>CM074720.1:344033452-354033452 GCA_037306005.1 Rhinophrynus dorsalis
CTGTGATATTGCACCTAAAAATTCAACTTTGAAAATTAATAACTTTTGAATGAAACACCTTTCAACAGTGGGAGTACTCTTGTTTTACTCAGGGGGATAAACCCTACAATATATTTTTTTTTACATTTTAAGTATTACTATTCCTTTAAAAGCTCTCCTTCCAGTTGTTAAATTCCCCCTTCCTTATTCAAGACCCATTATTAAATAGATATCACAGTTGTTTCTAAGAGGCCAGACCCCCTGCGTGTTACCTGGGAGGATCAGAGATTTGGCCGTACAGTTTATGGCCCACTCAATCAGACCTGTCAGGGACGGCAGTGCAAAGTTCTACCTGAAAAGACATAAGGCTTCCCAAAACATGTAATTTACAGCACACTTCCATAATGTAATAATAATCACATTCCTCATATTTGTGTGAATATCTGGACAACAAATATCCTGGATCTAACTGCTTGCAAAGTGGCCATTCTTGTAAGTCATAGAAGGAACACCTCTCCCTAGGCATGTTTGGTATCCACCAAAAGGATAAAACCTGGGCATTCTAAATATATATTTGTATTGACCCTTTTACAATATATATGCATGTTCTCCCTATTTAATATTATGTGGCTGTCCCCTGGATATATATGTATAAAGGAGAACACACTCACAGGAAAGTGCAATATAGTAACAGCTATTCCTGAATCTTTATTGATGAGAGAAACACATGCCCCCTGGATAACCCACCTCAAGGCAGATGTCCCAATACATTTTATGACACCATAAGTCCAGCTCTGGTGATGTTATCTACTCATTCAATTTATGGCCTTCTGATCCTTCTGTTCTCCACATTTGAGTGTACTATATAATACCTCTGTATGTCTGTTCCCAATTGTAAAGCGTTGCAGAATTAGTTGGCGCTATATAAATAAAGAATAATAATGGCCTAGGACTGGTGTACTGCTAACAATTTGAAAGGCTACAATACAATACAAAATACATAAACAAATTACACATACCAGAGGCCTGGAAAGGCCAACTCATGCCTTGGCATGACACCAGGCATGATTAGCACATGGTAACAAAGTGTCAGTATCTCCTTAACTGTACATTTTCTGGTCTTTTGGGTAACATGACAATTAGGCAGTTTTTAATTCAGTTTTCAAATATGCAAACTTTAGTTAAGGTGAAAGTTCCACTTTAAAGGGTTAAACTACAGTGAGAGAAAACAGACACATGATTTCCACATGTATTTTTTTCAATGGAATACAAGATAAGTGAGAGGGGAAAAAAATGATATTTACAGTATATGGAGAATGTACTCTTAAATTGCAAAATAAAGCATACTAGCTATCACAGAAGACATAAGCCTCTAAGCTTTCCCATTACTTCATATGCTAAGCTTTTAGCAACGTCACCATAGTAACACTCAGATTTTACAGGGCTTTATTTGTGACTAAATGGAGCACAAAGAGTCTGACATTATCCCAAAGGTATAATCTGGTTTAATCTCCTAGAACCTTATATTTTTAGGACAAATTAAGAAAAAAAGACAAAAGAGCTAGGAAAAAGGTTTAATTTTGTGGAAAAAAAAAAAAAGAAAAGAATATATGTGAGAGCATCTCTACATCTTGCGATCAATCTAAATTGTGATTACAGTGATTAAAGGGTTCTTAAAAGCTAGATTGAAGATACAGATAGTTGATTTACTGTAAGCATTTTTGAAAGGAAGAAATGTAGCTTCAACAGAAGTAATAAAACATGGGCAGGAAAAGCCAACTGATCATGTTCAATAGAGTCGGCTGCGCGTGCTGCAGTCATGTGCAGTACAGACTGCCCGCTCTGCGGCTGATAACAGAGCAAGGCTCCAAATTCAGGCCGTAGTTGGTGCGCAGAGAGGACAACAGTCTGAATTCGAAGAGTTCCGTATCAGCCGCAGTGCGGGCAGTCTCTACTGTGCATGACTGCAGCACGGTCGTTGCTGGACAGCACTGTGCCCATGTACACGGGCTCTTCAACTAGTTACTTATAAAGAAATTAGCAAATTGCTCCAAAATAAACGCATCTTTAATGATTAAATCTCAATGCAGGTATAACCTGTTCTTTATGGAAATATATAGCAAAAGCTAAGTGTGCAAAAAATTATTTTGTAATCTTTATAAATATGACCTATGGTTGTGAATTTATTGACAATTCTTAACCCTCTAATTGCCACAGGGGTATGGAACGCATTGCTTTGCAATGCATTGTGTATCCCCTGGCACTCAAAGGGTTAAACATACATTAACCCCTTAACGGTCATAGTACGTCAAGGGTCGATCTGACTGAACGACACATGACGTACTATGACCGTCATGGAGTTCCGGGCTCCCCCCGCGGCTGCACGCCATTCGGGGAGTCCGGTACCGGAAAACAAAAAAAAAAAAAAAAAAAAGCTACGCGGACGTTCAGTCGCGTTGCGGTGCCGATACCCAGGTCGTCCCTAGTGTCTTGAAAGCTTACATACTGAGCCACACAGCCGATAGAGGTATCATTTTTACTCTACCAGACCCCTGCTTTTTCTATGGCTAACTTTGTACCACCCTTTACCTAATATACTCCTAGGATGCTAGTGAGATCTCTGGCTCATTGCAAAGCAATACACTGGAGGTCTCTCGCTTCATAAAGTTACAAATTTGATTAAAATGGACCAATCACTTTACAAAAAGTTTAGTTTGTATTAGAGAGAAAACATCTGACTATATGTTTTTTTTGTTTTTTTTTTTAAGGAAAAAAAATACAAGAGGAATTAACCTTTATATTTTGATAGCACAGTGTATATGTATGATAATTCCCTGCACAGTAATGTAAATAGTTATGTTAGAGTCACTTTGCTATTAGAAATTCCCCTGTGTGTAAGATCTGCCAAGAATAATTCATAGTACAGTGTATGGTAACATTGGTCCAGCACAGTAACTAATTAGCATAATGTGCCACATTGTACCAGCAACAAGGGCAATTTCTCTATTTTAGATTTCAAACAAATGATTGGCAAATGATACAGCAAGTTTCTAATTCTCATTTAATTTTATTAATTCTCAGATTAGCTGAACTAAGTCTATTCATTAACCCTTTAAGTGTCATGTCTTTGCAATGCGCTGTGTACCCCTCTGGAACTCAAAGGGTTACGCTAAACAGCTGCAATTCCAGATATACCAAACTGAAACAAAGATGACATTACAATTCTGTAAATCCTCATTGATTTAACCTTTTGAATGCAATAGTGTTGTATGAAGCATTGTTTTTGCAATGGATTGTGCACACCTCTGGCATTCAGAAGGTTAAATTGAGATTTTAAACTCTTGATTGCCTGTGTAGTCTCCAGTGCTTTGTACATCTCTCTAGCATTCAGGGTGGTTAAAAATCCCATTTAAAGTGGACCTGTCACTTTGAATTTTTTTACATAGTTGAACACTTCATTCAAAACTGCCTGTCTTTCATGTAAACCAAAAGTCCAGCAAATGTTTAGTTATACGTAGGAATATAGGAAAAATTCTCACTTCTATTTCTGGTGCAGTATGGTGCTTTATGAAACATCACTGAAAGTGCGTCAGATGCCCTGCATAAGGAAATGCATTTTAAACTGATCAGCAGGTGGTAATATACTTCCTACTGAATCTTTCCTCTTTTGGAGATGTGGAAGAGAGGTGTCGTCTATGACCCACCTATGGTGGTTTTGTGGAACCACTGCCCCTTTTTGGGAGGCTACCTACAGAAACATAAATCGCAACTTCGCCTTGGACTTCCTCAGCGATTCCTCCCTTTTACTTTTCTCCTGATTAGATCCAGGTACCTTTAAGAGTTTATTGAAAGCAAAGTATTACAAGAGCAAAATAAAACAGTAAATTTTCATATATAGAAGTGCAGAGGAAAATGCAACATTAACAATATATAGTGCTAGATTTCTTATCTCGGTTCATTGGAGAGATCCTTCACCCCCCTACGGTTATAGAGGCAGGCTCGGGGGTAGGCGGGCAGCAGACCTGGAGAAATCCCATGCCCTGCTTACTGGCACATGCACTTTTTTTTATAAGTTTGGAACTCTTGGTTTGCTTTTGATAGTCAAGTCCAGAGATCTGGTTGGGGCAAAGGTTACCTCTGGTTAAACAACAATTGGGTCTCTCTAGCTGAAATTATTTTCTGGAAGCCACAGCTTATGTGCTTTGGCCCATTGTGGTCCCCCCTCTGCCTTCCCTTGATTCATCCTCCTCCCCCTAACTCATCTTTATATTTCTTTCCCATACTTGTCTACATCCTCTTGGGTTTCTTCCTTTCAAGCTCGTGGTTTGCTCTAGCGGACCTGTCACTTCTGTCTCTTCTGCTTTCTGTCCTTTCCACTAGCTTATTTCTAGGTCTTTCTTCTGCTCTAGTATTAAACCTGTTGCTCTTCGGCTGTTAATGTGACTGTTTATTTAGAGTCTGCCGTCTTCCATGTGTTTTAGGGCACAGGGAGGGTCCTGATGCCTTCCCACAGTTTTAAAAGCAGACAAGTGTTCAAGCAGCATGTCTGGCAGGGTGTGGGGCAACTGATACCCTTATTATGTTCACTTGCATTGCTTTAATACCTGTGATTGGGGATTCTGTTATTTTTGAGGAGTATATACTCCATAAGCTATTGAGTCACATATTCATCAATCTTTGTGTATACTTTAAACTTTATTTACCCCTGCCTGTTATAACCTTTGTCCCATACATCACTGAGGAATTTTAGGAAGCCATATAGATGCCTTCACTAAGTCACTAAACCCCTTTGGTCATTAATAAACAATTAACTATAATAAAATTAAAAAAAAAAAAATCACTGGAAAGCTTCATTGGCATATATAATGTCACTGAAAAGCTTAAAACATTTGAAATGTCACTGGTAATACTATTAGAATAAATTAGCATACAGTACTAAGTATGAATATCTTCTTAATTGTACATTTGCTGGTCTTTTGGCTAACATGACACATAGGCAGTTTTTAATGATGTTTTCAATTCAATTAGGCAACAGGCCCACTTTAAATCTACTGACATTTACACTTCCTCCCTATGAGGCAGATGGCTAGCACCAGAATTGCACCTGTTTAACGTGATGAATTAGGTCCATAGAGTCCACTAAATGATAAAGTAACTAAGAAACAAACAAAAAGGATGTACAAAACAAAAGTGCTAAATGGATGAATAAACTTTTTCTAAGTAATGAGAGTTAGACAAGAGAGTTAAAATAAAAATTATTTTATGTTTCTCCTCCCCCTGCTATCTTTGTGCCATGCATACCAAAATTAGCTTATTAGTACTATTTATTGTAACCTTTCCTTAACAGCCGTTAAGGGCCATGGGTAACTTTATTTTTGTCTTAATGAAATCTGGGGTCACCGAGCGGTGTGCAGCAGTGTGGGAACCCTGGAATTCCATGAAGTGCCAGACCCATCACTGATCCTTAAGTGCTGCAACCGGCTTGACTGTCCTGTTATGTACAGGGTCGTTAAGGAGTTAATACAGCTCCTCACATGCACCATAACATAGTAATCCACCATGGACTTCTGTATACATGTGCACTACCCCCTCTGAGTGCTGTTGTACAAAAATACAAGCTCACCCAGCCCCAGTAATTACAACAACAAATGCACCCCTTCACTATATGCGGACCACAAACAACTCACTAATGCATTTTACTTGCCTTGGCAAATGACATAGAAACCAACCATGTCCCTCAAACAGCAATAAGTGGCAACGTCACCTTTATAAAAAAAAAAAGTCTCTTTTGTGCACTGCAACGTATGCAATATACTGCCCAAAACATATTAACGAAAAGCTTGGTGGTGTGTGTGTGTGTACAGGCTGGAAATCCTCATGCTCACTGAATCCTGTCCAAGTCCTAAAATACTTGATACTGCTGTTGCTATTGAAGGATACTCATGTTTTAGGAAGGACCGAGAAAATCAATGAGGAGGCATAATATTGCTGGAAAAATTCTTCTTCCCTTCTCAAAACAAGTCATAATTGTTGGCATCTACTGGCCACCTAATACGCCAGCACAGTCCCTTAGAGACATAACCCACCACCTCAATGAGACTGCCACTCAGACTTAGAAAAGTGAGCTGTTGGTTCTTGCAGACTTTAAACCTTACTAATAGGTTATTTGCCAAAGGAGGGGTTGTATTACACCTCATGGCACAGGCAGGAATGGACAACACAGGAGCACAGATCCCTCTTCACCAAGATGTCTGCGCGATTGTGTTGAGGCAAGTCTCATACGAACTTATGATTCCAAATAATGCTGGCACTTAAAGGGATAGTAATACCTGGGATTTAAGAAGGTTTATTCTTATTCATATGAAAAAATAAATGAAATGCAGTAAATCCCATTGCTTAAAAATGTATATTTTAAGATTTATAAGCTTTTAAATCCCCCCCCATTCTGCCCCTTTTACTCACGTCTGCATTATAGCTGATAAATCGAGATTCTGGTCATGCAACCAGATGGCTCTTCAGCGCAGCCGAAACAGCTTTAGCTACAAAGAAATACTTCATTAGAACGGTCTACAAAGTGCGTAGGTTGTTCTAAAGTATTTATTTGTAGATAACGCTATTTCAGTTCTGCTAAAGAGCACTCCAGTCTCATGACCAGAATCTTGTTCGGTCAGCTAGAGCGCTGACGTTAGTAAAAGGGGCAGAATGGGGGGGGGGGGGTTTAAAAGCTTATAAATCTTAAAATATACATTTTTAAGCAATGGGATTTACTGCATTTCATTTTTTTTTTTTTTTTCGTATGAACAATATTAAACCATCTTAATTCCAGGTATTACCATCCCTTTAATAAACATTAAGACACTAGTTCAATGATTACTTCTATGCTAACAATTAATTGGGGGGCATATAGTTCTGCTTTAATATTAATTGGCTGGACTGCAGGAATGAAAGATTCTGTTAATTGTTTAAGACATTGAACTTATCACAGCTAATTTCCTCCCCTACTTGCATAAATCTAAAATCATACAATCATACTCTACTAGACTGGATCCTTTCATCCCGCCCAAGCAGAATTCAAGAGTCAGGTGTACTAGCAAATGTGTTTTGTGATCATTCTATAGTGTAATGTGTTCACAAAATAAAAACAATCAAATCATGTCCCAAAGTCATAATTACTAGATCATTCAGAAAATGTAACCTCCAGTCTTTCCTAAACTATTTAAGAAATTGCCCATGGTATAGCATACACTTATACCTAGATCTAGACTCAGCAACTGACAATTTTTTACAGGTCTGTAGTACCCATGCCCCACTATGGAAGATCAAACTAAGGGGGGCCCACTACCCTGGGTCTCAGCTGGGAATTTTTGTTTGCCCTCACCTTTTTGTCTGTGCATATGGCACTGTATCTGAGGTAGTAGCTCATTTTACTCTTAAAGAGACAGAATTTCTTAATATGGAAGGAAAGTATACATATTATATGGTGTATCCTGCTGAGAAAAACAAGGATACTCCTACTACTGAGAAATGTTATATGGAAAAGACAATGCAGGTAAACGAGAAATCTCAATGTATTTTTATAAATTAAAAAAAAAAAAAAAAAAAAAAAACACATCAGTGATTGCATTAAAAGGTAAATCACTGCAAAAATATTGATTTAACAGACAGCTCCTGCTCTGATTAACAGAAAAGCAAAGACAGACGTTTGCAAACATGAGAAGTGACAGCTTTTAGCTCACCTGCCATGGTCAGGCATCTAGTCATTCTCCTTCTGCATAGGTAAATAACTATGTACAGTCTCTCTCTTTACCAAGCCAGTGCATTACTGTCCTATGTCCCACTGGGGAGAGCATCTCCCTCATCTGTTCTCCTACTATCCCAACACTCATAGCAGATGTCTTGCAGCTGCAGTATTATTTTAATATGATTTTTGTTTTTCATAAATGACCTGCTTACAGTTATTGCATGTTAATAAAAATATAGAGAGGAGTAGTGCTTACGGGGTAGAGGTGTGGGTGAAGTCAGATATGACTAAGTCTCCAGTTGTACAATAACAATTAGCCAAGGATATAGAGGTGATTGAGCATGCATAAATAGTAAGCACAATAGCAGATGGAACACCATAGACGTAACACAGTTCACCGCAGTTCCTGATTCTGTCTGGTGTTCTCAAATTTTCAGCCGTATAGGCTCTTGGAAAAGTTGAATCACTCAGTAGGACATAAACTACCATATAAGCAATTAACCATTGCAGTTGACACCAGGCAACATAGTGTCACCTCACCTGAACCATACCCTCCAAATGGGTCCTGTCTCTCTTATTTCCTCCATTAGCCCATAAGCAGTTTTAATAATACACCTTAATCACATCATGGTGTATAACTTAGGATATCATTGTTTTCCAGTTTTTTATGTAACTGTTTTTATTATCACCCTAAAGGTGAAATTGTCTCCACCTTTTGTATTGAATAACTACACTTAGAAGGCTCCCATGTGCAGTTTTCTTTTCTCTTTTCTAGTTACTGCATGTTGAATGCAATCTTATTTCTCTGGACAACCAGATTTCCTAGATTTTTTCCCTACACACAGTCAGTGCAATTCCATCTAGAAAACCTGCAGCTCATACTCCAGATCTAGAAAAGTCAAACTGCGCTTTATCTGAGCATACATAGAACGAAAACATGCCATAAATTTGGTTTTCTAGTTAGACATGCCCAACCAGTCTAAATTACAGGTTTATGCTGGTTGCTCAGAGAATGGACAAGCAAAGTAGAGCAATACTTCACCAACCAAAGTGCACTGCAGGGAACAAATAAAAATCCCCAAAACGTCTATAGATTTAAATTGGAATGTTAACCAAGTAAATGTCAGAGATCGCTTGAACGCTTTAAGAAGCTAATCATCCCCTAGGTGCCATTCAGAAGCTGTGCCACAGCTTCTAAAGAACTCTACTGCTAAACCTGTTCTTAAAGCCATATGCCATTAGGAAGACAACTTTACTGCTTTCCCTTAGGAATGCAGTAAAGCTGCAACATGCTGGACTCTTGTGACAAGTCACAAGGCAAGAGTCACCTGTGTGAAAGGTACCCAGCATGACACCTATCACTGGCAATAGTATCACTGCTGTGTTGGAGTCTCCCATGTAAAAAAAAAAAAAAAAAAAAAAAAAAAAAAAAAAAAACTTAAAAACATGAAAGCTCAACAGCAATGAAAAAAGTAAAGGTTATTTGTATGTAAACGCAATAATAAAAAGTACAACAACAGCTATAGTTCAGTCTATTATTCCAACACACTTTATTTTTATGCTATATTGCTCCTTGTCACATTAGTTATGTTTTATGGGATCAAGGGGACAATTACAGCAGTTTAAGAAAACAGTGGTTTACACGGAGAAGTAGACATTCCCCCATCTCTTTGGTTTATTGGACAAATTAGAAACAAGATACAGTAAAATGTTATTTCTATAACAGTGAAGTCATTTTAAAATAGATAATAATTCAATTAAAGGGCAAACAAGCAGTAGATGTGTTAATACTGATCGGCAAGATGAGTAGGAGTAATATTAACTGTATTAGAAAAAGAGCAGCTGTTTACCAATTTATAACAATGCCCTGCAGGCTTTGCTGCATACGTTACAAAACATCACACAGCATGAAATCCATTTTAGCTACAGATTTCTTTTTTTGTGTGTGGCTTGACATTTAATTAACCTTTTGCTTAGTATTTACTAATCAAAACTAGATCTAGCACATCCCAGAACTACATGTGTTTTTGTGGTGATGCAAGTTAGGATACGTTCACACAGGCAGATTAAAAAAGTGCTGCTTATGTCCCCCATACTGACAACTTCTGACACCCTGCATTCCACAACAATGTCCTTGAAAAGTGGTTATGCCAGGGGACTGATCTCCTACAGCATCAGCAAGGAATGGAGAAAATCACACTACTTTCCTCCGCTCCTTGTTAATACACTGTATTAAACAAGGCACAGAAGAAAGTAACATCCCACAACTCCTATGCATTTCCCCCTGCCCATACCATGGAGCAAACTGCTTACTAAGTTGGAGTTAGGTAAGGACAGCACTAGAAATATATTTCAGAGTCCAGTTTACTACATAATCGCACAGTTATAATGAGTCACATTCTCTATCAGCAGATCTGTCCCCCTGGGATCAGATGTGCTGATATTAAACAAGGGTTGCATTGTGAGCCCTGGCACACCAACAGAGGTGAACAGGGCACTAAAAGGAGACCCAGATGCTTCACCAGTGTATAGTATTCTGTATGATGTTGTCCAAAATTTATGGCTGAGAGACCCACACTTCCAGTCTGTGTTCTATCCGAGTGGGCCAGTTCTCTGACAACCCCCTCCCACAATAGTTGACAGAACGATTTTGAGGCTTTTTTTTTTTTTTTTTTTTTTTTTTAAATCAAATCTACTACCACTGGAGAGGTATAAAGTGATCATTGCTCTAAGTTTTAGTAAATAAGGAGGCCAGTAGCTTTGAGCTTAGCTGTTCTGCTGTTCTCTCTTGAGATTCTCTGCACTCAGTGTATTGTAAGCAAAGGGGCTGCAACTGGCCAATTTGAGTAAGTGGTGGACATATTGTGGTTTGCATTGTGTAAGGCTATGTGGTGCTTATATTGCTGGAGAGAGATAAGAGTTTCACTGAGAAGCTACTTGCTGCAGAGACAAAGTGTGAATATATATATATATATATATATATATATATATATATATATATATATATATATATATATATATAAAAGAATAAGCCTCATTGCATAATTTAAGTTACCCCACACACAGAACATAATTTATATCTCCTCAGAAAAGAAACTCTCATTGAACAGAATGCCTCATTACATAATTTATGTTTCATTAGGAGACACAACTCCTATTGGGTGATTCAGTGGGACTTTACTGCTCCCATTGGGTGATTCATTGGGGGCATGTTCATCATACAGGGAGTTGGCCTGCCCCCTCCAGCCCGCCCACCACTATCCAACTGACAAAAAAATATAGCTGCCACTCGCTCCTGAAGTAGGGGATATCAATAACTTCTGGTCCACACACACTCTCACTCATGATCATGACCCCACAAACACACTGTTTCACCTCCCACAGATAATTGTAACCCTCCATACACTCTGTTTTAGTATGAGTGTGTAATGTTTCCATAAAATACAAACTCAGGGATAGACTTAATAGCAACCCTTTTATTTAACTCTTCATCTCTTCAGTCACCTCACTAACTGTTTTCAACTGTCACTCCTCCACTTCCTGCTTCCTGATTACCGCCCTTTCTCCTTAAAAGGAGAGAGATGCTTTGCTGTATGTTACAGAGGGCAAGCCTCATACACCACTTTCTATTTGTTCCCTCAGCATATTGCTGAAGAGCCACCGTGTGTTATATTGCTATGTTAGCTCAACTTAACCCTTAGAGTGCCAGAGGGGTACACAACGCAATGCGTTGCGTACCCCTCTGGCGCTCAAAGGGTTAAGTAAGGAGGAGTTACTGCTCCCATTGGGTGATTCAATGGAGGAGTGATTTAAATCATGCAGGGAGTAGGCCTGCCCACACTATCCAGCCCGCCCACCACTATCCAAGTAACTGAAAAAACAAAATGGCTGCCACTCACTCCTACACCACAGACATAAACACAGACAAAAAACACACACACTCAAACACACACACTCTCACACTCAAACACTCACAGTCTCGCACTCAATCACAGTCTCAATCACAGTCTCACACTCAATCACACGCTAACACTCACACTCTCAATCACACGCTAACACTCTCACACACTCTCACAGTCTCTCACACACTCTCACAGTCACACTCAATCACACTCTCACAGTCACAGTTACACTCAATCACACTCTCACACTTACACTCACACTCTCACACTCACAGTCTCACACTCACAGTCTCACACTCAATCACCCTCTCACTCTCATTCACACCCTCTCACTCACACACACTAACACACTCACGCAATCACTCACACGCAATCACTCAATCTCGCACTCAAACGCAATCACTCACACGCAATCACACCCCGGGAGCCAGCACGATCCACCTTCCACCATAGTATGTGCAATTACCACATGCATTTCAACTACATGAATGAATGCCACAGTGGAGGCATAAGTACAAACACAAACTCATTACAATGACACATAAGTCACCCCCTTATGACGCACTTCTGTGTGTGTGTGTCTGTGTGTGTGCCTTTGTGTTTCTCACTGTGTGTGTTGCATGTCTGTATCACACTATGTGTCTGCATGTTGTGCACTGCATGTATGTGTGTATGACTGTAGTTCTTTATGCATCTCAGTGCATTTGCGTGTGTGACTCTGTGTTTGTCTTGCATCAGTGTGTGTGCATTAATTCCCTATATATCCTGACGGGCAACGCGTCCCACATTGCTAGTATATATTTATTAGAAGGACATTAGTTCTATAAGGATTAGACCTAGGCACCTAGACAGGGAGTCTGAGTCAATTAAACGGTAACTATAGTTCCCCTTTTGGGGTTATCCTTTTATTTTCTTACCCACAATGATGAACAATATAACAATTCCCAAAGTACCTATTAATTTCCATGGGATTTTTAAACTCTTTAATGCTAGAAAAGTCTTCTCTCAAAAATTTAAGGAATTAAAAGCTCCATTAAAATGAAAGGGATTGTGTACCCCTTGGCACAGGTGGTTTGCCCCAGAATTACTCACCCTTTTGTCTGTGCATATGGAACTATACCTTATGTAGTAGCTCACTTTACTCTTAAAGAGATAGCATTTCTTAATATGGAAGGAAAGTATACACATTATCCTGTATCCTGCTAAGTAAAAACAGATATTCCCACTACTGAGAAATGTTATATGGAAACTTTTTGCAGCTCAAACCTGCCTGTCCTGGAATGTTATGGTGGGACTTTTGCTACAGCAGTCTATGGACAGCTACAGTCAGTTTAAATAACTCTCCACAGGCTGTTGTAGTAACAACCCCATTCAAATGTAAGGCCATGGAGGCAATATACCAAAAAACTGAAAGTTTGAGCTGCAATAACGTTGAATGAAACATCACCCTGGGAGTACCTTTGTTTTAATCAACAAGTTAAACACTGCAATGTATATCTTTTCCATAAAACATTATGCTATTATTTTGATATACTTTACTAATAATATTATATTCATATTTTTGATGCAAGAATTATTTCTAAGAAGGGTCCTGTAAGGCTCACACTAGTCTCTACCTAGCGGAAGCACCACTATAATTCTAGAGGCTAGAAGCATCAGTGTCCCTCCAACCCTTATACCTTCTGAGGCTCAGGATGTCCCAATCATAATGTATCAGCTGACAAACCACAGCCAGAGAGGTAAACAATCCTATGTGGATATGCTGTTACAATTTTTATCAATAAACCAATCAAAAGAAACCAGGGGCAGGTGTCACGTGTAGGAAGTCATTAGGATGGTTTGCCAGACCCACAATTCAGCATGGTTGGTGTGGCCAATAAAGCTGGAGTGCCACTTCCAAATTTCGCAACCCAAGGTGGATAGCTACTCTAGCTAATGGGAAACCAGACCCTGAAAAAAGTATTGCCTGATGATTTCACTTTAGAGCACAAAGAAACCAGTGTCCTCAAATATTTCAGCACAAATTAAAAAGCAAAGGGTGACAGGTTCCTATTAACCTCTTAAGTACCAGATATCGAAATATATTACTATCTCTTTATAAGGGTTTAAGACAGGACAGAAGTAAATTAAGAGCTGGGAAGGATTAGATTTGAAGAGTCTCTGATTATATCTTTCCACGCCAGTTAAAATAGAGAAAGTTAGAACATGACCATCAATCTTGTGGCTCCGGTTTCGTATTTAATCTTACTGCAATTCTTTGATAAGTATCAGATGCATAGCCACCAGAGCAATCACAGGAATGAGCAACAGGGAAAGGCTCTCTCTAACATTTATACCAATATGGACAAAAAAGTCACACTAAGATTCAAAATGTTTATGTGATGTCGGAGGGCGGTAATGTACTAAAGTGTCCTAAAAGCAAAACTGGGAAAAAAAAGAATGGAAAAAAAAATAGGGCAATTTTGGGGCAAACCAATTATAATACAGGGGACAAATAAAATGTAGCCTGATTTCAATGGGACTTTTAAGCTTTACACACCTTTTAAAATCAAATTGAAATCAATGTGATTGTTCAGCATGTAAATTTTTTTTCAGAGAGGTTACCTTAATTAACCCTTTGAGTGCAAGAGTGGTATACAACGCATTGCTTTGCAATGTGTTGCGTACTCCTCTGGCACTCAAACGGTTAATGATGAATCCCTATTGGACCCCATTGTAAAATGTTTAAGTCAAAAGGGTCACCTCAAAGGGAGACAGGTGTTTTTTTGCTTCTTGTAATTGTCTACCAATATCATTATTACTATATGAATAATCAATTCATACGGCATCTTTGCTTAAAACTTGCATTTGCCTGTTTATTTTTCACATAATGTGTAGCTGAATGTCACAGTGCAAAGCAACTGAATGAACTGAAAATGTATGTTAAGTGGATCACTTCATGGCTTTTCTTGTGATGCAGCAGTGACTACTCTGCCATCAGGTCAACCCTCCCCTCCTTGCTATTTTTCTTTATTTATGTTTACAATCTGCTGTGGACAAATGCATGTGGATGTGTCTCTGAATGTGCATACAAATGTACATACAAATGTGTGTGAATGTGTGTTTGCATGAATGTGACCAGTGTAAATACTGAATGTGTGCGTGCAAATGTGTGAATGGGAAGAAGGTGTATGAATGTGTAAATGAACTCTTGTGAAGGTGGAAGTGTTTGTCTGTATACAAATGAACGCGAATGTGAATGTCCATGTGTGGCCATGTGACTGTACATGCAAATGTATATACATATGTACAGTCATGTACACAGACACCTGTCTGCAATTTTTGAATTTGCATGCACATATGCATGCATGTATTCATAAATGTGCATGTGAGACCATCCATTGTTTTACAACATAATAGGCTACTGGGCAGCCACAGATTTTAGGAGCTGTATTGCAGCAAAAGCTAGAGTAGCATAAACATGTATTATTCACTGAAAAGAAAGGTTTACCTCAGCTTCTCTACGACCCACCACTCAAGTCAAAGCAAGAACTATAGTCACTCCTAATTGGCTGGAGGTGTGTCCAAGACAGTATGTGCATGACACCTCTATTTCTAACCTGACACTTGGCTCAATCTATCCCCAAGGAGCAGTAAAGCAACAGTACACTGCTGAAAAGGCAGTCAGGAAACTGAAGGTACAAAAATAACAATAGCGCAAACACAAGTTTCAAAAGAAAAAAAAGTTAGAATTACAGCAAAGAGAAACCTAGCATCAACATTGAAGTTTTCATTTTAACTCAACAGTTGTCCTTTAAGGGCTGGATTCAATAAGATAAAGAGATGGAATTCAGAAGCAAGGCAAATGCACCACAGGGAACAAAGAAACAATCTCAACATTCCTCTGGTTTAAACAGGACTTTAAACCCCTCCAGGGTACAAGAGGTTAAATGCTCCAGTTAAATCACTGGGAATTTTCATTTATTGTTAGTGTTACAGTTTATTTTCTCTAGAATTGCTCCTCTTAGTTAACTGAATATGGGCCCTTGTATGGAAAAAATAGATTTTATTTTAAGCATACCAACCCCAGAATTGCTTCAAATTGTACTTGAATACATAGAGGGCTTTTTACTAAATTATACTGTTTTCTAGAATGATCTAAATGTGCAGTTTATCAGTGAGTAGCCATATTATCGGGCCTGTTTATTTATCATTGAGCGATTTTAACCCCTTAACGTCCGGTGACGTACCCAGACCGTCACGCTGGTCCGGCACTTAAGGACCAGTGACGGTCCTGGTACGTAACGTACTATTACTCACCACGCTCCTGCAGGAGCACAGTGAGTAATACCGGGGACTGAATTTGATCGCTCCAAGACCGGAGCGATCTCTTTCAGTCCCTCAGTTCAGCGTGCTGCCCCACGTGATCAGTCACGTGGGGCGGCATGCCGAAATTCTCTATCGGGTCCTTAAAGGACCGCCCACCCCGCGACCGCTGGTCGTTAAGGGGTTAAGGACCGGTGATGTGCCAGGACCGTCAACAGCGTCCTTACCCAAAGGACTGATGAATGTCCTGGCATGTCACATATTTTGTTCTGTGAGCACTACTGGGGTCTGAAATGGAGAGCTCCAAGAATCGGTCACTTTCAGACCCATGTGCAGGCGCACCAAGCATAGTCTACGTGGTCCTCAAGTACCAGTGATCCTGGGGTTGGATTCCCCTTAAGGGTTTAAGGATATGACACACAAATATGACAAAACATGTTCTACTGAGCAGGCAAACGAAATGTGATCCCAAAGGAAAAATGAAGACGAAGTACACAAGCTCGTTTTTCTTCCAAAGGCATTAACCCCTAGAGTGCCAGCTACTTACAGCATACGAGTGGACACAGCTGTACCTGCTGTGCCACGCTTGTACGGCGTAAGAGTGAAATGCGGTCACTGCATAAGCCGGTATAACAGGCATGCAGTGTTCGCATTTTTAAAAAAAAAAAAAAAAAAAAAAAAACTCCTGGCACTCGTGGGGGGGACATGAGGATCACTCCTCATGTCCCCCCTGTTATTGATCTCCCAGCCGATCACGCTGGGAGATCAATAAAGCAAGAGGAGAAGCGCAGCTTCTCCTCTCCCGTCTCTCCTACCCGCACTTCCGGGTAGGAGTGGGTGGGACCGTGGGAAGCCACCCAACATCATCGTGACATGGTCACCGATGACGTTTGGGAAGTTTCCCCGGTCCCATTCACTCCTACCTGGTGTTAGGAGAGAAGGGCAGGAGAGCTTTTGCTCTCCTGTGGTCGCCTTATTGATCTCCCAGCCAATCAGCTGGGAGATCAATAACTAGGGGGACACCAGGAGGGGTCCTGATGTCCCCCACGAGGTCTGAAAATGGAAAAAACGGAAACTAACCCTGTGAGTGCCGCAGGGGTCCCCAGCACATTGCTTTGCAATGTGCTGGAGACCCCTGCGGCACTCACAGGGTCAATTCTTTTGGGGGGATTTTTTTTTTTTTTTGAAAGACCTCATTGGGGGAATCAGGAGGGATCCTGGTGCCCCTCAATGAGGTTTATAATTAAAAAAAAAAAAAAAAAAAAAAAAAATGTAACCCTGTGTGTGCCACGGGGGAGGGGGTCCAATGCACCCCCCCCTCCTGTGGCAGACACAGGGCTTTTAATATTATTTTGTTACAAGAGATTGTTGAGGGGGCAATCAGGATTGGTCCTGATGGCCCCCCAATAAGCTCTGATTACAAAGTAATGATAAAAAAAAATTAACCCTCTGAGTGCCACAAGGGTCCAATGCATTGCTTTGCAATGCGCTGGAGACCCCTGTGGCACTCACAGGGACACTTTTTTTGATAATTTTTTTTTTTTTTTGGTAAGACCTCATTGGGGGGATCAGTGGGGTCTTGATACCCCTCAATGAGGTCTATAATGAAAAAAAGTAAATAAAAAAAAAATTAACCCTGTGTGTGCCACTGGGGGGGGCATGCAGCCCCCCTTCTGCAGCACACACAGGGCTTTTATCATTACTTTATCAGAGATTGTTGGGGGGGTCATCAGGATTGGTTCTGATGGCCCCCCAACAAGCTATGATTACCGAGTAATGATAGAAAAAAAATTAACCCTCTGAGTGCCACAAGGATCCAATGCATTGCTTTGCAATGCGCTGGAGACCCCTGTGGCAATCACAGGGTCACTTCTTTTGTGTACATATATATTTTTTTTTTCTAAGACCTCATTGGGCTGGGATCAGGGGGGTCCTGATGCCCCTCAATGAGGTATATAATACAAAAAAAAAAAAATAAATTTTAAAAAATGTAACCCTGTGTGTGCCACTGGGAGGGGGGTTCAATGCAGACCCCCTTCCTGTGGCACACACAGGACTTTTTATCATTACTTTGTGATCAGAGCTTGTTTGGTGGCCATCTGAATACAAAGTAACAATAAAAAAAAAATAACCCTTTGTGTGCCACAGGGGCCCAATGCATTGCTTTGCAATCCACTGGACACCCCTGTGGCACCCAAACGATTATTTTTTTTTTCCCCCCTTTTATTTTTTTGTATGGGTTCTGATGCCCCCAATGAGGTCTACACAAAAATATTGGGGGAAAAGCCCAAAAAAATGCACGTGCCACAGGGGGGGGTCCAACGCAGTGCTTTGCAATACGTTGGACCCCCTGTGACACACACACTTTTTTTTTTCTTTTCATTATTCTGCTTTTAGACCTTGATGGGGGATACCAGGAATGTGTCTGATACCGCCTCCCCAACGAGGTATGAATACAAAATAATAATTTAAAAAAAAAACTCTTTGTGTGCACAACAGGGGGTCCAACGCATTGCTTTGCAATGCATTGGGCACTCTTGTGGCATGCACAAAAAATGCCTCCGATTACCCCCCCACGTACCGTATCCCCCTGCCTGGTTCCACAGCCAACTGGCAGTCCCATTCCCCAGCCTGACCCCCAGCCTGTTTCCACTGCCTATTGGTAGACTCAAAGTACCAGTATGTACTAGATTCAGACTGGGAATCAAACTTTGTATGAGGGGACATACAGTGCACACAGGTAGTCACAAGATCCCCCATACACACTCAGACACTGCCCCACCATCACCACCATCCTTGCTCCTCTGCTCACACCCACACGCACTGCCTAATCCCTCACACTCCCACACTGTTACACTGGTAGTCACATGTCCGCGCGTACACTGGCTGACGCCCTAGCTTCTTTCATCTGTTAGCCATAAAATCACACATACACTGTTTGCTTTCCCATTCCTGTTTCACTGGTAGCTACGCTCCTGTCACCCAAATTGGTATGTCAACCCACAGCAGTTGAGTACCATTTTTCTTAGGCTGGCAAGAAGTCCTCCTAGGAAATCCCACGCCATTGAACCATTTTAGTATCTTTGAAGTGACTGACGTGTAAAAAAAATGTTTGTTTGTTTTCCTGTAGCACCACATTCTGGAAATAGTTGTGCCAACTAACTTAGGGGTAAAAAGGCAAGTGACCCCTCATTAGATGTGGCATGTTGTCTTCTTTCCAAAATGGTATAGTTTATCTACCTTTTCCTCATTTCTGAAGGTGTTATAGCCATTTTCATACAGGCAAGTCAGGTTTGAGAAAATGTTAGAAACATCAGAGTTTGTAGTAGGTGTAGTTTTCTACTTCTAGCACTCCCTAAGGTAGTTCAGCTCATACCAATGGGGTGTCGTTTGACTCCTAAGAGCACTAGCTAACAAATGCAGTTGAAAATTCCATGGTTTTCACAGAGCTCCATACATTTGAAGGGGCAGAAATGTAAGAAAATGTCTTTTATTTTCATTAGCGACACCTCCTGGAAGCATTTGTGCATACCAGCCTTTGGGTATGAAGGCAAGTGACCCCTCATTAGATGCGGCAGGTTGTTTTCTTTCCAAAATGGCATTGTTTTCTACCTTTCCTGCATATCTATTATGGTTATAACCATTTTAGTGCAAGCAGATAATTTAAAAAACAAAAGTGTCAGGTTTACGTACGTGTTCCTAGCACCCACATGTTGTATATTAACCCACACAAATGGGCTACCATTTTTCTCATGTTGGTAGCAGGTACTGAATACAGCAGGAAATGTTATGGTTTTCAAAGATTTTAGTATCTTTGTAGTGGTGGAAATGTAAAAAAAAACATGTATTTATTCCCATAGCTCCACCTTTTGGAAATATTTGTGCACTTCATCCCAGGGGGTAGAAAGGTAAGTGACCCCTCACTTGATGCGGGAGAATGTCTACTTTCCAAAATGGTATACCTTGTATACATTTCCTTCATGACTAACAGTTATGAACATTTTAGTACAAGCAGCCATTTTCGAAGAAGCAAACAGGTAGGTGTAGTTATGTGCTTCTGGCACCCCTAAGGTATGTTGATTCATTCCAATGGGGTGTCATTTTTCTCCTAAGAGCACTAGCTAATGAATACAGTTGGAAATTCCATGGTTTTCACAGATTTCCATACAGATGAAGGGGCAGAAATGCAAGAAAATACAATTTTTTTTCCTATAGTGCCACCTTCTGGAAGCATTTGGGCACAACAGGCTTGGGGTAAGAAGGCAATTCACCCTTCATTAGATGTGGCAGGTTGTCTTCTTTCAAAAATGGTATGGTTTGTGTAGCCTTTCTTCACTTCTCTAGTTATAACCATTTTTTGTTCAGACAAGTAATGTTTGAGAAAATGTTAGACAAATTAGTGGTTGAAATAGGTGTAGTTTGGTACTTGTAGTGCCCCCTAAGGTAGGGGAACTCATACCAATGAGGTGTCATTTTTCTCCTAAGAGCACTAGCTAATGACTACAGTTGGAAATTCCATGGTTTTCACAGATTTCAGTACAGTTGAAGGGGCAGAAATGTAAGAAATTGCCATTTTTTTCCTATAATGCCACCTTCTGGAAGCATTTGGGCATAACAGGCTTGGGGCAAGAAGGCAAGTTACCCCTCATTAGATGCGGCAGATTGTTTACTTTTCAGAAATATATGGTTTTATATAGTTATTCCACTGTTTTAGGGTCGTTTTACCACAAAAACCCTAGAATGCGCATTTTAGTTTATAAAGTTGAAAATGTCATTTTGCGCTGCTGGTGATTAGGGCTCTACGCTAGCCGTGGACATAGGTAAAACTATACAAATTTGGTTTTTTTTTTGTTTTTTTTTTACTCGGGGGACTCGGGGCTTTTTCAAATAATTTAAACTTTTTCAATCAAGGTAAATGTTTTTGATACATAGTATGTGATTTTAGCAAAATGAGTAAATTTTCACTTTTTTTGTCATTATGACATCATAGCTTTTTGCACGATGTAAAATTCTCTTCATTTAAGGTACCACAAGATAGCTCAATTCGTTCTGAAAAAAACAAATATATAGTTTTCCATATTTAACTAGAGGTCCCCAGAGGAAATCAAGCCTAAACAGAAGGATAGCAAAAATGCTGAAAAAGTGTCTGGCCTGCAGGGTACAGGCAATGGCCCAAGCCTCTGGCACTGAAGGGGTTAAGACATACCGCAAAAGAGACCTGCTATCAGGCATCTGTTCTGTATTCTCTACATTACTGTATGTAAGAATATGATACTTAAGTGTAAAACCATCATCATTGGCAAATAAAGGAAGAATTTACCCAACAATCACATAGAGAAAAGCAGCACATTGATTAGAATGTGTTATACTATGTTTAGAAGAGTGCCTTATTCATCTGGCTGAAAAGGTGTAGTTCTGCAGAAAACCAACAGCACCATATGGCTGAAATGAAAAGGCTGTAGCCTCTGGTTCTCTACCAGAACACATGACAGAGACCTCAATGTATGGCTTCTGGCTGGCCAACTGCAGACGAATAGTTCAGGGACACACTGCAATGACTGGGAGGGATACTTACTTCCCAATATTTTCAGGGAGTGCTTGTAGTGAGATGTCATTAATAGAAAGGCAGGTGAGGCTTTCAAGGTCTGGGAAACTGTCTGGTAACCTAGAAAGATAAAAAGTATCCATTTAGTATAAAGTTTATCAAATTATGTTTAAGATACTGTACACTTGTCACTATTCACTTAAAGAATGTAACAAATATTATATAGAATTATCCAGGGGGATCAAATCCCTTGTAACCTTAGTAAAGAGCACCAAGGGCTACATAATGCAGCCCACAAACTGCTCCTGACATCAATATATATACACACACACATTATTTATATATATATATATATATATATATATATATATATATATATATATATATATATATATATATATATATATATCTTATAATTTTAAGTCCTTTGCTACTAGCCAGACCTGAAAATGTACTTGCCACTGCAAGCCAAAACATACCCACCAGGGATGAATTTCTACTCGCCAGGGCTAGTCGCGGGGCAGTCATGCGCAATAGAGACTGCCCATGCCGCGGCTGATACAGAGTTGGATGCAAGCACACGCAGTAGTGTCTACTGCGCATGACACGGCATTACACACGTTTTAGCTAATTATTATATAGGATATATACACACACATTATATATTTTAAATAAATAAAAAAAAAAAAAAATAAATGATCAAAGTACATGGAAGACACTGAGGAATATAAGGATATGTTCACATTGATGACTTGAATAGAGAGGTGAGAATGATCCATATAAATAGGGCTTTTAACCCTTAATGTTAGAGAGGTCTCCCACTTTTTGCCTTACAAGTTGAAGGAGAACTTTGATATTAAAGAGGTTTAAATCCCCACGTAACGGAGCAACCATTAACAGGGGTGGTGCCCTATTGGCAGGTCTGCTCCATGCCAGGGAACTTGTATCTGTTCCCTACTGCCCAGCTGGTTTGATCAAGAATCTGTTTTGTATATACAGACCATAGGAAGTATTTTATATACATATTACTCTCTATAACCTTTGAGTGCCAGTGGCGTGTGCACCACACTACTAGAACACCCAGTATGTACACCCTCTAGACTGAAAGCTCTCACGAGCAAGGCCCTCTGATCCTTCTGTTCTCCACATCTGATTGTACCATTTAATACCTCTGTATGTCTATTCCCAATTGTACAGCGCTGCAGAATTAGTTGGTGCTATATAAATAAAGATTAATAATAATAATGGAGAGTTACATGCCTATTGTACAGCTCTGCAGAATAAGCTGCCACTATATAAAGAAGAATAATACTGTACCATTTAGTCCAAGACAGCACATGTAAAATCTCTCTCAAACTTGCTATCAAAGGAATGTGCAGGCATGCTTGATCCTGTGCTACAAAGTAAGTGTTTGCTTAGTCTTGTGAACTGAAGCTTGTAATGGGATCTATCAGCATTAGTACTCTTCCTCAGAGACTCAGGGCTGTAGGCGTAAAAGTGGAGAAGTGCAATACTAGGTCAAGACAACTTCAATATTGTGGTCTACTCAAAAGGCCAGCTGATTCAAATGTAACTTTTATTGAGTTATAGAGAGGTCTCCAAAATATTACAAAGCAAGGCGTTGGAGACCTCTCTGGCAATCAGAGTGTTAATATACTCCATTTATATGGACGACAATCTGGGAAATTGCCCCAGAATTAATCTATGTTTCTTTCATGCACTGGGCTCTTAGGCTGCATGCACAAAAGAAGTGAGGAGCAATTCTGGAACAAACCAACAGGACCACAAGAGAGATTCCCCAAAATCGTATTTATTTAAATGGGGGTTTGTAACCCCTTATATGCAAGAAAGGTCTCGAATGCATTGATCCACAATGTGTTGCAGACCTCTCTACCATTCAAAGCATAATTTAAATCATTGGGAGGTTTTATATGTCCTCTATGCCTCAATTATCTTACTCCAGATGTTCTGCTCTTTTTTATTTTGCATAACAAGCCCCCTCAGACAGACCTTTATGTTATTCAGTTACAGTACCTATTCACACGCTTGTAGCATAAACTTTGTGGCTACATTGCACTGCAGAGGTCTCCTTCATGGAACCACTTACATTCTAAAGCACTGGAGGAGCGAGCCTCTCCATCCAAAGGCAGGCGTGGAGACAAATGTACAGAACATTAGATCCACACTACATGTGAGTTTTAGGTGGCTCTGAAATATTACATATACATAGGTATGTATAAAATACTTCAGAAACTTGGGATTTTTCCAGCTCTGTCCTAAGGGTTAAGATAATATTTTGGACTAACAAAAATAAATTACAGATTCACCTTGAGTGTGGTGAATTGTTAAAGGTATGTACCCATTTTCATCTTTAGGTGTTCATTTTCCTTTAAGTTGTATCCTACCATATTAAAAGCAATGCAAAAAAAACATTTAATGGGCAGTACAAGGTCACAAAACAGGCTTTTTATCTGTAAGCAGTTAACAGACAGCTATGGGAACAGTTACCATAGCTTAAAACCATTTTCTGTTCATTTGCCATGCAGATCTGCACAATCTCTGCATTTCTGGGAGAGGAAGAAACAACAGTATCCCCTTTATTGAAACCCCATGCCTGCAAATACAACAAGAGGATGAGTGGAGAGGACAGAAAATATGCAGAAAGTGAAAGTGAAACAGTGACATAATCTAGTCCATCATATCTGCCAACAGATCAGAAATGTAATGGCAGAGTTTAAAAGGGATATTAATACTTAAAATGTAAAAAAAAAAAAAAAAATGTTGTAGGGTTTATCCCCCTGAGTAAAACAAGGGTACTTCCACTGCTGAAAGGTGTTTTATTCAAACTTTATTACTGCACCTAAAAAATTCAGCTTTGAGCTGTATCACAGTGGCCTGACGCTACACCATTCTATGGAGATTTATGGTCCCAGGACCAGAGCTGAAGACAATGAAGACAAATTCTAAGAAAGTTAAGTTTCCTCAAATATAGAAGAAATAAATATTTGATTCAGAATTTTGCAGAATTTAAATAAGGAAAGATATATAGTTACCAGTCCAATAAATGTGGATTTCTTAGGATTTCTTTAGCAGGCAGCCAGGTAAACTTGCATATTTATAATATGAAATTTCTCTTATCAAAATCTGCTCGGATTGGTTAAAGAGCCATCTCATTATGCAGTGACATCAGAATAAATTATAGAAAAATTCCAAAGCATTAGTAATAACACCATGTAATCTATAGATGGTGCCATTACTCTACATTAAAATTCACATCTAAAACGATACCTGGTCTGGGTTCAGACTAAAATTTGGAATATGAACCTTGACCCTACGTCACATGAATATGCCACCTTACTAGACTTTCCCATAGGGGAGTATGTCTCTGTTTTAGACTTTTGCGATTTTCTCAAAAGATACTAATACTGCTTGAGACTGTGGTGATTGCAATCACCATTAAAGTCTCCCAAATATTTCCCCCCTCCATTGAGGAAGAGAGGCTCATTGTCTCTGTTACATGAGGTAATTTAACCCCTTAAGGACCAGGAAAATCTGAGGTCGTTTTCCCTTAAGGACCAGAACAATTCTGACCTTTTTGACTATGTCTTTGTTCAACAGTGTTTTCCCTCTTAGGCTTTTATTCTACCCCAATAAATTATATACAGTTTTTTAAGCACTTGATACCCTACTTATATGGATAACCCACCATTTACTTTATTAAAATTAAAAAAAGGTAAAAAAACACCATATTTGTTTTTACTCTTGGGATCAATTGGGCACAAAGGGTTAAATTTTTATGGCGACTGCATGAAAGCTAAGACCGGTCAGTCATACCTACAAAATGTGCAGTTTAAAGTGGCCACTGTCCCCCACTTGGGTGAAAATCCCCATGTCCCTTTTTCCCACCCTATTTTGACACTTTTTTATCCGTGACATTTGGTGTGTATAAGTGTATTATATAGCTCCACAACAATTACACTTCCAAAATTGTTTAATGAGATTAAAAAAAAAAAAAAAAAAAAAAGATATTTTACTTATAAATTTTTTTTTTTTTTTTTTTTTTTTTTTTTTTTTTTTTAAACACAAGTATCATTCCAGGTCAGAAATTGACCTGCATTTAGCAAGCCTCTGGCACCAGCAGTGAAGGGGTAATTACCCCCAGCTGCTGTATTTTCATGTCACTAGGTGTCTCCTCTCTACTTCTGTCTCCCTTACTTTGATAGCAAGGGAGACAGAGGTAGAAGAGACACGCAGAGACAGCATGCTTTCTGTACTGCCTCTGTCTCTCACAATGCCGGAACATGTGATCGCTGCTACGGCTTCACATGACCCGGCACAAGCAAGAAGGGCTGAGACTTAATGCCCCAGTCTCGGAGCGCTCAGTCTCAGCCTGGAATTAATGATATCAGCATGCACGGAGGCATGCTGCTATCATTTAAGCCATGACAGTACTGGTCCATCATGGGTCCTTAAGTGGATAACAACCCATGACGGTCCAGGACCGTCATGGGTCCTTAAGGGGTTAAACACATTTTAAAACACAGATTTTTATAAAATTTGGTTCAAAAGAAAAAATTAACCATTTCCTCCCCATCATGGCAATGTCTCTGACATAATCCCCCTTTTTAGCATAATTTTTCTAACTTGATTAAAGTTCTACAATATTAATGCTAAAACCGGAAGAGACTGCTGTCATCTTCTTCCAATGACTGGGATTGTCTCTGAAGTTATCACAGTTTGCTTCAGTCCATCAACTATCTAATGGCATAGGCTTGTTTCTAAAGATGAAACACTTATTGTCCTCTTCAATAAATGAAACAATATCTCAAATAGGAAACCAATAGACCAAATTGGTTGATAGTGAGATGTTGTATCTAATACGAATAGTTGCTTGGCCTACTTAAGGATCTCCTTAGTTTTGGCTTGAGCTGAAAACTGCATGCATATCATATCAGACTCCCAGTTTTAGATACAGGTGGTAGGAGAAATATCAAATTTCTTCTGTGATGGTGATCATGGGAACATGTTGACAAAACTCCTCTGGGATATAAATTCTTCTCTGTTAGGATGGACTTCAGCATCTCTTGCCCAATGGTTCTTGATAAAGGCACTGGAACCACGCTTGACGTTGTCTAGAACTTCTGTCACAGAAGAAGGATGATCCACATCACGGCTTGGCTGTGGCCATCATGGCAATGTCTCAGACAAGACAGACTGGCTCCCCTTGTGTAGTATATTTGATCGTGTGTGTAGGATTCAGTATGCAAGACAAACCACACAATCACTCCAGTGCAGGTTTGGTTAACAACTGGAGGAATGTGGAGCAGGGATTCTTCAAACACAGTGTATTCCACCTCTGTTTATTAGGAAAAAAGGTTACTTACCACATTACACCTTTATAGGCTGTTACTCCTTCATTCCACTATAAACATTTGTGCTGTCTGCACAACCGGGAGGCTTCCAGGATCTACAGCTGCACATAATGGTGTCAAGTGGACGTAAACATTTGAAATCTGCTTATTATTCAACTGTGTACATTCATGGATATACTTTTCACATAATCTTTGTCATGCCAAGGCATGAGTTGGCCTTTGCAGGGCCTCTGGTTTGTATAATTTGTTTATTTATGTTATTCAAGGTGCACCAGTCCTAGGCCATTGTGACGGTACCAGTGGACCTCCCTCTGGGTGTCCCCGTCAGTCGCTACTTCCTTCAATCCTGAGCAAGGCTGCTCAGCTAGAATATCACAGTTTTCCCCCACAGTCACCAGGCAAGACTAGTGTACTGTTTTAGAATCAGTTCTCTTTATTGAATGGAACACACAGCTTATATCCACTTACAGAGACTCTTATCAAGATCAGCATGCAAATTAGGACTTGGGACAGTGTTTCTATGCTTGACCAATCAGCCACCAACACCCTTATCAAAATAAGCATGCAAATCAGGACTTGAAAAATAGCCACTCTCACTGGATCCTAAATAACCTCCCTGATTGGTCAAGGAAGCACTGCAGGAATCACTCAACATTCCAATCTTTCCCCAACACAACACAGACCTGCATATTGTAAGCAAATCCCAAGCCCCATTCTCTCCGCACTCTAGCTCCCAAATATCTCTACAGACTTTATAGTATAAACACCACACACTTTATTACATTATACCACACAATATACAATACAATGAGCAATATATCAAATGTTATAGTCTTGTAATCAGTCCAAGGGCAGTCCTTTTCTGTGACACCCTGTGCCCATCAAGCAGCACAGAGTGACTTAGACGCTGGGAAAGCCTCTTCCCCATGCAAAGAGTCCATAGTCTGTAGGAAGGGGGCTGGCCCTCAGGCCCTCCAGGAGCCAAGGCCCAGTGGTTCCCGTGACAGCCATAAAACTAAATGAGCAGATAGCAATCACCAGAGCAGGACGTAAGGCCATAAAAGGTCTTGGGCCCTCTGCTTTGATGGGGGGTTATCCAGGAAACATGGGTATATCGTAAATGGTCAGGCCAAACCTCCCCCCCGGGTAACACCCAGGGGGTTTGGCCTCTTAGAAGCAACTGTAGAATGTAATATGGGTTTTCGATAAAAAAACAGGGCATTTCTTTGAAACAACTGAAATGGAGAACTTTTTACCATCTGAAGTTCCCACAAGGACTCTTAAAGGGGAACTACCACCCCGCAATAACTTAACCTTGATTGATTCTTCATCTGGCGACTAGCTGCTTAGTAGTGCTAGTCGCCAGAAATATTACCCGGTTCTGAAGATTTCGGCATTTTACGGATGCTCACAGGAGTAGGAAGCACGGACATCTCGTCACAGTGACGTCCGCGCGCCTGTGCTGTCAGTCCCTTTTGAGCTGGTTACGGATGCTCACAGGAGCAGGAAGCACGAACATCTCGTCACAGTGACGTCCGTGCTCCTGCCCTGTCAGTCCCTTTTGAGCCGGCCGGCTCAAAAGGGACTGACAGCGCAGGCGCACGGACGTCACTGTGACGAGATGTCCGTGCTTCCTGCTCCTGTGAGCATCCGGAAAATGCCGAAATCTTCAGAACCGGGTAATATTTCTGGCGACTAGCGCTACTAAGCAGCTAGTCGCCAGATGAAGAATCAATCAAGGTTAAGTTATTGCGGGGTGGTAGTTCCCCTTTAATAGAACGGTAAATGTATGTAGGGATCTCTTGTGTTTCTCCCATTTTATTTTATGGATTGTTTTGCTTATGTGTAATCTTTATTTCTGTATGTCCTTTATTTCTGTATTTTTGTACCTAGCACTATGAAACCTTTTTTCAGATTAAATGTTCAATTAATCAGCTCTTGTCTCTGTTCTCTAAAATTAACTCACTACTCTGAAGGAAGCAAAGGTAGCACATGTTACTCAAGAGTTAAATCACATAAGTCTGATTATTAAGGTGATTTTATACTGTAATTCTGTTGTGTTTGGGGTAACCTAAAACACCCAGAAATAAAGTCTTGATGGTGGCAGCAAATTGTAGTACTGGGGTGACAGTGCAGGAAGGATTTCAGGGGTTAATTTGGTGGTTGCTACGAATAGTAACAGGTAACCAGGGCCCTGTAGTTGTTAACCCTTTCACCCCCCACTCTCCCCACTGTCTCAGCAGGGCCTATAGCCTTCACTTGTGACGCTCTTCTATATACACAAAGCTGGACGAGTGGTAGTATGTGTCATTACCTGAATGGCTGTACGACAGCGTTTTGTTAAGCCATTTGAATGCTATTTTTAGGATACTAATGTAAAAGCCCGTGTACATGGGTCAAGGTAGGGTAATGTTAACCCTTTGAGTGCCAGCAATGCGTTGTGTACCCCTCTGGCACTCAAAGGGTTAAGAGGCCGCTACCTCACTGCTCCACAAAATGCAGTCTTGCATCGCCTCACTTACGTGATGCAATCATGTACAGTAGAGACTGCGTCTGAATGAGGACAGTCTCTACTGCGCATGACTGCATTGTGAGAAACATCCTAGCGAATTATTATATAGGATATTGCGTGGTTTACATAGATATCAAAAGAATGTTTATGTTGATCCCTTGTGACAATACTCACAAGTGCATGCACAATTACTTTGCATCTATTCAGAAAATAGAGTACATTTTAGGTATGCTGGTTGTGGACTACAGTGTTAGTTGACAAGTCTAAATAGCCTCTAAGTTGGAAGGGGTAATATAGGTAGTTTGTTGGTATGTTAGGGGTTTAGCAATGAATGTCATTCATCTGACAGGGAGACTGGTCCTTTAGCTGCTAGAGATTTCCACAATTAACACATTACACCATGTATTTGTTTTTTGGAGGTAGTTTTCAATTTCTGATATTACTAAACAGTCAACTTTAGCCTAGTGTTTCTGTGTGTGTGTGTTTGTGTGTGTGTTTGCATAATAGATCAATTATGGGCCAAACCAACTGCACCTTAGGGGACATCTAAAAATCCCAATCAATTTAAACGAGGCTTGTTACTGCTTGAATGCTAGAGAGACCTCTAACATTCAGGGCTGTAAAAAAAGAAAAAAAAGAAAAAAGTAAAACAATGGTTACAACAGTTACCTGGTAAGAGGATTTCCACTGAAGTCGGCCACTTGGAGTGCTTTGCAGAATGAGATGCTTTCTGGGATTTCTGGAATGTCTGCAAAGTATATTATAAATTAAATATCAATATGTTAAATAATGTTTAAAAAAAAAAAAAAAAAAAAAACACTGTACCATAGGGGTCAAATAAAAAAACTGCCAATTCCCATTAATTTAAACTGGTCTTTTAACACCTTGAATACTACGGAGCTCTCCAACACTTTGCTTTTGAGGGGTTATAAGCCCATTTATTCTTCTGAATACAGACGAATAACACAATGCATTGGAAGGGGTTAAAATAGTTTTTCACTTGACCCCTGTGTTGCAGTTGGTTTGCTCCAAAACGTCTCTATGTATCAGCATTAAAGCAGGAACTATACCTTGAAAATAAGTGGCTCTTAATTGTTTATCAGACTTGTCTAGGTATGCATGCATTAACCCTTTGAGTGTCAGAGGGGTACACATTGCAAAGCAATGTGTTGTGTACCCCTCTGGCACTCAAAGGGTTAAGAGCCGTGATTCATTTCTATTTACTATTAATTGTTATGGTTTCAATCTGGTAACAGTTAGGGTTCCTTAGGAGTCATTTAGGCCTATTTTTAGTTGTGTGGAAGTCTAATCTACAGACAGGCTTCAACAGAGCACTATATACAGGAAATTGCACATCTAATGACTGCTGTAAGAACGACACCTACCTAGATAAGCCAATATTTTAAATTGACATTTAATTAAAACTAAATCATTCACCTTTTAAACATTTAAGGATCAGACAGGTGAGCAACACACTGCAAAGTGTTAAAACCATCCAGGATTAATACACATGCAATGACAATTTGAAAAAGAGGTGCGATAGATTTTTTTGTCCAGTATTCATATTATTAGGTAGATACTTACTCCTCAGTTAAATAAGGCACTAAGAGGATTCATTCCTATGGGTGAGACAGACTTCAATTTTTAAATCTAAATTTTAAATAAAGCTATTTGTTCATATGACTATTCATGACATGCACCAAGCTCCAATATCTAACTAGGTTGTCAGAGTCCAGAGACCTCAATTCACTAACCACAGAATGGGTAATTTGGGGTCTTCCCTTAGCATCGTATGCAGACACAGAGGACAGTTTGCTATGTCTCTTCTAAAGAGCAGAGACAGTATCAGCTCTCCCTTATCCTTCTGAGTGCCATAGGGATGTGCAAAATATTCCTCTGAATAATTTGCACAACCCTGAGGCATTCAAAGGGTTATAATACACACAGTGACCTGCCCCACTTAAAGTGGAACTATCACTGAAAATAAAGTGTCCCCCATATCATTATACATATAGCGATATGCATATCCATACTAGTATTGCCCTGAATAAGGCATCTTGCTGTACTGGCATCTGTACTCCTGCACCGTCAGTCCCTTGCTGTACCTTAAGATACAATGCAACACCTCAAAGAGGAGACTGGGACGGACAGCACAGGCACACAGATATCAGTTTTGCAAGATGTATGTGCTGATGCCTGCCTGTCCGTCTGGGAACGAGTTGGATTTATCAATATCGCCAGACTTATTCAGAGTAATACTAGTATATATATATGCACATCACTATATACATAATTATTTGGCAACACTTTATTTTCAGTGATAGTTCCGCTTTAACATTTGATTCAAATACACTTAGAACAGTCAGATCAATTGTTACGTGTAATAAATGATCTGCCAGTTCTTTGTTTACCTGAACCAGCAGACCAAGTTACATAAATACAGTGGGCTACCTGCTAATCAACTTATTTATGTAAACCGACTCCACAAGGCAAACCAATACTCAGCTGATCTGCAGGTCATATTTGTACTTGAATCAATTGTTAAGCTGGGCAGGGGACTATATATGTTATAATGCTGAATCCCTATGACACACAAAGGGTTAACGGAGTGAATGAGTGAATCTTCTGATCCCCCCCCCCCACCAAACACATTGAAAGCATTACTGATCACCTGATATGCTAACTATCAAAGTACCTACCGCTTCCTTTCCATAGATCATTCTTAGTGGATATGGTAATGTGTGTCGTATTCTCCATTGCTAAGTGATCTACACACATCGCAACTATATCAAAACTTATTACATCTCCTCCTGTAGTTCATGAAACTGGTGTCACTTACACTCTGTAGTGCTTATACTTTGTGTGCCAATCTACCTTCCTCTACACTGTAAGATCTCATGAGCGGGGCCCTCTGATCCTTTTGCATTATATATTCTAACTGTGCTGTTTTACAGTAGGGAATTGACAAATTGAGATGTATAATTACTGGTCAGAGAAGCACGACTAGGAACAAACCTGCTACAGAATTTAGCAGGGTTTATAGGAGTGGTGTCCAACACAGGAAGCAGTCTCTTTTAGCTCACTAGTGCCTTTCAGGGAGAGAAAATATCCTAAAGCACATCATATACTGATCCTGCCAAAACAACAGTCCCGCCCAGAAATACCAGGCAATTTCTCTCTGAACAAGAGAAGCAGCCAACCCCCAGACGTACATTCCGGCCTTGTTGGGCCTCGTCACTGAAGCATAGCCAATCTCTCTAGGTACTTTGAGCAAGTCCATGTCTGGATTCCAGTTACCCATAGGGTGGCAAAACCCATGGGTAATTTGCATATGCAAAATGCAAAACTACTAGTCAGATATGCTCAACTAGGAATAACCTTGCAATACAAATTTGCAGGCTCTATAGGAGTGGTGTCCTAACCCAGGGTGAGAGTTGGTACCGTGTTAGCCGTAGAAATACAGGATACAAAATTTTTTTGTAAAGTTGATACCTTTATTGGCTAACTAAACAGATTTAAAATGCAAGCTTTCAAGACTTCTTAGGTCTCTTCCTCAGGCATGTTATACAGATAAATATGAAAACTTCTCTCTTAAATACAAGTACACATTACATTGTTTATAATAGAAATCAGATAAGAACGTTAATCCAGATACCAATTCCTTGATCAGTCAATGGTAGAGGATGTGATTTAAATAGCATTCTTCCTCTGGGTCCAGGTATTTATGATTCCAGAGGGACTGTCGTAAAAGTTAATTCACCATTAAGTACTGTGTCAGGAATTCTCTGTCCCTGTTCATGCCATAGGTCAAAGAGTCAAATTGTAACATTAATTTTACCTCCCATAACTTTCTGTCCCTCTGATTGCGAAATTGTCCCATTAGTACAGTCAATTTAATATCCCTGATACTGTGCCCACTTTGGCAAAAATGTTCTCCCACTGGTGTCTCTGTCTTTTTGTTGTTAATGCTGGATCTGTGGGAATTAAACCTCTTATGTAATTTCTGTCCTGTTTCCCCCACATAAAAAGCTGTTGGGCATTTTGCACACATGATAAGGTATATTACATTGGATGATTTGCAGGTGAAATTACCATTGATCTTATGGTGTAACTGGGTGTTTGGTATGGGTATCTTGTCTGTGGTATAAATGTGTGCACAAAGAAGGAAACCCAGGGAGACCCATCATTTCCGGAATTGGCACACTCACAGAAAATATCTCTGGCTGGGTAGAAAATACCCTGAAACCCCTGGTAAAACGAACACCCAGCTTCCTTCAAGACACCACGGATCTCTTGAACAAACTAGCAGACTTGGGCCCCATTCCAGAGAGCACCATCCTTGCCACTATGGATGTAGAATCCCTTTATACCAACATTCCACACATAGATGGCATAGCAGCATGCCAAGAATATCTAGAAAGAAATAACACAGCCACGGAACCAATAACAAAACTCATACACTTTATACTCACCCACAACTACTTCAAATTTGGACAGGACCTCTACCTCCAGAAAATGGGGACTGCAATTGGTACCCGAATGGCACCACAATATGCCAACTTGTTCATGGCAAAGTTAGAAGAGGACTTCCTGTCCACCTGCCAGACAAAACCCCTGGTCTATCTCCGCTACATAGATGATGTTCTTATCATCTGGACAGCCAGTGAAGAGGAACTTCTCAAATTCCACAAAAATTACAATGCATTCCACCCCAGTATCAATCTAACACTCAGTCACTCACGCACAAACATTAACTTCCTAGACACGACTATCAGTATTCAGAACAACTCCATCCACACATCCTTGTACCGTAAACCAACAGACAGACCAACCTACCTGAGGAATGATAGCTTTCACCCAAAACACACAAAGAACTCCATCATATACAGCCAAGCCATCAGATATAATCGCATCTGTTCTGACATGGCGGACCGTGACAAGCACCTCCAGAAACTCAGAGGGGACTTTATAAGACAGGGTTACAGTGCAAGGATTATTGACAGTCAGATACAGAAAGCTACCCATATACCAAGAAAAGATCTGTTGAGCTACAAAGAACAGCATAAGGGAAACCGTGTGCCACTTGTTGTCACTTACCACCCCCAGGTTGAAGCTCTGCGCAAAATATCAAGTGAACTTCAAGCAACCTTACACACAGATGAAAGACTTAAGAACATATTTCCACAGCCTCCCTTACTCTCCTTCAGACAGCCTCCCAATTTAAAGCAACTGATGGTAAGGAGTGCCCTGAACAAAAACACAAAAAATGGCACATTACCCTGCCTACAAAGTAGGTGTAAAACCTGTGCACACATTTATACCACAGACAAGATACCCATACCAAACACCCAGTTACACCATAAGATCAATGGTAATTTCACCTGCAAATCATCCAATGTAATATACCTTATCATGTGTGCAAAATGCCCAACAGCTTTTTATGTGGGGGAAACAGGACAGAAATTACATAAGAGGTTTAATTCCCACAGATCCAGCATTAACAACAAAAAGACAGAGACACCAGTGGGAGAACATTTTTGCCAAAGTGGGCACAGTATCAGGGATATTAAATTGACTGTACTAATGGGACAATTTCGCAATCAGAGGGACAGAAAGTTATGGGAGGTAAAATTAATGTTACAATTTGACTCTTTGACCTATGGCATGAACAGGGACAGAGAATTCCTGACACAGTACTTAATGGTGAATTAACTTTTACGACAGTCCCTCTGGAATCATAAATACCTGGACCCAGAGGAAGAATGCTATTTAAATCACATCCTCTACCATTGACTGATCAAGGAATTGGTATCTGGACTAACGTTCTTATCTGATTTCTATTATAAACAATGTAATGTGTACTTGTATTTAAGAGAGAAGTTTTCATATTTATCTGTATAACATGCCTGAGGAAGAGACCTAAGAAGTCTTGAAAGCTTGCATTTTAAATCTGTTTAGTTAGCCAATAAAGGTATCAACTTTACAAAAAAATTTTCTAACCCAGGGTGAAGTCTATTTTAGCTCACTAGTACCTATCACAGAGAGGAAATATCCTAAAGCACATCATACTGATCTTGCCAAAACAACAGTCCAGCCACAAAGTGCCAGGCAATTCCTCTCTGAACAAGAGAAGCAGCCATCCCCAGATGTTAGTTTCAGACTTGTTGGGCCTCATTAATGAGGTGTAGCTGCTCTCTCTAAGCGCTGTAAGGGGTCCATACATGGATTCCTTTCTCACAGTGCCTCAAGATCAGCCACACCTCACTGACAAGGCCCAACAAGGCAGAAACATACATCTGGGGTTGGCTGCTTCTCTTGTTCAGAGAGGAATTGCCTGGCACTTTGCGGATGTACTGCGGTTTTGGCAGGATTAGTTTGATGTTCTTTAAAAATATTTCCTCTTTGTGAAAGGAACTAGTCAGTTAAAGGAGACCACACTCCTGGTAGGACAACTCCTATAGGGACTGGTAAATTCTATAGCAGGTTTATTCCTAGTTGAGCATCTCTGACCAGTAGTTTTGCCCATTGGAGAGTTATAAATAAGGTATATTACTAATGCTTTATTTAAGCAAGGAGTGGGTTTCCACAAATTCATCACCTAATAGTGGTAGAGTAATTGAAGAAAACACCGTCTATGCAATTGTGATGTACGTCTATTAGCACCCTTTTGCCTTCATTTTTCTGATGGCTTCGTCTATGGGAGTTTACCCATTGAATGTTTGGTGAGGGGAACTGCTGCAGGTTATCGTGTAAGATCAGTTGCTCTGTTCTTAAGAGGACTGAGTGGGGGCAGTCCTTGTATACTTGCCATCCTAGCCACTCCAGCTTTTTAGTGGCCAACATTCATATTACTACGTGTTTTACTAAGTAGTTATTTTTTGCCTATTTAAAGATATATTAGGCTATAAGGGTTCACGCCACGCATTCTGATTATATTTTATGTTGTAAAGGAGGTCAAGGCAAACGTGGTATGCCTTCACTAAATGGGCAGATTCCTTTAATGCTTACTATTCACACAAAGTGGAAATGTTAAAATACCAGGCATGGGCAGACTAGGGATGATTAGAGTTGTAATCCGCAATAGCTGGAAGTCTCAGGTTGTCCACCCAGACTGACCCTCAACTAATTTTAATCAAAGCCAGGAAAAAACATTAGGAATTTACTCTCATCAGCGAAATTTTATTTTATGCTGAGAAACAATTTGTAGCTTGGCTAACTGACTTGGACTGGATTCAGTTCAATTTGCTTGCATGAATTAACAGAAAAGCTTAGACAAAAAGGCATGAATCAGACACCAGTGTGCAGAACCACTGCAATTAAAAACATTCTGTTTCTATATATGTACTTAATACTTATCAACCCAAAATGTTGAAAGGGGTAACAAAATTCTGAAACATGTAGGTCTTACATGAAAGTGTATGTTCTATTTTTCATAGATCTAAACTGTATCTGAAGGTTTCCATGACTTAACTAAGGATTAGTCATGTTTACACCAAGAGGGGACAGATAAAAATCCAGCTGATTGCCAGGGCTTTTAACCTCTTGAAATCCAGAGTGGTCTCCAGAGTATGGCTAATCAATTCAGCAATTTAAGGGCATAATTAAATAATTGGTAATTCTGAGAATTCATTGTTGTCACTCTGGTAAAATTAGTTTGGCCCAGAATTACACCAGTTTTCTTCAGAGCAAATTGTTTTAGGTGTAGGTGTAAATCTACAGAGGTAAAAAATTAAAATTTTCTTAAAGATGTCAAATAAAAAATAAGTAAAATAAATAAAAAAATAACAGCACAACAAGGCCTTCCAAGTATAGTAAAAACAATGTTTTCACACAAAAAGCAATGATACATTTTAATGAACCAAAAGATAAAATAAAAATGGTGAGAAAACCACGAGGACTAGGAACTTAATAGGATATGAGTGCAAATTGGATGTTTTAAGTACAATGTTGTGGGTTCAAGGAAGCAATAGCTCAAATATAGGACAAAACTACTGCCCAAACACCAACATTCCCAGTCCATCTGCACACAATCAGGAATATTTTTAAGTAAATTGTAATTAGGTGTAATAACATCTTACTCCCTTTATACTTCACAGAGAAAATACAGACAGCTATTTGATATATAAAGGAGTACCCAGAGCAAGGATGGGTAAATTACAAACCATAACAGGTAACAGCAGGGAGGTCCCAGTAGGCCAGAAGCTAGAGATCGACTGTGCTGATTGACATAAACTGTTCCTAGACAGTCTTGCTGCGGGGTAGAAGCTGAACAAAAGATGCCGACCACAAGGACAGTTCAGTGCCGACAGGAGTCGTCGACCCGCACCCAGAATGACTGCCTAGAGGATAGTAACTTCCTACTGTGGTGAAGGGAAGACAATGAAATATAACAGAATAAATATCTGTACAGTCAGTTGAAAGTTGCTGAGCTGTAACAGGGACAACTGTAGGTCTGGAATTCAAACTCCAGCTTAGAGATTCCATTGATTGTTGAATGATTCAAACCTTGATTGTATGTCCTGGAATCCAAATGAGGATTGAATGAGCTGAACAATGATACAGTAGCAGGACCGACATAAGGTCGAAATAGTCAAACTCAAACTGCTCTGGTGAATGGTGAACACAGAAAGGTCGAATGAGTCAAACAATGAGATACAGCAGTCGGACAGTCAGAAGATCGCTCAAGCAGGGTGGGCAACATACAGGCAAGGAAGTAAACAATGGACAAGAAGAGTAGTTGAGATGGAGAACCAAGGTCAATAAGGAAGAATCAATACTGGAGGCAAGGTACAATAACCGTAAGTAGAAGAGTAGGCAGGAAACAAGGCCAAGGTTGATACATGGGAATCAATCTGGAGGAAGGGCAAGGAAACTCAGGAACAGGACTGAAAACAATACAAGTCACACTACAACACTTAGATCATGCACCAGTACTGAGAAACTGGTGCTTAAAGGGACAGTAATGTCCCAGAAAAAAAAAAATATTTAGCATTTTGGAGGGATTAAAAAGTTCAACTCAATGCAAAAACGTATCTCTCAAACTGCTATGGTTTGAGAGATATCTGCATTCAAAGTCTGACATTTTACAGCTTTACAGATGACAGCAGGATATCCGTGTCAGTCAACATGGAGGCTCTTCAGAAGAGCTGCAATCTCGTTTTTCAAAAACAATGACTTCATTGAAATGGTCTACAATGTGTGCCTGGATTGCACGCACACTTTGTAGACCATTCCAATGAAGTCATTCTTTTTAAAAAAAAATGTGATTGTGGCTCTGCTTTGAATGAAGATATCTCTAATACCATAGCAGTTTGAGAGAGATTTTTTTTGCATTCAATTCAACTTTTTAATCCCTACAAAATGTTAAATAATTTTTCTGGGACATTACTGTACCCTTAAGAAAAGCTCAAGACAAGGTGAACACCAGGGCTAGGAACAAGGATCCGGCAAAACAAGGAAACAGACATAAAAACAGACAAGGAAACAGAAAAAAATTAGAAAAAGGACAGAACATGACAAAGGTCCAGTAATGAACCTGTTAACTGGGCAATCCATTAACAAGGAAGCCAGTTATTGGGATCCCACCTAATGGTGGATTATACAGTTCCATATTACTAAGACAGAAAAATAATAAAAAGTATAAGAATGGTGCCCTTACACACTTTTCTCTTTAAAGGTCAGGAGGTGACAGGTGTAAAGGAAGATGGAAATCTCTGCCTCAGAGGCTTTACTTTTTTTAACCCCTTAAGGACCGGTGCTCTCATGCGAGGCCAGCATTTGAGGACCATGGGGCCATTTCCGGTTCGGGGCTTCCGGAGCGGCGTGCAGCTGCACTGGGAGCCCTGAACTCCATGACGTGCCAGGACCGTCACTGGTCCTTAAGTTGCGGACCGCTGTGAAGGTCCTGGCACGTCAGTGGTTGTTATGGGGTTAAGTGCCCTGCCCTCTGGAAGAGGGGACTTTACCCCATAATCTCTGTGTTTCACATTGGAAGACAGATGCAAGCTATGAAAATCCAGATTGAGTCCTAGCTGGTGTGAGGACCTTCAACAGAATCCCACAGAACTTCATATTCTGCATCTATACAATGTATCAAATGGAGTGGGTAAAATAAACCTCCAGGATCATTGGTGCACTGTTAGTGATTACCACAAAGATCGAAACTTTGTTGTAAGATTAGGGTGATTTGATGAGGACGTTTGAATACAACTCCTCAAAATGGGTGTAACAAAATGCGTGGATAACAAACAGTTGGATAAAGGGGAAAAAAAAGTGAATAAGTTGTACTTCATAGATTACAAAAGACACAGATAGACCCTCTTTTCTCCACGGGCCTTAATCTAGCCCTAATTTCCCCTTATATAAGGCAAGTGCCAGGTGTAAAAGGGAGAAAATGGGAAAATGAGAATCACAAGATGTTAAAAGGGATAGTAATGTACTTGGGCCATTGAGAGTGTTATTTCACTGTCACAGTTGTAGTTCAAGAGTAATTCAATGATAAAGTATCACCCTCCCACCACTTTTACGTAGCATAAGTGACCTCCCCTCAGATGTGGAATCTGGTCTCTTGACCAGACAGATCTCAGCAAGGAACACATTTCTTACTGTAAGCATAAGGAAAACCCTGCCCCCTCTTGACAGTTTTTTCAGGTGTCTTCCTCATGCTCACTGAAGATTGTCCCTCTCTGCTTTCCATCCGGATAGTATTGCTTCGGTGAATAGTGTTAAATCAATAAAAGGGGTGGGAGGGGGATACTTTATCATTCAATTACCCTTGAACTACAACTCTGACAGTATTGAAATAACACTCTCCATGGTCCATATACTATGAAGATTAATTGGAGCTTCTTTTATTTTGAAACATTACTATCCTTTAAAGGATACACAGTAGACAATTATTCATTCATGGTATTCAGAAAGCAATGCCTCACTCATGAAGCAAGCCAGCATTGTGTAAGATCAAAGTGTCATGCTGTAAATTCATAAATAACTCAAATAAATTAAAAGCATTTTTTTCTTTAGCCCAGATGCTCTGCGCATATGCTGTCTGAATACATACACAAAGCGTAAAACTGAATCCTAACTGCATCATGTCATGAACATACTGTAAGCCATTTCAAAACATGCCAGACTAAGCATAATCCCATCCAGCGACTACAGAGATTAATTCTGAAAAGTACTTAATTTACTGCCACAACAAAAAAAAATGAAAATACATTATTAAATGAGACTAAATGTGCAGGTTTTCAGCTGGCTATGGGAAGCATTTTTTTTTTGTTGCACTTCCCACTACCTGGTGTTTCTTACGCAGTATAGTCTCTAAAACTGGAGAGAAACATTCCATTTGACCCCCTTAAATGCTAGCAATGTCTGCATTACTTTACTTTCAAAGGGTTAAAAGCCACTTTCCTCAGCAAACTATATAAAAACTGCTAAGGACAAGGATGACCACAACCACTAACCAGCAGCAGCTGAGTGGTTGCTACCAGTTCTAAGATGTAACATTCCTTTAGTCTTTAGTCCCCAGTAAGTTATTCCTTCCCCGGGAACCAATCGAATAACTGAGATCATCATGCAGGCTCAGGTTGACATCACTTATGCAATGCAAACCTTCCCTGAACCATCAGGTGAATTTCAGGAGCAAGGGGGCATCTTTCAGAGCCTACATCTAAGCCTCCATGCACCACTTCAAATCAGGTCAGGGCATCCACTCTTGAAAAAGAGGGAAATCTTCACTTTCAACTCACCCATTATAGTACAGGACAGCACGAGGGGAGGTAGGAGCTATTTAAGAGATTTTATCTCAGCACCAACTCCCATAAAAAAGGGCGTACCCTTTTTGACAAAGGGGATCTCCTGAACACAGGAAAGCAGAGGAACTCTAAGAGGCCCCATTCCCCCTACTAGCTCTCTTAAAAATGGAGAGGAGTCCTCTCATTCATTCAATAGTACTCTTTAAACATTTGAGTGGCAGGGGTGAACAATGTATTGCTTCATAATGCGCTACTTTCCCCACCAGAATGCAAAGGGTTTATAGTGTGCATGTTATGTGATCTAGTGATAACCCAACATGCTATACTACTGTCTTGAAACAGTTATGAGAAGAGTTTTCGGGGGGTACCCAGATGTCACAGATTATACATAAGAGGATCTTCCAGACTTGGGTACAAGCTGATGCTCTTCTGGTTCCTCCTTTGGGGTTGAGGAAAGCGAACACCATTGTGTGGTCAGTCTGAATCTGCAGTGGATACCACATAAGGGGCTTAAACCAGTGGAGTAGCACAAGGTGAATTACTTGCAATTCCAGCAAGCTGAAGAAAATATTTGTGAAAAATCCAGTGAAGTCTTCTTTCAGAGGAACCAGGAGCAACAACCGATTTTCTATCCATGAGGAAACTGTGTCTAGAAATAGACAGCCACAATCTTGAGCCTGAGGAACTCTGAACAGGAAAAACGTGAGAGCGGGAGGGACTTGAAATCTATGTAGTATCCATCTGAAAAGCCCACTGATCCATCACCAAAATCACCCATGAACTTTGGACGCAAACAGGGGTGACCCCCCCATGGGTGAGTCATGCAGAGGTGGACTTGTCAGCCTTAGGTTTCTAAACACCTTCTTGCCTACCCAAGCCTGGTTTTGAGGGGACAATGCCCTTAGAAGCTGGTGCCCTAAGCATGTACCTGGACTAGTGGCAATAATAAGTCATATGTCTGCTTAGGGAAAAAAACACTTAGAAGTAAAATGAGGTTGCGAGATACTGTCGTCCCCTGCTGCGTAGCAGATAACCTTCTCCAGTTTGGAGTAAAATGACAGTTTGACCAAAAAGGGAAGAGAAACCAGACTTCTTGAAAGATTTGTCAGTCAACAAAATCTTAAACCACAGAATGCAACATGAAGCCAATGGAAAAAGTATTCCATGCAAACTTGGTGGCAAGATAATAGGATTTTAGTCTTACCTGTTAAATCCTTTTCACTTAGTCCATACATGTTACTGGTACATTACATTGGGAGGCGATCCGCCCATTTAAGTAGGCAGGAACATTTCTCTAAATGTATGCAGGGGGTGGAGCCTCCCCTCCCTCTTAAGCTGCCCTCAGCCAGAACAAGCCAGAATGATTTGAGACACTAAAATTGACCAGAGATAAGAAGGAAAAGGAAGACTCCTGTGAGCATGCCCCAAAGTTCTCCCACTGAATGCCACAGGAGAGCCAAGAATGGTCCCTTGACAGGGTGGGAGACCAGTAACTTGTATGGACTAAGTGAAAAGGATTTAACAGGTAAGACTAAAATCCTATTTTCACTGTCGTCCAATACAGGTTACTGGTACATTGGGATGTACAAACATTGAGCTTTCCCAGAGGCGGGAAGAAGGCAAGGACCAAGCGCAAGGCCCAAAAGTCACCAGAACTCCTATGAACCAATTAATCATAGAGCCCAACAACAGAAGTGTCAACGGACACCAACCAGGGGTAAAAACTAACCCCCTGAACTATCACAGCACACTGAACTAGAGCCAACAGGGCTCAACAGCAAGGAAGCACTGAGAACCACAGAAGCAGAAGATCCTAGACAGGCAAGACTGCCTCCAGGGCCTTTCTCCCAAAGCTGGCATCAGCCGAGGCCAGTACATCTACACGATAGTGCTTTGAGAATGTGTGCACAGAGGATCAAGTGGCCTCCCGGCACAGTTGATCAGCAGACGCTTGATTTTTATAGGCCCAAGAGGCCCCAATTGATCTGGTGGAATGAGCAGTAACCCTGAAGGGAACGTGCATATTCCGCAACTTGTAGGCTTCACGAATGGTAGATTTTATCCAAGATGCAATAGTCACCTTGGATGCCGGTCTCCCTGCCCTAGGCCCCTCAGGAATGACAAACAGAGCGTCAGACTTCCTGATAGACTCAGTGCGATGAACATAAAACTTGAGGCAACGCACCACATCCAATAAATGAAGATCCCTCTCCTTGTCAGAGGAAGGGTTAGGGCAGAAAGAGGGCACCACAATCTCCTGATTGATGTGAAACTCGGAGACAACCTTGGGTAAAAACTCCTTTGAAGTGCAGAGCACAGCCTTATCCTTGTGGAACACCAGGTAAGGAGGTTTACAAGACAGGGCTTGTAACTCCGCCACCCGGCGAACTGATACAATAGCCAAAAGAAAGGCCATTTTCCAGGTCAAAAGACGTAAAGGAATGGAAGCCAAGGATTCAAACTGGGGTCTCTGAAGAACCCCCAGCACCAAATTGAGGTCCCACTGGGGAGCTGGACTCTTGAAGGCAGGCCGAACATGAGCCACACCTTGGAAGAAAACTTTAACATCAGGAAGAACGGCAATGCGTTCCTGGAAAAATACAGACAGAGCAGAAGTCTGAACCTTGAGAGAACTCAGGCTGAGTCCCTTCTCAACACCATCCTGCAAAAAGGCCAGGACCGTGGGAAGATGAAAATCGAGTGACAAATCCTTATCAGCACACCATGCAACAAAAGCTGACCAAATTCGATGATAGATCTTGGAGGATACAGACTTACGAGCCCTAAGCATCGTAGACACCACAGAAGAGGAAAACCCTTTCTTCTTCAAAATTGAGGATTCAACCTCCAAGCCATCAAATGGAGATGCTGAACATCCTTCTTCCACAGGTAGCCTTGAAGCAGTAGATCTGGACAGGCAGGGAGCGGAAAGGGATCCGCCACTGACATGGCCAGCAGGGCCGGATACCAGGACTGACGAGGCCAATTCGGAGTGATTAGGATGACAGGGCAACGTTCCACCTTCAGCTTCTGGATGACTCTGATCAACAGAGGAAGAGGAGGGAAGATGTAGGCTAGGGAGAACTCCCAAGGGATTGACAATGCGTCCACCGCTAGAGCAAGAGGGTCCCTCCACCGAGAGCAAAACACTGGAACCTTCCTGTTGTGTCTGGTAGCCATCAGATCCACTACAGGTACCCCCCACATCTGGGTTAGAAGGTGAAACACCTCTGGATGAAGCGCCCACTCTCAGCTGTCAACAGTGTGACGACTGAGAAAGTCTGCCATGACGTTGTCTACGCCTGGAATGTGTACCGCTGAAATGACGGGAACATTTGCTTCCGCCCAAGATAAAATGGCCTTGACTTCTAACCATGCGGTGAGACTTCTTGTGCTGCCTTGTCTGTTGATGTAGGCCACTGCGGTGGCGTTGTTGGACTCCACTCTGACTGGACAACCCTCCAGCTGAGATTCCCAGTGTCTCAGGGCAAGAAGGATGGCACGAAGTTCCAGAACATTGATGGAGAGGAGAGATTCTTCCAGGCCCCATTTCCCCTGAGCACTGAAACGACCCAACACTGCCCCCCAACCCCGGAGGCTGGCATCCGTCGTGACTGTGGTCCAATAGGTAATCCGAAAGGACCTCCCTTTCAGGAGATGAGACAGGTCCAACCAACATTCCAAGCTCAGCTCGACATGAGGAGGCAGAGAGACTGACAGATGCAGATGATCTGGATGATTCCTGCACGTCTGAATCACAAACCTCTGAAGTTCCCTGGTGTGTGCCATGGCAAATGGCACTGCCTCTATTGTGGAAATGAATTTCCCCACCAGAGAAGTCAACTTCGGTACTGGAACCCTCTCGAGATCCAGGATCTTGGATACACGGAGAGCAATCTGATGAGCCACTTCTTCCGGTAAAAACACCATGCACTGCTGAGTGTCGAACAGGAGACCCAAGAATAGGATCTGTTGAGATGGGATCAAGTCTGACTTGTCCAGATTCACAATCCACCCGTGGCGATTGAGTGTCTGGATGCACATCTGAACCTGCTGGTGAAGAATCTCCGCAGATGAAGCTTTCAGGAGCAAATCGTCCATGTAGGGAGTCACCCTGATACCATCCCGATGAAGCATAGCTATCAAAGCCCCCAAGACTCTCTGAAAAACCTGAGGAACTGAAGTCAGTCCAAAGGGAAGAGCCGAAAATTGAAAGTGGCCCCTGTGGCAGGCAAACCTGAGATACCGCCTGCTTTCCGGATGAATAGGGATGTGCAGATATGCATCCAGGAGGTCCAGGGAAGCAAGGAACTCCCCTGGAGACATTGCGGCTATCACAGTACGCAGGGATTCCTGACGATAGTGGGTACTCACAACAAAGGAATTGACATCCTTGAGGTACAGAATAGGACAGGCGCCCCCATCCTTTTTGGCCACAACGAACAGGTTTGAATAAAATCCGGAACCTGTGTCCTCTGAAGGAACCAATTCCAGGACCTCTTTGTCCAAAAGATCCTGAATAGCGTCGTCGAACAGACATCTTTTTGTAGGCTCCTGAGAAGGACGAGTAAAATGGAACCGAAAGGGAGGAAGGGAAGAGAAAGGGATACTGTATCCCTCTGATACCACCTGAATAACCCAAGGGTCCGCCACTGACTCCTCCCAAATCCGACGAAAGATGTGGAGACGTCCACCTACAGCCGGATGCGGACCCGGGTTCGGTGAGTCATGCCGAAGCAGTCTTGGAGGTCTTGGCCTTAGGGGCAACTTTGGGCTTCCAGGACTGTTTGGGCTTGGAGGAGGAGGAGCGCGCAGAGGACGGACCCGCCTGGGACGCAGAGCGTGTCTCAGTTTAGAAGGAACGAAAGGACCGATTGCGTTTGGCTGGAAACTTCTTTTTGAAGACTGATGGTAGAAGAGTACTTTTACTGCCAGTAGCCTCACTAATCATCTCCTTAAGCTCAGATCCAAACAGTGAAGTCCCTTGGAAGGGCAAAGAAAGCAAGGCTTTCTTAGAAGCGGTGTCAGCAGACCAAATTTTTAGCCAAAGAGCGCGTCTAGCCACCACAGATGAAGTGGAGGCCCTCGCCATCATGCGCACAGCATCAAAAGCAGCGTCAGAAACATAATTCTGAGCTTCGGATATATTAGCAAGAAGTTGTAACTGCTCAGACACCGGCGCATCCTGGCGAACCGCCTCAGTAAGCTGTTCAGTCCAGACCGCAATGGCCCAGTTAACCCACGCCACTGCAAAGGTTGGATGCATGGCAGTGCCAATAGAGGCAAAAATAGACTTAAGACAAGTTTCCAACTTTTTATCCGTCCAATCTTGCAGGGCAGGAGCATCAGAGACAGCCAAGGAAGTAGATTTAGACAACCTAGAAACTGGAGCATCCACCTTAGGAGGATGAACCCATTTAGCCAGTTCAGTCTCAGGAAAAGGATAAAGTTTAGCAAACTTTTTTGATACAGAAGAGAATTTATCAGAATTTCTCCACGCATCAGAGACTAAACGTGCAAGAGTAGGATTGGTAGGAAAACATATAACAGTCTTAGAAGGTTTCTGAAACACATCCGTTGGGTCATGAGTAGATTCCTGACTCAAGGGAAGGTTAAGGGTGGTTAGCACAGCCCTGATCAAACCCTCAGAAGAGAGTTCAGGGTCACACTCATAAGGGTCACCAATGGACCTGGTAGACTCAATAACAGTGCCCTCCTCAACATCAGAATCCTGCAACAATTCTTCCTCAGAAGAATCAGACACATCAGGAGCACCCTGTGGCTTGGGCAGGGTGGTCCTGATAGTGGAGGGGGTCTGCCAAACCTGAAGAGCCCCCTGAACCTGAGAGGGAAAGTGCTGAAGAGTGGATCTGAGATCCCTAGTGGCAGCCTTGAACTCTTTCACCCATGTTGGCTCAATGGCGTGACTGGAAAGCCCTGGGTTGCTGTCATGGCCTTCCGCACATTTTGGGCATAAATGACCAGAAAATTCTCTAGGCAGCCCAGAGTGACAAGAGGAGCAAAACGCAATGGGGGAAACAGACACCCCAGCCTCCTTAGTCTTGGGTCTAGCCCCTGACTCCAGTGGAGTAGACATGCTCACAGCATCAGATATACTCCACTGACAAGAAGCACCCAATTGAAGTGTGTAAGATTAAATATTCACCCCAGAAATGCTTAAAATTAAACTTATCTGGCAAGCGAAGGGTTAATCTGCGGAGGAGAGAGAGAAGGCTCGGTCCCTGCGTAGTATACTCGCTGAGAAGAACTCACAAAATGGTTGCCGCGACGGGAGCCAATCAGAAAACGGGCGCGAAACAAGCGCTCATGAGAAATGTAGTTTTTCTCAGAAGTACCACAAAACAGTGCCAGAAGCCCCCCAAGACCCCCAACACACCGAATCATGCAACCGGATGATAGAGCAAGGGAAGACCAACAAAATGAGCCCAGTCTGAAGTCACTGTGACAAGCGGTTCCAGAGATACGTCCCACACTGTGTAAACCCATAGAGAGTAAAGGAGCAATGGCTTCTATGCGGGAAAAACGTGCTTAAAGGCGCGGAACATAAACTTTTAATAAAGTTACCCTGACAGGAAAAAGTTACCAAACACATATAAAACACATGTAAAACACGATAAAACAATATCCCAATGAGGAAAACAGCAGGGAAAAGGTTAAAACCCCCATAAACTGCTCCAAAACCCAGGGAATACACACAGACATTGCATAAATACAGTGCAATATAAAGAAAAACACCCAATGAGTGCTGGAGTGCATAATGAGATCTCCCAAATACAAGCCCAATGAAGGGACACTGTGGGACAAGTGGACCTTCAGCACTCAAAGGGTGGCTCACCTTTCTGCAGGACTTCTGTCTTCAGGTAACCATGAGAAAAGGGAATTAACCAAAGGAAAATCCCCACCAGGGAAGCTACTTGACTCAAGTTGTTCCCTCTTCAGGGCATAAGGTCCACCAGAAAATCCCTGGAAGCTGCACTAGCCACTTTGGAGAGGGCAATTGTCAGCCATGGTCACCCACCTAATAGTGGTATTCCATATTTGAAGAAAACAATAAAAAAACTAAAGTTGATTGAGAGATGTTCTCCACCTGGTGTGCACAGCACGCAGGAACAAATTATTGTGACTTGTTCTGGCTGAGGGCAGCTTAAGAGGGAGGGGAGGCTCCACCTCCTGCATACATTTAGAGAAATGTTCCTGCCTACTTAAAGGGGCGGATCGCCTCCCAATGTAATGTACCAGTAACCTGTATTAGACGACAGTGAAAAGTATTTGCTTCAGCAATCTTGGACAGTGTCATCACCAGCTCATCGTTAATAGTATCTCCATGGACAGCACCCCAGATGACCATAGCTCTGTTATCCTAGGCAGTGGCGAAATTAGGAGGTAAGGCTTAACCGGTGTCCAAAAAGTTTGCCTTCCGCAAGGAATCAAGACATTTATCCACCTGATGCTTAAGGTCCACAGCATCTGCCAGGGGCAGCACAGTATTCTTGGCAAGGCAAGAAACCAGTGGATCAGCCGCAGTAGCCACCCACTACTTTAAAACCTCAGGCTTTAAATGATACAGATTAGAAATGTGCTTGTTATGGAAAAGTCTCCTGTCAGACAGGAATCTTCCTTTCTTCAAGGAGAACCTGCTCTAAGGAATTATGAGGAGGCAAAATAGATACCTCCTTTTTACAGCTCTTAAAAAGGATCAAGGATCCGGAATCAGAGGCCTCAGACATTAGGCATCTCCAGGACCACCCTAATAAGTCCCTCAGTTGAGGGGCTAGGGTCATCATCATAGTAATACTCCAATAACAAAGACGAAACCAAATCATCTCAGTCTACCATTCCTCAGCAGAGGACTCCCCAATGATTTGTGTGACTCCCAAATACAAGGCTCAGGCACCTGGTGGGAGGTTCAAGGTGTGCCATATACAATGAGCTTAAGACCCCCTAAAGAGATGAGGTGAGCCTTAACCCACACTGGTTCCTGCTCAGTAAGATGAGGGCCCTGGTGGTGTAGGGGGCCACAGAATGAGTGATATAAGTACCAGAATACTCCCTAGCAAGCCCAGAGTGGCATGAGGATCAATGGGTTAAAGTCAGAGGGACCGCATGATTTTTAGCCTTGGGCTTGCCCAAGTGTCCCCTGGTTATGGATATGGTCACAAGCCCCCAAAAAAGACAGTGAAAATGTAGAAAAGTACTTAAAAGTATTCCAAAAGCACTTAGTTTGAGAGCAGCCACTGAATAGCAAGAAAGGAGTACTCAAAGACCACCTCATCCCATGCCAGAAAGCAAAGGATTATTGAAAATTTTGTTTTTAACCTCAACCCATTAAAGGCAGTGTGACATGCCAGGACCGTCACTTTTTCCCCCCTTAAGGACTGGTGACGGTACTGGCACTTCACATATATTTTACTTACAGCTATCCCTGTGGAAAAACGGGGTCTGACATTGACAGTTCAAAGACAAGTGGCCTCTCTCTCAGACCCCTGCTCGGAGTGGCAGTACACGTAACAGGTCACGTGTACCAGTGCCCCAGTGCCTCAGTAAGGATCAAAGCGGCCCTTAAGGAAAGATAACTTCCCTGAACCGCTGGCCCTTAATGGTTTAAGAAGTGGCAATGTGCCTCTCCAACTGTTCAAAACCAGCTCCTCCTGAAACCTAGAATAGATCTAATTGGTTGTCACTAGTGTGGTTCACCCAAAAACACTATAAGCCCACCAGAAGCTTCCTAGGTGCAACACAACCTGCCCCCCTAACCCTAGCACTAGAAACCTAGCTGTCCTAACCCTAGTTTCATCAGACCTAGCACCCTGAACCCTAAGACCCTAAACCCTAACACTTAGTACCCTAACAACAGCTACCCTAACACTAGTTAAACCTGGTTGTGGGGATAGTCTAATGAACACCTAACCCTAGCTCTCTTACCCTCAAAACCACTAAAAAACAGCCAAAATCAGGGGTAAAATACTCTTTTTTACCATATAAACCTTCCTTCCACTCTTCTCTCTGGGACCAAAACCACTAAAAATGACAGAACCAACCCAGCACAATCCAAAACCAACACCAAAACCTAGCCCACACCCATAGACCTTCCTATTTATTGCCAAACACAACCTGCCAAACACAACACATTCTGTATAAATTCAGAATGACCACCGCAGGGCCACACAGTCTTAAATGGATTGAGGCCAACTTCAATAAGAAATACATTAGATATGTAAAAATAATTTAAGAATAATAAATGGACATTCAACAGAAAAGCACAGTAGTGTGAAGAAAAAGTTAGTTACTCAGTGAGCGACAGGTTTTTAAACACTGCACTTCTGCTTTGAACTGCTGTGTTTCTAAAGCAGCCTGGGCATACAAGTGGTATAGAACTGAAGGAATAGAGTGCAAATTAGGCAAAATTCCACATGAAATGGATGCCAAAGGAAAGAGACACATATACAGCACCATAGCATTTAAGTGGTTAAACTTTCCATGTTTCAGTCTTCCAACTCCTTTTATAATACATGAAAGAAATTTTAGAACTTCTTTAGAGAAGTATGGGCTGAAAATCAAGCCAACCTACACAGGTTTTGAGGCCTAGAAAATAAACCTGTAAACTGGACAATCAATGAATTAGGAAGCCAATAAGAGTCCGCCTAATGGGGGAATTGTACAGAACCTCATATACTAGGAAATAATTAAAAAAGAGACTAAGAACAGTGCCCACGTACCATTCCATTGGTCACTTAAAACAAGAAACTGGATGTTAGCTGCTGGAGATAAAGTGGAGGAAAAGAGGGAGTCTCAACTTCAGAGACCTTTTTTGGAATGCCCTGCCCTGCTGGAGGAGACGCCTAAACCCCATGGTTGTGTTCCACGTTAGACAAAAGAGAATTTAGATTTTAGAAAATATAGGCGCAGTTTAGTGCCCCTGGCACCCATTACAGTATGTTACACCATACCAAAAGTAGTACCATTTTTCTCAGGCTTGCAGCAGGTACTGATTTCAGTAAGGAATTCCATGGTTTTCAAAATTTTTTAATTTTAAGTAATGGAAATGTAAAAAAATATATATATTTTTCTTATAGCACCATCTTCTGCAAACATTTGGGCTCACCAGCCTAGGGATAAAAAAGTGTTGTATGCATTTGGTTGCCTCCTTTAAAAATAAGTATGCCTTGTCTACCTTTTTCCCATATTTGTAATTATTACCATTTTATTGCAGGCAGGTAATATTAGAACATTAAAATGATAGGTGTAGTTTTGTGCACCTAGTACCCTCTATGGTATATATATGGTTTTGAAAGATTTTTGTATCTTTGAAAAACTGTAAATTTCCACTTCTGGAAAAATCTGGGCTCACTACCCTAGTGATAGAAAATAAGATTTTAGTCTTACCTGTTAAATCCTATTCTCTTAGTCCATATAGCTTGCAGGTACCATGGAGGAGGTGACAGCTCCTCCTATTAGGTTGGAACAATTCTTCAAAGTAGGTTGGAACAATTCTTCAAAGTAGTTGCAAGGGTTGAGCCTCCCTCTCCTCCATAGCAGGCTACCCAGCTACTCCCCTCCAGTTAGATTTGTAACAAAGCCTACTGAGCTATATAGCGAGAAGAAGAAGAGGAAAACTCCTGTGATCATGGACCCACGTCCAGCCACAGGAAACCAAGCATGGTTCCTTTCACTGGGTGGGAGACCTGTAAGCTATATGGACTAAGAGAAGAGGATTTAACAGGTAAGACTAAAATTCTATTTTCTCTGTCATCCAATATAGCTTACAGGTGCCATGGGTATGTACCAACACTGAATTCCCAGGGTGGGAAAATGAAGAAAAGGACCAAGCACCAGTCCCCATCATACCAGAGCTCCCATGGACTATTCAGACATTGAACAGCCCAAACTAACAAAGTGTCAACGGGCACAATAACAGTGACACAGCACACAGAACAAGAGCCAACAGGGCTCAAAAGGATAAAGAACTATAAAGCACAGGAAAGTAAAGTCCTAGACAGACAAAACTGCATCAAGGACTTTCCTGCCAAAGCTGGCTTCAGAAGAAGCCAGGACATCAAGACAATAGTGTTTGGCAAAAGTGTGTACAGAGGACTAAGTGGCCGCCTTGCACAGCTGACCAGCAGAGGCCTGATTCTTGTATTCCTAGGAGGCCCCAACAGACTTAGGGCTATATTCTATTACAAGTGCTAATTTTATCTCTGCGTTTATCTCCAGTTTTCCCCATTCACTTCAATAGGAAAATATCTGAAAAAACTGGAGATAACATTTATCTCCTGCAATAGAATCTGGCCCTTAGTAGTGTGTACAGTGATGCGAAAGGGAACAGGTTTCTTCGCAAATTGATAAGCCTTGCGAACGGTAGACTTGATCTAAGACGCAATAGTCACCTTGAATTCCCCCTTACCAGCCCTGGGACCCTCAGGGATGACAAAAAGTGCATCAGTCTGACTGACAGATTCAATGTGGTGCACATAGAACTTGAGGAAACACACTACATCCAACAAATGGAGATCCCTCTCCTTGCCAGATTTAGGGTCAGGACAAAAAGGAAGGCACAACAATCTCCTGATTGATGTGGAACTCAGATCACCTTAGAAAGGAATTCTTGGGAGGCACGAAGAATAGGCTTATCCTTATGAAACACCAGGAAAAGCAGTTTGCAGGACAAGGCCTGAAAGCTCAGCCACTCTGCGGACAAAGACCACTGCCAAGAGAAAAGCCATCTTCCATGTCAAGACGCAAGGGAATGGTAGCCAAGGACTCTAAAGGAGGCTGCTGAAAAACTCCCAAAACAAGGTTAAGGTCCCACTGAGGAGCAGGAGACTTATAAGCAGGGAAAGCATGACAAACACCCTGAAAGAAGACCTTGACATCCCGTAAGGTGGCAATGCGTCTCTGAAAAAGACAGAGAGAGCAGAGGTCTGAACCTTCAAGTAACGAAGACTAAGGCCCTTGTTCACACCATCTCGCAAAAAAAAAAAAAAAAAAAAACACAGGATAGCTGGAAGATCAAATTCCTGTGAGGACAGATCCCTGCCCACACACCAAGCATGGAAAATAGACCATAAACTATGATACGCTTTAGAAGAACCTGGTTTCCAAGCCTGAACTGCAGTGGAGACAACTTCTGGGGAATAGCCCTTCTTAGTCAAGATGGAGGCTTCAACAGCCATGCCATCAAAGCCAGATGGTCCACATCCTCCTTCCACAGGTACCCTTGGTGAAGGAGATTCGGTCTGCATGGCAGCTGAAATGGCTCCTGAACAGATAAGGCCAGTAGTTCTGGGAACCAAGGCTATCTGGCTTAATAGAGAACAATCAGGATGATTGAAGTCCGGTCCATCCAAATCTTTTGCAGCACGTTGGTCAGGAGAAGAAGACAAGAAAAGATGTAGGCGAGATGACATCTCCATGGGATTGACAGAGCATCCACAGCAAACACTAGGGGATCCCCTCAAGCGTGAGCAAAGCATCTGAACCTTCCAGTTGTCCCTGGTAGCCATGAGGTCTATTACAGGAAGCCCCGACATATGAACCCGGGAGACTGAACACATCTGGGTGAAGCTCCCACTCACCCGGGTCCACCGTGTGATGACTAAAAGTCTGCTAGGATGCTTTCTACATCTGAGATGTGTGCGGCAGAGATAGATCTTCTACCCAGGTTAAAATATCCTGGACCTCGAACAAAGCAGCGGGACTTCTGATGCCTCCTTGCTTGTTGATGTAAGCCACGGCTGTGGTGTTGCCTGACTGGACACCCCATCAGATGAGAGGATCAATACTTCAGAGCATGGGAAATCACCCTGAGCTGCAAGATATTGATTGGAAGAGGAATCTCCTCTTCTGACCAATGGCCTTAAACTCTTAGATGACTCAAGACTGCACCCCAACCAAGCAGGTTAGCATCTGTCATCACAATGGTCCAGTATGGAATCACAAACGGCCTCACTCTCTCCAGGTTGGCTAGGTTCAACCACCAGTGAAGGTTCTGTGTTACTTCACAGAAAGGGAAACCGGTTTATCCAGCAGGTCCTGGTTCCCTCTGCAAAGTGGAATCACAAACCTCTGAAGTTCCCTGTCATGAGCCATGGCAAATGGTACCATGTCCATGGTGGATAGCATCTTCCCCACCAGGGAGGAGAACTTTCTTTTCAGGAGCTGACATCCAGGACAGGTCAAAAGACATCTTGGTGGTTATCTGCGGAATTGCATCCTCTGTCAGGTAGACCACGCTTCACAGAGTATCTAATCGCAGACCAAGAAACACCAGGTTCTGTGAGGGCACCCGGAGCAGACTTGTCCATATTCAGAATCCAACCATGCTGGAGGAGGAATTTTTTATGGCCCAGGAGGTCCCTGAAAGGCGCCTTGAGGAGAAGGTCATTCATGTAAGGTGTTACCTCAATCCCCTTGGTGTGCAGGAAGGCAATCAATGCAACCAGGACACGACTGAACACCTGAGGAGCAGTTGTAAGCCCGAAGGGGAAAAGCAATGAACTGGAAGTAACCAAGTTCGCAGGCAAACCTGAACGGACTTTCCGGATGCACAGGTATGTGCAGATAGGCATCCTTAAAATCCAAAGATGCCAGAAATTCATCCAGACACATAGCTACGATGACTGAGCGCAAGGACTCCATCTTGTACCGTGGCTTGACCACAAACTTGTTGAGATCCTTGATGTCCAGGATAGGGAGGCAGCCAACATCCTTTTTGGGAATGACAAAGAGGTTGGAATAAAAGCCCACACCTCTCTCCTGTATGGAGACTGGTGCCATAAACCCTTAGTTCAAGAGAGACTGGACCACCCATTGAAAAGCCTGAGCTTTTCTTGTCCCTGAGGAGTGCAATAAGGGAAGAACCTGAAGAGGGGCAGGAATTTGAAGGGAATTTTGTAACCTCCTGAAACCACCTGTAATACCCACTGATATGCAACAGAGCCTGTCCAAACACTCAAAAAGTGATACAGGCGACCCCCTACTGGTCACGAACCAGGGGTTGGCGAATCCTTCCAAAGGAGGTTTGGTGGGTTAAGGATTGGTGGAGGTGTGTTTAGATCTCCTCTGCTGCTTGGGCTTGGGGGTGGAATGCGGGGCCTGAGGCACCACCGGGTTCGCCCCAAATGTTTAGCTTTGTTTGGGACGAAAAAGAAGATTCCTCTTTGCCTGAGGAGTGCATTTAGGAGCTTAAGGCAACAACATGCTCTTACCTCCAGTGACCTCACTGAGAGTCTTCAGTTCAGGGTCAAAAAGAGAGGTACCCTGAAAGGGAAGAGAAATCAGTGATTTCTTAGAGCTCAAGTTAGCAGACCAAATCTTCAGTCAAAGCATGAGCCTAGAAGTCACAGAAAAGGCTGATGCCTTGGCTTCAAGTCAAACTGCATCCAAGAGAGCAGCAGCAACATAATGCTGAGTCTCAGAAATGTTGGCCAAAAGGGATAAAAGGTCAGCTTTAGTTGCACCTTTGTGTACAGCAGCAGTGAAATGTTCAGTCCAGACTGCAAATCGCCCTATTAAACCCTAGCAGGAGCCAAGGTGGTGCTCATGGACGCACCTATGGTCATGATGTTAGCCTTCAAGACAGCGTCAAGTTTTCTGTCAGTTACATCTTTCAGAGATGAAGCGTCTGCCATAGCCAAGACTGTGGACTTGGAAAGCCTAGAAATGGGGGAATCACCCTAAGGAGGAGTAGCCCATTGAGTCAAGGCAGCTTCAGAAAAGGGGTAGAGTTTAGAGAACCTTTTAGACAGAGAAAGGCGCTCATAAGGAGTCTTCCAGAATAATCGGATCCAGAGTGGGATTAGGCAGAAAAACAGTGCATGACTTCTTAGGACTTCTTCTTTTGAAAGACGTCAGAAGCAGCCTGTGGCTCTACAGGAGTAGAGGAAGTATTTAAAGTGGTCAATGCCACCATGAAAGTAGGAAGAAGCCCCTTCTGAGAACACACCATCATCAGGATAACCATCTGAATCCTCAAAAGAAGAATCAGATAAATCAGGAATGCCAGGGGCCTTAGGGACAACAAACCTGAAGTGGGGGGGGTCTCAAAGATTGAAGAACCCCTTCAATAGAAAGAGGAAACTGTGTGATAGAGGACTAAGTCTTTGACCCAAGATGGCTCATGATCATGGCTGGAAGGCCGTGGTGGAGACGCAGGGGCCACAGCACATGAGGGCCATAAATGTCCAGAATACCCCAAAGGAAGCCTAGATTGGCATGAGGAGCAATACGTGAAGGGGTTCTAAGAAGCCCCTGAGCCCTTAGCCTTAAGCCCCAAGTCCAAATGGATCAGTCATCCTAACAGGAGAAGTGTCAGCACATCTGCTACCCAGATTAAATATTTCACCCCAGAAAGCCTAAAATGCACTTATCTGGTGAGTGAAGGGTTAACCTGAGGAGGAGAGCTGAGGAGACTAAGCCCTGCGTATGATACTCTTTATAGAGAGAAAACAAAATGGTGACCACACAGGGAACCAATCAGAAAGTAGCCCGCAAAACGTAGCTTCCCCTATACAGGATACCAAAGATAGAACAGAGTACTCCCAGGGCCCCAAAGACACTAATAATGTCGATCGGATAGTTAGGGCAGTAGAGACAAGTAGAATTAGCCATCTCCCAACTCGGTACACAGAGCTGTTGTGGAGCTATGTCCCAGAAACGGCTGTCGCATAGAGATCAATGGCACATTGCGGCTATGCAGTAAAGAGTCTGGTATTCAATTTAAACACATTGTTATGTGTAATATACACATAAAACACTAGATATCATGAAGGAAATAAATAAAATGTAAACATTAAGACCCCACCCAACTGACCAGGACTAGCAGGGAAGGGGTTAAGTATCACATAGCAGGCGAATGAATCAAAGAAGCCCAGAGGAGAAGCCATAATAAAAAGAATAATACCCAACATGAGTGCAGGAGATGCAGAGTACTCCAAAGATATTGCTATGCAGAAGGGAAACAGTGGGACAGTGGACCATGTCATTCAAAGGGTTGCTCACATTTTTTGCAGGTCTTCTTTCTTCAGATTACCATTGTAACGAAGAAGCCTCAGAGAGGCTCCCTCTGGAGAGGGTTCGCAAGCAGCTCCGGTAAACTGGTCAATAAACCAGGGGAAGCCAGTAATGGTAATCTGCCTAATGGGGGAATGTGGACACCCCGTATCTAAGTAAAAGTAATACAATAACTAAAAACTAAGCAGAACTGTTCACAACCTTCCTACCAGAGTGAGGAACAAATCTTGGCTGGTGGGGAGTGGCTTGGTAGCCTGCTATGGAGGAGAGGGAAGCTCTGCCCCTGCAACCTCTTTGAAGAATTGTTCCAACCTACTACTAGGAGGAGCTGTCACCTCCCCCATGGTACCTGTAAGCTATATTGGACAACAGAGAAAGGCAAGTGATCCAACTCTCCTCTTTCCAAAATGGTAAGCCTTGCTTGCCTTTATAGCTTATTTCTGTTACAGCCATTTAAATACAGACAGGTCACATCTGAAGAATGTAAGAAACAGGATTTTATGATTTTAATGAATACAACAGAAACCTGTGAACTTTTGTTATAATAGGAGAATGAATATGGAGTCACACTGTGGCTATTTTACCCACTTTGACAGTACATATTTCCCAAAAAAACTTACTATATGAATCATCTTTACAAAGCATGAAGAATAATCTGTAAGCAGCTATTACGACAGTGGGGGATGAAAACCATGAAAATGCAGTGACTCAATCTGCATTACTATCAGCTATCTGACTAACCACTACTGGGTACTGCAGAGCTGTTCCCGTATTGGCTACAGTCAAATGGCTGAACAGATATCAAACCACTGGACCTGTTTCTGGCAGGCTTGATACCCGATTGGGATGTTGAAAGCGACTAACTGATAGCCAAAGTGCTACCCTACAGTATTGTCAGCTAATATTAACTGAGAACCACTTAACTCAGTAGGCCTCTAGCTACCTAATCTAATATGGTATTCCATATTTTTCAGAGATTTCAGTACATTTGAAAGAGTGTAAATGTGTTTGTTTTTTTTTGTGAGCCCATCACAGAACCAGGTTAGTTCCAAAAGGAGAAGCACATCTGGAGGACAGCTGGGTGGTAGAGCACAGCTGCACAATAGTGTTTGGTTAGAGACAAAACTTAGTTTAGATTTTCTGCAGACCTGGTTAGTGCAGTGTATCTCAACTCCCATCCTCAGGACCCACTAACAGGCCAGGATCTGATGATTTCCTTGTTAGAGCACAGGTGAGTTAATCACTGTGCATGAGCCTCTGATCACCACACCTGTGCTCTAGCAGAGAAATCCCTAAGTCCTGGCCTGTTAGTGGGTCCCGAGGACAGGAGTTGAGAAACACTGGGTTAGTGGATATGTGTTATACCAGAGATGGGCAAAATATGATTTGCAGGCCAGTTTGATCTGGCCCTTGAGTCTGGCTGGCTATACACATGTAACAATGCTAACCACACAGAGAATCCATGTCTGGTTTTGTATGCAAAGGAGGGATACATTTTATTATAAAGCATACGAATGATACAATGCATCACTCTCTAGTGCAAAGACAGTCAGAATTGATCAATTAGTCAAACAGCTATGTGTAAATGTAGGTGTGTGTATTTAGGTGTAGATGTGAGTGTATCGACATATATATTTTTTTTTTCTCAACATTATTCTCCAAAACATGTTTCAGGACTTTTTTAAATCCAATTTTCATTAGCATGTTAATCCAAGGGAAGGCAAACAGAGGTCCTACAAATCCAATCACCTGGAGAGTGTCTGTTTGTCTCCGAAATTAGTATTCAAAGTTATTACTCATGACTCAAGTATTAAATAAGAAGACCATTTTATACCGTTATAACTATGCATGTAAACTTTTCACTACAGCATTAGTGTCTAAACTCACCATTTCGCGATACATCAAGTTCTACCAGCTGCATAAAGTTTGCTATTTCTGGAGGAAGCCTCTGGATTTCATTATCACTGAGACCCAGTTTTCGGAGCTTCACAAGCTGGAAAAATTGCTGAAAAATGAAAAACAAATAATTAAAAGGGCATTACATCTCTGACAAGATCTAACAAACAATGCATTTACAGTTTGTCTGATTGCACTTTTTCACACTTCTCTAGTAACCAAGAGATTATTCCATGTTCACACTAGAAAGCAATGCCCAGACATGTGCGGAAGGGAAAGGGAGCAATGTTTCCTTTTTTCTGTAAACATTTCCACTAAAAGGAAAACTTACCTGCAGAAGATTAACCTTTCGAGTGCCAGAGAAGTACCCAGCCATGAGATGAACACTTTAGCACTCAAAGGGTTAAATCTATTTATGTCAATGTGCAAAAATCTTCCTATGCCATTTTCCACTGCACAAAGAAAAAAAAGAAGAGGATCAGTTCTGGAGCAAACCATCTGCATCATAGGGGAGAAATAAAATGTCCCCAATTCCACATTGATTTAAATGGAGCTTTTAATCATTTGAGTGCTAGAAAGGTCTCCTACAGACTGCTTATCTAGCGTTCTAGCTAAAACCCAAATTGAAATCAATGGGAGAGAGAAACTGTAAAAAAAAAAAAAAAAAAATGTAATCACATATGCAAACTAGAAAGACACAGCGATGAATATTCAGGAACACGAGTATTGGATCAGTGTGTTTACAGCAATTTTGGCCTATTTTGTATGTTTATGTGCAATCATATTTACCATCTAATTAATTTAGAACACCCACACAACTTAAATACAAATTTTTAGAGTATAAGTAGGGATTTCTTTTGATGCAATATTTATGTATATTAAACTGGAGTTTTTTTGTTTTTATAAATTGGTCTGTGTAAATTAAATACTTTGATCTTGTTCTAAATAATTTATTCAGCTACACAAGTGGGTGTCAATAGGTCACTGATCACCAGTCCTGCCTCGAGCAACACCACCTAAAATAAAAGTGCCCCCCCCCTTGACCATTTGAACTATTGGGAGTTATATTCTCTGTCTCTCTCTCTCTGCCTCATGATCAGAGGGAGGAGAGAGGGAGAGAACAGTGCAAAGGCAATGTTTTCGAACATTGCCTATGTCATGTGGTTTTACTTGTACATGTGATTGCTGTAGTGTGGAACCACTGGGAGATGGCTTACAGAAGTGTTCTGGATAGGATAGTAGATAGTCTCATGATCAGGCCACACAACTTTTTGTCATGACAACAAATGTAAAACCGCTTATTGCCAACATACAATGAAGCACAAACACACACTAAGTACAATGTGCCCTCACATTTTTGTATGGCTGTAAAACATGGACACACTGTCAAACCATACAAAACCATAAGGTGACACAGAGAAGTATGAAATGTTGAATACTGCACAAAGGTTTATGACCTAAATCCAATGGTGGTCGGTTTGGCCCAGAATTGCTCATATTTTCCTTTCTACATGAGGTACAAGGTATGCATAGTCCAGATTCTTCTCTCAATTCCTCCAAAATGCAGCATATGATATATTTCCAGTTGGTTAGTGGAGCCAGAAGGATTGCCAGAGAAGTCAGAATATTTAGCTCCAGTACACACACACTTGCTGATTTGAGCTTTCTAGGCCTTTTCCTGAGACTCCTTAATGTGAAAAGCCTGAGAATTAATGAAAAGGACCTGAACACTGGCAGATACCAAAAGTTGAGGCTGCACGGACAGGTGGAACAAGCAGTGGGAGGAGCAGCAAAAAGATGTACTGGGAGTGATCAGAGATGGCCACAGACATAAAATGAGTCTGGTTAGCCTCTTTAAAAAGGTGAGCACCAATGTGTTTGGTGAAGCTGCATGCATGAAGTATAACAAACATTTTGAAAAATCTCACTCCAAACCAGAAAAGAGAAAGCGGCAATAGTGAAATACCACCATAAACTCTTATTCAAGATTTGAAATGTACTCACATAGTTATATGGTCAGACGGACTGGTATCAGGAAGTCTGAATAAATGCACATGCAGGGAATCATCAACACATCTCTGCTTGGGTACACTTTGCATATGAACACTTCCTTCAATGGAACTCAGGCGGGAGCTCCAAATTTCAATACAAACGTATTAAAATAATTTGGACATATGGGTATGGCTAGGCAGCAAATGAAACCCATGACTCAAGCCACACGTGCTTCACTTGTAAAGTTCAGCTCCTCCTGGTAACTGCTATGTTAAAGGGATAGTAATATATGAAAATAAACAGATCTAGGATTCCTCTTCATAGTTTTTTCAGCATGTAGAGCAGTATTTAAAAAGTATGCAACTTGTAGTAAATGAGTAAAATTTTATTATAAAGTATCCCCTCTCCTGCCCTTTTACCTAGTATAAGCTGCCACCCCTCACATGCGTAATCTGGTCATCAGACCGGACATCTCACAGAGAGCGATAATCTTCATGCAGTGAGCATAAAGAAAACCCTGCCCACCTTGTCCATCACTGCTCTACATCCAAACCGGCTGGGAGAGGCAGCATTACGTAGGTAAAGGGGTGGTAGAAGGATCCTTTATAATTAAATTACTCATGATCTACAAGTCGAATACTTTGAAATACTGTTCTACATAATGAAAAAAAAAAAAAAAAAAGAGGAATCTGAGCTCTGTTTATTTTCCTGTATTACTATCCCTTTAAATGCATAGCAACACTTGCTATGGTAAAAAATAATTTTTGCAGGATTTATCCACCTGCGAAAAGTGTGGACACTCCCACTATGGAGGGATTTTTTATTGATATTTTATTGCAGCTCAAAAATGCCATTTTTTGATGCAGTACTTCAACGGTCTGAAATGTTACAGTGCTGCTGCTTCACAATCTGCTGCTTCACAATCATCCTATGGACAGCTACGACCAATTTAGCACAAACCTCACACACTGCTGTAGCAACAGCACCACTAATATTTCAGGCTCTTTATTTACTGCATGTAAAATGCAAGTTTGAGCTGCAATAACCTTTGGACAAGTTCTCCAAGCAGTGAGAGTACCTTTTTTTTTTTTTTTTTTTTTTTTTTGTTTTGTTTTTGTTTTGTTTTTTACACAGCAGGCTAACCTAGTCTTATGGTTACTCTTGAATTCTTTATTAACATTGCATACCAGTCAGGCACTCAAAGGGTTAAAGGATTGCACAGTTAACCCCTCTGATTGTCCAAAGCATTGCATTACAAGTGTTGGGAATTCCTTTAACCCCTCTGGCATGCAAAGGGTTAACACAAACTATATGCAGAAAGCAAGAGGAAAAGGTCTGGGGTAAGTCAACTGAATCAAAATTTCCATTGTTTTAAATGGGGGTGTTAACACCTTGAATACTAGAAAGGTCTCCAAAACACTGCAAACTCTTCAAGGAGTTAAAAGTTACATTTAAAACAATGGAAATTTGATTCCAGTCTGTAGTGGCCAAATTTCTTTTCTATCTTGCTAAAAATGCCCATGGAAGAACAGTAGCTGGCAGACTACACAGAATCACTAGTGAGAGGGCTCTTTGTAACCCACAATAATCGCGCTGTCCAGTACAAGTCACTAGTGTGTTAAATAAAACAGGAAAACACTAAGAAAAAATATTCTTCCTTCCTAAAACCTGCATATAGTTGCAGGGAATTTAAACACTGTTTTATAGGGATGGGCAGAAAGTTTTGCCACAAAAGTAAAATATGCAAAAGGTTCAGGGCATCTAGTCTGTCCATTTTTTTTTTTTTTTTTTTTTTTTTTTTTTTTTTTAACTTTAAAAACCTTATGTAGTCCTTGGTCTTGTCTTATGTTCAGGATAGCCTTATACCTATCCGGTGCAAGTGTAAATTCTGTCACTGTTAACATTTACCACTTGTAGATTATTTCACTTCCTACCACCCTCTTAGTGAAGTAAAACTTTTTTTTACATTAAATCTAAGCCTCTTTCCCACCAGTTTTAGACTGACCTAACATTTCTTCTACTCTGAAATGTACTTCACTCCTGTACTTTGTTGAATCCCTTGATGTATTTGAATATTTCTATAATATCTCTCTCTTGTATCTTCTCCATGCTATGCATGTTTAGATCTATTAGTCTAGCCCAGGAATCCCCAAACGTGCCCTCAGGGCCCACTAACAGGCCAGGATTTGAGCATTTCCTTGTTAAAGCACAGGGTGTTTTAGTAGGGAAATTCACAAGTCCTGGCTTGTTAGTGGGCCATGAGGGCACAGGTTGGGAACCCCTGGTCTAGCCTGATATTTTTTATTTATCTTGTAAAGATTCTCCATTTTAGTAGCCCGTCTCAGATTTCTCTCCAGAAAGTTTAGATCCTTCTGGAGATGGGGTCTACAGTACTGTACACAAACCTAAAGGTGAGGAGGGGAACACCTTTTTAATTGATCCAAGTTCTGACCTGAGTTGGGTGAGGCTCTACTGAGACATAGTGAGAGACAGATACTTTGCAGACAGACTAATACATCACACTTTCAAGACCAACAGATGTAAATCTTTAAATAATGTGTGTATTTAAACACAAGTATACAGCAACATCTGCAAAAATAAGAGGGACAAACATGTCCTCTACATGTTTTTTACTTTAAAAGTTAACAGCACATCAAGTTTGGAGTGAAAGGTTAACCTTAGCAATGTGTAGAGGCAGAAAGGCAGGCAAAGTGGGAGAGCTTGAGTTGCTATTGGTGACAGGGAGAATGGGTGTTATTTCTTTGTTGACCGTGACAGACAGGGAAAGTTATCCAAAAAATTGACTGGTAGGTGACGAGACATGTAGCAAGCAGATCCTTCACCTGAGCCATGACTGAGACTGACAGTGAAAGATACTTGAGAAAGACTTACAGTATTCATTATTTTCAGACAGAGAGAACAACTCCACATCCCAAACAGCTGCCATGTACCTTACCATAAAACTAGGAATCCCCATTATGATCAGCTAGGGGAAGGTAGAAAGAAATAGGAGTGAACAGACATATTGGTGGCAGAAATTTATACAACAAAAACTGACTGTGTTCATTGCTACTGCAGCTTGTGCAATAAATTATGCTGGTTCTCTTTCTCCTGAAGTAGCTCTCTGTAAAAGTGATATGAAAAGTTCCAACACCTCCAGTAAATCTTTTAATGCTAAAAAGGGATGCCTTCTATTTTTTTGCCATAGCAAAGGAAGGCTTGGCAGTGAAACCTTCTACAGAGGAAGACAATGACAATAATACCCAAACACAAACTGCTCGTCAAGGTTCTACAAACCCACTAAGGGGAAACTTAAAAAGAAACAATTTCAGCCTTCAAAACACCTAGAAGAATATGAAGGTAGCGAAGAGGAAACGGACAAAGCTGCTGACGACCATAATTATTGATGATGATGATGTTTATCTCCACCATCCTCCCTTTCTTGTGCAAATGAGAGTGATGTGATGGTGAGAGAGAGGACTACATGTCCAAAAAATTACCTAAAAGGAAAAGGCTCTCATCGATAAACGTTAATATATGTCCATTTATAACTCTAAACATGCCTACAAATACACAAGCGTCATCTTAGTTATCATCAGCGTCACAGCTTCCAAGTTCAAAACCCAACCAGTCACACACACACTATTGTTGAGTAATCAGCAGCACAGGACTTTAAAGTCCACAATGAGTTCTTCTGCTGCTGTTTGACATGAGCAAGGGCAAAACAAATTCACCCTAAACACCTTAAAGATGAGCTATCTGTGGTAGTGAACCTCCCTTAAAGACTGATGTGATCATTATGAAAAAAGGCATAGGAATTCTCCTACAAGTTTAATCAGGGATGACTGCCTAAAGAACCTGTCTTCCAAAGAGCTTCTGCTGAGGCCTGGACATCAATTAGATAGTGCCTGATGAATGTTGACAAGGACGACCAAGTGGCTGCTTGACAGATATCCCCTGGAGAGGCAGCAGCTTTAAATGCCCAAGATGTGGACAAAGATCTTGTAGAGTGTGCTCTAATATTTGCTAGAGAACAAAGCTTGGCCTCCAAGTAGGCTAATCTGATGCACTGAGAAATCCATTGAGCTAGAGAGACTTTAGATGCTGAATTACCCTTGTATTTTCCAATAAAATGAACAAATTAAGAGTACTTTTCTGAATTCCTCAGTTCTCAAATAGCAAGAAATGCAACAAACTAGATGCAAATAATGGAATGTCTTCTCTTTCTCTGTCTTAAAGGGATAGTAATACTTCATTTTAACTTTATTTTATTTTGTAGGCATTAAAAAAACATGAAGAATGATATAAGTCTTATCTCTGAAACCTTTATGGTTTAAGAGATATTCACAAACAAAGTATCCCCCCCCTGTTCAACCATATCAGAAGGGAGATGCCCATGTAGACTGCAGAGAGGGACAATCTTCAATTAAGATAATGGAAAAAGCTGATAAACTTGTCAAGGGGGGAAGGGCTTTCATTGTTTTAATACAAAGAAAATTGTCCCCTTCTGTTATCTGTACTGTCATACAACCAGACTCACATCTGAGAAGAGATGGCTTACACTAGGTAAAAGGGGAGGGGAGGGGAACTTTGCTTGTGAATATCTCATAAACCATAAAGGTTTGAGAGATAAGACTTATATCATTCTTCATGTTTTTTTAATGCCTACAAAATAAAATAAAGTTAAAACGAAGTGTTACTATCCCTTTAAGGCTAGGACAGAAAGAGGTAAACACAATTTCTTGATTCAAAAGGAATGAGGTGACTACCTTGGATCTGAAGTGGGGTTTAATCCTGAAGACATTATCTTGGCGGATGACCAGATATGGGGATTTGCAGGATAAGGCCTATGTCACGGTTCCCAGGAATAAACCAGGAGTCAGTACGGTAAAGTAAAACAATCTTTTATTAGAATAATACCAGTAATGCACGTAAACAGATAACACACAGAGGGTGATCAAAGAGGCAAGCACTGTATCAGAAATAGCAGTCGGCCAATAGATCCACCACATTGTCTGAGACTAGACCTCAGCCCACTGGAGCCTCACGGTAATTCTGAAAGCCCAAAGGACTAGCACTGACTCAGACTGCAGTCAGTCTAGGAGTCTGATAGAACCCCAGGTCCGCACTAGGATGGGTGTCTGTGGAGCAGGGACCAACACACGGAGGAAACAGACAGAGCCCCCTAGTCAGCACCCTAGTCAGCACCAGAAAGGATAGTCAGACAAGCCAGGCCATACACGGAGCGGGTAGTCAGCCAGAGCCACAGGTTTGCACCAGAAAGAATGTCTGCACCAAATCAGAACGCACAAGGAGAATGGTCAGACAGAGCCACAGGTCAACACCAGAATTGATGGACAAAAAGGCAGGGTCATACACAGTTCAGGTAGTTAGCCAGAGCCACAGGTCCGCACCAGATTGGGTGTCCACTACACAATGGGAGCAGGCAAAAGGGTAGTCAGACTGACCATCCATTCTGCTGCTAACCTGTGGCTCTGACAAGCCAGGTCATACACAGAGCCCAAGGGAAACAGAACTGTATTGTACAACAACGCAAGGGCAACTGAGTCAGGACTCAGTGTGCCCTTTAACCCCTTAGTGACAGCCACGTCCATACGAGGCTGTCACCTTAACGCCCGTGGAACTTTTTTTTTTTTTTTTTTTTTTTTTTTTTAAATGATTCCGGCATCTCCGAACGGCATGCAGCTGCACGGAGACCCAGACTTCCGTGACTTACCAGGTACATCCTCTGTCACTAAGTGACAGTTTTTGCGGGACGTACCTGGTAAGTCAATGGTCGTTAAGGGGTTAAACCCCTCCTCAGCAAGTAGGTAGGAGGAGCAGCTCAGAGGGAGGAAGTAGGTAGCAGGAGACTACAGGAAGCAAACACATAAAACAGAGGCCTGCTGCATGCTTGAAGCCTCACGCCTGCAGATGACGCTGAAACCAAGGTAAGCTGTAACAGCCTGTAGTTTATTAACAGAAGTAATAGCTGTCAATAAGATGGTTTTATATATCAAGGATTTGATAGAAGAGGTCTCCATAGGCTTGAACAAGGGAGAACTAGATAGTTGTTCTAATATTATAGTCAGGACCCACGGAGGGACAAGCATTTGGCCTGAAAATGGAAGAGGTACTAGTTTCTTTTTAGGAGAAGTATCAGAACCCCAGGATTTGAGACACAACGATCACCTTGCTGTGATGGACATGGCTGAGGATCTTGCCAGATGCCTGATGATATCTAGAGAGGCTTCACAGGAAAAGCTTACAGCTTCTTTGATGGTTTAATCAATATGGAATGGGAAACAAAAGGCAATCTTCTCTTCCAAATCACTGAAACAGATTCTGTGGTTCTGGTAACGAAAACGAACACCATTGCTGGTCTTTAATCCTGGCCTAGGACAGATTATTGTTTAAGGGCATTCTCCATCTTCCTGTCCATAGCATCTTTGAGGGAGGATTCATCTTCCATAGGTATAGTTGTTATTCAGGCCAAATGAGCAATGGCCTGTTACGGTTGGCAAGCCAAACCAGGAGTCAGACGGTACAGTTAATATAACCTTTATTATGAGAATAATAACAGCAATGCACTATAAATATATACACACAGTGGGCGAATGAAAAGGCGAGTACTGTATCAGGAATAGCAATCTTCCAATATCACCACCACATGTCCGAGACTAGGCCTCAGCCTGCTGGAGTCTCACGGTACGGTAACACGCAAGAGTGATACTGACTCAACCTGCAGTCAGTAGCTGTGAGTCTGCTAAAGCCCCAGGTCTATACTAGGAAGGATGACTGAATAACGGAACTAACAAAGGAGCGAACAGACACAGCCTTCTAGTAAGCACCAGATAGGATAGTCAGATGAGCCAAAGTCATACACAGAGCGGGTAGTCAGCCAGAGCCACAGGTTTGTACCAGATAGGATATCCACAGAGCCCCAGGTCAACACCAGAGTGGGTAGTCAGACAAGCTTAGGTCATACACAGAGCGGGTAGTCAGACAGAGCCACAGGTTTGCACCAGGATATCTGAGCCAAATCGGAACGCACTTTAAACAGGGCTGCCCTAAGATTCACCAGAGCCATGAAAGAATGCCTTACCACAGGATTCATATTATTCTGGCACAAGGACAATGTCTAATACAAACATTAATGTTGGAACATGTAAGGTTTTTCTTAAAATAGTTAAAGTTACCAGTCAGCCTACATAATGTTACATTAATGAACAATGTTTTACAAATGATTATTTTATTTATAAAGTGAAAGTACTTGTCTTACCTTTTTCCACACTGTGATGGAATTCAACAAGGTAAAGGGCAACTGTGGCCAAACCAAACACACCATAGGGGAGAAATGATTCACAAGGGTTTTCAACACTCGAATGCTAAAGGTCTCTAGATTAGCATTCAAGGGGTTAAAAAGCCTCATTAAAATTAATGGAACAGTTAATCTGTCTTTTAAGGTGTAGTTGATTTGCTCCAGGATTGCACCTCTTTAACTTGTTGAATTGCAGTTAAAGGAGCAGTAAACTTTTGTTATGAAAAAAAAAAAAAAAAAAAATTATATATATATAATTATTATTATTGTAGGGCTTTTCTTGTTAAGTCAAATTCCAATTAATTATTCTGTTACACTCTATTTTAGTAAAGTGTGGTTCTGTATTAGCCGTAGAAACAGCAGGAGACTAGTAGGGTAATGCCAATGTCATGGTTACAAATTCAGAGCATCACCTATGTAACCAGAAGAAATCTCTCGGAATACAAACAACCACAGGAAGACAACAGAGTGCCTTTAGTAGTCACCTATTGGCCGAGTTGCTCTAGAATACAAGCTTTCAAGTCAACTAGGTCTCTTGTTCAGACATAATAAATATGAAGGCTAAATACACAATACATGGCAGTTTTAAACACTCATGCAAAATATTTTTTAAATTCTACTGGCAGTGAATATTCTTATCAGGCTCCAGTAGAGTCTCTTTGGAGTGAACTAGAAAATACAAACAAGATGTATGACCTTTTAGATGCTCCACTGAATTTTAGGCTTTAGCCAGAGATGGTCAAGTCTATAGATCAAGGGTACCCAACCATGGTCCTCAAGAGCTATCAACTGCGTGCGTTTTTTTATTTGTTTGTTTTTTTAATAGATCTCTCTGCTTCAGTACAGGTGAATTTATTAGTGGCTCAGTCACTTTAATGAATCCACCTGTGCCGATTCAGGGATATACTAAAAACATGCAATGTTGGTAGTTCTTGAGGACCAGCGTTGGCTACCTCTGCTAAAGAATGTATGTGTTAATCCCTCCAAGCACCAGAGGGGGTGTACAATCCATTGCTTGCAATGAGATGTGCAGCCCCCTGGCACACAGAGGGCCCATAATGTTTATTGTGTGGGATAATGTGACAAATTCTTTGTCACGGTTCAAGCTATAGTTCATAGTCATCAATTTATACTCCCAAGTCACAGTTCAGAGTGTTAAACTTGATCAGCTTATGCTCCCAGGTCTTTCTGCCTATCGCTGTCCTAAAATGTCCCATCAGTACAGTGACCTTGAGATCTTTAATGTTGTGATCAGTTTTGCAGAAATGTTGATCCACTATGATGCCTCTTTTGTTGTTCAGAATGGATCTATGAGAATTCATAGGGTTTTCTTAGGGTTTTTCCAGTCTCACCTAGTTCTGTTTGGGGACATTTCACACACATGATGAGATAACATTAGTTGAACTGCAGAAGAATTTGCCCTTGATATTGTGGTTTTGGTGGGAATGTGGTAGGAGCACCTTATCTGTGGTACATATGTGTGCACAGGTTCTACGTGTCTTTTGTAGACAGGCAGAAGTACCTTTTCTGTTGCATTCTTAACCCTTTGAGTGTCAGAGGTCTATCCAACGCATTGCAAGGAAATGTGCTGGATACTCCTCTGGTAATCAAAGGGTTAAGGGAGCTATTCACCGCAAATAGTTTCAGGATGGGGCCTTTTAAGGAGAGGAGTAGATGTCTTTTGAATACTCTTTTTAATCTGCCATGGATGTAGTATTGTTTGGAGCTCTTTTGAGATTTTGTGCAGTACTTCAAGCTGTGGGTTGTAGGCAACTACTAAAGGCACTCTGTTGTCTGCATTCCAGGAGGTTTCTTCTGGTTACACTGGTGGCGCTCTGAATTTGGAACCACCACATTGGCATTATATCCATGACTGATTAAATCTCTCCTGAGATTTTTAAGATGTTGATCACAGTCAGAAGTCTCAAAGCATATGAGGTTATACCTTAGGGCCTGGCTGTAAACAATAGAGTTTTTGTGTGTGTCTGGAATGGAAACTGTCATTTCTGGGATAATTAGGCCTGCCAGTTGGTTTGCGATATAGAGACTTCTAAATGGAGTTGGTACCAATATTGATTGTGGTATGCAGAAAGTAAATTAGTGTGGGTGAATGCCTGAGTTTTAAGTTAATAGTGGGACACAGCAGGCATTGCAATTTTTGTGAAATGCCAAAAGTTATTTTTTGCCAGCAGTCCAAATTATTAGGATATCTATGTAGTGGAGGCTTTATTTGTCATGTGTACAAGAACTCCTTGCCATGAATAGGTTTGCGTACTGTAGTGCCATTCGCATTCCCACATACGTACCACATATAAGGCACTCATACCACATTCCCACCAAAACCACAATATCAAGGGCAAATTCTCCTGCGGTTTGTCTAATGTTGTTTACCTCACCATGTGTGAGGAATATTCACCAATATGACTATATGTAGGTGAGACTGAAAACCCTAAGAAAAAGGATGAATTCTTATATGTCCAATGTGAACAACAAGAGAGACACCCCAGTTGGTCAACATTTTTGCAAAACTGATAACAGCATTAAAGATCTCAAAGTGACTGTACTAATGGGAAATTTTAGGACACAGAGACAGAAAGATCTGGGAGTATAAACTGATAAGTTTGTAAAAACACAAAAAGAAACAGACAGGGCACCCAAAAGTATGAATCTTTGATCAGTGTCACAGGTGATATAGGAAAATTTTTTGGATCCTTTGTCTTTGAGAAAGCAGTGGTATAGCACTGCGAAACATGTTAGACCCACATAGATATATATTTTTATTGTGCTTATGTTGGGATAGCCTGAAAACATGCACTAGTAGCTCTTGAGTACCAGGGGTGGCTACCCAGATCTAAAAGGTAAAATATAATGGGGTAGATTTCCGAGCATTGATAAAGAGGATACAGTGGAGAGGACTGCAAAGTTGAAGTAATCTTAGTGCATAGGCCCCATAGAACAACACAGGATTTGAAGAAATTATATACTAGAGAAGTCATCTGCACTTCTTTATCACCTCTTAGTGAATCTCCCCCTTGTTTGTATTTTTTTTTTTTTACTACTTCAAAAAAAGACTCTACTGGAGCTTAGTGAATATACTGATCAGTATGGGATATAATTCATTCTCTGTCAGTAGAAGTTAAATGTTAAATTAATTTGTATGATTGTTTAAAGCAGAACTACCACCCGACAAAATATTTAGCTTAACTAAGTCCCCATGTGGCAACTAGCTGCTTAGTAGCACTAGTCGCCAGAATAATTACCTTATTTAATAGATTTCTGCTCTCTTCTATGGCTGACAGTAGCATGGAGCGTGGACATCTTGCCATTGTGACGTCCACGCACCTGCGCTGTCAGTCCCAGCCGGGTCTAGGTGGTGTTGCTAGAAGCCATTGGGCTCCAGCTGGGACTGACATCTCAGGTGCGCGGACATCGCTTTGGCAAGCTGTCCGCGCTCCGTGCTACTGTCAGCCATAGAAGAGAGCAGAAATCTATTAAATAAGGTAATTATTCTGGCGACTAGCACTACTAAGCAGCTAGTCACCAGATGGGGACTTAATTAATCTAAAGATTTTGTCAGGTGGTAGTTCTGCTTTAAACTGTCATGTATTGCGTATTCAGCTTTCATTCTTATTATACTTGAAGATACCTAGTTGTCTTGAAAGCTTGAATCCTAGAGCCACTCTGTTAGCCATAAAGGTATAACTTTTACTCTACTAGTCTCCTGCTTATTCTATTTGAGAGGAAAGTCAAAGACAAACAAACAGTTCTCCATAGAATGCGATAGAATCTGCTGAGTCAAGTGAGAACTTTCAGGAATTAAAAGCACAATAAATTCACTTCCTGATTATTAAAACGGTTATAACTTTTGAAGAAAACAACTGACAGCAGTGGGAGAAAAATGGATTTACTCAGCAGAAAAAGCTCTATATAGGTTTTCATTAAAAATAAATACATAAATTAAAAAAAGGGTTACTGATCCTTTAAGTGCTAGAAGAGTGGACAATGTAATGATCTGCTCACCTCTCCTAGCACTTAAGATGGATAAAAAAAGCAAGTGAAGCAGCCATATCAGGGAGTGGTTCCCAATGTCTGGCACCAAAAAACATCCATTATGACTTAAGTTTGATTTATGCAGCTTAATGATTGCTCTAATTAATTTCTTCTGCTGGATATAAGCTACTAATTAACTTCTAATTAATGAGGTGCACATTACACATATGCTAGGGTTTTGTACATGTTCTAACCAGTAGCTGCCACTGGAGTGCCATTTCCAACCTATTGTGAAGGCATAACAGCAACAATGTGTACTCTGCAGTCAAAAACATGATGTGGAGCCTTCTGAGTGAAACAGAGAAAGAACTTTGTTATTCATTTAAAGTAGGACTATCATCAAAATTAAATTGCCCCCAAAATGTTATTAACATAGAGATAAGAATATACATACTTTTATTATGCTGAATAAGTCCAGCATTAGTGAGAAATGCAACTTGTTCGCCAGGCATCAGCAGGGACCTTGCTGTAGGCGCTCTCCTCACCTGCGCTGTCAGTCATTTCTAGTACCTTAAGGCAGAAAGAAGCTCCACTCACCAATCCTGGAGGTGAAGGGACGGACAGTACAGACAACTTTTTTGCAAGAAGTCTGCGCTGTTGCCTGCTGATGCCTGTCGAACGAGTTGTATTTCTCACTCATTCCAGACTTATTCAGCATAATAAAAGTATGTTTATGCTTATCACTATGTTAATAAGGATTTGGGGGGCAATTTAAGTTTAATGATAGTTCTGCTTCAAAAACGAAATTTGAAGTTGGTAGAAGCGACAGATTATGAGAATTTTTACCAGATGTAAGAAAGGGATCTGAACATTAGCAATTGAGGAAAAAAAAAAAAAAAAAAAAAGTCCCTGACCTAGGATGTAATAACAGCAAGTCATGTGACAGTACTGTACAGAAATATTTACCAACCGAAGGGCACGATACTGCTGAAGAGAAAGCTCCATAGACATCTTTTATCTAACTGTCAATAATACAACGCTGCTTCTGATACATCTTGAACAGAGATTCTCAAGTCTAGTCCTTGAGACACCAGTGGCTCAGATTTTATAGATATTTCCATTTAAGAAAAGGAAGATAAATTACAATAATTCTTCCACCAATTACCCACCTACGATTAAGCACGGATATCCCGAAAACCTATCCTGCTGGTCTGCCCAAAGGGCCAATGCTGAAAAACACCAGTCTAGCAGAATTGTACCAAGGAGCGGACATGGTTTTTAAACTTTAGGATGCAAGTCGTACAAATCTAGGGAAACCCAAAAGCACCACAGGGAACAAATTATATATTTGCCCTAGAACTGCTCCACTTTTGCGGTTAATACATGTCCCATGAGCATTACCTTAGTACCTTGGGTGGAAAAGAGTTCTCAATTATATTGGCCCAGCCTAGTACCTGATCAGTCAAAGGGATAGCAATGTGGAGAGAAGAAAAAAAAAAAAAAAAAAAAAAAACAGCTTTGCAGGGTTTATCCTTATGAGTAATTATAAGTTATTCCCCACAGCTAGGAAGGTTTTATTCAAATGCAACTGGAGCTCAAATTTGCATTTTTGGGTGCAGTATCTTCATGGCCTGAGTATTTTACAGTGGTGCTCTTAGTTGTGTCTATGTTGCGTACCCCTCTTGCATTCAAAGGGTTAAAACTTTTGCCAAATTTAATTAGTTGAAATTGCCAGCACTGTAGCACAGAATAACCTCAGAAACTCATGCTTATTTTCCAAGACAAACCATGAAAATGTATTAAAAACCTTTAAAAGCCAGAGGGGTGCACACTACATGGCACTGGGGATTTTAACCCTTTGGAAGCTAGTGCGGCCTGAAAACGCAGTGAGGCTGATGTACTAAGAAACTGGAATAAATCTAGGGTAATCTAAATGCCCCATAGGAAACAAATATAAATGTCCAATAAATTATGCTTTTCACTCTTTGAATGCTAGCAAAGTATCCAATGCATTTCTAGCATTAAAAGGGATTAAAATCCCTAATTGAGTCAATTCCAATTATGATCCAACACTAAGGAAGTAGTCAATCTTTGGACCTTCAGTTGTTGGAGAATACAACTCCTATCATACATATCCAACCACTGGGGCTGTAGACCCCAAGAGCTGGAGATCCAAATGTTAACTCCCCCCCCCACCCCAATTTCCTAACACTTTGTTGGCATTATGTATTCTATTGATAAAATTCCCAAACCAGTTAAACTGAACCATAGCATTGCCAGATAAAATAATCTGAGGATATGTAAACTGAAAAGGACAGAGTATACTTAAGAAATGCTCACGCTTTCAGCTAAGACAGCAAATACCTTTAATGGCATATTTGTAAAACCTCTCTCTTTATTATAGATTTTTGTAGAGGGAATAGCTTTATGGAATACTTGAAACAACAGGTATTTTATAGAACAAGGCACAAACATAAAGTAATAGGATGTATACCATGGAAAGAAGTAAATCCATCACATAGTGCAGATGACAAACGATAGCAATGATTTTGTTTGGCTTGTGGGATTTTTCTGCAGCACACAATACAACAATCCACTCCAAAGCACTTCATTACAGGCACTGAAACATTTAACAGCTTAGCTGTGCGCACTACAGGATCACAAGTTCTGTCAGGCAGTTATATTTATTTTTAAAACCTACATGATGGGTAACGCATCTCTCCAGCTGAAGCAGGACTACAATTTCCATCCTCCTCTGCCAGTTTTTGCACGATCACATTTTCAAAAGTTTTTGCCGTCTCAAAATTAAACCCCAGCAAGAAAACCCTTTAATGTCCTCAGATAAACAATTGGAAATATGAGGACCCCCCCCAGCTGAAGTAGACTGCAATTTCCATCAAAGCTGGCTGGGAATAATGGAAGTTGAAGTGCACAAAAGCCAGTTCTTAATGCTAGTTCTTCAGTCAATTGCTTCAGAACATGTTGGTAACCACCTCTAAAGTTCAGGGATTTAACATAAGAATATCACAAGTATTTAAACGATAGCTGAACTTAAGATGAAAATCTGTCAGGTAATTGCATCTGGTATTTATTTTCCTTCTAATGGAAGAGATATAGTACATATTACAAGAGAAGTCTTAAAGAAAAGAAAAGAAAAAAAAAAAAAGGCATATATATATATATATATATATATATATATATATATATATTCATACAGGCAGTCTTAACCTGTTGAAATTTAGTAGCAATCAAGCCTCCCGTATCTACTCACCCCTCGTGACCAGTGATCTAGTAGGTGTGTGAGTGGGTGAAGCGGTATGGCAGGTATGTAACGGACAGATTGCTTGTATCTGCATCAGCAATATATGACAGGCTGATGCCCATGTGAGTCTGAAACTCATGAACAGTTCCAAAAGACATACAAGAATAAGAAGTACACTTCTAGGCACCGGTTCTTTAAAAATAAACATTACTGAAGAGATCCCCAATGAATCGCTTCATTAATGTCCATTATAAGTCGTATATTGAGTTGCATAATTAGCCTATTAGAGAAGCATTGTTTCCCAGTCAGCAGAAGACATCTGTAGCATCTCAGACATTTATAAATTACATTTAAACCAAACGGAAGCTTAAAATAACATAATAAGGTTTTAATGCTATTGGATGTGTCACTTAACTATTTAAAGGTTGTTGTGCATAGGTGATACATCCACTTTAAATAAAATAGAACCTTGACCAATGAATGGCCTTTACAGACCCAACTTTATTAAGTTATATAAACATGCATTTTAATAAAGAAAAAAATCTGCAGGGGTGGACAGCAAACATAAGAATTTTGGAAACAGACAGCTGGAAGTTTTAGGAGCCAGCAAAAGGGTGCACATGCACAGATGTATAGAAAATTCTCCAAAAATTAGATGCCAGCAGTTAAGTTTTTAAGAGCCCATGTTCACCCCTTAATATCCATAACGAGTTTTTTTTTTTTTGCTTTGTTTTTTAAACACCTCCTGATAATTACCTCCACTTACATTACTATGGCCAGGCTATCCTAATAACCATAACTGGGAACTCTCCGGATCTGCCCCAGAGAATCAGTTTTTTGCAGCTGAGTACCTGGTCTCCGGGAACAGACATTGATTCTTCAGTGGGGAGTTTCATAAGAAATCCAGTTTATTTCTGTTCCTTCCCGCCCTTTTCCTCCCATTTCCCTCTCTCTTCTCCACTCAATTCCTCCCACTTCCCTGACACTTTTGGGACACTTCCCTTAAAGGGATAGTAATACTTCAAATGTAAAAAAAAATATGTTGTAGGGCTTATCCCCCTGAGTAAAACAAGGGTACTCCCACTGCTGAAAGGTGTTTCATTCAAAAGTTATTAATTTTCAAAGTTGAATTTTTTAGGTGCAATATCACAGTGGCCTGAAATTGTACAGTGGCGCTGTTGCTACACCATCCTATGGAGATTTATGGTCAACTGACCAGAGCTGTCCATAGGATCGTGTAGCAACAGCTCCACTGTACAATTTCAGGCCACTGTGATATTGCACCTAAAAAATTCAACTTTGAAAATTAATAACTTTTGAATGAAACACCTTTCAGCAGTGGGAGTACTCTTGTTTTACTCAGGGGGATAAACTCTACAACATATTTTTTTTTACATTTTAAGTATTACTATCCCTTTAAGTCCCGTGCCCACTAGAGTTAGTCCCACCCCTTTTTATGTGAACTGCATCATTTGTATCCCCCAGCAGCACCACAGGAGTCCCCTCCAAGAACTCCAGAAGACAAAGTTCCCAGGTATCCTAATAACCCCTGTGAAATTTGTTCTTATGCACTTGACATTTTCAGTCAGCCATGTTTCTGACTGAATCACAGGACTGCAAACTCTGCTCAGTGCACATGTAATCTTAACCCTTTAAAGGGATAGTAATACTTAAAATGTAAAAAAAATATGTTGTAGGGTTTATCCCCCTGAGTAAAACAAGAGTACTCCCACTGCTGAAAGGTGTTTCATTCAAAAGTTATTAATTTTCAAAGTTGAATTTTTTAGGTGCAATATCACAGTGGCCTGAAATTGTACAGTGGAGCTGTTGCTACACAATCCTAAGGACAGCTCTGGTCCCGGGACCATAAATCTCCATAGGATGGTGTAGCAACAGCTCCACTGTACAATTTCAGGACACTGTGATATTGCACCTAAAAAAATTCAACTTTGAAAATTAATAACATTTGAATAAAACACCTTTCAGCAGTGGGAGTACTCTTGTTTTACTCAGGGGGATAAACCCTACAACATATATTTTTTTACATTTTAAGTATTACTATCCCTTTAAGGGGCAGAGGGATATGCAGTGCATTGCTTCAAACAGAAGACATGTCATTCAGGAATGATTGAAGAGGTTTTACTGAAAGTATTTTAACATGAAGGATACACTGAGATTGTGTCTCATTTTCAAGTATATCCTCATTCATAGGAGCCATCAGGATTTATTGGTCATAGTAAGGTAAATGGGAGATGATTATTAGGAAGCATTATACTTTGAAAAATAAACCACTAAATATAAGCACTGTTTCAACTAATTTATTTTCTATGGTAAAGATGCTTTTGAAATACAGTACTACCTGAAGTGTAAATGCTACGTGCTAGTCCTGCATTCCAGGCTTGTTGACCACTAACACCTATACAACATTTACCGTTTTCTGTGTCACACTTGCACTTGTTCAGGAGACCCTGGAGCCATAGCAGCACTTAGGCAATGGGGTCTTTGACTTGGGAGGGAACTAGAAAGGATAGAACAAAATGAAAAAAGGGTGTGGTTGCAGGAGTTAAGTTTGATTGGGGGTACTTTGGCGGAGTATGGGTCTGGAGGAGTGCATTATAGATTATTCATGAACCAGACTGCTTCATTACAGTGCTCACTGCAACAATCAGTTGAATGGTAGACAACAATGGTATCATCCAGTCAAGTTTTGTGGACTGTAAATTGGCCAGTCATCGGTCGTTCGTCCCCAGCACCAGTAGTAATAGGTAATGCATTGACATTGTAAGTAAATACACAGGTGTGGACATCACTGCCACATTACAAAATGTTTTAAATAGGATCTTAAAAATGTCACTTATGGATTCTCAATTTGTTCTACTTGTAATTCATTGCATTGCTATATGCTTTGAATCTATATTCTTTTCAATAGAAGTGCCCATATTCAATGATGCCCTAATTCACACCAACATTATTTTATACATTTCAAACAGAGGCACCAGATTCCAAAAACCAGCCATTTTCACCATTTAACCCAGTAGAGGGTAATGCGAAGCCCTCCAGCTGCTGCCAAAATACAACTCACATCATTCTCCACTAGCCATCAGCTGCTAGGGAATGATGGGAGTTTTAGTCAGGCAGCAGTTGGAGGGCCTTACATCGCACATTCCGGATTTAACCAAATACATTAGACAACCCTCTGGCACTCAGATGGTTAATGCATAGCCCTTTAACATTCCATAGAAATGTTTTACTTAATGCCATCAATGTATTGCATATGAATGCATCATAAATAGGTTCCATGCATACAAAATGTTTTCTTGAAATTGAATTTGCTCACAATTACATCTCCTGTATGGAATTTCAGTTATGGATCCATTCAACTTTGTTGTCAAATGTGCTGCAATTTTCCAGTTCAGTAGATTTCCAGATAAAACATTTGAGAAATTACACATTTATAAAAGCACATTATTCACAATCCAAGAGCACAGCTAAATAGATTTTTGTATTTACTACTATGCAAACACAACAGGAGATTGCAGTCAGGTAAAATCATTTTTTACATATTCAAGTGTTATGTAGTTAGCTGCAAAATGTGTACACAGCTAACAAGTTCTAGGATAGTCTACTGAATGTAATCACGGAATATTTAAATGAGCCAAATGACAAACAAAAAAAACAACATAATTTCCTTTCCACCAGGTGGAAAATAGAAATGGATTAGTGTGTTCAACTTGATGACACAGCAAGAATTTGTGTATTTTCCAATTTTAGACGTAATTTTACTGCCTCCAGGTGACAAAGTAGTTATATATTTTAATAGCCATGTTTCATGTGCATATTAGTGAGGTCTCATTTATGGATGAATGGTCCCGCAAGATGCTGTAAACTGCTTCTTTGACTGTATGTGTAATTGGGTTGGCTGCCTAATCCAGGATTACAATAAATAGCTCCAGACTGTGCAGCTATAAAACAAAGTATGAAATGCTCTGCTAATGTCAACTATAAAGGCTCTATGGTGGATTTTAACATATTTAATCCTTTACATGCTAGACAAGCAATGTGTTAGATACATCTCAAACATCTAAGGGGTTAAAAAAATCAAAATCTAAAAAGGAGAACCTTAAAAGTAGAGTGCATTTACATTTCATAGCATAATCCCAAACTCCTAATTTTACTTTTGGCTCGTACATTTTGGGGGATATATCATATACATATTTATATACGTACATCTCAGCTCTTAACAGTTCTGTCTGGCTCCAAAGATTTTTTGGAGAAAAACAGCAGCCACTCTCACTCTGCTTCACCACACATTGGAGTAACAGAATTTATAGTCTAGTAGAAAGTAGGTGGGACACAGAAGGAGTAAGTGCTATGGGGTGTAAGTGCCTCATTCCACGTGAACTGCAAATCAGTGAGTGGGAGAAATAAGTAGTTTTGAGTGCAGGTAAGTAGTGGTTCTGTTTGGGAGACAAATGCTACGTGAACAATAAGGTCATGATGAGGTTGTAAGTGGGAGAGTGATTTTAGAAGGAATGACAGTGAACAGAAGTTGGATAGGCTCTATGGCCATGCTTATAATGGTTATGGCGGTAGTAGCCCACAGATTTTTGCCATCTTCACAGATAAACTCTGGTGGTTACAACTTGTGAACGCCACACTGTTCCCTATGACTATTCTTTACTTGGATGATTTCCTGCTCACTGATCCCCCACCTTCCAACTTTCACTCGTTTTTCACAGATCTTAACATTCTGTTGACCTCTGAGAAACCCAGAGCCCCTTCTGCTTCCACGTACTTCTTCGGCATCCTTGCAGACTCTGTTGCTATGGAAAGCCTTCAACAGGACAAAATCTTCCAGACTTTTCCATGTATATTCCCAATCCAAGGCACAAACTCAGATTAGCCCTTTCCTCCGACTCAGAAGTCAGCATCGCAACCACTTTCACTTGCACCTAGGTTTCGCCACAAGCCTTAATTTCCTTCAGTTTACACTGCCGTAGGCCCTGACCACAAATAGAAGGCTTTGCCTGGACTTGTGGGAGTGGCTGTGGGTCTTTGGAAAATCACCCAACCAGCAATTACTGTTCATTTCATCACAGGGAATCCCTCACTAAAAAGACCCTTCACTTTGCTTCACTACAAACCTTCACTTTGCCTTGTCATAAGCCCTGATTGCAAACAATCATTCATGAATATTAAAATTACTAAAGTATGTAAAACTAAAATATTTTTCCAGAGATGATGATAATACTTTCTCAACACCTCTGAATACGGATATCTTGATAATAATGTTGCTTTATACAGAAATCCCCCATATTCCTGTTGATTTTAAAGGAGGACTTTAAATGTCCCATTTAAAATCAAAGGGAATTTTCATTTGTCCTTGTTGTACAGATGTTTTTCTCCAGAACTACATTTGTCTTCTTCGTCTCCAGAACTACACTTGTCTTCTTCGATGTTACGTGCGGTGTAATTGAACGGAAAAAAACTGGCCCACCCCACAAAAAAATTTAATATACAATGCTCTCAACATCCCTCTTCACACATAGGATAAAAATAAATAAATAAAGATAGTAAGAAGTAAGGTGGACTGTTCTCATGCTGGTCACGGATCTGTACAGAACATGGTATGCACAGATAGAAATGCAACACCTTGTTCTATGACAGGTCATTGTGTTTTTACAGAAAGGCTCCCAGGCAAATGAACTAAAGATATCCAAGTTATCATACAAACATTCTAATTGTGGAGAATGTGGAATGTGGTTGAGTCCCTTTACATGACTGTCAACTTGTAATAACCCACTGTGTATCAATTAGGAAGACTGGATAAAAAACACGCATGCACCATGGTAACCTGAAAAGATGAACTGGAGACTACAAAATGGTTACCCAGCAAACTAATGGAACTGACCTGTTCATGAAATTCTTGCTCATTGATACATGCAAGGCACAGGGTCAATGCATTCAACTGCCACCCTGCAGCATAAAGGGAAAAAACAAGGGTAGAAGAACAAGCCCAGTTTGCCCTGCCACTTAGGTGCCTATATACTAAACAAGTAAACTGCTCAGATAAAGCTATAAGGAAAGGGCTGATAATGCAAACTATCCTCCACCAGACCCAGGTCTCTGAGAACTGTAATGTAGTTTACACCCACAACAGAGGTCAGAGATAGGAGCTCAACTAATGGGGGATTACACAGCCCCAAATTCTAACAGAAAAAAAAAATGAAATTAAACATTTGCCCTGTTTCCTTCCTATGGAAGGTCACAGTTAAAACTGAGCATATCAAGGTGTGTGTGTGTGTGTGTGTGTGTGTGTGTGTGGGGGGGGGGGGGGTAAAGTTGATCAGGGTGTCCACCGCTGAGAGCCTTTTTAGTCAATTGCCCTGTCATCTTGCTGGAGGATACTTTATCCCATGGTTCCAGAGTTCCACACAGGACATAAGATAAAGGGTGATGATACATTCAAACCTCTAGCAGACCCATGATCCTGTATAGTCTGCATTCAATAACAGTTAGTACAAGGCATATTAAAACCTGTGGAACTTGTTTAGAGTATATTTCCAGTTAATCTCCTCTGCCATCAGCTATGTAGAATTACTTATTTATAATGTATCAACATATTCCAGAGCACTAAGAAATGGAAGAATAATTAAAACAGATCATCATAAATACATATAATGTGCATAAATAATGGAATGCTGCCAGGCTTTGGAAGATAAGCATATGTAAAGTCAAGTTGTCTGTATGTTTATTTATTCCACTTGTATACTTAATGTCTCTGACAGTGACCTATCTGGATCTCAGTTTCCACTGTGTTTTCTGGTCAACAAACCACCAAAGCAGGATGCTATACAACACTATCTGCAGCAATAAACGTTTGCTCTGTGTTTTTACTGTTTTATATATAGGCAATTTAACTGTACATAAGTTTTTGCAATATATATTAATGTAAAAATAAATGATTACTATTCCTTTAACCCTTTGAGAGCCAGAGCAATGTGTTGCGTAACCCAATGAATGACCAAGGTCTCCAATGTATTCCCCTAGCATTAACATAATTAAAACCACCATTTCAATCAATGGGAGGTTTGGGAATGGTTATCTTGTCCCCAAGGTGCAGCCGGTTTGCAGCAGCATCATTCCACTTTTATGCCTAAGGCCTATAAAATCATAAAACTCCATTGTTCCCAGTGGTCACCTTCCTTGCTGCTTTTGCAGGCTGCTTTGACAGCAGAAATGGGTTTCCTTAAAAAAGTCACCAAAGGAATCTGAAGACCCCAATTACTCAAGTGCAATCAATCGTGTCTTAAAGGTTAGGTGCCATGTAGCAGCCAAACAAATAGTGATGTATTGAAACAAACATTCTTTAGATTTGTTGATGACACAAATATTTCTATTATTTTTTTTTCACTTACATTAGGGTTTTAACCCTTTGAGTGCCAGGAAGGTATGCAGTGCATTGCAATACTAGCGTGGAAGTTAATGACGACCTGTTATGGGCCCAGTGGTGTCCGTAGACATTTTTCCAGGGGGGGGCAAAGCCATAATATGACCCCCAGGCCAGCCCATCTAGCCCCTTTATTTATATGGAGGGGGGTAATTGTAGGGGGGGGGGGCAAGTGCCCCCCTTGCCCCCCCCCTCCGGACACCCATGTATGGGCCAGTGACATTCCAGTGAAATGGGGATAGTGCCCAAAGTGACTGCTTTGTTAGCACAGATGTTCTTTGGAGTGACAGTTTATACATACCTGTGCTGAAACTCTTACCATGGCTTTTGGAGAAGTGTTCATCCACTAAGCTCTATTAGCAAACAGATTTGGTTTTGATTTAAAAATGTATTTGGCAGTACAACATTCTGTATCTTCCTTTGCACACTGTTCTTTTTTTCCCCCCATTAATCAACATTACCGGTTCTTTAAGCGATACACAATGAGTTTCTGTACACTGAAAATAATGTCACCATTTCAGCAGATTTTCTGCTATTTCACCAAAATACATGATCTCTCAAAATCTGGAATGATGGCTCTCAAATGTCTCAATCAGTTGTCTTCAGACCAGCGACTAAGTCATTATTTACAAAAAGACTTGTTGGTCAAAATTCTGCAAAATTCCAATTACTGACCAAACTACTAGGACTCACAGGTGGGCAGGCAATATTTGCACATGAACACTTACACACATTTATTGTATGTGTATATATGTAGAGAGAGGTTATGGGCAGTATACTAATGGTGAAATATAACTGTTCTCTAGCACTAAAAGGGTAACTGTCCCCTTGGGCGCCAAACTGTGCAGAAGTGTAAAAGCAATGCATAAATATAATTAACCCTTTGAGTGCCAGGGGGAATGCACTGTGTACACCTCTGGAACTCAAAGTGTTACATTGTATTAAGGAGGTCCAGCTAACCAACTAAACTCATCTTGCCATACTGTATAGAAAGGATACACAGTATAGAACTGACATGATTTCCCAAATAGGTTGTCAAAGTTGGCCCATGAAGCAGTCAACAATGCAGACCTTTTAAAAGACCAGAAGAGTAGACAACATATGAGTGGGTTACTTAAAGACATCCTAACATGAGGCACATGCAAATACATATAAATGATTCAGGCCTTCTGAACAACTTTATAAAATAGTGTAAACCTGATAAAACCCGATATAGATAATTGCATGAACAATATTGATTACAAATGCAGCAAACAGTAGCCTCCAAATACATTTGACAGTTTTTCAAACTTTTGTACACAAGAAAAAGAAGTCTAAAAATACTGACTAAGAAGGCATGGGGCGTTCCCTAAGATGACTTCTCCAGTCTATCACTTCTCCAGTCCCTATGTTATTCTATAGAGCCTATGCACTAAGTTCTCCAAAGCTGAAGAACTCTTACTGCATAGGCTCCATAGAATGATATAGAAACTGGAGAAGTGATCAACTGCAGAAGTCATCTCCACTTTATCACCTTTTTATCACAGCTTAGTGAATCTCCCCCATGATATTTTAAAACCTGGACTGTCTGAGTTTCAGTTTTGATTTGAAAGGGACAACAAACAGTCTGACCTGAAGCATTTTTGCTAAAGCAAACCACTGGCATTAGATATATTACTCTTGCCTACAAATGATGTGAATATAAATTAAATTAAGCATGAAATACAGATGGATAGCTAAAAAGACAGATCAAACGATGATTGTCAACACAGAAACTTAACAACTTCTACAATCATTGTGAGAGTGCCGGCACTGCTTCAAGGTACATCCAAGTAAAAAAAAATTATCAGAGAGGTTATATTTACTGGACATAGAACTGCACTGCTGAATGGTTCCTTTGCTCTATTTAAAGGGATATTCATGCTTATTTTTTGGGGGAAAAAGTACATTTTAGGGTTTTATCCTGCTAAAATAAGGGTACCCCCACTGCACAAAAATGTTTTATTCAAATGTTACTGCAGGTCAACCCTGCATTTTTGGAAGCAATACAAATATGACCTGAATTTCACGTTGGCGCTACAGCAGACTATACAAAGCACTGGTCACTTGAACATAAGCTTCCACAGGATGCTGTTGCAACAGCACCACTGTAAACAATTAGGCCGTAACGGTATTGCACCCAATAAAAAAATAAAAAATACAGGTTTCAGCTGCAAATCACTTTTGAATAAAAACATCTATCAGGAGAAGGAGTATTCTTGTTTTACTCAGCAGGATAAACCCTGCAATACATGTTTTTCAATACCAAGTGTCACTACCCTTTTAATGCATGAATTGGCTAGAGGTCATCCTGATGCCCGGCTCAAATTATGAACTGCAATTACACAGGCCAAACAGTCACATTTCCCATTCAAACTGTTATGAAACAAACACGAACACTTTGTTTACAGAGAACAATTTGTCATGAAAACCACTGCAGTGAAAGAGAGAAGAGTCAGGAAAACAGTACCCCCTTAACATGCTGGAAAGTCATCGGCTTCGTGGCTGCTTAAAGCAGATTGGAGGTAAATGAGAAAGAAGCTAATCAAACAGCGATTGACTGATCCACCAGCACTCCATCAGAGCTCTACTACTTACCTGTCTTGTTTATGGTCATTAAAAGTACACATCTCATCCCCTAATCATAAATGGTGGCTTTTCAAAATGAACAGAGGTGGAGAAAAATCATGAAGCCTTTGAGTGCCAAACAGGTGTCTAACACATCGCATTCAGTGCACTGAATACCTCTCTCACACTCAAAGGGTTAAAATTCACAATACACAGATGATGTCACTGCTTGTCCTAATCCAGTGATGTGCCAGTTGGTCCTCAAATAACCTTCAACACACTGAATAAATAACAGCTACTAATAAAAGACAGACACACATACATACCTTAATCACAGCCAAAGGTTAATGGTCACCGATTCAATTCCAAGGGGGATTGGTTTGACAAATTATTTCGTTTGTACTAGAAATAATATCCATGGCAGGTAGAATTTATTCTTTGTTTTAGGATTCTAGGAGCCCAAACTCCTCTCACTCACTAACGTATTCTTAAAAGTTTGGGGTCCTGGGGGGAGATTCACTAAGCAGAGATGAAGTGGTGATAAAGTGGAGATAACTTCTCCAGTTTATCACTTCTCCAGTTCCTATGTCATTAGCATAGGATCCATAGAATAACAAAGAAATTGGAGAAGTGATAAACTGGAGAAGTCACCTCTTTATCACCAGTTAGTGAATCTGCCCCCAGGAGTCCTAAACCAAAGATCCATGTTCACAATATCAATATGCATTGCCAACAAAGAATTAATTTTGGAGACTAATACAAATGCAAAATGGATTCTTCAAGACCAGTGGGATTTTCTGACCAGATTAAGATGAACAGGTGGTAATTATTAGGAGGTGTCAATGTTTCTCTAAAGCTGTACCTGGCTGAACACAAAAAGACAAACCAGTATTTTTTCACTGCCTTTCCAATACAAATGGCACCAACATGGAGACTTCAGAACCAGCAGAGTGTTATGTGACAGGTGACTCTGAACATGACAGTCCTAAAACGTATTCCTTCCTTACAAAACCCTGGTATTTAAATATAAACCTCGGCTGCATACAATGAGCTAAAGAAGAAAAATTCTAGTGCAAAATAAGTGCACTATATAGGACTGAACCATATGGGAGACGTGTGTAAACGTGAGAGGGAAACAATGCTTTGGAGGCCTCTTTACATAGTAACATATTTGATGAGGCTGAAAAAAGTCATTTGTCCATAAAGTCCAGCCCATGCCAAAAACACCCCTGTTGATCCAGGAAGGCAAAAAAGCCCTCTGGAGCAATATCCAATTTAGCCCCAAGTAGGGAAAAAATATTCCTTCCTGACTCCAAATGGCAGTCAGACAGTTCCCTGGATCAACATCCTATCTGCTTTAAAAACAATATTGTTCTGTGCTATATAATGCAACTGCTTTCAAAAAAGCAATGGATGCCTATCTGCAAGTAGAACACCCCCAGGCAAAGAATTCCATTAGCTTTACCACCCTTACTGTAGAGAATCACTGCCTTTGTTTTAGTCAAAAGCACCTATCCTCTAGTCTTAAAGGATGACCTCTTGTTCTTAGCTCAGCTCTTTGCATAAATAATTCATTAGCTAGTTCTTTGTATTGATTTTGAATGTAATTTTTAAATAGTAATCATATCACCCCTTAGAAGTCTCTTCTCTAATGTAAACAAACCCAGTTTGGTTAGTCCCTCTTTATAACTCAGATCCTCCAATACCTTTATCAAGTTTGTTGCACGTTTCTGCACCTTTTCTAGTTCAACAATGTCTTTTTTAAGAACTGGAGCCCAAAATTGTACTCCATATTCTAGATGAGGCCTAACTACGGATTTATACAGAGGTAGGATAACATTAGCATCCCTTGCATCTACACCTCTTTTTATACAGGCGAGTACCCTATTTGCAGCAGCTGAGAGACTTCACAGCAGTTTGCAGAGTCAATCGTCTATCAGCACTCCTAAATCTCTTTCTCATGAGGATTCCCCAAGTTGTTTCCCATTTAGAATATATGTAGCAAGTTTGTTTCTACAGCCCAAATGCATAATCTTACATTTATATACATTAAATGTCATCTGCCACTTTTCTGCCCATTTACTCAACTTATCTAAATCCTTCTACAGAGAAGAAACATCCAGCTACATAGTTACATACATAGTTACATAGTAATTTAGGTTGAAAAAAGACTTGCGTCCATCCAGTTCAACCCTTTTCCTATTCCTGTTTACCATCGCTGACCCAAAAGAAGGCATCTGACTCCAAATGGCAATCAGATTTCTTCCTGGATCAACAAGCCCTAACTAAATATTAATCCCAATACTAACGTGCATAGCCCTCTATATTATGCTCTTTTAAATAAGTATCCAGGCCCCTTTTAAAGGCATCTAATGTATTTGATAGCACCACCTCCTCCGGAAGTGCATTCCATACCTTTATTGTCCTTACTGTAAAGAAACCCTTCCGCTGTTGTAGATTAAATCTCCTTTCCTCAAGTCTAAGCGGGTGGCCCCTTGTCCTGTGTACTGTTCTGTTAATGAACAGGTCTTTTGAAAGCCCTTTGTATGGGCCTTGAACATATTTATATAGTGTTATCATATCCCCTCTAAGACGCCGTTTCTCTAGTGTGTACAAGTTTAACTTTTCTAGCCTCTCTTCATAACTAAAACTTTCCATTCCCCTTACTAGTTTTGTAGCCCTCCTCTGCACTCTCTCTAGTTCCATAATGTCCTTCTTCAGAAAGGGCGCCCAGAATTGAACAGCATATTCTAGGTGGGGTCTTACCATGGACCTGTAAAGAGGCATAATTATATCTTCCTCCCTTGAGTCAATACCCCTTTTAATACATGCCAATATCTTATTGGCCTTTGCAGCTGCCAGCTGGCACTGCATGCTACTGCTAAGTCTATTGTCTACCATTACTCCTAAATCCTTTTCATTAGTAGATTTCCTCAGAGAAACACCATTTAAACTATATGTTGCATTTTTATTATTATACCCAAAATGCATAACTTTACACTTGTCAATATTGAATCTCATTTGCCATTTGCCTGCCCAGTTACTCAATTTGTCCAAATCCTCTTGTAATGAAGACACATCCAGTTCAGACTTTATTACCTTACTTAATTTTGTGTCATCTGCAAACACTGATACATGGCTTCCTATGCCCTCTGGGAGGTCATTAATAAACAAATTAAAAAGAAGAGGACCCAGGACAGATCCCTCAGGCACTCCACTTATCACGTTTATCCAACTGGAGAACTTGCCATTTACTACCACTCTTTGCATTCTATCTTTCAGCCAATTTCCAATCCACATGTATTTCCTTACATGGCTTAGTGTCATCAGCAAAGATTGAGATGCTACTTTCAATTCCCACTTTTAGTCTAAACCATTAATAAACAAATTAAAAAGCACTGGGCCAAGGACTGAACCCGGAGGAATCCCAATTATAACTTTAGACCAATTTGAAAAGGTTTCATTTACAACAACTCACTGCCATCTATCATTTAACCAGTTCTCATTCAGTCCAAACAACACCACCCTAATTGAAGCCTTTTAATTTATGCAGTAACCTGTTGTGAGGCACTGTATTAAAGGCTAATGCAAAATCCAAAGTATTCTACATCTACAGCAATTCCTCTGTCCAAATTACAGCTTACTCTTGCATAAAATGCAAGTAAATTAGTCTGACATACTCTATTCTTCATGAAACCATGCTGATTCCTGCTAATAATATTGTTTGTATTCACATAGTTCTGAATAGTGTCAGTTAGTAACCCCTTCTAATATCTTACCCACTATGGAAGTCAAACTCACAGGTCTATAATTTCCTGGTTTGGGTCTTGATCCTTTTTTGAACAATGGAACTACATCAGCTTTCTGACAATCAAAGGGCACTATGCTTATGAAAGTGAATCAATAAATATTAAGTATAATGGTCTTGCTATTACTGAACTAAGTTCCTTAAGTACCCTTGGGTGTATACCATCAAGCCCAGGTGCTTTATTCAACATAACCCTTTCCAGTCTCTTTTGTACCCTGTCATCAGTAAGCCATGTACATGATGGAGGAAATTCCGTGGTTTTGTCTGTTTGCCCATAACCTGTCATTGCTGCTTCCTTTGTATATATTGAAGCAAAGAATGTATTTAGGGTGTCAACAAGAGCCTTTTCCTCACTAATCAATTTACCTGTCTCAGTCCTAAGAGGACCAATATCAACCTTAACTTTTTTGTTATTAATACACTTGTAGAATTGTTTAGGGTTCTTCTTGCTCTCATTTGCAATATTTCTCTCAGCTTCAATTTTACCTAGCTTAATTGCGCTTGTTTGCAGATTTTATTACATTCTTTATATTTTTTAAATGATGCATCTGACCCATTTCACTTAAACCCTTTAAAAGCATGTTTCTTATTCCCTGCAAACCTCATTATTAAACCACACTGGTTTCACCTTACTCCTCTTGCGCTTATTCCCCAGTGGTATATATTGATGTGTATATTTGTCTAAAAGCATTTTAAAGCAGAACTTTCGAATAAAGATAAAGACACCCTTCAATGGTTAAACATATGGTGACTAGCTTCATAATACAAGTATTACCTCTCAGAAGTGCCAGACTTTTAAAGAAATCCTTAATCTTCGGAGACTGACTGACAGGTTAGTGCCATCTGCGTGCTTGCACCATCAGTCCCTTCCAGTTACCTTGTGGCACACTGCAATGCTCCTTAGAGGAGACTGGGACTGACAGAGCAGGCACGCAGGCAAGATGTCTACTCTGATGCCTGGCTTCCGGTCTCCAAAGATTAAGGATTTCTTTAGAATGTGGCACTTCTGAGAGGTAATACACGTATTCTGACTAGCCGTCATATGTTTAATTATTGAAGGGTGACTTTACCCTATGTGAAAGTTCTGCTTTAAACACGTTCCATGATTCTTGTGCGTTTTTATCTTTGAAAATTACATCCCACTGAATATCCTTTAATACTTTAGCTTTGTAAAATTAACCTTTTTAAAACTGAATGTTTTAGTTAAACCCTTGCTATTAGGTTTCTCATAACAAATTTCAAAGTATACTATATTGTGGTCACTGCTGCCCACACATTCCCTTACTTGTACATTGTTTATCATGTCAGAATTGTATGAGAGCACTAGGTCAAGCAAGGCCTCTTTTCTAGTTGGCTCCTCTACTAGTTGGGACATAAAATTTCATTTATCATACTTAAAAAATGATTTCTCTTTCCTGTGCCGGAAGTCATATTGCTCCAGTCAATTTCAGGATAGTTGAAACCTCCCATTATAATTGCCTTTGCTGACCTAGAAGCCTTTTCCATTTGCAGTAATAGTTGGGCTTCCTCCAACTCCCCAATATGAGATGGATTATAGCAAATCCCCACTAACCTTTATTTATTACATACGCCCCCCCCCCCCCAGTGTGCATTTCAACACACAAGGCCTCTACCTTTTCATTGGACCCTACATTTATATCTTCCCTTACACTAGGTTTTAAGGCATGCTTTACATATAGGCATACCCCTCCTCCCCTTTTATTAAAGGGATAATAATGGCTTATAAGAATAAGTAACAACATTGTAGATAATGCAAAAAGAAATAGATCGGTGCAAACACAGGAGTGTGCTCCCTAATCCTCTGCCCCCCCCTTACTATGTCTAACTGTAACCCATCTGGCTACCTGATCTTTGTGCAGTCACCACCCCCAGAAATACCTACCACCACTTCCTGCTGCTCAGCCAGCAGACCCCTCTCAAGATTGGCTGTCTCTCTCAATGTTGCAACTTACCCCTCCAGATCTCTAATACGAGCTTCCAGAGTGGCCACTTGCTCACATCTGCCACAGAGATATGCATCCTGGAACTGTTGTTCCAGGTGTGCAAACATATGGCAGCTTATGAAAAGAGTTAAATGGACAATTATGCAACCACTCATATTATGCCAGTTACCACAAGCTAAAAGGCAGGTAGAAAAACAAAAATCTCTGCATAATAAGGCTGATAAATGTGGTCCCCTGTGTTTGAATCCCCTTGTTATTTAAAATCACACACTTCTACACTTACACACTGATGCAAAATTCACGTAGTCAAGTATTCACTGTGCATCTGTTATTTAAAGTAGGAATCCACCACTTACAAACCTAGCAATTAACCACTCCCACCACTCCAGACTGCAATTAGTACCTTGTACCACAGCAAAGGGAGGGGAAAAAAACAAAAAAATGGTTTAACCTCTCCCTTCCCACACAACACACAAAATATGTATTCATTTTCTCCAGCAATTGTTGCAAGCTTAGTTTTTCAGTTCACAGATCACTGATCAACTATATAATTTAACAATCAGAAGTTTAAATGTCCCATTTTTTAATCAGTATTGGACAAACAATTAAACGTTGGAGACAGAATTTTTAGAAACCAGAAAATGAAAATGGTTTCATGTACACAAGTCCAGGTCCAGATCTTAGGATCCCAGGACCCAGATTTAAAGGGTCAGTAAAGCCTAAATATAACTATGCTTTATTGCAGGTTAAAAAAAATTAATTGTGTGCAGCAAATCCCATCTCTCAAACCTTTATGGTTAGCAGTGAATATCATGGGATTTGCTGCACATAATTTCTTTTTTTTTTAAATCTTCAATAAAACAAAGTTATCGTTGGGCATTACTAACACTTTAAATTGATGTTAATTTTGCAAATATGTAATTTCTTCCCTATGGTGCAGCTGTCTTTCTTCATAACCACACCTTTTAAGCTTACTGGATTTGGCCACCCGTGTCTCAAGGTTAAATCCAAATAAAGATATTCCCCCTCATCTTCAAAAATAAAATCACACTACTGCTGTGTCTGACAATTATTTATTAATAACTCACTTTTTGTTCCATTAGTAGACATGTACAAGACAGTGAAAGGCCTTGGGAGGATATGTGAAAAATGGTGTACCTCACACTGCCTCAACCATAGTATGTCATCACATACCTAGCTTAGCTCGAGCAACAGTGAGTTTATAAAATAATTTTAAACAGGTTCTTTATATAGTATAATGCTAGGGTAACTTCTATGAATTGCACTGTTTACTTGGTAAGAGAGGCATTTGATAGGGGTGGGGTGGAAGAGGTTAAAGGGATAGTAATAGATCATTTTTATAAATCTGCATTTTGTAGCTATTAAAAACCTAAACTAAATGCCCCCAGTCCCATCTCTCAAACTTTTATGGTTTGAGAGATAATCGTAAAGTCCCCCCTCCCTCCTCTTTCCCTGACGTCAGCGCTCTAGCTGACTGAAGGGGAATCTGGTCCGGGGACCAGCCGGCGGCTCTGCAGCAGAGCAGAGATCAAGACATTGAAAAAGAAATTCTTCAATAGAACAGTCTTCTAAGTGTGTTTGCAAACCAAGCACACTTTGTAAACCGTTCCAGTGACAGATTTATTTTGTAAACGGTCAAAATTTGAAGTACATAGAGAGTGTTTGCATCATTACTATATAGAACACAAACTTTTATTTTTTAATAAAATTACTTTTTAGAAGTCTATCGGTTCATACAGAGCTGAACTCTTACATAAAGAAGCAGATCTTTCCTGAAAATTAAGAGAAACCGATATAATGTAGCAAATGCAGACCACTCGAGATATACTGTATCAATCTAACAAAGCTCATCACAACGTGTAAATAACATTCACAGACAGTGGGTACTTCACTCTCCCAGTATAAGAGCAATCAATCACGATAATGTAGGAGTTGCAACAATACAATATGCTATTATACTGGGACACAGATGCAGGAACACGGAGGTTCTCCCTCCGACTCAAATACAAACTGGAGGAAGATGTCCACAACACTTGAGATTTAAGAATAGAAAACACTGAGTTTTTAAAAAGCATATAAAAACATGGAAACTGGAGCAAATACAAATGGACAGAGTAGGCACAAATCTGCCTTAGACACTATTACAATCCCCCTAAGGAGGCCTTAGCGATCCTGTGCTTCCTTCCTCGGTTGGAAAGTTGGCAGGCATGTTTGCGGCTACTTCCACATTTCTGACATCATGGAACGGGTGTTGTGTCGTTCTGTTTTGCCTAATTGGTTCCCGCCTTTATTAACCTCCTTGGGCGTAGGAGTCATTGCCCTTACGTGGTTTTTCTGCTAGTGTCTCATGTGCTCCATTGTGACCCATGCCTTATCTGAAAATTTGCTTTGTGTCTGGCTACCCACATCGGTTCTGACCTGTGGCTCTGGCTGACTACTCGCTCCGTGTAATCCCCAGTTTGTCGGACCTCTGGCTCTTGTTGACTAACTCGCTCCGTGTAGTCCAAGGCTTGTCTGACCTGTGGCTCTAGCTGACTACTTGCTCCATAGACTCCTAGCGTGCCTGACCATTAGTCTCGGTGTGCCATGACTCAAGACTGCTCTCGCTCCCTGTTGCCTCCGGTTGCGTGACCAGGGTGGAGACTTGTGCATCATTTCCTGTTCCCACTGGTGTTCCACCCATACCTCTGTCCTAGTCTCCTGTACGTTGTAGTAGTGCAGTGCACAGCACAGTGTGCAGCTCCAGGTAGGAATATGGGTTCTATCATCCTGTGGTCTTGGGTTGTGTGGGCTATTATTATTATTGCTGTTCCAGGCCAGTATCAAACAATTTAAAGATAAAACACAAACCATAAAGGCAATATAAACAAGGATGATGTCTGGTTATTTTATTTAAAAATACCAAACATAGTAACATTATAAGTTGAATATCCGTAAGCTATAAATGAAGTCCTAACACGGTTGTGTCAATCTTACACAAGCTGCAAGGTTGGCCATTAAATCATTAAAAGATAACCTCATAGTGTTGAGGAATTCTGAAAAAGGAGACAGTGTTGTCATTGACAGATCGGACTACAATAATGAGGATAAGGGCCAATTGACAGATAAAGACACTTCTACTGTTTTGAAGAGATCCTATTTTTGAATTTAAAAGCATAAGGAAAAACCTGAAAACCTGTCATGGGGGGCATGGTTTTCCTTATACTCACAGTAAGAAGACTACCCCTTGCTGTGAGCTGTCTGATCCCAGGACCAGATTCCACATCTGATGGGAGGTGGCTTACACAAGGCAAAAAAGGGAAGGAGGGGATCCTCTTAAACTACAACTCTGACAGTGTTGAAATAACACTCTCCACGGCCCAAATACCATGAAGATTAATTGGATCTGCTTTTTTTGTGAAACATTACTATCCCTTTAAAGGAGAATTGGGGTCTGTTCTAGATCTTGGTCTGTCTACTGGCTGTGTCACTGTATCAATAAAAAAGGAAGCAGAATTTTTTATTGGTAGAGGAGTCAGTTATTCCTGTGTTCCATCATTCGCCAAAAACACATAAATCCTTGGTCCAGCCAGTGGTCAGCCCCATTGTTTCATGACTTGGATCCCTAAATGAAAATTTGCCGGATTTGGCTATCAATACCTTTAGCCATTAGTCGAAGTTACCCACATATATGGGGGACACTACTCACATCCTGCAGAATTTGGATAACGTCACATGGTTGCCTGAATTTTTCTGGCTCACTGTAGATGTTGTTTATCTCTGTTCTAGCATTCCACATGATTAGGGTCAGACAGCAGTCAACTATTTCATTGATCATTAAAGTGATTAATCTGATTTGAAGATTTATTTTGAATGTTTCTGTTAAATATTTACTTAATGTTTGATGGAGTTCTCTGTCTCCAAACAGTGGAGCTGCGATGGGTATCAACTCGCCAGTCTCTTTATGGTATAGTGGGAATGGCTCCATGTCTTTTGGAGATTGAAATTCCATGTGGGGGTCCATTCAATATCAAGAGTTTGGTTGATTTTCTCAATTCTAATTCATGTGGTTTGAAGTTCACATATGTTGCGCATAAATGCAACATTGATTTTTTTTTGGAACTTAGTAGATATCAACATTTACAGGAAGCCTCATTCAGCTAACTCATTGTTACTGGCCAATAGTCATCCAAGACATCTTGTGGACAAAATGCCAAAGGGACAGTTCATTCACTTAAAATGTATTTGCAATAAAAAAAAAAAAAAAAAATTCCCATACTTATCTCTCATTTGTATGTGTCCATTAAGTCAAACCAGGTCAGGTTCATTGGCATTCTCCTTTAAATGTTTATGGCTCACTGATGTTCAACTTTTAATGCGACTTTATTTAGTATTTTTACATGCAAATAAGCAAGACATCATAGTTGTTTTAATTGCAGTTATGATGTACTGTACGTCACCTTTGTTTGACTGACAGTGGCCTGGAAGAGGAGGATTATGGTTTAAAAAATCCTGGTTTTCCCACCAGGAGATCCAAAACATCTTAGGTGTTTAAGGATGTTTTGAGTCTGCTATGTCCATCTGTATTCCCACCAGCTATTAATAAACTCTGTGTTTTATATTAATACATTTCTTGTACTGTGGACACAGACTTCCAGTGCAAATTAAGGGGCACTAATGCAAATATATAAAAAAAAAAAAAGCCCCTTTTTCAGATATACAAGAAGAGAGAACCTTTCAACATTTTCTGGGGGTCCATGCACCAGATGCAGACTCTCACTCACATCTACAGCAGCAGCCATCTCCCTTGTTTGACAGGCTTTGGGATCCCATATTAGCACAATTGGGTTGTGCATGACCTATTCATCTCTAAGGCTCTGCTAACAGAAATAGTTGTACAAAGTTCAGAAAAGAGGTGGCTGTAGTGTCTCCCTAGAAGGATGTTGCAGTGGGGTTCCAGCAGGGGGGCCGCTATCTGGCAAAGGGAGATCATCACAAAAAGTTAAGGGGCTACAGGATTCTTCTCTTCTTTAATATAGGCAATAGGTACACCCTATTATGTTCGTTTCCCTTTAATGGATAGGATGCTGGAAGCACATTAGAGTTACTTCTGAATTAATGGCTACAAAAAGCTAGCTACATAACACAACATGACAGAAGACATAATAGCATTATTTGAACTCTTCAGCTGTCATATCTACTACTCAATCCAATTTGTTGAAGTCCAAATATATCTCAACATTAATGAAAAAAATGAAATCAGCTCCTGCCAGCATACAAAAGCAGAACGAAACTGCTAGAAGCAGACTGCGTAAGTGGGCCAGAGTCATGGCATAAAATAAATTCAAAAGGGCTCCTGCAATACAGACCATTTCACATATCATGTGAAATAAAACTGGAGTGCAGATATTATGTAAACAGGTTTATTTTACTCATGCACTTGAATACCAGTAGTAATGGAAATAGCATGGAGCTTATGCAACAAGAAGTGAGTGGCTTAATATGTAAGGAAATGCTCCAGTTTTCTTGAGCATTCAGCCATTCTCCAATTCATCAATGGCTGGATCATAACTGGATCTAGCTCATTCATCACTGAGGAAGTGTTAGTCAGATCCACCATTTCTGTGTACCAGTTAAAAACTGGTCGATCCAACAAAACTCAATGATGAGAGAGAGAGAGAGAGAGAGAGAGAGAGAGAGAGAGAGAGTTTTATAACATTTCAGTTCCTCTTGTACAGAAAACATGGAAAAAAGGTCAATCACTGATAAATATCCAATGGTATTTGTCAATGATTGAGATGAAAACCAGTGTATCTGATAGACTGCTCTTACCACCACTTTATGAACGGATCCCTAAGTGGTGATGTACAAGTGTTTGTCATGGGCATTAGCCAAAAACTATCTATGAGCCCCGTAGAGTTCAGCACTTTGAAATACAGGGCAATCAGATCACTTAAAGAAGTGTAGAACCCGTACAATGGGAAAAGCAGAGTAGAGCGCCAATGTCTTTAAATAACATGAAATTAAACTCTAGGTGATAGAGCGTGCAGCCTATTTTGAAATGTTTAGGGGGGAATTTTCGTATTTCTATATTCAGATCTGAAAGTGATTTAGCTATACTCCTACACACTATTTAATGGTCTTCAGGTTGTGGTTTAATATGGCATTTCCTCTTTCAAATCAGAATTGGTTATCCAAGGTGTTTGTTTAACTTGAGCAGTCAACCTTAACCTCGTCCCAATACATTATTCACCATCCAGTCCTCAAGGAGTTAACCCTTTAAGTGCAAGCGAGGTATCCAACGCAATGCATTTTGATTCTTCTCTAGCACTAAAAGGGTTAAATTATCAATGATTCTCTTGAGTGCAACTGTTGCAGAGTTATTAATGTTGATGTACGGAAGCAAGTGGAGCAATTCCAAGGCAACCCAAATGCAATATGGAAAAGAACCATTTCTATTCACTTAAATGGGGCTTTCAACCACTAAAATTGCTTTTGTTTGAGCTTTGGTTAATCCTATTAAAAAATAAATAAAATAAAAAAGAAATGTGTGTTTTATATATACACACATATACACATACAGACACTAGTGTAAAAAGCCTGTATACACGGGCCAAGGTCCAGGTGATGTTAACCCTTTGAGTGCCAGAGAGGTAGGCAACACATTGCTTGTCAATACTGTGTGTTCCCCTCTTGCACTCAAAGGGTTAAAAGGCCAGTCCTGCTCTGCGCCCTGCCGCCAGTCATGCACTGTAGAGACTGCCCGAAACCACAGAATGCTCCAAGCACAGAACTCCCAGCATTCCATGCGCTCGGCCAGTCTCTACTGCACATGACTGCTTCTGACAAACATCCTAGCGAATTATTATTTATATATATATATATATATATATATATATATATATATATATATATATATATATATATATATATAGTAAAAGGGAAGCACTCTCACTTAACCCTTTGAGTGCCAGAGTGGTAGCCAACACATTGCAACACAATGCGTTGACTACCTCTCTGGCACTCAAAGGGTTAAATCAGTCTCTCTGGGTGCTGTAGTTGAAAACAGGATCCATGTGTACAACAAAATGTCCTGATGAAAATGCTCTAAGATGCATTGAAACATTGAGGTTGCAACCCCAGTAGCATTGTACACAGAGTTTGCTGTAACGCTACAGCACAGAAACATTCAGTCCCGCAGAACGTGGAAGTGCCCGATTTTGATGGGCTAATATCTGGACTCCTAAGCAATTTTTTTTAAAAAAATACACCTAGTTCTAATCTAAGGTTAACTACTGAAACTCTCTACAAAAGTTTGAATGTAGGTGATAGTTACACTTTAAAAAAAGTGTTACACAATGTTAATTGAGCTTCACTTGTTTAAAGAAAATTAAATAAATAAATAAATAAAAAATAGTGGGCCCCCTAATACAACGAAGAGCTGTCACAGAGATTTATCACTGCTTTCCAGACTGAGGGTCACAGTTTCACAGTCAATACACTGACTGCGCACATCCTGAAAACAAAAGGCATACAGTGCTCTTACATCATTGTCAGCTGCACTGTACTCATACCCATCAAATCCACACATTTTTTCAAAATATTTCTATGTATACAAGGCTACTGATAAGACTTCCAACTGATTAGACTGCCAGGAAAAACTGTAAATATTCATAGGACAAAACATTGTTGACACTAGTCTTAGTAATATTTTCCAGTGACAGCTGGGAAATGGAGAGTAATATTTAATCCAATGTGCACACACTAAAAACACTGACCATTTCATAACAAGCTTGGTACAAATACTGGGCCTGGTGTATTAAAGAAATAGTAACATTTAATATGACAAAAAAAATGTATATATATTGTAGGGCTTATCCTCCCGAGTAAAACAAGAGTATTCGTACTTCAGAGAGCAGTTTAATCCATAATCTCAATTGCAGCTCAAACTCAAATTATTTAGGTGTAGTATCACAGGGCATGAATTTTACAGTGGTGCTGTTGAACACCATACTATGTAGGTTTATGGTCAGATCTGTCCATTAGATGGCGTAACAACAGAACCACTGTAAATTTTCAAGCCACTGAGCTACTGCACCCACAGAATTTGAGTTTGAGCTGCAATAAGTGTTCAATAAAATACCTCAGCAATTGGGCTGCCTTTTTTTTTAATTTTACTCAGGAGGGGAAGCCCTACAGCATATTTTTTTAATCACTTTGAATGCCAGAGGGGTATGCAATGCATTGCTTTGCAAGGCAACATATTGCATACCTCTCTGCCACACTGAGGGTTAAAAAACATAGGGCCCCATTAGCTGGAAGTGTGAATGTGCACATCTCTCCAGAATGCAAACATTTAAGCTATTTTTAATTGTACTGTATTGATGAATAGCCAAAGATATCAATGATCATTGTGAAACATAGCATCTATTTTATATGCCACAACTTGGTCAATTTTGATCTAGATCAAATTCCTTTATCCAACAATAAGGAGAGTGTTATTTCAATTCTGTAAGAGTTTTAGTTCAAGAATAATTGAATGATAAAGTATTCCCCTCCCACCCCTTTTACCGATGGAATGCAGAGAAAGACAATCTTCAATGAGCATAAGGAAAATCTGTCAAGGGGGCGTTTTCCTTATGCTCACAGTACGAAGATTGTCCCTTGCTGTGAGCTGTCTGGTCCCAGAACCAGATTCTACATCTGAGTGAAGGTGGCTTACAGTAGGTAAAAGGGGTGGGAGGGGGGACACTATCATTCAATTACTGTTGAACTACAACACAGACAGTATTGAAACACCAGTCTCCATGGTCCAAATACTATGAAGATAAACTGGAACTGCTGTTTTTGTGAAACATTACTATCCCTTTAACCTCCCATATATTTCTGTCCCTCTGAATGGGAAACCATGCCATGAGTACAGTCAATATAATGTCCCTGACACTGTGTCCATTTTGGCAAAAATGTTCTCCCACTGGTGTCTTTTTGTTGTTAACACTGGATCTGTGGGAATTAAAACTTTTATGTAAAGGCTGGCTGGTTTCACCCAGATGGAGAGCTTTTGCACACATGATGAGGTATATTACATTGGATGATTTGCAGGTGAAGGTACCATTGATCTTATGGTGTAACTGGGTGTTTGGAATTGGTATCTTGTCCATGGTGTAAATGTGTGCACAAGTTTCACACCTCCTTCTGCAGGCAGGGAGGTGTGAAATTTTTTTGTATTTTTATTCAAGGCACTTCTTACCATCAGTTGTTTCAAATTAGGAGGCTGTCTGAAGAAGAGTAAGGGAGGCCGTGGGAATATATTCTTAAATCTTAAAGTTTTTTGGACACAATGTCAGGGGCATTAAATTGACTGGACAGATGGGACTGCTTTGCACTCAGTAGGACAGAAAAATATGGGAGGTTAAATTAATGGCCCAGTTTAATACTTTATATAATGGCCTGAACAGGGATAAAGAATTTGTCACATTATTACATTTTGGATTAGCCTTTAAAACTGTCCCACTGGGAGATTAAATACCTTTCACACTTCCTGCCTGCAATTCACATCACACTCCTTTATTATTGACTGATCAAAGAACCTGGGTCTGGACTAAGCTATCTTATCTGATTTCTATACTAAACAATGCAACGTGTACTTGTATTTGACAGATGTTTTCAGATTTATCTGTATAGCATGCCAGAAGAAGAGACCCAAGAGGTTTTGAAAGTTTGCATCCTAAAATCTGCTTCGTTAATCAATAAAAGAATCAACTTGACTAGAATTGCCTCCTGTATTCACAAAGATGTCTCCAACTCTGGAAATCGTATTGCCTAGGCTCTATAAAATAGCATAGGACCTGGAGAAGTGATATAACTGGAGAAGTTATCTCCACATTATTACCTTATTATCAAACTTTTGTGCATAACCCCCCAATCTGTTGGCTACTTCTCACATTCAAAAGAGTTAAATCAACCTCAAAGTAATCATAGAAAAAGTGTAAGGGGAGCATTAGCCTTTGCTGGCATACATGGCATACCAAAGTGCCACTGCACTTTGGATAAGAAAAAATGCACTGCGTTAATCACTAGTTTTACTAAAATGTGCTACTTATACTGAAAATTCATTATATTCAAACATTAAAGTTTTACTGAAAAGGAATAATGCCAGCAACCAAAATGTTTCCATAATAGGTGCCTGTAAGGGAAAGTTTCCAAGAACTGCCTGGGTCTGTGTAACTAATGAGGAGTGTTCTTTAAGACTATTTACCCAGCATGAAGTGGATAATCCTTTGTACCACTCAATAGAAGGAAAAAAAATGGCACACACTTAAAGGTATAGTAATGTTTCATAATAGAAGCGTCTCTAATTAATCATCATAGTATTTGGGCCTTGGAGAGTGTTATTTCAATTCTGTCAGAGTTGCAGTTCAAGAGTAATTGAATGATAAAATATCCCCCTCCCTCCCATTCTACTGATGTAACACTGCTCAGCTAAGAGCAGCAGGGTGTGTCCATGTAGATTGCAGAGAGGGATAATCTTCATTTAAGATAAGGGAAAAAACTGAAAAACCTGTCAAGGGGGGCAGGATTTTCATTGTTCTCACAGTAGTAAGACTGACCCTTGATGTAAGCTGTCTGGTCTGTGGACAGGATTCCACATCTAAGGAGTGGGGGTTTACACTAGGTAAAAGGGGCGGGAGGGGGATACTTTATCATTCAATTACTCTTGAACTACAACACTCACAGTACTGAAATAGCTCTCTATGGCTCAAATACTATGAAGATTAATTGGAGCTGCTGTTTTAGTGAAACAATACTATCACTTTAAAGGAGGGTCATGAAAATCAAACTCCACCCTAACTCCCTATCTCCACCTCAGACATCACTGGAGACCAAAGAGGTGACTCAGCACACTGATGCAGTTTGTTGTTCCTTCTCCTCTCATCGCTTCTTGACAGAGGAGGGGTTATCTTCCTGCTGAGCAGAGGTGGCGCTTAGGCACTCGCTTAACCAGGCACTGCCTCCACATTTCAAAGCCTTCATCCAAAACTCATCCATAAATGACCCCAGCTCAGAAGACATCCAGACATGCTTATTGTACTGGATCACTGTGAGGTGAGTGCTTCAGGGAAAAACAGGGTTATTTATACTTGTTTTTCCCACCCTAGCAGCAACACCTGGCACAAGGTAAACTCTCATCAGCCAATTACCATGCAGGGTGGGAAAAACAACTTGCTCTATAAATGGATCTCTCTCTTTTTCTTTAATTACTAAATGTATTTTTTTTTACCCTTTAAACCCTTTGGAGGGCATCCCCCAGCTCCATGGGGTCCTTACCCTACCAGTCTGGTCCCCTTACATTAAGCAGATTTCAAGAGATATTATCGATCAAGGTGCTATACCCATTGAGTGTAAATAAAAAGAGTGGATTTCTGTAGTCTTGCCCCTGTCCCACACACAATAGGACACAGGCTTTATCCATGTTGCTTACAGTTGGACAAGTCACCCAATTTTTCATCATTTAATTTCTTCTACTTCAGTTGCCTTTATTTTTAATGTTTCCCTTATTTTGTATATATTTGTCACTGTCTATCAAGTTTAAGCCAATGGCAGGCTGTTAATAAAGGGAATTTTAGTATTAAACATCTGAAGGCACCCTACTGTACTTGTTTAACAATTATGACATGCCTCTAGTAACCTTATTACCAAGCCTGGAAAAATTCAGTAAGGATTACAAACCACGAAAAAAGTTACAAGTCAAACTCAGCAGAGTAAAAGCTACTAGTCTATTATGCATATGAAAAAGTTACATTTTGATGATCTTTCTTAATCATGATAGAAAGGTAGACCAGTGGAGATGTCCAACCCTGCTTATTACAATGATTATAATTTCTACCACAACAGGTGGCTTACTAATATTACAACTAATGTAATTGCAGGGCCCATTCTACCACGTGTATCAGTTTCTCGGCCTATGCCCTTCCCAAGTACTGTGCTGTATATATTTTTGATGATATATACATTTTAATAAGATTATTACTGCCCTGTAATAATTGTGAATTTATATTTTTATTAAACATGCATAATATTTGTTGACAATAAGCTTTTTCTTCCTTATGCTGACCTTGTTTACAATAATTTTATTTGTTACTAAACAAAATAAATACAATCAAAATCATCAGAATACCATTTATGTCGTATTAGCTTTTGCTTAAAAAAAAAAAAAAAAAAAAAAAAAAAAAAAAAACAACTAGTTTGAGTTATTTAGATTATACAAATTAAGGCACGCCTGCCAGGTAGTTGGTGTCTTATTCCTGCATTACTTCCTCCACTGACACGTAACCCTTCCAGTGTCTGTAGCAGTGGGAAAGGCATTGCATATCTCCCTTAGCACTGAAATGGGTAAATTTCAATGTGAGTTAGGAGGAGGTAATGTAAAGATAAGGTAGTTAGCCCCTGAACAGCATGCCATACATAGCATAATCTATAAAAGTAAATAATTCAATAGCTATTTTTTCAAATTAAAAAGAGGGCTAATACAAGGTGATGAGTTAGTACGTTTCGGGACATTTGGGACCTATCTAAAAATGTTAATGGCCAGTGTATACAGAGTTAGATGTTTTACACCAAAAATATTTAGGAGGCAGAAAGGGAAAATGTAGTCATCTATATTTCAGTTTTGTCCGTGTCCCTCCATGGCACACGCAACCCTTTCATTTTTAGGTTATTTTACAGCTTTCACAATGGTATAACTGAGGAGTCTGAAAGCAGGCTACAATTTGTGTTCTGAAAGGGCCTACCCAGTAGGGAGGCAGAGACAATACCCACTCTAATTGCCATGGAAGGACACAGAAGAAGTGGGTATTGCCTCTGCCCTCCAATCAACTCCTAAATGGCAGCCTGCCTTCACACTTCTCAGTTATACAACTGCCCAATCTGTAAAAGAAGAACATTAAGAATGAAAAGGTCTGACGTGCCTTGTAGGGACACAAAAGAAAATGAAATAAATCAGTGATAACATTTCTTCCTTTCTGGCATCTAAATATTTATGCATCTATCCCTGTATATACTGGCCACTAATGTTCTTGTTTTTGTTTTTTTTTGTTTTTTTATAAATTAGCAAGTTTCAGCATTTTCCCGCAATCTGTATTTAAGTTGTGACTTTAAAATGACCTCATCAAAAATAAAATCATCTATTTATTTACTTTTCTAGATTATGCCAAGAAGAGAGCCCAAGACTCATGGCCTCTGCAGAGTAATGTAGAGAGAGAAGCTTGAGTGTGTGGCTGGGGAGCAGAGCTGAAAACCAGTGTACCCTTGCTGCAGTCAAAACCGTATTAAATACTGGCTGGCCATGAAGCCAGATATCTCAATCCCGGTTGAGCTAGGGGCTAGACCAGGATAGGTACGCTGGAGTCTGGGGGAAGCAGAGATACTTGAGCAGGACACTGAGGAGTAACCCAAAGCTAGCCAATAAGTCAAGGCAGACAGAGGTCAAGAGAAGTCAAGATTCGAGCTGAGATAGAGACAGGCAGATTTCAAGTGAAGTAAAGCTGAGATAAACTGGAAAATCAAATACAGCAAACAAGAAGCAGGAAACAACTAACTCCTCCATGAATACTTCCACTGAGGAGTATAGTGACTCCAAATCCTGGATATTGGCTAAATCCTCCTTATACTTGGCTCTTGAAGAAGGACCTTCAGCTGGGTCTTCTTATTGCTGCCTTTTCCTGGGTACTGCAGCCTCCCGTATGGACGTAAAAGTCTCCTGCATGGAAAACCTCAGGCAAGCTAAAATGATTTGAAATTGGGAGGTTGTATCTTGCTCTAGCCTACCATAAACAGTCAAAATAGAGGTTGGCTGAGTCAGATGACAGCAATCTATTGTCATAGCCAGCACAAGGCTTTGACTTAGGAGCCCTGTCATCCTTAGGACTGGAAGGATCCACTTCAGTTTTATCCTTATATGAAGAAGATTAAGCTGTAATAGATATAGCCAAGCAAAATACTCCTAGGACTGATGCAATAAACCAATAAATGAATGCACAAGAATGGACTTACTAGCAAACCAATTAACCTGCAGACACCGGGGCCTTTAAATAATCTGACAATTTTGGCATGCTTTCTAACACCAAAATGCATGCACTCCACCCTCACCTCCTAATCCTCCAGAAGGCAAGGAGATGAAGGCCTGCTAGGGAGTGAAGCCAAACCATGAGCATGCATGTGGAACATGTTATTGTGGGAGGACAGAGTGAATCACATCATGCTCTTCACCATGGAATACAAACCAAACCAGAATCAAGTAGCAGGGAGGTAAGCTTACTTAAAAGGGATCACCCCAAATAAAGTCCCCCACCATAATTAGCCATTTAGAGATAAGCTTAGCATCAGTAGGATTTTTGGACCAACACTGTAATTATTCAGGATAACTGTACCAATGGTAAGCTTATTGCTAAATGGCTAATTATGGCAGGGGAACTTTATTTGGGGTGATAGTTCCCCTTTAAAGTCTTCATCCTGCCTATTGTGATTCAGACCAAGAAAACACAGTTAAATAAACAGTACATTCAGTGATTAACGGAAACAAAGGGCTTCTAACAAACTTTCCAGAGTGGCATATGATCTGGCTAAGGACAAATTTGTACAGTGTTACGTCAAACACATACAACATTTTAAATCCCCTAACTTGAGGCTTAGACCTTAACCCTCCCAGCTGGGTAACACCAAATAACTGAGCAGTCTGAAGGTGGGCATCTATTTATGTGTTGATAAGGCCTACCCAAGCTGGAGCCCATTCTAATTTCTGCAGATCTGGACAGAGACACACTGCAAGTTAAAGCTCTGACTGTCACCCCATCTAAAACAATGGATGGAAACAAGATGTTACTGGAGCTTAGTAGCATAAGAACATCATTGAATCTAGCTGTTTACTGCAATACATGGTACCATGGGGATGGGCTACATGCAGATCAAAATATTTGCACCCTTTTAAATTGCTGGGGGAATGGACACTGAACATCCCTTAGGCAATGAAGGTCCTGGATTAAACTGAACTTTATATGGGACAGGCAGCTGAAGTAGAGTATGATGGAATGTGTAGACTATGAGTGTTCAACATGACTCCCACAGGCCAGATGTAGCCATATATCATTATGCACCATAAGCTCCGTGCTGCAACTTACCTGCCCTGCAATCACAAGAAATTTGCATCTGCTCATATGCATATCAATGCGTGTGACTGATTCCAGGAAAATCAGTTTAGCCACCCACATGCCTAAAGCAGCAGTGACGGGAAGACTTCACAAACAGGAAAACAAAAACATAATTAAATAGACCAGGTGACAGTGCTAAACCAATGTATTTTTTTCATTTCATTAACCTTTTCAGTGCCAGTGGGGTGAATAGCACATTGATTGACAGGCACTGGACACCCCTCTGGCAATCAGTTAAAATTCAACTGTATTTTTAGGTCATCCAATTATGTTCTGCCTGTGTAGTAGGTGCATTTCAAAACAAAAAGACTGTGTAGGGGTGGACAACTGGCAGCTGTCATTGGATTACAACAGCTCCCATTCTCCTCTGCCAGCTGGACTCATGGCATATACATAACGAAAACTAGGACAGTAAAGATTTTACTTTGTGCATGGATAGCTGCTTTGTACATATATTACGATTGATTCAGCCAGCATTTCTATACAATTCCAGCAATAATATTGATTTTTTTTTTTACTGGAAAAAGCATGACCCATAAATTGTAAAAAAGAGAATTCTAGTAAAAGCTGTGTCATTTATGGAGTAAAAATGGCAACACAATCCACACCTGGCTTGCTCACATTTTCTGGTTTAAAATGAGGTGGTGGGGGGGGGACAAAAAAAAAAAAACAAAAAAAACACACACACACACACACACACACGCACGCACACACACACACACACACGAAGGTACGCAATGCATTGCAAAGCAATGCGTTGTGTACCCCTCTGGAACGCAAAGGGTTAAAGGGATAGAAATATAAGAAAAAGAAAAAAAAAAAAAAACAGAGTTGCGATTCACTAGTACAGTTTTTTAAACCATGTTCTGCAGTATGTCAATCATATCGGACCTGTAGTTCAACAGTAATTACATTATAAAGGATCCCCCTCCCACCACTTTTACCTCATGTATGTAGCCTCCACTCAGATATGGAATCAGCTCGCAATGAGGTACAATCTTCATGCAGAGAGTATAAAGAAACCCCTGCCCCCCTCGACAAAGGGCGGCAGGATTTTCCTTATGTTCATTGAAAATGACTGTCCATCTCAGAACTCCATCCGGACCGGCATGAGAGGAAGAGTTACATAAGTAAAAGGGGCTGGAGAGGGATACTTTATAATTGAATTACTGTTGAACTAAAAGTTCGATATCACTGACATACTGTTCTACATGGTTAAAAACTATACTGATGAGTCGGAGCTCAGTTTATTTTCTTATATTACTATCTCTTTAAGCCTCAGATATTATTTCAAATCCTCAGTGTTACAGTACAAAACCACAAGAGGAGTAATTCTTAAGGAAGCTGCACAATAGAGATAAAGTAAAACGTCCCAAAATGCCCCTGTGATTTATGCCCCCTTGAATGATGCAGATGTTCCCAACACACTATTAGGCTTTTGGTGCCAGTTTCAATTGTCTACTATGGTATAGCTGACTTGTACCAGAACTGCTCTGCTTTTGACTGTGTTACCTGGTCCACTGTGGTCTAATATACACTCAATGTATGGCAGAATACCTACAGTAACCTTCTGAGTTTTCATTTCATTTTAGATAAATCCTACTGCTTTGTGTTAATGCTAACCTTTAGCCCAGGGGCATCAAAGTTTTTTTCAGATGTGGGCCACATGATCAGAAAGCCATGTATGTGAGGGTCACATTTTTATTGATAACAATGGTCATACCTGGGAACTCTGACTTTTTTTTTTAGGGTACTACCCAAAAAGACTGATTGCTGTAATAAAATCAAAAGGTGCTTCAACAAAGTATAAGTTTAAGGGTGTGCACACACGTATGCAACCAGGTTATCGTGAGTTTTTTATTTTTTATTTTTCCCCCTCAACGATTTCAGTTTATTTTGCAATTGAATTGTTCACGTTATAGGTCACATTAAAGGTGTGAAAAGTTCTGACATGATTTATCTTTGTCTCATTCTTTAACATCACAAGAACCTGGCATTTTAATAGGGGTGTATAGACTTTTTATATCCACTGTATCTAGCATAGAAGAATACTGAGAATTATGACAGATGGCTCCAATGCAGATAGTTCCCTGGAACAACAACCTGTCGGACTGCCATTTAGAGTTAGTAAGGATTTTTTTTTAATAAACACACTTGGGGCTTTATTGGAAATGGTCTCAATTTGCCTTCCCCTGGTTCAACAGGGGTGATTAGGCATAGGCTGGACTTGGACACTTCTTTTTTCAGCCCCGTCAACTATGTTTTACTATGTTACTACCCGGCCCAGAGATTTTTAGTGTTAAATTACCAGGTCTACATGGACAGAGCCTGAATCCCTGGCAATGGCAAATTTCCTGAGAAACTCTGCCCACTTCTCCTCCTTCCTGCCCTGTTCTGCCTACTAACTGCCCACCTCCCACCCATATTCAGATGAAGTCCCACCTACTTTATGAGGCCAATCACACCATTAACATAAGCCTAGTCACAGCCCATGAGCCCTCTCTCCAGGGGGCTCCAGAGGAGGAATTTCCCATGTAAGATTATGGTTAATATGGCCTGTCGGCTATTCGAAAATATGGATGTATTTATTGAACAAGTCAAATCAATGACAATACTGACAGTTAACAAACAACTACTCTTGAACTGTATGGTCTTACTAGTTCATGTGTGCTACTTCATTTTTTTGTTAGAGTCAAGCGGGCCACATTTAGCCCACGAGCCTCACGCTGGATGCCCATGCTTTTACGCCTTTGAATGCCAGAAGGTTATCCAGTGCTTTGATTTGCTATGCATCAAACACCACTCCAGCACTCAAAGGGCTAACTACTAAAGGGGTGTGCATTGTGCAACACACACACACTTAAAGGGATATTCATGTTTCAAAACAAAAGCAGCTCCAATTAATCTTCATCGTATAGTATTCAAATAACACTCTCCATGGCCCAAATAGTATGAAGATTAATTGGAGCTCCTTATATTTTGAAACATTACTATCCCTTTAAAGAAAACCCTGCTCTCAAAGACTTGCCTGGAATCAAATTAGCATATACAAAACAACTACCATCCCTGAATACACTTCATATTAGTTTGTTCCTTTCATTGTTCTGTACATACCCAATGCACATAATGGATCATGAACATAAAACTACTTAACCCTTTGAGTGCCATAGGGGTAAATAATGCAATGCAAAGCAATGTGTTGTGCACCCCTCTGGCATTCAAAGAGTTAACCTATTAGAAGAAAAAAAGAAAGCACATATATTCCTTTATGGCCAGAGTTATCAAATGCATTGCAGCTTATTGGATAATTGTGGCACTGAAATTGCCAAGTGTGATCACGCATGCTGAATGTACAAAAAGGTATTAAATGAATATGCAGAGGTAATAAATACCTCACCTGTTTACTTAGCAATCTCAGACAAATGAAGGTTTTATTCAGTGCTTCTACCAGAGTACTTTGCCATCTTCAGGGTTGAAGGTGCGGCCCACTCTGCTTACACAGAACATTTTGCAGAAGATTTTATATAAAGCAAATAACTTAATCCTGATCACCTATCATATTTCACTGTACATTTCAACACCTACCCATCCTAAATTTAACCAGCTGAGATAGGAAGAGGCTGATGTAGTAAGGAATTGGAGTAATCCCAGAGCAAAACCAATTGTGCGATGCAAGAAATGTTTGCATCAGATAAAGGCATTTTTGTGAGCAGATAGATTATGCACATATTCTAATCCAGGAAGCTAAATACCGAACGCTTCTTGAATTGCACATGAAAAATTACATTTTACGACAACAGTACACAGACGTATAAATTCATTTGCAACATCCGTTCTTGCATTAGGCGCATTCGCTATTCCACTCACACAGATTCGTTAATCTTAGCCACGGCCACACAAAAAATATACGCAGCCATTCGCTAATCTTGAATTTCATGCGCAATTCAACAAAATCATTCGCAAACCTATTCCCTAGTGGTTTTCACAAGGGAAATAGCGATTGCGCACGTTTCCTGCATCATGCCACAAATGCTATGAGACTAAAATTCCCATTGATTTAACCTCTTGAATGCAAGATCTCCATTGCATTGCTAAGGGGTTAAGGGGACTTCATCACAAAATCACCAGAGGGGCAGTGGCTCCTAGATTAAACAAAATGACTTTTCTTTATAGATATAGCCCGGGGGTGGCAATGTTTTTAATATCTCCTTCACACTTAACGGTTTAAATCCTAACCCAGCTGATCGTAATTTGACAGCATGAACTGAGAGGGCTAGATGCTATTTGAGCAGCAAACAGTAACAGATAATATGAGTTTGAGAGTAAAGACTTTTCCAGTTGCCATAGCAATACATTAAGCATGTTAAAATGCTTATAATTTTATGTGAATAAGGTCTGAGCCAAAACTAAGCAGATATCTGTTACTTTTCCTCTTAAAATATTCCAGTTTTGTTCTAGGAGGCACTAACCTTTTAAACACAGTGTACTCAAGTTTTGTTTGTTTATTATTTTCCCCATGGACATAATATCCAGTATAATATACACAACAACATTACGTCCTTAGCATTTTTTTTAAAAAATTTTTGGGAAGTTAAAAAAAAAAAAAAAAAAAAAAAAAAAAAAAAAATCATTAAGTGGTGTTTGTGGTTAAGGGAAACAGAGGTTGATAATTAAGTGGTGAACTGGTCAAACTACAGGGAAGCCAGTTAATGGGTGACAGCCAAATGGGGAATTATACAGCGCCACATATTAGGAAAAAAAAAAAAAAAAAGTCTAGCTAAGAAAGCAGTGCCTAAACACCCTTTCATGAGGCCAGTTCACTTGAAACTGAGGAGGCAGGGTGTAAACCTGGAAAGCAGAAGGGAGTCTCCATCCTGCCTTAACCCCTTAAGGACCACTGCCGTGCCAGGACCGTCACGGCGGTCCGGCACTTAAGGACCAATGACGGTCCTGGCACAGCATGGCGTTCAGGGCTCCCGTCACGGCTGCACGCTGCTCCGGAAGTCCTGAACCGGAAGCGCCAATAAAAAAAAAAAAAAAAAAATGCCCGTGGTCCGCAAGTGCCGGACGCGCGTGCCGGTCCTTAAGGGGTTAATGCTCTGAAGGGAGCTTTACCCATGGATCCCTTTGTTCCACATTGGAGCCAAATCGAAGAAAATAAATAAAAGTATGCCAGGGAGATGTCAAACAGATTGCTTTGCAATGTGTTAGACACCTGTTTGGAACACACATACACCCCCCCCCCGACCTCTGATCCCTGTCCACTCTGCTCACATACCCTGACACCCCCTCCCCCACGCACCTGGTCCTACTGCAGATCCCCACATAGAGTCAGCCCTCCAAGCCTGGTTTAACCACCCACTGGAAATCTGCCCCCTCCCAGCCTGGCTTCATTGCCCACTGTTAGACATGGACCCTGCATGCACATTCAAACCACCTCCCCCAGCATTGTTCTACTGGTAGTATTGAAATCACACATATTCTGCCTTCTTTCCTAGTAGCCATTTTCCTGGCACCCACTACAGTATGGTAACCCATAAATGGGGGACCATTTTTCTTGGACTGGTAGAACCTACTGAACACAGAAGGAAATGCCACAACTTTCAAATATTTTAGCATATTTAAAAGTGGTGAAAATTGTGAAAAAAATTCCTATACAATCATCTTATGGAAGTAATTGTGCACACCAGGCTTGGTGTTGAAAGGTAAACAACCTCTCATTTGACACAGATGAATGTTTACTTCCCAAAATGGTATGATTTGCTTACTTTTCATAATTGTAGTAGATACAACCATTTTTGTGCAGGCAGCTCATTATAAAAAAAAAAAAAAAAAAAAAAACACAGGTAGGTGTCATTTTGTACTTCTAGCTCCCTCTACAGTATGCCAAGCCATATCAATAGGGTACCATTTTTATTTTAGGAGTAGTAGCTAATGAGTGCAGTAAGAAACCCCATTGTTTTCAAAGATTTCAGTACATCTGATGGGTTGAAAATGAAAAAAAATGCCTATTTTATCCTGCAGCATCACATTCTGGAAAGATTTGAACACACAGGTTAGAGGTAGATAGGCAAGTGAACTCTCATTTGAAGCGGCAGGCTGCCTTCTTTCCAAAACCTTCTGGAAAAGTTTGTGCACAGTAGGTTAAGGGTAGAAAGGAAAGTGACTTCATTTGATGCAGTTGGATATATACACATTTATATTGTTATTGAGCTGTTTTAGGGTAGTACTTTTTTAGTTCACAAAGCTGAAAATACCATTTTACACTCCTGTTAAAGGGATAGTAATGTTTCATAATAAAAACAGCTCTAATTAGTATTTGGACTTTGGAGAGTGTTATTTCAATTCTGTCAGAGTTGTAGTTCCAGAGTAATTCAATGACAAAGTGTCTTCCTCCTGCCCCTTTTACTGATGTAACACTGTTCAGCTTGAGCAGAAGGGAGGTGCCCAGGTAGACTGCAGAGATGGACAATCTTCAATTAAGATAAGGGAAAAGCCTGAAAAGCTTGTCAAGGGGGGGCAGGGATTCCATTGTTTTCATAGGAATAAGAGTGCCCCCTTCTGTTATCTGTCCAGTCTATGGACTGCATTCCACATCTGAGAAGAGATTGTTTACAGTAGGTAAAAGGGGCGGGAGAGGGAAACTTTGCTTGTGAATATCTCATAAACCATAAAGGTTTAAGAGGTAAGACTTATATCATTCTTCATGTTTTTTTAATGCCTACAAAATAAAATAAAGTTAAAACGAAGTATTGCTATCCCTTTAAATTAGGGGTCTGCGTAGGCCATGCTTGTAGGTAAAGTTGAAATTTTCACTACCAAACAAATATTCTTTATATATGGTTTACAATAGTGGCAAAATTAGCAATTTTCTACTTTTTTGTATTTATGACATCACAGCGTGTCACATGATGTATTTTTTTTTTTTTTTTTTTTTTTTTTTAAAGGTGTCCTTTGGGATAAGATGCCTAATAAATGACTGTTCTGCTTTTGGACGGGATTAGTCTAATGTGTATGTGGAAATTTCTCCTCTGTAATGGCAAATGTGTGCTAAAACGTGATGCTTCTGAGCAGAACCAAGCCATAGAACAAGTCACTTGTGCTTTTTGTTAGTCCTCAGCGCCTCTCACATTTTGGTGTTTGCTTCACATTGTCTTTAAATGGCCTAGGATAAGATATCCCCTCTGAATAGAAAAGCTCTGGGCAAACAACCGCATTGCATGGTCATATACAGTATACAGAAGTTTTGGATTAGATTATAGGAATCCAACATAAAATAAGTATATTTTATAGGTGCTAGCTGGAAGCATACAACATTTAAATTTATATAAGGGGATTTTGGGTAAATAGGAACTGTGTATAAAGTATTCAGCCAGGTAGGCAAAGCACTTGCCTTATAAGGCTTTCAGATGTAAACACTCCCCTCCCTGCTTCACTTTACCCCACTGGGCATGCTTAGTATTAACCCCTTAAGAACCCACAATGTTCCAGGACCACCATGCGTTAAGGGCCCATGACAGTCCAAGCAAGTCATTGAATTCAGGGGTCCCTCGCTGAGGGGGGTGGGGAGGTCGGTGAAAAAAGAAAATAAAAATTTATATGGTCCGTCCTTAACTGCCGGCCGCGCGGTCAGTAGTTAATGGGTTAGGATATAGCAACGATGTAAGAAAAGAAATGAACAGAAGTGAAGCATAAAAAGAAATCTCTGAATAAGTGCAGCAAGAGGAACCCCCTGCCCAGAACTGAAAAGGCTGTTTTTTTCTCCAGGAGGGAAGTCTGTGTTCCACATGAACTAAGATAAAGGATTTATCAGCACATATACACACACAAAATAAAAATAAAAAACTAATAAAAAAAAATAAAGACACCAGTGCTTGACACATGTGGAATCATACATTGTCACAGAAGATAACCTCCCCTCAGAGTGCATTTATGGGGACAGACATGAGCTCACAAACTTGTACTGACGTAAATGGATGTCAGTTCACTAAATACCATCTCATGCACACAGTGGGTCTTATGTCTAAAAGGAAATGTAGATTTAAATGGGGTTTGTTATCCCTTGAATGCTAGAGGTGAAGACCTTTATTTTTATTACTCACCTCTAGTGCAGTTGGTTTGCTCCAGAATTACTCAACATACATACATACATACATACATACATACATACAAATATCCATGCATTTGGTCGGATACATAAATCAGATAGTGAGTTAGGTCAACATGAGGGGGGAGCAAAACTTTGGGGGAGCCTTGGAACATGAGAGAGAATTGTATATGTACGTATATAAATTCCCCTAACAGTCTCACATACACAGAGCAGTGTACATACAGTGTGCCACTAGCAGGCTCACATACAGAATCGAGCACATAAAAATTATACCTCAAGCAGACCAGACGATTGTTACTTTTATGCAATGAGCTATACAGGTCTTCAGGTAAGTTTTGTGCAGCTTTGTGTGTCACTAAAAGTTATACAAAACAAAACAAAACCAGTAGACAGAGCAGTATCAGATAATGTTTGAGATTGGTACATTTTAACCTTTTGCGTGCCAGAAAGATCTCTAGTGCCGAAAGGGTCAGAAAAGGTAGCTCTGAATGACATCAGCCCACTCCATCCAGATTTTCCTCAACACTCTGGGAATCAGAAGAAATGGAGGAAACAAGCCATGATATGAGCATTGCATCTACCACAAGAGCTAGAGGGTCCCGGGATCTGGCACACAACTGATCTAGCAGTTCACCTGTGTGGCCATTAGGTCCACTGTGAGAAGACCATACAGGTCAACTTTAGAGATGAATAAGTCTGAATGAGCTCCTAATTTCCCGAATCCAGACTTTAGCGATGGAGAAAGCCTATCACAATGTTGTCTATCCCTGGAACATGGACATTAGAGAGCACAAGCATATGAGACTCATGCGAGAATCAGCTGTACTTCGGACCACATGGCTGAACATCTGGTCCCACCCGGGCAGTTGATACAGGCACACCTGTCTGGTCCTCAAAAGATTAAAGCGGATGTATCACATTACAAAAACCTATTACCATATGTTTTGTTAATAAACGTAATAACAGTAAAGCTGTTTTTGTTTTTTTAAATCCAAGTACTAACAAAGATATTATATCTTCTGTGCTGTGCACTTCCGCATAATGTGCGGCTCTTCTACACGTCCGAATTCTCCTCCCACCTCCCTCCCAGCTGCCCCAGGGAGCATGTTCACTCTTCCCTTCAGTGTGCTGTGAATGTTTCCTAGCATTACATTGTGCTCCAGTTAGCATTATACTGAGATTGCAGCCTCAATATAATGCTAACCGGAGCACGATGCAACACTAGAAGACATTCACAGCACACCAAAGGGAAGCGTGAATACGATCCCTGGGGCAGCTGGGAGGGAGGTGGAAGGAGAAATAGGACGTGCAGAAGAGCTTTTCTGAAGAATCAGCGTGTCCCGTTGTGCAAATGATTCAGTCGGGACGGGCAATAGTACCATCGGGCTAGGACTTTGAAAGCATTTTCACGCTTTCGGGTGCAGGGAGTCAAATGACTCATATTCACCATGATAGCAGTCCACTCCTCAGCCTCCAAGTGTTCACCTAGATCCATTTCCCACTTGACCCGGTATGCTAGAGACCGAGAAAAGGAGATTGTCACAAAATGGGAATAAAGCTTAGAAATAATTCCCTTTAGGGGGAGGGAAGTGGAGCAAATAAGTTTGAAGAGAGTCCGGGTAATTGGCATTAACTACCTTTTAAAGTGCATTTCAACCAGTTATCCCACTTGGCTAGACCCAGCCAGCTCAAATGGGTAACGTACCCAACCGCAGCATAAGCCCGGTGCCAACCTCCTTAGGGTTACCCCCCCCAAGGAACCCACCTGAAGTATTTCATAACACTGTCCCAACCCCATCCAATGTAGGGCCAACCTGCCAAAGGGCCTACTGCTTACCTCCGTAAGCAGCAGGGCCTACCCCCAGCGCAAATATTAAAGGGATAGTAATACTTAATATGTTAAAAAAAAAAAAAAAAAAAAAAAAGAAGAAAATGTTGTAGGGTTTATCCCCCTGAGTAAAACCAGGGTACCCTCACTGCTGAAAGGTGCTTTATTCAAAAGTTATTACAGCTCAAAGTTGAATTTTTTAGGTGCAATATCACAGTGGCCCTGTTGCTACACCATCCTATGGACAGCTCTGGTCCCGGGACCATAAATCTCCATAGGATGGTGTAGAAACAGTGTCACTGTACAGTTTCAGGCCACTGTGATATTGCACCTAAAAAATTTAGCTTTGAGTTACCCTTTGTTTTGTTTTACTCAGGGGGATAAACCCTACAACATTTATTTTTTTACATTTCAAGTATTACTATCCCTTTAAGGCCTGTTCAATACCACCCATCCGCTCCAAATTGAAACAGTCCAGACCAATATCATTCAGATCAACTCCATCATCCCGAAATAAATGATGATCCCACTCTTCAAACTCCCTATGCCTAACTGCAACCCCCCCCCCAAAACTCAACACGGATCAAGACGTTCTCCTATTCAACTTGATCCTACTCCTATTTATTGCCTTAGGATCCTTAGACCATTGCCAAACCCTTCTGGCCACAATTTCAGAACACACAATAAACACCCCTGGAAACAAGGAGACCAACCTAGCCACATCCCTTCTCATCCGCTCACCTAAGTCCCATACTGGAAAAGTACCCAAATCATTACCACCCACATGTAATACCAAAACCTGAGGTCCCACACCCCTCCAAGCCGCTAGTCTCAATACCTCGAGCAATACCCGCACCCACAACAGACCTTGGTGCCCACACCAAGATACCTCCACCTCAGATGCTGCAAACCCCAGCTGAAGGCCATTCTTACACACCATCACTCTGCAATCTGCCCAGTACACATAAGAATGCCCAAGGATCCAAACTCTCATGACAGCAGCATCTAGGAGGCAAATACACTGAGTAAGGGATGGGATGAAGGAAACAACAAAAGCCCCCCCGGTCATAAACCTCCCCCCCACGATCGTATACGGCTAGGCTCCTACCTACCAATCCTTTGAATAACTGTATCTGGCAGACCCTGTCTAGCAGCCTCCACTGCTACCCCGATCTGGAAAGAATGCCTTCCAAACTCAGTAGGTGCCCTCCCTAATTGCAACAGACATTTGCAAAAATTGAAAATGGGTAAGTGGTTCCCCCTTTTCATGAATCAATAAAGGACCAGATAACCATGGTTGCATGGCCAAGAATTCCTTTAATATCACCAGACAGCAAGCAGATGGGGATACACCAAATAAAGTAACCCACACCCCATGCCTGAATATGTCCGTTTTAAAGCGTGAAATACCAAAGCTAATAAACTCCCCCACACATAAAACACTTCATCCCCCGAACCCCCCCAGGTGAGGACTTACTTTTGCTCACCACAGCTCATAAATCCTCATATCGCCAAAGGCCAGTTAAACAAAAATGCCTCATAAACCGATACACACAGCTGAGGCAGAACCTGCATAAATTGGTGCTACAAGAAAAAGGATACTGGCCTCCAACAATCCCAGTGCTGAGCCCCCCTATGAAAACCCTTCAAAGCCATGCGAACCACAATTTCCTTGGTCACATCCCGCCAAACCTGCCAGCTTAGCCGATACGGCTGCCAGAGATAACCCCTGTTCAGACCAACACCACAGAAGCCACAAAACTCTGTGTAGCCGACTGGTGTCATCCGCAAAATCTCCCGCCAGAACAGAGAAAGTGGACCACTCCTCCCATACCTTAGTAAACCGTGCCCAAGTGGCCGGTGAAACAGAGTTCTGGACCCAATGAGCTATTCTTTCTGTCCAAAATCCCACAGGAAATCCGGGCATACCGTACCAGCCAACTTCGCCCTCAGCCACGCCACCCAGATGGCAGCCATCTGAAACCGGGACAAAGCATCAGCCGCCACATTATGAACCCCAGGGATGTGAACACCTCGAAAACCCACAGGGAGCCGTAAACATGTCAACACCAAGAACTTCAGCAGGTGCAACACCAGTAGCGAAAACGCAGTAAGGTTGTTGATGACTTGTACCACACCAAGATTATCACAATGGAAAACAACACTCTGATCCCGCAGGGACAATCCCTAGAATTCCACTGCATGGTAAGCCCCTCCTCTATCCACCAATCCAGCGAGCCGCACATCACTCCACTCCCAAAAGTGCACCAAAACCCACAGACCTGGCTGCATCAGTGTGCAGACCCAGCTCTTCGTTAGTAGCTAAACACACTGGTCACACTGATGTCCCATTGAAATCTTCCAAAAAACCTGCCCACACCTTCAAATCTGCCTTTACCTCGTTTGTTAAGCGTATGAAATTATGTGGTTTACTAGCATCCATCAACAAAGCCAGGTGCCTACTGAATACCCTACCCATCGGAAGATCCGACAGGTGAAATTTAACTTTCCAAGCAATACCTGCACCTGCTTCAGTGTCACCTTTTGAACCCCCAAAAATGCATTGATCAAATCATGTAGGTCAACTACTTTTTTCTCTTGGCAGCCTACATTCCATTGCATCTGTATCAATTTCTACTCCCAGAAAACTCAAGCATGATACTGGTCCCACTGTCTTGACTGGGGCCAGGCATGAGTTGGCCCTCTGGGTTGTATAATTTGGTTGTTTGTTATTCAAAGTTCTCCAGTCCTAGGCCATAAAATTAGCTAAGTAGATAGCATCACCAGAAATTGAATGAGCATCGCCAGAGCAGAACAGAGTGTCAAACTATATTGAACCCTCCCAGGTAACAACTGAAGGGGGTTGGCCTCTTAGAAGGAACTGTGGAAACTATTTAATATGTGTTTTTTGGATAAAACAGTGAATTTCTATGTAACAACTGAAGGGGGATATACCATCTTAAGTTCCCAAGGACTCTTAAAATACCAGTAATTGTATTGAAGGATTTCTTGTGTTTCTCCCATTTTATTTTATGGACTGTTTTGCTTATGTGTAATCTTTATTTCTGTATGTCCTTTATTTCTGTATTTTTGTAAGCAGCACTGTGAAGCCTTTTTTCCAGATTAAATGTTCAATTAATCGGCTCTTGTCTCTGTTCTCCAACATGAACTCACTACTCTGAAGGAAGCTCAGTTAGAAGATGCTACTAAAGGGTTAATTCTATATGTCTAATTATTAATGTGATTTTATACTGTAATTCTGTTGTGTTTGGGGTAACCTAAGACGCCCAGATAATAAAGTCTTGGTGGTGGCAGCGAATTGTAGTACTGGGGAGATAGTGTAGGAGGAATTTCAGGGGTTAATTTGGTGGTTGCTAGGAATAGTAACAGGTAACCAGGGGTCTGGTATTGTTAACCCTTTCACTCCCACACTCTCCCCACTGTCTTAGCAGGGCCTATAGCCTTAGCTTGTGACACCAGGGGTACACCCCAAACACATCCGATACCCACTGCAGAGTTCGTGGTAGCCAAGCACAAACTGCCGACACCTTTGGCCCTATGCAAAGAAAATCATCTAGGTAGTAAATGATGGAGGTAACACCCAGCTCTGCCTTCACTACCCACTCCAGAAAAGTTCTGAACGTTTCAAAGTGTGCACAGGAAATTGTGCAGCACATTGGCAGAGAGATCCAAGTAGAAGGCACCCTGGAAACAACATCCCAACAGATGTTGGTAATCAGGATGTACAGACAGGAGACGGAAAGCAGACTCAATATCAGCTTTAGCCATCAATGCTCCCCTACCAGCACGCACCACCAATGCCACTGCTCTGTCAAAGGATGCATAAGAAACCCTACTGGCGTCCCTATCAATGTCATCATTAACCTAACTTCCAAAGTGGTATGACAAATTATGAATCATCCTGAATTTTCCCATTTCCTTTCTTCGGGACTACCCAGAATGGAGAAACCCGAAGATTCGGAAAAGGCTGGATCATAAAGGAGCCTGCCATGTTCCCCAATGCCATCTCCTTGTCCAGCTTCTCCCGAATTAATTCTGGCTGATTAGCTGACCTCAAATTACCCGATGTTTGCCCCTCATCCTGCCACTGAAAAGGGATCCGAAATGTGACCAAAAACCCCTCCTCCAAAAGCCTTGCCGCAGCTGTATTGGGGTAGCACACGAGCCATGGCCGCATTAGGTCTAGCCGTACCGACGTACGACCCTTTTTCCCCCATATTCCCTCGCTTCTTCCAACACCTAACTAATGCATGCTGACGTCCACAGCCAGAACACTAATGTTTGAAACGGCAGGACTGCCCGAACTTAAAGATGCTCTCGTTAAATTGCCAGCAGCATCCAATTCTTCTGGAAGCTGAGGAAACTATGGGGAGCCCCCACCTCCCAGCGCCAGCCTGAAAAGACAATGACCCTTCGTGAAAAGAAACTTAACGAGTCATAATTGTCAGCCATAGGCCAACATCAAATTGGTCCCATGACACTGATGGTTGCACGGCCATGTGCTACCTGAACTGCTCATCATACCTCCAGCAGGACAAACCACCATAAACATGACACGCATTCCAGATGGTGTCCTGGTAACAGAAGAGTGACGAGCGTTTCTGTGGGAACCGCTCCCCAATCACGTATGCGAATATCGAAAATGCCCAAATCCAATTCTTGAAAACTTTTGTAATTTTTCTATAGCGTGATCTCTGTCTCTCTTCCCGCTTCGCGTCATCTTTATCTTGGGGCAGCTCTTCTAATGGCAAGAGGGAAAAAAGTTCAAATAAACTCGTCGCGCCAAATCCTCTCCCGTACTTCAGACCTGAGATGCGCCCCCAGTGGACCTGACCAGCAAACAAAAGATGCCACATAGGCTGAACCAGGAACTCCCACTGCCCCCCCTACAACAGAACTCCTTCCGTCTTTGGAGGATACGGCCTGTGAGACAGATCCAGACAAACCTAGTACCCCATTTGCACCTACTATCGGGAACGGAGCTGAAGACCAACTGACAGGATGAGCCGAGGAGGACGCAGAGGAAATAGGAGGAATTAACGCTCTAACCACCCCTGATGGAACAGTACCTACCAACCCCTCAGGATTCATATGTGCTGCCCAAGCTCTCAATGCCCCTCCCCCCCATATCTCCCCCCAACCCCTTCTAACTGTAGTATCTGTAAAATGGATGATATAGACCCCAGTACTTGATCCAGAAAACCCTTTCCCCCTTCCCCAGAGCCCACCATACCTCCCGGACGTGCACCACCGTCCGAAGGTTACGCTACTGCAGTCATCACGGGTCTCTCATCCACTGGGGCACTCCTCAAGTTGTCAGCCACAGCATCACCAACTGGCCTACCATATCCTGTCTGAAAAATTAAAGAAGGAAGCAGGTTAAAAGCCACCATGCTCCCTACATGCAGAGTACCCCGCGCAGCACACCCTTCTGCATCCGCGGCCCCCAACCTCCCCACCTGGGGGTGCAGGCAGCCCAACAGGACCCAGCTGACTCAGATCAATGATTTCCATCCTACTTAAACTCCCAGTAGTGACTGCTCCTTCCCCAGTAGACCACATATGTAATGTGTCCTCTTTATTTACCCCTTGGTCCCGGAGGTCATCCCCAGCCATTAGCATCTGCAGGCCTTAGAGCGCCTCCTACTGGGTGCAAATCAAATACGGGCACCTGGCTCACCATCAGCTCCTATCCCCGACCAACTGCTCCAGGCCTGTTAACAGCATGCTTCCTTCCAAGGTCTTCTTCATTATTACTGGCTGTATTGCCTTTTTCCTGCCAGGAGTTCCTCTGCAGGCTGTCCTGGCCTCTGCTTGCTCCACTCTCTTCCCGATTCCTGCCCCGCTGCAACGGGCTCCTACTATATTTTCTCCCTCCCCCTGAACCAGGACTCAATCGGTTGGGAGGTGTGGCCCTAGTACATTCTACCAGACGGCCAGAAGTAGTCAACAGGGAATATGATGAGGGCAAAGGACCAGCATCCGGCACGGAGGAGGCACCCAGTACAACTGCTGCTGAATCGTCTGCTAACCAGCTGAAACTGAGCCAGGCCCCACCATCCACCTCCTGATGTAGCTCCACCATTAGAGCCTTCAAATCCACCATGCCACCTATGTTCGGTAAACTTCCATGCACCACAGCAGTAACAGTGATGTCGGCGATCAAACCTCCAAATATGCCAACTAACCCGACTTCCTCTTCCTGCCTAATACGGTTCCCTAATACCACCATACTAACCTTCCTCCACCCGCCCCTATTCACTCTGGGGGAACTCCTGATGGAGAGGTTTTTGTTTACTTTGTGTATATAGCCAAGATATAGTTCTTGCTGCTCTCTTGACTATACCCATATATGACTATTTGAATACCTGATAAATGCTAGTTTGAGATCGCCAAGAACCTGTATATTAAACACAAGAAAAAAACTTTGTAATTGGTACTACCCTGTAGATAAACATTTGTTTTATTGATGTAAATATGATGCAAATTAATAATCACATGCCCTCTTGGGTGCCAACATATGAAAATAAAAAAAGCAAAAACTTAAAGTAACAAGACATTTCCAAATAGGTTTGTTTAATCATCATCTGTCCCAACACTACAGAGAAATGTATCACAATGAGAACATGCTCTGGGTTTCTTTTCCGCTCATTTCAGTCACCTGAGAGGGCCTGTGATTGCCAATTTACATTAAGAATGTCAACAGGAAGAATGCTCATCCACAATAAAGCACAAATGACCTTTATATTTAGAACTATTTTACCAGCAGCAAGCAACTCGAAAAACCAGTTAGTGAGACTAACAACCAAAACAAGTATGGAGAAAAAAAAAATTATACACTACCAGAAAGTCTAAATCTACATATTATTTAATCTCCTAGATGCTAGCAAGGTTTCTGCATTGGATACGTCTAGCATTCAATAAGTTAAAGGGATAGTAATACTTCATTTTATCTTTATTTTATTTTGTAGGCATTAAAAAAACATGAAGAATGATATGTCTTTTCTCAAACCTTTACGGTTCGAGAGATATTCACAAGCAAAATTTCCCCTCCCACCCCTTTTACCTAGTGTAAGCCATCTCTTCTCAGATGTGGAATCCAGTCCATAGACCAGACAGATAACAGCAGGGGACGGACAATCTTCTTCCTATGAGATGAATGAAAGCCCTGCCCCCCTTGACAAGTTTTTCAGGTTTTTCCCTTATCTTAATTGAAGATTGTCCCTCTCTGCAATCTACCTGGGCACCTCCCTTCTGCTGTGGCTGAACAGTGTGACATCAGTAAAAGGGGCAGGAGGGGGACACTTTGTCATTGAATTACTCTGGAACTACAACTCTGACAGAACTGAAATAACACTCTCCAAAGTCCAAATACTATGAAGATTAATTGGAGCTGCTTTTATTATGAAACATTACTATTACTTTAATCAAGAGTCTTCTAAAGTTAGTCTTCTGAATGAAAGCGCACAAATTACCACATGTACCAGTCAATACAATCAATCATCAACTCATTTGATCCCACCGAGAAGAGCTTGTCCCTCAAGGGCTATGCAGATTCAATGGGAATGAATACATTAATTAATGTATTGATTACTGAATGTGGCAGATGTTCCGGGGTGAGTATTAAATGTGGAAGAGAAGGCAACATTCTCCATGAAGACACCTGTATAATTACATCTACAACTGCATATATTTAATATATTTTTACACTTTCTATAAATCTGGATCAATATTTTCAAATTCTTTGAATTTACGTGAAGACTTTAATGGTCTCAGAGTGGGACATAGAAATTCTTCAACAGTCAAAAAAAAATAGGATTTGTTTTTGCTTTAACAGGGAGCTTTGTAAAATATGCATGGTAGAGTCATATCCATGAGGGGAAAACAGAATGAAGTAAGAGAGATCTCTATCTGTCCTTTTAAGTAATCAAGGACAAGATAACTTTGCAAATCCATTAGCAGTCCTGACATCCTCCTCCTTGTAATCAACAGATTATATACTGTGACAAGCATCTTTAGGAGAATATTACTGTGGCAATGTGGCTTATGTCATATTACCAGAGTTTGACAATCCTGTTTAACCCAATAGATGCTGGAGACATCTGACTTCATTAGAATCCAAGGGGTTAAATTATCCCTTTAACAGGAGCACTTCCTAATAACACTTCCCATACACAATGGGTTCACTTTTGAATGGTCCCACACAGAAGTGTGTGCGACCATTTATCTCTTTCACCATGTCACCTGTATAAAAATAGTGATGTGACAATCTCGCAGCGTATGACAGAGTAAGACTGTCACATCACCCATTCAATGGTCGCGTTTAATAGTTATACAGCTGGTAATTGTCTTCAATCACCTTCTGTTTCAGCTTTAACAGTTTGGCTCCTTTTTTTGTTACCTTTGTGCCGGAGAAGCCTCCTTCCTCAGCTTTATAAAGAGGCTATTATAACAAAACACCTACACAATCAGTATGTGAGTCGATCCAGCCTCTCCCCTTCTCCGTGTGCTCCGTTTCTCCCTGTCATTCTGCACGCAGAGAAGGGGAGAGGCAGGATCCGTGCTTATGCCTTTGTTCAAGAATTAGCATCTCCACTTAGTCCAGCGTGTCCTGTCCAATGAGGCAGACATAACAGGCTAGCAGAACCACAGGACACACAGTCTGCCCATTGCACATGGTAATCTTAACCCCTTAAGTACCAGTGGTCCAGGGAAGTTACCTTCCCTTAAGGACCCCTTTGATCCTTGCCAACGCGCCGGTACACGTGACCTGTTACGTGTACCGGCGCTCCGCTATGAGGCCTAAGAGAGATCGCTCTGGTCTTGGAGCGAACAATTTTAAGCCCCGTTTTTACTTACAGTGCTCCCGGTAGAGCGCTGTAAGTAAAAAGTATGTGATGTGCTATGACCGTCACTGGTCCTTAAGGGTATAAGGACCGTGACGGTCATACCACGTCACATAGTCCTTAAGGGGTTAACCCGAGAGATGTGCAGTGCTTTGTAATATTTTGCACAGTCTCTGGTCTGAGGGTAGTTAAAGCAGAACTTTCACATATTAATAAGTCGCCATTCAATCATTAAGCATATGGCGACTAGCTTGAAAATACGTCTTACCTATAAAAAGTGACAGATTCTAATGAAATCTTTACCCTTTGGAGACCGTAAGCCAGGTAACAGTGCAGACCTCTTGTCTGAGGACCTGCACCATCAGTCCTGGTCTCCTGTAAAGCATTGCAGCGTGCCACGTGGTAACCGGAAGGGACTGACGGCACAGGGGTGCAGACTGCAATAACCTGGCTGTCAGTCTCCAAAGAGTAAAAGATTTTGTTAGAATCTGCCACTTCTGATAGGTAAGACATGTATTTTCAAGCTACTCACCATATGCTTAATGATTGAATGGTGACTTACTAACATTTTAAAGTTCTGCTTTAAATAGGCTCATGCACTGTGCCTGCTTCAGTTTGAAAAATCTGCCAGCAGCTGTCATGTCTGCCTCAATGAACCTGGCAGAAGCTGTTATCTATTGAATAAAGGCACAGGGGTAAAAAGTGAAATTTACTAACCGATATTTGTATTTCCTCTGTGTCCTTCCACGGCACTGTGGGCTTTGGCTCCGCCTTCCAGCTGGGTAGGACCAATCTTTAAATTTCTTTTGCTACCTCTCCTCTGCAGTTATACATTTTGACCAAGCTGAAAGATACAAGAGGTTAGAGATAGCCATTCCACAATATACATATATATATATAGATATATATCTAGTATATAGTATAAATCTTGTCACAATAGGAACTGATACTCATACCACAATACCCTGGGTGGGTTGCCGTGGAAGGACACAGAGGAAATACAAATATCGGTTAGTAAATTTCACTTTTCCTCTGTGTCCAATCCACGGCACTGTGGGACTTACCAGAGCAGTACCCCACATAGGGATGGGGCAGAATTGAATATTTAGTGGAGTATAGCTGCTTCAAGCACCTTTCGCCCAAACTTGGCGTCAGCAGATGCTTGTAAGTCCAATTTATAATGTTTGATGAACGTAGAAATAGAAGCCCAGGTTGCTGCCTTACAAATCTCTTCTGGGGTAGCAGCCGCTTTGAGGGCCCAAGAGGTTGACATGGCCCTAGTTGAGTGGGCTTTTAGTCCTGTTGGCGGATCTAGTTCCGCTGTTTCGTAAGAGAGGGCAATACAGTCCCGTATCCACCTAGCGATAGAAGCCTTAGAGGCTGCTGATCCTTTATATTGACCCCCAAAGTGTACTAGAAGAGAATCAGATTTTCGGAACTCCTTAGTTCTGGACAGATAGATCTGCAGACATCTGACTAAATCTAGGTTATGCAGACGTTTTTCAAGCTCATGCTCTGGATGAGGACAGAAGGATGGTAACACTATCTCCTGATTCAGGTGAAAGTGGGAGATAACCTTGGAACGAAAGGTCGGTTTCGGTCGCAGCACTACTTTATCCTGATGAAACGTGATAAAGGGTGATACCGCCATCAAGGCTTGTAATTCACTGACTCTTCTAGCTGAAGTAACAGCTATTAGAAAAGCTGTTTTCAAGGAGAGGTGTTTAATGGACACCTCTTGAAGGGGCTCAAAATATGGATGAGAGGCCAATTGCTGTAATACCAGATTAAGGTCCCAAGGGGGAACAGTTTCTCTTATAGTAGGTTTAATTTTAGAGATAGATGTTAAATAGCGTCTAATAAGGTAGTTATCCGCAAGTGGAGATGCCAATATAGCTGACAATGCTGACAGTTGTACTTTTAATGATGCGGGTTTTAATCCTTTTTGGAATCCTTCCTGTAAAAAATCTAAGATCTTAGTAGGAGATATGGTAGATCTGTCCACATGATGGGTCACGCACCATTTGTAGAAAATGGACCATACTCTGTAATAAATTTTTGTAGATGATGTTTTCCTCCCTTTGAGCATGGTTTCAATCACTGCTTCGGAAGTGCCCTGTAACCTTAAGGACTGCCGCTCAGCCTCCAAGCCTGAAGCTGGAAGAAGGCTGGGTTGGGATGTTGTATAGGTCCCTGAAGAAGCAGGTCTGAGTTGACTGGAAGAGGCAGAGGGACTCTGCAAGACATCCTGAGCAAGTCTGGAAACCAAGGTTTCCTTGGCCAGTATGGAGCAATCAGAATTACTTCTGCCTTGTCCTTTCTGATTTTCCTGATGACCTCGTGTATTAGAGGTAGAGGAGGAAATAGGTATGCCAATTTGAATTTCCAGGGGATCCTTAGGGCGTCCTGTCCTAATGCCCGAGGCTCCTGCCACCTGGACAGGTACCGCTCGCATTTTTTGTTTTGATTTGTGGCCATGAGATCCACTTCTGGGAGACCCAGATTGGCCACCACTAGTTGAAATATTTTTGGGTTCAACTCCCATTCGCCTGGATCGAGTTGATGTCTGCTGAGATAATCTGCTTGTGTATTCAGATGACCTGATAGGAAAGAGGCTGTGAGGGCATGCAGATTGTGTTCTGCCCAAAGTAGGATCCTGATTGCTAGACAGTTCAATTGGTAGCTGCGAGTTCCTCCTTGATTTAGGATGTATTGGACTGCTGTGGAGTTGTCTGATCTTATCAGAACTGACTGTTGATGAAGGTGTTGTCTGAAGTGCCTCAGAGCGTTCCAGACTGCCTTGAGTTCCAGGACATTGATATGCAATGTCTTTTCCCTGGCAGACCATGTGCCCTGAATTGTTCTGTTGTTCCAAATTCCTCCCCATCCTAGTTTGCTGGCATCCGTGTGAAGAATTTGCCATTCTGGATCGGTCAAAGCTCTGCCCTTTGCTAGATTTGGAGGATGAGTCCACCATTCCAATTCCCGTCTGGTTAGCTTTGAGACTGGAATCAGTTGGTGGAAATTCTTGGGCTGTCTTTTGAAGTATGCCAAGTAATGCATTTGGGTCATGCGGGCATGTGTCCTGGCCCAGGGAATAACCTGATTGGTTGATGCCAGGTGTCCCAGGAGTCTGGAAAAGGCTTTTGCCGATCGTTGTGTCTGTTGAAGAAACTTGCCTACATGACTGAGTATTCTTAGTTGCCGGTCTGATGATAGGAATGCCAGACCCTGTTGGGTGTTGAATCTTATCCCCAGGAATATCAGGTCCTGAGAGGGTACCATAGAGCTCTTGCTGAAATTTATTAGCCATCCTAGCTGCTGCATCTGGTTTATGCATATTCTGGTGCTGTTCAGAGCATTCTGTAAGGAAGATTCTATTATCAAAATGTCGTCCAGGTAAGGAATGACTTTGAGAAGATATTGTTTTCTGAGAAATGCCATCACATTGGACATGATCTTCGTGAAGATCCGGGGAGCCGATGCTAGGCCGAATGGCAGGGCCCGGTATTGGTAGTGCCTGCCGAAGATGTGGAACCTGAGAAATCTTCGATGTTGTTGCCGGATCAGCACATGGTAATATGCGTCGCGGAGATCTATTCGCGTCAAGTATGCGCCCTGTTGTATCAGCTTCATTGTGGATGATATTGTTTCCATCTTGAAGTGATGTACATAAAGATGAGAGTTGAGATCCTTGAGATCCAAGATGATACGTAATTCCCCTGTAGGCTTTATAGTATAGAAAAGAGTTGAATAGAAGCCCCTGAATTTCTGCTGAGCCGGGACTTCCTCTATTACATTGTTGTTCAACAGGAACTGAAGAGCTTGTCTCATCTTTGGAATCATAGGTCTTTTCCTTACCTTGGAGCAGCGGAATTGATGAGGAGGGGGGGCAGATTTGAATTCCAGAGAGTACCCCTTCTGGACAATTTCCCATACCCACTTGTCTGGATGAATCTGCGACCAGGCCAAATGGTATGCCTCCAGTCTGCCCCCTACTGGAGGAGAAGGGGGGAGACTGGCTTCATTGAGGGAACTGTCCACGACGCTGGAAATCTCTGCGATTTCCAGGTCTCTGGGAGATCTGTGAACCACGTTTCTTCTGATCGTAGCCTCTTCCTGGTTTGTAACTTCGGGCCTCACGAAAGGACTGCTTCCTGTACTGCCCCGACCGTGGGGGAGATCTTCTCATTTTCTTGTCTTGTGGTAGGAACTGACTCTTACCTCCTGAAGATCGTTTTATTATCTCTTCAAGTTGATCCCCAAATAACTTCGCACCTGAAAAGGGCAGCGAGACCAGTTTATTTTTGGAAGATGGGTCTGCTTCCCAAGCCTTGATCCACATAGCGCGTCTGGCTGTAACTGAGAGTGATGAAGCCCTTGCTAGTAGCCGTATGTTGTCCAGGGAGGCATCACATGAGTAGTTGATGGCGTCTTTAATGGAGGCTAATTCTTTAATAAGGCGTGCTCTGGATACAGATGATTCTATCTTTTCTTCAAGTTCGGTAATCCAGATCCTTAATGTTCTAAAGGTAGATGCCATGGCCGTGGCTGTTTTAAGGTTCTGGCCTATGGTAGCGAATTGCTTCTTTAACACGCTATCTGCTTTCTTCTCCATGGGATCCTTCAGTGTGGTGCCGTCCTCCAGGAGAATAGTAGTTCGCCTTGAGGTCTGGGAAATTGCAGCGTCAACTTTTGGAGGATTGTACCAGTTAGAAGTTTCTTCTTCTGGAAAGGGATACATCCGATGGAACCTTTTTGAGATGGCTCCTCTTTTTTCGGTCTGTTTCCATTCAGAATTGATAATGTCCTGAATAGAGCTATGCACTGGAAACTGGGGAACTGTCTTCTTATAACCCACGAATGCTGCATCCATGACATTTAAATCTTTTTGGGTTTCTGACAATCCCAGCGTTTTTCTCATAGCCTTGATAAGATGATCCATCTTATCCATGCTGAAACTGCCGGCTTCTTCTACCAGCTCGCCTTCCTCTGCTGATGAGGCCGCTGATTCTAAATCAATGTAAGTATCATCATAGTCGTCCTGTGTACCTGATGGACCCTCCTCTGGGTCTGAAGTCCTAGGACGCTTCTTTGCTGCCTCTTGCATTGAAGTAAAGGTATCCTGCATAGAGGTTTTCATCCAGGACAAGAAGTCCTGGAACTGAACTGGCACATTTCCACCTGCCGCTAGTTGCAGGCATGAAGAACATAGCTTAGCCTGATCTGTAGCAGGTAAGGTTTTATTGCATCCTGCACAGGGTTTTTCCTTTGGTCCTGCTTTGTCTTCCTTAGCAGGTTCAGAGGTCTTAATTTTATCAGCCTTAGTATCCTTGGAGGTTGACATGGCTGACAATACAGGCTTAGCAGAAGGGAAGGTAAATGTAATGCACAAAACCCCATACAGACATAAACTTAGAATAGTTATAATAAATAGCGGACACTTACCTGTGGTCCGTTCAGAATCCTCCATTTATGCCTGTTTGTGTCGACCGGAAGTTACTGTGGCGCGTGCGTTCCACCGTGGAACGCTTCATGATGCGCTTCCTGCTTCCGGTCCCATGTTGTCAACCATAGGCTGTGAGCGGGCGCGTGCGCGCGCTAATCAGCCCTGAGCTCCTGACAGAGAGGCCGCATGGAGGGAAGTGGTATGGCGCTTTGCGATCCAGTTTCCCGTTCGGCCAGGGATGCAATCCAACGGACATCACACCGGTAGGCTCGCCCGTTCTGTCTGCCGATTTTGGCAATCTTTGGAGTAATCCTCTGTAGTAGAGAGCGTTGAGAGCGGGAGGCATAGCCTCCGTCCTCCAGCTGGGTAGGACCAAAATAACTGCAGAGGAGAGGTAGCAAAAGAAATTTAAAGATTGGTCCTACCCAGCTGGAAGGCGGAGCCAAAGCCCACAGTGCCGTGGATTGGACACAGAGGAAATATATATAGCAGCCATTAAGATTTTCTGGCCATAATAAGGTAAGTGGGGGTTACTATTAGGAGGTGTTAATTCACCTTTAAGTGCTCCAGCAATAAGCCTTCACTGTCCATCATTTGAGCAGAAAATCCTAACGGCAGTTATAAAACACTTTTGAGTTGACTAATTCAAAATTATTCTTTAAAGGGGAACTTTCACCCCTTAATAACTAAATCTCCCCTTACTGCTGACCTGGCGACTAGCTGCTTAGTAGCGCTAGTCGCCAGAAATCTTACCCCGTTCTCAAGATTTCGGCGTTTCAAAGGATCAGGAAGCACGGACGTCTCTTCACAGTGACGTCCGTGCGCCTGCGCTGTCAGTCCCTTGTCAGTCCCTTGTGCACTACTGATCACTGACTGCTAGAAGACTCTACTCTCTGGTCCAGAGGTCCACGGCTGTGGTGACCACAACCCAATCCAGGATGACAGATGCTCCTGTCAGATGAGGTCATTGAAGCCACCAGCAAAGATCTTCTTTTGTCTATGGAGACACAGGCATGATCTGAGACAATGTATTCCTGCATTATAACAGACAGCCAGGATATTGCTCGAAACACCTGAAGGGACAAGGATTGGATCTTGTCGTCCGGGAGAAACACCCTTCCATTGTGGGTATCGAACTTCATGCCTAAAAAAAATGAAGGAACCAGAGAGGATTTCTTGAAATGGAGCACCAAACCATGCTGTGCCAGTATACAGACACTCCTTGATCTGTTGACACAGTCACCTTTAAAGAAGCCCTGAGTAAAAGGGCATTTAGAAAAAAAGGGTCAAGGAGATCCACTGAGTGCAGATGTGAGCAGCCAAAGGAGAGAGGACCTTTGTGAAGATCCTCGGGGTGGAGCCAGACCAAACAGGAGGGCAGTCAAGTGACTGCTCTTTAAGGCAAAGTGCAGAAAACACAGATGATACATTTGAAATTGGAACAGGAAAGTGTCCTGGAAATCTATTGAGAACAGGAACTCCCCAGGACACACAGCTGCAATGACAGAGCAAAGAGACTCCATTTTTGAACAGCAGAGACAGCAAAAAACGGCTGAGTCACTTTACACCCAGAATAGGATGGCCAACCCCTGTTTTTCTAGAAGAGAAGATACTGTATCGATAAACAGATGCCCCTAAATCAGATCAAGAGGAACTCTGGTCAAAACAGTGAGGAGGAAGCGATTTGAAGCCTACGTGAAACCCTTAAGAAATGACCTGCAAAACCCACTGATCCACAACTGAAGTCTCCCATGAGTTTGGAAAGAGATGAAGGCAAACTCTAACAGGACTCCGCATTTCAAATCGGAAGTGGGCTTTTCAGCGTTAGGCTTCCAAATAGTCTTCTTGCCTGCCCAAGCCCATTCTGGAGTATTTGGAAGGCCTAACAACCAAGGTGCCAAACGGTGTGCCCCATAAACATCTTCTTGGGGAGGGGGTGGGAACACACTTTGGAGGGATCTTAGGCAACAATGTACTTGTGCCTCCAGTAGCGTAACTAATGACCTTGTCTAGGTCAGGGCCAAACAAAAGGGAAAGGACACCAAGGACTTTTTGAAAGATGGATCAGCCAACTAAATCTGTAGTCAAAGAATGCAATACTCAGCCACTAAAAAGGCAGGGGCTTTTCCCAAAAACTTGGCAGTATCAATGGCCACTCCATTAAGGTATGCATTTGCCTCCTCTTTGGGAGCGTCCCCTTGAATGCCATCTGAAAGTTGTTCATCCCAGATAACCATAGATCTAATGGCCCAGTAGCGAAAATGGGTCACCCATGGCCACAACTTACCTTCAATTAAGAATCCAAGAGCTTGCTTAATTCTTAAGAGCCACAAAATACGCCACAGGCAGAGCGGTGTTCTTAATAAGGCGAGAGACAGGAGGATCAGCTGCAATTGGAAGAGCCCACTGCGCCAAAGCCTCAGCTGAAAATGGGTAATGATTTGAAATGTGCCTGTTAAGACTACTATCAGGCACCTTCCATTCATCCAGAAAGTCCTGGGGATCGGGAAGAAAAATGTGGGCCGCCTTTTCTACGTTCACGGAAAATGTCAGGGGAAGAGGAGCTTGAAACACAAGCCTTAAGACCTGTACTGTCTCAGGACTTCTCTGATAAGCCCATCAAACAGAGGCCATGATTTCTCCTTTTAGACAACTCCAAGTGATAAGGAGGGATGTAATTCATCCTCATCAGTCTCCCCTCAGAGGAATCCCAAACCAATTATGAATGACCTCCAAAATAGGACTTAACTGCCCAATGGGGAGCATGGGGCATCAAGACCAAGAGTTTAGGACCCCTGAATAGATGAGTGTTTAAAAGAGATTGAAGAGATAAGAGCCTTAACCCAAACTGGTTCTTGATCAACAGATGAGGGCCCTGGAGTTGGGGAGGGGGCCGCAGTGCAACAAGGACAAAAGTTACCATATACTCTCTAAGATGAAATGTCTGAAATTAAGAGAACTGGGTTAAAGGAGTTAAGCGGACCCCAGAATGCTTGGCTTTAGAGATTTGTTCATGTGTCCCTTGGGTTGTTACACATCCACAAGAACCTCCCTAAAATAGGACAAAATTAGTCCAAGAGTAAGAGAAGTTTATAAAATAACTTATCTGACTGCAAGTGGCTAAAATGAAAGAAAGGAGGAAGAGACCAGCCTCTCAGTAACATGTAAAATCAAAGAGAGATGGCTACTGACAGACCACCTCAGAAAGCCAGGACACTGGAAATTTTGGGGGCTGTAGTAATGTAATACATGCGAAGCAAACTGTGGTTCTCCAGAGGTACCAAAAGTATACCCTTGTGAAGCCTGGACAGAGTCCACAAGGTGACTGCTATGAAGAGCGGGTCATCAGATTCAAATAAGCTCCATCTGACCCCCAGGAGATGAATGGGGGCAGAAATATATCCCTTCGAAAAAAAATGTGATTTTTGAGATGGCCACCTTGTGGGCACCTCGTCTTAAATATGTCACATCAAGCTTTGAATCACAAATAATGAAAGTAAAATAAAAAGCTGAAAAACAACTAAAAAGCAAGTGATGCAATAGGAAATCTCAGGGGAGAAAAAGATTTGACTCCATAAATGTGGAGAACTGTCCCAAATATGAAGAAAAAGCGATAAGGAACAGGAGGCGTTAATAGCCACTACAGTTAAGCTAACCACTTCAATGCTATGGTCCACTCAGGGCATTCTGATAGGAGTGAAAGCAGGGGAGAGTCTAGTTCCTCATAGTTGCCTGAATTGAACTTCCAGAGCTATCAGCTGGGTGCACAAAATTTAAATTGTACAAAGAAAATATATATAAAAAACTACCACCACATCTTGGCCTAATGGCAGCCATACACTGGCTCACCCCCTTCCCCCAGCCTGCTTGCACTGGTGTCACAAAGCCCCACATACACCCTCCAGTCTGGTTCCCTTGTCCACTGATAGCCACAGATCCCCTTGGAAACTGTCTGACCCTTCCCCCAGCCTTGTTTCCCTTGCACAATGGTTGCCAGAGATCCCCACATACATGGCGTCCCCTGCTTTGTAGAAAATTATTATACTCAAAACAGGAAATAGTAATGGGTGAGAACATTTAGGACACCGTCTGTCAGAAATTTCCTTTGATTTACAGACAAGATGTTATCCCTATCCAAATGATACTTAATCATTACTATACCTCTCATATGGGATATTATAAGATTCAACTCGGCCCTATATAGCATAGCGTAATTATGTACACAAGTTTAAAATAAACTCGAGGAGAAACTCAAATAACTACAAGAATATGAAAACATTAGAACAGGGGTAACAAAATGTCCAACAGCTTGGGTGCCAGGGCTCCTAAAATAGCACCGATGGAGCCTGAATTTTTGGTGTATATCATAAGTCATATATAACTATGTACATGCACCCCTTCACTGGCTTCTAAAACACCCAAGTGGCTTGAGAAATGTCTTTCTGGCTCTAAAGTTCTTTATACTTTTGTCCTGCCCTGCATCAGAAAGTATGGCTATAGAGAGATAACCCACAGGTACAATGTATGGATGCAGAGCAATAACTCATATGTACAAAAACCAAAGATGAATTCTGGGGCAAACCAGCTGTATCAGAGGGGACAAATATGAATTCTATAACTTTCTTTTGATTTAAATACAGCTATTGAACCTTAGAGGTCTCAAGCTAATTGCTTCTCATTGCATTTAAATTAAAAGGAATTTGCATTTGTATTGTCCCCTGTGGTGCAGTTGGTTTGCCCCCATAATTCCCTAGAGAGGCGACTAGGCTTTATTTATCCAACTGTCTGACACCATGCATTGGTTAAAGGAACAAGTCTGAGCAAATACCAGTATGTTAACCCTTTAAGGACTAAGATCAGGGGGAAGTGCAATGAATTTTAAAGCAATATACTAAACATTATTTTGGTCCTTAACCCTTTAAGTGCCAGGAGGAATAAGCAATGTATTGCACACCCATCTCGCACTCAGAGAGTTAAAGAATTATGCTAGTCAGTCACCTTTGAATTCACTTCAATGTGCCCTTTAGTTTAGCAGGATGTTTTTCTTTTGTGCAACTAATAAGCTCAGGCTTTAATCTCATTGGCTGTCTTGTTCCTGGGACACGTCTGTGCTATGGAATTCCTAAGCAAAACAGGAACTGCCCAGGTGCAAAGTTACAGGTACTTTACACAATGATTGTTATGCATTGTTAATGTTTATGTTGTTCAGCATGAGTCCTATGAATCCTTGATTCCATTCAATTTATTTTGAAAACATTCTGCAAATGTACAGCTATGTATCATAACAGTTGCTGAAATAATTTACCTTAGTAATAAGTGGTGTTGTAGACAGACTTTAGTTCACATTTCCTCACAAACAAGCTTTAAGAGTCATGAATGACCTGCATGGGTCATCTGTCAGACTAAACAAACCAACAGCAAACTATAACAGAGATCAAAAGCAAAAATTATATTTAGGCATCCTGGACTGCTGTTTGAACAACACCTTCCTAGGTTAGTTCTTCTATTAAATGAATTGCCACTTATTCCTAATGTATAATTCCCATCTAGTAATGTGGCACACACCCAAAAACTGATGACATCTACAGCGATGCTCTCAGAGTTGCAGCTGTTAAAGGGTTAATACCAGAAACTGAGACTTACCTTATTGGAAGTCTTCAGTCCCCATTTGTCATCCTCCATCAAAGGACTCATCACATCTAATGACATCACCGCGCTTATGTGCGATGATGTCATTAATATGACTGAAAACATACCTGGTGGTCCAGTGGAGTATCTAAGGATCAGAAGCAGGGACAGGATCTTTTAAAGCCTATATCTCAGCCCAGCTGTTCAGATTTTTATGAAAATATCCTTGTTTGAAAGGAGAGTATTTCAAACATTGGAACACTTACAGTAGAACTGTTGGGCAAAAGTGATCCCTGACATAATGGAACATACTTTATTTAAAAAAGTGCTGTGCTGTTTTGTGGTTCTGGCATCATGTGAGTGTGTATATCAACTCATACCAGTGGGGTAACATTTTACTCAGACGACCTCAAGCGAAGCATTCTAAAATGTATATGTGTGTGGTTTTTTTGGTTGTTTTTTTTTTTTTTTTATTATTTTTATTTTGCTATAACACCATCATGCAATTGTATTACATGGACTGTTTAAAGAAAACATCTAAAACTGTCATTTTAGTGTAAACAGGGAAAAAAAAGTGAAATGCCTTAGCAGAGTAGTGGTTGAAATCTATAATGTCTGCCAAAAGGGAAATCAAGGAATGTACATTTATCACTAAATGTACCAGAGCTCGCTTCAGAAAAAAAGAGAGAAAGATCTTGGATGCCACCAGATTACAGGGCTATATAAAACACAAGCCAATAACCAATCTGAAAACCCTCACTGAGACAAATGGGATATCCAATGTTCTTTTCTTGGCCTGTTATAAAATAGCTTATAATAAACCAACAGTTATGATCTTAATATGTCATTTACTCTGCCTACAGTTGTGCTTATATACAAATCTGTTCAATCCGGGATTGACCAGAATGAACTAGGCCAGTTCACGATTATGGATAACCAAAATATCTGATTATGCTCCTATTCTTAATTTCCTTTCACTAGGTTTCATAAAAATATATAAAAAAAAATTGTGATCTGGTCACTTTATTAACAGAGGAACCAAAAGGATGCCCACTGAAGAGGCACTGTCAGTCATTTTACATGACTAGTTCAAGGTCAATTAAAGTGTTACTCGTTAAACTCTTTGATCTGTCACTTGAACTTTGCAGTCACTTTCTCTACTTCCATGTAATCAAGCTTAAGAGCAACCAATAAAGAAAGCTAGAAAAGAAACTTATCAAGAAAACTATAGTGTATGGAGAGAGAGAGAGAGAGAGAGAGAGAGAGAGAGAGAGAGAGAGAGAGAGAGAGAGACAGACAGACAGACCAAAGGTCTGAATCAAATCTGACTCCACAAACATATCAGTAATTCAAGATAAGTTTACTACATATTGCTGTTTAATTGTTTCCGTTTGAACTCAATATGCAATGATCCCTGAAATTTGCTTGGTCTCAAAAGTAAAGACACCTCACTGGCACACAAAAAGTTATTGGTCATGTGAACAAATAAGCAATATGGGGCGAACCAACTGCACCATAGGAACAACATAAAAGTGTTAACCGATTTAATTGTCAAATTTTAACCGCTTTAAAGACAGGCCTCCAAAGCAATACACTGGAAATGTCTGTAATATGGAAATTAAACCCTTTTTAAATAAGTGGGCATTTGTTCGCTGTGCTTAACCCTTTCACTGCTAGGGGATACAGAAGGCATTGCTTTGCAATGTGTTCCATAGCCCTCTGGCACTGAAAGGAATAAGTTTATTCTGTAATTTCTGCTTCTTACGCATATGGCTCTAGGATTTGTGGTGTTAAACGGGAACATTCTCTTGTAAAAAAACTTTTGCCCAAGGGCTTAAATGAAAACTAAATATGAATAATAATATAGCCCATGGGCAAAAGCGGGGGTTTTTTGTTTTGTTTTTTTAAACAAGTGAATGGCCCCCTTTAATACTAAATTGCCCCCTAAAGTAAGGTTCACACCAACTTCATATAGGTCACTTGATAAATGCTGCATGAAAACCTTTGATTTTCAGAGAGGTATCCAACTCAAACTACTGTGACTGATTTACCTGTGCTTAATCACAGTATCCGTCGCACTCTGGAGAGGTATCCAATGCCTTGTGCTGCAATCCGTTGGATACCTCTCTAAACTCAGATTGTTACAACCAGACCTGTTGGCTGTTCCCTGAAGACTGGAATAGAGAATCGCTGTGCTAAAATGTAACTATTCTGGTTGTTCTTAAACTTTTTGCAGAACTGGAACTGATTAACTTCACAAAACCTTGATGAAACTCCAACAACCAAAGCCTTGATCCCCTTGGATGATAGCGAGGCCTCCATGCATTATAAAGTAATGAATGGAGACCTGTCCCAACATCAAAAGGGTTTAATATAGCGCCAATATCAAATGTACAGAAATGTTAGTCTGAATCAATAACTTAATAATTAGTAGTCTAAATAATCCAGGCAAAACATTCCCAGGAAATCGCATCTGACTGGTTTATACTGTCAACCAAGACTTGTTCCACAGCCTGCAATTACAAAAGAAACGTGTTCCACTGAACCCCTTATACTTCAAGTACACGGTTTGAAAGTCATTGCACTATTGAACTTCTAAAGAACCCACCACATGCATGTTCATCAACAAATCAGCTGTTTTATAAAAGAACCTCTGCTCAAGCAGAAATGTCATAAAAAACGAATTTGGTCCTCAGAAACTGCATCAGCTCTACAAAGTTTCTATGAAAAATAAGGGTCATACTTGAATTCAACATGGAGTGAATAACTTTCATAGAATAAACCCACATTGAGCTTTGTACACAATCATATATGAAAAAAGTTGTCATATATGATTTAAATAAAAAAAAAAAAAAAAGCAAAATATTTTATGTTTGTAGTATTTCCAGTAATTAGTACTTTTTTTTTTTTTTTTTTTTTTTTCAATGCAACTTGAGATGTACAAGATATGTTCAAAGGACGAACGTGGGGGGAGAAGATAAGAAAAATAATTTTGCAAAGGCCAATCCCAGTCATGCAACCAGTTTCTGTCAATTACACCAACACAGGATCTTTCAACTTCAAAGCCACAAAACACACACATGTAGGCACTGTTGAGTGCAGCAATCGATTAGATGATTTCAAAGTTTTACAGTAAATTTGGGCCAGCAATGTTTAAGTTTAACTGCTTGAGTTTATGTTACAGAATATCTGTCCACTACGAGTAATTACACAACCATAACATAGAATATGGAAATTAAAACAAAATGGGTATAATTGATATATCAGATTCGCAAATCAATGAGTTAAACAAATAGAAAAAAGAATTGGCAATATTTGTCAAATACATAACAAGGGAAACATTAATATATTTTTCTCAGATGTGTCTCTCAACCCCTTGAGCAATCAAGGATGTAAATGTCAGATTTGTGGTACCATTGGTTTGCTTCAGAATTGTATCTCTTTATGTACATAATGCCCTAAATATCAACATTCATGCCAGTGACTTGTAACATAGTTATAAATGTATCCGACACAACTGAAATGGCAACATTGTAGTAAAATATTTATGACAGGTACACACCAAGATATGGTACCAAGGATTGGCAACGTGTGTATTTGTAGGTGTTAGACTACAACGACACTAGTGGTCGATTGAGGATGGACATAGCCCAACAACAGCTGGAGATAAACAATATGTCTACTCCTGACAAGACTGCATATGTATACTAAGATGTGCAACTTTCCTCCAGAAAACACATTACTATGGACGCAGCCATCTTTAAAGCTACCTAATGTTTCGTTTTTCATCATAGATCTGAGAAGTTCCTGGCCTCCTTTCCTCACCTTGGGCAGCTCCCTTAGTTGGTTAGCATCCAGCAAGAGCTCCTCCAGACTCCGGCTGTACCTGTAGATCTCATCCGGTACTGTGAGTAGGGAGCAGTGCCTCTTATCCATGGACTCCACATGACGGTTACACCGCCACAGGGGGATGCAGTGAAACATCCCCGGGGAGAGGCCGAACAGCTCGCACCCCACCGTGGCTAGCACCCTGCCCAATCCCACTTCGATCCAATCACTTCAAAGTGGGTTCCACCACGCCTCCGAGAATAACAATAACTTCCAAAGTGCTCCAGGGGCCCCAATACAAAGTCACCATAAAAGTTGGACAACCCCAGTAAATCAAATCACAACAGTTTCAGAACTCCTCCAGTGTATTCAACGCCCACAGGAATCCAGTGTTAGAACCCTTTCTGCTCAATAGTTTTAGATCTCTCACTAGGAATGACAGTAAACCTCGAACGTGCCTAGAGATCACCTCCCAGGTACCAATCACTTCCTCTGCTGGGACTGAGGTTCATTTCGAGGTGACCCCTTTTTGTCCTAATTAGTGGTAGCCTCCGGATAATCACCTTTTGTTTCTTGCTGTCCTATGGCGCTCAGAGCCAGCGGCAAGGTCTCCCAGCAGCAAGAGCTGGCTCCCACGAACCAGCATGGAAACCCCCGGACCAGCAATGTACCTCTCACCACCTCAGATCCCCCTCCCTCCACACCGTACATAGAGCAGCAGGAGGAGATTAGTCATTCAGAACACAACATAGGCCGTGGTGACGGGTGTGAATGTCACGGCCCTCCTCCCCTCTGTGCACATGTACCGGTGTGTGTTAGTGCTTGTCCTGCCCTCCCCGTCCGTGTGTTATCAATTCATTCCTCTCCCTTCTCATTGTTTGGTGACGCTACTAGTCTCTCTCCTCCTCTCTTCTTGCTTTCCCCGCCCTCCCGGACTCTGGTATTAACGCTCCAGGCTGTGACACCCACGGTCGGTGGCTTTTCTATGGGGCTGAACGGACTGAAAGGTGGGGAGGAGAGCCTTCTTGCAGTTGCCTGTTAACCCTTTGAGAGCCAGGGCGGTAACTATCTTTACTTCCCTGGTATTCAAAAGGTCCAAACCTCATTTATCAAGTCAATTTGGCGCAATTCTGGAGCAAAACAAATGAAACCGGGTTGAAATTAAAATGCACAAAGATTTCCATTGACTAAAATAGGGTAGTAACACCCGATATAAGTGGTGGATAACTCTTTGGCATGAAAGTGGTTAAATATCTCCATTAAAATAATGTGCACATTCATTTGATTCCAGTGCACTAGTAGCGTTTATTTAGAATTACACCTCTTTCTCTTGACGGATTTAGGCCCATATAGTGTGAGTCAGACTGAGAGACCAGATAGACACAGGCGTTTTTCTGACAAGCTCAGACACATACAGTCTTGTATACTCCATAATGACCAAAATACTTGGCTGTGTTCATGACATTGTTACAACAGGAGAAAGTGTAATGGACAGAGAAGAAAGATTACCAGTTAACTAATTGTAAATAAAACTGTACTTATCTAGGTGTGTTTACATACTACCCAATTTAAGTTGTATAGTTCCAAGAAATTGCAGAACATTACAAGATGCATTGGGACTTATGCACAAACATGTGGAGTAATTCTGTGCCAAACTAACTGCACCAAAGGGAAACACATTTACACTGATTTATATGGATAGTTTAACACACACACACACACCCCGAATACCATAACAAGCCAACACAGATTGCAGTCTACCTTATGTGGTTCCTGGTTATGATCAGAATTGCTCAATTTGTTTACATGTTTTGTTTTAGATATTAAAAGCATTAGGTGCAAAAGAGCAACAAGCACTAGGTATTACATGATCAAGTGAATTCAATGGGTGTTTTCCAGCTGTTGTTGGAATGCAAATTGCATATTCTCTGATCAGCGAATGGGTAGCTGAGAATGACTTGGGTTGCAATCCAACACCAGCTGGCATATCCATGAACTTTAAAATGAACTGACCATGAGATCTTTGAAATAGTAACTCTTAGAGTCCACCAGAATGTGTAGTCTTGGCAATATCTATGTCCCTTTTTTCTCTAACTCAGAGGTGCTGCAGTCGTTCTCAAGGAACCACTAAAATGCTACAATATAGGCCCACTTCACACTGACAACTTTTCTGCAACCAGTTTCACAGAATATATATAATTGTTTTCTATGGGACAGTTCACATGGGCAATTTTTTCAGCTGTAATAATTTTCAATGGCTATCTTGTGGAGAGGCAACATCTTGCAACAAAGTTGGCACTGTGAACTAGACCTTAGAGATTAGGTTGGTTGAACTTCCACAACAGCCAGAAGTCCTCCCTCTGCTTTTCTGGTATAAATTACACCAATTCAGAGACTAAAGAAGCGATTAATTTGTGCAGGACATATAGTAGGTAACATCTAAAGTATCTTAACTTTATGTCCTAACACCCTGTGATTGGGAACAAAACCCAGTCTGATTCAAACCCTAAGAGTTCCTAGGTGAGATAACTGGAGAGCTACAAATTGCCCACTCCTGGAATAAACCAACATGTAAATATGCCTCCGTATCCTTGTGTAAGGGATGTTTTTTTTATTGTATCACCTTGTTAAGGGAAATTCATTTAATATGGGAAGATTTTCAAAATCCAAGAATCAAATACCAGTAAAAATGATCAAGTATATTTAATAATTATCAAGCAGTTTCTGCATAAAATAAAACTTTGTACATAATAAGCTCATAAAACGCTACATAGTAGACAAGTTTTATTAAAACATGTTTATCAACTTGTTAGAATGAATATAGTGATTGTGAGGTATCAGGAGTTTGGGTAGGTATCACAGTCTACCTTTGAGGCCTAGTTAGCCTGTGCTGCCTTCCTCTGTGGTGTGTCGGCCGGCATTCTTGCAGCCACCTCTGCATTACTATGTCTGTTACAGGAACTGGCTCAGACACCTGTTTATGGGCCTATTCTGGGTGGCCTAATTGGGTCCCGCCTCCTCCTGCTCCTTTATAATCCTCCCTGGGGCTAGGAGTCATTGCCCTTATGTGGTGTTCCTGCTTGTTACCATTTGCTCTCTGTTGTGGCCTGGGTTTGCATGAGAATCTCGTTCTGTGTATGACCCTGGCTTGTCTGACTACCTGCATTGTTTCTGACCTGTGGCTCTGACTGACTACTTGCTCTGTGTATGACCTCAGCTTGTCTAACTACCCACATCGGTTCTGACCTGTAGCTCTGGCTGACTACTTGCTCTGTGTATGACCCCGTTTTGTCTGACTACCCACATTGGTTCTGACCTGTGGTTCTGGCTGACTACTCACTCTGTGTATGACCCCGGCTTGCTATACCAGTGGCCACTACTGTCTCAGTGTAGCCTCCGGTTGCCTTTCCTGAGGGCCTGGTTACTTTCGCTCTTTGTAGTCTCAGGTTGCCTGACCAGTGGTCTGGTTACTCTCGCTTCATGTAGTCCCTAGCTTGTCTGACCTGTGACTCTGGCTGCCTACTCGCTCCCTACACTACCTGCTTGCCTGACCTGTAGTCTCAGTGCCTCCTGGCTCTGGTCTGCTCATGTTCTCTGTTCGCAGACCAAGTGTGACTTACACACTTGTCCCATTTGAGCTGCTTCCCTAGTCTTGAGATCTTGAGTAGTGCAGTGCACAGCACAGTGTGCAGCTCCAGAGAGACGTTGGGTCCTATTTACATATATCTGGGGTTCTGTGTGGGCTCTACCATTATTGTTGGTATAATAAATAAAGGTGGTTATATTTTATCTTTGTGTCTGTCCTTATTTGCCTGATTACCATGACAGTAGGTGAGAGGTCCTGTCGTGTTCCTGTGAAAAAATTAGCAAAAACCATGTGGTTGTCCTCTTTTCGCAGGAAAATCTTCTTGAAAATCTTTGCAGTTTTAACCCATTGGCAAAAATTATTTGCTATTTTTCAATGGCTAGAATGTTTTCTCCCTTTTATTAAAGTGTTTTTCACCTTTTCGCTATAAAAACATGACATTTTCTAGGAAGTAAAACACAATACAAGCAGCTACAGAGAGCGAGAGAGGTGCTAGAAAGTACCCTTTCCTCTACTTCATTGTCCAGGTGGAACATGATCCTAAAAAAGGCAGAATTGTTGCCTTTGCAGCAATAATACCACCCCCGCCAGAAGCACAGATAGGCTGCTTGTTCCTGCTGCTAGTGCTGCCAGTCTGATTTTTTCAGGTCAACAAGAAATGGCAAGTGTGACAGGGGACCCTCTGTTACATTTCTCATCACCTTCTCCAACCGGTGAGATGTGTGTAATAGAGCAGCAGGAGCACAGAGGGACTGGTGATGGTGGAGAAGCTGGGGTGGAAGAGGCATTGGAATTTGTGGAGTGTACAACTGCTCTAATTCCTGCTGCTGCTGCTGCTGAGTTCCAAAGGCAGAAAGATGCTGAGAAGCAGGCTAGTTTGCTACAGACCACCGTGGACATGGTGGGAATGGGGTCAACAAGTGATGTGGGACTAGGACAGGTTCCACTTGCCAGCAGCAGCAATACACCTGGTCCTAGTTTGTAGTGCTGATTCTGAGGCAGTTGCAGCAACAGCAGCAACATCATCCTTTATCCAGCCAGTGAAGGGGAATGAGTAGGAGAAGAAAGAGGCCATTTTTCTCCACCTTTCCCCTTGAAGTTATGGTTGTGGGACTATTTTTCTCTTGGGGCAGGCACAGTGTAGTCATCAACACCGGCACTGTGCATAATTTGTGACAAGTCAGTGAAAAGGGGAAAGGAGGGAACTCACCTTGGCACAACCTCCTTGATAACACACATGAAACACAGACATCATGACATTTATGTAGAACATGGGTTAGTAATGCCTGAATTTAAGTTAATGGAATACGGTAGATTTAAAAAAAAAAATGAAGTATCTGAAGAAAGTCCTATCTCTCAAACCTTTATGGTTTGAGAGATATTCGCTGCTAATGTTCCCCCCTCCCTCATGCCAGTTGTAAACCTGACAGAAGGAGATCTGTTTCGGCTGACTCAATGAGTTAGCCTAGTGCAAGAAGGTGATGGCGACCTAGGTGTTTCACTTGTCATCAGACTTTCAGCCTCGGGCTGGGTTTCTCTATTCTTCCTCCTCTTTGATATCCGCCTCACCTTTTGCAAACCAGGCACACTTTGTAGACCGTTCAAATGAAGTAATTTTTTTAAATATCTCTATTTCAGCTCTGCTGAAGAGCCACCGGCTTGTCCTAGGACCAGGATCTCCTTCTGTCAGTAGAGCATTGACGTCAGGAGAAGGGGAGGGGGAACGTTAGCGGCAGATATCTCTCAAGCCATAAAGGTTTGAGAGATAGGACTTTCTCCAGATACTTTATTTTTTTTAAATCTACCGTATTGCATAAACTTAAATACGGGCATTACTAGCCCTTTAAAGCTAAACACCCACCCCAGAAATAGGGCACCGCTGTTGCTATACCCTCTGATTCTCCCCAAAGGCTACAAGAGGTGAGGCAGATATCAAAGAGGAGATAGAATAGAGAAATCCAGCCCGAGGTTGAAAGTTTGATGATGAGTGCTTTGATGATGACTGCTAGCTTACCATCACCTTCTTGCTCTAGGCAACTACATCTTTTGCCAATCCACCACATTCATCGTTACCTCCCCCACCAAGTGATAGCCATTCTGTAGATGTCAGTATGTGATATTTCGTGTCCACCCATTACACAATGTGTGATGAATTGACCACACATGGCAGTGTGGTGGAGGATAATCAAAACCAGAAAATAAAGCAACATCTGTGGAGATTCCATCCTGCAGAATATGCTAAGCTGGTGACAGGGAGGGTTCATCATTACATTTAAACTGCAAATTGTCATGAGTCCTTAGCTGGGATCGGCCAAAGGGCATAGTGACAGCAGCAGTACTTGGTTTCTGGTAGGGGGATTTCACACTGGGGACCCTAAGTGTCATGGTGTTTGGATAGAGTTGCACCAGGTGTTTGATGTGAGTGCATATGTACCCATTGTTCCCAGTCCTTCCCTTATTTACCACACACACTGTGCACATTGCAGTTTCTGATATGAGAGGCACAGTTCCTGCTCTCAAGGGAAAAATTTATTTTCTCAACACACCCATGATTTTGGTGGAGGGGTAGGTGGAGAAGCATTATTGGCCAACTTCTTCTTTTCACCACATATACTAGGGGCTACTTATTGTGCTGATACTGCCTCAGGAGCATCACTGGAGCTAGTCGTGGCAATTGGAACCTTCATCATCCATCACCCATGTTACTGCCTAATCATCCAGCTGTTTAAACAACTCAGCAGCAGCAAGAACAGCAGTTGCAAATTCCACAATTACATCAGGGCATTTGACAGTGTGTCACAGTTTCGTAAGAACACTCAGACAGGTAGGTAAGGTTATAAGCTTTATTGAAAATAAATAGAACAATCACCCTACTTAGGTCCAGATGAGGTCCGTACCAAGTACTTCCCAGATCTGACTCGGGTCAGGATGAAGAATATCACAGTAGCAATTATATATATATATATATATATATATATATATATATATATATATAAAAGACCTTGTAGGCTTGATTCGTGGACAGGTTCAGGAACACGAATAACCTCAACAGCCCCACACCGCCAATAGGTGACACAAGGCGATGGGTAACTGCAGGGCAGTTCCCTAGCAGACTAGGGATAGCGGAAGCAAAACAGGCAGTGTTGAGGTAGATACCAGACCGTAGAACTCTAGGGTTAACGGAGGCAACACAGACAGGACTCTTGCAGTGGTCTGACCGTAAAACGCTAGGGTTAACGGAGGCAACACGGACAGGACTATGGCAATGACTTGGTCCTAGCAAGCTAGGGTTAATGGAGGCTATACGGACAGGACTCTGGCAGTGGACTGACCCTAGAACGCTAGGGTTAACGGAGGCAACACGGACAGGACTTTGGCAATGACTTGACCCTAGCACTCTAGGGTTAATGGAGGCAACATAGACCAAACACTGGCAGTAATCTGACCCTAGAAGCCTAGGGTTAACGCAGGCAACATGGGCAGGAGTCTGGCACAGACTGGACCCTAGTACTCTTGGGTTACCGGAGGCAACACAGACACAGGCGAGTGACCGGGCTCCCACAAGCCCTTATCACAGTGCCCATGCTTTTTGGCAACATTCTGTCAGTTTCCACTCCTGCCTACGCTTCATGGCTGCACTGTCATTGTCCCGCCCAGTATTTGTCTTTAAATATTGGGTTCTGGCACTTCTCCAGTGCCCTTTTGTGGTGTTTCCGTACCAGCGCTTGTTCCTGTTATTCGTGTGATCTCAGTGTACCGACCCGGCCTGCCTGACGACACTGCATCTTGTTCCTGCCTGTGTACCGACCCGGACTGTCTGACTATTCTGCATCTCATTCCTGCCTGTGTACCAACCTGGATTGGCTGACGTTCCTGCTCCGTGTATCGACCCGGCCTGGCTGACATTCCTGCTCTGTGTACCGACTCGGATTGGCTGAAGTTCCTGCTCTGTGTACCGACCCAGCCCGGCTGACGTTCCTGCTTGGTGTACCGACTCGGATTGGCTGACGTTCCTGCTCTGTGTGTGGCCCTGGCCCGGCTGTGCTACTGTGGCTGCATGTCACTCCTGCACGCCTTATCCGGTCTCTGGTTAGGGTGGTGTCAGGATCCTCTCTGTCTCCGGACAGTTCACTGCAGTCTGGTCTCTGTTGCCTCGGTGTCGCCCAGGCGACATTTCTGTGCGCCCTCACTTCCTTGCAGTCCTCGGTTGGGTGCCTCTCAGGGCAAGCTGTTCAGTTCCGTTACTGCTACGGCAGTCCAAGTTGCTCAGTCTCTGTTACTGCTATGGCAGTCCAAGCTGCTCAGTTCGGTTACTGCTGCAGCAGTTCAAGCTGCTCAGTCTCCGTTACTGCTACGGCAGTCCAAGTTGCTCAATCTCCGTTACTGCTACGGCAGTCCCCAAGCTGCTTAACCTCAGTTACTGCTACGGCAGTCCACCAGTTGCTCTGGTCTCCATTACTTTTGGGTGTTACTCGATTTGTGCTCTCTCGTTTGATTGAGCTTCTTAAAGGGCCTTGCACTATTAGGGCCTGTCAGTACTCTCGGCCTAATAGTAACCCACTCAGTGCTGTCCAACTGTGTATCACACGAGAACTGCCTGACCTGTGTTAGTATATTGAACTCTGGATTACCTGCATATACTGGACCCCTGTGGGTCTACCTCATTATAACCTGTCTAGTGTCTGTACTGTATTGTATATATATTACAGGACCCGTGCAGGTTATTGTTATTATCATTGTTCAATAAAATTGTGTTTTATCCTAAACCTCCTGTGTCTGTGTGTCAAACAAACCATTGCACCCCTGGAGACTACTGGGGCAGATAGGCCTAACAGGCACAGTGCAGTATAGCGAGTGGGAGTGAGTAGTGTGCGTACTTAGACCGATCAGTAGCCAGTGTTGCCCTAATCAGTACACATGGATATAGTCAGCCAGTCCCGTGGCAACGGAACCAGATGCTCAGCCAGGTTGGCACACATGGAATAGTCAGCCAGTCCTAGATAGTACAACCAGACACTTAGCCCAGCCAGGTTGGTACACACAGCGTAGTCAGCCAGTCCTTAGTCGGTAACGGAATCAGATACTCAGCCAAGCCAGGTCGGTACACACGGAGTTAGTCAGCCAGTTCTTAGTCAGTAACAGAATCAGATACTCAGCCAAGCCAGGTCGGTGTACATGGAGTTAGTCAGCCAGTCCTTAGTAACGGAATCGGATACTCAGCCAAGCCAGGTCGGTACACATGGAGTTAAACAGCCAGTCCAAAGTCAGCAACGGAATTGGATCACAGGAGAGTCAGGAATATAAGCACAGTCAGGCGAGTCGGGTCATACACGGAAACAGGAACAAGTAGTCATAAATGCTAGGTATGGGTACACCACAAAAGGGCACAGGTATAATGACAGGAGGGAGTATATAAAGGCAAGCCTTGAGAGGAGTCACCAGCTCAGAGCCAATAAGAATGAGGCAATGGTAAACCTGGGAGTAACAATGTCGCTCAGCCACTGGAATCACGGACACCGTGATACAGTGGCCACTGGCCAACACGACATGACCTTCTGGTACTAGGCCAGTAGGGCTTTTTTTTTCCTTAGGGCTTGTTCATTAAAATAAAAACAGAGGCCTAAAAAAGAAAACAATTTTTGGGGGCTTGTTTCTAAGAAGCCTAAGTCCTACAAATCAATGTTTTCTTAGGGCTTGACCTAACACAAGTCTTATTTCCTACAACAAATCAATGTTTCCTCAGGGCTTGGGCCTCTAACATCAAATTTTACAAATAATTCTCTACAAAATACTTTATCATGTTAAGTATCAGTCTACCCCAGTCGCAACTTACACCAGGAAGTCCCTGTCTCTTTCAAGTTACATTCAAATTTCTTATTTTTTTTTATTAACTGTCCCCCCAATACCAGTCAACAATCCCCCCAAAACAATTCACTTTTTCAATGGATTCTTTCCCCAGACTCCATCCACCATCACAGGCACTCTCTTCAGACCCCTTTTATATCATGTCTTATGGGTTTTTTAGTAGTATTTAGTTTTTATTTTTATATTAACTATCCCCCCAATCCCATTAAATAAACCTCCCCAAAACATTCCCTGTTCAGCTGATTCTTTCCCCACACTCCACCAACACAGGCAACCTTATATCATGTTGGGAAATAAAATAACATTTGCTATGTGTTGTGTGCAAATTCAATGTTCCCATTGATTTCAATGGAATTAAATAGGCAAGAAAACGGCCCTTTTAGCGGGAAATTATTCATCAAGTGGGAAGTTCCATTATTAGCTGATTTTGGTTTGAGGCGAAAATTTTTGCCCATCCCTAATCAGGAGCACTGCAGTACAAAAGTATAGGGAGCAATATAGTATTTGCCAGACTCAGAACTTGGCTATCATATGTTGATGGATAGATGTGATTCATTTTCCCTTTTTATGCCTGGTTATAGTGTTCCTTTCAAATCCAAAAAAGTTCTTACATAATGCAAAGAAAAGAATTATCTTTTTTTTCTGTGACCTTAACCCTACAAGACATTATTTATATAAAATTATTAAGAAGACAATTTAGCAACCAATAACTTAGTGTATAATTTCTGCTATGCTTACAGCTAGGAACACGATCTTTCAAATAAGAAAATCCCGTCTCTCAATGAAGATTGATCTTCTTTATACAAAGCTGTTTTTATCATCAAGTTGAAAAGTAAGAATGACATGGTTTGCTTGGAGATACATAGGTCGTTATTCATATATATATACTAGCAATGTGGAACGTCGCTGCCCATCATGTTATGACCGTTGGGGGTACGTGTCTGAAATGTAGACACACTAATAAACACAGAGGTATGCAACACACAGGCAGACACACACAGTGGGCGGCAGAAACATGCACAAGACATGCATACGCACACACTCCGGAGATGCACACATGTACACACACATGTAACAGAGATGTATGCACGCAACAGACTTGTGCAGACACATATGTGCGCAACAGACATGCATACACAGACATGCAAAAGACATACGTGCACATACACGCAACAGACATAGGCAAACACATGCAACAGACATACACACGCAACAGACATACGCACACACGCAACAGACATACTCACACACACAACAGACATACACACACAGAGGGGACACTGACACAGTGATAGCCACGCCCTGTGTGTGGTTCCGGCTCTTGCTGGTCCCCCAGATCTGTTGCTTCTGAGTGTATAAGTGTGGGCTGCGGCCACCCTGGGATTAGTGTAGGAGGCAGTGATGTGTAGGTAACAATGTATTGAAGTGAATATCTGCAGTATGTAACATGTTAAAAAAAAATATAAATAAGACTCAAAGTAAAACTTTAATAGAAGTATTAGAAACCCTTTAACCCTTTGATTGGCAGAGGGTTTGTGAACGCATTGCATTGCTTACCCCTGTGGCACTCCAAGGGTTAACCATTTGAGTAGCCTAGGCATCCGACATCCCTCCCTCCCTTGTACATTACTTCCCTGCAAGTTAAGAATGTATAAGGGTTTAAACGTATTGACACCTCTTTGTGTAACTGAATAAATTATTTGCAGCAAGACTAAAATATTTTATTTACACAGATTAATTTAGAAACACATATACTGAAGATTAACTACACATTTATGTGACTTTTATTGCTGTGGAGCAAAGTGATACACGCTACATATTGTGATCTCCAGAAAAGAGGGACAAAAGGGTAGAAAATTGGGACAGAGGGATTTGGATCTCAAAAAGGGAGTGTCCCTCCTAAAGAGGGACACTTCAGTGATATGCAATGCTATTTTTTTTTTATTTCTCCTTTACTTTGGGGCAGAATTGCAGTATTGTGCCTGTGTGTTTGGGTTGTACAAATGGAAAGCAGAAAATAAAAATAGTGTTATACCACCATGTTAACCCTTTGTGTTGTGCACCCCTCTGGCACTCAAAGGGTTAAAGTATAGAGAGGCATTCAGTATACACTAGTGTGTCATGTCAACATTAAATAGCAGTGGGAAGTGTATTCATACCTGGGAACTTTGTTTTGTGGAGTCCATGGAGGGGTGCTGGTGGGGAGAGATCAATGAGGTAATCTGGGTTAAAGAGGGTGGGGCTTAATCATGAGTAGGGGTGGGGCTTAACACAGCGTGAGGGGTTTGAGGACAATGAGGGTTAAAAGTTGATACAGAACCCTATGGCAGTTAGTGTACCTGATGGCTGCCTGTCCTCTGCTGCTTCTACACAGGGATCCTCTTTTTTAGGGGTTCACTCAAGGTCCCAGACAAAGGGCAACCCCACAAAAGATGGGGGGACAGAAACACCATCACTTCAAAACCTCCTCGCAACCCCAAGAACAAATAGTCTTTAACTTAAAGGAATAGTAATGTTTCAAAATAAAAGCAGCTCCAATTAATCATCATAGTATTTGGGTCATGGAGAGTGTTATTTTAATACTGTCAGAATTGTAGTTCAAGAGTAATTGAATGATAAAGTATCCCCCTCCCACCCCTTTTACTGATGTAACACTGCTCACTTCAGAACAGAAAGGTGGTGTCCAGATGGCTTGCAGAGAGGGATAATCTTCAATTAGAATAAGGGAAAAACCTGTCAAGGGGGTCAGGATTTTCATTGTTCCGACAGTAAGAAGACTGTCCCTTGCTGTGAGCTGTCTGGTCTTAAAACCAGATTCCACATCTGAGAGGAGGTGGCTTACACTATGTAAAAGGGGCAGAAGGAGGAAAATTTATAATTACTCTTGAACTACAACTCTGACAGTATTGAAATTACACTCTCTATGGCTCAAATACTATGAAGGTTAATTTGTGCTGCTGTTTTTGTGAAACATTACTATCACTTAAAGTCAACATAAGTTATCTAAAGATGAGATTTCTGTATTATGTAAAGGGTTAACGTTTGTTCCTACATTTTTCTACAACCAATTTGATATAGAGGTTGATCTGTATAGGTTTAAGAGACAACTTAAGCTTAAAGATTTCGTTCATACACCCGATAGAGACATTCTGCCTTTTAAACCTCATTTCAGTTTTGATCATGTAAATGCACATAAGGCTATTGAATCCTCCATGTGTGTAGTTCAGGAAGAGATTTCACTTAATTACAACCCAAAACATCAATACGGTAACATCAGTCAGGTTGAACGTAGAGAACTCTCTGATCTCGCCCAGAATCCCAATATCTTTATTAGATCCGGATAAAGGCTGGGCCATAGTGATTCTTGACTACAGATATTATAGAGAGGAAATCTTGAACCAGTTATCAGATACTTATGTGTACTGTAAATTGAAATGTGATCCAACTATCTCTTTTAAGAAAAACATAGATTGGATCTTGGGCGAAGCTCTATCTCACAACTGGATTAGTGAGTCCACTTTCAAATATTTGAAACAAGATAATCCACTTTGGCCGATAGTCTCAGCCAGGAACTCTATTTTTCAGCCATTAGCCATTTTAAATTTTTCTAGACTACTATGTACAACCATTGGTACAAAAAATGAAATCATATATTCATGGCACAACCGACTTTATGAATAAAATGAACCCCTTAAGGACCGGTGCGCACATGCACGGCCGGCACTTAATGACCACGGGGCATTTTTTTTATACTTCCGGTTCAGGGCTCCTGGAGCGGCGTGCAGCCGCGCTGAGAGCCCTGAACTCCAAGACGTGCCAGGACTGTCACTGGTCCTTAAGTGCCGAACCTCTGTGACGGTCCTGGCACGTCAGTGGACGCAAAGGGGTTAAAGACATTGAATTACCACTTGATTGTTTGCTGGAAACCATGGATGTCAGCTCCCTTTACACAGTTATTCCCATGGACTTGGGCATCCAGGTTGCCCGCAAAGCACTTGCCACTATCGCTGACCCCAATAGACCTCCCCCAGAATTCCTGATTCAACTATTGGAACTGTGTGTTAAGTGTAATTATTTTGCGTTCGAACATAGTTATTTCCTCCAGGTATCAGGGACCTCTATGGGTTCAAACGTGGCACTGGCATTTGCGAATCTCTTCATGGATGTCTATGAACATGATAACATATTAACCCCTTTTGCTGATATGATTATTTGTTACTTTCTCTTCATAGATGATGTGTTTCTGGTGTGGAGAGGTAATGAGTCCACATGTAACAGCTTTGTTTTGGCACTCAATTCACTTGACTCTCCCATCAGATTCTTGTGATTCTCTTAGTGTTACCTTTTTGGACCTCAACGTTTCAAGAGATGGGTCCCATTTGGCCACCGCTAATTACCAAAAATCTATGGACAGAAATACCTATCTGTTGGGATCAGTTGTCATCCAGAACATATTAACCGCAGCATCCCATACTCTCAGATGCTGTGCATAATACGGAATAACACACTGACACTAAACTTATGGAGGTCCAACTCCAGGAGATTATGGACCACCTTCATACATGTGGGTATAGATGGGAAGAACTTTACACACAGTATGAAAGGGCCAGATTCAGCAGCAGAGAAGAACTCATTCAACCACATCCACTGAAAGAGCAGCTTAACAGAACTGTATTCAATATCCATTATGCTCTTGAATCATGTTTGGTTTCATCCATCATCAAAATAACTGGCCTATTATGAGCAGAGGCAGGACCCTTCCTCCTCTCTTTAGGGAGAATCCATTCATTTTATACAAGTGGGGCCATAATCTACGTGACATCCTTGTCAAACCTGACCCTATTCATTGTTACACTTTGAACAAAAAGACTTGGCTTCCAGACAAACCTTTAGGATGTTATAAATGTCCTAACTTAACTATATGCAGTCATATGCTCACTGGTTCTTATTTCCACCATCCTCACACAAACAAACCTATTAATATCAGACAACATTTGTCATGCACTTATGTAATTTACTTTATCACATGCCCCTGCACAAAGATGTATATTGGCAAAACTATCACCACTTTCCAGGAACTTATGAACAATCACAGATCATCAATCAGCTGTATGAGATGGTCAGAGTGACAAGCCAGTAGCGTGTCATTTTCTGGAAGCTAAACATACTCTTGCATCTTTAAAATACATGATTATAGTTCAAGAACCCATTAATGCCAGAGGAGGTGACAGAAGGAGGAGACATCTACAACGTGAATGCTGGTGGATCCATAGACTGAACACACTGACCCCATATGGACTGAACAATACCCTTGGCCTACAGTGTTTTGTTTAACTTAGTCCTATGCATTATTGACGTTTAGTGTACATTTGGATGTATATCTGGATCTACAACTGAATTTATAACTGAATTTGTTCATTGCTATATGTTGAACATGACTACCTGGATCCATCTCCGACTGTGGAGGACCCCTAGCCAGAGATGCAATGATGGGGCCTAGACTGATCACAATTATACCATATAACCCAGTTACAGACACACATAGGGGTATTTTTGGTATATTTGAGATTTATAACTGGATTTATCTAATGGAGGTTATGGGTTAAACTGAACTACTTACATCCATTTTTCGACTATGGAGGACGATGGGGCCTATATTGATCATAACACATCATGTACCCTAGCCAGAGAAGCCAGTATGGGTATTTTCGATTCATCTGACATTACGACTGGATCCTACCTATACTCCAATCAGTATTCTACTTTTTATGTTTTTTAGCCATTTGCTGCAATGATGGGATGTTTACTTTTCCATGGCTGAATGTAGGGACCAAGATTCTGTAACACAGTAGCAACGATGACTATGGATTAACAGTACAACAGAACTAATAAGAACTCATTAGCAAATAGTCCACAAATAACTTTGGGGTTATTGGTTCAGACCCCTTATATCTCCCCCTGGGTTAACCAGCGTGCTAGGGCAAAGTCATTGCCAGCTCTCTATCTCTGCTGCCTCTGTTAACCCTAGCATTCTAGGCTAAAGCCGCTGCCAGCGTTGCCTCCATGTTGCCTCCGTATCCCCTAGCGTTCTAGGGTTGTCTGCTGTCTAGCCTTATCGGTGTTACCTCCTTAACCCTAGCGTTCTTAGGTTGTACCGCTGCCTAGCCTTATCAGTGTTGCCTCATTAACCCTAGCGTTCTAGGGTTGTACCGCTGCCTAAGCCTTATCGGTGTTACCTCGTTAACCCTAGCATGCTAGGGTCCTCTCGTGGCAGAGTCCTGTCAGTGTTGCCTCCGTTACCCTATCTGGGTCAGTTCTCTGCCAGAGTCCTTGTTGCCTATACTCCCCTAGCCCACTAAGGGTTTGCCCTGCAGCTGCCCTTCGCTTATGCCACCTATTGCAGAGTGGGGCTGTTGAGGAGTTCCTGGTTCCTACTTGCTGTTGTATCCTGCCTGCTAGTCCTAGCTATTACAGTTCTGACATATTATTTCTTTGTGTGTTTTTCTCACCCTGACCCGTGTCAGATGTGGAAGGTACTTGGTACAGACCTCATCTGGACCTGAGTGGGGTACTTGCTTATTATTTCTCAATAAAGCTTTTTAACCTTACCTGACTGAGTGTTCTTTACAAAAACCGTGACACATGGGGACATACGAATACAGACTTCTGATAGTCTATATAAGATCATAATATAGTGTGTCTGTGAGATACTTATAGATAGTCTGTAATTTTTATATATATATTCTGTAATTTCTCTAACTCCTCTCCCAGTTATTCTTAGTACCGTACTCTGTCACATAATTCGGCAATGCTCTGCAGTGTTACGGAGACCTGCGGGTGGTTGAGACAGATTCCGTATTGACCTTTTCACTCTCCTCTTTTTATTTTGTGTTATTTTGTTTTATTCTGTTATTTTGAATCCATCTTCAGGTTTTAAGTGAGGAGCGCTCTCTCTTAGCACCCTCTGCAATGCTCCACAATGCTATGGAGTCTCACGGGGGGTCCGGTGCTTCTTAGATTTTCTAGTGAATAGTGTTATTAACTATACTCAGTTTCTTCATGGCAGGGGTGTACGGTGTGCTCCGACGTCTCTCCTGTGTCCTCGGTTGAACTCCCATTGCCTAAGGTAACCAGAGAAACTCGGGGATATGACTTACTGCCTGAGTGAGTCAACTATCTTCATTACATTTGATCAATGTTTCTAGTCCTACTCTTGTGGTATTAAGATTTGCACTCCTCTGCTAGCTTGTGTGTGGATGCAGGGAGGGTGATAGCCACTTACATCCCTCCATTTTGATCGATGTGTGGCTAACCCCTCTCATCCCTCTACTGTTTTCACATTGTGATGTCAATCTAATGGTTACATTGTATCCAATCATGTTATATCTGTTACATTGGCAGGCTTTTACCCTGGGGAAGGGTATTTAAATGTCTGCTCATTCACTCAGCACTGTGTATGTCTTGATAAATGTGTCTGTTGCCACCCAAACGTCAATTCTAATAAAATCTTTGCACACCATTTTTTGATCTTTTTGCCTGTCTACAAGTCCAGCAAATGCAGCTGACTGACCTACTGTATGAACTATTGTTTGGCACCCTGGCATTCATCCAACTCATAAGAGTGTGCCCTGTGTCTCTGGTATATATATATGTATGTATATATATATATATAGTACTGTGCAAAAGTTTTAGGGAGGTGTGAAAAAATGCTGTAAAGTAAGAATGCTTTAAAAAATAGACGTTAGGGGACAAAGACTTCCGGCGATACGCTTTGGGTTGTGTGGGTTTGAGGAGGTCCTGTGAGGTTGTAACATATCTACCTGTGACCCGTCGACTCTCTGTCTTGATTGATAAGTATTGTCCATTGTTCACATGTTATGCTGCTGATATTAGCACTTTGTTATATGCACTTTTTGCACTTTCATCGGTTTGTATATTTCATCGTGTGTGCACATTTAGTTTATTTATTATTTTGTTTCATGGGACTATATTTGTGGTCTATGTAGATGGACATTTTGTCACTCTCCTGTACATTTGTATCTACTACAATTTATTGAATTATATGATATATAGAGATGTGAATCTCACTGGACCCCCTCTTTTGCGTTTAAGTATGTTTTAATTGTGTGCTCATTATTGACTTATTCTCATTCAATAAATATATATTCTTGTATTGTGACTTGTGGTTAAGTGCCTCATGAAGGGTCTAGCTTCTTTTGGGAACTCTCTTGCTCCCTGTATTTGTATCTAGAGTGTTTTTTTTACCTTGAGTGCACCAGACAAATGTTTTGTCCTAATCAATCTCAGTCTATATCTGTATACTAGTGCTGACCAGACCTTTTTGGTTTCCATGTAAATCCACAGAAGAACCGTGGCTACTTCTTCAAGACGTTTAGAACAACTTGCCCACCTTAAAAAACTGTGTGCAAGTGTACCTAGAAGAACTGATGCTGTTTTATAGGCAAATACACCAAATATTGATTTTATTTAGATTTTTCTTCAGTTCACTCCTATGCATTTTTGTTAATTGATAATTATCTATTATTGTCATTTCATTTCTTGCATAAGGTTCTATATTATACCTCTAGCACTATGCACATTCTATGGACAGAGGTTTACTAACACTCTCTTCTTCTTTTTCCTCATTGTATGTTCATTGCTAGCTATGTCACCTGGTCACATCGCCCAGCTTTCGACTCCCTACAGCAAGTGTTGAAAGTGCTCTATTCATTTAATTAACTCTTCGTTCACTTCGTTAGTACCTTTTACCAAGTTATAGGGTCTTTTCGAATTTAAATGTAAAAAAAAACATTTGGTTAATTCCGAGAGTGTGCGCTGAAAGAGCTTTGAGTTCCACTGGGAGAAAGGCACTATATAAATACTAGTTTTTATTCTCCTACCATTCCACCTGTTAGTCTCGTCCCAGCCAGGTACTTCTTCTACCCCTTCCCCTCGTATTACCCCCACTTACACGATTTCTCCCCATATCCAAAGAGACCTCATTGAGGGGGAGGATGTCAAACTTGTTACTCTACTTGAAGCATCTTAGGATTTAGCAGAACATAATACAGTGAGCTACAGTGATGTTTCTGTCACCATAAAATCCAAAGATCCCAGGTTATCTAATAAATTATCAATCCCTGAATTTGTGTTAGAATTTTTAAGGACATTATTTGTTCAACATTCCCCCATTGTAGGCAAAAATTAGACCATTACCTATACATTATAGTGGACCTCATATACAAGTATGGAGGTTCCACTTTTATGAATATCACCTCTCTTTCTCCTTAGCTTGATCTACAATCCCTTCTCAGTCACCTCAATTTCTCTCTGAAAATCATTTCCCAAGGTCAGTCTTTCATTTCTTGCTTCCTTCTTCCCCTCCGGAGCAGATTCCAATTCTCAAATCCTCTTCAACCAATCAGCCAGATGAGACCTCATTATGTGGTCAAAGTGCCTTCTGCACTGGAACGGATGTGCTATGTTTCCTCCACCTCCTTCCCCTTCCTCCTCGTCAGCCTACTCAGATGCTTCAGCAAGCATGAATGACTGAGCCCTGGCCTCAAGAAACTTTAGACCTCTCTGAATTCACTGTTGCCTCCCTTCTGAGTGAGGTAGATTAGTCTTGCAGCAGAGTTTATTACGGACTATAATGGGGTTAGTCGGGTGAGATGAAGTACAATTAGTAGTGAGTTACAGTATTCAAGACAGGACATGATGTGTGTTTGGATTAGAGTTTTAGTAGTGTCTTGGTTGAGAAAAGGTCAGATTCTAGAGATGTTACAGAGGTGGAGGTGGCATGAGTTGGATATTGACTGAACTGGGGGAATGAAGAATAGGGCGGAGTCAAATATGACCCCCAGGCAGTGTGCTGTAGGAGTTGGTATGATGCATGTGTTGTTAACAGTGAGGGCAATATGTGGGGTCTATGTGTATCAGTACAGTGGGACAAGGCTGGTGGCTCAATATGTCTGGTTCTATGGCAGTGGCAGGCAATGTGAGGATCTCTAGTTGAGGTCAGACTATATTTCCCATTATTTTCTAATCTGGCAGAAGCTGGAGGACTCCATGTTGCCCATCCCTGTTGTGTGGCTACCAGAGTAGTGGGAAAAGTCTTGGGGTTCAGTATGTGTTGTTCTATGGATGCCTATGGGTACAGTGGGACAAGGCTGGGGGGACAGTATAAGTTGTTCAATGGCTACTGTAGAAAAGACTGTTGGGAGTGGGTCAGTATGTGAGTTTCTATGGCTGCCTACCAGTGTAGTGGGACATGGATGGGTGGTCATTATTTATGGTCCTATGGCTATAATAGGACAAGGTGGGTCATTATGTGTAATTGTGCAGCTTCTAGCCAGTACAAGGCTGGGGGGTGCAGTATATGAGATTGTGTGGTTACTGTAGGACAAGGCTTGGGGCGAACAGTATGTGTGGCTTGGTGGCTGTCCTCCTGTGTAGTGGGACAAGGCTGGGGGGAGGTCAATATATATATATATATGCGTGTGGTTCTATAGCTACCAGTGGAACAAGGCTGTGGGCCCTGTTAATGCATGGAAAAATGTCATTTTTCACATGGGAGTGTTAGGGACCAGGAACCAGACAGAAACAAAAATATAAAGTGCAAAACACCTTTATTAAAATAATAAAAGCAAACAAAACAAAATCATGATCCAGAAGCATAAACCAAAAGACAAGCCGGGGTCAGGAACCAAGGCAGGTACTCAGCCAAACTGGGGTCAGGAATACGGAGATCAGCGAAGTCAGGAACAATCCAGGAGCCAGGAGCCAGAAGGGATGTCACAGGAAGCCAGGTCATACACAGGTAATCAGCAACGCAGTAGAACACTCTTGCAGCCAGAAGCAAACACAAGGGCAATCAGGTAGCGAGCCAAGCTGCTTTAAATACCCTGGGAAGGTTGGCTGTTGGCTGATAGCAGTCAGGCGAGCAAACACAGAGAGCTCAGTTGATTCAGCCTGATCCAGCAAAGGGAAGGCAGCAGTAATGGATGGCAGAGCACTAGATTAGCTCAGACAGCAAAATTGAGCAGCCAAGTAGAGCAGCTCAGCCAAACCTTGACAGGGAAAGGCTTGACTATGGAAAAGGCCTCTTCCGCAGACTCTGCTGTATGTGTGTAAAATGATGTTGGCATAGATCATTAAAACATTGCCTATGAATGCTGGAACTTAGCATGGGACCGTGGTAGTTGGCATGGAAACACTTTCCTGAGGCATGTTTTGCAGATATTCTTCTTTGTAGAATATAGCCCCACTTCCTGCTGTAATTTCTGGAAGAAGGAAATGGATCTTCTGTCTATCCCTATTTCTGATCACACATACCATATTAAAGGGCTAGTAAGGTTTCAAAATAAAAGCAGCTCCAATTAATCTTCATAGTATTTGGGCCATGGAGAGTGTTATTTCAATACTGTCAGAGTTGTAGTTCAAAAGTAATTGAATGATAAAGTATCTCCCCTCCCTTCCCTTTTACTGATGCAACCCTGCTCAACTTAGAGCAGCAAGACTGTCTAGATGGTTCGCAGGGAGGGACAATCTTCAGTGATTATAAGGAAAAACCTGAAAAACCTGTCAAGGGGGCAGGGTTTTCCTTATACTCACAGTAAGAAGATTGTCCCATGCTGTGAGCTGTCTGGTCTTAAGACCAGGTTCCACATCTGAGGGGAGGTGGCTTACACTAGGTAAAAGGGGAAGGAGGGGGATACTTTATCATTCAATTACTCTTGAACTACAACTCTGACAGTATTGAAATAACACTCTCCAAATACTATGAAGATTAATTGGAGCTGCTTTTATTTTTTAAACATTGCTATCCCTTTAATATATCTGTTGCTTTACAGATAATTAATACATTCTGTCTCTCTCTGCAATTGAACAATGATATATAGTACTATAATTGTGCTTTTTCATGTATCAAACTTCCTCTACAACAAAACCCAGGAGCAATATTTAGCTTTATATTAGCACGAATGCACAGGCAGCAAGATCCAAAGGCCAGATTAGATTGACTTTTAGCCATTTTTTGCTGATCCCTGTGTCATATGAGTGCAGCCGCCCTGTAAGTCACCATGCATGCCTTTTTTAACTTAGATTTTATAGAATTGTATGATGCTAAATAATTCTGGAAAACTGTTATTTAAGACATTGCAAAAGTAGTTGTGCATAGGTTTACAGGTTAACAAGAGGAAGAAAACTGAAAAGGAAAAGACATGGTTTAAAATATATTTCAGGAGAAAAAAGGTGGAAAAAGAGTACCCATCTAAAGTGAAGGTTATAGATCCATACTAAAGGGAATAATTGAGAGAAGATGGGGGGAGGTAGAAAAAGAAATAATAGGGAAGGGAGGGAAATAGACTTCTCCCCCTTTTCATCTGAAATCTGGGAGAAAGAATCAAAGGCCTCAGAAGAGGCATCAAGTAGTATGGTCCTCCCTGATTCTGTTAAAGGAGTACTCCCACAGGCCCCAAATATCTTTGTGTTTAAGCAGAGAACTATGTATGAGGGTGGTTGATCTCTCCTCCGATTTAATGTTGGTGATGCAAGAAATTATTTGTGTTAGTGTAGGAGCAGAATGACATTTCTGTTTCTTTGCTACTAGGGATCTGGTACCTGTCAGAATATGAGATGCAAGTTTAGTATTCATTCAGATTTTTAATGCTCAGCAGCCCGACAGACTATCAACTCTGGAATATTCAGCATGTATTCATGAACAACTGTTGCATTTAAATTGCCCCACTACAGACATGATTTAAAGGGATAGTAATGTTTCACAAAAACAGCAGCTTCAATTAATCTTCATAATATTTGGGTCATGGAGAGCACTATTTCAATACTGTCAGAGTTGTAGTTCAAGAGTAATTGATTGATAAAGGATCCCCTTCCCTCCTCTTTTACCTATTGTAACACTGCTCCCCTCAGATGTGGAATCTAGTCCACAGCAAGGGACAATCTTCTTACTGTGATCATAAGGAAAAGCCTGGCTCTCTAGCTGAAACTTTCCCAGTTACTTTTTTCTCCAACTGGGGGGGGGGGGGGGTAGGGTCTGACACCATCCACCTGGAGATCAATAACTGGAGGGGAGGCATCAGGAGGGGTCCTGATGTCCCACAATGAGGTCTGATCAAAAAAGCTTATAAGGAAAAAAATAATATTAACCTTGAATGTGACATAGGGTGGTGAAACCCATTGCTTTGCAATTTGCTGGACACCACTGTAGCACACACAGGATTTCCTGTTTGCAAGCACATTTTTTTAGTTAGACCTGATTTAGGATGGCATCAGGAGGGGCCCTAATGCCTCCTCAACAAAGTCTAAATACAAAATGTTTTCATCATTTCTATTAACCCTATTTGTGCCACAACGTAAACCCTCTGCGACATACAGGATTTTTTTTTCTTTTTTATTCAGACCTTGCAAGAGGTATGCATTTAATATAATGCAAAAAAAAATCCTATGTGTGCCACAGGCATGTCCAATGCATTGCAGAGTATTTGGAAGCAATTGCAAAAATTGGAACCCTCCCGTGGCACATACAGGGTTAATCTTTATTATTTTTGTTTATTCATACATTGTTGGGGGGTCAGTAGGACCAGTCCTGTCCCCCCCCCCATGAGGTCTGAATAAAAATTATTTAAAAAAAACCTATGCGTGACCTTATTGGGGAGTATCAAGATGGGTCCAGATGCCCCCAGTGAGGTATCAATAAAAATAATAATAACAAATTAACCCTGTGTGTGCCACTGGGGGGGGGAGTCCAAAGAGAAAACAAAATAATTCTGATGCCTCCCCCGATGAGGTATGGAAAGAATAATAATAATAAAAAATGTACCTTGTGTGTGCTACAGGTGTGTGTGTGTGTGGGGGGTCACACAAAGGTTTTTTTTTTAAATTCAAACCTCACTGAGAGGGCATCAGGAGAAGTCCTGATGCCCCTCCAATGAAGTCTGTATAAAAACGAATTTAAAAAACGCTATGTGTGCCACAAGGGGATCCAATGCTTTGCTAAGCAATGCCGTGCCACCCCCACACAAACACAAACTCACATATGTGGCACACACAAGGTTAATTTTTTAAACCATTTTTTTAACAACAAGTTCTGAATAAAAAAATAGGACCTATCTAAATTAAAAACAGACATTCTCTAAGGAAAGATGTTATAATAAACACATCAGTGGGGACCCTTTAAATGGCATTTTGATGTTTTTTTTTCTTTTGGGTCCCAGTGTAATGCAGTTAAAAACAGCAGACATACAAAAAAACAGAAATAGGTGTAGAGGGAGAACTTACCTAATACAGGGCCCATGAGGGCCTGCATCGATAAAATACTTACATAGAAAACTATGTAGGTGTATTAGAGTAGGACTTACCGCAAAGTGAGATACCTTGGCATGGTGGTAAGCTTACACACGGATTGGCCAATTTGCGGAACAAAATTCTCACTTATTTTCACTTAGATTTACTAAGAGTTATTACATATGCTAAATACAGGGCACATACGTTCACAGTATATAGAGGAGCGCAGTTGTGCACAACAGTTTAGGGGTAAAAATGGCAAGTGATACCTCATTTGATGTGGGTGAAAGTCTACTTTTCAAATGGTATACCTCACCTACTTTCCTGCATGTCTGTAATTGTTTTGACTATTTTAGTGCAGGCAGGTGTAGGTTATTGTTCCACACAAATGGTGTACCAATTTTCTCATGCTGGTATTAAGTACTGATTACAGTGGACAATTCTTTGAAGGAGTGGAAATGTATACATTTTTTATATTTTATAATATTTATATTTTAGTATAAGCAAGTCATGTTTGGAAATGTCACAGTCTCCATTTGAGGCCTAAAGTGAGCCTATGCTCTTACCTCTCTCTGGCCACCAGCCCGCATTGCCTCCGGCCACTTCCTCATTGCTATAGTCATGTTTCAGGCACTGGCATGGATGCCTGTTTATGGGCCTATTCTGTTGGGCCTAATTGGGTCCTGCCTCCTCCTGCTGCTTTATAAACCTCATTGAGGCTAGGACTTGTTGCCCTTTCGTAGTGTTTTCCTGTGCTCATTTCGTTTGTTCCTCTGACCCTTGCTTGGCTTACGTTGTCTCCTGGTGTTCGATTCTTGGCTTGTCTACTCGCTCCAGTTGTGACCTTGGCTGTGGCTGACTTCCTGATCCGCATATGACTCTGGCTTGTCTGACTACCCGCTCCGTGCTGACATTTGCTGTGGCTGACTACCCGATCCGGTTCCTGATCGTGGCCTGTCTGACTGATGCTCCGTTTGTGCCTCGCTCCTGTCTGACTACCGCTAGGCCGATCCAGGGCGCGTTCCTTTACCTTGTAGCTCAGTCACCAGCTGGTCACTTGCAGATTGTCTCTGCTTGGTGCCTTCCGTTTGCCTCCGGGCAGCTAGTGCAACTTAGTCTCACTCCTGGTCACTCACCTCTTACGCTTACCTGTTGCCTGGCTTAGAACTTGCGGTGCTACCTATGCTCTGTGACTCCTAGTTGCCTTTGGTAAGATAGAGTGCAGCTTGTCTTGCTCCTTGCCTCAGAAGTGTGCTCCTATCTGGCTGCATCTATATAAGTACCTACTCTGCTGCCTCGAGTGGTGCTACCAGTTATACTATTGGTATCGGTGGTCTAGTCGCTCTGTGCCTCCACTGGGTATGCTCCTGTACTAGTCTTATCTTTCCTTCCTGTTGTGGTAGAGCCAAGTCTGATTCTAAGACTCAGTACCATAGACCTATGGTGGTTCCGTGTCAGCTCCTGGGTAGTGGACTAGACACTGTCCTCACGTCTATCTCCCCTCTGACTGAGGAAGTGTTCATTATTATTACTACTAGTATTCTTATTATATATTGCTCAATAAACAGGTTTAAATTCACTTGTACTGTTTCATGAGTTTCTTTACTGAGAGTCCGTAACACGAAAATTGTAAAAAAATAAGAGTTTATAGGTGGTGTAGTTTTGTGCTTCTGGCACCCTCTATGGTATGTCAACTCCAATAAGATGCCATTTTTCTCTTAAGAGCACTCGTAAATGAATACATTTGGAAATTCGGTAGTTTTAACAAATTTCAGTACATTTAAAGCAGTGGAAATTAAAAAAAAATTCCATTTGTCCACACCAGACTCGGGATAGAAAGGCAAAGGTTTATTGAATTTCATACTGTATTCATTAACTAGTGCTCTTAGAAGACATATGTCACTCCACTGTTATGAGGTGGCATACTGAAGGGGGTGCTAGAAGTACAAAAATACACCATCTATAACTTTTAATATTTCTTAAATTTTCTCAAACATGACTTGCCTGTACTAAATGATATAGAAGTGAAGAAAAAGTATGCAAAGCTACCAAAACAAAAGTAGTGGAGCATCCTTTCCTCCACCTACAACAAATCCAAGATTACCAATAACAGAACCCCCTTTCCTCCCACCCACCCACAACAAATCTAATATTACCAATAATATAGTAACATAGTTGATGAGGATGAAAAAAGATATGGGTCCAGCTCATGTTAAATCACCCCTGTTTAGCCAGAGGAAGGCAAAAAAAACACCTTGATGAAGCCATTTCAAATTAAGTCCCAAGTGCGTAAAAAAAATCCTTCCTAACAACAAATGGCAGTCAAATACTTCCCTGGATCAACAATCTATCTGCATTGAAGCCAACTGTCATGATTCTCAATATTTTTCTGTGCTACATATCCGTTAATTTTATGAAACCAGTTACAGTATCTGCAAGCACAGCATCCTGAAGCAAAGAATTCCATAGCTTTACCACCCTTACTGTAAAAAAGCTATGCCTTTGTTTTCTCCAAAAGCGCATTTGATCTAGTCTTAATGGATAACCTCTTGTCCTTAGCTCAGATCTCTGAGTAAATAATTCATTGGAGAGTTCTTTGTATTTACCTCAAATATATTTGTAAATGGTAATCATATAATCCCTTAGACATCTCTAATGTAAACAAAAACAGTATGCCTAGTCTCTCTTTATAACTCAGATTCTCCAGTCCCCTCATCAGTTTTATTTCATGTCTGTACTTTTTCCAGTTCAATAGTGTATTTTTTAAGAACTGGTGCCCAAAACTGGACTCCATATTCTAGATGAGGCCTTGCCAAGGATTTTATAGAGGCAGAATTATATTAGCATCCTGTGCTTCTATACCTCTTTTTATGCAGACTAGTACCTTATTTTTTCTTGCAACAGCTGGGTGATGCTGGACATTGCTGTGAAGTCTATCAATACTCCCAAATCTTTCTCTAATATGGATTGCCCAAGTTGTTTCCCAATTAGTGTATATGTAGCATGCTTGTTTGTACAGCCCAAATACATAACCTTACACTTATCTACATTAAATGCCATCTGCCACTTTTATGCCCATTTACTTAGTTTATCTAAATCCTTCTGCGGCAAAAAAACATCCAGCTCTGTATGTATTTCCTTGCACAGCTTAGTGTCATCAGCAAAGATTGAGATGCTACTTTCAATTCCTTCTTCTAGATCATTAATAAGCAAATTAAAAAGCAGTGGGCACAGGTCATGACCCTGTGGCACCCCACTTACAACTTTAGACTAACTTGAAAAGGCTCCATTACAACAACTCTCTGCCATTAATCATTTAACTAGTTCTCAATCCATGTACAGATATCACCTCCCAAACTAAAGCCTTTTAATTTGTGCAGCAACCTGTTGTGAGGCACTGCATCAAAGGATTTTGCCCTTGATTTTTGCAGTAATTATATAGCTTTATGTGCAAATTTGCTTGCATGAATCAGTGTACAAGTTTTGTGGAATATGCCTGATTCTAATTATTGTGGGAAAAAAAACAAGTTAACACCCCCAAAAATAATTTTTGTGTTATACTTTTTCTGTTATGGAACAGATGACTGCTCCTTTTGATCAGTTGTAACATATTTTGTCACCTCGTGTCCAAATACAGATGTAATCTTAGTGATTTATTTCTTTCAATGGGAAGTACTTGTAAGGCAATGTAAACTTTGCCTACATAACACATACACCCAATCTCAATAAAAGTGCTACCATCTTTCTTGACCTCCTCTAAAGATACTAGGATCTCTCAGAATGTATGTGGGTCTCCTTAAGTCTATTATAGAAGTGCATACCCCTTCTTGAAAGATGAACAAAAACAGTTCTGTAATTTCTGTATTCCTAAGAAATGGACTGCATTGCAAAACAGGGTGGAGATTCACTAAGCGGTGATAAAGAGGTGATAAAATGGAGACGACGTCTCCAGTTTATCACTTCTCCAGTTCCTATGTTATTCTATGGAGCCTATGCACTAATATTTATTCAACTTTGGAGAGCTTAGTGAATAGGCTCCATAGAATAACATAGGAATTGGAGAAGTGATAAACTGGAGACGTCATCTCCACTGTATCACCTCTTTATTACACATTAGTGAATCTCTCCCCCAGGTGTTTCTGCTTTTCATTCATTTATTTAACTAAACAGATATCCCAGAAAAGCATTCATGTAATGAAAGGGAAAAAAAAAAGAAACCACATAATGTTAATTCTGACATTAATTACTGCATGCCTTGTCTGGGTCACTTGTCTGAACAAGGTAGCAAACTTCTTCAGACACATTTCAACATCTTTCCCTCTCTTGGCTTTTCTCTGCATACTCCCTTCCTTTTCCCTAACATTTTCTTTTGCATGTTCATCATCCTTTTCCCTTCCACACTCCTGGCCTTGAAGCCAATTGCTTCCTTCCCTCACTGTACCTGTTCAATGCTCTGGCCCTGTCTCCCACACCTAGCCCCCCTCTCCTATACTTTGCTTCCTCTCTCAAATGAAACCCACCTTCCAAATTCCGCTGTCCTGTGCTCCTGTCCCCTCTTGTCCCCACTCTTCTGCCTTGTCTCACTTCACCACATTCTCTCACTTCTTCCTCTTCCCCCCTTACGCTGTCTTTTTTCATTTTCTCCCTCCTCCCCCTGCCTCAGCTTTAAGAGAACCAATATGCATTCTGGGTAGATTGAATGTACCCAGAATTATTTCCAGGTTTTCTAGATTGATTTATGAAATGAATCACAAATATTTTCTGCATCCCAACCTTTCTTTACCAGAGTGCTCTGGTTAAAAATAAAGAAAAATTAATAGAAATTACAACTAATTGTTAGTTCAAATCAGGTTCAGTGGCTTTCTTCATCACTCCTGTATAATTGTTTTCCTTCTTACCCCACAGCCTAGGGTTGATGACAGAAATAGGGTGTTTGGCTTCCCTCCCCCACAATTCCTTCTTATGCCCTCACATCGGGAAATGGTAGAGACTAATGAAAAGAGATGGGGGAAGGAGGTGGGTCCAGGGTGTTGAGACTTTCCCCTGTTAGGAGTCCCATTCCTCTGTGTTCATTTTTTCAAGATTTGTTTTGACATTTATTTTATTTTTTTACACTTTTGCCACCAAGGCTCTGTGCAATACATTACACTGCACTGCACTCTGGTACACCAAGGATTAATGCTCTCCCAGCATCTATACACACCGCAGGGATGATTCTGAAGATTAGAGGAACCCCATGCACAGGGGCGGATTGTCCTGTCGGGGAATCTGTCATCCCCCGGTGGGCCGTGTGATCATGGGCCGGTGAGGAGATCGGAAAATCTTCCTTGCCTGGCCCACAATGTGCGTGAAGGAGAGGAAGGTCTGTGCACTTGCAGACAGATCAGTGTTCCGTCGCCTATTCAGACAATGCATGCTTTCTCTGTCCCACAGAGAACATGCTGAACCAGCCACATACAGAAACAGAGTCCTGATAAATCTGACAGCTGAGCTCATTCTTCACTGGTGAGTTCAGCTCATTCATAGATAATGTTGCGGGCAGGCATGCGAGTTGCAGGACGGGGGCTGGTTGGAGGAGAGAGTGAAAGCAAGCATGGAATGGAGGTGAGGGGTTTGGGGAAGAATTATGGAGGGAGGAGGAAACAATATTTGTCTGAAGAAGAGCAAGAGCGATCAAAAGAAGACAGGAGGATTAATAGCTGGAGGGAGACGGAGGGACGTGAGTGCAGGAAGAGAATTTAAAACAGAGATATGGTTGTACGGAGGAGAAGGTAGAGACATAGGTGCCGAAGCTAGATATCACGGTGCCCGTGATTGCTGCAGTTCCTTGTCTGTCACCAGTAGGGGGCTTCTATTGGCTGTCTGCAGATAGCCCGCCTCTTATTGCCTATTTAAACCTGGATTGGGCACCCTTTGAGTGCCCTTTCGTGTTGTTTCTGACCTTCTTGCTATCACTATGCTAGTTATAGCTGGGCCTCTGTTCCAGTGTTCCTGAGTTCCTGATCTCATGTTTTCCTGAGTTCCTGATCTCTACTGTTCCAGTGTTTCCTGCATGCTGAAGTACTTCCAGTCCTGGCTCCGGCCTAGTCTCTGGTGTTGCAGTTCCTGCTGAACTTCTTCTCTGCTGTTTCCTGACCTGACTGATCGTTGTTGGTTCCTGTCATCGCATCGCCTGTCTCCTGTATCCTGGCGACCTCCTGCCTGGTCGCGTCGGCGCCTCGCTTGTTACACCAGTATGCGGACGCTGGTTTGCTCCTAAGCCTTGCGGCTATACAAACTCGCTTGTTACACCAGTGTGCGGTCACTGGTTTGCTCCAAAGCCTATCAGCTAAACAATTCTGTGTTAGTCCCAGCGTACGGACGCTGGTTTGCTCCAAAGCCTTGCGGCTATACTACTCGCTTGTTACACCAGTGTGCGGTCACTGGTTTGCTCCACAGCCTATCAGCTGTACCATCCTGTGTTGGTCCCAGCGTGCGGACGCTGGTTTGCTCCTAAGCCTTGCGGCTATACTAACTCGCTTGTTACACCAGTGTGCGGTCACTGGTTTGCTCCAAAGCCTATCGGCTGTACTATCCTGTGTTGGTCCCAGCGTGCGGACGCTGGTTTGCTCCAAAGCCTTGCGGCTATACAAACTCGCTTGTTACACCAGTGTGCGGTCACTGGTTTGCTCCTAAGCCTATCAGCTATACAATTCTGTGTTTGTCCCAGCGTGCGGACGCTGGTTTGCTCCAAAGCCTTGCGGCTATACAAACTCACTTGTTACACCAGTATGCGGATGCTGGTTTGCTCCTAAGCCTTACGGCTATACTAACTCGCTTGTTACACCAGTGTGCGGTCACTGGTTTGCTCCTAAGCCTATTGGCTATACCATTCAGTGTTGGTCCCAGCGTGCGGACGCTGGTTTGCTCCAAAGCCTTGCGGCTTTACGATTCTGTCAATTTGCCATTACCATCTGACTGCTGCTACTATCTCAGGGCTGCCCTGCCCAGTATTGGTAAGGCCGGTAGAACCTTTTGCCACATTCCATCTGAGGTTGCCTTACCCGGTATTGGCAGGGTCGGTAGAGCCTACATTATGAATCTATTGAGGCTGCCTTGCCCGGTAAATTGGTAAGGCCGGTAGAACCGTTATGCGATTCCATCTGCAGGTTGCCTTACCCGGTATTGGCAAGGCCGGTAGAGCCTAACATTCTATTCCTTCAGACTGTCCTGTCCGGTATATTGATAGGACCGGTAGAGTCTGCCTTCTGTCTTGTTCTATTCTGAATATATCTGTATGTATGTGATTGCCATCCTACTTTATCAATTTATTATTTCAATAAAATTGATTTTTACCTAAAACTTGTGTCTGAGAGTCATAATAAACCGTGACACTAGACTAACATGGGTGGGGAAGAGGGAGACATAAGTGAGAAACACATGGAAAAAAAATAAGATACATAGTTACATACAGTTCATGGAGGACAGATGGCACATCTCAGGAATGTTTTTTTGCAAACCAGAGGTGTTGTTTATTTCTGTATATAAACAACACCTCTGGTGTGCCATCTGTCCTTCATGAACTGTACATATATATATATATATATATATATATATATATATATATATATATATATATAAACTGCTCCAAAAATAAAGGAACACTTAAACAACACAATGTAACTCAAAGTCAGTCACACTTCTGTGAAATCACACTGTCCACTCAGGAATCAACACTGACTGACAATCAATTCCACATGCTGTTGTGCAAATGGAACAGACAACAGGTGGAAATTATAGGCAATTAGCAAGACACCCCCAATAAAGGAGTGGTTCTGCAGGTGGTGACCACAGACCACTTCTCAGTTCCTATGCTTCCTGGCTGATGTTTTGGTCACTTTTGAATGCTGGAGGTGCTTTCACTCTAGTGGTAGCATGAGACGGAGTCTACAACCCACACAAGTGGCTCGGGTAGTGCAGCTCATCCAGGATGGCACATCAATGCGAGCTGTGGCAAGAAGGTTTGCTGTGTCTGTCAGCGTAGTGTCCAGAGCATGGAGGTGCTACCAGGAGACAGGCTAGTACATCAGGAGATGTGGAGGAGGCCGTAGGAGGGCAACAACCCAGCAGCAGGACCTCTATCTTCGCCTTTGTGCAAGGAGGAGCACTGCCAGAGCCCTGCAAAATGACCTCCAGCAGGCCACAAATGTGCATGTGTCCACTCAAACGGTCAGAAACAGACTCCATGAGGGTGGTATGAGGGCCCGACGTCCACAGGTGGGGGTTGTGCTTACAGCCCAACACCGTGCAGGACGTTTGGCATTTGCCAGAGAACACCAAGATTGGCAAATACGCCACTGGTGCCCTGTGCTCTTCACAGATGAAAGCAGGTTCACACTGAGCACATGTGACAGACGTGACAGAGTCTGGAGACGCCGTGGAGAACGTTCTGCTGCCTGCAACATCCTCCAGCATGACCGGTTTGGCGATGGGTCAGTAATGGTGTGGGCTGGCATTTCTTTGGGGGGCCGCACAGCCCTCCATGTGCTTGCCAGAGGTAGCCTGACTGCCATTAGGTACCGAGATGAGATCCTCAGACCCCTTGTGAGACCATATGCTGGTGCGGTTGGCCCTGGGTTCCTCCTAATGCAAGACAATGCTAGACCTCATGTGGCTGGAGTGTGTCAGCAGTTCCTGCAAGAGGAAGGCATTGATGCTATGGACTGGCCCGCCCGTTCCCCAGACCTGAATCCTATTGAGCACATCTGGGACATCATGTCTCGCTCCATCCACCAACGCCACTTAGCACCACAGACTGTCCAGGAGTTGGCGGATGCTTTACTCCAGGTCTGGGAGGACATCCATCAGGAGACCATCCGAAACCTCATCAGGAACATGCCCAGGCATTGTAGGGAGGTCATACGGGCACGTGGAGGCCACATACACTACTGAGCCTCATTTTGACTTGTTTTAAGGACATTACATCAAAGTTGGATCAGCCTGTAGTGTGGTTTTCCATTTTGATTTTGAATGTGACTCCATATCCAGACCTCCATGGGTTGATAAATTTGATTTCCATTGAGAATTTTTGTGTGATTTGTGTGAGCAGTGGGATGTGTAATCTTAGTGTTCCCTTTATTTTTTTGAGTATATATATATATATATATATATATATATATATATATATATATATATATATATATAAAATACAACACACAATGGGATACCAGATAGTGGGCCAGTTTTTAAAAAAATCGCCCAGGCTGGTATTCCAGTACAATCCGCCCCTGCCCATGCATGCTTGGGGAGTTAGGGATGGTGGAGGCATACATTACATTTTCTTTACACTTTGGTGTGGTTTGTATAATGGTAAATTCTATGAAGCACATCAGTTTTATTGGAAAGAAAAATCTCATGAAATTAGCTGCATTAAAGCGGAACTACCATGCTTGTACAACCAAAGCAAATACGTTAGATATCCCTTAAATAAACATGGATTGTCAGTCAAACCATTCCAAGAGTAGCTGTATTTTCTAAAATCTTGCTCGAGAGACACGTGCTCCCACTAGGCTGAGATGACCTGACCGCACTTGATGCCAGGAGAGCGGCAGGTCTCGTGGTGCTGAGGACAATGACACACAAGTGATGGGCAAGACGGAGGGAGGTACAATGGAGCTGAAAGGCCCCATAGCGGTCCTGTGCAGAACGGATTCAAGGGGCAAGACGTCATCAGGTAGAGATTTATTATAAAGATTGTGCTCTTACAACGCTTTTTTGGACAAAACAAACTATGGATCGCTAATTACGCTGAGAAGACAAAGAGTTAGACAGTATGTCATGTTGGGGTGGTAGTTCTGCTTTAAACGTTGATAGCATTACCGAGTGGTGTTTTTCTGATGAAAAACTATAATCGAATGTTGCTGAGTCATATCCATAGGGAGGGATAATGGTTATTTGCCAAGGGGAGTATACAATCCAAGCTGAAAGTTCTGGTTAATGAGAAATGTGGATGGAACTCGGACCAGAAACAGGTGTGCACAGAAGAAAAGTGGAATAATTCTGGGGCAAACCATCTGCATTATAGGTTGTAAATAAACACTCTCAAATTCACATTTATTTAAATTGGACTTTTCTCTGTTTTAATGCTACAGAGCCCTCCAGTGCATTGCTATATAATGCACTGGATACCTCTTTAGCATTCAAGAGGTATAAAGCCTCAATTAAATCAATGTTCTCCTCTATGGTGTAGTTGGGTTTCCCAATAATCGCTCAGTTTTTATTTTGTACTGGAGGTCTAGTGAGTTTGTGTGTGAGTGCAAGAGTGTGTATGTGTAGTATTGTGCGTATATTGTACCTGGGAACTTTCAGAATGAGTTGACCCTGATGTCTTGTAAATATTAGCCCTTAAAGAGATAGAAATGTCAGGATATAAAGTTATTGATCATTCATTATATTTTTTATAATGAACGGTACCTTGGTAAATGCCCATATCATTGCAGTCTTCTTGTAATTTTATTTTAAAGTTTCCCCTGCCCACTCCTTTTCCCTACATCACGCAGTCTCCTCATATCTGGAAGAGCGGCCCAGACTTATCGTAATGAGGGACAATATTTTGTCAGCATAAAGAAAACCCTGCCCCTCATCAAGGCAGGTAGAGTTTTCCTAGTACCTACAGACACAATATTGTCCCTCATTGCGATCTGTCCAGTCAAGTGACCGGCTTTCAGATTTGAGGAGACTCTGCGTAACGTAAGGAAGGGGGGCGGTAGGGGGAAACTTTAAAATAAAATTACAAGAAGACTACAGCGATATGGACATTTACAAAGGTACTGTCTTTATAAATGTAAGAAAGTCAAAATGGATCAAATATGACTTATAACAGGGGTTTGTCTGTGAGATATATATGTGTGTGCTTATGTATGCATACATGTCTTTATCTATATGGATATGGACATTGTATGCAATTTATGTGTGTGTGTGTATCTATATATATACATATATATATATATATATATATATATATATATATATATATATATATATATATACATATATACACAAGTGTATGGTTAATTGTCTGTATTATGGCTTAAGAATATACAATTGGAAATCTGTTTCTTTAATTAAGAATCCAGGGCAGTTTCAGCTGTCCCAAACAGCAGGGGGTCACACAATTACACCAATAAAGGTTGCTTCAAGTGGCTTGACAGGATGCATTCAGTATTTAGCCATTTGAGGACTCAAAGGAAGCTCTCTTTTGGTCATATATGAAAGGAGGGAGGACAGGTGTAAAAACTTTCTCTGTTTGTCAACTAAACAAAGATTTCATATAGTGGAACAAATGCTTCTGATACACCTGTTTCTGGAGCCTTCCCCCCATCAATAATATCTCTGAGGCCACCATAACATGGCAAGTGGGTGTGGTGAGGAAAGGTCAGTTGAGCTAACCAGTTTACCCCAGACCTAAGTGATATGAAAAAAAAAGGTATAAAAGAACTGGAGGAGAGCATGAGAGAAGGGCAGTAGAAGAGACGAGCATGAGGAGGGCAGAGGCAGAGGAGAGAAGTGCATCCTGGGAGGAAGACCTGTCCTTGACAGTCTTGATGTGAGCCCAGCAGAACAAACCAGAAACCAAGATTTGTGCTGGAGGGTGTGAGGAGACTGTCATCATATTATTTACTGGTATCCAATTTAATTCCATCTTTTCCATACCTGTAATCTACAATATTGTTCAATTCATGTATATATCATCCAAACTGTAACAGTATTTTGTACATAATACAATCATTTTCATTATTATACCTTATCTGTGTGTTTTCTTCATCATTACCGCCCCAAAAGGACAATTGTACCCTTGGTAAGAGGGGCTAGATAGAATTTCTTACATAAAGTAGTTCAATGCATAACAGATAATGTCCTTCAGGGAGCCGTTGAAGAAAGAAGCATGTAAAGCTTCAAAGTGCATTGGAGAGGAGACAGACTCACCGAGATTAACTTCACACTGAAAAGACTGAAAACAAAGGAGACGATATGAAGCATGGAGGAACGTGCAACAAAGGATCACATCGAGACAAAGTTACTTCCATACAAAACAGCAATGCTGCAGGTGCAGAAATGCTGGCTGGAACAAGCGCCACACTTAAGACCGGAGGTGGTGAATAACCTGACGAAAACCTAGACTGAACACTGGATTCAGATGAAAAATCCTTAAAGGGATAGTAATACTTTGTTTTATCTTTATTTTATTTTGTAGGCATTAAAAAAACATGAAGAACGATATAAGTCTTATCTCTCAGACCTTTATGGTTTAAGAGATATTCACAAACAAAGTATCCCCCCCCTGTTCAGCTAGATCAGAAGGGAGGTGCCCGAGTAGACTGCAGAGAGGGACAATCTTCAATTAAGATAAGGGAAAAAGCTGAAAAACTTGTCAAGGGGGGAAGGGCTTTCATTGTTTTTATACAAAGAAGATTGTCCCCTTCTGTTATCTGTCTGGTCTTACAACCAGATTAACATCTGAGAAGAGATGGCTTACACTAGGAAAAAGGGGCGGGAAGGGGAAACTTTGCTTGTGAATATCTCTTAAACCATAAAGGTTTGAGAGATAAGACATATCATTCTTCATGTTTTTTAATGCCTACAAAATAAAATAAAGTTAAAACGAAGTATTACTATCCCTTTAAAGGAGAGAATAAAGGAGAATAAAAGGGGTGAAAGCACTAACATAGCGGTAGACCTGGATGTAAAGACCACACTGAAACAATGGGTGTGTGAGATTATGGTCCCGCATGTATAAATATTGAACCCCTAGAAGACTGAAGGAACCGTAAGTGTGGTACTTTGGGTTTAACCCACTTGAATACATATCATTGTAAAAGGAAAAAAATACTGGCAATTTGATGCAATTTGATGCAATCTGGCATTGTTTACCCTAGTGTGATTGAGGAAGTTTTAATGAACAGTGTGGAGACGGGTGTTGTCGGTCTATTAATTTTTCCTCTAATAATCTTAGGTAACAGGATTCAGTGGATTCAGAATATAAGTGAACACTTAATACTTTGATGTTCTGTTATTAGATAATTTGTGGGGTATATATAAGTACTTACCATATGATTCCCAGAAAGAGCAGGTGACTCTAGAGGGGATCATAAGTTACACTGAAGTAAGGGATTAATTGGAAACTGAACCAAGAATACTTTTGGTATCCAATAATTTATTGTATAGTTACAATCCATCTGTTATTAACCCATGAGTGAAGGATGTGAGCGGGTGGAAAGTATTACTGTGTATTAACTGCTTATATTTACATATTTTAATCTGATTGTCCTTATTTTGATTGAACAATTTCTTTCCGCCAGTGGGTGATGCATCTTAAAACACATAAGGAATAAATCGAAGGGTAATAATAATGGGTTGGACCTGCACCACAAATTGGCGATTGTGAAACATATTCATTTTTAAATATGTTTTATATACTTTAAGGTGAGGATAGTGTGGGGATGGTAGTTTCCGGGTTTGGGAGTAACATATCAGAAGGGGAGACATATGCAACTTCTTCCGAGGTCACCTGTCAGCATTTTCTGGATGGCGGGGGGATCGTTGAGTAAATGCAGGTGTCCACAGCTGACGGTGGTTTCTTTCTCAAACTTTCTCCACTTCAAGATAAATATAGTAGAATACTTATGCAGTAGAGATGAATACTTTTAGTGGGATGTATTAAGATTTATTCTTCTTTTATTATTTAAAAGAAAATAAATTACTTTTTATAAAAGAGATTGAACATTGTATCTGTGGAGTATTAGATTTAATATTCCCTTATTCTGTACAGACTTGAACAGAGCTCAATATATATTGTTATCTTTTGGAAGTGTGTTGTTTCCTCTAGTAAGAAGGAGGTGATATCTGTAGTGTAAGTCTGCCAGACATATTGTATTCTATATTTTGCTCCTCATTCCCTGTTTACCTGTATATTTAAATGTATCATTGAATGAACACACACAAGGTAAGCAGGACTTCTCCATTTGCCTTCCAGGTACAAGTGGCATCAGTTTAAAGACTGAAGAAATAGTTAATTTTAGTGGATTAGATAAGGTAACACTGGACTGTCTCAACCTGGGAATTTGGCCCTTCATCTTTAAACTCTGAGATTTGTGTCAGAACTGTCAGTCTAGGATCAGACCCTGAGAGTTCCTAGGTATTGTGTAGGTATGTATGTGTGTGTAGTGTATGTGTGTATATACACATGCATGTGTATGGATTTGTGTGTGGGGGGCACATATGTGTGTGTCTGAGCATTTGTGTACATGTGGTAGCATGAGTTTATGTTTGTATGTGTGTCAGCGCCTGTGTGTATGTATTTTTGTATATGTATATATGTGTATGTGCAGGCACTCGTGTATGTGTGACTATGTGTATATATGTGTGTATATGCGGTTGTATGTGTGCACATATGTGTGCTCATGCATCTGTGTGTATGGAGAAGATGGGGGACAGTGATTCTTTCCAAAGCGGAAATTGGCTTTTACTGATCAAAAAATCATCCACAATTAGGACTGACTTGCTGTACCATGATAAAATGGATAAAATAAATAGTATAAACACGTGTTGTTTTAACATTTTTACTGTAACCTTAAAAAGTAACCCACTCCTCATTTAGCTTGCGTATGTGTTGCGTACCCCTCTGGCACTCACATGGTTGAAACAAAAATACACATTAAAATGAAATGTCATAAACAAGACTGGACAAATTGTAAGCTTGTGTTTGCACAGAAATAATTGATTTGCAGAGCACTATTTGTGTGTACCAGAGGAAAATAAAACAAAGGTACGATTAGGTCAATGCCTGTGCTTGGAATTGCTTTACGTTTATTGAAGCTTCTAATCAAATAAAAGTGCATTTGAAATTTGCTAATAACCTCTGCTTTAAAGAAGCAATATATATTGTAGTGGTCTTCCTGCTGTGAAAAACAAGGATATTCCATTACTTGGAGAAGGAATCAAAAGTTATTTCTACAAATATTATTTTAATAGTTTTATTTTATTATAAAGCTGTTCACCCAGTTAGTGGCTAAAGTGGGAAAAATTCCATATTTCTGTCTGTGGTAATCTTTTGGTATTAACAAAGCTGTTGATGTGTAACAATAGCAATAGCTCCACCTGCTGACCATAATAACGAAAACTAGAAAATTGCAATTGGAAAAAAAAAGTTTAAGCTTTAATACATTTTGAATGAAGTATCTCCCACCAGTACGAGTACACCTGTACTACTCAACCACTTAATCTTTAATTTATAAAGTGCTACAAACTTTTATTTCTATGCACCTGCACAGTTTATAAAACAGGACTACAATAGCATCAACTTGTGTGTCTTCAAAACTACATTGTCACAGTCATATGTAACGTGCCTTAGAGACTTTGATTTGGACAGGGCTATATGGTGAACTGTGACTCTCCACCTGTTACTGGGCCACCACAGTTTGAAAAGCACCAGTTGTCCATCCTTGATCTACACTGCGTAACTAATACTCAAATTAATGTAATGGCATAGACCAAAATGTATTTAATATCTGTAATGGAGAGTTCAGGCATTAAGCTTTAAAATACCAGAAGCCTGAGAGACCATTTGAAAAGATGATCTGCATTAATGGCTTATCTGTCCATAAATATGTCTCATAAATGTGTATGGCCATTTTCTTGTTGTGAGTGAATTTATTTTTTAAGTGGCACAACCTATGTGGGCCTGAAGTATTTAGAAAATATGCAGTAGAATTATACCTATACGAATATAGCTCCTAATACAGTGGTTCTCAACCAGGATGCCGTGGTACTTTGCTGTGCCACAGATATCCACTTATGGTGCTCCTTCTTCTCTGTAAAGATTTTGACAAACATGTGAATGTTGATTTTCAAATATGGAAATCACTTGTTTTTTATGCTGAGTGCAAGTCTTAAAAATAATTATTTATTTATGCATTTGTACCCTTTTTAGCTTTATGACAAATGACCTATAAAATGTAAGTAGTGCTACGAAAACTCTGTGTTAAGGGTGCCTTGAGCAAATACATTTTGAGAAACAATATCGTAATATGTTTAACCCTTTGATGCCAGAGAGGTACCTAACACATAGAGTTCCAATGCGTTGGATGCCTCTATGGCATTCAAAGGGTTAAAGGAAGGAGTAACTTTCTTAGGAGTCCTTCATACAACAGTCTGTTGATATATTTTTGTATAGTATCTTCAGCAATCTGAATGAGAAATCTAATAGAGAAAGGTCACGCCCATGATATTTAAACTAGATGTCATCAATAATGAATTGCTAAATATGCAAGGAAATAATCATATTTCCTTGTGTGTTCATCATTTGCAAATTTATCAGTGGCTAACTGTGCTTTACATATATTGCTCGCCCACCATTTACTGGCTGGAGTATCCTTTTTTAACCCCTTCAGTGCCAGAGGCTCGGGCCATTTTCTGAACCCTGCAGGCCAGACACTTTTTCAACATTTTTGCTATCCTTCCTTTTAGGCTTGATTTCCTCTGGGGATTTTTAGTTAAATATGGAAAACTATATATTGTTTTTTTCAGAACGAATTGAGCTTTCTCGTGATACCTTACATGAAGAGAATTTTACATTGTGCAAAAAGCTATGATGTCATAATGACAAAAAAAAGTGAAAATTTACTCATTTTGCTAAAATCACATACTATGTATCAAAAACATTTACCTTGATTGAAAAAGTTTCAATTATTTGAAAAAGCCCAGAGTCCCCCGAGTAAAAAAATACCAAATTTGTATAGTTTTACCTAAGTCCAAGGCTAGCGCAGAGCCCTAATCACCAGCAGCGCAAAATGACATTTTCAACTTTATAAACTAAAATGCACATTCTAGGGTTTTTGTGGTAAAACTACCCTAAAACAGTGGAATAACTATATAAAACTATATATTTCTGAAAAGTAGACAACCTGCCGCATCTAATGAGGGGTAACTTGCCTTCTTGCCCCAAGCCTGTGGTACCCAAATGCTTCCAGAAGGTGGCACTATAGGAAAAAAATGGCATTTTCTTACATTTCTGCCCCTTCAACTGTACTGAAATCTGTGAAAACCATGGAATTTACAACTGTATTCATTAGCTAGTGCTCTTGGGAGAAAAATTACACCCCATTGGTTTGGGTTCACCTACCACAGGGGATGCTAGAAGTGCAAAAAGACACCTACTACAACCTCTAAATTTTCTAACATTTTCTCAAACATTACTTGTCTATACAAAAATGGTTATAACAACTAGAGAATTAAAGAAAGGCTACACAAACCATACCATTTTGGAAAGAAGACAACCTGCCGCATCTAATGAGGGGTGAATTGCCTTCTTACCCCAAGCCTGTTGTGCCCAAATGCTTCCAGAAGGTGGCACTATAGGAAAAAAATGGCATTTTCTTACATTTCTGCCACTTCAACAGTACTGAAATCTGGGAAAACCATGGAATTTACAACTATATTGATTAGCTAGTGCTCTTGGGAGAAAAATGACACCCCATTGGTATGGGTTCACCTACCACAGGGGATTCTAGAAGTGCAAAAAGACACCTACTACAACCTCTAAATTTTCTAACATTTTCTCAAACATTACTTGTCTATACAAAAATGGTTATAAAAACTAGAGAAGTAAAGAAAGGCTACACAAACCATACCATTTTGGAAAGAAGACAACCTGCCGCATCTAATGAGGGGTGAATTGCCTTCTTACCCAAAGCCTGTTGTGCCCAAATGCTTCCAGAAGGTGGCACTATAGGAAAAAAATGGCATTTTCTTACATTTCTGCCCCTTCATCTGTATGGAAATCTGTGAAAACCATGGAATTTCCAACTGTATTCATTAGCTAGTGCTCTTAGGAGAAAAATGACACCTCATTGGTATGAGTTCCCCTACCTTAGTGGGCGCTACAAGTACCAAACTACACCTATTGCAAACACTAATTTTTCTAACATTTTCTCAAACATTACTTGTCTGTACAAAAATGGTTATAACAACTAGAGAAGTGAAGAAAGGCTACACAAACCATACCATTTTTGAAAGAAGACAACCTGCCGCATCTAATGAGGGGTGAATTGCCTTCTTACCCCAAGCCTGTTGTGCCCAAATGCTTCCAGAAGGTGGCACTATAGGAAACAAAATGGCATTTTCTTACATTTCTGCCCCTTCATCTGTATGGAAATCTGTGAAAACCATGGAATTTCCAACTGTATTCATTAGCTAGTGCTCTTAGGAGAAAAATGACACCTCATTGGTATGAGTTCCCCTACCTTAGTGGGCGCTACAAGTACCAAACTACACCTATTGCAACCACTAATTTTTCTAACATTTTCTCAAACATTACTTGTCTGTACAAAAATGGTTATAACAACTAGAGAAGTGAAGAAAGGCTACACAAACCATACCATTTTTGAAAGAAGACAACCTGGCGCATCTAATGAGGGGTGAATTGCCTTCTTACCCCAAGCCTGTTGTGCCCAAATGCTTCCAGAAGGTGGCACTATAGGAAAAAAATGGCATTTTCTTACATTTCTGCCCCTTCATCTGTATGGAAATCTGTGAAAACCATGGAATTTCCAACTGTATTCATTAGCTAGTGCTCTTAGGAGAAAAATGACACCTCATTGGTATGAGTTCCCCTACCTTAGTGGGCGCTACAAGTACCAAACTACACCTATTGCAACCACTTATTTTTCTAACATTTTCTCAAACATTACTTGTCTGTACAAAAATGGTTATAACAACTAGAGAAGTGAAGAAAGGCTACACAAACCATACCATTTTTGAAAGAAGACAACCTGGCGCATCTAATGAGGGGTGAATTGCCTTCTTACCCCAAGCCTGTTGTGCCCAAATGCTTCCAGAAGGTGGCACTATAGGAAAAAAATGGCATTTTCTTACATTTCTGCCCCTTCATCTGTATGGAAATCTGTGAAAACCATGGAATTTCCAACTGTATTCATTAGCTAGTGCTCTTAGGAGAAAAATGACACCTCATTGGTATGAGTTCCCCTACCTTAGTGGGCGCTACAAGTACCAAACTACACCTATTGCAACCACTTATTTTTCTAACATTTTCTCAAACATTACTTGTCTGTACAAAAATGGTTATAACAACTAGAGAAGTGAAGAAAGGCTACACAAACCATACCATTTTTGAAAGAAGACAACCTGGCGCATCTAATGAGGGGTGAATTGCCTTCTTACCCCAAGCCTGTTGTGCCCAAATGCTTCCAGAAGGTGGCACTATAGGAAAAAAATGGCATTTTCTTACATTTCTGCCCCTTCATCTGTATGGAAATCTGTGAAAACCATGGAATTTCCAACTGTATTCATTAGCTAGTGCTCTTAGGAGAAAAATGACACCCCATTGGAATGAATCGACATACCTTAGGGGTGCCAGAAAAGCATAACTACACCTACCTGTTTGCTTCTTCGAAAATGGCTGCTTGTACTAAAATATTCATAACTGTTAGAGAAATGACGGAAAGGTATAAAAGGTATACCATTTTGGAAAGTAGACATTCTCCCGCATCAAATGAGGGGTCACTTGCCTTTCTACCCCTGGGCTGAAGTGCACAAATATTTCCAAAAGGTGGCGCTATGGGAATAAATACATGTTTTTTTTACATTTCCACCACTTCAAAGATACTAAAATCTTTGAAAACAATAACATTTCCTGCTGTATTCAGTACCTGCTACCAACATGAGAAAAATGGTAGCCCATTTGTGTGGCTTAACATACAATATGTGGGTGCTAGGAACACGTACGTAAACCTGACACTTTTGTTTCTTAAATTATCTGCTTGCACTAAAATGGTTATAACCATAATAGATATGCAGGAAAGGTAGAAAACAATGCCATTTTGGAAAGAAAACAACCTGACGCATCTAATGAGGGGTCACTTGCCTTCATACCCAAAGGCTGGCATGCACAAATGCTTCCAGGAGGTGGCGCTAATGAAAAAAAAGGCATTTTCTTACATTTCTGCCCCTTCAAATGTATGGAGCTCTGTGAAAACCATGGAATTTTCAACTGCATTCGTTAGCTAAAGCTCTTAGGAGTCAAACGACACCCCATTGGTATGAGCTGAACTACCTTAGGGAGTGCTAGAAGTAGAAAACTACACCTACTACAAACTGATGTTTCTAACATTTTCTCAAACCTGACTTGCCTCTACGAAAATGGCTATAACACCTTCAGAAGTGAAGAAAAGGTAGATAAACTATACCATTTTGGAAAGAAGACAACATGCCGCATCTAATGAGGGGTCACTTGCCTTTTTACCCCTAAGTTAGTTGGCACAACGATTTCCAGAATGTGGTGCTACAGGAAAACAAACAAACATTTCTTTTACACTTCAGTCACTTCAAAGATACTAAAATGGTTCAATGGCGTGGGATTTCCTAGGAGGACTTCTAGCCAGCCTAAGAAAAATGGTACTCAACTGCTGTGGGTTGACATACCAATTTGAGTGACAGGAGTGTAGCTACCAGTGAAATAGGAATGGGAAAGCAAACAGTGTATGTGTGATTTTATGGCTAACAGATGAAAGAAGCTAGGGCGTCAGCCAGTGTACGCGCGGACCTGTGACTACCAGTGTAACAGTGTGGGAGGGTGAGGGATTAGGCAGTGTGTGTGGGTATGAGCAGAGGAGCAAGGATGGTGGAGATGGTGGGGCAGTGTCTGAGAGTGTGTATGGGAGATCTGTGACTACCAGTGTGCACTGTATGTCCCCCTCATACAAAGTTTGATTCCCAGCCTGAATCTAGTGCATACTGGTACTTTGAGTCTACCAATAGGCAGTGGAAACAGGCTGGGGGTCAGGCTGGGGAATGGGACTGCCAGTTGGCTGTGGAACCAGGCAGGGGAATACGGTACATGTGTATGTGTGGGGGGGAATCGGAGGCATTTTTTGTGCGTGCCACAAGGGTGCCCAATGCACTGCAAAGCAATGCGTTGGACCCTCTGTTGCACACAAAGAGTTGTTTTTTTTTAATTATTATTTTGTATTCATACCTCGTTGGGGAGGCGGTGTCAGGAACATTCCTGGTGTCCCCCATCCAGGTCTAAAAACAGAATAATAATAAAAAAAAAAAAGTGTGTGTGTGTGTGTGTGTGTGTGTGTGTTACAGGGGGTCCAACGTATTGCAAAGCACTGCGTCGGACCCCCCCTGTGGCACGTGCATTTTTTGGGGCTTTTCCCCCAATATTTTTGTGTAGACCTCGTTGGGGGCATCAGAACCCATACAATGAGGTCTAAATAAAAAATAAAAGGGGAAAACAAAATAATCCTTTGGGTGCCACAGGGGTGTCCAGTGGATTGCAAAGCAATGCATTGGGCCCCTGTAGCACACAAAGAGTTAATTTTTTTATCGTTACTTTGTATTCAGATGGCCACCAAACAAGCTCTGATCACAAAGTAATGATAAAAAGTCCTGTGTGTGTGCCACAGGAAGGGGGTCTGCATTGAACCCTTATCCCAGTGGCACACACAGGGTTAAATTTTTTTTAATTTTTTTTTTTTTATTATATACCTCATTGAGGGGCATCAGGACCCCCTGATCCCTCCCCAATGAGGTCTTAGTAAAAAAAAATATATATGTCCACAAACGGAGTGACCCTGTGAGTGCCACAAGGGTCTCCAGCGCATTGCAAAGCAATGCATTGGATCCTTGTGGCACTCAGAGGGTTAATTTTTTTTCTATCATTACTTGGTAATCAGAGCTTGTTGGGGGGGCCATCAGGACCAATCCTGATGACCCCTCCAACAATCTCTGATAACAAAGTAATGATAAAAGCCCTGTGTGTGCCGCAGAAGGGGGGCTGCATTGCCCCCCCCCGTGGCACACACAGGGTTAATTTTTTTTTTTATTTACTTTTTTTTATTATAGACCTCATTGAGGGGTATACAAACCCCCCTGATCCCCCCAATGAGGTCTTACAAAAAAAAAAAAAAAAGTTATCAAAAAAAGTGTCCCTGTGAGTGCCACCGGGGTCTCCAGCGCATTGCAAAGCAATGCATTGGACCGTTGTGGCACTCAGAGGGTTAATTTTTTTTTTATCATTACTTTGTAATCAGAGCTTGTTGGGGGGCCATCAGGAGCAATCCTGATGGCCCCCCAACAATCTCTGGTAACAAAATAATGATAAAAGCCCTGTGTGTGTCACAGGAGGGGGGGGGGTGCATTGGACCCCCACCTGTGGCACACACAGGGTTAAATTTTTTTTTTTTTTTTTTTCTAATTATAGACCTCATTGAGGGGCATCAGGATCCCCCCTGATCCCCCCAATGAGGTCTTAAAAAAAAAAAAAAATCCCCCCCAAAGAATAGACCCTGTGAGTGCAACAGGGGTCTCCAGCACATTGCAAAGCAATGTGCTGGGACCCTGTGGCACTCACAGGGTTACTTTAATTTTTTTAATTTTTTTATTTTTTTTTTTTTTAGACATGTCAGACCTCGTGGGGGACATCAGGACCCCTCCTGGTGTCTCCCCAGTCATTGATCTCCCAGCCGATAGGCTGGGAGATCAATGGTGCGACCGCAGGAGAGCAAGAACTCTCCTGCCCTTCACTCCTACCACCGGTAGGAGTGAACAGGATCGGGGAAACTTCCCTAACGTCATCGGTGACCATGTCACCGATGACGTTTGGAGGATTCCCCCGGTCCCGCCCACTCCTACCCGGAAGTTCGGGTAGGAGAGAGGGGGAAGGAGAAACTTTGTTTCTCCTTTGTGTGTATTGATCTCCCAGCCCGATCGGCTGGGAGATCAATAACTGGGGAGGCATGAGGAGTGATCCTCATGCCTCCCCATGAGTGCCAGGGGCTTTTTTTTTTTTAATGCGGCCACTGCATGCCGGTTATACCGGCTCATGCAGTGACCGCATTTCGCTCTTACGCCGTACGAGCGTGGCACAGCAGGTACAGCTGTGTCCACTCGTACGGCGTAAGTAGCTGGCACTCTAGGGGTTAAAGGAGCAGAAAACTATTTTTTATGAAAATGTATTTGTTATAGAGATTTTCCTGCTGAGTAAAACAAGATCACTCCCACTGAGGTCCATTGTTATATTCAGAAGTTACAAATGTTCAAATGATCAGAAGTGAATTTACTGTGCATTTACTTCCTGATAGTTCTAACTGACAGTAAGTGACAGGCAGTTTCTATCACATTCTATGGAGAACTGTAAGTCACTGACTTTACTCTCCATCCTATATAATGATTCGCGAAATAGTTTGTAACGATGCAGTCATGCGCAGTAGAGACTGCCCGTGATCAGGCTGATACAGAGCAGGGAGCTCCGAAGTCAGACCGGAGGTCTGACTTCAGAGCGTCTAGCTCTGTATCAACCGCGGCGCGGGCAGTCTCTACTGGGCATGACTGCACCGAGATCACCAGCACTGTGGCCCATGTACACGGGCTCTTCTACTAGTTAGAATATAACAGAATAACTGATTGGAATTTGACCACTAGAGGAAACTGCTAATGTAAATAAACATGGGTTTAAACTGTAATAACTCTGGAAATATGCATCTGTCAGCAGTGGGAGAACCCTTATGTTACTCAACAGTAAATGCCTTACAATATATTTTTTTTCATAAAAAATGTTTACTGCTCCTTGAAGCAATGTAGAGGACATATACAGCATGCATATGCACATGAATTGCAGATGAAGCAGCCTTTATGTCAGTTTTTCTCCTATTACACATGTAAAGGAAACATAGATGATCATTGTTAAGTACCCAGAGGTATCTGTCAGTGGTCACATGGGAAGAGTAGTACATCTGATATTCTTCTCTTTTCAGTTTTTGAAGAATTTTGGCCTAAGGGCTCTATGTTCAAAAGAAAAGTGGGATGATGTTCTTACAAACTATCTGTACGATAGTGGACAAAACTCCTATTGATCTGAATGGGTCTTTAAATCCTTGAATGCTAGAGTTGTCTACAAAGCAATGAATTAGAGGTGTCTCTAGCATTTTAAGCATTAGAAGTCCCATTTAAATCATTGTGAATATTGGCAATTTGTATTTTCCCCACAGAGTTAAATGCGTCTTATGCACAAATATATAGAGCAGCAATTATGGGCAAATAAACTGAGCCACAGGAGAATTAAAAATGCCCAAGCATTTAAATTGGGCTTTTAACTACTAAAATGCTAGAGAGGTCTTCAAAATACATACACATAAAATGTGAGAGACATTGCATAAAAGACAAATACAGTGCATGTGTGGTTCTGTGGCTATTAGTAGACAGTGGAAAAAGGTGGGGAAGCAGACAGTGTATGTATGGTTTTGCAGCTAGCACTGGATAGTAGAATAAGGCTAGGGAAGTAGACAGTGTATATGTGGGTCTGTAGCTATCAGTGTACAGTAGAATATGATTCAGGAAGCAGACAGTGTATATGTGGTTCTGTGTGGATACAGGAACAATACTGTAGCGTCTGACAGTATATTTGTGGTTCTGTGGCTACCAGAGAACAGTGGAAGAAGGCTGGTGTGTCAGACAGTATTTTCAAGACATTTTGATGACCAATGGACAGCAGAATAAGGTTGAGGTGTCAGACAATGAGGCTGATGTACAAAACGAAATGGAGCAATTCGGGAGCAAATCAACTGTGCACTATAGAGGAAAAATAAATATTCCATTGATTTAAAGTGAACTTTTAACTCCTTGAATGATAGAAAGCAAGAAAGCTACTGCAGAAATGAACAGTTCCTTTTATTAAGCCCAGAACACCTCATAAGGAGAATCGGCCATATTTGTTTATGTTCTGTATAGTTCAAGCTCTGATGTGCCAGGGTACTCACATGACTCAAGATCTTGCAATGTCTGCTTTCTAATGATATCACTCTTGAGCCTATATGTGCATCATGAGCCACAATATTTGCTCTGAAAGTCACCCCCCTCTGCATCTATCAAATGCAAATGTTCTTGAGAAGGGCACCCTCTACTGCATGGCACCCAGTGTGGTTATACTCTCTGTACTGCCCTAGAAACAGCTCTGTGTGCAGTTTGTATGCCTCATAATTACTCCACCTTTTTCTTTTGAACAAAGTACCCCAAGACTATGAACTGAAATTGACTAGCTTCACAATGTGTCTCAATAGAGACCCCTCTAGCATCCAAGGGATAAATGGCCCATTTTATTGAATAGGAATTTTTGTTTGTTTTGTTTTGTCTTTATACATATACCTGTGCCCAAAAATTCCTAAATATGCATTTATTTATATAACCTATAACAGTAACATAGTTGATGAGGTTTAAAAAAAGACATGCACCCACCAAGTTTTACCTTTGTCTTATAATCCATGCTTTTGTTGATCCAGAGGACAGCAAAAAACAAAACACAGATGAAGCCATTTCCAATTATGTCCCAAGCAAGTAAAAAATACCTTCCTAATTCCAAAAGGCAGTCAGATGTTTTACATTAATTTAGGTCCTTTCACAGATAGGTAACTGGATTCTTTCCTTACTACAGTAGAAGCTAGGATGTGTTGCATGTGTTTAAAGCTTGTTTACATAAATGGCTTTGAGTATAGTTGTGCTGAGGCTAATAGCCAGGATTAAAGACGTTGGGCACAAGACTGAACATCAGATACCAATTGATTTGGTGACTGGATCACTGTACTCACAAACTGAGATGGTCAACAGTAGACTTCCCAAACAAGGTAAGTAAAGATACAGGTAAGTTTCCACTCAGAGGACTAGGGGTACAGTAAGAAGTGGTTCCCACTACTCTGGGAAATATTTCCAAAGAACAGGCTGTAGTGTAGGGGAATGGCCACTAAGGAGCTTGGAGAACAAGCAGACAAAAATATGATGGCTTTGCCAATGACAGTCATAGGTGGGAGCTCAGCAATCTGAAACTGAGCCAGAGAGAGGTAGACTCAGAACAGTGATGGTTCTGTGAAGAAGAACAGCCAGACAATTGAAAGAGGAGTTGGAAGACAGAAAGAATGAACATGCAAAGGTACCTTTGAGCAAAACAAAAAAGAAAGTCGAAATCCAAGCCAGAATCAGGGCAGCCGGCAATCAGCAGAAGTGGTAGTCAGGCAGAAATAGGGGAGGGCCACAATAAACAGTAACTGAAGTCAGCATGGTCAAGGTAGTACACAAGAACACAAACAAAGCAGTACCCCAAACAGGAAACAAGAAGGCCCTATGAATGTGCAGGTAAGCGCAATCAGAGGGGCCTAAATTGGAGGAGAGGGAAAGAAGGAAAGACACAAACAGAGCAGGATGGCAGAAAATCCAAATGCCAAAAGACACTCAGGACCAGATCCTTGTACACCCTATATGTATTTGTTACGGTTTACAAGTAAGACAAGGAGTCAGACGGTATAGTTAAAATCACCTTTATTAGGATAATAAACAATTGACAATAAGTGAATATACTATAAGCAGAGGGTGACTGGAGAGGCTAGTGACTCTATCAGAAATAGGAGCCTGCAGACGGGTCAACCACGTCTGCTGTAGACTAGGCCGAAGCCAACTCGTAGTCTCAGGGTACTAGGTGGAACGCACACAGAACCTATAGTCTCCCATAATGTAGCAACAAGGGAGACTACTGACTCACGCCTGCAGTCAGTAAGAAAGAGCTTGTCTCCAATAAGGATCGCAACAATGAAGACTACTGACTCACGCATGCAGTCAGTAAGGACGGAGTCTGCCATAGCCCCAGGTCTGCACCAGGATGGATGTCTGTGGGGAACGGAGCCACACAGCGGAGTGAACTGACAGAGCCACTGGTCAGCACCAGTTAGGATAGTCAGACATGCCAGGTTCATACACAGAGTGGTTAGTCAGTCAGAGCCACAGTTCTGCACCAGATAGGATGTCCAATAGTAGTAGACAACACTGGGAGGATAGTTTGACAGAGCCCCAGGTTGGATAGTCAGACAAGTCAGGATCATACACGGAGTGGGTAGTCAGCCAGAGCCACAGGTCTGTACCAGATTGGATGTCTAAAGCCAAAGGAGTTCACAGGTAGAATGGTCAGACAGAGCCACAGGTCAGCACCAGGATGGATAGTCAGACAAGCCGGGTCATACACAGGATACAGGAGCAACAGGAACTAGAACTTCACTGAACACCAACGTAAGGGTAACTGGATAGAGATCAGTTCCCTTTTAACAGGCAAGCCCCACACAGTACTAAACAGAGGCCTGCGAAATATTGCAATCTCGTCCCCAAACGTGACGCGTGACACAAGATGCGTCAGAACCCAGACCCCACTCCGCGTCAATCTACGGAGCAGGTCTGGTTCACACGAGGACATGGATGGCCGCTGAGAACGCCAAGCGTGCCTAGACCCAGTCCTCTGAACAGTGTGTGGGATGACACCGCGGCAACATTTCAGGCCATCAAATACCTGCGTCAACCCACCAGGCGACGCTGGATCTAAGGTAACTATGACAGTACCCCCCTTTAAAGACCCCTCCTCTGAGGACCCACCCAGGGTTTGTCAGGAAACCGGGCATGAAACTTGTGCACCAGCTGAGGAGCATGCACATCACTGGCAGGTTTCCAGGAACTCTCCTCAGGACCATACTCTTTCCAGTGAATTAGATACTGAAGGTGCCCTCTGACCTATCTGGAGTCCAGAATGCTCTGTACCACAAATTCCCAGTGATTGCCAACCTTCACCGGAGCTGACCAAACCGTACTGGTGGTATATCGGTTACAAACCAGAGGTTTGAGTAAGGAAACGTGGAATACATCGTGGATGCGCATAGAAGCGGGAAGCTCCAGTGCATATGACACAGGGTTAATTTTGCGCAACACAGAGAAAGGACCAGCAAACCGAGGAGCCAGCTTATTACATGGCACCTGTCGGTTCAGATTTCAGGATGACACCCACACCCTCTCCCCCACCTGGAAGGTAGATGCCAGCAAACGCCTATGGTCAGCCTGCCTTTTCTGCCTCTGCATGGAACCACGTAGGGTATGCTGTACCTGAACCCAAGAGGAATGGAGTGTACTCATATGCTCATCCAGAGGCGGAATTTTCTGTGCCTGAAACACATCAGGGAGAACAGTGGGCTGAAATCCATAATTAATCATGAACGGAGAACTCTGTGAGGAAGAGTTCATGGCACAATTCCGGGCAAACTCCGCTCAAGGTAACAGGGTAACCCAATTATCGTGGTGGTCAGAGATATAACAACGGAGAAACTGTTCTAGGACTTGGTTGGACCGTTCATCTGCACCATTCGACTGTGGGTGGTAGGCGGAGGAGAATGCTAACTGAATCTCCATTTGAGCACAAAAGCATCTCCAGAACCGAGACACAAACTGGCTACCTCTATCAGAGACAGTGACCCTAGGTATGCCATGGAGTTGAAAGACCACGTTAGCGAAAACCACAGCCAATTCCTGCGTGGATGGTAGGCCTTTGAGTGGTACAAAATGAGCCATCTTAGAAAATTTGTCTACGATCATTAGAATGACAGTGAAACCAGAGGATGCCAGTAGATCATCCATAAAATCTATGGACAGATGGAACCACGGTTGTTCTCTTCTGTTGGCCACCGGTTGAAGAAGACCGACAGGCAAAGGCTTAGTCACCAGGACAGTCTAGATAAGGACCAAATCAATTGGTCTCGCCCAATGTGACCAGCAATTTTGGAGGAATGGTAAGTCTCAAGCAGTTTTATGAGAAAATGAGCAGGGACAAAGCATTTCCCGCTAGGTCTCTCCACCGGAGTGGATGTTTAAGCGGCCAAAATTTGTTCTCCCAATGGAGAAGTAATACATGTACGTATAGTGGCCAGAATTCGATCAGCCAGAATAATCAGTGTGGGAAGGACCTCCTCCATGGATAGCTTACAAAATTGGCGTGATAGGGCATCCGCCTTCACATTCTTAGAGCCCGGAAGGTATGAAACCACAAAATTTAACCTTGATAGGAACAACGCCCATCTAGCTTAGCGGGGAGCCAGGTGTAAGAATCAAGATAGGAGAACTAGTACCCTCCAGGAGGTGTCACCATTCTTTCAGTGCCAATATAATAGCCAATTATTCTCTATCCCCAATCTGGTATACCATCTCTGCCTTAGACAGTTTCTTCAAAAAATACCCACAAGGGCGTAAGGCATCCCCTGGAGCCAAGCGTTGAGAAAGCAGGGCATCTACTCCAATCTCAGACGCGCAACCACCAGTATGAAGGGCAGGGTGGGATTGGGATGCACCAAAATAGGAGCTGCTGCAAATGCTGCCTTGAGGTCTTAGAAGTCACGTAACACACTGGGGGACCATTCTGAATCCTTAGCACCCTTATGGGTCAAATCGGTGCTAGGTTTGACAGTAGACGAGAAATTCTTAATAAACCTTCCGTGATAATTAGAGAGGCCAAGGAATCTTTGAATAGATTTGAGTCCCTCAGGACGAGGCCATTGCAGCACAGCGGACAGTTTCTGAGCGTCCATGGCCAACCCAGAAGAGAAAATGATGTAGCCCAGAAAGGTAACCTGGGGCTTATGAAATTTGCATTTCTCCAACTTGCAAAACATGTTGTTTTCTTTTAACAAACCTAGGACTCTGGATACATCCGAATGATGAGTCTCCAACGTAGGAGAGTGAATGAGGATGTCATCCAGATAGACCACAACACAACTTTGCAATAGGTCTCTCAGTACATCATTGATAAATTCCTGGAAGACAGCAGGAGCACTGCAAAGACCAAAGGGCATGACAAGATATTCATAATGCATGCTCCGGGTGAAACACTGTCTTCCATTCATGGCCCTCTTTATTCTGACCAGATTGTAGGCCTCCCTTAAGTCAAGTTTTGTGAAAATTTTGGGACCTTTGAGACGGTCAAATAGTGCCGTAATCAGTAGTATCGGATAAACCACGATAATCAATACATGGACGCAACTCTCGTCTTTCTTTTTGACAAAAAAGAATCCAGTACCAGCAGGGGATGTAGATTTGTGAATGGTGCCCCTCTCCAGAGCATCGGCAACATAGTCCTCCATAGCCTTGTTTTCCTCCACAGACAGAGGGCATATACGGCCCCTGGAAGGGGTAGTACCAGGTAATAAGTCTATCGAACAATCATAAGGCCTATGAGGAGGTAATGCTCCGGCCTGGACTTCATTAAACACATGAATGAACTGAGAATAGGCCTCTGGAAGGCCAGCAGACTTAGCAAACGCCAGTCTAATGGGGAGTGATAGACAGGACTCATCATAGTGTGGACCCCAAGACGGTATCTCACAAGTACTCCAATCAATCCTAGGGTTATGTGCCTACAACCAAGGAAACCCTAGGATGATGGCATAATGAGGAGAGTTGATAACCTGAAACTTCAGGGTTTCTTTATGGAGGGCTTCCACTTTCAGGGTTAACGGAGACGTCTCATGAGTCTGCCATCAAGGGTCTGCCATCAATGGCCTCAACAGCCAAGGGAGAGGCACGTGACTGTAAGGGAACACCATTTTGCTCAGCAAAAGCAGTGCCCATAAAATAACCAGCTGCACCAGAGTCTATTAATGCTGAAACTGAGATAGACTCATTGGCCCAAGTAAGAACCACCTCAAGCATGGGTTTATCTTGCATGGCCTCAGGGGACTGAGAGATGCCACTTAAGATCTATCCTCGACAGGATCTTAGGTGTGAGTGTTTTCCCAGACGTACAGGGCAAGACTTCAATACGTGTTCCTCCCTCCTCCAAAAGGCCCTCTTCTCCACAGAGAGCTGGGTGGCCCCAACCTGCATCTGTTCACCACCCCCAGAGTTGGAACCAGGAGGCATGGGAAGTGAGGGAGGACTGGGTGGGCAAGTTAAGTGAGAGGACATTCTGGTAGGATGCTTCAGCAGGCGTTCCTTAAGCGAGGGTCTCTCCCAGACCCAAGTGTCAGTCTGGATGATAAACAATATCACCTCACCAAGACCTTAGGTAATTCACATGCAGCAATCTCATCCTTCACATAGTCAAAAGCCCTTGGAAAAGGTGGCTATAAGAGCCTCATTGTTCCAACCCACCTCGGCTGCCAGGGTGTGGAACTCAATAGTGTACTCCGACACAGTACGACTGCCCTGGCGGATGGACATTAAATGTTTGGTAGCTGAGGTCGCGCGACCTGGCACATCAAAGACACATTTGAAGGAGGTCACAAATTCATTAAAGTTATATATTATGGGTTTGTCCGTCTCCCATAAAGGATTTGCCCAAGCCAAAGCCTTGCAGGAAAGGAGGGAAATCATTAGGCCAACCCTACTGCACTCACTAGGGAAGTCATACGGAATCATTTCAAGGTAAATGCCCAGTTGGTTAAGAAATCCACGACAAAGCTCAGACTCCCCACTGTAACGCTGTGGGAGTGGAGCGGATCCAGACAACCCTCTTACCAATCTTGCATCAGAGACGGTAGGAACTGCCAGTGCCAAGGAAAGAGCTGGGGCGGCCACCGGTTCTTGGTTAGAGAGTTCTAAGTGAGCGGTACAGCTAAGCAAGATCTGCAAAGCCAATGTCAAATGATTAATACGTTTCTCTTGGACCTGCATCCTGTCCAATAATTCCTGAAAAGGTGAACCACTATCACCGTCAGTAGTCATGACCCTTATGTACTGTTACGGTTTACAAGTAAGACAAGGAGTCAGACGGTATAGTTAAAATCACCTTTATTAGGATAATAAACACTAGGGAATAAGTGAATATACTATAAGCAGAGGGTTACTGGAGAGGCTAGCGACTCTATCAGAAATAGTAGCCTGCAGATGGGTCAACCACATCTGCTGGAGACTAGGCCGAAGCCAACTGGTAGTCTCAGGGTACTAGGGGGAACTCACACAGAATCTACAGTCTCCCATAATGTAGCAACAAGGGAGACTACTGACTCACGCCTGCAGTCAGTAAGAAAGAGCTCATCTCCAATAAGGATGGCAACAATGGAGACTACTGACTCATGCCTGCAGTCAGTAAGGACGGAGTCTGCCAGAGCCCCAGGTCTGCATGATGATGGATGTCTGTGAGGAATGAAGCCACACAGCGGAGAGACAAGACAAAGCCACCGGTGAGCACCAGTTACGATAGTCAGACAAGCCAGGTTCATACACGGAGCGGTTAGTCAGCCAGAGCTAAAGTTCTGCACCAGATAGGAAGTCCAATAGTAGTAGTAGGCAATACTGGGAGGATAGTTGGACAGAGCCCCAGGTCAGCACCAGGTTGGATAGTCAGATAAGCCAGGATCATACTCGGAGTGGGTAGTCAGCCAGAGCCACAGGTCTGCACCAGACTGGATGTCTAAAGCCAAAGGAGCGCACAGGTAGAATGATCAGACAGAGCCACAGGTCAGCAACCAGGATGGATAGTCAGACAAGCCGGGTCATACACAGGATACAGCAGCATCAGGAACTAGAACTGCACTGAACACCAACGTAAGGGTAACTGGATAGAGATCCAGTTCCTTTTAACAGGCAAGCCAGGAAGTAGAAGGGTGAAGCTATCAGCCCCAAACAGTAAAAAACAGAGGCCTGCGACATATTGCAACTTCGCGCCTGAACATGACGCATGACATGAGTTGCGTCAGAACCCAGACCTCACTCCACGTCAATCTATGGAGCAGGCCCGGTTCACACGAGGACATGGATGGCCGCTAAGAACGTCAAACGCACCTAGGCCCAGTCCTCGGAACGATGCATGGGATGACGCCATGGCGACATTTCAGGCCATCAAATACCTGCATCAACCCACCAGGCAACACTGGATCTAAGGTAACTGTGATAGTATTGAAACATACTTTCTTGTAAGTATCTACAGTATCTGCCAACCCAAACTCCAGAGGCAAATAATTCTACATATTTACCACCCCTAATGTAAAAAAAATCCCTGCCTTTGTTTAAATCACCTTTCCTTTAATCCTAAAGGATACCCTTTATTTTCTGCTTAGCCTTTTGAGTAAAGAATTCCAGAGAATGCTTTGTATTGATATTGATGCCTTCTCTCTAATGTAAACAAGCCATGTTTCCAATCCCTTTTAAGAGCTGTGCATCTATGTACTTTTTTAGTTATAGTAAAAAAAAAAAAAAAAAAAAAAAAAAAAAAAAAAAAATATATATATATATATATATATATATATATATATGTATTATGCCTGCACTCACATATCTCCTTACATCCCATTAGATCCGGGTGCAGTTCAAAAGTATGTAATAACATTGGAATAGAAACAAACACACTCACGGTACACCATGTAAAAAATGTATTAAATTACATCATACAAAACATCTTATAGCAACGTTTCGGTCCTCTCAACGGGACCTTCCTCAAGCTATAAGCTTGAAGAAGGTCCTGTTGAGAGGACCGAAACGTTGCTATAAGATGTTTTGTATGATGTAATTTAATACATTTTTTACGTGGTGTACAGTGAGTGCGTTTTCTTTCTATTCCAATGTTATATATATATATATATATATATATATATATATATATACACACTAGCAAAAGGTGCATGACATTGACCGTGGGGATTAAGTGGTTTGAGTGCTTCAGGGTTTTGGATATGTTTGTAGCAGGGTTTAAATGTAGACACCTTTTGGAGAAGGGGGGAGAAAGACACACATGCTGAATAAGGGGGATAGAGAGAGGTACAGAGACGTAGAAGGGAGGCACATATTGTAGAAGGGGGAGAGCGAGATATGATGGAGGAGGGGGGAGAGACATGATGGGGAGAGAGAAAGTAACATGATGGAGAAGGGGGAAAGAGAGACATGATGGAGATGGGGGACAGAGACTCATGACGGAGATGGGGGACAAAGACTCATGATGAAGAAGGGGGACAGACACTTATGACGGAGAAGGGGGACACAGACTCCTGATGGGGAAGGGGGACAGAGACTCATGATGGAGAAGGGGGGGCAGACATATGATCTACCATTTATCCCTTTCAGTGGAAGGGGGTATGCAACACATTGTTGCATACACCCCGGCACTCAAAGGGTTAAAGTAAACATCCAAGGTGGCAGGCAATGGAGGCATTCCTAATGCAGGGAGCGTGGTTGCTCCTACAGAGAGATGGGGAGGGTGGAGAAACTGTAAAAATTGGGCGTCCTGGCACTGACTACATGAACTCCATCTCCCAGGATCCTTCCTGTCACCTCTGAACTTACAGCAAACACTTTGCTGAAACTTTGGAAGTTACAGGAAGGAGTGTGTGAGATGGAGTTCAATCAGGCGGGATAGTCAGCTGTGTTTGTCTGAAAAGAGAGAAGCACAATAGGTTTTAACCCCACAAGTGCCACAGAGATACCATCAACTTGTACTTCATACTGAACTGAGGTTGTACTCTTACACACTATGACTACTTTAACCCTTTGAGTGCCAGGGGGAAAGCAACACATGGCAATGTATTGCATACCTCTGTGGCATTAAAAGAGTTAATTGAAATATTCAAAAGGTCTGGCATTTAGCTTTGTAAAGTTGGCAGTTGTAGACCACCACAAAAATAGTAGCACAAACATTTTTTTACTTGCGCCAGGAATTATCATGTGGTTGCAGTCCCCTTCTTCCTGATTGCCTGACAGACTGCAGAGTCCTACAGCATAGTGTTGATTAGGGCCACTGCTTGGTTCTCATGATTTCATGTACCACTCAAAGGCTGCCTTTCTGAATGGAGCTGCAATTGGACTCCATATGTTTTTGTGTGTTTTTGAATTGTTTCAGCTCCCCATACAGTGCTGTGTGCTCTGTAACGTACTGAGTGGTGGAGAGGTATGTAAAACTGTTTTCCATAGCTCTCTGCCACTCAGTACATTACAGAGCACACAGGTCTACTGCACAGGAGCTGAAACAATTCAAAACACACAAAAACAAATGGAGTCCAATTGCAGGTCCATTCAGAAAGTCAGCCTTTGAGAGGTACATGAAATTGTGAGAACTGAAACACACATGCAGTTTAGCAGTGTTTTGCCATGAGTGGTGTGTGCCTCTCATTGCTGTGGCATTAAAGGGATAGTAATATTTCGTTTTATCTTTATTTTATTTTGTAGGCATTAAAAAACATGAAGAACGATATAAGTCTTATCTCTCAAACCTTTATGGTTTAAGAGATATTCGCAAGCAAAGTATCCCTCCCCCCCTGTTCAGCCAGATCAGAAGGGAGGTGCCCAGGTAGACTGAAGAGAGGGACAATTTTCAATTAAGATAAGGGAAAAAGCTGAAAAACTTGTCAAGGGGGGAAGGGCTTTCATTGTTTTCATACAAAGAAGATTGTCCCCTGCTGTTATCTGTCTGGTCTTACAACCAGATTCACATCTGAGAAGAGATGGCTTACACTGGAAAAAGGGGCGGGAGGGGGAAACTTTACTTGTGAATATCTCTTAAACTATAAAGGTTTGAGAGATAAGACTTATATCGTTCTTCATGTTTTTTTAATGCCTACAAAATAAAATAGTATTACTATCCCTTTAAGGATCTGGTCAACCGCTGCCCCTGTCAGTTTCCTTGCTGTTCCTGTGACCAACTCTACCCCACACGTGTCACCAGCAGAGGTGCGTCCCTCGCGGCACAAGAGACAGGCACACAGGCAGAAATGTTTCGTAGATGTCCCCAGCTGTCTTATTCAAGAGACAGGCACTCACACAGCAGCGAGTCAGAGAGAAAGGCATAATGGGGAGGGGGAGCAAGAAAAATGTAAGTGGGAGAAAAATGGAGATGGCAAGAGCGTGATAACGCAAGAAGAGGGATAATGAGAGAAATAAGAGAAGAAGCCCCATGTTTATGTATGTATATATAAAGGATGTATTTGTCTGAAAACGCAAAGCGGCACCCTTATGTGAGCCACACCTTTAGGTGAGCCACATGAGTGTGGCGTGGTGGGCAGAAGTGAGCACCAAGCATGTTTAGTGGTGAGTCAAATAAGGCTTAAACAGCATGGATGAGTGTGTAGGCGACTGGATTGATGTAAGCCTATAAATTAGTGGAATGTTTTGGATGATACGGAGGGCTTCTGAGAATCATGGGAGGTGTAGTCCAAGTGTGTGTTGTGCATGTTTTTCATCTGAAAAGTTAGTAGAATTTTTTTGATGATTGCTGGATGATATGAAGGGCTGGTGAGAATCATGGGAGGTGTAGTCCAAGTGTGTGTTTGGCATGTTTAATTTGTTTTTCAGCCAGCTTACTCGAATAGCGGTGGGCAGGCCAACTCCCTGCATGATTTTCACATGAGAAGCAGTAAATTATGTAATGAGGCTTTCTCTTATATTTTTTTTTTTTTTTAAAGAAGAGATGCCAAAAAGTGCACTCCATACTATTGGCTGTTGCAGTGTCTGAGTGGCACTGCTATGAAGTCTACCAGTACTTCCAAATCCTTCTCTATCAAGGAATCACCAAGTAGGTTCCCATTTAGAGAGTGTCTATATCTATCCATCTACACTACTGTGGAAAGTTTTAAGCAGGTGTGAAAAATGCTAATCTAAATAAAATCAATATTTCTTGTGACCAACCTTTGCCTTCAAAACAGCATCAATTCTTCTAGGTACACTTGCACAGGGTCTATAATTAAACACCAGGTGCAACAGGTGCTAATGATTATCAATTTAATATGTACGTTGAAGCACAATCATTAACAGAAACAGCTGTGTAGAAGAATTGATGCTGTTTTGAAGGCAAAGGGTGGTCACACCAAATATTGATTTGATTTAGATGTTTCTTCTGTTTATTCACTTTGTATTTTCTGAATTGATAAAAAATGTCTATTTTTGAAAGCATTCTTACTTTACAGAATTTTTTCACACCTGCCTAAAACTTTTGTGTATGGATATAATAGTGCTGTCCGTTCGATTGGGAGAGCTGTGAACTTTGTGGACCCACTGGGCCACTCCTGAAATGACTCTCACACTCCTGATTCGCTGCCTGCAGCTGATCTCCACCCCCCTGCCATCCCTTGTTGGGGCAGACGGTGAAACAGAAACAGAATTCTATCTGTGTAGCTTCATTATATATATCATGTTTGTTTATGCCACCCAAAATGCATTATCTTAAATGTATCTTCATTATACCTCATTTGCACTTTTCTGCCCATTCACTCACTTTATCCAAATCTTATTATAGAGAAAAAACATTCTGCTCTGGATGTAGATACTTAAATAATTTAGTGTAATCACCAAAGTCTGAGACACTACTGAGAGAATAACTACCTCGTGATTATTGATAAACAAATTAAAAAGCATTGGACTGTGGATTGAACCCTGAGGCATTCCACTTAAATGTTAGACAACAGCTTTCTGCATTCTGTTATGTAACAGGTTCTGTATTCATGCACAGATACTGCTTCCAAGTCAGTCCCTTTCAGTTTATGCAGTTTATGAAACACGGTATCAAATACTTTAGCAGAATCCAAATATACTACATCCACAGCTATTCCTTGGTCCAAGTTAACATTTACCCTTTCATAGAACATAGGTAAATTAGTTTAACATGCTCTGTCCTTCATAAAACCATGCTGACTCTTACTAATGTTATTGCTGATTATCAATTAATCATGAATACTATCTTTTAGTAACTCTTCTAGCAGTGGACACTGGTAAAAAGTGAAAAGATAGATAAAAACTATATGGGGCTGCATGGTGCTTCTGTTATTCCAGTGCAGTCCTGCATAAACACTCCTCTGAGTGCTAGGTTGCTCATCCGTGCTCACCTTAGAAGGAGCATTGCCTTATAGCATCTTATTCAATATGGATGCCAGACTTACAGGTCTATAATTTCCACGTTTAGAGCTTGCCTGCTTTTAAAATGATTGAACTATATCTCTTTTCCTCCAGTCACAGGCCACTATGCCTGATGAAAGTGAATCAATAAATATTAATCATAATGGCATTGCTATTAGTGAACTAAGTTCCCTAAGTAACCTTGGGTGTATGCCATCAGGAGCATTATTCCTGTGCTGTACCTGTTTAGTTGAGTGATTCATTAGTTTCCATTCATTTTAATACAATAATCATTCACTTTTCCAGCTTTAGTAAATATGAAAAGTATGATTCCTTTTAAACCCTTGTATGCTAGAAAAGTCTTTCAAATACATTGTAAACTTCACTGACATCAAAAGATTTATGAGCATAGCAGCACAAAATCAGTCACCATGCTGATTTTGTGCCATATCAAATATTCCACATAACCTATGCAGGTATTATGGCTCATGTTTTATGTTTTAAACATTCAGTCAGTCCTGAATACCATTACTATGGAGGCTGACATGACATTTCAAATGTAAATAGGCAGAGTCCATGGCCCTACTGATCCCTTTAAATATCAGAGAGGGTGCACACCTCTCTCTTCATTAAAAGGTTGGCATTACCTTGTGCAATGAAAAAGATTTTGATATTCTGTGATACCAAAACTGTCAATGCCTCCATGGATACATCATTCAGGACTGGTGTAAGATGATATGTCTTGAACAAGAGCACAATAATAAAATGAATGGGGACCATTAGGATTTTCTGGCCACAGGAAGGTAAGCATAGTGTTATTATGAGGAGGTGTTGTCTCTTAAGTCTAAGTTATTAGGCTAATATTTTTCAGGTAACAGTGAGCAAGTAGTTCTAGGTTGTAGTGTGTCTTATAAGGCAAATCTTACAAAAGTCAAAGATGCACTTTGTGAAATGTTAGTCTTCCACACTTCCTGAAATTGGTCTGTGGAATCCATTTCACTTTTTATTGAACCCTGGGGCTTTATGGAACCCCTTTCACTTCTTCAGGGAACCCTGGGGCTCCACAGAACCCCTTTCACTTCTTGTGGGAACCCTGGGGCTCCATAGAACCCAGTATTATAACTACTATACCACAGCATACACACACACCACACATAATCCCAGCTCCAGAACTGATTATTACCATGAACATTTATTTTTTATGAAACTAATACTATCAATGCACATAGGGCCATATGCAGAGAGAAAAACAATTGCACCACAAGGGCCAAGTGTACATTCCTGGTGATTGTTGTGGGGATTTTTACCCTTTGAATGCCAGACAAAATGGTGCAATTCTGAGACGCACCAACTTCTCCATAAGGAGCAAATAAATAATTCCCCAATTTCTATTGAGTTAAATGCAGCTTTTAACCCCTTGAATGATAAAAGGTCTGCATTACATTGCTTCACAATGCATTGACCACCTCTAGCATTCAAGGTTTCAAAATACCCTTTTGAATCAAGGAGGATTTAGAGAATTTGTATTTGTCCCCTGTGGTACAGTTGGTTTGACCCAGAATTGCACCAGATTGGCTTTTTAATTATATCCCATATTGCATAAGGAATACAATCAAGTCCTCACAGAAAATGTCCATTCCCCATACTGCATACTATTTAACTCTTTGTATTTTCCATTGTCACCAAAGGGTTAATATTCTCGGAACACGGTGTAGCATTTGGAAAAATTCAATTGTTCATTTAGCTAATGTACTAGAAGCAAGTATTAATAAACCATGTCCTTGACTCGGAGAGTTTCAGATATTCTCAATTGCACTCAAGTCTAATTCGAACAAATACAGGGTCACATGCACAATTAATGGAGCATAACACCTGATGCTCACAACAATATTACTGAGTATCCCTAATAGGAGGTAATTTGCTTAATTTACATGAATACTCACAATGTGGAGGTAACTTGATATTTTATTTTCTTTGACATTCATAGCTCTTTGTTTCACTAGGACTTTTACTAATGAGATGCATTTGCCATTGTGGGTATTATCCACAAAAGAAAACAAATGAAGTTCTAGAGCAAACAAACAGCACTACAGGGGATTTAAATGGGAATTTTAACTCCCTGAGTGCTGGCTAGGTTTCCAATCATTGCAGAACAAGGAACTGAAGCATTCAAGGGGTAAAAGCCCCATTTAAAGCAATGGGAATCTGTAGAATTTGTATTTATCTCCCATGGTGCAGTTGGTTTGTTCCAGTACTGCAGTTGTTTTCTTTTGTGCATAATGTTCTGTTTTTAAGCAAAGAAAGGTTATAGTGCATCAGAGATCTGAAGCAGAAAGTCCAGTTTCAGTACCGGTCCGTTAAGCCAATTAGGTGTGTCGATTCGTTTGTGGATGAAAGACAGTGGATAAAGAAACTTGTATGTGTAAAACTGGAAAGAAGGACTTTGATGTGAATTGTGTAAGCTGTTCGGAAACTAATTCATTAGGTATTCCATGAAGATGGACTACTTCTCTTATAAACACTGCAGCAGTTTCAAAAGGGAAGGGTATTTGCTTTGAGGAACAAAGTAGGTCATTTTTGTTATCCTGTCTACTGGAACAATGATAGTGGCAAAAAAGCAAGAAGATGGCTTACCAATGATGAAGTCATTGAAATTTAAGAACAAGGATGAGGTGGCATTGACAACAGCAATACTTTTCCAATAGGTCTGTTTTGAACTTTTGGACGTGACAAAAATAATACAGGAATTGACATAATTCACATAACTCCTAATGAACCTGTCCAAAGAGAGTCACCAAAATGTACAATGCACCAATTCTTTCGTTTCATGAACTGTTGGATGACCCTCCAATCCTTACAGATCTGAAACAAAAAGTTCTTGTTGAGAAAGAGCTGCACATTGTTTTTAATCAGTTTCTTCTCTGAAAATTTTGAAGCAGGTTTCTGCTTTACTATTGTATGTATGTATGTAATGTGAAATTGAAACCTTAACATGAAAAAAGGCCATCTGGCTTGGTGAGGATGAAACCTCATGGAAGAGCCTAAATATTTGGTTAATGATTTTCTGTGAAGATGTTGAATGTATTGTGAGCTCATTCAAGTAGGTGGAGAAATTTTTGGAGGGCTAATTTCATTGCAAGCAATTCTCAGTTGCTGAAAGCATTTTTCTCCATCAGAAGGAGCTTGCAGATAGAAAAAGGCTACTGGATGGAGTGAATTCTGAGGACAGCGATTACTTCAGAGTCTGAAGCAGCAACTTCCAGCACATAGATCAGGAAGTCATCAGAGTGTCTAAAAAAAAAGCATTTTCAGAATCTCAAAGGTGTCATAGGCAATATGGCTCCAAGCAAAACAAAGATTTGAGCTGATGAGACAGGAAATAGGAGCAACAATTTTGGAGAAATCCTGGGGGTTTGCACTAAGGCATGATGAAGAAGTGATAATGTGGAAATAACACTTCTACAGTTCTTATGTTATTCTATAGAGCCTATGCCCTGAGATCTCCAAAGTTGAAGAAATCTTAATGTCTCCATAGGAACTGGAATAGTGATCTCACTGGAGAAGTCATCTCCGCTTTATCACCTCTTTAGCACCCCTTAGTGTGTAACCCCCTGGAATCAATATCCTGGAAAAGTTGGCATACCCAAGAAATTGCTGTATGGCCTTGTGATCCAAGGGAATAGGCCAAATGGTAAGAGCAGACACAGTTTGAGAATCCATATTGATGCTGTCAGCTGATATGATGAAACACAGGAATTCCACAAAAGTTATTTCAAAGATATACTTTTCCAGCTTGGCATACAATACATATGAATGTAGATGGGATAAAAATTTCCTGATGTGAGAGAATTGTTTTCTAAAGATGAAAATAAGACTAAGATATAATCTAAAATGACAACCATGAAACTATCAAGCAAGTCTTTAAAGACATATTAGTGAAGTATATCTAATTAAATTAACAATCAAATGTGCACAAAGTAATGACATATAAGAAAACAGCCTGCTTAAAAGGTAAAGTAACGCCCCCACTTAAATGTTAATAAAGAGAAAGATTACCATTGAGAAATAGCTTAGCCAGCACCACAAATTGTAATACAGAATGCACAAGCCACTGTAAATATATATTATTACAACAGAGCCAAGCCAAAAAAAGTGCTTTGATTCTTTTTAAGGCTTGGTTCTCTTTTAATAAGCATATTTTGTATACATTTTCTTGAATTTGCAGTGCTAAAGTATTTCTCTGTGCTCATTAACGAAGTGCAGAAAGTGTCCAAGACACCTGAATCACAGAGCTAATGAGGAATGCCCTGTGATCCCATTTAACATCACATCTCCAGCAGCAGTAGAGCAGCAGTAGGGTTCATTGCTAGTGTGCTGATATCCCAAACTGAAGTAAAGGACTGCAAAGTCAGATATTCCCTCACTGGTTGAGGTTGAGTAAGAAGTTGGAGAGAATCGCAGACCACCAGTGCCCTAAGGAAGACTAAAGTGAAAAGACTAAGTAATGCATCAGGGATATCCTAAAAAAATGACCAAAAAGGTATATATACAGTAAATCAAACACATCGAACTCAAAGTTTCCTGGTAGAAATGTAGACAGCAAGATATAGAAGGTACTGAAAACCCAGGAAGCAAAGCAAACCAGAAACAAGACCATAACAAACAAAATTTCACTGCATATTCTGATTACCAACAGTTGGTCTTCAAAGGAGTAAAGAACGAGAAGTCAGCCATTAAGACTATATGAAAGGTGCTTTCAACTAAAACAGGGTTTTTTACAGTAAAGGCGGTATAGTTATGGAATTCTTTGCCTCTGGATGCTTTGCATGCAGATACTGTAACTGCTTTCAAAAAAGTAATGGATACCTATCTAGCAGAGAAGAATATTGTTAATTATAACAGTTAACTTCAAAGCAGAATCAGGGTTGATTCAGGGAACTATCTGATTGCCATTTTGAGTCAGGAAAAACATTTTTTTACCCGCTTACTTGGAATGGCTTCACTGTTTTTTTTTTTACTTCCTCTGGATCAACAGGGGTGATTTGGCATGGGCTGGACTTGATGGACGCATATCTTTTTTCAGACTCATCAACTATGTTACTATGAATACACTACATAGAACAGAAGCACAGATATGCCATTCAGTGCACATGAAGTACGTAGGTTCACTGAATTACTGCATTAGATCCAGGAACAAAATATGAAAACTGTGGCTTGACAGGAACAGGTTTAGCAATAACCCTTCAGAAGGAATTAACTTCAAAGTGAAAGGTTGAAGATGCTGAACAGGGCTACAAAAATTAACTGTAAAAGTATGCTTGACAAGTGGAGAAGCAAGCGGATTAATTATTCACAGCAAAGACTCTGAACACACATCAAGGTGAATAGGGACATGAACTGGAACAATTGCTTCTGGCTCAGAGGAACTCAGAAGGACCCAAAAAAACTTGACAAGGGCAAGGCTGGAAAATAACTTAACTCCAACAGCAGTAAACAGGAAACATGCAGGTTAGAAAAACTAGGCTTTGAATATGCTCCAAAGAACTAGGAAGGGGAGGATTTGAAGGTACACGGCAAGATATGAAATCAGGTAAAAAGCTGTCTTCCATTCATCTCTCTGCTTAATTATTATTATGTTATACACCCCTTGTAATGCAGCTTTGTGTAGATTGCAGCAGACCTTAAGAGGTCAAACAGCTCAGGGATGAAAGGAAGCGGCAGGGCTGCCATCAAGGGGGGACAGGGGGGGACAGTCTCCCCTGAGCCCATATCAGTAAGAGGACCCAGGTCCTGTAAGATGCACAAGGCTGTTGACAAAATTGTTTAGCAGACTCAACTGGCCATAGCCAGTATCTCTGCATCTTGCCACTGTGCCTTTAATGCAATACTAGCAAAGCATATTTTGACACCATTCCAAAGTGGCATCACCATGCTTAGCCACTTTGTATACAAACTGCCAGCTAATGGGAACCAAAGGCAATGCACTTGGTCATCCATGGCTCATACACTGCATCTAGGCTGCAGCTTGCACTACACAGGAGCGTGAAAAGGTGTATAAAGGCATGTACCTGTCACGGTTCCCAGGAATAAATCAGGAGTCAGTATGGTAAAGTAAAACAATCTTTTATTAGAATAATAACAGTAATGCACGTAAACAGATAACACACAGAGGATGATTAAAGAGAGTCAAGCACTGTATTAGAAATAGCAATCTGCCAATAGCTCCACCATACTAGGCCTCAGCTCACTGGAGCCTCAAGGTAATTCGGAATGCCCAAGGACTAGCACTGACTCAGCCTGCAGTCAGTCTAGGAGTCTGATAGAGCCCCAGGACCCGCACTAGGATGGGTGTCTATGGAGCAGGGACCAACACACAGAGGAAACAGCAGAGCCCCCTAGTCAACACAAGAAAGGATAGTCAGACAAGCCGGTTCATACACGAGCAGGTAGTCATCCAGAGCCACAGGTTTGCACCAGATAGGATATCCACTGAAGCATTGGTATGCTGGAAGCGAAGTGGTCAGAGCCCCAAGTCAACACCAGAGTGGGTAGTCAGACAAGCCAGGTCATGCACAGAGAGGGTAGTCAGCCAGAGCCACAGGTTTGCACCAGAAAGATGTCTACGCCAAATCAGAACGCATAAAGAGATGGTCAGACAAAGCCACAGGTCAACATCAGAATGGATGGACAGACAGGCCGGGTCATACACAGTTCAGGTAGTCAGCCAGAGTCACAAGTCCGCAGCGGATTGGGTGTCCACTACACAATGGGAGCAGGCAAAAGAGTTGTCAGACAGAGCCACAGGTCAGCACCAGAAAGGATGGTCAGACAAGCCAGGTCATACACAGAGCCCAAGGGAAACAGAACTGTTTTGTACAACAACGCAAGGGCAACTGAGTCAGGACTCAGTCAGCCCTTTTAACCCCTCCTCAGAAAGTAGGTAGGAGGAACAGCTCAGAGGGAGGAAGTAGGTAGGAGGAGACTACAGGAAGCAAACATATAAAACAGAGCTTGAAGCCTCTTGCCTGCAGATGACGCTGAAACCAAGGTAAGCTGTAACAGTACCACAGTATGACTGCACATGGTATGCATATATATTTGTGTAACTGTACAGGGAATGCAAGTGCGTGTGTATGTGAGAAATAGAACAGTTAGGGGGGATCAATACTTTAAACATTAATAATACACTACTACAAAAATAATAGTAAATAAAAAGGGAGAGAAGAAAATATAATGCTAATGCCATTATTCCACAGAGTAAACAAATGACCATAACATACATAAGGAGTAATTCACAAAGCAGTGAAGCAGCAACTTACCTACCTACTGAAAGAAACAGTTGCAGGGAACAATCCAAACAGAAGTGCATCAACACCATTCTCACATTCACAGTTTTGATTTTTGCCCTCATTAGACGATGGACCCTTCCAACTTTAAAATGATTTAAGGCTGAGCAGTCAGTGAATATTGTTTTATTATTTGCAATTATGAAGTCAGTTTGAATTGTATTACCATTATGGCTTTTCCATGTCCATTTTCTCTGGACATTTTTCCTGTAGAATGAATTCATGATGTACAAATTTTGTTCTTATACAAATTTGATCAGTTGGTTGCCTCTATTGTCTCTTTTTACAATTCCATGTGGTCTGATTGTTTTTTCACCATTTTGGATCTTGCCAAATCTCACATTGAAATCTCCCATTATATATTTGTAGTGGTAATTGCCCTGTTTGCAGAGGTGTAATAAATCATCATAAAATTCTTCAACTGTGGATAATTGTAGGGGCTTAAACCTGAATGATTTGGAGAACATAGGAACTGTTTAGTTTGATAGCACAAGAAGAAACACTTTCAGAAACACTTTCTACTTTTACATCTGATTCCTCCACATCATCTATCATTGACTCCTTATTGTATAGAGTTTAACCCCTTAGTGACGACCGGCACTTAATGACAGGGTTTTTTTTTCCATTATAGCGAATGACTTCCTGGACTTACCAGGTAAGTCATCTGTCACTAAGTGACATTTTTTCATGACTTACCTGGTAAGTCCATTGTCAGTAAGGGGTTAATCATTTCATAAATGAACGCAGTAGTGCATGAGAGTAGAAAACCCAAAGCCACAAGAAACTCCAAAACAAAAACTTTGCAAATAGTGTTTTAAATAAGGTAGAACCTTGTAAATGATCTCAAGTCTTCATATAACCTGCGCTTAGGGACAGACTTGGACAGCAGGTTAAACTTGTCCAGAAGGACTGCAAGGAGAGGGGCTCTAAAAGAAGAAGACATTAGGCACTCCAGTTGATTCACAGCAATATTCAACATTAGAGATTATTAATTTATCATGTATCAGTTTAACCCACCTCAGGAGAGGGTTTGAAAAAGGGTTTGAATTTTGTACCTGACCATAAGTTTAATCTATTCAACAGCTTGTGGATGTGAATAGATTAATAAAATCTCTTACTATTAAAAAATATTTTGGGATAGTAAAGATTGAAGTCAACACGAACCCTTGTCTAGGGCCCCCCTGAAGCTTCAATTTGGAGTCATTGGGTCAGACTTTGCAGATATATGTGCCTTTTATAATCTGCAGTCTTTATAGGAAGAGTCCATAGGTACTAGATCTGAAGATTTGATTAACTCTCTGGACTCTGGCTTTCTCCAGGTATCCCATTTGTTCCCTTGCATTGCAAGGGACAACAATTGGATTTGTTCCAGAGAGTTGTGGAGAGTCAACCTTTCCATACCTTAGCACTCTGTGTTCTTGCCATTCTCTCCCACATACATTATCATGTATGAAAACATTATCATACACCAACACATGTACAAACACACACATAAGCAAAGATCACCCACAGAATAGTGGGGGTACAGAAATTTAAAGAGGCAAAATGTCTGTATCACCAATTGAATATTATGAGCAAACATCGACTTTACAGGGGTTGGGGGGGTCTCCACCTAGGAATATTTATTTTTTTTACAAAATGGTGCATTTTAAACATTTTGCCTTTTTAGACATTTGAGTTTCAGATAGGCCTCCCCCGACTTGTGTTGCAATGCATTGGATACCTCTCTGAAGCCACCCTTTGAGTGCCAGAGGGACAAGCAGCGCATTGCAGAGCAATGTATTGCTCAGTTCCCTGGCATTTAAGGATCAATACAGAAAATAGAGATTTGGTGCTTCACGATAGACAAATATTTAGCCTGGCTATATAATTGGGAGAAAGGCACATACAGCAAAGGTTTTGAAACTTTAGAGGTGCTCACTGAAAGCAGCGCTCCTACACTGTAGCAACAATGTATACAGACAAAGAAAGACAGGAGCACTCACCGTTCCATAATCATGTTGATTGATAGAGTAATTCAAACCACATACTGTAGGATGAGTAAAATATCAATGTTCTTTATTTCAACTTTAAAACTCAATACACATGTCAAGGAGGGAAACGGGACATACAAGCACTCGGCAAATAGTCACATGAAAGCGTGTTTAACGTGTTTCGCGCTTCTATAGCGCTTAATAATAGATGAAGTGCACAACTGGAAAGAGAAAATTTTAAAACTCGGAAAATTAGTATGATTGGGTACTGCTAATGAAAAGCATGGACACATCTCGCCCTTAAAAAATAGGCGGGACTCCGTCATACACAGAAAGCCAAACTGACTGATGTCAGATGAGGTTGCATGAAGGCCAAACAAGAAATTGACCCCTTACATACCATCGCACCCATCAGCCGAAATCAGATTTCAAAAAACAGAAAAAGAGAAGAAATGCAGTCAGATGACACATATTATCCAAACAAATGCACTCACAAAATAGCATCTCTACATTTGCGAGACACTACAGAGGATACTCAAAATACCCAAAAGCCATCACAGGTACATATTCCAAAAATCCGTCAATTAGCAAAAAAAAAATCACAAATCATACTATAAAATATTGTCACTATTATAGTTACAATAATCTTCATAGAAAGCATGAAAGTGATTAGCAGCCACTATGGTTATTATGAAAATTCCAAAATTAAACTTGTCAAGATGTTACCTCAAAACACATGATATACAACCCACAATCTCCATCTAAAAGGACACAAAAATAGTTAACTTAAAAAATGTTGCTAATGTCCCATTCAGCATTGAGAACTAGCAGCATCCTCTTAAATTTTGGAAGTGTGTAAGTTAAATTTTGGAATTTTCATATTAGCCATATTAATGTTCCGAGTTGTTAAATTTTCTCTTTCCGGTTGTGCACTCCATCTGTGATTAAGCGCTCTAGAATAGCGAAACACGTTGGATACGCTTTCATTTGCTGAGTGCTTGTATATCCCGTTTCCCACCTTGATATGCGTATCGAGTTTTATAGTTGAAATAAAGAAGATTGATATTTTACTCAGCCTATGGTTTGTGGTTTTAATTACTCTATCAATCAACATGATTACGGAACGGTGAGTGCTCCTGTCTTTCTTTGTCTGTATACATTTAAGGATCAATGTCAATGCTAACTTAGCTTTAGTGTTACAGTTTCAGCTTACCTTGTTTGCAGCAGCATCTACAGGCGCGAGGCTTCTAGCATGCAGCAGGCCTCTGTTTTATCTGTTTGTTTCCTGTAGTCTCCTCCTACCTACTTCCTACTTCCTCCCTCTGAGCTGCTCCTCCTACTTCCTATGGAGGGGTTTAAAAGGCAGACTGAATCCTGACTCAGTCGCCCTTGCGTTGTTGTCATTAGGTGAAGTACTTGGGCTCTGTGTGTGACCTGGCTATCTACGAAAACCCACTCTGTGTATGACCTGGCTATTTATGAGAACCTGCACTGTGTATGACCCGGCTAAGTACGAGAACCCTCTCTGTGTATGACCCAGATAAGTACGAGAACCCTCTCTGTGTATGATCCAGCTAAGTATGAGAACCCTCTCTGTGTATGACCCAGTGATCACAAGTATCCTTTACTGTGATCAATTTGTGCTATTGGCTTAAGACAGACCACTGTTGTGGACAGGGTCTGATTGGTGACTGCAGGTGTGAATCACAGGGTCTCAATATAGTGACTGCAGGTGTGAGTCACAGCGTCTCGTGTGGTGGCTGCAGGCGTGAGCCACAGGGTCTTTATATGTGACTGCAGGAGTGAGTCACAGGGTCTGGTGTAGTGACTGCAGGCAGAGTCACAGGGTCTCTTAGCGGAGACTGCAGGCGTGGGTCACTGGGTTGCTCCAAAGGTGTGGTGTTGCTTGTTTGACTGACTGCAGGCGTGGGTCAGTTCTCCAGTCCAGCAGTCCTTGTGTTCCTGTTCGTCGGATCAAGATTGCCGAGCCACTATTCACAGTGGTCGCCTGTTCCAGTGTTCCAGTCAACGGATCAAGAGTTGGTGTTCATGTATCCTGCTGAGACTAACAGGGGCTTCGGTCCAGTCTCTCACACTGTGGTCTAGCAAGATGCCTACTATTTCTGGTAGTAGTGTTGCCAGCTAGTAACCCTTTGCTTGCTGTACCACTTATTTATCGCTGTGATTTATTCTAATAAATATATTTTGCGTTATATTACCGTACTGAGTTCTGAGCATTCCTGGGTGCCCGTGACATTTAGTTGTTGCTGCTTTGCAGGATTCATTCTAAGGCAGGGGGTGGGCAATAGGGGAAAAATCTCTAGCCATGTTTCTGCAAGAAATTTAGTGAAAACCACGTTGTTGTCCACTTTTTCATGGGAAAATCTGCTTTAAAGCTAGAGATTAAAATTTTCTTGCGTTTTTCGCCCATTGGCCAAAATTTTTTTATATTTGTTCAAGGCCTAGAAAGTTTCCGCCCATTGATGTACATTGTTTTTGCCTTTTTGCAATAAAAACGTGATGTATTTGTGGAAATCAAACACAATGGAAGCAGCCACAGAGCGAGGTAGACAAGCTGTGCTATTCTGCTGTGATCTTTTTCCAAAATTGAGGCAGGAGAGGCTCATAGTGACTGCTATAACTACAAGCAGGTTTAAAAATAATAAATGGAGGCGCTCAAAGGACCCTTATGTGTCCACTGAGTCTGAGGAGGTGGAAGTGAGCACTACTGAAACAATGCTGTCCAGTCCCCTTAAATCACCCCTAGGGATCTTGGGGAGTTTAATGGGAAGGGAGGGAGAAAAGGGTAGTACTAGTGAGAGAAAGACAGGTCAGCTGCCTGTGCTTGCTGCTAGACATGCTGCCCCTGCTGCCACCATTGCTGCCCCTGCTGCCAGACATGCTGCCCCTGTTGCAAACAGTGCTGTACCTGCTGCCAGTGCTGAACCTGCTGCCACCAATACTGTGCCTGCTGTCTGACATGCTGCCCCTGTTGCCAGTGCCACCAGTGCTGTGCCTGCTGCCAGTGTTGAAGCTGCTGACACCAGTGCTGAATCTGCTAGTGTGTCTTGTAATACTCAGGAGGGGGAAGGAGAAGATGATGCCAAGTGTGACAGCAGGAGACCCTAAGTCACGCTTGCCATCCCCAAGCAGTGCTAGAACTACTACTACTTCTACTAAGAAGGTCCAGCGACTTGTTAGTGTTAGAAATGAAGGAGGGGGTAATCAATATCCTCATATTACTAGTGACTGTGAGGAGGAAGACTCTGGGGCTGAACTTGATGTGCATATTGTTAGTAGTAGTAGTAACAGTGATGGTGAAGCAGCTGGTGGGACTAGTGTTAGGGGAGTGGTAAGGGAATCATTTGAGAGAGTCCAGACTATCAGTCAAGGGAGCCCACACCATTTCTCTGGCTCTGGGAGTCCTCCTCCCCTTCCCTTCACTACAGTGCCCAAGTGGAACATGATCCTGAAGAGGCCAGAACTGGTGTTGGGGGAGAACAGATCAGCTGCCTGTGCATGCTGCTTCTGCTGCCAGTCCACCTTCTTCAGGTCGAAAAGAAATGCCACATGTGACATTAGGGGACCCTCTAACACATTACTCATCACCTCCTCAAACCAGCAGTGAGATGTCTGTAATAGAGCAGCAGCACGTAGGGACTAGTGGTGGTGGTGTTGGAGAAGCTGGGGTGGAAGAGACATTGATGGCTTTTTTATCAGAAATTGAGAAGCAATGGGAAACAAGGATAATGATAGGCATCACCACCACCACTAGCCATGAGTTTTTGGATTCTGCAACTGCTCTAATTCCTGCTACTGCTGAGTTGCAAGGGCAGCAGGATGCTGAACAGCAAGCTAATGTGCCACAGACCACCGTGGATACAGTGGGAATGGGATCAACAAATGAAGCAGGACTAGGACAGGTTCCACTTGGCAGCACCAGCAATAATCCTGGTCCTTGTTGCAGTGCTGATTTTGAGGCAGTGGAAGCAACAGCAGCAACATCATGCTCTGCCAGCAAAGACAGTGAAGGGTAATGTGGAGCACAAGAAGAAAGAAACCATTCTTCTCCAGCTGTCCCCCCCCCCCCCCGAAGTCATGGGTGTGGGACTATCTTGAGGCAGGCACAGTGCAGTCATCCCCAGCAGCATTTTGCACAATTTGTGACAAGTCAGTAAGAAGAGGAAAGGAGGTAACACACCTTGGCACAACCTCTCTGATATCACACATGAACCACAGACACCATGACATTTACGTCAAACATGTTAAAGCCAAACACCCATTTAAGAAATTGAGCACCACTGTTGCTGTACCCCCTGACTCTCCAGAAAGTCAACAAGAGGTGAGGTGGAGATCAAAGAGGAGGAAGAATAGAGAAACCCAGACAGAGACTGGAAGTTCCCTGACGAGCAAAACAACTAGCTTGCCATCACCATCACCTTCTTCCTCTAGGGTAACAACTACATCTTCTGCCAGTCCACCTTGTTCATTGTTACCTGCCCCGCCAAATCATAGCCACTCTTTTGATGTTAGGATATGGCAGTTTTTCTCTACCCATTGCACACTATGTGGTGCACTGACCACACATGCCAATGTGGTGGAGGAGAATCACTACCAGGTCATCAAACAGCATCTGAGGAGATTCCATCCCACAGAATATGCTAGGATGCTGGCAGGGAGGGTTCATCATTACTATTAAACTGTCAGAATGTTGTCATGTGTCCTTAATGGAGTCTGGACAAGGGATGTAGTGACAGCTTCAGTACTTGGGTTCTGGTATCATGGTGTTCGGATACAGTGCCCCCAGATGTTATTTACCACACACACTGTATACATTGCAGTTGCTGATGAGAGCCACAGTTTCTGCTCTTAAGGGAAACATTTCTATTCTAATAATAACACACACATGATTTTGGAGGAGGGGCAGGTAGAGAATTATTGGCCAACTTCTTTTCTCCACATAGACTGGGGGCTACTTATTGTGCTGCTACTGCCTCAGGCACATCACTGGAGATAGTTGTGGCAAGTGGAACCTTAATCATCCATCACCATGTTACTGCTATTGTTGATCCCATTCCCTTTCAGCTGCTTAAACATCTCAGCAGCAGCAAGAACAGCATATTTACAAATTCTGCAATTATGGACTCAGGAGGAGGGCATTTGACAAAGGCCAATGGCCAGTGGCCAACATAATCTGCTGGCACTAGGCCAGTAGGACATTTTTTTCCTCATGGCTTGTACTTTGAAAAAAAGAAAAAAACTTAAAAAAAAAAACCAACAACAAAAAAACAAACAAACTATGTTTGGGGGTTTGTTTCTGACAAGTCCAGGTCCTATAAATTGATGTTTTCACAGGTCTTGGGCCTCCAATAAGTCTAAGTCCGACAACAAATCAATGTTTCCTCAGGGCTTGTGCCAAACAAGTCTTAAAGGGATAGTATTACTTCAAAATTACTATCCCTCATATTGTAGCCCTTAATAAACTGAGTTAAATGACACCAGCGGCATCTCTCAAACCTTTATGGTTTAAGAGATAGCCGCTTTCAAAGTTTCCTCTCCCCTGCTGTCAGCGTTCTGCTGCCAGCAGGGGAATCCGGTCCCGGGACAGGAGGAGGCTCTTAAACAGAGCCGATATCTCATTATGGAAGGAAAAATTATTAATTGAAACAGTCTTCAACGTGTGCTTGGTTACCAAGCACACGCAGAAGACTGTTTCAATTAATAATTTTTCTTTCCATAGCAAGATATCGGCTCTGCTGAAGAGCCTCTTCTTGATTCAGAGACCGGATTCTCCTGCTGGCAGCAGAACGCTGACAGCAGGGGAGAGGAAACTTTGAAAGCGGCTATCTCTTAAACCATAAAGGTTTGAGAAATGCCACTGGTGTCATTTAACTCAGTTTATTAAGGGCTACAATATGATGGATAGTAATTTTGAAGTAATACTATCCCTTTAAGTCCTACAAATCACAATGTTTTCTCAGGGCTTGGGCCTCTAACAACAAATCTAACAAATCGTTCTATATAAAATACTCTAGAGTATCAGTCTACTCTAGTGGCAGCTTATGTCAGGGGTCCCAGCCTCTATCATACAAATGTCTTATTTTTTTTTTTATTAGCTGCCCCGCCAATACCAGTCAAGACCCCCACCAAACAAATTCCCTGTTCAACTGATTCATTCCCCAGACTCCACCCACCAACACAGGCACCTCCTCAGACCCTTTTTATACCATGTCTTATAGGGTTTTTTTTAATTTTATTTAGGATTTCTTTTGTATTAACTACCTCCCCCCAATCCCAGTATACAACCCCCAAAAAATTATACCCTGTTTAACTGATTCTTTCCCCACACTCCACCAACACAGGCACCCTCATGCCCCTTTTATACTATGCCTTTGGGAAATAAAATAATATTTGCTATGACTTGTGTGTAACTTCAATGTTCCCATTGATTTCAATGGAATGAGCTAGGCGAAAAAAGCAGGAAAAAGCAGAAAATTGTCACTTTTCACTGGAAATTATTTGCCAAGTGGAAAGTGCCATTATTCGCTGATTTCAGTTTAAGGCGAACATTTTTGCCAATCCCTAGTGGGCAACTTGAGATCTCCTCCAGCTTTCGCTGTACTACATTGGTGGCAGAGGATGATGTGGGTTGTAGTTCAACTGCCTCAATTTGTCCACCCTTTCTCAGTTCTAGTCTTCTGGGTATACCAAGACGCCAGCATTGCAAGATATCCCTGCTTAATCACAAGCTAGTAATCAAGGGCTCAGTAATTGTGATTGTGTCACCTGTGCTTAATTAGGGATATCCTGAAAACTGACATGTTGGTGTGCTCAGAAGACTGGAGTTTAGAATCACTGCTTTAAAGTGTGCAGCTTTTCACTATGCTTCAGAGAGTTATCTGTTATAACTTACATTGCTACTAGCACTATAAGAGTTATAAAAGGACAAACAAAAATGCTTTCTGCACAATCCATGGGTACAACAAATGTAAAATTCAACCGGCAGTTAGGATTAATGATTAAACATTTCTATTTTATCCAACAGAACCTCCAAGGCTTTTTAGCAGGTGGTGATCTCCATTGAAAATTTTGTACTAGGCTATTGTACACCATGTGCCCAACCTTGTGCAAGTTCTATGTTTTTCCAGCTAAATATTCATCTGAACAACGCATTTCCCATAAAATGTGCATTGTATCAATCAAGATATTTCATAAATAATTTGCATTAGTTTTGGTACACCTTAATTTCATACTGAGATGCTAGCTATGTATACTCAGTGCACAAACATATATGTACAGTATGTATGTATAAGTGAAAGCTAAAAATCTAAAGCTGTGGCCATTGTCAATCCACTGCAGGATGAAGGCCTCCTGAGGGTATGGACCGTAAACTGCCACATTAGTCCAGATATTTGACCTTGCCAGGGAATAGCACCTGCTACCCTGAGGCTGAGCAGATTTTACTGGTGCATAATATACACTAAACATGTTCTGATTCTTACACAGCGGTTCATACACATGTGCATCCTTGCACACCTATCGTCTCCCTATTTATCAACCAGTGTGTCACAGCCAGGACCTATTTTTAACTTTGGTGATATTGCTGCCATTGAGAGGGCTTAGTATGGGAGCTGTACTTGTCATAGGGAGGAGGGGTAAGTATAGTTAATAGGTTACCTATGGGGCAGTTATAGGGCTACTAATAGTAGAAACTATCTAGATTTTATACTTCATGGTGAAGGGGGTGAAGGCGTGGATGAGAGGGCTACAATGCGGGGACATAGGAGTATAGGGCTACCACTAGACAAGTTAGCTGATACACTAGACAGTTTTATACTTGTTGCCAGTGGATCAAAAGAGTCACTAGGGTACACCAACAAGTCAGAGCTGCAAGATATCCCTGCTTAATCACAGGATAGTAATCTAGGGCTCATTAATTGTGATTGTATTATCTGTACTTTATTAGGGATATCCTGAAAACTGATTTGTTGGTGTGCCCAGAAGACTGGAGTTTAGTATCACTGCTTTAAGTTGTGCAGCTTTTCACTGTCTAATGTATGTTTCAGAGAGTTATCTTTTATAACATATATTGCTACTAGCACTATAAGAGTTATAAAAGGGCAAGCAAAAATGCTTTCTGCAGCATCTACTGGTATAACAAATGTAAAATTCAACCCTGCAGTCAGGATTAATGATTAAACATTTCTATTTTATCCAATAGCTCCTCCAAGGCTTTTTAGCAGGTGGTGATCTCCACTGAAAATGTTGTACTAGGCTATCGTACACCATGTGCCCAAGCTTGTGCATGCTCTGTTTTTTCCCAACTAAATATTTGTCTGAACAGCACATCCCCCATAAAATGTACATTGTAGCAATCAAGACATTTAATGACTAATTTGCACTTGTTTGGGTACACCTTAATTACTAGATGCTAGCTCAGTTGGTTAATGCACCAGCTGTAGATTCTGTTGAAACCTCAGGGTCGCAGGTTCTAGTCCCAGCAGAATCAAATCAGCCTTTTATCCTTCTGGGGTACATAAAGTGAGTACCATTAAATTTTGTAATAATCCCAGGACATATCTGAAAACAAGAGACAATCTCAATGTATCCTTCCTGGTAAGATACTTTGATCAATCTGAGTACTGTCTTTACTTGTAGCAGTTTCCCTTTCAACTTCAAGGTACTAAACTAACAAAAATAGCACAGGTTTAACCAACCTTTTTAAATCCTGCTTTGTTACTCTGCTTTGCACTTCTTGCTCACAGCAAGTGAAACTCCCTTCTGCCTACAATCTCTGCAGCCTGGGATTTACAGGTTGCTGAACCTGCTAATCGGGGACATGTGGAGGGTAGGAGGCTATGTAGGATTTTGGGTCCTAAATACCTTTCCTCTATAATTCTTCCATACACTTTGCCACACATCCTCCCCCCCCCATTTCCCAGCTTAGACCCATCGGTCTTAGTGACCTTTGTCCATAAGCAGTGAACTCTGGAGAGACTGTCTGCATGTCCCTGATCCTTACCAGCTCTATGGAAAAGTTGAAGGGCTGAAGGTTATGAAACCACCTAGTCACTCTTGAGTTTTTTCCTTGTTTTGCCTCATCCATGTTAAGGGTGCATGGTCTGTAACTAATTTGAACCTTCTCCCCGACAGATAATACTTCAGGGTTTCTAGTGCCCATTTAATGGTCAGGCTCTCTTTCTCAACCACTGAATATCATTGTTCATGGGGATTCATCTTTTTGATCAAGTACATAATAGGATGTTCATCTCCCCTGTGTACTTGAGAAAGAAAGAAATAAAATGTGTGTGTGTGTAATACAAAGTTGTACCGATATGTACACATCAACAAACAAGAAAACACAGAAGATAGAAAGACAAGTTTTCTTGTTTGTTGATGTACTTGAGAAAGAACCACCCCCAAGCCTGCATCAATGCATCAGTCTGTACCACAAATTCCTTAGAGAAGTCTGGGGTAACTAAAACTGGGTCAGCACACAATGCCTCCTTTAGGGCTTTAAATCCACACGTGCTTTTAATAATTACTGGACTTTTCTCCTTTGTTACCTCTGTCAAAGTTTGCAATGGTTGCAAAGTTGGGGATAAACCTATGATAGTAGACTGTCAAGCCTAACAATACCATTATTTGTTTTTTGTTACAGGACGTGGCTGGTCCTAGATGGCCTGTACCTAACTTTTCTGGGGTTTAAAGAGACCTCTCCCAATATTATAACCAAGGTACTTAGCCTTTTCTAACCCTATAGTGCATTTATCAGGGTTGGCAGTTAAGCTTGCATCCCTGATTGAATCCAGTACAGCCTGAACTCATGGGAGGTGCATTTCCCAATCTGTACAATGAATAACAACATTATCAAAGTAGGCAGAGGGGCACCATGCAACCCAAAGGTCAATACCTCATATTGAAATATCCCTCTGGGATAGAGAATGCAGTTTCCTATTTGGCTCTCTCTGTCAGGAGAACCTGCTATTAACCTTTGGTCAAGTGCAACATAGTAAAATAATGGCATCGTCCCAGTCTCTCTATCAAGTTGTCAGCCCTGGGCATGGGACAGACATCAAACTTAGAAATCTTATTTAATTTTCAGAAGTCAAAAATCGGATTTATCCATTTCACTTAGGAACCAAAACAATGGGATTATTCCATTCACTTTTGGACTCTTCAATAACCCCCGGCTCTGCACTAATTTCTTCCTTTCTAGCTTTGGGGATCCTATAGGGTTTCAAGTTAACCTTGTTTTGTAATTACGTCATGTTTATTCACACAAGTCCATCCTGGTACTTGAGAGAACACATCCCTGTTTCTTGAAACAAACTCTCTGATCCCCCATTTCTTATTAGAAGCTATATTTACCTCTGGTTCTCTGACTACTTTGGCTGGATGAGCCTTGTTTGCCACTCCCATCAAAGCCCCCCAGTCTGTCTATGGTTTAAGCAAATGTACATGGTAAATTTGTTCTGGCTTCCTCCTACTCACTTGTCTCACCTTTTAATTTACCTCATTCATCTCATAGGGCCAATGAACTCATAGGGCCAACTTGCTTTCAACTGTGGGGACCAGAACTAGCACCCTGTCTCCTGGCTGAAGGACCCTGAGGCATTTCTTTTATAACTGGCCTTCTGGGACTCCGGTACTTTCTCCATATTTTCTTTGACTATGGGCATTATGGCCTCAATGCAAGGGTGTGAACCCTGTGGAGAATGGGGGATCTTCTCTAATAGAAAACATGAGGTAGAGTAGCAGGTGATCCCAATTCTTTTCATCATTATCCACCACATTATGCAACATAGCTTTAAGGGTTTTATTAAATCTTTCAATTAACTCATCAGTTTGGGGGTGATATACAGAGGTTTTCAGTGGTTTAATTTTGAGCGGATTACACAGTTCTTTCATTACCCTAGACATAAAAGGGGTCCCTTGGTCTGTAAAAATTTCTTTAGGGATTTCCACCCTGCTGAACATAAACATTAACTCTATCTCAATGGTATTGGCTGAGGTATTTCTTAAGAGGACTGCCTTTGTATAATGGGTAGCATAATCTACCACACCCAGTATTTATTGATGCTCTCTAGCGGACTTGAGCAAAGGACCTATCAAATCCATGGCAATTCTGCAAACAGGACCTCTATGATAGCAAGAGGTACAAGGGGGTTCCTGAATGTTTTAACTGGTGTTATTTTTACATTCTGGGCATGATTTGCAAAATCTTAATATGGCAGAATATATACCTTTTCCAGTAAAACCTCCTCCATTCTTTCTCTCCAGTTTTTTCAATTCCCAGTTGTCCCTCTAGCACATGACTATGGGCCAACTCTAGAACTTGGTTTCTGTAGAATTGTGGTACCATTAATTGCTCAACCTCCTTCAACCCACTCTATAAAGCAAATTGATATTTTCTGCAAAATATGGAGAGGATAAGGGTCTTTCAGGGTTTATGGGGGTACCTTCTACTACTTCCTGTGCAACCACTAATGTTTGGTCCTTCCACTGGGTGGACTGAAAGTTTCCTGGATTAAGGCCTAAATTGTGGAATTCTACCTCTTCTGTGGGTTCTTGTATCTGGGAAGGTCCAGCCTTATTCACCCAAACATACTACAGCAGGCTCTTACTCATTACATTACTTTAAATCAATATTTTAAAAATGAAAAATAATCTCTGCTTCTTCTGTTCCTACTTCTTCTTCTACAGGTGTGTCTTGATTAGATGAAGTACATTCCCATAGTTTAGGGAAGTGAGGAAAATCTCTTCCTAGTACTACATCATAAGGCAATGAGGGTACTGCACCTACTCTGTATCTCACAGTCCCAACATTAGTGACAATTTCCATCTCTGCTGTATGATACGAGTAGGTGTCTCTATGAATACACACAATATCAAGCATATGCTGCCTGACTACTTTTTCTGACTGAAGTAAAGGTCTAGTTAGTAAAGTAACCTCACTTTCAGTATAAAGCAGTGCTTGAACACTCTTTCCTTTTATTTTACAGATGTTAAATGGTTAATACCAATAGCACTGTTTAAAGCAGACAGTTTTGTGTATACCAACCCCTCACAAGGTTACATTCCATAGGCTCAACAGTTTGTGGGCAATTACATGCTATATGTCCCATTTTGTGACATCTAATGCATTTTATGTGCCCCGCAGTTTGGCCCTGTAACTGAGATAGAAACCTGGGAGACCATTTATTCATACAGTCAGATAGTATATGGATTGTACAGAACCCTTACTTCATCTGTACCTTTAGAACCCAATACAATCTTCTCCGTTTTCCGAGCTGTTGGTAAGCTCCTGATATAGTGGTCCATTACAACTGTAACGGAAACCCAAGACACCAAGATGTCTTGGGCCATCGTGCCCTAGGTCTCTCCCTCCTGAAGGTGGCTACAGGCATGTAATCAGGCTGGTAACTCTGGATTGCTGCATGTGTGAATGGGGTTCAAAGCGGACCCTTCAGACATTCAGAAATAAAGACACAGGATGCCCTTGTAGTGCAAAACACTAACACTTTATTTGGGGAACATCGGGGACACTGTATACAGTAAGAACACAAAAGGAACAAAGGGATACCAAACACAATTCAATCTTGCCACTCCGATCTCCAGCCAATGAGAACTGGAGCAACAAGGAACAGGCAACCAATCTCAGCCCCGGCTATGGTATTCATATTTTGATCAAATTACCCAGGCCCGACAGACTAATTCCATCTTGTCGCTCCAGTTCTCCAGCCAATGGGAGCCAGATTGACAAGATGGAGGCACGTTATGACCAATCACAGAGCCACCTACTTGTCGAAGCAATGCCATGCTCATTGTGGCACTGCTCGACAAGAGGAGACCAATAAGAGCAGCACCTACCTGTCAAACACACAGTAAAACATCAACATCACATACTGTAACATGGAAGGGTGGGTGACCAATCAGAGAACCGCCTACCAATCACACACAATTATACATCGGCATTGCAGGATTCACATCGACATTGCATTACTTTTAACATTGAAAAGTAAACAGCTAATCAGAACACCGCCTACACAGTGCAACCCAGTAGGCAGCCACTCCGACAGCTGCCTAACTTTTTAAAACTCCTTACGCCTGCCCAGCCACCCTGAGCTGGGGTTTGCAATGTGAAAGGTCAGTCTTTTCCTGGGTAGGAAAAGACTGACCTTTCACATTGCAGCCCCAGAAACAAGTGCCATCAGTAACGGTCTACATCCCGTTACCACAACCATCTCCACAATTACTGTGGCAGAGTTCACTTCTGGCTGCAGCCACTTCTGAGCAAGTGTCAGTAGGTCATACATTTGTGACCTAGTAGGTTTCTCCACATTGTAAAACCATGTAGTATACCACTGAGCATGCAACTCAGGTGTTACTCCAAGGCATGTTAGTATTTCTGCCTTTAGTCTGTTATAGTCCTGAGCTTGGCTGAGTGGCAAGGCATAGTGGCCTTTTTGGGATTCCCCACTTAGACAAGGGGCTAGTAACCCAACCCACTGCTCCGATGGCCAACCTTCTCTGGTAGCAATCCTCTCAAAAGTTGGGAGGTAGGCCTCAATATCATCTGTCAATTTATGTAAAAAGTAATTTACTCGAATGCGGCGACCCCTTTCCAAATTGGGGGTAACTGCAATTGGCTAAAGAGTCTGCAGAGCGTTAGTAAATGTGCCTCTGTCTTCCCATTGTGTCTCTGTAATATTGACAATTTGTGCAGCCAGTAGGTGATTTATCTCCTGTTGGGCAGTAATAGCCTCCTGTCACCCAGTTACTACAGCCTGTTAATTAGCAGTTAACATAAATGCACATTTTCTGTGCAATACCACTTTAATTCACAGTGTAAAGCCTGTCTTTTCAGAGGAAGATAAACTTCATGTGAATGAACCCCGCTACCTCGACCAGGTAGCTCTAACAACCTGTGCTCCCTTAACTTGGGACTGCACCCACCGATCTCTCCAGCCACCCAAACCACTAGTCACAATGCAGTGTAGGGTGAAAATAAGAACTCTTTATTGTAGAACACACAGGGTTTATATACACACACAACCGCATTATCAACACAGCTTAGAATGCAATAGTATACAAGTTACTGCAACCAACATAAGGGAGTATACACAAGGAATTCAATGAGTCAGTGGTGAAGGGGCACACAATACAAAGAGGCACAATGGGAATAATACACAGGTTATACAATGGGAGCCTCAACATGTAGGACAAAGTACTGTAAACAGCAAACATTATTATATCACACATAATTAAATGACAAACATCAGACCAGAGCATAATTCTCTCAACAAACACACTACCCTGTTCCTGTGATAGCCCTCATATCTGGGTAGTCTGTAGAGCAGGGGCTAGGCCCTGGGCCCCTCCAGGAGCCCAGGGCATGGAGGCTTCGGTGACCAGGGGCAAACAGGGGAGTGATTAGTCTTAGGGGGAGGCTATAATCCATTCCACGCCTAGGTCCATAGTCTGTGGGCAGGAGGCTGGCCCTCCAGGAGCCCCAGTGATGGAGGGTTCCGTCACATTTCTTCCACTTCCGGAGGGGGACTGACCCAGGAAGAGACCCCAAATGGGTTGACTCCGCAGACAGTCAACTCACCTGGTCCATCAATGCCCTCCCACAAATTGGTGTCCCAACCAGTCTGCCATTCCAAAAAGTAGTACTCACCCGACCGACCTCTGCCTCTTCCTTGAAATATAACTGCTGCTGGGGAGAAGTGACAACTGCTCCTTCTCCATGGAGTTCTCTCAGCCGCTGGAGAGTAGGCAGGGTGGCTGGGGTGACAGGGCAGCTGGAGAGGACATTGGTCCCACTCTCCAGGGCAGGGACAACAATGGCACTGGTGAGGACCTCGGTCCCACTCACCAAGACAGGGGCAACAGAGTCAATGTGGAGGATCTCAATCCCACTCCTCAGGGCAGGGTCAACAGAGCCGCTGGGGGGATCTCGGTCTCACTCCTCAGGGCTGTGGTAAAAGAGCCACTGGAGAGGACGTTGGTCCCACTCTACAGGGCAGGGGCAACAGATCCGCTGGGGGGGATGCAGGTCCCACTCCCCAGGGCAGGGGCAACAAAACCTCTGGGAGGACTTTAGTCCCACTCACCACGGCAGGGGCAACAGAACGGCTGGAGATGACGTTGGTCCCACTCTCCAGGGCACAGGTAAAAATGCGGCTGTTGAGGACCTCAGTCCCACTCACCAGGTCAGAGGTGACAGAGCCACTGGGGAGGACATTGGTCCCACTCCCCAGGGCAGGGGCAACAGAGCCACTAGGGAGTATCTCAATCCCACTCCCAAAGGCAGGGGCAACAGAGCCGCTGGGGGAGATCTTGGTTTCACTCCCCAGGGCAGGAACAACAAAGCCGCTAGGGACGATGCTGGTCCTATTCCCCAAGGCAGTGGCAACAGTGCCGCTGGTGAGGACTTTGTTCCCACTCACCACTGCAGGGGCAACAGCGCCACTAGTGAGGACCTTTGTCCCACTCACCAGGGCAGGGGCAACAGATATGAGTGGGCAGAGACCAGCAGTGCTCTGACCCGAGGCCAGCTCTTTGGCTGGGGTTATAGCATCCACAGTTTCTGGGGCCTGCTGTTGAACACGGTCTAACAGCTTTTTGTAGGCAAGAAGTTTTTGGGTGAGCTGGGAGCACAGAAAACTTGGGTAGGGTGTTCAGAGAAGGTCACAGACACAGCAGGGAGGAAGAACATTTGGAGGAGACACTCTGGAGCGGGCACACAAAAGTTGTTGAAGTGGTGGTGGGGGGAATGATTTTACTCTAATTTTAGAGACCCATACTTCAATTTAAGTCACACTGAACAAACCTACATCATACCAACCGTTCACTACAACTCCCATCATCCCCACCCAGCCAACAGTCACATCCTATCAATCATGCTTTTCTCCTATAACCTTCTAACAAATACCATGAAAAGCTCATGTAACACTGCAAGTAGTATGATCAAAAATACTACCAGCCACACACAGCTTAACCCTTTCACTGCCTGAGGGGTACACAACACATTGTTGTCCAATGCCTTGCCTACCCTTCTGCCACTCAAAGTGGTTCATGCCATTAGGCTTCACTTTGTCTCCTCCCACCTTTCCCCTTCATATAACCCCTCCACTGACAGAGGTAGGTAAGTAGGTGTGTGTCTATGTATGTGTATAAATATATATATATATATATATATATATATATATATAATGAATATGTGTGTATATGTCTGTATATCTATGTATGTGTGTACCTAAATGTGTGTGTGCATGTATGTGTGTCTGTATCACTCTATGTGTGTGTGTCTCTGTATGTATATGTATAACATGCCCTTCACAACACAGTTCTCATAAAACATTACAACATAAGTCTATACAACTATTAACCAAAAATCAACAGACGGGCAATGCCATCCCACACTGCTAGTATATATATACACACACATACATTCTTACATAGTGGATATATTCTCCATACATGTGCATACTTGCACACCTATCATGCCCCTATGAATCAACCAGTATGTCACAGCAAGGTATAGTTAATAGGACTACCTATGGGGCCAGTAATAGGGCTACTAATAGTAGAAACTATCTAGATTATATATTTTATGGGAAAGGGGGTCATGGTGTGGATGACAGGGCTACATTGTATGGGTATAGAAGGAGTTTTGTGGGCTACCATAAGCCAAGTTAGCTGATACACTAGACAGTTCTAAACTTGTTGCTTTGTGACCTTTAACGACTTTGCTCGTACAAGCATCAGCAAAATTTCGTTAACCCACCCAGCAGTCAAAGCGGGATAATTAAAACTTTGAATGTGAAAAGACTGTGAAACACATTGCTCTGTAATGTGTTTCACACCTTTTGGCACTCTGGATACTAGGGAGGAGATTACTAGGGAGGTGATTGGACACCTCTGCAGAATTTCTCCCATCGTAAACAGACAGTTGCAGTGATGGAGCATATTTCAAATTCCTGTCTGCCTGGCTCCCAGTAGCAATCCAGGAGGAAGAGCTCTCTGAACTTACTGACAGGCAGAAGCACTACTGGACTAATGGACAAGTACTTCTTTTACGTCTTCCTCCCAAAATGCGCTTTGGTGTATATTACAAAAACAAATTGGAGCAATTCTGGTGCACACCAACTGTGTCATAGGGGGCATTAAAAATCCCAAAATGATTTAAATGGGAGTTTTAACCCTATGAGTTATAATCCACATGTAAGTCAATGGGAATAGTTATTATTTCCCCTATGAAGCATTTGGCATGTACCAGAATTGTTTTTATACATGAGCCCAGTGTCTGAAACTTGCTGATAGCTTATAGGCACATCCTACTGTCTCTACACCTTGAATTAAGACTTGCATTGGAAGCTGCTAATCTTCTTTACAGGTAGAAGCAGAGGTAGTTAGAATGCGCTTTTCAAAAAGACCTTGAGGCTTATGTAAGGAACTTTTAAGCATCCCTTATGGGGAGGTGATATGCAGTCAGGCTTTTACCTGACACACATATAGGGACATATGTTCAAAGAAGTAGCGAAAAAGCTTTTGTCGTTTGTAACGACTTTTCAACGTACAGTGTCGTTGGGATCATTAATATTTTCAGAGAGTGTTGGTTGTGATTGGAAATATGTCTTAGAAAATGTCTTAACTAAAGACAAAAACGTCTTTAAAAATGTCTTAACTAATGAAAAAAATGTCTTAACTAAAGACAAAAATTCTCACATTCAGAACACATTTCCTCCACTTTTTTCTTAACGTACAAATTATGTCTTTTGAAAGACATTTATTTGTCGTTAGTTACCACAAATTTCCTTTTCCTCTATACGACACTGGAGAATAGTTTAGCCACACCCTTGCCCCGCCCCTTTGTCCGTCAGTTCTGGAGTTGTGTCGTACACAACGGACATTACTAGTTTTTTGTTGTATACTCTATAGAAAATATGCCGTTCATGCATTCATTGACTTATTTTTGTCATTCATACAACAATTTTTTGTTGTTATCTCTTTGAACATATGGCCCATACTTGTACAATACTTTGCATACCCCCCAGCACGCAAAAGTTTAAAAAAGTGTTGGCATCTGCTTGTGAGCTGTCCGAGTTATACCATGTGGATGCACTATGGAACAGCACAAACCACCTTGGAAAATCCCACCACTCTGCCTAAACAACACACATGCATTTACCTTTGCCGGAGGGATTGTTAACAAATATTGATGAGTGGATTCATAGATTTATCCCCAAAAATCATGAATCATGTGTGTGTGTGTATGAGTGTGTATGTATATATATTAATATAAATATATTATGTATATATGTATAATATTAACATGTGAGGAAGTGCATAGCCTATTAACGTTTTAGTAACCTCTTAACCTTTTAATGACAAGCTATAATAAACAAACCATTCCCAAAATGTATATATATATTGCCCATTCAATTTCTACTGTATCCTTAACACAGCCTAATAAGAAACTGACAATGCAAAATGTATTCATTCACAAAATAGACCAAGTTACAAAGGGTTGTTGTCACAATATATATATGCACTTTTGCTTTATCATTTGGTGGAAAGGGTTTGTTTGTTATAGCAGACTTTACACTTTTATATCTAGATATTTATTTTATAGTTTCCATATTTTGGAAAGGTATATTCACCAAGGTATAAGGATCAATAAGTGGAAAACTTTTTCTTTTTTTAAATGAAATAAATACTGTCATAATAGTTAAAAAAGCAATTACTGGACTATATTTTAGACATATAAAAAAATTAAGTTGTACACATGATGGCTGTAATTATATTATATTTAATTTATAGAAGATAAATAGGCTGATTTATGAAAATGAACTGTAGTAATTCTTGTGTAAGCCAAGTGTACTATAGGGAACAAAACACACTCACACAAATACATACATACACATACACACACACACACACACACACACTGTCTACTTATCATGCAGATGGAGCTTCAAACCCCACTATCCACTTACCCTGCAGCTGGAGTTTCAAACACGGTATAATGGCAGTATCACCTTCTCCGCTATATAGTTTGTGTTTGTCTCCTGCTCACACATCAGAGACCCAGCAGTTCTGAGTTGCACCATGCTGGGATGTTTTTTGTGGCTGTTGGACAGCTAGTTTCAACCTTGCTGATTCTGTCCTCAGAGCACATTTGAAAGAGGTGCTGTTGAAAACAGCTGAAAATGCCCCAGTATGTACAGAACACAACCACCTGTTCTCACATACATACTGGTCTCCTGCTAGTGTTACTGCTAAATGAAAGTAGGGGACAAAACAAAACAAATATTTGGTGGGGTAAAGTAGTACTTACATCAGACGGTGTGGTCACACACTGAAGCTAGAGGGAAATTGTCCTCCTTATCTCCCCAGTACCTTTGTCCATGACATACACAAGCATGTATGCACACAGACACACACAAACAGACCTCATTTCATAAAGCAGAAGACATTTGATGAAATGACTTTCTTGTGGGAATTCCCAAGATAGATGGAATACCGCCAATTTCTTCCCTGTTATGAAAATCTTTCTCCATCCCCAGATATTAAAAGTACCACCATTTTTATTTAAAAAGCTAATGGAAAGTATTATATTTGTAGTTAGGGGTTTACTGTCCCACTAAAAAGAAGTTTATGTATTCATGCTCTGTAATTCTTTATTATTCTTTTAAAAGGACCCTAACATCTACATTTTTAATTTTAAATATCACGTATCATGTATTTCTAGCTAGCATCTATAAAATGTGTTACTTTATATGACTACAATCTAATACTAAACTTGTATTTTTAATTCATGTGTACACTGTCCTTTATAGGCACCCTTTGATGAATTGTGTTTGTGCTCTTTGTAACTAGAAATAAGCGCTAAATCAGTTAATTTATGGAGATTATTACCCATTTCATTCTGTTTATAAAGGTTGTGTTACTTATCTTGACCCATTTACAGATGAAAAAACAATAAGACTTCTCATACACCTATAAAGATTGCTGTGTTAATGTGAACCATGAAACCTTGGAAAATGCACCCAGTAAAGAAAATTAACAGATGTTATAATAGATTTCAGAATATTTAAGTGTGAGCTGTCAGATAATTTTTGGTGTTAGCGTTTCTTTAAATAATTCCAACTTCGACTTCATCTTAAAAATAAGAAATCATTAGAACTTTTGTATAAAGTGACAGTATCATGAGCTAAGCATCAGCCGTCAAATTTTAGACTTTTGTTAGAGGAATGGAGGAATAAATTATTCTGATGCATTTATTTTTAGCATTATATTTGATTGTCTCTGTTAATGAACTGTTGCCTTCGCAATTACAATTTGCTTGTCCATTCCTAACTTGTCCAGTCATACCAACTGTACACAGCATATGGACCATAATTTGTGTAACTGGAACATGTCATATGCTATTGACAGAAAATGGAACTTGGCAATTAAACTATAATTCCCATCATCTTCTTCTCCAAAGGAGTTTAATGTTTGCAGCTGTGGTCTGATGTTTACTAAAATAACTGCTTCCTATTCACACAAACAGCAGTCATGACTTTGTCTATAGAGGACATAATGCTTTTGAGACCTATCTTGCATCTAGGGCGTAACTCTTTTGTGTGCCAAATGGGTTTGCAGTTTGTTGCTCTCCACCAGCTGGCAGACAAATCTGAAAGTGGATTTATAAATCACTCATACATCCCACAATAATCAAGTAAAGTCAGATATAGAAGAATGTGTTTCTGGACCTTATTTTGTATCATGAATAGAATAAAATTTAGACTACATTTTTTAGAATGGTGGTGGATATTAATGGCTATCTTCATTTTAAAAACTGTAGTGAAGAGGAGGATTTTGAGAAAGAGGCTGACTTGGTTAGGAAAACACTTTTGGAAAAAGGTTTTACGAAGGAAATAGTGGACAAAGCCTATTTTAGAATGAAAGATAAAATGTCCCTAGAAGTGAATGAACTAAGTACAAGCATAAGAATAAGAGAGACAGGGATTAGATTCATTTTTCACAATGATATAATGAAGGAGCTAACCAAATGCAAATTATTAAAAATTGCCATGTGTTAAAAGAGAATCCAGTTCTATGTCCAGTATTAGAGGATCGACCTAAAGTTTGCTTTAGAAAGAATAAAAGGAAATCATAGCACCTAAATGTGGAAAGTAAAATTGCACATGTATATACTACCCTTTTACTAAAGGATCCATGAGGGATACATTTAAATCGATGGTCACTGGCAAGGAATACTAGATGCAGTATTTTTTCAATTGTCACTCTAGCTTTGCATTTTATCTTTTGACGTGTGCATGCAGAAAGCAATGTGTTGGCCAAACAATATGGAAACTCAAGGTTAGTTTTAGTGAACATTTGCAGAATATCATAAAGGGTATGGACATGTTTATATTTCATTTTTATAAAAATGGCCAGGTCTACATCTATATTCAGCCCATTTGGGCTCAATGTCCTCCACTTGTGGATCTAGAATGTTTCCAACTTCCTTGATTTTGATATCCTATCCTATCCTCTTCTGTCCAGTTTGAACTGGTCTATAGCTGTAATCGTAACACCTTCACATCTACCCCCATGGTACTATGTAAAATGCTTGGGGACGCTATGCTTGAAAAGTATTTGTATGGAATTGTATTTGACCAGGGAGTTCTTATGGATGACCTGAGGGTATATAATCTACTGATGTTCTGTCAGACAGTAACCCTTGACAAAGCGGTATACATGATTTGGATTTGCTCTATTGCATGACTTGTGTGGATGGATAGTTCCTTCCTGTTCACGCCCCCTGTGGGAAAACCTGCACCCTGAGCACAACCATCCTGGTATATCTGGGAAAAAAACTGAGTGGCCAGTTCTTGAAAGGCAGTTCACATTCATGGACAAAGGGATAGTAATACTTCGTTTTAACTTTATTTTATTTTGTAGGCATTAAAAAAACATGAAGAATGATATAAGTCTTATATCTCAAACCTTTATGGTTTAAGAGCTATTCACAAACAAAGTATCCCCCCCTGTTCAACCAGATTAGAAGGGAGATGCCCAGGTAGACTGCAGAGAGGGACAATCTTCAATTAAGATAAGGGAAAAAGCTGAAAAACTTGTCAAGGGGGGAAGGGCTTTCATTGTTTTCATACAAAGAAAATTGTCCCTTTCTGTTATCTGTCTGGTCATACAACCAGACTCACATCTGAGAAGAGATGGCTTACACTACGAAAAAGGGGAGGGAGGGGAAACTTTGCTTGTGAATATCTCATAAACCATAAAGGTTTGAGAGATAATACTTATATCATTCGTCATGTTTTTTTAATGCCTACAAAATAAAATAAAGTTAAAATGAAGTGTTACTATCCCTTTAAGAGACTTCAGGCAGTGGAAGATTTGTGGAAGAGACCCTGTGGACAGTTAAACACCCTTTCAACCTTGAACTGGAGGAGAGGCTGAGAAACATGGGACAGCGGAGCACATCATTAATATTTCTAAGGACAAGGAGGGAGATATGTGAGTATCTAGTCTGTATTAGCATATGAGAAGTTATTTGGATGTTTTTTTCTCTTTTGAACTTCTTTCTGTAGATAGTTGCAAGGATCTGGAGTCCTGCACAAAGGATCATATCTGCCTCCGTGGACACGACATCCAGTCATTTAGGGATCCAGTCCAGGTAGAATTGATTCATAGTGGCCATTTGGATGATTTACTCATATTAAGGTAAATGGAGGATTAGTATATAGAGGTGTTAGTGTTAATTTAATATTGGAAGACCAATCCACACAGAAATAATCATTTCATAATAGTGATTAGAATTTTCTGCCAAGGTTAAGATAAGGGGAGGGGTGTTTTTTTGGGGTGCTAATGTTCATTTAAGAAAGCATATCATAAATGCAGATAAGAGCTGTATGAATCTTTAGCATTTTAAAAGTATTACCTTTTAATAGTCAAGATCCCTTGCTACATCTATTAGTACATTACAAAGAAATCCAAATGTTCACTAATACTACCATCAGTGATAAATATTGGGTTTCAAAGGGTGGCAGTATTTAGCATTTTAAGGACTGACAACTGACAACAACTATGATTACGACTACACAGACTTTAACCAAGAGCAAAATCAAGTGTAAAAAAAGGGTGCCAAGCTCTTGTAAATAAAAATACAAACTGTTGCATAGCCCATTCCAAAGAAAGGTGGTAGATTATCACAAAAAGATTAGATTCACATGCAAAAAAGGTATAATATCTCAATCACTTCTATCACTGCCAAAAGTAATCCCATTGGCAGGGTCCATCTGTGCAACATACTACACAACCATCACCTTTTAGCAATGATTATTTATATATATATATATATATATATATATATATATATATATATATATATATATATATTAACCCTTTAAGGGTTAGAGCGGTAAGCAATGCATTGGAAGGCAATGCATTTCACATCCCTCTGTTTATTAATGGGCTAAGGGATTTGAATGGTGAAAGTCATATGCATTCTTATAATAATGTAGAAATAAAATAGGGAGAGAAAATAAAATGGTAAACAAAATAGCAATAGTTAAAATTATAATCATATTCTAATGAGAATGGTTTTCAGTATTTCTGGTCAATTATTCCATATACTCACCAAATAAACACGTTACTACAGTTTGAGTGGGTTTGGTGGGAAATACATGGGTGACTGTAAAATGACTGGTCTTTTTTTTCTTTCCATTTCCATTTATTTAAATAAGCTGTCATTTTCTCTAGTCATTTTAATTGCTCTTTTTTATTACTGTTTTATATTTCTCATTTTGATTTTTTTTGGTACTCAGACATCTTGATGCCTACAATATGTTACTCATGTTTGTGCAGGCAAAACATAAACATAATCATTTTGTTGGCAGAAAAGTGCCATCTGTCCTTTCCAATCTGTCCATTTCCTTATCTAATTAAATACACAGTCTTACTTCCTTCTCAGAATAGACGTATGCCTATCCCAGGCAATTCTGAATTTCCTAAATGTATTTGTCCTTACCACCTTATCTGTAAATTAGTACTTAAATTAAAGTTGTGTGAAAAAGAAAGTATTGCACTGTCTGACCTTGGGGTGAATTTGCTGGGACATCCACTCCTGGGAAGATTGGCAGCTGTCTTGAATGTTTTCCACTTTTGAATAATCTTTCTCACTGCAGAATGATGTACTTTAAATTGTTTGGAAATGGCCTTATAACCCTTCCCAGATTGATGGGCAGCAACAATTGCTTCTCTAAGATCATTGCTGATGTCTTTCCTCCTTAGAATTGTGTTAACACACACTTGAATGCTCAAGACCAGCAAATTGCTAAATCTTCTGCTTTTATAGAGGTGGTCAGAAGCTCAATTAATCAAGGGCATTTGATTAGCAGCACCTGTCTGCTTCTTAGCATCTTAATTCTTATGGAAGCAGTAAGGGTATACTTAGTTTTTCACATACGGCTTCTCCATTTTGGCTTTATTTTTATTAAAGGGATAGTAGAGTACCATATAAAGTATTGCCTAAATCGTAGCTGCAGTAAAAAAAACATTCAATGTGCTTACTTCTTTCTCTCAAGCCATTATGGCTTGAGAGAAATAAGAAAATAAAGTCCTCCATCCCCTCCCCTTTCTGCCTGACGAACTGTAAAGCTGTCAGAGACAGAATCTGGTCGCCTGACTGTAGGCGGCTCTGCAGGAGCGCTGTCATCTAGATATCTAGGTATAATTACTTCATCGATATGGTCTACAATGTGTGCCTGGCTTGCAAGCACACGTTGTTGATCATTCCGATGAAGTAATTATACTTAGACATCTAGATGACATCTCTCCTGAAGAGCCGCCGTCTGGTCCCGGATGCAGGATTTCATGACGTCCACTGTAAAGTAGACGCATGAGAAGGGGGAGGGAGCGGAGGTCTTTATTTTCTTATTTCTCTCAATCCATAACGGCTTGAGAAAAAAGAAGGAAGAAGGACATTGAATGTTTTTTTACTGCAGCTACGATTTAGGTGATACTTTTCATGGGACTATACTATCCCTTTAAATAAATCATGACATGGTGTAATATGTCTTGTGTTGTTGTTCATCTGAGGTTCTATTTACCTAATTTTTAGACCTGCTAAGGAACAGATGACTGTTTTTATGTCCTGATATGTAAAACCATAGAATTCATAGAGGATGTACTTTCTTTTTCACACAACTGTATTTCTGAATTTTCTACCCTGTGATTTTAGATCATGGCCACTTAGTCTTGTATTCCTCTTTTTTTCAGAAATGCTTCACTCCTGAACTATATTAAATTCCTTAATACATTTAAAGGTTTCTATGATATCACCACCTCTTCATCCTTCTAAGCTTAAATTCTTTGAATCTGTTCTGGTACCATATGCCATGAAGACCCTTTACCATTTTAGTGGCTCTTCTTTGTACTGCCTCCAATTTATTAATCTCCTTGAGGAGATGCACTACGCTATGATAAAGAGGTGACAGAGTGGAGATGACTTCTCCAGCGATATCACTTTTTCAGTTCTTATTTTATTCTATGGAGCACATAAACTAAGATCTCCATAGCTGAAGAAATCTTAGTGCATAGGCTCCATAGATGTGAAATCACTGGAGAAGTCATCACCACTTTATCACGCCTTAGTGCATTTCCCCCATGGTCTCCACAACTGTACATAATACTCCAAATGAGGTCTTATGGCAATCTATAGAGTGGCATTATTACCTCTCTCTACCTGCTGCTAATGTCTCTTTCTCTATAACCATGGATCTAGTTTGCTTTCCCCACTTTTTTAATGCATTGCTTGCCTACCTTCAAGTCATTTCAAATAATAACCCCAAAGTCCATTTCCTCTTTTGTTTTTGTCAGTACAATACCGTCAAGCCTACAATCCACCTCTGGGTGTCTGTATTCTAATTGCATTACCTTGCACCTTTAAGCAGTAAAGTTTAGATCCCATACCTTTTTCCATTCCTCCAGTTTTCCTAAAACCTCAGGCATTTGATTTTTCCCTCCTGGAGAGTCAATCCTGTTGCAGATTTTTGTTGTAACCATGTTGCAGATACATTGGAATGTTACTTTTTAAAATGTATTATTTTTGATGCAGAATTCTATAATGTTTTAATATATTAGCATCTCTAAAAAAAAACTGTGATTCAGCCACTACTTTTCATATTTATTTAATCTGGGGTTTATGCACTAAGGTTTGATTAAGTGGTGATAAAGAGGAGCTAACTTTTACAGTTCTCCAAAGCTTGTTATTCTGTGGAGCCTATGCACTAAGATCTCTCAAGCTGGAGACATTTCCTGTCTAAGGTAAACATACTTTCAACTTCTTCTTGTTCTAGACCATCTACTGTGATGTTCCTTGGTATAGTAAACTTAACTTAAACAAGACATTTTGTTGATATTCATCTTCAGACCAAACTTTTTGCTTTCCTTTGTAGTTCTTCAGTGCATTCTTGAAGTTCTTCAGGACTACTGGCAAAGAGTATTATATCGCCTGCAAAATGTGCCATAAAATTTCAGGTATAATATGCACCTGTGTATAATAAGCAGGTGTATATTATACCCAAGATTTTAGGGGAAAACAAGAGTGCCTATCTATAATACTCACCCTTGTTTTCCCCCTTTCTCAAAAAAAAAGGGGGCTTCCAGATTCCTTCCCTCCCTTCCCCCCACACAATCCGCTCTCAGCAGATTAGCCTTACTTTTACTGAAGTCCACTGAAGTCTCAACCCCGTCTGATTCCTCCATGACATCTTCACTGCAGGTGGCATGCTTGCATTTGCCGCCTGCTTCCATCAGTGCCCTGCCAGGACCTTTCAATGTAAGCCATTGTAATGCCCTGTGAAGGCAATACTGTTGATCTGATGCTTAGATATCTAGGTGGGAAGGACAGAAGGAATCTGGCGGCTATCTTTTTTTTGTTTAATTTTAGTCTGAGGTGAAATTAAAAAAAATAATAATAATAAATATATATATATATATATATATGCATATAAACCAACAATAATAATTGGGAGAGCACTGTTGAGATATGAAAAATAGACTATTAAATAGAAAAGATCCCTGAGGAAGTACTCCATGTAGTACGAAACGCATTGGAATAGTGTTGTATGCACGCCTATATTTAGCTCCTGCTGTTCTGTGTGCAACATTGAGAACTGTGATATTGGTAAACACATAGAATATATTGCCCTCAGTGAAACGCAGAAGACGGAACGAAGCCTGCAACTCCGTAAATGCAAAGACACAGTTTTATTATTATTAGTGGCAATAATTCAGAGAAGAGAATAAGATTTGAGACAGATTCCCATTTGTATAGGAAATTGACCATCCGGAGACTCACCCTGCCCGCAGGTCTATATCATTTGACGGGAGAGGTGAACAGTATGTTCTGGTTAGAAGAACTACATTGGACTCCTTACAATACATACTCTGCCTGCAGATTATAACAAGAGACGGGAGTCGTAAACAACACCGCTGGTGAGGAGGTAAAGGAGTGTAACATTGCGGATCAATTTAAGAGACGGGAGAGGTGAGCAAGTTGTACCTGGTATATTTGTATCCAAGGACACAAATACAAGTCGGGAGTCTTTTAAACATTATTGCCATTTTATTGCTATATCAGGATATACTACGAAGCATACTGTAGAGCTGGAGTGACTTATATTAAGGATATTATACCACACATTCTCTATATATAGTCTTTTTTATAACTGTGCAACAGTTAAGATTATCAATATAAAGATGCATCATATTAATATATATGTGTCGATCTTTATTGACATCAATATCATTGTGTATTCAGAGTCAGATTGTTTCTGCTGAATAGAGGAGCTTATTTTATTTTAAGATTATTTTTATTTTTCTCCAGTTTTATTTTTCTTATGATGTTTTCATTTTATGGTACCATAGAAGTATTGTATTTATTTGTGATCTTTATTTTATTAGTGTCTTCCTTTTCTATTTAATAAATAGTCTATTTTCCATATCTCAACAGCGATCTCCCAATTATTGTTGTTGATTTGCATCTGTTTTAGTCCAGGTTTATGCACTACTGTAAAAATTGGGATAGTAGTCGCTTTTGAGATTAAAATATTTTTTTTATCTCATTTTTGTTGTGTATATATATATATATATATATATATATATATATATATATATATACATTTGTTTTCTCGTGTATAATACTCACCCCCCACTTCAACATAAGGTGAAGAGGGGCAACATTGCGCATATAATACCCAAGATTTTACAGTAAGTAATGTAGGTATTCTCCATTTATCTTTAGTCCTTTTTTTGTCCCAATTTAGTTTGCGGAAAATTTCTTCTAAACAAGCTGAAAATAATTTTGGGGAAATTGTGTCTCCTTGTTGGATCCTTTTTCTATGATGATCTGGACTTTATCATCATTTACCTGTATTGATGCAGCTGCATTTTCATATATTGATTGCAGGATATTGATGTATATTGATATATATATATATATATACAGTACTGTGCAAAAGTTTTAGGCAGGTGTGAAAAAATTATGTCAAGTAATGTAAAATATATATTAGGTTATTATGCCTTCTTGATGAAGTAAAACTAATATGAAACATGCTGAGCATTATTTTATGGTTATTTTATTTTTATATTGTTATTGTAGTGTTTGCAGTAATTACTGTTTTATTATAAAATAAATCTTTTTATATATTGATCCCCTGCTCCTGCATTCTGATTATTTGGTTGTAGAGAATAATCCTCTTTTAAGAGCTGGGACCACTGGTGTTTTTATATAGGACTTCACTAGGGGGTTTGGTATACTCCCTGTAGTCCAGGTAGCTCTACATCCTTGGGGTCGTTGGATCCAAGTGTAGAATATCCAGTGAAGGTGGAGAGGTGTTAACCATCCTGGGGTTTATACCAGGAGAGCTGTTACAACTGAGATGCAATTCACTAGCCTCTTTACCAAGTGAGTGCGGTTTTAATAGAGCACGGGGTGAAGGTTAAAGGGATAGTAATACTACGTTTTATCTTTATTTTATTTTGTAGGCATTAAAAAAAACATGAAGAATGATATAAGTCTTATTTCTCAACCTTTATGGTTTGAGAGATATTCACAAGCAAAGTTTCCCCTCCCACCCCTTTTTCCTAGTGTAAGCCATCTCTTCTCAGATGTGGAATCTGGTTGTAAGACCAGACAGATAACAGAAGGGGACAATCTTCTTCCTATGAAAAGAATGAAAACCCTGCCCCCCCTTAACAAGTTTTTCAGATTTTTCCCTTATCTTAATTGAAGATTGTCCCTCTCTGCAGTCTACCTGGGCACCTCCCTTCTGATCTGGCTGAACAGTGTTACATCAGTAAAATGGGCGGGAGGGGAAGACTTTGTCATTGAATTACTCTTGAACTACACCTCCGACAGAATTGAAATAACACTCTCCAAAGTCCAAATACTATGATGATTAATTAGAGCTACTTTTATTATGAAACATTACTATCCCTTTAAGGTGCTAGAAAATACTACTCTTAGAGGGATTTCTTCTGTGCTGTTGTTTTCTTTTGTTTCTGCTAAAGTATATGTTTTTGCAGTCCCTACCATACCAACAGCTACAAAGATAACTGTACGTATCAGGACTTTTCCATTATTGCTTATCTGAGGCGAAGAGTGTTTTGTGAATATATTTGTTTGTTATTATTATGCATTGTCATCATTACATCCTACGAAGGCCACTTTATATTGGTGTTACATAGTGAGATATATATTGTCTTTTTAATGTTTATAAATTAGTCTGTGTAAATAAATAGCTTGCTCTTTCTCTAAGCCATTTATTCTAGCTTAGTCAGAGGTGTCAATAGGTCATGAAACTGTCCTGGCACAACTGAGAAGGGCTGAGACTGAACACTCCGGTACCGGAGCGCTCAGTCTCAGCCTGGAATGAATGATAGCAGCGTGCATGGAGGCACGTTGCTATCATTTAACCCATGACGGTCCAGGACAGTCATGGGTCCTTAACTGCTTTCTACCCATGACGGTCCTGGACCGTTATGGGTCGTTAAGTGGTTAAATATCAGCATTGTCATTGATGTATTCAATAAAATATCTATATTTTTGAATAGGTGCTATTTTTCAGATTACAATCAATAACAAAATGGCTGCATTCCTCAAGTGCACAGATTTCTAACCATGTGGCCTACAATTGAAGTTATTGATATGTTATTATGAACATGTAAACATATATTTTTCACTCTGCTCTGTAGAACTGTAACAGTGAAGGGGTTAATCACTGCTCTGAAGTTTCTATCAGGCAAAGGTTTAATCAAACCTATGCTGCTCTCTAGCTGGGAAAGGGTTAATTGCTAACCTTGGTCACTAGAAGGGAAGTGGTTAATCATTGATCTGTATGTCTATGCAGGGATGAGATTACTCACTGTTCTACAAGTTTCTAGAAAGGAAGGGGTTCATCACTGCTCTGCATGTCTCTGACAGGGAAGGTGTTAATCAATGACCTAGTAGTCTCTTGCAGGGAATGAGTTAATAATTGATCTATTGATTTTCAGCAGGCAAGGTGCAAACATTGTTCATGAGTTCAAAATGGTAGTGAAAATGATACAAATTAAGAGATGGAATTTAAAACAATATTGCAGTTTATCAGTCATATCAAAGCAATGAATTGTGTATGCATTCCCCTGAAGTCAGTCACCATCATTCAGCTTCCCACCAGTGTCTACTCTGCGGAAACAACTGTCCAACCCACTTCAGGAAAAAAGCTAATAGATTAAATGGGCAAAATACTGAGATACAGAAAAGCTATAACTAGGGAATGAATGTCCAGAGAATGTTCAAAAGCTACAGTTCTCTTGGCATTCGTTTGGAGACTTCTAATTAATAGTCAACATGAATAAATTATATATTTGATTTAGTGTTGTTTGAAAGCTTACAGAGAATAGTGCAGAGATTTTTAAATAATATATGTAATCTGAGACCATAATACTAACCAGTACAAAGAATAATAACAATAATAAAAGTGAATTTTATAAAAAACCTGTTTGAGAGATAATGTTTTTACCTCTTCCCATGATAACAACATTTGATAAAGGAAAACTTCAGGGGCCCAATACCATTACCACCTAAATAAACAGATTTTAGTATCCTATTAACTAAGTTGTTAAAACTAAACCAACTGTAATTCTACACACCGCAGGTAAAAATAAAAGCCCATAAGAAACAACTAAAAACAATGCGCAAATAGCATACTATTACCTACAGTCAGTATTACCATGTGTTTTGTGGTTATATTTTCTGCCAGTAATCCTGTGCCTCAATGTTGTTTCAAAGAAAGAAGCGCAAAATACATACACGCATGATCTCTAAGGACAAAATGAATGGAGAACTGGCAAGTTAAACCCTGAAAGCACCCAAACTAATGGACAAGTGTCTAGTTAACACCTGAAAGCACCCAAACTAATGGACAAGTGTTAAGTTAACCCCTCAAAGCACCCAAACTAATGGACAGCTGTCATCTTGCATAATATTGCTGTGTACACCATGTTATTAGCTGACCTCCACTCTGATCCCCTTGATGAGGCACCAGTGCCACAGGCATTGGAGGGTAATAACCTCAGAGGTGGGCAAAGGGAATACTTTGTCTGTAAGTATCATGCATATACCCACATCAAGCCAACAACACCAGATCACCAACATGGCTTCACATTTTCCAAACCTCAAACATGTTTCCTCTCCATTCTCAGGATGATGATCTCCTACTGGACACCTGCCACTACATCTGAGTGTTGTGGAACTGACTGTTCTTCCTGGAGTTCTTCTTCAGAGCTGACACCAACTCCAACAACGTCCTGGAATATGCAGCCTGTCTCATTCCCGGGACATAACCCTCAGTGCTTTCAAAGGATCCAGACGCCTTGCAAGGGATGGCAGCAGGTGAGTCTGTACTAACACTAAAAACGCTCTTTGAGACTGCATTTCTTGTGACTGCAAGCAAGGGAAGAGGAGTTAGAAAAAATCTGGTTAAGTATATGAGAGTGTGTTTGGTGTTTTATTAAGGTTTAAAAAAAAAAGGTTTTTTTTCATTTTGTGTCGGTATTGTGAGGGTTAAATAAACCAACTGTTAATTGGGATTTTCTCTGGCCTGTGTGATTATGGGTGATTGGCTAAGGGAAGTCACCTGACTGCAGTGTTACTATAAATACAGTACCCAGGCTCTTTGAGCCTGCATTTCATGTGACTGCAAGCAAGGGAAGAGGAGTTGGAATAGAAGCAGGAGTTGGAAATCAGCAAAGCTCTGAGGTGACAATAATTTCAAGGGAGTTACTGCATTAACATTGAGAGTTGGTTACTTACCTTAGAGTGAGCATTAGAGGACAGTATAAATCTTATTGAATTGTAAAACCAAGCATGAGTCATAGCAGGTTAGACAATCTCACGCAATGCACTTCTTGTCACGTGTTTGAACACTTGGAGCAATCGTTCCAGGGGTCATACCGCTGTGCCAAGTGTGAGTATATTTTCTAAGATATTGGATTTGGAAAGAAATATTGCAACATTGTGAGACATTGGAAACCTGGAAAGGAGTTTAGAATTCACAGAGCAGGTAGTATGTGGGGTTAGTGGTGAAGAGGGTGGAGTTGTAGATGAGGAGCAACAGGTAGACAGCTGGGTAACAGTAAGGAGGGGAGGTAGTGTGCAAAGGAAGAGGAAGGCCAGTTCTGAGTTGACTCAGTCCAACAGATCTGCAAGATTGTGTGAAGATGTGGATGATGATAGCTCAGAATTGGCAACACTGGAGAGGGCTGATTCCTCTAGCAGCCAGGGGAACAGTCCTCCTTCCAGGCTAGATGGGATGCAAAGTAGGCAGAAACCAAGGCAGGTGGTGGTAATAGGAGGGTAGATATGGTAATCTACCGCCAGGAACATGAATGCCGAACAGTATACTGTCTCCCGGGTGCTCGGGTTCGGCATGTTGCGGACAGGGCTGACAGATTGTTGGGAGGGGCTGGAAGTGATCCAGCTGTCTTGGTACATATTGGTACCAATGACAAAGTAGGAGGAAGATGGAGGTCCCTAAAGAATGATTTCAGGGACTTAGGGTGCAAGTTCAAGGCAAGGACCTCTAAGGTAGTATTTTCTGAAATACTACCTGTGTCATGCGCCAGTGCAATGGTGTAGGAAGGAGGATTTTGTGTTCTTAGAGCACTGGGCTGACTTTGCTCTTGGGTACAATCTATATGTAAGTGATCGATTGCACCTAAACGGTAGAGGAGCCTCTGTGCTAGGGGAGTGAATGCTAAGAAGCTTGGAGGAGCTTTTAAACTAGGAAAGGGGGGGGGGAGGGTATAGATAACAAAAATTGGGTAGATAGAGCAGATAGGAACCGGGTCCAAGTAAATGACCAGGGGGGTGGAGAAAGGGTGGGGATAAATGAAGAAAATAGGGAGGAATTCCTATTAAATGAAGATGTAGATAAAAGGCATGTAGGGAGTGATATATGTAAATACTTCAAAATTAATTGTATGCTAGCAAATGCAAGAAGCATGGTAGATAAAATAGGAGAACTAGAATTGCTGGTGGTTAATGACCAATTGGACATAACTGGTATAACAGAAACATGGTGGAATGATGCACATGACTGGGCTGTAAATATAGAGGGCTATCCCCTGTTTAGCAGAGACATGATTAATAGGAAAGGAGGAGGTGTGTGCTTATATTTGAAGCCAGTGTTAAATCCAATTTTGAGAGGTGATATTAGTGAGGAAACTGGCCAAAATGTGGAGTCCTTGTGGGTAGAAATTGAGACTAAATGTGGTGTAAACGGTAAAAAAAGGTGTTGGTGGGTATATGCTACAAACCACCAAATATTGATGACAATGTTGAGGCCCAACTGCTATTGCAAATGAGGAAAGCTGCCCAGCTTGGACATACTATAATTATGGGAGATTTTAATTATCCAGATATCAACTGGAAATATGAGACCTGTCAGAGTGTTAAGGGTAGCAGGTTTGTGAACATACTTCGTGAAAGCTACATGTCACAAATGGTGGAAGTGCCCACCACTTCCAAGACCTTTTTGGGGGGTCTTGTTGCATTCTTTGGGTACCTCCATAGTAATCATGTATGCCGATTTTAAATGTTGGAATAAAGATTTATTTTTTAACTTTTGGAGTATTCAATGACGGTGATTGAACGAGTGCGGTTGCAATCTTTCTGTTATTACAAATGGTGAAAGTGCCAACAAGAAATAACAATATGTTGGACCTAGTGCTAACACAGAAACGGTATCCAATATTAAGGTAAGTGAACATTTGGGAAACAGTGATCACAACATGGTTACATTTGAGATCAGTTTGGCAAAGCAAAACTATATAGGTTCAACCAAAACTCTTAATTTTAAAAAGCTAACATCAAATTTTTAAGGGCTTCAATGCAACACGTAGACTAGGATACATTATTTAAAGGCAAAAATACTGAGGATAAATGGTCAGAATTCAAATTTAGGTTGCGGAAATGTACCCAACAGTATATACCAATGGGGAACAAATGCAAAAGAAGTAAGTCACAGCCAATGTGGACATTCACATGTAACGGAGAAAATGGCAAAGAAAAAAAAAACATTCAAACTATTTAAATCTGCAGGAACTGAACATTCTTTCTTAAAATACAGGGAGTGCAACAAAGATTGCAAAAAGGCAATTAGGGTAGCAAAAATAGTAAATGAAACTCGAATTGCAAGGGAAAGTAAGACTAATCCAAAAAAAGTTTTTCAAATATATAAATAGCAAAAAACTTAAGAGGGAGTGCATTGGACCATTCAAAAATTAAATGGGTGAGTTGATTAGTGAGGATAAGGGAAAGGCTGATGTTCTAAACACTTTCTATACACTCTATATACAAGGGAGCGAGGAATGGTAGAAGAGTCTCAACAAGCAACTAATAAAACAATGCAATTATCAGATATTGGGTTAACTCAAGAAGATGTCATGGGTAGACTGAACAAAATTAAGACAAACAAAGCACCGGGTCCTGATGGTTTACATCCAAGGGTTCTTAAGGAACTCAGTGCAGTGTTGGCAAAACCCCTATATTTACTCTTTAAAGATTCTCTCACCACAGGCTCAGTACCACAAGATTGGCGAAGAGCCAATGTAGTGCCTCTATTTAAGAAGGGAACTAAAATAGAACCTGGGAACTATAGACCTACAAGTTTGACCTCTGTAGTGAGAAGGGATAATAAGGGATTATATTCAGGATTACAACACAAAAAATAAGATCATTAGCAGGAACCAACATGGTTTTATGAAGAATAGATCATGCCAAACTAACCTTCTCAGCTTCTATGAGGAAGTAAGCATTAACCTTGATAATGGCAAGGCAGTTGATGTAGTATATCTAGACTTTGAAAAGGCATTTGATACAGTGCCACACAGAAGGCTGGGGTATAAAATAAGGAAATCAGGGCTAGGAGATGACCTTTGCAATGGGATGCAAAACTGGATGAAGGATAGGGAACAGTGTGTGGTTGTAAATGGACAATTCTCCAATACAGTTAAAGTGGAGTGTGGAGTACCTCAAGGTTCAGTATTAGGTCCGCTGCTTTTTAACATGTTTATAAGTTACCTAGAAATAGATATAGAAAGCAAATTATCAATATCTGCAGATGACACTAAATTATGCAGGGTAATTAATTCAGAACAGGATAATTGCTCTCTACAGAGGGATTTATATAAAATGGCAGATTGGGCAAACAAATGTAATATGAAGTTTAATGTGGGGAAGTGTAAAGTCATGCATTTGGGAGGAAATAATCCCAAGGCTACTTATAAACTTAATGGAATCATTTTAGGGGACTCGTTGCTAGAGAAAGACCTTGGTATCCTTGTCAACTACAAACTTGGAAACAGTGACCAGTGTCAAACAGCAGTAGCAAAGGCTAATCAAAATCCTGTCTTGCATAAAAAAGAGGTATTGAAGCAAGAGTGGATGACATTATTTGCCATTGTACAAATCATTGCTAAGACCTCACCTGAGTATGCAGTGCAGTTTTGGGCACCAGTTCTGAAAAAGGATATACTAGAACTAGAGAGGGTACAGCGAAGAGCAACAAAATTAATTAAGGGAATGGAGGACTTGACGTATGAGGAACAACTAGACAAACTTGGTTTATTTACTCTAGAGAAAAGATGACTAAGAGGAGACCTTATCACATTGTACATATATATGAGAGGTCAATACAAGGATCTCTGCTGTGAGCTATTTATTCCAAGGCCTGATAAGATGACCATGGGACACCCCTTGAGATTAGAGGAAAGGAGGTTTAGGCTTCACCAGAGGAAGGATGTTTTTTTACAGTGAGGTCTGTTAAATTGTGGAATTCTTTGCCCAAGGAGGTGTTTATGGCAGATACAATGGATACATTCAAGAGAAGATTAGATAAATTTCTTTCCAAAGGGAACATACAGAGTTATACTGTTCACTAGTAGGCAGATCAGGAAGGTCTTATTTGGTAGCAGGAAAGCTCTAAAATTACTGGGGTATGAGGACAAGGTTGAACTTGATGGACTTGTGGGTCTTTATTCAACCTAATTTACTATGTTACTATATTACTATGTGTGATATCTCTCAGTGTCAATTGTCCCCTATGTAACACACCTCACATAGTCACCTGTGATTTGTTCACTGTTTCACATCTGTTTACTTCTCTTTCCCTACAGACTTCTTCATGACACTAATCTGCAGAGGACTCTGTGGCTCATGGATGCAGAAGAGATGTGTGTGTGATGCACCTCCCCTTCTTTCTGTAACTGTATGTTTCTACTTCTATGACCATTAAACCTACAATGTGTTATTAACATGTCCTGTCGTGTCACACAACAGGTCTATGCCTTGTGCTTAACCCTATCAATGCCAAGGGGCAACACTACACATTGCTTTACAACACATGGCTTCCCTCTGGCATTCAGAGGGTTAATGAAACATCAACACATGTGAGAACTTACACACATCCACTATGCCACATTCCTGTGAACTCTGCTTCAGACCTGTTCAGTGGTAGATATGTCTGCAACACAAAGCTATAGGGAGTCTTACAGACCAATCCGCCATACTGGGGGGGGGGGGTCACTAAGGTGTGATAAAGAGGTGATAATGTCTCCAGTGATATCACTTTTCCACTTCCTAGGTTATTCCATGGAGTCTAGACACTAACAAATCATATTGCTTGGGCTCCATTGCACAACCTAGGAATTGGAGAAGTGAGGAAATGGAGACGTCACAGCTTAGTCAATCCTCCTCAAAATGTTGGAGTATCAGTTCACATGAAATGTTATTTACGCAAATACCATGTTGGATACTCCCACAAATCTGAAGCACAGTGTGTGTGTGTTTTTCCCCCCAACCACAAATCAATACACTCCAGTAAAGCTCTGGAAGCAATCATTGTTCCATGGCCATTGATCACATGTAACCTGTGATGCACACAACATAACATGTGACACACTGAAGGGACCAAGAACACAAGCAGTGTTGGGATGTATGATATGTAGTTTGGGGAATACAGACTCAATGATTGTTACCTGATTCACTTGTGCTAGTGTGTTTGCATGTGTCCCAGATGTAAGTTGGCATGCATATTGCCATCCTGCCATCTGTGAAGTATGTTTTGTTGCCCCTACACTGTCCCAATGTTGCAAATGTTGAACCCATATGTTGATGAATCCCAGGTAATATGTGGGTCAGAAACAGATGAGGATTGTTTGCCGCACTGATGCAACACACATGAACCCCAATGAACTGTGGAGTGCCAGAGTGGTGTCCATTGTATTGCTCTGCAATGCATTGGATACCCCTCTGGCAATCACAGTGTGCAACCACAGTGAAAAAACACAGATACCATCTTACCAAGGAAGGAATGTTTTATTATAGATGAGAATCACTTCCTTCCCTTTTTGAAAGTGGGCGGGAATGAGGGGCTGAGGGGTCAGATGGTCCCTGCCTTCCAGGCTGCCTTGGGGGCACACCATGTGTTGGGGTCTGGGCTGTTGTTGCGGTGGAGGATGAGGGGGTGGAGGCTGATTGCTATAGAATGAGGAGTTGGGTTTGGATCTGGTTATGTTCCCTCAGCTCCGTGACCACCCCCTACTCCTGGATCAGAGTAGACACCTGGCTTTCCAAGTGACAATGATGCCACCTGTTGTCACGCATCATCCGCCACTGCAAGTCAAGGAATTCCCTATCCAAGGGAAGCACACCAGTAACTGTTTCAGGGGGTGATAGAGCAGGCAGCAATGGTGCAGGCAGTGGTGGTGCATCCCATTATTCCTCCCCAGAGGAAAGTCCTTCAACAGCAGGCTGCATTGGTGGCTGTGGCTCACCTGGTGATGAGGATCCTCCACCCCCCACACATCAATTAAATCTCCTTGTGAGGATCCTGAATGGGTTTGTGGAATAAACTGTGCTTGTGGCCGTGCTTACCCACAAGCCCAATATGGCATTGAGTGGCCATTGTTCTCTCCCCAACCACTAACTGCTGTGGGGCCTACTCCATCCTCCCACCTGCTCTCCCTCTCCCCCTCCTTCCCGGCCCTGAACACTTTCCTGAACTCCCTCGCCTCTCCCTCCCCATCCAGCCTCCACTCCTCCTCCTGCCATCTCTCCTCTCCCACCAGCCTCCACTCCTCTCCCTGCCATCTCTCATCTCCACCTCAATCACACCTACTCACACACAGTCACTCACGCAGACTTTCACTCACTCACTTGATCACAGTCGCCCTCTAGCACTCCCTTGCACTCACTCAAGCACACTGTATGAATAAAAAGATAAATGTGTGTAGTGTTGATAAAAAATGTTTGTGATTGTGTGTGGATGCAATGTGTGCAATATGTTATAAAGTGTAATATGTGTTTATTAATGATACAAATCTCGCTACTACTCCGCCTCTACCTCTCTCACCGGTGAATGCTCCTCTCTAATATCCTCCGCTCCTGGAGCTCTTTCCACTAGCATATAGAATGCGATACACAGGCAGTGTTTGTCAGTTTTTTGGGGCTTTTGTTACTTTTTGGGCCTAGTATTGATACTTTTGTGGCTTGTGATTGGCTGGGCCTTGGATTTGCCCTTGCTAACGCTTAACTTGACCTTTCTTTCATCAAACGTACTGCTATTTCCTTAGACGTTGACGTTTAACACACATTTTGATGCAGAAATTTAACGTGTAGTTGAATAAAAGCAGACAGTGCCATTTTTGTTAGTTCAACTACATGTTTGTCTACGTCGGTTTTGTTTATAGTGGTTCTACAATAGGAAACTGGTAGTGTTGAGCGAGCATGCTCGGCCGAAGCTCGGTTCGGCTCGAGCATCGCTCTGCTCGGCACATGGCGGTACTCGTACGAGTACCGCATGTGCTCGCCCGCCATGTTCGGGTCTCCTCCCCGCACGTTTCGCGGCTGCTACGCAGCCAATAAACGTGCAGGGAGGCTCTGACATCAGTGTAATGCCAGCAGCCATGTTGGCTGCTGGCATTACACTGATTGGCTGGCCAGAACCCGTGGTCGGGTGCTGTATAGCACCTGACCAGCGAGTTCGGCTCAGTCTTAGCCAGGGAGAGATGAGGATAGGAAGGGAAAGTCAGTGTAGGGAGAAGAAAAGCAATTGTGAAAAAAAAAAAAGACCCAAAAGTCCTTTTTAGGACTACTGTGTGTGGGGGCAGCAGTTTATTTTGTGTGGGGGGGCAGAGAAAAAAAAAAATCTTCATATATTCTGTTCACTGTGTCTAGCCGCAGATTAGCAGCACATTCTGTTTAGTGTGCAAAGTTGCAGATTAGAGCACATTCTGTTCAGTGTGCAAAGTTGCAGATTAGCAGCACATTCTTTTTAGTGTGCAAAGTTGCAGATTAGAGCACATTCTGTTTAGTGTGCAAAGTTGCAGATTAGCAGCACATTCTGTTTACTGTGCAAAGTTTCAGAATAGGAAAACATTCTGTTAAGTGTTCAAACTGTAAAATATCAAAGTCACATATTACATTCACTGTGCGTAGCCGCAGTTAAGAAGCAAATTCTGTTTACTGTGCACAGTTTCAGAATAGGAAAACATTCTGTTAAGTGTTCAAACTGTAAAATATCAAAGTCACATATTCCATTCACTGTGCGTAGCCGCAGTTAAGAAGCAAATTCTGTTTACTGTGCAAAGTTTCAGAATAGGAAAACATTCTGTTAAGTGTTCAAACTGTAAAATATCAAAGTCACATATTCCATTCACTGTGCGTAGCCGCAGTTAAGAAGCAAATTCTGTTTACTGTGCACAGTTTCAGAATAGGAAAACATTCTGTTAAGTGTTCAAACTGTAAAATATCAAAGTCACATATTCCATTCACTGTGCGTAGCCGCAGTTAAGAAGCAAATTCTGTGTACTGTGCAAAGTTTCAGAATAGGCAAACATTCTGTTAAGTGTTCAAACTGTAAAATATCAAAGTCACATATTCCATTCACTGTGCGTAGCCGCAGTTAAGAAGCAAATTCTGTTTACTGTGCACAGTTTCAGAATAGGAAAACATTCTGTTAAGTGTTCAAACTGTAAAATATCAAAGTCACATATTCCATTCACTGTGCGTAGCCGCAGTTAAGAAGCAAATTCTGTGTACTGTGCAAAGTTTCAGAATAGGAAAACATTCTGTTAAGTGTTCAAACTGTAAAATATCAAAGTCACATATTCCATTCACTGTGCGTAGCCGCAGTTAAGAAGCAAATTCTGTTTACTGTGCAAAGTTTCAGAATAGGAAAACATTCTGTTAAGTGTTCAAACTGTAAAATATCAAAGTCACATATTACATTCACTGTGCGTAGCCGCAGTTAAGAAGCAAATTCTGTTTACTGTGCACAGTTTCAGAATAGGAAAACATTCTGTTAAGTGTTCAAACTGTAAAATATCAAAGTCACATATTCCATTCACTGTGCGTAGCCGCAGTTAAGAAGCAAATTCTGTTTACTGTGCAAAGTTTCAGAATAGGAAAACATTCTGTTAAGTGTTCAAACTGTAAAATATCAAAGTCACATATTCCATTCACTGTGCGTAGCCGCAGTTAAGAAGCACATTCTGTTTACTGTGCAAAGTTGCAGATTTGCAGCACATATTCCGTGTAATATGAAGAAGGCGGGTAAAAAGGGACGGGGAAGTGGACGTGATCCTGATAGTTCAGGGCGCGGGTCAGGACGTGTAGAAACTGCGCCTGGTGCCAGAGCACAAGACAGAAAGACATCCACCATACCTAGCTTCATGTCTCATTTTACAGGGCGTCGCAGGACATCACTCTCGAGGTCCGACCACTGCGAACAGGTGGTCGGTTGGATGTCAGCTGATACTGCTTCCAGTCAGTTAAGCACCACCCTGTCTTCCACCAAGTCCACTCTCGGTAGCCAAGAGTCTGGTCAACATAATCCTCACTCTGATCATCCTTCCTCCCACCATAGAGGATCTGGTCAAAGAAGTGATCCCACACTGGGATATAGTGAGGAGCTCGTCTCATCACCAATCCTTAATTTGAACCTCTCTCCAAGCACGCTTGCAGAGGAACATGACATCTTGTGCCCTGATTCACAACCTCTAGAGGGTACCCAATCACAAGAAGATGACAGAGGTGAACGGCATTTAAGGTCAAAGGAAGTGGATGATGATGATGATGAGACACAGTTGCCATTAAATCAACCACTATTACTGTCTCAAGACCTTGATGAGGAGGATGATATACAGTTGTCAATGACTGAGTATGTGGTGGGATCAAGACATGAGGAGGATGATCAGAGTGAGGAAGTGGAGGAGGACTTGGTGGACGATGAGGTGACTGACCCCACCTGGGAAGGTGTAGAGCCAAGCGATGACAGCAGTCCTGAGGGTGAGCCATCTGCAGCACCGCAACAGGCTGGAAGAGGCAGTGGTGTGGATACAGAAAGAAGGCGGACCGCACCAAACCGGCCCGCAAATGTTCCACGGAGCACCCCCTTGCGTAAATCTCCCTTGCCAAGGGGTAGGTGTTCCGCGGTATGGCGTTTTTTTAAGGAAAGTGCGGACGACAAAAGAATTGTAGTTTGCAACCTGTGCCACACCAGAATGAGCCGAGGCATGAACACTAGAAACCTCACCACCACCAGCATGATCCGACACATGGCATCCAAGCACCGTAATAAGTGGGAGGAACGCCTGGATCGCCCATCTGTGTCTGCAGGCCACACCACTGCCTCTTCTTCCCCTGTTTTCGGTGCCGGCCAATCACCTGTCGAAGGCGCAGGCCCGCATACCTCCCGCCCTGCACCTGTACCATCTGAAGCACCATCAGCGACCACATCCACTTCCCTGTCCCAGCACAGCGTCCAAATGTCGTTACCCCAGGCATTTGAGCGCAAGCGAAAATACCCAGCCACCCACCCACAGGCCATAGCACTAACCTCACACCTTTCCAAATTACTGGCCATCGAAATGCTGCCATTTAGGCTTGTGGAGACTGAGTCCTTCCGCAGCCTGATGGCAGCAGCTGTCCCTCGGTACGCAGTCCCCAGCCGCCACTACTTTTCCCGGTGTGCCGTCCCCGCCTTACACCACCATGTGTCCCGTAACATCACCCGTGCCCTGACCAACGCAGTTACTGGGAAGGTCCACTTAACGACTGACACATGGACAAGTGCTTGTGGCCAGGGACGCTACATTTCCCTGACGGCACACTGGGTGAATGTCGTGGAGGCTGGGAGCGACTCGGACCCTGGGATGGCACAGGTGCTACCCACGCCGAGGATTGCGGGCCCTACCTCCATCAGGGTTTCCGCCAGCACCTACGTTATTGGCTCCTCCTCCTCCGTTTCCACCTCCGAATTCTCTGCGCGCAGCGCCACTCACCCATCAGCCGGTAGCTGGAAGCAGTGTAGCACTGCAGTGGGGAAGCGTCAACAGGCCGTGCTGAAGCTGATCTGCCTTGGGGACAAACAGCACACGGCCTCAGAGCTGTTGCAGGGGATTAGTCACCAGACCGAGCAGTGGCTCTCGCCACTCAACCTGCAACCAGGCATGGTTGTGTGTGATAATGGGCGTAACTTGGTGGCGGCTTTGGAGCTCGGCAAGCTCACACACGTACCATGCCTAGCGCATGTATTTAATTTAGTGGTTCAGCGATTTCTAAAAACCTACCCCAATTTGCATGATCTCTTGACCAAGGTGCGCCGCGTGTGTGCACATTTCCGTAAGTCATCTACAGCTTCAGCCGGCCTGTTGAAGCTGCAGCAGCGCTTACAATTGCCAGCTCACCGGCTGCTGTGTGACGTGAGCACGCGCTGGAACTCCACCTTCCACATGTTGGCCCGGCTTTGTGAGCAGCAGAGGGCAGTAGTGGAGTACCAGCTGTTACACGGTCGTCGCCTCTCCGTTCAACTTCCTCTAATCAGAAGTGAGGAGTGGGAATGGATGTCAGACCTCTGTGAGGTTTTACGCAATTTTGAGGAATCGACACAGATGGTGAGCGGCGATAACGCTATTATCAGTGTAACCATCCCACTTCTGTGTCTACTGAAACGCTCGCTGCTCACAATTAAAACCGACGCTTTGCATGTGGAAGAGGTGGAAATGGGGGAGGAAGAGCTTACACAAGGTGATAGCCAGAGCACCCTCACTTCATCTTCTCAGCGACAATTGGAGGAGGCGGAGGAGGAGGAGGAGGAGGAGGAAGACACGGTTGCCTCCGCTACAGAGGGTAGCCATGGAACTTTAGTTCCATCTCTTCAGCGTGGGTGGGCAGAAGAGGAGGAAGAGGATGAGGAGATTGAGAGTCATCCTCCTGGTGAGGACAGCGAAATCTTGCCTGTTGGTACTCTGGCACACATGGCTGACTTTATGTTAGGCTGCCTTTCCCGTGACCCACGCGTTATACGCATTTTAGACAATACGGATTACTGGGTGTTCACCCTTCTGGACCCCCGCTACAAAGAGAATTTCTCATCTCTCATTCCTCCGGTGGAGAGGACAAGCAAAATGGTGCAATACCAGAAAGTTCTTGTCGAAAAATTGCTCCAAAATTTTCCATCTGACAACGCTGGCGGCAGAGTACGTGCTACCTTGGCCAACCGAGAAGGGGAGAAAAGGGGAGCACACAGCAGTTCCGACAAAGGCAGGGCAACACTCTCCAAGGCGTGGGACACCTTCATGACACCCCGCCAGCACCCTCACCCTGATGCGCAGCCTAGTGTCACAAGGAGGGAAAAGTTTTGGAAGATGGTGAAGGAGTACGTAGCAGACCGTGTCAGCGTCCTCAATGATCCCTCTGTGCCTTACAACTACTGGGTGTCCAAGCTGGACACGTGGTATGAACTGGCACTCTACGCCTTGGAGGTGCTGGCCTGCCCTGCCGCCAGCGTTCTGTCTGAGCGGGTATTTAGTGCTGCTGGTGGCATCATAACAGATAAGCGTATCCGCCTTTCCACCGAAAATGCTGATAGGTTGACACTTATAAAAATGAACAAGGCCTGGATTTCCCCTGACTTCTCCACTCCACTGGAGGAAAGCCCCGGAGGAACATAAAGTGACTTTATATATGTTATTTACAATGATGGGAATACTCTGTATTCCCATTCACCCCTTCCACCCAAAAAACGGGTATATGGTTGACTCTCTTCCATATACCCTGGGATATAATTTTTATATAGGGCCAGCTCACCAGCGGGCCCTGTGATATAATTTTTATATAGGGCCAGCTCACCAGCGGGCGCAGTTTGACAATTTTTGTATAGGTCAGCTCACCAGCGGGCCTTCTCATATAATGTTTTATTGGGTCAGCTCTCTAGCGGGCCTTCTCATATAATGTTTTATAGCGTCAGCTCACTAGCGGGCCTTCGCATATAATGTTTAGGATGGTCAGCTCCGCAGCAGACCCTCACCCATAATGTTTTGGATGGTCGGCTCAGCGCACGTTTCCCTCTTAATCATGGCCCCAGTTCAGAAAAATCGAGGACATTTTTGGGAGAATTTGCCTTTGCGCACGTTTCCCTCTTAATCATGGCCTCAGTTCAGAAAAATCAAGGAAATTTTTGGGAGAATTTGCCTCTGCGCACGTTTCCCTCTTAATCATGGCCTCAGTTCAGAAAATTCAAGGAAATTTTTGGGAGAATTTGCCTCTGCGCACGTTTCCCTCTTAATCATGGCCTCAGTTCAGAAAAATCAAGGAAATTTTTGGGAGAATTTGCCTCTGCGCACGTTTCCCTCTTAATCATGGCCTCAGTTCAGAAAAATCGAGGAAATTTTTGGGAGAATTTGCAGATGATATACAAGTAAATATACAGCAAATACTGTTTGGTAACAATTTTTCGCCTAAAGTCGTTTTTATCTGCCTTTTTGTGTGTTTTACGGTCAGTCTGTAAAAATGGCGTACTACGGGCGAATGATCATTCCCAGCAGCGATGTTGGAGTCCAAGATGCATCCAGACATCCTCCCTATGCTGTCCCTGAACCATTTCTGTGGTGTTTCCATCATTTTCTGCCCTTTTCCTATGGACCAGGCACCCTCCCCTCATCAGAGCAGGGGGTGCCTGGTGTAGTGCTCGAGTCCTCCCATTGACTTCAATGGGGCTCGGGTGCTCGGCCGAGCACTCGAGCCTCCGGGGGCGCTCGGTCAGAGCACCCGAACACCCGAGCATTGGGGTGCTCGATCATCACTAGAAACTGGTAAAAACTTTTGCAAATTACACAGTGTTTGTTTTTACTGTAACGCCAGTATTGGCGTGTCTAATAGTATTGAGCCCCAGATGTTTTATTCTAAAGTCACACATACAACAGAATATTAGTTTCAAACAAAATGTAATTGCATTAAACTTAAACTAAGAAAATTAGAAACCCAGTACATAATCCCTTGGGTGCAAGTCAGCTCTGATGCAATGCTCCACAAATATTACATGGTCACAGCTGTAATTATGTATGGGGCAAATCTCAGTAAAAATGTTTGTGTATTATATGTGAAAGTAGCATTATGGTTGTAGCTGCAAAGCCCAACCTATACTTAGCTTACGGCAATAACAGTTCCAGTCAGAGTCCAGGGGCTAAATTCTATTGCAGTAGATAAATGTTAACACCCGCTTTATCAAACATTTTCCTATTGAAATCGATGGGGAAACCTGGAGATAAAAGCAGAGATAAAATTGGCACCTGCAATAGAATCCAGCCCCAGATGTATTAAATATTTCATATTTCTGCAGATTTCAGTTATCAATAGTCTAACAGTTATACAGATGTTCTGAAATGTGTTTTAGGAATAAACATTGATATTTACACAATTATTCTCAGTCTTAAATAATTTAACATTTGCATGCTACAGAGGGTTTCAGAGTATAACCTGACATTGGAGATATCTCTAGCAACCAAAGAACAGGGTGAGGTTGATTTGGAGATGCCTTTTCACCAGTGTCATACTGTTGTGTGCTGAGTAAAGGTATTTGCTGTTTGTTTCTCAATAGGTATATATATCTATATATATAGATATATATAGATATAGATATATATAGATATATATATATATATATAGATATTTTTTTTTTTTTAACATGATATGATTGTACTTAAATGGTTACAAAAACAATATGAATACATAAAGGTAGTCATACCAGACCATTTGGGGAAACTTGACATCTTGCTGCGTCAAATGAGGGGCCTTGCACAAACATATATATATATATCTATCTATATATATATATATATATATATATATATATATACAAGGCTTAAAAGTTGAAGTCCTTTGCTACTAGCCAGACCTGCAAAGTTACTCGCCACTGCAAGTCATAACATACCCACCAGGGATGAATTGCTACTCACCAGGGCGAGTGGAAATTTTGAAATCTCAGTTATAATACAGTTATCCCCATTCCATCTTATGTGAAGTGGGGGATGTGTATTATACACAAGTAAAAAACAAATGCTGACCTCCCCTTGATCCCTTCCCTCTATCTACCTCATTTAAGTTATCTGGAGCCCCACACTTCCCCTGCTGTAAGCACCTACATGCCCATGAGCTCTAGAGCCCCCTGATTAGGCTACACATTGAAACTACAGTTCTGGCTGACAGGACACTCAGGCATCTTACAATGGGGAGAGAAGCAGTGGAACATGCCATCCATTAGGCAGAGCCCCTGGCTGAGTAACTAAGGGTCTCCAGAGCTGGTGGGCATGGAGGTGCATGGAGGGGGTTAAGTGGGGAGTCCTGATAACTTCATTGAACTGGAGGGAGAGAAGGGGACAGAAAGAGAGTGAACATTATATACGTACTAAAATCTTACGCATAATTTACTCCTTCTTAACAATAAGAAGGCACAGCACCCTTGGAACTTTCTAATAAATAAAGGTTTATTACAAGTCTAGGTTTATATTTATATTTATGTTTCCGCTATGGTTAGCCGAAACCATCAGTATGGGCTGATATACAATAGGGGGTGCCAGGTACATAAAACTGCCAAAATACAGTACACAGCTTAAGGTTTTTCCAGTTATAGAAAAATTGTACAAATCTGTATAAATAAAAGATAATATTTTCATGGTATATAGTTTTGTAAACTATGCAAAGTACGCAGCTAAAATATGCAGCTACTTCAGAACCATTTGTGAAGTATAGATGTTAAAGGGATAGTAATACTTCATTTTATCTTTATTTTATTTTGTAGGCATTAAAAAAAACATGAAGAACGATATAAGTCTTATCTCTCAAACCATTATGGTTTGAGAGATATTCGCAAGCAAAGTTTCCCCTCACTGACCAAAAGGTCAAGTCTACCATCTAGCTGTCAGATTTGGAATCTGGTCCGCAGACCAAACTGTGGCTCTTCAGAAAAGCAGAGATCACAAGATATTAAAATAACTATTTCATTAGAAGGGTCTAAAAAGTGTGCATACAAACCAGGCACACTTTGTAGACTATTCGAATTAAGTAGTGCTTATATCTCACAATCTCAGCTCTGCTGTAGAGCCATGGCCGGTCCACGGACCGGATTCCAAATCTGACAGCTAGATGGCAGACTTGATCGTTTTGGTCAGTGAGGGGAAACTTTGCTTGTGAATATCTCTCAAACCATAAAGGTTTGAGAGATAAGACTTATATCGTTCTTCATGTTTTTAATGCCTACAAAATAAATAAAGATAAAACAAAGTATTACTATCCCTTTACCCGCAGTTCTGCTTCTTGAAGTAGTGTTAAATTATGGTGTGTGTTTTCAATAAATAGAAGACTGACTGACAACACTGATTGTCAAGACATTCTGCAGCAGACACCAGTTTTTGGCTAAAAAGAAAATATAATATAAACACAAAAAAATAAAACCCTGTATAAAATATGTGTTCCCTGATCCCCAGGTCACTGTGCTCCATCTCCTAGTGACTTGATGGAAGGATTAAAGGTACAAGGTGACCAAAGCTCTTGCTGTCTATTACAGTGATGTGAACTGGACCCCCCCCTTAAGGCTTGGTGGCCATCCAAGCAACCACTAAAATATATGCCCATACTCCTGTCCTCCTCCCCATGCCTTTGTTATTCTGTATTTTCTGTAGGTAGGGAGTTCGGCTCACACTTCCATGAGCTCCTTTATAAGTAGTGTGTTGCTGATTCCCCCTGCTCTGCATTCTGAACCTTTACTTACAAGTTATAATGGGGTCTCATCAGTGCAACCTCGAACAATCAAAGAAGGAGCTTTATGGGAAGGATGTTTAGACTCAGGAAACATCCTCCCAAAACAGGTGTTTAGGACTAATGGTCTAAGGAAATTCAAAAAATGCCAATTAATGACATGTTAATTTTAAAAAATGTGCCCTGGATTCAATTGCAGATGATACAGTTATCAGGAGTTTTATGTAGAAATGTCTCTGTAGACTTCAATGGCATTCTGTTAGATAGAAACAGTGATGATAATTATCAACTGCAGTGTGAGCTAGGCTTATGTGTATTTTAATTAGAAAGGAAACTTAGGAGACTGTATGAGCCAGCTTGTTCTTATTTACTTTAAAACCCCCAAAACCCCAATATTAAATTAAGGGTAGACCCAAGGGCAAAACATTGATATATATCATTGATATATAGTGTTTACCCTGGACCCCTTGAACCTTGGATGTCGTACTCAGTGTATATCAAAGTGTATCTGTGTTGCATCCCAGCCTTCAGAGACTGGGACATGTTTCTGTCCCCTGTGTAGCTGAAAGTAGCTGTTTTGGGGTTGCACAGTGAGTTTCATGCTGTTAATTAGCCCTGCTCCCATAGGAACAAACTTAATAAAATATGATAATTGGCCTTTAAAAATGTAGAGTCAAGTGCATTATTGGGTGATTTTAATGCACTTGGAATGATGAAGAGCAACCACATGCCTGTGTATGAGGGAAGTCTTAATACAAAATAAATGAAGAATTTCAAAAATCCTAAGAGGGAATCACGCCTAATCTTTCATCTTGCTTACAAAGGAGAGAGAATATTAATGAAAATATCTTAAACCATGCATCAATGTCACACATACACTCTGACTGTGTTTTGAATTTCACCCCTCAAGCACTCCATCATCGTCATGAATCTGCCATGCTTTTGCCTGGTTACAATTTTCCAGTGACTATTTTGACTGGGGCTGATTAGCATTTTGAAATGCATCTTACTGAGCCATACCTGTGGGTGTGTTTAAATATTAATGTGGTTATTCTCTATATGTTCTAAGCTCCAGTAACTTCCTATGTTGTCTGAGATCACAATTCCAACGTTACAAACTAAAAACACAACTGGTCTGGCGCTTGAGTAATTGTGGGACTACATTAAATAGAAAAAAGTCAGGGACAACAGAGGACAAAGAGCCATATAGATATATTGCACACCAAAACCACTTAAGAACTGATACACACCAAAAACCACTTAAGAACTGATATATCAATATATCTATATGGCTCTTTGTCATCTGTTGTCCCTGACTTTTTTCGATTTATTGTAGTCCCACAACTACTCCAGCGCCAGACCAGTTGTGTTTGTAGCTTCTACTGTTTTTTTGAACTTGGGGAGTAAGGGTTCAGGTTGGGCAGCTGAGAGTTGTTGCGCATACTGTTTCATTTCAATAGCTCCATCTAAGTTGTGTACAGTTCCAACTTTTATCAACCCTAGGTTTGTGAAACTGAGATCTTCTTATTGCTTTCTATGGAGTCAGAGGATAGTTTGCATTCTCTACTGCACAGTACACTCAGCAGCTGCTCTCCTTTAACCCTTTCAGTTTCCTTGGGATGTGCATTGGATGGGGACAGGACAAGGATCACTGGGCAGGTGGAGACAGCAAAAGGAATAGAACAGGGTACTGAGCGGCACATCAGAAGAGTAAAGGATTAAAGAGAGAGCTGGGGCATAGTATCTAGACAGTTCTGACACAGAAAATGGTTAGATAGGAAGAGGCACTGGGAAATCAGAGTACTGTACAGGCACAGAGGTGATCATTATGGAGGCACTGGATACAGGAGAAGGCTGTACACAGTGCGAGGGTTACTTGAGCTGAATACAGGGATCTGGTTACTGGGAGCAGTATTTGTATGTGCTGGAGAAACTACCCTGTATGGGATGTTTGTAATGGGAGAGGCAATATACAGGTATGTGAATACTTGGAGTAAGTAATCTATGAGATTTTTCAATTGGGTGGAAGGAACTGAATTTATTATAATCAAAGATGTTTGGGTAGTGGGGAACTGTGATCTATGGGCCTACTCAGCCTTGCTAAAAGTCTCTGAGCCTGATGACTTAAGAGAAATGGAGCAATTCTGGAGCATAACAACGGCAACATAGGGGAAAAATTAGACTTCTTAGTCCATAAATGGTAGATAATTTTATTTGTCCTCTATAGTGCAATTAGTATACTTGGTGTTGCTTACTCTGTTGCTTTCTGCATAATGCTCTTTATATACTCACTTAGTAAATGTAATATATTTGCTTTGATTGGTCCTTACTTCTTTTGATAAGCTGTTTCATGTATGCAATAGCCATTCCTTAATAATTTCCTATTATTACTACCTTCCACAATTGCATTTTTCTCCTCTACTTTGTTGAAACCATTAATCCATTTAGGACCAGAGAGGTGAGTAATGCAGTTTTGCAATGCAACACAAAACCGAGTTCACCATCTTTCTATTAGAAACTCACCTAAAACAGATTCCAAATGGATCCTAAAATCCTAATAGGATGTTCTACAGGGGAGGATGTACAGGATAGAAAAATAAAAACCCTGCCTAACTAGAACTCTAACCCAGGCTAAACAGTATCCAAGAAAAAGGAGTGCAATGCACGTTAGGCCTTGGAGACACTGCTCTCGATTTTTTCTCTTCACTTGATTTTGTATGAGCATCACTGCACACTCCATCTGCAGTAAATTTTTATTTTTGTGTATTATTTAGAGCACTTTTGAGGGCTGGTAAGAGCTGTGGGCTGTTTTTCATATATCTTGATCATTCACTTGTTTAGTTGTTGCCTTTGTCAGTGATTAGGGTATTTAGCCTGCAAAAATTTTTTTGTAAAGTTGATACCTTTATTGGCTAACTAAACAGATTTAAAATGCAAGCTTTCAAGACTTCTTAGGTCTCTTCCTCAGGCATGTTATACAGATAAATATGAAAACCTCTCTCTTAAATACAAGTACACATTACACTGTTTATAATGGAAATCAGATAAGAACGTTAGTCCAGATACCAATTCCTATTTATGATTCCAGAGGGACTGTCGTAAAAGTTAATTCACCATTAAGTACTGTGACAAAAATTCCCTGTCCCTGTTCATGCCATAGGTCAAAGAGTCAAATTGTAACATTAATTTTACCTCCCATAATTTTCTGTCCCTCTGATTGCAAAATTGTCCCATTAGTACAGTCAATTTAATATCCCTGATACTGTGCCCACTTTGGCAAAAATGTTCTCCCACTGGCGTCTCTGTCTTTTTGTTGTTAATGCTGGATCTGTGGGAATTAAACCTCTTATGCAATTTCTGTCCCGTTTCCCCCACATACAGAGCTGTTGGACATTTTGCACACATGATAAGGTATATTACATTGGATGATTTGCAGGTGAAATTACCATTGATCTTATGGTGTAACTGGGTGTTTGGTATGGGTATCTTGTCTGTGGTATAAATGTGTGCACAGGTTTTACACCTACTTTGTAGGCAGGGTAATGTGCCATTTTTTGTATTTTTGTTCAGGACACTCCTTACCATCAGTTGCTTTAAATTGGGAGGCTGTCTGAAGGAGAGAAAGGGAGGCTGTGGAAATATGTTCTTAAGTCTTTCATCTGTGTGTAAGGTTGCCTGAAGTTCTCTTGATATTTTGCGCAGAGCTTCAACCTGGGGGTGGTAAGTGACAACAAGTGGCACACGGTTTCCCTTATGCTGTTCTTTGTAGCTCAACAGATCTTTTCTTGGTATGTGAGTATAGCCAACATTCATTGCACCTTTCTCATGGGTGATACCATGTGGCGCCTTTATTTTTTTTGGAGTCATAATGATTTTATCTGTGTGGTAATTCTGACTTCCTTTATACACTTTCCAGTAGATATCTTTTCTGATACTTATTAATATTCTAATATCCATATGTGATATAGGTGGGTTAATTTCACCATTCAGATGTATTGCCCATTCTCTTAATTTGAGATTGTTTATCACTTTTTGCGAGTTGGCAGTGCATTTTATATATTTATTTGCTTCTCCTATTTCATTATTATTCTTTTATTTAGTACATACCAATAAAGGTTAAGTTTGATCCTTTCAGTCCTTTTTCCCAGATACTGTTTAGCCTGGGTAAGCGTGCTGGTTATGCAGGGTTTTTCTTTTTCTTTTTCTGCATTATTTTGCAATGCATTGCATACCTCTCTGGTTCTTAAAGGGTTAATGATCATAAGACATCTGTTAATGTATCACTACCGTTCTTGTTCTTTTATAATTGTACCATCATGTTTATTTTAAAATATGTTCTCAGATTCTTTCGTTTGTAGTAGTTAATTACTTCTTACCATCTCTCATGTCTCCCTAAGGAATTTTGTTGTTTTTAATTAACAAACTCCACATTTGTTTTAAAAAAGAAAAACATTTGCTGACTAGTACCTGACAATGTTTTAATATACGAAACTCTGGGTCTCGGTGTTGCAATACCAGGGCAAGCGTGATGTGGATGAGACAAACACATATTGTTATGCTGCCAGTGATTGTCTGTCTCTCAGACTGAGCAAACCATCACTTGCAGAACAGGTTGTCTTTGCTGCAGTGCCAGTTACTTGGCAAGGATTCAACTATTTTCTGTTTTATACGCTCCTGGTCTTCTATTAGAGATACATATTGTTTGTTTTGCATAAAAGCATGGTGTTTGTTTTACAAAAAAGCCCTCCTTTTCATTTGATGTATTCTGCTGGTACATTATATGTAAAATCACATTTTCAATATTTTATGTGATATATTTTTTATCTTCACCTATTTGTTACATTTTCGTTTCCATGACAGTAACCTCCTTGAAACTCTGTTTCTAGACAGTTTTCTGTCAGGGACAGTAAAAGCAGGGACAATGATACAATAGGAGTTTAACAACTTTTTTGATTTCACCACTATAGTGCAGTTGGTGTGACGCAGAATGACTTTAGCTTTGGACCATGCATGCAAGCTGATTATGACTGTGAATTGCTGAATGCAGATCAGCAGATTTACCCAGTGAAATTAGCGCAGAGCTTGAAAAATCCAATTAGCTGGAGATTCAAAGCAGATCCTTTAATTGGAACTGGCCGCAGTCTGACATTGTAAAAAAAAAAATGTATTAACAAGACCAAACGCTGCACAAAAACAACATGGGAGTATTGCTCTTATTGAGAACACATATTTCACTTATTGAGAACACCAAGAAGCACTTCAGAGTAGATGACAAGTCCTTTTAAAAAGGGTCATTCATTCAGGAAGATACTTATTATCCACATTCTTGCTACAAACATAGACCATTATTTAAATAAATACTGTTACATCCTAATAATAGACCCCATGTAATCTTAACCTTTTGAGTATGAGTGGGACATCCAAGGAATTGCTTTGGAATGCATTGGATACCCTTCTCTCACTCAAAGGGTTAATCTGGTTAGAATATCCTAATGGCCCTATGAATCAGTTTTACGCGGCTTGTTTCCTCAAATTAGCCTTTATTTAGTATTCCATATCATGTCCATGGAGGCAAACATGATTCTTCGTTGAAGGAATTGCAGGAGAAAGATGCCTTAAAGGTTGATAAGGGGACAGATTGGCGGCATGATAGGGTATTTGCTACAATAACATGGCAACATATGCACTATGCATTGCTGTGAATCCACCTCAAACACTCCATCATCATGAATCCAGGTTTATGATTTTGCAGGGACTTCTTTGACAAGGGCTAATTGGCATATTGAAATTCAGCTTAATGAGCCATTCCTGTGGGTGCATTTAAATGTTAATGTGGCTATTCACTATCTGTACTAAGCGCCAATAACTTCATGTGTTGTCAGAGCTCACAATCCCAACTTTACCCAGCCGAGGTTTGTGACGTTGGGACCTTCTTACTGCTTTCTATGGAGCTAGAGGACAGTTTGCTTTCTCTACTGCACAGCATACTCAGAAGCTGCTCGCCTGTCATTGAGATGTGTATTGCACACCCCTGTGGCCCTGGAAGGGTTAGAAGATTTAGAATGCATTTCCTGTTTATACATAGACACACTTGTCTGTCTCTCTACAGCATTTACTCCTATGCCACTATGTACCAACCCAGTGTATTTACCCTTCTCAACCCCTTAGTTGTGCCACACATATTTGGCAGTACAGAGGTGCAGGGAACTGAGAAGGAGAAGAACTGGGAAGGAGGCATCAAAAAGGATGCAGTGGACACAACACGACCGGTACTGGGGGTGGAGGGTGCCAGGGAGAAAATGGGGTTCAGACTGTGATGGGGACAGGAAATAATCACTAGGCAGATGGGGATAGCAAGAGGAATGGCACTGGGTACCGAACCCATAGGGGAGAGTAAAGAATCACTGAGAGAGCTAGGGCATAGTATCTGGACAGTTCTGATACAGGGAAGAGTTATATAGGAAGTGGCACTGGAAGATCAGAGTACTATACAGGCACAGAGACAATCACTATGGAGGCATGGGATACAGGAGGGGGCTGTACACAATGTGACGGTTACTTTAGCTATATACTGGTTACTGGGAGCAGTAATCGTATGTACTGGAGAAACTGCCCTGTATGGGATGTTTGTACTGGTAGAGGCACTTTATATACAGGAATGCGAATACTTGAAGGAAGTGATTTATGAGATTTCTTTATTGTGGAAGGAACAGAGTTCATTATAGTGAAAGATGTTTGTGTAGAGGGAGACTGAGATCTATGTACTAGGAGGCTGGGGTCCATGTAGTTGGGTGGGGATCTGGGAGATGAGGCATCTTTGTACTGGAATGGAGGGCTGGGTGATGGTTATCTGTGTACTGGGATGGGGAACTCAGATGAGCATCTGTACTGTGAGATTGGGATCACTGTAATGTGATGGGGCTGTGAGTTAGGTATCTGTATACTGGCAGAATGGGATCTATATACTAGAATGTAGATTATCTGATATCAGTACTGGATGGGGGATCTGTTTACAATAAAAGGGAAGGTTTGTGAACTGGAATATGTATTCTGGGGGATGAGTCTATTCTTGAATTCAAGAAGGATATTTTGGAGTTAGGAAAAGGGGAATCTGTTTAACCTCTAAAATCAGAGATTGCAAATGTTGGATCTCCAGCCGCGGAGGATTATAACTTCTATCATCTCTAGTCAATGGCTTGGTGGGGATGATGTGAATTGTAGTCTGCAACAGCTGCAGATCCAACTATTGAATACCCCTTCCTTAGATATGAGAGACGAGATCTCATAATGTATTGGATACCTCCCTTGCATCCAAGGGGGTTATCTCATTAAGGGGACCTATTTACAAGAGCAGGGTATGTGTAATACAAGAGTCATTCATTTTACAGGAATTAGCTGATTGGCAGAAAGTCCACTGATCATCTGTTTTGTGTAAGGACAGAACCATCAGAAAAGCTGTTACATTTAATAGCTTCTCTTCCAGTTCTCTCACTTTATGAATCAACTTTGTCAATAGCTTTTACTGTTCTAACCATTTCAGCTCCACAGGGATGTGCAATACAAATCCCCTATAGCACTGAAAGGGTTAAGTAACCAATGGTGGTGTTTGTGGTTCTGAGGTGTGAGTGCATTCTCTCTGCTCCCCCACTTGCCCTCCCTAACACATCACCAGCATTACAACAATCCTACATGCTAAAGACTGAATTATCGCAACCCCTCAGCTTGTGTAGCTAACTATTAGACATATGGCAAAATGTGGAAGGATTTGTAAGTAAAAGTAGAGAGCATAAACTATCATGTCTGCTTCTGTAGTTATGACATCCATTACAAATTAAAGATTAATTTATGAGAAACAATTCTTTTGAGAAGTAGTAGCAATTAGGATTTTCTGCTCAGAATAAGTAATTGTTCTTTAAATCTCTGCAAAAGCTAATATTACAGTCTGAACTGTCTGAACCAGAAAAAATCCTTTTAACTTCATGCATAAACTCAGGCATGTCAAACATGTGGCCCAGGGGCCGGCAGTGAGAGGCCATCCATAGACAGGCCACTTTAAGTGCCCTATAGCCTAGCATCAAGGGGTTAAAACCCCCTTCTCATTCAGAGGGTTGCTTGTGATACGCCACCAATTTACATATGCATCGGTGATTATGTAATGTGTTTTACATTTGCATATGTATACTGGTGGGGTGTTACATGACAGCCATGTAAGCCATATGTAAATAGAATGTGGATACTTTGCATATGATGATTGTTTCACTTAATTTTAGATGCTTTATGCACCAATTTGCTTTGCTTTTATTTTTCCTTAGGTACTTAGATAAAGATTTATATACTGTGGTATTTTGACTTTCTTTTACACTTTTTTTACTGTTAACACTTTTCAGCATTTTTTCCTTCTGTGCATTATGAGATTCTTGATAAAGATCCCAGTGAGGAACGAAACATTGGCCTTTTCCAAATACGTAACAGTTGACTGCAACTTGGACAAGTGCTGGTTCCACAATCTCTCTCTCTCTCTCTCTCCAATGAGTATGTGGCCTTAGACTGTGACATGCCTGCCTAAACAGTATAACTATCTTGTGTCTTGTTGCTGTGCTCAGTCTTGTCATGTTGTATGACTTTTGACTTTAAACTGTCTTCAGCAACAACACCTTGTTAGCTGAGTTTGGCTGTTCCTTATCCAGTTTTTTCCTCCTACACAACTGTTTCTGTTTCAGTTAATGATTGTGTTTCATCCCACATAGTAAATTGATTATCATTAGCATCTGTTTGGCATAATTGTTTAATCAGTCACCTGAATATATGACTACAAAATCCCTGACTTTGTGCAAGTGTATTTAGGCAAATGTTGGTCACACCAAATATTGATTTGATTTAGATTTTTCTTCTGTCCACTCATTATGCATTTTGTTAATTGATAAATATAAACTATTAACATGTCTATTCTGAAATCATTCTTACATTACAACATTTTCCACCTGCCTAAGACTATTGCACATTACTGTAGATAGACAGATTGATTGACAGCCAGATAGACATACAGAAAGATAGATACTGACCATATTATATAGAAAAAGAGCACTCACAGGATGTTTAAAAAAAAACAAAACAACATTTTGATATTGAAATCTTACAAAAACATATATACTCTCTCTCATATATGTATATATATATATATATATATATATATATATATATATATATATATATATATGTTTGTGTGATTTGCAGTGGAGAGTGAGATACGTTATTAACATGCATTTCACCATAATCCCATTATGTCTCTAGAATTTTTAAATATATATTGCCAGGTATATCCTTCTGAGTAAAATATAAGTACTCCCTCTACTGAGAGATTTTTTTATTAAAAACATATTGCTCCTGAAACTTACATTTTTTGGGTGCAATACCTCCATCACCTGAAATTTTATGGCAGCATTGTTGCTACAGTAGTTGATGACAGCTATGTTCAGTTGGACATAGGAAGATGTAGGAACAGCAGCACTTTAAACTTTCAGGCCATAGTGGTTCTGTACAAAATACACATATGAGCTGCAATATTGCTCTCTCTCTCTCACGCTCTCATATATCTATCTATCTATCTATCTATCTATCTATCTATCTATCTATCTAGTTACACAGTACATAGTAGTTTAGGTTGAAAAAAAGACCTGTGTCCATCAAGTTCAACCCTTTTCCTATTCCTGTTTATCGTCATTGATCCAAAGGAAGGCAAAAAACCCTCAATACAGTAATTTCAAATTTGCTTTGAATGGGGGGGAGGATTCCATCTTGATTCCAAACGGCAATTGGATTTCTCCTTGGATCAACAAGGAATAAATAAATATTAATCCCAATATTAACATACATAGCCCTCTATGTTCTGCTCTTTAAAAAAGTATACAGGCCCTTTTTAAAGGCATCTAATGTATTCGAAAGCACCACTTCTTCAGGCATAAAGAATCCCTTCCACTGTTGTAGATGAAATCTTCTTTCCTCAAGTCTAAGTGGGTGACCCCTCATCCTTTGTACTATTCTGTTAATGAGCAGGTCTTTGGAGAGCCCTTTGTATGGCCCCAAACATATTTATATAATGTTATCATATCCCCTTCAGCCATGCATTAAGCTCTCCAATCTCCCTCTGTCTCTTTGGTGTAGTGCATGGCACAGGTAGTATCTCTGAGAATACTTACTTGGAGGTCCAGTTCCTAATCCTATTCCCTAAATCCCTAAAATTACCTTTTAGGACTCTCCATCTTCCTCTTACTTTGTCATTGGTAACTATATGCAACAAGACAGCTGGATCCTCTCCAGCCCCTCCCAATAATCTGTCCACCCTGTCTGCAACATGCCAAACCCAGGCACCCGGGCGACAGCAAACCACTTGGTTCCTGCGATCAGAGCCACAGATTACCTGTTATCTGTTAGAAGTTAGATTGAAGCATATAGTAGGTATAGTGGATCTATACAAAATGAATCACATTATGAGAATGAAGGAGAAGTATGAGACAATCACATTGACTGATCAAAATCAATTGAAATGATGGGACAAATTTGATCCCTGTTCTACAAACCCCTCCATTCAATCCTTCAAAATGTTGATACATGAAGAGATGCTCTATATTAATTCTAATCAGTCTATTCACCCCAATTTATCCATGGAGGAACCAGAACGCACTGCGATAAAAACCCTCCAACAAGGTCAATCTATCTGCATACAACCAGTGGATAAAGGAGGTGCAATTGTTATTCAAGATTATACGAATTACATTAAAGAATTGAATAGTCTCTTAGAAGATGGCACAGTTTATTTGAAACTGTATAAAGACCCCCACAGAGGAAGTATCAGCCCGGGTGTATCAAATTATTAATATGGGAATTATAAAAGGTTGAATTACAGAGGACACCAGCAAGTTTTTAATGGAGAAATATTGCGTATACCCCATTATATATGGTGTTCCCAAGGTACACAAATCAGTGGTCAACCCTCCTCTCAGACCTATTGTTTCTGCTAGAAACAGTATTTTACAGCCTATGGGGTTTATTGATGCATACCTCCAACCAAGTAAACAGGCTTTACCCACATATATTTGTGATACCCCATCTCTTATCAATATTTTACAAACCATCATACTGATGGATAACAAAGTATTTTTGGTGTCTATGGATGTGAGCAGCCTGTATACCATTATGCTACATGCTGAAGGCATTGACACTGTGAGAATCTTATTATTGCAGTCTGACAAATACAGTGGTTCCCCTATTGAATTAATCTTATCATTACTGAAACTGTGTTTGAAATACGACTTCTTTCTATTTGAAGGGAAATACTATATACAAAGCTGAAGAACTTCAGTAGGGGCCTCAATGGAACCAGCCTATGCTAATGCATATATGCATGTATTTGAACCCAAATACAGCTGTGAACCCCATGGAAACAAGATGATTGTATTTAAATGTTTCATTGATGACTTTCTCAACATTTGGAATGAAATGGAGAACAGGTTAAAAGTGTTTATTCAACATATCAAGGATCTTAATACTCCTGTGATTGCAAATATGATCACACTAGCATCACATAAGATGACATGCAAATATGATCACACTAGAATTGAATGTCTTGATTTAAAGATCTTCCTGACAGGCAACAAACTTGGATACAGTTTATTTCATAAAACCATTTATAGAAATGGTTCCATAGTAGTAGCTTTCATCATCCAGCATTAAAGTATTCTCTTCCCAAAATCTTAACTCTTAGGAGTTAACAGAAACAACTCAAATGAGTCACTAAGAGATGTGGCAAGAGGATATTCCAGACACAAACTGGTAGATCTCTGAGATGAACTATTAGAATGTGTTTCACAATAAACCCCACAATAAAGAGAAAAAAAACCTGACCAACTGATCATTACTACAAGATTCTCCACAGCTGCTAGAGACATCCAGAGAACTAACCACAATAACTGGAAGATAGATTGTGGCAAAAGATAACAAATTACCAAATATTATTAAAGAAAAACCCATGATTGGGTTTAAATGTGGTCCTAATTTATGTGACCTATTGGTTAATACCAATCCAGTATCTAGTTACAGTAACAGGAATAAATCCTGACTTCAAACAGCCCGCTGGTTGTTATAAGTGCTGATGATGTAACAATTTGTAACAATTTGAGGAAAACAAAATTCTTCATACACCCTCAAACCAATAACAACTATATTTTTAAACAAAGGATCACCTTCACTACCAATTTTGTAATCTACACGATCACATGCTCCTGTGGTCTGACCTATGTAGGCAAGACTTACTGTACCCTCAGAGAACAAATTCCTGGGCATCCATATGGCATTCAGGGACAAAATATCAGCTAAATCGGTTGCTAAACACTAACTTCTGATGAATCACTCTCCAACTAATTTTAGCTTTGTGGGGATAAATCACGGTCCAGCCTTGAAAAGAGATAGTAATAAATCTAAACTTTTACTTCAATGTTGATCCAGGAGCTCAACACTAAGTGCCCCTTTGGACTCAGTGAAAATAATCTGTATAGTTGCTTTTTACCTGACAGATGATTTTGTTGATGACTATTTTCTTATTATTTTTTATTAGTTTTTATTATTTTTATTTTTCCTTATACATTTTTTATTTTTCATTTATTTATTTTTTATTATTTAATTATTTTGTATATATACATTTTTGTCTTAATTTTATTTTATTTTCATCTGTGATATACTTAAATATGTCATTGCTACCTACATGTCTGTTTATGTGAACATTTAATTGAATATGTTCTGTATGTATACCTTTAAGATCCTTCTAATGGGGTTTACTCTCTCTAGTCATTATCCTAAAGCAACTGGTTAGTCTATGTGGAGTTTTTTCTTTGGTTGATGTAGAAGTTGGCGATGCAACTACACTTTTTCCAGTTGTTTTGGTTCACATAGTGAGTATTTCCTTTTCTGTTTCTCTCTCTATATATGTTGAATTTTACATTGAATTAATGGCTTTACAAAGATCCCTAATTGCGGATCAAAACAATGCGTGTTTCTATATAAATGGTTTACTTAAGATTCGTGAGTGTGCAGCTTTCTTCCTTTGTACTTATTCACTATTCACTACATTATATACGTGAGCCAATCTCTAAATCAAGATATATATATATATATATATATATATATATATATATATATATATATATATATACACTAGCAATGTGGGACAGCGTTGCCCGTCACGATATATATGGAATTAATGCACACACATGGATGCAAGACAAACACACACAGAGACACACATGCAAATGCACACGCATGCACTGAGATTCATAAAGAGCGACACAGTCATACACACATACAATGCACAACATGCAGACACATAGAGTGTGATACAGACATGCAACACACACAATGAGGAATACACAAGCACACACAGACACACACACACACACACACACACACAGAAGTGACTCATAAGGGGGTGACTTATGTGTTATTGTAATGAGTGTGTGTTTGTACTTATGCCTCCACTGTGACATTCATTCATATAGTTGAAATGCATGTGGTAATTGGACATACTATGGTGGAAGGTGGATCTTGCTGGCTCCCAGGGTGTGAGTGAGTGAGTGTGAGTGTGTGTGAGTGGCATTCATTCATGTAGTTGAAATGCATGTGGTAATTATACTATGGTAGAAGGTGGATCGTGCTGACTCCCAGGGTGTGAGTGAGTGTGAGTGAAAATATGGTGGAAGGTGGATCGTGCTGGCTCCCGGGGTGTGAGTGAGTGCGTGTGAGTGCGAGAGTGAGTGATTGCATGTGAGTGATTGCATGTGAGTGATTGCGTGAGTTTGTTAGTGTGTGTGTGTGATTGAGTGAGAGTGTGTGAGTGTGTGTGATTGTGTGAGATTGTGTGAGTGAGAGAGTGAGTGTGAGTGTGTGATTGAGTGTGTGAGTGAGATTTTGAGTGTGTGTGATTGAGTGAGAGAGTGTGTGTGTGATTGAGTGTGTGAGTGAGAGTGTGAGTGAGAGTGTGAGTGTGAATGAGAGAGTGTGAGTAAGAGAATGTGAGTGTGTTTGAGTGTGTGTGATTGAGTGTGTGAGTGAGAGTGTGTGTGTGTGTGATTGAGTGTGAGTGAATGTATGAGTGAGAGCGTGTGAATGTGATTGAGTGAATGTGTGAGTGAGAGCATGTGAGTGTGAGTGAGAGAGTGTCAGTGTGTGAATTATTGTGAGTGTGTATGATTGAGTATGTGTGAGCGTGTGAGTGACAGTGTGTGTGTGTGTGTGTTTTTTTTTGTCTGATGTGTTTGTGTCTGTGGTGTAGGAGTGAGTGGCAGCCATTTTGTTTTTTCAGTTACTTGGATAGTGGTGGGCGGGCTGGATAGTGGGGGCAGGCCAACTCCCTGCATGATTTAAATCACTCCCCCATTGAATCACCCAATAGAAGCAGTAACTCCTCCTTATTTAACCCTTTGAGTGCCAGAGGGGTACGCAACGCATTGCTTTGCAATGCGTTGCGTACCCCTCTGGTACTCAAAGGGTTAAGTTGAGGTAACATAGCATTATAACACATGGTGGCTCTTCAGTTAAGGCAGTGTAGCAGTATGCTGAGGGAACAAATAGAAAGTGGTGTTTGAGGCTTGCCCTCTGTAACATACAGCAAAGCATCTCTCTCCTTTTAAGAAGAAAGGGCGGGAATCAGGAAGTAGAGGAGTGACAGTTGAAAACAGTTAGTGAGGTGACTGAAGAGATGAAAATAGTTAAACGAAAGAGTTGCTATTAAGTTTATCCCTGAGTTTGTATTTTATGGAAACATTATACCGTCGTACTGAAACAGACTGTATGGAGGGTTACAATTATCTGTGGGAGGTGACACAGTGTGTTTGTGGGGTCATGATCCTGAGTGAGAGTGTGTGTGGACCAGGAGAAGTTATTGATATCCCCTACTTCAGGAGCGAGTGGCAGCTATATTTTTTTTTGTCAGTTGGATAGTGGTGGGTGGGCTGGAGGGGGCGGGCCAACTCCCTGTATGATAAACATGCCCCCATTGAATCACCCAATTGGAGCAGTAAAGTCCCCATTGAATCACCCAATAGGAGTTGTGTCTCCTAATGAGACATAAATTATGTAATGAGGCATTCTGTTCAATGTGTGTTTGTTTTCTGAGGAGACATAAAATATGTTCTGTGTGTGAGGTACCCCATAAATTATGCAATGAGGCTTATTCTTTTTTATATATATATATATATATATATATATATATATATATATATTCAAACAGAAGGTGGCACACTCACTCAAGAAGTATGGGCCTGGGTACCATAAGGGTGGCTTAATTCATTTGACCAAAAGGAAATAAAGTCCACATTTATAATGCCACATCAGGAAGTCTAGTCCTCAGAAAGCAGACCTGCTGTGTAAGCCAGAAATGTATTGCAAGCCTCTGCAGATCAACTAGAAGGCTGAAGAGATGTCTGAAATGTCATCCCCACCCCAGTGTCAATTTCATCCTATGAGAGACTCTGAATTGCAAAAGTCTCAGTTTCAGTTCACAGTTATATGGGACATGACACAAAATCCCCATAGACTGCTAGGGATGTGGGATTTTTATTCCAGCCCTAGATTTCTATGGGGCTTTGCTCAATGGACAACATGTTTGGCTGTGAGTCAAAAACTTCTGGGTTGTTTTCAGCAAGATGTACTGCCAGCCTAGAGGATCATTTTTCTAACTCCCTCCCTCCCCAACACACACACACAGACACTCACACACACAAACAAATGACAAGGACCATTTTTGGATTGAACATAGCAGCCATAGACATTTTACTAGCTGTCATTTAAAGGGATGAATCTTAGCTGCCTTTTGTCATATTTTAAAACATATTTAAATAGTATGCTAAAAAGAAAACTGCATAATAGGCAGTAAATTCTACAGAAAATTAAAATCAATTTGTATAGAAAGCCATTTCATAATTTTGTTAAAAAGTATCAGCAGTTTTGTCGCTTTATTAGCTCCTTCCCTCTACAAGTGTTCATTTACGTGACAAACTGCTCAGCCTTGTCATTACATCAGTTCTGATGTATTAGTTTTGTTTTTCACTAAAGACAAGGTCAGCAGCTTTATAATTGTACATTTTGACAGATCATTCTATCTCTCTGGTTCTGGCTTTAAATGAAAGCAAAAAATGAATAATAAGGAAGTTCCAAAGGTAAAATAAAAAAACTTTAAAACTATGAATGCTAACTACTCAGAAGAAGCGAACAATGTCATGTGTTTGACATAAAGCCATCACCTATGTTCTTAAAATGCAAAATTATATATTTCAATATAGAAGTAAAATGATTAGCCATGTTAACTTGAAAACTGTACTGAATGTTATAAAAATCTCCTTTACAATTCCCTTGGTAATATTATTGTAGGTACCATAGAGAATTAAATGACATGCCTTACTTAATGACTAAAAATATAGACAATTCTGAAACAGCTTCTTATAATGAACGGAATGCAATAATCTTTTATTAAAATCAACACCCTAGCTATATTGCTTATGAATCTTATTGAAATCTCCCACCTCAAAGGTCATTTGATCAGGGGCAGGTGGAGGGTCTAGAGATATATTTTTATACATATTTTGGGGTTGAACAACCCCCAGATCTATTAATTAAAAATGTTAACACAGAATCACTGTGCATCACAACCAACTACATCACAACCTGCAGAGTTACTTGTGCAGATTATCTGCACAGCTGACCATGAGATGACTGTACAGATCAACATACCAAACATGATGTGCTCAACACGTGGTGAAAATAACCCATGTGAAAAACACCACTGAGAGTAATTCATTTCATGAGTGTGTGTTTAGTGCACCAAAATAAAGCTACACTAAAGTCACCATGTGAATAGGGCCCAAGAATTACTGATTCTTAGTTTGTTTTTCAGAAATACTTACCAGGATAGGCATTCTTAAAAAAAAAACAGCAATTAATTATTTCTTGTCACCCAATTGCAGGGAACCTGCAAGAGAGGGAGTGCTAGGAAGCATCGCTAGCGTGTGTGGCTGGTTGAACAGGGGCTGCTTATTACAAGACCTTGCTGTGGCTACAGCCAGATAAAGGTGACAGCCGCGAGACTGGATGACAAACCCCAGAGGAGCTGGAAGTGATCCCAGGATAGTCTGACAACAAACAGCACATACTCTCCTGCAGGGGAAATTGCAGACTAGAGAGGGTAGCTTAGGATGTGTAGATGGAGTGTGTAGACCATGGTGGTAGCTGGAACTTTCCTATAATAGAAACAACAATAAACAAGACAACAAGGAAAAGGTACTCCCTGGATGGGAAAACAGACCTGAACTGAGTAGTCCAGCAAAGGCTGGTGTATTGCCAGATTGCCTTCAGGCAAAGATCACCAGATACAATATAACAAGGAACAGCAAGTTATTTAACAGGCAGGGTTATACACAGGAAATCAGAACAGATTGGAATCAGCAGGCTGATGAGGTGGTCAATTAACTTTAGCAGATGTCAAACACAGGCAATCAAGACAGACAGGAATCAGCTGACAGTAGAGGTGTTCAGAAACTTTGGAGATGGTCATACACAGAATAATCAGGAAGATACTGGGACCTGCACAGAGGCACATTCAACCTGGCTATAGAACACCGTGATAGTGAGTCAGAGCCAGGGGCAGGAACCCAGATATAGGCATCACGTGATTACATCACATGCACGCAACGTTGTAGAATTACGCAACCTGGGAGAAAAAGCAAAGCCGACAGAACCTCGCACCAGACAGGAGAAGCGCCCAGCAAGAAGAGAGGCCCCAGGAGGAGAAGCAAGCGGGAGCAGGAGCAGAAGTGTGACATTTGTATTTACTGGTTTTATTTGCATTTGATCTATATTGCAGTCTGCTAAAGTTGTTTCATTTACAATCTGATAAAAAATAGTGACCCTAATGAATCATTCAAGTCTACTGAAATCCATTATGTTTTTCTGAGGAGGTGTGAACAAAAAGCAGAGAGAACTACATACAGGAAACCTAGATATAATATAAAAATCAGTACCCCTGACTGCTTTTGGATGGACACCTATCTAGGAATATTAACCTGTGAAATAAATTAAGAGCAACTCTTTAAGTTATCTTTTCACTGTCGTCCAATACAGGTCACTGGTACAATGGGAGGCGATCCGCCCCTTTAAGTAGGCAGGAACATTCATTCAAATGTATGCAGGGGGTGGAGCCTCCCCTCCCTCTTAAGCTGCCCTCAGCCAGAGACAAGCTAGATTGATTTGTTCCTGTGTGCTGTGCACACCAGGTGGAGAACATATCTCATTCAACTTTAGTTTTTTATTGTTTTTCTTCAAATATGGAATACCACCATTAGGCGGGTGACCATGGCTGTGAATTGCCCTCACCAAAGTGGCTAGTGCAGCTTCCAGGGATTTTCTGGTGGACCTTATGCCCTGAAGAGGGAACAACTTAAGTCAAGTAGCTTCCCTGCTGGGGAATTTTCCTCTGGTCAATTCCCTTTTAAACATGGTTACCTGAAGACAGAAGTCCTGCAGAAAGGTGAGCCACCCTTTGAGTGCTGAAGGTCCACTTGTCCCACAGTGTCCCTTCTTTGGGCTTTCATTTGGGAGTTCTCATTATGCACTCCAGCACTCATAGGGTGTTTTTTTCTTCATATTGCCTGTATTTATGCAATGTCTGTGGTATTCCCTGGGTTTTGGAGCTTTGGGTTATTGTTTTCTCATGTTTTACATGTGTTTGGGGTATGTTTGGTAAACTTTTTATCTCAGGAATAATTTATTAATAATTTCTGTTCCGCGCCTTTAAGCGTGCTTTTACCCGCATAGACGCCATTGCTCCTTTACTCTCTATGGGTTACACAGTGTGGGACGTATCTCTGGAACCGCTTGTCACAGCGACTTCAGAGAGGGCTCATTTTGTTGGTCTTCCCCTGCTCTATCATCCGGTTGCTAGATTCGGTGTGTTGGGAGTCTGGGGGGGCTTCGGGCACTGTTTTGGGGTACTTCTGAGATAAACTACGTTTCCCATGAGCGCCTGTTTCGCGCTCGTTTTCTGATTGGCTACTGTCGCGGCAGCCATTTTGTGGTGTTATTCTCAGCGAGTATACTACGCAGGGACCGAGCCTTCTCTCTCCTCAGCAGATTAACCCTTCGCTTGCCAGATAAGTTCGATTTTAGACATTTCTGGGGTGAAACTTTAATCTTTCACACTTCTATTGGGTGATTCTTCTCAGTGGAGTATATGTGACGCTGTGAACATGTCTACTCCACTGGAGTCAGGGGCTAGACCCAAGACTAAAGAGGCTGGGGTGTCAATTTCCCCCATTGCGTTTTGCTCCTCTTGTCACTCTGGGCTGCCTAGAGAATTTTCAGGTCATTTATGCCCAAAATGCGCAGAAAGTCATGACAGCAACCCTGGGCTTTCCAGTCACGCTATTGAGCCAACTTGGGTGAAAGAGTTTAAAGCTGCCACTAGGGATCTCAGATCCACTCTCCAACTCTTTCCCTCTCAGGTTCAGGGGGCTCTTCAGGTCTGGCAGACCCCCTCCACAATCAGGACCTCCCTGCCTAAGCCACAGGGGGCTCCTGACATGTCTGATTCTTCTGAGGAAGAACTTTTACAAGATTCTGATGCTGAGGAAGGCACTGTTATTGAATCTACTAGGTCCATTGGTGACCCTTATGAATGTGACCCCGAAGTCTCTGCTGAGGGTTTGATCAGAGCTGTGCTAACCACGCTCAACCTTCCTCTGACTCAGGAATCTACTCATGATCCAACTGACGTTTTCCAAAAACCGTCTAAGGCTGTTGTTTGTTTTCCTAATAACCCTACCCTTGCTCGTTTAGTCTCTGATGCGTGGAGGAATCCTGAAAAACCCTCTTCTGTGTCCAAAAAGTTTGCTAAACTTTATCCTTTTCCTGAGGCTGAACTGGCAAAATCGGTTCATCCTCCTAAAGTGGATGTTCCTATTTCTAGGTTATCCAAATCTACTGCCTTAGCTGTATCTGATGCCTCTGCCCTGCAGGATTGGACGGACAAAAAGTTAGAAACTTGTCTTAAATCTATTTTTGCCTCTATTGGCACTGCCATGCGTCCAACCTTTGCAGTGGCGTGGGTTAACCGGGCTATTGCGGCCTGGACTGAACAGCTGACTGAGGCGGTTCGCTAGGATGCACCAGTGTCTGAGCAGTTACAGCTTCTTGCTAATATATCAGAAGCTCAAAATTATGTTTCTGACGCTGCTTTTGATGCTGTGCGCATGATGGCGAGGGACTCTACTTCCTCTGTGGTGGCTAGACGTGCTCTTTGGCTAAAAATTTGGTCTGCTGACACTGCTTCCAAGAAAGCCTTGCTTTCTTTACCCTTTCAGGGGACCTCACTTTTTGGATCTGAACTTAAGGAGATGATTAGTGAGGCCACTGGTGGTAAAAGTACTCTTCTACCATCAGTCTTCAAGAAGAAGTTTCCGGCCAAACGCAATAGGTCCTTTCGTTCCTTCCAAACTGAGACACGCTCCACGTCCCAGGCAGGTCCGTCCTCCACGCGCTCCTCCTCCAAGCCCAAACAGTCCTGGAAGCCCGAAGTTGCCCCTAAGGCCAAGACCTCCAAGACTGCTTCGGCATGACTCACCGAACCCGGGTCCACATCCGGCTGTAGTTGGACGTCTCCACATCTTTCGCCGGATTTGGGAGGAGTCAGTGACGGACCCATGGGTTATTCAGGTGGTATCAGAGGGATATAGGATCCCTTTCTCTTCCCTTCCTCCTTTTCGGTTCCATTTTACTCATCCTTCTCAGGAGCCTACAAAAAGACGTCTGTTCGACGACGCTATTCAGGATCTTTTGGACAAAGAGGTCCTGGAACTGGTTCCACCAGGGGACACAGGTTCAGGATTCTATTCCAACCTGTTCGTTGTGGCCAAAAAGGACGGAGGTGCTCGTCCTATTTTGGATCTCAAGGATCTCAATTCCTTTGTTGTGAGTTCCCACTTTCACCAGGAATCCCTGCGTTCTGTGATAGCCGCAATGTCTCCAGGGGAGTTCCTTGCCTCCCTGGAACTTCAGGATGCATATCTTCACATCCCTATTCATCCAGAGAGCAGACGGTATCTCAGGTTTGCCTGTCACAAAGGCCACTTTCAGTTTTCAGCTCTTCCCTTTGGGCTGACTTCAGCCCCTCAGGTCTTTCAGAGAGTACTGGGGTCTTTGATAGCTGTGCTTCATCGAGATGGTGTCAGGGTGACTCCCTACATGGACGATCTGCTCCTGAAAGCTTCATCTGCGGAGATTCTACACCAGATACAGTTGTGCATACAGACACTCAATCGCCTCGGCTGGATTGTGAATCTGGACAAGTCAGACTTGGTCCCATCTCAACAGCTCCTCTTCTTGGGTCTCCTGTTCGACACTCAGCAGTGCATGGTGTTTTTACCTGAGGAAGTAGCTCATCAGATTGCTATCCGAGTATCCAAGATCCTGGAGCTCGACAGGGTTCCAGTGCCGAAGTTGACTTTTCTGGTGGGAAAGTTCATTTCCACGATAGAGGCAGTGCCATTTGCTATGGCACACACCAGGGAACTTCAGAGGTTTGTGATCCAGACGTGCAAGAATCATCCAGATCATCAGCATCTGTTAGTCTCTCTGCCTCCTCATGTCGAGTTGAGCCTGGAATGGTGGTTGGACCTGTCTCATCTCCTGAAAGGGAGATCCTTTCGGGTTCCCTATTGGACCACAGTCACGACGGATGCCAGCCTCCGGGGCTGGGGGGCTGTGTTGGGTCGTTTCAGTGCTCAGGGGAAATGGGGACTGGAGGAATCTCTTCTCTCCATCAATGTTCTGGAACTTCGTGCCATCTTTCTTGCCCTGAGGTACTGGGAATCTCTGCTGGAAGGTTGTCCAGTCAGAGTAGAATCCGACAACGCCACCGCAGTGGCCTACATCAACAGACAAGGCGGCACAAAAAGTCTCACCGCTTGGTTAGAGGTCAAGGCCATCTTATCTTGGGCAGAAGCTCACGTGTCTGTCATCTCAGCAATACACATTCCAGGCATAGACAACGTCATGGCAGACTTTCTCAGTCGTCACACAGTCGACAGTGGAGAATGGGCGCTTCATCCAGAGGTGTTTCACCTTCTAACCCAGATGTGGGGGGTACCTGCAGTGGATCTGATGGCTACCAGACACAACAGGATGGTGCCAGTGTTTTGCTTTCGGTGGAGGGACCCTTTTGCTCTAGCAGTGGATGCTTTCTCAATCCCTTGGGAGTTCCCTCTGGCGTACATCTTCCCTTCTCTCCCTCTGTTGATCAGAGTCATCCAGAAGCTGAAGATGGAGCGTTGTCCTGTCAGTGGCGGATCCCTTTCCGCTTCCTGCCCATCCAGATCTACTTCTTCAAGGATATCTGTGGAAGGAGGATGTTCAGCATCTCCATTTGATGGCTTGGAGGTTGAATCCTCAATTTTAAAGAAGAAAGGGTTTTCCTCTTCAGTGGTGTCCATGATGCTCAGAGCTCGCAAGCCTGTGTCTTCCAAGATCTATCATCGCATATGGTCCACCTTTGTGGCATGGTGCACTGATAAGGATCTGTCACTTGAATTCCATCTCCCCACGGTCCTGGCCTTTTTGCAGGATGGGGTTGAGAAGGGACTCAGCCTGAGTTCTCTCAAGGTTCAGACTTCAGCTCTGTCTATTTTTCCAGGAATGGATTGCTATTCTTCCTGATGTTAAGGTTTTCTTCCAAGGTGTGGCTCATGTTCGGCCTGCCTTCAAGAGTCCCACTCCCCAGTGGGACCTCAATTTGGTGCTGGGGGTTCTCCAGAGACCCCCGTTTGAATCCTTGGCTTCTATTCCTTTACGTCTCTTGACCTGGAAAATGGCCTTACTTTTGGCTATTGTCTCAGTTCGCCGGGTATCAGAGTTACAAGCTCTGTCTTGTAAACCTCCTTACTTGGTGTTCCACAAGGATAAGGCAGTGCTCCGCACTTCCAAGGAGTTTTTACCCAAGGTTGTCTCCGAATTTCACATCAATCAGGAGATTGCGGTGCCCTCTTTCTGTCCTAGCCCTTCTTCTGACAAGGAAAGAGATCTCCATTTGTTGGATGTTGTGCGTTGTCTTAAATTTTATGTTCATCGCACTGAGTCTATCAGGAAGTCTGACGCTCTGTTCGTCATTCCTGAGGGGCCTAGGGCAGGGAGACCGGCATCCAAGGTGACTATTGCATCTTGGATAAAATCTACCATTCATGATGCCTACAAACTGCGGAATAAGCACGTTCCCTTCAGGGTTACTGCTCATTCCACCAGATCAATTGGGGCCTCTTGGGCCTATAAGAATCAGGTGTCTTCTGATCAACTGTGCAGAGCGGCCACTTGGTCCTCTGTGCACACATTCTCGAAGCACTATCGTGTTGATGTACTGGCCTCGGCTGATGCCAGCTTTGGAAGGAAGGTACTGGAGGCAGTCTTGCCTGTTTAGGACCTTCTACTCTGTGGTTCTTAGTGCTTCTTTGCTGTTGAGCCTTGTTGGCTCTGGTTCAGTGTGCTGTGTTAGTTCGGGGGTTTGTTTTCCCCCTGCTTGGGTGTCCGTTGACACTTCTGTTATTGGGCTCTATGATTAATTGGTTCATAGCCGTTCTAGTGACTTTGGGCCTTGCGCTTGGTCCTTGCCTTACTTCCCGCCTCTGGGAAAGCTCAATGTTTGTACATCCCATTGTATCAGTGACCTGTATTGGACGACAGTGAAAATAGGATTTTAGTCTTACCTGTTAAATCCTTTTCACTTAGTCCATACAGGTCACTGGTCTCCCACCCTGTCAAGGGACCATGCTTGGCTCTCCTGTGGCATTCAGTGGGAGACCTTGCATGCTCACAGGAGTCTTCCTTTTCCTTCTTACTCTGGTCAGTTTAGTGTCTCAAATCAATCTAGCTTGTCTCTGGCTGAGGGCAGCTTAAGAGGGAGGGGAGGCTTCACCCCCTGCATACATTTAGATGAATGTTCCTGCCTACTTAAAGGGGCGGATCGCCTCCCATTGTACCAGTGACCTGTATGGACTAAGTGAAAAGGATTTAACAGGTAAGACTAAAATCCTATTTTAATGAAGGACACTTATGGAAAAAGTTATCCTGCAGGGCTGTATAAGAACCAGTACAGCTCTGCAGCATGTGGCTTCCATAGCCATCTTACATTAAAGTGATAGTAATGTTTCACAAAAGCAGCAGCTCCAGTTAATCTTAATATTATTTGGGCCATGAAGGGTGTTATTTCAATACTGTCAGTTGTATTTCAAGAGTAATTGAATGATAAAGTATCCCCCTCCCACCCCTTTTACCTAGTGTAAGCCACCTCCCATCAGTTGTGGAATTTGGTCTCTTGACCAGACAGCTCACAGCAAGGGACAATCTTCTTACTATGAGCATAAGGAAAACCCTGCACCTCTTGACAGGATTTTCAGGTTTTTATCTTATGCTCACTGCAGATTGTCCCTCTCTGCGATCCATCCAGGCAGTCTTGCTGCTCTGAGGTGAGCCGTGTTACATCAGTAAAAGGGGTGGGAGGGGGATACTTTATCATTCAATTACTCTTGAACTACAACTATGACATTACAGAAATAACACTCCCCACGGCCCAAATACTATGATGATTAATTGGAGCTGCTTTTTTTGTGAAACATTACTATCCCTTTTAGAAGAAGTCTGTACACCTTATTTTAAAGCTATACTTGCCTGTTCATAGAGGCCAGTTTAATGGAAAATAAATGCTACCCAACCAGATAGCAAACTCGTTATTTCAGAGAAAAATCCATAGTTCATTAAGGTAGGCCTAGTTTACAGGAGTGGCTGTAACAACTGCAATATTGCTGTAAAAATACATTTCATTAAATAGATCTTTGTTTTCTATGGGTTAAATCACTCGGGTGACTTTTACAACTGCAGTCTTTTTCAGTGGCAAACAATGGCTGCAGCATCTTGGAATAAACATGCTGTAACAAAGTTATCTGTATCAACATAGTAACATAGTAGATAAGGCTGAAAAAAGACATGCGTCCATCAAGTCCAGCCCATGCCAATAACACTCCTGTTGATCCAGAGGAAGGCAACAAAAAAGCCCTCTGGAGCAATTTCCAGTGTAGGTGTGTGTGTGTGTGTGTCAAATAGTTCCCCGGCTCAATATCTTATTTGCTTTGAAGCCATCTGTCATAACTGTCAATATTGTTCTGTGCTAGATAGGCATCCATTGCTTTTTTGAATGCAGTTACATTATCTGCAAGCACAACATCCCGAGGCAAAGAATTCCATAGCCTTACCGCCCTTACTGTAAAGAATCCCTGCCTGTGTTTTAGTCGAAAGCGCCTTTCCTCAAGTCTTAATGGATGACCTCTTGTTCTTAGCTCAGCTCTTTGCATAAATAATTCATTGGATAGTTCTTTGTATTGACCTTGAATGTATTTGTAAATGGTAATCATATCACCCCTTAGACGTCTCTTTTCTAATGTAAACAAACCCAGTTTGGCTAGTCTCTCTTTGTAACTCAGATCCTCCAATCCCTTTATCAGTTTTGTTGCACGTCTCTGCACCTTTTCCAGTTCAGCAATGTCTTTTTTTAGAACAGGCGCCCAAAATTGTACTCCATATTCTAGATGAGGCCTAACCAAGGATTTATACAGAGGTAGGATAATATTAGCATCCCTTGCTTCTACACCTCTTTTTATGCAGGCTAGTACTCTATTTGCTCTTGCATCAGCTGAGTGACTCTGCACACTGCTGTGAAGACTATTGTCTATCAGTACACCTAAATCTTTCTCTAATGAGGATTTCCCAAGTTGTTTCCCATTTAGAGTATATGTAGCAAGTTTGTTTCTACAACCCAAATGCATAACCTTACATTTATCTACATTAAATGACATCTGCCACTTTGCTGCCCATTCACTTAGTTTATCTAAATCCTTCTGTAGGGAAAAAACATCGAGCTCTGTATGTATTTCCTTACACAGCTTAGTGTCATCAGCAAAGATTGAGATGCTACTTTCAATTCCCACTTCTAGATCATTAATAAACAAATTAAAAAGCATTGGGCCCAGGACTGAACCCTGCGGCACCTCACTTATAACCCTAGACCAATTTGAAAAAGTTCCATTTACAACAACTCTCTGCCATCTATCATTTAACCAGTTCTCAATCCATGTAGAGATAACACCACCCAAACCGAAGCCTTTTAATTTATGCAGTAACCTGTTGTGAGGCACTGTGTCAAAGGCTTTTGCAAAATCCAAGTATACTACATCAACAGCAATTCCCCTGTCCAAATTACTACTCACTCTTTCATAAAATGCAAGTAAATTAGTCTGACATGATCTGTTCTTCATGAAACCATGCTGATTCCTACTAATGATATTGTTTGTCTTCACATAGTTCTGAATACTGTCAGTTAATAACCCTTCTAGTATCTTACCCACTATGGAAGTCAAGCTCACAGGTCTATAATTTCCTGGTTTGGATCTTGCTCCCTTTTTAAACAATGGAACTACAACTAGGCCTAATTGATATTGAATTTATAGTTCAGAAGATTGTAACTGTGTATATCAACAATTATGTAGGAGGGACCATGTTTATTTAACCCTTTGGATGTTACAGACGTGTAGTATTCAAGGAATTAAATTTAATTAAATCCCTGTTAGATGTTTTTAATCTTTTTCCTTTAACCACATTTTTTCATATAATACTTCATGGGTTTCCTCCTTCTTCCAACCCTTTCCTTGTATGAGAATGAACTAAGATAAACAGGAGTCTGTACTAACAAAGCGAATTTAACACATACTGACATTTATTATAAGTATTATATTATGAAAAGGTCAACATATTTTGCTTTTGGGTGGGTTCCCATAACACTTTGAGTGTCAAAGGGGTACGCAATGCATTGCATACCCCTCTGGCACACAAAGGGTTAACCCTTTGACTGCCAGAGAGGTATCCAGTGCATTGTATTGCATTGCATTGGATACCTCCCTGGCACTCAAAGGGTTAACAGGATGATATAAATACTAGAATTATTAAATTATGTATTTCATAGATAACAGAAGACCAAACAGGGTTCTGACCATCAAATACAGAGAGTAGTCGTTTCCTGTACCTACAGCTGTTTGGAACTACAATTCTCATCATCCCTAACCAGCAAACAAATGGAGGTACCCCTGACATAATATATTGTTATTAAATTAGATAAAAATGGATGGATGGGTGGATTGAACACCAACAAAACTGTGTGTTTGTTGGGATTATGGGATATTTATTGGTTGTGGGTTTGTGCGGACAACCTTAACCCCTTAAAGACCACCTGCACACACGTGCGGCCAGTACTTAAGGAGAACAGAACTTTTTTTTTTCAGGATCCGATCCAGGGCTTCCCGAACGGCCTGCAGACCCATGACGTACATTTACATCATGGGTCCTTTAGGGACGTTAACCCGATGAAGTACATGTACGTCCTTGGGTTTGCAGACTGTGCTGAAGCAGTAATTATTTAGGACCAACAGGAGTTCTGATGGGTCTGATTTGAGATTATGGATGGGAAGAAAATATGTAAATCAGTGGAATAACCTGCCCATGTAAGAAAATATTTATAGATAAGAGCTGATATGTAAGTGAATGGCAGAATTGGGATTCCTAGAGATGTTAAAAAGAATTCCCTCTGAGCAAAGCAAGAATACTTGTTTTTCATTCAAAATTATTACAGCTCAAAATAATTACAGCTAGTACTGTTCTTGCCACTTAATATACATAGCCATAGACTATGACTCAAACACTCCCATAGAGTGCATTATAAATAAAAATACTTCATGGATACTAGTCGGCACTGCTGTTAACAGTTTGGATAAAAATGAGTTTGAGTGGTAAATTGGTAATAATTTTGAAAGAAGAACTATGACAAATATTTTTTCAGAAAAAAAACGTTTACTGTTTCTTTAACCCTGTAAGGACTACAGGGGCGTGCTACACAATAGGGGTTATGCACTAAGGCGTGATAAAGAGGTGGTAAAGCGGAGATGACTTCTCCAATTCCTATGTTATTCTGTGGAGCCTATGCACTAAGATATCCAAAGTTGGAAAAGTCTTAGTGCATTGGGTCCACAGAATAACATAGGATCTGGAGAAGTGATAACACTGGAGAAGTCATCTCTACTTTATCATCACTTTATCATGCCTTAACGCATCTCCCCTATTATTACTCAGCTACTGAAAAATATATATATATTGAAGGGGTTATCCTACTGAGTAAAAGAAGGAAACTTCCACTACTGAGAGATGTTGTAGTCAAAAGTTATTGCAGTGCAGTTATGCATTTTGGGCGCGGTATCTTCATGGCAATAAATTTTAGAGTGAAGTTGTTGCTCTCCATCCTACAGAGGTTTATGGTCAACTGACCATAGATGTCCATAGACTGCTGTAGCAACAGCACCACTATAGAATTTCAGCCCGTGCAAGTACAGCAGGTTTCAGCTGCAATGACTTTCGAATTAAACACCTCTCCACAGTGTGGTGCCCTTGATTTACTCAGCTGGAAAAATCCTGCAGTGTATATTTTATTTTTTACTGTCAAGTGTTACTATCCTTTTAAGCGCAATAAAAGAATGCAAAAGTATGCTTTTTTAATATTTTTATATTTTTTCATAACTGTTGAAAACTCATAATAGAATTGGTGACTTCACACAGCTAACATACTGCTGATAAATTACTGAAATGAAAATCACAAACAGCTTAAATCATACATTGCCTTGACTCCCTGTAGTATATAAATCTTTAAATGTAATTCAGTATTCTGCTATGTGACCACAGCTATGAAATGGGGAATATTAAGGAAATCTTCTGTGATATTTTGATACTCTTTAATGTAATCCAACAAGCTTAAAAGCTGCCAATCTGTGGCAAAACACGGTTTCATAGGGACAATGCAAAGTCATGGAATTTCATGTCAACTCTATGATGCAGTTGGTTGGCCCCATAATTGCACCTATTTAGCTTGATTAATAAGACCCATAGTTTAAAGGGAGGTTTGATTTGAGCATTGGTCATTGGAGGCAACGGGCATCCATCTGTAAGCCAATCTTCCCTATACTAGTGGAATCAGGTGTGAATGTACTCAAGTCTCACTGCTAATTTGCCCAGGAATATGTTTCTTTTCTAGCCATATTTTCAAATTATTTTCCTTCCCTTTTTTGCATTTTTAGGACCTATATGAACCAGCATATTTGATTGCCATTATATAAATGACACACAGTAGACTGCCACATGTGTAGTTTGGTATTTATTGACATATACATTTATGGGCCATATTCATCAAAACATTGTGGGTTACACCTACTGCACCATAGGCAACATATTCTCATTGCAAAGCAATGCATTGAGCACCTTTCTAACATTTAAGTGGTTAAATGTCCAATTTAAATCAAAGGGAATTTAACTGTACCTTTAAGCTTTACAATAAGGATGTAAGTTAAGGCCTTTTTTACACTAGGCAACTAGAGAAATGTTGGCCTTTTTAGTATGTCATTGTTCAACTATACTTTCACTCTAATTCAGTTAGTACACCCATGCAAATTATATACAGTTTTTTAAACATAAGTAGGGCTTTCTTTTGATACCATATTTATACAGCTACCCCATCATTTACTTTGATTAAAATATAAAAAATAGGGGAAAAATAATTTTGCATAGGTTTTCCTGTTAGGATTTGTACACTATTAGTCCATCTGAAAAAATTACCCCAAAATATATTAATTTACTTTACCCGAATATGGGAGCAACCCGTATTCCTATGATGTCAATTTCTTTTTCACATTTACAAGGTAAATATTACAAGATGAACACCGCTATTTCCAAGCTGTAATTTTTCAAAATTTGGCATGCGAGGATCATAGCTTAGTTGACAATAAAAAACTGAACAGGGGTAAATTCTGACACATCCACTTTAATTCCTGGGTTGGCTGTGAATGCTGAAATTTCTGAACAAAAGCCAACTAGTGGTACCCATTCCATAGGGTCAGGATCAGAGGTAGCACGGCTCTTTTTAACAGGGGGCCCAGCATGATCACTAGTGGGATCATCACTTGATGCATCACTAAGCTGTTCTGCATCAAATTCTAATGTAGTATCAATGATTTCAGAATCTGACTCCAAGAAGACATACTTCTTTTCAACAATACACATTTGCTTCATTCTGTTACCTACCTAACTACTGATCCTAAACTACTTAATGCCTATTTTCTACTACATAACTACCCACCCACACTTACATACATAACTTACCCACCTATGTAATTTTTTAATTACATTTTTTTTTAAACTAACTAAAGCCTAATTCTACCTAATTCCCCACTAAGTAACTACCCACCAAAGCTACATAACTAATATATATATATTCCTTTTTTTTTCTTCAGTGCCACAGGCACTCAAAGGGTTAAGGGAATGCTGGGGGTGATATTGATGCTGAAGTCTGATCACATACTTTCCGCTCCTCCACTTATCCTCCCAAACATATCACCAACATTACACCAAACCTACATGTTAATGATTAAAGTGTCTCCTCTCCCCTGGCATGGATAATTTCTCATGCCTATGGAGTGTGTCCTATACTCCATGGCAAAGTGATCGCCACACATCACTAGACACACTTTGCCATTGTAACAAACATTACTCCCCCCCCCAGGAGGCTGAATGTGGATATCAAGAATAATAGGATATGTAATAGATAATAGAATAGATTCATACAACAATTATTACCCTCAGGAGGGCGGACTAACTAGCCAATATTGAAATAAAACATGTAGGTCCTGTTGAAAATAAAATATATATTTCACTGTACTTCAGGGGAACAATCCTATATAATAATTCGCTAAATCGTGTGTAACGCCCGACATGCGCGTGCGGCAGTCAAGCCCAGTAGAGACTGCCCTCTGTATCAGCAGTGGCGCGGGCAGTCTCTACTGCGTGTGACTGCCCTGTGACCGGCTGCCAGAGGCACTGTGGCCCGTGTAACGGGCTGTTCAACTAGTTTAATATAAATGCATTTATGACTCTACTAATGTAATTATTGTAATTTATGTATTTGATGTATTTGTAACAAACAATATATGAGCAGAACAAGAAGGCAATTGAGTAGGAGTATTTATGAACATGTGAAAAATATAGAAAAACAACATTTCAGCTTATTTTAAAGATTTTTATAACTCAGATCCCAAATATTTAACATTTTTGAAATTGAAAGAATAAATAGAAATTTGAGAGGAGGTGATCATATAGCACCAGTGACTAGAGTATAATCCAAATTGAAAATCTATTTAGAAACTACAATATAAGGGATATAATTCAAAAATGGAAATCCCTTGGTTTTCTATAATAGCTAGTATTTCCAAAAGATTTATGTTAGATTGAAAATATATGTTGTATATGACATTGAGACACAGGTCTCTGTAAAAAACTTTCATAGACATGTAGAAATGTTTCAAACTTTATATGGAGAAATGTAATATATATATATCTTGTATTTTAGGATATTGAGACAGAGGTCTTTAAGAAATGCCTTAATATTATTTTAAGAAGCAATTTATTGTTCTTAATAGATTTGGTACGGTAGTTATTAACATGTAATTTATAGGTTTTTGCTACAGCGACAATGTGATTATTTGCTATATCCATTGTGCCTGAGGGGTTACGGATTAAAATACTTGCCTGTATTATGGTTGTAATAAATGTAAATGTTCAAAATGTATAATATATATATTTATATTATTTGTATATGTATATTTGAATTATGTAACATTTTGAGTAGTTTTCTCTAAAAACGATACTATTGTATTACACAAACTGCAACCAGTTCTATGTATGAAGAAAATGATAGCTATTATAAAAGCTAGATTGCAAAATATTTATATATGTTATTATAAATACATAAAAATGGTTTGAATAACCCATGTCATGCCAAGTGGATAGAAAGGGTTAAGTATCTGCAGGGCTAAGTATCCAAAGGTGTATATATAATCAGCAAAACAAGGAGACTCTGTTCACGATTCATCCCAGAGGAAGATCTATATATTCCAAAATGCGTTCTACAATTTGGTGATTCTAATAATAAAAAACAAGCTCAATGGGCTGTTTACTTTATATTCTTTGCGTTTCCAATGTGTCTGCTGAGAGTGTGAAGGAATAAAAACATTTAGAATCAAACTATAGAGACCTAGTAATGTTATCTGACAGCCTGAATCATATGATTGAGTAAGATGCTGGAGGGCATGTACATTGTGGGGAAAAAGGAGAAGACATATAGTGAAGATGAAAAGTAGTAAGTTTGGGAAAAAAAATCAGTGTTTAAAATACAGTCTACCAAATAAGTCTTAGTATACTTATTCTATCAAACCTGCAGCACCCTTTGCTCTGCTTGTCTTCCCTATTCCAAGTTAACATTAAAGGGATAGTAAACCTTGAAAATAAGTTTATTTTATATTGTAGCCCTTAAAAAAACATGAAAAATGATACAAGTCTTACCTCCCAAACATTTATGGTTTGGGAGATATTCAGAAGTAAAGTTTCCCCCTGATTGACGTCACCATTCTAGCTCTCAGATTTGGAATCCGGTCCCGGGACCGGCTGTGCCTCTCCAGAAGTGCCAAGATCACGCCCTTTAAAAATAATTTCTTAGTTGGAATGGTCTACAAAGTGTGCTTGCAAGCCAGGCACACTTTGTAGACAGTTCCAATTAAGTAGTTTTTTTTAAAGATCGTGATCTCCGCACTGCTAAAGAACTGCCGTTTGTTCTGTGGACCAAATTCCAAATCTGTCCACTAGATGGCAGACTTGGCTGAAACAGCCAGGAAAAGGGAACTTAACTTTATTTTCCTTCTGAATATCTACCAAACCATAAAGGTTTTGGAGATAAGACTTATATCATTTTTCATGTTTTTTTTAAGGGCTACAATATAAAATAAACTTATTTTCAAGGTTTACTATCCCTTTAAGTAACCTGTTTCACTAGACACTATATACTGATTGCTATTTGAATGTGGATCTCCTGTATAAACATATGTGTTCACAGACTGATCTCAATAGCCATTTCATATTACACAGAACTGAGAAACATAATGTATCCAAATGTATCCAATGGCTGCTTAAAGATTCTTTAAAAGTAAGTATACTTTCTTGCTTTAATGTTTTGGACACTATTTTTAAGATTTTAGGGTACCCTATCTATTTTACTTTTTTTTTTATAAAATTATTTTGAGAATTGTGTGACTTAATTTATGTCTCCTCCTGGACAAACACACCAAGTGGTAGCAGTAAGGAAGTTATACAAATCTCCTCTATACTGTCTGTCCCATTGGTATAAGCAGGGGTGTGATTTTCACAGGAGTGGGCAGGGGGCGTAGGACTTCACCCTTCACAGAGTACATAGCTCCTCCGTCTACACCCTCCATCACATTCGCCACTCTGTATTTAGCTTTCTCCTTCCTTTTCACGACTCTCCTCCTCCCATTCACTACTCTGTGTCTAGCTTCCGCCTTCGATTTCAACACTCTGGCCCTCCCATGGGAGGAATGTTGCTTTCTGGGTGGCAGACTTCAGCAGAGGTAATTATATATACTGTAAACTGTGCAGAGCCAGTTGCTGTTCAAAGCAGCAGTGTATGTGGTTCTATGGCTACCAGTGGGCAATGGATAGTGGATCAAGGCTAGTAAATCAGTGTATCTGGTTCTGTGATTACCTGTGGACAGTGGACCGAAATTGGGGAGGCAATGTTATGTATATATGTGATTACCAGTGGATAGTGGATTAACTCTGAGGAAGCAGTGTATGTGATTAGGAGATTACAAGTGGACAATGGATCAAGGTTGTGAAAGCAGGTCTGTAATTACCAGTAGAACAAGGCTGAGGTTATATTGTATGTGGTTCTGCCTTTTGTGGAAGGCACATTATTAGAAAACCTATTTGATGAGGCACTCCAAAGGACAAATACATTATGAAAAACTATAGTCCTTTATTCAAATCTACAAAAAAATGATACTAACTCCATAAAAATAAAAACAATTAAAAAGAAATAGGTGAAACACATGGATCTCTAAATAATATACTCTAGATTGTACCAGTGTAATGAAAATTCAACCCCTAATTATAAGGTGTTTACACTGGTACAGAATAAAACCATCAGAAATATAGATATCTAAATCACATTATCATTAAATACAAGTATGATACCATGGTGGTAAAATTAAATTGCTTGCAAATAAGTGCAAGGAAAAACAAAGCCTTGAGTAGGGTAAATAATTACAGTAAACCACATAACATGTCCACTGGATAAAGATACTATAGAGTAGTGAATGGTAATTTAGATCAGAGTTCTCCTAGGAAGGAACCCCACGCGTTTTGTTTTCCTTTTTTTCATGGTTTGTTTTTTCACTAGGATATATTATGTGATATACTGTAATTATTTACCCTACTCAGGGCTTTGTATTTGTCTTTGCACTTGTTACCACTGTGGTATTATATTTAATGGTAATGTGGTTTATATATCCATATTTCTGTTGGTTTTATGATGTACCAATGTGAACACCTTATATGTTGTTGTAGTATTTTTACACTGGTACAATCTAGGGTTTATTATTTAGAGATCCATATGTTTATCTAATTATTTTAAATTGTATTAATTTTATGGAGTTATTATATTTTTTGTATATTTGACTAAATAACTATTCTTTTTAATTATTTATTTGTCCAGTGGAGTGCCTCATCAAATAGGTTTTCTAAAAATGTGGTTCTTTTACAATTCTTTTTGTAGTGGGTTCTTTCCACATTTATTTGGCTAACTGTGATTACAGAGAACAACGGATTAAGGCTGGCAAAGTAGTGTTTGTGTTTCTATAATTACTAGTGGACAGTTGATCAAGGCTAGATAATTTACTCGTGGACCAAGACTGGGGAAGCGTTGTATGAGGATTTATGATTACCAATGGACAGTGGACCAGGGCAGGGATTACCAGTGCTCAGTAGGTCAAGGCCAAGGCAGCAATCTATCTGGCTCCAGTTACCGGTGGACCAAAATTGTGGAAACAGTGTACAGAATTTTGTGATTTCCAGTGGACAGTGGGTCAAGGCTAGGGAGCAGTGTATGTGGCTCTATTGTTTTACAGTGGACCAAGAATGGGGAAGCAGTATGTGCAGTTTTGTGATTACCATATTATCACAAAGCCAGTTGTGGAGGTATATTATGCACAAGGGCAGAACAGATTTAATTTCTGAAGGAGAGAGGAGTTGCTTACAACATCTTCTCACAATCCGCAGTCCACCTCTCCACTTCCTACCTCAAATGCCCTCCGTAAATGAAATAGAAAAGCTAAAGGGTTGTGAGATAGGAAATTGAGAGGCAAACAACGGATCATGTCGTTGGCAGCATCTCCACTCTCCTTCAAAATTTAAACAGGTCCCACAGAGCTCAGTTTGCATAGTAAAATGTTTTTCTATGACTACCAGTGGGACACTGAAACAAGTCTGTGCTGACAGGCAGCAAATGTGTTTTTTGTGGCTACCAGTAGACAGTAGAACAAGGCTGAGGTGTTAGACAGTGTTTTATAAATAAAATAATATCTGACACCCTGCCTTGTTCCATAGGTATTCACAGATCCACACATACTGTGTATGATACACAAACCCTAACTTCCATTGTTGGAGGGTTTTTGAGGGTTTGGCCCTCGTATTTGTTTAACATGCCTGTTCTAGATGTATGATTGAGGTTGTGTTGTTATCCTTGGTGTTATGTATTACTTAGCACAGGAGCTCACCTGTTGGCATATTTAGGGAATTCCATGGTTATTTGATGGTATATAGAAGTAGTCAATTATTCCTTATTTAGTTAACCCTTTAACACCCATCTTGTACACTGTGAGTACAATCTAGAGACTAGAGAAAGAGAGCGAGAGAGGGGGCAGAGAAAGGGAGAGAGGGGGCAGAGAAAAAGAGGGAGAGATAAAGTGAAAGGGAAAAGAAAAGGGAGAGGGAGAGAGAAAAGAGGAGAGGTCAAAGGAAAAGACGGAGAGAGCCATCATAAACATTCAAAAGGTTAAATAGTTACCACTGTCAAAGCATTGATCTGTAAATAGGAAATGTATCCAACAAACAACTACGCAAATTAAAAAAAAATGAATCATAAGCAATTTTTACCATATGTCAGAGACAAACAGTTCATTCTGTAATCACATAAATACTGCAGTCTATTTTGAGTCAATGACGTATTATGCTTCAAATGCATTCCTTTTATTCTCTCTTACTGCGTCATTTATGAATGGGTGGTTCACATTACAATTAATTTTGTCTTTGATTCCAATATTAGTTTATTTTCATTACCTAATGATAATTTACTTCTTTGGGTACAGTATTAATACAGGAGTAGGAGTGGTTTTCATACTGATATCACTTTTGCAGTCCTGTACGTTGTTAACCTCTTGGATGCTAAAAACATCTCCAATAAGTAATGTGTTTGAGATGTCGCTAGAAAACAAGGGCATAATTAGGATCCTAATACAAAATGTTAGAAGCACTCCTGAATCTCAGTAATTATAGGTTATTCTACAGAATAAGGAGATTGTGCTTGAGATTTGTTATATATATATGTAATTACCTCAAACAATAGAAAGAAAAATCTCATTAAAAGCACCAATTTCTCTCCTTTATAAATAACATTGTGAGATCAATCTGGTGTGAAGCAATAAGGGGAAAAAACAATTAAAAACAGATTTAAAATGTAACTTTTATTTATCCCTTTTTTAAAATAAGCGATTTTCTAAAAACACTGATAGTCCCAATACTTACTAATCAAAAATAGTTTAATAAGACACTATCTTAAAGCCTTTATACTCTTATTATTACTCTCATCTCTTAAAACAAATATAGTGCTTTGTTCAGTGAAAAACAGATCTACCGCTTTCGTGCTCCCTCTCTCAATGTGCGGACGCTAATAAAGAGATGGCCCAGGTGTATAGGTAAACGTCCTGTGTTCTAATTACACTGATAAATGATTTGTAGCAAGTAACACCTCTATTACTACAATATCTATGCCTACCTATATATAATATAAAGAGAGAAGAGAGGGTGGCCGCAAAAGGTGATCACTTAAAAATTGAAGCTAAGCACTTCCAAAACCCCAGCGGTTAAGTCTTCAAAAATCATTAGGTAATAGTAATATAATAATTAGGATCCTACTTCTCTCTATAGCAGGGCTACATGTTTTATACCCCTACCTTAAAATACTTAGGGTCATATGGAGAAAACAAAATATGATCAAATATGGATCCAACTACATCACAGGGGAAACAAATACCCTTACAGCTGAATGGAACTTCTGCCCCATTAAATGCAAGAGAAACCTGCATCACATTGTTTTGCATTGAAGGTGTTAAAAGCCCCATCGAATTCAATTGGAATGTTTTTCTTTCAGCTGTGATGCAATTGGTTTGCTCCTGAACTGTTCATATTTCCCTTTCTACATAAAGCACTAACGGCCATATTCAATAAGATAAATAGGTGTTGTTCTGCAATATTCATTTAAAAGGCACTTTTGCCATCTTGAATGCTAGACAGGTCTCCAACATATTGCAAAGCCCCATTAAAATCAATGGGAATTTTAATTTAACCAATGTGGTAGAGTTAAAGGAGCAGTAAACTTTTTTATGAAAAAATATATATTGTAGGGATTTTCATATTGAGTAAAATAAGGGTACTCCCACTGCCTAGAGATTTATATTTCCAGAGTTATTACAGTTTAAACCCATGTTTTTTTACATTAGTAGTGCCCTCTAGTGGTCAAATTCTAATTAGATTTCCTGTTAGATTCTAATGGAGAGGAAAGTCAGGAAAGTCAGAGACATACAGTTCTCCATAGAATGTGATAGAAACTGCCTGTCACTTCCTGTCAGTTAGAACTATCAGGAAGTAAACACAGTAAATTCACTTCCTGATTATTTGAACTGCTATAAATTTTGAATAAAATATCTGACAGCAGTGGGAGTGACCTTGTTTTATAGAGCATTTCCTGCTGAATAAAACATGTTTTTTCATAAAAAAAGTTTACTGCTCCTTTAAAGCTGAACTTTCAGCATAGGTAAAGTCGCCTTGCAATAATTAGGCAGGTGGTGACTAGCGTAATAATAGTTATTTACCACTTAGAATTACTCCTTTCTAAAGAAATATTTAAAGGGGAACATTCACATTCACCAAACTTGAGTCCAGATGATTTACTTAGTAAAATTAAGTAAGCTTTGTTTTTTTAATGCATTTTACTTTGTGTTGAAGTAGGCTGACCATACCTCACCTTTAAAAAGGGTCACATAGGAAATAGGCATATTTCAGGAGTGCACCAAAATCAAAGCAACCCTGTAGTATGCATTTTTCATGTGTGTCCCTTTTTAAAGGTGAGGTATGGTCAGCCTATGTTGAAGATATTCAGGCTTAAAATTTCTGTGGCACACATTATGTGCGGCACGCCTCCTCAGGACTTACCACCTCCCTCCCAGCTGCCCTAGGGAGCACGTTCATGCTTCCCTTTGGAGGTATATTTCTGCTGGCTAACATTACAACAAGCTCCGTTTACCTTGCTAATCTCGTTATGTGCAGATGATGTTTTACTGACCTTAAGTAATCCGGCTTCTTCACTCAAGAATTTGATGGTATTTTCAGGGGTATCATATTATAAACTCAATGATGGGAAATGTCAGGCCCTAAGATACAGAATTGAAGGAGTAGAAAAAAGGATATTGGAAGAAAAGTATGACTTTCAGTGGTTAGATGATTCAGTTCTGTATCTGGGTATTAGGATGTCTTTCTATTTTGATAGGATGATAAGTTTGAATTATCTTCCACTGTTAAGGGAAGTTTTAAATAAATGTAATGAGTGGAAAAATGTCTTTTTGGCATGGATGGGACGTATAGAGGTGGTAAATTACTATATTGTACCAAAATTACAATTTTTGTTTTGATAGATTCTTATGAGTGAGAAACAAGAGATTTTGATGAAGTTTCAAAGGTATCTTAATATGTTTATCTGGAAAGGTAAGCATCTAGCATTTAGCATTAGGACTAGAAATTTCGAAATAGGGAGGACTGGTTGTTCCAGGTGTTATTAAAGTACATGATGCTCTATGTAAACACATATTGCTAAATGGTAGAGTAAAAAGAAAGAACTTTTACCTTAGTTAAAATGGAACAGAGTAGTATATTGGGACAGAATATTAATACAGTTATCTGGAAAACAGGGGAAGTTAAAGGAGAGGCAAACCCAATTATTTTAGATTTATCTAAAATGTGACATAAGATAAAAGCCAAATATTTAGACACATATGTTATTGACCATCAAATGCCCCTAGATATTGTTTATATTAATATTGAAAATATTGGGATGACAAATGGAAACTAAGTGGGATGAAAAATATAAGTCAAATTATAAGTGAGCAAGGGGTGATCTCATTTCAGGATCTGTGTATGAAATACAACTTAAATTATACAGTACATGTAATTATATGCATATAAAAAGCTGTATTGAAAAAATATTTTAAATAAAATACAGATAGAAGATGAAAATGTAGATGCCCTTCTTTTAGGTTGTGGGAAAATAAATATGGTAGAAGAGCCTCAAAATAGTTCTGAGTAAAGAGACTTTTAAAACACAAGGTGAGATTAAGAGATGGGAATATAATTTATCTAGAGAATTTGAGGACAAAATATGGTTAAATGCAATCAGAATGACAAAACAAGCAGTTCATTGCATACATTTATTCGAGATTTATTATAAGGTTGTGTTTAGATGGTATATGACTCCTAGTAAGATAAAAAATATATACCCAAATAGTGATATAAAAAGTTGGCGATGTGATAGACAAGAAGGTCAAATGTTACATATATGGTGGGAATTTGAGAAAATATAACTTTTTTGGGAGAACATTTTTTGATTTGTCTACAAAATGATTGGAAAAGAAATAAAACCAAATCCCGAGATGGCAATCCTTCATATTGGAATTTCTGAATTCACTGTGCTATATTGATACTCGATAGTTCATGTACTTTGGGCCTTCAAACTAATGATTGCTAAAAATTGGAAGAGTTGGGATTTATTTGCTATAAATAAACTGTATGTACAAACTGAATATCAAGCATTGATGGAAAGAGGCTACTATTTGAATTTATATGAGAACTTAGATTTATATGACAAGGTGTAGTCTCTATGGTATAAAGAAGTAAGAAGACACCTGTAGGGAAATGTTGAGTTAATTGTGAATGTAAGAAAAATGTATGAGATGGTAATTTTGGAAAAATTGTAAACATGAAATTTTATGCATAAAATTGTGTATGTTGTAATTTTGTTTGCAAAATAAAAAAAAATAAAAAAAGAACGTTTATGCTAACAATGCCTACAGGTGTCCCAACTTTCTACCATTTCAGGTTATTCACTGGACTTGAACTGCATAAATTTCAGTAAAAACTGGAAAAATGAGGGTGTTCTAAAACTTTTGACTGGTAGTGTATATGTATTAATCCATATAATAAAAATTGAGCCGGTAGCTCATTGAGTACTCCGGCGGTCACTGATATTATTGATACACAGTGGCCAGATCCTGACGGGGCTTGGTATAGGGAACCAGGACCGTGCAGGATGCTGGAGTGACTGGTACAGTTATCTTTTTGAAGTGACTTAAATGGCCTCCACGGGTGGATGTCTGTTCTACCCCTATGTGGGAGGTCCATTCAAACACCTGTTATAGAGATACACCAAATCATACAATATCTTATCTTCTCAGCAGAGGTTTTCTTGAATAAAAGCTCATCAAAGTTAGGAGGTTAAAGGAGCAGTAAACTTTTTTTATGAAATCACATATTTTACAGAGCATTTCCTGCTGAATAAAACAAGATCAATCCCATCGCTGTCAGATGTTTTATTCAAAAATTATAGCAGTTTAAATAATCAGGAAGTGAATTTACTGTGTTTTACTTCCTGATAGTTCTAACTGACAGGAAGTGACTGGCAGTTCCTATCATATTCTATAGAGAAATGTATGTCTCTGACTTTTCTGACTTTCCTCTACATTCGAATCTAACAGAAAATCTAATTAGAATTTTACCACTAGAGGGCACTGCTAATGTAAAAAAACATGGGTTTAAACTGTAATAACTCTGGAAATATAAATCTCTCGGCAGTGGGAGTGCCATTATTTTACTCAATAGGAAAATCCCTACAATATATATTTTTTCTTTAAAAAGTTTACTGCTCCTTTAACTTGGTCTGGTTCTTTTCTCTTATACTTCCCGATGGTTGCAAGATCTCCCGTCTCCGCTCAGAGTGCTTAGTTTTCAATGTGTTTTGGGGATATTTACCCGCTTCTTCATGAAAAAAAGTCTAATGATTGCCTCTAAAGGGTGTGCAATATTTAAAGGGTGATTTGACCAGTCCAGTGTCAGGGTGAAAAGTCCAATGTGGCCTGTTTTGTGACATACAAATAAAGTTTTTCATCATACATGCATACATACATCATAAAGCTTTTTATCATCATACAGTTGCATACATCAAACTACATTTTCTTATATAGACACATCAAAAGACATCAAAGTTAATAATTAAGAAGTCTATTTAGTTTGGATCTGAAATGATACTAATATAAGCAGGTTTTGGCGTGAACTATTGTGTTCTTATGTGCCTGTTTGTTAAGCTAGTAGAATAATAGGCTTTTACAAGTACTATTTTACTCATAATTTTATGGTGAAATGCTTTGCGATGTGAGGGAGTCATGGTTCATGATTATAAATTAGAGTATTTGGTAATTGTCATAAGAATTGATTTGTTTATCTCTATAAACTGGGGAAATCTTCATGTTTTTAATCTGTGTTAGAATTTGGTCGATGAATAGATGGGCATAGTTGTCTAGCTTTGAGATATGAAGGAATCCGGGGAAGTTTCCTTTTCAGTGAATGTATTCTTTTTTCTTTCCTTTCTACTATCCCCCAGTAGAAGAGAATGATTCTTCCTCTTGTTTGGTATTATTGTCATTTAGAATAAATTGCACTGGGGAGATGTTTTAGGTTACTGTTGATCTGATGGTAAGTTTTATAAGAACCTTTTTATAGTATAAATAGTTGAAATAGTGGTTGCGGTCACCAACTACATCTATATTCTGGAAGTGAGCACTACAGAACCAATTCTGTCCAGTTCCCCTAAATCACCACTAGGGATCTTGGGGAAATTAATGTCAAGGGAGGAAGAAAAGGGTAGTAGTGAAAGCTGCACAGGTCAGCTGCCTGTGCCTGCTGCCAGACAAGCTGCCCCTGCTGCCACCATTGCTATACCTGCTTCCAGATGGGTTACTCCTGCTGCCACTAGTGCTGTGCCTGCTGTCAGATGTGCTGCCCCTGTTGCCCCCAGTGCTGCCCCTGCTACTGATACCACCATTGCTGTGTCTGCTGTCAAAAGTGCTGCCACTGTTGCCACTAGTGCTGTGCCTGATGTCAGGTGTGCGGCCCCTGTTGCCCCCAGTGCTGTGCCTGCTGCCAGTGCTGAACCTGCTTCCACCAGTGCTGTACCTGCTGCCAGTGCTGAACCTGCTTTCACCAGTACTATGCCTGCTGCCAGTGCTGAACCTGCTGCCACCAGTACTGTGTCTGCTGTCAGACATGCTGCCCCTGCTGAAACCAGTGCTGTGCCTGCTGCCAGTGCTGAACCTGCTGCCACCAGTACTTTGCCTGCTGTCAGACGTGCTGCCCCTGCTGTCACCAGTGCTGTGCCTGCTGCCAGTGTTGAACCTGCTGCCACCAGTACTGAACCTACAGCTAGTGTGTCTTGTAATACGCAGGAGGTGGGGAAGGAGAAGATGATGCCAAGTGTGACAGCAGGGGACCCTAAGTCACACTTGCCATCCCCAAGCAGTCCTGCCAGTGTTAGTCCTACTATTAAGAAGGTCCAGCAGCTTGTTGGTGAAAAGAGAGAGTAATCATCATATTACTAGTGACTGTTAGGAGAAAAACTGAGGGGCTGTGTTTGGTGTTAGTAGTAGTAACAGTAATGGAGAAACAGATGGTGGGACCAGTGGTAGGGGAAGCATTTGGGAAGTCCAGACTAGTGGTCAAGAGAGCCCACACCATTTTTCTGGCCCTGGGAGTCCCTTTCCTTTCATGACAGTGTCCAGGTGGAACATGATCCTGAAGAAGCCAGAACTGGTGGTTGATAGCAGGCACAGCAATAATACCACCACCACCACCGGGAGCACAGATCAGCTGCCTGTGCCTGCTGCTACTGCTGCCAGTCTGCCTTCTTTATATCACCAAGAAATAGAAATTGTGACATTAGGGGTCCCTCTGACACATTGCTCGTCACCTCCTCCAAGCAGCAGTGAGATGTCTGTAATAGAGCAGCAGCATTTAGGGACTAGTGGTGGTGGCGGTGATGATGATGAGGTAGAGAAGCTGGGGTGGAAGAGACCCTGATGGCCTTTTAAGCCAAAATTGAGAAGAAACAGGAGACAGGGATGATGATGGGCATTACCACCACCACCACCACCAGCAGCAGTGAGTTTTTGGAATTTGCAACTGCTCTAATTCTTGCTGCTGAGTTGCAAGGGGAGCAGGATGCTGAGGAGCAGGCTCGTGTGCCACAGACCATCGTGGACATAGTGGGAATTGGGTCAGCAAGTGATGAAGGACTAGGACAGGTTCCACTTGCCAGCAGTAGCAATTCTCCTGGTCCTAGTTTGCAGTGCTGATTCTGAGGCGGTAGCAGCAATATCACCCTCTGCCCCAGACAGTGAAGAGGAATGTGGAGGACAAGAAGAAAAAGGCTATTCTTCTCCACCTGTTCCCTATCGCCTGAAGTCATGGGTGTGGGACTATTTTTGTCTTGGGGCAGACAAAGTGCAGTCATCACCGATGGCATGGTGCACAGTTTGTGACAAGTCAATGAGAAAGGTAAAGGAGGGAACACATCTTCTGATGACACACATGAAACACAGACAAAATTACATTAATGTCAAACATGTTAAAGACAAATACCCACCACAGAAATCAAGCACTGCTGTTGCTATATGCCCTGACTCTCCAGAAAGGCAACAAGAGGCGAGATCAAAGAGGAGGAAGAATAGAGAAACCCAAGCAGAGACTTGAAGTTCAATGATGAGCTAAACAACTAGCTCACATCACCTTTTTCCTCTAGTATAACTACATCTTCTGCCAATCCACCTTGCTCATCAATACCTCCCCCGCTAAATGATAGCCATTCTGTAGATGTTAGGATTTGGCAGTTCATCTCTACCCATTGAACAATGTGTGGTGCACTGACCACACATGGCAGTGTAATGGAGGAGAATCACAAGCAGGGCATCAAGTGGCATATGAGGAGATACCATCCCAAAGAATATGATAAGAAGGTGACAGGGACGGTTCATCATTATTATTAAACTGTCAGCAAGTCATTATGTGCCCTTAGCGGGGTGTGGACAAGGGGTATAGTGACAGCAGCAGTATTTGGTTTCTGGTGTCATGGTGTTTGAATACAGTTTTGCCCTCAGGTGTTATTTACCACACACACTGTGCACATTGCAGTCGCTGATGAGAGGAACAGTTCCTGCTCTCAAGCGAAAAATGTATATTCTAGTAAAAACACACCCATGATTTTGGAAGAGGGGCAGGTGGAGAAGAATTATTAGACAACGTCTTCTTTCTCCACATATACTGGGGGCTACTTATTGTGCTGCTACTGCCTTAGATGAATCACTGGAGCTAGTGGTGGCAAGTGGAACTGTCATCATCCATCGCCCATGTTACTGCTGTTGTTGATCCCATTCCCTTTGAGCTGTCTAATCATCCTGCTGCTTAACCCCTTAAGGACCATTGCCGTGCCAGGACCGTCACGGCGGTCCGGCACTTAAGGACCAATGACGGTCCTGGCACGGCATGGCGTTCAGGGCTCCCGTCGCGGCTGCACGCCACTCCGGAAGTCCTGAACCGGAAGCGTTATAAAAAAAAAATGCCCCGTGGTCCGCGCGTGCCGGTCCTTAAGGGGTTAAACAACTCAGCAGCAGCAGCAAGAATGGCAGTCACAAATTCTGCATCTACATCAGGGCATTTGACAATGGCCATTGGGAACTGGTCAACAAGACATGACCTTCTGGCACTTTTGTATTCCTCAGGGCATGTGCTTTAAAAAAATTAATTCCAGAATAAATTCCTGCTACTGTCAGCCTCCGAATAAGTTGAAAATCTTTTAAACCAGGTAATATTTCTGGCGACTAGAGCTACTAAGCAGCTAGTCGCCAGATGAAGACTTAACTAAGATAAAGTTTTTGCGGTGTGGTAGTTCCCCTTTAACTGCCCCCCCAAACCAGTCAACAAACCCCCCCAAAACAAAATTCCTGTTCAACTGATTCAACACAGGCTCCCGCCTCAGAACCCTTTTATACCATGTGTTATGGGGTTTTTTAATTATATTTAGGATTTATTTTTTATTAATTGACCCCAATCCCACTAAACAACCCCCCAAACAAAATCCCCTGTTCAACTGATTCTTTCTCCACACCCCACCAACACAGGTACATGCCCCTTTTATACTATGCCTTTGGGAAATAAAATACTATTGTTGTGTGTAAATTCAATGTTCCCATTGTTTTTAATGGAATGAGCTAGGAAAAAAAGCGGAAAAACATCACTTTTCGCTGGAAATTATTTGCCAAGCGGGAAATGCCATTATTTGCCAATTTCAGTTTGAAGTGAAAATGTTTGCCCATCCCTACTTATCTGTCATAGCAGTGGTCCCAAATGGGGTAAATGGTGGCAACCCTTCTTCACATCCCTCCTCCTCCTCCTTCACTTCTGTGCTGCTTTCAATATACTTGTCCTGGCTTTCTCTGTGTGATTTCTGCTACCTGATACTCAGATGGTATGAGATTTTGGTTCATTTTTAAGAATGTTAGTATCCCAACATTGCTGCTTGATATCTGCCTCCTGCTGTCATTGAAAATGTAACCAGCTGCACTGAAAACCCTCTCAGACCCAACATTTGCTACAGGACAACTAACGGTTTCCACTGCAGGATGTGTCAGTGCTGGGCAAACACACTGCTTTGATTGCCAGTAGTCCATGGGGTCATTGTTTCTTCCTAGAATGTAGCTATCCGGCAAGTATGCAGAAACCATATCACATGCAGTGGGACCACTTCTAGGAGCTACACAGTGTCCTGTGTGCCAGTTACTATCCCATACTCAGGAAGCAAGTCCCAAAGAGATGTGCCGCCACCACTACTAATGTTGTTTTTTGCTGCCCCTGCTGAGACCCATGAATTTCCCTGTGTTCAGAATAGATATTCTGGTTGACAATGTAGGTGCTTTTCCTGGATGAAATTCTTTGCTGCCTACCTTTTCACTATACTTCCTTTTCACTAGATGTTTGTTGTGCCCTCACTTTCTCCCTCTCATCCCCCACAATGCAACCCTCCACTCGATCAATAAGCATATCTTGATATTCCTTGACAGAATCTGATTCCTCAGAGATTTGCTACTGATCATCAAGACTCCGTGTTGTGACAAACTGCTGATGGCCCTTTGGCAGAAATTGAGAAATGTTGTGTTTGAAGCGGATCCAGCAACGTGGCAAGAATATATTCCTCATTGCTTTTAGGATGCAAGGATCTTGTTCAAACCACGCTAAAATGTGATTTACCAGCTGGTGCATGTCTGTGTTGTCATTATAGTAAGATTCCTCAGCCATGCTCCTCATTTTTTTTCTGTAATAAAAATATTAGTGGCTTCACAAATTTCTGCCCCAATGTGACTCGCCAGCATGATTGCCTCCTCAAAGGGTTTCAGCAGCTCACATACATCACACATTAGTTGCCACTGGCCAGGAGACAAAGAGGCTCCCTCCTTCCAGTTTTTCATGGTATACTCGCTATTGGCCTTATTCTGCATGTACAAAAGCTCTAGGATGTACATTATGGAATTCCATCTGGTCGGGACCTCCATTTTCATCTGGTGATGGGGCAGGTTGTTACGCTCTTGTATAGAATATAGAGCGTTACGTGCACTGTAGGAGCCACTAAAATGGCCACAGATTTTGTAGGCAATAATAAGCATCTCTCTGAGGGTTTCGGATTCTGCCAGGAATCTTGTCAAAACTACATTTAGTACATGGGCAAAGCAGGAAGCATGCACCATATCACCTATTCTCAAAACAGTGATTATGTTTGAGCCATTATCAGCAGACACAAAACCAGCTTTTAAGTAGCAGGGTACAAGCCATTCCTCTATCGACAGCTTTGTGGGACTGTCTCTCAGAACTCAGCATGCACAAGGTGTCATGCCGATGGTTTGGGCTATCCTGCTGCTGCTGCTGCTGACTTTTAATCACACTGCCAGAAGCATGATTACTGGCTGTCGCCTGATGATGTAAGCTAGTATTGTCCACTGTTGGTGCTTGAAGGGAAACCCGGTGAGCAGTTACCCACCACACTATCACGGTGCCCGTGATTGCTTGCTTTTCCTGTCAGTTAGCAATGGGTGCTTCCCATTTGTTGCCTGTGGTTAGCCCGCCCAGCATTACCTATATAGACTGGGCTCCTGCACCCTATCACTGCCCTTTCGTGGTGTTTCTATGCCAGTGCAATGCCTGTCTGTGGATTCCAGTGTACTTCCTTGGCCTGCCTGACTTCTCTCCTGTTCCTGCGCCTGTGTACTTACCCGGATAGCCTGACTACTCTACTGTATTTTTCCTGTGTACCGTTCCAGCCTGGCTGATGTTCCTGCTTCCATATCCGACCTGGTTTGGCTGACTTTCCTTCTCCGGTATCCTGACCCGGCCTGGCTGACGTTCATGTTCCTTGATCCCGACTTGGCTGTGTTCCGCCTTGACTGACTTCCGGTGCCTTCCTGGTTTGGCACCGCTGCCCACAAGCTTGTCTTGCCTCCGTGATTGCACTGGTATTCAGTAGTTGGTTTGCTCCACTCAGTCACCGGTTGCTAGTGCTGCCTCCGTTATAGCATTGATAGGGCCTTCGTGTTTGTCCAGTACGTGGTACTGGTTCACTCCAATCTGTCCTTCCAGTCGCAAGTGTTGCCTCCGTGATTGCGCTGGTATACCGTAGTTGGTTTGCTCCACTCAGACACCAGTTGCTCGTGCTGCCTCCGTTATAGCACCGGTAGGGCCTCCATATTTGTCCAGTACATGGTACTGGTTCGCTCCACTCTGTCCTTCCAGTCGCAAGTGTTGCCTCCATGATTGCGCTGGTATACAGTAATTGGTTTGCTCCACTCTGACACCGGTTGCTAGTGCTGCCTCCGTTATAGCACCGGTAGGGCCTCTGTGTTGCTCAGTTTATGGCACTGGTTCGCTCCACTCTGAACCTCCAGTCGCATGTGTTGCCTCCATGAATGCGCTGGTATACAGTAGTTGGTTGCTCCACTCCATCTAACCGGCTGCTTTGCTACCTCCGTTATAGCACCGGTACGGCCTCCACTACACCATGTTGCACCAGTCATAGACTGCCTTTCCCAGTATTTGGTGAGGCCGGTAGAGCCTCCTCAGTTCCTTGTTGTACCAGATTAGGCTGCCTTACCCAGTATTTTGGTAAGGCCGGTAGAGCCTCCTCAGTTCCTTGCTGTACCAGTTTTGGCTGCCTTGCCCGGTATATTGGTAAGGCCGGTAGAGCCTCCTCAGTCCTATTGCACCATCTTCTAGGCTGCCTCACCCGGTATTTTGGTGAGGCCGGTAGAGCCTATATATGTGTACATTGTATGCATATGCTATATTACTTGAACCTGTCGTGTGTCTGTAACATATGTTGATGTTCAGGACCTGTGAGGGTTCTTTATTATTTTTTCAATAAAGCTGTGTCTGTGAGTCAAACAAACCGTGAAACACACTAACCACCTGCTTGTACAATTCAGGCACAGCCGTCCTGGAAAAATAACTGTGGCTTGGGATATACCAGCATGGAGCTACACATGACATCAGTTCTCTGAAACCTCGGTTTTCTACAAAGGAATACGGCACCATTTCCACTGCCAACATCTTGGCAACCTTGCCATTCCACAGGTGTACTTTGCAATTGTTTTTGTGAAGTTTCTGACTCTTTCCCAGGAGCTCTGTCAGTGTGGATTGGCAGGACATGGCAGAAGAATCCTGGAACTTTATTACTTTAACAACATGAATAGAGGAGGTGGTGGAGGTAGATGTGTGGGCAGTCTATGACTCTTGCCCTTTCCTACAGCAAAGCCACAGTCATCATACTCCTCTGTTGCCGGAGCCATAGGTGTTATCTGGAATGAACTAACTGTTGGCAGTAGCACACTCTCTGACACATAAATAACTTCATTACTTCTTTTTTCTGCCCTAGACCACTGGGAACTTTCTTGAGTGCTTCTGCTGCTGTTAGTGGTGGTACCTTTGGCCTGCTGATAGTGTGTCTCCCAGTCAGACCTGTGGTTGTGCTTCAGGTGGGATCTCATAGAGGAGGTGCCTAGGTGTGATCCTGCTTTCACCCTGCTCATGTGCTTTTTGCACAGACAACATAGCAACATGCTTAGCTTTAGGATCCTGAGTGAAGTATCTCCATACTGTCGACATCATTGACTGAGGGCTTCCTGAGGTGCTGCTGTTACTATTACTGGGGCTAGATGTTGATGCATTTCTACTGTTACTACTACTAGATGTCAGAGGTGCAGCACTTCCAGCAGCAGCAGAGGCCCTCATCATATCTAACATTGTAGATGTTAATAACCTGTGTTGCTCTTGTTGTTGCTGCTGGGTACTCAACACAGGGGTGTGTGGCTGAGTGGGACTTGGACTTTGAAGAAGCAATGATGCTGATGATGACTGATAGGGGGACTGTGTACTTTTTGACATCTTTGCTTGTCCAAGGTCAGACTTTCCAATGGTTTTCTCAAACATTTTATAGACAGGCACAGTGGTGGAAGATTCAGCCTTTGCCTTTCTGCTAACTTTATGGCAATGTCATCATCCTCACTCTCAACTTCCTCTGTATCCGAACAAGAGAAGGATGCTGGAGGGATATATTCTAGATCTGCATCATCTGTCATCATTAGGTCATCCTCAGCAGCATCAGCATCACCTGCCAATTTTTGCCCACTACCCTTACATTCTTCTAAGCTTTAAGAGGTCTCAAACAATTTCTTTTTACTTTTGCTGTAACAAAGTCATCATTAACACTTGAATGAGACTTGTTGCCATCTTCAGTGTTCTTCTTATAAGGATATTTTTTGTACTGGCACTGGTGGTGCAGGAAGTTTTGCTGGGACCTTGGCAAACTGCATCCTCCTTGGAGAAGAGGCATCATTTATTGCACACGCTTCATCAACCATTGCTGCAATCAGTTTTTGAACTATTACTTTACTGTCATGTCCCTGCACTGCTTCACCCTTCCCACCTACCCCTTGTGCATTTGCAGGACATTACTCAACTACTCTGTGTTTTTACTCTACAGAACACAACTGATGGAGAGTGTTGTCTTGCCTTAGCCCAGTCAGCTGTCTGTCACCTAACACAGTAACATAGTAGATAAAGCTGAAAAAAGACATGCGTCCATCAAGTCCAGCCCATTCCAATAACACCCCTGTTGATCCAGAGGAAGGCAAAAAAAAGCCCTCTGGAGCAATTTCCAATGTAGTCCCAAGTGTGTGTGAGTGTGTGGGGGGGAATTATTCCTTCCTGACTCCAACTGGTAGTCAAATAGTTCACCGGATCAATATCCTATTTGCTTTGAAGCCATCTGTCATAATTGTCAATATTGTTCTGTGCTAGGTAGGCATCCATTGCTTTTTTGAATGCAGCTGCATTATCTGCAAGCACAACATCCCGAGGCAAAGGATTCCATAGCCTTACCACCCTTACTGTAAAGAATCCCTGCCTATGTTTTAGTCGAAAGCGCCTTTCCTCAAGTCTTAATGGATGACCTCTTGTTCTTAACTCAGCTCTTGGCATAAATAATTCATTGGATAGTTACCTAATATATTTAGTTGTTTGTTTATTTATTTATTCTTTTTTACTTATTTATTCTTTTTTTATTTTTTTATTATTATTATTTGTTTTAAGTTGTCCACCCTGTCTTATCACAGTCTGTACAAAAAAAAACATTATAACTGAAAGCAAAATCAACAAATCAACAACTTCTTTCCCCAGACTTCCCCAGCACAGAGACAATAACAGCAAGATCAGCGAGCAAATAGATCTCCAGTTGCCTGTATCTTGCCAGTCAGTCACGTGGAATTTTGGGGTATTTGGGGTCAACCTCCTTCCTCCCTTCTTCTCCCCAGAGTGCTCCCAGACTCTCCTAATACAAAGAACAAATGTACTACCTAAAAGACTCCCTAAATTAAACTTTAATTCCCCTATATTCTCTAGCTAAAAAAAACATGCTGCTCTCTCCTCTCACAAACACAGAATGGCATGCTGGAAGAGACTGACACCCTTGTATATGGCTGTAGAAAACTAGAGAAAACTTTTGAGTGGTGGGGAACAAATTTTCGTTCATTGATTTCAATGCAATGAGCGAGGCAAAAAAAGTGAGAAAAAGTGGATAAACTGCACTTTTCGCAGGAAATGACTCACTAAGCGGGAAGTGCCATTATTCGCTGATTTCAGTTTGAGGTGAATATTTTTGCCCATCCCTACTTCACAGTGTGTCAGGCACTGATCGTTAGTGCTTTTCCTTTGATGTTCCCATCTATTATTAAGTCCTTTTCTGTTGCCTAATGTACGTTGTGTCTTCAGCTGGTAGGGCAATTGAATACAAACTTAGACTTTTTTTGTCAGCCGGTAGCCAATTTTGCCCTACCGGCTGTTTTAGCAGGGATATTTAAATCGAACTCCAGGGATTTTAGTACATAAGCACTATAGAATAACATAGGAAGTGGAGTAGTGCTATCACTGGAGAAGTTATCTCTCCTTTATCACACCTTAGTGCATCTCCCCAGTGTCTCTCTATTTCAGTGTCTGGAGAGATTTACAGCTGACAGATCTTTCTATAGGGACAAATGCAACAGCACCAACTTTTATAGATTATTTTAACACTTTGAGCACTGCATTGCATACCCTTCTGGCACTCAAAGGTTAATGAAATAAAAAGATGAAAAAATCAAGCAAGTTTGAGTAGTTATAAGTTTCGTTTGTACATCAAGAAATCCCTACTATATATATATATATATAGTTTTTTTATTTAGTAGTCAAAAAATCTAATTTCAATAGAGCTTTATTTAATGGCCAGTCTGATAAATCCTGCACAATTCGTTACTCATATGTGCATAAAATCACCTTTCTCGCCATCTTAGGCATTTTTCACATTGGTGACAGAACTTTTGCAGACCCTTTCAACAGTTCTATTGCTCATGTTCATGTAGTTAACCTCTCCCCTGCCTTCCAACTCCAATCTGGAGTGGCATATCTGCTGGTCTGCCAAGGGAGGGCTGGCAACATTAGGCCTGAGGGCAAGCAGAGTCAAGTGACCCATTTCTATCATTGTTCCAGACCACCATCCAAGCCCACGTCCTTTTGTTAATTTTAGAATTGGCCTTAATGTTGTGAAAGCAAATGATACTGAAGAGCTCGCAACTCAAATGTTGTTACATTAGTGATACTACAGAGATTACAACTGAAATGAATCACTTAGTAGGTAACACAGGACTCTCCTCACTCTGAGATTTTGACTCTTCACCTGAGCTCTTTGTCAAACCTTGACCACTCACGTGGTTAAAAGCGCCTATTAAATCATGGGACTTTTGATAATTATTTTTGCTTCCTATGGTGCAGTAAGTATTCTCCTGAATGTCATCACTTTTACTTAGTACATCACCCTCACTGTGTTTTGAGTACTTTGAGGCACTGCAGCTTCCAGACACAAGTGGAATAGCATGAAAAGGCATCACAGAGAACCAGGGTCAGAAGAAAAGGAGGTAGTAGTGGTACAACACAGACTACCTATACACAGTACTTATACAGGCTAAAAGGTGTGTTTTGGTGTGATTCTGACAGTCATGCTCTACCGGACTTCCTTCTCACTATTTTTTTTCAGTTGAATATTGTTAAACATGTAGAGAGCAGCTTGCAATCTATAGGATAGCAGACAGTACACAATAAAGATACAGACAGAAAAACCCAGTGCTTGAATGAACAGGACTGACCCACAGAATACCTGATAAAGTTGCATGTTGAATCACAGAGCTTGTAAACAACATGCACACTGAAGCTCAGAGATAGCAATCCATAGAAAAATGAACCAACAGAGATTATAGTAACGATACATGTGGGATCACTGAGCTTGCAATCACTGAGAGTATGGAAAACTCCTCCCTTATGACATGTGCTGGAAAATGGATTAATTAAATTCCATTTTCCGCTGTGCCTATTTAGCACAAAGCATTAATAAAGTTGCAGAGGAAGGGAACACCTAAACACTCCCCAATTTGTCCTCCACTTGAAGCAGGCAGGATAAATTGAAACATTTTCTGTGTAGATATCTTAATACATGTGCTATAGGCAGGTGTACCACTAGGAAATGAATTCCTGACAAACTGTATTAATACATTTTCCCCTACTGATTTTCAGAGACAACACATAATGACCCATTCATTTCCCAGTATGTTCCAGCTCATCTCAAGTCATGACATCTCTTGATTTCCAGTACTTCTGATAATGATGTCCACGTCAGCCAAAATAACCTTCACATTAGACAGGAGTCTAAGCAGAGTAATCATGAAAATCTGGTTTGATCTATGGCAGCAGGCACACTTATGGCTTCTATTTAACACAACAGACTGACTATAATATAATTTAGTGAAATCAGCCACTAGAATTCTTCATATGTCTGCATTTCAATGTATAAATAAAAGGGATAAAACATTAATGAATAGATTCATTTGTACCTGCAGCGTATTATCCCAGTGGAAGCTATTAAGAGACATCTCTATCACCTAAGGGGTTAATGTCCTGATGGCATTTAAAAGCCAATTAGAGTGTTGACTCTTCAAATGTCATTAATTCTTATATAGTAAGATGACCTGAAGTATTTCTGGCCAAGCCAACTGAACCATAGGGGACTAATTAAAATCCTAATATGAATGCATTGGAGCCCACACTAGCGTTCAAGCTGTAAACCCTTTGAGTACCAAGGGGGTATGCAATGCAGTGTGAAGCAGGAATTTGTATTAGTCCTGCAGTTATTTGCTACACATATTATATAGCTCTTCCTTGTATATCAGCCTCATTGGATCCAGCTGTTGCTGGAGTACAAATCCCATACTTCTTGTTTGGCTAATGAGCAGCTGATAATAATTGGAAATGTAAGTCAGCCACAGTTGGAGTGCCACAAGCAGGGCCAGATTTATATCCCGGGTGACCCTAAGCAAGGCACTCAAGGTGTCCTTAGCTCCACCCCAGTCAAACCCACTGTTTCCTGGCACAGAAAACACCTTTGACCTATGTGAAGAAACATGAGGTGAGTCCTTTATTTCCCCTACTGCTAAAGAATGCTGTCCACTGTGCTAAATGTCCCCTCTGTTATAATTAGGAGGATGTTTTGTGTTTCCCTGTGTTATTTACTGTATTTTGCTGTGCATTCTGTGAAACTTGTGTTAAAGCATGATGTATTTTCTGTGTTTCCCGGTATGCTCTGCTAACAGCGTTGCTCAAAACAAAGGAATGGTTGGAATGTTAATTGATTCCTTCTGTGGACAATAATCTCCCCTGATTGGTCAACTGTGACACTTTTGTTTCAAGCCCTAATTTGTAGGCCATTCCCTGATTGGTCAAGCATTCCAAGCCCTAATTTGCATTCTAATCTTGATAAGTGTCTGGAACTGAATATAAGCAGTGTGTTTCACCAATAAAGGCTGTTCTGTTTTATCCTCCGTCTGTATTTCTGGAGGGAATTTGGCTGGTGATCCTTATCCCAACCACTGCAAGCGATAAATTCACTTGCCTCGCCTATCCACCAGTAAGTGGCGTCCATCTGTTCCTGCCTCCTGTCTGATCCAGAATATCCAGGACAAGAAACCATGGAAGGGTGCAGCTGGCTGGGCAAGCTTGTGTGTTGTGTGTGCTGTGATCTCTAGAGCCTATCTCAAGACATGACAAAAAAAGATATAATCCCATGGTTGTTAGAATGATCTCCACTGCATTGCTATGCAATGCGTTGGAGATCTCTTTAGCATCCAAGGGGTTAAATAATAGACTGTAAAGGGTAAAATAAACTAGTGCAGGGACATTGAGTTTGTTCTGGCCACACCCAAAGTTTAAAATGTGGGTGTGGCCAACACAGCTGAGGCATCTGTCAAAATATGGTGCTGTAGGCAGCTGCCTACTTTGCCTATTTGGAAATCTGGCCCTGGCCACAAGTTGCCCACCACTGATCTCAGGGATCTTTAACGCCTTTGCAATATGTTTTGATATTTAATTCTAGTAACCAAGATATTAAATTAGACCTCACAAGCACCAAAAGAATGATGTTCCTCTATTATATAGCAGGTATTAAAATAGTTTTATAAAGGTTTTGTGCTGTGGCTAACACAAGTTATTAAAAGGACCATTATTTCAAGTTCTTTATTCACATCTTATGTATTGTGTTCTAGCAGTCTGCGATTAGCTTCAAATTGCCTCTTTCAAAGGGTTATTATGACCTTTAAACAACATGGCATGGAAGAGTTCAGAAAACACACAATAAACGTCTAGCCAAACACAAAAGAATAGAAATAAAATGTTTTGCGGTAGCAAAGTGTTGAAAAGAGTTTGAATGAGTGTGGAAAGGATCACCAAAAATAAAATGAGTACTTGGCTTAAAATGCAGTCGCCTGAAGACAGTAGCATAGACTTCAGATATAGGAGTACAGTCTGAGAGGCTTTGTTATTCTACTTCCAGCTCCATCATAACGAGGGTAAAGTTCTAGTAACAGCAGATGATTAGGTAAACAGATGTATGGCCTAAAGAATGATGGTACAGTGTTCTGCTTTGTCCTTTCCTATTCACTGAACTAGACTGAGCTTGTTAACCTGGATCAAAAAGATGGTAAAAACATTAACCATTTGAATGCTAGAGAGGTCTTCAACACATCCAAAGATTTAACAGCGCTTCTAGGCTCCATAGTAATTTGCGATTGTTTAAATAATCAGCATCCCAGACTAATTTTTTATGAAGCAAAAAAAGAGTTACTGAGGTGTGAGAAAGAAAATGATTCAGTGTTTAAGGACCAGAGATGCTGGCAGCACATTGTGAAGGGTTAATCAGCCTCTATGATAAAGGTCATTATGGAACGCCCACAATGGAAATGAAGTGGCGATGGGTTGATGTGTGCAATGATGAATGCAATGGTGGTGTTAAACCCTCTAATGGTTCTTTATAGGATCAGTAAATTGTTATAATGGAAATAAAACAATGTAGGATGATGAGTAAAATAAGGGTCCTGTCAGTACTGGAAGATAATCTATTTAGAAGTTATCACCATTTAAACTACCAAAACATGCTGTAGCTGTAACTGTCATATTCTTTGGAGAGCCATTGGGTAACCTCTTCCCATATAATTCAACTGAATTACTGTGTGGACACCAAGTGAATTGTCTGGACTGCACAGTTCCTAGCAGTTTAATATTTAATAAACAAACAAACTGTCTGAGCTACAATAATATCGGTACACACTATCGCCCAGCAGTAGGAGTATCCTTGTTTTGTTCAAAAGGAAAGCCCTACATTATATTTTTTCCATAATAACATTTATTGCTGGTCTCTGATCTTGCAGTGATGTCACAGCACCCATAGGACATGTCCACACCATCATTTCTTGCAGTGGTTGTCACTCAAAGATCGTTTAACCCCATAATCCTGGTCCTGGTTCTCTTCCCTTTTTCCTACACTTGAAAAGCAGCCCTGTGCATTCAGGCCAGCTGAGGCAATAGGACTGGGTCCTCAAGCACCAAATCAGCATAGTAAGCCAGTGGACACAGCCAGACTTAAGACATGTTGCCAAGGTCTGATCAGCTGCAGCAGAACTCTAAATTAGGCTTGTTCCATCCTTTGGATTGGGACCCTGCCTTAATGTGTAAATTGGTGGTTTGAGCTGACAGAGGGAGACCCACATCAAAGAAACTGACCTGAATAATCCGTATCAAAAGGACACATATTGGATTTGTGTATTGGACAGTTAAGATTGGACAGTAGTGAGTGATTTATCAAGATGTTTCTGTGATATACTTTTAAAATGGGATGCATATGAAAGTACACAGTGCATGGCTGCAGTGATAATTAGTGGGCTGCAATGGTTCCCATGTAGCAAAGCTGCATTCACTGTTCTAGCAACACAAAGAATGGGTCTTATTGGTAATTGCTTTAACACATTGCAAACAGAAAATAACCACCAGCGGGACACAGCCAATCAGCTTCTAGAGAATTTCCTCTTCCTCCCTCTAGAAACGTGTAAGCACACATCCCAGCCAATTGCAGATTGGAATCCATTTTGAACAGAGACTGGCCATATAAAAAGCCAGTCTATGTTCAAAATTCCCTGATTCTGACTCGGGCAACGGCCTGGAAGGTATGGTGGGGGGGCTGTATCATTATGTTTTATGCAGAGCCAGTGGTCCCGGAACATCATGGGTTAAACTCTCCCACTGCGGCTGCATGGAGCAATGGGAGAGCGTGGGCTGGTTGTTACTAAGTGCCCCGGTACCAGGGCACTTAGTAATAGTCAGTTGAAACAGTGTTGCAACATGTGAACGCTTGATGGGCGAATCACATGTTGCAAAAGCCGAATGACAGGGACAGTATTTGTAAATACCGTCCCTGTCACATCTCTCTGCCTCCCTCCATCTTGCACACTGCTGCGGTGGAGAGAGACAGAGAGACATTATGTCACAGCGTTCCAGAGCCTGCTCTAGCGTTCCTGTGGAAAAAAAAGTTAAAGAAAAGATAAGATTTACCCTTTGATCACTGTTCTGCAGTGCTCAATACAGTTCCCCCCATCTGATCAATCTAGTAGTGATCAGTTTGCTGCAGATCAGTGTTTGCTGATCTGTGGTACATCCCCCATCCCCCTTGTATTTAAAAAAAAATATTTTATTTATTTATTTTTTATAAAATGTGATTATTTTCTATAGTTTAGGTAGGTAGTTGGGTAGGTTTAGTATAGAAGTGTGTTAGGAAAAGGTTTAGGGTTAGATTTAGGTTTAGGAGTAGAGTAGGGAAAAAAAACAAACAAATAAAAAATATAATAATTATAGTTGAGATAGGTAATTGACTTGGGTTAGGTAGGTTCAGGGTATACGTAGGTTAGGATAAGGTTTAGGGTTAGATTTAGATTTAGGGGTAGTGTAAGAAAAAAAAGTTTTTTAGAGTAAGTGTACAAAATGCAGCAGAGGTACAGTGTAGAAGAGGCATATGCCTTTTTGGCGTCTGACTCAGAAGCCACAGACACTGCATCAGACTTTGATATAACGCAGTTTTCAAAGAGTGAGAGCATCTCTAGTGATGATGCTGGGCCTTCTGTAAAGAAAATATGTACTGCCCCAAAAGCTGCCCCAAGAGCTGTCCTGGCAACTGCCCCAGCACCTGCCAAAAGACCTGCCCAAAGAAATGCCCCAAGGGTTGCCCAAAGAAATGCCCCAACACCTGCCACTCCTGATCCTAATGAAGGGGTATCACCAACCAATTTATGCCTACAAGTCCCAGAATTCACAGGCAACCCAGGGATTCAAATTGATGTGGAAGGATTTACCCATGATAATTTTTTTGATTTGTTTTTGGGGGAAGGCATTTTGGTGGAAATTGTGTCCCAAACCAATTTGTATGCAGCCCAGTATATTGCCACCAACCCTACAGCTTTTGTTGTTAAGCAAGAAGTATGGAAACCCACAGGCATCACATAATTTAAGCAATTAATAATGGAAATGGGGATAATAAAAAAAAAAAAGCCAAGTATCCTATCTTACTGCAGCAAAAAACCCATATGTGATACCCCTATATTCCCCAAGACAATGACCAGGTCCAGATTTGAAGTAATTTTGCACTTTATGCATTTTAATGATAATACCCTGTGCCTCCCAAAAGAACACCCCCAGTATGATAGACTGTACAAAATTCGTCCCCTAATAAATCATTTATTTATAAAATCCCCCCAGCTCCCCAAAAGAACAAACCACAGAAGCGCTGCAGGGTTTGCTACAGCAAGGGAATACGGACAGACACCACCACTTACTGTCCTGATTGCCCTTCCAAACCTGTGCCTTCAGTCACAATGCAGTAGTGCTGTAAAGCTTCTTTTATTATTTGGCTACTGTTCCCCCCTGAAATATCCTGTTTTTTATTTTTCAAAACACTTCCCTCCTTGGATCTAACACTATCAAAATATAATGGGAAGAAAAGCAACCTAAGTTTTTTCCATCTCTGATAATGGAAACACACGTTCCCTACTGGGCTCAGTAGCTCCCCCAAACCCTGACAAACCTATGCATATGGGGCATTGCCGTACTCAGACGATGTAACTCACCACCAATGTAAAGCACTTAAAAAATCTGCAAATATTATCTGATTGAAATCCAGAGCAACAATAAAATACGTGTGAAAAAATGGTGTTTCTCTGCCTTACTGCAGATTTTGGGAGTGGTGATAGAGTGGCAGCGAAAAAATTGAATGACTGAATGAAAGCCAGGGTTGTCTACTCTTCTACAACATATACTTTTGGGGGTAAAATTAATTGCAGCATTGCCAAACAGTCCAAAATGAGACAAGGCACCAGCTGTAAAAATGGCATATCTGTAAAAGGAAACTAACATGTTCCAACTGGGCCTAGTAGCTCCCCCAAGCCCTGACAAACCTATGCACATGGGGCATTGCCGTACTCAGAAGAAGGAGCCAAACACTAATCAATGCAGTTTATAAAAGCATCACCTATTCTGTGCTTGAAATTCACATCAACATTGAAGTCAAAGTGTGAAAAACGCTGTTTTTTTTTTTTACTGACGTCAAGTTTTCACAGGATTGGTGGTAAAATGTCTGTGTACAGAATTTGAAAACACACCTAAAACAAAAGCCTGGGGTGTCTTCTTTCCAAAAATATATACTTTTGGGCACGGCCAGATTTACATCTCAGGCACCCCTAGGCACAGCACCCTCTGGCTCCCCTAGCTCTGCCTTCTCCCCACCCATAACCACACCCCTCACTTAGCCACACCCCTCAACCAACCCCACCCTTTTGTGGTCACACCCATATTTCAATATTTTTATTCTTCACGGAACTGTGGCAACAAGAAACAGGTAGGGTCTTGACCTCAATGACAATATTCTTATCATACTGGTTGGCAGCAGCTATGTGTGAGGTCAGTGGCCCTTGGCTAAGATAGGAAACTAGTCTGACTTTAAAGGGTAGATGTGAGTGGTGCACCTTGGATGTTGGGCCTAGTGAGCACAGCATGTTAAAGGTTCAGTGAGGGTTACAGCAAACATTGACATAGGACCTAGAATCTACTTTCTTGGGAGCCTTAAGGGCTATATTTAAAGATACCACACTATGAAGATTAACTAGAGCAATTCTATGGCAAACCAACTGCATCACATGGGACACATATAATGTTCATTGTTTTAAAAGGGCTTTTAGCCTCTTGAATGCTACTGAAGTCTTTATCACATTGATTCATATTGCACTGGAGACCTCTCTAGCTTTCTGCACCCTGTGGTGCAGATGATTTTCTCTAGAATTGTTCCAGTTCTTAGTACATCATCCTCACTGAGACTGATCTTCTGAGAAGTGGCACAATTCTGGAGCAAACCAACTACGCTATAGTGAAGAAATGTGTTGGAGACCACTCTAGCATTCAAAGGGTTAAAAGTCCCATTTGCTTTAATGGGAATTTGTATGCCCTTTGCCATCCGCAATACTTGCACTCTCTTCTGCATTGCCCCTTCCTCCTGGTTTTATCCTAAACACTTAGGCGTCCCTCACATTCAGTTTGTGAAGAGTGTACTGTCCCTCACATTGCCCGTGTCTATTTGAATTTGCCAGCACTGTTCTGCAATAACTACCCAATGCACATAACCACCTTTTGTCTTGTCTTTCTATTTTGCCATTGTGTCCTGCATATATCACCTCTTTGAGTGCTCTCCTACAAGTACTTCACCCTCCCTACCACTGAGCCTCTCCTCTGAATTTACAATCACAGTGCCCCTTCTTACCTCATCACGTCCCTACCTCTGAGCCTTTATTCTGAATTTACAGTCACAGTGAGGCACCCTCCCTACCACTGAGCCTCTCTTCTGAATTTAAAATCACAGTGCCCCTTCTTACCTCATCACCCTCCCTACCACTGAGCCTCTCTTCTGAATTTACAGTCACAGTGCCCCTTCATACCTCATCACCCTCCCTACCACTGAGCCTCTCTTCTGAATTTACAATCACAGTGCCCCTTATTACCTCATCACCCTCCCTACCACTGAGCCTCTCTTCTGAATTTACAATCACAGTGCCCCTTCTTACCTCATCTCCCTCTCTTGCGTACCAACTCTTCCCTCCATTACATTTCTCGGGGGGTTGATGTGCCCAGGGCACACAGTGCAAACACAATGCATCAGCAGCAAGATTATCTGAAGGCAAGCACTGGTAGCTTTATTGAGAATTCTGACCTAAGAAGTATGCCTACCCTATTAGCTGTCATGTGTAAATAACGGACATGTTGCTAAGGGTAACTGTGTACTGATGATAACCTTACATGGTTTGTGAGATGGGTTACTGCATTAATATTCAGGTGATATGTTACTTTCACATTTTAATGACACATTTTGAATCCAGATCCATCTTAACCTGCCTGCCAATAGAATCTCAGAGAAAACGTCCTCTTACTCACACATCCAGCAGATTCCCTACCTTGTACATATGCAGACAAGTAGGGGTTTAATGTTTTTGGGACACAGTCCAAGAACTGTAGAGCCCAAGGTTTCCCACCACTGCACCGTGTCCCCCATCATCCTCTGATGAGCTAGTGGTAGTGCATACTGACATCACATGACATGACATCACTGAAGCTGCGGCTGGGGACTGGGGAACAGGAGCGCAGGGTCAAAATGCAATTGCAAATACAAGGGGGGAGGGCTAAATGAAAGCCGGGGGTGTCTACTTTCCAAAAAATATACACTTTTGTGGGGGAAATCGTAGAGTAGAGCACTGTTACACAGCCCCAAATGAGACATGGCACCAGTGACACAAGCTGTGAAAATTCAAAGTGTGAAACTGGAAACACCCATGTTCCAATTTGGGCCCCGTAGCACTCCCAAACCTTGATAAACCTATGCATATCGGGTATTGCTGTACTCAGAAGAAGAAGCTGAACTCTAAACAATGCATTTTTAAAAATCTTCACCTATCATTTGCTTGAAATTCACATCAACATTGAAGTCAAAGTGTGAAAAATGCTGATTTTTTTTACATATGTCAAGATTTTCAAGGGATTGGTGGTAAAATGGCTGCGTAAGAAATTTGAAAACATACATAAAATGAAATTCTGGGGTGTCTATTTTCCAAAAATATACAGTTTTGGGGGGAAATCTTAGAGTGAAGCACTGTTACACAGCCCCAACTGAGACATGGCACCAGTAACTCAAGCTGTGAAAATTCGAAGTGTGAAACTGGAAACGCCCATGTTCCAATTTGGGCCCTGTAGCACCCCCAATGTAACGGTTTGTTCAACACTCAGAGGGTTAGGATAAAACACAGTTTTATTTATTATTATTATTTATTAAAACAAATACAATGAGAATTACCCTTGACAGGCTATAGCGTAATACAGCAGAATAGACAGGTGCAATACAGGGCTTAGACTTATGCCTACACAGGCCCAGTATAATAGTAAGTGAGAGAGTTCATATACTGTCACAGGTCAGGCATGACAGGGTGAATACCCAGCACAGCATGGGTTAAAGTCCCAATAGATATAATCAGTCTCTGATGTGGTGAGTTCTCAGTAACGCCCAGTATGATGGAATAACAGCGATAAGGAGACTGTAGTGCTAGAATGGAGACAGAGCACTATAGATCTGCCCGAGCAGAGCTGAGACTTATACCCCCTACCGTACCAGTAAACAGAGGCCACACAATACTCTGCAAGAGCTGTACGAAATAGAGCCAAGGGCACCCTGCCGGTGCAGTAACGGAGGCAACAGTACTCTGCACGAGCTGAACAGAATAGAGCCAAGGGCACCCTGCCAGTGCAGTAACGGAGGCAACAGTATTCTGCAAGAGCTGAACGGAAACGCAACTAATGGCACACTGCCACAACAGTAACGGAGGCCACAGTAAGCTCTGCAAGAGTTAACGGAAGGCTCAGCAATAGGTACACTGCCGTAGCAGTAACGGAGGCAACAGTAGCTCTGCAAGAGTTAACGGAAGGCTCAGCAATCGGTACACTGCCTTAGCAGTAACGGAGGCAACAGTAGCTCTGCAACAGTTAACGGAAGGCTCAGCGATAGGTACACTGCAATAGCAGTAAAGAAGGCAACAGTAGCTCTGCAAGAGTTAACGGGATGCTCAGCGATAGGTACACTGCCGGAGCAGTAACGGAGGCAACAGTAGCTCTGCAAGAGTTAACGGAGGCAGCACGGACACACTGGTTGGCCCAGACAAGCGAAAGTCAGAATGTCGTCCAAGCGACACAACGAAGCAGGAACTGGAGAGCCGGGCCGGATCACGGAGCAGGAACGTCAGACAAGCTGGGTCAGGTCACGGAGCAGGAACGTCAGCCAGGTCGGGTCGGATCACGGAGCAGGAACCAGAAGCAGAGAAGTCAGACGGGCCAAGTCGGTACACGGGAACACAGAAACACAAGTCAGCACTGGTACAGGAACACCACGAAAGGGCACCAGACAGGTGCCAGAGCCCAGTGTAAAAAGGCCATACTGGGCGGGCCAAACATAGCTCAGCCAATAGGAGAGCAACACACAGAGACTGACAGAAAGCACGGGCACCGTGATACACAAACCTTGAGAAACCTATGCATATGGGGTATTGCCGTACTCAGAAGAAGGAGCTGAATACTAAACAATGGATATTTTAAAATTTTCAACTATCCCATGCTTGATATCAACAGTAATATTGAAATGTAAGTGTGAAAACTGCAAAAAAACAAAAAATTACCACAATTTTGAAAAATATTTCTGGAAAAATAGCTGCATAAAAGAACTCTAAAATTCTTCTTATTATTTACCTTATGTTGTCTAGTTTTCAGAAACATATACCTTTGTGGGACATTTTTGGTTCTGGCACCATCAACTAAGCTATGATGCTCACATGCCAATTGTTGAAAAATTTCAAGTTGGAAATAATGGCATCCATCTTGTATTTTTTACCTTGTAAATGTGAGAAAGGGATTGAAATACTAGGCATATGGGGTATTCTTATATTCAGGAGAAGCAAGTGAATATATTTAGCGGTATTTTTTTGTAATGAACTAATAGTATGCAACTCCTGACAGGAAAATGTAAGCAAAATGTTGGGGGGTTTTTTTTAAATTTTTTTTGCTCTTTTTTTCTATTTTAATCAAATTTAACGATGAGGTATTCATGTAATTGTGGTATCAAAAGAAAGCCCTACATGTGCTTAAAAAACAGTATATAATTTGTGTGGGTGTACAAAAGGAATTAAAGAGAAAATATGGTTGTACAAAGACATAGTGAAACAAGTCAAAATTGCTCCGGTCCTTAAGTCAAATCGAGCTCAGATTTTCCCGGTCCTTAAAGGGTTACCCCTCTGGCACTCAAAGGGTTAAACAGGAATGCCAGTATATTATTTTTAACATATATGCCAGACTGCATTTAACCTTTAGAGTGCCAGAGGGGTATCCCACAGGTACTTAGAGGGTTAAGTCTGACATATCTTTGGGGCTTTTTTTTTTCCTTGAACAAAACATCAGTCAATGACATTTTTTATTTTAAAATACAAATTGAAAAAGAGAAGAAAGAAGATGGAAGATTATAGAAGAATGAAGACAGAGGAAAGAAGATTAAAGAAGATTAACAGTGGATGACAAGTAAGTGTTACAGTTCTGGGTGTTAGGATAGTGTCAGGGGTCATATTGTTTAAGTGCAATGTTACGGTTAGTGTAGGATTAGTGTTTGGGAGGTGGGGGGAGGGTGACTGTGTCTCTTGTTTGACAGTGTGTCAAACAACGAGAGTTGTCTATTTTCCTTTGATGTTCCCACAATTCACGGTATTTACCATGTGTTCTGGGAACAAAAATCTGCAACGACTGTTTGGCCACAACTTGAGTTTTGGCCACCAATGCTTGTTGCTCCATGTACCGGGCCAGCTATAGGATAGCTGCAGTTCAAAAGTGGGTTTCTCGTTCACTGTTTTTTTCTCTTTCTGGCTGTTTTACTGGTGGAAATAGTATCGAGCCCCCTGTCATTACACCCCTGGCACACACTCAGCTTTGGTTACTGAACAGGATGCATTAATGCTACTCACACAAAGACATGTGACAGAGGGAGTAATGTGCAGATAGGTTGCCATGGCAGCCTGTCAACTGACCATTCATTTGGTTCTCAGGAGAATAGGCTGATGTCAGTGAAAGACCAAGGGCTGTAAAAACAAAATAACTCCTAAACTAGTGACTATTAGAGAGTGACTGACATCACTCACACTATTTTTTAAAAGTTTACATTGCAAAGAGGCACAACATTTTGAAACATCAATATCCCTTTAAACTCAGGTTAACACTATGTGTATAATTCTGTCTGTAATATCTTTATAGTTATTGAGATTTATTTTCTTCTGGTCACGTAGATTTCGGCCTAATTCAAAGGAAAAATGGTATATACAATAGTGATCCTGCCCCAAGAGTCTGATATTTCCACAGTCCAAAAATATAAATTTATATATGTCACAAGGTGAAAGTTCTCAGAGATGCAGCGTATTTTAAAAAAGTATCTGCAGCAAAACACTTAGAACAGTCTAATACATTTACAAAAGGAATTGAGAGGAGAGAAAAAGTGCAAACACTTCTGAGAGTGACCCAAGATTCAGGTCAAGTACAGTATGCCATGTTCTGATTGCACTTACTAGATGTTTTCTTTGTCAGTCGCCCTCAGGGTTGCCACTTAGAGGATGTTTCCCCACATCAAAGGCTCCCGGTCTGGTAAGGAAGCTTCCCTGCAGTTCAGATTCAGGTGTTTAAAAGACAGCAAGGGTCGGCCTTCCAGCTGTTCTCCGAGTGCAGTCCCTTGAAGAAGCGGACTTTTAGACCCACGAAACGCATTGGAATAAAGGACCTTATATTTATTAACACCTGCTTGTCTATATCTGATGAGGGCGTTTCCGTAGGGGCACATTGTGCTAAATACCCATCTGTATATACAGTGTTACCCTTAGAGATCTGTGTAATTGCTTTTAGCTCTCAAGACTGCACTCGGAGAACAGCTGGAAGGCCGACCCTTACTGTATTTCAAACACCTCATCCGAACAGCAGAGATGCTTCCTCACCAGACTGGGAGCCTTTGATGTGGGGGAATATCCTCTAAATTGTCAACACTGAGGGCGATTGACAAGGAAGTACAATCAGAACACCGCATATTGTACTTGATCTGAGTCTGTGGTCACCCTCAGAAGTTTTTGCACTTTTTCTCTCCTCTCGATGGCTAATTGAAAGGATGGCTTCACAGACACTGAATAAACCCCGAAAATGAATCGTATACAGTAAACAATAAACTGCCTAAAACAAAGTATGCATCTTGTCTTGATGCTGTAAATGTGTATTGTCTATATAAGCACAGTTCAACTGGTATATTCTGACATCTAGTGGCAGATATGTATTATTTTGCATAAATGAATCAAACATAGATACTGCTGATCCTTTAAGCTACTATCCAGGAACCTAAAAACAAGTAACTGAAGCACACCATGTACAAAAAATCTAATATATGTAAATAGGGCTTTTAACTCCTTGAATACTGGAGAGGATCCAGAACAATTCAAATTTAAAGCATTTATCTCGTGATTCAAGAAGTTTAACCATTCAGTACAAGAGGGTTTTGAAATGCATTGCAATTCGATGTAGACCCCCTGGCATTCAAAAGGATACTGTTTTTTTTGTCCTAATTGTGAATTTCCTCAAAACTTGTTCCTTTATATCTTCCTGCATATGGATCATATTATCCAAACAACTACTGATAAGGTTAGAAAACAAGATTTATGATCAATAGCCACCATAAAGTAACCCATTAAGGACCATTAGCAGACAACACAATCAGCTTTAAAAATGAAATGTTATGATTAAAAACACAGACCTAGCAGCTCTGTACACCTATTGTTATATAGAGTATCGAAGTCTCAGTAGAGTAGTATCAGTTCCTGTACCTTTAACCCTTTGAGTGCCAAATGGGTATGCAACTAATTGCAAAGAAATGCATTGCACACCCATCTAGCACTCAAAGGAATACATAAGCATCACTGCAAAATACTCAAAAGCAGATTAGAATTAGATAAACCATATTATTATTATTATTATTATTTATTTATTGAGCTCCAGCATATTCCACAGCGCTGTACAATAGGGTGACACATAATAAAGACTGTGATGGTGATGAAGTAAGGAAAGTGATGCAATTCTGAGCACATCAGTTCTTAGTACATCAATAACATTATCATCAATTACTGTGACAAACAAAAACAAGTGGTGGTGAGTTTACACGCTAGAGGTAATCAGGTACATATGAACACAAGAGGAATAGTAGGGTGTACAGCAGTGTGTGTGTCAGGAAAGTTTTATTGGTGCAAAAAGTGGTGGGAGCAGCAGCAGCTGAGCTGCATCATTAATGATTTGCCATTTAAGAATTGAAGACAGTCTAATGACACATGGTAGTGAGTTCCACATGTGGGGAGTAGCACAAGCACACATACACAGAATAAAACTGTCAGTGCAACCTGTAGTAAGAAGAAATAGATAGAGTTGAATGCAATAATTAAGTATTAATTTGTAGGCAGTCCAGTCAGCAAACAGTAAAGTGCAGATAATGTGCCAGTCCAGATGTTAATACTGCAGCAACGAAATGTGTCAATGAGCAGCATGAATGAATAGTTCACCAGAAAATACAGATAGCAAGTAGAGGAGTAACTAGAATCTACTGGGCATTAGTACAAAACCTGAGCCTGCCCCTTCAAACACACACACACACACACACACACACACACATATAGATATACACACACAGAGAGACATACATACACACAGACACATAACCAACACACATACACAGAAACACAAACACACACACACACACAAATATATAAACACATACACAAATACACTACCCAAATAAAAACACTTACACATATACATACACACACACTTGAGGTGCAGTTAACTGGAGAAGGAGTTCAGATGGTCTTCATGGGATGCAGAAAGATAAAGAGGGACAGCAATTAGGGTGCAGTGCCAGGGAGCTGCTGCTTCGTGATTCATGGTCTGCATTCAGTGCCTTTTCAAAATTCTTTTCTTACTGCTGGCAGTAGCTTTGTGTTATGGTTTCAGTGGACACAAGCCAAGATAGGAAAGGTATTTTATTTTAATCCATATTTTAAATTACTTACTATCACTTAGAGTACCAGATGCAGTGTGTTGCCTGACCCCATGACATTTAAAGGGTAGCTAAAGAGATAGTAATTCTTGAATTAAACTTCAGGTCTGAGTCTTCTTTATATTGTTTCTTAAACACAAAGCTATATTTTAACACTTACGGTTTTCTAGTTCAAGCCCAATTGAAGCTGAAAGTATACTCATGCCCCTCACGCCCCTTCTGGCCGCCTGCTATTAGATCTGGAATTTGATTTTCCTTTTGCTTACTAAAGATTGCCCCTCGCCTCTCTCCATCCAGATCAGACAGAGAGGCAGCATGACACAAGGGAAAGAGGGGGATCCTTTCTGCTTGAATTGAGTTGCGTTAAAATATAGCGCAATGTGTTAGAAAAAATATAATGAAGACTCGGACCTGAACTTTAAGTCAAGCATTACTATCCCTTTGAAACATTTACTAGGGCCCATTAAGTCCAAGCCATAATGAGTGATTGGCCTGTAGGAAGATCCCAATTCCCCAGAATACTAAGCAGGAGCTTTGACACACACACCCAACTTATCCTGGCAAGGGTGTTTATTTATTTATTTGTCACATTCTGGAGATTAGATATAATGATCCCTTCCATGAGCAACTATTTGACTATTATTTATTTACCTTCCATCCTGAGAAGCTGAAAGATGGGTCTAAGGATATGTGACTTAATTATTAATACTGTATCAACAGATCCCATATACATGTTTTCATTTCACACCTGCACCAGGAATCCAAGAATGCCTTTAGATATTATTTTATAATGTTACAGAAAAGAGCATTAACAGGAACTGAATTATAATGTTCATTTAAGAGGTTATTTTACTCAGTTACAATTTTTATAGTACATAGCAAATGAGTTTGAAAAAAAGACGCAAGTTCTTCAAGTTCAAACTTTGCCACAGCATAATCCACAAAATGAGAATTTCATAATCCTTCCAGAACCCAAAATATGTGTTAGTCAACTTACCCAAATTTCCTGTTTTATAAACGAATACATAGTATAACCCTGTATGTTCGTTTCTGCTAGAAATGTATTTAATCTTCTCTTAAATGTATCCTTTGTACCTGCAATTACCACATCCTTGGGCACAGAGTTCCACAATTTAACAGAACTTACTGTAAAGAACCTTTTCCTTTTGTGGAAGGTGAAACTTCCTTTCCTCTAATCATAAGGGGTATCCTCTAGTTATTTGATCAGGCCTTAGAACGAAAATGTTGCTAGAGAAATCCTTGCATTTACCTTGTGTAACAGGCTATAGGCCATTACTGGAAGGCCTTCTCAGGCCTATCATATTTACATGGACAAGTGCTGAGATTTATGGACTTAGAACCTCACCTGGGAGGCAGGGATGCAAGATGCACTGCCACCTTAACTTTGAATAGTAGGCATTCCCCGGATTGGATGCCACAAACTGTTACGTCACCAGCAGCCTGGACTGTATTCACAAGTTGTATTGGACAGGTAGGCAATCATCCGATTGGTCGCCACCTGCCCCTTGGTTGTTGCTCCAGTTCTCATTGGCTGGGGAGCCGGAGTGACATAATTGAGTTATACAACAGACCCAGTAATTCACTCTCCTATGGGGAGTAGTACCCCGGGTCCTGATTGGTCTCCTGTTCCCTGTCCCTTCAATTCCTATTGGTCAGGAACTAAAGCGGCAAGATTGAATTATGCAGAGTGCTCTGCTCCTACTGTTGTTTTTTACCCTTCCATTGTCCCATGTGTATTCATCATTTCCCCAAGCATTGTACTATTGTGTCCCCCTCCCAAGGTAATGTCCTACTGTTTACAGTATATACTGTTCCATTATATGTGATTTATTATAAACAGTATGATGTTTCAGAAATAAAGTGTTAGTCGTTTGGAACTACAAGGGTGTCCTGTGACTTCCTTCCTGAATGCTGTAATGGGTCCTCTCTGGCCCCCATTCAGGAGATCGTCGTTCCCGTGATCCAGCAGTTATCCAGAGTGACCGGCTTGGCTGCCCCCTTGCAGCCGACATCAGGATAGGGAAACCTAGAACGATGGCTAAGGACAACCCAGCGTCCTAAGCTTCCGTTACACCTTGCATATACATATAAAATGTAAAACCCTCTTAGGCGTCTTATCTAGATTAAATAAACCAAATTTGACTAGACATTCTACATACTTCAGTTCTTCACTTCAATTTTCTTAATTTTGTTGCTCTTTATACGGTCTTCATTTCTAGAATATTCTTTTTCAGAACCATTGCTGTGTAGATAAATGGCTGTAACAACCTACCTGCACATAGAGACTCACATTCAAGTCTCATTTAAAGGGATAGTAATGTTTCATAATAAAAGCAGCTCTAATTAATCATCATAGTATTTGGACTTTGGAGAGTGTTATTTCAATTCTGTCAGAGTTATAGTTCACGAGTAATTCAATGACAAAGTATCCCCCTCCCGCCCCTTTTACTGATGTAACACTGCTCAGCCAGATCAGAAGGGAGGTGCCCAGGTAGACTGCAGAGAGGGACAATCTTCATTTAAGATAAGGGAAAAAGCTGAAAAGCGTGTCAAGGGGGGCAGGGCTTTCATTGTTCTGATAGGAAGAATATTGTCCCTTGCTGTTATCTGACTGGTCTATGGAGTGCATTCCACATCTGAGAAGAGATTGCTTACACTAGGTAAAAGGGGCAGGATGGTAAACTTTGCTTGTGAATATCTGTCAAACCATAAAGGTTTGAGAGATAAGACTTATATCGTTCATGTTTTTTTAATGCCTACAAAATAAAATAAAGATAAAACGAAGTATTACTATCCCTTTAAGTCTATGGAGAGATCTGCAGTTAAAACCCTTGATTAAGATATCAGCTGCAATGTAATCCAGACCTGTGTTAGCCATTCGACTACTAACATCTTGATATCTAGGAAGTAACACTGTATTGTTAGCACAGACTTTCCTGATTATTGCACACAGCTATGGGACAGGGTGGACTCATCTCACATATTAGCTGTTCCTTACTTGGCTGTCACAGGGAGGAAACTTAAAGGAATTGTAATAGTGAAAAAAACAAGATCGCGGAGTCTTACTTATAATAAAAGTAACACATTGCACTATTTTAAACCACAAACTTCAGTATGCAAAGGAAAATCCTGCCCTCCTCTGTCAAAGAGGGCAGGGTTTTCCTTATACTTACTTACTGAAGTTTGTCCCTCGTTGCATGCATCCAGACTCACGACCGGATTACAAATTCAATGGGAGGCAGTCAGAAGGGGCAGGAGGGGGATCCTTCTACAGTTAGTTAATATCTTATGAACCACAGAAATGTGAGTTGGTTAAAATAGCACGTGTTACTTTTATTATAAAGAAGACTCTGCAATCTAGTTTTTTTTAACATCATTATCCCTTTAAGTGCCTGATTACTTGGTGGCCTTTGTACAAGATGGCCATGCAACCATGTATACACCTTTGAATCAATGTGCTAATAGCACCTTGGTACTTAGGAATATTGAGAGATGGGAACCAATTACCAGATGCATTGTTACATGGATCGTCATATTTAGAAAGTTAGGTGCTATTCTGGAGCAAACTAACTGCAGAATAGGGGACAAAATTATTCACCAAATTCCCATTTATGTAAATTATACTTTAAACCCCTTGAATTTTAGTGAGTCCTGTTCCATGTCTAACATTCAAGCTGGTAAAAGCCTAATTTAAAAAAAACCTGGAATTTTAATTTTTTTCCCTTATGGTGGAATTGGTTTGCTCCAGAATTGTACCTCTTTTTGTCCAGAATACAGTACATAGCCCACAGTGTCCCTCCTTATACATATATCTCTACATATATATTCGTAGACACAATACTCAATACCAATCAAGTTTTAAGTGAATCTTTTCAAGAAATTATGTTTTAAGAAAACAATGGCAATAAAACTGTGAAATGTTTCAGTCTGAACTGAATAAAATGTTTTTTTGCTCAGATTTTCATGTTTATGCCACCTGAGAAATTATCTCACACAGAAACATATGAAAGCATGTCTGCTCCCAGGTATCTACTTGTTTGGTTATCAGGACCTTAGGATAGCTTAACTGTTTTAGTGAAAGTGTTTGATGTGTTTTACAAAAGTTAAATGGCGCTAGGCAGCAACATGTTTTATCACCCAAAGTGTGGTTGTGCATAAAAAAACGAATTCTCCACAGTGTGTCACCATGGCAACCTAACAGGTTGCACTCATGAAGAAGATCATGGTAGTGCATATACTTGTGGCTTTTGCCTGCTGTGAGTTGCTAGGGGTTCAGGGGGCAATACACTAAGGGTTATGGCAAAGTGTGTCTGGAGATGTGTGGCAATCACTTTGCCATGGAAAATACAACATACTTCACCATTTGCATTAAGCTGTACAAGTGAAGGGGAGAAAATGTAAACATTAGCATGCAGGGTTGTAGTAATGCTGGTGTTATATTAGGGAGGACAAGTGGAAGAGTGTAGAGGATGCACTCACATTTCAGAACTACATATGCCAGTATTGGTCCCTAACGTTTTCAGTCGCATTGGGATGTACATGGCACATCCCCGTGGAGCTGAAAGGGTTACAACATTATTAGAGATTGGCAGTATATAAAAGCTAATCTGCCATTCTCTATTTACAGAAAGAGCTCTACAACAGGCTAGTTGCCTATCAGTTGATTCGTGTAAATATAAGACTCACAAGACACTTCATGGTGAGTGCTTTTAGTCCTCCTTTGAGTCACCTGAATCAGCTGATAGTCGGCTCCCACTGAGCAGCTGATTCAGTAAGTAGAGAACTATCAGAGAAGATATTATATGAACAGCTTCTCTGAAGATTATCTCACATTCTAAATCAAATTTGGCAATGGTTTCATTGCCACAGGGGTGGGCAATTGAATGACTACATCTAACCTGATGAACAATGCAGTGCATCTGATACCTCTAGCATTCAACATGATAAAAGCCGCATTTAAATCAGAGAGACAATGTGTGTGTCTGTTTCTTTATATTCTACTAAAATGTGGGCCAGTTTACAAAGAAAACTCTCAGGACCTTTCAAATGACATTTATTTTTCTTGTTTTTGAAAACTATTTGTTTATTCATACTGAGTGGGTTTTCTTTTAGCAGCATGTAATCAGCTACTTGGACCATTGTATTACATTGTTGAAGCTATTATTTATGGCCTACATGAAACTTGACAAGAAATACATCAAAATGAAATATAACAATAAGTTAATATAAAATGTACTCAGGAAACTTCATCTTAAGTGACCCTAACAGCTAAAAACAACTTTGGACATTTTGAAAAAGCTTGCAGATTCATTTGAATGTTGTATTAGACATTGTTTAGTTAGAAAACTTTTTTTATTATTTAGAGGTATACATTATGGTAATAAAAGTACGCTGTGCAAGCACTTCCTGTCTTAGCCTGGCATTACTTCTCTCAAACTGACACTTCAACATTTCAGTACTATGGGAGGATGGCGATGCATTGGTGAGGTGAGGAAGTACCTGCATGGCATGCCTAAATTAGCATAATCAATATAAATAACTCAAAATCATAAAAGTTGTTTTTAGGTGATAGAGTCTGTTTAAAAAGATTTGGGGGCAGATTAGGTAAAGTCTGGGTTTATAGGAATAGTATTTGGTAACACAGAAAAAATATGAATTGCAGGGTACTCCCACTTCTGAGACATGTTTTATTCAAAAGTAATTGCAAGTCAAACTAAATCTTTTTTTAAAAGCAGTGCATCATGACCTGAAATGTTATGGTGATGTGGTTACTGCAAGAGTTTATGGACATCTGTTTTCAGTGACAATTAACCTCTTTTGGCTGCTACAGCAACAGCACCACTGCAAAACTGCTGGCCATGATGATATTGCACCCAAAAATGAATGGTTTTGCTTCAACACATTAGCAATCAAACATACTTAAGCAGTGAGGGTAACCTTGCAAATATATAGTTTTCTATATTATGCAATTCTTTTCCTTTAAGGTGCAATCTGTCATCTGCGAAGCAAAGGGACTTACAGCTTTGCAGTGAAACATCACTAAAAAGAACCCTAAAAATAAAAGGTGAGGCAACGACAGATAATTTACTTTTATATCGTTCAAATTATTGAGCTTCCTGCAGGACCTAATATGATACATTACTCTAATTTCTTATGCTTCCAACTGTGGTAATTGAAACAAACGAAAAATACAGGATACAGATGGGTCATAAATGTATACGGATGCATAACCAGAGCACCGCTGTGGGCTCACATCATTTTTTTCTCTCAGTTTACTGATGTGTTATCTGCAGAAATATCATACGGTACTGTTTTCTTGGAAACCAATAAAGCAAAGTCAAACCACTTTAGCAATATTTGTCCAGGTAAACCATAGGAATGCTTAATTCTCTAGAAGAAAGTAATTTAGCCTTTCATTAAGGCAATAATAACACTAAAGCATTAAAATAATTGCAAGCATGTCATATCATCCACATTGTACTTGAACAAGTGCCTGAGGCCTAAACTGACTGCCAAATCTATATGTATTTTGCTGGGGCAGGAGTGGGCAGAACATATTCAGGGCAAACCAAGATCAATAACAGCAGAAGCAGAGGGTAATTATTCAAGCTGGATTAGTAATGAATAGAAGACAAGCTAATCACATATAGCTGGATCTGTAACAGAGAATCTAGTCTGAAAGCCAGATTGGTAGCAAAAAGAAGTGTAGATAGAAAAGCTATGTTAGAATAGTAATGAAGAGAAGCAAAGGATATGCACGAAAAGCTGTTTCATCAATATAAAGAAGACGAAGAGTCAGAGAAAGAGGAGTTTATATAGAAGTTAAGAAGAGAGGATGATGTACAAAGAATAACTTTAGAAACTATGAGGTAACCGAACTGTACCACAGACGCCAAAATTCCCATTCCTTCAAATTGAACTTTCAACCAAGAGGTCTTCATTGCATTTCTTCTCAATGCACTGGAGACCTCACTAACATTAAAAGGGTTAAAACCCCAACCACTTGAGTGCATTGCAATGCTTTGGATACCTCTCTGGTGCTCAAAGGGTTAAAGGAATGAGAATCATTTTCAAAGATCTTTATTTCTTGTTATATGGTGCAGTTGGTTTGCTCTAAAATTAGTCCAGTTTGATTTAGTACATCAACCTCAGAGTACAGGAAAGTTCAGTCTGTAGCAGAGAAAAGCTAAATGCAGGCAAAGCTGAATCCATTCCTCGGAGTGACAGGAGCAGCTATTTCTGAGTGGAACTACTGGGCCAAACTACAATAACCGGGTCAGGCACTATGAATGTAGCTGAACCAAACAGGTATCATAACTCAAGAAGAACTGAAATGGATTGTTCAGACGAGAACAAAGGAAAAGCTATAGCTCAGGCATTTTCAGACACCGAAATATTAACTTATGTTTACCAACTGAATGCGTGACATAAGGATATCCAAGCATTATTTGTCTCTCCACATGTATTTGAGATTAATTGCATCATATTATAAGTATATTCTATAGGTGTCTTTGTGCTCTGAGGTCTGTTTCTCAAGGTTGTCATGTTTCATGCAGGATAATAATCAGTTGGCGCATTGATTTATATCACACTCTCTATTTAAGATTTCACTGCATTAGCAATTATTTATATGACAGTTTGTATTATTCTATATACATACATATATATATTACTGTTTGCAATATGTTATCACAGAAATAAACTGTGGCATGTGTGTGTGTATCTGTTTTTGTCCCTATCCTGCTATTAGACAATGTGTTATTCCTTTCTACCCACTAAGGCTGTCAATACTCTGTTCTCCTCTGTTTATCATGCAGGAATGGTTCGCACATTATTGCCTGTTTTTAAAAACAGTAATTATGACAATGCCTCCCAGCTGGTGAAATGATGTTGTAATTTCCTATTGATTGAAATGCAAGGACATGAAAAATGTATTGGCACAGCTATTTTCAACAGTCATCTCGAGAAATACAGATTAGATCAGACTAAATAGTCAATATTATGGGGAAGACAAAATACTTCACACATGTGTGAACATGACAAAAACTGTACTCTGGTAAGCATGAAGAAGTTGTTAACAAAACAGTTCAAGGTGAATAAACGAAATATTTTTCTTTCATGTCTAGCCTTGTAAAATCACATACAGCTTGTAACAGTAAGAGGGTTCTCTGTATGAGCCAGTGAGTGATCATTCCAGTTTGGCATGTCCCTCCCTGAAACTATGAAGATGCTGCACATATGAACTGAAGGAATTTTGGGGAAATCCAGTTGCAACATAGGGTTGAGACACAAACGCCCACTGATTTAAATAGATAATGGTAGATCTGTTTTATTTCAATGCACTGTATGATGGAAGCCTCCTTAATATGCAGTAGTTTAAGATTTAGCATATATTTTCACCCCCTTCACTGACATCAATCTGTTTCCCAGACATCCTTCCAAACGGTCACTCAACCAGTTGCCAAGGCAACCTGCCTAGCTGTTCACTCACATGGAGACATCTGCTGCCAAGTGACTAGTTTTAATGCATCCTAAGCAATGACTAAACTTCAAATCAGTGCACAAGATGCTTTAAAATAATAAAAAAAAAATTATCATGTGAGTGAATTCTGGGTGGGGTCATGGGTTAGTCCCTTCCATGGGATAACATGCTGAAGTCAGTAAAAGAGGAGAGAGGATATTAAATGCTGTATAATCCTTAAAATACTGAATATTAAAGAGTGAGGGTGACATCAGTCACAGTCTTTAACCCTTTGAGTGCCAGATACTTCATATTTGTTCTCGGGGAAGGCCTGGCACATTTTAAAAATGTTGCTCTACATCAGGTTAGGTGTGCTTCCTGTGGGTATCTGACTAGTTATTTGTGGAAACTTATATTTTTTTACATGACAAGTTCAGTTTTTCAACATTGCCTCACTTCATGTAGTTTTTGCACTATTTTTCAAGTTATGATGACATTTTTTTAAACTACTTATTTCCCTAAATCCATACACTGTATCTCAAACAGATTTAATTTTGTAGCTAAAGTAAAAATTAATTTTAAAAAGACTTGAACCTCCTGAATACACAGACACCAAATATATAGCCTTACATACAACTCCAGTCCAGGTTTTAGGAAGCAAATGCAAAGAAAAACAATGCACTTACCCAGCTGCATGCCCAACATAACTAAAAGGAAAAACACAGCATATTGTACATCCATATTTATCAATATTAACCCTTTATACCGCATCATTCTGTTTACATATAATAACTATTAAAGATGACGTTTTAGTCACTTTATACAGCCATAGTATGCCAAGTTTGCCATTATAGTACTAATCCTAATTTGCCTTGTCTGGTGAATATCTCCTTCATTTCTCTTTATATATATATATATATATATATATATATATATATATATATATATATATATATATATATACTAGCAATATGTGACAGAGTTGCCCATCATTGTAGTAGGGTATGTGTTATGTAGCATTTTTTGTTTGAAATGTAGGTGGCATGTTGAAGGTATTTTGTAAGAATTTTTTGTATTTGTTTGTATTGTACATTTCATTTAGCTGTACTGACTGATGTTTTTTGTGTACTGTGTGAAGCAGAAAGAATCATATTGCACACATACATAGACACACACAGATACAGTGACATATACAGACATTGATCATACACACACACATACAGATATTATTACGGTCCTGTAAGTGCCAGAAGGGTAGGCAAAGTATTGCTCATTGTGTTGCTTAATCCTCTGGTTAACCAGCTGTCCCAGTATGTAGCGAGAGTCATGGAGTCCACAGTGCCTGAAGTGGACTCTGTACATGCACACTCAGAGGCTGCCAGACAACCGCCGGCCCGGCTCCCTGGCCAGGAAGACACCTCCTGCCCCAGGCCTCAGCCAAGAGCATTACTAGGGACTCAGCCTGGGCAACGAGAGCGGGAACTGAGGAGGGATGGTGTGTGTGGTTGGAGCAGGGATGGTGTGTGTTGTTGGAGCAGCTATAGTGCGGCATGTATATTTTTTGCGCCAGGGTACTTACACAATGCAGGTGTGTGACAGTGGGCAGAGAGCGGCGGTGAAGAAGCTTGTGTGCAAGAGTGTGTACTACAGAGTGGCCCCAGCATGGTCTGTCTCCAGCCCCTCAGCCACGGGTAATAGCTGTATGCAGCTGCTGCTTGTAGAGAGCTCCTTGAAGGGCCGCATGACCGGGCTGTTGCGGGGTGGAGTGTTATGCTTCATGAAGGGGGAACATGAAGGATTTAGTACTGGGCCTGCCTGCCTGCCTTCGAGCTACATGAAGCAGCTGGGCTTCCTGCAGCAGAAGCACATTGTGCACCAGGAACCGAAAGCATTGTTGTGTTGTGGATACCAGAAATGAAGGTACATTGGAGCCGATCCTGCCCTCTCTTTGTTGAATCAGCTCATTGTGTGCCTCAGGTTGGTGGAGGGACACCTGTGGACTCTGTGTGTGTGTGTGTGGCTTTTGTGTGTGTGTGGCTTGTGTGTGTGTGTGTGGCTTGTGTGTGAATGATTTAAATCACTCCTCCATTGAATCACCCAATGGGAACAGTAACTCCTTACTTAAGCTGAGGTAACATAGCAATGTAACACACAGTGGCTCTTCAGTTGAGGCAACGTAGCAATATGCTGAGGGATCAAATAGAAAGTGGTGTTTGAGGCTTGCCCTCTGCAACATACAGTAAAGCATCTCTCTCCCTTTAAGGAGAAAGGGCGGGAAGCAGGAAGCAGGAAGTGGAGGAGTGACAGTTGAAAACAGACAGGTGACTGAAGAGATCAAAAGAGTTAAATAAAAGAGTTGCTATTAAGTTTATCCCTGAGTTTGTATTTTATGGAAACATTACACCCTCTTACTGAAACAGAGTGTATGGAGGGTTACAATTATCTGTGGGAGGTGACACAGAGTGTGTGGAGGGTTACAATTATCTGTGAGAGGTGAAACAGTGTGTTTGTGGGGTCATGATCCTGAGTGAGAGTGTGTGTGGACCAGGAAAAGTTATTGATATCCCCTACTTCAGGAGCGAGTGGCAGCTATATTTTTTTTGTCAGTTGGATAGTGGTGGGATGGCTGGAGGGGGTGGGCCAACTCCCTGTATGATAAACACACCCCCATTGAATCACCCAATGGAAGCAGTAATGTCCCCATTGAATCACCCAATTGGAGTTGTGTCTCCTAATGAGACATAAGTTATGTAATGAGGCATTCTGTTCAATGTGTGTTTGTTTTCTGAGGAGACATAAATTATGTTCTGTGTGTGAGGTACCATAAATTATGCAATGAGGCTTATTCTTTTATATATATACTAGCAATATGTGACGGCGTTGCCCGTCATTGTAGTAGGGTATGTGTTATGTAGCATTTTTTGTTTGAAATGTTGTAGGTGGCATGTTGAAGGTATATTATAAGATTTTTTGTGTTTGTTTGTATTGTACATTTCATTTAGCTGTATTGACTGATGATGTTTTTTTGTGGACTGTGTGAAGCAGAAAGAATCATATTGCACACATACATAGACACACACAGATACAGTGACATATACAGTCATTGATCATACATACACACGTACATACATGCGTACACACACAAACACACACACACATACAGATATTACGGTCCTGTAAGTGCCAGATCGGTAGGCAAGGCATTGCTTATTGTGATGCTTAATCCTCTGGCACTGAAAGGGTTAACCAGCTGTCCCAGTATGTAGCGAAAGTCATGGAGTCCACAGTCCCTGAAGTGGACTCTGTACATGCACAGTCAGAGGCTGCCAGACAACCGCTGGCCTGGATCCCTGGCCAGGAAGACGCCTCGGCCAAGAGCGTTACTAGGGACACAGCCCGAGCACTGAGGAGGTATGGTATGTGTGGTTGGAGCAGGGATGGTGTGTGTTGTTGGAGCAGCTATAGTGTGGCATGTATTTTTTTTGTTCCAGGTTAATTACACAATGCAGGTGTGTGACAGCGGGAAGAGAGCGGCGGTGAAGAAGCTTGTGTGTAAGACTGTGTACTAGAGAGTGGCCCCATCATGGTCTGTCTCCAGCTACTCAGCCACGGGTAATAGCCACATCCAGCTGCTGCTTGTAGAGAGCACCTTGAAGGGCCGCATGACCGGGCTGTTGCGGGGTGGAGTGTTGTGCTTCATGAAGAGGGACCATGAAGGGCCTGCCTGCCTCCGAGCTACATGAAGTAGCTGGGCTTCCTGCAGCAGAAGCACATTGTGCACCAGGAGCCGAAAGCATTGTTGTGTTGCGGATACCAGAAATGAAGGTACACTGGAGCTGATCCCGCCCTCTCTTTGTTGGATCAGCTCATTGTGTACCTCAGGTTGGTGGAGTGACCACTGGGGACTGTGTGTGTGTGGCTTTTGTGTGTGTGTGGGGGGTTTGTGTGGGGCTTTTGTGTGTGTGTGGGGGGCTTGTGTGTGTGTGTGTGGGCTTTTGTGTGTGTGTGGGCTTTTGTGTGTGGGGGGCTTTTGTGTGTGTGTGTGTGGCTTTTGTGTGTGTGGGGCTTTTGTGTGTGGGGGGCTTTTGTGTGCGTGTGTGGCTTTTGTGTGTGTGTGTGGCTTTTGTGTGTGTGTGGCTTTTATGTGTGTTTGTATGTGTGAGTCTGTGGTGTAGGAGCGAGTGGCAGTCATTTTGTTTTTTTAGTCACTTGGATAGTGGTGGGCGGGCTGGATAGTGGGGGCAGGCTAACTCCCTGAATGATTTAAATCACTCCTCCACTGAATCACCCAATGGGAACAGTAACTCCTTACTTAAGCTGAGGTAACATAGCAATATAACACACAGTGATTCTTCAGTTGAGGCAACATAGCAATATGCTGAGGGATCAAATAGAAAGTGGTGCTTGAGGCTTGCCCTCTGCAACATACAGCAAAGCATCTCTCTCCCTTTAAGGAGAAAGGGCGGGAATCAGGGAGTGGAGGAGTGACAGTTGAAAACAGACAGTGAGGTGCCTGAAGAGATGAAAAGAGTTAACCCTTTGAGTGCCAGAGGGGTACGCAACGCATTGAAAAGCAATGCATTGCGTACCCCTCTGGCACTGAAAGGGTTAAATAACAGTTGCTGTTAAGTTTATCCCTGAGTTTGTATTTTATGGAAACATTACACCCTTGTACCGAAACAGAGTTATGGAGGGTTACAATTATCTGTTTAAGGTGATGCAGAGTTTGTATGGAGGGTTACAGTTATCTGTGGGAGGTGAAACAGAGTGTATGGAGGGTTACAATTATCTGTGGGAGGTGACACAGTGTGTATGGAGGGTTACAGTTATCTGTGGGAGGTGACACAGTGTGTATGGAGGGTTACAGTTATCTGTGGGAGGTGACACAGTGTGTATGGAGGGTTACAGTTATCAGTGAGAGGTGACACAGTGTGTATGGAGGGTTACAATTATCTGTTTAAGGGGATGCAGAGTGTGTATGGAGGGTTACAGTTATCTGTGGGAGGTTACCCAGAGTGTGTGGAGGGTTACAGGTATCGGCGGGAGGTGACACAGTGTGTATGGAAGGTTAGAGTTATCTGTGGGAGGTGAAACAGTGTGTTTGTGGGGTCATGATCCTGAGTGAGAGTGTGTGTGGACCAGGAGAAGTTATTGATATCCCTACTTCAGGAGAAAGTGGCAGCTATGTTTTTTTTGTCAGTTGGATAGTGGTGGGAGGGCTGGAGGGGGCGGGCCAACCCCCTGTATGATAAACACGCCCCCATTGAATCACCCAATGGGAGCAGTAATGTCCCCATTGAATCACCCAATGGGAGTTGTGTCTCCTAATGAGACATAAATTATGTAATGAGGCATTCTGTTCAATGTGTGTTTGTTTTCTGAGGAGACATAAATTATGTTCTGTGTGTGAGGTACCATAAATTATGCAATGAGGCTTATTCTTTTATATATATATATATATATATATATATATATAGAGAGAGAGAGAGAGAGAGAGAGAGAGAGAGGAACAGAGAGAGAGAGAGTGATAGAGAGAGAGAGAGAGAGAGAGAGAGACTCTCTGACTAGCATTTTGTAGCGTCCTAAAGAGAATGTGCATTGCGCCCGATGGCAGGAGGGGTGCAATACAGTTTTAGTCCAGGGGGGTTATGCACTAATGTGTGATAAGATCATGATAAAGCAGAGATGACTTCTCCAGTGATATCACTTCTCCAGTTCCTATGTTATTCTATGGAGCCTATTCACTAAGATCTCCAGAGATCTAGAAATGGAGAAGTGATATCACTGGAGAAGTAATCTCTGCTTTATCACCACTTTATCACCGCTTAGTGAATTTCCCCCCTGGTGTTCGCAAGAACAACCAAAGGAAAAAAAACAAGCATTTAAATAGCTGCAGTCCAACCAGTTATGGAAAGTCCTAACATTAATTTGCATTTTCTCAGTGTTATGTTAGTCCTTGGGGCACACCAACAGTAGAGCAGTTTTTGTGATTGATATACCTGTGGTAAAATAGGAATGTCCTGAAAATCTGACCTGATGGTGTGCCCTGAGGACTAGAACTGAAAGTCACTGTTACAAAGCCAAATACACTTTTTTCCCACAGGAATGTATGCTCATAGAAATTGATTTCTGCCTTTTCACTACCTCCAGTGAGAACTTTACCTTTTTCTACTTATACTTTCTATGCCAGTGATACTTCCAGCTGCCATAATGTAAACATTTGGAACTCCCCACCCTTCCGTTTTGTAGAGTGCAGTAGACAAAGGCAGAGGTGACAGGGAGAGAGAGAGAGAATAAAGTCTGAGTACTGTTGCTTGCTGGACAATAGCAAGAGGAGCTGGAGGGATGCTGCTGATGAGAAATCCTCAAACATCAACAGCACAGCCCACTCGGCCTCACAGATACTACTGCCACACCCACAACAATGTCAGGGACTTGTGGTATTCTTTAAAAAAAGAGGGGAATACTAAGTGTGCCTGTGTCTAGTAAAGTGGTCTTCTCAAATTACTTCAGCAGCTCACATAGGTTACACATTAGCTGCTATTGACCAGGTGACAATGAAGTCCCCTTCAAAGCCTCCCGGTAATGCCTAAACACACACTAACCGCCTTATTTTGCTCATACAAATGATACAGCAAGAACAAAATGGTATTACACCTGGTAGGGACCTCCATTTTAAGCTGGTAATAGGGCAGATGGTTACACTCTTATATGCAAAAAAATCAGTGTAAGCACTGTAGGACCAGCTAAAATATGCAGAAACTTTGCAGGCAATATTTTTCATATCTCTGAGAGTTTCAGATTCTGAGATGAACTGATTAACAACTGGATTTAGGACATGGGTGAAGCAGGGTATATGCAGTATTTACTATTCAAGGTAGCAATTATGTTGAACCCATTGTCCGTAGACACAAAGGCAACTTACAAGGAATGGGGTACAAGCCACTTGTCTATCACCTACTGCAGATCTGTAGGTTTGTGGGATTGTCTCCTAAAGTGGTATGAGCTACCCTGGTGCTAGCCATTACTATTAGTGGTGACCTGCTCTTGCAGCTGCTGTCCACTAGTGGAAACCATACCCAGTGAGAAGTCATAATCTGTACTCTGGCCATTTATTCACATATCTGTTGTCAGGTGCACTTTCTTTCTGCATGAGATTTGTAGCCCTTTGCCCATCACAATAACCACCTGCTAGTACAACTCTGGTACAGCTGTTCTTGAAAAATCACTGCGGCTTGTGATATGCCAGTGGGGTACAACATGTGACATGAGTAGTTAAAAACCTCGGTTTACAACATAAGAATAGAGCAACATATCAACTGTCAACAGTTTAGCAACTTTGCCTTTCCACAGTTTATTTTTGGATTATTTTTGTTTAGTTTTACAATTCTAACAGTCTAGTAAGTGTGGGCTGGCAGAAAATGGAAGAACTTTGTAACATATTTGCTTTAACAACATGACTACCGGTGGTGGAGATGGCAGCACGTGTGGGTCATCTCCTCCAACTAACTCAGTCATATTCTGCCAAGTTCTCATTTGTATAAGAGCAGCAGGAGACATGTATTATTGTAACTCCAGAAAATGTCGTTCCACTATCTGTTTGTCTTCCAGTAGACCTGTGATTATGCTTTAGGTGGGATCTCAGTGAGGAGGTGCCTAAAGCCCAGATGGGACCCATATAGAAACATGCTTAGATTTTGGATCATGGGTAAAGTAGCTAAATACATGAGATTTCATAGACTGGGGGGTTCCTGTGGGCCTACTACTACAGGGACTAGACTTTTATTTTATTATTAGCAGTAGACATCAGTAACACTTTCCTTCAAACAGCAGAAGGAACACACATTACAGCTAGGGATGTTAATGTTGATACCCTGTGTTGCTGCTTAGTCAACAGTAGTGTATGTGACTGGATGGAGGTTGGACTTGGAAGAGGTGATGATGATGACTTTTTATTTTTAAGCTGTTGGAAGTCTGAGCTTTTTCCTTTTCAGCCAATGTGTTGGCCATATCATTGTTATCATCATCATCAGAAGATGAGGACAGTGGAGGGATATATTTCAAATTAACATCATCATCATCGAGAACTAGGTCATCATCATCGGCATCACGTGATTCTTCCACACTGCATTTGTATTATTCTTTTTGAGGTTTGAAAATATATATTTTTTTACTTTTCTCCCTTAGGGCATTTATATAATAATTGTTCACTACTTTGCAACAGTTTTACTGCCACTATCTAACACAGCAGATGGTCTCAGTGCTATAGCCTCCTCTGCTATGACAACAACACTTGTCTTTATCTTTAGTGTTCTTAAAAGGTTTAGCACTAATACCAGTGGTGAAACTTTTCATGTCACTTTTACAAACAGCTTCTTCAAGAGGAAGAGGATGATGTTATCATTTATTTTAAATGATACAGCAACCATAACCATTGTCAGTTTTATAGTACAACTTTACCACCACCACCATGTTCATGCACTCCTCCTACTCCTTTCCCCTTTCCCCTTCCACTAGCACGTTTGCTGGACATAATGAAAGTACTGTTGATTTTTATTGTAAAGTACACAACAGAGTCATTAGCATGTGGAGTTATGTTTTGTCTGTCAGAAAACAATGCGTGACATGGATCTCTGTCCCTAGTATCGGTGACTGGCAGTCTTAGAGCTCTGGCCCAGGAATATCCTCACCGGCTGTCAAATTTCAGTCCAAAGTATGTTTGTTTTTTTTTTTCTGTCAATGTCTACAAAGACTTCACACCGACACTCCCTGTAGTCCCTTTTGTTCTTGAGAATGTTGGAGTTAGTATTTGTATAAGTACACACACTATGTCTTGTAAGTTAAACGTGTCTCTTTGTCTCTTAACATTAAATGTATTTCTCTCTGCAAAGTATATCTATAACTCACTATAGCGGCTCAGGCAGAAACTAGGATTACCTGTCTGGAGCTCTCGTTTCTCCATTCGCATTCACATTATGTCATCCTCAGCATCATCCTCCACTTCCTGCCCACTACCTTTATATTCTTCTAAGCCTTTAGAGGTGTCAAACAATTTATTTTTACTTTTACTCAAAGTGTGTTACTACTTTGAAGACTGGTGTTTTGGTGCTTGCGTATCACTGTCAGATGCAGCAGTTGGTTCAGATGCTATACCTTCCTCCATTATGCCATCATCAACACTAGAATGTGACTTGTTGTCATCTTCAGTGTTCTTCTTATATGTTTTTTTATAGTACTGGCACTGGTGGTGGTGGAACTTTTATTGGAACCATGACAAACTACATCCTCCCTGGGAGGAGAAGGATCATTTATCATTTATTGCACACTCTGCTGCAACCATGGCTTCAGTCAATTTTTGAACTAGCACTTTACTTCCATGTTCCTACACTGCTCCTCATTTCCCTCTCCCCCTGCCCCTTTTGCGTTTGTTGGACATTACTCAACTACTGTGTGTGTTTATACTCTAAAGTACATGCCAGAACTGATGAAGTGTGATGTCTTGCCTTGGCCCTCAACAAAATACGTAATCTCATCTGCTATCTATCAAGTCTGCTTCAGTCACACGACTCATGTCAGGGTTCCAGTCAGCTGTCTGTCACCTAATATTAAAATTGTATTTTTTATGGCGGGAGGTATATGGCTTCAACCTCTTTTCTCCCTTCTTCTCCCACAGAATGCCCCAGCCTCCCCTAATACAGAGAACAAATGTCCTACTTAAAAGACTCCCTAAACTAAGCTTCAACTCCACTTTATTTGTACAGAAGACACAAAAATAACAGGTATCCGTTAGTCCGCACAGTGTATCCCCTGTATACTTCCAGATGCGCTACTATTTGCCTTTAAATTGAAAGAGTCACCATGTAGCAACAAAATATAATATATGTCTCAGTTCACCAGTCCTTAGAGATTTTGAGTGGTCTCAGATCCCTCTTTGTCGAGCTGCTGCTGGGCTCCGTCACTTATTTGCCTAACTTCCTATCTTAAAAATGTGCTGCTTCCACCTCTCACAAACACAGAATGGCATGCTGTGAGAGCCAACACCCTTTTATATGTCTGCAGGAAAAGATGAGAAAACTGCCATGTGGTGGGGAGAAATTCAGGCTTCCAAATGAGTTAAAGACAATGAGCTAGGTAAAACAAGCAATAAAATGGCACTTTTCGATGGAAATTTCACGCTAGGCGGGAAGTGCCATTTTTCACCAATTTCCATGTTGAGACGAAAACTTTCGCCCATCCCTACTTACCAGATTAAGATAGCTTAATTCAGAAAGACAATAGTTAAGGGTGGTAACGTGTGTATTTCCTGCATTTACTTCCCCACTGAATTCACAGTTGCCTGTTTTCCTATACAAAAATATTAAGTAAGGAATACAGAAAAAAGAATAAATGAATACAAAAATAACAATAATAAATGTAAACATTACTTTATTAAGGCCCTTCAACATAATATGGAATTAATCATCTTTATATAAAGGGTGGTTTGTGTAACAGCCATTTTTTGCCACATTATAGGCTTTTGAACACATCCCCTATCTTAGTTATCCTAGAAGGCTAAATGTTAAGTCTACTTTAGAGTCCATTTTACACAAATTCTAATTTAGAGTATAAGTTTTGTTTATGGTAATTTTATTTCTTCATTACTCATCTTCTTTCTCTACCCCCCATACCTGCTCCTCCCAGACAGGTCCTCAATGTTTGACTGAAGATTTCTAGCTAGTGATGCTAGGGGCTGTAGGATACACATCCTGCTATTTACTCATCTCTGCAACAAGAAGCAACTGTGAGTATATACGTGTATGCTATAAACCAACAGTAATGCTATCCATCAGCACACACAATGTAAAGGACTTTTATTGCTTCACAACTAAAGATATATGCATTAACCTTGATGGATCATTGACAGAAGGAAGATTAATGACAAGGACTTAACATTAGCATATTACTACACTCAAAATAAAGACCAAGCTCCACTCCTATTTAACTTTTTAGACATTTTTAATACTAAATCAAACGCCATGTTATTCTTTGTTATTTCAACCTCCCAGTAAATCAGTCTATAGATAAATCAAACCCCAATTTCAAAAGTATTTCACAGAACTGTCTTCACTTCCTTCACAAATATCTTTCAGAATTAAACTAGATATAGGTAAAAGTTGATAGCCGTAGAAAAAGCAGGAAACTGGTAGAGTAAAAGTGATACCTTTACTGACCAAGTAGCTCTAGGATGCAAGGTTGCAAGACCTCTTAGGTCTCATCTTCAGGCAAATATAGAATGAAGGTTGAATACAAACTGCATGAAAGGTTATACATTCATGCAAATTGTTTTTACATTTAAATACCCACAGAACCTGTAACTCCGCTGATACACTTTATACTAACCCATAATTAGTTCATATTTATACAAGGACTATACATTCAAAAGATGGGAAATTCCATGGGAACGCAAATGGCGCCACAATATGCCAGCCTATTCATGGTAAATTCTTGTCCACATGCCAAATAAAGCCTCTGATCTGGATTTGGTCACCCCATAAATCATTTATAAGGGGCTCCATTTTTAAATTTGCATCTAAATGCAAGAGATAGAGGTTAAAGGGATGGTAATGTTTCACAAACACATTAGCTCCAATTAATCTTCATAGTATATGAGCCATTGAGAGTGTTATTTCACTACTGTCAGAGTTGTAGTTCAAAAGTAATTCAATAATAAAGTATCCCCCTCCCGCCTCTTTTACCTAGTGTAAGCAATCTCCCCTCAGATATGGAATCTGGTTTTGAGACCAGACAGCTCACAGCAAGGGACAATCTTCTTACTGTGAGCATAAAGAAAACCCTGCCCCCATTACGCTAATTGAATATTGTACCCCTCTGAGATTCATCTGGACAGTCTTGCAGCTCTGAGGTGAGCAGTGTTACATCAGTAAAAAGGGCAGAAGGGGGAAAGTTTATCATTCAATTACTCTTGAACTACAACTCTGACTCTATTGAAATAACACTCGCCATTGCCCAAACACTATGAAGATTAATTGGAGCTGCTTTTATTGTGAAACATTACTATCCCTTTAAAGGAGAGGGAGACTATGGAGATTAACTCACTCAATCAGTCAAAATAATCTTGAAATTATACATTAATAACTGTAAAAAAAACAACAGAAAAACAGCTAGATGCTACATACTGTACTATAGAAAACAAGACAGCAGACATTCTACAGAAAACTAAATAAACCAGCTGGATTATGGGCCCTCAAATTAAATAATTAACTGACCAGTGTAAAAATCCCCAATTTAGATGCTGTAACAAAACAGTCAATGTAATTAATTAGAAAACTTTTCATGATCATTTCTCCAAACTATGTAGATCTCCAAGGGAAGAAAGCTTATTAACAACTTTCTCAGTAACTGCAGCCTGCAAAATGGATCAGAGGATTATTTATAATTACTAAACTCTGAAATAAATAAAGAAGAAATTAAATTCACCAAAACATTTCTAAACTAGGCAAGGCCCTAGGGCTTGCCAGTTTTCCTGGTCAATACTACAAAAATAAAAAAAATATTGAGCCCCAATTTATTATCACTCCTTCATATAATGAACAATGCAGGCATAATCAATTTATATAAATATTACAAGTTCACTTGAGACTCCCAGATCAAATCTCTTCCCCTTTTAAAGGGGATTTATCACCTCTAAACAAGTTTGTTTTAATATGTAGTTTATATAGTGAGTATTTGCAATATTGCATTAATTTTTTTGGTTTATATCATTATTTGGCTGAAATACTGCCCTGAGCCCTGTTCCAGACAGACTGTGGGTACAGCTCTTTACCCGCAGCCTATAACTCTGCCTTTGCTCCCCTCGTTCTGTCCAGCCTCCTCCAATGACAGAGGCTTTATGCCTGTAAGTGGAGCGCTCTCATTGATATAGATCAATATCTAGCCAATGAGCGAGCTCCAGCTTACAGGCAGAAAGCCTCCATCATCGGAGGAGGCTGGATAGAGGGAGGGTGTCATACCTCTCCGTGTCCCCCGCTCCAGTACTCTTCCTTCCTCCTTAGGTGGAACGGCGCAGCTCTATGACACACCATTCTTATGCCTTTTGACCTAGCCTGTCTGACTTTGTTTGATCTCCTGCCCTGTGCATGACCCTGGCCTTGTCTGACCCAGCAATCTTCTTGTCCCTAGTGTCCTGCAGATCTCCGAGTATGACCCAGCCTGTGTCTTGACTATTTTTCAGCTCTCTGCCTTGTATCCTGTCTGACTCCACTGTGTATGACCCGGCCTGGCTTCCTGACTTCTCTTCAGCCTGCTGCACTCATTCCTGTTCCAGATTCTCCAGTGTTTGATCTGGCTAAACTAACTATTATTCAGCATCTCAGGAAGGACTGCTACAGCTCTCACCTGACCTACTGAGTGAGTACTGTTCCTGTTGGAGTGTGTTTTCTCCCTGGGGATAGTGGTAGTATAGCTTGTCTTTGGGGGGTTACCGAGGGACCCCTTTGGCTCAACTAAAGGGGACTAATCTAACTTCACAGCTAGCACCTCTATACAGCCTTAGACCGCAGCACAACTTCCTTCAGGCAACCACTGCTCGCTAGCCTCGAACCCCAGCGTCGCTCCCAAGCTCCTTGCTCCTCTATCTCTTGTTGGAGTCTGACCTTCCTTTACTCCTCAGGTGGTTGGGGGGGTTCTGTGTGGTCCTATCCTTAGCCAGGAGGTCATCACATTATAATAATGCCACCCTTCTTTCATTATGGCGGCCGACCCCCAGGAACTGTCCTCAGCTGTGAGCCAGCAAGGCGCAGTCCTGGAGCACCATGCTTCGCGGATCCTGAGCCTAGACCGTAAACTGGACTCCATCTCCAGAATGTTGCAGCATTCTATTACCACAAGTTCATATGGGATTTCTCCAGTATTATCCTTCCCATCGTCTCTCTTACTCGGAAGGGAGTATCACGGTTCCCGTGATTGCTGTCACTCTCTGCTGTGGTGTGTTCCTATTGGCAGTACCTGTTATGCCCGCCCAGTATGGCCTTCTTATACCGGGCCTTTGGCACCTGTCAAGTGCCCTTTCGTGGCGTTCCAGTACCAGTGGTTCCGTTGCTATGCTCCTGCGTTCCTGTGTACCGATCCAGCTTGTCAGACACTTCTCCTGGTTCCTGCTCCGTGTATGACCCAGCCTGGCTGATTTTCCTGCTCTGTGATTGATCCGGCTTGTCTGACGCTCCTGCTCCGTGTATGACCCAGCCTGGCTGACGTTCCTGCTCCGTGATTGATCCGGCTTGTCTGACGCTCCTGCTCCGTGTGTGACCCAGTCTGATCTACCTCCCCTCTTGGTTCCTGTCTCCAGTGATCCGGCTTCAGTGAGGCTTTGTCTATGTCGCCTGGTGACATTTCGAACTATCTGATTAGTGCCTCTTTTGCTGACCTCCACCACGCTTGCTGAGCCAGTTGCCTCCGTTACCGAGCCTGTGCATTAACCCTTGACGTGCCTGTTGCCTCCGATTAAGTGCCGTCCGTTACACCTGCTGAGTCTGTTGCCTCCATTACCGAGCCTGCTCGCTGACACTTGCAGTACTTGTGGCCTCCGATACTGAGCAATCCGTTAACTCTTATTGAGCTTGTTGCCTCTGTTTCCGAGCCTGTTCACTAACCCCTGCAGAGCTTGTTGCCTCCGATACCGAGCCTCTCCTTTAACACTTGCTGAGCTCATTGCCATCCGTACCGAACCTGTCCATTCACGTGCAGAGCCGTGGTGTTTTCCGTTACTGTCCACCTAGTGCTCTTGCCATTCACTCGATTCAGTTACGCACCGGAAGGGTGCTACCGGCTCTGGTCCTACTCAACTTTAGCAGTGTTGGCATATCCATTGCGCTCCATGGGGTGCTACTGGCTCTGGTCCCATTCAGCTCTGGCAGTGTGGGTACCCGTTGATGCACCAAGGGGTGCTGCTGGCTCAGGTTCCATTCAGCTCACGCAGTGTCATTAACCCATTCTACACAGCGAGTGCATTTGGCTCAGATTATACTCAGCTCAGGCAGTGTGGTTCCATTTACGCACAATAGAAGTGTCCTTGGCTCTTGTCTTAAGTGTCTCTAGCATAAGTGGTTGGTCTTGCAAATCACCAGTCCCTAAGTACTACTGTGTGGACTCACTACAAGGTGCTTCCATCTGGCACCATAGCCTTTGGCTGTTCTTATCCACCACTGGGCGTTGGCTTACACACCACCTCAGAGACTGATTATTACATTGGACTTAACCCTTGCTACACCTATTCCTTGTTGTACAGTATTGCTCTTTACCTGTACTGTGTCTACTTCATTACCATATCGCCTGTAGTTACATGACATTACCTATTTCTGCCCTTAGGGGGCAGTGTTCTTTATTTTCTTCTCAATAAAACTGTGTTTTAATTTCTACCTCTGGTCTGAGAGTCTGAATAACCGTTACGGGGAGATAGTACCAGCAAGTGGTCCCCTGCAGCCCTGACAGCTTTCGAGCGTCTAAAAAATGCCTTTACCACTGCTCCTATTCTCCGGTACCCTGATTCACACTGTGCTTTCACCGTGAAGGTGGATGCATCTGAGTCAGCCGCCGGTGCTGTACTTTCAAAGCGTTGTCCTGAGACCGATGTTTCTCACCCTTGTTCCTTCTTTTCAAGGCGCTTCACAGCGGCTGGACGGAACTATGACACCGGTAACAGGGAGCTCCTGGCCATCAAATTGGCCCTTGAGGAATGGCGATACCTCCTTGAAGGATTGCCTCACGCCATATCCATTCTTACGGACCATCAGAATCTGGATAACCTGGCCTCTGCCAAGAGACTTAATGCCAGACAATCCCGATGGTCCCTGTTCTTTGCTAGGTTCCACTGCAAGATTTACTACATCCCCGGTAGCAAGAACACAAAAGCTGATGCTTTATCCCGTCTCTCAGAGCCAGCTCAGTCTATCCCTTCTGTTCCAGATATGGTTCTGCCTCCTTCTTGTCTATTAGCCTCCATATCCACAGAACCCTTCAAGGCATCACCACGTCTCAACACCTCACCCCTTCTTCTGCTCAGTTTCATAGTAGCCATGCTCTTTTTGTGCCCCTTCGGTACCAGACCAAGGTTACGCAGTGGGCCCACCACTCGTTACTAGCAGCTCACCCTGGCATTGCCCGTACACTGGAACTCCTTACCCATCACTTTTGGTGATCAGGTTGCTGAGCAGACATTATCACTTATGTACCCTCCTGTCCGGTTTGTGCTTGGATTAAGAGTCCTCGTAACCAGCCCTTCGGCCTTTTACAGACTCTGCTGGTGCCTGCTTTGCCATGGACTGAGATCGCCATGGACTTCATCTTGGATCTTCCTAATTCCGCTGGGATGACAGTCATTTAGGTAGTTTATTGACTTTCCCACTAAACAGGGCCCTTTATTCCTCTTCCTCAGCTACCCTCTTCTTCTACCCTAGTTGATCTTTTCTTGCAACACGAGTTACGCCTACATGGCGTTCCATTGCATATAACATCCGATCAGGGTGCTCAATTTGTCTCCAAATTCTGGAGGGACGTTTGCTCTCGTTTGGGTATCTTGTTGCAGTTCTCCTCCGGATACCACCCACAAACCAACGGTCAGACCGAACGTCTTAACCAATCCCTAAAGACCTATCTTCGTACCCACTGTAACAACAGGCAGGATAACTGGGTGTCCCTTCTCCCCCTAGTTATCATAAGGGTGTCATGAGGGGTCATGATACCCCCCTTGAGGTCTGAATTTTTTTTTTTATAAAATTAAAAATATAATTTAAAAAAAAAAAAATGTTTTTTACATATATACAGGCAAGGTATGCAGCTGCATACCTTGCTTATTAACCCTATGAGTACCAGAGAGGTAGCAAACACACTGAAATGCGTTGCTACCTCTCTGGTACTCATAGGGTTAATCTTGCAATACAACTATGAGGGCATGTTGAAAAAAATAGGAAAAGAACAATGTCGAATTGAAATGGTGAAAGAAAGTCATGGGAGCACTATAAGTCACATTTTCAAGGGGAAGGGTTAAAATGTGGAATGTGAACAATATTTGTCTAATTAAATTGTTGAAAGAAAGCACTGTAAGACGAATTTTGAAGGGGAAGGGTTAAAATGTGGAATGTGAACAATATTTGTCAAATTAATGTGGTGAAAGAAAGCACTGTAAGTCCAATTTTAAAGTGGGGGTTAAAATGTCGAAGGGGGGCACTCTATGTCGGATTTCTATGCTGTATCCTGTATTCTACACTGCTTTTTTTTTAACAATGGTTTTGAAACGTCGTTGTGGCTTTTATGCCTCAACCTCTGAGATGCAGGATTCCTGATTTAAAATGTATCAACAAAACAGGAGCTAATACTGAGAGAGAGAGTAATAGAATGCTACTTGCACTTGTTTTTAATTGTTTCCAGACATTTCAACAGGAGGTGTCTGAGCACCATGGAGAGAACTGCAGTCAGTGTCAGTGGTCTGGAATCACAGCATGCCATCCTCCACACAGAAATATGCCATACTGGGATTGTACTCAGCGACTAGCTTGGCCAGGTGATCGTTGAAATACATGAGCATAATTGCATCCAGAGGCTGCTGGTGGAGAGAGCTCAACAGTCAACTGAGGGGTCAACTGCAATCACCTCCCCCTCAAGTGTGATACCCACAACAACCCCAATACAGCCAATAGTTACCAGTCAGTGAGGGCATCCACATCTGCACCCCTTCCCAAACATAAAAAAAAAGTCTCATGTGTCATGTTTTCCTAAAATAAAAATGTACTTTTTGATACCAATCGTGTCTGTGATTCCTTCAGCTATCTAAAAAGGTCAGTGCAAAGAAATGCACTGAACACAACTCTTGCACATTTTACTTGGTGGAAAAAGGTTTGAGTAGTGGTACTTAAACACATCTGCTGTTGTCTAATTTCAACTCACACTACACCTAGCAGAGAAAAATCTGGAATGTGTTAGCTGGGTATGATGTGCTTTGAAGTTTAACAACAGCTACTGGGAAACAGTTGGCTATTTAAGCCTGGTCACACACAGGATCATTGTTACCATACAGAGACAGTTGAACTCAAACACAAAGCTACACCTCCTTAACATAGGATCATGCTGGGCAATGAGATCATACTGCGCAAACCCGGCTCTCACAATACACAGTGTCTGAAACACAAACGTTACAGCAGTGAATGTGTTTCCCCTAGGATCTGTGTTCATCAGGGGTGTGCTTATGGGTGGTGGCGGAGACTGAGGGGACTTTTGGGATGCCAGAGGGGCACTTAGTGCATCACACATTTATACAATATGTACCCTTCTGCCATTCCAAAGTACAGGCTGGTTGAACATATGTAAAGATCCCCATGTTGTCCTGATGGAAGAACTGGTCAGACTTCAAAGTTGAACTATCTTCATGATTGGTTCATGCTCAGTTACACTGAGATGAGGAGGTGCATTTCATGGCTGTCCAATATTCTGAACAGGGGACATGTGTGGACTTCAGATGATGTCCCTTAAGTTTTTAAACATATGGATGTTGTGTGGGTCCTCAACACCTTCCTCTTCATTGTGTGGATGACCTCTGATACATTAACTTTGTGTCAGGACCAGCACATATTAATGGCTCATTGGGGATTTTTCATGTCCTTTGTTCCATTGTGCAGAAACAGATGTACCGTCATCAAGTCCTACCATATGGCTCATGGCAGTGACATGACATTTTGCCATACGGGTGATGCCATGGAAGCCTGTAGGCAGGAATAACAGGAGATTTTACTGCACTGAATACCTCTCTAGTACCCAATGATTTACCATCATTATGTTATTAAAGTTTTGCCTTCCAGAGGGAGCAATGGGTTGGATACCCTCTGGAATTCAAAGGGTTAAGAAGAAGGTGATCAAATCCAGACAAATGATTGTCTCAACTAGATATTACAACAATGTATAACCTAGTAAATGAACTGTCTGCCATAAAGCTAGTGCCTGGTGCCGGGGCATTGTCATTGTGGGCACACAAAACTCAGCATGATGGGCGTGCCCACCTCCCTCTCAATTAGTCACTCCTATGCAGTAGCCAGCACTCTCTTAAATGGAAAATCCAGTAATATTCAGCTAGATTAGGCATCGCAAATCAGTAAACCTAAGATGTTTCCCCACCCTATTCTTAAAAAATTATTACCATGTTTATTTATATCTCTCTTCATCTTGTTCCTATTGACATCACTTGGTGCAATTATCTATATTAGGTTTCTATTTTCTCTAAAGATATTTTAGGTCTTTCTCCTATTACAGGTCCTAGTGTTGGATCAATTTTAAGAAGATACCAATATTTAGTTAGAATGAGCAAGATATTACCTGCAAATTCATTATAAGTGGTGGTAAAAAAGGGGAACCAACCTTCTCCCTTGAGGCAATTATAGTCAGGTTGATACCTTTATTGGCTAACAAAGCATATCTAGGATGCAAGCTTTCAAGACCTCCTAGGTCTCTTCCTCAGGCATGTTATTTAAGAGGTCTTGAAAGCTTGCATTCTAAATCTGCTTAGTTAGCCAATAAAGGTATCAACTTGGCTATAACTGTCTCCTGTATTTCTACGACTAACACTGTACCAACACTCATCTTTTAACATTCATCCTTGTCATCCTTGTCACCCTTCTTTTCCTTAAATTTAAAATGTCTTCGCTATATTACATATGATTCTTCTTGAGTACATTCATTATAACCTTTTCTTGAAATTTATTAATGATCATATGTGCCTCTTTTTTCAAAATCCTCATCCATAGCTCAGTTCCTTCTCACCCTCAGTAGCTGACCATAAGGTATTTTGGATATCCACTGGCCTCATAGAGATATCCATTACTGTCAACATTCTTCCTTTGTTATTACTATGATAGAGGACCATATCCAAGAATTACATTTTTCTATATTAAAGCTCCAGGTAAATTTGAGTCCTACAGTATTACAATTTAAATACTCCATGAACTGCCTGAGCTGTCCCTCCTCTCTCTCCCAGATGATAAGGATATCATCTATATAGCTCCTGTACATCCCCCATATACAGGTTAGCATATTATCACTGTGCCCGTGATTGCCTCCAGCGACTGTGTGTACAGGAGACATTGTATTACTTCATGGTTGTCACGCTGAAGCACAGTCGCTATTCTTATTGGCCACTGTTAATTGCCAGAGTGAGTCTCCGCCTACTTACTAGGCCTTAAAGGCCTCACCCTGCCACTTCTCCCTTGCCCTTTCATGGTGTACCTGTGCTCTATAGCTCTTGTGATTCCGATGCTCAATTCCTGTGTATGACTCCTGGCTTGTTTTGACTTCGGCTCTGTTTGATCCCTGACTGCTGCCCACTTAGTTTGACTCCTGTCTCTGGCTGACTACCTGCTCTAAGTTTGACTCCTGGCTCTGGCTGACTACCTGCTCTGGGTTTGACTCCTGGTTCTGGCTGACTACCCGCTCTGGTTTGACCTATGGCTTTGGCTGTCTACCCGCTCCGTATTGACCCGGCTCCGGCTGACCTCGATCCTCTATACCCGTGACCATGCGATGCTCAGTTTGTGTCAGTTTGTGTCATTCTCCCTATCTCCACTCTGCGCCACTGGGTACCCAAGCATGCAAGGGCCTCACGGTCACCGCTGCCTGTTAGACTACCCTGGAGTTCTAGGGAGTTCCAGTCACCATTGCCTGTTTGGCTACCCTAGAGTTCTAGGGAGTCTCAGTCACCACTGCCTGTTGGGTTACCCTAGCATTGTAGGGAACATCAGTTACAGCTATCTGTTGGTTTACCCTAGAGTTCTAGGGAATATCGGTTACCACTGCCTGTTGGTTTACCTTAGCGTTCTAGGGAATATCAGTTACCACTGCCTAAAAAGACTTGCCCATCGTTATGGAACAGAACTCCCCCTCTGCATGGGAAAACCAGCTAAACCCAAACATACATTAATCTTTTATTTTTAGTTAAGTTTTCTGTATGAAAATATATTTTACCTAGTCTTGTATGCAACTTGTGAGATTTTCAATGAATCAAAAAATGAAAATTGCATTTAACAAACAAAAAAATGAAACATAAAATATCCAAGGCATATATGAGTCACACTGAAATACAGCATAATACAATGCATATTCAAAAATAAAGTAATGAAGCATCTAGATATTCAGTCCCATTTTATATCAGTTTGTCAGCAAACTACACTAGTCTAAGGGAAAAGAAAAACTTCAACAAAAAATGTCCTAAGAAACTGTCCTTCAGCATGATCCTACAAAGTAAACTAATCACTAAACTTCACCCGGCTAACTAAACCCTACAGCTAAACTTATCAGTACCCTTAAAGGGATAGCAATACTTAAAATGTAAAAAAAAATATGTTGTAGAGTTTATCCCCCTGAGTAAAACAAGGGCACTCCCACTGCTGAAAGGTGTTTCATTCAAAAGGTATTAATTTCCAAAGTTGAATTTTTTAGGTGCAATATCACAGTGGCCTGAAATTGTGCAGTGGCGCTGTTGCTACACCATCCTATGGAGATTTATGGTCAACTGACCAGAGCTAAACCCTACAACATATTTTTTTTTACATTTTAAGTATTACTATCCCTTTAACATTTATCCTCCTTTTCCTCTGATAGAAAGAAAAATAAAAACAGACAGAAGACACAGACTTTCAATAAACAATAGAGGAAGCCCAGGATTCAGGATTCTAAAGCTTAATTGCCATATCATTATCATGGAAACAAGGAAATATGTGTAAACACATCCCAAAGCTATAACCACACAATCTTTAACAAAAATTAGGTCTCCCTTGATTTCAAATATATTACAGACCTTCCAAAGGGTCTTTTTAATTGCATGAATAAACTACCAGCTAACGCTGCCTTTTGCTGTATGAATGGAAATACCTCTACCACAGAAATGAGGTAATAGGATAAAGAAATACCTCCTAAATTCATAAATTTAATGTTTACTACAATTCCAGACTGCTTGAGCAAAAGGTCATAAGAAAGACAAATTAAATTCTTTCAGCAGAAAATAAAAAATAACTTCTTAATCCTCTTTACACATGACAGGATAGACACCGGTGTACCCCGAAACCATTTATTTGAATGACTATAAGGAATTATACAGACTTTGAATCTGAGCAATAAATCCTTTTGGAAACCCATTCTTTCAAGAACTGGAAATAAGAGAAACAATCAAATATTCTCAAAATCTAGGCTTAAAACAATAGCAGCTTGATTATGCACATAAACATATATCAAAGTATCATTTAAAAGAGTAGACTCTCAACATTTCTTCTCTGTAAAAATTTAATCTGCATTAATTGTAGTATTCAGAACCAACTTAATCCTTCTAGCCAGAACTATAGAAACCAATTTGTAATTACAGTATAATATAATTGGATACAAATTTCTGATATACCCTCTTGCATGAGAACAATGCTCTGCTTCATGAACTCAAGGATAGAGTGCAATGAAAAACAAGAGACACACACATGCCCATTAGATTCAGCCTAACCCCTTAAGGACCAGGGAGATCACGGACTCGGACGACACTTAAGGACCACAGACCATTGTTTTTTTAAATCTGATTCAGGGCTCCCCGAATGGTATACAGCCACGCAAGGAGCCCTGAATTCCATGACGGTCCTGGCATGTCATGGGTCCTTATGGCTCCCCAACCCATGACATGCCAGGACTGTCAAGGGTCCTTAAGGGGTTAATGAATTCCCAAAAATGTTTATAGAATTCCAAAGGAAGACAATTTTCACCAGGATACTTACCTGCACAGGAGCAGAAAACATCTTTAAAGGGTCAGTAATGTCCCTGAAAAAAAGAAACTAACTGCCACAAACCCTATCTCTCAAACTGCTGTGGTTTGAGAGATATAGGGATTCAAAGTTCCCCCCTCCCTACCCTTCTCCTGCTGTCAGCGTCTAGCAGACAGCAGAAGATCCCGGTCCGGGGACCAGCAGGAGGCTCTGCAGCAGAGCCGAAATCTCATTGCTTAAAAAGAATTCATTCATTGGAAATGTCTACAAAGTGTGCTTGCAAACCAGGCACACTTTGCAGACCTTTTCAATGAATTAGTTCTTTTTAAGTAACGCAATTCCGGCTTCAGAGCCTCCTCGAGTCGTACGACTCGAATCTCCTGCTGGCAGCTTTATAGCTGACATCAGGAGAAGGGGAGGGGGGGGACTTTGAATCCCTATATCTCTCAAACCATAGCAGTTTGAGAGATAGGGTTTGTTGCAATTAGTTTCTTTTTTTAATCACTACCTAACTCTAAATATTTTTTATGGGACATTACTGTCCCTTTAAGGTCAGATGTCTGCATCTGACTGGTGGAGGGAACTGGACAATTAAGAGATTAAGTCATTTTTACATCTCATCCACCTGCTTTAGACAGTACAGATGTTTACTAAAAGAACTGGATACTTGTATCATCACTGACAGAGTTATACTTCACCGCACCTTCATTTATGAAGACATGGGAGATCTAGAAATAACTTTTAAAAAAAATAGCCAGTGCATTCTCCTGCTCTTCCACGTGCTTAACCCTTGAAGCAAAGTTTACCTTTTTTTTTACCAATCTCTTTAATCCTCTGCCCAATATCAGCCATGAGTGCCAGTGGACTATGCAATGCATTGCTGAACGTTGCATACCCAACTGGCTCTCACAGGGTTAATGTACTTAAATCCAACACAATCCCATGTAAAATAAACACTTACATTTAATCTGATGTCTAGCGGGGTCTTCTGTACCCTGCTCATCCACTGTAAGTCTTCTGTCTTCCGTCGTCTTCTTTCTTCTTATCTTCATTCTTCCGCTTATCGTCATATCTTCATTCTTCTTCTGTACAATCTTGTCACAAAAAAACCCCACAAGCTCAAATTAATAATGACTCCAAATATGTGCAGGCCCTTAACCCCTTAAGGAGGCACTTAAGGACCATTTTTTTTTTTTTTTTTTGCTTCCAGTTCCGGGCTCCCCGAATGGCGTGCAGGGTGATACCTGTTGAATCTGGATTCTGTTGGCAAGAGAGTGCTCTGACTCACTTTCTTGATATTGTTATGGGTAGTGTAGGGTTAGTGTTGGGGAGGGTGTCTGTGTTTTTAGGGTCCACTCTGTGTCAAACACAGAGTTATCAAAGCTGCATCAAGCATTTGGCCGCAATATGTCATTTGGCCACCAACTCTAGTTGCAATGGATGCTGGCCAAGTCAGCTGGAACTCCTTTGGCCTCTAACAATGCTTTTAGCACCTTTCATAGTATCGAGCCCACAGTCTGCAACAAACTTTCTGGGTTTTTCAACAAAGGCATATCTGTTAGGAATTGCGATTCTGTTTCTTTCACCACCAATTCCACATCTGGATCTGCTCCCAGCCTCACATCAGCACCAAGTGCTTACTCCAACATAGCAAAACAATTGGCAGAAGACACATTAGTCTTTACATTATATATTGTCACACTAGCTAACAGGACAGGAGGAAGACCCATAGGACAGAGGAAGGTTACTTGGCAGTACAGATGCAGGAAAAACAGTCAGGAACTGATGCTTTGAAGCAGTGAATCAAAAGTACTACTCACTTGCAAGGAAAACAGGAAGATGGGTGGCCATAGGTTGGCAGACAAAACCAACTCTCAAGGCTGCTGCTAGGAGCTGCAAACCTAGCTAGGGTGCAAACCTAGAGAGTGGTGTCAACCATAAGAGGCTCACACAGGTGAATAACATAATTTGGAGCTCACAAAAAAAAATCAAGGTTGCAGGATACAAATCAGCAATCAATCAGGTCTGGAGTGAAGCGGTCAGCATCAAATCCAAGATCATACACAGAATACAGGAGTCTCAGCAATGGAACATTTAGTCAGTAAGACACTATACATGTGCGCTGAAGTGTCTGTGAGGCTGCTTGATAATAGGCATCAACAGGTGAGTCCTGGAAAGCAGACTGGGAGAAAGACAATAGCAGAGCTGGAGTGAGTGGAGCAGAGTGGGTGTGCCCAGATAAACAGGCATAGCTGCAGATAAGAGCAGAGCAGGACTTTCCGGACCAGATTCTTACAGATATATTGGCATTGTAGCAGCAGGAAGGGCAAAGGAATAACAGGCGTATCATGAAGAATCATGAACCTGCCCACTTCATGCTCCTCACTCCTAGTAGATCTAGCTGTATCTACATCAGTTCTAGGTTGTGCTGAGCACTCATTGGACACTGGACACACAGGTGAGTGAAAGAGCCACATAAGTTGCACTTGTTCTTTTCTCTACAATTTTTGGCAATACGCTCCTTACTTCCACAAGTTTGGCACCCAGGAGATAGGCAATTTTCAACCATGTTGCTGTAACTCTGATACTTCTGGCAAAGAACATATGTCCTCTGCTATGAACACATCCCTTCCCAGAGATAACTAGGTATTGCCTTTTCCTATCACCGACACCCACAGTTGACCAGCTTTTTCAGGCAATGAACACTTGACCAAATATCCAAGTATAAAAGTCTCAATGTTCTCCTCATTGAGCAAAACATGTGCACAGTAAGAAACACCCAGGAAAGATTTCATTCATTATTTGCAAACTGGTGAAATCTAGGATGAAAATTATAGCAGTCAGCAATTTTTCAAATGAGATATAAAAATGTCCAAACCTGGAAAAGTCGTGACCACACAATAAATTCTCTGGTTCAAACTTCAGCATGCCCAGCAGAACCACCTTGAATAGATTCAACTCTGTCACTTAATCACAATGTGTCTTACACCTGGATCCTCACAGTGTTCTTTATCCTGCTGCTCTGGCTGGTCCAAAATGTACTCAGCCATTGCTAAACAGCCTTTATTGAGCCTCAGTGCCATTGGATGGGGTGTGATAAAAGTGTTCCATGCCATCACCCTTTATTTTCTTGTCTTATTGCTAAGACCTTGCTCTTCCTTCGACTTCCTTCCTCTTCTGCAATTTGGTACCATGCTCATCTGATCTCCTGACACCATCCTTGGCTCCAATGACTCAACCATTCCTCTGTATTGCTGCCTTTTACTAAGTTGCCTACCTGTTCCTTATCTGGTTTGTCCAACTTCCCATTTGTCTTGACCTGGGGGCTTTTATCATCTCAACCATCAGTCGAACATAGACCACCAGTCGAACTTCTACTTTCCTGTTCTCTGTCTTCTCAGATGAGCTCTAGGCCACAGTGCTTCTGTGCAATAACTACACTGCAGGTGGCTTATTTTTTAAGTATCCTCTTCAGCCTCAATGGGTAGCTGCCGTTCTCTGGGCTGTCATCAGGGGTGTGGCTCCTCTGGTCAGCACTAATCTGGCCTTACATTCATCATTTAACTAGGCCTAGGCAGCAGCAAGTCAACCCAGAGAGCATCCACTGCTAGCTATCTATGTACTCTAGTCTTCACTCCCAAATATCTGGCCCACTGGGGCTTGTCTTGCATTAAATCTGTATTGTCTGTTGTTCTGCTGTTATTATATTATGTATATCAAATGGCAGTCTGACACCTCTTTGTGGTGAACCTACTTCACAAAGTCTAACCAGGTAGCTTACATTGGATGCTTAGTCTGTCAGATAATCATACCAGTTTACCACCTGCCCTGAAATTTTGTCCCTCTGTCCTGACTACTCCTCCAGACTTCCCCTGGTATTGTACTTAGTCTTGCTCTGTTCTGAGTTTGTTTCAGCTTGCTAGAGATTAACTTGTATTGTTTATTTCCTTTCATCCAGCAACTTATGTTGGCTTCCATCATCCTCCAGTCTTGCCTTGTCACCTGGCTACAATCTTCTGTCTCCAGTTTACACAGCTTTTTCCCCTTCCTTGTAGGAGTTTGTGGTATTTGCCACTATCTAATGGCTGCTCATGGTATTTACACATCAGTTTCTGTTTTACAACGTGCTTATTTAGAAAATTATATATTTCTTCTATAGTATGTATTTATTTTACACCAGGATAGCTAATTTCAATAAAACATTTTTTTCTTAAAGTTTATATAAAAGAAAAGATCATGCTATTTTTTAATTAAATCGCATTTTCTCAACAATATTTATTCCCTTGAATGCTAAAGATGGATCTCTCCGTCATATTACTGAAGACATATCTAACATCCTATGAGTTAGAAAGCATATAATTAGACAAATGCATCTGTACTTACAAAGCATGGTAATAGCCTTTTCCCTTTGATAAAATTACAATGTGTACAATGCTACAATTAATTGCTTCCATGCCGTCAGAAGCTTAAAATCAAATTGTTTTTATGTTTCAAGCATATGTTCATAAAGTGACTTTGCCAGGGTCATAAAAAGATAGATTTGAAAACAATTTTAGCTGCTGCATCAATGCAGAAATAAACTCTATTTTTTTATGAAAGACAACATCACAAATGGTTATACTGTGATTACAATGTAATGGATTGAACACTGACTCAGACAATGGTTCTCTAAGGGCCTTATGCATAAAGATGAAATGATTGTTGTTAATGCACCAGCTGCAGAATCTGTTCAAACTCAGGGTTGCAGGTTCTAGTCCCAGCAGAGTCAACTAGGCCGTTCACCCTTCTGAGTTAGATAAAATGAGTACCATTAAATTGGGTAATATCTATACCCCAGGGCATACTTGAAAATGAGAGATACTCTCAATGTATCCTTCCTGGTAAAATACTTTTTATATTATTATTATTCTATTTAAGTTATAGACTTTCTGTAATTTTAGCATAAAACCACTAAAAAGCATGGTGATCACCAAAACAAATGAAAGAACACAAACACTCCAAATAATACCCCCCCCCTCCTCTTACCTTCTGGTGCAGTGTGTTCCACACCCCACTGGTCTTTAAAGAGTTAAAAGGAGATTAGCACCATTAAATACTCCAAGCTAGCAATATGAGTCAGGACTTTAAACAGGAGACCTGGGTCTTTACCATCCCAAAACAGTACCTGATTAATAATTGTCCTAAATATTTAATTAGTGAATGGAAACTGACAAGAATATATGGCCCATATTCAACCCACTTGTTTCCATTCCATCTAAGAAGACTACAGTGGGAGGAATTTTGGTTAATGAAATCTCACATTATACAATCATGTCCTTTGCATTGCAAATTATATCCTGTCCTAATTAAAGATTACCTTTGAGAAGCCAGTTAAAATTCAGTTGATTCATAGTGATCATTATAATTTTCTGCCTAGATTAAAGGGCCAGGTAGGGGCTTGTACAGGACCATTCTAAATCCCTGGCTGTGCCGAGAGCTATAGGAGTTCCCTTAGCTCATAAATCAATTGTGCTTTGATTTTCCTAGCAGACCACAGTGATCTGAAAATGAGGGAGATGTAAGCACCTTACTCAGCTCTCATGGGAGATTGCTCTCCTCTCTATAGAAACTCATTAATGGGAGGTTTCTCAGACATGGGACTTCAATTTCCCATTAGTGTCAAGTGAGTCATTGAGGACACCCAGTTTTGCAGACTCTGTTTCCATAACTCTTGGGATGTAGACAATTGAAATGGGTCTACACATCTCCTTTAAGGTAATTTGTAGATTCTTATAAGTACGTGTTAGTGTTCCTTTAAATATACCTGTGATTGTGTTTCTCTGGCAAGGTGCAAAAAAAATCAAAAAGTAACCTTAACCCTCTATGTAAAAGCACGCAGGATTGAGGCAAAACATGTAAAGAGGAGGGGAGGTGATTGACAGCCTTTCCGTACTAAGCTGCATCAGTGACACATTGGGTAAAACTTTCAAAGCTAATATCTCTATTAAATTATAGATAAAAAAAAAGTTTTATTACAGACATATTTCAAAAGTGATAACTTTATGGGAGGTGACAGTTTCAATTTATTTTCCAAGAAAAATAGTTTACTGTCTCAGCATATTTTAGACCTTCACAAAAAAATTAAATGATAACACTGACAGCAAGACAGAAAATAGGAGAAGATGCCCTGGAACACTAAGGGCTATCTGCATAAAGCCAGCAGCTTAATCATAGGAAACCAATTATAATTCCCCTTGGTTTAAAAAATGCATTTCAACCTAGTCAGTGCTAGAAATTGGAGATCTCCACTACTGATTCACAATGTCTTTGAAACCTTTGTAGCATTCAGTTGGTTAAAAAAAAATCCCTCTTTTAACCCTTTGAGTGCCAGATAGCTATCCAACGCTTTCCAATGCAATGTCTTGGGCACCTCTCTGGTACTCAGTCGGTTAACTCAATCTGAATTTTTTTATAATAACCCATCACTCAGTATGGCAAGAAAATTGTAATGGTCCCCCGGTTCACAAGATATCATCTTTCAACAGTCCTGAATGTTATGTTTCTTTCTAGATCAACCCCCATTTCCATTTGGGGAAGGGTGAAACAGAGCAATGGTTGGCTAAAGGGGTGTGATGAAACTGCAGTGCAGGTTTCCATTTCTAGACGATGTAAGGAGAACAACATCTATCTGCATCTGTAGATAAGAGGATGCTATTGAACTTATTGTTAAAAGCTTCACTTAGTCCATGTGGAACACAGGAACCATGGGGTAAAGTTTCCACCTCCAGAAGGACAGGGCACCTCAAAAAATGTCTCTGAGACTCCCTCCTCCCTTTCACTTTATGCCAGCCTGTTGAACTCTGTTTTAACTTTTAGCAAAACCAAGAGGTAAGCAAAACACAAGAGCAAGGAGAAAAGAGAATACCCTGAACAGAAAATCAAAGAAGATTTGCCTGTCCATGTTAAACCCAATGGATTTTTCTCCAGGAGGGAGTGCTATGTAGGAAAGGGCTGAAAAGTCAGAGAAATTTCCTTCAGTCCTTTTCACGACAAAACAAAAATGTTATGCTCTTTTCTGCAAAAGTTTTTGCCCATGGACAGTACAATACATTTCCAGCCAGAACTTTGCCATATTTCACCTATGACTGCAAGATGTCCCACCACAATATTAATTCTTCTGAGGGCTGAAGTGGAGAAATAAATACCTGAAAGTAAAAGAATCCCGACAGCAACATATGCCTTGAAAAAAATCCGGCTGAGTGCCTTTGCTCTTCACCTACAACACTAACATCCTGCTTAAATAATATGGGCACAACTATCCTTGATAAAAAACTGTGGCTTGATATACTCCAGCATCCTGAAACACATGTCATCAGTTCATTAAAGCCTCTGTTTTCAACAAAAGTAAAGGGCAGCATGTCAACTGTTAACATTTTGGGACATTTATTATTCCATAAGCTTACTTTTGCATTATGTTTGTGCAGGTTTTGACTTCTTAGAACTTAGCAAGTGTGGAATGGCAGTACATTGTACAAGAACTTTGTAACTTTATTGCTTTAACGCCAGGGTGGTATCAGTATGTGTAGGCACTGTGTCTCTTGTCATCTCCAAAAACAAACTCGGTGTCATCTTGGCACACTGTCACATCAATAGCACTTCTATTATGTACCCCAGAGACCCTGGAGCATTTAGGAATATGTCTGCTGCTGCTAGTTGTGACTCCCAGTAAAGTCTGTGGTTGTGCTTCAGGTGGAAACTCATTGAGGAGGTGCCTATGTGGGAGCCTACCCTACTTACATACTTCTTACACAGACAACAGATAGCAACATGTTTAGCTTTTGGAAACTGAGTCAAGAATCTCCATACTGTGGACTTCATAGGCTAAGCGTTCACGCTTACCTTTTACAGGGAAACAGCTGCCCTAGTGCTCCGTTCGGCAGCCAGTCCCCTTTGGCGTCCCGGATGCTGTTCCTGGGCTGAGCATGTGGGCTCCTGCTGCATTGCTTTGGCTACCTCTGCTGGCCGGCTGAGTCAGACTCGCATCACTGGGGATTCCATATTGATGTATGTGGCTCTTAAAGAGACAGTGCTCCATCTTCCAGTGGTGGAGCTTAGAGTATTTAAACTGCCTGGACACTAACTCATGTGCCCTTTTGAGGTATCCAGTGCAGTTGGATTGTGCTTGTGCTTATTTGGATTGTCTGACTACCCATTCTGGTGCCAACCTTTGGTTTGTCTGACTACCCGCTCTGAGGTTGCCCACTGCGCACCCAGCATACCAATGCTCCAGTGGATAACTGATTGGGTACTCCTGGTGGCTCTGGCAGATGTCTCCTTGTCTCTGTCCATTTACTGCAGTGTACAGGTGCGGACCTGTAGCTCTGTAGCCTTTCTCGGGATCCTTGTAAGTACTGGAACAGACCTGTAGTAGATCCTCGGGTGCGGACCTGAGGCGGTTTATCTCCAGCCTGTTTTCTGGAGCGTAGCCCAGTACCTCCACAGCAGTACTATCCTTCCTGATGCCTGCTATATTGCATTATGTTCTTGCTGTTGCCGTTCATTCTGTACATGTATATATTAATAAAGATTGTGTTACCTACAGTACTGGTCCATTTCTCGTTATTGAGTCCGTGACATAGACTGATGGGTTCCTGAGAGGCTGCTATTAATACTGGGGTTAGGTTGATGTAAATCTACTACTACTACTATTATGTGTCAAAGGTGCTGCATTTCAGCAGCAGCAGCACTCATCATATGTTTTTAGAGGTCTCAAACTATTTCTTTGAACTTTCGCAAAGTTAACTACTACTTTGAGAAAGGTGTTTTGGTGCTTGTTTGTCTAACTGTCATTTGCAGCAGTTGCTTGAGCTGCTATACCTTCTTCCATTATTCCATAATCAACGCTAGAATATGACTCGTTGTCTTCAGTGTTCTTACATTGTTTATTTCATAGTACTGGCATGGGACCTTGACAATCTGCATTCTTCCTGGGAGGAGAGGGATCACAATTATTTATTGCATATGATGCAGCAAACATGGCTACAGGCAGTTTTTGAATTACTACTTAACTTGTATGTGTCTGCACTGCTACCATTCATTTCTCTCCTCTCATTCTGCATTTGCTGGGCATTACTCAAATACTAAATAAACACAACAGATCGTGCTACAATATCCCGGAAGAATGTGTAGGGGAACTAAATAAGACATATATATATATATATATATATATATATATGTATATATATATATATAATTATAATGCAACTCTATACAAAAAAGCAATAGTGGCTTCAATAAATATATCAACAAGCAATAATTATGTACAAAGTATATCAACATATATAGTTCCCACTTATCTTTAATGGATAATATAGTCCTATACTCGGGTTAGAAAGTCCATATTGTATTTAATGTGATGAGAAGGAATGGAAAACAAAGATGAAGTGAGATGAGGACAAACCGTAATCATGCAATACACCACAGTTCGACAATCCTCATGCTGCTTCACAATATGGCCTCGTCCATACACAATGTCAATCTAACAGAAAAGGAAGCGCAAAAAAAGGAGATATCTAAAAGCAGTTTATTCTTTTATTCTTAAATAAAGTTTATTCTTAAATAATAATTTGCACGCAACACATAAAACCACACTTACAAGATCTCCCAAAAGTATTCGCTTATCTCCCTCTTGGTGCTGTGACCTTTTTAACTCCACAAGCGCCACCACACTACAATAGAGTCCTGGCCTCGGGCGTACAGCAAGGGAACTAGGCACCAACCAGGAGGTATCACGGTGCCCGTGATCTTAGCTGTGGGGCGACATTGCTACTTCCGGGTTTCTCCTTGCACGGTTCTTATTGGCCATTGGGTTCTGGATCCGCCCAGGGCTAGCCTTTTTATATCGAGGTCTGTCATTCTTTCAGCGCCCTTTCGTGGTGTACCTGTTCCTAGCTTTTGAGTTGCTGCATGTCCCTGCTCTGTGTATGACCCGGCTCGCCTTCTGTCGCTCCTGTGTTATTGCTTTCTGTTGCTGACTAGGACTGGCTGACTACCTCCATGTGTACTGAACTGGCCTTGGCTGTGAACCTGCTCCGTTGCTGACTAGGACTGGCTGACTATCTCTGTGTGTACTGAACTGGCCTTGGCTGAACCTGCTACAGTTGCTGATTGGGCCTGGCTGACTACCTCCTTGTGTACCGATCTGGCATTCTGGTTTCTGACCTTTCTTTGTGTGTACCTTGAGCTCTGTTACTCTCACTCTCTTACTCAGCGAATTCCGCTACAGCGCCTGCTTGACCTGTCACTCCCTAGGTTACCTGGGAGACTGAGTTGCGAGTAGCTACTGTTACTGCTATTCCCTAGCATGCTAGGGATCCGGTCACCCGCCAGTATCCGGTTGGGGTGTTGCCTCCGCTATCCCTAGCGTTCTAGGGACCCGGTCACTTGCCAGTGTACTATCTGTGTTGCCTCCGCTATCCCTAGCATTCTAGGGACCCGGTCACTTGCCAGTGTCCTATCTGTGTTGCCTCCGCTATCCCTAGCATTCTAGGGACCCGGTCACTTGCCAGTGTACTATCTGTGTTGCCTCCGCTATCCCTAACGTTCTAGGGACTCTGTCACTTGCCTACCATACTCCTATCACGGCACCAGTGATCTGGGCGACATTCTGTCCATCTCTCTGCTACTGTTCTCCTATTGGCTGCTCTGTACTGCTCCTCCTAGTGACAGCCTTTTTATACCCTGGGCTGTCACTCTGCTGGTGCCCTTTCAGGGTGTACCTGATGCCTGGCGCTAGTTTTTGCTGTTCTGATCTAGTGTATGACCCTGGACTGCCTGACCACGCCATTGTCTTGTTCCTGATACTGTGTACCGATTCGGATTGGCTGACGTTCCTGCTTCCTGTTCTGACCCGGCCTGGTTGACGTTCCTGCTCCGTGTACCAACCCGGCGAGACCGCCAATCCTGCTCTGTGTACCAACCCGGCGCGTCTGAGGATCCTGCTCCGTGTACCGACCCGGCTTGGCTGACGTTCCTGCGCTGTGTACCAAATCGACTTGGAGGTGGTTCCTGCTTCTGCTGTGCCCGGTTGGGCTCCTCCAAACTGTTTCTGCTGCTGCCTGCCTGGCACCGTTACAGCTTTACTGGGCCTCCTTGTATTCCATTATTCCGGTTGCCAGTATACTCTGCCAGAGGTTAAGAGTCTCATTGTGCCTCCACACCGTGTTGCATTCGCTTGGTCTATTGTGGTTCAGTTGAGCGCCTCCGGTGGTTGCCGTTATCCAGACCATAGCGCTATTAACCCCTTCGGGGGAAGGGCCTCTTTTTATTACTACCACTCTGGGTTTTGTTGGGCTCCGTTACAGTGTGCGATTAGTCTCCATTTGGTTCAGCTGTGCTCTTCCGGTTGCCATCCATTTATACTATCGCACATTAACCCTTTAAGGTAGTACGTGCACACGGTGGTGGGCTGCTCCAGTAGGGCCTCCATTTAGGCATGAGCTCTGACCAGCATGTGTATCGTTGGTGGGCGTCCACCATTGCATCCTCTTACAGGCGTCCAGTGCCTGTTGTTGCAGTCCTGTCATTGTCGCCTCGCCTTGCCTATAGGCGACATTGGGCCTTCATTACGCATAACTGCCAGTGGTTTCACTGGTTACATTGGACATTCATACACTGTATCAAATTCATTAACCTGACCTGTGTCAGTATTGTGTGTATATTACATACCGGACCCATGTGGGTTCATTTGCTTGTAACCTGTCCTGTGTCAGTTTCTACTGTTGTTACTGGACCCGTGAGGGTTACTTCATTCCTTGTGTGCCTTAATAAAATTGTGTTTTTACCAGCATCTACCGTGTCTGAGTGTACTGAACCGTAACAAATCCCTAGCTTCCTAGGGATCCGGTCACTTGCCAGTATCCTATCTGTGTGTTGCCTACCATACTCCCTAGCGTTCAAGGGATCAGGTCACTTGCTATTGTCCTATTGTGAGTTGCCTCCATATTTCCTAACGTTCTAGGGATTTGCCCTGCAGTTACCTGCCGCTATTCTCGGTGTGCCTTTCCGCGGTTTGGTACTGTTATGGTTTCTCTGTTCCAGTATCCAGTCTACGGATCAAGCCCATTAGTTCCTGTTGTATTGTTTTTTCATTGCATATTATTTCTGTTCATCCTGACCTGTGACAGATTTGGGAAGTACCACAGTACTGTCCTTATCTGGGCCTTAGTAGGGTGATCTTGCCTTGCTGATTATTTTCAATAAAGCTGATCTTAACCTTACCTAATTTACCTGAGGGTTCTTACAAAACCGTGACAGAAGGGACCAAAAATCCAAAGGGAAATATCTTTAGACCCCAACACGTATCGCGAGCCTTTCTGCTCGCTTCATCAGGGGTTACAGAGGGCCGGCTGGTCTGCTTCTATATATACACACATATATCCAACGAGAATCCTTGCTGGGTCAGCGAATCCTTGAACAGTCGGCTCTCTGTTACAGTGACAACATCTGGACTACTTAATACTACGACTTCATAAGCATTACGAAAAATATAAAACATAAATACATTGCAAAGAAAGCAATAAAAAGTTCAATCACTTTTTAGAATAAAAAAGATAAAAAAATTAATAAAAAGTACTAAGAATACAAATAGATGATAAAAAATAAATAGTAACACAACTAATTAAAATGTCATATCATTGGGTCTAGGCTTAAATAAAAACTGCTAAGTCTAGAACTACATTCGGACCCCATGGGGTTAGAGTTCTAAGCTCATGGATCCAAAAAGTCTCTCGTTTTCTAAGAGTCAGCAATCTGCCACCTCCTCACCTATCCGTCGGAATGTTCTCAATAGCTGTAACTTTAAAATTATCAGGATGACATTCTTCATGCTCCATAAAATGTTTAGGAACACCATGTTTATCTATCCTATTAGTAATATTCCGTACATGCTCAGTGAATTACACTTTTTATTTTCACATAGTGCGACCCACATATTGAACACCACAAGAACACGTAGACAGGTATACAACGAAGTCCGAATTACAATTCATAAAACTTTGCATTTTATATTGCTTACGTGTCACCTCTGATTTAAAAATATTCTTATTCAAACTGTTCTCATAAGCATAGTGTTATCATGGTGCCCGTGATTCCTTATTTTTTATTTTTCTGTCAGTTAGCCTGTGTGAGGTCCTCATTGGTTGCCCTGTGTTTAGCCCACCCAGTATTGCCTTTATATACTGGGCTCCTGCACTTTATCACTGCCCTTTCGTGGTGTTCCTGTGCCAGTTCTATGTTGTATTGAGGTTTCCAGTGTACCGACTTGGCTTGCCTGACTAGTCTCCTGTTCCTGCTCCTGTGTACCGACCCGGACTGCCTATTCTCCAGTGATTGTTCCTGTGTACCGACCCGGCCTGGCTGACGTTCCTGCTCCTGTTCCTGGATCCCGGCTCGGCAGTCCCCCGTTGTGGTACTAGTCGCCTCGGCGACATTCTGACTTCCGATGCCTTACTGTTTGGCACCTCTGCCCCGCAGGCTTGCCTGTCTTCCATTTGCTCAGAGCGCCTCTGGCCTAGTCCTCCTTTCCGTAACCGGTTGCCAGTGTTGCCTCTGTGAGTGCACTGGTATTCTGCCATTGGTTGCTCCTCCCTGTCTAAATCGGTTGCAAGTGTTGCCTCCGTTAAAACACCGGTACATTACCATTGGTTTGCTCCACTCTGTCAAAACTGGTTGCAAGTGTTGCCTCCGTTATAGCACAGGTACATTACCATTGGTTACGCTCCATTCTGTCAAAACCAGTTGCTAGTGTTGCCTCCTTTATAGCACCGGTACACTACCATTGGTTTGCTCTACTCTGTCAAAACCGGTTGCAAGTGTTGCCTCCGTTAAAGCACTGGTACATTACCATTGGTTTGCTCCACTCTATCAAAACCGGTTGCAAGTGTTGCCTCCGTTATAGCACCGGTACACTACCATTGGTTACGCTCCACTCTGTCAAAACCGGTTGCTAGTGTTGCCTCCGTTATAGCACTGGTACACTACCATTGGTTTGCTCCACTCTGTCAAAACCGGTTGCAAGTGTTGCCTCCGTTAACGCACTGGTACATTACCATTGGTTTGCTCCACTCTGTCAAAACCGGTTGCAAGTGTTGTCTCCGTTATAGCACCAGTACATTACCATTGGTTACGCTCCATTCTGTCAAAACCGGTTGCAAGTGTTGCCTCCGTTCAGCACCGGTACTCTGCCATTGGTTCTGCTCCACTCTGTCATAACCGGTTGCTACTGTTGCCTCCGTGTCAGCACCAGTAGCACTCCTGATTTCTTCAGTGGACTAGTATACTGTGGACTCTATCTGTGGCGTCTTCTGATGCAGCAGGTTGCCAGAACACGTGACTGTTCTCCTCTCCTCTGAACATTAACTCCTGCATTGCTGGAACCTAGAAACCTTATCATTCGCCTGACCCGTGTCAGCACTAACTGGTTGTCTCCTATATATATGCTGGACCTGTGTGGGCATAATTAACCTGTCGTGTGTCTGTACTATATGTGTTATATTACAGGACCTGTGAGGGTTCTTTATGTATTATTGTATTTAATAAAACTGTGTTTTTATCTTAACTCTGTGTCTGTGAGTCAAACAAACCGTTACAAGTGTTCATAGGTAATGCATCCCTTTTTTCCACATATAAATATCCCTGCTTTACATGCAAGGAAATTTTTATTTAATTATCATGTGGAATTAGTGCCACCTCATTGTATGCACCTTCCAGAAGATCTTTATCATATCCTTTGGCTGCAAACTTTTCTAAGACAATTTTGGCCTCCTCCTTATACTCTACTGGTTTACTACAATTCATTTTCAATCTCTGTAGTTGATGTTATTCTGTTTCCATCTTTTATGATGACCACTAACATAATGTAGGTAGCCATTTCCAAACAATTCTAGTTAAAATCTGATTCCCCTCATGATATAACAAGTCTAAAAATTAAATCTTATCCAAATCCTGCTTGGTAGTAAATTTTAAATTATAATCATTAATATGATCAGAACTGGCCTTCCTCTGCCCACTACCCCCCCTCCTAACTGTTACCCAGCTGCCTACCTCTTGCTCCTCAGCTGCAACTCCACCATCTTCACCACTAACCCCGCATACTACCTTTCCTTTCCAAATCCAATATCTTAGATTCTAAAAAGAAAATATGCTCACACTTGGCACAGTGGTAAGACCGCTGGAACAACTGCTCCAAGTAACATAGTAGATAATGGTGAAAAAAAGACATGCGTCCATCAAGTCCAGCCCATGCCAAAAACACCCCTGTTGATCCAGAGGAAGGCAAAAAAAAGCCCTCTGGAGTCATTTCCAATCTAGACCCAAGTGTGTGTGTGTGTGTGTGTGTGTGTGTGGTTCCTTCCTTACTCCAATTCATAGTCTAATAGTTCCCAGAATCAATATCCTATTTGCTTTGAAGCCATCTGTCATAATTGTCAATATTGTTCTGAGCTAGATAGGCATCCATTGCTTTTTTGAATGCAGTTGCATTATCTGCAAGCACAACATCCCAAGGCAAAGAATTCCATAGCCTTACCGCCCTTACTGTAAACAATCCCTGCCTTTGTTTTAGTCAAATGCGCCTTTCCTCAAGTCTTAATGGATGACCTCTTGTTCTTAGCTCAGCTCTTTGCATAAATAATTAATTGGATAGTTATTTGTATTGACCTTGAATGTATTTGTAAATGGTAATCATATCACCCCTTAGAAGTCTCTTCTCTAATGTAAACAAACAGTTTGGCTAGTCTCTCTTTGTAACTCAGATCCTCCAATCCCTTCATCAGTTTTGTTGCACGTCTCTGCACCTTTTCCAGTTCAGTAATGTCTTTTTTTAGAACAGGCACCCAAAATTGTACTCCATATTCTAGATGAGGCCTAACCAAGGATTTATACAGAGGTAGGATAATATTAGCACCCCTTGCTTCTACACCTCTTTTTATGCAGGCTAGTACTCTATTTGCTCTTGCAGCAGCTGAATGACTCTGCACACTGCTGTGAAGTCTATTGTCTATCAGTACTCCTAAATCTTTCTCTAATGAGGATTTCCTAAGTTGATTCCCATTTAGAGTATATGTAGCAAGTTTGTTTCTACAGCTCAAATGCATAACCTTACATTTATCTACATTAAATGACATCTGCCACTTTTCTGCCCATTCCCTTAGTTTATCTAAAAAACATCCAGCTCTGTATGTATTTCCTTACATAGCTTAGTGTCATCAGCAAAGATTGATATGCTACTTTCAATTCCCACTTCTAGATCAAACATGTGAGAAGAGGTGCACTGTGTGAGATTGTCTAACCTGCTATCACTCATGCTTGGTTTTATAATTCAAATAGATTTATACTGTCCTCTAATGCTCACTCTAAGGAAAAATAAAGAAAATGTAAATGTGAATGCAGTAAATCCCTTGAAATTACCTTCACCACAGAGCTCTGCGGATTTCCTACTCCTGCTTCTATTCCAACTCCAGATTCTTTCAAACTCCCACTTGTCTGCAGTCCACTTAGATGCAGCCTCAAAGAGCAAGCTCAGATGAGCTATGGGACTGTATTTATAGTAGCACCACAGCCATGCGACTCCCCTTAGCAATCACCCTTAATCACACAGGACCAGATAAAAACAACAGTAAACACAACAGATGTTTTTTTAACCCTTGCAATACCCACACAAAATTTATATTTTTTTAACCCTTAATAAACACAAAATACACTCGCTTGTACTTAACCAGATTCTTTCAAACTTCCAATTGTCTGTAATCCACTTATATGCAGCCTCACAGAGCAAGCTCAGAGGAACTATGGGAGTGTATTTATAGTAGCACCACAGTTGGCTGGTATAAGCCAAATCCGAGGCGTATCCTGTTATATAGGGATACATAAAAGATCCTAAAGGATTTTGCAATTTTATCGAATGCATGGGCCAGACGGCACTGGCCATCCTTGATCTGCCGCACTTTATCCACTCTATGTTTCCTCTGGAGTATGTCTGCCAATAACTTGCCCAACTTATTGCCCTGAATATACACTTTATATTTGTACTATTGAAAAGAATGGAAAGACACTGCTTGCATTAAGGTTGAGATATCATGCCTCAGTGTCGTCAGTTTCCAACTTAAGGCCTCAGACAGGGACACCTTAAGTCAATTTTTCAGGGTTTGAGCCAAGGGATCTTTCAATAGCATTTCATTCAGCCTCCAGGGTCCCTTTTGGAGACCACCTCCGGGCAAACAGAGATCTGTGAATACCGGGCCATGATCTGACCAGGTAAAGTTACCCATTGTGGAATTACGAACATATTGCAAGGAGAACTGGTCACAGAGCAATAGGTCAATACAAGAATACTTAGAATGAACTGGAGAAAAGAAGGTGAAGTCCCGTCCCGATAGGTTGGCAAGTTTCCAAATGTCAAGTAAGATGTATTTGTCCAAAATGGCACCAAATCTAGTGATAAGAGAGGAAACTGTGTGATGAGCAGGGAGGATTGCAATTGATGCTTGAATTGAGTGCAAAGTTGAAATCCCCCCAATCAAGTAGACTGTGGCCAGAGTGACCATGGAGCCCAGGATAGTTCCATTCATATACACAAATCTTCCCCCCCCCCCCCAAGCACCGTATCCACAGTGGTCCACGGGATAGATCTTTGCAGGATCGCTACCCCTTTTGATTTTGTATTAGCTGAGCATACCACTGCTGAGGAAAATGACGACGACTCAAGGTGGGGTGACTAGTTGCCTTAAAATGTGTCTCCTGCAGAAAGACAGCATGAGACCGTTCCCTCACCATATCACGGAGAAGACGACTATGCTTTTTGAGGATGTTCAGGCCACGGACATTGAGAGAGCAGCAGTGCAACACCGATAGGTTAGCCATAATCAGTCTGAGCAAGTGGACTGCCGACTACTTCCCCCGTGGGGAAAGGAAAAAAAGGTGAGGGAGGGAGAGAAATAGAACAGAGGAAGGAGCTCAAAGGATGGCCAATGAGACCAGACACAGAAGGCGAGTGAACAGACTAGAGAAGAAAGGAAGAAATATAGACAGAAACAGCGCGCAAGGGGTGCACTGCGGAACCACCTATTGCATAGACAGCCAGAGTGAGAAAGAGGGATAGCAAACCAAGGAGTATGGCGAGGGGAGAACTCCACAGCCCATACAGTACAGCCAATAGCTGTGTGATCAGGCTAGGGAATGCAAATAGGCAAAAATTAACCACAAATCCCATATCAGGACCATATATGAGCTGAGGATCAACAATCATAGGAACAGTTGCAAAAACAGTCTCTGCAATACATGACCAATTATGTCAGAGAGCTGCAAAGAGTAGGTGCAGACAGTATTGGGAAGCCAAAATGGAAGCCAAATAACACACTTGTAAACAGTATAATATTTTGAAGTGGAATGAAAAGTGCAGGCAACAGACCACATACTAGAGAATAGGGACACACAAAATAGGACCAGTGGCACTCAAGAGGTTAACTAAACAGAAATTGTCATTCTTTGGGCTCCAAGTGTAATAACATAAGATTCAAGGAAGCTATAGTGAGGAAAGACAAATGCCAAGTCTACCTCCACAGGTTTTATGGTCCTGAGAAAAACAGCTAGGCAATCCATGACTGAGGAAGCCAATAATAGGAGCCCCCTAATTTAAGATTATTCAGCCCCATGTATTAAGTGATAAAAATAAGTCTAAGGTCTGCATTTTAAGTAACTTTGTAAGTAGGAGGATGCAAGGGCACAATCCAGTGTGTGTGTATGTGTGGTAAACTGGAAGGGAGGAGGGGGTCTCCACCTCAGAAACCATTACTGGAGTGCCCTGCCTACATGGAGGAGGAGACTTTGCCCTGTGGTTCTTGTGTTCCACATTGCACGACAGAGAAATGTATTCTGGCACTAATATGTTATTAAATTAAGCACAAATTATAGGTTGCAGTATTTTATAGTGCTGTTTTCTTAAGTAGACACCTGTATGTCAAACTCTGGTATTTGCACATGGTACTTTGCTGTGGCTCATGCACATTGCCATCTTCAGTTTCATGGAGGTAGGGAGAGGGTTGCTCCAGTGGGTGGAGTTTGGTCACTCTTCTGGACATCCAGCTCTTGGGGCCATCAGTATCCCCAGACATTCATTGGCTGGTTGTGGATGGTAGGAGATATGGTTCCAAGATTGATTATTCCAGGACAATATTTCAGATAGGGTGGTGACTGCAAAGGGTGACTTCTCTTTCCTAAAATAAAACTGTTTTAATAAAGGTTTCCTGCACTGAGTTGTTCATATAACATTCCATAATAAACAATGGGCCATATTGATAAAGACAAAATGCAGCTTTTATGTGGCAAACAAACTTAATCAATAACCTTATTTGAAAAGGTAAAGTATAGCAGCTTTGGGGAAATCCAGTGTAGGTATCAAATAAAATAAAAAAAAAGCACAGAAAACTCCCACTAATCTAAATGCAGATTTTTTTAACTCACTGAATGCTAAAGATGTCCCTAACACATTCACGGGTAAGATCCCAATTTAGATAATTAGGAATTTTACTATCATGCAGCTCTTTTGTCTTTATACAGGAGGCTCAATAGGCTGTAATTTGCAAGCTAAAATAATGAGCAATTCTAAAGCAAACCATATTGGAGAAATAAAAATGCCCAGTAATTTAGAGTGAGTGTTAACCCTGTCTATAGTAGATAGGACTCAAACACTGAATTGAAGACCTCTTCAATTCAAGGAGTTTGAGAAAAAAAAAAAAAAATAATTAAATCAGTTCTTTGGGTCATTTTTTATTGCCTCCCCCTCCCCCATGGCACAGTGTTTTGCTCCAAAACGGCACCTTTTTAGCAGTTATTCAGTGTGGTCCTTTGATACCATTCCTGTGCAATTTGTTGCTGTAACAAAATATCCCATGAAACAAAGTGTGAACACCTGGGGTGTCAAACATATGGCTTGAGAATCCTTTTCCACTGGCCCTCCACAGTGCCCCAGTCATAGTGAGTCACACTTAAAAGACCTCCAGCTGGAGCAATATCTGCTGTCTGTACCTTCAGTGTTATCTTGAGCGTCTGCATTTGCATACTATCCTAAGTTCATAAATTTTGGGTAGAACTGGAAGACTGGGACATTGAACCTGTATGTATACGTGGCTGGATCAAATACCCAGATACCTGTTCAATGTTGATTTAATTGTCTGGTGACATACCCAGGCCACTACAACTACTACTCTCCTCCAGTTGGTCCTCTTTAGGTGAACCAGGCTAGTGTTGGTGCTTGTTGAGGAATGCAACAGTGTCATTCCCACCAGACTGTCTAGCACAAAAGGTGAAAGTCACTACCTTCAGCTAAAAGCAGAAGGGGCAGAGGCTTAGACACGTCACTGTTCAGTCCCAGGTGAACAGATAAGTGTTGGAGGAAGGTGTTCTGTATAAGGTAGGTCAGCTGACATGCCCCTTCCCCTAAATACAGAAATAACTGTGGCTGTCTAGAAGAGATTTTTTTTTTTTTTTGTGTGTGTGTGTGTGTGTGTGTGTGTGTGTGTGTGTGTGTGTCTGAATGTGCAACATGTTTGTTAATCTAATAGATATGTATTATTATGCATATCATTTTCATAGTGCAACTGGCTTTCAGCAGCTGCTTTGGAATCTAAACAGGACCTGTGACGAATTATGTCTGGCACCCTTGCTTTAGTCTCAGCATCCCTGTTCAACTCATTGCCAAAACTCAACCAATACCCAATTGTCTTTCTATCTGGGGCATAAATATACAAGCTGTAAATTGTATTATTTGCAGATACGTACAAACATATAGGTTAAAGCTATTGTTTCTGTCTTCTGCTTTGCAGAAACACCTTACATCATGGTTGTTCTACACAAATGTGAGAAACCGTGAAAAACATGATGTATTGTATGAAGCCTCTTTTTCAAGCTTCTGATATCTTAAAGCAGGAGTATGCAACCATTTCTAAACCAGCTCTTGGGGGATGATAGTAGTTATAACCTCCAACCAACCCCAGACTAGTGGGGTTGATAAGTAGTTGTATGCTCCAACAGCTGGAGAGTCAAATGATGCCTACTTTTGTAACACGCACTGGAGTTACTTCTCTTACCTTACTGCATCGCAGGAGAGGAGAAGAAAATACTTGAACTTTTTTTTTGTCTCTCCAGTTGTGGTTGTTGGACTAGATACAACTTCCATCAGCCATTAGTAGTTCTTTGCCACACAAGATTTATTGCATCACTATAGTTCTTTGTCACACAAGATTTATTGCATCACTAATTAAAAGTGTCCTTTAAAGCATTGTTTAAAAGATGTTCATCTGGAATGACATTTAAATTATGATTTACCAATATCCTCCGAATATACACATCTATATAATTGATAAGGTGCGACAACTCATTTCTTTAATCGGTATAACATTATGCAGTGTTTGTTCTCATTTTCTCTGCTCTTTCACTGAATGCCTCTAAAGTTTAATTGGAATTATCACAGGATTGAAATTCTTGAAGCGCATTCTATGGTTCAGATGTACAGGGCAGAGTCATGAACAAACTCACAGAATTTTTAACCCACTGAGCACAAAAGGGCTTCCCAAAGCAAAGTGTTTGTCAGCCTAAGGGGTGTGCCAAAGACGTGCGACAGCCACATTATACATTATTGGTGCAATTCTGGAGGGGGAAAAAAAAACAAAAAAAAAACCAACCACAAACACGGAACATTCTCCATATTCCATAGAACATCTCTCCGCGGTAGCTGGAGAGCTGGACAGCAACAAACATCCAAGAAGCTGGAGAAAAGAAGGAGCAGGGCCACAGGCCATGAGGCACACAGGGTACCCCAATATTCCCTATGGTTAAAGGGTCCTCAGACTATGTGATATCCAACATTACCAGTTGAAGCCAACATTGTTTTATGAACAATAGATCACATCAAACCAATTTACTTGCATGGTTTTAGAAACCAGCATAGTTTTATGACTAACATATCATGTCAAACTAATTTTCTTGCATTTTATGAAAGGATAAGTAGTAATTTAGGCAAGGGTATTGCTGTTGATGCAGTTTGAGAGTTTTTATTGGAAGCAGAAAATATACAGTACATATTACAAACAAGTGCCACATAAAATTAGCACATGACAAAGAAATATCAGGAATATTTAGGTTATTCAGGCAGCAAAGCAGAGCCATGAACTCAGCCATTGTGTTGAACCTAATACTTTTTAATTTGTTCATTAATACATCAAGATGTGGGAATTTCTCAATATTTGCGGAGAACACTAAGCTGTATAAGGAAATACATACAGAGAAAGATATATTTTCTCTGAGAAGATTTGTATCAACTGAGTGAATGGGAAGAAAAGTGGCAGATGAGATTTAATATAGATACAGGAATGTTTCTGCAGCCTAAATGCATAACCTAACATGCTAAATATAAATTAAATCTGAATCTACTGGGGAATCCTTGTCTGAGAAAGATTTAGGAGTACTGATCAACAGCAGACTAGTATACAGTGTCACTCAGCCACTGTATAAGCCTCTAGGGTATTCTCGATCAACATATATTGTATATATAAATTAGAAGGTCATGGAACCAAAATTCTGCATCCTTGCCACACCCACCCAGGGGCAGCAATAATGAGGAGTTATGCAAACATCCTCCATACTGCCTGTCCCATTGGTCCATGCATGAGAAATCTCCCCCCCCAACAGCCTCTCCTGTCAAAATCACTACAAGAACTTAGCAGTTGGCGGAGTTATGCAAATTCCCCATCAAGCTATTTTTTCCAGGCAGCATCTTTCCCCAGCTTGTCCCAGTGCAGTCATGATTGGGAGAGGAGTTGTATAAATTCCTCTTCACTGCAGCTGAAACTGAAAAATGTACTTACTGAAGGGCATACCATCACCAGGCAGATATTATGCTTTGCTGCTCTGTGCACACAAGGAAATGACAATTAATAGGAGCCATCCATATGGGTAATGGCTCTAGGTATGGAAATAAATTAAAGAAAAAAAAAAAAAAAAAAAGAAAATATGAAGAAGTCCCTTGCACTCCTGTAAGCCAGACTCATTAAACCAGTGCTGCAGTTGATAGGTGGGGGTTCCACAATGGACGAGAGAGAAAATAATTTACATTAAATCAAACTTAGTTACCCATTTCATGCCTTTCAAAAACAAAAAAACGCTTCATTCAAACCACTCCTGTTTTAGGCATTTGCCATATACAAGAAAGCATATTCTGCAAACTAACTTTACCAAAAAAAAGTCCAAGGCAAAAAAGTGCAAAAGGCACTCCATAACCTATAAAACAAGAGGGGAAATAGTGAATGAGCTAGCTACTATCCTCCTCTGACCTAAGAGTGTGCGATCAGGCACAATAATACTGGCCAGGGTTCTTCTCCCTCCAGCTCTTCTTAAGAACTCCCTCTGTGTATTGCTGTGTCCAGCCGGCACCATTTGATCCAGCTTGAGAAAGCCGGTAGCCTCACTCCAAACCAGCCTGGCAGTTAAAGTTATAGGGATTTAGGCTGTGAGAATATCTTTGACCACCTGCAGTAGCCCTCAGAACAAATGACCACCACTTCAGGGGGTCAGCAGAATGAAAGGAATTGTCTGGAAGCCACAATGTGATAGAGGAAACTGGATTAGGAGGACTCATTAGGTGGTTTGAAACCCTACATATTTTCTGCTGCCCATTCATTGGCTAATTTTGATCTCCTGCAGTGTAACTCAATCGGGTTGGCTAGGCCTCTATGGGTTCTCTTTGACTATATATTACACACATAGGACAAACACAGACAAGCTATGTGCAAAGGAAATCCAAGCTTCAAGGGGAAATTCAAAGAGTGTTGGTATATGTATCATGGTCAAGTGTGCCATTTTGTGCTTGTGTAGGCTTTGCAGGGTTGGTACAAGCTTTGGCTTGTGCATGCAATTATTTATTCTGCCAAATTTTTGCTCACAAAAACTGGCCATATCTGGAGTGTATACTAAAATCCTGTTTTCTCTGTCGTCCAATACAGGTTACTGGTAACTTTGGGATGTCCAACCATTAAGTTCACCAGGGCAGGAAGAAAGGCAAGGACCAGGCACAGGCCCCCAAAGTCACCAGAGCACCAATGAACCAACGGATTATGAATAGCTCAACAATAACCGCAAAAGTGTCAACGGACACCAAAAAGGGGTAAAAACAGACCCCAGGAACTGTCACACAGCACACTGAACTAGAGCCAACAGGGCTCAAAAGTGAAAGAGTACTGAAGAGACGAAGGAGATCCTAGACAGGCAAGGATGCCTCCAGGATCTTCCTCCAAAAACTGGCTTCAGCCGATGCCAGCACATCCACACGATAGTGTTTGGAAAAGGTATGCACAGACGACCAAGTGGCCTCCTTGCACAACTGATCAGCAGAGGCCTGATTTTTGTAGGCCCAAGATGCCCCCAATAGACCTCGTAGAATGAGCCGTGACCCGAAAGGGAACAGGCCTCTTCCTAAGTTCGTACGCCTTTTGAATAGTGGACTTGATCCAAGAAGCAATGATTACCTTGGAAGCAGGCTTCCATGCCCTGGGACCCTCAGGAATGGCAAAGTGTGTCAGACTGCCTCAATGGCTTAGTGCGATGCACATAGAACTTGAGACAACGTACAACATCCAACAGGTGACGATCCTTCTCCTTGTCAGAAATAGGGCTAGGGCACAAAGTAGGAACCGTAATCTCCTGATTAATGTGGATCTCTGACACCACCTTTGGGAGAAACTCCTGTGAAGTGCGAAGCACCGCCTTGTCTTTGTGAAACACCAAAAAGGGTGGCCTACAAGACAGGGCATGCAGCGCCGCAACACGGCAAGCAGATACAAGCGCCAGGAGGAAAGCCATCTTCCACATCAGAAGACAGAGAGGAATAGTGGCCAATGACTCAAAGGGAGGGCGCTAAAGGATGCCCAAAACTAAGTTAAGGTCCCACTAAAGAGCAGGAGACTTAAACACAGGATGGGTATGAGCAACACCTTGGAAGAAAACCTTGACATCAGGAAGAATAGCAAGGTGCCTCTGAAAGAAAACAGAGACAGCAGAAGTCTGAACCTTAAGAGAACTCATACTGAGATCCTTATCCACACCATCCTGCAGGAAGGAAAGGACTGTAAGATATCAAAATCCTGAGACAGGTCCCTATCAGCACCCCAAGATAGAAGGTAGACCAAACTCGATGGTAGGCCTTAGAGGAAAGTGGCCACCACGCCAGAAAAAAATCCCTTCTTCAAAATTGAGGATTCAGTCTCCATGCCAGATGATGAACATCCTCCTTCCACAGGTAACCCTGTAGAAGATCCGGACAGGAGGGAAGCTGAAGAGGTTCCGCCACAGAGATCCAGAAGCTCCGGAAACCAAGCCTACCAAGGCCAGTACAGAATGACTGGGAAGCACTCCAGTCACAGTTTCCGTATCACCCTGTGCAACAGGGGAATGGGAGGAGAGATGTATGCCAGAGGAAAATTACACAGGATCGACAAGGCATACACTGCTAGAGCCAGGGGATCCACCCAGCGAGAGCAGAACGTTGGAACCTTCCTGTTGTGTCTTCTCTTACCATCAAGTCAATGCATGGAAGACCCCACAACTGGACAATGAGGCCGAACACCTCTTGATGTAGTTCCCACTCTCCACTGTTCACTGTGTGTCGACTGAGGAAGTCTGCCAGAACATTGTCTACGCCAGGAATATCAAATGGCAGGGACATGCTCCTCTGCCCAGGACAAAATAGCCTTGACCTCCAGCCAAGCTGGGAGACTTCTTTTATCACTTTGCTTGTTGATTTAGGCTACCACTGTGGCATTGTCTGACTGTACCCTGACCGGGCAATCCTCCAGCTGACATGTCCAGTGTTGCAGGGCATGAAATATCACCAGGACATGGATGGGAAGGAAAGATTCTTCCTGGGACCACAGGCCCTGAGCATTCAAGTGCCCAAGGAATGCTCCCCATTTAGAGAGGCTGGCATCTGTTGTCACGGTTGTCCAGAATGGCACCAGGAAGGGCCTGCCTTTCAAGAGATTGTTCAGGTTGAGCCACCACGAGAGGCTCAGCTCCACATGAAGAGAGAGAGATAGGGACCTCTCCAGGAGATCCTGTAGACCCCTGCATGCCAGAATTAGAAACCTCTGAAGTTCCCTGGTATGAGCCATAACAAACGGAACCGCTATGGTGGAAATGAACTTCCCCCCCACCAGGGATGACAACTTCTTGGCTGGAACTGGATCCTGACACTAGACAGCTTGGACCTTCAGTGTGATCTGATGAGCCACATCATCCAAGAGAAACAACATCCCTCTCTGGGTGTCAAAAAGGAGGCCCAGAAACACCATCCTCTATGAAGGAACAAGGTCAGGCTTGTCCAGATTTATGATCCATCCATGACGGGACAGCATGAATGCAATCCTGCACCTGCTGATGGCGTTCCAGAGAAGATGCCTTCAGAAGGAGGTTGTCCATGTACAAGGTAACTCTGATGCCGTCCCGATGGAGGATGGAAATCAATGCTCCCAGGACTCTGTTGAAGACTAGAGGAGCCGTGGTCAGGCCAAAGGGAGGGCTGAAAACTGGAAATGCCCTCGTTTGCAGGCAAAGCAAAGATATTGCCGAATGGTGATGGGCATTTAAGCATCATGAAGATCCAGCGAGGCCAGAAATTCCCCAGGGGACATGGCAGCGATCACCGTGCGTAGTGACTCCTGGCAATACTGGGACCTGACCACAAAGGAGTTGAGAGCCTTCAAATCCAAAATGGGACAGCAGACACCATCCTTCTTGGAAACCACAAAGAGGTTGGAGTAGAACACCAACCCCCGTTCCTGAGGAGGAACAGGTTCCAAGACCTCCTTGTCCAGAAGGGCCGGAATGGCTCCCTTTCCTCTGGCGGCACTTTTCTGCTCCCAGAGGAAAGTGAGAAGAGAAGGTCCGAGAAGAAGGAGGAAGGGAGGTGAAGGGGATTCTGCACCCCATAGCCACCACCTGCAAACCCCACAGGTCCGCCACAGAGGCCTTCCAAGCTGAAAGGTAGTGGAGTAAGCGGCCACCTACCTGCGGGTGGGGACCCAGATTTGGAGAGTCATGCAGAAGGAGGTTTGGAAGCCTTGGGCTTAGCGGAGGACTTGGGCCTCCATTGCTGCTTAGGCTTGGATGAGGAGCGCGGAGTCTGAGGCACCTCCTGGGTCACCTGGTGCGAGTCAGCCTGAAAGGCACAAAAAAGCAGATTTGACAGGAGCCTTCTTCATCTGGACCACTGGCAGGTGATACTCTTCCCTCCAGTGGCTTCACTGATCAGATCCTTGATATCAGGCCCAAACAGAGAGGTGCCCTGAAAGGGCAAGGACAGGAGAGCCCTCTTGGAGGCCGTGTCAGCAGACCAGATCTTGAGCCAAAGAGCATGTCTGGCTACCACAGACATAGTTGATGCCTTGGCTACCATACGCACAATGTCAAACAGGGCAGCAGAAACAATGCTGAGCAGCAGAGATGTTGGCAAGAAGCCGTAACATGTCAGCAGTAGGCGCCCCCGACAGACAGCTGAAGTGAGCTGTTAAGTCCAAACAGCCACAGCTCTATTCACTCATGCCGCGGCAAAAGCGGGGAGCAGGGCAGAACCAGCCATCACAAAAATAGCCTTGAGAGCAGTCTCAAGCTTCTTGTCAGTCCAGTCTTTTAGAGGAGATGCATCAGCCACAGGCAAGGCAGTGGACTTGGAAAGCTTGGAGACAGATCATCCACTTTGGGAGGATGAACCCACTGAGCTAGGGCCGCTTCAGAGAACATAGTAATTTAGGTTGAAAAAAGACTTGCGTCCATCTAGTTCAACCCTTTTCCTATTCCTGTTTACCATCGTTGATCCAAAAGATAAAGCTTAGCAAATTTCCTAGAGACAGACTGTTTCCTGTCTGGAAACTTCCACTCAGGCACCAGGTGGTCAAGAATGGGGTTAGGTGGAAAACAAGTATGGGGCCTAACAGGCTCCTGGAACACATTGAAGGGATCAGAAGAAACCTCCTTCACCAAGGGAATGTTCAGGGTGTTCAACACAGCCCTGATTAGGCCCTCAGCTGAGGGTACAGGATCAGCTTCAAAGGGATCCCCAAAAATCTGAGAGGAAGGGACAGCAGAGCAGTCTTCAGAGTCCACCAATAATGTCTCTTCAGAGGAATCAGACATATTAGGTACACCCGGTGGTTTAAGCAGGGAAGATCTGATAGCAGTGGGGGCCTGCCACGAGTGGAAGACCCCACTGCAAGGTGGATGGAAGGAGTTGTAAGGTGGACCGGAGGTCCCTGGTAGTAGCCTTAAACTCTTGCATCCAAACTGGCTCTAGTGCATGGCTGGAGGTCCCTGAAGGGGGTTCAGGGGCAGCAGCGCATGCTGGGAAAACATGATCTGAGTATTCTCTAGGTAACCCTGTGTGACACGAGAAGCAATGAGGGACACAGATGCCCCAGTATCCTTAGTCTTAGGTCTAACCCGGAGGTCTAAAAGAACAGACATTCTCACAGAGTCAAACGGTCAAAGTATCAAACACCCACAAAATTGTGTGTATGATAAATAAAAATCACCCCAGAAACTCCAAATTAGACTTATCTGGTAGTCGAAGGGTTAAACTGTTGAGAAGAGAAGGAGAGTCCAAGCCCTGCTCGATCAGCAAAGGCAAAAAATGCCTGCCACGGTGGGAGCCAATCAGAAATGAGCGCACAAAGCAAGCACTCATGGGAAAAAAAGTACTCAAACGGTGTCCGAAGCCCCCTGAGCCCCCCAACATGCCCAGAACATTGACCGGATAACAGAGCCAGGGCAGACCAACCAAATAAGCCATCTGACCTCGCTACATGGAGCGGTTGCAGAGATATGTCCCAAAATGTAAAGTCCCATAGAAGTGAATGGAGCAATGGCATCTATGCGGTAAATTCGCGCCTTTACTCAAAGTTAACAAGGTGAATACCAAAATGTAAAACTACTCAAAAGCCCACTAGAACAAGTCAGCAGACCCAATAAACACTGGTCCCAGTAGGAAAAGTGTCCACAATGCCCCTAAAAGATGCTAACCAGCAGCAAAAGGGTTAAGTTACCACAGAAACTTGCTCCAACCACCACACAGACATACAGATAAACCCAATGAGTGCATGAGTATATAATAGGAACTCCAAATGAGACCACTGTGTGGAGGGAAAGCATGGGACATGTGGACCTCAGCACTCAAAGGGTGCTCACCTTTTTCAGCAGGTCTTCTGTCTTCAGATTACCATATATCATGCAGCTTCAGTGGGCAACTGCTGGGGAAAGAACTTGCAGTCAAGATTTCCCCCCCAGGGCGTAGGTCCACAAAAGCACCTGGTAAACTGAGCTATCCTCATTTGGGTGATGGGAATTGTCAGTGATGGTAATCCGCCTAATGGTGGTATCCCATATCCAACAGAAAATAATAAAAAAAACTATAGAAGAACTGTTCTCTTGATTTGTGTTTTGACCAAGGAACAAATCTTACTGGAAGGGGATTGCCTAGCTACAAGCTAAGGAGAGAAGGTAGCCTCCACCCATCAGTCACTTCTCAGATTTGTTGCTGCTTGCATAAAGGGGCTGATCGCCTACCCAAAGTTATCAGTAACCTGTATTGGACGACAGAGAAATTAAGTTGGGGGGGGGGGGGGGGGAGACAAATCCATCAAGTTCAACCTTTGCCTCATACACCATACTTTAAGGAAGCCATGTAATTTACATAATGTGTGTTGATATTAACATTCAGTGACTTGGGAACTCTGGCTTCCTGATAGAGTCTTCTCAATGCATCTTACATTACAGTCATTTTGGGTTCCCACATATGATGCAGTGACAGTTTAAAAGCACACATGCCACAATCCATGGGGATAGCTCTGAAAGCACAAGCCAGGGTGGAGAGAATATTAGCATGCAACAAATATTTAATTAGGCTGCTCATAATAAATTAAAAATTGGATTGGTTTGTCCCTTTTGGTATCTTTATTATGAATCATTACATACATTCTTAACAGACATATGATACGTAAATTGAGCAAATGTCCTGACACCATTGTAAACTAGAAATAAAATGCAGTATGTGCACAGCAACCACAAGGTGGAGCTCTGTACAGTAAATACAGTTGTAGGTTTCAGTTGGATAAGTAAACCAGTTTGGGCTGGCAAAAGTTTGTCATTGTCAGTTCATATCTGGTCACACCGCATGAGAATGCCCCTTTGGCATTAAGGAAAACTGAATGAATCATGTGCCTAAAAACTCCTGATTTTTTTTTTTTTTTTATGTCAAAAGGAGCAGTATCCTGCTGGGTGATACAACCCGTAGATGACCAGGTGTGTGGAACAAACTCATGGGGGTTAAGTGCCAACTAAAGCGGATAACAGATAGGCATGCTTCATATCTAAGAATTATAATGCATTCTAAGAAAATACATATAATAAACTATGTTGCTATCATTTAGGTATTAGTCTAAGAAACCAAGGTAGTCTGACCATTTCAACTTGCAATGTGCAGTGCAACACTGCTGGAGTTAGTTCTCGTAGCCTTGAATGCATGTGTTCACATTCCAGTCCACAAATTTTCGTGATTCCAGAAGTAGCACTGTTCTCAGATATCACTTCTTGGATCACAAGAACAGAGGTGACCTAAACATATACAGATTAGATTATACAAAACTAGCTTGGGATCATTTGCTCTATAAGTAGTAATGTGCAAACTATAAGCAGATTTGTTTCCTTACTCCAGCAATGATCAACACATGTAATACAGCTCCTGTATTTCCTCTAAGATGAGCACCAGTGACCCAGCACCAAAAAAAACGTTTAGAGAATAAATTAACCATGGGCAGGGCTGCATTGTGTATCTGTTATTTCAGTGCTGCTCTGCCTAAACACCCTAACTCTTTCAGGTGTAGGTTGCTCAACATAAAGAGAACATTTGCTCAAAATGTAAGAGGAGGTCATATATTCCCTTTGCCATGGAGCATTGTACAGATATTCATTTACCAGCAGGACATAATCATAAACAAGAATCAAGTTAATCAATTATTACACGTTGCCACAAAAAAACAAAAAAAACAAAAAAAAAAAAAAAAAACTTGCTTTCTCCTAATGTGCCTATTCTGGTACTATACTTTATTACAATAGAAATCATTGTTGGCACTTTGTACTTGAGTGATGAAGTGCAGAAATAGAATTCATTTGCAAAACAAAGATTTTTAATACATTTGAAGAATGTCATTACATGACGGCTTCTTAAACTCATCTTGGTCCTACTCTGTTCTTGAAAGCTCTCATAGATTTTGCCATCATTGGTGCAACCCCTGAGAGAGAGAGAGAGAGAGGAGAGACAGACAGTGAGAGAGAATCTGAGAGTCTTAATCATTTCAAAGCAACATGTCATGCATATTAAATAAACAAACTCAAATATTACTAAAATACTAAAATGTAATCCAGTTGGAAGTCAGAAAAGGAATTTAACACTTCTACTTACATAAGACTTATGACCTTTATTAGACATTAGGGAGACCATTTCACAAAATGCCATCTGTGTTAACTAGAATGCCCACACGTTTGATGAAATTTCAAGGGCCTAATGCAAAAAAAAAAAAAAAAAAAAAAAAAAACACCCCACAATTTTGGGGCACATCAAAGTGCCCCACAGGTAACAAATATCAGTTCCCTAAATTCCCATTGATTTAGGATGCTTTTTAACCCTTTGAGTGCCATATGGGTTTGCACTGCATTCATTCCTCTGGAATTTAAAAGAGGTTAATGATTCCAATTAGACAGACCCCAGGACAGGCGAGAGACCATGGAGGATGGATCAGGAAGGATGACTGGGTTGAGGAAAGTGTGGTACTATCTAGTTTCTGTTGTCACAGGCTGAAGTGCAATAACTTGATGCAGTGGACAAAGTGTTTGACCTGTAGTCCTGCAAGCATCCAGGTCTGATCGAAGATATTCCTTTTTGACTAAAGTCACAAGGTCAAAGTCCACAAGGGCCACTAAAATTTTCTGGCCATAGTAAGGTAAGCTGGGAGTTAGCTCCCCTTTAATGATGGGCTTCAACCTACTTATAGGACTGAACAATTAATTTGAAAGTCCTGTATCCCTTTGTTCCTTAACTACTTCATACTAGCTGCTAGTTCTTGGAAGAGTATGGAGTTACACACAAGTCCTTAATCCCTTGAATACTAGAAAACGTCTCCAATGCATTGCCAAGCACTGTGCTGGAGACCTCTATAGCTCTCAAGAGGGTAAATGAAAAGTCACAGAATTAGTGAAATGGTAAACACCTGTTCTGATTCAGAGGTTGATAAGGTTCCTCTCTCTGGGACCAACTGGTGGCTCTGCAGCTGAGCTGAAATAGCGATATTGGAAAAGAAATACTTAATTTGAACAGTCTACAAAGTGTGCCTGGTTCGCAAGCACACTTTGTAGGCCGTTCCAGTTAAGTAATTCTTTTCCAGAATCGATATTGTGGATCTGCTGAACAGCCTCCTTGTGTTGGCCGACACGGATCTCCTCCTGCCTGCTTTACAGCCGACATCAGGAGAGGGGGAACTTTAAATTCGAATATCTCAAAGGTTTGAGAGATAGGATCTGTGCCACAATTAAATTTTTGGAAATCTATAAAACAAGAAAAAAAATGTTCCTTTAAAGCGGAACTATCACCTAAATTCAAACTTTTATAGTTGGTTTTAATAATTAACCCAACATTAGAGCTGGGTGTATTAAAAAAACAAAACAAAACAAAAAAACACAATTGCTTACAAGTGCAGATATTAGCCCATCAAAATCGGGCACTTCTGTGGGACTGAATTTCCAGCTTGACTTCCCAGCTGCCCCAGGGAGCACGTTCACGCTCCCCTTTGAAGCTGGGTTTCTGTGCTGTAGCGTTACAGCAAACTCTGTGTACAATGCTACTGGGGTTTCCGATACATTCATGGGGTTCAAGTATCCATTTAAATCAATGGGAATTTTTTTTCTCTCCTATGCAGTAAATCATTTGCCTGTGAATTGTACCACTTTTTTGTTACTACAGCCTCAATGATCAAATGAGGCACATTGTAAACACCAACAACTTACGCTTAACAGCTTTCTTTGGATCCTGGCTCGGTCCTCCACCATGGCTATTATTGGCAATAGCAGTACTAGTGTTAGAGGGTACGCTTTGTTTGGGTACTGGAGTGGAGATCTCCTTGTTTTCAGATTTTTGAAGTCTATTTGGAGAAAAAAAAATTTAAAAGATTTTAGTGAACTTGCCATTAAATCATTTAACCTTAGTCCATGTGAAATGCGGGAACTATGGGGGGATAAAATTCAACTCCTCCGGACAGCATGGTACTTCAAAAAAGATAGTGCCTTTGGAGCCAGAGACTCTCCTCTTCTCTCCAGCTTTATCCCTGCCTAATCAGTTTCATGTAGAGCAAAGAAGAAAGAAAATAAGGAAATTCCCTGAACAAAGACCCCAAAAGGGCCAGTCAGTCCCGGAACTTAAACCAAATTTTTTTCCTCTAAATGTGAGTCCTGTGTTATACATTAACTATGAGAGAAAGATTTAATGATAACTTCACTAAAATCCTTTTCTCTTGCTTCCCATGTAGAACACAAGAACCATGGGATATACCAAAGCATCCACCAAAATACATGGGAAGGGGAAAAAGAAAAATAACGTGTTGAGTAACCCTCTAGCATGCAAAGGGTTAAAAGAACCCAGACCAAGTCCCTTGTTGACAGTCTCTAGGGCCAGAACCACACAAGTCATATGGAGGTGGGCTTGTCTGCCTTAGGCTTCTGAGCAGAAGTATTGTGCCAAGCCTGCTTGGGCCAGGGTGGGACTAAAAGGCCCGAGGACCCTAAAAATACCCACCCCCAAAAAAGTGTCTTCTTTGAGAAAAAAAAAAGCAGTGTGCACTTTCCTCCCGTAGCACTGCCAATGAGCTTATCCAAGTCAAGCCCAAAAGAGTTGTTTCCCAGCAAAGAGAACAGCTACCAAAGGTTTCTTGGAAGACTGGCCAGCGGACCAAATCTTAAGCTACAAAGTGTAATGCACAGCTACTGAGATGGCTGAGGCTTTACCATAAAACCTGTTCGCATCAAAAGTGTTTCTTCAAGGTATGCATTAGTCTCTAGGATCCTGGCCAGCATAACCAAAAGTTCCTCTTTGGGAATATCCCCATGGATGTCAGCCGGGGGGGGGGGGGGTCACCCCAGATAGCCACAGCTCTGGTAACCTAAGCGGAAGCAAAAGTGGGTCATTTAGAGGCCTCTTAGGTGCAAATTCACCTTTGATAAGCAATCCAAGCATTTACCTGCCTGATCCTTAAGGCAGTGTTTTTGTCATGGTGAGAAACTGGGGGATCAACTGCAGGAGGAGAAGCCCACTGCACCAAGGCCTCAGCTGAAAAAGGATAAAGTTTAGAACAGTCTTTAATCAGACTTGTCCATTCTTCCTGGATAATCTGGTCCAAGCTGTGATGAAAAAAATGGGTCTCTCCTTTCATTGCGCAGATGGAATGTGTCCAGTGTGGAAGATCCTGAATAAAAGGCCTCAAAAAATAGAAAATCCTCTAATAGCGCTCTGATAAGCCCTCAGCTTAGGGTCAAGGTCTTCCTCATTGGCATCCCCAAAAGAGGCGAATCCAGATCCACCACATCAGTGTCACACATCGGAGAGTGGCCCCTAAAGACCGTATCAATGGCACAAAACAATTATCACACCTTGGACAAGGTTCTCGCATCTAGGTTATCACATCTATGGCACCAAGAATGAAGGACCCCTTGAGTAGAGGAAGGGATAGAGGAAATCAAAGTCTTAACCCAAACTGGCTCTTGCTCTTCAGTGGAGGGTTCCAAGGGTGTAGTAGGACCACAGTGCAAGAGGGACATAAGGTTCTAGATTATTTTTGTGGACACTAACCCTGGCAGGAGGAACAATGTGCTAAAGGGGTAAATGGAACCCCAAAACCCTTTGGTTTAAATTTCCCTACGTGTCAGATCAATCCCCAAAGTAAGACAAAAGTAATCCAAAAGTAGTTTAAAAGTAATGGGAAATACTTACAAATACCCATAAATGACTGCAAAGGGTTAAAATGGTAGGTAGAGAAGATTGACTAGCCTCTGCATAGCCTGCCCAAAGAGAAAGAAAGATGGCAGTCAAAGCACCACCTCTGTCCAATTCTGAAGTCCTGGGAAAAGGTAAATTCTGGGACAAAGTTTTTCATTACACATTTAAGCAAACTGTGGTTCTTCAGCCATTTAAAAATATCACTCCTAGGTACTCTGTTCGTTGACAGTGCAATATCATCGGTCCAGCTATTCAAGTTGAGCTCTCTGACCTGTGAGTGAAACAGTTGCAGAGATCTGTCCCTGTGAAGAACCGCATGTAATAAAGATGGTCGCTGCATGGGTACCTATTTTTAAAGGCACAGCGCCAAATAAAATGAAATACTAATAAAATACAGAAATAAGGCTGAAAATGTAATATTTACCTAGAGAATCAATAGAAAATGATAACAGAACAAAGACATCTGCTCTATGCAGAGGAGAGAGTCCTATAACACGCAAGTAAAAATCAGCCAAGTAACAGAAAGGTTAAACAGACCCTCACAATCCAAGCTGCCACCTTTGTCACATACAGCTCAAGTTATAAACAGATAAATGGAGTGCATTATAGGCAATAACTTCACAGAAAAGTTGGTGCCAGTGTAGCAGGAACATTCAGCACTCAAACTTAATTTTCCAGTCTTCAGTCTCCCGTTGAAATTAGAGTGTTTCAGAGAAGTTCATTAATTGAGGTATAGGCTTATGAAAAAGTCAGCCTCCACAATCAAAGGTCCAGAAATACACCTGTGAACTGGGCAATCCAACTCCAGGGAAACCAGTTAATGGGAGGCCACCTAATGGGGGATTATAATAATAATAAAAACAAAAAAGAATTACAACTAAGAGAGTAGTGCCCAATTCACCCTTTTCATGAGGCTAAATCGCTTGAAATTGAGGAGGAGGCGGTAAAGCTGGATGGAAGAGCAAAGTTTCAGCCTCAAAGGCCCTGCCTTTTTTTTTTGTTTTTTAACTTTACCCACACACACACACACAGTTTTGTATAATAGATATATCAGTATATACATCTCTCTCTATCTTGCTAGATTATTATATACACATATACACAGCTACATAGCTCTCACTTTTTATTTATATATTTCCATTTCTCTCTTTATACCTATATAAGAAGACTTGTGTGTGCCTGGCACACACATCCAGGGGTGGCAGTAAGGAGGAGTTATTAAAATCTCTTTATACTGCTTATCTCATTGGTCTAACCATGGGGTGTGAATGTCACATGAGTGGCCCTAGCCACTCCTATGAAAATCTCTGCAAGGAATTGCTAGGCCTTCTAAACACAATCACACAAACACTACAGACACACATACAAGCAACAAACACATGCAATAGACATATACAAAGACAATAAAATACGCACATACAATACACGCAAAACACAAAATATGTACACACAATCTACACAAAACACATACACAATACATATGCAATGCAATACTCTATACATATGACGCCATACACAAAAAACACACTCACAGATGATCAATGATGGACAGTTGTGTAACGCAGTCCTTTGCAATGTGTTGCACACCTTTTTTGGAGCTAAGCACTGAAAATTCAACAATCCAGTCATTAACCCCTTCGCGTCCAGTGACATGCCAGGACCATCACGGCTGTCCGGACTTAAGGACCAGTGACGGTCCTGGCAAGTCACGTACTTTTTACTTACAGCGCTCCTGCAGGAGCGCTGTGAGTAATAGCAGGGACTGAAATTGATCGCTCCAAGACAGGAGCGATCTTTGTCCCCCGTTTAGCGTGCCGGCACACGTGATCAGTCACATAGGACGGCACGTCAAAATTTCTTATGTGGTCCTTAAAAGGACCACACAACCCGGGACCACTGGTCCTTAAGGGGTTAAAAACATTTCCTCATTTCTGTATTCACCTGGTTTAATACAACAGGTACCCGCCGCTTAGCAGCCACCTTTTTGTACTGTGCCGCTGCCGCTACTAGCCTCAAGCAGATTTGTAGCCAGCGTTTCTCCAAATCATCCAAACGGGTATCCATAGCTGGTACACCAGAGGACGAGAGCGGGAGCGATGTATGGTTGAACCCTCCAGCAGTGAAGAAGGGAGAGCATTGGAGTGACTCATGGCAAATGCTATTAAAGGCAAATTCTGCCAAACGGAAGTATTGTTTGAACACCTGGTTAGCCCTCGCAGTCTGTCCTTTGGACTGAGGATGGTAGGCAGAAGATAGGCGCATAGTGACGCCCAGACGTGCACAGGAGGCTCTGCAGAACCAGGAGGTGAACTGGATACCTCTGTCTGACACTCTAGAGAGGAAGGCCATGTAAACAAAATACTTCCCTAAGGAAGATATCGTCCAATTGCTGAGAGGTAGGCAATTTGGGCGGAGGGATAAAATGCGCCTGGCACGAGAAGCGGTCTACAACCACCAAAATGACTGTTCTTCTTGGATGGAGGCAGGTCCACCACAAAGTCCATGGTGATGTGTGTCCACAGAGAGGAAGGCAAGGGAAGGGGCTGAAGTCCTGCCAGCTGGGAGAGAGGTTGTTTATTCCTGGCAAGGTGATGACAGCCTTGAACAAATTTCTTCATGTCTTGTGGCATGGAGGACCACCAGAACTGAAGCTGTGCTAGGTCTAGAGTGCTGTAAATCCCAGGATGACTGGAGGTGGGCAACTGATGTGCCCACATCAATATCTCTGGACCCAATTGGACTGGAACAAAGACGCCCTGGGGAACAAGACAGGTCCACGTCTTTCTGGGTCCACTTCCAGAACAAAAGGCCGGGTGATGTCGGGATACCAAAGAACAGGCGCTGTGGTGAAGGCGGTTTTTAGAGCGGAGAATGCTGACGTGGCGTGCCTGGGCCAGAGTCACGGATTAGCCCCTTTTTTGGTCAGAGCAGTGATGGGAGCCACCAGGGAGGAGTAGCCAGGTTTAAATCTCCTATAGTAATTGGAAAAGCCAAGGAAGCGTTGTACTGCCTTTAGATCTGTGGGTTGCAGGCAGTTGGTGATTGTGGTGAGTTTTTTGGGGTCCATCTTGAGACCAGAGCTGGAGACGATGTACCACAAGAAGGGTAGCCGGTTCTTCTCAAACTCACACTTCGAGTTTGGCGTAAAGGCCGTTGTCACTCAACCGTTGCAGTACGGCCTTCACATGTATTCAATGCTGTTGAAGAGTAGGGGAGAAGACGAGGAGAACGTCCAGGTAAACTACAACTTGGGAAGTCAGCATATCCCGGAACACGTCATTCACAATTGCCTTGAAGACTGCCAGGGTGTTATAGCCCAAAGGACATGACCAAGTACTCGTAGTGCCCATATCTGGTGTTGAAGCCGGTCTTCCATTCATCCCTCAGGTCTAATGCGAACAGAGTTATAGGACCCCCTTGGTCTAACTTGATGAATCAGGAGGCCCCATGGAGAAGGTCGACTAACTCGGGGATGAGCGACAGAGGATACTTGTTTTTTTATAATACAGTTGAGACCATCATAGTCGATGCATGGGACAGAGGGAGCCGTCCTTTTTGCCAACAAAGAAGAAACCTGCCCCGGCGGGTGAGGTAGACTGAGGAATGAAGCCCCTGGCCAGGTTCTCCTGGATGAAAGTGGCAAGGACTTCCACCTCAGGTGGAGAAAGCAGGAACGTCCTTCCTCTAGGAGGCTGGGTCCCAGGCAAGAGATTAATCGGGCAGTCATAAGGTCGGTGCTGGGGAAGGCGTTCAGCTTGGACCTTGGAGAAGACATCCCAGAAGGCGCTATGGTTTGAGAGATATAGGGATTCTAAGTTCCACTCTCCCTCCGCTTCTCCTGATGTCAGAGTCTAGCTGACAGCAGGAGATCTCGGGCTGGGGACCAGCAGAATGCTCTGCAGCAGAGCCAAAATCGCGTTACTTAAAAAGAAATTCATTAACTGGAAAGGTCTACAAAGTGTGCTTGCAAACCAGGCACACTTTGTAGTCCTTTCCAATTAATGAATTCTTTAGCAATAACGCAATTTCAGCTCTGCTGCAGAGCCTTCGATTTGTACAACTCAATTCTCCTGCTGTCAGCTTTACAGCTGACATCATGAAAAGGGGAGGGGTGGAACTTTGAATCCCTATATCTCTCAAACCGTAGCAGTTTGAGAGATAGGGTTTGGGGGCGAGCTTAATTGATGTGTCACAAACGTGGTGGGGATGTGAGAGAACTGGGTGTGGAATGAGAAGTGGGCAGGAAATGGGAGGAACAGGGCGGAAAGGAACAGAAGTGGGCAGAGTTTCAGTGGAGAATCAGTGTATGTCCCCAGAAACCTGGTAATCATCTGGAAAAACCAGGACCTCCAGGTCAGATCTGGAGAGAGCTCCCACGTAGGTCTATATATTGCCACAAAGTATTAGTTTGGAAATCCCTACCCTAAAAATATGGCCACAACCTGCAGTCATATTGCTTTTCTCCAGACATAATGTAGTACTGCATATACAGCAAAGCTGCTCATGGGGATCTGAACTGCATGGTTGCCTATTATTGAGGAAAAGTGTGTTCTAGCAGGGAAATTGCCATTTTTGAAGGCCTGGGCCTTGAACTAAATAGGTGCAAATCCGTAGCATGCAAAATATATCATAGGGACAAAGATACTCTCACAAGCCCCTTTGATTTAGATGGGGGTATTCACATTTTGAATGCTTTGTAATGCATTAAACACCTCTCTAGAATTCTAGGGGTTAAATCCCTATGTCAAGAACCAGACATTTTTATTTCCTCCTAGGAAGCAGTTTGTTCACTCCAGAATTGCTCTTTAGCTTTAAGAATAAGACCATCTGTGATCAAAACAAAACCAGCTCCAATAACCACTAACAGTCTTCATGTAGAAAGGGGAATGTATAACTGGGGACACATTGCATTTCAATAGGTCCTACCCTTTCCATTCCCTGTTGTTGGAAAGCAATGCTTGCTCTAGTTGGAATGCTGCAGTATTCCCCTATAATGATAACAGCTGCAGAGTAAGTCAGTGACTTGCATTACATGAGACTAAAATTAAACTATTCAGTACATAGCTCTCATTTTACATGCACAGTGTAAATTAAATCATCATTTTTCGCAAAAGTTTGCAGCATTGGCTGTGTAATGCAGTGTCATCCAATATACACCGCTTGAGAGCCATTGAGCACTCAGTCGCCTTTAGCCCTTTGAGTGCCAGAGGGGTATGGAACACATTGCTTTCGAATTAGATCTGTACCCCTCTGGCACTCAAAGGATTAAAGGTCCGATGCAAATGTTTGTGCTAAAATGGCTGGTAGGGCAAAATGGATACCAACTGACAAAAGAAAATGTCTAAGTTGGTATTCAAATGTCCTACCGGCTAAAAGCACAGAATGTTAGGCCACAGAAATGGTATTGTGGCCAAAAGTCCGTTTTGTGCATTAAGTTCCCAAAACGCCGCTAAACAGCGGCAGTATTGGGGACTTAGCTTTTTACTGTTAACGATCAGTGCCCGACATACTGCCAAGCACCGATCGTTAACTTATGTGTTTTACATTTACCTGTTATCCTTTGTCCTTCTCTCTTCTTCATTTCAGCCTTCTTTTCATTCTTCTCTTTCTTGTATCTTCTGCCTTCTCTTCATTCTTTCTTTTTTCTTGTTGTAAATAAAAAATAAAGTTTTAATGCAACACAGATTGTTTAACCCCTTGAGTGGCATTGCTTTGCTCTTTGGGCTCAAAGGGTTAAGCAATGTATCCCAGCCAATCAGATTTGAGCAACTGTGCTTTAAACAGATTGGCTGGGATGTACGTAAGCACATCTCAGCCAAAGAGAGAGAACCTGATCAGAGACTGCCCATATATAAAGGTAGTCTCTGTTCAAATTCCCTCAGTGCGGAATGGGTATTGGCCTGAGAGGGAGAAGAGGGGAGTCTGTGGCACGGCACAGTCTCTGCCTCTGTGGCCGCACACAGCGGCAGAGAAAGTTTATAAAGCTAAGTGCATGATTATTATATTTTTGGACATGTTATATTAGCGCAAGTTTTAATACTATAATGGATTATTTCAACCACAAATATTTATATGATCCAGGGCACTAATACACTGCTTAACCCTTTCAGCCCAAAGAGGTCTGCAACGCATTGCTTTGCATACCCCTCTGCCACTCAAGAGGTTAAATGATATAATAGTTTCTGCGTTGTATTAATACTTTTATTTTTTATTTACAGCAAGAAGAAAGAAGATATGGCAGAAGATACAAGAAAGAAGAGATGAAAAAAAGACAGAAGAGGACCAGGACGTGGAAGACTCCGCTGGACATCAGGATTAATGGTAAGTTACTTTTAATGTTTGTTTTTTTTTTAAACTTAGCCTGGTTAACTCTATGAATGCCAGTGGTATGATTTTATCCCACTGCCACTCATAGGGTTAATTCTACTAACTTCTGACACATTGTTCATTCATTAGATGTATTGATATGGGGCTTAGGGCCTCATATCAATACATTCACGGAGGACTTAAGCTTTTTTTACTTTCAAGTTTCTGCGTCAGCTATTTGAAAATCTGATAAGGGACTCAAGTCACAAAAAAACTGGGTCTCACATGCGATAATGTGAGTCCCTTATTGGATCTTCATGGCTAACACAGACATTTGAATTCCAAATTATGGTGTTTTCTTCACTTGCTATGGGTGTAAACATCTCTTAACTTTATCACACAACACCACTAGGCATGCATCCATCAAATCCAGCCCATTCCAAGTCACCCCTGTTGATCCAAATTAAAAAAAAGAAAAGAAAAAAAAAAGAAGCCATACCATGTATTTCAAACCACCACCACCCGTGTCCTGTGTAGTTTCAATGATGATTCCTGTATACACATTGTAAAGCAGTGTGTTGCATGCCCCTCTGGTTTTCAAGGGGTAAAAGCCCAGGGTCATCTTGGATCATGTAATGATGGTAATCTTCCTACTAGTATAGTGCAATTGGTCTGTACTATGTGTTAATAATGCATTAAGTTGACCCAAGCCAAAAGGTCTTTTGGGAACCCAGAAACTTCTAGGAAATTATGTTAATATATTGTAAATTGCAAATTACACTCAAAAATAAAACTCAATGATACAGCATTAAGAGACAAAATGTGAACAGATAACACCGGAGGCTGGAAATCAAAAACATTTATAATTCAAAGTGCGTCACCAGTACATGCCAGCTTGACTGGCAGCAACAGGCAGATCATGAATTCTGTGATGTTTCCAGCTCGTGTTTCACAGTTTGGTTACACAACTAAAATAGTTTATAGTAAACTAGCATCAGGTACAAAAAGCACTCTTGCTCTGTCTAACTGGATGTAACTTTTGCACAATCTTTAAAGCTGCTGATACTTGGGTAAGTGTGTGAGGCCTCCAATTCAATGTAGTGTACAAGTTTAGCAACCTCTTGAAAAGGAAATGTGATAAAGTACATGTTTTTCTTTAATAAAAAACACATGACAGTCTGCTGTACTAAGAGCTAATTCAAGTCTGTTACACACCAAGAGACCATTCTAAATTCCTGTTTATCTAAATGGGTCTTTTAACCCTTTGAGTGACAGATGGGAATGTGGATCTTTGTGAATCAAAGAGTTGCGTACCTCTGGCACTCAAATGGTTAGCTAGAGGAATTAACTCCTTGAATGATAGAGGTCCAATGCATTTAAGACCCATTTCAAAATCATTTTTATTTAGCCCATAAATGATGTGTAAGCACATTATTAAATGGAACCCCTTACAGGCCAGAGAGGTGTGTACTGTATTGCTCAGCAGTTTCATAAATTCAGTTTTAGTTATTGGAAAAGTGTGTGTTTATATATATATATATATATATATATATATATATATATATATATATATATATATATATATAAAGTAATAAAATATACAATCATATCCTCTAATATTAATTGAAAATGTGATCACCTACATTAAGCCAGACTAGCAGCACGCAGCACTCTCTTCCCCTGCTGGAGTAGGCTCTCTTGACCTTGCAATGACTCCAAGCCTCCTGCATCATTGAAGGGGCATTAACCCCATGGTTAATACCTATGGATTGTGATCAACTTCTTTGAAATATCCTCAAGTTGTAGGACTATGTATATTTATATTAATGAGGTTCCATTGACGTCAATCAACTGATGACATCAGAGGTTTGCTCCCTCATGCATTTGGCGTCCTGTACTTGACGAAGTGTATTTAACAGGTCATCATTTCCCTTGTTCATGTTTTGAGGAAGGCCTGCTAAGGGGGCTGAAAAGTCAACAAATAAACACACGTATGCAGTTTATTTAAAAAAAATTATATATAATCTCTTGTAAAACAAAAACAAACAAAAAAACAAAAAACAAACTCTTATTGCCTCAGTGCTGTGTCCGTTCAAATTTATAACAGTGGGGGAGGTTAGATTAAAAAGATATACATAAATATGCAAAAATCACATGAGGCTGATAAGGTATTCTCAGTGAGGAGTTTCTCAAGGTTAGCCCTCAGGTCAGCTTTTCACGATCTGCCTGCTTAATCACAGGTGAGTAATCAGTGATTCTGTCATGGTGATTGAGCTGCCTGGGCTTAATTACGGAAATCTGAATTGTTTATGTGCTCCAAGGGCTTCTGTTCACCTTTTAATTGGCTAGTGCAGGAGTAGACAATCTTTGGAGATATGATGGAAGTTGCAGTCATTAATAGTTGCACATCCAATGGTTGTCTACCCCGGATTTAGTTTTTAAATCCAGCCAGGTACTGGCCATAAGTGTGCATGGGGCCGACACCTTATACAGTTCCAGAGAAGATGAAGATATTAGCTGCAAACAGGAAGAGGCTAGTGCCCAAAATTGCAGCAGAGACACTGCAGACAAAGAAAGATGGCAGAAACAGATTTTTTTTTTTTTATGTTTAAGAATATTTCCTTAGTGCATCTGGAACTGAAGTATGTTCCTATCAGGAAAGCATGGCACTTAGCATAAAAGACTCTATGGCGGTAGAGACAGCCTCCCTACTCCACCTTACCGCTACCAGACATGCTCCGTTCTAACAAATACAAAGAGCAGAAAACGGAATTCAGATAGTTAAGGAGGTCACCTGAACCAGAGAACCAAAGCATCCTCCTGCTGAGAACGTAACTAATTTTTCTCTGCGATGGTAATCCTGTGTTCCACTTGGTACAAGAGAAAAGGATATATCCATAAGTACACAACCCCCCCTTTTTTTTTTCTCCAACAATCGTTGAACACAGGAACCATGGGGATATACCAAAATTAACTCACCAAGATTCTAGTGTAAGAAAAAGAAACTCCCTCAAAAAACACAGATCAGAGAGATGAACTGGAACAAATATGAACCAAATGACAAGGGAAAAATGGTTACTGGAAGAAAAAGGCAAAGAGGACCCATACCCAGGCACTACAGCCTTCTTGTTCTTTCATCCTAAACTGGCTTCAAACGAAGACACGATATTGACAAGGTGGTGCTTAAAAAGAGTGTAAAGGGACAAGCCTGTTGCCGCATCACACAACTGCCCTGCAAGTACCATGAAGTACCTACTGTTCTTATTGAAAGAGCTGTGATCCTAAAGGGCACAGGCTTTTTCTTGAGGACACAGGCCTGGCAACAAATTATAACTGAACAATGAAGTTACTATCAGAGCTGAACTTTGGAAAAGCAATTTCCTGGTTAATGTGAAACTTAGAAACAACCTTAGGGAAAAACAAACAAACATTAAAAGGATTCTTAACTTTCCTATCAGAATAAAATTGTCAAAGAAAGGAGGTTTACCACACAAGGCCTGAAGTTCTGCAGCTCAAACAGATATATCAACAGCAGGAAAGCTGTCTTAAGTGTCAAGGACTGAATGAAAACTGAAGAGAGGCTCCAAAATGAACATTCTGAAGTGCCCCCAAAGCCAAGTGTAAATCCCATGGATAAGTGGAATTCCAAAAGATTACAGCGGGTGGCTCATACCTACACAAAGTTTTGCACATCCATTAATAAAGTAATATGCCTCTGAAAAAATACAGACTGAGCAAAAACTTGACATTGGAGCTTAGACTAAGCCCTTTCTGAAGCCCATGCTGAAGAAAGTTTAAGACAACCAGAAGACAGAGGATACAGTCACAGCCCTTGGCCTTCACATCCCTTGCAGAACAAAGACCATACCTTATGATATTCTTGGATAAAAGGGTCTTGCTCTCCTTCATCATAGTGGCAATGACAGACTCAGACTTCTTTCTCATAATTCTTGCTTCAAAAGCCAAGCCATCAAGACTAACTCCACTACTGGTTGACAGGAAGGACCCAGAGTAAAGTGGTCTGGAAAGAGTAAAAGCCAAAACAGCTCTGCTACTGATAGACTGACAAGATATGATAATTAGGCTTGGTGAGGTCAGAATAGGCGATCAGGATTACATGTGCCAGCACTATCCTGACTTCTCAATAGCCTGGGAATCCGAGGGAATGGAAGAAATGTGGGATATGGAGCAAAAATAGGAAGACCTTGCTGTTCAACCGTGGGGCCAGCAGATTCACGGCCAGAAAACATCAGACAGACTATGCAACTAATGCCATCTGGTGGAGTTCCAAATTAATGGGATACAGCTGTTTATGACTGAAAAAAATCCACTTCAACATTGGCCATCCCAACATGTACGGCAGACAGATCGGTCATTTAAGCTTCCACCCAGATGAGAGTGAACTGAACTTCTGACCATACAGCTGCCCTCCTGGTTCTCCTAGATGGTCGATATAGGCCACTGTCTTCACATTCTCAGACTGAATCTACACCAGCAAACCATGGAGGGACAGACCTATGAAGCAGGGCTAAGTGAATCGACTGGGGCTCCAATACATTTGTGAGAAAGATTATTGGTTCAAAAAGAACCTGAGCAGTCTAAGGGCCCAAAGTTGCTCCACAGACTTGTTAGACTATCATCTGTCATGACCATGACCCAATTCCCAATGGCCAATGGCTGTCCAAGTGACAAATGGAGTATTTGAAGCCAACAAAAAAAAAAAAAAAAAAAAATCTGAAAGAGAAGCAGACGGCCTCTGATTTGCCAGTCAGCCCACAGCCCTGTAAGTCATGCAGAGGTAGACTTGTTAACTGGTGTTTTTTCGTAGGCTTCCTACCTGCCAAAGCCTGCTTGGGTTTCGGAAAAGGGCACACTTGGGCCCCTAGGAGTATACACCCTGGGAGCATAACAATACTGGAGGGGGGTAACAAACACCACAAATCCACAGAGCAAATAAGGGACATGAGGTAATTTGAGAATACACTCTTGCTCCAGTAGCATAACTAATAACCTGCTCCAAACCTGGGCCAAACAGCCACTTGCCCACAATGGGAAGAGTAACCATGGATATATCTTTGAAGACTGGTTTGCGAACTGTATTTTTTAGCCAAAGGGGTATGACAGCACCAGAGAATGTCAAGGTCTTCACAGCAAGCCTAATAATAATAATAATATTATAATACTAATACATGAGCTTTAAGGATCCTCTTTAGATGTATCTGCATGGACAGCTTCTAAGTTATTTTCCTCATAGCTTTGCCTCCTAAGCAATCAAGAAGGTGGAACAAAGGGGCAACATAAGCTGCAACATTTCCTGAGGGAGAGAATACAAGTGCTTATTTGCATGATTGATTGGTAAGTGCCTATGCATTTGCAACAGTAGTGCAAGCTTTAAAAAAAAAAAAAAAAAATTGGTACACTGCTGCGGGGGGGGGGGGCTATTAAATGAAGCAGGGCATCGAGAAACTTAAAATAGTATACATGCTAACTCACCAAATGTTTATGGCTTGGTACCTCTTCTCGCTGTCTTAAATGAAAGCCATTCCGGGGTTACATGACTCCCGTGCAGGACCGTCCCAGCTCTCCAAGTACTGGGTCACATGACATATCCTCACAAAGTTACAGCTGCACTGGGATATCCATAGACAACAATCCATACGGTATATAAAAAACAACTTTATTGGGTATATATTAAAAAACAAAATAATCCAAAGCAAACGGGCTGGTGTGGGGAAGGGTAGGATTTCACCCGGTGACTCCAGATTTAGAGCTCTGTCTCAGAGTTATTCAATATTTATTCAATAGCAGGTCCTATAACCCCTGGCTATCAGTCTGTGTTTAATGAAATTTTATAAGATTGTTGGATACAGTTTTCCTTTTGGTATGTGGTGCAGCATCTGTGAAGACTACCTGGGACACACAGAGTAGAGGCGGTGAGATCAAAGCTGACAAGCGTGCTTGTGGAGCAATTATTCCCTTAGCTCACCAATTGAATTTGTGAGTACTATTAATTTTATTTGAAGATTTGTTGATATTTACTATTTTACATGATTGGGTGCTCACTCTCGTTTTTGTTGTTTTATGTGGATGCCGTTTGAGAGGACGAGGAGGGAAAGCAGCAGAGTGTTTCTTCAAGATAATCAATATCTTGTGACTGGGTCAGGAGTAACTACCCAGTACATTGATTACTGCTGACAGTCATAAGTGATTGACGGCCTCTTTGTCTGTGAGTACCCATGTGTGGGGTGTCACAAGGTGGTGGAATTTGTCCAAATATATTACACAAGAGAGCTTTGTTTTTTCTCCATTATTGTTTATCCTGAAATATTTTTCTTCTGCAACTTCGATCAGCCTTTTTCCAATTCCATGTGGTCCAATTGATTTTTCACCATTTTGGATCTTACCATTTCTTGCATTTGAATCTCCCATTACAAGTGTAGTGTGGGTGTTCAGGTTTGCATTTGTTCTGCATAGACAGGATTAGCAGAAGTGAGAGGAAGAAAAAAAAAAACAAAAAAAAACAAACAAAACCCCCCCCCCAAAAAAAAAACAAGCAAGGCATCTTCTCGCAGACCCAGATACAACAGTCTGCACTCTGCTTCAAACTGACAATGTAAGCGAGAGATAGGATCCCACCTAATTGGGATTATACGGCCCCATGGAAAGTGTGTGTGGGCGGGGCATGGTTCTGGTGTTCCAGTTTGGACGAGGGTGAAATATATTCATACCTGGGAACTTGCCGGGTTTCACCCGGAGACTCCAGATTTAGAGCTCTGTCTCCGGTTCTCCAGATGAAGCCTTCAAATCTCCGGGTACACCAATTAATGCGGACGTCATTTGTTCATGCAGCGCTTAATACGGTTTTAAAATAGTATTATACTAGTCTATTGCCGATCCTTGCAATTTGCCTGCACGGTGTATCCATCCAACCAGCTACCTCTGCTTGCCACGTGACCCCCTCACTGTCACCTGACTAAATGTGAGCCAGTCAATTGTTTCTGCTGGTATTGCCGAGCAGCACGAATCAAGGCAGTGAGTGGAGGGCTGGAGGTGGAGAATGGTCAGCGGAGGTCCTAGAAATGGAACCTCCTAACCTGTGATGGGCTAGGTGGAACAAAAAAAAAAAAAAAAAAAAAAACTGTGCCACTGTTGGTAAGTTAAATGTATTTTATGGCAGAGCCAAGGATAAAAGATTGTTTTGTTTATATGAACCAAAGAGAGAATACAGGCATTTGAGCACCAGAACCACTCAAAAAAAATATAAGGGCAAGTGTATATATGGAATCTCTGTAGAGGGAGAGTATAGCAGTAAAGAAATACTCAAAATAAACCTTTATGACATAGATATAAAAGAGAAAGGCAAATTTGATTAAAAATAATAGTATTTTGTACCCACCTGAACTCACAAGCGTGTATCTGCGCTACAACTATTTACTGGCTCTTCACTTAATGCTGCAGAGTCTGTCTTCATACCCATAAAAAGATAGCTCTCTTAGCCACTGTGCTAACTATATCACATTGCACAATCAGATTAGAATAGTATATTGTTCAGGTGGGAACAAAATACTATTACTGTTTTGAAACAAATGCACCTTTTTCTCTTTTATTTACATGTAATAAAGGTTATATTTTAATTTATATTTACTGCTATACTCTCCCTCTACAGGGATTTCATATATACACTTGCCCTTGTATTTTTTGGGGGTGGGTCTGGTGCTCAGATGCCTGTATCCTCTCTTTGTTTTGTTTATATGGTTCAAATATAATATTACAGAGTAACACACTCTTTGGTCTACAGACACCTAGAATACTGAAAGTGGTGCACCATCTCTTCCTGCTTCTATCAAATGAAGAATCTACTCAACGCTATAAATCTAATTTATTATTTTCTATTATGCAACTGAAGAAAATGTACCAAAAGTACTACACTGTTCATTCATCCAAATAATGAACAGTATAAGTACTTTTGGTCAATTTTCTTTAGTTGCACAACAGATAAATATATTATAATTTATAGTGTTGAGTATATGTGTGAGTGACCCTGAACCATCTGCATTTCAAATGCCTAGCTTAAAGGAACAAACAAGTACTACTAACCACCAGACAGCCAGGGCCCTGCTAAAAACATTGTCCCCCTGGCTAGCCAACTTGAAGAATTATCAGTGGTTTAATATACTTTAAACAAACATAGAGGGCAAAGGTGTTTTTTTTTTTTTGGGGGTGGGGGGGAAGGAACCTCAGGGTGAGCCATTTCTGAAAGCTCCCATGTATGAATATATTAAATTATACGTACACATCTACCCAGCAGTACTGTATTTTGCTTATTGCAGTTTACTGTGATAAGAAACATGGCACAATGAGAATCAACACATACAAGGGCTCCTTCAAATAGGAGAGACATCAATGCAGTGCTGGATCTGTCACCAGTGTTGAAAGGCATACACTTGTTTGCGTAAAATGCTTTTCACACAGGCATACCATGCAGGCACTTCCTTTTTTAGCATTACCTCCACCAGTTAAAGAAAGCACTAGGGGAGTTAGACAGTGCATTGTTGAGTAGGAGGAAATATAAGACTGGAAGTGCTGAAAGGCATTACAACCTTTTATTTGCCAGAGGAGGTAACCAATGCATTGCACAGACATTCAAGGGGTTCATTAGCATAATTTGTAAATAAAAGAAAAAGATTTTCTAAATAACAAATATTTAGGCGGTTTTAAAAATTTAAAAATCTGTGTCCATTTAAACTAACAAGAAGCAATAGATACATGGAAGCCTAAAGTGATAATGGAGTGTTTCTATTCACAGAAACAGGTGGGTGGTAGGAGAGATAAATATTGAGGAAATTCAGCAGTTAAAGTGATTCAGTTCCAACGGCAGTGTTAAGATACACCAAATTACAACTTACCCGAGAGTCTGATCCCAACAGTGTTACTTGTACTTTGTATATCACTCCCATTGTGTTAGCAGATATTTTGCTTGCATGAAGATGTGTTGTAGCATTATAATAAGCTTACTTGAGTTTCTCCAGTGGGTGAGGTTGTACAATAGGTCCAGCTGTCCCATGGATCTCCTGCCTTCGGCGAATATTCCGTGGAGGTTTAGCTGCACTGTGTATATAAGCCAGTTTTACTTGACGTCCTACAAGACAAATACAGAACAAGGGTAATGTTTGGCCAGCTTTTATTAAATTTCTCACTTTATATATATAGAATTTTATAGCTATTATTTTTTCCTTCGGGACCTGAACCCGTGGCTAAAGCATGCAAATTAGAAGTCTAATCCCAATTATAGTAAGAGGGAATATAAATAACTGTTGCATGTACCCATCAAGTCGTGACATCACTCTCCTGTTAATAACATGAAGTGTGTGACCTATCTGCAGAAGGTCTTTGATACCTCTGCAATACACCACCCAATAGTGGCAAAAGCTCAGCCTGTACTTTTGCATATACAAGAATTAGCAAGATGCTGGACTCGCTCTCAGGCATGGTGGAGGAACTGACTGACCTGCTTTCACTTTCTCTCCCTCCATTACACCACCTCTCGTATAGCTATTGACCGCTTTCTCTCCTTCCCTTTGCGTCCAAGCTCTTGGAATTCCTAGCCTATTTATGCCTGTTTGACTTTAACACACAGAACCTGATAGACCCAGTTGTGATGATCTGACAAACTAAGCGCCCAATGTAAGCTGCTTAGTGCTTAGTTAGACTTATGGTCCAGGATTGCATTGAGGACATACTCTTCAGAATCGTAGATGGAGACCAGTGGAGAAAGATGAGGAGGAATGAGAGCACAAGCTTGAACGTAAGGCTTTAGTAAGGATACATGGAAGATCAGGTGTATTTTCAAGGTCTGAGGTAAGACTGGGGAGAGATGGGCCTGAACCATTAATGGCCCTAGATAACAAGGACTCAACTTGATGGATGGTGAATGAATATTCTTGGCAGCGAGCCATACTAGATCTCCGGAGCTAATCTTGGAGCCAAGAAACTATGTCAATCGGCAGCTAATTTCTGCCGCATTTGTGATGACAAGAGTGAGGAGAATAGCTTGCCAAGGGTCTGCCAAATTACAGGTGCAAGTCTCAGTAGAGGGAACCTCTGATAAATGGGCAGAGGGTCAAAGCTGGAGGGTTGTAACCTAGAGCTGCAAGGAAAGGAGAGCACTTGAGAGGACTGCCATGGGTAACAACCGGGTCCAATCATCTTGCTGGTGAAAGCAGTAGCAATGGAGAAAAAGCTCTAGGTTCTGAGTCAACGTCTTGATTTGCCCATTTGTCTGTGGGTGGAATGCAGGGGAATGTTGGAGACTGATACAAAGATTAGAGCAGAAAATTCCCCAGAAATGGGACACAAATTGTGACCCCCCCCCCCATTGGATGTACTGTGTATTCTATGAAGGATGTATATCTCCCAGATAAAGAGCTCTGCCAATGCTACAGAAGTGGGTAACACGAAATGCCCATTTGGAAAATCTGACCATAAGAACCCAGATACAGTTTAATGGTGTGAGTCAGTCTCTGAACCAAAGATTCACAGGAGACCAGAAATCTCATTTCAGGGTCCCACCTCAGACCACCTGCACACTGTCTGGCTATATTAGGGTTGAATAAGAAACTCCAGCAGTGAAAGAACCTTTGTGGCTTACTACGCAGACTGACTTCCATAACAGATGCTATTTGGCCAGACATGAGCGGCTACAAGGACCTGGAAATTTTATGAGAAAATACAGGTGTGAGTGATATTGTACTCCGTGCATATTTCATTTGGTATAAATGGTAAGTTTAGATGTTCTTTTGGGCTCATTTTTTATAGAATGAGAACCCAGATGACCATAGTTCCTTTGGAGGGGGGGCAGATCGATCAGAAAGTCCAAGGACATCTGTGTACATGAAAAAGCAGGGACTGGCAGAGGCTGCAAGAGACCCACAGTCCAAGATCTGGGTATATTCATGTGGGCAAATACTGGACATGATGAGAAGACAGACAAGACATTGGACTTCAACTCAGGCAACCAAAAGTTACAAGAGATGAGATCCAAGGAGCGGAGGAGACCAGGATGTCCAGCCATCACGGAACAATGACCTCAACTGAGAACATTTGAATGAAACTCCTTTGGTACGGAGTACACATTGGGAGGTAGTGGAAAGTCCAGATGGATGGGCACACTGGGTCTATGATGGGTCAGAAAAGCTAAGGATAGGGAAGAGATTACCCAAGCAGGAGGAACCATAGGCTCAGTAATAGGCTGAGAGACACCAGAAGAGTCATGCTGGTGAGGTAAGGAGACAGCCTTAACGTTCTTTGTCCTGGGGATGCAAGAAATAAAATTCATGGGATAGTAATACTTAAAATGTAAAAAAAAAAAAAAAAAAAAAAAAAAAATGTTGTAGAGTTTATCCCCCTGAATAAAACAAGAGAACAAGAGTACTCCTACTGCTGAAAGGTGTTTCATTCAAAAGTTATTAATTTTCAAAGTTGAATTTTATAGGTGCAATATCACAGTGGCCTGAAATTGTACAGTGGTGCTGTTGCTACACCATCCTATGAAGATTTATGGTCAACTGACCAGAGCTGTCCATAGGATCGTGTAGCAACAGCGCCACTGTACAGTTTCAGGTCACTGTGATATTGCACCTAAAAAATTCAACTTTGAATTAATAACTTTTGAATGAAACACCTTTCAGCAGTGGGAGTGCCCTTCTTTTACTCAGAGGGATAAACTCTGCAACATATATTTTTTTTACATTTTAAGTATTACTATCCCTTTAAAATGGGAAAAGAATAAAGGCCCAGTGGGCCTGGAGGGCATTTAGATTCGTGGAAAAGGCTACATACTGAAGGTTTTGGTGGCCGGCAAGAATCATAGCCACATGAGGTGTCACCTCAAGTAAGTACCGCCATTCATCTAGAGCTGTTCCCAGTATCACTCTCTCCACAAATGAGAACCATTGAGAGAAAAGTGAACAGGTTGAAGAATCTCAGAAGCAGTGGACTGCTGCTTCTGAGGAACAGTTTCGGGCACTGTTTTGGATGCATCATACACGATGATAGGGACAGAGGACAGAGAGGACTTTATGGCTTTCAATGGTTGTAAAGCCTCAGGACTCCAATGGTGCATATCAGCCTTTTATGTGTCATGGCAGTGATGGGAGATACTAAAGCAGAGAAGCCTTTAATGAACTTGTGCCAATAACTGACAAAGCCAATAAACCACTAGATAGCCTCCAGACCGAAAGGTAGAGGCCATTCAGTAATGGCAGAGAGCTTCTTTGTATCCATAGAGAGTCCTTGAGAAGATATAATGTAGACCAGAAGAGAGCGGTCTTTAAAATTCACATTTTTTGATCTTGCAGTAGAGGCGGGTCAAGAAATGTTTTACATGAACACGATTCTCCTCAAGGAGAGGAGAAACAAAAAATGTCCTCCCAGTATGCAACAACAAAGTCATAGTAAGAGGTCCCTGAAAAGTGTTAAGACATTGGAAGACTGCGGGGAAATTATGAAGGCCAAAGGACATGACCAGATATTCGGAATACCCAAACCTGTAATTAAACGCAGCCTTGCACTCATCTCCTCTCATCCTGACCAGGTTATAGGCACCTCATAGAATTATTTGGGTAATATTGTTTAAACTCCAGCAGTGCACACAGAGACAGAGACCCCCATCCTTAGTCTTTACAAAGAATATACAAGCTCCAGCAGGAGAAGTTGATGGTCATAAAAAACCTCTAGCTAGTTTGTCCTTGATGTATTCCTTCAAGGTCTTGGTCTCAGGGATAGATCAACAGTAGCCCCTACCCCAAGGGGGTGTTGTACCTGGCAGAAGATCTATGGGACAATCATATGGCCAATGAGGTGGTACAATTTCAGTATAGTCTTAATGAACACATCAGAATAGGCCAGGAAGGGTTCAGGAACCAAGAGTCAGATCCCAGAACATCCGCTGTGGACAAGGAAACCTCCAAAGTACATAAGAGCCACGAGGAAAAGAGTAACAGTGGACCAGTCAATACAAGGATTGTTAGCGTGGAGCCACAGATAGCCTGAGATCACAGTATTAACAGGTCAAGATATTAAATCAAAAGGACAATATAACAGTATGAAAAGAGCCAACAAACAAAATAAGCATGAACCCAAAAGGACCCCCACGTTCTGCCGCAGGAGAGCCAAGCATGGTCCCTTGACAGGGTGGGAGACCAGTAACCTGTATGTAATAAGAGAAGGATTTAACAGGTAAGACTAAAATCCTGTTTTCTCTGTCGTCCAATACAGGTTACTGGTAACTTTGGGCTGTCCAACCATTAAGTTCCCCAGGGCGGGAAGAAAGGCAAGGACCAGACACAGGCCCAAATTCACCATAGCACCAATGAATCAACGAATCATGAATAGCTCAACAATAACCGCAAAGTGTCAAAGGACACCGAAAAGGGGTAAAAACAGACTCCAGGAACTGTCACACAGCACACTGAACTAGAGCCAACAGGGCTCAAAAGTGAAAGAGTACTGAAGAGACGAAGGAGATCCTAGACAGGCAAGGCTGCCTCCAGGATTTTTCTCCGAAAATTGGCATCAGCCGATGCCAGCACATACACGATAGTGTTTGGAAAAGGTATGCACAGATGACCAAGTGGTCGCCTTGCACAACTGATCAGCAGAGGCCTGATTTTTGTAGGCCCAAGATGCCCCCCAATAGACTTCGTAGAATGAGCCGTGACCCGAAAGGGAAAAGGCTTATTCCTAAGTTCGTAAGCCTTACGAATAGTGGACTTGATCCAAGAAGCAATGATTACCTTGGAAGCAGGCTTCCTTGCCCTAGGACCCTCAGGAATGACAAAAAAAAGTGTCAGACTGCCGCAAGGACTCAGTGAGATGCACGTACAACTTGAGACAAAGCACAACACCCAACAGATGAAGATCCCTCTCTTTGTCAGAAGTAGGGTTAGGACAGAAGGAAGGAACCACAATCTCCTGATTAATGTGGAACTCGGACACCACCTTTGGGAGAAACTCTTGTGAGGTGCGAAGCACCGCCTTGTCCTTGTGAAAGGCCAAAAAGGGTGGTCTACAAGACAGGGCATGCAGCTCCGCAACTCTGAGCAGAAACAATCTCCAGGAGAAAGACCATCTTCCACATCAGCATCCCTAGATGAATGGTAGCCAAGGACTAAAAAAAAGGAGGAAGCTGAAGTACTCCCAAAACCAGGTTAAGGTCCCACTGAGGAGCAGGGGATTTAAACACATAGGAATGATAGCAAGACGCCTCTGAAAGAAGAAGACAGAGCGCAGAAGTCTGAACCTTATGGGAACTCAGACTGAGACCCTTATCCACATCATCCTAGACGATGGAAACAACTGTAGGAAGGTCAAAATCCTGAGACAGGTCTTTGCCAGCACACCGAGCCAGAAGAGTAGACCAAACTCGATGGTAGGATTTAGAGGAAACAGGCTTACTGGCACTAAGCATAGTAGCCACCAAGCCAGAAGAAAATACTTTCTTTTTCAAAATAAAGGATTCAATCTCCATGCCGTCAAAGCCAGATGATTAACATCTCCCTTCCAGAGGTAACCCTGTAGAAAAAGGTCCGGACTGGGGGGGGGGGGTTGAAGAGGTTCCTCCACTGAGAACTCTGGAAACCAAGTGTCACGGTTTATTATGACTCTCAGACACAAGTTTTAGGTAAAAATCAATTTTATTGAAATAATAAATTGATAACGTAGGATGGCAATCACATACATACAGATATATTCAGAATATAACAAGACAGAAGGCAGACTCTACCGGTCCTGTCAATATACCGGACAGGACAGTCTGAAGTAATAGAATGTTAGGCTCTACCGGCCTTGCCAATACCGGGTAAGGCAACCTGCAGATGGAATCGCATAACGGTTCTACTGGCCTTACCAAATTACCGGGCAAGGCAGCCTCAATAGATTCATAATGTAGGCTCTACCAGCCCTGCCAATACCGGGTAAGGCAACCTCAGATGGAATGTGGCAAAAGGTTCTACCGGCCTTACCAATACCGGGCAGGGCAGCCCAGAGATAGTAGCAGCAGTCAGATGGTAATGGCAAATTGACAGGATGGTAAGCAACCCAGTGTACACACACTGAGACTAACAGGGGAATCGTAAAGCCACAAGGCTTTGGAGCAAACCAGCGTCCACACGCTGGGACCAACACTGAATTGTATAGCCGATAGGCTTAGGAGCAAGCCAGTGACCGCACACTGGTGTAACAAGCGAGTTAGTATAGCCGTAAGGCTTTGGAGCAAACCAGCGTCCGCAAGCTGGGACCAACACAGAATTGTATAGCCGATAGGCTTTGTAGCAAACCAGTGACCGCACACTGGTGTAACAAGCGAGTTTGTATAGCCGCAAGGCTTTGGAGCAAACCAGCGTCCGCACGCTGGGACCAACACAGGATAGTACATCCGATAGGCTTTGGAGCAAACCAGTGACCGCACACTGGAGTAACAAGCAATGTCGCCGACGCGACCAGGCAGGAGATCGCCAGGATACAGGAGACAGGCGATGTGATGACAGGAACCAGCAACGATCAGTCAGGTCAGGAAACAGCAGAGAAGAAGTTCAGCAGGAACTGCAACACCAGAGACTAGGCCGGAACCAGGACTGGAAGTACTTCAGCATGCAGGAAACACTGGAACAGTAGAGATCAGGAACTCAGGAACACATGAGAACAGGAACTCTGGAACACTGGAACAGAGGCCCAGCTATCACTGGCATAGTGATAGCAAGAAGGTCAGAAACAACACGAAAGGGCAACCAAAGGGTGCCCAATCCAGGTTTAAATAGGCAATGAAAGGCGGGCTATCTGCAGACAGCCAATAGCAGCCCCCTACTGGTGACAGACAAGGAACTGCAGCAATCACGGGCACCGTGATAGTACGGTCTAGGTTTCTGTGGGTAATTGGCATGAAAGGCCCTAGTTAGCCTAGGTGCATGAAGGTCCGTACTATCCACCCATGATTGATCCTCAGGACCATACCCTTTCCAATGTACCAGGTACTGTACCCTTCCTCTAAGCCTACGGGAATCAATAATGCTCTGAACCACGTACTCCTCCTGGCCCTCGACCTCAACAGGTCCTGGCACCACAGGTGTGGTAGTATAGCGATTGCAAACCAGAGGCTTAAGAAGGGACACATGGAACACATTATGGATACGCATGGATGCAGGTAGGTCTAGTGCATAGGAGACAGGGTTAATTTTGCGAATAACTCTGTATGGACCAATAAACCGGGGAGCCAACTTATTAGACGGAACCTGCAGCTTGAGATTTCTGGAGGAAAGCCATACTCTATCCCCAACCTGAAAGGAAACCGCTGGAAGCCTTCTGCGATTAGCATGGCGCTGATGACGCTGAAATGACTGACCAAGTGCCCTCTGAACTTGTGCCCATGTGGAACGGAGTTGCTCGATATGCTCATCCAGAGCTGGAATCTGTTGCGTCTGAAATGAGTCTGGAAGCAAACAGGGCTGGAACCCATAATTAATCAGAAATGGAGAGCTCCCAGATGACGAATTGACCGCACAGTTCCTGGCGAACTCTGCCCAAGGCAACAAGTCTGACCAATTATCATGATGGTCAGTAACGAAACAACGGAGAAATTGTTCCAAGCCCTGATTAGCTCGTTCAGCGGCTCCATTGGTCTGGGGATGGTAGGCAGAGGAGAAGGACATCTGTTGGCAAAATGCCCTCCAAAATCTAGACACAAACTGGCTCCCCCTGTCAGACACCAGTACCCTAGGCACTCCATGCAACCGGAATACTTCTCTGGCGAACACCATTGCCAATTCCTTCGCTGAAGGAAGACCACGGAGGGGCACGAAATGAGCCATTTTAGAAAACCTGTCCACCACCATGAATATAAAGGAGTACCCCTTGGACATAGGCAACTCTCCCATAAAATCAATGGAAACATGAGACCAGGGGCGTTCGCCATAAGGCACCAGTTGAAGCAAGCCCACAGGGAGATGTCTCGGGGTCTTAGCGCGGGCACAGTTGGCACAGGCATTCGTAAATTCGGCACAATCGTTTCTCATGGAGGGCCACCAAAATAACTGAGAAAGGGACCATAACAATTGGTCTCTACCAATATGTCCCGCAGCCTTAGAGGAATGGTAGGTTTCAAGCAGCCTAGTACGAAATGGTTCATCGACAAAACATTTGCCCACTGGAGTTTCATGGGGAGCGGACCCCTGCGAGGCCAGGATCTCCTCCCCTAAAGGAGAAGTGATACTCGTGCGTATAGTAGCCAGTATTCTATCAGGTTGGATGATGGGTGCTGGTGCTTCCACTCTGTCACTGTCGGCCTCAAATTGTCTTGACAGTGCATCCGCCCTGATATTCTTTGACCCCGGTAAGTATGATACAATGAAATTAAATCGAGACAGGAACAGTGCCCACCTGGCCTGACGGGAGGACAATCTCTTGGCCTCCGAGAGATGTCAGATTTTTATGATCTGTTAGGATTAATACGGGAGTCTTGGTACCTTCAAGCAAATGATGCCACTCCTTAAGAGCGAGGATAATGGCCAATAATTCTTTGTCACCTATCTCATAGTGGCCTTGAGTGACAGTCAACTTCTTAGAGAAAAACCCACAAGGTCTGAGAGTACCACCTTTCTCGTGTCGTTGCGAAAGTACTGCCCCAACCCCAATATCTGAGGCATCCACCTCTAACGTAAATGGAAGTAGAGGATTGGGGTGGGATAACACAGGAGCCGCAGCAAATGCCAGCTTCAAATTCTCAAAGGCATTCTCAGCAGATACCGGCCAACAAGAAGGATTAGCGCCCTTGTGCGTAAGATCGGACAAAGGTTTAACAATGGAAGAAAAGTTCTTAATAAACCACCTATAATAATTAGCGAAACCCAGGAAACGCTGTATGGCTTTAAGCCCCTTGGGTTTTGGCCATTGTAAGACAGCTGACAACTTATCCTTGTCCATGGCAATGCCATCATTGCCAATTATGAACCCCAAGAATGGCACACTGGTTCTATGAAAGTCACATTTTTCCAGTTTACAAAATAATTTGTTCTCACGGAGTCGTAGCAATACTGCGGATACATCTTTGATGTGCTGTGCCATGTCTTGAGAGTAAATCAATATATCGTCCAGATAAACCACAACACAAGTATGTAACATATCTCTCAGAACATCGTTTATCAGTTCCTTGAAAACTGCGGGGGCATTACATAGCCCAAATGGCATTACAAGATACTCGTAGTGCCCAGCTCGAGTATTAAAATAGGATTTTAGTCTTACCTGTTAAATCCTTTTCACTTAGTCCATACAGGTCACTGGTACTTCTGGGAGGCGATTCGCCCCTTTAATAGGCAGGAACAATTATGCAAATGATTGCAGGGGGCGGAGCCTCCCCTCCTACTTAAGCCACCTTCAGGCCAGAGCCACTAGATTGATTTGAGACCCTAAAACTGACCCCAGGTAAGCAAGAAGAAAGACTCCTGTGAGCATGCCCCAAAGGTCTCCCACTGAATGCCACAGGAGAGCCAGGTCTGGTCCCTTGACAGGGTGGGAGACCAGTGACCTGTATGGACTAAGTGAAAAGGATTTAACAGGTAAGACTAAAATCCTATTTTCACTGTCGTCCAATACAGGTCACTGGTACTTCTGGGATGTACAAACATTGAGCTGATCCAGAGGTGGGAAGAAGGCAAGGACCAGAACAAGGCCCAAATCATAAAAACTGCTATGAACCAGTTAATAACATAGCCCAACTGTAAGTGTCAACGGACACCAGTCAAGGGAACAATCCCTGAACTAACACAGCACACGGAACTAGAGCCAACAGGGCTCAACAGTAAGGAAGCACTAAGGATCACAGAGCGGAAGACCTACACAGGCAAAACTGCCTCCAGGACCTTCCTTCCAAAACTGGCATCAGCCGAAGCCAGTACATCAACTCGGTAGTGCTTAGAAAAAGTGTGCACAGAGGACCAAGTGGCCGCTCTGCACAGTTGATCAGCAGAAGCCTGATTCTTGTAGGCCCAAGAGGCCCCAATAGATCTGGTGGAATGGGCAGTCACCCGGAAGGGAACGTGCTTATTCCGCAACTTATAGGCTTCACGGATAGTAGCCTTAATCCAAGAGGCAATGGTAACTTTGGAAGCCGGTCTCCCTGCCCTAGGCCCCTCAGGAATGACGAATAGAGCGTCAGACTTCCTGATAGACTCGGTGCGATGAACATAAAACTTGAGGCAACGCACCACATCCAACAAATGGAGATCTCTTTCCTTGTCAGATGAAGGATTAGGGCAGAAAGAGGGAACCACAATCTCCTGATTGATGTGAAACTCGGACACAACCTTGGGTAAGAATTCCTTGGTAGTGCGAAGCACAGCCTTATCTTTGTGGAACACCAGGTAAGGAGGTTTACAAGACAGAGCTTGTAACTCTGCTACCCGGCGAACTGAAACAATAGCCAAAAGGAAGGCCATCTTCCAAGTCAAGAGACGTAATGGAATGGAAGCCAAGGATTCAAACGGTGGTCGCTGGAGAACTCCCAGCACCAAATTGAGGTCCCACTGGGGAGCAGGACTCTTGAAGGCAGGTCGAACATGAGTCACACCCTGGAAGAAAACTTTCACATCAGGAAGGACAGCAATCCTTTCCTGGAAAAACACAGACAAGGCAGAAGTCTGAACTTTGAGGGAACTCAGACTGAGCCCCTTATCCACACCGTCCTGCAAGAAGGCCAGGACAGTGGGAAGATGAAACTCAAGGGAAAACTTCTTATCAGAGCACCATGTCACAAAAGTTGACCATATGCGATGATAGATCTTGGAAGACACAGGCTTACGAGCACTGAGCATAGTCGACACCACAGAAGGAGAAAATCCTTTCTTTGCTAGAATCGAGGATTCAACCGCCATTCCATCAAATGGAGAGAGTGAACATCCTCCTTCCACAAATATCCTTGAAGAAGTAGGTCCGGACGGGCAGGAAGTGGGAACGGATCCGCCACTGACATGGCCATCAACTCCGGATACCAGGACTGGCGAGACCAGTTTGGAGCGATCAGGATCACAGGACAACGCTCCCGCTTCAGTTTCTGGATGACTCTGATCAATAGAGGAAGAGGAGGAAAGATGTAAGCCAGGGAAAAATCCCAAGGGATCGACAAGACATCCACTGCTAGAGCAAGGGAGTCACTCCGCCGGGAGCAAAACACCGGAACCTTCCTGTTGTGTCTGGATGCCATCAGGTCCACCTCCGGCATCCCCCACCTCTGGGTGAGCAATTGAAACACCTCTGGATGAAGAGCCCATTCTCCGCTGTCGACGGTATGACAACTGAGGAAGTCTGCCATGACGTTGTCCACGCCTGGAATATGAACTGCAGAGATGACAGGCACGTGATCTTCTGCCCAAGACAAAATATCCTTGACCTCCAACCAGGCGGTGCCGCTTCTTGTGCCGCCTTGCCTGTTGATGTAAGCCACCGCAGTGGCGTTGTCGGATTCCACTCTGATCGGAAGACCGGTCAGTTGAGATTCCCAGTGTCTCAGGGCAAGCCGGATGGCACGTAGTTCCAGAACATTGATGGAGAGAAGAGATTCCTCCAGACCCCATTTCCCCTGAGCACTGAAGCGACCCAACACAGCACCCCAGCCCCGAAGGCTGGCATCCGTTGTGATCGTGGTCCAACAAGGAACTAGAAAGGATCTCCCTTTCAGGAGATGGGAGAGATCCAACCACCAGTGCAGACTCGATTCCACATGAGGAGGTAGAGAGACTGACAGATGCTGATGATCTGGATGATTCTTGCACGTCTGGATCACAAATCTCTGAAGTTCCCTGGAGTGGGCCATGGCAAAAGGAACCACTTCGATCGTGGAAATGAACTTCCCCACCAGGGATGACAACTTCGTTACCGGCACTAAGTCCAGTTCCAGAATCCCTGCCACTCTGATAGCTATCTGATGAGCCACATGCTCAGGCAGGAACACCATGCATTGGCGAGTGTCGAACAGGAGACCCAGGAACAGAAGCCTCTGAGATGGGACCAAGTCCGACTTGTCCAGATTCAGGATCCAGCCATGGCGGGTCAGAGTGTGGATACACTTCTGCAATTGCTGGTGAAGAAGCTCCGCCGAAGAAGCTTTGATGAGGAGATCATCCATGTAGGGAGTCACCCTGACCCCGTCCTGATGAAGCACCGCTATCAGGGAGCCCAACACTCTCTGGAAGACCTGAGGAGCTGATGTCAGCCCAAAGGGAAGAGCAGAAAACTGAAAGTGTCCCCTGTGGCAGGCACTCCTGAGGTACCGCCTGCTCTCTGGATGAATAGGGATGTGAAGATAAGCATCCTGAAGGTCCAGGGAGGCAAGGAACTCCCCTGGAGACATTGCTGCTATCACAGAGGGCAGGGACTCCTGGCGAAAGTGGGAAGTCACCACATAGGCATTGAGATCTTTGAGATCCAAAATAGGACGAGCCCCTCCGTCCTTTTTGGCCACCACAAACAGGTTGGAATAAAATCCTGAACCTGTGTCCTCCTGAGGAACCACTTCCAGAACCTCTTTGTCCAAGAGATCCTGAATAGCGTCGTCGAACAGACGTCTTTTTGTGGGTTCCTGAGAAGGATGAGTAAAATGGAACCGAAAAGGAGGAAGGGAGGAGAAAGGGATCCTGTATCCCTCTGACACCACCTGAAGAACCCATGGGTCCGCCACTGACTCCTCCCAAGTCCGGCGAAAGATGCGGAGACGTCCACCTACAGCCGGATGCGGACCCGGGTTCGGCGAGTCATGCCGAAGCAGTCTTGGAGGTCTTGGCCTTGGGGGCCACTTTGGGCTTCCAGGACTGTTTGGGCTTGGAGGAGGAGCGCGTAGCGGGAGGACCCGTCTGGGCCGAGGAGCGTGTCTCAGTCTGAAAGGAACGAAAGGACCAATTGCGTTTGGCTGGAAACTTTTTCTTAAAGACTGAGGGTAGAAGAGTACTTTTACCACCAGTAGCCTCACTGATCATTTCTTTGAGCTCAGATCCAAATAGCAAAGTCCCCTGAAAGGGCAAGGAAAGCAAGGCTTTCTTAGAGGCTGTATCAGCAGACCAAATTTTCAGCCAAAGGGCACGCCTAGCCACCACAGAGGCAGTGGAGGCCCTCGCCATCATGCGCACAGCATCAAAAGCAGCGTCAGCAACATAGTTCTGAGCTTCAGTGATATTAGCAAGTAGCTGCAACTGTTCAGATACTGGCGCATCCTGGCGAACCGCTTCAGTCAGTCGTTCAGTCCAGGCCGCAATGGCTCTATTAACCCAAGCAACTGCAAAGGTTGGACGCATGGCAGTGCCAGTGGAGGCAAAAATAGATTTAAGAGAAAGCTCAAGCTTTTTATCCGTCCAATCCTGCAGGGCAGAGGCATCAGAGACAGCCAAGGCGGTAGACTTGGATAGTCTGGAAACAGGAGCATCCACCTTGGGGGGATGAACCCATTTTGCCAGCTCAGCCTCAGGAAAAGGGTACAGTTTAGCAAACTTTTTAGAGACAGAGGAGGATCTATCAGGATTCTTCCATGCCTCAGAGACTAGATGGCCAAGAGTAGGGTTAGTTGGAAAAACAAACAGGCTTAGATGGTTTCTTTTGAAAAACATTAGTAGGATCATAAGTGGATTCCTGAGTCAGAGGAAGGTTAAGCGTATTCAGTACAGCTCTAATCAGACCCTCAGCCGAAACTTCAGGGTCACATTCAAAAGGGTCCCCAATGGACCTGTTAGACTCAATAACAGTGCGTTCCTCAGCATCAGAATCCTGCAAGAGTTCTTCCTCAGAAGAATCAGACACATCAGGAGCACCCTGTGGCTTAGGCAGGGAGGTCCTGATTGTAGTGGGGGTCTGCCAGACCTGGAGAGCCCCCTGTACCTGAGAGGGAAAAAGTTGAAGAGTGGATCTGAGATCCCTAGTGGCAGCTTTAAACTCCCTCACCCAAGATGGCTCAATAGCGTGGCTGGAAAGCCCAGGGTTGCTATCTTGACCAGTGCAGTTAGGGCATAGATCACCCACATTATCACTAGATAACCCAGTGTGACAAGAGGAGCAAAACGCCATGGGGGGAGCAGACCCCCCCATCCTCCTTAGACTTGGGTCTAGCCCCTAGCTCCAGTGAAGTAGACATGCTCACAGCGTCAATATACCCCACTTTAAACTCTATCACCCAGTAAAAGTGTGGAAGATTAAACTTTCACCCCAGAAATGCCTAATATTGGACTTATCTGGCCAGCGAAGGGTTAATCTGATGAGGGGAGAGAAGGCTCGGTCCCTGCGTAGTGTACTCGCTGAGGAAGAGCTCCACAAAATGGCGGCCGTCAGGATAGCCAATCAGAAACGAGCGCGAACCGGGCGCTCATGGGAAATGTAGTTTTCCCCATACAAGAACCCCAAACAGTGCCCGAAGCCCCCCTGAACACCCCACACTAATAAAACATACACCGGATGATAGAGCAGGAGCTTAGCATTAAAATGAGCCCTCTCTGGAGTTGCTGTGACAAGCGGTTCCAGAGATACGTCCCAGACTGTGAAATCTCATAGAGAGTAAAGGAGCCATAGCGTCTAAGCGGGAAAAGCCGCGCTTAAAGGCGCGGAACACCATTTTCAATAAAGTTTAAGAAAACATTAAAAAGTGCCCAAACATACATAAAACACAAAGAAATACTATACAAGGCTCCAAACTCAGAATACCACAGAAACTGCATTAAATACATTAAATGCAAATAAAAACACCCTATGAGTGCTGGAGTGCAAAGCAAACTCCCAAATACAAGCCCAGCAAAGGGACACTGTGGGGACAAGTGGACCTTCAGCACTCAAAGGGTGGCTCACCTTTCCTGCAAGGACTTCTGTCTTCAGGTGACCATGATGAAGTGGGAATAGACCAGAGGAAAATTCCCCAGTAGGGAAGCTGCTTGACTCAAGCTGTTCCCTCTTCAGGGCATAAGGTCCACAGAAAATCCCTGGAAGCTGCACCAGCCACTTTAAAGAGGGCAATTCACAGCCATGGTCACCCTCCTAATGGTGGTATTCCATATTTGAATAAAAAATAACAAAAGACTAAGTTGATGCATAGATGTTCTCTACCTGGTGTGCACAGCACCCAGGAACAAATCAATCTAGTGGCTCTAGCCTGAAGGTGGCTTAAGTAGGAGGGGAGGCTCCGCCCCCTGCAATCATTTGCATAATTGTTCCTGCCTATTAAAGGGGCGAATCGCCTCCCAGAAGTACCAGTGACCTGTATTGGACGACAGTGAAAGGCAGTTTTCCACTCATCACCTGCTCGAATGCGCACCAGATTGTAAGCGGCCCGTAGGTCCAATTTGGTAAAAATCGAAGCGCCCTTAAGCCTGTCAAAAAGCTCGGTGATGAGTGGTATTGGGTATGCGTTTTTTGCCATTAGTTTATTCAAGCCCCGGTAGTCAATGCATGGTCTTAATTCGCCATTTTTCTTTTTTACAAAAAAGAACCCAGCCCCAGCTGGAGAGGTAGATTTTCGTATGATCCCTCTAGCAAGGGCATCAGAAATGTAATCCTCCATAGCCTTATTTTCCTCACAAGATAATGGATAAGTGCGTCCTTTCGGAGGTACTGCCCCAGGCTGCAATTCGATGCAACAATCATAAGGTCTATGCTGAGGTAGCAAACTGGCCTCTCCTTTGCTAAAAACATCGCCAAACTGTTGGTACACATCCGGTATAGCCGAGGAGGTGCACAGGACCTTAACAGGCTGGTTGACGCACTTGTCCATACAAAACTGGGACCAAGCAGCAATTTCACACTTTTTCCAGTCAAATTGTGGGTTATGTAACTGTAACCACGGAAAGCCCAATATTACCGCATGGTGCGGAGAATTAATCAGTTGAAACTGCTGCTCTTCTCTGTGAAGTGCCCCAATAGTCATAGACAGTGGCATAGTTTCAAACATAATCTGAGGCGGTTCTAAGGGTCTGCCATCAATCGCTTCAATAGTCAAGGGATTTTCTCTTTCAATGCGTGGAACTCCGTGCAATTCAGCAAAGGTATTATCCATAAAATACCCTGCTGCACCAGAGTCAACCAAGGCCAAAACCTCCACAGAGCGTTGTGCCCAAGATAATACCACCTGTATGGTGGGTTTCATTGTGCCCGACGCTGGGGACGATTGTACACCACCTAGGGCCTGTCCCCCAAGGTACCCTAGGTGTGTGCGTTTCCCGGACATACCGGACAGGAATTTAGCAAATGCCCTTTTTTACCGCAGTATAAACACAACCCTTGTCTTCTGCGATAAAGTCTCTCAGCCTTGGTTAGTCTAGTGAAGCCTATTTGCATAGGTTCACTTGTCTCCCGTACAGGTTCACTAGACTTCAATGCCAGGGGAGGGATGGGTGGGCAAAACATGCCACTAGGCTCATTATTCTTTGACCGTAACTTACGATCTCTGGCAATTGATCTCTCACGTATTCTGGAGTCAATTATCATAACATATTCAATGTAGTCATCTAGATCAATAGGTAGATCTTTAGCAGCGATTTCGTCCTTAATGTGGTCATTCAGGCCTTGAGAAAAAGCTGCCAATAATGCCTCGTTATTCCAACCTACCTCTGCTGCCAATGTGCGGAATTTGATGGCGTAGTCGCCTACTGTACGCCTGCCCTGATGTATCTCCATAAGGCGTTTGGCAGCAGAGGTGGTTCTACCAGGAGGCTCAAACACTCTTCGAAAGGATTGCACAAATTCTCTAAAGTTTTTAGTACAAGGTTTAGCATTCTCCCACAAGGGGTTAGCCCAAGCCAAAGCTCTGCCAGTGAGCAAAGATATTGTAAACCCCACCTTACTACGATCATTGGGAAATGCGTGTGCCGTCAATTCCATAAAAATCTCGAGTTGGTTGATGAACCCTCTGCAGAGACTAGGGTCACCATCGTATCTTAGCGGCAAGGGTGCAGAAGCCGTTAACCCTTTAACAGTGCCCCCTAGGGGTCTGGTATCACTCTCCGGTGTCTGACTTGGCGAGACCACCAGGCTAGAGCTAGATTTGTCAGCAAGTACCATGCGTTCAAGGATCGTTTGAATTGCAACTGCCAACTGATCCAAACGTTGCTCGTGCACATCCATCCTCCAATGGATATTCTGTGCATTACCTTCACCTTTGCTGTCTGAGGTCATGGCCCTTTCGTACTGTCACGGTTTATTATGACTCTCAGACACAAGTTCTAGGTAAAAATCAATTTTATTGAAATAATAAATTGATAACGTAGGATGGCAATCACATACATACAGATATATTCAGAATATAACAAGACAGAAGGCATACTCTACCGGTCCTGTCAATATACCAGACAGGACAGTCTGAAGTAATAGAATGTTAGGCTCTACCGGCCTTGCCAATACCGGGTAAGGCAACCTGCAGATGGAATCGCATAACGGTTCTACCGGCCTTACCAAATTACCGGGCAAGGCAGCCTCAATAGATTCATAATGTAGGCTCTACCAGCCCTGCCAATACCGGGTAAGGCAACCTCAGATGGAACGTGGCAAAAGGTTCTACCGGCCTTACCAATACCGGGCAGGGCAGCCCAGAGATAGTAGCAGCAGTCAGATGGTAATGGCAAATTGACAGGATGGTAAGCAACCCAGTGTACACACACTGAGACTAACAGGGGAATCGTAAAGCCGCAAGGCTTTGGAGCAAACCAGCGTCCGCACGCTGGGACCAACACTGAATTGTATAGCCGATAGGCTTAGGAGCAAACCAGTGACCGCACACTGGTGTAACAAGCGAGTTTTATAGCCGCAAGGCTTTGGAGCAAACCAGCGTCCGCACGCTGGGACCAACACAGAATTGTATAGCTGATAGGCTTTGGAGCAAACCAGTGACCGCACACTGGTGTAACAAGCGAGTTTGTATAGCCGCAAGGCTTTGGAGCAAACCAGCGTCCGCACGCTGGGACCAATACAGGATAGTACAGCCGATAGGCTTTGGAGCAAACCAGTGACCGCACACTGGAGTAACAAGCAATGTCGCCGACGCGACCAGGCAGGAGGTCGCCAGGATACAGGAGACAGGCGATGCGATGACAGGAACCAGCAACGATCAGTCAGGTCAGGAAGCAGCAGAGAAGAAGTTCAGCAGGAACTGCAACACCAGAGACTAGGCCGGAACCAGGACTGGAAGTACTTCAGCATGCAGGAAACACTGGAACAGTAGAGATCAGGAACTCAGGAACACATGAGAACAGGAACTCAGGAACACTGGAACAGAGGCCCAGCTATCACTGGCATAGTGATAGCAAGAAGGTCAGAAACAACACGAAAGGGCAACCAAAGGGTGCCCAATCCAGGTTTAAATAGGCAATGAAAGGCGGGCTATCTGCAAACAGCCAATAGCAGCCCCCTACTGGTGACAGACAAGGAACTGCAGCAATCACGGGCACCGTGATACCAAGCCTGTCGGGGCCAGTACAGAGCAATCAGAATGAATGGGCAGCGCTCCAGTCTCAGCTTACGAAGTACTCTGTTCAACAGGTGGAAAGATGTATGCCAGAGGAAACGTCCACGGTATTAACAAGGCATCCAATGCCAGAGCCAGGGGATCTGCCCATCGAGAGCAGAACATTGGAACCTTCCTGTTGTGCCTGGTTGCCATCAGGTCAATGCAAGGAAGACCCCACTGCTGGATGATGAGGTTGAACACCTCTGGATGCAGCTCCCACTTTCTGCTGTCCACTGTGTGCCGACTGAGGAAGTCTGCCAGAATGTGGTCTACGCCAGGAATATGAACTGTGGAAATGGCAGGGACATGCTGCTCTGCCCATGATAAAAAAAGCCTTGACTTCGAGCCAAGCTGCAAGACTTCTTGTGCCGCCTTGCTTGTTTATGTAGGCTACTGCTGTAGCGTTGTCTGACTGTACCCTGACTGGGCAATCCTCCAGTTGCCATGTCCAGTGATGTAGAGCATGAAATATCGCCCGAAGCTCCAAGACATTTATGGGAAGGAGCGATTTCTCCTGAGACCACCAGCCTTGAACACTCAAGTGCCCCAGTACCGAATTCCATTCAGAAAGGCTGGCATCGTTTGTCACTATGGTCCAGAAGGGCACCAGGAAGGTGCTGCCTTTCAGGAGATTGTCCAGGTTGAGCCACCACGACAGGCTCTGCTCCACATGAAGAGGGAGCGATAGGGATCTCTCCAGGAGATTTGGACAGCCCTAGCATGCCAGGATTAGAAACCTCTGAAGTTCCCTGGTGTGAGCTATGGCAAACGGGACTGCTTCTATGGTGGAAATGAACTTCCCCACCAAGGATGACAACTTCTTGGCTGGAACTGGATCCTGAGACAGGATAGCCTGGACCTTCAGTGCTATCTGATGAGCTACTTCATCTGAGAAATACCATCCCTCTGAGTATCGAAGAGGAGGCCCAGAAGGACCATGCTCTGGGAAGGAACAAGGTCTGACTTGTCCAAGTTAATGATTCACACATGATGGGAGAGAGCATGAATGCAGTCCTGCACCTGCTGGTGAAGGAGTTCTGGAGAAGAGGCCTTCAGAAGGAGGTCATCCATGTATGGAGTCACCTTGATGCCATTCCAATGTAGGAACGCCCCCAGGACTCTGTTGAAGACTTGGAGCCGTGGTCAGGCCACAGGGCAGGGCAGAAAACTGGAAATGCCCTCGGTCGCAGGCAAAGTGGAGATACTGCCGACTCTGGATGAATGGTGATGTACAGATAGGCATCTTGAAGATCCAGAGAGGCCAGAAATTCCTCAGGAGACATGGCTGCTATCACTGTGCGCAGAGACTCCTGGCGGTACTGGTACCTGATCGCAAAGGAGTTTAGATCCTTCAGATCCAAAATGGGACAACATCCCCCATCCTTGTCGGAAAGAGGTTGGAGTAGAATCCCAAGCCTCTCTCCTGAGGGAGAACAGACTCCAGGATCGCCTTGTCCAGAAGGGCCTGAATAGCTTTTTTGAAAAGGCGTCTTTCTGCTCCCATGGGAGAACGAGAAACAAAGGTCCTGGGAGGAGGAAGAGAGGTGAAGGGAATCCTGTAATCCCGAGGCCACCACTTGTGGTCCACCACAGAGGCCAGCCAAGCTGAAATTTAGTGGCATAGGTGGCCACCTACCTGCAGATGGGAACCCGGGTTTGGAAGCCTTGGGCTTCATAGAGGACTTGGATCTCCATTGTTGCTTAGGCTTGGATGAGGAGCGGAGCCTGAGGGACCACCTGGGTCACCTGGAGCGAGTCTGTCTGAAAGGGAAGAAAAAGTAGATTCCTTTTGACAGGCACCTTCTTCCTCAGGACCACTGGAAGGTGAGAACTCCAGTGGCCTCTTTGATGAGATCCTAGAGCTCAGATCCAAACAGGGAGGATCCCTAAAAAGGCAAAGACAGGAGAGCCTTCTTGGAGGCCGTGTCAGCAGACCATATCTTGAGCCAAAGAGCCCTTCTGGCTACCACAGACATGGTAGATGCCCTGGCTACCATACGCACAGCGTCAAACAGGGCAGCAGAGACATAATGCGGAGCCTCAGCAATGTTAGCGAGAAGTCACAATAAGTCAGAAGTAGGTGCCCCCTGACTGACGGCAGAATTGAGCTGTTCAGGCCAGCCACAGCCCTACTTACCTATACAGCAGCAAAGGTAGGGCGAAGGGCAGAGCCCACTGTCACAAAAATAACAGAAGTCTCAGGCTTCTTACTGGTTCAGTCTTTGAGAGCAGAGGCATCAGCCACTGGCAAGGCAGTGGACTTAGAAAGCCTGGAAACTGGGGCATCCACTTTAGGGGGGTGAACCCACTGAGTGAGGGCCTTTTCAGAAAATGGGTTAAGTTTAGCAAAACTTCCTAGACACAGATTGTTTCTTATCGGGGAAACTTCCACTCTGACACCAAGCGGTCAAGGGTGGGGTTAGGTGGAAAGCAAGTATAGGGCCTAACAGCCTCCTGAAACACATCAGAGGTGTCAGAAGACGCCTCCTGCACCAAGGGAATGTTCTGGATGGACAACACAGCCCTGATCAGGCCCTCAGCCGAGGGGATGGGGTCCGCCTCAAAGGGGTCCCCAAAAAAACTGAGATGAAGGAACAGCTGAGCAGTCATCATCAGAAACCACCAACAATTCTTCCTCAGAGGAGTCAGGGTTAAGCTGCAGAGGAGAGAAGGAGGGTCCAAGCCATGCATAGGATACTTGATCAGCGAATACACAAAATGGCTGCCGCAACATGAGCCAATCTGAAACTAGCGAGCAAAGCGGGCGCTTATGGAAAACGTAGTTTTGCTGACAGAGTACCCAAACAGTGCCAGAAGCCCCCTAAAGCCCCCAACACCCCCAGAATGTTGAGCGGATGACAGAGCAAAGGAAAACCCACATAAGCCATCTCTGACCTCGCTACTTGGAGCGGCTGCAGAGATATGTCCCAAACTGTAAAGTCCCATAGAAGTGAATGGAGCAATGGCGTCTATGCGGTAAACACGTGCCTTTAAGAGGTGAATACCAAAATGTAAAACCACTCAAAAGCCCACTAGAATTAAGCAGTAGACCCAATAAACACTGGTCCCAGTACGGAAAGTGTCCAAAGCCCCCTCAAAACAACAACAAAAAGGGTTAAGATACCACAGAAACTTGCTCCAAACACCTCACAGACATACAGAAATAAACCCAATAAGTGCATGAGTATGTAATAGGAACTCCAAATGAGACCCCTGTGCGGAGGGGAAGCATGGAACCTCAGTGGGCAACTCCTGGGGAAAGAACTTGCAGCCAAGATTTTCCCCCCAGGGCTTAGGTAACACGGTGCCTGTGATTGCTGCCTTTTCCTGTCAGTTATCTGATTCGGCTTTCCATTGGCTGCCTGTCTTCAGACCGCCCTGTATTGCCTATTTAGACTGGGCTTGGGCACCCTTTGGTTGCCCTTTCGTGGTGTCTCTATGTCGCTAGCACCTGCACTGTTTTCCTGAGCCATGACTGCTTCTACTACGCTCCAGAGATCGAATGTGTACCTGCCTGACAGCTTCCTCGGTGTATTTGTTCCTGCCTCTGTTCCTGATCCGGTTTGGGCTGTTCCTGCTGCCGTTCCTTATCCGGTTGGCTGCCGTTACTGTTCCTGTTTCCTGTCCTGACCTGGCTGTGTTCCTGCTCTTGGATCGCATGCAGAGTGTCTCCTCCTTCATGTCGCCTTGGGCGACATTCCTATCATTCAGTGACTTGTGTAGTCCAGTACGCAGGTAGTGGTTCTCTCCATATACAACCGGTTGCTGGCTGCGTTCCATACTGTACCGGTAGAGTCTTGTGTAATCCAGTACGCGGGTACTGGTTCGCTCCATGTATAACCAGTTGCTTGCTGCGTTCCATACGGCACAGGTAGAGTTTTGGGTAATCCAGTACGCGGGTACTGGTTCGTTCCTTGTATAACCGGTTGCTTGATGCGTTCCTTACAGCACCGGAAGAGTCTTGTGTAGTCCAGTAAGCAGGTACTGGTTTGCTCCATATAGACCGGTTGCTCACGGTATCCTTTTAGCACCGGCAGTGTCACTCTAGCCTCATATTAATACTATTGTCCACTCCTGCAGCTTTCTCTTGCTTAATGAGGCAAACATCCAGTGATTCCTCTTTTACTCAGAAACTAAAATCCTTACACACGCACTCATCCTATCCCACATGGTACACTGCAACATTTTTCTCTTTGTAGTGTCTAAAATACTTAGATTGTAAAGTGATGAGCACACTTATGGTGCTATATAATCATTTATTCAAGAAGAAATGGTGTGGATGAAGGACAGCTGTAAAGATTGACGTGATTCAGTGTGAATTTATTCTTAAATAAAGTAAACAATGTGCAATTATCAAGTTGTATGATCACTACTTTTGGAATTAATATACCAGAGGTGGTAAAAAAAAATTCATTAAAACAAACTCATTCACTTGCCATGGTTATTTGCACATTTTGGCCAAAGGGAAGTGCTGTCCTTTAAACAACTCACTGTTCTTACATAGTATACTATGCTAAGAGACTGACATTACATAGAAGAATGGCCAAGAAAAACAGTTAACTGCAGTCAAGAGTATAGATGTTTAGATATTTCTAGAACTGAATACTCTATATTTAAACTTAAAAATAAATAATAATAGTAATTTAGGCTTGGGTCATGTATACCTGAGCCGAACATAAAATTTTCTAAGGCAGCCTGTTTAAGGTTGCTTTGGCCCATTCAAGTTATTATATAGAAATTTAAATTTGCACATCTCCATAGCCCAAGGTGTAGTTACAAAGACCCCTCCATTTATATTTCATGGTCACAGCACTGCACATATAGATGTTGCAGAGTAGTCTGGTAGTGGAAGCGTTACAAAAGGGTTTATTTAGAAAGTGAAGTTTTCCTGATTTGATACCTTCAAGTTATTGGCTAGATGTTAATAAGCCTTTAAATGCTCCTGTGCCTCCAAGAAAAGGTGTTGTGGTCTGTGGAAAAGGACAAACAAAAGGGAAAGAGTGGTAAAGCGTGTGTGTGTGGGGGCATGCAGGATTAGACGGCATCATGAGGTCTTTAAGTAGTTCCTACATTGGTTCAGCACAGGTGAATTGTTATGTATATGGGACTAGAACTGGTATGAAAGCAAGTATTATTATACACCCTGCATTTCAAGTTGACTTCCAATACTTCCAAAATATTCCATAGCTTGTATTTGTGTATTTATTCTTCTATTGCACCTTAACAGTAATTCACAGGACTAAAACTGTTGCATTCAAAAGTCAAGCTCACATTAACCCTTTGAGTGCCAGCATTCTGTACCCCTCTGGCACTCAAAGGGTTAAAGGGATAGTAATGTTTAACAATAAAAGCAGCTCAAATTAATCTTCGTAGAATTTGGCCCATGGAGAATCTTATTACAATACTGTCAGAGTTGTAGGTTCAAGAGTAATTGAATAATAAAATATCCTCCTCCCACCCCTTTTACTGATTTAACACTGCTCACCTCAAAGCAGCAACACTGTCCAGGATGGATCACATAGAGGGACAATCTTTAGTGAGCATAAGAAGAAAATGTGAAAACCTGTGAAGGGGTGCAGGGTTTTCCTTATGTTCGCTATAAGAAGCTTGTCCCTTGCTGTGAGCCGTCTGGTCTGTGGACCAGATTCCACATATGAGGGGAGGTGGCTTACACTAGGTAAAAGGGGTGGGAGGGGGATACTTTATCATTCATTTACTCCTGTACTACAAATCTGACAGTACTGAAATAACAGTCTCCATTGCCCAAATACTACGACGATTAATTGGAGCTGCTTTTTTGTGCAAAACATTACTATCCATTTAACCCTTTGAGTGCCAGAGGGTACGGAACGCATTGCAAAGCAATGCTTTCCATACCCCTCTGGCACTCAAAGGGTTAAGGGAAAAATTCTAAAAACTGCATATTTATTAAAAGGGCTTTAAAAATGGTTAAAGTTTTATGGAATCTTAAATAAGCACATCCATGCAATTAATGTTTTTTTTTTGGGGGGGGGGGGGGTTTACCAACAGGGTCAGTAGTACAATAGGGGAGATCTATGGAGCAACTCCACACCATGTATTCCAAGTTTGTAAATTACAATCGATACTAAATACAATAGTAACATTCTGGAGCAAATCAACTGCATCCAAAAGGAATCAAGCCAATCTTCATATTGCTTTTAAACATGTTTTAAATTTTAATACCATTAAATACTAGAGAGTATACCAACCAATTGTGAATCACTGTTAGAGACCTCCCTAGCATTCAAGGGGTTAAGAAACGTTCCATATAAATAAATGGGGCGTTTCGGCATTTTTATTTGTCCTTTACATTGCAGTTTAGTGGAGACATTGTGAGGATAGAATGTCACCAATCAGGATTTCATGCTTAGGTTAAGCAACAATAACTATCAATAATCATAAATCACAAACATCTAAAGCAGCCAAGATGCTTGTGTGCATGTGCTTGGGCACAATGGCTACAGCTACAAGACAAATCTAATTCCATACCTTAATGTAGATTAGGTTATGGAGAAGAACATTATCTTTTTACCTTTTGGTTTTCCAGAATGAGCAGAGCTGATATTTTGAGTTATCATCCTTAACTTTTCCTCTCTCTCACTGAATAGTCTCATGTACATCTCACGCCATGACTCATACTCCAAGAGTTTATGGTTTTTGAAGTCCTTTTCGCAATGCTTCTTCCACAAGTGTCCAGAATCCTCAATAAAAGTCTTGGGTGCAATAAGATTTTATTCATAGACCAGTCAGATTTTAATTAACTAATGAACAAATCAGCAAAATAAGCTGTTTGCCTCAGACATTTCAGGTGATAAATGGCACATTAACCACTTCATAACAAAATAGTTAAAGTGGACCAGTAATCCAAAGAAATAATTTAGGTCATCTTACAGAATTCAAAAACTGCCTATGATGTATTGGCCATTTAACTGACCCATATTACCACACAAACTATGCTATAAGTGCACCTATCCAGTGAAGTTTTGCCTCAGACAGAACTAAATTAACAGTTTTCAGAGAGTTTGCATAAAATGCCATACTTTGGAACAAAAGATTAATGTCTAAACAAAAAAAATAAATAAATAATACTTTTTCGCAGAAAAATGGCTTTTACAGCACATAGGCAAGTTTTAATTCTTTGTGAAACAAGCCTAAAACTTTTCCTGAGGTGCCAGGTTCACTAACCTGAGAATAGGAACAGCGCTAAGATAAACTACAGCTTAAAAGTTTTGATTTTTTTTTTTTCTCCAAAGGGAGCTCGAGAAATTAGAAAAAAAAATAAAGTACACAGTACGATATATAGATTGAGAAATTACAACTATATGCTTCATCCAGTGAATTTGCTACACTAAAATCAGTTGCTTAATCAAAGTTTGAAACAAAATTACCTGTTTCGGCAACAATTTCTCAAAGTTAAAAAAAAAAAAAATTACATACTGGATTACATTCTTCAATACGACTTAGTTGCTCCGGTGTACAACGCTCAAGAACAGGTTTAAGAATTTCAAATGGTACTCCTCCTACTTCTTGGATGACTAAAAACAAAAACAAAACAAAAACTACTTTAAATATTAAAATGGAAGACAACATTTTAGATCTCAAAATTAACAAAAAAACCACACTAAGATTCTCACTAATCATATTTTTATCATAATTAATTTAAAATAAACATTTTTATGAACACAGAACCTTATAAATCAGATCTGACTCCCTTGTTTTGCATGTCTGCAAACATTGTCCACTACTGGAATATCCAACAGTCGATCCAGTGATTGCTACTAGCATATTAGCATTAGTGCCTGTTGAATCAAAGTGTTTTCCTTGACGCAAGGCATAAAATGATTTTTAAAATGGCATCTTAATAGTTGTATGCACTAAAGCAGCACGTTAAAAAGGCAGTGGACCCCTTTGCTGCCATTATCCATTTATTATTGTGAACCACGAGAACTCATGGAAAGATGCACTTACAAAGGCAACCTAACCATTCAATACATCATGTGCAAACAGCAGCCATTTACAATGGTAGCATTTCATATCTGTTAATCTTTCTGCATATGAAGCTTTGCAAAAAACAGCTGCTTCCTGCAACTCCTCTCATCGATGCATTTCAGGACTGAACAATCTATATAGTTTAATTGTCACATATTCCAAACATCACAAGGGGTTTTGATTGAATATCTGCATCTGGCCAACAGTAGATTTAGAATCAAATAATACTCGGAAACAAGAAGCCCTAAAGGGGCAACTTGTCCAAGAAAAGCTGGTCCCATAAAATGAGGCACTCAGAAGCAGAGAACAAATAATACAAATTTTATTAGTACAAAAATGTCAAATAAGCACAAGGGATGACATATAAAAACAGTTAAAAACAAATCCACAGAGGAGGTAACATTCAAAAATCCCTACATAAATATCCAACACAATAAGTGATGGCCAAAAATTCAAAAAGCTACAAATAACACAGCTTCACAAATATTGAAACAGTAGGTATAAATATATCTAGCACCCTAAGATTCCTTCCATGTAAGGGTGCTGAGTAAAGTAACACAAAAAAAAATAGATCCCTGACGAAGTCTGTTATAGGCGATACTTGTTGGGACCTGACCGGAGGTGGTCTTTCATGCACCCTTTGTGCTGATTTTTCTGATTCACTTGATAAGTATATCTTTTTTGCCCTTATAATCCTGGTAGTTTTTTGGTTTAGGGCATAGATTTGTCTTTCCTGGGGGAGTGTTGTGTTTGAGTTACATCTATTTTTTTGGTGTGTTACTTTATTCAGCATCCTTACATGGAAGGAATCTTAGGGTGCTAGATAGATTTATACCTACTGTTAGAATATTTGCGAAGCCGTGTTATTTGTAGCTTTTTGAATTTTTGGGAATCACTTATTGTGTTGGATATTTATGTAGGGGTTTTTGAATGTTACCTCCTCTGTGGATTTGTTTTTAACTGTTTTTATAAGTCATCCCTTGTGCTTATTTGACATTTTTGTACTAATAAAATTTGTATTTGTTCTCTCTGCTTTTGAGTGCCTCATTTTATGGGACCAGCTTTTCTTGGACAAGTTGCCCCTTTAGGGCTTCTTGTTTCCGAGTATTATTATTTGATTTTAGTGTAGTGGTCCCTGAGCGCACCCCATTATTTTTGGATGGTGTTAAGTGTGCCTGCTCATGTGTATAGTAACAGTAGCTTTAGAGGCATGCTGCCTCTTGATCTAGCTACAATATTCAAATCTGTATGTATACAATGTCGATTCACAATTTATTTGTTATTAATCTCTCACCTAAACTTACACATTGCCAAAGCATCATTTATAGTTACTGTAAGCCTCATACGGTTAGAAGCATAACTGAGCCATCTATTATCTAGCGTCACATTTTTCGATCAGTACATTTCCCGCCAGATTAAAGTACACAAAAATTTCCAGTAATGCACTTACAATCAATATTATTTTGAAGAACACGTATGCATTGTTCGTATAACGTCATCATTTTTGGAAGATAAATAATTTTGGAACCAGAATACACCAACATTTTGGAGTTTAACCTGCGCCCAGTAAAGCCGCTTGAGTCACAGTTCTGATCGGTTAATGTATCTGAGATGCTGGCTAGAAAGAAAGAAATGTTAACAGTATGAAGACACAAAAATTTTATTTTACTATGTTAAAAATGGGAGGATACCCATGAGTTCACCTTGGTGACATTAGAATATGTATGCAACAACTTAAATTAGTCCTTAACAAAAATAAAATAACAGGATTGGGGTGTTCAGGTTTTGTTGAGGGGCTCAAACATATTATGGGAGTTGATAAAGGGGTAGTAATAGTAATATTGATGTAGTTTATAAAGCAAAGGCAGGATAAACACTTTAACCCTTTGAGTACCAGAGGGGTACACAATGCATTGGATTTTCAACGCCATTTCCTATCCACCTGGAATAACACATTGAGAGGTTAACAGATTTTACTTACTTACCTTTATATTCCGACTTGTATGGTGGTGAAGGTAGCATAGCGTAGTCTGGTAAAAATTTAGGCAAAGGAACATTAAGCAAATCTGATAAAGATCCATTATTTACCTGGAAAGAAAGTAATAACCTCTCAACCTATTAAATTTACATTTTGTATTCAGAACAAACTTGAAAATCAACTGTCTCTAATAGAGTGTCCCAGCCAAGCACTCTATAGTCTAGCACACCAGCCAGTCAACAGTCCAATGACTCACCAAAGCAGTCAGCAGTGCATACAGTCCAGTGCACGAACCACTCAGTCAGCAATCAGTCTGTATTCCAGTGCAAAGCTTTTTTTGGCAAATTAATCCACAGAAAAGAAATTCTAAATAAATCTACATGTAAAACGCAAAGCATTAGTCAAACTGTAGAACTATAGCGGGTCAAATGGACCATTGTCAGTTTGAATTCTTAAGTTTCTTATAACTTATGTCAAAGTTTGTCAGTTTATATTCCACTCCTGTAAAATGTAAAGTTAGCTGCAAACTGCATATTGTACAGTTGTGACTTCTAGATGCAACAAGCACATGCTCTAAGGACCAGAAATGTCTATTCAGTTTCTCAGCATTCTTCTTTGGAGCAAATAGGTCAGCTTTTCAGTATTTCAGATAAATGACAAGAAATTTTAGCAATCAGTGGCTTAGTCATTTTGACTGCACTATCATTTTTAATTAGGAATATCCTGAAAACCTGCTAAAGGGAAGAATCACTGGACAACAACAACTACTATAGACACTAGTCTACTACTTACCTCCTTCAAGTGAAATTCTGCCTCCTCCAGTTTATGTTCTGTAGAATTACTGTTTGTAATGGTCCTTACAGTTTCTTCCTTGGACAATTCCACATTGCAGTACTGTTTGCATATCTGAATCTTTTTAGGAGGCTCATTTGATGGACAGGATCTTTTTTTCCTTTTATTAGAAATTTGGTCATAATTAAGGTAAGATTCAAAGGACATTGTTGGGGCCTCAAAATCTTCATCAGATAATGTACTGTTTGTTTTTGTGTCCATGTCCTGCTTTTTGCAGTTATCAGAAGCATTCCCTTTTGTCACCAGATTATCCTTGTTGGGCTGCATACTTTTGTCTTTCGGACATTGTTTTTTTTCCTTTTCAGTAGTGTTTGAAGAAGATGAATGCTTCTCAAACATCTTTTTTTCTACACATTTATGGTGCCCCTTTTCAGGATCGTTCTGTGCTCTCGAGTGGGTGTGTGACTTAGGTTTGTCAGGACTCTGTTCTTTCTTATTAAAGGCTCTCTCTGGCTTCAGTTCTCTAGCTAATGGTTTCTTCTTGCTCATGCTGCTTTCCTGAGATATAGTCTCTACACACATTTTGGTATCCATTTTGGATTCTCCGATCTTCTCATGAAATGAGTTTTCCAGAGAAACAGCAGGAGTCTTCTTTTCTTCCATATGAGCTTTGTCATGCTTAGATTTTGATTTCTGGTCACTGAAATAAAAATATATAGTGTTTACCAACCAACATCTGTCTCTTTACAGGTTAGAAAAGGTGAAATTTACTCACCGATATTTTGTTTCCCTCTGTGTCCTTCCACGGCATAGACTGTGGGTGTTAGCTCCGCCTCCCAGCTGGTAGGACCAATCAAAATTATAAATGTGCACTTCACCTCCCCACTTGCAGTTATACTATTGTCCAAGCTGAAGTGAGACAACAGGTTACATATAGCAAAATAATGCAGCAAGCAAAATAACAGGCCTAGCACCACAAAGTAGGAATTATACATTACCCAACAAGCAGTAGGGAGGGTTGCTGTGGAAGGACACAGAGGAAAACAAAATATCGGTGAGTAAATTTCATCTTTTCCTCTTTGTCCGATCCATGGCATAGACTGTGGGACTTTCCAGAGCAGTACCCCAGTCATCAGGGAGGGAACAATGCCATTAACACAGCCTTTAGCACCCTCATGCTAAATAACGCATCTTCGGATGCTTGAAGTTTCAGTCCATTGTGTTTAATAAGTAGACACTGAGGACCGGGTGGCAGCTTGCATCCTCTTCTGGGTTAGTGGCCGCCCTCTGTCCCATTGAAGTGTAGCACAGTCCTGACAGAATGTGCTAGAATGGCAGTAGGAGGATCCCTAATGGCTGACTTGTGGTAATTAAAGCACTCAAATCTGTTTTGCAATGGATGATTAGGAAGCTGCTGGGCCCATCATTTTCTGACAGAAAAAGGAGCTCAGCAGTCTTACGAAGGAGCAGATTTGCTCAAGTAATTCTGCACACAATACACCAAGTCCAGGGTATGCAACTTCTTTCTGTAGAAAGTCTGGAATCTGCACAGACAGATGGAAGAACAATTCTCTGACAGATAGAAGTGGGTCACCACCTTAATAAAATGTACTGTTTGACCTAATGTGAATTTAGACCTGATGGTATAACATATGAAGGGACACATAAGAAAGGATATGATCCACTTACCCCTGCAGCAGAAGAACAGCTGCACATGGTTGTGAGCATGAGCTGCTTAAAGAATACTTACTCCCATGTATAAAAATAAGGATGGGAGGATAAAAGTAGTAGATCAAACTAGGATCCCAAAGTAAGATGATTCATCCGGAAGGTTGGTTTTAATTGCTGAGGTGCATTTCTTAAGGAGGCAATTACCAGAAAAAAGGGGTTGCCCCAACTACAGGAACCCCCTTCTATTTAACCTTAAATGAATCAGGCTTGAAACCCTACTAGAACCCATTGAGAAGTAATACCAAAGTAATTCTGTAGAAGGGATCGAACCACCATCTGTGATAGACCAAAAACTCAAAAATTAGATAAGATCCTGAAGTAGATCTGGAGGAGGAAGGCAGTTTGCTTAGTAGGATTCTATGCTGTTAACCTGTCTGATGTTTGTCCCTCAAATTTGATATGTTGGAGGAAACAGTCACATTGAGGTACCTTGTTTCCAGGTACAAAGTTGTCCTGATTACAAAATAAAATTCTGATGTTTATCAAATATGAAAGGCAGAAAAAAAAAACAAAAAAAAAACTGAAGAGATGCTTCTCTGTCCCGAGAAGGATCTATATACTCTCCTATTTCACATTTTGCTCTTGGTTCCTCCTTCTAGGAATACAGATATGATCTGATTGATCTGTACTATTTTCTCTGAGACATTCATGAAATGCTAGAAGGATTACCTACCATACAACTCCAATCTGTAGAAAGGAACGTATTCTTTAGATATAAACATGATCCCTGAACTGCTGTAAACAACCCAGCCAGTATTGCTATGATGTCTGAAACAGGATAATAAAGAAAACCTGCTCTATTTGAGGTTTGTCTAGAATAACCCTCACCTCAAAATTATTCTGGGTGAGGGGATGAAAGGGGATAAAAAAAACCTTTTCCCCTTAGACAGCCATGGAGTGGACCCCTACCAAATTAACTTCTCCTTGGGGAGTCAGGTCTGGCTCTAGATTAGATCCTCTCCTAGACAGGCATCTAAAACAGTGCAGTGTATATTGAGGATTATCCTTGACACTTCCTATAATAAGGATGTCATTCAGGTAAGTATGATATGGACTCCATGTAGACTTAGGATCCACAGACCAGGAGCCAGGCTTCTAAACAACCCTGGAACAGAGAGACAAAAAGGAGAGAAACATGAATCACTAGAAGAATTATGTATAAAATGTATCATTAGAGTACTGTGTCTAGCAGAGACAAGAAAGTAATGGTAATCATCCTTAACATCTAAAGAGGTCATGAAGGCTCTTAGAACAGGTCAGACAGTTAGGCTTAAACAAACTGGTCCCCCTTGAAGTTTCTAAAAGGGGAAGATATCAAGTAAGACCCTGCAAAGATGATGTACCAGGACTTCACAATTGATAGCCTACAGCACCTGGAATTTCCAGATGGCCTCCAATCCAGGCACTATACAGGCCATAGCCTGCTTCACTTCCAAGTTCAAATGGGTTTGAGTCAGGTTTACATGGCCGTAGGCTTAAACCAGGAATTCTTTGAAGATGATGACGGCTATTCTTAAAACTGCAGAGCATATACTTTACTACATAATGCGCCAAGATCGGTGGTCTGAAAAGGAGTGCTTTATTGGTCTGCAAAATATGCCCCAGTCTACCTATTGCTGGATCTGTAAATATCCTACAGAACCTCATGGAAATACTCTGAATTTTAATTAGCCTAACATCCAGCAATATGTGCTGTGTGATCAAATATAGTCTGCCTGGAAAATATCACTATCATCTCCAGGTCCTGAAACCTTATTAGGGAGATGAGAATGCTTATTTATCAAAGAAGTGACAAATAATTGGGGGAATGAAGGACTTGACATATGATAAATAGAAAAACCTAGTTCTTTACAGTAGGAAAAGACGACTAAAAAGGATCTTCGCACCATGCATAAAAAGATACCTCTGGCAAGCTATTTATCCCAAGACATGAAATAACCAGGGGACACCCCTTGAGATAGTGGAAAAGGAGGTTCGGATTTCTTTAAAGAAAAGGGGTTTAAGACAGCAAGGTCTGTTAAATCCTGGAATTACTAGTCCAAAGTCAATATGTCAGGAACTTTGTAAAGCCTCCCTTAGGGGAGTTAGATAGAGGGCAATGTCAACATAAGTGAGCCCCTTTCTTGAATGTCCTCTACAGCTTGCTTGAATTGTAAGTGCCTGGGGTATCCCCAGTAGAATGGATACTTTGAAGAGAAGATACATTATTTACTAAACAGCATAGATTGTTATATAGTGCATGCTACTAGATGTAAAGTATCTACCAGAAAAAAAAAAGGATTGTATCACGGTGCCCGTGATTGGTGCTGTTCAGTATCAGTCACTTGCTGAGTAATCATGATTGGCTGTCTGCGATTAGCCCGCCTCACACAGCCTTTTTAAACCCAGGCTGAGCACTTCCAGGTTGCCCTTTTGTGGTGTTTCTGACTTCACTCTGCCTGACCTGCTGGTCAGGCTTCTGGGCCTGTTCCTGCTGTACTTGCTGATCCTGTGTTCCAGTGTTCCAGTATGCTAGTGTCCCTGTGTTACAGCACCTCGCGGGTTAATCTTACCGAGTTCCTGAATCTCCTGCTCCAGCCGTCGCTCCGGCTCACTACTCTTCATACATTGTTGGCTCCAGCGTGCGGACGCTGGTTTACTCCACTAAACCTGGCTGCGATTACATTGTTGGTTCCAGCGTGCGGACGCTGGTTTACTCCACTAAAACCTGGTTGCGATATACATTGCTGGTTCTAGCGTGCGGACGCTGGTTTACTCCACTAAACCTGGTTGCGATATACATTGTTGGTTCCAGCGTGCGGACGCTGGTTTACTCCACTAAACCTGGTTGCTATTACATTGTTGGTTCCAGCGTGCGGACGCTGGTTTTCTCCCCTAAACTTGGTTGAGATATACATTGTTGGTTCCAGCGTGCAGACGCTGGTTTACTCCATTAACCTGGTGGCGTTATTTACGGTTGGTCCCAACGTGCACACGTTGGTTTGCTCCTGTATGATCCAGTACTTTGGCCAGGTCGCTGTCCACTCCTATGCAGTCGTCTGATTATCCCTGGGAATAGACTTCTGCTGAGTAAGACCATAATTCCTATTTCTCTCTGCTGTCTTAGCCATCTGACAGCTGGTCTACTCGCTCAGGCTGCTCTGCCCGGTATTGGTAAGGCCGGTAGAACCTTGTACGTTACCATCCTTAAGGTTGCCTTACCCGGTATTGGCAGGGCCGGTAGAGCCTACTAAAGTACTCCTTTGGGCTGCCTTGCCCGGTATTGGTAAGGCCGGTAGAACCTTGTACATCACCATCTTGAAGGTTGCCTTACCCGGTATTGGCAGGGCCGGTAGAACTTAAGAATAAAGTTCCTTACCCTGCCCGTTGATGTTGAGACCTGCAATCCCCTCCAAGTCAGCGTGCGTTTCCTCTGTGGAACGCAGAGGCACTTCCAGTTTGTATCAGTAACAAAGGATTATTAGCATTCCAGCCCTTCTGTAGCATAGGGAGAGAGTGCTGAAGATGTGCAGCTCCCAAGAGAATTCGTTGTGCCAGTACTGCAGAGGCTCTTCAATGAGGCTTGCATCCCGAATGATTATGGGAGAGGTAAGAATGGGCAGCAAATTCCTTTAGGATCTTTCAGCCTTGCTGGATTGTAGTATTCTCAAGGCCTGTGGCTACCCTCCTGTTGTTCCTGTGAAGTGGACTCAAAGTAAAAGTATTTTCGTGCATGTGTTCCACAGCTGGAACGCACGCAGCTGTACTTCCGGATTGAGGCTGGAATTAGCTGTCCCACATGTCGTGTCTGTTTGACGCCGCGGAGACTTCTGATGGCTGCAAGGAGAGACTGAACCAGGGCAGGAACCAGTGCTGTCTCTGAAGGAAACAAGGACTCATGCAACCTCATGAAGGAGAAGAGGTAGGAGGTCCTGTCTCAGAGGGGATGCTAGCCGCGGTTTAGGCAGGCTGCATAGAAGGGAAAATAAAGACCCATGTTGGAAGAGAGGCTCCAGCCTCCATCCTCCAGCTTGGTAGGACCAAAATACAGTTAGGGAAAAAATGATTTGATCCCCTGCTGAGTTTGTAAGTTTGCCCACTGACAAAGAAATGATCAGTCTATTATTTTAATGGTAGGTTTATTTGAACAGTGAGAGACAATATAACAAAAAAAAAAATCCAGAAAAACGCATTTCAAAAAAGTTATACATTGATCTGCATTTCATTAAAGGGAATGCTTCTAATCTCAGCTTGTTACCTGTATAAAAAGTCACCTGTCCACAGAAGCAAGCAATCAATCAGATTCCAAACTCTCAACCATGGCCAAGACCAAAGAGCTGTCCAAGGATGTCAGGGACGAGAATGTAGACCTACACAAGGCTGGAATGGGCTACAAGACCATCTCCAAGCAGCTTGGTGAGAAGGTGACAACAGTTGGTACGATTATTCGCAAATGGGAGAAACACAAAATAACTAACTGTCAATCTCCCTCGTTCTGGGACACCATGCAAGATCTCAACTCATGGAGTTTCAATAATCATAAGAACAGTGAGGAATCAGCCCAGAACTACACGGGAGGATCTTGTCAATGATCAAGGCAACTGGGACCATAGTCACCAAGAAAACAATTGGTAACATTACGCCGTGAACTACTGAAATCCTGCCGCGCCCGCAAGGTCCCCCTGCTCAAGAAAGCATGTGTACAGGCCCATCTGAAGTTTGCCAATGAACATCTGAATGATTCAGAGGAGAACTGGGTGAAAGTGTTGTGGTCAGATGAGACCAAAATCAAGCTCTTTGGCATAAACTCAACTCAGTGTTTGGAGGAGGAGGAATGCTGCCTATGACCCCAAGAACACCATCCCCACTGTCAAACGTGGAGGTGGAAACATTATGCTTTTGGGGTGTTTTTCTGCTAAGGGGACAGGACAACTTCACCACATCAAAGGGATGATGGACGGGGCCATGTACCGTCAAATCTTGGGTGAGAACGTCCTTCCCTCAGCCAGGGCATTGAAAATGGGTCGTGGATGGGTATTCCAGCATGACAATGACCCAAAACACATGGCCAAGGCAACAAAGGAGTGGCTCAAGAAGCACCACATTAAGGTCCTGGAGTGGCCTAGCCAGTCTCCAGACCTTAATACCATAGAAAATCTGTGGAAGGAGCTGAAGGTTTGAGTTGCCAAATGTCAGCCTTGAAAACTTAATGACTTGGAGAGGATCTGCAAAGAGGAGTGGGACAAAATCCCTCCTGAGATGTATGCAAACCTGGTGGCCAACTACAAGAAACATCTGACCTCTGATTGCAAACAAGGGTTTTTCCACCTAGTACTAAGTCATGTTTTGCAAAGGGGTCAAATACTTATTTCACTCTGTAAAATGCAAATCAATTTATAACTTTTTTGAAATGTGTTTTTCTGGATTTTTTTGTTGTTATTCTGTCTCTCACTGTTCAAATAAACCTACCATTAAAATTATAGACTGATCATTTCTTTGTCAGTGGGCAAACGTACAAACTCAGCAGGGGCTCAAATAATTTTTTCCCTAACTGTAACTGCAAGTGGGCAGATGAAGTGCACATTTATAATTTTGATTGGTCCTACCAGCTGGGAGGCGGCGCTAATACCCAAAGTTTATGTCGTGGATTAGACACAGAGGAAATTCTAGTATATACTGTGCAATAATGTTTGTCAACCCTTTTCCTATTAAATACCACAAACTTATAAGTGTTGAATATGACCACAATTCCCAAGATTATTTGGGGGGATAGTTATATTTTTACATATAAAAGTAATATTAAATATGTATTGTTGAAACCCTACTAATATTCCCTTGGTGGAGGAGGAACACAAACTATAGGCACAAGGCAGGTACTTTCTTACAACATCACACAAAACTGGATGCATACACTATATAGATTATATATAAATATAGACAAAAAACAAGGTTTTAAGCTCTTTAGGATGTTAACTCTTACTTTTCTCTATCCTCAGGAACTAGCTTCTTCCATTGAAGAACAATTGATTTAGCAACTTCTCCCACATCAGAGTGTCTTCTGAAACTATTCACTGTTTTTCCAATTCCAGTTTCCTCAAAATAAATACATAAGAGATTTCAAGAGTTCTTTTTTAGTCATTTTTACATACATTTAGATATTTTACTTTAATTATTCAATGGGAAATGTTTATATTTTTATCCCCCCCCCATTATACAGATGTTTCCTCCAGAATCTTTCCAGTTCTCAGTACAGCCTCCGATCCTTATATTATTAAATGTTGATAAGGGAATTATACCAGGAAAAAGAATTCATTTGTCTAATACACTGAATAACCTAGCGAGGTGTCCTTTATATGGCTGTTATAGCCATGTTTGTAGAACTAGATGCAGTGTACGGTATATAGTGATTGGTAATGAAGTGCTTCCCTGGGTCACATCTGACAGGACACATATGAGCGGCACTAGACTTTAATGGATTATAAGGGACCCTAGTTATCAGATTGAAAGTGAATCTAATATCAGTGGACTAAAACAGTGAAGAAATTAACTGTCTGCTGCATGAAAGAAGTTACCTATGTAAGGTCTTCCGATGAACACATCAAGGGCCTCTTATTGTTAGGTTATAGTTTCCCTTTAAATTCTTGAACAGGTAAGTTTTTCGAAGGTGGAATTCATGATGGGCAATTTCTGTAATTTGAACACTTACCACAAGGATATCCAGCGAAATGTCTAGCTCTTGCAAGCTTTTAAGGGCTTTAGAGATCTAGAAGGAGAGGCACGGTTCACAAAGTCCAAAAAAAAAAAGCATTCATATTTTGTTCAGGAAATAAATGTTAACTGTGCAAAACATTTGCTCCATTGTTTGCAGATTAGAAAATCTATTTGTTCAGTCACATTTAACAGTTCACACTAAAAGTAGACAACAAAAAAAAAAGGACGATGGGTGCACACTATTCTGTAATTATGGAGTTTCTTCAGTGTCAATGAGTACTACAGACGTTGGATCAACCTGACCCTGTTCAGGCATCACAGGACAGAAGAGTTATATTACAGCAGGTTAAAAAAAAAAAAAAAAAAAAAAAATGATCTTACTACATTATAGTGTATACATCTCATATCTTTCTTTGTATCTATGTTATAAAGCAGAAATCCTAAGGGAGACTGACCATCCAATAAGGAAACCACAAAGTAAGTAACTGGAAACACCCACTGACAGGATTAGTATAATCAGGGAAGCAGAGAAGCATCCTCCATACGCATGGATTGTCATAGTGCACATATCTGCCCTTGGCCATCTCGGCGTGATTAGATTTTACATTTCTATACTTTCTTTACTCACTGTTTAGTGGTGCAGTAGCAGACTAGGAGCAATTTGCTACATGAACAAGCGCCTCTCCAAGCAAGTTGACAGAAAACATTGACGTTTTCGGATTAGTCTAAGAAATTTCTCTAATTTTTTTTTTTTTTTTTTTTTTTTTTTTTAAATGTATGATACAGTACAATGGCACCAGAAAGCAAATATGTTCTGCTTCTAAGAAGTGACTAGCCATAGAAGAAGAAATAATTGTGTTCAAAATGTATCATGCTTTAACTGTTAGTTTCAGTCCCAACCCAAAGACAATGTAGTCATATAAGAATTACTCTGGTGAAGAAAATGATCAAATTTCACAACGGTATATTAGTTTGTGGAGAAAATTACAATTGGCCCCTGATCAGGCACTCTCCAGTTTGTAAGAAAATATAGAGCTGTAAGCAGAAAAAAATATTCAACAATACATTTCGTGACCTAGAATGGGACAAAAAGCTTTTCAATCTGCAATTGGAGGAGACCTAGTCATGAAATGCTTATTTATTTTAACTCTGCTTTTGTAGTTTTCTTGATAGATTGTATTTGATATTTTGCAACCCACACAGTGGGTTCCACAATCAGGTTTGGCTGGCATTATAGAAACACTGAAGAGGGATATATGCATCTGTATATACATGGATCAGATTCTGGTTCACTGTCCACACCCTGGGGCTCACTGCACTCAAATGCTAGGTGTTTGTGATTTTGACTAAGCCACCCCCCCTCCAGCCAATCCTGTCAAAATCACTGCAGGGTTTGGCCTAGGACCCCCACCAGCCATCTCTCTCCTCCTGGCATTCATCCATGCCTCTTCCCAGAACAGTGAGCCCTCCCTCTTCCAAACGAAAACACCTTACTCTCCCCCCAGACAACAAGCATTCCCTCTTCCACGGTCATCCATCCAGCTCCCAATGTCACTGAAACCTCCCTCTTACTGTCAATACTTCCCTCTGCCCCAAACATTAACCTCCCAGTCTCTCTATCTGCCACTCTGACCCCCAAAAATAAGTAGAGAGTTAGGTCCTTTATATTCTCATATACAACACACGTAGATACATCTATAAACTCATTCGGCATCTACACTTCTGGACTAACACAGCAAATGAACGAATGTGCACGCATAGGGTATTATCACAGTGCCTGTGATCTGTCTGTCACTCTCATCTGTGGCAGATTGTGATTTGCTCTGTTGGTTTGGCCCGCCCCTTGGTGACCTTTTTATACCTGTCAGATGCCCTTTCGTGGTGTTTCTGAACCAGACTTGCTGTTGCTGTGTTCCTGTATCTGGATTCCTGTGTACCGACTTTGGCCTGTTCTGACTACTCTCCAGTGTTCCTGATCGTGTATGACCCGGCTTGTCTGAGAATCCTCTTTGTGCTACGACCCGGCCTGTCTGAGAATCTTCTACGTGCTACGACCCGGCCTGTCTGAGAATCTTCTACGTGCTACGACCCGGCTTGTCTGAGAATCCTCTACGTGCTACGACCCGGCTTGTCTGAGAATCCTCTACGTGCTACGGCCCAGCTGGCTGACGTCCCGCTTCAAGTCCTTCCCGGCTGCCTGGCTGGTTGTCGCCGCCGCGACATTCTGAATCCTGCATTGCTGTGCCAAGCTAGTGTGACCATTACCCTCCTGGGTAACCCATCCATCTGTGCAGAGTTCCTTGCCGACTTGCAGAAGCTGTGCCTCTCGTACCGAGCCTTTACACGTTGCAGAGCTAAGCTACCATACCGAGCCTGGGAGATTCAAACGTACCTATTAACCCTTGCACTGCCGCTCCTCACTGACCGGACCTCCTTGCTCTATATAGAACCGCTGCCTTGTAATTCTACTGCTGCTGAGTTGGCCGCTACTTGGACGGCAACTCCCGGTTATATTTGCAGAGTAGTAAATCCCGGTAGGCCGTTTGGGCGTCCTTGGTTTCAAGGTTATCGACGGAGGTGTCCGGTGCGGCTATTGGTGGCAGGGTTAGGCTCCAAGCTCTTGCTCAATCTGTAGGTAAGCGCCCGCGGGGCTCTTGGCTCGTGTTGTGCTTACAGTGGTTCTCGGTGATACGCCCGTGGGGGCTAACACGCCAGCTTCGCATCTTGGGCTAGTCTCGATCACGCCCGTGGGGGCTACATACTCTCGCACTTGCAGGCTCTCCGGTCTATTCACGAACGCCCGTGGGGGCTATCCTGGGTTACTGTGCTGTTATAACTTATATTGGTCACTGAACATCTTCTATCATCTTCATATGAACTCTGTGCTGTGCACACTTGCTCAGTTTATCTAGACACCACACGGGTGTGCCAAACCCCACAGCTGAGACTGACTAACTGTTTTCATACACCCTTTAGGGTCCTATTCCCTATTCTTAGTACCTATGTTGGGTGCCTTTCGAATATTGTATTAAAGTTATATGTACTGTGTAATAGCTTGCAATTGTTGCAGTCAACTGTAGAGGGCGATCCTTTTCATTTTATTTCTTTCAATAAAAGATTGATTTATTTTACCTACTGGTCTGAGTGTCTAACAAACCGTAACAGGTATTTAGCATGGGCTGAATAACCTACATGAGTATGCTCATCGATTCCTGTATCTTGTTTGGGGCTTAGCTTACACCACTGGCGGCACCCTTTATTACAGCTCAGTAATCCCATTGAATTAGTGATATTTTCCCACCATCCATGCATAGCATGGCCATTCCTATGGCATCTACTTCTACCACCACTCTTGGTGGGAGATGCACGAAGGTTTGATGCTGTGGCAGTGTGTGTCAGACAATGTGTGGGGAGCATATCGCCTTGGAGAAGTAGACACACATCACCATCTGCACTATGAATTAGGATTGCAAGTGGAGGGCAGTAGAAGTTTTCCATTAGTATACAAGTATGCCCTCCCTTACACATCACCAGCAGTAGATAACCCTGAAGGTTTCACTTACTTGCGCTGTCCCTCTATTTCCCCCCAGTGATCCCACCACTGAAAGTGCTTTGGAAGAGTGACGAATGGCCGATGCATGTGGGCACGAGCCAGACATAAATGGCTGATGCTCGCAAAGGCCGCCTTTGATTTGGTAGTAGGGATAAGCAACTCACCGATCCAGTGGTGTGTGTGATCAATCTGCATGATGATACTTTGTGTTTAAATGCTGGAATGTTGCTGCTTCTGGGCTGCATGATATCTGGTACAATTGCCTACGTGAACAGAACAGAGCGCAGTAACATTGAAAAATTGCATGTGATAAGAGCAATGTAAACAACTTTGGGCAAGATGTGTGAGCTTAAACGTTCACCACTCTACCACCTCTTTTCCGATGGTTTACTACCCCTTCTCTTTCCCTTTCCTCATCACCGTCCTATGGGAAGGCGGCTAAAGGATAGAAGGGGTACCAAGTGTGACAGGAGGGGTGGGAGAGTGGTGAACAATGGATGAAGGGTGGGAAAATGAAGTCCTAGAGCACGTGTCTGGTAGAGAGCTGCCATTATATATGAATAAGGTTACACAAGCCTGGGTACAAAAATTAAATATTATATATAAATGGAATTTAAACCCCTTGGCTGGTAGACTTGTTTCTGACTCATTGCTTTGCAATGCATGTACACACTTCTAGCATAAGGAAATGAAACAAACCACTTACCCCTCACAGGTGCTTATGAAGAAACCATTTAAATTTACTGGAGGGGCTGCCTTTGACTGATCACTGGTGGTTCAATGGAGAATGCTTAGCAACACGCATAAGCTATCATCTTAGCAATGTAGGGAGTTGTGAGCAAAAGGTACAATAACATTTGCTATATTTTTATATATAATTTATTTATTTATTTTTTTTTAAAGTATAATGTGAGTGCACTTAAAAGGGAAAAAAAAAAAACACACCAAAACACACAAGCTGACAGTATGATTGTGTACTTTTCTAACCCTTTGAGTACCACAGGGGCTGCAATGCACATCCCTATAGCACTCAGAGTTAACAGAGAGATGCAGTTTTGTGAATGGGGAGGATCCTCTCCGTTCACCAACTGAGCAAGTGGGGAGTAGGATGTTTTCAGTGTGGTCTACTGCTGGCAAAGTGTAAGGGAGGACATCTCTTACACACTACCAGCAGTATGGCAACTTTCCACGATATGAAAGACTGTGGGCTGTTACTGCATAGGAAGCTACAGGGATATCTAAACATCATCAACGTCAGGTAGGTGACATAGGGACTGAACTCCAACAGCAGAGGCTGCTATAAGAGCTTAATGCATGTGGGGAACAGCCAGATTAACATATCAACACTTCCACATGAATAAGAAAGGCTTATTAACCTGCATTTCCATATTAACCAGCAAACATTTCCATCTGTGTTCAGTCCCAAATCAATAACCTGTCAAAGACTTTAGTGCATCTACCCCATGATGCTGCTTTTACTCCACCTGACTATAAAGGAAGATTGTGTTTTACAGAGGAGATCAACCGTATATTTTTGACAGAAACAGCAGCAGATCAGCAGACCAGCCACTTTACAACTAATAACTGAAACTTAATAAAAGGGAGACTGACTTATTGTTACATGGTATATCCTGATTTGTGGATTTAGGGTTAGTAATGTATCCACTATAGGTCAGTTAGTAGGACAAGAGGTTGGAGATGACTTTGTGCAGTTAGATTTGAACTTTATTTTGATTTGAAAAACCTTGAATGTCACAGCTGATAAAGATACAGACTGGATCAATAAGAGACCATTATTGAAATACAAAAAATGGATTATTGGCCTTTAAATGCAATAAATTCAATCAACTCAGGTTAGGGTATCTTTTGGTCCCTTGACAGGGTGGGAGACCAGTAACCTGTATGGACTAAGGTAAGACTATAATCCTATTTTCTCTGTCGTCCAATACAGGTTACTGGTAACTTTGGGATATCCAACCATTGAGTTCCCAGGGTGGGAAGAAAGGCAAGGAACAGGCACAGGCCCCCAAAGTCACCAGAGCAACAATTAATCTACAGATCATTAATAGCTCAACAATAACCACAAAGTGTCAATGGACACTGAACAGGGGTAAAACAGACCCCAGGAACTGTTAGCACACTGAACTAGAGCCAACAGGGCCCAAAAGTTAAAGACTACTGAGGGACAAATGAGATCCTAGACAGGCAAAGCTGCCTCCAGGATCTTCCTCCCAAAACTGGCATTGGCCGATGCCAGCACATCCACACAACAGTGTTTAGAAAAGGAATGCACAGCTGACCAAGTGGCTGCCTTGCACAACTGATCAGCTAAGGCCTGATTCCTGTAGGCCCCAGAAGCCCCAATAGACCTCGTAGAATGAGCCATGACCCTGAAGGGAACGGGCTTCTTCCGAAGTTCGTAAGCCTTATGAATCGTGAACTTGATCCAAGAAGCAATGTTACCTTGGAAGCAGGCTTCCCTGCCCTGGGACCCTCAGGAATGACAAAGAGCCAGACTGCGATGCACATAGCACTTGAGACAACGATCAACATACAACAGATGAAGATCCTTCTCCTTATCAGAAGTAGGGTTAGGGCAGAACGAAGGAACCACAATCTCCTGATTAATGCGAAGCTGACACCATTTTCGGGAGAAACTCCTGAGAAGTGCGAAGCACCACCTTGTCCTTGTGAAAAGCCAAAAAGGGTGGTCTACAAGACAGGACATGCAGCTCCGCAACTCAGCAAAACAGAAACTATTGCCAGGAGAAAGGCCATCTTCCACGTCAGCATATGCAGAGGAATAGTAGCCAAGGACTAAAAAGACGATTGCGGACATCCTGCCATAATGACGTCTGCACACCTGAACTGTCAGTCCCAGCCTAGGAGGCGTTAGAAGCCGGCCGGCTCCTGAAGGAACTGACAGGCATCATAATGGCAAGATGTCCTCGATCCGTCCTGCTGTCAACCTCAGAACAATGCACATTTCTTTGTAATAAAGTAATAATTCTGGCGACTAGCGTTACTAAGCTGCTAGTTGCCAGATGGGGATTTATTGAAGTTAAATTCTAAGAGGTGGCAGTTCCCCTTCAATGGATTCCTTTACTTTGGTCACAGAATCAGAAGTCTCCCTTTTGCAGTCCACATTACCACTCACCACCTGCTCCCTTGCTTCTCAATCCTCTGTCATCCACATTTGTTCCCATGCCAACTCACGTATTCAACTTCTCACTATCCTCTGGCATCTTCTCCTCCTCCTCCTTCAAACAATCAATAATATCTCCAATCCTTTAGAAAAGTTCATTAGACTCCACCGCCCCATCCAACTACCTCCCCAAATCACTCTTGACCTTTGCCTCTAAGCTCCTTTAGCACCTAGTCTACTCTCGTCTACTTACCTTCCTCAACTCCCATAACACAGCACCTGCTGCAGTCTGGCTTTCGGCCCACTTTATAAAAGTTAACTACCATCTCTATGCAGAAGATACGCAAATCTCTCTCCACACCATCATTCGAAATACAGAAGCGGGTCTCATATTGCTTACTGCTAGCTCTTCCTGGACGTATGCCCTTATCCTCTCTCGTCCAGACTACTGCAATTCTAATTATTGGTCTGCCTGCTAACCATATCACTCCTCTCCAATCAATTCTTAATTTGGCCACCAGAATACTCTTCTCCTCCAGAATAGTACTCACCTCACCACTTAAAATCACGGTCATGGCTTCCCATAAAGCAGCGTATTACATTCAAAATCTTTCTCATTACCTACAAGGCTCTCCATCACTTCTCCCCACATTGTATTTCATCTTTGATATCCTGCCATATACCTGAATGTCCACTACACACCACACATGGTGGACTACACTTTTCCCCTTTAACCCCTATCACTCTCACAACTGAAGGCTTTCTCCCTCACTGCTTCCTACCACCCAGTATTCACCAAGCATTAACAACTTCAAATCAAAGCTAAAAAAGAGCACCTCTTAAGTGTAGCACTACCGTAATAGGAAAACATTATCTGATATGTCAAATACTGCACTTCCTCCTATACCTGTTTGTATCTATATGCCACCCATCCTATACTTTGCAAGCTTTATGGGGCAGGGACCTTTTCTCCTAATGTATACTCACCTGGTGTTCCCATTAGGATTGTCTATATAAGCACTTAATCACTGCACGTATTGTACCCCTTGTATACTAAATGTAAACTGTAAAGTTCCAAGTATACAGGTTGGCGCAATAAATAAAAATATACATACATACTCTGAGCGGCAATATTGGCCAGAAGAGAAACCAATTAGCAAAACGTGCCATCAACAAGAGAGGTTTTTAATGCTATTTAAAGTTGACCTGTTGACAAAAGGTTTAGCCAATGTTAAAGCATCAGTAAAGTTATCACGGAGAGGGGAACAAATTCTGTAGGGCCTTTTCTGCCAAGTAAAACAATGATACCCCCTCCTTCACTGCAGCTGCCTTATTCATAAAGTGTGAAGTCCACACTAAAACAAAATGGTGAGCTTTTACCATCACATTCAAAGTGAACTGTAGCCAGAGGCCCTCCTCATAAAGGACATGCAACTGTATGGACAATGACCTGTAATAACATTTGAAGGAAGCAAATACAAGCAATGGGAGCACCCTTTGTTTTACTCAGCAGGAATAGTCCTACTATGAAGAATACGAGAAAGCAAAATAAATGTGCTTTCTATTATGTTTGCACGCCAAAAGGGAAGGCCAGTTCAGTACTCTAAAGCTATACAAAAGTATAAGCAGTGGCCTAAGTTTTAATGTAAAATATACTACATAATTCCAAGGGGCCTTTCATTTGCTCCGTTTTTTGGTTCACAAAAAATTAAAAAATATATATAATACCTCCATATTTACAGTATACATAATTGTTTTAGGCAACCAGTAAGACTTTTGTAGAGCAGCAACAGCAGGACATTTTATTTTTTGCTAGACGGGAAGTGCCATTTTTGTCAATGTTGGTTTAAGGCAAAAATTTTCACCCATCCCCAAACTGCAGATTATTTGAATAACAGAGTATAAACTGTGGTTGACAAAATAAACATACCTGATCACAGTAATTCTGAACCATCATACTTTTTTTTTTTTTTTTTTTTACTTTTTGCTGTAATTCTTGTTCTGAATATTAGCATGCAGGAACCACAACTTGTTTTGTTAAACATTTGAGTGCCAGAGGGGTACGGAATGCATTGCAAAGCAACACATTCCATACCCCTCTGGCACTCAAAGGGTTAAAGGGGTAGCACGCTGAATCACCGGCAAAGCTCTTGTTCACTTCCTAATTCTCCTCCCTCCCAGCTGCCCCAGGGAATGTGTTCACGCTTTCCTTCGGTGTGCTGTGAATGGCTTCTATCATTATAACAACGTGCTCTCTGGAGCAGCTGGGAGGAGAGCTGTGCCCATTATGTGGAAGTGCACAGCACAGAAGACAGAATATCTTTTAAAGTAATTACATTAATAAAAAAATAAATAAATATTATAAAATTTTATAAAGGTGATACATATTTATGTATACTTGAAAAGTTTTGCTTTGATTCCCTAAGCCTACTAATAATTTTACGATTTTGACATACAGGGGTAGGATTGGTGCTTTAAGTCTATTTTCTGTTTCTCCAAAATGCACCAACTGAGGTAAGCATTGAAGCTGGAGAATGTAAACGTAACACTAAAGTCCTTTTGCCTGACAGCATTTTGCTTATAGGCACCACTCCCAATTACTCAGCAGTTCTCTACGGAAACAAGTTTACATGTTTATTACCCAAATGTTTGGGGGGGGGGGGTGCACAAGGAGAAAAAAAAACTCCATGACCTGACATTTAGCCAGTCATGGAGTTTTACTGATGGACCCTTCATCTTAACCTATTTCATGCTTTATGTTCTAGGTGAGGGGTTGGACAATCAGTAGTCCTCCAGATGCTGTTGGTAAACATTCCCAGAGAGCTGAAGTTTGTCTCAGGATGAAGGGTATTTTAGTCCAATAGCAGCTGAGAGGGCCTCAAAAAGCCCATCCCTGTAGGTGGTTACAATGAGCATCTAGCAATGACACTCCTATGTACAATCCAGTAACACTTGGCATCTGTGGCCTTATGCAAAAAAGTAGCAATACTGAAAACAAACCCACTTCACCCGTTGAATGCTTTGCAAATTATTTCATCTCTCTTACATTCAAGGGGTTAAAAAGTTTAATTTAAAATCAAGAAGGGTTTGGGCAATGTTTAACTCCTATGGTGCAGTTGGTTGACTCCAGATTTGTTTTTGTTTCAACATAAAGTTCAAAATGAGTTGCCATAAACTTACTGTAAAACAGACATGGCAGGGAGGTAAAAGATGAACAGCCATTTATGGGAAGGGCCTACTGTTCTCTAGGAAGCTTGGAATGGCTGAGTCTGCAGTGAGCTCAGTAGCTATGTATGGGAATGCCAGAAGATCTAGACAGCTCAGATTACCATGAGCTATAAATGGGCAATGCAAATGCCACCAGTTCCTTGGGTAAAAAACAGGCTGACCTCACAGCCTGAATCAGGACTAAAGGGAGGACACTGAACAGAAACAGATGCCAGTTTATTGTAGACTCATTTAAATACAGTATGCCCAACATGCTAATAGATATTAAATCCCCATAGCACTGAATAAAGAACATTTACATATGGCACAAGAACAGAAGAATTATACATTACCCATCAAGCCTTGTTGAGCTCTATAATAAACATGTAGAAGCAGGAAACTTTGTGTATCTCTCTACACATCCATAACGGTCTGCCATTAATTATATATCATTAAGGGCTTGAAGAGGAAAAACATTGCAGGAGGGAAGCAATATTATCACAGAGATTGAAGAGCAAGTGCAATACACTGCAAAAAACAGAATTCTGACACAGAGTGTTAATACTAATAAACATGCCTCTTGAATAACAATCACCCCATGCAGCAAGGTTAAACTGTATAAATTAACTCTGTGCTGGTTTGTAGAGAGGGTCCTCATGATAAGGATGGTGGAGATGATTACTTTTTTTAATGTGTCATTGCAGGAGACCAATGGGGGGGGGGGGGGGGGACAAAACAAAACAAAACAAAACACTAATCAGTAGCAAAAACCGAAGTCTCTGGGGCAAATCCAGAGAGTTACCAGCTATGAATAATATTTATATTAGTTACACACACTCATATCTATATATACAAACAATATATATATATAATCACACACACAGTCATAATGTAGGTACATATTTCCACCCCCCAATCTCACCCACCCTTATGAAGCACACTCCTATTCTGCTCCCTGCTTGAGGATCGGGGGGGGGGGGGGCCTTGAAGGTTCCCAGCTATGGTACAATAAGGACCCTGCATTAAAAATAGAAAACTTACCGAGAAGCAACAGTTGCTCAAAAGACATGGGGTAGAGAAATTGTCATTGGTTTAAACAGGGTTTTTAATGCCAATGACAATTGCTTCGCAATGCTTTTGAGACCACTCTAGCATCCAAAGGGTTAAAAATCCCATTGATAGGATTTTTTTTCTCCTATGATGAGGAGAGTATGCTCCCCTATAGCTGTATATCCTAAATGGTCAGAGCTCCAAAATACACTGAATTCCACTATAAAAAGGGACACTCCTCTCCCCCGACCCCCCAAGGAGAATGACATATTAAAGCACATAAAAATGCTTTAATAGCATGCATATCCTAATACTATAAAGCTTAAACATTTGTAAATAGCCCGATTTTCATTGGTGGCTTCAGCCGTGTCAGCATGCTGCACTGTGGAGGGAGACAGCAACAGGAAGTCCTGTGTTTTTCAGCACTCTTCCCTAGCTGATGTCACACACCACGATCTTACCAAGAAACAGGGCAGAAGAAATGCAATTTTAATGTATTCTGGCAGTTGTATAAGGCTGAGGCTTTAGAACTATAGATTTCTTCACTCGGTAAGATGGTGTTTGACATCAACTACATTCTGAACAAGCCCAAGTGACGTTATAGGTGCTGTAAACTAACTAGTGTCAAAATTGTCAGAGTTACGGAAATTAAGCTTCCTCATCGCCATGAAGTAGCAAAACAAAGTGCTATAAAGATTAATCCTTTGAGTGCCAGAGGGGTACGTAATGCATTGCTCTGCAATCCATTGCATACCCACTTGCACTCAAAGGGTTATGAAAAAAAAAAAAGAAAAAAAGAAAGATTAAAAGACAGCAGTGCTTGTTGCCAGACAAGCATAGTATTGCTTCACAATGCACTGGAAACCCCCTCTGGCAATCAGCAAGTTTAAGCACACCATGGGGATAATGTACCAAGGCATGATAAAGAGGTGATAAAACAGAGAAAACTTCTTTGTTAACATCACTTAACCCTATAGAGCCTTTACACTAAGATCTCCAAAGCTTCAGAAGTCTTTGTGAATTGGCTTCATAGAATAACGCAGGAACTGGAAAAGTGACCCTTTAAAAACATGAAGCCTAATAAACAAACCGGGGCTGTCCAACACATGACCTATTTGCCAACACCTGAAACTCCATTACTTAAGGCCTGACAAGCAGCACACATACAAGATGTTTGAAAGCACTGAAATAGATTATATGCATATGCTCAGCAGAAACTGAATTTATAGACCAATGTTTTCAAAGATTTTCAAACCCACACGCCAAGTGTGGGTATTGACTCTACCTCTCAGCTGGTAGGACCAATGATACAAGTTTAAAAGGTCAGCTCAGGTCACCTATCCTCAGCTATACTTGTGTTCAAGCTGAAAAATAGGTTAGTAGCATGAGGTAACACACAGTCCTGCCTTATTATTCATAATATTGGGGACCCTGAGCTGTTTTCATAAGTTTATCTATAGGGAGGGTGTGCCATGTAAGGACAGAGGGAAAACAAATAACTGAGTAAATTTCACGTTTTCCTCTGTGTCCTGTCCACGGCAAGTGTGGTACTTACCCAAGCAGTACCATCCTAGGGTGGGCAAAGATAAATGCAAGATATTACATCAATGAGGAATTACTGCTTCTAGCACTTTGCAGCCAAAGTGGAAATTCCAAGTCCATTTCAGGGTATCTTGGCCCAGAGCCTTTTCTGACTTCCACCTGGAGAGGAATACCGGACATTGTGTTTTCTACCGATGCCATCAAGCCCACTGATGGGTTGCCCCACTGTAGGCTGATTTTCCTGAATATTTTGGTCTTCAGTTCCCATTCTCCTGGATCCAGCATCCTTCTGCTGAGTGGGTCTGCCTGATTGTTGGATTGTCCTGATATGTGGGAGGCTGTAAGAGCCAGTAGGTGTTTTTCTGCCCAGTACAGAATCCTCAGAGCGATATTGTTGAGTCTTGGGCTCCTGGTGCCTCCTTGACTGCATATGAATCTTACCGTGGCTACGTGATCTGATCTTACCAATATGGCCTTGTTTCTTAGATTCTATTTTAGAGCCATTAGGCAGTTCCAGACAGTGCTCAGTTCTAGAAGGTTTATGTGTGAATATTTTTCTTGATTCGTCCATATACCTTGAACAGACTTGTTCTTCCAGACTCTTCCAACCTGATTTGCTTGCGTCTATACTCAAGATCTCCCATTCTCTGTCTTGTAAAGGTGTTCCTTTTTGGAGGTTGGATGACTTCATCCACTACCTTAACTCCTTCTTGGTTGAAGGGAGGACTGGGAGTTTTTGTAAAAAGATTGAGAAATCTTTCTATAGTTTCAAAAAGTTGTTTTGGGTTTCCCCTCAAACGTGTTCTTGCCCAAGAAACTGCATTGCCAAGCTGAGATGCCCTAGCAATCTGGAAAACTCCTGTGCCATTATCACAGTGCCTGTGATCTAGGTGTCACTCTCTTCTATGTCCAAGGGTGATTTGTTCACTTAGTTTGGCCCGCCCCTTGGTTTCCTTTTTATACCTGGCTATTCCATCTGTCAGGTGCCCTTTCGTGGTGTTTCTGAGCCAGTTGTTGTTGCTACGTTTCTGATTCCTGTGTACCGATTTGGCTGGCCCTGACCATTCTCCAGTGTTCCTGCTTGTGTATGACCCGGCTCGTCTGACTATCTCCTCCGGATCTCGACTCTGTTTGGCTGACGTTCCTGCTTGTTATGACCCGGCTGGTACGACTACCTCCTACGTGCTCCGATCCGGCCTTGCCGACTTCCTCCCGCAAGATCAACCTACAGCGTGTTCCAGAAGACCTACGTTCCAGTTGTCGCCGTCGCAACATTTTCATCCACTGTTCCAGTACTTGTGTGGCTGTCTTGCCTGGTGTTACTTCGTGCAGTGCAGTGTTACAATCGTGCAGAGCTGTGTACGCCTCACTCAGACAGCAGTGCCGTGCTACCGCAGAAAAGCCTTGTGTAAATGTGCCTTTTAACCCTACCAGTGCTGTCTCGGTCCCACTCTCCCTACTCCAGTGTGAGCCTCGTTCATAGTGAAACTCCTGCTGAGTTGGCCGCTCTCCGTCGGCAACTCGATACCATCCCAGTAGAGTGTTCACTTCCGATTAGGCCGGTTGGGCGCTTTGGCTCTCTCTCTCATTGTATACACTGGGCGATTCCGTTATACCGAGTGGTGACGGGCACAGGCTTCAGCACTAGCATTCCGGTACTACTTCTGTTGGGCTTTGGGCCCTGTCTCGTTATACTCAGTCCGGTAGAGTCTGAAGAGGCTTGGGAGCTCTTGCACTGCAGGCCGGTTTGATACACGCCCGTGGGGCTAGATCACTTGCACTAGCAGTAGCCATTCCAGTAGGTACGCCCATGGGAGGCTATTGGGCTCTGCTTTACTACACACCGTGGCGAGACAGTCCTTATCCACTTGATGGTGAACATTTCTTCAGCACAGCTTATCTACACCTCGGTCGTGCCAAGCATCCACTTAAGAGACTGATCATAATCAAGGACTTAACCCTCTGTGGTTACCTTAAGCTCAGCTTACTTATACCCAGGGCGTGCCAAACAGTTCCTTGTGAAACTGATATTTATCAAGGACTTAACCCTCTGGGGTTATACCCCTTCCTCTGTGGTAAATTTGTACTTGCATTCCGTTTGTGCATCTAACTTTGTATTTTCCAGTCACTATCATTTATTTACACCCAACTGCCACTAGAGGGCGACCTTATGTGTTATTATTGCTAAATAAAACTGTGTTTTATTTTACATACTGGTCTGAGTGTCTTTAAAAAACCGTGACAGTATGAAAGGGCCAATGACCTCAGACAGTAAGGGCGAAGGTAACACTCAAAACATCCACTGGAGAATGGATGCCCATGAGCAGCGCTTAGATCAATTGGCACTGGCTCTACAAACCCTGCTTGAGCGTACGATACACCTAGACAAGCCTAATCCGAAGGTCTCCTCAGTCTTGACACCGGACAATCCGCCTCTAGCTCCTCCTACGGGCGTCAGGGGCTTAACGGCTACGGCGCCGTTACCGTTGAGATATGATGGCGAGCCTTCCCTATGCAGGGGCTTCATTAACCAGTTAGAGATCTATCTGGAATTAACGCCCCAGGCTTTTCCTAACGACCGGAGCAGGGTCGGTTTCATGATATCGCTACTAACTGGCAAGGCTTTGGCTTGGGCGAACCCCTTGGGGGAAGGTGCCAGACCTTGCACGCTGAACTTTAACGAATTTGTAAGAAAGTTCCGCCGTGTGTTTGAGGTGCCTGGTAGAGTGGCCTCCGCTGCCAAAAAGCTAATGGAGATACAGCAGGGCGAACATTCCTTGGGCAGTTATGCGAAAGAATTTCGGACCCTGGCTGCGGAGGTGGGCTGGAACGAGGAGGCATTATTGGCAGCCTTCGCTAAGGGGCTCTCCGAGACAATTAAAGATGAAATTGCTGCCCGGGATGTACCCGGTAACCTAGATGAATTCATTGACTATGTAATGATCATTGATTCCCGTATCAGGGAGAGAAGGTTGGCACGAAAGGCAACCTCCAGGAAGCATGGGGTGAACTGCTTCTTTGACCCACCCTCTCCACCCTTTCCTCCTGAACACAAGGGAGAGGCAGCAGAGCCAATGCAACTGGGTTTCACGAGACTCTCCAACGAGGAGAGGTCTTTTCGTAAAAAGCATGGTCTCTGTCTTTATTGTGGCAAACAGGGGCACCTTTTGCGCAATTGTCCGGTAAGGCCGGGAAACGCACGCACCTAGGGTACCTTGGGGGACAGGCCCTAGGTGGTGTACAACAGTCCCCAGATCCTAACATTGCTAAACCCACCATCCAGGTGACGTTCTTTTGGGCAGATAAGGGCGCAGACACCTTGGCACTAGTGGACTCTGGTGCAGCCGGATACTTTATGGACCAATCTTCGCAGACTTGCACAATATTCCTCTATGCAAGAAGGAGTGTCCGTTGGCAGTAGAGGCCATTGATGGCAGACCATTGGAACCATCCTTTATTACTATGGAAACTATTCCTATCTCTATGTCAGTTGGGGCTCTCCACAAAGAGGAGGATCAGTTTCAGATTATCTGCTCTCCGCACCATGCAGTCATATTGGGGTTTCCATGGTTGCTTCGGCATAATCCTCAATTTGATTGGCAAACATGCGAAGTCAGTGCCTGGTCCAATTACTGTAAAGAAAACTGCCTATCTATCCCTGTGAAAATTATGTGTACCTCCCCTGCTATACCAGTTGAATATGGTGAATTCAGTGATGTATTCAGCAAGGGGGAGGCTAGTGCATTGCCCGAGCACAGACCCTACGATTGCGCTATTGATCTGCCTCCTGGTGTGTTTCCTCCAAGGGGTCATACTTACCCGCTGTCTTGCGAAGAGAACAGGGCTATGGAGGAGTACATTGAGGACGCCCTTGGTAGAGGAATTATCCGCAAGTCTAACTCCCCGGCTGGTGCCGGATTCTTCTTTGTTAAGAAGAAAAATGGCGAACTTAGGCCTTGTATAGATTACCGGGGGCTTAATAAGCTGATGCCCAAGAATGCATACCCTATTCCACTCATCACTGAGTTATTTGACAGATTGAAGGGCTCTTCTGTCTTCACCAAACTTGATTTACGGGCTGCTTACAATCTAGTAAGAATCAGAGAAGGTGATGAGTGGAAAACGGCATTTAACACCAGAACGGGACACTATGAATATCTGGTAATGCCATTTGGCTTATGTAATGCACCTGTGGTATTTCAGTAGCTGATCAATGACATTTTGCGTGACATGCTTCAGTCCTGTGTGGTGGTATATCTGGACGATATATTGATTCACTCCTCTACGCTATCCCAGCATATTAAAGATGTCACGCAAGTTTTGTCACTACTCAGGGCTAATAAGCTGTTTTGCAAGTTGGAAAAATGCGAGTTCCATGTGTCACAAGTACCATTCTTGGGGTTCATAATCTCGAAGGATGGAATCGCTATGGACCAAGAGAAGTTGGCAGCGGTATTGCAGTGGCCTCGCCCTAAAGGGTTAAAAGCGATTCAGCGCTTTTTAGGGTTTTCCAACTATTATAGGAAATTCATACGCAACTTTTCCACTATTGTGAAACCCTTGTCTGACTTAACTCATAAGGGCGCTTCTCCCTCTCAGTGGTCCGAGGCCGCTGATAATGCGTTTGAGACCTTAAAATCTGCCTTTGCGTCTGCTCCAGTACTGTCCCATCCCAACCCCTCCCTGCCTTTTACGTTGGAGGTCGACGCCTCTGAAGTTGGGGTTGGGGCAGTACTCTCCCAGAGTCCTGTGGGAGGTGGTAGCTTGAAACCTTGTGGGTTTTTTTCTAAAAAGTTGTCTACCGCACAAAGTCACTATGAGATTGGCGACAGAGTTATTGGCTATTATTCTGGCATTGAAGGAGTGGCGCCACCTGTTGGAGGGTACTAAGAACCCAGTATTGATCCTGACCGATCACAAGAACTTGACATATCTCTCTGAAGCTAAGGAGGTTGTCTTCTCGTCAGGCCAGGTGGGCACTCTTTCTGTCCCGATTTAACTTCGTGGTATCATACCTTCCAGGGTCTAAGAATGTCAGGGCAGACGCATTGTCTCATCAGTTTGCATCGGACACTGACAGGGAGGAGGAGCCGGTACCCATCATTCAGCCTGACCGTATTTTGGCTACCATCCAACTAGTATAACCTCACCTCTGGGAGAGGAGATTCTGGGGTCTCAAGCTAGGGCTCCACCTGAGACTCCAGTTGGCAAATGCTTTGTGGAAGAGCCTTTCCGTACTCGCCTTTTGGAGACCTATCATTCCTCTAGGGCTGCCGGGCACATTGGCAGGGATCAACTGGTATGGTCTCTTTCGCAATTATTCTGGTGGCCGACGCTCAGAGCCGATTGTTCCGCCTTTACTGCCGCCTGTGCCACATGTGCCCGTGCCAAGACCCCCAGGCATCTTCCAGTGGGTTTGCTCCAACCTGTGCCTAATGGGGAACGACCCTGGTCCCACATTTCTATTGATTTTATGGGAGAATTGCCTAATTCGAGGGGGTTTACTTTTATACTTATGGTGGTTGATCGGTTCTCCAAAATGGCTCATTTTGTGCCACTCAGAGGGCTTCCATCGGCTCAGGAACTAGCTAAAGTGTTTGCTAGTGAGGTGTTTCGTTTGCACGGGGTACCCAGAGTGGTGGTCTCTGACCGTGGGAGTCAATTCGTGTCCAGGTTCTGGAGGGCATTCTGTGGCATGATGGGCATTCAATTGTCCTTCTCTTCCGCCTACCATCCCCAGACCAACGGAGCCGCTGAGCGTGCCAACCAGGGATTGGAACAGTTCCTGCGCTGTTTCATCACTGATCATCATGACAATTGGGCCGACCTGTTGCCATGGGCGGAGTTTGCCAGGAACTGTGCAGTTAGCTCATCGTCCGGGAGCTCCCCGTTCTTAATCAATTATGGGTTTCAGCCAGGTTTGCTCCCGGATTCGTTTCAGTCTCAGCAGATTCCGGCTTTGGATGAGCATATGGAGCAGCTCCGTTCCACATGGGCACAGGTACAAAGGACCCTCAGTCAGTCCTTCCAGCGACATCAGAGGTATGCCAATCGTAGACGGCTGCCAGTGGTCTCTTTCCAGGTTGGGGATAGGGTATGGCTCTCCTCCAGAAACCTCAACCTGCAAGTCCCTTCGAATAAGTTGGCTCCCCGGTTTATTGGCCCATTTAAGATTATTCGCAAAATTAATCCGGTCTCCTATGCGTTGGAACTTCCACCGTCTATGCACATTCACAATGTGTTCCATGTGTCTGTTAAAACCCTTGGTTTGCAATCGCTACACGACCACTCCGGTGGTTCCTGGGCCGGTGGACGTCCAGGGGCAAGAGGAATATGAGGTTCAGAGCATTATTGATTCTAGGCGACTTAGAGGGAAGTTGCAATACTTGGTCCACTGGAAGGGCTATGGCCCGGAGGAGCGCTCTTGGATTGACCAGAAGGACCTCCATGCGTCCAGACTTGTGCGCAATTTCCACTCCAAATACCCTCAGAAACCTAAGCCTCCAGCTGGGAGAGGGGGCCTTTGAGGGGGGGTACTATCACAGTGCCTGTGATCTAGCTGTCACTCTCTTCTATGTCCAAGGGTGATTTGTTCACTTAGTTTGGCCCGCCCCTTGGTTTCCTTTTTATACCTGGCTATTCCATCTGTCAGGTGCCCTTTCGTGGTGTTTCTGAGCCAGTTGTTCTTTTGCTACGTTTCTGATTCCTGTGTACCGATTTGGCTGGCCCTGACCATTCTCCAGTGTTCCTGCTTGTGTATGACCCGGCTCGTCTGACTATCTCCTCCGGATCTCGACTCTGCTTGGCTGACGTTCCTGCTTGTTATGACCCGGCTGGTACGACTACCTCCTAAGTGCTCCAATCCGGCCTTGCTGACTTCCTCCCGCAAGATCAACCTACAGCGTGTTCCAGAAGACCTACGTTCCGGTTGTCGCCGTCGCGACATTATCATCCACTGTTCCAGTACTTGTGTGGCTGTCTTGCCTGGTGTTACTTCGTGCAGTGCAGTGTTACAATCGTGCAGAGCTGTGTACGCCTCACTCAGACAGCAGTGCTGTGCTACCGCAGAAAAGCCTTGTTTAAATGTGCCTTTTAACCCTACCAGTGCTGTCTCGGTCCCACTCTCCCTACTCCAGTGTGAGCCTCGTTCATAGTGAATCTCCTGCTGAGTTGACCGCTCTCCGTCGGCAACTCGATACCATCCCAGTAGAGTGTTCACTTCCGATTACGCCGGTTGGGTGCTTTGGCTCTCTATCTCTCTCGTTGTATACACTGGGCGATTCCGTTATACCGAGTGGTGACGGGCACAGACTTCAGCACTAGCATTCCGGTACTACTTCTGTTGGGCTTTGGGCCCTGTCTTGTTATACTCAGTCCGGTAGAGTCTGAAGAGGCTTGGGAGCTCTTGCACTGCAGGCCGGTTCGATACACGCCCGTGGGGCTAGATCACTTGCACTAGCCATTCCAGTAGGTACGCCCGTGGGGGGCTATTGGGCTCTGCTTTACTACACACCGTGGCGAGACAGTCCTTATCCACTTGATGGTGAACATTTCTTCAGCACAGCTTATTTACACCTCGGGCGTGCCAAGCATCCACTTAAGAGACTGATCATAATCAAGGACTTAACCCTCTGTGGTTACCTTAAGCTCAGCTTACTTATACCCAGGGCGTGCCAAACAGTTCCTTGTGAAACTGATATTTATCAAGGACTTAACCCTCTGGGGTTATACCCCTTCCTCTGTGGTAAATTTGTACTTGCATTCAGTTTGTGCACCTAACTTTGTATTTTCCAGTCACTATCATTTATGTACACCCAACCGCCACTAGAGGGCGACCTTATGTGTTATTATTGCGAAATAAAACTGTGTTTTATTTTACATACTGGTCTGAGTGTCTTTAAAAAACCGTGACAGCCATCTGTTGCCTCATTTGAATTAAACTTGCCACTTTATTTTCTTGATTGCCACTCTGCTGACAAAGTTGCTATTGCTTCATGTGTTCTGAATTTTACTCCCAGAAAAAAAAAAAAAAAAAAAAAAAAAAAAAACAGGTTTTGTGATGGTGTCAATTGGCTCTTGTAATTGACCATCCACCCCAAATTCTCCAGGAGATTTATTGATGTCCTTGATTGGCAAGACTTCTGTCTTGAGTCTTCCATTATTGTCTAGGTAAGGTACAAGACAAATCCCTTGATGTTTTAGATGGGCTATGACCACTGCCATTACCTTTGTGATAACCCAGGGTGCTGGGGCTAGTCCGAAGGACATTACTCTATTGATAAATGTGTTCCAAAGATATGAAACCTTAGGAATTTCCGGTGTGATTTTCTGATCTGAATATAGTAACACGCATCTTGAAGGTCTATTGTAGTCAAGAACGCATTTGGAGGTATTGGTTTCATGGCTGATGATAATGACTCCATCTTGAACTTCCGTATTTTGAGCCACGAGTTTACCCATTTTAGATCCAGAATCAGAGTCTCCTGAAGGTTTTGGTACTGGGAAGAGTATGGAGTGCATATCTGGATACCTCTGATGTTCTGGGACTATTTCATTAACTGTTTTTCAATAAAACCTGCAAGGCTGAATATATCTTCAATCTTAAAGCCTTCTTTAATATTCTGGAGCTCCTGAATTTTACATTCAGTGAGGCAGTCTTGAATTACAATGCATAGCCCTTTTACAGTACCTGAAGTACCCAATTGTCTGTATGAGAACTTCTCCATGCATGAAAGTAAAATTCCAGTATGCCCCCTAATGAAACTAGAAACAGGTTAAGGCTCCCTTCATTGGAAATTCTTGGAGAATGGAGCTTTATGTTCTATGATGATCCTCTGCTCTTCTGCTCATATCCTCTTCCTAGTCAATACTTTTGTGCATCCCAAAAGGACCGTCTTTTATAGGTATATGTATGCTGTGGAGAGTCTTCTCTCTTTCCTGGGGCAGAAAGGAGCTTTTTCCACCAGAAGATTTGCAAATGATGTCTTACTGGTCACCAAACAGCATCTTACCCTGAAAGGGAAGGGATACCAGCTTTATTTTGGAAGAGGCATCAGCCCCCCAAGCCTTGATCCAAAGGGCTCTTCTAGCAGTCACTGAGAGGGCTGATGATCTTGCCAGGAGCTTGATACAATCCAGCAACACATTGCATGAGACGTTTATAGCTTCTTTAATTGAGCCTACCTCCTTGAGAAGTCTTGACTTTGATACAGAAGATTCTATTTTATCTTAAAGTTCTGTCAGCCATATTCTAAGGGTCCTAACTATGCATGCCATTGAAGCTGCCGATTTTAGATTTTTGTCCCATTGTTGAAAATGGTTTCTTCAAAGCCCTGCCAACTTGTGTAGCGGAAGCCATGAAGGGACCGCGTCGCCTTCCATCGTTCCTGGGTCTCTCCTTCTCAACGCCGTGCTGGCGCCATCGGATGCACCGGTCGAGCAGATCAACGGTCCAGTGGTCGACTCAAAGTGGTGTCGAACCCCGGAGTAGCCAACTCTACTTCGAAGGATGTGGATTGAGGAGGGGTCGACGGGCTCTTGAACCATCGAGTGTCGTAGAACCGGAACACCGGGCAGTAGAGAGTGAGGCCTCTACTTCCCGGGCTATGACAAACAGGGAAAGTGTTGCAGGAACAAAGGGTAGCGGTTGCCGAGCCGTTCGTGCACTCCGTAGCTCGAATCAAAGGTTTTACTGGAACCGGACGAAGCAAGGCAGAGTCCAAGTTGCTGCCTGACAGCATCCAAAGTTGGGTAGCAGGATATTGGCAGCAGATGGTCGAATGATGCAGGAACCTGGGCTCAGATGGGCGTCAGAGTGGCCTCTTTAATACCATAAGAACACACAAGACTCCAGGACTCTGGTTCACTTCAAAACATAACTCCCTTTATTGACACAATCCACAGATATTTATACCCAAATCTTACATTGAAACTTATGGGGGAAACCAGATACAATAGGGTGTGATCCAATCACAATACATCAAAGGCCAGCAACAGATGGTCTTAACAGATACAATAACTCAGACATGATTACATTTCAGATACAAAAGGGTTTGATGAACAAAGACTTGAGGGCTTGAACTAAATTACCACACGGCAGGGGATTTGACTGCAGTTCACAATGGCTTAATTAACACACAACAGGGGGTCTAGCTATAGTACACATAGTCAAATGGCTGGAGTGGCTGCAATACACATCTTAGTGACAGTGGCCCAAGGTTGGAAGCTTTGTTTGACTACTTTGAATGCCCTGCTCCAACCTTGACCAATCCCTGAGCTGCCTACGGTTCCCCAGATTAGGCTATGAAAGATATTTGCATGCATACTCCAGGGTTTCAAGTGACCCAGCTTTCCCCTCTTGCCCACGCCGCCCAACGTTCGATCCAGTGGCGCTGATCGCACACTGTGCCGTACCCGCCGGCTGGTAGTCGGTGAGTGTATAAACCCTCGAACATACTACATACAGTAAATTATAACATTCGACATACATTAACCAAAGTCTATGAACATAAGTCTCTCAAGTAATAGCTGGCCAGTTCATACGACAAGGCACAACACAGAGTCCAAACAGTACGAAATGTTCACAGTTCTTGATTAAACGGTCGTAGGGCCAGACAAGGGCCCAAGTAATGGGTAGGATCTGTTACAGCTTGTTTATCCATTGAATCTCTTAATGTGGCTTCATTCTCCATTAGTATAGTTCTGCGGGAGATTTTAGCCACTACAGCATCCACTTTCAGTGGTGTGACCCATTTTGTAGTATCTTCCTCCGCAAATGGGTTCATCTTGAGTATGCATCTGGATATGGCTTACTTCTTGTCTCCCTGGTTCCATTCTGTCTGAATTATTTCCTGTATAGAGCTGTGTACTGGAAATACAGGTATCTGCTTTTTGTGACCTAGGAAGGCTGCATCCATGACATCTAAATCTTTGCACGTCTGTTAATCCCAATGATTTTCTCATGAACTTAATCAATACCGCCAATTTATCCAGGCTGAAACTACCTGCGTCTTCCACCAGTTCCCTTTCTTCTGCTGAGGATGAAGGCGAATCTATGTCCATAAGATTTCCTTCTTCATATTCTTCTTGATGCCAAGAAGTACCCTCTTCTGGATCTGAAAGCCTCTGCCTTTTTCTGGTTGATCTATGCAGGAGAGTTTTGACTCCTTGCAGGAAAGACTTCATAAAGCTTAGGAAAACATTAAATTGATTTGGTATTTCACTGTCAGCAACTTTCGTTATACATTCAACACATAATTTAGTGGATTCAGCTGGGGATAATTTTATCTCACATCCTGCACAAGTTTTAGGTTTTTGGGCTGCTTTGTCCTCCTTTGTCATTGAAGGCTCTGCAGCGGTTTTAGTTTTGTCAGCTTGTGATTGTTTAGAGGCTGCTGACATGGTAAAATAAGCTATATATCTTAGGCACATATATTGAATAAACATAATAATCTTCCTCAGTTTTGCTGGGACAGCTGAAGCAGTAATTATAAATACTGTAAGCTCGTATCGATCCATGAGTTTCACCCGTGGAACGCAAACTGGCAGAACTTCCGGTTTGGAGGTTAAAATTTTCCCCCTGCAGTTCCTGCAGTCTTTGCCAGTCAGGCTGCACAGTGGATCGGAAGCCAGCTACAGCAGTATCCCCAGGCAACAGCTTCAGCGTTCCATGTGACCCTGATAAGGGTATCTGAACGCTGACACGATGCATCCCGAGTTTGTTGGCAGAATACATGCCGGCTCAATATAGCACCTGAGAAGGAAGTGGAAGCAACCTCAGTCCTCCAGCTGGTAGGACCAAAATAACGGAGGATAGGTGACCTGAGCTGACCATTTAAACTTTTACCATTGGTCCTACCAGCTGAGAGGCGGAGTCAATACCCACATTTGGACAGGACACAGAGGAAATATAAAAAGGTGATTCAATTCGTAGCTGGGAACTCTCAAGATGTGCCCCAAAGACTCAGGTTTTTGTAGCGGATTACCGGGTCTCCTGGGACAGTGGCTGATTCTCTGGGCGGTGAAGAGTTTTTATTAAACTCTGCCCACTTCTTCCTATTCTGTTCCTCCCACTTCCTGACCACTTTGACACTTCTGCTAAGCCCTGCCTCCACCAGTAAGCCCCGCAACCTTTTGATTGATCTAAAAGAGGGTTTAGTTCTCAAAACAAATTTGTCCTGATGAAAAGTCAAATAAGGAGAGTTGCAGGAAAAGGCCTGCAGCTTATGGTAGAAGATTACTAATTGCTAGCTGGTTGAGAACCAGATTGAGATCCCATGCAGGGACAATTTCCCTAATGGTAGGTTTCATCCTAGAGATAACCTTAATAGATCTCTTAACAAAATAGTTGTCAGCATGCAGGGTAGCCAGGACTGCTGATAAAGCTGACAGTTGGACCTTTAAAGATGAAGGCTTTAACCCTTTTTTAAAACCTTCCTGAAGAAAATCCAGGATCCTATAAAATGGAAATATCCGAACTTGCCAGATTCCTATTAACAGACCATTTCCTGAAGGTAGCCCAAACTCTTTAGTAGATTTTTGAAGAGGACTGCCTTCTTCCATAAATAATTGTATGGTCTACCTCTTCTGACATCTTATCTTTTAGATATTGCCGCTCAGCATCCATCCCTTCAAATTCAAAATAGCTGTATTCCGATGGAGTATTGGGCCTTGAGATAGAAGGTCCAGAATCCTTGGAAGATGTCAGGATGTCATCCAGATGAATTCATCTTTCTGAGGGATGCTATGACTGGTGCTAGAACTTTTGTGAAGGTCCTTGGAGCGGATGCTAGTCCGAAGGGTAGAACCCTGAACTGGAAGGGTTGTCCGAAGATAGCAAATCACAGGAACCTTCTGTGTGACCGCCTTATCAGGATGTGATGGTATAAATCCTTTTACATCAATTGAAGTAGAAAAGCCTGAGGTGGAATCGCCTTGAGTACTGAAGAGGGAGTTTCCATCTTGAATCTCTTAACTTTTATGAAAGCATTGAGCCACTTGAGATCCAGAATCAGCCTTAAGCTGCCTGAGGATATCTGAACTAGGAAAAGAATGGAGTATATCCCAGATCCTCTGGCTCACGGAAACTTCCTCTATGATTTGTTTGGATAAGAGATCCTAGACTAACCTCTTGATTTTCATTCTCAATTTCTTGTTTGCAATGTGATATCTGAAAAATCTGGAGATGGTCGGGACAGATTCAAACTCTATTGGATACCACATCTCCATTATCTGTTGTGCCCATCTGTCAGATTGGCTAGTCTGCCAAATGTGTTGAAGTTCCTTCAGCCTGCCCGCTACTGAAGGAGGAGATGGGGTCCTTTTGACCTCATTGAGGGTTCCTGGAAAACTGGCATTTCCTAGGGAAATGCTTCCTAAGTGTGGACTTCGAACTCTGGACGGGACCCTTCTTCCTTTGCTCATAACCTCTACCTGGTCTGTACCTTTTGGCCTCCCGAAAGGATTGCCTCCTGTATCCTGATGATCTGGAAGGAGAAGGAAGACTGCTTCTTTCTTAGGGCAAGAAGGTACTGCCCAACGACTTGTGGATGATCTTCTCCAGTTGGTCGCCAAAAAGCATTTTACCTAGGAAAGGAAGGGATACTAATATATTTTTTGATGATGCATCAACATCCCATGCTCTAATCCAGAGAGATTTTCTGGCAGTGACAGAGCAGAGGTTCTGGCAAGTAGTTTGATGGAGTCTTACAAGGCATCACACAAAAAATTCACAGCGTCCTTGATATAACCTATTTCTTTCAGGAGTCTTGATCTAGATACTGATGTTTCTATCTTCTCCTTGAACTCTAATAACTAGATTCTGAGCGTACAAAGTATGCATGACAAAGCTGTGGCCAAATTGAGATTCTGCCCTATAGCAGCAAATTGTTTCTTAAGGGCACCATCTGCTCTCTTGTCCATTTCATCCTTTAGTGTAGCACCGTCTTCTAATAGAATCTTAGTTCTTCTAGACATGTGGGCAATCGCTGCGTCCACATTGGGAGGAGTGGTCCACGCTGCTATATCTTCCTCAGCAAATGGATACATCCATCGAATGAGTCTTGAAAGTACTGATCATTTATCCTCAAGACACCATTCAGTTTTGATGGTATCCTGGATGGATTGATTGACTGGAAAAACCGGTAAGGACTTTTTGTGTCCTAACAAAGCTGCATTGATAACATCTAATTGTTTTTCGGTTTCAGTAAGACTCAGTGTTTTTCTCACTGCCTTTAATAAACCTCCCAGCTTATCCAGGCTAAATGAGCCCAATTAGTCTACCAGTTCACCCTCCTCGGCCGAAGATACAGCTGACTCAAACTTCATTAAACTTTCCATCTCATACTGATCATGGGCAGGAGATGGACCCTCGTCCATATCTGATACTCTCTGCCTTTTCCTGGCAGACTTATACATTACTGAAAATGTCTCCTGTGTGGAGGACTTCATCCAGCCTACGAAATCCTTAAACTGAGAAGAAACCTCAGTGTCAGCTACTTTCTTTAGGCAGTCAGGACACAGTTTTGCAGATTCAGCAGTAGGAATTTTATTATCACATCCAGTGCATGCTTTAAGCTTTTGAGCCGGTTTGTCATCCTTGGGAGGCCCAGGGTCAACAGATTGCTTAGACTTGTCACCCTGAGTAGTCTTAGCTGAGGAAGACATAGCCAATGCTGCTGCAGAGGGGGAGAAAAAAAAAAAAAAAAAAAAAAAAAGGCTAGCTTGGCACAAAAGGCAACAGTAGAAGCAAAATATCTGGAGATTATTATATATATATTTATATTTTTTGCACTTATATGTGATCCTGGTGTCCTGGGCTCCGTTTAAATGCTCCAAAGGTGTAGCACGTGTGTACTTCTGATGTATGTTCCAACGGTAGAACGCACGCAGACGAATTTCCTGTGGCAACTGATAAATGCTACCTTCCCTTCCTGGAGCATCTCTGCTGCTTGCTGATCATCCTTTTTGGTTGGTAAGAGGAAGGAGAACCATATGAGGGCAGAGGTAAGCGCTCCATGCGCCACATATATTTAGAAATACCTGGTCCCATGCGACCCTGTAAAAAGGGTATGTGAACCAGCGAATATGCCTCCATGAAAAATGCATCCTGCGGTTGCTGGCAGGATGCATAGTTGCAGATAACACAATAATAATTTTTTTTGCATTTAGAAGAGCTTAAAAAGTTGAGCTAGATGTAAAAAAGTATCTCTCAAACCACTATGGTTTGAGAAATACAGGCATTTAAAGTAAGATGTCTCCTGCTGACAGCTTTTCGGTCGACACGGAGGCTCTGCAACATAGCCGCAATTGCGTTATTGACAACGAATCCCTTCATTGGAATAGTCTAAAACGTGTGGCTGGCTTCCAGGCACACGTTTTAGACAATTCCAATGAAGGCATTTGTTGTCAAAAACGCAATTGTGGCTATGCTGCAGAGCCTCCGTGTCGACTGACACGGATCTCCTGCTGACAGCTTTTCAGCTGTCAGCAGGAGACATCGTACTTTAAATGCCTGTATCTCTCAAACCATAGTGGTTTGAGAGATACTTTTTTTACATCTATCTCAACTTTGTAAGCTCTTCTAAATGAAAAGTTTTTTTGTTTTTTTACACAGTACTAACCCTTTAAATCCCCCAGTGTACTACTATCATACAGAGGAAGCTAGGGCTAGACTCAAATCTCTATACATACGTCAGCATGGAATATTTTGTAACCGGGTTTTAAAAGTACACAGTATATGGAAGCACTGTTCCTGAAATCAATGCAATTGACTGCTATACACCTGTGTTATATTTAACCATATGGCGTGAATTGTTCAATGTAACTGTGCACATCCACAAGCCAGACTCTTTCATACACATATGTTGGAGGTTAACAAATCAATATTTTGTGAAAGATATATACACACACAATTGGATGCAGTCTAAGCTATGCTGCCCTTGTTTGTTTCCCAGTAATTGAAGTTTCTATCAGCTTGTTTATCTTGTAACAGCTGTCAAATCAATCACCAGCTGCAACATTTTGTACAACTTACAGTTAGTAGTAACAGTTCCCACATCCCCGTACTTATACCCATTTTTTCATGAGCAAGATAGCTCATTTTTAAATGCTTCCCTTGTACTTACTTTAGAAAGATAGAATTTGACGGCAGATAAGAACCATTCGGCCCAACTAGTCTGCCCATTTCCTACTGTAAAAAACCTCAAACCTTTTTTGGTCCTTGGTCTTTTCTTATGTTAAGGACAGACTTATGCCTTTCCCATGCATGCTTAAATTCTGTCATTGTATTAACTTCTACCACTCCTGCAGGTAGGCTATTCCATTTATCTACTATCCTCTCAGTGAAGTAAAACTTTCCTTACATTAAAACAAGAGGGACTATGGCCTCTTGTCCTAACATTTTTACTCTTTTGAAATATACTTCCATCTCTTCATGTATTTGAATATTTCTATCATATTCCCTCTCCCTCTTCTCTCCTCCAAGCTATACATGTTCAGATCCTTTTAGTCTAGCCTGATATGTCTTTTCCTGTAAGCCAATCACCATTCTATATCTGCCTGGAGATGGGGTCTCTGTAGAGTGGCATGACCACTTCCCTTTTTCTGCTACTAATGCCCCTAGCTATACAACCCAGCACACTGCTTGCATTCCCCACTGCTTTATTACATTGCCTGTCTACCATTAAGTCATTAGAAATAATTACTCCCAGATCCCTTTCCTCTGTTGTCTCTGACAGCACAATACCCTTAACAGTGTATTTTTCCTTTGGACGTGTGTCTCAAGTGCATTATTTTACATTTATCAACATTAAACTGCAGCTGCCACCCTCTTGTCCTTTCTTCTAATTTACCTAAATAATTTGTCTTCTTCCCACTGGAATGTCTACACTATTGCAGATATTTATATCATCTGCAAAAAGGCATACCTTTCCTTGAAGGCCTTTTGCAATATCACTAATAAAAATATTAAAAAGAATGGGCCCCAATACAGATCCCCAAGGTACCCCACTAGTGACACTCCTTTCCTCAGAATATTCTCCACTGACTACCACCTTCTGTCACCTTTCACTCAGCCACTGCCTTATCCATTTAACAATTTTTTGCATCCAGACCCAAACACTGCAATTTATTAATGAGTCTTCTATGAGGGACAGTGTCAAATGCTTTACTGAAATCTAGAGGAGCTATATCTACTGCTCCCCCTTGGTCTATTATTTTAGTTATCCAGTCAACAAAATATATGATGTTAGTTTGACAAGATATCCCTGCTGTAAACACATGTTTGGTATCTTGCCATCCATTCAAATTCAGATATTCAACAATTCTTTTCTTTAGCATAGTCTCCAATAATTTTCCCACTACTGTGAAAGACTTACTAGTCTGTAGTTACCAGACTCTTCTCTGCTACCTTTTTTTCTAACAGAGGTCCCTTTCCTACATCTTCCTCTGTAAAAACGGAACAAAAATATTCATTGAGAGTCAGCTAGCCCTTTTGTTTACACTAGGGGAAATACATAATCATATTTTACATGGTTTAACAATAAAGAGTTCATTTTATTGGTATAATATTTTCTTAATTCCAGCTGGACATTTACTGATCAGAACTGATCTCTCAACTGCAGAATTAGGGTGTCCCAACACTACTTAAGGAGGGACCTGTATCTGCAGTTACTGTTTTGTTCATTCCCCCATCTTGGCTACATTCTTGGTCCCCTGGGGTGTCAAGAGCTCTGGAGGGTGAAGGATTCTCTGGTCTGACCAGCCTCTCTCTTTGCAACTTACTTACTACAGCTATCTCAGACTATTTCACTCTAAAGGCTGGGACAGTGAACTGCGAAGATTGAAGCGCTTTCCTCCTCTTGCAGCCATTTCCCAGCAACATAAAAGCGGTCCTTCCCCTGCGCTCATGTGGGAAATTGTTGCTCTGAGGGTAGGATTGAAGTCCTTTCTTGCTGTGGATACTGAAAAGGCTATGAAGTGGAAAAATCAGTGCTTTTATCAACACTCAAATAAGGCCCACACCCAGAGCTGTATCTTGGCCTAGGTCAACTAGGGTGGCACTTTACAGGGGCAGCATAAAAAGCTCCGACACTTCCAGGCACTGCCCGTATCCTTTAGTTAGAAAACGAAAATTGGACTGTGCATGCTTGCCGCACTTATGCCAACATACACAGCATGCACCCCAACACTCCTTGCCCACCTCTAGTCAAAGTCCTCCTACAACAGTGAGTACAGCATGTGGACTCCGTTGCTGAGGCAAAGACCAACTCATGAGTGCCAGAGAGGTGTGGACCCTATTCTCAACACAGCTTTCAGCAAAAAGGTAGAAAAAAATGAATGGGCTGGAATAATCATGCAAGAACAATTGATAGTGGTGCTGTTTTAGCTATGGTCTTTGCTTGGCGCATGGGTTTCAAAATCCTTCATGTGTTATTGTAGAGGGAAATCTGATAGGTGCCATTTATGGTGAACAGAGTATGGAACCCCATGAACCTGAACTGTGAAATGTCAAGGTTTTGTTCAATAGTAAAATCATCCATACAGACACAGGGACAACTTATCTTACCTTTGAATCAGCGTTCTACCTGATCAGCCAGGACACACAATTAAGTACACTCCAGTTCAGCAGTTTTTAACACAGCAGCAGATCTGCTGAAATGGAACTAGAAAATGATAGCTCAGCATTAAATGGCAGACAGCACTTCACTTCTTTTAATCCATTGAATGCTAGCTTCCATTGTGTTAATCTTAGGCCTTCTGCTACTAAACACAAAATTGCACAATAATACAGCATTTACAGAACATTTTAAAATTTACCAGATTTAAACAAAAGGTCTTAAAGGGACAGTAATATCCCAGAAAAAAATATTTTCCATTTTGCAGGGATTAAAAAGTTGAATTGAATGCAAAAAAATCTCTCAAACCGCTAAGGTTTGAGAGATATCTGCATTCAAAGTTTGACGTTTTCTGCTGTCAGCTGTAAAGCTGACAGCAGGAGATTCATGTCTGCCAACACGGAGGCTCTTGTGGTTTTTTTTTTTGTTTTTTTAAAGAATGAATACCATTCCAATTCCGAGTCAAAGTGTGACTTTCAAGTGGCCATCCCACCAATACTTTATCTCAAGATCCAGCTTACCAACGCATTCTCTTTATTCAGCAGACTACCTACCCCTAACCCGTAAGTGGTGTTCTTATAAATCTGTTGGATTGGTCACATTAATGCAGTTAAAATGAACTTCCTTTCAAGTCTCCTACTATTTTCAGGATCATTCTATTCCATTTCCTACACTCTGACATCTCTGCAGTCTCATATAACCAGGTTTATTTGGGGGGGGGGGGGCTTCCACAATCCTAACAAGGCCCTAAACTCTTGGAGGCTTAGGTCTCACTTACCTAGATACATACTAGCTAGAGGCACGGCTGGCTCAGATCCTACAATTGCATTCCTCATCTTATAGCCTTTTTTGGGTTAATATTGAGCAACATCTACTTGGTCCTGTCCCTATGTGTCATCTGCTTTGGATTCCTAAGTCAGTTCATTGTTCTTCCCTAGCTTTAGTCCCCACTGTTTCACACTTGTGTGGACAATCTGAACCAAAAAGTCTCTCACTCGCATCCTCTAGACTTGTCACCATTCTCGATAACCCAGCCTATCTGCCTGGATTTAATTCCAAGAATTTCTTAGTTTAGGAGACTCACTTCTTAGCTGAAAAAAGCAAGCTCCTTTCCACTGCATTTTTCAGGTATATTAACCCCTTAGTGACCGGCCGCGCACACACTGCTGGATTCCCTAGGTGTGGGTAATATGGACGTGGACGCCTTTCTCTCAGTGCCTAGGCAATCCAGCTGCACCTCACTGACGAGGCCCAACAAGGCCAAAACATATGTCAGGAATTAGCTGGTGTTCTGTGCAGGGTGGACTTGCCCGTCACTTTGTAACTGGACTGACCTTTTGGGTGGGATTAGTCTAATGGCACAAGAGCTGAAACGTGATGTCTAGCCATAGAACAGGCCATTGTGCTATTTGTTCATCCACAGAAGCCTCTCACATTGTGAGTGTATAGGTGAGGAACAGCAAAACTCAGCTAACATGGTGAGGTTGCTGAAGACTGATTAAATGTCAAAAGTCATCACCATAGCAAGACTGATCACAGCAACAAAACACAAGGTAGTTATACTGCATCACCCATGTCTTTCCCACGCAGAAATGTCAAGGCAGACAGGGGTTTCTAGATGTGCTGTCCAAGCTCTTTTGAAGCAGCACAAAGAAACTGGCAATGCTAAGGACTGTATATGCAGAGGTCAGCCAGGGAAACTAAGTGCAGCAGTTGAAAGACCTCATTCTTACGTCCTTTCACAATCAGATGTCCAGCAGTGCCATCAGCTCAGAACTGGCTGAAAACAGTAGGATCCTGGTACACCCATCTACTGTCTGGAAAAGTCTGATCATATATGTACTCATATTTTGTTTCAAATGTTTGTCATACTCTGTAAATATAAACTCAGTGTTAGTCTAGCTTTGTTTGTTAACCCATGCCTGAAGAAGGAACCACAGTGTCTTGAAAGCTTGCACTTTTTATGTCCTCAGTTAGCCATTAAAAGGTATCACCTTTATACCACTCTTGCGAGTTTTTCTACACTGAATCCTATCTACATTTATATATTGTATGTGTTTTATACATTAACCCCTTAACGACCGGGGAATCCGGAAGCGGACGTGACTTAACGACCACGGAGCAATTTTTTTTATTGCTCCGTTGCGTTCGACTCCCCGAACGGCGTGCAGCCGCGGGGGGAGCCCGGAACTCGATGACGGTCATAGTACGTCATCGGTCGTTAAGTCAAATCGACCCTTGACGTACAATGACCGTCAAGGGTTGTTAAGGGGTTAAAAGGGATAGTAACTCCCTGTTATGGTTTGAGAGATTTAAGAAAAAGACCTCCACTCCCTCCCCCTTCTCATGCGTCCACTGTATAGCGGACGTCATGAGATACTGCTTCCGTGACCAGACGGCGGCTCGGCAGGAGCGCTGTCATCTTGATAGAATTACTTCATCGGTATGGTCTAAAACGTGTGCCTGGCTTGCAAGCACATGTTGTAGACCATACCGATGAAGTAATTATACCGAGATATGTAAGTGACAGCGCTCCTGCAGAGCCGCCGTAAGTCGATCAACCAGATTCTGCCTCTGACAGCTTTACACCTCATCAGGCACAAAGGGGAGGGAGCGGATGTCTCTTTTATTACATCTCGCAAACCATAACAGTTTGAGAGGTGGGGATAAAGGAGTTAGGTATGTTGTGCTTCTTACTAGCATTTGTCTTCAAGTTTTCTTGGGGGGGTTTACTATCCCTTTAGTTTTTTTTTTTTTTTTTTTTTTTTTTTATAAATATTGATACAGCTAATGCTAGAGCTCTCCTGACAGTAAGGAGGGGATATTCATGTCCTGGAGATACAGGGGGGCCCCTGCATACTCCTGTGAAACTCTCTGCATGGATTTGCCCCTCACTCAGTATCCTGCTCAAAAGAAAATGTACACATGGTCGACAAACACTCGGATCACCCACTCACACCAAAACACAAGATATTCAGCTCTACATGTACCCACCACTCACACTACATTCATCAACATACTCACCCGCACCACACACACACCCTACAACAATGAACTGCATTCAGTTTGTCACATCAACACACACTCCCATTATCCTTAAAGCACTTTGGAATTAACCCATCCTATACTGCACTACAAATCCTTAAGCCCTACTCTCACTTACAACCTATACACCATACAGCCGCCATCAACACACTCCCATCATTGATTACTTAACTCTTTCCATGCCAAGTTTGCCTTGCCACTGTTAAATCTCCCCATCTCTGCCTTCCTCATCTGCTGCCCTTTCTGCTTTTAACCACTGTGACACTCTCCCCATGTGTAATGTCATGAAGTTACAAGTCTTTAAACCAGGGCTCAAAATTTCCACTCTCCACTAGCCAATGGCGAGTGAAAATTTAGCCCTAGTGAGTAGAAATTCAGCCCTGGTGGTTAGGTTATGGCTTGCAGTGGCGAGTAACTTTTCAGGTCTGGCTAGTAGCAAAAGGACTTCCAATTTTAAGCCCTGTTTAAACTCTTACCTTCGCCACGGAACAACTCAGTACCATATAAAGAGGGAGGAGCCCCTCCCCTCTTGTGTGTCTCCTTCCCACTTCCTTCTCAGACACAGACTTTGCATCAACAGGACTTAGACACGCATTGCCAACACAGCACGCCAGGTCACATGAAGAAACAAAGGATCAACACCTGCATGTTTATTAGAGAGGAAACTGCTACTAGGTAAAGACAACATTGATACAACATTTTAACAGGGAAAAAAAAAAAATGAATAAAAACCATTGAGGTAGACGGGACTTGGTCTATAGGATAATCTTCCAATAGTAGCCGTAAAACCCACTAATCCTTCATTGAAATGGTCCACATGCTTTGAAAAACCAGAGACATCCTCCTATAGGCACAAACATACCAGGGCTCTGCAAGTCACGTGGTGAGGGACTTGTCAGACTCAGGGTTATGAGCAATTTTCTTGCCTGCCCAAGGTTGTTTGGATTTGGGGAAAACGGATGCCTTTAGGCACTTACATGAACTGGGGGGGGGGGTGATGAAAACCATTACTCTTTCATGAGGAAAAAAAAAAAGTTAAGACAGAACTCGACGGCAAAATAATCTTGCTCCAGTGATGTGGCTGATAACTTTCTTCATTTCAGGGTCAAGAGACATTTCTTGGAGGATTGGACAGCTGAACAGATCTTAAAGTGATAGTAATGTTTCATAATAAAAGAGCTCCAATTAATCATAGTATTTGGACTTTGGAGAGTGTTATTTCAATTCTGTCAGTGTTGTAGTTCAAGAGTAATTCAATGACAAAATATCCCCCTCCCGCCCCTTTTACTGATGTAACTGTTCAGCCAGAGCAGAAGGGAGGTGCCCAGGTAGATTGCAGAGAGGGACAATCTTCAAATAAGATAAGGGAAAACCCTGAAAAACTTGTCAAGGGGGGCAGGGCTTTCATTGTTCTCATAGGAAGAAGATTGCCCCCTGCTGTTATCTGTCTGGTCTATGGACGGCATTCCACATCTGAGAAGAGATGGCTTACACTAGGTAAAAGGGGCAGGAGGGGAAACTTTGCTTGTGAATATCTCTCAAATCATAAAGGTTTGAGAGATAAGACATATCATTCTTCATGTTTTTTTAATACCTAAAAAATAAAATAAAACGAAGTATTACTATCCCTTTAAGCCTCAGAGTGCAATGTGCAGCTACTGAGAAGGCGGAGGACTCATCAGAAAATTTAGCAGCATCAAAGGCTGCTTTAGCAGGATAGTCATTACCTTCAAGAACTTTGGAAAACAAAGTACTAGGTCATCCTTAAAAGCATCACCTTGGATAACATCCAAGCATATTTCATCTCAGATAGCTATGGCCCTAATCAACTAGGCAATGGCAAAGAAAGGGCATAAGGCAGTGGCCGAGGCCAAAAAAATTTCTCATTCAGAAAGAAGTCTAGGCTATTACCCACCAGTAAATACACCATATTCATCAGAATGGCTTTACACATTATGGAAGGGGAGCTCTGCACTTTCATGAATGAACCCCGTGACTGGATTCACTACTAGGAATTCTACTCAAGCCGGCTTAATATATATAAAATAGCTAATGGGAAGCGAAAAAGAAAAAAAAATTTACAACAAACCCCCACACACATGTTTCTGGTGCAAAGAAATCTAAATCCACCTCTGTCTATTCCTTCCCGGATAGATTTTCACAAAGGTGTGTGCGCAAGTATGTATGGCAAATCAACCACCTTCCCTTCCTCCATGGAATCTTAATTTGTTCCTTACTGTGCTACTTAAGGAACCCTTCGAGACTTTTTAAATCCACCATCCTTGAAGACAGACCTATTCATAGTTCTTATATTGGCCAAAAAGATAAGAGCTACAAGTCCCATCAATCAAGGAACATTTTATTCAAACATTCTGTGTTACTTCGAATTATTCCAGAATTTATTCCAGGGTTTCACCTTCCTTCCATCTGGAGCAGGAAAGTTACTTTCTGTTCTCTTTTCCAGATCCTACATGTTTGTAAGGGGGGGAGGGGCGGATAGTCTCCATTCTCTGGAATGCTGCCTTCAGATATACATATACAGTAAGTCGCCATCATTATTTGTGAATTACTGTAACTCAAAACATCAGAAAGCCAACAAATATTCTACTTCAAGATTTGCTCAGCTATATAAGAGGCCTACAGATCTATGAATAAGGATCGTCTGGTCCTAACTAAGGGTCAGTCCACCAGGGCAATTTTGGCATCATGGGAAGAGAAGATTCAGGCATCGGCAGAACAAATATGTAGAGCCAGGTGTCCGCACTTTCACTCTGCATTATTGGTTGGATGTTCAGGTGGCAGGAGAAGCCTCTGCTGGTCAAAGTTTTGGTTGCAATTTTTGTAATCCCTCCCTTTTTGGCTCCACCGTGTTCTTTAGTCTGCTGCCCAGGAGACCCTAAGGAATAAGGATTTTTTTTTACCACTCAATTCCATTTACATTTGGTCTCTGGAGGCAGCACATTCACTTTCCTCCCTTACTTTGTTATAACTTTGGAATCCTCTTTACTGTGTGGATGTTTTTTTTTTTTTGTTTGTTTTTTTTTTTTTTTTTTTTTTTTTTAAAGCATCTGTACTATTCTACGGAGGCAGGGCTCTCTGGTGTGCTACCTTTGGAGACCCAACGAAAAAGAAATGGACAGGTACAAAAAAGTTCAGTAGGCTTTATGTATAAAGGCAAAGTGGAACATTTCTGGGCGCAAATCAACTGCATCAGTGGACAAGAAAGAAAAAAAATCCACAAATTCCCATTTTACTTTCTTTTGGTGCAACATTTTTTAATGGTCTGAAATACAGTGGCGCTGTTGCTACATCATCCTATGGATGTTTACGGTCAAGTCAACAGAGTTGTCCATAGCATGGTGTAACAATAGTGACCATTTAGATACGGCACCAAAATAATTCAAGTTAGAGCTGCAATAACTTGAATAAAACCTCTCAGCAGGAGGATAACCCATACAATATATATGTATTTGCATTAATATATATGTATTTTCAGTTGAAGTGTTATTATCCCTTTAACAGGTTGACATGCCTACATTGCTATTATATGGATTGGGGTTATACTTACCTGGTGTGTACGTGGAGCAAATGGCAGCCAGATTCACTTCTGCTCATTTGGCAAGACCTGGTACCCAAGCACTTCTACAATGTCATGTTCAGTCAGCAAGACAGGGAACATGTGGTGCTCCATGGACACATCATGTAAGCATAAACTATTTACCAGCACAGAACGCTCACTAAACCTTTTAGTACCAGGAGTGTGACCAAAGTATCAGAATTCAGTGGACTCTCCTCTGGTACTCAAAGAGTTATGTTACAGAACCTTATGCATTTAGCAGGTCGGTTCAGGTCTACCAGTGGGACAAGACTAGGGTATAAGACTATTTCTAGTTCTGTGACTAGAAGAGGACACTGGAACAAGGCTGGGGTGGCAGACTGTGTGTGATTCTCTACCTACAGTAGAACAAGGCTGGAGTGGTACAGTCCATGCGTAAATCTGACTATGACAGCTGCTGGACAATATAATCGCCCTCTCATCTCCCTGCCTCTTCTAGCACAGGAAATACCACTTCTCTCTGTTCTGCTCAGTCTTTTCATTGTGGTTCTCGTAGGACTTGACAGGTTTGGAGGTCATCTGCAGAACCTTGGTCCTGAGCTTGCTTCAACTGGAGTCTGAGAGGAACATCCTGGCTTGTAGAGATTCCAGGACGAGGCCTAGAAAAACATTTCCTTTGTGCAGAAATCAGATCTGATTTGTTTCAATTTATACTCCAACCGAGGCTCTGAAGGGTGGAGAGAGGGCACCTTCACAAGCCAGTAATAGGGATATGGGATGACAGACTCCTTGTTGTCCATGACAGGCCTCCAACACCACCAGAATTTTGGAGAAAGTGCTGGGGGCAGATACCAGTACGAAGGGCTTGGAACTGAAAGTGTTTCACCTTCTCCGGCATAGGGATAGCTACTCTGAGGAACTTCTGGAGGTATGGTGGATAGGAACATGAAGGAAGGTGTCAGTCTCATCCACATTAGCCATGAAGTCCCCAGGTATAAGGGCCTCTATCGTGGCTTTCAGTGTCTCCATACGGAACTTCTGCTTCCTGATGGACCAGTTGACTAGTTTTAGATCTATAATGGAGAATGTATCCTGTCAAGATCTTCGATATGAGGGGGGGGGGGGGGGGAGATAGGTTCTGTTCTTTCTTGGCCGAGGCTCACAGGCAGGAGCCCTAGAGCTCTGAGAAAGGAGATCAAGACTTGAAGAAAGGCTTCTAGTCTGGGTCCAGAGACAAGTAAAGAAGTCAGTAGGTAGTAAGGAGGAGGGCAATGAATGTACTCCAGCCTGTAATCATTTCTCAGAAGCGTGAGGACCCAGGTGTCAGAAGTGATAACTCCCACACAGAGAGAAAGGAACAAAGTCGGCCTCCATCCGGTATCTCGTTTCATCTGCAGTCAGGGAGAGGACATATGAGGCCTAATAGAGGAAGATGAAGAAGCTGCTCCTCTACCACAGGGCTGAAATAGTGTCTTAGGGTTGGAAGGTAGCCTGTCTCATACCTGGTGAAATAAGACATTGTGTGTTGAGGCTTGATGTCCCTGGAGAACTGTCTCAGTGAGCAAGGGAAGGTATGACTGGTAGGAAGCCTTATCCAAAAGCTGCTCCAATTCAGGTCCAAGTAAAGCACTACCCTGAAAAAGCTTAGTGCACTAGCCATTTTTGGAGGCTGTATCTGTGGACCAGAACTTCAGCCAAAGAGCTCTTGTGACAATTATGGTTAAGGCGGAAGTCCTAGCAAACATGCACACCGATTCCAATGAGTCACATGGGTAGTCAATTGAGAGCTTAATGGCTGAAAGCTCTTCCCTTGATACTCTAGAAGCAAGATCATCTTGGAAGTCTGTTAACCAAACCCGAATGGAGCGGTCTACGGAGACAGCTGCAATACCTAGTCAAAAGCCTGAAGTGGATGCCTCAAAAGCCTTCCTGGATGTGTAGAAAACACACATCCAAACGCTGCTACTGCTTACATCCATGTATGTTAACCCTTTGAGTGTGAGTGCTTCCAGAGCAAGCACACCCCTCTCACGCTCAAAGGGTTAGCAAACATGGATGTAAGCACCAGCAGTGGTTGGCGGTGGGATTCGTACAACCATTAAAATAATTGTTGCACTGAATTGCTCTGAGATCCACCAGAGTGTAGGTTATAATTTGAAATGTTAACCATTACAATGCGCAACGATTTAAGCCCGCAATATCAGAATCTCATCCTTTTGATGCGGGCGAGATTCTGATATCGTCCTTTTCATTGTGCCAACATGTTTAATGCTCCGTTTTCTTTGTCGGCCAACAGTGGCTGACATCTTCACAGCGAACCCACAAACTAGAGCAGCTTTCCTGGCTGGTTCTACTTTGTGTGAATAAACAGAGAGAGAAGCAGGTGTGTGAAAGGTAGAGGAAATGCGGTTTCAGCAGCCATATGGAACTTGTGAGACAGAGGCTAGGGGATGCAGCAAGACACACAGAGAAAAAAAAAAATAAATAAGAATGAGCATGAGAAGAAAAGTTTAATAAAACATCGTTCCTTCTGAAATATTAACTAAAGCTGTTAAGTACACTTGTAGAATTTCCTTTAAAATATATTTCTGTATAATGCTGTTAACATTCTGATGTATTGGGCTGTTAAGCGAAGAACAGGAGAGGTGTATGATCAGATAAGTCGGTAAATAAATATCGATGTTCACTTCTAGCAGAATTAGATTACAGAGTAGCAAGATTCTTTGGCATTCATAAATATTATGTCTTGTATCAATCTGAGATAAGAAAATGCCAGTTCCAGATCAATTAAGATGGAATGGTCTCTACACATATTGTGTAAACACTGTCACACTAACCAGTGTATATCTGTATGCCATGCTAGCACCTATACATCGCTTAGCACTCAGAATATTATAGCAGGGAATTGAGTTAATAGGAGTAACAGAGGTAAAGTACCAGTTAAGTTGGTTGCCAGACTTAACACCTGTCTTTACTCCCAGCCTGATAGATAGATAGATAGATAGATAGATAGATAGATAGATAGATATAGATATTTTGACCCACAGGACTTAATGGAATTGCAAGCACATTCAAATGCCCTTCTAAAAACATGTGGAATTGCCTCATTTAAGAGCAACTTTGAATAAATTACTAATAACGCACATCCCTATGACAAGGAAATTAAGGAAGGGCAGCTACTGTCTGTTTTTAGCAGAGACAGCAAATTGTCCTCTGGCTCCATAGGAAGTTACAGGAAGATCCCAAAAATCACTAAACTCAGGTGAGATGTGACTGAACTCCAGCAGCAGAGGCCAATATCGGAGCTTAGTGCATGTGGAGAACATCCACATCCTATATAATAATTCGCTAAGTGTGTGTTTGTCAGAAGCAGTCATGCACAGTAGAGATGGCTGCACACGCTGCAGTCATGCGCAGTACAGACTGCCCACTCCACGGCTGATAACGGAGCGAGGCTCCAAATTCAGACCGTAGTCGGCGTGCAGAGAGGACTACGGTCTGAATTCGGAGCGTCCTGCTCCATAATCAGCCACAGTGCGGGCAATCTCTACTGTGCATGACTTCACCGTGGCCGTTGCTGGGTGGCACTGTGGCCAGTTTACACGGGGTCTTCAACTAGTAACAAACACACACGCACATTAATAGGACAATGGCTCATTAATCTGCAATTCCATATGAAAAATATTAGTTGTTGATGTGTTCAGTGAAAAATCGTAAGCCTGTCGAAGGCATGGCTGATTGGAGGTGCATTGAGGAGGATATGACGGAGTGTAAGGGATGTTTTTTTTTTTTTTTTTTGGTGATCTCCTCATGGTTAGTTGGGGGTTAATTCTCTGCAGTTTTGGCCGGCAACAGCAGAGGGGGCAGGCTATGCTAGCTTACGTAGTGTTTATGAGAGACAGGTAATGATGTCTCCAATATTCAGCCTTCTGTAACCAAGCACATACGCATGCGCAGTGTTAGACATCCAAGGGCGAAGTCTGTATTGCACACTTTACTCAACACAGCAGAGCTCAGAGCCATTTTGGAGACTTAGGGAGTGTGTACCTTGTCTCAAGTCTGAGAGGTAGAGATTGTACCTCATCCAAACCTGTGTATTGCTCTTTAGCCATTTGGGACGTCAGGTCTGTTTGGCTGTTCACCTGTGATACGATACTACGGAGTTTAGTGTGGACGGCTTTCCCACACGTAGCTAAGAATCTTTTAAATTTTTGCATGTCTCTTTTTATGTCTCTCATATTCCTGTGAACTCTGGCAGAAAGTTCTCTTTTCCTTTTTATATCCCAGAGTTTGTATGTCTCGCATACGCCTGTGAACTCTGGCAGGATGTTTATCTCAAACTATTTAATTATTGCATATTTAATAAACTGTAGTGCTTAACCTGTTTAATTTAATTATTGCATTTTCAATAAACTGTAGCTCATAGTTTTCACTGCAGTGTGTCTATCTTTATTCTGAAATTCCAGACCTCTAATTGTAACAATGGAGACAGATCCGACACATCACCATTCTGGGCCCTTATCAAATCATAGTGCATAGCAACCCTTGAGGAATTTAAAAAAAAAAAAAAAAAAAAAAAAAAAAAAAGGGAGAAAGAATTACCTTTTATACAGTATAAGTTTGGGAAACTATCCACCTTTTCATTTGTGTAACGCCAGAAATGAGCGTTTGCAGCACAATAATAAAATGACATCCAGTTCGTTTTTATGATTCATAATATGCTCACTTCGTACATTAGCCCTTAAAGGTTTCAAACCTCGACTGTGAATAATGAATACATATCAATTATTCCAGGATACCTGCCTTGCAATTTCATTGCTAAAATTATGGGGGAAAAGCAGAGCACGTAGCAGGTCTGTATCACATGGAGTCAGATTTCAGCAAAGCAGAAGCAAAAAGGCTTTGTGTGTCACAATCCTTGATTCATATTGTATTAGGGAAACACGAACTGTCAAGTTACTGCTGCTCTTACGTCTTATATAACTAGCATTAACAGATATAGGTCTGTAAGCATCGAAAAAATTCTATCCGAATCAAGCCATCTGTACCACAGGAACAAAAGACAAATTCACGTTGATTTAATTTTGGCTCTTAGCCACATGAATGTCAGATGTTACAATGGCTTATTTCATAAAGGGTTGAAGGCCTTTGGTATTTGAGGGTTTAGAAGTCCCAATGAAACCAAATATTCATTAGTTGTCCCTTATGGTGCAGGTAGTATGCTCCAGAATTGCTAGTCTTTTGGTTCTTCAGATAAAACATAACTGGAGCGTTCCTCCTGTGATAGAACTAGTGGTATGGGCTATATCACCCATAGTAGTTTTCTAAAGCTGGGGAGGGTTGAAAGTTGCCTTTGCTCTCCTCACTTATTTGCCAGGAGACTGCACTGAACTGTGTATGTCAGTGATAAATAGTCCGATCTCCCTTCCCTTCCCCCCGCCCCAAAGGCATACATCCGAAGTATGGAGGACAGTCCCTCTTTGAGACCCAAATACTTCTCTCCCTCTTTACCACCCTAGTGTATCACATGGTTCCACAGAAATACAACTCATATTAAAGGTCTGGTTAAACGTCAGTATAGGTGTTTAAAAATTAGTCTATAAATAAAATACTTTGGTCTTGTTTTAACCCTTTGAGTGCCAGATGGGTACGGAATGCATTGCTTTGCAATGCATTCCGTACCCCTCTGGCACTCAGAGGGTTAAATAATGTATTCAGTTACACAAAGAGCCATCAATAGGTTATGAAGCAACATAATTTTTTCCTCTGTGTCCAATCCACGGCTATGCTGAGATTCGGCTCCGCCTCCAGCTGGTAGGACCAACAACTTTTCATTATTTAAGGTACTGCTGAGTGCTGCTTCCCCAGTTATTTGGTCCTACCACAGCTGGAGGACGGAGGCAGGAGCCTCCGCTGTTTAAATGGAAAAATTCTTGTCTCTTTTATTTTGCTATTATGCGGTTAGCCATAAACGCTAACCACATTACCTGGATCTCATACCCTGGAGGTATCCTGGGTTGCATGGGTCTGTTCTGGGTCCCGCCGCCGTACCCATTTGGCTCACTGTGCTCCGGACACGCCGCAGACGCGGGGAAGGCCAGCCCGCATGACGCCAGCATTCTATGCGCTGCAAACCGGAAGTTCGGCTGGATGCGTTCCAGCAATGGAACGCACGCCGCGATACACGCGCCTGAACGGCTGGAGCTCAGGGGGACTATAAGAGAGAACACTGAGGACATGTAAGTCAAAAACTTCTCTTATATATACATATATATATTGTTGGTTGTGCATATTGTACAATTGTGCTGCATTATGTCTGGCAAAGATCCTAAAGCAGAGAAAGTTAAGGGTACTGGGGAAATGGCTAAGGATGACAAGCCTGTCCCAAGATCTAAGTCTTGCATGGGGTGTGATGCTAAGATCTCAGCTTCTGATCCAGCCAAGTTGTGTCCTGACTGCCTTAAGAAGGTTGCTGGAGAATCTACAATATAATCAAAAACAAAAAAATAAATATCTCTAAGGCACTCACTCTGTCCCTATAAATCTAATTGCCTAACATAGCACAGCCCGACCAATCCTTCAACTGTACCTCGGATATAAAGTCTATCCCACAAATATCTCCAAAAGGGTAAATAGAAAAGAATCTTATAAGAAGAAAAAAACCTTTATTATACAAACATAAAAACATACCTATCTAGGTGGCATGTGTGGATACACTGTGTGCAACTAGTACCAATGCTGCATCGAATCCGTCTCCCATACGTCTATTGATACTATACTCCTCCGGACAGTGATCTACAAACACCCATGAGAGACCAAATTATATTCACATACGGAGATAAGAACGTGATATCGGTAACGTCTATCAAACACGATCATACATATAAGTAGACCGTAACCGGAATCCACTCGTTCAGTAAAGGTACATTTAATCACCATATACTTCTCCACTGATACGGTCTCTCATAAAATCACATGGTCAAATGGGCCACAGGAGCGCAAAGGAATCAAAACGACATCTGTGTCTGACCCTAATAGCGACCCCTGTACCTCGATACGTATTGACCATGTGTTGTCCGGAGAGAGACAGTCAAAGCGCACTAGAGAGATCTCATCGATCATAAATCACCAGTGCAAACAGTGAATACTCCTCCACAAATACCACACTAGAAAAAAAGTCAGTATAAAAAAATCTATATATGTACGTAAAGCTACCAAGCTAAACACATGACCACCCAGCCCCCAAAGGTAATAAACTACCCCCACATATAAAAGAGATAGTCAATCAGGGGAATAGAAAACCCTATCGCTGTCTGGGTCATCCGTCAAACTCCCGGAGCAACTCATATATTGAACCTAGGTTCCTATCAAACCAGAGTTCCCGAGCAGTTTGACAGATTGAACTTTGTCAGCTGAAGGCAGTCTTACGACCAAAGCAAACTGACTATTGCTAAAGAAAAAAAACTGTTTAAAAGCAAAAGCATATGCGCCTAACGTGTTTCTCCCAGCTAGTGGGCTCCATCAGAGGCAAACATCGGCGGTTGTTATCCCACCGCTATAAGAAGGTTACTCCAATCCTCCTCCTAATTCAAATTGACCATTCACCTCCACAGGACACTCTATCCTAGGAAAATACGTCATTTGATTGACATCTGTCAATCATCCTAATGAAGAGCCCAGAAAGTCATTGTATGTCTCAAGATATTAATAATGAGGAAAATCCTCCAATATATCGTTAAACAAATATCAAGAACAAAATCAAACCATGATAAGAGATGTTGATAACCCTGATCAAAAATAATGATCAAAAAATGTGTATATCACATGAAATTAACACAGACAGCTCAGAAAATGGCAATGGTGCAGCGAGATCTTTTTAAAGAAACATGCCGAAATGCAGAATTTCATTCATTCCATTCGGCTGTTGACAATTTAGATTAAAAATCCATTCCGCAACAAGGCTTTCACTATGTCCCCTCCTCTGATCCCCAAAGACACTTTCTCTAATCCCCAAATCCTGAAAGTCTCAGTGTTACCTCCATGAGACTTCCAGAAATGTCTTGCAACCGGAGATACCTTCTTACCTACTAATACCTCTTTAGTAGAATTACGAATATTATTCAGGTGTTCCATAGTACGTTTATGCAAGCTCCGTTTGGTCATCCCCACATATTTTTTGTTGCAACCACACTGGATGCAATAAATTACCCCAGTGCTCTGGCAATTAATGTAGTCCTTAATTATATGAATTTTGCCAAATCTATCTACAACCTTATGTTGCTTTATCATATATTTACACGAACTACAACTATAACATGGGTAAGAACCCTGAACTGGCAAACTTTTTTTTGGTCTAGAATAATGACTACGTACCAATCTATTGCCAAGTGTGGGGCATTTTCGAAAGGTGACAGGTATTCGTTGTCCCACACTTCCAGACAAATCTGGATCACTCGAAATAATATACGCATATTTATTCAAAATCTGTTGTATTTTATACGTATCTCCTCTGAACTCAGTAATAAATCTGATGGGTCCTTCATCACGTGTCTTCACTTTATTCTTAAGAAGTAACTCCCTATCAGTATGAAGAGCTCTATAATAGGCCTTATTAATATCGTGTTGTGTATATCCTCTATCACATAATCTATTCCTTAAAGACACACTTTGAGATTTGAAAAGTTCCAATGTTGAACAGTTTCTTCTCACACGAAGGAACTCCCCCGTGGGGATATTGGTCTTAACAGAAGAGACATGTGAACTATTAAAATGTAATATCGAATTGGTAGCTGTCTTTTTTCTAAAGAGATCAGTCAAGATTATATTATTCGGTCCTCTGAAAATGATCAAATCTAAAAATTCCACACTATTGCTGTCAATGTTGGATGTCAATTTTAAATTCAAATTATTGTTATTAAGAACATCAACAAACTCATTGAAAAGATCCACACTGCCTTCCCACAAAATCAAGACATCATCTATATAGCGTAAATACAATAATATACAATCCGTAAATCTGTCATTGGCTTCACAAAAAACACACTCATGCTCCCACCACCCCAAATATAAATTGGCGTAGGTGGGAGCACAGGCACTCCCCATAGCGGTCCCTCGTATCTGTAAAAAAAACTTGTCATCAAAAGTAAAAAAGTTATGAGTCAAAACAAATCTCAATAACTGAATTACAAACTGATTGGTCTCCCAATGTTGACATGATTGGGAGTCCAAAAAAAACTGCACCGCATTACAACCTGCCTCATGACTGATACTAGTATATAATGCCTCCACATCTAAAGTAGCAAGTTTGGTGTTCTCAGATACATGCAAGTCCTGCAACTTACATAAAACATCTGTTGTATCTCTTACATATGATGGGAGGCTCAAAACAAAATCTCTAAGGCGTAGATCTAAATATCTGCTTGCCTGTTCTGTAAGGCTGTCAATCCCCGACACTATCGGTCTTCCACTCGGTTTGGACAAGCTTTTATGCACCTTGGGGAGTAAGTAAAATGTTGCCACTTTCGGATTAACTACTTTTAAAAACCTATATTCTTTATTATCAATTAACTGTTCACACTTTGCCTTTTCAATAATCCTATTGTATTGTTCCAGAAAATCAAGTATTGGATTCCCCAAAAGTTTGATATAACACTTAGTATCCAAAAGTTGTCTATAAGCCTCATGCTTATACATATCAAGGGGCCAGATAACCACATTGCCCCCCTTATCTGACCCCTTGATAACCACATCATCCCATTGGGCAAGCTGCGTAATAGCAATTCTTTCCTCCTCAGTGAGATTATGAGTATACATATCAAGATCACTATTAAGGATTTCACTTGTCACCAATTCCAAAAAAACCTGAACATGAGGTGAGATATTACTAGAAGGAAAGAAAGAAGATTTCAATTTGAGTTTATCTTTCCACTCATTCTGATTTATACTTTCTTTCATCAGAATTTCCAAAATACAATCAAGATCATGGTCATCATAATTCACCTCTCTCTCTTCCTGGGCAATCTCATTGCCCCGATTGGAGAAGAATTTTTTTAAAAGCAACTTACGTGCATATAGATGTAGATCTTTTATCAAAGTAAATTTATTGCTTTGGACAGTGGGAGAAAACGACAATCCACATTGTAATACAGATTCCTGAGCAGCCGTTAATTGTCTGGTAGAAAGATTAATAACAGTTAATCTTTGGGAGTTACACCTACTTGATTCATCTCCACATTGACCTTGTTCTGTCTTGTATTGTAATTGTGTTGTGATTCTTGTCCTATACTTTTGGGGAATCCAATACTTGATTTTCTGGAACAATACAATAGGATTATTGAAAAGGCAAAGTGTGAACAGTTAATTGATAATAAAGAATATAGGTTTTTACAAGTAGTTAATCCGAAAGTGGCAACATTTTACTTACTCCCCAAGGTGCATAAAAGCTTGTCCAAACCGAGTGGAAGACCGATAGTGTCGGGGATTGACAGCCTTACAGAACAGGCAAGCAGATATTTAGATCTACGCCTTAGAGATTTTGTTTTGAGCCTCCCATCATATGTAAGAGATACAACAGATGTTTTATGTAAGTTGCAGGACTTGCATGTATCTGAGAACACCAAACTTGCTACTTTAGATGTGGAGGCATTATATACTAGTATCAATCATGAGGCAGGTTGTAATGCGGTGCGGTTCTTTTTGGACTCCCAATCATGTCAACATTGGGAGACCAATCAGTTTGTAATTCAGTTATTGAGATTTGTTTTGACTCATAACTTTTTTACTTTTGATGACAAGTTTTTTTTACAGATACGAGGGACCGCTATGGGGAGTGCCTGTGCTCCCACCTACGCCAATTTATATTTGGGGTGGTGGGAGCATGAGTGTGTTTTTTGTGAAGCCAATGACAGATTTACGGATTGTATATTATTGTATTTACGCTATATAGATGATGTCTTGATTTTGTGGGAAGGCAGTGTGGATCTTTTCAATGAGTTTGTTGATGTTCTTAATAACAATAATTTGAATTTAAAATTGACATCCAACATTGACAGCAATAGTGTGGAATTTTTAGATTTGATCATTTTCAGTGGACCGAATAATATAATCTTGACTGATCTCTTTAGAAAAAAGACAGCTACCAATTCGATATTACATTTTAATAGTTCACATGTCTCTTCTGTTAAGACCAATATCCCCACGGGGGAGTTCCTTCGTGTGAGAAGAAACTGTTCAACATTGGAACTTTTCAAATCTCAAAGTGTGTCTTTAAGGAATAGATTATGTGATAGAGGATATACACAACACGATATTAATAAGGCCTATTATAGAGCTCTTCATACTGATAGGGAGTTACTTCTTAAGAATAAAGTGAAGACACGTGATGAAGGACCCATCAGATTACTGAGTTCAGAGGAGATACGTATAAAATACAACAGATTTTGAATAAATATGCGTATATTATTTCGAGTGATCCAGATTTGTCTGGAAGTGTGGGACAACGAATACCTGTCACCTTTCGAAAATGCCCCACACTTGGCAATAGATTGGTACGTAGTCATTATTCTAGACCAAAAAAAAGTTTGCCAGTTCAGGGTTCTTACCCATGTTATAGTTGTAGTTCGTGTAAATATATGATAAAGCAACATAAGGTTGTAGATAGATTTGGCAAAATTCATATAATTAAGGACTACATTAATTGCCAGAGCACTGGGGTAATTTATTGCATCCAGTGTGGTTGCAACAAAAAATATGTGGGGATGACCAAACGGAGCTTGCATAAACGTACTATGGAACACCTGAATAATATTCGTAATTCTACTAAAGAGGTATTAGTAGGTAAGAAGGTATCTCCGGTTGCAAGACATTTCTGGAAGTCTCATGGAGGTAACACTGAGACTTTCAGGATTTGGGGATTAGAGAAAGTGTCTTTGGGGATCAGAGGAGGGGACATAGTGAAAGCCTTGTTGCGTAAAGAAGCGGAATGGATTTTTAATCTAAATTGTCAACAGCCGAATGGAATGAATGAAATTCTGCATTTCGGCATGTTTCTTTAAAAAGATCTCGCTGCACCATTGCCATTTTCTGAGCTGTCTGTGTTAATTTCATGTGATATACACATTCTTTGATCATTATTTTTGATCAGGGTTATCAACATCTCTTATCATGGTTTGATTTTGTTCTTGATATTTGTTTAACGATATATTGGAGGATTTTCCTCATTATTAATATCTTGAGACATACAATGACTTTCTGGGCTCTTCATTAGGATGATTGACAGATGTCAATCAAATGACGTATTTTCCTAGGATAGAGTGTCCTGTGGAGGTGAATGGTCAATTTGAATTAGGAGGAGGATTGGAGTAACCTTCTTATAGCGGTGGGATAACAACCGCCGATGTTTGCCTCTGATGGAGCCCACTAGCTGGGAGAAACGCGTTAGGCGCATATGCTTTTGCTTTTAAACAGTTTTTTTTCTTTAGCAATAGTCAGTTTGCTTTGGTCGTAAGACTGCCTTCAGCTGACAAAGCTCAATCTGTCAAACTGCTCGGGAACTCTGGTTTGATAGGAACCTAGGTTCAATATATGAGTTGCTCCGGGAGTTTGACGGATGACCCAGACAGCGATAGGGTTTTCTATTCCCCTGATTGACTATCTCTTTTATATGTGGGGGTAGTTTATTACCTTTGGGGGCTGGGTGGTCATGTGTTTAGCTTGGTAGCTTTACGTACATATATAGATTTTTTATACTGACTTTTTTTTTCTAGTGTGGTATTTGTGGAGGAGTATTCACTGTTTGCACTGGTGATTTATGATCGATGAGATCTCTCTAGTGCGCTTTGACTGTCTCTCTCCGGACAACACATGGTCAATACGTATCGAGGTACAGGGGTCGCTATTAGGGTCAGACACAGATGTCGTTTTGATTCCTTTGCGCTCCTGTGGCCCATTTGACCATGTGATTTTATGAGAGACCGTATCAGTGGAGAAGTATATGGTGATTAAATGTACCTTTACTGAACGAGTGGATTCCGGTTACGGTCTACTTATATGTATGATCGTGTTTGATAGACGTTACCGATATCACGTTCTTATCTCCGTATGTGAATATAATTTGGTCTCTCATGGGTGTTTGTAGATCACTGTCCGGAGGAGTATAGTATCAATAGACGTATGGGAGACGGATTCGATGCAGCATTGGTACTAGTTGCACACAGTGTATCCACACATGCCACCTAGATAGGTATGTTTTTATGTTTGTATAATAAAGGTTTTTTTCTTCTTATAAGATTCTTTTCTATTTACCCTTTTGGAGATATTTGTGGGATAGACTTTATATCCGAGGTACAGTTGAAGGATTGGTCGGGCTGTGCTATGTTAGGCAATTAGATTTATAGGGACAGAGTGAGTGCCTTAGAGATATTTATTTTTTGTTTTTGATTATATTGTAGATCCCATTTATGATATCTGGCACCCTCACCTTTGGATTTATCAGTAGGTGATGGTGCCTTTATAGATTAGGTTATGTACACAGTGGTGCTAGCTTATCTCCGATATACATCTTTTTTTATTTTTTTGATATTATTGCTGGAGAATCTGTTCCACCTCAATTCCAGGATTTTCTTGGATGGATGCGCACATCCATGCAAGAAACTTTTTCTTCCATGCAAGAATCCGCCAAAAAGTGCCAGCGGACCCTAGACGCTGATGAAGGTCCTTCTAGACGTCAGGTGGAAGAAGAGGAAGACAGCTTGATTGAATTAGAATCAGCCATGTCATCTGCTGAAGAGGGTGAAATTACTGAGGACACAGGTAATTTCAGTATGGATAAGATTGACGGTCTCATTAATTCCATGAGAAAAACTCTGGGCCTTTCTGAAATTCAGAAGGATTTAAATGTCATGGATGCAGCATTCATAGGATACAAGAAGTCTGCCCCACAAATTCCAGTTCATAGCTCCATTCAGGATATTATCAAGAATGAATGGAAGCAAGGGGATAAAAGATCAGCAATGTCCAGACGTTTCCAACGTATGTATCCTTTTGCGGAGGAAGAGGTAGCTACATGGATTAATCCCCCTAAGGTGGGCGCAGCTGTAGCACAGATTTCACGGAGAACTACTATTCTCTTGGAAGACGGAACCACTTTGAGAGACCCAATGGAGAAAAGGGCAGACAACGCCTTGAAGAAGCAGTTCTCTACAATAGGCCATAACTTAAAATCTGCTACAGCCATGGCCTGTGTATTTAGAGTATTACGGCTATGGCTAACTGAATTTGAAGAAAAAATTGATTCTTCGGTGTCAAGATCTCGGCTGTTAAAAGAGATAGCCTCCATTAAAGATGCGGTCAATTATTCATGCGATGCCTCCTTGGATAACATTAGGCTCATGGCAAAATCATCAGCTTTGTCCATCACAGCCAGAAGAGCTCTTTGGATAAAAGCCTGGGAGGCAGACGCATCATCTAAGAATAGATTAGTCTCCTTGCCCTTTACGGGGTTAAAGTTGTTCGGCGATCAATTAGAAGAGATCATCAAAAAATCCTCAGGAGGTAAGAGTCCATTTCTGCCTCAGGAAAAGCGTTCCCGGGCATCTTCTCCTAGGCCCACCAGGTTTAGGCGTCAGTCCTTTCGAGAGGCCCGAAGATATCATCCTATGAGTAGAGGAAGAGATCAGGTCAGAATCAGCGCACTGGAACCCGCAAGGACTTCCAACGAAAATCTTCTTTCCAGCAAACCTCACAATGAAGCCAGCAGAACCCTATCTCCAGCTCCGGTGGGGGGCAGATTGGAGTTCTTTTTAGACAACTGGATGAAGATCAACCCAGACAAATGGGTGAAGCAGTTGCTGGAGATAGGGTATGCGCTGGAATTTCAGACTGTCCCTCAAATTACTCAGTTCCAGACTTCAAAAATTCGGAAAAGAGTCATGTTATCAAGAATGAGGAAAGCTATTGCGGGCCTTCTGGGGATCTTCGATTGATACTAAACCTGAAGAAGGTAAATGCTTTTCTCAGGACCAGGACTTTCAAAATGGAAACAATCCAATCAGCTCTAAAGTTGAGTCAACCCCTCTCCTTTATGACTCGCATAGATCTCAGGGATGCTTATTACCACATACCTGTAAGGGAGGTACATCGTCGATTCCTGAGATTTCACATTCTCTGAGAACATTACCAATACAGAGTTCTTCCTTTTGGCCTGGCTACAGCACCAAGAGTCTTCACAAAGATCCTGGCTGTAGCTCTAGCAGCATTAAGGAGACAGGGTGTTCGAGTAATACCATACCTAGACGATCTTCTGATAATAGCAGACAGCATACAACAGTCAGCGGGAAATACATGAATTTGCTTAAAGTTACTGCAAGAACTAGGTTGGATCATAAACTTAGACAAGAGTCATCTGGAACCAACCCAGTCCTTAAAGTTTCTGGGGGTCATCATCAACACGAGACTCTCTGGTGACACTTTCAGAAGAAAGACAGCAGAAAATTCTTCTAGCAGTAAGGTGGTTTCAAAAATCAAGAGTCAGAACAGCACAGGAGTTTGCTCACCTAATCGGAAACTTCACCTCTGCCCAAAACATAGTGCCATGGGCAAGGGCTCACGGGAGGCAGACTCAATACAATTTTCTGAAGTTCCAGAAAAAGGATCCATCAGATTTTCAGAAGATTCCGGTCCTTCCCTCCACCAAAAGAGCTGCTATGGTGGAGCAGACCAGTTCACCTACAACAGGGAACATCCCTCAGGGAAACAACCTGGGAGATAGTAACAACAGATGCCAGCACTGTAGGCTGGGGGGGGGGAGTGTGGAACCAGAGATCAGTCCAAGGCATCTGGTCTCCAAAGAAATCCAGACTTCATATAAACATATTGGAGCTCCTAGCAGTCTGGAAGACTTTAAGGAGTTTCCAGAATCATCTGTTACAGACGGCAGTATTAGTCTGATCAGACAACACTACAGCCGTAAGTTATCTCCGGAACCAGGGAGGCACAAGGAATGTGGCACTCAATCATCTAGCCCTGAGAATTTTCTCATGGGCAGAAACACATCTAAAGGCTCTAAAGGCCACTTATCTCTCAGGCACAAAGAATCTTCAAGCAGACTTTCTCAGCAGACATCAGATTCTACCAGGAGAATGGTCACTAAAGAAAGATCTTCAGACACATCATATCAATCCTGGGGAAGCCAGTGAGACCTCATGGCCATGTCCAGGAATACTCAGTGCAAAAGATTCCTATCCCGGTAGAAGGATCATCAAGCAGTAGCTCAGGATGCCTTCCAAACAAAAAATGGACATATCCACTAGCCTACGTGTTTCCTCCCATTCCACTCATCACGGAAGTCATAAGAAAGATCAGAGAGGATCAAGCAAGGGTCATTCTAATTGCCCCAGACTGGCCAAGAAAGCTCTGGTATGCAGATCTGATACAATTATTAGTCCAGACGCCTCTAAAGCTTCCAAATATTCCAGATCTGTTGTCACAGGGCCCGATATGGCATCCGGATCCAGCTTTCTTGAACCTAGCTCTCTAAAAAAAGAAGGGTTTATCTGAGGAAGTAATCAACACCATACTATCAGGTAGAAAGCCTTCTTCCTCACGGATTTATTATAGGATCTGGAATACTTTTCACAGCTGGTGCAGTTCCAGAAGATTGGATAGAGATAGTATCCTACCCCATACTATTCTAGAATTTCTTCAACAATGTTTCAGCAAAGGCCTGAAGCCTGCATCCCTTAAAGTGCAGCTGTCAGCACTCAGCTATTTTGGCCTGTCCATTTGCTGATATGTACCTCATCAAGAGGTATATGTCAGCAATATCGAAGATTAAGCCTACAATTAGGGAGATTATCCCTCCTTGGGACCTCAATACTGTTCTTCAACAGATCTGTGCCCATCCTTACTTTGAGCCTTTGGATTCAGTTTCTCTAAAACATCTTACTCTCAAGACAGTGTTTCTTACGGCAATTACATCTGCCAGAAGGGTAGGGGAACGACAGGCTCTTCTGTGTAAATCTCCTTTCTTAGTGTTTCACCAAGACAAAGTAGTCTTGAGACCCAGAGCCTCCTTTAGATCCAAGGTAGTATCTAGCTTCCATCTTAGTCAGGAGATCACTCTTCCTTCCTTTCCTCCTGATCCAGAAAAATGCTTGGATAAAAGACTGAAAAATTTAGATTTATGCAGATGTCTACAGGTTTACCTCCTCAGAACGAAGGATTTTCGCAAGTCAGATTCATTATTTGTTCATTTTGCGGGAAAGTTTAAGGGTTCGGCTGCCTCAAAGGCATCCATCGCCCGATGGATCAGGGACTGCATTGCTTTAGCTTATCAGTCAGCTAACCTGGATCCACCTTCTAGAATTAAGGCTCACTCTACCAGGGCAGTTGCCTCTTCCTGGGCCCTGAAGGCTGTGGCTACACAAGAAGAGATCTGTAAAGCAGCTACATGGTCTTCGGTGTCCACTTTTATAAAGCATTATAAACTCGACATTCAGGCATCTCAAGATGCTAGCTTTGGCAGAAAAGTGCTGCTTGCAGCCAATCCTGCTCAATAATTATTCCCTCCCTGAAGATACTGCTTTGGTAAGTCTCAGCATAGCCGTGGATTGGACACAGAGGAAAAGGTGAAATTTACTCACCGATATTTTTATTTCCTCTGTGTCCTTCCACAGCAACCCTCCCTTGGCATGATTGGTAGTGTATTGTATTGTTCCACTTAGAGATACTTGTATATATATTATTCTCTTATTACTCTTACTAACCTACTTCTTGTTCCAGCTTTGACAAATGTATAACTGGGGAAGCAGCACTCAGGAGTACCTTAAATAATGAAAAGTTGTTGGTCCTACCAGCTGGAGGGCGGAGCCGAATCTCAGCATAGCCGTGGAAGGACACAGAGGAAATAAAAATATCGGTGAGTAAATTTCACCTTTTTTTATTTTTTTTTTATCTGTAAACCCGAACCATAAGCCATGCCCCCAGCAATACCACCTAAAACAAAAGCATCCCACATTGGCCATTTTAATTGTTGGTAGTTATGCAAGGGTCACATGTGACCAAAATTGCTACACATTAAGAACTTTAATCCTTTGCATGCCAGAGTGGTAGCCAACAAATTTTGAAGTGCTCAGAGGGATAAAATACATAATGTTGGTAGGGGAGTTAACCCCTTGAGTGTAAGAAGTCTAGCACCCAAGGTTAAGTAGTTGTCACGGTTTGTTTTGACTCTCAGACACAGAGTTAAGATAAAAACACAACTTTATTGAAAGTTAAAAAAAAAAAAAAAAAAACCCTCACGGGTTAGACATACCCATATAACACGTAATTAGTCCAATGCATTGGTGATCAGCATGGGCGTCCGCAGAAATTTTTCCAGGGGGGGGGGCATAATTTTACTGACATCCATACTCTGTCCTTTTTTTTACAATGTCATGAAGGGGAGGGGAATAGTCATCACATAAAGCTCAGGCATGCAAAGGGTTGAGAAACCTAATACAAAAGCTTAAAGGGGAACTACCACCCCGCAATAACTTTAATTCTTCATCTGGCGACTAGCTGCTTAGTAGCGCTAGTCGCCAGAAATATTACCTAGTTTCAAAGATTTTCCAGTTTTTCGGAGGCTCACAGTAGCAGGAAGCACGGACATCTCATCATAATGACATCCATGCGCCTGCGCTGTCAGTCCCTTTTGGAGCCGGATGAAGAATTAATTAATGTAAAGTTATTGCGGGGTGGTAGTTCCCCTTTAATAGAAGAATCAAGTTGCCATTGTCTGAGTGTTGCAATTTCTAATCTTTTTTTTTTTTTTAATGTTAACACTATTCAATGCACCACACTAGTCATACACCCATGATCAAGGCACTATAACTGAATTATAAAAAATTGCCCCCATCAGCTCCAACTTGCCCTCACATTGCCCCCATCAGCTCCAACTTGACCCATCAGCTTCAACTTGCCCTCACATTGCTCCCTTCATCTCCAACTTGACTCATCAGCTTCAACTAGCTCCAACTTGCCCCCATCAGCTCCAACTTTCCCTCACATTGCTCCATCAGCTCCAACTTGCCCTCATCAGCTTCAACTTGCCCCCATCAGCTCCAATTTGCCCTCACATTGCTCCATCAGCTCCAACTTGCCCTCACATTGCCCCCATCAGCTACAACCTGCCCCCATCAGCTTCAACTAGCTCCAACTTACCCCCATCAGCTACAACTTGCCCTCACATTGCCCCATTAGCTCCAACTTGCCCCCATCAGCTTCAACGTGCCCTCACATTGCTCCATCAGCTCCAACTTGCCCTCACATTGCCCCATCAGCTTCAACTTGCTCCAACTTGCCCCCATCAGCTCCAGCTTGCTCTCACATTGCCCCCATCAGCTTATAACTTGCCCCATCAGCTTCTAATTTGCCCTCACGTTGCCCCCATAAGCTTCACATGGTAAAAACAAAGCACCATATAAATAAAGTCAAAGGGAAACAATTTTGGGGCAGGAAAACTGCACTATATCTCGCCCACCTTACCTCAGGGCCTGGCAGACCTCAGTCACACCATGAACTTCCTTTACCTCCTTGGCTCAGCCTCAGATGATGTGCACCCAGCCTACCCTTGAATGCAGTCCACCAGGTCTCCTGAGTGGGGTCTGACTGTAGCTCTTGCTTGGATACCCCTCTCTCATTGGCTGCCAACTGTGCGTGACGGGCGTCGCGGAGAAGAGAGGTGATCGCCGCGGGCAGCTGAAGGAGCGGTGCTTCAGAGTGCGAGCGACGGCTACAGGCCATGCTCATGTTTTAAACGGCAAGATGAAAATCCAGGGGGGCAAGTGCCCCCCCTTGCGGACGCCCATGGTGATCAGTGGTACAGTGAATAATAATAGAGAGGCTCTACCGGCCTTGCCAATACCGGGTAAGGCAGCCTAGAATAGGCACAATATGGAAATAGGCTCTACCGGCCTTGCCAATATACCGGGCAGGGCAGCCTGGAGACTTGTACAATGAGAGAGAAGGCTCTACCGGCACTGCCAATATACCGGGCAAGGCAGCCTTGAGCCCAGAGGCGACAAGTACTGGTACGGGAGCTTAAGTGGCCTCAGCGACTGAAAAGTGGTGGAGCAAACCAGTCGCACATACTGGACTACACAGAGGCCTACTGGTGCTATATAGGTTCAGCGAGCAGCCGGTGAATTTAGGAGCATACCAGTACCCGCGTACTGGACTACACAATGACACTACCGGTGCTGTATGGGAAGCAGCAAGCAACCGGTGATATATGGAGCGAACCAGTACCCGCGTACTGGAGTATACATTGACACTCAGGGATGAAAATGTCGCCCAGGTGACATGAAGACGGAGAACTCTGCACGCGATCCAGAAGCAGGGACAGCCAGGCCGGGACAGGAAGCTGGAACAGTAACGGCAGAAGACCGAATCAGGAAAGGAGGCAGGAACGGAGGCAGGAACCACTTCAGCAGAGGAGGCTGCCAGGCAGGTAAGCAGACGGAATCTGGAAGGTAGTGTATGCAGCAAAGGCCCAGGGAACTCAGAAAAAAGGATGCAGGTGGCTTTAGACAGAGACACCATGAAAGGGCAACCAAAGGGTGCCAGAACCCAGTCTATATAGGCAATACTGGGTGGACTTAAGACAGGCAGCCAATGGAGAACCTTCACAGATAACTGACAGGAAACGGCAGCAATCACGGGCACCGTGATAGTAGTAGTGACAGGTTGGCTGTGTTGCTTTATTTATTTATTTGTGTGTGGGGGGGGTAATTTGGGAAAGTATTTCCTGTTCCCACTGCAACAGAGGGGTGAAGGGGCAAAACAAGCTTTTGGGGTCTACACAATAGGCTGACCAGACCTCACCTTTAACTGGGGACACATAGGAGAAATGCATACTGCAGGACTGATTTCAGTAAAGTACTGCAAAATGGGTATTTCCTATGTGTCCCCGTTTAAAGGTGAGATCTGGTCAGCCTACTACACAAGACTTCAAGGGTCACGCATGGCCTCAGAGCTACATGGTTTCGGAGAATGCTGTGAGACACAGTAGGAATGGTGATTACATATTCCTTTAAACCTTTGAGAGACAGAGGTATCAAACGCATTGCAATGTATTGGATACCTGTGTGGCACTCAAAGGGTTAAATCAGAAAGAAAAAAAAAAAAGTGTAAACTGCCAGGTCACACCAATTCCTCTAATTAAATTGGCATAACATTTCCTGGTTTAAAGGAATATGTGGTAACCTTAAGAAAGTTAGGAGCAGATGGAAAAAGAATTACCAACCACTGAAAGACAGCACATGGCTTTTCTTAATGTATAAAGACTCCTGCGGCCTGTATTTGCAAAGCCGTGAAATAACTAGTGCAGATAAATTTCACTGCTGTGCAATCCACAAGGTCATTGTAAAAATCCAATTACTTTAAGTGATGAGCAGAATTTCTACCTACACACCGGGCATACAAAAATGATCGAGGCAGTGAGGTCCAGAGGGTTGATATGCATGCCAAATAGCTTTCCACTCAAATATATGTGGTTTGCAACCTCCAAACCCAGACCAAACCATGATGGCATCAGTCAATAGTATCTGCCAGATGCTGCCTGCCAATTTTTGTTACACAACATTATGGTAACAATAGAAACCATTAAATTGCACATGCAGCAGATTTCTACATTTTCATACTGCAGGACTGCATAGACACAAGTGCACTTCTGTAGTGGGTGTACTTCATTGGCATTGACTGTACAGCCAAGTTACCCATGTGAACATAGCCTTAATGTTAAAACACATTCATATAAAAAAGGGACAAAATGTGCAGAAGGGTTGTTTCACATGAATAACTTTAGTTACACATATTGTTGAAATATGTTATCTTAAACCATAAAAGATATAGGGGCATGTAAAGCAATTTATTGCAAGTCCTCTGGCAGTGTAATTAACCTCGTTTTAGAGTGGAACATTTGTAAGAGTAATGCAAGCCGATTCCTCAGACCAAGTAACTCTGCACCTGCCCTCACACCTGTTCCAAGGCTACCATTCCCTCTAGATAGGAACCAAGTGTAAACAAATGAAGAATCTACATTCCCCAAACTAAAAATAATCTAGGCTTAATTAATTAGAAAAAGAGGATTCATCACAACTTCTTTATAACAGCCAATAGTGAGTCTAAATCACAATAATGGCTGCATTTAAAATTATTGAGAAACAGTGGCTGTGTGTAGATATAGAGGTAGATAGACTGCAGCAATTCCGGGAAACCCCAACTACACAAAAATAAATTACCGAATAAGCTTCCCCAAAGCCTTTGCGTGTTATAAAACATTGTTACAGAGAGGTAGAAAATGCATGGTCTATAGAGGTCTGTTGAAGGCATACTTCACATCAGGCAGCGCGCCACATTTAGCTTTGCGAATTATAAAGAAAGAGAAGAAAAAATGTGTGCATTGCAGAGAAGTTGGATTGTTTCACATTTGTTTTAAAGGCACATCCCCTAGTGTTTCACGCAAAAATCTGATCCATGGAAGCCCCGCCTCGGAGTGATGAGAGCATATACCTTTCTAGGATCTTGTGCATGTCCGAGACGTTCCTTGAGTCGCTGGACTTTCTGCACTATAGTCTCTGTCTCCATTGTGCCAGTTTAGGGGCTCCCTCCTTCAGTCAACACGCGGAGCAGATTTCAGTCCGCACCAACCAGAATATATTCCGGTTTGAGCGCCCCCAAGCGGTATCTTTTATAGCCTCCCTATACAGTAGCAAAAGTACCAGGTTCATATCGTATAAGACGTGAAACAATTACATGTTTTTTTATCACAGCTGGTTATTGCTAATGTGTCTGTGCCATACACCACAAATGGACAATGTATGAGTATAACATGTTTGTTGTCCGTCTGAGTGCCGGAGAGGTATCAATAACTATATTGCTTGGATAGCTCTCTGGCAGTCAAAGAGTTAAATATGTCGGAACATATGTGTAGAAGTCAAGTGGTGCAAACCAACAGCTTTGCATTGCGCTGGAGCACTTTCAAACTTGCAGGGGGTTAAAAGGCCGATGTAAATCTACTGTAATACTGGGAACATTTTTGTCCCACTGAGTTGCACTCTGTTTACCCCAAAATTGATCCACTATACTTTTATACATAATGCCGGTTGTGTCCACTTGAAAAATAGAACATGGGTGGTATTAGCTTAACCCTTTGAGAAGTGTACATATCGGACACGCCCATAGCACCGAAAGGGTTAATGACACGTGTATTTGGGTAATAAATAATTCTATAGGCCTTAAAACCAATGTTAAGAGCGTCAATGCAGCGCACAGACTGAGATACATTTCTCATATCTCCAAAGTGTCCCTCTTTTTGACCCAAATCCCCATGTCCCTCTTTCCCACCCTGATGTCCCTCTTTTTAGGGAATCAGACTTTGTGGTGTGCATGTAAGTGTATAATTTTGCTCTACAGCAATAAAACTCATATTGTTGTTTGTTTAAACTTCAGTATATGTGTTTATAAATCAGTCTGTCTAAATAAAATAATTTGGTCTTGTTATAAATCATTTATTAGGTTACACAAATAGGTGTCAATAGGTCATAAAATAACATTTGAGGAAACTCAAAGCTTTATGGATATGTGGATCTTCATTCCAATCCCCTCTCATAATTCATAAAATTCTATTCCAATCTCTTTATATTCCCCTATAATGTCAGTGGCTGTAATTCAGTCTCAGTCTGGTCGCGCATGCGTGGTTCTTGATGTCTTCTCCCTGACAGCCGCACATGCGCCCGGTCCGATGCACTATTGGCCAGGCGGCTCCTATCATGTTCAGCTCCCAGACGAGCCTTTCTCTCTCTGCCCTGTCCATTGGCTGCTGCTACTATTTAAACGGGCTACACCAGACATAGGGTGCCCGTTCCACGAGCTCCTTAGCGTTTGTTTTCCTTGATTCTCTGATTCCTGGCTTGTCTCCAGTCCCTGGCTTGACCCTTGGCTCTGAACTTGACCTCTGGCTTGTCTCCAGTCCCCAGCTTGACCCTTGGCTCTGATCTTGACCTCCGGCTTGTCTCCAGTCCCCGGCTTGACCCTTGGCTCTGATCTTGACCTCCGGCTTGTCTCCAGTCCCCGTCTTGACCCTTGGCTCTGAACTTGACCTCCGGCTTGTCTCCAGTCCCCGGCTTGACCCTTGGCTTTGATCTTGACCTCTGGCTTGTCTCCAGTCCCTGGCCTGACCCTTGGCTTTGATCTTGACCTTCGGCTTGTCTTCAGTCTCGGGCTTGACCTTTGGCTTTGATCTTGACCTCCAGCTTGTCTTCAGTCTCTGGCTTCACCCTTGGCTCTGATCTTGACCTCCGGCTTGTCTCCAGTTCCTAGCTTGACCCTTGGCTCTGATCTTGACCTCCTGTCCGGATTCCAGCTCGTCTCGTCAGCCTGGTTTTTAACTGTACCCAGGGCACTCCCATCCTGGTTGCACCCCGGCTCAGCTGGGGTGGAACAATCTGGTTTCGCGACCAGCACCTGTACTCAGCTTCGGCTGTAGCAAGGGAGTACCTGGCACGCCGTCTCCGATCTCAAGAGTTGCTCCCCAGCATCGCTCAACAGCTACTGAACCAGTGCCGGCACCACTCGGGTCCCTTCCCCCAGAGTGGTGACAGTTTTTGACTTCTTTGGACATAAGGGATGCATACTTGCACATTCCCATTCACTTGCATCACCAGCATTTCCTTCACCTTGCTTTGCATTACCTCTGCCCTTCCTTTTGGGTGGCCATCCACTCAGCAGGTCTTTTACAAAAGTTATGGTGGCCTTGTTTGGCCTCATTTCTTTTCTAGGTTTTTTCGTTACTCGTTATCTGGACTAGCTCTTGCATCTTCATCTTCGCATGTGCATGTCCATTTTGGAGCTGGATGATCAATAATAAAAAGTAATCTTTGGTATCATTCCACGTTTTGATTTTTTTCAGCAAATGGTCTTTCTACCAGCAGACAAGTTCCTTATGCTGTCTTGACATGTGTCCCAGGCCTTACCTTGCCCTTCTGTGACATTGAAGGAATAAATTAAGGTGTTGGGGTCACTGGACTCCACTCTGGATGCAATTCCATATGCTCAGTTCTATACCTTAGCTATGTAGCTGGATATTTTCAGCAATTGGTTCAGACAAAAATGTCCTCTCTATCTCCCTCTTGGACCAAACAAGGATGGGTTCAGGAATTACACTTGACATTGGGTTAAATATTTTCTATAAAGTACCGGTCTATACTGCAAAACTAATATGTTGAGGAGCCTTTCTCAGCTCTCTGATGGCACAAGGTCTCTAGTCCAATCACAAGAGACTTCTTTCAATCAATATGCTGGATTTCTGGGTGATTTGTCTGGCCCTTCAGCTTTGGTCCCAGTTTCTTAGTGGTCTGCTGGTTCAGATTCAGTCCAATAATGCCACAGATGTAAAATTTGTCAACTTCCAGGAAAGGACCAGATTCATGGCCACCTGGATCCTGGGGAATCAGAGCTGAATGGAAACTGAATTATTCCATCTTCAGCTCCATAATCCAAGTACTGATTGTGGACCTAATGGCATAATAGAAGAATTGCAAGATTCCTCTATTTAGCTCCATATCTCAGGATCCTCTTACTCTTGCACTGGATGTAATGGACATTCCATGGCATCTTCCTTTGATATATGTGTTACCTCTTCTTCCCCTGATTCCTAAAATGTTACAGAAGGCTTGAATGGAACGGGAGTACATAATCCTGATTGATTCTTACTGGTCTCTCCGAGCGTGATCCTCAGAGATAATCAATCTGCCGGTTGCCGAGCCTTGTCACCTTCTTCTTCTTCTTTTGGAACTCTTTATTCGTGCCTGCTGTGTCATACAAACATGGAGACACAAGCTTTGATGGTTTAACTCTTAAAGCTGATATTCTAAGGAGGAAAGGTTTTTTGAGCCTATTATCAAAACCATGCTTAAGGCCCATTAGCCGGATTCATCAAAGGCTTATCACAGGATCTGTACAACAACAAGTTTCAGTGACTCAAAATGTCTTCTTCAGTATATAGCAAATTCAAAATAGATAAGACAGGGAAGTCTGAATGTTGACCTCCAACAATTCTGGCATATGCAAATAAGAGTTTCTCTAAATACTCTTGTAGAATCAACACCACAAAAAATTGCACCAATGTCATGCAATAAAAACATATAAAGGTTTATTAGCAATAGTTAAAAAGTACTTCTCTCAGTGTGAAAGTTTGCTTGTATCACATGAGGATAGAGGGGTACAACTAGTAGATTGTGGATTGGTATTAGTTATGTATTAGCTGCATCCCTGGGAGTGAATTAGATATTCATTCACTTGTAATGCTTTTTAAGACTTTTCATTTTTATTGGTATTATCCCTTTAATAGTTATGATAGGTCATTTGGTATATATACCAGTGGATGATGGACATTGAGTATTGTTATATTGTATCCCTGAAGAAGAAGTGAGAGCACATTTGAAACATTTTGGAAAGATATTATTTGGTATACACACACACACACTCCGGAGGTAACTAAGAACAGCTTTGAACTATAAGCATGTTTGGGTCCTTGTTAATATAAGTTCTGTATGATCAGCTGGTGGGTGAAGGGAAGAAGGACACCAAGAGCTATTTGAATAACTCAGACTGGCTTAGGACATCTTCTATCATCAACATTTTTGGGTCCTCATGAATGTAAGTCCCATGTAATGGTGTGGCGGGCAAAGCAAATATAGGACACCAATTGTTTAACATCAGTAATTATTGGGGGTATCGAGTGGATCTTGATATCCAGACGACCCACCATTCATCTACTGCAAATCAAGTCAAGTAGAAGATTAATAATTGTCACAAGCAGCTGAAGTGTTTCGTGGCCTGTGAATTCAAGCATATACTCCACACACAGGGAGGTCTTGCCATGAGTTGAATATTGATATTTATATCAGAGTTCATTTAATGTATGACATACTCCGGTGATGTTTGGTTTATGAATAATTACATATACATTTTCTATAAGATATTTTAGATTACTTATATATATTGAATGCAATATAAATCCTGGTACCAGGTAAAGTTGTGGTTCTTTTATGACATTTTATGGTATTTATATTTTGTTTAATTCATTTATTTATATATTTTTTTGTTTCTGAGTATTTTTGGTGGTAAATATGATGTCTTTTTTTTGTGTCAAAACCCATCCACAGTGACTGTGATACTATTGTATTGATCGATCCCTGGTGCTAGTGTTCCTTCACTTACCAGTCTTCAGTATTGTCTACTAGTGTGGATCCTATTGTCACTGGAGGCAGTAGATATATCCATATATCATTTTATTGTGGTTTGCTTGTTTTACATGTATGTGATTTTTGTATATATATATATATATATATATATATATATATATATATATATATATATATTAGATAACTTTGAGATTCCTTATCTTTTTTTAATCCATTCTTAGAGATAATGATATATTTATGTCTGATGGTCCCTGTTAGTGGTGCTTGTAAACTAGGTAATAATACTCATGGGTATATTTAATGGCATCAGTAGAATAGTATCTAGTAGGCTTAGATGATATACTTCTTATGTTTGAGCCCATTCACAGTGACCCTTATATATGTGTTTTATTTCGCTCATGGTAGCCATCAATATTGGTATTTAGAATCCAACCGTGCCTTTGTGATATCTACTATATCTACTTTATGCAAATGTCATTTTAGATTTATTTATGATTCATGCTATGTTATAGATGTGTTTTATCTCATGAGATTTGTCATTAAATTTTTCTGCTTCGTTTTCTTTTTTATGCACAACCCTAATTACACATTTGGGATTTTCTGTTTCGTTGCTCATGAGGATATAGCTCTATATTATCAGACTGACTTGTTTGACTTTTTGTGGTTATTAAAGAATACATTCTTTTTCTCTTACCGTTGGGAATTGATCATAATATATTTTTATCTTTTTGTATCTCTGAATCTCTTATTGTATATTACAATAAACAGAAGGGTATTCTTCCCTTTGCTTTATACTGATTATATGTGCACTTTCTTCTAAGCGCCTATATTTTTCTTTTTGTATTTTGCTACTTTTGGGTAATCTAAGGAGTGGAAGATTGCGTTCTGAGCTGCTGGGAGGGGATATTCCAGTTATGTTCCCAAGGCGATACCTCTTTGTATTATACAACTAGCAGATGGTCAATGCGTTTTGTGGCAAAGACACTTACATATCATCAAAGTCCTTGGCTACATGGGAAAAATGACACTAAAACCTTTCACTAACTATAGAAAATCATATAAGTTCTGAATCAGTAAATTGATGAAGTTTCTTATGATACAAAATTATGAAGCAAGGAAATTTTGTTAAAAATAAGGGTTTTCAGAAAGGTTTCAGAAATGTATGCTAAAGTCAAGTTTTAATATCCTTTTCCTGGGGTCCCAATCTGGTAATAGCACATAACAAAATTTTTACTGACATTTTCATGGGCCTAACCAAAACGCACTATACATAACAACATAATATCAAAATACCCCCTTAAAGCATACATCTCCTGAAAGCAGATATCCTACTGCATCAAATGAGTGGCCACTTACCTTTCTACCCATAACCTGGTATGCACAAATGATTCCAAAAGATAGCTCTAAAAGAAAAAAATAGCCACTGTTTTAATATACATCTCTTCAAAGGTTCTGGAATCATTGAAAGCTATGAACTTTCCTGCTGTATTTCTTAGCTACTTCTCTTCTGTGCATATTAAAATGTGTTAGGCTCTGAAGACGAACATTAGGCATAATTAGGCTTGTTCAACGGCTAGTCACAACTTAGCAGCATCATGTTTTAGATCTCTAATGCAATTACAGCAGAGATATTTGCACATACATATTAGAATAATCACACCCAAAAGGGCAGTCCAGTTAAAAAATGATGGGCAAGTCACCTCTGCAGGGGAAACCAGCTAACCCCTTTGTACGGGAACATCAGCTGACCCCAAATATAAGTTTTGGCCTTGTTGGGCCTCATCAGTGAGCTGCATCTAGATTCCCTAGGCACTGAGAGTAAGGGGTCCACATCTGGATTACCCTTCACTGTTAGGGAAACCCCCTAAGAGTATTCAAAATACATGCAAAAATGTGAGAGGCTCTGAGGACAAACCAGCAGTTTTCTATCCACAAGCACCTCTCTCAGCTGCCTGATTGCCAGTAGCAGTCTGTCTGCCAGCATCTCTCTCAGCTGCCTGATCACTAGTAGCTCAACAAAGCCAATCAGTTATAGGTGGTTACTGTCTCCAGTCACTCTTTTTGAACCTGTGCTACATTTCGCTCTTAAAGGGGCCCTCACCTACATGTATGGTTTTGTGCTAGTTGAACGCTCTCTCTCTGGTGAATCCATCCTGTTCTGGCCCCTGCTTAACAGGGGTGCAGAAAGCTGACCTTGCGGCCAGCACCTTTAAATTCTGCCAAGGCCGCAGCAAGAGTTCACCCATTTCTGTCAGTTCTCCCAAGCATCGCATCCCATTCTTCGCTCCCCAGCATCTGCAGATGACACTTACCATATCATGGTTGGTCCTTATAGTAAGAACAGGCTTTCAGGAACCATCTTTATTGAAAACAAAGAAAAAAGGGCTCGGGATGGGGATGAGAATGCTGGATGAAGCCCTTGGTAAATTTTGCACAAAATAGGCGAACAGAGCTTTGTTTTTGGGTTAAGATACTAAGTAGATTTTGAATTTGGGAAGTATTGTACCAGGTATTTGGCCAATGGGACAGTCTTATGTCTAATGGGGAGGTATCTTTTCTGTTTCTTCTTGCAAAACACATGTAAGAGCTTGCAGTAAGGCTCAGGAACTACAGACTCCAGGCCTGGCACAGTCTGGAGACTAGCCATTGATTGAGGGCCACTAAAACCACAGGAGGACAGACAAAAAGAACTCCATGAAACAATGTGTCTATAACACCAATTGGTTCAGGGTTGTGGAGACAGAGCCAAGGTATTCCCAGCATTACAGGGGTAGTAGGGGGCCCTATGACAATGGTGATCTCAGAGTGAAGGACTTCAGTGGTTAGATTTACAAAACATGCTTCTAGGGAAATGTAGTAAAGATCAAAGCTGGAGAGGAATCCAGATGAGTTGCAGTATCAGGGGATTAGTTGAAGAATAATCAGAAATGGAGCCGATTTGAGTTCAGATCAGACAGACTAACGAGGTACCAAACAGGGAGAAACAAGCAAGAAATCAAGTCAGATCGCAACAGGATATGGAACAAGAGTATCTTACACAATAGAAGCCTGAAGAATAGGCAAACACCTGAGCAGAAGGCAGTTTTAAATGAAGAGACACCACCAATTATAGAAGAAGGTGGGTAAAGAGGCAAAATTACAATATATGAGATAATGTCTAATAGCACACAAAACTGTTTAGCATACTATTGTAAGAACTTGGTCCCAGAGATATGTTTCTGGGTTTATCTGCAGCACTGCTGTTCACCTAGGCATGAAAAATGTCATGAAGGTTGTGTGTGAGAAGTGCAGTTAATTTAACAAAGGTTTGCGCAAAAAATGTTTATCCTGGGCACAGCGTATTTGAGCAAACAAAATATTACATAAGAAAAGTTCAATTGTACACATTGAACAGAACATTTTAAGAATATTGATTGTGCATTACTTGTAAAAGAGGAGAGAAAATTACAAACCAAAAACACTCATGTTGAATCCAACATGCAAGGGCTCACTCTTGCCATCAAAAGTATGAAAAAGCCAGTTACAGTTTGTAGAGAAGAACCGTAGGTCAGCTACACCCAGTGATTTACTCTAATTGAGTACACAGTAAATCATACCTCCCAACATTTCAAATTGCCAAAGAGGGACACTTGTGTTTTAGGGGGTGTTGCTGAGGGCGTGACTGGTGGACGGGACATTAACGAGAAGTTTTAGGCTATTTCATGACCTATTGATACCTCCTTGTGTAACCTAATAAATGACTTATAACGAGATCAAAGTATTGTATTTACACACACTAATTTATAAACACATATACTAACATTTAAACAAACAATAATGAGGGTTTTATTGCTGTAGCTCAATATGATACACTTATATACAAACCATACAATCTGATCTCCTAAAGAGAGGGACAGAGGGATTTGGGTCCAAAAGAGGGACTGTCCCTCCTAAAGAGGGACACTTGGGTGGTATGGTAAATAACCAACAAACCACAGGTTTGTTAGGGAGTTAAAGTTCTTTTGTCCAACCTATAACTGGCATTTGCATACTTTTGTAGTGAGAATAATAACATTGGCTTTAACATACTCTTTTGGCCTTTGTATTTATATAAAAGTTTTAGGATAAAAGTGCTGCTTTTCATCAGGTCGAGGGAAACCATTTGCCTTTTGTTTTGTGTCTTACAGAGCAAGTACAATCGAGTGATACATAACTTTAGTTTTATCAGTTTATGAGAACGTTTGCAGGTATATATCTGAATTTTATAACAAGATATTTCAACTGCAAACATATTAACATAACAGTAAAGTTTATCTAAATACTTGAATACCTGGCAACATGTACACTTCCCAGTGCATTGCACTGTCATCTTGGAGATGCCATGATATTCCTGGTAGGTTTGCCACACTCCCAGATTCACTAACATTTTTATAAGGATATACAGGCCACTTTATTAACAGAGACTGGAACAATTCTGGGGAAAACAACTGGACCATAGGGGTAAAATAATCATTCAATTTAAATGAACTTTGAATGCATTGAATACTGAGGAAATCTCCAACACATTGAAAATCAATGTTTTGGGAAAGTTGCTAGCATTTAATGGGTCAGAAACCCTACTCAAATCACTGAGAATTAAGGAATGTCTTATGTGTCCCCTATGGCGCAATTGGTTTGCCCCAGAATTGCTCCTCTTATTATTAAATCTGCTTCACAGGTTTTAAAGTCATGATGGCAGCAAAGATAGGAAGCAGAGTACAGTATAAATACTGTTTGCTTGGCAATTTCTGTAATAAAAGGAAATCTAAAAGATTGGGCAACAATTGTAGAGTTACTGTTTTCTATCTTGAAATCACAATTAAATGACAAGTGAAAGTGACCACCATTTCTATGGACAAATGCAACAGCAAAGTTATCTCATAAGTCATAGACATGAGAGCTGAAAGGTGCAATAATATAAGCACCTCCCGGAGGGAGGGGGCTTGGGAGTGAAGGCGTAGACACACTTAAGGATCAACATGCACAACATTTGGTCTCTTCTCAATATGAAAGGGAAGGCATAAGGGAGAGATCTGTTCTAACAGGTGTTATTAGGGGACTGTAGCTGTGTGTGCTTCCAATCTCTTTACTATCTAGCTGAACACTTGGAGGTATCCCTGCTTCACTGCACCAAGACCACATCTGACATAGAAGGGTAAGCTAAATTAAGCCACTAATGGTTTGCTTGTCTGTTATTCTACAAATATTAAAGTTTGAGGGTAGACCCTGTCAGGATACTAGGTGGAACGCATAGCCAAGTGGCTACAGAAAATGTAATATTATGTAATATACAAATTAAGAACAGATATAGCTGGAAATGTTGGGGTTAATGCACAAAGAAAAAGGAGGGGGCAAACCAACAGCCTAATACATTTCCCAAAATGGCCATGATTAAAATAGGGGGTTTAACCCCTTGAATGCTAGAGAGGAATTAAATGAATTGTGAAGCAACACTTTAGAGACCTATCTAGTATTCAAGGTGTTAAAAGCCCAGTTTAGTCTAATGTGAATGTGTAATTGTTCCTTATGATGCAGTTGGTTTGCCCCAGAATTGTTACATTTTTATACATGTGGCCATAGATATTCTGAACAAAACTAAAGAGCCGTTTCAATAATTTGATTATCACCACAATGTTGCAGAGATTAGGGTTATAGCGTTATATCACTGACCTCTTTTATAAAAGGGAAATCACTTTAAATTTTCCCCTTGAACACTTCTAGAGACTTTAAACATTTAGTATCAACTAGTTTTAAAGCCCGTGTACACGGGCCAACACTGGGGGTGCTGCAGTCACACGCAGTACAGAGTGGCTGAACACGCTGCAGCTGATATGGAGCGGGGCGCACCGAATTCAGACCATAGTCCTCTCTGCGCACCTTCTTGGGACCAATCGGTCGCAGGAAGGTGCGCAGAGAGGACTCCAGTTTGAATTCGGAGCTCCACGCTCCTTATCAGCCGCGACACGGGTAGTCAGTACTGCGCATGACTGCAGCGCGCGCAGCCGTCTCTACTGCGCATGACGGCTTCTGACAAACATCCTTAGCAAATTATAATATAGGATAAGGATGTGCAGTGTTTGGTGCAACTATTGCTCACCCCTCTGGCACTCAAAGGGTTGAAACCTCTGGTGTTCAAGAGTTGGTTGTGATGTTTTATCGACTTCTTGTGCTTTCAGGGTTGTTCAAGGGTACATCTGTGTGTATAATTCTACTTCTTTAGAAGTCTGATAACACTTTGAGTGCCAGAGTGGTGATCAAGGCACTGATGGCATTCCAAACTTTAAGAAATATGCTGGAAACCTTTGTATTTCTTATAAACCTAAGTTTTTCTGTCTAAATTGAAATCACCAGCTAAGTTTTTTTTGTTTATATAAAGACTTATGCTATCTACACAACTGAAATCACTGTTCATTAGGTAAAGTCATTTTAGAGCAGATGGCTCTGGATGTGACTTGCACTTTCTTTATAAAATACTGTGCAACTGGGAGACAAAACAAACAATTATTGCCGACAGTATGCAATGTAATAATAATAAACTGAAATGAAATGTTTGCTAGTGATCACCGCCTATAACATAATTATAACTGTCCTGAAGTTACTGATGCACAATTCTAAGCAGAGCAACTACACCATAGGGAACCAATAAAAATCCCAACTGATTTAACTACTTAGATGCTAAAGGCCTCTCCAATGCATTTCAAAACAAATTACAATAAAGTATGCCTTATAAGCTGTTTGAGTGCCACAGAGGTTTCCAACCCATTCTGTTATAATTCATTGGATACCACTTTGGCACCCAAAGGGGTTAACCCCCTGAATGTTAATGCAGTTTTCAATGTACCTTTAAAGCCCAGTTTAAGTCAAAGGAATTGTGTATTTGTCCCCTATGGTGAAGCTCAGTTAGTCCAGTATTGCTCCACTCTTAAGGGCTGTATGTTCACAAGAAAAGTGGAGGAGTTCTGGGGCAAACCATTTGCGCTGCAGTGGAGCACTAAAGAGTTCCATTGATTTAAATGTGGGGTTTAACCCCTTGAATGCTAGAGAGATCTCCAGCGCATTGCTTATAATGCGTTGGAGACTTCTCTAGCATTCATAGGGTTAAAAATCCCATTTAAATTGATGAGAATTTGGGGAATTTTTAGGTCTCCCCTATAGATTGTCTGGTATCTAAGTTAAGTGGTTGTTAGACTTCTCATCTCCCCGAATCAAAAGGTACGTGTCCCAAGTAATACATAGGAGCAGACATTCATGAGATTATTCATTTGGGCTTTCTTTTTTAAGTATGATTGGCCATAGGCACAAAGTAATGTGGAGCAAATCAGCAGCTCAAATAAGTAATGGAGCAATTTTGAGGCAAACCAACTGTACAAATAAAAATTTCCATTGATTTAAATGGGGCATTTAACTCCTTGAATGAAAAAGAGATCTCCGACACATTGCTTCTCCATGCATTGGAATCCTTTGGTATAGTTTGTGTCAGTGGTGAACTATGAAGAACTGGAGTATTTCGCAGCAAACCAACAGCACCGTAGAGACAAATAAAAAATGAGCCTATTGACTTGAATAGGCCTTTAACCTTTTTAGTGTAACTTATGGCTTTGCCATGTCTGGCATTCAAAGAGTTATCCTTATGGATGGCAGAGAGATCACCAATGCGGTGCTTTGCAATCTATTGGTCTTTTTAACAATAGGGCGGTTGCCCAGGGCCCCACTAAAAGGAGGGTACCCCACAAACACAGACTATGATTTGTACATATCACAGTCCTGAACCCTCTGCACCTCTCTCCTGGGTGCACAATAGCAACTTCTCTGTGTCTGAAGCCAGGTGTGAAAACTCAGCATTAGATCAAGATAAGTGTGGAAAGTCATTATTTTCCTACGCTACTGTAGATGTAAATGCTTAGCATTGGGTGAACCCAGAAACTATCTCAGCAGTCTATGAAGCTGATATAATGTAAGCTGAAAATGTTGTTATTGTAAGTTTGATTACTCACTTTTAGAGAAGGGGAAAATTGTTTAGTTATTTTTCGCCTCTTACTACACAGTGTGTTGGACCCTCATTTTTTATTTGCCCAGGGCCCACCAGTGGCTTAAAGTTAGGGTGACCAGACCTCACCTTTAACTGGGGACACATATGAAAAATGCATACTGCAGGGCTGCTTGATTTCAGCGCAGTCCTGAAATATGCCTATTTCCTATGTGTCCCCAGTTAAAGGTGAGGTCTGGTCAGCCTACTTAAAGTGGCCTTGCCTCTGTAGTACTCAAATGGCTAATTAAAGCCCCTTTTAAATCAGTGGTAATTTTTATATGTGTCCCTGTGATGCAGCTGGTTTACTCCATAATTCTTCAACTTTTATCTTTGTACTGATGGCCCAATAAATCTATCCAAATAACACAGAAATAAACTGTTAGTAATACTGTCAGAGTACTGCAAGAGATCAGCTGACAACATACAAATGGTGAGCCCCTTCCCCCCAAGCAATGACCAAACTTCTGGTCAGATACTAAACTCAAGAGGATTCAGTGGAATGTGTCACAGATGAGGGGCGTTGAGATGGGCACTATCTTTGGATGTGCTCCCTGTGAGCACTTTGTGTTGCTATTTCTAGAGCTGATTCTGATCCCTTGTAACAGATGCAGGTCCAGGAATGTGCAGTAGGGGGGTGGAGAGAAGGATGGGGCAGAGTTTGGGAGGCTGAGCAGGCCAGTAGTGAGCAGCTGATCCCTGGTTTTGGCCCCAGCTGTAGTGACATATAGTGACACTGATAGTCTGAACACAAGTGGGCCTCTCCTTATCCTTCGTTTTTAGCAGTGAATGGAAAAGAAGCAGATCCAGCTGGACATACTTCCTTTCTAAATATACATCTGAAAGGTATACAATTTTGTGTGTTAATTGTAATAAGATTTAATAATATACAGTATTTTGCAAAAGGAAAATGTATCATTAATATATCTGACAGTTAGCACTATGCAGCAAATGAACCCAGTGCATGGGTGACATCCCTAGCATTCAGTAGGTTAAAGATAAATGTATATTTAGGGGAAATAAGTCTGGAAGGCTTAGAAGAAATTAGAGGAAGAAATATGTACCAGAAAGTGGGTAGTTATTTTGAACGACCTTCCAGGGGAGGTGGTAGATACTATTCCATTAAGGGGATTAAAAAACAATTTCAGGTCAAATACAGTTAAGCATTTGAGTGGCAAAGGGTTTTGTCACACAAAGCTTTTGAACACCCCATGGGCACCCAGAGGCTAAAATATAAAAGGCTAAGTAAGATCAGACTGGATGGACCAAGTATATTTTTCAGGAAATTTATGTTATGGATGCGTTTATTTGTAACTAGTGTAAAAGCTTGTGTACACAGGCCAAGGCCCGGGTAATGTTAACCCTTTGAGTGCCAGAGGGGTACTCAACACATTGCTTTGCAATGCGTTGCGTACCACTCTGGCACTCAAAGGGTTAAGTGGCCACTACATCACTGCTCCACGCAATGCAGTCTTGTGGACGGCTTCTGACAAACATTGCTAGTGTTTTATTATATACTAGTTTTAAAGCCCATGTACACGGGCCAACACTGGCGGCGCTGCAGTCATGCCCAGTATTCACTGCCCGTGCCGCGGCTGATACGGTGCGGGGTGCTCCGAATTCAGACCTCTTTGCACACCTTCCTGGGACCAATGAGTGCCCTGCTCCGTATCAGCTATGGCGCGTGCAGTCAGTACTGCGCATGACTGCAATGCGCTCAGCCGTTTTTACTGCGCTTGATGGCTTCTGACAAACATCCATAGCGAATTATAATATAGGATAGGAGGATGAAACCATCTAGTGGCAAAAACAATCTTTTCTCTTCCTATGCTTCTCATATTTATTGTGTATACTGTGAAAACACAACTGTTGACACAGAGGATACTTAGATAGCATCCACCAGAACTGAAAATCTTTTTTATATCCATATAGGGATATTTACTAGAAATAAAAACAAATAGTTGAGTGGCTTTTTTTTACTTCTCTCTATGCCAAATCCTTTAAATTAGGGTGACCAGACTTCCCCGGATTCCGGGGACAGTCCCAGAACTGAGGGCACTGTCCCCAGACAGAATGTGTCCCTGGATCAAAAATGCAGCTGCATTATCATCTGGAATGCAAGAACGGCATTACTTCAGCTGTATCTGCCGTCCAGTGTCTTCCAAAAGGCCCTGAACTGACTGGGCACATTACGATTGTTTTCCTGTAGTGACTGGATAACCTGAGGGCGCTGCTGCCGTGATGACCTCCCTTAGAGATTACGCAGTGGAGCAGTTTCATTGGCTCCCACTTTGAAAGATGCTGCCAGGTTGTAACCCCGAAGTATCTTGTAACGAAGGAACCTGAGGAACTGCTCCACTGCAGAATCTTAAAGGGACATTATTGCGGGCTCGCGGCAGCAGTGCCCTCAGGTTATCGGAGCTGGTGGGGGTAAGTTGGAGCTGATAGGGGGCAAAGTGGAGCTTGTGGGGGCAAGTTGGAGCTGATAGAGGCAAAGTGGAGATGCTGGGGGCAAGTTGGAGCGGGTGGGGCAAGTTGGAGCTAATGGGGGGCAAGTTGGAGCTGGTGGGGGGCAAGTTGGAGCTGGTGTGGGCAAGTTGGAGCTAGTGGGGCAAAGTGGAGCTGGTGGGGGCAAGTTGAAGCTGATGGTAGCAAAGTGGAGCTGATGGGGTGCAAGTTGCTGGTGGTAGCAAAGTGGAGCTGGTGGGGGCAAGTTGAAGCTGATAGGGGACAAAGTGGAGCTGGTGGGGGCAAGTTGGAGCTGATGGTAGCAAGTTGGAGCTGATAAGGGGCAAGGTGGAGCTGATAGTGGGCAAAGTGGAGCTGATAGTGGACAAAGTGGAGCTGGTGGGGGCAAGTTGGAGATGGTGGGGGGTATCACTTACAGGAATCTCCAGACCAGGGGCAGACTGGCCCAGGGGACAGAGAGAGGACAAAAAATAATTAAGTAATGTATCCTGGGTTTCCTCCCTAACCCTGACACAGTATTTAGTTCAAAATTACAGTTTTGTGTGCACAGGCACTCAAAGGGTTATCCAGTCATTGGATAATCCTTTGAGTGATAGTGCCCACAAAACTGTAATATAACCCTTTGAGTGCCTGTGCCCACAAAATTGTAGTGTAAACTAAACAATGTGTAGGTAGCCAAAGTTAGAGAGGTATGGGGAGCTATTATATGGGGGGAGGAGGACCTAAATTGATACTTTGCCTAGAGCCCCGTGGAGTGTAAATTCAGCTCTGGGTTATCCACTCACTACAGAAAATGACTGTAAAAGTGCAAGAGGTTTGCAATCATTGTGCAGTATTTTCTTACTTTTATTTTCTGGAGGTGGGCATGGTGGAAAGTATGGAGGGGGGCAGGGCAGACACAGTGTGAGGGGTGAACAGGGTGATGAGGGGTGAACAGGGTGATGAGGGGTGAACAGGGTGTTGAGGGGTGGACAAGGTGTGAGGGGGGACAAGGTGTGAGAGTGGACAGGGTGTGGGCAGTGTGTGGTGATGGTGGACAGGGTGTGAGGGTGGACACGGTGTGGGCAGTGTGTGGTGATGGTGGACAGGGTGTGAGGGTGAACAGAGTGTGAGCAGTGTGTGGCAGAGTGTGAGGGTGGACAGGGTGCGAGCAGTGTGTGGGCAGGGTGTGAAGGTGGACAGAGTGTGAGCAGTGTGTGGACAGGGTGTGAGGGTGGACAGAGCGTGAGTAGTGTGTGGACAGGGTGTGAGGGTGAACAGAGTGTGGGTAGTGTGTGGTGATGGTGGACCGAGTGTGAGCAGTGTGTGGACAGAGTGTGAAGGTGGACAGAGTATGAGCAGGGTGTGAGGGTGAACAGAGTGTGCGCAGTGTGTGGACAGGGAGTGAAGGTGGACAGAGTGTGAGCAGGGTGTGAGGGTGAACAGATTGTGTGGACAGGGTGTGAGAGTGGACAGAGTGTGAGCAGTGTGTGGACAGGGTGTGAGTGTGAACAGAGTGTGGGCAGTGTGTGTGTGGTGATGGTGGACAGAGTGTGAGCAGTGTGTGGACAGGGTGTGAAGGTGGACAGAGTGTGCGCAGTGTGTGGACAGGGAGTGAAGGTGGACAGAGTGTGAGCAGGGTGTGAGGGTGAACAGAGTGTGCACAGTGTGTGGACAGGGTGTGAGGGTGAACAGTGTGTGGTGATGGTGGACAGGGTGTGAGGGTGCACAGAGTGTGAGCAGTGTGTGGACAGGGTGGGCATGGTGTGGGCAGTGTGTGGTGATGGTGGACAGGGTGTGAGGGTGGACAGAGTGTGGGCAATGTGTGGACAGAGTGTGGAGGTGGATATGGTGTGGACAGGGTATGGAGGAAAAAAAATGTCCCCGGATTTCATTTTAAAACTCTGGTCTCCTTACCTTAAATTAAAAAAAATAATGCTTTTCTGTGCAACAATAGATATGAAGGAACTGCATTGGGGATGACAGTTTTCATGTGGTATTAGCTAAGCAATGACAGGAGCTCTCTTAGCTACCTTGTGAAAGCTGGATCAATGGGAGCCCTATTACAGTTGACTAACATTGTTTTCACCAGGGCTGGAGATGCAAGTGCTCCCTAGTGAAAGCATTGCAGGCCTGTCAAAAAACCATGTGTTAGAACATGAATTACAATTGCCTTGCTCACTGCCTGTGTTATGTGTAAATAGCACATTTCTTGACATAGTAAATCCCATTTTTATGAGAGTATGCACTAATGTTTAAGTAGTTACTCCAGCCAGAGAAGGCAATCCAGTCTCAGCCATTCTGTGGAACCTCGTTTTCAAATTGAAAAGATCTTAGTGCATTGGATCCTTAAATATACTTAAGAATTGAAGAGGTTTTTCCTCTTTGGAGTCTCTCTCCTTTTCTCACTTTAGTACATCTCCCTCTTAGTGTGTCTCCAAGTGCTTCTGTGTAGCTTTGACAAGACAAATTAAGAGTTAGACACATGTCAAACTGATGTGACTTAAAATCAGGGAACATGGGCACATATTTCTAAAAGTAAACTGGAGTTATTCTGGAGTAAACCAACTGCACCATAGGGAAGAAATAAAAATGCCTAAGTTCCCATGCACTTGAATGGAGTATTTTAACCCCTTGAATGCTAAAGAGGTGTGCAATGCATTGGAGACCTCTCTAGCGTTCAAGGGATTAAAAGCCCATTTAATTTAACAGGAATTCTTATTTTTCCCCATGTTGCAGTTGGTTTACTCTAGAATAACTCAAGTTTACTTATATAAATATGGGCCATATTTTCTAGACTTAAGATGTACTTGGGGAACCGAATAATCTTGTATATATACCTAGCATGAGGAACAGAGTCCAAATAGATTTCAGTATTGTGTGAGAAGTGATGTGGGCCTAAAAAGCTCTACTGGCACCTTATCGTTGAACTGATAATTTTATACTGCACGAAATGCATCATGTGACTAAGATGAGAGATTCCATCAAAGCAATTATTCTAAAACTAGTCATTGAGGCACAACAAGTGTCAAGTTTTAAAGGGATAGTAATGGTTCATTTTAAGTTGATTTAATATTGCAGACATTAAAAAAAGATTAACATCAATGTAAGTCTTACCTCTCAAACCTTTATAGTTTGAGAGATATAACTTGCTAAAGTTACCTTTTCCTGGCTGTTTTACTCAAGTCTGCCAAATAGCTGACAGCTGCAGATTCCAGTCATTTGACCAGACACACCAGATCACACTATTTAGAAATAAATACTTCATTGGAATGGTCTACAAAGTATGCTTGCGAGCCAGGCACACTTTGTAGACTGTTCCAAATTAAGTATTTAACTTTAGATATCGTTATATCGGCGCTGCTGAAGAGCCACTTCTGGTCAAGTGACCAGAATCTGCTTCTGACAGCTTTACAGCTCATCAAGCAGAAAGGGGAGGGGCCAGAGAGAACTTTATTTTCCTATATCTCTCAAATCATAACGGTTTGAGAGATACGATTAAGTGCAAGTACTCTCTTTTAATTGTATATACCATATAGTTATTACTTTTTTCTGACATTACTATCCCTTTAAGTATATTAACGATTAAACATTTGGAGCTTTTTCACAGTCACAGAGCCAGTTATTACTCACCTGACCTGATGGTATCCCCCAATGAATAATGTTGAACACTGCATTAAAGACCCTTAACCCTTTAAGGACCCATAACGGTCCTGGACCGTCATGGGTTGTTACACCCTTAAAAACCCATGATGGTCCTGGACCATCATGGAATTCCAGGCTCCCTGCGCGGCTGCACGCCGTTCGGGGAGTCTGGTATCAGATCGCACAAAAAAAAAAAAAATGCTCCGTGCTCCATAAGGGACCACAAAGTACATGCGCGGCCGTTCCTAATGGAGTTAAAGGGATAGTAATACCTCTATTACAGTTCATGTCAGAATCTTGTTTATTGTTTGTGTAACAAATAGCGCTATATTTCATTACTTACATGTTTGTAGTTCAAGCGCTATTCAAGCTAATAGGATCCCCCTCCCACCCCTTCTGGACGCCTCCCCTTAGATCTTGAATCTGCTCGTGGGACCAGATGGATGCAGGGAGGAACAATCTTCACACATTAAGTATAAGGAAAATCCTGCCCACCTTGATGAAGGAGTGCAGGATTTTCCTTTTGCTTACTGAACATTGTCCCTCACCACGCTCCATCTGGACCAGACTGAGAGGCTCAGTGATGCAGGGAAAGGGGCGGGAGGGGGATCCTTTCAGCTTGAATAGCTCTTGAGCTACAAACATGTAAGTAATGAAATATAGTACTACTAGTTGAAGAACCCTTTACATGGGCCACAGTGCCACTGCCAGACGGTCGTGGGGCAGTCATACACAGTAGAGACTGCCCACGCCGCGGCTGAGACAGTGCCAGCCGGTCGAGGTGCACTCGTGCTCAGTAAAGATTGCCCGTGCTGCGGCTGATACAGAGCAAGACGCTCCTTCGGAGCTCCCCGCTCCGTATCAGCCTCGTCACAGGCAGTCTCTATTGAGCATGACTGCAGCACACACAGCAGTCTCTACTGCGCATGACTGATCGTTACAAACTTTCTAGCGAATTATTATATAGGATGTGTTACACAAACAATAAAGAAGACTCGAACATGAACTTTAATAGAGGTATTACTACCCCTTTAATCTTTGTTTATGAAAAAAATATAATATAAAATATATATAAAAAAACCCTTTGAACACCAGCTGGCATTATTTCTAACAATTTGATTTAGAAAAAGTTTGAGGTATAAAATTTTTGAATGAAAAATGTATATTTTCATTTAAAAATATTTACTTATCCATTGAAGTTTCAAGAGGCAGTAACACTTCTTAATAATAACTTCAGCTTTGCTTACTGTGTCAGAAAATCCAAATGATCCTTCTTAATTTTATCTTTACTCCATGGTTCAAGAGATAACCTCTTCAGTCCTGGATGCCATGCACATGAAGGCAGACATGACAGTTCTAGAAGGACCACAGGATCTCAAACACTGCTCACTGCAGATTGTAATCTTTACCCTTTAAGGGTTGGGGGGATACAAAGCATTGCTTTACAATGTGTTTCATACTCATATGGTCCTTAAAGGGTTAAGTACACAAACACACTCTACCTACTTCATTTTGAAGAAAATTGCCTCCAGCTGTCATGTCTGAATCCATGGACATTTTATTCAGGACTGACTGAAGACGGAATCTCGTGAACAAAGGCACAAGGACAAAATTCATAGGGATCATTAGGATTTTCTGGCCATAGTAAGGAAATCAGGGATTATTATTATAAATTGTTACATCCCTTTAAGGGCTTTATAGGTTGAAAAAAAAGACTCCACAAAATAACATAAGAATTTATGGCATTTCTCTCACTGGGGGGATACGTTTATCAGTTTACTGTTCATCCTACCTGTGTTTGTTACTACATACCTCCCAAGTGTCCTTATTAGGCGAGACAGTCCCAGTTTGAAACCCAGATCCATGTGTCCCTATTTACCACTCTTGTGTCCCACTTTATAGGAGATCAGACTATGTGTTGTGTGTGTATATATAAGTGTATTTCATTGCTCCACAGCAATATAACTCACGTTAATATTTGTTTAAACTTTAACATTTGTGTTTATAAATTGGTCTGTGTAAATAAGATAATTTAGTATTGCTGTAAATCATTTATTCAGTTACCACAATGAGGTGTCAACATACTATTAAATAATGTTCCTGTAATGCTCCGCCCACCAGCCACGTTCCCCAGAAACAACATCTAAAACAAAAGTGTCCCATTTTGGCCATTTGTAATGTTGGGATGTTACTGTAAATTCTGACTCTTATCCGCTTGGATGAAAGAAACGCCTTACATTTTGTTAGTAGATGGCCATTTGTAATGTTGGGATGTTACTGTAAATTCTGACTCTTAACCACTTGGAAAAAAAATGTAGAAGGATCATTTGGGATTTCTGGACATAGTAAGGAAAGTTTGGGTTATTATTAAGAGGTGTTACTTCCGCTTTAAACTCTTTAAGGTATTAGTTAAATTGTTTAAATGGAAATAAACATTTTTCATTCAAAGTTATTATAGTTCTAAAACTTTTTGTTTGCCAACAAATAATAATCACAATGTTATAATATGGTAATGCTAAGAAATGTATTTTTTTAAATAAAAAATATATATTATCATTATTTTCCTACTGAATATAACAAGATTACTCTCACTGCTGGGAGATTATTTGAAATTTAAAAATGATTGCAGATTAAAATCGTTTGGTTGTTTTTTGTTCTTTCATTGAACTGCATTTTCTATTGTAATCACCAGATAGTGATGTCCCTATCACTTACTTTGGAGAACCACAGTCTTTGACTCAAGCCCTCCAGTAAGGTGCATTATACAGTTGTTTCATTTGGAGGCCAGTTGCTTTGTAGCCTTTTACTCAGTAGGAAAAAACACTGTAATAATATTTATGCACATACATACATACTGTTACAGCGTCATTTACAGGCACGAGGCTTCAAGCATGCAGCAGGCCTCTGTTTAATGTGTTTGCTTCCTGTAGTCTCCTACCTACTTTCTCCTGTCTACTTCCTCCCTCTGAGCTGCTCCTCCTACCTACTTCCTGTGGAAGGGTTTAAAAGGGGTTTAACTATACCGTACTGACTCTTGAACTTCTCTGGGAACCGTGACACATACATACATAGATACAGATATATTGATTAAAAAATATATAAACCTTTAAGGAACGGGGCGTGCATTAATATGCTGTTTGGTAGGCTGTTGCTGCATAATGTAAATGCAGACCTTGGTATGATGAGGTCTGCACCTGAATGATAAGCATGTATTTCTGAGAGAAGCCAACAATATTTTGCAGGCTGAAATATAAAAGTTGACATGTTATCCAGCTGTAAAAGAAAAACATTTATTTTAAGAATCTGTAAAGTATAATATAATTATTAAAGCATTTAATTTTTAATATGCTGTATTTATGATTTTGGGTTCCCTTATTTAATCATATCTAAATGAGAAATTCGAAAGCATATTGAGTCTGAGGAAAGATGGTGCACAAATAGGGCAGGAGATGTAAACAGGTACCTGTTGTGTGAATTGCCTCCATTCATGCTGGGTATGTGTACAAATTTTTCTATCAACAAGAATGTATTTCACAGCTAGCAGAGCTGTAACTGAAAATGAGCAAATGGATATCTTTCTAGGTACATAATCCTGTAATACTGCAAACTGTGAAAATCATTTTTCTACACACCTATTTCATCCATAAACAGACACATTAGAAAATATTCTGTAGCGTTGCATGAAATACAAATCCATCTAAACGCACAGATGCTTTACTACTGAATTGCACATATTTATCTTGATGAATAAGACCTTAACTGTGCACTCTCTTTTGCCTCTGCACATAATTTCATTTTTTGGGCCTGTTCTGTATCCTGCAGTGATGATCTGCTCCTCTGCTCAGATTTACTTACAGTATATTACATTAAAGAAGCAGGATCACAAGCATGTTTGAAATGCAAGTGTGGCAGCATTTTATTTAGCCAAGTTGCAGGATACATGTAGCATCATTTTGGGTGCCTAAAATCTTCATATTGTTAAACAATATAGACACAAAAAGATATCAAGGTATTTCAATCCTAACAGGATCAGGAAGTTATAGATACTAATACAGTGACCAGCAAATATTAGCACTGAGTCTTTGCATGTGCATCAAAGTACACTGTAGTCCCAAACTGGGCATAAAGGTAATCTCCATCCCATATTTACATCAGATCTATTCTTAGATAATGTTTTATGTCTATTAATATTAAACTGTATAATGCAAGTATATTAACTTGTCTGATACAACATACATTTATGGGAATATAAAATTACTTTAGAGAAGGCACTCTGATATTTTGATGCAAATGCAAACTAATCCAAATGAATATTCATTTTATGCAAAACGCTATGTTTCTGTCTGGAAGGGGTACTTCTGGATTTTGTAAGAGTTTAACACCTTGTTATCATACTGTATCTTCTACACTATAAGGGAGAAGTAGTATCTCAGTTGGTATCTTGACTCAGGGATAACCCAGTTCAAGTCCCATATCAGATATTTCTGACGTTAGGCAAACTGTTCATCAGACACCAAAATGTACACTCTGAACTCTATAGAGCACAGTCTATTTGTACCTGAATAGTCTTTGTACAGAGCTGCTTATATTTTGCTAAAGCTGTATAAGAAAAATATGATTATTAGTCTTACTATGTCTGACCAGAGACATTGAGTCCCTTAACCATACTACCTGTGTCACTTGCATTGTGGTCAGCTAAAGTGCAGCTGATGCTATGACACAATTAATCCTTTGAGTGCTAGAGGGGTATCCAACACATTGCAAAGTGATGCATTGCATACACCTCTGGCACTCAAAGGGTTAGATACAGTGTGCCATCCAGTTTTTTCAATGTGATGCATTTTTCCTAGTCCCCCAAATCCTTGAATTTCCTTCATAATGGCAAAAGAATGGATATGGGGATTATTCCTTAAACCCTCCTAAATTTGAACTACTACAAACAGATCAAGATGAAGATTTAGAGTGGGAAAATATCATGACTGTCCAGGTAAACTAAGCCATGGAATAGCTCTTATTATTTTTTATTGTTCCCCACAATTTATAGCAGGAGGGGTATTTATGGAAAGTGCTGTGAATTCAGCAATGACATGAAACTGGTAATATTATACTGTAAGCGACAGCTGGACTTTGGATAGTTTCAGCTTCTGCTGGAGCTGCAGTCAGCAAGGTTCTAAATTATGTTCAAGGCATACCTCAATAAACTACTTTTAAAGTTGGTCTGTCAACTTAAAATATGTTTACTTCATTTTAAATAGAATAAAAATGGTATATGTTGTACTAACCATTTGTTTTTAATATACATAATTTTAGAGAAATTAACATTTATTTGTTGATGATACAGTCTGGCATTGAATGTTTGTTGGTTTCTGTGCTAGACCAATATTACCACATACAGTAATAGGAATAAATCAAGGTAGAGTCCAGGCACTGGGGTCCATTCTCTGACACTCAAACGGTTAAATTATTAGATTCTAATGACATTTTCAATGCACCACTAAGCAAAGCCTTGATAAAGAATTTAGCTTCCAAGGGATTTATTGATCTACATGTGCTTAATTAGGGATATCCTGGAATCCTGACCTGATGGATTTTGGGGTTCTGAATTGAACAGTAGTGTTGGGACACATATATAAACATCTGAGGAGTAAGGTGTGTGTGTGTGTGAGTATGGTGGCGCAACATTGTTTCCACTAATCCCTTATACTAAACATCTTCCTGTCTCTTTATTCTCCCTCCTGCTCTCTTCTTCCTCATTATCCTCCTATTTCAGTTTTTCTACCTGTCTTCTCCTTATCCTCACCACATACCTTTACATGCCACTTCCTCTTTGTTTTGCAGTGAACTGCAGTCCTTACAAGTGCAATGCAAAATTTAAACATAAAAAGTAATATAGCGTTGGCTTCCACAAGAAGCTTATAAGTATTTGAATGTTCACCCCCCCCCCCATTTACAGTACTCTTCAAACAATATTGGACATATTGTGATTTTTTAAATGTTGTTAACAATTAGAGTTGTATTTTTGTTAATAATACATTTAGCTAATTTATATTTTGTGGGCTTAATTCAATAAGATGTGCTAAATATAAAATTATGTGCTCTTCCCTTACATCTTAACTTGAGGAATGTTCCCAGTGTTACCCGTCATCAATAGTAACTCACGCTGAGCTGCTGCAGTTCAGAATTTAATATCTGTATTAAGTATAACATTTAGTATGCAAGTTTCAAAAACTAATACTAAAAGAACATATCACACATGAATTATTGAAGTTCTTTATGTATTACTTGAGGAAACTGGCAATGTGGGAGCCAGGGTTGTTTGGTTTGTTTGTTTGTTTGTTTCCCATTTACCATCAATGATGTAATAGGACATACTATTTCAGGTTTATATACCTAAAAAATATACTTTATAAATATGTAAATTAGTATTCTGGGTACAAAATGGTTTATACTTATTGTCATAGGAATATCGGTCTATGAAGTGACTAACACAGGACCATATGTACTTAGTAGTAATATGATTCCTTACTAAAAGAGTGATTTGCCTACCAAACGCCAATTTCCAAAGCAACTCCCTCTGAAACTTCTACCATTAATGCTGCTTTCTCCAATAGAGGTGGGTATTATGGGAGTGTTTGGGTGTTTCAGAGCTTTTCATTCTCCTGCAAATTGTTTAATTGCACATTGCTTTGGACACCCCTTTGGCAAGGAGTAGAGGAAAGCGGTGTATCTTTATCATAGGGTAGGTGTTCAGGACTGAATGACATTTATATCTGATGATGGTAGAATGCATGTACTGTTATGCACTAAAGAGATCACGCTCTTTTGAATCACCAGAGACCAGCTCCGTAATGTAGACAGTGAGTTGCACTGGTTGATTCATACATTCCCCTAATAGTGTTTACAGTATAATTTAGTAAATATGTACTTTTCTGTGATTGCCTTATTTCTAGTCATCTGCTTCCCTGTATTAAAAGATCCACTATGTTACATACCAGCTTTTGTCATAAGGAGGGTGTCTTAGTGAAAATGGCAAAAACGTGCAAATACATGCCCATGATAATGTTCTAAGTAACAAAGTTTGTGAAACTAACAGCCTGTTGTAGACTGGACCTTATCTGTGTATCAGTAATAACTAGCCTTCAGGGCAAGACATGACAGGAGGAATTTTATTCAGAGTTTATAAGAAGTTTAAAGGATTAGTAAACCCTCAGCCTAAAATATCTTAATGTTGCTCTGACTAGAGTTTTGCTATTCTCATAGATCAAAAAAAAAAAAAATTATATATATATATATATATATATATATTAGGACTTTTTGTGGTGTAGCAGTAGTAAAATCACCGTTTGCCATGGAAAAAGCACCAAATGGGTACATTATCAGAAACATGCATGTTTGCCTATAGTATTTTTGAATGACCATTTTATAGTAACCAGAGTTCCCTTATTTTGATCAACAGACAAAACTAATGTAAATGATACATTTTGAGTGTTGGAAATAAGCAAATAAGTAGGAAAAACAAATGAAATATATATTGAATTTTATTTAGGTGTCTGATTAAACAATTAAATGTAAAATGATATACTTGCATTCACATTAGGATTGTCTCTGAAGAATTAAAAAAATTTCTCCGTGCAAAATCATTACATGTGTTAAGCTACAACACAGCTAAGTATATGATCTTGCAGAACAGTTATGCACATTTGTTGTCTGGTGATTTCCAGAGCTAAGTTTTACTAGATATTATTAGAAATATTACATCCAGTAAGATAAAGTAACATAGAACCCAACTTTATAACCCCTTGTTTTCTAGAACCTCTGTAACTTTCATTCACTTTAGAATGAACATATATTATCTTTTATTATTACCTAGATGTGCATATGTGTGTTGATTGAAATAGTTTATTTTCCTGTATCTGTATAGGTTACCAAAGGACTTGATTGTGGATATCTAAACAGCAGTATCATATATTAGAAGATTAACCTGATTAGTGTATATATATGTATATACAAATAACATCTAAATATCATAAGTGCATAGTTAGTGAACATTAAAATAGCATATAGAAGTAAAATATACTTTAATCAATCCACAATATATACACCCTAATGTAAAGTAGTGTAATAAATTATAATCTTGCATTCCATGCAAGGTGAACAAGTGCTGTCACTAGCTGTTTCTGAGTAGCTGCTGATATCTATTAATGGACTAGCAGTATATTTTACATCTGAGTTTTGTGTTAAATATAGTCTGTAATATGAGCCCTGTTAAAGCCGTCTGGTGAACATTTTCCAAGGGTGACCTTTTCATTTCCCATGAACAAAATAATTTTAAACACATATGGTCTCATTACTACTGAGACCTTATTATAAATGATAGCATGTTCCCACATTTCACCAAATTTGTAGTTATGCCTTTTTCTACAATATATCAAAATACTAACAGAAAAAACATCCTGTTGCTTGTGTCCAAGCTGCTGCAATTAGAAGCCTGGATATATGAGTGTTCATTTTGATTTCAATTCCCAACTAAGCCTGTAATTCCAAAATGCGTCAAAGTACAAACCCTAATTTCTTTGAGGTAAAAGAGTGGATTTTTAAAGAGTCAATAAAGTGGTTCAACATTTCATTTATTAAGAATACATTCTGTTATTCTTTATTGGCTCTTATAAACTATCATATATTGTGGGGCACTTAAATCCCAATTTGGAAAATAATGTATTATTAGGCTTTTCATCTAAGTAAAATAAGAATGCTGCTGGGATGTCATGAAGGTCACCACCGTATGGTACTTTTGCTATTATCACTTGCCAAGTGTTCTCCATAAACAGCAATTTGTTTTTACTTCTTAAATGTTTTAACAGGAACATCCAATTTCTTTTTTTATTATGCTATATAATAATTCGATAAGTATGTTTGTCAGAATCCGTCATGCTCAGAAGATATGGCTAAGCACGCTGCAGTCAAGTGCAGTACAGACTGCCACGCCGTGGCCTATAACGGATCCGGGTGCTCCGAATTCAGACCGTAGTCCTCTCTGCGCACCTTCCTTGGTCCCAGGAAGGTGCGAATAGAGGACTCCGGTCTGAATTCGGAGGGTCCCGCTCCATATCAGCAGCGGTGCGGGCAGTCAGTACTGCGCATGACTGCAGCGCCACCAGTGTTAGCCCGTGTACACTGGCTTTAAAACTAGTTTATTTATAAATACCCGATTTTAGCTAATAGGAACTCCTTGAATTTGCTGACTGTTGCCAACTCTGTTTCAGATATATTTATATTTATGTAAATTTAACCATGCATTTGTTTGATGTTTTCACAGACAGGTCTTGGCTGTGATTCTTTATTACAGTCATGGCACCGAAGAAGAAGAATGTCAAGAAAAACAAGGCAGACATCAATGAGATGACCATCATTGTAGAAGATAGTCCCCTAAGTAAACTCAATGGCATAAGTGGCTTAATCGATGGCGGAAATGGCTTCAGTTACATCTCCACCGAGGTTTCAGACTCTTCATATGGCTCTTCTCTTATGGAAGGGCTGAGCAGAATGAGACAGGATGGTTTCCTTTGTGACCTAACCATTGGCACCAAAACAAAATCCTTCATGGTTCACAGAGTGGTTATGGCATCTTGCAGTGAATACTTTTACAACATCCTCAAGAAAGATCCTTTAACTCAGAGAGTTGATCTCAATGATGTTTCTCCCTTAGGTTTAGCTACTGTGATAACATATGCTTACACTGGAAAGATCACTCTCTCTCTGTATACCATAGGCAGTACAATATCTTCAGCAATTTATCTGCAGATAAATACCCTTGTTAACATGTGCTGTGACTTTCTATTACAAGAAATCAATGTTGAGAATTGCATGTATGTTGCTAACATTGCAGAAACCTATGGACTTAAAAGTACAAAAGAATCAGCACAGAAGTTTATTAGAGACAACTTCATTGAATTTTCTGACACAGACCAGTTCCTTAAGCTAACCTTTGATCAAATAAATGAACTTCTTATAGATGACGACTTGCAGTTACCATCTGAAATTGTTGCTTTCCAAATTGCAATGAAGTGGTTAGATTATGATGAGAAGCGAATAAAGTATGCCTCTGGCCTCCTTGGCAACATCCGCTTTGGCACCATCTCTGCTCAAGATCTTGTCAACTATGTTCAGTCAGTGCCTCGAATGATGCAAGATATGGAATGCCATAGGCTTTTAGTGGAAGCCATGAACTATCATCTTCTTCCATATCATCAGAACACATTGCAGTCTAGAAGAACAAAGATACGTGGAGGCTCCAGGGTCCTGGTGACTGTTGGTGGTCGTCCAGCATTGACAGAAAAGTCCCTTAGTAGGGAGATCCTGTACCGAGATCCTGAGAATGGATGGAAAAGGCTAGCTGAGTTGCCGGCTAAGAGTTTTAATCAGTGTGTGACTGTGATGGATGGATTTCTTTACATTGCTGGTGGAGAAGATCAGAATGATGCCAGAAATCAAGCCAAGCATGCAGTCAGCAATTTTTGCAGGTATTTTCACATTCCTACAAATGACAAAGGTTAACTATGGCTCCGGTCACAGAGAAACTGTGTTAGGTTTAAATGTTCTTTATATTTGGCTATATTAATCGTTGGATTACATTTTTATTAGAGTGTAGACTAACTTTTACAGTTTAGAGTTCAAAAACATGAGGTGTATGTACTAAATTGAGATACATTTTCCTATTGAAAGAAAGCTCTTCTATTCACATGTTATCCTATAGCACATAGGGAATTTTCAGTAAGCTAAAGATGTGCAGTTCTGGGGCAAAGCAAGTGTATCAGGGGTTAAATTAAAAGTTCGATTTATTTAAAATGGACTTTTAACTCATTTAATGATAGGAAGGTCTTGAACACATTGTAGGGCAATGCGTTGGAGACCTCTCTTGCATTCAGTGGGTTAAACATGCCATTTAAATCAATGAAGCAAAAGTGAAGAAATTCTGGGACAGGCCAGCTACATACATTCAAATGGGGCTTACATGCTTGAGAGCTTGCTAATGCAATGCTTTGCAATATACTGCAGACCTCTCAAGCATTTGATGAGTTAAAATCCCCATGTAAATCAATGGATATTTTTATTTGTACCCCATAGTGAAGTTAGTTTGTCCTAGAATTGCTTTACTTACACATTATGCATATATCCCGCTAAGAAAACTATATATATAAATTGAGGCTTTACATACATAGTTTGATCATATCATGAAAAATGTGCCCCTCCCCCCATGTCACAGATATCTTATTGCAAGGCAGTCGTACACTATTTATTTCAGCTTATATTATATAAATAGACTGATCCATAGCCATTTCAACTGATCCATAGCCATTTCAACAGATCCATACACGTTTCAACAGATCCATACACGTTTCAGTTGATCCACACACGATTCAACAGATCCATACACGTTTCAGTTGATCCACACACGATTCAACAGATCCATACACGTTTCAACAGATCCATACACGTTTCAGTTGATCCACATACGATTCAACAGATCCAGACATGTTTCAACTGATCGAGACACGTTTCAACAGATCCAGACACGTTTCAACTGATCCAGACACGTTTCAACAGATCCAGACACATGTCAATTGATCCACACCTGATTCAACAGATCCATACATGTTTCAATTGATCCACACACATTTCAACATCAGTCCCAAGTTTTGACACCCAGGAGACTCTGCCCAAATAAACATGCTTTTTGTATCTTGTTTGTTCAATAACGTGTTTATACCACCTTTTAAAAACATTCTGAAACATTAACTGTAACCTTATGTATTATAAAAGAGAACTAACAGCTGTTAAGGAGAACCTGCTACTTATTTTATTACAGCCAAAAAATCCCAATGGACTGTATGAACTTTTCCCTTGTGTCTTTGTTCAAGAGATGTCATGTCTGTTGAGGCAGACATGACAGTTGCTGACGGTTTCTTTTCAATTTGAAGCAGACAGAGTGCTTAGTCCGACATAACCCTTTAAGTACCAGCGTAGTGTGCAGTGCATTGTAAAGCAATGTGTTTCACACCCCTCTGGTCCTTAAAGAGTTAAGATTACCTAGTGCAATGACCAGAGATTGGTGTATGATTCAAGAGATAACATCTTCACCCCGTCTTGATTATGACATACTATCACATCTTATTGCATCTCGCCCATTGTCTCTTAAACAAATGTACAAGGGCAGACTTGATAGGGGCCATTACGTTTTTGTGGCAGTAGTAAAATGAGTGTGCGGGGGGGTTATAATTAGGTGTTTTTTTTTCATTTAAGAAGTACATCAAACAGCATATGTTTTCATATGTTTCACATTTATGAAAATACCAGGTGTATGTTAATCTAAATAAGTCATATTTTCATGCAAGAGCAAGGGCTCAAATGTATTGCATTAAAATCTTATATACCTCTCTTCCAAGTATAGTATCAGATAAAGCTTTTTAAATATGTATGTATGATATTCCAGAGACCTTTTGCATTCTCCACTAAAGTTTCATTTTTTTTTCTGCACTTTTAGATATGACCCTCGTTTCAACACATGGATTCATCTTGCAAATATGAACCAGAAACGTACCCACTTTAGCCTGAATGTGTTCAACGGCCTCCTTTTTGCAATTGGAGGTCGTAATTCTGAAGGGTGTTTATCCTCAGTTGAGTGTTATGTGCCTTCAACTAACCAGTGGCAATTGAAAGCACCACTGGAAGTGGCAAGGTGCTGTCATTCCAGTTCTGTAATAGATGGCAAAATCTTGGTCATAGGTGGATATATAAATAATGCATACTCTCGTTCTGTATGTATGTATGACCCATCTAGTGATAGCTGGCAAGATAAGTCAAGCCTCAGTACACCTAGAGGATGGCATTGCTCTGTATCACTTGGTGACAGGGTATATGTGATGGGTGGTAGTCAACTTGGTGGTCGTGGTGAGAGAGTTGATGTCCTCCCAGTGGAGTGCTTCAACCCTCACACAGGACAGTGGAGCTATGTTGCTCCACTTCAGAATGGAGTAAGTACAGCTGGAGCTTCAACACTCAGTGGAAAAATATACCTGGTCGGTGGCTGGAATGAAGTAGAAAAAAAATATAAGAAATGCATTCAGAGTTACAACCCTGATCTTAATGAATGGACTGAGGAAGATGAGTTGCCTGAGGCAACAGTGGGAGTGTCTTGTTGCACAATTACCATGCCTAACTTCAAAACTCGGGAATCCAGGGCAAGCTCAGTGTCTTCTGTACCAGTTAGTATATAGATGTTACTGTTTCTTTACAATGGGAAAAAACAACAATAGTGCCTCTTTCATGCCACAGATCTACTTCTCAGTTAACTGGCCCTTATTATAAACATTAAAATTGTTGTAATTCCATTAATTTGTAAACTGTCTTAATAAACTAATGTTTTTAAACGTTGCCAATGCATTCATAAAAGTAGATTTAAATCAAAGCCCTGTTTCAATTTAACTGCAAAAGCAAAATGTGCATTCATTGTAATTGTATCCAGTTCTGTTTAAAACACTGGGAAGCACAGGCCTTATTATATGTTCTCCAGCTGGCATCGTACAATGCCTTTTCATTTGCAATGCAGAGCAATGACCAAAATAAAGGCAAATATATTAGTCATGATAATTAAATCTGCCAGTGGAACCATATTTATAATAAGATTATGTAAGCTAATTCAGTGAATGAAAAGTGAATTCCTTAGTTAAAATTTAAAGTACAATGTGAGTTCGTTGTTTGAAAATTAAACAGTGGATCTTTTACTTATGAAGAAAGGAATTCTTATTTACAGGGCATAAATATTTATAGACAATAATCTCCCAATAACTTCTAAGAAAACTTGTTACTTGCATAAGTAAATTGTATAAAGTAGTATCCAATCTAAAAGAAGTATTGAAATCACTTATAATATAATTTTAATTATATTTGATTTAATTTAAACCTGCTTTATATAGCACTTTGCCTAAATAAATAAAAAATCACCACACTCAGTTTTAGAGGCTATGTGGCAAGTCATCATTTTCTTTTCTTTTCTTCATTCACTTAATGATTGATCTACAGGCTCAATGGGCCGTTTGCTCCATCAGCTGCCAGAGCTGACTGCATTGCATTTTACACTACCTTAGAAGCCAAGAAGAAAATTAGCAGTACTTTACACATGACAATGTTAGGGTAAACATCAAAGTCTTGTAGATATGCAACATTTAAAATGAGTGGGTCCACTGAATTATTATTACTTAACCGTTTGAGTGCCAGAAAGGTATCCATTGCATTGCGCTGCAGTGCATTAGATATCTCTTTGGCACTCAAAGGGTTAAGTCTTCTTTGACTTCAACATGTAAAACTTCAAAAACCGGAGAAGAGCAGGGCTACCTATGAAGTGGTGGACCTTTTCGTTCTCTCATCACTGTGTTATGTGCACCTACATAATAGATACACCTGGGAAATTAATGCCAATCTGAGACTGAAACTTCAAGTGATGCTTCATTAGATAAAAAATAATAAATTTCCCCTAATATTTTAAATAATTACATGTGACTTGACTTTGATGTATTTTCTTTAATGTGACACTAACACCCTATTTTCATTTTATGCATGTATTTCTGGGGGGAGAGGGAGATAGACAAATGGTGTATAAATTAACAAAATATATTTTCAGTTTTACCAATTGGTTCTAGGAAAAAAAACTCTTCAGGCACAAAACGGTTAACCCCTTGGTCTGGGGGTAAGGTGCCATGGAGGACCATTTTTTTTTTTACAAGAAAGTGTTCAGTGATCAGAGTGCGACTTGCAGCCATGCTGTGATCACAGACTTCTGTACGTGCCAGGACCATCACCAGTCCTTAACACCTGGACAGGCATGATGGTCCTGCCACATCACACCTCCTTAAAGGGTTAATAACTGCAGGTCAGTTCTGCCCTCACTCCTGGCAGCGAAGCTGCAGGATGTAGAATAATCTGAGCTGCCCAAATCAGGGCTGGCTGAGAAGAAATAGAAGTCTCTAGGTTTAGTGACAAAGAATGGAGAGGGAGGAAGCCCAGCCCAAAATGTTGCTTCACAACACAAGGGGGGAAAAGCAAAGATTTTATTTATTGTAGAAAAATAGCACAGCTCATATTTACTAGGTCTATTCTGTCCCAGTAAAATGTGCACATTGTTTTAGCAATGACATGTTTACTTTAATCTGAGCATTAATACTGAATATAATGAAAATAGGGTCAATATTATTTATCCTATATAATTATACACACTTGACTGAAATGGGAAAAGCACCAATGCACTAATTACTTCTCAAACAAACTTACTCATTAAATACTTTATCATTGTTTTTTCTGTAAAATGCTTATTTTTCGTTAACTGGTACATCATACTGAGGCTGATGTACTATGAAGAACTGGTGAAATTCTGTTTTAAAAACAACTGCACCATAAAGGGCAAATACATATTTAAAAATTCCATTGATTTAAAAGGGGTTTAACCTTTTGAGTGCCAGAGAGGTTGCAATGCGTTGGATACCTCTCTGGTACTCAAAGAGTTGACGTCATTAAATGCTAAGGTGGACTCCAACGTATGGCCTTGCATTTCTTTGTAGACTTCCAAGGGATTAAAATCCATATTTAAATCAACTGGAATTTTTATTTCTGTCAAATAGTGCAATTCATTTGCCCCAGAATTGCTTCAGTTCTTCTTAGTAAATCAGCCTCACTGTCTAACTAGCATATATATGATTATACAGCATATACTATGAAAACATTAATTCAAAGGAACATATTATTTAAATGGTTAGGGAATTAAATATAAAAGTTATCAAAAATGATGTGATGGTGTTTAATATGTGCCCAAAGGAAACGTCACATTAGGGACAGTGTACTGACTGCTACATTGGCCAAGTATTATGTGATGGTGTTTAATATGTGCCCAAAGTAAACGTCACATTAGGAACAGTGTACTGACTGCTACATTGGCCAAGTATTATGTGATGGTGTTTAATATGTGCCCAAAGTAAACGTCACATTAGGGATAGTGTACTGACTGCTACATTGGCCAAGTATGTTAAAATGATGTATAGCAAAAGGTGAGCACTGAATAAACAAGAGGGTAAATACTGATGGAATAAAAAAGATTATACATTGTATTATTTTATTTTTTAATTACATATGTATTTTATCTTCTTATTAACTCCTCAGATACTAGAGAAGGATTAAAATAATGTAAACCTAGAGTAGAAATTATGCAAAGTGTAAAAAATGTGGTGTGAATTGGTATGTGTGTGATGTATATGGTTGCAAACAATGTGCCCAATTCCTGTGACTTTATATCCCAGAACATTTATTCTTAAATCCAAGTAGTTCATTTTTTAACCTTTTTCCATAAATCTTCACCAATGCATCATTACAGAAGTAGAGTTTTACCAAACAGTTGTTTAACACATTCATTGTAGTGTTTAGTATGCTGGTTTAATTTTTACATTGGAATTTTTCAGTCCTGTGATATTGGGAAGAAAAACAAAACCTTAGTATTTCAAAATTATAGACGCAGCCTTTCATTTGTATAGAGCTTATTAAGTAATCATAACACAAAACATTTTCTTTAAAGAGGAACTATCATGCACACATAACTTATCCCCAATTAATTGTTAGTATCTTGTTAATCATGGAATTAGCTTAATAAAGTTTCTTATGTGCCAGCAAGAGTTGGAAGCATAATTTTGTAAGTTACTTCAAAAGGAGAGTGCATACATCTTGGCGAAGAGGGATCTGAGCACCTGCGCTGTCCCTCCCTGTCTGTACGATATGGTACAAAGGACCTCCCTCTTTGGCAAATAACCTATCAGTGATGAGACAGGGACTGACAGTGCAGGCTCACAGATCCCTCTTCACCAAGATGTCTACGTTGTCCTACTAATGAAGTTTCATACAGGATTATGATTCCAACTCATGCCTACACTTAAGAAACTTTATTACACTATTTTCATGATTAACAAGATACTAACAATTAATTGGTGATAACTTATGTGTGCATGATAGTTCCACTTTAAATAGAACTGTGAAAATTATGTGTTTATTCAGTCCCGTGGATCAATTTTTTTATCGTTTTCTCCTATGTTTAACCATTTAAGAAACAGAGAGATATGCAATGGTTTAACTTTTCATTGCATAAACGTCATTGTAATTAAAATCACATCTGAATTACCCTTTCCATACAATGGCACATTTGTACCAAATCAAAAGCTAAGGTGAAAGGCATAGCTTCTTAACTCACTGAGTGCCAAGGTTATGTGCAACTTGTTGCTACTTACTCAAAGATATAAACTGAGGACTTGTCTTTTCATGTACAGGCACTGCAGGTTAGTCACTGTAAAAGTATCTCAGGCCGACAGAGGCCTTACCATGGATGGGTGAGAGAGGCAACTGTCAGTGATGCAGTCTCCAAGTGGGTGCAGAGATTGATGCTGTTTAGGTGGAGCTTCAAACTATCCATCTGCAAATCTCAAGGTGTCTCCTAATGCTTATGTATACGTGTATATGCCTATGTGTATATATAGAACTGTGTGCTGTTATGCTTTGTCATAGTAATATATTTATTAGTCTGACTTGGTTTCTATCTATAAAATGGAGACAAAGTTATTGGGACTCCCTGGGTGCCCAGAGGCTAATTACTGTAAGCCAAAGTTAATCTGTAGTATGTAGGACACACAAGGATAGTCATTTGTATGAGCTTACATCCTAGCCTGTCTGTGTGTATTCATGCTGGTGTGTGTGTATGTGAGATAAACAAATATTTTCTCTTTATTACCCATAACTTTTGTGGAAAAACACTGGCAATTTCCCATATGATATTGGGTGATGTATGTGCCCAAGAATTCAACTAGACATGCACATATGCACATATATATATAATCCTATGAGCTCAATGGGTATCTTATTACATGAAAGCCAAAAAAAGATGATCACATCATCCACTATCGTGGGGTCTTGTGGCAAATTTGAACTATACATTTTCTGAGAGGGTAATAAAAGGGTATCTGTATTCTTAATCTTTAAAATAAGTTTCACCTGGTAGCTCCTTCCCTTTCTTTTCCTTCTTTGCCTTAGCCTCAAAGTGCCAGACCTCTTCTGCCTGTTGATGACTAGTTGCCACTGTTTTTAACTGTGTACACCCTGTGATATTAACTTTACATATGTCAGGGCCCACTGGAGATTTCCTGGAATCATGGTAGGCCAACCCAATATTGGTGAGAGTCACCATTATGTCTGAGGTTGTGAATGACATCTGCACTAAAAAGGCAATACCTGGTCCTGCAAAATAAAATATGTTTTACACCAGGCTTTTAAATTTATACATGACAACATGTTTATACATGAAACTCATGCTTTATGCATTCTGCATGAGTTAAAAGATTCAACGTTTACCCTCAAAGCACCATCCCATGAGTCACGTGATTGTCCAAAGATGTCTGAATATTCTTTCAGATGTAATATTGACTGGTTCCTGAATCCAGAGATGTTCCTCCATCTTTTTTTGGATATTGGTAAAATTAACATCTAAATGATTATTTAATACAGAACACAGTACTAAAAAAAAAAAAAAAAAGTAATGACGTATTGGGATGCATTTTGATTTTCTATAATTTGTGGACATAAACATAGACACGTAGAATTTCATAGCAGAAAATAACCATTTGGTCCATCTAGTCTGCATTTCCTTCTGCCTAATATAAATTCCAAGAACTCCAGATCTATGAATTAAGTATAAATTTGGTCTTTGCCTGTTGGTAGAATATTTGTTTGTATAGGTCTTAGCCTGAACATCTTGATAGCATAACATAACATAGCGTATCCTTCAGAAATGTGAATACTACCCTATTTTTATTTCTATACCACAAACCTTGAAATAAATCTGTGTACATTGTTTAAATAATAGAGCTAGTGCTTAGACAAGAACAACAACAACTGTGTTTATGCAAGTTAGTAGTAACTTTCTTTAATTCTCTGTTCTTGCATGTTGGATATGAAGGCTTAGAATGTAGTTATAGCACTAACTGTGCGTGTGCCTCGCCTGTTTGTCTATTGAATTCTGCTGAACTATAGTCGAGGTGTAAAAAAAAAAAAAATGCATTGAACGCACAGTGATTAATGTTTTAAATATGTCTTGTTTGACCTCTGTCCATAAAAGACAAGGTACAAGTTAATATGTTGGAGATAAAGACAGCAGTATAAAATGCTGCAACTTTGTTTTGTTGGTCATTGACAAGTGAATTATAAAATAGTTGAAATATGTTCAGGTTACTTGATTGGGAGTTTAAGGAAACAGAAAATATAACATCTAAATACTCATCATGATGACATCCATGTTAGAATACAATGACAAAAAACTAGAACAGGGTAGGGCAAGCTTTGATTTTGGTGTTTGGCCAGCTAAGTATGATGAGATTCGTGTTCAGTAACCACTAATGTTGCCCTCCCATGTATTCGAATAAACATATTTATGATACGCAGACTCTTATCAGATATTTTAGTAAACTGGATGGGTAGACTTTAATGAGTTAATACATTACAATAATTTTTAAAATATGAATATATCCCAGTTTAATGAAACTGGAGACATTATAGAGCTGATATTTAATGTATAATATAACACATCCAACTTATCTCTAATTTTAGGTTCTCAAAACCGAAGTAGCATATTGTAAATCATATAACTTTGAATTTATAACCAGTTAAAATGCAATATTTTATGACCACAAGGGAACACAACGCTTTTTATTCTGTTGAAAAATATAAAAAAAGTTTGTTTTTTGTTTGTGTATCTTACAGTATTATTTTAGTGTGGCAATAATGATTAACATTGTTGTCGTTGTGTATTAATTTAATTTATGAAGTTTACTGGAAAATTATTAAATATTCACATATACTTGTATGGTAACTCAGTATTATCAGCAGACAATAATAAAGACTACTTGAGCTATGTCCTTGTACATGTAACTAGGGAATGTATTGAAGCTTGGTAATGGTCCAACGTAATACTGAAGGGCAAATTAAAATTACCCTTCCCTGACCACCGGTAAAGAAAATGTAATTTGCATTGAAAATTGTCTATATCTTAATTAGCCTAATTATTAGCAAATTCTTCCATTTAAAAGTATAAAATGATTAATCTACTAAGTATTGAAGAGACATATATAACAGATACGCTTCTGTTCTCCTCCGTCACTGAGAAAAACATTACAATTGTACTTAATGGCAGTAAATACTGTATATCGGAAATTATTGCTAATGCTACTTTTCCAGTTGCCTATATTTTGTCCACTAAGGCTAAAATTTGCCTTCACCTACTCAGACCTGGAGTAGTGTTGGAGTAGTGTTCCTCACACTAAAAATGAGAGAGTGACCTTGCCCTTTATTAAATTAATTAGGTTTATTTTGATTCCTAATCCCCCGTGGTGATGTCACTTTGACTCTCTGCCTAGCACTGTATGTAAATAAGCTGTTTTACTTACAAACCAACAATAATAGGGAAATGGCACCACAAAAGGGGATGAGGCCAAAATAGGACATATTTACTAATGGGAACATTACAGAGTATTGGCTAATGTAAGGTATTGACAATTTTTATGTAAATTAAAAATATACAGACTGTTTTGGGATTCTAGGTCACTTAAAAAGAAAACATCATTAGGTTTATGAAGATAAAAATAATAAACTGAGTTAATTGTAGCATAGTGAAAAGATGAATGTAACCTTTTACATTTTAAATGAAAATTGTTCATGAAAATAAAAAGTTAATCTTTCAGTTATGGCATGTAATTGTGTGTACAATTAATTATTCCAGGTTTTAAATTATTCTACATTTCCACTAAGTTAATACGTCACTGACAAATCAAGATGTTTTACATTTTAATTTCAGTAGGAGATGAATACATGACTCTTGGGTGTGCGTGTTTTTGTAACCTCCAGCTGTTAGGAACTAAATCTCCCATCATTCCCAACCAGCAAACCAGGTTCAAATTTGACTAACCTGTGTTAAAATAAAGGATAATATGTGGTCCAGGGACATAACTACAGAGGGTGCAGTTGTGCCAGGACCCAGCACCCCAGGGGGATCATCAGCCTCTTTGCCAATAGGTTCTAGTTATGGCTCTGTGAAAATATTTTTATTAGGGAGACCAAAAAAGAATATTTGCACCAGGTCCTTCCACTGACTACTTACGCTATTGGTGTGGTCACTCCAATGCATGTCGCCAGCCTAGACCTAATGCTGTCTCACCTGACACCTGCCCCATGCTAGTTTGAGCCAGTGAATATATCCTTGTATTCACTACTTTATTTAACTGCTTGGATGCTAGCGAGATCTCCAGTATATTGGAAATTAATGAGTGGTGACCTGTCTGGCATCAACGAAGCTGAGAGAGTTTTTTCTGTTTGTGTACTAAAGGCTATGAACTATAAACATGAAGAAAACAAACACTAGAAAAGTAATTCAAGGCCAACCCAGCAGCACTGAAGGTGACAGATGATATATTCCAAAGTTTTTACCCCTTTCATGCTAAAGAGGTTTCTAACACATTGCTTCTAAGCCTATAGGATTCAGAAAATTTAATTTGAAAAATAATAATTACAGTTTCTATCTGCATGTGTACTTACTGAAAGGACTATTTTTGTTTTCTTTGCCAAAATGGGTCTGGATGTGGGGTCATGTTTGGCCATGGGTGGGGGGCTAGCTTACCTCGGGTTCTAGAGGAGACAAAAGGTTTAAATCTGGCCCTTAAGAAACAACTTTATTAACCTTTTGTGTGGCGTTGCAAATCATTGGATACCTCTTGGGCACTCTTAAGGTATAAAGGCTTGATAACCAGAAAGGTATGAAATACATTGCTTCATTTGTAGGTAATATTACTAGACTCTTTTTATATATATATATATGCCCCTTTTACTCTTTTTAACTCAGGTGTTGCTGGAAAGTTATTAAAATGTGCATATAAGCCACTAATAGTAGATTCACTCACTCAATTCATTGCATCACTGGGACAGATTCTTCATTTTATCTCTAATTAGACCTGCCCCTATGAACTTACTGGATGTTTATATTAGAAGAGAGAAAGAGACATAGATATATTGTCATCAAAGAAAGAGCCACCCCTGAGAGTTCAAGTCTGATAAGTACATAGGAATTACAGTAATAATCACTGCAGCCCTGCAACATGAAATTTTCACTTGTACCTCTGTAAACACCTATGACAGAAAGGGATATGCAATGCATTACAATGTGTACTCATCTGTCATTCAAATGGTTAAAGTTGATCTGGCAACCCTACTCCAAGCAGTAACTGTCTTCAAAAGGCAGTTAAATATCTCCCGATATCCACATCCTGTCTGCACTGAAACCAATTATCTGTATTGTTCCTGAGCTAGAAAGATACCCAATGCTTTTTTGAAAGCCTCTACATTATCTGCAAACACAGTCTCCTGAGGCAAAAAATTCCACATCCTTACTGCCTTTACTGTAAAAAATCCCTGTTTGTTAGTCACAAGCTCCTTTCCTCTAGTCTTAATGGAAGATGCCTCGTTTCTTGCTAAGATCTTGAGAAAAGTGTTCCCCAGTGAGTTCTTTATATAATCTCAAAGGACTTTAATGTATTTTCTGCAAAATCTCCAGTACCTGAAATGTATGGAATGTACCATCTGCAGTGACTGATATGTATGATATGTATAATCTGCAGCACATGATACTGTATATTCCTCCTGGAGATAAAGATATATAGTATATACCACCTGCAGAGCCTAACACTGTATAAACCACCTACAGTATAATGACGGTTCTATAATGTATTACCACCAACAGTGACTGGTATTGTATGTACCAACTTCAATGACTGATATTTATTGTTTGGAACATCTAAAGTCGCCGGTATTGAAAGTACTACTTATAGTTACTGGCACTGTATGTACTGTCTAGATCAGGCATGTCAAAGATATGGCACATGGACCGCATGCGGCACCATCTCTCCTACCCTGTACTGCCACAGTGATTTACATTTTTCAGTATGTGAATCCTCCAACATACATTGTGTCTCTGTCGTACGCTCTTACAGAGCAGGTAGATGTATGTGGGTGAGTAGTTCTGAGCATTCTTACACATGCCCGTGCCTCTTAACCTTCTGAGTGCTAGTGGTGTGCTCAATGCATTGCAAAACAATGCGATTCATACCCCCGACACTCAAAGAATTAAAGCTGTGACAGAAATATGAACAGTTGTCTGAGCTCAGCTTACTTTGCTTTTATTCATCAGTTGTTTTACCTATAAGTGAACAGGTCAGTCTTCGGACTCAGCAGCTTGGAATCCTGCTCGCTGATGGGTAAAAAGATGATGAATAAAAGTAAGGTGCAGAGCTCATGCTCTGAAACTGAATACCTGTACAGGGTACGGTCACAGTACCAGAGTGTGTGCATACCTCCGACACTCAGAAGGTTAAGAGGCATGGAAGTGGGAATGCTCAGCACTCTGCACACTCATACATCTGCCTGCTCTTGTCTGTAGACAGTGCATGTGCTTGGAGGGGAGGTTTTAAGGTTGAAGAGAAATGTCTCTATCTTTCTCCATATCCACCTCTTTAACCCCACACCCATTTTTTTCTTTCTTAGCCTTTTCCATCATACACATTTTTCTCCCCATATTAATTTTGCTTAACTGACAGAGAGAGAGATTCTGTATGATTAAAGGTGTGTGTGTAAATGAAGGTTAGAGTGAGTATGCATGTGTGTGTGTGTGTGTGTGTGTGTGGAGGGACACAGAGTGATTCTACATGTAAGTAAAGATGTGTGTGTAAATGAAGGTTAGAGTGAATATGCATGTGTGTTTGTTGAGGGGGACACAGAGTGATTCTACATGTAAGTAAAGGTGTGTGTAAATGAAGGTTAGAGTGAGTATGCATGTGTGCATGTGGAGGGGGACACACTGATTCTACATGTAAGTAAAGGTGTGTGTGTAAATGAAGGTTAGAGTGAGTATGCATGTGTGTGTGTTGAGAGGGACACAGAGTGAAACTACATGTAAGTAAAGGTGTGTGTGTGTAAATGAAGGCTAGAGTGAGTATGCATGTGTGTGGAGTGGGACACAGTGATTCTACATGTAAGTAAAGGTGTGTGTGTAAATGAAGGTTAGAGTGAGTATGCATGTGTGTGTGTGGAGGGGGACACAGAGTGAAACTACATGTAAGTAAAGGTGTGTGTGTGTAAATGAAGGCTAGAGTGAGTATGCATGTGTGTGGAGTGGGACACAGTGATTCTACATGTAAGTAAAGGTGTGTGTAAATGAAGGTTAGAGTGAGTATGCATGTGTGTGTGGAAGGAGACACAGAGTGATTCTACATGTAAGTAAAGGTGTGTGTGTGTAAATGAAGGTTAGAGTGAGTATGCATGTGTGCGTGTGGAGGGGGACACAGTGATTTTACATGTAAGTAAAGGTGTGTGTGTAAATGAAGGTTAGAGTGAGTATGCATGTGTGCGTGTGGAAGAGGACACAGTGATTCTACATGTAAGTAAAGGTGTGTGTGTAAGTGAAGGGTAGAGTGAGTATGCATGTGTGTGTGGAGGGGGACACAGAGTGATTCTACATGTAAGTAAAGGTGTGTGTGTAAATGAAGGTTAGAGTGAGTATGCATGTGTGTGTGTGGAAGGGGACACAGAGTGATTCTACGTGTAAGTAAAGGTGTGTATGTAAATGAAGGTTAGAGTGAGTATGCATGTGTGTGTGTGGAGGGGGACACAGAGTGAAACTACATGTAAGTAAAGGTGTGTGTGTGTAAATGAAGGCTAGAGTGAGTATGCATGTGTGTGTGGAAGGGGACACAGTGATTCTACATGTAAGTAAAGGTGTGTGTGTAAATGAAGGTTAGAGTGAGTATGCATGTGTGCGTGTGGAAGGGGACACAGTGATTTTACATGTAAGTAAAGGTGTGTGTGTAAATGAAGGTTAGAGTGGGTATGTATGTGTGCGTGTGGAGGGGGACACAGTGATTTTACATGTAAGTAAAGGTGTGTGTATAAATGAAGGTTAGAGTGGGTATGTATGTGTGCGTGTGGAAGAGGACACAGTGATTCTACATGTAAGTAAAAGTGTGTGTGTGTAAATGAAGGTTAGAGTGAGTATGCATGTGTGCGTATGGAGGGGAACACAGAGTGGGTGTGTGTGTGTAAATGAAGGTTAGAGTGAGTATGCATGTGTGCATGTGGAGGGGGACACAGAGTGATTCTATATGTAAGTAAAGGTGTGTGTGTAAATGAAGGTTAGAGTGAGTATTCATGTGTGCGTGTGGAGGGGGACACAGAGTGACTCTACATGTAAGTAAAATTGTGTGTGTAAATGAAGGTTACAGTGAGTATGCACGTGTGTGTGTGGACAGGGACACAGAGTGATGCTACATGTAAGTAAAGGTGTGTGTGTAAATGAAGGTAAGAATGTGTGTGCGTGTCAGTGAGAGTGACTCTTCATGTGTGAGAATGTGTTGGCCAATTATTGAAAATAAACATTCAAACCTCCGATATCACTGATACTTTCACATCCCTGCTTCTCAGCTACCCCTGCTATTCTCTCTCGTCTTCTTTATTTTGCCTGTTTCTTTCAACTGTTTTATTTAGAAAAATGTTTTACCTCAAAGAATACATTGAGATTTCTCTTGTTTTCAAGTATGTCCTGGAGAGTTTACAGTAAAGAGTTACATATTTACACAAATAGAGACACATTAAATATGTACATATAAACATACATACTAAAGCAATTATATACAGTTACATATTGTTTTTAGATACAAAGAAGCAGTTATTTGCAAGGATTTTAGACTGGGAAAAGATCTGATTTTTTTCGGGCAGGTTATTCCAGTCTTTCGAAGATCTGAAGGTAGATCAACAAGCTTCTTTCTTGTAGTGTGATATACTCAGTGAGTTGGTAGCATTGGAGTAGAAGTTATAGTTAGTATGGAGAGCTGAAGTGAGTATACTTCTCAGGTAGTCTGGTAGATTTCCAGTTGTATATTAAGGAAGAAAGGTGAAGGGCACTTCTATATTTGAATGTTAGCCAGTTTAGTTCTTTAAACATATCACAGTGATGGGTAGTGTCATTACACTGGAGGATAAAGTGGCATAATGAGTTTTCGCTTACGTCCAATATGGAACAAAGGTATCTTTGGGTTGAGTCCCTCCTACTGGAGGGAGGGAGGACACATCTCAAAACACGGAGTCTTATAGGTGGAGACTCCCTCCTCCAGCTCAACCCTCCCCCTGCCTACTAACTCCTAGAATTCATTTATCCTGCTTGAAGCTGGCATAAAAAGACGCAGTTCAGTTTTATAGTTTTTTTTTTTTTTTATTGTTTTGTGTCTTAGATATGGGGCTGTATAATTCCCCATTAGGAAGGTTACCTTTACCGGACTTCCCTGGAGTGGATTGATCAGTGTACAATGTGCTTTGTAATCCCTGTGGAGGGAATCTTGTTGACAAATTTTCCCTCCCAACAGAATCTCTTGGGGCTGTTTTTGCTTCTCTCTGCAATGGTAACCAGAAGACCGGTAAGTAACACTTTGAGTGCCTTGATCTGCTTATTTCCCAGTGATGTTTGCTCTCTGTACAGGGGCTTTATGAGCCTTGGTGGCCCTTGCACTCACCTTGGGTATGTTTATTTATCTGTGTGTTATCTCTGCAGAGGCTCTGGAGTAAGGATGACTGTGTTTCTCCATTGGGTTAACCCTTTCACTGACTATTTTCATATTTCTGTTTTTTTTGGTTTTTGGTTTATTTCCCTACCACTTGTGCCTTGGTTTTATGTCACCCTCTTATGTTCCCTGGAGTTTCTGGGTCTCTGGGTCACTCTTTTTTACCTTTGACAGATTTTACTGTAGTAGCTCCTTTAAGAAAAGGATCCCGCCAGCTGCCATTTTTGCTTCATTGACATCTATGGGTAACACTTATATGGCACATATCTCTGCAATTTTTTAAGATTCAAAAGTCAAAATGGGCGCTATCTTCTTGTCTCCTCATGCCCTATTATCCGGTCCATATCCTGAGTGTCCAGGAGGCTTGTGACGATTCCACCAATGGAGTTGTAGGCATCGCTAGGCAACAGCAACAGAGAAGACTACATTTCACGGGTTTTCTTCTGATTGACTGTCAGTTTTGCAGTGGCCATTTTACTAGGAATATTTCTCGTATTTTATACTAGTGTTGGAACTTTATTGGAAAGTATATCAGATTCTAAGTGGCATGGGAGTAAATCCAAGGCAAAGGACTCAAAGACGTCCCTTACTCACCTCACATATTGTTCCTCATGCCAGTTTTCAGGATCTCTCTGCCCCGCTTGCATGGGGTCACCACTACTCCTCTGGGACTCTCCATCACTGATCAAGAGCCAGCTTGGGCCATCAGTGGCCCAAATCCCCTTCTCTCTAAAGGGGGTACCTAAGTTTTGGAAGACCCCCACTACCTTTAAATATGTGGCTTCTATTTCTACAAGTGTTCCTCAGGTTCTTGGGGCTTCCTCTGAGGAGGAATTGTCAGAAGGGGATGAGGATGATGGGAAATATGAGGATATGGATTCTTCCTACTCTTATGGACATTCCTGTGAGGCTGATTCCCTCCCCTTGGTTGAGGGGCTCATTACGGCAGTTTTGAAGACCCGCCAGGTCTCTGACACCTCTGATGAAGGGACTACCTCTATGGAAGTTTTCCAGAGGCATAAGAAGGCTTCTCCTTTCTTCTCTCCTATGCTGCTTTCAACTAGATCCTTCTGAATCTAGTTGATTCTCAATAAAAGGCTTTTCTACGCAGTATCCTTTTTCTGAGATGACCTTGGGACAGTGGGCCTTGCCACCAACTGTGGAAGGTCCTGTTTCACGTTTTGGCTAAGTCTACTGCTCTTCCTCTTGGAGATGCAGCAGGCCTGAAGAAACCAGCAAACAAGAAGCAGGACTCTATCCTGAAGGCTGCCCAACTTGCTACATTCACTTGAAATGATACCTAATGGCCATATGCATAAAGTGTAGCATTTATCATACAAAATAATTACACAATAGGATAGAACTCTTCCCATTGATTTAAATAAGGCTTTAAACCCCATTGAATTCTGAAGAAGTCTCCATTGCTTTGCAAAAATATGTATTTGCCCACTATGGTATTGTTGGTGTTGCCAGAATACCCCTCAAGGATGGCACAAGAAGGCAATTCTGCATTTAGGTAGATGATAACTTTTAAACCTGTCCCTCCATCTAAATGATTTAGAAATTACCATAATTCCTCTAGTGAGTAAGGGGTTACTCTGGATTCTCTCTTTCCTTGTTCTTCTATAACTCCTTATCTATCCAACTCCTTATGGAGGGGGTGGATACCCCTTTGGTTTCACCTCACATGTATCCTTGTCAGAACAGGATATATCTGGCCTTGAGTGTCCAGATAATACTTCAGCCCAAGGAGCTGGAGACTGACCTTGGACCTTATGACTTTTCAAGCCAGGGCTAGTCATAGACTATCTGGCTCTCCTGAGCTAGGAAAATGTGCTTTGTTACACACACATACCCATTCAATAAATAAAAACAAATGGTTAATGCACCAGCCAAAGAATCTATTCAAACCTCAAGTCCAAAAATTCTAGTACCGGCAAGGTCAACTTAACCTTCTACCCTTCTGATGTAGATACAATGAGTACCCAGAACATACTTGAAAATGAGAGACAATCTCAATGTATCCTTCCTGGTTAAATACTTTCTTTAAATAAATAAATAAATAACAGAATACTATTCCTATATGTATAATACTAAACATTATATAGACCAGTGATTCTCAGCTCCAGTATTAAGGACACACCAAGAAACCAGGTTTTAAGACTATCCCTTATTAACCCCTTTGCAACCCTTATCTCATTTGTACACAAGATAAGAAAATAGGAAATGGACCATAATGACCCATATCCCCTGTATATGTGAGAAACATTTGATGACCCAGCAAACTTTTATGAGTGCTGGGCCATTGGGACTGGAGTTTCAATTATAGCCCAGAGTCCCAGCTTACCTCCGCCAACCACTTTGAGTGGTTCCAGGAGGCAAATTACTAGACTGAGATAAAACTGCAATCAGGTATATATGGGGAGTTAACAAGTTCTTAAGATATATTATAATTTTTCTTACTTTAATTTAGTTTCTGTGGTGTAGTGACTGGAGAGAAGTGATGATTCAGAAGTTGTTGAGCTATGCCAGTGTGCATGGGACCAGATTGGTTACATGCAGGAAGGATGTCAAGTACTGAGGACTTCTCTCCAGCTACCATGCTACAGAAAATGGCATTAATGTAAGAAAACAACACAAATTTAACATTGAATCACATTATAGCTGGGGGGAAGGAGAGATGCAAATGGTGTAGCATTTTAGATGCCCCCCTGGATATGGCTTGCTCTGAGGAGATCTAGCCATCCCCAGGAGGCCTTTTAAAACACTATTTATATCTAAACTGTATTGTTCCCTAGCTCCCTTGAATAGTGGGACCATGGGTACATTTGGTATATCTGATCGAAATATACCCTTGATTTCCCCCTCAGGTCTCTGTGTTTTGCGTACAAGTGGAGATGGAAAGAATCAGGTAAAAAGTACCAGTGAGTCATGCTGGGGTGTATATAAAGGGTTAAATATTAAAATTATTTTTATTCATGTTTTTCTTTTTTTCTGTCTCTCTGAGTGTGTAAGGGTTGAATGTATAAAAGGTTAAAAAAGCAAATATTGTGTTTTATATTGTTCCTTTTTTTCTATCCTCTTGTGTTTAAGGGGTTGATTGCAAATTTGGAGCCAGCTCGTTGTGGCTTGAAATTAAGTGGCTTGCAGACAAGTAAAGTTTGAAAGAATCAGGTAAAAAGAAACTATGACTTGTGCTTGGGTAAATAAAGTATTAAAAAAGCAAATCATTTTAATTCATTTTCTTTTTCTTCTATTCTCCTGTGTTTGTAAGTGTTTGATTGCAAAGGAAATCCACCTGGGTGTAGGTCTGCTTTAAAAAGCAAGTCTTTTGGAGCCTCTTCATTTTGGCTTCAAAGGATTTGGGCCTAGATTCAATAAGGTCCATTGGAATTTTTTCAAGCACGGTAAGCTATTCAAAATAACAGAAATGTCACAAGATGTCATTCAATTGACTTTGTTAGCCCTAAGACCAACATTATCATTGGAAATTTAAGACCAAGTTTATTTGGCCGCAGAGTCCCTTATCACATCTCAAAACAGCCAATGTATCAAAAAAAGTGTAGAAAAAGTCCCCAGTGGATGTAGTGAAATGGGGGCCCTAAGCCCCATATCAATACATCCAAAGCACTCCAAAACTGTGTCAAATGTTAGTAGAATTGACCACATGAGAGCCAGTGGAGTATTCTTACCCCACTGGCATTAATAGGGTTAATCTGATTAAGGTACAAAGCAACAGCCCCTGAAAATAAACCCTTACCATTAACTCTTTGAGTGCCAGAAGAGTACACAATGCATTGCAAAGCACTCGAAGGGTTAATTGTGATGTCCAGCGGAGTCTTCAGCAGCATGGTCAGCTACTGCCATCTTCTATCTTCTTTTCTCTGTCGTCCAATACAGGTTACTGGTAACTTTGGGTAGGTGATCAGCATAGGCAGGAACAATTCTGAGAAGTGACTGCTGGGTGAAGCCTACCTCCTCAACTTAGCTTGCAGCTAGCCAATCCCTAACCAGTAAGATTTATTCCTTGGTCAAGACACAAGGCAAGAGAACAGTTCTGCTATAGTTTTAGCTTTTTTTTATTATTTTTCTGTTAGATATGGAATACCAACATTAGGCGGATTACCTTCACTGACAGTTCCTATCACCCAAATGTGGATAGCTCAGTTTACCAGGTGCTTTTGTGGACCTAAGCCCTGGGGGGGCGGGAATCTTGGCTGCAAGTTCTTTCCCCAGGAGTTGCCCACTGAGGCTTCTTCTTGATATATGGTAATCTGAAGACAGAAGACCTGCTGAAAAAGGTGAGCACCCGATTGCTGAGGTCCACATGTCCCATGCTTCCCCTCCACACAGGGGTCTCATCTGGAGTTCCTATTACATACTCCTGCACTCATTGGGTTTATCTGTATGTCTTTCAGGCATTTGTAGCAAGTTTCTGTGGTAACTTAACCCTTTTGTTGCTGGTTAGCACGTTTTGAAGGGGCTTTGGACGCTTTACCTACTGGACCAGTGTTTATTGGGTCTACTGTTTTATTATAGTGAGCTTTTGAGTAGTTTTACATTTTGCTATTCACCTCGTTAACTTTATGTTCCATGCCTTTAAGGCACGGGTTTACCGCATAGACGTCATTGCTCCATTCACTTCTTTGGGACTTTACAGTTCAGGCTCATTTTGTGGGTTTGCCCTGCATGCGCATCCGCCAGGCTGAAGGCGGACGTGAACCGCGCATGCGCGCCCGCCAAAGGAACCCGGAAGCACCACCGCAAAGGAAGACGCGGCCCGGGTGAACGCGCCGGCGGTGACACAAGCATTTGTTTTACTGCCTTCGGGTAAAACCGGATATACAGGCCTTTCTTCTTGCTCTCACCATCCAACTTTCCAATAATGCCTTTGACTCTCTTTTCAAAAGTCGACCATCACACATTTTAAATTACCCACTATCTACAACTTATTTAACCTAGCATAGACTTCTCCCAAATATCAAATGGGCCCTGCAAATTACTCATAGATATCCTTAACAAATACAAGGAAGAGGTTTTAACTAACGACCAGAGATTATATAGTTCGTATGAAGCATATTTTCATGAGACAACTTACAGACTGCTGCATAGATACTTTGTCACCCCAACTGTAGCTCATATTGTTGACCTAGCATTTTCTTACTTTAGCATCAAATGAAATCAGCCTTAGGCCAAATTGCTCCTTGCATTATATTCGTTTGGTCAAAAATTCTACACATTTGCTCTCACAAACTATCCCTTTCTATGCTACCTGATTCACCTACATTCCTCTTAGAAATTCCTATTTCAACCTTAGTACTAACTAAATCATAGAAAATGTCATTAAACTTCATTGTCCTGCATGGTATAAAATCTGTTGTACATCATTGGGTCAAGGCACATCCCCCCAGGCTTACTTCATGATGGGAAAAATGGTTACTTATTAGAAAATTCACTGGGCACATGCTCTACGACATAAAGAACAAGAGGTTAAGACATTTATGGTGATTTGGGAACCCTTTATTGAGTAGAGCCCCTTGCAGCAAAGGCAACAAATTTATCTTAGCTTTAGATATACTTTGTGGTTGAGTCAAGAAATCTACATGATAACTCCTCCCTCAAGAAATTATACTTCCATCTCAATTTCACTCCATGGAGACTCAAGATCTAGGTCAGGGGATGAATTTAGCTTTGGAGGCAAATTTGAATCTATTTTCACTTCTACATTTTTACTTATACCTCAAACAATGGTGGAGGGCTGCCATGAGTATATTTATTTATCTGTTATATATTTTTTTCTTATTGTTTTTTCTTTTCAATGTTTACTTATTGCTTTTGCCACATATCTGTTTCTCTGGATACAACCTGAAAGGGGTGTTGGAGATCTAGGAGCCTCATTCCTTCAACAATGGTAAGGCCCAACTGCATATCATTATTTAATGCTCCACTGTAGATGTTCCTACTTCATCACATCAGATGAGCAATCTGACACAGTAGCCTCATCTCCTACTTCAACGCTGTTTATTAGTATATATCAACCCTATTAAAGACCTGACTCCTGCCTAGATATTGGGCTTCCAATCTCACTTGATCTCATATGGGTATTACGAAGTATGACTACTCAGCAAGCACTTGTTCTGGAGCAAATAATTTTATTCTCCATGGATGAAGACACTTGATGTTTATATGAATTGTATCTGATCTGTGTTTAATACAAACAGCATTGTTAAACTGGTTTACTGTTATGTTAAATGCATAATAAAAAGTAAAAAAAAATGACCTTGGTCAGGAACATGTAAAATACCCCTTGTCCTTAAGGGATTAAGCACAGGTGGTACAATCAAAAAGACTGAGCCACTGATTACCACCTGTGACCAAGCAGGGTTGTATTGAAAACATGACCTGTTGGTGTGTCCCAAGGACAACCACTGAGAATCACTGATATAGACACTTACAAAGCATTACCCCAAGGCAGCAGACCAGCAGAGATACCATATGAGACGAATAGAGTATCATACCATTTCAGCAAATGAGAGAGCCAGGGAGTGGATGGGAGAAATAGGCAAGGACAATGGGATATGGAAGAAAAGCAGTGATACTGGTAATATAGAGAGAGCAGCAAGGAAAGGCTGAAATTACAATACAAGTTTCGTATGCCGCTGCTGTTAAATCTCCACTCCCAAATAATAACTATGTACAGTAGTGGCCAAAAGTTTCACAAAGTTTGCTGCTTCAGTGTTCTTAGATATTATTGTCAGATGTTACTATGGTATACTGAAGTATAATTACAAGCATTTCATGAGTGTCAAAGGCTTTAGCGACAATTACATTAAGTTTATGCAAAGAGTCAATATTTGATGTTTTTCCTGGTGAGAAGTGGCTTGTTTGCTGTCCTTCTTGACACCAGGCCATCTTCCAAAAGTCTTCGCTTCACTGTGCATGCAGATGCACTCACACCTGCCTGCTGCCATTCCTGAGCAAGCTCTGCACCGGTGGCGCCCCGATCCCGCAGCTGAATCAACTTTAGGAGACTGTCCTGGCACTTACTGGACTTTCTTGGGCGCCCTGATGCATTCTTCACAACAACTGAACCTCTCTCCTTGATTAGGTGCAATCTTACTAGCAGCAATATCCTTGCCTGTGAAGTCCTTTTTGTGCAAAGCAATGATGACAGCATGTATTTCCTTGCAGGTAACCATGGTTAACAGAGGAAGAACAATAATTTCAAGTATCACCCTCCTTTTAAAGCTTCTGGTCTGTTATTCTAACTCAGTCAGCATAACAGAGTGATCTCCAGCCTTGTCCACATCAACACTTTCATCTGTGTTAACGAGAGAATCACTGACATGATGTCAGCTGGTCCTTTTGAAATGCAGTGGAATGTATTTTTGGGATTAAGTTCATTTTCATGGCAAAGAAGGACTTTGCAATTGATTGTAGTTCATCTGATCACTCTTCATAACATTCTGGAGTATATGCAAATTATCATCATCTAAACTGAGGCAGCAGACTTTGTGAAAATTAATATTTGTGTCATTCTCAAAACTTTTGGCCACTACTATATAAGTGGTCTCATTGTCCACTTGTATAGTGCAATGGTGGAACTAATCAATAAACCACTCCAGTCTCAAATCACTTTTGTGGCTCCCCTATATAAGTAGGACTTTCCTTATAATTCCAGTTAAGTGACAGTATATTCTGCCAATTGTATTCCTTTCTTAACCTCTTCAGAACCAGAAGGGTGTGCAAGGTATTACTTCATAAGGAGTTAATAATCTTGCAGTCTGTTTTAGTTTCTGCAGACTTCTTTAACTCTTTGAATGCCAGAGGTGTGCACAACGCATTCCAAAGCAATGCAAAGCACACCCCTCTGGCACTCAGAGAGTTAATGCAGGCTGTAAACGCTGAAGAAAGACTGCTGGATCTGTTAGGTTTGTGCATAAAGAAAAGAGAGGTTTCTGGGAGAAACCAACTGCACTGTAGGGAACAAAAAGAAAAAGCCCATGAATTTAAAAGAGAGCTTTTAACCCCCAGAACACTAGAGGTCTCCAATGCACTAGTTAGGGAGTTAAAATATGTTTTCGGTATTAGGTGAATTTTTATTTGTTGTCTATTGTGTGGTTAGTTTATGTATTTTTTTGTATTTATTTATATCTAAAAAATTCATGATAAAGAAACGAAAATGTATGCTTCACTAATAATGTTTTTTCTGTCTTTGCGCTGTTTTTCCAAGAAGATCCTTCAATCGTATTTCAAACATAATAGAACATAGCCTAACTTATTTTGTGTGTTTCTTAGGATGCTATACTTCAACAACACCACTAGGTGTCAGTGTTTATTAAAAAAATATATATATTTCTACATTTCAGCTATGTTTCATCGGAACACGTTAGCAGCTCTTATATGAAATGGCATGTTTAGCACCTAGAGATACATGTGTAAACAGTTCAAAACTTTGTTAAAATAAAATATTTGAATTTGTATGTGTTTCCAGGAAGTTTGGAGGCAGCAATATTACTTAACATTAAATTTTTCCTAGTCATAGGTCTGTACTGTACTGAGCAGTAATGGACATCAGGAAAAACCATCTAGACACCAGGGAGTGATACACTAAGGTTCCATAATGGACAAGTATGGTTATATGATGGGGTATTTGCTTTGATGGCATCTTTACTTTTGTACTAAGATGTCTTGGTAATCACATCCCCAAAAATCCACAGCACATACCATTTTGCCCCACCATGAAGTAAACCTGGGGTGATTTGGTAGTGACTACTTCAACAATGGCTCATTTGGATATTGAAATGCAGTTTAATGAGACATTAGGGGGTTATGTACAACGGTGTGATAAAGAGGAGATGATTTCTCCAGTGATATCACTTCTCCAGTTCCAGTGTTATTCTGTACAGCCTATGTACTAAGATATCTCCCACTTGAAATCTTAGTGCATAACCTCCATAGAATAACATAGGACCTTGGGACTTGAAATCAATAAAGTTAACTCCTTTTTTGTCACATTTTTATCACACTATAGTGCATCTCCCCTCTTGTCTAAGTTTTAATCCTGTGGGCGATTTTATGTTATTGTGGCATATCTCCACATGCACTAAGATACGATAGCCACCTATGTTGTCAAAGTTCACTGTCTCCCAATCTCCCTACAGCTCTTTATGGAGCCATAGTATAGCTTGCTGTCTGTACTGAAGAACAGAGGCAATATCTGCCTTCCTTTGGAAATGAAATGGTTAGGGAAGGATGTTGGCATTTGTGGTGCTGTAATCTGAGTGAATATTGTCCACTAAATAGTGCTGACATCTGAGAGCATCCTCTCTGCTCCCCCACTTGCCATCTCTTAGACATTGCCAGCTTTATGACAACGCTACATGATAATGATTAAATTCTGCCCCCTTCCCTTGTATGTTTAATTCTTAGTGCATATGAGAAAGTGTTTCATATTCTCCATGGCAATGTTTTTTTTTACGTGGATTTAGTTAATGTTTTTAAGAAGAAATTGAATATGTCACAAAAATGTCACACTAAAATTCAGAATGTATGAGGAAGATCATTAACCCTTTCAGTGCCAGAGGCATATGCCATACCCCGCAGGCAATGCAATGATACCCCTCTGGCACTCAACAGGTTAAAGAAATAAACAAGACTGGATTAGAATAGACAAGAGAATAAAACAAAAGAAACAAAAATGAAGGAGTGTATATAACAAAGGTGAGCAGTAGTAAAATAAATGTCCTATACTCTCCCCCTATTTTGGGGTGGATGATATATATCTATATCTATATATAGTCTATGAGTAAGTGCAGTTTAGCACGAAACGCGTCAGACGATCAACGGTGACCTATGCTGTGGTGCTAGAGTGCTTTTTGCTCCCTCGTATCAATATCCATGTCCAGGTATATATGTGTTTTACATTTTTGTATTTCAATAAAGCTTGGTTTTTAAGCAACTACCCGTATCAAGTGAGCACACTTATTGATTTGTATTACTAACTTCCTGCAATGCCACGAGTGCTTCCGGATTTGTTTTGTACCAGTTCTGGATGATATATATACACAATAAGAAAAAAAGGTGGGTGGGAGAGAGGACGCATGAATGATAAATAACATATTATTTTTTTATAAAACCCAGTGCTTCACAAATACAGCATTGGAAATATACTAAATCCTCATGACGTTCCTTGCTGATTGGTGGGACCTGCCTATTCTTTTTACAAGTTTAAATGAAATTCTCTGCTAGTATTCATAATTCAGTTCTTCCCAAACTGTACGTGTTGGGGTCTCCTGCTTGTCTGGGGGGAACAAGTGACCTACAGGACATATTGCTGTGAACATAATGACACAAGATTCAGGTTACACAGTTAAGTACTTAAAGGGATAGTAATGTTTCAAAATAAAAGGAGCTCCAATTAATCTTTGTAGTATTTGATCCATGGAGAGTGTTATTTCAATACTGTCAGAGCTGTAGTACAAGAGTAATTGAATGATAAAGTATCCCCCTCCCACCTCTTTTACTGATGTAACACTGTTCACCTCAGAACAGAAAGATGGTATCCAGATGGCTTGCATAGAGGGACAATATTCATCTAGCATAAGGGATATCCTGAATAACCTGTCATTAGGGTCAGGGTTTTAATTGTTCTCACAGTAAGAAGATTGTCCCTTGCTCTGAGCTGTCTGCTCTTAAGACCAGATTCCACATCTGAGGGGAGGTGGCTTACAATAGGTAAAAGGGGTGGGAGGGGAATACTTTACCATTCAATTACTCTTTAACCCCTTAACGACCCTTGACGTACCAGGACCGTCAAGGGTAAATTTGCTTTAAGGACCAGTGACGGTCCTGGTACGTCAAGTGTTAAATGGTAGCAGCGCGCCACCGTGCACGCTGCTACCATTCAATCCAGGCTGAGACTGAGCGGTCCAGTACCAGACCGTTCAGTCTCAGCCTCTGTCGGTTGTGCCAGGTCATGTGATCGCTGAGTCAGCGATCACATGTGCCGGCATTCTAAAGCAATGAAAGAGGCAGTGCTACTTACTGCCTCTAGTGTCTCCTCTCTGCCAATGCTTCCCTTACATCAAAGTATGGGACAGAAAAGCAGGGAGGAGACACCTAGTGGAAATAAAAAATACAGCAGCTGGGGGTGTTAACCCCTTCACTGCTGGTGCAGGAGGATGGCTAGATGCAGGTCAATTTCTGACCTGCTAAATACACTTTTTTTTTTTTTTTTTTTAAATAAAAACAAGACACTTTTTTTTTTACAAATAAAATATTTAATTAAAAAAAAAAAAAAAAACATCTCAAGAAATAAAATTGGAAGTGTGATTGTTGTGGAGCTATGTAATACACTTACACACACCGCCAAATGTAATGAACAAAAAAGTGGGAAAATAGGGTAGGAAAAAGGGACATGGGGATTTTCACCCAGGGGGGACAGTGGCTATTTTAAACTGCACATTTTGTAGGTATGACTGACTAGTCATACCTTTCATGCAGGCTCCATAAAAATTTAACCCTTTGCGCCCAATTGATCCCAAGAGAAAAAACAAAAATGGTGGGTTTTTTGCATTTTTCTTACCTTTTTCTTTAATTTTAATAAAGTAAATGGTGGGTTATCCATATAAGTGGGGTATCAAAGGAAAGCCCTATTTGTTTGTAAAAAAACAGTATATCATTTATGGGGGTGGAATAAAAGCATAAGAGGGAAAACACTGTTGAACAAAGACATAGTCAAAAAGGTCAGCATTGCTCCGGTCCTTAATACAAATCCACCTCTGATTTTCCTGGTCCTTAAGGGGTTAAGTACAACTCTGAAAGTATTGAAATAATGCTCTCCATGGCCCAAATACTATGAAGATTAATTGGAGCTGCTTTTATTTTGAAACATTACTATCCCTTTAAGTAGTTGCTCTCGCAGTCCTGCAGGGTTTTAACTGAAGTCTCTAAGCAGGAACAAACTTCAGCCTGCTCAAATCCTGTATCACTGCTATTTATGAAAACAGTCAAGAATTGTGCACTCTCATTAGTGATATAGGGTAAATTTGCTCTAAGCACATATCCTGGACCGAATTGCCCAAAAGGCAGAGAAGGCAATCACCCAGATTTTAAGAGTTGTCTCAGGTATTCTGGCCACATCCTCTTTCTGAGCTGTGGGTGTAGCATACTCAATCCAAATTCCCCTACAGCAGACCCTTCCTGGTTTATATTAGTTGCTTAAATGGCCATCTTATATTGATTAGTTTACATATCCTTGTACTGGCATCTTGTGTGTTAAATGCATATGTATAAACTTCTATGTTTAGCAGAACAAAAAGGGCACTAAAGTCCCACTTCATGAAACACAATAGGAATATCAAGGTAGATTATGAATTGCATAGGTCTAGAATTCATGGGTAGTATGTACAAATGAAAGAGGAGCAATTCTGGTAAGACTAACAGCACAAGAGAGGAGAAATACCATTTTCATTGCTTTTAACCCATTGAATGCTAGAGAGGTCTCCAACACACTGCTTAGCAATCTACATTTCATGCATTAATAGCCCCATTCCCTGGGAATATAAGAAACTTGTATTTGTTCCATGTGAATCTGTTGATTTTCTGCAGAACTAGTTTTCCTTTCATAAAGCTAAAGGGGTGCAATTCTGGAGCAAACCAACTGCGCATTGAGGGGACATGAACTTTATGGTTGTTATAAATGCTATGATTAACCCCATGAATGCTAAAGAGGTTGTCAAAGTATTGTTTTGCAACGCATTGGAGAACGCTAGCATTCATAGGGTTAAACACCCCATTTAAATTACAGAATTTTCAGTTATCCCCTATGGTGCAGTTGGTTTGCTCCAGAATTGCACTCCTTTAGCTTGATGAACAATGCCCCATGTGTGTAAATATTTGTGTTCCCATTTGTAACAACGGAATCGTGGTACCTTATCACAGGCATGTATGTTCTGTTTGATTTGCTGCAATATCTGCCAGGCAAAGGTGGTGTTATCAGTACTTTTAAAGGGCTAGCAATGCTTTAGTTTTAATGCAGCCTGAACATTTCCCATATATATATAAGGAACAAATAAACATTGCTAATTATTTAAAAGGGGCTTTAGCATCTACCAGTAAAGGGATTAAAAGCTCAATTTAAATCAATGGGAATGTATAGGTTCCTCCCATGGAGTAATTGTTTAGCTCCAGAAATGCTCCATGTTGCTTTGTGCATTATGCTCATAATGTTTTGTGGTTATCCTTTAAACCCTCAAAACAAAAGAGATGTTATGACTACCCATTAATTGGAGAGAGTTATCCCGACTGTGCAAGTCACTATTAAACCATTCAGCTCTCTTGGGGAGTCCTGCATAATTTTCAAATACAAGAATTAAAATGTAACCTTTAGTATATCATTTAAAACCTTAATGTAGTATGTAGTAAAAGTATACTGGCTGTGCAAACAAACATTATCTACATCACAACCAAAGGATGTATCAGTACAGAGGGTGCAATCCCTCCACTAGCATTTGTTAAGTAAAAAAAGATGCTCACAGAGTCTCACATGTCTCTAAATGACATTTAAATAGAGCAAGTAAAGATGGTGTATTAAGAGCAGAGTCCCTAGACCTCGTGTAAGAATCAAGCACTAATTTACCTCCCAGATAGGAATAAACCAGGCCAGTCACCATTCCCTAAGTCACATCAGAAGGGGCACAGATTAAAGGGATAGTAATACTTAAAATGTAAAAAAAAAATGTTGTAGGGTTTATCCCCCTGAGTAAAACAAGAGTACTCCCACTGCTGAAAGGTATTTTATTCAAGTTATTACAGCTCAAAGTAGAATTTTTTAGGTGCAATATCACAGTGGCCTGAAATTGTACAGTGCCGCTGTTGCTACACCATCCTATGGAGATTTATGGTCTACGGACCAGAGCTGTCCATAGGATCGTGTAGCAACAGTGCCACTGTACAATTTCAGGCCACTGTGATATTGCACCTAAAAAATTCAACTTTGCGCTGTAATAACTTTTGAATAAAACACTTTTCAGCAGTGAGAGTACCATTTTTTTACTCAGGGAGATAAGCACTACAATACATTTTTTTTTACATATTACTATCCCTTTAAGCCAAGATGCTCTAGTAAGATCAGTAGTGAAAAAAGTAAAAGTACATCAAGAGACTATATCGCTTGAGCATATATAAAGAATTTGCCTCTGCAACTAAGCGCAGTGGAGTACACTTTAAACTTTTAACACCCAATTCACTTTGCAGCTCCATGTGGTGACTTCGCAGGGAACACTGGATTACAGGACCATTGGTTCCGGCTGTATTTGAGGCCTGTGTGTGCGGTCCCCTCCAATTCCTCCTTAATGTATTTCCACTGACTCTGACATGAAGGCTCGTCTAGAAAACATCTTGTAATTTCTTTGCAGGTTATATGTAACATTGAAAATTATTATTACTAAAATTATCAAATAACCACAAAGTGACAATAATTATACGGATAAGCACTATTTTGAATGACCTAACACAGTGTACAATTAAACGATACATGAAAGTGTGATCTGATAAGTCTGCTTATGGCAGTCACTCATTCAGTAGCATCAAGTACTTGATACATTATTTGTTCAATTTGTAACAGTCTCACATTCAGTAGTAAAGAAATCAACAGAGAGGACAACATAATCAAACCTTGCTTTAATTTTGATCTCTTTGTGTCTGAACCGGGACCTGAAATAGTCATTCATTCACAAATAATGTATAGTTATTAACGACAATTGTAACAAAACATTGACAGCTGTATTTAAATGTCCATTTTTTAAAATACAGTTATGATTATTAGTGTTGAGCGAGCATGCTCGGCCGATGCTCGGATCGGCTCGAGCATCGCTCTGCTCGGCACATGGCGGTACTCGTACGAGTACCGCATGTGCTCGCCTGCCATGTTCGGGTCTCCTCCCCGCACGTTTTGCGGCTGCTGCGCAGCCAATAAACGTGCAGGGAGGCTCTGACATCGGTGTAATGCCAGCAGCCATGTTGGCTGCTGGCATTACACTGATTGGCTGGCCAGAACCCGTGGTCGGGTGCTGTATAGCACCTGACCAGCGAGTTCGGCTCAGTCTTAGCCAGGGAGAGATGAGGATAGGAAGGGAAAGTCAGTGTAGGGAGAAAAAAAGCAAAATTGTGAAAAAAAAAGAACCAAAAGTCCTTTTTAGGACTACTGTGTGTGGGGGCAGCAGGTTATTTTGTGTGGGGGGAAAAAAACAACAAAAAAAAATTTTTATATATTCTGTTTAGTGTGCAAAGTTGCAGATTAGAGCACATTCTGTTTAGTGTGCAAAGTTGCAGATTAGAGCACATTCTGTTTAGTGTGCAAAGTTGCAGATTAGAGCACATTCTGTTAAGTCTTCAAACTAAAATATCAAAGTCACATATTCCATTCAGTGTGCGTCGCCGCAGTTTAGCAGCACATTCTGCTTACTGTGCAGAGTTGCAGAATAGGAAGAAATACTGTTAAGTCTTCAAACTAAAATATCAAAGTCACATATTCCATTCAGTGTGCTTCGCCGCAGTTTAGCAGCACATTCTGTGGACTGTGCAGAGTTGCAGAATAGGAAGAAATACTGTTAAGTCTTCAAACTGTAAAATATCAAAGTCACATATTCCATTCAGTGTGCTTCGCCGCAGTTTAGCAGCACATTCTGTGTACTGTGCAGAGTTGCAGAATAGGAAGAAATACTGTTAAGTCTTCAAACTAAAATTTCAAAGTCACATATTCCATTCAGTGTGCGTCGCCGCAGTTTAGCAGAACATTCTGTGTACTGTGCAGAGTTGCAGAATAGGAAGAAATACTGTTAAGTCTTCAAAGTAAAATATCAAAGTCACATATTCCATTCAGTGTGCGTCACCGCAGTTTAGCAGCACATTCTGTGTACTGTGCACAGTTGCAGAATAGGAAGAAATACTGTTAAGTTTTCAAACTCAAATATTAAAGTCACATATTCCATTCAGTGTGCGTCACCGCAGTTTAGCAGCCTATTCTGTGTACTCTGCACAGTTGCAGAATAGGAAGAAATACTGTTAAGTTTTCAAACTCAAATATTAAAGTCACATATTCCATTCAGTGTGCGTCACCGCAGTTTAGCAGCCTATTCTGTGTACTCTGCACAGTTGCAGAATAGGAAGAAATACTGTTAAGTTTTCAAACTCAAATATTAAAGTCACATATTCCATTCAGTGTGCGTCACCGCAGTTTAGCAGCCTATTCTGTGTACTCTGCACAGTTGCAGAATAGGAAGAAATACTGTTAAGTTTTCAAACTCAAATATTAAAGTCACATATTCCATTCAGTGTGTGTCACCGCAGTTTAGCAGCCTATTCTGTGTACTCTGCACAGTTGCAGAATAGGAAGAAATACTGTTAAGTTTTCAAACTCAAATATTAAAGTAACATATTCCATTCAGTGTGTGTCACCGCAGTTTAGCAGCCTATTCTGTGTACTCTGCACAGTTGCAGAATAGGAAGAAATACTGTTAAGTTTTCAAACTCAAATATTAAAGTCACATATTCCATTCAGTGTGCGTCACCGCAGTTTAGCAGCCTATTCTGTGTACTCTGCACAGTTGCAGAATAGGAAGAAATACTGTTAAGTTTTCAAACTCAAATATTAAAGTCACATATTCCATTCAGTGTGCGTCACCGCAGTTTAGCAGCCTATTCTGTGTACTCTGCACAGTTGCAGAATAGGAAGAAATACTGTTAAGTCTTCAAACTCAAATATCAAAGTCACATATTCCATTCAGTGTGCGTCACCGCAGTTTAGCAGCATATTCTGTGTACTGTGCACAGTTGCAGAATAGGAAGAAATACTGTTAAGTTTTCAAACTCAAATATTAAAGTCACATATTCCATTCAGTGTGCGTCACCGCAGTTTAGCAGCCTATTCTGTGTACTCTGCACAGTTGCAGAATAGGAAGAAATACTGTTAAGTTTTCAAACTCAAATATTAAAGTCACATATTCCATTCAGTGTGCGTCACCGCAGTTTAGCAGCCTATTCTGTGTACTCTGCACAGTTGCAGAATAGGAAGAAATACTGTTAAGTTTTCAAACTCAAATATTAAAGTCACATATTCCATTCAGTGTGCGTCACCGCAGTTTAGCAGCCTATTCTGTGTACTCTGCACAGTTGCAGAATAGGAAGAAATACTGTTAAGTTTTCAAACTCAAATATTAAAGTCACATATTCCATTCAGTGTGTGTCACCGCAGTTTAGCAGCCTATTCTGTGTACTCTGCACAGTTGCAGAATAGGAAGAAATACTGTTAAGTTTTCAAACTCAAATATTAAAGTCACATATTCCATTCAGTGTGTGTCACCGCAGTTTAGCAGCCTATTCTGTGTACTCTGCACAGTTGCAGAATAGGAAGAAATACTGTTAAGTTTTCAAACTCAAATATTAAAGTCACATATTCCATTCAGTGTGCGTCACCGCAGTTTAGCAGCCTATTCTGTGTACTCTGCACAGCTGCAGAATAGGAAGAAATACTGTTAAGTTTTCAAACTCAAATATTAAAGTCACATATTCCATTCAGTGTGCGTCACCGCAGTTTAGCAGCCTATTCTGTGTACTCTGCACAGTTGCAGAATAGGAAGAAATACTGTTAAGTCTTCAAACTCAAATATCAAAGTCACATATTCCATTCAGTGTGCGTCACCGCAGTTTAGCAGCATATTCTGTGTACTGTGCACAGTTGCATAATAGGAAGAAATACTGTTAAGTTTTCAAACTCAAATATTAAAGTCACATATTCCATTCAGTGTGCGTCATCGCAGTTTAGCAGCCTATTCTGTGTACTCTGCACAGTTGCAGAATAGGAAGAAATACTGTTAAGTTTTCAAACTCAAATATTAAAGTCACATATTCCATTCAGTGTGCGTCACCGCAGTTAGCAGCCTATTCTGTGTACTCTGCACAGTTGCAGAATAGGAAGAAATACTGTTAAGTTTTCAAACTCAAATATTAAAGTCACATATTCCATTCAGTGTGTGTCACCGCAGTTTAGCAGCCTATTCTGTGTACTCTGCACAGTTGCAGAATAGGAAGAAATACTGTTAAGTTTTCAAACTCAAATATTAAAGTCACATATTCCATTCAGTGTGTGTCACCGCAGTTTAGCAGCCTATTCTGTGTACTCTGCACAGTTGCAGAATAGGAAGAAATACTGTTAAGTTTTCAAACTCAAATATTAAAGTCACATATTCTGTGTAAGATGAAGAAGGCGGGTAAAAAGGGACGGGGAAGTGGACGTGATCCTGATAGTTCAGGGCGCGGGTCAGGACGCGGAGAAACTGTGCCTGGTGCCAGAGCACAAGAAAGAAAGACATCCACCATACCTAGCTTCATGTCTAATTTTACAGGGCGTCGCAGGACATCACTCTCGAGGTCCGACCACTGCGAACAGGTGGTCGGTTGGATGACAGCTGATACTGCTTCCAGTCGGTTAAGCACCACCCTGTCTTCCACCAAGTCCACTCTCAGTAGCCAAGAGTCTGGTCAACATAATCCTCACTCTGATCATCCTTCCTCCCACCATAGACGGTCTGGTCAAAGAAGTGATCCCACACTGGGATATAGTGAGGAGCTCGTCTCATCACCAATCCTTCATTTGACCCTCTCTCCAAGCACGCTTGCAGAGGAACATGACATCTTGTGCCCTGATTCACAACCTCTAGAGGGTACCCAATCACAAGAAGATGACAGATGTGAACGGCATTTAAGGTCAAAGGAAGTAGTGGATGATGATGATGATGATGAGACACAGTTGCCATTAAATCAACCACTATTACTGTCTCAAGACCTTGTTGAGGAGAATGTTATACAGTTGTCAATGACTGAGTATGTGGTGGGATCAAGACATGGGTAGGATGATCAGAGTGAGGAAGTGGAGGAGGACTTGGTGGACGATGAGGTGACTGACCCCACCTGGGAAGGTGTAGAGCCGAGCGATGACAGCAGTCCTGAGGGTGAGCCATCTGCAGCACCGCAACAGGCTGGAAGAGGCAGTGGTGTGGCTACAGAAAGAAGGCGGACCGCACCAAACCGGCCCGCAAATGTTCCACGGAGCACCCCCTTGCGTAAATCTACCTTGCCAAAGGGTAGGTGTTCCGCGGTATGGCGTTTTTTTAAGGAAAGTGCGGACGACAAAAGAATTGTAGTTTGCAACCTGTGCCACACCAGAATGAGCCGAGGCATGAACACTAGAAACCTCACCACCACCAGCATGATCCGACACATGGCATCCAAGCACCGTAGTAAGTGGGAGGAACGCCTGGATCACCCATCTGTGTCTGCAGGCCACACCACTGCCTCCTCTTCCCCTGTTTTCGGTGCCGGCCAATCGCCTGTCGAAGGCGCAGGCCCGCATACCTCCCGCCCTGCACCTGTACCATCTGAAGCACCATCAGCGACCACATCCACTTCCCTGTCCCAGCACAGCGTCCAAATTTCGTTACCCCAGGCATTTGAGCGCAAGCGAAAATACCCAGCCACCCACCCACAGGCCATAGCACTAACCTCACACCTTTCCAAATTACTGGCCATCGAAATGCTGCCATTTAGGCTTGTGGACACTGAGTCCTTCCGCAGCCTGATGGCAGCAGCTGTCCCTCGGTACGCGGTCCCCAGCCGCCACTACTTTTCCCGGTGTGCCATCCTCGCATTACACCACCATGTGTCCCGTAACATCACCCGTGCCCTGACCAACGCAGTTACTGGGAAGGTCCACTTAACGACTGACACATGGACAAGTGCTTGTGGCCAGGGACGCTACATTTCCCTGACGGCACACTGGGTGAATGTCGTGGAGGCTGGGAGCGACTCGGACCCTGGGATGGCACGGGTGCTACCCACGCCGAGGATTGCGGGCCCTACCTCCATCAGGGTTTCCGCCAGCACCTACGTTATTGGCTCCTCCTCCTCCGTTTCCACCTCCGAATTCTCTACACGCAGCGCCACTCCCCCATCAGCCAGTAGCTGGAAGCAGTGTAGCACTGCAGTGGGGAAGCGTCAACAGGCCGTGCTGAAGCTGATCTGCCTTGGGGACAAACAGCACACGGCCTCAGAGCTGTTGCAGGGGATTAGTCACCAGACCGAGCAGTGGCTCTCGCCACTCAACCTGCAACCAGGCATGGTTGTGTGTGATAATGGGCGTAACTTGGTGGCGGCTTTGGAGCTCGGCAAGCTCACACACGTACCATGCCTAGCGCATGTATTTAATTTAGTGGTTCAGCGATTTCTAAAAACCTACCCCAATGTGCATGATCTCTTGACCAAGGTGCGCTGCGTGTGTGCACATTTCCGTAAGTCATCTACAGCTTCGGCCGGCCTGTTGAAGCTGCAGCAGCGCTTACAATTGCCAGCTCACCGGCTGCTGTGTGACGTGAGCACACGCTGGAACTCCACCTTCCACATGTTGGCCCGGCTTGGTGAGCAGCAGAGGGCAGTAGTGGAGTACCAGCTGTTACACGGTCGTCGCCTCTCCGTTCAACTTCCTGTAATCAGAAGTGAGGAGTGGGAATGGATGTCAGACCTCTGCGAGGTTTTACGCAATTTTGAGGAATCGACACAGATGGTGAGCGGCGATAACGCTATTATCAGTGTAACCATCCCACTTCTGTGTCTACTGAAACGCTCGCTGCTCACAATTAAAACCGACGCTTTGCATGTGGAAGAGGTGGAAATGGGGGAGGAAGAGCTTACACAAGGTGATAGCCAGAGCACCCTCACTTCGTCTTCTCAGCGACAATTGGAGGAGGCGGAGGAGGAGGAGGAGGAGGAAGACACGGTTGCCTCCGCTACAGAGGGTAGCCATGGAACTTTAGTTCCATCTCTTCAGCGTGGGTGGGCAGAAGAGGAGGAAGAGGATGAGGATATTGAGAGTTATCCTCCTGGTGAGGACAGCGAAATCTTGACTGTTGGTACTCTGGCACACATGGCTGACTTTATGTTAGGCTGCCTTTCCCGTGACCCACGCGTTGTACGCATTTTAGACAACACGGATTACTGGGTGTTCACCCTTCTGGACCCCCGCTACAAAGAGAATTTCTCATCTCTCATTCCTCCGGTGGAGAGGACAAGCAAAATGGTGCAATACCAGAAGGTTCTTGTTGAAAAATTGCTCCAAAATTTTCCATCTGACAACGCTGGCGGCAGAGTACGTGCTACCTTGGCCAACCGAGAAGGGGAGAAAAGGGGAGCACACAGCAGTTCCGACAAAGGCAGGGCAACACTCTCCAAGGCGTGGGACACCTTCATGACACCCCGCCAGCACCCTCACCCTGATGCGCAGCCTAGTGTCACAAGGAGGGAAAAGTTTTGGAAGATGGTGAAGGAGTACGTAGCAGACCGTGTCAGCGTCCTCAATGATCCCTCTGTGCCTTACAACTACTGGGTGTCCAAGCTGGACACGTGGTATGAACTGGCACTCTACGCCTTGGAGGTGCTGGCCTGCCCTGCCGCCAGCGTTCTGTCTGAGCGGGTATTTAGTGCTGCTGGTGGCATCATAACAGATAAGCGTATCCGCCTTTCCACCGACAATGCTGATAGGTTGACACTTATAAAAATGAACAAGGCCTGGATTTCCCCTGACTTCTCCACTCCACTGGAGGAAAGCCCCGGGGGAACATAAACTCACTTTACATATATTATTTACAATGATGGGAATACTCTGTATTCCCATTCACCCCTTCCACCCAAAAAACGGGTATATGGTTGACTCTTAATCTTCTCATCCTCCTCCTCCTCTTCCATATGCCCTGTGCTATAATTTTTATATAGGGCCAGCTCACCAGCGGGCCCTGTGATATAATTTTTATATAGGGCCAGCTCACCAGCGGGCCCTGTTTGACAATTTTTATATAGGTCAGCTCACCAGCGGGCCTTCTCATATAATGTTTTATTGGGTCAGCTCTCTAGCGGGCCCTCTCATATAATGTTTTATAGCGTCAGCTCACTAGCGGGCCTTCGCATATAATGTTTAGGATGGTCAGCTCTGCAGCAGACCCTCACCCATAATGTTTTAGATGGTCAGCTCAGCGCACGTTTCCCTCTTAATCATGGCCTCAGTTCAATAAAATCAAGGAAATTTTTGGGAGAATTTGCCTCTGCGCACGTTTCCCTCTTAATCATGGCCTCACTTCAGAAAATCAAGGAAATTTTTGGGATAATTTGCCTCTGCGCACGTTTCCCTCTTAATCATGGCCTCACTTCAGAAAATCAAGGAAATTTTTGGGATAATTTACCTCTGCGCACGTTTCCCTCTTAATCATGGCCTCACTTCAGAAAATCAAGGAAATTTTTGGGATAATTTGCCTCTGCGCACGTTTCCCTCTTAATCATGGCCTCACTTCAGAAAATCAAGGAAATTTTTGGGAGAATTTGCAGATGATATACAAGTAAATATACAGCAAATATTGTTTGGTAACAATTTTTCGCCTAAAGTCGTTTTTATTTTCCTTTTTGTGTGTTTTATGGTCAGTCTGTAAAAATGGCGTACTACGGGCGAAAGATCGTTCCCAGCAGCGATGTTGGAGTCCAAGATGCATCCAGACATCCTCCCTATGCTGTCCCTGAACCATTTCTGTGGTGTTTCCATCATTTTCAGCCCTTTTCCTATGGACCAGGCACCCTCCCCTCATCAGAGCAGGGGGTGCCTGGTGTAGTGCTCGAGTCCTCCCATTGACTTCAATGGGGCTCGGGTGCTCGGCCGAGCACTCGAGCCTCCGGGGGTGCTCGGTCAGAGCACCCGAACACCCGAGCATTGGGGTGCTCGCTCATCACTAATGATTATCCTTATTACTGTAAAATCATGTAGTGTATCTACAGATTAACTTGAATCAGATGAATTCACAGCAAGTTTATGATTGGATTCAAGGGAAATATATACTGCTTCCAGATATTTATTTTAGCTGCATTTTATTAGCTGAATATTCATAATATAAGATGGAGTACCATAGTTTTGACCAATATATTTATGGTTACCCTTTTTATTATAAAATCCTGTATTGACTTGAAAGCATATACTGTTTCCACATGTTTACTTGGTCTGATTAATATGGTTCTAACAGAGCATCACGTAAGTGTTTAGTTCAAAGTATCTTGACTATCTTATATTTTGACAATATATCGCTAATATAATACTTCCATATATTATCTTTGCAAGAATTTGTCTTCCCATGGATATATTCCACACCAGTCAGCAGAGTACTTATTAATCCTTAATAAAGGGTAAGAAGGTGAAACCCTCATTTAGCCCCTTAGGGGGGGGGGGTTGCCTTTAAGCGGTAAATTCACTTTGCTTATGCTTTTAAGATCATCATCTAGATCCACTTTTCTTTCATTTAGTTGGAATCTCATTATTCTGTTGAAAGACATAGCTTTGGGGTCTCCATTGTGATTGAAAATGGTTAACATGCTTGGCAATGGGTTTATCTCTGTTTGTCTCTGATATCTCCTACATGCTCAAGTATCCATCTCCTAAGTTGTCTTTTGTTATTTCCTACGTATCCCTTATAGCAAATACATGACATAAAATAAACCACTCCCACAAATTTGTTCTGCGTTTTTGAATATATAAAGGACTTACACTTATTTGCAAGAAAATTGTTGTTGTACAAGTTCTTTAAATTGGAATCAGAAAAGAAGGAAATGAATACAACAGATAGTAAAAAATATGGTCTATTTGTTGTTAAGAGAATGAAACACCTAGAGAAATTACCAAAGCCCCTTTCTGTGATCTCAAAAGCAACTCTAAATTTACTCCTCCAATGTCTATCTCTTCCAGCGTGGAAGTGTTTGTAGAAGTTGTATATAATGAACTTGAGAAGCTAGGACAAAAATACTCTGATTAATTCTACCAAGACTTTCAATCTGACAAAGAGAAACTAGCTTTAAAGGAATTGACAGAGTATACTATCATTGTGATTAAGCCCTCAGATAAGGGTGGTAATATAGTGATTAGTGTTGAGCGAGCGTGCTCGGCCGATGCTCGGATCGGCTCAAGCATCGCTCTGCTCGGCACATGGCGGTACTCGTCGAGTACCGCCATGTGCTCGCCCGCCATGTTCGGGTGGCGGGGATCTGTGCCGGAAGAGGCACAGATCTGAAGACGCTCCGCTGGACCACCAGGGACTGGAGGTACGGGGGCATTGCGGAGATGAAGGGGGCATTGCGGAGATGAAGGGGGACATTGTGGAAGAGGGGCATAGCGGAGATGAAGGGGGACATTGTGGAAGAGGGGCATAGAGTCTATGCCCCTCTTCCACAATGTCCCCCTTCATCTCCGCTATGCCCCTCTTCCACAATGTCCCCCTTCATCTCCGCTATGCCCCTCTTCCACAATGTCCCCCTTCATCTCCGCTATGCCCCTCTTCCACAATGTCCCCCTTCATCTCCTCTATGGCATAGAGGAGATGAAGGGGGACATTGTGGAAGAGGGGCATAGCGGAGATGAAGGGGGACATTGTGGAAGAGGGGCATAGCGGAGATGAAGGGGGCATAGCGGAGATGAAGGGGGACATTGCGGAGATGAAGGGGGCATTCGGAGATGAAGGGGGCATAGCGGAGATGAAGGGGGGCATTGACCAGGCACCCTCCCCTCATCAGAGCAGGGGGTGCCTGGTGTAATGCTCGTGTCGCCCCATGCATTTCAATGGGGCTCGGGTGCTCGGCCGAGCACTCGAGCCTCAGGGGGTGCTCGGTCAGAGCACCCGAGCATCAGGGTGCTCGCTCAACACTAATAGTGATCATAACATCTGACTATTATGCAAACAAATGCAGATGTCTGCTAAATAATAGGAAATGCTCCGCATCTCTTAAACAGGATCCAACAGATCAGTTTTTGAGAGAACTAAAACTAATATTGACAGTCTGTCACATGGTTTGACAGATCAGAAAGAATTTGATTACCTCCTAGTAACAAATATTGCCATAGTCACATTTTATGTCATTCCTAAAATCCACAAGAACATTGAGACGCCTCCTGTTAGACCTATAGTGTCTGGTATAGGAAACCACACAGAAATGAAGAATTTATATTGATCAAATAGGAAGATTTGTTACTGCCTTATTATTATTATTATTCTTTATTTATATAGTGCCAACTAATTCCGCAGCGCTGTACAATTGGGAATAGACATACAGAGGTATTAAATAATACAATCAGATGTGGAGAACAGGAGGATCAGAGGGCCCTGCTCGTGAGAGCTTACCTTAACAAGGTTCATACGGGACTCACAGGAAGCAATAACTAGTGTATCAAACATGAAGTTGGAATTAAAGCAGTCAAATAATATCTATCAACAAGAGGGCAATCTTATAAATCACACAATGAGTTTGTTCTTACACTTCTGGAATTTCTATTGCCGCATAATTTTTTCATTTTTGCTAAAAAATATTCTACCATCAGGTACAGGGAATTGCGATGGCAAGCACTTGTGCTCCGACGTACGCTAATATTTATCTAGGATGGTGGGAAGACACTTTGGTCTTTATTGAGGAAATGAGCCAATATACTCATACATATCACTCTGGATCAGGTATTTTGATGATATCCTACTTTTCTGAACTGGTACAGAGGAACAGTTCCATCAATTTGTAAAGGAGATCAGCAATAATGAAATAAATTTCAGGGTAACAAGTCATATAAGTAAGCAGGTCATCCATTTTTGGACATTAATATTAAGAGAGGAAATGAAAATGCTTTAGAGACAACTCTACTGAAAATTAATGGCAAATAACAGTTTTTATTGGCTAGCAGTAATCATCCGGAATCCTTGAAGATTGAGAAGACTGTGTGCAGCTATTTCTGACTTCAAAATGGCAGCAGCAAAATTAAGGACTTGTTTCAGGGAACAAGGATAAAGTAATAAGTCATTAAAAATAGCATATAATAGAGCTCTAAGGTCTGATAGAAACTTGTTAGTCCATCCTACTCCTAATAGCCAACAGGAGAATAAAACAATACGGTTTATTGGGACCTATGATGATCAACATAAAGCAGTTATGATATCTGCTAACTGAGGACCCTGATTTGAAAAAAGTGGTTGCCTCCCAAGCAAGTATAACATGTAGAAGAGGACCCAACCTCAAAGATCGCTTAGCTTCTAGTCACTTAAATCAGACAGAGAGAAATACATGACTAAAATCAATACTTGCGGGATCATTCCCCATGTCTATACATGAGAATGAGTAAAGTCTATGGGAGTATGGATGAACCCAATAAATTTAAGATACAGCATTTTATAAAGTATAAAGCCTCAGGAGTGGTTTATTTTATGTCTTATATTTGCGGTAAGGGATACGTAGAAAAAAAAACAAACGACAACTTAGGAGACAGATACCTGAGCATGTAGGAGATGTCAGAGACAACAGAGATAAACCCATTGCCAAGTATGTTAACTGTTTTCACAATAGATATGCCAAAGTTGTTTCTTGCAAAGGATAATGAGATTTCAACTAAGTGAAAGAAAAGGGGATCTAGATAAAATTCTACTAAAATCAGAAGCAACGTGGATTTAATGCTTACAGGTATAAACCCCTAAGAGGGTAAATGAGCCTCATCTTCTGCTAGGGCCAGGGGCCAGGCTAGAAGTAATATCCCAAATGTTTTCCTAGCATCCTCAGAGTCCTCCAGGACACTATCATCACCATTATCAATACCACCAATGTGATGGAGACTAATAGAATGCAGGGTAAAAAGGACAACCCTGTTAAGATGTGGTCATTGTAAGGAGTAGCAATTATTTATAATCATTGATTGGTGACCCATGGAGAGTGTCAGTCAACCACCGCCACCAGTCACTTTTTGTTGTTAGGAGTCAGTCCACCAGCCTACCGCCACCAGTACCAAAATGTTTTTCAAGGCCTGCCTTGCTCTACGTGCTACCAAATGTTTCAAAACTTATCATGACATGGGCCTCAGCCTTTTAACATCTCTTCAAAACTTTTGTTGCCATGGACCACAGCCTGATAACATTTTTCTCAAGGATCTCATTGCCATATTCCATTTCCTGCTAATATTTTTTAAGGCTTACCTTGCCATAAGCATTGGCCTTTTAAAAAATGTATTCAAGGCTTTTGTTACAGTATGCCACAGTCTGCTAAGATTTTCTTCAAGCCTTTTTCAAGGCTTAACTTGTGAGCCTCATCCTGCTAACACTTTTTTCAAGGGTTATGTTGCTGTAGGCCACAGCTTGCTAACAATGTTTTAAAACTTACATTGCCATAGAATACCTTGCCATGGGCCTCATCCTTTAAACATTTATTAGCATGCATAGGAATACTGCAAGAAAAGTTGTATCTGACATTTGATGCTCAGACTACTCGGCAGAAATTATATCACAAAACATCATAATGTCACTGTTTGTCCTGATTCACATTTCCATCTGAAGCACTCTCTCCCATCCTTCATTATTTTGAGCTAAGAAAGGTTTAATTTCACTGCCATCATCGTCACCACCCTCATCATCATCAGCACCAACACTGGACTCTTAGATCTCATTTGGTGGTGACATAGGTTGTGCAACAGATGTCACACTCACAGACACAGTAGGTCACGCAACTGCACCTTTGTGCTGCTAATGCACATAGCCACCTGAGGAAGGTCATATTTTCCCCTTTTTTAGAAACAATATAACTCAGAACACTGAGAATATAATAACAACATCACTATCTGCTGGTGCTGGGTCCCCACTACTACTACTACTACTACTATTATTACTATCACTGCTTTGTGGACTTATTTTCAGTTATGGATGTCACCACTTCAGCACTCAATAGTGGCAGTATTACAGCAGGAACTATCAAGGCCATAGAAATCATAAGTAAAAATATTTCGTACAGGAAGTTCATTAGTGGTAACAAAAAAGGTAGACACGTTAATGGATTTTCTATCTTCAGGAAAAAGTGACTTTTCATCCACCCCTATTTGGTAGATGCAGATGAGTCCATCCCATCAAACACACCTTGAGAATGCTTCCCCAGTGGTGGAAATTTCAGGGAAAGCAGGTACAGCCAAGCTTAGTTAGCACAGGTGGATTGTTTGGCACTCCAACCTAATGGGGCTTTCAGCCACTTAAATGCTAGAGAGAGGTTGGTTTGCTCCAGAATTTCACCTCCTTAGCATGATTAAGGTCCATATGTTACAACACTATAAGATAATGAAGAAGAATTCTGCAGCAAACCAACAGCACCATAATGGACAACTAAACATTCCCCATATTACAATATATTAAAATAGTCTGTTTAATATTTTATTAGAGAAACACCTCAAGCATTCAAGGGGTTAAAAGCCTAATTTAAATCAGTAGACATTCTCATTTATCATCTGTGGTTCAGTGGATTTGCTCCAGAATTGTTCTTCTTTATCTTGTAAATTTGGTCCATAGTGTCCACAATGCTCCTGACAAAAACAATAATATTCTAAACTGCAACATATCTCCCAAGTGTCCCTCTGTAAGGCATGCCTCCCAAGTTCCCTTCTTAGGAGAGGACATTGTGTGGTGTGGATATAAGTGTATCACATTTCTCCACAGGAACAAAACTCACATTAATGTTTCAATAGACATGTTTATAAATGAGTGTGTGTATATAAAATACTTTACTCTTGTTCTAAATACTTAATTTAGTCAAATAAAGAGCTGTCAATAAGTCAGATAATAACCTACAAATTCTTGGTAAATTCTCAGTAATGCCCCACCTATCAGTCAAACCCTCAGCAACACTTCCAAAAAAGAAAAGTTCCCCTCTTTGGCCAAATGATTATCTCCTATGAGCTCTAGGGGTGGGGACACAGGAAAGTGTTCAGTTCTAGTAAAGTTCATTTCAGTTCACTGGATGAACAGCTGAATGACTTAACAGGAGCGGTGGGTTGTAGTAAAGGAAATGCACAGCATTGCAACAGAAAAACAGTTTAACTAACCTGTGCTAGGTTACAGAGTTATTTACACAACACTGCAGTATATATTGGCGTATATGTATGAAGTCAAAATTGGAGAAAATCTTGAGCTAACCTCATGCAGCATAAATTCACAAGAATTCTCATGGGTTTAACCCTTTGATTGAGTGCCACAATTGTGTCCAATGCTCTGCTTTGTAATGCACTAGGCACCCATCTGAAACTGAAAGGGTTAAATGGGACTTGCTATGGGGCATGATAGTAAGGTCTCCAGTGTATTGCAGAGCAATGCATTGGAGACCACTCGAGGATTCAAGGAGTTAAAATATGTAAATGAATTTGAATGTAGGAAGTGTTTATTGGTTCCTTATGGTTTAGATAGAACGCCCCAGAATTGCTCTACTTGTGCTTTTATCGATATGACCCCAATGTTGTTCAAATTAAAATGAGAAATAATGATTGAGCGAGAGATATCGTGAGCCCTGGCTGTGAGCCATAAAAGCATTCGGGGTGTGTACCAAACACACACAAATATACACAGTCACACCCATAGTTTTAGTTTCCCACTCTCAGTCTCTCATTGCCTCTGCATCTCACACTCTCACCCTATTTCTGTCTAGCACTCTTTCTGTAACCTTCTCCCACTGTCTCACACCTTCTCTCAAGCTCACTCTGTGACTAGAACTTTCCCTCACACAGTAGTTTTAAGAATCCCTGAGGCCCCTGGCAAAATTGTGACTAGAACCCCCAAAATATATACCGTTGTTAGGAAAAGCAGAAACAATGGTGTGTTATGTAAACAGAATAGCCTCACTCCTCTCAGACCATCTGACCAGAGTTGATTTTCAACCAGGTCATGCCAGGTCAGTGACCCTTTTGTCGGTGTCCCTGTACTTTTGTTGGTGTCCCTGTACATTTTGTTAGTGACCCTGTACCTTTTGTCTGTGTCCCTGTACATTTTGTTATTGATCCTGTACCTTTTGTTAGTGACCCTGTACCTTTTTTCTGTGTCCCTGTACATTTTGTTATTGACCCTGTACCTTTTGTTAGTGACCCTGTACCTTTTGTCGCTGTCCCTGTACCTTTTTGTTAGTGACCCTGTACCTTTTGTCGGTGTCCCTGTACATTTTGTTATTGACCCTCAACCTTTTGCCGGTATCCCTGTACCTTTTGTTAGTGACCCTATACCTTTTGTCTTTGTCCCTTTACCTTTTTTTGGGTAACTGTACCTTTTGTTGGTGTCCCTTTACCTTTTGTTGGTAACCCTGTACCTTTTGTTAGTGATCCTGTACTTTTTGTTGGTGTTCCTGAACCTTTTGTTAGTGACCCTGTACATTTGTTAGTGACCCTGTACCTTATGTTGGTAACCCTGTACATTTTTTTATAACATAGGTTTTTATTCAGATTTTATACATAACACTAGCAATATTGTCCGTTCAGTTAATAAAAAAAATGACTGCCTTAATGACTGCCTTATTGAATTTCCAGTGCATAGCCCTTTCTGCTCCAAAAAGGTGTGCAACTCATTACACAATTCTTCATCGGTGAACGTGTGTGTTTGAGCGTGAGTGTGCATAAGTGTGTCTGAGCAACAGCGTGTGAGAGCAAGTGTACATATGAGAGCGACAACGTGTGTGAACGTGTGTGAGTGAGAACGTGTGAGCTTGTGTGTTTTGTGTGTATTGCGTATAGTGTTTTGCGTATAGCATATTGCCCAATAGCACTGTGCGTATTACGTTTAGCGTACACCATTTTTCCTATTGCATGTAGCATACTGCATTTTGCCTACTGAGTATAGGTTTTGGCTACAGCACCTTGTGTATTGCTTATAGCGTATAGCGTTTGTTGTACAGCGTATAGCACTTTGCATATGGCTTTTGGTGTCTTGCTTATGGCGAACTGCGTATAGCATATGGCAAATTGCGTATAGTGAATTGCGTATAGCTTTTGCAAATTGAATAAAACACTTTGTGATTTAAGTATAGCATTTGGTGTATTGTGTTAGGCATATACCATTTGGCGAATTGCGTATAACATTTTGAGAACTGTGTATAGCTTTTGGCGTATTGCGTTTGGTGTATAGCTTTTGGTGAATTGCTTATAGCATTTGTTGAATTGCGTATAGTTTGTGGAGCATAGCATTTGGCATATTACATTTGGAATATACTATTTGATGGATTGGTATAGCCTTTGGCGAATTGCGTATTGTGATTGGCGTATAGCGTTTGCAGTATACCGTTTGGCATATACTTTTTGATGGATTGGTATAGCATTTGGCAAACTGCATATGGCATTTGGTGAATTGCTTTTGGCATATACAGTGTAAAACCCTTGGCAAATTGCGTATAGCTCTTGGCAAATTGCGTATAGAGTTTGTAGTATAGTGTTTGGCGAATTGCTTAAGTAGTTTGGCATATAGCATTTGGCAAATTGCTTATGTAGTTTGGCGTATAGCGCTTGGTGAATTGCATACAGCATTTGGCGTATAGCGTTTGGCAAATCGCGTACAGTGTTTGGCGTACAGCTTTTGGTGAACTGTGTATAGAGTTTGGCATACAGCGCTTGTCTAATTGCACATAGCACTTGTCTAATTGCTAGAGCATTTGATTAATTGTTATAACATTTGATTAATTGCTATAGCATTTGGCGTATAGCGCTTTGCGTATAGCATTTGGAGTATAGTGTTTGGTGTATAGCGTATAGAGCTTTGTGTATAGCATTTGGCGTTTAGCTTTAGGAGTATAGCATTTGGCTTATTGCATTTTGTGTTTGGAGTTTCGTGTATAATGATTGGTGTATAGCATTTGGCGTATTTCGTATATAGTTGTGAGTTGCACATATAGCGTTTGGCATATAGTATAGCGTGCTTATTGCACGTAGCATTTGGCATACAAAATTTTGTGTGTAGTGTGTCTGTATGGTGAGTATGTGCATATATGGTGTTTGTGTGTCTATGTATATATGGTGTGTGTGTGTATATATGGGGTGTGTGAATATGTGGTGTGTGTGTCTTGCATGTGTGTATATGTGTGTGTGTTGCATGTGTGTGCATATATTATGTGTGTTGAGTGTGTATATATTGTGTGTGTTGCATGCGTTCATTGTAGCCCCTGCATCTCCTTGCAGCAAATAACACAGCCCCATGGTTGGACCAATAGGACAGGCAGTACAGAGGAGATCTGAATAACTTCTCCTTACTGCTGCCGCTGGGTGTGTTTGCAAGACACACAGAAGTCTTCTTTTATACATATAGATTACATATAAACACCAAACAGGACATACATATATTCAGTATAATTTTACAACAGTGTATGATGAGTTAATAGCAGATTAAGAACAAAAATTATAACAAGTGTATGTCCTAGTCATGTAAGTAAAAAATAAAAACAATGACATTTTGTTATGTATGGAAGAGAGAAGAGAGAAGGAAAAAGAAAAGATAGAAGAAATGAAAGAGATGGTTTATAAAAGTATTGACTTCCTCCTTCAATAGTTTTATAAACCTTGTATCTTTAACCCTTTGAGTTCTGGAAGAGTGAGCAATGCATTTCTTTGCAATGCGTTGTTCACCCCACTGGCATTCAGTGTGTTAAGACCTTACCTATTCTGCCTGGGGATTTTTCAGGAACAATTTTATTAAAAAGACCTTTAATAGAAAAATTTCATCTAAACAAATGAATAAAACCTAAAAAAGGACAAACACTGTGATCAGCTGTCTTTGACCAAGAAAACCCCTGTATCCTGTACTACAATACTAGGCATGGATGGGTTCCCACTGTTCACTGATGATCCTACAGCCACTGATCCTCCATAGTGGAATACTTCTGTCATAATGTTACTGCAATTCCAAGGATGATTCCAAGGATGAATCAGGTCATCCCAACAAAAACAACTGGTAGCTAGTCCCAGAATGCAGATGTTGCAAATGATCTTCCTTACATATTAACTGCTTACTGTACTACTTCATTAAAGGTCAATTGAACGAGCATCACAGTATGTAATAATACATTTTTATTGAACTAACATTCAGTTTCAGGGGTAAGCTTTTGAGAGCAACGCTTCCTTTATCAAGTCAGAAGCATAAAGAGTGTTGCTCTTGAACGCTTGTCCCTAAAACTGAATGTTAGTCCAATAAAAAAGGTATTATCACATATTTCAGTACTCATTCATTTGGCATCTACACCACTGGACTAAAACAGCTATTTTAATTAATATGCTGCCATTTATGCTACACACTGGATATCCCTCTGGCATACAAAGGGTTAAACTTCAGTATATGTGTTTATAAATTTGCCTGTGTAAATATACTTTGTGTTCTAAATAAAGTATTAACCCTTTGAGTGTCAGAGAGGTATCTCTTGAATTCAAAGTGTTAAATTACAAAACGCTGTCAGCAGGTTACAAGGTAAGCTAAAACTTCTCAGTAATGCCCCATCCACCATTCAAGCCCCCAGGGAACCACCTAAAAGAAAAATGTTCCTCTTCAGCAATTTAAAGTGTTGTGAGGTATGCACTGGAAAGCAATGCATTAGATTGTATTGCTTGTAGTATAATATCTGAAATTGGCGAGTATTCAACACACAAAAATCTAAAAAATAGAGAGCGCAACAACAAGGAGAAAAGAGGGAGGACAAAATAATCCTCTAAGTGTAGTATTTAAGATAAAACAATGAATATTTTAATATGAAAGAGTAAAATCACATAAAAATAAGTAACAAATCCCCCTCTCCCATTGCACTTACAATATGCCCATCTTGGGCTGTGAGCATCTCAGGGGTCCCAACCCCTATGTAGCCTCGTAACTGTGTCCCGTTGGTATAAGCCGATAGGTCTCAACTCCATGTATGATTCTCAAGATGCTCCAGCAGTCCTGTGCTGTATAGTCTGTGATGATGGGTATACTGCAGTAAATTAGTCGTTCAGAGAAAGTAAACAAACTCCGAATGCAGTAGGAAAAATAAACCCACGTGGAGCAGGGAACGCTGAACTCGGCATACATCGGGGAGATCCGTGTTGGAAACCGCAATCTGGGAAAACTCACAGGGGGCGGGGAGGGACCCGGCACCGAATGAGCAATGGAGGGGGAGGAGATACACCCAAGGTGTATCGTGGACATCTCATGTCCACTTCTTCAGGGGAATCAAATGAGAACCTTTTGCTTTTGGTTCATATTTATAGGAACGGCTCAATTGCACCCGTTTAAAGCTGTACTCATAATACACAAAACACGTAGCGCTTACAAATAGTAACTAAGTAGCTGACTATGTGTCTGGTTATTGAAACAATGTGTAAAATAAAGTAACCATATTGAAGATTGAAAAAGTATGTACTATTATGTGTGAATAATAAGATTAATAGTAATGGTGTATGAGATAATAAATGTTAAATAAAAACGAATAAATTAATATAAATAGATATGTGAGTATGCTGTTAATCGTGCTAAACATAAGAGGTAACAAAAATGATGTAACAAAAAAGATATTTGTATGCGCTATTACAGTGAATATGTGTAGCATTTTATAACTCACCATTCTATTAAGAGTCACTTATGAATATACACTTAATCGAAATACCAAAATGGAGAGCAAGAAATAATTGGAAAATCATTAAAAAACCTTATAAAAACTTTAAAAAAACAGAACTATCCTAATGATAACATAATGATAAAAAGAAAAAGAAAGAAAAAATGACAACAATCCCTTTCTTAAAAACTGAAGTAACATAAATTATTTCTTAAAAATTGATACAAGGCACTGATTTCATGAGAAAAAAAGGAAAAAAGAAAAAAATATATAATAGTCAATATAAATACTATATATGTTAAAAATCGCATATAACAAATATGTATATATATGTATTTTAGCACATAAAATAATGTGCATAGATTGTTAAAAGAGTCAAGGGACAAAAAAAAAAAAAAGAACCAAAAGCAAAAGGGTCTCATTTGATTCCCCTGAAGAAGTGGACCTGAGACGTCCACGATACACGTTGGGTGTATCTCCTCCCCCTCCATTGCTCATTCGGTGCCGGGTCCCTCCCCGCCCCCTGTGAATTTTCCCGGATTGCGGTTTCCAACACGGATCTCCCCGCTGTATGCCGCGTTCAGCGTTCTCTGCTCCACGTGGGTTTATTATTCCTACTGCATTCGGAGTTTGTTTACTTTCTCTGAACGACTAATTTACTGCAGTATACCCATCACTACAGACTATACAGCTCAGGACTGCTGGAGCATCTTGAGAATCATACACGGAGTTGAGACCTATCTGCTTATACCAACGGGACACAGTTACGAGGCTACATAGGGGTTGGGACCCCTGAGATGCTCACAGCCCAAGATGGGTGTATTGTAAGTGCAATGGGAGAGGGGGGATTTTTTACTTATTTTTATGTGATTTTACTCTTTCATATTAAAATATTCATTGTTTTATCTTAAATACTACACTTAGAGGATTCTTTTGTCCTCCCTCTTTTCTCCTTGTTGTTGCGCTCTCGATTTTTTAGATTTTTGAATTTTGATAAAGGCCTCCAAGGACGCCCTTTTTTCGTAGAGCAGCACCTGGTTGGATTTGGGAACACTGGATTTCTCTGGGACATCCTAGTTGGGATACATTCATCTTCATTCATATTGGGATTCATTTCATCACCATCCTCATCATTTGTTGCCATCTCCATCTCCATCTTCATCATGTACCATTTCTTCATTAAGTTCTAAGTTAAGTGACTTTTATTCAGTGTATATGATTTTTCCTTTTCCAACTAAGTGACTTTGATTTTTTACCTAGGACCATAGAAGGTTCAGACTAGATTGTACCATCAGGGCTTAAAATGTGAAGTCCTTTGCTACTAGCCAGACCTGAAAAGTTACTCCCCCCTGCAAGCCAAAACATACCCATCAGGGCTGAATTTCTACTCGCCAGGGCTGAATTTTCACTCGCCATTGGCTAGTGGAGAGTGGAAATTTTGAGCCCTGGTACCATATCATATTGTTGCTACAATTACTATCCTTGACTCACTGTAAAGATTACATATACTTCTAGTATACCTACACCCCTTTTTTTTTTTTTTTTGAGGGACTGTGGTAGTCTCCCATGTGGATTAGTTTTTGTTGCGCAATATAGTTTTATTTTGTATTTCTTATTTTGAGTATTCAACACTGTCTGCAATGACAAATTGGATGCATTTGAACATCACTTGACTGTCTTATTCTTATACTATATTGCAGGAGAGAAGAGAAAGAAAATGTTGTGTTTGGTGCACACTGAATATTCATTTATTAAAAGAATACATTTTATTAATATTGTTAAAATCCAAAATTAACTATAGTGAAAAGAAAAAGTTAAAAATCTTCAGGTTCGGGTTGAGTGGATTATTCAAAAATAATAATTAAGGAGTAAGAAATCAGCATGAGGTAAATAACCTTGTAAAGAAACTTCACAAAGTATATACACTTATGGCGGCAAAATGTGTCTGTTTTCCCTCATCAGACACTTGCACGCCTTGCCTCATAACTTGACTCCTAACAGAGATAGGGGAAGTTAAACAGTGAAACACCCTTCTAATTTGCAGCCAGATTCCTGTCCTTACCTAACATCTACTAAAGCTGAACAAGCTATTCTAGAATTTATTGTTTCCTTTTACCAACGCTACAAAGTATCATGTGTCTCATTCATCCTCTAGATGGCAGAGGACTCAAAGCGAGCTACCATAGGAAAACATTGCGGTACTCCGCCGCATCGCAAAGCATGCTTTTGCAAATTACTGGGCAGGAATCTAACTAGACTCGATTCTAAAAGGCAGTATAAATATCGATCTTATATCTAAATATGTATTTATGGGACTCTTTCACATCTACAGTCCCAACTAGCTGTTACGATCCTGACAATGGGTCTAACCTCCATTATCCTGTAGTGTTGTAAACAAAAGCTATTTTCTAGCTAATAATCGGATCATCTTCAACATAAAATATATTGTATTTTAATTCTGTTATACATCTTGCCTCATGATTTTAGCGTTCAAAGAAGTGACTATACACCTAATTCCCTTATTCCCTATAATTATCTCACCCAGAAGACTGAATCTTAAAACTAAATAATTCTTGTTTTTCTGGTGGGGGAAAAATTCGGTTCATTCCTCTGACCTAAAATTCATGCGGTCAGAGGTGCCCCACATACTGGACACTCAGACAGGAGATTTCCCTTCAAAAAAAGTGCAGGGAAAAACTCCAGCCTTCACCTAACATGTTTCGGCTTGGATAAGCCTGCATCAGAGGTATGGCAATATGGCCCCAAGAGGGATGACATTAAAGGATCTTATTCATGTGGCACTTGTCGCCTATGTCCTCATGTGAAGCGGACAACTGAAATTAAAGTGTTAGTAATGTCTAAAAAAACTTTTTTGAATTTAGAAGAGCTTAAAAAGCTGATCTAAATGCAAAAAAACGTATCTCTTAAACCGCTATGGTTTAAGAGATATGGGCGTTTAAAGTTTGATTTCTCCTACTGACAGCTGTAAAGCTGTTAGCAGGAGATCCGTGTCGGTCGACACGCTGGCGCTTGAGAAGTGCCGGGATCTCGTTACCTACACGGAATCCCTTCATTGTAATGGTCTAAAACGTGTGCCTAGTGTTCAGGCACACGTTTTAGACCATTCCAATGAAGGGATTCTGTGTAAATAACGAGATCCCGGCACTTCTCAAGCGCCAGCGTGTCGACCGACACGGATCTCCTGCTGACAGCTTTACACCTGTCAGTAGGAGAAATCAAACTTTAAACGCCTGTATTTCTTAAACTATAGCGGTTTAAGAGATACAGTTTTTTGCATTTTGATCAGCTTTTTAAGCTCTTCTAAATGCAAAAAAGTTTTTTTTAGACATTACTAACACTTTAAGGATAGTTTTGGGCATTTACATAAAATATCTAAATTTATAAACTGCAACACAAAAGGTGTCATATACTGTTTAGAATGTCCATGTCCCCAGTTATATGTTGGTATGACAAAAAGATCTTTAAAAGAACGTGTACTTGAACATATCTGTAAGATCAGGAGAGCTCCAATTGATATTGTAAAGGAGAAACAAAGTATCACTGGGACTCAAATATTGACATCAGTATCAAGACATTTTTATGAGAAACACCATAGTGATGTAACCAATTTGAAATGTTGGGGCATTGAACGGGTACAATTGGGAATTAGAGGAGGAGATATAGAACAAGCTTTACTCAAACGTGAATGTAGATGGATCTTTTTATTAGATTGTATTCAACCAAAGGGAATGAATTATTATATCAGCTTTAACATGTTTCTTTAAAGATAATATACATTCAAATCCAAAGATTGGTATAATCCCCATTAAAGTTATTGTTACTATCAATTAATTAAAACTCAGAACCAAGCTAAATAAGAATTTAATTGTAATTCAAAATAGATGTCAATCTGACAACCTTTAGGACCGGGGAGAATACCTCCAGATTAGAGAGGTGTGTCTTATAGGTATAAATACCTTGATTTTGGCCCCCCTTGCCATACCTCTGATGCAGGCTTATCCAAGCCGAAACATGTTAGGTGAAGGCTGGAGTTTTTCCCTGTGCTTTTTTTTAAGGTAAATCTCCTGTCTGAGTGTCCAGTATGTGGGGCGCCTCTGACCGCATGAATTTTAGGTCAGAGGAATGAACAGAATTTTTCCCCACCGGAAAATCAAGAATTATTTAGTTTTAAGATTCAGTCTTCTGGGTGAGATAATTATAAGGAATAGGGGAATTAGGTGTATAGTCACTCCTTTGAACGCTAAAATCATGAGGCAAGATGTATAACAGAATCAAAATACAATATATTTTATGTTGAAGACGATCCGATTATTAGCTAGAAAATAGCGTTTGTTTACAACAGTACAGGATAACAGAGGTTAGACCCATTGTCAGTATCATAACAGCTAGTTGCGACTGTAGATGTGAAAGAGTCCCATAAATACATATTTAGATATAAGATCGATATTTATACTGCCTTTTAGAATCAAGTCTAGTTAGATTCCTGCCCAGTAATTTGCAAAAGCATGCTTTGCGATGCGGCGGAGTACCGCAATGTTTTCCTATGGTAGCTCGCTTTGAGTCCTCTGCCATCTAGAGGATGAATGAGACACGTGATACTTTGTAGCGCTGGTAATAGGAAACAATAAATTCTAGAATAGCTTGTTCAGCTTTAGTAGATGTTAGGTAAGGACAGGAATCTGGCTGCAAATTAGAAGGGTGTTTCACTGTTTAACTTCCCCTATCCCTGTTAGGAGTCAAGTTATGAGGCAAGGCGTGCAAGTGTCTGATGAGGGAAAACAGGCACATTTTGCCGCCATAAGTGTATATACTTTGTGAAGTTTCTTTACAAGGTTATTTACCTCATGCCGATTTCTTACTCCTTAATTATTATTTTTGAATAATCCACTCACCCCGAACCTGAAGATTTTTAACTTTTTCTTTTCACTATAGTTAATTTTGGATTTTAACAATATTAATAAAATGTATTCTTTTAATAAATGAATGTTCAGTGTGCACCAAACACAACATTTTCTTTCTCTTCTCTCCTGCAATATTGATTATTGAATATGATGTTGGGGTAGCACCTGTAAAAGGTTTTTCCATTACTAAGGAATTATAATGCAATAACATCTCCTAAATTAATAAATGGACAACTTAATACCTTTTGTATTATCATTTAAACATCAGACAGTGCAGTTCTGTGTTTTGTGTTATTGTTATACTAGTTGAAGAGCCCGTTACATGGGCCACAGTGCAACTGCCATCCAGTCGCGGGGCAGTCACGCGCAGTAGAGACTACCCACGCCACGGCTGATACAGAGCTGGACGCTTGAGCATCCAGCTCTGTATCAGCCGTGGCGCAGGCAGTCTCTACTGCCATGACTGCAGCATGCGCAGCAGTCTCTACTACGCATGACTTCGTCATTACACACGTTTTAGCGAATTATTATATAGGATAACCTCTGCCTTGCCTAGAAATGAAGCTTGATTTATTTTAAAGAGAAGAGCTATTTGGCTTGAGAGTACATTTGTAAAGAACAACATTTTTTTTTTTAGAGGTTACAAGAAGATATGATTAACAAAACACATTCTCAGAAGTCCCCTGTTCAAAGTAAATACATACATAGTTTGTAAAACAAAATTTAATTTAACAAATGCATGCACAGACTTGGTCAGCTCAGAGGAAATTCAAAGAATCATCTACCAGTCTAGTATCCTATGCTGATTGGATGAATGCTACAAGTGAATGTACAAATGGGGAAAAAGGCATCACTGTCAAGCTTCTGTTTTTTATGGCACATAATTAAAAAAGTTAATTCGATGCACACTTGCTACCTGGAGAAGACAGGCAATTGGGAGAGTCTCTCCGTTCCAGCAAGGGCAATCTATAAGGGTTAATTCCATGTGATCTTCCGATCACATGACATATATAAAAATGTGCTTCCATCCTTGATCCACTGTCCACAGGAAGACACAGAAAAACATACATGTTGCTTCCCTAGCTTTGGTTTACTGCCCAGTGGTAATCACAGAACCACATACACTGTTTCACCTGCTTTGATCTACTGTCCACTGGTAATTACAGAACCACATACACTGCTTCCCCAGCCTTGGTCCACTGTCCACTGCTAATCATGGAACCACATACATAGCTTCCCCAGCCTTGGTCCACTTGCCTCTGGTAATTACAGAACCACATACACTGCTTATCCAGTCTTGGTCCACTATCCACTAGTAATCAATCAAAGAACCACATACACTGCTTCCTGAGCTTTGATCCACTGCCCACTGGTAATCACAGAACCACATACACTGCTTCCACAGCCTTGGTCCACTGTCCACTGCTAATCATGGCACCACATACACAGCTTCCCCAGCCTTGGTCCACTTGCCTCTGGTAGTTACAGAACCACATACACTGCTTATCCAGTCTTGGTCCACTATCCACTAGTAGTCAATCAAAGAACCACATACACTGCTTCCTGAGCTTTGATCCACTGCCCACTGGTAATCACAGAACCACATACACTGCTTCCACAGCCTTGGTCCACTGTCCACTGCTAATCATGGCACCACATACACAGCTTCCCCAGCCTTGGTCCACTTGCCTCTGGTAATTACAGAACCACATACACTGCTTATCCAGTCTTGGTCCACTATCCACTAGTAGTCAATCAAAGAACCACATACACTGCTTCCTGAGCTTTGATCCACTGCCCACTGGTAATCACAGAACCACATACAATGCTTTCTTAGCCTTGTGTTTGGGAAAGGCCATGGCAGGAGGGACTTACATGTCTTCCCTGCTGCAGAAAGAAACACAGCAGCACTTCACTTTGACCCTGTTGAGATCAGCATGGAGCAATGGTAATGAATGAAGACAGTGCAGAATGAGGGGGAACCATCAGCTTTTATTCTAATATATGAATATGTTTGGGGTTTTTTCCTTTAATGGGAGGGCATGCATATCCTCCCTGTAGTGCCAACTTACTGCATTAGAATTTTGGGTTTCCTACTCCCAAGTCTATTTCTTGGCCTCCTCAACTCTTAAAATAGCAGGGGTACCCTTGTTGGAAAGGGCAGAGTCTCCCCTTTCCAACAAGGGTATCTAATATGGTCTGCATGCTGGCTAATCACTTGAACACTGCCTAGAAAAATCATATATTGAAAATTAAGTTAGTTTAAGGAGGGTGGAGACTTTTAAAATAACCACTTTCTCAGCTTAGCTTCATTTTAAAAATTAGTAGCCTCCCTCTGAAGAGTTCTAGTTAAGCACTGTATTCTCTCTAATGTCCTGCTCATACAAACGTTACACCTGGTAGGGACCTCCATTCTGAGAGGAACTAAGTAACAATTAGATTTAGTACATCGATGAAGCAGAGAACATGCACCATATCTCCTGTTCTTAAGGCAGCTATTGCATTGGAACCATTATCAGAGACACAAAGCCAGTTTTCAAGGAGTGAGGTACACATTCATCTATGACCTGCTGTAGTTTCTTTAATACATTTACAGCTTTGTGGGTTTGTCTCTAAAAGCTCTGCATGTATAAAGTTGCATGCCATTGGTGTGGGCTACCCTAGAAATATAACTGTGGTGACCAGAAACCAAAATGGCCACATGATTTAATTTTTCTTTACTCCACCCAGCAACTACTTTTTAAAATTTTATATAAGCAGCTCTGGGTAGTAGAACTGAAGTTGCACTGTTCCTTTCTAACATCTCTGAGAGACATCCCTGTCCATCTACAAGAGGACTCGGGCCTACCCATAGCATGAAAGTCCTGCGCAGAGTTCTGTGATTCCATGCCTCATTCACCAGACACCCCTTGGCTGGGGGAAATGAAGGAGGTGGTTGAGCCAACATTGGACCGGAGCTCCCTTGATTTATAGGCTAAGTTTATTCCAAGACTACCCTGGGTGCCCATGTCTGGAAATAACTGTGCTGCTCTGTGTGTGGAGAGGGGTCGGTGTCAAGCTCATCTTTCATGTTTGCATTACTGTTAATGATTTCAATATAATGAAAAGCAGAAAACAGCGGAAAAGTTGAACCTTTCATGTGAATTTTTCCACACAGTGGGAAGTGGTTTTTTTTTGGGTTTTTTTTCATATTTCTTATTTGAGGGGGGAAAAGTTTAGCTGATCCCAAGTTATTGGCAAAATACCAGAATGCTGTAATCTACTCAAGCCTCATACACAAAACCAAATGTAGTACAAGGCAGATGCAAATTAACTTCACCACAGGGAGCACATCATTCCTACTGATTTAACTTCAGATTCTAATCCCTTGAACACTGTGTTGGATACTTCTCTAGCAATCAAAGGGCTAAAACTCCAATCTAAATCACTGTTTTGCACTGGGTTGCATTGCAATTTCTCAGATTCCTCCTCCATCTCTTTAACCCCTTAAGGAGCAATGCCTTGCATATATATGCCAGTGTTCCTTAAAGGATTAAGTGCATTGTTAAATGCGTTTCTCCTTTAACTGGATCAAAATCATTATGATGTTGTACCTGGAAAAGTCTCGTACTGAATTTGGAGCACATAAAAATGCCATAAACAGATTATCTGCATTGAAATTTAAGATTCTAACCAACGTTACATTACCGCCCCAATCCCATTTAAATCTCTTAGCCTGTATTATGTAATACCTTTTAATAAATTGACCTGTCACCATAAAACAAGCTTAGCTTGTTTTACAGAGAATTATAATTATATAATTATATATGTTGTACTAGCCATTATTCTGTAAAATAAATAGATTTGAAGTATTTAACTTTTATGTTTAAGGGCACTTTATGCTAATTCCCTTCACAGTACACTAACCATTTATTTTCAAAGCCAAACTTTGCTCACTTTGCTATGAGAAATGTCCACAATGTATGGGCTCTGCCTTCATAACAGTGTGTGGGCTCTGCCTTCATAACAATGTGTGGGCTCTGCCTTCATAACAGTGTGTGGGCTCTGCCTTCATAACAGTGTGTGGTAATGCTGACCTAGAACAAAATAATTAGCATTAAGTACCTAACTGTACTTCCACCACAGAAAGGTTAATGTATCACAAACTATCTTACAAACAAATGGCTATAATAAGAAATACACCCTTCCTAAATGCATATGTATATTTTTTTACAGAATGGAACATATTAAATACAAGATTGTTTTCAAGGACAATTCTAAAGTTTAGGTGAATACGCTCTTAAGTTATTTTTAACCCTTTAATTGCCAGAGGGGGTATACCATGCATTGTGGTGATCATGTACACACAGCACCATGGTGTCAGATCATACACACAGAGTGAAATGGAGACTATGTAGGTTTATAATGTGCAGTGATTGGTACTACAAGGTCAGCATTAGAGGGTGTACTAGCTGTGAACAGTATTTGAAAGCAAAATTGTAATCCATAATATCTGGCTTTACCTACAGGTGTGATGGTTTAACTGTTTCAGTGGGGTGTGCAAGGAATAGTGCTACAATGTGTTGCACAGCAGTAGAACTGAAAGGGTTAAAGTGTTTGCTGTCATTGAAGACAGATGAGAGCAGAGAAATGGGCCGGGTGTGAGACTGACTGATTTTTCACTGCGTAAATTCTGTTTAATTTGAAGCCTGTTTGAATGTAATAACACTGAGAAGAGACTCCATATAAAATGAGTCAGTCAGGCACCAGGCATTACTGTAATCTGTGTGCAATGACAGGAAACAGATTAGCCCTTTGAGTGGTATAGTGGTTCGCAATGCATTGCAGTGTAATGATTTGCACAAACCTTGTAGTGAAAGGGATATAGAATCGGATACTATATTTAAGGGGATTTTTTTTTTTTCTATATGTATAGTAATCGCAGGCTGTAGACATTGCCTCAGCCTAGGCCCCCATTGTGACTGGTCCAGCGTAGGTACAAACTATGTATAGTTACAGTAGGTATTGGCAGCATAGCTGAAATTAGCTATTCACTAGATACCCATGTGACCGTACCCCATGTTCCCGTAAGTTTACAGGATTTGTAGGAGCCCTGCTATCGGTTTTGTCAGTAGCTTTCCTCCAAGAAGAGCTTGGTAGTGCAAAAACATATCCTTGTCCTGCACCCAGCCATCCTAGGTTAACCCTCCACCTGGAAATTACCAGCCCTGAGCTGCTGGATTCCATTTGTGGTATGAAACTTCAAATAGGATGATGTGTGGGGTGCAGGTGCGGTGTTAGTTGTGTGGGGTGCAGGTGCAGTGTTAGCTGGCCATGTTAATTTTTGTGAAGAGGAGATATAGGGTTGGCAAAGTCCTTGCAGGTGAGAGTGGCCAGGGGCAGGAAATGTGGCTAAGTGGAAGGAAGGTGTAGAGGGAGGAGGTGTGTACTCTCGAGGATGGTGAAGTCCTTGCACACCCCATGCCTACACCAATGGGACAGGCAGTATAGAGGAGATATGCATAACTCCTCCTAACTGCCGCCACTGAGTGTGTTGGGCTTCGGATAAGCTTTTAGTCACATTATGCTTTCTCATATATATATATATATATATATATATATATATATATATATACTAGCAATGTGGGACAGCGTTGCCCGTCAGGATATCTAGGGAATTAATGCACACACATGGATGCAAGACAAACACACACAGAGACACACACACAAATGCATACGCATGCACTGAGATGTATAAAGAGCGACACAGTCATACCCACATACATACAATGCACAACATGCAGACACACAGAGTGTGATACAGACATGCAACACACACAGTGAGGAACACACAGGCACACACAGAGACACACACACACAGAAGTGAGTCATAAGGGGGTGACTTATGTGTCATTGTAATGAGTGTGTGTTTGTACTTATGCCTCCGTTGTGGCATTCATTCATATAGTTGAAATTCATGTGGCAATTGCACAGACTATGGTGGAAGGTGGATCGTACTGGCTCCCGGGGTATGAGTGAGTGTGTGTGAGTGAGTGGCATTCATTCATGTAGCTGAAATGCATGTGGTAATTATACTATGGTAGAAGGTGGATCGTGCTGGCTTCCGGGGTGTGAGTGAGTGTGAGTGAGACTATGGTGGAAGGTGGATCGTGCTGGCTCCTGGGGTGTGAGTACGTGAGTGCGTGTGAGAGTGAGTGATTGCGTGTGAGTGATTGCGTGTGAGTGTGTTAGTGTGTGAGTGAGAGAGAGTGTGAGTGTGTGAGTGTGAAAGTGTCAGTGTGCGAATTATTGTGAGTGTGTGTGATTGAGTGTGAGTGTGTGTGATTGAGTGTGAGTGTGTTTGAGTGAATGTGTGAGTGAGAGAGTGTCAGTGTGTGAATTATTGTGAGTGTGTATGATTGAGTGTGTATGATTAAGTGTGTATGATTGAGTATGTGTGAGAGTGTGAGTGAGAGTATGAGTGTGTGTGTGTGTTTTTTTGTCTGATGTGTTTGTGTCTGTGGTGTAGGAGCGAGTGGCAGCCATTTTGTTTTTTCAGTTACTTGGATAGTGGTGGGCAGGCTGGATAGTGGGGGCAGGCCAACTCCCTGCATGATTTAAATCACTCCCCCATTGAATCACCCAATGGAAGCAGTAACTCCTCCTTACTTAACCCTGTGAGTGCCAGAGGGGTAAGCAATGCATTGCAAAGCTGGCACTCAAAGGGTTAAGTTATGGTAACATAGCAATATAACACATGGTGGCTCCAGGGATGGCCCTAACATGGGTCCCGGGGGGTCCACTTTGACTGGGGCGGCAATTTGCTGCCCACTGTATGTAAGCCAGCCGCCAGGTCTGTGTCCACATGGCACAGGACAAAGAGTTTTGACTCCCTCCTGCGAGCGGTGCGCCTGCTGTGACAGTAATTAGTGTGGCTCAGCCTCAGTCTGTCAGCCTGACTGAGGCTGAGCCAGACTAATCACTGTCACAGCAGGTGTGCTTGGCAGGGTGTCTCCTGCAAAAAAAAAAAAAGCTTGCAGGCAGAGGTGCTGACTTAACAGCCACTCTGCGGGCGGGCTGTCAGCTTGCGCACAGACATCCTCCCATGTTGCCTCTCTCGCTCCACGCGCTGTACTGAGGTCAGAGCACCGAGACTCACGTGACCTGCTGGCGCTCAGACATCAGACCACGTGGGGAGTACGAGAGGCAGCATGGGAGGATCAAGCTGCCTGCCATTAGACACCAGGGAGCTGGACAACTGTGGGTGCTGGCGGGGGTAAGTCCTGGGTGGGCAATGGGGCATGTCCTGGGGTGCTGGGATAAGTCCTGGGTGGGCATGTCCTGGGGTGCTGGGGTACGTCCTGTGTGGGCAATGGGGCATGTCCTGGGGTAAGTCCTGGGTGGGCATTGGGGCATGTTCTGGGGTGCTGGGGTAAGTCCTGGATGGGCAATGGGGCATGTCCTGGGGTGCTGGGATAAGTCCTCTGGTGGGCATGTCCTGGGGTGCTGGGGTACGTCCTGGGTGGGCAATGGGGTATGTCCTAGGGTGCTGGAGTAATTCCTGGGTGGGCAATGGGGCATGTCCTGGGGAGCCGAGGTAAGTCTGGGATGGGCAATGGGGCATGTCCTGGGGTGCTGGGGTAAGTCCTGGGTGGGAATGTCCTGGGGTGCTGGGGTACATTCTGGGTGGGCAATGGGGCATGTGCTGGGGTAAGTCCTGGGTGGGCAATGGGGCATGTGCTGGGGTAGGTCCTGGGTGGGCAATGGGGCATGTCCTGTGGTGCTGGGGTAGGTCCTGGGTGGGCAATGGGGCATGTTCTGGGGTGCTGGGGTAAGTCATGGATGGGCAATGGGGCATGTCCTGAGGTTCTGGGGTAAGTCCTGAGTGGGCAATGGGGCATGTTCTGGGGTGCTGAGGTAAGTCCTGGGTCAGCAATATGGGTGCTGGGGCATGTTTTAATGGGCATCTGGCAGTGGCATATTTAATGGGCAAACTGGTTGTGGCATATGGAGGGAGAAGAGAAACAGACAGATGTTGGAAGAGGAGAGAGACAGACAGACATGGAGAAGAGAAAGACAAAAGAGGAGAAGATACATAGCAAAGAGACACATGGGGAGAGGAGAGACAAATGTATGACATGGTGAAGAGAGACAGACATGGGTGGGATGGAGGGAGGGAGAGAGAAATGGGTGGCATGGCGGAGAGAGAGAGACATAGGTGGCATGGAGAGAGAGAGACAGACATGGGTGGCATGGAGGGAGAGAGAGAGACATAGGTGGCATGGAGAGAGAGAGAGACAGACAGACATGGGTGGCATGGAGGGAGAGAGAGAGACATAGGTGGCATGGAGAGAGAGAGACAGACAGACATGGGTGGCATGGAGGGAGAGAGAGAGACAGACATGGGTGGCATGGAGAGAGAGAGAGACATGGGTGGCATGGAGGGAGAGAGAGAGACATAGGTGGCATGGAGAGAGAGAGAGACAGACAGACATGGGTGGCATGGAGGGAGAGAGAGAGACAGACATGGGTGGCATGGGGGAGAGAGAGAGAGAGACATGGGTGGCATGGAGAGAGAAAGAGACATGGGTGGCATGGAGAGAGAGAGAGACATGGGTGGCATGGAGGGAGAGAGAGAGACATGGGTGGCATGGAGAGAGAGAGAGAGAGACAGACAGACAGACATGGGTGGCATGGAGGGAGAGAGAGAGACAGACATGGGTGGCATGGAGAGAGAGAAAGAGACATGGGTGGCATGGAGGGAGGAAGAGAGAGACATGGGTGGCATGGAGGGAGAGAGAGAGACATAGGTGGCATGGAGAGAGAGAGACAGACAGACAGACATGGGTGGCATAGAGGGAAGGAAAGAGAGAGACGTGGGTGGCATGGAGGGAGAGAGAGAGAGAGAGACATGGGTGGCATGGAGGGAGAGACATGGGGTAGACAGACAGATGGTATTTTATAACTGTCCATTTTTTTTACATCTGCAGAAGAGTTAGGTAGCAATCTTTCACACAGGACACCACTTTAACAATTTCATAACCAGGGATGTCTGCTCCTGTACTGTTAGATTTTATAACCCTTTGAGTACAGGAGCAGAAAATTCTAACCCTTTGAGTACAGGAGCAGACATCCCTGGTTATGAAAGGGTTAAAGTGGTGTCCTATGTGAAAGACTGCTATCTAACACTGCTGCAATTGCAAAAAAAAAATGGACAGTTTTAAAATATCATCTAAAATGTGCAGTTCTTCCATTTGTCTTCACATTATACTAACTGCACACGGAATGTAACCAGGGGAGTTGGTTGGCTTTGAAAGACCTGTGGCTTAACCCTTAGTGTGCCAGAGGGGTATGCAGCGCATTGCAATGCACTGCATACGCCTGCATTCAAAGGGTTAAATTTGCTTAGAGCAGCCATATGGGCGTGTTTTAGTGGGTGTAGTTTGGGGGGGGCAGCATTTCATCCTTGGACCCAGGCAGCACAATGTGTTGGGCCGGCCCTGGGTGGCTCTTCAGTTGAGGCAGCGTAGCAATATGTTGAGGGAACAAATAGAAAGTGGTGTTTGAGGCTTGCCCTCTGTAACATACAGCAAAGCATCTCTCTCCCTTTAAGGAGAAAGGGTGGGAAGCAGGAAGCAGGAAGTGGAGGAGTGACAGTTGAAAACAGTGAGGTGACTGAAGAGATGAAAAGCGTTAAATAAAAGAGTTGCTATTAAGTTTATCCCTGAGTGTTTGTATTTTAAGGAAACATTACACCCTCCTACTGAAACAGAGTGTATGGAGGGTTACAATTATCTGTGGGAGGTGAAACAGTGTGTATGGAGGGTTACAATTATCTGTGGGAGGTGAAACAGTGTGTATGGAGGTTTACAATTATCTGTGGGAGGTGAAACAGTGTGTTTGTGGGGTCATGATCCTGAGTGAGAGTGTGTGTGGACCAGGAGAAGTTATTGATATCCCCTATTTCAGGAGTGAGTGGCAGCTATATTTTTTTTTGTCAGTTGGATAGTGGTGGGTGGGCTGGAGGGGGCGGGCCAACTCCCTCTATGATAAACACGCCCCCATTGAATCACCCAATGGGAGCAGTAAAGTCCCAGTTGAATCACCCAATGGGAGTTGTGTCTCCTAATGAGACATAAATTATGTAATGAGACATTCTGTTCAATGAGAGTTTCTTTTCTGAGGAGACATAAATTATGTTCTGTGTGTGGGGTACCATAAATTATGCAATGAGGCTTATTCTTATATATATATAGCTTATGTCCACAATTTCCTGTTTATGATCGGTGTCTGCCTCTAGGTCACACCTTCAAACAGCAAACAATGGTCTTCAATAGACCTAGATGGTTCATAGGGGACACATCTCTTTATCAGATTGTAAACTGCAACAATTAGTTGTGGATCACAAGAGAGAATGGCTGTTTGAGGAACACTTACATAGCTAAAGTCCTTCTGTTATACACAGTAATTGTAATGAAACACCAGACTGCTATGTGAGGAATCCTAATTGGGTGTCATTCTATTACACATGGTAAACTGACTGTTGATTAAAGTACTCCTACCTAGATAGGTATTTCTGTTGTACACAGTAATATAGATATACCTGACAGATGTATGATGCACTCTTACCTAGTCTAAGTAGGAGTGCTTTATAAAGCATACATATTCTGTATAATAGAATAACTTACCTAGAAAGGAGGTATTAGTCCTTCATAAAGCAGTTCTCCCTTCTTCACATGGGTCTCCCCATCCTACTAGTTTCTCTCTATTCTGTCAGACAGGCCTTTTTCCCCTCCAGACATATATCTCTCACACCCCAGACAAGGCCCCCCCATTCTTTCTCCACTGCTGGTCTCTGTCAACAAGTCAGGTCTGTCTTACTCTGTACCCCCCAATTAGGTAATTCCATCTACCAGATTCCTCCCTCAAATCTCCTCCAGACAAAAGGCTCATTCTTGTCTCCTCATCTGTAGTTAGCTTTGGTACATCAATGTAGTGATGTATCTGATTATAAGAGTACTTATACCTGCCCCAAACCAACTGATGCAATTGGTTGTTCTCACCAATCACACTGATGGTGGTTCCAGCACTGAAGATGCCAAGTTAAAATGCCAGTGCTAGCAAAGACTAAATGATAACACTGGTTCTAGAAGCTCAATCACTGATGTTTTCTTTTGAATAATGCGGGAAGGGGAATTTTATAAAATGGATAGTGGCCTATAAAGGATACTGAGACATTGCATACATCATCTTGCGTTGAATCATACTCTGGCTATGACCCTTAGCGGGCTCTGACAAGATTGGGAGTATTGCAATGTAAACCCAGAGCTTGAGCCACACCTAACAACTCCCATGCTCAACAGTAAACTATAAAAATGATGACATCTACTCTTTCAGAACAACCACATAATGTACTCTAAAATTAAATTGTCATCACTAAAAAAATAAAAAATATAACATGAATTGCAACAGAGGGAACACTCCTAGCATGTGCCCTTGGCTATAATGCTTTAATCCAACATGTTTTGGCTTTACAAGATTTTGAGATTTCCTGGATGTTTTTGGCACATCACAATGGGAAATACATTCTCTGTCTTGGCCTTACAAGTTGCAAACTTCCCAAAACACATTTGATTTTTTTTTCAGCTGCCATACTTTTCCATAAACTGTGTTTCCTCCCAGGCATAACAACAATAATCCCATGGATGCTAAAATGTTTTCTTTCATTGTTATGCAATGCTAAATTGGCCATCTTATGGTTAGATTCTGACAAATAATGGTCCTTATCCTATATGACTTTTCTGCTGATTTTGATATCATTGCCTACTCCTTCAAATACCACTCTTTTTTGGCATCTGCAGCTTTGGCCTTCTAAAAAAAACAATAGTTTAGCCATTGTGAATCATACCAAGTGCACAGAAAAAATTCCCTGAAATTCCTTTGATTTAAATGGGTAATTTAACCACATGAATGCTAGAGAGGTCTCCATCGCATTACTAACTAAGGGGTTAAATAACCCATTTAAATCAATAGGAATTTTTATTTCTCCCCTATGGTGCAGTTGCTTTACTCTACACTAGCGGTCAAAAGTTTAACAACACCTCAATTTTTGCTACTTTTAGTTATTGCCTGTCAGAGACATTGCCATGATGGGGAGGAAATGGTTAATTTTCTTTTAAACCAAATTCTCTGAAATTCTGTTTTAAGATGTGTGTAAATGATCTCATGTTATAACAATGGCCCTTTGATTCAAGGTAGGGGGTGAAAATAACTGAATGTCAGTTATGGAGATATATGATTAGGTGCTAGACTCCAACTCTAAAGGAAGATATACTTTCATATGGGAAAGTCTAGATAGTATGACATGTTTACATGAAATATGTCGAGCCGGTGAACTCCCTGAGGAAAAAACACAGATTCATGTGTCATATGTAAAATCTTAATGTAGGGTAAGAGCGACATCTCCAGGCTAAATAGTGTTATTACAAATGCTTTGGAATTTTTTCATAATATTATGAGTGATGTAATATGGAAATTAGGGATTAGGAGTTTCCAATCAGGTACTACTGATGATGTCACTGCATAATGAGATGGCTCTTTAACCAATCAGAGCAGATTTTGATAAGAGGAATTTCATATTATAAATATGCAAGTTTAGAGAGAAAAAGGGATTTTTTTCCTCTTGGGGATTGGCTGGTTTTTTCTTTCCTGGCTGACTGATAAGAGGTACAAAAAAATACCCAGTGGACTGGTAACTATACATTTTCTTATTTAAATTTAGCAAAATTTCAGAATCATATACATATTTCTTCTATATTTGAAGAAACTTAATTTTCTTATAATTTGTCTTAATTGGACTGGCCAGCCATTTGGGATCAATTATAATAAGCTATAGTAGCTATAGAAACTCTGAAATTAAGCAGAATTTATTTATTATTGGTAAATTGTTATATTTTGCCAGATAAATGTAACATAGTTAAATAGCTTGTTTTATATATTAGTTAATATAATTCTTGGTATTTCTAGAATAATATATTGCATTTCTAGAAAGGTTATAATAACTAATATTTGATCTGGGGAATTCCTTGAATTCATTTATTAACCATTTAACTGCTATTTCTCCATTTACATTGAGGTTTTTTTTCAAAACTTTATTAGAATCTAAGAAGAGTTACAATTGAAATCTTGCAACAAAATATACAGAATGATACATATCAGAGATCCAAGTACTTACAATAAGACTGAGTTGAATACATATACAATCAGTAACATCTAACATGTAGGACCCACTCTTTCTCATGCGCATAAGGTACTCTGAATAGTGTATTAACATGAAGACTTAATATTGTGATTTCATGTACACACATCGTGACTCAAATAAAGGTAGCTATAGAAAAAGATTGTACAAAGAAAACAAGTAGACTCGAGATAAGAAATATGTAAGAGTTACCATAATACTTGTGTTAGGACAGAAAATGTAATGAGAATATGAAAAGCGAGGAAAAGTTGAGAGAAAAGAAAAGAAGAGAAAAGAAGACAGTGAGGTCCAGGTAGAGAAGGAGCCCTCCAGCCGATGTGATTGATCAGTCCCCAACGAGGCACTATAAAACAGCCAATCCGCTCAAGAATCAGAATCAGAAGAGTGAGAGGATTTAAGCCTGGTAAGTTTTCCCAGAGAAAACCTGAGGACATTAGAAGACCGAGGTAGTCTAGTATAGACACCTGTGTGCGTGACTGCCCTGAGAACATCAAATCAAATAAGTGAATAGTCAGAGACAGAGAGTCGAGGAGGCACCATTGCCTCATTTCTGTAACCCAAGTCTTGACCCGTATTGTAGTGTAAAAAAACAGAACAAAATGGGTCATATACAGGGGCCTTATGGTTTGTTTATGTCTATAAGGTCGGAGGTTTGTACTGTCTAGTGTCAACTTATGACCCTCAGACACCAAAAGATTCCCATACTGACCAGTCAGATCTGAAGGTGTCTAAAGATCCGGTGGATATCGCAAGAAGTTCTGCAAGCCTGTAGGTTCCGTTCACACTGGCCAACCATGAAGACACAGTGGGGGTGGACGCTGAATTCCAATGCCTTGGAATAAGGTGCCTGCATGGAATAACAATTGTCTTATTAGATTTGTGTGATGAGGGGGAATTATAGGGGAGGCAGGGAGTGCAATGAAGAGACAGAGCAGAGGGTCCGACCGCAAAGACAGAGAAAGAGTAGAATTAATCCTTGTTAAAACTTCAAACCGGTAAAGCTTGATCCTAATGCAGTCCCACCAAAGATGATAAATGGAGCCCAGTTCTTTCTGGCATCTCCAGCATAAAGGGGAAGTAGACGGAGAAAAACGATGGATTGTCGTGGGTGTAAGATACCACCTTGTGAAAAGCTTATAGCTAGATTCTTTCATTAATATATTCGATGTTATGGAGAGCATATCCTGTAGAATACCAAGCCATCTCAAAGTGGTGTAAGAGATTCCCAAGTCCTTTTCCCATGCTAGTACAAAAGAGGGTTTAGCATTATTGGTGGAAAGATTTAAGAAGCCGTACACCTTGGCAAGTTGCTTGATCTTCAGAGACTGCATTTCGAACGCCAATATGAATGCTGTCAGAGTCCTGCCTTTGTAACCTTTACGTGACAAACACTGTAGATAGTGCTTAATTTGTAAGAAACCCCATCTATGTGATTCGGGCAAGGAATAGATAGATACTAATGTGTCAAAATCCGGTATACCCGTGGTAGGTAAAAGTTTGTAGAGTGTGGATCCCCTTAAGTTTCCACTGAGCAAATATCGGGTCTGCAATACCTGGAGTGAAGCCTGGGTTGCCAAGTATCGAAAGTAAGGGGGATGGATAACTGGTAACTGCTGCCTTAGTGTTTAGTGTGTCCCATTGATTGAGGAGATGTTTTAAAATTGGGTGAGAGACAAAAATCTCCGGTCTATCCTCCGGGGAAATCCACAGAACATTGTTCAAGAAGCTAGGCAGCAAGTCTGGAGCCAAAACCCCAACCCAGTCCTTCCCAGGTCTATATATCATATCTAAGAGGAGAGTGACTGATGTGGCGGTGTAATAGTCAGTAAGATTTGGAAGTGCCAAGCCCCCATTGTTGATTAGAAGATAAAGTCGTAAGGCGGAAATCTGGGTTTCTTATATGTCCAAACGAAGCATTCAATGTTGATTGCAGAATATGTATCTGTGTCTGCGATAATGTCAGAGAAATATTTTTAAAGAAATAGAGGAGTTTAGGTAGCTCTATCATTTTGACAAGGTTGATCCTGCCAAACCAAGACACATGCAAATTGTTCCATCGTTTAAAATCTTCAGTAAGTGTACGGAGGATATGCTCGAAGTTTAAGGCTCTAACGGTTTGTAAAGTAGATGTCAGGAAAATGCCTAGATATTTGATCTTATCATTCTGCCACTTAAAAGGGAACTGACATTGCAATGTAATCGGTAGATTAATATTGAGGATTTCTGATTTTGATGCATTCATTTTGAAATTGGAAACCGTGCCAAATTCCTGAAGTGTCTTTAACAGCACCGACAGAGAGGACTCAGGGCGAGTAAGTGTTAATAGAATATCGTCTGCGAAACTGGATAATGTGGTCTCGCTGTGGCGTGTCAGAAGGCCAAATATGTCTGGATGAGATCTAAGCAAGTTTAAAAGAGGTTCAAAGGAAAGTATGAATAGTATAGGGGAGAGTGGGCACCCTTGTCGGGTACCACTTGAGATGGTGAAAAGACCGGAGAGATATCCATTAATTTTTCAGTGGGCCCATGGGGCATTATATAGACTCATAATGCTGTGGATGCTTCGGACACCTAACCCTAGAGCTGCCAACATTACTTCCATATAGGTCCAACTTACCCTATCGAACGCTTTTTCGGCACCTACAGTCAGAAATAATGATGGTATTTTCTGCACTGTTGCCGTATGAAGCAGAGCTATTGTCTTGGCCGTATTATCCCGCGTCTCCCAACCTGGAACAAACCCGACTGATTAGGGTGTATAAGATGCGGGAGACAGGTCTTTAAGAGGTCCGCCAAAAGCTTGGCATAAAATTTAACATCATTGTTCAAAAGAGAAATTGGACGATAGTTGGAGCATGTAGTTGGATCTTTCTCGGGTTTTGGGATAAGAGTTACGTGTGCCTCTAGAGCCGTGGAGGCGAAATATGCTCCCCGGAGGATTGCATTAAAGAAAGCTAGCATATGTGGTACTAAAGATTCAGTAAAAGTCTTGTAGTAGATTGTAGGAAAACCATCCGGGCCTGGACTTTTTCCCTTTGGGGAGGTGCAAATTATGTTAATCAGTTCCTGCTATGTAAATGGAGATTCTAAGGCATTTAAAGTAGATTCGGGAATACATTTGACTCCTGATGTTGCTAAGAATTCTCTAACATGAAGACCAATAAGACATCCTTGGAAGCAAGTGGGGTGTCTAGATTATAGAGTTTGCTAAAATATTTGACAAAAGCTCACAAGATCTCTGGAAATGTATAGCAAGAGGTGCCCGATTCATCTTTAATATGGGATATGTAATTGTCTCAACGCTTTATTTTAACAACTCTAGCTAGTAGCTTACTACATTTGTTCCCAGGCATGTAATGAGAATATTTTGTCCACCTAAAGGACTTGAGGGTAGTAGTGGTATAATAATTGGAGACTTCATGTTTTATCTCTTGGAGTTTTAGATAATCCTCAGGGCTCGAGTAAGTTGGTGACGAGCCGTGAGTGTGGCAAATGTCGACAGCAAAAAGTTGATACGAGTAGTTTGTCCCTTCTTCTGACGAGGACACAACCCGATAAAGAGTCCTCTCAGGACGTACTTGTGTGCCTCCCAAAGCGAAATTCGGGAATCTACCGCACCTTTATTTGTTTCAAAATATTCAGAAATGGCCCCAGATATTTTGTCTAAGTTCTTTTGATGGCATCATATGTTTCTAAGCAGATTAACCCTTGGAGTACCGTACAAGTTTTACATAGGACTACTATAGTCATATTTGTGATATATGTTGCACGAAGTTTAATATACTGTCTAGACATATATTATTGGATTGATTCTAAGTGTATTCTTGGTATAATCTTTGATTGACTATATTAATTGCAATTTATATGATTTAGTCAGAAGGCATGCAATATTTGAAATCAGTACATAATTAAATTATAGTGATCTATATCTGGGATTTTATTCCAGTTAGTCTCTAAATTTGATTATTATATATGGTACAAGGGAATCTGTCAGAGGACCTGGCTTAATATTAAAGTTGACTCATCTGATAATATACCTTAAAACTCAATTAGCATAGTTTATACATTTTCTGGGGCAAAAGGTATTCATATACACTGCTGCCAATTTTCTGTGCTGCTGAGTGCAATTATTGTTATCTAATACCTCTGAATATACCTATGTGTGGTTAACCCTTTAACTGCTGGTAATCCTAATGGTGATAATTGTGGTTTGAGTTACTATATATCTATTGTAATTGCTGATCACTCATTTATATCATTGTTGTTTTCACTTTATATATATATAATATATTGTATTTAATAAACTATATATATTTTTGCACAAATATGCGTGTCAATACCTAATATAGTGTAAAGTTCTCAAAATTATTTAATATTGTCATTTATCTATTTATGGGAATTTATCCAACCTGATTGGTTCTCTTGTTTGGATACCTTCAACATAATTGGTTTGATATCATTGGAGGTACTGCTGAGATCTATACGCAGCGTTGACACATTTGTCAAATAATTTTATTAGCAGACATGTTACACAGTAACATATTTGTGCATAAACATGTCTCAGTCAGGTTCTTCTGTGTCTGATGCAATGGAACAGATCTCAGGAGAAGACATGAAATGGTCGGTAGAAGGTAGGTTACTTTATGCCATCCATTCTCGCCTAAAAATTAAAAGTGATGCACAGCAATGGAGAGATAATATAGAGTTATGGGTAGAATCCCAATATGATAAAATTTGGCAACCTGATAGCTTCTACTGTTGAGCTTTTAATAAATGTATAGAACAAACCAAGCCAAAGGAGTTGGATGTACAGATTTTATTAACAGAGCCCAAATTGTTAAATATTATAGCCTTCCAGAGAAACAAATTAGAGGCTAAGCAAGAAAAGATGGATCCAAAGGCTAAGATTGAAAGAATCTCTGAGTTAGAGAAAGATGTGTGTGACTACCATAAATTAGTAAAAACACAGGAAGAGGAAATTCAGTCTCTCCAGCACCAGGTAAATGGGCTAGAGAGCAGGTGTAAAGATAATCTGGCAAAAGTGCTGTATGCAAAAGAATGGTATTCTATCCTCAGTGCTGATTTGTTTAATTTAACATATGAGAACCACAACTTGAAAAAACAAGTTGCTCAACTCCAGTCCCATATAGACAGTTGTGCTCATGAGAATGCCAAACTTCAGGAACAAATGTTGGACTACCAGTCCATTGATAGTACCCCTAAGAGGGATGTATCAATCGATCAAGGGACTTTGGATATCTTGTCCAGGCAGATACAGGAATTATCAGATAGAATGCAGGCTTTTACTACCTCTCATACTGACAATCCTCATGCTGAACAGGAACAAGGTATTAGTCCTGATAGGAAAGCCAGCCATCAGGATCACTCACCCTGGGAGGGAGGGGCTGTTAACCCTTTTGATTCACAGTCATGAGGATGAGGGTAGCATCCTAGAGAAATTTGCACACCATACACCTCAGAGCCTCTTAACAAGTCACAAATTAACCTCTAACAGAAAGCCAGTGCTCAAACCTAACAGGAGGACTATGCCCACACTGAGTAGGTATGAACAAGAGGAAAGGTCACCCTTAGTGGGTGATAAAACCAAAATAATAAGGTTTATTAAGGACACTGTGCCAGTTTTTCAAAGAAAATCTAAAGTGTCTGTTGTTAACCATCTAGAGCGTTATCTTGAAACACTTGCATCTCTAGGCCTTCATTCTGACCGTCATAAAATGTATTATGTGCCTTGGGTTTTTGATATTTCAGAGGGTTTCTTTTTCATATCCCTTAGTGATATGGATATCACCACCTAGGAAGAAACTGCTGAGGAAATAATCCTAGCTTTTGGGCCCTAAAAAACCCACCATGAGGATAAATGTGCTATGTATGCACTAAAATGTAGATCAGAACAGGACCCCAGGCAATTCTTGTCAAAGCTTAAATATGCATATTTCCTGGCAGATAAGGAGGCAGATTTCCAATCTTATGAGTTTTGGGAACTATTCTTTAATGCTCTGCCTAGGTACATGAAAACTAATCTAGCTAGGGATTATTCACCCATGTTGTCACTAGATTGGTTACTCACTCAAGCTATTAAGCTTTATAATGCCCAGCAGAGTGAGAATACACCAGCTAGGGACAAGAAGCCTGCCCCCCAGTATGTAGCGGTGATATTGGTTGAGGAAAGCTTGCCATTTGAATCTGGCAAGAGAACCTATGCAGAGGTGTTAAAATCTCCACAGGTTCATAACCAGGCACCAAGAAAGAAGGGGCCTGCCTCTGTTAGTTCCCAGGGGTCTAATAACTCAAATCTCAAATGGTAAGAAACCATTTTTCAAAAAGTCCCAGGAATACAACAAAAACCAAATTCCCAAGAGGTTCCAAAAGGGTAAAAACTCTAACAATCAGGGGTCCAAGTCCCAGCAAAATCAGCAAACCAATAAGTCTGATTCTGGGAACCAAGGTCAGAAGCAGGTAAGTCTTAGGGTCCAGGTTAACAACCTAACAGACATGATGGCCAAAACGATGGCTAATATGGCGCAGCTAGGACAAAGCCCTAGTTCTAATGCTCAGCAGGGATCTAACCCTTTTTTAGGGACAGCCCCAGGAGTAGAGGCTGCCACTCAATAACAGAACAGGGCAATGTTAAGCAGGCCTTAGGGGAAAAGAATATCATTGCTTTGCCCTATGTAAGTCCTACAATAACCAATCATATTTTAGCCAACAGTAATGCTAATACATTTTCTTTACAGGATGTAAATGCTTTGTTTGACTCTAAAAATTCTTCCTTATCTCGCCCACAGCCAGGTACACATAAGTCCACCCCTGATGATGTCACTTCTTTTCCCTGCATTTCTTCAGAACAGGTTGAAGAAGGAGGAGGAGTGAAGGGGGATGCTGCAGCTGTACAACCTGACCAAGTGGTCAGAAAGTCTGTTCCTGCAAATTCAGGAGTTAACCTTTGCAGGCAGTGGAGGGATTCTAAGATTATTTTACATAGCAATTATTTATGTGAAATGCATGAATATGAAAGGAGATATTTCATTGATGTCATATTGCAGGAGCTTGATGACCTAATTATTTTCAGTCTCCTGGACACCGAGTCTCAAGCTACCATCTAATCTACCTCCCATTATTATCAAATTATGGAGAATGCTACTGCAAAGCCAGCGTTGAAAGCATTTGATGGATCCCTAATAAGCATAGGAGGTAACCTCTTAAACGTATTGGGAACCACATGGTTAAAATTTAAGATATGTAATAAATCATTCACACATAAAGTCATAGTAGTTGAAGTTCCCTATAACAGGTTAATTATAGGTGCCGATCTGCTACGGCGATTAAGTCCCGTCATACACTTTGTGAATAATGTCATCTGGTTACAAGTTAAAACCCCAATCAAATATGAGTGGGCATTGCAACGCTCCCATAGAAATGACCATGTGGTAGAGGAAACTAGGGATACTAGTGAAATCCATTTTGTCAATAGCCAGAACCCTAACCTCACTGTTTTACAGATGTCTGATACCAGTGCTGAAAACATGGAAGGTGACTATCACGGTGCCCGTGCTCTTGTCTGTCACTCTCTGTGTGGTGTGCTCCCATTGGCTGAGCTTAGTTTGGCCCGCCCAATATGGCCTTCTTATACCAGGCCTCTGGCACCTGTCAGATGCCCTTTCGTGGTGTTCCTGTACCAGTGCTACTGTGTTGCTATGTTCCTGCTTTCCTGTGTACCGACTTGGCCCGTTTGACTGCTCTTGCTGGTTCCTGCTCCGTGATTAGACCCGGCCCGGCTGACGTTCCTGCTCCGTGACTTGACCCGGCTTGGCTGACGTTCCTGCTCCGTGACTTGACCCGGCTTGTCTGACGTTCGTGCTCTGTAATTCGACCCGGCCTGGCTGACGTTCCTGCTCCGTGACCTGACCCGGCTTGTCTGACTTTCCTGCACTCTGATTCGGCCAGCAATCCTGATCCTGTTCTCCGTGTAGCTTGGGCGACATTCTTATTTCCGCAAGTGCTGGTCTAGCAGACTGAGTATTGTGGCCTCCAACCCACTGAGTCTTTCGTTAACTCTTGCAGAGCACTGTTGCCTCCGGTACACTGAGCCTTCAGTTACACTTGCAGAGCACTGTTGCCTCCGTTACACTGAGCCTCCGTTAACACTTGCAGAGCACTGTTGTCTCCGTTTACTCTGAGCCTTCCGTTTACACTTGCAGAGCACTGTTGCCTCCATTACACTGAGCCTTCCATTTACACTTGCAGAACACTGTTGCCTCCGTTAACACTGAGCCATCCATTAACCCTTACAGAGCATTGTTGTGTCTGTTACCGCACCGGTCGGGTGCTATTGGCTGTAAGTCCATCAGCTCTTGCAGTATACAGTATTTCCGTTACCGCAGTGGTCGGGTGCTATTGGCTCCAAGTCCATCAGCTCTTGCAGTGTACAGTGACTCCGTTGCTGCACCGGTCGGGTGCTCATGGCTCACGGTAGTGCTAACTCTAGCAGAGTATTGTGGTCTCCGTTTCGGCTCAGCACAGCGTAGAGTCTCAGTCCTGCTTTACTAACTAGGTGCTTCCACCTTGCACCACAGTCTCTTGCTACATTTACCATCATACTGGGTGTTGTCTAACACACCACATCAGAGACTGATTACTTTCTATGAACTTTAACCCATGTTGTACTGAAATAGCCTGGATATGCCTGTCTTGTGACAGTATTTACTCTCTACCTGTATATACTGGGTCTGAGAAGGCATATGTACATGATTTATATTTTACTGTGATACTCTATAGCCCTTGGTGGGCATTCTAATTGTGTCTTTTTAATAAAACTGTGTTTTATTCTAACCTACTGTGTCTGAGTGTCGTACAAACCGTTACAGTGACCTCTCCATCAAGGCGTTACCAGAACAGATTCAAAATGTGAAGCTAGAGGGTGATGTCTTAACCATCTCTCTACACAGATCCCCCTCTGAACCAACAGATTCAGAGAATCATTCTCAATATCTGACGTCCATTGACAATACAGGGGGTGAGTTGTTTGTTTCTTTGCAGGTTAAAGACTTGGGGAGGATCAAACAGGCCAAACTGAATCTGAAATTGGAAAACAGTTATATTAGTAACAGCCTACTGATGGAGGTAAGAGATCCTATCCATATTAAGTATCTGGCGCCATATGATAATTTGGTCCATGACCTGGATGACGATGCTATAAGTTATAACATTGTTGCAAGATGACTGTTATCTATATCTATAGATGATAGGTCTGCAAAACACATTTTTCTTGTAGTGGAGGAGCCCCAACACCAGATCTATATAGGCAACAATTTAATACATTGTTTTGCCACCCACATTGATCTGGTGAATAATAACCCGTGGACTAGGTTGGAAGGGAACCCCAGTGGATTTCAGGATGACCTAAAAGCCCTGAAGTCATGCCAACTGTTGCTATATGCAGTGAAGCTACAGGTAGCTAATGAGGTCACTATACCTGGTGGGACAAGTCAGGTCCCCATATCCTTGCAGGTTCGTAGTGGTCAGAACCTTGAGAATCCTGATGCACTAGTATGTATCTAAAACAGGATTCAACAATTAGGAATTTCTGTATCACACACCCCTATGGTGAGTATTTGTAGAATACCAGTCCACATTGTGGTAAATAACATAACTCCACACAGTATTACCATAGAGAAGGGAACTGTAATAGGTTATGCTCTGGATTCAGAATACTATACATCTGGGTTTCAGAATCAAGTAATTGGCCTACTGCGTTATAATTATCTGTCTGAGGAGCAACTAGTTGAGCAAATGTTTTACTCCCTACCAGAGGGACTGTTTTCCGTTCAATCTGTGTATCCATATAGCCCTGATACAGATACATGCCGGACTGAGGAATCCTCTCTGGTATTTGAACACCAGATGGAGGAACCAGAGTCCCGACAATATCAGGAGGCTGTGGATAAGGTAAGAGTAAATGCCCATAATGCACCTTTCTTCAGGTCATCATGGAGATAAAATCACGTATGAGATTCTCCGTGATTATGCATATTGGCCTCATACAGTGGGGCAAAAAAGTATTTAGTCAGCCACCAATTGTGCAAGTTCTCCCACTTAAAAAGATGAGAGAGGCCTGTAATTTTCATCATAGGTACACTTCAACTATGAGAGACAGAATGGGGGGAAAGAATACAGGAAATCACATTGTAGGATTTCTAATGAATTCAGTGGTAAATTCCTCGGTAAAATAAGTATTTGGTCACCTACAAACATGCAAGATTTCTGGCTCTCACAGACCTGTAACTTCTTCTTTAAGAGTCTCCTCTGTTCTCCACTCGTTACCTGTATTAATGGCACCTGTTTGAACTTGTTATCAGTATAAAAGACACCTGTCCACAACCTCAAACAGTCACACTCCAAACTCCACTGTGGCCAAGACCAAAGAGCTGTCGAAGGACACCAGAAACAAAATTGTAGACCTGCACCAGGCTGGGAAGACTGAATCTGCAATAGGCAAGCAGCTTGGTGTGAAGAAATCAACTGTGGGAGCAATTATTTGAAAATGGAAGACATACAAGACCACTGATAATCTCCCTCGATCTGGGGCTCCACGCAAGATCTCACCCCGTGGTGTCAAAATGATCACAAGAACGGTGAGCAAAAATCCCAGAACCACACGGGGGGGACTTAGTGAATGACCTGCAGAGAGCTGGAACCAAAGTAACAAAGGCCACCATCAGTAACACACTACGCCGCCAGGGACTCAAATCATGCAGTGCCAGGCGTGTCCCCCTGCTTAAGCCAGTACATGTCCGGGCCCATCTGAAGTTTGCTAGAGAGCATTTGGATGATCCAGAAGAGGACTGGGCGAATGTCATATGGTCAGATGAAACCAAAGTAGAACTTTGGTAAAAACTCAACTCGTCGTGTTTGGAGAAGAAAGAATGCTGAGTTCCATCTAAAGAACACCATACCTACGGTGAAGCATGGGGGTGGAAACATCATGCTTTGGGGCTGTTTTTCTGCAAAGGGACCAGGACGACTGATCCGTGTAAAGGAAAGAATGAATGGGGCCATGTATAGTGAGATTTTGAGTGAAAACCTCCTTCCATCAACAAGGGCATTGAAGATGAAACGTGGCTGGGTCTTTCAGCATGACAATGATCCCAAACACACCGCCCGGGCAACGAAGGAGTGGCTTCGTAAGAAGCATTTCAAGGTCCTTGAGTGGCCTAGCCAGTCTCCAGATCTCAACCGCATAGAAAACCTTTGGAGGGAGTTGAAAGTCCGTGTTGCCCAGTGACAGCCCCAAAACATCACTGCTCTAGAGGAGATCTGCATGGAGGAATGGTCCAAAATACCAGCAACAGTGTGTGAAGACTTACAGAAAACGTTTGACCTCTGTCATTGCCAACAAAGGGTATATAACAAAGTATTGATATGAATTTTTGTTATTGACCAAATACTTATTTTCCACCATAATTTGCAAATAAATTCTTTAAAAATCAGACAATGTGATTTTCTGTATTTTTTGTCTCATTCTGTCTCTCATAGTTGAAGTGTACCTATGATGAAAATTACAGGCCTCTCTCATCTTTTTAAGTGGGAGAACTTGCACAATTGATGGCTGACTAAATACTTTTTTGCCCCACTGTATGTTTAAAGATGTACAAACCTATTGTCAAGGTTGTTTGGTGTGTTCCCAATTCCAACCATCTGGCCCCACTCATCGTGCAGCACTACAAAAGAGGGGGATGTCATTACCGTGGTCGGATATTCAAATAGATGTTATAGGACCAGTTACCCGGACAGCAAGGGGGAACAAGTATATGCTAACTGTTACTTGTCTGTTCACCAAATGGGTTGAGTGTTTACCCGAAAACAATAATAAGGCAGAAACCGCTGCTGCACTGTTAATTAATCATGTGTTCTCCAGGTTTGGCCAACCACAGCGGATTGAATCTGATAGAGGTAGCCATTTCACCAGTGAAGTGATGCGCAAACAATGGAAACTATTGGGGATAAAACGTAAATTACTTATTGCTTACCGTCCTGCATCAAGTGGTGGGGTAGAGCGATATAATCAATCCATTGTTAACATTCTCAAGAAGTTTGTTAAGGAATCAGGTAAGGATTGGGATCTTAAACTACCCCTAGTTCTCATGGCTATTCTGGCTACTCCTAGTGCAGCCACGAAAATGTCACCATTTGAATTAATGACAGGTAGAAAGATGGTCCTACACCAGCATTTGCTATACCGTACGTCCGATCAAAATTTAATTAATGCCTCCACAACACACCAGTACATAGACCACTTTTGCAAACATTTACAACATGCATTTGCATTTGCACAGAAAAATCTGGAGAAAGCAGTGGTAAGTAATAAGACTTACTTTGACCTAAAGACCACCAAATTGGAGTATGAGATAAATGATCATGTTTATCTGTACAATTTTGCGAGAAACCAGGGAAGAGAGGGGAAATTCTTACCCTCATGGAGAGGGCCATATATCATTATTGATAAATTATCTCCAGTTGCCTATAAGGTTTCTATCCCTATTAATGGTGAAACTTTAGAAAAGTGGGTCCATATAAATCAATTGCATGCTTGTAACCCTAAATCTCAGTTACAGATCATAGAGGGAGAAGTATTATTGAGTATTATTGATTGTCCAAATGACATTATCATGTTTGGTTGTATTGTCTTCTTTTGTTTTAGTGAAACGTCACTCTCTCTTTTGTCTGTCTGTGTGGCATGTATGTTCCCCACTAACACTCTAACATATCTCATCAACAATTGATTTGCTGCTCAATGATTCTCTGAAAATGTTATGCTAATTTTATTTTTCCTTTTGACAAGGTTTTGTTTTTAGCATACAGCTGAGGGTTATTCCTCTGTGAAAGGGGGAAGAGCTGAGATAGAGAGTGTTAGATTATCTTAGTTTAGCTTAAGGCTAGTGAGGGCCACTAGCAGACTAGTGCAAAAATAAAGGTATGGTAATCATTACAGTACCAAAGTCATAGGGATACTGGTTGAAACTGTATTGTAAGTGTGTATGCATGCAAAATGGTTTCAATGAGATCACTCATGTGTTATTTCTTTTAGACCAAAGAGTTCTTAAAAGACTGAGGTCGGTTGACAGATGCCATTGTTATGGACATCAAGATCAAGGATGTGAGATGGATCACCCTTCTTCTGTGACAGGAGTTCTGGCCAAAGCCAAGCCGTGATGTGGATCATCCTTCTTCTGTGACAGGAGTTCCGGACAGTATATAATATATGTAGGTACAATGAGTAAGAGGAAAATTACAGCTAAACACAAACACTGGAGAAGTGTTAAAACACCCATGGTCCAGAAGGACCATGGCTGTTTTAACACTTCTGGACCATGGCTGTTTCAACACTGCCAATGGGTTTGTGTTTAGCTGTAATTTTTCTCTTACTCATTTAATTTACCCACATAATTTTCATAAAATTTCCTGTAAAACAATTTATAAAATATGATGAAACAAATGTAACAAATGCATTTTTTTTAACTTTGGCACTAAAAATCTTTTACACTTCTACAAATGCTAAAAAAAACCCTGCTAAATAGATTATAATATTTGTCTTGATTTTAGAAATACCCAGTGTTGACATGCTTTTCTAATGTTTTGTCAAGTTATATGGCAGTAACTAAAAGTAGCCAAAATTGAGGTGTCCCAAAACTTTTGACCGCTAGTGTGGAATGGCTAATCATTTGTTTTCTGCATAAGGTCCTTTGATAAGTTATATATAGTTTTATACTTACCTCCTAAAGCTCCAGTCCTTAGATTGTGCTAACAACATGTTGAACATTGCTTTTTGCATGAAGGGAGGTAATAATGATGTTCTCTCTGTTGCACTTTCACTTTATACAATCTTTCTGGGAGCTCTCATATACTCATTGGGATTCAACCATTGCCTATATTCTAATGCTAAATAAATATACATATATCTATTCAATTCTATCATCTTAACACTGCAAAAAATATTATATTCTGCATCTAGAATACTTTTCCTCTCTTTCAAACCATTACCTGACCACTTTCTCCTCACTTCCCTCTCCTGGCTTCTACTGTAGCTGAAAATCACAGACCTGTACATGTCTAAGGCTATCTCTGTATTAGCTCATCTTTATGTATCCACTCCCAATTTCTTAAGACAGAACTGTAATCTCAGTTCTAATATGAGGAGAGGGCATGATCATCCTTTTTTACTGATTCAGAGACATAAAACAGAGATACACATCAACCCCAAACACGCCATCATAGTCAATGAAATGCCCATGGAAGTTTATAAGTCATTCTTAGGCCAAGGTTTATTTAAAAAGTTCCATCACCTGAAAATTCTATAGCTGAGAAGGGACACATTCTTACCAGATCTATAATGAACACCAGCAATTTGTACACAGAATCCCCTTTGGTTGATGTCAGAAATCCTATGACATAAATGTCATGCTCATATCGTACTGTCACTAATAATTTTATCTAGTAATGGAAACTGTTATTGGTACGAGAAATATTGTTGCTGCTCTCCTGCATTGCATTGTGCAAGTAGTAGTATCCTTCCTTCTATGGACATCCATGAAATAAAAAGGAGACATTATAAATCATTACACTTTTAGTCAGAGCTCTAAGGTTCACATCTGTAACTGAAATATTGAAATGTAAATAACTTTACTAGTTTTGTAGCAAGAGCCTGAGCGAGCATATCCTTATTATTCTCTACCACTTGTTATGGTCAACCAGGCTCAGTAATCTGCAAGATTGTTATGTATATAATTGTTTTTCACAGCCTTATGACAAAATGTGTCTAGTTCTGACCTTACCAGTATTAAACAAGGATCTCCAGGTAACAACAAAAGAAACTGAAGATTATCAGCTAGTTACCAGCTATAAATCCCAGCTTTTTTAAGTGTTTGTTGTTTTCAACATTACATTGCATTTTAATTAAAACAATGCATTGGAGATATCTTTAGCATTAAAGAGTTTAAAAAAACAAAATAAACAAGAACTATAAAATGTGAGAAATAGCACATTAAACTAAAGCAAAGTGAAAGATTATTTACAGTAAGGACAGTAATGATGTAAAATCCATTGCCTCATTAGCAGATACAGTTACAAATTAGTGAAACTGTTTTGATTGAGTTGGAGATTTGATACTTTTGATAATATTAGGGTATACTGATTAATAATGCATGTGCTGTTTACGTTACAGAATAATACAATGTGAATCTCAGTTCATGCTATAGAGATATTATTATTTATATAACAGTGTTTTCCTTAATGAAATGTTTATTTTACATTTGCTGTTTTTGTGTAACATATCCTTGGAGTTTAGTTCCCAAAAATATAAGCAGTAGAAGGGATAAGCAGTAAACCACAAGGTGATAAATGAGAGGGAAACTACTTGGTTTCATTTGTAATTAAATAAAAAATCAGATTACAGTACTGGCTGTATGTGAAACATCTCATGCAACCCTGATGACCCAAGTGAAACAAGTAAAGTGAGGTTTCTTTTTCAGAAGGGGAAGGGACATGTAGCTTGAATAGACTCAAAGGAATGTACAAATGAGATTCTGCTCAAAGAGGATTCGGAACTGATTTTTATGTGCTGCTCTTGCGGTAATAGTATGTACAAATTCTAATACTTAAAGTAGACCTGTAATTATTCTCAGGTCCACTCCATTAAATGGTTATCTCATTAAAGTTATAATTTAGATATATAGATAGATATATAGATAGATAGATAGATAGATAGATAGATAGATAGATAGATAGATAGATTTTGTAAGATCTACTCTCAGAAGAACTTCGGTCTCTGATTTGTCTTATGAAACCTGCATATATTTTTCTCACATGTCCAGGAAATTCCAGCAGAGGGCTGGAATAGATTACGAAAAATCATTAAAATGTTTTCAAGATGGAGGCTCCCAGTGAGTGGAACATTTAGAAATGTGACAGAAAGTAGTTCTGGCAAAGGCTGCCCTTCACAGTTGTCATCAAACTTATTATATAGGTCCATATTTGAATATATTTGACTGAAGATGCAACCTGGTGCAATATTCCACTGACAACCTATTGTCTTTGGAACTTTGCAAAAGAATACACCTTCACTGTAATCTATGGGTGTAACGGTTTTATGGACACTCAGACATGGAAGGTTAGGTAAAAACACAGTTTTATTGAAAAAACACAGAAATTAGAATAACCCTCGCAGGTCCAGTATACATAGACATATATAATACTGACACAGGTCAGGTTACAGTAGGAATCATTAACCCACATGGGTCCAGTATATATAGACAAATATAATACTGACACAGGTCAGGTTACAGTAGAGATCAATAACCCACATGGGTCCAGTGAGACACGATGGTACAACACTGCCACAGGTCAGATTACAGTTCATGTGAATCCAAAGCGAGACAGTGGAGAAATGGTTGGTATTAGGCCAGGAGGTACAGGCAGGCCCTAATAGTGCTAAGGCTCCCAGGACACTCACTACGCAGAGAGTGACACAATAGCGACTGAGGCCACACAGGAGTAAACGAAGGCCCTGGTCAAGTGGCAGACTGCCGGAGCAGTTAGAGGTTGACTGAAACTGTAGACACAGAGTAATGCCAAACCGAGACTGCAATAGATTGTGACCCAATGTGCAATGGCACCAACCCGCAAGGGGTTAACGAACGCTCAGACCTGATATCAGCTGCCAGGTAGTGGGGACAACCTGAGGCACCCAGGAACAAACCAACCTCAGCTTGTAAGCGGTGAACAGGTCAAGCGTACCATGGTGCAACCTGACTGACCGGGGTGTAGGATCACGAGGCACAAACTCGGTGACTGAGTCACAGTAACTTGAATGGCGAAGAAGCAAATGAGGCAACCGGAGGATCTGTCAGTAGACAGAGAGGACACTGGAGGACAGCCCCTAACCGGATCACCGGATGGAGCAGTGAGCCAGACCAGATTGATACACAGAGAAGGAATGTCAGCCAATCCGGGTTGGTACACAGAGTAGGAATGTCAGCCAGGCCGGATCAGTACACAGAGCAGGAATGTCTGCCAAACCTGGTCGGTACACAGAGCAGGAACGTCAGCCAGACCGGGTCGGTACACAGAGCAGGAACATCAGCCAGGCCGGGTCGATACACAGAGCAGGAACGTCTACAGGCAGAGTAGTCAGGCAGTCTGGGTCATAAACAGGATTCACACGAATATAGGAACAAGCGCTAGCAACGGGAAAACCACAAAAGAGCACTGCAGAAGTGACAGGACTCAGTATTTAAGGGCTAGCACTAGGCGGAGCAAAACCACGTTAGCCAATAAAAGGAATCAGGAAGTAGCACTGGTCATAATCTCGCCAGCGATAACACGGGCACCATGATAGTACCACCCTCTCAAAGACCCCCTCCTCGAAGAGAGGGACACGGCTTCTGGGGGTATTTGGCATGAAATCTGCGCAGCAACATAGGAGCGTGGAGGTCATTTAGGTTTACCCAGGAATGCTCTTCAGGGCCATAGCCCTTCCAATGAACCAAATACTGCAACCTCCCTCTGAACCTCCGGGAGTCAATAATATTTTGAACTTCGTACTCATCCTGACCTTGCACCTGAATAGGACCGGGAACCACAGGGGTGGTAGTATAACGGTTGCATACCAATGGCTTCAGAAGGGATACATGGAACACATTGTGAATCCAGGGCATACGTAACAGGGTTACTTTTGAGGATAACCTTAAAGTGACCAACAAACCGAGGAGTCAATTTATTACAAGGGACTTGCAAATTGAGGTTTCTGGAAAATAGCCATACCCTATCCCCAACCTGGAAGGAGACCGCTGGCAACCTTCTGAGATTAGCGTGATGCTGGTACCGCTGGAACGAAGTACTGAGGCTCCTCTGTACCTGTGCCCAAGTGGAGCGGAGTTGCCTGATACGCTCATCCAGAGCCGGAATCTGCTGCGTCTGAAATTAGTCCGGAAGCAAACATGGTTGGAACCTGTAATTGATGAGAAACGGGGAGCTCCCGGACGATGAATTAACTGCAAGGTTCCTGGCAAACTCTGCCCACGGCAACAGGTCGGCCCAATTGTCATGTTGATCTGACACGAAACAGTGTAGGAATTGTTCCAATCCTTTATTGGCACGCTCAGCGGCCCTGTTGGTCTGGGGATGGTAGGCAGAAGAAAAGGACAATTGTATGCCCATTTGCTCACAAAATGCCCTCCAAAATCTAGACACAAATTGGCTCACGTGGTCCGACACTAGAACCCTTGTGCATAAGGTCGGACAGTGGCTTTACAATCGTGGAAAAGTCTTGAATAAATTTCTTATAGTAATTGGCAAAGCCAAGAAAGCGTTGGATAGCCTTGAGCCCCTTAGGACGTTGCCATTGCAGAACTGCTGTGAGCTTATCCTTATCCATAGCAATGTCGTCTTTCGAAATCACAAAGCCCAGAAAAGGTACCATAGACTTGTGGAACTTGCATTTCTCAATCTTGCAGTATAATTTGTTCTCACGTAATTTGAGCAAAACTACGGACACATCCTTGATAACAACTAGACTGTAGCAAGACTGTAGCATGTCACGGAGGATGTCATTAATAAACTCTTGGAACACTGCAGGAGCGTTACATAGCCCAAAAGGCATCACCAGGTATTCATAGTGTCCTGATCTGGTATTGAACGCATTTTCCACTTATCATCGGCTCTTAGTCTGATCAAGTTATATGCAGCATGTAACTCTAACTTGGTGAAAATGGAGGAGCCTTTCAATCTGTCAAACAGCTCCGTGATGAGTGGTATAGGGTAGGCATTTTTGGACATGAGTTTATTCAGACCACAATAATCTATACAAGGTCGTAACTCGCCATTTTTCTTTTTCACAAAGAAGAAACCAGCCCCCGCGGGCGAGGATGACTTCCTCTCCAGGGCATCCAAAATGTACTCCTCCATGACCCGATTCTCCGCGCAAGACAATGGGTACGTACGACCCCAAGGGGAAACGGCACCAAGAGGCAAATCAATAGCACAATCGTAAGCCCGATGTTGTGGCAGAGTGCTAGCCTCTCCCTTACTGAAAACGACTCTGAATTGACGATATTCAGCGGGCACGGAGGGATAGGTACACATGATCTTGGTAGGGTGTGAAATACAATGTTTAATACAAAATTCAGACCAAGCCGTGATCTCGCAAGTCTGCCAGTCGAACCTAGGGTTGTGCAGATGTAACCATGGAAACCCCAGGATGACAGCATGATGAGGAGACTGGATAATCTGGAAACAATGTTTTTCCGTGCGGAGCTCCCCAATACGCATAGACAGCGGTATAGTTTCCATAGTGACTTGTGGTGGTACCAGCGCCTGCCATCAATGGCTTCAATAGCCAAGGGAGATTCCCTTTCAACCAGCGGAATCTTGTGTAATGCAGCAAATGAGGTATCCATAAAATATCCGGCTGCACCGGAATCCACCAGGTCCAGAATGTCACGGATTTGAAGACTCTCAGACTTAAGGTTTGGTAAAATAACTTAACTTTATTAAAAGTTAAAGGCAGTCCCCGTAGGGTAAACATACATAACAATACAACAGTAATATAACATATAATAGGTTCTACCGGCCTAGCCTAAATACCGGACAAGGCAACCCAAGTGACAGTTTTAATGACAGGCTCTACCGGCCTTGCCTATACCGGGTAAGGCAATCGTGAGATGACATATACCGGTTCTACCGGCCTTAACAATACCGGGCAAGGCAGCCCCCACGGAATGCTGAATGTAGGCTCTACCGGCCCTGCCAATACCGGGTAAGGCAACCTTAAAGATGGTGAATTACAAGGTTCTACCGGCCTTACCAATACCGGGCAGGGCAGCCCAAAGGAGTACTGGAGTAGGCTCTACCGGCCCTGCCAATACCGGGTGAGGCAACCTACAGGATGGTATCGGCAAGGTTCTACCGGCCTCACCAATACCGGGCAGGGCAGCCTGAGCGAGTAGACCAGCTGTCAGGTGACTAAGACAGCATAGAGCATAAGTATAGAGGTCTTACTCAGCAGGAGTCTATTGCCAGGGATACTCAGACAACTGCAAGAAAGTGGACAGCGACTGACCACATTACTGGATGTTCAGGAGCAAACCAACGTCCGCACGTTGGGACTAATGGTAATAGCGCCACCAGGTTTAATGGAGCAAACCAGCGACCGCACGCTGAAACCAACAATGTATATCGCAACCAGGTTTAGTGGAGTAAACCAGCGTCCGCACGCTGGGACCAACAATGTATATCGCAACCAGGTTTAGTGGAGCAAACCAGCGTCCGCACGCTGGAGCCAATAATGTATCTCGCAACCAGTTTAGTGGAGTAAACCAGCGTCCGCACGCTGGGACCAACAATGTATATAGCAACCAGGTTTAGTGGAGTAAACCAGCGTCCGCACGCTGGGACCAACAATGTATATCGCAACCAGGCTTAGTGGAGTAAACCAGCGTCGGCACGCTGGGACCAACAATGTATATCGCCACCAGGTTTAGTGGAGTAAACCAGCGTCCGCACGCTGGGACCAACAATGTATATCGCAACCAGGTTTAGTGGAGTAAACCAACAAAGTATGATCAGCAGCGAGAAGAACAATGTCGCCAGAGCGATGGCTGGAGCAGGAGATTCAGGAACTCAGTAAGATTAACCCGCGAGGTGCTGGAACACAGGAACACTGGAACTCAGTAAGATTAACTCGCGAGGTGCTAGAACACAGGAACACTGGAACTCAGTAAGATTAACCCGCGAGGTGCTGGAACACAGGAACACTGGAACTCTGGAACACAGGAACACTAGCATACAGGAACACTGGAACACTGGAACACAGGATCAGCAAGTACAGCAGGAACAGCAGGAACAGGCCCAGAAGCCTGACAAGCAGGTCAGGCAGAGTGGAGACAGAAACACCACGAAAGGGCAACCTGGAAGTGCTCAGCCTGGGTTTAAAAAGGCTGTGTGAGGAGGGCTAATCACAGACAGCCAATCATGATACTCAGCAAGTGACTGACATTGAACAGCACCAATCACGGGCACCGTGATACAGAACCTCCATGGAGAGTTCTGCCCAAGAAATTACAGCCTGGACTGTAGGTTTTTGATTCACTGGGTCTAGGGACTGCTGAACGGCACCTAGGGCCTGTCCCCCAAGGTAACCTAGGTTTGCCCGTTTCCCGGCCGTATAGGACAGGTGCGCAGCAAATGCCCAGCTTGACCACAATATAAGCAGAGGCCCTGTCTGTGGCGATGAGCCCGTTACTCCTTGGTCAACTTAGTGAACCCTAACTGCATTGGTTCACCATTCTCTTGGTTATGCTCAGGAGGCATGGGTGGGAAACTTTGACTTGCCTGTCCAAAATTTCTGGCCCGCTGCCTACGGTCCTTGGCCGTCATTTGCTCCCTGATGCGGGAATCAATTAATATGGAAAAAATTAATAAACTCATCAAAATCATTCGGCAAGTCTCTGGCTGCCGTTTCATCTTTGATACAATCATAGAGTCCCTGTGCGAATGCTGCCACCAGAGCCTCATTGTTCCAGCCTACCACCACTGCCAGTGTACAAAATTCAATGGCATAATCCACAACCGTGCGAGGCCCTTGTTGGATCTCCATTAATCTTTTGGCAGCAGAGGCGGCTCTTCCTGGGACTTTGAACACTCTACGAAACACACGCAAAAACTCACTGAAGTTCTTTGTACATGGTTTCGCTGATTCCCACAAGGGGTTGGCACACGCCAATGCTCTGCCCGTCAGCAATGAAATTATAAAGCCCACCTTACTTCGGTCACTAGGAAAGGCTTGAGGGGTTAACTCCAAGAAAATCTCCAACTGGTTAATAAACCCTCTACACAGGGTGGGTTCACCGTCATATCTTAATGGTAATGGAGCGGTGGCAGTTAACCCTCAGCTCGAGTTTGCCTGTGTCAGGGATTGAGCTCCCAGTGTCGTAACGGGGGAGACCACCGAGGCTAGTACTGGTTTATCCAAGTGAGCGTTGCGCTCCAATATCGTTTGTACAGCCAATGCCAACTGGTCCAAACGCTGCTCATGTAAATCCATCCTCCAATGCATACTTTGTGCATTACCCTCACCTGTACCGTCTGAGGTCATGGCCCTTTCGTACTGTAACGGTTTTATGGACACTCAGGCACGGAAGGTTAGGTAAAAACAGTTTTATTGAAAAAACACATAAATTAGAATAACCCTTGCGGGTCCAGTACATATAGACAAATATAATACTGACACAGGTCAGGTTACAGTAGAAATCAATAACCCACACGGGTCCAGTATATATAGACATATATAATACTGACACAGGTCAGGTTACAGTAGGAATCATTAACCCACATGGGTCCAGTATATATAGACAAATATAATACTGACACAGGTCAGGTTACAGTAGAGATCAATAACCCACATGGGTCCAGTGAGACATGATGGTACAACACTGCCACAGGTCAGATTACAGTTCATGTGAATCCAAAGCGAGACAGTGGAGAAATGGTTGCTATTAGGCCAGGAGGTACAGACAGGCCCTAATAGTGCAAAGGCTCCCAGGGCACTCACTACACAGAGAGTGACACAATAGCGACTGAGGCCACACAGGAGTAAACGAAGGCTCTGGTCAAGTGGCAGACTGCCGGAGAAGTTAGAGGTGGACTGAAACTGTAGACACAGAATAACGCCAAACCGAGACTGCAATAGATTGTGACCCAATGTGCAATGGCACCAATCCGCAAGGGGTCGAACGCTCAGACCTGATATCGGCTGCCAGATAGTGGGGACAACCTGAGGCGCCCAGGAACAAACCAACCTCAGCTTGTAAGCGGTGAACAGGTCAAGCGTACCGTTGTTCAAAATGATTGATCTCCAACACCGGGGTGTAGGATCACAAGGCACAAACTCAGTGACTGGGTCACAGTAACTAGACTGCCGGAGCAGCAAACAAGGCAACCGGAGGATCTGTCCGTAGACAGAGAGGACACTGGAGGACAGCCCCTAACCGGATCACCGGATGGAGCAGTGAGCCAGGCCAGATCGATACACAGAGCAGGAATGTCAGCCAGTACGGGTCGGTACACAGAGCAGGAACATCAGCCGGGCCGGATCGGTACACAGAGCAGGAACGTCCGCCAAACCGGGTCGGTACACAGAGCTGGAACGTCAGCCAATCTGGGTCAGTACACAGAGCAGGAACGTCAGCCAATCCGGGTCGGTACACAGAGCAGGAACGTCAGCCAGGTCGGGTTGATACACAGAGCAGGAACATCTACAGTACATCTAGAGTAGTTAGACAGTCCAGGTCATACACAGGATGCACACGAATATAGGAACAAGCGATAGCAACGGGAACACCGCGAAAGGGCGCTGCAGAAGTGACAGGGCTCAGTATTTAAGGGCTAGCACTGGGCGGAACAAAACCACCCTCGCCAATAAAAGGAATCAGGAAGTAGCACTGGTCATAATCTCGCCAGCGATAACACGGGCACAGTGATAATGGGGTGACAATGCAGATGGCCACAGCAGAATCTGTAGTATGCAAACATTAACAGCTAAACAGGAGCATTGATTAAATTAGATTTAGCTCATGAAGCACATAGAGCTTATAAAGAGTCTATAAGTAATGTGTGAGACTGTTAACTGTTAACAACTGTGTATTATAGCTTTTTAGGACACTTTGAAATAAGTAATTGCTTTTTTTCTCATAATCTGTTGATTCTTTGAAACCAGTTTGCCTACATTCAAGTATTTTGAGTACTTGAAAGTAGTCTTGAGTGAGCCTAGTTTCATTGCTTATAGTTTGGCCCATGCATGTTTTGTACAGATTCAAACCATCTCTATATACAGTTACATTGCATGCATAGCTCCTTCTTTTTCTTATTACTGTTACAGGTATTTCTGATCCTGTTTTTTCAACAGCTTGAAGCCCACAGCAGAAGGGAGCAGTGGCAAGAGCAGAAACAGATGGGGCCTCAGGAAAAAAGTAAAGAGGAGACGTTCTAGAGTAAACCGACTGCACCATAGGGGACAAGTGCAAATTCTTCACATTTCCATTAATTTAAGTGGGACTGTTAAACCACTGAATGCGAGGGGCAGTCTCCAAAGCACTGAGAATCAAAGCTTTGGAGACCTCCCTAGTAGTACATATGTTAAAAATAGCAAATAAATAAATGCACATTTTATCCGAGCCCTACAGTGCAGATGGAATATTACACAATTGCTCCTCTTAAGTCTATCTGCATGTCCTCTACAATCATGCAGATACACCAGACACTTTTTTGTGATGGGGGTAGCTTTTTGTGCACACCACTTTGTACGTTTTGCAATGCTGAGGGACTGGCTCCGCTGTCAGAGGCAGGCATGCATATGGGCACAGACCCTGCCATCCATACGTACCTGACCGTTGCCAGAAACCAAATGAGGGAATTTTGAACAGAGACTGATGGTGGCAGGGGACATATATTGACACATGGGAAGACAAAGAAGTGACTTACAATTTTTAATCAAACAGAATGGCTCAATATTATTTTTAAGACATATTCTGCACTGCTTTTAACCCTTTGAGCACCAGAGGCATACCCCTCTGGCACTCAAAGGGTTAACTCTGGCATATCTTGGGGGCATTTTTTTTAAGTCAACTCTCATTGGATTATTTTTGTTATTTAAAGGGACAGTAATGTCCCAAAAAATTTTTTTCCAGTTTAGTAGAGTTTAAAATAATAATCGATATGCTCCAAACCCTATCTCTCAAACCGCTATGGTTTGAGAGATATAGGGATTCAAAGTTCCCCCCTCCCTCCCCTTCTCCTGATGTCAGCTGTAAAGCTGACAGCAGGAGATTCAAGGAGGCTCTGCAGCAGAGCCGAAATCGGGTTATTGCAAAAGAATTAATTCATTGGAAACGTCTACAAAGTGTGCCTGGTTTGCAAGCACACTTTGTAGACCTTTCCAATTAATTAATTCTTTTTAAGTAACACGATTTGGGCTCTGCTGCAGCGCCACCTGCTGTTCCCTGGACTGGCATCTCCTGCTGTCAGCTAGATGCTGACATCAGGAGAAGGGTAGGGAGGGGGGAACTCTGAATCCCTATATCTCTCAAACCATAGTGGTTTGAGAGATAGGGGTTGGAACATATTGATTATTATTTTAAACTCTACAAAAGTGGAAATATTTTTGGGGACATTAATGTCCCTTTAACAGATTTCAAAGAAGAGTAGAATGAACAGAAAAGAGAGAAGATTAAAGAAGAAGACGGACAGTAGCTGACCAAAGTGCTGAAGACCCAGTTGGACATCAGGATTACAGGTCAGTTTTTATCCTTCAGGGAATATGCTAACCGTAGTGAGATTAACCCTGTGAGTGCCAGTGGGGTATGCAACGCTGTACAATGCTTTTCATACCCCATTGGCAATCATAGGGTTAATCTTCTTTTGTTTTGAAGCACAAGTGTATGTTGGAAACCACTTTTTTAACACACACCCCAGTGGTTTATACTGCACGTTAAGGACTCTGCTCCTCCTTTTCATGGTGCAGTTTTTGTGCCATAAAAAGTGTGGTCCTTAATGTGTGGTGAAGCTACCGCATGGAATAGAATACCAAATCCAACTAGTTTTACGTAGGGTCCAATGGGCATTTGTTTTCTGCAGTAGTGGATTTTGACAGGACAGTTTAAAGACAAACAAACTGTGCTGTCAAAACCACCATCTCCAGTTTTGTTTTTTACCATGGGGCAGAGTATCGAGCCCTCAATCTGTTACAGCTTGAACTTTTTTAATTAAATTGCAGTTGGCTTTGTTTCTTTCACTTACTATGGAGAGACATGCTCTATGACTCAAGTATTTCAAAGAATGCATTAAAAACAAATTGTCTTCTTTAGTAACAATTTGATTCAAAAATGCAAGTTTGAGCTGGTTAACCTTTTGAATGAAATTCTCCCACCAGAGGGAGTGACCTTGTTTTGATCAGCAAGAAAAACCTTTACAGCTTCTTTAAAGGGATAGTAATACTTCGTTTTATCTTTATTTTATTTTGTAGATATTAAAAAAAACATGAAGAATGATATAAGTCTTATCTTTCAAACCTTTATGATTTATGAGATATTCACAAGTAAAGTTTCCCCCTCCCGCCCCTTTTACCTAGTGTAAGCCATCTCTTCTCAGATGTGGAATGCAGTCCATAGACCAGACAGGTAACAACAGGGGACAATCTTCTTCCTATGAAAACAATGAAAGCCCTGCCCCCCTTGACAAGTTTTTCAGTTTTTTCCCTTATCTTAATTGAAGATTGTCCCTCTCTGCAGTCTACCTGGGCAACTCCCTTCTGATCTGGCTGAGCAGTGTTACATCAGTAAAAGGGGCGGGAGGGGGATACTTTATCATTGAATTACTCCTAAACTACAACTCTGACAGAACTGAAATAACACTCTCCATGGCCCAAATACTATGAAGATTAATTAGAGCTGCTTTTATTATGAAACATTACTATCACTTTAAGAGGTGAAGTAGTTTTAGCTGTTGCTAACCATGCCCAAGTAAAGGGTTGATTAATTTTGTAATGCCAGGAAATAATGTGATATGTCTCATGCTCTGAACTCAGAACAAAGTTTTCTGTGTTCTGCTTTCTGAATGAAGGCTGCTCCCACAAACCATTGTATTTCATGCCAATAATTTACTGTAATCAGATTTTATAAATGTTTTTCTAATTTTCCAAGAATGTATTGTTCATAACCTTTTCTTATAAATGTGGAAAATTAATAACCTAGCGATTATCTTTTATTGAAAACTAGTGTCAAAGCCCGTGTACACGGGCCAAGGTCTGGGTGATGTTAACTCTTTGAGTGCCAGAGGGGTACGCAACGCATTGCTTTGCAAAGAGTTGCGTACCCCTCTGGCACTCAAAGGGTTAAGAGACCGGTTCCGTTCTGCATCCTGCCTCCTACATAGTCATGCACTGTAGAGACTGCCCGAAAGCACAGAATGCTCCCAGCACAGAACTCCCAGCATTCTGTGCATTTGGGCAGTCTCTACTGAGCATGACGGCTTCTGACAACCATCCTAGCAAATTTTTATATAGGATGTGCCACTAACTACAGACTTTATTTTCATTACAGTTTACCATAGAGAAATATCTACAGAGAAAGTATCTACACTTGCATAAGTAATGTATTCTAACTTTTCATATTTTAGTAGCATATACTAATGTAATTCACTTACTGATTTTCCTTTTCTTAAATCTGAATTGCCATTTTTGCATTTGACGCCTCCAGCCTGTGAAGACCAGTACATATCTATGGAAAGCAATGCAATCTATATAGAAACATCAGCCTCCTGTTCATTTCAATGGAGTTCTTAACACCTTCATTGCTAGAGCCCTCTCATTGCTCTGCAAAGCAATGCATTGTGCACCCCTCTGGCACTCAAAGTGTCAACCATAACTACTACAAGTTTAAACTTTAGCCTTAACTAGTGCAAATGAATGATTAATTAGAGACCTCAAATGCATAATGGTCAACCAAGAAAATGAGTCTGATTCATTACTGTAAAATGGCTTCTAACCCCTTAACAAAGAGAGGTCTCAGGGCATTGTACACCTCTATAATATTCAAGGGGTTCAAAGGCACATTTACAATAATTTATAAGATAAAGTGGCGCTCACTGTAAACGCAAAATGGGCATATCTACTATATATGTAATTTCAATAAGTACAGCCTTGTCTCAACACCACAAAAATACAAGTACATACAGTCCAATTCACTACCCAATAAAAAATATTACATATGATGATACGTGTGACACTTGTTAGTAAAAAGTCCAAAAAGTTTTTTTAAAAAACGAGAAGATGGAACAAGAAGAGATGGAAAATAAAGTTAGTTCTTATTAATCCTTGGTATAGAGTAAAATGAAATGGATGGATGCAAATGAAATTTCAAATGAAGATTAGATGGATGCAAATGGAATTTCAAATGAAGATTAGATGGATGCAAATGGAGTTTCACATGAAGATTAGATAGATGAAATTATGATTGGTAGTTTCAGGCTTGCTCGTATTAGTCATTCATCAGAAAAACTACAGAGGTCTAGGCAGCTGTCTTATTCCCCGGAGTCCTCTCGGGTCAAGTAGGATATATGAAAAAAAGAAACAAAGAGACAGCGCATTTACATTTACAATAATAACTCACATTCACAAACGATGGTACTAGTTGGTTCAAAACTGGAATTTGTGGCCCTAATACATATATGCCATTCTTAAGTTACTGGATAGTCGGCTGTGGGCTCTCTCTATATATTGGCTCATATATAGTAACTCATAATATCCCCAAGTAGTCATTTGCTAGTTGGCCAGCCATGGATAATGGGAGTGGTAGATGACAACAGCTGGAAGGCCTCAGGTTGCCTAAACCTGGCCTAAAATAAGGGGAAATTCTTGTGAACCTAAGGCCATCGTAGTGTTCAAGAGGTGTCCAAACCATTGCTCTGGCAATCCACTGGACATTCCTATGGCACTCAGAGTTAGTACGGAGGTTTGAACTAATATTTGGGGATCTTTATATAGGAAACAGGGCAGGGAACAGATTTCACTCTCTGGGGATCAGAAGAGTGTGCCATGCATTGCTTTGAAATGATTTGCACACCACTCTGGTCCTCAAAACATGGGACAACTATTTGTTGATGGATACATAGGAAATTGGGGCCAGGGGACACATCTCACCTTTTGAGAACCAGAGGTGTGTGCAATGTGAAGTACGGGGTAGGGAGAAGAAGGAAGGTCATGCTTGCAGCATCTTAGGAAGAGCAGAAACTCAGGGATACAAATACAGCCAAAAGAAGAAAGTGTTACTGATCCATTGCATTGTAGCCATCATTAATGTCCTGTTCTGCTTAGACCACTCATCCACAGCATTGCAGCACCAAGCAGCATAGACAGATATAGGAGGATGTGTGAGCCTTTGGTAAAGCCAGGTGCACCACTGACATCCTGAAAGGAGAAGTCTAGTGTTATGGACACAGGTAAGCTGCAGCAAAATTTGAAACAAACACAGAATCCATTACATGGTTATGTTCCCATGTCTTAAATCACACATTTACCCTTTGTCTCTTTGTCTTCTCCCTGGTCTGTTTGGGTGGGAAATGGACAAAGAAAAGACCAGCTTCCTTTGTCTCCTTTGCTCCTAAGGGGAAGGGAGGAGGGGTGTTTTGATCAGGTAAAGTGGGCTGGTGATGGGCGGGGTTGCAAACAATAAAAGAGGTGTGCAGTGAGCCCTTGGGAGGAGTCTTGGAATGGAGATGGATGGGAGGTAGATTAGCCCAGAATCCAGCAAGGCTGGTATGGCTTGCCTAGGCCCCAAGAACTATTCCAGGATCCTGGTCTGCCTCTTTCCTGCTGCACCATCCTCATTGTTTCAAGACAGATAAGTATCTCTCTTTCTTTTATACAATATTTCTAGAAAAAACACCCTAGAAAACAACGTATAGTGTTTTCTACTATAATTGTTGCATATTGTGTCTTATTTGCACTGCAGTAAGTAATTGTCTAGTTAGTATTATTAGGTGTTTAGCTAGAATATATTTGATAATATGCAGTGTATTGTTCTTATTATAATATTATTTTTTTGTTATTAAATATTATGGCTTATTGCTAGTACTAGGGTGTTATTGTGTTAATTGTGGTATTGGTCATTAGAACAATCTTCTCTGGGTATATCCTAAAATTAATGGGTTGTTTTTGGTGTTTGGCAAATGCATGTTGTTTCCAATAACTGTGCTAGTGTATGTTAGTGTGAGCATACTGTGTGTCTTGCTGTTTGTACTTTACCCCAACTGTGTTTTTGCTCTCAAGCCACATGGTCTGATGCCATTTTGCTAGGCCCCAAACCATGCCTTTGTTTCCAAGCAAAATGGTTGTGGATGCCATTTTGTAGAAAGCACATGGTATGTGAGTACACTAATTTTAACACAGCTGTTATTGTGAAACCCTATGCGCCAGATTAATGCACCCAGAGCCACGAACCACAACATCTAGGTTGTGAACTTCAATTCCTTGACAGAGATGTTGAGGCAGTCCTTGGTGCCCAAAGTCATCACATGATTGACATGAGAATTTAAGAGAACACATGCCCAGGACCAGAAGACTGGTGGTAAGAAAAGCATAATCTCAGTTGTCAAAGTTGTCTCATGTTGTTAAACAATTTGAGAACCAGAGGGATGTGCAGTGCATTGCAAAATAATGTGTTGCCCATCATTCTGGTCATCAAATGGTGAAATGTATCTCTCTGCCCCAGTTTTGTAAATATTCATCCCCGAACAGTTGTCCATATTGTTCAATCCATTCTGCACCAGAGGGATGTGTAATGTATTGCAAAACCTCTTGCTCTCACTGTTTTCTCAGGGACACTAACTATCCTCTGGGCTAGCTTGTATCTCACCTCCTGCTGCCCCTCCCTCCATCTCCCCTGACCCCACAGCAGAAGACATTTTCCAACTCATGACCAAACATATTCTCTCACACTAACACATTCTCTAGCTTGCCCTAACCAATGACAGTCTACAAAGAAAAAATAAACCATATTGAAAATAAAATGAAAAAACGTGTAAAACAAATACACATCAAATGAAAATATAACAAAAATCATACACAAAATATACAGCAACTGAAAAAGCAGAGGTAGGGGGACAGGGAAATGCATGGGAAAGGGGGTAGTATATATACCAGCAACAATCTATGATCATGGCGCCCTGTAGACCAAAAGATCCACCACTGAAGCAGCAATTTGTATCGCTTCTATCCTCTAACTCGATAGTGTTGTGAGTTAGAGGATATAGAAAAGCGCTACAAATGACTGTAAATATCACTATTTATTAAAAAAAATGTGTACAAACAATAATAAAAAATCTAACTATGGCTCCCTGAGGAAGTGCTGGTTCCACAGTACAAAACTCATAGCGCTATCGCAATCACTGCTGTCAGTATCGATTAAAGCCAAGTTGTGCCAGAGATATAAGACGGAAGGTCTGTCTTACAGTCACAGGAGATCTTACTGCCCATATAGGCAAGTGGAGACAAGAATGGACAGAGAGATCAGAGAAGACAGGAGGTCTGTTTAAAGCTGAAGTTATTCCTCTGCCCACATAGACAAGAAACCCGAGGTAACAAAGATTACACTTAAAGCTAATAAACCGGGACTATAGTCCGCTATCTGGCATCGGGAGAGGAACCCAGTATAAAGTATCCATTGACCTGCCTGCTATACAGTCTGTAATTTGAAGTTGTAAGTAAGACATACAGTATTTACAGACCTGCCCGCTAAAGTCTCACATACATGGACACACATTAAAGGCATAGTTTGATGCCAATAAACTCAAAGGAGTTATACATTTAAGTGCACCAACATTGTTATTGCTCTGGAGCGTATTCTCTTTTGATTTCATATCATTCTGATAATAGTGCTTATGTACAGTTTAGCCATTATTAGATTTTTTTATTATTGTTTGTACACTTTTTTTATTATAAATATTGATATTTACAGTCATATGTAGAGCTCTCCTGTATTGTATTTTTCTGATTTATTTGGTCAATATTTTGGTCCTTGCAGGGACTTTTCTCAACACATGCATCTAGATGTTATATAGTCTCCAGATGCCAGGAAGGCATCCAAAAATGCTGCTGATGTCATATTTCATCAGTCAGTGCAATGACTGTATGCAATTGTCACCCCAAGCAAATACATGTGGAATAAGACATGAATAAATCAAATGAAATGCATAGAAATAGACAAAATGTACAAAAATAAACAAAAATGTATACAGGTATTTTAACACGAATAAAGTCTTAATTGGAACAGTCTTACAGAGCCAACAACAAATAAATATAAAGGTGCAAAAGTTCAACAGCCCCATTGTGGACAGAAAAACATGATGTCCAGAACATAGCAAAGCATGTCACTGCATGTGTTTTAAAATATGGCAATAAAGATTTGATGTAATAAAACAGAATTTAGAAAAGTGGAGAACATAGAAGCAAGAGGCAGTTGCTTGGCTCTACTGACATCAAGGAGCTGGCACAGATTGTGTGTGGTCTAATAGAAGGATATACAATCCCCTTCAATCAAGTGGATGAGGATACTTCACAGGATTACCTAAATTGCTCATACACATATACCTTAACAATCAATAAAAGGAAACCCCAGGAAACAAATACTATTGCATAGGCTGAACTATTTTCATGAATGAACTGAGAAGTAGAGTGTAACTGCTAAAATGTAAATGTTAGTTATGTGTTTTTCAGATGTTTAGGTAGAAGTCAAGAAGAAAGATCAGACTGATGGTGAGAGTGCTTGCAATTTACTGTGGCAAATAGTATAATTGTTAGAGAGTAAAACCAACAAATGCTGTAATAAGTTTCCATTCACACTCTGTAATGCTCCAGCCGTCTTCCATAACTTCATCAACAACATCTTACTTACTTTGTAGTCATATATGTGGATGGCATCTTTGTTTATTCCTCCATCCTCCAGCTCCATAGAGATCATTTCAGCTGTGAGAGAACCACCAATATTCGTCACAGATCAGTGAGAACGTGAAAAGATGCAACTGTCTTTTCTGGGTTGTTTGGTCTCACAAACTGGAGGATTAAGGGGACATCAATTTGCCCCTTCATGTTATAGTGTAGAACTTCTTCATTGGGCTCATCTGTCACCCTATTTGGAACATCCTGGATAAGGAAAAGCTATTGAATTGTTAACCCAAAACTTATGGAGGCCGTCACTATGATAGGATGTAACCAGCCATATTGCTCCAACCTTTACCTATTCCCCAGGAACCTTGGACACATTTCATCACAGACTTCATTGTCTGTCTTCCGGAATCCAAGTGGTGCACTGTTATACTTGTTGTAGTTGACAGGTTCTTTTAACAGGCACATTTTATCCCTTTACGTGGGTTGCCCTCTGATCCTGTCCTGGTGGATATCTTTATGAAGAACATTTTTTGATTGCATGGTCTTCCCCAACAGATTGTGTTATACTGGAGTTCACAGTTTGCCTCTAGGTTCTGGAGAGTTTTCTGTCAATGGCTCTGGATTGATTTGCTGTACATTTTCTCTTACCACCATCAGTCCACCGGTCAAACAAAGACATTTCTCCAACACTGCATTATTTCTCAGCACTCCATCTGGGTTAATCTTTTACTTCTGGCAGAATTTGCATTCAACAATTCCTATCATCAAACTATGTATGTCTCCATTCTTCACAGCTCTTGGATCCCATCTTCAAATAATGTTTGGCTTGTATATAATCAAATAAATGCCTGCACGGGAGGTGGTATTTGACTTGGAGGTCTGTAAGATAATAAATGTATAGGCTAGTCAGGTCAATTAACTGGCCCACTGTGGTAAGTCCCTTGGAATCCCAGAGGTGAAATCAGCTGTCTGAGGTGCCATGCTGAAAGGACAAGTCGAGCGTAAGGGGGAGGAAGGTAGAAATGTATTTACAGTCAAATAGTCTATGTCTTGTATGTTGCCAGGTTATGACACAGCTCATGATCATAGGGTTGGACTGACATTGCAAGAGGATTTAGGAACAAGTGGAGTGTTAAAGATATGTAAGACTGAGATGGAAAATAAAACTCTGATCTCTCAGTAAAGGCATTAGAACCCCGGATCTAGTCCGTTGTGTACCTAAGGAGGCTAGCCATGTTGTAAAGACAAATGTTTGGGAAATTGAAACCACCATTGCACTTAGGTTGATGCAATTTGGTAAGACTGATCTTTGGGCATTTACCCCTCCATATGAATCCTTAGAATCTATGATGGATAAGTTTCACATCCTGGGACAATATAAACTAGTGTAAAATTTGGAGCTTATAAAGGAGGCAAGGAAAGGTAATCATTTGATGAGGTTGATTCACTCCAAGAATGTGAGAGGGAGGTGTTTCCATCTCTACAGTTCCACCGTAAGTTGCTCAATGGAAGGGGTAATGTTAGGATAATACAATTGGTCTAGTGCCCTAGGTATCTGAATGCCAAGGAATTTAAGTGAATGCAAGGTCCATTTGATTGGTAACTGTCCAGGCCTAAAGGTGGAGGGATAGTCTGTGAGCCAGAGTGCTTCAGATTTCTCCATGTTGATTTTAAACCAAGATACTGTTCCAAAGAGATCAGGAATCTGGAGTATCGAAGAGAGTGTGGTTTGTGGGTTGCTGATGTAGAGCAGCAGGTCATCCACAACAGCTGACAAAGTGCACTCCATGTCCCCAACAGTTATTCCCTCAAATGCATTCAATGTCTTTAAGTGTAAGAGCAAAGGGTCCAGAGCTAAGTTAAAAACCTGCTTCCTGTGGCAGAAATTCAGTGTAGCTGAATTTGGTCATTATCTGCGAACATAAATTTTATCTGAATAAATAAAACCTTTAAGGCTGATTTCAAAGAAAAACTCCTGACCTGAACACATTCATCTGACTGCACATAGAGCTCAACTAATATATGCCAGCTGTGACTCGCCAAGACCAAGTACACCAGCAGCAAGGGTGGATGAATACAGTACACTATTTGAAGGCATGAGCTTATGGTGAATCACATTTTCCTGTCCAAAGCCATACTTCTTGAAAGCTTCTAAAGTCAAAGGGAGGCACTTTGGAGGTCCTTGAAGCTTTGCATTTTGATCTTTAGATTGCAGACTCTTTATTAACCATAGATCAATGGAAGGCTCATCTTGATCTTTCACATCCCTCCTTTTAGAGCACTGCAGTTCTTCTATGATGGGCCAGTCACGCACCACAGAGTATTCAACAAGATTGATATTTGGCAGCTGATTATGCTACAGTTGGTGGTGGATCCCTTGGGAGAAAAATGCAGCCTACCTCTTTCATTAACCAGCATCCCTGAATTATGAGTTTGCACTAATTGAAACAGTGACTTTTAAATGTCCATAAAGCTCTATGTCAAAACTGACATTCACCTGCTGGAACATGCTAGAGAGAAATTGGGAACTATTATTGTGCTCATGGGAATCCCTGACATGAGCTCCTTTCTCCTATGCCCTGACATAATTCCAAGGGTGTGAAAGTGAAGTCAAAGACTAAACCCCTATAATAGGGATATGTAGCTGTAGACTAGTAGAAGGGAGATGAAATTGAGCATATACCATGTCTTTACTGTAAGAAGGCTGGTAATTTCATAATATTGGCTACCCAAAGTCACTATAACTTCTTGATATCTCCTATCTTGTACGAGGGAGACCAACAAATGTCAGTTTCTGTTCTGATTGACTCTTGTGCAAAGGAAAATGTTCAGCCTTATGTTTTTCTAACTGCATTGTCTAGCTTTATTTTCCAAAGATAACATTTGGAGATAACGTTAGAGACACGTCTTTACTTGTCATGGAAAGTCAACCACAAATCAGTCTTTTTGACCATGACAATTAAAAGGGTTGTAACTAGTACTTCTCTTTTGATTCCGTGCAAGCGTCATGCAGTTATGGTTATTTTTCACTGTCAAAAGTCAACAAAGCAATAAATTGTCACACTGGTCAACCAGGTTTGATTTCTACATATAAAATTGTATGCCTAAAACCAGTCTGTTGGGGGGCGCGACTTTTCTTGCAGAGATTGGTAATAAGCTGATGGAGTTTGAGTAAATAGAAGTTCAGAATGTGTAAACTTAGATGGCACACTCTTAGATGTGGGCTGCTAAAGAGTCTGCACTGGTCCCTTTTTATGAGTTATCTAGGCTTACGTGAGTCTACATGGGTGCCCATGTCACCACACAATAACCTATTATTTTGGGGCATTGTGTTGGCTTAGGTACCGTCTATGTGTCTAACTTAGTGCCATTAATCTTGACAGTATACAGCTGTAGCTGAATGCAAATACAATGGTGCTGCTAATGGAAGTGAGATCCCTATTAAAGAACAAGTTAATCCTATATACATTTCTATATTTCTCATCTTGCAGGGAATGATGAAGAGTTAGATAAGGTGCGCTCTTCCTAACTTCACTCAGAAGGTGTTTCTAGTAGAATTGTATTATGTGGAAAACAAGAAACTTCTCACAATTATAGAGACACTAACATCTCACAATAATAATCACCCTTTTCCTTTCCTGTGACCAGAAAAAAATAATGGCTACTATGAATTTTGCCCCTTAGCTCAATAGATAACTTATTCAATAAGTCCTGCATGTTATGTGTAGTGATGATCGAGCACCCCAATGCTCGGGTGTTCGGGTGCTCTGGCCGAGCGCCCCCGGAGGCTCGAGTGCTCGGCCGAGCACCCGAGCCCCATTGAAGTCAATGGGAGGACTCGAGCATTACACCAGGCACCCCCTGCTCTGATGAGGGGAGGGTGCCTGGTCCATAGGAAAAGGGCAGAAAATGATGGAAACACCACAGAAATGGTTCAGGGACAGCATAGGGAGGATGTCTGGATGCATCTTGGACTCCAACGTCGCTGCTGGGAACGATCTTTCGCCCGTAGTACGCCATTTTTACAGACTGACCGTAAAACACACAAAAAGGCAGATAAAAACGACTTTAGGCGAAAAATTGTTACCAAACAGTATTTGCTGTATATTTACTTGTATATCATCTGCAAATTCTGCAAAAAATGTCATCAATTTTTCTGAACTGGGGCCATGATTAAGAGGGAAACGTGCGCAGAGGCAAATTCTCCCAAAAATTTCCTCGATTTTTCTGAACTGAGGCCATGATTAAGAGGGAAATGTGCGCAGAGGCAAATTCTCCCAAAAATTTCCTCGATTTTTCTGAACTGGGGCCATGATTAAGAGGGAAACGTGCGCTGAGGCAAATTCTCCCAAAAATTTCCTCGATTTTTCTGAACTGGGGCCATGATTAAGAGGGAAACGTGCGCTGAGCTGACCATCTAAAACATTATGGGTGAGGGTCTGCTGCGGAGCTGACAATCCTAAACATTATATGCGAAGGCCCGCTAGTGAGCTGACGCTATAAAACATTATATGAGAGGGCCCGCTAGAGAGCTGACCCAATAAAACATTATATGAGAAGGCCCGCTGGTGAGCTGACCTATACAAAAATTGTCAAACAGCGCCCGCTGGTGAGCTGGCCCTATATAAAAATTATATCACAGGGCCCGCTGGTGAGCTGGCCCTATATAAAAATTATATCCCAGGGTATATGGAAGAGAGTCAACCATATACCCATTTTTTGGGTGGAAGGGGTGAATGGGAATACAGAGTATTCCCATCATTGTAAATAACATATATAAAGTGACTTTATGTTCCCCCGGGGCTTTCCTCCAGTGGAGTGGAGAAGTCAGGGGAAATCCAGGCCTTGTTCATTTTTATAAGTGTCAACCTATCAGCATTTTCGGTGGAAAGGCGGATACGCTTATCTGTTATGATGCCACCAGCAGCACTAAATACCCGCTCAGACAGAACGCTGGCGGCAGGGCAGGCCAGCACCTCCAAGGCGTAGAGTGCCAGTTCATACCACGTGTCCAGCTTGGACACCCAGTAGTTGTAAGGCACAGAGGGATCATTGAGGACGCTGACACGGTCTGCTACGTACTCCTTCACCATCTTCCAAAACTTTTCCCTCCTTGTGACACTAGGCTGCGCATCAGGGTGAGGGTGCTGGCGGGGTGTCATGAAGGTGTCCCACGCCTTGGAGAGTGTTGCCCTGCCTTTGTCGGAACTGCTGTGTGCTCCCCTTTTCTCCCCTTCTCGGTTGGCCAAGGTAGCACGTACTCTGCCGCCAGCGTTGTCAGATGGAAAATTTTGGAGCAATTTTTCGACAAGAACCTTCTGGTATTGCACCATTTTGCTTGTCCTCTCCACCGGAGGAATGAGAGATGAGAAATTCTCTTTGTAGCGGGGGTCCAGAAGGGTGAACACCCATTAATCCGTGTTGTCTAAAATGCGTATAACGCGTGGGTCACGGGAAAGGCAGCCTAACATAAAGTCAGCCATGTGTGCCAGAGTACCAACAGGCAAGATTTCGCTGTCCTCACCAGGAGGATTACTCTCAATCTCCTCATCCTCTTCCTCCTCTTCTGCCCACCCACGCTGAAGAGATGGAACTAAAGTTCCATGGCTACCCTCTGTAGCGGAGGCAACCGTGTCTTCCTCCTCCTCCTCCTCCTCCTCCTCCTCCGCCTCCTCCAATTGTCGCTGAGAAGACGAAGTGAGGGTGCTCTGGCTATCACCTTGTGTAAGCTCTTCCTCCCCCATTTCCACCTCTTCCACATGCAAAGCGTCGGTTTTAATTGTGAGCAGCGAGCGTTTCAGTAGACACAGAAGTGGGATGGTTACACTGATAATAGCGTTATCGCCGCTCACCATCTGTGTCGATTCCTCAAAATTGCGTAAAACCTCGCAGAGGTCTGACATCCATTCCCACTCCTCACTTCTGATTACAGGAAGTTGAACGGAGAGGCGACGACCGTGTAACAGCTGGTACTCCACTACTGCCCTCTGCTGCTCACAAAGCCGGGCCAACATGTGGAAGGTGGAGTTCCAGCGCGTGCTCACGTCACACAGCAGCCGGTGAGCTGGCAATTGTAAGCGATGCTGCAGCTTCAACAGGCCGGCTGAAGCTGTAGATGACTTACGGAAATGTGCACACACGCGGCGCACCTTGGTCAAGAGATCATGCAAATTGGGGTAGGTTTTTAGAAATCGCTGAACCACTAAATTAAATACATGCGCTAGGCATGGCTAGGCTTGCCGAGCTCCAAAGCCGCCACCAAGTTACGCCCATTATCACACACAACCATGCCTGGTTGCAGGTTGAGTGGCGAGAGCCACTGCTCGGTCTGGTGACTAATCCCCTGCAACAGCTCTGAGGCCGTGTGCTGTTTGTCCCCAAGGCAGATCAGCTTCAGCACGGCCTGTTGACGCTTCCCCACTGCAGTGCTACACTGCTTCCAGCTACCGGCTGATGGGTGAGTGGCGCTGCGCGCAGAGAATTCGGAGGTGGAAACGGAGGAGGAGGAGCCAATAACATAGGTGCTGGCGGAAACCCTGATGGAGGTAGGGCCCGCAATCCTCGGCGTGGGTAGCACCTGTGCCATCCCAGGGTCCGAGTCGCTCCCAGCCTCCACGACATTCACCCAGTGTGCCGTCAGGGAAATGTAGCGTCCCTGGCCACAAGCACTTGTCCATGTGTCAGTCGTTAAGTGGACCTTCCCAGTAACTGCGTTGGTCAGGGCACGGGTGATGTTACGGGACACATGGTGGTGTAAGGCGGGGACGGCACACCGGGAAAAGTAGTGGCGGCTGGGGACTGCGTACCGAGGGACAGCTGCTGCCATCAGGCTGCGGAAGGACTCAGTCTCCACAAGCCTAAATGGCAGCATTTCGATGGCCAGTAATTTGGAAAGGTGTGAGGTTAGTGCTATGGCCTGTGGGTGGGTGGCTGGGTATTTTCGCTTGCGCTCAAATGCCTGGGGTAACGACATTTGGACGCTGTGCTGGGACAGGGAAGTGGATGTGGTCGCTGATGGTGCTTCAGATGGTACAGGTGCAGGGCGGGAGGTATGCGGGCCTGCGCCTTCGACAGGCGATTGGCCGGCACCGAAAACAGGGGAAGAGGAGGCAGTGGTGTGTCCTGCAGACACAGATTGGCGATCCGGGCGTTCCTCCCACTTATTACGGTGCTTGGATGCCATGTGTCGGATCATGCTGGTGGTGGTGAGGTTTCTAGTGTTCATGCCTCGGCTCATTCTGGTGTGGCACAGGTTGCAAACTACAATTCTTTTGTCGTCCGCACTTTCGTTAAAAAAACGCCATACCGCGGAACACCTACCCCTTGGCAAGGGAGATTTACGCAAGGAGGTGCTCCGTGGAACATTTGCGGGCCGGTTTGGTGCGGTCCGCCTTCTTTCTGTAGCCACACCACTGCCTCTTCCAGCCTGTTGCGGTGCTGCAGATGGCTCACCCTCAGGACTGCTGTCATCGCTCGGCTCTACACCTTCCCAGGTGGGGTCAGTCACCTCATCGTCCACCAAGTCCTCCTCCACTTCCTCACTCTGATCATCCTCCTCATGTCTTGATCCCACCACATACTCAGTCATTGACAACTGTATATCATCCTCCTCATCAAGGTCTTGAGACAGTAATAGTGGTTGATTTAATGGCAACTGTGTCTCATCATCATCATCATCCACTTCCTTTGACCTTAAATGCTGTTCACCTCTGTCATCTTCTTGTGATTGGGTACCCTCTAGAGGTTGTGAATCAGGGCACAAGATGTCATGTTCCTCTGCAAGCGTGCTTGGAGAGAGGTTCAAATTAAGGATTGGTGATGAGACGAGCTCCTCACTATATCCCAGTGTGGGATCACTTCTTTGACCAGATCCTCTATGGTGGGAGGAAGGATGATCAGGGTGAGGATTATGTTGACCAGACTCTTGGCTACTGAGAGTGGACTTGGTGGAAGACAGGGTGGTGCTTAACCGACTGGAAGCAGTATCAGCTGACATCCAACCGACCACCTGTTCGCAGTGGTCGGACCTCGAGAGTGATGTCCTGCGACGCCCTGTAATCTGAGACATGAAGCTAGGTATGGTGGATGTCTTTCTGTCTTGTGCTGTGGCACCAGGCACAGTTTCTACGCGTCCTGACCCGCGCCCTGAACTATCAGGATCACGTCCACTTCCCCGTCCCTTTTTACCCGCCTTCTTCATATTACACGGAATATGTGCTGCAAATCTGCAACTTTGCACAGTAAACAGAATGTTGTCCTAATATGCAACTTTGCACACTAAACAGAATGTGCTTCTTATCTGCGGCTACGCACAGTGAATGGAATATGTGACTTTGATATTTTACACTTTGCACAGTAAACAGAATGTTCTCCTAATACGCAACTTTGCACACTAAACAGAATGTGCTTCTTATCTGCGGCTACGCACAGTGAATGGAATATGTGACTTTGATATTTTACAGTTTGCACAGTTAACAGAATGTTCTCCTAATATGCAACTTTGCACACTAAACAGAATGTGCTTCTTAACTGTGGCTCGGCACAGTGAATGGAATATGTGACTTTGATATTTTACAGTTTGCACAGTTAACAGAATGTTCTCCTAATATGCAACTTTGCACACTAAACAGAATGTGCTTCTTAACTGCGGCTCGGCACAGTGAATGGAATATGTGACTTTGATATTTTACACTTTGCACAGTAAACAGAATGTTCTCCTAATACGCAACTTTGCACACTAAACAGAATGTGCTTCTTATCTGCGGCTACGCACAGTGAATGGAATATGTGACTTTGATATTTTACACTTTGCACAGTAAACAGAATGTTCTCCTAATACGCAACTTTGCACACTAAACAGAATGTGCTTCTTATCTGCGGCTACGCACAGTGAATGGAATATGTGACTTTGATATTTTACAGTTTGCACAGTTAACAGAATGTTCTCCTAATATGCAACTTTGCACACTAAACAGAATGTGCTTCTTAACTGCGGCTCGGCACAGTGAATGGAATATGTGACTTTGATATTTTACAGTTTGCACAGTTAACAGAATGTTCTCCTAATATGCAACTTTGCACACTAAACAGAATGTGCTTCTTATCTGCGGCTAGGCACAGTGAATGGAATATGTGACTTTGATATTTTACAGTTTGCACAGTTAACAGAATGTTCTCCTAATATGCAACTTTGCACACTAAACAGAATGTGCTTCTTAACTGCGGCTCGGCACAGTGAATGGAATATGTGACTTTGATATTTTACAGTTTGCACAGTTAACAGAATGTTCTCCTAATATGCAACTTTGCACACTAAACAGAATGTGCTTCTTAACTGCGGCTCGGCACAGTGAATGGAATATGTGACTTTGATATTTTACAGTTTGCACAGTTAACAGAATGTTCTCCTAATATGCAACTTTGCACACTAAACAGAATGTGCTTCTTATCTGCGGCTAGGCACAGTGAATGGAATATGTGACTTTGATATTTTACAGTTTGGACAGTTAACAGAATGTTCTCCTAATATGCAACTTTGCACACTAAACAGAATGTGCTTCTTAACTGCGGCTCGGCACAGTGAATGGAATATGTGACTTTGATATTTTACAGTTTGCACAGTTAACAGAATGTTCTCCTAATATGCAACTTTGCACACTAAACAGAATGTGCTTCTTAACTGCGGCTACGCACAGTGAATGGAATATGTGACTTTGATATTTTACACTTTGCACACTAAACAGAATGTTCTGCTAATCTGAAACTTTGCACACTAAACAGAATGTGCTGCTAATCTGAAACTTTGCACACTAAAAAGAATATGCTGCTACTCTGCAACTTTGCACACTGAACAGAATGTGCTCTAATCTGCAACTTTGTACACTAAAAAGAATGTGCTGCTAATCTGCAACTTTGCACACTGAACAGAATGTGCTCTAATCTGCAACTTTGCACACTAAACAGAATGTGCTGCTAATCTGCGGCTAGGCACAGTGAACAGAATATGTGAAGTTTTTTTTTTTATATCTCTGCCCCCCCAAACAAAATAAACTGCTGCCCCCACACACAGTAGTCCTAAAAAGGACTTTTGGGTCTTTTTTTTTACAAATTCGCTTTTCTTCTCCCTACACTGACTTTCCCTTCCTATCCTCATCTCTTCCTGGCTAAGACTGAGCCGAACTCGCTGGTCAGGTGCTATACAGCACCCGATCAAGGGTTCTGGCCAGCCAATCAGTGTAATGCCAGCAGCCAACATGGCTGCTGGCATTACACTGATGTCAGAGCCTCCCTGCACGTTTATTGGCTGCGCAGCAGCCGCGAAACGTGCGGGGAGGAGACCCGAACATGGCGGGCGAGCACATGCGGTACTCGTACGAGTACCGCCATGTGCCGAGCAGAGCGATGCTTGAGCCGAACCGAGCTTTGGCCGAGCATGCTCGCTCATCACTAGTTATGTGTCATGACTTCATTTCTTTATGAAATGTGTGAATATTGTTTGAATATCCCCCTTTGTTTGTCTTTTTATATATAGTGAATAATTATTTTCATAAGTATACATATGAAATTCAACATTCAACTCATGCCATGCCTACTATAGCAAGCACAAGAAAATGGACTCATTTTGTGGTGCTTTCTTCTGCACCTTGTTAGTATTCAGAGAGCGCTAAGGTGCAGAGGGACAGAACATTGTATAATGACCATACAGTCATCCACTGCCCGCCCCTTGCAGCAAGAAGGACAAAGAGGAGGCTTTTTGGATCAGATAGCTTACAATATTCACAGTATTATTTGTATCTTTCTAGACAAATTGTGGCACCTTAAGCTGTTTTTCATGTTACACCAAAGCATCATTGCAACATGGTTGAGAACCACTTCAGTAAACAATGACCAACAAGGTAAAGTAATAATAATTAGTATTTATATTATTTCTCCCAGTGGGACTCAAAGCACTGTCAGCGCACACTCTCGGAATTAACCAAATCGGCAGCTGAAATAATAGATGTTATTATTACCCAATCAATGGTACTCATTTATCGACCTCGGAAGGATGAAGGGCTGAGTTGACCCTGCCGGGATTTGAATCTGCAACCCTGAGGTTGAATAGGCTTCATAGTCAGGGAATTTACCACTTTGCTATCTCAGTAATATAGGCATACCTGGGAACTTTCCGGTTTTGCCCTGGAGACTCCAGATTTCACAGTGAATTACCGGGTCTCCAGGGCAGTCTCTCAATCTCCAGGTTGTTCTCCATCCTGCCCCAGTTCCTCCCACTCCCTGCCCTCTTACCCTCATTCAACATATATTTTGCCTTTTTTTTTGTCCCGCCCCCCCATGACTAAGCCCCGCCCCTTTTATGATGTGAATCTCGTAATTTTCCTACCCGATCGCGCTGACGAGGGCTGCCCTCTGGGTAGCCCTGCCTGTCAGGTTCCCAGGTATGAATATAGGGCTGTAATTTTTTTAGCAAATTATTACACAATGGAACTGTTCAAAATCATTAAAGGTTAGTGTATATATGCTAAGCAATGCATTGGAGACCTCTATAGCATGCCAGAGGTTATAATCCCCAATTAAATCGATGGAAACTTTCGAAACATTTATTTTCCCCCTATGGTTCAATTGGTTTGCCCCATAATGTCTCCAATTTTCTGTTGAAGATAGGGCCCTAAAATGCATTATGGACGGTAAGTCCACCAACGTTCTGGATGACCCTGTTTGACCTGAAATTCTTACCCTGCCTGTCAAAAGAAAAAGAGATTTATAAAAAAGCCAAAGGGACACTAATATATACAATGCATGCATTGTCAATAAAAAGGAATATCTGACTCACATGTCTCTATTCACATGCCTTTGCCCCATACTTTTACTGTGTGACAGGGGTGGAACCAAGGATCCTAAAATGTTATTTCTGTCTCCTAAATGTTATTGCTTTTTTATGGATATCTAGTATGTGCTCCTCTTCAGTGGTGCCTAAAACTCCTAGATTGGTCCTAGAAATACAGAGGCTGATGTACTAAGGTTCTCCCTCTGAACGTATGGCTGTAATTTACTAAGACAGTTAATATAACCACTGAGCTATATTCAACACTTTGTATCCTGAACCAGAAATATTTACAAAAAAATAAATAAGATTTTCTAAGTGCCAATGCAGACTTCCATAATGTGCTATAAGCAGAAATCTCCACAAGTAGCACCCTCGCAGAAGCTGGGTACACTGATATTGTCTTCACAAGGGGCCCGCAGAGTAAGCCCTAATTGGAAAGAGCCACTCAAGTCCCTCAATAACCAATGAGGCATGTGTATAACTACAAAAGTGGAAAAATATTGGGGTAAATCAACTGCATTATGGGCCTTGAGCACCCAAGAAAAGAGGGTAATTCTGGAGCAAACCACTACACGATTAATTTGTTTTATCTCATAGTTGAAAACTATACGTTATAGGGATTTTCCAGCTGAATAAAACAAGGGTCCTCACACTACTGGCAGTTGTTTCATTCTAACAGTTCAAATTGTCAGGAAATGAGAAACAGTGTGAATACTTCCTGAAAGTTCATACTGACAGCATGATTCAGCAGTGTCTATCACATTCCAAGGAGAAATGATTTGTTAGCAACTCACTTTTCCCATTGAATGCAAAACAACCCATGATATCTGGCATGTAGAGGGCAATGTCACTGTAAAACAGCCAAGAGATTAAACTGTAATAACTCTAGAAATATGCATCTAAGCAGTAGGAGTACCAATGTTTTACTCAACAGGAAAAAACAATATTTTTTTTTATAAAACGTGTGTTTCTTTAACCCCCTTGAATGATAGTGAGTAGTGTTGAGCGAGCATGCTCGGCCGATGCTCGGATCGGCTCGAGCATCGCTCTGCTCGGCACATGGCGGTACTCGTACGAGTACCGCATGTGCTCGCCCGCCATGTTCGGGTCTCCTCCCCGCACGTTTTGCGGCTGCTGCGCAGCCAATAAACGTGCAGGGAGGCTCTGACATCGGTGTAATGCCAGCAGCCATGTTGGCTGCTGGCATTACACTGATTGGCTGGCCAGAACCCGTGGTCGGGTGCTGTATAGCACCTGACCATTGAGTTCGGCTCAGTCTGAGCCAGGGAGAGCTGAGGATAGGAAGGGAAAGGCAGTGTAGGGAGGAAAAAAACAAAAATTGTGAAAAAAAAGAACCAAAAGTCCTTTTTAGGACTACTGTGTGTGGGGGCAGCAGGTTATTTTGTGTGGGGGGAAAAAAACAAAAAAAAAAAAAAAAAAAATATTCTGTTTAGTGTGCAATGTTGCAGATTAGAGCACATTCTGTTTAGTGTGCACAGTTGCAGATTAGAGCACATTCTGTTTAGTGTGCAAAGTTGCAGATTAGAGCACATTCTGTTTAGTGTGCAAAGTTGCAGATTAGAGCACATTCTGTTTAGTGTGCAAAGTTGCAGATTAGAGCACATTCTGTTAAGTCTTCAAACTAAAATATCAAAGTCACATATTCCATTCAGTGTGCGTCGCCGCAGTTTAGCAGCACATTCTGTGTACTGTGCAGAGTTGCAGAATAGGAAGAAATACTGTTAAGTCTTCAAACTAAAATATCAAAGTCACATATTCCATTCAGTGTGCTTCGCCGCAGTTTAGCAGCACATTCTGTGTACTGTGCAGAGTTGCAGAATAGGAAGAAATACTGTTAAGTCTTCAAACTAAAATATCAAAGTCACATATTCCATTCAGTGTGCTTCGCCGCAGTTTAGCAGCACATTCTGTGTACTGTGCAGAGTTGCAGAATAGGAAGAAATACTGTTAAGTCTTCAAACTAAAATATCAAAGTCACATATTCCATTCAGTGTGCTTCGCCGCAGTTTAGCAGCACATTCTGTGTAGTGTGCAGAGTTGCAGAATAGTAAGAAATACTGTTAAGTTTTCAAACTCAAATATTAAAGTCACATATTCCATTCAGTGTGTTTCACCGCTGTTTAGCAGCCTATTCTGTGTACTCTGCAGAGTTGCAGAATAGTAAGAAATAGTGTTAAGTTTTCAAACTCAAATATCAAAGTCACATATTCCATTCAGTGTGTATCACCGCCGTTTAGCAGCCTATTCTGTGTACTCTGCAGAGTTGCAGAATAGTAAGAAATAGTGTTAAGTTTTCAAACTCAAATATCAAAGTCACATATTCCATTCAGTGTGTTTCACCGCCGTTTAGCAGCCTATTCTGTGTACTCTGCAGAGTTGCAGAATAGTAAGAAATAGTGTTAAGTTTTCAAACTCAAATATCAAAGTCACATATTCCATTCAGTGTGTATCACCGCCGTTTAGCAGCCTATTCTGTGTACTCTGCACAGTTGCAGAATAGTAAGAAATACTGTTAAGTTTTCAAACTCAAATATTAAAGTCACATATTCCATTCAGTGTGTTTCACCGCCGTTTAGCAGCCTATTCTGTGTACTCTGCACAGTTGCAGAATAGTAAGAAATACTGTTAAGTTTTCAAACTCAAATATTAAAGTCACATATTCCATTCAGTGTGTTTCACCGCCGTTTAGCAGCCTATTCTGTGCACTCTGCAGAGTTGCAGAATAGTAAGAAATAGTGTTAAGTTTTCAAACTCAAATATTAAAGTCACATATTCCATTCAGTGTGTTTCACCGCTGTTTAGCAGCCTATTCTGTGTACTCTGCAGAGTTGCAGAATAGTAAGAAATAGTGTTAAGTTTTCAAACTCAAATATCAAAGTCACATATTCCATTCAGTGTGTTTCACCGCCGTTTAGCAGCCTATTCTGTGTACTCTGCAGAGTTGCAGAATAGTAAGAAATAGTGTTAAGTTTTCAAACTCAAATATCAAAGTCACATATTCCATTCAGTGTGTATCACCGCCGTTTAGCAGCCTATTCTGTGTACTCTGCACAGTTGCAGAATAGTAAGAAATACTGTTAAGTTTTCAAACTCAAATATTAAAGTCACATATTCCATTCAGTGTGTTTCACCGCCGTTTAGCAGCCTATTCTGTGTACTCTGCACAGTTGCAGAATAGTAAGAAATACTGTTAAGTTTTCAAACTCAAATATTAAAGTCACATATTCCATTCAGTGTGTTTCACCGCCGTTTAGCAGCCTATTCTGTGTACTCTGCAGAGTTGCAGAATAGTAAGAAATAGTGTTAAGTTTTCAAACTCAAATATCAAAGTCACATATTCCATTCAGTGTGTATCACCGCCGTTTAGCAGCCTATTCTGTGTACTCTGCACAGTTGCAGAATAGTAAGAAATACTGTTAAGTTTTCAAACTCAAATATTAAAGTCACATATTCCATTCAGTGTGTTTCACCGCCGTTTAGCAGCCTATTCTGTGTACTCTGCAGAGTTGCAGAATAGTAAGAAATAGTGTTAAGTTTTCAAACTCAAATATCAAAGTCACATATTCCATTCAGTGTGTTTCACCGCCGTTTAGCAGCCTATTCTGTGTACTCTGCAGAGTTGCAGAATAGTAAGAAATAGTGTTAAGTTTTCAAACTCAAATATCAAAGTCACATATTCCATTCAGTGTGTATCACCGCCGTTTAGCAGCCTATTCTGTGTACTCTGCACAGTTGCAGAATAGTAAGAAATACTGTTAAGTTTTCAAACTCAAATATTAAAGTCACATATTCCATTCAGTGTGTTTCACCGCCGTTTAGCAGCCTATTCTGTGTACTCTGCACAGTTGCAGAATAGTAAGAAATACTGTTAAGTTTTCAAACTCAAATATTAAAGTCACATATTCCATTCAGTGTGTTTCACCGCCGTTTAGCAGCCTATTCTGTGTACTCTGCACAGTTGCAGAATAGTAAGAAATAGTGTTAAGTTTTCAAACTCAAATATCAAAGTCACATATTCCATTCAGTGTGTTTCACCGCCGTTTAGCAGCCTATTCTGTGTACTCTGCAGAGTTGCAGAATAGTAAGAAATAGTGTTAAGTTTTCAAACTCAAATATCAAAGTCACATATTCCATTCAGTGTGTATCACCGCCATTTAGCAGCCTATTCTGTGTACTCTGCACAGTTGCAGAATAGTAAGAAATACTGTTAAGTTTTCAAACTCAAATATTAAAGTCACATATTCCATTCAGTGTGTTTCACCGCCGTTTAGCAGCCTATTCTGTGTACTCTGCACAGTTGCAGAATAGTAAGAAATACTGTTAAGTTTTCAAACTCAAATATTAAAGTCACATATTCCATTCAGTGTGTTTCACCGCCGTTTAGCAGCCTATTCTGTGTACTCTGCACAGTTGCAGAATAGTAAGAAATACTGTTAAGTTTTCAAACTCAAATATTAGTCACATATTCCATTCAGTGTGTATCACCGCCGTTTAGCAGCCTATTCTGTGTACTCTGCAGAGTTGCAGAATAGTAAGAAATACTGTTAAGTTTTCAAACTCAAATATTAAAGTCACATATTCCATTCAGTGTGTTTCACCGCCGTTTAGCAGCCTATTCTGTGTACTCTGCAGAGTTGCAGAATAGTAAGAAATAGTGTTAAGTTTTCAAACTCAAATATCAAAGTCACATATTCCATTCAGTGTGTTTCACCGCCGTTTAGCAGCCTATTCTGTGTACTCTGCAGAGTTGCAGAATAGTAAGAAATAGTGTTAAGTTTTCAAACTCAAATATCAAAGTCACATATTCCATTCAGTGTGTATCACCGCCGTTTAGCAGCCTATTCTGTGTACTCTGCACAGTTGCAGAATAGTAAGAAATACTGTTAAGTTTTCAAACTCAAATATTAAAGTCACATATTCCATTCAGTGTGTTTCACCGCCGTTTAGCAGCCTATTCTGTGTACTCTGCACAGTTGCAGAATAGTAAGAAATACTGTTAAGTTTTCAAACTCAAATATTAAAGTCACATATTCCATTCAGTGTGTTTCACCGCCGTTTAGCAGCCTATTCTGTGTACTCTGCACAGTTGCAGAATAGTAAGAAATACTGTTAAGTTTTCAAACTCAAATATTAAAGTCACATATTCCATTCAGTGTGTTTCACCGCCGTTTAGCAGCCTATTCTGTGTACTCTGCACAGTTGCAGAATAGTAAGAAATACTGTTAAGTTTTCAAACTCAAATATTAAAGTCACATATTCCATTCAGTGTGTTTCACCGCCGTTTAGCAGCCTATTCTGTGTACTCTGCACAGTTGCAGAATAGTAAGAAATACTGTTAAGTTTTCAAACTCAAATATTAAAGTCACATATTCCATTCAGTGTGTTTCACCGCCGTTTAGCAGCCTATTCTGTGTACTCTGCACAGTTGCAGAATAGTAAGAAATACTGTTAAGTTTTCAAACTCAAATATTAAAGTCACATATTCCATTCAGTGTGTATCACCGCCGTTTAGCAGCCTATTCTGTGTACTCTGCAGAGTTGCAGAATAGTAAGAAATACTGTTAAGTTTTCAAACTCAAATATTAAAGTCACATATTCTGTGTAAGATGAAGAAGGCGGGTAAAAAGGGACGGGGAAGTGGACGTGATCCTGAAAGTTCAGGGCGCGGGTCAGGACGCGGAGAAACTGTGCCTGGTGCCAGAGCACAAGAAAGAAAGACATCCACCATACCTAGCTTCATGTGTAATTTTACAGGGCGTCGCAGGACATCACTCTCGAGGTCCGACCACTGCGAACAGGTGGTCGGTTGGATGACAGCTGATACTGCTTCCAGTCGGTTAAGCACCACCCTGTCTTCCACCAAGTCCACTCTCAGTAGCCAAGAGTCTGGTCAAAATAATCCTCACTCTGATCATCCTTCCTCCCACCATACACGGTCTGGTCAAAGAAGTGATCCCATACTGGGATATAGTGAGGAGCTCGTCTCATCACCAATCCTTCATTTGACCCTCTCTCCAAGCACGCTTGCAGAGGAACATGACATCTTGTGCCCTGATTCACAACCTCTAGAGGCTACCCAATCACAAGAAGATGACAGATGTGAACGGCATTTAAGGTCAAAGGAAGTAGTGGATGATGATGATGATGATGAGACACAGTTGCCATTAAATCAACCACTATTTCCGTCTCAAGACCTTGTTGAGGAGAATGTTATACAGTTGTCAATGACTGAGTATGTGGTGGGATCAAGACTTGAGGAGGATGATCAGAGTGAGGAAGTGGAGGAGGACTTGGTGGACGATGAGGTGACTGACCCCACCTGGGAAGGTGTAGAGCCGAGCGATGTCAGCAGTCCTGAGGGTGAGCCATCTGCAGCACCGCAACAGGCTGGAAGAGGCAGTGGTGTGGCTACAGAAAGAAGGCGGACCGCACCAAACCGGCCCGCAAATGTTCCACGGAGCACCCCCTTGCGTAAATCTACCTTGCCAAAGGGTAGGTGTTCCGCGGTATGGCGTTTTTTTAAGGAAAGTGCGGACGACAAAAGAATTGTAGTTTGCAACCTGTGCCACACCAGAATGAGCCGAGGCATGAACACTAGAAACCTCACCACCACCAGCATGATCCGACACATGGCATCCAAGCACCGTAGTAAGTGGGAGGAACGCCTGGATCGCCCATCTGTGTCTGCAGGCCACACCACTGCCTCCTCTTCCCCTGTTTTCGGTGCCGGCCAATCGCCTGTCGAAGGCGCAGGCCCGCATACCTCCCGCCCTGCACCTGTACCATCTGAAGCACCATCAGCGACCACATCCACTTCCCTGTCCCAGCACAGTGTCCAAATGTCGTTACCCCAGGCATTTGAGCGCAAGAGAAAGTACCCAGCCACCCACCCACAGGCCATAGCACTAACCTCACACCTTTCCAAATTACTGGCCATCGAAATGCTGCCATTTAGGCTTGTGGACACTGAGTCCTTCCGCAGCCTGATGGCAGCAGCTGTCCCTCGGTACGCGGTCCCCAGCCGCCACTACTTTTCCCGGTGTGCCATCCCCGCATTACACCACCATGTGTCCCGTAACATCACCCGTGCCCTGACCAACGCAGTTACTGGGAAGGTCCACTTAACGACTGACACATGGACAAGTGCTTGTGGCCAGGGACGCTACATTTCCCTGACGGCACACTGGGTGAATGTCGTGGAGGCTGGGAGCGACTCGGACCCTGGGATGGCACGGGTGCTACCCACGCCGAGGATTGCGGGCCCTACCTCCATCAGGGTTTCCACCAGCACCTACGTTATTGGCTCCTCCTCCTCCGTTTCCACCTCCGAATTCTCTACACGCAGCGCCACTCCCCCATCAGCCAGTAGCTGGAAGCAGTGTAGCACTGCAGTGGGGAAGCGTCAACAGGCCGTGCTGAAGCTGATCTGCCTTGGGGACAAACAGCACACGGCCTCAGAGCTGTTGCAGGGGATTAGTCACCAGACCGAGCAGTGGCTCTCGCCACTCAACCTGCAACCAGGCATGGTTGTGTGTGATAATGGGCGTAACTTGGTGGCGGCTTTGGAGCTCGGCAAGCTCACACACGTACCATGCCTAGCGCATGTATTTAATTTAGTGGTGCAGCGATTTCTAAAAACCTACCCCAATGTGCATGATCTCTTGACCAAGGTGCGCCGCGTGTGTGCACATTTCCGTAAGTCATCTACAGCTTCGGCCGGCCTGTTGAAGCTGCAGCAGCGCTTACAATTGCCAGCTCACCGGCTGCTGTGTGACGTGAGCACGCGCTGGAACTCCACCTTCCACATGTTGGCCCGGCTTTGTGAGCAGCAGAGGGCAGTAGTGGAGTACCAGCTGTTACACGGTCGTCGCCTCTCCGTTCAACTTCCTGTAATCAGAAGTGAGGAGTGGGAATGGATGTCAGACCTCTGCGAGGTTTTACGCAATTTTGAGAAATCGACACAGATGGTGAGCGGCGATAACGCTATTATCAGTGTAACCATCCCACTTCTGTGTCTACTGAAACGCTCGCTGCTCACAATTAAAACCGACGCTTTGCATGTGGAAGAGGTGGAAATGGGGGAGGAAGAGCTTACACAAGGTGATAGCCAGAGCACCCTCACTTCGTCTTCTCAGCGACAATTGGAGGAGGCGGAGGAGGAGGAGGAGGAGGAAGACACGGTTGCCTCCGCTACAGAGGGTAGCCATGGAACTTTAGTTCCATCTCTTCAGCGTGGATGGGCAGAAGAGGAGGAAGAGGATGAGGAGATTGAGAGTCATCCTCCTGGTGAGGACAGCGAAATCTTGCCTGTTGGTACTCTGGCACACATGGCTGACTTTATGTTAGGCTGCCTTTCCCGTGACCCACGCGTTATACGCATTTTAAACAACACGGATTACTGGGTGTTCACCCTTCTGGACCCCCGCTACAAAGAGAATTTCTCATCTCTCATTCCTCCGGTGGAGAGGACAAGCAAAATGGTGCAATACCAGAAGGTTCTTGTCGAAAAATTGCTCCAAAATTTTCCATCTGACAACGCTGGCGGCAGAGTACGTGCTACCTTGGCCAACCGAGAAGGGGAGAAAAGGGGAGCACACAGCAGTTCCGAGAAAGGCAGGGCAACACTCTCCAAGGCGTGGGACACCTTCATGACACCCCGCCAGCACCCTCACCCTGATGCGCAGCCTAGTGTCACAAGGAGGGAAAAGTTTTGGAAGATGGTGAAGGAGTACGTAGCAGACCGTGTCAGCGTCCTCAATGATCCCTCTGTGCCTTACAACTACTGGGTGTCCAAGCTGGACACGTGGTATGAACTGGCACTCTACGCCTTGGAGGTGCTGGCCTGCCCTGCCGCCAGCGTTCTGTCTGAGCGGGTATTTAGTGCTGCTGGTGGCATCATAACAGATAAGCGTATCCGCCTTTCCACCGACAATGCTGATAGGTTGACACTTATAAAAATGAACAAGGCCTGGATTTCCCCTGACTTCTCCACTCCACTGGAGGAAAGCCCCGGGGGAACATAAACTCACTTTACATATATTATTTACAATGATGGGAATACTCTGTATTCCCATTCACCCCTTCCACCCAAAAAACAGGTATATGGTTGACTCTTAATCTTCTCATCCTCCTCCTCCTCTTCCATATGCCCTGTGCTATAATTTTTATATAGGGCCAGCTCACCAGCGGGCCCTGTGATATAATTTTTATATAGGGTCAGCTCACCAGCGGGCCCTGTTTGCCAATTTTTATATAGGTCAGCTCACCAGCGGGCCTTCTCATATAATGTTTTATTGGGTCAGCTCTCTAGCGGGCCCTCTCATATAATGTTTTATAGCGTCAGCTCACTAGCGGGCCTTCGCATATAATGTTTAGGATGGTCAGCTCTGCAGCAGACCCTCACCCATAATGTTTTAGATGGTCAGCTCAGCGCACGTTTCCCTCTTAATCATGGCCTCAGTTCTGAAAATCAAGGAAATTTTTGGGAGAATTTGCCTCTGTGCACGTTTCCCTCTTAATCATGGCCTCAGTTCTGAAAATCAAGGAAATTTTTGGGAGAATTTGCCTCTGCGCACGTTTCCCTCTTAATCATGGCCTCAGTTCTGAAAATCAAGGAAATTTTTGGGAGAATTTGCCTCTGCGCACGTTTCCCTCTTAATCATGGCCTCAGTTCTGAAAATCAAGGAAATTTTTGGGAGAATTTGCCTCTGCGCACGTTTCCCTCTTAATCATGGCCTCAGTTCTGAAAATCAAGGAAATTTTTGGGAGAATTTGCAGATGATATACAAGTAAATATACAGCAAATATTGTTTGGTAACAATTTTTCGCCTAAAGTCGTTTTTATTTTCCTTTTTGTGTGTTTTATGGTCAGTCTGTAAAAATGGCGTACTACGGGCGAAAGATCGTTCCCAGCAGCGATGTTGGAGTCCAAGATGCATCCAGACATCCTCCCTATGCTGTCCCTGAACCATTTCTGTAGTGTTTCCATCTTTTTCTGCCCTTTTCCTATGGACCAGGCACCCTCCCCTCATCAGAGCAGGGGGTGCCTGGTGTAATGCTCGAGTCCTCCCATTGACTTCAATGGGGCTCAGGTGCTCGGCCGAGCACTCGAGCCTCAGGGGGTGCTCGGTCAGAGCACCCGAACACCCGAGCATTGGGGTGCTCGCTCATCACTAATAGTGAGTTCTCCAAGCAGTGTTAGTTAAATGGGATTAAAAAACCCCATTAATAAGATAAAAAGTTTATTTGGCAAATTGCTTTGCCCCAGAATTGCCCCTTATTTCTTTTCGTGTATATGGCCATATATGTAATGGTATATACCCATCACATTTCATCTTGGTCCTTGAAATATCTTGGTTATTTGAAAACAACCATAACCCTTTGAGTGCCAGAAGGGTATGAAACGTATTGCATAAAAGGATTAAAACTGTTGTAAATCATATAGGGGCACAATTAGTGTAGAACATTCTGGAGCAAACCAGTTGCACCATAGCAAACAAAGAAAAATGGACTTGGATGAAGTGGGACTTTTAACCCCTCCGATGTTAGACAGCTGCATGTGTTTTGTCCAGCATTTGCAGGTAAAAGGGAATTTCAACACATAGTAAATCCCAATCTTTTAGGCTGGGAGAATACCTGGAGCAAACCTGCTGCACCATGGGACACAAATGTACATTCTTCAACTTCCTATTGATTTCAAAGAGGCTTTTAACTCCTTGAATGCTAGAGAGGGATTCAATGCATTGTGAAGCAGTGTTGGAGACATTTCTACCATTCAATGAGTTAAAAGCCCTATTAAAAGGAATAGAAATTTTGACCTGTCACCCTGTAGTGCAGTTGGTTTGTCCCAGAACTGCCCCAGTTAATCTTAGTACATAACCTCTCTGTCTCTCCTTTTCTCCTCTTTTGTCCCTTCCACTTCCCTTTCTTTTCCTTCAATCTCATTCCCCTGTCTATGTCTGTATGTGTGTGCGCATATCTTTACTGAATACGTGCCACAAGGCACATAGTTCTCTCTACTATTTCTACTGCACTATCAATACAATTGCTGTACTGAGAATAAATACAGGTGGGTGCATGCAGTATAAAAATGCAAAACTAAAAATGGATCAGTGAGCCCTAAGTATAAAAATACTGTGTTTTGGAGGATTTTTCCTATTATGTAAAGAAAGTTTACCCCTAATACTGGAAGATGCTTCTTTCAAAACTTATTGCAGAGTTAATTTGGCATTTTTGATAGTTTGAGTTCAAGATGTTTTTCTGCTTTTATCCATGAAAAACTTTGCATCTGCAACAATGAGCTTTTCACAGGAAGTAATAGCAACACCACTACCTGCATGTAAACAAATCTTGAGCTGAAGCTCAAAAAACGTGAGTCTGCTTTGTAATGATTTTTGATTGCAACAACTCCCAAAAGTAGACATACTCTTGTTTGACTCAGCAGACTCAGTTTAGCTTAGGAGGGCTTCTGCAACAGAAATATTTAATGTATATTTTACACAGAGACACACACTTGGGGGGCTTCTAAAAAAAAGGGTACATTGACTGCTGGAAGCTCATTCATACAAAAGTGTATTACAGGTGTTTCGCGGGGGCTGTTGTTTATATTAAACTGCAATTTTCTGTTATGTTCATGAGGTTGTGTTATCTCTGTCATTTTCTATACAGAGTTTATCTAAGACTCAAGCTGTCCCGTTAATTATGATAGAAAAATGTTACCCTATGTACACTAGCTGGCACCATTCCTAACATTTTAATTTAGAAAAAAGTTTGAGATAGTGTAACTTTGGAACACAGCATATTCCAGCATTGGGATAACCCTTGTTTTTATTCAGCAGGATATGTATCATAGTATATGTTTCCATAATAAAAATGTATTTGTCTGATTGTCTATCTATCTGTCTATCTATCTTGAAGAGTTTGAGAGAGTATGGAAACATAATACGTGCAATCAAAGATGTTTCATCAGATATGAACATGCCCACCATGAGAACATTGATTAAACATAAAAGAATGCATTAAGCCAAGGATTAAATCACAGTATTTATTCAATTAACTGCTGGAAAGGAAAGAAGAATGTTGGCACCAGCTTTTGCCAAAATGTCTTTTGTTTCATGATGAGAAATGCTTCTTACCACATACAAGGAATATTGTTGTCATCAAAAAGCACCATGGGTGGAATTCATCAGAATGGATTGAATTTCAGCATCAAATGGCTTACCAACAGTAAAAGCAAGTAAGTTTTTTGCTTTATACAAAAGTAAAGTAGAATCATTCTAGAACAAACCAGATGCACAATGGGGACAAATAAAAGAGCCATTAAAATCAAAGAAAAATGAGACTTTATGGATATTTTTATTTTTCCCCTATGGTGTAGTTGGCTTGCTCCAGAATGATACACTTTTCATTTGTACATAAGGCCCTTTATGTTTAATGTATCAGCACAGCAGAAACCAGAGCCGGTCCCCACCACCACCACCACCTCCACCACTCCAGCAGTGCAGCTAGGTGAAGCTGCTGTGTATTTATGAGTGTGTTTAATTAAAAACAGTGAGTAACGGTGGAGGTCATATGAGCATAGTTTGGTTGGTTTCTAGGGGGACCTACCTTGATGGGTATCCAGGGCCTTCTTGCAGTCAGGACATCTGGTGTTGGCCAAAACAAAGGGAGGGTTCTGCGTGCTGAGTGTGGACTCAAGAAATGGTGTGATGAACTGGCCCCCATCATATGCAGATTCATATGGGGCAGTCTGGTGTATGGTAGCAGTGTTTTGACTGACTGGCTTTTACAATTTCCTTCTTCTAGAACTCTCAGCCAGGACTGGACTCATGATCGATGTTGTATACATAGTCTGTACCTTCACAATTCTCGTTGTCTTCATGTATGGGACAACCAACGGTTCCTAGTCTGCAGACGGAAGGAGGTGGTAGGGGTCACTCTGATTTGTGGAGCAATATAAAGCTTCTACTGGGTTTGTGGCAAGATCAGGATTTGGGGGGTCAATGCTTGGAACAACAGGCTTCTGGGTCTTATAGGGAGGTTACTGCGTAGGACGGGGTCAACTGTCTGGTGTGGCTGCCAGGGGCTTGGCTAATGTAATGGGTCCCCCTGTTGCTCTGAAGCAGGGTAGCCCATTGTTGGGCATTAGGTTTGTTGGAATCTCATGTACCTCTGGTTGGGTTGGGTGTTGTGCATGACACCAGCTGTGGTGGATTCAGATACACAGTTAATGGGTTTGGGCACGTAAGCAGTTACTGGTTTATCACCAGTGTCAAGTTGGCCGGGATCCTGGTGGGAGGATATGGGGTGGCATACATTTTTTGGGCCATTTGGCATACATTTGAAAATTGAGGTCAAGGAAAAGATCGAAGGAATAAGTTCCTCAAATATATTGCCTTCTTACCCTCAATGAGGCTCCTTCTCACAAGGAGGAGTAGGAGACTGACTAGAAAGAGAAAAAGGAGTGAAAACTGTAATGAAAGATAACCAAGATGTTTGGCATCTGGGTGCTGGTCTTCATCATCCTGGCCACTGTGAGAGGGGAGCATTTTCTACAGAAGTCTTTGGCTCTGTTCAGCTACCAGGACATAATATGAAATGCTTATCGGATTTACAGCAGTCTGTTCTGGCAGATCCACCAACAGATGATGGTGCATGCCAACAGGGATATTGGCTTGTGGCTGACTATCATGACTTACCCAGTCAATTTCCAATGAGATCTTTCATCATTTGCAGCTGGCACTGGGGTCAAGGAATGTTACTCTCTAGCCTCCATTCCTCTAATATGAAACAGGCAAGGTACTACTGGTAGTTTAGCAAGGGGCACTTTATGTAAATTCTGGCATGACTGCTCTGGTTGCAATGGGGCACTGTGAGAGGGGAGCATTTTCTACAGAAGTCTTTGGCTCTGTTCAGCTACCAGAACATAATATGGAATGCTTATCGGATTTACAGCAGTCTGTTCTGGCAGATCCACCAACAGATGATGGTACATGCCAACAGGGATAATGGCTTGTGGCTGACTATCATGACTTACCCAGTCAATTTCCAATGAGGTCTTTCATCATTTGCAGCTGGCACTGGGGTCAAGGAATGTTACTCTCTAGCCTCCATTCCTCTAATATGAAACAGGCAAGGTACTACTGGCAATTTAGCAAGGGGCACTTTCTGTAGGGGGACTTCATGTAAATTCTGGCATGACTGCTCTGGTTGCAATGGGGCACATCCCTTTTCAGAATACTTTAAGAGGTCAAGGGTGTGGACATGGGGGAAAGGGGGAGGACACTGGTTTGTGTCAAAAAGATGTGTGTCTAAGTGTGTAAAGAGATAGGTGTATGGCACAGCTTCAGTAGTACAGGTTTGTGGTAGATTTTACTTATTCCTTTCTGTGAGCATTTAGGGGCTAAAATATGTGATTCAGCTTCCCCAAGTCTTGGCTGAAAAGTTCACCAACAAAGTTGATTTGGGAAGGATGGCTGGCCCTTTGGAGGTACCACCTCTGCCTAACTTGTGGGTGTCCTGTCCCTTGGGATTGTCCCTATCAGGAAGCCAGGATGTTTTGTCTCATTCACCATTTATTGTTTACTTACATGTACTTGATAAAGGATGACACTGACTGGGGTTTGCATAGGTTTTCTTAAGATTTCATTGAAAAGGCAGTAAGCCTGGTTTCTAGAGCTGATTGGCAAATGCTTATATAAAATAAGCTTCTGTGTGTCTGTGTTGGCTAAATCTTTTACTTTGGGGTTTATGTGCTCCTTCCTACATATTGTTTACCACACCCACAATTAATTAGATAAACAAAGTTTGAACTACAATTCATATATGATCTAATAGAAAATCTTTCTCCTGTAATATTGGGTTCAAAGTAATCACCTTTGTTCTTAACCAACAAACACATGAGACATCTGATATTTCTACACTTGCTCATGCCATTCTTTTCTAGAGGTAAGTTTAACCCTATGCCTCTTTTTTCAAATTCCCTTTCATTTTGCTTGTCGACAAAATATTTTTCAGCGTTCTAGAACTTATGTATAGGTTTACAGCTAGTTTTTTTTAGATAAATAAGGATCTCTTCTGAACATATTCCATTCCTTACTGATTACTTTATCCATGTGCTTAAATTCTGCAAAGAAATGAGCTGGAAGAAATCTTGATCTCTTACATATATCTTTCCTTTGCTCACTGCAGAATTATTTATAGTGGTCTCTTCTTCACTTCTATGTTTCAAATAATTCATTTTAGAAATCAGTGCAATAGATCTTGATATATTTATATAATTTATTATTATTATTTTTGCATCTATTACTAAAACTGGATGTCCCCTATGAATCTAGCTTTGAGCATTAAAGCCTGCTTATCAGATTTTGCCAGAGAGCTACAGAGAGCTTCCTAAGTCTTAGGAACTAACCAAAGGGGATATTTTAAGTTTATTTATGATGACAGCTGTAAAAATGTAAGTAATATTCAACATCTTTACAGTACTGGTGTTCAAAAGCTGACAAATACCTCTGTGGGTTGGATATCACCTCTCCATGCTACCAAAAGCTCATAAATGCAATGGCAACAGAATGCCAAATTGCCCTGAAAACTATTGTTAAGCCACAAAAACTATATTTTCAAAATAATCTATAAAATAAAGATTTCTGCAACTGGGAGCAAATCTGGGGCTCTCTTGACCTGTCCATCTGTGAAGGTAAATAAATCTTTTCATTCAAAAACAGTACCTATCTCTTGAGCATTAAAAGATCACCAACTAGAAATAATGTAAGCTTCTCTAACACTACATTATGTGGTATATTACTCTAAAGTGGCGATACACCCAGGGATAACCAGAGAACACTTGCATCCTATTTGACTTGTTCTCAAAGCAAATTTGTTTTATTACTACCAAACTCTGAAGTTGAAAATCAGTATTCTGTGATGGTCAGATATCCAATCCCCAAGATCATGGGATACTCAGGAGGATTTGAGAGAGATTTTTATATCTTTGACAAATAATAGAAACTTTTTTTTAGGATTAATGCCCCCCAGGGTTCACTGTCAGCGTGGTAACATGAATATTTAATAAGCTTAGTAGGTCTGTGTTTGAGATTTTTTTATGGTTATGATTTTTCCAACTCAAATTATAAGTAGTATGTGATAATCATGTGAACACAGTAGAGATCGCTTGTTCAGACAAGTGACTATGGTTTGTTTGAATATTTTCAAAAGATGTTAATACTTCAGGATTCTTTTTAATATGGTTCAACTAATTACTAATTCTGTACATGTTTCTTTCATTTCAGGTGAGCAAGTTATAATTTATAGTGGGGTATACAGCAATGAGAGTGTGAAATATGTGAAAAGATTGATTATGGCAAGTTGTATCATATATTTCAATAACATTTCATGTGTGAATTGTTGTATAATCTACAACAGAAGACACGTGTAGAAGAGTACAATATATGTACAAAATGAATTAGCATACATGAGGTGAATAAGTGGATCAACACACTAAAGTTAATTAATGGTCAAGTAACCAGTACAAATAAATTATATCTGCCATTCATAAACCAAGATGGGCTTATTTAAGTATATTCAGTGTGTTTAATTCAGATGTGACTATTCGGAAGGCAATTTTTATAGAGGGCAAGATAATATAATTAAACGATGATGAATAACAATATATTTAGTTTTGTATTGTATTTATTTTGTATTGCGGTATATAGTTAATAAGACCCTAGAAAAAATTAAATGGCGATGGAATAGAGCTGAATGATTTGTTGTGATGCTGTATTTGTATTTAATTTCTCTATTGAGGTAAACAATGTATATCGAATTTGCAAGCAGAAAGTTATTTATATACAGGTATTCGTATACATTTTGTCATTCTTTGGATGAAAATAACTCAAATTTTTATAATAAACCTGCTCAATGCTGTTTTACATGAGGGGTTATAGATGCTATGTGGGTTTCTTCTATTGCTGTTATTCATTTGATTGTAGCATTGAATATTTGAGATGAACTGGCAGCAAGATTTTATAAATTAATATATTCAGGAGTATTCATTGTATTCATTCACTAAGTATGGGTTATTTGGTTGTAATTCATGCACTGTGACATCATAATGAAGAGGGGTTTGTTGTGCTAATTACATATTTTATAGTAAAGTAAAATATTTTCAAGCAAGCCGTTGTAAGAAACTTACAGGTCTAAGTTATCATCACCATGCCGTACAGGGTTTTGAACTGTACCCTTATACTGATACTGGTGTTCACCATGAAAAGTGCATAAGGGAAGTGAAGGTGTGAGTGAATGAAATGATTTATGCTTGTACAACATAATACTGAAATATAATATTTGAGCGCACCTGATTTGTTTGTTCATTATATACTAGAGTGGATGAGCATTGTAGTGCATACTAGCAGAAAATGTCTGCCAAAATAGGACTTTACTAGCAAGCCCCATACTCCCCCCATATATAGAAATCACAGGAAAATGGCTTTAAATCACATCACTTCCTCTACATATTTTCTAATATATAGCATTGAACAAGGCACCAACTTAAGTACCCACAAGAAACACACCTGGATGCTCTCATTGCCCTCCCCTTGGTGCAAGCAGCATTAAGATGAGGATTTATTTTACATAAATACCTTAGTAAATTGTTGTTAAGCAGGCATAGATATTGAAAATCAATCCTGGCTACTGATCAAGTGATATCTGTAAAATACAAATAAATAGATAATATTAAATAATATAAAAAGCAGGTTTGCTTACCATCAAATTCAATTAAACAAGTTCTTGTCTAGCTCTCTCCCTTTATTCCTCTTTCCTTTTCTCTCTCTCCTATGTTCTAATGGTTATGCCTCAACAAGCGATTATTTTGGAAAACAAAACCTTGACAGAAAAACATCTATTACAAAATTGTATCCCAGGACTTATAATTTTAAGTCCTTTGCTACTAGCCAGACCTGAAAAGTTACTCGCCACTGCAAGCCAAAACATACCCACCAGAGCTGAATTTCTACTCGCCAGGGCTAAATTTTCACTCGCCATTGGCTAGTGGAGAGTGGAAATTTTGAGCCCTGTTGTATCCCATCGCATAGCATGTCTGCCCATTCCCATTAAGCTTAGCAATTGCCCAGCCATTCCTATAGCACTTTTTTTTAGAAAGAGAGTACAACATAAAGGTTATATTTAGGGGGGTGCTGCTCAAGTCTCACTTAGCTTGATGCTGGTAGACCTCAACATCACTTGCCGGAAAAGCAGGTAGGAGATTGAAAGTCCCATGTAGAATCAATGGGGAGGGGATGCTACCCTAAACCTCTTCAGATGATGGTGTGTGTGCATGTATGTATGTTTGTGTGTGTGTTATTACCTTCCTTTAACACTTTCACAGAATTCTCTTACCATTGATTCTTCAGTAATCTTAAAGAATGTTAAAAAGTTTCACTACAACATGTATGAAAGGTTGGGCATGACAGTATTTCTTAGCTCTAGCTCTCCCCACTCCTTCTCTGTCTGGCTGCTCAATCCATTAAACTGCTCCCATGCAAGAACATACCATGAAAAGAACAATGCTTCTCAGACCACTTTGTCACTAAGGTGATAGATACTTCAAGAAATTCGTTGGCTGCCTGAAGTCATGAGACATGCTGCACGATAAAACTGTAAAAATAGGTTCCCTTTCAAAAATAAATGTATATACCTGCCTTCTGGATCTGAACAGACAGAAAGCTCCTCAAAAGGTCGGTAGACTTAAAGGCAAATTCAGTGCCTCAGCCAGATATTTGGTTTGATACTGGTTCCTTGGGTACATCATTACATTGAGTACTCTACACTTTACTAGCTCATGGACGTTTATGATACATTTTATATCCTTTTGTAGCATAGTGGGTCTCTATTAAGTATCAGTCTGCTCCATACCGATATTTATTGGCATGACATCTATTCCAACATTGTTAAGCTGGGACTAGTAACTCGAGCGCATTTGCACTGTTCAATATTGGGCCTATTCAGATGCTTTATGATGTGCAGTAGACCACACATGCGCGAGTCTGTATTCACATGGCGCACAGATGTGCGGTAGATTGTACAGATGCAATATCAGGTACGATACATTTATACCCAAATAACCTCTGTTATTTGTACCCTATATCTCACTAATTACATGGAATGTGTTTATGTGATATATAACAGTAGCCGACAATAGGGTTTTCATTAGTAAGTCGAGATATGGGTCTGTTGTTCCCACACTGCATCTATACATAGACCCTATAGGACTCTTCTTGGCAGCATGTTTTAGTCCGTTTTTCAATAATCAGAATATGCTATATGTAGTTCCATTGTTGGGTCGGTACCTTTGACCCTTAGGATCATATGTACATTTGTATATGCATTATTATATGTATTGTATACTGTATTGTATATTGTAACCTTGATAAACGTGGTTTTTACATTTATGTCAATCTTTTTTCACTTTTCTATTTTACAGAAGTTTGGTGATATATGCAAATTTATAAATTCTGGTCACTGCTCTAAGACAACATATTGCACAGCTGGACTTAACCGCAAAAGATAATTCTGGAGCAAACCTATGGCATCGTAGTACAAGTTGTTCTAATACACTATACTACTTCTCTTTAGCTGCATATAAATCTTTAGTTTTTTAAGTCTACTACTTTTAGACTTGTGCGAATTGGTTCGTCCAGATGGAATACAGACGAATAAGGCTAATTCAACGTCATTTGTGCCGGTCAAAATGTAACAGGACTATCGTCTCAGAGACACGAATCTGAACAGGACCTTCTCCAAAATTCGAGCCAAAATTTGTTTTTTGGAGGCGTTCTCCCAGTCCAGTTATCTTGTTTGTTTCATGATGAGGGTTGGACTAATGACATCACAGACACACAGACAGCCTGCAACCTGTGCATTTCCTGTTAGTGCGTTTTGGAGCTCAGAGAGAGAAGAAGGAGAGAGAGTGTCCCAAAAAAAGCGAATTTACTAGCCAGTCTAGTGCGTAATAGCCAGTGTAGTGCCAGCATATTGCCTTATAAGCCATTCTAGTGCCAGTCTAGTGCCTTATTGCAACTGTAAGGAACTTTTTTTTTAAGTTTAAAGTGACACACACAGCCAATCTGACAGTTGTTGTGTAGGCAGGCATCCATCATTAGTGCCTTATTGCCACTGCAAGGGAGAGTCACCTTTGTTCCTGTGTTATAATAATAGGAATTTGTTTGGCTGTGTCACTCTGAACATTATTAAATCTCACAGTTGTGTACGCAGGCAGGCAGGCCAAGTATCTTATTTCCACCGCAAGGGAGAGTCACCTTGGTTCCTGTGTTAAATATTAAAAATAATAATAGGAATTTGTTTGAATAATTTTCAGAGTGACACAGCCAATCTCACAGTGTGTAGGTGTTACGGTTCAGTACACTCAGACACGTAGGTATAGGTAAAAACACAGCTTTATTGAAACACACGATGAACAAGGTAACCCTCACGGGTCCAGTATAGCACACTGACACAAGACAGGTTACAAATGGTTAACCCACACGGGTCCAGTATAGTGAGCACACAATACTGACACAGGTCAGGTAAATGTAATAGATACAATGTATGACGCCCACTTAACTAGTGAAGTGCTGATTGCAACACTCTGCAGGCTAAATGTCGCCTAAAATACAGGAGGCCACAGGAACGGACTGCCAACTCAGGCTGTGGACGCCTGTGAATGTGACCAATGGTGGACGCCCACCAACGACTAATGGAAAGGTCAGAACTCATGCTTAATGGAGGCCCTACCAAAATAACCCAGCTCCGTGTGCACGCACTACCTGACAGGGTTAATGGGCTATGGTATATATGGATGGCCACAGGAAGCACCCTACTTGACAGCGGAATACCAAGCCCAACCAATATTGCCCAACGGAACCCAATGGTAGTAATAGCGAGGCCCTTCCCCCGAAGGGGTTAATGCGCTGTGGTCTGTACAACGGAATATACCGGAAGCACCCTACTGAACCAACACAGAACAAGCGAGTGCAACACGGAGTGTAAGCAGCGAGACTCTGACAACGGATGAGAGTGTGCAGACAACAGGCTCAGCACTTATACCAGACACAGGATTGGTGCCCAACCGGGAGGCTGGCAACAGCAACATGAATCACCAACTGGAACAGCAGAACAGGAACCTCGCCCGGATGGGTGACAGAGAGATCAGGAACGTCAGCCAGGCCAGATTGTACACGGAGCAGGATCCTCAGACGCGCCGGTTCGGTACACAGAGCAGGGTCGTCAATCACGCTGGGTCGGTACACGGAGCAGGAACATCAGCCGGGCCGGGGCAGAACAGGAAGCAGTAATGTCAGCCAATCCGAATCGGAGCACAGCAGCAGCAGGAACGAGACGAGAGAGTGGTCAGGCAGTCCGGGGTCATACACTGGATCAGAACAACAATACTAGCGCCAGGCATCAGGTACACCAAGAAAGGGCACTCGCAGAGTGACAGCCCAGGGTATAAAAAGGCTGTCACTAGGAGGAGCAGTACAGGCAGCCAATAGGAGAATAGAATCAGCCATGATGGACAGAATGTCGACCAGATCACGGGCGCCGTGATAGTAGGGAGGCCTAGTATCTTATTACCATTGCAAGGGAGATTCGCCTTTGTTTCTGTGTTAAATATTAAAAATAATAATATGAATTTGTTTGGCTGTGTCACTCTGAAAATTATTCAAACAATTTCCTATTATTTTTAATATTTAACACAGAAACAAAGGTGACTCTCCCTTGTGATGGCAATAAGGTATTAGGCCTCCCTACACAACTGTGAGATTGGCTGTGTCACTCTGAAGGGAGAGTTGCAAGGGAGAGTCACCTTTGTTTCTGTTTTAAATATTAAAAATAATAATAGGAATTTTAATAATTTTCAGAGTGACACAGCCAATCTCACAGTTGTGTAGGGAGGCCTAATACCTTATTTCCATCACAAGGGAGAGTCACCTTTGTTTCTGTGTTGAATATTAACAATAATAATAGGAATTTGAATAATTTTCAGTGGCACAGCCAATCTCACAGTTGAGTATGGAGGCTTAGTACCTTATTGCCATCGCAAGGGAGAGTCACCCTTGTTTCTGTGTTGAATATTAAAAATAGTAATAGGAATTTGAATAATTTTCAGTAACACAGCAAATCTCACAGGCAAGCCTAGTACCTTATTGCCACCACAAGGGAGAGTCATCATTGTTTGTATGTTAAATATTAAAAATAATAATAGGAATTTGTTTGAATAATTTTCAGAGTGACACAGCCAATCTCACAGTTGTGTAGGGAGGCCTAGTACCTTATTGCCATCGCAAGGGAGAGTCACCTTTGTTTCTGTTTTAAATATTAAAAATAATAATAGGAATTTTAATAATTTTCAGAGTGACACAACCAAACTCACAGTTGTGTAGGGAGGCCTAATACCTTATTGCCATCACAAGGGAGAGTCACCTTTGTTTCTGTGTTGAATATTAAAAATAATAGGAGTCTGAATAATTTTCAGTGACACAGCCAATCTCACAGTTGTGTATAGAGACCTAGTACCTTATTGCCATCGCAAGGGAGAGTCACCCTTGTTTCTGTGTTAAATATTGAAAATAATCATAGGAATTTGTTTGAATAATTTTCAGAGTGACACAGCCAATCTCACAGTTGTGTAGGGAGGCCTAGTACCTTATTGCTATCGCAAGGCAGAGTCACCTTTGTTTCTGTGTTAAATATTAAAAATAATAATAGGAATTTGTTTTAATAATTTTCAGAGTGACACAGCCAAACTCACAGTTGTGTACACAGGCAGGCAGGCCTAGCACCTTATTGCCATCGCAAGGGAGAGTCACCTTTGTTCCTGTTTTAAGAGTGACACAGCCAATCTCAAAGTTGTGTAGGGAGGGCTAGTAACTTATTTCCATCGCAAGGGAGAGTCACCATTGTTTCTGTGTTAAATATTAAAAATAATAATAGGAATTTGAATAATTTTCAGAGTGACACAGCCAATCTCACAGTTCACTACCTACCTATCTGTCATGGATTTGAGTCCTAGTGAACAACCTGATGTTCCTTGTCCAGCTGCAGTGACCCAGTAACCACCAACACCACCACAGTGATGTTGCTTTCAAGCAGAGCTAGCAGCAGCAGGTGGGCAAAGAAGAGTAGTTTCAGTAGTACTAGTCAGACTCAGAGCAGCACTCCAAACCAAAAAATAAAAATAAGAAGGGAATCGCAGGTTGTTCTACCTCTACTAGCAGGGTAGAGAGGTCCAGGTCCTCCTCTGAGACCACGAAGCAGCCTTCACCTGTGTCTCGTCAGCTGTTTCGTGATGATCCCCAAGAACCACCTGCACAATGATTAGCGCCACTGCCAATTTAGTCACTACCTCCACTACAGCCACTTCTATAAACCTGGGGACACGTAGTGTGCGTAACACTACTGGTTGGACACTGCGGTTAGAATCAATGCAGGATTTTTACAGCGAACGTCCGTGTAAGCAGTCCAAAAGGAACTTATTGCAGTATTTGGATAACATTTTTCCTTTCACCCCTGTCACTGCCACTGAGAGCATATCTACTCCAGAAAATGTTATTGAGGGAGATAGTTTACCATTTCCTGGTAGCCACCAGGCAGAAGAGGGAATCGAACAAGTCTCCCCAAAATCTGCTGCTGATGATGATTTTTCTTCCTGTCAAAACCTACAAGAGATAGAAGAAGAATCTGAGGGATCAAGACCTCCTAAGCTTGATTTGACCCCTGAGCTTTATTTTTCCACTGACTTTGATTATTCCACATAGCTTAATTTTTCCCCTGCTTCCCGTAGTACACCTTCTGTTTCTCCAGTTACACTTGTGTCTGCTATTAACAACTCAACACCTGCCTCTCCAGTTCCATTTGAGTCTCCAAGCCAGGTAGTAGCTGCTAGTGACTGTATCTATTGATTTTTTGGATTTGACGATATCGGTTGGTGATATGGGTCTAATTCAAACAAATTTATATAGGAAACCGACATCTGTTAATTCTTTTTTGCACTATTCTAGTTTCCATCTGGTGCATTTGAGGAATGCTATTCCAATAGGACAATATTTGCGTGTACGTCGGAATTGTTCTACAAAAGAATCGTTTGATCTCCATGCTAATGATCTGTATTGTCGCTTCCGCCAACGTGGTTATCCCAAATCTTGCCTTAATAAAGGGTATCAACGAGCCCTATCTAACAAGCGTGAATCACTATTGAATACAGGTAAGAAGGATAAAGAGGAGAATTTTTCTAAAATAAGATTAATTAGCACTTATAATAACCAGTGGGACAATGTTCAAAAGATCTTACAAAAACATTGGTTTATTTTACAAAGTGATGATACACTTAACCGGTTCTTAGATAACCTACCTATTCTTGTGGCAAAAAGATCTAAGAACTTACGTGACATTTTGGTACATAGTCATTATAATCCACCTAAAAAACATGCCATAGGTGTGTCTTTGGTAGGCAGTTTTCCATGTGGTAATTGCAACATTTGTCAACATATAAAATGTATCAAAAATGTCTATAGTCCTGTAGCAGATAAGGAGATAAGGATCAATGTTTTTATTGTCGCACAACAAATTGTATATATGCTATCAGGTGTCCTTGTCAGAAATTGTATATTGGACAGACTACTCAAATGTTGAAAAATCGAATTCAGAAACATTTTTCTTTATTCAGAAATGCACAACGAGATCTAATAAATGGTACAACTTTAACGACAGTAGCACAACACTTTTTGGAGGTACATAGTTGTTCTATTGACAATGTGCAGATATTTGGTTTAGATAAAGTACAGAGGGGGATCAGATGTGGGGACACCACTAGGTATCTCCTTAGAAGGGAGGCATGGTGGATCTTCATGTTGAGATCCTGTTTCCCCAGTGGAATGAATGAGGAGTTACTGTTTTCCAGTTATATCTAATTATTTTGTTTTTCTATTTTTATAGTTTGCACTTAATCATTGGACTTTGGCTTGGATGGAAGACAATGTTGCGTCAACTCTGAAAGAACGGACTTTTGATACTTCATTATGGATTTTGTTTGTCCTTGTTTATGTAATTTAAAGCTCTTTTTCACTGTATATATGGAATATTCTATACATGTTCACTTGTGTTGTTTCCCACTTTAATACTGGTCCGGTGTAAATGGATTATATTTTGCATCTTTTATTTTATCTGAACATTTATCCACTTGTTATTAACCTAATATATAACATCTAATTATTGGGGGCTGTGGCTTATTTAGGATTCTTGCCAGGTTGTAACATGGCGTGGTAATTAATTTTTTATACTGTGCGCATGCGCTTGGTTGCTTAGCAACGTCATGTGTCGTACTTTTTCTCTGTGGTAATGCGTCAGCGAATTGATCTGATATGTATGTGTTACCTGTGAGTATTTCCGGCCTCCTAAATCGACGTTTTGATAATATCATGTTGATGCGCCGTACTTCCCTTTATTTTGGACATATATGTGCTGCGAAATTGTGGTAGCTAATCTGTTCCCGATAACAATTTGTATATCTTTGTAAGTGCGATTGTATGAGGATGATTGGGCTCGTATATGTATCAGCGCATGCATGTCTGCATTAATTTTCCAATACAGATGTTTATGTCTTGGATATAGGAGGGGGGCAGGGGTAAGGAGATCATCTATGATAGTAATTTATAGGAAGTAGATCCTTCATGACAGTAGTTTATAGTAAGTGATTTTTTCTATGTCATGTGACATGTGATGTATATCATGTGTTGACGGTTCTACTTCCTTATTGTACTATCGTCCCTATAAATACCGGACCAGTGTTATTTTGATTCTATCCCCTGACGAAGCCGTTTGGCGATACGAGTTGGGCTATGTGGGATCGAGGTAGAGCCCAGTGAGACTGTAGTTTTTCCCGCTGCAGCCTATATTGGTTTTAGTTTGTTACCTTTATTTGTTTGAACTTTCTATGACTTCTGTGGCTTATTATTACTATATTATAATATTGGGATATTATATATGCACAATTATATTTACATATTGTAAGCACTAGCACTTTTATTTTTAGTAGCACTACCACTTTGATGTATTAGTAATATTGGTATCTTGTCACGCAGTCTGGATTATTTGTTTATTTTGAACTAGATTTATATTTTGGCTGGGGCGGGATTATATGTTTATTCCCTTTATTATATACTTTTTTGTTAATAATAATATTATTATTTTGTTAACAGTGTTGGGCACTGTATTTATTATTACTGCAATCTCTTGGGCTCCCCGATTTGCTTTTGGTTTGTTTTTAAATATGTTTTATTATGTTTTTATCGTGTCATTTGAGAAACATATAATCCAATAAATTATATATTTGTATTGCTATACTGTAGTGAAGTGCCTCTTTAAGGGTCTGCTTTTTCTTTTGTGGTGGGTCTTTACTCCCCTATCGTTTATGAGTGTCCTTTTGACCTAGGGTGCACCGAACAAATATTTGTTTAATATACTGCAGTCTTATTTATGTATCAGTGCTGACCAGTTTTTTGTTTGTTCGTTCTAGTAAAAGCAGCAGACAGTCACAGCCCATCCCAAAATCAATACAGGCCACATTGGAAGATTTCGGGGGGTTTCATTCCAAGGAAATGTGCAGACAGCAGTCCAGGAAGATGACACGTCTCATTGCACAGCTCATAGGCTTTGGGGGGTGCTACTTTTAATTTGGTGGATTGGGAGCCCTTCCAGCAACTTATGGAGGTTGTCGCACCACGATTTAAAATTCCATCCCACACCACATTTAGTAGAACAATAGTGCCCTCACTGTAGCGGTCATGTGTTGGGCTTTTGAAGGACCTGCTATGAAAAGCTGGTGGCCAGTCAGTGCACTTTACCACTGACTTATGGAGTGCTCCGAGTGGCCAGCATGGCTTCCTGTCATTGATGGTGCATTGGTGGCAGCCCAATGTGTTGCAAGACACATTATTACCTACAACAAGTTCAGGTGCAGTAGGCAAGCAGGGACACCACTTTTTCCTCCTCCATGCTGAGGTAATGGATCAGCAACACGCCTCAGATAACATTCGCAAAGCACTGCAGAACGTGGTGATGCAGTGGCTAGGGGAGTAGGCAGGCACACAGGCACAAATGGGGTTTGTGGTTACTGATGGTGCAGTTAATATGAAAAAGGCTCTCCAGCATGGCAGATTTGTGGGTGTGCACTGCTCAGCGCATGTCCTGCATCTGGTAGCTAAGGCTGCTCTCGAGGATGGCAGAAAACTGGAAGGTTGCCAGCATTTCTGGAGTCGTGCTGACAAATTGCTGACCATTTCCATCGGAGCATCAAAGATAGCCAGCTGCTCAGGGAGGAACAGAAAAAGGAAGACCTCCCAGAGCACTGCCTAAAACAAGATGTTGGGACCAGGTGGAACTACACCTTAGATATGCGTATCCTGGAGCAGAAAAAGGCAATTCATGCAATGTCATGTCACCATTTCATTGGTAGTAACAGAACACTGGACAGGGCTGACTGTGCCCTGATGGAACAGTTAGTGTCAGTCCTCATGCCTTTCCGTGCTTTGACGGAAATTTTAAGCAAAGAGAACGCTAGCCTGGCAGTAGTCATTCCCCTCTTCACATACCGCTCCTTAAAAATGAACAATTTCCTTGCCCATAGGGAACGCTTACCTGGAGCTGAGGGTAATATACTTCCCGATGTTGCTGCCCTTCTAATGAGGCTCAAAAAGGAACTGACTCAGTGCATGGAAGAGTGCATGGACAATTGTCCTGAGTTAATGCTTGCAACAATTTTCAATCCTCGAATCAAAGGCAAGATGGCACTTAGTTCCAATTCCATAACTGCCTGAGGGAACAATTGATAGAAAAGGTGTGTGAGAGGCAAAGAAAAAACAGGATGCAGTCAAAGGAGGCGGGAGAAGATTTCGCAGATGAGCTGGAGGAGTGCAGTGGTCTTCTGTGACCTATCAGTAGCAGCGCCAGTAGCACTTCATCTTGTTCCAGTGGAACTGCTGCTGCTGCTTTTTATGCTAAGGCAATGGACAGATTATGCTTCGGACAAAAGAAACAGCTCCCCATAAATAGAAAAAGTGCTGAGTTTGAGGTTAAGGCTTACTTTGTGGAATCTTCTTTTCCCCCAAGTACAGATCCCTTGATTTTCTGGGATAGCAAGAGAACTGTGTGGCCTACTTTGTCCCTGGTAACCCATGAGTTGCTTTCTTGCCCTCCAACCACTGTCCAGAGTGAGTGGGTATTTTCCATAACAGGAAATATACTTAGCTCCCCTCACTGACAATTGGCCCCCAGCTCAAGGAGCGAATTACCTTTTTAAAAGTAAATCTGCCAAAAGCTGGGTTACCCTGCTCTCAGGTTCAATGCAGATTAGGAAAAAAAAAGGACTTCATCTACAATCATCCATAGTACCATAATACGCTGAGCGCTCCAGCTTACCCAGCTCTAGAACTGTGCTGTATCCAACTACTGAGTCCTGTCTGCTCCAGTGTTCTGCAGTTTGCTGCTGAATACATCTCCAGTGTTGGTGTCATCCTGAGTCTGCCTCGCCCCAGTCATCCTTAGTTTTGTTGTCTTGTAAAACTGTCTGTTGTATCCATCTTCTGAAAGAGTCCTGCCTGCTCCAGTGTTCTGCAGTTTGCTGCTGGCTACACCTCCAGTGTTACTGTCATCCTGAGTCTGCTTAGCACCAGTCATCCTCAGTTGCTGTATCCATCTTCTTACTGAGTCCTGCCTGCTCCAGTATTCTGAGGTTTGCTGCTGGCTACATCTCCAGTGTTACTGTCATCCTGAGTCTGCCTTGCACCAGTCATCCTCAGTTGCTGTATCCATCTACTGACTGAGTTCTGGCTGCTCCAGTGTTCTGGTTTGCTGCTGGCTACACAGTGTTCCAGTCATCCTGAGTGCGCCCTGCACTAGTCATCCTCAGTGCTCTTTCTTCCTACTAATAGCTATATCCATGCTTCATCTACAGTACCATAAGGTTAAAGCTCCAACCATCTTCCACCATCTTCATTTAGACCCTGGAAATGGTTACATTCATTTTTATTTATCTAATTTTTATTTTATTGTATTTTATATAATAATAATTCTATATATAATAATTCTGTATTTTATATAACAATAATAATTCGTATTCCTTCCAAATATCGCCCGAGTCAAACAGGTCCGGTCCAATTTTCGGATCAACGAATAAAAAAAAATATTCTTCCGAAATCGAATTTTACCAAAAATTTTTGGCCATAAAAATGGACTTTATAGTGTATTACTACATAATAATGGAGACCTTATTCAGTGACTTTCACATTTATGTGAGCTAATTTCACCATAAAACAAGGGGAGAAAGCCCTTCTGAATAGAGGGAGGAACCATGCGGGCCCTAAACAAGAGCTCCCTTCTGGTCTTGCACAAAGCATTCCATACCTCAATGGCACTGAAGTGGTTAATGGAGGAAAACAGCCAGTCTATAGGATTTACAGTTTTTTTCCTCAATTCCTAGTTCTTTTCCATCACTAATCCTTCAGTACCATTGGGGTATGGAATTTATTTTGCATTGCAGTGGTACACCTCAATGGCAATCAATTAATTAAAATAAATATAAATTACCTCTTCTTCTGTTGAAGACATGATTCACTGCCCCTAACCACTTACCCCACCATACTCACATGCACAGCATTCAGATGTGGCTGCAAGTACCAGCACACTGTTGTGGCACAAGGGAAGGCCCTCCTCTCTTTTGATGGCCAACAATCTTTTACCCAGTGAAGCATTGTAACAGCTTGTGCACTCCCTTTGTGAGGGGATGGAGTTTGCTGGGCGAGGCTAAAATTGGGACTTCATGTAATATGCAAATATTTAATTTACTGGGGTCACAGAAGCATGTACAAGTTGCAGAACCCCCCAGGACACCATGCTCTGTCACAGACTTGCACATGAATTAAAATATTGTGTGTGTGTGTGTGTGTTTGTGTGTGTGTTGTGTGTGGTAGATAAAGAATGAAAGAGAAATTGGGGGCAGGGCAACACAATCAAGATTCTAAAATTACCTTACCACTGCAGACCAGATCAGTTCAAGGCAGGAAACCTCACAATGGAGGGGCCCTGGTCCAGCTGCCTGCCCTTTTGTGGGAGAGCTGAAGGAAGCTGTGTTATGGAGGGCAGAGATGCAATACATTAGGAGGATAGGTAGGGCTTATGCTTTGAATTTCAATGGGGATGTCTGAGGCATTGTGAAGCAATGCTTTGGACATCCTTCTGGGTTAAGATTCACTGATTCACTCAGTGTCAGAATCTGGATTATCTCTTTATATTCATTATGTAAGTTCACTGTTTGTTTGACTGGTTTCACACTGCTGATCCACTTACATAGTGAGCGTACCCATTTCACTCTTTCCACATACTGTGGTCAGCTGGGCCTGGACACAATCTTTACCTGGCCTCCCTGTCCCACTTGATAGCAGCAATGTATGGATCCATGATGCCAGTTGTTAAATTCAATTTCCACCAAACACAATCTGACTGACACTTGTTACAAAAGAGAAAAGGAATTTTACTAAGGTCTGGTTAGTTCCCTCAGTCTGACAATTGGTCTGAGGATGGTAGGGCAAGGAAATGCATATTAATCTTAAGATGGACACAAAAGGTCCTCTAGAAATTAGAGGTGGATTGTGTCCCTTGACCAGAGTAAATTTGAAGCAGCACTCCACAAAGGCAATAGATCTCCCTGATAAAAAATATTGACCAGCTCTTAAGAAGAAGGATGTTAAGCAGTGAAATAAAGTGTGCCATGAAAAATGATCCACTACCACAAGGATTGAAGTATTTCCCTTGGAGAGAGGTAGTTCCAGCATAATATAATGTGATGTGGGTCTAGGGTTTAGACTTTAGATGTATGCAACACAGCAGGAGGTGTGGAAGAGGGAGTCTTGTTAGCTGCACAGGCACAAATACAGTAATCATTCTGTGCAAACTGGGCCACCAGAAGTATTTCTCAATCAGCTCCATAGTATTTTTGACTCTATGATGGCCAGCAATAGTGAAGCAATGTCCTCATTAAAGCTTTTGAGGCAGAACGGTTGAAGAAAAATATATCTTGGCAGTCAGGGGAAATTATCCTGTGACAGCTTATTCTGTGTACTCTTTATTGATTCCAAGTAAAACCAGGAAATATCAGATACAAGGCAGTCAGTAGGAGTTATGGGTATAGACGGTTTTGTCAGTGAGGAATATTTTAACTGTCAAGAGACATGGCATTGATGTTTTTGATCCATTTTGATAAGAGATGATGTAATTGAACCTGATGAAGAACAGAGGTCATCTTGCTTGAGCTTAAACGCTCAGGTTTATTTGAGTTACATTATATTGTTGTGGTTCATTACAATGGTAACTGTTAGGTGGGGCCTCCCTAACTGAAACCACTCCAAGCAGATATCTCCAATCTTCTAAGGACAAACCCAGTTGTGCCAGGACTAAAGTGGGATAATGTTACCTACATGCCAGAAGGTAGCAGGTGCCAGCATCCCATGAGGAGATCACTGCATACACAAATTGGAACCATAGTACAGAGTAGAATCAGGACTGATAAAGAGAAAAATCTGCCCTTCTAAAATCTAAGGCCTTTGTTTTAGTGTGGTTATTCATTGACATTTCCAGTATATTAAAGCACTGGTCTTCTGGCTCTCTCTCACACAGAGACATCTGATACTATATCAGCATTTATTAGAATCAAATCTAGTATTGTCTCCTTGGAAGTTGGCTCATTCAACAATTAACAATTAACTGTGAAACCTGGTAGTCCACATGTGACATATTAAAATCTCCCATAATTATCATCTCAGTTACTTTGTCTACCATGCTTTAGCTAATGCTTATCCTGGAGGTCTATATATTACTCCTATCTGATCAGTTTTATCACCAATTTTAATAGTTATCCATACAAATTAATCTGTCCTCAATATCCTATATTAATGTAGACTTGAGTTTATCCTTTATATAAAGAACAACTCTTCCCTTTCTTGTCTGTCTTTTCAGTAAATATTGTACGTAGACATAATTATGTCGCAGTCACAAGATTCATTGTACCACATTTCAGTTATAACTACCATATCCAAATTATTTCTAGTTATTATTGTAATTAGATCAGGAGTTTATTCCCTAAACAAACAAAAAAACACGTTCAAAGCTTCCAATATAACATCTTGTACAAGCAGCCTGTTAGAGTAACTGAGCAGTTTAAATACACGTAGATGCAGAACTGAGCATGTGTACAGAAAATAAGCATATTCCATTGAATACACAGCAAAAGACACCAGAGGCCACAGCAGTCCTACATAGGAAGACACAGGTATGGTACAGGTACAATAGGCTAATCCTTCTTGACTTCTTCTACCTCTGCATCACAGGTCCTCAGTACGCTGCATGAACCATGACACCTTGTCAGCAAGGTGCTTGCTGGTCTACCAAGGAGAGAAACTAATCCCCATCTGAAGTACCCTTCTCCCTTAGGACAACATTTCAACAAGCAAAAAGCAAACATATGAGACACATTAATTGAGAATGAACAAAAAGTAAGTGGCCTGTTCTGTTGTTAGTTCTCACGCAGGAAAAGTATGTCTTTCTTGTGCCATGATAAACCCCCATCCACAAGGACAGTCCAGCAATGTAATGTCAGGTAAGCTTCCTCTGTTCCAGCATACTATGACTCATGATTCAGCTTACTATTGGCCTCATCTATGAGAATCATATTGGTTTACTTAGGTACATAAAGCAAGGGATCCACATCTGTAGTCCCCTTCTCTCTATGGGTGACATTTCTGCAAGCAATAAAACACGCTTATGAGTAAAATTACCAGATCATGCATTTACAAGTGGACATATATTAATAATGTCTGCTGAAGGATTGCAGAGGTTATTACTGGGCTGCAATGGTGCTGCAGTTATTTTTCATATGTATCAGGTTTTAAACAAATGATCTGGCAGCCCTACTTATGAGAGACACTCACCAAGAATATACAAAACTCAAGCGGTGTATGGCTATGCCTATAGGTATTAATGTACATGGTTATCATAGTCAGTAATCAACAGCAGCCTTCTGAGAGCCTTTGTGTGTTTTCTGTTTTTCTGTACCTCTGTGACAAGTGCTTCTGCAGACTAAGGAAGATGGCAACCTCCCCCTTGACACTTGTGTGTGGCTGTGACAGGAAGTATGGACTTATAAGAGCTTATATAGATAACATACTCTTATTATGACTTGTAGATTTATGCATCCCCTTTTACTCAAAGTTTTCTAGAGGGAAATCTGGGACACACATATATGTATTTATGTTACATATTATTTTTGTGATGTATGTTTATGCTAATTGTTTATAGCTAAGTGGGAGTGTTTACTTATTTTTTATCTGTGCAACCATTTAGTTTAATGTTATTCAAGACTCCACCCATGAGACATAAATATAATATGCCCTGTGGCATGTAAAGTGGTTGATTCCCATTGCAATTGCTAAAAATTGGTGTGATGCCATGCAGGAGAAATCTCTGTAGTACTGGACATGTGGTTTATTTTCATTCTGTTGACTTCTGTAAGCTTGAACTACTAACTGAAGCCAAGTAAACATTTCTAATTTATATAATCAAAACTGTTTTTTCCTGCGTCAGCTTGTGTGCAAGCATAATGTGAATATGAATCTTAGGAACTGTCTTTGATTTCAACATCTTAAGGATTTAATGAGTAGGGGTGAGCTAAACTTTTCACCTGAAAAGGAAATTGGCGAAAAATAGCACTTTACGCTTGGTGAAAAATTTCCCACGAAAAGTGCTGATTTTCCTCTTTTTCCCGCTTTTTTCGCCTTGAAGTTACACACAACTCATAGCAAATATTATTTTATTTCCCAAAGGCATAGTATAAAAGGGGCATGAGGGTGTCTTTGTTGGTGGGGTGTGGGGAAACAACCAGTTGAACAGGGGATGATTTTTTGGGGGGTTGTTTACTGGGATTGAGGGGCAGTTAATAAAAAAATAAATCCTAAATAAAATAAAAAAAAAACCATAAGACATGGTATAAAAGGCATCTAAGGAGGGTACCTGTATTGGTGGGTGGAGTCTGGGGAATGAATCAGCTGAACAGGAAATTTGTTTTGGGGGGGTTCTTGACTGCTATTGGGAGGACAGTTAATAAAAAAAAATCAATAAAATAAAATTAGAAATTTGTATGAAAAAGTGATAGACAGGAACCCCCTTTGACATAAGTTACCACTGTGGTGGACTGATACTTGACTTGATAGAGTATTTTGTAGAGGATGATTTTAGATTTGTTGTTAGAGGCCCAAGCCTGGTAGAAACATTGATTTGTACGACTTAGGCACAAGCCCTGAGAAAAAAATGCCCTACCAGCCTAGTGCCAGCAGGTCATGTTGGCCACTGGCCACTGGCCATTGTCAAATGTCCTCCGCCCAGAGTCTGAGTCCATGATTGCAGAATTTGCAGCTGCTGTTCTTGCTGCTGCTGCTGAGATTTTTAAGCAGCAGGATGATTAGGCAGCTAAAAGGGAATGGGATCAACAATAGCAGCAACATGGGTGATGGATGATGAAGGTTCCACTTGCCATGACTAGCTCCAGTGGTGTGCATGAAGCAGTAGCAGCACAATAATTAGCCCCCAGTATATGTGGAGAAAAGAAGAAGTTGGCCAATAACTCTTCTCCACCTGCCCCTCCTTCAAAATCATGGGTATGTTGTTATTAGAATATACATTTTCCCATGAGAGCAGGAACTGTGCCTCTCATCAGCAACTGCAATGTGCACAGTGTGTGTGTGTTGTAAATAACAAGTACTGCCGCTTTCACTATACCCCTTGTCCAGAACCCGCTAAGGACATATAGCAACTTGCTGACAGTTTAATAGTAATGATGAACCCTCCCTGCCAGCATCTTAGCATATTCTGTGGGATGGAATCTCCTCAGATGCAGCTTGATGACCTGGTATCGATTCAACTCCACCACACTGGCATGTGTGGTCATTGCACCACACAGTGTGCAATAGGTAGAGATGAACTGCCACATCCTAACATCAACAGAGTGGCTATCATTTGGCAGGGGAGGTAAAGATGAATGAGGTGGACTGGCAAAAGATGTAATTGTTACCCTAGAGGAAGAAGGTGATAATGATGGCGAGCTAGTTGTTTCGCTCGTTATGGAACTTCCAGTGTCTGTCTGGGTTTCTTTATTCTTCCTCCTCTTTGATCTCCGCCTTGCCTCTTGTTGCCTTTCTGGAGAGTCAGGGGGTACAGTAACAGTGGTGCTAGATTTCTGTAGTGGGTGTTTGGCTTTAAAATGTTTGACAAATGTCATGGTGTCTGTGTTTCATGTGTGATATCAGAGAGGTTGTGCCAAGGTGTGTTCCCTGCTTTCCCCTTCTCACTGACTTGTCACAAATTTTGCACAGTACTGTTGGTGATGATGACTGCACTGTGCCCACCCCAAGAGAAAAATAGTCCTACACCCATGACTTCAGGGGTGAGGGAACAGGTGGTGAAGAATGGTCTCTTTTTTCTTGTCCTCCACGTTCCCCTTCACTGTTTCGGGCAGAGGATGATGTTGCTGATGTTGCTGCTAATGCCTCTAGGACCAGTAGTATTGCTGCCGCTGTCAAGTGGAACCTGTCCTAGTCCCGCATCACTTGTTGACCCCATTCCCACTGTGTCCACAGTGGTCTGTGGCACTGTAGCCTGCTTCTCAGCAGCAGCAGCAGGATTTAGAGCAGTTGCAAACTTCACAAATTCCAAAAGCATACTGCTGGTGGTGGTGGTGGGGTGGTGGTGATGCTCACCCTCATCCCTGTTTCCCATTCCTTCTCAGTTCCTGATAAAAAGTCCATCAATATCTCTTTCACCTCAGCTTCTCCAACATCACCACCACCACTAGTCTCTACGTGCTGCTGCTCTATTACAGACATCTTACTGCTGCTTGGAGGAGGTGACAAGCAATGCGACAGAGGGTCCCCTAATGTCACACTTGGTATTTCCTTTTGACCCAAAAAAGAAGACATACTCACACTAGCCGCAGTAGCAGCAGGCACAGGCAGCTGATCTGTGCTCCTGCTGGTGGTGGTGGTATTAATTCTGAGCCTGCTCTCCCCCAACACCAGTTCTGTCCTCTACACCTGGACACTGTTGTGAAGGGAAGGGGAGGAGGACCCCTAGAGCCATAGGAATGTTGTGGGCTCCCTTGACTGCTAGTCTGGATGCCCTCAAATGCTTCCCCTACCACTCCCCTAACTCTAGTCCTACTGGCTGCTTCATCATCACTGTTACTACTACTACTAACACCCCACACGCCAAGTTCAGTCGCAGAGTCTTCCTCCTCACAGTCACTAGTAATATGAGGATATTGATTACCCACTCCTTCATTCCTAACACTAACAAGCTGCTGGAGCTTCTTAGTAGTAGTAGTACTAGCACTGGCTGGGCCACTTGGAGATGGCAAGTGTGACTTAGGGTCCCTTGCTGTCACACTTGAAATCATCTTCTCCCCCCTCCTGAGTATTAAAAGACACACTAGCAGCTTCAGCACTGGTGGCAGCAGCTTCAACACTGGTGGCAGCAGCTTCAACACTGGCAACAGGCACAGCACTGGTGGCACTAGCAATAGGGACAGCACATCTGACAGCAGGCACAGTATTGGTGGTAGCAGGCTCAGCACTGGCAGCAGGCACAGCACTGGTTTCAACAAGGACAGCAATGGTGGAAGCAGAGGTAGCATGTCAAGCAGCAGGCACAGGCAGCTGACCTGTCCTGCTCACTAGATCTACCCTTTTCTCCCTTCCCATTCCCTTTTCTCTCTCCCTTCCCATTAAATTCACCAAGATCCCTTGGGGTGATTTAGGGGGACTGGACAGCATTGGTTTAGTGGTGCTCACTTCCTCGTCCTCCTTAGACTCAGTGGACACATAAGGGTCCTTCCAGCTCCTCCACTGATTATTTTTCAACCTGCTCATAGTGATAGCAGTCACTATGAGCCTCTCCTACCTCAATGTTGCCAAAATATCACAGCATAACAGCACAGCACGTCTATCTCGCTTTGTAGTTGCTTCTATTGTGTTTGATTTCCGCAAATACTTCACATTTTTATAGCGTAAAAGGCAACAACAACGTAAATCAATGGGTGGAAACTTTATAGCCATTGAAAAACTGACGACAAATTTTGACCAATGGGTGAAAAATACGAACAATTTAATAGCTAGTTTTAAAGTGGATTTTCCCGTGAAAAAGCAGATATCCCACCCATCCCTATTAATGAGTCCTTCAAATCAATAAAAGTGGTCTGTTCTTTGGCTAACCTCCACTCAAGAGTAGTCAGTCTCATTTGTTTGCCATATGGATATCAGTTTGACCACCCCCACATAGATAGCCTAGAACCTTAATGTTAGAAAATGTTGATTGCATGAGAAAGCTATGAAAATCAAGAGATACATTTCATCCTTCTAAGAGCTTGTCATTGAACTGCAGGTTAGACTCTTTAGGCATTAAAGAACATGGGATCTATGGGAAGCTGCATGATCTTGGGCTAACACATCAGCAAGAAAAAAATAAGCTCATGAGAGACTCTCATCAAAAGTGAACAGAGCTTCAGTGGCCTCTACTACGGTTAGTCACAAACAAAAAGCAGCCTGCCCTCTTGTGCCAAACTGAACATAAAGGAAACATTTCCATATGAGCTTCATTCCCTTACAAGGACAGTTCATCCCTAAATATGCCAGGCAACTTCCATCTGCAATAGAAAACCAACAAACCTCAGACAATTGTTTTAGGTTTTTGCAAGCCTCCTAAGGGGTGCCTTCACAATGCCTTGGACATCCCCATTGAAATTCAAAGCAATAAGCCCTACCTATCCTCCTAATGCACTGCATCTCTGCCCTCCATAACATACATTCCATTAACTCTCCCACAAAAGGCAAGGTCATGTTAAAATCCTGAATGTTGTGGTCTGCTCCCCATTTCCCTTTCATTCTATATCTACCATTTTACTTGTATCGCTTTCTTTCTACACACAAACACGCACACACACTCACACACACACATTATATTTTAATTCACGTGCAAGTCTGTGACAGAGCCTGGTGTCCTGGGGGGTCCTACAATTTGTACATGCTTCTGTGACCCCAGTACATTAAAAATATATATATATTGCATGAAGTTCCAGCTTCAACTTTGCCTGGCAGACTCTATCCCTTCACAAAGGGAGTGCACAAGCTGTCGCCATGCTTCACTGGATAAGAGATTGTTGGCCATCATTAGTGAACATACATACAGAGGAGGGCCTTCCCTTGTGCCACAGCAGTGTGCTGGTACTTGCAGCCACATCTGAATGCTGTGCATGTGAGTATGGTGGGATAAATGGTTAGGGGCAGAGAATCATGTCTTCAACAGAAGAGGAGGTACATTTTTTTTATTTTAACTATTCGATTGCCATTGAGGTGTACCATTGCAATGCAAAATAAATTCCATATACCAATGGTACTGAAGGATTATTGGTGTAAAGGAGCTAGGAATTGAAAAAAAAACTGTAAATCCTATAGACTGGCTGTTTTCCTCCACTAACCACTTCAATGCCATTGAGGTATGGAATGCTTTGTGCAAGACCAGAAGGGAGCTATTGTTTAGGGCCCGCATGGCTCCTCCCTCTATTCAGAAGGGCTTTTTCCCCTTGTTTTATGGTGATATTAGCTCACATAAATGTGAAAGTCACTGAATAAGGTCTCCATTATTATGTAGTAATACACTATAAAGTCCATCTTTTCGGCCGGATAAAAATACGTAGACTTAAAAAAATAAAGATTTATATGCAGCTAAAGAGAGGTGTTATAATGTATTAGAACAACTTGTACTATGATGCCATAGTTTTGTCCCAGAATTGCACCTATTATCTTTTCTAGATAGGTCCAACTGTGCAATATATTACGTTAGAGCAAAGTGACCAGCATTTACCAAGGGTTAAGGTGCCTCTTTACCCGCAAAATAAGAAGTGACCAAGGCAATGCTCTGTCTTTCACTGTCTCATAGTATTCACCAAAGTGTGCTTATATTTTAATAGCAGTTTACAGGCATGTTTGTCCTAGGTCAAAGTGCATTACCGGCAGTTATCTCTTAGTGGGTCAGTCCTTTCTAGGATCAAAGTATATTATAGCATTGGCATGTTTATTGCATATTTGCATGTATTAATAAATAACACATAGTACTCTAACACATAATTGAGCCTTAACCATTCAGTGCACTGTATGTGCATCCAATAATGTAACCAACTGTAATCTGTAGAACTGCCAATGCATTGATTTGTAATGCATTTGAAACATCTTGTATATCCAAGAGCATGATGAATAATTACTTTATACACAGGCCTAATGAGTGAATAGAGTTCACATATAGGCAGGAAAAACCAAACAAAAACCAATACATTTTACTGATCCTGAGTAGTAGCCACAGAAAAAGTAATTTAAGCTCTGTTCATTCTCGTTTGGTTGAATGTTCTTTGCTGAATGTACCACTGACGTTGGCTATACAATAAAACATCTTTGATCTATACAGATGAGTGCCATGGATTTTTTATTTGAATGCATCTTTCATAAATTTGTCTTCTGTACACTTACATTTTTCATATTTCTATGATGCTTTCTACTCAGAGATAATGCTAGTCTTGTATAGACATCTTCCACATGAATAAACATCTTCAAGACTGGAGGTATTTAAAAATTTCCATTGAGTTACAGTCTGCTAGAGAAGCCTCCAGTGCATTGTGTAGTCTTTTCTAGCATTCTAAGGATTAAAAGTCCAGTTTAAAACAATGAGAATTTTGGGAATACTTCTGCTAAAAGTGAACACATTTTTTAGGTATTTTTGATGTACTGATAGAGGGCTTAGGGCTCTATATCAATATATGTTTTGAGATCCTATAAGGGACTGTGTGGCCAAAAAAACTTGGTCTTAAATTTCTCACGATAAAGTGGGTCCCTTATCGGATCTTAAGGGCTAACACAGTCGAGTGAATGGCATCTTGCTGCATTTTTATTATTTTTAGTAGGTGAAAATGCCGTTAACTTTATCCCCAACAGGTTTTTTTTTCCTGGCAGTTTTTCATAGCACAAGTAATTGAATAGATTACCGTGGTTGAAACATTTTCAGCCATCGGACATAATTGAATTGAGGCCTTAGTAGGATATTTACCCTTTTAGTGAATGAGAAAAACTATAGATTGCAACATAGAGCGAGGGGAGATTTGCCATCCCACATGGCATTGAAAAGATCTAGAAGGTGAGATTGAAGGGAAGAAATGAATGTTTTGTGGTATTTATTAGAAAACATGACTGGGCCAGGTGTCCTGTTTAGTTTGAGTTGCTTAACCACATGGGAAATCTCCAGGTTACTAATCGGGACATCTAACACATCTCTCTGATCAGAAGGAGAAAGATGTGGGAGGGAACTCTGCTTCAATTAGGGGAGTACTTTAGAAGGGATTGCTTCCAAATCACGAGAGTCAGAGTCAAAAGCAGAAAAGAATGTGGAAAACATTTCAAGAATTTGCTGAGTATTACCTCATAAGATTTTAAATGTATAAGCAGCTTACACAGGTTCAGAGTTGCATTTTTGTCTGTTGCAGTTTTCTGGTAGCTCAAGAACCACTGATTTTGGTAGTGGCCTTTTGTTGTAGAATTAAATCTGTATACATAACAACACAACACAGATGCTGCTTTCCTATTCTTTTACTATAATTTTCCTGTGAATAATACTGTCTGGACAGAGTTCAAATTACAAATCACGGAGCTGTTTAGAATTTTTTACATCTTCTACTCATAATGAGAAGTTTTTTACACACAAGAAATATGAATGTCCTCATGTAACCTTTAACGAGCTACACAATATGCAAGTTCACATTTCTTGGCAACCCTCACTGTAGCTGATCTTTTTCTAACCATCTAAAGCTGTTATCTAAGTTTTCATTAGGTTTTCAGTACTAAGAAGAAATTAAGCAATTGTGGAGTAAATCAGCTGCACTGTAGGGGACAAATACAAATGTCTCTATTCGATTGACTTAAAATGGCTTTTAACCCTTTGAGTGCCAGAAGGGTACGCAATGCGTTCCATACCCCTCTGGCACTTTAAGGGTTAACCCAAATAATTCTTCAGAGAGGTCTTCAGTGAATCTGGAAGCAATGGGGTTAAAACAATGCCCCATTTAAATTAAAGGGGATTTTACTGGATGCAGAAGGTTTGCCCCAGGGGCCAGATTCTATTGCAGGTGCTAAATGTTAACACCCGTTTTATCAAACATTTTCCTATTGAAGTCTATAGGTAAAACTGGAGATAAAAGCAGTGATAAAATTAGCACCTGTAATAGAATCTAGCCCCAAAGCAGTTATTTGTTTTCTTAGTACATAAACTGCAGTATCCCTTAAACTGGAACTGAGACTTTATAATGACTAGTGGTATTGAATGAGCTTTGAAAATCCCCTTTATTTATATTAGCCATTCTTTATTTACAGTTATCATTTATGAGATATTTTGCTTGTCAGTTAATGTATATTAGCCAGTATTTCCTGGTAGGATGTTGTGACGTGAGTCCTGGTACTACAGGTCAGTACCACCGTCACGTCCCTGCTTCTGCTGCACCGAAATCCCAATCTCCATCATTCGTTCAGCATAACCCCTCCAACAACCAGACAGGACCAGTTTGGAGGGTAAACTCTTTATTGAACAACTCTTTGGACTTATATACACACCGTTAATCAAAAAAATCACACAATGCACACAAAAGACTGAAACATACAGTGAATACATGATACAAAGGAGCAGACATGATTAGGTTATCTAGACAAAGGATGTAACAATGGATAAACATTGGGACAAAAGGTTGAGGGGTTTGGATACACATTCCTAAACAATGGCCAGGGGGTTGAAGCATCTTTGAATATTCCGCTTCAACCCCTGGCCAATCCGGTGACTAGAACTGGCTGACCAATCCTGGCTATGCTAGTTATGGCTGCCTCGGCCAATCAGACCATTTAGGTGGGCAGCTGACTGACCAATCTGAGGGAAGCCTGCTTTTCCCCATGTTGTGCCAATGGTGGCCTTTAACTCTGATGGTCCAATCAGGGGGCGGCCGATGGCTAACATCCAAGTGGCTTAGTATAGTTCAGCGGGCCGGCGCTTGGCTGGTGAATTCCACTCTTTTAACTGGGAAAACATATATTTACAGGACGTGGGATGTTTCCCAGTCCTGTTTCCCGTAGCAAATCTGGCAAACAACCCCTTAAAAACCCCGGCAAACGTAACATTGCTCCCATAACCCATAGTCCGGCAGACCCAGCTAGATCCTTTGCAGGTCGGCTTGGGGCTGACCGGGAGGAGCCTTTTTAGGTATCCAGCTCCGTCTGACGGGACAGGCCATCCACATTTCCATTTTGGCTGCCCGGACAGTACTGGATGGTGAAGTCATATGGTTGCAGGGATAAGCTCCAACGCAATAGCCTGCTGTTGTCCCTAGATACTCTATTGAGCCAGATTAAGGGGTTGTGGTCTGTGAGGATGGTGAAAGAGCGCCCATACAGGTATGGTTGAAGCTTCTTGAGGGCCCATACTAACGCAAGGCACTCTTTTTCCACGGTGGTGTACCCCACCTCCCGGGGTAATAGCTTCCAGCTGATGTAGACCACCAGGTGCTCACAGCCATCGGGTCCCACCTGGATCAGCACGGCTCACAATCCAAAAGTAGAGGCATCTGTATGGACAGAGAAACGTTTGGTTGAGTCAGGTGCCGCCAACACAGGTGCCAATACAAGCTCTTGTTTTAGTTTCTGAAAGGCTGCCTCGCACTCAGGAGACCACCGAACCTGTCGGGGAAAGTTCTTTTTGGTGCGGTCCGTCAGGGGCTTAGCTATGTTGCTGTAGTCAGGGACAAAGCGTTGGTAGTACCCCGTGGTACCTAGGAATGCCAGCACTTGGGTTTTGGTAAGGGGAGTAGGCCAGCGTGTGACGGCTTCTACCTTTGCAGGGTCAGGACGTTGCTGGCTGCAACCTACCCGTTGACCTAGGTAGGGAATTTATGATACCCCGATCACACACTTTTCGGGCTTCAGGGTTAAACCGGCCCCTGGATGCGATCCAAAATGGCACCAAGGTGAACCAGGTGGTCCTCTCAGGTATCGCTGTAGATGGCAACATCGTCCAGATAAGCATAAGCATAATCCTGGAGCCCATCAAGGATCCTATCTATCATCTGCTGGATCGTGGCCAGCGCGTTCTTCATCCCAAATGGCATAATTCGAAACTGGTACAGTCCAAATGGGGTGATGAACGCTGACTTGGGAATGGCCTCTGGCTCCAGCGGAATTTGCCAAAAGCCCTGGCATAAATCTATAGTGGTGAGAAACTTCCCTCGGGCAATGCGGTCCAGTAGCTCATCTACCCGGGGCATGGGGTATGCATCTGTCATGGTTCGGTCGTTAAGTTTTCTATAGTCCACACAAAATCTGGTGGTGCTATCCCGTTTGGGTACCAGCACCACTGGGGATGCCCAGGGACTGGTGGATGGCTCAATGACCCCTAGGTCCAGCATTTCCCAGCTCTCAGTCTTCATACTATCCCTGACGGAGTATGGTACCCGGTAGGCCGCATGACGGAGGGGCGGTTGTCCCGGGGTATCTACTCAGTGCACAGCCAGGGTGGTGTACCCTGGGATCATGAAGAACATATCCCTATGCATGAACAACACTTCCTGAACCTGCCTTTGTTGGGAAGCCTCCAGTTGGTCAGTGACTCGTACTGCCTCCATCCCTACTGGGGCCTGACCCTGATGGGGTAATTCAGGGAGCGGGAGATTCTCAGAATCCTCCGTTTTGGGGGCACATATGGTGGAAATGTCCTCTGGTCGCTCCTGGTAAGCCTTGAGCATATTCACATGAAAGGTTCTTTGGAGCCTCTCATCCGAACACTTGGCCACCAGGTAGGTGGTGTCACACAGTTGCTTCACCACCCGGTACGGTCCTTGCCAGGCTGCCTGCAACTTATCCTGCTTGGTAGGCTTCAGAACGAGCACTTTCTGTCCCACCTCCAGGGTCCGGTTCCAAGCGGTATGGTCGTACCATCTCTTCTGCTGGCCCTGAGCCCCCTGAAGGTTCTCCCACACCAAGGCGGTAAGGTCCTTCAGGCGATCCCTAAAGGCCAGGACATACTTGAGGATGAGGATCCCTGCTGACTCTACCTGTCCTTCCCAATGTGAGTTAATTAGATCCAGATGCCCTCTCACCCTCCGCCTGTACAGAAGTTCAAAGGGGGAGAATCCAGTCGATTCCTGGGGTATCTCCCGGAAGGCGAACAGGAGGTGTGGCAGGTATCTCTCCCAGTCGCAGTAGGAAGTGGTGAAGGTACGTAGTAGCTGTTTGAAGGCCCCATTGAACCTCTCACACAGCCCATTGGTCTGGGGATGATACGGGGCACTGTGTAGGCTCAGATCCCACATAGTTTCCACAGTTGCTGGGTAATTTCTGTAGTGAACTGGGACACTGGTCGGAGACAATCTCCTGGGGGAACCCTACTCGTGCAAAGACACGCAGCAGGGTGTCTGCCACTGTCTTGGCATGGATATTGGATAAAGGTATGGCCTCTGGAAACCGGGTGGCATAGTCCACCACTGCTAAAATATATTTCTTCCCTGAGGGGCTGGGTCGGGGTAAAGGGCCTACCAGGTCTATAGCTATCCTGCTGAAGGGTTCTTCTATAATGGGAAGAGGGTGGAGGGATGCTCGTTTCTGATCCCCCTTCTTTCCCACCCATTGGCAGATGTCGCAGGTGCGACACTACTGCCAGATGTCCCCAGTGATCCCGGGCCAAAAAAAGGACTGGGTTAATCGGTGATGGGTCCGTGTCACCCCCTGGCCCTGCCAGGGGTGTGTCATGCCCTATGCGCTGCAGCTCGTGACGATATTTCTGCAGCATGACCAGCTGACGCTTGGGCACTGGAGTAGTCCCCTGACCGTCCGTAACTCGATATAGCAGTCCCTGGCTCCAATCTTCCCACCCCCCCTCTAGCCCCCCCGGGTCTCTTCCTGCCCATTCCCGGTAGCCTGCCAAGGTGGGGTCCACTTTTGTCTCCTGAACCAAGTCATCTGGGGAGGGCCAAGTGCAAGGGGCAAGGTTAGCCAAGTCTGTTGGGTTTCAGTCAGGACTAGGGGTTCTTATCTGGGTCTCGTCCGAGGTGGGAAGATCAGCCCTTTTCGCCTGTTGTAGGGTCACCACAGCACAGGTGGCTGGCTCCTGGTGGTCACTGTAGGTTGAGGTGAGACACCCCAAATCATTCCCCTACAACCGGCAGGTTGTGAATGACCCCAACCTCCACATCGCGGGCCCCGGCGCCCCAATCCAGGTGAATCCGGGCCGTGGGAATCCGATGGACATTCCCTCCTGCGACTCAGCAATGGAGCAGCCCGTCTGTTTGGCGGTTGCGACGAGCCTGGGCTGGATTAGGGTGATGGTGGCTCCGGTGTCCCGCAATCCTTGGGCCAGTCGATCTCCCCAGTCCATCTCCCGGGCGGATGAAATTCCTCGGCACCCACGAAGTAAGCGCTGGCTCGGGGGCCACAGTATAGGGCCGGGTCCCTGTTTCCCAGGCAGCACGGTTGGGCAGTTACTTCTCATATGCCCCAGCTGATCACACACATAACATTGTGTATGGGTAGCCCGTGAAGATCCTTGGAAGTTTGGTCAGGGCGGAGGACCAGCTGAAGGAGGTCGCACTGGCAGAGGTATCCGGGATGGATGGGGTACATACCGGGAAGGAGGCGGACGATTCTCCTGCACAACAGTCTGCCGCGCATCCAAGTATTGATCCGCTAACACAGCAGCCCAGTCTGCAGTGAGGAGCTTGCGATCCCTCACCCAGTCTCTCATGGCAGTGGGAGCATGATCATAGAATTGTTCCAGAACCATGAGCTGTAGCACCTCATTGACAGTTGTGGCTTGACAACCCTTAATCCACCGCTACGCTGCCCGAGTCATGTGGTACACCCATTCTGTGCGTGATTGTCCCTCTTTCCATCTCAGGCTGCAAAACTTGACCCGGTGGGCCTCCGGGGTGATCCCATATCGTGCCAGCAGATGTTGTTTTACACAGCCATAGTCCCGGCAATCCTCCTCTGGTATGGCCTCGTAAGCTTCTGCAGCTCTGCCCGTGAGCACGCCTCATCCACATCTTGGAGGCCACACTGACGCTCAAATACCTGGAGATATCGGTGCAGGTCATCCTTGCCATCATCAAAAGTCTGAAAAGCTTAGTAGGGGATTTTATTGCGATGGGGTAGATTCCCGAGTATCCCTTTGCAATTCCAAGGCTGGCAGCCGAGTAGCATCCCCGAAGACTCGGTCAATGACTTCGTGCAGTGGATTGTTGCCATACAGCGCCAGGCGCCACTGTACTTCCCACTGTAATTTGGAGGTGTCCCTGTTATCGGAAGGTGCTGTTATGGTCACCTTCCATGAGCTCTGCGATGATGGTCACCTTGGATTTGTTGCTGGCGGTTTGTCCTCGAGATTCCAGCAATTCCTTCAGTGTGCTACGCTTTAGCAGGTCGTAGCACTGCTCCATTCACTACTCGCTGCATTGCTGAGACCGGGGGTCAAGCCAGTGGATATATTTCCCCCTGGATTCTGGTCTCTGTTTCGGTTGCTGAGACCGGGGTCAAGCCAGCGGCTATATCTTCCCCTGGATTCTGGTCTCAGTTTCGGTTCCGTTGGAGAAGTCAGATCCCAGTAAATCCTCCAGCGTCCTACTTTTTAGCAGATTGTGCTCCGCTACATTCGCCAGAGACGAGGTTCCTATGGAAGTTTGGATGTCCCAGGCAACAGAGGATCATCCAACCACTTGCCACCAAATGTGACGTGAGTCCTGGTACTACAGGTCAGTACCACCATCACTTCTCTGCTTCTGCTGCACTGACATCCCAATCTCCATCATTCGTTCAGCATAACCCCTCCAACAACCAGACAGGACCAGTTTGCAGGGTAAAACTCTCTATTGAACAACTCTTTGGACTTATATACACCGTTAATCACAAAAATCACACAACGCACACAAAAGACTGAAACATACGGTAAAACACATGATACAAAGGAGCAGACATGATTAGGTTATCTAAACAAAGAATGTAACAATGGATAAACATTGGGACAAAAGGTAGAGGGGCTTGGATACACATTCCTAAACAATGGCCGGGGGTTGAAGCATCTTTGAATATTCCACTTCAACCCCTGGCCAATCCGGTGCCTAGAATTGGCTGACCAATCCTGCCCGCGCTAGTCATGGCCGCCTCGGCCAATCAGACCCTTTGGGCGAGCAGCTGACTGATCAATCCAAGGGGCACCTACTTTTCCCCATGTTGTGTTAATGGCGGCCCTTTAACTCCGATGGGCCAATCAGGGGGTGGCCGATGGCTAACATCCAGGCGGCTTAGTATTGTCCGGTCGGCCGGTGCTTGGCTAGTGAATTCCACTCTTTTAACCGGGAAAATGTATATTTACAGGACGTGGGACGTTTCCCATTCCTGTTTCCTGTAGCAAATCCGGCAAAAAACCCATTAAAAACCTCGGCACACGTTACAGATGTGACAGCTGGAAAGCAGAGTAGAATGTTAGTATCTGACACACCAAGCCGTGTTAGTCAGTATTGCCCGATTTGTATAAAATATGCTATATAATAATTTGCTAGAAAGTTTGTAATGACGCAGTCATGCGCAGTAGAGACTGCTGCCCGTGCTGCAGTCATGCTCAGTAGAGACTGCCCCTGATGAGGCTGATACAGAGCGGGGCCCTCCAAAGGAGCGTCCAGCTCTGTATCAGTCGTGGAGCGGGCAGTCTCTACTGAGCATGTCTGTACCTCGACCGGCTGGCACTGTATCAGCTGTGGCGTGGGCAGTCTCTACTGTGTATGACTGCCCCGCGACCTGCAGGCAGTGGCACTGTGGCCCGTGTAACGGGCTCTTCAACTAGTAACTAAATAATTAGTTACAAACTATGTAAATTCATAAATAAGTACTTGTTTAAAATGCCACTTAAACATTTCTGTGGTAAAAGGTTATTTTAACATACCAGGTGGCAGGAAAAAAGGGAACATTTAATTTATTTTCTTAACCACCAGAGAGGCTGCACACCTCACTAACATCCAATGGGGGATACCATAAAGTGAGAGAAAGGTGAGAGAAGTTACTACAGTGAGGTTAACTGTCTGCTTCCTATATCATTTTAAGGAGACTACTTATTAATTTCCCCTGTGTGAAAACAGCTACATAAAATATCCTAGGAACTGGAAGTTAATCTCACCTTTATCTCACTTGGTATATAAAAGGAGATTTTTGTGTATTTACCAATAAAGTCTTCCCTCCTAGTCTATGTGGAACACAGAAACCATGGGGAAACTATACTCCAGGCAGGAAGGAAAGCACTTGCTTTAAAAGGCTTTTGGAGGTGGAGACTCCCATTGTACTCCACTTTACCCCCACTAATCCAGCTCAGTTTTAATGAATAGCAAAGACATAAAAACCAGCAAAGCAGGAACCTTAATTTTTCTACGGGAGGGAAGTCCTATGTTCCACATGGACTAAAAGAAAAGAATTTAACTCTAGGTACAAAAAATCCCCTTTTCACTTTAGTAAAATGTGGAATACAGGAACCATGAGGATATACGAAAGGTATCCACAAAGATTGCAAGGAGGGAAAGGGGAAACACCCTTCAAAACATAGACCAGTTCTAACATAGAGTAACTGAACAGATACAATCACAGGTGTCAACAGACTCCTACACACCAAACAAAGTAACAGGAAAAATACAAGTTACTGGAGGAAGAAAATAAGTTACTGGAGGAAGAAAAGAAGGCTACCCACACAGGCCCAACAGACTGTAGGAACTTCCATCGAAAACTGGCTGCAGCTAAAGTCAGAATGTGCAGGGACATACATGTTGCTTCAAGGCACAAATGCTCCACAAAGTCCTAGTTCTTGGTGGAATAAGCTGTAAGCCTACAGGAGACATATCTGAGATCCTGAGTTATTAGAAATGCAGAATTGTTGCTTTAACCCAGGAAACCACTGTCACCTAAGACACAACTCGGCCCATACAAGGTCCATGAGGAATGACAAAAAATCAAGTTTGACCTATGGAAACACCTTGTGCAAGGAACATAGCACCACAAAAACATATGTCCAAGCAGTAAAGCTCCTTCCTGTCAGAAGGAGATGGACCAAATCTAATAATTTTACCACAGACAGTGTGAATATGGCTGCTAGATAAATAGACTGAGACATACTCATGGAACCTATGCAGTCTGGATACTGGATTTCTTGTCTTCTTCAGTCTTCAGGCTCCTGTGTATATACATGTCATATTCAGGCAAACTAAGCAGAAATGAGAAGAAAAAGTCCATCCTCTACCACTCTGGTGCAAACTAACAATGGAGGGCAGCGATATGGCCCTGTCTATTGGGAGATTACAGAGCCCGATTCATACAGTAAAAACAAAACAGGCTAGCTAAGAGATAATCTTTTCCCTGACCCATCTCATTTGAGGTCACTTTTAAAACTAACCTTTATTGGTGGGGGTAAAATGGGGTTAGGAGAGAGTCTCTGCCTCCATATATCTTTTTAAGGCAAATGCACTGCCCTCCTGCAGTAAAATACTTTACCCCATGATTCCTGCGTTCCACACTGGACTAAAGAGAAAACCCTGGAATTGATAAATAATGTAAGGTCTACCTTATGGAAATAGGCACACTACAACTTCAATAAATGGAAGAGCACAGTTTAGAATGAGCTGTTTCTTCTATTAGAATGAGCTGTTTCTTCTAAACATTATTAGTGATGGTGAAGGGCCCTTGAATGTTAGGGCCTAATTCAGCAACCTAAAGTGGTGCAAATATTGGAGCACACCAATTGCACCAAAGCTGGTGAACAAACCTAATTTTATCATTGATTGAAATGAGGTTTTAACCCCTTGGATGCAAGAAAGCAATGCCTTAAAAGCCCCATTTGAATCAAAGAATCATTTTCTTTTGTCCCCTGTGGTGTAGTTGGTTTGACACAGAACTGCACCACTTTAGTTTTCTGCATTAGACCCTTAGATACCGCTTCAAAGCACTGTCTCTACCAACTAATAAACATTTAAAAAGCAATGGTGAACATACAAATAATATCATCTGTAGGAAGTAAAGGAATTCATAGTGTCTCATTTATGAGTACAATATTAATCTCAGGCAAACCAGCTGTACCAAGGGAGCAAAGAAAAATCCCCATGAGCTTATAGGGGCTTTAACTCCTTGATGACAATGGCCTTTTTACACTACAGAACATGTAAGAGGCTAATCAAGAAAATCCTGTTCTGCTATTATTTGCAGCAATGCAGATTTTTTCTGGAAACTAGTTGAGACTGGCATTTTCTATGGCAAACACGGTACCACGCATTACTGTTTTTTCTGGACACACCTGCTTCGCTACTCCAGTTCTGCTATTACCTTTTTCTAGTTTGCTTTCCAGGATACACCCGCTGAGTAGGGATGGGCGAAAAGTCCTGTTTTGTTCCCATGGGAAATTTCATTGAAAACACATGACTTTCAGAATATTTCTCCCACAGACAAACCCATAGATTTTCTGCCATTTCACTAAGACCACAGAAAGTTTTCTGAGAATGATTCTATTTCCCTTCCATGTTTTTCAGTGGGGCAAAACTTCCCATCCACATACTATATAAACCTAAAATTTCCCACAGTGCAGTGTGGTGTAGTTTGGCAGAAAAGTAGACTAGAAGGAGACATAGGGAGAGAATAAATGTAAAACAAGTATTAAAACAAAATAAACAGGTTACTGGTTCATAGTGCTGACTGACAATATGACCACCAGCATGATTAAAAAAAGAGAAGCTGGATAGACCCTGAGGAGAAGTCATTAACATTGCCCCCTGTGACCCCCCACCTGGCCTGCAACAAGCTGAGGTCTGTGCCTTCTTCGGTACAGACCTCTATTAGCAGCTGAGCTCCCTCTGTCTCCAGCAGTCTAGTAATGCAGAGCACTGGAAGATGACTAATCATCTCCCAGCGTTCTGCATTACTGGAAAGAGGACCACGCGGGAGCTCCAGATGCTAACAGAGGTCTGTGCAGAAGGAAGCACAGACCTCTTCAGCCACGCCGCTGGACCACCAGGGAGGTAGGTGATGGACACTGGGGGGGTCAATGGTGGCAATGTGGAGAGGTGGACATTGGGGGCAATGTGGAGGTAGTCAATGGGGGCAATGTGGAGAGATGGACATTGAGGGCAATATGGAGGTGGCCAATGGGGGCAATGTGGAGAGGTGGACACTGGGGACAATGTGGAGAGGTGGACATTGGGGGCAATTTGGAGATGGCCAATGTGGGCAATGTGGAGGTGGCCAATGGGGGTAATGTGGTCAGGGTAAACCTTGCCACAACATCTCTCATAAAGCACATGCATCCAAAACACCCTGAAATTTATGGTAAGCATGTGAAAGCCAAACTCTCAAAAAATAAATTAAGATGAGCTTCTGTTGCTGTACCCTCTGTACCTCTCCAAGGACACAAAGAACATGGGTGAAAAACCAGGAGGAAACCCAGCCTGACACCTGCATCATCATCTTATGCTAGAGTCCGGGCACAGGAAGACATACCTACTGTCCCTTCCAAGCAACCTCAGGGTTCTCTACCTCCTCCTTTGGCACGCCACCTTTGCCAATGTGTTCTCAACCTTGAGCTGATAGTGAGGCCGTAGATGCTAGGATCTGGCAGTTCATGTCCACCCAATGCACATTGTGTGGTGCACTGACCACACATGGCAATGTGGTGGAGAGTAATCTAATGCAGGATATATCAGAAAATACGATCAATATAGATAGCAAATAGTTCATGGTCTGTTGCAGCCATTTTGCTTGTTGTTAGATATTTCAAGCCTGGGTGTTTAAGAAAACATGTTTTCGTCTTACAAAATGCTGAGAGCAAAACTTCAAGGCCATACATAAGATTAGACTTGTTATTCTCTCAACATTTCATAAATGATATCACTTATTAGATGGAGAAGAGGCAATGATGTCAATAGGCAACAAAGGCCTACTGTCTATTGTTTAAACAGAGCAGGTGTTTGTATTTTTTATATAATTTATTCAATTTTAAGTCATTCAGCACCATCTTCTGGTGAAAGAGATTGTTTCTAATGAGCTTTGTTTAATTGTTTTGTTGACAAATCAAAACGCTTTCTGGAAACGTACTACAAGTTTGATAGAAAGATTAACCTATCAAATAAGGGTGGGTAGTAAAAATGTGTTTGTAATAAAAGCAAGTGCTTTTATTGGGGTAAATCTCCATTGCTCCCTTCTCACAACCCTAGACTCCCCTAGCACAGCGATACAGCCAGATAAGGAAGAAACTTGAACCATGGCTGCCTATCTTCCCAGTCAGTCATATCAAATTATGGGGTATTTGGTGTCAACCTCCTTTCTCCCTTCCTCTCCCCCACAGTCCCAAAGCATAGAGAACAGATTTACTAAAGTACTGCCCTGATCTCATTGGTTGACGTGGAACAATAGTACAATACACTAGTCAATTTCCCCTTTGCAATATTTTTGGACAGATAAAACAATACATCAGATTCCCTACTCATTAGGCATACAGGGTGTCTGAGTGGTATTTATGTCATAAATAGAGCGTAATCAAAATCTCACACCTGGACAACAAAAAGACTGCCTAGCCATCATCTGACTAAACAGGATTTGGTTGTCCGTGTGCTGTGATAACTTGTTTGGGACACAACTAGCATAACCCATGACCCAAGGAGATATCACTGACTTTAGATTAGCCCTCTCCATAATGCACTCACTCACAATGAATATCTCTATGAACAATTACACATGTGCATATTCTAGCTATATAAATACAGAGAAAATAAAGATAATTTTAAGCAATTGCCCATAAAGTAACAATAGGCACTTTTCACAGGACATTTCATGCTAGACGGGAAGTGCCACTTGTCTCATGTTTCACTTTTGAAGCAAAACATTTTGCCCATCCTTACCAATGAGGCCTATATCAAGCATCCATACAGGCATCTCAATACACCTGTATACTAAGTATAAAAAAAGTACCATTGGTAGTTTTAAGTCACAGTCAGGTATGCAATTATCTGTGTTGTGACACACTACCAAATGAAAAAAAATGCACTTTGGGACTAAATTTGAGCCCATAGGAAGCAATGTAAAAGTATCTGAATGTGTGATTCAATTTCATGTGGTGGCTAGTAACACGCATTAACCACTTAACGACCCATGACAGTCCAGGACCATCATGGGTTGAAAGCAGTTAAGGACCCATGATGGTCCTGGACTGTTATGGGTTAAATGATAGCAGCATGCCTCCGTGCACGCCGCTATCACTCATTCCAGGCTGAGACTGAGCACTCCAGTACCGGAGCGTTCCGTCTCAGTCCTTCTCAGTTGGGCCGGGTCATGTGATCACTGCAGCAGCGATCACATGTACCGGCATTCTCAGTTAACGAGGCAGTATGCTTTGCATACTACCTCTGTGTCTCCCCTATGCCTGTCTGTCCCTTATGATCAAAGTCAGGGACAGAGAAGGCGAGAGGAGACAACTAGTGGTTAAAGAAAAAGCAGCAGCTGGAGACAGTCTGAAGGCTGGTTAAATGCAGGTCCATTTTAGACCTGCTAAAATCAACTTTTGTTTTTTTTTTGTTTTTTTAAAAAGACACAACACTTTTTTTTTTTTTTTTGTCAATAACCAAAATTGGAAGTGTGATTGTTGTGGAGCCATGTAATACATTTATATACACCGCCAAATGTCATCAATAAAAAAGTGGGAAAACAGGGTAGGAAAAAGGGACATGGGGTACTGTCATGGGTAGATTTGCTCCAAGGACCCATGATGGTCCCGGTAAGTCATGGGTTAAACTCTCCCATCGGGGCCGCACGGAGCAATGGGAGAGCGCGGGCTGGGCACTGGTAACGGGGCACTTAGTAACAGCCAGTAGAAACATTATTGCAACATGTGATTCGCTTGATGAGCGAATCACATGTTGCAAAAGACGAATGACAGGGACAGTATTTGTAAATACTGTCCCTGTCACATCTCTCTGCCTCCCTCCATCTTGCACACTGCTGAGATGAGGCGAGACATCGTGTTCCAGCGTCCCAGATTGTGTTCCAGCGTTCCTGTAAAAAAAAAAAAAAAAAAAAAAGACAAAATTAACCCTTTGATCACTGTTCTGCAGTGATCAATACAGTTCCCCCCATTTGATCAATCTAGTAGTGATCAGTTTGTTGCAGATCAGCGTTTGCTGATCTGTGGTACATCCCCCATCCCCCTTGTATTTTTTTAATTTTTGTTTACAATTTTAAATTTTTTTTATTTTTTTTAAATAAAATTTGATTATTTTCTATAGTTTAGGTAGTTTAGGTGGGTAGTTGCGTATGTTTAGTGTAGACGTGTGTTAGGGAAAGGTTTAGGGTTAGATTTAGGTTTAGGAGTTGAGAAGGGAAAAAAAACAAAAAAAACACAAAAAATATAATAAGTATAGTTTAGACAGGTAGTTCACTTGGGTTAGGTAGGTTCAGGCTATACGTAGGTGAGGGTAAGGTTTAGGGTTAGATTTATGTTTAGGGGTAGCGTAAGAAAAAAAAGTTTTTTTAGAGTAAATGTACAAAATGCAGTGGCGGTACAGTGTAGAAAAGGCATATTCCTTTTTGGTCACAATATATACAAATACAAAAAATAGAACTAGAGCATCTAATTTACATGAACATCATCTAGGCCACGTAATTCAGGATTTACTTCTTCCTTCATGGCCATGCTCCCTTATCTACATATGTAAGAATTAATCAAACAAAAAGAAAAAAGAGGGACAAATGGAGAAGTTGGGGAGAAGAAACAACTGTAATCTCCTCCCCTCCCTCTCCACCCAAAAAAATAGATAATTAATGGGGCAAATGATGATGAAATAAATTTTATTAACCAACTGGTTCCATATATATATCGCAGGTGAAATTATCTAAAACTTACACTTTTATTAGTTCTATTAAAATCAACGAGAATTAAAATGAAAGTAAGATCCACCAAATATTATCAGACTAATTAGCGATCCTCTTCCTGTAATCTATACGAGAATCACTATTGCTATAATTTTCTTTTTTCTTTTTTTCTTTTTGTTTGCTATTCCTTTTTGGTGTCTGACTCAGAAGCCACAGACACTGCGTCAGACTTTGATATAACGCAGTTTTCAGAGAGTGAGAGCAGCTCTAGTGATGGCGCTGGGCCTTCTGTAAAGAAAAGATGTACTGCCCCAAGAGCTGCCCTGGCAACTGCCACAGCACCTGCCAAAAGACCTGTTCAAAGACCTACCCAAAGAAATGCCCCAAGTGCTGCCCAAAGAAATGTCCCAACACCTGCTACTCTTGATCCTAATGAATAGGTATCACCAACCAATTTATGCCCACAAATCCCAGAATTCACAGGCAACCCAGGGATTCAGACTGATGTGGAAGGATTTACCCATGATAATTTTTTTTATTTGTTTTTGGTGGAAGACATTTTGGGGAAAATTGTGTCCCAAACCAATTTGTATGCAGCCCTGTATATTGCTGCCAAACCTACAGCTTTCATTGTTAAGCAAGAAGCATGGAAACCCACAGACATCACAGAATTTAAGCAATTCTGGGCCTTAATAATGGCAATATGGATAATAAAAAAGCCAAGTATCCGATCCTACTGGAGCAAAAACCCCATATGTGATACCCCTATATTCCCCAAGACAATGACCAGGTCTAGATTTGAAGTCATTTTGCACTTTATGCATTTTAGTGATAATACCCTGTGTCTCCCAAAAGAACACCTCCAGTATGATAGACTGTACAAAATTTGTCCCCTAATAAATAGTTTACAGAAATAGTTTGCCTAAGTATATATGCCCCAAAAAGAAATTAGTGTAGATGAATCCCTAATGAAATATAAAGGCATGTTAGGGGTTCAGGCAATACATCCCCTCCAAGCATTCCAAGTTTGGTGTTAAATTTTATAAATTGTGCAAAAGTGACACAGGCTGCACCCAGGCTTTTAGAATTTATGAGGGCAAGGACAGCCAACTTGATCCTCCTTGTTGCCCCGAATTTATGGGAACAAATGGGAAAATAGTCTGGGGTCTAATTTACCCCTTATTAAATAAAGATTATCAGTTATTTATTGATAACTATTACACCAGCCCCCTTTTATTTAAGTCTCTTTTTTGTTTTGACACCGCAGCCTGTGGCACTGTTAGGCGCAATTGCAGGGAGTTGCCCAAAAAAACTTGTAGATACCAAACTAAAAACTGGGACGTCCTTATCTTTGTGCCAACAGGAGCTGCTGGCAGTTAAGTTCAAGGACACCACATTCTGACCACCATGCATGAGGACCGAACTATGGCAGTCACTGTTCGAGGCAGGTGAGGGGTACTGAGAAAGCCAGTCTGCATCAGGGACTATAATAAAAACATGGGGGGAGTTGATCTGTGTGATCCACTATTGCAGCCATACCTTGCAATGAGAAAGTATAGGGCATGGTACAAAAAAGTTGCCATCTATATGATGCAGACTGCAGTACATAATTCACCTTTAATTTTCAAACTGGCAAACCCCAATCCAAAATGTAGCTTTTTACAATATCAGCTACAACTCATTTCCCTATTTTTGTTTCACGGTGCACCAGAAATCATTCCATCAAGACCCGGGGAAGCACACTTTATAAAATCCCTCAGCTCCCCAAAAGAACAAACCACTGCAAAGCACTGCAGGGTTTGCTACAGCAAGGGAATACGGACAGACACCACCACTTACTGTCCTAATTGCCCTTCCAAACCTGGCCTCTGCATTGGTGACTGCTTCAAGGAATACCATTCAGGCACAATGCAGTAGTGCTGTAAAGCTTCTTTTATTATTTGGCCACTTTTCCACCCTGAAATATCCTGTTTTTTATTTTTCAAAACACATCCCTCCTTACATCTAACACTATCAAAATATAATGGGAAGCAAAGCAACCTAAGTTACTGGGCCCATTAGCTCCCCCAAACCCTGACAAACCTATGAATATGGGGCCTTACTCAGATGCTGTAACTCACCACTAATGTAAAGCACTTAAAAAATCTGCAAATATCATCTGATTGAAATCCAGAGCAACACTAAAATATGAGTGTGAAAAAATGGTGTTTCTCTGCCTTACTGCATATTTTGGGAGAGATTGGTGATAAAGTGGCAGCAAAAAAATTGATAAAATGCAAATAGAATGAAAGCCAGGGTTGTCTACTCTTCTACAAAATATAATTTTGGGGGTAAAATAAATTGCAGCGTTGCCAGACAGTCCGAAATGAGACAAGGCACCAGTTGTAAAAATGTCATGTCTGTAAAAGGAAACTAACATGTTCCAACTGGGCCAGTAGCTCCCCCAAACCCTGACAAACTTATGCATATGGGGCATTGTCGTACTCAGAAGAAGGAGCTGAACACTAATCAATGAAATCAATAAAATCTTCACCTATTCTGTGCTTGAAATTCACATGAACATTGAAGTCAAAGTGTGAAAAATGCTGAATTTTTTTTATTTATGTCAAGTTTTCACAGGATTGGTGGTAAATGGCTGTATACAAAATTTGAAAACATACATAAAATGAAAGCCTGGGGTGTCTACTTTCCAAAAAAGATACACTTTTGGGGGAAATCTTAAAGTGGAGCACTGTTACACAGGCCAAATGAGAAATAGCACCAGTGACGCAAGCTGGGAAAATTCAGTGTGAACCTGGAAACGCGCATGTTCCAATTTGGGCCCCGTAGCTCCCCCAGACCATGAGAAAGCTATGCATATGGGGTATTGCCATACTCAGAAGAAGGAGCCAAACACTAATCAATGCAGTTTATAAAATCTTCACCTATTCTGTGCTTGAAATTCACATCAACATTTAAGTCTAAGTGTGAAAAACGCTGTTTTTTTAACTTACATCAAGTTTTCACAGGATTGATGGTAAAATGGCCGTGTAAAAAATTTACATAGTAACATACATAGTAACATAGTAACATAGTAGATAAGGCTGAAAAAAGACATGCGTCCATCAAGTCCAGCCCATGCCAATAACACCCCTGTTGATCCAGAGGACGGCAACAAAAAAGCCCTCTGGAGCAATTTCCAATGTAGGTGTGTGTGTGTGAGTGTGTCAAATAGTTCCCCGGCTCAATATCCTATTTGCTTTGAAGCCATCTGTCATAACTGTCAATATTGTTCTGTGCTAGATAGGCATCCATTGCTTTTTTGAATGCAGTTACATTATCTGCAAGCACAGCATCCCGAGGCAAAGAATTCCATAGCCTTACCGCCCTTACTGTAAAGAATCCCTGCCTGTGTTTTAGTCGAAAGCGCCTTTCCTCAAGTCTTAATGGATGACCTCTTGTTCTTAGCTCAGCTCTTTGCATAAATAATTCATTGGATAGTTCTTTGTATTGGCCTTGAATGTATTTGTAAATGGTAATCATATCACCCCTTAGACGTCTCTTTTCTAATGTAAACAAACCCAGTTTGGCTAGTCTCTCTTCGTAACTCAGATCCTCCAATCCCTTTATCAGTTTTGTTGCACGTCTCTGCACCTTTTCCAGTTCAGTAATGTCTTTTTTTAGAACAGGCGCCCAAAATTGTACTCCATATTCTAGATGAGGCCTAACCAAGGATTTATACAGAGGTAGGATAATATTAGCATCCCTTGCTTCTACACCTCTTTTGAAAACATACATAAAATGAAAGCCTGGGGTGTCTACTTTCCAAAAATATACACTTTTGGGGGGAAATTTTAAGGTGGAGGGCTGATACACAGCCCCAAATGAGATATGGCACAAGTGATGCAAGCTGTGAAAATTCAAAGTGTGAAACTGGAAACGCGCATGTTCCAATTTGGGCTCCGTAGCTCCCCCAAACCTTGAGAAACATATGCATATGGGGTATTGTCGTACTCAGAAGAAGGAGCTGAACACTAAACAATGCATTTTTAAAAATCTTCACCTATCATATGCTTGAAATTCACATCAATATTGAAGTCAAAGTGTGAAAAACGCTGTTTTTTTAACTTACGTCATGATTTACGAGGGATTGGTGGTAAAATGGCTGCATAAAAAATGTGAAAACATACATAAAATGAAAACCTGGATTGTCTACTTTCCAAAAATAAACACTTTTGGGGGGAAATCTTAGAGTGGAGCACTGTTACACACAGGGCTGGTGCAAGGATTTTTGCCACCCTAGGCAAAACCTAATTTTGCCACTCCCTTGGCTCCACCCCTTTATGTCCCGCCCCTTTATGTGTATAAGTGTCAGTGTGTGTGATCCCTATACATGTATAACTGTCAATGTATGTGTGTTCCCTGTATGTGTTAAGTGTCAGTGTGTTTGTGTGTTCCCTATATGTGTATAAGTATCAATTTGTGTTCCCTGTATGTGTATGTGTGTCAATGTGTGTGAGTCTCTGTAGGGGTATCAGTGTGTGAGTGTGTGCTTCTCTATATGTGTATCAGTGTGTCAATGTGTATACTTGTATGTATGTGTATCAGAGTGTGTGTGTGTGTGTCTGTGTGTGTGCGCGTGTATAAGAGTGTGTGTGTGTGTGCGCGCGTGTATCAGAGTGTGTGTGTGTGTGAGTTATATGCCACCACCAGAGCAATAAAGAGTTATATATATATATATACTGTATATATAAACCACCTCTTGACTCTTGATTCCCCCCTTTTGCCTCTTTCACCTGCTCTTTATAAGTTGCCTCTCTTTACCCCTCTTGATCTTACTTTTGCCATTCTCCCCCTCTTGATCCCCACTTTTGCCTCTCTCTCCCCTTCTTGACTGTTGATCCCACCCTTTTACCTCTTGGTCCCCCCTCCTTTTGCCTCTTGATACCCCCTCCTTTTGCCTCATGATCCCACCTCAATTTGCCTCATGATCCCCCCCATTTGACCCCCCACTGAGTCTTTCACCCGCTCTTGATTCCCCCTCTTGCCAAGTTGCCTCTCTTTACACCTCTTGAGCTTCCTTTTGCCATTCTCCCCCTCTTGATCCCCCATTTTGCCTCTTTCTCCCCCTCTTTCCCCCTCTTGCCTTAATACACCCTTGACTCTTGTCTTGATCCCTCCCTTTTGCCTCTTTCTCCCCCTCTTGCCTACCCTTGATCGCCCTCTTGATCTACCCTTTTTTTGCCGGTTTCCCCTTCTTGCCTAAGTTGCCTGTCACTGTGACTTCACCTCACCATGACTGTCTTGCGTCTCTAGCAGTGCTGACTGTGTCTCTCTCTCTACTCCCGGCCTCCCGCTCAGGATCAGCTCTCCGTGGATAAAGTTGGGTCAGGGTTCTGCCTACCTGGTGTGCAGATGCAGTGCTTTTCACGCTGCATCTGACATGGCATGTTCTAGGTGGCAGCACTCGCTCTTTTCAGAGCGGCGCCTCTCTCTCCTCTTCTCACAGCAGCCGAGCTGCGTGCAGCTCTGCTCTGCAACTGCTCCCCCATGAGATGTGTGTCCTAGGCCCGCGCCTACTTCGCCAATAGGTGGCACTGGCCCTGATTACACAGCCCCAAATGAGACATGGCACCAGTGATGCAAGCTGTGAAAATTCAAAGTGTGAAACTGGAAACACCCATGTTCCAATTTGGGCCCCATAGCACCCTCAAACCTTGAGAAACCTATGCATATGGGGTATTGCCGTATCCAGAAGAAGGAGCTGAACACTAAACAATGCATTTTTAAAAATCTTCAACTATCATGTGCTTGAAATTCACATCAACATTGAAGTCAAAGTGTGAAAAATGCTGTTTTTTTTAACTCACGTCAAGATTTACGAGGGATTGGTGGTAAAATGGCTGCGTAAAAAATTTGAAAACATACATAAAATGAAAGCCTGGGGTGTCTACTTTCCAAAAATATACAGTTTTGGGGGGAAATCTTAGAGTGGAGCACTGTTACACAGCCCCAAATGAGACATGGCACCAGTGATGCAAGCTGTGAAAATTCAAAGTGTGAAACTGGAAACGCCCATGTTCCAATTTGGGCCCTGTAGCTCCCATAAAACTTGAGAAACCTGTGCATATGGGGTATTACCGTACTCAGAAGAAGATTCTGAACTCTAAACAATGGATATTTTTAAATTTTCAACTATCCAGTGCTTGATATCAACAGTAATATTGAAATGTAAGTGTGAAAACTGCAAAAAGAAACAAAAAATTACCACAATTTCTAAAAATATTTCTGTAAAAATAGCTGCATAAAAGACTCCAAAATTCTCCTGATTATTTACCTTATGTTGTCTAGTTTTCAGAAACATATACCTTTGTGGGACATTTTTGGTTTGGGCACCGTCAACTAAGCTATGATGCTCACATGCCAATTGTTGAAAAATTGCAAGTTGGAAATAATGGCATCCATCTTGTAATATTTACCTTGTAAATGTGAGAAACGGATTGAAATACTAGGCATATGGGGTACTCTTATATTCAGGAGAAGCAAATTAATATATTATGGGGCATTTTTTTGTAATGAACTAATAGTATGCAAATCCTGACAGGAAAATGTAAGCAAAATGTTGTTTTTTTAAATTGTTTTGCTCTTTTTTTCTATTTTAATCAAATTAAACCATGAGGTATTCATATAATTACGGTATCAAAAGAAAGCCCTACTTGTGCTTAAAAAAAGAGTATATAATTTGTGTGGGTGTACAAAAGGAATTAAAGAGAAAATATGGTTGAACAAACACATAGTTAAAAAAGTCAAAACTGCTCCGGTCCTTAAGTCAAATTGAACTCAGATTTTCCCAGTCCTTAAGGGGTTAATTGATAAAAATAAACTACTAAAATGTCTATTTTTGAAAGCATTCTAACTTTACAGCAGTTTTTCACACCTGCCTAAGACTTCTGCACAAACTCTCTCTCTCTCTGTAGAATTTCCAGGTAGGGGAAAAGTCTGATATGAAAGTCCAACCAAAGACATACCTTCACTATAGCCTTAGGGCAGAATTCATCAAGAGGCAATTTTTACAGAGTATACGAACACATCCAGATTTGCCAAGCTTTGCCAATAGCAGAAATTAAAACCTGCAAAAAATCAAGAAAAAAAAATCAGTGTATTTATTTGCAAATGCGAACAATTGCATGTGTTTTGTGAAGGAGGGTGTTCTAGACAGGAGAAGAGTACGTGTGATGGAGAATGGAACAGACAGCAATTGTTCTAAAAGTGGGCGAAATAGCAAATTTTACTGAAGCAAAATTGCCCTCATATACAAAATGCTTGGAATATGTACCACCAACAGCAATGGCAAGTAAAAAGGAAATTTGGAGTCAAATTTACAGAGCTGTAACGCAGTTGGGTCCTACCCTCGAAGAGTTGAGAACTGCAAGAAGCACTACAATGATATCAAACACTTGTTGAAGAAGAAAATGGCACTTGAATCTTGCCATACAAGAGCAACAGAAAGTGGGGACCAGTTGAGAACAGTTCTTAGCATACTGTGAGGAACTTAAAAAAAAGTGATTGGGCCTGAAGTGCTTGATGGTATCGATGGACATATAGATTCAGACAGTATTTATAGTGAGTATAAACATATGTTTCTTAAACTTTGGAGATTTAATATCAATGTACTGTATTTTGTAGAGCCCTACAACACAATGCAAGGGTTTTGATTACAATTTTTTATTTCCTTAACCCCTTAGCGACCCTTGACGTACCAGGACCGTCAAGGGTAAATGTGACCGAACGACCCTTGACGGTCCTGGTACGTCAAGGGTTAAACTCTTCCATCGCGGCCGCACGGAGCGATGGAAGAGTTCAAGCCGCTTGTTACTAAGTGTCCCGGTATCGGGACACTTAGTAACAAGCGGCTGAAACATTGTTGCAACATGCGATTCGCTTCAAAAGCGAATCACATGTTGCAAAACCTGAATGACAGGGACAGTATTTGTAAATACTGTCCCTGTCAGATCTCTCTGCCTCCCTCCACCTTGCATACTGCTAAGGTGGAGAGAGACAGAGGGAGATGGTGTTCCAGTGTGCCTGTTAAAAAAAAAGTTAAAGAAAAAGTTTAAATAAAGAAAATTAACCCTTTGATCACTGTTCTGCAGTGATCAATAAGTGCACCCCCATCTGATCACTCTTGGAGTGATCAATTTGCTGCAGATCAGTGTTTTCTGATCTGTGGGACACCCCCCAACCCCCTTGAATTTTTTTAGATGTTTTTTTTTTTTTTTTATAATAAATATAGTTTAGGTATTTTGGTAGGTAGTTGGGTAGGTTTAGTGTAGACGTGTGTTAGGGAAAGTTTTAGGGATAGATTTAGGTTTAGGGGAGAAAAAAAAACAAAAAAACAACCCCCCCCCCCAAAAAAAAAAAAAAATATATATAATAAGCGCAGTTTAGATAGGTAGTTCAATTGGGTTAGGTAGCTTCAGGATAGACGTAGGTTAGGGTAAGTTTTAGGGTTAGATTTAGGTTTAGGGATAGCGTAAGAAAAAAAAACCCCAAAAAACCCCCAAACCCCCCCCCCAAAAAAATAAAAAAATATATATATAATAAGTGCAGTTTAGATAGGTAGTTCACTTGGGTTAGGTAGGTTCAGGATATATGTAGGTTAGGGTAAGTTTTAGGGTTAGATTTAGGTTTAGGGATAGCGTAAGAAAAAAAAAAAAAAAAACCCAAAAAACCCCAAACCCCCCCCCAAAAAAAAAAAAAATATATATATATAATAAGTGCAGTTTAGATAGGTAGTTCACTTGGGTTAGGTAGGTTCAGGATATACGTAGGTTAGGGTAAGTTTTAGGGTTAGATTTAGGTTTAGGGATAGCGTAAGAAAAAAAAAAAGCTTTTTTAGTGGGCAAAATGCAGCGCAGGTACAGCGTTGAAGAGGCATATGCCTTTTTGGCGTCTGACTCTGAGGCAACAGACACTGCGTCAGATTTTGACATAGCGCAGTTTTCAGAAAGTGAGAGCAGCTCTAGTGATGACGCTGGGCCTTCTGTCAAGAAAAGACGCACTGCCCCAAAAGCTGCTCTGGCAACTGCCCCAGCACCTGCCAAAAGAACTGCCCAAAGACCTACCAAAATACCTACCCAAAGAAATGCCCCAAGTGCTGCCCCAAGAGCTGCCCTGGCAACTGCCCCAGCACCTGCCAAAAGATCTGCCCAAAGACCTACCAAAGAAATGCCCCAAGTGCTGCCCCAAGAGCTGCCCTGGCAACTGCCCCAGCACCTGCCAAAAGATCTGCCCAAAGACCTGCCAAAAGACCTGCCCAAAGAAATGCCCCAACACCTGCCACTCCGGATCCTAATGAATGGGTATCAATTTATGCCCACAAATCTCAGAATTCACAGGCAACCCAGGGATTCAAATTGATGTGGAAGGATTTACCCATGATCATTTTTTTGATTTGTTTTTGGGGGAAGACATTTTAGGTGAAATTGTTTCCCAAACCAATTTGTATGCAGCCCAGTATACTGCCGCCAACCCTAAGTGTGAAAAACTCTGGTTTTTTTTTTTTTTTACTTACGTCATGGTTTACGAGGGATTGGTGGTAAAATGGCTGTGTATAAAATTGGAAAACACACCTAAAACGAGAGCCTGGGGTGTCTACTTTCCAAAAATATACACTTTTGGGGGGAAATCTTAAAAAAAGAGCACTGTTACACAGCCCCAAATGAGACATGGCACCAGTAACGCAAGCTGTGAAGATTCAAAGTGTGAACCTGGAAACGCGCATGTTCCAATTTGGCCCCCGTAGCTCCCCCAAACCATGAGAAAGCTATGCATATGGGGTATTGCCGTACTCAGAAGAAGGAGCTGAACACTATTCAATTCAGTTTATAAAATCTTCACCTATTCTGTGCTTGAAATTCACATCAAAATTGAAGGCAAAGTGTGAAAAATGCTGAATTTTTTTTACTTACGTCAAATTTTCACAGGATTGGTGGTAAAATGACAGTGCATAAAATTGGAAAACACACCTAAAACGAGAGCCTGGGGTGTCTACTTTCCAAAAATATACACTTTTGGGGGGAAATCTTAAAAAAAGAGCACTGTTACACAGCCCCAAATGAGACATGGCACCAGTAACGCAAGCTGTGAAGATTCAAAGTGTGAACCAGGAAACGCGCATGTTCCAATTTGGCCCCCGTAGCTCCCCCAAACCATGAGAAAGCTATGCATATGGGGTATTGCCGTACTCAGAAGAAGGAGCTGAACACTATTCAATTCAGTTTATAAAATCTTCACCTATTCTGTGCTTGAAATTCACATCAACATTGAAGGCAAAGTGTGAAAAACGCTGTTTTTTTACTTACGTCAAGTTTATGAGAAAGTGGTGGTAAAATAGCCGTGTAAAAAATTTGAAAACACACCTAACATGAAAGCTGGGGGTGTCTACATTCCAAAAATATACACTTTTGGGGGGAAATTCTAAAGTGCAGCACTGGAACATAGCCCAAAATGAGTAATGGCATCAGTTAACCAAGATGTGAAAATTCAATATTTGTTCAAAATTGGGCCCCGTAGCTCCCCCAAACCTTGAGAAACCTATGCATATGGGGTATTGCTGTACTCAGAAGAAGGAGCTGAACACTAAACAATGCATTTTTTAAAATCTTCACCTATCATGTGCTTGAAATTCACATCAACATTGAAGTGCAAGTGTGAAAAACGCTGTTTTTTTAACTTACGTCAAGATTCACGAGCGATTGGTGGAAAAATGGCTGCGTAAAAAAATTGAAAACATACATAAAATGAAAGCCTGGGGTGTCTACTTTCCAAAAATATATACTTTTGGGGGGAAATCTTAGAGTGGAGCACTATTACACAGCCCCAAATGAGACATGGCACCAGTGATGCAAGCTGTGAAAATTCAAAGTGTGAAACTGGAAACGCGCATGTTCCAATTTGGGCCCCGTAGCTCTCCCAAACCTTGAGAAACCTATGCATATGGGGTATTGCCGTACTCAGAAGAAGGAGCTGAACACTAAACAATGCATTTTTAAAAATCTTCACCTATCATGTGCTTGAAATTCACATCAACATTGAAGTGCAAGTGTGAAAAACGCTGTTTTTTTAACTTACGTCAAGATTTACGAGCGATTGGTGGTAAAATGGCTGCTTAAAAAAATTGAAAACATACATAAAATGAAAGCCTGGGGTGTCTACTTTCCAAAAATATATACTTTTGGGGGGAAATCTTAGAGTGGAGCACTGTTACACAGCCCCAAATGAGACATGGCACCAGTGATGCAAGCTGTGAAAATTCAAAGTGTGAAACTGGAAACGCGCATGTTCCAGTTTGGGCCCCGTAGCTCTCCCAAACCTTGAGAAACCTATGCATATGGGGTATTGCCGTACTCAGAAGAAGGAGCTGAACACTAAACAATGCATTTTTAAAAATCTCCACCTATCATGTGCTTGAAATTCACATCAACATTGAAGTGCAAGTGTGAAAAACACTGTTTTTTTTAACTTACGTCAAGATTTACGAGCGATTGGTGGTAAAATGGCTGCGTAAAAAAATTGAAAACATACATAAAATGAAAGCCTGGGGTGTCTACTTTCCAAAAATATATACTTTTGGGGGGAAATCTTAGAGTGGAGCACTGTTACACAGCCCTAAATGAGACATGGCACCAGTGATGCAAGCTGTGAAAATTCAAAGTGTGAAACTGGAAACGCACATGTTCCAATTTGGGCCCCGTAGCTCTCCAAACCTTGAGAAACCTATGCATATGGGGTATTGCCGTACTCAGAAGAAGGAGCTGAACACTAAACAATGCATTTTTAAAAATCTTCACCTATCATGTGCTTGAAATTCACATCAACATTGAAGTGCAAGTGTGAAAAACGCTGTTTTTTTAACTTATGTCAAGATTTACGAGCGATTGGTGGTAAAATGGCTGCTTAAAAAAATTGAAAACATACATAAAATGAAAGCCTGGGGTGTCTACTTTCCAAAAATATATACTTTTGGGGGGAAATCTTAGAGTGGAGCACTGTTACACAGCCCCAAATGAGACATGGCACCAGTGATGCAAGCTGTGAAAATTCAAAGTGTGAAACTGGAAACGCGCATGTTCCAATTTGGGCCCCGTCGCTCTCCCAAACCTTGAGAAACCTATGCATATGGGGTATTGCCGTACTCAGAAGAAGGAGCTGAACACTAAACAATGCATTTTTAAAAATCTTCACCTATCATGTGCTTGAAATTCACATCAACATTGAAGTGCAAGTGTGAAAAACGCTGTTTTTTTAACTTACGTCAAGATTTACTAGCGATTGGTGGTAAAATGGCTGCTTAAAAAAATTGAAAACATACATTAAATGAAAGCCTGGGGTGTCTACTTTCCAAAAATATATACTTTTGGGGGGAAATCTTAGAGTGGAGCACTGTTACACAGCCCCAAATGAGACATGGCACCAGTGATGCAAGCTGTGAAAATTCAAAGTGTGAAACTGGAAACGCGCATGTTCCAGTTTGGGCCCCGTAGCTCTCCCAAACCTTGAGAAACCTATGCATATGGGGTATTGCCGTACTCAGAAGAAGGAGCTGAACACTAAACAATGCATTTTTAAAAATCTCCACCTATCATGTGCTTGAAATTCACATCAACATTGAAGTGCAAGTGTGAAAAACACTGTTTTTTTAACTTACGTCAAGATTTACGAGCGATTGGTGGTAAAATGGCTGCGTAAAAAAATTGAAAACATACATAAAATGAAAGCCTGGGGTGTCTACTTTCCAAAAATATATACTTTTGGGGGGAAATCTTAGAGTGGAGCACTGTTACACAGCCCCAAATGAGTCATGGCACCAGTGATGCAAGCTGTGAAAATTCAAAGTGTGAAACTGGAAACGCACATGTTCCAAATTGGGCCCCGTAGCTCTCCAAACCTTGAGAAACCTATGCATATGGGGTATTGCCGTACTCAGAAGAAGGAGCTGAACACTAAACAATGCATTTTTAAAAATCTTCACCTATCATGTGCTTGAAATTCACATCAACATTGAAGTGCAAGTGTGAAAAACGCTGTTTTTTTAACTTACGTCAAGATTTACGAGCGATTGGTGGTAAAATGGCTGCGTAAAAAAATTGAAAACATACATAAAATTAAAGCCTGGGGTGTCTACTTTCCAAAAATATATACTTTTGGGGGGAAATCTTAGAGTGGAGCACTGTTACACAGCCCCAAATGAGACATGGCACCAGTGATGCAAGCTGTGAAAATTCAAAGTGTGAAACTGGAAACGCGCATGTTCCAATTTGGGCCCCGTAGCTCTCCCAAACCTTGAGAAACCTATGCATATGGGGTATTGCCGTACTCAGAAGAAGGAGCTGAACACTAAACAATGCATTTTTAAAAATCTTCACCTATCATGTGCTTGAAATTCACATCAACATTGAAGTGCAAGTGTGAAAAACGCTGTTTTTTTAACTTACGTCAAGATTTACGAGCGATTGGTGGTAAAATGGCTGCTTAAAAAAATTGAAAACATACATAAAATGAAAGCCTGGGGTGTCTACTTTCCAAAAATATATACTTTTGGGGGGAAATCTTAGAGTGGAGCACTGTTACACAGCCCCAAATGAGACATGGCACCAGTGATGCAAGCTGTGAAAATTCAAAGTGTGAAACTGGAAACGCGCATGTTCCAATTTGGGCCCCGTCGCTCTCCCAAACCTTGAGAAACCTATGCATATGGGGTATTGCCGTACTCAGAAGAAGGAGCTGAACACTAAACAATGCATTTTTAAAAATCTTCACCTATCATGTGCTTGAAATTCACATCAACATTGAAGTGCAAGTGTGAAAAACGCTGTTTTTTTAACTTACGTCAAGATTTACGAGCGATTGGTGGTAAAATGGCTGCTTAAAAAAATTGAAAACATACATTAAATGAAAGCCTGGGGTGTCTACTTTCCAAAAATATATACTTTTGGGGGGAAATCTTAGAGTGGAGCACTGTTACACAGCCCCAAATGAGACATGGCACCAGTGATGCAAGCTGTGAAAATTCAAAGTGTGAAACTGGAAACGCGCATGTTCCAGTTTGGGCCCCGTAGCTCTCCCAAACCTTGAGAAACCTATGCATATGGGGTATTGCCGTACTCAGAAGAAGGAGCTGAACACTAAACAATGCATTTTTAAAAATCTCCACCTATCATGTGCTTGAAATTCACATCAACATTGAAGTGCAAGTGTGAAAAACGCTGTTTTTTTAACTTACGTCAAGATTTACGAGCGATTGGTGGTAAAATGGCTGCGTAAAAAAATTGAAAACATACATAAAATGAAAGCCTGGGGTGTCTACTTTCCAAAAATATATACTTTTGGGGGGAAATCTTAGAGAGGAGCACTGTTACACAGCCCCAAATGAGTCATGGCACCAGTGATGCAAGCTGTGAAAATTCAAAGTGTGAAACTGGAAACGCACATGTTCCAATTTGGGCCCCGTAGCTCTCCAAACCTTGAGAAACCTATGCATATGGGGTATTGCCGTACTCAGAAGAAGGAGCTGAACACTAAACAATGCATTTTTAAAAATCTTCACCTATCATGTGCTTGAAATTCACATCAACATTGAAGTGCAAGTGTGAAAAACGCTGTTTTTTTAACTTACGTCAAGATTTACGAGCGATTGGTGGTAAAATGGCTGCGTAAAAAAATTGAAAACATACATAAAATTAAAGCCTGGGGTGTCTACTTTCCAAAAATATATACTTTTGGGGGGAAATCTTAGAGTGGAGCACTGTTACACAGCCCCAAATGAGACATGGCACCAGTGATGCAAGCTGTGAAAATTCAAAGTGTGAAACTGGAAACGCGCATGTTCCAATTTGGGCCCCGTAGCTCTCCCAAACCTTGAGAAACCTATGCATATGGGGTATTGCCGTACTCAGAAGAAGGAGCTGAACACTAAACAATGCATTTTTAAAAATCTTCACCTATCATGTGCTTGAAATTCACATCAACATTGAAGTGCAAGTGTGAAAAACGCTGTTTTTTTAACTTACGTCAAGATTTACGAGCGATTGGTGGTAAAATGGCTGCTTAAAAAAATTGAAAACATACATAAAATGAAAGCCTGGGGTGTCTACTTTCCAAAAATATATACTTTTGGGGGGAAATCTTAGAGTGGAGCACTGTTACACAGCCCCAAATGAGACATGGCACCAGTGATGCAAGCTGTGAAAATTCAAAGTGTGAAACTGGAAACGCGCATGTTCCAATTTGGGCCCCGTCGCTCTCCCAAACCTTGAGAAACCTATGCATATGGGGTATTGCCGTACTCAGAAGAAGGAGCTGAACACTAAACAATGCATTTTTAAAAATCTTCACCTATCATGTGCTTGAAATTCACATCAACATTGAAGTGCAAGTGTGAAAAACGCTGTTTTTTTAACTTACGTCAAGATTTACGAGCGATTGGTGGTAAAATGGCTGCTTAAAAAAAATTGAAAACATACATTAAATGAAAGCCTGGGGTGTCTACTTTCCAAAAATATATACTTTTGGGGGGAAATCTTAGAGTGGAGCACTGTTACACAGCCCCAAATGAGACATGGCACCAGTGATGCAAGCTGTGAAAATTCAAAGTGTGAAACTGGAAACGCGCATGTTCCAGTTTGGGCCCCGTAGCTCTCCCAAACCTTGAGAAACCTATGCATATGGGGTATTGCCGTACTCAGAAGAAGGAGCTGAACACTAAACAATGCATTTTTAAAAATCTCCACCTATCATGTGCTTGAAATTCACATCAACATTGAAGTGCAAGTGTGAAAAACGCTGTTTTTTTAACTTACGTCAAGATTTACGAGCGATTGGTGGTAAAATGGCTGCGTAAAAAAATTGAAAACATACATAAAATGAAAGCCTGGGGTGTCTACTTTCCAAAAATATATACTTTTGGGGGGAAATCTTAGAGAGGAGCACTGTTACACAGCCCCAAATGAGTCATGGCACCAGTGATGCAAGCTGTGAAAATTCAAAGTGTGAAACTGGAAACGCACATGTTCCAATTTGGGCCCCGTAGCTCTCCAAACCTTGAGAAACCTATGCATATGGGGTATTGCCGTACTCAGAAGAAGGAGCTGAACACTAAACAATGCATTTTTAAAAATCTTCACCTATCATGTGCTTGAAATTCACATCAACATTGAAGTGCAAGTGTGAAAAACGCTGTTTTTTTAACTTACGTCAAGATTTACGAGCGATTGGTGGTAAAATGGCTGCGTAAAAAAATTGAAAACATACATAAAATGAAAGCCTGGGGTGTCTACTTTCCAAAAATATATATTTTTTGGGGGAAATCTTAGAGTGGAGCACTGTTACACAGCCCCAAATGAGACATGGCACCAGTGATGCAAGCTGTGAAAATTCAAAGTGTGAAACTGGAAACGCGCATGTTCCAATTTGGGCCCCGTAGCTCTCCCAAACCTTGAGAAACCTATGCATATGGGGTATTGCCGTACTCAGAAGAAGGAGCTGAACACTAAACAATGCATTTTTAAAAATCTTCACCTATCATGTGCTTGATATCAACAGTAGTATTGAAATGTAAGTGTGAAAACTGCAAAAAAACAAAATATTACCACAATTTTGAAATTTTTTTCTGGAAAAATAGCTGCATGAAAAACTCCAAAATTCTCCTGATTATTTACCTTATGTTGTGTAGTTTTCCGAAACATATACCTTTGTGGGACATTTTTGGTTCTGGCACCGTCAGCTAAGCTATGATGCTCACATGCCAATTGTTGAGAAATTACAAGTTGGAAATAATGGCATCCATCTTGTAATATTTACCTTGTAAATGTGAGGAAGTGATTGAAATACTAGGCATATGGGGTATTCTTATATTCAGGAGAAGCAAATGAATATATTTAGGGGTATTTTTTTGTCATAATCTAATTGTATGCAAATCCTGACACGAAAATATAAGCAAAATGTTGTTTTTTTCAATGTTTTTCCTCTTGTTTTCTATTTTAATCAAATTAAACAATGAGGTATTCATATAATTGTGGTATCAAAAGAAAGCCCTACTTGTGCTTAAAAAAACAGTATATAATTTATGTGGGTGCACAAAAGGAATTAAAGAGAAAATATGGTTGAACAAAGACATAGTCAAAAAAGTCAAAATTGCTCCGGTCCTTAAGTCAAATCAAACTCAGATTTTCCCGGTCCTTAAGGGGTTAAATTGCAGTATCCAATCAAACCTGTAGATCAGATTCCAACGTGTCAAATGCCACTGTGCAAACAGAAACAACAGATACATCTTTTTTTTAAGTGCCAAATGGGTAGTTAGAGAATAATAATACAAGTGACATGACTTTGGTACACCAAGGTTTACAGGGTAATTTGACATTATTATTGATTTAACCCCTTGAGTGAGAGGGGGGTGTACAGTGCCTTAAAAAAAGTCAATTGAAAATTTGCATATATAATAATATATGACCCTACAAGATCATCATTACCATATGTTGCATTTAAACGCTATTGTGTTAATGCGTTAACTGGAAATTCTAAGAGCAATATCACACCTTGCTAATAGTGTGTCTATAAGCAGGAAATTAATACTTGCTTTTATTATGGCTACACATTTCTCAACAGAAGAAATGTACATAATGGTGAGATACCTTTATATAAAAAGGTATGACACCTACAAAAGCACAAAATCCTACAATCATAAAATAATTGGGAAATTATAAACCTTGATGGAAAATACATTTGGAAATAAATGGTTTATCAAACAGTTATAGGTCAGGTATTCTGACTTAAAGAGGAGAGACTTAATTAAGAAATGAATTAGAATTTTAAGAGGAAACTATTAATAGTTTATTATATTGTTAAATATTTTATCAATTATTATACAAACCCAAACATAATGCAGAAAAACCAATACACACAATAATGACTATGACAAATGTAGTAATCTAATCGCAAAATCCTATATAATAAAACGCTAGAATGTTTGTCCAATACAGTCATGTGCAGTAAAGACTACTCTAACGCACAGAATGCTGGGAGTTCTGTGCTGGGAGCATTCTGTGCATTCGTGCAGTCTCAATAGCGCATGACTGCATCGCATGTGCCACCAGTGAGGCAGAGGCAGTATGCAGAGCAGGACCGGCCTCTTAACCCTTTAGGTGCAAGAGAATGCATTGCGTATTCCTCTGGCACTCAAGGGGTTAACATCACCCGAACCTTGGCCCTTTGTACACAGGCTTTTACACTAGTATAATATATAATAATAATGATCTACAATGAAATGTCAATAATGACAATAGAAAATTAACAGTAACAGCAACAAGAGAAAATGTGTACAACAATGTATACAACAATTTTTTAAACATGATAAAATATAATAAACATTAATTAAAAAACATAGTTGACAAATTCTTCCATAGGTAAGGAGTCTACAAATGTTTTTATTTAGTAATTAATGTTGGAAATAGCAATGATCTTAATTAAAGTAATGTAAAACAACATTTCCAAAGTGTAAAGTATATTGTTTCTATTTCCATAGATATTAACCCCTTAAGGACCGGGAAAATCTGAGTTAGATTTGACTTAAGGACCGGAGCAATTTTGACTTTTTTGACTATGTCTTTGTTCAACCATATTTTCTCTTTAATTCCTTTTGTGCACCCACATAAATTATATACTGTTTTTTTAAGTACAAGTAGGGCTTTCTTTTGATACCACAATTATATGAATACCTCATCATTTAATTTGATTAAAATAGAAAAAAAGAGCAAAAAAATTTAAAAAAAACAACAATATTTTGCTTATATTTTCGTGTCAGGATTTGCATACAATTAGTTTATGACAAAAAAATACCCCTAAATATATTCATTTGCTTCTCCTGAATATAAGAATACCCCATATGCCTAGTATTTCAATCACTTCCTCACATTTACAAGGTAAATATTACAAGATGGATGCCATTATTTCCAACTTGTAATTTCTCAACAATTGGCATGTGAGCATCATAGCTTAGTTGATGGTGCCAGAACCAAAAATGTCCCACAAAGGTATATCTTTCTGAAAACTAGACAACATAAGGTAAATAATCAGGAGAATTTTGAAGTTTTTTATGCAGCTATTTTTCCAGAAAAAAATTTCAAAATTGTGGAAAAATTTAGTTTTTTTGCAGCTTTCACACTTACATTTCAATATTACTGTTGATTTCAAGCACGAGATAGTTGAAAATTTAAAAATATCCATTGTTTAGTGTTCAACTCCTTCTTCTGAGTACGGCAATACCCCATATTCATAGGTTTCTCAAGATTTGGGGGAGCTACGGGGCCCAAATTGGAACATGTGCGTTTCCAGTTTCACACTTTGAATTTTCACAGCTTGCATCACTGGTGCCATGTCTCATTTGGGGCTGTGTAACAGTGCTCCACTCTAAGATTTCCCCCCAAAAGTGTATATTTTTGGAAAGTAGACACCCCAGGCTTTCATTTTATGTATGTTTTCAAATTTTTTACGCAGCCATTTTACCACCAATCACTCGTAAATCTTGACGTAAGTTAAAAAACAGCGTTTTTCACACTTTCACTTCAATGTTGATGTGAATTTCAAGCACATGATAGGTGAAGATTTTTAAAAATGCATTGTTTAGTGTTCAGCTCCTTCTTCTGAGTACGGCAATACCCCATATGCATAGGTTATTCAAGGTTTGTGGGAGCTATGGGGCCCAAATTTGAACATGCGCGTTTCCAGTTTCACACTTTGAATTTTCACAGCTTGCATCACTGGTGCCATGTCTCATTTGGGGCTGTGTAACAGTGCTCCACTCTAAGATTTCCCCCCAAAAGTGTATATTTTTGGAAAGTAGACACCCCAGGCTTTCATTTTATGTATGTTTTCAAATTTTTTACGCAGCCATTTTACCACCAATCACTCGTAAATCTTGACGTAAGTTAAAAAAACAGCGTTTTTCACACTTTCACTTCAATGTTGATGTGAATTTCAAGCACATGATAGGTGAAGATTTTTAAAAATGCATTGTTTAGTGTTCAGCTCCTTCTTTTGAGTACGGCAATACCCCATATGCATAGGTTATTCAAGTTTTGCGGGAGCTATGGGGCCCAAATCGGAACATGCGCGTTTCCAGTTTCACACTTTGAATTTTCACAGCTTGCATCACTGGTGCCATGTCTCATTTGGGGCTGTGTAACAGTGCTCCACTCTAAGATTCTCCCCAAAAGTGTATATTTTTGGAAAGTAGACAACCCAGGCTTTCATTTTATGTATGTTTTCAAATTTTTTACGCAGCCATTTTACCACCAATCACTCGTAAATCTTGACGTAAGTTAAAAAAACAGCGTTTTTCACACTTTCACTTCAATGTTGATGTGAATTTCAAGCACATGATAGGTAAAGAATTTTAAAAATGCATTGTTTAGTGTTTAGCTCCTTCTTCTGAGTACGGCAATACTCCATATGCATAGGTTATTCAAGGTTTGCGGGAGCTATGGGGCCCAAATTGGAACATGCGCGTTTCCAGTTTCACACTTTGAATTTTCACAGCTTGCATCACTGGTGCCATGTCTCATTTGGGGCTGTGTAACAGTGCTCCACTCTAAGATTTCCCCCCAAAAGCGTATATTTTTGGAAAGTAGACACCCCAGGCTTTCATTTTATGTATGTTTTCAAATTTTTTACGCAGCCATTTTACCACCAATCACTCGTAAATCTTGACTTAAGTTAAAAAAACAGCGTTTTTCACACTTTCACTTCAATGTTGATGTGAATTTCAAGCACATGATAGGTGAAGATTTTTAAAAATGCATTGTTTAGTGTTCAGCTCCTTCTTCTGAGTACGGCAATACCCCATATGCATAGGTTATTCAAGGTTTGCGGGAGCTATGGGGCCCAAATTGGAACATGCGCGTTTCCAGTTTCACACTTTGAATTTTCACAGCTTGCATCACTGGTGCCATGTCTCATTTGGGGCTGTGTAACAGTGCTCCGCTCTAAGATTTCCCCCCAAAAGTGTATATTTTTGGAAAGTAGACACCCCAGGCTTTCATTCTATGTATGTTTTCAAATTTTTTACGCTGCCATTTTACCACCAATCACTCGTAAATGTTGACGTAAGTTAAAAAAACAGCGTTTTTTACACTTTGCCTTCAATGTTGATGTGAATTTCAAGCACAGAACAGGTGAAGATTTTATAAACTGCATTGATTAGTGTTCGGCTCCTTCTTCTGAGTACGGAAATACCCCATATGGATAGCTTTTTCATGGGTTTTTGGGAGCTACACTGCTCTTTTTTAAGATTTCCCCCCAAAAGTGTATATTTTTTGAAAGTAGACACCCCAGGCTTTCATTTTAGGTGTGTTTTCAAATTTTGCAAACAGCCATTTTACCACCAAGCCTGTGAAAACTTGACGTAAGTAAAAAAATTCAGCATTTTTCACGCTTTGCCTTCAATGTTGATGTGAATTTCAAGCACAGAACAGGTGAAGATTTTATAAACTGCATTGATTAGTGTTCGGCTCCTTCATGTAATTACGGCAATACCCCATATGCATAGGTTAGTCGGGGTTTTGGGGGAGCTACTGGGCCCAGTTGGAACATGTTAGTTTCCTTTTACAGACATGCCATTTTTACAGCTGGTGCCTTGTCTCATTTCGGTCTGTTTGGCAATGCTGCAATTAATTTTACCCCCAAAAGTATATTTTGTAGAAGAGGAGACAACTCTGGCTTTCATTCTATTTGCATCTTATCAATCTTTTCGCTGCCACTGTATCACCAATCCCTCCCAAAATCTGCAGTAAGGCAGAGAAAGACCATTTTTCACATTTCTATTTTAGTGTTGCTCTGGATTTCAATCAGATGATATTTGCAGATTTTTTAAATGCTTTACATTAGTGTTGAGTTACATTGTCTGAGTACGGAAATGCCCCATATGCATAGGTTTGTCAGGGTTTGGGGGAGCTACTAGGTCCAGTAGGGAACATGTGCGTTTCCATTATCAGAGATAAATTTTGATAGTGTTAGATCTAAGGAGGGATGTGTTTTGAAAAATAAAAAACAGGATATTTCAGGGGGAAAAAGTGGCCAAATAATAAAAGAACCTTTACAGCACTACTGCATTGTGCCTGAATGGTATTCCTTGAAACAGTCACCAATGCAGAGGCCAGGTTTGGAAGGGCAATCAGGACAGTAAGTGGTGGTGTCTGTCCGTATTCCCTTTCTGTAGCAAACCCTGCAGCGCTTCTGTGGTTTGTTCTTTTGGGGAGTTGGGGGGATTTTATAAATAAAATGTACTAACCCGGGTCTTGGTGGAATTATTTCAGATGCACCTTGAAATAAAAATATGGAAATAACTTGTAGCTGGTACTGTAAAAAGCTACATCTTTGATTGGGGTTTGCCAGCTTGAAAAGTAAAATTTAATTATGTACAGCAGTCTGCATCATATAGATGGCAACTTTTTTATACCATGCCCTACACTTCCTCATTGCGAGGTATGGCTGCATTAGTTGATCACTCAGATCAACTCCCCCCATGTTTTTATTATAGTCCCTGATGCAGACTGGCTTTCTCATTACCACTGTCCTGCCACGAACAGTGACTGCCACAGATCTGTCCTCATGCATTGTGGTCAGCATGTAGACATCTTTTTTGTCTCTAAACTTCACTGCCAGCAGCTCCTGTTGGGACAAAGATAAGGACATCCCAGGTTTTAGTTTGCTATCTACTAGTGTTTTGGGCAACTCCCTGCAATTGCGCCTGACAGTGCCACAGGCCACGGTGTCAAAATAAAACAGAGACTTAAATAAAAGGGGGCTGGTATAATAATTATCAACAAATAATTGATAGCCTTTATTTAATAAGGGGTAAATTAAATCCCAAACTATTTTCCCACTTGTTCCCATAAATTCGGGGCACCCAGGAGGATCAAGTTTGCTGTCCTTGCCCTCATAAATTCTAAAAGCCTGGGTGTAGCCTGTGGCACTTTCGCACAATTTATAAAATTTTACACCAAATTTGGAATGCTTTGAGGGGATGTACTGCTTGAACCCTAACCTGCCTTTGTATTTCATTAGGGATTCATCTACACTAATTTCTTTTTGGGGCATATACACTTGGCAAACTTTTTCTGTAAATGGCTTATTAGGGGACGAATTTTGTACAGTCTATCATACTGGGGGTGTTCTTTTGGGGGGCACAGGGTATTATCGCTAAAATGCATAAAGTGCAAAATGATTTCAAATCTGGACCTGGTCATAGTCTTGGGGAATATAGGGGTATCACATACAGGGTTTTTGCTCCAGTAGGATCGGATACTTGGCTTTTTTATTATACCCGTTGCCATTATTAAGGCCCAGAATTGTTTAAATTCTATGATGTCTATGGGTTTCCATATTTCTTCCTTAACTACAAAAGCTGTAGGGTTGGCGGCAGTATACTGGGCTGCATACAAGTTGGTTTGGGACACAATTTCACCTAAAATGTCTTCCCCCAAAAATAAATCAAAAAAATTATCATAGTTAAATCCCTCAACATCAATTTGAATCCCTGGGGTGCCTGTAAATTCTGGTATTTGTGGGCAAAAAATTATTGGGGATACCCATTCATTATGATCAGGAGTGGCTGGTGTTGGGGCATTTCTTTGACCAGATCTTTTTGCAGGTGCTGGGGCAATTGCCAGGGCAGCTCTTGGGGCAGCACTTGGGGCATTCCTTTTGGCAGGTATTTTGCAAAGTCTTTTGGCAGATCTTGTGACATGATTTTTGGCAGATCTTGTGGCAGGATTTTTTGCAAGATTTTTGGCAGGTGCTGGGGCAGTTGCCAGGGCAGCTCTTGGGGCAGTGCGTCTTTTCTTGACAGAAGGCCCAGCGTCGTCACTAGAGCTGCTCTCACTTTCTGAAAACTGCTCTGTATCAAAATCTGATGCAGTATCTGTTGCCTCTGAGTCAGATGTCAAAAAGGCATATGCCTCTTCAACGCTATAACTGCGCTGCATTTTGCCCACTAAAATTCTTTTTTCTTACTCTAACGCTATCCCTAAACCTAACTCTAACCCTAAAACTTACCCTAACCTACGTATATCCAGAACCTACCTAACCCAAGTAAAATACCTATCTAAACTATACTTATTATATATATATATATATATATATATATATATATATATTTTTTTTTTTTTTTTTTTTTTTTTTTTTTTATCGCATGTTGCAACAAACTTTCTACTGGTTGTTACTAAGTGTTGTTAGTAACAAGCAGCCCGCGCTCTCCCATCGCTCCGTGCGGCCGCGATGGGAGAGTTTAACCCTTGACGTACCGGGACCGTCAAGGGTCCTTGGAGCAAATTTACCCTTGACGGTCCTGGTACATCAAGGGTCGCTAAGGGGTTAAAAGACATGAGTCCAGTGCCATTAGTTCAACCAATGAAGAAGCAGAAGAGATGAAAATTGGTAATTATGTTTATGTCCTACTTTTTACATATGTTCCTCCATAGAGAATAATTGTCCAAGGAAACACTCTTGAATGTAAATACAGGCCATGCTCATTTTATAAATAGTAATAATGACAAAATAGCTGTCATTCATGTAAATATTTATTTGTGCCATCTTATAAGAGATTGGCACATCTCATATGAAAGTGATTCTAAAGAAAATAATTCCCTTTTAGAAGAACAAACATCTGGTGAGACAAACATCAGGGACAGAGATACAAACACCGGAGTCAGATATACAGCCAGAAGAAAAGGGTAAAAACTATAGAAATAATTGAATGACACATAGGTAAACAACTGTCTTGTAAATAACCAATCTTTTTTAACCTACAGCAAATTTCAATGTACACATGTTGTACTCTGACCCCATGAAGGTCATTTGAGAAAAATAAGTAATGTCAGCGTCTGAGGCATGTTACTGTGATGTGTTATGAACATTAGTGATGAGCGAGCGTGCTCGGCCGATGCTCGGATCGGCTCGAGCATCGCTCTGCTCGGCACATGGCGGTACTCGTTGAGTACCGCCATGTGCTCTCCCGCCATGTTCGGGTGGCGGGGATCTGTGCCGGAAGAGGCACAGATCCGAAGACGCTCCGCTGGACCACCAGGGACTGGCGGTACGGGGGCATTGCGGAGATGAAGGGGGACATTGTGGAAGAGGGGCATAGACTCTATGCCCCTCTTCCACAATGTCCCCCTTCATCTCCGCTATGCCCGTCTTCCACAATGTGCCCCTTCATCTCCGCTATGCCCCTCTTCCACAATGTGCCCCTTCATCTCCGCTATGCCCCTCTTCCACAATGTCCCCCTTCATCTCCTCTATGGCATAGAGGAGATGAAGGGGGACATTGTGGAAGAGGGGCATAGCGGAGATGAAGGGGCACATTGTGGAAGAGGGGCATAGCGGAGATGAAGGGGCACATTGTGGAAGAGGGGCATAGCGGAGCTGAAGGGGGACATTGCGGAGCTGAAGGGGGCATTCGGAGATGAAGGGGGCATAGCGGAGATGAAGGGGGCATTGACCAGGCACCCTCCCCTCATCAGAGCAGGGGGTGCCTGGTGTTGCCCCATTCATTTCAATGGGGCTCGGGTGCTCGGCCGAGCACTCGAGCCTCAGGGGGTGCTCGGTCAGAGCACCCGAGCACCCGAGCATCGGGGTGCTCGCTCAACACTAATGAACATCACATTTTCATCCCAAATTTATTTTATAGAAAGTCAAGTGGCTCTAAGCAGTACCTTCTTAGCCATTAGGTACCTCATTTTTAAAGCAAGTATGTATTAGCCTTCTACAAAACCATAATGTTAACATAATTTCTTCTTTTCTAGGAGAATCAGATTATTAGAACTTTTCTCTAGTGAACGATATGTGAAGATAATGCAAACATTGTTAGGAATGAAAGACATGATGGTCAACATGAACAAAAGTTTTTCTTCAGTTGTAAAGACCGTTGAAACCCTAAAGAAACTTGATTTTGTTATTTTTTATGGAGGTGTTAATGAACTAACAACCTCATAATAATAAATTTATGTTACAGAAGACGGTACAAATACTTTTCCTTATGTTAACATTAATAAACATTTTCCATTGTCATTCAATTTGTGATTCCATATATTACAAAATAAAAAAGGGAAGAAGAAGGGTGAGGAACCTCCCTAGTCACCTTTGGGATGTAACTATAACATGTGTAAGAGTGCTGTTATGTAAATTGCGGTACAATGCATAAGATAACACTCTTGTTTGATCTAGACAACCATCACTATGCATTCTGGAGCGTAGAGAACTCACCTGATATAAAAAATCTTTAGATCTATAACCACAATGTGAAGGGTTATCCTGGTTAAAAAAATTAGATTTCAGAAGATTACTTTATTAACCCTTTTTTGAATGGCAGCGGGGTAAGCAGCACATTGCAGAGCTGGTGAGATGGCTCAGTTGGTTAAGGCACCAGCTGTAAAATGCGTTCAAACCACAAGGTCACAGGTTCTAGTCCCAGCATGGTCAACTCAGCCTTTCATACCTCCGAGGTAGATAAAATGAGTACCATTAAATTGGGTAATAATATCTATATCCCTAGGACATACTTGAAAACGAGAGACAATCTCAATGTATCCTTCCTGGTAAAATACTTTGGTGTTATTATATAGCAAGTAGTGATGATATCTGATACCTTGGAGGTAGAATACAAGAGAATACCTGCCGATTTAGTTTATAACGATATAAACTTATGGGACTTTCCTAATAATGTGATGCATATTTGTATATCACTAATAATTTATTGGTAATTTTGTAAAAGAGAGAGGCATTAGGTATATGTTGCACTAGACAGTTTGCTGGGAATTACAGATGTTTGTTATGACTCTCGAGTCGCGTTGCTCCCCTGTTACGTCAGAGCAGGAACCGGAAGTGACTTGTCGCGTGTGAGAACCGTGACTCGATGGCGTCTTCACGATGGTTAAGGTATTTAGTGGTAGTTGACACAGGGAGTTCTGTATGTGTGGAAGGCTGAGCTGAAAAAGGGGGGCTACCCCCAAAACGTTCTCTGAAGGCCTGTGTACATTCCATCTCGATGTATGAAGTCTTTTATTGGGTTTTACCTTTATTAAAAGAAGGTTGATGAGAACCAATATATCGGCGAGTGCCTCTTTCTTTCTGGACTATGTACAAAAATGTCACCAGCCCTGGAATGAAATTCGTCCTTCCAGTCAGAGGCTCCAGATAAATATCTATTTGCTGGTATAAAGCCATGATGATCTCTCACTTGGCCTAATGATCCAGCCAGGAGTCAACCACTGCTCCCTCTCCTGAGTCCTCCTATCAGGATGTTTCCTCTCCTGAGCTCTCCTCAAATTTCCCCTGTTATTTCCATTCAATAGAATGGCTAAATGAAGTACAAAAACCTCTTTTGCCTGCTACAGCTTTCTGTATATTAAAAGTCAGAGATGCTCAACTAGGAATGAACCTGCAATACAAACTTGCAGGCTCTATAGGAATGGTGTCCTACCCAGGGTGCAAACTGGGCTAAAAGAGACTGCATCCTGGGTAGGAGACCATTCCTATAGAGCCTGCAAATTTGTATTGCAGGCTAGTTCCTAATTGAGCATCTCTGACTTCCACTTTACACAAGGGTCACCTCAAGGGTAATAGGGGCATCCAGCACTGGACTCCTTGTTCAGAGTGCCTAGAGATATCAGCTACACCTTGCTGATGAGGCCCAACAAGGCAGAAACGTACCTCTGAGGTTGGCTGCTTCTCTTGTTCAGAGAGGAATTGCCTGCCATTTTTAGGATATTTCCTCTCTGTGAAAGGCACTAGTGGGCTAAAAGAGACTGCACCCTGGGTAGGACACCATTCCTATAGAGCCTGCAAATTTGTATTGCAGGCTCGTTCCTAGTTGAGCGTCTCTGACTTCCAGTTTACATATGCTACAGCTTTTTCACCTCCCTTGACTAATATACAATTTGCCTGACTATTTGCGGCTCATACGTATTGCAAAATTATGTGCAAATTATTTCGCAAGTTTAACCCTTTGAGTGCCAAGTGGGTACATTGTACGAGTTTGGACAGCTGTACCCGCTGTGCCAAGCTCGTACGATGTACCCACTAAAATGCGGTCACTGCATGAGCCGGTATAACCGGCATGCAGTGGCCGCATTTAAAAAAAAAAAAAGCTGGGCAATCGTGGGGGGACATGAGGATCACTCCTCATGTCCCCCCTGTTATTGATCTCCCAGCCGATCGCGCTGGGAGATCAATAAAAGAAGAGGAGAAGCGCAGCTGAAGCGCAGCTTCTCCTCTTCCTTCTCTCCTACCCGAACTTCCGGGTAAGAGTGGGCGGGACCGGGGGAAGCCTCCCAACGTCATCAGTGACATGTCACTGATGACGTTGGGGAAGTTTCCCCGGTCCCATTCACTCCTACCGGTGGTAGGAGTGAAAGGCAGGAGAGCTTCTGCTCTCTTGCAGTCGCCAAATTGGTCTCCCAGCCTATCGGCTGGGAGATCAATTACTTGGGGGACACCAGGAGGGGTCCTGATGTCCCCCACGAGGTCTGAATATATTAAAAAAAAATAAAAAAAAAAATAAAAAAAAAAATAACCCTGTGAGTGCCGCAGTGGTCCCCAGCACATTGCTTTGCAATGTGCTGGAGACCCTTGTAGCACTCACAGGGTCATTTTTTGGGTTTTTTTTTTTTTTTTTTTTTTTTTTTTAAAGACCTCATTGGGGGGATCAGGGGGAATCCTGATGCCCCTCAATGAGGTCTATTATTAAAAAAAAAAAAAAAAAAAAAAAAATTTTTAACCCTGTGTGTGCCACAGGGGGGGGTCCAATGCACCCCCCCCTCCTGTGGCACACACAGGGGTTCTATCATTACTTTGTTACTAGAGATTGTTGGGGGGCCATCAGGATTGGTCCTGATGGCCCCCCAACAAGCTCTGATTACAAAGTAATAATAAAAAAAAAATTAACCCTCTGAGTGCCAGAAGGGTCCAATGCATTGCTTTGCAATGCCCTGGAGACCCATGTGGCACTCACAGGGACATTTATTTTGATTCCTTTTATTTTTTTTTTTTAAGACCTCATTGGGGGAATCAGAGGGGTCCTGATACCCACCAATGAGGTCCATAATAAAAAAAATGTAAAGAAAAAAAAATTAACCCTGTGTGTGCCACAAGGGGGGCCAATGCAGCCCCCCTTCTGCGGCACACACAGGGCATTTATCATTACTTCGTTATCAGAGATTGTTGGGGGGCCATCATGATTGGTCCTGATGGCCCCCCAACAAGCTCTGATTACCAAGTAATGATAAAAAAAAAATTAACCCTCTGAGTGCCACAAGGATCCAGTGCATTGCTTTGCAATGCGCTGCAGACCCCTGTGGCACTCACAGGGTCACTCTGTTTGTGGACATATATATTTTTTTTACTAAGACCTCATTGGGGAGGGATCAGGGGGTCCTGATGCCCCTCAATGAGGTATGTAATAAAAAAAATTAAATCAAAAATTAACCATGTGTGTGCCACTGGGAGGGGGGGTTCAATGCAGACCCCCTTCCTGTGGTACACACAGGACTTTTTATCATTACTTTGTGATCAGAGCTTGTTTGGTGGCCATCTGAATACAAAGTAACGATAAAAAAAAATTAACCCTTTGTGTGCTGGACACCCCTGTGGCACATAAAGGATTTTTTCCCCCTTTATTTTTTATTTAGACCTCATTGTATGGGTTCTGATGCCCCCAACGAGGTCTACACAAAAATATTGGGGGAAAAAGCCCCAAAAAATGCACGTGCAACAGGAAGGGGGTCCAACGCAGTGCTTTGTATGAGGGGACATACAGTGCACAATGGTAGTCAGAGATCTCCCATACACACTATCAGACACTGCCCCACCATCACCACCATCCTTGCTCCTCTGCTCATACCCACACACACTGCCTAATCCCTCACCCTCTCACACATTTTGTTAGACTTGTAGTCACAGGTCCGCACATACACCGGCTGACGTCCTAGCTTCTTTCATCTGTTAGCCATAAAATCACACATACACTGTTTGTTTTCCCATTTCTGTTTCACTGGTAGCTACGCTCTTGTAGCGTAAATTGGTATGTGAACCCAGAGCAGTGGGGTACCATTTTTTTTTGGCTGGCAAGAAGTCCTCCTAGGAAATCCCACGCCATTGAACCATTTTAGTATCTTTGAAGTGACTGATGTGTAAAACAAATGTTTGTTTTTCTTTCCTGTAGCACCACATTCTGGAAATAGTTGTTCCAAATAACTTAGGGGTACAAAGGCAAGTGACCCCTTATTAGATGCGGCAGGTTGTCTTCTTTCCAAAATGGTATGGTTTATCTACCTTTTCTTCAATTCTGAAGGTGTTATAGCCATTTTTATACAGGCAAGTCAGGTTTGAGAAAATGTTAGAAACATCAGAGGTTGTAGTAGGTGTAGTTTTCTACTTCTAGCACCCCCTAAGGTAGTTCAACTCATATCAATGGGGTGTCGTTTGACTCCTAAGAGCACTAGCAAACAAATGCAGTTGAAAATTCCATGGTTTTCACAGAGCTCCATACATTTAAAGGGGCAGAAATGTAAAAAAAAGCATTTTTTTTCATTAGCGCCACCTCCTGGAAGCATTTGTGCATACCAGCCTTTGGGTAAGAAGGCAAGTGACCCCTCATTAGATGTGGCAGGTTGTTTTCTTTTCAAAATGGCATTGTTTCTCTACATTTCCTGCATATCTATTATGGTTATAACCATTTTAGTGCAAGCAGATAATTTAAAAAACAAAAGTGTCAGGTTTACGTTCGTGTTCCTAGCACCCACATATTGTATGTTAACCCACACAAATGGGCTACCATTTTTCTCATGATGGTAGCAAGTACTGAATACAGCAGGAAATGTTATGGTTTTCAAAGATTTTAGTATCTTTGAAGTGGTGGAAATGTAAAAAAACCTGTATTTATTCCCATAGCGCCACCTTTTGGAAATATTTGTGCACTTCAGCCCAGGGGGTAGAAAGGCAAGTGACCCCTCATTTGATGCGGGAGAATGTCTACTTTCCAAAATGGTATACCTTTTATACCTTTCCTTCATGTCTCTAACAGTTATGGACATTTTAGTACAAGCAGCCATTTTCGAAGAAGCAAACAGGTAGGTGTAGTTATGTGCTTCTGGCACCCCTAAGGTAGGTCGACTCATTCCAGTGGGGTGTCATTTTTCTCCTAAGAGCACTAGCTAATGAATACAGTTGGAAATACCATGGTTTGCACACATTTCAGTACATTTGAAGGGGCAGAAATGTAAGAAAATGCCTTTTTTTTTTCATTAGCGCCACCTTCTGGAGGCATTTGTGCACTCCAGGCTTGGGGTAACAAGGCAAGTCACCCATCATTAGATGCGGCAGGGTGTCTTCTTTTCAAAATGGTATGGTTTGTGTACCCTTTCTTCACTTCTGTAGTTGTTATAACCATTTGTGTACAGACAAGTAATGTTTGAGAAAATGTTAGAAAAATGTGAAGTTGTAGTGGGTGTCATTTTGCACTTCTAGCGCCCCCTGAGGTAGTTAAACTCGTACCAATGGGGTGTCATTTTTCTCCTAAGAGCACTAGCTAATGAATACAGTTGGAAATACCATGGTTTGCACATATTTCAGTACATTTGAAGGGGCAGAAATGTAAGAAAATGCCTTTTTTTTTCATTAGCGCCACCTTCTGGAGGCATTTGTGCACTCCAGGCTTGGGGTAACAAGGCAAGTCACCCATCATTAGATGTGGCAGGGTGTCTTCTTTTCAAAATGGTATGGTGTGTGTACCCTTTCTTCACTTCTGTAGTTGTTATAACCATTTGTGTACAGACAAGTAATGTTTGAGAAAATGTTAGAAAAATGTGAAGTTGTAGTGGGTGTCGTTTTGCACTTCTAGCGCCCCCTGAGGTAGTTAAACTCGTACCAATGGGGTGTCATTTTTCTCCTAAGAGCACTAGCTAATGAATACAGTTGGAAATACCATGGTTTGCACATATTTCAGTACATTTGAAGGGGCAGAAATGTAAGAAAATGCCTTTTTTATTCATTAGCGCCACCTTCTGGAGGCATTTGTGCACTCCAGGCTTGGGGTAACAAGGCAAGTCACCCATCATTAGATGCGGCAGGGTGTCTTCTTTTCAAAATGGTATGGTTTGTGTACCCTTTCTTCACTTCTGTAGTTGTTATAACCATTTGTGTACAGACAAGTAATGTTTGAGAAAATGTTAGAAAAATTTGAAGTTGTAGTGGGTGTCGTTTTGCACTTCTAGCACCCCCTGAGGTAGTTAAACTCATACCAATGGGGTGTCATTTTTCTCCTAAGAGCACTAGCTAATGAATACAGTTGGAAATACCATGGTTTGCACACATTTCAGTACATTTGAAGGGGCAGAAATGTAAGAAAATGCCTTTTTTTTCATTAGCGCCACCTTCTGGAGGCATTTGTGCACTCAAGGCTTGGGGTAACAAGGCAAGTCACCCATCATTAGATGCGGCAGGGTGTCTTCTTTTCAAAATGGTATGGTTTGTGTACCCTTTCTTCACTTCTGTAGTTGTTGTAACCATTTGTGTACAGACAAGTAATGTTTGAGAAAATGTTAGAAAAATTTGAAGTTGTAGTGGGTGTCGTTTTGCACTTCTAGCGCCCCCTGAGGTAGTTAAACTCATACCAATGGGGTGTCATTTTTCTCCTAAGAGCACTAGCTAATGAATACAGTTGGAAATACCATGGTTTGCACACATTTCAGTACATTTGAAGGGGCAGAAAAGTAAGAAAATGCCTTTTTTTTTCATTAGCGCCACCTTCTGGAGACATTTGTGCACTCCAGGCTTGGGGTAACAAGGCAAGTCACCCATCATTAGATGCGGCAGGGTGTCTTCTTTTCAAAATGGTATGGTTTGTGTACCCTTTCTTCACTTCTGTATTTGTTATAACCATTTTTGTACAGACAGGTAATGTTTGAGAAAATGTTAGAAAAATTAGAGGTTGCAATAGGTGTAGTTTTGTACTTGTAGCGCCCCCTGAGGTAGGTGAACTCATACCAATGGGGTGTTATTTTTCTCCTAAGAGCACTAGCTAATGAATACAGTTGGAAATGCCATGGTTTTCACACATTTTAGTTCATTTGAAGGGGCAGAAATGTAAGAAAATGCCTTTTTTTTTCATTAGCGCCATCTTCTGGAGGCATTTGTGCACACCAGGCTTGGGGTAACAAGGAAAATCACCCCTCATTAGATGCAGCAGGTTGTCTACTTTCCAGAAATATATAGTTTTATATAGTTATTCCACTGTTTTAGGGTAGTTTTACCACAAAAACCCTAGAATGCGCATATTAGTTTATAAAGTTGAAAATGTCATTTTGCGCTGCTGGTGATTAGGGCTCTACGCTAGCCATGGACGTAGGTAAAACTATACAAATTTGGTATTTTTTTACTCGGGGGACTCGAGGCTTTTTCAAATAATTGAAACTTTTTCAATCAAGGTAAATGTTTTTGATACATAGTATGTGATTTTAGCAAAATGAGTAAATTTTCACTTTTTTTTGTCATTATGACATCATAGCTTTTTGCACGATGTAAAATTCTCTTCATGTAAGGTATCACAAGAAAGCTCAATTCGTTCTGAAAAAAACAATATATAGTTTTCCATATGTAACTAAAAATCCCCAGAGGAAATCAAGCCTAAACGGAAGGATAGCAAAAATGTTGAAAAAGTGTCTGGCCTGCAGGGTTCAGAAAATGGCCCGAGCCTCTGGCACTGAAGGGGTTAAAGTAAGTGGTTTCTTGAATAGTCAAATTATATTCTTTCTTCTGTGATTTTGGGGTAGGCGGTGATAACTGCATTTATTTTATGGTAACCCATCATGTGTATATTAATGTAATTAAACTGTCAAGCTACCATTTTGACTTTTAATGAATTCCACCCTTAAATGAGAAATGCAGCTTATTTATTAGCCATTGGATATGCTTGAAACATATGTATAGAAAAAACAGAAATAAGAACAGTGCAATCCATCTCTAAGTGTAGTAGTATTACCATATATACATTTTTGAGACAAACAGACTCCCTTCCCCCAAAGATGGGTAGTCACATAGACAGAGGCCTCCTTTGTCTCTTACTTCTGTGAAGTGACTGTATCAGAGCCCTAGTCTTGTACATTAAATGTATATATATCCTTGTGTTTTAAACAGATAGATAGAAAGATAGATAGATAGATAGATAGATAGATAGATAGATAGATAGATAGATAGATAGATAGATATTGAGGCTTTACTGATCCTTTGTTTCCATAAGTTTCATTAGAAGACTAGGGATTGTAAAATAGTAGAAGGGGGAAGTGCTGAAGCATTTTGCATGTTTTTCTTTCTACTTATATTTGGCTGTCCCTCTTAGCATCATTGAAGATCCACCAAGTTTAGTTATCCCGCCAAGTCTTCAGATGATTTTCCACACTCCAGTTGACATCTATCATTCAAAAGTCAACAGTTTCAGGGATACTCCAGCTTAAAGTCCATTGATCTTCTGCAGATCTCTTTCAATCCTCCTGCTGGACTGTGGTTCTCCAGCTGACTACCACCACTCCTGCAGTCATCACCCTGAGGCTCTTCAGCTTATAGACTATCATTCCTGCAGTTCTCACTCAGTTCCTCCATCTGATCTGCGAACCTTAGCCCACAGCCTTTTGCTCCTACATCCACTTGCAGTGCCTGATTAACGACAGCCCTGCTACTTCGACCTATTTGGAACTTGAACTGCCATACTCTGCTTACTTCATTTAGAGGTCTCACTGATTCTTGAGAACAAGTTCCCTTCTCTATTAGCTGTTCTTTGTCAGTAAATATACTACAATCTGGATTGTGTTACAAATATTGTATCTAGTTATAAAGTATAAACAAGAATAATGTGCATATATATTTGTACACAGTATGAAAGTGTATATATATATATATATATATATATATATATATATATATACCCCAGTTCACCCTAGGATCAACTCTAAGAGACTAAAAATGTTTATACAAAATGAAATGGAATGGGATAATCACCAGTGATGAGAAATAGAAGATGACAGTTCAAACAGATAGTTTCCTATGCAGCACTCGACACGTCCTTCATATCCAGCCAGTCAAATATACAAAAGTGAGGCACAAGAAGGGAACATTCTAAAAGCAAAGTCTTTATTCACAACACTTCCACACAATAAAAAAACAAACTTACAATGTCTCCATCTTAGGTAGGCACATCTCTCTATGGTCTTTTAATTAGGCACTCAGCTTCCTCCCCGGTTCTTTTCCGCCAACCACTCTGCTCCGTCCAAATAGTTAAATCCTAGGTTAAACGGTATTACCGGATAAGACCAATACTTCCTCCCCTGGCATAAACCTCCAGTCTTATTATGGGACTATACAATACAGCGACTTCACCAGTATAACCGACTGGTCTAGGGGACACGGAGCTAGCTCTATCGGCCTTGACCAGGAGAGACCTCGCCACACCAGACTGACATAGCTTAGTCTCCCGACTCTTATCACGGATCTCCTCTTCCTCAGGGGTTGCAGAGAGTTGGCATTTCAGGGTTTTTATTAACCTGCCCGTAATTAACGAGATCCATTGAATTAGTCCCAGACAAGCCAACTCCTTAGTATACTAACACCACCTGGAGCTTACCATACAGCAGTTCTATAGTAGCAATGTATACAGACTTTCATCATTCTCCTAACTATAAGATTGCACAATTTTACATGGCTAACACATCATATTTCTAGAAGCATAAACATAGACATAAACCTATACATAAAATATTTCCCAATATATCAAAAAGATAAAATCAGTAAAAACACTTAGTATCAGAAAAATCCTAAAATGTTATTTGCGCTTATTTAAAAGAAATTCACACATATCTTAAAATCCTACAGTTTAACTCTGGCTATTTTCTGATAAGTTCAAATATTTAGCACGCTCCAACTGTTACTATAAGTCAGCATATGCGCTTTTCATATAAAAGCGGCCAAATCTAAATCTATATTGAGACCCCCTGGGCTCAAAGTTTTGAGCTTATAACCTGGACTTGGACTTACATTATGATTCCTGAGTTTGGCAGCTGTTACTATCAAGCATTGCTAGCTCCTTCTCATGACATTTGACCAACTGCACCATAGGGGAAAAATTAAATATTACTTAATTCCCGTTGATTTAAAAGTGGCTTTTATCAACTGGAATACTAGAGAGGTCTCTAGCGCATTGCATAAGAATGCAATGGCATTCAAGTGGGTTAAAATCCCCATTTAAATCAATTGTATTTTTAATTGTCCCCTATGGAACATTGGTTTGCTCCAGAATTATTCTAGTTACAGGCGTGCCAAGAGACTAGCTGACGAAGATTAAGATCTAGGTCACATGTTTAAAGCCCTAGGTCTTGTCAACAATCTAAACAGACCTGCTTTCTTTTACTGGAGGCTCTACATCATGTCAGATTAACAGGTTTTCTGTTTGTCATTATTTTTTGCAGGACACTAGTAGAGTAAAAACTATACCTTTATTGGTTGAGTGGTTTTGGATGAAAACCTTCAAGACAACTAGGTCTCTCCTTCAGGCATAATAAGCATGAAACCAATATGAGTGTAAAGCGCTGCGGAATCTGTGTGCGCTATATAAACAAAGGATTATTATTATTATTATTATTATTATTATTAAGACAGGATGCACAACACATGACTTTAAAACTCATGCACATAATTTTAACATCTAGCCCCCGACTGCCAAACAGACATCCACCACACTGCAACATAATTCATTGGATACCTCTGAGGCACCAAAGGGTTCAATGGTGTAAGTCATCCTACTAGTAATAGTGCAGTTGGGCTGTACAGTGCACTAATGATGCAATAGACTTGCTCAAGTCCCAGGTCTTTTGGGAAGCTGGCAACTTCCCTCACTTATTATCTTTAGTACATCAACCTCAGTTACTTTAACAGAGGAACTTCACAAATGATCTTTCTAGTCACAAATAAGGAGCTTGGACAAGTTGCATAGATAGCTCACTTTTATAGTAGGAAATTAGCTTTACTAAATAAGCAGTATGCATTTCCTAGAATGGAGGTGAAAATATATTTCTTTCACTTTTTATTTTTTTCTTACAGAACAGCAATTTACAGAACACCAACTTCAGTAAATAGAGACCAGCATAATAATCACCAGTGACAACCACACACCCTGGCAACCACAGAGAATGACTTGCAAAAAGCCTGTTTGTTTGGCCTGACGGGGGATTGTATTTTTAAATTTACATTGCACAATAGATGCCTCTTATGTAGATAAGAATAAAGAAACAACCCTGAACAATGTTGACTTACGTAATATGCTCTTAAAGAATGATGTATGCATTTACTAAACTTACACAGTACTTCAGCTTGATCATAAATGCTGATGTCACACTGACAAATTAAAAAATATGTGCATGGCAAAATGAGTTATATGACATGGGACCTCTATTATTAAAGTGGAGCTATCACAAGTTTAGTTACATTTAAAAAAAATTAAAACTTCATGTATTCTGTACTAGTCATTTGTTATATAGTTTTTGGAAAATAGCCTTTATTTATTTTTGACACAGTGTAACACTTAAGGCTAATTCGTTTCTGTGTTAAGCACATACTGCCACAGACTGTAACATGGATGAATCTATGGGCATTTCAAATAGCATAACAAGTACTACGTTTGACCTTACAAATAGCATAGGGGCATTTCAAATAGCATAACAAGTACTAGGTTTGGCCTTGAAAATAACAAATTATCATGCTGTGCAAGGAATTAGCATACAGTGCTGCACTGCTACCAAAACATGACGGTTCACTTCTCAAAAAGTATTTATTTTAAAGTGGATGTGTCACATATGGGTAACATAGCATCAATATTTAGGCTACATAGCAAATACTACTAAAACATTATTTTTTTCTTTCATGTTTCAGTTTAGTTTTAGTGTAAATGTAACTTAGAAAGTGTAGGCTGCAGCTACTTCTACATAGACTGGGGTTACCTGCTCTGTAACCGCAGTCAGTCGCTCTGCCTCTGCTCTCCTCCCTCCTCCGATGATGGAGGATTCTGTCTAAGCTGGAGCAGTCTCATTGGCTATATATCGATCTCTGCCAATGAGACCGCTCCAGCTTACAGGCAGAAGAGAGAGCAGAGGCAGAGCAGTCTATGCTGAAGTAGCTGCAACCCACACTTTCTAAGTTACATTTCCACAAAATAAAACTTAAAAAAAAAATTAATAAAGTTTTAGTAGTATTCGCTATGTAGCCTAAATATTGATGCTATGTTATACATATGTGACACATCCACTTTAAAGAACAATGGGTAGTACAGCATATGGGAATATTTTAAAGGGAAAGTAATACTTAATACTATAAAATATATATTGTAGTGTTTATTCCCCTGAGCATAACAAGGGTACTGCTAAAAGGTGCTTTATTCATACTTTATTACAACTCAAACTTGACTTTTTAGGTGCGGTATCTCAGTGGCCTAAAGTTGTACAGTGGTGCTGTTGCTACTCTATCCACTGGACAACTCTGGTCAGTTAACCATAAATCTCCATAGCCCAGTGTAGTAACAGTGCCATTGTTCAATATCAGGCCACTGTGATACCGCACCTAAAAATTCAGGTTTGGGTTATAATAACTTTTGAATAATAACTTTTGATATGATTAAACTATTTTAAATCATGCATTAAAATATGAGTGTTTTATTGATGGAGGTCTTTTTTAACCTATTCAGTTACTAAAAAATGCATTAGAAACCTCAGCATCCATGGGGTTAAAAGAAAATGGAATTGGTATTACAATATTTGCAAGAACATTTCACACAAGAGTATGTTGTCCTTAAAACTTACACAGTTGTTCTTGTGGGGCAACAGTAATCACACCATTACCACACCTCAACAGGTTAATTCTGGTCATAGGTTCTCCTTGGGCTACTAGTATATCAGGTCAAACGACAATGGAGAAGTCACAGTTTACTTTAAATAAAATGCTCATTGTCGCTTATTACCAAAATATATTAGTCAAAATACAGGTATGGAAGAAGGATATACTACAAAATTATGGAAATGTAAATACTGTTTCTTGGCAGATGATTATATTTATCTATATGAATAAGTGACTCTTAATTTTGTAATGAGTCCTATATAAATCATTCCTATATTTCTGTATACTATCATTTCTTGCATTGGAAATCTGCAGCTGAAGACATCCATTAAAAGAACAGTAAAACCTAATATACTACAATAAAAAAGCACTGGCTAACATGCCTGGTAGCTCAGATATTAATTTTAACAAGGCTAACTACTTGGTCTTTTCAAAGATGACCCCTTGAAGTCCTCCAAAGCTGGATTTAAGAGGACTTACAACTTGGCTCATATCAGAAAAGGTGAAATATAGGAAACAGCCTTTTGTGCCGGTTATGGAGAGTACCTTGTCCTACCAATGGATTTCCATAATACACCAGCCACATTTCACAGCTTTGTTAATGACATCTTCTGGGACCTATTGGACAAATTGTTATGACATTCCTGGACAAAATTCTAATCTTCTGTTGAGGACCATTAGATCCATGTTAAAAAGGCCTTCTCTCATGTCTACAGCTTCAGTGACTATATGACACCTTGGAGAAACACGTTTTTGAAGTCTCCACAATTGAATTATTTGCCCGTGGGATTGAGAAAGATCCCAAAAGGAGTTTGCAACTTTGAACTGGTCTACTCACTCTGACAGAAGGGGCAAAGGTTTAACGATTCAGTGGTTTTGACAATTTTTGTAGAAGATTTATTTGAAACTTTTCCAAGATTATTCTGCCTCTGACCCACCTGACTCATGCTCAAACTCATTTTGTCTGTAATTAATATGTACAGAACACCTTTGCTGAATGTAAGAAGTGATTCGCTGAAGCTCCAGTCCTGAAACATTCTGAGGCTGCCTCCTTACCTTATATTCTCAAAGTAGATGTCTTTCCTTCATCGGAAGGAAGATTGCTATCTCAGAAAAGTGAGCCAAACCATCTACTTCATCTAAGGGACTTCTGTTCAATAAAACACCCTCCAGCCATGAGAAATAATGATTTGGGAGACAATGACCAACTTGCTATCAAGCTGGCCCTGGAAAAGTGGTGAAAAATTCTTGATGGAAATTTCCAAATCTCCAGTATGGATCTGTCTGAGATTCACCTACTCTAGAAATATGGACTGTTTCTATTCAACAGACTTCATTCCAGAGTCTTCACCTGTAGAGGTTCTTAAACTGATCCATGATACACCTCTCTTGGGATATCCAGGTATCTAGGGATGGGCGAAAATGTTCACCTGAAACCAAAATTGGCAAAAAATGGCACTTCCAGCTTGGAGAATAATTTCACACAAAAAGTGCAATTTTCATGCTTTTTTCACCTAGCACATTGCATTGAATGAATGGGAAGAAAACTTTCCCTACCACATGAAAGTTTTCTCTTCTTTTCTACAGGCATATAAAAGGGTGTCAGGCTCTCACAGCATGCCATTTTGTGTTTGTGAGAGGAGAAAGCAGCACATTTTTGAGCTAGACAAGATAGGCAAATCCAGGGGAATTTGAGCTTAGTTTAGGGAGTCTTTTAGGTAGGGCATTTGTTCTCTGTATTAGAGGAGTCTGGGGGCATTGTGGGAAGAAGGGAGGAAGGAGGTTGACCCCAAATACCTCAAAATTCAGTGTGACTGACAAGACACGGGCAGCTGGGGACCAATTTGCTTGCTTATTTTGCTGTTATTGTCTCTGTGCTAGGGGAGTCTGGGGAAAGAAGTTGTTGATATTGGTTTTTAGTTATCATTTTTATTTTTTGGACAGACTATGATAAGATAGTGTGGACAACTTAAATAAATAAATAAGAAGAAATATAAGATAAGAGAAGTAGTATGTGTCAGAGAGTCTGCTACTGCCAACAGTTCATTCCAAATAACACCTAAGGCTCCTGCTGCAGAGGAGTATGATGACTCTGGGTTTGCTTTAGGAGATGGCAAGAGTCATAGACTGCCCACACATGCTGCTTCTACCTCTACCATCTCCTCTAGTCATGGTATTAAAGCAATAAAGTTCCAGGGTTCTTCTGCCAACCCACACTGAGTGAGTTACTGGGAAGGAGTCAAAAACTTCACAAAAACAATCCCAAAATACACCTGTGGAATGGCAAGGTTGCCAAGATGTTAGCGGTGGACATGCTGCTGTATTCTTTTGTTGAAAAACACAGTTTCAGAGAACTGATGTCACATGTAACTCCATACAGGCATATCCCCAAGGGCAGTTATTTTTCCAGGGTGGCTGTGTCTGAATTATTCAAGCAAGTGATTGGTGTGGTGAGCAAAGAGCTGGAAAATGCTTATGGCAAGAAAATCCACCTGACAACAGATATGTGGAGAAGTGGGCAGAGCACAGACTATATGACTGTGACTGCTCTCTAGATTTCCCTCCCACCACCAACAGTGGGCAACACTAGCTTACAACATCAGTTGACAGCCAGTAATAGTGCCTCTGGTTCTGGCAGTGTGATTAAAAGGCAGTAGGATAGCCCATACCATCGGCACTCCACCTTCTGCACGCAGTGTTTTGAGAGACAGTCCCACAAACATGTGGATGTTTTAAGTACGCTAGAGCAGGTGATAGAGGAATGGCTTGTACCCCACTCCTTAAAAGCTGGTTTTGTGTCTGCTGATAACGGCTACAACATAATTGCTACTTTGAGAATAGGTGATATGGTGCTAAAACTGGAAGTCCCTATTAGGTGGAATTTCACACTTACATGCTACAGTGTTTGCACGAGCAGAATAAGGCCATTAGCGAGTACACCATACACAACTGGAAGGCGTTGAAGGGAGACACTTTGTCATCTGGCCAATGCCAACTAATGTGTGATGTATGTGTGCTACGAAACCCCATGAGGAGGCTGCTGGTGAGTCGCATAGAAGAATATTAACATAATGACAACACAGGCATGCACCAGCTGGTAAAGAACATGTTAGAGTGCTTTGAACACGATGCTCGCATAGTGTTCATTAAAAGCAATGAGGAGTACATTCTTGCCACTTTGCTGGACCCCTGCGTCAAACACAAAATTTCAGAATTTCTGCCAAAGGGCCATCAGCAGTTTGTCACAACAAGGAGTCATGATGATCAGAAGCAACTGCAGGAGGAATCAGATTCTGTCAAGGAATATCGAGATATGCATATTGATCGAGTATAGGGTTGCATTGTGGAGGATGAGAGAAAATGAGGGCACAAAAAACATCTAGACAACATAGTGAAAAAGGAGGCAGAGAAGCATTTCAACCAGCAGAATCACCTACATCATGTACTAGAACATCCCATTCTGAACACAGAGTAATTCATGGTCTCAGCAGCGGCAACAAAAATCCAACACTGGCAGCAGTGGTGGAGGCAGATCTCTTTGGGACTTGCTCCCTGAGTATGGGCTGGTAACTGGCACACAGGAACACCATGTAGCTCCTAGAAGTGGTCCCACTGCATGTGAGATGGTTTCGGCACTTGCAGGATAGTTACATTATAGACAGAAACAATTACCCCATGAACTACTGGCAAACAAAGCAGTGTGTGTGTGTGTGGCCAGCATTGACACATACTGCAGTGGAAACTCTTAGTTGTCCTCCGGCAAGTGTTGAGTCTGAGCAGGTTTTTCACTGTACATGGTTACAATGTCAATGACCGCAGGAAGCGGCTATTAAGCAGCAATATTGGGAGACTAACATTCTTAAAAATGAGCCAACATCTCATACCATCTGAGTATCAGGTAGAAGAAGCCACATATGATGACAGAGAAAGCCAGGCCAAATATATTAACAGCAGCACAGATAAAGAGGAGGAGGGATGTGAAGAAGTACTGTTATCATCTACTATACTTGAGACCACAACTACAACAAATAAGTACTGTATATCAATAATCTAACACATTTAGGCATATGTTGAAGTAGGACTCAAAATTTTGACTTTCAGCTACTTATTTCTCCAGCACAACCCTAAGAAAAAGTAATATTGCAGCGGGCAATGTTTTACCCCTAGGAAATTTAGGTGAAAAATTTGGTAAAATAGGCGAAAAGGAAGAAAAGTTTGCATTGGCGAACGGGAGAAAACCTTTTGCGAAAAAAGAGAAAAATGGGCTGGTTTTCGTGAAAAGTCATGTGGGTAATTTTTCTTACCTTTTGCCCACCCCTACAGGTATCCACCAAACCCAAGTTCTAGCTCATAGAAACTATCAATCCTTCTGTAAATTCTTTCTTAGACCATTATGTCCAGTCGTATAGAGTCTGTATCATGGCTAAATGCTCCCATGAGAAGCCTAATGGGGAAATGTTGCCCATCCCTTTGCCATCCTGTACTCGGGAGTCTGTATTTTTATTGTCGAATTGCACCTATCCATTCCCACACTACCCACAGACTAACCAAAATAATGCATATCATCCCAATAAATGCTCACCACAGGCAAAACAGCAACACCGTCTGCCTGGATGGTATTTCAAAGAAAGTGTTTTCACACTACAGATCACAATTTACTTCTACGTTCTGGAAACATTCTGTTCCATCCTATGCATGCAGGTATCTCTGCCTTAAACTTTCTACCCCCAGACAAATAACAAAACAGAACTAATAAACCAAAGCCTAGAACAATTCTGTTGTTTATTCTCTTACCAACAAGATTATTGTATGATTTCCTAACCTTAGAAGAATGTCAACAATCACACTCTTTGCCAATAAATTTACCCCGTTCCAGGTCAACTATGGGTTTCATCTTGTGTCTTTCCCAGGCACTGTTCCTATTTCTACTGTTCCTTAAGTCTCTAAAAGACGTACTGCATTGTTCAAAATACTTCCAACTACTTCTGTCTACTTTTTCTCAGACACATATATCCTACGTGGTCTCAGCATATAAGAAATGATGAACTACTCCAGATCAGCAATTTGGTGACAAAATGTAGCTTTCCACTAAGAACATCAAGCCGATTGACCCATGTAAAAAATTGGGAGCCATGTTAATTGGTCTATTTCCAATTGTTAACCAGATTATTCAAGTGGCCTACCAATTAGACTTCCATCGCTACTAAAGCCAGTCACCAAACTAGGATGGACATGAAGCGTTTGAAGTAGAGGCCATCCTAGACTCTTAACTTAAAAGAGGTTAGCTGCAATAATTGATACGCTGCAAATATTACAGACCTGAAGAATATTGTTAGGAACCAAGTAATTTGGTACATTATCCTGCTTTGGTTACAGCCTTCCATCAAGCCCGTCCAGATTGTCCTGGTCTGCCCACCTGTAAAATGTGTCCCTGGGAGGGGCCATGTCAAAACTCCTCTGTGTGTTTGTAGGTACATGGGTCCTTCTTGTGTTTCTCACAGACACATGCACAAGTTCATAAAGATTATCAATAGCAGGGGCATATGCTAACTGAAATACAATCACATCTGGTGAGTTGAGATTGCACGTTTCATTTTAGCAAAGATATTCATCTGTTTAATGCACCAGCATAACAGGCCTTGTGCTGAGTCATCTGAGGCTCTCCCTTTGTGACATGGTATTCTATATGGATTGTTTCATCTTGTGACTTTGTCCTGGACCTCTGCCTGCTTTGGCATTTGGTTTGTACCTGACTTGCTAGAACTTTGCCTGCACCTGACTTTGGCCAGTCTCCAGACCTTGCTGTTATCTTATCTTTGCTAGCACTTCTGGCTCCAGCTGAGTTCAATCACATCTGCACCATCCTTTGGTTTAGCACAAGCAGGTCTCTTTGTGGCTTTGTCTCTTATGGACAGTTCCTGCTCTACAGTGTCCACTGCTGTCCACACAAATTTTGTGACACAACTCCTTGATGGGAATGGGGACTTCTATACAGTGCTCCCACAAAACCTGTCAACAGGATTCTCACCAGCAAACTTGAGTCACAGAAATAGAGATTTGCTTTATACATTTGAGAAGTCATATGAATAAGGTCTTCCCTGGAACTGTTCTACTTGATTCCATACCAAACCATATGCCAATCTCTGTCATAACTTACCTGGGTTTCTGTCCACACACATACATGGTATTGTTCATCCACACTGCCTCAATATGCTATGAAGCTATTACCACCATGGATAAAATTTACACAGCATACAGATCACTGCATTCTCTGTATGCTGAATATAACAGACTATACTGAAAGCAGAAAGCATCATAATTCCATCCAGGGGCATCACTATCTGTATCCTTTTAAAATATCTCATTATAAACATTGTGCGGCTAGAAGCCGTCTTAAGCAGGCTGCCGTGTTGAAAAAGGCGACATGAGAATCTCACCCTGCATATAAACGCGATAATCTCATGTCAAGTCTTTAAACGGTGCTTCAACCCAACGCCACAGCATCCACGTTATTCTTCAACCCAACCCCGCAGTTCGATAAAAAGGGTATGTTCTAGTAATATAATACAGTTAATGAAGTATATTCAAGTATGATTAACTCTGCGGGTGCCAGGGGTATGCTAAACCTCCTCTTCTACTAAAAAGGTTAATAAATATTATCTGCATTCCAGTACCAACATGATAAGTAAATCAAGGTATGAATAGATGTGTGCCTCCATGTGTGCCATTAATGAAAACTAAAGCTGCCTGATAATGCATGTTAACCCTTTTGACACAGTTGTACCAGTATGTGCTGTTTCTTCTAATATTTTATTAACCCTTTCTTTGCAGAAAGGGTTAATATGCATGTGTTTTAGCCGGCAACTTTAGTTTTCATTAATGACACACACAGGGCCATATGTTCAAAGAAGTAGCGAAATAGGTTTTGCCGTTTGTAACGACTTTTCAAAGTATAGTGTCGTTGAGATCATTAATATTTTCAGAGAGTGTCGGTTGTGATTGGAAATATGTCGTTTGTCCTGACTGAAATTGTCGTATGGAACGACAAAAAATGTCTTAACTAAAGACAAAAATGTCTTAAAAAATGTCTTAACAAAAATGTCTTTAAAAATGTCTTAACTAATGACAAAAATGTCTTAACAAAAGACAAAAATTCTCACATTCAGAACACATTCCCTCCACTTTTTTCTTAACGTACAAATTTTGTCTTTTGAAAGACATTTTTTTGTCGTTAGTTACGACAAATTTTCTTTTCATCTATACGACACTGGAGAATAGTTTAGCCACGCCCAAGTCACGCCCCTTTGCCCGTCAGTTCTGAAGTTGTGTCGTACACAATGGACATTACTATTTTTTTTGTCGTATACTCTAGAGAAAATATGTTGTTCATGCATTCAATGAATTATTTTTGTCTTTCATACGACAATTTCTTGTCGTTATCCCTTTGAACATACAGCCCACAGAAGCATATATCTATACTTCTGTATGCTGGCAATAACATGGATGCTGCGGGGTTGGGTTGAATCGCTGTTTAAAGAAGCGACATGCGAATCTAGAGCTTATATTTAGGGCGAGATTCTCTCACAGCGACCTGCTTAACCCCTTAAGGACCATTGCCATCACGGCTGTCCGGCACTTAAGGACCAATGACAGTCCTGGCACGGCATGGCGTTCAGGGCTCCCGTCGCGGCTCCACGCCGCTCCGGAAGTCCTGAACCGGAAGCGCCAATAAAAAAAAAATGCCCCGTGGTTCACAAGTGCCGGCCGCGCGTGCGTGCGCCGGTCCTTAAGGGGTTAATGTGGCATCTAGCTGCACAGTGTTTAGAATGCGATATTTTAAAAGTGAACCATAACTATCGAGGGTCAGAGGGTGCAATTATTCCAGGGCCCAGCATTCAAGGGGCCCATGTTCCGGGGCCCAATAAGCTTTATTTTCTCCAAAGGGAGAATGTTTTTCTGTTAATGGCCTAAAGTAATATTTGTTACAGGGCCTTACAATTATGTTACACAACTGCCTCCCTCCCTCCAGTTTTTTCTTCTGCAAGGACAGTGTATCACAATCTCTGTTTTCACTGTCCCTGGAACCAAGAAATAAAGGGATATAAAAGCTGCAAACATAGGATGACACAAAGTATTTGCAGAATGTCTATACTCTTTAAGCAGTTGCAGAATACGCATAGAGAAAAAACTAACATTACTTGCACTTTAATTGCCATCACCATAAAGATCAGTATCTGCTTCTCTTCATTCCTGAGTTGGTTGATTGTCTATAACTTTCCAATGTTTTCACCAAAGTTGCACTTACGGAGGGTGTTCAGCATGGTGAGAATAAAGTAAGGAGATTAATGAAAAATAGTTTATTCTACTCTTTATGGTGATTTTAGTTCCTGGTGATGCTGTTTGACATTTGCAATTCCCTTTCAACATTACAGTACTTCATTAATGATGCCTTTGGAGGTCTATTTCACCAGTTCAGGTTGACTATTTAGACAAGATCTTTTCTTCATCCTTGGAGAAGCATTGTTCACATGTCTTGAATGTCTTGTTCCTCCTCTATTTGCATGGTCTGCATGCCAATCCAGAAAAATGTAATTTTGTATCAATTCTGCCCATACACAATTCTGCAGTAAAAATGTGAGCATGTGCAATTCTGCTATAAAAATCTGCCAATGCACAACACATACTAGAAAAGAAGATGGCCAGACTTCAAGAGACTCCCAGACCACTGTGAGCCCTTTGTGAATGCGTTCCTAAGGAACTTGTAGGCAAACCAGAGAGATATCTAGAGCATATATGTGTTAAACTATGGCCCCCAACAGGTGAGCACCAATCTCATAATACCAGGATATCAGGATAAATATTGTGTAAATCACGGAGGTGGGCAGAAGCATGATTGTCACCCACACGAACCCCACTCCTTTCTTTGGGTCCATAACCCTTTCAGTCCATAAGATATTACCTCTGTGTCATGTTGAATCCTAGTATTTTTTGGACTCATATTCTTCTGGGAGCAGGTGGGTTGATTTTCTAGAATACCTATTCTAAACCATGGGTTTTAGGAGAGAAATATGGAACAAGTTGGATATTCGCATGGGAAGTCAGATCAGGGTATAAGCGGGCAGAGCAGAGGTCAGAAAGCGATTCATCAAGGAAGTGTCCTGGAGACATGAAACAAGTTGGATAAGAGCCTTACAGCAATGATTTTAGTCTACTATTTAGTTTGTGGCACATCAAAGACTTTGAGAGACCTCTATCTGATTTCTATCTTCAACTCTGGATACAAGCAATGTCTCCTCTCCGCTCTGCCCGCTTATACACTGTGCGGCTTCAAAGTTCACATACAGCCTTGTTAAAGCTGTTGTCACCAGAGGGGATTCCCCAATCACCTCTCATCCCAGTGAGGAAGTCATCATGCAAACGAGGGCCACTGAGAGGATGAGAGAGCTAGAGTGTGTTAGTAGTCGGGAGGCTTAAAGGGATAGTAATACTTCGTTTTATCTTTATTTTATTTTGTAGGCATTAAAAAAACATGAAGAACAATATAAGTCTTATCTCTCAAACCTTTATGGTTTGAGAGATATTCACAAGCAAAGTTTCCCCTCCTGCCCCTTTTACCTAGTGTAAGCCATCTCTTCTCAGATGTGGAATGCAGTCCATAGACCACACAGATAACAGCAGGGGACAATCTTCTTCCTATGAAAACAATGAAAGCCCTGCCCCCCTTGACAAGTTTTTCAGGTTTTTCCCTTATCTTAATTGAAGATTGTCCCTCTCTGCAATCTACCTAGGCATCTCCCTTCTGCTCTGGCTGAGCAGTGTTACATCAGTAAAAGGGGCGGGAGGGGGATACTTTGTCATTGAATTACTCTTGAACTACACCTCTGACAGAATTGAAATAACTCTTTCCAAATACTATGATGATTAATTAGAGCTGCTTTTATTATGAAACATTACTATCCCTTTAAGAAGTCAGGGAGAGGTAACAACATATGCCGGTTTAGCACTGTACACTTTAACACTGTTACATTGCCGAGATTAGCAGATCTTCTAGTTTTTGGACAATATATTACATTTAGGATCTGTGATTTAATATGTATATTGCTATATTTACATTATTAATATATTTTTAGTTTACTAGTTCATATAGATGGTATTGTCTTGTGCCACAGGGTGAATAAATATAAATATATATATATATATATATGTATGTATTTCATATTATTAGGATGTATTCTATTATATAGTGCTCCCCAGGGTATAGTTTTTTCCAGTCCTTTCGGTGAACAAAATGGAGACATGATGTACAAGACTTTGTCATGGCATGCCAGACCTTTACTGCAACCAGAACTCCCAGATCACTCCCTGTTGGTTTGCTTCATCCTCTTCCAATTTCATCTCACCCATGGTCTCATCTCGCGACATTCATCAAGGAGATAGTCAGGTTACACGGGTTACCATCTCAGATCATATTTGATCAAGGCAGTTAATTCATCTCAAGATTTTGGAAGGCTTTATGCGAGAAGCTTGGGATCTCCTTTGCATTTTCCTCTTCCAATCATCCCCAATCCAATGTGGCGGCAGAGCCCAGACTCTTCTACTACAGAGAACAAATGTCCTACCTAAATTACTGCATACAACTAAGTAATGCTGCTGGCACTACTAAAAGATGCCAGAATACTAATAGTTTCTCCGGCATCATTAAAAGTATGGCAAGGTGTGAAACACATTACAAGGTATGGAGATTGATCCAGCTTTTTTACCAATTGATTAACCCTTAACTTTAGGGTTTAACCCCTTCGCGTCCGATGATGTGCCCGGACCTTCATGCTGGTCCAGCACTTAAGGACCAGTGACGGTCCTGTCACGTCATATACTTTTACTCACCGCGCTCCTGCAGGGGACTGAAGTTGATTGCTCCAAGACTGGAGTGATCTCTTTCAGTCCCTCGTTAGGCGCGCCGGCACACGTGATGAGTCACGTGGGGCGGCAGGTCGAACTTCCCTATCTGGTCCTTAAAGGACCACACACCCTGGGACCACTGGTCCTTAAGGGGTTAAAGGGACAATACCTTAGAAACAAACTCTCTCAATACACATTGAGACTCTTTGAACTGAAAAGAATTTTTTTGTGGTATAAATGATGGTAACAAAAACTCATAATATTTAAATTTTTAAATATTTCTAATAAACACAAGTGTTTAAATAAAGCTATTTATTTTATTTTTCAAAACATCACATATTATGAAAGCACTGAACTGGTCTCTTTTTCACATATGAGCTAAGATGGAAGGTGTTAGTAAACGAAAAATACTCCTCACTTCTAAAAGCTCAATTGTTTGCTTTCTATCTTTCTTTCTTCTCTCCGATAAACTATGTAGCATTTATAATGAGACCTGCAGTGTCCCATTCAATCTACTAGTGACACCTACTTTTTGATTATCATTTGTAAGTTCTGCAGTATCACTAGTATAGCTCAGTATCAGCTGTGAACTCTGTGGTATCACTTGCCTTACTTTGCAACACTAATGCCAATAATAAAATTAATAAAAGTAGGTAGGCTGGAGAAATTGTAGAAAAGGGCCAATTGATTGTACTTTACCCCCAGGCCATGCATTGCCTATCCTTCCCTGCTTCCTACAATGTACAAGCAGTTCTGAACTGATGGCATCTGGTCCTGAATAAATGATAGACAGATTCTGGGTTTGACTGGGGAAAACTTGTCTGGAGGCAAGACTATCCTTTGTTACATAATAGTTTAGGTTGATAAAATAAAAGACTTGCATCCATCATGCTCAACCCTTTTCCTATTCCTGTTTACCACTGTTGATCTAAATAAGGCAAAAAAACACTCAATAAAGCAATTTCAAATTTTGCTTTGAACAGGGGGAAAAATTCCTTCTTGATTCCAAGTGGCAGTCGGATTTCTCACTGGATCAACAAGCACTAAATAAATATCAATACAAACATACATAGCCCTCTATGTTCTGCTCTTTTAAAAAAAGTATCCAGGCCCTTTTTAAAGGCATCTACTGTATTCGATAGCACCACCTCCTAAGGCAGTGAATTCCATACCTTTATTGTCCTTACCCTAAAGAATCCCTTCGTCTGTTGTAGATGAAATCTCCTTTCCTCACGCGTAAGCGGGTGACCCCTCATCGTTTGTACTGTTCTGTTAATGAACAGGTCTTTGGAGAGCCCTTTGTATGGGCCCCGAACATATTAATATAATGTTATCATATCCCCTCTAACACGTAGTTTCTCTAGTGTGTGCAAGTTTAACTTTTCTAGCCTTTCTTCATAACTAAAACTTTCCATTCCCATTATTAGTTTTGTAGCCCTCCTCTGCACTTTTTCTAATTTCATAATGTCATGTCATAAATTCCATACCTTTATTGTCCTTACCCTAAAGAATCCCTTCGGCTGTTGTAGATGAAATCTCCTTTCCTCAGGTGTAAGCTGGTGACCCCTCATTGTTTTTACTGTTCTGTTAATGAACAGGTCTTTGGAGAACCCTTTGTATGGGCCCCGAACATATTAATATAATGTTATTATATCCCCTCTAACACACAGTTTCTCTAGTGTGTGCAAGTTTAACTTTTCTAGCCTTTCTTCATAACTAAAACTTCCCATTCCCATTATTAGTTTTGTAGCCCTCCTCTGCACTTTCTCTAATTTCAAAATGTCATTTTTCAGAAAAGGCACCCAGAATGTAACAGCATATTCTAGGTGGGCTCTTACCATGGACCTGTAAAGAGGCAGAATAATATCTTCCTCCCGTGAGTCCATACCCCTTTTAATACATGCCAATATCTTATTGGCTTTTGCAGCTACCAGCTGGCACTGAACGCTACTGCTAAGTCTATTGTCTACCGTTACCCCCAATCCTTTTCATTAGTAGATTTCCCCAAAGAAACACCATTTAAACTATATGATGCATTTTATTATACCCAAAATGCATAACTGATGAAGGTCTACAGTTCTTTTGCTGACGCATAAAGAACTGTAGACCTAGTGGAGTCATCCATTGGTTGTGTCATGTCCTTCCCTGTCTTTCCTGGTATTTTTGCCAGATATTTTGCTTTCCTTTGCACGCTTTTCCCTGTCTTCTTGTATGATGCTCTTTGTGAGCCTTTATCAAACGCCGGCACTGTGTGTCAGTGCGAGATCAACACGTTCCTGTTGCGACCTAGTTCCTCAAGTTCTTGTATTCCTAGTGATTCCAAAGTTTGACCCAGATTTCCCTCGACTTCGTTCTCATCTCTTGATTTGGCTTTTGTATCCTGTACTGGTTTGACCTTGGCTTTTTCCTTTGACTCCTCTTGTGCCTGCTGATTGTGTTTTGCTTTGCTCGACTGGTTCTGCCCTTGACTTGTCCTACTATTCTCTTGTCTCATCCCTGTACCGTCTCTGCCCACTTGTTACTGACTGGGCTTGCCAACTATTCTTCCTCCGACTCAGGAGGTTCTCCTGTGCCCACCTTGTCGAGTTCTATGCTATCGATCACCTTGTCGAATTTGACTCTGTCGACCACCTTGTCAAGTTCGACACTGACGACCACTTTTGTCGAGTTTGGCTTCATTGACCTCCCGTCTGGTTTAACCCTTGCGACCTCTGGAGTCTACGACTGGCTGTTCCTGTTCCAACACTATGACAGAGACAATTGTATTGCTGGTAAGTTACAGATACTGATTCCTGGCTCATTGACTAGCTGTCTGTATCTAGGGTTGTCATCTGGCTTCACTGCCAGCACCTCTAACATGGCCTAGGCCGCAGCAAGGCTCCCCTAGAACAGCCCTCGCGTCACGGTTTTCACCCTTCCTACCAGTAGGCCATATGCAGTATGCCTCGGTGATCCCCACTTCTCTGGGAGCCGCTTAATGGGCCGATTTTGCCTCCTCCTTCTCTCTCTGACCTACCTCCTCAGTTCCAGCAGTGTCGCGAGAGTGTGCAAGCGTTCTCTCGTTACTTGGGATTCCCCTTATACACACGCACACAGCCCTTTATTGACGTTGCAGCGGGGTTTATGTTCTCCCCGCCCACGTATAGGTCTTCATATGCTCGTTTCAGGCACTTCACCTTTGCCCTTGTGTGGTGCCTGTATGCTCTCTCTGCTCCTTGAGTTTGTTATCCTGAAATGGTTTGTGTTCCTCTGGTTACAGCTTGGGCTTGTATGACTACCCCCTCTGGCTTATGATTTGGGCTTGTATGACTACCTCCACTGGCTACCGATTTGGGCTTGTCTGACTACCTCCTCAGGGTACCGATTTGGGCTTGTCTACCTCCTCTGGTTACCGATTTCCTATGCTTATTGATTTGGGCTTGTCTGACTACCTTTTGGTGTCTGGTTTGGACACACTATTGTCCTCATTACCTTCTGGTGTACTACCATTTCTGTATTTATTGTATTCTTGCTCTATTTTGATTTTGTATCTTTTCATTAATAAAGTTATTATTTTTTACTTCCCAGTCTGGTTCATTTACTCCTGACACCTTGCTAGCTAGCCACGCTCCCGAGCCACAGCATTCTAGCATCTCTCACACGGACACCTACTGTGCAGTATTTCCTGTTTTTGTTGGCTATTGTTTTGTGTTCTTTCATTATAATAATAGTCTGTATTCTCTTTGTGGGAATCCCACTCTGCAAAGCATAACTCAGGCAGTTTACATTGGTCGCACCTAGTCTGATCATCCCAGATTGGGAGTCAAGTTTGATTTTTCCAATTTGAGTATTTACCCATGATTCTTGAAGGTGTTCTTTGTCATTTGGAGATGCGAAACTGGAAGTGTTTCTGTCTTGGCTTTGATCATAGGTTTGTCCAGGTAGGGTATGATGTAAATCCCCAATATTAAAAAACTTCCAGGGAAATGTTTCCCTTAGGGCAATCATATAGCAAAGCTTCACCAGCGGTACATGGTACTGTGTAGTATGAGGTCAAGAGAACATCTTTTAAGAGCTGTACCAGAGAAAACAAACATTCCCCAAATCACCAGTGAGTTAAATGGGGCCTTTAAATGGACAGTAATGTCCCATAAAAAATGCTTAGGGTTTTGCAGAGGTAAAAAAATAACCGATATGACACAAATCCTATCTCTCAAACCGATATAGTTTGAGAGATATCCTCTGTTAAAGTTCCCCTCTCCTTCCCCTTCTGCTGACGTCAGGTGTAAGCTGACAGCGGGAGTTCCTGGTCCAGGGACTGACAAGCAGCTCTTCAGCAGAGCCGCAATAGCGCAATTTAAAAAGAAAATACTTATTTGGAATGGTCTACAAAGTCTGCCTGGTTTGCAAGCACACCTTTTAGACTGTTCCAAAATTAGAATTTCTTTTTAAATTGCGATATTGTGGCTCTGCTGAAGAGCCTCCTCATGTTGGCTGACATGGATCTCCTTCTGTCAGCTTTACAGCTGACATCAGAAGGATAGCTCTCAAATCATAGCAGTTTGAGAGGTAGGATTCGTGTCATATTGTTTATTTTTTTAACATCTACAAAACTCTAAGCATTTGTTTATGGGACATTACTGGCCCTTTCATGCCTTGAATGCAAGATATGCAAAGCAATGCATGGAGACGTTTAGCATTCAAAGGGTTAAAGTGGAACTAAGACCACAAAACAACTGTAGCTTAAATAACTCCCCATCTGGTGACTAGCTGCTTAGCAGTGCTAGTCGCCAGAATTATTATCTTATTCAACAGATTTATCCTTTCTTCCATGCTGACAGGCAGGACGGAGCACGGACATCTTACCATAGTGACATCTGCGCACCTGCTCTGTCAGTCCCAGCCGGCTCTAGGAGGCATTGCTAGAATCTGTTTGGCTCTGGAAGGGACTGACAGAGCAGGCGCGCTGACATCACTATGGCAAGATGTCCGCGATCCGTCGTGCCTCTCAGCCATGGAAGAAAGGATAAATCTATTGAATAAGGTAATAATTCTGGCGACTAGCGCTACTATGCAGCTAGTCGCTAGACGGGGAGTTATTTAAGCTAAATCTGTTTTGCAGTGGTAATTCCGCTTTAAAAGCGCCATTTAAATCAATGGGAATTTTTATTGGTACAACAAAAAAGAGACATTCAGCAGCTCGAATTTAGCAAATAACTAGATTATGGGAACTCAAGGTTGCTACAAAGTAAACTGATGCAAAAACGTCTGCTTGTATTTATAGGGCATTGTGTTTACTTCTCAAAGCTTCTCCAACAGCCTCATGTAATTTCAAAACATAGATAATGTGCACTAACACATATCAAATCCCTTTACAGATTGCAGACTTCCTTAAAAACATATCCTTTTAATGAAAATTTGCAAAGAAACTAAAAAGTTCTTATCGTATCATAGTCAGAAAAGGACTCCACAAATAGGTGCAAAGGTCTTGTTAGTTGGCGCCAAGGATGATTAATAAATTTCATGCACAAAGCACTTAGTTGTGATCAAAACCATGAGTAAGCACTTTGTACATAAAACGCGTTGATTATCCCAAGTTTCACAATAAGTACTTTTTACGTACGTTCAGTAAAAGGATATATTTTAAGAAAGTCTGCAATCTTTTAAGGAATTTGATATGTGTTAGTGCGCTTTATTTTTGTTTAGAATGTTTATTGGTATCCTAAGGGGAGGTCTGTTTTCTTTGGAATTGCTCCTCTTTAGTTTTGTGCATAAGGCCTTGAGAGCTGCACAGAAGAATACACATTACCTACACTAGAATAATTCATGAAATTGTATGAATAAGCAATATTAATGCATAATGGGAAATACATATCCAAAACACCTTTTAATGATTACCACAAAGGGTTAAAGTAAACTTTAAAATTAGTCAAAATACAGAGACAGCAGGCGTCAGCGACAGGACCAACATCAGGGACTATCCCTGGAAATGTGGGACAGATGAGAGGTATGAATGACATTGCATTCCGTATCCAACGCTAATATAGATAACGACTGATTTTCAGCCGTCAATGACTGAACCATTTGTTGGTGACAGTGTATTTTATCAGTGACTGTACATTTTTAACACTTTGTCCACAATGAATAAGGACTCCTAGTACCTTAATTTTTAGAAAAGTGCCCCTACGGAAAAGATACCGATTAATTATTCAACCACGCAACTAGGACAATAATATAAAATTGCTTAGTCATGCTTCATCATTCTATTGGGCTTGTGTTGCTACCATATGAGAAAACACGTATTGCTTCGCAATAGTTTGCACACATATTTGATCCCTGATAGGGTAAATTTACCAAAGCAACAGGAAGCGTTCTATGTGACTAACAGAGAGAACAAGCTATTGAGAATGAATGGCGGTGTGTGCACAGAAGACGTGCATGTCTACCAAAGGAGATCTGCATTGCTAAGGGATTTGTTAATGTGGTGCAGATATGAGATTCCTTCTCTTGTGCTGCAGCACTGAAAGCGTTAACTTGCCTTCATTTCGTTCCAGACAGTAAAAGTGCTAAGTCATGGTGGCACGTGACGTCACGTGGTAGACCTTTCTTCAGTGTATACAGGGAAGTAGAGTGACAGCTGTGATCACGTGACGGTTCCAGCACCTACACACGGAGTTGGAGGCGGATCCTGATGGCACACCGGCAGGGCACTGACTAGAGTTAGGCGGCACAGAGAGGGATTCTTAGCTGCTGGTAATTTGTCTATCAGAACCCAGTTTCCCAGCAGCAGGCTTGCTCGTGTGTTAGTAGGAGTGGTGTCCCCAGGCTCCAGATCTCCTTTTTTCACACACCATCTTTATCGCCGTGAGTCGTAAGACGGAAGAGGAGAGAAGTCGCCATGGGCTTGTTGTCTCTTGGGTCCCCGTTGAGCTGGGAGGAGACCAAGAAGTACGCGGACCATATCCGGCGGCACGGTATCCTGCAGTTCCTAAACATCTACCACAAGGTGAAGGAGAGGCAGAAGGACGTGCTGAAGTGGGGAGATGAGGTGAGCTCCTCCGTATGTGTCAGAGAGAGAGTGTAACATACCCACGTAGCGCCGTGTCCCAATTATACCCAGTTTCCACCGTGAGTGTAACCTAGTTATATTCCCAGGGCAGTGCGAGCGTGCCGGTTATAACCCCATGTATCCTGGTTATATTCGCGGGGGACTGTTTATCTAGTTATACCCTCGGGGCACGATGTATGTGTGTCACAGTCTTGACCCTGCTATACTACACAAATCCAGATTATTTCACACACGCACACGTATTTTTGGAGAAGTGATTTAAGTATTCTGTGAAAAAAACCACATTGTAGGTTGTATCCTGCTGATACCCTCCCTGCTGGGAGATGTTTCATACAAATGTAATTTAGGCTAAAACTAGGCAAAAATACAGGTTTCATTCTTATATTGTCTTTGGCCAACACTTGTCCTAAACAGTAGTTACCTATAGAAAACTATATTAACCACTCAACTCAAACGTTTTGTTATGCAGTGGGTTTTGAACAAAGCATACCCCTGAAGTAGTAATATGTTGCACACCCTTCTGGTCCTTATCCCTTTGAGTGCCAGAGGCTATCCGAAGCATTTCTTTGCAATGGCTTTCAGGGGGGTAAGGGGCTATTTCTTTATCTGTGTTTAAATTAAAAAAAAAATGCAAGCGTGTGCATGAAGTGCAACCAATATGCATCTGTTTAGATGGTCCATAGTGACTTTTTGTCAATTTGACAGGGTATATTTCTAAAATTCTTGCTGTTGTAGTTACAAGGTTGTAATTCCCTCTGAAAAATGTACTTCTGTTCCTCTAAATGTTAAATTACTTTAACCTCTTAAGGACCAGTGGTCCAGAGAAGTTATTTTCCCTAAAGGATGTGCCGGTACACGTGACCTGTTACTTGTACCGATGCACTGAGTTGGGGTCTGGAAGAGAGACCGCTCCAGTCTTGGAGCTGTCAATTTCAGACCCCTTAAAAAGTACAAGATGTGCTATGAGCATCACCGGTCCTTAAGGGTATAAACAGCCTGATGGTCATAGCATGTTGCATAGTCCTAGAGATAGTGCATGTAATTATTCTTATGTTTCTTGTCTCTTTTGCATGTAGATTGCTGACTTGTTCTTTCACCTTTTAAGGTGTTAGTCCTGTTCAAACCAAAAGCTTGTCCATTGTTTTAGAAGGGTCTTTTGCACACTATTACAACTGCTTCATGTATTATAGCTCATTATCTAACCCTTTCAGTGCCAGGCCCATGTTACATACTGATGGGAAGTGCTCCCATATTGCCAAAAGTGTACAGCATACTGTCCTAAAAATGACTATCACTCCATCCCTTAATTTTAAAAAGTAAAAGGATTCAGACCTCATTGGTGGGCAACAGGACCCTCCTAATATCTCCTCCTGGCATTGATCACCTATCTGATCAGGATATTTGATCAATACTGGATGACCAGGAAGGCTATCGCAGCCTTTCTTCCCTTCATCTTAAAAGGATAGTAATGTTAATAAATGAATATATGATTGTTCCATTAACATTTTTATAATGCTTAGTATATTTTTAAAATCATTTAACTGCATATTCTTTTTCAAATCCAGTTAAGATTCCCCCTTACCACCCCTTTCCATTAAGTCATAAAGAGTTCCCTCCGATCCGAAAGCCGGTCCAGACAGATATTGTGTCAGCATAAGGCAAACCTTGCTTCACTTCATCAAAGGGGTAGGGTTTTCTTCATACTGATGCACACAATATTGTCCCTGGTTTGGGTCTGTCCAGTTAAGCTTTTGGATCTGAGGGAACGCCTCATGACGCAATGAAAAGGAGCAGAATGGGGAATCTTTTAAATGGATTTGCAAGAAGAATATGCAGGTAAATTATATTAAAGATATTCTATGCATTATAAAAAAATAAATGGTACAACCGTATACTGATTTTTATTATTTGATATTACTATCACTTTAAACCCTGTGCTCCTGAACTTCCAGCTTCAGTGGGAAGAGCAGGAATGCCCACTTGCATCATCACTGATATCCGTGATGATGCAATGAGTTCCCAGTGCTCGCTTTTAAGCCAGAACTTAGGGAATACCTGCTAGAGTGAGCAAAAGGGAAGGAAAACAAGGATTTCCTTATAGTTGCCACTGTTTTTCGCTTACACATTTGTGTAAACGATTAGACTGGGGAGGGGCGTCATGAGGGTCTTAATGCTCAGAGTAATGAGATCTGAACATATGAAAAGTTAACCATATGCGTGTCACAAGGGGTCCATTGCCAATGCTTTGCAATGTGTTGGACACCCCTAGAGCAAGAACACGGAGACTGCTTGCTTCTACAGCTTTGTTCCACTTGTAGTCGCTGATCCATACAAATATTGTCTGGAACAGCCCCCCCCCCCCGGCCTGTTTCCACTTACTTCTGCTAGTTCCAGATTCCTATTTACCCTGCCCCTCCACCTGGTTACTCTGCTCTCTGGTAGTCCTAGATCCCCATACACACTTCCTGACCCCGTAGCTCAGTTTCAATGTTCATTGGTAGTCACAGGTCCCTAAATAACTCTGCCCTCCCCAGCCTGGTTCCAGTGCCTAGTGGTAGCCGCAGATCCTGACATATACTGTCTGCCCCTTCACCAACCCTACTGCCCACTGGTAATCAGATGTCCTACAGGATAAGTGATCAATGTTGGGGGTGGGTCATCAGAAGGGGCCCCAATGCCCACCTCAGGAGACATTTGTTTGAAGAGATCCCACAATATGCGCTTTTTTTTATTATTATTATTATTATATATATATACATGATCACTCCAATGACCGTGTATATTTTAAAGTGTTAAAACTTTCCCTGCAGTGTAGGGAAATTCCTTCTGTACACGCAGGGCAAGTTTGCTGGATGCAAGATCCCAATTTCTAGTCTCCATGAAGACCTGGTGCACCTGGAATTTGTTGAACCCTGCACTAACCAGCTGAGCCATCTACTTGGATACATAAAAGGCCCCCAATTTTTTTTTTTTTTTTTTTTTTTTTCTCTTCACAAAGTAACATTGTTTTAATTTTGAAGAAGGCAGTGGGGGAGTTCTGTTCTTTCTTCCCTCAGTCTCCTAATGGAACAGTAACCCTTTTTGAAGATATACATTTGGTTTTTGTATTACGGATTTTGGAAAATTGGAAGGATGGACCATAGTATGGGGTCTAAGGTTTTAATGCTGAAACAAAATTAAGATACCTTGTTTTGGACTCAGAAACCCGAAAGTGGAATACTAGCTTAATGGTACTTTCCTGATCAATGCAGTGGGGAAACAGAAACTGGGTTCTTGGCTGTTTCTGAAGAAGCATTAGCAGCATGAAGAGATGGGTACTAGTGCTGCACTGCAGATCGCTGGCAAGGCCTCATATGGAATACTGTGTACAGTTCTTTAGACCACATCTCTAGAAAGACATTAATAAATTGAAGTCACTTCAAATTGAGAGGCACTAAAATGGTGCTGGGTCTTCACGACATGGGGTGCCAGGATAAACTCGAAGACATTTTAATATGCATACGTTGGAAGAAAGGAGTGAGAGGGGATATGTTATAGATATTTGCACTATTTGAGATCCTTTAATATATTTATTTTAAATACGGAAAATAGGTGGACTGGATGGCTCAACTTGGTTTTTAACTGCCATGAAAAATGTATATGTACATACTCATATACAGCAGTGGAAACATCCAAGAAGCTCCTAAAACTTAATTTTGGCTTTGAAATTTTGAGTATATTTTCATATACATTTCTATACATTCACCTCTACTCTGATGTCTAAAAATCCTAGTTGATTCAAAATATATTACATTTTGCATAAACTTTATATTATTCCTTATTCTCTGCAATATATAAATTAAGAAATATTTAAGTTTTTTATGATCCACCCTCTTTCTGGCGACATCAGCCCTTTACTTCAACTATCCCTTGGGCACAGTTCTTAGCTGAGTCACTCTTGGGTGTTGAGTTCCTTATATTCACCCATTACTCTCCCACAATTCCTTGATCAGCACAGTCATGCTCTCCAATGATTCATTGGGCTGCTCTCATAATTCACTGCAGTGATCTGTGCACACCTGTCTGAAAGACTACCTTCAAAACTCTCCCTCTCCTCTGAGCTGCCTAAACCACTAGAAAAAACCTACTGGTAGTGGGATGGAAAGAATCCCAACTAATGAAATGAGGAAAAATAGGAGCTATTGCGTGCACTTTTTACTGCAAGAATAAATAGTTCAGCTAATGTTTACTAAACTTCTTATACCGTCCCCTGTAAAACTGTCACAGTGTGTTAGACATGACAGCTCACTTTAAGATGATAGATGTACTTTGACTATAGCACTTTTGACTTATACAATTTTCCTAATTTTCCTGTTTCATAAAATGTTTTAGTTGAATAACTTTTTTCAAATGTATGCAAATAATGTTTATTTTTAGCACAATTGGACGTTAATACCTTTCTTGAGTGGATTAAATATGACATTATTCTATGATTGTAAATTTTACCAGATGTATGCTATTTTGAGTGTACATTATTCATTTTTAGAGAGAGAATCAAAAGAACTTGCATTATTGGTCTGGTAAAATAACCTTTCCACATAAAATATTCAAATCAAAGTGTATCTGTATATTGTAAAAGTAACCCAGTGATTTTAAACATGGGCAGCATGTGTCCCCATTAAAAAGTCAAACTTGAATTATCTTTAGCAAAACAGATCTATTAAGCAGAAAAAAATAGAAAATAGAATGTAAATTCCTCTACCAACACTGGATTAAGTCTTGATTCTTTATAGAATATCATTCCATATATAACTACAGGCCTTCTGGGGAAAATAGTGCTCATTTGTTTAGGTTTCAATGTTGTTGGAGCTGCGATGTGCACTAAACTGCACTTGCCTAAGGTTTCTGAAAAATAATTTTTATGCCTGTTGTTAAATGGTCATAAATGGCAAGAATTTAATCAGCCATGTAATTTGAGGGTTTACTTTCATTTCCACCCATACGTGGTCTGCATAATTGATAGATGTTATGTTGTGTAAAATATTATTTAAAAAACGTAATCTTAAAAAAAAAAAAAAAAAAAAAAAAATGGATGCTTACAGGTTTTTTTTGAGAATGAATGGTTGTGGTTTCATTCAAACATCTGCATATGTTTCAGCTCTTGACAGTTGTCTTTCTCAGGAGAGTATAAATTAATTTCATCCAAAATGAAATACCTTCTGGTGTCCCTGGATATGATTAGAAAGGAACTCATCTGGTTGTGACTCTAAGATTACACATTATGTATGCTTTGTATGTTATCAGCAAATTATCAAAACAATGCGCAATCCTCTAGTATGACTAGCGTGACACATGCCATTGAGGGGATAGGTAAAAACACTTGTGTAATACATGGACTTCATCTACTATATATAGTCATATCTAGTGGCTGGGACAGTAACATATGCTACTTGTTAACCCAAAGTCATCTGAAGCCTTATTATGACAGAACCTTGACCTGAAAGATAATAAGCCGATGATCCCCATAGAACCAGAAGGGTTACGTTTAATATACCTAAAAATTTAGCTTGGCTGGTTAAGCAATCCGAATATGTTGCATAGTCAAATGATGATATTCATTTAACACAAAGAAAATACTTTACAGTCACATCTCAATATGAACATGCAGGCATAAAATCATTACGGAGTGATCTCAATATTGTTTACAAAAGCGCTTCTATGGGGGGAGGTCTTGTGTTACACTACACAGATTACTGTACAGAGTCTCTTATACAGCTGTCAAAAAATAAATGGAAATCTGACCATAAAACGTAAAAAGGACATTTTCTTTAAGATACTGCAATTAGAATTATCTGAGAATATCACCCAATAAACCTTTTCAGAACAGCCTACTATGTCCTGTAATATAGAATATATGAAAGCTACACACATCATTGACAAAATTGCTGAAAAGTCAGCTTATTTTGGCTTGCAATTTACTGTGAAGTCCATTTGACACATTTTTTTTATATTTTTCAATAGCACACACAAACTGTTGCTTTACCTCCAGGACAAAACAGACTTCTTGAAAGCGCAAAACACACTGGAGTATATTCCCACTAATGTGCTTCTACTAACCCTCAATGTTGCTAGTCTATACACTATCACTAAACATCAGGGGAGTTTCAGAGCTGTCTAATGCTTGATCTGACAATGATCTGTATGGAGGCCTGCAAATGTAATTTTTTTTTTCTTTTCTTGAACCGTTAAAGCATATGGCACTTTCTTACGCTACTTCCTATATGAGGAGTTAAGAAATGGTGTTTGTTTTCAAACATGAATCATCGACCGAAATTATAATTTTCAGGAGCTGCATAGATGGGTGAATCTCTAAACAGTTGTGTAGACTCACTTAGCAGTCAACACCAACACATCCTCTTGATAGCAACACTTAATATTAAAAAAGGAGAGGGAAAAAAAAATAATAATAAAAAAAAAAAAAAAAAAAATATATATATATATATATAAATAGTATTTATCCTCCTGAATAAAACATGGGTACTTACACTGCTGAGAGGTGTTTTATTTAAAAGTTGTTGCAGCTCATACTTGAACATTTTTAGGTGCGGTATCTTGGTGGCCTGACATTTTACAGGGGTGCTGTTATTATACTGTCCTATGCACATCTCTGGTCAACTGACCATAAACCTCCATAGGATGGTATAGCAACAGCACCACTGTACAATTTCAGGCCATCAAAATATTGCACTTGTAAAAAATTTGAGTTACAATAACTTTTTAATAAAGAACCTCTCAGCAGTGGGAGTACCCTTGTTTTACTCTGGAACAAACCTTAAAATATATAGTTTACTAAATATTTAAATTATATTGCAACATATTTCTTTTCTGGATGTATTGGTAAGTATAATTAAGTTGTAATATCTACTAAGATATAAGCAAAAACTACATAATGTAATACTTTATAAACTGACCGCTATCATCCTCCATATGTGACTAGTAGTTTACTGTATTCAATGATGGTCAATGTGGTAAGTATTGAGAGTAACAGAGGAAGAGACTGGGCCCTAAAGGACCTGGGACAGAAGAGCCTAGAGAGTGGATGCTTTTTAAAATTAATTTCACATTGCATACAAAAAAAGGTCAAAGGATTGATCATAACTCATTACTTAATAACGGTGGACCATGTATGTGACATAACTCACTACATCAAAAAGACATAAGGGTCAACTAGAATGTTATAGCCATGATGCAACACTGCCAAACAGTCTCAAATTCACATAAAATTTTTGTTTGAAAAGATAAAAGCATATTAAAGGTAGTTCTCACAGACCACAGACACTGTTATAACCTTATGAAACAGAGAACAGCCCATTACAAGTATTCATCTTCCAGACTTGCAAGTATTCACTTGTCTGGGCCTTTTTTGTTTTTTCAACATCCTCCATAAAGGCCCTTGAATTATGGTCATATACTACCTTTCATGTACATCAAAGTACATGGTGTATGTCAAGGCTTAAAATTTGAAGTCCTTTGCTACTAGCCAGACCTGAAAAGTTACACGCCAATGCAAGCCATAACATACCCACCAGGGCTGAATTTCTACTCGCCAGGTCTAAATTTTCACTCGCCATTGGGTAGTGGCAAGTGGAAATTTTGAGCCCTGGTGTATGTGATTATATTTCTGTATGGTTTAGCCTATGTAGATAAAACAAACCACATTCAGATAAAAGGCAGGCCAACACAAAAGTTCTATTGTTAAAGCCATTGAATGTGAAACGACCCCCCCCCCCCCCAAGCAACTTGTAGCACTTTCAACAAATGAAACTTAGAACTGTTTGCTATGTACGTTATTAAAGGAGGGCAAGAGGATGAGATAGGGAGAAACAACTCCTTCAACATGAAAGCTGTTGCATTTATAATCTCATTGTGGTCCCGAATGGGCTTGGTTAGAGATGATCATTAGTATGTTTCATATAAGGCTATATAGATGTATTTGTCTGTTTTCTCTCCTAACAGGTCTATGAGACTAGAGATGCTACAGGTGACTTTATATAAGTTGTCAGAGTCCATCCAATGATCCTACATAAAAAAACAGGGGAGATGAACTAAGGTTTGATAGGTGATAAAGTGGAGAAGACGTGTCCAGTTCCTATCATCTCTTTATCACACCTTAGTTCATACCCTCCCTGGAGATGACATCCCCTTCTCATTGGATGAAAAATAAGTCCACACTAAAAGATATCTCGCTTCATAAAAGAGAAGATAAAGCTGGCTTGTTTTTGTTTGTTTTTTCATTTTGTGTGTGTATAAACATTATTATTGGGGATAATAGGTACATGTCTACCACAAGGGGCCGAACTATAGATATACAGTGCCAATGGCTTACTGTATACAAAGCGACCTCTGGATTATAAATGCTAATCGATCTTGGGAAGCTTCTGTATATATAGTGTGCAAGTTTGAATATATTGTATTACAGTGGATGGATCTTAAACACTATTTGCTATGAGCACTCCTGGTCTTATTAAAGTACCACTTGCTTGAAAAAAAAGATGAGAACAGTGTGATTTACATAGATCTTGTAATAAGCATTGTGTTTGCTTTCATTTATTTGCCTTCTATAACATGCTTTTGTCACTTTACCCAACAAACTAAATCTTGTAAGTATATTTAGTATGATCCTACTTATGGGTGTCAGTTCTGGCTCTGTCATTTTGATATGGCTTAAGTTGACTTCCAGTTAGAGTTGCATCTGTTACCACTTGAATGACCTATGTGATCTTAGAGTCACAAACTTAGTTCCTTTCTTGTTGAGCTCAGGGAGACCAGATGGTATTTAATTTCAGGAGCATTCACCTTACACTCTGGCTTCTGGTAAGAGCTGAAACTTTGGATAATTTTTCTGTTAATTAAATTGCCTTTATTCCTCCATCAAGAACCCATGAGTGACTCTTTTATTTTTCTTTACTTATGCATGTCATGATTGCAGTTATATTTTGATGCTCCAAGGCTATGTTTAACTTGGTTTTAGCAGTGCTTAGTACTTTTGATCTGTGCGGGCCTCACCCCTGGGCATCAGAGCATTGATTTGGGCAGAAAAGGGCTGTCAAATGAAACTCCACAGCCCTCTTCTGGACAAATCACAAACTTTCATCCCCACAGCAAAAAAGCTATAGGCATCCTTCACCCTTTATGGAGAAGGTTCCTTCACTATGTGTAATGGACCATCCTTTGTAGTGCTAAGCCTGCCATCTGCAGTCTCTGTATCAGTAAGGGGAGAGCTGAATATAGTGAACGGTCCAGTACACATCGCTGGAAGGCACACATTTCAGCACGGAAGCTCTGGGCACTTCTTGCTATTCAGAGTACACCAGGACCCCGGAGGATCCCTCTTCATATAGAGAGCAGTAGTGGAGTTTGGTGCTGGTAATTGAGAGTGAATGATCTCTCTCTCCCCCCCCCCCCCTTTCACCATGTGTGCTCCAGTAAATAAATAAATATAATGTGTGTGCGGGCTTTGCAGTGCATTGTGCACCTCTCTGTTCCTTTTTCTGTGTAAAATAGGGATATTTTGAAAACCTGATCTGCTGATGGTGCTTGAGGACTGGGGTTGGCTTATCTGTACTTTGTATTATAGGTCTCAAACTGCAGTGTCGACATTTGGTATATCCTGTTTTTTTCAGTTGGTTTATTCAAAAATATTGAGCAAATGCTTGACGTTAGTGTAAAAAAACATTAATATATTATTTTTGTTTCAATCAGGTGGAATACATATTGGTATCGTTTGATCATGTCAATCAAAAAGTACGCTTATTGCTTAAAGGAGAAGAGATGCTTGATGCACTTCAAGATAGAGGGGAAAGAATAAACCCAAAGTAAGTGTAGTTTGGGGTGCCTATGTTTTGGTTATTTTACTTTTCTAGTCTAGTTGTTTTGTCTTGGCATTCGCCGTTTTTTAAAAAGTTGAATCTTTGGCTACCACAGTGTGTTGCAGTCTATTGCTTTGCATTGTGTTTCATGCCCCCTGGCATATAAATAAATGGCTACGTATGTTTTTCTTTAATTTTGTAAAGGAAACCTGTATGTTAGGGACTTGATGATTTTTCCTTTTCTCCATGTGAAGCCACCCAACCCTTTGGAGACCAGAGTATGGCAGTTATATGATCGAGGGGACACCAGGACAGCCTTATGGTGGAACAATGTCTGAGTTTAATACAGTAGAAGACAATATGAGGAAAAGACGTCAGGAAGCCTCATCATTACTATCCGGAAATAATTCTATCTGCACAATCACTTCCTTTCCAAGGTAACATATACCATGGAAAATTCATATGATTTAAAATAGTTATCCTTGAAATATTGGTAGTTTTAGTGGCTTTAGGCTTTTTTTGCATGTGTTTTAAATTAAATCCTAGTGCCAAACCTAACTCCTGTTTTGCTGTACTGTGATTGTTTTTCCTATAGCCTGTGTGTGAGCTGTGATAGTAGGGGGTAAAAAAATAATCATTAGTGCTGCTTGTCCTCTTCCTATATCTTTATATCCATATAATGTGCATGTATAATACATTTCTTCTGTAGATTAGGATGTCCAGGATTCACGTTACCAGAATACCTGCCAACTCCAGTGGAACAAGGAGCTTCCAAATCACTTTTCTTTCCAGATGAGGCTATTAACAAACATCCCAGGTTTAGGTGAGTTCAAAGTGTGGCTGTGTACTAAAATGAGGTAATACAACTCCCATCAACCCTGTAGGCCTAATGATTGACTGACTACCCCTGAAGTCATATATTGCATACCATTTTAAAGGAGCGTTTAAAGAAATTGTAATGTTTGGAAAAAAAAAAACTAGATTGACGAATCTTCTTTATAATAAAAGTAACACATTGTGCTATTTTAAACAACTTACATTTCTATAGTTCATAAGATATTAACTGTAGAAGGATCCCCCTCCCGCCTCTTCTGTCCATGTCACTGCTGCAGCTCTGTCTGATCCAGACTGATGCAGTTAAGGACAAACTTCAGTATGCAACGGAAAATCCTGCCCTCCTTCATCAATGGGGGCAGGTTTTCCTTATACTTACTTACTGAAGTTTGTCCCTTGCTGCATCCGTCCAGTCTCACGACTGGATTAGAGATTCAATGGGAGACGACCAGAGGGGGCGAGAAGGCAATCTTTCTACAGTTAATATCTTGTGAACTACAGAAATATAAATTGTTTAAAATAGCACAATGTGTTACTTTTATTATAAAGAAGACTCAGTGATCTAGTTTTTATTTTTCAAACATTTCTATCCCTTTAAACATTTTTTAAATTATTATTAAAGGGGAACTTTCACCCCGCAATAACTAAATCTCCCCTTGCTGCTCACCTGGCGACTAGCTGCTTAGTAGCGCTAGTCGCCAGAAATCTTACCCCGTTCTCAAGATTTCGGCGTTTTAAAGGAGCAGGAAGCACGGACGTCTCTTCACAGTGACGTCCGTGCGCCTGCGCTGTCAGTCCCTTGTCAGTCCATTGTGCACCGTACGGTGCACAAGGGACTGACAGCGCAGGCGCACGGACGTCACTGTGAAGAGACGTCCGTGCTTCCTGCTCCTTTAAAACGCATATATTTGAAGAACCGGGTAAGGTTTCTGGCGACTAGCGCTACTAAGCAGCTAGTCGCCAGGTGAGCAGCAAGGGGAGATTTAGTTATTGCGGGGTGAAAGTTCCCCTTTAAATGATAAACTACTATAAGGCTTATTGAACTGAGAAAAACACTGTACATCCACGACAGGGAAGTGTTTTATTCAAAATGTATTACAGCTCAAACCTTAAAATAGAATTTTCTATTCTGGTCATCAGATGGTGCTGTTCATGTCACTAGCTATAGGGAGCCATAGTCTGATTCAGGGTCTCCCATAAACTGCATTACAGATGAACAGTGTGCAAGAGTCCAATGTGTGCGTTAAAAGAAACTTAAACTCATAGGAGTACTGGTATAACTGGGAATGACATGCAAATATGAAAGGCATTGTATAGGGGCAATGATTAGATTCCAAATCAAGAAGTAAGCAATTTTCCACACTGTAGGGCACTAGGCAGAATATGGCATATTGGGCAAGAGTGCTAGAGGAAGGAGTGCCACAAATTATCACCACCTAGCATTTTAGAAGCAGCTAAAGTGATGAAGAAAAAGGGTGGGGGGATCTCAGAATAGGAGGAAGGAGGGGGAATTAAAAAAAAACATAGAAGAAACACACCAGTGGCCCAGGGGTAAGAAACAGCTGTGCTGAAAGCAGTGGGACATAAAGGTGTACAATCTGTAGGTCAGGCAGGCATGGCTTTTTCCATTTCAAACACTTCTCCCTGGCCCTGCCTCCATTTGCTCAGTTAGGGTTGCATGGGAGAAGCCTACTTCTGTCACGGTTTGCCAATAACGTTCAGGAGTCAATTCGGTATAGTTAAATACAAAATGTATTAATAATAGAAAAGTAAAGCACACTATATACACAAGTAGCAAGCAGAGGGTTACAAGCCAGCGAGCGCTGCTATCAGGAATAGTAGACTGCCAAGCTTGACCACTCTGCTGGAGACTAGGCCTCAGCCACTGGTAGTCTCTGCAGGAACAGGAACAGTGGATCTTGATCCGATGAAGCAATAGTACTGACTGCTCCTGCAGTCAGTAGGGAGCGATATCTGAATCACGCCTGCAGTCAGTATAAGGAAAGGGATACCTGACTCTCACTTGCAGTCAGTATCGGAGCAAGTCTACCAGAGCCCCAGGTCCGCACTAGATTGGGTGTCTGCTAGGTACAAGGAACAAACGGAAGAATAGTCAGACAGAGCCACAAGTCAGCACTAGAGGGGGTAGTCAGACAAGCCAGGTCAAACACAGTTCAGGTAGTCAGCCAGAGCCACAGGTCTGCACCAGGCTGGGTGTCCACTATAGGGATAGACAAAAGAATAGTCAGACAGAGCAACAGGTCAGCACCAGGTTGGATGGAAGACTAGCCAGGTCATACACAGAGCCCAAGGTAATAGAACTGCTATGAACAAGAATGCAAGGGCAACTGAGTCAGGACTCAGACTGCCCTTTAAACCCCTCCACAGGAAATAGGTAGGAGAAGCAGCTCAGAGGGAGGAAGTAGGTAGGAGGAGACTACAGGAAGCAAACACATAAAACAGAGGCCTGCTGCATGCTTGAAGCTTTGTGCCTGTAGATGACACTGAAACTAAGGTAAGCTGTAACAACTTCCTAGGATTACAAGCTTGGGCCATAGGGAACATGAGCTGCCATTGTTTAACCCCTTAACGACCCTTGACGGTCATAGTACGTCATGGGTCGATCTGAGGTAACGACCCATGATGTACTATGACCGTCATGGAATTCCGGGCTCCATAATCTCAAAAAAAAAAAAAAAAAGCTTCGTGGTCCTTTAGTGACCGCTGCGTGCCTTCGTGGTCGATCGTTAAGGGGTTAAGATGTGGCCTGGCTGGCTTGGTGTCTGTAGGTAAGATATTGAGGAGCTAGCTTTCAGGGGAGAAAGGTGGCCTGAAGGAAAGGAACTTACCACATTCGAGGAAGACCCTGTTCCAGAAAAGTGCTTAGAAGTAGGCAGGACCACCAAATATGTAGGAAGACTTTCCTCCCTTGAGCACATCTCCAGCATAACTCTGAAACTGAAGGGAAGATAAGAGACAGTTTGACTGGGGTAAGATACATCTGGTTAGTAGTTTATAATTTGTTTCTCTGAATGACGTTACAGAGAAGAGTAGAGTTACTTGAGAATGTTCAACGACACTGCATCTGTAAAGGTCGATCTCAAATCATTCTCCCAGCTCACCTGAAAATAGAGCTTCCTCCTGTGAGTTAGTCTCATTAGATATGGGTTTCCTTAGAAAGTGTGCTCTTTGAATGCGAAGCTCAAAGAAGGAAAGAGAACTTGACTGATAACCTCTAGTGAGCAGTTCCTTTAGGGCAGTGGTTCTCAACTCCTGTCCTCACGACCCACTACCAGGCCAGGATTTGATGATTTCCTTGTTAGAGCACAGGTGAGTTAATCAATGTGAATGAGCCTCTGATCACCACACCTGTGCTCTAGCAGAGAAATCCCTAAGTCTTGGCCTGTTAGTGGGTCCTGAGGACAGGAGTTGAGAAGCACTGCTTTAGGGAATGGTATACCAGTCGGTATCTCCAAGATTCTGAGTCATGTTGCGAGAAATAATTGTGAAAAGGGTGGAATCTCATTTTCAGTTGTTTAACATATATTGAGAGTGTGAACATCAGCCAGCCACTGACCAATTATTGAGAAAAGAAGTGGTAAAGGAAGCGGCCCATCATCCCTAATGCAATAAAGGGGCCAAATATATAAATTAAAAACAATAAGGTTTACCCACAGTGTCTGTTATTTTGAAGTGTTTGCATCAGAGTAATTGGGCCAGGTCTAGTATGGGGGATTAGATGCAATAACTTTTTAAATGAAAGCCTTCTGATAGTAGGAGTACTCTTGTACTCGACAAGAAAAGTGATTATAAAATATTATATGAAAGTTTATCTTTTAAACGAACTACTGTGTTGTTGCCAATTACTGGCTTATCTGTGAAATAATAGTTTATGCACAATCTTCACTGTACACTACAGTATAAATGGAAATGAATGTGTGGAAAATGTAATATTTTCCTGTCCTATCCCATAATTATTTATTTATTATTTCTAGTACTTTGACCAGAAACATTCGACACAGGCGTGGAGAGAAGGTTGCTATTAACGTACCAAGTGAGTATAGGGCAATGCACTTGGTATTTTTATTCCATCAGAATTGCTGCTTGTACTCTCTAATTTGTTTATTTTGTTTTTCCCCAAACAGTATTTAAAGACCAAAATACACCATCTCCATTTATTGAAAGATTTCCTAATGATAGTGGAGATGATGCAACAGCAGCTAAACCAGATCACATATATATGGATGCTATGGGATTTGGAATGGGCAACTGCTGCCTTCAGGTAATTGGAGCAAACATTCTCTTGAACTTCAAAGTCTTTAACAGAAATGTGACCATGCACATTTTTGACCATTCGTATAGTATTATAGCGTTTAGCAGATAATCCACAACATGGCGTCTGACACCTCTTCCAACGAAAACACCTCAGACCACTTTCAAGGCTTCAATTTATTTAAATGCAAATCCACTACCCCTATGGTAGCTGCATAAAGGAGAACTTAGCGTTTATTACAAATACAAACATATTTTGCATGTTTTTCAGCTGAGCAAAACAGGGGTACTCCAATTTTTGTGCGTTGCTTCATTCCAAAGTTAATAACAGTTTACCTTGTTCTTCATGGACCATTTTCTTAGTGTCCATACAGTTATTTTATTCCATTCTATGAGAGGTGCGCCAGCAGCTTTGTATACTGTGATAGCAATATCTCCATTTTGTTTCTGTAGCTCTAAATATTGAATAAAGAATCTCCCATTTGTGAATCTCCCATTTGTGAGACTACTCTTGTGCTACAATAAATGTAAAGGTGTACCTCAATAGAGGAAAAAACCCTCTGTTTAACATGAGTGGGAAAGTACCTTTTTACCTCCTGAATTAAATTTCATTGCAGTTAAAGGGATAGTAATACTTCATTTTATCTTTATTTTATTTTGTAGGCATTAAAAAAACATGAAGAAAGATATGTCTTATCTCTCAAACCTTTATGGTTTGAGAGATATTCACAAGCAAAGTTTCCCCTCCTGCCCCTTTTTACCTAGTGTAAGCCATCTCTTCTCAGATGATGAATGCAGTCCATAGACCAGACAGATAACAGCAGGGGACAGTCTTCTTCCTATGAGAACAATGAAAGCCCTGCCCCCCTTGACAAGTTTTTCAGTTTTTTCCCTTCTCTTAATTGAAGATTGTCCCTCTCTGCAGTCTACCTGGGCACCTCCCTTCTGCTCTGTCTGAGCAATGTTACATCAGTAAAAGGGGCGGGATGAGGATACTTTGTCATTGAATTACTCTTGAACTACAACTCTGACAGAATCGAAATAACACTCTCCAAAGTATAAATACTATGATGAAAGAGCTGCTTTTATTATGAAACATTACTATCCCTTTAAATAATCTAAAACAACAAATTCACATTGATAGGCAATTTTAAATGCTCTGTAGGTCTGATGCATTGTGAAGAGGTGGGTTGGAGAGCATTCAAGGATTACAATCCCTATTTAAATCAATGAATGTTCATTTCTTCTCCATAGTGCAGTTGCACTGCACCAATTTAGTTTACTGAATTACACCTTTTATTTTTAATGGTGATCCTAACTGATATTTTCAATCCCTGGTCATGGCAGTTAACCGTTAGTCCCAGTCTAATTATAATCGCCGTATGTTCAAAACAGAAGTTGTGGAGTTCAGAGGCAAACCATTTGCAGTATAGGGCAAAACTAAAAATTCCCATTTACTTGAATGGGGATTTTAACCCCTTGAATTCTAGGGAGGTATTAAATGCAACACAAAGCAATGCATTGGAGATCTCTTGAGCATTCAGGTGGCTAAAATCTCCATTTAAATCAGTGGGATTATTTGGAAATTTTTAGTACTCCCCTATAGTGCAATTGGTGCACAGCTGAGGTTGACAAAATATGGCTACATGGTTGGATTCAGTAATTTGGTGCAGTCTGTGGGCCTTCTTGACAGGAACAGTGTAGCAGAATTCCATATGTGCCTTCAAAGCAGCAGCTTCACAAAAACTCTGAGGGAAAGGTACTAAGAAAAAGTGCTGCCAGCTACACCATAGGGAACAAATAAACATTCTAGGGCCAGATTCTATTACAGGTGCTAAATGTTAACTCCTGTTTGATAAAACATTTTCCAATTGAAGTCCATAGAGAAAACTGGAGATAAAAGCAGAAATAAAATTAGCACCTGTAATAGAATCTAGCCCCTTGTTGTTTAGATTTAAATGGGACTTTTAACCCATTGAATGATGGAGAGGAATTGGCCTAAATATTTTGCAAAGCAGTAGAAACCTTTTAGCATTCAAAAGGCTTTGTAATGCATTGGCTACCTCTCTGGCACTCAAAGGTTTAAATCAAAGGAAATTTGGGGAACTTCTATTTTTTTCTCTGAAGTTTAGTTGTTTGCCATAGAAATGTTGTATGTATCCTTAGTACATAGCCACTAGTTGTTTTTACGGTATTTGCACGCAGAGTCTGAGTCGGCCTGTTATGCTGCCTTTTACTGTTTGGTGGACTTTTACCCATACCTAAGATTTATTGGTGGAGAATTTCAAAGGTACCATTCTCCTAATCTTATGGTACATTCATAGTACATCATATGTGTAATGAGGCATGAATGGCAGGCAGTGTAATTTAGACAAATGGAGCTCTGCGTGCAAGTTCAGGATGACCTGTTGTAATCACCACTTATTCCCTAAGTGCAGTCACCTTGTTCACAACTTTGAGACTTAAGATGTTGTATACCCTTTTTGTGTTAAACTGTTAACCCCCTTAATAATAAGTGACATGCCAAGTGCCACTTTTTAGGAGGGTACTGTCCCTCTTTCCAACCCTTGAGTCCCTCTTAGGCTGTCAGACTATATGATGTGTAAGTGTATCACATCGCTTCACAGTAATACAGCTCACACATTAATGTTTCTTTAAACTTCAGTATTTGCGTTTATAAATTAGTCTGTGTGAATAAAATACTTTGGGCTTTCTCTAACTTATTTATTCAGTAACAAACAGGGGTCAAATTGCCCTTTCTCTGCTGTTCTGTTATTTTATTCTTTTGTCCTTATATTGGGGTTATTGTTTTTTTTTGGGGGGGGGCTTCCTTCTGCTCCCATACCACTTTAATATTCATTCTTTAGCTTACCCTGATACCCCCGGGGTTTAGGGACTTTTTAATACTTTTATTTCTTAGTCCATGGCTCCCCTTAAGGACTGGCAGTGCGGTCACTTAAGGACCACAGAGCATTTTTTTTTTTTTTTAAACAATTTGATTCTGGACTCCCCGAACGGCGTGCAGCTGCGCGGGGAGCCCGGAATTCCATGATGTACATGTACGTCCTTGGTCCTTTAGGGACCTCAACCTCATGACGTACATGTATGTCATGCATCGTTAAGGGGTTAAGTACCAGCCCGCCAGCATCTATTTTTTCTACTTTGACTTGAATGGGAGGAGCTTCTGTGGGACATATCACTGCAACCGTTTGGAGTAGAATGGTCAGAGAGGACTATTTCTTCTTGTCTTCTCGTGCTCTATCACATAATCCCACCGTTCTGGGCTATCTTCTCATTGTCTGGCACCTTTACTGGTGGCCATCTTACCTTTCCCTTGCTTTTCCTATGCAGAGTCTGACACTCATGCTCATTTCTCCAGCTTAACCATTTGTACACCAGATAAGTACTTTTTAGGTCTTTCTGGGTACTTTGCATTACATTGGGGATATTGTAACTAGTTCTGTCTAGTTTTAGAGACTTTCTCCTTGACATGTATAAACCTAAAGCGCATATGGGGAAATCTACGGCTAAGGATTCAGGGGCTTCCCTTATTCTCCTCTCTCACTGTTCATCATGCCATGTTGGGCTTCCAAGGGAATATTCTTGGTCTCTATGTCCCTCATATACTGTGGCCCTTCTCCACCACTACCCAAGTGCCTGTTTGGGTTAAAACCTTGCTATAATTTCTGGCAGCTATCCCTACTTCCGTAGGGGGTTCTCCATTCTTGTAAACCTAATTACTACTTTTAAACTGGTTGAACCTGTTTTTAAGGGTTATACTCAGATTATTGGGGGTGTCCGCTGAGCAGGAGTTAAAGAATGATGCCGATATTGACTCTTCCCTCTCTTTTGGAATTTCCTATGGTGATGACCCTGTCCCCACTGTTGAGGGGCTCATTAAACTGTGTTGGAGATCACTGATGTGTGTGTGTGTGGGGGTCTGCTTCTCAGGATATTTTCGAGAGACGAAAGAAAGAGACTCTCCAATGACACTCTTGATCCGATCCTTCTGGAAGAATGGAAAACCACAGATGAGAGGTTTTTCCTTAACAAATGCTTCTCAAAATTGTACCCTTTTATGACTGAGGCAATAGCGCATTGGATGGGGGTGTGAGATTTGACACCTTCTAAGGGGAAGGTGTTTCCCACAGAGGAGAAGATCCAGCTCCTGTCTCAGGATATATGATTGATGGTGTCCCTCAACCATGATCTGGGACTACCTGGAGGCAGTCCCCTACACTTAGTCCTTGAGGCAAGAGCATCTCTCTCCTCAGATGCCTCTCTATTTTTCTCTCCCTGCAGGCCAGGGAGGATCATCATTGGTGGCTACATCTCCCACATCTGACTCCAAGGAGAACCTTTTTGATCCCAGAGTGGAACCTGGCGACAATGGATGCCAGCCAGAGAGGCTGTGGTGTGAACCAGTGGTCAGGGGAGGAAAGTCTCCTGTCCAACTTTATGGAACTCTGGTTCATCTGGCTCTCCTATATGGTTCCCAAGTACTTGTGGGGACTCCAGTGAGGATCCAATTGGGAAACTCGGTGTCTGTGGTCTACATGAACCACCAAGGGGGGAACCTGCAGTTGTACTTTGTACTTCACAGGTGTTTTTACCCAAAGGTTGCCTCCATTTTCATTTCAGTCAAAAGATTGTTGCACCTTCATTTTGTACCTTTGTTTGTTCATGAGAGAGATCTCGATCTGTTGTGCTTTGTATTAAGTACTATGTACAACACATTCTGCTTTTTCGCAAGACTGACTCTCTTTGATTTCCCTGTGGGTCCTAATGTAGGTCAGGCAGGATCCAAGGTTACAATTGCCACTTGGATCAAGGCTACCAAACCCCAGGTGTACGTGATTAGGAAGAATCCTGTTCCTTTCAAGATCACAGCACATGCCACCAGACCTGTAGGTGTTTCCTGAACCTTACAAAAACCAGGCCTCTGCTGAGCCACTATCTATGGTTCTCCATGCACACATTTAACTAACACTACTGTGTCAATGTCTGAGGACTTCCCTTTCCTTTTCATATACTGCCTAGTTTGTTGCTCAGTAGTTTGAGCCCCGTTTGTTCTCGTTTGGTTTGTTCTGCTAGTTTGGTGTCTGTTGACCAGTAAGGTTATACAGATCCAGGTCCTAGGGAATGCTGGTATCCTTGAAAGACTGTTTTTTTTTTTTTGTTTTTTTTTTGGTTTGGTTTGTTTGTTTGTTTTTCCTACCTGGAATCTTTTGGATGCTTTGGTATATCCCCATGATTCCTATGCTCCTTATTGGATATCCTAAAAACATGCATTTGGTACTAGCTTTCCATGATGTGGCTTGGCTAACCCTGGGATAGTTCATATCCTGCCTCAGTGATAAAGTGAAGTATCCTTCTATGTCTGGCTACAACAGTGTAAAAAAATATACTGGCAATTAAAATCTTCTTACCTCTTCCTTCATTGGGGGGATAAAAGAAATACCAGCTAACTAATCTCGGTATAAACAAAGGTATTTACTGTGAATTATCCTTTTTGTATAGGGATGAATGTAGATTTTAGCCTGTGGCTGGTATGTAGGCTTTCATCTTAAAATAGGATATTTGATATTTTAACTAATAAAATATCAGAGATAATTGGCATTGTACTTTTTATTTTATTATATAAAATATAAAAATAAAAAAAATATAATTATATTATTATTATACAAACTTTTGTGTAGACTAGAGGGGTTCAAAAAAGCAGTAGATGTGCTAAATATTAACAAAAAGGGCCTTCCACTCTGCATTAATACATTTCAGTTAGCCCCAGATAGTCAACATGCTGAGTAGCTTGAGGGCCACAAGTTACCCAAAATTGTTCCAGTTTTTCCTTTATGTGTGTTCCATCTTGTAAGTTGGACAAATGCAAGATACACACAAGAAGCAATGCCCTTGCCAGAGTAAGAATTGACACAATCATGTTGTCCTTTGTTTTTATCATGGACCATGTTGGTGTGTGATTTTTATTTGTTTACTAGGAATGTGAAACGGCGTTGCCCATCATGTTATATTATGACCACTGGGCGTACGTGTTTGAAATGTAGACCCACTGATACGCACAGACAGACACATACAGTGAGCAGCAGAAACATGCAAAAGACATGTGTGCGTGTGATGACACATACCGGAGATGCACACATGTAATAGAGATGTATACTCCCGCAACAGACATGCACAGACACACATGCAAGCAACAGACATGCTCACCCACAGGCAATTTATACCAACATGTTAACCCTTTGAGTGTCAGTGGGATTTGCAATGTGTTGTACACCCCTCTGGCACTCAGTGTTAAGGTATAGAGTGGCATGCAGTATACAGTGGTGTGTAATGTCACACAGGGCCGGAGTTGCCATTAGGCAAAGTAGGCACATGCCTACAGGCGCATGCCAACGAGGGGCGCCTGCGCCAGTGGCACCCGCTCACATTGCCCGTCCCCCCAGTCTTGAAGCCTGATGGAGCTCCCTCTTCGCCTCTTTAGGAATGCAGAGCGCTGGGAGATGACCGCGCGGGAGCTCCATCAGGTACAAGACAAGGAGGCACATACAGATCTCCTACCAGGGATGTAGGAAACAGACAACGGGGGGAGGCAATGTGAGGGCAATGTGGAGCTGATGGGGGGCATTGTGAGGGCAATGTGGAGCTGATGGGGGGCATTGTGAGGACAATGTGGAGCTGATGGGGGCAATGTGAGGGCAATATGGTATATGGAGATGATGGGGGGGGGGGCAACGTGGAGATTAGGAGCATTGTGGAGGTATCCAGTGCAGATGGCCCACGGGGGGGGGGGGGGGGGGCTTCAAATTTCTGTGCCTACAGGCTCCTGAGATGTAAATCCAGCCCTGATGTCACAGTTAAATAGCAGTGGGAGGTGTATTCATACCTGGGAACTTTTCGTATTGTGGAGTCTTCTGTGGTGCTGGTGGGGAGAGATCAATGAGGCAATTTGTGTTTAAAAGGAGGTGGGGCTTAATTGTGAGTAGGGACGGGGCTTTACAGAAGTCAAGTGTTAGGATTAGGCTGGGGAAGGAGGAGCAGTGGGAGGGAACTGGAAGTTTACAGTGTGAGCGTTTTGAGGACACTTCCCCCTGTGTTGATGGTCTGTCCTGCTGGCTAAAAGTTGATAACCCACTGACTGCTGCATGGTTGTCTAAGTGGTGTACTTGATGGCTGCCTGTCTTGCTGTGTACATGGAGTGATGTGCTAAGGTACAGATTGTTTTATTTTTTTATCTTAAAAATTTTACCCTATGTTTAGTTATTAAAGTAGTATTAGGAAATGTTTATTTTTTCTTTATTTGCGTACCTTTAAAGATAATTAATCTTCAAGCTATCCACTCCTGCATAATGCGGCACGCTGAATCTTCGGCACAGCTCTTCATGACTTCCCAGTGCTACTTAATTCTCCTCCCACCTCCCTCCCAGCTGCCTCAGGGAGAGCGGTCACACATCCCGTCTGTGTGGTGTGAATCGCTTCTATTGTTAAAGCAAGCTCCAGTTATCATTATACTAAGCTTGTAACACTTTGTGTGCCAAACAATGAGTTTGATACCTGTTGCGGGAAAGGCAGCAAAGGCATGTGTACTTGTATCAATCAAAAAAACCCAAAAAACAATGAACCAATCACACATGATGTGTATTGTGATCTTATCTGACAAAAATGCATCCTTAAGCTAGCTGTCTCTAGAAGGGTATCTCTCATATTAACTGAGAGTCATAAAAGAACAAGGGAAAGAGGGAAAAGCAAGTCTGTTTTTTACATATCAACTTAGTATACTATTTGTGCTAGCTATGTCTCAGGAAACTGATCTGTGCATATACCTGTTTACTATTATGGATTTCTACATTTGTCATCATTTTCATGTTTCTATTCGGTCTTCATTTACAATAGGTAACATTCCAAGCGTGCAGTATTTCTGAAGCCAGGTGTCTTTATGACCAGCTAGTTACAATATGTCCAATTGTGGTAAGTGTCTTTTTTAAAATATATTTTTATTTTTTTTATTTTATTTATTTATTTATTTATTTATTTTTTGCAAGTTCACAGCGCTATCCACATATAAAGAGCAGTACTTACACGGTCCAGTAAGAGGGAAAAAAACATTAATGTTCAGAAAGCTAAAGACGTGCAGTTCTTGAATGAATCAGCTGTTCCTTAAAGGACATATAATTTCCAAAATAATGATTGGTTTAACCCTTTGAATGCCAGAAGGGTACACAATATATATTGCAGAATAATGCTCTTTATAACGCTCTGGCACTGAAAGGGTTAAATTGAACTTTAATCCCTTGAATGTTAGAGAGGTCTTCAACTAATTGCTTCAGTTTAAAAGCCCCATTTCTATGTTATCCAGTGTGGAACACAGATAGATACCATGGGGTAAAGTCCCCTCCTCTGGGGAGAGCTGTTTTTTTAAAAAATGAAAGGCCTCTTAGGGAGAATTCCATCTTCCCTCTAGTTCCAAGTGACCTGCCTGGAGACAGGGTGAATGGGCTCAGTTCTCTTAGGTAGACTTCTTTGTATTTATTTATTTTTATTTCTAGTAATATCAGGCTGTTTAGGCAGGCTCCCGGTAACTGGCTTCCTTTTATTTGGATTGCCCAGTTCACAGGTTCAGTGCAGGAACTTTAAAGGGGAACTATCACCCCTATACAAGTTTGCCTCATTGCGATCTTTGTATAGCGATAACATGTAATTCTTGTGTTTTTTGGTTTGTTTTTTTATTATACTGTGCATGCTGTGGCTAAATTTACAGTTTTAAAAATGAGCTGGGACCTTACTTCTGGACAGACTGTAGATACAGCTCTGTACCGCAGCCTGTCATTCTTCGCCTGTTCCCTGCCCAAGTATTGTCTCGTTCCAACCTCCTCCAATGATGGAGGATTTGTCCATGTAAGCTGGAACATTCTTATTGGCTAGAGAGAGCTCCAGCTTACATGTAGAAAGCGACAATACTTGGGGAGGGAACAGACTAAGACGGACAGTCTGTGGACAGAGTTGTACCCACAGTCTGTCCGGAAGTAAGGCCCTGGCTCATTTTTTTTTTTTAACTATAAATTTCACCATAGCATGCATTGTTTAACAAAAAAGGAAAAAATTGAATACCTGTTATTGTTCTATGAAGATCACACTGAGGCAAACTTGTATAAGGGTGCTCGTTCCCCTTTAACCTTTGTAGGTTGGCTTGGCTATATAAGTTTTTATCTCACTATTTAGATTCTCTGAAGTCCTTCACTTATTAAAAATAGGAGTCTGAAGCTGTAGGTGAGTTACCACCTGAAGTGCTATAGCCCTGCTTTTTGTCCCTGTTCTGGCACCACCGGAATGTGGTGTTTTGCCAGTATTGCACTCTATTCCTATCTGTTTTTATCACTGTGTGTTCCTGGTGGCTGCCTTTACTGTAAGGGCTGTTAACCATTTTCTATGCTTTATTTCTTGTTTACACTTGTGGTGTTAGATGCCTTTTTCTACTGAATTGCTCATACTTTAGTCTCTTTCAACTTTTATTTTCTTTCTCTTTAAGTGGAATTGATAATTTGGCTTGGCCCATTTTTAAGAACTGGTGCCCTAGAGGCAGCTATCTCTTTTTCACACTCTATTCTTTTAAAGGGATATATCATTGCTCCCGTTCATATTCTGGGGGCAGAGTGAGCTTAGAATGAATCGGATAACCTGCTTTTCTTAGCAGTCACGTATCCCTGTGATTTACAAGGTTGGAAGATGTTGGTGTCAAGTGAGGCACTTATGGGAGATTGCTCTCCTTTGTATTGAGCTCAATAGATGCCCCCTTTCTGTGAATCCACCATCAAGCGGCTTCTTTAAAGAGGACTGCAATCTCCGGTTAGATTAGATCCAACTTTGCAGATGACTCTGTGATCTGTAAGGATTATCGGAGGGTAGTGGAGAAATTTAGTGCTAGCCTTGGGACACAGCTTAGATTTTAAAAGGGTTTTATGTAGACCCTATGTGGTCCATTTTAAATCAGTGGGCATTTTTATATATGTATTCATGTATTCCGTATTTGGTGTAGTTGGTTAGCCCATAACTGCACCTCTTTAACTTGGACTACCTGTCTAAAAGCACATTTAAAAGCTTATGGTAACATTTGTTGACTAATTCAGTGGGTAACTGGGGATGATGGAAACTGTAGTACCCAACAGCTATGGAATCACTGTTTGATTATCCCTTCTCTAACTGACCCATTGGAATGCTATTCATGTCTCCAGTTTCCTTGGAGCTAATCTAAAAGCAACTTTTTAAGCACTATTCTCCTAAAAATATCATAAGCAGAACCTCTTCCTCATTTGATGTGCTGGAAATAAACAGATGAGGAAATCTTAAAGAGGAAATTTCACATTACCATAAAAAACTTTAATAGGAGGAGTCTGGGTCTTGAGTTCTACAGTAGAGAATCATGACTGCATCCACAGAAGTGAGATCCAGTACCAATTAAAGATTTGTTCTGGGGAGCCAGTCCACATAGAAATGATTCATTGTAGACATCAGGATTTGTTTTTGCCCACAATAAGGTAAGTAGGGTTTAGCATCAAGGAGGCATAAGTGTTCCTTTTAAAACGGAACTTTCACATATTAATAAGTCGCCATTCAATCATTAAGCATATGGTGACTAGCTTGAAAATACGTGTCTTTCCTATCACAAGTGGCAGATTCTAACAAAATCTTTACTCTTTGGAGACTGACGGGCAGGTTAGTGCAGTCTGAGCGCCTGCGCCTTCAGTCCCTTCCTTTTACCATGTGGCACACTGCAATGCTTTACAGGAGACCAGGACTGACGGCGCAGGCACGCAGACAAGATGTCTGCACTGTTAACTGGTTTCCGGTCTCCAAAGGGTAAAGATTTCTTTAGAATCTGCCACTTGTGATAGGTAAGACACATATTTTCAAGCTAGTCGCCATATGCTTAATGATTGAATGGCGACTTATTAATATGTGAAAGTTCCGTTTTTTTAAAGGAACACTTATGCCTTCTTGATGCTAAACCCTACTTAACTTATTATGGGCAAAAACAAATCCTGATGTCTACTATGAATCATTTCTATGTGGACTGGTTCCCCAGAACGAATCTTTAATTGGTACTGGATCTCACTTCCGTGGATGCAGTCATGATTCTCTACTGTAGAACTGAAGACCCAGACTCCTCCTATTAAAGTTTTTTTTTTATGGTGCCTTAGTCAGTGGTACCTAGGGGGTCATGATTTAAGGTGTGGTGATAAAAAGGAGATAACATTCTCATTGTTATACATTCTCCAATTCTTTTGTTATTCCGTGGAACCAATGCATTAAGTGCTCTAAAGCTGAAGAAATGTTAATGCATAAGCTCCATAGAATAACATAGGAATTGGAGAGGAATTCTTCTCTGTCACCTCTTCATCACACCTTCATTCATATTTCTCACCAGGAGTTCTGCATCAATGAATCATATCAGTCTCCATGGCCATGATATCTAGCACTAATTAAGATCAATTTTGGATATCCAGTCCATAAAGAACTGATTCATAGCAGTCATTTTCTTCCAAGATTAAAAGGAAACTATCACGTGTTTGTTCTTTCTGTAATTGTACACTAAAAATCATTATTAGTATCTGAATAATTAATAAAGTATATTTGTTTAAAACGTCCTTTTTCCATGTTGTATCTAGCTTATAAATAGTGGAAATAGAACATTTGAAGGAGTTGAACATGTATGTAAAGTGGATAATTTTTATGGCTTTACTCGTGTTGTAGCAGTGACCTCTCTACTGTAAGGCCACACCTCCCTCCTTGCTATTGTTCCCAATTTATACTTAGTCTGTTATGGACAGATGTGCATATGAAGGTGTGCATGCTTACACAAATGATGGTGCTCTCAAATGTGTGCCTTTTAAATATTTGTGTGCATGAACGTGTTTATGCAAATGAACAATCATGCAAATGAGTGCACATGACAATGTTCCTAGCATGTACATATGTGAGCATCTGTAAATGTGCGTACAGATGCATGTGAGGTGCATACTCTTGCCTGTGTGTATGTGCATGGAAATGCTTGTGCGTGCCTGTGTTTAAATGTACGCATAAATGTGCAAACTCTCACCTGAGTGAATATACATGCAGATTTGTTTGCAATTACATGCACATGGAAATGTCTATGAATGTGTAAAGAAAAGTGTGCGTGTGACCATACAACTAATTTTATATTAGACCTCCCATCATTCTTGGCTTCTGGGCAGCCTAAGACTACAGGAGCTGTAGCGCCTCTTCTTCATCACAAAAGAACATATTGAAGAATGTGGAGCAAAAGCATTTATTATACATTTAAAAGGTTTACCTTTATGCCACTCCACATAACTAGTAGATTTATCTCCATCCAGACAAGTAAGAACTATATTTGCTCTGGATGGCTGCATATGCACAATATGTCTCGTTCTAAAATGACACGAGGTTCAGTCTATCCCCAGAGAAGAGGGAAAGAGCAAAATATTGATGGAAAATGGATACAAGAAAAACTGTAGCAATAAGCCAAGTTTCATAAGCAATAATGTCAGAATTACAGCAAAGAAATATAGTTTTTAGCATTGCCAGAGTATGGAAACCATACAGTGCAAAAGATCTGTTTTCCATTTTAGCACAATAGTTGCAATTTAAGGATAGTGAAGGAGTGACTCAGTTGATTGAGGGTTTTGTGTTTTTAGAACACTGGGCTGACTCTTGGGTACAATCTATATGGAAGTGATGGATTGCACCTAAATGGTAGAGGAGCCTCTGTGCTAAGGGAGAGAATGCTAAGAAGCTTGGAGGAGCTTTTAAACTAGGAAAGTGGGGGATGATATAAATAGCAAAAATGGGTCCAAGTAAATGCTCAGGAGGGTGGAGTAAGGGTGGCGATAAATTTAGTCAATAGGGAGGAATTCATAGTAAATGAAGATGTAGAAAAAAGGCATGTAGGGAGTAATATATGTAAAGACTTCAAAATTAATTGTATGGTAGATAAAACAGGAGAATTGGAATTGCTGGCGGTTAATAAGCAATTGGACATTGGTATAACAGAAACATGGTGGAATGATGCACATGACTGGGCTGCTATTCCCTGTTTAGAAGAGACAGGATTAATAGAAAAGGGGGAGGTGTGTGCTTATATTTGAAACCAGAGCTAAATCCAGTTTTGCGGGGTGATATTAGTGAGGAAACTGGCCGAATTGTGGAGTCCTTGTGGGTGGAAATCGAGACTAAATGTGGTGTAAAAGGTTAAAAAAATAAAATGGGTATATGCTACAAACCACCAAATATTGATGACAATGTTGAGGCCCAACTGCTGTTGCAAATGAGGAAAGCTGCCCAGCTTGGTCATATTATAATTATGGGAGATTTTAATTATCTAGATATCAACTGGAAAAATGAGAGCTGTCAGAGGTACCCAACAGTATATACCAATGGGGAACAAATGCAAAAGAAGTAAGTCACAACCAGTGTGGTTAACTGCACATGTAAAGAAGAAAATGGCAAGGAAAAAAAGCATTAAAATTATTTAAATCTGAAGGAACTGAACAATCTTTCTTAAAATACAAGGAGTGCAACAAAGATTGAAAAAAATGCAATTAGGGTAGCAAAAATAGATAATGAAACTCGAATAGCAAGGGAAAGCAAGACTAATCCAAAAAAGCTTTTCAAATATATAAATAGCAAAAAAATAAAAGGGATAGTAATGTTTCATAATAAAAACAGCTCTAATTAATCATCATAATATTTGGGCCTTGGAGAGTGTTATTTCAATACTGTCCGAGTTGTAGTTCAAGATTAATTGAATGATTCAGTATCCCCCTTCCATCCCTTTTACTGATGTAACACTGTTCAGCCAGAGCAGAAGGGAGGTGCCCAGGTAGATTGCAGAGAGGGACAATCTTCAGTTAAGATAAGGGGAAAAAGCTGAAAAACCTGTCAAGGGGGTTAGGGGTTTTATTGTTCTCACAGTAGAATATTGACCAGAGCTGTCTGGTCTGTGGACTGGATTCCACATCTGAGGAGTGGGGGTTACACTAGGTAAAAGGGGCGGGAGGGGGTAGTAGTATATTGCAAAGGCATTTGATACAGTGGTGTATAAAATAAGGAAATTGGGGCTAGGAGATAACCTTTGCAGTTGGAAACAAAACTGGCTGAAGGATAGGGAACAGTGTGTGTGGTTGTAAATGGAAAATTCTCCAGTACAGTTAAAGTGGAGAGTGGAGTACCTCAGGGTTCAGTATTGGGTCCGCTGCTTTTTAACATGTTAATAAATGACCTGGAAATAGATATAGAAAGCAAAATATCAATATTTGCAGATGACCCTAAATTAGGCAGGGTAATTAATTCAGAACAGGATATTTTCTCTCTACAGAGGGACTTGCATACAATGTCAGATTGGGCAGACAAATGTAATATGAAGTTTACTGTGGGGAAATGTAAAGTCATGCATTTGGGAGGAAATAATCCCAAGGCTACTTATGAACTTAATGGAATCATTTTAGGGGACTCGTTGCTAGAGAAAGACCTGGGTATCCTTGTCAACTACAAACTTGGAAACAGTGACCAGTGTCAAACCGCAGTAGCAAATGCAAACAACATCCTGTCTTGCATAAAAGAGGTATTGAAGCAAGAGTGGATAACATTATTTTGCTGTTATACAAATCATTGGTAAGGCCTCACCTTGAGTATGCAGTGTAGTTTTGGGCACCAGTTCTGAAAAAGGATATACTAGAACTAGAGAGGGTACAGAGAAGAGCAACAAAATTAATTAAGGGAATGAGAACTTGACATATAAGGAACAACTAGACAAACTGTGTTTATTTACTCTAGAGAAAAGACGACTAAGAGGAGACCTTTTCTGAGAGGCCAAAAGAAGGATCTCTGTGGTGAACTATTTATTCCAAGGCCTGACAGGTGACCAGGGGACACCCCTTGAGATCAGAGAAAAGGTTTAGACTTCAGCAGAGGAAGGGGTTTTTTACAGTAAGGTCTGTTAAATTGTGAAATTCCTTGCCCAAGGAGGTGGTTATGGCAGATACAATGGATACATTTAAGAGAAGATTAGATACATTTCTTTCAAAAGGGAACATACAGAGTTATACTGTTTATCAATAGGCAGATCAGGAAGGTCTGATAAAGACTAACTTAATTGGTAGCAGGAAAGCTATACAATTTTCAGTCACTGTGGTATGAGGAGAAGGATGAACTTGATTGACTTGTGTCTTTATTCAACCTAATTTACTATGTTATTACTATATTATTTGGCTTTGAAGCTGTGAACAGTTGGTTCAGTTTCAGTGTCAGCAACTTGTGACTTTTAAGTAAATCACTTTATCGCCCTGTGCCTCAGGCACCTAAAACTTAAAGGGATAGTAATACTTCGTTTTATCTTTATTTTATTTTGTAGGCATTAAAAAAACATGAAGAATGATATAAGTCTTATCTCTCAAACCTTTATGGTTTAAGAGATATTCACAAGCAAAGTATCCCCCCCCCCCCCCCGTTCAGCCAAATCAGAAGGGAGGTGCCCAGGTAGACTGCAGAGAAGGACAATCTTCAATTAAGATAAGGGAAAAATCTGAAAAACTTGTCAAGGGGGGAAGGGCTTTCATTCTTTTCATACAAAGAAGATTGTCCCCTTCTGTTATCTGTCTGGTCATACAACCAGATTCACATCTGAGAAGAGATGGCTTACACTAGGAAAAAGGGGCAGGAGGGGGAAACTTTGCTTGTGAATATCTCTTAAACCATAAAGGTTTGAGAGATAAGACTTATATCATTCTTCATGTTTTTTTTTTTTAATGCCTACAAAATAAAATAAAGTTAAAACAAAGTATTACTATCCCTTTAAGTTTTAAGCTTCAAAGTACAGGGATTCACTGTGCCTGAAAAAATCCTGTGTACAGCTCCTGCATATAATTTTATAGCGTTATTAAATATATTAGGACTCGTTGAACAGCCCGTTACACGGGCCACAGTGCCTCTGGCGGCCGGTCGCGGGCAGTCACACGCAATGGAGACTGCCCGCGCCTCAGCTGATACAGAGCCTCTGGCAGCCGGTCGCGGGCAGTCACACGCAATGGAGACTGCCCGCGCCTCAGCTGATACAGAGCCTCTGGCAGTCGGTCGCGGGGCAGTCTCACGCAGTGGAGACTGTCCGCGCCTCGGCTGATACAGAGCTGGACGCTCCTTCGGGGCGCCCAGCTCTTTATCAGCCGCGGCGCGGGCAGTCTCTACTGCGCATGACTGCCGCACGCGCAGCTGTGTCTACTGCGCATGTCGGGCGTTACACACAACTTGGTGAATTATTATATAGGATGTGTTCATTTTCTTAACTGATTAGAAACAAATATAAAACTCCAGTAGAAAGTGTGTGAGGCATTGTTTTTGATGTTTTTAAAAATAACTTTTAGACAATTTTGTTGTAGGAGACTTCAGACTGCATTCATAGACTGAAAGTTTTACTGACATCTCTGCTTTGCATGATTATTATAATTGGAGCAGTCTTTTTGACTGAGTCTCCTGTGTAAGAGTGCTATCTCTACAAACAGCTATGCTCTGAATACAAGTTTTTTGCTGTTCTGTTATATAGTAGTATGATTGGTCGAAAACCTTTCAGGGGTGAAAATGATGTAAAAAAAAAAAAAAATTTTTTTTTTTATTTAAACAACACTTCAGTGAAGTCTGGATGATCTTTTAACCCCTTAATGACCCTTGATGGTCATAGTACGTCATGGGTCAATCTGAGTTAACGACCCATGACGTACTATGACCGTCATGGAATTCCGGGCTCCCCCCACGGCTGCACGCCGTTCGGGAGTCAGGAATCAAATAAAAGCTCTGTGGTCCTTTAGTGACCACAGCGTGCCTGCGCGGTCGGTCGTTAAGGGGTTAAGCATAGTTTAAAATAAGGGTAAACAAATTCATAATGAGTACAAAAGTAATGTATAGCTGAAAGTACAGATAAAGAAGGATGGGCAAGGTAGAAAGTGGTTAAAGGAACAGTAATGCCTCGTAACATACAGTGGATATAAAAAGTCTACACACCCCTGTTAAAATGCAATTCAATTGAAAAACAAACTGAAATCGTTGAGGGTGGAAAAATAAAAAAAAACTCACATTAACCTGGTTGCATAGATGTGCACACCCTCTTATAACTGGGGATGTGGCTGTGTTCAGAATTAACCAATCACATTCAATCTCATGTTAAATAGAAGTCATTACACACCTGCCATCATTTAAAATGACTCAGATTAATGACAAATAAAGTTCAGCCGTTCTAGTAGAAATTTCCTGACATTTGATAGTTGCATCTCAGAGCAAAAGCCATGGTCCGCAGAGAGCTTCCAAAGCATCAGAGGGATCTCATTGTTTAAAGATATCAGTCAGGACAAGGGTACAAAAGAATTTCCAAAGCATTAGATATACCATGGAACACAGTGAAGACAGTCATCATCAAGTGGAGAAAATATGGCACAACAGAGACATTACCAAGAACTGGACGTCCCTCCAAAATTGATGTGAAGACGAGAAGACAGCTGATCAGGGAGGCTTCCAAGAGGCCTACTGCAACATTAAAGGAAATGCAGGAAATTCTGGCAAGTACTGGCTGTGTGCTACATGTGACAACAATATCCCGTATTCTTCATATGAATGGGCTATGGGGTAAGGTGGCAAGACGGAAGCCTTTCTTACAAAGAAAAACATCCAAGCCCGGCTGAAGTTTGCAATAACAAACATCAAGTCCCCCAAAAGCATATGGGAAAATGTGTTACGGTCTGATGAAACCAAGGATGAACTTTTTGGCCATAATTCCAAAAGGTATGTTTTGCGCAAAAACAACACTGCACATCACCCAAAGAACACCATACCCACAGTGAAGCATGGTGGTGGCCGCATCATACTTTGTGGCTGTTTTTCCTCACCTGGAACCGGGGCCTTAGGGTGGAGTGAATTATGAACAGTTCCAAATACCAGGCAATTTTGGCAAAAAACCTTCAGGCTTCTGTTAGAAAGCTGAAGATGAAGTTCACCTTTCAGTACGACAACGACACAAAGCACACATCCAAATCCACAAAAGCATGGCTTCACCAGAAGAAGATTAACGTTTTGGAATGGCCCAGCCAGAGCCCAGACCTGAATCCAATTGAACATCTGTGGGGTGATCTGAAGAGGGCTGTGCGCAGGCGATGTCCTCGCAATATGACCGATTTGGTGCACTTTTGCAAAGAAGAGTGGGCAAATATTGCCACGTTAAGATGCTAATAAACTCCTACCCAAAAAGACTGATTGCTGTAATAAAATCAAAAAGTGCTTCAACAAAGTACTGGTTTAAGGGTGTGCACACGTATGCACCCAGGTTATTGTGAGTTTTTTATTTTTCCCCGTCAACGATTTCAGTTTGTTTTGCAATTGAATTGTTCACGTTAAAGGTCACATTAAAGGTGGAAAAAGTTCTGACATGATGTATCTTTGTCTCATTCTTTAACATCACAAGAACCTGGCATTGTAACAGGGTGTGTAGACTTTTTATATCCACTGTACTTTCATGTACTTTTAACCCTTTGAGTGCCAGAGGGGCATGCAACGCATTGCAAAGCAATGCGTTGCGTACCCCTCTGGCACTCAAAAGGTTAATTGAACAACCAATTCTAATGCGCACTAATAATGAAGTGTAGATTGTGGAAAAGTAATCTTTTATTAGTACTTGATATCATATCCATGGGGAGGACGTTATTATTTCTATAGGGCTCCAAACTCCACCCACTGAATCCTTTCTAAGAAAAATATTGTGGGAGGAGTTTTGGGTTCAAGAGTCCTGCAACAAATGATCACATCTTCCTTATGGACATGATATACAGTACTTAGTGGCCACTGGATTTTCTATCCAAGTAACCTAAGTGGAGGCTTATTATTAGGAGTAGTTGGAGTTCATTTGACCCATAGGCGATTGCATTTAATCTTCCATATAAATAAAAAGAAATTATATGAGGGCATTATAACAACTAAGCTTAAAGACATAGTATTGCTTAAATATACCTTTACTTAATGCATTCAAAAGTGTTAGAAACAAGTGAAAACAAAGCATTCTAATGCTCTATAAGCAACTCTTTTATCTTCTTTCTTCCCAGGATTGGGTTAAGTAGCTGCCACTAGTAGGTAGGGCACTTGCACTCTAAAAGCTGTCTGGGTTTAGTCTGATAGCTCCACTTTACTCCTGCCCAGTAGCAGCTGCTTCCAGCTATAGTGTTTTCTCACTCAGGAGAGTAACAGGGTTGATTGTTTACTTTTTTCTGACTGCCCAGTTAACCGTGATTATATTGGTGGTTGAGCTCCCCTCCTTCAGAGGGCAGGACACTTCATAAAAGACGGGGGGTTTTGAGTGAAGACTCCCTTCTTTTCCAACTCAGCTCTGCCTTAACTCCCAAATGCATGTGCTGTCTCTAGCAAGAGAAAGTAGGTGGCAATTCTTTAGTTTTTACGTCTACTTTTTTATTTGTACGCTAGATATGGGGCTGGTTAATTTCTCTTTAGGTGGCCTCCCACCACTGACTTCCCTGGAGTTGGACTACCCAGTTCACAGGATTTTCTATTTCGTCCATTCTCTCTAGAGGTTGACTTTATGACAAGTTTGTTCCTCAATGCTGAACCTCAGGTTCTGCTTTGAGGTTCTGCTTTATCTAGATGGTAGCCTTAAGGGAAAAGACTGTTGAGTAACCCTTTGAGTGCTATGATCCCCTGTATTATGTCCCACTGTTGTCTCATCTTCACGTCCTGTGGTGGTTATGCAGTCATTCTTTATTGAATTCCCTTTCCTATATGTGTCTGGGTGGTAACGGTAGCTGCTGCACTTGGTTTTCCAAATGCAACCTTCTCAGTGCCAGTTGCACTGGAGGTTATTAGACACTTCTATCTCTGCCTCTGGGTATATCGGAGTCATTGCAAATGTTATTTCTCTTACATCCAATATGGAACACTGGTACCATGAGGAGGGCCTCAAACCCATGAGACCTGTGTTCTATATATATATATATATATATATATATATATATATATATATATATATATATATATAAAATATATAGTTTGTGGAACTTTCTACTGTATATTAAGTAATTTTTCTTTTTGGGCATGGCCCAGACACATAGCCATCTTTTCCTCATAGACTTCAGTGGGAAAGGTTGTGTGGGACATATCTCTGCACCCATTTATACTACGTGTCAGAGTGGACTTTTTTTTTTTTTTTTTTTTTTCTCCGCTGATCATCAAAAAGAAAACCTATAAACTTTCCCAACTTATCCTTAAAAAAACTGTATATAATTTCTGTGGGTATACTAAATGAATTAGAAGGAAAATGTAGTTGAAAAGACAAAACAAAAAACATACTAAAAATGCCAACATTGTTCTTGTCCTGGGGGGGGCCTGGTCACCAATGTAAATACATTAGAGTTTACATTTGTCCCCTATAACACAGTTGATTTTCTCCAGGAATACCTCTGTTTTTCTTGATAACCAGGCTCTTAAGTAAAAAAAGTTGCAGACTTGTTTGCCACTGACTTTTCTAAAAGTGTGGAACTGACAGAGAAAAATGATTCTGGGAAGTAAAATGCTTTCTTCTGCATCCTCTCCATAGTACAAACTATTGGATATATCCAGTCCAACCCATAACTGATGTGGGATGTGGAATAGTAAAATATCAACATCATCATTTGACTGGATTCTACTGCAGGTATGATTAGTTGTATATCAAATATTACCAAAGGTTAGAATATAAATTCTTTAGACGCAAACCCAGTGACAGTTGTTACTGCTTGCAATAGAATCCAGCTCATGGTAACATAGCCAATGCACAGAACAATTTTTCTCTGTCATCCAATACAGGATACTGTTAACTTTGGGTAGGTGATCCACCCCTTTAATTAGGTAGGAACAATTCTAGAATTGTATGCAGGGGATGGAGCCTACCTTCCCTCCTTGGCTGCAGCTAGCCAACCAGCCCCAGTAAGATTTGTTCCTTGGTGAAGACGCTGGCAAGATAACCATTCTGCTATAGTTTTAGAATGTTTTATTTTTCTGTTAGAAATGGAATACTACCATTAGACGGATTACCATAACTGACAATGCTCTTAAATGTGGCTAGCTCAGTAACCAGGTGCCTTTTGTGGACCGTAAGCCCTGGGGGGAAAATCTTGGCTACAAGATCTTTCCTCAGGAGTTGCCCACTGAGGCTTCTTCTTAATGCATGGTAGTCTGAAGACAGAAGATCTGCAGGAAAGGTGAGCATCCCTTTGAGTGCTGCAGGTCCACATGTCCCACAGTGCCCGTCCGCACAGGGGTTTTTCCATTGGAGCTCCTATTGCACACTCCTGCAATCATTGGGTTTATCTGTATGTCTGTTGGGTGTTTTGGAGCAGGTTTATGTGGTAACTTAACCCTGTAGCTGCTGGTTTTGCATCCTTGGTTTTTTTTGGCATTTTCCCTACTAGGTTCAGTGTTTTTTGGGTCTTCTAACATGTTCTAGTGATGTTTCATGTACTTTTATTTTACTGTTTCAACTTTGCCAAAATTTGAGTTCGGCGCCTTTAAAGCACATTTTACCGCATAGACGTCATTGCTCCATTCACTTATATGGGACTGTACAGTTTGGGACATATCTCTGCAACCGCTTAGTGTAGCGACTTCAGAGATGGCTCATTTTAATTGTTTGCCCTTGTTCAGCCGGTTAATGTTTTAAGTGTGTTGGGGGGCTCAGGGGGCTTCGGGCACTGTTGGGGTACTTTTTATGGGAAAACTACATTTCCCATGAGCGCTTGCTTCACACGCTCGTTTCTGATTGGCTCTGGTAGCGCCAGCCATTTTGTGCCTTTTCCAGAACGAGTATCCTATGCAGGGGTTGGATTCTCCTTCTCCCCTCTGCATATTAACCCTTCACCTGCCAGATAAGTGTATTTTAGCGATTTCTGGGGTGAAATTTTAATCTAACACACTGTATTTGGGTGATTTCTTATATTCTAAATGTTTTTGACACTGTGAGAACGTCTAATCCGTTGGAGCTTGGGGCCAGGCCTAAGACTAAGGACGCTGGGGTCTCTGGGTCCTCTACTGCACATCGCTCCTCATGTCATTCAGGTTTACCTAGGGATTCCTCAGGTCATTTATGCCCAGCATGTTCTGATGTCCCTGAGTCTCTTCCAGGGACCTCCCAGCCATGCATTAGAGCCAGTTTGGGTGCAAGAGTTCAAGGCTGCTTCTCGGGACCTTAATTCTACATTACAACTCTTTCCATCCCAGTTACAAGGGGTCTTCCATTCATGGCAGACCCCTTCTTCAATCAAACCTTCCCTGCAAAAACCGCAGGGAGTACCTGACGTATCAGATTCCTCTTAGGAGGAACTGTTGGTGGATTCCGATGTTGGGGAATGTTCTGCTGTGGGCTCCTCTCAGTTTTTTGGGGACCCCTTTGAGGCTGATCCTGAGCCCTCGGCTGAGGGCCTGATCAGGGCTGTCTTGACTACCCTAAACATTCCCTTAGTTCAGGAGGTTTCTTCAGATCCCTCTGATGTGTTTGAGGAGCCTAAAAAGCCCCTTACTTGTTTTCCACCTAACCCCACTATTGACCACCTTGTGTCTGATGAGTGGAAATCCCCAGACAGGAAACCTTCTGTTTCCAAGAAATTTGCCAAGCTTTACCCCTTCTCTGAGGCGGCGCTTGCTCAGTGGGTTCATCCCCCCCAAAGTGGATGCTCCTATCTCCAGGCTATCTAAGTCTACTGCCTTGCCAATTTCTGATGCGTCAGCTCTGAAAGACTGGACTGACAAGAAACTTGAGGTCTCCCTCAAGTCCATTTTTGCCACTGCTGGTACTGCCATGCATCCAGCGTTCGCTGTGGCATGGGTTAAGTGGGCCATTGTGGTCTGCACTGAACAGCTCCCCCTGGCTGTCCATCAGGGTGCTCCTACTTCGGATATGTTGTGGCTTCTTGCAAACATTTTTGAGGCCCAGCACTGTTTCTGCTGCTTTATTTGATGCCATCCTTTTGGTGGCTAGGGCTTCCACCATGTCAGTGGTTGCCAGACGGGCTCTTTGGCTCAAGATCTGCTGACACTGCTTCCAAGAAAGCCTTGCTCTCTTTGCCTTTTCAAGACACTTCATTGTTTGGGCCAGATCTCAAGCATCTGAGTAGTGAGGCCACAGGGGGTAAAAATACCTTTCTGCCCTTGGTCCCCAGGAAGAAAACGCCTCTCAAGCGTAATTTTTTTTTTTTTTTTTTTTTTTTTTTTTTGTTCGGAGAACCAGGCGGTTTCCTCAGCTTCGCACGCCTCCTCCAAGCCCAAACAGCAATGGAAGCCCAAGGTCTCTTCCAAGCCTTCTTCGGCATGACTCGCCGGACCCAGGTCCCCACTCGGCTGTGGGTGGCCGTCTGTGTCACTACCACAGCGACTGCGAGGATTCAGTGGCGGACCCATGGGTTTTACAGGTGGTGGCGGAAGGGTACATGATCCCTTTCATCTCTCTTCCTCCTTTTCGCTTTTTTCCTTCTCATACGCCCCAGGGCGCAGAGAAACGCTGTCTGTTCAATGGCACTATCCAGGCCCTTCTGGACAAGAATGTTCTAGAACCTGTTCCAGTTCAGGACAGAGGTATGGGTTTTTACTTAAGCCTCTTTGTGGTCTCCAAGAAGGACGGTGGTTGTCATCCCATTTTGGATTTGAAGGATCTCGATTCCTTTGTGAGCAGGACTCATTATCACCAAGAGTCCCTAAGGACGGTGATTGCTGCTATGTCCCCGGGGGAATTCCTTGCCTCTCTGGATCTTCAGGACGCATATCTACACATCGCCATTCATCCAAAGAGCCGGCAGTAGCTCAGATTTGCCTGCGACCAAGGGCACATTCAGTTTTCAGCTCTTCTCTTTCGTCTAACTACAGCTCCTCAAGTCTTCAACCATGTCCTGGGAGCTTTAGTGTCCGTCCTCCACCGGGATGGCATCCGAGTTACTCCATATATGGACGACCTGCTTCTGAAAGCCCCTTCTGCGGAACTTCTTCATCAGCAGGTTCAGGACTGCATTCATGCTCTCACCCATCACGGGTGGATCATCAACATGGACAAGTCGGATCTTGTCCCATACCAACGTCTTGTTTTCCTGGGCCTTCTCTTCGACACTCAGCAGAGCATGGTGTTTCTCACAGATTAGGTAGCTCGCCAGATCGGCCACAGGGTTTCTGCGGTTCTGACTCGCAATCCAGTTCCAGCCAAGAAGCTGTCCTCCTTTAGTGGGGAAATTCATCTGCACCATGGAAGCGGTCCCATTTGCCATGGCTCACACCAGGGAATGCCAGAGGTTTGTGATCCAGGCGTGCAAAGGTCAGCAAGACCTTCTGAAGAGGTCCGTATCCCTTTCTCTTCATGTGGAACTGAGTTTGTCGTGGTGGCTCGATCTCTCCAATCTGCTGAAGGGCAAGTCCTTCCTGGTATCCTTCTGGACCACGGTGATGACGGATGCCAGCCTCTCCGGCTGGGGAGAGGTCCTGGGTCGCCTGAGTGCTCAGGGTCGGTGGTCTCCGGAGGAATCTCTCCTTCCCATCAAGGTGTTTGAGCTTCGGGAGATATTTCATGCCCTTCGTCATTGGACACCTCAGCTGGAAGACTGCCCAGTCCGGCTACAGTCCAACAACGCCACGGCCGTGGCTTACATAAACAAGCAGGGTGGAACAAGAAGTCTCGCTGCTTGGTTAGAGGTCAAGGCTATTTTGTCCTGGGCAGAAGAACACGTTCCTGCCATATCCGCAGTGCACATTCCTGGTGTAGATGTCATGGCGGACTTCCTCAGTCGACACATGGTGGACAGCAGCGAGTGGGAACTGCACACAGAGGTGTTCACCTTCATTGTTCAGAAGCGTGGTCTTCCTTGCGACAAGACACAACTGGAAGGTTCCGAGGTTCTGCTCTCGATGGAGGGATCCTCTAGCTATAGAGGTGGATGCCATGTCCATTCCTTGGTTATTTCCTCTGGCTTACATCTTTCCTCCCCTCCCCATGTTGCACAGGGTGTTGCGGAAATTGAGACTGGAGCGCTGTCCAGTTATTCTGATTGCTCAGTGCTGGCCTCAACACGCCTGGTTTCCGGAGCTTCTGGATCTGTCGCTGACGGAGCCATTCCGGCTCCCTTGCGTCTGGATCTTCTACAGGGTTATCTGTGGAAGGAGGATGTTCATCGGCTAGCTTTGACAGGTTGGGAATTGAATCCTCAATATTGAAGAAGAAAGGGTTTTCTTCTGGTGTGGTGGCTACTATGCTCAGTGCCCTCAAACCTGTTTCTTCTAAGGCCTACCACTGGGTCTGGTCGACCTTTCTATCTTTGTGTGCTGACAAGGACCTGGCTCAGGAATTTGATCTACCTATGGTCCTTGCCTTTTTGCAGGACGATGTGGACAAGGGCCTCAGTTTGAGTTCCCTTAAGGGTCAGACTCCTGCTCTCTCTCTTTTTTTTTTTTTTTTCCAGGGGCGCTTTGCTATTCTTCCTGATGTCAAGGTTTTCTTCCAGGGCGTTGCTCATACTCTTCCTGTTTTCAAGACTCCTGCTCCTCAGTGGGATTTTAACTTGGTTTTGGGCGTTCTTCAGCACCCTCCATTTTAGTATTTACTACTATTCCTCTACGCCTGTTGATGTGGAAAGTGGCCTTTCTCCTGGCAATCATGTCTGTTCGCTTTTTCGCGGAGTTACATACTCTGTCCTGTAAACCACCTTTTTTGGTGTTTCACAAGGACAAGGCTGTGCTTCACACTTCTCAGGCGTTTCTTCCCAAGGTCGTCTCTGAGTTCCACATTAATCAGGAGATTGTGGTGCCTTCTTTCTGCCCTGACCCTTCCTCTGACAAGGAGAGGGATCTCCACTTGTTAGAAGTGGTGCGTTGTCTCCAGTTTTATGTCCATCGCATTGAGTCTATCAGGCAATCTGACGCACTGTTCTTCATTCCTGAGGGTCCCAGGGCAGGAAGACCTGCATCCAAAGTGACTGTTGCGTCCTGGATCAAGTCCACTATTCGTAAAGGTTTACGAGCTCAGGAAGAAGCCTGTTCCCTTCCGGGTCATGGCTCATTCTACTAGATCTATTTGGGTCTTATTGCGCTTACAAGAATCAGGCCTCCGCTGATCAGTTGTGCAAGGCTGCCACTTGGTCGTCTGCGCACACCTTTTTGAAGCACTATCGTGTTGATGTGCTGGCATCGGCTGACGCCAGTTTTGGGAAGAAGATCCTGGAGGCAGTCTTTCTTCAGTTCTTTAGTGCTTCCTTCACTTTTGAGCCCTGTTGGCTCTAGTTCAGTGTGCTGTGTGACAGTTCCTGGGGTGTTGTTACCCCTGTTCAGTGTCCGTTGACACTTCATTGTTTTGTTGGGCTATCTCTGATCTGATGCTTCATATCTGCTCTGGTGACTTTGGGGGCCTTGCGTCTGGTCCTTGCCTTACTTTCCGCCTCTGGGAAACTCAATGGTTGGACATCCCAAAGTTACCAGTAACCTGTATTGGACGACCGAGAAAAGAGGATTTTAGTCTTACCTGTTAAATCCTTTTCTCTTAGTCCATACAGGTTACTGGTCTTTCACCCTGTCAAGGGACCATGCTTGGCTGTCCTGTGGCAGACTGTGGTGTTCCTTCGGGGTCATGCTCACAGGAGTCTTTTTTTCCCTTCTTTTATCTAGTCAATAGTTAGTGTCTCAAATCTTACTGGAGCTGGTTGGCTAGCTGCAGCTAAGGAGGGAAGGTAGGCTCCACCCCCTTCATTCACTTCTAGAATTGTTCCTATCTACTTAAAGGGGTGGATCGCCTACCCAAAGTTACCAGTAACCTGTATGAACTAAGAGAAAGGTATTTAACAGGTAAGACTAAAATCCTCTTATTTTTCTCTTTCCATTATAGATGGCTTTAAGTGCTGCAGCTCCATTTTACAGAGGCTATGTTTCTGATATAGACTGCCGTTGGGGTGTAATCTCAGCATCAGTAGATGATCGAACTAAAGAAGAAAGAGGTCTAGAGGTATCCTTTCATTAGTATTTATTGTATTTTTTATTCTTTATTTTAAACAAGGTGATTGGGGGTGTTGAAAGAAGCATGGGGGGGGGGGGTAGGTTATCATAAACCCAATAACGCCATAAAATGTACAATACTCATGGACAATGAGAAAAGGAAAAGGTCAATGGAAGAATGAGAAGGAAAGGAGCTGAGGTTTCACTTGGGTTTATATGAATTTGGGTTACATTCAGTTGAGGTTAGAACCCCTTAAAGTGATAGTAATGTTTCATAATAAAAGTAGCTCTAATTAATCATCATAGTATTTGGGCCTTGGAGAGTGTTATTTCAATTCTGTCAGAGTTGTAGTTCAAGAGTAATTGAATGATAAAGTATCCCGCTCCTTTTACTGATGTAACACAGCTCACCTCAGAGCAGCATGGTGTGTCCAGGTAGATTGCAGAGAGGGACAATCTTCAATTAAGACAAGGGAAAAAGCTGAAAAACGTATCAATGGGGGCAGGGTTTTCATTGTACTCACAGTAAGAAGATTGTTCCTTGCTGTTTGCTGTCTGGTCTATGGACCAGATTCCGCATCTGAGAAGAGGGGGGGTTACACTAGGTAAAAGGCCTGGAGGGGGAAATTTTATCATTCAGTTTCTCTTGAACTACAACTCTGACTATTGAAATAGCTCTCTATGGCTCAAATACTATGAAGATTAATTGGAGCTGCTGTTTTTGTGAAACACTACTATCCCTTTAACAGGAAACTGAATCAGTGTTGCAAGAGAAACCATGTATAGGCTGTGGTCAGCACACATCCTAGTAGTAGTAGTGATTCCAAATAATTTAGAGCATTTGCATATGAAAGTTTGGTTTAATTGTAGTCCTTCTTCTACTGGATGTTAATGAAGTTTAGATTATATGGAAATGGGTACGTAATTCTTACCTGTTCTTTATTATAATTCCATTTTTTTTTTCTCCCCTTTGGTAGCCACTGAAGAATAACAAATATCGAATCAGTAAATCAAGATATGATTCCATAGATAGTTACTTGTCTTCATGTGGTGAAAAATACAATGATATTGACTTGACTATAGATAAAGAGATCTATAACCAGCTGATAACAGAAGGTAAGTTCCATTGTTAAGGAGTATAAAAAGGAAACTTTGCCATGGGAATAAGTGTTGCTTAATTTAACTTTTCTGTGTTAAGGGACTTTTTAAATTCAGGTCTGCCTTTAGGTCACACCTCCTCACAACAAATAGGCTTCAATAAAATTGAGTAGACTACAACAGAAAGCAAATAAGCAAAAATATATAGATTTGCCCAACTGCTGCGTGAATGCCACATAACTAGAAAAATTACTCTTAAACAAAAAAGAAAAGAGCCACTTTTTCATGGAATATAGTCTCCCTTTAAAGCTAATACAACTAGATAAGCTTTCTGCAGCTATGATGAAATGCATTGTTTATATTTATTAAAACATTAGGAGCCTTCTGTAAAAAAAAAAAAAAAAATACATAGTAATATAGTTGAGTCAGGAAAAAGGCATTCGTCCATCAAGTTCAGCCATGCCATAATCACCCATGTTCATTCAGACGAAGACAAAAATGACTGAAAAATCCCTGCTTTTGTTTCAGTAGAAATCACCTTTCCTCTGGTCTTAAAGGGTTAGTAATGTCTTTATCGAACAAAATGAAATATTATAGCTATTGCAAAAATAAAGAAAATGATCTCAGTCCCATCTCTCAAGCCTTTATGATTATGCTAAAATCCTCCCCTCCCTCCCATTTTTACTGATGTCAGCTGTAAGCTGACGGCAGGAGATCCTAGTCCCAGGACCAGCAGGCGGCTCTTCAGCAGAACAGAAATACTTAATTGGAACAGTCTACAAAGTGTGCTTGCAAACCAGGCAAATTTTGTAGTCAGTGGAGCGCTCTCTCCCACAAAACTATGTGTGAATAAGAATTAGATGTATAGACGACAGGGGGTTAAGAGGGAATCAGAGGTAATGCTTTGTAGTGGGTACAGATAGAACAAATATGCCTTCCTCTCCTAAGAACTAGCAGTAAATGGAGCACAGCAGGATATCGGAATACAAAGTAAATTCCTCTAAATAACCAATGCGATGCTGGAAGCTAAAATAGATAGTTAAACGGACTATCTTTCTGTTACGATACCAAAACACTCATGTGTATACACGTGGGTTATCTAATTAGTAAACCAGCAGTAAGAGACTCCTAATTATCAGGGATACATTCTGGCTATATTGACAAACAAACGGAACCAGACGGTTTTCCTTGAAAACAAACACAAATGCCTGTTTGATCTGTAATTTGCAACATTGTAGCGAATCCCGTGAATTACTAAAACAGAGGGAAAGAATATTGGTCAGCGTAGAAATATACTACAAATCAGTGCTCCAGTAAACCTGAATAACTGTGCTGTTGATAAAGGTCCTCTAGAGAAATTCACAATATATATAGAGGTTCCCTTTACCACTAGTACAATGTATGGATCTCCTACAGAGGTATGCCAAAACATGTGAATTATATAGAAGTTAAAACACTGTAATTCATGCTAAGTTAGTTTTATCGCTCAGAGGATACCTCTAAGAAATATTCAGTGTACTGAGACTGGCACACGAATAGGATTAACCTCTTAAATACCACTAATGAGGATTAAGCACCAGTCTTACTATGAGCAAGAGTCTGATATTTACAATTAAGCTAGTTAAAATACAAGCTGTGGAAATAATGAGACTCATTGCCTCTTTGTATAAAGAACAATAATCTAGTGGGCTCTATATAAGGAAATTCTAACTATTTAAGAAATATGAGTCAGAAGTCAGAAAATTGATAAATAATCAGCAGGAATATTACATCTTCCCTTAATTAAAGGGATAGTAATACTTTGTTTTATCTTTATTTTATTTTGTAGGCATTAAAAAAACATGAAGAATGATATAAGTCTTATCTCTCAAACTTTTATGGTTTAAGAGATATTCACAAGCAAAATTTCCCCTTCCTCCCCTTTTACCTAGTGTAAGCCATCTCTCTCAGATGTGGAATGCAGCCCATAGACCAGACAGATAACAGAAGGGGACAATCTTCTTCCTATGAGAACAATGAAGGCCCTGCCCCCCTTGACAAGTTTTTCAGGTTTTTCCCTTATCTTAATTGAAGATTGTCCCTCTCTGCAGTCTACCTGGGCACCTCCCTTCTGATCTGGCTGAACAGTGTTACATCAGTAAAAGGGGCGGGAGGGGGATACTTCGTCATTGAATTACTCTTGAACTACAACTCTGACAGAATTGAAATAACACTCTCCAAAGTACAAATACTATGATGATTAATTAGAGCTGCTTTTAGTATGAAACATTACTGTCCCTTTAAGGGTACTACAAGCATATATCTGCAGAGGAGAAATATTGAATTAACACAAATTAGGCATTCTATGTAATATATGGAAAAACAAACATATCAAATAACATACACATAGAATTTCTGTATATAATCTCAAACCAATGTACCTGACCTCTAGGCTATATTATATATGAACATCAAGCTTACTGTAAATATATCCCCTGATCGTAATTTATGCATTGTACAGTTCACCCCACAAACGTTTTCCCGTCTCCTTTTAGATATACGTTAATAAAGATATACATTTTGATTACCCCTTTTGAGTGCCAGAAATACAGGTTCTTTCTCTATGAGGCTCTTCCCTGAAATTGAAAAACTAAGCTCTTTCTCTTGTAGGCAGCAATACGGGGGACAATTACAAAATCTCAGAGTGGGTATTAGTTGGTGCAGCACATATTTGTCTTGTACAAACTTTGTAGACCGTTTCAATTAAGTATTTCTTTGTTCATTGCGTTATTTTGGCTCTGCTGAAGAGCCGCCTCAAGTCAGCTGACACAAATCTCCTGCCATCAGCTTTCCAGCTGACATCCGGAAAAGGGGAGGGAGGGTGGATCTTTAGCATCACATATCTCTCAAACCTTAAAGGGTTGAGAGATGGGACTGAGATAATTTTAGTTTATTTTTGTGATAGCTACAGTATTACATTTTGTTATATAAAGATGTTACTATCCATTTAATGGATAACCTCTTGCTCTTCGCTGATATATGAGTAAATAGTTCCTTGGAGAGTTATTTTGTATTAACCTCCAAATATATTTGTAAATAGTAACTAATACTGCTGTATCTTCTCTAATGTAAACAAACCCATTTTAGCTAGTCTTTCTTTATAACTCAGCTCCTCCAATCCTTTTATCATATGTGTTACACATCTCTGCACTTTTTCCAGTTAAATAATGTGTTTTTGTTTTTTAAGAACTGGTGCCCCAAATTGTACTCCATGTTCTAGATGAGGGTTTACAAGGAATTATATAGAGGTAAAATTATATTTCTATCAATGTCATTTTGACAGGTACAGGGGTTACCGCTTGGTAGACCAACGGTTTAGTAATTATGCAGCCAGACAAAATGCTATTCTCTTCCTCATGCCAAGTGGGGTTCCCTAGAGAGGTTCCCTAGAGAGAGTTCTGGATTTGTCTGCCCATTATGCTGTGGCCCCTACTACCCCACTGGGGCCCTCCAGCCATGAACAAGAGCCAGTTTGGGTGAAACACTTTAAGTTCACTGTGGTACAATTCCTATGTGGAGACTTCTCGCTTCAAGATTGAGTCCTTGTACTTTGTCATCTCAGCTAAGTGCCCAGTAGAATACCTTGCTTCTCAGGATCTGCAGGACAAGTTGTTGCACATTCCTATGCACCTGGATAGTCAACGCTCTCTGCGTTTTGCCTCAGGCTCGGAGCATTACCAGTTTACCGCTCTGCCCTTTGAGCTGGCCTCTGCTCCTTGGGTGTTTACCAGAGCCCTGGCGGCCTGGACAGCTTTCATTCATACCCAGGGGATTCAGATGACTTTATCTGGACAACCTTCTGTTAAAGGTTCCATCGCAGGAGCTTCTGGCCCAGGACTGTGGACTGATTCTGGTCCACCAGGGGTGGGTCCTGAACATATCCAAATCCTCCCCAGTTTCTTAACAGAAACTGGTTTTCTTGGGGATGAGGTTCAGTACACCTATGGGGAAAGTCTTTCCGGAGTACAAGATTGTGCAGATCATGCAGGATTTGTCACAAGCTCTGGAGTGGCCCTCCGCTCCGGGCCGGGAGTACATGAGGGTTGCAGACCATCTAGTATCTACCATAGAAGCGGTGCCCTACTCATGTGCATACCAGAGAACTCCAGAGACTTATCATCCGGAAGTGGCACGGGAATCTGGATCTTCTGGATCGGCAGCTCTCCCTCTCTCCAGCAGTCAGACAGGATCTGGTGGTTGTACAGGCGCAACCTGTAGCAGGGGAAGCTGTTTGTGGTCTCGGAGTGGACCATGGTCATGACGGATGCCAGCCTGAGTGGCTGGGGTGCGGTTCTGGGTCACCTGCTGTAATGGATGGTTTTTTGTGTTGAAAAGATTATTGCTGCAGGGGAGTATGGAGGGCTCTCCCATACTGATGAAAACTCCGGCAGTAGCTAAGTATCTTTTATGTTCTCTTTTTGTAATACATCTTTAATAAACTGTAGTTATAGTTTCACTACCACTGTGTATGTCTTTTCTTTATCTTTTTCTGGAATTCCAGACCTCTAATGAAACACCTGGGAGTACAGGGCAGATGGACTGTGGAGGATTCCCTCTAATCCATCAGTGTCCTGGAGCTCAGGGCGATCTGGCTCACTCTGGCCTACTGGACCCCTCAATAAAGAGTCTTATCTCTTTACTATTGAAGTCTGTGGGAATATTTATAGATAAAACCAGTGACAGAATCCAGGCAGCTGTGTGCAAAATGAATCAATATGCATTTCTTTAAGATTAACCCAATTACTTGGTATTTAACATTTTCAAATCAAAAGGAAGAATGAGTGACGAAGTTAGAGAGTGCAAGATAAGCTAATGTGACTGAGAAAGTGTGTTGGCATGCACACTTAATTTGGAAACACTTGAGTACCAAATATTAGTCGATAGCTTTGGTAAATCCCAGTGGTTCTTGTATTCCAGGCAGGGATGTAAGAGAAGAGGGTATTTTATATTTTTTTCCAATAAGTTATTTTCTTAGTCCACGTGAAACAAAAACAAAAAGGTACTGGGTTGGGGTATCAGAAAGTGCTTGTGGAGATTGGTGTCTACCAGTGTAACCTCTGGGTCATACCCTGTAACTGGAGGTTTTTACTTCTAGTGGAACCAAGCTGCAAGCAGACATGATGTGAGGAGACTGTGACTTCCAATGGAATCAGGCCAAGGGGCATTTAGTGTATATGGGAATTGTGATTATTATTGAAACCAAGCTGGTGGTCATACGCAATGTATTTGGGGATTGGTGTTTTCAGTGGAACCAGGTTAGACAGTATTTTTTGAGGAAATGTGACTACCAGTGAAACCAGGCTGAGGGGCAGACCAGGTATGTAGGGACTATGACTTCCAGTGGAACCAGGCTGGTGGGGACCTCTGATGACCAATGGAACCAAGCTAGGGGTCGGACAATGTATGTGGGGATTTTTGACTACCAGTACAGCCAAGCTGGGGGCGGGGAGACAAACTTGGCGTGTGGAGATTTGTGTCTACCAGTGGAACCAGGCGTGTGTGGGGGAAGGGGGTCAGACAGTGTACGTGGGGTTCTGAAGCTGCCAGTGGAACAAGTTTGGGTGTCAGTGTATGTTCTTTCAGGGCACAGTGGAAGAAGGCTGGATGGGGTGATAGGAGGACAGAGTTGGGTGAAATTAATTGGGGGTGGTCTTGTATTTGTACTAGGCCCAAGATTTCTGATGGCAGCCCTGGTTTCAGCTCTAGTTGTTCTTCAATTACACCCTCCACAAATAAACATTATTTGCATTATCTGTAGACCTATTACATACTGAAAGCACTGTAGAGATCAACTGAGCAGTTAGCCATTTCTTGATTTTTTTTGTTATACAGGTATTGATCACCTCCTAGCCCAACACATTGCACATCTCTTTATTAGAGATCCCTTGACGTTGTTTGAAGAGAAAATACATCTGGATGATGCCAATGAGTCTGACCATTTTGAGGTATGGAACGGTTATGTAATGCATGTGTATATAGTGTTGTATATTTTGCAAGTTATTTCTGATTGCTCCGTAGATGATTATTTATAAAGGCAAAAGACAGCAATCCTGGGACAAAAACTGCTTTGATTTTAATGGGGACCCCAGTGTATTGTAAACAGTTCTCTCTAGCATTCAAGAGATTAAAATAAGTACACTTTAATGTAAAGAATTACAAGTCATGTTAACACTGCATTATATTCACTTTTTTGACATTAAAGGATCAGTAAACATTTCTTACAAAAACACGTTGTAGGACTGTTCTTGCTGACTAAAACATGGGCAGTCCCAATGCTGGTAAATGCTTCATTCCAAAGGTATTACATTTAAAATTGCTTTTTATAACCACACCCAGAGGGGAAAAAATACATTTAAATTGCTCTAATGCACAGCCAAATGTACTGCATTCCATCGAATATCCAGTAAGAATTTATATTGTATTCTGTGGGAGAGATGACTCTGCCTACTTTTCTCCATAGAAATAGTTCCAGTCACACTGTAATAAGGAGTCCACATCCCTCTGCAGTGAGCAAACTCTTTTTTTTCTCAGTAGGGAAATACCTGTAATGTGGTGGTTGTATTTTCCACATAGTAAAACTTTGATACTTATATTTAGTCATGGAAGAGTACAAGAAAAAAAAGGTTTATTTTGCAAAATGGGCGTAAAATAAACATTGCAGATGTAGTGTACGCTTATCTAAAGTAGTTGTGAGCAAAGTGAGGCCGTCCAGCTGCTGAGATGCTGTCAGAATAAACTCCCAGTCTGGGAGCAGCTGGAGGGCCTCCTGTTACCCAAAGCTGTTCTAGATTATTTTTTTAAACCTTTTGACTCAATGGGCATTTTTGTGCACTGACTTTGCAGTGTTTTATATGCCATTTCTCCTTGTGTATTTGGGTATTCAGAACACTGCAATGCATTATTTCGGTCTCATCAGTGCTTTTTAACAAGATTTTTGTCTATTTATTTGTTTTCATTAACAGAACATTCAGTCAACAAACTGGCAGACCATGAGGTTTAAGCCTCCTCCTCCAAATTCAGACATCGGCTGGCGAGTTGAGTTTCGGCCAATGGAGGTAAGTTTCTGTTTGTGGACACACAGGATCATATTCTTATTTAAGATTACAGATTATTTTCATACCAATTAACACATGTGAAGGGCTTATACCCAGTAAGTACTTCATATAACACAGATATTGGACTTTTTAAAAGTGAATAGTGAAATGCCGTCTTACATGTCCTTCTGTAATTCCATTAACACACTACTTTATTGCAGTGTGAATATGTCATGGTTCTCTACTTCTTATAGTTAAAAGAAATGGTATTTTGCCATATTGTGGCCTAATATAGATCTGGATTCCACTGAAGGTGATAAATATTATCACTAGACTTAGTTCTTTACTATTGAAGTCTGTGGGAAAATTTGTAAATAAAACCAGTGACAGAATCCAGGCAGTTGTTTGCAAAATATATCAATAAGCATTTCTTTAAGATTAGCCCAATTACGTGGTATTTAACATTTTTCAAATCAAAAGTAAGAATGGGTGAGGAAGTTAGAGAATGCAAGATAAACTAATGTGCCTGAGGAAGTATACACTTAATTTACAAACACTTGAGTACAGGTCTGGTGCTTGGTGGTAAGAATAGTTGCAGCTGTGTAAAGGTCAGTACTTTTTGTCTAGACCATAGATAAGTGAGCACGTACTGTCTTCTTTCTACATCTCTTCTTTTGCACGATATTCAGTGAGGCTTATGTGCTAAGAAAAGAGTGCAATTCTGGGGCATAGCAGCTGTATTAACAGGATGAATAAATATTCTGATTGCTTGAAATGGGACTCCTAACACTTGAACGCATTAATTTAGATACCTCTTTTTCATTTAGGAGGTTAAAAGCCACGTCAAATTTGTTTGCACCAGCGTTTCTCCACTTTTCATTTGTGCACATGTATTCCAATAGTATGAGGAAAATGCTGCATTTCTTCCAATTTCTGAGGTTATTAAATAGGCAGTATTTATCAACTTCCATCTATCTAGTACAGACAAGCAATTTTAACCCAGTTTGGACTAGTTGTAAGTTGGACATACAGGACAACTTCAAATAGATACATTAATAAACCCACCTCTTCTCTATTTAAATTAATTAAAATGACATTATGTCCCTAAATTGATATCAAACATCTAGATCAGTGTCACTAATGTGAATACCTGCTTATATATCTTTTGTAAAAAGAAATCTATATAATACTAGTGTAAAAGCTTGTGTACAAGGGCCAAAGAGAACTACATGGCAGGTGTACTACTGCAGAACTACATCTGCCACCATTCTATGTGTTTCAGGCAATCTCTACTGAACATGACTGCATCAGACAAACCTACATCTGACCTGCATTCGGGCAGTCTCTTCTGAGCATGACTGCATCAGACAAACATACACGTGGCCTTTATATTATAAGATATATATATAAAATGAACAACCTGAATTTAAATAACCATTTTCCATCTAATAGCCCATGTGTTTCTCTTTTACTGCCCATTTTCTTTGGAACTGTAGGCTTCCATGCACAGAGCCTCACCTCTCCTCTCCTACTCTGTAAACATTCCACAAATTACTTTGGAGACTAGCGATATATATATATATTTTCTAATAAGCAATTTTCAGTCCGCTTTCTCTTTCACATCGTTCAGCATGAGAGATTATTGCAGATGCATCAATCAAATGGCTATGAACAAACCATATTCTACTATAACTAATTCTGAAATGTTCTCATTCTTTTTTCTCATTCTGTTTGTCTTTATTAACAGTACTTTATTGTGCAGAGCATGTAACCCTGTAACTTAAGAAATGTCATGACATTATGTTGTTTGTTTTGTAGGTTCAATTAACAGACTTTGAAAATTCTGCATATGTTGTGTTTGTGGTGCTGCTGACTAGGGTCATTTTATCTTACAAACTGGATTTCATCATTCCTTTATCAAAGGTAAAGTTGGTCTACAAACTTTTCCCTTAACCAATTCAGTACCAAAATGGGCATCCAATCCACTGAGAAACGATGCTTTGCATACTTCCACTCTGGGCTAACATTTGTTTATACACAACAGATGATATGAGTATCTCAGACCAAAGCTATGTTCATTGAAGTTTTGAATGTATGTATGTGTATCTTTATTTATATGGCCCCACACAGTGTAATCAGCGCCTTACAATAGAAGGAAGTTACATAAAATAAGAGGGGATAAAATAAGTGCCACATTCATAGAAACATTAGGAGAGAGGTCCCTGCCCCAAGGAGCTTACAGTCTAAATGTTCTTATGTACTTGCAATGCCCTTCATACCCATGGTAATCTCATATTGGGGTGGGGGGAGTAATGGATGGCCAGCCCATGTAGGCATCAGTTATGGCAGGCTGATGCCCACATGGGGCAGTCAATCACTGGGTGATGCAAAGTGCAATGCAACCTACAATGTCACCCCATAAGTTTTAATGTAGATGTATGCTGTCATTTTGTGTTCTTCTGTGAATACAAGCAGGTTGCAACAGGCTGCATGTACTTGTAGTATTACTTGCTTGCGTGAACAGCCTAATAGGGAGAGACTATAGGGCCTAATTCAGCTAGATAAAGTGGTGCAACTCTGGGTCAAACTAACTGCACCAAAGGGGACAAATGAAAATTCCCCAAATGAATGCTAGAGAGATCGCCAACGCATTGCTTCACAATGAATTCAAGGTGCATTTATAAATGTGGTGACTGTAAAAATAAGAACAGGTTAGTCATGGTCTTAAATATTTGGCAAAAATTCGCTGCACCACTTTTTACAAACCTCCTCACTCCATTTTTTAGAAAAATGTACTACAGGGAGTTATGTCCTCCTAAACGGTTATTACTTTTATAATTACCAGCGACAGTCTTACAGCTATTTTAAAGCTTCTTTTTGATTTAGCTCCACATTTATTTTTTTATAAATCTCCCCCAGTGTCATGCAGAGTTAATTCTGAACTGATGTTAACAATGTGAACAGTACTGAAGTTTACTTACTTGAATTACAATCTTTATTAGCTAATCTGTGAGAATGTCTATCTCTTTCCCTACTGGGCAGAAAGAACATGAATTTAGTGATAATTTTTGTTGTTCAGTGTGGAACTCGGGAATAATGGGTTAGCATCTTTTTTAAGATTTCATATTTCTCACTTTAGGAAACTTTATTTTTTGAAAACCACCTACACAATAAAGTACAACTTTATCTAAAGAACGGAAACATTAATGTTTGGGTGAAAGTTCCCCTTTCAGTCATATATTTGGGAATCATTCTCAGAATGAGGGGAATTTCCCTGCTGAGGAAGGGGAGACTGATATGGATGATTCTGATTTGTCTCTGTCATTGGGGGATTTTTATGAGTATGACTGCAGTCCTTCAGCTGAAGGCCTTATTCGAGCAGTCCTGGAGACACTTAAAGGGATAGTAATACTAAAAAATATATATTGTAGGGTTTATCCCCCCTGAGTAAAACAAAGGTACTCCCACTGCTGAAAGGTGTTTTCTCTGTCGTCCAATACAGGTTACTGGTAACTCTGGGTAGGTAATCCGCCCCTTTAAGTAGGCAGGAACACTTGTAGAAGTGTATGCAGGGGGTGGAGCCTACCTTCCCTCCTTGGCTGCAACTAGCCAATCAGCTCCAGAAAGAAATGTTCCTTGGTGAAGATAACACACAGTCAAGAGAACAGTTCTGCTATAGTTTTAGAAACTTTTTTTTTTTTTCTGTTTGATATGGAATACCACCATTAGGCGGATTACCATAACTGACAATGCCCTTAGATGTGGCTAACTCAGTATCCAGGTGTTTTTTGTGGACCTTAAGCCCTGAGGGGGATAATTTTGATCCCAAGTGATTCCCCAGAAGTTACCCACTGAGGTTACTTCTTACTACATGGTAATCTGAAAACAGAAGATCTGCAGGAAAGGTGAGCAACCCTTTGAGTGCTGCAGGTCCACTTGTCCCACAGTGCCCCTCCACACAGGGGTTGTTCCTGGGAGCTCTTATTGCACACTCCTGCACTCATTGGGTCTATCTGTATGTCTGTTGGGTGTTTTGGAACAGGTTTATGTGGTAACTTAACCCTTTAGCTGCTGGATTGGCACTTTTTGGGGGATTTTCTAACACTTTTCCTACTTGTTTATTGTTTTTTTGAGTGTCCTCACATGTTCTAATGATGTTTTACACATTTTACTATTACACTTTTAATTTTGTAAAATTTGAGTACTGCGCCTTTAAGGCATGCTTTACCGCATAGACGCCATTGCTCCATTCACTTCTATGGGACTGTACTGTTTGGGACATATCTCTGAACCGTTTAATCTAGCGACTTCAGAGATGGCTCATTTTACTTGTCTGCCCTTGCTCTATCAATCGGTTCATGTTTCTAGTGTGTTGGGGGGCTCTGGGCACCGTTTGGGGTACTTTTCTGGAAAAACTACATTTTTCATGAGCGCTTGCTTTGCACACTCGTTTCTGATCGGCTCCCGCCTCGGCAGCTATTTTGTGATCTTTCCAGAGCGAGTATCCTACACAGGGCTTGGACTCTCCTCTGCTGATTAACCCTTCGCCTGCCAGATAAGTTTATTTTAGCGATTCCTGGGATGAAATTTTAATCCTACACACTATAATTGGGTGATTTATTATACAGTAAGGTAATTTGACACTGTGAGAATGTCTATACTGCTGGAGCTTGGGTCCAGACCTAAGACTAAGAAGGCTGGGGTCTCTGTATCTCCCATTGTGCATTGCTCTTCCTGTCACTCAGGGCTACCTAGAAAATTCTGAGGTCACTTATGCCCAGCATGTTCTGATGTCCCTGACAGCATTCCAGGGACCTCCAGCCATGCATTAAAGCCAGCTTGGGTGCAAGAATTCAAGGCTGCTACTAGGGACCTTAGGTCCACATTGCAACTCTTCCCATCCCAGTTACAAGGGGACTTTCAGTCTTGGCAGGCCCCCTTCTCAGTCAGGTCTTCCCTGCCTAAACCTCAGGGAGTACCTGTCGTGTCAGATTCCTCTGAGGAGGAAATGCTGGTGGATTCATATGTTGAGGAATGTTCTACTGTTTTTTGGGCACCCTTTTGAGGCTGATCATGAACCCTTCGCTGAGGGCCTGATCAGGGCTGTCTTAACTACTCTTAACATTCCCTTAGTTCAGGAGGTTCCTTCTGATCCCTCTGATGTATTTCAGGAGCCTAAAAAGCCCCTTGCTTACTTCCCACCTAACCCCACCCTTGACCGTCTTGTGTGAAGAGTGGAACTCTCCGGACAAGAAACCCTCTGTGTCCAAGAAATTTGCCAAGCTTTATCCTTTTTCTGAATCTGCGCTTGATCAGTGGGTTCATCCTCCCAAAGTGGATGCTCCTGTTTCCAGGATTTCTAAGTCTACTGCCTTACCAGTCTCTGATGCCTCTGCTCTGAAGGACTGGACTGACAAGAAACTTGAGGTTTCCCTCAAGTCCATTTTTGCCACTGCTGGTTCTGCCATGTGTCCAGCGTTCGCAGCAGCGAACCAGGACATTGCTGTCTGGACTGAACAGCACTCCCGGGCTGTACGTCAGGATGTGCCTACCTCTGATAAGTTGCGCCTTCTTGCCAACATTTCTGTGGCACAGCAGTATGTTTATGCTGCCTTATTTGATGCCATCCGTTTGGTGGCTAGGGTTTCCACCATGTCTGTGGTGGCCAGACGAGCTCTTTGGCTCAAGATCTGGTCTGCTGACACTGCTTCTAAGAAAGCATTGTTCTCCCTACCCTTTCAGGGTACCTCCTTGTTTGGGCTAGATCTTAAGGATCAGTGAGACCACAGGGGGTAAGAGTACTCTTTTACCCTTGGTTCCCAGGAAGAAATTGCCACTTAAACTTAATCAGTATTTTTGTTGCTTTCAGAATGAGACACGTCAAGCGAACCAGACGGTTCCCTCAGCTCCGCGTACCTTCTCCAAGCCCAAGGTCTCCTCCAAGCCCAAGGCTTCCAAGCCGCCTTCGGCATGACTCACCGAACCCAGGTCCGCACTCTGCTGTGGGTGGTTGTCTGCGAAACTATCACAGCATTTGGGAGGGTTCAGTGGTGGACCCATGGGTTTTACAGGTGGTGACTGAAGGGTACAGGATCCCTTTAATTTCTCTTCCTCCTTTTCATTCTTGTCCTTCTCACATGCCTCAGGATACAGAGAAACTGTCTGTTCAGCGCTGTTCAGGCTCTTCTGGACAAGGATGTTCTAGAGCCGGTGCCAGTTCAGGGCAAGGGTATGGGGTTTTTACTCAAACCTCTTTGTGGTCTCCAAGAAGGACGGCGGTTGTCTTCCTATTTTGGACTTGAAGGATCTTAATTCCTTTGTGACCCAGACTCATTATCACCAGGAGTCTGTATGGACGGTGATTGCTGCCATGTCTCCGGGGGAATTCCTTGCTTCTCTGGATCTTCAGGACGCGTACTTACCCGTTGCCATTCATCCAGAGAGCCGGCAGTACCTCCGGTTTGCCTGCGACAGGGGACATTTTCAGTTCTCCGTTCTTCCATTTGGTCTGATGACAGCTCCTCAGGTCTTCAACTGTGTCCTGGGAGCCTTGGTATCCTTCCTTCACCAGAATGGCATCAGAGTTACTCCATACATGGACGACTTGCTTCTGAAAGCCCCCTCTGCGGAACTTCATCGTTATCAGGTTCAGCAATGCATTTATTCTCTCTCCCTCACAGGTGGATCATCAGCTTGGATAAGTTAGATCTTATCCCATCTCAGAGTCTGGTCTTCCTGGGCCTTCTCTTCAACACTCAGAAGAGCGTGGTGTTCCTCACAGAAGAGGTGGCTCACCAGATCGCCTACAGGGTTTCTGCGGTTCTAGCTCAGGATCCTGTTCCAGTGCAGAAGCTACCCTCTCTAGTGGGAAAATTCATCTCCACCATAGAAGCGGTCCCGTTTGCCATGGTGCACACCAGGGAGCACCAGAGGTTCGAGATCCAGGTGTGCAAGGGTCAACCGGACCTTCTGAAGATGTCAATTTCTCTTCCTTTTCATGTGGAACTGAGTTTGTCATGGTGGCTCGACCTTTCCAACCTGCTGAAGGGCAAGTCCTTCCTGGTACCCTTCTGGACCAAGGTGACAACGGATGCCAGCCTCTCCGGCTGGTGAGCGGTCCTGGGTCGCTTGAGCACACAAGGTCAGTGGTCTCTGGAGGAATCCCTCCTTCCGATCAACATATTGGCTCTTCGGGCGATATTTCATGCCTTTCGACATTGGACATCTCAGTTGGAAGGCTGTCCGAGTAGTGTCCGACAACTCCAGGGCCGTAGCTTACATCAACAAGCAAGGAGGAACAAGAAGTCTCGTTGCTTGGTTAGAGGTCAAGGCTATTTTGTCCTGGGCAGAAAAGCACGTTCCTGCTATATCTGCAGTGCACATTCCTGGTGTAGACAACGTCATGGCGGACTTCCTCAGTCGACACACAGTGGACAGCGGAGAGTGTGAGCTACACCCTGAGGTGTTCAACCTCATTGTTCAGAAATGGGGTCCTCCTTACATCGACCTGATGGCGACAAGACACAATAGGAAGGTACCGAGGTTCTGCCCTCGGTGGAGGGACCCTCTGGCTCTGGCAGTAGATGCGATGGCCATTCCTTGGTTATTCCCTCTGGCCTACATCTTTCCTCCCCTCCCAGTGTTGCACAGAGTGTTACGGAAATTGCGACTGGAGCATTGTTCAGTCATTCTGATTGCTCTGTACTGGCCTCGCCAGGCTTGGTTTCCAGAGCTTCTGGATCTGTCAGTGGCGGAGCTATTCTGGCTCCCTTACCATCCGGACCTTCTTCTAAAGGGTTACCTGTGGAAGGAGGATGTTCATCCGCTAGCTTTGAAGGCTTGGAAATTGAATCCTCAATATTGAAGAAGAAAGGGTTCTCTTCTGGTGTGGTGGCTACTGTGCTCAGTGCCCGTAAACCCGTTTCTTCCAAGATCTACCATCGTGTCTGGTCAACCTTTCTGTCTTGGTGTGCTGACAAGGACCTGTCTCAGGGTTTTGATCTGCCTATGGTCCTGGCCTTCTTGCAGGACAGTGTGGATAAGGGCCTCAGTTTGAGTTCCCTTAAGGTTCAGACTTCTGCGCTTTTTCTTTAAGAGATGCATTGCCATCTTTCCCAATGTCAGGGTTTTCTTCCAGGGCGTTGCGCGTGCTCATCCTGCCTTTAAAATTCCTGCTCTTCAGTGGGATCTTAACTTGGTTCTGGGTGTCCTTCTGACCCCCCATTCCTCTATGCCTCTTGTCATGGAAAATGGCCTTTCTCCTGGCGATTGTGTTTATCCGCCATGTCACGGAGTTACATGCTCTGTCCTGTAAACCACCCTATTTTGGTGTTTCACAAGGACAAGGCGGTGTTTCGCACTTCTCAGGAGTTTCTCCCAAAGGTGGTCTCTGAGTTCCACATCATTCAGGAGATTGTGGTGCCCTCTTTCTGCCCAAACCCCACCTCTGGCAAGGAGAGGGATCTCCACTTGTTAGACGTGGTGCGTTGTCTCAAGTTTTATGTACATCGCACAGAGTCTGTCAGGAAATCAGACACGCTGTTTGTCATTCCTGAGGGTCCTAGGGCAGGAAGACCTGCATCCAAAGCGACTATTGCTTCTTGGATCAAGTCCACTATTTGTAAGGCTTATGAGCTAAAGAAGAAGCCTGTCCCTTTAAGGTTCACGGCTCATTCTACAAGATCTATTGGGCCTCTTGGGCTTACAAGAAGCAGACCTTTGCTGATCAGTTGTGCAAGGCAGCCACTTGGTCCTCTGTGCACACCTTTTCGAAGCACTACCGTGTTGATGTGCTGGCATCGGCTGACACCAGCTTTGGGAGGAAAATCCTTTCTAGGATTTCCTTCGGTTCTTAATGCTTCCTTCACTTTTGAGCCCTGTTGGCTCTAGTTCAGTGTGCTGTGTAACAGTTCCTGAGGTGGTGTTACCCCTGTTCAGTGTCCTTTGTATCAGATACCTCTGGGCTCAAGCTCTACCAACCTAATACTCTACTAACAGTGGAATAGGCTATCAGGGATGCAGCGACTCCTCCAACAAGGGCTGGTGGAGTGAAGGCTTGAGTGCGTCTCTGGGGAGCGTGGCTGGTGTTCGCAGGCCCCCTGTAGTGCGTTGTGCTGCGGCCAAGGCAGTGTAAAGGTGCTGGCTGCAAAGCCAGATGACCCCCTTCGTTTGAGCTGAAGAAGGCCCAGGAGAATGCACTACAGTGAGGATACCCACCACCAACCCCAGGGAAGGTCAATTTCCAACACGAAGAACAAGAAGGACTCACCAAAGGTAAGTCCAGAGGCTGGTAGGGCAGAGTGCAGGTAGAGCACAGGCAGAGGATGGAATACCAGAGCAGGAGACCAGGGAACCAGGAAATGGTCCCAGGGCAGGAGACGCAGGGAAGCAGGTTAAAGCAAGATACCCTAACGGGAAAACTGAACTGCAACAGGAATGGAGGGATAAGAGAAGGCCTAGGAGGCAGGCAAGAAACCTAGGCAGCAGTCAAAGAGGAAGCCAGGGACAGGCCAGGAACTGCAGCAGCAAGTATAAGACCCCTTCAGGAAGATGCAAGAGGGCCTGGCAATGCAGGGTCAACAGTAATAGCAGGAAGGTCTAGACTGGACCAGGAGATGCTGGAGGAATAGGCAGTCACGAGAGGAGACAGGTGGGGGAGGTACAGGAGACCATGGAGCAGGAAGCAGGACAGGATGGAAGGCACAAGACACAGGGTCAGGAACGCTATAATCACGCGCCGCATAACGGGCCCAAACCCGGAAGTGCGGGTGAAGGATGATGTCACCACGCTAGCGTGGTGACGCGCAGACCAAAACCCGGAAGAGAAGGGAATGCGCAGAGCCCGCCGAGGGAACAACTGGGAAGGTAGACATGACACTTTGACACTTCAGTTGTTTTTGTTAGGCTGTCTCTGATCTGATGGTTCATATCTGCACTGGTGACTTTGGGGGCCTTGCGCCTGGTCCTTGCCTTACTTCCCGCCTCTGGGAAACTCAATGGTTTGACATCCCAGAGTTACCAGTAACCTGTATTGGACGAGAAAACAGGATTTTAGTCTTCCCTGTTAAATCCTTTTCTCTTAGTCCATACAGGTTACTGGTCTCCCACCCTGTCAAGGGACCATGCTTGACTCTCTTGTGGCAGACTGTGGGGGTCCATCGGGGTCATTCTCACAGGAGACTTCTTTACCTACCACTGTCTAGTCCATAGTTAGTGTCTCAGATCTTTCTGGAGCTGGTTGGCTAGCTGCCGCCAAGCATACAGTTCTAGAATTGTTCCTGCCTACTTAAAGGGGTGGATCACCTACCCAGAGTTACCAGTAACCTGTATGGACTAAAAGAAAAGGATTTAACAGGTAAGACTAACATCCTCTTTTTCAGCAGTGGGAGTAACTTGTTTTACTCAGGGGGATAAACGGTATAACATATAAAAAAATTTTTTACATTTTAAGTATTACTATCCCTTTAAGAGGGTTATGCACTTATGAGTTATAAAGTAGAGATACTTCTCCAGTGATGTCACGTTTGAAATTCCTATGTTATTCTACAGAGCATGTGCACTAAGAATTCTCAAGTGGGAGACATTTCAGTGCATAGACTCCATAGAATAACATAGGAACTGGAGAAATGATATCCCTGGAGAAGTCTTCTCCACTTTATCACCTGTTTATCATGCCTTAATACATAACACCCAAGGTCTCAGAGATTTTCAATTCCAGCTCTTCTTCCCCTGACATTTTTCAGAGATGCAAAAAGGAGTTACCTTTTATTTCCAATTGTACAGCTCTGCAGAATTAGTTGGCGCTATATAAATAAAGGATAATAATAAGAAGAATAATTTCCTCTTCATCATTCTTTAGACTAGGTTCTCCTGTCAGATGCTTTTCTAATGTGTGTCCTTGTTCAGCAGAGGCCTTGATGCTGTGCCCCACCCTCCCATTGATCCCACTATTTCTTGCCTTGCCAAGTACATTGCTGTGGCCCTTAAGGATCAAGAAGATAAATACTTGGATTCTTTTCTGAAGGTGAACTTTTGTGGCCAGGGGAGCTGTCCATTGACCCATTTTTACTACTGCTTGGGTCATTGGCTCTATCTGGGGCAAACAAATTTTGGATGCCACCCAAGGGGAGATTCCCAAAGAGGAACTGTTGGTATTACTAGCCAAGGTCTTGAAGGAAATACCTCCCTTACAGAAGTGGCCTTTGACGCCTCCAGGTTCTCCTGCAAAGCCACTCTGTGACTCAAGATCTGGTCTGCTAACTAATCTTCCAAGGATTCTCTGGTTTCTTTGCCTTTTTGGCAAACAATTGTTTTGCTTCTGGTAGCATGACTGAAGACCTTCTGCAAGTCATGGCAAGAGTACATTACTGCTTCAAGTATTTCCTATACAGGCTTTCTTTCCTAAAAAGATGCATTGCTTTCTTTACCCCTGCCAGTTCGGTTATGCTTCCCCTTCAAGTTCCCCAGTTATGTCTTCCCCAAAACCCAAATAGGCTTGGGCAGACAAGAAGACCATTCAGAAGCCTAAGGCTGACATATCCAGCTCAGCATGGATCAGTGGGTTTTACGTGATCTCGGAAGAGTACTGCATAGACTTCAAGCCCCTTCCCTCCAACCATTTTTTTTGTTGTATTTTCAGAGTTCATTGTGATCCAGAGTTGGGCCATCTGCTCCTAGACACAGCTTTTCCTGCCCTTAGCCCGTTTTCCTCTACAGGGGCTCTTCACCTGTTTATGCTCAAACCTTTTTGTTATTACAAAAAAAAGTCTGTGGCTGCCATCCCATTCTGGATCGAAAGTGCATCAACCATTAAAGTGAATCTCTCACCTGCATAAAAGTTTCCCTCTGTATTCTGCTTACAAAGATAACATGTAATCTGTGATTTTTAACCCAGTGAAGGCTATAACAAGATTTTTATGTGATCCAGCAAATTCCTCAGTTTGAGATGGAGCTCTCTCATTGGCACAAAGATCATGTCCACCTTGGCAGCTCACGTCTGCACTCAAGGGATCTTCTTCACCCCTTATTTAGATGAGCCTTTACTCAAGGCTCCTTCAGAGGTGACTATGCACACTTAGATTCAGGAGTGCATCTCTGTTCTGGTGCGCAAATTCAAAAGAACTGCTTTGGCTCCTTCCCAGATCCTTCATTTCTTAGGCATGAAGTTTGATACTCTTCAAGGCAGAGTGTTTTTTTCCTGATGCAAGATTCAGTTCTTGTCCCTTCAGGTGCCTCAAACGATATCTGACTGTTGGCGACAGTGTGGAGTGCATGAACATACTGGATTAAAGGGGATCTATCACCCGTACAAATGTTGGGCTACATAGGTCGTTTATGTAGCGACTAGCTTGGGTAAGGTAAGGTTTTATTTAAAAAAAAAAAAAAAAAACATTGCTATTTAACCAAATTGAATCCATTAAATATTGCCCTGGTCCTACAGCCTTTTTTTTTTTTCTTTCATTCTTCGAGGGCTTACGTGTGAGTTAGGCTTCGCCTAAGGCTACTTTTGCTTTCTGGATCAAGGTTTCCATCAACCAGGAGTATATCCTTAGGAAGAAACATGTTTCCAATCAATTCACCGTGCATCCCACCAGATCAATAAGAATCAGGCCACTGCTGAGCAGCTATGTAAAGCTGGAACATGGTAGATGCTGCACACTTTCACCAAATACTCTTGTGTGAATGCCCTGGTCTTGTCTGAGGCTTGCTTTGGTTGGAAGGTCCTTTTTTCTTTGAAGAGCAGAACCCTGTTGGTTTCCTGTTCTTTTACAATTGTTAGGTATGCAAGTTTCGTGTCCATTGACACCTGAGGTTCAGTGTTGTACCAGTTGCTCCTGAGGAAACTGGTCTGCAGTGGAGGGTTTTTTCTCTTTCCCTCCCAGAAATCTTTGCGGATAGATTTGGTATATTCCTGTGGTTCCTGTTTTTCACATTGGATGATAGAAAAAAAAAAAAAAAGAGTATTTTAGTGAACCTGCTATTAAATGATTTCTCTTAATCCACGTGAAACGCAGGACTCTCTCACGGAGAAAAAAACTTGTGTTTTGAGTCCCCTGGGCTCTCTGTTTAAGATATTTCCTTTTTTCCTTTCACTTCTGCTTTATCTTGCCTTATCTTTATGTTAAAACTAAATGTAGTAGGTGGAAGGAAGGAGGGAGTCTCTAACTCAGAAACCTTGTTTTTAGAAGTGATGTGCCCTTCGGAGGAGGGGACTTTATTTGATTGCATTTTACCATAAGGTAATTTGTGTGATCACACTGTCATATTTGTTGTCTGAGTGGGTTGAAATAAATGTTCTCATTCATTTCACAACTGTCATCAGTTCCACTAGAAAATGGAAAAATAATTTTTGCAATATAGTTAAAATCCCTTTTTTAATCCATGGGAATTTGAATTTATTTCCTTTTGATTCAGTTGGTATGCCTCACAATTGCTTGCCTTTCTCAGGTTGCATATGGCTCACACTTTTTATTTTTAGCATTCCAGTAACTGCTTCTGGCAAATGGTAAATTTATTAAACACTTGGCAGCTAAAATCAATATAATATACCTCTCTGATCAAAGGGCATATTGTGCAATTTCCAATTTCTTCATCATACAAAAAACACTATTTTATGCAAAACATACCTCTTTCACAGGTTGATGAAAACATGAAGGTGGCCCAGAAACGAGATGCAGTGCGACAGGGAATGTTCTACTTCAGAAAGGATATCTGTAAAGGTATTGACACTGTATTGCAGTATTATTGACTGTTCCTATATTTTGAAACCTGTTGTAAGGCACATATGTATAGATCAGTGGTAGCTAACCCTGGTCTTCAAGAGCTACCAACAAGACTTGTTTTCAAGATATCCCAGCTGAGCACAGATATGCTAAATGATGGCTGTCACTTTAATTAGTCCACCTGTTATCATTCAGGGATATGTCTCTTGGTATAGAGACAAAAATCGAGCAATGCCGGGGTAAACTGCACAATAAATAACCGATATTACCCATTTATTTAAATCGGGGTTTTCCTGACCATATTTATATAAACGCAGTGTTACCTACAAGTAAATGCAGGATAATTTTAATTTCTCTTTTCCAGTGTGGGACACAGGGGGCATGAGAAACTTTTCCTTCCCCTGAAGGCAAGTACATAAAGTGATCTCAAACTGAACTTCTCACTCTCCATAGCTCTAGTTTACTCCTAGGTTCCACCTGCTAGTTGTTTGTTTTTTTTTCTTTTTCTTTGTGTCATCAATGAGGCAGAAAGTTTTTGTGAAGGAAAATGTTAGTTTCTTTTTAGTTGATCTTCAATTATCCATAGAAGTAATTCATACTCTTTAGGTATTTCATTGACTTTATAAATACCAACGTTTGTTGTTATCCCCCTATCCTCTCCATAACAATGGATGAGATTAGTGGTAGCCTGAGCATTGTTTTCAACAGGGATGATCTCTAGGGTGTTCATCACCCCTTTCTGTGTTCAGATGGAGGACCAGTCTTCCAGAATCAGAGAAAATGTTTATTATATATTACCTTGTGTCACTTTGTGCAGTACCTAGATCTAATGGGATACTTTCAGGACCAATTTATATGACATGTTCTGTGAAGTTCACAGTTTTGCACCATGATTTATTGCCCAATCGCTTAAGAATGTGATATTCTATTCACTTTAAAAGCTTGAGTAGGTATATTGCCAAACATTCTGTCTCTGGTAGGCAGTTTTCCCACTTCTCTCTGTTTAGCTTACCCACTCTGGGACTTTGAAGCAGAGGCCTAATTTTTAAAGTATCCCGTATACATTTCTTCTGTCATTCCTCCTCTTCACTATTTACAACTCTGATATTTCAACAAAAGTCAACCTACCTCTAGATGCAGTAGACAACTTGACTGTGCTAAACAAATTACTCAGTATTTTCTACTACAGGGTGGTGTCCATCTGAACTTTCATAACTTCACTGGAACCAGAAAAGTTCCTTTCTTGTGTCCCTCCACTGCATTGTAATGCGAGTATTGTTTCCTTCCTGTAGCTGGATAGAACCAGTCAAAATGGTTTATAGGAAGCCCCTGGATTTGGTCTACAGTCCTTTTTGATCCTAACTAGCTGGAGTGAAGAGGGTTGTTTCTTGCATCCCATAGAGTTTTGAAGAATAGTTGACATATAAGTTTTTCAATGACGGATCTGGTCCTTACCTTTAATTATTCCATGGATCTACATGGCCATTGCTGGTGCTGCCGGCCAGGGAATGGGACCCCTGAAGCCCCTGGATCCATGAATCTGGCACTCTCCAGATAAAGGGAGTATGTGAACTCTCCTCAAGTCCACTCCGCCACACTTTCTTTGGCGATGCAGGTGACCAGAAAAATGCCTTGGGTTTCATGGAATGCACGCTGTTTTGAGAGTGTCTTACTACTGCCAGACAAGGAGAGGTTCTTGGATGGCCTCTCTGTTTCAGACTGGATGTTTCTCTCAAGCTGCAGCTATATTCTCCCTCATGTGGTAAGGCAAGAGTATCTTTATGACCTGTCTTTAGGTCCTTTTCCTGGGGAAGGCACTTGCATTCCATCAGTGGAACACATACCCTCTTTCTCAATGTTTTTAATTATTTGTGGCAGTTTTCAACATATATAATATCTTCTACATTTGTCACTGAGCCTGTGGCCTGTAAAGAGGATAGGATGCAACAAAAGACTAAACTTTGTGCAAGTTGTGAGCTGAAGCTTCCTGTACTGATATTGCCAAGTTATGTCTTGATTGTCTAGTTAAGGGGTGGTTTGGGAAAGGTCTTCCCAGTTTCAAGATATCCTCTCTTGGATGAAGCCTTTTATGCAGGATACATTTGCAGCTGTGAAAGAGGTTATAAATATAATTATAGGAACAAGATTGGAGGACCTCAAGGACAGTATATCTGCAAGAGTTTATAATGAGGAAGGAATAAACCTACAGGATCTTTTTTCATAGTACTCCTCAGAAGGAAGAGAAATTACAGAAGATATAGGCTCATTCAATCTGGACAACATGTAATCCTTTCTTAAAATCATGAAGACACTGAGACTGAAAGACACACTGAAAAAGCTGGATGTCATGGACACAGCCTTCCTGGGAAAAAAAGAAAGTTGTCTCCAGTGTTCCCAATTTACCATTCTATAATGGCTCTTATCAAGCTGGAATGGGGCAAAGGGGGACAAGAGATCCAATGTTACCAAAATACTTTTTTTTTTAAATGTATCCTTTCAGTGAACATGAAGTGAAACATTAAATAATGCCTCCAAGATTGATGCTGCACTAGCACATCTGGCTAGGAGAAGCACTATCCCTATGGAAGACTGTTACTACTTAAGACTCCTTGTAAAGATAGACTGGTACTACTAGACATTCAATCTGGTTACAGAGCCAAGGATCTTTCCAAAGTTTGTTGCTCTGTTACAAGCTATTCTTCTCACAAGTGGGATCAATATTATACCTCATTGATGGTTTTTTGATAAAAGCCAAGGCAGCTGGTACTCTTAATTTACATTCCATTAATCAATACCTATTTTTCAAGATGATGGTTGCATTCTTTGTCTGGAGACACCCAGCAGTACGCCTACTTACATGATTATGATTTTTTTTTTTATAGGACTTGAGTTTGCTACCTCTCTTCAGAAGATCTCTTCAGGCCTCATTTGCATGGTGAATACCCTTTTTCAGTCAGCGTACAATAATTCTGGGACTTTCTGAGAGTCATAGGGACTATGGTTTTATCTGAGTGATGGTGGAACAAATCAAGTCACTATCTGATTGGCCATTTTCTATTGACTAGCAAATTTCTAGACATTGCACTGGTGGCCAGCCAGACAGAATGCCAAAACCAGCATATCATTTGGGATTCTGACATGGTCAGTAGTCACAAGTGATAAATGAATTCACAAAGATCTTCGCACTTGGATGACTTTGTGGAAGAACTATCCAATCTGAACTCAAGCTTGACAATGAAATCACAGTTGCTTCATAAACTACCAGCGACAGACAAAGAGCGATATGGCTTTTCCAGAAGTCAAGAAAATCTCCCTGACCAGAACACACATCAGCCATTTACATCTCTGGAGGAAAAACTTTTTGCAATTTTTCTCAGAAAGACCTGCTGTCTTTCACTCATGAGGCTGTCCATAGCAGACCCTTGGCATCTCCCAGTGTTGTCAGACCTGCTGACACAAGGTTCCTTTAGTTGTCCAAACCGGTACGATCTAGCTTTGATGGCATGGAAATTTAAACTGTGCTTGAGAAGGAAGAGATTCTTTGAAGACGTTATACACGCTAAAAGCTAGATTTTATTCTGTAGTGTGGAAAATTTTGCTCCAATCTATTCAGCATCTCTCAGGCATCTGACTTGCAAGGCAGTGTTTCTGATAGTAATTTCCACTTCGGAAGTGTTCTTGAACTTGATCTACTTTGGTGGTCTTATTTCCTGATATTTCATCAGGATTATGAGGTAACAGGAACAGTTCAAAGTTCTCATCTCAGGTGTTGTACTCATTCACATCAATCAATAACTTGTGCATTACATTCATTATGTCGTAACCCATTAAATAATTAGGGGAAATGATTCCTTACATTGATTATGGTGAGAGTGCCTGAAATATTGTTTCCATGCAAATTATTATTTCTGACTTTTGTTGCATTTTCTATTTTGGAAGGTTCTAAAATGGGCAAACCAGTTATCAAGGCCACCTTTCTTCATTGATTCAATGGCCTGTCCAACAAACATACGTACACACATACATACTTCTCATTTAACCAGTGCAATCTTACAGCCTATTCTTCAAGGTGTTAGCACATCCTGGGCCTTCAGAAACCAAGCATTGGCAGACAAACCTTTACCACAGCTGGCTGGTCTTCAGTTCACATTTCTATGCTGTTCTGCAAAACTGATGCTTTTGTCTTGAGCAGGTGCTAGTTTTGGTTGCAGCATATTGCAAACCATTATTGACTTGGTTCAGCTTATTCTTTTTCCTCTCCCACCGTGTATATTTGGGACCTCCTTGAAACATCCCATGGTACCCGTGTGTTTCGCTGGTCACGAGGAAAAGTGATTTTTATACTCTGATAAATCCTTTTCTCTTAGTACACCAATAGACAAAGGGTATCCTGCCCTGAGAAAATTTGTAGTTTGTGTGGGTTGAGGTGCCCCAACATTTGGATGTTTTGTTCTGATAGCTTTACTCTCCTGTGCTTTGCTAAATGAATACAAGCCAGTTAGTGGAGCTTAGGGGTCAACTAGGGCTAGGGAGTGGGAACAGTTGGGTTTTTGAGATTAACTCTTGTGCCTGCCTCCAGTTTGAGTGACATTTACCCATGGTCCTTATGTCCCTCAGTAGACTAAAAGGATTTATCTGTGTGTATTCCTTTTTTCAAATGGTCATTGTAAACTTTTGTGTTTTTATTTTTCAGAGGGGTTTGCAGTGGTTGATGGTTATACTGCACATAATGGCCTGGAGACTGAACCTGAAGAATACACATTGATGAGCATTGATACAATCATCAATGGAAAGGTAACAAACACAAAACTAGAGGCTGGGTGATAGAATCCTGATGATTGAAGAACCTTTCTCTTCAGTAGTCATGTGTATGGCTTGATGTACATTTGAGTCTGTCCTTGAACTTTATCTGTGGCTCGCTCCTTGAGCTTTGTGTCTGATTCGTCTTGAGTATTTATTGTCTTGCGTGTGTGTGTGTGTGTGTGTGTGTGTGTGTGTGTGTGTGTGTGTGTACACACCTTTGCTCTTCTCCACTAGATTTATCATTAAAATAAAAAGTAAATTAAAAAGAAACAAACTGGACATATAGTAAATTAGTGATGCATGTAGGCAAAGGTATTATCCAGTGTGCATTACCCCAACAATGGTCATACCTTCATTTCTGAGAAATACTTTGGGCCATATGTACAAAGTAAAGTGGAAGGGAAACAGATAAAAATGGGAATTTTAACAACTATAATGCTAAGGAGGTCTCCAGTGCAAGTTGTAGTATTATTTTGCAGACCTCTCTAGCATTCAAAGGGTTAAAATCTAAATTAATGGGAGTTCTGGAAATTATATTTGTTTCCCATGGTGCATTTGGTTTGCCCCTTAATTGCTCCAGTTTCCTCTATGCAAATGGCTTTCTGAATTAACTGAATTTGTTAATAGCCATGCATGGTTTTCTTATTAATGAAAAAAAATAAATTGTCCCATTCTTAAAGTGGGTGTGTCACCTATGGACAACATCCCATAAATAGTTAGGCTACATATCCAAAACCATGAAAATGTTATTTATTTTTTATTTTAAGTTTTAATTTCGTTTAAATTTAGCTTACAAATGTCTGGGCTGCAGCCACTTCCTTGTTGACTTCAGCCCGACGCTCTGCCTCTGCTCTCCTCATTCCTCCGATGACGGATGCTTCTGTCAGTAAGTTGGGGCAGTCTCATTGGCTAGATATTGAACTCTGCCAATGAGACCGCGCCATCTTACAGACAGAAGCCTCCGTCATCGGAGGAGGGAGGAGAGCAAAGGCAGAGCTCTGTAACCGCAGAGAACCTCAGTCACCTGGAAGTGGCTGCAGCACAAACGTTGTAAGTTAAATTGAAACAAAATTAAAAATAAATATCGTTTTCAAGGTATTGGATATGTCTCCTAACTATTTATGGGATGTTGTCCATAGGTGACACATCCACTTTAAATTAAGCATATGTGTCTGAAGTGAGTAAGGTACTGAACATAGACAGTACATAGGCACATAATGTACCATTCATATACACTTGCTGGTGAAAACTCTTAAATGCTAGCATACTACATGCTTAGACAAAAATAAGCTTTATAAAGAATAAAACAAGACACAAAAAGACAATTTGTGGACCTGTAAACAAAACACCCTATTATAAGACAAAGGAGTAGATGGATAAAGAAGCGGTGAAGTAATATAATGGTAAAGCAATTACACTTTGTTTATCATTAAAAGAAAATATTGACCTGCAAGAGATTTTTAATATACAAAGTATCTTGCAGTTGAAATGTAAATGGCACCCATGGATTCTGATATTTCCTGTTAAATTTGATGGCTAGCTTCAAGAATTAAAACTGGTGTAGGTGTGGTCCTATGTGACTACCACTGCTTAACGCACATAACATTCTGTATTTTGTCTTTCTTTCTTTAAAGGACGGTGTATTTCCTGGCTTAATTCCAATCCTTAATTCCTACCTTGAAAACATGGAGGTGGATGTGGATACTCGATGCACCATCCTGAATTATCTTAAGCTTATTAAGAAAAGAGCTTCAGGTAAAGTTTTGTCTACCTTGTTTTTGTAGCAGCAGTTTTTCAAAATCCTACATGACTGCTAGTTGGTGGTCAGCCATCTGATATAGGTTCTTTTTTAGAGGCTGTTCTATGTTATGTTAGAGAGTACAAGTAACTGCCAATATGTTTGTGTCTTGCAACATATATGTAGATTTAGGGATTGAGAGCTGTGCTTACCAAGATAATACACAGCATTCACGGGTGCCTATTTAGGTAAAAGTGGAAAAAGGTGCCATATTTCAAATGGCAATCTTGTATTGAATTTGGTGTTTTCTTTTGTAAACATGTTTTGCCCCTGCTGTTTGCTTGATGCATGTTATCCATGGTCTTTAACCCCTTAAGGTCCAGTGACGTGCCAGGACCGTCACTGCTGTTTTTCCATTAAGGAATTAAGGGGGGGGGGGGTGGAGGTAGCTGCAGGAGCGCTGTGAGTAATAGCGGGGACTGAAGTCGATCACTCTAAAACTGGGACAATCTCTATCAGGCCCCCATTCGGCGTGCCGGCACACGTGATCAGTCACGTGGGCCGTCATGTCAAAGTTTCCTATCTGGTCCTTAAAGGACCACACACCCCGGGACTGCTGGTCCTTAAGGGGTTAACCTTACTGAGGCCCAGAGATCTTTTCATGATATCCCTGATGGACACAGGTGGATTAATTAGTGGCTCAGTCACTTTAATTGGTCAACCTGTGCTACGCCTGGGGTATCCTGAAAACCTACACTGTTGGTAGTTGTTGAGAACCAGGTTTGCCTACCCTAGACTCTGCCCAAAAGCATTTTTCTTTAAGTGCCATCAATGAGGCTAAAAGCTGATTTCCTTGGGGAAACTTATTTCCCTTGTGTCCAATATGGAACTCTGGTACCATGGGGTTAAGTTCCTGCTCCTGGAGGACAGAGCACAACACAAGAGACTCTCTCCTCCCCCCTCCACTTATTCCCAGAATTCATGTGTTCTGCAAGAAAGCTGAATGGGCAAGGCCATCCAATTAGTTTTTTCCTATTTTTTTTTTATTATTTTCCTATTAGCTATGGGGCTGTATAATCCCCCTATCAAGTGGTTTGCCATCAACGGGCTGCCCTGGAGTGGACTGCCCATTTTTCAGGTGCCTTATGGATACTACTCTGTGGAGGGAAGCTTGTCTCTTGTGATTCTGTCCCTTGCTGTGGTGGTAACCTGAAGAAAAAAAAATGATGAGTAACCCTTTGAGCATCTTGGTCCACTTTATTTCCCAGCTTGTGTTGCCTCTCCATACAGGATGTGAGCTTAATTATGCTCCGGCAATCTCTTATTCTCTAAGAGGGCTTTGGAGTGAGGATGGCTGCTTTTTCTAGGATATTTTATTGAATTAACCCTTTCTATGCGCACCTCATGGATAAAATCTCAGCATGCTAGAATGCACTGATGTCGTACAATGAACGCTCTTATAAATTATTTACTTTACTGATGTCCTCTATCATCAGAACTAGCACTGTATTCAGTGCTTGACCCTTATGTACACTGTCTCCCATTACCACTTTAGATTGTAAGCTTTGGGGCAGGGTCCTCTCACCCAATATTGGGGCAGGGTCCTCTCACCCTTAAATTGTAAAGCGCTGCGTACACTTGTGGCGCTATATAAATATACATATTCATTCATTCTGTGCAGATTAGGGCTTTTAACTGTGTTTGTGTGCTTTGGGGGGGCTTATTTTTGCTCCAACATTGCATAGATCGTAGTTTTTATGGTTCCTCTGATGTTCTCTGGGGGGGTTGGGTCTTTTGCAAACTTTTTAGTTCTTGATCAGTTTTATTTGGAGACCCGTTTAAGAACGGAAGCCACATATGGCGATCTGTTCTCCATTGGCTTCTATGCAGAAAATTTCTTTGGGACATACTGTATCTCTGCAACCATTTGGGCTACAACAGCCAGAGAGGGCTCAATCAACTCATCTCCTCATGTACTATCATCCAGTCTTCTGAGTGTCCAGGAAGGCCTCAGAGTTGTAGGCATTGCTAGGCAACAAGCAACAGAGAAGACCTCAGAATGCCTGGTGGGCTATCTTCTGATTGGCTGACTATTTTCTAGTGGCCACCTTCTGTTTTGCTTATCCTGCTGACTCGCCTTCACCAGACTAACACTTCACTTAACAGATAAGTATATTTCTGGATATTTAGGGTTCTTCTATTTATTCAGGGAACATTTATTCTAGTATTTTACTTAGCTTGGGACATTTTTCTCAGACGTGTTGGGGCATGGGGGAAATCTAAGGCAATAGATTCATGGGCTTCACTTACTCCCCCTCACTAGGGAATAGTCATGCTCTCTGTGAACCCCCCCCCCATGTGTTGGCCCTTACTACTCCACCAGGCCCCTCTAGCACCAGTCGGGAGCCTGCCTGGGTTAAGACACTGCTCTCTTTAGTGGCCCAAATTCCTTCTTCAGTACAGGGGGTACTTAAATCCTGGGAAACCTGTGTCCACCTTTAAAGGAGCAGTAAACTTTTATTTATGAAAACACATATTTTATAGAGCATTTCCTGTTGAATTAAATAAGGGAACTCCCACTGCTGTCAGATGTTTTATTCAAAATGTATATCAGTTCAAATAATCAGGAAGTGAATTTACTGTGTTTACTTCCTGATAGTTCTAACTGACAGGAAGTGACAGGCAGTTTCTATCACATTCTATGGAGAACTGCATGTTTCTGACTTTCCTCTCCATTAGAATCTAACAGGAAAAATAATTAGAATTTGACCACTAGAGGGCACTGCTAATGTAAAAAAATGTGAGTTTAAACTGTAATAACTCTGGAAATATAAATCTCTCAGCAGTGGGAGTACCCTTTTCTTACTCAATAGGAAAATGACTACAATATATATTTTTTCATAAAAAGTTTACTGCTCCTTTAAACAGGTTACCCCTGTATCCAGGGGTCATTCTCAGTTTATGGGGGTCTCCACTGAGGAGGAAAAGTATAATGATGATGATGATGTTGGGAAATATGAGGACATGGATTATTCCTACTGTATGGAGATTCCTATAAGGGTTATCAGCTCCATTTGCCTTGGGGGCTAATCAAGGCAGTCCTGGAGACCCTCCAGGTCTCTGACACCTCTGATGGGGAACTCCTGCTCTGGATAGCCATGTTTCTACCCAATAACACTATTGATTAAATCCTTATGAATGAATGGAAAACTCTGGATAAGAGTCTCTTTATAGCTCATATCCTCCAATCCCCTTATACGTTTTTCTGCACGTCTCTGCACTTGTTTCAAATCAGTAATGTCTTTTTTTTTTTTTTTTTTTTTTTATATATATATATCATTATAAAGAAACTGGTGCCCAAAAATGTACTCCATATTCTTGATGAGGCCTTACCAAGAATGTATTGATCATTAATAAATACATTAAAAAGCATTTGACCCAGGAAAGAATCTTGTGGCACCACACTTACAACATTAGACTAAACTGAAAAGATTCCATTTACAACAGATCTCTGACATCTGTCATTTAACCAATTCCTATACATGCACGGATATCGCCTCCAAAATCGAAACCTTTTAATTTATTCAGTAACCTGTTGTTAGGCAAAGTATCAAAGGCTTTTGTAAAATTTAAGTATACTACATCAACAACAATTTCCTTGTCCAAATTACTACTTAATATTTCGTAAAATGCGAGTAGATTAGTTTGACATGATCTATTCTTCATAAAACCATGCTGGCTCCTACTATAATTATAATATTGTTGTCTTCTCATAGTTCTGAATACTGTCCGTTAGTAACCCTACTAATATACACACTATGGAAGTCAAGCTCACAGGTCTTTAATTTCCTGGTTTGGATCTTGATCCCTTTTTGAACATGTATACTACATTGGCTCTCCTCCAATCACACGGCGCCATGCCTGATGAAAGTGAATCAATACATATAAAGTATAATGGTCTTTCCATAACTTAACCAAGTTCCTTAAGTACCCTTGGATGTATGCCATCAAGTCAGTGTGCTTTATTCACCATAAACTCTTCCAGTCTCTTTTGGACTTTGGCCTCCATAAGACATGTACATGATGGAGGAAATTCTGAGATTTTGTCTGTTTGCCCATAGCCTGCCATTGCTGATTTCTTTGTATATTCAAAATAAAAGAATGTGGCTAAGGTGTCCGCCGTAGCCTGTCTCAGCCTTAAGAGTACCAATATCAACTTTAATCTTTTTGTTATTTATATAACTGTAGAATTTAGTCCAAATTTGTGTCCGAATCCACCAGACAAAAGATTCTTCCATTCATTAGGTGTTGTCTGCTGTCTCAAGTACTACCTCAATGCAGTGGCTCCATTTTATCAGTCTGATTCTGTTTACCATTTGTGAGAACCCTAGGAAGGACAAGCCCAGTTTTAAAAAACACAATTTTTCTTGGATTAGATGGACTGTGACACAAGATCAATTTTTCTTGGATTAGATGGACTGTGACACAAGATTAACAATCCATGTTTTGTAAACCTGTTCCTTCTAGTAATTCTGGGCAGTCCACTAGGGGCTGGATTCTATTGCAGGTGATAAATGTTAACTCCTGTTTTATCAAACATTTTTTCCTATTGAAGTCTATGGAGAAACCTGGAGATAAAAGCAGTGATAAAAATAGCACCTGCAATAGAATCCAGCCCTAGATACACGAGTACTTCGTGTTCACACTTTAATTAAGCGCAACAAAGTTAAATAAAGTATTGTCCTCAGCAGAAGATAGTTTTAGAAGAGTTCAAGTATGCAACATATAGACTGGGATAAAGTATTTAAAGGACAAATGGTCAAAATTAATATTTAGGTTGCAGAAATATATTCATCAGTATATATACCTTTGGTGAAGAAATGTATAAGTATATAACGACCAATGTGGTTAAATGCAATTGTAAAGAAAGAAATGGCAGGGGAAAAAAGGCATTTAAACTATTTTTAAGTGTGAAGGAACAGAAAATTATTTCTTGAAAAAACAGGGAGTGCAGCAAAGATTGCAAAATAAGCAATTAGTTTAGCAAAAATAGATAATAAAATTAGAATTGCAAGGTAGAACAACACTAATCCAAAAAAGTGTTTAAAATACATAAATAGCACGAAACATAGGACCTTTGAAAAATGAGATGGGTGAGTTGATTAGGGGGGATAAGCAAAAGAATGATGTTCTGAACACTTTCTTTTATCTGTATATACTAGGGAACAAGAAATGGAAGTAACAAAACTATATCATTATCAGAGGTCATGGAAGACTGGCTAACATTAACACTGGGACTAGATTCACTAAAGTTTGATTCTTTCACAATATGATTTTGTCAGTGTTCAAAGCACTTCGACATTTCAGTATACACGCACAACTACATATTCACTAACATTTACTGATGCAAGGGGAAGGGTGGATAAGGTCCCTATTAGCATGCAGGATTGTTGAAGTGCTGTCGATGTGGAAGGGCTTTCCTCCTTTCACACATCACCAACATTATGACAATTCTGAAGTTTATGAGCATTCTCTCTGCTGCCCCACTTGGCCACTAGTGGAATGGAGAGAACAGTTTCAGCACCATGGACAGTATCACTCCCTTATTCCTTTGAGTGCATATGGATGTGCATTGCTCACCCCAGTGGCACTCAGAGGGTTAAAAAAAGTACACCAAGCAATACACAATAACCCCTTAGCTCTGTATCCTATATGATGCATGTTGTGCACTCCCAAGGGAACAAGGCTGGGGATTTGTGGCTACCACTTGCCCCCCAGCCATGTTCCCTTGCCCACTGGTAGCCATAGCTAGGCGAAGTTGAGACTGACCTCCAACAGCAGAGGCTGTTATCGGAGTTTAGTGAATGTGTCGAAGTGCCATATTAACATATAAACACACCCCCTTGTATGCAAAACTGTCTCATTATGCAGCATTTCCATATAGAAAGGAGTTTTTATGCTGCATTTCCATATGTAAATTGGCCATTGTTAATTTGATGAATGTAAATTCGTATACCTATCAGATGAGTCATAATATGGGTGGATTTTTGTCAACTAATGGTTATGTCGAAGACACTTTACTGAATACAGCTGTTGTGCCTTCAACACTGCTCCGACAGGACATCGACATTTTCGGCCCTCACCTAACTTTAGTGAATCTAGGCCCTGGTCCTGATGGTATACATCAAAGGGTTCTTTAGAAATTCAGTTCAGTCTTAGCAAGGCCACTGTTTTACTCTTTAAGGTAATAGTAATGGTGTTTTAAAAGTTGATCCCTGAGTCTTCTGTATGTTATACAGTATCAGATTGTGCTATGTCTCATACCTTACATGTTTGTAGTTCAAAAGTTGTGAAGAGATAAAGATCCACGCCCGCCTTTTCTGGATATGTAACATTGAAGATGCAGGCTGTTTAGGATGGTTGCAGCGAGGGACAAACTTCAGTAAGTAAAGGGAAATGCTGTCCTCCTTCGTCAAGGGGGGCAGAATTTCCCTTATATTTACTGAAGTTTGCCCCTCGCTGCAGCTGTCTAGTCACATGACCCTGTTTCAGATTTGGTGGGAGGTGGCCAGAAAGGGGCGGGCATGGGATCTTTAGCTCTGCAGAACTTCTGAACTACAGACATGTAAGGTATGAGACATAGCGCAATAGGATACTTTTAATAGATAGAAGACTCTGGGAGCAACTTTTAAAGCACCATTACTATCACTCTAACCCCTTAAGGACCCTTGACGGTCCTGGCATGTTACGGGTTGGGGAGCGATAAGGACCCATGACATGCCAGGATCGTCATGGAATTCAGGGCTCCCTGCGCGGCTGCACGCCGTTCAGAGAGCCCTGAGCCGGAAGCGGGTCCTTAAGTGCCGGACAGGTACGTGATCGGACGGTCCTTAAGGGGTTAAAGAGTATCTTTTAAGAGCTTGCCAAAGTAATCTTTTGAGCTTCTATGAAGATGTAAGTAGCAACCTAGTTAATGGTAAAGTAGTAGATGTAGTATGTAAATTTTGCAAAAGCATTTGATAGTGTTACGCAGGAGGCTGGTGTATGAAATTAGTAAATTGGATCTAGGGGATAAAAAAAAAACAGGGTGAAGAACAGGGTTTTGCTGTAAACTGAAAAATTTCCAATACAGTTTACGTTAAGAGTGGAGTACTTCTGGGTTCAGAACTTGGTCCACTGCTTTTTAACATGTTTAGAAATTACCTGAAAATTGGTATAGAAAGCAAGATTCCAATATTTGCCGATGACACTAAATTATGCAGGGTAATAAATTATGAACAGGATGCTTGTTCTCTACAGAGGGATTTACATAAAATAGCAGATTGTGCAAACAAATGAAATAAAAAGTTTAATGGGGAAAAATTTAAAGTGATTACTTGGGAAAAATCACAATACTGTTTATAAACTTAATGGAATCATTTTAGGAGACTTGCTGCTAGAGAAAGACCTGGGAATCCTTGTAAACTATAAACTTGGAAGCAGTGACCAATGTCAAACAGCAGTAGCAAAAGCAAACAAAGTCCTGTCTTGCATAAAAAGGGTCATTAAAGCTTCAGTGGATAACAATTTTGCCACTACAAATCATTGGTAAGACTTATATACTAATATTCATTTTGGTGGCAGGAAGGCTTGCATAATTCTCATTTTTCTAGGTTATGAAGCAGAGGTTGAAGAAGTTGGACTTGTGTCTTTTTTTTTGTGTTTTTTTTTTTCTCAACCTAATTTACCATGTTGCTATGTAAGTAACAGTCGTTTAATATATTCTTCATATATTTTATACTATCCACTATATCCCTTTCTCTTGGTCTATTGGGCAGTTAAAAACCTGGATTGTAAGTCATAAAGGTTAGTGAATCCGTGCCTGAAAAACTACGTATAGCACTACATACAAATTGGTAGTGCAGTATAAGAATACAGCTATATATCCTACCCTGAAAAAAATATAAAAATAAGGGTCAGGGTGCCCTAACATTCCTGGCTTATTTGTCATGGTATTTTTGGTCTCCTGCACTTTTCCAAATGAAGACTGTCAGTGCGTAGGTAACTTAAAGAAGAGTAGCACAGTTCTTTAGTTTATTCTATACTTTAAAAGAAGTGGTCATGTGACTACAGATTCTATGTCCATGCATCACAGACCCCAGGGAGGCATCTAATAGGAAATATGCCGATCTCCTTCACACTGCACTGAGGCCAAAATACACACCCCGGGACACAGCTAGGAGATTTGAATATCTTCTCACATTGCCAGAGTAGAACAAGCACAGGGACATCACTTCGCTCCTTCCCAGTTTCTTGAAAGAAAAAATAAAAATGGCTGACTTGCACAACTAAAACGTTAACTAGCTTACCCTCTTCACTATGTCCTCGTCCACCACATTCCCATCTTTGCTATGTCCTCTTCATTCCACACAACACCCTCTGTTGTGTGCCAGGTGGAGATCTACATTGGGACAAGAAGCGGACTGGAGGATCGTGAAAAATAAAAATGGTCGACTCATGCTGCTCCACACTCTGTAGTACATTTATCGAATATGTTCACATACATGGAGATAACCCTGTGACCCGACTGCACCTTATTCCTGGGTCTGTTGGATGGGATCCAGATCAATCGATGACTTGCCATCTCTATCATGCACTCTACACAAAGTATTAATCCATACGATCCATGTCTGTCTCATATCCTTCCGAAGGCACAGTCAGTTTGCATATACAGCCGCTCAGGTCACGTTAACATGGTGCTAAGTGCCTCAATATTATTCATGTCACCCCTCCTCCCCCGCTCTCTATGCCCTCTTCAGGTGTTTGAAACATACTAACCCTACACACCTCTTTCCCAGCCGTCCCCAGGGGCTGCTCCCTTACTCTTTCACTGGCCGCTCCCCGGCTCCGTTCATTTGCATGACTGCATGAAACCAATCTTCCCCCATTACACACAGCACCTGGTTATCCTGCTAGGCTGGCCTGGCACTTGTGCCTTTCTGCTTACTCACAGATAACACTCCGCTTTCATTTACACAATAGCAGTGATCATCACAAATATTAATGTACAATACATAAACTGGCACATCCGTTAATGATGGACTCTACCCTGCGCCGGTGTCTAGCTCACCCCCTTCCAGAGGAAGCCTCTCTTCTAGGCGCCTGCAGCCAGCAGAGAATTGAGTGTGGTGTTGGTACAGTGCTACCTCCAGTCAAGCGGGGCTCTGCACTTACTTCCGCACAAGTCTCCTCAAAGGTGTCTGGGGCTGTAGGCCCCACAGGGTGCCTCTGCCTCTATTCCAGTGAAAGAGCCGCAGTCTAGGGCTGGACATTGCCTGACTTCAGTTCTCCCAGCCTGCCTGCCCAATACTGAATCAGGGAGATGAAAGTCTCTCCTCCTTCATCTGCAAGAAATGCCTGGAGGATGACCTCCTGCCCAGGGTTCAGGATGAACACCTTCACCCCCAGTGGCTCCTCAAATAGCCATTGCCCAGTCTGGGCCTGTAGCTTGGCCAGGAGTATGAGGACGAGGCAGTAGAGTACTTCAGTGGGAACCAGATTCGGATAACTGTGTGGACTGTCTTCTCCACATTTACTGTCTAGATCAGGATTGCCACCATTGAAGCCCTTAACCCCTTTAGTGCCAGAGGGCTATGCAATGCATTGCACAGACATGTGTTACGTACCCCTCTGGCACTGAAGGGGGTTAAAAAGCACAATTTACATTATTAATCAAACACTAAGGAGCACCCTAAATATCAGCACACACATGCAGAATTGACACCACTAAAAGGTATGCTATTACACTAGCCTTGATTTCATAAAAACAATTCATGTCTGTGAGATTATTTTAAACTACCACCACTCTGCTTTTCAGGTGATATAACTTTATAGTAATGTAAAAATGAACCCTTGGGTTAAAAAAACGCCGTCCCACACTGCTGGTCTTATTTCTATAAGTTTACCCTTGGTTCCTCTGTCCCCAGCGTATGGAGAGAAAATGTTTTATCAGGGTGCATAAAAGTACCTTTATATGTTTATGGCTTTATATCTTTTTCACAAACCTGATAACAAAATGTAACCACATTCCTCATTTCTTTAAAAATATTGTAGACCTTTTGCAACAAATGTGGGGAGATTTGTGGACTAGGAGTACATGATATTTATCCCTTTAAGGATCAAAGCTCAACATTAATGAATATCAAATTAAAAAAATAGAAGTCACAATATCATTAGTAAATGCTGAAAACTACATGAAGTTGCCATGTTTCAAATATTATTTTTAATTTTTTAGGTGAGCTGATGACTGTTGCTCGTTGGATGAGAGAATTTGTTTCAACCCACCCAGACTACAAGCATGACAGTGTGATCACAGACAAAATCAATTATGACCTCCTGGTAAAATGCAACCAAATTGCAAACGAGTCGACTAACTGCCCAGAGCTTCTTGGGTTTCCTGTTAATAAAATCAAGCCAAGTGGAAATAAAACTGGTTCTGTATGATGTGCAGTGAAGACTGCTTTACACTATCCTTATCGACAAAAGTAAAAAGGGTGCAATTCTGGAGCAAACACAACTGCACCCTATAGAAAAAATGCCTAAATTCCCATTGAGTAAGATGGAGCTCTTGGCTCTCTGAATGCTGAAGAAGTCTCCAGCACATTACAATGCATTTGAAGCCTCTCTAGCATTCATGGGGTTATAAGTCCTATTTAAATCAGTGAGAAATTTTTCCCCTGTGGTGCACCTGCTTTTCCCCAGACTCACTGATCTTTCTGTTTTTGTGCTTAAAGTGGAACATTCACATCTGAAAAACTTTTTACCATATGTTGAACTATGGAAGTTGTATTAGGAAATGTGTTTTTATTTGAGCTTGCAACATCAGTATACTGATAAACGGAGCTTTCTGTAATGATAGAAGAGATTCACACCACACCAAAGGAAAGTGTGAACATGCTCCCTGGGGCAGCTGGGAGGGAGGTGGGAGGAGAATTAAATAGCACTGGGAAGTGCTGAAGAGCTGTGCCGAAGATTCAGCATGTAGCATAATGCGAAAGTGTACAGATTGAAGATTAAATATCTTAAAAAGTACGTAAATAGAGGGGAAAAAAACATGTTTCCTAATACTACTTTCGTTGTTCAACATATGGTAAAAAGTTTTTCAGATGTGAATGTTCCCGTCAGGCCCTAATGGTGCGATTCTAGAACATAGAGTTGAAATTCTGAATCTTACAAACTCCAGCACAGGGGTAGATGAAAATTTGCAGCAGATACTAGACATGTCTCCAACACAGTGCTTTATGATGCATTTGATATTTTTGCTGTTATTCATGGGGTTAAAAAAAAAAACATATAAATCAGTGGAAATAAATATTTAGCCCCTCTTGAACAGGTTGTGTGCTGCATAATTACTATTCTTTAGCTTCCATTTAAAACAAGCATTTATGATATTTAACTTTGTCAGTGCAGTCCTTCAAGCATGCCTGGAAGTCTCACATTCTACATAGCTCTGCAATACCAACTGCCACTTCCTACCAGGAAATACTAACACAGAAGTGAGAAATACAGCTAAATATCTCAAACTTTTTTAATTAAATGTAAATATTGATGATTTTGGACCCTTTTTTTCAAAATGGCTTATTTATTGCCAAGTGACTGTACCCACTTTAACCCCTTAAGGACCGGCACTTGACCACAGGGCTTTTTTTTTCATTTCTTTTAGTACTTCTGGTTCAGGGCTCGGGAGCCCTGAACTCCATGACATGCCAGGACCATCATTGGTCCTTAAGTGCCGGACCGCGGTGACGGTCCTGGCACGTCAATGGTCTCGAAGGGGTTAAGCACAAAATAAGATCAGCAATTCTGGGGCAAACCAAGTGCACTGTAGGAAAAAAATAAAATGTGCCATTGATTTAAGTAGGGCTTAAAATCCCTTGAATGCTACAAAAGTCTGTAGTGTACTTCTTTGCAATATGTTGGACGCCTCTGTAGCATTCTGTGTGTTAACCCTTTGATTGCCAGAGGGATAGCAAATGTGTTGTATACCACTCTGGCACTCAAAGGGTTAAGAGCTGCATTTTATCAAACTAGGTGCAGCAGGTTTACTCCAGATGGTTGGGTTTGTTTTTGCGGTAAGGTCCCTTAGAGTAGTTTGTCAAATGAATTGCATTGTTTTGGTGTAATGACCAAACCTTAAACCCTTTGAGTGCCAGAGAAGTATCCAGTAATTGCAGCACATTTCATTGGATACTTCTGTGACACTCAATGGGTTAATGCTACACTAAAAAGAGCCACCGGACTTCCGTGCAGTGGTAGCTTCCTCAATAAACATATTCCTCTTGTTAAAGTTTATACAATGTATTTGTAAATAGTAAAATATTTTTATGACTAACATTGGATTCTGATAACATTGTATCAAGTTACTGTGAAATCAATTCTAATATTTTATTATGTATACTGGAAAAACAAATGTTCAGTCATTCTGTTAGTATGGTACCAGTACTACTTCATAACATAAGCTTTTTAACCTATATTATATATATATATATATATATATATATATATATTTTGTAAATCGGAACTAATGAATGTACTTCACAAGCAGCGTACAGGACCCACTTCCCGGACAACCAATATACTTGATTTATTTTAAGAATTCAGTAGAAATGCATTTGCCAGCTTCTTGACATGGCTTCTGTTTGTCACTTGATTATTCACAAGGCTAAATGAAGCAGTCATCTGAAATGCCTCTGTGCTGAGCTCAGCACATTTTGCTGTTTGGTGCACTAGTAATGCCCTGGGGGAGCTCGTCCTGCATTCCATTTGTTTTTTCACAGTTTTATTCCCGCAATCCAGTTTGGCAAATCACATGCTCCGTCTGCTCTATAATGAATGCAGCTTATACGATCACATTTTTTTGGCCTTTAGTAGATTTAACATTAACCCATTAAGTGCCAGAGGGCTTTCCAGTATATGCCTTTGCAAGGCATTGGATACCCCGCTGGAACTTAAAGGGTTAAATACCTACAAAATAGCAGGCTGTTTGCAAAAATACAGTTGTATACTGTGGGCCTTATGTATAGAGACAGCACTACAGGGGACAAATACCCCTAATTTTTAAATGGGGATTTTAACGCCTTTAAATGTTTTAGGTCTCCATCGCGTTGGCCAAGCAATATGTGCCGAAGACCTCTCTACCATTCAGGGAGTTAAAACTGATGGGGATTGTAGGAATATTTCTTTGTCCCCTACATTGCAGTTAGGTTACCTCAATTGATCCACTTGGTGCCTGTGGCCCATATTCCTATAAACAAACTGGAGGTATTCTGAAGTAAACCAACTGCACAAATAAAAATTCCTAAATTCCCAAGCACTTTAACCTATTGTGAGTCAGAAGGGTGTGAATTACACAAAGGGTTAATATGTGATAAGTCACACAGGCCCATATACATTGACGTAAACTGGAGTTATTCTGTAGTAAACCAACTGCACCATGTGGGAGAAATAAACCTTCCTGTTTAATTAACCCCTTAAGGACCGGCACATAAGGATCACTGATTTTTTTTTTTTTTATTTATATATCTGGGTCCGGGCTCCCCAGACGGGTTGCATCCTCACAGCAAGCCCGGAATTCCATGACGGTCCTGGTACGTCATTGGTCCTTAAAGCAAAACAACCCATGACATGCCATGACCGACAAGGGTCGTTAAGGGGTTAAATGTGTATTTTAGACTCTTGAATCCTAGATAGGTCTCCATTGCTTTGTGAAGCAATACATTGCAGACCTCTGTCATTCAAGGGGTTAAAAAGCTATATGCAAATGCATGGGGATTTAGGATTTTTCAGTTGTCCACTATAGTGCAGAATAATTTCAGTTTTCTTTAATAAATATGGGCCTTTGTGACTTATCAAATATTAACCCTTGTATGTTTCACACCCTTCTTATCACAATATGTTAAAGTGAATACTTGATAAGGGCCCACTAAATTTGTGTTGATAATGTAGAGTGGCCATTTCTACATAGCTTTTATTCAACAGAAAACCTCACTGGCCTTAAATAGATATGGACCCTGCTTTATGCAGAATAGAAAACCATGAACTGCTTTTTGTATTTGTAAATATTGCTTGTAATACTGCACTCGCTTGTTCTAAAGTACTGTCATTGGAATATTTTGCTGTCATGGATGTATTTTGTTTTAATGTGTACATGAGGGGTTAATTTGGTATTTGCATATACATTTAAATTGTGAAAAGTCTACTTTTGAGAACCTTGAATGCCTTGTTATTGGCATTCAACTCTTTTAATCTGGATGTACATTAAAAAAAAATGCAAAACTGGTACCTACATTTGTGAAAAAAATAAAATAGAGTACACATTTTCAAGAGTTTGTTTTTTAAATATACATCTTGTCAGGGTTTTTCAATTATGAATGAGTAGATGCCACTAAAGATGACCAATAACCATTCATACAATCAGTCCCTCCCAAGTAGTTTGTACAAGGTGATAATATAACATATAATTACACTTGGTTAATAAAATATAAAAATGTATTAACACATGAATTATAGAAATAATATAATAATAATAGTGATTGATCTTAAAATACAATAAAATAACAACACCTTTGATCCACAGTAATTAAATTCAATTACAGTCTTTGTAAAAGCTTTGCAGGGGTGACAAAAGAACAATAGCTAGTCTGAATCAATACACCACAAATATAGACACACTCCAGGGACATTTACCTAGGGCCTTATAGTGACATCAATACCACCTCCAATGCATCAGAGTAACCAACTCTATTTCAACACTATATATTCACCTTAAAGCCAAATATTTCAGCAGGTCTCTAACCTTGCCTAAAGCCAATAAACATCTGTCTAGAATACTATTCAGATGGTCTTATCTTAACGTATCTTCTTAGTTCCTCCGCATATCATGTAGGATAATATATGATTAACCGAATATACTACACTAGAGGAAATGGTATAATTTCCAGTGATAGTTATGTCAGTATTTTCTGTTAGCAGTTAAAAAATATGACACATTTTAAGGACAGAGTATATTTTAGTAGTAAGGCAATATAAGAATTCAATTTACCATATAATAATGCATTAAATCAGACAAATTAAATAGATGAAGTTGCGAGAGATACTATTTATCAGTTTTTTGGTAGATCTGAAACTGCTTTGTGAAGTACAGGTGTGGTAGAGTCACTTTTCCTTGCTTCTCTTCCTGGCTTTTAGGAATCTGGGATCTCCTGTGCATTTTTTTTCCTCTGCTCTCTGTGGCTTTTGGCTCACCTTTTTATCTCTTTTCCACATGTAATGTGGAGTACTCCCACAAGGTGTGGCAAATATGTGTCCTGATTTCATTGGTTACTTGAGACACCACCTTAGTTAATATTTATTAGGATGTTGTTATTTTTGTTCACCATATGGCCAGCAGGTGGCATTCTTGGCCCACAAGTTTAACAATTATTTGATTACAAACATCTTAATCACCAGTGAAATAAAATGTGTAGTAAATATATTTGTTAAATTCTCTAAAATAAGAGAAATCCTAACTGGAACATATAAACCAAAAATTCCAAGGATATCCAACATACATCTTTATTTCCTGGCAATTGTACACAAATATTCCATCTGTGATAAATTCTTATTTGGAACAAATTCTACTATAAACAAGTCCTGTCTTGTGATCTGCTATGACAGATTAGGCTATATTTTGAGCAGTGCTATATTGTGAATGTAGAGAATACATTTATGTACAATGATTCAAAGCTCACATTCAGACAGAACATTAAAAACGTAATTGACAGTGATCTATATGAACCAAATGGATATCAGCATAGTTAAGTTGGGAAAGTATCGACATATACACATTCACCCACATCTATAGACCTATATCTATACACACACACACACACATACATACACTCATAAGGTAAACTGAACTTCTGATCCTGCTAGCTATGTTCTTTTAAGGTTTACTTTTCTCAGGCCTAGCTAAAACTGTAACTTGGGGAGGGTGTTTGTTGTAACACCATAAACTTTAATCAGGTTTCACTATATAACCACCTGAGTCTCCCTATTGTCCTGAGGCCAACTAACTCATCACACATTTGTTTTAGCTAATGAACAACAAACAGAAACCAACCAGAGAGAAAAGAGAAAAACAAAAATCTAAAGTGAGGTTGTATTATAGAGGATACACTTGTACTTAAAAATAATTAATTCCAATATCTACAAAGATAGGTCTACTTTCTTTTCTTACAACTCTTTAATTTTGTATATGATATGCTATTCTGACAGTCTGTATACTTTAATCCATCCGGTGTGTAAGTTATTGTTTGGTTCATACATATGTTTTGTTTTAGGTTAAGTTGAGTTTGATTTGAATGCTAGATAGATCTTTAACACATTGGTTCATCTATTTTCTGATCAAAATTTTGAACCATACAAAACTCCTCTGAGATAGTCTGTTTTGTCCAGTGTGGAACACAGGAACTATGGGATAAAGTATCCTCCTGCCAGGAGAGCAGGGCACTTGCCTTTAAAGGGCTTCCTGGAGGTGGGAACTCCATCCCTGACAACTTTACCCCACCAATTGATCTCATTTTTAAAAGTGACCTCAAAGAAGATGCAGCAGGGCTAAGATTTCCCCTGTTGGCCTTTTTTGTGGCCCTCTGCTCTGGTTTGCAAGTTTATGACTCTTGTCCACCATGGAGTCATTTCCATACTCCTTGGCACACACCAGGGAGCTCCAGAGATTCACTATCAACTCTTGGAATGGGAACCCGGATCTATTGGATCTCAGGGTCTCTCTTCCCCCGGAAGTCAGACATGTCGAACTAATTATGAGGAAGGTATCCAAGGGGTTAAAACAAGAGAACCAATCAGTTTGGATATCTTCACATAGATAAATGACAATATTAAATAATTTTGAGAACTTTACACTATATTAGGTATTGACACACTACTTCACAGAAAATAATTGATTAAAATAATCCAGCATATTTGTGCAAAAATATATAATTTAAGTATAATATAAGTGTAAACCGCAATGATATAAATGAGTGATCAACAATTACAATAGATATATAGTAACTCAAACCACAATTACCACCATTAGGATTACCAGCAATTAAAGTGTTAACCACACATAGGTATATTCAGAGGTATTAGATAACAATAATTGCACTCAGTAGCATAGAAAAAGTTAATTGAGCCTTACAATTAATAAAATACAGTGGCAGCAGTGTATATGAATACCTTCTGTCCCAGAAACTGTATAAACTATGCTAATTAAGGTATATTGTTAGGTGAATTAGCTTTAATATTAAGCAAGGTCCTCTGACAATTGTCCTTGTACCATATATAATAATCAAATTTAGAGTAACTGGAATTGAATCCCAGATTTAAATCACTATTTTAACCCCTTTAGTGCCAGAGGCTTGGGCCATTTCCTGTACCCTGCAGGCCAGACACTTTTTCAGCATTTTTGCTATCCTTCTGTTTAGGCTTGATTTCCTCTGGGGATTTTTAGTTACATGTGGAAAACTATATATTGTTTTTTTCAGAACGAATTGAGCTTTCTTGTGGTACCTTACATGAAGAGAATTTTACATCGTGCAAAAAGCTATGATGTCATAATAACAAAAAAGTGAAAATTTACTCATTTTGCTAAAATCACATTCTATGTATCAAAAACATTTACCTTGATTGAAAAAGTTTCAATTATTTGAAAAAGCCCCAAGTCCCCTGAGTAAAAAAAATACCAAATTTGTATAGTTTTACCTAGTCCACGGCTAGCATAGAGCCCTAATCACCAGCAGAGCAAAATGACATTTTCAACTTTATAAGATAATATGCGCATTGTATGGTTTTTGTGGTAAAGCAACCCTAAAACAGTGGAATAACTATATAAAACTATATATTTCTGGAAAGTAGACAACCTGCTGCATCTAAAGAGGGGTGACTTGCCTTGTTACCCCAAGCCTGGTGTGCACAAATGCCTCCAGAAGGTGGCGCTAAAAAAAAAAAAAGGAATTTTCTTACATTTCCGCCCCTTCAAATGTACTGAAATTTGTGAAAACCATGGCATTTCCAACTGAATTCATTAGCTAGTGCTCTTAGGAGAAAAACGACACCCCATTGGTATGAGTTTAACTACCTCAGGGGGAGCTAGAAGTGCAAAACGACACCTACTACAAGCTCAACTTTTTCTACCATTTCCTCAAACATTACTTGTCTGTACAAAAATGGTTCTAACAACTACAGAAGTGAAGAAAGGGTAGACATACTATACCATTTTGGAGAGAACACAACCTGCCGCATCTAATAAGGGGTGAATTGCCTTCTTATCCCAAGCATGTTGTGCCCAAATGCTTCCTGAAGGTGGCACTATAGAACAAATATGGCATTTTCTTACATTTCTGTCCCTTCAACTGTACTTAAATCTGTGAAAACCGTGGCATTTCAAAATATATTCATTAGCTAGTGCTCTTTGGAGAAAATTGACATCTCATTGGTATGATTCGACCTACCTTAGGGGTGCCAGAAGCACATAAATACACCTACCTGATTGCTTCCTCGAAAATGGCTGCTTGTACTAAAATGTTCATAACTGTTAGAGACATGAAAGAAAGGTATAAAAGGTATACCATTTTGGAAAGTAGACATTCTCCTGCATTAAATGAGGGGTCACTTGCCTTTCTATCCCTGGGCTGAAATACAAAATATTTCCAAAAGTTGGCGCCATAGGAATAAATACATGTTTTTTTACATTTCCACTACTTCAAAGATAGTAAAATCTTTGAAAACCATAACATTTCCTGCTGTATTCAGTACCTGCTACCAATATGAGAAAAATGGTAGCCCATTTGTGTGGGTTAACATACAATATTTGGGTGCTAGGAACACATACGTAAACCTAACACTTTTGTTTTTGAAATTATCTGCTTACATTAAAATGGTTATAACCATAGAAGATATGTAGGAAAGGTAGAGAAGCAATGCCATTTTGGAAAGAAAACAACCTGCCGCATCTAAGGGGTCTCTTGCTTTCTTACCCAAAGGCTGGTGTGCACAAATGCTTCCAGAAGGTGGCGCTAATGAAAAAAAAAAAGCATTATCTTACATTTCTGCCCCTTCAAATGTATGGAGCTCTGTGAAAACCATGGAATTTTCAACTGCATTCGTTATCTAGTGCTCTTAGGAGTCAAATGACACCCCATTGGTATGAATTTACCTACCATAGGGGGTGTTAGACATGCAAAACGACACCTACCACAACCTCTGATTTTTCTAATATTTCCTCAAATAATACTTGCCTGTACAAAAATGGTTATATCAACTACAGAAGTGAAGAAAGGGTACAGAAACCATGACATTCTGGAAAGAAGATAACCTGCCGCATCTAATGAGGCATCACTTGCTTTTCTACCCCTAAGTTAGAGCGCACAACTATTTCCAGAATGTGGTGCTACAGAAAAAAAAAATAGTTTTTCTTACAAATCAGTCACTTCAAAGATACGGAAATGGTTCAACACCATGGGATTTCCTAGGAGGACCTCCTGCCAGCCTACAAAAATAAGTGCCCCACTGCTGTGGGTTGACATACCATATTGGGTGCCAGGAGCATGGCTACCGGTGGAACAAGGATGGGGAAGCAAACAGTGTATGTGTGATTCTATTGCTACCAGTGGTCAGTCAGTGTAAGTGAGGACTTGTGTCTGCCAGTGAAACCAGGTCGGGGAAGGGACGAGGGGTCAGGCTATGTAAGTGGGTATATCTAGCAGTGGGCAGTGAGCAAGTGTGGCGGTGGTAATGGTGGGGAGGGAAGTGCATATGGTGGATTTGTGGTTATCAGTGTGCATTGTATGTCCCCTCATACACTGTTTGATTCCCAGCCTGAATCCAGCGCGTACTGGCACTTGGGTCTACTAGTAGGCAGTGGAATCAGGCTGGGGAGTCAGACTGGGGGAATGGGACTGCCAGTAGGCTGGTGGGTAGGGTATGTGGTGGGGGGGATTGGAGGCATTTTGTGTGCATGCGACAGGGGTGTCCTATGCACTGAAAAGCAATGCACTGGACACCCTGTTGCACACAAAAAGTTATTTTTTTTAGTTATTATTTTTTTATTCATACCTTATTGGGGGGGGGACATCAGTACCACTTCTCATGCCCCCCAACGATGTGTGAATAAAAAATAATGGGAAAAAAATGTGTGTGCGCCACAGGGGGTCCAGCACATTGCAAACCACTTGTGTTGGACCCACCTGTAACACATACAGGTTTTTTGATGTTTTTCCCCAAAAAATATATTTTTGTGTGGACTTCATTGGAGGGCATTAGAACTGATGCCCCACAATGAGATCTGAATAAAAAATGAGGGGAAAAAAAGAAAAATCCTTTGTCCGCCACAGGGGTGTACAATGCATTCCAAAGCAATGCATTGGACCCCCTGTGGCACACAGAGGGTTAATTTTTTTTTTTTTTTTTATTAGTTATTCATACCTTGTTGGGGGATCAGGTCTACTTCTGATGACCCCCCAACAAGAGCAGAATAAAAAATAAATAAATGTGTGTGCCACAGGGGAGTCCAAGGCATTTCAAAGCACTGTGTTGGACCCCCCTTTGGGGCACGCATTGTTTTCCTATTTTTTTTTTATTTATTTTTTTTTTTTACACCTTGTTGAGGGGCTTCAGGACCTCTGATGCCCCCCAATGAGGTCTAAATAAAGTAAAAAAAATACACTTTGTCTTTCACAGGGGAGTCCAATGCATTGCAAAGCAATTCATTGGACCCCCCTGTGGCACACATAGGGATTACATTTTTTTTTTTTAACTATTTTTTATTCATAGCTTGTTGGGGGACATCAGAGCCTCCCAACAAGCTGTGAATAAAAAGAAATTCAAACCAAGTCCTGTTTGTGCCACAGGAGGGGGGGTGTGCATTGGGCCCCCCCCCCATTGGCACACACAGGGTTAATTTTTTTACAGACCTCATTGGGGGTCATCAGGACCTCTCCTGACCTCCCCCTCATGAGGTCTTAGTTAAAAAAAAAAAAAAATATGCTCCAGCACAATTTACCCTATGAGTACCAAAGGGGTCTCCAGCGCATTGCAAAGGAATGCGCTGGAAGTCCCCACGGCACTCATAGAGTTAATTTTTTTTTTTTATTATTGCAGACCACGGGGGGGGGGACATCAGGACACCTTCTGATGTCCCCCCAGTTATTGATCTCCCAGCCGATTGTGCTGGGAGATCAATCTGGCGACCGCAGGAGAGCAATAGCTCTCCTGCCTTTCACTCCTATGACTGGTAGGAGTGAACGGGACTGGGGAAATTTCCCTAACGTCATCGGTGACCATGTCACCGATGACGTTAGGAGGCTTCCCCCGGTCCCGCCCAATCCTACCCAGAAGTTCAGGTAGGAGAGAGCAGGAAGGAGAAGCTCTGCTTCTCCTTTGGGGATATTGATCTCCCAGCGCGATCGGCTGGGAGATCAATATCTGGGGGGGGCATGAGGAGTGATCCTTCTGTCCCCCCCACGAGTGCCAGGCACATTATATTCTAAAATGCGGCCCCTGCATGCCGGTTATACCGGCTTATGCAGTGACCGCATTTTAGATGTACAACGTACGAGCGTGGCACAGCAGGTACGGCTGTGTCCACTCATACGTTGTACCCACTTGGCAGTCTAGGGGTTAATTATCTACCGATTACAATTATTGCATACCTTCTGAATAAAACATTTAAATTGCATTTAATATAGTCAATAACTGATTCTACTAGAAAATACTTAGAAACAATTCAATAATATATGTCTAGACAGTATATTCGTGCAACATATATCACAAATATGACTATAGCAATATTATGTAAAACCTATAGGGTACTTCAAGGGTTAATCCACTTATTTAAAATATGATGCCACACCCAAGCTGGCAGCTTCTTTTGTTTAGTGAGAGGTTAACAGAAACTTTCACTTTACAAAAGTTAAGCTCACACAAAGGAATCCAAAGAAACCACAAATAAATATACAAATAGTGGTTAAAGGGTTAATAAATGAATTCAAAGAATTCCCCAGATCAAATATTAGCTATTATAATCTTTCCAGAAACACAATATTCTAGAAACAACAGAATTATATTATCTAATATATAAACCACTCTGTTTAACTATATTACACTTATCTGGCAAAATATAACAATTTACCAATAAATGAATAAATAAATTCTGCTTAATTTCAGACTTTCTAGAGCTAATCTAGCTTATTATAATTGATCCCAAATGGTTGGCCAGTCCAATTAAGACGATTATAAGAAAATTAGGTTTCTTCAAATATAGAAGAAATCTGTATATGATTCTGAACTTTTGCAGAATTTAAATAAAGAAAATATATAGTTACCAGTCCAAGTGTTTCTTTGTATCTCTCAGCTAGGTACACAGAGCAGGAATTGAAGCCAGGAACCAAGAGTCCAGAGGAAAGCCCAGCTAAGACTCAAGAGGAAAAACCCCCTTTTCTCTCTAAACCTTATTTTTTAAAGTAAAAGATTTTGTTATCAGAACTCCGCCCAACCTACTCTGGTTGGATAAAGATCCATCTCATATACAGTGACATCAGGCATATTATTATCATAATTTTTGGAAATTTCTCAAAACACTGGTAATAACGCTATTTACATCCACAAGATGGCCCTCTTTCTCCACATCAGAATTTTACATATGGCATCTGTGTGATCTGTAGTGATATGTCAAGAGTTCATCACTTTTCATGTACCTGTATCACGGTGCCCGTGCTCCCTTGTTGTTGTTTTCCTGTCAGGTTATCCTGTGTGTGCTCCCATTGGCTGTCCTTTATTGATCCCGCCCAGTATGGCCTTTATATACTGGGCTCCAGCACCCACACGGTACCCTTTCATGGTGTTCCTGTACCAGTGCTAGTTTTCTGCTCAGTGTTTCCCAGTGTATCGACTTGGCCTGCCTGACTACTCCGCATCAGTTCTCCTGCTCCTGTGTACCAACCCGGATTTCCTGACTACTCTTCAGTGCCTGCTCCTGTGTACCGACCCAGCCCGGCTGACGTTCCTGCTGCTGTGTAACGACCTGGCTCGACTGACGTTCCTGTTCCTGTGTACCGACCCGGCTTGATTGACGTTCCTGCTTCTACAGCTTATTGTCGCCTTGGCGACATTCTCACTTTCCAGGCGATCCGGTTCCATTTGCTCTGCTGAGAGCGAGAGTCAGTTTCCGTTACTGCTCCTGCAGGTTGCTAGTGTCTGCCTCAGTTACTGCTCCGGCAGTTGCCTTTGCCCTAGTCCTCCGTTACTGCTCATACCGGTTGCAAAGTGTCTGCCTCCGTTATTGCTCCGGTAGTGCGCCATTGGCTTGTCCTCCGTTACTGCTCCTGCAGGTTGCTAGTGTCTGCCTCTGTTACTGCTCCGGCAGTTGCCTTTGGCCTAGTCCTCCGTTACTGCTCATACCGGTTGCAAAATGTCTGCCTCCATTACTGCTCCGGTAGTGCGCCATTGGCTTGTCCTCCGTTACTGCTCCTGCAGGTTGCTAGTGTCTGCCTCCGTTACTGCTCCAGCAGTGTGCCTTTGGCTTAGTCCTCCGTTACTGCTCATACCGGTTGCAAGTGTCTGCCTCCGTTATTGCTCCGGTAGTGCGCCATTGGCTTGTCCTCCGTTAACTGCTCCGGCAGTGCTCTCTACGCTATTCCTGTTGTACTTTGGCAGTTCACGTTTGTTCTGCTTCATTTGGCGTCCAGAAGCTCTCTGTCTGGGAAGTGCTATCACAGTGCTTTCCCACATGGGACTGTTTACACTCCTTGATGAACTTTAACTCTTGCAGTACCTGAGTCCTGGGAAACCTACTCCTTTTTGCCTGACCTGTGTCAGTATAGACTACTTGTACCTTGATTTGTACTGGACCTGTGTGGGCATTTATATTATTAACCTGTCGTGTGTCTGTATTATACTGCCTGTATACTACAGGACCTGTGAGGGTTCTTATTCTATTGTGATTTCAATAAAACTGTGTTTTTATCCTAAACCATTGTGTCTGTGTGTCGAACAAACCGTTACAACCTGTCATCCCTGGAATCTGGACTTTCCCATAGAGGAGAATCCTTGTCTTAGACTTTCTTTCTCTCACAAAGTCATTTGTAATCGTAACCTTCACTCAACTATTTCCACTATTTATCTTAATAAAGAGAAGCCCCCATTGTCTATAAGAATGCACTAATTTACACACATCTTAAAACAGACTTTCAGAGAACTAGGTTTAAAAGAAAAAAATTAACCCTTTCCTCCCCATCATGGCAATGTCCCTGACAGATAGGACCTGCTCTGGTGGCTGGACAGGTCCAACCTGGAGCAGGGGAAAACCTTTGTGATCCAGCATTGGAGCTATGTGATGACGGACGCCAGTCTGCTGGGCTGGGTCACCTGAGAACCAAGGGCAAGTGGACCTTGGAGGAGTCCCTTCAATCCATCAATGTTTTGGAACTCAGGGTGATTCAGCATGCTTTGGTGTACTGGTCCCTTCAGTTGAGGAGGTTTCCAGTTCTCATCTAGTTGGACAATGCCATGGCCATAGGGTACATCAAAAAGCAAGGAGGTACAAGAAGCACTCCCGCTTGGACAGAGGTCAAGTCAACCTTGGCCTGGGCAGAAGATCATGTTCCGGCCATTTCCGCCATGCACATTCCATGGGTGGACAACGTCCTGCTGTACTTTCAGCTGCCAATGGGTGGACCCCAGAGAGTGGGTGCTCCATCCAGACATTTTTAACCTGTTGATGCAAAGGTGGGGTCTTCCACAGATAGACCTGATGGCCACCAGGGGCAACAGGAAGGTGCAAATGTTTTGTTCCTGTTGGGGGGATCCTCTGGGCTTCTTGGTGGGCAGTCTGGCGATCCCATGGCGCTTTCATCTGGCCTACATCATCCCTCCAATTCCTCTCATCCCCAGGGTGCTTCAGAAGATTTGGATGGATGGTACAGCGGTCGTCATGATTACCCCCTATTGGACCAGGTGGGCATGGTTCCCAGAACTTGTTGCCCTCTCCATTCAGGATCAGCTTCCATTGCCACTCAAACCGGATCGCCTACTTCAAGGGTACCTGTGGAAGGAGAACGTGGAGTGCATGGCTTTGACAGCATGGCTGTTGAAGCCTCCATCCTGAAGAGGAAAGGTTTCTCTCCTGAGGTGATCTCCACTATGATCCAGGCTAGGAAGCCTGTTTCTTCTCAGGCCTACCACAGGGTTTAGTCCATTTTCTAATCTTTATGTATAGACAAGGATCTGTCTTCACAGGAGTTTGATCTCCCGGTGGTCCTGTCATTTTTACAGGATGGTGTGAACAAAGGGCTCAGTCTTACCTCCTTGAAGGTTCAGAATTCATCTCTTTCTGTATTGCCGTCTTACATTGCCAACTTAGCTGGATGTCAAGCTGTACTTTTAGGGTATTGCTCATGCTTCCCCTACCTATAAGGCTCCCACTCCCAGGTGGGACCTTAATCTGGTGTTGGGAGTTGCAGCGGCCTCCCTTTGAATCCCTGGCTACCAATCCTCTGTGTCTTCTGACGTGGAAGATGGCTTTTCTCCTGACAATCTGATAAGGAGAATGATCTCCACATGTTGGATGTGGTGCGTGGTCTTAAATTCTACGTGCACTTTACCGAGTGTTTGCGCAAGACTGGTGCTTTGTTGGTCATCCCTGAGGGCCCTAGGGCAGGTATGGCTGTTCCTAAGGTCACTATTGCATCCTAGATTAAGTCTACCATTCGCAAGGCTTACAAACTTGGGCAGAAACTTGTTCCCTTTCTGGTAACAAGACACTCCACCAGGTCTGTGGGGCCTGCTGGGCCTACAAGAATCAGGCCTCTGCTGAAAAGCTGTGCAAGGCTGCGACATGGTTCTTTGTGCACTCCTTTGCCATACACTATCATGTTGATGTTCTGGCTTTGGCTGAAGCCAGTTTTGGCAGGAAGGTCCTTCAGACAGTTCTGCCTGTCTAAGGACCTACCCACTCCTGTGCCTTACTGTTCTTTAACTGTTTGAGCCCAGTTTGGCTCTTATTCTTGTGTTCTGTGCTATTGTTCAGTGTCCATTTACACTTAGTTATGTTTGGGCTGTTCCTAGTTCTGACCTGTCCTAAGGAACTCTGGTATCATGGGGACTACCGCTTGGTTCTTTCATTTTTCTTCCCACCCTGGGAGCTTAATGTTGGTATATCCCCATGGTACCTTTATGTCATATTGGACGACAGAAAACAGAATTTTAGTCTTACCTGTTAAATCCTTTTCTCTTAGTCCATATCACATACAAGTCTCCTAACCAGTGAAAAGGACCTTGCTTGGTCTCTGTTATCTAGACGTGCAAGTCCTCTTGGGTCTTGTCGCTCACAGGCACTTACCTTTCTTCTTTCTTGCTTTCCTATTTAGCAAGCTTGTCTCAAGTCTAACTGGAAGGAGGGGCTAGGGGATAGCCTGATAAGGAGGAGGGGAGGCTCCATCCACAAGTTTTTGTCTAGAAATGTTCCAGCCTATTAGGAGGAGCTTTCACCTCCCCATGGTATCTGTATTTCATATGGACTAAGAGAAAAGGATTTAATAGGTAAGATTAAAATCCTGTTTTTTGTCTGAGGCTTTGGTGTGGTGGGCTTCTCTCCCCACTGTGAACCCCTCAGTTTCACAGCTGGCAAAGACCACCCTCCTGCTGGCGAATGCAGCAAGATTCAAGGAGCCGGCAGAGAAGAGGCTGTATTCTATTCTCAAGGACTCCTTCACTGACACCAGGGCAGCACTAACACCTATTTTTGCATCTGTCTATGTTAACAGGGCAGTTGCCATTTGGGGCGAGCAACTTTCTGATGCTGTCTGTGTTGATTTGGCCAAGGAAGACTTATTGGTCTTGATGACTAACATCAAGGAGACCAATACTTCTGAGGCAATCTTTGGCACTGCCAGATTCTCTGTAAAGGCCTCCCCTACTTTGCTGCTATGTGCTGTACCATGTGGATCAAGATTTGGGCTACGGTCCAATTTTCTAAAAAGTCACTGGTCTCCTTGTCATTTCATGAAAAGTCCCTTTTTGGACATGAACTGAAACAGATAATCAGTGACGCTACTGGTGGTAAGAGTACCTTGTTACCTCAGATCTCCACCAATAATCCTTTTCTGGCAAGGAAGACACTTCTTTTTTGTATCCCCCTCAAATGAGAGGTGGGGCTGCAGCACTCGCAAGTCTTTCATGCTCTCCCCGCTGCAAAGCCAAGACACACCTGGCAGCCCTAGCGTTTTGCTTCAAAGTCTGTCTGACAAACACACTTCCACATGAATAGAGGAATCTTGCTATGTTGTTGCCTGTAAGGGGCCATCTGTACCCTTTTTAAGATGCCTAGGCATCCTCAGTAACGGACCAGTGGGTGCCTAGGCATCCTCAGTAACGGACCAGTGGGTTTTGTGCATAACCTCAGAAGGGTACCGCATAGAGTTCAAATCCTTCCCTCCATATTTGTTCTTTTTCCAGAGTTCAGAAAGAGCCAGACAAGGTAAGGCTGTTCCTGGAGGCAGTGGACTCCCTGCTGGACAAACAGGTTCTAGTACCTGTTACAGCCCCCAAGAACTCTGCAGGTTTTTATTCAAACCTGTTTGTGGTCTCAAAGAAGGATGGCAGCTGCCACCCCATCCTGGACCTCAAATGCCTCAACAAGTATGTGGTCAGTATGCACTTCAAGATGGAATCTTTGTGTTCTGTCATCACAGTGATCTGACCGGGGGAAAAACTGGCACCTCTGGATCTTCAGGACACTTACTTACACTTCCCAGTTCACCTGGAGAGCCAACACTACCTGCGTTTTGGTTTCAGCTTCAATCATTACGAGTTCACTGCACTGCCTTCAGCCCAACGCATCTTCACTAAGATCATGGAGGCCCTGGCATCTCTCTGATGCCATACCTGGATGATTTTCTCATCATGGCCCCTTCAGAGGAAATCCTGACTCGTCATGTTCAAGACTGCGCTCGCATTCTATTCCACCACAGGTAGATTCTGAATCAGCAAAAGTCCTGTCAGATTCCTTCCCAGGTTCCGGTTTTCCTGAGAATGAGGTTCGAGGCCCATCAGGGAAAGGTCATCCACACAAAGGAGAATATTCTGCTTGTGTCTCAGGACATGTTGCTGGCACTGGAGTGATTCTGGCCACAATCAAGGATTTCATGATTTTGTTGGGTTAGCTGGTGTCATCTCTGGCTGCGGTCCCTTACTCTCAGGTCCACATGAGGGAGCTGCAGAGGGATGTTCTCAGGAACTGATCCAGGAATCCAGAGCATCTTCTTCTACAGATGTCTCTCTCTCCAGAAGCCAGTGGGGATCTCTAAAGTTGGTTGCATCGGCTGAACCTGGAGAGACAGAGGCTGTTGTGGTCCTAGAGTGGACCCTGGTAACCACGGATGCCAGTCTGAAGGGCTGGGGAGCAGATCTGGGTCACCTAGATGTCCAGGGCAGGTGGAGCTGGGATGAGAGTCGGCTGCCTATAAAAGTCCTGGAACTACTGGCAATTTAACTAGCCGTCATTCATTGGATCTCCGTTCTTTCAGGGGTGCTGGTGAGGGTGCAGTCAGACAACAGCAATGCCGTGGCATATATCAGTTGCCAGGGAGGAACTGGTGGCAAGGCAACTTGGAAGGAAGAGAAGGGTCTCCTCTGTTGGGCAGTGGCCTATTTCTGGCCATCTCAGCCATTCACATTTCAGGGGTAGAAAGCATCCTGGCTGACTCTTTAAGTTGCCGTGACGTAGATCCAAGTTTTACCTGATTGTCCGACAGTGGAGCATGCCAGCAATAGTCCTCAAGGCAACCAGGGAGAACAGGAAGTTTCCAAAGTTCTGCTCCCAGACTGGGGATCCTCTGGCCTTTGCTACGGATGCAATGTCCATTCCATGGTACTACTTTCTCCTCTGTGTTTCCTCCGATTCCTCTGATCTGGAAAATCAGAATGGATGGGGTGCCAGTCATTCTGATTGTTCCTTACTGGCCCAAGAGGGTGTGGTTTGCGGACCTGGTCAGTCTCTCTCCCTTCCAGGATGAATCTGTTGCTCCAAGGTCTCCAGTGGCATGACAATGTAGAGAGACGGTTTTTGATGTTATGGCTCATGAAGCAAGCATCCTGAAGCAGAAGGGTTTTTCTGCAGAAGTCACATCTAGCATGATACAGGGCCATAGGCTGGTCTCTACCATAGGGTATTACCTATTTTTCATAAGTGGCGCACAGATAAAAATTTTGACCTTCCCTTGGTTTCGTCTTTTTTCCAGGATGTTGTGAACAAAGGGTTCAGCTTGAATTCCCTCCAGGTTCAGATCTCGGCGCTCTCTGTGCTTTTTCATAGACTTATTGCCATCGTTCCAGATGTCAAAGTTTTTCTGCAAGGGGTGGCTCATGCCTTCCCTTCCTTCAAGGATCACACTCCCCTGTGGGACCTTAGCATGGGTCTGGGTGTTTTGCAGAGGCCTCCTTTCATGTCTCTTGCTTCCATTTATTGGCACCAATTGAAGCTCCAGATGGTTTTCCTTTTGGCGTCGCTGAGTTACAACCTTTGTTTGTAAGCCTCCCTTCCTAGTGCTTCATCAGGATAAGGCAGCACTTCGTACCTCTCTAGAGTTTCTTTCCAAGGTGGTCTCTGAGTTTAACATTAATCAGGAGATTGTTGTACCTTCTTTTTTGTCCTGACTGTACATCTGATAAGCAGAGAGCTCTCCATTTTTTTGGACATAGTGCATTGCCTTTAGTTTTACGTGCACTTTACTAAGCCTTTTTGCAAGACTGACTGTCATCCCAGAGGATCCCAGAGCTGGTCAGGCTGCATCCAATGTCACTATTGCCTCTATGGATACATTCCCTTCCTTTATTAAGGGGGACCCTGAGTTCTACCAGTAACATCCTGTTCCCCCCACCCTGGATGCTGGGGATATAGATGAGAAGGGGATAAACAGATGAGAATTATTTTTTATTTCTCTTCTTCTCCTGTGGATTATTTTGAGGGTGACCCTACATCACCTGAGGATATTAGCATAGCAGTGCTTGGAGACCCTTAGCCTCTGACTCAAATTCCTTTCCCCAGATCTACTTTTGACTGTCACTAGTGGGCCATCAGTCCTTGTTGGTCCATAAAGATGGGACTTCTCCTATTTGGGTAGTTATTCCCAGAATATTTTCTCTCCTGTTGTCCTGCTTCAATGGGATCTCTCTCCCCTACAGTGGCCTCCCAGATGTCAATGTTTCTTGAGCAGTCTGTAGTTCTACTGGGCTTACTGGGAAGGCCTTAATACCCTCTGTGAGTGTTATACCTTTTGCCTAGAATGTAGTCAGCAGATCAACCTTCCAAGCAAACCTTGGGTTTCTCTGCTATTCGTGTGTAGGCAGTGGACTTGGAGAAGGTTATTATGCAGTTGGGGTAAGAGTGCACTGTTTTCTCAGGTGCCCCAAAGACTCCCATTTTTCTTCAGTAGACTTGGTTTTCTTTGCCCTTGCCAGTTTGGGTATGCACCTAGGGTGTCTTTTCCTACTTCGGCCCTGGCATTCCCTTCCCTGAAACACAACCAGGCTGGGTCAGACAAGAATCCTACCCAAAAGCCTCCACCTGACAAGTCTATCCCTGCATGACTCACAGGATTCTTGTCTGCCTCAGGTGATTGGCGTTCTTTCTTGGTTCGTGGACATTCTCTGGACATTCTGTTTTTAGACATGTTTTGTTTCCCTGGAGATGGGCCTTGGTTCCTATCCTCTGGCATGATTAATTGAATTATGTATCTACCTTTTTCATAGTTCCCATGATAGACGACTGATGTCATCCTATTCTGGTCTTTGAGCTTCTCAAACATTTTTCTCTTACACCCCAGTTTTAAAAGATATCTGTGTTCTAATAACACTGCTATGTTTCCAGGAAAGTTGTTTGCCTCCCTGGACAAAAAGGATGCTTAAATGCCTATTCCTATTTATGCATACAATCACTGATTTCTTTGGTTTGTCTTCCAGATAGACTTTTGGTTAATCACTAGTGATGAGCGAGCATGCTCGGCCAAAGCTCGGTTCGGCTCGTGCATCGCTCTGCTCGGCACATGGCGGTACTCGTACGAGTACCGCATGTGCTCGCCCGGCATGTTCGGGTCTCCTCCCCGCACGTTTCGCGGCTGCTGCGCAGCCAATAAACATGCGGGGAGGCTCTGACATCAGTGTAATGCCAGCAGCCATGTTGGCTGCTGGCATTACACTGATTGGCTGGCCAGAACCCGTGATCGGGTGCTGTATAGCACCCGACGCGCGAGTTCGGCTCATTCTTAGCCAGGGAGAGATGCGCTTAGGCAGGGAAAGTCAGTGTAGGGAGAATAAAATTGTTGAAACTCTTTCAAGACCCAAAAGTCCTTTTTAGGACTTTTGTGTGTGGGGGCAGCATTTATATTTTGTTTGGGGGGGCACAATTTCCTTTTTTTTGTGGGGGGGATATTTTTAAGGTGACATATAATACTAGATGCACAGGAAGTCAGTGTAGGGAGAATAAAATTGTTGAAACTCTTTCAAGACCCAAAAGTCCTTTTTAGGACTGTTGTGTGTGGGGGCAGCATTTATATTTTGTTTGGGGGGGCACAATTTCCTTTTTTTTGTGGGGGGGATATTTTTAAGGTGACATATAATACTAGATGCACAGGAAGTCAGTGTAGGGAGAATAAAATTGTTGAAACTCTTTCAAGACCCAAAAGTCCTTTTTAGGACTGTTGTGTGTGGGGGCAGCATTTATATTTTGTTTGGGGGGGCACAATTTCCTTTTTTTGTGGGGGGGGACATGTTCTAAGGTGACATTGTACTAGGTGCACAGGGACAAATATTTCACAGTGCAGTGACAAGCTGACATATTCTGTTAGGTGCACAGGGCCAATGATTTTACAACGCAGCGACAAAAAGGCCCATTTTAAACGTGTGCCTAGCCATAGATTATTGTCACATTCTGTTTAGTGTGCAAATTCACAAATTAACGTCACATATTCCGTTCACTGTGCCTAGCCACAGATTAGCGTCACATTCTGTTTCGTGTGCCTAGCCGCAGATTAGCGTCACATTCTGTTTCGTGTGCCTAGCCGCAGATTAGCGTCACATTCTGTTTCGTGTGCCTAGCCGCAGATTAGCGTCACATATTGTTTAGTGTGCCTAGCCGCAGATTAACGTCACATATTGTTTAGTGTGCCTAGCTGCAGATTAGCGTCACATATTGTTTAGTGTGCCTAGCCGCAGATTAGCGTCACATTCTGTTTCGTGTGCCTAGCCTCAGATTACCGGCATATATTCCGTTTAATATGAAGAAGGCGGGTAAAAAGGGACGGGGAAGTGGACGTGATCCTGATAGTTCAAGTAAATATACAGCAAATACTGTTTGGTAACAATTTTTCGCCTAAAATCGTTTTTATCTTCCTTTTTGTGTGTTTTACGGTCAGTCTGTAAAAATGGCGTACTACGGGCGAAACATCGTTCCCAGCAGCGACGTTGGAGTCCAAGATGCATCCAGACATCCTCCCTATGCTGTCCCTGAACCATTTCTGTGGTGTTTCCATCATTTTCTGACCTTTTCCTATGAACCAGGCACCCTCCCCTCATCAGAGCAGGGGGTGCCTGGTGTAATGCTCGAGTCCTCCCATTGACTTCAATGGGGCTCGGGTGCTCGGCCGAGCACTCGAGCCTCCGGGGGCGCTTGGCCAGAGCACCTGAACACCCGAGCATCGGGGTGCTCGATCATCACTATTAATCACCCTTCCTTTTGGGCTGGTGTCTGTTTCTTTTGGTTTTCTTAAAAAGGACATGTTTTTTTTTTTTATCTTGGCAGCCTTGGCTGCTTTTATTTGTTTTCTGTTTGGTGTCTTCGCTTTATTATGATCAAGATTTCTACTCTCTGTGTCTTCTAAAGGCATCTTTCCTTATTATTGGATGAGCATCCTTTGTGCAGGGGGGTGGCTTATGCCTACCCAGTCTTTATGTATCCCTCTCCTCTGTGGGACTGGACCTTGGTTTTGGGAGTGTTTTTAAAAGCCTAATTTTTGAGCTTCTGTCTGTCCTTTTGGTCCTTGTTTCTTTGATTTTCTTTTTGTATTTGTGTATGTTCAGTGTATGGCCGAACTGCAGGCTTTGTCCAGTAAACCCACCTTTCCGATAGTGTGGTTTTTGAGAACTCCTGTAGGTTTTTTCCTTATCTTTGACAGCACTGACCTCAGTCCCTCCAGGCAATACATGTGTGGATCAAGTGTGATAATGCGATTGCAGATGCCTACATCAACCACAGAGGAGGGACCAGAAGTGAGGGCATCTGGTCCAAGGTTTAGCTGATCTTCGTGTGTAGATGCTTATATGCTGGCTTTCTCTGCTGTTCATATCCCGGGGTAGACAACCAGACGTATTTTACTCTATAGTTCATCTGTTGGGTCCTCCAGCGGTGGATCTCACAACCTCTCTGCTGAACTTCAGGTTCATCAGTTCTGTGCCAAATACTGGGATAGCTCCCCAGGTGTCCAAGTTTATTTCGTTTCCCCTAATTTTCAGAGTGCTGAGGAAAATCAGGATGGAGCGGGTTCACATAATTCTGATTGTCCCTCTCTGGCCCCATCAGCCTTGGTTTTCAGATCTTCTCAATCTATGCATGGTAGGGCCATTTTTGTGTACTTAACAATAAATCCTTTCCGTGTAGTCCATGTGGAACTCAGGACTTCCCTCCTGGAGAAAAAACAGCTGTTTGAGTCTGGGCAGAAGGTCCTCAGGGTCTCTAGTTCAGTTTCCTTTCTTGCTTTGCTTCTGTTTGTATTAGACATCTTTGCTATATGTTAAACTGGCTTAGACTGGTGGGGGTGAAGTGCAGCAGGGAGTGAGTTTCTGCCTCCAGGGAGCCTGTAAAGGCAAGTGCCCTGCCCTCCTGGCCAGAGGGTACTTTACCCCATGGTTCCTTGTTCTACATGAACTAAAAGAAAATGACGTATTGGTAACTACACAAAAATCACTTTATAGCTGTTTTCCCTTGCTGGGCTTTACCCTCCCCAATGTTGTCACCGCCCCCCCCCCACACACACACACACAGATACACACACCACTCCATTTCTCGCCTATGAAAGTATAAAGCCTTGCCACTTGCAAATGATGGCAGATAAATTCCTGGACACTCTTCTTAAGGTGAAATTCACATCTTCAGTGGCTGCCTTATGCACAGCCTTTGCTACAGCAGGAGTTGCAGTATTTGGCCCAGTTCCCAGTGTTTGGAAAGAGTTGTTAGCCATTTCAGAGTGTTATGTTGCCTTAATTTACCCCTAACATCTTCCCTTTCTGTGGAAATCTCTTGGATTGAGCTGCCCCTGTCCGTACAGGTATAAGCCCAAGCCTTCTACTCCCTCTGCAAACCAGGAGTGCCCTTCTCTGAAATCCAAACAAACATGGGTGAACAAGAAATTTTCCCAAAAGCCCTCACTGACAATTATACCTATGCAAGACTCATGGAGGTCCAATTCACCTCAGTCAACATCTGTATTTCTTTCACAGTATTATGGATTTTCTCAGTCAGGAATCCATGTTTTTTAAATTTGGTAGAAAGGAGGAATGGACAGAGTGAATCCACATTTTTCTTTTCTGCCGTCAAAATCTGTTGGGCTGTATTTTCAGGATCTACAGCTAAATCTATGATAAGTAAGATACAACTGGACACATTGCTGGCCTGTAGCCTATATTGCTGGCACTACCTGATACAGCTTACATGGAATCCAGAAGACCCACAGTAGGATGTGATCCCATTATTAACCCTTTAAGGACCAGAGGGGTGTGCAAGATATTGTGAAGCAATGCACTGCACAGCCCTCTGGTCTTTAAAGGGTTAAGAGAACTGCTACCTAGTTGGACCTTGTCCTAGCTTACATAACGGCCTGGTTAAAATTTAATCAAGAGGCAGAGTCCATACTACCTGGCATTGTCTTAATCATCTTTATATTTGTATTATGTAAATGGATCACACACAGGACATGTGGCATGATTTTCAGGCAACACAAAATGTTTGTTTGTCTCTGTATTCCAAGAATGAGTGAGTGCAACATGAGGCCATGCACAAACTTAAAGGGGAACTTCCACCTCTAAAACACTTTTTGTCAGTTGCTTAAGCTATTAAAATTGTATTTGGGTGCGGAAGTGCTCAGCTTCAAGTGTACATTTATGATCCAATATCTTAGAAAGTATGTAAGTAGAAGAAAACACACATCCAAATATAATTTCAATAGCTTAAGCAACTGACAAAAAGTGTTTTAGAGGTGAAAGTTCTCCTTTAATGAAATAAAACTGTACTGCTCATGCTATTCACAAAAATAAAAGCCAAGTCACGGCACCACTGCACGTGATATAAAAGTTGTAAGGCTGTATGCACAAAAAAGTGGAGCAATTCTGTATCTAGCAAACTGTTCCACTGGGGAAACATACAATTCCAACTGATTTTCAACCTTAAAGGACCAAAGGGGCATGCCATGCATTCTTTGTCAATCATTAGGCTCAGTAACTTTTCATGAGTCCTGTGTGCCCTGTTACTTTACCTGAGAACTGTCTGGATTTCAGAATGAGTCTGAACAATGGAGCTGTGTCAGTGTTTAGAATGATCCAAGGCTAGTAACTCATGTGAAACGTATTCACTGAATTACTGTTTTTTCAAGGATGGAGGTCATGTCAGTGCAATCAGCACTGTGCCAGTGCATCAATTCCCTGATTTGAATGGGGGGAGGGGTCAAACACTACAGAGCCAAAACACCACAAAGCACAGATATGGAGCAGATGAGAGTATGGGATGTCTGTCAACTGCAAAGATCCCCACAGGAGAGGATTTTCCACCCCACCCTACCCCACAACAAAAAAGATAAAAAGGAATCCTGGGGTCATCCGTTATTTGTTTTATTGTACCATCTGATATATCAGTACTTTGTATCCACCCCCTTCAGTCACAAAGACAAGTCTTAAAGGAGCAGTAAAGAAATTGTGAAAAAATGTCTAATTGGTGGCCTGGCTGATCTGCTCCTTATCTTATGTATTGCCCTTTTTAAGCTGGTTATGAGAAGTGAGGAACTGTACTGATTTATTAAGAAAAATGCATTGTTTATTGATGTACCTGTTGACCAAAACAAAGGTACTTCCTTTAGTGAGAATTTAGTTAAATTACAAGGTCTCTACAGCTGGGAAGATTATATATTAAACTGAAACAGCACCATCTGGTGTCTAGATGACAAATTACTTTTCAAAAGCTCTCTTGGAGTGATGTAGACAGTATCTTTTTAAAATGTTGCATGCAAAACAGGGTACGACTACAGAACGCATTCAGCATGTAGCCCTGATTAAAAGAGCGACATGAGAATCTCACACAGCAGGAAAGCGTGATTCTCATGTCGCCAAATGAAATGTTGCCATTAATGTCAAATGAAGTTTCATTTAGCCAAATGAAATGTTGCAGGGACACTGTGCATAAAAAGGGAAAGGCGGCTTACTGCACGCCCATGTCACCATCACCTCTCTGGAAGTTAAAGGGATAGTAATATTTAAATTTAAGTTTATTTAATATTGCAGGCATTAAAAAAATAAGTTCAAAGTTAAAGCTTCGCCCTCCAGGCTGTTTCCGCTCTCTATGGGACAGCAGCAGATTCCGGTCATTTGACTTGATGGTGGCTCTTCAGCAGAGCCGAAATTGCTCTGTTTAGAAATAAATACTTAATTGGAATGGTCTACAAAGTGTGCCTGGTTTGCAAGCACACTTTGTAGACTGGTCCAAGGAAGTATATATTTCTAAATAGCGCGATTTCAGCTCTGCTCGGCTGGTCCCGGGACCGGAATATCCTGCTGGCAGCTAGATGGCAGACTTGTCTGAAATAGCCTAAAGGGGGAACTTTAGCAAGTGATATATCTCAAACATAAAGGTTTAAGAGATAAGACTTATATTTTTTTAATGCCTACAATATTAAATAAACTTAAATTTAAACCTTACTATCCCTTTAAAGGCAAATACTATGCTACATCTAAAAAAATAGTCAAAACAATTAATGTATTTTCTCCACAAAAAATATTTGTGCTCTGATTAGAAGGACCTTTGTGGATCATTTCATAACTTCTATCCATTCTCCAAACATAATACAGTAGATATCACATATGCTGAAGACTTGTCTTCCAGCATATTTAGGGATTCACATGCTAGAAGGCTAATTTAATTTGGAGTCAATCTTCAGAACATTAGTTCATATTATAGATAGACCATTTCTCACTGAGTAGTTGCAGGGAAGGAATGCCCCATTAAGCAGGGTTCACACTGTTGATTTTTCAAATGTTTTGAGTAATATTTTATGCATGGCAATTACATGCATTTTTATGCAACTGCTACTGTTTATTGCAGATACATGTGATATTCATATGCTTTCAATGATTTGTTTTTAGTGATGTGATAATTCAGCAACTCGCAAAAGCTTGAAGCATGCTGTGTTATTCTGTCATGTGGGAAAAAATTGCCTGTGTTGACACCTCCGTAGGAAACAATTATACTAAACTTGTGCTATTATCCATGGAGAGAAATTGTTGCTCAAGAGAACTCAGCCATTATCTCATCTTATTACATCTTGTGCACAGTACATTAGCTGTACTACCCAGTATCATAGGTGGCTATTTGATTAGCAAGATTATGAGGCTTTATTTTGTGTAGTTCCTTCAGACACTAAGGTATGTACATGTAGTTACAGTTCGATATAGGGTTATATGTTAAATGCTGATTTTCAAACACATAACCTTTAATCTATATCTCAAATTTGTAAGTTAAGGAGTTAGTGCAAGTCCCCACAAACCATGTTGGTCCAAATCGGGAGAAAAAAATGTAATACAGTATATTGTAACTTGTCATACTGCCACAAAAATGTATAATGGGGTAAAGATACACACCCATAGAATAAGGACCATACCCTATTATAGGTCTTAGATGAGACCTGTTGTCTATTCAAAAAACCCTTCTTAAGATGTTGGCTGTGAGAGCTCCGTCATCAAAGCCAACCTCTCCGCCTATGGATAACATACTGGTCTTTGGGTAAAAAGATCTGGACTCAGGGGAAGGCAAAAGGGCTCAGCGATGGACAGATTGAGAATATCTGAGAACCAGGCCCAATGGGGCCAGAAGGGAGAAGTCAGAATGATGTGAGGTCTCTCTCCATCTTGACTTTTCTCAACAAACTGGGAATCTGTGTGATTGGAGGAAACATACACGCTAGATGAAAGTTCCATGGAAATTACTTTGCATCCATCAAAAATGCCAGAGGGTCTGGAATAGAACAGGGGGGACTTTGCAATTCTTATAGGAAGCCATTATATGGACTGATGGTAATCCCCAGTAGTGGACAATCAAGTGAACTACTGCCTGATTGAGTTCCCAGTTTCCACGATGTTGGCGACTTAGTCTACAACCACGTTTCCATGGATGGGGTGTGAACTGCAGAGATGTCCGGAACATGTTTCTCTGCCTGGATCTGTAGCAACTCAATAACAGCGCAAAATAATAAAAGAGAAAAGCACCTCATCTAAGTGTAGTAATTTATTAAAATAACAGTAAATTAAAAAATAAGAGGTATTTCACTCACATTTTGCCCATCTTGGGCTTTATGCACTTCAAAAGGGTCTTTCTCCCGTCAGCCGACGTACTGTGTATCCTTGGACTCTTGTCTGTATCTCCCGGTCCTTAGTCCTAGAGAGCTCAGTTATTAACCCGATGAAAGGGGCACATGTATATGGCAGCCGTTCAAGTAAAATAGTATGATCTCTCCGGTGAAGGGAAACAATGTAACTATAAGATGGAAAAGTATATACAATCTTGCGAGTTGACTGCCTCGTGCACACTGCTCTTGTTAGGACGCGGCGCAGAACATCACGGAGCCGCGGGATACTCAGATAGAGGGTGGAGCAATGGATAACCACAGGGGGCGTGGAGAAAGTCCCGTTGTCTGTTAAACACACAGACTGACCCGAACGTTTTCGCAGAATACTCTCTGCTTCCTCAGGGGCATACAACGATAACTGTTCAAAGTGCCTTCTTATATAGTTCAAGATAGGTAACACTACAATTGGATAATCCAATGAGTTTATACTTACATAAAAATGGGAAGAAACAGTTACAATATAATAATACCATCCTCTTATGAAACATTAAAAACAATATTAAACGACTATTAAAACCAAACACGAGTGACATTAATGATATGTTTCAAGTGATCATTGAAACCTACGTCATTAGAAACCTATATTAAAGAGTCTGAAGAATTTTTTTAAAAAATTCAAAAAAAAAAAAGTGATGTATAAATTATATTTAGAGGTGTACTGGATTGTGATAGTGTTATCGTGTGTTGTAAAGTGTAAATAAGAAGACAAATTATGTACTGAAAGAGTGTGAAAATAAGTATTAATGAATAAAAGATACTTGTGTGAATGAAATATAGATGAGAAAAATTGGATTTTACTGTTGCATTAAAACAACAGATAGTACCAGCCTATTCATATTTTAACCAAAAGAAAACATAATGAACATCCACAACTTTCGGTGATGGGCATAGAAGAAGTGAGTGTCAATTACAGAGGAGGGAACAGACTTTTGAGATTAAGACAACGTGAGTCCTTTTGGATTTACGAACTTCAAACCTTGCATCCTAAGGGACTTAATATTGAATTTGATTTTGTGGCCTTTTTATGAATGTGTTGATGGTGTTTTTTGTATAATATTTTTATTAAAATTGCTTGTTCTTTTTTACTTTAATCATTTAACTGAGTGCGAGATCACTGAACATACTCGTATTTTACAAAAATGTCCGGTGAAAGCACACTCAAGGGGGCATTCTTATTTTATTTTGTTTTATTTTTATATATTATATATGTTTTATATGTAATCTATGACATATATTTTATGACAAGTTAACTATCCACAATTTTATATTACCAGTGTTTATTTATACTATCTTCTTAGCTGTAACATTACCATCATCTTGCCAACAGCACTATACTCACTAACACATCACCAATCACAATATTCTGTGTATTTTTGATCACACATCACATATATTATCAATTATCCACATTCAAATATCTTTAGTACAATATTGTTTTTTTTCACTATATTTAAAACCCATTATGTTTTCTTTTGGTTAAAATATGAATAGGCTGGTACTATCTGTTGTTTTAATGCAACAGTAAAATCCAATTTTTCTCATCTATATTTCATTCACACAAGTATCTTTTATTCATTAATACTTATTTTCACACTCTTTCAGTACATAATTTGTCTTCTTATTTATACTTTACAACACACGATAACACTATCACAATCCAGTACACCTCTAAATATAATTTATACATCACTTTTTTTTTTTTGAATTTTTTAAAAAAATTCTTCAGACTCTTTAATAGAGGTTTCTAATGACGTAGGTTTCAATGATCACTTGAAACATATCATTAATGTCACTCCTGTTTGGTTTTAATAGTCTTTAATATTGTTTTTAATGTTTCATAAGAGGATGGTATTATTATATTGTAACTGTTTCTTCCCATTTTTATGTAAGTATAAACTCATTGGATTATCCAATTGTAGTGTTACCTATCTTGAACTATATAAGAAGGCACTTTGAACAGTTATCGTTGTATGCCCCTGAGGAAGCAGAGAGTATTCTGCGAAAACGTTCGGGTCAGTCTGTGTGTTTAACAGACAACGGGACTTTCTCCACGCCCCCTGTGGTTATCCATTGCTCCACCCTCTATCTGAGTATCCCGCGGCTCCCTGATGTTCTGCGCCGCGTCCTAACAAGAGCAGCGTGCACGAGGCAGTCAACTCGCAAGATTGTATATACTTTTCCATCTTATAGTTACATTGTTTCCCTTCACCGGAGAGATCATACTATTTTACTTGAACGGCTGCCATATACATGTGCCCCTTTCATCGGGTTAATAACTGAGCTCTCTAGGACTAAGGACCGGGAGATACAGACAAGAGTCCAAGGATACACAGTACGTCGGCTGACGGGAGAAAGACCCTTTTGAAGTGCATAAAGCCCAAGATGGGCAAAATGTGAGTGAAATACCTCTTATTTTTTAATTTACTGTTATTTTAATAAATTACTACACTTAGATGAGGTGCTTTTCTCTTTTATTATTTTGCGCTGTTATTGAGTTGCTACAGATCCAGATTTTCCTTACAAGTGGACAAGGCCACTTTTTCAACTCTCACCTGCTGCATATATTAAGAGACAAGTGATCATCCTCCACTCATCATTCTCATCACCATCTTCCATCCTCATTTTCATCATCATCACTTTCTTTTCCATTTTATCATCTTCCTCATATTTTTATGAACAGAAGATACTTTATTCATCTATTTGTTTTCTCATATTTGTTTGTATAGATTGTACTTCCATCAGATCATATACTTTTGTTGGATCCCTATTTATAGATACATATTTAGGGTTTTTCATTTTATTGTATTTACTGATTCATATTGTGATTCTCTGCCATACTGAGTTGTATTGCAGGAGCGCTTTTTCAATTTGATAATCTGTTTCTCTTAGTTTCCAGATGTTTCTCTGCCTACTGAAGGATCTCCCGAACCTCTATCCAAGCTGAAGTGCTTCTGTCTGATTGCACACTCACCTGTGTTCCTGTGAGGACATGAGAAGAGTGTTGAAGAGCTAAGAGAATAGCCTGTATCTTGAAAACACTGATAGGAAGAAGACTTTTTGTCCGGTCCAGAGTCCCTGAGCTATCAGGGGACCCATGGTTGTACCCAGGCCCGTCAGACTAGGGTCCGTGGTGATCACCACCAACTCCAGGTTTACAAATAGAAGTCTCAGTGTAACCAACGAAGATCATATTTCATCCATAGAGACATGGCATGTGCAGATGAGAGTGTTATCTTGATGAATTCCTGAACATGTCCAATTGCAACTCCCTTGTGTGAAATTGAGCAAAGAGGATTACCTCCAAAGAAGAAATCGGGCAGCCTAGCACTATTATGTTTTCCCATACCTTCCCCGATGGCCACAATATTTATTGTGTCACCTGAATGGACAGAGAATGGATCTTGTCCTCATGCCAAGAAATGCAGCCAACCGTGTCGCTCCAGGATGTCGATACACGCCTAAATTCGGGAGAGTAGAATCCCCTCTGAAGGACCAACACCTGTTTTTCTAGCAGGAAGGATAATGTGTCTATTAAAAGATGCCATCAAGCAGGATCTTGAGGAACTCTGGACAAAAAGAAATGGTGAGGAGGAAGAGATTTGATGTCTATGCTGTACCCTTCTAAAATGACCTGAAAAACCCACTGGTCTGTCACCGAAGTCGCCTGGGTGTCTTGAAAGAGATGGACAGAGACAATCCAGTACTGCACAAGTTGTGCTGAGATAGGCTTTGGCCAGACCAGGCTTGTAAAGGCTGAGGGAGTTGAACCTTAGGACCCCACACTGGGGGAAACAGAAACCAAGAGTCTTCTGCAAGAAATAAATACACTTTGGAATAATCTCTCAGGCTGCTCTTTTTGCCAGAAGCAGTATTGATTACCTTGTCTAGGTCAGAACCAAGGACTTTTTGGAAAACTGGCCAGCCTACCATAACTTTATTCACAAAATGTGATGCCCTACCATAAAGGTTCAGGCTTTTTCAGGACATCCAGCAGCATCAAAGGCTGCTTCAGGAAGGTATGCCTTTGCCTTAAGCATTTTGGCCAGTATTACAAGCAGTTTTTCTTGGCTTCTTGGAGGTTATCCCCAGATAGCCTTAGCGCTAATGCTCCCAACTGTAGCAAAAATGGTTGAAAGGTGGCCTTGTGGCAGTAAAATTTGCTTTCAGTAAGGAATCTGAGTTTATCTGCCTGATCCCTAAGAGGCGCGGCATCTGCCAGAGGGAAGATGGTGTTCTTTGCAAGGTGAGATATTAGGGAATCAAACACCAGTGTGGAAGCCCACTAGGATAAGGCCTCCACCCACAGAGATTGCAGATGCTCTTGTTAAAGAAAAGACATTCTTCAGGATAATCTGGTCCAAAAAGTGATGGGGAGGAAAAATGGGTACCTCCTTTTTGCATCTCTGGAAGATGTCTGGAAAAGAGGATCCAGATCCAAGTGTCCCCAGGACTTCACTGATGAGCCCCTCAGCAGCGTAGCAAGGATCCTTCACATAGGCATCCCCAAAGGATAAGAGGGAATCCAGATCTTCCCCATCAGTCTCTCCTTCCTCCACAGAGGAATCTCCAACCAGTTGTGTGTGGGCCACCAAAGATAGCTCTAATGTGTCTGACAGGGAGCATGGGATGCTTGGGATGGAAGACAGAGGAAGGGATTGAGGAAACTAAAGAAATCAGAGTCTTAACCCAAACTGGTACTTTTTCTGCAGTGGAGGGCCACAGAAGTGAATTAGGGGCAAATTGCTAGAGGAACATATGGTGCCTGAGTACTCCTGTGGAAATACAGTTTGACATGAGGCACAATGTGCTAAAGGGGTTAAGGGGACCTAGGAATCCTTGGTTTTAGATTTCCCCATGTATCCCTTGGTATCCGACATGTTCAGAGAAGCCCCCCAAGTAGGAAAAAAGTAGTCCAAACAACAGAAAAGTGTAAGAAAGTACTTACAAATACCAAAAAAGTACTTTTCTGACTGCAAGTGGTTGAAATGGCATGAAGAGAAGAGAGACCAGCCAGTGTGTAGCATGTGCAATGTGAAAGGAAGATTGCTGCCAAAGAACTAGAGACAGACAAAAGAAATACTCACTCTAAATCAGTGGTTCTCAACTCCTGCCCTCAGGACCCACTAACAGGCCTGGACTTAGGGATTTCTCTGCTAGAGAACAGGTGTGGTGATCAGAGGCTCATTCACATTGATTAACTCACCTGTGCTCTAACAAGGAAATCATCAAATCCTGGCCTGTTAGTGGGTCCTGACGACAGGAGTTGAGAACCACTGCTCTAAATAGAGATAAACTCATATCATATATAACAAATCACTCGGAGCCTATAAGATGCTACAGGGAAATATGGTTCAGAGAAAAAGAAATCCTTGCAGTTCTATCACACTATACAGGCTAATCTAGAGTATTAATACGGTCCTATAGTCAAATGGAAGTACCCTAAAACTTAACTTTTATTAGTCCTATAAAATAAGATTAAGCGAGAAGAAATGCTATTACTGGAGCTCATACCTGCTTTCCATTACAGAATACAAGGGAAAGGGTATTAATGATATAGGAGTCCTAGAAGAATTAACCCCTATATGCACCACATCTGCACTTTCAAAATAGAATATGATAAGAAAGGGTAACATACCTTATTGGAACAAAATCAGATAATATACTCCTATCATATCAAAGAATGACACCCTCATGGTAATATGTGTGTATCATACAGACTATACTGCTATCTTATTCCACACTCTTATATGTCAGCTGGAGTGGTATAGAAATAAAATGAATAGAGCTGAATCCCAAAACTGACAATCTCTATGAATGTGAATACTAAAGTGTGGGGAAGAATGTGTACTGCCGAGGCATCATCCGGCTTGCCAAAAACTGTCCTTAACAACAGAGTACATCAATTGTAATATAGAAACGTAAAAAAGATATGTATTGGTGGGGCTGCATCCTGTTAGTTATTCCGTAAAGTATATATTGGAGATGTATCCTACCAAGAATTATCCCGCTTATCAGGAGAATAAGTATTGTGAGTACAGTCACAGAAATATACCTATATACACAAGTGTCAAGGCACTCATTATCATTCCTCCTAAGATTAGGATTCAGTAAATCATCATATAACTATCTCAGTCTGTGCCGAGATAGTTACTCCAAGCACATAGTGCATAAATGATGTAAGATCCACCCTCAATAGTTATGTATCTCTCTATTACCAGGACATAGTCCAGATTGCCAAGGAAGCAAACCTACCTTAATAGAGCTTTTGCACTGCAAAAATTCATGTCAACAATTATATCAAAGAAATTAGCGAGAGCCCATCAAATACATAGTAGTGCGTGAACACTGTATTTCGATAGATCCATCCTCAATAGATATATATTTCTCTATTACCGGGGCATAGTCCGACTTGCCAAGGAAGCAAAGCTACCTCAAAGAACTACCCTTGACAATTCCAGAAAGCTTGGGAAACAGGGTACTCTGGGGAATGTAGTTTTTAATGCACTTGCTCAGCAAAGGGTGGTTCTCCAGCTGTTCAAAACAGTGCTCTATGGGCGGAATGCAAGAAATGTGCTCAATCGCTATTTCCAGTGTGAAAGCCACTAACAAATAGGTTTGCTCATGATTTTGTTGAATTGTATATGGAAAAATCAAGATTAGCAAACAGCTGCACATATTTCTTGGGGGGTGCGATCAGGATTAACAAATCTGAGTGGAAATGTGAATACTCATAATGCAGGAAGTGCTATTGCAAACAATTTTATACATCTGTGTAGTGTTGCCGTAAAAGCTAATTTTTTATGCGCGATTCAAGAACTTTCAGTATATGGCTTCTTAGAACATAAGCAATATCTGTGCAGAAAAAAATGCCTTCAGTACATGCACATGTTTCTTGCATTACGCCCTATGTTCTGAACAAAGTTCCCAGGATGACCATTCAATAGAGTAGGTCATCTGATTCCATATGATTCATCTCTGACCCTGAGAAGCAAATAAGCATAGATATGTCCCTATGAAGAACTGCATAGAACACAAATGGCTGCAGCACGAGCACCCAGTTCTTAAAGGGGCTGCACCAAGTACATAAATATAGAAAAATAAAGCTAGAAACTGTATAAGAGACAAGCACAACAGTAAAAAAGCTGAAAGAAATAGACATCTGCTCTAAAAAGTGAAGAAAGTCAAGAAAAATAGTGTGGAAACAGCCCAGGTACACAAAGGGTTTACAGTGAAGGCAACCACCCATGTTACACTCAGTGCAATAAAGAGAAATAAAATAGAGTGCGTTACAAGCAAAACACAGCATACTAGTGGGTGCCATCATAGCAAGGAAATAGGACCATGAGAACTCTTCAACACATTGCAAATCTATTTGTTAGGGATGATTTTGGTATCCAAGGGATTATTTGTATATTTATTTATTTTTTAGAAAACCTGCTTTAGCCAACAAGAGTGCTCAATAAACTAAGACCCTCTGGTGATACTGTCAACTCCCTCATCTCACCCAGTCCCGGCTGAGACCAGAGCTTGGCTATTAAGAGCTCCTGTGGCTGAGAGCTTGCTCATTCTCACAAAAGCCCAGTATTACTACATGCTCTGCTTTCTGATAGAAGTGCATTAGTGTTGTACTATTTTCTACCTCCATCTAATACAGGTCTGACCAAGTGTCCAAGTTCAGTCCTCAAGGACCACCATCAGACCAGGATTTAAGGATTTCCCTGATTAAGCACAGGTGAGTTAATCACTTGCTTATTCATTTTACTGACCTGTATGTAAGCAGAGAAATCCTTAAATCCTGGCCTGTTGGTAGCCTTTTGAGAACCGAACTTGGACAACTCTACTCTAATAAATTGTGGCTTTGGAGAAGGGGAGCTCTGCATGTGAAAGAATCTCTGTGTTTTACCCCTTGTTTTGTTATACAGTGCCGTCATACAAGGGATTCATATGATTAATATGATAGCTTTATTTGTTGTTGTGGGTTGTTGTTGTGGAGGATGTGCAGAGGTGGACCTCGATCTTTGGGTGGTCCGATTGTGCACATATCCATTGGGTCTTTATTATCATTCCATATATACATGATCAAACATGGGATACCTTCAATTGACATATTGGATTGGCTGCTAGATTGAAAGCGCCAGATTTCAAAAGGACGCTGACTTGAGAGTCCAGTCATTCCCTGAGCAAGTGTCCTTACAATATGAAATGCATAGGATATTATTGTATTGTTATATAGTTTTTTAATTTGTAGTCCAGTATATTAATGCTGTACATCCCCCTGGTATTGCTGATTGTCCATAGGGCCAGCAGTCCTCAGATCATCACCCACAAGATCACTCTGTCTTCTAGGTCTTCTAGACAGGTGTTTTCTACCTAGGGACACTGGTTTACTCCTTCCTTCTCTGCCTACTGCTATTACAGAGACTTTAAGAGATGCAGGTTTAGGTCAGATTTTACCTGCATTTAAATTATAGGCTAAGCTGCGCACAAAAGTCCAACACATTAACTATTGGACGGGAAAGGATTATATATATAGACATATCTCCGCAAGATACCTGCCCACTGGCCATCAGGATCACATATTATACATACTGGATAAAGAGAGGACATTTATTGCTCTTGGAGAGGAATACTACAAATGTGAGCACACTGACTTATTTTTAAGTGATTTCATTGCTTTATATATTTTTGGTACCATGTGCTGGGGTTCCATAGAACTCACTTTTCCAAAGGTAGTGTTAACCTGTTATCATTTTAGTGGTGAGGCATGTATGTATGCATGTCATGTATGTATGTATGCTAGCAGTCTTGTTTTACAATCATATAAAGATAGTTGGTGTTCTCTTTTCCAGGCTCATGTTCCTCAATAGCAGCTGGCATCGCTGATGTCTGAGTCAAGATCAAGGGACCGCCAGTCACTCCCTTCTGCATGTCAAGGCTAGCTCGCAAAGGATAGAAAGGCTAGTGTCTGACTTCTGTATATAAGGGAGTGCGGTATTCACCACACATAGATTTCCTGGTGCCAAGTGTAACGGCACAGGGTAGTGGTTGGTGCACTCTACTCGGCTCTGTGAGGTGTCAAGCACTGCTGCCAAAAGCGAGGCAGGATCCAAGAGTAGGAGGTAGCCTGTACTGTGAAGAGGTGTGCTCTGATATTTTAAAGGCATGGGAGGGACCAGCAGAGATGTGTGCAGAGTTGTAGTATGTAACGTTGCTGAGGAAAATAATGCCAGTTTGTCTGCTGGTCCTGAGCAGAGCAGAGCTCCGACACTCGGTTCCAGAGGTTGTGTCTGCACATATTTCCAGATGCTGCACAGGGGGGCTTACTCGCCAAAATACACTCTGTGTCGGAGGGAGGCTGGGGCCGCTGAACTCCGGTGCCCTCTCCCAGCCACCTTTACTCCTTTGATGGATCCAAAATCCAATTCCAGCCCTTCCAGAGCTACCTGCTACTATACTGTACACACTTACCGGCAAAATAAGGCCTCCTTCTCTTGCCTGGAAGGGGCTGCACACTGCTCTGTACTGTGTATACACATACACCAGCATTTGTTTGGTTGAAAAGGACAGATATCGGTGCAGTGTGAGATTTTAGTGGCAAAGTTAGTTGGGCATGTTTTCTTTTGTTGAAGAGGTGATAGCAAGGGTGGGCCAAGTCCTTGCAGAGATTTTGACAGGAGTAGTCAAAACCATGCCCCTGTATATGTGGCCTCAGGCAGCGTGGAAGAGATATGCATATCTCCTCCTAGCTGCCGGATCAGAGGGGTGTCAGGTACGGCTGTAGAATTTGTGGTCACGTGGCCATGTGCTCTTTTATAGTATATATATATATATATATATATATTTTTTTTTTTTTACATTTCCAGTGGGGAAGCACTCTCACTTACACGGTAATTGCCCGTGTGCCAAAGCTATGTGGGAGTTCATACAATCTGGATAAATAAAGAAAAGAACCGGCACACTCAGGAGTTTTCAAACAAAGTGTTATATTTTGCTAAGTATCAACATTTCAATGTGAGTTCCACATTTTCCTCAAGACAAGGAAAGTGACCCCATCCCCCTCCTATATATACATAATTTAAACAGAAACCCCACCAAGTCTCTTCATCCTATGTCATCCGTGACATCATAACGTGTCCCTTCATTAACAAAATGGTGCTAAATAATATGTGAATTCAATTGGTGATGTTTAAAATGTAAATAAGACATGGTAAAAACATTGGTGTATACTATGTACATTAGTGACAGTACGTTCAATGTTCATAGGCAGTTTTTATTAGAATGCGGTTAATTCAAAAGCCAGAATTCATAATTGTCACCTACTGGGGACTAACTCCCTTCCCTCTTGGTGTTTCAATCTGTCTGGAATTGAACAAAACTTGCATTCAGTCAGGGACGCTGCCGTAGAATTAGTATCACATTTCTCCATTTATTGTCAATGAGACATTGCGTGACTCCAGCATATTGCAACTCATGGTGCATTAATTCTGTATCTGTAGCACAATAGAGTATGACAGTGGTGATTTGTGCATAATAATAAACCAACTTAAAAACTGTGTCGGTGCCCATTACATGATAGACCCCTCAACTAGGTATGCAACCATTCAACCACAAAAAAAAATAGCAGAATACACGGATAACTGGTGCCTCAGTATTAAGTTGGACTACATAGTGGGAAGTCATAGAAAATCAAAGGTCATCCGATATTTCACAATGTTCAAGCATTCTCCACTTATAGAGGAAATTATGCTAACCACGATCCCAGACATTGTCGAGTCCGTGAAGATAGCCATGCCTCAATGCTGATGGTGCCCGGCTAATGCCCTCTATCAAGAGCCCCAACAGAGAGGTAAAGCTAGGCTTCCAACTTCGGTCCCTTCACTAGCAAGTCACTTCAGTTCAACCATGTGTATAAATACAATGTTGCAAACTACCACTAGGGGAAACAATCAATCACAAATGGGAAACAATGAATGAATCAAACATAAATGTATGCCATAGCACATATTCACCACTAGATGTCACCCTTCTCTTATATCTAAGCACCAAATCATGCTATAGTGCTGGTTTACCCATATTGTTCAAGCACAAATGAATACTATGTGATCTCAATAGTAGCAGGAAAATGGAATCATTTCATACAACCCACGTGGTGACACAGTATTGAGGTAATATATCCAATAGGTCTCTCTCTGTAGTACAATCAAATCCCTATTACCCCCTCTATGCAGGGGTGGTATATGGTCTATCAACATAGTTTTGATGGTGGCCAATGGATGTCCCTTTTCCAACCAATGGCGGGCAACAGGTTTATCTGTTGCCTTTTTATCCAATGCCTGTCTAATGGTGGTTCTATGATTGGCCATCCGCTCAAGAAACATAGTACTGGTTTTCCCTACATAATAAAGTCCACAGGGGCACATCAATATATATATTACAAAATTTAATGTGCATGTCAGTCTGTGCTTAATTCTGATTTTCTTGTTATTATGTGGGTGCCTAAATGTATCACCAGCTAGCATCGTGTTGAATGTAGTACAATTCAAACATCTGTAACACCTTGTTTTGGGTCTTTGTAGCCATCTAGTCTGTTTCTCTTTGGTTGTAGGTTCCACTCCCCCATCATTTCTGTTTGTTCTCATGAGTATCTCCCGTAACATTTTTCCTCTTCTAAAGGCTACATATGGTGTTTTTTTTATTGAAAAAAGGTAGACTGTTGTCTGTTGATACAATGGGCCAAAGATTCTTAATTGTTTTGCTGATTTTTGCTCCATGTGCAGAATGATCACATACAAATGCTAGACAGTCCGTCTCTTTTTTCTCTTGTGGTGTGTTTAGCAACGTCTCTTGCGTCAGTCCTTTGCACCTATCTAATTGTTGATTTATTATTCTTGGTGAATATCCTCTCTCGCTAAATTTTCTCCTCATTTCCTTCAGATGGGTGATTGTATTCTCTTTGTCTGAATTGTTATGTATCACCCTGAGGAATTGGGAGTAAGGAATACCTCTAATCTGAGAGGGAGGATGGTCACTACTAGCAAAGGGACGATTTGCACAAGGTGACGCCAGGCAGCTGGGCACAATGCCAACGCGAGAGGAGAGGTATTGGAGGAAGCGGGCAGCAAATACAAGCCTACCACCCCTTCCTCCAATGTCTCTGTCCCCTCCTCCCGCTTTCTCCAATAGCTGTCTAGTGAACATGGTTTTCTTATGCTGCAGGCTTCACAGCCGCCCGCAGCAATGGAATAAAGAATAAATACAGAATGTATAAATGAAGCTGAGGGAAGCGCTGCAGTCACAGTGCAGCCTGCTCCCTCAGTTGTATTTTAACCCTTTGAGTGCCAGAGTGGTACGCAACACATTGCTTTGCAATGCGTTGCGTACCACTCTGGCACTCAAAGGGTTAACTTAGATCTCAACCATTCATGATGCCCTACTTACTGTGTCCCTTTGCTTTTAGTACTTTTGCTCCACTCTCAGTTTGAAGAAGAGTGGAGCAAAAGTACTAATAGCAATGGGACACAGGAGGTAGGGGGTTAACAATGAATGAGATCTAAGTTAAACTGTCTAATAATAGTATTTTAATTAAAAAAAAGTTTAAAACACACACAAACACACACACATATATATATAGGCAAGGTATGTAGTCCATACCTTGCCTATTAACCCTTTGGGTACCAGAGGGGTAGGAAACATGCTAAGCAATGCTTTCCTACCTCTCTGGTACTAAAAGGGTTAATTGTGGAATAAAAGACAGATTTGTCCACTACATGGAAGTCCATGAGGTGGATGTGGATGGGGTTAGTATGTCACATATATGCAATATATGTGACATACTAAGGGGGGGATGTGGAAGGGGGCATTGTGTAGTGCTTGGTGTACTAGTTTTATTGATTTTAACCCTTTGAATGCCACAGGGATGAGCAGTGCACATCCCTATGGCATTCAAAGCTGTCCATGGTGCTGAAAGCCTTCTCTGTGTTCCCCTAGTGGCTGGGTAGGGAAGCACAGAGAAAGCTGTTCAGAACTGGAGACGTGGGTTTTGGATTTTCTGACTGAACTTGATACTTTGCAGTGCTGTGATTGGCTGTGGGGCTAGGTAACATTTTTATAGTGTGTTTTTAGGTAAGATTTTCTATGCGACGCAGGTTTAAGATTAACGTGTATTTTGTTGGTTATCGCTCGTTAGGCTTTCTAGGTAAGGAAGATTTGAATCTCACGTTACCTGGTCTTGCTTAACGAGTGAAGGCAGTTTTTTTCTTCACGTTGGTTTTAACGCCAACATTTGAATCGAGCCCTTAATCCCATGTTTCTTCCAACGTACCAAATAATCATCCTGTGCATAAAACTGTAAGGCATCAATTGGAGTGCTAGATGAAACATATTTTACACACCCCATCCTTCTATTCATAATTTCCATTGATTTAACTACATTACTAACTATTACATGATTTATACCTAAAGTCCTTATAACTTGTGGTTTAACCCAAAAAAGATGAAACGGATTCCGAGAGCCAGCCGGTATCTCTTCAAGGTTAAGCCATGATGAACCTTGATTACCAATCTTGTTCCATGCCAAAAAATGTGTGAACATCACAACTTCATGATATAACGTTATGTCTGGCATACCCAGACCCACCATTTTCTCCGGCCTCATCAACAAAGAGTTCGCAATTCTAGGTTTCCAGGAACGCCAGACATACTCCCCTATTAATTTTTCCAGACGCTTTATAATCAGAGAAGGAACCCGTAATGGAATACATCCATATTTATTCCAAATATCTGTGATTTATTTAAATTCAATTTATAATTGGAATATTTACCATACATTTCTATCAATTCTAACAAACCAAATAGGGATTCCAATGGGGAAGTCAATGACAAAAGTACATCATCAGCAAATAAGGTAATTTTATATTCCCTATCCTCACAAATAATACCTTTTATAACTGACGAGTTCCTAATTAATACCGCTAAAGGCTCAATAGTCATAACATACAACATTGGGGCTAGGGGACAGCCCTGTCTTGTTCCATTATATATTCCAAAATACCCCGAATGTAACGCCTGGCCTACCACTTTTGCTGTTGGGGCTTTATATATAAAGCCATTGTGCTATGTTTATATATGCCCTCAAAACCAAAGGCATACATAGTCGCAGAAAGAAAATCCCAACTGACCCTATCAAAAGCCTTCTCGGCGTCTAACGCCAAAAAGACTATAGGGACTGCATGATAACTTCCCTGTAAAATCAAGTTAATTACTTTCCGTATATTACCTTCTACTGATCTCCCTCCTATAAACCCCGTATGATCAATATGTATTAAATCTTTCAATTCTCCATTCTTTCTGCCAAAATTTTAGAATAAAACTTAACATCCTGATTTATGAGTGATATCAGTCTATAATTTTCCCTATATTGAGGATCCTTACCTTTCTTCAGAATAGGAAATATATTAACTTGAAGCATCTCCTGAGGAAAGGATCCTCCCATAGCTACCTCACTGAACACTCTAAGCAGCAGTTGGGAAGCCAGCGGATCCAGAGCCTTGTAAAATATGGAGGTGTATCCATGTGGACCCGGTGCCTTCCCCCTTTCCGCCTTCTTTATCACATTACTAACTTCTTGTTCTGAAAAGGGCTGATTCAGATATTCTATCTGATCCCGTGTGAGCCTAGGGAGATTAAGTTTCTCAAAATATTCCATCATCTGCTGACTAGAAATCTTACCAGACCCCACATTATATAAGGAACCATAATACTTCATAAAAACTTTACCAATCTGAACTGGATCGAAATACTTTTTATTTCCCACCACTATTTTCTTAATCCTTGTTTTCTCATTCCTAGCATTTAATTTATTCATCAGGGCTTTCCCTACCCTATTACCACTATAATACCATGTTTGTTTAAATTTAACTAGATTCCTTTTAACTCTTTCATCCAATACTGTTTTTATTCTTGCTTGAATTTCTTTTATCTGCCTCCCATAACTCACTGAAGGATTAAGCTTATTAACTGACTCTATTTTAGCCAGTTCTATATATAATTCTGACAAAGACTTCCCCATCCGTTTCCTCCTACAAACTTGTTTCTTAATCAAGTATCCTCTAATTACACACTTTAACGCACACCACAAAGTAATGTCCGAAACCGAACCATTATCATTATATTCTAAATACTTTTGAACCTCCTCCCTTAACTCTAACTTAGACCTCTCCGACAACAAATCCAGCTCATCCAGCCTCCAATCTGATCTTATCTTATATCGATCATTATTTTTCAATCTATAAAAAACAGGAGCGTGATTTGACCAGGATATATTTCCTATACGTGATTCCTCATATTCCTCTAAAAACGGGGCCCTCGTATAAATAGCATCAATTCTCGAATATGACTGATGCACCTCAGAATAAAAGGTAAAATCTTGATCACTTGGGTGTTGAGTCCTCCATATATCAAAAAGCCTATATTTATTAATAGATCTCATTAATTTCTGAGCCATTTTATTTAAATTCAAACTCACACTCTTACCCTTTGCGATCCTTTTATCTAAATTTACCTCCATCAAACAATTAACTTCTCCCCCCACTAACAATATACCACTTGTAATTCTATCCACTTTATCCATAACTGAATCAAAAAACACGACTGGCTGATCGTTGGGTCATGTAGACTAACCAAGGTGTATCTCACATCATTTAGGTTACAGATCAGAATAGTATATCTCCCATTTTCATCCACTTCCTGATGAATACATTCATATTTCAACCCTTTTGAGACAAGAATCACCACTCCTCTTTTCTTCCTGTATCTCAGAGATGAGGCACCAACCACCTGGAATCTACGATACCTCCAATATGCCATCCCCATTTGGTCCCAATGGGTTTCTTGTATAAAGCATAGGTCTACTCTCTCTTTTATCAAGATATCAAATAAATACGCCCTCTTTTGAGGAGAGTTCAACCCTTGCACATTTAAAGTAACCATCTTAATTGTCATTTATAAAGAAGCAAACACCCATACTGTCCATACACCCTCCCAAAACAAATTTTAAATATATATCCGTGCTTCCCATACAATCTTCTAACATACTTTCCATCCATACCCACCCATTGATGCTCAAATTTCAGCATCACTGTCCAGAAACAATTAAGAATCTGAACAAAACATGAACCATTATGAGCTGGAGAGCCTATGCCAACACCAAACCTTTAAAGCTATCACCAATGAACTCTTTTCCCTTTATAGGAACACCCGGATACAAAGAGCGAAAAAAAAAAAAAAGATACCCGATGTCTATGTTAATAATAACACCTACTCTACAATATTCACTCAAGTTAAATTCCACTTAAATGTGCCTTAATTACTCTCTTCCCTAAAAGGAAAACCACAAATCTTATACCCTTCCCTTCCTCTACCTCCTCCCTATTCCCCTAATTATCCTACTCCCCCCCTCACCTATCCATACTATCGTCTACTCACCTAAAATAAGTAAAATATTGTCACCGTTTGTTATGACTCTCAGACACAGAGTAAGATAAAAATCAAACTTTATTGAAAAGTTTAATGGGAACCCTCACGGGTCTACTGCACACACATATGTCAATTATACAAAATGGGTGCAAACAGTAGTAGCAAGATACAGCAGTATAGGCTCTACCGGCCTTGCCAATATACCCGGTAAGGTAGCCAGTAAGATGGTACAACAGAATGTAAATCGGCTCTACTGGCCTTGCCAATATACCAGGCAAGGCAGCCAGTAAGATGGTACAACAGAATGTAAACCGGCTCTACCGGCCTTGCCAATATACCGGGCAAGGCAGCCGGAAGGGTGAACAATCACTGAATGAGGCTCTACCGGCCTTGCTAATCTACCGGGCAAGGCAGCCTATAGGAATATGAGGACAGCTCCACTAATGCTGAGATGGTGAGGCAGCAGCCAAGAGGGGAGAGTGGAGCAAACCAGTTACTAGTATAGACAGTGAAATAGCCCAACCGGTTCTATACAGCGGAATCAGCAAGCGGTGTGTGGAGTAAACCAGTCTCACGTAATGGAGCAATAGAATGCCCAACCGGTTCTATGTAACGGAATCAGCAACCAGTATATGGAGTAAACCAGTACCGTGTACTGGAGCAAAGAAAAACCCAGCCGGTTCTATACAACGGAATCAGCAACCGGTATGTGGAGTAAACCAGTACCGCGTACTGGAGCAATGAAACGCCTAACCGGTCCTAAGCAACGGGATCAGCAACCAGTATATGGAGTAAACCAGTACCGCATACTGGAGTAATGGTATGCCCAACCGGTTCTTACAACGGGATCAGCAACCGGTATATGGAGTAAACCAGTACCGCGTACTGGAGCAAGTGGAACGCCTAACCGGTTCTATGCAACGGGATCAGCAACCGGTATACGGAGTAAACCAGTACCGCGTACTGGAGCAATGGTATGCCCAACTGGTTCTATACAACGAGATCAGCAACCGGTATATGGAGTAAACCAGTACCGCGTACTGGAGCAATGGTATGCCCAACCAGTTCTTACAACGGGATCAGCAACTGGTATATGGAGTAAACCAGTACCGCGTACTGGAGCAGTGGAAGGCCCAACCGGTTCTATACACGGAATGAGCAACCGGTATGTGGAGTAAACCAGTACCGCGTACTGGAGCAATGGAACGCCCAACCGGTTCTATACAATGGAATCAGCAACCGGTTTGTGGAGTAAGCCCCATGATAACAATGTCGCCCAGGCGACAGGCAACCAGACGAAGTAAATCAGAATACAGCAACAGGAACAGGTTGCCCTCCTGGCCAACCACGAGAACGGCAGGACGGCCAACCAGGTCAGGAACGGAAGCAGGAAGAACGCAGCACTGGATCAGAAGCAGGATCAGGAACAAGAGTCAACCGGATCTGAAACGAGGACAGGAACCTTGCAGCAGCAGCTCTGAAAATGGAGAAACGCTGACACTGGTAGCAGATCAACAGGCCCAAGGATACATAAGACAGGTGACTGCAGCAGCAGAGACACCACGAAAGGGCAACCAAAGGGTGCCTCAGGCCGGTTTAAATAGGCAGTGCAAGGCGAGCGTTAAACAGGCGGCCAATGGAGAATACACACACCTGACTGACAGCAAGGGCGAGCAATCACGGGCACCGTGATAGTACCCCCCTCTCAAAGACCCCCCCCTTCTAGAAGAGGGACCTGGCTTTTGGGGGTACCTAGAGTGAAAGATCCGCAGTAGTTTGGAAGCATGAAGGTCCTTACTATCCACCCAGGATCGATCCTCAGGACCATAACCCTTCCAATGTACCAAATACTGCAGCTTTCCTCTAAATCTGCGAGAATCAATAATACTCTGAACTTACTCCTCCTGGCCCTCTACCTCAATCGGTCCTGGCACCACAGGATTAGTAGTATAGCAGTTACATACCAGAGGTTTGAGGAGAGATACATGGACACTTTGTGAATGCGCATGGACGCAGGGATGTCCAATGCATAAGAAACAGGGTTGATTTTGCGGATCACCCTGTATGGACTAATAAATCGGGGAGCCAATTTATTAGATGGGACTTGTAGCTTAAGGTTTCTGGAGGATAACCATACCCTGTCCCCAACCTGGAAGGAGACTGCTGGCAGCCGTCTACGATTAGCATGACGTTGATGACGCTGAAAAGACTGACTGAGTGCCCTTTGAACCTGTGCCCATGTGGAGCGGAGCTGCTCAATATGCTCATCCAGAGCTGGAATCTGTTGAGACTGAAATGGGTCCGGGAGCAAGCAGGGCTGGAACCCATAGTTTATAAGAAACGGGGAGCTCCCGGATGAAGAGTTAACCACACAGTTCCTGGCGAACTCTGCCCATGGCAATAGGTCGGCCCAATTGTCATGATGGTCAGTAACAAAACAGAGTTGGAACTGCTCCAGTCCCTGATTGGCCCGCTCAGCAGCCCCATTGGTCTGGGGATGGTACGCAGAAGAAAAGGATAATTGAATGCCCATCTGTTCACAAAAAGCTCTCCAAAACCCAGCACGAACTGGCTCCCCCGGTCAGCACCAGAACTCTGGGTACCCCATGCAACCGGAATACTTCTTAAGCAAAAACCACTGCTAATTATCTGGCAGAGGGAAGGCCACGGAGGGACACAAAATGAGCCATTTTAGAAAACCTGTCCACCACCATAAGTATAAAGGAGTACCCCCTAGACACTGGCAATTCTCCTATAAAATCAATAGAAACGTGGGACCAGGGGCGTTCACCATTGGGCACTGGTTGGAGTAGACCCACAGGGAGGTGTCTAGGGGTCTTGGCATGGGCACAGGTGGCACAGGCATTGGTAAATGCAGCACAATCTGCTCTCAAGGAGGGCCACCAGAACACTTGCGAGAGAGACCATATCAATTGATCCCTACCAATATGCCCAGCAGCCTTAGAGGAGTGGTAGGTTTCAAGTAGTCTAGTGCGGAATGGCTCATCCACATAACACTTGCCCACTGGGGTGTCTGGAGGGGCAGTAGCCTGGGTGACCAATATTTCTTCCCCCAGTGGCGAAGTGATACTAGTGTGTAAAGTTGCCAATATATACGATCAGGCTGTATGATAGGTGCTGGGACCTCGCTCCTGTCGGTCTCAGGCTCAAATTGTCTTGACAGGGCATCGGACCTAACGTTCTTGGAACCCAGCAAGTAAGAAACAATTAAGTTAAATCGGGAAAGGAACAGCGCCCATGTGGCCTGACGAGAAGACAATCTTTTAGCTTCTGATAGATAAGTCAGGTTTTTATGGTCTGTGAGAATTAATACAGGATTTCTGGTACCTTCCAATAAATGACGCCACTCCTTAAGGGCGAGAATAATAGCCAGTAATTCTCTGTCACCAATCTCATAATGGCTCTGGGCAACCGACAGTTTCTTTGAGAAAAACCCACACGGACAGCAACATATCCCTGAGGATGTCATTAATTAGTTCTTGGAACACTGTGGGTGCATTACAGAGAACAAACGGCATTACTAGATATTCATAGTGTCCGGATCTAGTGTTAAAAGCCGTTTTCCACACATCACCAGCTCTGATCCGAACCAAGTTATAAGCTGCCCGTAGATCCAATTTTGTGAAAATTGAGGAACCCTTTAGTCTGTCAAATGTGATGAGTGGTATCGGATACGCATTCTTAGGCATCAACTTATTTAGGCTACGGTAGTCAATGCATGGTCTTAATTCGCCACTTTTCTTTTTCACAAAAAAGAACCCAGCCCAGCTGGTGAGGTGGATTTCCTGATTAGCCCTCTTTTGAGGGCATCTGAAATATATTCTTCCATAGCTTGATTCTCCTCGCAAGACAAAGGATAAGTACGACCCCTAGGGGGCATCACCCCCTGGGGCAGCTCAGTAGTGCAATCATAGGGTCTGTGCTGAGGCAAGGTGCCAGCCTCCCCTTTGCTGAACACATCACTGAATTGTTGATCTTTACCGGATGAGACACACAATGCTCCATACAATATTGGGACCAGGCAGAAATCTCACACTTTTGCCAATCAAACTGGGGGTTATGCAATTGCAACCAAGGGAACCCCAAAATGACTGCATGGTGAGGAGAATTGATTATCTGAAACTGTTGTTCCTCTTTATGTAATGCCCCAATAGTCATGGGAAGTGGCATTGTTTCAAAGGTCACCTGGGCAGGCTGCAGTGGTCTGCCATCAATAGCCTCTATAGCCAGAGGGGTTTCTCTCTTAACCAATGGGATCCTATGCCGATCAGCAAAGGCATTATCCATAAAATATCCAGCAGCACCGGAGTCAATCAGGGCCAGAACCTCCACCGAGCAATCTGCCCACGAAAGTACCACCTGGACGGTGGGTTTTTGTATGCTCAAACCTGGGGACAGATGAACACCACCTAGGGCCTGTCCCCCAAGGTACCCTAGGTGTGTTCGTTTCCCGGACGAATGGGACAATTTCTTAGCAAGTGCCCAGACTTGCCACAGTACAAACATATCCCCTGCCTCCTGCGAAGTGCTCGTTCTTCTTTGGTTAGCCTGGTAAACCCTAACTAATAGGTTCACCAGGTTCCCGTGCATGGTCATTGGGTATAGGCAATGAGGGGTGGGTGGGCAAAAAGAATTGCTAGGATCAGTGCTTTTTGACCGTCCCTTACGGGCCTTAGCCATAAGCCTGTCCCGGATTCGAGTGTCAATTAGGATAACATAATCGATATATTCATCCAGATCATTAGGCAGCTCCCTAGCTGCAATTTCATCTTTGATATAGTCGCCCAGACCTTGAGCAAATGCAGCCAACAACGCCTCATTATTCCAACCCACCTCTGCTGCTAGTGTACGGAATTCTATGGCATACTCGCCCACAGTCCATTTGCCCTGTTGGATTTCCATTTGATGTTTAGCAGCAGAGGTCGTCCTACCAGGTATCTCGAATACTCTCCGAAATGTTTGCACAAATTCTCTGAAATTTTTTGTGCAAGGTTTAGCATTCTCCCATAAGGGATTGGCCCATTCCAGTGCACGCCCGGTCAATAAAGATATCATAAACCCCACTTTACTGCGATCATTGGGGAATGCGTGAGAGGTCAACTCCAGAAATATCTCAAGTTGATTGATAAACCCTCTGCACAAACTAGGTTCGCCATCATATCTGAGTGGCAATGGTGCGGAAGCGGATAGCCCTTTAACTGCAGCCACAGAGTTAGTAGTATAATTCTTCGGTGTCGAAACTGGGGAGACCACCGGACTTGAAACGGACTTATTAGTAAGTACTGTAAGCTCAAGAATAGTTTGGATGGCCAATGCCAACTGATCCAAACGCTGCTCATGTGCATCCATCCTCCAATGGATGTTCTGTGCGTTACCTTCACTCTTACTATCTGAGGTCATGGCCCTTTCGTACTGTCATGGTTTGTTATGACTCTCAGACACAGAGTAAGATAAAAATCAAACTTTATTGAAAAGTTTAATGGGAACCCTCACGGGTCTAGTACATACACATATGTCAATTATACAAACTGGGTGCAAACAGTAGTAGCAAGATACAGCAGTATAGGCTCTACCGGCCTTGCCAATATACCGGGCAAGGCAGCCAGTAAGGTGGTACAACATAATGTAAATCGGCTTTACCGGCCTTGCCAATATACCGGGCAAGGCAGCCGGAAGGGTAAACAATCACTGAATGAGGCTCTACCGGCCTTGCCAATCTACCGGGCAAGGCAGCCTATAGGAATATGAGGACAGCTCCACTAATGCTGAGATTGTGAGGCAGCAGCCAAGAGGGGAGAGTGGAGCAAATCAGTTACTAGTATAGACAGCCCAACCTGTTCTATACAGCGGAATCAGCAAGCGGTGTGTGGAGTAAAACCAGCCTCACATAATGGAGCAATAGAATGCCCAACCGGTTCTATGTAACGGAATCAGCAACCGGTATATGGAGTAAACCAGTACCGTGTACTGGAGCAAAGGAAAACCCAGCCGGTTCTATACAACGGAATCAGCAACCGGTATGTGGAGTAAACCAGTACCGAGTACTGGAGCAATGAAATGCCCAACCGGTTCTATGCAACAGGATCAGCAACCGGTATATGAAGTAAACCAGTACTGTGTACTGGAGCAAATGGAAAGCCCAACCGGTCCTAAGCAACGGGATCAGCAACCGGTATATTGAGTAAACCAGTACCGCGTACTGGAGCAATGGTATGCCCAACCGGTTCTTACAATGGGATCAGCAACCGGTAGATGGAGTAAACCAGTACCGCGTACTGGAGCAATGGTATGCCCAACCGGTTCTTACAATGGGATCAGCAACCGGTATATGGAGTAAACCAGTACCGCGTACTGGAGCAATGGTATGCCCAACCGGTTCTTACAACGGGATCAGCAACCGGTATATGGAGTAAACCAGTACCGCGTACTGGAGCAAGTGGAACGCCCAACAGGTTCTATACAACGGGATCAGCAACCGGTATATGGAGTAAACCAGTACCGTGTACTGGAGCAATGGTATGCCCAACCAGTTCTTACAACGGGATCAGCAACCGGTATATGGAGTAAACCAGTACCGCGTACTGGAGCAATGGAACGCCCAACCGGTTCTATACATGGAATCTGCAACCGGTATGTGGAGTGAACCAGTACCACGTACTGGAGCAATGGAATGCCCAACCGGTTCTGTACAACGGAATCAGCAACCGGTTTGTGGAGTAAGCCCCGTGATAACAATGTCACCCAGGCGACAGGCAGCCAGACGAAGTAAATCAGGATACAGCACAGGAACAGGTTGCCCTCCTGGACAACCACGGGAAAGGCAGGACGGCCAACCGGGCCAGGAACGGAAGCAGGAACAACACAGCACCGGATCAGAAGCAGGATCAGGAACAACAGTCAACCGGATCTGGAACGAGGACAGGAACCTTGCAGCAGCAGCTCTGAAAGTGGAGAAACACTGACACTGGAAGCAGATCAACAGGCCCAAGGATACATAAGACAGGTGACTGCAGCAGCAGAGACACCACAAAAGGGCAACCAAAGGGTGCCTCAGGCCGGTTTAAATAGGCAGTGCATGGCGGGCGTTAAACAGGCGGCCAGTGGAGAATACACACACCTGACTGACAGCAAGGGCGAGCAATCACGGGCACCGTGATAAATATATATTACTCTAACCCTCTAATCTACCTCTCGGGCTCCTTACTTCACAATCCAAATATATAATGAACTCTTCTGAAAACCTTAGTGAATTATCTCCGCTTCCTGTATTCCTATATTAATCTTCCACTGTACCCAAACCAATGTTTATATCCTATTACATCATTAATAAACTCCCTCCCCACCCCTATAATAATCAAACCTCAACCCCCACCTTATAGTTATACTAATTACCCTATCTCCCTTACCTCTAAGCATTCCAATCCGTACTCAAACCCCACCTTGTAATTATTCTTGTTTACCCTATCTCCCTTACATCTAGGCATTCCCATCCGTTCCAGTTCCCAATTCGAAAAAAACCATCTGTTTCCCCTCATAAGTCACTGACAGTTTTGCAGGGTAAACCCATCTGTACGGGATCTTTTTCTCCCTTAAACACTTGGTTACGCTGCCAAACTTCTTCCGCTCTATTCTAGTAGCCATGGAAAGATCAGGTAGGAGACTAATCTCCTTAAACCTATCTCCCCTTGATTTCAATCTATGTTCTTTCACAAACAAATCCTTTACATATAGATTTTTAAAACAGACAATTATATCCCTTGGCTTCTCCTTCAAATCTTCTCTCTGTGGCGATTCTGTGGATTCTTTCAAATGGAAAATTGCCAATCCTATCAGTACTCAAATAGTATACAAGCATTTCCATGCAGTAGTTCTCTAATTTGTCATTAGAAATATCCTTCGGAACCCCCCTTATCCTCAGATTCCTGCTCCTCGATCGATCCTCCATATCTGCCAATTTTAATTTGGTTTTATGTAAATCCTCAGCTAAATGCAGTTTACTTTGCTGTAAAGTCTCCATTTCCTTTTTCATCTCTTGAATCTCCATCTTCTGAGCTGACACACTTTCATAAATTTGGTTGACATCTTGTTTTAACTCCTTAACCTTTGTTTTCAAATCCGCCTTAATCCTCAAGTATAAACCTTCCAACTCCTGAGATAGAATACCCTTGTAACGGTTTGTTGAACACTTAGACACAGTAGGTTAGGATAAAACACAGTTTTATTAAAACAAACACAATGAAAATTACCGTTAACGGGCTGTAGATTATCACAGCAGAACAGACAGGTGCAATACAGGACTTAGACTTATGCGTACACAAGCCCAGTATAATAGTAAGTGAGAGAATACATATACTGACACAGGTCAGGCATGACAGGGTTAAACTCAGCACAGCATGGGTTAAAGTCCCAAAGATATAATCAGTCTCTGATGTAGGTGTGTTCAGTAACGCCCAGTATGATGGAATAACAGCGATAAGGAGACTGTAGTGCTAGAATGGAGACAGAGCACTATAGGTCTGCCTGAGCAGAGCTGAGACTTATACCCCCTGCCGTAGCAGTAAACGGAGGCCACACAATACTCTGCAAGAACTGAACGGAATAGAGCCAAGGGCACCCCACCGGTGCAGTAATGGAGGCAACAGTACTCTGCACAAGCTGAACGGAATAGAGCCAAGGGCACCCTGCCATTGCAGTAACGGAGGCAACAGTACTCTGCTAGAGCTGAACAGAATAGCCCAGGCACCCTTCTGGTGCAGTAATGGAGGCAACAGTACTCTGCAAGACCTGAAACAGAAATGCAACCACAGGCACACTGCTGTAGCAGTAACGGAGGCAACAGTAAGCTCTGCAAGAGTTAACGGAAGGCTCAGCAATCAGTACACTGCCGTAGCAGTAACGGAGGCAACAGTAGCTCTGCAAGAGTTAACGGAAGGCTCAGCAATTGGTACACTGCCGTAGCAGTAACAGAGGCAACAGTAGCTCTGCAAGAGTTAACGGAAGGCTCAGCAATTGGTACATTGCCATAGCAGTAACGGAGGCAGCAGTAGCTCTGCAAGAGTTAACAGGATGCTAAGCGATAGGTACACTGCCGGAGCAGTAACGGAGGCAGCACAGACACACTGTCTGGTAGGCCCAGACTAGCGGAAGTTAGAATGTCGCCCAGTGACACAATGGAGCAGGAACTGGAGAGCTGGGCCGGATCACAGAGCAGGAACGTCAGACAAGCCGGGTCAGGTCATGGAGCAGGAAGTCAGCCAGGCCGGGTCGAATCACAGAGCAGGAACGTCAGACAAGCTGGGTCAGGTCACAGAGCAGGAACGTCAGCCAGGCTGGGTCGAATCATGGAGCAGGAACCAGAAGCAGAGTGGTCAAACAGGCCAAGTCGGTACACGGGAACACAGCAACTCAAGTCAGCACTGGTACAGGAACACCACGAAAGGGCACCAGACAGGTGCCAGAGCCCAGTATAAAAAGGCCATATGGGCGGGCCAAACATAGTTCAGCCAATAGGAGCGCAACACACAGAGACTGATAGAAAGAGAGGGCACCGTGATAGTAGCCCCCTCTCAAAGACCCCCTCTCCTGGAAGAGGGTCCTGGTTTCTGGGGATATTTAGAATGAAAATTTCGCAATAACCGAGGGGCATGAAGGTCCTTCTGATCAACGCCCAGTACGATGGAATAACAGCGATAAGGAGACTGTAGTGCTAGAATGAAGACAGAGCACTATAGGTCTGCCTGAGCAGAGCTGAGACTTATACCCCCTGCCGTAGCAGTAAACGGAGGACACACGATACTCTGCAAGAGCTGAACGGAATAGAGCCAAGGGCACCCCACCGGTGCAGTAACGGAGGCAACAGTACTCTGCACGAGCTGAACGGAATAGAGCCAAGGGCACCCTGCCGGTGCAGTAACGTAGGCAACAGTACTCTGCTAGAGCTGAACGGAATAGCCCAGGCACCCTTCCAGTGCAGTAACGGAGCCAACAGTACTCTGCAAGAGCTGAAATGGAAACACAACCACAGGCACACTGCCGTAGCAGTAACGGAGGCAACAGTAAGCTCTGCAAGAGTTAACGGAAGGCTCAGCAATTGGTACACTGCCGTAGCAGTAACGGAGGCAACAGTAGCTCTGCAAGAGTTAATGGAAGGCTCGTGGCAGTAATGGAGGCAACAGTAGCTCTGCAAGAGTTAACGGAAGGCTCAGCAATTGGTACACTGCCGTAGCAGTAACGGGGGCAACAGTAGCTCTGCAAGAGTTAATGGAAGGCTCGTGGCAGTAATGGAGGCAACAGTAGCTCTGCAAGAGTTAACGGGATGCTCAGCGATAGGTACACTGCCGGAGCAGTAACGGAGGCAGCACAGACACACTGTCTGGTAGGCCCAGACTAGTGGAAGTCAGAATGTCGGCCAGCGACACAACGGAGCAGGAACTGGAGAGCTGGGCCGGATCACAGAGCAGGAACGTCAGACAAGCCGGGTCAGGTCACGGAGCAGGAAGTCAGCCAGGCCGGGTCGAATCCCGGAGCAGGAACGTCAGACAAGCCGGGTCAGGTCACGGAGCAGGAACGTCAGCCAGGCCGGGTGCCAGAGCCCAGTATAAAAAGGCCATACTGGGCAGGCCAAACATAGTTCAGCCAATAGGAGCGCAACACACAGGGACTGATTGAAAGAACGGGCACAGTGATAACCCTGCGTCACATGGTCGTGTAAGTCAGATTTCTCCAAGGGATCATCACTGTTCTGATCAGTTGATAAACTCACTCCCTTTTCCATAGACACCACAGAACCCGACAAAGACTTCCGATTATTCTTATCTTCAGGTGAGTAATAATATGTATTTATAGCTTTAACTTGAGGATTCCTTTCATTATTTTTTTCCTTATCTTTCCTTGGACCCATTATTAACACTTTTACCAACCAGTAATATTCTTCAGAGGCTATCAAAAGCAAACAGACAGTGTCCAAAGAAAGTATATTGGATCGATAAAGGCTAGGTCTTTCCTTTTCTTTTCTCCTTATCCTCTGATTTTAAGAGTCAAACATAGTTAACCACTCTCTCATTGAGATTCAGAGTCCAACACGTAGACCAGCTCTGACCACATATCCAAAGGAGAATTTGTATCCTGCTATATAGAGGAGGATTGAGGTAATATCTATACCATAAATCTTAAGGTGTCCCACCTTAACTCCAGCTTCTTTTTAACCGGAGAATTAGCAGCTCCTTGCATCAATATGCAGCAATATAACAGTATCAGCTTATTTCACAGAAATACTGTATGAGATTGTTCTTAAATAGCGGGGGAATAATCCCCTTACTCACGGTTATCCTGGAGGACTTAAGCAGGAGTGGGATTTTCTCCAAATTCGAAGAAGTCGCTTAACCCTTCGGCGGTTCCCACAAACTTCATTATTCCAATAATAGATCCTCATTCCCACTCCGCATATCTTCACCTCCTTGTGATCCAGCTCCACTCTCAATCCCTTCACGTAAACCGCGGGGTAACACCCTGATGCATGAGCCGCCAAATCAATACACCTGCAGTGTTTTATTTTCCTCCTTAACAAGCCTCTACCTCCGTCCACTGTCCCCGGGCAGCCAGCGGTCGACTGCTCCACTGCGTTAGCTGCTTCCTCCAACTGCTCTCCAGCTCATCGCCAGCTCACGCTTTCACATGTCAGAGCGTCCTACGTCATGACACCCCCCCAGTTTGCCGGACCTGCTTGCTTTGCATGAAGCCAGTGTCTGAGCCACCAGGTCATAGGCTCATACATTATAAAAGGAAACTGGAGTTATTGTGGAGTAAACCAAATGAAACTTCTTAAATTCCCATGTACTTGGACAGAGCTTTTTAACCCCTTGAATGATTTAGCGGTCTCCAGTGCATTGCTATATGGGGCAGTTTGTACTTAGTTGCTATAGCACAAATATATAGAAATATTTTTTATATTAAACTATTAGCAACAGTGCCATCAGGTGTCCTAAAGGCAATTTTCTTATAATACACTTAATGGGAAAGTATGAGTCTTAGACCACGGCTCTCAAGATATCCTATTACAATCGTGTCACCTACATGGCAACCCTCAAAAGGGTGAGATCAGAATGTTGTCTGCATCAAAAGAGCAACATTAAAATGTCTCCTCTGTAAATCTCACCCTGCAAGTCACCCTGATCCATTCATTTCAAGTTATGAACATGTGCTTTCTTGCTGGGGTGAGAAGTGGCACAGTTCATAGAACATATTTAAAGGGATAGTAATAGAGTGAATAAATGTAGCTCCAGTTAATGCTCATATATTATGGTTCATGTAGTTCTGTATATAAATTGTGTCTGACTTGTAGGTCAAAAGTAAATCAATTTTAAAGTATCCTCCTCCCACCCCTTTTATCTCTTGAATACGCCTCCCTGCATTTGTGGAATTTGGTCGCTTGACCGGACAGCTCACAGCGAGGCACAATCTGCTTGCTGTGAGCACAATGAAAACCTTGCTCCCCTTGATGAAGGAGTGCAGGATCTTTATTATGCTCACTTAAGATTGTCCCTCGCTGCTTGCTGTCCGGACCGACTGAGTTAGCACATTATAGTTAAAAGGGACGGAAGGGGGATACTTTAAAATTGATTTACTTTTGAACTACAAGTCAGACACAATTTATATGAAGCACTATATGAACTATAATGTATGAGTATTAATTGCAGCGACATTTATTAGCATCAATTACTATCCCTTTAACCTCTTGGATACTGGAGGTCACTTTGCAAATCAATGCTTTAGACACCACTCCAGCATGCAGTATTAGTCCGGCTCCAGCATCCTCTACAGCTTCATCTTTTCTTGCTGGGGTGAGTACAGCAGTGCCAGTGCAGTATTCCCCAACTAGAACAGAGTCTATGTCTGCCTGGGTTCACTACAGCATTCCGCAGCAAACCCCACCCCGCAGGATACAGATTGAAAGAGGTAGTAATTAACAATGTGTGTGTCAGTCAGGCAAATAATCCACTCATGAGACCTCAGCCCAATGCCAGACACATAGCAAGACCCCAGGACAGAGAAACCTAAGTTACATGCATAACACAGAACATACAGAATACACAAGTATGTATACATATTGCTGTGTAAGTGCCCCAGACCCCACACTAAACAGAACAAAACAGGGGAAACTGCAGTGGCATGCCAGCACATTGGACAGAAATGCCGGTGCAGTATTCCCTCAACAAAAGTATAGTCTGCATCTGCCTGTGTGGCCTTCATCCACACTCAGTGCACCCTGCAGGATAAAACTAAAAATAGGAAATAATGATGTGTGTTTCAGTTGAGCAAATGATCCAGTCAAGAAACCACAACCAGATGCCATCTTATCTATTAGAGATGGGGGCACATGCTTTCTTGCTGGGGTGAGAAGTGGGACAGTGTATAGAACATTTGTTCTCCCAATGCTGCCTGTCCAGTGAGTGCAGATAGAGAGACCTCAGGAGAGATTCACTAAGCAGTGATAAAGAGGTGATAAAGACTTCTCCAGTTTCTGTGTTATTCTATGGAGCCTATGCACTAAGATCTCCAAAGTTTAATACATCTTAGTGAATAGGCTCCATAGAATAACATAGGAACTGGAGAAGTGATAAACTGGAAAAGTCATCTCCACTTTATCACCTCTTATCACCGCTTAGTGAATCTCCCCTCTCGTTGGAGTGAAATTGAAAGTTAGCAGCGACATTCTGAAGTCAGAACCCTTTTGAAGCCAATGTCATTCTGTCATTGCCCTTTCAACAACACCGGCATGACAAGTACAAAATCTTTAACTCTCCCTTTTGACATTCCCCATGTTGACAGCAACATTTTAATAGTAAATTGGCTTTCAATGGTAAGTGATAGGAACAACACCATATGGTGAACAGAACAGAATATTGCAGTTTTATGTATAAAAGACAAGTTATATATTTTGAATGGAACAGTTCCCAGCAGTGGGAGTGACTTGTTTTACAGAAAAAAACCCATGGCAGTGGTTCTACAAAGTGGGCACAGAATGAGGCAGTAGACTGTTGTCATGAAGATTTCCTTTGTATGTACTGCTATTTTGGCTCTACAGATGAGCCGTCCGGTCTGCAGACCAGAATCCAAGTTTGAAGATAGAGTGCTGATGTAACTTAAAAGGGTGGGAGGGGTAAACTTTACATAGCGATTACTCTCTCTATATCTATATATATAACAAAAATACAAAGATGGATTGGTTTATTTAATTAATTGAATAAATGTGTTAGCAGCACTCCAGATAGATCTTAGCCAGTGTAATAAAATCAGAAAACTTACTCCACACTTGAAGCGTGAAACGCCTTATATATGTTGGAACATCTGCGCGATTGACATGTGAAAATTGTCTCCTTCTCTGTCGACTAAAGAGCTTTTTGGAATCTTTTAAAATAATAAGAATAAAGTTTTCTGATTTTATTACACTGGCTCAAGACCTATCTGGAGTGCTGCTAACACATTTATTCAAGTAGCTATCAACAGAATTGGAGAGCCTGTTTCAGCAGCGGAGCACCCGGACTGTCATATAGTGGTGAATCCCTTAAGTTTTTTATTATTATGATTTGCTATTGATACATGTAATGACGTGGTAGCTTCATTTCAAATTCTTCAAAGTTTATTTAATTAATACCTACAATATTATAGCCACCATAAAGGAAGTATTACTATCTTTTTAACTAATCTATTTAACTGCATTTTACAGATTTGTGTTTGTTTTTTAATAAGCTTGACCATAGTAAATGTTTTTCATTATCTCTTAAAAAAGGCCAATTTGTATTGGCAATGCAATAAATACATTTGGCAGAAAGAATTCCTATCATGAACGCATAGTGCACTTGATCAGAAAACACGTGTGATCAAACAAAAGAATGGCTTAAAAATATGTTGTGCATATTTTGATCGAACAAAATATTTCATGGAAAAAATGTCTTGATTGTGTGCTTCAAACATGCTTGACTAAACAATAAATGACACAAAAATAAATGTTAACCAAGCTCTCAAAGTGCTTTCGATTTAACAAAAAAATGAAAGCAATCGAACGTTAAAGGGATAGTAATGTTTCACAAAAACAGCAGTTCCAATTAATCTTCATAGTATTTGAGCCATAGAGAGTGTTATTTCAGTACTGTCAGAGTTGTAGTTTAAGAGTAATTGAATGATAAAGCATCTCCCTCTCGCCCCTTTTACCTAGTGTAAGCCACCTCCCCTCAGATGTGGAATCTGGTCCACAGACCAGACAGCTCACAGAAAGGGACAATCTTGTTACTGTGAGAACAATGAAAACCCTGCCCCCATTGACAGGTTTTTCAGGTTTTTCCCTTATGTTAATTGAAGATTGTCCCTCTCAGCAATCCACTTGGACACCACCCTGCTGCTCTGAGCTGAGCAGTGTTATATCCGTAAAAGGGGCAGGAGGGGATACTTTATCATTCAATTACTCTTGAACTACAACTCTGACGTTACTGAAATAACACTTTCCATGGCCCAAATACTATAAAGATTAAATGGAGCTGCTTTTATTATGAAACATTACTATCCCTTTAAAGTTGTCACCCAATCAATCAACAGTTACAGTTCTAATTCAGAGAACTTTAACGCCATGAACCCCAGTGGTTTGCTCACTGATACGTATTAACAACCAAGAGGGGTTGTGGTATTAAAGCACTCCAAAATATAACTGTCATTTCCATACTTTAATTTCTTAAGTGAGATCTTAATGTTTGCTTGAATGTAATTTTTTGTCTTATAATAAGAAAGTTTATCACTTCTGGGGCAAAACAAATGCACTGTATGGCACAATTAATAATTAATGTAAGTAAAGTACTAAAAAGTTAGTACATGTGAATGTCCTAGTTATTTTCAATGTCCCCAGAAGACTTAAACCATTGGACAGAGATCATAACATACATAAAGAGGTTTAATGCAATCCTTCAATACAATCCAGTACATTTTTGCAAAGGGGTAATACTGCCACCTAGCGGATTACTGTATGATAACTGTTGTGAATCAGTGAGGGGAATGTTTTCAGAGGTATTACATATTTAGCAGAACAAAAAAAGAGGCGAAAAAAATTTCACCCATTTAATGTAACTAATTATTTTGCAGGACATACAACTTAGTACTTCCTTTTTATCTAATGAGTGTTTTTACATTGTGTTGTATTTTCCAATTTGGCTTTCATATTAATTTCCAATGTGTATGTGTGTGTGTGTGTTCATTCTGACTCAGATCAAATTAGTCTTATTTTCCACTTCAGCAAATTTTGTTGTTAATGTTTCCTTAGTATTGGGGGCATAGAGATAATGTTACCATGCTGCTCTGCAGAAATCTGACACTTGATCAGTTGATTTCTACATAGTACAATGCCCTTACTACTTAAAGAAAGACTGGAAAACAATATAGGGCTGCTCCTTCTTAGTAAAACAAGGCTAGTGATGGGAGATTTTTCATTTAAAAGTTATTATAGCACAAATATACATATTTTTATATTAAACTACTAGTTTTAAAGCCCGTGTACATGGGCCAACACTGGCAGCGATGCAGTCATGCTCATGCTCAGTACTATCAGTATTTTCCTGGTATGTGGCTTGACCCACAACCTCACTTTTGGTTTTCATATTGCTAAATTAACATCCAAACTTTATCCTAAAATAGTGATCTGTTTAGAAACAAATCCTGTTTAAGTCCCTTGGTAAGAAAAAGTATTGTTCAACAGATGTTAATGCCAGTCATAGAGCAAGGGGATGTATAACTTATGCTGCTTTGTCCTCCAATAGAATTACACTATCCATCATTGTGACATGGTCAAAGAACTAAACTGGCTAATACTCAAATCTAGATGTGCCATTCATCTTTCTTGCGTAGTTTATAACCACTTCTATGGAAAATTAGTAGACTACCTGAGGAGTATGTTCACTCTACATACATAATAACTATAACATCTGCTCCACTGCTAACAACTCAGTAAGGGGTAGATTTAGAAAAAAAATGACCATCGCGTGTTTTAACGTGCAGTAAGCCATTTAAAGGTCCGTCTTAAGAACAACTAACTGCAGTTTGATAATCTTTACGGTCAATAGACTGACGTGCATTGAGACTCATGGAACAAGATTCCCCAGAGCCATTTAAAGGAGTGCAGTACTGCTAACAGCTGAAAAAAAGATACAGTTAACGGGAAAAAGTTAAGACCCAGTTTTCTTAGCCGTTAGACACTTAACGGTCAATACAAAACCCGTTATATAGGAAAACAGACAAACTGCTTACCACATAAGCATGGCAAAATTAACCAGTGCAATGCCAAAATAACACAAAAAAACATGCCCATGCAACACAAATCACTCTCACACACAACACAACAACCAAGCAACACCACAGGGACAAGGCCTTCAAAAAAAAACACAAACACAACATGGCACAGAACAATGGGGGTTAGCACACAACACAGACACCTGGCAATACAAAACAAGCTTACCTGTGCAACATCACCAGACAATCCAGACACAACCTGCACCCCAATACTTCACACCCGCAACTGACAGAGTGTGTCATTCAGAACACAACACATTTTAAAACACAAACATACCGGCAAACATTTACCTGGACAACAAACACCTTCCCATTAGTCATCACTCACCTCATCACCACACCTACACAATGCCCTACCAAGTACTTATAGGAACAGCTCATCACACTCACTTGTGGCTTGTTTTCCACTCAGGGAGAGAGAGAGAAAACAATAAGTATGTTGGGTTACTTATTGATGCCAAGACTGTGGAGAAGGCGTGCAAGGGCGAGAGCTAGGTAACACCAGCAAGCCACAAGCACACCTGATCAACAGCCTTCTCCTGTTGCAAGTGAGGAGGCTCAGGCTCAAGAGCCACACAGGAGCCCATCCCGACCTGGAGGACGGTACCTGCCTGCAGATGCACAACTGCAGCAACAGGATGCTCCCCAGCAACAGGATGTTCCCCAGCTGCCACAGGGACCCCTGCAGCAGCAGAGGATGTATAGAAGACCACCAAGGCCCAGGGTATACCACCCAAGGGTCACTATATTTGGAATGACTGATGACAAGGTGATTGATCGCTACAGGTTGAGGCCGCACAGCATCATTGCGTTGTATGAGGTCATCAAGGATGAGGTGGATCCGATTTATATCCACAACCATGCCCTATCTGGCTTGTAAAAACTCCTGTGTGCCATTTACTTCATGGCAAGTGGCGCCTTCTAGTCGACTGAAGGTTATGCATCTGGCATGTCACAGGCGACATTCTCCAGGGTGCTGGCCAGGTCTTGCCAGCACTCAAAAGCAAGGCCAGTAGGTATATCCATTTTTCCACCACCGATGTGGAGTGGACACATCTGAAGCAGGGCGTTTATGCAAGAGGAGGAATCTCCAGGGTCATGGGTGCAATAGATTGCACCCATGTCCGTATCAAAGCCCCAGCACGTGACGCACATATATTCATCAACAGGAAGACCTTCCACTCCATGAACGTGCAGATGGTGTATGACAGCAACATGAGGATTATGAATGTCTGTGCAAAGTATCCTCGCAGCTGTCATGATTTGTACATTCTCCAAAACTCCTCAGTACACAGAGACTTCGAGAATGGAACTTATACAGGGGGATGGCTTCTGGGTGAGTTAACAATAGTAAATCACACAACATCCACAAGTGTGCATACGACACTGCTCAGCATGCTTTCCACTCACAGCTAGTATATCCACCTCATTAAAACATAATTCATAACAACTGTCTCCCTGTCTCACCATGTCACTCACTTTCCACAGGTGATGCTGGCTATGGCTGCAAATCCTGGCTACTGACCCTAGTCTCAAATCCCCAAACGGATGCCCATGAGCACTATAATCAGGCTCATGGCAGAACTCGGGATGCCACTGATCGGACTTTTGGACTCCTAAAATCAAGATTCAGATGTCTAGACCACTGTGTGGCGCACTGCAGTAAGCCCCAGGAAAAGTGTGTGATATCATAATGGCGTGTGCAATACTGCACAACATATCAATGGACACTAGGCTGGTGGATGATATCCAGGCCCCCCATACCTGAAGTGCCCATGGACATTGGCCATGGTGAGGAGACCCTGAGAGGGGCACAGATGAGAGACAGGATCATCGGGGACCACTTCAGCTGTGAGTATGAGACAGGCATTCACACAATCCATGCAAGTCCTCCATCAGTCCTGTGAATTGGTGCCAACACACTAACCACACTGCATGATGTTCTGTTTCACCCACCAGGATCAATGACACATCCCTGACACTGGCAGCAGTATGGCCCAAAACATCATCCATACAATGGATGTGGTATATTGTGTCTGGGGATTCCAAAACCATCTTCCATTCCCTTCTCCACATTGACATTGCTACCTCAAGGATATCATGCATACCCCCATGTTCAGCATCTTCGAAGCCTTTATTGACAGCAACTAACATGATTTGCCATGATCATAGCCATAGCAACCATGGTATCCTTGTAGCGAAAGAGTGTTATCCAATGCAATGCACTGGATAACACTCTGTCACATCAGGGGTTAAAGGGCCATTGGAGTCAACATGGGACCTGTACTTTGCTAGAGCTGAGAAGAGCAGCAGAGGGATGGATCTACAGTGGTATTGTTACACAACATAGAGGTCATGAAAAGTGTATCAGATCTCCCGGGACACCATGCTGACCTGTGTGTGTGCAATGATATGTGCCCCTGACATAAATACACACATCAACAAATATGTCCTAATAGTTTCATGAAACAAATAAAATTGGGCTGTCGCTGTCACTCTCACAGTGGCAGCCCAAATTAGTTTGTTTCATGGAGCTATCAGAACATATTTGTTGATGTGTGTATTCATGTCAGGGGCGCATATCCTTAGGGCTGGTTCACATTGCCTTAGTTCTCTACATAATGGGTTACAGACGAGTACACATTACAAAGCAATGATTTGTGTACTCACCTGTAACGGAAAAGATTAAGGGGATTATGAAGCTGAAGTTGTTGCATGCTGATCAGTTCAAGGGTACTGCTCCAAACCCTGTCCTCTTGTCCCGCAGGCATCCATAGCATGATCCATCTGTGAACAGGACAGTTTCCATGTGACTGGACTGAAGCCCTGACAACAATTCCATGAAGCTCACTTCTTGATGTTTCAAGTAATTGTGTTGGTGATGCAATGTTTGACCTGATGTTCACAGAAACCTCTACTGGAACATTCACATATCCACACAAGACACAAATTCATGTGAATACAAACATCCAGGTATCAAACCTGTACAGTAAGAATGCTCATCTACAGAGCTAAGAAACTTTGTGGACAACACATGAACAGTTCAGTAGTGTTTCTAAAGCTTGTAGTTTAAATGTACCTTTTATGTTCTCATACAAGTGTTCAATGCGTATATAGGCAATAAACACAGAAAACACATGTAGATTTACTGTAGTTTGAGACACAATAAAGGAGAACCATTACTATTCAATCTGTGTCTGTATGAATACATGTTTTAGTAGACATGTCTCAATGTGGAACCACACTCAAGGCTACAGTATCCCTCAGACATGGGAAGGCATGACCCACATCACAGGAGTCCACTACTTGTTTGGCCATGAATGGACTCTGTGATATATTCATGCTAACAGATGTTGGCAGTGATACACCAATGTGTGTTGTGAGTGATAAAGAGGTGATACAGGGGACATACGTCCACAGTGATGTCATGTGCACGGTTTCTGTGTTGCTTAATATAATCAATGTTCTGAGATTGCTTTAGTTTGACATATCTCAGTACATGGGCTACATCAACAGACAACCAGACTAAGTGGACAACTGTTATCACTGGTGAAGTGTGTTACAACCTTAGTAAAACAACAACACAACTTAATAGATAATCCAATGCTCAGCCTAAGGTTTCAATGTGTGTGCTACACATTGAATTCTCAGGATGATCATTGGGTTATCCAGTAAGTTAGGCTGTGATGCAAACTCTTATTGTGAAACTGACTTACTGGAGAACCCAATGCTCACCCTAGGATTACAATGTGTAGCACACACATTAAAATCCTAGTGTGAACATTGGGTTCCCCAGTAAGTCGGTTTCACAATAAGAGTTTGCATAAAAGACTATTTTGCTGTCCTGCTTGTTAGTTCTCTGCTAAGTCAAATAGCTGTTTGTTTGGTTAACCCCTTAAACATAACAATTGATGCAGACGAATGTTCAGTGTTGCACCAGTTGTTGTGCTAAGGAGTTTTTTTGTTCAAATTCAACCCACATCATGGCCATATAGCACTGTCATGTTATATGGCTCCAGGGATGGATTGCTAGTTGAATTTGCACAACGGTGTGTGTGTGTGAACCCATGTTGTAACATCCCACAAACATGTTACCTAGGCAGAAGTTGTGTTCACTGCATTGCTTGGCAATGCATTGGAGACAACTCTTCCACCCAATCTATCACTACACACAAAGCATATTAGACAGGATTCAAAACCCACAATGTTCTCTTTACTAAGGGGAAAGATAACAAGTTGAGCATTTTATTTTTTTTTTTTTGGGGGGGCCTTCAACTGGATGCCTGAGCTGGATGCCCTGGCTGATTGCCTGGTCACCCTTTGCTCCCTAGGTTGTAGTCTCTCAACTCCACCAGCACCTGCCCAATCATGTCCATCATCCCCATGTGGTACTGATGGAGGTGTGTGTTTATCCTGGTCAGCTCCAACTCCAGGGCATGTACCCTGTCCTCTATCCTTGAGGTGTTCCCCCGGGATTCCCTTTGGCTCCTTGAAATGTTCAATTCTGTACTGTGGCATGCCCAGAGTAGTCTCCTCTGTAGGGCCATGCACTCCGCCTCTATCCCCGTAATGCAAGCAATGCTGGAGGTGGATGTGCCTGGTGACTCTGCTGGTAGGGTTCCTGCTGGGTCTGAGTCCACTGCTGCTGAGTCCTCTGCTGCTGCTGTGTCCTCTGCTGCTGTGTCCTCTGCTGCTGCTGCTAAGTGTGCTGTGGCTGCTGCTGTGACAGCTGGTGGAGTGGCTGCTGCAGATGATGGGTAAATGCATACCACATCAAGTGACTCAGAGCTGCCCACTGATGTTTGTGCTGCTGGAGGTGGTGGAGTGATGTCTTCCCTCGGTAGAGGGCACTGGGGCTCCCCAGTCAGGTCCAGGTGTTGGTAGTCCAGTGGCCAAGGGTCATACCTTAACCACTGGTAGGTGCTTGGCCCCCATCTTGGATCATACCTGGGGCCATGCAGTGGAGCTATCCAGGAGGGTAGGCCCATCTGTTGGGAATATGGCCCATATTGTGTGGTGGCCACTGTCCTGGGCAGTCATTGCCTCCCTGGTGGTGGTGGTGCTGCTGCTGGAAGGTAGTAGCTCCTGGAGGTTGTGAGATACATCCACCTCTCCTCCTGTTGCATCCAGCCACTGTATTGGGGTGGTGCAGCCTGTGGTGGAGCAGACTGTGGGTATGGTGACCACCGGCTGGTCCCCTCCTCTGTATACTCCTCTCTGGGTGGTGACGTAGCCTCCTCCACGGGCCCCTGCTGTGCTGGAGGTCAGTAAGCTGTGTGGAGAAGCGATGGTGTGATTAGAAAACATAGCCATGATAGGATTAAAGGGACAGTAATACTTAAAATGTGAAAGAGGAAAGTATATGTAGTAGGGTTTATCTCCCTGAGTAAACAAGGGTACTCCCACTGCTGAAAGGTGTTTTATACAAAAGTTATTACAGGTCAAAGTTGAATTTTGAGATGCAATATCACAGTGAACTGAAATAGTACAGTGGCGCTGTTGCTATACCATCCCATGTATATTTCTGGTCCCGGGACCAGAGCTGTCCATTGGATGGTGTAGCAACAGCGCCACTGTATTATTTCAGGCCACTGTGATATTGCATCTACAAGATTCAACTTTGAGCTATGATAAATTTTGAATGAAACACCTTTCAGCAGTGGGAGTTCCCTTGTTTTTCTCAGGGGGATACACCCTACAAAATATTTTTCTTTTCACATTTGAAGTATTACTATCCCTTTAAAGGGATAGTAATACTTAAAATGTAAAAAAAAATATGTTGTAGGGTTTATCCCCCTGAGTAAAACAAGAGTACTCCCAATGCTGAAAGGTGTTTCATTCAAAAGTTATTAATTTTCAAATTTGAATTTTTTAGGTGCAATATCACAGTGGCCTGAAATTGTACTGTGGCGCTGTTGCTACACAATCCTATGGACAGCTCTGGTCCCGGGACCATAAATCTCCATAGGATGGTGTAACAACAGCGCCACTGTACAATTTCAGGCCATTATGATATTGCACCTAAAAAATTCAACTTAGAAAATTAATAACTTTTGAATGCAACACCTTTTAGCAGTGGGAGTACTCTTGTTTTACTCAGGGGGATAAGCCCTACAACATATATTTTTTTACATTTTAAGTATTACTATCCCTTTAACGTGATATCAATGGCTGATTTAACCTAGATGTATTATTGTAGGCATTGTAAAAAGATGTGGATCGACGTTAGTCCTATCCCTCCAAAACTCATGGTTGGACAGATATTGCTTTATGTGACAGATGGAGATTTCAGTCATTTGACTACACAGAGGCTTTTCAGCAGAGCCAAAATTGCCCCATTTATAGATCAATACTTCATTGGAATGGTCTATAAAATGTGCCTGGTTTGCAAGCACACTCTGTGGACCATTCCAGTGATGTATTACTCTGTAAATGGCGCAATCTTGGCTCTGCAGAAGAGCCTCCTTGTGGTCAAATGACTGAAATCTCCATCTGTCACATACAGCAATATCTGTCAAACCATGAGGGTTGGAGGGATAGGACTAACATTGATCCACATCTTTTTACAATGCCTACAATATTACATCAAGGTGAAATGAACCACTGCTATCCCATTAAAGGTACACACGAAGAAAAATGGTCTGATATGTATGTGGATATGTACCTTTCATATGGGTACAAATATATTCACACAAGAAATGAACCCAGAGATCAGTTCAGTACGTGTGATTGCCTTACTGGCTATATATGTGCACCCATCACAAACTAACTTTTATTGATATCATAAACAACAACATACCTTGTATATACCATCTGAGTAAGGTGGGATATACTAGGTATGTGTATTTTGGTTATATCAATAAGAGTTAGTTTGTGATGGGTGAACATAATTAGCCAGTAAGGCAATCACACGTACTGAACTGATCTCTGGGTTCACATCTTGGTGGGACACATTTGTACCCATTTGAAAGGTACAAATCCACATACATATCTGACCATTTTTCTTTGTGAACATAGTTTTTGGAACAGATCTGCAGTGGGATTCAAGTGTTATTCATCCCTATCTTATCAGTTAATCCCGTACAATGCAAGATTTTGAATTATTTTATAGGTGACTCTGGTTGTCATGATGGTGTCCTATGCATTACATTGTAATGCATGGGATACCACCCTGGCAATCACAGATTGATGAACTTGACAGGATCCTGTCCATGAAGTCTGTTCCAGTTCAATCCTGAAGGGCAACAATCAAGCCATTAGTGAAGGATATCTTTGACTGAGGCATGTTGTTTTTCTGGATGAGCCCATCCATCCTTCTGAATGAGGCAGCCGTACTCAATCTGAGAAATCCATAATGCATGGCCTGTTGGTGACCAAACTACAATGGATCATATTAGGTTCCCATATGTATCCTGCAAATAGTGACTTGTGTGACATCCATCCATGGCATCAGCACTCCTGAGGATCCATGTGGGAATCAAAGGTGAGATATATAATTTCAAGCTATAATAAATGATTGCATACACAACACATGGCCTATATTTTTCTCCTTTCATTCTGTTGAATTATTTTAGGCCTTTGTGTTGCACATACAATCAGCTATTCTCAGTGGCACTGTGATGTGTGACCTGCTCTATCCTTTTTGAGATTCAGTAAGCGGTGATGAAGACCTGATGAACTGAACATGATGCTGACTTCTCTAGTGATTTCATTTCCCCATGTCCAATGTTTACTATTGAGTCGGTACAATGTGACCTTAGCAAATTGATTCATGTTATTGAATATTCTCAATAGACTAACATTGGGATTGTTGAATTGAAGGTATGTAAGTGATAATTTATCTCCTTTATCTTTTTTTCACCGCATAATGAATGTCCACTGTGTAGCATGCAATCGTTAGCTTATCGACTTCTGTTTGTTGTCTGGTTAACCCTTTGAGTACCGGAGGGGTTGCCAAAGTATGATGCATTGATAATCCCTCTAGCACTCAAGGGGTTATATGCTTGTTTCCCTGTGGTACATGGGTGACATTATGTAGGAACAGTTATGATGTTTAACATACAACACTTTTATGAGCATGCTTTGTGTGTATGGTGTGTGATCAGCACAGCAACATGAGGGTTAACCTGGGACTTGGACAGGTTTGGCCCTGTTTGAACCTCGCCATTTGTCCTTGTCTTGTGTCCTGTTTTAACCCTCAGGGTGCTGTGTTGGTGAACTTACCGGTAGTGTAGAGGCTCCTCTCTTCCCCAGTGTCTGATCCTCCAGGGACCCCCTCAATGATTGTGGAGGACATGGTCTGCCTCAGCATCTCCTCCCAGTGGTTGTAGCTGATGTCTGCCAGTGGACCACCTCCAGTGCCTCGGGCATGCAGGGCGGTATCCATCATCTTCTTCTTAACCTGCCTCTTGCAGTCGCCCCTACTCTTTTTGACGGAGTGAATGTCCCGTCTGAAGCTGGCCACTGGATTGACCCGGCTGCAGATTTGGTTCCAGGCGGCCTTCCTTCTCGCAGCCAGGCAAGGGACCCTCTCTCTAGGGAACAGGATGCTCTCCCTCTCCAGCACAGCCTCCACGAGGGCCCTGTTCTCCTCCTTTGTATAACGTGGATCTCTGATCCTCTCCTCCTCAGCTCTGGCCTGCGAGGAGTCTGAACCAGAGTTCCCTGTCTGCACTGCAGGTTCTGTCCCTGTCCTCTATGGCACTGGTCTTCTGGGCCGGCTCCCCCTCTGCCCTACAGATCTCCCTCTCCCACATGTACTCTCAACAGGGATGTCCTGCTCTCCTTCTTCCTCCTCCACTACTCTCCCCATCCCTCTCTGCTGTCCTCCTCTCCTGGCCATCATTAACCCACTCACACCCAGGCACTCCCACATGCCCTCACAGACACACTCGATCCCACTCACTCTCTGTCACACTCTTTCACTCACAGATTTACACTGTCAAAATAAAGCTTAAAAATGTGTAAGGTGAAAAAAAAAAAAGACTGTGTATGTATGTTTATGTGTTTGTGTTTGTATGGGTGTATGTGAAATGTGCAAAATTGTGATATGTGTTTAAAACTTCTTCTACCTCCAATGTAAGCTCCTCTCTCCCTTGCTCTAAACGCTATCCTCCATTTCTGGGTCCTGTGATCTAGCTCACCAAAACTAGAAACACAGACAAGGTGTGACCCTTATATTTGGGTATATATAGGTGTATTTGAACATTTTTGCGACTTTGGGGCCTTGGGATTGGCTGTAGGTTTGAATTTTGTTTGTGCATCTATCACGGTTGCTAGACAACACCAGCCGTAATGTTAATTTTGACTTAAGTTGTGTTTTAACGAGTGATTGGGATGCACAGTGATGCGAAACAAGGTACGACACATGTTTTTGTGTTACGTGTTTTTGTTGTGCCTATGCTCGTTAGCTATTCTTGTAGACTTACTTTTAAATCCACCGTAAATCGTGTGTTATTTGTGGCAGATGTGCATTTTTTAGTTAGCGGCTGTTTTAACACTTGCCTTTAAATCTAGCCCTAAGTATTCCAAACTACAAGAAAGAAGCTGGTCAGTCTGCATTCTACTTTAGAGCTCCGACAGCCTAATTTAAACTACTCAAAACAATCTGATCTTCTCCCAGTCTAAAACCATTAAAAATAACTTCTTGCTATCTAAAAACAATATGTATATAACTTTTTTTCTTGCATGATTGTGTATATGTGTGTGCCATAAAATCTTAGGTATAATATACATAATTTTGCCCCTTTTCACGTTATGTGAAGTGGGGATGAGGGAGAGAGTAGAAGGAGGAGTAGGTGGTGGCATATTTAGGTGGTGGGAGGAGGGGAGTAGACCATTTTTTTCATCTTTTACTCTCATGTATAATATGGTGCATATTGGACTGCTCCCTTCCTCCCTCCACCTCAGTATTCTGTCACAGTTTCCTCCTTCTTCTCATATCCTCTGTAGGCCTCTGGGACATCTGTGCAGTGAGTGGAATGCTCACATTTGCAGCAGAAGCAGAAAATCTTGGCACACTTTCACGTCAATAGCACTTTTATTATGTTCCCCAGAGCACAAGGAATGTTTAGGAGTACTCCTGCTAGTTGTGGCACCTCTGACCTGTTGATGGTGTGTATCCCAGTCAGACCTATGATTGTGCTTTAGGTGGGATCTCACTGAGGAGATGCCTACTTGTAAGCCTGCATTCCCCCTGTTCACATGCTCTTTACAAAGACAAGTGATACGAACATTCTTAGCTTTTAGATTTTGAGTGAAGTATCTCCATACTGTGGACTTCATAGACTGTGGGGTTCCTGAGGGGCTGGGCTGCTTCTTCTACTGGAGCTAGATGTTGCTGAAATTGTACTTCTACGAGGTGTCACAGGTTCTGCACTTCCAACAGCAGCAGAGGCACTCATCATAGCTATGGTTGTGGATGCTGATAACCTATGGTGTTGCTGGTTACTCAACACTATTAGTGTGTGTGTATGTGTCTGTGTGTGTGTGTGTGTCTGAGTGGGAGTTGGACTCGGAAGTGGTGGTGTTGCTTATGATGACTGACAGGATGACTATATTTTTTAGATCTTTGTTTATCCAGGGTCAAACATTCCAGTTGTTTTGTCAAACAGTTTTTAGACAGGCACAGTGCTCCTTTTCAGTGGTGGAAAATTGAGCCTTTGCCTTTCAGCTAACTTTCTGGCCATGTCATTATCTCTCTCTCTCTCTCTCTCACTTTCATCTTCATCTGTATCTGAATAAGAGGAGCATGCTGGAAGAATATAGTTTAGATCATCATCATCAGTAATTAGATCAACCTTGGCATTGCACTTCTTCCCCACTACTTTTATGCTCCTGTGGGCTTTTTGAAGTCTCAAACACTCTCAATTTCATCTGTATCTGAAGAAGAGGGGGATGCTGGAGTGACATAATCTAGACCTACATTATTCATAATTAGGTCATCCTCAGCATCGCCTGCTGCTTTTTCCACACTACTTTTATATTCATCTAGGCTTTTAAAGGTCTCAACAAATTTCTTTTTGCTTTTCCCTTTTGAGGTATTTTCATAACATTCACCATTACTTTCAGGACAGGTGTTTTTGTGCTTGCTTGTCTCACTGTCAGATGCAGCACTTGGTTGAACTGCTACACCTTTTTGCACTGTGCCATCAACACTGGAATGTGACGTGTTGTCGTCTGCAGTGTTTTTAGATGGTTTATTAATAGTGCTGGTGGTGGTGGAACTTTTGGTGGGACTTTGACAAACTGCATCCTCCTCGGGAGGAGAGGGATCACCATCATTTATTGCACACACTGCAGCAACCATGGCTGCAAAAACATATTGAATAGAACGGAAGCCTAAGTACCTGTTTGTCAGTGGTATGTTGGGCGGAACCGGATGTGAGGTTGTGTCACTCCATTGGTGGAACGCGGAAATGGATTAGGAAAAGTGGGGCCGGTAAGAGTGAGATATGAGCACTAAAAACTAACAACAATAGAAATATGTTTTTGGAGCTGAAATATCCCAAACAATGGGAGGGGAAATGTTTTCTCTTCTGCATGTAACTTCCGCTGGTAAGTCTTTAAAAAGCTGGTGTTTATTTGTTATTAAATCGATTCCCTTGAGAAAGTAACCCAGCACTACGAAACACATAGAGAGATTGTCACTGTATAGATATTTTTTATTGAGGACGGTTGTATCCGTCTTATGTATACATTTTTATTTTAAATTAATAAATTTGGAGATTTTCCAAAAGTCACTTATAGTCCCCCAATTCCTTACCGTGAGAGATATCCCTCCACCCTGTGTTTGGGATCCTTATAGTAGTGTCTAATAGATACGTTAGAGGCCCAGGAAGGTAAAGTATATTGGAGGTGGAGAGATTACAACGGAGGAGGAGAGTTCACATCAGAAGTGGGGAAGATCGGCAAGACTGTGGAAAGTGACTGTGACTGGAGGTCAGATCCAGTCAAAGTGAGCATTCCGAGAGGCAGGTTTAGCCTCTATCAAATGTGAGTACTCTAATAAGGGGATTTGTTTTATCTTTATTTAAAGATACAGATCTTTAGAATACTACACTCAGAGTGGATTGCGCTGTTCTTTTTTCTTCCTTCTTTTTCTTGCATGGTACTGAAGAACCTGTCCAACATCTTGGGAACGAGCTGCATCCTTGGACTCTGATTGGTTAAGCGTAATCCTGGATATTAAGGGACTACCCTCAGTTCAAGGGAACTCTTTTTATTGTGATATATCCCAGGAATATTTAAAATATAATTTTATTTGTATATTATGCTTGTGATGGATACGTATGCTGCTTTTTATCTTTAACTGAATTGTATAAGTAGGGATTATAGGTATACTTAAAAAGCAATTTACATCAAAAATTAGCGCAAGTGCATATTTGTGTAATTGCAGTCCATTTTTTGGACTAAAACTTTACTCGCACTTCCCCGCAATGCTCCTAATCCTTTCACCCTCCCCCTACTGCATTTGCTGGACCTTTCTCAACTACTGTGTGTGGTTTTATTGTAAAGTACACAATAGAACTGATTGTGTGTGATGTCTTGCCTTGGATCTCTACAACATACTCTGTTTCATCTAGTATCAGTCTGCCTCAGTCACAGATCATGTCTGGGTCCCTGTCTCCTTCACCTATATTTTGTTTTTATTGGATTTATTTACTTTAATTAACTGTTCCCCCTAAACATATCACTGTCAACAAAAAACACACTTTCTGTTCTGCCCAGAAATATCAGCCAGATCAGGAGGAAACTTTTATTACGACTGCCTGTGCCTTCCCAGGCAGTCACACAGAATTTTGGGGTATTTGGATTAATTCTCCTTTGCTCCCTTCTCACACCCCCCAGATTCCTCTAGGAGACAGATATCAGCTAGATCAGGAAGAAACCTGGATCACAGTTATATTCCCAGTCAGGGGAGGGGAGTTATTCAGTGAGGTGTGAGAAAGAGGTGATACGTTGGAGATAACTTCTCTGGTGTTCTAAACTATATTTAGTGCATTGGCTCCATAGAATAACATAAGACTTGGAGAGTTTAGAAGTGGAGTAGTCATCTCACCTTTATTACCTCTGTATAACACCTTAGTGCATCTCCCTCCAGATCTTTTTTGGGCCCATTTTCATGAATTTTATATAGAACTATCACTCTTAGTTCAAATGTCTTTCTATCATGGGTGCTTTTAAAATTACCTGATTATAAGATTGTTCATTGCGTGATCCGGTTGTATAAAAATGGTATCCAACTGTAGTACAGTAATTTTCCTCTTTGTGATGTTACTTTGTGTCTTTGCTTGTTCATACAGGTTTGTAATTTTTGGCATGTAGCATCCTTGGTGCCACTTGTTACATTTAGTCCTACATACTAAAATCTTGAATGTGCAGCAGTATTATCATGTGATGCTAAAAGTCACTGTGGTGTGGATGGCGGTGATGGATTTTTTCATGTGTTTTCAAAGCTGGCAGTGAGTGACATTATATGTTTTGTCTCATTGAATCTATAAACAGTATAATTGGTGAGTTTCCTGTTTATTGGTTTTTGTTTGAGGTTTCTAGGCCGTAATGCAACCTATACCACTAGTAGCTACATACAACCCAGTACTAAAAAGTATGTGAAAAATAATCAAACATTTACAGACCATTTAGACTAATGACGCAAAATTAAAAGAAATGTTCTCCAAACCTCCAGCCCTCACAACCTTGGGGCTAACAGCACACCTATGATTTTAGAGGAGGTGCAGGATGAGAAGCATAATTGACCAACTCCTTCTCTCTAGATGCCCCAGAAGTGGAGTGGGGGCTTGTTGTTGTCACAGTTTTCAAAACACTCAGACCAGTAGGTGAAATAAAACACAGTTTTATTAAGAACAAAATAAATGACAAAATCGCCCTCTATAGGCAGCACTGAGTAGCAGCAAGGAGGCAAAAGTATGACCAATATACAGGTATTGATTTAAACAGCACAGGCAAATAGCAGATACTGAGTACAGAGATACAAGGGTTAACACAGTAATCAGTCCATCTCAGTTGTGGTGTTTGGCACGCCCAAGGAGATAATAGGCAGTAAATGGTGGAGAGGACTCAACACCAAATGTTCATAATACTGAGATAACTGTCCAGCAAAGAGGAACCTGCAACCCAGAACCTGCTGAACTTGAGCAGCAGCCCCCACGGGCGTAATAACGGAGCAAGTAGACCACCAGAGCTTGAGCCAATAGCCCCCACGGGCGTGATAATGGAAGCAAATGGATTGCAAGAGCTTGAGCCAATAGCCCCCACGGGCGTGATAACGGAAGCAACTGGATTGCAAGAGCTTGAGCCAATAGCCCCCACGGGCGTGATAACGGAAGCAACTGGATTGCAAGAGCTTGAGCCAATAGCCCCCACGGGCATAATAACAGAGGCTTGCACAGTAGCAGCTAAAGCCGTAGCGCCTACCGGGTGCGGTAACGTAACTTCACTACACTGCAAGGAGTGATATGAACTGTCGCCTACAAGGCCTACCGGACCGGCTCAGCAGTAATAGAAGTATGAGAGAAACGGCTCAGCACATATAGCAACGCTCTGTACCAGACTGGAGGCTCTGGGAACACAGCTCTGCACGGGTTAACGGCTCGATAGTTGGGACACAGCTCTGCACGGATTAACGGCTTGATAGTTGGAACACAGCTCTGCACGGGTTAATGGCTCGATAGTTGGAACACAACTCTGCACGGGTTAACGGCTTGTAAGAGGAGTATAGCTCTGCAGGGAACAGCTCGGTAGCAGGATCTCAGCTCAGCACGGGTTAACAACTGCAGCCGTAGAAGGACAGTAGTTGGAGGAAGTCAGAATGTCGCCTCGGAGACAGCGGGAAGCAGGAACGTCATACAAGCCGGGTCGAATCACGGAGCAGGTTCTCAGACAAGCCAGATCAGGATACGAGCAGGAACGCCAGCCAGGCCGAGTCAAATCACGGAGCAGGTTCTCAGACAAGCCAGATCAGGATACGAGCAAGAACTTCAGCCAGGCCGGGTCAAATCACGGGGCAGGAACACAGGAACGTAGTCAGAGCAAGCCAAGTCGGTACAACGGAAATCAGGAATGCAAGAACACAGCACAGCAATACTGGCTCAGGAACACCACGAAAGGGCACCTGACAGGTGCCAATGGCCCAGTATAAAAAGGTCACCAGGGGCGGGCCAAACAGGCTCAACTAATCAGAGCGCAACACAAGTGAGAGTGACAGGAGGGGAATCACTGCACCGTGATAGTTGTACTGTTTATGCTGCTTCAGCAGTACCAGGGCTAGAGGCAAGTGGAAGCATAATCGCACCAGAGCCTGTCTCATATCAGTGCTGATGACAGAAGTCCCATGCAGCAGCCTAATCCTTGTGCTGCTTAGACAACTCAGCAACCACAGGAATTACATCAGTAGCAAATGCCAGAATGTCGCTATTGGCATTTTCCACTACCAACAAGCACTGCTGGCACTTGGCCAGTAGGGTATACAATATTTTTTTCAAGCTTGAGGCTTATAAACACATTTTTTCAGGCTTTTATTTCTGTAAGTCTGCTGCAATACTAGTTATTTGTAAAGTGATTAAAAAAAGATATAAAAATATAAGGTTACACTGAATGTGGGAGATCTGTGTGGTGGTGTTATTAAAGGGGAACTACCACCCCGCAAAAACTGTATGTTAATTAAGTCTTCATCTGGCGACTAACTGCTTAGTAGAGCTAATCGCCAGAAATATTACCTGGTTTCAAAGATTTTCTACTTATTCTGAGGCTGACAGTAGCAGGAAGCACAGACATCTTGCCATAGTGACGTCCGTGTGCCTGTGCTGTCAGTCCCTTTTGGAGCTGGCCGGCTACAAAAGGGACCAACAGCGCAGGCGCACGGATGTCACTATGGTAAGATGTCCGTGCTTCCTGCTACTGTCAGTCTCAGAATAAGTAGAAAATCTTTGAAACCAGGTAATATTTCTGGCGACTAGAGCTACTAAGCAGCTAGTCGCCAGATGAAGACTTAATTAACATACAGTTTTTGCAGGGTGGTAGTTCACCTTTAATGTATATATATATAGTATATATATATATATATATATATATATATTGTCATAATTCTAGGCAAAATATTTCCATTATCATCTTTGAATCCAATTTAAACTTACATTAATTTTACATTATTATCAAATATTAATCAGTGGTCAAAGTAGAGGTTCCACCTGTGGCAGAGGCTAGCAACCCTTCATATTCCTTCTCTTCCTCCTCTTTCTCAGTACTTCTCTTAATAGTACATATGCTGTGTGTTTCCTTCTCTTGTTTTGTTCACTTATGCTACCTGATACTCAGATGGTATTAGATGCTGGTTCATTTTAGAAATGTAAGTCCCCCAACACTGCTGCTTGATAGCTGTGTCTTACAATCATTAACAGTGTAACCAGCTGCACTAAAAACCAGCTCAGTTTGCACACTTGCTGGTAGGGAAGTAAGGGTTTTCACAGCAGAAATTGTCAGTGCTGGCCAAATGCGCACTATTTTGTTTGACAGTAGTCAACTGGGTCACTGTTTCAGCTTAGTATGTATCTGTCATGCAAGTATGTTGTAGACATCTCATATGCAGTGGGACCACTCCTAGGAGCTACATTGTGTTTGTGTGTATCAGGTGCCAACCAATACTCTGGGAGCAAGTCCCATAGGGATGTACCACCATTAATGTTAGATTTCCACCTCTGAGACACCTAAACTGCTTTCTGTAATGTGTTTGAAAATATGTTGGGATGTCCTTGTTAATGTTCCTGCTGCTGCTGACTTCTTTTTCACAATTTTTTGTATCCTATTTTCTCTTTCTCAACCTCCAAAACACAACCTCTCACTCTGTCTTTAAGTATATCTTTATATTCTTTCACATAATCTGATTCCTCAGAGTGGTGCTGCTGATCATAAAGGCTTAGCACAAATTGATCACGCTTTGGCAGAAATTCAGAAATCTTATATTTAAGGCAGGAGAGCAGCAAACTAGCAGGAATGTATTCTCAGTGCTTTGGACACTATGCTAGGATCCTGCTCAAAGCATGTAAACATGTCCTCCAGTAGTTGGTGCATGTCTGTGTTGTCTTTTCTGTAAGATGCATCAGCCATGCTCCTCAATTTTTTCTGCAGTAACTATATCAGTGGGAGAATTTCACTAATTCCTAACCCTATATGACTATCCTTTGTCAGAAGGTTTCATCAGCTCACATATATCACACATTAGTTACCACTGCCCAGGTGACAAAGATGCGCCTTTCAAAACCTTTTATATTTGCATTGTATACTCGCTAATAGCTTTATTCCACTTGTACAAATGCTATAGCATGTACAATGGTAGGAACCTCCATTTTCAACTGGTGATGGAGCAGGTTGTTACACTCATGTATGGAATATAATGCATTAAGCACTATAGGAATGGATAAAATGGGCACAGATTTTGTAGGAAATATTCAGCATCCCTCTGAGGGTTTTGGATTCTGAGACAAATCTAGTTACAACTAAATTTAGGACATGGGTCAAGCATGGTAGATGTTCCATGTGACCCACGCTCAAGAAAGCTATGATGCTGGAGACATTTTCAGCAGACACAAAACCAGCTTTAAAGGAGCAGGAGACAAGCTATTCCTCTATCACCTTCTCTAGTTTAGATAACACATCTATGGCTTTGTGGGACTGTGTCTAAAAACTCTGCATGCACAAGGTGGCATGCCAATGGTATGGTCTACTCTGCTCTTTCTTATAATAATACTGCCAGAACCAGAGGCACGATTACTGGACTGTGACCTGATTCTGTATACTTTCATTGCCCAATGATGGAGGGAAACCCAGCGAAAAGTGACAATCATATAGTCTGTATTCTGCCCATGTGTCCACATATCTGTTGTCAGATTAAATGTATTTCCCTGTGAGATTTCCAGCCCTTTGCCCACCACACGTACCACCTGCTTGAACTATTCTGTCACAGCCATCCTTGAAAAATAAGTTAATAACGTTATATGCCAGAGGAGTGCAACACATGAGATTAGTTCTTTTCTACAAAAGAAAAAGACAGCATGACACCTGCCAACATTTTGGCAACTTTGCCATTCGTGCACGTGTAATTGTGTAATTGGAGGGGGTTTCAGTGGTGGCATGTGTGGATACTCTATGACTTGTCATCTCCTACCACAAACTCATACTCATAGTTGCAGGAGTCACAGGTTTTAGCACAAATGAAGGAAATCTTGACATACTCTCTGACACATCAACAGCACTTCTATTATGTACCCCAGAACCCACTGAGCTTTTTGGTGTGTTTCTACTGCTCCTAGTTGTGGCATCTCTGAAATGATGATAGTGTGTCTCCCAATGCTTGTGTTTCAAGGGAAATCTCAATGAGGATGTGCCTACTTGTGATTCTGCTTTCCCCCTGCTCACATGCTTTTTACACAGACAACAAATAGCAACATGTTTAACTTTTGGATCATGAGTGAAGTTTCTCTGTACTGTAGACTTCATAGACAGAAGTTTCTGAGGGGCTGCTATTACTACCAGGGCCAGATTTACATTTCAGGAGCCTGTAGGCACAGAAATCTGAAGCACCCCCCCCCCTCCCCATTGGCCATCTCCACTGGACACCTCCACAATGCTCCTAATCTCCACATTGCAACTCATCATCTCCATATTGCCCTCACATTGCCCCCATCAGCTCCATATTGTCACCATAAGCTCCAACTTGCCCCCATCAGCTCCATATTGCATTCACATTGCCCCCCATCAGCTCCATATTGCCCCCATCAGCTCCACATTGCCCTCACATTGCCCCATTAGCTCCATATTGCCACCATCGGCTCCAACTTGCCCCCATATCTCCACATTGCCCCCATCAGCTCCATATTGCCCCATCATCTCCACATTGCCCTTGAATTGCCCCCATCAGCTCCAACTTGCCCCCCATCAGCCATATTGCCCTGACATTGCTTCCATCAGCTCCAACTTGCCCCCTTCATCTTCACATTGCCCCCATAATCTCCATATTGCCCTCACACTGCCCCCCATTAGCTCCATATTACCCCATCAGCTCCATATTTCCCCCATCAGCTCCATATTGCCCTCACATTGCCCCCATCATCTCCACATTGCCCTCATCATCTCCATATTGCCCTCACATTGCCCCCCATGAGCTCTAACTTGCCCCCATCATCTCCACATTGCCCCCATCATCTCCACATTGCCCTCACATTGCTTCCATCATCTCCATATTACCTTCACATTGCCCCCACCCCAGTGTCCGTTTCCTACCTCCCTGGTGGTCCAGCAGAGTGGCAGGAGAGGTCTGTGCCTCCTTTGACACGGACCTGTATCTGCTGGAGCTCCCACGCGGTATTCTCTTCAGTAATGCAGAACCCTGGGAGATGATGTCATCTCTCAGCACTCTGCATTACTAAAGAGCCAACGAGGGAGCTCCGCAGCTACAGGTCTGTGCCGAAGAAGGCACAGACCTCACCAGGTGGTGGGGGGTTAGTGCGTGCGTGAGGCTAATTTAAAAAAAAAAAAAGGGTCCCAATGACAGGCACCCCTCTGTGGGGTGTGCCTGTAGGCAGATGCCTACTCTGCCTTATGATAAATGCGGCCCTGATTACTACAGACTACTACTGACAAGATGATTGTGTATTTTATGGCACCTTTACTTGTACAGAGGTAGACATTCTAATTGATTTCTCAAGCAGTTTATAAACAGGCACAGTGCTTATTTCAGTGTTGGAAGATTGAGCCTTTGCCTTTAAGCTAATTTTCTGACTATGCCATCATCTCAACTTCATCTGTATCTGAAGATAAGGAGGATGCTGAAAGGGTAAATTCTACATCAACATCATCATCAGTAATTAGGTTGTCCTTGGCATCTCCTGAGACTTCTTCCCCACTAGTTTTATATTCCTCTGTGTTTTTTGAAGTCTCATACCTTTTATTTTCCCCTTGCAGGGATTTTTACAACTTTTATTTGTCTGTCAGATGCATCAGTTGGTTGAACTGCAACACCTTCCTTCATTATACCATCAACACTAAAATGCAACTCATTATTTTCTTCAGTGTTCTTAGATAGTTTATTAATATTACTGGCAGTGGTGGAACTTTTTATGTAACTTTTGACAAATAGCCTTCTCAGGAGGAGAGAATCAGCATCATTAATTAATATGCTGCAGGTACCATGGCTGCAGTCAGTATTGTGACTGCCACTTTATTAACATGTCCCCACACTGCTCCTACTCCTCCCCCCGCCCACTCCTTCCCCTAGTATGTTTGCTGGATATTATTAAACTAGTGTGTATTTTAACAGTGAAGTTTCACAACAGATCCTCTATCTCTTCTAGTCTCTGTTCTCCTCAGTAAGAGCTCATGTCATTGTCCTTGACAGCTCTCAGTCAAACTATTTTTAACTTTTCAATTTTTTCTTTTTATTTTTTTATTACCTGTCCCTATCACCACCTACAAAAAAACACTCCCTGTGCAACATCTTCCCCTTTTAGCTTCTTGCTAGTGTCTTCAGGATTTCAGCTAGAGTCTTCTTTCTCTCCCAGTATCAGTATAGTCTTGACAATAGGCCTTACTAAATATTCTGAACCCTCTTCTTCTGGCTGTTGAAGGAGTCAATGTCAGTTGAACTTATCTGTCTATTGAGTGTCAGTCTAATACATATTCTTTCAGGCATTCAGTCAGTGACAGAGGCTCAGCCAGCTCATGAAGGAACTTGGAACACTTGCCTGTCTCTCCTCAGTCAAACAAGGGTATTTGGGGAAAATCTCCTTTCCATCTTCACACAACCACAGACTCTCCTAACAAAGAGAACAGCCAGACCAGGAAAGATCAGATAAAGAACTTGGATCACCGGCCTGTCTCAGATTTTGTGGTATTTGGGGTAAATCTCCTTTATACTCTCCCAGACTCCCCAAACTCCCCTATCACAGAGAACAACTTTTCTGCCCACAATACTCCCTAAACTCTAACTTCCCTTTATTTGACAATTTTAGCACACTCCAAAATTGTGCTTCTTTCTCTCTGTCTAGACTGGATGGACAAATAGGTTCTTATCAGCTGTCCAAATCTATATTTCTACGTAGCTATCAGCCACTAGCATAAAGAGAGGGCTTCTTAAATAGTAATGTTGCTATGTCATTAGGGCCTAGATTTAAAGGCAACCGTTAAACCAGCCGCTAAGTGAAAAAGGCACATCGCTCGCAAATAATACAGGACTTACGGCAGATTCAATAACTACTCTACGAGAATAGCTATCGAGCGTAGGCACACAAAAAACACGTAACACAAAACCCGTTGTCGCTCATGTTAATGCACAACGGGCGGACAAATCACACGGTAACTGAGCTCCAAACAACATGTAACATAACGGCTGCCGTTGTCAAGCAACCATGATTGATGCCAAAACAAATTCAAACACACATCCAATCCCAAAGCCCCAATGTATCAAATAACTTCAAATACACCTATATATACCCAAAAATAACCGCCACACACTGTCTGTTATCGAGTTCTTCAGAGCCAGATATCAGGACCCAGGAGCGGAGGATAGTGATCAGAGAGAGGGAGACAGGAGCGTTCATTGGAGGTAGAGGAGTTTTGGAGTTTGGAGAGAGGAGAGCATTGCACAGAATACGACACATAGCACACCTTTGCACATATTACATACACACATACAAACACATACACATACATACACATAGTCCTTTTATTTTATAACACCTCACACATTTTACTTTTATTTTTGACAGTGTGAATCTGGGAGTGAAAGTGTGTGACAGAGAGTGACTGGATCGAGTGTGTCTGTGAGGGCCTGTGGGAGTGCCTGGGTGTGACTGGGTGAATGATGGCGAGGAGAGGAGGACAGGAGAGAGGGATGGGGAGAGTAGTGGAGGAGGAGGAAGATCAGGAGGGGATCCCTCAGCAGAGCAGGGGTGGGAGAGGGAGATCCGCAGGGCGGAGGGGGACCCGGCCCACAAGAGCAGGAACACGCAGGACAGGGACAGAACCTGCAGTGGGACGAGGGGTAGTTGCTGGGGAGCACCCCACACAGTCAGGGTCAGACCAGGCAGGGCACTCCGGCTCTGAGTCATCCCATGCCGGAGCTGATGAGGCCAGGATCAGAGACCCAAAGTATACAGAGGAGGAGAACACGGCTCTTGTGGAAGCTGTCCTGGAGAGGCAGAGTGTTCTCCACCCGACAGCGAAGGTCCCTGGCCTGTCAGCGAGGAGGAAAGCAGCCTGGAACCAGATCTGCAGCCGGGTCAACGCGGTGGCTCCATGCAGACGAGACGTGGAGTCCATCAAGAAGCGATGGGGCGACCGCCGGAGGGTGGTCAAGACCAAGCTCTCCGAACTCGCCAAGCACGCCCGAGGCACTGGAGGTGGCCCACCTGTCCCTATCACCTTCTGCGGCTGGGAGGAGATGGTGCGCCAGAATATGTCCCCAACCCTGATCGAGGGGGTTGTTGGAGGAGCTGACACTGGGGATGAGAGGACCCTCCACACTACCGGTAAGTGCAACACTACAGAACAACACACTACAGCAACCAACACCAGCTGCACACACCTCAACACATGTCCATCATTCATGCACACAACTGCACCAACACAGCACCCTGAGGGTTAAAAACAGGACACAACACAAGGACAAATATCAAGGTCCAACTTGGAACAAACCTGTCCAAGTCCTACTTCAACCCTCCTGTCGCTGTGCTCATCACACACAATACACAAACCATGCAGTTCCAAATGTCGACTGTCATCACTGTTCACACACAATGTCACCCATGTCCCCGCTGGGATGTCAGCACTTAACCCCTTGAGTGCTAGAGGGATCATCAATGCATCAATCAACAATGCTTTGGCAACCCCTCTGGGACTCAAAGGGTTAACCAGACAACAATCAAGTCAATAGGCCAACGATCACATGCTACACAGGGGACATTCACTAAGCGGTGACAAACACATGGTGGAGAGAAATTCACCCTCACACATCCTCATTTCACCAATACCAGTGTTAGCCTATGGAGAATATGCAATAACATGAATCAAGTTGCTAAGGTCCCATCGTATACACTCCATAGAAAACACTGGAAATGGGGAAATGAGATCACTGGAGAAGTCAGCATTATGTACACTCCATCATGTCAACAACACCGCTTACTGAATCACAAAAAGGATGGAGCAGGTCACACATCACAGTGGCACTGAGAATAACTGCTTGTATGTGCAACACACAGGCCTCAAACAATACCCCAGAATTAAAGGGGGGAAAAGTAGGCCTTGGTGTTGTGTCTGCAATCATTTACCCTAACTTCAAATGACATATCTCACATCTGATTCCCACATGGATCCTCAGGGGTGCTGATGCCATGGATGGATGGTACACCAGACACTGTTTGCAGGATACACATGGGAACCAAATATCATCCATTGTACCTTGGTCACCAACAGGCCATGAATGATAGATATCTCGGATTGAGTACGGTTGCCTCACTCAGAAGGATGGATGGGCTCATACTCAAAGAAAAACAGGCCTCAATCAGAGATATCCCTCACTACTGGCGTGATTGTTGCCCTTCAGGATTCAACTGGAACACACGACATGGACAGGATCCTGTCCAGTTCATCAATCTCTGATTGCCAGGGTGGTATCCCATGCCCTACAATGAAATGCATAGGATATGATCCTGACAACCAGAGAGTCACCTGTCAAGTAATGAAAAATTGTGAATTGGACAGGATCAGCTAAGAAGATAGGGTTGAATAACACTTGATTCCCACTGCACATCTGTTCAAACAAAGATATGCACACAAAGGAAAATGGTCAGATATGTACCTTTCAAATGGCTCAAAATATGTCCCAACACGATGTGAACCCAGAGATCATCTCACTGCCTGTGATTGCCCTACTGGCCAGATATGTGCATCCATCAGAAACTAACTTACATTGATACCATCCAAATACACATACCTAGTATATCCCACTCTACGTAGATGGGATATACGAGGTATGCTCATATCCATCATATCAATCCAATGTATATTTTGATGGGTGCACATATATAGCCAGTAAGGCAATCACACCTACTGAAATGATCTCTGGCTTCATATCTGGAAAGGATATATTCATATCCATATGAAAGGTACACATCCACATGCATATATGACCATTTCTCCTTGTATGTAACTGTAATAGCATAGCAATTGTTAATTTCACCAACATGTGGATCCATGTTAGTCCTATCCCGCCAACCCTCATGGTTAGACAGATATCGCTCTATTTGACAGCTGGAGATTCCAGTCATTAGAACACACGGAGGCTCTTCAGCAGAGCCTAAATTGCCCCATTCAGAGATGGAGACATCTTTGAGATGGTCAACAAAGTGTGCCAGGTTTGCAAGCACACTCTGTTCACCATTCCAATGAGGTTTACATCTCTGAATGGGGCAATTTAGGCTCTGCTGAAGAGCCTCTGTGTGGTGAAATGACTGTCAAACATGTCAAAATGACTGTCAAATAGAGCAATATCTGTCTAACCATGTGGGTTGGAGGGATAGGACTAACATCGATCCACATCTATCTCTTACAATGCCTACAATATTACATCATGGTGAAATTAACCATTGCTATTCCGTTAAAGGGATAGTAATACCTAACATGTGAAAAGAAAAATATATTGCAGGGTTCATCCCCCGAGCAAAACAAGGGTATTCCCACTGCTCAAAGGTGTTTCATTCAAAATGTAGCACAGCTCATAGTTGACTACTCCAGCGGCAATATCACAGTGGCCTGGAACTCTAAAATGGCGATGTTGCTAGACCATCCTATGGACAGCTTACGTCCAGACGCAATAAATTCTCATAGGATAATGTAGCAACAGTGCCAATGTACAACTTCAGGCCACTGGGATATAGCACCAAAGCAATTCTACTCTGAGCTGGGAGACTTTTTGAACAAAAACCTCCTCCAGCAGTGGGAGTACCCTTGTTTCACTCAGGGTGATAAACCACAAAACATATATTTCCCTTTCTGCATTTCATGTATTAGTATCCCATTAATCCCATCATGGCTACGTTTACTAATCACACAATCTCAATTCTCCACACAGCTTATGGGCCTCCATCGCAGCAGGAGCCCGTGGAGGAGCCGACCACACCACCCAGTGAGGAGGATACAGAGGAGGGGACTAGCCACTGGGAAGCGTCTACAACCACCACACCTCCTCCCCAACTGGCTGCATCACCACTGCCTGCCTCTCAACTGGCTGCATCACCACTGCCTGCCTCTCAACTGCCTGCCTCTCAACTGCCTGCCTCTCAACTGGCTGTCTCTCAACTGCCTGCCTCTCAACTGCCTGCCTCTCAACTGGCTGTCTCTCAACTGCCTGCCTCTCAACTGCCTGCCTCTCAACTGGCTGTCTCTCAACTGCCTGCCTCTCAACTGCCTGCCTCTCAACTGCCTGCCCCACCACAGGATGCTCGACAAATGTACAGCGGCTGGATTCAGGGGGAGAGATGGATGCATCCCACTAGCACCGGGAGCTATTACCCTCCAGCAGCAGCACCACCACCACCAGGGAGGCAATGGCTGCCCGGGAATGTGGCCACCAGCCAATATGGGCCATATTCCACCGAGATGGATCTACCCTCCTGGATGGCTCCCCAGCATGGCCCCAGGTATGATCCCAGGTGGGGGCCAAGCACCTACCACTGGCCAAGGTATGACCCTTGGCCACTTGACTACCAACACCTGGGCCTGATTGGGGAGCCCCAGCGCCCTCAGCCAAGGGACTTGTTCACCCCACCACCTCAACCAGCACAGACATCAGTGGGCAGCAGTGGGTCCCTTGATGTGGTGGGCACCCACACACCGTCTGTGCAAGCCACTCCACCGACACAAACAGCAGTAGCAGCCACAGCACACCCAGTACCAGCAGAGGAGACAGCAGAGGCTGGGGAGATAGAGGCTGAGGAGACAGCTGAACCTGTTGAAGCAGAGGCTGAGGAGACAGCTGAAGCTGGGGAAACAGAGGCTGAGGAGACAGCTGAAGCTGGGGAAACAGCACATGTGTCACCGGCCACTCCCATCTCCAGCAGTCAACGCACCCCAGATCTGGAGGCTGAGTGCATGGCCCTTCAAAGAGGACAGCTCCGGGCAACCCACGCCACCAACGACAACCTCACGAGGAACCGGAGGGAATCCCGGAGGAACACGAACAGGTTGGAGACCAGAATCCAAGCTCTGGAGTCAGAGGTTGCCAGGGGGAACACACAACTCCACCAGATACATACGGGGATGATGGACATGTTTGCACAGGTGCTCGTGGAGTTGCGAGAGATTAACCGCAGGGAGAACCTGAGGATGGAGAGGGAGAACCTGCGTTCCACAGAGGGGTCCACTGCACCCACCACCCCTTCCAGTGTTACCCCAGAAGCCACACCTAGGGGACAGAGGGTGACAAGGCAATCAGCCAGGGCATCCACCTCTGGCACCAAGTCTAAGGCCCCCCCCCAAAAAAAAAAGAAATGAAAGGCCCAACCTGTCATCTGCCCCCTCAATAAATGAAAATTGTGCTTTTGAATCCTGTCTGATCTGCTGTGTAATCACTTATAGATTGGGTGGCAGGGTTGTCTCCAATGCATTGCCAAACAATGCAGTGAACTCAACTCCTGCCTGGGGGAAATGTTTGTGTGATGTTACAACATGGGTTCACACACACCCACACCGTTGTCCAAATTCACCTGGCAACCCATCCCTGTAGCCATATAACACAACAGTGTTACATGGCCATGATGTGTGTCAGATTTGATCAGAACATACCCCTTAGCACAACAACTGGTGCAACACTGAACATTCGTCTGCATCAATTGTTGTGTTTGAGGGGAAAACCAAACTAACAGCTATGCGACTTAGCAGGGAAATAACAAGCAGGACAGATTGAACATGCATCAATATGGTCTTTAAATCAAAATTCTATTGTGCAGCTGACATACTGGGGAACACAATGTACACCCTAGGATCTCAATGTGTGTGTTACACATTGTGATCCTAGGGTGAGCATTCTGTTCTCCAGCAAGTCAGTTGCACAACGGGAGTTTGAATCACAGCCTAACTTACTGCATAACCCAAAAATCTTCCTAAGATTTCATTGTGTAGCACGCACATTGGAACCTTAGGCTGAGCATTGGCTTATGTATTAAAGGGATAGTAAACCTTGAAAATAAGTTCATTCTATATTGTAGCCCTTAAAAAAACATGTAAAATGATATAAGTCTTATATCCCAAATCATATATGTTTGGTAGATAAGACTGATATCATTTTTCATGGTTTTTAAAGGGCTACAATGTGAAATAAACTTATTTTCAGGGTTTACTATCCCTTTAAGTTGTGTTGTTGTTTAACTACGGTTATAACACACTTCACCAGTAATAACACTTGTCCACATGGTTGTTTTTGTTGATGTAGCCCATGTACTGAGATATGACAACCTACAGCAATCTCAGGACATTGATTATATTGAGCAACACACAAACCATGGACATCACATCACAGTGGAAGTGTGTCCCCTGTATCACCAGCTAATCACTCACAACACACATCAGTGTATCACTGCCATCATGTCATTGCATGTATACATCACAAAGTCCACTCATGGTCAGGCAACTAGTGGACTCCTGTGATGTAAATCATGCCTTCCTTTGTATGAGGGATACTCTAGCCTTGGGTACGGTTCCACATTGACAGGTGTTTGATCCAACATTCATTCATACAGACACGGATTGAGTAGTGATGTTTCTTGTGTATGTAGCCAATATGCATTAAACACTTGTATGAGCACAAAAAGGTACATCTGAACTAAATAGGAATACATTAGAAATGCTAGTGAACTGCTCATGTGTTGTCTACATCGTTTGGCATCTGTGTATGAGCAGTCTTACTGTACAGGTCTGATACCTGGATGTTAGTACACACATAAATTTGTGTCCATATGTGAATGTTCCAGTAGAGGTTGCTGTGAACATCAGGTCAAACATTGCATCACCAACACAATCACTTGGAACGCCAAGGGGTGAGCTTCATGGAAGTGTTGTCCAGACTTCAGTCCAGTCATATGGAAACTCCTCTGTTCATGGATGGATCGTGCTATGGATGCCTGTGGGACAAGAGGACAGGATTTGGAACATCACCCTCGAAGTGATCGTCATGCAACAGCTACAACATCATGATCCTCTTAATCTTTCCCGTTACATAAGTCTACACAAACCACTGCTTTGTAATGTGTTGTGTACTGGTCTATGAACCATCATGGGGGGAACTAAGGGGATGTTAACCATCCTTAGGGATATTTGCCCCTGACATGGTTACACACATCAACAAATATGTCCTAATAGCTTCCTGACAACAATATATTTGGGCTGCCACTGTCAGAGACAGGCCAAATATGTTTGGTTCATGGAGCTAGTAGGACATATTTGTTAATGTGTGTATTTCTTTCTGGGGCACATATCACTGCACACACATACACACACACAGGGCAGCATGGTGTCCATGGAGATGTGATCCACATTTCATGAGCTCCATGTTGTGTAACACACTATTACTGTCGATCCACCCCTCTGCTGCTTTATTCAACTGTAGCAAGCTACTGGTCCCATGTCCCCACGAATGCCCCCTGAACCCCTTATGTGACAGAGTTCTATCCGATGCATTGGCTTGGATGAGACTCCCTTGCTACAGGGGTACCATGGTTGCTATGGGTCTGATCCTAGCAGAACACTTTAGTTGGTGCCTAGGGAGCTGTGGGATATGCTGAACAAGGTTAAAGTGTTGTACCTTGGTTTCCAGGGGGGGCATGCATGATATCCTTGAGGTAGCAGTATCAACATGGACGACAGGTTGTCAGGTGTATTCGGAATCTCTAGGCCCAATCTGACTGGTCCACGGAATAGTTGATGCTGGTGGTCCATACTGCAGCCAGTGACAGGGCTGTGTCACTGATCCTGTGGGGTGAAACAGAACATGTGTGTTGTGGTGGGTGTGTATGCATGGATTGTGTGCATACATGTATTATACTCACAGCAGAAGTGATCCCTGATCAATCTGTCCCTTGTCTGCATCCCTGTTGGGGTTTCCTCACACTCAACGATATCCACAGGGTCTTCAGGTCTGGGTGGGGGATGGACATCGTCGATGAGTCTGGTGTCCACCGCGATATTATGTAGGATGGCACATGCCACGATGATGTCGCAGACCTTGCCTGGTGCATACTGCAATGCTCCCCCCGAGTGGTCCAGACATCGGAATCGGGACTTGAGGAGGCCGAAGGTCCGCTCAATGGCATTCCGTGTTCTGGCATGAGCCTGGTTATATCATTCCTGGGCATCGTTTTGGGGATTGGCGACCGGGGTGAGGAGCCATGGCTTGCATCCATAGCCAGCATCACCTGTGGAAAGTGAGTGACATGGTGTGACAAGGAGCACATATTGTGTAAATGTTGTTTTCTGTGGTGAACGTACTAGCACATGTGTATGTGGTGTCATTTGGTGCTGTTAACTCACCCAGAAGCCATCCGCCTGTATAGGTCCCATTTTCGAAATCCCTCTGCACAGATGAATTTCTGAGTATATGTGAATCGTGACAGCTCCCGGGAAATTTCGCACAGACATTCATTATGGCCAGGTTGCTGTCACACACCATCTGCACATTCATGGAGTGGAAGTTTTTGCGGTTCAGGAACATATGTCCCTGACGTGCTGGTGCTTTGATACGGACATGGGTGCAATCTATTGCACCCATGACCCTGGGCATGCCTCCCCTTGCATAGAAGCCCTGCTTCAGATGTGTCCACTCCATATCGGTGATGGGGAAACGTATCTAGGTACTGGCCTTGGCTTTGAGGGCTGGCAAGACCTGGGCCAGCACCCTGGAGAATGTGGCCTGGGACATGCCAGATGCGTAACCCTCTGTCGACTGAAAGGCGCCACTTGCCATGAAGTGTATGGCACACAGGAGTTTTTGAAGGCCAGTTAGAGCATGGTTATGGGTGCATATGGGATCCACCTGCTCCTTGATGACCTCATACAGGGCTATGATGCTGTGTGGCCTCAACCTGTAGCGATCAATAACCTCGTCATCGGTCATTCCAAAGAGAGTGACCCTTGGACGGTATACCCTGGGCCTTGGTGGTCGTCTATGCATCCTGGGCTGCTGCAGGGGTCCCTGTGGCAGCTGGGGAGCATCCTGTTGCTGCAGCTGTGCATCTGCAGGCAGGTGTCCTCCGGGTGGGGATGGGCTCCTGTGTGGCTGCTGAGCCAGAGCCTCCTCACTTGCAACAGGTGGAGGCTGTTGATGAGGCGTGCTTGGAGGTTGCTGATGTTCCCCAGCTCTCTCCCTTGCACGCCTTCTCCGCAGCCTTCGCAACAATATGTAACCCAACATACTGTTTGCTCTCTCTATCTGTCTCTATCTGTCTCTCTCTCTCTATCTCTCTCTATCTCTCTCTATCTCTATCTCTCTCTCCCTCCCTGAGTGGAAAACAAGCCACAAGTGAGTGTGTTGAGTTGTCCCTTTAAGTACTTGCTAGGGCGTTGTGTAGGTGTGTTGATGAGGTGAGTGCTGACCAATGGTGAGTTGTTTTTGTCCAGGTAAGTGTTAGCAGGTGTGTGTGTGTGTGTTATAAGATGTGGTGTGTTGTGCTTGTTCTGTGTGTGCCATTTGCGGACGTGCAGTTGTGGGGTGCAGGTGGCGTGTTGATGTTGCCCAGGTGAGCTTGTATTTGCAGGTGTCCGCTTTGTGTGATGACCCCCATTGTTCTGTGCCATGTTGTGTTGTTGTTTTTGTGTGTTGTTGTCCCTGTGGTGTTGGTTGTTGTTGTTTGTGTAGTGATTTGTGTTGTGTGTGCATGTTTTTGTGTTGTTTTGGCATTGCACGGGTTAATTTTCCCATTTACATGGTTGTGCGGTAAGCATTTGGTGTGTTTTCCTCTGTAACGGGTGTTTTGTTTTGGCCGTTAAGTGTCTAACGTGTGTGAGAAGTGGGTCTTAACTTTTAGCCGTTAGGTGTGTCTTTTTTTCAGCCGTTATCAGTACCGCAAGCCTTTGAATAGCTCTGGGGTATGTTTTTCCATGCGTCTGAATGCACGTAAGTGTATCGGCCGTAAGGATTCGACAACTGCCGTTAGCTGTTGTTTAGACGGATCTTTGAATTGCAACATGACACTTAACGCACCCGTTAGTGATTTTTTTTGCTAACGGCTGCCTTTAAATCGAGCCCTAGGTGGTTCTGCAGACACTTAAAAGTAAGATGCTTTCAATAATAAAGTGGCTCTCTAGCAAGAAGGTGCTTACAACAAGGTGTCTCTCCAGCCATTGGCATACAAGGGGTTTAATAACAGTTTGGCTTTCAGCCACTATAAGGGGAGAAAAATAAGAGAGCTGACATCAAAGTGGCTCTAACAGAAGAGTGGTTTGGCACAGACACTACTACCCTCAGTCTTCCACCCAGTCTCCCTTTCCTCTCTGCCCTTGAGGTAAACTATTTATCTTGCTCTCAGAAGCCCAGGAAACATCAGTTTCTCCTCTGCTTGTTGCAGAGATCATCATGGTTACAGTCGTCCATGAACCATGGGGATGGTAAAAGTTAAATGTTATTGGAGTGATTGGCTGATTTATAGTCAGGCTTTCTCCAAGAGGGAGACAGGTAAGAACTTAAACACCCTGCTGCATATAACTGCCTGTAGTGAACACTCCTGGTGGACTTCTTCACATCAAATGCTTGTATTATGTGTTCTATATCAGAAAGGATTAATGGTTCTAAGAAAAGAATGTAATTTCAATATGATAGTTCAACAAAGCAATATATTCAGCCAAGATCAAACTTCTACATGTATTTTTGTGTACAATCAAATAAGAACATGAAGAAACATCTCCATTTATGCCTCCAGTAATTTCAGTTTGGCTGGCTCACCCAACACAGGAAAATGCCAAGGTGTAGAGTTTTTACATGAATACGCTTTGGATGTGACCTTGTCTACACCAGCAAAAGTGAAATACCTTGGAACCATATCTTTTTCATTTGACTTTAATATTCTGGCAGGAGAAGAAACAACATCACATTGCATTTATTATGTGATTTGCATTTGCCATACCCTGATCAGGCTGGGATCTGGGTATGTTAGTGAAACATACATCTTTAGATATCATGCAAAGATGGAACTATGTATTGTAAAACAAAAATGGTACAATTCTGTTACAAAGTGGAGCTGTAGTGTCATGTCAGTTGTTGTTTTTCTTATCATCAAAGATGATCATCAAATGTGGACATTCATTTCACCAGCCCATTTGTGCATTTCATATATAAAAACGGCTCTGATCAGATGCAAACTGCTACAGTGTGCTTCACAAAATGACATTATTTCAGCTGTGTGATGACATCAACTGTGCACAAAGAAACATGGTCTACTTAAAAGAAAAAGAAAAAAAATAAATTACCAGAATAGCTCTTCCCCTGCTTTTTACCAAGCCTCCAAAGTGCCTCTCCTGATAAACAAAGGCAAGTCAAGGATTTGCAGAAAGTGCATCTAAAAAAAAATATTCAATATCAATAAATAAAATTAGTAGTAATGCTGTGCATATGCTATGGAGAGGAAACTACAGCCATTATCCAGGTGAGGGTGATGGGGATTTTAGCCCAGCAACAGCTATAGGGCTTTTAATGCAAATTTCCCCCCACACCTTGTCATATACAAATGCACACCAGTGGAATATTTTATCATTACTTGGATGCTAAATCTCTCTCTCTCTCTTTGATCTGATAGGGGCAAACAAATGCAAGGGGGGGAATTCGCTCTTGCTTTACTCTTGGTAATGGATCTCTTCTGGCTATGGTACAGACAGAAAATGGCACTTTCGCCAAGTGGGAGATTTTTTTGGAAAAGTGCAAATTTTCTGCTTTTTCCAGACAAGCTCATTGCATTGAAATCAGTTTTAAGACTGAATTTCCCCACATCGCAGGGATAGTATAAAAGGGTAGTCAGGTACCCATAGCATATAATTTTTGTGTTTGTGAGCAATAGAAAAAGCAGCATAATTTTAATTTTAAGTTGGAGCGTAGTCTAGTGAGACTTGTGGGCAGACAATTTGTTCTCTGTGGTAGGGTAGTATGGAGAGAGTGTGAAGGAAGAAAGGTTTACCCAAAATACCCAAATATGCCAAAATCTTGACAGAGTCAGGCAGCTATGATCCAAGTTCCTTCCTGATATGGCTGTTATTTCTGTGTTAGGGGAGTCTGGAGTGTGAGAAGGGAGCAAATGAGATATAACCCAAATGCCCCAAAATGTTGTGTGGCTGAGAAGTCACAGACAGCTGTGATTCAAATTCCTTCCTGATCTGGTGGTTATCTATGTGTTAGGGGAGTTGACGGGTGTGTGAAAAGAGCAAAGGAGAGAAAAAAGTGAAAAATGGTTTGACTGATAGGTAACAGAGACAGGGACCCTGGCATGAGCTGTGTCTGAAGTAGACTGATACTATAACAGATAGAGTATTTTATAATGGGAAACACATCATACACAATCAGTTCGGTTGTATACTTCACTCTTAAAATACACACTCTAGTTTAATAATATCCAGGAAACATACCAAGGCAGTGTGAGGGCAAAAGAAGTAGGAGCAGTGCAGAAAGAAATTGTTTGAAACTTCTCAAATCCGAAAAGAACTTCACAAAGCCTAAATGAATATAATAAAGGTAATGGAGAAGATGTGGAGGGTGATGCTGAAGTTGACTTAATGATTGATGATCATGATGATGTTAATATAGAATATATTCCTCCACAATCATCTTTTCAGTCATCATCAGCATTATCACCACATCTAAGTCCAAAACACCCACTAGTGTTTAGAACCCAGCAACAACACAGGTTATCAACTTCCACAACCCTAGATATGATGAATGCCTCCACTGCTGTTGGATATGCAGCACCTTTGATACTTAGTTGTACAATTGCAGCAACAGCTAACTCCAGTAGTAGTAGTACTATCCCCTCAGGAACCCCCTTCACTCATAATCCAAAAGCTAAACATGTTGCTATCTGCTGTCTGTGTAAGAAGAAGAGCAGGGGGAAAACAGGATCACACCTAGGCACCTATTCATTCAGATCCCACCTGAAGCACAACCACTGGTCTCATTAGGAGACACACAATCAACATGTCAGTGGTGCCACAACTAGCAGCAGTATAAGCATTCCTAAAAATTCCCTGGGCCCTGTGGCATATATTAGAAGTGCTGTTGATATGTCAAAGAGTGTGCCTAGATTTAGTTTATTTGAAATAAGACTTATGGTTCCTTCTGAAGAGTACTATGACTCTGAGTTTGTTGTAGGAGATGACAAGAATTGTAGAATGCCACTGCTGAAACCCCTATCACCTCCACAAGTCATGTTGTTAAGCAATACATTTACACAGTTCTTTTTCCATGTACTGCCAACCCTCACTAAGTTCTTGACAAGGAGTGAAAAAAATCCAATGGTATGCCCATGGAATGGCAGAAATGCCTAGATGTAGCCTTATTCTTTTGTGTTGCACCCCACTGGCATATCCCAAACTGCAGTTATTTCCTTAGGATGGCTGTGCCAGAATTGTACAAGCAGATAGTTAGTGGGGTGAGCAAAGGGCTGGAAACCTCATACAGAATGAAAATTTACCTGACAACACATCTGTGGATAAGTGGGCAGAGTACAGACTATATGACTGTCTCTGCTTACTGGGTTTCCCTCCCAAAATCCCAAACCCTCCAAGATATGCTGAATATCACCAGCTCACAATGCATTATATTCCATACAACAACTTGCCCCATCACCAGCTGAAAATGGAGGTCTCTAACAGGTGGTATTGCACATTGTACACGCTAAAGCATCTGTACAAGCAGAATAAGGTCATTATTGAGTATACAGTGCTAAACTGGAAGGCATTGGAGGGAGTATCTTTGCCACCTGGGCAATGTTAACTAATGTGTAACCTATGTGAGCTCCTGAAATCTTTTAAGGAGGTCACCTTGCTGGTTAATTGTGTACGGGCAAGAATTATTAAGATTCTCCCACTGATATATTTACTGCAGCAAAAACCGAGGAACACGGCTGATGAATCTTACCATAATGATAACATAGACATGCACCAGCTAGTGAAGGACATGTTAAAATGCTTTGAGCAGGTTCCTCACATAGTGTCCATTAAAAGCAATGAGAATACATTCTTGCTACTTTGCTGGACCCACACTTTAAACATAACATTTCTGAATTTCTTCCAAAGTGTGATCAAGTTGTGACAAGGAGTGATGATCAACACCATCCCGCTGAGCAAAGAGTTTATACCAGCAGCAACAACAACATCAACAAGAACATCCCATTCCCAGCATATACACATGAACACTGTGTAGCTCCTAGGAGTGGTTCCACTGCCTGTGAGACGGTTTCAGCACTAACACGTACTGCAATGGAAACACTTAGTTGCCAACCAGCAAGATTACAGTCTGAGAGGGTTTCCAGTGCAGCTAGATATTGTAAATGATGCAAGGGTTGGGAGACTAATCATTCTAAAAATTAACCAACATCTAATACAATCTGAGTATCACACAACAAAAGTAGACAAAACTCACAACATATGTACTATTAACAGCATCACTGAGGATGATGATGATGAGGGATTTGAAGGGTTGCTACCAAGTACCACTGTTGGAACCACTGCTCTGACCACTGATTAATATTTTATAATAACCTGAGAATAATGCAAGCTTAAATTACACTCAGATATGATAATGCAAATAACTGGTCTAGCTTTCAGGCCCATGAATCATGATGACAAATATATATCAGTCACACCACACCAGTCACCACCACCGTACATATCTGCCACATTCAGGTAAATTGTTACCTTATTTATTTAAATATCTCTTTAAAAATAATGGTTAGCAAGCATGGCAGTAGGCTTACAGAAAGAAAAACCTGAAAACATTTATTTTGTGGGCTTACAGAAAGTTAAACATGCAAAATATTACAGCAAGTATATACTTGAAAAAAATGATTATGGGCTTCAAACAAGGCTAACCCTAAAAAAAAACCTGTTTACAGGATTAATACTTGCTTAAAACAAACCCTGAGAAAATGTATTTATAGGCCTCAGGCTAGCCAAACAATAGCCCTGAGAAAAATGTGTTTGCAAGCCTCATTCTTGCCAAAAACAAGCCCTGAGAAAATTTGTTTACAGGCCTCTGATTTGCAATAGAAAAAGCCATGAAAAAATTGTATTCCCTACTTGTCTAGTGTCAGAAGTGCTAGATGGTGGTGGAAAAATGCCACTTGAGACATTCTGGCATTTTCTTATGCTGTAATTGCTGCCACTGAGCTGTGTAAGCAGCAGAAGGATTAGGCTGCTGAGTGAGAGTCGAGTCGTCATCTGCACTGATATAAGACAGACAGTAGTACAATGATGCTTCAGCTTGTGACTTCAGCTTGTGACTAACCCACACCACTCCAGGTGCATCTAGAGAGAATAAGGTGGCCAATTATGTTTCTCCTTCTGTACTTCCTTTGCATCTCTTTCTCTCATTCCTTATAGCTTTCCTCTCATACTCTTCTCCACATCAGCAGTTCCACCATCAACCTCACCCATATTTCCACCATGACTAGTCTCTTGCTGCTCAGTTTTCAGTTTTGCACTGGTTTCCTAACAGGGAGGATAACATATTTAAATAAAACTAATGAATCTCTCCTCTTTTTTACTCTCAAAACATAAAATTATCCATCATTGTCTGGGGGCTTGCTGTGCAGCTCCTCAGGTAGACGTACAATTATTTTTTAATTAATGATGGATGGCTGTCCAGACCTCCTCTGGTTTTTGGATGGGGTAACATTTCATTACAAAGAGGACTCTTGGTGGCCTGCACCCTGTGGGTGGTAAGGGTTAAATGTTCTTGGAATGATTGGCTGATTTATAGGTATACAGTTTAAGTTATTAATGTAATTTACATTTAGATTTCATCTGATTACAAGATGTACACATATCAGCCTGTAATTTTCTAAAAGATTTCAATCAGCTAGCTTTGTGATGATTCTATTATAACTCCCTATAAAGTTTGAATTTTTCAGCTACACCACAGTGTAAGCTAGAATATCATTTTTTTCCTGTAGAAGCTCCCTACCGTATACAACATGGGCTTTATAGCTGCAGTTAAGATTGGCCCTATTTTGTTCTGCATCCTCAATTTGTAGGTGACCACTTTGTTTTTATCATAGTTCTAAACAAATATCAATAACATATAAAATGAAATGTCAAATTGATGAAACAGGAACAAAGTTAGTATGTGATTAAATCAAATAAAAAATATATAGATGACTTGACCGGAGGTTGGAGGCCTCTCCCTGGGAAAGTCCTTCTGTTAAAACAAATTAAGAGCCACTTGTTTGAAAGCTGTAGTTTGCCTTTAAGTTGCAGTTGATAAATATAGCTGTATCTGTATCCTCTCGATGAAAACAGTGATTTCATTACTCTTCCCTGCTGGTAATGATATATAGCTCCTAATCCCAGCATGATATTTTTGTGGAATCAACATTTTAAAAACTGCAGTTCTAGTCTAGAGCATGATAAATTATTCCTTAAAATCAACATTCAGCAAATTCACAGCTAAATAATTTTTCCCTGAGGAGAGTACTATATATGTGGCAGTGTCACAACTTTTGAAGCAGGTGAACTGAGGCTGTATCCAGAATCTTGTGAGATTATACAAAGCACTTTATAAATGCAGCATGGAAGCGCTACAGAGATTGTGGAACAATTACCAGACACATGATCCCAGCTGCAGTTGCTTAGTTAGTTTATGAAGTAACCTGTTGCGATGCACAGTATAAATGTCTTTTTCAAAATCCAAGTACACTACATCAACAGTAATACCCTTGTCCAAATTACTACTTACCCTTTCGTAAAATGCAATTAAAATAGTTTAGTATGATCTATTCTTCATAAAACCATACTGGTTCCTACTAAGAATGTTGTTGATTGTCACATAGTACTGAATATTATCAGTTAGTAACCCTAATATCTTGCCCACTATGGAAGTCACGCTCACAGGTCTATAATTTGCTGGTTTAGATCTTGCCTCCTTCTGAAATAATGGTACTACTACCTCTGCTTTCCTCAAATTACAAGGGCCTATGTGTTATGGTAGTGAATCAATAAATAATCCATATCAGGGTCTTCCTATTACTGAACCAACTTCACATTATTATTATTCTTTATTATTATTCTTTATTTATATAGCACCAACTAATTCTGCAGCGCTGTACAATTGGGAATAGACATACAGAGATATTAAATAGTACAATCAGATGTGGAGAACAGAAGGATCAGAGGGCCCTGCTCGTGAGAGCTTACAGTTCCCATGGGTGTATGCCATCAGGTTCAGATGCTTTATTCACCATGAACTTTTCCAGTCTCTTTTGGACTTCTCAGTAAGCCATTTACAGGATAGAAGAGAAGAAAAGAATGTGTTTAACGTGTCAGCCATAGCTTTATCCTCACAAATTAATTCACCTGTCTCACTTTTAAGATGATGTTTATACATACATATAGAATTGTTTAGGATTTTTCTTGCTCTCTTTTGCAATACTTTTATAATTTTCTTGTTTCCAAATTCTGTTATGTTCTTTATATATTTTTATTTTAATGATGCACCCAACCTTTCTGATTTAAATAGTGTAAAAGCCTACTTCTTAGTTCTAATTCCTTGAAAGGTTTTTATTAAGCCACACTGGTCTTCATTTGCTCCTCCTGTATTTATTCCCCAGTGGTATGTATTGATATATAATACATGCTTCTTAGTTCTTCGTTGAAAGGTTTTTATTAAGCCACACTGGTCTTCATTTGCTCCTCTTGTATTTATTCCCCAATGGTATGTATTGACATATAAATTTATCCAAAAAAAATTCTATATGTCTTGTGCATTTCTATCTTTGAGGATTACATCCCATTGAATGTTCTTTAATACTTCTTTAAGCATACTAAAATTAACTTTTTTTAATGTTTTGGTTAAACCCTTGTTAATGTATTTCTGATAACAGATTTCAAAGGATAGCATATTGTGGTTACTGCTACCTAAATGTTCCCTTATACTATTTACCACTGCAGAATTTTTAAGACTACTAGGTCCAGCAAGACCTCTTTTCTACTTGGCTTCTCTACTAGTTGGGTCATTAACCATACTTAGAAAACATTTTCCCTCTTTAAAACTGTGCCGGCAAAAAGGAATATGATGGACCTCTATTTGGCAGCAGTTTCATTCTCAATACTTGGGTGCTGGATCTGGGTGTACATAGTTTGAACAAAGGTTCTATGTTCTTTGACATTTATATTTTTAGTTGATTGGCAATTTTTTTTTAAGTTTCATAACAAAATAGCTTAACATAATACATTTTCCCATTTGGTACTATGAGACGTTTAGTCAGACTGACAGCCCAACCCATCTAGCAGTTTGTCACTGAAATTGGCAGGGAGAAGGGCCCTGATGAGTACAGGGCCCTTTTTTCAAAGCTATTAAATCAGGTCAATCGAACAACTGAACCTTAGTTTTTTCAGTAAAGAGCAGTGGTGGGCAGATTGAGGCTCTCCGGGTGCTCCAAAGAATAGAGTTTTGTTATGACTCTGGAATGGAAACTGACATTTCTGAGATAAGTAGGCCTGTCTGTTGGTATTATGATGCAGATATATCCAGATGAGTTGTTCCGAATATTGATTGTGGTGTCCAGAAAGTTAATTTGCGTGGGTGAATGCTTGACTTTGAGGTTAATGGTGGGAAGGAAAGGATTGTAATTTTTGTGAAATTAAAAAAGTTAATCTCTTCTGGAAGTCTAAATTATTAAAATATCATCTATGTAGCAGAGGTAGACAAGATGTGTTATTTGAAATGAGAACAATAACTCCTCCTCCAATTTCACCATGAATAGGTTGGCGTATTGTGGAGCTATTCACATTCTCATTGCATTTCCTTTCTTTTGTATGTATAGTTCTTACCCAAATGTGAAATAAATATGCATTAGTACAAAGTGTATTAGATCAGTTACATGTTCTGTGGTGAGCCCTCTTACTCTAGAAATGTGTTGCAGGCTGCAAAACCATCTTCATGTGGAATGTTAGTGTAGAGAGATTCCTCATCCCTAGCGGCTACAATGGTCTTCCTTTGGATGGAGCCATGGTCAGACAATTTAAGAGATTGGTTGTGTCCTGTATATAACTGTGTGTTTATTTGACCAGTGGTTTCAGAATACTCTCCAATGAGACAGATACATTTTCTGTAAGTGTGCCAGTTCCATATATTGGTTTTCTACAATTTCCTTCCCTTTGTATTTTAGGAAGCATATAGAAGCATCCCACCCTTGGGTCTTCCGCAATAAGGGCCTCCAGATGGCCCACTTTTCCAGCTACAAAGACATGCCTCTACTGGAGTCTAAAGAATAACTTAGACTTTTGGGTCTTACACAAAAATAGAAGAGTGGAGCAAACAAACTGATTGAGAGGAAGTGGGACATACCATTAGCCATCCCCTCCAGACATTGACAGGGTAAGTATATACAGCTGTATTTGGAAAGCTAAAGGTGAGCAATTCTGGAGCGTAACAACTACACTTTAAGAGACAAATGAAAACCCTAATTATATTCAATTGGGATTTTAACCCCTTGAATGTCATAGAGATTCCAGATGCATTTAATCTCCCCAGTTAAATCTATGGGAATTTGGGAAATCTGTATTTGTACACTATGGTAGAGTTGGTTTGCCCCGCAATTGCATTTTCTCAGGTTTTTGTAACAACAGCTCAGGGCTGAATGGTGTAGGGCGGCATGCCTTTTAGGATTCATAGTTTTATTACTGTTAGCTGTTCCATTAACTTTAATATGTTGTGTAATGCCGTATTAAGGTGTTCTTGGGGAATGGCTTGATTAATATACAAAGTTGTTATACAGCGCAGACATCATTGCATGAGGTCAAATCAATGGAGTTTGCATAGAAGTAGCAGTCAGCAGTAATATAATCCCTGCTTAACAGATGAGCTGAGGGAAAATGAATATGAGACAGGTGGAGCCTTATGTATCAAAGCAATTCTAGGGCAAACCATTTCACCATAGGGGACAAAGGAAAATTCCCATTGATCCAAATGGGGCTTTTAACCCCTTGAATGCTAAAGAGATCTCTAAAGCTTTGCTTCACTACACATTGGAGATCTCTCTAGCATTCAAGGGACCCTGTGCACTAAAGCGTGATAAAGACGTGATAAAGCGGAGAAGACTTCTCCAGTGATATCACTTCTCCAAGTCCTATGTTATTCGCACTAAGATTTCTCCAACTATGGAGATGTTAGTGCATTGGCTATATAGAATAACATAGGAACTGGAGAAGTGATATCACTGGAGAAGTCATCTTTGTGTTATCACCTCTTTATCACTCCTTAGTGCATAACCGCCATGGAGTTTAAAGCCTCATTTAAATCAATTTTACGAATGTTTATTTCCCCCCTTTGGTGTAGTTGGTTTGCCCCGAAAGAATTGCTTCAGTGTCTTAGCATTAGCAGCATCTTGATCAGTGGAATGTAATGTGAGTCCTTCCAGCTGCTGCAGAATACAACTCCCATCTTTCTCTGTCAGCCAACATCACCAACTATGGTGCAGTTAGTCCACAACTTCTTCAGTTCTTCTTAGCACATCAGTCTCAGTAGGTATGTTTGCCTTCCATGCATATGATATTGGATCTGTTACTTGTCACCATTTTTCTATGACCATCTTCAAGCTTTAATGCAAACATGTGTTCCCATCTTTTGTTTTGCTTTATTTAGCCCTTGATTTTCCAGTGTAATTTTTATGAGCTCAAAATTGAACTTGGACGTTTCTTCTTTTATGTGCTTCCTTATGGGCTTGCACATGTCTACATATTCTGCCCTGTTTCATATATTACCATTTGCTTCATTTTGTGTCACTTTTTCATAATGGAAACTGTTTCTTTTGATATTGGTTTTTCTTGTTTCACATTAGGTGCAAGGGTATAGGCAGTGTCTGTGATAGTCTCAATAACTTTTTCATTGTGGATTGAAATGTCAATGCTTGGAAGGTTTTGCAGCACACTCAGGCCCGGATTTCTGATTAGGCAGACAAGGCACTTGCCTAGGGCGCCCGATTTTCAGGGGCACCTTGCAATGCCATTGTCACGCCCACAATTCTGGGTGAATAACGAGGGAGGAGGGGCTGTTACCTTCTTCTCGACTAGTAGTCTGTGCCGCCAGGGCCGCCCCACGTGACCCACTACTGCATCTACGTCTGACGTCGCAAGATGTCCCAAGGTGACCAATGAGAATAGAGGTAGAGGCTCTCTGTTCTCATTGGTCACCTCGGGATGTCTTGCGACCTATTGGGAGCAGAGAAAGCTACTCTGAGCCAAAAATAAAAGCTCCAGGAAACGGCCTATACACTGCATTTGGTGGCGCCTGTGACTGTCGGCTTAGTGAGGGAGCGCTGCCGCTGCATTGTGGTTCTCCTCAGAGGCGGGTTAGGAGCGGAGCGGTACAGCAGTTGTGAGTCAGCTCAGAGGCCAGTTTGGAGGCTTGGAGCCCTACAGACAGCAGGCTGGCCAGTTGTTTCCAGACGGGTGGCAGTGGCACACAGTAGCCTCCCCAACAGCTGCAAGTACAGCATCATCAAGCTGGTATGTGTGTAAGAGAAACTTGTAGTGAGTCCCTTTAATGTTTTTATATGTATATATAGTTATTAGTCTTTTTGTCACAGCATGTCTTATATATAAATTCAAAAAAAGAGAGGAGAGAAAGAGGGACTAATCGCTCTTGGATATATTCTATATATTATATATTCTATAAATAATTTTTCCTCTAACTCTGGGGAAAATGGGTGTGGCTAAATGGGAGGTGTGATTAGGAATGGGGCAAAGGAGGGGCTAGGGGCGCCAGAGGTTGTTGTGCCTAGGGGTGCCTGAGATGTAAATCCAGCCCTGAGCACACTGAAGTGATTACATGGCTAACTCAAAATTCTTTTGATTTTCAATAGCTGGCTAGTGTTGATCTCTTTTTACATAGGTAGCCTGATAGCATCTGGTAATTCTTAGCATCCCCCTTCCATTGAACTGGTATTTCTACTGCCATAGGAAGTAGCTCTGAAGCCTCCAGGGAATGAGGGCCATTGTCAGGACCGACAAGTGCAGGTTAGCACCTGCAGGGGAGGGAGTGCTAGGGAGCGAGGGCTAGGGTTCGGAGCTAGAGAGCGGTAACTGCCTGCAGTTAGGTCTTGCTGCGGCATGAGCCGAGTAAAGATGCTGGCCGCAAGGCCAGATGTCTGAACCCCAGTTGAGCCGGGATCCAGACCAGGATGGCCTACCACAGACAGTATAAACTCCCCTGCAGGGGGGAGCGAATGCTGGAGGGCGGTGACTAGGGAGCGGTGCTGGGGTGCGTAGGCCACCTGGTAGCTGAAACTCCCCAACCGACTAAAAACTAAGACCCCTAGAGCGAGATGGAGCCAGGCAAAGGAAAAGCCAACGGAAGAATGGTCAAACTTGCCTGCAGGCAACTGGAGGTCTAGACTGGACTAGGAACTTGGCAGAAGAGTGGTCAGACAGGCCGGTCAGCAAATGGAGGTCAGGACTGGACAAATGGACTAGGCAGAAGAGTGGTCAGATGAGCCGGTCAGCAACTGGAGGTCAGGACTGGACAAACGGACTAGACAGAAGAGTGGTCAGACGAGCTGGTCGGCAACAGGAGGTCAAGACTGGACAAATGGACTGAGCAAAGAGCGGTCAGACAAGCCTAAAACGGTACACAGGAATCCAGATTGCAAGGAACAGGACAGGACTACAAAGAACTAGCAGGGACCTAGGATGCATAGAACACTAGTGAAAGTGCACCAGGCAAAAGAGATGGACGCCTAAAATAGGGGCAGGCAGGTGACGTCAGAGGCCAAGACACGGACGAAATCCGGAAGCGCAGAGCCGCCTCTGAAAGAGACCCGGCAGAGACCAAGCCGCCGCCGAAGAGGCACGCTGCAAGGGGCAGGAGACAAAGGCGGAGAAAACAAGCTCCGCCAGAGAGGAGAGCCGCAGCATGTAGATGTCACCGGAGAGGAAGAAGCCTCCGCCGGAAAGGTGCGCCGCAGCGAGACAGATGCATAGGGGGCTTGACAGCCATTATTTGGTTGTGAAGCCATGTTGAGGGGCTGGGCCATAATCTGCCACACTTGTCCAGTGCAAGTTGGCAGATTTTGGATCAATTTAGTCCAGTGTCTTTGTTTTGATCTATCCACCTATCCAGGAGAATGCTCCGGATGGCATAGTTCTTGGCTTCATTGACAAACGCAAACACTACTGCCTCAATAAGCCATCAATCCATACACATATATATATATTACCTTATGTGAAGTGGGGGTATGTATTATTCATGAGTTTAAAAAAACAAAGTTAAAGCATTTTTTACAAATCCGAATGTACAGTATGCCTCCCCATTTCTTCTCAGCCTCTAAAACACTTATGTGAGCCTCCACTGTCCTTCCATCTACTCAACTCCACGTTCTTGAGAGACATTGAGGCCCTGAGGATGCAGCCTGGGGGGCCATTCGGTGGGCTGCATGCTTGTTTTTGCCACCCGCTTCCTCTACTGCTGTTCTTGCTGCAAAATTGTCGGCACATTAGAAATTGCCTGAGTGCCGTCAGGACCTTCAGGTTTCAATATGCAGACTCTGCGCATTGAAACTATGGTAGAGCCATGCAAAGGTCCTGACAGGGCACTCAAGCAATTTCTAATGTGCCATATATATATATATATATATATATATATATAATGTATTTTTAGATGTGCAGTAACAAACGTGTATTATGTCCTAAAATATATTATTTTAGGTTGTAAGCTTTCGGGCAGGGACCTCACTTCCAGTGTTTCACTTTGCAAAGCACTTGTCACCCTGTATTGTCTAAACCCTTAAATTGTAAAGCACTGCATACACTTGTGTCACTATATAAACATATTCATTATTTCAAGATCTATAGTTTACATGGGTTTACTAACAAACTGGCGAAACCTTGTTTAACACACACAGCAAGAAACTTGAAATATGAAGTGGTCTTTAAGAGATTTAATAGTGCCATTCCAAAGGGGGTTAAGGTGGCAGGTCCACTTTAACATTAGCTGAATGCAAATAATGAAAGTCTACCAATGAAATGTTGGTTGGCTGTTAATCAGTGAGCAAAATCTATAATATATAACTGTCATTCCGATAGAAGAGGGTACTTGAGGTCAAAACTGCAGTTTCATTAAGAATAAACTGCGTAGCCAGTGTTAAAGGTGATCTTTTGTCTTATAAGCTTATAATCTGTTTTGTGAAATAAATATAGTTAGTAGAAATACAGTGTGATTTATATGCATACTGGCATCGCCAAGATACGCATAATATAATAAAAATAAATCTTTAAGGCTTCAGTTTCCAGCTGCAATTTCAGGTTTTCAGACTTACAATGCAATCAATCCCCATTAGATCAAGGGGAATTTAGGAAATGTTTATTTTCCCCATGGTGCAGTTGATATGCTCCAGAATTCCTACAATTAATTCAGCAGGCAGACTGCATCAGTCCAGCAGAAGGCACAGGCTAGCAGGAGGCAGGAAGAGGATGAGTATTTTCTGCAGCACACGGAGGCACTCCAGCTGCCTCCGTGTGCTTAACAAATGGATTCAGAACCAGGGGAAGGACACAAACTGAAATGAAAGATGTGAAGATGTCAACAAGGACACAAAAATAAAGGATTACAGTTAACTGCAGCACGCGCCCACTGGCTATGCGACATGACAATCTCGCTCTGTCATGCACTGCGAGATTGCCACGTTGCTCTTTTTAGACATGCAACCTGCTGAAACAGTTGAATGGTCACACACTCTTCTGCATGCAACCATTCAAATGTGAACCACTTTTTAACCCCTTGAATGCTAGATTGGTCTTCAATTCATTGTTCCCCAATACATCGGAGACCGCTCTAGCCTTCATGGGGTTAAAAGAACCACTTAAATCATTTTTTTTTATAATTATTTTATGGGAACATAACAATAAAAACAAAGTCAATTTATCCTGATACAGTAAGTTAATAAGTGACTCCTTAAAATAAAACTTACTTTATGGTGTTGAGAAATAAGAAAAAGGTATAGGCACATTTTAGATTACTACTAGTGAACAAAGCATGGAGTTGCCCATTCAAAAAGAGGCCATGTGAGGTGGGCAAGGTGGAGGTGGGGCACCTCCCTGCCAAGATGCCTCCTGGCCGCTCCTGTCAAAATTCCACGCCCGGGAAAGTGCAACAGAGGCTGATGAATATCTCCTCCTTGCTGCCCCAAGGTGTGTGGCCATCACAGACAGAGAAGCTCCATCACGTGACGGGCATCTTCTTTTATTAATATAGATTAACAGCTCTTAACCTCTTGTACTCCAAGGGCTAATGAACTTTAAAAATCAGGTGAGAAAAAAGGAAGGTTTATAAGAGGTAGTCTGCCAGATACAGAAGCTTATCTCAGTGAACTTTGTCATCTACTCTATTATCAGTCTTGTTGATATTTTTCTTTGACCCACAATGACAGTGAAACATCAGGCAAATGACATGGAGTGATGCAGATTCCAGCCTGTCAGGTTGGCAGTCTAAATCTGTTTTACATCAAGGCGGAAAATGGCACATACTGTTATTGTCAGAAAGGTATTGCTTACTGTTCAATAAAAATGTCCTTTCATAACATACCAGAAACAGAACAGCAAGGACAGTTTGTGTGAAATTCCATCCCCTTAGCAATGTTTTTGGTAATTTAAAGAAAAAAATATGAATTCATCCTTCTATAAATGGTCAAAGTATTATGTCAAGCCTCAGCTAATATTTACTTGACTAGGATGGAAATCCTTTTAGCTAGTCATCAGTGGAGAGTTAGGACTACCACTGTGTCTTGTGACCTTCAGAATGCAAACCCACGAACTGAATCTATTAGCTGGTTAAACTTTGAAGAGTCAGCAGGGATGAACAACACTTTGGTCTCAGATGGTTAATGTTCCCTTTAAAATGATATTGCAAATGAGAAAATATATCCCCACACCCTCAAATGAAACATCTGACATGATTAACCTGGACACCAAATGTACAGTTATTATTAATCTGATATTTCAAACCATATCACCTGCATTCATATATGCATTATGCAACATAAATCTGTTAAATTATTTACATATTAATGTGGACATGTACCTTCAGGCAACAAAATGCAGAGCCACAGGTTTATTCTGGCAGTAGAGATGAGCTTTGTGTTGCAGAGGCCCAGGAATATATTTTTGTTAGGTGGCAAACAAACCATAACCAACCTCCCTACACTACTTCAGTTCCCACTGCCAATGTGTTACTTTATTTCAAAATAGTGTGATTGTTTCTTATAAACATTCCTTGTACAATACTTATATAGTATACAACTAGTAATTATAATAATTAACACTGTCATTCCCACACCAGAAAGGAAGAGACATTGAACTATTCAAATCACACAGCAATAGGCTGTCTGGGATATGTAGCCGTGCCATGGATAACAAGTTGGATGTGTATAAATGTTGCTGGTTGGGCAGACTGGCTGTTAGCTGTGAAGACATTTAACACTGCATATGACAATGTGAAGAATGTCTTCAACCGACAAACTTTAGGAGGGACAAGATCACCAAACTGTGGCAGGATGGACTAACCATGAATGCCAATGTCACATGGGTTATAAACATGTAACAATGGTGGTCCTGTTTGTGCCTCTGAGTTCATCAAAGCCCTCAGCAGTAAGGGACTGGCTGACAACTCCTGACCATATCTCATGAGACTGGTCAGCTCTATAGAATGACATTGCACAACCTCTTTGCACCAGAGAACATGCACCAAGGTGACCTCCACCAGTAGAGCTATGTTCACTCACTGAACCATTCAACATCACTTGTACAACATATGTCTCCAAAAGAGACAAGCATGCAAAGTCCAACCACTACTGCCATTTGACTGCTGCAGAACAATACATGGCCATATATTGTACGTGGCCTTGACAAATTGCCATGGCCATGCACTTTCTCCATACCAGTCCCTTATCAAAAAATGTGTTGAACAAAAAAAGCTTTCTGGATCAATAAAAAGTTTATTTGTTTAATCCATTTTGATTGATTAAGTAAATAAAGCATACTTGATTAAAAAATACCAACCAGGTGTGCAAAGTTCAAAGTGCATTTGATAGATCAAAATCCAAACATTTGATAAAACTGTGGATATGAACCCTTTGAATCCCAGAGGGTTATGCAAAGCATTACACATTCCTATGGCACTCAATGGGTTAAAAGGTAAAAAACTTTCTTTAAAGTCAACAATAAACTTCTCACTATGAACAAGTATGGAAAGTACATTTAACCCTTTGAGTGCCAGAGTGTGCTGGATATCACTCTAGCACTCAAAAGTTTAAAGATCTGTGATCATTAACTGGTCCCTCCATGTACTTATCTCATTTGTGATGTCGATAATTAAATTAATTGTGATGTCACCTATTATGTCATCAAAAAACACATGGGGCAAGTGGAGTTAAAGAGGCAATATCATCCCAAACAAAGTCCCCTCCAATAATCCTACATAACAATTCGCTAATGTATGTTTGTCAGAAGCTGTCATGCGCAGTACAGACGGCTGTGCGCTCTGCAGTCATGCGCAGTACAGACGGCTGTGCACTCTGCAGTCATGCGCAGTACAGACGGCTGTGCTCTCTGCAGTCATTCGCAGTACAGACTGCCTGCGTCTCGGCTGATAACGGAGTGAGGCGGGGGAATTCAGACTGTAGGTGTGCAGACAGGAGTACGGTCTAAACTGGAGCACCTTACTCCATTTTCAGCCGCGGCGCGGGCAGTCTCTACTCTGCATGACTGCACCGCGACCGTTGCTGCCTGGCACTGCGGCCCGTGTACACGGGCTGTTCAACTAGTTAGTCATATAACGCTAAGCTTAGAAATGGTACTATTATCCAGCATAAGTACAGCATTTTTAAGAAATCCTACTTCATCTGAGACTGACGGCCAGGCTTCTTGCTTTAGAGGCATCTGCACGCATGTGCTGTCGGTCCCTTCTGCTACCTTAAGGTACCATACACTGCCTCCTAGAGGAGACCGGGATGGACAGAGCAGGCACTCACATGTCTGCAAACCAAGATGTCTGAGCTGATGCCTGGCTGTCAGTCTCAGAAGAAGTAGGATTTCTGAAAAACACGGTACTTATGCTGAATAATAGTATTATTTCTAATATTATCGCTATATGACTAATTATTAGGAAGGGGACTTTATTTGGGGTGATAGTTCTGCTTTAACTTTCACAGAATATAAATCACAAATTTGTAGTCTATTATTCATACAAGTAAAACTGCAATGCTGGCTGTAATGATTTTGGGTTTTTTTTTGCCTTTTTTAATACACAGGTACTTCTGTGACATGGGAATTCCATACACATAGGGGGAGATTTATCAAAAGTGTTCTTGTTCATTTTTGTGAACAGATCCTTATTATTTATTATGAGTGTTGGTACTTATAACTTATTCTAGTAACATTTACACAGGTAGTGACTGTAAAGAATAAGGACAGGTTAGACATAGTAACATAGTAATTTAGGTTGAAAAAAGACTTGCGTCCATCTAGTTCAACCTTTTCCTATTCCTGTTTACCATCGTTGATCCAAAAGAAAGCAAAAAAAACCCTCAATTAGTAATTTAAAATTCTGCCTTGAATGGGGGAAAAAAAATTCCTTCTTGATTCCAAATGGCAATCAGATTCCTCCTTGGAAGCCACAACTAAATATTCATCCCAATACTAACTTACATAGCCCTCTATGTTATGCTCTTTTAAATAAGTATCCAGGCCCCTTTTAAAGGCATCTAATGTTTTCGATAGCACCACCTCCTCAGGCAGTGAATTCCATACCTTTATTGTCCTTACTGTAAAGAAACCCTTCCGCTGTTGTAGATTAAATCTCCTTTCCTCAAGTCTAAGTGGGTGGCCTCTTGTCCTGTGTACTGTTCTGTTAATGAACAGGTCTTTGGAGAGCCCTTTGTATGGGCCCTGAACATATTTATATAGTGTTATCATATCCCCTCTAAGACACCATTTCTCTAGTGTGTACAAGTTTAACTTTTCTAGCCTTTCTTCATAACTAAAGCTTTCCATTCCCCTTACTAGTTTTGTAGCCCTCCTCTGCACTTTCTCTAGTTCCATAATGTCCTTTTTCAGAAAGGGTGCCCAGAATTGAACAGCATTTTCTAAGTGGGGTCTTACCATGGACCTGTAAAGAGGCATAATTATATCTTCCTCCCTTGAGTCAATACCCCTTTTAATACATGCCAATATCTTATTGGCCTTTGCAGCTGCCAGTTGGCACTGCATGCTACTGCTAAGTCTATTGTCTACCATTACTCCCAAATCCTTTTCATTTGTAGATTTCCCCAGAGAAACACCATTTAAACAATATGTTGCATTTTTATTATTATACCCAAAATGCATAACTATACACTTGTCTATATTGAATCTCATTTGCCACTTGCCTGCCCAGTTACTCAATTTGTCCAAATCCTCTTGTAATGAAAACACATCCAGTTCAGACTTTATTACCTTACTTAATTTTGTGTCATCGGCAAACACTGATACATGGCTCCCTATGCCCTCTGGGAGGTCATTAATAAACAAATTAAAAAGAAGAGGACCCAGGACAGATCCCTGAGGTACTCCACTTACCACGTTTATCCAACTGGAGAACTTGCCATTTACTTCCACTCTTTGCATTCTATCTTTCAGCCAATTTCCAATCCACACACAAACATTTTCCCCTAGTCCTATTTCATTCAATTTGTACAGTAACCTCTTGTGCGGAACTGTATCAAATGCCTTGGCAAAGTCTAAATAGATCACGTCAACCGCCACTCCCTCATTTATATTATTACTTACTTTTTCATAAAATGCGATCAAGTTCGTTTGACAAGACCTATCTTTCACAAAGCCATGTTGGCTATTGCTAATGATATTCCTGTTCCAGCAGAATTCTTGAATATATTCCCTTAGCAACCTTTCAAACAGCTTCCCTACCACAGATGTCAAGCTTACAGGTCTGTAATTTCCTGGCTGGGACTTTGATCCCTTTTTAAATATGGGCACCACATCTGCTTTACGCCAATCCATGGGCACCAAACCAGAAATAAAAGAATCCTTGAAAATCAGATATATCGGTCTGGCCAGGGTCTGGCTTAGCTCTTTAAGTACCCGTGGGTGTATACCATCTGGCCCCGGAGCTTTGTCTACCTTAACACCATTCAAATGTTTTAACACTTTTTCTTGTGTTAGCCAGTCCCATGCTTGCTGTGACTGGTCTGTAAGAATAGTCTGCAGATCCTTGTCCATTGGGTCTTCCTTGGTAAAAACAGAAGAAAAGAAATTATTTAAAATATCTGCCTTCTCTCTGTCCCCCTTGACCATCTCACCTGTTTCAGATAACAAGGACCCAACATTATCAGACTTTAATTTTTTGCCATTAATGTATTTAAAGAATTTCTTTGGGTTGCTCTTGCTCTCCTTAGCAATATTTTTTTCATTCTCTAGTCTAGCTAATTTAATAGCCTTTTTGCAGGTTTTGTTGACATTTTTGTATACTGCAAATGCCTCTGCTGATCCCTCAGCTTTGTAATGTTTAAATGCTGCTTTCTTGTTATTTATTTCATGAATTACTTTACTGGTTAGCCACATTGGCTTTAATTTGCTTCTTTTGTATTTGTTTCCAACAGGGATAAATTCATATGTGTATTTTTGCAATGTTATTTTGAATGCATTCCACTTACCTTCTGTGTTTTTTCCTGAAAATATTTTATCCAGTTAACAAGACCAAGGGATAAATTAAATCTGCTAAAGTTGGCCTTTTTAAAATTCAGTGTTTTGGTGGGACCCATACTAAATTGCTTTTTTGAATTTATCTCAAACGATACCATGTTATGGTCACTATTCCCCAAGTGCTCCCTAACTTGGATGTTAGAGATAAGTTCTTCATTGTCAGTTATTACCAGATCCAGACATGCATTCCCTCTGGTTGAGGTCTGCACTAGTTGAGACAAAAATTGTCATTCAACAAGTTCAGAAACTTGCTGCTTTTAGCAGAATTAGCTGTTCCATTTTTCCAGTCTATTTCTGGATAATTAAAATCCCCCATAATTAAAGTTCTCCCTATTTGAGAAGCCTTTTCTATTTGCATTAAATATTTGTCTAAAATTCTGTCACTAAATTGTCTCCAATAGAGACATTTCTTTATAAATTGTTTGCACCACTTTTTACAAACTTCCTTACTCCATTTTTTAAAAAAATGTACTACACAGCGATATGTCCTTCTAAACTATCCTTAATACTTTTATAATTACTAGAGACAATCTTAAACCATTTTAATGCTTGTTTGTCTCCCCCATAATGACTTAGATTATAAGTGACAAATATTCATAAATATTTTTACAGCTGTAGTTATTAACAAAGACATACAAACCAAAGCCACTCCTCTTATCATATGTGTCTGTGGCCACAAACCTGCTACTTTCCTGGGAGCTATAGATAACCCAAACCTGGGCCCTGATAATAGCCCAGGAAGCCCCACATACCCAAGTAACCAACCAAGCAAGCTCATCGGGAAAACTACCGACTATCATAATAGTTAAATAAAGTTTGCAGGGAAGTTATTTTACTGTTAAAGCCCTCCACCAAAAATGTAGCCTTCCAGGACCCAAGGGGTGGGAGGGCTTGACTGCTGGGGGCATGGAACCACCATGCTGTGTCCCAAAATATTGTGAAGAATTAATAATGGTATTAGCCATAAGGTTTAAAGGGGTGGGAAGGGTTCAGCACCAAATAAATATCCAGGGGGTTGTGGGGGCTGCACTTGCAGAGCGGATGCCATTTAGTGAAGTAGAAAACTGTGTTGTCCCTCCCTCCCTTCTTTTCTGTGCTTGTCACAGCAGGTTGTGGTATGCGGATGGGTCTTTGCCAATGGAGGAAGAAATGGTACTTGCCCATCAGGGCTTTGGGGAGTTAGACCTTCACCCATTGGCTAATGGTGCAGGGAAGGCAGAGACTCTGGCTATTGCGGGTTAATCGTGCCCCCGGCCTGTTGCCGGGACTGGCATACTGTTAAAGGGATAGTAATGTTTCATAAAAAAGCAGCTCTAATTAATCTTCATAGTTTTTGGCCATGGAGAGTGTTATTTCAATTCTGTCAGATTTGTAGTTCAAGAGTAATCCCCCATCCCACCCCTTTTACTGATATAACACTACTCAGCTCAGAGCAGCAGGGTGTGTCCAGGTAGATTGCAGAGAGGGACAATCTTCAATTAAGATAAGGAAAAAAGCTGAAAAACCTGTCAAGGGGGGCAGGGCTTTCATTGTTCTCATAGGAATAAGAGTGTCCCCTTCTGTTATCTGTCTGGTCTATGGACCACATTCCACATCTGAGGGGAGGCAGCTTACACTAGGTAAAAGGGGTGGGAGGGGGATACTTTATCATTCAATTACTCTTGAACTACAACTCTGACAGTATTGAAATAACACTCTTCATGGCCCAAATACTATGAAGATTAATTGGAGCTGCTGTTTTTGTGAAACATTGCTATCCCTTTAATAGTTGAAGTTGATAAATGCTAGACTTGTGCACGGGCAAAATTTTCGATTTAATTCAAATTCGGACCAATTTTTTTTTCTAATTCGGATGATCCTAATTTCGGACCGGGCCTACTCGATTCGAACGAAATTCTGATCCATTCCGAATTATTCGGTCAAATTTAACATGGGTTAAATTATAGCAGTGCACCTCCGTGCACACTGCTATCATTCTTTGCAGGCAGAGTGTGCATTTAGAAAAAGATCCATCCCAAAAACGGACATTGTCGTATATTGCCAGTCTGTGCATGTCACCTCTACTCCAGCATGGGATGCCAGTCACAATGCAAATGTCGAACATCGAGAACCCATGCCTCTCATTCAATTTAGCATATGCTCGAACATCGAAACCCCATGCCTGTCATTCAATATAGCATATGCTCGAACATCGAAAACCCATGTCTGTCATTCAATTTAGCATATGCTCGAACATCGAAAACCCATGCCTGTCACATCCTACTCAACACAAGTGGTCGACTCGAACATGGACAAACTACATGTCACATTCTATGTTAGTACATGGGTAAAGGTTAAGGTTTCATTTTCTGGTACCAGCCTCCTACCCTACTGTCCCTCTTTAATACCCAAATTCCTCTCTCTCGTTTTCTTATCCTGGTTTTCCCTCACATCAGATAAGTCTATGTGTATATACATTGTAGTGTTTCATACTACATCAAGAATAAACATCAATGATTGTTTAAACTGCAGTATGTGTGTCTAAACTAATTTGTGTTTTGAAAATACATTAACCCCATTGCGACAAGTGACTTACCAGGTACGTCCAGCAAAAACTGTCACTTAGTGACAGAGGACGTACCTGGTAAGTCCCGTCATTAAGTGCCGGGCGCGAGCGCGCGCAGCCGGTCATTAAGGGGTTAATCTTGTGCTAAATCATCACCTCACTTAACCCTTCTCAGAGACTGACAGAATTGGAACGAAGTGCAAACTTGCCTTTGATTTGAGGATCGCAAATTGTGGCAAGCATTAACTCGGGACAATTGTCCATGCGCTCTTCCATGCTCAGAGTAAGTTCCTTCTTCAACCTCGTTAGAAGGGCAGCAACATCTGGAAGTATATTACCCTCAGCACCAGGCAAGCGTCCCCTATGGGAAAGGAAATCATCCAATTTTAAGGAGAGGTGCGTGAAGAGGGGAATGACTTCTGCCAGACTAGCGTTCTCTTTGCTCAAAAGTTCCGTCAAAGCACGGAAAGGCGTAAGGACTGTCACTACCTGTTCCATCAGGGCCCAGTCAGCCCTGCCCAGTGTTCTGTTACTGCCAATGAAATGGTGACATGACATTGCATGAATTGCCTTTTTCTGCTCCAGGATACGCTCTAGCATATCTAAGGTGGAGTTCCACCTGGTCCCAACATCTTGTTTTAGGCGGTGCTCTGGGAGGTCTGCCTTTTTCTGTTCCTCCCTGAATAGCTGGCTATCTTTTACGCTCCAATGGAAGTGGCCAGAAATTTGTCGGCACAACTCCAGAAGTGCTGACAACCTTCCAATGTTACTGCCATCCTCCAGAGCAGCCTTCACTACTAGATGCAGAACATGCGCTGAGCAGCGCACACCCACAAATCTGCCATACCAGAGAGCCTTGATCATGTTAGCTGCACCATCAGTAACCACAAACCCCATTTGCGCCTGTGTGTCTGCCTGCTCCCCTAGCCATTGCGCCACCATGTTCTGCAGTGCTTTGCGAATGTTATCTGAGGTGTGCTGTTCCATCCATTACCTCAGCAGGAGGAAAGAGCGGTGCCCTGCCTGCTTGGCTACTGCACCTGAACTTGTTGTTGCTATCAGTGTGTCTTGCAACACATTGGGCTGCCACCAATGTGCCGTCAATGACTGGAAGCCATGCTGGCCACTCGGAGCACTCCGTAAGTCAGTGGTAAAGTGCACTGACTGGCCACCAGCCTTTCCTAGCAGTTCCTTCAAAAGACCAACGCACGACTGGTACAGTGAGGGCACTATAGTTCTACTAAATGTGGTGCAACAACCTCCATAAGTTGATGGAAGGGCTCCCCGTCCACCATATTGAAAGTTGCACCCCCAACGGCTATGAGCTGTGCAATGAGACGTGTAATTTTCCTGGACTGCTGTCTGCACATCCCCTTGGAATGAAACCCACCAAAATCTTCCAGTGTGGCCTGTATTGACTTTGGGATGGGCTGTGACTGTCTACTGCTTTTACTAGGACCAGATGTGGCATGATCTCCCTGCCCTTTTTCCTGCCTACTGGTGGTGAGTGTTACACTGGTAAATGTAGTAGTGCCACCACGTTCTGCACTCATCAACACTGACTTGTGGTAGTGGTTCAGGTGTTGGTTCATCCCAGAGGTGGAAAGATGACCCAACACCCTCCCACGGCTGACTTCCCTGCCACACAATTACATTTTGCTAGCCGGCCATCGCCAAGTGTCACAAAATGGTCCCACGATTTGGAGCGACGGATGACTTTGGAAGGTGGTGAAGAAGAAACTGAGGTGACACTTTCTTCATCTTCACATGCTGAAGCAACCTCAATATGCTTTTTTTTCTACATACATTTACAGGGTTACTAGTAGACCCAAAGATGGCAGCAGGGATGTCGGGACTGGGATTGGAGGAGGGTGGAGTAACACTGGTGGCAGAGACACTAGCAGCTACTACCTGCCTGGGAGACTCATTTGGAACTGGAGAGTCAGGTGGTGAGTTTTCATCAATAGAAGACAGAATTGTAGCTGGAGAAACAGGAGGAGTACTATGGGCAGCAGTGGGAAAATGGAGCTCAGGAGAATAATCAAGGTCAGTGGAAAAATCATGCTCAGTGGAAAAATCAAGCTTAGCAGGCCTTGGTCCCTCATATTTTTCTTCCACCTCTTGTAGGTTTGGACAGGAAGAAAAATCATCAGCAGCAGATTTTGGGGAGAGCTGATGAATTCCCTCTTCTGCCTGGTGGCTACCGGGAAATGGTAAATTATCTCCCTCAATAACCTTTTTTGAAGACGATATGCTCTCAGTGTCAGTGACAGTGGCGGCAGGAGACATTTTCTCAAAATACTCTAATAATTCAAGTTTGGGTTGCTTACTCGGACGTTCGCTGTAAAACTCCCGCGTTGATACTGCCCGCAGTTTCCCACCAGTAGGGTTCATGTTCAACAAGCTAGGTGTCCCCAGGTTTATAGAACTGGTTGTAGCAGAAGTGGTGACGGAACTGGCAGTGGCAATAGTCATTGTGCAGGTGGTTCTAGGGGGATCATCAGGAAACAGCTGGCGAGAGACGGGTGACAGCCGCTTCGTGGTCTTAGAGGAGGAACTGGACCTCTTTACCCTGCTAGTAGAGGTTGGACGACCAGCAGTTCCCTTCTTCTTTCTAGTTTTTGTTTTGGACTGCTGCTGCTGAGTCTGACTAGTACTAATCAAAGTACTCTTCTTCTCCCGCCTGCTGCTGCTAGCTCTGCTGGGTCACGGCAGCTGGTACCAGGACGAGGAACAACAGGTTGTTCACTAAGACTCAAATCCATTACGGAAAAGTAGGTAGAGAACGATTATAGTTTTACAATTTTAAAACCTACCCACACAACAACTGTGACACTGGCAGTGTGACTCTGAAAATTATTCAAACAAATAACTTGTATTATGAATATTTTTAATAAAACCAACACAAGTGACTCTCCCTTGAGGTGGCGAAAAGGCACGCTTCCTGCTTATACAGCTGTGACACTGGCAGTGTGACGCTGAAGATTATTCAAACAAATAACTTGTATTTTTTATATTTTTAATAAAATCAACACATGCAACTCTCCCTTGCGGTGGCTAAAAGGCACCCTGCCTGCCTATACAACTTTGACAATGGCAGTGTGACACTGAAGATTATTCAAACAAATCACTTGTATTTTTTATATTTTTACTAAAACCAACACATGTGGGTCTCCCTTGAGGTGGCGAAAAGGCACCCTGCCTGCCTATACAACTGTGACACTGGGAGTGTGACACTGAAGATTATTCAAACAAATAACTTGTATTATGAATAATTTTAATAAAACAAACACGTGACTCTCCCTTGCGGTGGCGAAAAGGCACGCTGCCTGCCTATACAACTGTGACGCTGGCAGTTTGACGCTGAAGATTATTCAAACAAATAACTTGTATTAGGAATAATTTTAATAAAACCAACACATGTGGGTCTCCCATGTGGTGGCGAAAAGGCACGCTGCCTGCCTATACAACTGTGACACTGGCAGTTTGACGCTGAAGATTATTCAAACAAATAACTTGTATTAGGAATAATTTTAATAAAACAAACACAGGTGACTCTCCCTTGAGGTGGCGAAAAGGCACGCTGCCTGCCTATACAACTGTGACACTGGCAGTGTGACTGAAGAGTATTCAAACAAATGACTTGTACTTTTTATATTTTTTTTTCCTTTACATTTCCAGTCCAAATTTGCTTCACCTAGATAATTAACTCTTTAAGGAGCTTAGTGGTATGCAACACATTACGCGCCTCTTTGGTTGTTAAAGGATTAAGAAGAGGTTATGCATTTTTTTTTTACTAAAGGTACAGAAGAAGTTACAATGGGCAATGCGTTGTGGACACCTCTGGCACTCAAAGGGTTAACCCTGTTAGGAACAAAGGGACAATGCATTACAGAGGGTTAAAAGACCTCTGTTTAATCTGTTATTACAAATACGAAAAGGTTAATGCTTTGATTAAAATTTCCCATACAGAAATTCAACATAATGAACTCTCTTATTTATGCACTTCTTGTTTTCTATTCTCACATTCTTCTAATATTTCATTAAGTTTGTACTTAAGCAGGGCTTGGTTAATATCGCAGTCACCCCTAGGCAAGACATTCTAGGAGCCCTTAGCCCCACCCATGGCCACAACCCCAGTCCTTACATATCCCCCCCCATCCCAGCCACTATTTCCTGGCACAGAAAATACCCTTGGCCTATAACAAGGAAGGACAATAAAAAAGCTTGAACCCTTAGGCTGCTAGATAGATCTCCAACTCATTGCTCTTGCAATGCGTTGGAGATCTCTCTAGCATTCAAGGGGTTAAATAATATACTGTAGAGGAGTGTAGGGACATTGAGATTGTTCTGGCCACACTCACAATTCAGAATATGAGTGTGGCTAGTAAGATTCCCCTCAAACAATGGAGATCTAGACAGGCAGTGTCCTACTATGCCTACAGGGAAATCAGGCCCTGTAATGTCCATTTAACTAAAACTTCTACTTGAAAGATACCAGTGACTTATGTAACACATTGCTTTACAATGTTCTTCAGATCTCTCTAGCATTCAAGAGGTTAACATGCAAATTGGAATTTTTAATTGTGCCCTATGATGCAATATGTTTGCCAAAGAATTGTTCGCCATTTTTTGTACATATACACACCTCCTAACATTTTAAAGGGATAGTAATGTTTCACAAAAACAGCACCTCCAATTAATCTTCATAGCATTTGGGCCATGGATAGTGCTATTTCAATACTGTCAGAGTTGTAGTTCAAGAGTAATTGAATGATAAAGTTTCCCCCTCCCTCCCATTTTACCTAGTGTATGCCCCCTCTCCTCAGGTGTGGAATCTGGTCCATAGACCAGACAGATCACAGCAAGGAACAATCTTCTTAATGTAAGAACAATGAAAATCCTGCCCCCCTTCACAGGTTTTTCAGCTTTTTCCCTTATCTTAATTGAAGATTGCCCCTCTCTGCAATCTACCTGGACACACCCTGCTGCTCTGAGCTGAGCAGTGTTACATCGGTAAAAGGGGCGGGAGGGGGATATTTTATCATTCAATTACTCTTGACCTACAACTGTGACAGTATTGAAATAACACTCTCCTTGGCCCAAATGCTATGATGATTAATTAGAGCTGCTTTTATTATGAAACATTACTATCCCTTTAAATGGTCAAATAGGGACTCTTTTGGTTTCAGTGGTATTGCTGGGGATGTGACTGGTGGTCAAGGTGTTACTGAGATTTATTAGTTTACTGCATGATCTACTGACAGCTCTTTATGTAGTGATTTAACCCCTTAAGGACCTGCGGTCCTGGGACGTTTACATCCCATAAGGACCGCTTTGATCCTTGCCGACGCACCGGTACACGTGACCTGTTGTGTGTATCAGAGCGCCACTTTGGGGCCTGAAAGAGATCGCTCCGGTCTTGGAGTGGTCAATTTTAGGCCCTATTTGTACTTACAGAGCTTCCGGTGGAGTGCTGTAAGTAAAAAGTACGTGACGTGCTATGACCGTCACCGATCCTTAAAGGGTTAAAATAAGACCAAATCATTTTTACACAGGGTAATTCATAAACACATATACTGACGTTCCCTCACATGTATTTTTAAATGTTAGAAGTTTTTAATTTAAAGGTGAACTATCACCCCGAGTTAAAGTCCACCCCACCTAATTAGGCATCTAGCGATAAGCTTAACAATCAAACTGTTATGCAGAATAAAGATAGGATTAGTCAGAAATCCTTCCTCAGCCGACACCGACGGCCAGGCAACAGCGCTCTAGAGCAGTGCTTCTCAACTCCTGTCCTCAGGACCCACTAACAGACCAGGACTTAGGGATTTCTCTGCTAGAGCACAGGTGTGGTGATCAGAGGCTCATTCACACTGATTAACCCACCTGTGCTCTAACAAGGAAATCATCAAATCCTGGCCTGTTAGTGGGTCCTGAGGACAGGCGTTGAGAAACACTGCTCTAGAGGTATCTGCGCGCCTGCATTGTCAGTCCCTTCCGGTACCTTAAGGTACCATGCGCAATCGTCTGCAAAGATGTCTGCGCTGTTGCCTGGCCGTCATTGTTGGGTGAGTTAGGATCTTTGACTAACGCTGTCTTTTTCTACATAACAGTTTGACTGATAAGCTGATCGCTAGATGCCTAATTAGGTGGGGTGGACTTTAGTTGGGGTGATAGTTCCCCTTTAAAAGTATGTTTATTTACTTATTTATTAATTTTCATAGAAAATGTTTCACCAGGAAGAATACATTGAGATTTCTCTTATTCTCAAATATGTCCAGGAGATATATTTTTGCAAGTTAAAAAAGATGACAATATATATTAGATAGGAATCGCTTAAAATGGGGTATCTTGGCAAGGTAAACATACTTTGGCCAAACTAAATAAATTAACATATTGGCATAGGATATGCTTTTACACAGGGTTCACATTTAAGTGATTTGTATGGAGTCACATAGGATTGTGTTATTTTGCTTTTTTGTTTTTAAACATGAATGTGAGGTTTATTGCTGTGGATCAATGTAATACATTATACACATATGATGCAGTGCTCCACATTGTGATCTCCTACATCAGTGTAGTAAAGAGGGACAGAGGGATTTAGGTCGCAAACAAATGCTGTCCTTCCTTAATAGGGACTTGCATATGACCCTCTTGTTTCTTGTATTTATTTGTTTATTAGGAGGGACATAACCACCTATTCCTCTACAAAAAAAAAAAAAGATAAAAAAAATAACATATACATCTCCTCCAGACAATGGACCTATTGGCTGGTCACATGCAGTAAAATAGGGACCAAACTGATCATGTTGACCCTTATATACACTGAATGCACCAGATATTAGTGCTAAGTTCCATGTACCATGGTGAACTATGCAGACACCGCTGCTGGAAGTCACCCAGTGTACTTTGATTTGTGGAGGAAATGTTCTTGCTTATCAGAACTGTGCGTGTCCTGCTGGATCTCAGTCAGGGTCAGCATGGTATGACAATACAATGATCTTTGGTGTACAGATCAATTAGAAAGCATACACAATGGGAGACCATGATCTGCTCTTAACCCTTTGAGTGTCAGAGAGGGATGCAACACATTGCAAAGCAATGCGCTATGCTGCGTACCTCTCTGGCATTAGCCCTCTAAGGGCCAGTGGGCTGTGCAACTCATTCCTAAGCAATACATTGCACACCTCAACTATTCCTTAAAGGGTTAATCATTCACAGGGTTACAATCTCATACTATTCCATCTGTCTCAAGTAGATAGGTGAATGAAGGTGAAATGCTTAAAATCATTAATAATTGTCTTCAATATGTCTAATCAATGTAGGTGAACATGGATGGGGTCCAATTGAAAGCACTACCTTTAATATTGTAAGAATGGAGGACAATATCGCACTTACATGCTCCACTCCTGTCTCAGGCACACCAAGTCCCCAGTAATTTTAACTATGAACCGTGGTCCTAAAGTCCTGTATGGAAGTGTCACAGCTTACCTTGGTTTCAGCGGCCGTTCTGCCACACGTATGACGCAGGAAGATGGCAGGGTTGGACACATTAGAGCAAGATGCGTCATCTGCAGGCGCAAGGCTTCAGAGTGAAGCAGTCCTCTGTTTTATGCTATGTTTCCTGTAGTCTCCTCCTACCTACTGCCTTCCTGTGAGCCTGCTCCTCCTACCTACTTTCTGAAGAGGGGTTTAAAGGGCAGTCTGAGACCTGACTCAATTGCCCTTGTGTTGTTGTACAAAGCAGTTCTGTGTCCTTGATTCTGTGTATGACCTGGCTTGTCTGACCATCCAGTCTGGTTCTGACCTGTGGCTCTGTCTGACTATTCTCCTGCCTTATCCTTTTAGTGGACACCCAATCTGGTGCAGACCTGTGGCTCTGGCTGACTACCTGAACTGTGTATGACCTGGCTTGTCTGACTACCCTCTCTGGTGCTGACCTGTGGCTCTGACTATTCTGTTTGTTCCCTGTACCTAGCAGACACCCAATCTGGTGCGAACCTGGGGCTCTGGTAGACTAGCTCTATAGTGACTGCAGGTGTGAGTCAGGTTTAAGCTTTCGCTATACTGACTGCAGGCGTGAGTCAGGTATACGCTTTTGCTATACTGACTGCAGGTGTCAGGAGTATTGCTCGTTCATCGAATCAAGACTTTGTGTTCATGCTCTTGTTCCTGCTCCTGTTCCGTTCCTGTTCCAGTTCCTGGTTCCAGCTGAGACTACCAGTGGCTTTAGCCTAGTCTCCAGCAGTGTGGTCATTCTTGAAAGCTTACTATTCCTGATAGTAGAGCTTGCTGGCTGTGACCATTTGCTTGTTCCTGCTATATTACTATTGTATACTACCTTACTTATATTTTAATAAATTGCATTTAACTATACCGTACTGACTCCTGAACATCTCTGTGGAACCGTTACAGGAATTGAGGGAGAGGGGTATAATCCAGGCCAGATTGGGTCCACTGTACATGTAAGCTAGAATCCCAGCCCACAGGTATGCACACACCAAACCCATGTCACTTCCACATCAACAGCACTTTGACAATCCTGTATGGCGACCTTCTCCACCCCACCCCTTGCATCCATAATTTTAGTGAATATGTTGATGTGTGTACATCGAAATCTTGAGGTGTTTTGAACACATCGACAAAATCATATCGCCACAACATCGACCTATAGTGAATCTAGGCCACAGACTCATAAAAACATAATAAACCTTTTTACCACCACACTCCTATTATTTGTAATCATCATGAAAGTCTTTTATTTGATGTATAATCCACACATTAATTATTTTAGAAAATATGACATATCTATTATCTATTACAACAATAAAATTCTATTTTTTTAATTTTATTTATTTATTTAACCATGATGATATCATTATATCAAAGAAACTGCTAAGTCCATACCTATATCTATATTTAGGTTTTACTGTTTGCATTTCTGTAATCCAAAATGTTTCTAAGTTGTGTAGCTGTACCACTCTATCCCCTCCTCTCTTTGTTTGTTCAGCATTATCCTTTACAATAACTGTCATTTGAATGTTATCTTGCTGATGAGTCTCTTTACAATGTCGATACACTATGTTTTCAAGAACTGCATTTAAGGTCCTTCTGTGCTCTCCAAATCTTTTAATTTCCTTATTATATGCCTTATATCAGGTGTGCCCAATAAGTAGATTGTGATCTACCAGTAGTTACGTGTAGACCACAAGAAGATTCATGCTGAGATGAATTTGACAGATCCTTCCAACAATGAATGAATTAAAAATATTACAAGCTATAACCAGATTATCCCCTGAAGTGTTGGCAGAAAACAGTCACCTACTTGGCACTGTAACCAAACAAACAAATAGTGCAGAGAAACCAACATTTCCTACCTCTTGGGGCTTATTTGGCTGCATGTGTCTCTTATAGCTTTCCACAATCTTAATGCATATCAACTCTTTCAGTGTTAGAGGAACAGAGACCTGCCATTTACTGGGCATTATGAAAATATTCACCCACACAGTGTGTTTGGTCAGAAACACGTGCCTCCTTTAAATGGATAGTAATGTTTCAAAATAAAAGCAGCTCCAATTAATATTCATAGTATTTGGACCATGGAGATTGTTATTTCAGTTCTGTCAGAGTTGTAGTTCAAGAGTAACTGAATGATAAAATATCCCACTCCTGCCCCTTTTACTGATGTAACACTGCTCACCTCAGAGCAGCAAGGTTGTTTCCAGACGACTTGCAGAGAGGGACAATCTTCAATTAGCATAATGGAAAAACCTGAAAAACTTGTCAAGTGGGGCAGGGTTTTCATTATACGCACAGTAAGTAGATTGTCCCTTGCTGTGAGCTGTCTGGTCTTAAGACCAGATTCTACATCTGAGGGGAGGTGGCTTACACTAGGTAAACGGGGTGAGAGGGGGATACTTCATCATTTAATTACTCTTGAAATACAACTGTATTGAAATAACACTCTCCATGGCCCAAATACTATGAAGATTAATTGGAGCTGCTTTTATTTTGAAACATTACTATCCCTTTAAATGTTTCCAAATTAGGAGCTAGACCTAAACATAAACAGTATGGATTGCTATGTTGGATTTGTTTATGTTTTTGCAAAGTTGGAAGTGAGTGCCAATGGATGGTTTTGTCCTACTCAATGTATGATCAGTGTCACTGAGGAGTTTACTCATTTTACATTTTTGCTTGAGGTTTCTAGATTTCCAGAATGCAAATATTGGCATCATCAGTCATAATGGGTCAGAAAATATTTGATTATGTTTTGCATACCATCCAGTACCAGGTTGTATGTGACTACTTAGTGGTATGTGATGTTTGTATTTTTCTCCTTTTTTTCTCCTATTACAGCAGGTGTTACCATGGTGTTGTAAGTGCATAATTGATTGTTCTGTTAATGGACTTTGGCTTGTTACCCATTTATTTGAATGGTTTAGCCTGAGATTTAAGGTTCTTATACCAGTGCTTGTTGTCAGAACATAATGTGGTATCTGATTTTATAGCTGTATATGGAAGCATTTTTAGTATGTGGAGAGTGGAAGCTGGAGTCTGAAAGATCAACCAAGTAGTCCCATAGTCTCAGATATAGATTAACTAAAAGCAAAGGTGTCTGTAAACAGATGCATTTCTGCAGTCTGTGACTGAATTAGAGCTTCTATTCTGAAGTGATACACTAAATACATCATTGGGACACAGAGTGGAAAGATAATTTTTATGCAAACATTCCATATCCAGAAGGAATTCAAAGATAACATTTTACATGAAAATAAAAGGTAATTTGTAATGAAGGCTGTTTATTTATTTTATTGCATAGTTATTTTGTATTTGAAAAAACACTTTTTATATTCAAGTCATGATGACTACTAAGAGTTGTAACTTTGCACCATCATATGCAAATGTGTATATAGGGAAGTGGGAGGAATGTATATTAATCTGTTTTATACATTTTATAGATTATATCTTAATCAATAAACAAAAATTATTTTACTCTTTCCTTTAACTCTAATATCCCTAAAAATCCATTTGAGTTCTTAGATCTTATTTCATATCATAGAGAGAAACAAATGAGAATGACTGTTGACCATAAAGGCTATCTGCATTAAAAAGTGGGCATCACAAGAGATGGTAGAATAATATTCTCTATGGAAAATTATGTAGAGATCTTAGTAAATAGGCTCTATAGAATAACATAGGAACTGGAGAAGTGATATAATTAGAGAAGTCATCAACACTTTACCACCACTTTATCACTTCTTAGTGCAAAAATCTCCAATGTGTCAAGATTCAAGACATTGCAAACAGGTTAATCAATAAGATAACACTCAAATGACTTATTCTTTTTGATAATGTGAACATCAAGGAGAGGAGGGGATACATTGATACAGTTATGCATATTAAAACTTTTCGAATTACGGAATTGTAAATATTAAAATCTAAAGTTCTAAACATAGAACAGCAGCTATTTGATATATTGGTATATACATTTATAAATAATTTAAATAATGGGTAAAGAAGGGAGAAACATTTTGTCTCAATGTGAAATGTGTATAAACGGCACCTGCTGCCTGTCACAGGAATTACAGGAAAAACAACAGTTTTGTTAGCTTTTTTCTCTATAGTAGAAGGAATGATAATCATCACCCCAATGTTGAGGATTTCCCCTATGTATTCCCTCTTTTCTAAAGCATAAAAGAGGTATCAGTCACAAAGAAAGGAGTATTTATAAAAGGGGGAACATTTACTTACCAATCTTTATTTTCTTCTGTTTCTTGCAATGGCAATTAAGATTGATATTTCTCAGCCCTCCAACTGGGTAGGACCAATGAGAAGCTTTAAATTGGGTTCCCTGGATGAAGTCCCTCAGTTTATCTGGTCTCACGAATGGATTCTCTCAATATAAGATGGATCACTGCCATGATGTCATGTGACGTGCCTAGATACACTATGTACTGAAAACCCAACTTCAATATGTTGTCCAAATCTCTTACACAGAGGGGTGTCCGTATAAATTTTTCCAGGGGGGCAAAGCCATAATATGACCCCCAGGCCAGCCCATCCAGACCCTTTGTTTATATGGAGATGGTAACTGTAGGAGGAGGGGCAAGTGCCCCCTCCTTGCCCCCCACCCCCCTCCGGACGTCCATGCTCAGAGACTGGGTGATCTTCCCCACATATTGGACCCCACAGCAACATGTCAACAAATATACCAGAGAAGACGATCCATAATTCTTAAAACTACTGTTTGCAAAAGTCCCCCCTGTAATATTAGAAGTAAAGTTTGTGGCTATGATAGACTGGCATGGCAAAAATCGACTTAGCCCACATTTGTTTTCTTCCTTTAAATCTCAAAATTTTTAATTTTTTGTTTGTGTCCACTACAAAACAAAGGGTTTGCTATCACTTGAAAGTTAATTCTGTATATGATTTTTGGAAATAGTTTTGAAAATGGATTATTTTGTTTGGTTGTCATGGAAATACATCATATGCTTCCAGGAATTATCCTATTTTTTATTTCCTTCAGATTCCCTTAATTTCAATCAACAATTATTTCTCAGAAACTCAGTGTAGTTGTGGGAAAATATTATTTAACCAATTAACCATTTAAGAACCAGATGATTTATATGATATATATTTTATTTAAATTTTTGTTTCCGATATGTCCAATGTGGTTCTCAGGAACCATGTGGCAATGTTCCCTATTAGAGAGGGCAAGGCACTTCAAAATAGGCAGGGCCTGTGAGGTAGAGACTCCCTTTTCCCCCTCCAGCTTAACCCCAGCCCAAAGTGGCCAGGCCTCAGGAAAGGGCAAGCTGGCACCATTCTCTTATTTTTATAGACTTCTTTTTAACCCCTTAGTGACCGGACGCGCGCGCACGCGGCCGGAACTTAACGAAGGGGTTTTTTTTTTTTGCATTATAGCGAATTACTTCCTGGACTTACCAGGTACGTCCTTTGTCACTAAGTGACATTTTTAAGTGGCGTACCTGGTAAGTCCATTGTTGCAATGGGGTTAAAGTTTTCCTTAGATATGGGGCTGTATAATGCCCCATTAAGCTGCTCCCACTTAACTGACTTCCCTGGAGCTGGATTGCCCAGTTCACATGTGTAATTCATTACTGACGTTCTCTGATGTTCTGCATCAATATAATGGGAGGCAGAAGACCAGTTAGTTAACCCTTTGAGTGCTGTGGTCCTTACTGCTGTATCCCTGGTCTTACATCGCACCCACTATAAAATGGTGTTATTGCCTGTCTAGCATCCAAACCTCCATATTTCTCATGCTCACTATGCTTGCAAAGCTGGCTGCATTTCTTGGTTTCTTAACCAGTTCTGCAATGTATGATATTTCATTCTCTGTATATAGGTTACTTCTTCTCTTCATTACAGTTAGCCTTACTCTATTCTTATTTTCTGTTAATTTGCTAAATATTTATTCTTATTTTTTAGCTTTATTTCTAGTCTCATTTCAGTTTTCGGTAAGCTCTCCTTTAAGAACAGGAACCTGAGCAGTGGCCATCTTTGTTCCATATGAATGCATGGCGAATCTTTACAAGGACATTACTCTGCACCTGTTGAGGGTCAGAGTTGGCTCAAAATGAATTGATAGTCATGCTCTATTGCATGGTCAGTGTGGGGACAGTGTTCAGGCAACTTACTTTTGTTGTTTTAAAATGGCTACACTACCCAGAATCCCCCCTTTCCTATGCTTTCTGTTTAGGACAAGGTGGTGCTTTGGCAGCCATCTTACTACTCCCATTTGATAGGCTACACAGAGGCTGCACTCTCTTCTCATTTTCCAGTTTAACCCTCTGCAGTCAGATAAGAGGATTTTAGTCTTACCTGTTAAATCCTTTTCTCTTAGTCCATACAAGTTACTGGTAACTCTGGGTAGGCGATCCGCCCCTTTAATAGGCAGGAACAATTCTAGATGTGTATGCAGGGGGGGGAGCCTACATTCCCTCCTTGGCTGCAGCTAGCCAACCAGCTCTAGAAAGGTTTGAGACACTAACTATGACTAGATAGAAGGGAAAGAAGACTCCTGTGAGCATGACACCGAAGGACCCCCACAGACTGCCACAGGAGAGCTAAGCATGGTCCCTTGACAGGGTGAGAGACCAGTAACCTGTATGGACTAAGAGAAAAGGATTTAACAGGTAAGACTAAAATCCTCTTTTCTCTGTCGTCCAATACAGGTTACTGGTAACTCTGGGATGTCCAACCGTTAAGTTTCCCAGAGGCGGGAAGAAGACAAGGACCAGGCGCAAGGCCCCCAAAGTCACCGGTGCAGATATGAACCATCAGATCAGAGATAGCCCAACAAAAACAACTGAAGTGTCAATGGACACTGAACAGGGGTAACAACACCCCAGGAACTGTTACACAGCACACTGACCTAGAGCCAATGGGGCTCAAAAGTGAAGGAAGCACCAGGAACCAAAACTGCCTCCAGGATTTTCCTCCCAAAGCTGGCATCAGCCGATGCCAACACATCAACACGGTAGTGCTTCGAAAAGTTGTGCACAGACGACAAAGTGGCAGCCTTGCACAACTGATCAGCAGAGGCCTGATTCTTATAAGCCCAAGAGGCCCCAATAGATTGTGTAGAATGAGCAGTGACCCTGAAGGGGACAGGATTCTTCCTTAGCTCATAAGCCTTACAAATAGTGGACTTGATCCAAGAAGCAATAGTCACTTTGGATGCAGGTCTTCCTGCCCTAGAACCCTCAGGAATGATGAACAGCGCGTCTGATTTCCTGATAGACTCAGTGCGATACACACAAAACTTTAGACAATGCACCACGTCCAACAAGTGGAGATCCCTCTCCTTGTCAGAGGTGGGGTCCGGGCAGAAAGAGGGCACCACAATCTCCTGATTGATGTAGAACTCAGATATCACCTTCGGAAGAAACTCCTTAGAAGTGCGAAGCACCGCCTTGTCCTTGTGAAACACCAAATAGGGTGGTCTACAGGACAGAGCATGTAACTCCGCGACACGGCGAACAGACACAATTGCCAGGAGAAAAGCCATTTTCCATGTCAGCAGGCGTAGAGGAATAGTAGCCAAAGACTCAAAGGGAGGGCGCTGAAGGACGCCCAAAACCAAGTTAAGATCCCACTGAGGGGTAGGAGTCTTGAAAACAGGATGAGTATGAGCAACTCCCTGGAAGAAAACCTTGACATCAGGAAGGATGGCAATACGCCTCTGAAAGAAAACAGAAAGCGAAGAAGTCTGAACCTTAAGAGAACTCAAACTGAGGCCCTTATCCACACTGTCCTGCAAAAAGGCCAGGACTGCAGGCAGATCAAATTCCTGAAACAGGTTCCTGTCAGCACAACAAGACAGAAAAGTCGACCAGCCACGATGGTAGATCTTGGAAGAAACAGGCTTGCGGGCACTGAGCACAGTAGCCACCACACCAGAAGAGAAGCCTTTCTTCTTCAATATTGAGGATTCAATTTCCAAGCTGTCAAAGCCAGCCGGTGAACATCCTCCTTCCACTGGTAACCCTGTAAAAGAAGATCCGGACGGGAAGGGAGCTGAAAAGTCTCCACCACTGACAGATCCGAGAGCTCCGGAAACCAAGACTTACAAGGACAATACAGAGCAATCAGAACAACTGGACAATGCTCCAGCCGCAACTTCCATAACACCCTGTAAATCATGGGGAGGGGAGGAAAGATGTAGGCCAGAGGAAATAACCAAGGAATGGACATTGCATCTACTGCTAGAGCCAGAGGGTCTCTCCACCGAGAGCAGAACCTAGGAATCTTCCTGTTGTGTCTTGTCGCCATCAGGTCGATGTAAGGAGGACCCCATTTCTGAACAATGAGGTGGAACACCTCTGGGTGTAACTCCCACTCTCCGCTGTCCACCATGTGTCGACTGAGGAAGTGCGCCATGACCATAGCTGGGAACTTTTATCATAGGGTCACCCAGAGATCTTTGTGTTATTAACCATTTGACTGCCAAAAGGGTACACAATGCATTGCTTTGCAATATTTTGCCTACCCCACTGGCACTCAAAGGGTTAAATGAAAAAAAAGAAGAATACACTTACCAGCCAAAACTGGTTGGACTACAGTGATGTACAAGTTCTCTGCTCAGCTCCTACCGATCCTCAAGTGCCCACATAATGATTGCTGTCATTCTTTTCTTACTGATCTGTGCTGGTGTGTGCACACTGCATTGGCTCACTGAGGCCACCTGCCTGAGGAGGTATGCTACTGCAGTGTGTGAGCCTCATACAACATTATGATAGCCACTGGATTTCTATTTTCACTTTACCTGGAGAACTTAATGTTTAACCCTGAGATCCAGAGACAGTGACCTAAATCCGGAGTCTCCGGGTGAAACCCAGCAAGTTCCCAGGTATGGCCATGACGTTAACAGTTTCATTAGCAAATGTATTGGAGCTTGTTTGTACTAAAACTAGCATTAAATGTAAATGTTTAGGCTGAAGTTCTAGGAATGCATTACCATAATCTTCCACATGTCCACTGGTATTGACAGAACCACACACATACATTGAGGCTGAGGTACTAAGAAAAAGAGGTGCAGTTCTGGAGCAAACCAACTGCACCATAGTGACCAAACAAATGGGTCTTTTAACCACTTGAGAGGTCACTGACTCACCAACACATTGGCAAAGCAACGTGTTTGAGAGGTCTTACGAAATCAAGGTGTTAAAGCCTCATTTGAAGTAATGGGAATTTCTATTTGTTCCCTAGTACTAGGGAGCCCTTAGGATCCATAGAACACTGTTCTGGAGCCACTGACTTATAGATATGCTGTATATATAGATATATATGCAGTACCTTGCAAAATTATTCAGACCCCTGACCAGTTATCATATTATTGACATATTAATGGTATATTATAATTTCGTTCTGTAATATGTTTTGTTGGAAATATTTTTTAGAAAAATAAAAACTGAAACATGTTCTTTGTATATGCATTCAACCCCCTCACTCAAGAGGTTAAAGGGATAGTAATACTTAAAATGTAAAAAAAAATATGTTGTAGTGTTCATCCCCCTGAGTAAAACAAGAGTACTCCCACTGCTGAAAGGTGTTTCATTCAAAAGTTATTACTTTTCAAAGTTGAATTTTTTAGGTGCAATATCACAGTGGCCTGAAATTGTACAGAGACGCAGTTGCTACACCATCCTATGGAGATTTATGGTCCCGGGACCAGAGCTGTCCATAGGATGGTGTAGCAACAGCGCCACTGTACAATTTCAGACCACTGTGATACTGCACCTAAAAAATTAAACTTTGAAAATTAATAACTTTTGAATGAAACACCTTTCAGCAGTGGGAGTACTCTTGTTTTACTAAGGGGGATAAATACTACAACATATTTTTTTTACATTTTAAGTATTACTATGTATTGGTCTAGGAAGGTCCTCAGGTGGAAAACAAAACAAGGTGTAACTTCTGTCTGTTGTATGCAAATAATCTAGTTTATTTGTTTGTTTGGTGTAAGAGGACAATCACTAGATCATAGGTAGTTTTTGCTAATATTTAGTTAGTACTCAGAAAAGCAAGGTTTTTGTTTTATTTGTATGTTTTCCCAATACAGTCCCACTGTTTGGATAAATAACTAGGCAGCAGCCTGCAGAACTTGACAATCTGGCTGGTGTCATTCCTTGCATGGACAGACTGAGGGACATCTGCACAGTGACAAAAGTAGAGACATTTTGGCGCGAACCAACTGTGCCATAGGGAACAGATACAAATGGTGCGATGCAAGAAACGTTTGCATAGGATAAAGGCATTTTTGTGCGCAGATAAGCAGGAAGCTAAATACTGAACATTTCTTGAATTGCGCATGAAAAATTCCATTTTACGACAACAGTACACAGGCGTATAAATTCATTCGCAATAGCAGTTCTTGCATTAGGTGCATTCGCTATTTCACTCACACAGATTCGTTAATCTTAGCCACGCCCACAAAAAAAATTAATATACTCAGCCGTTCGATAATCTTGATTTTTTCATGCGCAATTCAACAAAATCATGCACAAACCTATTCCCTAGTGGTTTTCACATTGCGCCAAAAGTTTCATTGACTTTAATTGTACTTTTACTACCTTGAATGCTAGTGAGGTATGCAATTACTTTGACTTTCTTATTTTAAAATCTTGACTACTGTTTTATGTTTAGGCTTTCAGGTGCCCTTTGTCCTATCAAGTACATGTACCCCCACATAGCATTCTCCAACACCCTCACGTCATCCTTCCCCTTTTGCTGGCTGTGCTTGTTTCCTTAGAGACACAGAAGCATAAATGTCAAAGAGTATGGTAAATGCAAATAATTAGCATTCTACTGGATAAAAATGAGTGGGAAAAGTGATGTTCTGTATGTAGAAAGACCTTTTTGCATGCTCGCTTTGGGAAAGAGATGTTTATGAGGAGGTTATAAACTCTGAGTCACAGAGCAGCAAATATTCAAAATATTGCTGCCCAATCTTCTGCCCTGGCCAATCTGCTACCCTAGGCCTAAATGCATCACTGCCTGAATAGACATTGGATGACAGATTGTGCATATGGAAGCTTCATCTTCAGCCCTGAAAAACTGAATTGTGAGGTTTCAAACCTCCCTGTAGGATCAGCCTGATGACCGTGCGTGGGGGCACTATTCTGACCCCCAAATAGCTATACAGCTGGACTGCTGGGGCTTGCAATGCAGCCCAGGTTTCCTCAACAGGTCTGCCGCCATCTTAGTACTGTTAATGTAAAAATTGCCCTTTGAGTCTCAGACGAGTGTGCAACACACTGTTTCTCAATATATTACACACCCTCTCTGGGATTCAAAGGGTTAATAGGTTTTATTCTTTGTAAAACACACACAGATACACACACACACACATACACAAACAGACATTGAAGATGAAGCACTAAGAACTAGTACACGTTTTCTACTAACCAGCTGCTCCATAATTGATATCACTGGAGAAGTCATCTCCACTTTATCACCTCTTTATCGCCGCTTAGTGAATCTCCCTCCTGGTGTCATAGAAGAAGCATAAACCATTGACCAGGGGGTTTATTCACTAAGGCAGGATAAGAGTTACTAAAGTGGAGATGACTTCTCAAGTGATATCACTTCTCCAATTCCTATGTTAGTCTGTGGAGCCAATTCACTAACATTTCTTAAGGTTTGGAGATCTTAGTGCATAGGCTCCAAACAATAACATAGGAACTGGTGAGGTAATATCAGTTGAGAAGACATCTCCCTCTTGACACCAGGGGTGAGATTCACTAAGGTGTGATAAAGAGGTGATAAAGTGGAAATGACTTCTCCAGCGATATCACTTCTCCAATTCATATGTTATTCTATGGAGCCTATTCACTAAGATCTCCAAAGTTGAAGAAATCTTCGTGCATTGGTTCCACAGCAAAACATAGAAATTGGAGAAGTGATAAACTGGAGATGTCATCTCCACTTTATCACCTCTTTATCACGCCTTAGTGAATCTCCCCCAGGAACTTCTCACTGTCTGTGTGGATGTCACTAAATCACTGAATCCTGGCAATGTGATTATTAACCAGTCTATACTGAGCAGCACCTTTACTAGGTACAAAGGTATACTAAGTAGTTTGTTCACATATAAGTAAAAGGCCAAGTGAGTATTTCTTGGGCAAACCAACTATACCATGGAGTACAAATTGCCCCTGATTTAAATGGAGATTTTAACTCTTTGAAAGTTAGGTTGTCTCACACTGGAAATTTTCTTCTCTATGGTGCTGATGGATTGCTCTAGAATTGGTCCAGTTCTACTCAGTACATCAGTTTCATTGTGTCTTTACTTCCATGTATACTGGATCACAAGAATGAAGCCAAAAGCAATTGCAGAGCGATACAGCTATCACATAGGAAACAGATAAACATTTCCACTGATTTAAAGCAATATTATTTTGGGGGTGCAGTTGTACTGGAGGGGGCTGACCAGTCAAACAGGTTTGAGTTACACTGTGGGAGAATATGTTTGTGTTGGGGGTCCAAAAAATCTTTCACTGAGCCCCTTCTGATGACTAGTTGCATTGCTTTGCAAAGAGTTTCACACCCTTCTGGTCCTGAAAGGGTTAAAGCACTGTGTACCCAGTGACATTATATAAATAAAGGCATACACACATAAATTAATACATTTTAAGAATGTTATTTGTCCACAAAAATATTATACTCTTTATGTTAAAAAAAATAACATAAGTGATAAGTAATTAACGTCAGGGAAATTTTAGAATACAATGCAAAACATTAACCATGGGCCAGTGATTTCTGTCAGTTGGTTAATTTTCCAGACGTTTTCATAATCTCAAATTTTGGTTTGAAGATTTCCTATTAAGAGTAAATGGATAATAGTGATAACTAACCAATGAACCAGACCTGACACCAGTAACGTCCACTGAAAATGTCATCAGACCTCAGCCTTACCTGGGTGCACATAGGAAATATGCATTAAACCTTATATTTTGGAGGCATAGTGTGGCACTTTATGCAAATTTCCTGCATAATATGTTAACTAGTACTTTTTATAGCCAAATATGACTTATTTTGCTATTAGAAATACCCCCTCTGTGTGGGCTCTGCCTACATTACAGTGTGTGTGCGAGTGGTAATATAAGCCCAGCCCAGAAACTAATAAGCATAATATGCCAAATCAACAAATAAAGGTTAATTTCTCAAAAACTATTTTATTACAAAGAAATGGCCATCACAATATATATAAACTGTTTTACTTAACCCTTTGCATGCCAGAGGGGTCTGGACCACATTGCAGAGCAATGTTAATGCAAGATCATAGAAATATTTGGCAAACTCTGCAGGCCTGCTTAGTGCACTCCAACTAACGCTCGCCTGTACAGCCTGATAGGATCCAATGCAATCTATTAAATGTATTTTTGGAGGTGCTAAGAACAGTCAGTTTATAACACCAATTTGAACTAAGATATAATCAGGATTTAATAGACTCTTGCAGTAAGGGCATCGGTGCCTTCCCATTTTTAATCACCCAGCTAATAGCTCTGAACAATCAATAGAGCTTGACTGCTGCAAGCTGGATGATTCCACTTCTTCCCTCACCAACTCAAACTTCTGGGTTGTGTGGGATGCTAGAGAGAGGCCAATTGCATAATCCTGACTTCTACTATTCATCACTGCTTTTGTCTACTATGGTGTAGTTTGCTTCCCCCAAATTGTACTGATTTAGCTTCATAAATAGAACTCTAAAGGTCTGTGCATTTTAAATAGGTAAGGAAATGGGCAGACTAGATGGGTCCATTGGTTCTTATCTGCTGTCAAATTCTATGTTTCTAAGTAACTAAAGGCTCCCTAACTAAACCTGAGTGAGTAGCACAAGTAACAAATCTAAATCCTTAGTTCCACAGCCCCACGCCAAAGAATGACCCTAAACAATCATAGTATTTTGAAACTGAATATCACACATATAAGGTAATAACTGACTGCCACAAAAGGACAATACCAAACAAAAATCAAATGGCAGGTGTATTGCAAACAAACTCTTAAGCCCATAGATGCTAGAGATATTTCTAACACATTGATTTGCATCTAAGGGGTTAAATAATGTAATATATTTATATATACTATGAAGCTTAGCAAATTGGCTAGACAGCACAGAGACACATGGGTAACAAAAAACCTCATTGTTTCCGTTAATACAATGTCATTTGCCAGAAAGAAGGGCGTGTATCATCAACAGTTTCTTGTTGATTGTATCATCACTAAACATACTGTTTAGACTGTTTCTAGTTGATTGTATCATCACTGTACACATGGTTTAGTGTAGGTTTTTTGCTGTCATTATCATCAATATACACATTGCTTAATATACTCTTCCTGTATATACTTTTTCTAAGAGCAATATAATCCTTTTCTTGCAAAAGGCTCAACTGAACAAAGATCTACAATTAATGGGGGACTTCAAATATCTGCTGGCTGGGGCTTGGGGCTTCTGGGAAACAGCGGCCAGCCAGCAGATATTTGTCTGTATGCGTCTGTATGTGGATGCACTAGAACCTTTGAATACGTTCAAAACATGACAAATAGATTTTACATTTGGTTTTGGAGTGAATTCATTCCTTCTTTTATGTTTTGACCATGTGAGTACCAGATTTTTTTAGAACTCCTTGCTCCATATGCGTTGCTTACCCCTCTGGCACTCAAAGAGTTAAATCCAGTGTGTGCCATATGAACAAAAACATGTGGACCAATTCTGGGACATCATAGGGAATGAATCAATACTTCAAAATGCCCATTGGTTTAAATGGGGATTTAACGTCTTGAATAATATAGGTCTCCAATGCATTGGAGACCCCTGTAAAATTCAAGGAGTTAAAACACCAATTAAATTAATGCTAATTTTATTTGTTCCCTATGGTGCTTTTGATTTGCCCCAGAATTGCTCCAGTATTGCCTCTGACCCTGAGTTTGCAAGATCTTACTTCCTGCAGGTCTCATCTGAAGTACAAATCATTATCCCCATATCACTCCTACAATAGCTGGACCCACAAAGAACAAGTCCATTGTGGTCATCAATGCTTCCTGCTTCGTAATGAGACGTACATCATTTCTAAACTTCTTCTTAAATAGACCCACTGGTTCTAAAAAGGGTTTAAGATACTATGTGATAACATCTGCTCTATCACTTCCATAGGCAAACCAAATGAGGTTTCTCATTTCCTTGACATTCCCTTGTTTGCTCTATTATTTAAATAAAAGCAAGTTCAAAATGTCTGAAGCATGCTAAATAAGGGCATGGGTGGAGCCAAAGACATAGGAGGAAACCTCATGGAGAGGAGGGCTGTGATCAGAGAGGGGAGGAGCTTCCTGTTTTTTCTCTGTGTTGTGTATGTGTGTCTGTTCTCTTTTGTCCCTGTCTACAGTGTAAACCTATCCAATGTTTGTGAAGCTGTTTGTAATGTTTGTGTATCTATTTTTCTGTTTGTGTCTCCTTTTCTTGTTTTTCAATTTGACATCTTGCCAACAGCAGCAAGTAGAAGATGCAGAAGGTGAGTTTATTTTCAGCTCCATAATTAACATAAAAACATGACTCCTGTAGCGGGTAGCTGCTTAAGGGGCTGTGAGCAAGAGGGTTGATGCTGTATGCCTTCAATACTGGCCTTTTATGAAATATACATGATGCAGGGCTTCATAGGGACTACTGAAAGCCTAGAGTCAGGGTTGACAACAGTTGACTTTCTAGCTATTATGGGTTATAGATCCTAGTGGCTGGCTGAGGATGATGGGAATTCTAATCCAGCATGTCTGAGGACGCAGGTTGCCCACTCCTGCATTTTTTTTCTATCCAGTCCTGCAGTATGCATCGTGCATAAGAAGCCATTAGTAAATTAAAGAGATGGCAAGTCAAGAGAGTGGACAGGTGTAATTGGGTTTCATTGCAAAATTCTACAGATATAAACGCTTAGTTTAGCTGTATCAGAGTATTTTACTGAAACAACTATCAGTATTGTATAAGCACATGTTAGGAATCATAAAAGATAGCACGGAAAAGATACAGAACCCATTTTCTCCCAAAATGAGCACTGACTATAATAATGAGTGTCATTTGAGGTTGCATCATGGGTATTCTTATTTAACTCTTTGGATGCTTGACAACACCACACGCTTAACACCACCCCACCTTCCAGTAATGCTTAATTGGCTCCCTTTGTATAACTAAGAACTCATTAAGTGCAATGTTACTCTACAGCCAGTCTGAAGATCTGTCCTGGGGGAAACCAGTTACCATTTAACACCAAACACCCAAAACCAGACAGTCATGAAATAAATATTTTATAAGGAGTATAGCCTTGTTTTAAGATCAAAATGTAACTCAGCAGTTCACAGTTAGTCAACAAGAAGCTTTAAACTAGCTGATCCAGGGGCTAGAAAGCTTTCATTTAGCAAACAGTCTGCATACAAAAAGCACCAATTGTATTCTGAAAACAACAATACAGAACCTCAACGTGACCTGGATGAGTGTCTCTTGCTTAATTCCACTTCTTAAAAAGAATCCATTAGAATGGTTATTTCTGGTACTCCATATCAAGACAATGCTGGCTTTGATTTTCAAAGTATTTGTGTGTTATTATTATTATTATGATTGTGTGTCTGAAAAATGTTTGCTAAAAGTGTAGTGTTTATTTATATATATACTAGTTGAACAGCCCATTACACGGGCCACAGTGCCTCTGGCAGCCGGTCGTGGAGCAGTCACGCGCAGTAGAGACTGCCTGCACCACTGCTGATACAGAGCTGGATGCTCCTTCGGAGCGCCCAGCTCTGTATCAGCCGCGGCGCGGGCGGTCTCTACTGCGCATGACTGCCGCACGAGCAGCAGTGTCTACTGCGCATGTCGGGCGTTACACATGATTTAGCGAATTATTATATATATATATGTGTGTGTGTGTATTGCTAATCTGCGGACATTGTCAATCTGCAGGATGAAGGCCTAGCCAGCAAATCAAACTGAGGGAATGGACCATAATCTGCCACTCTGGTACAGTGGCAGATATAATCTACAGCAACTAGTATTGCCAGGAGGTCTACATCCAGGTACTGCCCAGACTGAAGTATAACCTAAATGTTATACAACTTTTCCTGCTGATTAAAACAAGGTACACCCACAGGTGGCAGATTTTTATTCAAAACTTTTAATATTTCAAAACCTTCATACTCTCTGCAAACAGAGATTCAGGGAGCTTACTTCTTGAAAGGTACAAATGGCAGGAAGTGTCTCAGCAGTTACTATAACATTCTATGTAGAACTGTTGCCAGTGACTCGCATCTCTCATAGAATGCAACAGAATAACTATCTGAAATCTGGTTACTAGAGGGCTACTGTGGGAACACCCTTGTTTAATCCAGCAGGAACCCTACATAATATCTAAAAAAAGTTTACTGTTCCATTCATTTGTTTATGGTTTTACACTTTATGGCAGTAGTTCCAAACAGATGTGATGTGTTACACATAAATATGTAATTGCACCAAGCTTAATGTGTCACACTTTAGAAAATATATTTTCTTGTCTGCAAGTCACAGAAACTTGAATTTTCCAATGATGTGTCATGACTTAAAATGTGTAACAACTGCATTATGGTTTTATCTAGGCAAGGCAACCTATGTGCCCATCCTTATCTATGGATATACACACTCACCTCACATGACTCCATCCACTCTTGACTGACACACAGAATTCTCAATTTATTACATATAAACACACACAGGACCACCTAATAAAGGGGTATCTAAATGAATACATAAAGTGGCCAAACTGGTATATAAACTGGGAATTACATCAATATATGGAATCTGTAAAACAAACTGGGAAAATAAGTGTATTAACTGGACATTACATCAATAGACTGGTAAAACAAATGCACTATAATCTTAGTAGAGGATAATACTTTGTAGAGGGTGAATGGCATTGTGCTGACCCCATCTACAACCTGACACAACTTTCAATGCTACCTATACCACCAGTATGATTTAATTTCAGAGCAATGTGTTGTGTACCGCTATGGCACTCAAATGGTTATGGGTGAATGGGGACTGGGAAATTCAGATTGCAAATGCTTATATTTTAGTTTCATTCAGTACCATAGACAGGGAGCATGTCTGTTATGCAAACATGGAACCTCCTTGGCCTCTGTCAGTGATTATAACCCTCTTTCCACAAATGCAGTGGTTCCCAACCCTATCTTCATGGACTCCCTGGGGCGTTTTAATGCATGGGCATACTCTAGTCTCAGGGGGCCTCTCTTTGGGTTCCCAACAGTCCTATTTTTACAAAAAGGAACCAACTGAACTCTTTGGTCAGACGGCCATTGAGGAGATATTTCTGGACACAAAACATGTAAATGTGAATGCTTTTCCCACAAACAGGAAGAAAGAAAGAGGAAGGCCACAACTAAACTTCAATGAACAGTAACAAGATTATATGTTATAGAGCTTTCCCTGCTGAGTAAAACAATAGCACTCCCATTGCTGTCAGTTGTTTTATTAAAAAGTTATAATCTTCCAAAAAAGTGAATTTACTGTGTACTTACTTCCTAAAAGTTCTAACTGACAGCATGACTCAGCAGCTTTTATCATATTCTATGGAGAACTGTTTGTCAATGACTTTCCTCTCAAATAGGGTTGCCACCTTTTCTTCAAAAAAATACCGGCCATGGCATTCCCTCCACAGACTTAACATTGGACAGAAGCCAATTTTTTTACTGGCCTGCTGGTAAAATACCGACTGGGTGGCAACCCTACTCTCAAATACAGTGTAACAGAACAACTATTTGAAACTGAACAAAAGAGGGCACTGTCAGTGTACAAAAAACATGTTCAAACTGTAATAACTGGAAAATATGCATCTCTCAGCTGTGGAAGTATCTTTAATTTTTTTTAAACAGTAAACGTCCTACACTATAGGGGAGATGCACTAAGGCATGATAAAGAGGTGGTAAAGTCGTGATGATTTCTCCAGTTATATCACTTCTCCAGTTCCTATTTTATTATATGGAGTCTATACACTACAATTTCTCCTACTCTGGAGATCTTAGTGCATAGGCTGTATAGAATAACACAGGAACTGGAGAAGTGATATCACAGAAGAAGTCATGTCCTCTTGATCACCTCTTTACTGCATTTTACTGCATAACCCCCCCCCTTTATATTTTTTCATAACAAAAGTGTACTGCTCCTTTAAGGATTCTAAACGTTAACCTATATTTGGGGGCTTCCATTCAGAATTTCACTGGGGGCTCAGGGTTTCCTAAAACTGCCCTATGGACTCCTAACAGGCCATGTCTTTTAGGATCTCCATGCTTGTGTACATGTGGGTAAATTAAATTACAGAGATTACAAAGAAAAATGAAGATGCAGAGTAAAAGTAATGCTGGAATCTATGCAGCTAGTACAATCAATTGACTCACAAATTGATCCTACCCTCCAAATTCAACTAGAATCTTGAATCAAGTAGAGCAGAACAAGGGCCTGTGGAGAATATAATATCATTTGTTTGATTTGATTTCTTTGCTTTAGCAGTTGGATAATCTAATCTCAGCAGAGCTTTTTTCTCTGACTTGATCAGACAATGCATGCATGCATACCTGCATGTCCAAATCACCTCCTTCCACTTTCTTAGGTTGCTAAATCCAGTTTTCACCAGTGGGGAAGAATCAATTGATGCAAATCTTTTCAAGATGGTCTCTCCCTCTAAAAAAAGCAAACTTTGCAACAACATTAAAAACATAATATAAACTTTTTATTTTTAATTAATATGCAAAAGTGGTCCGCTTTAAAGAGGAACTTTCACCCTATATCAAGTCCCCCCACAATCACTACGCACATTGTGATTAGCTTCCTAACAGTGATATTATTCGGTGCAAGTACCACAGTCTGAAGTAATCCTTCTTTTTTCTCAGACTGACAGCCAGGCTTCTTCCCATACAGCTGTCTGTGTGTCTGCACTGTCACTGCCTTCCGTTGACTTAACACACAGTGCGATGCCTCCTAGAGGAGACCGGGAGAGACATCGCTGGCCCACAGATGTCTCTAAGACAAGATGTCTGTGTGCATGCCTGGCCACCGGTCTCAGAACAAGGAGGATTACTTTAGATTGGGGTTCTTGCGCTGGATAATATAATTGTTTGGAAGCGAATCGCAATATGTGTAATGATTGTGGCGGGACTTGATATAGGGTGAAAGTTCCACTTTAACGCCAGGCCTTTCTTAATCCATCTAATGAAAGTTTAACCCTTTATGGACCAGAAGGCATGCACAAGACATTGGTGGTTATACACTAAGGCATGATAAAAAGGTGATAAAGAAGAGATGACTATTCCAGTGATTTCACTTCTCTAGTTCTTATGTTATTCTATGGAGCCAATGCACTAAGATTTCTCCAACTTTGGAGATATTAGTGCATAGGCTCTATAGCATAACATTGGAACTGGAGAAGTGATATCACTTGAGGGGGGAGATTCACTAAACGGTGAAAAAGAGGTGATGAAGTGGAGATTACTTCTCTGGTTTATCACTTCTCCAGTTCCTATGTTATTCTATGGAGCCTATTCACTCCAAAGTTGAAGAAATCTTAGGTCATAGGCTCCATAGAATAACACAGGAATTGGAGAAGTAATAATCTGGAGAAGTCATCTCCACTTCATCACACCTTTATCATCTCTTAGTGAGCCCCCCTCCCCCGGAAAGTCATCTCCACTTTATCACGCTTTAATGTATAACCCTCCTTGTATGCAATGCATTATACACTCCTCTGGTTTTTAAGGTACATTTCACAATAAAGCATCAGATGTGTTACCTGTGGTGAAAGGTAACATGCTGGGCTATGGAGCCCATCAAAGTCCATCATGCTGTAATTTTACTGCTTTCCCTCAGGAAAGTAATAAAGTTGCAGTAAAGAAGGTCCGTATGGTGGTCTCTGGAGCCGCATGCAGACCATTCAAACAAGCTGTGTTGGAGATTAGAATCCTCATTGTATCTTCCAATAAATGGCTGACTCACTTGGGCGCCAGTTAGTAATAATGGCTAGTGACATAACTCCAAAAATGTAAAATGTCCAAAGAGAGATACTTATTTTAGGTAGTATTGCTGGGACGTGGTATTGCAGAGAATTTTTAGATTATTTCATGACCTACTAACACCTCATTGCATAACTGAATAAATGATTTAGAGCAAGACCAAATTATTTTATTTACACAGTAGATTATAAACACATATACTGAAGTTTAAACAAACGTTAATGTGTCACCCATGTGAAAGAGGCCCAAATGGTTAAAGAAATCCTCTGCCTGAGCACAGGAGAATTAATTAAAAGGTCAATTATCTAAAGTGACATTCGCAGGCAGGGGAACAGTTAAAATCCGCATTGTTATGCGTACATTAGGTCTGCAGTCTGCAGATAAAGTTATATGCCTCAATAGCTAAATGGATTATTTTTGTTAGAGAAGAAATTAGGTAAATACATGGAACTTTTGGCAAATTAAAGATAAATACAGGCTTGTTCATGCAGAATTAAATAATTTAACCCATACAAATAAATAATTTAAAACTTTAGTTTAGCATTTATAAAATTGCCACCACCAATTTTGGAAGTCATTAAGATATCTACTCAGGTTTTGTAGAATTTATGTTAGAGGGGCGAAACAAAATGGCCCAACAAATTTATAAAGAAATGTCACAAACTGCAACAATTTTGTAACAGAATTTTCACCAGTATGTTAACAACAGTGGAAGACCTGTATTGATAGAGTAGCAATTTACTCCATATTTAAAAAGCTGCCATTGTTCATTTATAAATAGAACCTGACTTTACATACATTAGTGACATTTCAACAACAACAGCTTTAAGAATACTAGAATAAATCTCCCCCTATGACCCTTAGTGTCTGTATAATTGTCCCAATGTGACATAAGGATACATATAAAAGTTTAGCAACATTTTTGCTAAGTGCAACTCCAGTCAGTCCACTTTTTTGAAAACTGGAGTAGAAATGGTCTTGTCCAAATAAGAATTGTGACACAATGTATTTATAAAGAAATTCTCTAATTGTGCCAAAAATAACAGCAGTTTTAGTGAATTGAATCTTAACTCCAGGTATCACCTGTTCATACTGGAAGTATATAGTGACTACTATGTATGCGAAAAAATATTCTCAGTTGAAAATTTTCTATGAATTTCCTCAGAATATTTATAGATAGATATAGTTAAAAACTTGACTTTCCTTCTTTATAAATATGCCTCATCGTTATGACTTTTAGACACAATTGTTAAACATACACTAAGAGTGTTTTTTATACGTCTCCCCCTATATCACTTAATGCTGTGTGAAAGGTTGAAAAGACTATAAAAATGTTATAATGATTCCTTTTAAGTGCTAATTACACAGCATGAGGTACAGAGACACATTACAATCCACTTATCATGGGAGAAGTCCATGGTTCAGCACCATTGAGTATGGAGTCATTGGGGCATAAGTATCAAGTAAAAGGTTGTGCAATTCTGGAGAACATTTTATATATTTTTAACATATGATACAGTTGTTTTGCATCAGAATTGCTCCACTGTTTCTTTTCTACATGTGAATTAATAACCCCACAAAAAAGCAGCAAAAAAACCCCAGCAAAAAAAAAAAAAACAGCAAAAAAATGCACATTAGAATCAGTAGGGGTGTTCACTCTCCTTATCAGCAATGTTAAAGGGGAACTATCACCTGAATTAAAGTTGGTTTTATTTGAATGCTTATTTGTAATGCATCTGTAATCCTTGTATTTTTTTAAATATAATTTGGGATTCACCAAAATACTTGCTTTTAAGCTTCAGCCCATTACGTCAGTTCAGGACAGGCTGTACATACAGCTCTGTACCACAGCCTGTCAATCTTCGTCTGCTTCCCTCCCCACGTGGTTCGAGGAGGTTGGAATGAGGCGCTACGTGGGGAGGGGAACAGATGAAGATTGACAGGCTGAGGCACAGAGCTGTACCGTCAGCCTGTCCTGAAGTGACGTAAAAGGCTGAAATTTAAAAGCAAGTATCTCAGTGAATACCGAATTATATTTAAAAAAATACAAGGATTACAGATGCATTACAAATGAGCATTCAAATAAAGCCAACTTTAATTCAGCTGAAAGTTCCCCTTTAAGTCACAACAACCACACGTTACAGCATTATAAACAATGGTTAAAGTTACTCAATGGACTCATCATTTTAGATATGAGATGTGATTATAGTAATAAAATGTTTTTACTGTTAGCTGCAATATAAGATCTCAGTGAGTTATATTTTATGAAGGCCTGCAACATTTGAATATTGTTTATTAAATTAATGTCATTATTTAACTGCTTATTATTATTTATTTATAAATCTCCAGTAATTGCATGGGGTTACAATCAATGCATTCATTCCATAACCCTCTGGAACTCAAAGGGCTAAGGACCAGAAGAGTGTGCATCGCACTGCAAAGCAATGTGTAGGGCAACCTTTTGGTCATTAAGGGGTTATACACATACCTGGGAACTTCTGAAACAGGGCTACCCGGAGGGTAACCCTGTCAGTGCCCAGGGGGAGGAAAATGACGTGAATTGCGTCATAAAAGGGGCAGGGACAAAAAAACCACAAAACCCCTGCAAAATGGATGTAAGAGGGCAGGGAGTGGGAGGAACCGGGCGGGATGGAGCACAAGTGGGCAGACTTTCTACGTAAACTCTGCCCACCCGGTGATTCACACATTGCCCCGGAGACCCGGTAATTCACTTTGAAATCCGGAGTCTCTGGGGCAAAACCGGAGAGTTCCCAGGCATGGTTATACATTACATAAGATCTATAACATAGGCATAAGAATATGAGACATAAAGGGTTTGAGGGCCCTACTCTTGACAGCTTACAATATTGAAGGTGGATGGGGTGCTAGACACAGAAGATAAAGAGATTGTTTGGAGGAGGGTGATGTATATTACACTGGGAACATCCATAGAAGAAGTGAGGTGGCTATACCTTAGGGAATAGTGTGAGTTATTGAATGCAAAGGACATCTACAGAATTCTGTATAGCAACTTTTATGGGCCTATGTGGTTTTCAGAAACTGTTTAAAGGGATAGTAATACTTAATTATTACTAATCCCTATATTAAAGTAATATTAAAAATAAATGTATTGCCCCCAGTGTCATCTCTCAAACCTTTATGACTTGAGATATAATTGCTCCTAAAGTTGCCCTCTCCCTTCCCCATAGTCAATGTTCTAGCTGACTGCAGGGAAGCCTGTCGTACGACTTTCAGGAGGCTCTGCAGCACAGCCAAGATTGCGTTAATAAAAAATAAATAATTCACTGAAACAGTCTTCTACGTGTGCTGATGATCCTAAGACCGGATTTCCCTTCAGTCAGCTACAACACTGACTTCGGGGAAGGGGGAGAGAGAGGGCAACTTTAGGAGCGATTATCTCTCAAACCATAAAGGTTTGAGAGATGACACTGGGGGCAATACATTTATTTTTAATATTACTTTAATATAGGGATTAGTAATAATTAAGTATTACTATCCCTTTAAACCTGTGGAAGATACGTGAGAGTCTCACAAAGTGAGGTAGGCAAGTCCACAGGACAATGCAGCAATGGAGATGTCCGGGAGGCAGAATGGTAGTAATTGATGATAAGAGAGCCAGGTCATTGACAGAACAAAGAGGGTGGCTGGGAGAGTATTTGGATATAAGGAAGGAGATATAGGGAAGTGCAATGTTATACAGAGGGCTTTTTAAGTTTGGGATGGGACTTTGAATTTTAATCTTAGTAATTTTAGAGCAACCCAATTGCACCCAGGGCTGGATTTACATCTGAGGAGCCTGTAGGCACAGAAATCTGAAGCGCCCCCCCACACACATCGATTTGCCATCTCCACTGGACACCTCCACAATGCTCATATGCTCCATATTGCCCCCATCATCTCAATATTGCCCTCACATTGCCCCCATCAGCTCCATATTTCCCCTCACATAGTCCCCCATCAGCTCCAACTTGCCCCCCATCAGCTCCATATCCCCTCACATTGCCCCCATCATCTCAATATTGCCCCTCACATTGCCCCCATCATCTCAATACTGCCCCTCACATTGCCCCCATCACCTCAATATTGCCCCTCACATGTCACATTGCCCCCATCATCTCGATATTGCCCCTCACATGTCACATTGCCCTCATCATCTCAATATTGCCCCTCACATGTCACATTGCCCCCATCATCTCAGTACTGCCCCTCACATTGCCCCCATCATCTCAATATTGCCCCTCACATGTCACATTGCCCTCATCATCTCAATATTGCCCCCCCCCCTTTTCCTACCTCGCAGGAGAGGAGAGGTATGTGCCTCCTTTGGCACAGAGCTGTAGCTGCTGCCTGCTGGAGCTCCCACGCGGTCTGTAATGCAGAGCACTGGGAGATGATGTCATCATTATTGCATTATTACTGCATTATTACCAAAGAGCAGACGGTGACGAGGGAGCTCAGCAGCTCTACATGTCTGTGCCGAAGTAGGCACAGACCTCTCCTCTGAGGTCTCTCCATGTTGTTGCGGGAGCCAAGTGGGGGGGAGGGGCAGGGGTGACTGGCGATGCTAATAAAAAATACAAAAAAAGCAAGGAAAAAAACTATCCCAGCAATGACAGGCACCCCAATGTGGGATGCGCCTGTAGGCAGGTGCCTACTCTGCCTCATTACAAATCCGGCCCTGATTGCACCATGGTGGACAAATAGAAAATTCCATTTATTTAAATGGCGCTTTTAACCTTCTGAATACCAGAGCATTTTTCAAAGACATATCTATTTTAAGGGGTTAAAAGCCCCATTTCAATCAATCAACATTATGTGTACCCTATTGTGCAGCTGGTTTGCCCCAGAATTACTTCTCCTCCAAATACCTTCCTCTTTTAATTTACTATGTTTATAAGGCTCACAAGGAGACCAGGCTCCTCTAATAAGGCCCCTTTCACATAGGAGACAACAAATTGGTTATGCCGCATTGGTTATGTTGCCTGTGCTGAAAGATATACTGCTGGGCTACAGTGCCATTTACACAGGCATCTATTACCTCACGTGAATACATCAAAGTCCAGTAAGCTGCAACTTAATTACACTCATGTAGGAACACAGTGAACAAGAGAGATCTGCATGGAGGCCAGCAGATTGTTCACACTTGTCGCACTGGAGTTTGCAATGCTTATTGCATCTTCCAATTAATGGTTGATCCAGGCCCGGACTTGCCATCGGGCATACCGGGCATTTGCCCAGTGGGCCGGTCCGGCGACCCAGGCTCTGTAGCAATACATAGCGCTGGGAGATAACATCATCTCCCATCGCTCTGTATTACTGAGAACCACGTGGAAGCTTCAGCTCTGTGCCGAAGGAGGCACAGATCTCTTCTATGGCACTCCGCTAGACTACCAGGGACTCAAGGTAGGGGATCAAGTGGCAATGTGGAGATGAAGGGGCTTTATGGGGCATTGATGAAGGGGAATTGTGAAAGAGGCAATGTGGAGATGAAGGGGCTTTATGGGGCATTGATGAAGGGGCAATGTGGAGATGAAGGGGAATTGTGGAAGGGGCAATGTGGAGATGAAAGGGGCATTGTGTAAGGGGCAATGTGGAGATGAAGGGGGCATTGTGGAAGGGGCAATGTGGAGATGAAGGGGCATTGTGGAGATGAAGGGGGCATTGTGAAAGGGGCAATGTGGAGATGTGGAAGGGGCAATGTGGAGATGAAGGGGGCATTGTGGAAGGGGCAATGTGGAGATAAAGGGGCATTGTGGAGATGAAGGGGGCATTGTGAAAGAGGCAATGTGGAGATGAAGGGGCTTTATGGGGCATTGATGAAGGGGCAATGTGGAGATGAAGGGGAATTGTGGAAGGGGCAATGTGGAGATGAAAGGGGCATTGTGTAAGGGGCAATGTGGAGATGAAGGGGGCATTGTGGAAGGGGCAATGTGGAGATGAAGGGGCATTGTGGAGATGAAGGGGGCATTGTGGAAGGGGCAATGTGGAGATGTGGAAGGGGCAATGTGGAGATGAAGCGGGCATTGTGGAAGGGGCAATGTGGAGATGAAGGGGACATTGTGGAAGGGGCAATGTGGAGATGAAGGGGGCATTGTGGAGATGAAGGGGCATTGTGGAGGTGGACAGTGTGGGCAATGTGGAGGTGGGGAGGAGGATGGGGTGGGCAGTGTGGAGGTGGGCAGAGTGTGGAGGTGATATGGGGGCAGGGGATTGTGGCAAGGGGGGGACATAGGATTGTGTCCGGGTTGGAGGGGGGTGGCGGCATCAAAATGCACCTTTGCCTGTGTATATACCAAAAATCCTGCACAAGCCCTGGGTCCGGGGCCGGTCTGGGCATTTAAAAAAAAATAACGAACGAACACCCATTGCCGCCCCCCCCATGGGCTGCTCAAAAAATAAAAATGTGCTGCTCAGCCTTAAAGGGATAGTAATACTTAAAATGTAAAAAAAAAATATGATGTAGGGTTTATCCCCCTTAGTAAAACAAGAGTACTCCCACTGCTGAAAGGTGTTTCATTCAAAAGTTATTAATTTTCAAAGTTGAATTTTTTAGGTACAATATCACAGTGGCCTGAAATTGTACAGTGGCGCTGTTGCTACACCATCCTATGGAGATTTATGGTCCCGGGACCAGAGCTGTCCATAGGATCATGTAGCAACAGCGCCACTGTACAATTTCAGGCCACTGTGATATTGCACCTAAAAAATTCAAATTTGAAAATTAATAACTTTTGAATGAAACACCTTTCAGCAGTGGGAGTACTCTTGTTTTACTCAGGGGGATAAACCCTACAACATATTTTTTTTTACATTTAAGTATTACTATCCCTTTAAATGCCCGGGCCTATTTTTTGTCCCAGTCCGGGCCTGGGTTGATCCACTTGTGGGTCAGCCAATAATATTCAGCTGATTCTCACATGTGCTGGCTATCAGCCATCACCTCCTGGGTCAGGATCAGCCGGGGAATGTAGGATAAAGCTAAGTTCAGAACACAGACATCAGAAATGTAGAAGAGGGCTGATACATTGCTGATGCCTGTATGAACAAGCCTTAAACCCTTAAAGTAAATTTTTTATGAAAATCTATGCCTGCTGAGGTATTAACCCTTTTAGTGCCAGAGGGGACTACGCAGCTCAAATGCTTAACACTGCTATCAGATGTTTTATTCAAATGTAATAACAGTTCAAAGCATCTGTACATTGGGATGATATTTTATTGTATGGTATTTTAATAAATATCTTTAGTTTTGTATATTTTAGTCCAGTGCTTTTCATTTCTCACATATTTTTTGTATATATCCCCCTTTTGTACAGAGTTGGCCCTTTATGTATAAAAGATAATAATAATAGTTTTGCATATGAAATGTACTAACTCTGCAATAAACAAAATGTTAATAAGCATATGCGAAAGTAACAAATATCTATTACGTACCATGTTTTGTATTTTTGCAGCTATAAATGAAGTGGATATAAGTTTATAAACGAACAAAAAAATGCCTGTAGCACTTTATTTAGATTGTAAAATATAATACTTTGGTTGACATTTGTTATTTACAATCCCATTGTACAGTGAGAAATATGGTGATGCTTTAAAAATAACTAACAATATGAATAATAAACTATGTTATTCAAGTTAAACCATTTCAGAAATATTTACATGAAGATTAGCCCTTTGAGTTACACTCCTCAAAGCATTTTTAGCCATCTCTCACATCCAAAGGTTCAATTAACCCAAGACATAATTAAAAGACAACATTACTGATGATAGAGCCCCTTTGGCAGGTTGCATTTTAAGACCTGGTGGATCTGCAGGGGAGTTGAAAGGGTGTCTGAGATCCTTGGTATTAATTTACTGATTCCACAGTCTTGCAGTTTAGAGTCACAAGGTACCCAACCCGGAAGTCCCCAGTGACATAAGGGTATGTACTATCACAGTAGTCCTGGTGGGTACGCTCTGCAAGGACACAACATTAATGCCAGTAACCCTTGCAAGCCATCCCTATAGCATGCACAGAGAAATGCCACACTAGTGTCATTTTCTCTATGTCCTACATAGTACATTAATCTAAGCAAGGTGTAGAGGAAAGGAATGGCCCAAAAACATCCCCTTGCCCGCCCTTTGGAGCAAGCAACATTAAGGAGAAGATATCTGGCATTGATTTCTGGCTTAGTACACAGAAGATAGGCAGGTATATGGACTCATGCTCAATTCTTGTGCTTGATTTTTGCATGGAATCAGTTTTTTACATTTATCTCAATATATCTATCCAAAGAGTAGGAGTCTATGGGGCGGGGCATACAACTCAGCAAAGTTAGTGGCTGGGAGTATTCAAGCTCCACTTCTAGCCCTGGCGGGAGGCTTCTGTTCCCTCCAATGTCTAACAGAGAAAGATGAAGGGAAGGGACCTGTGTTAGAAAAATGGAAATGGCAATACATGGGAAACATGCATGTTTACAGAGGAAGAAGTTCTACTTCAACTTTCTAAGATAAAAACAGATAAATCAATGGGACCAGATGGGATACACCCAAAGTTATTAAAAGAACTTAAGTGTGTTCTGGCAAAACCTTTAACAGAATTATTCAATCAGTCACTAATGACCGGAATAGTTCCAGAAGACTGGAAGTTAGCACATATAGTACCGCTTCACAAAAAAGGTAGCAGGTAAGAGTCTGGTAACTACAGACCAGTAAGTCTTACATCAGTAGTGGGAAAATTAATAGAGACTATGCTAAAGGAAAGAATTGTTGAACGTGATTGCTGGCCTTTTCTGTCAGTTAGCTGTGAGGGCTTTCCATTGGTTGCCTGTGTTTAGTCCGCACAGTATTGCCTACATAGACTGGGTTCCTGCACCCTTTGGTTTCCCTTTCGTGGTGTCTCTATGTCAGTGGTCACCTGCCTCTGGATTCCTGTGCTCACTGGGCCTTGCTTGAATCCTCTACTACTCCAGTGTCAGCGTGCCTACCTTGACAGCCAGTATGCACTGAAGAAGTGGTTCCTGCTTCCGTTCCTGATCCGGTTTGGCTGACGTTCCTGCTTCCGTTCCTGACCCGGTTTGACTGTCGTTGCTGCTCCAGTATCCTGTCCCGGCTTGGCTGTCACTCCTGCTCCTGGATCATGTTTGAATTCTTTCCTTTTGACATGATTGCCTGGGCGACAGTCTGATTATAGGGTTCCTCCGTTGGTGACACCTCTGATACTAGGCTTCTGGCCTTGTGTTGTCCAGTACGCGGTACTGGTTTACACCAATATTACACCGGTTGTTTGCTGCCTCCGTTACAGCACCAGTAGGGCCTCAGTGTTGTCCAGTACGAGGTACTGGTTTGCTCCAATACTACACCGGTTGCTTGCTGCGTCCGTTACAGCACCGGTAGGGCCTCCGTATTGTCCAGTACACGGTACTGGTTTGCTCCACCTTTACACCGGTTGCTTGTCTTAACAACTCTATAGCACAGGTAGGGCCTCTCCGGTTGTCCAGTACATGGTACTGGTTTGCTCCAATATTATACCGGTTGCTAGCTGCCTCCCTTACAGCACCGGTAGGGTCTCTGTGTTGTCCAGTACGCGGTACTGGTTTGCTCCACTGTTACACCGGTTGCTTGCTGCCTCCGTTTCTGCACCGGTAGGGCCTCTGTGTTCTCCAGTACGTGGTACTGGTTTGCTCCACCTCTACTCCGGTTGCTTGTCTTACCAACCTTACAGCACCGGCAGGGCCTCCCTGTTAGTCCAGTACGGGTTACTGGTTCGCTCCACTCTATCACCGGTTGCTGAGGCTACCTCCGTTACAGCACCAGTGTGGTTTCCATACTCTGTGTCACCTTGTTAGGCTGCCTTACCCGGTATTTTGGTAAGGTCGGTAGAGCCTACTACATCCTGTTGTGCCAGTCTCTAGGCTGCCTTGCCCGGTATATTGGCAAGGCCGGTAGAGCCTACTTCCTCTCGTTATGCTAGTCTCCAGGATGCCTTGCCCGGTATTTTGGCAAGGCAGGTACAGCCTACTTCTTCTCGTTATGCCAGTCTCCAGGCTGCCTTGCCCGGTATATTGGTAAGGCCGGTAGAGCCTAATTCATCTCCTCGTGCCAGTCTCCAGGCTGCCTTACCCGGTAAAGCCTATATATATATTTAACTATTGTTCACTACTCCTTTTGAACCAGTTGTGTGTCTGTATCATATGTGTATGTCAGGACCCGTTAGGGTTCTTATTAACTTTTCAATAAAGTTGTGTTTTTATCTTAACCCTGTGTCTGAGAGTCAAAACTAACCGTGACAATCTGTCACAGTGCGCCATGTGGCAGCTGATCGAGCTGGCTGCATTCTTACCTCTGGCTGCGTCGGCCACAGATGTTGTTCCAGCGGCTCAGCCGCGTTCTGGTTCTTCACGGCTTCAGCCACTCGTGTTCTTGGCGGTTCGGCTGCTGTCGGGTGACATCATTTTTGCCATTTAAAGGCAGTCTGACCAATTTGGTGCTCCTCCCTTCCTTGGGGCAGGTCTTTAAAGACTGCCTGGATACAAGGCTCATTCGCCCTTTCGTTGGTGTCCAGTGCAGTTCTTCTGCTTAGCATTCTCCCTGTATTACCTGGTTTTGTCTGACTACCCGTTCTGGTGCTGACCTGTGGCTCTGTCTGACTATCCATTCCGTGTATGACCCTGGCTTAATCCAATAACCAATCTTGTGCAGACCTGTGGCTCTGGCTGACTACCTGTTTCGTGTATGACCCCTGACTTGTCTGACTATCCGTTCTGGTGCTGACCTGTGGCTCTGTCTGACTACCCGCTCCGTATATGACCTTGGCTTAGTCTGACAACCAATCTGGTGTGGACCTGCGGCTCTGGCTGACTACCTGTTGCGTTTTGACCTTTGGCTCATCTGACCATCCATTCTGGTGCTGACCTGTGGCTCTGTCTGACTATTCCTTCGTTTGGCCTTCAATTTGAGTCAGATATCCAATCTGGTGCGGACCTGTGGCTCTGGTAAACTCTAGCCTTACTGACTGCAGGCGTGAGTCAGCAGCCTCCCTTGTTGCCTTCCTTTGGGAGAGGCGGTCTCTGATTTCTGATAGAGGTTTGGCTTCTTTGATTACCCTCTGCTCCTTCCTCTGACTTGCTGTGATATTTTGATGGTTATTACCGCTTCCAATAAAGGTTATTACAATATCGTCTGACTCCTGTTTTTCTTGTCCTCCGTGACAATATCTGAACTTAAGTGGCTTGCAAGATACCAAACAGAATGGGTTTACAGCAGGGAGATCTTGTCAAACTAACCTCATAAATTTTTTGACTGGGTAACTAAAATACTAGACCAAGGGGGAGAAGTAGATATAACTTATCTAGATTTCAGTAAAGCATTTAACACTGTCCATAATAGAAGACTCATTAATAAACTGCAGTGTTTGGGTCTGGATGTAAAAATAGTTAAATGGATAAGGCAATGGCTGAGTGACAGGAGACAGAGGGTAGTAGTCAATGGAGAATATTCGGACGAAAATAGGATTTTAGTCTTACCTGTTAAATCCTTTTCACTTAGTCCATACAGGTCACTGGTACACTGGGAGGCGATCCACCCCTTTAATAGGCAGGAACATTCATTCAAATGTATGCAGGGGGTGGAGCCTCCCCTCCTACTTAAGCTGCCTTCAGGCCAGAGCCAAGCTAGATTGATTTGAGACACTTAAACTGACCAGAGGTAAGAAGGAAAAGGAAGACTCCTGTGAGCATGCCCCGAAGGTCTCCCACTGAATGCCACAGGAGAGCCAAGTATGGTCCCTTGACAGGGTGGGAGACCAGTGACCTGTATGGACTAAGTGAAAAGGATTTAACAGGTAAGACTAAAATCCTATTTTCACTGTCGTCCAATACAGGTCACTGGTACACTGGTATGTACAAACATTGAGCTGTCCCAGAGGCGGGAAGTAAGGCAAGGACCAGGCGTAAGGCCCAAGTCACTAGAACTGCTATGAACCAGTTAATCATATAGCCCAGAAACAGAAGTGTCAACGGACACCAACCAGGGGGGAAAAATATAAACCCCCGAACTAACACAGCACACTGAACTAGAGCCAACCGGGCTCAACAGTAAGGAAGCACTAGGAAACACAGAGTAGAAGTCCTAAACAGGCAAAACTGCCTCCAGGACCTTCCTCCCAAAGCTGGCATCAGCCAAGGCCAGCACATCAACACGGTAGTGCTTCGAGAAGGTGTGCACAGAGGACCAAGTGTCCGCTTTGCACAGTTGATCAGCAGATGCCTTATTCTTATAGGCCCAAGAGGCCCCAATAGATCTGGTGGAACGAGCAGTAACCCTGAAGGGAACATGCTTATTCCGCAATTTGTAGGCTTCACGGATGGTAGATTTAATCCAAGAGGCAATAGTTACCTTGGATGCCGGTCTCCCTGCCCTAGGCCCCTCAGGAATGACGAACAGGGCGTCAGACTTCCTGATAGACTCAGTGCGATGAACATAAAATTTTAGACAATGCACAACATCCAACAAATGGAGATCTCTTTCCTTGTCAGAGGAAGGGTTAGGGCAGAAAGAGGGAACCACAATCTCCTGATTGATGTGAAATTCGGATACAACCTTGGGTAAAAACTCCTTGGAAGTGCGAAGCACTGCCTTATCTTTGTGAAACACCAAGTAAGGAGGTTTACAAGACAGAGCCTGTAACTCTGCTACCCGGCGAACTGAGACAATAGCCAAAAGAAAGGCCATTTTCCAGGTCAAGAGACGCAAAGGAATAGAAGCCAAGGATTCAAACGGGGGTCTCTGGAGAACCCCCAGCACCAAATTGAGGTCCCACTGGGGAGCAGGACTCTTGAAGGCAGGCCGAACATGAGCCACACCTTGGAAGAAAACCTTAACATCAGGAAGAATAGCAATCCTTTCCTGGAAAAACACAGACAGCACTGAAGTCTGAACCTTGAGAGAACTCAGGCTGAGTCCCTTCTCAACCCCATCCTGTAAAAAGGCTAGGACTGTGGGAAGATGGAAATCTAGAGACAGATCCTTAGCAGTACACCATGCTACAAAGGTGGACCATATGCGATGATAGATCTTGGAAGACACAGGTTTGCGAGCTCTAAGCATCGTAGACACTACTGAAGAGGAAAACCCTTTCTTCTTTAGAATTGAGGATTCAACCTCCAAGCCATCAAATGGAGATGCTGAACATCCTCCTTCCACAGATATCCCTGAAGAAGCAGATCTGGACGTGCAGGAAGCGGGACAGGATCCGTCACAGACATGGCTAGCAGTTCCGGATACCAGGACTGACGAGGCCAATTTGGAGTGATCAGGATGACAGGGCAACGCTCCACCTTCAGCTTCTGGATGACTCGGATCAACAGAGGAAGAGGAGGGAAGATGTAAGCCAGAGGAAACGTCCAAGGGATTGACAAGGCATCCACTGCCAGAGCAAAAGGGTCCCTCTACCTGGAGCAAAACACTGGCACCTTCCTGTTGTGTCTGGTTGCCATCAGATCCACTGCTGGCACCCCCCACATCTGGGTGAGAAGGTGAAACACTTCTGGATGAAGCGCCCATTCTCCGCTGTCGACTGTGTGACGACTGAGAAAGTCTGCCATGACGTTGTCTACGCCTGGAATGTGAACCGCTGAGATGACAGGCACATGATCTTCTGCCCAAGACAAAATGGCCTTGACCTCTAACCAGGCGGTGAGGCTTTTCGTGCCGCCTTGTCTGTTGATGTAGGCCACTGCCGTGGCGTTGTCGGACTCCACTCTGACTGGACAACCTTCCAGCTGAGATCCCCAGTGCCTCAGGGCAAGAAAGATGGCACTAAGTTCCAGAACATTGATGAAGAGAAGAGATTCTTCCAGACCCCATTTCCCCTGAGCACTGAAACGACCCAACACTGCCCCCCAACCCCGGAGGCTGGCATCCGTCGTGACTGTGGTCCAATAGGGTACTCGAAAGGATCTCCCTTTCAGGAAATGAGACAGGTCCAACCACCACTCCAGGCTCAGCTCTACATGAGGGGGCAACGATACATAGAGATGCTGGTGATCTGGATGAGATCTGCAAGTCTGAATCACAAACCTCTGAAGCTCCCTGGTGTGTGCCATGGCAAAAGGCACCGCCTCTATCGTGGAAATGAACTTCCCCACCAGAGAAGACAACCTTGGTACTGGAACCCTGTCCATTTCCAGGATCCTGGCCACCCGGACAGCAATCTGATGAGCCACTTCCTCCGGCAAAAACACCATGCACTGCTGAGTGTCGAACAGGAGGCCCAGGAAGAGGAGCCGTTGAGATGGGACCAAGTCTGACTTGTCCAGATTCACAATCCAGCCGTGGCGATTGAGTGTCTGTATGCACAACTGCAGCTGCTGGTGAAGGATCTCCGCAGATGAGGCTTTCAGGAGCAGATCGTCCATGTAAGGAGTCACCCTGACTCCATCTCGATGAAGCACAGCAATCAAAGCTCCCAACACCCTCTGAAAGACCTGAGGAGCTGAAGTCAGACCAAAGGGAAGAGCTGAAAACTGAAAGTGGCCTTTGTGACAGGCAAATCTGAGATACCGTCTGCTCTCTGGATGAATAGGGATGTGAAGGTATGCATCCTGAAGGTCCAGGGAGGCAAGGAACTCCCCTGGAGACATTGCTGCTATCACTGAACGCAGAGATTCCTGACGAAAGTGGGAACTCACAACAAAGGAATTGAGATCCTTGAGATCCAAAATAGGACGAGCACCTCCGTCCTTTTTGGCCACAACGAACAGGTTAGAATAGAATCCTGAACCTGTGTCTTCTGGTGGAACCAATTCCAGGACCCCTTTGTCCAAAAGATCATGAATAGCGTCGTCGAACAGACGTCTTTTTGTAGGTTCCTGAGAAGGACGTAAAATGGAACCGAAAAGGAGGAAGGGAAGAGAAAGGGATCCTGTATCCCTCTGATACCACCTGAACAACCCAAGGGTCCGCCACAGACTCCTCCCAAACCCGGCGAAAGATGTGGAGACGTCCACCTACAGCCGGATGCGGACCCGGGTTCGGCGAGTCATGCCGAAGCAGTCTTGGAGGTCTTGGCCTTAGGGGCAACTTTGGGCTTCCAGGACTGTTTGGGCTTGGAGGAGGAGCGCGTGGAAGACGGACCTGTTTGGGGCGTGGAACGTGTCTCAGTTTGGAAAGAACGAAAGGACCGATTGCGTTTGGCTGAAAAACTTCTTCTTGAACACCGATGGCAGAAGAGTACTTTTGCCACCAGTAGCCTCACTAATCATCTCCTTAAGTTCAGATCCAAACAGTAAGGACCCCTGAAAGGGCAAAGAAAGCAAGGCTTTCTTAGATGCAGTGTCAGCAGACCAAATCTTCAACCAAAGAGCACGTCTAGCTACTATGGAGGAGGTAGAGGCCCTCGCCATCATGTGCACAGCATCAAAAGCAGCATCAGCAACATAATTTTGAGCTTCTAACATATTAGCAAGAAGCTGCAACTGCTCAGACACTGGAGCATCCTGGTGAACCGCCTCAGCCAATTGCTCAGTCCAGGCCGCAATGGCCCTATTAACCCATGCCACTGCAAAGGTTGGACGCATGGCAGTGCCAACAGAGGCAAAAATGGCTTTAAGACAAATCTCTAACTTTTTGTCCGTCCAATCTTGCAGGGCCGAAGCATCAGACACAGCTAAGGCAGTAGATTTGGATAACCTAGAAATAGGAGCATCCACTTTAGGAGGATGAACCCATTTTGCCAGTTCAGTCTCAGGAAAAGGATAAAGTTTAGCAAACTTCTTGGACACAGAAAAGGATTTTTCAGGGTTCCTCCAAGCGTCTGAGACTAAACGGGCAAGTGTAGGGTTAGTAGGAAAACAAACCGCAGCCTTTGATGGTTTTTGGAAAACATCAGTAGGATCATGAGTAGATTCCTGAGTCAAAGGAAGGTTGAGCATAGTAAGTACAGCTCTGATCAAACCCTCAGCCGAAACTTCAGGGTCACATTCATAAGGGTCACCAATGGACCGATTAGATTCAATAACAGTGCCTTCCTCAGCATCAGAATCTTGTAAAAGTTCTTCTTCAGAAGAATCAGACACATCAGGAGCCCCCTGTGGCTTAGGCAGGGAGGTCCTGATTGAGGAGGGGGTCTGCCAGACTTGCAGAGCCCCCTGAACCTGAGAGGGAAAGAGTTGAAGAGTGGATCTGAGATCCCTAGTGGCAGCTTTAAACTCTTTTACCCAAGTTGGCTCAATAGCATGGCTGGGAAGCCCAGGGTTGCTATCCTGACTTTCTGCACATTTTGGGCATAAATGACCTGAAAATTCTCTAGGCAGTCCAGAGTGACAAGAGGAGCAAAACGCAATGGGGGAAATGGTCACCCCAGCCTCTTTGGTCTTGGGTCTAGCCCCTGACTCCAGTGGAGTAGACATGCTCACAGCGTCAGATATACACCACCTAATAAAACCACCCAGTAAAAGTGTTAAAGATTAAAGTTTCACCCCAGAAATGCCTAAAATCGGACTTATCTGGCCAGCGAAGGGTTAATCTGCTGAGAGGAGAGAAGGCTCGGTCCCTGTGTAGTATACTCACTGAGAAAAACACCACAAAATGGCTGCCACAACGGGAGCCAATCAGAAAACGAGCGCGAAGCGGACGCTCGTGGGAAACGTGGTTTTCCTCAGAAGTACCCATAAACAGTGCCCGAAGCCCCCCCAAACCCCCAACACACTGAATCTAGTCACCGGATGATAGAGCAGGGGAAGACCAACAAAATAAGCCCTCTCTGAAGTTGCTGTGACAAGCGGTTCCAGAGAAACGTCCCACACTGTGAAATCCCATAGAGAGTAAAGGAGCAATGGCGTCTATGCGGGAAAAAGCGCGCTTAAAGGCGCGGAACACTAAATCTGAATAAAGTATACTAAAAGTAAAAAAAGTACACCAAACACACTTTTGACATGGAAAACAAGAGAGAATAAGGACCCAATGCTCCAAAACTCAGGGAATACCACAAACATTGCATAAACACAAGCAATATAAATAAAAACACCCTATGAGTGCTGGAGTGCAGAAAGCTTAAACTCCCAAATACAAGCCCAGAGAAGGGACACTGTGGGGACAAGTGGACCTTCAGCACTCAAAGGGTGGCTCACCTTTCTGCAGGACTTCTGTCTTCAGGTAACCATGTTAAAAAGGAGATTAACCAGAGGAAAATCCCCCCAGCAGGGAAGCTGCTTGCCTCAAGCTGTTCCCTCTTCAGGGCATAAGGTCCACCAGAAAATCCCTGGAAGCTGCACTAGCCACTTTGGAGAGGGCAATTCACAGCCATGGTCACCCGCCTAATGGTGGTATTCCATATTTGAAAGAAAACAATAAAAAACTAAAGTTGAATGAGAGATGTTCTCCACCTGGTGTGCACAGCACACAGGAACAAATCAATCTAGCTTGGCTCTGGCCTGAAGGCAGCTTAAGTAGGAGGGGAGGCTCCACCCCCTGCATACATTTAAATGAATGTTCCTGCCTATTAAAGGGGCGGATCGCCTCCCAGTGTACCAGTGACCTGTATTGGACCACAGTGAAAGGATTGTTACTAGTGGAGTACCTCAGGGATCTGTACTGGGGCCCATTCTTTTAAATATTTTTATTAGTGATATTGCAAAAGCTCTTCAATGAAAGGTATGCCTTTTTGCAGATGATACCAAGATCTGAAATAGGGTGGACATTCCAGGGGGACTAAGCCAAATGGCAAATGATTTAGGTAAATTAGAAGAATGGACAAGAGTGTGGCAGATGCAGTTTAACATTGATAAATGTAAAATAATAATAAAAAGGGTACTGTGCTATCAGAGACAACAGAGGAAAGGGAATTGGGAGTATTTATTTCTAATGACTTAAAGGTAGACAGGCAATGTAATAAAGTGGTGGGGAATGCAAGCAGGGTACTGGGTTGTATAGCTAGGGGCATTAGTAGCAGAACAAGGGAAGTGGTCATGCCACTCTACAGATCTCTAGTTAGACTTCACCTAGAGTATTGTATACAGTACTGGAGACCCCATCTCCAGAAGGATATAGATACTCTAGAGAAAATTCAAAGAAGGGCTACTAAAATTGTGACTGGTTTACAGGAAAAGAAATATCAGGATAGACTAAAGGATCGGAACATGTATAGCATGGAGGAGAGAAGAGAGAGAGGGGATATGATTGAAACATTCAAATACATGAAGGGATTCAACAAAGTGCAGGATGGAAGTACATTTCAAAGGAGTAAAAATGTTAGGACAAGAGGCCATAGTCTAAAACTAGAGCGACACAGGTTTAGATGTAATGTAAGAAAGTTTTACTTCACTGAGAGGGTAGTAGATAAGTGGAATAGCCTACCAGTAGAAGTGGTAGAAGTTAATACAGTGACAGAATTTAAGCATGCATGGGATAGGCATTAGGCTGTCCTTAACATAAGAAAAGACCAAGGACCAAAAAAGGTTTGAGGTTTTTACAGTTGGAAAATGGGCAGACTAGATGGGCCTAATGGTTCTTATCTGTCGTCAAATTCTATGTTTCTAACAGGAATCATTTTACATAGGAACATAGTTGATGAAGTTGAAAAAATACATGTGTCCTTTAAGTTCAACTTTTTGCTGTATCACCCTTTTTTTTGTTCCAGAGGAAGGCAAATAAATAAAAATAAATTCAATAAATGAATAAAAAGTTGAGGGCTGCAGGGAACTTCCATTCTGTGGTTCAGTGTTCCACAATGAACATAAATGCACCTATAGCTGATCTCAGTTTAGGTAAATTGATATTTTTTGACATAATGCTAACTTTTAGTGCATTAGGTCTATGTAGTAGATAATTCAGTCCAAAAACAATTCAGCTGCAATGTTAGGTGTGTGTGTGTGTGTCAGATGCGGGCATGTAGCTGCCTGCACCGGCAATGAGTAAATAGAAATAAGTGAGCCAAAACCTCTGTTAATTGATGGTGGAGAATGTGAGATGAAAATGTTGTAAAATGCACAAAGAAAGAAGGTCTAGAAAAAAGCTCCATCTGAAGTGAAACACCTCAAATTGTCTTCCCCACTAGAGGATCCACTAGAAATGTTTGCTCTTTTATTATTTTATGCATTTTTTTTTTTTAATAACTTGGTTTTGGCTCTCATATACTGATTTTAATTTGTGTGGGCTATTTTCTTGTATGTAGTAAATTGCTACAAACAGTAACATGGCCTGGTACATAAAAAAGTAAAAGCTATATGTAAAAAAATATATATTCTTCCTTACATAAGTAAATTTGCAAATGAAAAACAAACTACCTAAAATGGTGTTTCACCACTTTCATACCTAACATCTTAGTGACCAAGGTAATGAAAAGCAACAGGCTAAATGCACAAGTAAATATGTTTATTTTCTTGCATATTAGCCATACGCTGATTCAACATTGTCAAATAATATTTTGGAATTGCAATATACCACAGAAATACTTTAATTCCATTCACTTTCTTCAGGCTGGCATAATCTTAGCATATTTCCCTGCCAATTGCCCAAGACAAGGAAATATTCTTGATTATTGATAAATACCCTTTACATTTTTATCAATGGTCGCATCAAACAGTGGAGGGAATTATATCTGTGACACTACTCTATTCCCTATGTGAAGGGATACCCATATAAGAGCTGTTTCACATGGGGTAAAAGTAATGTAACTGCATCTCTGACACACTTAAATTGCCAGAGTTGTGAATTTACCATATCCTGTTGCTGGGAAGGGTGTGAGGGGGGCAGAGTTGTTCCATGTGGAAATAAGTCATACATTATTAGTTGATGAAACATATGTCAGCCATTCAATGCAGATTGTGCTTAGTATCATCTCCCAAAATAACTCTTTTGAAAGATCTGAAAGTGGCCTCATAGGCAACTGTCAGACCAGCCATCCTGAGACATTACTGCATATTTTGTGTGAACACATGAAAGATGTATACTGAGTCTTAGTGCATTCATGTGAGATGATGGTCACCTGAGTTAATAACACCCATCGATTTCCTGCTGGACACTATGCAAGGTGACATCTAGTATACACAGGGAGGAATGTATGATAGTCACCTGAGTGACTAACACCCATCAAGTCCTCAATGTACGACAGTCACCTGAGTGACTAACACCCATCAACTCCCATGCTGGACACTACACAAGGTAAAATCTAGCACACACAGGGAGGAATGTACAATGGTGATGCTACACTAAATTAGGCACTAGAATCCCCTAGAATACCCTATGCTGGGCTAAAGCCAATTTACTAAGCCATAATGCCATTTGTGCCAAGGAGAGGGCAATGAGGTAATCTTTTGGCATTCTGGGGCATTCCTTTAGCCAGTACCAAGATCTGCTCCATGTATTAATATGGAGTAGACAATTTTTCCTGAGAAGGCATACAGAGTTTGCTAGCATTAAAGAATGTCTCAGGTGCATTGTGTTTGGAAGTATGCTCTACAGAGATCATATACTGTGGTGCAGAACCTTAAATTCAGCTACTGGTGCTACAGGCTATCACCATAAGGCTGCAGTGGCGCATTTGAACATACACCCCACTAACTCTGCATTAACGTCACCTGAGAAAAAATGTCTTAACCTCTTGAGTGCCAGAGAGGTATCCAGCACATTTCATTGCAATTCGCTGGATACTTCATTGGCATTCAAAGGGTTATAGGTTAGCAAACCAAAAGCATTTTCTATGTAACCCCCTGTATGTTAGAGGCATCTCAGCAATGTGTTAGAAATCTCTGAAGCATAAAGTGGGTTAATGTGTGTCTGTATTAAGAAGGGTGGAGTATTTTTTTTGCTAAGCTCTCAATTAGTTTTTTTCTGATGAAATTCCAGTGCCCCTATACATATTTATGCATTCATCTCAAGAATGCTGTTTACAGCTGCTTGTAAGTATGGTCTGCAAACAATGACAGTGCTTCAGCACAAGTGCGTGGTTGGTATTGCCTTATCCCATAGGCTGAACACTGAAATATACACACTGGAGCTGATGTACTAAGACAGACTGGAGTCATTCTGGACCAAGCCATCTCCACCACAGTAGACAAATAAAACATTAACACAAATTGTATTGGTTTAAATGGGGCTTTTAACCACTTGAATGCCAGAAAGGAATCCAACTCATTGTGTATGAGACTTTTCTGGCATTTGAGAGGCTAACCCCTTGATGAGCAGAGGGGTGTGCAAAGCATTGCTTGGCACACTCCTCTGTTCCTCAAGGGGTTAAATTAATGAGAATTTTCAAGAACATTCAAGAGGTTAAAAGCCCCGTTTGAGTCAATGGGAATTTCTGTGCACAGTACCCTAAAATGTATCTTGCTCTTTTGGGTACATCAGTCTCATGATGTGTAGTCTTGATTCTAGCTGTGCCCACACAGATAACATTGTGGTAGCAGTGTTTGAGGCACTTGAATTGCATGAAGAAACTGATGCAATTTTACTGCAATTACATGTAATAGCGCAGCAAGTTTTTTTTTCTTCCACCTATCAATCCTTTGTCTCAATGCAAAGAGCAGCAACATCACACATACAATGCAACTAAATTATATCTGTGCAATTCCAATGAATAATTGAATAATAATGAGTTTAAATTCTTACTGAAAGAGAAATTGGTAGGTGAATTAACTCATCGGTGGAAAAAAGTGCAACACGCTTCATATTAGTGCAACATGAGTTTTGTTTGATCCTAATTCTATATATATACTAGTGTAAAAGGAAAGGTTGACCCTTTGAGTGCCAGAGGGGTATGCAATGCATTGCTTTGCCGCTACCTCACTGCTCCACGTGATACAATCATGTGCAGTAGATACTGCCCAAACGCAGGTGGTCTCTACTGCGCATGACTGCATCGTGACAAACATCCTAGCGAATTATTATGTATGATGTATTCTGTCTCTGCACCACCCTCTGTGTCCTTTACCTTTGTCTATGCATTTCCTTCTCTGTCTCCTCCACCTCTGTCTATATACTTGGCTGCACCTTTGCTGGAGAGCGATACTGACCACACTGTTGCTGGTATGAACTTACAATTTTTGCAGGCCTATTGATTTAACACTGGCTTAATGAAGACTCTCTATATACATTCCCTCCTCTTCCCTTAGCAAATATATTCTCTCATCTATCACTTTCCCTTGTATACACTGCTTCCACATTCCCATCTATACAATCACTCCACTTCACCCTGTGTATACACTCTTTTATAATATTAGCTACATATTTCTTTGGCTTCTGTGTGAAAATTGCCACCTTTCTCTATCTATACATCCCCTCCTCTATCACCTCTCGCAATGTCTATATATATTCTTTCTACTCACTGCCCTGTCTATAAATTCCCTCCATCTATACATTCTATCCTCTCCATGACTATATATTAATTCCTCAATCTCCTCTCCCCTGTCTGTCTCCTCTTCCCTTATCTATACATCCTATGTTGTAGCTTTTCTCCCTCTGTCTATGTATTCCCCTCTACTATACTGTCTATAAAATCCCTCTTCTCTGTGTATATACATCTCCCCTCATCTATCTACTCTCCTCTAACTATACATTTTTTCCTCTATCACCACTGTTTATATATTCTTCTTCCTATTTCATCACCCTGTCTATAAATTCCCTCCACTTCCATCCATCTATACATTCTGTCCACTCTATGATTATATATTAACTCCTTAGTCTCCTCTCCCCCTAGCTATACATCCCATGTTGTAGCTCCTCTCCCACTGTCTATATAGTTCCCTCAACTTCCCTGTCTATACAACCTCTCTCTTCTCTCTGTAAACACACACACACATATATATATATATCGTGCTGCATCCTTGGAACACCCAGGCTGAGTACATTTATATTACCTCTCTATGGGACGTGCACCATAATTTTTTACTATTATACTGTTGGTTAGTGTGTGCTGTATGGCTTACTATATACTTATATATATATATATATATATATATATATATGCATACATTCACTCCTCTAGTTTCTCACCTATCGATAGATCCCATCCTCTTATCTCCTCACCGTCTATACTTCCCGTTCCCTATTTCTTTTCCTCCTGCCTACACATTTCCTTGTCTATCTCCTCATCTCCTATCTATACATCCCTTCCTCTATCTCCTCTACCCTATCTATACATCTCCTTTCCTCCTGTCTACACATTTCCTTCTCTATTTCCTTACCTCCTATCTATACATTCCTTCCTCTATCTCCCCTCTACCTTATCTATACATCCCTTCCTCTATCTTCTCCCCTCCTATCTATACATCCCTTCCTCTATCTCTTCTACCCTATCTATACATCTCCTTTCCTCCTGTTTACACATGTACTTCTCTATTTCCTTACCTCCTGTCTATACATCCCATCCTTTGTGTTTTCTCACCCCTTATCTATACATCTTCTATATCTCATCTCCCCTATCTATACCTTTCCTCTATCTACTCTTCCTCTGTCTACACATCCCCACTTAATCTGGAAAATAAACATCTGTGATGCATGCAGGATTAACAATATAAAACTGAATATATTTGGGAATAGATAGAGGTGAGGAGATGTATAGATAAGGTAGAGGAGAGAGAGGAAGGAATTTATAGATAGGAGGTGAAGAAATAGAGAAGGAAATGTGTAGACAGGAGGAAAGGAGATGTATAGTTAGGGTAGAGGAGATAGAGGAAGGGATGTATAGATAGGAGGGGAGAAGATAGAGGAAGGGATGTATAGATAAGGTAGAGGGGAGATAGAGGAAGGAATATATAGATAGGAGGTGAAGAAATAGAGAAGGAAATGAGTAGACAGGAGGAAAGGAGATGTATAGATAGGGTAGAGGAGATAGAGGAAGGGATGTATAGATAGGAGATGAGGAGACAGAAGGAAATGTGTAGGCAGGAGGAAAAGAGATAGGGAACGGGAAGTATAGACGGTAAGGAGATAAGAGGATGGGATCTATCGATAGGTGAGAAACTAGAGGAGTGAATATATATATATATATATATGTGTGTGTGTGTGTGTGTGTGTGTGTGTTTACAGAGAGAAGAGAGAGATTGTATAGACAGGGAAGTTGAGGGGACTATATAGACCAGTGGTTCTCAAGCTTTTATCTATACATCTTCTATATCTCATCTCCCCTATCTATACCTTTCCTCTATCTACTCTTCCTCTCTCTACACATCCCCACTTAATCTGGAAAAAAAACATCTCTGTGATGCATGCAGGATTAACAATATAAAACTGAATATATTTGGGAAGGTTCAACACACTGAACATAGTGCCCTGACACACACTAGAATGTTGATCCGTTATATGAGTGTTTGGAATTACTTGTCTATTCATTGCTTACTCTATCTATACCAGAGGTGTCCAAATGGTTTTCTTCAAGGGCCAGACAAATAAACAAACAATCAAGAGGAGGCCAAAATGGCAGGAATTTAATATATTTTAATGGAATATTGCTTAAAGTATCTTGTTCTCATTAAAGGTTGGATATTTAATTCCATTTCCTCAGAGTTCAATACTGTTGATGTACAGTATTTATAAATTAATGTACAGATGTGGTGATTCACTCTGTTCAAACAATATGAGTGTATTAGTTTGTAAAATCTACTGCATATATTATAAAGTGTCTTATGGATGTCACAATAATACTACTAATAAAAATGAAAATAAATAAAGGTTTTAGATTTTATAATGACTCATTATTCAGATCCGGCATACTTTAGACATTATTTGGCAAATAGATTGTTGTGTGGGGTGAAGGAAGAATGTGAATAACTAAAAGATGTTGCAGTTTTAGATGTAACAGAGGCTTACATCAGGTATGTTAATAAAATTAAAAGGAAAAAGAAAGCAAATCTGATTCTCTAGTGAGGAAGCTTATACTGTAAAGATAAAAATATATGCTTATAGAAAATATAGACACGCTCTGTCAAATGAAGACAGCAAAGTGAGTATAAATGTGGGAGACAAAGCACTCAGGCAAATGTTCCAAAACATAAGAAGAACAGAAAAAAACCATTAAGTGAAAAATGAAAACTCTCATTAAATATATTAGTGAAAGGAAGAATCAAATGGAAATGTGTAACAATAAATCCAAAAGGCATTATATATGTACTGGTAGTTAAGGAAATGGCTGACTACTTAATTATTTCTGCCTAGGTTTTGAAGATGACTATGAAGAGTGGGAACTCTCATTAAGAGAAACATCTATAAACGGTAAGGCAGTAGATACGTTATGTCTATCTATAAGAATATGTAGCTCCACCTCTCTAAATATTTCCTCTTTTATATTCTCTTATGTGTATATATTACATCTTTTACCCACTCTCATTCTGTCCATATATTCCCTCCTATCTCTAATACATTTCTCCATTCCTTCTCTACATACCTTCCTCTAGATTTTCTCTTTTTATAAATACACCCTTCTATCTACTCTCTCTTTCTATATACATACTCCCCTCTCCCTAGCTGTATGATCCATCCTCTTTGTCTTTATGATCCCACCTTCCATCTCCTATGTATTCAGTGAAGAAGGATAAACTGGAGGGGCTAACCCTCTAAGCACCAGAGGGTTCAGCACAAAATCGTATATGCCAAACTCCAAGCAGAAGAGACAACTGCCCTTTTAGTGAAAATGGACAACTTTTTTAGACTTATTAGTGAAGGGAGGAAAATCAAAGAAGCTATGGTAAGGCTAAAAAACAGGAAAAAATAAATAGGTGGGCAGAGACAAGGCAATAACCAACTATCTGTTTATTTCTGCATAGGTTCTGAAGATGACTGTGAAGAGTGGGAACCCCCATTAAGACAAACAACTGTAAATGGTAAGGCAATAGATACCAGTCTATGTAAAGAAGAATGATACTTGTAGAACACATTCTCAATGCCTCTGTTTCTTTTCATTCAGCCTATACATTCCCCTCCTCTATACCCCTCCTGTCTCTTATAGTTTCTCTATCTCTTCCCCCTCACCAATCCCTGCCTCTGTCTTTGCCACTCTTCTATACATTCTCCAGTTCTTATGTTATTCTATAGAGCCTATGCACTAAAATCTCCGAAGCTGAAGAAATCTTAGTGCATAGGTTCCACATAATAAAATAGGAACTGGAGAAGTCAGTGGCCTAACGATAGGGGTCACAGGGGTAGCAACTGCGACAGGGCCCGTCACCCCAGGGGCCCGGCCACCCCCTGCACCCCCCCCCCCCCACCACCACCAGGCCCACAGCAAGCTGAGGTCTGTGCCTTCTTCAGCACAGAACTGTATTAGCAGCTGAGCTCCCGATGTCTCTGACACTCTAGTAATGCGGAGAGCTGGGAGATTACATCATCTCCAAGCGCTCTGCATTACTGCAGAGAGGACCGCGCAGGAGCTCCAGCTTCTAACAGAGATCTGTGCAGAAGGAGTCACAGACTTCTCCTGCCATGTCATTGAACCACCAGGGAAGTAGGAGGTGGACACTGGGGATCAATGTGGAAAGGTGTACATTGGAGGCAATGTGGAGAGGTGGACAATGGGGGCAATGTGAGGGGCAATTTGGAGATGGCCAATGGGGGCAATGTGGAGGTGGCCAATATGGAGATACCCCATGGGAGCAATGTGGTCGGGGAGGGGGGCCCATGGCAATTTTTGCACCAGGGCCTGGTGACTTCTAGTTACGCCTCTGGGAGAAGTGGTAAACTGGAGACGTCATCTCCACTTTATCACCTCTTTATCACTGCTTAGTGACTCAATATCCTTTTAAAAAGTCGCATATAAAATATCACGCTGCTAGCAGCCGCATTAACCATGCTGTGTTCAAAATAGCGACATGAGAATCTGGCCCTGCATAAAAGCATCAGGTTCTCATGTCGCCTCTTCAAACATCGCTACCTTCACTTTACTGCCCGCATACAACTCCCATCATCCTTACCTTGCCTGTAAAGATGTCCAGCAAGGCCATCAGCTCAGAAAGGGCAGAAAACAGTGGGACCCCAATACAAACATCTACTGTCTGAAGAATTCTGGTCAGAAGTGGTCTACATGAAAGACTTGAGGCCCAAAAGCCATACCTCCGATGTGGAAACAAGGCCAAGCGACTAAACTATACATGAAAACACAGGAACTGTGGTGCAGAAAAATGGCATTTGGTGCTCTGGACTGATGAGTCAAAATTTTAAATATTTGGCTGTAGCAGAAGGCAATTTGTTAGCCGAAGGGGTGGAGAGTGGTACAACGAGTGTCTGCAGGCAACAGTGAAGCATGATGGAGGTTCCTTGCAAGTTTGGGGCTGCATTTCTGCAAATGGAGTTGGGGATTTTGTCAGAACTAATGGTCTCCTCAATTCTGAGACATACAGGCAGATACTTATCCATCATGCAATACCATCAGGGAGGCATCTGACTGGCCCCAAATTTATTCTGCATCATGGCAATGACCCCAAACATGCAGCCAAAGTCATTAAGAACTATCTTCAGTGTAAAAAAACAAGGAGTCCTGGAAATGATGGCGTGGCTCCCACAGAGCCCTGATCTAAACATCACTGAGTCTGTCTGGGATTACATGAAGTGAGAGAAGCAACTGAGGCTGCCTAAATCCACAGAAGAACTGTGGTTAGTTCTCCAAGATGTCTGGAACAACTTACCTGCCGTGTTCCTTAAAAAACTGTGTGCAAGTGTACCTAGAAGAACTGATGCTGTTTTGAAGGTAAAGGGTAGTCACACCAAATATTGATTTGATTTAGATTTTTCTTCTGTTCACTCACAATGCGTTTTGTTAATTGATAAAAATAAATTATTAACAGGTCTATTTTTGAAAGCATTCTTACTTTACAGCATTTTTTCACACCTGCCTAAGACTTTTGCACATTACTGTATTTATATAAAATTCGAAGTGGTTTCTGGGTCATTGTCCACCCTGGGGAGACATGGGGATGGAGTCAGGACAAATACAGTGAATCAGGGGTGACAATTTTCACAGGAGATTCAACTGAAATTTTCAATTCATGCAGTATCTTTTTAATTACACAATTTTATTATTTTAAGTTATATAAATAGAAGTCATATTTTATTTATTGCTAGCTTCTGTATAGTCTCTGCCAATTGGACCTGTTCTTGATCAAAAGGGGTGCTTCTGGTGGGTATCCTTTTGAAAGGTTGCACACAAAAAAGTGTGCGACCACATGAGACTTTAACTATGTCTCCATGATAAAAATGGCGACATGACAATCTCGCACTGCATGACAGCGCGAGATTCTCATGTCGCGTACTGAACAGATGCATACCTTTAACTGCATTCATTAAACGTTTCCATGGGCAGACAGCAGACCAGCGATCATGTGGTATCTGGATGCTATCGGCTTCTACTCTGCTCTCACCAGTGCTTGGTAGAAGGAAACTAGGAGACAGTCAGCTATTTTGGTAAGATAGCACAATATTAGTAATAAAGCCCCTTATCTCCTTCCTTGGCCCATGTCAGGGACGATCTTCTGTCCAGAGAAAGGCTGATGAGCAGGTTAGATCTGCTTATCTGTCATCTGCCCTCAGTGTGTGCCAGCTGGGCCACGCAACTCCCCTTTCTTATTCTAATTAGCACATGCCATTGCAACTATTCCTCCAACCTACATGGTTCTACTTCTTATATAACGTATATATAAAGATAAGTAGAGGGAGGCTATGTGCATAATCAGAGATGCCAGTTCGTGAAAAGGGGAGACAATATTTTCTTTAGGAGCATTAGTGAAAATGAAAGGCGAAATAGTCACGCTTAAGAAAAATAAAGATACATACCGTATGTAAAGTGAGATACTGGAATAGCTGACTGCCTAAAGGGGAGGTAAGGTAATAGCTAATTAAATAAGTATTTCTGTTTAGGTTTCACAGATGACAGTGGAGAGTTGGAATCCCCTGTAAGAGTTTCAACTATAAACGGTAAGTTAATGGACACAAGTCTATGTAAGGTACAATTATAACTATAAACATTTCTCCCTATTTATGCAGTCCCTTTTCTCCTGTCTGCACTAATTTCCTCTGCTCTCTCTCTTTCTATATATTTATATATAGATAGTGCCTCATCCTGTATCTACACATTCCCTCTTGCCTTCCATGCATTCCCTCCTGTATCTCCTCTACTCGTCCATACATTTCCTCCATTATCCCCTCTCCCCCATCTATACATTTCCTCCTTTCCCCCATCTGTGCATTCCATCCTCTATCTCCTATACCCCATCTATACATCCCCTCCTCTCCCCCATTTATAGGTTCCCTCCTCTATCTCATCTCCCCCATCTATACATCCCCTCATATATCTCCTGTCCCCAAGTCTATACATCTCCTCTATCTACTTTCCCTATGTCTAAACACCCCCTCTTCTATCTCCTTTTCCTCTCACAATACATCCCCTCCTCTATCTCCTTTCCCTCTATCCATCTCCTCCTATATCTTCTGACCCCACTCTAAACATCCCCTCCTCTACCTACTGTTCCTCTGCCTATACATTCCCTCCCGTACCTCCTTTCCCTCAGTCTATATACCCCTTCTCTGTCTATTCTCTGCTTGTTAATACATCTCCTCCTCTATCTACTTTCTCTCAATCTGTAGATTCCCTCCTGTATCCTCTCTCCCATCCATAATTTATCTCATCTAGATCATATCTCATCTTTCACCGTCTACATATTCTCTCTTCTGTCTCCTCCCATCTATACATTCCCTCCTATACATACTCTCTCTGCACCCCCCCCCAACATTTCAAATGGCCTAAGAGGGACATTTTTGTTTTAGGTGGTTTGCATAAAGAGTGGCTGGTGGGTGGGGTATTACCAAGAATTTTTTAGTTATTTCATGGCCTATTGACGCCTGTTTTTTTTAACTGAATAAATGATTTCAAGCAAGACCAAAGTATTTTATTCACACAGTGGTTTATAAACACATATACTGAAGTTTAAACAAACATTAACATTAATGTGAGTTTTATTGCTGAGGATCAATGTGTCCCAAAAAGACACTATCCCTCCTAAAGAGGGACACTTGGGAGGTATGGCTGGTGCTCAAGCTGGTCAGACATCAGACCCACCTCCCCTGTGTCCCGATCAGTCAGGGAATGCAGAAGAGAAGTGAGTGAAATAACCCTAAAAACAGAATTTAGAAACTCATATACTGAAGTTTAAACAAGCATCAATGTGACTTGTATTTCTATGGAGCAAAGTGATACACTTATACACACACACACTGCACGGTCTGATCTAAAAAGAGGGACACCAGGTTGGGAACGATAAACAGAGGGATCTGGGCCTCAGAGGGACTGTCCCTCCTAAAGAGCGACACTTGGGAGGCATGTGCCTGAGTCTATACAATCCTTCCTTTATCTCTTCTCCATTTATAAACTACCTGCTATATACTCTACCAGAGTATATATTCTTCCTCTTCCATTCTACACATTCATTTCTCTCTTTTTTTGTCAGTCTGTACATCCCCTTATCTATCTCATAATTTCAAATCTATGTATCTCTTTTACTTTCAATCAGGCTTTACATTCCCCCTCTGTTGCATTCCCCTCAGTCTATACAATCCCTCTTCTTATCTCGCTTCCTTCAATCTAAAAATATCCCCTCCACTGTCTGCTCTCCACCAATCTATACATTCTTCTCTATTTCATCTACCCATCTATGCATTAGGATACATGTACAAATACAACTATGAATTAAACCAGGAAATAGAACCATTTTCATAGTGCTACAACAGCCTAACAGCAAATTACTAATTTTCTTGCAATTAAAGTTCTCCTCTGCATGTCTCTTGTGGCAAATTGAAAGGCAAAGAGTAAGATTATAGGTGTTTTATTGTGTTACTTTCATTTGCTCCTTAACGCCATGTATTAATAAAGCTCTATTTTCATTCGAAGACTATAGAGTAGTGGAACGTGTGTGTGTTGGTATGCACCAAGCAGTTTGTATATTTAGTGTATACTGAAAAGTGCCGATGCATTAGCAGGAAGTCAATAAGGCTTCATGCATCCCATCACCCCATTTTCTCCTATCTCCCTGTCTATACCAGAGGAAGTAATCCCTGGTCTTCAATCAATTCCAGAGATAGCCACCCGTGGTCCTCAGTCTGTACTAGTAGTAGCCACTCCTGGTCCTAGAACTACTAAAAGCGCATGTTCTTAGGATGTCCCAACTGGCACACAGCTGACTTAGTAGTCACTTTAACCCCTTAAGGACCACGCACGCATGTGGCCGTCACTTAAGGACCACAGAGCATTTTTTTTTTCTTTTAAATCCGATTCCGGACTCCCCAAACGGCGTGCAGCCGCGCTGGGAGCCCAGAATTCCATGACGGTCCTGGCACATCATGGGTCCTTAATGCAAATCCAGCCATGACGTGCCAGGACCGCCAAGGGTCCTTAAGGGGTTAACTGGCCACCTGTGCTCATTCAGGGATATCCTGATACATGCACTTTGGGTAGCTCTTGAGGACCACGGTTAGCTACGGATCTATTTATATCCTTTTCCATATATTCTCCCCTTCTATACATGTCCACTTTATCCAGTACTTTCCTGTTATCCGGAACCATTTTCAAAACTAATTCCTGTCAGAATCTGTTGTTACATGTAAAACAGTGGAACCATGGGGTAAAATATTAGAATAAAGATTTTGTTTAAAAATGTTTTGAAACGGTTATTTTGAATATGGTTCCGGATACCAGGAAAGACACTTTATCCTCTCTTCATACCTCCAAACATTTAAATTGGGCAAATAGGGACACTTGTGTTTTAGGTGCTGTTGCTGGTGTGGTGGCTGGTGGGGGAGCATTACTGAGAATGCTTCTGTAATTTTCGGTCATTTCATAACCTACCTCTTTGTGTAACTGAAAAAATTATTTAGAGCAAGACCAAAGTTATTTACTAATCTATAAACACATACACCTAAGTGTAATCAAACATTAATGTGAGTTTTATTGCTGGGGAGCAATGTTATACACACCACACAGTCTGATCTCCTGAAAAGAGGGACACCAGAGAAAGAGGGACAGAGGGATTTGGGTCTCAAAGAGGGACTGTCCCTCCTAAAGAGGGTCCCTTGGGAGGTATGCTTCTGTCCCGTCTATACAGTCCTTCTTATACCTCTACCTCTCCTGCTGTTCAGTCCTTGTCTCCTCTCAGTTATACATTATCTCGTCTATTACCTATTCTCTAGTCTCTGCGTTATGTATCGTCTCATAATTCTTTGCTTATACATTCTCTCGACTTATTCTGTAAACATCCCTGTCTATCCCATGACTATAAATCCCAACCTTGTCTATCTCCAAATCTGTACATTACCTTCTCTATCTCATCTTCCCCGTCTATACATCCCATCCGTTCCTTCTCTAGAAACCCCCACCTTCCCTCGATCCCCCTCCTTCTCCTCCTCATCAGGCGAGCCTCCTCACGCGTCCCTTGTCCCCGGCTGTGTGTGGCTGGGAGCGGCCTTAACCACGCCCAGGGGCGGGGCATACACGGACACAGTGCCAGGCTGGGCCTGGAAGGAGGAGAGGTAGACCGGCACATACAGCCTCCTCCAGCCCCGTACTGCCACAAGAAACTCAAGCTGCTACCGCTACAAGATCTAACGGTGCCCGCGCTGCAGCTACCACACTGTAACTATGCAATAATCTATACTCTGCTTGTTTCAGTTGAAGGGGGAGCGGGACTGCACCGAGGTGCATGGGAGCGGATGAAGGAGCGAATAGTGTGGGTGATGATGCGATTGCACTGACTGGGGCAGACTTTGAATCACACCATATCATTGTATGCTATGTATGTGATTCATTGTGCTCGGATCGGTTGTGTCTGGTCCAAGAACAGAGGGAGGGGGCAGGTATAACGGAGCAGCTAGAGTCCGTACAACCTCCCCTGTCCTGGTTGGGTCACTTCTTGACACTTGAGGATGCACTTCTTCTTGTGCTGTTGGATGTTTATGGGTGTTTCACCCAGTGATTGGTGATGCAGGAAAGCAACTTCAGTCACCGCAGGTTTTGGCTGCAATTCCAGTCTTACCGTGTCAGCCATAGTGTGGGTTATGGGAGTTGTAGTCCATCAACAGTTGGAGGACCTAAGGTTGCGCTGCACGTGTCAGAATCAGGTACTGATTCATTGACGGGCAGCCTGTGATTCCCTAGCTGTTACTGGATTAAAACTTCCGTAGCTGGCTCGAGGAAAAGTAATCCAGTAAGAGCTGGAGAGCTACAAGTGGGCCACCCCTGATAGGATGGCTCGGAGCTAGGTGCACATTGATCTGTGCCACTTTAACGGGGCACATTCGCTAGGTGCCCATCCCAGCAGCAAGCAGGATGCTCCCCTCACTGGTTTGCATGCTGATCTTCCCACTCACACACTTGTGGCCCAGTAAGATGTGCCGAGTGATGTCACTGACATGGTCTCATCATCTCTATATATGGCTACAATCGCTGTCATTTCCTTTGCCTTTTTAAGGGGTTCTCTTTCCCTTTTGAGTAACTCATATATTATTTTTTGCTTTTAAATCCCACGCCATCAAGGTTTATTTACATGCAATTATCATCTCGAGTTCATTCTACGCTGACTGTTGAACATATTGCTATTTGTTCATTTCCTCTGTTTCAGTATCACTTCTCCCTTCTTTTCATTAGAGCTCAGGAGTGGGCAAACTGTAATTTTCCAGTTGCTGTTGTATTAGAACTCCTATCCTTGGCCAGATGAGAGTGATTGGATTCGTAGTCCATCCATCGCTGGGAACAGCCAAAAAACCTTTCTTCCTTTTTCTTTTCTCAGTTAACTGCTGCTGAATCGAGTGTCCCTGATTTTAATCTGCCCCTTTTTTAAATTCTAGCTAAATATTGGGCAATTCTTTGTAATACACCTCTGCCTTTTCTTCCCTTCCCCCCTCTACAGTTCCTTTAAACTATCTTCATACATGAACCCACTGAGGCTCATTTTCTGAGGAAAAGTGGCTGTAGTTTGGGGCAAACCAGCAGAGCTACAGGGAACAAATTACACATCTCCACCGAATGATAGATAGGTCTCCATCACATTGTATTGGAGACTTTTTTTGTCATTCAAGAGGTTAAAAGACTCATGACTCATTTAAATTGTGTATTTTGTGAAGTATTATTTGATACCAGTGGAGAGCTTGGTAGGCTCCAGTATTGCACAAGTTTCATTCAGTACATGAGCTTCACTGAACATTGCTTGTAAGTTCATCTTTGTGTTATTTATCCACATTTATGGGGTTATAGTCACGAGTTTGTCAGTGGTAGTTGATAAATGCATCTCTGGATTGTATCCTGAAAGTCCTGTTTTGTTTTTGAGGGAATTTTGAGATAAAACTATATGATGACTTTATCACAAGCAGTTGAAGTCACCCTTGTTAATGACTTTACCACAAGCAATTGACCCTTTGAGTGCCAGAGGGGTACGCAAAGCAATTCTGTTGCGTACCCCTCTGGCACACAAAGGGTTAAAGACAGCCTTCTGCATGACAGCTAAATGTTGTCAGTTGAAACAAACCACATTGTCGCTAACTCTGCTTTTTAATGTTTTTGTTTGCTTTGTTTCACTTGGCATCATTTTACTATAATTTTTCGGTCCCAGTGATTGCAATTATTTCAATCTTTCTTTCATTCTTTATTTACTTTGACCTAGAATAGACTCCATTGCAGGTGATAAATGGTTGTGTCCCTTAGATTCCTAATTAACTCTATGGGGGGATTTGTAGCTATGCCAGTGAAAAATCATCTTTTATACAGTCCAGTCCTTTATAATGTTTCTCATTCCTTCAGTTTAAATAAATACAATTCATTGTTGACTATGTAGGGAAATGTGTCTGTCATTTTAATAGTAATTTTGACTACCTGTTTTATTTTTAGGTTTTTAAAATGGAGGCTTTGGATAAAGCAGTAAATGGATACATAGATAATTTACTTGGCCCCAGAGGTGAGTTCTTTAAATGAATACATATCTAGTAGTTTAAAATGTGGAGTGCTAGAGGTATGTCAGGTGCATTCCGTTGGATACCCTTCTGGTGTTTAAAGATTTAAAGCAACAGCCCCTTCTGGAAGTAAGGGTGAGATGCACTAAAGCAGTGGTTCTCAACTCCTGTCCTCAGGACCCACTAACAGGCCAGGATTTGATAATTTCCTTGTTAGAGCACAGGTGAGTTAATCAATGTGAGTGAGCCTCTGATCACCACACCTGTGCTCTAGCAGAGAAATACCTAAGTCCTGGCCTGTTAGCGGGTCCTGAATACAGGAGTTGAGAACCACTGCACTAAAGAATGATAAAAAGGTGATCAAGTGGTGATAACTTCTCCAGTTCCTATGTTATGTTATAGAGCCTGTTCACTAAGATTTCTACAACTTTGGAGATCTTCATGCATAGGCTTTATAGAATAACAGATGAACTGGAGAAGTGATATCACTGGAGAAGTTATCTCTGCTTTATCTCCTCACCCCAAGGTGTTCTAACAAGAAACAGTGGCCCAACTACACTATAGTATAGGCTGACCAGACCTCACCTTTAACCGGGGACACATAGGAAATAGGAATATTTCAGGACTGCACTGAAATCAAAGCAGTCCTGCAGTATGCATTTTTCCTATGCGTCCCCGGTTAAAGATGAGGTCTAGTCAGCCTACCATAGTAGTGGAAATGAAAAGTCCTATTGAGTTAAATGGGGTTTTAACACCTCAAATTCAAGAAAAGTATTCACTGTGTGACATCTCTCACTCTCAAGGGGTTAAAATTACCATTTAAATTAATGGGAATTTGTGGTGTTTTCATTCAACCTTATGATGTTGTTGGTGTGTTCCAGAATTGGACTGCTATAGCTTGAAGAATAAGGCACCTTTATTTGTTTGTTTTTTTGTTTATATCTATTTTTGTCGGTATTGAGTCTTGATCGCTATCTAGTGTTGCTTGTATACAGATTCCTTTTCACTCTGTTTCATGTGATACATTTCAGTGCTTGGTATACAAGAAGAGAACACTTGTCAACATGTTTTACATAAAGATATTCAATTATATTTTGGCAATGCAACAGTGAAGTCTGAATTACAAGTTTCCTTTTTATGTGTTTATTCCAAAAACGGTGACATTCCAGGAGACTGTTGTATCTAAACTGACAAATTCCCTGTAGTTAAAGAAAAATAGGGTAGATTTTGGAGTGAACCAGCTTGACCATTAGGGATAAATAAAAATGCCCCAAATTTCTGTTAACACTCTGTGTGCCAGAGGGGTACGGAATTAATTGCTTTGCAATGCGTTCCATACCCCTCTGGCACTCAAAGGGTTAATTTAATTTGGGGTATTTAACCCCTTGAATGGTCGTCCAGTGCATTCAAGGGATTAACAGCTCAGTTTAAATCCAATGCACATTATTACCTCTCTACTATGGTGCCATTGATTTGCCCCAGAATCTTCATTTAAATCGATTGGAATTTTAAAACCCCCTCCACCATGGTACATTTATTTTACACCAGAATTACTCAGCTTAATTTCTTTTTCTTTTTTTTTCTGTGCATATAAACATTGCAGTGGACTATGTGTATTTGTAATATAGAGACTATTAACCCATTGGGTTCTAGAGGTGCATCTGGCTGCTTTGCAGTGCATAGGAGATGTCTCTAGCATCAACTGGGTTAATAACGACTTTATAGTACAGTTCAGATACATGTATATGCTTATCAGTGGTTTTCAAATCAAATACAATGTATGTATATCAGGTAAAATGCACAGATGGGTGTTGTATGTATATGTTTATTTATATAGATCCAACCTGTGTACTTGGCACTTTACAGTTTACATTTAGTATATAATGGGTACAGTAAGTGCAGTGATTAAGTGCTTATATTGACAAACATAATGGGAGCATCAGGTGAGTATACATTGGGATAAAAGGTCCCTGCCCAGTACAGCTTACAAGCTAGGTTTATGTATATCTAATTATATGTACATGAGTTTGGATACAATAAATATTTCACTATTCTTAAAGGGATAGTAATACTTTGTTTAGACAAGCTTGACTATTGTTCTTACTAAATAAATAAAGCAAATGATCTAAATCATGTTGCCATAACTTTTATAGTTTTCGTGTAATAGCGTTTTAAAGATTCCCTCCCCCAAAGTGTGCCTGGTCTGAGTCAGTAGACCATTCTCTTTGATTGCAGTGCTATTTCGGCTCTACAGCCTATGCCATATTACCCCTGTTGATCCAGAAGAAAGCAAAAAAAAAAAAAAAAAAAAAAAGCATTCCCAATCAAACCCCAAGTGGGTAAAAAAAAAAATCCTCCTTGACTCCAAATGGCCAACTGTCAGAATTCTCAATATGGTTCTGGGCTGCATAGATGTCCATTACTTTTTGAAAGCAATTAAAGTATCTGCAAGCACAGAGTCCTGAGGTAAAGAATTCCACAACTTTACTGCCCTAACTGTAAAAATCCCTGCCTTTGTTTTAGTCGAAAGCACCTTTCCTCTAATCTTAATGTATGACCTTTTGTTTTTCACTCAGCTATTTGATTATGGATGGTTCATAATCATATCACCCCTTAGATGTCTCTTCTCTAATGTAAACAAACCCGGTTTGGCTAGTCTCTCTTTATAACTCAGATCCTCCAGTTCCTTTATCAGTTTTGTTGCATGTCTCTGCACTTTTTCCAGTTCAATAATGTATTTTTTAAGAACTGGTACCCAAAATTGTAGTATTACCAAGGATTAGTAGGTGTTATATTTCCTTTAATAATACTGTTTAGAGGTGCTACCTTTCCTTTACAAAAAAATGTATCACCCTGCCAAGCACAAAATGTGTATGCTATAGGCTATATTCACATTGGCAGCCTGAACGGTGCTATGGAGGCTCTAGAGTTTATTTACCTCCTTATCCTGTGTACACCAAGCAGTTTCTATGTAAGCAACAGGCATTTCACATTGATTTGTCATATATGGTGGCTGACATCCATGTGGGTTCTCCATTGATAGGATTATTGGGAAATGTTTTACAACAATTCACTAGATCATGTGAATGCTTTGGAGTGGGGAAGACTTATTTTGTGGTGACAGTTGCCAGTCTGAACAGCTTTATAGGCAAACCATTGCTTTTTTTTTTTTTTTTTTTTTTTTTTTTTTTTTTTTTTTTTTTTTTAAGTTGTGACTAGTGTTGCACTGAAGATGCTGCACTATTGATGCCAGTGTGATTAAATCTTAGGGGTAGAAACGGTTATCATGAAATACACTGTATATGTTGTAGGGCAGTTCCTGATGAGAAAAGCAAGGGTAACCCTACTTCTCAGAGCTGCTTAATTCAAAATGTTTTGTTATCACAGTTGGAGTTTAACATTTCTTATAGCCATTCGATTTGCTATGATAGTCTATGGAGAGCTGTGGTCACTGACACTCAGTTGGCTCTGTAATAACTTTTTTATCCAAAAAGTAAGAAAACAGACTTTATTACAAGTGTCCAAAATATACACATAAGACAGTTAAAAACAGTCTGTTTTCTTACTTTTTACCTCAACTTAATAAGCTCTGGTTCAGGGTGGTCTTTTGAATCTCTTTTCCATGTACATTTCCCAATTTTTCATGATAGTTATAGCTTATGGGTGCCCTGACAGTATTTATCTGTTATCTTAATAATATTTTTTGTCCATTTATTATTAGCGTGTGTAACAGAGCCTTTTTGTGTTTGGTCTTATAATAACTTTTGACTGAAACCTCTCCCAGCAGTGGAAAATAGCTAACACTTATACATTATTTGCAGTATGGATTTTGCATCCCTTTAATTACTGTAGTAAAATGAGGCAATGCTGAAGAGGGTTCTCAGCTGTAACTTGCAAGCTGTTATGTGTGCACTGCTATAGGATATAATTGAACTGAATACCCATTGAGCATTACCTCCATTTTGTTATTACTTGTTACTACTAACCACAAAACATTTTAGCATTTAGTTGCAGACAGAAAAATGTGTTAAAAAAAAAAAGGCGACTGATCTCCAGTGGTTAATCACTATGGTGCAAATCTCCCTTCAGTGATTTGATATGGAGGGGAACTAATGACAGCTCCTGAAGTATGTAAAAGCCCCCAGCTGAAAAGAGCACAGCTGTGCATATTTACCATGCTGCCACAGCTGCCATGTGGCTACTCCATGTATCTACCACTGGTTGTTTTAAAGGGATAGTAATACCTCAATTAAAGCTTAGCTCAGCATATTATTTACAATTTTTTTTATCATGTTGTGCTATGTATAGTTACTTCCAGATTTGTAGTTCAAATTCAATTCAAGACGAAAGGATCCCCCTCCCACCCCCTCTCGCCGCCTCCCATTTGATCTATAGTCTGTTCGTGGGACTGGATGGATGCAGAGAGGGACAATCTGCATTCAGTAAGTATAAGGAATCCCCTGCCCCCCTTGACGAAGAAGAGCAGGATTTTCCTTTTGCTTACTGAAGACTGTTCCTTGCTGCTCTCCATCCAGACCAGGTAGAGAGGTAGTGTGACGCAGGGAAAGGGGTGGGAGGGGGATCCTTTCCTCTTGAATAGCGTTTGAATTACAAATCTGTAAGTAACTATATATAGCGCAACATGTTAAAAAATGTTTAAATGATACTCTGAGTTAAACTTTAATTGAGGCATTACTATCCCTTTAAGGAGTAATAAACCTTTATTATGGGAAAAAAAACCTATAGCAGGGCTCTCCTTTCAGAGTAAAACAAGGGTACTCCTGTTGCTGGGAGATGTTTTGTTTCAGAGCTATTACAGCTGTAACTGTTTTTTTCCCTCTATATTAACATTGTCACCTTTAGTTCATCTGAGGGAGATTCACTAAGCAGTGATAAAGTGGAGATGACTTCTGCAGTTCCTATGTTATTCTATAGAGCCTATTCACTGAGATCTCCAAAGTTGTAGAAATTTTAGTGCATTGGCTCCATAGAATAACATAGGAATTGGAGAAGTGATAAAATGGAGGAGTCATCACCACTTTATCACCTCTTTATCACTGCTTAGTGAATCTCCCCCTGGTGTTCAAACATTTATTCTATAGCCTTGGGTGGGAGAGATGAGCTGCTGACTATATGTCTCTGTAGAATTTTATAGTTTACAGCTCCAACACCTTGTGCCAGTTTGCACTGTTATCACATTAAATAAAACAGCAGGAAGGTCCCAGAAAGAACTGAAAATGTTTGGCTCAATAAACCTTCACTTTGTGCATGTGCTGGAGCTCCATCCATCTGAATTACGAGGTAGATCATTTACATCTATGCATTATTAATATGTTACATGTTTGTCCATTGATTTACTGATGCTTAATTTAATTACTATGAATGTAGGAGTATTTAAATAGGGCAGGGCTGTCCAAGTGCAGTCCACAAGGGCCACCAACAGGCCAGGATTTAAGGATTTCCTTGATTAAGACTGACTCACCTGTGCTTAATCAGAGAAATCCTTACATCCTGGTCTGTTGGTAGCCCTTGAGGACTGAACTTAGACAGCCCTGATTTAAGATATTTTGTGTGTGTGTAATATTCTAACAAAGTAGAGATTAAAGCACAAATGCATAAAATATATACGTTATTCCTCAGGATACACCAACAGGTCAGATTTTTAGCATATAGCTACTTAATGGATCAGTCTTTGTGAATGATCCACCTGTGCTTAAAACCGGTTCTGTTGGTGGGCCCCAAGAGCTGACTTTGGGAATCACTGCAGTAGGTCATAGGAGACTTTGAAAGAAACATCTAATCAGCACCATCCCCTAGCTCTGTCCCTCTACAGCGGCCCATCTTACCCACCACTTGTTACTTCTATGCATAAAACATAAAGGAAATATCTAAAATGAAAATGTGATCATATTTTTCAAAATAGCATGTAGCTCCAGTGGGTGTGCATTTTTTTCGTTGCCAAAGATCCACTGTTTGTTTATATTTTCTTACTCAAGCTTCTAATGAAACAAAAAAAAACTCTAGAGAAGAGCATCAAGGGGATAATTTCAATGAAGTGCTGCTGGTCTATAAATTCTATTACTCTCCGTTAGGAGTTACCTTCCCAAGAGATTGCAAGGACAGATGAAAGAGCCAGGCAGGCATCAGGCACAGTGGGCTGTTGCACAGAAGTAGTCTTTAGTGATGTGATTGAGGGAAATCATCTCCTTTTCCATTGTATTGGAGAACAAACTTGGGAGGAGGTATAACCTCTGTGGGCAAAATGTAGCCCAAGGCCTGTCTGTGTGCACCATGCTACTTGAAATATTTTCGATGCTTTGTTGCCTAGTTTCTGTAAAAGAAGTTTGGAATACATTTCAGTGTTTAACCCTTTGAATACCAGAGAGGCATATTGGATACCGTTATGGCAATCAAAGGGTTAATAAGCTTTTGGCTGCTAGAAACATCTCGAACATTGAAAACACAGGCAGGGATTCTTTACAGTAAGGGCGGTAAGGCTATGGAATTATTTGCCTCGGGATGTTGTGCTTGCGGATAATGTAACTGCATTCAAAAAAGCAATGGAACCTATCTAGCACAGAACAATATTGACAATTATGACAGATGGCTTCAAAGCAAATAGGATATTGATCCGGGGAACTATTTAACTACCAGTTGGAGTCACGAGGGAATAGTTCCCCCCCCACACACACACACACACTTGGGACTACATTGGAAATTGCTCCAGAGGGCTTTTTTGTTGCCTTCCTCTGGATCAACAGGGGTGTTATTGGCATGGGCTGGACTTGATGGACGCATGTCTTTTTTCAGCCTTATCTACTATGTTACTATCTCTAGTATTCAGGGTTGTGATATTAGTATTTCACTGTCGTCCAATACAGGTCACTGGTACCATGGGATGTGTAGTCCCCTTTAATAGGCAGGAACAATTATGCAAATAATCTGCAAGGGGCGGAGCCTCCCCTCTTACTTAAGCCACCTTCTGGCCAGAGCCACTCATATTGATTTGTTCCTGGTGTGCTTGCACACCAGGCAGAGAACAGCTATGCTTCTTAGAGTTTTATTATTTTTTCTTCAAATATGGAATACCACCATTAGGAGGGTGACCATGGCTGTGAATGCCCTCACCCGAAGTGGCTAGTGCAGCTTCCAGGGATTTCTGTGGACCTATACCTGAAGAGGGGACAGCTTGTGTTAAGCAGCTCCCCTGTTGGGGAATTTACCTCTGGTTCTTTCCCTACCTATCATGGTCACCTGAAGACAGAAGTCAGCGAGAAAGGTGAGTCACCCATTGAGTGCTGAAGGTCCACTTGTCCCCACAGTGTCCCTTTGCCGGGCTTGTATTTGGGAGTTTGTAATTCACTCCAGCACTCATAGGGTGTTTTTATTGCATTATCTCTAAAAAGTTTATGCAATTTCTGTGTTATTCTCTGAGTTTTGGAGCATTGGGTATTCATTTATTTATGATTCTCATGTGTTTCATGCTTGTTTGGGCACTTTTTAATGTTTTACTGAACTTTATTAAAAATTGTGTACTGCGCCTTTAAGCGCAGCGTTCCCGCTCAAACGCATGGCTCCTTTACTCTCTATGGGAAATCACAGTGTGGGACATATCTCTGAAACCGCTTGTCACAGCAACTTCAGAGAGGGCTCATTTTAATGCTAGGCTCCTGCTCTATCATCCGGTTGGTGTTTTATTAATATTGGGGGTTCAGGGGGGCTTCGGGCACTGTTTAGGTACTTGTATTGGGAAAGACTACATTTCCCATGAGCGCTTGCTTCGCGCCCGTTTTTGATTGGCAGCCATGACGGCAGCCATTTTATTGCACTTTTCCTATGCGAGTACACTACGCAGGGACCGAGCCTTCTCTCTCCTCAACAGATTAACCCTTCGCTGGCCAGATAAGTCCGTTTTTAGACATTTTTCTGGGGTGAAACTTTAATCTTTAACACCTTTCTGGGTGATAGTGTTCTTGGTGGGGTATATTGACGCTGTGAGCATGTCTACTTCACTGGAGCTGGGGGCTAGACCCAAGACTAAGGAGGATGGGGGGTCCGCTACCCCCATGGCGTTTTGCTCCTCTTGCCACATTGGGCTGGATAGCGATAATGTGGGGGATCTATGCCCTGTTTGTACTTGTCAAAATAGCAACCCTGGGCCTTCCAGCCATGCTATTGAGCCATCTTGGGTGAGGGAGTTCAAAGCTGCCACTAGGGATCTCAGATCCACGCTTCAACTCTTTCCCTCTCAGGTACAGGGGGCTCTCCAGGTTTGGCAGACCCCCTCTACTATCAGGACCTCCCTGCCTAAGCCACAGGGAGCTCCTGATATCACTGATTCTTCTGAAGAAGAACTTTTACAGGATTCTGATGCTGAGGAACGTACTGTTATTGAATCTAACAGGTCCATTGGGGACCCCTATGAGTGTGACCCTGAAGTTTCGGCTGAGGGTCTGATCAGAGCGGTTCTAAATACGCTCAACCTTCCTCTGACTCAGGAATCCACTTATGATCCTACTGATGTTTTTCAGAAAAAGCCATCTAAACCTGTTGTTTGTTTTCCAACTAACCCTACTCTTGCCCGTCTGGTCTCTGAGGCATGGAGGAATCCAGATAGATCTTCCTCTGTCTCCAAAAAGTTTGCCAAGCTTTACCCTTTTCCTGAGGCGGAGTTGGCAAAATGGGTTCATCCTCCCAAAGTGGATGCTCCCGTGTCTAGACTATCCAAATCTACTGCTTTGGCTGTCTCAGATGCCTCTGCCTTGCAGGACTGGACGGATAAGAAATTAGAGCTCTCTCTTAAGTCTATTTTTGCTTCTATTGGCACTGCCATGCGCCCCACCTTTGCTGTGGCATGGGTTAATAGAGCTATTGCAGCCTGGACTGAACGACTGACTGAAGCGGTTCGCCAGGATGCGCCTGTGTCTGAACAGTTGCAGCTTCTTGCTAATATCACTGAAGCTCAGAACTATATTGCTGACGCTGCCTTTGATGCTGTGCGCATGATGGCGAGGGCCTCCACTTCTTCTTTGGTGGCCAGACGCGCTCTTTGGCTGAAAATTTGGTTTGCTGATACAGCCTCTAAGAAAGCTTTGCTTTCTTTGCCCTTTCAGGGAACTTTGCTTTTTGGGTCTGAACTCAAAGAAATGATCAGTGAGGCTACTGGAGGTAAAAGTACTCTTCTACCCTCAGTCTTTAAGAAAAAGTTTCCAGCCAAACGCAATCGGTCCTTTCGTTCCTTTCAGACTGAGACACGTTCCTCGGCCCAAACGGGTCCTCCCACTACGCGCTCCTCCTCCAAGCCCAAACAGTCCTGGAAGCCCAAAGTTGCCCCCAAGGCCAAGACCTCCAAGACTGCTTCGGCATGACTCGCCGAACCCGGGTCCGCATCCGGCTGTAGGCGGTCGTCTCCGCATCTTTCGCCGGATTTGGGAGGAGTCAGTGGCGGACCCATGGGTTCTTCAGGTGGTGTCAGAGGGATTCAGGATCCCTTTCTCTTCCCTTCCTCCTTTTCGGTTCCATTTTACTCGTCCTTCTCCGGAACCCACAAAATGGCGTCTGTTAGACGACGCTATTCAGGATCTCTTGGACAAAGAGGTTCTGGAGGCGGTTCCTCAGGGGGACACAGGTTCAGGATATTTCTCCAACCTGTTTGTGGTAGCCAAAAGGGACGGAGGAGCCCGTCCTATCTTGGATCTCAAAGATCTCAATGCTTATGTGGTGACTTCCCACTTCCGCCAGGAATCCCTGCGTTCTGTGATTGCAGCAATGTCTCCAGGGGAGTTTCTTGCCTCCCTGGACCTCCAGGATGCTTATCTTCACATCCCTATTCATCCAGAGAGCAGGCGGTATCTCAGGATTGCCTGTCACAGGGGACACTTTCAGTTTGCAGCGCTCCCCTTTGGGCTGACTTCAGCCCCTCAGGTCTTCCAGAGGGTGTTGGGCTCATTGATAGCGGTGCTCCATCAGGATGGGATCAGAGTGACCCCCTACATGGACGATCTCCTTCTGAAGGCCTCCTCAGCGGAGCTTCTCCTTCAGCAATTACAGATGTGCATGCACACCCTGAACCGTCATGGCTGGATCCTGAATCTGGACAAGTCGGACTTGTTTCCATCTCAGAGGCTTCTGTTCCTGGGTCTCCTGTTCGACACTCGCCAATGCATGGTGTTTCTTCCAGAGGACGTGGCTCACCAGATAGCTGTCTGAGTGGCTGGACTTCTGGACCTGGACGTGATTCCAGTTCCGAATTTGTCGTCCTTAGTGGGGAAGTTCATTTCCACAATCGAAGCAGTACCATTTGCCATGGCCCACTCCAGGGATCTTCAGAGATTCGCGATCCAGACGTGCGAGAATCATCCAGATCATCAACATCTGTCTGTTTCTCTTCCTCCTCATGTCGAGTCGAGTCTGCACTGGTGGTTAGATCTCTCTCATCTCCTGAAAGGGAAATCCTTTCTAGTTCCTCCTTGGACCACAGTCACTACGGATGCCAGCCTTCGGGGCTGGGGTGCAGTCTGGGGTCGCTTCAGTGCTCAGGGGAAATGGGGGAAGGAATCCATGCTCTCCATCAATGTTCTGGAACTTCGAGCTGTCCGGCTGGCCCTGAGGCACTGGGAGTCTCAATTGACCGGTCTTCCAGTCAGAGTGGAGTCAGACAACGCCACGGCTGTGGCTTACATCAACAGGCAAGGCGGCACAAGAAGCGGTTCCGCCTGGTGGGAGGTCAAGGATATTTTGTCTTGGGCAGAAGATCACGTGCCTGTCATCTCTGCGGTTCATTTTCCAGGCGTGGACAACGTCATGGCAGACTTCCTCAGTCGTTATACCGTCGACAGCGGAGAATGGGCTCTGCACCCAGAGGTGTTTCACATGCTCACTCAACGGTGGGGAATGCCTGTGGTGGATCTGACGGCTGCCAGACACAACAGGAAGGTTCCGGTGTTTTGCTCCCGGCTGAGGGACTCCCTTGCTCTAGCAGTGGATGCCTTGTCGATCCCTTGGGACTTCTCCCTGGCTTACATCTTCCCTCCTCTTCCTCTATTGATCAGAGTCATTCAGAAGTTGAAGAGAGAACGTTGTCCTGTCTTCCTGATTGCTCCAAACTGGCCTCGCCAGTCCTGGTTTCCGGAATTGATGGCCATGTCTGTGAAGGATCCAATCCCACTTCCTGCCCGTCCGGACCTGCTTCTCCAGGAGTATCTGTGGAAAGAGGATGTTCACTCTCTCCGTTTGATGGCATGGCGGTTGAATCCTCGATTCTAGCTAAGAAAGGCTTTTCTCCTTCTGTGGTATCGACGATGCTCAGTGCTCGTAAGCCTGTGTCTTCCAAGATCTATCATCGCATATGGTCAACTTTCGTGACATGGTGCTCTGACAAGAATTTGCCTCTTGACTTCCATCTTCCCACTGTCCTGGCATTCTTGCAGGACGGTGTGGATAAGGGGCTCAGTCTGAGTTCCCTCAAAGTTCAGACTTCTGCCTTGTCTGTGTTTTTCCAGGAAAGGATTGCTATCCTTCCTGATGTGAAAGTTTTCTTCCAAGGTGTGACTCATGTTCGACCTGCCTTCAAGAGTCCTGCTCCCCAGTGGGACCTCAACTTGGTGCTGGGAGTTCTCCAGCGACCACCGTTTGAATCATTGGCTTCCATTCCATTACGTCTCTTGACTTGGAAGATGGCCTTCCTTTTGGCTATTGTTTCAGTTCGCCGGGTAGCAGAGTTACAAGCTCTGTCTTGTAAACCTCCTTACCTGGTGTTCCACAAGGATAAGGCTGTGCTTCGCACTACCAAGGAATTCTTACCAAAGGTTGTGTCCGAATTTCACATCAATCAAGAGATTGTGGTTCCCTCTTTCTGCCCTAATCCTTCATCTGACAAGGAACGGGATCTCCATTTGTTGGATGTGGTGCGTTGCCTCAAGTTTTATGTTCATCGCACCGAGTCTCTCAGGAAGTCTGACGCTCTATTCGTCATTCCTGAGGGGCCTAGGGCAGGGAGACCGGCCTCCAAAGTTACCATTGCTTCTTGGATTAAGGCTACCATCCGTGAAGCCTATAAGTTGAGGAATAAGCATGTTCCCTTCCGGGTAACTGCCCATTCCACCAGATCTATTGGGGCCTCTTGGGCCTACAAGAATCAAGCTTCTGCTGATCAACTGTGCAGAGCGGCCACTTGGTCCTCTGTGCACACATTTTCTAAGCACTATCGAGTTGATGTACTGGCTTCGGCTGATGCCAGTTTTGGAAGGAAGGTCCTGGAGGCAGTCTTGCCTGTGTAGGTCTTCCGCTCTGTGATCCTTAGTGCTTCTTTACTGTTGAGCCCTGTTGGCTCTAGTTCCGTGTGCTGTGCTAGTTCAAGGTTTGTTTCCTTGGTTGGTGTCCGTTGACACTTACAGTTTGGGCTGGGTTTCAACTGGTTATCAGTTCTAGTGACTTGGGCCTCGCGCCTGGTCCTTGCCTTACTTCCCGCCTCTGGATCAGCTCAATGTTTGTACATCCCATGGTACCAGTGACCTGTATTGGACGACAGTGAAAATAGGATTTTAGTCTTACCTGTTAAATCCTTTTCACTTAGTCCATACAGGTCACTGGTCTCCCACCCTGTCAAGGGACCAGTCTTGGCTCTCCTGTGGCATTCAGTGGGAGACCGTTAGGGCATGCTCACAGGAGTCTTTCTTTTTGCTTACCTGAGGTCAGTTCTTGGGGTCTCAAATCAATATGAGTGGCTCTGGCCAGAAGGTGGCTTAAGTAAGAGGGGAGGCTCCGCCCCTTGCAGATTATTTGCATAATTGTTCCTGCCTATTAAAGGGGACTACACATCCCATGGTACCAGTGACCTGTATGGACTAAGTGAAAAGGATTTAACAGGTAAGACTAAAATCCTATTTTTGCTTTGTTGCCAGAACGTAAAAGCATATTTACAACTGATGCTTTACTATAGTTGGGATAATTTGCATGTGTAGACTTTTTTTTTGGGTCATAGACCAGGGTATTTCTCAGCCAAGCTACAGTAGCACTTTGCCGTAGGATTTTGTTGTGTTGCATACAATAACTTAGGATGCCACTTTTATCTGTATTCAGTTCAATTATATCCTGTACAAAAATGTGATTTTTTTTTTTTTATTTTTATTTTTTTTTTTTTTATAGATTGAAACACATATTTATGGAAACTGTTAGCTTTTGGTGCCTATCTGTCTTTCTGACTGTGATACCTAGGAATAATGAATGATCTATAAAATGTTGGGGTGGCCTTAAATTTGCAGATTGTGTTAGAAATACCTTGATGGAAAAAAAGAAAGCCTTGAGATCCAGCCCATTGGGTATATCACAAGGAACTTTGATCTATAAACTGTTCTATTTCATCCATTCTATATGTAATGAGCAAACATGAACGCACCAGGATGTAACGCAAGTGAGCACAGTGGATGTCGAGTTCTTTCTCATTCGCTTTTAGCTGGCTGGGGGTAAAAAGCTTAACCCTTTGAGTGCCAGAGGAGTACTCAACACGTTGTGTACCCCTCTGGCACTCAAAGGGTTAATGACAAACTTGTAAAATGGCCTGAATTGTCCAGTTTGGGATTATGTTCCTTTATGTATAAATGAAAAGTGGAGCAATTCTGGGGCAAACCAACTGAACCACAGGGGACTAATACAATTCTCCAAATTCCCATAGATTTACGTGAGACTTTTAACCCGTTTGAATGTCAGAGAGGTCTCCAACACTCCTCTTAGTTTTCATCAGAATTGCTCCAGTTTATCTGTGTGAAAAGGAATGCGTCATATATATGTCATAAGAATGGCACAATAAATTGCCCATACTGTGGTAGCATTTAAGACATGTTATTATTCATCAGAATGGGGGAAGTAATTTTAATTTACACTTCACTTCCTGCTGTATGTAACAGAGTGAAGTATACCCTTATTACCAGGAAGTGAGGAGTGCAATTGCTTCCTCTTGCCTTCAGCAACATCCTATATAATAATTTGCTAAATCGTGTGTAACGTCGCGACATGCACGGTACACACTGCTGCTCATGCTACAGTCATGCGCAGTAGAGACTGCCCGTGCCGCAGCTGATACAGAGCTGGGCGCTCCGAAGGAGCGTCCAGCTCTGTATCAGCCGTGGCACGGGCAGTTTCTACTGCGCGTGACTGCCCCGCGACCAGGTGCCAGTGGCACTGTGGCCCGTGTAACGGGCTTTTCAACTAGTATGTCATATTTCACTATAAGAACTAAATACACATTTGCATGTATTTCTGAGAATAACATTCCCTTTCATATAAATAAAAGATTAATTATAGAGTTTGATAACCCTTTTTAAGCTAGTATAGCCTTAAACCTTTTAGTGCCAGAATATACCCCTCAGGCACTCAAAGGGCTATAATCTGTACTGATAGCAGATTGTTTTTTGGGTGGGAATGATCTAAATTCCACTACCCTAGACAGGAACTGTACTTTAAGAATAAGTGCCTCTTAATTTGTTTCATAGGAAGATTTACCAAAATTTGTGTCTTTCAAACAGCAGTTACATCAATATGCTATTTTATCTATGTCTTAGTCTTCTGCTAGTTGTTTCATTATACAATATGAAAATGTTGTGTCCCAGTTGCAGTATTTGCATCTTTACTGGTTTCAGCGCAGTGAATATGCAGCAGAGCTGAGCTATATTGGGGCCACAGTGCAAATCATTCACGCATATGACTGTAATATTTATCACGATTCAAAGATTCAGTGGTAGCCAACATGGGTATCAGTCAGTCAGCCAATATTACTGCCCTTCCTCAGAAAAGTGAACATGAGGACATGTTTGGTAATTAACAGTAATAGCTTGAGCTACACTGTAATGATGTACTGTCAAGTCACCAGTGTGATCCGAGCCTTAGAACAACAAGGGTCTTGTGGTGGGTCTAAGACTTTTCTGTCAGCTAAAGGGTTAAAACATATTTGTGTATATGTTGTCAAAAAGCAAGTTCTGTGCTTATTGGTATGATTTCTTTAATGCTATTTGTATTGTCATTACATTTCAGATCCCAGGGTAAAAGGATGGCTTCTCCTGGATAACTACGTCCCCACCTTTATCTTCACCGTCCTGTATTTATTTATTGTATGGATAGGACCAAAGTACATGCACAACCGGCAGCCCGTCTCATGCAGAGGCGTTCTAGTGGTTTATAACCTGGCACTTACTCTTCTCTCTCTTTACATGTTCTATGAGGTAAGACTCCTAACCTGTTTGTAGCACTTTGGTTTTAACCCATTTGTGTCAGAAAGGTTCACAGCACATTATGTTACACATCCTTCTGGCATTCAGTAGATTAACTCCTTAGATGCTAGAGACATCTCCAATTCATTGTCCCCAGGAACCAAGGGTTTAAACCTCTGAGTGCCGGAGGTGAATGCAATGCATTTCATACTCCTCTGGCACTCAGAAGGGTTAAAGGGGCATATAAATATAAAATATATCAGGTTCTTTTACAGCATTTTTTTTTATTATAGAAGACCTGTCACACTAAGACAAGTTTAGCTTGTTTTACAGAATTAAAATCTGCTTAGATTTCACACTAGATATTTTTCTTTAAAACAAATAGTTTTTGATAAATTAACCTGTATGTTTTGATGGCACATTGTGGCACTTTATACTAATTCCGCTCACAGTATCCTAATTGGCTATGTCCCAGGCCCATTAGATATGCCCCTAGTGTATGGGCTCTGCCTAGATCCATTGTACGACAGTATGTTGTAAAATTTAACCAGCACTTAAGGCGGAACTTTCACCTTCATAATATTGCCCCCAATACATTACTGATATAGCGATAGGCAAAAGAATACTTGTACTATGCTGAATAAGTCCATGTTATTGATGTAATCCAGCTTCTTCTGTAGGCATCCAGTGGACAACCATGCAGACATCTTAGAGGAAAGTTGCCTCTGAGTCTGCGCTGTATGTCCTGTGCACTGGTGGTGACGTTGGTTGGTTACCTTAAGGTAACGGAAGTTGCTGCCTGCTCAGGCGCACAGAGCTTGTCTTGTAAGTCCTGTGCCCTGGATGCCTACAGAAGAAGCAGGCTTACTTCAATAATGTGGACTTATTCATCATAATATTTCCTCAGTTCTACTTTCACGCATAGCTTGGGAGACAGACACAGATCCGCTTTCCACCTAGAAATGGCCTTTTGTGCCAAAATAGATGCTGCTCTTGTTTTTCACCTGCTTTGCTGTGTGTTGATAACTTCCTTTAGAAAGCAGAACATGTTTTTTTTATAAGTGAGGTATCTGCTTTAAAGGAGTAGTAAACTTTTATTAGTAAAAAAAAAAAAAAAAAACAGATTGCATTGCTTTTCTTGCTGAGTAAAACAAGAGTACTGGGAGGTGCTCCATTCCAACATTATTACAATTCAAACTGTTGGTCTTTAAAGAGAATTGTTAGCAACAGTGATCTGGGGGGGATATGCATTAAGGTGTGATAAAGAGGTGATAAAGCTGAGATGACTTCTCCAGTGATATCACTTCTCCAATTTCTATGTTTTTCTATAGATCCCATGCACTAAGATCTTTCCCACTTGAGAGATCTTAGTGCATAGGCTCCATAGACTAACAAAGAAATTGGAGAAGTGGGATCACTAGAGAAGTCATCTCCACTTTATCACCTCTTTATCTCACCTTAGTGCATAACCCCTGGGGGGAGAGGTGCACTAAGAGGTGATAAAGTGGAGATCACTTCTCCAGTGTGATAAACTCTCCAAGGCCTATGTTATTCTATGGGACCATTGCATTAACCCCGTAACGACCAGCTGCAGTAAAGGACCAAAGGACTTTTTTTTGTTTGCCATTCAGTTCTGGGATCTTTAAGTACTGAGACCTTTGTGACGGTCCTGACACGTCAGTGGTCATTATGGTCGTTAAGATATCTCTAAGTGTTTTGGCTCCATAGAAAAACAGGACTTTGAGAGTGTATCACCTCTTTATCACACCTTGGTGCATAACCCCCCAGTGGGAGGTGTGATAAATAGATGATAAAGTTGAGATAATTTCTCCAGTGACATAAACTCTTCAAGTTCTGTTTTTCTATGGAGCATATGCACTAATATCTCCCAAGTTAGAGAGATGATAGTGTTTTGGCTCCATAGAATAACATAGGAATTAGAGAGTTTATGACACTAGAGAAGTCATCTCCTCTATCATCTTTTTATCACCCCTTAGGGCATCTTCCCCCTGCTGTCTATATACAGCACACCTGGCGGGGGATTCTCTAAGGGGTGCTAAAGTAGAGATGACTTCTCTAGTGATCTCAATTCTCCAAGTTCTGTGTTATTCTATGGAGCCTATGCACTAAGATCTCTCCCATTAGGGACATCTTAGTGCTTAGGCTCCACAGACTTAACACGCGAACTGGTGAAGTGATATAACTGGAAAAGTTATCTACACTTTATCACATTTTAGTGCACCTCCCCCTTGATCTACAGACAGTTATTATATTCCATTCTATGGCAAAGGTGTGCTAATTGCTACAGTTATCCATATATAGTAACCGCTTAATCACTTCCTGACAGTTTGAACTGGTAATACATTTTTGTAAAAAAAAAAAACTACCAGCAGTGGGATTAAAGGGATAGTAATACTTCATTTTAACTTTATTTTATTTTGTAGGCATTAAAAAACATGAAGAATGATATAAGTCTTATCTCTCAAGCCTTTATGGTTTAAGAGCTATTCACAAGCAAAGTTTCCCCTCCCCGCCCCTTTTACCTAGTGTAAGCCATCTCCTCTCAGATGTGAATCTAGTTGTAAGACCAGAGAGATAACAGCAGGGGACATTCTTCTTACAATGAAAACAATGAAAGCCCTTCCCCCCTTGACAAGTTTTTCAGCTTTTTCCCTTATCTTAATTGAAGATTGTCCCTCTCTGCAGTCTTCCTGGGCACCTTCCTTCTTATCTGACTGAACGGGGGGGGGGGGATACTTTGCTTGTGAATATCTCTTATACCATAAAGGTTTGAGAGATAAGACTTATATCATTCTTTATGTTTTTTTTAATGCCTACAAAATAAAATAAAGATAAAATGAAGTATTACTATCCCTTTAACTTTGTTCTACTCAGAAATAAAAACCATACAGTATATGATTTTTGACTTATAATCCATTTTTTATGATCTTTTGAAGATCTAACAAGTGGGTTTTTATAGCATATTTTCTAACACCTACAGACAGCTTTAGCGTCAAAATGCCAACATTTGAAGAGTTAATAAATTTGACCCTAAATACCACTGGTATTCATACACACTCCAGACTAGAAAATGTGTTTGGAATTCTTGTCTTGGAAACACAATGTTCTTTGTTTTTGAACTCCAGAGGATAACAACCCTTAATCAGCTTTTCAGACCAGTGTGCGTTTCTGTACTACTACATAGAGATTTCATAGGAATTTATACAGTGACGCTTATAAATACTAGAAGTGCTGCTTGCACAGTGCTTTGGACAAGTGTCAGGTAACATTCTTTCTGGTTCTGGTAAGTGTCCTTTTGCATTTAACATTAAAACTGCAGATGGGCACAGATTCAAGTCAAATGAACACAACTGTAAAAAAAATAAATAAAAAATAGTGAGGTGCATGTACGAAACAGGCCTTGGGACTATTGCCACGCAGAGGAATGTGTCTAGGTGCTAAGCAGGTTTGTGTACATGTATCACCTATGTCAGTCTCTTTGAATGAGATTTATGAAAAGAAGCATTCGTAGTACTTTCTAAAGGGATTGTAATGTTTCACAATAAAAGCAGTTCCAATTAATCTTCATAGTATTTGGGCCATGGAGTGTTATTCCAATACTGTCAGAGTTGTAGTTCAAGAGTAATTGAATGATAAAGTATCCCCCTCCAGCCCCTTTTACTAATGTAACACTGCTCAACTCAGAACAGAAAGGTGGTGTCCAGATGGATCGCGGAGAGGGACAATGTTCAATTAGCATAATGGAAAAACCTGTCAATGGAGGCAGGGTTTTTATTGTTCTCACAGTAAGAAGATTGCCCCTTGCTGTGAGTTGACTGGTCTGAGGACCAGATTCTATATCTGAGGGGAGGTGGCTTACACTAGGTTAAAGAGGCGGGGGGAGAAAACATTATCATTCAATTACTCCTGAATTACAACTCTGACAGTTTTGAAATAACACTCTCTATGGCTCAAATACTATGAAGATTAATTGGAGCTGCTGTTTTTGTGAAACATTACTATCAATTTAACATTACTATCACTTTAAAGGGGATCTATCACCCCTACAAAAGTTATTCTGTAGAGTGTGTATATATATATATATATATATATATATATATATATATATATATACACACACATAATGCTGTTATTGATTTAAAAAAAAAAACAAAAAAAACACTATTTATGTAAAAACAATAGCTTATAGAGTGCCCTGCACCCTACTTCCCCATGCACGTCTGTTGCTGCACTGCCCCTGCTCCCTTCCCACTACCCAGTCTCCTCCGATGATGGAAGCTGCCTGTCTGTAAGCTGGAGTGATCTCATTGGCTAGATATCGATCTCTGCCAATAAGATCTCTGCCAATGAGATCGCTCCAGCTTACAGACAGAAGCCTCCGTCATCGGAGGAGGCTGGGTAGTGGATAGGGAACAGGGGCAGTGCGGCAGCGGAAATTTATGAGGAAATAGAGTGCCCTACAAGCTACCGTTTTAACACAGATAGTGTTTTTTTGTTTTTTTTTTTAAATCAATAACGATTGTGGTGAAAATTCTGTCGCAAAATTGTAGCAAATAGCGACATTTCTTTATAAATTCGCTGCTCAAGTTTTTACTAATGTTGTTACTCCATTTGTTAAAAAAAAAATCTACAAAATGGCCTACAATTCTCCTAAACTGGTGTTTTTAAATTTATAACTATCGAAGACCCTGTTACAGCTATTTTAATGCTTCTTTTTGCTTACCTTCAAGTTAATAAATCTCCCTCTTTGGGCCTTATGTATGGAGATTATTATGTAAGATATGTAGTACAGGTCATCTCTAGAAACCAGTAAGGCAATTCACCATCCATTACTTCTGAGATGTCCAAACTAAGGCCTTGGAGCCATTTGTGTTCCCCAGACAGTCATCCACATGCAAATCTACTTACATAATTAAGTATTGCCCATTATGATATTGGGCAATAAGGCAAAATATAAAGTTGCACATGTGAGTTTATGAAAGAATATGTAAAATAGCTTGGTAGCCCAGTAATGATTAGTATACCGTAGTCTGTATAAGATTTCATTTAGCGCCTGTATGAATGCATGTCTTTAATGCAGCCATATTATTTATAAATATGAGGTTATGGCCCTAGATTTATTTGTTTGTTACTTTTTTCTCTGTCTGGCCCCTGAGGAAAAATGTTTGGACAATGTGTGTTATTAACCCTTTAAGGATCAGAGGACATGCAACACATTGTGGAGCAATGTATTTCACACTCTTCTTGGCTTTAACCCCTTAAGGACTGGTCATGCACGTACATGGCACTTGAGGACCACAGAGCATTTTCTTTTTTTTTTTGCTTATCCAATCCATGGCTTCCCAAATGGCGTGCAGCCGCATGGGGAGCCCTGAAATCCATGAGGGGCCTGGCATGTCATGGGTCCTTAAGGAGTTAAAGAGGTAATGCTATATTGCCCTACTGGCAGTGAGTAATGGTACAATGCTCTGTTGGTCTACTACAGGGCTGTCCAAGTTTAGTTCTCCGGGGCCACCAACAGGGCCTGGATAATTATTTAAAAGAGCATAACATAGAGGGCTATGTACGTTAGTATTGGGATTAATATTTAGTTAGGGCTTGTTGATCCAAGGAGAAATCTGATTGCCATTTGGAAACAAGAAGGAATTTCCCCTCCCCATTCAGGGTAGAATTTGAAATTGCTATATTGAGGGGGGGTTTTTTACCTTCTTTTGGATCAACGATGGTAAACAGGAATAGGAAAAGGGTTGAACTAGATGGACACAAGTCTTTTTTCAACCTAAATTACTATGATACAGGATGTAAGGATTTTCCTCATTAAGCACAAGTGAGTTAATCAGTGGCTCACTCATTTTGACTGACTGACTCACCTGTGCTTAAGCAGGGAAATCCCTACATCCTATAATTTTGGTGGCCCCTGAGGACTGAACTTGGACAGCTTTGGTCTACTGTAATACTCTGTAAAATGTACTGGGTCATAGACCTTGCATGACCTGTCTGAAAATCCTCCCTGAACATATCCGTGTGGAATAGACTTACCTTGACGTTTTAGGATTACAAACATCATGCATGCAACTAATACTAGGAGAGAGATGCATTGCATGGTAATTAGGATGCCGAAGGGTTAAACATTTAAAAAGACACAGCCATAACTTCAGTCAATATTCCTGTATTGCTTCTCAAATGATATAATTTATTTTAAATGCAGCTGAGATGCTGTTTAATTACTGTAGATGTGGGTACTGGTCCATGTGTACAGATGAGTGCATTTGGCAGAGTTATTACAGTGGTATGATTTCAGACTAAAGTACACTTGATCAGCATGAGTAAATATGAACGCGGTCGGTCATAGAGATCTGGCCTTGCCATCCAGTGCATGAGGCCACATTTGCCTATGAATAGCACAAGATAACAGAGCAAATTGACAGTAGAAGTCTGTGTCCAGTGTTCTGAGCAGTTATCCTGAAAAAACACAAGATATTCTGGGACTCATTCCATGTCATTTAAAGTGGCTTAAAGGAACACTAACACAAAAAATGAACTGGTGTTAATATTAACCCATTAAATGCTAGAGGGGTATAGAACGCATTGCAAAGCATACCCCTCTGGCATTCAAAGCGATAGGTACCCTATACTCCATGTCAGCATCTGAAAAACTTCTGTTTTCTTTGGCTAACATCTAGTCATTTATATACTCTGAGGGAGTATCCATTCCTGATTTTTCTAGGGCTCAAAGTACTACAGCAATATTGATGTAATTGTTCAGAATTGTCTGTAAATGGGCATAGATAAAAATACACTCTGAGTACAAGAGCAGTGGGCACTAAGCACAGTAAAATAAATGATATTAGCTCTCATTACATACAGTACAAACTGAATGAAGGGTCTATGACCAGTAATGGTAAAATACAGCTTGAAGTCATTAGATTCCCTGCAATACTTTGGGGACATCTATAGCTTCCAAGGAGTTAAGATATATTATAATGCATGGGTTAGTCCACTCCCTTCACCCTCACCCCGTAAGTAGTGGGGAAGAAATCCGTTGGATGCCACTTTGGCACTCTGAAGCGTTAAATGCCTAATCAAAAGAGTGCAGTCTACTGTGTAAAGATGCCTGTACACTATATGATTTTAGTTGGAAATTTACAGTAGTCTGATGGGTTTTTTTTTGTTTTTTATATATGTAGCTATGTAATATATCCCAGTATGAATAAAATATACCACTGTTTTTTTTTTATTTTTCTTTAAATATGTTTCTGTATGTCAGTATACTCAGGGCCATATACACAAAAGAAATAATGAGCAATTCTGGAGCAAGCCATCTGGTTTAAATCAGGGTTTTAACACCTTGAATGCTAGATACAATGGTTGGATTCCTCTCTAGCATTCAAGGGGTTTAAGTTTAACTCTGTAACAAATAGTTTATTTGTAAATAGTATTCAAAATTATGTATATTTATATTAGCTATGTTTCATTTCAAACAATAGTTTATGAGAATGTTAGCTTTATTTGTTAGTGTACTCAAATGAGCTAGTACTGGCTGGCAGGAAGTGGCTCTGGTAAAGTGAAGCAGTGTAAAATATTGATATCTGACTGGCATTCCAGTCAGATTTGCATTTACTGACAAAACATTAAATTAAATATCTAATAAGCAATGGCTAATATAAATATAGGAGCTTTTAAATGTTTTATAATCACCTATTTGTTACAAAGTAACAGTTAAACAACTCTTTTTGCCCTATGACAGTTGGTATGACCCAGAATTGTCCTTCATGTCTCTTGCACACAAGGCCCTCAATGTGTGAATGTTGGCAATTATTTTAAAGTGGAACTGTTACTTTGTAACAAAGGAATATATTGGAAAGTGTGTAAAAAAGCACCATATTTGTATTTTTCTTTTGCTTAAAACAGTCATTTTATACATTTTAGCTTTATTTATTTGTCAGTTAGTGTAAATCTGGCAGGTACTGTCCCACACCCAACTGCCACTTCCTGCCTCAAAGTTCTAGTTCATTTGCATACATGAACAAATAAATAAAGCTAGATATCTAAAACTATTGTTTGTTAGAATAAAAAAATGGATAACAAATAATATAGGTGCTTTTGAAACCTCTTCCAAAATCAGCTATTTGTTACAGGTTCAATTCCACTTTTAAAGGGATAGTAATACTTCATTTTAACTTTATTTTATTTTGTAGGCATTAAAAAAACATGAAGAATGATATAAGTCTTATCTCTCAAACCTTTATGGTTTATGAGATATTCACAAGCAAAGTTTCCCCCTCCCGCCCCTTTTACCTACTGTAAACAATCTCTTCACAGATGTGGAATGCACTCCATAGACCAGACAGATAACAGAAGGGGACACTCTTATTCCTATGAAAACAATGAAATCCCTGCCCCCCTTGTCAAGTTTTTCAGGTTTTTCCCTTATCTTAATTGAAGATTGTCCCTCTCTGCAGTCTGCCTGGGCACCTCCCTTCTGCTCAGGCTGAACAGTGTGACATCAGTAAAAGGGGAGGGAGGGGGACACTTTGTCATTGAATTACTCTGGAACTACAACTCTGACAGAATTGAAATAACACTCTCCAAAGTCCAAATACTATGATGATTAATTAGAGCTGTTTTTATTATGAAACATTACTATCCCTTTAACCATGAAATGTATGAACACTGAGTGCATTTTTCATAAAAGCTATTATCCATTTAGTGTAGTAGACCTTTCTTATACCAAATTGCATGCATTGTGGGATTACTATGAATTACATAGTTACAGGAGTGTAATTATGGCTCTTATGAGACTGTAATTAAATGTATGGTTGCACCTGGTAGTATAATGATAAATACACCTTAGCTTCACAGAATGACTGACTGGTGTGGGAAACACAAGCAGTCTATTATAAGCACAGATCTCATGGTGTTTACTTTACTAATATCTGCAGCAAGAATAGACAACCTTTTGTTCTTCAGCTGTTGGGGACTACCAGTGGCTGTTTGGGGATGATGGGAGTTGCAGTCTCAAAAACTGAAGAGCCAAATGTTGCTTTACTCTGGTCTATAGCAAGCATTTTCAAGGTTTATACTGGGACTGGGGAACCAGTGGTTTTCCAGCTGTTTTTTTGTAATAAATATCCCATCATTCTGAGCCTGCCATTGGCTGGCTCAGGATGATGTGAGTGGTTGTCCAACAACAGTTGGAAAACAATACAAGCCGTCCATTCTTTTGCCTGTATACGTGTATGATTACTGATGACGTTTTAAAATACCAGTGTAGATATTTGAAATGGATATTGGGATTTGTATTTTTACACGTAAACACCGTTCTTTAACCCATTAAGTATCAGCATGGTCCTTTAACCCTTTGAGTGCCAGAGGGGTATCGCGTTGGATACCCCTCTAGCACTCAAAGGGTTAAATGATTGATTTCTTAATGTTGTCTTTTATTTTGATTTATCTTTTTAACCCCTCTTGCACTATTTCTCCAGTGAGTGGTAGTGCACGGGAAGATGCCCTAAGGCAGGGGAGCTCAAACCTGTCCTCAAACCCCCCAACAGTAAAAGTTTTCATAATATTCTCCGTTAAACACTTGCGAATGTTTTAACTAAAGCAGATTAGAATGATTGTGCATGTGAGGAGATCCTGAAAACCTGCATCGCTGGGGTAGGAGACTGAGGACAGGTATGAGATAACCTACACCAAGGCAGGGGTAGTCAACTAATTATTCCTACAAAAAGGTGTGATCAACTCACTGGTGTCTATGTTGTTGTATGGAGCCTGTGCACTAAGGTCTTTCAAGGTAGTAAGATCTTGGTGCATAGGCCCCGTATAATAACATAGGAATTAACATAGTAACATGGTTCACGAGGCTGAAAAAAAACATGTCAATCAAGTCCAGCCCATGTCAAAACACCATTGTTCCAGAGGAAGGCAAAAAAAATCCAAAAGCCATTTCTAATTTATCCCCAAGTTGGTAAAAAAAAATCATTCCTGAGTTGAAATGGCAGTCAGATAGTTCCCTGCATCAACAGCCTATCTGCATTGAAATAATCTGTCGTAATTCTCAATATTTTCTATGCTAGATAGGCATCCATTGCTTTTTTGAAAGCAGATAAAGTATTTGCAAGTTTTGGTGAATGTATCTCTTCACACCTCAGTGCAGTGATGTCTAACATTTTCTGGCCAAGGTGCAAAACAAATCAAACAACCATAAATAAGAACAGTTAAATATCAACATTATTTATTATTATTTTAAGAAACCCTTGGGACAATACAATAACAGAGCAATAAAACAAATATACATAATATTATACTATTAAGGTAATAAATCTTCTGCTGCTACAACACTATCCCCTTCACATCTTACACCACACCCCAACAAGATTAGGCTAAGATACCTTCTGTTGTCTCAACATCCCCTGCCTCCAATCACCCCACCACCCATTGCTGTTAATCACACCACTGTCCCCTTCCTCAAATACTACCTTTTATTAAAGATACCCATTATATTAAAGGGATAGTAATACTTACATTTTACTATCCCCCATCTTGTAGCCCTTAAAAACTGAATTAAATGAGCCCGTCGGCATCTCTCAAACCTTTATGGTTTGAGAGATATCCGCTGGGCTTATTTAATTCAGTTTTTAAGGGCTACAAGATGGGGGATAGTAAATTTGAAGTATTACTATCCCTTTAAAGACTTCTGTATGGTGTATTACAAACAGTTTTTTGCATGTTCTAATATCCTCATCACCTCCCCCCTATAACTGCCTTAATCCGCCATATTACCATATTCTTATATTCACATGGCACAACTCCAAGAAGAGCTCCAAACAAAAGAGAAGCAAGTTAAAAAAATATGAGCTTCTGTTTATTAGTTTTCATCTCTTTTAGCAGGGAGAACCTACTGCTCATTAGTACAATCTCACTGCTAGGAGCCACTTAATTCCCTGGCAGACAGAAGGGTACATATGGGCCAAATTTCAGGCAGTCTGCATTACTTATAGAAGTGGACCGCATGCAGCCTGGACACCTCTGTCTTAGTGCATCTACCCTTAGCAGTTTTGAAAGCCAAGCTTTTTCATCCAATGCAAACATTGTTGGTGGAGTTACATGGAGATGTGGGCTGAGCTGCACTAAGCATCAATGTCAGCAGTCACTGCTCTCATGCTCTTAGCATTCAAGTATTTTAGTACACGATCGTCCTTATAATTTGTGCCATGCTTAATTAATACCCTGGCCATTTTAACAATTTTACTGGGGAAAATATCCTAAAACTTTTATTAACATAAAATACCACACCAACAGTTAAAGCTTTAACCCTTGTGAGTGCTAGAGGGGTATGCAACGCATTACTTTGCAATGAGTTGTGTAGCCCTCTGGCACCCAAAGGGTTAATATTTTCGCTTTTACAGTCTGTGTTTGTATAAAAATAGTGAACTTTGGGAAGTCTAAAATATCTGCCCTGTAAGAAGATTTGTAGTGTGCATGGTAAGCAGTACTAGGCTGCTACAGCTGGTGGAGAACATCTGGATAAACAGCAGTAATTGTCCATGTAAGCTGTAAAGTAAGAGCAAGTCACTCTTATAGTAAAAGAACAATTTAACAATAATAGTGACAAATTCTTGCCAAAGAGCTCTCTGATTGGTGCATGACACCCATCCTCATTTGGGCAGCTGATTTTTGGCCAGCGATAGGCAGATTTTACATGCTAAAGTCTGAAATACGCAGTCTGTTGACTGGGAAAATTAAACGTCTTAATATAAAATCAAGAGTTACTGTGGGGGAATTTTTAGATTCGTAGGGGGGCCCACAGTTCAAAATAAAAGTTGAGGCAACCTAACTGCATCATAAAGGACAAATATTCCTGTTAATATTAATTGTGTTTTTAAATAGTATGCTAGAGGGGTCTCTGACATGCTGGAAAGCAATGCATCAGATACTTGTCTAACATACTATGGAGGGAGATTCACTAAGAGGTGATAAAGGGGAGATATCACTTCTCCAATTCCTATGTTATTCTATGGAGCCTATGCACTAACATTTCTTCAACTTTGGAAATCTTAGTGAATAGGCTCTGTAGCATAACATAGTAACTGGAGAAGTCATGTCCCCTGTATGTCCACTTTATCACCACTTAGATTTTAATTCCTTGGGGGAGATTCACTGAGTTTAAATCGGGTAGACTTGTGGGAATTGTAATTTACCTATGGTGCAGTTGGTTTGCCCCAGAATTACTCCACTTTTCTTTTAGGCATACAGCTAACCATTTCAATGCCAGAGGGGTACACAAAACATTGCAAACCAATGCGTTGCATACCCTTCTGTCATTGAAAGGTTTAACCCCTTAATGACGCGTGATTTGCCTGGATTGTAACACATGTCCGGACATTAAGAACTGGTGACGGTCCTGGCACATCATGGAATTCTGGGATGGCAGATGCTTTGGTAAAATAAAAATATAAAAGTGCTGTTGTACTTAAGAGGTTAAGTTTAATAAGACTCTTTGCCATACACACATCACTCTGTGCTCACAAAAAAACAGCAGTTCTGGTGTACTTTTAAAGCAGAACTAACACCAACTAAAAATAACCCCCACTTTCCGATTATGGCCAGAAAATTCTAATGGCCCTTAAGAATTTCATCATTGCGCCTTTGCTCTTCTGTCGGTCTTGGAAGTCATAACCATGGAGGCGGACATGACAGTTGCTGAGTGCATGAGTGTATTTAGCTTTTTAAGAACCAGTTAGATGCATAATGCATAGTGAAGCAGTGCGTTGTACACCCTTCTGGTGTTAAAAAGGTTATCCCTATGAGTACCAGAGATGTATGCAACGCATTGTGAAGCAATGCGTTGTGTACCCCTCTGTCACTCAAAGGGTTACGATTATTTGTAGTGGGCAGAGTTTGAGGTCCTCTCATCATGCTAGCAACCGTCATGTCTGCCTCCATGAATATGACATCAAGAATTGATTGAAGATATTTTCTCTTGAGCCAAGGAGCAAGGAAAAAATATAGTAGCCATTAGGATTGTTTGGCCATAGTAAGGTAAGTGAGAGGTTAATAGGAAGTGTTAATTCTTGGTTTAAAGTGGACCTATCACTTTAGAAGCTGTTTTGCCTATTAAACTCTTGAGTGCCAGAGGGGTATCCACCGCATTGCAGGGGTTAATTAAAATTTCAAGTTTACTTTACATTTTTATTAATTTTCAGCATTTTATTTACATTTTTTAAAAGGACTTTACGAAGTCCCCCACCCCCAGTGAAACCCTCCATCTTGAAAGGGTTTGCATGAATATTTCTCTTTATCATTGTATTCCACCCCACTGGTGGAAATTGATAGTTTTTAACAGACAAGAAGGTGGAGAGGAGTTATTGTGCGGGCTTTACCTGGCCAAAGCTCTACTAAGATTAGATTACCCAGCTACTAAATAAAAATCACTAACACTATTAACTTGTCTGGAAAATAAATCACAAGGAATAGATAGTTTAAATGCATACATTTCTCTGTCGTCCAATACAAGTTACTGGTGACTTTGGGTAGGCGATCCGCCCCTTTAATTGTAGGCAGGAACAATTCTAGAATTGTATGCAGGGGGTGGAGCCTACCTTCCCTCCTTGGCTGCAGCTAGCCAACCAGCTCCATAAAGATTTGTTCCTTGGTGAAGACACAGTCAAGAGAACAGTTCTGCTATAGTTTTAGAAAAAATTTTATTTTTCTGTTAGAAATGGAATACCACCATTAGGCTGATTACCATAACTGACAATGCCCTTAGATGTGGCTAGCTCAGTAACCAGGTGCTTTTTGTGGACCTTAACCCCTTAGGGACCCTTGACGTACCAGGACCGTCAAGGGTAAATTTGCTCGAAAGACCCTTGACGGTCCTGGTACGTCACGTACTTTTTACTTACAGCGCTCTACCGGGAGCGCTGTAAGTAAAAATAGGGCATGAAATAGACCGCTCCAAGATCGGAGCGATCTGTTTCAAGCCCCATAGTGAAGCGCCGATACACGTGATAGGTCACGTGTACCGGCTCGTCAAAGTGCCCCTATGCGGACGTTATGGGACGGAAATGTCCCATAACGTCCGGTCCTTAAGGGGTTAAGCCCTGGGGGGGAAATCTTGGCTACAAGTTCTTTCCTCAGGAGGTGCCCACTGAGGTTTCTTCTTCATACATAGTAATCTGAAGACAGTAGCTCTGGAGGAAAGGTAAGCAACCCTCTGAGTGATGCAGATCCACCTGTCCCACAGTGCCCCTCCGCACAGGGATTTACCTTTGGAGTTCCTGTTGCACACTCCTGCACTCATTGGGTCTACCTGGATGTCTGTTGGTGTTTTGGAGCAGGTTTATGTGTTACTTTAACCCTTTAGCTGCTGGTTTTGCATCTTTTGGGGAGGTTTTCTGATACTTTTCCTACGGGTTCAGTGTTTTTTGGGTATTCTAACATGTTCTAGTGATGTTTCATACATTTTTATTTTTCTGTTTCAATTTTGTAAAATTTGAGTTCTGCGCCTTTAAGGCGCTCTTTACCGCATAGTCACCATTGCTCCATTTACTCCTATGGAACTGTACAGTTTGGGACATATCTCTGCAACCGCTTAACCTAGCGACTTGAGAGATGGCTCATTTTTCTTGTCTGCCCTTGCTCTATCATCAGGTTCATGTTTCTAGTGTATTGGGGGGCTGAGGGCACTATTTGGGTACTTTTTATGGGAAAACTACATTTCCCATGAGCGCTTGCTTCAAGCGCTTGTTTCTGATTGGCCGGCAGCCATTTTGTGCTATTTCCAGAACTAGTATCCTAGGCAGGGCTTGGACTGTCCTTCTCTTCTCTGCTGATTAACCCTTTGCCTGCCAGATAAGTCTAGTTTAGCAATTTCTGGGTTGAAACTTTAATCCTACACACTGTACTTGGGTGATTTTTTTTATTATAAGGTTATTTGACACTGTGAGAATGTCTATACCGTTGGAGCTTGGGGCCCAGACCTAAGACTAAGGATGTTGGGGTCTCTGTATCTCCTATTGCGCATTGCTCTTCCTATCATTCAGGGCTACCTAGAGAATTCTCAGGTCATTTATGCCCAGCATGTTCTGATGTCCCTGGGAGTCTCCCAGGGACCTCCAGCCATGCATTAGAGCCAGTTTAGGTACAAGAGTTCAAGGCTACTACTAGGAACCTTAGGTCCACATTGCAACTCTTTCCATCCCAGTTACAGGGGATCTTCCATTTCTGGCAGACCCCCTCCTCCATCAAGTCTTCCCTGCCAAAACCACAGGGAGTAGCTGACGTATCAGATTCCTCTGAGGAGGAACTGCTGGTGGATTCAGATGTTGAGGAATGTTCTGCTGTGGGCTTCTCTCAGTTTTTGGGGATCCCTTTGAGGCTGATCCTAAGCCCTCGGCTGAGGGCCTGATCAGGGCTGTTTTGACTACCCTAAACATTCTCTTAGTTCAGGAGTTTCCTTCTGATCCCTCTGATGTGTGTCAGGAGCCTAAAAAGCCCCTTACTTGCTTTCCACCTAACCCCACTCTTGACCGCGTTGTGTCTGAGGAGTGGAAATCTCCTGACAGGAAACCTTCTGTGTACAAACAATTTGCAAGCTTTATCCCTTCTCTGAGACAGTTCTTGCCCTGTGGGTTCATCCTGCAAAGGAGGATGCTCCTAGCTCCAGGCTATCCAAGTCTACTGCCTTGGCAGTTTCTGATGCGTCTGCTCTGAAAGACTGGACTGACAAGAAACTTGAGGTCTCCCTCAAGTGCATTTTTGCCACTGCTGGCACTGCCATGTGTCCAGCATTTGCTGCAGCATGGGTGAACCTTGTCATTGCGGTCTGGACTGAACAGCTCACTCTGGCTGTCCGTCAGAGTGCTCCTACTTCGGATATGTTGCGCCTTCTTGCCAACATTTCTGAGGCACAGCACTATGTGTCTGCTGTCTTATTTGATGCTATCCAGTTGGTGGACAGGGTTTCCACCATGTCTGTGGTTGTCAGACGGGTTCTTTGGCTCAAGATCTGGTCTGCTGACACTGCTTCCAAGAAAGCATTGCTTTTGTTACCTTTTCAGGGTACTTCCTTGTTTGGGCCAAATCTTAAAGATCTGATCAGTGAGGCCACTCGGAGTAAGAGTACTCTTCTACCTTTGGTTCCCAGGAAGAAAACACCACTTAAGCATAATCAGTGTTTTCGTTCCTTTCAGAATGAGACACGTCCTGCGAACCAGACGGTTCCCTCAGCTCCTCGTGCCTCCTCCAAGCCCAAACAGCAATGGAAGCCGCAGGTCTCTTCTAAGCCCAAGGCTTCCAAGCCTTCTTCGGCATGACTCACCGAACCCAGGTCCCCACTCTGTTGTGGGTGTCCGTCTTCTTCACTACCACAGCGTCTGGAAGGATTTAGTGGCAGACCCATGGGTTTTACAGGTGGTGGCGGAAGGGTACAGGATCCCTGTCGTGTCTCTTCCTCCCTTTCGTTTCTTTCCCTCTCATACGCCTCAGGGCATGGAGAAACGCAGGCTGTTCAACTGCGCTATTCAGGCTCTTCTGGACAAGGGTGTTCTAGAGCCGGTTCCAGTTCAGGACAGAGGTGTGGGTTTTTATTCAAACCTCTTTGTGGTCTCCAAAAAGGATGGCGGTTGTCGCCCTGTTTTGGATTTGAAGGATCTCAATTTCTTTGTGATCCAGACTCACTATCACCATGAGTCTCTAAGGACGGTGATTGCTGCTATGTCCCTGGGGGTATTCCTTGCTTCTCTGGATCTTCAGGATGCATATTTACACATCGCCATTCACCCAGAGAGCCGGCAGTATCTCAGATTTGCCAGCGACCGAGGGCACTTTCAGTTTTCAGCTCTTCCCTTTGGTCTGACTACAGCTCCTCAAGTTTTCAACCGTGTCCTGGGAGCCTTAGTGTCAGTCCTCCACCGAGACGGCATCAGAGTTACTCCATACATGTATGACCTGCTTCTGAAAGCCCCCTCTGCGGAACTTCTTCATCAGCAGGTTCAGCTATGCATTCACACTCTCACCCATCACGGGTGGATCATCGTGGACAAGTCAGATCTTGTCCCATCCCAGCGTCTGGTCTTCCTGGGCCTTCTCTTCAACACCCAGAAGAGCATGGTGTTTCTCACGGACAAGGTAGCTCACCAGATCGCCCACAGGGTTTCTGTGGTCCTGGCTCAAGATCCAGTTACAGCCAAGAAGCTGTCCTCTCTAGTGGGGAAATACATCTCTACCATAGAAACGGTCCCGTTTGCCATGGCACACACAGGGAACTCCAGAGGTTTGTGATCCAGGTGTGCAAGGGTCAGCCGGACCTTCTGAAGATGTCAGTGTCCCTCTCTTTTCATGTGGAACTGAGTTTGTCGTGGTGGCTCGACCTCTCCAATCTGCTGAAGGGCAAGTCCTTCCTGGTATCCTTCTGGACCACGGTGACGACGGATGCCAGCCTCTCCGGCTGGGGAGCGGTCCTGGGTCGCCTGAGTGCTCAAGGCCGGTGGTCTCCGGAGGAATCTCTCCTTCCCATAAATGTGTTGGAGCTTCGGGCGATATTTCATGCCCTTCATCATTGGACATCTCAGCTGGAAGACTGTCCAGTCTGGGTACAGTCCGACAATGCCACGGCCGTGGCTTACATCAACAAGCAGAGAGGAACAAGAAGTCTCGCCGCTTGGTTAGAGGTCAAGGCTATTTTGTTCTGGGCAGAAGAACACGTTCCTGCCATATCCACAGTGCACATTCATGATGTAGACAACATCATGGTGGACTTCCTCAGTCGGCACACAGTGGACAGCGGAGAGTGGGAACTGCACCCAGAGGTGTTCACCCTCATTGTTCAGAAGTGCGGTCTTCCTTACATCGACCCGATGGCAACAAGACACAACAGGAAGGTTCCAAGGTTCTGCTCTCGGTGGAGGGGACCCTCTAGCTCTGGCAGTGGATGTATGTCCATTCCTTGGTTGTTTCCTCTCACCTATATCTTTCCTACCCTCCCAATGTTGCACAGGGTGTTACGGAAATTGTGTGGAACGCTGTCCAGTCATTCTGATTGCTCCGTATTGGCCTCGCCAAGCTTGGTTTCCGGAATTGCTGGATCTGTCGGTGGCGGAGCCATTCCGGCTTCCTTACCATCGGGATCTTCTTCTGCAGGGTTACCTGTGGAAAGGGTATGTTCAGCGGCTAGGTTTGATGGCTTGGAAATTGAATCCTCAATATTGAAGAAGGGTTTTTCTTCTGGGGTGGTGGCTACTATGCTCAGTGCCCGCAAACCTGTTTCTTCCAAGATCTACCATTGTGTCTGGTCGACCTTTCTATCTTGGTGTGCTGACAAGGACCTGTCTCAGGAATTTGATCTGCCTACGGTCCTGGCCTTTTTGCAGGACGGTGTGGATAAGGGCCTCACTTTGAGTTCCCTTAAGGTTCAGACTTCTGCTCTCTCTGTTTTCTTTCAGAGGCACATTGCCATACTTCCTGATGTCAAGGTTTTCTTCCAGGGCGTTGCTCATACTTGTCCTGCCTTCAAGAATCCCGCTCCTCCGTGGGATCTTAACTTGGTTTTGGGTGTTCTTCATCGCCCTCCATTTGAGTCCTTGGCTACTATTCCTCTACGCCTGTTGACGTGGAAACTGGCCTTTCTCCTGGTGATTGTGCCCGTTCGCCGTGTCGAGTTACATGCTCTGTCCTGTAAACCACATTTTTTGGTGTTTCACAAGGACAAGGCAGTACTTCGCACTTCTCTGGAGTTTCTTCCCAAGGTGGTTTCGGAGTTCCACATCAATCAGGAGATTGTGGTGCCTTCTTTCTGCCCTGACCCCACCTCTGACAAGGAGAGGGATCTCCACTTGTTGGATGTGGTGCGTTGTCTCAAGTTTTATGTACATCGCACTGAGTCTATCAGGCAATCTGACGAGCTGTTCGTCATTTCTGAGGGACCCAGGGCAGGAAGACCTGAATCCAAAGTGACTTTTGCTTCTTGGATCAAGTTCACTATTCGTAAGGCTTACGAGCTGAGGAGGAAGCCTTTCCCTTTTCGGGTCACGGCTCATTCTACGAGATCTATTGGGGCTTTTTGGGATTACAAGAATCAGGTCTTTGCTGATCAGTTGTGCAAGGCTGCCACTTGGTCGTCTGTTCACACCTTTTCAAAGCACTACCGTGTTGATGTGCTGGCATCGGCTGACACCAGCTTTGGGAGGAAGATCCTGGAGGCAGTCTTGCCTGTCTAGGATCTTCTTCGGTTCTTGGTACTTCCTTCACTTTTGAGCCCTGTTGTCTCTATTTCAGTGGGCTTTGTAACAGTTTGGGGGTGTTGTTACCCCTGTTCAGTGTCCGTTGACACTTCATTGTTTTGATGGGCTATCTCTGATCTAATGGTTCATATCTGCTCTGGTGACTTTGGGGATCTTGCGCTGGTCCTTGCCTTCCTTCCCGCCTCTGGGAAACTCAATGGTTGCACATCCCAAAATTACCAGTAACCTGTATTGGACGACAGAGAAAAGAGGATTTTAGTCTTACCTGTTAAATCCTTTTCTCTTAGTCCATACAGGTTACTGGTCTCCCACCCTGTCTAGGGACAATGCTTGGCTCTCCTGTGGCAGACCGTGGGGGTCCTTCGGGGTCATGCTCACAGGAGTCTTCTTTCCTTTCCACTCTCTAGTCAATAGTTAGTGTCTCAAATCTTTCTGGAGCTGGTTGGCTAGCTACAGCCAAGGAGGGAAGGTAGGCTCCACCCCCTGTATACAATTCTAGAATTGTTTCTGCCAACAATTAAAGGGGCAGATCGCCTACCCAAAGTTAACAGTAACCTGTATGGACTAAGAGAAAAGCATTTAACAGATAAGACTAAAATCCTCTTTTAATGAGACTAAAAGCTATGGAGGTAACTGGTCCTTTTTGATCAATCAAAACAATGATATTGAAGAGGTCTAGTGAGGATCAGTTTTGAATAACTTCATATAGTTGTACGGGCAATTCTACTGAATCTGGCAAAAGCAAATGGTCCAAGGATCACTCGCATGCCCTTCATGGGTCAGATTATACTGATGTCAGGAATTGTTCAACCAGATAATGTGTGGTGTGCAAAATTAACTTGTGACTTTTTATGTCCTTGTCTGGGCTTCAGTCAAGTATGTAATAGTGCAGACCCATTCACTTGACTGAAATATTTTCTTCCAGAAGGTGATAACTGGTCCTGATTGGTATCCACATATGAATAGGTGACACCATAGGCCAAACAATACATTTGTGTGAAACTGAACTCTGTTCAAAAATACCATACATTTAACACCTAATTGCCTCTGTATAATGTCAACACACTTTCTGTTGGCCATATGCACAATCATTAACCAACTAGATCACAGGATTAAAGGGATAGTAATACTTCATTTTATCTGTATTTTATTTTGTAGGCATTAAAAAAACATGAAAAATGATATAAGTCTTATCTCTCAAACCTTTATGGTTTAAGAGATATTCACAAGCAAAGTATCCCCCCCCCCGTTCATTCAGATCAGAAGGGAGGTGCTCAGGTAGACTGCAGAGAGGGACAATCTTCAATTAAGATAAGGGAAAAACCTGAAAAGCTTATCAAGGGGGGCAGGGATTTCATTGTTTTCATAGGAATAAGAGTGTCCCCTGCTGTTATCTGTGTGGTCTATAGACTGCATTCCACATGTGAGAAGAGATGGCTTACACTAGGAAAAAGGGGCGGGAGGGGAAACTTTGCTTGTGAATAGCTCTTAAACCATAAAGGTTTGAGAGATAAGACTTATATCATTCTTCATGTTTTTTTAATGCCTACAAAATAAAATAAAGTTAAAATGAAGTATTACTATCCCTTTAATAAAAATGTCCAAAATTCTAATGTAAATAATGAACAGTTTAACCCTTTGTATGCCAAAGGAATGTCCAGTCCATTGCTCTACAATGCTTTGGACACTGCACTGCCACTCAAAGATTATCCACTTTAATACTAGAAAGGTCTCCTATAAACTAAGTTTATATTATAGTATAATATAATATATAGGGGTTTTGTTTTTAATAACACTTTATTACTATAGTTTTTAATCTGTTTAAAAAATATCTACATAGACAAGTGTAATTGTTTTTGTACATGAATCAAACTTTTTTTTTTACTTTTTAACCCTTTGAGTGCCAGAGGGGTACTCAACGCATTGCTTTGCAATGCGTTGCGTAACCCTCTGGCACTCAAAGGGTTAAATGGCTTTGATGATTTGTCAGGGACTTAGGGCCTAATCAGCGAACTAAAGTGGTTAAGTTTTGGAGCACACCAACAACACCATAGTGGACAAATGAATATCCCCCATATTAAAAGACCTATTTTAATCAAAGGAGAGTTTTCATTTTCCCGTACAATGCAATTGCTTTGACCTGGACTTGCACCTCTTTATATTGCTGAATTAGGCCCTATCTAGTTACTGTGAACATGCTCCTATACATAAGTATGCTGAAGTACTATGAAGACACTGGGGCAAATCTGTGTCAACTCCAATGCACCATCCTCTTGATTTAAATGCAGTGGGTAACCCCTTGAATGCTAGAGATTCTCCAACACCTTGTAAAGCAATGTGATGGAGACTTCTCTTGCATTCAGTAGGTTAAAAGCCCCATTTCAGTTCATGGAAATTGTGAGAATTTTTGTTTGTCCCTCCTGGTGGTCGATTTGCTCCAGTTCTTTTTAGTACATCAGCGTCAGTGAGGCGGTCACTGGAAAACATGCACTCTGATGACTCGGCAATCAGCTTGTATGCAAATCTGAAACTATGTATGAGCTGGCTTACCCCTTTGAGTGCCAGAGGGGTACGCAATGCATTGCTTTACAATGCGTTGCATACCCCTGTGGCACTCAAAGGGTTAATAAAAAAATTGAGGTGTATTAACCTTTTGAATAAAAACAATATACCATCAATGGGAGTAAACTTGGTTTATTTAGTAGGAAATGTCCTTTGTCAAGTTCCCCCCCCCACACACACACACACACACACAATTTTTAGATGACTTTCTGGCACTCAGTGGGTTAATGGAAAAAAGTTCTCTACTTCTTTAACCCTTTGAGTGCCAGAAGGGTGAGCAACCCATTGTTCTGCAATGCTTTTAGCTCATCCCTCTGGCACCCAAAGATTTAAGACCAGAAGGGTGAGCAATGCATTTCATTGTGCATTCTTATGATCCTCAAAGGGTTAAATTTGACAAAAGCAACTATAGTTGGTATTTGCTTTACTCTGTGCTTTTAAAGCAAATTATATTACATTTACCCAGCTGAGTTTACTTTGATTGGTTTTTGTTTTTATTTTTTTAAAGTACCACATTAATGAAAAATCTCCCATTGCAAATGCCACCATGTGGACAAGGCCTGATATCAAACAGCTCTAGAAAGAGAAAATGTTTGACATCTACAAGAACTCTGTCATCATGGATCCCTTTATTGCTAATCCATATAGTATGTCAATAAACAAGAACTATAGCACATACTTAGCAGTCATAGAGGCAATTACCTTATACAGTTCTTATTGTGTCAATAAACAAGAACCATACCAGATACTTAGCAGCCATAAAGACAATTATACAGTTCTTATTACCAGTAACACTGCAAATTATCATAATCTTTATTATTGATCAGTATAAAAGAAGAGAGGAGGAGGAATTCTGGGGCAGTCAACTGCACCATAAGGGAGAAATATAACATTTCATTGCTTTAAATGGGACTTCTAATTCACTGAACGCTAGAAAGGGCTACAACTCATTGCCAAGCAATATGTTTGAGACCTCACTAACATTTAAGGGGTTAAAAGTCCCACTTAAATCAGTGGTCATTGTGGGAATTTTGATTCCTTCCCTGTTGGTTCACATACCTGCCAGCTGTCCCTGATATACATGAACAGTCCCAGGGTTTGGCTTCCTGCCTTTAGATGCTACTGTCCCTGCTTTTGTCTCTGGATTTAAAATGTAATCTTCAACCTATATTTTATGTTATTATTAAAAGGTTAATAAAGAAGAAATAAGTGTTACATTTCTGAATGTAAAAGGCTTAAAAGAGCCTAAACGGCACACATTTACATCAGGGAGATCTTGTCAAACTTACCTCATAGACTTGGGAAGAGCAGTAGATCTAGCTTATCTAGATTTCAGGGACACTGTTCCTTTATAGAAGACTCCTTAATAAATGCATTACAGTATTTCGATTTAGATATTAAAATAGTTTAATGGATAAGGCAATGGCTGAGTGACAGGAGACAAGGTTGTAGATAATGGTCAATATTCAGGGGAAGGTTGTAGGGGCCTGTTCTCTTTAATATCTTTATTAGTGATATGGCAAAATGTCTAGGTAAGGTATAACTTTTTGCAGATGATACAAATATCTGCAACAGCTTAGACTTCCCTGGGGGACTAAACCAAATGACAAATTATTTAGGTAAATTAGAAGAATGGCAGCTGCAGTTTAATGTTTATAAATGTACAATAATGTACATAGGACATAAAAATCCAAAGGCAGAATATAGTATTCAGGGTACTGTGCTGTCGGTGACAGAGGAAAGAGACTTGGGAGTAATTTTATTGATGATTTAAATGAAACCAGGCAGTGTAATAAAGCAAAAGAGAATGCAACCAGGTGCTGGGCTGTATAGCTTGGGGCATTAGTAGCACAAAGTGGGAAAGGCTCATGCCATTATACAGATCTCTGGTTAGACCTCACCAAGAGTATTGTGTGCAGTACTGGAGACCCCCTACTCCAGAAGGATATATATATGTATATATATATATATATATATATATATATATATATATATATATGTGTGTGTGTGTGTTCTGGAGAGAATTCAGAGAAGGGCTACTAAAATGGTGGATGACTTATAGGATAAGAAATATCAGGATAGAGTAAAGGATCTAAACATGTATAGCTTAGAAGTGAAAGAGAGGGTATATGACTGGAACATTCAAATACATGAAGGGTTTCAACAGAGTACAGGAAGGAAACACATTTCAAAGGAGTAGAAATGTTAGGACAAGAGGTCATAGTCTGAAGCTAGAGGGACAGAGGCTTAGGTGTAATGTAAGAAAGTCGTACATCAATGAGAGGGTAGTAGATAAGTTGAATAGCTTACCAGCAGAAGTGGTAGAGGTTAATACAGTGAAGACTTTAAGAATGCATGGGATAGGCATAAGAACATCTGCACATCCAGCCTTGTTCTACTTGTTAACCACAGAAGCACACTGCACTGGTGGGACCCTTTGGGTGCCTTGTAGAGGAACTTTAACCGCTTGGATGCATAACAAAGTAATGTGTTGGGTACATCTTTATCATCTGCATAACCCTTTAATTACAAAGGGGCGTGCTTCACAATGTGTTGCAAACCCATCTGATCCTTAAAGGGTTAATTGTTATCTAAGAGAACCTCTGGTCTGCTATAATGTTCCAGCACCTGATAATAGTTCTGTTCTTTTCCAGTTGGTGACAGGAGTATGGGAAGGAGGCTATAACTTTTTCTGCCAAGACACCCATAGCGGAGGTGATGCTGACATGAAGGTAAGATAACATGGTTATTTAGATATTGTTATTTATTGATGGGATTCAAAGAATTACATGAATTTCTGCATAGCCAGGAGTGGGATTAGATATTAGTCATGGATGATTTAAAAAAATAAATCAGTGGCAAAGTAAATGTTATCCCATTGCTAAATATGTAACACTAGGTGAACCAGTGACTTCAGGGAGTAAGTAAGGACAACACTCATGGTTTGAATATTGGCTTAAATCGGTCATTAGGGACCCGTTTGTAGGCTGGGAATGATGATGGGCATTGTAGTCCACAACAGCTGAAGGGCCTTAGCTTGCCAACACATGTCCTTGGTGTTAGTTGTAAGGATTTTGTGAACCAGGAACTGCCTAACAATTCCAGCGTGTACAACAAAAAGAAGCCTCTCCAGCATTCTGAAGTTACTGCTGATGATCCTTTTTTATTATGTAATTTATTAAGCAAAATTAATTGCACAAAAGCACAAGCTACCTACTGGCTGGCAAGGTTTCAGGTCCACATATAACCCTTTGCAAAGACTAACTGTAACATAGTTGATGAGGCTGATATAAGACATGCATCCATCAAGTTAAACCCGTGCCAAATCACCCCTGTTGATCCAGAGGAAGGCAAAAAAACAAACATTGAAGCCATTTCCAATTGAACTCCAACTGGGTAAAAAAAAATCCTTCCTAAGTGGCAGCCAGACATTTCCCTGAATCAACATAACATGATTCTAATTTACTAAGCTACTTACATAAACAAATGGTCCTCTCTATGACTTTTGTGCCAAGGGGAGGACAGTAGGGAAGTGTATGTTCTTTTGGGGCATTTCGTTCCTCAATTCTTTAGTAAATATCAATAAAGGGATCGTAATACTTTAATATTACTATTCCCCATATTGTAGATATTTGAAAAAGAATTGAATTGTCCCCAGGTTCATCTCTCAAACCTTTATGGTTTGAGAGATAACCAAACGTAAAGTTCCCCCCTCCCTTCCCCTTCCCTGAAGTCGGCATTGTACTGACTGCAGGGATATCCGGTCTGACTTTCATCAGGCAGCTCTGCAGCAGAGCCGAGATCGCATTAGTGAAAAAGAATTATTTCACTGAAACGGTCTTCTTCATGTGCTTGGTTTGCAAGCTCTCATAGACGAAATCTCCTTTCCTTAAGTCTTAGAACTTGAGAACTGTACTGTACAGCTCAGTACTCTGATTTCATTGTTTTGGACACTTGTCTCACTAGTGTCTGAGATTCTTTCTCAAATGCCTTGAGGGAGACCAGCAAGAGTTAAAGCTAAGACAATATAATCTCCACCCCCCTTTCAAATGACGACCTCCGGCATGGAGGAAAATAAACCAACACTGTGAAGGTGCCTGCCAAAAAATTAATTACCTTGTTGCCTAGAAACCTTGTTATGAAATCATCAACGAAGATTGCAAGAAAAACACACCTAGTGTATAAGAGACAAGCCAGGAGCAATGTGAAAACCATTCTATAAACTGACAAATCACTTCATCTTCTATGTTGATTTATTACTGTTGTTTGGCTGATACAGACACAATCATACTTGAGGACGCTTAGCCACTGGGAGGGTAATGTGGTCTCCGGTGCATTTCTTTAAAGCAGAACTTTCATGTTAATTACATTGCCCCAGAATATATTACTATCCTAGCGATATGCAAAGTAACACTGTCTTTAAGCTCAGTAAGTCCATGGTATTTCAGTAACAACTCCTTTTCGGCAGGAACCAGAGGACAGACAGCGCAGACATCTTAGAGGAAATGTACCTCTGAGTCTGGGCTGTCTGTTCCGTTCAGTGCCAGCACTGGTGAGTGGTGTTCCTTGGTGCCTTAAGGTAACAGAAGGGACTGACCATGCAGGTGCACAGAGCTTCTCTTGGATGTGTTTTTACTGAAATACCACAGACTTATTGAACTTAAGGATAAAATAACTTTGCATATCGCTAGGTTTCTTAGTAATATATTCTGGAGCAATGTAATTAACATGAAAGTACAGCTTTAAAGTGGTTGGAAACTTATCCATGGGATTAATGTAGATTTCAGCACTTAACACTATGAGTGCCAAGGCACTGTCCAACACATTGTAAATCAATTCACTGAGCAGTTGTCTGGCACTCAGTATACGTTACTATTTCCTGTTTCTTTGCACAGACATTTTATCTTCACTGTTACACTTTAATGTCACCTGTGATCCCGTTTTCTTTTGAACACTGGATCGCAGGGACAAACACAAATCCCCCAAATCCCCATTGATTTAAATAGGGATTTTTAAAAGTCTTTGAATACTAGCAATATATTCAGCTCTTTGCTTTTTAACCTCTTGAATGCTAACATTCATATGGTTAACCCTTTGAGTGCCAGATGGGTACGCAATGCATTGCTTTGCAATGTGTTGCATACCCCTCTGGCGCTCAAAGGGTTAAACAATAAATCAGTCAATCAATGACCATACCCTATGTATTTGCATTTGGTTTGCCCCAGAATCACTCCAATCTTTCCTTTCAACATAGGGTCAGAAAAGTTTTCTTAAGGGCCCTAATTTCACATGAAAAGTCAGTGGAGAGATTCTGGAGTAAACCAAATGCACTAAGGGGGACAAAGAAAAAAATTCTCAAAATTCCCATTGATTTACATGGGGTTTTTAGCCCTCAAATGCTAGAGAGGTTTACAGCTCATTGCAAAGCAATGTGTTTGAGATCTCTCTGGCATCAGTGGGGTTGAAAGTCCCATTTAAAATCAATGGGAATTTTTAGTTCTCCCCCATCATGCAGCTGGTTTACCACACAATTCCTTCACTTTTCTTTTAAAAATGCAGCTAGGGCTTGAGAGCCAGAAGGCTATTTATGTATGTGTATATATATATGTATGTGTATATATATATATATATATATATATATATATATATATATATATAATTTTTTTTTTATATATCCCATTTCTGGACAACATCCAATCTGCACCCCCACGCCAGCATACAGGGAATCTTGGAACCCCACCTGTAAATCCCAGTGAATTTCACATCTCTCTGGCATCCCAGGGGTTAAAGTAACTTTTTTTTTCTATACCTATGCTCCTTTTAATGATTGCCTATTCATCTGAGCCTACCAAGTAATTTAACTTCCTCTGGGAGATCAAGACTTTCCTCAGGCAATAAGGAAAGACTCTGATTAAATTACACAGCCTAAAGCCACTAATCACATCACCCCTCACCTTATGAGCCTTCATCTCTACCAGATTGCAATTGCAGTTTGGTTTTTCCTTTCTATTGCTGTATCTTTCCTTGGATTTGATCACAACAGCAATTGACTTCTGTCTTAAAAACACTTACATAAAACCCCTCTTATTGTACATTTTAAAGTGAAAATGTCCCACATTCTGTCAACTAATGCATTGGAAACCTCTCTACCATTCAGAGGGTTAAGATGATAATCAAATGACCTATATTGTTTGTTTGTTTTTATTACAGATATTGACAGCACCAGGTCCCCTCTCTTCCTATGGGGAACCTGGACACTGGCTATAAAAACCTCATTTCAAACCCATATTTTATGTGTTTGACATTAAAGGTTAATCATTTAAGTCTGTTGCAAGAGGAGTTTTGTTGTTGTTGCCCTATGTGCTATTATGGATCACTAGTGACACGTTAATGTGACTGCTCAGAGGAAATGTTCCTGGATTATTTTTTTAAATGTTGACAATTATGTTTATGTGTGATTGTGTGGAAAATGGTAGCATTGTGCATCAGTCTTAATTGCACTATAGGAGTCCCCTGTGTGAACAGCCCCATATGACACAATAATAACTAATTTAAGAATTTCTTTTGGTGAGTTAAAGTAATCGTCTCACTTATTTTTTACCTTATCTATTCTGCCAGAGTAGAATAAATAGTCAAATTGCCTATATTATCATTATAATATTTTTTACTTTTGACCATTGCAGGAATAGTTGTACAGTGTGTCACTAACCCCGCTGGGGGATAGTGGAGAAAGGAAGCTAGACCTCTTGCTCCCTTCAGTTTATTTTATACGGCATATAGAGCACTGTCCTTGAGCCAATCTATGTGTGTATCTTCTTGTGAATGGATCCGGTAACCGAGTACAGATCTGTTGTTCCCCTAACAGCTGAATTCATGCCTGCATCTTATCTTTCACTGAGCCTAACTACTTGTATATATTCCTATGAAAGAAGCAGGGAAGAAGCCCAAACAGTGCATGGAAAGCATTCCCCCAAACACCAAGTGAGAAAAATTATTCAGGATAGTGTACGGTTAGTGATCTCTGTATGCTGTATATCACAGACCGGGCCAATGGTTTTCTATGTTTCAGGGCACATCTGCTATTTTAGACGACATCTGTCAAGGATGTAATGGAGGGTACAAATACATACCTATACAGTTTTTCTTAGGACTCAGAATGACACAAAGAGGCATACTGTGCATAACCATTTCCATAAATACACATTTGAATCTCAATGTTCATATTTTTGTCGTACTAAAAAAAGAGAGGCACACAAAGCTGGCCCTCCAAAGTTTCCCTGTACCCTGGTTGAGAACCACCAGATTGGAGGGAAAGTCCACTAGCTCCCTGTCTCCAAACTTTTTAGCTGTAGGGATAGTGGTACATTGTACCACTATCCCTTTTTTTTAAAGGCCAGGGACAAAAAGGGGACAGCAAGAGTCGGGTACAAAGAGCCGAAATCAGGGACATCAGCTATGCAAATATTGCTGGTAGTTGCATTTTCTATGTGATTCTGATGCTGCTGTTTACACTGAGAGAAAGGAATTCTGGGAAAGAAAACCTTACTGTGCAATCACAGCAAATTGTAACAACATTTTCCTTTTATTCCAGTCAATAAAACCATTTCTGCAAAAAAAAATTTACCTGTGTGAACACTGGTTCACTTTCTCTGATGTGTTTATTTAACCTCTTGAGTGCTTTGCAATGTATTGGATACCTCTGTCATTCAAAGGGTTAAATATAGTGAAGGGCTGTACCTTTTTGGCACTCAAAAAGTGTAATTGCACTACTACAGTGGTTCTCAAGCTTTTTGCTGTGGTTAAAACCCTTTCATGTGAAATTCCCATGGAACAATACATTATGTTAGCCCCGTTTCTAGAATGTAAGAGGTTAATAGTGTCAATATCAAAGGTACTTGAATGTGAGTTGATCCTGATACTGTAAGACTAAAATGTAACCAGTAACACAGAATAATTATATTCATGGCACTGTAGGGACTGCTATACTAAGAAATGTGATGCAATTCTGGGACAAACCAACTGCACCATAGGCAAAGCATTGCATTGGAGACCTATCTACCATGGGGTTAAAAGGACATGTTCTGACTTTTTATTAATTCCCTGTAGTGCAGTTGGTTTGCTCTAGAATTGTACCACTTTTCTTACTTCATTAGGGCTTTTCGCCAATATTTATAAAAGCAAACTGGAATTTTACTGTAGTAAACCAACTACACCATAGGGGACAAAAATGTTCCTATTAAATCAGGCTTTTAACCACTTGAATGCTAGAGAGGTCACCAATGCATATATATGAGCCATTATCTGTTATTCTACTCGAATTTTGCACCCTAACCCTTTCCTGTACTCAGCAAATCTATTCTAACTTGTTATGGCAACACATTTTAAAGGAGAGGTAGCACCTCCTATTAGTTACCCCCAAATTACCTTACTATAGCTAGAAAAATCTAATGGCCCCTATGAATTTTACTCTTGTGATTTTGTTCAAATGTTAATATTCTCAATTATTCTGGATTTGATGTCCATGGAAGCAGACAAGACAGTTGCTGGCAGTGCATGAGCATACTTAACCCTTTAAGGACCAGAGGAATAGGAAATGCGATGCACACACATCTAGCCCCTAAAGAGTTAAGATTACCATTTGCAGTGCCTAGGGAAACCAGCTGCACCTCACTGATGAGGCCCAAAGAAGGCCAAAATATACATCTGGGGTTAGCTGGTATTTCCCTGTAGAGGGGACTTGCCCATCATTTTGGAACTGGACCGCCCTTTTGGGTGGGATTAGTCTAATATGTATGTGGTCATTTCTGCTCAGTAATGGCACTAGAGAGCTAAAACATGATACTCTTGAGCTGTGACTAGCCGTGGAACAGGCAACATTGCTTTTGTACGTCCTCCGAGCCTCTCATGTACTATGGCTTGTTGTAAATATGGCTTTAGTAGTGCAAATAAGTTCGCTAGCATATAGTCATTGATTATATTTATTTTTGTATTAGGCACAGTTTAACTCATTGAGTTTCAGAGGGGTGAGCACCCCCTTGCTTTTGTAATGTATTGCACACTCCTCTGGCACTCAGCCAGAATTTATATTCTGTTAAAATGATATTTCTGCAGTGTGTTGTTTTTTAATCTTCTGTAGAGAGTTATAGACTTGTATTGCTTTTGGTTAATGTTTTGTATGTATCATTTTGAAAGAATTATAAGAGAGGTCCTGCTAGCTGGAACAGCGTTCCTGCTGTGGAAAATGTACAGGAAAGCCGTTCCCATGCATTCCTGCAGAACTCGAGCCCTGAAGCCGAACACTTAAATGATTGGCTTTCCTGCTCTTTAAACAAGTATTGAAATTACAGCCACTCTTTTTGTTTGTTTGTTTTTTATCTCTGGGCAGATCACACGTGTCCTGTGGTGGTACTACTTCTCCAAACTGATCGAATTTATGGATACCTTCTTCTTCATTCTGCGGAAGAACAACCACCAGATCACGGTCCTGCATGTCTACCACCATGCGTCCATGCTCAACATCTGGTGGTTTGTCATGAACTGGGTTCCTTGTGGACACTGTAAGTATAGACTGGTGTGATATTGTGGTATCCCATTGTCTTATGTTGCAGTTGCAGCTTTAGGCTAGTTGTCATATTCTAATCCCCATCTTTCTGTTGATGAACAACAGCTGGAGTGCCTGAGATTTTCTACCCCACTTTAGGTAGTTGTGTAAACTTGATTCTATTCCTATAAGTAAACGGTGGTACCATGTTAGCAATGGATAAAGAAAACTAGTCCTAGTGCAATTTAAAGAGAGACTGTTTTATGATATTTTCACCTACAATGGAATCCAATGCAGTCAAGAATCATTTCCCAATGTCATGAAGATCTATTTCATGGTGTGTGTGTGTGTGTGTGTGTGTGTGTGTGTGTGTGTGTGTGTGTGTGTGTGTGTGTGTGTGTGTGTGTCGTTTGCTGTACTATTGGGCAAACTGTGCAGGTCGGGGACCTGCTGGGCCTCTACAGCAATTTTTCACAGGAGTGGGAAAGGGGGCTTCACCCCTCTGCCATGAAAATCACTGCCTCTGATTCGCTGCCTTCCACTGACTTCCATCCCCCCCCCACCAGATACCGTGGGGTGGGGCAGACAACGAACTAAGTGGTCTTGAAAGCTTGTATTCTAAAGCTACTCAGGCATTAATGGTATCACTTTTACTCTAGTACATTCCTATTCTATTTTATGACATAGAGATATGAAGTATGACTTTATATATATTAAAGGGATAGTAATACTTCGTTTTAACTTTATTTTATTTTGTAGGCATTAAAAAAACACGAAGAATGATATAAGTCTTATCTCTCAAACCTTTATGGTTTATGAGATATTCACAAGCAAAGTTCCCCTCCCGCCCCTTTTACCTAGTGTAAGCCATCTCTTCTCAGATGTGAGTCTGGTTGTATGACAGGACAGATAACAGAAGGGGACAATTTTCTTTGTATTAAAACAATGAAAGCCCTTCCCCCCTTGACAAGTTTTTCAGCTTTTTTCATTATCTTAATTGAAGATTGTCCCTCTCTGCAGTCTACCTGGGCATCTCCCTTCTGATCTGGTTGAACAGGGGGGGATACTTTGTTTGTGAATATCTCTTAAACCATAAAGGTTTCAGAGATAAGACTTATATCATTCTTCATGTTTTTTTAATGCCTACAAAATAAAGTAAAGTTAAAATTAAGTATTACTATCCCTTTAAGATATGTAACAAAAAGGCAGCACCAGTGGAACTTTAAAAGATTAATAAAATTAAATTTGTCATAAAGGTCCAGAGGTGGACCAAAAAGTTAACAACAATAAAATTGCTTATATTCACTGGTGCTGCCTTTTTTGTGCACCTGGGTACTTTATACTAAGGAGTGAGTACTTCCATCCTTCAAATATATATATATATATATATATATATAATATATATATATATATATATATATATATATATATATATATATATATATATAATGTATGTATATGTGTGTGTGTATATATATATATATATATATATAATGTATGTATATGTGTGTGTGTATATATATATATATATATATATATATATAATTTCCCAGCACAGAAAATACCTTTGTCCTATAACCTACAAGGACACAAAAAGCTTTAACCCATTGGTTGCTAGGAAATTTTCAATACATTGATTTTGCACTTGTATCAATCAGAGGCATTTTGTTTGGTTGATCCTGCTGTGCTAATGGTACAAGCCTGTGCTCGTGCCAGGATCTAGAAGACTGCATAGATGGTGTATTGGAGTTGTGAAGTTATTAGAGGATAGTATCAGATTCTTTCAAGTTCTTTTATAAACACTAGCTCCATTCAAAGGTTTCAGGGAACAATAATGCCACATGGCACAATATGAGTGAACCTACCACAGATAGCCATTGTAGTAGTTTGGAATGCTGCATTAGTATCTGGATAGGAGAAATGGTTCATGAATTGCAGAATCCTCAATTATCCGTGGACATTACATGCAGCAAAATCCACTTGTTTGATTAACTTACAAAGTAATAATAATAGAAGATGTAAAGGAGTGCCAAACACACACAATTCCATAGAACTAAGGCCAATGTTAGGCCTAACTCTGGACTCACTAATAGTCCTCTTCCACCAGTCAGGAATGGAAAACCCCCATGTGGAGGAAACTTCTGAGGAGCCATGGCTGCCCTTCCCTCTGGGCATTCAGAGGTTAAAGGGACAGTATTATATAATATATATTATATTAAAGAGTTAATATTGTAGCTATTAAAAAAATTAAACTAAATGTCCAGAGTCCCATCTCTCGAACCTTAATGATTTGAGAGATATTCACTGTGAAAGTTCCTCCCTCCCTCCCCTTTCCCTGACGTTAGAGCTCTCAGTGCAAACCAAGCACACTTTGTAGACCATTCCAGTGAAGTAGCTCTTTTTCTGCTGAAGAGCCTCCGCCGGTCCCAGGACTGGATTCCCCTGCAGTCAGCTAGAGCCCTGGCATCAGGGAAAGGGGAAAAAGGGGGGAACTTTCACAGCGAATATTTCTCAAACCATTAAGGTTTGACAGATGTGGCTTTGGGCATTTAGTTTCATTTTCTAATAGCTACAATATTCACTTTTTTAATATTTTGACAATACTGTCCCTTTAATGCAGAATTAAAATACATACTTTGCTTTGTACATCATGCATGCACAAACTGTAATTATTATTATTATTATTATTATTATTATTATATTCTAAATAATATGGGTAACATGACAATGAAGACATACTACACCCACTGACCATTACCACTCATCAGCTACTCTAAACACTTCTCTTTCAATTAGACAAGCATGAAGTAAAATGATGATACAATAGATGGGAAATTCAATATATATACATGTACTTGTTTCAAACCAGTAAGCCCACTTAACAGGTATACTATATAGGGAGGGAGGGTGAGTGTTAAAGCGTCTCAGGCCCAGGCACAATGCAATATTTCCTTCCTGTGTGTTCACTTCCTGTTTAGCTCCACCCTCCAGCCAGTATTCTCCTGACTTAACTGTTTGCTTCCATTTGTAGTTGCAGTTATAGACCGAAAAACAGTCTATAAGACCTGGCTGTAGCTTATTCATGTCGTTAGTCATGCTGCCATTGCACCTATGGCTACAGTTCTTTTGTTGCTCTAATCACAGATGCATTGTAAGGGAACACTAAGCATACAAGAGCAATTCTTTTCAAACCAGCTTCCTATTTTTTTTAACACTGTTTGCAGAGGCCTGCACAAGCATAACCCATGGTAACAAGTTATTAAAAAAATAGCAGTAAAGTTTTATTATGAAAAATATGTATTTTGCGTGATTTTTGTTACTCTCAGAGAGTTAATTTATTAATCCAGTTGTCATTGGTGCTGTTGTCTCCATTTGTTTGCTTTCTGTTTTCTAGCATACTTTGGTGCCACTCTCAATAGCTTTATTCATGTCCTGATGTACTCCTACTACGGACTCTCAGCTATCCCAGCCATGCGCCCATATCTGTGGTGGAAGAAATACATCACTCAGTGCCAGCTGGTAAGCCTTTCATTCATCCCTTCCTTGGCAGACTGCACAAACTGCCATTCAGGTCAGCCAGTAGAGCGAGGCAAGTCATCCTCTTTCCACCCTTATTTTCACCCATAATAAATCCCAATGCAGATGCAAAACAGGTATTTGTGCACTGGGACTTTTTTTAATACAGGTACTGTTTTCTTCGGTTCACTGATCCCATTTCAAGATGAGACAGATATACGTAGATTTAATCACTTACCTTTCATGTTGTGAATTTCTGATTGCTCACCCATTACAAGAAGTTACAAGTGTTAGTTTTATTTAGTGTGTGTGATTTCACCTCCATTCAAAGTGAAAATTATTCTGAATATTAACCATATTTATTGTATTGTCAGAACACTTGCAAAATCTGAACATGTTCATGGATTTTACATTGCCAGGGCAAAAAAAACAGCTTGACACACAAGCTAATTATGAATATATATTAGTTTGTTACATAAGGTATTGCCGGGGCAGAAAAGCTGGCTTACCACACTAACTAATAATGCTGATAAGTACAGTTGTTTCATACGTTAGTAGAAGATATCACTTGTATTGAAAATGGTTTGATCACAGAAGAGGACAATAAGTCAGTATCAGTCAAAACAAAAAAACGTACCCGACTAGTAGTCCAAGAGCAACGGTATATATTGCATAATCAACCCATAAGCGCAATGGACTTTTATGGTTGCTGTTTGTTCTATGAATAATTGATTAGTAATGAAGTTTTAAAATCTAATGTGGAACAAGGGAACCATGGGGTACAGTTCTCTCCTCCACAAGGGCAGGGCATTTAAAAAGGCAAGGTCTTTGAGGCGAAGACTCCCCTCTTCTCTTCCAGTTTTAAAACCACCCCACCCCCTTTTTAAGTGACGTGAAAAAGGGGGAAGCTGGCACAGTTCTTTCTTCCTTTTTTTTTTATTTATTATTTTTATTCTTGGACATGAGGCTGTATAATCCCCCCATTAAACGGGCTTCCTTATGCCAAACTGAGGTTCCACAGGAATATTCAGACACTCTGTATCCAGCTTGCATTGTGGCCCCTAATACTCCCTTGGACCAACTGCTGCAGAACAAGAACCATTTTGTGTAAGACCCTTATGTCTTCAGTTTCTTCTATCCCTTCCTCTATCCAAGGGGTCCTCCATTCTTGGCTTCCCATACACCCTATCCAACATGCTGATCCTATCTTGAGGGGTCAGTTGGTTGGAGATTCTCTGTGGAGGAGGTTGACACTGATGGTGAGGAAATTGATTTTTCCTTGTCTTTTGGGGATGCCTATGAGGAAGACCCTTGTACCTCAACTGAAGTTTTTTTTTAGGTCTCTGAGGCCTCTGATGCAGGTTCTTCCTCTTCCAATGGTGCAAAAGGGAATCACCCATTTTTCTCCCCATCGGTCTTTGCACCAGGTTATCCTGGAAAAATGGATTACGCCTGATAAGAGACTCTTAATAAACACATTTTCAACCTTTATCCTTTCTCAGCTGAAACCATATCACAGTGGGCTAATCCACTGATAAGCTCTTAGATTCCTTCTTAAAGGTGAATTTTGCAGCCACAGGAGCCACCCTGCAAACCATTTACACTAAAGCTTGGATCACTAGACCCATGGCCATCTGAGATGAAGAAATGTCAGATAATAATAGGGGGGTTTTCCTAAAGAGGAACTGCTAGTTATGCTAGGCAATATCATGGAGGCCAATGCATATCTCACTGAGGCGGCCTTTTGATGCTTTGTAAAGGCCCCAGCTTTTTCAGTAGCCACGCATTACATTTTATGGCTAAAGATTTGGTAGTTGTAGCAATCTTCCAAAAATATTTTGGTGTGTCTCCCTTTTTTAGTAACACATGTTTTTGACCTGACCTGCGTAAGGTTATTATTGACACTACTGGAGGTATAAGCACACTCTTGCCTCAGATTTCACCTAAACGTGCCTAAGAAGATGTGTGGTTTTTGTTACCCCTGCTAGTTCAGGATGTCTGGAGTTCAAGCCACCTTAGGCCTTTCAGGCTCATCCCACTCCAAAGCTCAAACAGGCTTGGCAGTACAGGAAGTATGCTCAGAAGCCTAAGGCTGACAAGCTCACTTCCACATTTCTCACATAGTCATGGTCTGTCTTTTTACCTGTAGAGGCCAACTATGTCTTTTTCAAGATGCATAGGTTCTTTGTGGTTGACCAGCGGCTTTTGCAGTTTTTTTTGGAAGGGTGCTGCATAGTGTCCAGAGTTCCTAGAGATCTTGTTTGGTATCCTCCCTGTTGGAATAATAGGTGTTGGTTCCCATTCCAGCTCAGTAAAGCTTCACCAGATTTTATTCCAATCTTTTTATGGTTCCCAAAAAGGATGGCTACTGCCGTACTATTCTGGACTTGAAGTCTTCCATTCGTGGATCTTACGCCTCTTGTGAAAACTAGAAGGTTCAGCTCTTCTACACCAAGAAGAGAGACTCTCTACCATTTGCAGTGGAAACAATGTCCATTCCATAGAACATCCATCTGGCATATGTTTTTCGATTTTTCTCCCTAATTCCCAGTGTTCTGAGGAAGATCAAGATGGAAAGGGCTCAAGTCACTCCCTTTTGGCCCCATCTGGCCTGGTTCACGGATCTTCTCAATCTGCCCATCAGTGAACCATTCTGCCTTCCTCTGTGGCCAGATCTCCTGACTTGGGGTCCAACGTGTTACCATCAGGTGAAAAGGCTGGCTTTGGCAGCATGGTTCTTGAAGCCAATATCTTGAAGAAGAAAGGTTTCTCTGACAGTGTAATTTCCACTGTGGTTCAGGCGTGGAATCCTGTTTCATACAAGACCTGTCATAGGATCTGGTCTCTGTTTTATCAGTGGTTTGCTGATACAGATGTGTTACCACAGTCTTTCAGTCTTCCTACAAATCTGGCCTTTCTTCAAAGTGGTTTCTAAAAGGGTCTGTCTCGCCTCTCTCTGTTTTTTTTTTTTTTCCAGAAGTGACTAGCCTTTCTCTCCAACTCCAAGACCTTTGTTCAGGGGGTGGCTCACACCTGCCTAACTCTCCCTCCTCCTTGTGACCTGAATCAGATGTTAGGATTTCTCCAAACGCATCCTTTTGAGATTCTTTCATTGGTTTCTTTGTGTCTTCCGATGCTTAAGCTAGCCTTCCTTTCGGCCATTGTTTCTGTTCTCAGAGTGTCTGAAATATAAGCTCTGTCTTGTAAACCCCCCTTCTTGGTCTTTCATCAGGACAAGGCGGTTCTTCATAAGCCCACAGGTTTTTTTTGCCTAAGGTCCTCTTGGATTTTCATATCAACCAGGAAATTGTCCTTCCTTCTTTTTGCCCAGTTCCTTGTAATAAGCAGAAGCTCCATCTGCTGGATGTGGTGTGTTGTCTTAAGTACTATGTCCATTGTATGCAGCCTTTCAAGAAATCAGACTCTCTTTTTGCCATTCCTGTGTGCCCCTGAGCTGGCCAGACTGCTTCCAAAGTAACCATTGCTTCTTGGATCAAGGTCCCTATCCAAGAGGCCGATGTGATCAGAAAAAAACATGGTGCATTCCATGGAGCACTCCACTGTGGGCGCATATTGGACCTATAAGAATCAGACCTCTGCTGGACAGCTGTGTGAGGAGGCAACCTGGTTGTCTCTGCATACCTTCACCAAACCTTAATGTGTCAATGTACTGGCCTTGGCTGAGGACAACTTTGGCCGAAAGGTCCTTAAAATGGTGGTGCAGGTTTAAGAACTTTCCTAGCTTTCTTTATGCAGCGTTCTGAACCCTGTTGGATTGTATTTTTGTTCAGTTGTTTGGTATGCAAGTTTGTAGTCTATTGTCATGGTTCTTGTGTTCCACATGGGCTAAGCTCCAAAAGGGACTGACAGCACAGGCGCACGGACGTCACTGTGACGAGATGTCCGTGCTTCCTGCTCCTGTGAGCCTCAGAAAAACGGCAAAATCTTTGGAACCAGGTAATATTTCTGGCGACTAGCGCTACTAAGCAGCTAGTCGCCAGATGAAGACTGCATTCATGTAAAGTTATTGCGGGGTGGTAGTTCCCCTTTAAAATATGACATTTGAACACCCATAATATCATTGGTGTTTAGTAGAAAGCCAGTGCTTCTTTCGCCATTGCAGCCTCACAGAAGAATTTCCTGCGGAAAACCCCCCACTTCCCACTTGATTTTTAAAGCAGTCTGTGCATTACCGAATGGTTCATATAACAATTTAAAGATATAGATTATGGAAGGTTTCATTTACGCTTGAACACATTTATCAATAAAAAATGCTACTTGGAAGGCATAAAGCTTATAATTGAAATCAAAGGTGCAGCTTCTTGATAAATATTTATGTTCCTCCCATAACAAGTGAAGGTGAATTGGGTTATTATTTAAACCCTCTGATAAACTTGTCTGTTATTGACCTTCCAGTTGCAGTCGGATCTCTAGTTGCTATCTGAGAAATGCCAGACAGCACTTCATAATTATGCCTGTGGGCATCTGCAATTCAAATTAGGAATTTTGCTTGTGGTTGAAGTGTTGGCACCAGGACTGATTGGAGTTGGCGATGACTGTTGCTAGTTGGACAACTGGACCTCAGACTCTATTCAATGCACTCAGTAATATTCTGCAGCACCTTATTGATTGGAGGGATGGAAGCTTCTGTGGGTGGAGTTTGTGGTTTCATAGTCCTGTAAGCCACTGTCATGTCTGCCTCCATGGACATAACATCCAAAACGGATTGTATATGTTATCTCTTAAACCAAGGTGCAAGGGCAAAATTCATAGTAGCAATTCGGTTTTTCAGCCCATAGTAAGGAAAGTGGGAGGTTATTATTAGGAGATGTTAGTTTTAATTTAAGTAGATAGTCCTTGCATTTAATATGGCTTGAGCCATGACAATTTTAATCCATGTTTTTATTCATTAGCTTTTATAATATTAGCAGGAATGGTCAAACTGTTGCTTTCCTGCTTCTGTTGGGCTACAATTCCCATCACCCACAGTCAGCTATTGGTTGACTGAGGTTGATAAGAATTGTAGTCTAAAAGCAGCCCAACCCTAATCATTGCATATTTTGAAAGCCACGCATGTTGATGTATTTTTAACCTTATTCCATTTTTCTTGGCAGACTCAGTTTGTCCTTACTATGACTCAGACTAGCTGTGCCATGGTCTGGCGCTGTGCATTTCCCATGGGCTGGCTGTATTTCCAAAACTGTTACATGATCTCCCTCATCATCCTCTTTAGCAACTTCTACATTAAGGTAAAAAAAAAAAAGTATGTTAAATAAAATGTCTTTATGTGCAGAACTGTATAGGTGACAGACTAAGGAGATTAATTACATTAAGGTTTGAACATTTTATTTGGGGGTCAACCACCTGTGACTTATCAGCTGTTATTTGGCTGCATCTCCCAGTATTCTTAGCAGGGGGAGGAGGATGGGAGTTGTAGACCAGTTACTTCTGGAGAACCAAAGGATGCCCACTCCTGATCTGAAATTATTGGCTCAGTCAGGTAACCTCCTCTGGCTTACAAAAATTCTTTGTATCTTTAAATCTCAGTAATGTATCCACTTCCAACACAGTTTTTACATGCTAACAATACAATTGTGCCCCTGCATCAACTAAAATACAACATAATTCTACATTGGTTTCTGCTTACAGTACAATTGAACACCTTTGAAAGGGTCCTACTCCCTAAATTTCATGTGACAGAGTGAGTTCTAGAACAGTCTTCAACAAATAGTAAAGCTAAACTATCTTGTTGAAAAGTCCCTAATTGTCCCTGATGTTGTTTCTGTAGCTCCGATATTAATACATACTGAGTAACTCACCCGATCCCATGCCGATTCCTGCAGGATCAAGTGAAGCCTTCCTTTTTTCTTTCTAACTGTCTGGTAATATGGGGGCTGAGAAGAGACAAACTTTCTCACTGCTCAAATCCAAAATTACTTCTGTGACTGCTCAAACCACTGCTATCAGCTTTGAGGAATTGCAGTAATAATATTGGGTTTGATCAGTGAGGACGTTTGTACCTCTTCAGGCACAATATTTACTTGTCACCAATGAAGCTGGAAAAAGAAGGCTTCACCAGATACTGTAGGGATCATCTCTTTGATTGGATAAGCGTCTTGGTAAGTATTAACCGCTGAGGTATTGGAATAGCATAGCAGTAATCAGGGTTATGTGACCTTTCCACTAAGCTAGTTTAGATTTTAAGAGGACCTCTTACCTACACCGCTTCTAATTACAAGTATATTTCTCTGTCGTCCAATACAGGTTACTGGTAACTTTGGGTAGGCGATCAGCCCCTTTAATAGGCAGGAACAATTCTGAGAAGTGATGAGTTGTATTAAAGGGATAGTAATACTTCAAAATTACTATCCCTTATATTGAAGTCCTTTAAAAACTGAATTTGTTATGGAAGACAAGCTCTTTCACTAAAACAGTAACCAAGCACACGTAGAAGACCGTTTTAGTTGAGGATTGTTTCTTCTATAACGAGATCTGGCTCTGCTGAAGAGCCTCCGCTTGATTCAATGAACGGATTCCCCTGCTGGTGCAAGAACGCTGACGTCAGGGGAGAGCGAAGTTTAAAAGCGGCTATCTCTCAAACCATAAAGGTTTGAGAGATGCTGCTGGTGGCATTTAATTCAGTTTTTTAAGGGCTTCAATATAAGGGGTAGTAATTTTGAAGTATTACTATACCTTTAATGCAACTCATCAGCATGAGGTTGGTTTTACTGGCTTGCTATTGAGGCTTGGTGTACTTGTGGAGCACAAACTGAAAAGGTTATGGTGGGAGAAACAACACTGCAAATGTGAGATTTCTGTGGGAAAAGCAAGTCTTATGGCTTGACTGGTGTGTCAAATTTATGTTTAAAATTGTATCTACCACCCTCCAAATTCAGATGAAAGGGGTTTTCCTTCACTTTTTCCCCCACCATAACCTTTTCAGTTTATTATTTTTCTGTTAAATATGGAATACCACAATTAGGGCGGATTACCATCACTGACAATTCCCATCACCCAAATGTGGATAGCTCACTTTACCAGGTTCTTTTGTGGACCTAAGCCCTAGGGGAAAATCTTGGCTGCAAGTTCTTTCCCCAGGTGTTGCCCACTGAGGCTTCTTCTTGATATATGGTAATCTGAACACAGAAGATCTGCTGAAAAAGGTGAGCACCCTTTGAGTGCTGAGATCCACATGTCCCATGCTTCCCCTCTGCACAGGGGTCTCATTTGGAGTTCCTATTACATACTCATGCACTCATTGGGTTTATTCTGTATGTCTGTGAGGTGTTTGTAGCAAGTTTCGGTGGTAACTTAATCCTTTTGTTGCTGGTTAGCACATTTTGAGGGCGCTTTGGACACTTTACCTACTGGCGCCAGTGTTTATTGGGTATACTGTTCAGTTCTAGTAGGCTTTTTGAGTGGTTTCACATTTTGGAATTCACCTCGTTAACTTTATGTTCCGTGCCCGTAAGGCGTACTTTTACCACATAGGCGCCATTGCGTCATTCACTTCTATGGGACTTTACAGTTTGGGACATATCTCTGCAACCGCTCCACGTAGCGAGGTCAGAGATGGCTCATTTTGTGGGTTTGCCCTTGCTCTATCATCCGGCCAACGTTTTGGGGATGTTGGGGGCTTTAGGGGGCTTTGAGTACTGTTGGGATACTCTGTCAGCAAAACAACGTCGCGGCAGCCATTTTGTGTATTCGCAGAACGAGTATCCTACACAGGGCTTGGACTCTCCCCTGCAATTTAACCCTTCGCTTACCAGATAAGTCTTATTTAGCATTTCTGGGGTGCATTTATTTATCATACACACTATTTTGTGGGTGTTTTGATACTTTGACCGCTTGACTCTGTGAGAATGTCTACTCCGTTAGACTCTGGGACTAAACCTAAGACTAAGGATACTGGGGTGTCTGTGTCCCCCATTGCTCATTGCTCCTCATGTCACTCAGTGTTACCTACATAATACTCAGGACATATTTGCCCAGCATGCGCTGCTGCCCCTGAATCCCCTGCAGGGACCTCCAGCCATGCATGGATGCAAGAGTTTAAGGCTACTACCAGGGACCTCCAGTCCACCTTACAACTCCTTCCATCCACTTTACTTTACTCGTGGCAGACCCCCGCCCCTATCAGATCTTCCCTGCCTAAACCACTTGGTGTACCTGATGTGTATGACTCCTCTGAGGAGGAGTTGTTGGTGGACTCTGATGATGTCTGTTTAGCTGTTCCTTCATCTCAGTTTTTTGGGTACCCCTTTGAGGCAGACCCCATCCCCTCGGCTGAGGGCCTGTCAGGGCAGTGTTGTCCACCCTGAACATTCCCTTCGTGCAGGAGGCGTCTTCTGACCCCTCTGATGTTTTTCAGGAGCGTGTTAGGCCCCATGCTTGTATTCCACCTAACCCCACCCTTGACCGCTTGGTTCAGAGGAGAGGAAATTTCTAGACAAGAAACCATTTATGTCTAGGAAGTTTGCTAAACTTTACCCATTTTCTGAAACGGCCTTCACGCAGTGGGTTCATCCCCCCCAAAGTGGATGCCCCAGTTTCCAGGCTTTCTAAGTCCACTGCTTTGCCGGTGGCTGATGCCTCTGCTCTCAAAGACTGGACTGATAAGAAGCTTGAGACTTCTCTCAAGGTTATTTTTGCAACGGAGGGCTCTGCCCTTCGCCCTACCTTTGCTGCTGCATGGGTAAATAGGGCTGTGGCTGTTTGGACTGAACAGCTCAATTCTGCTGTCCGTCAGGGGGCCCCTACTTCTGACATGTTGAGACTTCTTGCTAACATTGCTGAGGCTCAGCATTATGTCTCTGCTGCCCTGTTTGATGCTGTGCGTATGGTAGCCAGGGCATCTACCATGTCTGTGGTAGCCAGATGGGCTCTTTGGCTCAAGATCTGGACTGCTGACACGACTTCCAAGAAGGCTCTCCTGTCTTTGCCTTTTCAGGGATCCTCAAGGATCTCATCAACAAGGCCACTAGAGGGAAGAGTACTCACCTACCAGTGGTCCTGAGGAAGAAGGAGCCTGTCAAAAGGAATCGGCTTTTTCATCACTTTCAGGCAGACTCGAGCCAAGCGACCTAGATGGTCCCTCAGGCTCCGCACTCCTCATCCAAGCCTAAGCAGCAATGGAGATCCAAGTCCTCCACGAAGCCCAAGGCTTTCAAACCTTCTTCTGCATAACTCACAGAACCCGGGTCCCCACCCGCAGGTAGGTGGCCGCCTACACCACCACCTTTTGGTTTGACAGGCCTCTGTGGCGTACCCCTGGATTTTACAAGTGGTGGCCTCGGGATACAGGATTCCTTTCACCTCTCTACCTTCTCCCAGGACCTTTGTTTCTCATTCTCCCTTGGAGCAGAAAAAGCACCGCCTTTTCAAAGAAGCTATACAGGCCCTTCTGGACAAGGCAGTCCTGGAGCCAGTTCCCCCTCAGGAGAGGGGCTTGGGATTCTATTCCAACCTATTTGTGGTTTCCAAGAAGGACAGGGGCTGTCGTCCCATTTTGGTTGTGAAGGATCTCAACTCCTTTGTGGCCTCTCTGGATCTTCAAGATACCTATCTGCACATCACCATTCATCCAGAGAGTCGGCAGTATCTCCGCTTTGCCTGCGACCGAGGGCATTTCCAGTTTTCTGCCCTCCCCTTTGGCCTGACCACGGCTCCTCAAGTCTTCAATAGAGTCCTGGGAGCACTGATCTCCGTCCTACATCGGAACGGCATCAGGGTGACTCCATACATGGACGACCTCCTTCTGAAGGCCTCTTCTCCGGAAATCCTTCATCAACAGTTACAGGACTGCATTTATGTTCTCTCCCATCATGGGTGGATCATCAACTTGGACAAGTCAGACCTTGTTCCTTCCCAGAGGATGGTTTTTCTGGGCCTCCTCTTTGACACTCAGAGGCGGATAGTGTTTCTCATGGACGAAGTGGTTCATCAGATAGCACTGAAGGTCCAGGCTATCCTGTCTCAGGATCCAGTTCCAGCCAAGAAGTTGTCATCCTTGGTAGGGAAGTTCATTTCCACCATAGAAGCAGTCCTGTTTGCCATGGCTCACACCAGGGAACTTCAGAGGTTTCTAATCCTGGCATGTGGGGGCCGTCCAGATCTCCTGGAAAGATCCCTATCTCTCCCTCTACAAGTGGAGCAGAGCCTCTCGTGGTGGCTCAGCCTGAACAATCTCCTGAAAGGCAGACCCTTCCTGGTGCCCTTCTTGACCACAGTGACGACGGATGCCAGCTTCTCCGGATGGGGAGCCGTGCTGGGGCACTTGAGTGTTCAGGGCTGGTGGTCTCAGGAGGAATCTCTCCTTCCCATCAATGTCTTGGAGCTTTGGGCGATATTTCATGCCCTGCATCACTGGACATGGCAACCGGAGGATTGCCCAGTCAGGGTACAGCCTGACAACACCACAGCGGTAGCCTACATCAACAAGCAAGGCGGCACAAGAAGTCTCACAGCTTGGCTAGAGGTCAAGGCTATTTTATCATGGGCAGAGGAGCATGTCCCTGTCATTTCTGCAGTTCATATTCCTGGCATAGAGAACGTTCCTGCAGACTTCTTCAGTCGGCACACAGTGGACAGTGGAGAGTGGGAGCTACATCCAGAGGTGTTCAACCTCATCATCCAGCAGTGGGGTCTTCCTTGCATTGACCTGATGGCAACCTGGTGCAACAGGAAGGTGCCAATATTCTGCTCTCGCTGGGCGGATCCCCTGGCTCTGGCAGTGGATGCCTTGTCGATTCCATGGATATTTCCTCTGGCATACATCTTTCCTCCTGTTCCCCAGTTGAACAGAGTACTTCGGAAGCTGAGACTGGAGTGCTGCCCAGTCATTGTGATTGCGCCGTACTGGCCCCGACAGGCTTAGTTTCCGGAGCTTCTGGACCTCTCTGTGGCAGAATCCCCCCCCCTCCATCCGAACCACCTTCTACAGGGTTACCTCTGGAAGGAAGGCATTCATCGTCTAGCTTTGACGGCATGGAGATTGAATCCTCAATTTTGAAGAAGAAGAAAGGTTTTTCTTCTTGTGTGGTGGCTACTATGCTTTGTTCCTGTAAGCCTGTTTCCTCTAAAGCCAATCATCGAGTTTGGTCTACTTTTTTGTCTTTTGTGCTGACAAAGACCTGTCTCAGGATTTTGACCTTCTTACAGTTCTTTCATTCCTCCAGGATGGTGTTGATAAGGGTCTCAGCCTGAGTTCTTTTAAGGTTCAGACTTCTGCGCTCTCTGTCAAGGTTTTCTTCCAAGATGTTGCTCATACCCCTCCATTGTTTTAAGTCCCCTGCTCCTCAGTGGGATCTTAACCTGGTCTTGGGAGTACTCCAGCGTCTTTCTTTTGAGTCTTTCGCTGCTGTTCTTCTACGTATGCTGACGTGGAAGATGGCCTTTCTCCTGGCGATTGTTTCTGTTCGATGAGTTGCGGAGCTGCATCCCCCTGCCTTGTAGACACCATTTTTGGTCTTTCACAAGGACAAGGCGGTGCTTTGCACCTCACAAGAGTTTCTCCCGAAGGCGTTTCACATTAATCAGGAGATTGTGGTCCCTTCCTTCTGTCCTAACCCTACTTCTGACAAAGAGAGGGATCTTCTTCTGTTGGTTGTTGTGCATTGTCTCAAGTTCTGTGTGCATCGCACTGAGTCCTTGAGGCAGTCTGACACTCTGTTTGTCATTCCTGAGGGTCCTAGGGCAGGGAAGCCTGCTTTCGAGGTTACCATTGCTTCTTGGATCAAGTCCACGATTCGTAAGCTCATTCTGCGAGGTCTATTGGTGCTTCTTGGGCCTACAAGAACCAGGCCTCAGCTGATCAGTTGTGCAAGGCGGCCACATGGTCATCTGTGCATGCTTTTTCTAAACACTATCGTGTGGATGTGCTTGCGTCAGCTGATGCCAGTTTTGGGAGGAAGATCCTGGAGGCAGCCTTGCCTGTCTAGGATCTCTTTAGTCTCTCAGTACTCTTTCACTTTTGAGCCCTGTTGGCTCTAGTTCAGTGTGCTGTGCAACAGTTCATGGGGTTTGTTTTACCCCTGTTCAGTGTCCGTTGACACTTTGCGGTTAGTGTTGAGCTCTTTATGATCTGTAGGTTCATTGGTGCTCTGGTGACTTTGGGGGCCTGCGCCTGGTCCTTGCCTTTCTTCCTGCCCTGGGTAACTTAATGGTTGGACATCCCAAAGTTACCAGTAACCTGTATAGGATGACAGAGAAAATAGGATTTTAGTCTTACCTGGTAAATCCTTTTCTCTTAGTCCATACAGGTTACTGGTCTCCCACCCTGTCAAGGCACCATGATTGGCTCTCCTGCTGCAGAATGTGGGGGCACTTTCGGGTTCATGCTCACAGGAGTCTTCCTTTACCTTATTACTACCTAGTCAATAGTTAGTCTGCAAATCTTACTGGTTGGAGATTGGCTAGCTGCAAGCTAAGGAGAGGAGGTAGGCTCCACCCCCAGTCACTTCTCAGAATTGTTCCTGTCTATTAAAGGGGCTGATCGCCTACCCAAAGTTACCAGTAATCTGTATGGACTAAGAGAAAAGGATTTAACAGGTAAGACTAAAATCCTTTTTTTTTACCTGTCCAGAAAACCACTTCTCAGCCTTCTTAGGCTGCTATAGGTTTTCATCAGAGGGATGTGATAGAGAAATAATCATGTAAATCCTTTTAACCCTTTGAGTGCCAGAGAGATACACAACTCATTGCAAAGCAATGTGTTTTGTACCCCTCTGTCACTCAAAGGGTTAAGATGGAAGCTCCCACTGAATGGAGGATGTGGAAATCTGAAGGGTCCTCTTTAAGGTTTACTATTCCTTCCCTGGCCTTTTCACACTTTTCCTTTAAGTTTTAGAAACGGTTATTAATTACTTCTTTCTCGTTTCCATTACTGTGTGTCGTGTTGCACTTGGCAGTATTTATTTAGAAGTCTTGAAACAAATTAAGCTGAGATTAACTGAATTCCTATGTGGCATGAGATCAGAGTTTTCCTTAAATAGCAATAATGCACAAATCTGCTTTTGATAATAGTATAGTGTAAATATTTCTACAATGACACGGAGATGGGGCCATATGTTCAAAGGAATCAATAGTATTCAAATTGTTACATATGTATGTAGTCAGAAGAGCAGCAAGAACTATATCATGGCTACATATACAAATTTAAATAAAAAGAAAGTCTGAGCATCAACTCCTGGACTTTACTAATACATAACCAGTGACTTACAATAGATAATAGTGGGGTTTAGTTACACATTTCTGACCAAAACAATGATAAGCTTGCCTGCCCCATCAAGGCACCCCATATTAAGCTAGAGCTGCATTTCTCCCCAAGAGACCAAGGGGCTCCCTCATTGGTCCCACAAGAAGTGACTCAGCTGCAAGACTGAAGTCTAACAGTTAATTCTGTTTTAGCCAAGTACAATCCCCATAGACCAACTGCTTTGGGTCTAAAAGCCCGACACAGATGTTCTATGAAGGCTGTACCCACAACACACTAAGATTGTGTCTGAGAGCCAAATATTTCTGGGTTCTGTGTCTGCCAAGTGGGCAGTTCTTCAAAGCACATTAAAGCAGTGATCACACCTGTTCACATTCCTGGTGAACCAAAGTCATGTTAAAATGTTTCTGACTTATAATTCTTTTGCTTTTCTTAAGACTTATAACAAGAAAACCTCTTCCCGAAGGAAAGACTTCCAGAATGGATCTGCAAGTGCAGTGAACGGGCACACAAACAGCTTTTCTTCCCTGGAGGACAATGTGAAGCAGCGTAAACAAAGGAGGGATTGAGGACCAAATGAAGCCACCATTTCAGTACGCCAGATGATACAACATTAGATCTCAATGCACAGTGAAACTGTGCACTGCCTCCCTCACAGCTACTGTAACTTTTCCTATTAAAAACAATGTGATTAACATAGGTCTTAAACTGTTCCAGCCATTAGAGAAGTGTTGTAGAGACATTACAATAGCTTACCAAAACAGCAGCAGTTAATGTTTAGGGCAGCAACTCTCCTCTTGACCTATGAATCAAACTATGCTGCATAATGATGGCCATACACACAAAAGTGGAGCAATTCTGGGGAAAATCAACTGCAACGTAAGAGACAAATAATCATTCCCTTTTATTTAAATGGAGCTTTGAACATCTTGAATGCAAAGTGTTGGAGACCTATCTAGAATTTAATCCTTTGAGTGCCTGAGGGGTACGCAACGCATTGCAAAGCAAAGAGTTGCGTACCCTTCTGGCACTCAAAGGGTCAAGAGATTAAAAGCCCAATTTCAGTCATTGTGAATTTTGAAATGTATTTATTTGCAGTTGATTTACTCCAAAATGATTCCATAGTTCTGTTTTCATTTTCACACACCCCAAATCCAATTTGGCAATCTTTTTCATTTGAGAAACACAATTTTTTTTTTTTATTGTTCCCAAATGCAACTCTGGCATTCACCTTTTATATATTTTTTAAATTGTGGAATAGATACTTTTTTAATAAAACATTGTTGTATGAAAGATACTATCCCTGTTAGTCTCTATATAGTAGACTGCTTTTCCTACTCTTCAAAAGAATATATTTTGCATATTTCTCTAGAGGGCAGTTATCACACGGATAGTGCTCCCATTGCACATCTGCTCCTTTGTCGTGGCAAGGCAGGTGAACCAATTGAAGCGAAGAAATGCATTCCAGACCCAGCATGATTGGGTACTTTACAAGCGTACTGTCCCCATTAATGATAGGTTTCCCTTTAACCCTTTGAGTGGCAGAGGGGTACGTAACACATTGCATAGCAATGCGTTGCGTACCCCTCTGGCACTCAGAGGGTTCATTTTTCTGTGCGCCCATAAGTAAAAACAGAAAAAGGTGGTCCTTTTTACAATCTCACAATCTGTAGCATCTATTAACTGTGCAGTATGAGCCACTTTCCAAAATATTATTCACAGATAATGTTAAAGGTATACATACTGTCCATTATGTAAATGTCTTGCTAACTAATGCAAGGGTGTTCTGGCTACTGGAGGATACTTCACTCAGAGGTTTTTGCAGCTCAAACTTGAATATTTTGTATTTATTTTTTTAATCATAAGTCGGCTTTAAAAATGCACCACTAGGTGGTGCTGTTGCTATTGCTTTCTAAATTATAGAAAGTGACAGAATTCCAAGAGAGAGAAAACAATACTGGGAGTACCCTTATTTTATGCAGCAGGAAAAGTTCTTAAAAATGGCTACATTTAAATGATACTTTTGGAGTTCTAGATAATATACATCATGTCCTGCACTGTCCTTGCGTAGAGCTTTTAAGTGCTTGGAAATATCCTACGTCCAAATACCTTAGTGCAGAGATAGTCTGTGGTTGGACTGCAAGATGCGGGGACTGCAGTCTTGTAGCCAGGTGATGTTTCTAGTCCAAAACAGCTGGAGCTCCACCAACTGAACTACTCTGGTTTAGTGGCACAAACAGCACACAGATGAGATGCTCATAATTCAGTGCTACAACCACATTTGTCAATTGAATTATTGAAGAAGAGAATAAAAGTGTGAATGTATTTTTTTGATAATTATGAATGAACAAAGTTTTATTCATACAGAATTATCCCATTCTTATATTATTGTTAATAAACAATACCACGTGGCAGCGTAGTAAATCCCAGAGCATCCCAAACATTGGAAGAGCGTCCCAAACATTAACTGCTGCTTAATTTCCCTTAGTGTCAGAACGGCTACAAATAAGAACCACTGCAGGCCTGCCTGGCACTTAACGAGCCAATGATTCAGTAATTTGTGTGCCCACGTTGTCCCTCGCTATATAACTGTGGATAAAAAAAAGTATTATTGTAGTATATATAACACTGCTGTTGCCTTACTAGTTCCTATTAATAGGTGCTGAATAGCAATTTATGGTTTTCAAGAGGAAGCTGGTGTACTAAGCTCAACTGGATCAATGTTGGAGCAAACCCAATGGCACAGGAAGGGACAAATAAGAATGTCCCTATTTTACTTTGATTTAAATGGGGCTTTTAACACCTCTAGCATTCACATGATGTAAAGCTGAACTGTCACTTATATAAAAATATATACATTTATATATATATATATATATATATATATATATATATATATATATATATAAAAAGATGGCCGTCCTGTGACACAAATTCTCTGTCCGCGCTGGCCACACACCAGGACGGTGGTAAGGAGGAGATATGGTCATCTCCTCCATACTGCCTCTCCAATAGGTACAGATGTAGGGACATCAGTGTGACCATAGTGCGGAAGGAGACAAAGTTTGTCCACCCGCGCCTTCTCTTCTCCTTCTATTGCTGGACTACAAATCACATCACACCCGTGTACTGCTGATATGGAACGGGGAGCTCAAGGACTACAGTCTGAATTCAGAGAGCCCCGCTCCATATCAGCCATGGCGTGGGCAGTCTGTACTGCGCATGACTTCAGTGTGTGCAGCCTTCTGTACTGCGCATGACACTTCTGACAAACATCCTTAGCGAATTATAATATAGGATGTAATCAATGACACCAGTGTAGACACGAACGAAAGTGGGAGAACACAGCAGCTGGTGAAAAAGTCAGTGTCTGCTCCACCAAAACCTTATATGTTATGCATTATATTTGAGGCCCTGCTATAAGGTCCACAGGATGAGCCATAATGTATATGCAGGTATTACAATGCTTTGGATAACAAACTCACACAGGAGGCAGCAAAAAACAATAAATGTGTCTTACATAATGACACTCCTTGTTAGTGTGTGTGCACATGACTTACTGTCAGCATGTATGACTTACCCACGCTGAGTGTATAATTACTAATTATGTGTTTGTGTGTGTATGTATATGATTTACTGTCTACATATGTTTTTCACTTAGTATCTAATTACTGACTTGTGTCAGTGTGCTATATAAATATAGCACCAACCCTGATCCTCAAGAGCTACCATCAGCGCATATTTTCAGGATATTCCAGCTGGAGCACAGGTGGACTAATGTGTGGTTCAGCCACTTGAATTAATCTTCCTGTGCTCATTCAGGGTTATACTGAAAGCAGGGCTGGCACCCCTGATATATATATATATATATATAATAAAAGAAAACAAATAATTTTGAGCACATTAATAGTTACAAATAATTAATTTCATTTGCCAGAATGCTGCCAATAAACTCTGTAAACATGAATCTTAGTAAATAAACAGTGCAGTTTTTTGTGTCTCAGTGGTGTGAAACATGAGGCTTTCCAGCTACTTCCACACTACAACTCCTATCATCCCTTGCCAGCTGTTGAATGGGGAGGGGATGATGGGATTTGTAGTCTGGCAGCAGCTGGAGAGCTTCATGTTGCCCATTACTGCTAAGAAGTGAAGAATGGCAATAACAGACGCCTAGATGCTGAAAGTTCATGTTAGCTCATTGTCTCACTGCCTGGAGACAGGAACAAAGGCCCATAGTTATAAAGAGAAACCGGATTTATTCTGGAGTAAACCAACTGCACCATAGGGGACAAATAAATATTCATTTTAAATTAAATCAGGCTTTTAACCCATTGAATGCTAGAGAAAGCAATGCATTGTAGACCTCTCTAGCATTCAATGGGCTAAAAAAAAAAAGCTGTTTAACTGCATGGGAATTTAGGAATTTTTATTGTGTCCCCTACTGTGCAGTTGGTTTACTCCAGAATCACTCCAGCCTTAGTGTTTATTTACTGACATTCAGTCAGGTATGTGGCGTATCACTGTAACATGCTGCCGAATGGGGCAATGACTGGCAAGTAAGAAGAAATAATTTTCCTTTGCGTGCCAGGGGGGTATCCAACACATTGCAATGCAATTCATTGTGCACCCCCCTGGCACTCAAAAGAAACAAATCCCATACTTTTTTTCTTACATATTTAAATATAAGATTTTTGTTAAAGTGACAGATCCATTTTAACCCCTTAACAATCGCACAGTCCGGTGGCAGGCGTTAGTAGAGGATCACGCCTTTTTTTGGGGGGGGGGGCAATGAATTCTGGGATGGCAGAGTGGCATGCTGCCATTCCTGAATTCCATGATGTGCCAGGAGCGTCACCGGTCCTTAACGCACATCCACCGGTGACAGTCCTGGCACGTCTTCGGTCATAAAGGGGTTAGCGCCCCAAATAAATGTATTGGGAACATTAATTTCTCCGCTATGGCTCATTGGGTTAAGAGCCAACATTGTTCCATTTTTCTTAGTACATCAGCCTCTGTATCTCATTTTGTAATGCAGGATAGCCATGCATTTGTAGTAGTAATTTTAGTGTTGTTTTCAATGGTTAAAGAAAGATATGCCTTAATAAGATGCTAAAAAACAGGGCCCAAATATTCTTACAGGTTGGAAAATGCCATTTGTCAGTTCCGCTTCTTAGTAGATTTTTTTTATGAATATACCTTTATACAGTTGTTCAGTGGAGAGTGACTGCAACCCCACCCCCTGTTTTAACCCTTTCAGTGCCAGATCAATGTGTACCACTCTGGCTCTGAAAGGGTTAAATTACCTGAAGGTTAAACTTTCCTTTATTTTTGTACTGTCATTTCAGTCTGGAATTGGTCTGCAGCCATCAAGAGTAATGTGCTAACTTTTTTTAACATATGCAAGTTTTGTGGTCTTCTAACCCTTTGAGTGCCAGAGGTGTACTCATTGCTTTGCAATGTGTTATGGACCCCTCCACTCAGAGGGTTTAAACCCTTTCAGAGTCAGTAGGGTGAGCAACAGTTTGCTCAGCAGTGCGTTGCACACGTCTGGCATTCAGAGGGTGAAACTGGTTGTCTGTATACCTAGTAGTAATGTAATTGCACTCAAGGGAAAGTTATGACCTTAAATATACAGTTAAATATGTTGGTGCTGAGAATTAATAGCAGCAAAATAAAATAAATTTAAAAAAACATGGGGTTTATTTAAATCTGCTAGTGCTGGATCGACCAGCCAGTATTTTCCAAGTAGTAAATCTCCTTAGTCTTAATCATGGCTAAGGGAGGGGGTCAGTGGGTGCCCCTCTGTCTTTAGCGGATAGAAATGTGAGAGCTATGGAGTAAAGATGTTTCTGTGCCTGGTGAAATCCATCTTGTTACATCCCCAGAGAGTGGAGGTGAGTTAGAATGATGTCTCTCACTTCCATGGGTTATCTCAACCCTTGTCAATCCTGGCCTGTATGACCTGCAAGAGACTGTTGTCAGATCCATTGAAACTCTTATGCATTGCTGCCATCTTAAGGCTTCAGAAGGCACTGCATCTATTCCTAGGTAGACATTTAGGGCCTTATTCACCAAAAAACAGGAATTCTGGAGACAACTAGCTGCACTTTAGTGGAAAATAAACACATCAGTTAATTTAAGTGGGGTTTGTAACCCCTTCAGTTTTAGTAAGGTCTCCAACAAATTGTGAAACAATGCATGGGAAACCTCTCCAGCATTTAAGGGGTTAAAGACCATAGTTAAATAAATAGACATCTTAGCAGTTTTTATGTGTCCCCTATGATGCATTTAGTTTGCTCCTCCTCTCATTTTGTGAATAAGGCCCTTAGAGCTTTATTCAGGAAGTTAACCCTTTGAGCGCCAGAGGGGTACGCGTACCTCTCTGGCACTCAAAGATTAAATTGGTGCAATTCTGGGGCAAGCCAAATGCACCATTCAGGACATCATTTCCCTTGGTTTAACCCTTCGAGTGCCAGGGGAATATCTAGCTCATTGTGAGACAATGTGTTGGATACCGCCCTGGCACTCAGATGGTTAAAAGGAACTTTTTACCAGCTGGAATGCTAGAGTGGTCTAAAACAATGTGCTGGAGTTGGGAGAAATGTCTAGAATTCAAGGGGTTAAAAGCTCCATATAAAAATGATGTTTGTCCCATATAGTACAGTTGGTTTATTCCAGAATTCTACTTCTTTAGCTTTCTTCCCTTAGGGATTTCTGTTCAAATTAGAGGTGGGGTAATTCAGCTTAACCACAGGAGACAAACACAAGTTCCCTTTGATTTAAATTGGACTTTTATAATCCTAGAGAGGTCTTAACCCCCTCAGTGCCAGAAGGGTGTGCAGTGCATTGAAGAGCAATGTGTTGTGTACCCCTCTGGTACTGAAGGGGCTAAACACATTGCATAGCAAAGCTAGAGAGACTTCTCTGTAATTTAAGAAATTACAATTCCATTTAAATCAATAGAAATGTTTATTTGCACCTTCTAGTGCAGTTGGTTTGCCCCAGAATTAGTCGATTCTCTTTTGAACATAGGGCCTTTAGTATTTTATGATACTGCAAATTAATAGTTGCTCTGATATGGAAAAAATATGGTGTAACATTCACACATATAAACACACACATAAACTTGCATACATACACTAGGCTGACCAGACCTCACCTTTAACCGGGGACGCATAGGAAAATGCATACTGCAGGACTGCTTTGATTTCAGTGAAGTACTAAAATATGCCTATTTCCTATGTGTCCCCAGTTAAAGGTGAGATCTGGTCAGCCTAACATACACACACGTGCGCACGTACACACACACCTTTACATAGCTTAATCCTTTGAGTGCCAGCTCACTGGCACTCAAAGGGTTAACATAACTTGCGCTATATGATATTGCAAATATATCATTTTGAAGCAGGCTACAGGAGCAGTTTTCCTCTTCAGTTATGACTTCCTGCTGTGTCTTACACAGGGGAGTATAGCCTCTTGACTAGGAAGTAGTACAGAGCGCAAGGAAAAATTCCTTCCCCCAGTCTGCTGGACAAAACACCATCCTATTTCATACATTTTAGACTCTATGAAGGTTTAGAAATGTTTACATAATTGTGAAGTTTACAATATGCTTGTTAATATATGAGCATCTTGTATTTAAGGCCCTATGTTCATATGGATGGAACCTGAAGTAATATTGGGGCAAACCAACTGCATAATAGGGGGTTAAATAACCCCCCACCCACCACTGAGGTTCCCAACACATTGATTTGCACTGCTTGGAGACCTCATCAGCATTCAATGGGTTAAAACCTCATTTTAAAAATAAAGGTTCTGGAAAAGTAAATTTGTCCTCAGTCAAGCATTTGGATTGCCTGGGAATTACTTCAGTGCTCATTTGAACATAGAGCCCTTAGTGTTCAAGGATATTATCATTATCAGTGTTTATAGTTTAGTTTTTTTTTTTATCAGGTCTTATAAAAAATGGCCAGTTTTTACCTTTTATTTTGAAAGATTTTCAAATTCTCTCTCTCCAAAGAAAAAACGTTTTTAAAAATGTTGTTTAGGAGTACATTTATAATGCATTTGAGACCTTCTCAGTTTTGGTGATAATGTCCTTTTAAATCTACCTTGTTCAGTTTGGAGAAACCCAATGTTTTCATCTGCTGCTGTATTATACCATTATGAAGTTGTCTTTGTACAGTATCAGTAGTATATTTTGCCATTTTATATTCCACTCCATGCAGGAAGGGATGACAATGTTTCAGATTAACACGTCCCAATCCTTACAGTGAGCAAGTTGGTTATAATGAAGCCAAGGAACTTGTCTGAAAGAGTTTGAATGTTGTTTATTTTATTTTTTTCTTGAGTTGCCTAACGTCCACCACTGGCAAAATCATTTATTGCACATAAAAATGTGTCTGTTAATATATTAAAAATCTTAAAAAGAGAGATAAGGAATGTGATGGTCTTTTTTTTCCCATAACAATTACATGATCTTTGATATCAGAATTAATTAAAATCAGGCAGGAAGTTTTCTGGTTACAGAATATGAGTGCAAAATTACAATTACGAGAAACTTGAGGTTGATATACTAAAAAAGTAAAAAAAAATTCTGAGGTGAAATGGGGGGATTTAACCCCTTGAATGCTAAACAGATCTCCAATGCACATTGGTTTGCAATGCATTGGAGACCTCTAGCATTAAAGGGTTAAAAGCCAAGGCTAACTTTAATGAAATTTCTATTGCCCCTCATGATGGTTATTTGCCCCAGAATAACTCCACTTTTTATCTTAGTACATCAACATTTGCATTTTAACCCCTTCAGTGGTAGAGGGGTCTGCAGAGCAATTCAGTGGAGAACTTTAGCAACCAGATGGATTAAACTATAAAACCAGTAGGCAAAAAAAACTATGTGAAACTATTAGTTAGGATGGTCTGGATAGAAGGCCTCAAAAAGGAATTCGATTTTTCCCTAATGATTTTTTTTTTTACTTTCTTTATTTTCAATTCTAAACTGCGACAAAGTGTGAACTTTTTCACAGAGTTTTGTATTATATTATTGTATCACTAGTAATGTGGAAATGAGAAATATAGAGGTAGAGAGCGCAAGAAGGGGAAGCGAGAGAGAGAAATTCACCTCTAAGCTTAGTGTGCCAAATCTTAATTAACAAAATAAATGTACTATTAAAACAATCTGTGACAAACAATATACATACGTGACTTATAGACATATGCCTAACACATCTAAATTGATGAATAATCATATAGCTGGTAATCTAATACATCTGAATGGAGATCTGTTAAGAGTTTGAAAATATCTCGATATTGAGCCAAAACACTTTGGAGACCTTTCAAATAGGAATTTATAAAATTCACTTTTGTGCTTCAGAGGACCCATTTGCACTTTACTTTTATTGATATTGCATATTAACATCAAGTACCAGTTTGTTCAATGAACGAGGGTAGAATAGACCCATTAATTGAGTTTACAGATTAGAGACTCGTTGGGATACAGAAGGGACCACCCCCAGGCTGCTCATTTCATGCAGAGAGCTACAGGTGGACTGCAGGGATACCTCAAAAGCATTGCTGTTCACTTAGCCAAAATCTGTGCCTTTTAGACAAGTTTATTTACATTGGACTTCACATAAGGATACACCTGTATTACACTTTATGTTCTGATTCTCCATCCAGATTATGTATTGAGTTTGATATGCCAGTCTTTCCATCATTATGAATTAAAGGCACATCATATCTACTGATCCCAATTAGAACTGAGATTGTGTGACACTGTACTTCTGTTAGTACTTACCAAGAGCATCACTCATATTTGTTTTTAATATTACATATATTTGGGAATTCAGATTTGGCACACTACGCTTAGAGGTGAATTCATTTCTCTTCCTTTCCCCTGCTTCCCTCTCTACCTCTGTATTTCTTGTTTATTGTTAAGTGTCTGTTGGCAAATTGCATTGGTACTGCACACACACCGACAGTCAGTAAGTCTAATTATACACTCACTGTGACTGTGACACAGACACACACAAAGTAAGTCATACACACAGTAAGAAACACTGTCATTACTTTGCACACACACACACACACACACACACTGTATTTGCTGGCTCCTCTGTGATTAGAATGCACAGTCAGTAATTATAAATTCGCTGTGACTGATACGCACAACCTGTAAGTCATACACAGTCATTACCTGAGACACACACATATACATACATGTGCAGGGCACCCTTACTGCATGTGCGGCTTCCTCTATGATTTGAAGGTACACAGTCAGTAATTTATACACTCGCTGTGACTGAGTGACACACACATACACAACCTGTAAGTCATACACAGTCATTACCTGAGACACACACACATATACATACATGTGCAGGCCACCCTTACTGCATGTGCGGCCTCCTCTATGATTTGAAGGTAAACACTCAGTCGGTAATTTATACACTCACTGTGACTAAGTGACACACACATACACAACCAGTGAGTCATACAAACAGTAAGAAACACTGTGCTGCCGCCTCTGTGATTTGAATGCACACGTGTACAGTAATGGCTGCTGTGTTTTGCAGCAGGAAGAGAGTGGCTAATGCATGCCCTACTGATTACATAAAGTCCAGCGGAGAGAGACTGAAACTAATGTATTTGTGCTTCAGTGTTCTTGAGGTGGTTAACATTTTGCACATACATTGTGAAAGCAGCAGCCATTTCCCAGTGTAGCAACATATTTACAGTCTGTGTCATCCAGCCTTGTTACAGAAGTACACATATATGAGAGAGAGGAGGGGGCTGGGTGAGAAAGGAAACAATGGTACTATGGAAAATGTGAGGAACCAAATGAGCGTAGATTAAAGGGGAAGGAACAGATGACATAGGAGGAGGGGAGGGGACAGGAGAGGGGGGTGAGGGATTTAATGAGTATTGAGGGTCTGAATGAGGTGAGCCACAGTGCGATGAAAGTTTGTGGGGAGCGATCTGTGGAATGGCAGATTGTATAGGAGGAGGGTTAGGAACAGAATAACATGAAGATGGGCAGTAGAGATATCATTTTACGGAGAGGTGTGACTGAGATACTGGGAAGAGGTGATCCACAGAGGTTTGTAGGGATAGGTGACATAAGAGGAGGGGTGGGGACATAATTACACTGGGGGGTGTTAAGGATGAGATGGTAAGGGATAAGGGTCTGAATGAGACAATGGGAAGAAGGTGAGCCGCAGCGGGATGAATGTTTGTAGGATGCAAACTGTGGAGGGTCAGATAATATAGGAGGAGGTTTGGGAACAGAATGATATGAAGATGGGGAGTAGGGATGTAATGATACAGAGAGGATTGAAGGTGTGAATGAGATACTGGGAAGGAGGTGATACACGGTGGGGTGGAAGTTTATAGAGAGAGAACTGAGGAGGGGCAGATAATATAGGAGGAGGGTTGGGAACAGAATGACATGAAGATGGGGAGTAGGATGTAATGATACAGAGAGGATTGAAGGTGTGAATGAGATACTGGGAAGGAGGTGATACACGGTGGGGTGGAAGTTTATAGATAGAGAACTGTGGAGAGGCAGATGGTATAGGAGGAGGGTTGGGAACAGAATGACATGAAGATGGGGAGTAGGGATGTAATGATACAGAGAAGATTGAAGGTGTGAATGAGATACCGGGAAGGAGGTGATACACGGTGGGGTGGAAGTTTATAGAGAGAGAACTGAGGAGAGGCAGATAATATAGGAGGAGGTTTGGGAACAGAATGACATGAAGATGGGGAGTAGGATGTAATGATACAGAGAGGATTGAAGGTGTGAATGAGATACCGGGAAGGAGGTGATACACGGTGGGGTGGAAGTTTATAGAGAGAGAACTGAGGAGGGGCAGATGGTATAGGAGGAGGGTTGGGAACAGAATGACATGAAGATGGGGAGTAGGGATGTAATGATACAGAGAGGATTGAAGGTGTGAATGAGATACCGGGAAGGAGGTGATACACGGTGGGGTGGAAGTTTATAGAGAGAGAACTGAGGAGAGGCAGATAATATAGGAGGAGGTTTGGGAAAAGAATGACATGAAGATGGGGAGTAGGGATGTAATGATACAGAGAGGATTGAAGGTGTGAATGAGATACCGGGAAGGAGGTGATACACGGTGGGGTGGAAGTTTATAGAGAGAGAACTGAGGAGAGGCAGATGGTATAGGAGGAGGGTTGGGAACAGAATGATATGAAGATGGGGAGTAGGGATGCAATGATACAGAGAGGATTGAAGGTGTGAATGAGATACTGGGAAGGAGGTGATACACGGTGGGGTGGAAGTTTATAGAGAGAGAACTGAGGAGAGGCAGATAATATAGGAGGAGGTTTGGGAACAGAATGATATGAAGATGGGGAGTAGGGATGCAATGATACAGAGAGGATTGAAGGTGTGAATGAGATACCGGGAAGGAGGTGATACACGGTGGGGTGGAAGTTTATAGAGAGAGAACTGAGGAGAGGCAGATGGTATAGGAGGAGGGTTGGGAACAGAATGATATGAAGATGGGGAGTAGGGATGCAATGATACAGAGAGGATTGAAGGTGTGAATGAGATACTGGGAAGGAGGTGATACACGGTGGGGTGGAAGTTTATAGAGAGAGAACTGAGGAGAGGCAGATAATATAGGAGGAGGTTTGGGAACAGAATGATATGAAGATGGGGAGTAGGGATGCAATGATACAGAGAGGATTGAAGGTGTGAATGAGATACCGGGAAGGAGGTGATACACGGTGGGGTGGAAGTTTATAGAGAGAGAACTGAGGAGAGGCAGATAATATAGGAGGAGGGTTGGGAACAGAATGATATGAAGATGGGGAGTAGGGATGCAATGATACAGAGAGGATTGAAGGTGTGAATGAGATACCGGGAAGGAGGTGATACACGGTGGGGTGGAAGTTTATAGAGAGAGAACTGAGGAGAGGCAGATGGTATAGGAGGAGGGTTGGGAACAGAATGATATGAAGATGGGGAGTAGGGATTTAATGATACAGAGAGGATTGAAGGTGTGAATGAGATACCGGGAAGGAGGTGATACATGGTGGGGTGGAAGTTTATAGAGAGAGAACTGAGGAGAGGCAGATGGTATAGGAGGAGGGTTGGGAACAGAATGACATGAAGATGGGGAGTAGGGATGTAATGATACAGAGAGGATTGAAGGTGTGAATGAGATACCGGGAAGGAGGTGATACACGGTGGGGTGGAAGTTTATAGATAGAGAACTGTGGAGGGGCAGGTGACATAGAAGGAGGGGTGGGGACATAATTACACTGAGAGGGGTGCTATGGATGTAATGAGATGGTGAGGGTTGAGAGTCTGAATGAGACAAATGGGAGGTGGTGAAGGAGGGTTGGGGACAGAATGATATGAAGGGGGGGTGGAGTAGGGATGTAATCATACCTGACCCAAATCCCAGGGTGAGTGAGTCCAGTGCTACCTATTATATATTCTGCTCCAGTTTATTGTTTGGTGCCACTTGTGCCAGGAATCAGAGGAAGAAGTCCTGCTTGTATTGTGTGTGTTCATGCTGTGATATATATAAGTTGTTATACATTAATGGCTCCTTGAGGACTTATTGGAGCACCTCTTGATTACAGAGACATATTACAGAGATGTATTATGGCAACTTTAAGGGTTAATATTTACAAGATCTCTGGGTCAGATCATTTTAAATGGTATGGATGTAATGAAAGAGAGGGATGAGGGTGCAAATGAGACACAGTAGGGTGAACGTTTGTAGGGAGAAAAGCGCAGGTAAGATGCACTAAAGGTCAAAGAGGGTCATAATGTTGATGTCTTGTTGGAGCAGTGTTGAAAGCACATTGACAGTATGCACTAAAGTGTCTTCAACATCACATCCCCATCTGTCCAAAATCTGCCCACAATGACAACTATCAAAAGGTTTACAAATTTTCACTCATCACATCGACAATGGCCTGTTTCCATATGGAAATGCAGGATAATTAATCATTATAGTATTCTTGTGGCTGTATTTATCCCTTTGAGTACCAGAGGGGTACACAATGCATTGCAAAGCAATGTGATGCATACTCTTCTGGCACTCAAAGGGTTAAATGTTAGTGCATGAGGTGAAGTGCCACATTAAGCTCTGATAGCAGCCTCTGCTGTCTGAGTTCACAGTTTAAACTTCACCTACCTGAAGCTGAAAAAGCTGGGATCTCCCTGCCTATGCAGTAATGGCCCTAAATCAGTCATAAGCATGGAGGGTTTTTGAACTGCTGGCAATGTGGAAGGGATGCTCTCCATCACACATCACCAGCATTAGGACAATCCTGTAGTCTGAGAGCATTCTTTCTGCTGTCCCCCTTGGTCAGTAGGGGAGTGGAGGGATTCTAACATTATCACGAACAGCATTACTCCCTTAACCCATTGAGTCCCATAGGGATGTGTATTGTGAATCCACGAGGCACTCAAAGGGTTAAAAAAAAGTACACCAAGCAATAAACAATCATCCCTTTAGCTCTGTATCATATTTCATGCATGTTGTACACTCCCAAGGGAACAAGGCTTGGGGTCAGGCAGCGTCCATGGGGTCAGGCAGCGTCTATGCCCCCCAGCCTTGTTCCCTTGCCCGCTGGTAGCCACAGAAACCCATGTACACTGGCTGGCCCCCAGACTTCTTCTCTTTCCAATTGGTAGCCACAGATCGCCATGTATACTGTCTGACCATCCAGCCCTGTTCCCTTGCATACTGGTAACTTTGGTAATTTTGTGTTGCCCCTATAAATTATAAATAAGTATTAAAATGAAGGCCTCCATCACCTACTCCACCACAGAAAAAAAAGAACAAAAAGCCCCCATGGAGGTACCTTTTGGGTCAGTCCCTGTTAAAATGGTTCCACTCCCCCACTGGCTGGGATGTGTGGTTATGCAGCAGTAACCACACCTTCCAGCCAATCAGCTTCTAGCTGGAGGGGTCCCAAATGTGCATTTTGTCATCCTCCAGCTAGCCAATCATTGATAGCAGGTGACATGATAAAAACCACATTAGTGACCCCTCCAGCTAGAAGCTGATTGGCTGGGGGTGTAGTTATTGCAGTGCATGTTCTATGTCCTACGTAACCACATATCCCAGCCAATGGGAGTGTGGGAACCATTTTGAACAGGGACTGATCATATAAAAGCCAGTCTGTGTTCAAATTTCCCTCAGTGTGGATCAAGCAAAGGCTGTGCAATGAGTTGCATACCCCGATGGCACTCAAAGGGTTATTTTCACTCATGTTTTTGGTACCTTGGATGTATTGATATGTGGCTGAGGGCCTCCTAGCAATACATCCATGGGTCAATAGTGTAGGGATCCCTAGTTGCGCATGCATGTTTTTTTGTATGTTTTTTTTTGCTTGTTTGTTTTCTTGTTGTTTTGTTTTTACACAGTTTACTTACACATCTACACATCAGTGGTAGGAACAAGTGCTAGGGGACTCAACTCATATTTCTGTAGTCTCGAATTTTTGGCAATAAAAGTGAGTCCCTTAACATGTGTTAATAGCCACCACCATTGAACTGCAAATTTGGTGCAATTGCCATTGATCTCAGTGGGTGCAAATTTAACCCTTTGAGTGCCAGAGGGTTACGCATTGCAAAGCAATGTGTTGCGTACCCCTCTGCCACTCAAAGGGTTTATACCGTTGAGCTTTTTTACCATTCGGCAGTGTGTCACAGGGCAGGTAATAGAATACCTAACTGTGACTTGAAATTACTGATGGTACTTTTATTTTTGTACCGGTGGTAATTGAATTCAGCCCTTACCTGTCTTGAAAGGCACAACATCAAAATCCATAGGGACCATTTGGATTTTTTAGCAACATTATGATAAGTTTGGGGGGAGGGGGAGTTATTATTAGAAGGTATTATCTCCCCTTTAATGTTTCTCCGGTTAAAAATGAATTGTTAAATTATTGGATTTCTGATTACCAATACAACACATCTCTAAGATATATATCTTGAGAAGGTACATTGTTTCCCCGGGGGTGTAGATCCCCGGCTGTTAACTCTTTGAGTGCCACAATGTGTTAAATACCTCTCTGGCACTCAAAAGGTTAATGGTACTGACAAGATGGATTTTAGAATATGCCTCCAGAAAATAGAGCCTGCCGGGATGTTGGAGACATTGAGGCGCATGTACTAAGAACATAATCATTTCTTGGGCAAAACAACTGAAGTATAGGTTAAAGTGTTAGTAATGTCCCATAAAAACTTTTTAAAGATTTATAAAGGGTAAAAAAAGAATCTCATTGCAACAAACCCCATTTCTCAAACCGCTATGGTTTGACAGATATTGGCAAAGTTCCCCCTTCCCTCCCTTCTCTTGATGCCAGCTGTAAAGCTGACAGAAGGAGATCCGTGTCTGCCGACACGACGAGGCTCTTCAGCAGAGCCGAAATCCTGTTATTAGAAAAGAACTACTTCATGGAAACGGTCTACAAAGTGTGCTTGCAAACTGGGCAAATTTTGTAGACCTTTACAATGAAGTAATTCTTTTCTAATAATGTGATTTCATCTCTGCTGCAGAGCCGCAGGCTGATCCCCGGACTGGGATCTCCTGCTGTCAGCTAGACGCTGACATCACGGGAAGGGGAGGGGGCTACAAAGTGTGCCTGGTTTTCAAACACACTTTGTAGACCATTCCAGTGAAGGATTTCTGTTTCAATAACGCAATCTCGGCTCTGCTGAAAATGAGACAATACTATCCCTTTAAATAAACTTTACATGGATTAAACTTGTACTTTAAAGGAATAGTAACCTTTTATTCATACTTTACATAATCTGCAAGTACATAATATATACAGTAGAATTGCCTATACTTTTTATCATTTTTTTTTTTTTTTTTAAAGTTCACCTATTTCTTTTTATACTTTTATGTTATTGACAGTAAGCTCACAGTTTCCAGAGAGTTTTCTGGTCAATAGATAATAGCATAATCAGGGGCGGACTGACAGGACCCAGGGCCCCTGGTCCAAAAAGAGGTCTGGGCCCCCTAACGAAATGACATCATTGGCACCTCCCCATTACATCACAAGCCCCACCCATTACATCACAAGCCCCACCCCATTACATCATTGATCCCACCCCATGACATGCATATATAAGAATTACAAAAAAAAAATTAACCTTACACTGCTGGCTAGCTTCTTGCCGGTTGGCTGGAGGCTGCTAGGCAACTGGGTAGATAGCTTGATGGTGGCTGGCTGGCCTGGTGGCTGTGCCTGTAGCAAGTAATGGTTCATATATAATTTGCAAAAGTGTGGTGGCCTGGGGGGTACTGAATGGCCTGGGGAGGTACTGGACCAGGTCCAGTAACTCCCAGGCCATCCAGTACCCCCCAGGACATCCATTAATACCCAGGACATCCAGTAGCCCCTCCAGTACCTCTCAGGCCATCCATTAACCCCCAGTACATTAAATACCCCTCCAGGCCATCCAGTTACCCCTCCAGGCCATCCCGTTACCCCCTTCAGGCCATCCAGTTACACCCCCAGCCATCCAGTTATCCCCCCCAGGCCATCCAGTAGCCCCCCAGGACATCCATTACCTCTCCCGGGACATCCAGACCAGTACCCCCCGCAGGCCATCCAGTAGAAGCCACCGGGCCCTGGTGCAAGAATTGCCGTGGGCCCCTCCCGACCACATTGGCCCCCTCAACCACATTGGCCACCTCCACATTGCCCCCCAATCTCCAAATTGCCCCCTTGATCTCTACATTGCCCCTTCCACAATGCCCCCTTCATCTCCACATTGCCCCTTTCACAATGCCCCCTTCATCTCCACAATGCCCCCTTCATTGCCACAATGCACCCTTCATTGCCACATTTCCGCTTCCACAATGCCCCCATCTCCACATTGCCCCTCCCACAATGCCCCCATCTCCACATTGCCCCTTCCACAATGCCCCCTTCATCTCCACAATGCCCCTTCCACAATGCCCCCTTCATCTCCACATTTCCCCTTCCACAATGCCCCCATCTCCACATTTCCCCTTACATAATGCCCCCATCTCCACATTGCCCCTCCCACAATGCCCCCATCTCCACATTGCCCCTTCCACAATGCCCCCTTCATCTCCACAATGCCCCTTCCACAATGCCCCTTCATCTCCACATTGCCCCTTTCATAATGCCCCCTTCATATCCACAATGCCCCTTCCACAATGCCCCCTTCATCTCCACAATTCCCCTTCCACAATGCCCCCTTCATCTCCACATTGCCCCTTCATCTCCACATTTCCCCTTCCACAGTTCCCCCGTCTCCACATTTCCCCTTCCACAATGCCCCCATCCCCACATTGCCCCTTCATCTCCATATTTCCCCTTCCACAACGCCCCCATCTCCACTTTTCCCCTTCATCTCCACATTTCCCCTTCCACAATGCTCCCATTTCCACTTCATCTCCACAATACCCCCATCTCCACAATGCCCCCATCTCCACCTTGCTCCTTCCACAATACCCCTACCTCCAGTCCCTGGTGGTCTAGCGGCGTGGCTTGACACATCTGTGCCTCCTTTGGCACAGATCTCTAGAGGTGAAGCTCCCGCGCGTTGCTAGTAATGCAGAGGCTGGGAGATGATGTCATCTCCCAGCGCTCTGTATTACTAGAACAGTGCGCCAGCACGCCAGCTAAGCTACAGACGGGCCTCTAAGCGGCAAGCAGGCAAAAGGACAGGCTACGCTAAAATTATAATTTCTGGTGGTGGCGGCGGCGGGCCCCCTTCGGTCCCAGGCCCTCGGTCCGTGACCGAATGCCCGTATGGTCAGTCCACCCCTGAGAATAATAACAGGCTGTAATACAATGTTACAATCCCCCTGCTGCACTGAATGCTCTTTGTGCCATCTTGTTTACTTTGTTCTGTTTTTACATGTATATGTAGAGCTGCATTCCTCTTCCTTGACAGAAATTTTTCTGCAAACAGATCCAGGGAGCTCAAAGTCAGTGAAATAAAAGTATTAAAAAAAAATAGGTGAAGTTGAAATAAAATAATAGGTATTTGACTTTACATATTCTGCAAATACACAAAATCTAATGTCCAAATAAAGGGTTATTGTTCCTTCAGCCCATTTGCAAGTCAAGGTGTTAAAAGCACCACTCAAATCAATGAGTGAGTAAGGGCCACACTGCTACGTGACCCCAGCAAGAGAGAGTGAGAGAACCCAGTGCTTTGTCCCAGGCTCCCCCCCTCAACAAAACCAAGCAACACAAAGAGGGGGAAGGGGTTTCGGCTCTCTGACCCTTATTCGGCTTCGCCTTTACCTTTTGTTTTAATTATATGTAATCTATGGTACATTTGGTTTGATCCAGAATTGCTCTAGGGGGAGATGAACTAAGGATTGATAAGGGTTCATATTGACCGAATCCATCTTGTGGTATGCATTAAGGAGTATTCACTAGATCCTTCCTGTGATTAGCTTCAAATACGCATACACTGCCATGCTTTCCACCATGCCTTTGCCATGTTCACAATGTTGTAGTGACTCTTCGAAAGTTGCTTATTTGCATGTTGAAATGCAGGTTATATTCCTGTGGATGTGTTTATATGGTAATGCGGCTTATTCACCACATGCACTGAAATCTAATAACTGGCTAGAAATAGAAGTCACTCAGTCACCGTTCCTTCCTCAGAACATAAAAGATCCTCAGGACACACAGTAGATTGTGTTCTGTTTTCACATATTGGAGAGAAGCAATAGCTGTAGTTCTCCACATGAGGGTGCCCCAGAACATGCATTTTTTCAGTGTCTCCTGAAGACAAAAGATCTGTGTCTTTCTGATTTCTTTCCCGGATGCGCGAGATCCCCTGAAAATACACACACATACACACTACATACATTTCACAAAATACATTATTTCCGACCCCTTGTTATGTTTTGGAGACCTCTCTAGCATCAATACATTTTGCACTTCATAATATTTTATTGCAAATAACAATGATTGATTAATTTATTAAGATTTTCCTTATTTGCTATTCTTAAAGTGACTGTTAAAACTACATTTGACTTAAGATATTCCCTGACAGTGAGCTTCATTCATTTCCTTTTTTTCCCACATAGCTTCTGTCAGGAAGTATGAAAGCAGGGATGGTGATATAATGTTGCACTATCCCTGCAACACTGAGTACTTTGTATGATATATTGGAGGTAGAAATTCCTGCTGCAGGGATAATGTCACATTGTACAAGCAAGCGTAGTATATTTTTCACACAAGACGTTAGTTCAGATTTCAGTATACACAGTAGAAACAAGTTATTTTGACTTCACATCTTTTACATTGTTTCTCTGGCTGAAAAAAAAAAGCATGAAAAAAAAGATATATCATGTGTGCGAAAGGCACTCAAACACTAAAAAGATGGCTCAGGCACTCAATGCCTGCTCGATCAAACAGAAATTAAGGGTAAATGACAGTGTTTAAGACTTATGATCAAGACAATATTTCCAATATATTGGAAATTATCATTAAAGATTTAACCCTTTGAGTTCCACAAGAGTATCCAAGGATACCCTTCTGGCACTCAGAGGGATAACCGAAAAGCTCCCACGGTAAGTTCTTATCAATTACACATAATCACAAAACACAGGGGGAGGGGAGAATTCAGTTAAAGTTATCCTTCTCAAACATCAACCATAATTTCCAGTATTTTTGCTGCCATGGGTGAGAACTTTAGATAAACAGATAGCTATCAGTTATAAAAAAAAAAATATTCAAAGAGTTAAAAAAATAAAAAGCTTAAGACACAGTTAAATATATATATATATATATATATTTTTTTTTTTTTTTTTTTTTTTTTTTTTTTTTTTGCTGCACGGAGAGACTGATGTTTTAGGAAAAACTGGAGCAATTCTGGAGCAAACCAACTGCACCACTAGGAAGCAAAGCATTGGAGAGAAGGGTCAAGTCACTGTTCATTTTTATTTGTTGTGGAATACAAGAAAGTGGCGCATTCGCTATTTCTTGAATGCCATAAATGAATGCGCTGTTTGCAATTGCTCATGTTTTGATGCAAGAAACACAGGGGAAGATTTATAAAAAGTGTTAAGTGATCCTTAAAATGTACTTATTGGTATTTATAACGTATTCTAGATACATTTATAAATGTGTTGACCATAAAGAAAAAGAACAGGTCAGATATGGTCTTAAATATTTAGTGAAAATTCGCTAAATTGTCTCAAATAGCAACATTTCTTTATAAATTTGATGCAACACTTTTTATGTATATCTTAAAGCTTTTTTTTTTTTTTTTTTTTTTTTTTTATATAAACATCTTATACAATGTTAAGTCCTCCTAAAGTGTTTTATAACTATCAGGTGCACACTTAACAGCTGTTTTTTAACACTTCTTTTCACTTAACTCCACTTTTAGAAATCTCCCCCATACTAACACCTTGATGCTGAATAGCACATGCTCATAAATTACCTCTAAAGTCAGCCAGGCGTATGAAAACATGTGCTAATTGCTTTACCGAATTAAAAAGGTGGACATTTTAGCTATGCACACTTTTTGAAACACATCTGCAAAAAAAAAAAAAAGCACAAATGTTTGATAATTCTAAAAAAAACATGTACAATTCAATAACATTTTGGTGCTAATCATTTTGCCATCAAAAGTACACTGTAAATAGCGAATGCGCATGTTACTTGCATTTTGCCCTAGTTGCCCAGAGACTCACCCCCTTTCCTGGAGAACTGGTAATTAACTCAGGAAAATACAGTCTTTGGGGCACATCTGGGGTGTTCCCAGGTGTGCAGAGAGCCAGAAACAGAATTCTGGGATAGCTGACAGATATGAGAAAGAAAAATGAAAGGGTTAAAATTAGAGACAATCTTTAGGTAAAAAAAATTAAAACAAATAATCTCGAGTCATCTTTCAATGGATGTAAAAGGTTGTGGGTGAAGTCATACACAGGTAATATTATAAACAGAACTCACTGCACTAGAATAAGTGCTGACTCTTCATAACTTCCAAGGGCTGGAAACTGATCTAATCTTCTGACAAATAACCAAAAATGAGTGTTTGTTGAAAAGTGCAGCTTTTCATGCTCCTTTAGAGATTAATAGAAGAGACACAGCTGATAAGGGATCAACTAGGGCAGATGTATAAAGGAAGTAGTTCTATTATGGGACATACCAACAGCACCAATAGGGACTAATGAAAATGGCCTCATGTCATATTGATTTAAATGGGACTTTTAACCCTTTGAGTGCCAGAGAGGTACTCAACGCATTGCAAAGCAATGTGTTGCGTACCTCTCTGGCACTCAATGGGTTCATCTGTTGAATGCTAGAGAGGTTTCCAACCCTTTGTTTTGCAATGCGTTGGAGACCTCTCTAGCATTTAAAGGGTTAAAATCCCCATTTAAATCAGTGGTCATTTTTATTTGTCATCTAGGTTGCCCTTGGTTTCTCCCATAATTGCTCCACATTCTTCACTCATATGCTCCATATTTCTAAATGACAACAAGGAATAATGCATTATATTAGCATATTAGAACCTTCTTGTCCCAAGTCCTAGGAGGCACTCTGTAGAGCAGTGGATCTCAACACCTGTCCTCAGGACCCACTAACAGGCCAGGACTTAGGGATTTCTCTGCTAGAGCACAGGTGTGGTGATCAGAGGCTCATTCACACTGTGCTCTAACAAGGAATTCATCAAATCCTGGCCTGTTAGTGGGTCCTGAGGACAAGAGTTGAGAACCAATGCTATAGAGCTAAGGATGGGAGTGTCCAAACCATAATGTGAGTGGATGGTTGAAAGGAGGAGTTTGCCATAAAATAGGTAAGAAAATGGGCAGAATAGGGCAGGAATGGGTGGAATGGACCAGAAAGTGGGTGGAGTTGTAGCCGAACTCACCAAGACAGAGAATCAGCTACTGTCCCTGAAGAACAGGTAATTCAATCTAAAAACCAGACTCTCCTGGGCAGATACAGAGAGATCCCAGGTATGCTCATTAGTTACAACACTTTTTTTTCCAAATCCAGCAGAATCTGTGTTTATTGAGGCTGTATTAGATCTCTTTACTATGTGCCAATAGATGGTACCTAGATCTGGTGGTGGTGCAAACAGGGCTTGATTTACATCTATGGCTTCTCTAAACAAGGATCCTGGCTTCTCTAAAAAAGGATCCTCTATTTCAGGGCTATCCAAGTTCAGTCCTCAAGGCCAGCAACATTCCAGGATTTCCCTGTCTGAGCACAGGTGGGTCAATGAGAATGAATGATCCACTGATTATCTCACCTGTGCTTAATCATGGGAATCCTTAAATCCTGTCCAGTTGGTGGCCTTTGAGGACTGAACTTGTACAGCCCTAATCTAAACAGTGGCCTGCGATTGGCCCAGGCAATATGGGGGGGGGTGGAATTTTAAGATTTTATTTTTAGTATCTGGAGCAGAGGACCAGGGTGTTGCGTACATTACTGGAAATATGCATACTTGCACTTAAAAAAATAGTATGAGGTGACCGGACCCCATATTATTTATTTCACACGCTCTATCCTGATCTCCTCAGAAAGAAGAGTTGGGGGAGATTATTCCTCTCATTTTTTGTTTGTTTTACAACTGTGCTTTTGACCCTTTATTATTATTATTACTAGTTGAAGAGCCTGTTACACGGGCCACATTGCCACTGCCAGCCGGTTGCGGGGCAGTCATGCGCAGTAGACACTGCCCGCACCGCGGCTGATACAGAGCTGGACGCTCCTTTGGAGCAGGCAGTTTCTACTGCGCATGACTGCAGCGTTACACACGTTTTAGCGAATTATTATATAGGATTTTTTTTACACTGATTATCCCCTACATTGAACCTCACATTGGGATCATTTTGGATTGTTTTTCATCTGTGCAGGGAGATCAGAATGTTATTGCAGAAATGTCTGCCAAAGGTAAAAAGAGCCATTTTGCACATATTTCCAGTTGTAATGGAATCCAGTCTATAATAGGCAGCTTTTTTTCATGTGTCGTTCACTTTTTCTGGGCCCTTGTGATTTATTTACTTGCTTTTTTAACTCAAGTAAGATTTTAAAAACTTGTTTGTCTTGTTTCACTTGTAGCCAGTCTACTTTTCTTCATGCCTGTTCTTAGCATACCTTACTGCTTCTAAAGTGGCCAAGCTCATGAATGGAAGGAGAAATTAAAACTGACCCACTATATAACCCTAAATGTCCTGTAATGAAAAATAAAGATCATTCGTGGGTTCACCTCCGGCACTCTTATCCAGAGGATGATTAAATAATTCACACAGATAAAATTATAATTCTTATCTTGCTTCTAAATAGCTACATAAACACATATCTTACTCAAAAGATATCCATGACTATGGGAAAGGCATTTTAAAAAGATAGAGACACTTAAAATGTAAAACAAGGGTACTTCCACTGCTGAAAGATGTTTTATTCAAAAGTTATTACAGCTCAATCTTGAATTGTTTAGATGTAGTATCACATTGGCCTGAAATTGTACAGTGGCACTGTTGCTACACTATCCTATGGAGAATTTATGGTCAATTGACCAGAGCTGTCAATGGGATGGTGCAGCAACAGTGCGATTGTACAATTTCAGGCCACTGTGATACTACACCTAAAAAATTCAAGTTTAAGGTTCAATAACTTTAGAATAAAAAAAAACCTCTCAGCAGTGGGAATACCCTTGTTTTTCTCAGGGGGATAAATCATACAACATATTTTTTTTTACATTTTAAGTATTACTATCTCTTTAAGCCCCAAAATGCTTGAGAATGATGCAATTTAAATGAATCTTTGTAACAGAAAAACAGCAGTTTGCACTTGTTATAAATAGCACTCATGCTGCAGTTTTGCTCTCTCTGTGAATGTTGTATCTATGGGTGGTTGCCAGAGATCCAATTAAGATTTCAACAATGGCCATATTTCCAGTTAGGCATGTTAGGCAACTGTCTTGGGGAACTCTGAAATAGAGAGAATGGGTACCTGGAATACTGCATACCTGACTGCAGTACTGACTGCAAGGGAAGTCTGTCGTATGACAGGCTTGTGGCTCTGCAGCTGAGCCGAGATCGCGTTAGTGAAAAATAATTATTTCACTGAAACGATCTTCTACATGTGCTTGGTTTGCAAGCACACGTAGAAGACTGTTTCAGCGAATTAATTCTTTTTCACTAACGCAATCGCGGCTCTGCTGCAGAGCCGCCTGATGAAAGTCAGACCGGATATCCCTGCAGTCAGTACAACTCTGACTTCAGGGAAGGGGGAGGGAGGGGGGAACTTTGCCTTCGGTTATCTCTCAAACCATAAAGGTTTAAGAGATGAACCTGGGGGCTATTAAATTATTTTGCAAATATCTACAATATGGGGGATAGTAGTAATAAAGTACTACTATCCCTTTAAGTTTCATGTAGCAATTTAAAGATCTGTCTAAAGAACAGCTAATGGCAGTTTGATAATCTTTACGGCCGATACACTCACGTGCATTGAGACGCATGGAACAAGATTCCCCAGAGCCATTCAAAGGCTTGCGGTACTGTTAACGGCTGAAAAAAAGATACACTTAACGGACAAAGCTTAAGACCCAGTTCCCTTAGCCGTTAGACACTTAACGGGCAAAAAAAAAAACAACCGTTACATAGCAAAACACACAAAATGCTTAACGCACAAGCATGTAAATGGGAATGCAATGCCAAAAACATGGACAGACATCACAAATCAATGGCACACACAATCACAAGCAACACCACAGGGACAAGGACCTACAAGACAACACCAACACAACATGGCACAGAACAATGGGGGTTATCACACAACACGGACACCTGCAAATACAGAACAAGCTCACAAGTGCAACATCGCCACGCGATGCACACGCTACCTGCACCCCACAACTTCACACCCGCAACTGGCAGAGACATACCAATCACAACACACCACATCTTATAACACACGCACACACCCGCAAAAACTTACCTGGAAAATAAACAACTTCCCATTGGTCAGCACTCACCTCATCACCACACCTACACAACTCCCTATCAAGAACTTAAAGGGACAACTCACCACACTCACTTGTGGCTTGTTTTCCACTCAGGAAGGAAGAGAGAGAGATAGAGAGTGATAGAGAGCACAATCAGTATGTTGACTTACATATTGTTGAGAAGACTGCGGAGAAGTCGTGCAAGGGAGAGAGCTAGGGAACACCAGCAACCCCCAGGCATACCTGATCAACAGCCTTCACATGTTGCAAGTGAGGAGGCTCTGGCTCAGCAGCCACACAGGAGCCCATCCCCACCTGGAGGACAGCACCTGCCTGCAGATGCACAGCTGCAGCAACAGGATGCTCCACAGCAGCAGAGGATGTATAGACGACCACCAAGGCCCAGGGTATACCGGCCAAGGGTCACTATCTTTGGAATGACCGATGAGCAGGTGATTGATCGCTACAGGTTGAGGCCTGACAGCATCATTGCCTTGTATGAGGTCATCAAGAGTCAGGTTGATCTCATCTACATCCACAACCATGCCCTATCTGGCCTGCAAAAACTACTGTGTGCCATACACTTTATGGCAAGTGGGGCCTTCCAGTCCACTGAGGGTTACGCATCTGGCATGTTACAGGCCACATTCTCCAGAGTGCTGGCCCAGGTCTTGCCAGCCCTCAAAAGCAAGGCCAGTACTTATATGCATTTCCCCACCTACCGACATGGACTGGCTATACCTCAAGCAGGCCTTTTACGCAAGGGGAGGCATGCCCAGGGTCATGGGTGCTATAGATTGCACCGATGTCCGTATTAAAGCCCCAGCATGTGACGCACAGCTATTCATCAACAGGAAGAACTTCCACTCCATGAACGTTCAGATGGTGTGTGACAGCAACATGAGGAGTATGAATGTCTGTGCAAAGTATCCTGGCAGCTCCCATGATTCCTACATTTTCCAAAACTCCTCAGTCCACAGAGATTTCGAGAATGAAACTTATACAGGGGGGTGGCTTTTGGGTGAGTTCACAATACAAAATCACACCACATCCACAGGTGTACACACAAGGCTGCTCAGCATGCTCCTGACCCACAGCTAGTATGTCCACCACACAAAACATCATTCACACAACATGTGCTCCCAGTCTCACCATGTCACTCACATTCCACAGATGATGCTGGCTATGGCTGCAAGTCCTGGCTACTGACCCCTGTGGCCAATCCTCAAACAGATGCCCAGGAAAAGTACAACCAGGCTCATGGCAGAATGAGGAATGCCATTGAGCAGACCTTTGGCCTACTCAAGTCACAATTTCGATGTCTGGACCACTCGGGGAGAGCACTGCAGTATGCACCTGGAAATGTGTGCAACATAATTATGTCGTGTGCAATACTGCACAATATCGCAGTGGACACCAGGCTGGTGGATCACATGCAGGACCCCCCAATACCTGAAGTGCCCATGGACATTGGCCATGTTGAGGAGACCCTGAGAGGGGCGCAGATCAGAGACAGGCTCATCACGGAATACTTTACCTGTGAGTATAACACAGGCATGTAAACAATCCATGCAAGTCCCCCCATCAGTCCTGTGAATTGGTGCCAGCAATCTAACCACACCGCACATGATGTTCTGTCTCACCCCACAGGAACATTGACACAGCACTGCCCTGGCAGCAGCATGGCCCCAAACATCAAACATACAATGGACGTGGCATATTGTGTGTGGGGATTCCAAAACCATCTTCCATTCCCCTCTGCACGTTGACATACATACCTCAAGGTTTTCACGTACACCTCCAGGAGAAACAAGGTACAACATATAACCCATGTTCATCACCTTTCAGGGCTTGACAGCAACTAACATGATTTGCCATGATCATAGCCAGAGCAACCATGCTAGCCTTGTAGCGAAAGGGTGTTATCCAATGCTATGCATTGGATACCACTCTGTCACATCAAGGGTTAAAGGGCCATTGGACTCAATATGGGACCTGTACTGTGCTAGAGATGAGAAGAGCAGCAGAGGGGTGGATGTACAGTGGTATTGTTACACAACGTAGAGGTCATGAAATGTAGATCAGATCTCCAGGGACCCCGTGCTGACCTGTGAGTGTGCAGAGATATGTGCCCCTGACATGAATACACACATCAACATTACTTCCATGGAGCTCTCAGAACATACTTGTTGATGTGTGTATTCATGTCAGAGGCACATATCCATAGGGCTGGTGCACATTTCCTTAGTTCTCCACACAATGGGTTACAGACGAGTACACAACACATTACAAAGCAATGGTTTGTGTACTCACCTGTAACTAAAAAGATTGAAGGGATTATAAAGTCGAAATTGTTGTTGCTTGATGGTCAGTTCGAGTCTGCTGCTCCAAATCCTGTCCTCTTGTCCCACAGGCATCCATAGCATGATCCATCCTTGAACTGAAGATCTTCCATGTGACTAGATTGATGTCACCTTTATGAAGCTCACCCCTTGCTGTTTCAAGTGATTTTGTTGGTGATGCAATGTTTGATCTGAGGTTCACAGCAACCTCTACTGGAACATTCTCATATAGACACAGAAACACAAATGCACGTGTGTACTAACCTGTACAGTTAGGATGCTCATCTACCAAATTGTCAAACCTTGTGGACAACACCATGAGCAGGACAGTAGTGTTACTAAAGTAGTAATATTTAGTTTCAAAGTACATTTAGTGTTCTCATACAAGTGTTTAATGCATATAGGCAATATACCCAGAAAACTCATGTACGTTCTAATGTACTTTGAAACACAATAAAGAAGAACAACCATCACTATTCAATCTGTGTCTGTATGAAGAAATGTTGGATTATACATTTGTCAATGCGTAAACACACTCAAGGCTAGAGTATCCCCCATACATGGGAAGGCATGACCCACATCACAGGAGTCCACTACTTGTTTGCCAGTGAGTGGACTCTGTGATGTATTCATGCAGATGATGGCAGTGATAAACTAATGTGTTTTGGTGGTGATAAAGAGGTGATACAGGAGACATACTTCCACAGTGATTTCATGTCCACAGTTTATGTGTTGTTCAATTTAATCTCAGTACATGGGCTACATCAATGAACAACCAGACAGAAGTGGACAAGTGTTATCACCTTAGGAAAACAACAACTCAACTTACTGGAGAACCAATGCTCACCCCTGAATTTCGATGTGTGTGCTACACATTGAAATCCTAGGGTAAACATTGGGTTCCCCAGTAAGTTAGGCTTTGATTCACACTGTTACTGTGCAACTGACTTACTGGAGAACACAATGCTCACCCTAGGATCACAATGTGTAGCACACACATTGAGATCCTAGGGTGAACATAGGGTTCCCCAGTAAGTCAGTTGCACAATAAGAGTTTGAATCCAAGACTATATTGATGCATGTTCCATTTGTCCTGCTAGTTATTTCACTGCTAAGTCACATAGCTGTTTGTTTGGTTATCCCCTTAAAAACAATTGATGCAGACGAATGTTCAGTGTTGTGCTAAGCGGTATGTTTTGTTGTTCAAATTCAGCACACAACATCGACATATAACACTGTTGTGTAATATGGCTCCAGGGATGTATTGCCAGTTGAATTTGTGCAACAGTGTGTGTGTGAACCCACGTTGTAACATCCCACAAACATTTTACCTAGGCAGAAGTTGTGTTCACTGCATTGTTTGGCAATGCATTGGAGACAACTCTGCAACCCAATCTATAACCAAATATAAAGCAGATCAGACAGGATTCAAAAGCACAGTGTTCCTTTATTCAGGGGGAATGGAACATGTTGGGCATTTTATTTTTTTTTTGGGGGGGGGGCTTAGACTGTGTGCCAGAAGTGGATGCCCTGGATGACCTCCTGGTGACCCTTTGCCCCCTAGGTGTGGCTTCATTGGAGGGTGTGGTGGGTGCAGTGGACCACTCTGTGGAACGCAGGTTCTCCCTCTCTAACTCTAAGTTCTCCCTGGGGTTCTGCTCTCTCAGCTCCACCAGCAACTGTGCAAACATGTCCATCACCCCCGTGTGGAGCTGATGGAGTTGAGTGTTGATCCTTGTAACCTCTGACTCCAGGGCATAGATCCTTGCCTCAATTCTGTTTGTGTTTCTCCAGGATTCCCTAAGGCTCCTGGTGATGTTTTCATTGGAGCAGTGGCTTGACCGGAGTAGTCTCTTTTGCAGGGCCATACACTCCACCTCCATCCCCGTGGGGCGTTGACTGATGGAAATGGTTGTGCCCAGTGACTCTGCTGCTCTTGTGTTATCCTCAGCTGCTGCTGTGTCCTCCTCAGCTGCTGCTGTGTCCTCAGCTGGTGCTGTGTCCTCCTCCGCTGGTGCTCTGTGTGTGCTGCAGATGGGTATATGCCCACCACATCAATGGACTCACTGCTGCCCACTGATATCTGTGCTGGTGGAGGTGGCGGAGTAAACAGGTCCCTCGGCATAGGGTGCTGTGGCTCCCCAAGCAGGCCCATTGCCTCCCTGGTGGTGCTGTTGTTACTGGAGGTTAATAGCTCCTGGAGGTGATGGGATGCATCCACCTCTTCTCCTGTTGCATCCAGTCACTGTAATATGGTGGAGCAGCCAGAGGTGGGGCATCCAGTTGGGGAGGAGGTGTGGATGTTGGGTAAGGTGCCCACTGGCTGGTCCCCTTCGCCGTATACTCCTAACTGGGTGGTGAGGTAGCCTCCTCCATGGGCTCCTACTGTGCTGGAGGCACATAAGATGTGTGGTGAATTAACATTGTGTGATCAGTAAACGTAGCCAAGATGGTGTCTCAGCAGAGACAAAATTTACCCATTTGGAGATGGATACTTCATTGGAATGGTCCACAGAGTGTGCTCGCAAACCAGGCACACTTTGTAGACAATTCCAAAGATGTATTTATCTCCAAATGGGTCAATTTTGGCTCTGCTGAAGAGCCTCCGTGTGGTCAAATAACTGATATTTCCAGCTGTCACATTCAGCAATATCTGTCTAACCATCTAACCCTTAGGGTGCTGTGTTGGTGCAGTTGTGTGGATGAATGATGGGCAAATGTTGGGATGTGACTGTGTTTGTTTGTGATGGGTGTGTGGTTTGAGGTGGTGTGTGGTTATGGGTTGATGCACTTACCGGTAGTGTGGAGGCTCCTCTCATCCCAAGTGTCTGATCCTCCAGGGACCCCCTCAATAAGCGTAAACGACAGGGTCTGCCGCAGCCTCTCCTCCCATCCGATGAAGGTGATGGGGACAGGTGGACCACCTCCGGTGCCTCGGGTGTGCAGGGCCGCATCCCCCATCTTCTTCTTAACGTGCCTTTTGCAGTCGCCCCATCTCTTTTTGATTGAGTCCACATCCCATCTGCAGGTGGCCACCGCATTAACACGGCTGCAGATTTGGTTCCAGACAGCCTTCCTCCTCGCAGCTAGGCCAGGGACCCTCTCCCTCAGAAAAAGGATACTCTTCCTCTCCAGCACAGCCTCCACGAGGGCCGTGTTCTCCTCCTCAGTATATTGGGGATCCCTGATCCTGTCCCCCTCAGCTCCGGCATGCGAGGAGTCAGAACCAGAGTGTCCTGCCTGCTCTGCCCCTGCCTGTGTGTGGTGGTCCCCTGGAACTACCACTCGTCCCACTGCAGGTTCTGTCCCTGTCCTCCGTGTGCCTGCTCTTCTGGGCCTGGTCCCCCTCCTCCCTGCAGATCTCCCTTTCCCACCCCTACTCTCAACAGGGATGTCCTGCTCTCCTTCCTCCTCCTCCGCTACTCTCTCCATCCCTCTCTCCTGTCCTCCTCTCCTCGCCATCATTCCCCCACTTACACCCAAGCACTCCCACAGGCCCTCACAGACACACTCAATCCCACTCACTCTCTGTCACACACTTTCACTCACAGATTCACACTGTCAAACAAAAGTTTAAAAAATGTGTAAGATGTTGTAAAAAAAAAAAAACAAACAAACAAACAAAAAAAAAAAAGACGATGTGTATGTATGTGTTTGTATTTGTATGGGTGTATGTAATTTGTGCAAAAGTGTGATAGGTGTATATTTAGTGCAATGCTCTTCTCTCTCCAGACTCCAAAAACTCCTTCTACCTCCAATGTAAGCTCCTCTCTCCCTCACTCTATCCTCCACTCCTGGGTCCTGTGATCTAGCTCACCAAAACTCAAAACACAGACAAGGTGTGACCGTTATTTTGGGGTATATATAGGTGTATTTGAACATTTTTGCTCCTTTGGGGCCTTGGGATTGGCTGTAGGTTTGAATTTTGTTTGTGCATCTATCAGGGTTGCTAGCCAACTCCAGCTGTAATGTTACATTTTGACTTAAGTTGTGTTTTAACGTGTGTTTGGGACGCACTGTGATGCAAAATCAGGTGCAACGCTGGTTTTTGTGTTACGTGTTTTTGTTGTGCCTATGCTCGATAGCTATTCTTGTACTCTTACCTGTATCATGTGTTATTTGCGGCCGATGTGCCTTTTTTACTTAGCGGCTGGTTTAATGGCTGCCTTTAAATCAAGCCCATGTGTCAGTGGATAGTTCAGTACCATCAAAGTAGGTTATAAGAAAATATATCAACATCCTAAAATGTACCTTTTTTACTAAAAGTTCAAAATCTATAGTTTACCATCAGTGTAATCACTTCAAATAATACATTTACTAAGCATCTGTGTTAAACATGTAGTCTAAACAATATAACAAGTGTTTATTACTTGGAAGATTTTCAGATAAAACTGAAAGCACCCCAGGATATACTTGAAAATTGGAGAAATCTCAATGTATTCTTCATGGTAAAACATTTTCCAAATAAATAATAACACCAATTTTATTTATGAGCATTTTTTTGTGTTTATATGTTATAGGCTAAGGATATCTGGTCATGGATGTGACTAGGAGTACCTATCATGCCATGCTTAGGGATGCATGAGATGTAAATACAACTCTGATTTCAGCACAAACAAATATGCTGGTTTATCTGAGGCTGGGGTGATTGTGTTTCCATACTACAATGCTATGCACATATGATTTTGCATGGGAAGTGATGGGCCAGCAAAATGTGTATTTAAGGAAATGGACCAACCTGGATCATGTCCAATAGCTCTTGTGATCTACAGGACCTGTACTGAAATACATTAGGTCAGCCTCCTACTGAATATGTACAAATAATTTTATACTATATATGATAAAAGGAAAATACCTTTTTTAAAATAAACTAATTGTCCTTTATCGGGTTTTACCTTTCCAGCTGCTAAATATATCATTAGTCTTACTTTTACTTTATCGCTGTAAATAAATAGAATCTCTTGCCAATAGGGACCCTGAAGGACAATGGAAATATATGAGAAAAGCTTTCCCTAAAATATCACTAGATCAAGACAAAGAGGGTAATTTCTTGGCAATATAGCTTGCAGAGCAAAATTCAAATATGTATTCCCCTTGGCATGAACAGGGGAATGATGTACAATTTTGTCATTTCCTTTACACCTTGCTTAGTACATTTCCCCAAGCAATGGGTAGAATAAAGGAACACTCCAAAAGGCTTGCAGAATTACCTGTTGTCCTATCATTGGCAAAATCAGAATTAAAGGGACAGTAAAGTCCCAGAAAAAATCTTTATTGTTTTGTAGTGCTTAAAAAGTTCAACTATATGCAACAAATCATATCTCTCAAACCACTATGGTTTGAGAGATATTTGACACTAAAGTTTCCCCTCCCTCCCCTTTTCCTGACGTCAGCGCTGTGATGACTGCAGGGGAATCCTGTCCAGAGACCAACTGGCGGCTCTGCAGCACAGCCGAAATCTTGTTATTGGAAAATAATTACTTCATTAGAAAGGTCTACAAAGTGTGCCTGGTTTGCAAGCACACTTTCTCGAACATTCCAGTGAAGTAATTTGTTTTAAATAACGCAATTGCAGCTCTTCTGAAGAGCCTCCTTGTGTCGGGAAACTTTCAATGTGAATATCTCTCAAATCATAGTGGTTTGAGAGGTAGGATTTGTTGCATATAGTTTTTAAGCACTACAAAACGATAAAGATTTTTTCTGGGACATTACTGTCCCTTTAAGTGGAGGATTTTGGGCAAACCTAGCTTGGTAAATTGATGTTAGGCAGGCGCAGGGACAGAACACAAATTCTAGTGCCTGTTATTGCACAGAATTGGCATGTTTTTTAATCCTGATCAATAATGCACTGGTATGCATTGTATCCCAGTTGTACAGTGTTTTAATGTAATTTGTCCTATTGTATAGAGCTGCTTTATAAATATGTTTTAATAAAAAATGTATTTATTTGGCATACCTTGACTGAAAACAAATGTAGTAGATCCTAGGTTGAGACACAGCAGCAACGGTATTCAGAAAACAGACCAGGTCAAGATAAACAACTATCAATAGCAATAGTCAGGAATCAGGCTGGGCCAGGACAGGCAGCTGATAATAGCAATGGTTGGGAAACAGACAGGGATCTGGCAATCGTGATGGTCAGAAAACAGTGATAACAATGATGATAGCAGCATATCAACTATTTTAATCTGAGACCAATGACAGATACCTTCTGGTATTCATCACTGATCAATTGTATTTCCTTCCCTTGCATATGCAAGGCAGGATAATATGTTGAAAAATGGCACACATGAACAGGATTCTGGCGATACACATGCACATATGTATACAGAGCATGTGTATGCACATGTCCACTCTCATAGATTTATATGGGATCCTCCAACCTGAAGCTGGCAAGTGAAATTGGAGGATCTATCTGGCCCTCCCTTGATGTATAGATGAAGGCTAGAAATTATCTTTAAGAGGTTAATGTCATGTTTTTGTTTTGTTTTTTTAACTGGAGCACAGCAATTCTTAGTAGAACAGTAAAATCAGATTCACATACCATAACACCCTTTGAGATGCCTTTAGCATACCTAGGAACTTTCAAAATGAACTGACCCAGAGGTCTTTGAAATATTAAGTCTTAAGGCTTCCCTTAATATAGATTTTGTACAATATGTACCTGTTTGCTCTAACCCAGAAGTGTTGTAGTTGGTCCGCAAGGAACCTTTAACATGCTACAATTTAGAGATCTCACTGCCTAAACATAAAAAAGACAAGCAAGAAATCTTTCCTGTATTTCTGGTACAAATGGCACCAATTTATTTTATTGGGGCAAACATATAGCAGGTAACACAAAACTCTCTCACTCTATGAATTTGGCCCTTCATCCCGAGACACTGAGATCTGGGTCAAAATCTTGAGTCTAAGGTTCAAACCCTGAGAATTCATAGATTTGGTCTTTAGTATCCAAGTGATTACATTTCCTGCTTGAATCTGTGAATCAGATCTGTAGGTTTGATTAGACCTGGGTTGTTGTGAAGGGAGAGAAGGTCAATTAACTAAAGTTTTGCCTTACCTGTCTGTAAAATGCCCTGTTACTTCTCATATGATTGTTTATGTGTGTTCCAATTAATCATTATTGTGCTTTGCTGATTTGGCTCCTGAAATAAGCTGACATGAAGGTTACAGTACCAGGTCTCTCAGTGTTTATATATTTGCATCAGCCAGGAGCCATTACAGTCATGCATGGGAACCTTGATGTCCACAGCGCCCCCAGAGTAACAACTGGAACTGGGTGGGAATGTCCAAATGACATGAATTGCCTCATGATGCGTAAATGGCTTAATTGGAATGGGAGTGATTGGCTTGTGAAAGGGCAGGGTTTGTCCTGAAAAGAGGCAGAATGAGGTGTGAAGTGGGTGGGGTTACCAATGCACTCACTTACCTGGAGAATCCTCTCCTGTCCCACAGACCCAGTCCTACAGCGTTTGCGACCAGACATGGTTGTATTGATGGATCAATGCACTGAATTCCCCTCTCCCACCTCCCCCTCTGACTTTCATAGCATGCAGGAAGCATCTTAACCCTTTGAGTGTCTCTGGGGGAGCAATGCATTGCTCTGAAATGTGTTGCTTACCCTACGGGTACTGAAAGGGTTATGAAAGGGTTTGAGCTGTTCTTGGTGCTGAGGTCTGAATGCATTCTCTCGGATCCCCACTTGCCCTCCCTAACACATTTTCAGCATTATGCCAGCCTTACATGCGAATGATTAATTTCTCTTCCCCTCCCCTTGCATACATAATTCTTAGTGCATATGGCAAAGTGTGTCATATTCTCCCTGGCAAAGTGATCTCCTCACATCGCCAGACACACTTGGCCACAGCATCACCCTGGTGCATCCCCTCCAGGACTGACTGAAAATTGTATTCATCCAAGACAAGGACAACTTCAAAGTGGCCATTAGGATTTTCTGTCCACAATAAGCTAAGTGGAGTTTACTTTTAGGAAATATTGATATTTAATTGTATTATTTACAATATATTGCAAAGCTGGTCACAGCATTAATCACAACATTAAATATCTCAGGGTGTTTTTACTGATGGGGAAATGTAAAACAAAGAAAAACAGAAAGATCTGGGAGTATAAATTGATGACCAAGTTTAACACTCTGAACTGTGGCCTGAACTGTGACAAGGAATTTATGTCACGTTATTCCACAAAATAAACAGAAATGTGTAATACATTGCAAGCGATGGTTTGCACACCCCAATGTCGGTCAGAGGGTTAACCCATACATGCCGTAGGCTTAGCCATATTTGGCTGCAGTCACAGACTTTCTACATACCAAGCAGTGTCTCGTTCTCACCTCCTACTCTGTTGGAGGCTTCCTCCATGTGAGCTGGAGTGTTCTCATTGGCAATAGAGCACTCCAGCTCACATGAAGAAATCCTCCATCATTGGAGAAGGTGAGAATGAGGCACTACTTGGGTAGGGGAAGAGACGAAGATTGACAGACTGTGGGACAGAGCTGTACCACAGTATATTCTTAAAGGGAAAGTAATACTTAAAATGTAAAAAAATATATGTTGTACAACCCCCCTAAGTAAAACAAGGGTGCTCCCACTGCTGAGAGATATTTTATTAAAAAATTATAACAGCACAAACTTGAATTTTTTAGGTGCAATATCACAGTGGCCTGAAAATTTACAGTGGTGCTGTTGCTACACCATCCTGTGGAGATTTATGGTCTATGGACCAGAACAGCCCAAAATAAATCTGAACTAATTTCACTTTCTTTAATTCTTTCTTTTTTTTGTTTCAATAGTTACCAAATAATAGATCAAAGTAGAATCAAGGCATGAAACTCTTCAAGAGTACTGTATATTGTGTGTTTAAGGAAAAATGAAAATGTTTATTTTCCTATGTAACACTCATGAACTAGAAATGAAAACAACTTTGTCTCTGCATAAATAAAAAGAATATCTCCACTTGTTGTAGAGCGCTTAAACTATGAAAACAAAAGCTGGATATTACCAGATCCATGTGTTTATACACTTAAAATACCTTTTAACTGAAGTCTTAGTACAACATAAATGCTATTTATTTTATATAACCACACGCTATTGAATTGCCATGGATCATGTTTAGATCCTTAAATACTACAGAGGTCTACAGTGCAGTGCTTTTATAATTTATTGAAGACCTCTGAAGCATCCAAAGGTTTAATCCACAAATGTAGGTTGGTCATGGGAACAGTCAAGGCAAGTGAAAAACTAAAACTATAAACTGCTAAATAATAACTTCTTATAGCTAAAAATCTCTTCCATTATGCCAGTATGCACTGCTCAACATTGAAACGGAAGGACCAGGCAGTTGATAAGGATTTCACATGACATTACATTTATGTATGAGGGACATCATGAGACATAAGTGATTAATGGTTGAATGCTACAGCATGAGTTACTTTACTGTCACCTAGGATTGACCTTGCCCCTCTCCTCCTCCAATCACTCCAATGGCTGCCCATCAGACTACAAATATTTTATAAAATACTGCTTCTCTCATTCAAGACCCTTCTCTCCTCTACCCCCCTCCTGCATTTCCACTCTGAGATCCCACTATACACGATTTCACCACCAATAATCAGCCAATGACAGCCTTCTCTCAGCTCATTTTGTGCCTACAGTAGTGGCCAAAAGTTTTGAGAATGACACAAATATTAATTTTCACAAAGTCTGCTGCCTCAGTTTAGGTGATGGCAATTTGCATATACTCCAGAATGTTATGAAGAGTGATCAGATGAATTGGATCAAGAAGACCATTCCACAGGACTACATCATTAAGAAGGCTTTAGTACCTTTTAGGGGGAATGGCTTACTCCACCAGCGTAGTGTGTACTTTCTGGGCCTACAAGAACAAGGCCACTGAGGAGCAGTTATGTAAGGCAGTGACATGATTGTTGCTTCACACATTTGCAAAACATTACAGACTCAGTGTACTGGCCTCAATTAATGCTAGATTTGGGAGAAAGATCTTACAGGCGGTAATACCAATATAGGTGCCTCTTTTTTATTTATTTCTAGTAACCTTTGTGCTGTTTTTATGTGGCTATGTACATTGATTCCTGAAGTTGTATCGGTTTTGTCTCTTTTGAGACTGGTTTTATTTTTGGGAGTTTTTCGGCCCTTCCCTGGAATCCTGATTGGTATGGCTCTTGTATATTGCCATGGTTCCCGTGTTCCACAATAGAGAAAAGAGGGATTTTTGTGTTCTTACCAATAAATCCTTTCCATTTAGTCCTCGTGGAATACCAGACATCCCTCTCTGTGAAAAACACGTAGTTTGAGTTCTTTGCTATACTTTAAACTGAAGGATGCTCCTGGGCAAAGGTTAAGTGGAGCTGGGAATAGTCTCTGTGTCCAGAGAGCTTTGGTTTTCAAATATACTGCCTCCTTGAGGTAGCAACTTAACCCTCTTGGTTCCTGAGAAAATGGTTTATCTCTAACTACACAAATCCTCTTTTAAACCACCTTGGATGCGAAGCAATACGCTGGAGATGCCTTTAGCATCCAAGTGGTTAATGGTCCCTCTCTATGAGCACTTTCAGTGTAGAACCCGTAATTCATTGTAGGTAAAAAGTAATACAAATGTAAATTTATTTAGAACAGAAATGTTTTAAACATTTTTTCACATCTGATTTATGAAGGTCAATGAAAGATCAATAAAAAAAAAGATCAATAAAAGAAGGTCAATAAAAAGTGTACTTGCTATGGTACACTTTGTTTTGTGTGCATATCAAAATAAGATTTTATCTACATATTCTTCTGTTCTAACAACAAAACAAATGGGTGTTGCAAGATCAGACACCATACATTTGTATCACTGTGCACATGATGTATTTGAATCTGCTGCAAGAACCTGTGTGCGTGTGTGTGCGTGTGTGTGTGTATGTGTGGGGGGGTATGTACTAATACAGTTCTGTTCTGAGATGGGAGCTGGAATCAGTGTATTGGTGTTATGTCACTTGCACCAGGGGGTGTGTAGTGTAGCAGCGTACAGGCGTTACTTTCCTATTGGCTGCTATAGAGGCTTACGTGCATTAATGTTAATGAAGTGTGCTTGCCTGTTTGCACAAAGTGACCTTATGCTCTAGAACATAGTCACGTGATTTTTAGGCCAATGTTAGCCTATTACTGTCAAACCAGAAAAAGACTGTGGGTCTTATGTATGAAAGAGAACTGGAGCATCTCTCCAGAAAAACAACTGCATCATAGAGAACAAATAAAAATCACCCATATTCCATTTCCATTTATTTAAAAGGGACTTTTAATCCCTTACATGTTAGAGAGGTCTCCAGCGCATTATGAAGAATGCATTGGAGACATCTCTAGCATTTAAGTGATTAAAAGGCCCATCTAAATCAGGAGGAATTGGTATTTGTCCTTCATGGTTCAGTTTGTTTGTCCCAGAGTTGTTGCAACTTTATGGTGGATAGAACAGCTGATAATAACTGATTGGTCATTATCAATAGTATCATGAGCAGCAACCTCTGGCAATAGTGAGAAATGGCTGAGCATGCCCAGTTCATTTGCATAAAAGATGAAAGATTCTGTATTTTGGTCAGTGAAGCTCTCCATACTTCATCTATACTGGCTGAATTTCTAACTTTGATCCTGACATTTACATATAATCCACAAAGCTTTTTTTTTTTTTTTAACAAGCACTTTGGGTCATATGTTCAAAAGAAAAGTGGAGGCGTTCTGGGGCAACCATTTGCACTATGGGGAGAACTAGAAATTCCCATTGATTTAAAAGGGGATTTTTACTCATTGAATGCTAGAGAGATCTCCAAAGCATTGTGAAGCAGTTCATCCATCATCCCCAGAACTCCTCCACTTTTCTTTTGAACATACATCCCTTTGAATGCGTTGCAATGTGTTGGATGCATCTCTGTCGCTTAAATGGTTAAACATCTGTCTGAAATAGCCTTAGAAACTGTCTCATTGCTTCGAAATGAAGGAATTATTTTAAAACAATAATTTTTGGCCAGGATACCATGACACTTTGGTGTGCCACTGACATCCATTTAACATTCCCTTTGTTTTATATAAAGTCTTGGATACAAATGTGAATGTCATATTTCAAATGTATATTTATGAACATTATTATACTATTATGCTGTTGTTAATCTGACTGTGAGAACTAAGAATAACTTTATATTACTTAACTGTACCCTACATAATGACCTTGCCAAATGGCATATAAATTGTTAGGGATACCCCAGAAATCTAGATTGCTTCTTAGGGATGCCCTAAGCAAAAAAGTTTGAGAACCACAGCTTTAAAAATGTTCCCCTTTTCAAACAAAGTTGTTACAGAATCATTTTATTTTCCTATTATTAACCGTTTGAGTGTAAGAACGATGTTTCCACCATTTCAGCACTCCTATGGCTCTAAAAGTGTTTGGCTATTGAATAAAATATCTGTAAACTAAAGATTATTCCAATAGTAGCTCAACTAATCAAATCCTTACTAACTCATCAACCTATCGATCATACATTCTGCCTGTTCCTGCCACTGTCTACCTACTTGCTTGCTTGACAGCATTGGCCCTGAAGATTAATGTATTTTCTGTCTTTTTTATTGGACGGTTCTATTATATCTCTGGGACCATTGCTACAATGTTGTCATTTTTTCTGCTTTTATCTGCACTTTTTACAAAACAATTTATGAAACAAGTTTTTCAGGCAAGACAAGCTTAGTTTTGCCTTTAAACTCTTCTTATTTGTGTCAGTTCAGTTAAGGAAGCCACTTCCTTGTCACAACTGCTTGGAAGTGGTCAGAGCTAGCTGTGTGTGAGCGTCCACAGCACAGCCCACTGCATGGTATCACATAATGCTGAAGTTCTCTCATGATACTGCTATGGAGCTGGTGCCACACGTTACTCACAGTAAAGTGATTAACTGGGATATTAATGACATGAAGCTTCCACAGGTAAAGTATTTTATTTAATTACAAGACATATTAGCTACGAATAATTACACTGTGCAAGGCAATGATGCTGATGTATTAAGAAGAACTGGAAAGCTGCCATTCTACAGTAATCATACTTTGGCAAAATGCTCCTTTTTGAGCAATTGAAGATTATTGTCTTAGAAGACCTAGTGCATTTTGAGAGCAAACCAACTGTATCTTAAGGGACAACTCAATGTTCCACAAATGCCCAATTAATTGAAATGGAGTTTTTAACCCAGTGACGGCAACAATATTTTCCCCAATGGCCACATATAAATAGCTCTCATGTCCATCACACAGCCACAGATTGTGGTTAGAAATTTGAAACAGGTGTTGAGAGTAAGCAGATTAACCCTATAAAATACCAGTGTATACAATGAGGCAAAAGAAGTGAAGTTCTGTTTTTTGGGTTGAAAATAGGGTGTGGTAGATAGAGGTGCATTCTCTATTTATCCCTCAGTACCAGAGAACAGTCTGTGACAGCAGGAGAAGCCTGTGAGGGATGCTTGTTGTGAATTATTGTTTACGCCATAGAATGTTAAGGAGGTGTATGACACATAACAAAACAATACATTAGAGACCTCAATTAAATCAGCTGGGAATTTTTAGTTATCTCATGGTGCTACTGGTTTACCCCAGAATTACTGCAGTTCTTCATAGGAAATAATTGTCACTTTTTTTTTTTTTTTTTTATTAAGGACCTTTTACCAAAGTGTGTGCATTGTGGAGTGGCAGTGTAAGGTGGCATCATTCCTGAGTGATTACCCAAAGAATATATACTTGCTTTATAGTGTTAAAATTCAATTCTATACAATAAATAGGTTCAGTGATATAACTAGTCATTGGAGAGCGCAGCCACGAACATTTATTGGGCTCCTAACACAAAAATATTCACCTAGGAGAGCAGCTAGAGCCAGTCGGGCCCTGGAACTGATAAGCCACCTTGGATACTGGGCCATGTCAGAACTGCACCTCTGCACCCCCTGTAGTTTATGCCCTAGAACAGGGCCCTATTTTTCTTATTTCTTTCTCAACTGGTCTTGATGTTTTTATAAGCAAAACATTGGAAAGATCATAAGATTTATATAGAGTGTTACTATCTGATCAGAATTATGTAGCTATATAGTGGAGTCTACTACTAGAGTCTATGTGGCGCAGACTTTACACTTTATCTATACTGTTTCCTGCAGCATGTTGCACACCCTTTTGGCACTCAGCTGGCTAATATAGTTAACATTGTACCAACAATTAATCTATTCTAAAAGAAGACTTGCTTATAGTTATGGAGAAGTGCTTCCAAATACACATACATGGCCATTTGCATATTCTAGTGCTAGTGGTGTAATTAGAATTTAATTGCCCCAAAAGTAACATTTGTATGTTGACCTTTGTCTGCCATGACCCACTCTGTGGTAGTTACAGAAGGCAAAATAAGTGAGGGAGGGCAAATGTAGAGGCAATCATGGGCCAAGGAGGCATTTATACGTAACAAGTAATTTGAGAGCAGGCATATTGTTAACCCTTTGAGTATCAGAGGGGTATACAACGCATTGGCACTCACAGAGTTAATGATGACTTTTATAATTTGTAAAGAATTTATAAGTCCTTAAGAATTGTAAAGCTACAACGTCCTCTTAAAATGAAGGCTTAAAGGGCCCTTGCCATTACATTTTTATAATCCTATTTACATTTAAATAAACTGCATAGTGCAGATTTCTGTTTTGTAATTTTGCCAGTTTGCATATAATTTGGTGTTTTTGACGTCTGCACTCTTTCTTGATTTGCTTTTGCACAGCAGCTTTCCTTCTCTAAATGCTTTACTTTACTATACTGATGTACGCAATTGACTGCCTGGGTCTTACCTGTAGAGATCAATGGGACGAAACATACTGATCTCTGGTTAAATTTCTGTCATACAAATTTCCATGACTGCTTTTCTTTTTTCCATTAAAACAATAAAACATGAAAAAAGGTTGTAATTACTATAAGTATCATAACATATCATAACATATAAAAAAATTATTATTCATATGCTAAAATATAATCCAAACCTGATTTTATTTATCTATAATTATCATGGAGGCAGTGGCAGCACTCTACAAAATGATATGAATGCCCAGGTGCACAATCCCCAAACTGAGAGTAAACAATACCTAAAAAAGACAGCAGCCATGTGACTTTTATGATTCATTAATGGCACCTTATTAACAATCAACCTTTCAATTTCGCACTACAATTGAAAATGACTAAAACTGGAGAACTTTTTACTATCACATGCTATGGCAAACTGTATCCGGTGACTCATGTATCACATAGAAGGCAACAGATGAACTAACTGTCACTGTTGCTAGTGATTTAATACACCAAAACAAGTTTGAACCTTAGTAACTTTCGATTGAAGCAAGTCCCATCAATGGGAACACACTTGTTTTAGTCAACAAGAAAAGTGCTATGATAGACAGATAGATAGATAGATATAGATGTATCATATATTCATAATAAAAGTTTACTTGTCATTCAGTCTACAGACTAATTGCAAGTCTTTTCTATTTCAAGGACCCAGAACAAACAGACTGGTTTCAAGAGTGGCCTGATTCGTATGTAAAGCATATTTACAGCTCTACTGATAGAAATGCACAGAGACATCTGAGTGGCTGGGCAATGCGCAACACCAACAATCACAACTCTCGCATTCTGAAAAAGTCCTGCCTTGGTGTTCTTGTCTGCAGCAATGATTGTACCATCCCAGATGGTAGGAAGATACATCTACGGCCAGCTATCTGTGACAAAGCACGGCAAAAACAGCAAAGTAGGTATTGCTAACTAATTAACATTTACAGCCCCTTACAAACTTCATTTTCGCACTTGTCATTTATAAAATCTTACAATATAAATAAGTTCTAAAGCTAATGTGTATGTCTACAGGTCAGCAATTCAGTAGAACCTAGATAAATCATAGTGTTTTATGTACCTCAGCTATGTGTGATAGAAAGAGCCATATGAACAGACTAAAACAGGACTAATTCTGGGAACAAATAGGACTGCAAGTTCAAAAGAAAAGTGGAGGACTTCTAGGGAAAACCATTTGCACTATAGGGGAGAACTAAAAACGTTCATTAATTTAAATGAGGATTTTAATCCCTTGAATGCTAGCGAGGTCTTCAATGCATTGCTCTGCAGCCGGAGTTTAATGGAATTTTTGTTATCCCCTAAAGTACAGTTGGTTTGCCCCAGAGATCCCCCATTTTTCCATTGAACATACAAATCTCGGTCTGATCATAAAATGATTTGTACTCTGAGAGGGCGTAGAACTTATTATAGATTACATTGCTTTGCAATGTGTTGGATACCTCTCTAGCTTTAAATGGGCTAAAACATTCATTTAAATTATGGGAATTTGGGGAATTTGTATTTGTCCTATACACCACAGTTTGTTTGCCACAGAATTAATCCACTTTTCATTTGAGCATAGGGCCCCAAGTTTAGCTGTAAATGCTGCAGTGCTGGAGGTATCAATTTTGTTACTACAGCCGCATCCATTGAGTGTGCTAACTCAGCCAGGCATTAGTCTAACTATCCCACAAGCCCTAGTCAGAACAGCAATGAGAAATGGCATCAGTCCTAGTCTCTGGGGATATGAAGCATGAGCTGGGCATATCAATTTGTACTCACAATAACCTCATCTGACGTAGCTGCAATGAAAAAAATGGATGACCCAAGTGTTAATGTTTCACAGTTTCATCAGGTTATAACTAAAACAAACTTACTGGAAAAAGAGCTATTTCAAGAGGTTAAATTGACAGGTTAAAAAAAAACAATTCAAATCTATGGGTATCTTTTGGCAATATACAGCAATGAGGAAAATAATGTAACTAAACCAAAATGTTCCTTGATACCAGCAAACCACATAAACTCATCAATTCATAATTATTTACCCCTGGGCATCTAGGTACCAGTTATGACAGTTCTGATACACAGTGGGCAGAAATATGTATGTGCTTAGAAATAAATTGGCAATCGTGATTCTGGTTAATGGATGTTCATGCAGGTAGTGTAAAAGTGGTACAGAAATGTAACGTAACACTAACCAGTACATACAGTACAGTATGGTAGGATATAAATAGAGTTGCCCTTCCAGGAACAAAGAATTTCTGCACTAAAATGATGGATATTGTTCTCTTGTCTTATCTGACAGCATCTAGAGTGGTGACTGATGAAGGTGCAGTCTGTCTTTTTTTTTTTTTTTACATATTTACTGTAAATTAAACTGCAGCACATGCAGATACAGTACTTTGCAAAAGTCTTAGGCAGATGTGAAAAAATGCTGCAAAGTAAGAATTCTTTCCAGTATTGACATGTTAATATTTTATTTTTATCAATTAACAAAATGCAAAGTGAGTGAACATAAGAAAAATCTAAATCAAATCAATATTTTTATGTGACCTTTCCCTTCAAAACAGCATCAGTTCTTCTAGGTACACTTGCACAAAGCCAGGGATTTTGTAGACATATAGTCCGGTGTATGATTAAACAATTATACCAAACATGTGCTAATGATCATCAATTTAATATATAGGTTGAAACTCAGTCAGCTGTGTAGGAGGAATAAAACTGGGTGAGGAACAGCCAAACTCAGCTACCAAGGTGAGGTTACTGAAGAAAGTTTAATGTCAAAAGTCATACACCATGGCAAGACTGAGCACAGCAACAAGACACAAGGTAGTTATACTGCATCAGCAAGGTCTCTCCCAGGCAGAAATTTCAAGACAGACAGGGTTTCCAGATGTGCTGTCCAAGCTCTTTTGAACAAGGATAAAGAAACGGGCAACATTGAGGACCATAGACACAGTGGTCAGCCAAGAAAACTTAGTGAAGCAGATGAAAGACACATCATGCTTACTTTACTTCACAATTGGAAGATGTCCAGTGGTGTCATGCGCTCAGAATTGGCAGACAATAGTGGAACTCTGGTACACCCATCAATTGTCTGGAGAAGTCTGGTCAGAAGTGGTCTTCATGGAAGACTTGCAGCCAAAAAGCCAGACCTCTGATGTGGAAACAAGACCAAGCGACTCAATTATGAATGAAAACACAGGAACTGAGGTGTAGAAAAATGGCAGCAGGTGCTCTAGACTTATGAATCAAAATTTTTGATATTTGGCTGTAGCAGAAGGCAGTTTGTACATCAGTGTACAGTGGTACAAGAATGAGTGTCTGCAGGCAACATTGAAGCACGGTGGAGGTTCCTTGTAAGTTTGGGGCATTTTTGCAGATGGAGTTGGGAATTAATGGTCTCCTCAATGCTGAGAAGTACAGGCAATACCATCAGGGAGGCATTGGATTGGCCCCAAATTTATTCTACAGCATGACAACGACCCCAAACATACAGTCAAAGTTTTGAAGAACTGTCTTCAGCGCAAAGAAGAACAAGAAGTCCTGGAAGTGATGGTATGGCCCTCACAGAGCCCTGATCTCAACATCATTGATTCTATATGGGATTACATGAAGAGAGAGAAGCAACTGAGGCTGCCTACATCCACAGAAGAACTGTGGTTAGTTCTACAGGATGTTTGGAACAAGCTACCTGCCAAGTTCCTTAAAAAACTGTGTGCAAATGTACCTAGAAGAATTGATGCTATTTTGAAGGCAAAGGGTGGTCACACCAAATATTGATTTGATTTAGATTTTTCTTTGTTCTCACTTCACATTTTGTTAATTGATAACAATAAACTATTAACATGTCTATTTTTGAAAGCATCCTTTTCGCTCTCACTTTACATTTTGTTAATTGATAAAAATAAACTATTAACATGTCTATTTTTTGAAAGCATCCTTACTTTACAGCATATTTTGATGCCTAAAACTTTTGCACAGTACTGTAAAGCAATTCCTCCAATATATATTTTGATGTATTATTTTATTAAATGGTAAGTGTAACCTTACGAAAAGTGTGTACATATTTTAGGACATTATTCAGTGGTTTTCATGAAATGTCGGCTTAACTGTGGCATTGATGCTGTAGATGTCAATAGGGATCTTTACATTAGTACTGCTAAACTGTCTGCATTTAGGGCAGACAGCATGTAAAGCTGTGCAATTTATTAATTTTATTTTATTTATTTATTTACCAGGAAGACTACTACTACCTGGATAGCTTTTACCGAAAAAGTTACATATGCACACAAATAGAGAAACAATATACATATACAGACAAAGATACCTAAAACATGTATATACAGTTACATATTGTCTTTAGATACAAATAAACAGTAATTTTTAGGGATTTTAGACTAGGAGATATGATTTTTTTCCGATAGGTTATTCCAGGCTTTTGGAGTTCTGAAGGAGAAGGCTTCTTTCTTGTAGTGTGATATACTCAGTGAGTTGTTAGTAGTGGAGCAGAAGTTATAGTTAGTATGGAGAGCTGGAGTGCCCATACTGCTCAGGTAGTATGGGAGTTTTCCAGAGAAGTGGTTATAAACCAAGCAAGAAAGGTGCAAGTCAATTGAATTCTTTAAACATATCACAGTGATGGGTAGTGTAATTACATTGAAAGGCAAACAGCATAATGAGTTATACAGTGTCAAGTTTACCAAAATGGATTTGCAGAGCAGGGGCTGGATTCTATTACAGGTGCTTTTATCTCCGGTTTTCCCCATAGACTTCAATAGGAAAATGTTTGATAAAATGGGTGTGAACATTTAGCACCTACAATAGAATCTAGCCCTCGAAGCATATACTACGTCAACATCTGTTGAACAATATGTTTTTTTTACCAGGGGACTTAAATAGGATTTGTTTCTAAACAGAGCACCTATTTTAGGTTATAGATGTTACTTTATCAATTTAAAGACCAAAAGTGAGGCTGGGATCATACATACCAAGATATCTGTAGGCGTTGACCAGAGGTAATATAAATAACAACACGCTCATACACCGATGCATAGGCATAAAAGTACCTCAAAAACTTGACTTCTTCTCACTCTTACACCGGATCAAAAGGCTGCAGCTGTCAGGTGCTGGTCGTTCCGGGTCTCCACACTCCGGAATGGAATACAAGCAATAGAAAGATTCGGTCGCACACTGATGTCGTCAGTGATATCTTCATATAAAAATAACTTCTTTATTTGTCATATGAAGCAATAAATACATATAAACATGCAGTACAGGGTATGAGTGAGGCAGGACTTATGGGTGAAAAGGGAGACCCCCTCAACAATCTGACGTGTTTCTCGCTAATAGCGCTTACTCATAGACTGCAGACTTAACAAATACACCTTCCTAATATACCCACAGTGAAAAGGTGATAGGTTAAAATCTTAAAACGGGACCAACCCGTAATCAAGGACTCATTACAAAAGCATACATATCTGAACGAGAGAATCCAAATAAATACTTGAGTATCCACTGGAAATTTAACAAGAACAACAATACATGGAGAAAAAAAAAGAGAAAGACATTATTAATATCTCAGGTCACTCACTAAGCTGACTGCCCAAATGAAAGCGCCCCCCCTAAATATACTTAAATTACATACATTGGAATAAACAAATAAAAACCAGATTGATAATACCAATAATAATACAAGCGTGCACAAAAATACACATAGGTATCTAGATACCTGCATAAATAAATGCGGATACATTTAAAGATGTACTGTCATATGCATGTATACGTAACCTAAAGCCCAAAACGCAAACAAATAGTATATACAAAACTTTGTTTGAAAAAATGTACACATATATATATATATATATATATATATATATATATATATATATTATATATATATAATTGAAAAATAAATATGTAATTTATTATTAGTAAAATTAAATAAACAACGAGCCCAATAAGGGTACATTGTTGGGCTACACATGCAATATATGCTTTGACATAAATCTACCTCTGCATAAACCTACATCCATATTAATGGGGGATACTCAACACAGGCAAGCAACCATGCCATATGGGTACAGACACATGTCAAACTAATGAATGTGGGACAAAGCCACCCCTACACAAAAAAGTGGAGAGGTTAAAAAATATGGCTAATGTCCCACTCAGAGTTCAACCCTTGGGGTACCCGAGTCCCAAGATGAAAAATCCAGTATGCCTCACGTTTGTTAATTAAGGAAATTATGTCACCACCACGCCAGGGGAGCCTGACTCTTTCAATCCCCTGGAACTCAAACGATGTCAGTCTCCGCTGGTGGTTCTCAGGCGTATGCCTGGCAACTGCAGACTCCCTCTTATCATGTTCTATCTGATTAATGTGTTCCCTAATACGATACTTGAGATGGCGAATAATGCGGCCCACATATTGTTTAAGGCAAATTTTGCAAGTAATAGGATAAATGACGTTTTCAGAGTTACAGCTGATGTAACCCATAATGTCATAAGAATGGTTATTAACAATACTTGCAAAAGAGCCCGAGACACAAGCATATTGGCAGCACTTGCAGATAGATACTCCACACCTAAAGAAACCCTTGTACCTCAGCCATATCGGAACAGCCTGTTTGCTCAAAAACAAACTAGGAGACACCTGTTCCTTATAGTAGCTGAAACTGGCAGCTGAAACCTGTGATGAACCTAATGTTGCACCTCCCGGTCCCATTACACCCTGCAGTCAGTCTATCCCTCAAAAGATCATCCCTCAGTTGGGAACTGGCAAAAAGGTGCACCTGATGAAGGAGATCATCCCTATACCCCCTGTCAACAAACCTCTGCCTAAGGTCAGCCGCTGCCCGCCTGACCTTGAGGTCCGTAGAACAGTTCCTGCGCAAGTGCAGGTACTGTCCTTTTGGAATGTTACGGACCTGGAACCTGGGGTGGGCAGACCTAGCATGCAGAAGGCCGTTGCCAGAGGTGGGCTTCCTATAAATACCAGTGCAAACCTTTTGTGCCTCTGCATCACCCCTGAGGGTTAGATCCAGAAAAGAGACTGAAAGCATATCATGTGAGTGGGTAAACCGCAAGTTGAGTTCATTACAGTTCAGATGTGACAAACACATCAGCCTCCTCCCTAGTCCCATCCCAGATGATCAGGAGGTCATCAATGTACCTCCCGTACCACAACACCAGATCCCGATGGGGATTGTCTCCCCCAAAGATGTGGGCCCCCTCCCACCAACTCATATATAAGTTGGCGAAAGAGGGAGCAAAACGTGCCCCCATTGAGACCCCACACCTCTGGAGGTAGAACACCCCATTGAAGGCAAAACAGTTGTAGGACAGGAGGTACGCTGAGGATGAGACCAGGAAGTCAATAAGTGTGGCATCATAAAGGGAGAAACGCACCAGCTGCGCACGGAGAGCCACAAGGCCCTGGTCGTGAGGGATAAAAGAGTAGAGGGCCGCCACATCGGCAGTAAGCCAGGAACAACCCCTCTGCCACTTGAAGAGCGAAAGTTGTTGAAGGACTTGTTTGGTGTCCTGTAGAGAGCCAGGCAAAATATCCACCACCGGCCGGAGGTAACAGTACACCATGTCCGACAAGGGCTCATTAAGAGACCCAATGCCGGACAATTCCGAACACTATAGGTTGACCTAGAGGGTCGGCCAAGGACTTGTGCACCTTCGGCAGGTGGTGGAAGATGGGAATCACCTGGCTGTCCAGGACCAGCGCAGCCACCTCCTGCTTGGACAAAATGCCCAAACTGAGGCCCATTTGGACCAGGTGATTCAGTTCCAACTTGTAGGACAAGGCGGGGTCCAGTTTCAAGATCTGATGTGTAGTGGGGTCATTGAGTTGGCGTAAGGCTTCCCTCCGATATGCATCAGCATCCATCACTACCACTGAACCCCCTTGTCCGACATCTTTATGACCAAGGAACCATTCTCCCTGAGCTGTGCCAAGGCCTCCCTCTCAGAAAGAGAGAGATTGTGGCCTCGTCTGTGCTTAGCACAGCTCAGGGCCACCAAATCCCTCTCCTCCATTTTCTGAAATAAATCAAGCTGATTCCCCTTGCAATTCAAGGGGAAAGCCTGAAACCGGTCATAAACCAGTATTGATAGAATGGATACAATCCTCAGAATAATAACTGGAGGACTCTTCTCTAAGGGCCTGCAGATCATAAAATGCGCAGATGTCCACAAATCCCGAAGGAACCTTATCAGGAGAAACGAACACCATGCATGCTTGGGGTATCTTCGGTGAGGGACCTTGCTTCTTGTCAGAAAAAAAGAACTTTTTAAGTGTGAGTAATCTCACAAAACGGTTCACATCAAGCAATGTGTTGAATAGGTCAAAAGTACAGTCAGGCACAAAATTCAGTCCCAATTTCAACACTTTAATTTGACATGGAGTTAAAGTAACTTTGGATAGATTAAGGATTTCCAATGATGTTATTTGCCCCTCAATCCTCGTTTGGGATATCTTTTTGGCTCTGACACTGTGGCCCCCTCTCCTGGTGGGTCTTTTATAACTATTGAGGATCTCCTCTTTTTCTTCCTTACGGATCCTGAGTCCTGCGATTTTTTTGTATTTGAAGGAGCAGACTCATCATCAATGCCCATTTAAACCATAGTACTTTCCTTTGGGAACTCCTGTATCCTAGCTGAACTATCCGTTAACATCCCATCATCGCTGGGACTTTCATTATCTGTGTATGTGTTAGACTGGCAAAAACTAACATGCCTATTTGTGTTCCTGCGAATGGAACGGGCCGTAGATGGCATAAATTTGGACCTCCACCATTTAAATACATTATTCTGTTCATAATCAATATTATCACGGAGGAATTTCTTCTGCTTAAAGCTTGTGCAACTTATCCAGTGTTAATTTAAGGGACTTATCATAATTTTTAAACAAAGTAGATGTCTTATGCATTTGCAAAGCCAATTGAAACCTTGTAATATCCTCCTTAATAACACTAAGCTGATCCTTTTTATATTGGACTATGAGCCCCATTAGTGCAAGGGAACAATCACTTAAAATGGTATTCCATTTTATAATAAAATCAGAATCCCTCACTTCAAATGTCAGATACTTATTAACTCTTAGACCACAGGGGATTCTGTGTACTTCCAGATACTTATTCAGTGCTGTGATGTCCCACCACACCTGTAGTTGTTTACTCAGGGCCCTTTTCTAGTCCTCAAACAGAGTTTTGAGTCCAAGGTCTCCATCGAGGATGAAATCTCAGATGCGTCCGTTTCAAAAAATTCCTGTGCTCGGATCTTCTGAGCCTCCTCGTTCAGACATTCTGTAAGTGCAAAAGTCACTGCGTCTAACTCACTTAAACCCTCCACTGCTGACAGCTCAATATTGGTAACCGGATCCATTTAAAGAGGCGTATGATGAAACAACACAACATATACAGGTACTAATGCATTAATGACTATAGGGAGTACACTACAAGACTAACAAGTCATCTTGATCAAACCACATTGCTTAGAAAGTCATCCCCTTTAAATTAGTCATATGTGGTGGAGCGTGTTGAACAAAGAAGAATGAACACAAGGTAATATAAATAACAACACGCTCAAAGAGGGAGTCTGAAGTTGCCAGGCATATGCCTGAGAACCACCAGGGGAGACTGACATCTTTTGAGTTCCAGGGGATTAAAAAAGTCAGGCTCCCCTGGAACTCCCCTGACATCATTTCCTTAATTAACAAATGTGAGGCATACTGGACCCGGATACCCCAACGGTTGAACTCTGAGTGGGACATTAGCCATATTTTTTTAACCTCTCCACTTTTTTGTGTAGGGGTGGCTTTGTCCCACATTCATTAGTTTGACATGTGTCTGTACCCATATGGCATGGCTGCTTGCCTATGTTGGGTGTCCCCCATTAATATGGATGCAGGTTTATGCGGAGGTAGATTTACGTCAAAGTATATATTGCTTGTGTAGCCCAACAATGTACCCTTATTGGGCTCGTTGTTTATTTAATTTTACTAATAATAAATTACATATTGATTTTTCAATTTTATATATATATATATATATATATATATATATATGTACATTTTTTCAAAAAAAGTTCTGTATGTAATATTTGTTTGCGTTTTGGGCTTGAGCGCATGAAGGTTATTTTGGGCTTTAGGTTACGTATACATGCATATGACAATACATCTTTAAATGTATCCGCATTTATTTACGCAGGTATCTAGAGCTACGTGTGTATTTTTGTGCACGCTTGTATTATTATTTGTATTATTAATCTGGTTTTTATTTGTTTATTCCAATGTATGTAATTTGTTTTTAGCTATTCTTCTCTCAGCTTCATAGAAATGATCCCATAATGCGGCCTCAAGTTGAGATACGTTTGGATTTTTAGTGTAGATTATGGTGTAATCTTCATACATGTGTTCTGAAGATGCTTTGTAGACCGTGAGCAGATCCTTTATAAATAGAGAAAATAGAAGAAGGTCAAGAATGTAGCCTTAGGGAACCCCACTTGTTACTCCGAGTGGAAGGGAAATATTGTCATCAATACACACACATGCTGTGTTCTGTCTGACAGACAATATTGGAACCAGTTTAGAGAATGACTACCCAATCCTTAACTTTTGAGTTTATGTATCACAATATTATGGTCTACTATATCAAATGCCTTTGCAAAATGTAGGAAAATAGCTGCAATGCAGGGGCATTAAGATTGCTCTGGCCACACCTGCAATTAAATAAAGCAGCTGCTGACCTTGTTTCTGCTTCCATTCATTTATCATGAGGACCAAATTTCCCAACTGCCTAAAACTCCAAATTTTGAGGTTGTTGTGCTGGCCACACCCATATTTAATTGTAGGTGCGGCCAGCACAGCTTAGGCAGTTGGTCCTCATGATAAGTGAATGGAAGCAGAAGCAAGGTCAGTATCCACTCTATCTACATCATGAAAAGGGTTACTTTCCTTTTATTAAGGCTTTTACCCTAGAGAGGTCTCAAATACATTGAGAAGTAATATTGACAGATTTTATCTGTACCCTATAGTGCAGATGGTTTGCTCCAGAAATTCACCTCTTCAGCTTTCTAAACACAGACCATAGTTATCAGGTAATGTAATTTAATATATATGGAATGTGTAAAATTACCCATGAAGGGCTATAGATTATTATCCCCTTGTACTGCTTTGCTGTGGAGGGGAGACTTCTCTAGGCTCCTAGAAGTGAAATGCGTTTTAGAAGGTACTGGACAGCATGTTTGAAAGTTTAATCGCCTTTCAAATACATTTTGGGAACAGTGATGCACACCTTGTAATGTGGGCCTCATGAATTCCCAGAATGTGAGATAGCTCAGTGGTAAAGTCCCTGACTATGGAGCCTATTCCAACCGCAAGGTTGCAGGTTCGAATCCCAGAGGGTCAACTCAACCTTTCATCCTTCCGAGGTCGATAAATGAGTACCATTAATTGGGTAATAATAACATCTATTATTTCAGCTGCCGATTTGGTTAATTCCGAGAGCGTGCGCTGAAAGCGCTTTGAGTCCCACTGGGAGAAAGGCGCTATATAAATACTAGTTATTATTATTATTATTAATGTTCAGTAAACCTATACATATCTAAGTAACAGAAAGCACTAGCCTGCGAAGCTCCCTGTGTGCGGAACCGCACATGCGCAGTCTGCACCACCTGTCTGTGCTCCCAGCTCCGGGGCAGCCGAGGACTCAGGAGGGCAGCAGCAGAAACGGGCTTTCCTACTAGTGTCTATAAAATAGGCTATAATCAGATCATATTTCTATAATCAGGAGACTAGAGTAATACCACTTTCCTATAGTTTCACATTGTGTGTGCAAAAATCCTTTGCACAGTTACAACAATTGCAGAAAATAAATTATTACCACTAGGCCTGGTGTGAAACTGTAGTGAAAATCTCAGAAGAAAAATCTAGAAACATCTCAAGTGAAAAAACTTAAGTCGAGAGGTAGTGACCTTCAGTTAGAGACTGCAGTTCCCATCAACCCTTACTAGTGCACTGTTTGTTGGAAATGCACCCAAAAACATATGTATATTTTTGGGTAGGAGATACCTTAAAGCAGGGATAGAGTCATTCTTTTGTTAGCTGTTAGGGACCTGAAAGCTTAAACGAATAGTAATGTTTCAAAATAAAAGCAGCTCCAATTAATCTTCATAGTATCTGGGCCATGGAGAGTGTTATTTCAAAACTGTGAGAGTTGTAGTTCAAGAGTAATTGAATGATAAAGTGTCCTCCTCCCACCCCTTTTACCTAGTGTAAGCCATCTCTTCTCAGATGTGGAATTTGGTCTTAAGACCAAACAGCTCACAGCAAGGGACAATCTACGTACTGTGATTCTTACTGTGAGCATGAGGAAAACCCTGCCCCCCTTGACAGGTTTTTCCCTTATGCTAACTGAAGATTGTCCCTCTCTGCAAACCATCTGGATACCACCCTGCCGCTTTAAGCTGAGCAGTATTACATCAATAAAAGGGATGGGAGGGGGATACTTTATCATTCAATTACTCTTGAACTACAACTCTGACAGTATTGAAATAACACTCTCCATTGCCTAAATACTATGAAGATTCATTGGAGATGCTTTTATTTTGAAACATTACTATTTGTTTAAGCTTTCAGGTCCCTAACAGCTGGAGGTCAAAAAACTGACTCTTTCTCTGCTTTAAGGTATCTCCTGCCCAAAAATATACATATGTTTTTGGGTGTATTTTGTTTCTTTTTCATTTCCATTTAACCCTTTGAATGCCAGAGGGCTATGTAACGCATTGCAGAGCACAAAATGTAATAATAAGAAGAAGGGTTAAAATAAAAAAAAAAAAAAAAAAAAAAAGGCTCAGCTACAATGTGATACACATATAGTTATATAAAAAATGTATATTCCAGCAGTCTAGTACTGGTACTAGGATGGACTCCTGCCTCGATATTGCTTTACTAAGTAAGAGATATTCATTCCTCTTTGTTCCATTATGAAGCAATATCAAGGCAGGAGTCCTCACATCCCAGCTCTAGGCAAGGGTGAAAATTTTCACCGAAAAAAAAACTTGTCACTTTCAGTGGGAATTCTCATGAAAAGTTTTTCTGCTTTTTTTCCACACTGCACATACTGACCCCAGTCTTTTCTTACCATATTGGTAGATATAGAACCATACATACTGACCACCAGCCTTGTCCCACAGTAATCATAGAAAGACACATACTGACACTCCCTGCCAAACCTTGTCCCACTGAACTGGAGCCATAGAACCATACATACTGACCCCTAGCCTTGTCCCACAATAGTCATAGAACTTCACATATTGACAGTTCCCCCCAAGCCTTGAACAACTGCACAGCTATGGAACCACACATATTGACCTCCCTCCCCCAGCATTATCCTACATTAGCCATAGAGCGACACAAACTGCCGCCACTACCACAATGTCAAAATTTCAAGTTGCACATCACAATTTCAAAACTGGGATTTTTCAGAGATTGGTGTGCTGCGCCTGGATCTTAAGAAAAACAGAAACAAAAAAACAAAACTACAATGTGATAAAATATAATTATAATGAAAGTGTGTATTGAGAAGAAACAACTGATATTAATACAGTATCCACATATTAGTTTACTCTGCAACAGTACAATTAATTATTATGACATTCAATGTTCTCTTCTTCCATACATCGGTGCCTGACAGTCAGTTTCTTTAGCTCCTTAAATCCCTTCTTTCTTTAGCCCTTCCTTACGTGGAGTTCTCCATCTCCATCCACCCACTGAGGCTGCAAGCAAATGATAATTTTAGGTATTAACACAATAATCTACATCCGGTCATGGTTTATTTGACCTATTAGCCTATTAAGTTCATTGGTACCTTGTCACATCTATAATATAGAACTCCATAGACCATGGCATCCTAGTGGGTTCCAGCACCTGCACCCCTTCCAGAATGGCCCTTTAGGGAGGGGGGTTCTCCTAGGCACGCCCTGCCCAACCCCTTCCCCAGTAGCCCCACCACTTCTAGTTTCTGTGTCAATGCCTCCCTCGAGTGGCAGGTCTGGTCGCAGGAAGCAGCACCCTGCCTTCAGGCCAAATGGAACAAATTTGCATTGCCCTAGAGAGTCACAGTAGCAGACATAAGCCCCGGCCCAATTTTCCCACCATAAGCAGTTAATGGCCCTTCTTGTTGGGAAAGGCCAGGCCCCTTATGGTCTCCTAAGCCTGACATCTCCAACCCAGGGTGGGGGAAGGAAGAAAGACTCATAGGCCCTTGACCTTACACAGGCTACAGGTGGTATGTCCACTGTCCACCAGCTTTTTCTGTGAACAACCCACATGTCATACACTATTTTTTTCAGCAGAAAAAAAGGTAGATTCCCCTATCATGACCAAAATATTTTTTACCCAGAATGCCAAAAACAAATATTCTTTTTAATTGAAAATAAAGAGAAAATGTATTGTTTCAGTTACATCAGCAAATGCTTAGGTTCGAAGTTTTGTATTAACTCACCTTTCTAAAACATCAGAATTCATGGCTTTATGCCTATGTTTCCCATTCTGAATTTTAGCCACAAAATATGAGGAAATAAACCATTTAACACTACATGCTATATATTCCATAAAAGTACATATTTTTAAAAGTACACTGGCCATACAGCTCTCATACAAAAAAAAACATAAATATGTATAACATGAACTACATATTTATGTATATGATTATAGCAGGTGATTCTCTGGTCGGGATGAAGACAGATCCAACCGGAGGACCCAGTAAGTTCCTGTATGTGTCCCCACCCCCAACACCTCTTTCTTATGGGCAAGGGTAATATTAGCAGTAATGTCCTTAAAAGTTGTGGTTAGAATAATGTCATATGAATAACTTGTTTGCTAGCTACTTGCCTTGGTAGGTAGGTATGCTTTATACATCCTTTATACAGCGAGTAATATACACATATACACATTGTATCTGCAATTTCCTGTATAAAGTGATCTCAACTGAAGACTTCCTCATTATCAGAGGTTCTTCTCTGTGGTCCTCAAGTACTCCTGAAGGTGGTGCAGGATTTAGACATTTCCCTCCCTGATTTCACGTGAACTGATCTGATTGAAACATTCCCTACATAAGAGTACTCAGACAGGAAAACCTTGCACTGCGGGTTGAAATTTTGATTCAATAAATCTGCACATTTGTTTTCTTCACTCAAGTCCTGTGAATGCGGTTGTTGTTCTTTTGGATATGTACATTACATATGTATGGATAGATAGATCTCTGATTAAATCACATATGCTCTAACTCAAGTCCTGGTCTGTTAGTGGTCCCTGGAGGCACTGTATGATCCCTGAGGCCACTGATTTAGACTGAATGAGTATTCCAGTAGATAACATTTTAACTTCATTAAAATAAAGAATAGTGAGTCTCCCAATATCCCAATGAAGAAGATTAACTCTATGGAGCAGTGGCCACTTAAAACACTTACTGTACCTGTATGTTATTTATATCTAATCTTTGCAAATGATCCACTAATTATACACCTGTGATCAGTTTGTATGTTCTCACTGTGTTTGCGTGGGTTTCCTCCGGGTACTCCGGTTTCGTCCCACACTCCAAAACATACTGATAGGTGAATTTAGATTGTGAGCCCCAATGGGGACAGGAACCAATATGAGTGTAAAGCGCTGCGGAATCTGTGTGCGCTATATAAATAAAGGATTATTATCAGGTAAGGAAATCCTGAAAACCTGCAATGTTAATCAATAAGGAACATAATTGAGAAACTCTGTTGTATATTGTTTGCATTTGTATAAATATACAGTAGTGATGTGAACAAGATGTAATTTCCTCCTTGTGGGAATTTCGTTTACAAACAGGTTATATTTCTTTTTCCTGCTAAAATACCTGCAGGGAGGAAATGTCAATGAACTGTAGCTCCGGAAGGTGGGAAAACTTCCATTGAGTTGTTCCTACACCGAGTTCTGTGTTCATGCACTAACGTCTGATGTTCCCGTAATCTGTTTCTGATATTGCCACAATTATATCACAACACACACATGACTTGCACACATGATCACTTATACACACACACACACTCACTCATGGCATGTTGCAGTGTAGTGTAGGGGCTGTTTTTGTTTTTTTATTTATTTTTTTTATTTCTTCCTAACTTCAGAATTTCCCACATCCTACATACAAGGTATTTCAAAGAAAGATTTTCTTAATTTCTAAGCTACTATGTGGTGTATACACATATAATGATCGTTTATCTCCCACAGGTAAACGTTGCCCAAACTGCAGTGGATCTTTAAAGCTAATTTCTTGTCGAGGTCATGGAGGATTTCCAGTAACCAACTTCTGGAGGCACGAGGGACCATTCATATATTTCCAGGTAGGGAGTAAAATGTTTTGTGTACTCAACTAGACACTGAGTAGAGGAAAAGCCACTAACTGTCACAAAGGCTATGAACTCTATTGCTACAGATATGAGCTAGGATAGGTGAAAAGGAAGACACAAAACAGCACATTTATACTGGCAAAACTGGGAAAATGTGGTACCGTTAGCCATGGAAAAAGCAGGAGATAATATAGTAAAAGGGATACCTTTATTGGCTGAGTAGCTTTAGAGGGTTTAGAGGGTAAGCTTTGTGTGGCACTCTTGCATTCAAAGAGTTAAATCCATGGGAATCCTAATTTGTCTGCTATGGTGCAGATAGTTTGCTCCAGAATTACTCTACTTTTCTTTTGCACACAGAGCCCTCAGTGTTATGTAAATTTTATAAGAGAAGTAAACCCTAAACATGAAAATATATATATCTTGTAGGGCTTTTCCTATTGAGCAAAATAAGAGAACTACCAAATGCCGGAAGATGCTTATTTCAAATGTTATTACAGATTAACCTGGAACTTCTTCTCTATGACGCAGCTGGTTTGCTTCAGACTTACTAAACTTTCTTTTGCACAGAGAGCCCTAAGTTATCCACCTAGGGCCATATGTTCAAAGGGATAATGACAAAAAATTGTCATATGAATGAGAAAAATAAGTAATTGAATGCATGAACAACATATTTTAGTATATGACAAAAAAATAGTAATGTCCGTTGTGTACGACACAACTCCAGAATTGACGGGCAAAGGGGCGGGGCAAGGGCATGGCTAAACTATTCTCCAGTGTCATATAGAGGAAAAGAATCTTTGTCGTAACTAACGACAAAAAATGTCTTTCAAAAGACAACAATTGTACATTAAGAAAAAAGTGGAGGGAATGTGAAGTCCTGAATGTGAGAATTTTTTTCTTTAGTTAAGACATTTTTGTCATTAGTTAAGACATTTTTGTCGTTAAGACTTTTTTTGTCGTTACATACGACAGTTTCAGTCAGGACAAACAACATATTTCCAATCATAACCGACACACTCTGAAAATATTAATGATCCCAGTGACACTGTACTTTGAAAAGTCATTACAAATTGCAAAAGCTACCTCTTTGAACATATGGCCCTTAGATGTTATTTAGTAAAGAATATGATTGTATGAACTGAAAGTAATGAATGAGATAGACACAGGAAAAATAGATTTAGCTCTACAAATGTTTAGATCTAACACTACTCTACTGTAAAGTAGAATTTCTAATTTGTCTAAATGCACATTAGTCAAGTAGTGATAAGTTACTTAGTTTGATAAGCAGAGCTAATTATCTGGTTGTGTCCTTCATATTCAGGTAGTATATCTACACACTTTGTGGTATTGGAATTCTGTTGTAGTCCAAGTGGTTCTAAAACATTTTGTTGTGGTGGAACCCTTTACATAGTTTACATAGTAATATATTTAATTAGGCTGAACAAAACATATGGCCACAAAATATATGGCCACCAATTTCAGCATTGCAAAGAAGTGTGCTAGAGCAGTGGCAGCTCTAATGCTTGATAACTGATGATAGCAATAAATCAGCCTCACAGTGTTACTCTAACCTTGTTCTACCCCATTACTGAAATGTGTTTTGCGGAACCTACTTCTGTGGAACTAATGTTATAGTCTATAGCTGGACAATGGGATTTCATTATATGGCACTGCATACATGATTACTCAAAATATTGGATGGGGGGAGTTCTGTGGTTTATCTCATTCTCAATGTTTGTGTCTATGATGAGATGGGAACTAAACAAAGCTAAAGTAAAGATCTGCATTTGCATTCAGCTGCAAATACATTGTGAAAATATATAAATAAATACATGGTGACCAAAGCATATGTAAGATATTGTTACAGCAGTCAATATAATTTCTGAGTATTACACTTTCATGTCACTGTACAACACGGAAAAAAATGGATATTTAATGTTTCTGCTGAAGTATGTTATCTTCTTGAGAAGATATGAGAAGATAATGTTGACTCAGCAGCATTAACCCACATTACTTTGAATTGTTTTCAACAAAATTGTTATTGGAAAGAGTTACTCAAAGCAACAATTCACCAGTCTTCACTAAATACACATCATAGACCTTTTAGCAGTGTTTGATGGAATCAGATGTGATTTTATTGTGTTTTACATGTGATAGTGTATACCTGCCAACTTTCCAAAATTTTCAGGAACAGTCAATGGTTTTTGCTCATGGTCTATGAATCTTGCTCTCCCAGCTTTTGTCCCTGAATTTAAAACTGAATTCTATGTGCTTGTCATTAAAAAACTTAGTAGGCAAGGAGCATCCCCATATGCTAGTATTTATATAATTTAATGTAATATTTTGTTGTGGTTAATGTCTGTTCTTCTGTAGAAATGCAGCATTAAGTATGTTACAGTACTAGGGTTTTCTGTTTGTGTCGATCAAAACAGTACAATGAACCTCTAGTGACCACAAATGGACCCAGTAGGTTTTAGATATGCATGCCTTTGCATTTAAATTTACATTTAAATTACTCTTTAATGATAGTAAGGGCCCCAAAACATTGCTTGCAATGTGTTGGAGGCCTCTCTGTTGTCCAGGTGGTTAACAGTGTAATATAACTACTTTAATGTTTTTTTTTTAAGACAAAGGGGGTTCATGACCATCCCAAACCAGAAAACAAACTAGAATCAGAAACTAGGAAAACTGGGCACAAGAAGAGGACAGCCATTGTCTCCACTTCCCAGGGACTTAAAAGAAGCAGAAATGATAAGGTAGAGAATTTGTTTTATTTTGGCATTACATTTATTCAATGTATATACAATACTACTTATCTCTCATTTAACTGTAGGGGTCATCATTTTCTGTAAAGGGAAATCCAAGACTGCCAGTATTTGTATATTAACACCCATCGATGTCTGTAGCAGTTGATATATGAAGCAATATGTTAGAGACATTTCTAGCACCAAGAGTATTATGTTCAAATGAAAGCTGCAAATTCAGGGACAAATCAGCTACATCATAGGGGGGATCTAAAAATGTCCTTTTAATTAAATAAATCTATATTACAATGCTTTATCACTTTGGTGTAGTTGTGCTTGCCCCAGAATTATGCAACATTTCTTTTGAACACAATGATCTAAGGGGATTATCCTTCAAGCACCAGAGAGGTGTCCAACACACTACATTGCGGTGCATTTGACACTGTTCTTGCACTCAGAGGATTAAACATTAAGATGTTCGCTATGTCTATTGATTACAAGCATGTTAAATTCAACAGATGTTATATAGCATGGGCTGACTGATAGACACACATCTTTTTTTTTCAGCCACATCAGCATGTTAATATGTTACAGTCAAAGGGCCACATCAACAACATTCCTCTCTAATGAAGGCACCGACAATTATGTTCTGCATTAGATTATGTCTCTTTATTTTAATAATTAAAACTGTATTAGGATTCAGATATACAAATTGGTATATACAAAGAGGGGGGTATGTATTGCCTGTATATACCAGTATGTACCTCATCCCGGCAAAGTCAGCTCAGCCTTTCACCCTTCTGAGGTAGATAAAATGAGTCTAGGACATACTTGAAAATGAGAGACAATCTCAATATATTCTTCCTGGTAAAATACTTTCACCACAAAAAATGTAGACAGGTACTGTAAGTACAAATCACTACAGAAAAGGATAGAGAAGATACCACAATATCAAGGGGGGAGTAAATATTTCTAATAATTATCTGCATACCTGGGAACTCTCAGGGATTAACCCTGATACTTAGGGTTTTAAACCAAGTCTCAGGGTGAAGGGCCAAATTCTCAGGGTGAGAGTCCAGTGTTTCCTGCCATATGATTTATACCAATCTACTGTTTATTTATGTCCAAATTAGTGACATTTGTACAAGAAAGGCAGAGGGAGAAGTTCTGCTTGTCTTGAGAGTGTTTAAGAGTGATATCTTCGAACTGTAGCATGTTAACCCTTTGAGTGCCAGAGGGGTATGCAACATGTATGTTGCTGGTTCAGCATGCTCTCTGTAGGACAGAGAAAGCATGCAGTGATTGTCTGAATAGGTAAAGGAACACTGATCTGGAGGTCTGTGTCAGCAAGTGCACAGACCTCCCACTCCTTCACTCACATTGTGGGCCAGGCAAGGAAGATTTTCTGATCTCCAACACCGGCCCATGATCACATGACCCACTGGGGGATGCTCTATCCCCTGATAGAACAATCCGCCCCTGATTCTAGGTCAACTGCTGACAGCTTATAGGGTGGTTGGCAGAGCTCCTGTCTGGCAGCTTGACCTCTGCTAGCATCTTTAGTAGGCAGAATTCTTTGAACAGTTTTCTCTCCCTGCATTTTCCCAGGCAATCTGATATCTGCAGCAAGTCCTGTATGTTAAATGCTTTCCTTCATACACACTTGTTGGTTAGTGTTACCTGTCTACATGCTGCAGATCTCAGAGAAGGAGGTGTAGCTGACTAACATGATTCTTTTTCACACTACAGCTTGGGGGAAGCTCCGAGCTATTGTTGCATTTTTAGAATAAAGAGACGGAGCTTATTCTGGTGCAACATATTTATTTTGTTGTCTTCATCTGAAAACAGATAAATGATACTGTTTTACTCCGGGTGTCCTAGGCTATGTTTCTGAACTGCATTCAGTGTTTGTTTATATATAACATTATAATATAACATCATTATACATTCTCTTTACCATAAACACTTGGTACAAACATATCTGGAATTAAACAAATCTATCCAGCATAATACAATATTCTCTGGAAAACACCCTGTGTCACTTTAAATCTCTGTTACAGTTTTACCCAGAGCACTTATTATACACATCAAACAATAACATTCTGCTTGACTTTCTCACAAATAAAACATATTTTAAACTACTTCTGGATACCGGAGTTGCTTGGACATAAGGTCTCTATTGCTTTACAACATGTGGCTGCAGCGAATACATTTAACAACCTATTTACAAACTAACTCTGCTTTTACTTTGTTAATCTGTCCCCATCCATGCTAATGGAGAGAATAAACTTATAAAGACATTAATATAGTTACCGTAAAATCTCAGGTATAATACGCAGGTGTTTATTATGCCCAAGATTTAAGGGAAAACAGGAGTGCCTATGTATAATACACACCCTTGTTTTCCCCTTCCTAAAAAAAAAAAAAAGTTAGAGCTTCCAGCTCCCTCTCTCTCCCTGCACGATCCGGTGATAAAGAAAGACTTACTTTTTGAAGCTGTAATTCAATATTTGTATGGTGTACCAGTATCTGCAAAAAGATCCCTCTCTCCCATCTTCCCTGCGGGCGGCACACTTGCATCTGCCGCCCGCTTCCTTCAATCGGTTTTCAGGACCTTCCTCCCATGGTATTGCCCTGTGAGGATCTCAAGGTCCTGAAAGCCGATTTGAAGGAAGCGGGCGGCAGATGCAAGCGTGCCGCCCGCAGGGAAGATGGGAGAGAGGGATCTTTTTTCAGATACCGGTACACCATACAAATATTGAATTACAGCTTCAAAAAGTAAGTCTTTCTTTATCACCGGATCGTGCAGGGAGAGAGAGGGAGCAGAAAGTGCTAACTTTTTTTTATTTTTTAAAGTCTGGAAAAAAAACTCTCGGGTATAATACGCACCCCCCACTTCACATAAGGTCAAGAGGGGTAAAATTGTGCGTATTATACCCGAGATTTTACGGTACTGCAGTTTATAATACACATTTTACAAGACCTGTTACAGCAATTGTTTCACAGGGGTCTGTCTTAATAAACTCTGCTCCATACAATATTATTTCACATCTAAATGACCTTAATAACATTTCCCATTTACTATTATACTTGGATGCTTTTCTGCCTACCTGAAAACACTGACACTGTTTTACTCTGGGCGTTCTAGGACTCTGTTTCTGAACTGCATTGTGTTTGCCTCAGGATTACTGAGCCACTGAGGTGTGCACATGATACCAAGTACAGTTACTGTGTCTGACAGCCTAACGACTGCCACCTGCTGGTAGGAGGTTAAAACAGCAGCAAAAGAACAATAGATAATGCAGTAATGCGATTTTCAATACTAACAATAAAAAAAATGCTTAATACTTGCTTCTGCATACTATATTTTCTTGGGGTACGATGAGTTTAATACCATTTAATACACAGAGTGCCACACTATTAACCATTGCTCTTCCACCTACACATTCCACCTCTACTGGTGAAAGCATCCCGGGGCAATGTCAATTCACTATACAACATTCCAGAGGATATTTAAACAATGAACTCAAGATGGTGGCCCAAGGCCAACAGACACCTTACCTACTTTTTAATCAGACTTAACAGGTGACGTGTTTTAATGTGAACTAGCAAAATTTACATCACTGACTTGCTCAACTGCATTGCACTGCTGCACATGACTTTTACTGTCCTGTGCACATTAGACGTGGTTATACTTTTTTGAGGACAGATTTCCAGTGCCTGCTGGATCCTGGGAAATATATAAAGTAGCAAGGTGCTCTTAACTCCTTAGATACTAGAAACGTCCAGCAATGTGTTGGAGACCACTCAAGCAACAAAGGAGTTAATAATAGTTTCACCCAGTTAATTTACCTGCTTCATTCAGTGCCAAGTACTCAGACCCAGGTTTTCACAGTGCTAAGTACTTATACCTACAGAAGCCTGGAAAATACCACGTTTTTATTTTCACCCATGCCAGGGATGAACAACCTGAGGCCCTCCAACTGTTGGAGACTACAACTTCCATCATCCACAGCTAGGGTTGCCACCTTTTCCTAAAAAAAATACCGGCCATAGCTGTGGGTCGGTGAGGGCGGAGTCACAAAAGGGAGGAGCTACAAAAGGGAGGAGCCACAAAAGGGGCAGAATGTTGCATGACCACTCTCAGACTAAGCAGTCTCTCTCTCTCTGACTAAGCACTCACTCTCTCAGACTAAGCACATACACACACTCTCTCTGACTAAGCACACATACTCTCTCTCTCTCTCTCTCAGACTAAGCAATCTCTCTCTCAGACTAAGCACTCACACTCTCTCTCAGACTAAGCACTCACACTCTCTCTCTCAGACTAAGCACTCACACACTCTCTCTCAGACTAAGCACTCACACACTCTCTCTCAGACTAAGCACTCACACACTCTCTCTCTCTCAGACTATGCTCTCCCAGACCAGTGTGGTTAAGGATCCCCTACACACAAAGGTGATCAGACCTCACAGTTAAGCCTTTGAGGCCTAGATGGGAATGAAACACATTTCCAAACATTAACCTCTCTGGTTCCCAAGGAGGTTAATGCAGAATCCCTTTGTAATAATGTCATAAAGGCTGGCAGCTGCCCTAGAACCAAAGAAGAACCCACAAGAGTATTTCCTACTGAGTAAATACTTCTCTCCCCCTTGTGCCTCTCTCTCCCCCATGTACTTCTCTCTCTCCCCCTTGTGCCTCTCTCCCCCCCATGTACTTCTCTCTCTCCCCCTTGTGCCTCTCTCCCCCCCATGTACTTCTCTCTCTCCCCCTTGTGCCTCTCTCCCCCCCATGTACTTCTCTCTCTCCCCCTTGTGCCTCTCTCCCCCCCATGTACTTCTCTCTCTCCCCCTTGTGCCTCTCTCCCCCCCATGTACTTCTCTCTCTCCCCCTTGTGCCTCTCTCTCCCCCATGTACTTCTCTCTCTCCCCCTTGTGCCTCTCTCTCCCCCATGTACTTCTCTCTCTCCCCCTTGTGCCTCTCTCTCCCCCATGTACTTCTCTCTCCCCCTTGTGCCTCTCTCTCCCCCATGTACTTCTCTCTCCCCCTTGTGCCTCTTTCACCCCATGTACTTCTCACTCCCCCTTGTGCCTCTTTCACACCATGTACTTCTCTCTCTCCCCCTTGTGCCTCTTTCTCCCCCATGTACTTCTCTCTCTCCCTTGTGCCTCTTTCTCTCCCATGTACCTCTTTCTCCCCCTTTTGCCTCTTTCTCCCCCATGTACTTCTCTCTCTCTCTCCCCCTTTTGCCTCTTTCTCCCCCATGTACTTCTCTCTCTCTCCCCCCCTTTTGCCTCTTTCTCCCCCATGTACTTCTCTCTCTCTCTCCCCCTTTTGCCTCTTTCTCCCCCATGTACTTCTCTCTCTCCCTTGTGCCTCTTTCTCTCCCATGTACCTCTTTCTCCCCCTTTTGCCTCTTTCTCCCCCATGTACTTCTCTCTCTCTCCCCCCCTTTTGCCTCTTTCTCCCCCATGTACTTCTCTCTCTCTCTCCCCCTTTTGCCTCTTTCTCCCCCATGTACTTCTCTCTCTCACTCTCTCTCTCCCCCTTTTGCCTCTTTCTCCCCCATGTACTTCTCTCTCTCTCTCTCTCTCTCCCCCTTTTGCCTCTTTCTCCCCCATGTACTTCTCTCTCCCCCTTTTGCCTCTTTCTCCCCCATGTACTTCTCTCTCCCCCTTTTGCCTCTTTCTCCCCCATGTACTTCTCTCTCCCCCTTTTGCCTCTTTCTCCCCCATGTACTTCTCTCTCCCCCTTTTGCCTCTTTCTCCCCCATGTACTTCTCTCTCCCCCTTTTGCCTCTTTCTCCCCCATGTACTTCTCTCTCCCCCATGTACTTCTCTCTCCCCCTTTTGCCTCTTTCTCCCCCATGTACTTCTCTCTCCCCCTTTTGCCTCTTTCTCCCCCATGTACTTCTCTCTCTCTCCTTTTGCCTCTTTCTCCCCCATGTACTCTCTCGCCCCCTTTTGCCTCTCTCCCCCATGTACTTCTCTCTCTCTCCCCCTTTTGCCTCCCCCCCCTTTTGCCTCTCTCTTTCTCCCCCATGTACTTCTCTCTCCCCCTTTTGCCTCTCTTTCTCCCCCATGTACTTCTCTCTCCCCCCCCTTTTGCCTCTCTTTCTCCCCCATGTACTTCTATCTCCCCCTTTTGCCTCTTTCTCCCCCATGTACTTCTCTCTATCTCCCCCTTTTGCCTCTTTCACCCCCGTGTACTTCTCTCTATCTCCCCCTTTTGCCTCTTTCACCCCCGTGTACTTCTCTCTCTCTCCCCCCTTTGCCTCTTTCTCCCCATGTACTTCTCTCTCTCTCCCCCTTTTGCCTCTTTCACCCCCATGTACTTCACTCTCGCTCCCCCTTGTGCCTCTTTCACCCCCATGTACTTCACTCTCCCCCTTGTGCCTCTTTCACCCCCATGTACTTCACTCTCCCCCTTGTGCCTCTTTCACCCCCATGTACTTCTCTCTTTCTCTCCCCCTTGTGCCTCTCTCTCCCGTACCTCTTTTTCACTTTCCTGCACTGCCGACATCCGGAGCTCAACCACTCCAAACGTGGAGACGCCGCATGGAGTGTGCAGGGGTTTTCTTCTTCTGTCTGGGCGCCAGTTTTAAACTGGCCTCAGAACAGAGGAAGAAAATACCTGCACGCTCCACGCGGCGTCTCCGCATTTGGAGTGGTTGCGCTCCGGATGTCGGCAGTGCAGGAAGTAAGACAGCAGTATCCGGCGGCTGTGGGGCTGCACAACTAATCGGTGCTAAACGAATCGATTAGTTGTTGCAGCGCTAGTCGGCAACATCATTAAAGGCTGCCAAAGTGGTCTGGGAAGTGGGGCAAAGCAGTAATACCGGCTTTTCAATGGCCGGTATAGAGGTTATACCGGCACCGGCTCAGCAGTGCTAATTACCGGCTGTGCCGGTAAAATACCGGCCGGGTGGCAACCCTATCCACAGCAAACAGCTTACTGCTCAGTTTTCACATCTGGCTTCACACATTGAGCAGAATATAACATAATAGTGTAAAAGCCCATGTACACAGGCCAAAGTCCGGGTAATGTTAAGAGGCTGGTCCTGCTCTGCGTCCTGTCGCTGATGCAATCATGCATTGTAGAGACTGCCCGAAAGCACAGAATGCTCCCGGCACAGAACTCCCAGCATTCTGTGCATTCGGGTGGTCTCTACTGCACATGACTGCTTCTGACAAACATCCTAATGAATTATTATATAGGATGTCACTGATCATCAGGGTGAGAGAGATCCAGAGGGTTCCAGGCTATAAAATATGACACCTTTACTCACTGACTTTACGGAGCCCCTTCCACCAATAGGCCATTTCCCCCTAATGTTAAAATGGCCCTGTAGAGTCCACAAAAGATGTGTTGTACATTAGTGTAAGCTTTGTGTTGCACACCCTTCTGGGTCCTTAAGGGGTGAAAATACATTATATTTGCATACATACATAATTATATACATATACATCCCCTCAATTAACGGTATTGATGCTAGAGAACTATTTAAGACATTGCTTTGCAATGCAATTGAGGCATCTCAAGAATCCAAGGGGTTATTCTTTTTAGAAACAATTTTGCCCCTGGTGGTAAACTATATAATAGGAAGTTGTCATGTGCCATTTTCACTCTGTATCTCTATGATAGGTTATGTTGTATATGTTTTGCTTTTCTAAGCTCCAACTCAGGAAAGCAATAGTGACATTTTTAATAGTAGAAAACTTGCACTAAAACAAAAAGGATTTGCTTAAGTTAGTTTAGGAACACAGGTAAGGACCCATTTCCTTAAAGGGATAGTAATACCTGAAAATAAGTTTATTTTATATTGTAGCCCTTAAAAAACCATGAAAAATGATATAAGTCTTATCTCCCAAACCTTTATGGTTTGGGAGATATTCAGAAGTAAAGTTTCCCCTGGAGTGATGTCATTGCTCCACCCTTCAGATTTGGAATCCGGTCGCTTGACCAGCAGTGCCTCTCCAGAAATACTGAGATCATGATCTTTAAAAAGAATTTCTTCATTGGAATGGTCTACAAAGTGTGCTTTCAAGCCAGGCACACTTTGTACACTGTTCCAATGAAGTAGTTCTTTTCAAAGATCGTGATCTCGGCACTGCTAAAGAGCTGCCGGTTGCTATGTGGACCGAATTCCAGATCTGTCCACTAGATGGCAGACTTGGCTGAAACAGCAAGGAAAAGTGAACTATACTATATTTTACATATGAATATCTCCCAAACCATAAAGGTTTGGGAGATAAGACTTATATCATCTTTCATGGTTTTTTAAGGGCTACAATATAAAATAAACTTATTTTCAGGTATTACTATCCCTTTAAAAGGATAGTAACTCTTAATATTAAAAAAATATATTGCATATATATTGCTATCCTGCTGAGTAAAACTGCGAGAAGATGCTTTATTCAAAGGTTATTGCAGCTCATTGCTTTTTGGGGTGCATTGCTTGGTCTAAAATGTTATGGATTCGAGAGATAGCTTTCAATCAGTCCTGAATGTTTTGTCCCTGGAGGCAGACATGACAATTATTAGCAGGACCACAGGACACAGACTCCACCCACTGCACAATATGTTGCTTACCCCTCTGGTCCTTATGGGGTTCATGCACTCTGCCTGCTTCAGTTTGAATAACTGCCAGCAACTGTTATGTCTGCCTCCATGAACATAATATCCAGTACTGATTGAAATGTTATCGCTTGAACAAAGACACAAGAGCAGATTTCATACAGACCATTAGGATTTTAAAACCATCATAAGGTGAGTGTGTGGTAGTATTATTTGTAGAATTACCTACCTGTATACAGGTAATAAGGGAGTCTTTCAATTTCATTAGTTCCCTTATGCTCAGGCAAGGAGATCCTTTAAATCTGCACTGTTTGGGGTATTTGAGGACCGTGGTTGAAGAACTCTGGACTAAAACAGCATCTCAAACTGCACTCTTAGAAGGTCAAGATAGTGCCATTTATTGAGGTATATCCCAGCTTATGAATGGTTGGTTAATTCAGAATCACTGCACTAATGATTCACACCTGTATATAATCAGGGACATCCCTACAACATGCACTTCCTTAGCCATCTAGGAATGCAGTCTGAGACCCATGGTCTAAATTCAAGACCTTTTAGTCCTCATCAGTAGAAATGGCACAACCGAAAGGCAACTTACTAGGTACATCATATCCTCTAAATAGGGACGGTGCTAGTGAGGTTGTATTATGTGGCTAGGCTTCATAAAGAGAATAATCACAATTAAAAGGATCTCACTACCTAAAAACAATTTTGGTTATACAAGCCTTCAACCTCCTGATGAATTAGATTTCTAAATAAAAATTGCTATTTTTCAAGTTATTTTGACTTATAGAATATGTTAATTAAGGCATGTCATGCAGGTACTTCCTGTCTTAGCCCTAAATTACCTCCCCCATTCAATAACACACTGCTCACCAACACATTGCCCACCTCTCCTAGCACTGAAAGGCTTAAGTGTCAGTGAATGGGGAAGGTAATGTAACCCTAAAATAGGAAATACCTGCAAGGAATGCCTTAATTAGCATAATCTTTAAAGGAATAGTAATGTTTCAAAATAAAAGCAGCTCCAATTAATCTTCATTGTATTTGGGCCATGGAGAGCATTATTTCAATACTGTCAGAGTTGTAGTTCAAGAGTAATTGAATGATAAAGTATCCTCCTCCCGCCCCTTTTACTGATGTAACACTGCTCACCTTAGAAGAGAAAGTGGGGGGGCAGGGTTTACATTGTTCTCCCAGTAAAAAGATTGTCTCTTACTGTGAGCTGTCTGGTCGGTGGACAAGATTCCACATCTGAGGGGAGGTGGCTTACACTAGGTAAAAGGGGTGGGAGGGGGATACTTTATCATTCATTTACTCCTGAACTACAAATCTGACAGTATTGAAATAACACTCTCCATTGCCCAAATACTACGACGATTAATTGGAGCTGATTTTATTTTGAAACATTACTATCCCTTTAAATATAAATTCAAAAGCTAATTTTCTAAATATAAAATGGCTAATACAACATACAGGTGACTTTGAAAGCTGTTTTAAGCAGATAGTGTGCAATTAATATAACTTGCATGTTTGGTACAACCGCCTGACTTTTCCAAACCCATTCTAGCATACAAGAATTTATTCAATAAAATGCAAAATAGGTTGAATTATTATTATTGTTCATTTTTAAAGGGCGAGAGACAAAGTTAAATAAATAAGTCAAACTATTAAAATTACTTTCCTAGTAAGCAGATGTAATGGTATTAAAGAGTGAACTGCAATTTTTTATGTTCCCAGCGTAACAATTTGAACAATATGGAACCTGTTTATGAGAAATTCCATGCATGCCTCCAGGCTATTCAGTGGTGGATTGCCTCGGCTCAAGCTTAGAGAATGTCCATCACGTTTTGGTCTTCTTTATTGAACAGTCTCTTTTCACATTGTCAAAACCACAGTAAAGTGAAAATTGGCATACCCATCAAGGTCACATTTTGGCCTTTCAAACCTTTTCTGTCTCAAAGTTAAAAGGACAACTAGGAGTACACATGTCACTAGATGTATGGTTGTTTGGCCCTTTAAACTGTAGCCACTTGCTCCAGGGATTGGAGTAGTCACATAGCTGCTGAGAAAGGAATCCTGAAAAACTGGTCTATTCCTCTAACACTCTGTATGAAAGAGAGGAGAAATAGTTCAGCCTAACCTTAGCCACATTTGGTGCAACCTCCTGAAGGAAACCTACTGTGTGATCACACTGCAAAGGATCCTCAAGTATGTCCTATGGACCTCATTCCCAACTGAAAAGAGGAGCAATTTTGGAACAAACCAACTGCACTACATGTGAGAAATCCAAATTCATCAAATTCCTACTGATTTAAGCCAAGCTTTTAACCTTAGAAACAGAGAAACATAGATTCTGACAGCAGATAAGAACCAACGGGCCTGTTTAAGTCTGTCCATTTTCCTATCTAACTAAAATAAACAATTTTACATACCATTCAGTTCCCTTAACATATTAGTTTTAGTACATCTGCTGGGAGGTTATTCCATGGGCCTCTAATCTTTTCTGTAAAGTAGTATTTACACATAACGCTACTGGATTTTCTACCCTCTAACATTAGATCATGACCTCATGTCTTGTATCCCTATATTTCTGAAAATTCTTCCCTCCTGATTTATAGTAAAATCTTGAATATAATATGCACCTGCGTATAGTACATAGGTGTAAATTATACCCAAGATTTTAGGATAAAACAAAAGTGCCTATGTATAATGAGCAACTTTTTTTCCCTCCCCCTACCAAGCAAAATGTATCTGTTTCCCTCCTTACATCGACCTCAATATGCTGCTACCTTCCTCTCCCTCTACTTGTGTACACACACTCATACACACAGGCATCTGAACACAGATATCAGATTGTCCCTGGCACTATTACTACTGTCTGCCCAGGCTGACATTTGATCCAGCCTTACCCTAACATCAGCCACCAATTTCCTTGCCACCTCCTTGGGTATTCTTATTCTTGTCCGCAGGGACATCTGTGCAACAGGGCACTATTGTATTTACAATGAGTGGAGGTGTATGCTTTGAATCTACAGTAGTGCTCTGTGAGGACCTTCAGGTCCTCAAAGGGCACTACCATTATCTTGCATTAACCCCAGTCCTCAGAGAGTAGTGCGGGAAGCAGGCGGCAAATGCAGCATACCGCCCACTGCATAGATGTCCCAGCAGCCACTGGAGGGGGTGAGTAGATGGAGGGGAAGGTGATAGCATTTTGAGGTCAGTGGAGGGAGGGATGAGGGGAGTAGACAATTAAATAAAAAATAATAAAAAAAAAAACCTCTTTTATAATACACCCCCCCACACTTCACAGAAGGTGAAAAGAGGCAAAACTGTGTGTTATGCCCAAGATTTTACTGTATATTAAATCCCTTTATATATCACCACTCTCCCTCTTTCCTACAAACTGATCATATTTCCTTGAGTCTGTTCTGGAACCCCACGTCATGAAGACCCAGTACCATTTTAGTGGTTCATCTTTTAACTGCCTCCAGGTTGTTAGTGTCCTTCTAGAGATGTGGTCTATGTACACTGCAGTCCAGATGAGGCCTTACCACAGAGCTTTAGAGTGTGATTTATACCTCTCTTTCCCTGCTGCTACGCTTCTTTCTATACAACCAAGAATCTGTTTTTCTTTTCCTACTGCTTTATTGCACTACTTGCCTGCCTTCAAGTTATATGGAATAATAACTCCCAAGTCCACTTCCTCCTGCTTTTGTTGGAGACCTTGAGCATTCAAGGGGTTATAAGACCCATTTTGCTCCTGTTTTGATGCCCCAATATTGTATACACTTTGGAGTGATCATGTGCCTCAATACGTGGCAGATTTCAAATATATTGCAAGATAACATTTACAATAACAACTTCAATGACATTTTCCAGCTGAGGTTATCTTCCCTATAATGACACCACACTTATAGCAAGAGATACCAAGGTATCTCCAAGTAAAATGATAACTTATATTATTTTTATACAAGTATTAAGGGACTATCGCATAAAACAATGTTGCTGATTATGAAAAGTGTTGTATTAGCCATTGTTTAGTTATATAACTATTTTTGGTGTTGTTTGATACATTATGCTAATTAAGCCATGTCACACAGTCACTTCCTGTCTTAGTCCCACTTTACCTCCACAACTCAAGGACACCGCTGAGCAATGCATTGTTCATGTCTTTTGCACTCATAATTATCAAAGTTATTATCAGGTAACAGAGCCCTTTTAACTCTTGTGATGGCTATATTGAAATTGGCCCAAAGCATGTTGGTCCACCCTTCAACAACTTTTGGGGACATATCTTACCCAAAATGTCTTAAAGGGGCATCATTTTTATTTTTTTTATGAAAGAAAACCAAAGCTGCTCCTGTAAAACAAGGTAACTCCCACTGCAAATAACTATTTTGTTCAAAAGTTATCACTGCTCAGACTTCTTTTTAAGAAAACATCAGCAGCTCCAGCTGGCATCTAAGTGTCAATTTTCTTTTGTAATGCACTCTGTGGGACAGTTTGAGTCATTGACTACAGCTCCTCATAGTAAGTCGCAGGAACATCATCTGGTGAACAGAAAAGAAAAAAAAATTGTTTTGTCATTTTTAGCCTATAGGTGAAGCCCTATAACACATGAGGGAAGATGCACTAAAATATGATAAAGAGGCTATAAAGTGGAGATAAAGTAGAGATGATTTCTCCACTCATATTACTTCTATACTTCCTGTGTTATTCTATGGAGCCAATACACTATGATTTCTTCAACTTTGGAGATCTTAGTGCATGGGATCTATAGAATAACATAGGAACTGGAGATGTGATATCAGTGGATGTCATATTCTCTTTATTACTGCTTTATTATACCTTAGTGCATAACCCCCTTAGTGTAGTTGATTTACTATTACTGGAGTAATTCTGGAGGAAACTAACTATACCATAAAAGACATTTCCAAGCTCCTAGGAGAAGCAATATGTTTGTTTTATAACATTCAAGGGGTTAAAATCCCATTTAACTCAATACAAATGTGTATTCGTCCTTTAAGATGCTCTTTGTTTGTTCCAATATTAGGCCTGAGGCGAGATACACTAAGGTGTAATAGAGAGGTGGTATAGTGGTGATGACTGTTCCACTGTGATAAACTCTCCAGTTCCTGTTATTCTATAAGGCCAATGCACTAAGATTTCTCCAACTTGGCAGATCTTAGTGCATAGGCTCCATTGAATAAAATAGAATTGAAGAGTTTATAACAATGGAGAAGTAATCTCCTCTTACCTCCTCTTTAACACACATTATTGTAATGTTTCTCAACCATGGTGCTGTGGCACTTAGGATGCCCCTTGTTTTCTGTAAAGCCTTTGACAAAAATGTGTATGTTGAGTTTCAAATGTGTGGAAATTTATGGAAACTGTTATGTACAATATTCTTGTTTTTGTTATGACCCCTGCAGTTCTTAGTAATCAGCCTCAGTGTCTTTTGTTGCAGTACTTATATTAAATTACATTTATGTCTCAGCTCTTAACAGGTGAAACACAAAATGAGGAAAATATGTTACGCACACCCTTAGATCAAGAGGGCCAGCCTCCATGCTATGACTTCAATGATATGGAACTGGATCAATCAGCAACAGAGAACATTCTGAATAATTGCCTATCTCTGACAAAGAGCTACAGCTTTGGTAGAGCTAACTATTTCATGGAACCCTTAAGTGAAGTAGAATGGAGCAGGAACCCAAACAGAGGCAACCAGAATGAGAGGGATGAGTACAATGGTAATGAATTCTTATCTCCTGCCATGGACTGTGACCTGTTTCATGAAGACCATCACATTTGGAACAGAACTCTATTTGCCAAAAGTTCACATCCCCAACCTCTAGAAAATCTGTGCTGGGAAATATCCTCTTTACATAATTGCCATGACTTAAATAGCCAACAAATTTCTAATGTAGAATCAACCACAAAGGGTGGCATACTCAACTGCAAGTCTAATGTGGATGATGTACATGAAGGGAAGCTACACGTATACCACAACCATGGTGCTTCGCCATCAGCTGTTCACCGCCTCTGCCAGGAAGATCCATACTTCTTTCGATATAGTCCAAGTCCTCTTTCCTAACTTGTATAGAACTGGAGTTTAAAGAAGGACAGTCCATCATTTAATTCAACAGTGAGGACAATTTCTTTAATTTTCAGCCTCATTTGGACTTTCTGCAGTATTGAGCACATTCAAAATCTCTTTTTTTTTTTTTTTTTGCAGTCCCAGGAACTAGGATACAAATTTAAGTAGTGGTTAGATATGACTGCAAGCCTAATTCTTCAGTATACATTTTTCTAACGAAATGTAGCTTTCTATATTCTCATAATGTTATTGTTTTTGATTTATTTTAACTAAAAGTGTTCCCCTCCTGCCTCTTTTCAATATGTAATCCTACCTCCTGTTACGGTTATTTGACACTCAGAGACAGTAAGTTAGGTAAAAACATAGTTTTATTGAACAAATAAAAATGGCAATAACCCTCACGGGACAGGTTACAGTAGTAAATACCCACATGGGTCCAGCAATTGTACAGACAGAAATTACAATATATTGACACAGGTCAGGTAATACGTGTGATTCTCAAACGAGGCAGCAGTGAACGGGTTACTGATAGGCCAGGAAGACTGACAGGCCCTATCAGAGCGAGGCCCTTAAGACTCTCACTAGGGAGGGAGAGTATAGGGAGGGAGAGTATAAACGGCGAGTATTGTCAAAGGATTAAGCAAAGACCCTTAGTAAACCTATTGACTGCCGTAGCCGTTAGTGGAGGACAGACTGTATGCCCAGAGGATGCCCAACACAGACTACAATGCCAACAACCAGTGGAGAACGGCCCTTTCCCCCGTGGGGATAGAGGAATGCTCAGACCAGTGTCGACTGCCGGGGTGGAAGTAGCCTCAATGAAACCCAACCTCAGCTTATGGCAGGAGTATAGGTCTAGCGTAATGTGGCACAGAATGGAATGCTCACACAGGAGTGTCGCCCGCGCGACACGGAACATAACCGAGACCAGGCTGCAGGAATGAATGTACGGTATGCAACACTGCCCGGATGCCAAGCCCAACGGAGCTACAGAAGGAGCAGCAGGCAATCCTGGACAGATAGTAAACGGAGGCCCAACGGGTCGGTACACAGATCAGAAACAACAGCCAACCAGAATCGGTATCCAAAGCAGGAACGCCAGCCAATCTGAGTCGATACACAGAACAGGAACGGCAGCCGGGCCGGGTCGGTATACAGAGCAGGAACATCAGCCAATCCAGGGCGGTACACGGAGCAGGAACGTTCAGGACGGGTCGGTACACAGAACAGGAACGTCATCCAATCTGGGTCGGTGCACAGAGCAGGAACGTCAGCCAGGCAGAGTCGGTACACAGAGCAGGAACGTCAGCCAATACGAGTCGGTACACAGAGCAGGAACAGAAGCAGCATAGTAGTCGGGCAGTCCGGGTCATACACTGGGATCACACAAGAAAACTGGAACAAGAGCTGGTACAGAAACACCACGAAAGGGCAACAGCGAAGTGACAGGGCCCAGTATTTAAGGACAAATACTGGGCGGTCCAATACCACTGCAACCAATAGGAGCCAACTGAGAACAAGACTGACAGAATGTCGCCAGCATAGCACGGGCACCGTGATACCTCCCCTCAGAGAAGCAAGCCAGATGGATTACGAGGAGGGACAAGCTTCTCTCAGTTTAAGGAAAAACTTGCCCCCCCTTCATCCAGGGAGGCAGTGTTTTCCATGTACTGATAGAAAGTAGATTGTCCCTCATTGCAATCTTTCTGGTCAAGTGACCAGATTTCAGATCTGAGGGGAGGTAACATTATGTATTAAAATGGGGTAGGAGAGGGATACTTAGTTCAAATAAAAGAGAACAAGAACATTATTGGAATTTATAATGTTTTGTTAGAGAAATGTATATTAAAGAATAAGGCTTGCAGTCATATCTTAGCATTACTATCTCTTTAAGTGGCTGTCCTCTTTTACATGCACTGGAACCAATTTGTCCTGCACTTGCCTAACACCAGTTTAATAAGGTATCTACACTAAGAAGTTGGAGTGTGTGGGAGTTCTTCACTTCTGTGGCTTAGTAATGCCATGCACTAAACAAGGCACAGAGGAACGTGTCAGAACTTCATCCCATTTCCCTGTTCAGGGTTTGCACATTCCTCTGGTCCTCAAGAGGTTAAAGTCATAAATGAGAAGTAAACTTTTTGAAATGAAAACCTATATGTCATAGTGTTTTTCTGCTGATTAAAACAAGGGTATGCCTACTCCCAGCAGTTTTATTCAAATATTATTATCATTTAAACTGTCAGAAAGTGATAAAGCTGTTACTATCACATTCTATGGAGACCTGCAGTTGGTAACTCAGCTCTCCAATAGAATGAAATAGAATAACTATCTGAACATCAGGGGTTCAATTTAATATACCCCAGTAAAACTGTCGATAGGACAAAAATGGATATTGAACAGTACACACACAGTGGTACCTTTGGAATTTAATTGCCCTACCAACAGGAACCACGACAAGCATTGGGACACAGAACCTCACTTGTGGCCCAACGTTCATTGTGTTTGTTTTGTTCTCAGAACTCACTTTAGGTAGCATGAGAAATGGGAACATCAAAGGAAAACAGCTAAAGCTTGGTGTTTGATACACTGTCAAACACAGAGCGTGAGCTAAAACACAGTCACCTTCCCAAGCATTAACCCTACACTACCCCTAACAATAAAGTGAAACAATATTAGCCCTAATACTATCCTAACACCCATAACCCAGAGCTGTAAGACTTACCTGTCATCCAGTGTGTCTTCTTCTGTAATCTTCTATCTTCCGGAACACAATGCCCATGTAAGTATTAAAAAAAAAAAAATTAAAAAAATGGTCAAATGAAAGATGTCCCCAAAAGATATGCCATAACTTTATCCGGCTGCCATTGCTAGCGGCGGCAGGAAATCAAAGCAAAAATCTCACCCCCACTTACATACATTTCGGACAGTTGTCCAAACCATACTGAGGAAAATTTTAACAGAGATAGGCTGATATGGCCAGTCTTGGTTCAAAATGGTTCCCAAGTTTCCACTGGCTGGGATGTGGGGTTATACACTGCCCAGCCAATCAACTTCTAGCGGGTTTTGTCATCCCTCCCACTAGAAGCTGATTGGCTGGGAGGTTCGTAACCCCTCAGCCTAGCCAATGGAAGCCTGACTACCATTTTGAAAAGAGACTAGCCATTTAAAAGCCAGTCTCTGTTCAGATTTTCCTCAGTATGGCTCAGGCAATGGCCCAAGAGGTATCTCTAAAGGGGGGGGGGTGGATTTGCTCTGATTTACTGATGCCACCACCAGCGGCAGTAGTCTACAGTTATGACATATCTTTTGGGGGCATCTTTCATTTGACCATTTTTTTTTTTATTTACAGTGGCATTATGTTACAGACAAGGATGAAGATGAGAAGAAAGAAGATAAGAGAATGAAGATGAGAAGCAAGAAGACAGAAGACAGATTACAGAAGAAGACTCACACTGGATGACCTGAAAACTCAGCTGGACAGCAGACTTACAGGTAAGAGTTTATTTCTCAGGGAATGGTGTTAGCGTTAGTGATATTAACCCTGTGAGTGCCAGAGTGTATGCAATGCTCTGCAGTGCATTGCATACCCACCTGGCACCCATAGGGTTCTTTTTTTTTTTTTATTAGACACATTTTTTCAGTACTTTGGATGTACTGATATGGGGCTTAGGGCCCCGTATCAATACATCCATGGGTCACTTAGTTTTTTAAGCTTTATTTCCACATCAATTTCAGAGCTGGTTGTTTTAACCCCTTAAGGACGAAGGACTTACATGTACGTCATGGGTAGAATGTACATAAAGGACCCATGACGTGCATGTACGTCCTGGAATTAAGGGGTCCCCACGCGGCTGCACACCACTTGGAGATCCCTGAATCATTTGCAAGAAAAAAAATGTAAGGTCTGTGGTCTTTAAGTGCCGTCCTTAAGGGGTTAAACATGCATTAGGGGACTCTGCATCTACTTTTTGTAGGGTCACTTAATGCATGTTACCACCCAACGCATGGAATTGAATCTAAAAATCAACAACTTTTTTTTATTGGTTCCAATTTAGCACCAAAGGTGTTTTTCCATCTGTAATTTTTCACTGCACAGGTAATTGGATGGTTTACTTGAAAACCTACCGTCAGCTGTTTTTTTTTGTTTTTTAAAATGGACACCAGAGGGCACTGTTAATGTTAGAAGAAGAAAAAAAAAAAAAAAAAAAAAAAAAAAAAAAAAGCAGTTTAGAAATAACATTTCCCAAAAATGTAAATATCCTTGTCACACTCAGCAGGAAAAGTTCTACAATATATGCTTTTCATAAAACAAAATGTACTTGCCCTTTAAAGTGGAATTGTCACTTTGTAATAAAAAGCTGATTTTGAACAAGCGTTCAAAACCACATTTATGTTAACCATTTTTTTAATTTCAAAGCAATAGCTTCTAGAATATTTTGCTTTATTTATGTGCTAGTTCAAGAAAATCCACTACCTAAGCAGTGCAGTAGAGCAGTGTGGAATGTTAGCATGTGGCTGTTAGGAAGTGGCAGTTGGTAATTTAGAGCCGGTGTGGAATATTAGTATATGGCTGTCAGGAAATGGCAGCTGGTAACTTAGTGATGTAGAATGTTAGTATCTGGCTATCAAAAAAAGTTATTATGTTGATAGTTCCGATTTAAGATTCTGACAAAAATGGTAAAGTGTAGTTTGGATTGTATATTTTTTGCACTGATTATGCATAAAATGCACTTTGTTGCCATTCTGACTTTGGTACGTAAAAATAACTTTATATAAATATTCCCATTCATTAAGTCATTGAGAAATTACTATGACTATTATGAGAAATGCTAAGGATCCCCTGAAAATTCCAGATTGCATGCTAGGGTTGACTTAAATGGAAAAAGAGTGAGAACCATTGCTTTAATGCAGGCCCTGAAATGCAGACTAGGAGTTAACCCTTTGAGTGCCAGAGGGGGTACACAACACAATGTGTTGCATAGCCCTCTGGCACTCAGAGGGTTAAAAGCCAACATCGGTGGAAATGTGCTGGCAGATCTGTACATTCCCCCATTACGTCTTGCATATGAACAGCTATATATAATAAAACTCCACTTAGACTTCCAATTCCATATGCATCAAACATTAATTGTGAAAAAATAATTGAACATTTCTTTGAAAATATTCTGTTTACAATGTATTTTTGAGGTGAAGAAAAACGTCAGGTTTTCATAAAGATAATGCAAATTTAATATAAATGAATGTCTGTGGTATCTTTCACTTCGGCACAAGCAGGAGGTTGGAAAACAAGTCCACATATTATTAATTCAATACTATGTTGTATTGGTTGGTAATCTGCCTTCTTCAACTCGAAAAACCTACATAGGGGCCATGATGATTTTATGTTCATGCTAAGGCAAGTGGGGAGTAATTATTAGGAGGTTTTACTCCCCTTTTAAATAATATAATCTAGATTTCTGTTTCATAACTGTCGGTATACAATTCTGCTTTTGACTGCTGTATTTTACCTACATTGCTTTTGTATTGTTCTGATCTCTCCTTCTCTGTTAAATAAATCTCAAATGTACCAGTTAATGTATTATTTTCACACTGGTTACTCTTTTAAACTACCTCCAGTATATTAACATCAAACAGTTTTGTTCAATTTTCACAGCTGATAGCTATAAATTGTATATATTTCCTGAAAGGACCTGAAAATGACATGAGATATCTGCATGGTGGTGTGCAGCAAATTTAAACGTATCATCTGGTACTCTGCACTTCAACAAGGCTATCACTTGGAAATATACACAATAAGGTAAAAGGAAGGGAGACGGGAGACATGGAATGGAGATAGAAGGGAGATATGAAATGGATGGAGACATGGAATGGAAAAGGGAGACAGGGAGATGAAGGGAGAATAAGACAGGTACGTGAAGGACAGACACAGGGTCGCCTTTTATTCTGCATTTTTCAAAACCTAGCAACAGCAAAAGTTGGGGGGTCTCTTTATATTCAAGCCAATTCAAATATAGAATAACTGTCTGCACACCAGATAAACTGTGGGGAAACAGTCTGGATATCAGGGGGAGTTGTACTAAGATTCCATGCAATGGTGAAGTGTCTAGCAATGTGTGGAGATCACTTACCATGATGAATACGACAGTTCACCAAATGAGAATGTAGATGCAAGGGGAGGGAGAAGATTTAGCTATTAGCATATGAGGTTGTCATGATGCTGACGATGTGTTGGGAAGGATACATGTGGGAGCATAGCGCATGAGCTCAGACTTCAGCACACTTTAACTCTTTGAATGCCTTTGCCTTGCAAAACATTGCACACTGCTGTAGCACTCAAAGGTTTATAACATACACAGTCCTGTCCCACTTAACAGCTGGTTCAAGTACACAGAGCAGGTAGATCATCATCACACAGCGTACTATTCACCAATCAGCTGATTCATGTAATAAAAAACTCTCCCACATTTTGAAAGGCAGGTGAGTGTGGCCAAGTCTTTTCTTTACATTGTAAAGATAAGTGTACATAATAATTATAATAATCATTGTAAACAGTAATGTGCCAAGCGTCTGTTAAGGTATGCAAGGTATGCGTTTAGTTATGAGAGGCACAGTGCACTTCTAAATAAAAGGCAAGGCCAACATTTTAATCTCTGCTACCAGTCCCCCTTTTGTGCCTTTGTACAGGGAATCTTGCCCCATCCACACAGATTTACCCAATGTCTGAGTGCAGACTTTCCGGTTCAGCACCATGAGCAGTGCGAGACTGGAGGAATTTTGCTCACAGATTTTCACTAGGTGTCCAAATCTGGAGAATCAAGTTCAGTACCTTAGACTGGGTGGGACCTGGGACAGCCTCGAGAGAATACAACTCTCAGGTTATTTTCAGGTACCAGATAGAATTATTTCCAAGAACATGCAGACTATCTTTAAGCACATGCAACACCCTTGGAACAATGACCTTCTCCTTGGAGGATCTGTTAGTATTATCTGGGGAATAAACACGTATAAGGGTGATCAGATTTGGCCTTTCTGTACTCAGCTATGCTGGCAAGAAATTAATTGGACAAAACAAATCCCGCAGCTTCCTTAGTCAATTTATTCCTCATAGTAGGTCACTCTCCTACTGATTGGTCGCAGATCCTGCAGGTAGACAAGTGGGGGAAATTTGAACTGGAGACTGACAGGGAGTTCCAGAACTGGGGGTGCATATTTATATTATATACATATATATATATATATACATATATATATACATATATATATATATATATATATACATATATATATATATATATATATATACATATATATATATATATATATATATATATACATATATATATATATATATATATATATATATACATATATATATATATATACATATATATATATATATATACATATATATATATATATATACATATATATATACATATATATATATATATACATATATATATATATATATACATATATATATATATATATACATATATATATATATATATATATATATATATATATATATATATATACATATATATATATATACATATATATATATATATATATATATATACATATATATATATATATATATATATATATATACATATATATATATATATATATATATATACACATATATATATATATATATACATATATACATATATATATATACATATATATATACATATATACATATATACATATACATATATATATACATATATACATATATACATATACATATATATATACATATATACATATATATATATACATATACATATATATATATACATATATATATACATATATACATATATATATATATATATATATACATATATACATATATATATATATATATACATATATATATATATATATATATACATATATATATATATATACATATATATATATATATACATATATATATACATATATATATATATATACATATACATATATATATATATATACATATACATATATATATATATATACATATACATATATATATATATATACATATACATATACATATATATATATATATACACACACACACACACACACACACACACACACACACACACCAGGGGCAGACTGTGTGAATTGCTGATTTTGTATAGGAATGGCAGGGTGGACACAAGCTACAGCTGCATTCTTACACACCATGAATATGGTGAGGGACCTCTGTGATGCTCTGGTGTGTGGATGACAGTGAACAAAGGTGATGGTGCTCGATCCTATGTATTTGTTCAGAACTTACTGTGTGGTCCTATTTTGGTAGGGCAGGGCTTAAAATTTGAAGTCCTTTGCTACTAGCCAGACCTGAAAACTTACTCGCCACTGCAAGCCATAACATACCCACCAGGGCTGAATTTCTACTCGCCATTGGCTAGTGGCGAGTGGAAATTTTCAACCCTGTGGTAGGGGATACATGGATCAGCTGATTGGTGGATAGTCCATTGTGTACATGTAATAGCTCATCTGCCCGTTCTGTCTGTACTTGGATCAGCTGTTAAACAAGGCAGTAGGCTGTTTACATTATAACCATTTGAAAGCTACAGAGGTGAGTAACTTATTGCAGAGCAATGACTGCAAATACCTACAGCATTCAATGGGTTAAGAATGGGCAGCTGCTGCCTCTATTCTCCAGTAGTGACCTAGCAAACCATCCTGTGAGGCTGTATATACAGCTATGGGAATATCCCAAATTTGCCATCTTGTGGTTGTCAAACTTGGGTCTGTGAACAGCAGAGCCAGCTATTAGATTTAATTGCATGTGGTGAATAGCCACATTAGCATATAAACACACCCACAGGAATATGACAACAGGTCATTAAGCTACATTTTAATATGGAAATGAGCCATTGTTGAGGACAATAAAGAAATATCTAACAAACTATTTACTCAAAGAACTAAGCAAAAAGCAAGAAGTCATGCATTAAGGCTAGAGGAAAGGCAGGGATTTAAGTCAGTAAAGTTATGGAATTCTTTGCCTAATGATGCTGTGCTTGCAGACACTGTAACTGCTTAAAAAAAAAAAAAAAAAAAAAAAAAAAGATACCCTTTGAGCTTAGAACAATGTTGAAAATTATGACAGTAGGTTTCAAAGTAGATAGGATGTTGATCCAGAGAAATATCTGACTGCCATTATTTTTACCTCACATGGGGCTTAACTGGAAATTGCTTTAATGGGTTTGTTTGTTTTTTTTGTTTTCTGAATCCACAGGAGTGATCTGGCATGGGCTGAACTTGATGGACATTTTTTTTTTTTTTTATTTCAGTCTCACAGACTATATTAAATGGGGTTTTTAAAGGCCCCATCTGCACTAATAATAAGGAGTGGAATTGCCACCACTCCCATCTCATTTCTGGGGCATGGAAGGAAGGAAGAAGAGAAAAGAAAGAAAACAACAGGAAATGCTCATAGTATATTATCTTCAAACAAAATTGGGTGTCTCAAACTACTTGACCACTGCTAGGACATATACTCACAAAAGTAGTGTCCAGCACACCACTTAAATGCATTCTGGAAAATGTTCTGATGGGTTCTTTACACTGTTCCCACCAACAGTTCAGCTAGGTCTTCAACTGCAATCTCGATCTTTATATGGGCTTCTCCTCAATATATCAGTCAGGAATAAGTACATAAAAGGAAAACAACACAAAAGGGCGCCCAATAATGCTAATTAACTGACTAAATATGGAGTATCACAGTGTCAGTCAAAACACTGGTAGTTGAGAGGGGCATATGCTGCCAACCCACAAAAAGCCTGCAGAGATTTTTCGCCCGTCTCTGGTCTGGTAAAAAGATGGAATAGTGGAAAGGATGAGGTGCTGCTCCAAGTCTTTGTTTGTAATAAAGTCTTTTAAAATAAATTAATAAAATAACATTAGAAACAAATAAATGTGCAAATCATCTATTAATGTGCAAATCCGATCAACTGTTTTCTCAAGAACCAATGGCAATTGCACACAAACAAAACAAATACAAAGCAGCAACACTCAGTTGTTTGTTTTTAATATTATTTTACTAATTTATATTAAATTAATTTATGGCAAACAAAGATTTGGAGCAGCACCTCATCCTTTCCAGTATTTCGGTTTACCTGAGCAGAAACAAGTGAAAAATCTCTGCAGGCATTTTCTGTTGGTAGGCAGTATTTGCCCTTCTCAACTACCACACTTATGAGTAGTGCTGGGCGAAAGGTCCTGTAGAGTTCCCATTAAAACAATGTTTGCTTTAATTACAGCAAATAAAATCTCCATGTTCGGCCACTGGAGAGAAAGAGAAAGAGAAAGAAAAAGAGAAAGAGAGAAGTCGTGCTGTTCTGTTGAGATATTTATAGCAAAATTGAGGCAGGAGAGGCTCATGGTGACTGCTATCATTATGAGCAGGTTTACTAACAATAAAAGGAGGAGCTGGAAGGACCCTTATGTGTCCAGTGAGTCTATGGAGGAAGTGCTCACTACATACAAAATGCTGGCCAGTCCCCCTAAATCACCCCTAGGGATCCTGTGGAAATTAATCTCAAGGGAGGAAGAAGAGGGTAGTAGCGAGAGCAGGACAGGTCAGTTGCCTGTGCCTATGGCCAGACATGCTATGCTGCTCCCAGTCCTGCCCTTGCTGCCAGTGCTGAACCTGCTCCCAGTGTGTCTTGTAATTCTCAGGGGGGGAGATGATGTCAAATGTGACAGCAGAGGAACCTAAATGACACTTGCCAGCAGCCCAGTGGGACTGGGGGTGGTGGTGGTGGTGATGATGGTGGTGACACTGGGGTGGAAGATATATTGATGGCTTTTTAACCCAAACTGAGAAGGAATGAGAGACAGAGATGATGAGGATGGGCATCACCACCACCACAAGCAGTGAGTTTTTGGAATTTGCAGAGTTTTCAACTACTATGCTTCCTACTATTGCTGAGTTGCAATGGCAGCATGATGCTGAGGAGCAGACTAGTATGACACAGACTACTGTGGACACAGTGGGAATGGGATCAACAAATGATGCAGGACTAGGACAGGTTCCACTTGCCAGCTGCAATACTCCTGGGTCCTAGTTGCAGTGCTGATTTTAAGGCAGTAGCAGCAACATCATCTTCTGCCAGTGGAGATGGATCAGATCCTGATCAGAGACTGACCAGGTCCACAAAACACACCTTCTTGGGCCAGTGTGGAGCAATCAGAATGAATAACGCCTCATCCATTCTGATGTTTCAGATCACCCCTGGGATTAGAGGTATCAGAGAAAACACATAAGAGAGAAAAACTCCACAGAATGCACATTGCATCCATTGCAAAGACCAGAGGAACCTCCGTCCGGGAGCAAAACGTTGGAACCTTCCTGTTTTCCCTGGTTACCATGAGGTCTATTGCTGGCGCACCCCACTGCCAGACAATCAGGTAAAACACTCCCGGATGGAGTCTCCAGTTTCCTGGATCTATGTCTTGGTGACTTAGAAAGTCCGCCAGGATGTTTTCTACCCCTGGAATGTGAAAGGCTGAGATGACGGTACATGGGCCTGTGTCCAGCAGACAAGGCCCTTCACTTCCCTCCAAGCTGCCTCGCTGCAAGTTTCACCCTGGCGAATGATGTATGCCATGGTTGTGGAGTTGTCCGACTGCACCCTCACCAGAACTCCTGAGAGAACCGTAGTCCAGTGAAGGAGAGCTACTCGAATAGCCTGGGGTTCCAGGATGTTTATGGGCAACAGACTCAAGTCCTGGGTTACACCTGACCTGAACACAGAAATAACCCAGAACGGATCCCAAGTCCCTCAGGCTGGCATCTGTGGTGCCCAGGGCCCACTCCTGGACCACAAAGGGCCTCCCCGGATCCAGGTTCTGCTGATGCAATGACCGGAGATCCCCCCCAGGGCTTCCAGAGAGAGACACGTGCTTAAAGGGATAGTAAACTCGAGAAAAAAAGTATAGGCGATTTGATAGGTACAATTAAAAAATACTTACTACCCTCATTCCCATCTCTCAAACCATTATGATTTGAGAGATAATAAAATAAAGTTCTCCACTACTATCTACTTTTCATGCATCCCCTTTATAGCGGACGTCATGAGTTCCTGCTTCCGGGACCAGACTGCAGCTCTTCAGGAGCGCTGTCATCGAGATATATAACTATAATTACTTCATCACTATGGTCTACAATGTGTGCCTGGCTGGCAAGCAGACATTGTAGACCATTCCGATTAAGTAACTATAGTTAGATATCCCGATGTCACCACTCCTGAAGAGCCGCCTAAAGTTGGTGACCGTATTCTGCCTCTGACAGCTTTACAGCTCGTCAGGCAGAAAGGGGAGGGAACGGAGACCTTTATTTTATTATATCTCTCAAACCATAACAGTCTGAGAGATGGGAATGAGGGCAGTATTTTTTAATTGTACCTATCAATTCGCCTATACTTTTGTCTCGAGTTTACTATCCTTTTAAGAAGATGCTCGATTTCTGGACCAATTCCTGAGAACATCCCACTGTCGAACTGAGAGTATGGGACTTCATCCAGGGTCAATACAAACATGCTCATGAAATCCTTGATCCTGGTCGAGGACCACTCCAGTACCCGAGACACATCCTGAGACAGAAGCAGAATCTTCTCCTCCAGAACCAGAACCTGGGAAGGAATTAGATAGGACTTCTGCAGATTCAGAATCCACCCGTAGTGGACTAGAATGTGGGTGCAGTCCTGAACATGATGAGCCAAGAGCTACCCTGAAGTGACTTTGATGTGAAAATCATTCAGATAAGGTGTCAGCAAGATGCCCTGTGCAAGGTTGAAGGCTGCCAGGGCCACCATGATCTTTGTGAGGATACCTGGGGTGCCAAAACCAAGCCAAATTGCAGAGCCGTGAATTGGTAATGAAAGCAAAACTTAGGAAGTGTTGGCTGTCCGGGTGAACTGGGATGTACAAGTACACATCCTGTTAATATTGCCCCAGTAACATTGCCGCCATGACAGAATGCAGTAATTCCACCAAGAAGCACATAGCGACTACATACTTGTTGAAGCACTGGAGGTCCAAAATGGGCCAGCAGACGCCGTCCTTCTCTGGGACCACAAACAGATTGGAATAGAAACCTGAAGAGTTCTTGCGGGCTGGGACATACACCAGAATCTGTTTTTCTAGCTGGGAATCTACAGCCTCCGTGAACAGCCTTGCCTTATCTAGATCTTTCAGAACCTTTGCGAAAAGAACAGATAAGGAGGAAGGGATTTGAAATCTATGCTGTACCCTTCTGAGATTACCCTCAAAAAACACTGGTCCACCACTCAGGATGCCCAGGAGTCTCAAAATAGTAATTGCAGTGATGGTACCTATAGACAGTGGACCAGGATTTTGTGAGTCATGCTGAAGTGGGTTTGTCAGATTTAGCCTTTGAAGCAGAGCTCTTGGGCTGCCAGGCTTTTTCTGGTTTTGCAGGGGATGAAAAACATGTGCCTTCCTCTTCAGATAAGAATGCCTGGTGGAGATCTGAGGTAACAAGGAACTCTTACCACCAGTAGAGTTAGTCATGATCTATTTCAGTTCAGGTCCAAAAAGGGACTTGCCTGAAATGGCAAGGCGACCAAAGACTTTTCAGAAGATCAATCTGCAGATTAAATCTTGAGCCACAAGGTGTAGCATGCAGCTACAGAAAAAGAAGTCCTAGCAGAACATCTGAAAAATACAATAGGTGAGTGCTTAAAAATAATACACATAAATTACATATAAACAAAACTGACCTCAATACAACTAAAGTATTTAAAGTGCCTCTAAACCTCTATCTAAACAGTAGAGCAAGAAAATACAAATATACAGTAGGTGAGAGCTACATGACCAATGTACATGAATAATTATTATAAAACACATTTTATAAACACAACATATATTAAGAATAATATGTGCCAATCGTGAGATCCACAGTTGTTAAGCTTGTTTAGACCTGCCAAATCAAGGATTTAGAATTAAATGAGTGTGAAGGATATCCGTGTTTCCTCTGTATAATTTTAGTATAGCAAAATAACTTGTAAAGAAAAAGAAATGCAACATATAGTGTGATCTGTGCAAAATAAAATGTGCCTATACAATTGCTAATAATAGTAAACAAAGTCCGGGATTGATTGTGTAGAATATAGGGGACTCTTCTGCACTGGATTTGATTGGAGTAATCCTCTGTTCTGGATTAAAATCCATTAAATGGACTCCAAATAGAAAAAATTCCTCAAGGGGTAACTCACTTCGATAAAATAGCGCTTGACTGGTAGATTGCCAGACAAGCTAAAACTGCATGTGGGGAAATATTTTAAGCTGTCCTCACTCAGCTGAGATGTGTCTCAGTCTGGAAGCACAAAAAAACTGATTACATTTGATAAACATCTGCTTCCTGGAAACCACAGGCAGGAGGGTACTCTTACCCCCTGTGGCCTCACTAATCAGATCCTTAAGATTCGGATCTTAATTCGTGCCTATTATCCCAACATCATTGAAGTCAAAGTAAGTAAATGGTTATACTCACAGAGGTAGATATTACTTGGGGGCTTATACCCACGAGTAACCAAACAGGATCACAGAGAATATAAACCTGTCTCTGTTCAGGCGTCTGTTGAAGAAATCCAGAAGCTGTGCTAAAAAAATAGGCTCTGCATAACGTTTCGTAGCTCCCTAGCTACTTCCTCAAATGCAATCACCCTCTGTTCAAAAATACATGAAACATTATGCAGAGCCTATTTTTTTTAGCACAGCTTCTGGATTTCTTCAACAAAGACGCCTGAACAGAGACAGGTTTATATTCTCTGTGAGCCTGTTTGGTTACTCGTGGGTATAAGCCCCCAAGTAACATCTACTTCTGTCAGTATAACCATTTACTTACTTTGACTTCAATGATGTTGGGATAACAGGCACGATTGGGCGCCCTCCTGTTTGTGCTTTCTTCTATAGCAAGTGTGAGCTGTTCAGTCCAAACTGCACTGGCCCTATTTACCCAGGCCGCAGCAAATGATGGACGTAGGGAAGTACCAGCAGTGGCAAAAATTGATTTGAGGGAGGCCTCAAGTTTCTCGTCAGTCCAGTCTGTAAGAGCAGAGGCATCAGCAGCTGGCAAAGCAGTGGACTTAGAAGTCCTAGAAACAGTGGCATCCACCTTGGGGGGATGAACCCACTGAGCTAGCGCCACATCACAAAATGGGGTAAAGCTTAGCAAACTTCTCAGAGAGAGAAGGCTTTCTTGAACCAAGGGAATGTTTAGGGTGTTTAATACGGCTCTAATCAGGCACTCAACAGAGGGATCAGGGTCAGCCTCAAAGGGGAGCCTCCAAAGAACTGAGAGGAGACCACTGCAGAACATTCCTCAATGTCAGAATCCACCAACAGTTCCTCATCAGAGGAATCTGAAACGTCAGGTACTCCCTGCGGTTTCAGTAGGGAAGATATGACAGAAGTAGGGGTCCGCCAGGAACAGAAAACTCCCTGTAACTGGGATGGAAAGAGTTGAGATGTATACTGGAGGTCTCTAGAAACAGCCTTAAACTCTTGCACCCAAACTGGCTCTAATGCATGGCTGGAGGTCCCTGGGAATGCTTAGGGACAACAGAACATGATGGGCATAAATAACCTGAGAACTCTCTAAGCAACCCTGATTGACATAAGTATCAATGTGCAAAGGGGGATGCAGAGACCCTAGCGTCCTAAGTCTTAGTCCTAGCCCCAAGTTCCAAAGAAATAGACACTCACAGAGTCAAACCTTTCAGGGTATAAGGAAATACCCAAATACAGTGTGTATGATTAAAATTTTCACCCCAGAAATCGCTAAAATACACTTATCTGGCAGGCGAAGGTTAATCTGCTGAGGAGAGAAGGAGAGTCCAGGCCCAAAGTAGGGTACTCGTTCAGTGAAAGCACAAAATGGCTGCCGCGACGGGAGCCAATCAGGAACGAGCCTGCGATGCAAGCGCTCATGGGAAATGTAGTTTTTCCAGAAAAAGCATCCCAAGAGTGCCTGGTAGTTTTTCCAGAAAAAGCACCCCAAGAGTGCCTGAAGCCCCCCTGAGTCCCCTAACACACACTTTGGATAGCAGAGCCAGGGCAGACAATTAAAATGAGCCCTCTCTGAAGTCGCTACGTTGAGTGGTTGCAGAGATATGTCCCAAACTGTAAGGTCCCATAGAAGTGAATGGAGCAATGGCGTCTATGCGGTAAAGGCAAACACAATTTTTGCAAAGTTATAACTGTGAAGTAAATTTGCACCAAACATCACTAAAACACGTCACAAGACCCAATAAATACTGAACCCGGTAGGTAAAGTGCCCAACCCCCCCCCCCAAAGATGCTAGACCAGCAACCAAAGGGTTAAGTTACCACAGAAACTTGCTCCAAACACCCAGCATACATACAGATAAACCCAATGAGTGTAGGAGTATGCAAAAGGAACTCCAAAGGAGACCCCTGTGCAGAGGGGCAACATGAGACATGTGGACCTCAGCAGTCAAAGGGCTGCTCACCTTTCCTGCAGATCTTCTGTCTTCAGATTACCATGTATCAAGAAGAAGCCTCAGTGGGCAACTCCTGGGGAAAGATCTTGCAGCCAAGACTTCCCCCCAGGGCTTAGGTCCACAAAAGAACCTGGTAAACTGAGCTATCCATAGTTGGGTGATGAGAATTGTCAGTGATGGTAATGCACCTAATGGTGGTATCCCATATCTAACAGAAAAATAATATACAAGCTAAAACTATAGCACAACTGTTCTCTTGCCTTGTGTCTTCACCAAGGAACCAATCTTACTGAAGCTGGTTGGCTAGCTGTAGCCAATGAGTGAAGGTAGGCTCCACCCCTGCATTCACTTCTCAGAATTGTTCCTGTCTACTTAAAGGGGCTGATTGCCTACCCAAAGTTACCAGCAACCTATATTGGACGACAGAGGAAAAAAAAATATGATTGGGCCTCATTCTTCAAGTTGAAAACACCAAACAAATTGGCTATATTGCATTGGAGTCTACAGTCACCGGATGTCCTGGGTTTCCTCTTTAAATACCTGAATTAAAGGTGAATGACAACACTACACTGGCTGTGTAAAAACGGATGCTAAAATATCAAATGGGGCTATCTTCAACAGTATTCAGATTTGATCCCTGAAGAAAGGTGAAATTTACTCACCAATATTTGGTTTTCCTCTTTGTCTGTTCACAGCAGAAAAATGGGTGATCGCTCTGCCTCCCAGAAGGTAGGACCAATCATAGAAACTTAAAAGAGGAGCTGTGGAAAGGAAGATTCAGTTAACTGTTGTACAAGCTGTAGAAAGATATATTGTTAGTAACGTACTCAAGGTTCACATTTCTTAATCAAGGAACAATCCCAGAGAATTTATACAAAATTATACATAACATGAGACATATTATACAGAGGAAAATAGGGAGGGAGTGCCATGGAAGGACTCAGAGGAAAACAAAATATCGGTGAGTAAATTTCACTTTTTCCTCTGTGTCCTTACCACAGCAGAAAAATAGGAGTTCCCCAAGCAGTATAAACAAAGAGAGGGAAATTAAAAAATAAGGTAAGATCCTACCCTTAAATGGGAAGTGCTGCTTCTAGCACCTTCCTACCAAACATGGCTTCCACTGAGGCTAGAACATAAAGGCTGCAATGCTTGATGAATCTGGATACTGATGTCCAGGTGGCTGCTTCACAAATTTCCTCTTGGGTTGCAATAGCCCATGAGCTAGCTATAGCTCTAGCAGAATGGGCTTTGATACTGATAGGAGGTTCTTTATTGTCTGAAGTATATGCTAGATTTATGCAGTACCTTATCCATCTGGAAATGGAGGGCTTAAATGCCGCTGAGCCTTTGAATCTGTCAAAAAAGTGCACAAAGAGTGCTTCTGATTTTCTGAAACCTTAGTCATGTCTAGGTATATGGAAAAGCATCTGATCTAAGTGGTGTAGTTCCTCTTCCTTGGAATTTTGAGGGTTAGGACAGAATTAAGGTAGAACAGTTTCCTGGCCGAGATGGAAGTCATATGCGACTTTCGATCTGAAGGAGGGTCTGGTCCGTAAAACCACCTTAACTTGATGAAAGATGGTACAAGGAGGAGAACAGGATAGAGCTTGGAGCTCACTCACTCTCCTAGCTGAAGTGACATCAGTGAGAAATACTGTTTATAGAATTAGATTTTTGAGAGGAATAGAATCTAGGGGTTCAAATTGTTTGGAAGAGGCTATCTAGTTTAAGACCAGACTAAGATCCCAAGGAAGGACAATTTCCCTCATGGTAGGTTTGAGTTTACTTATGGCTTTCATGCATCTTTTAACAATATAGTCATCTGAAAAAGGTTCTGTTAGGACAACGGTGAGAACCGACAGCTGAACTCTAAGCGAGGAAGGTTTAAGATGTTTCCTGAACCCTTCTTGTATAAAATCCAGTAGACAGAGAAGTTATTTCTATTTAAATTGTTTCTTTGGCAACAATCATGGAAAATGGACCAGATTCTATAGTAAATTCTGGAAGTTGAGGGCGGTCTACCTGAACTTATGGTATTAGCAACCTCCTTTTAACAGCCTTTTACGGCTAGAGATCGCCACACAACTTGCAAGTCATTAATTTCAAGAAAGTTGCACTGGGATGAAATATGGGACCTTGAGACAATAGGTCTCAGATGACTGAAAGAGGCATGGGAGGCTGAAGGGACATCTGAAATGGTCCGCAAACCAGACTTTGCTTTGCCAAGCAGGGGCTATTAGGATTACTTGTGATCTGTCCCTCCTGATCTTGCAAAATACTTGGAGAAGAGGAGGAATGGAAGGGAAGATGTATGCCATAGGAAAAGTCCATTTTATTTTCAGAGCATTCTGGCCAACTGCCTTATTGCTCCTCCATCTGGATAGAAAGAGATGTTACTTTGTGTTGAACTCTGAGGCCATCAGATCTATTGATGACTTGCCTAGGCTTTTGGTGACTTTGGAAAGACTTCCTGTTTGAGTGGCCATTCCCTGGGGTCCAGGGTCTGTCTTCTGAGGAAATCCGCTTCGGTATTTATTATCCTTAAGATTGTCGGGCTATTTATATGAAGGTATCCAAAGGGTTAAACAGAGAACCACTCAGGTTGGATTTCTTCACTTAAATAGGCAAATGACAATATGAAATAATTCGAGAACTTTATCTTTAATATGTATTGACACGCTACTTCACAGTAACGAATTGATCACAAGAATCAATCCTTCATATTTGTGCAAAAATATATCTATTTTATTAAAATACAATATACAATGTATATATAAATATCAGCAACAATGAACTATATAAGTGATTAGCAATTATAATAGGTACACAGAAAATCAAACCACACTTATTATCATAAAGATTACCAGCGGTGCAAGGGTTAACCACCTATAGGTATATTCAGAGGTATAATAACAATAATTGCATTCAGCAGCATAGAATAGGTTAATTGATTGTTACAATTAATATAATACAGTTGGTTGCAGGGTTTCTTAATACCTCTGCCCCAGAAACTGTATAGACTATGCCAATTATGATGTAAGGTGTATTGTGAGATGAATTAAAGAATTCCTCTAACAATTCCTTGTATCATATATCAATAATAAACAAATTTAGGGAATAGCTGGAATAAAATCCCAGATTTTAAATCTCTATAATTTAATTATCTACTGAATTCAATATTGAATACCTCTGAATAAAAATATATAAATTGCAATTAATATAGTCAAACAAAGATTATATAAATAATCTACTTAGAACTACTTCATGCAACATATGTCTATAAAGTAACCAACTTCAGTCAACATATATTATGACAATAGCAACCTATATAAAACCTATAGGCACTCCAAGGGTTAATACAGACGTTTAAAACAGATGCCACACCCAGCAATTATTTTGTCTATGGAGTTAATACCTAATTACAAAATATAAGCCTGGCACATATACAGAGAATTCCAAAGAAAACACCACTAACAACAGACAAGTAGCGGTTAAAGGGTTAATAACTGGATTCAAAGAATATCCTGTATCAAATATTAACTATTATAATCTTCCCAGAACCACAAAATATTACTCTAGGAATACCAAGATTAATATTAGCTAATATAAATAACCCACGCTATATACTGTATTACACTGATTGGCAATTTATAACATTTCCCAATAATTATATAGATTCTATTATTTCCAGAATTTAATAGCTAAATCTAGCTTATTATAAATTATCCCAAATGGTTGGCCAGTCCACTTAAGATAACTATAAAACTATATTTCTTCAAACAGAAGAAAAATTGTGAAATTCTGGATTAAATGAATCTAAATGAATAAATGATATAGTTACCAATCAAAGTTTCTTTGTATTTCTCTGTGAGAGGCAGGATTAGAACTTCTCAGCAAAGCCTTCTTTTGTCAGGAATCACCAGGAGTACTTATTCAGGAAGTCACCTTTTCTGTTTCAGCCAGTCAAGTTGAGTCAAAGACCCTCTTTTAGGAAGTCAAAAAAAAAGACCCTGAACTAACAGTATCTGGGGATTATATTGACAAATTTTGCCTTATCAGTTATCCCCACCTTTTTCTAATGATTGGATAAAGATCCATCCCATTATACCGTGACATCACCGGTCTGCCCTGATTGGATATTAATATATCCCAAATTATTCAAGGAATGTGGATAATCCCAGTCATAATGCTCTCAAGACTCTAGGTGGAGCTCTTACTCTACTTTAGAATTTTACCTATAATCAGTTTTATGTCAGATCATGTGGCTTTCGTCAAAACTGAGAAAGGTCAAAAGGGTTATCAAAAACCTCCTAAATATGTCATTTTGCTATGTCTTACACATAAGGGAGTCCGTCTCTCTCAGCCACCTTGTCTCCAACTGACTATCCATCTGCCATTAAACTGACATTGTTATTTTTACTCCCTACCTTGGACTAATGGCTCATTGTTCACATATGATGTAATTTGAACACATTTTAAACAGAATTTCAGCTAATTCCTACAATTAGAATTAACCCTGTATGGTCCCCCAGGACAAAGTCTCTGACAAGATGTGGGATGCTGAGAGCATCTGGAGATTTTTCTCTGCCCACATTAAGATCTTTAATGCAAGACAAGTGAGACACTGGCTTTGTGTGCCGCCTTGATTGAGAAGATAACGTATAGCTGTCATGTTGCCTGAGCGTATGCAGACTGCTTGAGCTTTTAAAGTTGTGAAGTGAATTAGACTTCTCCATATTCCTTCCAACCCAGGATATTAATGTGACCTCTTTTCTGGTCCATACATCCTGAACTGTGCTTTGGTTGCACACTTCTCTCACACTTCTGGCATCTGTTGTCAGTATCTGCCAAACAGGTTCCTGAAGAGGTCTTCCCTTTGAGAGATTTTGGGGTTTCAACCACCAGGTTAGTTCCAGTTTTGTGTATCTTTAAACTAGTATCCTTTGATTGAAGTCCAATCTTCGAAAACTGTACGGAGTCTGGGACGTGTGTCTTTGCCCAAGGCACAATTTGGACATATGAGGACAGGGCTCCCAGAAGCTTTGAAAATTCCCTGGTAGAGTGGTATTTTTTTCCCGAAGAAAAACTCTGATAGCCTGCTTCTTCTGTCTTGAGAGAGGTATGCTGAGCCCTGCAGTGTGTTGAAATGAATCCCCGGGAACATTAGTTTCTGGGATGGGCAGAGATGGCTTTTTGCCCTGTTGATTACCCAACCTAGATTGGAGAGGAATTCCAGGCACAGTTTTGTGTTTTTTACAGCCCTGTCCTTGGACTCCTCTATCAATAAGATGTCGTCCATATAGGGAATTACACAAATTCCCTCCTGCCTGAGAAATGCCAAACTGGGGGCAAGGACCTTTGTGAAGACCCTGGGGGCAGAAGTCAGGCCGAAGGGAAGTACTTTCTGAATTGGAAGTGACTGCCAAAGATCGCAAATCTTAGAAATAATCTGTGAGAATGCCTGAATGGGATATGAAAACACAACCCTTAGATCGATTGTGGAGAGGAAAGCTTGAGGGAAGACGACATGGGTCACTGAGGAGGGTGTGTGCATCCTGAACTTCAGTCTTGTGATGAAGGAATTTATCAGTTTCAAGTCCAGGATCATCTGTAAACCATCTGTTAATTTATGTACTGGAATAAATTCCAGCACCCTTCTGGTCTGAAGGTACTTCTTCTATTACGTTTTTGTCTGAAGTTCTTGATCTCTGTGACGATCCTGGGCTTTAGGGACTGGTTGAGAATGCCCGAGGTAATTAAGCTCTGGCAAGTTGGGACGGTTTCTAACTCTAAAGAATACACCATCTCTATAATCTGAACAACAAAGATCTGGTTGAATTGACCGCCAGGTTCAGATAATTTCGCAGTCTGCCCCCACTGGAAGAAGATATGGGATCCTTTGCTCTTCATTGGGGATTCCTAGGAAACTCCCTTCTAGGTCCACCTTTTGCACCCGGAGCCTGTCCTTTTTTGGGTTGCTCAAATTCTCATCCTGGTCTGTATATTCTGGCCTCCCAAAAGGACTGCTTGTGAAAATCAGATTATCTTGGACAACCACATCTGCCTCTATGCTCCTGTGGTAGGATGGAGCTCTTTCCACCTGATGATTTTTTTTTAAATAATTTCTTCAAGTTGTCTGGCAAAGAGCCTAGTTCCCACGAAATGTAAAGATACTAATCTATTTTTCAATGATCCATCTGCTTCTCAAGCTTTGATCCATAGATCCCGCCTTGCAGTGACTGAAAGGGTAGAAGATTTAGCCAGTAATTTGTGTCTAAGGAGGCATGTCAGGAAAAATTCACTGCTTCCTTAATAGCAGCCGCGTCTTTAAGGAGTCTGGGTCTAGAGACAGAAGATCCAAGTTTCTCCTCCAATTCATTGTGCCAGATTTGAAGGGTGTGGAAAACACAGGCTACTGCTGTAGAGGATTTAATGTTATGCCCAATCGTTGATAACGGTTTCTTCAAAGCTGAATCAGCTCTTTTGTCTAAGGCATCCTGGAGCATGGTGCCATCTTCAAGATAACTCATTGTCCTTCTGGAAACTTGTACAATGGCTGCATCAACTTTAGGAGGGGAAGTCCAGGTAGCAGTGTCTTCCTGCAACATAAGGGTACATTCTCATGAATCTTCTAGATAAAGCAGATGTCTTATCCCCCTGGCTACATTTGGTCTTGATATTCTGGATGGATTTATGAACTGGAAAAACCAGGGATTTTTTTTTTTTACATCCCATAAAGGTGGCATCCATGATGTCCAGTTCTTTTGGTGTATCTGCTAAAGTTTTTTCTCACGGATTTGAGAAATCCCTCAAGTTTATCCAAACTGAATGAACCTGTGTCGCCAACTAATTCGCCTTCTTTGGTGGAAGAATCAGCTGATTCGTAATCAATAACACTGCCCTCTTCCTTATTATGCAGAGTAGATGGCCCTTTATCAGGATCAGAGGTTCTCTGCCTTTTCCTGGCAGAAGCTTGCATGGTGGAGAAAGTCTCTTGCATAGAGGACCTCATCCACCCTAAAAAAATCTTTACATTGGAATGTGCAGTCTACACACAGTTTTGATGCATCAGTAGAGGATAGTTTATCATAACATCCTGCACAACTCCTTGGTTTAGGGGGCAATTTATCTTCCTTGGGGATCACTGCTTCAGTAGCATGTTTAGTATTGTCTGCAGAGGTTGTTTTTGCAGCAGAGGACATAAGACAATAACCCCAGCGAAAACAGCATAACAAGCATCAAACCAGTAAGTATTACTCACTCTCCTGGCTGAAACTGCAGAGCTGCTTCTTTAAATGCCCCAGGGAACAGGAAGAACACTGAATCCATGCATGCATTCCACTGGTGGAACATATGGCTTTGACTTCCTGTATGAGGTCATAAATGCAACCTCTACTTCCTGGTGCAGCTCCCTGGCAATCGGATGCCCTGGATCAGCATGGAGGAGGATTACAGGTATGCTGAGCTTGACAGGAAAGACAGGCCCCATGCAACCATGTTACAGGGTATATGGTCCTTAATGCCCCCCGCCTATGCACGGCACAATTGCTAGCCTCCTGCATAAAAAAGCAAACTTCCATTAAAATAAACTTAAAACAGAGAGAGAGAGGCATACATGCCTCCGTCCACCAGCTTGGTAGGACCAGCAAAAAATGAATCATCCTTTCCAGAGAGCCCTTTTTAAAGTTTTTATGATTGGTCCTACCAATTGGGAGGTGGAGCTATCACTCATGTTTCTGCCATAGTAAGGACACAGAGGAAAGTATATCAGATACAAAACACGTAGGCTCAGTACCCCTTTCGGCAGCAACCTTCTATCAGAGTGCTACTCTATACCTACATCTTCCAAGTAGAACATAAAGATTCCGTGAAACAGGAGGTATTTCATCAGATGCATAATTCAGGCCTCTGCCCACTATGGAGTAGGAAGTCCATACACAGGACCCACACCGGCAGGTTGTCTTAAAAGAAAGACAAGAGAGAAGCCAAGAAAACAACTGTACAATACCTGCCCGCTATATTTAGGCAACCTAAAGAATCTATTTGTCCAGATATTGGATGTTTGATAAGGAGGAGGTTACGTATCATAAACAGTGAGCTCATGTGACTTAAAAAGTAGTGATATTACTAAAATATATTAATAGTGCTATACAGGCCTTGAAAAAAAGCTCACAGCGCTAATGCACCATAATGTATACATTTAGTGAATAGGAGAAAAGCGATAAGTAATAACTGGCATCTGGATAGCAGCAATGTATAGCATAAATGTATACATTATGGTGAGTCAGCGCTGTGAGCTTTTTCCTTTGTATTCACAAATTTCCCTCGCTCATTCTAGCAGCTTCTCTGTTTAATTCAGATTATTAGCACATTTATAATTGTATTTTCACATTTGCATTTCTTGAGCGTCCTTGAAGGCATGTGTGTTTGGCTCCCTTATGCTCACATACTTTGTCAATTTTAATTGTTATTCCTCATGTGGCCTGTGGGGGTGGTAAGTTCTGCCCTATAAATAGGATGAAAGGACTCCTAGACCTCTTAGGTCAGTAACCACTTCCTGTAGGCCAAAAAAGTCTCATTGCAAGCAAGTCCCCTCTTATACCATTTTTAAAAATATTTGTTTGTCCAATTTATTTACTTGCAAACACGATGCCATACAAATAATAGGATTTTAGTCTTACCTGTTAAATCCTTTTCACTTAGTCCATACAGGTCACTGGTACACTGGGAGGCGATCCACCCCTTTAATAGGCAGGAACATTCATTCAAATGTATGCAGGGGGTGGAGCCTCCCCTCCTACTTAAGCTGCCTTCAGGCCAGAACCAAGCTAGATTGATTTGAGACACTTAAACTGACCAGAGGTAAGAAGGAAAAGGAAGACTCCTGTGAGCATGCCCCGAAGGTCTCCCACTGAATGCCACAGGAGAGCCAAGCATGGTCCCTTGACAGGGTGGGAGACCAGTGACCTGTATGGACTAAGTGAAAGGGATTTAACAGGTAAGACTAAAATCCTATTTTCACTGTCGTCCAATACAGGTCACTGGTACACTGGGATGTACAAACATTGATCTGTCTCAGAGGCGGGAAGTAAGGCAAGGACCAGGCATAAGGCCCAAGTCACTAGAACTGCTATGAACCAGTTAATCATATAGCCCAATAACAGAAGTGTCAACGGACACCAACCAGGGGGAAAAATATAAACCCCCGAACTAACACAACACACTGAAGTAGAGCCAACCGGGCTCAACAGTAAGGAAGCACTAGGAATCACAGAGTAGAAGTCCTAAATAGCCAAAACTGCCTCCAGGACCTTCCTCCCAAAGCTGGCATCAGCCGAGGCCAGTACATCAACACGGTAGTGCTTCGAGAAGCTGTGCACAGAGGACCAAGTGGCCGCTTTGCACAGCTGATCAGCAGATGCCTGATTCTTATAGGCCCAAGAGGCCCCAATTGATCTGGTGGAATGAGCAGTAACCCTGAAGGAAACATGCTTATTCCGCAATTTGTAGGCTTCACGGATGGTAGATTTAATCCAAGAGGCAATAGTTACCTTGGATGCTGATCTCCCTGCCCTAGGCCCCTCAGGAATGACGAACAAGGCGTCAGACTTCCTGATAGACTCAGTGCAATGAACATAAAATTTAAGACAACGCACAACATCCAACAAATGGAGATCTCTTTCCTTGTCAGAGGAAGGGTTAGGGCAGAAAGAGGGAACCACAATCTCCTGATTGATGTGAAATTCAGAGACAACCTTGGGTAAAAACTCCTTGGAAGTGCGAAGCACTGCCTTATCTTTGTGAAACACCAAGTAAGGAGGTTTACAAGACAGAGCTTGTAACTCTGCTACCCGGCGAACTGAGACAATAGCCAAAAGAAAGGCCATTTTCCAGGTCAAGAGACGCAAAGGAATAGAAGCCAAGGATTCAAATGGGGGTCTCTGGAGAACCCCCAGCACCAAATTGAGGTCCCACTGGGGAGCAGGACTCTTGAAGGCAGGCCGGACATGAGCCACACCTTGGAAGAAAACCTTAACATCAGGAAGAATAGCAATCCTTTCCTGGAAAAACACAGACAGAGCTGAAGTCTGAACCTTAAGAGAACTCAGGCTGAGTCCCTTCTCAACCCCATCCTGTAAAAAGGCTAGGACTGTGGGAAGATGGAAATCTAGAGACAGATCCTTAGCAGTACACCATGCTACAAAGGTGGACAATATGTGATGATAGATCTTGGAAGACACAGGTTTGCGAGCTCTAAGCATCGTAGACACCACTGAAAAGGAAAACCCTTTCTTCTTTAGAATTGAGGATTCAACGTCCAAGCCATCAAATGGAGATGCTGAACATCCTCCTTCCACAGATATCCCTGAAGAAGTAGATCTGGACGTGCAGGAAGCGGGACATGATCCGTCACAGACATGGCTAGCAGTTCCGGATACCAGGACTGACGAGGCCAATTTGGAGTGATCAGGATGACAGGACAACACTCCACCTTCAGCTTCTGGATGACTCGGATCAACAGAGGAAGAGGAGGGAAGATGTAAGCCAGAGGAAATGTCCAAGGGATTGACAAGGCATCCACTGCCAGAGCAAGAGGGTCCCTCCACCGGGAGCAAAACACTGGCACCTTCCTGTTGTGTCTGGTTGCCATCAGATCCACTACTGGCACCCCCCACATCTGGGTGAGAAGGTGAAACACTTCTGGATGAAGCACCCATTCTCCGCTGTCGACTGTGTGACGATTGAGAAAGTCTGCCATGACGTTGTCTACGCCTGGAATGTGAACCGCTGAGATGACGGGATGTGAAGGTATGCATCCTGAAGGTCCAGGGAGGCAAGGAACTCCCCTGGAGACATTGCTGCTATCACTGAACGCAGAGATTCCTGACGAAAGTGGGAACTCACAACAAAGGAATTGAGATCATTGAGATCCAAAATAGGACAAGCACCTCCGTCCTTTTTGGCCACTACGAACAGGTTGGAATAGAATCCTGAACCTGTGTCTTCTGGTGGAACCAATTCCAGGACCTCTTTGTCCAAAAGATCCTGAATAGCGTTGTCGAACAGACGTCTTTTTGTAGGTTCCTGAGAAGGACGAGTAAAATGGAACCGAAAAGGAGGAAGGGAAGAGAAAGGGATCCTGTATCCCTCTGATACCACCTGAACAACCCAAGGGTCCGCCACAGACTCCTCCCAAACCCGGCGAAACATGTGGAGACGTCCACCTACAGCCAGATGCGGACCCAAGTTCGGCGAGTCATGCCGAAGCAGTCTTGGAGGTCTTGGCCTTAGGGGCAACTTTGGGCTTCCAGGACTGTTTGGGCTTGGAGGAGGAGCGCGTGGAAGACAGACCTGTTTGGGACGTGGAGCGTGTCTCAGTTTGGAAAGAACGAAAGGACCGATTGCGTTTGGCTGGAAACTTCTTCTTGAACACCGATGGCAGAAGAGTACTTTTGCCACCAGTGGCCTCACTAATCATCTCCTTAAGTTCAGATCCAAACAGTAAGGACCCCTGAAAGGGCAAAGAAAGCAAGGCTTTCTTAGATGCAGTGTCAGCAGACCAAATCTTCAACCAAAGAGCACGTCTAGCAACTATGGAGGAGGTAGAGGCCCTCGCCATCATGCGCACAGCATCAAAAGCAGCATCAGCAACATAATTTTGAGCTTCTAACATATTTGCAAGAAGCTGCAACTGCTCAGACACCGGAGCATCCTGGCGAACCGCCACAGCCAATTGCTCAGTCCAGGCCGCAATTGCCCTATTAACCCACGCCACTGCAAAGGTTGGACGCATGGCAGTGCCAACAGAGGCAAAAATGGATTTAAGACAAATCTCTAACTTTTTGTCCGTCCAATCTTGCAGGGCCGAAGCATCAGACACAGCTAAGGCAGTAGATTTGGATAACCTAGAAATAGGAGCATCCACTTTAGGAGGATGAACCCATTTTGCCAGTTCAGTCTCAGGAAAAGGATAAAGTTTAGCAAACTTTTTGGACACAGAAGAGGATTTTTCAGGGTTCTTCCATGCGTCTGAGACTAAACGGGCAAGGGTAGGGTTAGTAGGAAAACAAACCACAGCCTTTGATGGTTTCTGGAAAACATCAGTAGGATCATGAGTGGATTCCTGAGTCAAAGGAAGGTTGAGCGTAGTAAGTACAGCTCTGATCAAACCCTCAGCCGAAACTTCAGGGTCACATTCATAAGGGTCACCAATGGACCGATTAGATTCAATGACAGTGCCTTCCTCAGCATCAGAATCTTGTAAAAGTTCTTCTTCAGAAGAATCAGACACATCAGGAGCCCCCTGTGGCTTAGGCAGGGAGGTCCTGATTGAGGAGGGGGTCTGCCAGACTTGCAGAGCCCCCTGAACCTGAGAGGGAAAGAGTTGAAGAGTGGATCTGAGATCCCTAGTGGCAGCTTTAAACTCTTACCCAAGTTGGCTCAATAGCATGGCTGGGAAGCCCAGGGTTGCTATCCTGACTTTCTGCACATTTTGGGCATAAATGACCTGAAAATTCTCTAGGCAGCCCAGAGTGACAAGAGGAGCAAAACGCAATGGGGGAAATGGTCACCCCAGCCTCTTTGGTCTTGGGTGTAGCCCCTGACTCCAGTGGAGTAGACATGCTCACACCGTCAGATATACACCACCTAATAAAACCACCCAGTAAAAGTGTGAAAGATTAAAGTTTCACCCCAGAAATGCCTAAAATCGGACATATCTGGCCAGCGAAGGGTTAATCTGCTGAGAGGAGAGAAGGCTCGGTCCCTGCGTAGTATACTCGTTGAGAAAAACACCACAAAATGGCTGCCGCGACGGGAGCCAATCAGAAAACGAGCGCGAAGCGGGCGCTCATGGGAAAATAGGATTTTAGTCTTACCTGTTAAATCCTTTTCACTTAGTCCATACAGGTCACTGGTACTCTGGGAGGCGATCCGCCCCTTTAATAGGCAGGAACAATTATTCAAATGTGTGCAGGGGCGGAGCCTCCCCTCCTACTTAAGCTGCCTTCAGGCCAGAGTCACTAGATTGATTTGAGACACTAAAACTGACCAGAGGTAAGCAAGAAGGAAGACTCCTGTGAGCATGCCCCGAAGGTCTCCCACTAAATGCCACAGGAGAGCCAAGCATGGTCCCTTGACAGGGTGGGAGACCAGTGACCTGTATGGACTAAGTGAAAAGGATTTAACAGGTAAGACTAAAATCCTATTTTCACTGTCGTCCAATACAGGTCACTGGTACTCTGGGATGTACAAACATTGAGCTGACCCAGAGGCGGGAAGTAAGTCAAGGACCAGGCGCAAGGCCCAAGTCACTAGAACTGCTATGAACCGGATAATCACATAGCCCAGAATAGAAGTGTCAACGGACACCAACCAGGGAAAACAACCCCTGAACTAACACAGCACACTGAACTAGAGCCACTAAGAATCACAGAGTAGAAGTCCTAAACAGGCAAAACTGCCTCCAGGACCTTCCTCCCAAAACTGGCATCAGCCGAGGCCAGTACATCAACTCGATAGTGCTTTGAAAATGTGTGCACAGAGGACCAAGTGGCCGCTCTGCACAGTTGATCAGCAGATGCCTGATTCTTGTAGGCCCAAGAGGCCCCGATAGATCTGGTGGAATGGGCAGTCACCCGGAAGGGAACATGATTATTCCGCAACTTATAGGCTTCACGAATAGTAGCCTTAATCCAAGAGGCAATAGTAACTTTGGAAGCCGGTCTCCCTGCCCTGGGCCCCTCAGGAATGACGAATAGAGCGTCAGACTTCCTGATAGACTCGGTGCGATGAACATAAAACTTGAGGCAATGCACCACATCCAACAAATGGAGATCTCGTTCCTTGTCAGATGAAGGATTAGGGCAGAAAGAGGGAACCACAATCTCCTGATTGATGTGAAACTCGGACACAACCTTGGGCAAGAATTCCTTGGTAGTGCGAAGCACAGCCTTATCCTTGTGGAACACCAGGTAAGGAGGTTTACAAGACAGCGCTTGTAACTCTGCCACCCGGCGAACTGAAACAATAGCCAAAAGAAAGGCCATCTTCCAAGTCAAGAGACGTAAGGGAATGGAAGCCAAGGATTCAAACGGGGGTCGCTGGAGAACTCCCAGCACCAAATTGAGGTCCCACTGGGGAGTAGGACTCTTGAAGGCAGGCCGAACATGAGTCACGCCCTGGAAGAAAACTTTAACATCAGGAAGGATAGCAATCCGTTCCTGGAAAAATACAGACAAAGCAGAAGTCTGAACTTTGAGGGAACTCAGACTGAGCCCTTTCTCAACACCATCCTGCAGAAAAGCCAGGACAGTGAGAAGATGAAAATCTAGAGACATCTTCCGATCAGTACACCAAGCCACAAAGGTGGCCCAGATACGATGATAGATCTTGGAGGACACAGGCTTGCGAGCACTAAGCATCGTCGACACCACTGAAGGAGAAAACCCTTTCTTCTCTAGAATTGAGGATTCAACCGCCAGGCCATTAAATGGAGATGCTGAACATCCTCCTTCCACAGATATCCTTGAAGAAGTAGATCCGGACGGGCAAGAAGTGGAAACGGTTCCGCCACTGACATGGCCATCAACTCCGGATACCAGGACTGGCGAGGCCAGTTCGGAGCGATCAGGATGACAGGACAACGCTCCAGCTTCAACTTCTGGATGACTCTGAGCAATAGAGGAAGAGGAGGGAAGATGTAAGCCAGAGGAAAATCCCAAGGGATTGACAAGGCATCCACTGCTAGAGCAAGAGGGTCCCTCCACCGGGAGCGAAATGCCGGCACCTTCCTGTTGTGTCTGGTAGCCATCAGGTCTACTGCAGGTACCCCCCATCTCTGGGTGATTAGGTGAAACACCTCTGGATGAAGAGCCCACTCTCCGCTGTCAACTGTGTGACGACTGAGGAAGTCCGCCATGACGTTGTCTACGCCTGGAATGTGAACCGCTGAAATGACAGGCACGTGATCCTCTGCCCAAGATAAAATATCCTTGACCTCCAACCAGGCGGTGAAACTTCTTGTGCCGCCTTGCCTGTTGATGTAGGCCACTGCGGTGGCGTTGTCGGACTCCACTCTGACAGGGCAACCTTCCAGCTGAGATTCCCAGTGCCTCAGGGCAAGCCGTATGGCACGCAGTTCCAGAACATTGATGGGAAGAAGAGATTCCTCCAGTCCCCATTTCCCCTGGGCACTGAAACGACCCAGCACTGCTCCCCATCCCCGGAGGCTGGCATCCGTTGTGAGCGTGGTCCAATAGGGAACTCGAAAGGATCTCCCTTTCAGGAGATGAGAGATCTAACCACCAGTGCAGACTCGATTCGACATGAGGAGGCAGAGAGACTGACAGATGCTGATGATCTGGATGATTCTTGCATGTCTGGATCACAAACCTCTGAAGTTCCCTGGTGTGAGCCATGGCAAAGGGCACAGCTTCGATTGTGGAAATGAACTTCCCCACCAGAGACGTCAACTTCGGTACTGGGACCCTGTCCAGTTCCAGGATCCCAGCTACTCGGACGGCTATCTGATGAGCCACTTCCTCTGGCAGAAACACCATGCACTGTTGGGTGTCGAACAGGAGACCCAGGAACAGGAGTCTTTGAGATGGGACCAAGTCTGACTTGTCCAGATTCAATATCCAGCCGTGACTGTTCAGAGTGTGTATACACAGCTGCATCTGCTGGTGGAGAAGCTCCGTTGAGGAGGCTTTCAGAAGGAGATCGTCCATGTAGGGGGTCACTCTGACACCTTTCCGATGAAGCACAGCTATCAAAGATCCCAATACTCTCTGAAAAACCAGAGGGGCTGAAGTCAGTCCAAAGGGAAGAGCTGAAAACTGAAAATGTCCCCTGTGGCAGGCAACCCTGAGATAACGTCTGCTCTCTGGATGAATAGGGATGTGAAGATATGCATCCTGAAGGTCCAGGGAGGCAAGGAACTCCCCTGGAGACATTGCGGCAATCACAGAGCGCAGAGATTCCTGGCGGAAGTGGGAACTCACAACAAAGGAATTTAGATCCTTTAGATCTCCCCTGGAGACATTGCTGCTATCACTGAACGCAGAGATTCCTGACGAAAGTGGGAACTCACAACAAAGGAATTGAGATCCTTGAGATCCAAAATAGGACGAGCACCTCCGTCCTTTTTGGCCACTACAAACAGGTTGGAATAGAATCCTGAACCTGTGTCCTCTGGAGGAACCAATTCCAGGACCTCTTTGTCCAAAAGATCCTGAATAGTGTCGTCGAACAGACGCCTTTTTGTAGGTTCCTGAGAAGGACGAGTAAAATGGAACCGAAAAGGAGGAAGGGAAGAGAAAGGGATCCTGTATCCCTCTGACACTACCTGAATAACCCATGGGTCCGTCACAGACTCCTCCCAAATCCGGCGAAAGATGTGGAGACGTCCACCTACTGCCGGATGCGGACCCGGGTTCGGTGAGTCATGCCGAAGCAGTCTTGGAGGTCTTGGCCTTGGGGGCAACTTTGGGCTTCCAGGACTGTTTGGGCTTGGAGGAGGGACGCGTAGAGGACGGCCCCGTCTGGGACGTGGAGCGTGTCTCAGTCTGAAAGGAACGAAAGGACCAGTTGCGTTTGGCTGGAAACTTTTTCTTGAAGACTGAAGGCAGAAGAGTACTTTTACCTCCAGTAGCCTCACTGATCATCTCTTTGAGTTCAGAACCAAATAGCAAGTTCCCCTGAAAGGGCAAGGAAAGCAAGGCTTTCTTAGAGGCCGTATCAGCAGACCAAATTTTCAGCCAAAGGGCACGTCTAGCCACCACAGAAGAAGTGGAGGCCCTCGCCATCATGCGCACAGCATCAAAGGCAGCATCAGCAACATAATTCTGTGCCTCAGTAATATTAGCAAGGAGCTGCAACTGCTCAGATACCGGTGCATCCTGGCAGACCGCTTCAGTCAGTCGTTCAGTCCAGGCCGCAATAGCTCTATTAACCCACGCCACTGCAAAGGTTGGACGCATGGCAGTGCCAATGGAGGCAAAAATAGACTTAAGAGAAAGTTCTAGCTTTTTGTCCGTCCAATCCTGCAGGGCAGAGGCATCAGAGACAGCTAAAGCAGTAGATTTGGACAGCCTGGAAACAGGACCATCCACTTTAGGAGGATGAACCCATTTTGCCAGTTCAGTCTCAGGAAACAGGTACAGTTTAGCAAACTTTTTGGACACAGAAGAGGACTTATCAGGGTTCTTCCACGCCTCAGTGACTAGACGGGCAAAAGTAGGGTTAGTTGGAAAACATATAACCGCCTTAGATGGTTTTTGGAAAACGTCAGTTGGATCATGAGTAGATTCCTGAGTCAGAGGAAGGTTGAGCGTAGTTAACACAGCTCTAATCAAACCCTCAGCAGAAACCTCAGGGTCACATTCATAAGGGTCCCCAATGGACCTGTTAGATTCAATAACAGTGCCTTCCTCAGCATCAGAATCCTGCAATAGTTCTTCTTCAGAAGAATCAGACACATCAGGAGCCCCTTGTGGCTTAGGCAGGGAGGTCCTGATTTTAGAGGGGGTCTGCCAAACCTGGAGAGCCCCCTGTACCTGAAAGGGAAAGAGTTGGAGAGTAGATCTGAGATCCCTAGTGGCAGCTTTAAACTCTTTCACCCAAGTTGGCTCAATAGCATGGCTGGGAAGCCCAGGGTTGCTATCATGACAATCAGTGTATTTAGGGCATAAACTACCAGAACAATCTCTAGGCAGCCCAGAGTGACAAGAGGAGCAAAGCGCAATGGGGGGAACAGACACCCCAGCCTCCTTAGTCTTGGGTCTAGCCCCTGGCTCCAGTGGAGTAGACATGCTCACAGCGTCAATATACACCACTTAACAAATATCACCCAGTAAAAGTGTGGAAGATTAAATTTTCACCCCAGAAATGCCTAAAAACGGACTTATCTGGCCAGCGAAGGGTTAATCTGCTAAGAGGAGAGAAGGCTCGGTCCCTGCGTAGTATACTCGCTGAGAAATAACACCACAAAATGGCTGCAGTCAGGTCAACCAATCAGAAAACGGGCGCAAAACGGGCGCTCGTGGGAAATGTAGTTTTCTCACAGAAGTACCCCAAACAGTGCCCGAAGCCCCCCCGAACTCCCCACACCCCGAAAACAGACACCGGATGATAGAGCAGGAGCATAGAAATAAAATGAGCCATCTCTGAAGCTGCTGTGACAAGCGGTTCCAGAGATATGTCCCACACTGTGTAATCTCATAGAGAGTAAAGGAGCAATGGCGTCTATGCGGGAAAAGGCGCGCTTAAAGGCGCGGAACACTAAATTTTAATAAAGTTCAACTGAAACATAAAAAGCCCCAAACAGTTGTCAAACACATGAGAAACATAAGAAAAACAATACCAATGCTCCAAAACCCAGAGAATACCACAGAAATTGCATAATTATAAGAAATGCAAATAAAAACACCCTATGAGTGCTGGAGTGCAATGCAAACTCCCAAATACAAGCCCATCAAAGGGACACTGTGGGGACAAGTGGACCTTCAGCACTCAAGGGGTGGCTCACCTTTCTGCAGGACTTCTGTCTTCAGGTGACCATGATGAAGTAGGAATAGACCAGAGGTAAATTCCCCAGCAGGGAAGCTGCTTGACTCAAGCTGTTCCCTCTTCAGGGCATAAGGTCCACAGAAAATCCCTGGAAGCTGCACTAGCCACTTTAGAGAGGGCAATTCACAGCCATGGTCACCCTCCTAATGGTGGTATTCCAAATTTGAATAAAAATAATAAAATACTAAGTTGAATGTATAGATGTTTTCCACCTGGTGTGCACAGCACACAGGAACAAATCAATCTGGTGGCTCTGGCCTGAAGACAGCTTAAGTAGGAGGGGAAGCTCCGCCCCCTGCACACATTTGAATAATTGTTCCTGCCTATTAAAGGGGCGGATCGCCTCCCAGAGTACCAGTGACCTGTATTGGACGACAGTGAAACGTAGTTTTCCTCAGAAGTACCCCTAAACAGTGCCCGAAGCCCCCCCAAACCCCCAACACACTGAATCTAGTCACCGGATGATAGAGCAGGAGAAGACCAACAAAATGAGCCCTCACTGAAGTTGCTGTGACAAGCGGTTCCAGAGAAACGTCCCACACTGTGAAATCCCATAGAGAGTAAAGGAGCAATGGCGTCTATGCGGGAAAAAGCGCGCTTAAAGGCGCGGAACACTAAATCTGAATAAAGTATACTAAAAGTAAAAAGTACACCAAACACACTTTTGACATGGAAAACATGCGAAAATAAGGACCCAATGTTCCAAAACCCAGGGAATACCACAAACATTGCATAAATACAAGCAATATAAATAAAAACACCCTATGAGTGCTGGAGTGCAGAAAGCTTAAACTCCCAAATACAAGCCCAGAGAAGGGACACTGTGGGGACAAGTGGACCTTCAGCACTCAAAGGGTGGCTCACCTTTCTGCAGGACTTCTGTCTTCAGGTAACCATGTTAAAAGGAGATTAACCAGAGGAAAATCCCCCCAGCAGGGAAGCTGCTTGACTCAAGCTGTTCCCTCTTCAGGGCATAAGGTCCACCAGAAAATCCCTGGAAGCTGCACTAGCCACTTTGGAGAGGGCAATTCACAGCCATGGTCACCCGCCTAATGGTGGTATTCCATATTTGAAAGAAAACAATAAAAAACTAAAGTTGAATGAGAGATGTTCTCCACCTGGTGTGCACAGCACACAGGAACAAATCAATCTAGCTTGGCTCTGGCCTGAAGGCAGCTTAAGTAGGAGGGGAGGCCCCACCCCCTGCATACATTTGAATGAATGTTCCTGCCTATTAAAGGGGCGGATCGCCTCCCAGTGTACCAGTGACCTGTATTGGACGACAGTGAAATTAGTTCTTATAGCCTATGAAGCCTTTCCTTATAACATCTGATTTACCCCATGTTTATTTTTAATATATTTTTTTTTAATTTAGATAGGGCTACAAAGGTACATTAGAGTAGGTACTTGCCAGATTTGAGGTACCTTGCCGAGCTTAACATCTCTTGGCCATTTGATGGACTAAATCCTCATTTATCAACCAAGTTATTATATATGACAAGGCAGGGCACACACAAACTGGTATGGACAAGGCAGGTTTGCTTTTTTGTTTTGTCTATACAGGTCTTGTTAGTTATTAAAGTGTTAGTAATGTCCCATAAAAACGTGTTATAGTTTTGTAGAGGACGAAAAAAATAAGCTGAATGGCGCAAACCCTCTCTCTCAAACCGATATGGTTTGAGAGATATAAGCATTGAAAGTTCCCCCCTCCCTCCCCTTCTCCTGATATCAGCTGTAAAGCTGACAGCAGGAGATCCATGTTGGCCGACACGAGGAGGCTCTGCAGCAGAGCCGAAATCGCATTATTGTAAAAGAATTACTTAATTGGAAAGGTCTACAAAGTGTAATTGCAAACCAGGCACACTTTGTAGACCTTTCCAACGAAGTAATTATTTTGCAATAATTCAACTTCGGCTCTGCTGCAGTCCCGCAGGCTGATCTCCAGACCGGCTAGATGCTGACGTCAGGAGAGGGAGGGGGAACTTTCAATGCTTATAGCTCTCAAACCATAGCGGTTTGACAGATAGGGTTTGAGCCATTACGCTTATTTTTTCATCCTCTACAAAACTATAACAAGTTTTTTTTGGGACATTACTGTCCCTTTAAAGGGATATTCTTGTATATAAATATATAGTGTTATAGGTATATCTCTTCGGTTTTGTATTAAATTGTTATATGTTTATAGAGTTTCCAGTGTTCTCCTTACACATTTTGTTCTTTTTGTACATATTTTTGGACAATAGGATTGTATCGATTGGTCACTCTATCCTTTATCAAAAACAGTCTCCTTTGGGATACGGAGAATAATAGGCGCCATCTTTTCCAATAATTTGGTTGTTTTGTATATATCTCCTTCAGAAGGCACACACACCCAGGGGTGGCAGTAAGGAGGTTATGCTCATCTCTATACTGCCTGTCCATTGAGACAGCATGGAGCATAGCCCCTGTTAAAATCACTGTAAGGACTTCACTCTCCAACAAAATACAGCTTTCTCTACACCCTGTTTTCCAGTTGCCACCTACAAGACTTTAGCCTCCAACACAATACATGCCTCCTATCCTTGCCAGCACTGATTGACTCACATTCCCCTTCAACTTCTCACTCTACCCCTCCCCCCCCGCCTCCCTCACCTTTGCCTGATTCATTCACACTTCCCTCCGACACACTGGCTCATATTCCACTTTGCCTCTACATCACCTCACATTCACCTTCCAATATTCAACTCAAACATCATGTCCCTACTATTTAGAGACTTCTGTCTACAACCCCCCACACACCACCTTCTCTCCTGTCTCCCATTATCACATTCTCCTTTGTCCACTTCCCTCCCATGATCCTCTTTTCCCATTTGGACTCGCACTGCTTTCTCCTGTCTCTGCCATTATGATCTCCATCTCCCCTCTTTGCACTGCCTCCCATTATGCCCTTCCCCCTTGTTGCTCTCTGACCTACAGTGTCCACTTTCTCTGCTGTCCATGCTTTGTCTTCTTTTACCTCTCCCCATCACATTTGCAATATCCTCCTTTTTGCTCTCTTCCCCATTTCCATACTTTGGCCCTGTTTGTCCCTCCCCCCTTCCCTTTTCCCACAGAACACTGATTCACACTGCACCGAGACAATGCTCCGTGTAGTCTGAATCAAACTACTCTGTGGCTTCGGCTAAACTGTACCTTTGAACAGAGTCTGTAGCCCTACTGCTCTGTCAGCAAACGTTGGTAAAAGTCTCCCCCTGTCCTTTTCTACTCCCTGGTTGCTGTGCGCTCTGGTGGCTCCCCCATTGTTGGACAACAGTTCACATCATCCTCAGCCACCCAAATGATGGCCGTTGTAGTCCAGTAGTTGGAGAGCCACATTTTTCTGCTACCTTCCCCATATTCTCATGAGCCCTTCTTCTCATGGGTGTGTGCGCTCGTGTCTGTATGTGCTGTACGTGCGAGTGTTATGGGCAACACTGTATTCTTTTTGCCCCCTTTGGGGGGAACCATTGTTTTAAAGAGTGGGATGCCCTCAAGGTTAGTCTTTAAACTGTTTATGTGGGGTGAAACCAGATCAAACTCCAGTAATAACAGATCATAGACTCTGCAAAAGCTCTCTTAAAGAGCCCCTATCCCTTCTCCTCTTGCTCTGGGTGCCCTTGTAAGAAACGACAGTCCCCACATTCATTGTAAGGTACTCTTAAAGCCTTTGAATGGCAGAGGGTGAGCAATGTTTTGCTTCACAATGCACTGTTCACCACAATGGCACTTAATGGGTTAATAGTGAGATATTTAGCACTAGTGAAAAGACAACAGCAAACTATTCCATACTTCATTCTCCCTGTACATATAGATCTCATTGACTGCAGCTCTGAGTAATTTGAGTGCTTTAATAAGTGCTTCTGGAAGGGTATTTCCCAACGGGCTTCAAAGGACAGTATCAAAATCCCCCAAGAAAGGCTGATGTCACCAGAATGGCAAAATACAGAATAACAGGGTTTTAAGCTATGGGAACTTGACTCCCATAGTAGTCAGAAGTCAAATAGTCCAGTTACTTGACCCTTTAACTTGAGGAAAAGTGGATAGGTTTGATAAAGTAGAGCAAATGAAGATGAAAGCAATACAGAAAAGGCATTTAAAGTTGGACTAAAAGTTAGATGTAAACTGTATTGATCAGTAGTGCAGATGCACTACATTTATCAATGGAGAAATGATTTTGAAGTCACTGAGCATCCAAACAGTTTTTCGAAGTGTCCCACTTTTCAAAGACGTCACAACCAGTTGCTTTCTGCAGGGCAGGATTATCCACGTCTCACTGGTGTAGTTAAAGCGGAACTTTCATCCGCTATAAAGTCGCCCTGCTAGAATTAAGCAGGTAGCAACTAGCTTCTGAATGTATGGTTTACCTTTCACAAGTAGCCTGATCTGAAGAAATCCATAATCGAAGGAGACTGACAGCTGGGTTTGCACAATCTGCACGCTTGCACAGTCAGTCCCTTCCGGTAACCATATGGTGCACTGCAGTCTACACAATGAAGACTGGGACTGACAGCGAAGGCATGCAGACAAGATGTCTGCACTGTAGCCTGGGTTCCAGTCTCCTTCAATGATGGATTTCTTCAGATCGGGCTACTTGTGAAACTTTATATTCAGAAGCTAGTTGCTACCTGCTTAATTATAGCAGGGCGACTTTACAGAGGATGAAAGTTCCGCTTTAATCCTTCCCTTCATATCACAGAGTTGCACTCTGAACATCTGGAAATCTGGTCACAGAATGATTACCACCTGTATTTACAGCAATGCTTGAATCTGTGGTCTTCAGGTGAGCCAAGGTAACCTTCTCTAGTGCAGCTGTTAGCATGCTGTCCTTTGCTTTGCAAATAAACAACATGTTTACATTTGATTTCAGCATTTGGACGGATACTCCCAATAAAAGCATCAGACAACACACAGAATTTAAAGGACAACATTTATTGTAGACCTGTCAAGCCAAGCACAATTTGAATAAACTTAAGATCTACCAGATTTTCATTAAGTAACTGAAGCACAAGACAGCTGTGGACTCCTTACTTTGGTTACTTTGTTTTAAAAAGAATTAACCCCTTGGGTGCTAGAAGTTTCAAAAGACTCTCTTTCAATTGCATGAGAGACCTCTCTTACATCCAAGGGGTTAGTATCTGGACAGTCCCCTTTTTGGGAAAAAAATTTAAATTCATGTACTTAAAGGGATAGTAATGTCGCAACAAAAGTATCCGCAAAATGGTAGCTGGAATAAAAGAATACTTAACCCCTTAAAAACCGGCCGCGCACGCACGGTACAGTCACTTAAGGACCAGGGACCATTTTTTTTTTCCTTCGGAATCCGATTCCGGACTCCCCGAATGGCATGCAGCCGCGAGGGGAGCCCAGAATTCCATGACGGTCCAGGACGGTCATGAGTCCTTAAGGGTATAACAACTCATGATGGTCCAGGTCCTTAAGGGGTTAATGGCCTTACTCGTATCTCTCAAACCTTGATGGTTTAAGAGATAAGAAAATAAAGTCCTCCGCTCCCTCCTCCAGCATGAGATCCTGCTTCCGGGACCAGACGGCGGCTCTTCAGGAGCGCTGTCATCGAGATATCCAACTATAAATACTTCATCAGAATGATCTACAACATGTGCCTGGTTTGCAAGCACACGTTTAGACCATTCCGATTAAGTATTTATAGTTAGATACCTCGATGCCAGAGCTCCTGAAGAGCTGCGTCTGGTCTCCTGCCCAGATTCTGCCTCTGACAGATTTACAGCTTGTCAGTCAGAAAAGGGAGGGAACAGAGGACTTTATTTTCTTATATCTCTCAAACCAACAAGGTTTGAGATACATGAATAAGGCCATTAAGTATTCTTTTATTCAAGCTACCATTTTGCAGATACTTTTGGTGGAACATTACTATCCCTTTAACAGTTTAAATAAATGAATTGTTATATCAAATAGGTATGCTATAAAAATGCAATTTTGGATCCTGTTTTCATGCTGCCGGCTACAATCCAGTATGACAAAATCCATGCATCTGTAAGCAGGCAGTTGCCGGATTGTCACGTACATTGCCAGACCACAATCATTTTAAAGGAGCAGCAAACTTTTTATTAAACAAAAACAACATTTACATGCAACATTCGCCTGCTGCATTGGATTATATTTACTTCTAAAAAAGTGGATCAATTTTGAATTTTGTTTAGTTTGGCATTTTTATTTATCCGTTTGAGTGCCAGAGTGGTGTTAATGCAATGCACTGGACCCCCACTTTGGCATTCAAGGGTTTAAAGAGAGTTTGAACAAGCTTTATTTATTTGAACAGTGGGTTTGTACGTGTATATGTCAATTGCAACATGCTCTACCGAAACCAGTTCCCCTAGTCACTGTGTTACTCCCCCTGCTTAGTACTCTGCCTTCCATCCTACTTTTTATCTGTACTAGAAAGAGGGGATCCACAGTACACTATATTTTAACCAAGATCTTCTTTTTTTTTTTTTTACACAGAGGCTGTAGCCACTGTTGCGATGAAAGCAAGGGATCCACAACCTCTCATCGCTCCTTATATTAAAGAGGTTAAGTATTATTTATAGACTGATTGAAGTGACAAAGGGAGGTCCATGGGATCACTCTCACACTTAGCCCCATTTGACTTCAGACGTTTCACAGGGAAAGATAGGAATCTGAGAACTCAGTCTTTCCACTGACAAGAACAGTTTCAGCTGTGGTCGCATGATGGCAGTAATGAACTGAAATACAAAAGCTACTATTGCATTTAACTTCACACGTGACCTTGGCTTGAACGTCTTTCCTGAAAGAACAGATATATAGGGTTGAAGTGAGAGAGGGGACTCCCCCCACACCTCACTGTGATCAGTAATTAAGATAACCACAAACTGAATGAAGACAGTATGTAATGGATCCCTCACACTAACTGTAATTGCAGCTACAGAGGTAGCCCTGGTAGCTAAGGAGTCAATACCCAAGTAACATTGCCGATTTTTATGCTGTCTTGGGAAAACTGAGGGACGTAGCCGCTAACCTCCACCGATGATGAGTGACATGTTCTATGGAAGCTGAGGCTGAGGTCTCAAGGCCTCATACAACTAGTGCTCTTGCTCACAGCCAAATTTCAGCATGGGCAACTGAAGGAACGCTGCAGTAATCAAGGGCACGTGGCAGTCATTAAATTAGGATTTTAGTTTACTGTTCCTTTAAATATAATCATAGGGGCTTTGGACATTTCCATTCTACTGAACAGTGTGAGGATGTGAAGTTATTGTGACTATGGGTGATAATTTCAGACTGGTATACCTCAGCATACACACAATCACAGAACAAATAAATATAGCTCAATAATAATAATAATAATAATAATAATAAACATGGCTAACATAACATGTAGGAACATTTCCAAGTCAACTAAGGGCCCTATGTGAAAAAGAAAAGCGGGGAACTTATAGGGCAAACTGACTGCACTATAGGGGACAAATACGAATTCCCGCCAATTTAAATGGGGCTTCTTAACATCAAATGCTAGAGAACTCCATTGTACTGCAAAGTGTATCTAGTACTTTTGGGGTTAAAAGTCCCATTCTTATGAATGGGAATGTGCATTTGTCACCTATGAAGGACTACTCCACCTTTGGAAAACAGGCAGTTATATATAAAAGGAGTGATTTGGGGCAAACCGAATGCACCACAGGGGTCAATCCGAAAAATTACCAACATCCCCACTCAACTTCTCAACAAATTAGAGACTGCTCAAGTATACGTGGGAAGTTTTATTTGTCCCCTCTGCTACAGCTGGTCTTCTCCAGAACTACTCCAGTATGCTTTTACACACAAGGCCCTAAACGGGTACACGGTGACAAAGCCATATTAGGAAAACATATTGTAGGGATGTTTGTATATTGTGCACTTCTCCTGCTTTCAAAGTGTAAAAGTTACCATGAGAGACTGTCACCGCTACTACTTGTATTTGCCGGCAGTGATAATTACGAACAATCACCTTATTTAATTTATTCACCATTTATGGATATGTCTAAATCGCTCTATAGGAATATAAATATATCTATAGATATAGGTCTGATTTTTTTTTTATTTTATTTAGCAATTACTCTAGTCTGGGAACATCTGCATTAATTACTGAATGAAGCAATAACTAATTTTTGCCCCTTTCAATAATTATGTAAAATAAAAACTTTTTTTGCCTGTAAGCTGCTCTGAAAAACAAAAAGTCAAGCAAAGAAACATCCGTACCTCCTGCAGCCAATAATTTAAGAACAAACCGATAAAATGTTTTTGCATTCTAAAAGAATGTGTGTTAACAATTTGGTAAAAGGAGAACCGACAGCTTCTACTAATAAACCTTGCTTACCTTAACTCTAGTGCCAGAGCGTTATCCAACGCATTGCAACATCTGGCACTCAAAAGGTTAATATAGCTAGCAAATCCTAATTAATTTTCAATTGCTCCTTTGTTCACGAGACTACCTCTTCAAATCAGTCCTTTATCTCATTCCCATGGAGGCAGACATGACAGCTGCTAGAAGGACCACGTGCTTTGCTCACTTCACATGACCTTTCTTAACCCTCTTGTTCATCAGAGAGCTGTGCATTACATTGCTTCTTAATACTCTGCACACGCTTCTGGTCCATAGATGGTTATGCAGTATCGTGCCTACTTCAGTATGAAAAAAAAAACACCTCCCAGAAATGTTCATGTCCACCTCCATGAACTTCACATTCAGGACAAATTGAAGATTTAATCTCTTGAATGGATGCCGCACAAGGGCAGAATTCATACGTGCCATAAGGATTTTCCAAACATAATAAGGTATATTGAGGTTTATAATTGGGAGGTGTTAGTCCTCCTTTAAACCTAGCGAAGGTCATCTTTGGATCTATAGCTGTTGGAGACCATAACTCCCATTGTAGGCAGTTGTAGTCCCCAAAGTCTGAAGAACCATTGCTTGCCCGCCCCTAGGTTAAACATTGTGAGTGCCAGAGGGTGTGCACACACCTCTAGTGCTTAAGAGTTACACATTCACCGATTTCATAGGGCCAAAGGAAAAACCAGAAGAGACTCCCACTGGACTCATCAAAACAAACATTCTTTCATAAATGTACACAATTTAAAAAGGGCTTTAGAATATAACGTTTTGTTTCTACTTGCCCAAATAAAAGAACCAGAACTGCAGTAGTTATTCCATCCAAAAAAGCACCAAACAATTGCAGCAAAACCCATAAAAATAAGTGGATGCCGAGTGCTCTTATGCTTTTTTTTTTTTTTTTTTTTTACCAGTATTATTCATGCAGGATTTACAAGTAGACCTTAAAGAGGTCTCTCTGACACAGCAGTGAAACTCTTCACACGAGCAAAGAACAGTGGCGTGTACATCTTGTCAATGTCAAAAGTGGTGACAGCTGTCTCTCCAGTTGATCTGAAAAAAACACCATCATGGGTCACTTTAGAAGAATAGCAGAGCTATGCAAACAGCAAACAATGCAAATATATTACAGTATTCATGGCAATATACCATTCACTAGAACAGAGATTCCATAAATCATGGAATAAACATAATAAAGAAAAGAAGTGAGCAATCTGAAGCGCTTCAACTATTTTGCAACTAAAATTACCATCATTCCCCACCCCAGCAGAGGATGGTGGAAGTTGCAATTCAACATGTGGTGTGCTGCAGGTTATCTGCTCCTGTCCTTTCAACATGTATTGGCTACTCGTGGCTCTCCAGCAGTTGATTACAACTGCAAATCCCATCATCCCCAGTCAGCTAACTGGTGCAGTTACAATACCAGAAGTGGTCCTACAGACATGGAAGCTAATGTATTAGAACTGGAGCCATATATTTGCACCACACGGGAAAAATAAAAAGTTCTAAAATGCCACCTGATTTAAGGCTTTAATCTAGTGAAGTCTTCATCACGTTCCAAAAAAATGAATACCAGATTACAGTATGAATAACTTCTACCTAGGCAATGTTAAAACTAATGATATATATTAAACTAGTTGAACAGCCCGTTACACGGGCCACAGTGCCTCTGGCAGCCGGCCGCGGGGCAGTCACAAGCAGTGGAGACTGCCCACGCCTCTGCTGATACAAAGCTGGACGCTCCTTCGGAGCACCCAGCTCTGTATCAGCCGCGGCGCGGGCAGTCTCTACTGCGCGTGACTGCCGCACGTGCAGCAGTGTCTACTGCGCATGTCGGGCGTTACACACAACTTGACGAATTATTATATAGGATAGTAGAAAATAGATTTTATAACACAAGTGATATCAGTCATACACTTAAAAATGCTGCAATTAGGGTCATTTCAAGCTTTTACTCGAGTCCCATCTTTCCTTGACTTCAGTCCTGGGGATGAGCCCCTCAATACAAGAAACGTTTCCTTGTATAGGACTCATACCACCATTAAAGGGGAACATTGAGCATGGGTTTTATCCAATAAAATTAGATTAGCTCTGTTTTTTTTTTGTTTTTTTACACCTAGGAGTGGAGATATGAAGACTTCAAATAGGGCACTTCTGCGTTCTGCGGCACCCTGTATTTGCAGCAGGACTTCCCACCTCCCTCCCAGCTTCCCCAGGGATGATGTTAAATGAGAGCAAAGTTACATGTGGGCAAATGATGCCGAAACAACCCCAGCTGCGATGGTAAGCCTCTTCAGCCCCTTAACCTTTTAAGGACCAGAGCAGTGTATAACACATTCCGAAGTAATCCACTGCACACCCCACTCTTGTCCTTACAAGGTTAACTGCAAAAAGAGCGAACGACAGGGAAAGAGGAGTCTTTTTTTGTTTTGTTTTTTTATAAAACACCACAAATAGAATAGATTTCTATAGTTTACAGCAGCATTATTCTTATTCTTTTCTAAACAAATTGAGATATGCTTTGCTATAGGTTTAATTTCCCTTTAAAATAGACAATGAAGAAGATCTAAGTTTCCAGTGGTAATGACCAGAGTTGGACAACCCATTGCTGGGCTACAACTTCCATCATTGTCAATCACCACTACAAATTCAGTCCTCCAACAGCAGGAGAGCAACATGCTGCCCACTCTTGATATAGCCTTATTATGACTAGAACGCAGAAGTACATGGAGCAAAAATGATCATTAAGCTCAGCAGTGAACTAGCAGTATGCAAGCTTTGGACCTCACTTTATTGGGGATCACAACTCCCATTGGCCTCAAACAGTTGTCCTCCTCAATCCCTCTAGAAACTTACTTGTACGTAATATGACAAGAATGATGAATCCAAACTAGCTTGTTGAATTTGTGACGCCCGCTGGAACACAACTGCAGCCCTACGTGAAAGCTGCGGTCCGTTTCCGGCACTTGTGGGCGCCGGAAATAGCGATGGTACTTTTGGTAGTCACTTGATTTCTGTATTATAAATATGTGCAGATAAGAAAAAAAATATCTGGTTTAAGGAACAGACAAATTCTCATTCATGCGAGGCAATTTGCAAAAATTGTAAACAGTCATCTCAGTTTGTCTTGAGCACTTCTCTTCACAGCCTGGACTTTACTTCTGTACCCAAACCCTTTCTCAATAACCAATATTAGAGCAAAACAAATATATATATTCTGTATGGCTTTTCCTTAAAAATAAAACAAGGTTACTTCTACTGCTGGCAGAGTCTCATTCAAAGTGAGAGAGCAACTGAATATTTGGATAATCCGGTGCTGTGTTTTTTAGGCCTTCAATATTTTTGATATTGCTGCCTGTGGAAGAGCTTTGGTTAGTTGCAAACACCCTCCATACGTCCCTATAGAAAGCAATGCATTCATCTCCCTAAATAAATAACTTTTTTTTTTGTTCTTTAACCTTTGCGTACCCCTCTGGCACTCAAAGTGGTTAACAACATTTAAAGTGGATGTGTCACCTTAAGTTTAATTTGTGTTATAGATAATTCAAATCTGCCTGTACTTTTAATAACCATTTTTTTTCTATGGCAGAATGTGGCATTTTATGCCAATTCCCTGCACAGTATGGCAATTAGTCCTGTTCAGGGTCAAGCTTACTGTGTGCTGTGCTATTAGAAATGTGGGCTCTGTCTTGATTTATTCATTCATAGCATAGTGTGGTAATATTGGTCCAGCACATAAACTAATTAAGTGCCCCTCAGTACACCAACGACTAAAAAGCCCAATTTAAAATAGGCAGCTCTCAGCAGTGGAAATACATTTGTTTTACACATGAGGAAAATAAAGAGGATTTTAGTCTTACCTGTTAAATCCTTTTCTCTTAGTCCATACAGGTTACTGTTAACTCCAGGTAGGCGATCCAACCCTTTAATTGTAGGCAGGAAAAATTCTAGAATTGTATGCAGGGGGTGGAGCCTACCTTCCCTCCTTGGCTGCAGCTAGCCAACCAGCTCCAGAAAGGTTTGAGACACTAACTATTGACTAGATAGTGAAGGGAAAGAAGACCCCTGTGAGCATGACCCCGAAGGACCCCCACGGTCTGCCACAGGACAGCCAAGCATGGTCCCTTGACAGGGTGGGAGACCAGTAACCTGGATGGACTAAGAGAAAAGGATTTAACAGGTAAGACTAAAATCCTCTTTTCTCTGTCGTCCAATACAGGTTAATGGTAACTTTGGGATGTCCAACCATCGAGTTTCCCAGAGGTGGGAAGTAAGGCAAGGACCAGGCACAAGGCCCCCAAAGTCACCAGAGCAGATATGAATCATCAGATCAGAGATAGCCCAACAAACAATGAAGTGTCAACGGACACTGAACAGGGGTAACAACACCCCAACTATTACACAGCACGCTGAACTAGAGCCAACAGGGCTCAAAAGTGAAGGAAGCACCTAGAACCAAAGAAAATCCTAGACAGGCAAGACTGTCCCCCCAGGTACACCCCGAGGCTTTGGCAGGGAAGACTTGACGAAGGAGGGGGTCTGCCAAGAATAAAAGACCCCCCTGATACTGGGGTGGAAAGAGTTGCAATGTGGACCTAAGGTCCCTAGCAGCAGCCTTGAACGCAAACTGGCTCTAATGTATGGCTGGAACTCCCTGGGAGACTCTCAGGGACATCAGAACATGCTGGGCATAAAGGACCTGAGAATTATCTAGGTAACCCTGAACAACAGGAAGAGCAATGCGCAATAGGGTATACAGAGACCCCAGCATCCTTAGTCTTAGGTCTGGCCCCAAGCTCTAACGGTATAGACATTCTCACAGTGTCAAATAACCTTACTGTGTAAGAAATTACCCAATTACAGTTTGTAGGATTAAAGTTCCACCCCGGAAATCACTAAAACAAACTTATCTGGCAGGCGAAAGATTAATTAGCAAAGGAGAAAAGGAGAGTCCAAGCCCTGCTTAGGATACTCGTTCTGGAAATAGCACAAAATGGCTGCAGCGGCAGGAGCCAATCAGAAATGAGCGAATGAAGCAAGTGCTCATGGGAAATGTAGTTTTCCCAGAAAAGTACTCCAAACAGTGCCCAAAGCCCCCTGAGCCCCCCAACACACTAGAAATATGAACCGGATGATACAGCAAGAGCAGACAAGTAAAATGAGCCATCGCTGAAGTCGCTAGGGTAAACGGTTGCAGAGATGTCCCAAACTGTACATTCTCATAGGAGTGAATGAAGCAATGGCGCCTATGCGGTAAAGTACGCCGAACTCAAATTTTACAAAATTGAAAGTGTAAAATTAAAAGACATGAAACATCACTAGAACATGTCAGAATACCCAAAAAACACTGAACCAGTGGGAAAAGTGTTAGAACCCCCCCCCAATGAATGCAAAACCAGCAGCTAAAGGGTTAAATACCACTTAAACTTGCAGCACTCAAAGGGTTACTCACGTTTCCTGCAGATCTTCTGTTTTCAGATTACCATGTTTAAAGAAGAAGCCTCGGTGGGCAACTCCTGAGGAAAACTTGTAGCCAAGATTTTCCTCCCAGGGCTTAAGGTCCACAAAAAGCACCTGGTTACTGAGCTAGCCACATTTAAGGGCATTGTCAGTTATGGTAATCCGCCTAATGGTGGTATTCCATTTCTAACAGAAAAATAAAAAACTTCTAAAGCTATAGCAGAACTGTTCTCTTACCTTTGTTATCTTTATCAAGGAACAAATCTTTCTGGGGCTGGTTGGCTAGCTGCAGCCAAGGAGGGAAGGTAGGCTCCACCCCCCTGCATTCAATTCTAGAATTGTTCCTGCCTATAATTAAAGGGGCAGATCGCCTACCCAACGTTACCAGTAACCTGTATTGGATGACAGAGAAATAAATATATTTTTCTTGCATCCAATGGGTGACAGAGGGACCATGGGATAAATGATAATCCACCAAGAGGAAGGGCATTTACACAGTTATACCTGAACAATCAGCAACTCTTTCCTCTCCACTGCCCTACTTCATACCCAGTATCTTGTTTTTTAAAGTGACCTTGATAAGAGATTATACAGATGGTCTCCTACTGGAGACACAATTTTCTGTTTTATTTTACATTGGATACTATGTGGTCCCTGAAGGAGAAAATGTTACAACAAAGCTGCACCTTTTGATCTCTTTCCCACTTAAAGTTCCATTGCTGTCCCTCCACTCCACATACACAGCCTTGGGGGTCTGTGTTCTACATGGTCTTCACCCATTCAGAATGGGCTACCCTGGTGTTTGGGAGAGTTTAATCTCCACTCATTCCTGGGTGCATTAAGCAACCTGTGGGTATATACAGGGTACAGCTACTATAATCTTGTCTTTCACCTAGAATGCATATGCCTTCACACCTACGTATCTAATTCATTGTGGATTATATATTTCTTAAAGGAATACTAAAACCTAAAAAAACTGATGTTATCTACACTTAAATACCTTGTACTTCATGCTAGAAACATTCTATTTTTTCTGAGGCCTAAAATCTAGTCTTACACATGCATTGTGGGAGCAGCCATTCCTGCTTTTTCCCAGGGCTCCCAGTGATCGTTCAGGATTATCTGTGAATGGGCTCAGAAGATAACATTTCTGAAAACAAGAGTAAGGGATCTAATGACAAGCAACTGACTGATGTTAGCTTTTCTCTCTCAATACAAACAACATTAAATAAATGCTCTCTGAACAGGACAATTTACACGTTTTTTTTAAAAACACGTTTAGGGTTATATTTTAGGGACATGACATGAATAATTGTCAATAACTGAAGAATGTGATATTTAAAGTTGAAACAACATATTTCATTTTTGGTGCCAGCATTACTTTAATTTGCCCACCTGTTACATTTATACTTCCTTCATATGATATTCTTCAGTATATCTATTACGGGGGACTGTGGATTTCTGTAGATTAGACTTTTCCCCCACCATTATTGGAGCTGTCCAGAATCACTCAGCTTGCAACCTCCCTGATTAACATGATGTTCCTAACATGCAGTCAGTAACTCAGATGATATTGGTACAGGAATACAGCGCTCTCTCACCCAGCCAAGCTACGACTATCAGCCTATGGTACCTTGGCTGCAAGGTGGGCAATAGTGCCCAATACCAGTGTTGTTTTTTTTTTTTCATCACTGCAAATGTCCCGCAGAGAGGTGGGACTTGTGCTCCCCTCCCACTAATAAGGACAAATGTCTAGGGAGTCATTATTTCCGATGACTTAAAATGTAGGCAGGCAATGTAATAAAGCTGTGGGGAATGCAAGCAGGGTACTGGGTTGTATAGCTAGGGGCATTAGTAGCAATAATAGGGAAGTGGTAAAAGTTAATATAGTGACGGAATATAAGCATGCATGGTATAGGCATAAGGCTATTCTGAACATAAGACAAGACCAAGAACCAAATAAGGTTTGTGGTTTATACAGTAGGAAAATGGGAAGACTAGAAGGGCCAAATGGTTCTTATCTGCTTTCCGATTCTATGTTTCTAATACCAATTTACCAGCCTCTCTAGAAAGATCTTGGAAAATAGTTAGCGGATCCACCATGTTATTAGAAAAGGGCAAATTCTTCAAATACTAACCACAACAGTTTTTATCAGTGGATAAAAATCCCACAGAGGACGATGCGAGACAGGATGAGTCAGATTGCATGTTCCCATCTATATCTGAATTAGACAGATGTTAAGAGGAGGAAGACACCAATACAATTGATCTTCTAATTAAAGCAGATCTGGATGCTCTTGAATCAGCAACCACCAGATGATCCCCCTAAACTTTTAATAAAAAGCTAAAAGAAGACTGGATCATGATCTGGATCAGCTCATGATCCAAAGGAACAAATAGTAATGAATAAATTAAGCACGTATCTATTCCCTAAAGGCTATGTGGACAAGTGTGCACATTCCACAATGGTGGATGCTCTTACCTCACATCTGTTAAAGAGTACAACATTCGAAGTAGTCTTTAACCCCTTAAGGACCGGGACAGTGTTTTCCCTCTTAGGCTTTTATTCCACCCCCATAAATTATATACTGTTTTTTTTTAGCACAAACAGGGCTTTCATTTGATACCCTACTTATATGGATAACCCACCATTTACTTTGTTAAAATGTAAAAAAAAACAAAACACCATTTTTGTTTTTTCTCTTGGGATCAATTGGGCACAAAGGGTTAAATATTTATGGTGACTGTATGAAAGGTATGACCGGTCAGTTATACCTACAAAATGTGCAGTTTAAAGTGGCCACTGTCCCCCCCCCCCCTTGGGTGAAAATCCACATGTCCCTTTTTCCCACCCTATTTTGACATTTTTTTTTTTTATCCGTGACATTTGGCGGTGTGTATAAGTGTATTACATAGCTCCACAACAATCACGCTTCCAAAATTGTTTAATGAGATTATTTTTTTTTTTTTAAAGGGTGTTTTTTATTTATTTATTTTTTTTTATTTTTAAAACACAAGTATCATTGCATGTCAGAAATTGACCTGCATTTAGCAAGCCTCTGGCATCAGCAGTGACGGGGTTAATACCCCCAGCTGCTGTATTCCCATTTGCCACTAGGTGACTCCTTTCTACTTCTGTCTCCCTTACTTTGATAGCAAGGGAAACAGAGGTAGAAGAGACACGCACAGACAGCATGCTTTCTGTGCTGCCTCTGTCTCTCACTATGCTGGTACATGTGATCGCTGCTACAGCGATCACATGAACCAGCACAAGCAAGAAGGGCTGAGACTGAACGCCCCGGTCTCGAGGCGCTCAGTCTCAGCCTGGAATTAATGATAGCAGCGCGCACGGAGGCACGCTGCTATCATTTAAGCCATGGGGGTCCTTGTCCGTCATGGGTCCTTAAGGGGATAACAACCCATGACGGTCCAGGACCGTCATGGGTCCTTAAGGGGTTAAGGACCCAGCTGCCAAACAGATCTCCTTAAAGATTCTCTCTCTTTTGGGACTGGAGCAACTGACAGACCCGCCTTCACCTGGTTGCCTCTGTGGATTATGGAATCTTACTTAAGCAATCAAAGAGAATGGTACCAAGTATGACGAACTCTGCTTAGTTTACTTACTGCATAAAGCAAGCACTTATAATAGTAAAGCTGTGCGGGAAGTAGTCAGGATATCAGTCAGATGTTCCATTATTCTACAGTTGAATGAAGAACCTTACGACTGAAGATCTGGATGGCACACGTCCACAGAAAAAGCATTACGGATTACACCCTTCTCAAGAAAAGTTCTTGTTTTGGACCGGAAATATGTTATCATCCGTTACACCATGGAAGGCAAGGGAACATTACTGCAGCAAAACAGGCTGCGACCTTCACAAGAGGTACGCTTGGATTGGTGGCAGAGGTTAGACAGTTGGAGAAGGTGCATAAGTCCGCACCCGCGGCTTCTTTATATGACCAGTTAGTGACTAATGGAGCAGAATTAGGTGCTCTTCTTTGGGCTCAGACACTCAAATCGCATATGTGGTTTCGTTATCAGAACTATTTACATGGGAGTAAATGTGGGAAGACATTGGCAAGGCTAATTAGAAAGGACAGAGGTCTTTACCATATTCCTTGTATTCACACTACCCCATCATATAGATAGCATGATTATACTGAAATAGCAGAAACTTTTGGTACCTACTATGAGAAATTGTATAGTTTGGAGAGGGAGACGACTGGTCGGCCAGAGTCGAGAGTAGATGCCATTGGTAGATGCCATTGCCGCCTCTTTAGAGGCCGCCAATATCCCTCGCCTCTCCCAAACCGCAGTTCGGGATTTGGAACACCCAGTAACAGTAGAGGAGATAAAGTCGGCATAAGGGTCAACCCCCCTAGGCAAAAGTCCAGGTCCAGATGGACTTTCTATACTTTATTATAAGACATTCAAGGACTTACTGCTTCCTAGGCTGCATGAAGTGTTTAACAGTGTGATGCTGGGAGATCCATGGGCTCCAAAATCTCTACTGGAGTATGTGTCTGTTCTCCCTAAACAAGGTAAGGACCCTACACATTGTAGTAGTTATCGGCCCATCTCACTGTTAAATAACGATTTGAAGCTATTTGCAAAGGTTTTGGCAAACAGGCTACGACCTTTGTTGCCGGATCTTATTGTGGCGGACCAAGCAGGGTTTGTCCCAGGTAGGGAAACGAGGGATAACTTGATCCGTTCCATCTGTTTGATTCATGCGGCTGACTTGTCGAAGGCCCCATCTTTATTGCTCTCACTAGATGCAGAAAAGGCCTTTGATAGGGTTGCCTGGGATTATATGAAGGCAGTACTGGAGTGGATAGGCCTAGGAACTAAGTTTCTGACTGCAATTCTCTCTCTCTACTCAAGACCTTCCGCCCAGGTTATTGCGAATGGGGTGTTTTCTACGTTGTTTCGAATACATAACGGCACAAGACAAGGATGCTCCTTATCGCCACTTTTTTTTGTTTTATCCCTTGAACCTTTATTGACACGGATTAGGAACTCCGCTCACATCAGTGGTATTAGTTGCGGTATCAGGGAATTTAAATTGTCCTGCTTCGATGACGACATATTAGCAACTTTGACTAACCTTGAAATGTCGCTAATGGCCCTATCATCTATTATCTCCTCTTATGGAGATATCTCCGGTATGAAAATTAACTTTTCCAAACTGGAAATTTTACCATTACATATCTCACCACAGCTAAAGGACAAACTGACTACACTGTTTCCATATATTTGGAAATTGAGGGATTTGAAGTACATGGGGTTATACCTCACCCAGTCACTGCGGGACTTAGCTGGGGTGAACCTTGCCAAACTGGAGGAGACTCTACACTCTGATGTGGCCTCTTGGGGCTCTGTTTTCTTATCTTGGACTGCTAGGGTTAACTTATCTAAGATGGTGCTTCTCCCCAAAATATTGTACCTGTTCATATCCCTCCCATTACGCCTACCCCGGGCCCTCAACAGGTCCTTGCAACGCGTGATCATGACTTTTATATGGCAGAATAAGCCACCGAGACTCATTCTCGGGATCCTATCCCAGAAGGTGGGGGACGGAGGTTTGGGTGGCCCCAGATGTACTCAGGTATTGGACAGCGGCCACGTTAGTTACTCTTGTTGACCTCTGTGGTGCATATAGTGCGAAGGACTGGGCTCTTTTGATGAGGGACTTGGTGCATCCTCTCTCAGTCAGTCAGTTATTATGGGCTTCCTCTAGTGCTCAGGTTCCTGCCGTTCAACATCACCCAGTTTTATCTCACCTGTTCGGCTCCTGGCTTCAATACAATCAAGCTTATTATTTGTCCCACCACCATTCACCTCTGTACTCGATTGAGGCTAACCCTGATTTTGTTCCGTGAATTGAGCACTTGGCAATGTGTTGAAATTATGGTTTATCTGACACAAACACTGGCATGATCTACAAATACGGCATTTATTCTCTTCTCTCACGTTTCTGTCGTATAAACCCCGTCCACTAACAGCTTTTGAAAAACTTGTGATTTCTCCCAAGAGCTTTGCATACTAATATTAGAAGCTTTGCATACTCCTCTGTGTTGTAAGTTCTGAGTTGCATGGGAAAAGGATTTGACGATTTCTTTCACTGATAGGCAATGGAAAAGGGTACTAGGTCTCTCCAGAAGTTACATTCCGAGTATCCAGTGCAGGGAAACTAATTATAAACTACTTACTAGGTGGTACAGATCACAAGTTTATTGGCCAAATTCGGGGATGGAGGACAGGGAGTATGTTGGAGATGTGAAGCACAGGAAGGCTCCCTTCTGCATGTTTGGTGGTCCTGTGCCATGATTCGTGGTTTTTGGAGGTCAGTATATGATTCAGTGACCACCATAAAAAGCTTGGTTTTGCCAATCAAGCCGGAAGTGTTTTTGTTAGGTATCTGGTCCGATGCATTCCAGGGGATGGTAGGTTTAGGGCACGCTCTGAGAAGTTGGGTACTTTTGGTCACGACAGCTAGGATGTGTATTCCAATGCACTGGATGACAACTGATCCTCCTACTTTGATGGATTGGAAAACAAAGGTGATGGTGGTTTTGAATATGGAGCGTATGTATGCATACTCCACGGGTACGTTGGTGGCTTTTCAGACCACCTTTGGTCCCTGGCAATTAACATTTGACAGGTAGTTCACAGATGGCCCCTCTGCCTACATCCCAGAACCGTCTTTCCCACTTCCTCTTTTCCTTTCCTACTGTTTCTGTTCCTATGGCATTATAGCGATTAGCATAATGTTGCAGCATGTTTACGTATATATGTGTATGCGTACATGTATATACGTGTTGTGTCATACTATCCTTGACCCAGAATGTGGATGTATATATATATATATATATATATATATATATATATATATATACATATATATATATATACATACATATGTGTGTTTTTTTTTTGTTTTTTTTTATATGCTCCACCCCACATATACATATATATTAATATATATATATATATATATATATATATATATATATATACATATATATATATACACACACACATTTTAATTTTCATACAATATGTTTTTTACAAATATCTACAATAGGTATGTCTTGTGGTCTCTTGAACCAATATTGTGATATACATTCATGTTTTATAATATATGAATGTATATGTGTATTTATAGAAACTTACATTTACCAATGTATTTTATGTGTACCTTTTGTGTATCGGGTGTGCTTTCCCTGGGAGAGATTTGTCTTCTGCATTGCTTAAGAATAGCTAACAATGGCACTAGCCCAATATATAATATAGCTCCCTAATGCGGCGGATGTTAGAGGAGAACAGAGCAGATGAATTTATGTATGGGGTAACAATGTTGCTCATGGTTATATTATTTTGTTTCTGTTTTGTTGCTACAGCCGAACGTTTGTGTTTCACTTATGGAACGCCTCGCGTCATCTCCTGTCTTTTGGTGGATAGGTTTGGGACATCTCGTATAGATAGAGACATCCCACCCATAGGAAACGTATGCGTTCCAAATTTGGAACGCATTATGTCACCTCCGGAGAGACGAGGCGGATCCATTGGAGTGAGGGAAAACGTCACTACAGAGAGCCCTATGGAGAAGCATTCGAGCGTGCTGCAATATCTCATACGAAAGGTATATATAAACTTGGTAATATTAAGTTTTGTTTGATTTCATTTATTATTTGTACCCTTGAAAAAGTGTTGATTTAACACGAAACACGTTGGGGATCTATTGTAACATAATTGTTTTATACATGGATTTTTAAATTATATTTTATTTATCTAAAATGATTTTGGAACTTCTGGTGGATTTGGGAATTTGAAGACTTGTGGCTAATGAGAGGTGGATTATGGAGTCAATATTCGCTTCCATCTGGTAAGCATTTCTGATTATTGGAGGTCACCATTATACTTTTAATACATCTGGTGCTCTTAGAGGGTTCTGCGCCCTTTTTCTTCTCTTTTATTGCTCTACAGTTTCTTGAATTCTACACGATCTACTAGTGTGCAAAGGGCAGTGAACTGAGAGAGACAGCTGTGAAGATTTGTGAACCCAAAGGACATCCTCAAACATGATGCCAGAAGTGAACAGTCTTTTATCAACAGAGAAGTTTTTTTCCCTATTTTCACCAGAACTCTCTATATTTTGGCAGGTATAAGCAGTTTATTGTGTGCTCTTTGGACTGATAGGCCCAATTTGATTGAAGACCTATTTTACCTTAGGTTGCTGTTTTATTATATATTTTTTGTTTTATTCTATTTTTCTCTCTCCTCTCTCTCTCTCTCCTCTCTCTCTCTTATATATATATATATATTATATATATATATATATATATATATATCCAATAAAGAAACAGCAGCACTCACAGGTCTTCCATACGATATGTGTCACATAGTGAAAATTTTATTGATCAACGTTTCGGGTGCGTTACAGCAGCCTTCGTCAGGATAAGTGTGCAAACAACTTCCTCTCACATTTAAACCCCCTACTCCAGTGAAGCGCCAAACATCGGCGCTAGTGATTGGTGCATTTAAAACAAGTTAATTTACCTAATTGTGCTGAGATGGACAGATAACGGAATACTTGAAAAATCATTTATCATGAAAATATTGCTGACACTTAAGTTACAGACAAAGACACTGTAATTGAAAGAAGTTAAGTGTCAGCAATATTTTCATGATAAATGATTTTCAAGTATTCCGTTATCTGTCCATCTCAGCACAATTAGGTAAATTAACTTGTTTTAAATGCACCAATCACTAGCGCCGATGTTTGGCGCTTCACTGGAGTAGGGGGTTTAAATGTGAGAGGAAGTTGTTTGCACACTTATCCTGACGAAGGCTGCTGTAACGCACCCGAAACGTTGATCAATAAAATTTTCACTATGTGACACATATCGTATGGAAGACCTGTGAGTGCTGCTGTTTCTTTATTGGATTTATTCATACGGCTTTCTACACAAGCACCCAGGCACTAACAACAATAGCAACGAGAGTGACTCTGTTGGAAAATAAATATATATATATATATATATATATATATATATATATATATATATATATATATATATATATATCTCTTGACATATTGTTTTATAGTATACATAATACACAAGCGCTAAGGGAAGAGGGAGTTCTTTTGTGGTCACTGAGAGCTCCCTACCTTCTTTCCTGTTTTTTCCTTGGTTTTTCCTTTTGTGTATCACTTTCTTTATGTTGTCCGGCTTTCTTTTGTTCCTCAATAAAGAATTATTGAATTTAAAAAGATTCTGCAAACTACAGTTGTTTGATCATTTTTCTCTACCTCCCAGTGCGTTTGGGACATCAACATGGTCCTTGTGTCTCTAAATGTAAAAGTAAAAGGGGCTGCTGTACTCATAATTAAATTCATCACTCTTACTCCATTAGAGGACACAGAGCATTCAGCCCCGAGAACATTTAAGTGGGGACTGGGGTTCCCCTGTCTTTTCTTAACTTCTCTGTCCTGGTAACTTCCCCTTCCTTTTCCATATGTAAACTAGACATTGGGTGGAATGCGGGAGATAAAGTAGCACGAATGAGAGAGAGAAGTTAGTGCTTGTTTGGCATTTAACTGTTTAAGAGCCCTGCACCTCCTGGTGGCGGATCCTTCTTCACCTCTTGGTCCCTGTGTGCCCAATATTTATTGGAGGGTACAAAAATACCTTTATTTCGGTTTACAAAAAGAGTTAATCACAACTTCTGATACCTATAAATCACTGGGGTATACAGAAAGTGGAGCAATCCTGGGGCATATGAAAACTAACTGCACTATAGGGAACAAATGCAAATCACACTTGAATGCTACAGAGATCTCCAATACATTATGAAGAGTTACCTGCCTCCCAGATTGCTTTCACTTAGTAACACTTGGACAAATCAGATGAGTAACACTAACCTCCTCCTTCTTGTTGGTTATTACTGCAAACACTTTGGTTTGATTGTCTGTATCTTGGGACAGACGGTAGTGGCCAAGCAGCATTGCATCAGTTCTGCAACATTGAGCACACACACACATTAATAGCAGCTACATAGGGAGACATTTGCTTAAAATGGATATTAATACAATATTAAAATATAGTACAGTTCACCAACACAGACCTTACAATAAATACATACACAATGAATAAACTATACACCCCCCCCCCCCAAGAAAAAAACAACACAGACGGGCAACACAGTCTGCACACGTATATATAATACTACTATTATATATATATTTGTTTATTTTTTCAGGTTTTATCCTGCTTAGTAATCCAAAGGTACCCCCACTGCTGAGAGTGGTTTTATTCAAAGTTTACTGCAGCTCAAACTTTTATCTTTTTTTTTTGTGCCTTATGTCAATGGCCAGAAAGGTTTACAGTGAAGAGGTTACAACTGACCATACCTGTCCATAGACTAAGGTAGCAATAGCAAAGCCATAACATTTCAGACTATGGAAGTCCTTCATCCCAAAAATGCTAGCATGAGCAACACTGAAACATCACTTTTTGATGGGAGTACCCATGTTTTCCAGGTTAAGCCCTGTATATTTTATTTTCCCACAATTAGCATTACTATACCTTTAAAACATGTTTAATCAAAAACTTTTAAATCCTACTGTACAGCAAGCTACAGGGTTACTTGCATAAAACCAATTTTTAGTTTTAGCAAAAGATAAGAGTTCATTGAAGCCACTATAATGCACTGTGTAAGTACTATCAGTGCACTATAGGGACTAAATTGGTAAACTATACTATAGGAATAAATTACATTAACGTGTCTTTCATACAGCATTCCAGTATATGTATTTATACATTACTTTTGCATTCTATTTGCAGTTGTTTGGTTTCACATAACTCCACTTTGTCTGAATTTTGTTAGTGCCTACTCACAGAAGCAACAGGTTTGAACAGACCAAGTAAGATATACCATTAAAGGGATAGTAATACTTAAAATGTAAAAAAAAATATGTTGTAGGGTTTATCCCCCTGAGTAAAACAAGAGTACTCCCACTGCTGAAAGGTGTTTCATTCAAAAATTATAAATTTTCAAAGTTGAATTTTTTAGGTGCAATATCACAGTGGCCTGAAATTGTACAGTGGCGCTGTTGCTACACCATCCTATGGAGATTTATGGTCCCAGGACCAGAGCTGTCCATAGGATTGTGTAGCAACAGCGCCACTGTACAATTTCAGGCCACTGCGATATTGCACCTAAAAAATTCAACTTTGAAAATGAATAACTTTTGAATGAAACACCTTTCAGCAGTGGGAGTACTCTTGTTTTACTCAGGGGGATAAACCCTACAACATATTTTTTTTTTACATTTTAAGTATTACTATCCCTTTAAGAACTCCCCCCATCAATGGGAATTTAGAACACTAGAAACTTTTTCAAATAAAGAAATTCTACTTTCCGCTATACACAACATAGTTCAAGATATTCTGTTAAATGATAAATAACAAAGTCCTACATAGCAGAATAACTACTACTACTGCATCTCCGCAACTGTAGCCTACCACCAACACATCTCATGAGCTACGAGCAGCACTAAACTAAACACAGTGGGCCAAGAGATGTTCCTTATTTCATTTCATATGCTCATTCTGCACCAAAACATCATAAAACATAATCCTACTATCATTTTACCTAATCAACCTGTAATACTAATCCAAAACAGGTTATCAGTATAACAGAACTTTGCTATAAAGTACTCAAACGTTACCAAAAACAGAAAAAGACACTGCAATGCTACAGGCAAATGGATCCTATTTATCTGTGTAGGCATGTGTGAGTGTACATACACAATCCAATGTGGCTAGTAAATATGAAGAAGAAATTTAAGGAAAAAAAAACAACAAAAAAACCAAACAAACAGTACCTTGCATGTTTTGTCCGTAAACGAGGCACAATTGTTTGGGGCTCTTCAGGGGTAGTCAGCATCATAACATGACCATCAGGAAAAAATCTCATATACCTAACGTGAAATAGTCACAAGACCATAAGTATGTTAAGGCAGGCTGTTCAGTTTTTACAGTGCCATCAATAAATATGGCTTCTTTTTTATATACAATGCTCCCACCTATAATATTCCACTTGGTGCCAGGCACGATAAAATCCATCCAGAGACTGCTCTCCCTGGCGTATGTACGTGGTCTTGCTGATATACACACCTGCAATGGGCACAGAAGAATTATTTGCTACTTTGAGATTGTGAAGCAAGGCATACATATAGCATAAGTCTAGCAAAAAAAATTCATTAGTCCATACAATGTTAAATACATAGAACAAGTATATATTATATATATATATATATATATATATATATATATATATATATATATTGTTTTAAGTTCTCTTTAGAGAGGAGTAAAATGTCCTTTATGTGTGGAATTTTGCGTGGGAAAAAAATTGGCAGCTTTTCCACGATCATTTCCAATTTTAATACATAGAATTCCCACCTTTTCATCAGTGATTTTCCCATGAGAGAATGTGACTCTGATATGAGAAAGATAGTGGTGGTGTCAGAATAGCTCACTAAATAAAAATAAATAAAGCTAAAAATGGGACCTAGGCATTTCTTTGTAGGATATCGGAATTAATCATTTTTGTTAAAATCCGTTCCCTAGAAAAAAATTTTTTTTATAATACACAAATGTGTATTCTTTGTTCCCCTGGTCAGTCTTTGTTTACATTTGTTAACTATACAAATAGGTGACGAATTTAGCTGGCCTCAGAACAAAGATAACAGGTGTGTGTGGCCAGTGAAAATGAATTACAAGTTTGTTGATTCAACAAATCCCCCTCAGAGATTACAGTTTCACCTTCCTGAGTAAGACAAACAGAAGGAAGCCTGGATATCAGATCAGACGTTTAATCTAACATTACAAGTGATCATTTGAATTAAACATTTATACACATGTGGGTTTGTACAGCTATCTGTGCATGCTTCCCCTCTATGCTGACAACTGTTAATTCATATAGATCACCGTCTATTATGTTTGGAATGTTCTTCCTGAGTTATCAACATACCTTAATGTATCATGGATAGCCATACTCAAAATCCAGTCTAACCTATTATAGTATCTCTCACTTAAAAAGATTAGACCAAAGTTGTCTGACAACAAAGTTTGGTTCCAGTTAAGAAAATTATCAGATAAAATATATGTGTAACACTGGGGAAATTGACATGTGTGCTGGAAGACTTAAAGGACATACACGTATGTGTCACCTAAAGGGTGCCATGTAATGGCCATCTGGTGAACACAGGTAACCACATCCCAGTAAAGATTAACTAAGGTGGGATCTCAGGTATCCAATTAGATTAGGACAAATTCACCACACCTTTTGGGAGTGTTCCACTACATAAAATGGGAAGCCAGAGGCCAGTAAGGGGACTGACTGATTGATGGACTGACACAGGAAGAACTGAAACTGAGGGAGACCCAAGAAGATCTTAATTTGTTATATGACCAATCACATAATTACATTGCCTTAAAGTTTAAGGATAGAGTAGATATTAGCGGTTTCAGATTTTCTAATTGCAGACAGGAAATACTGATACAGCTACCACTGGAAAGTATATTGTTTTCTCTACTGTAGAATATTTGATTTAGTCATAAATCATCCTACACATATTATGCAGAGAAGTAAACCAGTTAAGTTGGGACATTACAGTTCGTATTTTAGACCTATGCTTATTGGTTTTAGGTAAAGTTAGAGAGCTCCTGAAATACTTGGTTTTAAGGTAATATCTAGGGTGGTGAGAGAGTTGGATACTCTGGTTCATTAGATAAATACTCATGTCACTGTAGTCCCAAGGCAACTGTAACTGGAGGATGTCTAATTGTGGTATATGGTTTTGACCAGGCATTATTCTGTACTAAGACGGTATTATTACTACTGAATCTATTATTGTGTTTTATTATATTTCAACTCCATTTATTGTGTTAATTCTATGATTAGTGTATAATAATTGTTTATATTTTATTTACTAAGTGCGTTATCACTGACATAATTTAATTATATGTTTATATTATCGCCTTGTACAAACTCCTAGGGAGGGACAGATTTTATGAATGGTTATTGGTCATCTTTAGTGACACCTAGTCATTCATAATTCAGAAATCCTGACAGTGGACATAGTAGTTCCTACTCCTCCTAGTACTAGTGCTGAGGCGGCAGCAGCAGCACCACCACCACCACCACCACCACAATCCACTGCAGGTACATCTTTCTAGAGCTCCCTACCCCATGAAAAGGTGTGTGTGGAATTATTTTTATTTTTCAAAGTCAGGTGCTACTGTCAACGTGTTCCTAGTTCATCTCCAATGACAAAAATATGGGCAAAAATGGCAAGAAGCATGAACAACTCCCCCATCAGCCCAAAACATCGATGACAACAATTCAACATCAATTGTGTCTTTCAATGTTCTCTCTCTCTACTTCAATTGTATCAGAAGAAGGGGTGGGTGGTGGAGGGATATATTCAAATTAATTCAATTAATAATTGATGTTGAATTGTTGTTTTTCAAAAGGGAAACATCTTTCTTTTTTATGTGGTGTGGTGTTATGGTCATTGTTCCACATAGCAGTTGGCCTCACTGCTAAATCTTCCTTTACTATAGCAACAAAACTAGAATGCAATTCTTGTCAACTTTAGTTTTGTTAAAAGGTTTAGTACTACTACTGGTGGTGGTGGAATGTTTCAGATCACTTTTACAAACAGCCTCCTCAAGAGGAGGAGGAGGAGGATCATCTTCATTTATTACACTAGCTGCAACAACCATGTATGCAGTCAGGTTTTGTAGTACATTGAATATTACCACCAACACATGCTCCTTTCCTCCTACTCCTTTCCATTTGCCCTGACTCCTGTATATCAAGTAAGTTGCACCTGCCTGATTTATGTCTGTTTACAAAGTATATGAAACTTGCTTATATCTCAGAAGAGCCTTAGGCACGTCAGGTAGTAACTTAGGTCTCCTGACAATCACTTATTAGTCAAAAAAAGGTTGTGTTTCTGGGGATTTTGTCTGGGTTTTTTCCCTTCTCTTTTCACACCCAGGGAACTGGCTACCACAAAAACTCCTATCAAATAACTCCAGCTCCCGTCGATCCTAATCCCTTTGTGACTGGGTGTATGAGACAGGAATGAAAACTACTATTAGAGTGGAAAGGTCATCTTCATTCAAGTTTGCATGTTCGAAAACTTCATTAAAACTGTCTGTCCGTCATGTTAGTCAAAAGACCAGACTTGATGTATGCCAATTGCGGTACCAGTGATGTTTCACATGACAGTTATGTTTTTCATATGCTAATGAAGCTATTTCTGTGATGTGTCAAATGCTAATTAAACTATGGCAAGTACCAGGAGAGTTTTACTTTCTCTTTACCAGAATCATCATTTAAACTATACATCTGCTGGAATTCTGGTTACCATGACACAAAGGCAGTTCTGAAAGCAGTTTTCAAATATGAAAATAAAATTCAAAGAGATAGGTTCACTTTAGGTACAGATAGGCAATTAGATTTTAATGTCAGCAATGTGCTTAAACCAGTGGTTCTCAACTCCTGTCCTCAGAACACACTAACAGGCCAGGAGTTAGGGATTTCTCTGCTAGAGCACAGGTGTGGTGAATCAGGGGCTCATTCACATTGATTAACTTACCTGTGCTCCAACAAGGAAATCATCAAATCTTGGCCTGTTAGTGGGTCCTGGGACAGGAGTTGAGAACCACTGGCTTAACCCTTAGATACTAGAGACATATCCATTGCAAAATCTAAAACAAAAATTTCCAATGATCTTTCTATATGAGCTTTAGTTCATGCAGACATGTACCACATACCATCAAAACGGACACGAGGCCTTTCTAAAAACATCTGTCTCCAGGTGGTGTATGGCACCAGCTTCACACAGTTTCTGCCCCATACTTTCAAGCATGCCAGGCGCCAGATCTCAGGATCTCTGCACAACAAGGAAAAATAAAGTTAGCTAACAACAAGATACCAAGAAAGGATCAATTATTCATTTGTCTGGAATAAATTAAATGGCAGTGAAGCACTAATGGGCTGTATTCAAACTGCTAATAGTAAAAAAAAACTTGAATTAATAATTCAACTTATCTAATCTTGTAGAACTTGCACATCTCAGCCATATTACAGAAAATGCATTTTAACCCTATTTTCTTTGTAAAGTAAACACATGGGTCTTACTCATAAAAGTGGTGTAATTCTTGGGCAAACCACTGGGGGGGGGGGGAGGTATCCAAATCCCCAAAATTGCCATTGACTTAAATGGGGGTTTTACATACACATGTAAAACATTTATATTTTGCGCTATCTTCAGAAATATATAATGTTAATTACTGAACTAAACGGTTGTGTATTTACAAAGATTTTGCAGACTTTCAAGTTTGCCTTCAAATGGACAGTACTGCTTAATAATGAAAAAAAAAAAAAATAAAAATATATATATATATATATATTCTGCTGTGTTTGAGCTGCAGTAACACTGGAATAAAACAGCAGTGTGTGTGTACACTGTGTGCAATGCTATCCATTTGATCATCCTGGAAAAGGCTTTATCTTGTCAGTAGCCACACAAACCATTCAGAACTAATGAAGCTACAGAGGGCGCAAGATGGAGGATGACAAGAATGTCAGTACAAATGTGGTTATCATTTTTTCCCCAAATACTTTTAGTAAGAAAATATCTACTAGTATTGGCAACAAAGTATATTTCAACATATATTTTTGTTAAACATATGAAAAGTTGCACTGATATGTATAAATACAGCTAGTCAACATAAACTATAAACTCAGGAAATTACCTTCTTGCTATTCACTTGCTACCAGAATCCAATGCATTTCGTAAGTTCAATGTATAAAAATGTGAGTATAGTTATAATCCGTATTTAATTCATTTTAGAGAAGTCTGTAGACTTTTGCAAAATTAAAAAAAGGCCTGTTACCTAGATAGTTTTTGTGAATATTTTCATCTAAAACAAATGACAATAATAGCGGACGCAATGAAAAGTGTAAAAAAAAGGGATATATTTGCTTACTGATAAATTCTTTTCTCTAACTTCATGACTATAGGAGGCAGGATACTCCAATTACAATTCCTCTCACTTCCTAACTGCTAAACCCTCCCGCTGCAGCTCTACATTCAATTTTCATTTAGCAGAGTCAGGATGGCACGGCATCCTCTCATAAATCGTTTTTTTGTGGGCAGTGTGCCCTGTATCCCTCAATGGACTAAGAGAAAAGGATTTAAATGGTAATCAAAAAAAAAAATCCCTTCTTCTCTAGCATCATTGAAGGAGATACAGGGACCATGGGGACATCACAAAAACAGTGGGACAGAAGAAAACTAATTAACATTGCCTCTAGAACTTTTTGGCCTGAGATGCAAAAATATTAACTTTGTGGATGTGTAAACAGATTACCATATTGCAAGAAGAGACACCCTGGACCTCCTTGAGGGATTAGAGTAGAGCTGCAGGTAGATGGGTTAGCAGCTAGAAGTGGTGGGATGAGTTTTAATTCAAGTGCCCCGACTCCTATAGACACGCTGCTTAACCCATGGTCCCTGCATCTCTCAGTGACGCAAGAGAAATGCATTTATGACACTATGAAAAATAATTATCACACTCTTTGGCTGCTATACACATCTCCAACTTATTATAGACTCTCTAGTGTTCAAGAGGTTAAAAACCTAAAAAGGCAATTGATTTTAGATTCTTAAAATCATATCCAAATCTTCTGAAATACACGTGTAGACTGTCCTAAAGCTCCGTCGTTTTAGTCTTTTTTTTTATGCGACTATTAATAAGGGACCAGATTTAAGATGGTTAATATATTAAGACTGGTACCAATCTCATCTATTCAATACAACATTTACCTTGTATAAAGGCATTTACACACTACACTGCACTATCAAGATTGCCATGTTTTGTCTTCCTAAAGAAATTCTGAATGGATACCTGCAGAAAGAGGAGAAGAGGGCACCCACATAGTGCTTGTTATCCAAAGTAAATATGGTAAGAGATTATTCAGTATTATACTCACAAGTTTAGTAGCTGGATAAGAGCATATACCATCGCCCAACAGAAAAAATACAGAGAAAATAAACCTGTCTCGTCCAGGTAATTAGGAAGTAATACTGGCAAAAAAACATGGTGCTGCTTCAGATTGTAATACCTTATACAATGGTGAGTCAAACAATTATAGCTAAAAAGCCTTAAAGTATCTTAAGTCTTGCAGCATGCACTGCTTCATCAGAAATCTGCTGGCTAGCATACAACTTTTTAGCTGTTATTGTTTTAATAGTATAATTAGTATATGCTCTCATCCAACTATTATACTTGTGAGTAGAATACTGAATATCTTTTACCAGATGTACTATGGATAACAAGCACTATCTGAGCGCCCTCTTCTAGTCTCTTTGTAAACGTCTGGCTTTGTGATAGTTGTATAGAGGAGCAGCCTGTCAAAGAAGTGTTCCAGTGGCTTATTAAGTATACTATGGATGGGGCAGTGTCTAAATCACTCGTCTGAATTTCAGTGTACACAAATTGTTACACTGAACAACAGTGTTTCTACCGGTGAAGGGCGCTGGTGGTTCGATTATATTTGACGTTATTACACCACGAGCGCCTCCTGTTCTTTTTTCTCTGCCACTCTGTATGCAGAAGTCTAGACTTAGGACCTGGGTAACAAATTGATTTCTTTAACAGACACCATCTTGAAGTACAAGGAATTTGAAGAGAAGAGGATTTTAGTGAAAATAACGTTAAATTATTTTCTCTTCGTCCATGTGGAACACAGGAACCATGGACTAAAATCCCTTCCTCTAGAAGTCAGGGCACTTAAAACCACAACAAAGTCTCTGAGGAGGTGACTCCTCTTCCCTCCCACTTTAATGCTGCCATGTAGGAAGGAAGGGGAGATTTATAAAACTGGAGCTGAGAATAGCAGCTGTAATCCTTACTAAAACTGAATTCTGCATTTATAAAATTGCCAGTGCCAATTTTGGAAGTCATAACTATCTTTAGTTGCATTTTTATAGAACAAATGTTACAGCGGGTGAAGAGGAAAAAAAAAATGGTGCAGTGATTTTGTAAAGAAATGTCACAAATTGTGACAAATGACAACAATTTTGCCAGAATTTAATGCCAGTTAGAATCTGTTCTTAAATAGTGGCAGAAATATATTGATAAAATAGCAATTTACTCTAGATTTAAAAATCTGCAGTTGTTCATTTATAAAAAGAATCTGACTTTGCAAATGAATTTGTGACATTTTAATGACCTACATGTAGATGGCTTTAAGAATACTTTGTATAAATCTTCTTCAAAATCCCCTGAACGGAGAACACAAGAGAACCCCTCTGTCTGGGGACTCAAACTACATGTTTTTCCCCCACAGGGTGGGAGCCCTGTGTTCCACTTGGGCAAAGATAATAGGATTTTAGTCTTACCTGTTAAATCCTTTTCACTTAGTCCATACAGGTCACTGGTACTCTGGGAGGCGTAAGTCCCCTTTAATAGGCAGGAACAACTATGCAAATGATTTGCAAGGGGCGGAGCCTCCCCTCTTACTTAAGCCACCTTCTGGCCAGAGCCACTTAGATTGATTTGAGACCCTAAAAACTGACCTCAGGTAAGCAAAAAGAAAGACTCCTGTGAGCAAGCCCGAACGGTCTCCCACTGCATGCCACAGGAGAGCCAAGACTGGTCCCTTGACAGGGTGGGAGACCAGTGACCTGTATGGACTAAGTGAAAAGGATTTAACAGGTAAGACTAAAATCCTATTTTCACTGTCGTCCAATACAGGTCACTGGTACTCTGGGATGTACAAACATTGAGCTGATCCAGAGGTGGGAAGAAAGGCAAGGACCAGGCGCAAGGCCCAAGTCACTAGAACTGCTATGACCAGTTAATAACATAGCCCAAACTGTAAGTGTCAACAGACACCAACCAAGGGAACAATCCCTGAACTAACACAGCACACGAAACCAGAGCCAACCGGGCTCAACAGTAAGAAAGCACTAAGGATCACAGAGCGGAAGACCTACACAGGCAAGACTGCCTCCAGGACCTTCCTTCCAAAACTGGCATCAGCCGAGGCCAGTACATCAACTCGATAGTGCTTAGAAAAAGTGTGCACAGAGGACCAAGTGGCCGCTCTGCACAGTTGATCAGCAGAAGCTTGATTCTTGTAGGCCCAAGAGGCCCCAATAGATCTGGTGGAATGGGCAGTCACCCGGAAGGGAACATGCTTATTCCTCAACTTATAGGCTTCACGAATAGTAGCCTTGATCCAAGATGCAATGGTAACTTTGGAAGCCGGTCTCCCTGCCCTAGGCCCCTCAGGAATGACGAATAGAGCGTCGGACTTCCTGATAGACTCGGTGCGATGAAATAAAACTTGAGGCAACGCACCACATCCAACAGATGGAGATCTCTTTCCTTGTCAGATGAAGGATTAGGGCAGAAAGAGGGAACCACAATCTCCTGATTGATGTGAAACTCGGACACAACCTTAGGTAAGAATTCCTTGGTAGTGCGAAGCACAGCCTTATCCTTGTGGAACACCAGGTAAGGAGGTTTACAAGACAAGGCCTGTAACTCTGCTACCCGGCGCACTGACACAACAGCCAAAAGGAAGGCCATCTTCCAAGTCACTAGACGTAATGGAATGGAAGCCAAGGATTCAAACGGTGGTCGCTGGAGAACTCCCAGCACCAAATTGAGGTCCCACTGGGGAGCAGGACTCTTGAAGGCAGGTCGAACAGGAGTCACACCTTGGAAGAAAACTTTCACATCCGGAAGGATAGCAATCCTTTCCTGGAAAAACACAGACAAGGCAGAAGTCTGAACTTTGAGGGAACTCGGACTGAGCCCCTTATCCACACCGTCCTGCAAGAAGGCCAGGACAGTGGGAAGATGGAATTCAAGGGATAACTTCTTATCAGAACACCATGTCACAAAAGTTGACCATATGCGATGATAGATCTTGGAAAACACAGGCTTACGAGCACGGAGCATAGTCGACACCACAGAAGGAGAAAATCCTTTCTTTGCTAGAATCGAGGATTCAACCGCCATGCCATCAAATGGAGAGAGTGAACATCCTCCTTCCACAGATACCCCTGAAGAAGTAGGTCCGGACGGGCAGGAAGCGGAATCGGATCCGTCACTGACATGGCCATCAACTCCGGATACCAGGACTGGCGAGGCCAGTTTGGAGCGATCAGGATGACAGGACAACGTTCTCTCTTCAACTTCTGAATAACTCTGATCAATAGAGGAAGAGGAGGGAAGATGTAAGCCAGGGGGAAGTCCCAAGGGATCGACAAGGCATCCACTGCTAGAGCAAGGGAGTCCCGCAACCGGGAGCAAAACACCGGAACCTTCCTGTTGTGTCTGGTAGCCATCAGATCCACCACAGGCATCCCCCACCGTTGAGTGAGCATGTGAAACACCTCTGGGTGAAGAGCCCATTCTCCGCTGTCGACGGTGTGACGACTGAGGAAGTCTGCCATGACGTTGTCCACGCCTGGAATATGAACTGCAGATATGACAGGCACGTGATCTTCTGCCCAAGACAAATATCCTTGACCTCCCACCAGGCGGAACCGCTTCTTGTGCCGCCTTGCCTGTTGATGTAAGCCACCGCCGTGGCGTTGTCGGACTCCACTCTGATCGGAAGACCGGTCAATTGAGACTCCCAGTGCCTCAGGGCTAGCCGGACAGCTCGAAGTTCCAGAACATTGATGGAGAGCATGGATTCCTCCAGACCCCATTTCCCCTGAGCACTGAAGCGACCCCAGACTGCACCCCAGCCCCGAAGGCTGGCATCCGTTGTGACTGTGGTCCAATGAGGAACTAGAAAGGATCTCCCTTTCAGGAGATGAGAGAGATCTAACCACCAGTGCAGACTCGACTCGACATGAGGAGGAAGAGAAACAGACAGATGTTGATGATCTGGATGATTCTTGCACGTCTGGATCACAAATCTCTGAAGATCCCTGGAGTGGGCCATGGCAAATGGTACTGCTTCGATTGTGGAAATGAACTTCCCCACTAAGGACGACAACTTCGGTACTGGAATTTCGTCCATGTCCAGAATCCCAGCCACTCTGACGGCTATCTGGTGAGCCACGTCCTCTGGAAGAAACACCATGCATTGGCGAGTGTCGAACAGGAGACCCAGGAACAGAAGCCTCTGAGATGGAATCAAGTCCGACTTGTCCAGATTCAGGATCCAGCCATGACGGTTCAGGGTGTGCATGCACATCTGTAATTGCTGATGGAGAAGCTCCGCTGAGGAGGCCATCAGTAGGAGATCGTCCATGTAGGGGGTCACTCTGATCCCATCCTGATGGAGCACCGCTATCAAGGAGCCCAACACCCTCTGGAAGACCTGAGGGGCTGAAGTCAGCCCAAAGGGGAGCGCTGCAAACTGAAAGTGTCCCCTGTGGCAGGCAATCCTGAGATACCGCCTGCTCTCTGGATGAATAGGGATGTGAAGATAAGCATCCTGAAGATCCAGGGAGGCAAGAAACTCCCCTGGAGACATTGCTGCAATCACAGAGCGCAGGGACTCCTGGCGGAAGTGGGAAGTCACCACATAGGCATTGAGATCTTTGAGATCCAAAATGGGACGAGCTCCTCCGTCCTTTTTGGCTACCACAAACAGGTTGGAATAAAATCCTGAACCTGTGTCCCCTTGAGGAACCGCCTCCAGGACCTCTTTGTCCAAGAGATCCTGAATAGCGTCGTCGAACAGACGCCTTTTTGTGGGTTCCTGAGAAGGACGAGTAAAATGGAACTGAAAAGGAGGAAGGGAAGAGAAAGGGATCCTGTATCCCTCTGACACCACCTGAAGAACCCATGGGTCCGCCACTGACTCCTCCCAAGTCCGGCGAAAGATGCGGAGACGACCGCCTACAGCCGGATGCGGACCCGGGTTCGGCGAGTCATGCCGAAGCAGTCTTGGAGGTCTTGGCCTTGGGGGCAACTTTGGGCTTCCAGGACTGTTTGGGCTTGGAGGAGGAGCGCGTAGTGGGAGGACCCGTTTGGGCCGAGGAGCGTGTCTCAGTCTGAAAGGAACGAAAGGACCGATTGCGTTTGGCTGGAAACTTTTTCTTAAAGACTGAGGGTAGAAGAGTACTTTTACCACCAGTAGCCTCACTGATCATTTCTTTGATTTCAGACCCAAAAAGCAAATTCCCTTGAAAGGGCAAGGAAAGCAAGGCTTTCTTAGAGGCTGTATCAGCAGACCAAATTTTCAGCCAAAGAGCGCGTCTAGCCACCACAGAAGAAGTGGAGGCCCTCGCCATCATGCGCACAACATCAAAAGCAGCGTCAGCAACATAGTTCTGAGCTTCAGTGATATTAGCAAGTAGCTGCAACTGTTCAGATACTGGCGCATCCTGGCAGACTGCTTCAGTCAGTCGTTCAGTCCAGGCCGCAATGGCCCTATTAACCCATGCCACAGCAAAGGTTGGGCGCATGGCAGTGCCAATGGAGGCAAAAATAGATTTAAGAGAAAGCTCTAGCTTTTTATCCGTCCAATCCTGCAGGGCAGAGGCATCTGAGACAGCCAAAGCGGTAGATTTGGATAGTCTAGAAACAGGAGCATCCACCTTAGGAGGATGAACCCATTTTGCCAGCTCAGCCTCAGGAAAAGGGTAAAGTTTAGCAAACTTTTTGGAGACAGAGGAAGATCTATCAGGATTCTTCCATGCCTCAGAGACCAGACGGGCAAGAGTAGGGTTAGTTGGAAAACAAACCACTGGCTTAGATGGCTTTTTCTGAAAAACATCAGTAGGATCATAAGTGGATTCCTGAGTCAGAGGAAGGTTGAGCGTATTCAGAACCGCTCTGATCAGACCCTCAGCCGAAACTTCGGGGTCACACTCATAGGGGTCCCCAATGGACCTGTTAGATTCAATAACAGTACGTTCCTCAGCATCAGAATCCTGTAAGAGTTCTTCTTCAGAAGAATCAGTGACATCAGGAGCTCCCTGTGGCTTAGGCAGGGAGGTCCTGATGGTAGAGGGGGTCTGCCAGACCTGGAGAGCCCCCTGAATCTGAGAGGGAAAGAGTTGAAGCGTGGATCTGAGATCCCTAGTGGCAGCTTTAAACTCCCTCACCCAAGATGGCTCAATAGCGTGGCTGGGAAGCCCAGGGTTGCTATCTTGACCAGTACAATTAGGGCATAGATCCACCACATTATCGCTAGCCAGCCCAATGTGGCAAGAGGAGCAAAACGCCATGGGGGTAGCAGACCCCCCATCCTCCTTAGACTTGGGTCTAGCCCCTAGCTCCAGTGAAGTAGACATGCTCACAGCGTCAATATACCCCACTAACAACACTATCACCCAGAAAAAGTGTAAATGATTAAAGTTTCACCCCAGAAATGTCTAAAATCGGACTTATCTGGCCAGCGAAGGGTTAATCTGTTGAGGAGAGAGAAGGCTCGGTCCCTGCGTAGTGTACTCGCCTAGGAAAAGTACCACAAAATGGCGGCCGTCATGACAGCCAATCAGAAACGAGCGCGAACCAAGCGCTCATGGGAAATGTAGTTTTCCCTTACAAGTACCCCAAACAGTGCCCGAAGCCCCCCTGAACACCCCACATAAATAAAACACATTCCGGATGATAGAGCAGGAGCCTAGCATTAAAATGAGCCCTCTCTGAAGTTGCTGTGACAAGCGGTTCCAGAGATATGTCCCACACTGTGAATTCTCATAGAGAGTAAAGGAGCCCTTGCGTCTGAGCGGGAAAAAGCCGCACTTAAAGGCGCGGAACACCATTTTTAATAAAGTTTAGGAAAACATTAAAAAGTGCCCAAACAAGCATGAAACACATGAGAAACATAAATAAATGAATACCCAAAGCTCCAAAACCCAGAGAATACCACAGAAATTGCATAAAACAGTAATAATGCAATAGAAACACCCTATGAGTGCTGGAGTGTATTAAAACTCCAAATGCAAGCCCATCAAAGGGACACTGTGGGGACAAGTGGACCTTCAGCACTCAATGGGTGACTCACCTTTCCTGCAGGACTTCTGTCTTCAGGTGACCATGATAAGGTGGGAAAGAACCAGAGGTAAATTCCCCAGTAGGGGAGCTGCTTAACACAAGCTGTCCCCTCTTCAGGGCATAAGGTCCACAGAAAATCCCTGGAAGCTGCACCAGCCACTTTAAGGAGGGCAATTCACAGCCATGGTCACCCTCCTAATGGTGGTATTCCATATTTGAATAAAAAATAATAAAACACTAAGATGCATAGATGTTCTCTACCTGGTGTGCAAGCACACCAGGAACAAATCAATCTAAGTGGCTCTGGCCAGAAGGTGGCTTAAGTAAGAGGGGAGGCTCCGCCCCTTGCAAATCATTTGCATAGTTGTTCCTGCCTATTAAAGGGGACTTACGCCTCCCAGAGTACCAGTGACCTGTATTGGACGACAGTGAAAGTATTTTTTGATCATCTTGAAAAAGGCCAAAACCACCAGAAGCTTGACAGGCTGCAGTAATGAACCATGATCTGCACACCAATGCTAGAAAAGGGACTAAAACCTATAATAGCCCTTGGACAAAACCATTTTTTTCTAGCTTGGAGAATAGTAGAAATGACAGTATCTGAAAACCCTTTTCCTCAAGATGCTGCCCTCAATATCCAAGCTAGCAAAGCCACTTTTCCACCCAAGTGTCAAAAGGTCCAGCCACAAGGACAGGCAAAAAAGCTTGAAAAAGATTGAAAATGGAGCAATCAAGATGACATGAGTCCTCTCTCTCCATCTAGACCTCTCTCTCTCTCTCAACAGCCTGGGAATTAGGGGTGAGGGCTGAGAAAAAAAACCAAAACATTATGCCAGAGGTGACCGCTATGAAGTGAAATGATTTAACATAAGTCCACTCTGACTCACAAGAGATGAACGAGGACAGAGATAAATAGCATACAAAGCATAGTATGCAAAATAAAGATGTCACCACACATGCACTCAATCAAATCAATGGGCGGCAGCAAAACAGGAAAATAAAACAGGACCACAGCACTTAAGAAGTTAGCTCACATGCGGCTTCAGGCTACCACTGTAGTATAATGCAGAGACACTCAACAGTGAGCAATCCATGAACAAGGAAGCCAGTTAGTGGTAGCCTGTCTAATGGAGTGCCTATACATCCTCTTCTGTGAGAGGTTGTTTAAAGGTATAGTAATACTTAAAATGTTAAAAAAATTTATATATATTATATATATATATATATATATATATATATATATATATATATATATATATATGTTGTAGGGTTTATCCCCCTGAGTAAAACAAGGGAACACCCACTGCTGAATGGTGTTTTATTCAAAAGTTATTACAGCTCAAAGGTGAATTTTTTAGGTGCAATATCACAGTGGCCTGAAATTGCACAGTGGCGCTGTTCCTACACCATCCTATGGAGATTTATGGTCTGCGGTGGGACTATCCACCGCATACTGTTTTTTTTCTTTATTCTTAATGTGCCCTGCTCTGCAAAGAAGGTGACTTTACCCCATGGTTCCTATGTTCCACAATGGATGACAGAGTATTGAGAAGCGACTTATGTCAATCACACTCAAACTACAGGGTATTAAAGATTTTCCAGGTTTAATGTTCCTCCTTCCATAAGTTTAACCCCTTAACGACCCCTGACGGTCATGGTACGTCATTGGTTGTTTTGCGTTAACGACCCTATCACGTGCCAGGACCGTCATGGGGAGCCCAGTGGTGGTCCTTGAGTGCCTGCCGTGTGTGCGAGTGGCCGGTCCTTAAGGGGTTAAGTGATGTCCATTCCCTCTTTTTCCCCCAAGTGTAGGGGTTGACCCGCTCAACCAAGTGGTTGCCATCGCAATCTGCCCAGAACAAAACACAAACTTTTTAGTGTTAACAGTTTTGTGTTTACTGAGCACTAACTGTGCTCAGGATGAAGTGAACTACTCACGCAGAGATAAAGGTCTGTGTGAATGAATGTGGGGGTCAGGTTTCCATGTTAATCAGCTCCCATTGGCTTACAGACCATTCAGCCCTTTCACCTAGGCGGTGTCGATAACAAGCTTGGAAGGGCAATATTAAAGCAGACTTGTGAACTTAACATATTAATGAGAATTAAATACCACCTTTATGCTAATACTTTATGCTAATTTGTTTCTGTGCTGGGCCAATATTTCTACACACTGTGCTCTGAATGAATTTAGGCAAAGCCCACACACTGGGTGTATTTCTAAAAGCACAGCAAGTAGGTTTCACACCTAACAGAACAATTTGGCATATTAGCATGAAGTGGCACATACAATTTGAAGAAAATGGATACAGGGTGATAGGCCCCTTTGCACTGCTGCTTTCAGAAAGGCATAATATTAAATCACTATGTACTGTAATACTAGCTAATGTTGCAGGAGGTGTGTCCCTTTAAAAGAGAGTGAGTTTAGTCTTTTTTATGGTGTTACTTCCTAGAGATGAGGAAGCTTAATTTCCCCACCTCAGTGTTGGACTTTGACCCCAGTGAGCATACACACCAAGCTTGTACCATGCAATGGTGCAGAAAGAAAGAAGCCATTGTAATGTCACTGGCAATCAGCTTCATACTACTTCCAGAATGTATTGCAATTGAGGACGACTCCTGCACTGTTGGCCAGTACAAGTGAGGTGTTTATGGGCCACACAGAGGTCCTTGGTGCCTTCTCCCCACCTTCCAAGCCCTCTCAATGTGCTCATACTAACTGGATTTGATCCAGAAAAGCCCACAATGAAAGGCAAGTTAATTTAAAAAGTGAAAAACTTTACAGTTATATAGATTACTAAAGAACACTTTGTATGCTTTAATACTGCCTAATTGTCCTTGGGGGGGGGGGGGTTAAGTGTACCTTTAAAGTAGAGAATATTAAAAATTGACATTCAATTATTCTAATACATTAGAAATAAAACAAAAAGAGCTAATTACCTTGCACAAATATAAAAGCCCTTGCAGACCAAAGAGAGTTGCTCTAATGCTCTGAGATCAAGATCACTGGAAACCACCCAGCGAAAAATATACATCAACACCTCCATTGGGAGCACTAGGAAGAAAAACACAATTGTAAATACAATCATCAGCTGGAACATTGTGTCAAGGTTATAGATCTGTATCAACTGGACTAAAACATAACAATCGTTAGTCTGGATGCTGTATGCGTACTGAATAGTAACAGAAGGAAACCTCTATTTACAGAGTAAATGATGTTTATCATACTGCATGTATTTCACTTTGTGGTTTGTATTAATTAAAAAAAAATAAATAAATAGTTACTAGTTTTCTTTCTAGGATGCTGGAGGGGTCAAACTCATTGGAGATGCAATCCATTGTATTTTGGTCTGGCATCTAATGGGTTAAAATAACGGTTTGCTTTCTTATAATACAACTGCCAAAGTGGTCTGCAAACAGTGCAATGCATGACTCTTCAGGATGATAAAACATCACTTTGCACCTAAACAGTATTTAAAGTGGACCTATTGCCTTGAATTTTTTTTTTTTTTTTTTTACATATCTGAAAACTTCATTTAAAACTGCCCATGTGTCATGTTAACCAAAATTCCAGCAGATGTCTAGTTTAGGGAAAAGTGAAAATGAAAACTCGGTACATCACAGAGCTTCATTAGCACATGAAACATAATTGAAACCTTCATTAGGATATGAAATATCGATGAAAAGCTTAATTAGCACATGAACATAATTGGTACTGCACGGGTAAAGCAATAATCATACATTAGCTTGTGGTAACAAGTATGAATCCCAGATTTAAATGGTCAACCAATACCAAACTGTTGTCTAGTATCATTTACAGTATGTTGCCATTTAACCAAAAGGACACAACCAAAATATATTTCTTTGTATTAATTACTAGGGTAAAAGCCTGTGTACATGGGCCAAGGTCCGGTGATATTAACCCTTTGAGTGCCAGAGGAGTACACAACACATTGCTTTGCAATGCATTGCGTACCCCTCTGGCACTCAACAGGTTAAGCGGCCGGTCTTGCTCTGCGTACTGCCGCCTCCTCACTGGCGGCACAAGTGATGCAGCCATGAGCTGTAGACACTGTCTGAATGCACAGAAGGCTCCCAGCAGTGTGTGTGTTCGGGTAGTCTCTACTGTGCATGATTGCATCGGAGAAACATTCTAGTTTTTTATTATATAGGATATTTAACAACTTTGCATTTACAGATGTCACCACTGCACTGCGGAGAAATACACTGTAGACAACACTAGCAAATAATTGGTTAGCCTCTTATTGCTTCACAATGTGTTTCTCAACCCTCTGTTCTTCAAGGGGGTTAAGGCAAGGGAGGGCAATAGCAGGCCATCCAGTTGCTGTCACACTACAACTCCCATCACTCCTGCCAAAACTGGCTAGCCAGGGAGTTCCGGTCTGGCAACAGTTGGAATGCATGTGTAACCTAGAAACATTTTTTGTTGAATGAAAACCACTTTGGCATGTTTTACAGTTTAACCCACCGGGGTTAAAAAAGAAAATAATATTTATATTTTAAATCTGTGTGCTAGCAGACATTTGGCTTGGAGACCGTCATACCTGAGATATGAGTCTGAGTGACATCATACTCTGGCTGGCACAGTTTCAGTGAAGACTCTTGAAAAGTAAGCTGCTGCTGGAAGTAAGATAACAGGTCGGCCATTTTGCTGTCGTCATTGGCATCATCCATGCTGCAAATTTAGAAAAGATTTAGTCCTGCTCTCAGCTGAGTAGAACACTGAATGAATACAAATTTTGAAATATTTATATATATATATATCACATATTAAAAAAAATAGTTTATTTCAAGACCTACTGACACCTCTTTGTGTAACTGAAAAGATGATTTAGAACAAGATCAAAAGTATTTTATTTACACAGACATTTATAAACATATAATAGGATTTTAGTCTTACCTGTTAAATCCTTTTCTCTTAGTCCATACAGGTTATTGGTAACTTTCGGTAGGCGATCAGCCCCTTTAATAGACAGGAACAATTCTGAGAAGTGACTGCTGGGTGGAGCCTACCTCCTCTCCTTAGCTTGCAGCTAGCCAATCCCCATCCAGTAAGATTTGCAGACTAACTATTGACTAGGCAGTAAGAAGGTAAAGGAAGACTCCTGTGAGCATGAACCCGAAAGGACTCCCACGTTCGGTCACAGGAGAAACAAGAATGGTCCCTTGACAGGGTGGGAGACCAGTAACCTGTATGGACTAAGAGAAAAGGATTGAAGAGGTAAGACTAAAATCCTGTTTTCTCTGTAGTCCAATACAGGTTACTGGTAACTCTGGGATGTCCAACCATTAAGTTTCCCAGGGCGGGAAGAAAGGCAAGGACCAGGTGCAGGCCCCCAAGTCACCAGAGCACCAATGAACCTACAGATCATGAAGAGCTCAACAACAAGCATAAAGTGTCAATGGACACTGAACAGGGGTAAAACAAACCCCATGAACTGTTACACAACACACTCAACTAGAGCCAACAGGGCTCAAAAGTGAAAGAGTACTGAGAGACTAAAGAGATCCTAGACAGGCAAGGCTGCCTCCAGGATCTTCCTCCCAAAACTGGCACCAGCAGATGCCAGCACATCCACACTGTAGTGTTTGGAAAAGGTATTCACAGACGACCAAGCGGCCGCCTTGCAAAACTGATCAGCTGAGGCCTGGTTCTTGTAGGCCCAAGAAGCCCCAATAGACCTCGCAGAATGAGCCGTGACCCTGAAGGGAACAGGCTTCTTCCGAAGTTCGTAAGCCTTACGAATCGTGGACTTGATCCAAGAAGCAATGGTTACCTTGGAAGCAGGCTTCCCTGCCCTAGGACCCTCAGGAATGACAAAAAGTGTGTCAGACTGCCTCAAGGACTCAGTGTGATGCACACAGAACTTGAGACAACGAACATCATCCAACTGATGAAAACCCCCCTCTGTTTGTCAGAAGTAGGGTCAGGACAGGATGAAGGAACCACAATCTCCTGAGTAATGTGGAACTCAGTCACCACCTTCGGGAGAAAGTTGTGGGAGGTGCAAAGCACCGCCTTGTCCTTGTTAAAGACCAAAAAGGGTGGCCTACAAGACAGGGCATGCAGCTCCACAACACGGCGAACAGAAACTATCGCCAGGAAAAAGGCCATCTTCCTCGTCAGCATACGTAGAGGAATGGTAGCCAAAGACTCAAAAGAACGATGCTGAAGTACTCCTAAAACCAAGTTAAGGTCCCACTGTGGAGCAGGGGATTTAAACACCGGACGGGTACGAGCAACACCCTGGAAGAAAACCTTGACGCCTCTGAAAGAAGACAGAGCGCAGAAGTCTGAACCTTAAGAGAACTCAGACTGAGAGCCTTATCCACACCATCATTGAGGAAGGAAAGAACTGGAGGAAGTTCAAAATACTGAGACAGGTCTTTGTCAGCACACCAAGATATAAAGACAGACCAAACTCGATGGTAGGCCTTAGAAGAAACAGGCTTACGGGCACTAAGCATAGTAGCCACAACAACAGAAGAAAAACCCTTCTTCAAAATGGAGGATTCAATCTCCATGCGGTCAAAGCCAGACAATGAACATCTTCCTTCCAGAGGTAACCTTGCAGAAGATCTGGACGGGAGGGAAGTCAAAGAGGTTCCGCCACTGAGAGGTCCAGAAGCTCTGGAAACCAAGCCTGCCAAGGCCAATACGGAGCAATCAGAATGAATAGGCTGAGCTCCAGTCTCAGCTTCCGTAGCACCCTGTGCAACTGGGGAATGGGAGGAAATAAGTATGCCAGAGAAAATGTCCACTGGATCGACAAGGCATCCACTGCCAGAACCAGAGGATCCTCCCAGCGAGAGCAGAACATTGGAACTTCCTGTTGTGCCTGGTTGCCATCAGGTAGATGCATGGAAGACCCCACTGTTGGATGATGAGTTTGAACGCCTCTGTATGTAGTTCCCACTCTCCGCTGTCCACCATGTGCCAACTGAGGAAATCTGCCAGAACGTTGTCTACACCAGGAATATGAACTGCGGAAATAGCAGGGACATGCTCCTCTGCCCATGGTAAAATAGGATTGAGCTCTAGCCAAGCTGCGAGGCTTCTTGTGCTGCCTCGCTTGTTGAGGTAGGCTACTGCTGTGGCGTTGTCCGACTGTACCCAGACAGGGCAATCCTCCAATTGCCGTGTCCAGCTATGTAGGGCATGAAATATCGCCCGAAGCTCCAAAACATTGATGGGAAGAAGAGATTCCTGCTGAGACCACCGGCGCTGAGACCACTGGCCCTGAACTGCTCCCCATCCGGAGACGCTGGCACCAGTCGTTACTGTGGTCCAGAAGGTCAACAGAAAGGGTCTGCCTTTCAGGAGACTGTTCAGATTGAGCCACCACGAGAGGCTCTGCTCCACGTGAAGAGGGAGAGATAGGGATCTTTCCAGGAGATCCTGGCATGCAGGGGTCGACTGGATTATAAACCTCTGAAGTTCCATGACGAACGGGACTGCTTCTATGGTGGAAATTAACTTCCTCACCAAGGATGACAACTTCTTGGCTGGAACTGGATCCTGAGACAGGAAAGCCTGGACCTTCAGTGAATTCTGATGAGCCATTTCATCCGTGAGAAACACCATCCTTCTCTAAGCATCGAATAGGAGGCCCAGAAAGACCATCCTCTGGGAAGGAACAAGGTCTGACTTGTCCAGATTGATGATCCACCCATGATGGGAGAGAGCATGAATGCAGTCCTGCACCTGCTGATGAAGGAGTTCTGGAGAAGAGACCTTCAGGAGGTCGACCATATATGGAGTGACCCTGATGCCTTTCCGATGAAGGACGGAAATCAATGCTCCCAGGACTCTGTTGAAGACTTGAGGAGCCGTGGTCAGGCCAAAGAGGAGGGCGAAAAACTGGAAATGCCCTTGGTCGCAGGCAAAGCGGAGATACTGCCAACTCTCTGGATGAATGGTGATGTGCAGATAAGCATCCTGAAGATCCAGAAAGGTCAGAAATTCCCAAGGGAACATGACTGCTATCACTGTGCGCAGTGACTCCTGGCGGTATTGGGACCGAACCACAAAGGAGCTGAGGTCTTTCAAATCCAAAATGGGCCAACAGCCACCGTCCTTCTTGGAAACCACAAAGAGGCTGGAGTAGAATCCCAAGCCACTCTCCTGAGGAGGAACTGGTTCCAGGACCGCCTTGTCCAGAAGGGCCTGAATGGCCTCCTGGAAAAGGCATCGCTTTTCCGTTCCCAAGGGAGAACGAGAAGAGAAGGTCCTGGAAGGAGGAAGGGAGGTGAAGGGAATCCTGTACCCTCTAGCCACCACCACCTGCAAAACCCACAGGTAGACTACAGAGGCCTGCCAAGCCGAGAGGTAGTGGCATAAGCGGCCACCTACCTGCGGTGGGGACCCGGGTTCGATGCGTCATGCAGAAAAAGGTTTGGAAGCTTTGGGCCCCATTACTGCTTAGGCTCGGATGAGGAGCAGAACCTGAGGGACCGTCTGGGTCGCTTGGCGCGAGCCTGCCTGAAAGGGATGATAAAGCAGACTCCTTTTGACAAGCGCCTTCTTCCTTAGGACCACTGGCAGGTGAGTACTCTTCCCTCCAGTGGCCTCCCTGATCAGATCCTTGAGCTTGGGCCTAAACAGGGAGGTGCCCTGAAAGGGCAAAGACAGGAGAGCCCTCTTGGAGGTCGTGTCAGCAGACCAGATCTTGAGCCAAAGAGCATGTCTGGCTACCACAGACATGGTAGATGCCCTGGCTACCATACACACAGCGTCAAATAGGGCAACAGAAACATAATGCTGAGCCTCAGCAATGTTGGTGAGAAGCAGCAACATGTCAGAAGTAGGGGCCTCCTGACGGACTTCTGAAGTGAGCTCCTCAGTCCAAACAGCCACAGCTCTATTTACCCATGATGCAGCAAATGCAGGGCGAAGGGCAGAATCAGCTGTTGCAAAAATAGCCTTGAGAGAGAGGTCTCAATCTTCTTGTCAATCCAGTCTTTCAGAGCAGATGAGTCAGCCACAGGCAAGGCAGTGGACTTAGAAAGCCTGGAAACAGGGGCATCAACCTTGGGGGCGGGATGTACCCACTGCATAAGGGCCGTTTCAGAGAACGGGTAAAGCTTAGCAAACTGTCTAGATACAGATGGTTTCTTGTCAGGAAACTTCCACTCCTCAGACACCAACCGGTCAAAGGTGGTGTTAGGTGGAAAACAGGTATGGGGCCTAAGACTCCTGGAACACATCAGAGGGGTCAGAAGAAGTCTCCTGCACCAAAGGAATGTTCAGGGTGGTCAACACACCCCTGATCAGGCCCTCAGCCTCAAAGGGGTACCCAAAAAACTGAGAGGAAGGAACAGCTGAACAGTCATCATCAGAGTACACCAATAATTCCTCCTCAGAGGAGTCAGACACATCGGGGACACCCGTCGGTTTAGGCAGGGAAGATCTGATAGGGGAGGGTGTCTGCCACTAGTGGAAGACCCCCTGTAAGGTGGATGGAAGGAGTTGTAAGGTGGACAGGAGGTCCCTGGTAGTAGCCTTAAACTCTTGCATCCATACTGGCTCTAGTGCATGGCTGGAGGCCCCTGCAGGGGATTCAGGGGCAGCAGCGCATGTTGGGCACACATGACCTGAGTATTCTCTAGGTAACCCTGAGTGACAAGAGGAGCAATGGGGGATACAGATGCCCCAGTGTCCTTAGTCTTAGGTGTAGTTCCAAGGTCTAATGGAGTAGACATTCTCACAGAGTCAAACGGTCGAAGTATCAAAACACCCACAAAAGTGTGTATGATAAATAAATTCACCCCAGAAATGCTAAATGAGACTTATCTGGTAGGCGAAGGGCTAAACTGCGAAGGAGAGAAGAAGGAGAGTCCAAGCCCTAAGTAGGATACTCGATCTGTGAATGCACAAAATGGCCACAGCGGCGCGAGCCAATCCGAAACGAGAGCACAAAGAGCACTCATGGGAATCGTAGTTTCGCTAACGGAGTACCCCAACAGTGCCCGAAGGCCCCTAAGGCCCCCAACATGCCCAGAACATTGACCGGATGACAGTGCAAGGGTAAACCAACAAAATGAGCCATCTCTGACCTCGCTATGTGGAGTGGTTGCAGACATATGTCCCAGACCGTAAAGTCCCATAGAAGTAAATGGCGCAATGGAGTCTATGCGGTAAACGAGCGCACAAGTTAACGAGGTGAATACCAAAACGTAAAACCACTCAAAAGCCCACTAGAATAAATCAGTAAACCCAATAAACACTGGTCCCAGTAGGAAAAGTGCCCAAAACCCACACCAAAAAGGTGCTGATCAGCAGCAAAAGGGTTAAGTTACCAGAGAAACTTGCTCCAAACACCTCACAGACATACAGATAAACCCAATGAGTGCAGGAGTATGCAATAGGAAATCCAAGTGAGTCCCCTGTGCAGAGGGGAAGCATGGGACATGTGGACCTCAGCACTCAAAGGGTGCTCACCTTTTTCAGCAGGTCTTCTGTCTTCAGATTACCATATATCAAGAAGAAGCCTCAGTGGGCAACTCCTGGGGAAAGAACTTGCAGCCAAGACTTCCCCCCCAGGACTTAGGTCCACAAAAGCACCTGGTAAACTGAGCTACTCACATTTTGGTGATGGGAATTGTCAGTGATGGTAATCTGCCTAATGGTGGTATCCCATATCTAACAGAAAAATAATAAAAAAGCTAAAACTATAGCAGAATCGTTCTCTTGCCTTGTGTCTTGACCAAGGAACAAATCTTACTGGATGGGGATTGGCTAGCTGAAAGCTAAGGAGAGGAGGTAGGCTCCACCCAGCAGTCAGAATTTTCAGAATTGTTCCTGCCTATTTTAAGGGGCTGATCACCTACCCAAAGTTACCAGAAAGCTGTACTGGATGACAGAGAAATACTGTTTAAACGGAACGTTCATCAAAATAAAAAAAAAACTCCAAATCCTTATTACCATAGCGATAAGCATATACATACTGTTATTATGCTGAATAAGTCTGGAATTAGTAAGAAATACCAATTTTTCAGCAGGCATCAGCAGGGTTCTTGCTGTAGGCGCTTTCTGCACCATCACTCCCTTACGGTATCTTAAGGTATCAAGTATCTACATTCACAATCCTAGAGGTGAACGATGGACAGCACAGACTCACAGATATCTTTTCTGCAAGATGTCTGCGTTGTTGCCCACTGATGCTTTCCAAGCGGAGTTGTATTTCTCGATATTTCTGGACTTTTTCAGCGTAAAAACGTTATGTATTTGCTTATTGCTATGGTAATAAGGATTTGGGGGCAATTTTATTTTGATGATATTTCCACTTAAGACAAATATTAATGTTTGCTGTGGAGAAATGTGATACACATATACACTACACATTCTGATGTCATAGAAAGACTGACATAGGGATTTGCGTCTCAGAGGGACAGACCTTCCTTAAAAGGGAGACTTGGGAGGTATAACTGAATGTTCAAGCTTTTTATCCAGTCCCTGATAAACAAAAAAATTATATAACTAAGTGATTGCAAATCATGGGTTATAGATATAAATTTGGCATCAAAAGGAAACCCTACTTATCCTAAAAAAAAAAATAAAAAGGTATATAAATTAGTGTGGGTGCACTAAATGAATTAGAAGGAAAATATGGTTGAAGACATACTAAAAAGGTCATAATTGCTCATCCTAGTATAAAAAAGCCCTTGTTACCAAGGTGTTAACTCTTTGAGCGCCAGAGGGGTACGCAACGCATTGCTTTGCAATGCGTTGCATACCCCTCTGGCACTCAAAGGGTTAAAGCTTAGAGCTCTAAGAAGTTACCTATGCTACCTAAAAGAAAATCCAGATGTGTAATTCCAGATCATGATTACTTGGATAAAAGAAGAAATGGCACAAAGTTCCCCCTTTCATGTAAACAGGGTTCTTAGCCCTTTAATTTTGGAGACTTATTATATGGTTAAAAGCCCCATCTAAACTCAGTAAGCATCTTCCCACACACTCACGCACTGGATTTTGAACTTATTCTCTCTTATCTTTTCATATATGTCTGGCTTTAATGCTGAAGGGGCTAGATATCTTTTATACAATAAAATGAACTGTCACAATATAAAACCTGAGAAGATCACTTAACAGTATAAGAATTTGTTACATACAATTTTTTCCCTACTCCGTCACCATCTGGAGACCAGTTGTAATTGATTTTAAACTCAATGTCTGGCACGAGCTGCATTGCTTGACGGTAGAACTTGATAGCTGTAAAAATAGCAAAGTTTGATTAGAAATTCCCAGAAAAGTAACATGTCACAGTTAAGATTGCATTATTTGAGTTAGAAAATGGCTTCTTGTGTGACCCTTTGAGAGCCAGATGAACGAACTGCTCAACCATTTGGCACTCGGTGTTAATCTTTTGAGTGGCAGAGTTCTGCAATATACCAAGTTTATAGGATTGTATATGCCAAGATTTATTTATACATTTACTCTCGAACCATAAGCCAAAATCATGTGGGTTTCTATAAGCATTAAAATATTACAAGAAAAGAAGAAAGGAAAGGATTTTACGGAGTAATTCCTTTTCTAGATTCGCAGCTGCATACACACAAATGGCTCCAACCTACAGGTATATCAGAGTTGGCTAATGGAAAAGTCAAACAACCCTACCCACCAAGTGTTTATTCTAAAGCAGGCATGAGTAACCAGAGGCCCTCCAGCTGTTATGTATTAAAATTATCAACTGGAAGCCACAGGTTGCCCACCCCAATTCCATCGTATACACCAAACACCAGTTTCACAAAAATAATCTTCAATGAACATAATCAGAGAGGGAACTAAAAGAAGGAACATTACCAGATACAATTCTTTCCTTTCCACTCTTAGCAGCACACACCTCAGAGATAGCAAACAAATTAAACTGTATGGCTGAGCATGAGTTACTTAATGACAGATTTTGAAACTTTATTGCCAAAAGACACCTCCTGAGATGAATGCACATCCAATGAATAATGCAAGACGTGTATTAAATCAAAGGTGGAACAAAGCCTAGGCAAGACATATGTACCACAGAGATCAAATAAATCTTCCTACTGAATTAAATGGGGTTTAAAGGGATAGTATTACTTCAAAATTACTATCCCTCATATTGTAGCCCTTAATAAACTGAGTTAAATGACACCAGCGGCATCTCTCAAACCTTTATGGTTTAAAAGATAGCCGCTTTCAAAGTTTCCTCTCCCCTTGCTGTCAGCGTTCTGCTGCCAGCAGTAGAATCTGGTCCCGGGACAGGCGGAGGCTCTTAAACAGAACAGATATCTCGTTATGGAAGGAAAAATGATTCATTGAAACAGTCTTATATGTGTGCTTGGTTACCAAGCACATGTAGAAGACTGTTTTAATAAATCATTTTTCCTTCCATAATGAGATATCGGCTCTGCTGAAGAGCCTCTTCTTGATTCAGAGACCGGATTCTCCTGCTGGCAGCAGAACGCTGACAACAGGGGAGAGAAAACTTTGAAAGTGGCTCTCTCTTAAACCATAAAGGTTTGAGAGATGCCGCTGGTGTCATTTAACTCAGTTTATTAAGGGCTACAATATGAGGGATAGTAATTTTGAAGTAATACTATCCCTTTAAACCCCATGAATGCTAGAGGTCTGCAATGCATTAGTCTGCAATGAGATGGAGAACACACTAGCATTCAAATCCTCCAACGCATATGCCACTGATAACACAGAAACCCCACTCATTAGCTTCTAGGCCATTCAACCACCTAAGCCAAATAGCAACCCTTCCAGACACAGACGTATCATTAAAGGGATAGTAATACTTGAAAATAATTGTATTTTATATTGTAGCCCTTAAAAAAACATGAAAAATTATATAAGTCTCATTTCTCAAACCTTTATGGTTTGGAAGATATTCACTTGTAAAATATAGTAAAATTCTCTTTTCCTGGCTGTTTCAGCCAAGTCTGCCATCTAGTGGACAGATTTGGAATTCGGTCCACAGAGCAACTGGCAGCTCTTTAGCAGTGCCGAGATCACGATCTTTGAAAAGAACTATTTAACTGGAACTATCTACAAAGTGTGCCTGGCTTGAAAGCACACTTTGTAGACCATTCCAATTAAGAAATTCTTTTTAAAGATGGTGATCTCAGCACTTCTGGAGAGGCACAGCCGGTCCTGGGACCGGATTCCAAATCTGAAGGGTGGAGCAATGACATCACTCCAGGGGAAACTTTACTTCTGAATATCTCCCAAACCATAAAGGTTTGGGAGATAAGACTTATATCATTTTTCATGTTTTTTTAAGGGCTACATTATAAAATAAACTTATTTTCAAGTATTACTATCCCTTTAAAGCACAGATTGTGTGTTTTAATACAAGATAAATTTGAAACTAGTGCATGTGTCACCCTTAAGACCAGTGGTTCCCAAACTGTGGCATGTTCCGGAACCTAAATATATTGGTTTATCCAAATGTCTGCAAAAGATTTATAATAAACTGGTTTATTCAAAATGTATTACAAAATAAAGTCAATAATTAAACAGAGATGGTCATGAAAAAGGTTACAGTTTACTCTATAAGAGGGGACACCAGGGTTTGGTGAAAACAAAAAGGGGGACATGATGTCAAAGTGTTTGGGAACTACTGCTTTAGGCACATAATATACAAGTATATACTACTTTTAAAAAACTGGAAGTTTTTTTTACTTTTTTGTAATTTCACAGAAACTAGTAAATGTGATAAACACCATTAAGATTTACCCAAATAAAAAGTTGTTTGTGTTCCATCTTTTTCAGCTCTTGTTAAAGAGTTCCTGAGTGAATGGAAGTCCAAAGTGCAGTCCGCCTAGTAACTTGAGTGGAATAACTCACCTAGACACTAATGATGTAATCAAACAGCCACCACCACATATTATGTACATGTATTCAGAGCTTCTGCAGTCCTGACATAGCACTCGGACACATTCACAGTAGAAGTAATTTTACAATGCTTAAAGGGGAAAGCTATGTTTAACTGGAAGCTCAAATGACAAAGTTTACAAGGCCATCAACATTCTAAGAGAGCAACACACTACACCCCATTCATGACACTGAAAGGGGTATGCCACTCAAAACACACCATACAGGAGGTATAATTCAACAAGGTTCCCACTGATTCAAATTGAGCTTTTAACCCCTTAAATGCTACAGACCCCCCTTGAGGTTGTAAAATACCCATTAAAAATTAATATCCCCAGAAATGTTCTTATTTTAACAAAAAAATGGATTGTGTTTTTTCCAAATGTCAGTTACTAGTTTATAATTTTAGTAAAAGTGAAAGCCTGAAAAAAATGCACCCTTTAGAAACAGGTTATCCGTTTTTTCAAACTAATCCCTAAACTCTGAAGCTTACCACCCCCTCCCCACCCCATGTAAACATGTCAAGGTCTCCCAAGTTATGCCCCAAATAAAACACTAACAAAAACCTGCACACCAATGGGACAAACAGCCCCTCATCCAGGAATCAAGATCACACTATGCCAGTTATAATACCTTTATATATTGAATGAGCATACTGACTGCCTAACTGCTTAATTCATTTAAGGTGTGTTACAGTATGAAACAATGCTGATTGCAAGTGGGAGAATGTCTGATCCAGCTGCCGAATTGGATCTATTCAACCAATTCAGCATGGCAGTGTAAGTTGTATGGATTCCGGTGATCTGCTGCATCTTGCAACTTTGCTGAAGACAGCATGCCTCAGACTGCCTGTGATAGGTGGCTATGGTAACCATATTGGGCGGTTCTTGTCCCAGATCCCTGCCTAGACCCCTTTGGCAAAAACAGGTCACACCTCGGGGGATGACCCCCCCCCCAGCTGTTTATTTACCAGCAGATAGTACTGGGCTATCAATAGCAAGAACCATGCAGGGAGCACATCTTCCCTGTCTCCATGCTACTTAAATTTCCAAGAGAATGGGTGGGATCAGGGAAAGACTCTCATATCATCACAGGTAAAGGCAGGCAAGGCAACTCATAGGATTAGGAGGCTAAATCTCGCTTACTGGAACAGTCCGCTGCAGAGCTCCAGAAAAGCCTCAGCTGCTCACTGGTAACTCCTCGCCACTCAAACACAAAAGAATCAGCTCAGGCAGGTTGAAAGCTTAAAATTCTCCTTTTTATTGAGCTTGTATTAAAAACTTTAGAAAAAAAACACACTGTGTTTCATGAACGTACTTTTACTTTGACAAGTGAATTATAAATACACAGACACACCTTGCTTAAAAATGTTGCCTTGTCCAGCTAAGGACCAATCTGCATATCTCCTCTTGTGCAGAAATATACCCACCCTAGACATGGACCATAAATGTGTGACTGCAAGGCGAACCCTCACGTCCTACTCATACACCAGGTCTTCCAAAACTTGAGGCAATCCAAGAATTGTTAGCTTTCCCCGATCTGGAGCAAAGCTTGCTTTTTCATGGCCGCAACAGCTCGGCAACTGAGCCACAAGTAAAGGTCTTTGATGGAAGGGAGTGGGCAATACATAAATGATAAAACTTACTTGTAAGCCATAACTGACACGAATATTTTACATAGTAATAATGCTCTCAGGAATTATAACCCACCCTGCTAAGATACACATGTATCTGGAACACTCATATTGATAATAATACAAGTATAACATATTTACTGTAATATTTAACATAACAAAATAGCTCAAAGTGTTCAAAACTTGGCGTTTTTAATCGAGTCAATTTAACAGAAGACAACACTTATAAGCCCATCCCTGTTGATCAAGTCTAATGTCAATTATCTTAAGTCTGCTAAATTTAAAAGACAAGGATAAGATTAACCCTCTAAATTAATATCCAAGTATGATGATACAATTGGTTAAAGGGATAGTAATACTTCATTATTACTATCCCCCATGTTGTAGCCCTTAAAATTCTAAATTCAACGAGACACGAGACCAGCGGCATCTCTCAAACTTTTATGGGGGAATCCTCTCAGTGAGCAAGTGGCAGCTCTGCAGGAGTCCTGAGATAGCGTATAGAAAGAGAAATCCTTCACTAAAATGGTCTTCTACGTGTGTGTTTGGTTTGCAAGCACACGTGGAAGACCATTTAAGTGAAGGATTTCTGTTTCTGTAACAAGATCTCAGCACTGCTGCAGAGCCACCGCCGGTCCCGGGACCAGATTCCCCTTCTCTCAGCTAAAACGCCGACGTCAGGGGAAAGGCAAAAAGAAAGAACTTTGAAAGTGGATCTCTCTCAAACCATAAAGGTTTGAGAGATGCCGCTGGTATCGTTGAATTCAGAATTTTAAAGGGCTACAACATGGGGGATAGTAATAATGAAGTATTACTATTCCTTTAAAAACATGACAGGGACAAAAAAAAAAAAAAAATGTTTCTATAGAATCAATATAAACATACCAATTAGATTCAAAATAAGGATAATGTATTGTGATTCACACTTCCACACAAATACGATACAACCCACAATATATGTGTATATCATAACGTGCATTATAAAAATATTAACCTCCCCATTTTAATATATTCTGCTTAGTCCTAATTGAAAAGAATGGGCACACAAAAGGGAAATGTAGTGAATTCCACTACAAGAAAGGAGGAAATTTACTCACCGATATTTGTTTGTTCTGTGTCCCTCCACGGCACTAGAGTGGGCTCTGTCTCCGCCTCCCAGCTGGCAGGACCAACCAGTCTCTAAGTCTCCCACTGCAAGTATGACCGTCAGTTATTTTCTTTAACAAAAGCTGTAAAATACAGCAACAACATTAGTACACATTAAGGTCGGGCGTACCATGGAGGGACACAGAATAAACAGAAATATCAGTAAATTTCCTCCCTTCTTCTGTGTCCACTCCACGTCACTAGAGTGGGTCATACCCAAGCAGTACGCAGAAGGGAGGGGAAATTCACAGGATAGAAAAGCAAATACCCAAAATTACACCTTAGTGTAATATATATATACCCATACTACCATTACAATGGAACAGCAGCTTCCATATTTTGCATCTAGTTTATAATGCTTGATAAATATGGATATTGAAGTCCATGTAGCAGCTTTGCAAATATCTTGAGAAGATGCCTCTGCCTTGCTAGCCTAGGATGCTGACATATCTGGTGGAGTGGGCCTTGATCTTTATAGGTGGTTTAACGCCTGCATCCTGATATGTCATCCTAACGCAGTCCCGCCTAATTCATCTGCTGATGGAGGCCTTGGAGGCTGCTTTTCCCATATATTTTCCAAAGTGATGAACAAAAAGAGAATCTGAAGTTCTGAATTCTTTAGTTTTGTTCAAATAGTAGGATAGGCATCTCACAAGGTCTAAGTTGTGAAACTTTCCTTTTTCTCTGAAGATGATTTTGGGCAGAAGGAAGGCAGAACTATTTCTTGATTAATGTTAAAATCAGAAATCACCTTTGACCTAAATGAGGGCCGGGTTCTAAGGACCACCTTATCTTGATAAAATATTATATATGGTGATTTGCATGATAAGGCTTGCAGTTCACCCACTCTCCTGGCTGAGGTGATGGCAATAAGAAAAGCCGATTTTTTTTTTTATAGGAATTTGATGCATAGGCTCAAAAGATTTTGATAGTTGTTCTAGAACCAGGTTGAGACCCCATGGAGGGACTACCTCCCTGATAGTGGGTCTGGTTTTAGTTAAGGCAGTAATGAATCTTCTTACCAGATGATCATCACAGATCCGAGTTGCTAAAATGGCTGATAATGCGGATAACTGAACCTTTAAAGATGAAGGTTTTAAGCCTAGGCTAAAACCCCTCCGTAGGAAATCTAGTATAACCGAAGTGGATATATATACTGCCTGGCTATACTCTTCTGCAGACACCAGGTTCTAAATGTCCTCCAGGTTCTGTAGTAAGTCTTTGATGTGGATGATTTTCTTCCTGCCAGAATGGTATTAATCACCTCGTTTGATAATCCCTTAAGCTGTAAGGACTGCCACTCAGCTGCCAGGCCATCAGTCTCAAAAATGGTGGGTTGGGGTGAAGAACAGGACCCTGTGATAAGAGATCGTGAGTCACTGGAAGTGGCCATGGAGGAGCTACTAGCATCTGAATTAGTTGTGAATACCAGATTCTTCTCAGCCAGTCTGGTGCAATCATGATCACTTCTGTTTTTTCTGTTCTTATTTTCCTGAGAATGTTGGCTATGACTGGAATTGGAGGGAATACGTAAGCTAACTTGTATGTCCATATCTCTTTTAGAGCATCCTGTTCCAGTGTTTTTGCGTCCTTCCAACGTGAGAAGTACTGATTGCGGTCAACACAAAGTGCAGAGGCCATGAGATCTACTTCTGGAACTCCCCATTTTGCTGTGATTCTCTGGAATATTGAAGGTTTTAGAGACCACTCCCCCTGATCCATGACTGTCCTGCTGAGATAATCCCCCTGAACATTGAGGTGTCCTGAAATGTGGGATGCTGACAAGCATAGGACATTCTGCTCTGCCCAGGTCAGAATCTTTGCTGCTGCCTTCAGACTTCTGCTCCTTGTGCCCCCCTGATTCTTCAAGTATATAACAGTGGCTTGATTGTCTGACCTTATGAATACTGCTTTTCCTTTAACTTGATTAGAGCCTTTCCAACTGCTCGCATTTCCAACACATTGATGTGCAGTTTCTGTTCTACTGGACACTATCTCCCCTGGATTGAGACAGAGTTCCAAACTGCTCCCCAACCTCTTAGGCTGGCGTCTGTGGTCAGTATCTGCCATTTTGGTTCTAGTAATGACCGTCCCTTTAAATGTTTGACCACCACTGCAATTCTCTTTTTACTGCTGGAAAGACTGGAATCTTTTGTAGTTTGTTGTGATGATCTTTCTCCCAAAATGTCAGGAAGTTTTCCTGACTGGCCCGTAGATGAAAGTGGGACCACGGCAGGATCTGAATTGTGGAAGTCATCATTCCTATTAGAACCATGAAGTCCTGAGCAGTGGTGTTCTTCAGAAGTCTGAATGATCTTACATGACTTGATATCTTCCTGATTCTGTCCTCCGTGAGATAAGCTTGTATTTGGAGTGTGTTGAAACGGATCCCTAGGAAAACAATCTGTTGTTCTGGTTCTAACTGGCTTTATCATCCATCCTAGGTTGGAGAGATGTTTTAGGGTCCGAATCGTATGTTGCTGAGCTAGTGGATATGAAGGAGCTATAATCAGAATGTCGTCTAGGTAAGGGACAGCTGTTATGCCCTCCTTTCTCAGGATCTGAAAGGAGACGGACAAGATCTTCATGAAGACCCTTGAAACAGAGGAGAGACCAAAAGGCAGGGCCCTGAACCGGTAGTGGTCTTTCCAAATTGCAAATCTCAGGAACTTCCTGTGACAGAGTCTGATTAGAATGTGGTGGTAGGCATCCTGTAGATCAATTGAAGATAGGAAGCTCTTCCTGTGTATGGCCTTCATAACGGATGAAGGGGTTTCCATCTTGAATGAGGCGTTCTTTATGAATCTGTTGACAACTTTTAAATCCAGAATAGTCCTGTATTCCCCTGAGTGTTTTGGGACTAAGAAAAGAACTGAGTAAATCCCCTGTCTCTGCTGGTGCTGAGTTACTTTCAACAATTGCTCCACTGACCTTGACATTCCTTTTGCCTTGACCCTGACTGAGGGAATTTTGGATTTCCTGAAAATTCTCTTGTAAGGGGCAGATAAGAGTTCTAGGGAATACCCCATCTCCACAGTCTGTAACACCCACTAATCTGGACATAGATGTATCCATGTTGTGGCGAAAAGAGTTAGCCTGCCCCTGACTAACTGAGAAGATTGGGCCCCCTGAACTTCATTGATATTCCCTCTTGAACTGGACTGTGTGAGCAAAGTCCTTCCTGTATCCTTCCTTTTGAGGGTTGGCTTGTCTTGTCTGGTCTGGTCAAATGAGCGCTGGTCAAAAAGTGTTTTTTCTGGAACGAAAGGAAGTATTTCTAGGATGTTTCCGAGAGTGCCTTTCCTGAGGTAAAAAGGAGCTTTTGCCTCCGGGTGACTTTTTAATTAGTTCTTCTAATTGAGGACCAAAAAGAAAATTGCCAGAAAAAGCTAAAGTGACTAACTTAGATTTGGATGAGTTATCCGCTGCCCAGGATCTAACCCACAGAGCCCTGCATGCAAAAATAGACATAGCTGTAGATTTAGCCAATTACTTTATGATGTCTAGAGAGGAATCACAGGTATAAGTAGTAGCTTCTTTAATGGTTGCTACTTCCTTAAGAAGCTTGGCTCTGGACATAGAGGAATCAATCTTCTCTTCTATATCTGATGGCTATATCTTCATAGCTCTATACTGATAAACTATAGCTGTAGCAGCTTTCATATTCTGACCTAGCAAGACAAATTTATTTTTAAGGACAGTTTCTATTTTTCTATCCATTGGTCCCTAAGAGACGACCCATCTTCCATAGGAAAAGTGGTTTTCCTGGCCAACTGAGCTACAGCAATATCAACTTTAGGAGAAGATATCCAAGGCGATATTTTGGAGTTCTCAAAAGAGTACATGCTAAGGAATCTTTCAGAGAAAGAGAATCTTCTATCAACCTTATCCCATTCAGTCTTGATTAAGGAATGAAGTGGAATGTATGGGAAAAACAGGGGTTTCTTTTTTGTTACCAATGAATGCAGTATGTGTTTCGGAGTCTTGTTAATACCTAAAGTTTTACGCATAATCTTTATTAGAACATCAATTTCATCAATATTAAAAGAGGTAGATTCCTCAGAAACCTCCTAGTCTTCGTCAGAAGAATAGACAGACAATCTAAATCTTGAATGCTAAAACCATCTTCCTGAGTTCCTGGACGAACAGAAGGGCCTTCATCTGCATCATCAACACGGGGTCTTTTCTTGGAAACTGAACTCTCTTGTATTGCTGAAAATGTGTCCATCATGGAAGATTTCATCCAGGATAAGAAGTCTTTAAAATGAGAGGGTATATCCTGACCTGACACCTCATTAATGCACTCTGCACAAAGCTTAGTGTTATCATTGGGAAATAAAGGAGAATCACATCCAGAACAAGTTCTGATCTCAGTACCTACATCTTCCCCAAAAGAGGCTATTTTATCTTTAACTGCAGATTTAGACATAACAGATCAGTATGATGCAAAAACAATATAATATAAAATATTTTATCCGTCAGGATATTACTCAACAGACCTGCTCCAGGAGTCTTCCCTCATGGTGACCTTATATGCTGGCTCAAAATTCAGCGTGCATCCCAATGCTGGAACGCCTCCATGACGTCATTATTGGGCGCCTCCTGAACAGAGGTAACATAAGGGACCAGGCTGTAACTCTACCTGAGCACGATCCAATAATGGAATTGGCTGAGAGGCTAAGCACAATATCCCAAGCTTACCACCACACTTGGTGATGTTGGGAATCATATTGAGGAAGACAATGCCCTTGGGACAGAGTAGTAAAGTGGCCGAAGTAGCCAGGGAGCCAGAAACGAGCTAAGAATACTTTTTAAGGTAACTGGAATAGGAGGAAGATTCCATCTGTCCTACAGTTTGTAGGACCAACAAATAACTTAAGGTCATATCTGCAGTGGGAGACTTAAAGAGACTGGTTGGTCCTACCAGCTGGGGGGCGGAGACAAAGCATACTCTAGTGACGCGAAGCAGACACAGAAGAAATGGAATTTTAGCAGCACATTTAAACAGCAAAGGACTTTTTTTTTTTTTTTAAAATAACCTTTCCGGTAATAAAGACCCAGGTGCACTCCCTCCGCTCTTCTGCTTCCAAGATGAGCATATAAAATTCAAATAGACATGAAAGAGGCACACTAGTCAATATGTAGTCTACACTGGTAGTGTTTATTCGGCTTACAACATATTTTAAAGAAAGGCAGGAATGTTTCTAGGCCAAAGAACATTTCAAGGGGTAACACTCCCCTTTCCGCAGCATGGCCCACTACAGACAAGAGCACCCATTCAAATGTACCAATATAAAGAAAACCACTGCCCATGGCAAGACAAGTGTGTGAGGCCCCTATCTGATACTTCACTTCCACCCCACGTGACATCACTGGGACAGGACAACATCCAAACGTGATAATAGAAAATACACAGAATTCCCAGAGACTCATCCCATATTCAGTTTTAGGATAACATATATAAATATGACGTGCACTAGGCATGACATCTTCAAGTCCCCTAGAGTTAGGACGGTCTATTAAAGAAAAAGATGATAAAACCACATATTAAAAAGAAATCTATGTACAAATACTCCATATAAGACACCATAGACTTGAACATCTATTTGCAATGAATTCCATTTCCCTCTGGCACTCAAAGGGTTAAGATATAATGTGGCACAGCCTAAAGAGTGATGCAACAACTACACTATCACCCTAGATTATTTAGGCCAATACAGTTTACACACCATTTTATAGGAACAATCTAGATTTAATTCCTTCATTGAGGCCATCTGGTACAACAGTATTCAATCTATATGTCCATCTAGCTTAAATCTGTAATAGCACCTTATCTCATCTCATCTCTCTGCTAAAGAGTGGTATAAGATCCAGTATAAAGGTGCTATTACAAAGGGAAGCTAGATGGAGCAATCTCCTTTCATTTATTTTTTTCTGTTATCAATGTTTTTTACCGCCAACTGGTATAGCAAATTTACTGTTGGTACTTATGGCTTTTGTTATATTCGAAAGTGGTGTACACCATCATTTTGTCACATGATGTTCTTTTTACAGGTTTTCATAAGTAACACACATATTTAATTGATCAATTTTCATTTTCTTCCCTATTAATCATTGGTCTACTTATGTTTAGCAGGATTCAAAATATGTCCCTTTTGTTTGCCCTTTCCTTTAAATTAGGACCAAGTAGAATATATTCTTAAAATGGGGAGGTTATAAATGTCAGAGACATTGCCATGATGAGGAGGAAATGGTTAATTTTTCTTTTAAATAAAATTCTCTAAAAATCTGTGTTTTAAAATGTGTTTAAATTACCTCATGTAAGAGACAATGAGCCTCTCTTCCTCAATGGAGGGGGGAAATATTTGGGAGACTTTAATGGTGATTGATATAGGATTGCAGACAACCACAGTCTCAAGCAGTATTAGTATCTTATGAGAAAATCTCAAGTGTCTAAAACAGAGACATACTCCCCTATGGGAAAGTCTAGTAGGGTGACATATTTATGTGACGTAGGGTCAAGGTTAACATTCCAAATTTTTGATAGAACCCAGACAGGTATCATTTTAGGTGTGAATTTTAATATAGAGTAATGCGCCATCTATAGATTACATTGTGTTATTACTAATGCTTTGGAATTTTTCCATAATTTATTCTGATGTCACTGCATAATGAGATGGCTCTTTAACCAATCAGAGCAGATTATATAAATATGCAAGTTTAGAGAGAAAAAGCTTTCCTCTTGAGTCTGGGCTGGGTTTTTCCTCTTGGTTCCTGGCTCTTCAATTCCTGCTATATACCTGACTGCCTGCTAAAGAAATCCTATGAAACCCACACTTATTGGACTGGTAACTATATCTCTTCCCTTATTTGAATTCTGCAAAATTCAGAATCAAATATTTATTTCTTCTATATTTGAAGAAACTTAAATTTTCTTATAATTTGTCTTAATTGGACTGGCCAACCATTTGGGATCAATTATAATAAGCTATATTAGCTATAGAAACTCTGAAATTAAGCTGAATTTATTTATTATTGGTAAATTGTTATATTTTGCCAGATAAGTGTAATATAGTTAAATAGCTTGGTTTATATATTAGTTAAAATAATTCTTGGTATTTCTACAATAATAACGTGTGATTCTGGAAAAGTTATATAGCTAATATTAGATCTGGGGAATTCTTTGAATTCATTTATTAACCCTTTAACTGCTATTTGTCTATTTACTTTGAGGTGTTTCTTGGATTTCTTTGTGTTGGTTTTGGTCTAAACATTTGTACAATGAAAAGCTTTTAACTCTCACTAAACAAAAGAAGCTGCCATCTTGGGTGTGGCATCCTATTTTACTATTGATTTAACCCTTGAAGTACCCTATAGGTTTTACATAGGATTGCTATAGTCATGTTTATGATATATGTTGCAAGTAGTTTGGTATACTGTCTAGACATATTATTGGATTGATTCTAAGTATATTCTTGGTATAATCTATGATTGACTATATAAATTGCAATTTATATGTTTTATTCAGAAGGTATGCAATATTTGAAATCAGTACATAATTAAATTATAGTGATCTCTATCTGGGATTTTTAGTCCAGTTAGTTTCTCTAAAATTTGACTGTTGCATATGGTACAAGGAAAACTGTCAGAGGACCTGGCTTCATATTAAAGTTGACTCATCTGACAATATACCTTAAACCTCAATTAGCATAGTTTATACATTTTCTGGGGCAGAAGGCATTCATATACACTGCTGCCAACTGTATTTTATTAATTGTAAGGATCAATTATCCTTTTCTATGCTGCTGAGTGCAATTATTGTTATCCAATACCTCTGAATATACCCATGTGTGGTTAACCCTTTAATTGCTGGTAATCCTAATGGTGATAATTGTGGTTTGAGTTACTATATATCTATTGTAATTGCCGATCACTCATGTATATCATTGTTGTTTACACTCTATATTTGGTAAATTGTATTTAATAAATTATATATATTTTAGCACAAATATGCAGGATTATTTTAATCAATTCTTTACTGTGAATAGCGTGTCAATACCTAATATAGTGTAAAGTTCTCAAAATTATTTAACATTGTCATTTATCTATTTATGCGAAGATATCCAACCTGACTGGTTCTCTTGTGTTAACTCTTTGAATACCTTCAACATAATTGGTTCAACATAAAGCAGTGGTTCTCAACCCATGCCCTCAGGGTCCACTAACAGGCCAGAATTTAAATATTTGCTTTTGAAGATCACATGCAAGTTAATCAAGCCAATTTAAACTCTTATTAATTCACCTGTGTTCTAGCATGGAAATCTTTAAATCCAAGCCTGTTAGTGGGCTCTGAGGGCATGGGTTGGGAACCACTGTTATAAAGTAAATATTTTTATACACAGTTTTATAATATAGCTTTATTTTGGCATTTATTTACTTGGCTTTATTGGGATGTTTATAGAATGTCTGTGTTATACAAGTGTATAGATATGCTACATCACATTACAATATACACTTATATTGTGAGTTACAGCGTATTTGTGTGCAAGGATATGTGAACAGTGAGGATTTATTAGCCTTATCTGAATTTAGTTAGTATATTTATGTTGATTCTGACTGATCCTGTTTTATCAGGCTTTAACCAATAGTATCATTAGACCTGGATATCTAATTTAGAGGTGATGACTTATGCTTGTCTTATACACTTTTCAAGAACGGAGATAATAGACTTGATTTACAGGGACAGGTATACAAGGCGGGAATCTTAGAGTCTTCATCTGTTTTCTCAAATTGGCCCAAGTTATGAAACACATTGAGCTATTTATGCGACATTTTACAATAAACATTTTATACCAGTTGTGTCATCAATATCAATATGAGTGATGCTGTGAGATGCATATCTCAGGGTGGGTTATAATGCCTGCAAGTGCTAGTACCTGCTAGGGAACAACTAAGGCTTACACAAGTAAGGAATATTTATTTAATGCTCTTATATATTGTTTTTTGGGTTTTTTTTCGCAACCCCACACCCACCTTTTTGTGTTTTCAACCTTATCTAGTTTTCCATATAACACTACAAAAAAAAACAAACAAAAAAAAACACTGAAAATATGTCCAACCTCTACAGTACAAGAAAAAATCCCCAAAACTCTAGCATAAAGGGTAAAGGCATTTACTTTAAGAAAAAACACAAAACAAAATCACCAATAATTACTGGTGATAATGTTGCTTTAGGAGGAACATAAACCTTTATTGCAGACTTTAAATACTCTGCAAATGCATAATATGTACAGTCAAATTTCCTATAATTATGTCCCAGACAGTGAGCTACCAGGATCTCGGTTTCCAGAGATTATTATTGTTTACAGACCATAAAAGAAGGGTGTAATACAGTGTTACGGCATGTGTGTGCATGTTCCTTTTTTACATTTTATAATCAGACTTGCTATCCAACTGCCACTCAAAGGGTTAACCCCTTTGAGTGCCAAAGTGGTATGCAATATGTTGCATTGCATACCACTCTAGCACTCCAAGGGTTAAGTCATTGTAAATGTTCCTTTGTCCTTCACGGAGTAGTAGTCTTTCACCAAAATTGCACATCTTCAGTGTATTGAATAGGGCTCTATGACCTGTATTTTTGAAAGCAAACTGGATCAATTCTGGGGCAGCGGGGAGAAACACACTGTCAAAGTTCTCATCGACTGAAATGGGGCTTATAACCTCTTGAATGCTAGAGAGGTCTTCAACACATTGCTTCAGAATATGTTGGAGACCCCTCTAGCATTCAAAGGGTTAAAATCCCTATTTAGCTTAATGGGAATCTTCATCTGTCTCCTATCCTGCTGATAGCTTGCCCCCAAAATGACTCCGGTTTACTTCTGCACTATGCTAAAAGCTGCAATTCTAGAGCAAATCAACTGAATTTTAGGAGACAAATGAGAATTCCCAATGAATTAAATGAAGCATTTCTCCACTTAATTCTAGCGATTGCTTCACAATGTGTTGGAGACCTCTCTAGCATTTATGGGGCTAAAAGCCTTATATCTCTCTCTCTCTATATATATTATATATATATATATATATATATATATATATATATATCTATATCTATATAAGAATAAGCCTCATTGCATAATTTATGGTACCTCACACACAGAACATAATTTATGTCTCCTCAGAAAACACACACACATTGAACAGAATGCCTCATTACATGAATTTATGTCTCATTAGGAGACAACTCTTATTGGGTGATTCAATGGGGACTTTACTGCTCCCATTGGGTGATTCAATGGGGGCATGTTTATCATACAGAGAGTTGGCCCGCCCCCTCCAGCCCGCCCACCACTATCCAACTGACAAAAAAAAAATATAGCTGCCACTCGCTCCTGAAGTAGGGGATATCAATAACTTCTCCTGGTCCACACACACTCTCACTCAGGATCATGACCCCACAAACACACTGTTTCACCTCCCACAGATAATTGTAACCCTCCATACACTCTGTTTCAGTACGAGTGTGTAATGTTTCCATAAAATACAAACTCAGGGATAGACTTAATAGCAACCCTTTTATTTAACTCTTCATCTCTTCAGTCAACCTCACTAACTGTGTTTTCAACTGTCACTCCTCCATTTCCTGCCCTTTCTCCTTAAAGGGGGAGAGATGCTTTGCTGTATGTTACAGAGGACAAGCCTCAAACACCACTTTCTATTTGTTCCTTCAGCATATTGCTATGTGGCCTCAACTGAAGAGCCACCGTGTGTTATATTGCTATGTTACCTCAACTTAACCCTTTGAGTGCCAGAGGGGTACGCAACGCATTGCTTTGGCACTCAAAGGGTTAAGTAAGGCGGAGTTACTGCTCCCATTGGGTGATTCAATGGGGGAGTGATTTAAATCATGCAGGGAGTTGGCCTGCCTCCACTATCCAGCCCGCCCACCACTATCCAAGTAACTGAGAAAACAAAATGGCTGCCACTCGCTCCTACACCACAGACACAAACAATCAGACAAAAAACACACACACACACACACTCACTCACACTCTCAATCACACACACTCTCCCACTCAATAACACGCAATCACTTACTCTCGCACTCACACCCCGGGAGCCAGCACAATCCAACTTCTACCATAGTATGTGCAATTACCACATGCATTTCAACTACATGAATGAATGCCACACAACCCCACTCACTCACACCCCAGGAGCCAGTATGATCCACCTTCCACCATAGTATGTGCAATTGCCACATGCATTTAATTAAACTATATGAATGAATGCCACAGTGGAGGCATAAGTACAAACACAAACTCATTACAATGACAAATAAGTCACCCCCTTATGACTCACGTGTGTGTGTCTGTGTGTGTGTGTGTGTGTGTGTGTGTGTGTGTGTGTGTGTGTGTGTGTGTGTGTGTCTTCCTCACTGTGTGTGTTGCATGCCTGTATCACACTCTATGTGTCTGCATGTTGTGAATTGCATGTACGTGTGTATGACTGTGTCGCTCTTTATGAATCCCAGTGCATTCGTATGCATTTGCGTGTGTGTCTCTCTGTGTGTTTGTCTTGCATCCATGTGTGTGCATTAATTCCCTATATATCGTGACGGGCAGCGCCATCCCACATTGCTAGTTTAAATACATAAGAATGTTTGTCTCTCCTTTATGGTACAGTTGGTTTACTCCTAAATAACTCCGCTATCTTTCTGTGTAAGGACTTTGTAGAAAAGGAGACTATAAAATACAAGTAAATCGTATGCATAATGGTTAGATAAATGCTGCAATGAATCTCTATTGAGAAACTGAAAGGTGAAGTATTCAAAGGGGAAATAAATCCTAGGAATGCAATGCGTTGGCTATCATAAAACACAACTGCACATGATCATCTTAACTCTTCATGGACCAGATACTTGTAACTCTTTACTACACAAATTAGTTGAGCAACCCTATAACCCTTACAAGTGCAAGCTGGCTCATTCTCTTCATATTTGACTTAAAACAACTAATTTTAGTACTCCTTTAAACATTCTGAGTAACACCTATTCCCAGGGTAGGATTCTTAAATCACACATGGTTGTTTAATTTATACCTTCATAGAGTGCTCCATTTTGTTCTTGTTCTGCTGCTCTAAGAAAAAGTTCTCTTGCCTGTTTAAAAAAGAGAAACAAATAATATAAATGTACTTTGAAAGCTGCAGTGAGTCTGAAAGGAATGGAAGACAATATAAATGAACTATCTGCTATAAAACCAGGTACTGCTGTCAGGATGAGTGGAATTGGGAAAGTGTGACCATATCTATAGCACAGCATAATTGGTGGGACCAGCACACTTACAATTAGACACCCCTGCCATGTTGCTTCACTATCTAATCGGTAATCAGATCCTGACTTCATGCACTTTGCTTGGCTAATTCATTGAGAGTATGAATATGTAATTTTCAAAAACATATGGGTGTGGCGTCTGAGGCCAGCTGGCTGGCAGGGGATGATGGTAGTTGTAGTCAACAAAAGTTGGAAAGCTTCAAGTTGAGCACCTCTGTCTTAAAGGGTCCCTTTCTTGTGTTTTGAGATATCAGTACTTAGGAGGAGCAGAAAGTAGCCATTAAGCTCCTGTTCAGTAAAGGAAACACCTGTAACCCCCAGTGCATGTCTGCTCATGAAAACACTTGCTGACCGCTCCCATTTTAAAGGCAAATAATTGGCCTTGTACAGAAATGCTGGAGGAAACAAACTGCATCATAGGGGCAAAGAGAAGTTCCCACCGATTTAGATGAGACTTTAACTCCTGAAGTGGTAAAGATGCCTACAATGCATTGCTTTGGAAGGCTTACCTAGCATCTAAGGGGTTAAAAGGCTTCATTTACTAAATGGACAATTTTTATTTCTCCCCTGCGGTGTAGTTCATTTGTCCCATATCTGCTCTGACTTTACTCTATAAAATTCCCACTGTATTTTATTCTGTAGCCTCCTAACTGAAGTAAACAAGTCATGTGATACAGCAGGCTCTTACATATAAAATGTGGGCTGTTTCTGGAGCAAGCCAACTGCAATGTTTTTAACACGTTGAATACTAGAGAGGTGTCCAACACATGGCTTTGCAATGCACTGGAGACATTTAGGATCCTAGGAGTTAAAGGCTTCATTTAAAATCAATGGGAATTGTTATTTCTCCCCTATGCTGTAGCTGATTTGCTCCAGAAGTGCTAGCATAGGATGATGGAAGTTGTAGTCTAACAGCTGGAGGATCACAGGCCCCCTCCTATGAGAGAGAGATAAAAAGTAGCAAAAAATAAATAAATAAATAAATAAATTAAAAAAAAAAAAAAAAAACAAAAAAAAAAAAACACAAATAAGAGAAGACAGCAAATATGGTTATATACAAGATGTTCTAGTTATGTGAAAATAATTTGATTTCTATTCTTAGTTTAATTAGGCATGCAACCCATAGTGGCATGTCTCCAATGGTGCTTAGAGGCAGTATAATGTCATAGTTAATAGGCCTTGTGATTTACCATCTCCTCTTTAGCCAAGTCTTGCTTCGCTTTGGTATCGGAGACCTTTCCAGCAGTCCCTCTCACAGCAGTTTTGCGGGGAAGAGTCTCAGCCCCTCCAGTGCTCACTCCGGGAGCAAGTTCAGACATCCATCTAGCTCGGAACATCTGCAGCTCCTCCTGAAACAATACAGTGCACTTTACAACTTCATGTTGAAATCAAATCAATACAGAAATAAAAGAATCATCTCTGAAACACTATCTGCTGATCTTTTGGCTAAAATCCTACATAGGCATTCATGGATGAAGATTTCATATGCACCAACTTAATTTAAGGGAACAGGTCCATTTTAGGTCTATCAGACACTGCTGAAATTATAAAGCAGTTGAACACAAGATGGTTTAGTAACTCAAGTGTGATATGGAATCAAACTCTTGCCTTAAACTGAAGAGATGCAGTTCTGGAGCAAACCAACTGCACACAATGATTTACCCCCTTCAAGGACTTAAAGCCCCATTTAAAATCAATGAGAATTTAAGTTCCCAGTTGGTTTTCCTCAAGAACTGAACCTCTTCAGCTTGATGAGCAAGGCTCGGTGTGTCAGAAAGGAGAGCAATGTACTACTTTCCAACATGTTCATTAAGCCTCAGGAACAAACCTAGAGAAACAAAAAGTGGAATTTAAAAAAAAAAAAAAAAAAAAAACCCAAAAAGTTAAATATGCAAAATGTCTTTAAATATACTGGAACATAGTCAAGACCAAATACCTGAAGATTAGTTTCTCCAGATCTGCCATTTTCATCCGCTTTCAGGATGTCAGGGTAAGAATCCTCATCACCTTCCGCCTGCCAAAAACAAAAAGAAGTAGTTCACTTCCATTACTTGCTTGAATGAAGACATACAGTACCTTGCAAAACTATTCACCGCCTTGGCATTTTTATATTATATATTATATATAAAAGCAGCACCAGGAACACCAAGGAGCTCTCCATTCAGGTCAGGGACAAAGTTGTGGAGAAGTAAAGAACAGGGTTGGGATAAAAAAATAATATCCCAAACTTTGAACATCCCACAGAGTGCCATTAAATCCATTATTAAAAAATGGAAAGAATACGGCACCACGACAAACCTACCAAGAGAGGGCCACCAACCAAAACTCACGGCAAGGAGGGCATTAATCAGAGAGACAACAAAGTTACCAAAGATAACCTTGAAGAAGTTACAAAGCTCCACAGTGGAGATTGAAGAATCTGTCCATAGGGCCACTTTAAGCCGTACACTCCACGGAAGAGTGGCCAGAAGAAAGCCATTGCTTAAAGGAAAAAAATAAGCAAACACGTTTGCTGTTCTCCAAAAAGCATGTGGGAGACTCTCCAAACACATGGAAAGTGGTATTCTGGTCAGATGAGACTAAAATTGAGCTTTTTGGCCATCAAGGAAAATGCTATGTCTGGCGCAAACCCAACACCTCATCACCCCGAGAACACCATCCCCACAGTGAAGCATGGTGGTGGCAGCATCATGCTGTAGGGATGTCTTTCATTGGCAGGGACTGGTAAACTGGCCAGAATTAAAGGAATGATGGATGGAGCTAAATACAGGGACATTTTTGAGGGAATCCTGTTTCAGTCTTCCAGAGATTTGAGACTGTGATGGAGGTTCACCTTCCAGCAGGACAATGACCCCAAGTATACTGCTAAAGCAACACTCGAGTGGTTTAAGGGGAAACATTTAAATGTATTGGAATGGCCTAATCAAAGCCCAGACCTTAAACCAACTGAGAATCTGTGGTATGATTTGCTGTACACCAGATGAACCCATTCAACTTGAAGGAGCTGGAGCAGTTTTGCCTTGAAGAATGGGCAAAAATCCCAGTGGCTAGATGTGCCAAGCTTATAGAGACATACCTCAAGAGACTTGCAGCTGTAATTGTTGCAAAAGGTGGCTCTACAAAGTATCGACTTTGGGGGGGTGAATAGTTATACATGCTCAAATTTTCTGGGGTTTTTTTTTTTTTGGTCTTATTTCTTGCTTGTTTCACAATAAAAAAATAATTTTGCATCTTCAAAGTGGTAGGCATGTTGTGTAAATCAAATTATACAAACCTGCAAAAACAAAAATCAATTTTAATTCCAGGTTGTAACGCAACAAAATAGGAAAAATGCCAAAGGGGGGTAATACTTTTGCAAGGTACTGTAAATCCTAAATCAGCACCCCATATATTAAAGGGAAATTATCATATAAATAAAATGTTGTGCTTGTTAACACTGGCCAGTATTTAAGAAGCCAGGATGTTTTGGGTATATGGACTGTTTCAAACAAGTGCCTCAGTATTACAGTTTGTTTGGCCTGAATAATAAGCATAAGCAAGACTTGTAACTCGCCATTCTGCATCTTTTTGAGCGTCATACCAAACGGAGTCCCATATGTAGCAGTTCAGAAAAAGTGAATAGTGCACATGCAAAACACTTACCATACCCACACAAGTATGCTTCAATGACCCATAAACAGTATAGAATTCACAAATGGTATACTGGACACTTCCAATCATGAAATAGAACAATATAACTCCATCCCACATTGTCTTGCATGTTTTTCACCATTACCAGGAGCTTCATCATAGACTTGTCTAAAACGAAGCACCCAGAAAAGGATGTAAAACACGCAAGACAATCAGATTTTGGTACCAGCAGCAGTGGGCATGGAGTGCGGACCATCTCCAATTATTAAAGTAATTCGTTGGAGACCTCTCAAGCAATCCAGGTATTAAAATCAATGGGAATCTGGAGAGCATATTTTACCCCCTATGGTATATAGCTGGCTTGCTCAAGAGTTTCTTCACTTTAGCTTCCTAAATAAAGCAAAATTTTAATTTTTTTGGTTTTCTTCTTTTAACTCCATGAATACTAGAAAAATCTCTATCATCCAAGTTGTTAAAGGAAGAGTAGGCTAACTGAAGAATTACTCTCCTTAAGCAGCAGAAAGGGCAAAACTCATAGAAGCAATTAGGCTCTGCTATAAGACATGTGGGGATTATTATAAAGAGTTGTCAGTGCTTTTCAAGACAAACACAAAGGACCTCAAGTTTGGGAATTTACACCCCCCCCCCCATGGTGTAGTTGATGCTCTCTAGGACTGTACCACTAATGTCAAACACAAGGCCCATTGTGACAGGAGAAGCAATCCATAGCCACTCTCAAAGGCAGAGCTATTTTACTACATAATCCCATACACAGAACTCTAAACATTTGCTTTTCTGCAAAAGATCAGGTAAGAATGATTCATTTTACAGCAGAAAACTCAACGACCATCAAAGAAGCCAACAGTTTTACTTGTGATGCGACAATGGACATGATAAAATTGCTAGCTAAATCATCTTCTCCTTCAGTTACAGCAAGAATATCCTTTTGGCTCAGATTTTTTTTTCCAAGAGGCATCTGCCCCCCAATAAGTTAATGCCATTACACTCTCCAGAATTCATGTTGTTTGGGGAACTCCTGGAGGATCTGATCAATAAATTCTCGTGTGGAAGAAGTTCCTTTCTGCCTCAGGAAGAGAGGCAAAGATCTTCCCCTTCCTCTTGTTCTGGTACATTCGGATCCAGATCCCAGTCCTTTCGAGAGTCAAGGAGGTACCAGCCAGGAAGGTAATTTGATCATAGAAGACTGAATTCTTTGAAAGCTTAACAAGGTTCCTTCAGGAAGGATTTGTCCCAGAATGATCTTCAATGAAGCCAGGCAGGTCCCCTCCACAGTTCCAGTTGGGGCAAGCTGGAACATTTCCTGGAAACATGGGAACCACTCTGCCAACTGGACAAATTGGCTTACCAGGTTGTGCAAAGGGGATATTTGCTAGAATTTTAGACTGTCCCATCAAAGAATGTGTTCAAGGTTTCCAGATTACCCAACAATCCTCACAAAGCAAAAAGGTTGTTACACACAGTTCTGGAATTTATTAAAAAGAACACAACAGAACCAGTTCCTCCCACTCAGGGCTATTACTCCACTCTTTTCAATGTTACAAAAACTAGTGGATGTTTCAGGACAATATTGGGCTTTAAGAAACTGAACTGTTTCATCAGGAAGAAAGGCTTCAATATGGAGACTCTGGCATCAGTCAACAGGGCAATTCCTCCTCTGGCTCTCAAGTCCAAAAGATTTGTCCTTCAACGATATTATTTTCAATTCAGGGTTCTACCATTCTGGCTGACATCTGCTCCCAGAGTCTTGATAAAAAATTTACTGGTATCCCTTCAGGTCCTTCAGCAGGAATGGACAGTGTTAAATCATTTTGTGGACGATCAGTTAATAGGCGCTAACTCTATGACCCAAGCTATTGCCTTCACAGAAAGGACTCTCCAGCATCTGTCAAGCCTTGGCTGGCTGGCAAGAGAAAAGCATTCTGGAGCCATCACAGGAAAATAGGATTTTAGTCTTACCTGTTAAATCCTTTTCACTTAGTCCATACAGGTCACTGGTACTCTGGGAGGCGATTCGCCCCTTTAATAGGCAGGAACAATTATGCAAATGATTGCAGGGGGCAGAGCCTCCCCTCCTACTTAAGCCACCTTCAGGCCAGAGCCACTAGATTGATTTGAGACACTAAAACTGACCCCAGGTAAGCAAGAAGAAAGACTCCTGTGAGCATGCCCCAAAGGTCTCCCACTGAATGCCACAGGAGAGCCAGGTCTGGTCCCTTGACAGGGTGGGAGACCAGTGACCTGTATGGACTAAGTGAAAAGGATATAACAGGTAAGACTAAAATCCTATTTTCACTGTCGTCCAATACAGGTCACTGGTACTCTGGGATGTACAAACATTGAGCTGACCCAGAGGCGGGAAATAAGGCAAGGACCAGTACAAGGCCCAAGTCACTAAAACTGTAATGAACCAGTTAATTACATAGCCCAAACTGTAAGTGTCAACGGACACCAACCAAGGGAACAACCCCTGAACTAACACAGCACACGGAACTAGAGCCAACTGGGCTCAACAGAAGGGAAGCACTAAGGATCACAGAGTAGAAGTCCTAAATAGGCAAAACTGCCTCCAGGACCTTCCTTCCAAAACTGGCATCAGCCGAAGCCAGTACATCAACTCGATAGTGCTTAGAAAATGTGTGCACAGAAGACCAAGTAGCCGCTCTGCACAGTTGAGCAGCGGAAGCCTGATTCTTGTAGGCCCAAGAGGCCCCAATAGATCTGGTGGAATGGGCAGTCACCCGGAAGGGAACAGGCTTATTCCGCAACTTATAGGCTTCACGAATAGTAGCCTTAATCCAAGAGGCAATGGTAACTTTGGAAGCCGGTCTCCCTGCCCTAGGCCCCTCAGGAATGACGAATAGAGCGTCAGACTTCCTGATAGACTCGGTGCGATGAACATAAAACTTGAGGCAATGCACCACATCCAACAAATGGAGATCTCGTTCCTTGTCAGATGAAGGATTAGGGCAGAAAGAGGGAACCACAATCTCCTGATTGATGTGAAACTCGGACACAACCTTGGGTAAGAATTCCTTGGTAGTGCGAAGCACAGCCTTATCCTTGTGGAACACCAGGTAAAGAGGTTTACAAGACAGAGCTTGTAACTCTGCTACCCGGCGAACTGAAACAATAGCCAAAAGGAAGGCCATCTTCCAAGTCAAGAGACGCAATGGAATGGAAGCCAAGGATTCAAACGGGGGTCGCTGGAGAACTCCCAGCACCAAATTGAGGTCCCACTGGGGAGCAGGACTCTTGAAGGCAGGCCGAACACGAGTCACACCTTGGAAAAAAACTTTCACCTCAGGAAGGATAGCAATCCTTTCCTGGAAAAACACAGACAAGGCAGAAGTCTGAACTTTGAGGGAACTCAGACTGAGCCCCTTATCCACACCGTCCTGCAAGAAGGCCAGGACAGTGGGAAGATGAAACTCAAGGGAAAACTTCTTATCAGAGCACCATGTCACAAAAGTTGACCATATGCGATGATAGATCTTGGAGGACACAGGCTTACGAGCACTGAGCATATTCGACACCACAGAAGGAGAAAATCCCTTCTTTGCTAGAATCGAGGATTCAACCGCCATGCCATCAAATGGAGAGAGTGAACATCCTCCTTCCACAGATATCCCTGAAGAAATAGGTCCGGACGGGCAGGAAGTGGGAACGGATCCGCCACTGACATGGCCATCAACTCCGGATACCAGGACTGGCGAGGCCAGTTTGGAGCGATCAGGATGACAGGACAACGCTCCTGCTTCAACTTCTGGATGACTCTGATCAATAGAGGAAGAGGAGGAAAGATGTAAGCCAGAGAAAAATCCCAAGGGATCGACAAGGCATCCACTGCTAGAGCAAGGGAGTCCCTCCACCAGGAGCAAAACACCGGAACCTTCCTGTTGTGTCTGGAGGCCATCAGGTCCACCACTGGCATCCCCCACCTCTGGGTGAGCAAGTGAAACACCTCTGGATGAAGAGCCCATTCTCCGCTGTCGACGGTATGACGACTGAGAAAGTCCGCCATGACGTTGTCCACGCCTGGAATGTGAACTGCAGAGATGACAGGCACGTGATCTTCTGCCCAAGACAAAATATCCTTGACCTCCAACCAGGCGGTGCCGCTTCTTGTGCCGCCTTGCCTGTTGATGTAAGCCACTGCAGTGACGTTGTCGGATTCCACTCTGATCGGACGACCGGTCAGTTGAGATTCCCAGTGTTTCAGGGCAAGCCGGACGGAACGTAGTTCCAGAACATTGATGGAGAGAAGAGATTCCTCCAGACCCCATTTCCCCTGAGCACTGAAGCGACCCAACACAGCACCCCAGCCCCGAAGGCTGGCATCCGTTGTGATCGTGGTCCAACGAGGAACTTGAAAGGATCTCCCTTTCAGGAGATGAGAAAGGTCCAACCACCAGAGTAGACTCAACTCGACACGATGAGGTAGAGAGACTGACAGATGCTGATGATCTGGATAATTCTTGCACGTCTGGATCACAAATCTCTGAAGTTCCCTGGAGTGGGCCATGGCAAATGGTACCGCTTCGATCGTGGAAATGAACTTCCCCACCAGAGACGTCAACTTCGGTACCGGAACTAAGTCCAGTTCCAGAATCCCCGCCACTCGGACAGCTATCTGATGAGCCACATCCTCCGGAAGAAACACCATGCATTGGCGAGTGTCGAACAGGAGACCCAGGAACAGAAGCCTCTGAGATGGGACCAAGTCCGACTTGTCCAGATTCAGGATCCAACCATGACGGGTCAGAGTGTGTATACACAGCTGCAGCTGCTGGTGGAGAAGCTCCGCTGAGGAGGCTTTGAGGAGAAGATCGTCCATGTAAGGGGTCACCCTGACACCATCCTGATGAAGTACGGCTATCAAGGAACCCAACACCCTCTGGAAGACCTGAGGGGCTGAAGTCAGCCCAAAGGGGAGAGCTGAAAACTGAAAGTGTCCCCTGTGGCAGGCAATCCTGAGATACCGCCTGCTCTCCGGATGAATAGGGATGTGCAGATATGCATCCTGAAGGTCCAGGGAGGCAAGAAATTCCCCTGGAGACATAGCGGCAATCACAGATCGCAGGGATTCCTGGCGGAAGTGGGAAGTCACCACATAGGCATTGAGATCCTTGAGATCCAAAATGGGACGAGCCCCTCCGTCCTTTTTGGCCACCACAAACAGGTTGGAATAAAATCCTGAACCTGTGTCCACCGGAGGAACCGCTTCCAGGACCTCTTTGTCCAAGAGATTCTGAATAGCGTCTTCGAACAGACGCCTTTTTGTAGGTTCCTGAGAAGGACGAGTAAAATGGAACCGAAAAGGAGGAAGGGAGGAGAAAGGGATCCTGTATCCCTCTGACACCACCTGAATAACCCATGGGTCCGCCACTGACTCCTCCCAAGTCCGGCGAAAGATGCGGAGACGTCCACCTACAGCCGGATGCGGACCCGGGTTCGGCGAGTCATGCCGAAGCAGTCTTGGAGGTCTTGGCCTTGGGGGCCACTTTGGGCTTCCAGGACTGTTTGGGCTTGGAGGAGGAGCGCGTAGTGGGAGGACCCGTTTGGGCCGCGGAGCGCGTCTCAGTCTGAAAGGAACGAAAGGACCGATTGCGTTTGGCTGGAAACTTTTTCTTAAAGACTGAGGGTAGAAGAGTACTTTTACCGCCAGTAGCCTCACTGATCATTTCTTTGAGTTCAGACCCAAAAAGCAAATTCCCCTGAAAGGGCAAGGAAAGCAAGGCTTTCTTAGAGGCTGTATCAGCAGACCAAATTTTCAGCCAAAGGGCACGACTAGCCACCACAGAAGAAGTGGAGGCCCTCGCCATCATGCGCACAGCATCAAAGGCAGCGTCAGCAACATAATTCTGAGCTTCAGTAATATTAGCAAGAAGCTGCAACTGTTCAGACACTGGTGCATCCTGGCGAACTGCTTCAGTCAGTCATTCAGTCCAGGCCGCAATAGCTCTATTAACCCACGCCACTGCAAAGGTTGGACGCATGGCAGTGCCAATGGAGGCAAAAATAGACTTAAGAGAAAGTTCTAGCTTTTTATCCGTCCAATCCTGCAGGGCAGAGGCATCAGAGACAGCCAAAGCGGTAGACTTGGATAGCCTGGAAACAGGAGCATCCACCTTGGGGGGATGAACCCATTTTGCCAGCTCAGTCTCAGGAAAGGGGTACAGTTTAGCAAACTTTTTGGAGACAGAGGAGGATCTATCAGGATTCTTCCACGCCTCAGAGACTAGACGGGCAAGGGTAGGGTTAGTTGGAAAACAAACAGGCTTAGATGGTTTCTTTTGAAAAACGTCAGTAGGATCATAAGTAGATTCCTGAGTCAGAGGAAGGTTGAGCGTAGCTAACACAGCTCTAATCAGACCCTCAGCCGAGACTTCAGGGTCACATTCATAAGGGTCCCCAATGGACCTGTTAGACTCAATAACAGTGCGTTCCTTAGCATCAGAATCCTGCAATAGTTCTTCCTCAGAAGAATCAGACACATCAGGAGCCCCCTGTGGCTTAGGCAGGGAGGTCCTGATTGTAGAGGGGGTCTGCCAGACCTGGAGAGCCCCCTGTACCTGAGAGGGAAAGAGTTGGAGAGTGGATCTGAGATCCCTAGTGGCAGCTTTAAACTCCCTCACCCAAGATGGCTCAATAGCATGGCTGGGAAGCCCAGGGTTGCTATCTTGACCAGTGCAGTTAGGGCATAGATCCCCCAAATTATCACTAGATAGCCCAGTGTGACAAGAGGAGCAAAATGCCATGGGGGGAGCAGACCCCCCATCCTCCTTTGACTTGGGTCTAGCCCCTAGCTCCAGTGAAGTAGACATGCTCACAGCGTCAATATACCCCACTTTAAACTCTATCACTCAGTAAGAGTGTGGAAGATTAAAGTTTCACCCCAGAAATGCCTAAATTTGGACTTATCTGGCCAGCGAAGGGTTAATCTGTTGAGGGGAGAGAAGGCTCGGTCCCTGCGTAGTGTACTCGCTGAGGAAGAGCACCACAAAATGGCGGCCGTCAGGACAGCCAATCAGAAACGAGCGCGAACCGGGCGCTCATGGGAAATGTAGTTTTCCCCATACAAGTACCCCAAACAGTGCCCGAAGCCCCCCTGAACACCCCACATTTATAAAACATACACCAGATGATAGAGCAGGAGCCTAGCATTAAAATGAGCCCTCTCTGAAGTTGCTGTGACAAGCGGTTCCAGAGACATGTCCCACACTGTGAATCTCATAGAGAGTAAAGGAGCCATAGCTGCTGAGCGGGAAAAGCCGCGGAACACCAATTTTAATAAAGTTTAACAAAACATTAAAAAGTGCCCAAACATGTATTAAACACATAAATAAACACTAGTCAAAGCTCCAAAACCCAGAGAATACCACAGAAACTGCATTAAATCATTGAAATGCAAATAAAAACACCCTATGAGTGCTGGAGTGCAAAGCAAACTCCCAAATACAAGCCCATCAAAGGGACACTGTGGGGACAAGTGGACCTTCAGCACTCAATGGGTGGCTCACCTTTCCTGCAGGACTTCAGTCTTCAGGTGACCATGATGAAGAAGGAATAAACCAGAGGTAAATTCCCCAGTAGGGAAGCTGCTTAACTCAAGCTGTTCCCTCTTCAGGGCATAAGGTCCACAGAAAATCCCTGGAAGCTGCACCAGCCACTTTAAAGAGGGCAATTCACAGCCATGGTCACCCTCCTAATGGTGGTATTCCATATTTGAATAAAAAATAACAAAACACTAAGTTGAATGCATAGATGTTCTCTACCTGGTGTGCACAGCACCCAGGAACAAATCAATCTGGTGGCTCTGGCCTGAAGGTGGCTTAAGTAGGAGGGGAGGCTCCGCCCCCTGCAATCATTTGCATAATTGTTCCTGCCTATTAAAGGGGCGAATCGCCTCCCAGAGTACCAGTGACCTGTATTGGACAACAGTGAAATTGTGTTTTTTAGTACAAGGAGTATGATGTTCCTGTCATAAGACAGGATGATCAGGTGATTAAGGACAGTAAGGTGGTTCATAAGTCTGAAACATCATACTGCCAGGGACTTCATTGAGTTGACTGGGGTTCTCACATCAACAGTTCAGGTCCTCCCTTGACTAAAAATCCATCTCAAAGGGGTCAAGAAAATTTTCTTTCACTCTGGAATGGGAATACGGAAATAATGAAACAAAGCTCTTTTAAAAACAGTCAGAAAGGATCTTGGTTGGTGGACAAACAAGAAAACCTCCAGCAGGGTTGTTATCAACTGGAGGATCCCATTGAAAAATAGTCACTACAGACACCAGCCTAACAGGTTGGGGAGGAATCTGGAGCAGCTTGATGACACAGGGAGCTTGGTCTCAGAGGGAAACATCCATCCCCATAAGCATCCTGGAAATGAGGACAATAGGAAATTGTCTAAAAAGATTCAGGACTCATCTAAGAAGAAAACCTGAACTGATCACGTCAGACAGCATGATATCTGTCATTTACATCAGAAACCAAGGAGGAACAAGGAGTAAGACTTTGGACAGAGGTTAAAAGCAAGTGTTAACCGGGCAAAAATATACCCGAGCAGCTGCTCACATCTCTGTAGTAGAAAACCTACAGGCAGACTTCTTAAGCTGGAACCAATTAGATCAAGAAGAATGGATGCCGAGTCAAGACATCTTCTGCCAACTGACATCCAGAAGGGGGACGCAGCAGGTGGAACTAATGGCCTCCAGACAACAAAAAAATGTGAGAAATGTTTCTCGAGGTGGAAGGATAATGAAGTAGCAGGGGCTGATGACCTGATGGTGACTTGGCACTTTCCACTAGCCTATACATTTCCTCCCATTCTCATGCTGTCAAAAGGTACTGAGGAAGATTCTGTAGGAAAGAGCAAAGGTTATCTTGATAGCCCCAAATGAGCCAAGAAGAGTGTGGTTTTCTCATCTGATTCAGCTTTCTCTAGCACCACCATGGCCTCCACCTCAGGTTTAGGACCTGCTTAGTCAAGGGCCAATTCTTCATCCAGACCCAGCCTTCTTGAAATTAATGGCCTGAAGGCAGAGTGGCAGTCGTTAACCTACTAAAGTGGATAAAATTATTATTATTGCTGGGAACAAATCTTCAACCGAGAAGATTATCATATTTGGTCTACCTTCATAAAATGGTATCTTAAGAATAACATATCCATGGTGGTTGAAAATTGGTATTGTAGGTTATGGATACATAAGAAATTAAGATGGGGGCAATGTTGGAATAATGTCTAAGTTTGTGTATTTATGAATATGTTTTATATTTTCTTTTTATATGATCTTATGTATTGAATTAGAAGATATTATTGGTTTTCTAAACTAACTTGAGTAAGAAATAAAGATAATATTTAAAAAAAAAAAAAAAGGAAGAACAACATATCCAGATCAAATATTTCATCAACCAGGGACCTGGATATATATATATTTTTTTTTACAGGACAGATTCAATTTAGGTTTGAAGCATGCCTCTATAAAGATGCAGTTTTCAGCCTTATTGGCCAGTCTGGCTGTTCACTTCGCAGATAATTATTTGGTTAAAGGGACAGTAATGTCCCATAAAAAATATTTAGAGTTCTGCAGAGATTAAAAAAAAAATATGCTAAATGCCACAAATCCTCTCTCTGTAACCATTACGGTTTGAGAGACATCCTCCATTAGCGTTCCCCTCTCCTTCTCCTGACATCAGCTGTAAGCTGACAGCAAGAGTTCCTGGTCCGGGAACTGACAAGCGGCTCTTCAGCAGAGCTGCAATAGCACAATTTAAAAAGAAATACTTCATTAAAACAGTCTACAAAGTGTGCCTGGTTTGCAAGCACACTTTTTCCAAAGAAGTATTTCTTTTTAAGTCACACTATTGCGGCTCTGCTGAAGAGCCTCCTCGTGCCGGCCGACACGGATCTCCTGTCAGCTTTACAGCTGACATCAGGGAGGGGTAATTTTAGCAGAGGATAGCTCTCAAACCATAGCGGTTTGAGAGATAGGATTTGTGGCATTTATCTTATTTTATTTAATCTCTTCCACTGAGCTAAAGCAGGGGTTAATTTGAAATTTCAGGAAGCAGAAAAAGTATGAATAAGCAAATGTGTGTAATCCAACCCTAATAATTAGGAGCCAGAAGTAATATTTTTGGCTCTCAGGATATTTGCACCCCGGAGCTGAATTAATCCCTAAAGGCTCTCTTATTACACTAGTGTAACCAATAGAATACTTGGGTCTACGCCATAGACATCTAATCACCATGACAGTCAATGAGGAATGTTCTTCCATAAAGTTTCTACATCCCCACGGTTTTTATTTATTTAAATATTTATTTTCTATAAACAGAAAGAAGTAGCCAAGACTCATGCATTTCTATAAGGATGCAGGTAAATAAGTGGCAATAATTGTTACAGTTACAATGTATTTCACACCAATCTGGTCCTAGAGGTAGTAACAATAATTTCAGCTTAATCTCTGCTAAAAAATAAATTATCTTAATTGATGATTGTGCAAAGATTTATTTTACCACTCACGGATACGCCATAGGTATATTTGCTAACACTGTAACCTTTTGAGTGCCAGAGAGGTATCCAACATATTATGTTGCAATGTGTTGGCTCTCTCTCTGGCACACATAAAGGTTAATTATATTTCATAGGACAATTTTCCCTGGGCAGTCAGATGACCTAGTATTACTTTTGGTCCATAGTATCTTCTATCTAGACATCAAAATAAGAAGACAACTGTATGTTCAAAAGCCAAGTAGAGGAAAATTCCAGAGCTAATAATTTGCACCATAGGAGAAATATAAATTCACAAAATACAATGAGTTGGAGACCTCTCTAATTAGTCAAAGGTTATAAGTTCCATTTAAAATCAATAAAAAATTTGTAGTAGTCCCTCAAAGGCAAAGTATGTTTGCCCCCAGAGCTTTTCTCTTGGACATACTGCCCTTAGACAGAGTAGCACCTGTATAACAGAACAGACATTACATACACCAAAATACTATACATAAAATCATGTGAATAAACAATATTAACTCATGCTGGGAAATTCACAGCCAGTTGACCTTAAAATGAAAAGCACATCATTCACATATAATATAGAGGAATTCCATTTAAAAGTCAGATACAAAAGCTGGGAGATAATCAATATCAGGTATTGTCCCTGGAAATCTGAACAATGCGATCACTAGATGTATAGAGATGGTGCCATAAAATCAGCCATTTATATTTATTCAGTGATCCAATGAAACAGCTCTAGGGATAAAACATTAAATAGGGGTCAAACTAACTGGAATCTTTCCAGGCTGTACAGGTAATTAGAACGCACAGGCCAGTGCAAACATACACTGCCAGCTAATGGATTAATATCTGTTTCAAACCTGATAGGCCTGAGACATCTGACTCAGCAACTGCTATTGCAGGGAAAAGATCTGAGCTCCAGACTACTCCTAGATTTAATACACACGTGCATCAGTTCACTCAAATTCGCTCTTTGGCACAAGCATAATTAACCCCTTGGCTACTAAAGATATCACAAAAAGATAGTGAAGCAATTTCTTGGAGACGTCTCTAGCATCTAAAGGCACTTGTGGGAAATGTGAGGCACTCCAGCTAAGCTAAAACTACCTTCATTGTAGGGAATGCTGGGAGTTGAGGTCTGACAGTAGCTGGAGGGCCTTAGCTTGCCCCTTCCCGGATCTAAAAGGTTAATAGTAAAATTATTAGCAGTTGGCCTTGTGCAAGGTGACCTGGCCTCCCCTTTAAGAATCAGAGGAATGTGCAATACATTGCTTCTCAACGCGATGCACACCACTCATATCCTTAAAAATGTTAATGCAGAAGATACTGAAAAGGAACCAGGGTAACACTGCGGTTCTAATACAGCAATTTGGACCTATGTGGGGAAATTCTGTGACAAACTAACTGCAAAATGGGAATTGACTTCAATGGGACTTTCTGGACTTTACATATTGTTTAAAGCGGAACTACCACCACATAACAAGTTTATTTTAAATAACTCCCCATCTGGCGACTAGCTGCTTAGTAGCGCTAGTCACCAGAATTATTACCTTATTAAATAGATTTCTCCTTTCTTCCCTGGCTGACAGGCATGACGGAGAGCAGACATCTTGCCATAGTGACGTCCGCGTTCCTGCTCTGTCAGTCCCTTCCGGACGTCAGAGCAGGCGTGCAGATGTCACTATGGCAAGATGCTCTGTCGTGCCTGTCAGCCAGGCAAGAAAGGAGAAATCTATTTAATAAGGTAATAATTCTGGTGATTAGCGCTCCTAAGCAGCTAGTCGCCAGATGGGGAGTTATTTAAAATAAGCTTGTTATGCGGTGGTAGTTCCACTTTAAGTGCAGATATGTAAAGCCAAACTAGCTATACTTTTTAGTCACATCTCTTTGACATTTATTTAAAATGTAAAAAAAAAATATTATATATATATATATATATATATATATATATATATATATATATATATATATGTTGTAGGTTTTATCCACCTGAGTAAAACAAGAGTACTCCCACTGCTGAACGGTGTTTCATTCAAAAGTTATTAATTTTCAAAGTTGAATTTTTTAGGTGCAATATCACAGTGGCCTGAAATTGTACAGTGGCGCTGTTGCTACACCATCCTATGGAGATTTATGGTCCTGGGACCAGAGCTGTCCATAGGATCATGTAGCAACAGCACCACTGTACAATTTTCAGGCCACTGTGATATTGCACCTCAATTTTGAAAATAACTTTTGAATGAAACACGTTTCAGCAGTGGGAGTACTCTTGTTTTACTCAGGGGGATAAACCCTACAACATATATTTTTTTTTTTACATAGTATTACTATCCCTTTAAGTACTTTTAAGTACCTGGCAGTGATCTCTCTGGATCTGTCTTCCCAGACAGCTTATTGTTGGAAACAGTGAAAGCACCACTATCACTGCTTAAGAGAAAAGACTGCAGGGGGAGAGAGCTCTCTCATTCCGGTGTAGTATAAACTCAGTGCTCTGTCTACTGTATAAATATGCCCCATCTGGATCTTCAAGTTATCGTTCCAGACATTTGGGGGATTCCATTAATTCAGCGCTATACCAATAAGATCCCTAATCTCACTGTTTGTCATAGCACACACACTTCAGCACTCACCGAGCCAATCCACATGTATATTTAGGAATGGAGCGGGAGATATGCAAATTTCTGTTTAACTCCGTTACTCAATGAATAAATACACATGCTTGGCAGATCCGCATAGGTCAATTTATACAGCAGAGTGTGCTTTGTATGCACTACATTGGGAGGACAGTGCTCTCCATGCCATCTCCCTCCACTCTTCTTCTGCAGGAATTTTGGTACATTGCACAACTATCACTGCTTTCTCTGAAACACACTCAGATTTTGATGGAAAATAAGAAGTAATTGGCCCATGCAGTAAGCCATTATTCATATATAAAAATAAAATAGAAAACGGATGCACTCTCAAGGGCTGTATTCAAAAATGTATATTATAATCACCATCATACAAATGGATCTTTACATGTAACCAAACTAGCGACGTTTCGGTCCTCTGTCCGGGACCTTCCTCAAGCGAAGCTTCGCTTGAGGAAGGTCCCGGACAGAGGGCGAAACGTCGCTAGTTTGGTTACATGTAGAGATACTTTCGTACGATGGTGATTATAATAAGTTTTTGAATACAGCCCTTGAGAGTGCATCCGTTTTCTATTTTATTTATACATTTCCATGAGGTTTGCACCTAGGAGAACTGCAGTAGCTTAGATGAATAGGAGGTTATGTAAGTGCCAACCACACACTAAATATATATATATATTATATAATTATATAAATAAAAAAAGCAGTCTCCTGGAATTTTTTAATTCCTTTTAGCCCTACCAACTCTGCTGGGACGCCACACCATGAATCTATCACATTTACCATAAAGTAATATATAACAAACACACTTCAGAATTTTCTACCTTCTAACTGTAGGCCATGCACTCTTGTTCTATAAATTTATTTATTTTAAACGCTTCCCTCCTGAACTCTATGAAATCCTTTAATATATTTCAAGCGTTACATAATAGCCCCCTCTCTTTCCCTCTTCTATTGCATACTATACATATCAAGTCAATTCTGGTAAGTTTTGTTCTACATGCCTTGCACGACTTTAGGGACTCTGCTCCCAACAATAAGCTGCCTATAAAGAGATCCAGCGAGCTCAATTAGAAGTACAGACAGTCTGATTTAACATACTCTGTAAAATGTAAAAACGTTACCATTATGTTATGGTTTCCTTTAAATCAATTATAACATTAAGAAGTTCTATTTGCCCCATGGTGCCGTTGGTTTGGGCCAGAATCGATGCGTGTTTACATAGTAAGTCAGCCTGACTCCTATTATTCAACCAATACTTTATGCCAGTGGTGGACATTACATATATATTAAAGAACTCTCAAGCCAGGCAAAATATTTAGAACCAATGGATGTTTCAGGAGACAGAGGAGAGGTTCGCTAAGGCTCTAGTGACATCACTTCTCCAATATAGCAACTGGAGACGTTATCTCCTCTTTATCACACCTTAGTGCATACCGTAACTCTCATGGTATAAAAAATACTTCAGAGATGTAGAAGCCACCTGCGAAGTTTTAGGGGCTCCCATAATGCTTCCATCCCCCTACTTTATCCACTTACTACTTTGAAATCCCTTCGCAACTAAAGCAGCAAATGGCGTAGGGTATTGCCAAAGGTTTTACAAAACTTTAGTAGACAACTACTGACCCACAATGATGTATCAGTTACACATAGAAAGGGCAGCAAAAGAGACGTGTTTGACAGGATTTTCATGTGGTACATCCATGCTGACACAGATTTTTTTAGGCCTGTATACAACGGAGAAGAAATGCAGAACATAAACAGTGTATTTTTTATTTCGTCCGTACAAAGCAGCATGGGCAAATCGGGGATTAACACAGTACTGGAAAACTCAAGTGAACAAATACATCGTCAAAATTGTGTTTTACTATCAAGTCAGGCAAATGACACCATTCAGTAGCGATAATTGTCAAGTGCCAATGACGACCTTATGTGTAACTTTGGCCAGACACACATACAGTCTCACTATGAACACGTGAGGTTGTTTGCCTCGCACATCAAGCCCTGATTGGACAGCTAGTATCATATGACCGAATGTTTGGCAAGGTAAAGCCTCAGTGTAATCTTTTGAAAAATAACAGTTCCCCTAAATAACTGCACATAGGCCAACCCTCCACAGTGCATCTTACACTCACATACTGTACTTTGTATACTCGACTGTACTCTATATGTTATAAACATTGTATCTACATCGCAGTTTCCAATAATGTATTTCATACAGTCAAGTGTGTACTGAGCTCCACTCTTAGACGATTACCATGCTGGGCGGGGCACGACTCATCTGGGCTCAGCACAGTTCTCGGTCGGAGAATCGCAGGACACAGCGGGAATCAGAGCGGGACCTGCGGGCAGCGGCCATGACTGAACAACAAAACCCGGCCGTGGACCGAGCGAGATAAACTCACTGGGAACGCAAGCACTACACCTGTACTAAGGCTGACACACTCCGGAACTGTTGTGAGAGGGTGTGGCTAGAGACCACAGAGTTCCTTGGTAGTGACAGAACAGTACCGGAACAAGAGAGTAGATGGACTTTGTGGAGAGAGCGGTGCAGTGGGCTGACACCTGTGTTTAGAATTCCAGAGCCTAAAGTAGAACGAGAGAGTTGGGTTTGCTGTGCTAGATAGGCTCAGGAACCAGCAAGAGGAGAAGTGAGAGCTGACAGTAGCCAGAGAAGGAGATGGTAAGAGCTTTAGAGAGAAACTCGGTTTATGGATAAGGGCTAGAGTATGTAAATACTGAAGTCGGGGAAGATGTGCTAGGGATCGAACATGTGTAGATCACTACTCCGCCCCTCTGTAACGGTCATTTCATGTATGGGGATATGTGCATAATGCCAAGAGTAGTACATTTCTTAAGAAAACTGGATACACCACAATGAACAAATGAAAATTTCCAAAATTATCACTGGTCTAAATGTGGATTATTCTTTTCTCTATGTTTCAATTGGCTTGTCATGGTATTGCTCCCCATATTTCTTTGTATATGTGGTCCATGGAGTGGTAACTGCTGGTCGAATACCAAAAATAAAATTGGGTTATATAAATTTGAATTCTAAATAATTGTGTTCCTTAAAATCTAACCCCTATATCATTTTTACTGCTAGTGTTCCTGCAACATATACACAGCAAACCCCACCGGTCATTGTTAGATGTGTTCCCAACATGCATACATACACCCGTGTACGTGTGCCCCTTCCCAAGCTTACCCATACATAATTACTCTGTGTGTATTTTAACCCCAAAACAAGTGGAGGTGCTGCATGTATCATATGTTCTTAACCCTAATATGCAGTTGTATTTATCTCTGATTTCCTCCTGTTTCTTTATTCATATCAGGGGTCGGTAATTATTTTAGCTGATGGCAACATCTCTGTTTAAAATTTTGTCTGAGGGCCATAGTTGTATTGCACCTTCATACAGATCAAATCAGACTGTACATGTATAAAAAATATATAGTAATGTTGAATGCATGTGTGAGAGAGACGAGTTATGTGTGGAAAAGGCCATGTTATAGGGTCAGTAATGTCTAGATATAAAAGTTTTTCTTCATCTTCTTTATATTAAAATTAAGAGATTTTGCTATATCTAAGTCCTTACTTTTGTGTATTTCAATAGTTATGAAGAGATAAAGATCCCCTATCTGCCCCTTCTGGCCCTCTCCCTCCGAATTTCAGATCGGGTCGTGCGACTCGACAGCTGCAGTGAGGGACAAACTTCAGTAAGTATAAGGGAAATGCTGCTTCTCTTGAAGAAGGAGGGCAGGATTTCCCTTTGCTTATTGAAGTTTGTCCCTCGCTGTAGCTGTCCAGACCAGACTGCAGCTACTGGTGGTGTGCCAGAAAGGGGAGAGAGGGGGATCTTTATCTCTTCATCACTATTGAAGTACACAAAAGTAAGGACTTGCATATAGCGGAATCTCTTAATTTTAATATAAAGAAGACTCAGAGAAATACTTTTATCTAGACATTACTGACCCTTTAAGTCTGATCAGTCTGAGATTTGATAGCTTCACTCTTGCAAAGTGAATATATAAAGTCGGTCTTTGAAAGAGTAAAACATTGTATCAGGGTTGTACGTAGTGATAAAATACATGATTCTTCCTGTTAATCGAAAGCTAGAAGTGACATTCTATGTCTAGTAGTACAGTTGTATGTGAACTGCCAGACAGGAAAGACTGCCAGAGAAAATCATCCTGTGGGCCATAGTTTGCCCACCTCTGGTTCATATGGATGAAGGTCACATAATTACACTGATGTTCCTATTTGTAGCTCTTAGAAATGTCTTCTCTATTATCACTGGTTTTCAGCTTCTTGCCAGCATTTCTTCTCAGGAGTCTGCATGTAAGACACCACTGTACAATGTATAAGCATTCGGAGGTTTGTAAGTTTGTTTTCTGTTATAGATCCATAGTGATTAAAGAGAGTCAAACAGTTTACATTGTTCAAAATGCTACATTATGTGAATAGTATAACTGTGGTGTGTTTACCATGGTTTTGGTTTGTGCAATTATCAAATGGACAGTAAAGTATTTTGGTTGATAGGTGTTGTGCTTTGACTCTGGCTGGTCTCCTTACTCATAAGTGCTTAGTTTATTGCAACTCCAATGTGTTGCCAAGTGAGGCTTGTACATAATGAACTGTTGTTTTGTTGTTGTTGTTTTTTTTTTTTTCACTCCGCTAAGCTGTGGTGTACATAAAGCATGTAGTGAAACCTGTTTTCAATGACCAATGGTGTTTGCTTAGATGCTTTTTTTTTTTTTTTTTTTTTCTCTAGCATGTGTATAAGTAATAATGATTTATTCCTAAAATATAATACTAAACTTGCTTTTTAATGCATGTGTACATTTGCTCTGTGAACAGGAAATTTATTTAATGCTTGTGCAGTTTGTATAGCGAGAGAATACTGAAGTCAGTTAATTGTAATTGGTGCCAACTTCTTATATGTCATTTTTTCTCAGCCCATTTACAGATAATCTAGGAAAAGGCAGAATCACCTGTTCCCTCGGAGTGTGAGACCAGATTTAGGCCTCAGAAACTGAGAAACATTACAGGTCGTAGGCAGTACAGAATTTTTTAGCTTGTATAACCCCACTTCATTTTTATGTGTCAGTTACTTTAATTTAACAGATTAGTTTACCTAGGCAGACATCTCTACAATAGGCCTCAAAGATGAATTAATATGGGGGCCAAAGCACCCATAGTAATTTCTTCCAAATCACACCACCTCCCCCCAAAAAAAGAATAAAGCCCCCTCCCCCCACAATAGTCCAAACACTAACAATAATCTTAACCCCCCCCCCCACACACACACTAGACCTAATATTAACAATGAGGTTATTCCCCCCACCCACCCACTAGACCTAATACTAACACTAATCTATCCCCAATTCCCCCTCACCATGTGTGTCTCATATGAAGCACCTATGTTGACGTCAGAGATCCAGTGATGTTATTGCACGCCTGGTTCTCCTCTGCAGTCTACTCAACACTTTAATAATAAAGTAAAAGAAAAGTCAGTCTGCCAGCACAGTTGATCACCATGTAGATGAAGGGGTCGCACATGCCTATAACACTACTTATCCATCTAGTCAATGATTGCATAGATGGAAGTGTGACGTTATGTGCATGTGGGACACTTCATCTAGATGACTGGCTGAGAGCAGAGGTTACACCAGGTTGCTTTAAGTGCCCTGCGTAACAACACCTTCCAGCCAGTGGAAGCATGGGAAAATATTTGAACAAGGATTGGTCCAATCCCTGTTAATTTTTTCCCCACTCTGACTTAGGCAGCGGCCTGATCGGACGAGGACCAGGGCTGCAATGAGAATACTTTATCATTGTTAGGTCTGTCTGGGTAGTTTGTTAGGTTTGTGACTGTTGTAGGGAGGGGAATTAGTGTTAGTGTTTGGTAGGGTCCGGAAGAGGGTGATTGTGAAACTAGCTCATGGTCGATATTTGACACTGTCAGACATCGAACATTAGCATGTTTCCTTTTGATGTTCATACTTCTCAAACTACTTAGCATGAGTTGGGGATGAACAGAAAGCTGAAATGAGCATCGGGCTGCAAGTCGGATTGCGTGACCTGTGTTTATTACTGAAATACTGTATGCTTCTTTAAAGGGATAGTAATGTTTCAAAATGAAAGCAGCTCCAATTAATCTTTATAGTATTTGGGCATTGGAGATTTTATTTCAGTACTGTCAGAGTTGTAGTTCAAGAGTAATTGAATGATAAAGAATCCCCCTCCCTCTCCTTTTACTGATGTAACACTGCTCACCTCAAAACAGAAAGGTGGTGTCCGGATGGCTTGCAGAGAGGGACAATCTTCAGGTAGCATAAGGGGGAAAACCTGTCAAGGGGGCAGGAGTTTCATTGTTCTAACAATAAGAAGATTGTAACTTGCTGTGAGCTGTCTGGTCTTAAAGGGATAGTAATACTTAAATAATACTAATCCCCATATTGTAGCCATTTCAAAAAGAATTGAATTGCTCCCAGGTTCATCTCTCAAACCTGTATGGTTTGAGAGATAACCGAAAGTTCCCTCCCCCTTCCCTGAAGTCAGCGTTGTACCTGACTGCAGGGGAAGCCTGTCGTATGACAGGCTTGTGGCTCTGCAGCAGAGCCGATATCGCGTTAGTAAAATTCTTTTTTACTAATGTGATCTCGGCTCTGCTGCAGAGCCGCCTGATGAAAATAAGACTGGATATCCCTGCAGTCAGTACAACGCTGACTTCAGGGAAGGGGGAGGAAGGGGGGAACTTTGCATATGGTTATCTCTCAAACCATAAAGGTTTGAGAGATGGCACTGGGGACAATTCAGTTCTTTTTAAAATGGGTACAGTATAGGGATTAGTAATATTTAAGTATTACCATCCCTTTAAGACCAGATTCCACATTTGAGGGGAAGTGGCTTACACTAGGTAAAAGGGGTTGGAGGGGGATACTTTATCATTCAATTGCTCTTGAACTACAACACTGACAGTATTGAAGTAACACTCTTCATGGTCTAAATACTATGAAGATTAATTGGAACTACTTTTATTTTGAAACAATACTATCCCTTTAAGTAAAATACATACTGCATCCTTCTGGGAAAACCACTTAACCCTTTGAGTGCCTGAGGGGAGTAAATTATTTTGCTTTGTATACCCATATGACACTCAGTGGTTAATATTTGCATGAGCAGATGCATTATTGAGAAATTCATATTTTTCAAATTACACATTTATTCCCTCTGTAATACTGAATTTGATGGAATTGTTTCTTGTATTCAGACTTTACCAGGTTGACTTCTCTTAGAGACCATGACTGTGTCCTTTCCCTCAACCTATGTCAGCATCTGCATTCCATGCTGCTCCTCACACCATTGTGCCAATCAGACTGCTACACGCACTGAAAGGAGGACACCGCTATCTTATTGAAATGATCCTTCGGTGTGGGATCTATCACTATGAATCAGTACACGACAATCAAACAGCTTGGAGATGGCACCTATGGCTCGGTCATTCTTGGAAGGAGTGTGGAGTCAGGAGAGCTGGTTGCCATTAAAAAGTAAGGTTACATGGATTGTTGCGGTTGTGTATAGGCAGTTAAAAATAAAAATTCTCCTTTACTTCCTCTGTCATTTGAACTCTGTCCTTTTAGAAAAGATGTAAAAACACACAACAATCAAAAATGGACACTTGTATGTTGCGTTGGAAGAGCTGACAAATTAAAAGGAGCAACTGGTGAGGTATTGATCTGAAGTAGCTTTTATCAAACTGCTTCTGTTTAACCCTAGGGTTTCCTGAAGAAGTAAAAGGTATTTCCTAGAGCAATTTTAGGTAATCGTAGACAGGGAAAGAAGCTGATGTGGCAGACAGTGGATGTGCAGAAGACTGGTTCTGAAAGGGTTAAAGAAAACACTACTGACATATAAAATGATTCAGAGTAATATCTAACACATATGCAGCATATGGAATGCTTATTCACTTAGATCTACATTAATTCAACATTTTGGGATTATTTGTAAGATTTCTACCCAATCCTGGTCATTCAGATATTCCCAGCCATCTCTCATTTCATTTGACTGGGTAAAATAGCTGAATCTTTGATCACTGGTCTGTATATATCTGACACTAAACCCAGAAACTCTAATAGACCCAGAATCCCTGGTGCATTAGATTTGTCCCAGAATTACTTGTTTTTCTTTTGACTGTGAAGTCATGCAAGAGTTTAAAAGCTCCATGTACATCAATGAGAATTGTATCACCTCCCCCTCCTGGACCAGTTAGTTTTGCCTCAGAGTTACATCAGTTTTCTTGTGAACATCTATAGATATAAAAATCAAAGTGAATCTGGTTTGTTGTCAGGGGGTAGCTGGAGAATGCGGATTGGGTGAGGCTGCATCATCAGCCAACCACCACTGTTCAAAAAAAAAAAAAAACAAAAAAAAAAAACACGAACAACTTTAGTAACTGGTTTTCTCCTAAACCAACAGCTTACAAAACAGTGTTAGACCTCATGGTGGGGCATTAGGACCCTTCCTGTTGCCCGCAGTTACTGATCTCCTAGCCGATTTGGCTGGGAGATCAATAGTGGAGATGTAAGGGACCAAGAGAGCTCTCCTGCTTCCATTCGACCCAGAGTACTAAGGTAGGAGTGGGCAGAATCAAGAAACCCTTTCACATCTATGAGGGAAATCCTCCCTCATTGGCGTACAAGGGTTTCCCAATCCCACTCACTCCTACCCAGTAGTAGTGGTATGATGGAAGCATGGGCGTTTTCTTGCTCCCCTGAGTTGCCACTATTGATCTCACAGCCGAATCAGGTAGGAGATCAGTAGCTGGGAGCAACAGGAAGGGTTCCTGATGCCCCACCACAAGGTCTAACTTTCAGTACAATATAACTCTTTCTGTGCCACAGAGGTATCCAGCACATTGCAACGCAATGAGTTGGATACCTCTCTGGCACACAAAGGGTTTAAAAAATACAAACAAGGTTCACATCAGGGGCAAAGCCATTCCAAACACCTGCAAATAAAAACTAAAGATGTCGCCAGTTTTACAGTCAATTAGGTTTGACAACAGACCTGCAATGAATTTTTGTATGGGTTTTATTTTTAAATAAATCACCCATTCTCTTGGTACTTAGAAATATATATACATATGGTACATTTCTTATATAATATACACAGTTGTCCAATGTATATGTTTAGTGAGTGATCTTGGTGTTCTGCTTATGGCACTGTATAGTTTACCTGAACCTTCCTGCTCACACTAGGGGGTAATAACCCATTGTTCATTCACGGGAACAATAAGTGATAATATTTCCTTTCAGTTGCACAATTCTGTTTACCTTGGACAGATTTAATTGTTTACTGGTAGACAGAGCAATGTGCCAAGTCATTCAAGATTGATTAGTGCAGAAAGGAACAATGTTGGAAATATGGGTGCATATGGATAAAGATAACAGTACAGCAGTTCAAGGGCAAACCAGGAACACACAAACATTTGTATTGATGATGGTGCTTTTAACCGATTCAGTTCTAGAGAGGTCTCCATTGCAATGCTTCATGAAGAGCTAGAAGCTCCACTTAGCAGTTTATTTCTATACTAGTATTGACGGCCCGTGTACACGGGCCAAAGTGCCAGCCAGCTGTCTTGGCTGGTGCCCCGGAGCTGGGGGCGGTGGGCTGTTCGGAGCACTCCTCCACGGATCAGCAGTGCCTCTGACTGGAAGCCGGTGCGTTTGTGCAGTCTCTACTGTGCATGTTCGGTTACACACACAGAGAGTGACTCATTCTAGCACTTTATATTATTTAAGATGTGCTGGGCAATCCAAAATCAGAAGAAAACTGGGCTACTTCTGGGGCAAACCTACATCAGCTTTTGGGACAAATACAAACCTGGATTACATTCTCTTAGATAAAACCAGTGGTTATATTCGTTAGCTGCAATGGTATCCAGTCTAAAAACTCTCTAACCTTCCATTGATGAAAATGATGATTTTAACCCTTTCAATTAAAGATATTTCCAATGCATTACAAGTCTGTCAAGCTTTCTGATTATTAAAAACCCCATTTAAATCAGTGATTTATTATTTTATTTGTTTGTTTTTTTCTGTACTTAATAGGATGAAGCGGAAATTTTACTCTTGGGATGAATGTATGAACCTTCGAGAGGTTAAGGTAATTTGTTTCCTAGAAACTTTCCTATAGGTCTATTGCTGTCTCTGAAAATTGTGTTGTTTCTAGATTAAATTAGTGGACACCATGATATATTACATCACTTGGAACACCAGTGCCAGTCTGAATCTTGGTGTAGATCACTGTGTTCTCTTTGTCATCTCTAGAACACCAGCCTCACTCTGTTGTCTTTCAGATTATAGCCAATACTTCACTGGTTAACTACCATAAGGACATTAATTACCTAATTACTCATTCACTTAAATCCTTCTTTTAACCACTAAATGCTAGAGAGGTCTCAAATGCATTGCTTTGCAGTGCATTTGAGACCTCTGGAGCATTCAAGGGGCTAAAACTCCCCATATAAATTCTTTCAGAATTTTTAATTTCTCCATTTTGGTACATTAGGTTTGCTTGAAAATTGCACCTCTTAAGTTTACTGCATATGGCTCATAGGACCTTCTGTATAATGCAAACTGAAGCAATTCTGTGGCAAACAACTGCACTATAGAGGAAAAAATTCTTATTGAAATGACACTTTTAACAGGCTGACTTCTAGAGAGGTCTTCTCAATGCACTGAGGCCCATTCTAGCATTCGGTGAGCAAGTTAAAAATCCTCTCTAATGAAACTGAATTTTTATTTTAACTTGTGGTGCAGTTGGTTTGCTGCGGAATTGCTCCAGTTTGCATTTATACAGAAGACCCTCTGGCCCATAATTATAAAAGCAAATTGGAGTACTTCTGGAGTAAACCAACTTTGCAACAGGGAACAAGTAAAAATTCCTATAAAATTAATATTGGGCTTTTAACCCTTTAATGCAAGAGAAGTCACCAGTGCATTGGGAAAAAAAAGCATTGGAGACCTGTAGCATTCAGTAGGTTTAAAAGCTGTATTCAAGTTCAGCCGAATTTAGGAATGCTTATTTTTTTCCCTGTGGTGCAGATGGTGTGCTCCAGAACAATTGCAGCATGCTTTCATAAATATGGGCCTCAGTTACTTGTGATGACCACAATCGCTTGGAAATAAGACACAGGAGGTGTATGTTTAGGTGTAGTAAAAGAAGAACAAAAAAATTGCACTTATATGTACCAGTGAAAGGGCACCACTGAAATCCGAGTGCACTTATGGACCTATAGGTCTCCTGTTCTGCCACATCTTCTGGGAGAGACTTCCATGATTCTGCAGAAGATGGCAAGCTATGGTGGTAAGAGTCATCAAAATTCCCTATAATCTGAAGATTGTTCACAACTGTTTAAAACTGAGGCATTTTAGCAAATATTGTGTTTGTATTGCTTGTTTAGTCACTGAAGAAGTTGAATCATGCCAATGTCATCAAGCTGAAGGAAGTCATCCGAGAAAATGATCACCTCTACTTTGTCTTTGAATACATGAAGGAAAATCTCTACCAGCTAATGAAGGATCGGTATGTAAGAATCCTAATGGAATGCGTTTGTTTCAAGGCAGTAGTAAATTTGGATGTATGTGAATACAGAGCATATTCCTTACACAAATTGTCTACAGCCATCTAAAACCTGATCAATTTGGTTCATGTGAAATGTGAAGTAATGTAGATGACACATTCTTTAACTCCTCGTATGACAGAGAGGTCTCCAGCAGATTGTAAATCAATGCAATGGAGAACAGTTTAGTATCCAAGGATTTAATAAAAAACCATCACCTAATCTTCTTTAAAAGCTTTCTATGTCTTACCATCCAAAACACTCAAAAATGTTTAAAGGGTAGTCTTAATGGTTTATTAAGAGTTGGCAAAAAGCTCTGGACTGTGCTGTGTGCACAGTCCTATAGAATGTTGTGTTCATGTTAGAAACCCCTTCTTAGCTTCCTATGGGGACATCATGTGATTGGAAGACAATTCAGAGTATGATGCAGCATCAGAAGGAATGCACTGTAGGTCATTTTTCTGAGCCCCTTTCTGATCTTCCTTTGATCTGCCAGGGCTCACAGTGCAGTCCTGATTTCCTCAGCAAGTTTGCCTTCAGAGGAGCAGAACAGCAAAGGGGGAATCTATCCACATGATGGTTGGCCTTAACGATATCAATATTTTATACAGTGTTTAACTTCCCCTTTCAGCCTAGCACTGTATGCAAAGTAGTTTCTTCACATATATTGGCAGTCAGAAAGGAAAGGGTTGGAATCAAATAAAATTATAATTAACCCTAAACCTCCATTTTGCAAATGCATAATATTTAGAGTTGAAGTGCCTATAATTATTAATTTATTTCTACCTAATCATATTACATTTTTATATCTGTGACATGGAGCTCCCTGGATCCTTTTCCAGATAGCTTTTTGTCAGTCAGTAGGAAAACAGGGATTGCAATGCAGTGTAACTAGTTGTGATTAAAAATAATTTATAGGCAATTTAACTTTGCCTATTATGCACTTGCAGACTATATTACATCTAAAAGGGGTTTCTTACATTTCAAAGGGATAATAATGGATTGTTTTATATCCTTTTAATATTGTAGCTATTAGAAAAATAAATTTGCTACCAGTCCGATCTCTCAAACATGTATCGTTTGAGAGCGATACGCTGCTAAAGTGTCCCCTTTCCTCCCCTTTCACAGACATCAGCATCTAGCTGATAGCCTGAGATCCTGGTCCCAGGACCGGCCAGCGGCTCTTCAGCAGAGCCGAAATAGCGACATTTAAAAAGAAATAACTCAATGGAATGGTCTAGAAAAATGTACCTGCAAACTGGGACCAGGGTCACAGGCTGTCAGCTAGATGCTGACGTCTGTGAAAGGGGAGGGAGGGAGGGGGAGACTTTAGCAGCGTATATACGTTTGAGAGATCAGACTGTCAGCAATTCTTTTATTTTTCTAATAGCTACAATATTAAAATGACTTGCAATGCTTTGCAATGCGTTGCGTACCCCTCTGGCACTCAAAGGGTTAAAATAATCCATTACTATCCCTTTAAGAGGGTTTATGTTCAATTGAAAAAGGGGTGGGGTGCAATTTTAATTGGTTTAAATAGAACTTTTAACCGATTAAAAATACATACCAGTTTCAATTTCCCATGCGCCATTACAACAGACAGTAGAACAATGAATTCCTACCAATACCATACAGGATGACTATGACTTGTTACTAATAGATTCCTTTCAGTCCTTTACTACTTGTTGCTGCCATTTCAACAGAAGCTACTCAAATACATGTAAAGAAAAACAAACGCGAGAGGCACACGTTCTGAGTGTAGACTGTCTGATGCATGTTCACCACCGCCGAATGTTGACACCACCTTGCGTGTAAGTAACTGCATAACACGCAAGAAGGTGTCAAAATACAGAGGTGGTGGACATGCATCAGGCAGTCTACAGTTTGAGTGTGTGCGCCTTTATCTCTCTTTTATTTTTCTTTTAATCCATTGACTGTTAAAACTCTCCATTGCATTAGAAACCTCTCTACCATTCAAGGGGTTAAAAGCTCAGCTTGGTTTTTAAATGAGGCTTTTATTTGTCCCCTATGGTGCAGTTGGTTTGCCCCAGAACTGCTTCACTTTTCTTTTGAAATTAAGTCTATAATCCTTTAAGTGCCATTCTGGCACTCAGAGGGTTACGTATTCAAAATGAAGCATTCAGTAACATAGTAACATAGTAGATAAGGCTGAAAAAAGACATGCGTCCATCAAGTCCAGCCCATGCCAATAACACCCCTGTTGATCCAGAGGAAGGCAACAAAAAAGCCCTCTGGAGCAATTTCCAATGTAGGTGTGTGTGTGTGTGTGTGAGTGTCTCAAATAGTTCCCCGGCTCAATATCCTATTTGCTTTGAAGCCATCTGTCATAACTGTCAATATTGTTCTGTGCTAGATAGGCATCCATTGCTTTTTTGAATGCAGTTACATTATCTGCAAGCACAGCATCCCGAGGCAAAGAATTCCATAGCCTTACCGCCCTTACTGTAAAGAATCCCTGCCTGTGTTTTAGTCGAAAGCGCCTTTCCTCAAGTCTTAATGGATGACCTCTTGTTCTTAGCTCAGCTCTTTGCATAAATAATTCATTGGATAGTTCTTTGTATTGGCCTTGAATGTATTTGTAAATGGTAATCATATCACCCCTTAGACGTCTCTTTTCTAATGTAAACAAACCCAGTTTGGCTAGTCTCTCTTTGTAACTCAGATCCTCCAATCCCTTTATCAGTTTTGTTGCACGTCTCTGCACCTTTTCCAGTTCAGTAATGTCTTTTTTTAGAACAGGCGCCCAAAATTGTACTCCATATTCTAGATGAGGCCTAACCAAGGATTTATACAGAGGTAGGATAATATTAGCATCCCTTGCTTCTACACCTCTTTTTATGCAGGCTAGTACTCTATTTGCTCTTGCAGCAGCTGAGTGACTCTGCACACTGCTGTGAAGACTATTGTCTATCAGTACACCTAAATCTTTCTCTAATGAGGATTTCCCAAGTTGTTTCCCATTTAGAGTATATGTAGCAAGTTTGTTTCTACAACCCAAATGCATAACCTTACATTTATCTACATTAAATGACATCTGCCACTTTTCTGCCCATTCACTTAGTTTATCTAAATCCTTCTGTAGGGAAAAAACATCGAGCTCTGTATGTATTTCCTTACATAGCTTAGTGTCATCAGCAAAGATTGAGATGCTACTTTCAATTCCCACTTCTAGATCATTAATAAACAAATTAAAAAGCATTGGGCCCAGGACTGAACCCTGCGGTACCCCACTTATAACCCTAGACCAATTTGAAAAAGTTCCATTTACAACAACTCTCTGCCATCTATCATTTAACCAGTTCTCAATCCATGTACAGATACCACCACCCAAACCGAAGCCTTTTAATTTATGCAGTAACCTGTTGTGAGGCACTGTGTCAAAGGCTTTTGCAAAATCCAAGTATACTACATCAACAGCAATTCCCCTGTCCAAATTACTACTCACTCTTTCATAAAATGCAAGTAAATTAGTCTGACATGATCTGTTCTTCATGAAACCATGCTGATTCCTACTAATGATATTGTTTGTCTTCACATAGTTCTGAATACTATCAGTTAATAACCCTTCTAGTATCTTACCCACTATGGAAGTCAAGCTCACAGGTCTATAATTTCCTGGTTTGGATCTTGCTCCCTTTTTAAACAATGGAACTACATCAGCTTTCCTCCAATCACAGGGCACTATGCCTGATGAAATTGAATCAATAAATATTAAGTATAATGGTTTTGCTATTACTGAACTAAGTTCCTTAAGTACCCTTGGGTGTATACCGTCCGGTCCAGGCGCTTTATTCACTATAACCCTTTCCAGTCTCTTTTGGACCTTGTCCTCAGTAAGCCATGTAGATGTTGGAGGAAATTCCATGGTTTTGTCTGTTTAGGATTGTTTAGGATTGTTTAAAAATTCATGTAAATGCATTAGATGTAAAAATGTGATACAGAATAGAAATGGCAGTTCCAATTGTATATCCCAGGGACACATATCTTTATTCCATTTTTGAGTGAAAGTAAAATACAACCAAACTTATTTTATGTGACATTTTCACCACACTTCTAACCCAGACCTTTTGTGCAGCTACTTTATTACAAATAATAACTCAACATTACAGATTGTTAACTTTCTGAGTGCCAAAAGGGTATCCAGTGCATTGCGTTGCAATCCATTAGATAACTCTCTGGCACTCAAAGGAATAATTAAACATACTGCTTTTATATGTACTGTTCTTATAACATACAAACACTTATATTTTTCCACAGAAACAGACTATTTCCTGAATCTCTTATCCGGAACATCATGTACCAGATACTGCAAGGGCTTGCTTATATCCATAAATACGGTATGTTTAAAAGTCAGAAGTGTTATGTTCTTTCAGTTACAGACAATGCAACTACCGTCAGTCAAGCAGGACTGTAGTCTAGGTGAGAGGTGGGCAATTTGTGACTCTCCAGATGTTAACCCACTGAGCATTATGGGAATTTCTGTAGAACTGCAAGTTGCTTACCAAGAGAAAGGGTGCAGACCCTTCTAAGAGCAAACCTGTGGTGATCTACCCAATAAATACAGAATCACCTTTATATTATATATATTTATTGTAATCGTGCCGGGTTTGTCTTCCACTTACCCAGACAATGATGAGGAATCTCAGTCCAACGTGATGAAGTTTATTGTAATACAAAAGACACGCTCATATAAACAATAATACAAAGTAAATGGCCCAAGGAGATTTGTGTCAGTATGACTCTTCCTCAGGGGCTTAAAGTGGAACTATCATCAAACTTATATTGAGCCCCAAATCCTGATTACAATAGCGATATGCACTCACCACTAGCCAATGGCGAGTGAAAATTTAGCTCTGGCAAGTAGAAATTCAGCCCTGGTGGTCTGGCTAGTAGCAAAGGACTTCCAACTTTAAGCCCTGGATATGAATATACCTACTTGTGTTTTGCTGAATAATTCTGGCATTAATAAAAAATAGAATTTTTTAGGCAGAAAGACAGCAGCAGGGATCTTGCTGTAGGCGATCTCTGCTCCTGCGCCATCAGTCCATTCCAGTGCCTTAAGTTAACCAGGCATTCAACACCCTAATCGTGGAGGTGAAGTGGACGGATATTACAGCCTCTGATGTTTTCTCTGCAAGATGACTGCGCAGCTGCCTGCCAAACGAGTTCTAATTTTCACTAATGCCGGAATTATTCAGCAAAATACAAGTAGATATATGCATATCGCTATTGTAATTAGGATTTGGGGCTCAATATAAGTTTGATAGTTCCTCTTTAATAACAGTAACAATAACCATACTATGAAGTTGCTTACTTGCAATCAAGATTTAATGGGCCTTATTTATAAAGACAAACTGGAGCAATTCTAGGGAAACCAAATGCATAACAGGGAACAGATACATTTTCATTCATTGAAAGGGGGCCTTTTACCCCTTGAATGCTAGAAAGGTCTCCAACAATTTGTAAAGCAATGCCCTGAGATCTCTGTAGCATTCAATGGGTTAACAGCCCCATTTAAATCAATGGGAATTTTTGTTTGCACTAGAAGTACACCAGGATTTTCTTAACAATTTGATTGCCAGAGGGGCACACAACAAGCACCCCTCTGGCAATCAAATGGATAGGGCAGCTTGTTATAACACACCACTTGCTTTACTATGGACAAAGTCTAATGTCTCAAATGCATGGGAATGACTCCTCTATAATGGGACTAGAGAGAGAAATATGATGCCTCTAAGCCGTGGCTAACCATAGAGCAAGCACAGTCTGCTTTTATTTGTTCTCAGTGAGTCTCACATATTTTGATGTGTTTTGTTCAAGTGATCACTCGGATCAGTCCTGGGTGGCAGGTTTCCTGAGGAGGACATCATGCTTGCTACCAGGATCACAGGATATAAAGTCAGCCCACTCACTTGGCAGTCTTACCCCTTTTAGCACCAGAGGGGTGCATTGCTTAGTAGGCTTGCTCACTCTGCCTGCTTGGGTGTGGGGAAAAAAAAAACTGCCAGCAACTGTCATGTCTGCCTTCATGGACTAGATATTTGGGACTGAAGTGAAGAATTTTTCACTTGAACAATGGCATGACTGCAAAATTCATAGGGGTCATTGATGTTTTTTTGGCCACAGTACTGTAAGTGGGAGTGTTACTACTTCTCTAATAAGGATTATTTGTAAAATATTAGATTTACCTTTTTGCTGTTGGAATATCGTGCAACAGTGTATAAGAGCCTTGCATCTACAGTACTGGTTTTCTCATACTTAAAGGGGAACCCACCTCTATTAAAGTAAAAATAATGGCAAGAGAGTGCTCCAGCTCACATGGAGGAATTTTCCATCATTGGGGAGGTGGGATGAAGCACTGCTGGGGAGGGGAAGATTGACAGACTGTGGGACAGAGCTGTACCGCAGCCTGTCCTTAACTGACGTCACAGGCTTATTTTTAAAAGGTAAAATCTTGGGCTATACTGCATTACGTTTGGGGGGGGGAACGGACGGGTGATAAACTTGCATAGCACTTTAAAGGGATAGTAATACTTCATTTTAACTTTATTTTATTTTGTAGGCATTAAAAAAACATGAAGAATGATATAAGTCTTATCTCTGAAACCTTTATGGTTTAAGAGATATTCACAAACAAAGTATCCCCCCCCTGTTCAACCAGATAAGAAGGGAGATGCCCAGGTAGACTGCAGAGAGGGACAATCTTCAATTAAGATAATGGAAAAAGCTGAAAAACTTTTCAAGGGGGGAAGGGCTTTCATTGTTTTCATACAAAGAAAATTGTCCCCTTCTGTTATCTGTACTGTCATACAACCAGACTCACATCTGAGAAGAGATGGCTTACACTAGGAAAAAGGGGCGGGGAGGGGAACTTTGCTTGTGAATATCTCATAAACCATAAAGGTTTGAGAGATAAGACTTATATCATTCTTCATGTTTTTTTAATGCCTACAAAATAAAATAAAGTTAAAACGAAGTGTTACTATCCCTTTAAGATAAAAAGTACTTTAACAGAGGTGAGAGTTCAACTGTAAAGGAGCAATAGACTTTTCATACACAAAAAAAACAAAACAAAAACATATACGTTGTTGAGTTTTTCCTGCTGAATAAAACAAGGTTATTCCCCCTGCTGTCAGTTGTTTTATTTAAAACTAGCAATGTGGGACGGCACAGCGTAGTTGAAATGCATGTGGTAATTGCACATACTATGGTGGAAGGTGGATCGTGCTGGCTCCCAGGGTGTAAGTGAGAGTGAGTGATTGCATGTGAGAGTGAGTGATCCCTTTAAGGAGGAAGAGCAGGAAGTGGAGGAGTGACAGTTGAAAACAGACAGTTAGTGAGGTTGACTGAAGAGATGAAAAAGAGTTAAATAAAAGAGTTGCTGTTAAGTTTATCCCTGAGTGTTTGTATTTTATGGAAACATTACACCCTCATACTGAAACAGAGTGTATAGAGGGTTACAATTATTTGTGGGAGGTGAAACAATGTGTTTGTGGGGTCATGATCCTGAGTGAGAGTGTGTGTGGACCGGGAGAAGTTATTGATATCCCCTACTTCAGGAGCCAGTGGCGGTTATATATATTTTTTTGTCAGTTGGATAGTGGTGGGCAGGCTGGAGGGGGCGGGCCAACTCTCTGTATGATAAACATGTCCCCATTGAGTCAACCATAAATTATGCAATGAGGCTTATTCATATATATATATATATATATATATATATATATATATATATATATATATATATATATATATATATATTTATATATAATATATAGAGAGAGACTAGCAATGTGGGACGGCGCTGCCCGTCAGGATATATAGGGAATTAATGCACACACATGGATGCAAGACAAACACACACAGAGACACACATGCAAATGCACACACATGCACTGAGATGCATAAAGAGTGACACAGTCATACACACATACTTGTAATGCACAACATGCAGACACACAGAGTGTGATACAGACATGCAACACACACAGGCACACACAGAGACACACACACACACACACACGTGAGTCATAAGGGGGTGACTTATGTGTTGTTGTAATACGTTTGTGTTTGTACTTATGCCTCCACTGTGGCATTCATTCATATAGTTGAAATGCATGTGGATTGCTTTGCCAAGTGTTGAAGACCTCTGTAGCATTCAGTGGGCAATATGGATAATTAGAGGATTCTGTCTGTTTTGGAGAATATAGCCAAGAAATGACTTCAGGTGACTTTGCAGCTTGATACAAAGTTCCTGGGTATCTGTAGCATGGTGGCTCTTTCCCTACGTAAATCTATAGTAGGGTATAACCAAGTAAAGACAGGGATGTGATGTCAGACAATGCACGGATGTCTAATTAACAAGTAAACATACAAACCACAAACTGTTCATTTTTTTTTCTCAGGGTTCTTTCACAGAGACTTAAAACCTGAAAACCTCCTTTGCATGGGACCAGAACTTGTGAAAATAGCAGATTTTGGACTGGCTCGAGAAACCAGATCAAGGCCACCGTATACGGACTATGTGTCAACCAGATGGTAAATGTACATTGTTACATTTGGCATGTGTTGGCAACTCCTGAAAACCTTTTCCACTCGTATAATGATGCCCTCTGCTGTAAAACTACCTACATATACTGTACTCTGTGGCCTCTAAATCACTGTCCTTTAAGCTGGGGATGGCAACCTGAGGCCCTCCAGCTGCTGTGGACTAGAATTCTGATCATCACTGGCCACCCAAAAGCAAGCCGGGTAAAATCGGTCTTGTACTTAACAACAGCTGGAGGGCCTTACGTTGCCTAACCCTGCTGTATGTGTTGCACACCCCTGTGGTCCTTAAAGAATTAAGTACTAAAATCACTTCAGTAACACAATGAAACCTGATGTTGATATATTTAGACTCTTTCCTACACACAACTTTATTTTGATTTTCTATCAATGCGGCATGCGGCCGTCACTTAAGGACCACGCATTTTTTTATTTATTTATATGTTTTTGTCACTTCTGGTTCAGGGCTCCCCAAACGGCATGCATCTGCTAAGGGAGCACTGAATTCCATGACGGTCCTGGCACGTCATGGATCCTAAAAGGGATAGTAATACTTAAAATGTAAAAAAAAAAAAATGTTGTAGGGTTTATCCCCCTGAGTAAAACAAGGGAACTCCCACTTCTGAAAGGTGTTTTATTCAACAGTTATTACAGCTCGAAGTTGAATTTTTTTAGGTGCAATATCACAGTGGCCTGAAATTGTACAGTGGCGCTATTGCAACACCATCTTATGGACAGCTCTGGTCCAGAGACCATAAATCTCCATAGGATGGTGTAGCAACAGCGCCACTGTACAATTTCAGGCTACTGTGATATTGCACCTAAAAAATTCAACTTCAAGCTATAATAACTGTTGAGTAAAACACCTTTCAGAAGTGGGAGTTCCCTTGTTTTACTCAGGGGGATAAATCCTACAACTTTGTTTTTTTTTTTTTTTTTTTTTTTTTTTTTTACATTTTAAGTATTACTATCCATTTAACGCAAATCTACCCATGACATGCCAGGAACGTCAAGGCTCGTTAAGGGGTTAATGAATGTAATATATGATTTCTTTCAATAAGTTTAAAATAATATATAAATACATGTTCATAATACTGTCTTCTGAAAAGGGGACGTATGTTAATGTGAAATCACATCACACTGGTGTTTGTTAGTGTAGCCTAGTCTAGAAGTTCAACCCTCTGAGTGCCATAATAGTGTCCATGCATCTCTTTACCATAAGTTGGACATCCTTTTAGCACTCGGCAGCCTGAGTTTAGGCTTCCGTTTAGCAAGCAACACAATGGAAAACATGTACAAAGACAGAAATTGAGGAATTCTGTAGCAAACCAGCTGCAACTCTGAGATCATGCAAATATACCCTTACATGGGCTTTTAAGACGTTGAAAGGTTCTCAATTCACTGTCTTATTTCTGGTAATCACCCCTACATCATTCTAACAGAGCAATGTGTTGAAGTGGGTATTGAAAGTCATGTCTCAATCTTTGCTGATGACACTAATCTTTGTAAAGCACAGGATTTTTTTTTTTTTTCTCTGAAGAAAGAGTTGGCTAAACTCAGTGAGTAGACAGCTGACAGATGAGGTTTAAAGTGGGAACATCACCTTGAATTTTCCTTACATATTTGAAAACTGCCTGTATCATGTTAACCAAAAGTCCATCAGTTGTATAGTTTAGGAAATATTCACATTTTTATTTCTGGGAATAGAGAAAGTTAAAATTTCTTAGTACTGCACAGTTTTTCATTAGCGCATGAAACATCCTTGAAACCTTCATTAGCTTATGACGGGTCATTGAAAAGGCTTCATTAGCATAGAAGTGTCACTGAAAAACGTAATTGGCATATGAAACATCACTTGTACAGCACGGCTACCGCAGTTATCATACATTAGCATATGGTAACAAGCGTGAATATCTCAACTGCATATTTGCTGGTCTTTAGGCTAACATGACACAGGTAGTTTTCAAATATGCAGACTTGAATTAAGGTGAAAGTTCAACTTTCAGAAACTAACATGCCACATATAAACTAAATGGGAGACTACTGGAGAAATCCTCGCTACAGAAAGATTTAGAGTATAGATAGATGATAGATTTCACAGCAGTGTGCAGTGTCACTCGGATGTTGTAAGAGCCAATAGGGTATTATCTGTTGTATGAAAAGGTGTATAGCTGCACGGCATTGGAATATAATTGTACCAACATATACATCCTTGGTAAGGCCTCATCTAGAATGTGGAGTACTAAAAAAGAACAAACTATTATTGACCTAGAAAAAGTGCAGTTCTGCAACAAAATGGAAAAGAGATTGGCTTGTCTTTTTATAACGCACATTCTCCAAACTGGGTTTTTTACATTAATGATAGAAGGAACTTCTAAGGGGTAATATGAATACTGTTTACAAATATATTTGAGGTCAATAAATATGATTACCATGTACAAATATATTTGAGGTCAATACAAAGAACTCTTCGAGGAACTATTTAGTCAAAGAGCTGAGCAAAAAAAAAAAACACTATCAGCCATTAAAGGGATAGTAATACTTCGTTTTAACTTTATTTTATTTTGTAGGCATTAAAAAAACATGAAGAATGATATAAGTCTTATCTCTGAAACCTTTATGGTTTAAGAGATATTCACAAACAAAGTTTCCCCCCCCTGTTCAACCAGATAAGAAGGGAGATGCCCAGATAGACTGCAGAGAGGGACAATCTTCAATTAAGATAATGGAAAAAGCTGAAAACCTTGTCAAGGGGGGAAGGGCTTTCATTGTTTTCATACAAAGAAAATTGTCCCCTTCTGTTATCTGTACTGTCATACAACCAGACTCACATCTGAGAAGAGATGGCTTACACTAGGTAAAAGGGGCGGGGAGGGGAACTTTGCTTGTGAATATCTCATAAACCATAAAGGTTTGAGAGATAAGACTTATATCATTCTTCATGTTTTTTTAATGCCTACAAAATAAAATAAAGTTAAAACGAAGTGTTACTATCCCTTTAAATGTAGAGGAAAGGTCCTTTCAGCTAAAACAAAGGCAGGGTTTTTTTGCAGTATAGTTGTGGCATTCATTGATTTGAATGCTGTATTTGCAGCTGCTGTAGTAGATGCATTCAAAAATTATTGGATGCCCTTCTAGAGTAGAAAAATATTGAGATTATGACAGTTTGTTTCAAAGTACATAGGATGTTTATACAGGATATGATCTGCCCTTTGGAGTCAAGAAGGCTTTTATACCCATTTGGGGCTTAATTAGAAATGGTTTCAACAGGGTTTTTTGCCTTCCGCTGGATCAACAAAAGTGATAGGACATGGGCTGAAATTGCATGTCTTTTTAATGTTACCTCCCTAGAGGCACAAGAGTAACGATTTTTTTTCTGTGTTCTCCTCACAGGTACAGGGCGCCTGAAGTTCTGCTCAGATCTACCAACTATAACTCCCCTATTGATATCTGGGCAGTCGGCTGTATCATGGCTGAAGTTTACACACTGAGGCCTCTGTTTCCAGGCTCCAGTGAAATTGATACAATATTTAAAATTTGCCAAGTGTTGGGAACGCCAAAGAAGGTAGGATGTGTGCACACAGGATGGATGTCTTTATCAGAACAGCACCTCTTGCTGGTTTATTTATGCCATGTAACCATTTACTGTAAGAAGCCAGACAAGCTATGGCTCTAGTTGGTGAACTACAACTCCCATCACACTCCCATCACACTCAGTCTACTGTTCTCAACAATGGATAGCAGAATGCAGGACAAGAACAAAAGAGTCATGTACCCTTTGAATGCTAGAGACCTTTCCAGTGCATTGCAAATAAATGCATTTGAGACATCTCTAGTATTCAAGGGGTTAATTATGGTTTGCAATTGTCTGTATTTGTTAGTCGCTTAATCCACACATTTCTATTTTTACCTTATTTATATGCTGTACAAAATAGTGTCAGACTACAATCTGCTATATGTTCAAAAAGTACTTTATGTGTGTGTGTGTGTGTGTGTGTGTGTGTGTGTGTGTGTGTGTGTGTGTATAATATATATATATATATATATATATATATATATAATAATAACCTCGGTACAAATGGTAAAAACAGTCTACTCTATAGAATGCATTTTGCTTCATAGTATAAGTGTAAACGTGAAGTTGGAACAATTCTGCTGCACACCAGTTGTACTAATAAAAACACCTGTTCATTAAAATGGGGCTTTAACACCTTGAATGTGCCAGATACCTCTAGCATTAAAGGTGTTAAACACCGTCAACAGAAATGTTAACTCCTTATAGTACAGCAGGGGTGCCCCAGAATTGTTCTACTTTTATATTTACATGTATGGCCCAAAATCTCTTACCTTTGTGTTCTTTTCCAGACTGACTGGCCTGAGGGCTACCAGCTAGCTGGTACAATGAACTTTCGCTGGCCCCAATGTGTGCCCAATAACCTAAAAACCTTAATACCCAATGCTAGCAGTGACGGGATCCAAATCATGCGGGACATGTTACAGTGGGATCCCAAGAAGAGGCCAACAGCAAGCCAGGTGAGCAGCGGGCTCCTTGTCAATATGAATGGCTTCTAGAAGTGCTAGCTTTGGGTTTTGGTGTATCTGGGACACTTGTTGCATTTACACTCTCACCCATCTTTCTCTCGCCTCCTATCAGGTCTCCTTTCTACTTCCCCCAGCACGCTTTCATCCTAAGATCAAAGATACATACAATTTAATAACTGAAGTGCTACAATTCTGGAGCTCAGCTGCACCATAGAGGTAGAAATGTTGATTTTAAATGGGGCTTTTAACCCCTTGAAAACACATTAGAGACCACACCACACTAAGTAAAAAAAAAAAGTGACAACAACCCTTAAAACAATTACCTATGACACAAGAAAAAGGATTACCCTTTGTGAAAATATGTACATGTTCCAGAAAGAGGAGACACAGACACACACACACACACACACACAGACACACATACACACACAAGAAAAATATGTATCACAGAATTCATAATAGTGCTATGTAAAGAATATACACCTATAGGTAAATATATGAAAAACTGAAAACCCCACATATAAAAAAAATTATATAAATCCACTGTGCTTAGTGGTACAAGAGGTGAATATTAACTACTCTGCTTAGATGGTTGTATATGGGTTTAGGTTTTGCACTTGTGTTGTTGGCGGATACGTTTATCCACCAACCACCAGTAGGTGGAAGCATATTTCTCCAGCAATTCATATTTGGAGCACCTAGGGTTTGTTTTCATGACTCATAGGTTCCTAAGTCCTCCTACATAAAGTACTGTAGTGCCAACAACAGAAGAATTTCATTCTAAGTGCTAAATGATTCTTCAACATCCAACGAGTTAAAGGGACAGTCAAGAATTTAAAAAAGAGCATGCTGTCGCTTAAAGGAACACTAACCCAAAATGAGAGGTTGATGTAACTTTATAGAAATAGTAATGTCTGACTTTAAGTGATCATTCTATTATTCCTTATACTTTGTAATAACGCTATGTACCATCGGCAATATTGTGATCAGCGTAGTTTTTGTGTAATTTTATTTTAACGTTTTTACATACGTCACTATTCTGTCTTCAGATCAGAAAGCCGGTCCAGGCGGATTGTGATGAAGGACAATTTTGTGTCAACATAAGGAAAAAAACTGCACTTCTTTGTCAGGGTTTCCCTTATACAGACAAGATTGTCCCTTGTTGTGATCTTTACATTCAACGGATTTCAGACCTGAGGGAAGAATAGTGACTTGTGTAAAAGGGGTGGGAGGGGGAAATGTTAAACTAAAATTACACAAAAACTACATCTATTAGTAATGCAATGTTAATTTAAAGTGAAACATTAAAATCTCTTTAAACAGCACATGGAGCTAGCACATGTCAAATCATTTTTCCATGTTTTATCGTTAAAATATAGTCCTACATTTTTCTTTTTAATGCATGTATAAATTGTCTTGTTCATTAGAACATTTTAATGTTGTTTGTATTGAGATATGGAAGTCAGTTAATTGATTGTGATTAGTACCCACTGTTGTTATTTTCAGGAAGGCTGTTATCTCAGTCTATTTAAAAATAATGCTGGACAATCGATGGGATATCTGGAAAAGGCAGGAATATCTGCTCCCCCAGAGCACATGTAAGACTAGATTATAGGCCTCAGAAAACAAAATTATTTTTACAGATATTAGCATGAAGTACTGAGTATTTAAGTATATATAACCCCATTTGGGGCGTTAGTGTTTCTTTTACTTTTTCTTAAAGGAACACACAACTCTTAATAATAACCCTTCACATAATCTAGGCACAAAATCCTAATTGCCACTCCAAAATTTAGCAACACTAACACCTAAAAATGATCTGTGGTCAAATGCATATAAATACCTGTACATCATGCCGCATTCATTTCCTGAGGCATGACATCTTATCTTACTTGTGCGTGTGTGTGTGTGTGTGTGTGGGGGGGGGGGTTGCAGCAAACATTTCTTGCCTTCTGACTCCCGTGTCCGTAACAATACTGATTGGTTGATAGTGCTCTATTGTCTTTACATTGGCTGATATTTCGAAGTACAAGAATGTTTGATACCAATATCATTACATTAACAGAATTAACTTGTGGCTCTAGTTACAAACCTCGCAAACAAAATTACCAAAACTGTTTATATTGGATAGCCTACATATGCAGATCTAATCATAAAGTAAGTTTATAGGATGCTTTCAGGATAAGTTTTTAAATGGATAGTAATACTACTTCTGGAGTCCAAAACAAACTAATGAACAGGATTATCCAGTACCAATTAAAAGAACACTAACACTTAAAAATAAATCTGGGTGATATAATTTTAAATATCACGTATTTACTGCTAGCAAATGTATAAATTAATTATTTTAGGTCAGATCCTTAAAACGTAAAGGGATAGTAATACTTAAATATTATTAATCCCCATATTGTCGCCATGTTAAAAAGAATTTAATTGTCCCCAGTGTCATCTCTCAAGCCTTTATGGTTTGAGAGATAACTGCACGCAAAGTTCCCCTCTCCCTCACCCTTCCCTGAAGTCAGCATTGTACTGACTGCAGGGATAGCCGGTCTTATTTGCATAAGGCAGCTGTGCAGCAGAGCCGAGATCGCATTTGTAAAAAATAATTATTTCACTGAAACGGTCTTCTACGTGTGCTTGGTTTGCAATTACAGACAATTACATTCTTTTAAACATGGCTACAATATGGGGATTAGTAATATTTAAGTATTACTATCCATTTACATTTTAAGATTCTGACCTAAAATAATTAATTTATACATTTGCTAGCAGTAAATACGTGATATTTAAAATTATATCACCCAGATTCATTTTTAAGTGTTAGTATTCTTTTAATTGGTACTGGATAATCCTGTTCATTTGTTTGTTTTGGACTCCATTACTACAAACTCCTCCTCCTGTGTTCTTTGGAACGAATAGTAATATAGCTAATGAGGCTAAACAAAAGACATGCGTCCATCAAGTCCAGCCCATGCCAAATCACCCCAGTAGACGGCAAAAAAAAACAAAAAAAACACTGAAGCCATTTCCAATTTAGCCCCAAGTGGGTAAAAAAATTCCTACCTGACTCCAAATGGCAGTCAGATATTTCCCTGGATCAATAACTTATCTGTATTGAAGCCATCTGTCATAATAATTCTCAGTATTGTTATGTGCTAGATAAGTAACCATTACTTTTTTGAAAGCAGTTACAGTATCTGCAAGTACAACATCCCGAGGCAAGGAATTCCATAAATTTACTGCTCTTATTGTAAACAAACCCCTGCCTTTGTTTTAGTCGAAAGCAACTTTCCTCTAGTCTTGGTGGATGACTTCTTGTTCGTCCCTCAACTCTTTCAGTAAATAATTTATTGGGTAGTTTTGTTTTGTTTTTTTTGTTTTGTTTTTTTTTTGTATTGACCTTGAATATATTTGTAAATGTCACCCATTAGACATCTCTTCTCTACTTGCTCTTGCAGCAGCCGAGTGACTGCACACTGCTGTGAAGTCTATCAGTACTCTTAAATCTTTCTCTAAGGATGATTCTGCAAGTTGTTTCCCATTAAATTCTATGTAGCATATTTGTTTCTACAGAACAAACGTATAATCTTACATTTATCAACATTAAATGTCATCTGCCACTTTTCTGCCCATTCATTCTGTTTATCTAAATCCTTCTGCAGAGGAAAAACCATCCAGCTCTATATGTATTTCCTTACCTAGCTTAGTGTCATCAGCAAAGATTGAGACTACTTTAAAGGGATAGTAATACTTTAATTTTACTAATCCCCATATTGTAGAACTTAAAAAAGATTTTAATGGCCCCAATCACATCTCTCAAACCGTTATGGTTTGAGAGAAAATGGATTTCAAAGTCCCCCCTCCCTCCCCTTTCTCTGAGATCAGTGTTCTAGCTGACAGGAGTATTCTGTTGTACGACCATCCGGGGCTCTGCAGCAGAGCAGATATTGCATTAATGAAGAAAAAATCGTTCACTGGTTTCCAAGCACACGTAGAAGACCATTTCAGTAAAGGATTTTTTCTTCATTAACGCAATCTCTTCTGTGCTGCTGAGCTGCCAGATGGCCCCAGGATCGGATTCCCCTGCATACAGCTAGATGCGGATGTCAGGAAAAGGGGAGGGAGGGGGGACTTTCAAATTGATTTTCTCTCAAACCATAAAGGTTTGGGAGATGTGATTGGGGGCATTAAAAATCGTTCTTTTTTTTTTTTTTTTTTTTTCTACAAGATGGGGATTAGTAAAATTAAAGTATTACTTTCCCTTTAAATTCTCACTTTTAGATCATTAATAAACAAATGAAAAAACTTTGGACCTAGGACTGAACCCTGTGGCACTACACTTACAACTTTAGACCAACTTAAAAAAGTTCCATTTACAACAACTCTCAGCCATCTTTCATTTAACCTGTTTTCAATCCATGTACAGAAAACACCTTCCAAACCAAAGCCTTTTAATTTATGCAGTATACTACATCAACAGCAATTCCCTTGTGCAAATTACTACTTACCCTTCCATAAAATGCAAGTAAATAAGTCTGACATGATCTATTCTTCTTAAAGCCATGCTGGCTCCTACTAATAATAATGTTGCTCTTCACATAGTTCTGAATACTGTTAGTTAGTAACCCCTCTTTAGTGCAGAGTAAGTTGGTACAACGCTTGTAACCCTTTTAATAATCTTACCCACTGTGGAAGTCAAGCTCACAGGTCTATAATTTCCTGGTTACTTGCCCCCTTTTTGAACAATGGTACTACATCAGCTTTCCTCCAATCATAGGGCACTATGCCTGATGAAAGTGAATCAATAAATATTAAGTATAATGAAAGGCGTGTGGAGTCCTACAAACAGTCATGCCTGCCACAGTGGACATGTATCCAGTACTAATTAAAGAGTAATTTGAGACCCAATCCACACAGGATTGATTCATACTGGCCATTAGGATTTTCTGCCCATATTAAGATAAGGGTACATTTATTATCAGAGGTGTTTGTGTTCCTTTAACTTGAAAATAAAAGTAGGTTAGGACATCTAATAAAATGAACACCAATGGTTTTATCTCATAGTGATCTAAACCTTATAAACAGTTGTCTCTGGTACAAAGACCTGCCAAATAATCGTCCACTGTTACTACTGATAACACTTTTGAACCACACTCACTCTAAGATGTACCATGTTTTTATGGGGGATGGTAACAAAAGCAATCTATTGGATCAGACAAGTAGGAAATACAACTGATGCATAATGTATTTGATATACAGTGGATGTAAAAAGGTCTACACACCCCTGTGAAAATGCCAGGTTCTTATGATGTTAAAGAATGAGACAAAGATAAATCATGTCAGAACTTTTTCCACCTTTAATGTGACCCATAGCGTGAGCAATTCAATTGCAAAACAAACTGAAATCGTTGAGGGGGAAAAATAAAAAAACTCACAATAACCTGGTTGCATAGGTGAGCACACCCTCTTATAACCTGTGCAATGTAAGCCACACCTACTGTCAGTCTATATGTTAGATCAGAGTTGTCCAAGTTCAGTCCTCAAGGGCCACCAACAGGCCAGGATGTAAGAATTTCCATGCTCAAGCACAGATGAATCAGTCTAAATGAATGAGCCACTGATTAACTCACCTGTACTTAATCGGGGAAATCCTTACAACCTGGCCTGTTGGTGGCCCTTGAGGACTGAACTTGGACAGCCCTGTTGTAGATGTATGGTACAGGAATCAATGGTTAAGCAAGAAAAGTCCATAATGAAATTACTGTATTGAATCAATAAGCTGTTACATGATTCAGCATTTCATTTCTAGCCCTTCCCAGAAATACAGGCAGATGTGCCTCATAATAACATCCAGGAATCCCAGGCTTCATTGTTTTTTTAATGTCTCAAGGTATATAGGGCCATATTCATAAGACTAAAGAGGTGAAAACACCCATTTAACCAATGGTAATCTTCAGTCCTCCTCTGGTGCTATTGAAATGCTCCAGAAGTCTTTAGTGCATGAGACACAGTGAGGGTGATGTACTGAGTAGAATGGAACAAGTATGAGGCAGACCAGCTGCATCATAGGAGACAGGAAAATACTCTCATTAATTTAATTGAGCCTTTTAACCCATTGAATGCTAAGGAGCAATGTTTTGGCATGAAAGGGGCTAAAAGAGCAGTAAACTTTTGTTTATGAAAAAATATATATTATAGGGTGTTTCCTGTTAAGTAAAATAAGGGTATTCCCACTGCATATTTCCAGAGTTATTATCATTTAAACCAGTGTTTTTTACAATAGCAGTGCCCTCTAGTGTTCAAATTCCAGTTAATTATTCTAATGGAGAGGAAAGTCAGTGACTTACAGTGCTCCATAAAATGTAATAGAAACTGCCGAGTCACTTCCTGTCACTTAGAACATTCAGGAAGTAAACACATAGTAAATTCACTTCCTGATTGTTTGAACTATTATAAATCCTATATTATAATTCGCTAAGGATGTTTGTCAGAAGCCGTCATGCGCAGTAGAGACTGCTGTGTGCACTGCAGTCATGTGCAGTACAGACTGCCCGCGTTGCGGTAGATACTGAGCAGGCGCTCCAAATTCAGACCGGAGTCCTCTCTGTGCACCTTCCTGGGACCAAGCTGTCCCAGGAAGGGTGCAGAGAGGATTACAGTCTGAATTCAGAGTGCCCCACTCCGTATCAGTGCTGGTGCTTTTGGGCAGTCAGTACTGCTCATGACTGCAGCTCCACCGGTGTTGGCCCATGTACACGGGATTTCAAATTTGTTTTGAATAAAACAACTGACAGCTGGGAGAGTATCCTTGTTTTTCTCAGCAGGAAAAGCTCTATAACATAGGTTTCATTAAAAAAAAAAAAAAAAAAAGTTTACTGCTGCTTTAAAAACCTAAATTTTAAATCACGGGAAATTTTGAATTTTCTCTCTGGTGCAGTTGGTTTGCTCCAGAATGGTATATCTTGATAAATACAGCCCTTATTTGTTTGGGAGAAAATGAAGTTGTTGGAGGGTTTTAGTGCACCAGCATAATGGTTCATAATAAATGGCACGGCTTTCCTAACACTGCAGGCTTCTGTGGGGATCACATCTGAGCAAATAACAGGGTTTTAAAAGCCCTGAATTTTAGTGGACTGTGTAACCATCTGAGTGATGCTTTGCAATGCATTGCATACCCCTCTGGCACTCAAAGGGTTAACCTCCTGGATGTTCTGAAAAGCACTGGAGATATCTCCTACATCCATAAGCTTTTATTACGCTACTAGTTTTAAAGTCCGTGTACACGGGCCAACACTGGCGGCGCTGTGGTTATGCACAGTACTGACTGGCTGCGCCGCAGCTGATACTGAGCGGGGAGCTCCAAATTCAGACAGTAGTCCTCTCTGCGCAGAGAGTACTCCGGTGTGCATTCAGAGTGCCCGGCTCCATATCAGCGGCGGCGCAGCCAGTCAGTACTGCGCATAACCACAGCGCCGCCAGTGTTGGCCCGTGTACACGGTCTTTGAAACTAGTAGCGCAATAAAAGCTTATCGATGTAGGAGATATCTCCATTGCTTTTCAGAACATCCAAGAGCCATCTCTACTGTGCATGGCAGCTTCTGACAAACATCCTTAGCAAATTCTAATCCTATAACATAAAGTGGTAGAATGCGTCGCTCCCTGTGAGCATGACTCTACTGTGGATGTGTGGTTTTTCACACAGGGAGCTTCGCTGTGAACAGTCTGGAGCTCCCCGCTAGAGGATCAGCGCATTTGGCGAGTCTCTACCGTTCATGACTGCAGTCATGCGCAGTCGAGACTCGCCCAACTCGCTGCCCCGCTCCGGACAGCTCACAGCCTGGGCCGCTGGGTGCACTTTAGCCTGTATATACAGGCTTTCGTACTAGTATAGGATAAGGTACTATAAGCTAGCAGGTAGGATGTCATTCAGCTCTCACAGAATCTAACAACAAGCAACATTTGGCTCTCCAGCTGTCGGGGACTACAACTTCCATCATCCTTAACCAATTACTGGCTGGTTGGTAATGATGGGTGTGTTAGTCCCCTAAGAGCTGGAGAGCCAAAGGTTGACTAACACTGCCTTAAACAAATTATGTGAATGTTGTTGACTTTTATTAACTCCTAGAGTGCTAGTGGTGCTTGACAATGCGTTGAAAATATCTCTAGCATCCAGGGGGTTAACGTTAACTTGCCAAGGTGCATTTGTTACAAAGAAAGGTACAAATCTACAGTAAACAAACTGCACTGTAGGGAACAAATAAAACGTCTCATGATTTTAAATGGGGCTCTTAACTCCTTAACCCTTTCAGTGCCAGAGGGGTACGCAATGCATTGGCACTGAAAGGGTTAAATGCTATAGAGGTCTCCAAAGACACCTCTCTAACATTCAAGGGTTTAAAATCCCATTTAAATAAGAGGGAATTTTTGGAACTCTTATTACTTATGGTGCAGTTTGTTTGTACCAGAACTGCACCTTTGTTCTTAGTGCACCAGCCATGCTGTATGCAGAGGTACATGCAGTCTGATGTTTCTACATGTTTCAGGCTCTCCGACACCCCTACTTTCATGTGGGGCAAGCACTGGGGCCACCTCAGAGAATACAAGATTTGGCCAAACAGCAGAAGGAGCTTCATGAGAAGCAGCTGCCACTACATATCAAACCTGTGCCTCCAACTCGTCCCCCTCCTAAACTTCAGACGCGGTTATCATCCAGGGCATTCCAGCACAACCAAACAAACGGACACCCATTCAAACTGAGTTCGTCCTTGTCAGATTCCACTAACACTTCTCAGGAGAAGGACAAAGCAAGCTCTCCGCATCTGCCTGTGTTAAGCACCAGGGCTCCTCTGCATGTAAGTAGCAATCACTATGACCCAACACTCTGTAGAAGAATCTGTTCTCCTTTGATTCTGAGGACTCATTCATCACATTAAATAGGTGCAGTTGTGAAGCAAACCGACTGGGTTGGAGTGAAAACTCTAAGTTCCATTTGATTTAAATGGGATTGTAACCCTCTTGATTGCTAGTGAGGTATATTTCCAATTGCTTTGCAGTGTATGAGAGACCTTTCTAGCATTGACAAGATTAAAAACCTCATTTAAACCAGAGGAGATTTTAATTTCCCTCAACATCTCAGCTGGTTTGCTTCAGAATTGCACCTCTCTAGGAATATGGACCTAAGAGACTGATGTAACAAGAAGAGTTAGAGCAACGCTGGATCAAACCAACTGCGCCATGGGGGACAAATCAAAATCCCCAAATCCTCAAATTAAAATGGGGCTTTAAACCCTCTGAGTGCCAGAGGGGTGCGCAACACATTTCAAATCAATGTGTTGTGTACCCCTTTGTCACTCAAAGGGTTAACGCCATCCACCATCTTCCATCCAGTGTGTTGTAATACAGTGGTCAACTCTTTAGCAGTGAAAGGGTTAAAACCCCTATGGTGGAGTTTGGTCTTAGTATATCAGCCTCCTAGGGCCTTGTGCAGAAAGAAAAAGGGGTAATCCTGGAGCAAACTAACTGCACCATGGGGGGTGGGGGAGAGACAAATATTAAAAAGTGCTCATTGGTATAATGTAAATGGGGTTTTGGAGATTTTTATCTGTACCCTAAGGGTAGGTTGGTTTGTCCCAGAACTACTTCTCTTTATGTTTCTGTATCAAGCCCTTAATAATTGGGCTTTCTGTATAAATGCAAACTGGAGCATACCAACTGCTGCATAGGGAACAAATAAACATTCCCAAAATTCCCCTTATTTTGAATTCGTTGGAGACTTATTAGCATTCAAGGGCTAAAAAGCATTATTTAGATCAAGAGAAATGTTTATTTGTCCCCTGTGGTGCACATGGTTTGACCTGTAATTGCTCCAGCTCTCTTTTATACATAAGACTCTATGGCAGTGGTTCTCAACCAGGCCCACTGTGGGCATCCAGTTAAGATGCCCCTTCTTTCAATGGAGTGACTAGGCACTGGAAGGCCCCAGTGGAAACATAATTTGGGTCCCCATCACAAAAATATTTTAAAAGGAATAGCTCAAACCTGTTGTTCCCTGGTGCAGATGAGGGCCCCCTGGGTGCTGGGTCCTGGTGCAACCACCCCCTGTAGTTACGCCTCTGCCTTCTAAAGACTTTGACAATAATAATGGGAATCACTGCCTTATGGACTTGTGTACAGAGCTAATGAGATGCAGTTCTAGAACAAACTAACTGCTCCATAGCAAACAAATCCAAATTGTATTCAATGAATGCCAGTAATGCTCTTATGTGTTCTCTTCCTGGACTTAATTAGGTTGATGTACTAAGAAAACGTAGAGAAGTTCTGGGGCAAACCAACTGTACTGTGGGGAACAACTAAAACTGCATGGGTTTAACTTGGTCTTTTAACCACTTAAAGGGATAGTAATACTTCATTTTAACTTTATTTTATTTTGTAGGCATTAAAAAAACATGAAGAATGATATAAGTCTTTTCTCTGAAACCTTTATGGTTTAAGAGATATTCACAAACAAAGTATCCCTCCCCTGTTCAACCATATCAGAAGGGAGATGCCCAGGTAGACTGCAGAGAGGGACAATCTTCAATTAAGATAATGGAAAAAGCTGATAAACTTGTCAAGGGGGGAAGGGCTTTCATTGTTTTCATACAAAGAAAATTGTCCCCTTCTGTTATCTGTACTGTCATACAACCAGACTCACATCTGAGAAGAGATGGCTTACACTAGGTAAAAGGGGCGGGGAGGGGAACTTTGCTTGTGAATATCTCATAAACCATAAAGGTTTGAGAGATAAGACTTATATCATTCTTCATGTTTTTTTAATGCCTACAAAATAAAATAAAGTTAAAACGAAGTGTTACTATCCCTTTAAATGTTAGACAGGTGTCAACTATTATGCTGGAGATCTCTCTAGTGTGCAAGAGGTGTAAAAGTTATTATGGGGATTTGGGATTTTTTTTCTTCCCTTTGTGGTGTGGTTGGGTTTATATACCAATTGCCATTTGTACATTAATGTAATTGAAGCTGGAGTACAAAGAAGAACTGGATCAACTTTGGTACAAACTACTATTTTGCAATGTGTTGAAAACCTATTTTCAATTCAATGGGAATTTGTATCTGTCTCCCCCCCCCCCCCCCCCGTGGTGCAGCTGGTTTGCTTCAGAATTGCTCCTGTTGAGCTGACTTCATAAGCAACTATGATCTCTTAATCTTGTGCTTCAATCCAAAGAAGAAATTCTCCATGTACAAACAGCAGAAACCACTTAGTTTTGTCTCTTCTAGAGCTTGGTTTGCAACATAGCAATGCTCAAACTCTGTCTGTGGTGTTAAAACATTTTATTCATTGTACTTTTTTTTTATATACTTCAGAAAGCAGCTTCTAATATAGAGAGTACACATGTAGACCTAAACCTGAAGAACAGGCGGAGGTGGGGACATATCACTAAAGCGCTGAAGGGATCAGATGAGTGGGATGACCTTGACATAAATTCCTCAATTACCAGAATAGACCTGAAGGATGAGAAGAGGAGGCAGAGCGAGGATACAATTTGTAGGTAAAGGGAGTTCCATTGTATTCATACAGTGGGTGCTCAGACCTGCCAAGTGAACACTTAAAGGAATAGTAATACTTTGTTTTATCTCTATTTTATTTTGTAGGAATTAAAAAAGCATGAACAATATAAGTCTTACCTTTCAAACCGTTATGGTTTGAGAGATATTCACAAGCAAAGTTTCCCCTCCCGCCCCTTTTACCTAGTGTAAGCCATCTCTTCTCAGATGTGGAATGCAGTCCATAGACCAGACAGATAACAGAAGGGGACACTCTTCTTTCTATGAGAACAATGAAAGCCCTGCCCTCCTTGACAAGTTTTTCAGGTTTTTCCCTTATCTTAATTGAAGATTGTCCCTCTCTGCATTCTACCTGGGCACCTCCCTTCTGTGCTGGCTGAACAGTGTTACATCAGTAAAAGGGGCAGAAGGGGGATACTTTGTCATTGAATTACTTTTGAACTACTCTGACAGAATTGAAATAACACTCTCCACAGTCCAAATACTATGACGATTAATTAGAGCTGCTTTTATTATGAAACATTACTATCCCTTTAAAGTGGAACTTTCACCTTAGTTCAAGTTTGCATATTTGAAAACTGAATTAAATATTACCTCTGTGTTACGTTAACCAAAATTCCACAGATTTGCAGTTTAGGAGATATTCTCAGTTTTATTTCAGAGCAAAGTGAAAGTGAACATTTCCTAGTACTGCACAGAGCTTCATTAGCATATGACAAGTCACTGAAAAGGTTTCATGAGCATGTGAAACATCCCTGAAAAGCTTCATTAGTATATGAAACATCACTGAAGCATAATTAGCATATGAAATGTGATGGGTACCACAATAAGCATACATTAGTATACTAGCTGAAAAGCCCGTTTACACGGGCCACAGTGCCACCCAGCAACCGGCCGGATCCTTTCTTGTCACTGGCTGCGCTGCAGTCATGGGCAGTAGAGACTGCCCGAGCCGCAGCTGATACGTAGCGCGGCGCTCCAAATTCAGACCAGAGTCCTCTCTGCTCACCTTCCTGGGACTTCGCATGACGGCTTCTGGCAAACATCCTTAGCGAATTATTATATAGGATGGTAACAAGTATGAATATCTCCTTAATTATACATTTGCTGACTAACATGACACATAAGAAGTTTTAAATGCAGTTTTCAAACTTGAACTAAGGTGAAAGTTCCACTTTAAAGTATTGCTAATGCACATGAAATATTAATACTCCTCACTAATAAGCCCTCAAGCCAGTAAATGTTTAAAACATGCTTTAATCCTACTCCATTGAAGGCATCCATGTCATCTCAGCAGTGTATCTAAAGAGGACCACATTGGAAAAATGCCCTGATCACCTTTCCTTAAAAGGATAGTAATACTTTAATATTACTAATCCCCATAGTGTAGCGCTTTAAAAAATAATTCAATTGCCCCAGGTTCATCTCTCAAACCTTTATGGTTTGAAAGAAAACCGTAAGTAAACTCCCTCCCTCCCCCTTCCCTGAAGTCAGCATTGTACTGACTGCAGGGGAAGTCTTTCGTACAACAGTCAGGTGGCTCTGCAGCAGAGCCAAGATCACGTTGGTAAAAAAAAATTATTTCTCTGAAACGGTCTTCTACATGTGCTTGGTTTGCAAGCACACACAGAAGACCGTTTCAGTTAAATATTTTTTTTTTTACTAACCTGATCGTGGCTCTGCTGCAGAGCCGCCTGATGAAAAATAAAACCATATATCCCTGCAGTCAGTACAACGCTGACTTCAGGGAAGTGGGAGGGAGGGGGTAACTTTGCTTGCAGTTTTCTCTCAAACCATAAAGGTTTGAGAGATGAACCTGGGAGCAATTGAATTATTTTTTAAAGAGCTACACTATGGGGATTAGTAATATTAAAGTATTACTATCCCTTTAAATGAGCAGTAAACTTTTTTCACAAAAACCTATATTTTATAGAGCTTTTCTTGCTGAGTAAAACAAGGTACTGTCAATTGTTTTATTCAAAAGTTATAAAAGTTCAAATAATCAGGAAGTTCATTTATTGTACATTTAATTCCTGATAGTTCTAACTGACAGGAAGTGATTCGGTAGTTTCATATTCTGTGGAGAACTGTATGTCACTGACTTTCTTCTCCATTAGAATGCAACAGAATAACTAATTTGAATTTGACCACTAGCGGGTACTGCTGATGGGAAAAAAACAAAAACACTGGTTCGAACTTATGTACGCTAATAAAAACACAACTTTATTGACAGCTGAAAAACTGGTGTAATGTACCTTCAATAATGAGAGTTTCACAGAATATACAACCATATAGAGAGACTCCTATCTGGGAGCTGCATGTCAGTAGAAGCAACTATGTAGCCTCACATCGATCGTGTTTTGCACTTTAAAAGCTTACTCATGATCAAAGACACCAGCCTCAGCAAGAGCTCCTGTTTTTAAATCCCAATCAACCAATCACTGTGATCAAAGACCCAAGGACGCAATTGGAAATGATGTATACAAAATAACCAGTGACCAAACCTTCACCCACTGAGTAATATCTAAATGTAACCCTTTCGTGTCTAGCTGCTAATCGCCAATATGAGTGCATGTAATTGCTATCTAGTGACCCCAAGCTATGCTGTAAAAAAAAAAAAATAAATAAAATAAAATAAATATTGACCCACCATATTCCTTGATGAATAAAATATATATACAAATCATATAAAACAAACAAATAAATAAATTATAACAAGAGTGCGATGAATACTGTGTAAAAAGCTGACCCTAATACCAAGTAATACCAAATTCTCTTTATTGGACTCAAACCATAATATCATTTAATCTAACACTAATATGTTCTTAAATATATACCGGCAATAAATATCGCTAAAGAATAATAAATAAAAAAGAGGGTGTATGTATATGTATATATATATATAAATAAATAAACAAATAAACAACCAGATATACGTCCTTCATTTCTGAGACCACAGGATTATTATATACTAGTTGAAGAGCCCGTTACACGGGCCACAGTGCCACTGCCTGCCTGTCGCGGGGCAGTCATGCTCAGTAGAGACTGCCCATGATGCGGCTGATGCAGTGCCAGCCGGTTGCGGTGCAGTCATGCTCAGTAGAGACTGCCCATGACACGGCTGATGCAGTGCCAGCCGGTTGTGGTGCAGTCATGCTCAGTAGAGACTGCCTGCTCCGCGGCTGATGCAGAGCTTCAGTGTGCCCCACTCTGTATCAGCCTCGTCACGGGCAGTCTCTACTGAGCATGACTGCGTTGTTACAAACTTTCTAGCGAATTATTATATAGGATAGAGCTAAGAGAGGAAGAAGGAAAGACATTATAATGAAAGTATGTATAGTAAATATCATTTATATACATGAATAGTATATGTCATGCAGTGCATTGCACACCCCTCTGATCCTCAAGGGATTAAAGTCTTTACTGCTACATCACATGATCATTTATTAAGCATTCTCTTCCCTTTGAACAGCTATGAAAGCATAATCGACCTGAAACGAGCAGCCAGTGGTGTGCCTTTAACTTTACACACCTCATTCTCTCGGCAAGACACTGCGGCATCCAGGAGAACCTCTGCAGCTAAGCAGCATTATCTGAAGCACTCCAGGTATTTACCAGGTCAGTGCAACACTCGTGTTCTTCTTTTTACTCATTAACTAACAAACACATATGCACCTGCTTCAGTGTTTTTTTGTTTGTTTTTTTGTTTTTGTTTTTTGCCTTCCTCTGGATCACCAGGGGTGATATGGCATAAGCTGAACTTGAAGCATGCAAATTTTTTTTTTTTTTTTTTTTTTTTCAGCATCAACTGTTACTTTCTAACTTATATTGGTTATAATATGAATGTATTCAAACTTTGTGGAAGCCCCAGCAAAAAAAAAAGCTCTACAGATCAGTTTGTGCTATAAATGATTATTTATCTTTTGCCCAATGTGGAACACAGGAACCATGGGGTAAACTTCCCCTCCTCCAAATGGCAAGGCATTTAAAAAAAAAAAAAAAAAAGCAGGACGTCTGAGGTGGGGATTCCCCTCCTCCCTTCAGCTTTACCCTACCTACTCTGTTTCAAGTGACCTGGCCTCATGTTTGGGCACTACTGTCTTAGAATACTTTTTTTTCTGTTATCGCTAGTTATATGGGGCTGTACAGTCCGCCATTAGGTTGGCTCCCATTAACTGGCTTCTTTGGATATGGATCGACCAATTCACATGTGTATTTTTGTACCTTTCCCTGTGGAGGTTGACTTGTTCTAGAAGCCTGTGCCTCACTGTTGAACTTCTCTGAAGTCTTAATTTTATGTAATAGGATTCTGAAGACTGAAGCCGGGTAAGCTAAACTGTTCACTGCTATGGTGCTATTTTCTATGTCCCTGTTATTCTGACACATACTGTTTATGTAGTGTTTTTTTGTTTTGTTTTTTTCTGAAATGCACATTTTATTTCTTTATCTTACTTCTGTGTGTCAAAGGTGGCTGCATTCATTGTAAAGGTTCCTTGACCCTTTCTGTACCTGAACTGTTTCCACACTGTATTTCTGGACTTTATTCCTTTCAGCTTTTCTACTGTTTCGCTTGTGTCTTACACTGTTTCCGGCTTTATGTTTTTTATTCTTTGTGTATTTCAGAAATTGATGCAGCCCCATTAATAACCAGATTCCCATGTAGCAGCCATCTTTGTTCCATGCAATTCTTCCCTTGAACACATCTGTGCCCCTGTTTGTTTCCTGGAGTCAGATAGGACCCCTATTGAATCGGATGACCTCCTCTATCGAATAGTCATTCTGGGAACTTTCTTCAGAACACAGTAGAGTGCCGTTTTCAATGGCATGAGAACAATGGTCTGCTGAACAAATGCTTAAAAAAAAACCTACATCCACCAGAATCCCCTGTTGCTCCGGCCTCCTGTACTGGAAGGGTGCTTCTTTGGCAGCTATGTACTTTTCTCGTTGTACATGCTACACAGAGGTTGACCTCTGTTCTCTCTTCCTTCTAGTTTAACCCCTTGCAGTCAGATAAGTACTTTTTTTCCATTTCTAAGTACTTTGTTACTTTTTTCTAATATTTGGACTATGTTTGGCCTACTTTGGGGCTTTTCTGAACATGTCAGATTCCAAGAGTCACGTGGAGAAATCCAAAACCAAGGATTCTGGAATTTCCTTAACCACTTTAGCACATTGTTTTTCATGTCAGACTGGACTTCCATGAAAGTATTAAGGCATCCTATGTCCCTCTTGCACTTTGGCCCTTACTTCTACTCCAGGCCTACCACTTCAAAATGAGTCAGTTAAGGTTAAAGCTCTGATTTTCTTCAGTAGCCTCTATTTTGTGTGCAGTGCATTGCTCTCTGATGTGAAGGTGTTTGTTCATGGGGTGGCTCATGCCTACCTAGTCTTTAGAGTCCCATTACTCTGTGGAATTTTAATTAGGTATTCATAGTTCTTCAGTAGCCTCCATTTGAACCTTTTTCAGCTTCTTCCTTGTGTCTTCTGATGCTCATGATGGCTTTCCTTCTGGCTGTTGTCCGTTTGCTGGGCAGCCAAACTACAGACTTTGTCCTGCAAATTCCCTTTCAGGTTTTTCCCCAGGATTGGGTGCTTTTACATACTCCCCGGAGGTTTCTTTCCCACGGTTGTCCTGGATTTTTACATCAACCAGGAGATTGTTCTTCCTTCCTTCAGTCCAGCTCCTTCAAACAAACAAGAGCAAGACATTAATCTACTGGAAGTGGTACGTTCCTTGTTCATTTCTGCATAGCCATTTCTAAAATCACATTCTCTTTTTTGCATACCTGTAGGCCTGCGTGTGGGCCAGGCTAAGGTTACAATTGCTTCTTGGATCAAGACAGCATCCAACAGGTGTGTGTACTCAGGAGAAATCTGTGCCTTTTTGAGTCATGGTGCACTCAACCAGATCCATGGGCATCTCTTGGACCCATACGTATCAGGCCACTGCTGAGCAGCTGTGCAAAGTGTTGATGTGGCTGTCTTTGCATACTTTTGATGCACATTGTAGTGTGAATGTCTGGCCTCGTCAGAGGCCAGACATGGCCCAAAGGGGCCTCGTCAGAGGCCAGACATGGCCCAAAGGGGCCTCGGCAGAGGCCAGACATGGCCCAAAGGGGCCTCGGCAGAGGCCAGACATGGCCCAAAGGGGCCTCGGCAGAGGCCAGACATGGCCCAAAGGGGCCTCGGCAGAGGCCAGACATGGCCCAAAGGGGCCTCGGCAGAGGCCAGACATGGCCCAAAGGGGCCTCGGCAGAGGCCAGACATGGCCCAAAGGGTCATGGCCAAAAGGTCCTTCAGGCTTTGGTCCCTATTTAGGGATTTTTCTCACCTTTTTTCCCACCAACTTCTGAACCCTGTTATTTGTTATTCTTGTTCATTTGTCTGATGTACCAGTTAAGTGTCTGACGCCTAAGGTTCATATCATGCCAATTAGTCCTGCAAAATACTTGTCTGCAGTGGAGGGTTCTTTTCCCTCCTAGGAATCTTGGTGAATGCTTTGGTATATCCCCATGGTGCCTGTGTTCCACATTGGATGTAAGAGAAAAGAGGATTTCACTGTCGTCCAATACAGGTCACTGGTACTCTGGGAGGCGTAAGTCCCCTTTAATAGGCAGGAACAATTATGCAAATAATTTGCAGGGGGCGGAGCCTCCCCTCTTACTTAAGCCACCTTCTGGCCAGAGCCACTCATATTGATTTGTTCCTGGTGTGCTTGCACACCAGGCAGAGAACATCTATGCTTCTTAGAGTTTTATTATTTTTATTCAAATATGGAATACCACCATTAGGAGGGTGACCATGGCTGTGAATTGCCCTCTTTAAAGTGGCTGGTGCAGCTTCCAGGGATTTTCTGTGGACCTTAAACCCTGATGAGGGGACAGCTTGTGTGGAGCAGCTCCCCTGCTGAGGAATTTGCCTCTGGGTTATTCCTCCCTTATCATGGTCACCTGAAGACAGAAGTCCTGCAGGAAAGGTGAGTCATCCTTTGAGTGCTGAAGGTCCACTTGTCCCCACAGTGTCCCTTTGATGGGCTTGTATTTGGGAGTTTTCAATTTACTCCAGCACTCATAGGGTGTTTTTATTGCATTATTCTAGATTTATGCAATTTCTGTGGTATTCTCTGGGTTTTGGAGCTTAGTATATTTGTTTACTTATGTTTCTTATGTGTTTTATGCTTGTTTGGGCACTTTTGAAAGTTTTCTTAAACTTTATTAAAAATTGTGTTCTGCGCCTTTAAGCGCGGCGTTTCCCGCTCAGACGCATGGCTCCTTTACTCTCTATGGGAAATCACAGTGTGGGACATATCTCTGGAACCGCTTGTCACAGCAACTTCAGAGAGGGCTCATTTTAATGCTAGGCTCCTGCTCTATCATCCGGATGGTGTTTTATTAATGTGGGGGGTTCAGGGGGGCTTCGGGCACTGTTTGGGGTACTTGTATAGGGAAAACTACATTTCCCATGAGCGCTTGGTTCGCGCTCGTTTCTGATTGGCTGTCATGACGGCCGCCATTTTGTTGCACTTTTCCTATGCGAGTACACTACGCAGGGACCGAGCCTTCTCTCTCCTCAACTGATTAACCCTTCGCTGGCCAGATAAGTCCAATTTTAGACATTTCTGGGGTGAAACCTTGATCCTTTACACCTTTTCTGGGTGATAGAGTTATTAGTGGGGTATATTGACGCTGTGAGCATGTCTACTTCACTGGAGCTAGGGGCTAGACCCAAGTCTAAAGAGGATGGGGGGTCTGCTACCCCCATGGCGTTTTGCTCCTCTTGCCACATTGGGCTGTCTAGCGATAATGTGGGGGATCTATGCCCTAATTGTACTAGTCAGGATAGCAACCCTGGGCTTCCCAGCTATGCTATTGAGCCATCTTGGGTGAAGGAGTTTAAAGCTGCCACTAGGGATCTCAGATCCACCCTTCAACTCTTTCCCTCTTAGGTACAGGGGGCTCTCCAGGTCTGGCAGACCCCCTCTACCATCAGGACCTCCCTGCCTAAGCCACAGGGGGCTCCTGATGTCACTGATTCTTCTGAGGAAGAACTCTTGCAGGATTCTGATGCTGAGGAACGTACTGTTATTGAATCTAACAGGTCCGTTGGGGACCCCTATGAATGTGACCCTGAAGTTTCGGCTGAGGGTCTGATCAGAGCGGTTTTGAATACGCTCAATCTTCCTCTGACTCAAGAATCCACTTATGATCCTTCTGATGTTTTTCAGAAAAAGCCATCTAAGCCTGTTGTCTGTTTTCCAACTAATCCTACTCTTGCCCGTCTAGTCTCTGAGGCGTGGAAGAATCCTGATAGGTCTTCCTCTGTTTCCAAGAAGTTTGCTAAACTGTACCCCTTTCCTGAGACTGAGCTGGCGAAATGGGTACATCCTCCAAAGGTGGATGCCCCTGTTTCCAGGCTATCCAAGTCTACCGCTTTGGCTGTCTCTGATGCCTCTGCCCTGCATGATTGGACGGATAAGAAATTGGAACTTTCTCTTAAGTCCATTTTTGCCTCTATCGGCACTGCCATGCGTCCAACCTTTGCAGTGGCTTGGGTAAACAGGGCTATCGCGGCCTGGACTGAGCGACTGACTGAAGCAGTTCGCCAGGATGCTCCAGTTTCTGAACAGTTGCAGCTTCTTGCTAACATTACTGAAGCTCAGAATTATATTGCTGACGCTGCCTTTGATGCTGTGCGCATGATGGCGCGGGCCTCCACTTCTTCAGTGGTGGCTAGACGCGCCCTTTGGCTGAAAATTTGGTCTGCTGATACAGCCTCCAAGAAAGCCTTGCTTTCTTTGCCCTTTCAGGGGAACTTGCTATTTGGTTCTGAACTCAAAGAAATGATCAGTGAGGCTACTGGTGGTAAAAGTACTCTTCTACCCTCAGTCTTTAAGAAAAAGTTTCCAGCCAAACGCAACCGGTCCTTTCGTTCCTTTCAGACTGAGACACGCTCCTCGACCCCGACGGGTCCTCCCGCTGCGCGCTCCTCCTCCAAGCCCAAACAGTCCTGGAAGCCCAAAGTTGCCCCCAAGGCCAAGACCTCCGAGACTGCTTCGGCATGACTCGCCGAACCCGGGTCCGCATCCGGCTGTAGGTGGACGTCTCCACATCTTTCGCCGGATTTGGGAGGAGTCAGTGGCGGACCCGTGGGTTCTCCAGGTGGTGTCAGAGGGATTCCGGATCCCTTTCTCCTCCCTTCCTCCTTTTCGGTTCCATTTTACTCGTCCTTCTCAGGAACCTGTAAAGAGACGTCTGTTCGAAGACGCTATTCAGGATCTCTTGGACAAAGAGGTCCTGGAGGCGGTTCCTCAGGGGGACACAGGTTCAGGATTTTATTCCAACCTGTTTGTGGTGGCCAAAAAGGACGGAGGGGCCCGTCCCATTTTGGATCTCAAAGATCTCAATGCTTATGTGGTGACTTCCCCCTTCCGCCAGGAATCCCTGCGATCTGTGATTGCAGCTATGTCTCCGGGGGAATTTCTTGCCTCCCTGGACCTCCAGGATGCGTATCTTCACATCCCCATTCATCCAGAGAGCAGGCGGTATCTCAGGATTGCCTGCCACAGGGGACACTTTCAGTTTACAGCGCTCCCCTTTGGGCTGACTTCAGCCCCTCAGGTCTTCCAGAGGGTGTTAGGCTCCTTGATAGCGGTGCTTCATCGGGATGGGATAAGGGTGTCTCCCTACATGGACGATCTCCTACTAAAAGCCTCCTCAGCGGAGCTTCTCCATCAGCAACTGCAGAAGTGTATGCACACTCTGATCCATCATGGCTGGATCCTGAATCTGGACAAGTCGGACTTGGTTCCATCTCAGAGGCTTCGGTTCTTGGGTCTCCTGTTCGACACTCACCAATGCATGGTGTTTCTTCCAGAGGATGTGGCTCACCAGATAGCCATCAGAGTGGCTGGGATTCTGGACAGGGACATAATTCCGGTTCCGAAGTTGTCGTCCTTAGTGGGGAAGTTCATTTCCACGATCGAAGCAGTGCCATTTGCTATGGCCCACTCCAGGGAACTTCAGAGATTTGTGATCCAGACGTGCAGGAATCATCCAGATCATCAACATCTGTCTGTGTCTCTACTTCCTTATGTCGAGTCGAATCTGCACTGGTGGTTGGATCTCTCTCATCTCCTGAAAGGGAGATCCTTTCTAGTTCCTCGTTGGTCCACAGTCACAACGGATGCCAGCATTCGGGGCTGGGGTGCAGTCTGGGGTCGCTTCAGTGCTCAGGGGAAATGGGGTCTGGAGGAATCCCTTCTCTCCATCAATGTTCTGGAACTTCGAGCTGTCCGGCTTGCCCTGAGGCACTGGGAGTCTCAACTGACCGGTCGTCCGATCAGAGTAGAGTCCGACAACGCCACGGCGGTGGCTTACATCAACAGGCAAGGCGGCACAAGAAGCGGTTCCGCCTGGTGGGAGGTCAAGGATATTTTGTCCTGGGCAGAAGATCACGTGCCTGTCATCTCTGCAGTTCACATCCCAGGCGTAGACAACGTCATGGCGGACTTCCTCAGTCGTCACACCGTCGACAGCAGAGAATGGGCTCTTCATCCAGAGGTGTTTCAGTTGCTCACCCGGAGGTGGGGGATGCCTGTGGTGGACCTGATGGCTACCAGACACAACAGGAAGGTTCCGGTGTTTTGCTCCAGGTGGAGGGTCTCCCTTGCTCTAGCAGTGGATGCCTTGTCGATCCCTTAGGAATTTCCCCTGGCTTACATCTTCCCTCCTCTTCCTCTATTGATCAGAGTCGTCCAGAAGTTGAAGCAGGAGCGTTGTCCTGTCATCCTGATCGCTCCAAACTGGCCTCTCCAGTCCTGGTATCCGGAGTTGATGGCCATGTCAGTGGCGGATCCGATCCCACTTCCTGCCCGTCCGGATCTTCTTCTTCAGGGTTATCTGTGGAAGGAGGACGTTCACACATTCCGTTTGATGGCTTGGCGGTTGAATCCTCGATTCTAGCAAAGAAAGGATTTTCTCCTTCTGTGGTGTCGACTATGCTCAGTGCTCGTAAGCCTGTGTCCTCCAAGATCTATCATCGCATATGGTCAACCTTTGTTGCATGGTGCGGTGATAAGAAGTTATCCCTTGATTTTCATCTTCCCACTGTCCTGGCCTTCTTGCAGGACGGTGTTGATAAGGGGCTCAGTTTGAGTTCCCTCAAGGTTCAGACTTCTGCCTTGTCTGTGTTTTTCCAGGAAAGGATTGCTATCCTTCCTGATGTCAAAGTTTTCTTCCAAGGTGTGACTCATGTTCGACCTGCCTTCAAGAGTCCTACTCCCCAGTGGGACCTCAATTTGGTGCTGGGAGTTCTCCAGCGACCCCCGTTTGAATCCTTGGCTTCTATTCCTTTACGTCTTTTGACTTGGAAAATGTCCTTTCTTTTGGCTATCGTTTCCGTTCGCCGGGTAGCAGAGTTACAAGCTCTGTCTTGTAAACCTCCTTACCTGGTGTTCCACAGGGATAAGGCTGTGCTTCGCACTTCCAAGGAATTCTTACCCAAGGTTGTGTCCGAATTTCACATCAATCAAGAGATTGTGGTTCCCTCTTTCTGCCCTAATCCTTCATCTGACAAGGAACGAGATCTCCATTTGTTGGATGTGGTGCGTTGCCTCAAGTTTTATGTTCATCGCACCGAGTCTATCAGGAAGTCTGACGCTCTATTCGTCATTCCTGAGGGGCCTAGGGCAGGGAGACCGGCTTCCAAGGTTACTATCGCCTCTTGGATTAAGGCTACCGTTCGTGAAGCCTATAAGATTCGGAATAAGCACGTTCCCTTCCGGGTGACTGCCCATTCCACCAGATGTATTGGGGCCTCCTGGGCCTACAAGAATCAGGCGTCTGCTGATCAACTGTGCAGAGCGGCCACTTGGTCCTCTGTGCACACGTTTTCAAGGCACTATTGAGTTGATGTACTGGCTTCGGCTGATGCCAGTTTTGGGAGGAAGGTCCTGGAGGCAGTTTTGCCTGTCTAGGCCTTCCGCTCTGTGATCCTTAGTGCTTCCTTACTGTTGAGCCCTGATGGCTCTTGTTCAGTGTGCTGTGTTTGTTCAGGGATTGTTTTCCCTTGATGGGTGTCCGTGGACACTTACAGTTTGGGCAATGTTATTAACTGGTTCATAGCAGTTCTAGTGACTTGGGCCTTGCGCCTGGTCCTTGCCTTTCTCCCGCCTCTGGGTCAGCTCAATGTTTGTACATCCCAGAGTACCAGTGACCTGTATTGGATGACAGTGAAAATAGGATTTTAGTCTTACCTGTTAAATCCTTTTCACTTAGTCCATACAGGTCACTGGTCTCCCACCCTGTCAAGGGACCATACTTGGTTCTCCTGTGGCATTCAGTGGGAGACTGTTGGGCATGCTCACAGGAGTCTTTCTTTTTGCTTACCTGAGGTCAGTTCTTGGGGTCTCAAATCAATATGAGTGGCTCTGGCCAGAAGGTGGCTTAAGTAAGAGGGGAGGCTCCGCCCCCTGCAAATTATTTGCATAATTGTTCCTGCCTATTAAAGGGGACTTACGCCTCCCAGAGTACCAGTGACCTGTATGGACTAAGTGAAAAGGATTTAACAGGTAAGACTAAAATCCTATTTTTACTGAAATTCCCGTTAAATCCTTTTCTCTAAGTCCACGTGGAACACAGGACTCCCACCCAGAGAAAAAATTTGTTTTTTTTTTTGTTTGTTTTTTTGGGGGTTTTTGTTTTTTTTAAGCCCCTGGACATCTTTTCTCTTGGGGTCTCTGTTCAGAAGATTACCTTCTTTTCTCTCTTTTTTTTTTTTTTTTTTTTTTTTTTTTTTCTCCTCTCCAGTTTGCTATACATTGATAATAAGTAAATGGGGTAAAGCTGGAGGGAAGAGGGAAGTTTCGTCTCAGGAGCCCTGCCATTTTTTTAAGTGCCTCTGCCCTCTTGAGAAGGGGAACTTTATCCCATGGTTCCTGTGTTCCACATGAACTGAGAAAAGAGGATTTAATAGAAAATTAATTACAGAAGGCCCAAATAGGATTTTAGTGGAGGCATTGTGATTGGAGCAAAAAAAGGGACCAATGAGTCCCTTCATTTTAAATATGACTTTTACCCCTTGAATGCTGGAGAGATCTCCAACACATTGCTTCCCAAAGGGGTTTGAAATCACAAGTTATATCCGTGGGAATTTATGGGGCAAATGTAAGGTTCCTGTATGTACAGGTGACTTTACCTATTCTATCTAGCAGAAAATCCAGCCATTTCAAGTTTGGTTTTTTTTTCCGTTAATATTCTTGTTACTATGCGATATAAATGGGGCATCCAATTAATGTATATATAAAATTCTCATATTGTTATTTTTTTCTTATTATTATTATTATTATTTTTTTTTTTTATTTGTGTGTGTTTGTGTACATTTTCCCATCAGGAAATCTTCAAAATGTGAATTGTAGTACTGTTTGTGTATAGTATAACAGACTGTATGTCTTCTGTTTCCTCAGGGCTTGCCATCAAAAATAGTATTGGGAATAATCAAGACAAAGATTCCATAAATCCTAGCAATCCATGGCCAAATCCTCCCCAGCCCCTTAAACCTTTAGGTTTTACAGTTGGGACTGGCAACAGGCTTTCAGGTACACTTCTTCTTTGCTGATGACATCTTAGGTATCACAATTAATATTATCACTTAATTAATATCTATACTATATGTGTTATATATACTAGCAATATTGGAATGACTTTGCCCTTACAGTTAATTAAATTAAATCAAGAAAGCAAAATTCCCATGTAGTTGTATGTATGACTACATAAACAAAGAATGTTTTATAAAGGAAGTGTGTTATGAAGACAGACACTGTAGAAGACCTCCTAAAGAGGACTAGCCATTGTGTGTGTTATCCACAGCATTAAAATCCAATGCATTGGATACGTGTCTGGCATTAAAAGGGCTAAAAAATTAAAATTGCATTTATATGTACGACTATTTACCCCTGACACTCCAGAATCTAGAACAGAGACAATGTTTTAATGATTGGCTTTTTGAATTTTCAATGTGTAGCAAGTTGTTTTACAACTCTCTAGCAGTGAGTGTGAGAGTGTGTGTGTTGTGTGGGTTGCATGTGTACTGTGTAACCGGAAGGAGAGCCTCCACATTTTAAAACAATCATTATCCCGTGATGAAATGGTCCGATTGTCATTTTCTGAAATTTTAAATCGCCAAATGGCTCCAAAAATGTATATATATTTGTGTATGTATGGTATTTTGTGCATGTGTTATATTGGGATGGGGTGAGCACACTACCATAAGCTTTATCCAGAGCCCACCAGTGTCTTAAAGCAGTCCTGTGTGGGACAAGGCTGGATATCAAACAATGCATTTGTGCTTCTGTGGCTACCAATGGGACAGAAGGGTGTGTGCATCGTATATCTTGTTCTGGGGCTATCAGATGAGACAGTAGTACAAGCCTGAGGTAGCACACAGTGTATGTTTGGTTCTGTTGTGTGGGTCTTTGCCTACCATTAGCGAATGTAATCAGGATGAAGAAGCATACAGTGTATGTGTGTTACCAGTGGAACAAGGCTGGGGAGGCAGACCGTGTACTAGCAAGTCTGTGTCTATCAGTAAACAGTGGAACAAGGCTCGTAACCATCTGAGACTGTGTAATACTGACTTTGTGTATCTCTTTGACAACAGGGCTTCTGCATTAAGAAAAAAGTGGTGCAGTTTTGGGGTAAACCAGCTGTACCTAAGGGAACAAATGAAAATGAAGTTGATTTTAAAGAGGACTTTCAGCACCCAACCCCCTCCCCCTGATCATGATGGATTAAAACATCTTTAATTGTTTATAATAAACACAAAATGACCATTGTTCTCAGTCTGGTAGGGGGAAAAAAACATCTGCATCCAGACTGAAAATGGGAACGTACACATTTTTTACAGACTTTTGTATTTGAAAATACCCAGTGGATTCCTACCAAATCTGCTTTTTATAAGGTTTATAGGGATGGGCATTGAGACCTGGATTCCTTTTAACTGGTTGAAAAGTCACTTTAAATCAAGGGAAATGTTTATTTGTGCTGCAGCTGATTTTCTCCAGAATGTCTCATCTTTTGTTTCCTACATCAGTCCTTATAGGTGCGGTTCTGGAGCTGAGTTCAGTAATTCCGGAGCAAATCATCTACACTTTAGGGGACAAATTAACATTTCCATTGAGTTTAATTCTGGCTTTTAAACATTTTCAATGGTATAAAGACAGCACTTAAATCATTGGGAAATTGTATTTCTCAGGATGGCACAGTTGTATTGCTCCAGAATTGCACCTCCTTTTCTTTTGTGAATAAGGCCGATACTGGACTGATTGTTATGCACATCATACACTATGTGGCAGCCCATGAAGTGCTTATGTGTGCACTTTGGGACCTTCAGTACAGCAAACAGGATGAACAGTAGCAAGTGGTTGTTGAAAGAAAAACCCCTATTTAGGTCCTTATTACATAGAATTGCTAATTCCTTTTGTGCATATCTATATTAAGTTAACCAAGATATATTTACTGAGTGAAAGAAAATGTTGGTGCTTTACCCTTTTGTGTATTTTGTTTGGAGCTGGAGAGCCACAGATTGTTCACGCCTGACCTATAATCTTGTGTGTGTTACATATAATTCTGATGACTCAACTCATTTTCTCTATTCTGTCTCATTTCAGGACATATAGGAGGCAGTGGACAGAATGCTGGTTATGTGCCTTCCTTCTTTAAAAAAGACATAGGCCCTACTGGACAGAAAGTGCATTTAACACCACTCAAGGACCCAGCTCCCAGTAAGTTTAGTACAGCAAGGACTTGTTGATGAGGTGGTGGATCTTAAATATGTGGCTTGGGATTTTGAAAAGAAAAACAATGCGTTGTTTTATTACATGTTTGTTACTGTTTTATAAAGCAAAAGTATTGTATAATATGGAATATTTATATTGTGTAGGAATTTTCCGGCCAAGTAAAACAAGCGTATTTCTACAGCTGGGAGGTGCTTTAGGAGTCCAATTTAGCAAAAGAGCGTGGTGATGCACTATTGTTAATACGACAATATATGTTGAAGCCTTTTTAAATGTGAAAGAATTCATTTTGTTAAAAGGAAAGCATTGTGTAGTATGAGAAACATATATTTGGAGGGCTTTTCCAGCTGAGCAAAATAAGCGTATCTTCACAACTGTGAAATACTTCATTCAAAAATTAGCTCATGGCCTTGCATTTTACAGGGGCATTATTTTTACAACAGTCTATGAAGGACTGTTATCTGAAAGATTAGAACACCATAGACTCTCTGTAGCCTTAAAATGGCAGGACAAGGAAGTACTGCACCCAAACCATGCAGTCTGTGCTGTATTAACTTTGACTTGAGCATATATATAGTTGAATGTATTGGCAATAGACAGCATGTCCCACTCACTACCTCATTCCGAGCATATGGATCACTTTTAGTTAAACAAAAGTGGAGGGAATCTATCCAATAGGCTCTTTTGACTTCCAGGAGACTCTGTCTGACAGCTGGATCGAGTCTCCTGAACACTCAGGAGAAGCTGGCAGCATTTCCTTTCTGTTTAGCCCTTTGAGTGCTAGGGCCTTGGGACATTTCTTAGACCCTGTAGGCCAAATACATTTTCAGAATTTTTGTTATCCATCTGTTTAGGTATGATTCCCATTGGTAACTCTCTAGTGATATATGGAAAAATATATATATATTTTTTTTCATTCAGATCTAACTGAGCTTTTGCATGGCTCCTCACATGAAGTAAATTTTGCATTGTATGACAAGCTATGATGTCATAATTACAAAAAAGTAAAAGAAATTACTTACTTTGCTAAAATCACACTCTATATATCAAATCATATATTGCTTGTGAAAGCTTCAATTATTTGAAAAAGCCATGAATCCGCCAAGTGCAAAAATACCAAATATATTACCTACATGTATGGCCTGCACAGACCCAGTTTTGCACTCCTGGTAATTAGGGATTTTCACTATTTTCCAGTGGTTACATGGGAAAACTACCCTAAAACAGCTGAATAACTATATAAATTATGCATTTCCAAACATGACCTGCCTGTACTAGAACAGTTATAACAGCTAGAGAACTGAAGAAAATGTAGACAAAACTTACTATTTTGGAAAGAAGATAGCCCACATCATAAAATGAGGGCCCACACTTGGCTTTCTACCCCTAGCCTAGTATATATAAATGTTCCCAGAAGCTGGCGCTAAAGGAAAAAAAATATCTCCACTTGACTTTGTACTCATAGGCTGGTGTGCACAACTGTTTCCAGAAGGTGGTGCTCTTTGGAAACAATTGGGCTATTTTACATCTCTACCTCTTCAAAGATACTGATAGCTTTGAAATACGTGGAATTTATGACAATAATCATTAGCTACTACTCTTCCAAGAAGAAACACACCCTGTTGGTAAGTTTAAATACTGTATGGGATGCCAAAAACACAAAACTACTCAAACTAAAATCTATAATTTTCATACCTTTTTCAGTTATGACTTATCAGTATTAAAATTGTATAATGACAAGAGAAATTACGTAAAGGTAGATACAGCATACAATTTGGGAAAGTAGACAACATTCCACATCAAATAAGGGGTCACTTGTCTATCTACCACTTAATTAGAATGCACACACATTTCCAGTTTCTGGTGGTATAGCAAAAACACATTATTTTCAGTCACTTCAAAGATACTAACATGGTTCAACACCATGGGATTTGCTAGCATATTCAGGACCTATTGCCAGCCTTAGAAAAATGGTACCCCATTGGTATGGGTTGACCTACCATAATGGTGCCAGGAGGGTGGCTGCCACTGGAATAGCGATAGGGAAGCAAATGGTAATTCTATGGCTACCAGTTAAAACAGGCTAGGGCGTGTCAGCCAGTGTACATGCAGACATATGGCCAAGCCCATGACTCCAGTGTTGTTGACTATAAGGGTTAAATGGCCATGGTCGAGTATGTGTGCACAAATGTATTTTTCCACTGTGCTTTTGAATATGCCCTCAGTGTGCAGGCTCTGTCTAGGTTCATTCATAGCACTGTATTTGATAATCTTGCCCTAGCACAAACTAATTGGCATAAAGTTTTTAATTATATTTCATTTTAACCCTTTGAGTGCCAGAGGGGTACCGAATGAATTGCAAAACAATGCATTCTGTACCCCTCTGGCACTCAAAGGGTTAACAAAACGTATGTTAAAGTGGCAGGCCCACTTTATGGAATAGGCAAAGCAATGTAAATAAAAAATCAATAACTGGTAGTTGTTAACAGGTTAATAGACCTGCATTATAGAACTGTCATAGCTTATAATGAATGTACAGATTAAGGGTATTGGTCAATTATTTATGCTGCCGTAGTTGCATTTTATTTCTATCCAGTACTTATATAACCTATATATTAATTATTTCTTCTCCTTTCTATGTAGACTTTGGCTCTCTGAAGTCAGTTGGATCATACCTAGGGCAGCCTTCCTTCAACTCTCCTTCCAAGAACATTTCTGGGCTCTCACCCAGACCCCCACCTCCTATTCAGCCAATTCATGGGAGAACAGACTGGATTTCCAAATATGGGGGGCGCCGATAAGATGGTGAAGACACATTATTTGGCACATTCATTGTCCTCTATGCAGTACTTAGCTCTGGGAAATGGCTAATGCCATCTGTTGATCCAGAACGGAAGGAAGGTCAAATTACTGGTTTTGTTTACAGATATCTTTATTTGTGCTTTGAAATTTAGACTACTCATGTGTGTGAGGGGTGGCCATCTCTGCAATGTTCTGTACATCCTTCTGGCACTCAGAGGTTAAGAAATAGTGTAAATATATATTTGTACTTAATATGGAATGACACTGTTTAATTACAGTTTTGTAATTTCTTATCACTAACACTAACAAGTTATTTACATTAACACCTTGAGGAGGGGTGTGCATTACATTGCATTCTCCACTGGACCTCAAGTGGTTTAGCTGAACAGGATTGTCCATTTATTACCTTAGTATTTAAAGGTCTGCAGCTAGTTGCTAGGCATTGCCTACCAGTACTGAGATAGTTAAAGGTACAGGATCACCTTAAATTAACTTTTCCTATGTGCTAGCACATGTGTGCAATACTGGTCCTACTTGGCAGGCTCCAGGGTGGGTTCTTTATCTATTGAAGGAATGCATCTCCGTTACCCCAGCTCTGGATCCTCAAGGTTCAGTTAGTCTTGTCCAGACATGAGTTTCTGTTTCATGAAGCCAGAAGTCTATGGATCTTTGTGCAAATAATTACACTACAGCAAGGGTAGTCTGTCTGTCTTCGGAACTCTAGCCACTGTGTGGTTGGGGTTGATTGAAGTTGTAGAGTTCAAATTTTAGCTGCCCCTGCATTACAGACAACTAGCACATACGAAAACTTTGTCCTGTTGTAAGCTAGAGATAGCACCAATGCATTCTGCTGCAATGATTAGGAGATATTTCTAGCATTCAAGGGGTTAAATTAATAATGTCCCTTTTATCATTAATTTAGCTCAGAGCTTCTTACCCAAGTCAATATTTGACTTTAAGTAGAGATTTCACCTGGTATCGGAGCTAATCTACTAGTCTGTCTTAATACACATAAGTAAATTTAAAGGAGCAGTACATTTATTTATTTTTGTACATTTATAAAACAAAATCTTTGTTAGGGCATATCCAACTAAGTAAAACAGGAAACTCCATTTCTGAAACTTGTTTTATTCACAAGTTATAACAGATCAAACCTGTCCAACTGTTTGGAAACAGATCCATGGAACTTGCTTCCTGAAAGATCATCAAACTGACATGAAGTGACTCAGCAGTTATTAGAACATTCTATGGAGAATTGTTGTCAATGTATCACCTCTTCCATCGAATGCAACATAATTTCTAGCTGAAATCTGGCCACTAGAGGGCAATGTTAGTTAAAAAAAAAAAAAAAGCAACCGTTTAAATAGTAATAGCGCTGAAAAGACGCATCTTACTGCAGTCGGAGTCCCCTTGCTTTACTCTGCAGGAAAAGCCCTATAAAGGATGTTTCCCCCCACTAAAAAATTACTGCTCCTGTAACACACACATGAGACTGAAGTACCAAGAGGAACTAAAGCCATTCTGGTGTAAATCAAATGCACCATAGAGGACAAATCAAAATTATTGATTTAAATAGGCTCTGACCCCTTTGAATGCTAGAGACGTTTCCAACGCATTGCCTCGCATACGGTGGAAGCCTCTGTCATTCAAGGAAGTTAAAAGCCCTACTGAAATCATTGAGCGTGTTTATCCTCTAAGGTGGAAATGGTTTGATCAGGTTCTCCCTAGAACACCATCCTTGGTATGTAAAGGAACAGCAGGCCTTAAGCAGAATGGCCTACTAGTACCACCGTACTGCTTATATAACTGAAAGGGGGCATCTGACAACATTTTTGTAATTTGTTTTTTTATAATTCAGTTAGCCTATTTTTTTATAAACCTTAGTTTAGCTAAGAATTTATATTTTGGTTTAATTTTTTCATGTATGAGTCAATTCCTCTATGCAATACAGCCTGAAGTGCTTTATTGTATGAAAATATGCATTGCACTTTTTTATAATTAGGATAACCTGTCGAAGAGACAAATGATATTAAACTAGCTTTGACGTATCCCTCCGCTACTTTGTAACAATGAGACTGATGTACTAAGATCTAAAGTAATATGGGGTCAAATCAAAATTCCCATGTATTTAAATTGGACGTTTAACCGCATACATTATGAAAAAGTGAAGAAGTACGTTGGAGACCTTGCTACCATTCAAGGGGTAATTTTTATTTGCCTCCATTTCTTAGTACATCAGCCTCCATATTTGAATTGTCTTCTTTGTTGCTTTTTCTGATGAATAAGTTATTCTGGGCAAAATTCCATGTTATGATGGTGATACTGGTGAGGTCTATAGAGCGCTTAGGACACTAAACAAAGCTTTCCATAGACTGCAGTAGCAGCAGCTCCTTCATACAGTGGAAGAGCCACTAAAAACACGACACACATCAGGCTGTATTTGGGGTGCTAAACAGGAGCAATTCTGGCACGACCAACTGCACCACATGGGGCATATATCAATTCCCCAAATTCTCATTGATTTTAATGGGCTCTAAACCCCTTTGAATGCTAGAGAAGTCTCCAGACCTGTCTAGCTTTCAAAGTGTTAACAAGCCTTGAAAAGCAATGTAACGTCTAGTTCCCTGTGTATGGTGTAGTTGGTTTGCTCCAGTATTGCTGTAGAACCCCAAATACAGTTTCTTATGCTGTCATTTAAGAATGAGACCACTCCCTGCAGTGGGATTTGATGTGTTTTATGTATTATTAAAATATATAGGGCTTTATGCATGAAGATCAAGCAGGCAATTCTGGGGCATACTAACCGCACTAAAAGTTTAGCAATTGAGGGGTTATAAAGAGCCTTCCCAAATATTGCTTGTACCTATATGATGCAGTTGGTTTGCCCCAGAATCGCTCATCATTTGCTTTGTGCATGCAGCTCGTTATCTGTAGTTCTTTCCATGCTAAGTATCCCGGTCTCTTTACTGTGCTTTGATAGCCTCTGCAATGCACAGAGGTTGTGTTGTGCATCTCTCCGGTAGAGTAGATTGCTGACTAGACACTTTCACTGCATTAAATGCACTGCAGGTCACTGTAGCAGTGAAAGAGTTGATATGTCCAGACTCACAAGATAATAATTGGTGGTGATAATGTACAGCAGCAAAAAAAAACATTCAGTAGTTTCTCCTTGCACACAAGAGTATGACTGAGAGAGTCATTTAACCTTAATTTGAACACACACACACACGCACACACACACACACACACACACACACACACACACACACACACACACACACACACACACACACACACACACACACACACACACACACACTGCTTTTGTTTATTCCAGAAGTCTGAAGAGAATGTTTTTGTTTTTTTATTCCTAGAGCGGGGGTAGATGATGTTTAGATATAGAGCTTTAGGGGACTACAACTCCCATCATCCCCAACCAGCCGTTTGCTGGGTGGGGGTAGTCCACAGAAGTTGGAGCAGCAAGTTTTGCCTACACCTGCTTTAGATAGTTATGATGCAGTGCACATGGTAGCTACGTAAAAGGGAGATGTACTCTATGAATGTTTCCCCTAATTTAACAGAGAACGTTACCTAAGTAGGCGTGCTTCATACAGCAATCTGGTATATCTATGTTGTTTGCATTATATCTGCAGTTTCCAGTATACAGAGAACTATTTAAGTCCTTGCCTCCTTACAACAAACAATGGAATTAGGTACACTTGAATGGATTGTGAAGGACACAGAAAACTAAAACTGTTGTAATTGGACTACAATAGAGATCACATGATAGGGTTGCCATATCATGTCTTTAAAACCAAATTTATGAAAAATAAATTATGTAAAACTAAGCTGTAATGGTTCCATGTGGCCATAAAGCACAAATTGTTTATGTGTGTGTTTGGGTTAAGGGATAAGCCAACAGCTGTACAACGTAAGTCCTTCTGTTAAACAAATTAAGAACTACTTAGCCTATTTGAAGGCAAACATTTTAATTGCCAATGTGCCATATTTCCTTGTGTGCAGGTCTGTTTTTCTGCAGATATGTAAAACTGCACCACAGGGGACAGATAAGCATTTTCAAAATGGCCACTGATTTAAAGGGAGCTTTTAAGCCCCTGAATGCTAACTAAGTCTCTGGCATTCACAGGGTCAAAAGCACCATTTAGCCATTTGAGTGCCAGAAAGGTATGCAGTGCATTACAATGCATTAGATACCTATCTGGGACCTAAAATGTTAAATCGGTGGGATTTTTCTTTTAGCTGCTATGGTGCAGTTGGTGCAATCCAGAATTGCCCCTTTTATCTTGGTGAATACGGCCCCAGGTAACCAAGTCTGAGAAATCATTCCATAACCTAAACATTCTATAGTAATGTTAGTGCAGTCATACTGTATGTGTGTGGCTGATGTACTAAGAAACCCTGGAGCAAACCAACTGCACCACGGGGGGGGGGTCCCCAGATTCTCCTTTACTGGATCTCCACTGGATTAACCTGAAGTATGACAAGGCTGGTTTCAGTGTGAGGGGCAGCCAGCAGCAGTGAGTGTGCACATATTCATTTTATAATCTACACTGACTATACATTTCACATGTGCCAAGAAATCAGCCAAAAAAACACTTTAACTGTATATACAAATTAGTTTTATAATCAGAAATAAAGGCTCAGCCATCAATACTAACCTTTTTTTTTTTCCCTCACACACTTCTAACCCTTTGAGTGCCACAGAGGTATGCAATGCATTGCAAAGCAATGTGTTGCGTACCCCTTTGGCACACAAAGGGTTAAGGACCAGGGGGTGAGCAAAGTTTTGTAAAGCACACCCCTCTTGTCCTTAAATTATTTGTGTCCTGTGGTCCTGCTAGTAACGGTCGTGATATGTATAAACTTTTAGCGACATTATCGCTAAGTGTTAACTTCAGTCAGTCAGTCAACTTTTTTGAAAAAAGGAGTAGAAATGGTCTCATCCAAACTGGAATCGGGGCACAATGGGGGGTATTTATAAAAAGCTTTCGTATTGTACATTGTCACTAAATTTCATAATTTCGGGCCAAATTTATAAAGAAGTAAAGTCATATAAATGTCTGAGGATATTCTCAGAGAATTCAAGCTGATTTTTTTGCATACATACCTATCGCTATATGCTTCCATTAAAAACTGGTTATATAACCCTTACAGTGCCACAGAGGCATCTAATGTATTGCAAAACAATGTGTTGGATACCTCTGTGGCACTCAAAGGGTTAATCACTAAAAATGCCTTTATTTTTGGCGTAGTTGGCTAGTTCTTCATAAATACATTATACCACAATTCTTGTTAAGACCATTTCTACCCCATTTTTCAAAAAAAGTTGCCAGACTGGAGTTAGCCCTGCACTTGGAGAAAATGTCTCTAAACATTTATACATATACTTATATCGCTTTGAGACACATTGTTTATTACTTCAGTTTTATAAATCTCCCTCATAGGGCCTTGAGTGTAAAAGCAGAGTGGGTTAATTGTGAGACAAACCAGCTTCGCCATAAGGGGCAAATATAACTTCTCTCTGATTTTAATAAATGTTTCAATCCCTTGATTTGTAGGTCTCCATGCACTGTGACTCATTCAAGGACGTAAAAATCCATATTTAAATTAATTGTAATACTGATAATTGTTATTTGCCCCCTATACTGCAGTTTGTTTGACCCAGAATTATTCCTCTTTGCTTTTATACATAACGCCCAATGTTTTTGGGTGGTTAAAGGGAAAGGGGGGTGGCAGTACTGACTAACACTGTGTAGTCCCGTAACCCTTTGAGTGCCAGGCAGGTAGCCCTGCCTGGCACTCAAAGGGTTAAAATTAATAAGTAAGGCCTGAGTTTATGCAATAGTAATAATAACAGGACTTGCATCGCTTTTTCCAGTAAAATGTAGAACATAGCCATCATAGTAATAAACCTGTAATATTATGCAGTATACAAAAATGGAAAACCTAATCCTTATATAATAACTTGCTAGGATGTTTGTCAGAAGCAGTCATGTGCAGTAGAGACTGCAAGCGCTCAGGCAATCTCTACCGCGCATGAAGCCGCCACTTAACCCTTTGAGTGCCAGAGGGGTTTGCAATGTGTTGTGTACCCCTATGGCACTCAAAGGGTTAACATTACCCGGACCTTGGCCTGTGTACACTGGCTTTTTACACTAGTTTTACATTCAACAGCATAGCATTCTCTGTCAACGTGCGTGAACTTTTCATCTAAAATTATAAATAATGCACAAAACACAGTGCCAAAACTGGAATGAGATCTTTTAGTATTTCTTATAACTCCTGATTGTTTCCTAAATTAGAATCTGCCTCTGGTATAAGTCTTCATTTTGAATAAGCGGACACAAAACTATGTATTTTCTGTACACTTTCTCTTATCTTTATTTCTCATGGTGAAGTGCTAATTGTGCTTACCAGTAGAGTTATGTTGTGTACTGACTTGATCTCACCGGATTTGCTCCAGTTTAGTGCATGCAACTTGTACACAAAACTAGAGCAGAGCAATTCTACACCATAGGGGAGTAATAAAAAAAAAAAAATTTCCCTGAAAAACGGTGCTTTAACTCCTTCAAACCTAGAGAGGTTTTAAATGTGTTGGAGACCTCTCTTTGCTTCTTTGCAGATAATTTGTTGCTAAAAGATGAGTTAGTACAGTGTTAGCCATAGAAATACAGGAGGCAGGTATAGTCAAGTTGATACCTTTATTGGCTAAGAAAGCAGATTTAGGATGCAAACTTAAGAGACCTAAGAGATTTTGATAACTTGCATCCTAAATCTGCTTTGTTAGCCAATAAAGGTATCAACTTGACTATACTTGCCTCCGTGATTTTTTGTGGCATTGACCACACCCTCTTAAGACCTTTTCTTAACACCTTAAGGACCCATGATGGTCCTGGACTGTCATGGAATTCCGGGCTCCCCGCGCAGCTGCATGTCGTTTTGGGAGTCCGGAATCAGATTCGGGAAAAAAAAAAATGGTCCCTGGTCCTTAAGTGACCACCGCATGCGAGGCCGGTCCTTAAGGGGTTAAACTCTTATTTTTCTGAAAAATCTGTTTTTGAGAACACACGTTTTGGTTATTTTTCTTTTTTGAACACGAGCCATTTTTATTTGACACTAAAAGACGTTTAATGTCAGAATTTTATTTCGTTTTAAAGGAAATTTTTTTTTTAGAGATGCACTTTATTATTTTATTTTACTGTTAATGCCATAAAAGTCCCTTTGTAGAGAAATGTTCGTAAAATGGGCATTTTCAAACTCAGTGTCAGAACAAAATCATCATATATTAAATATAGGAATTACCTCCAAAAGAGAGAGTAATTCTGTGGCAAAGCACTATAGGATAGAGAAAAAATAATCAAAATTTCCATTGAATTGAATGTTTTTTTTAACTCCTTGAATGCAAGGCTTCCAGCACATTTCCCTGGTTAAATTAACGGGATTTTGTCTCCTATGGTATGGTTGGTTTGCTCCCGGATTAATCCAGTTTTTTGTGCATAAGGGCCCAAAATAAAATGCCTGGATAAATCACGTTTCTTTGAAGTGGTGGCAATAACATCCGTTTCAAAACATGATCTCATGCAGAATTTCCAAACAGACGTTTTTGATCATAGGACCAAAAGTCTCTACAAAAAGCTTTGTGGTTTAATCAGCCATTTACATGAATGCAATTCAGTGTTTGTAATGTGACTTAACCTTCATATTCGCATATAGTCTGTTTTTTCTAGTCACGGATAGGATTTGTTGTTCTGCCAACAAATAATGGCATATTATAGGATAACATTCCTAGTTCAGGATTATTATTCTATTAGATGGGTTGGCAACTCATGGCTGTCCAGTTGGCCTACAGTTCCCATCAGTCACCTGCTGAGGATTTGTGTTGTAGTGAAACAACTGAAGAGCCACAGTTTGCCAGCCCCTTTTCAGGATAAGTAATCTTGATCTTTGTTGATGCATATAGTTTTCTACAAACAGACTTTACTTTCCAATAAAGAATTGTTTTTCATAAACTGGTGTGATCTTCTTTATTATTTGATGTTAATCCAATTTTAATTAACCCCTCGGATGCCTCAAGAGGCACAGCATTGAAGACCACTTGTGAATCACAGGGGTTCATTGCTGTTCACATGGCCAATATGTCAATGCAGCTTGCTGTAAATTTGTTCTGACAGTGAGTTATATGTCTGTCAGATTTGATTCAATGGAATCCCACAATGCAGGTAGCTGGGTTTTTAGTTCATTTTTGACAAACCATATAGAGCAAGGTATACTAAGAGAGAGAGGGGGAAAACTCTACCTATTACAAGTAGAACACAGTGAAATTGGTAAAATGCAGCCAAAATGTTTCATTCCATACAATCTCCCTGCTCCAAAAGTCATGTATATGAACATATCCTAAAGAGGACTTGGCACGTGGCAGGCACTTAAGGACCACCAACTTTTTTTCAATCAGAATCAGGGCTCACCAAGCGGCGTGCAGCCGAGAAAGAACAGGTACTCAATGCTGGATTTCCACAAAGCAAGAAACCACATAGGGAAATAAACATTCACACACCAGACCGTGAGGGACCCTGGACAAAAATGGTGTGAAAGAAGAGATGTAATTTAGACAGTGCCTTTCCAAGGGCACCCAAACCATCCACTGCTCAGCACAGAGAGAGGGTCCAGGTAATGTGAAGAAAAACAAAAAAAACAAAAAAAAAAAACCATATAGCCTCACTTGCCTGAGACAACTCAAATGCCTGCAAGTCATGCAGATATTTCAGAAAGGGACTTCTGGGCAGGCTTCTCGTGTGCCCATTTCTGATTGGGTGTCCAGGAAGGGTGTGTCTGGGCTTATGTATATGCCCTTGATGTAAACCCACACCGGCAGGGATAACAGGAATCATGTGGCATCCTATTAGAAAAGGAACACACATGGGAATTTTGAGACAACCAAGCACTCTTGCCCTCAGTAGAATAGCTAAGAACATTTCCCAAGTTTTGGCCAAATAGTTGTGCCTGCAAATGGGAAAGAGACCAGAGAAATAAAAGGACATCACACTCAAAAGAGCCAATACACATTTAACCGAGAGAGCTGAAGCCTTCACAGTAAAAGCAACAGAGTCTAAAGCCACCTCAAATAGTTATAGATTGGGCTGAAGAATCGTAGAGGCAGCAAGAAAGACTCGCTACTCCCAAATAGCAACAGCTCCCCTTATCCCAAGCATTTGCTAAAGTTTGGCACAAGGCAGCACCAGAAGCATCAAAATTCTCTTTAAGGAGACATTCCAGGTGCCTAGCAGCCCAACCATTAATCTAAGAAAGGAGAAAACAGGGAGTCTACCATTGGGGGGTATCCTGAAGCTGTAGGTAAACAAGAGAGGATAAAGAATGGAAAAAAAACATCTGGGGATAATCAGTTTCTTAATAGGCACTTCCAATTCCTTCTGAACCAATCAATCAAAGAAATAGGAGGGGAAAAAACCACAGCCTTCCTGCCTGAGGATGAAAATCTGAGGCCGGAGCATTCAAAATAGTCAAGGGGATCCAGGGTCTTTCCCAGTGGAACCCCCCAGAGAAAGGGACAAAATCACAGCAGACAACCCCTTCTCAGAGGAAGCCTTCTTTACCAGAAGACAAACGTACCCCTCAATGAGACTATGTATCCTGTAAAGGGACGACCCCTGCTCAAGGACAAAAGAGCCACGTAAATTAATGGGAGGAATAGAAAACATAGAATGGCTTCAGTCCCCTCAGGTACCTTATTAGAAAAGGAGCTCGGCACAAATTTAACTCGTGAAAGTCTGTAGAAATACCAGTTGAGCAAGGGGACGAAGAGGAGAGGTATTAGACCCAGCCATGACTCTTGTACTCTGACATAGCCAGGAGACCCCAAGAGAAAGATTGTCTGCCTACCGTGTCGGAGGCACACTGATTGTCCACTTACAGTGCTGTATTCGGCCTTCTGATTGGTCGTCCATCGTTCTATGGGAAAAGGCCATGTCAATGTTTAAATGTGTGTTTGACAGGAAGGAGGTACTGCAATTGGTCACCTACCTGTCCGTGTTACAGTGTTGTGCATTGTGTTCAACGAGTAGGAGTCCCTCCCATTGGCTGCTGCTTGTCAACAAATGATATTGTAAAAACAAAAAAAACAAAACAAAAAAAAAAAACCAAGAGGCGCTCCTAGTGTATTAACGTAATGGTAAAAAAACACTAAGCACCACCAATGAAATTGCACTTACAAAATAAGTGGCTGACACTAACATATGTGTTGTTCATCTATATGAGCTTTTTGGGGGTATAATTGTAACTGCTCCCCTCCAGCAGTAAACTCAGGCTGCTCCGCTCCTCCACAATCGTCCACAAAGTAGAAGTAAAATATGCAAAGAAAGAAAAAACAGGAGATGCACCTATAGTGTATTACCAGAGTTGGTAAGATGGCAGAGTGTATATACACAATAGATCAACTCACATTTAATAAATGTTAGTAATCAGGCTTATACCTGTCACCAACTTAAAAAGCCTGCAGGGTACTTTACCCGTCCCTGTAAAGGTATATGATGTCCACTGTACACGTCCTCCACCGGAACCAATCTCCAAATTACAGGAACTGGAACTCCAATGATACTCCACAGAAATCCAAACAGGAAAAAAGAAATACTATATGTCGATATGACCATAAAAATAAAAAAGGAACCGTTCTGGACTGATGAATAAAACAATTTTATTAATAAAAAGCGCTAGAAAGAGAGTGTGTTTCGCAGCAGCATCTGCTTTATCAAACCTTTAATATCAGCATACAAAAATGCCAATATTTAAAGTACCCTGCAGGCTTTTTAAGTTGGTGACAGGTATAAGTCTGATTACTAACCTTTATTAATTGTGAGTTGATCTATTGTGTATATACACTCTGCCATCTTACCAGCTGTGGTAATACACTATAGGCACCTCTCCTGTTTTTCTTTCTCGACAAATGATATGCAGGCATGACGTTGCTTAAATTAGTAGGCGGCTTTGTGATTGTCCCCATCTCGTCACTCCTGTTCCCATCGGCTGGGGTCCTGCGAGACAAAATTGAATCAGTATGTCAAGACCAGGTAATTTGATCAAAGTAAGAATACAACAGCCTGGGTCCGGGTTGGTTGTCTGCTCCTTGTTGCTCCAATCCTCATTAGCTGGAGATAGGAGTGGCAAGATTGAATTGTGTTTTGGTGTTCCTTTGTATTTTAATGTACAAAATGTCCCTTTGTCCCCAAAATAAAATGAGATTTGGAACTAAATGAGTGTGATGTCCTTTTATTTCTGGGTGGTTTAAAGGGTCCCCTTTGACCCCCATTCACAGATGCAGTGTTCCAGAGTCACTGGCCCGGTTACCCACTTGTAGCCGCATCCAGGAGGAAGGAACCCAGCATGATGGCCAAAGACAACCTGGCGTCCTTGGTTCCCATTAAACTGGTGGCGGTGTTGGGATCCTCTCTCCTCAAAAAGATCCAAACCACCAACTTGGATCATGCCGGGAAATGATCACAAGAACTACAGCACTCCCTGAGCTCATTAGTTACCAACTGACAGCACTTTTTGGATATAGGGGCCCTGAGGAGGGCAATGCTGGGCAAGCAACCACTGGCTGAATGGGAGTTGGCTCTGGACATATTCATCCAGGCTGAACTGGTAATAGAAGTCTACTAACCCCTGCAGGCTATGGCTATGATGGCCCATGGCTGGTGTGGAATGTGCTGTGCCATCAGGTTAACTGCGGTGGCGAGCAAGACATTCGAGTCAGCGAGTTATGGGACCAAAGAAGAGCACTACCAGACCTTTACGACAAACCAGACCTATGGCCGGAGCTAAACCAGATTGTTATAGATGAATGGGCTGTCGAGTTTGCCTACATTAACCTTATGGGTAATGCAGACACCAGAGGCAGCTGGAGGCACAGGGATGTGTGGCGGAGAAGCCTCATCACCAGCAACAGCTAGAGATGTGGGGGACCTCAGTCCTCACCGACCTTCCAGTTGTACAGGAACTGGTGAGTGGGACAGAGGTCCTCAGGCCCTGATGCCCCTGCCCTAATGAGTGGGAGCATGGTCCTCACCAGCTCTCGACGCTCTTACCATCACCAGCACCCCTGATACCCCTACCCTGGTGACTGGGACTACGGTCCTCACCAGCTCCCTTGATGCCTCTGCCCTAGTGAGTGGAACGGAGGTCCTCACCAGCACCCTTTATATCCCTGCCCTGGTTAGTAGGACCGAGGTCCTCGCCAGAGCCCTTGCTACCCCTTTCCTGGTGAGTGGGATTGAGAACCTCCCCAGCTCCTCTGATAACCCCTCCTTGGTGAGCGGGACCAAGGTGCTCATCAGTGCCCTTGATACCCCTGCCCTTAAGAGCTGGACTGCTGTCCTCACCAGCTCTCTTCATGCCCCTGTCCTGGTGAGTGGGATTGCAATCCTCTCCAGCTTTCCTGCTACCCCTGCATTGGCAAGTGGGACTACAGTCCTCATTAGCTCCCTTGATGTCCGTACCCTGTTGAGTGGGATTGCAATCCTCGCCAGCTCCCCTGATACCACTCTTCTGGTGATCGGGATCAAGGTCCTCACCAGCACCCCTGATACCCCTGCCCTGGTTGGTGGGACAGAGATTCTCGAAAGCCTCCTTGTTGGCCCTGACCCGACGAGTGAGACTTCAGACATCTCGACCCCCCCCCCCTACTTGCAGACCTGTTTGAAGATTGGCACACGGGCAGCCTTCACCAGGAGAGGGAGAGGAGAATGGAACCATTGACCCCCCCAGCTCTCCCATTACTGCTGGGCCCACACTGTCTCACTGGGTCTCCACCTACACACTCGCCCTGGATCCAGAGCCTCTAGTCCCATAACCCCATGGAACTGGTGCAGGCTATGCCATGGTGTGAGGCAGGACTCAAAATTTCCACTAGCCAATGGCGAGTGACAATTTAGCCCTGGCGAATAGAAATTCAGCCCTGGTGGGTATGTTTTGGCTTGCAGTGGTGAGTAACTTTTCAGGTCTGGCTAGTAGCAAAGTACTTAAAATTATAAGCCCTGGTATGAGGGCTTGTGAGCTTGCACAAACTGATACTCAACTGGTGTGAACGTGCTGGAACAGACCCTCCGTTTGCCTCTGTCTTCTGCCACCTGCCCTAGCCACCGGCCCTAGAGATACCTAGATGCACAAAAGACTCTGGCCCGAAGAACTGAAGACCCCTCTTTCTCCCAAGCCACCATTCACCAATGTTGCAGCTGGCTTGGGACTTGGAAGAGGGGGTTGGTAATATAACAGGCCATAGGCAAATTTAAGTTCCAGTGACACTGGACTAAAATCCCTGATCAGGGCAGCTGGATAACAAAATAAATGTGGCAGGGCATTCATAAGTCCCTGCCACCCCTGTTAGAAAGTAGGCAGCTTTCTGACTGGCCACCTACTGTGTTGGACTGTACATGCAGCTCACTGTTTGGCCGCCTGATATGCTGTGGTATATAGGCGGACATCTGATTGGTCTCCTATGGTCTCCTTCTATGTGAAAAGACCATGTTGATGTTTAATTGTTTGTTCAACAGGTAGGCAACTCTGGTGGCATACCCATCCATGTTACAGTGTTGTGCATTGTGTCCAACAAGTAGGCACCCCTCCCATTGTCTGCTTGTCGAGCAACACCATGCCAGGCATGACGTTGCTTCGACAAGTATGCTCCTTTTGATTGGTCGCCTCTTGTCCCCATCTCGTCAACCGAGTTTGCATTGGCTAGAGGGCCATTGCGACTAGATTGAATCAGTATGTCAAGCCCAGGTAATCTGATCAAAGTACGAATACAGTAGCCTGTTGCCTGATTGGTCCCTGTTCCTTGTCACTCTGATTTTCATAGGCTGAAAATTGGATAGGCAAGATTGAATTGTGTTTTGGCATTTCTTTGTATTTTACTGTATAAAATGTCCCTATGTCCCCAAGTAAAATGTCTGTTTTGGAACTAAAAGAGCATGATATCCTTTTATTTCTGAATGGCTTAAATGGTTCCCGTTGAACCTCATTCACGGACTCTGTGTTCCAGAGTCACCGGACTGGCTATTCACTTGTAGCCAGATCCAGGAGCGAGAAGTCCAGCACTACAGGTAAAGACAACCTTGTGTCCTTGGTTCCAGTTACAAAGGCCACCTCCTGAGGGGGAGAAGGGAGGAGAGGAATGGGACTCAGAAAAAAACGAAGATCAGAGTGCAGTGCAAGTGATTCTATCTCAGACTTTTTGTATGTGGCTGCTAGACAGACCGTGAGATACTCACAAGACCTGTGTTCTCTGAATACTAGACTCCTCTTCAGGATTTGGACTCCTATATACATTTTGTGCTCAGGCATGGCCAAGCAGAGAGAAGAGGAAAAAGTCTTATTGAGAGATCCATCCTCTGGCAGACTCAGGTCCTGCAACAGCTTGTTGGGGTATGCAATATCTCCCCCCCCCCCCCCATGATTCTGTGCTCACCAGATAAACTCTTGTACTCACAGCATATGAATGAAAGTCACATGATCTGCTCACCAGATTGCCCCTTGTCGGAATGTGTATCACAAGTCATAATTTCACCGCCGTCTCTCCTTAGGAACCCGGTCTGTATGGGTGGTCCAGTTTTTGAATGGAGGGCAGGTGTCTGCTTGTGGCTGCTTCTGATTCAGTCAGTCTCTCTTTTATGTCAGTCTGGTATTTCCAGGTTGGCAAAGTTCGCAAAGTAATGATGAAGTAATCCCTTACTGTAAATCAATGCGTTTTGGGACCATAAGTCCCTTCCTCAGGATAATAAGGGTAACGCGCAGAACCACTGGGGGGGATAGATACTGCATACCCCATACTTTCCATCTCACCTATACTCTTGCACCGTTGATAGCTATTTCTGCATATTAATCACTCCTTGGGAATATATAAAATAGTTTCAGACCTCACTTTTATTCCTTTTTCTGGGAGTATTGAGCATGCTTTTTAATGCCATTTGTACATTTGTTTCCATTTTTTATTTATATACTTTGGATCCCCCCTATATTTTTTAAAAATATGTATAGATTATCTCTAGTTTTTATAAATGTGACATGTACATTCTAATGTATATGGTTTACTTTTATGAATAAACTTATTTACCTATATTAATATTCACCTATTGTTCATATATATATATATATACATTTTCCCTGCATATCTATTATGAGTAATACTGCAGACCACATATACTACACTTAGATCGCTGGTGTGCTGTTTCCCTTTTTTCTCTTTACATACTATTACCTGCTTGAGTGGACTCCGGCCATTTGATGGCAGAGCTACCGAGTTATATTCAAGGAATATATTCAGGGAAATAACTTTTCATTCATTTAATGATTATCATCCATCATTTTTCATCATGAACTAACTCATCCTCCTTGAAGCTTGATACGTTATGGAACCCTACAAAGATAAAATTCTCTTACTACTGATTCATAGATTATCTGTTCCTCATCTGGACAGGGGACGTGATGTAACAACACCTTTATGGAACAGTTAATCACATTTGATTTACCTATAAAATTCCCTTCTACAGCTGACAACACGATCAATATTTTGGACATCACAGTCCCTCAATTGGAAGGCAAATTAAATGACAACCAAATACAGAAAAAGCACAGACTGAAACACTTACTACGATGCAGCCGTCATACACTTCACATTAAAAAAAAAAAAAATCTCCTACTCACAAATGATTTTAAGAAATAATGCTAGGACAAAAGCATTAGCACAAGTAGCTTATTTGATTTCAAGATTTAAACTAAGATTATCCCGAAGTTGAATTAAAGAAACGTGGCGAGAACACAATTAAAAACACAACATGAGATGTTGGAAACTACAACCAAGAGGTTTAATTTGGATAGACTGGTTTTCACTACCACACAAACTCCTGAAAGCGGACAGATTAAAAATGCCATCATGCAGTACTGGCAAATTTTGGCTAATGATAAAACTTTATCACTCTTCTTTCAAAAGAAACCCCTTATTGCATAATAATATGCATGTCATGGTTCTTGCAGTTGTCTTGTACTGTACTTGATACTGTAGATAGGATGTTTGTCCCAGGGCCTGGGGGTTTGATAGGGTTTAGAATAACTTGAATTGCTTATATTTTTGCTCATTCATTTATTTTTGCTGGTTTTGGCTTAATTGTGGGCAGCAGACTTTATGACCTCGATTCAATAGAGTCCTTTAAGGGGGAAAAAAATGACAACATCTCTTCGTCCACAGCCATGGCGTGCTTACACTGAGACCACTCAGAGAAACAGAGAGAGAGAGAGACCAATATGTTTGCATACCTATTCCTGAGAAGACAGTGGAGATGAAGGTGAGCGAGAGCTAGGGATCATCATACTCCCCAAGCACATCTGTTGATGCCGGTGTTCCAGCTGGACAATAAGACAGGAGCCCATATCCCCCTGGAGCACCATGCAAGGCAGCAGCACCCCAGGTGCTGCAACAGCATCTCCCACAGCTGTCACAAGCATGTGAGAAGTCTGCACAAACCCAGGATATTGCGCACAAGGATCACGCTCCTGGGAATGACGGACCCTGAAGCCAGAGACTGAGACAGGTTGACATCCCACAGCATCAGTTATATCAGGTGATCAAAAGTGACATCAACCCCATTTACAACACCAGTCATGTCCTATCTGGCTTGCAGAAGCTGATGTTTACCATCCATTTCAAGGAGAGTGGATCATTCTAGTCCACAGAAGGCTAGGTATGTAGCATGTCACAGGCCACATGTTCAAAGGCACTCTCTCAGGTGTTGACAGCCCTCAGGAGGAAGTCCAGGAGCTATATCCACTCCCCTTCCACCAATGTGGAGTAGACACTTATCAAACAGCAGTTTTACACAGGGGGAGGCATGCCCATATATTGTACACGTGTAAATAAAAGCTAAAACACAAGAGGGACATCTGTACATGAACAGGAAGAATTTCCATTCTATCAATGTAAAGATGGTATGTGATGCAGCAATTAGGATAACCCATATCTGTGCCTCCTGTCCCGGCAGCAGTCACGATTCATACATCCTCAGACACTCGTCTGTCCACAGGGACTTTGAGAATGGGACCTATACAGGAAGATGGCTTTTGGGTGAGTCAACAAACCAATCATCACACCACAGTGACAGGTGCACTCACACAACTAATGGAAACGCAGATAAGTATGGTCATGACACACAAGTAGTACATCATCCACAAACATGTGCTCCATGTCTCACCATGTCACTCCCCTTCTACAGATGATGCTGGCTATGGGTGTAAACCATGGCTCCTACCACCACTACCAAATCCTCAAACACTGGCACAGGAGCGTTACAATGAGGCACACCTCAAAGGTGCGAACCTTTGGGCTTCTCAAATCCAGATCAATACAGGTGCCTTGATCATCTGGAGGAGCGTTTCTATATGCACCAGGAAAGGCATGCGACAGCGTCCTGGTTTGTGCAATCCTCCACAACTGTAACGGTTTGACACACAGACGCAGTAGGTTTGGATAAAACACAGTTTTATTAAGCAATGAGAAATACAATAACCCTCACAGGTCCTGTAGTATATTCTCAATATAACACAGACACAAGACAGGTTACATTTACATATGCCCACACAGGTCCAGTATATATATATAGAGTCCATAACACGATATACTGACACAGGTCAGGCAGAACTTGAAAGAGTCCCAGTGTATCGGTACTGCATGGGTTAATGGCCTTCAGTAAGTGTAAACAGTCCCATGTGAGGTAAGGCCTGTTAAGAAGCTCACCTAGGATAGAGAGCTTAAATACGAGTAACGCCCAATAATAGGTTAGCAGGTAATGGTGAACTGCCTGAGCAGTAACGGAGGCTGAGCAACATAGAGCACTGCCGGAGCAGTAACGGAGACTAGGCCACGTGATCACTGCCGTAGCAGTAACGGAGACTGAGAGACGTGGACACTGCCGTAGCAGTAACGGAGACCAGGCAACTTGTACTTTGCCATAACAGTAAACGGAGACTAGGCCACTTGCACTCTGCCGTAGCAGTAATGGAGACTAGGCCACTTGCACTCTGCCGTAGCAGTAAACGGAGACTAGGCCACTTGCACTCTGCCATAGCAGTAACGGAGACTAGGCCACTTGTACTCTGCCATAGCAGTAACGGAGACTAAGCGACTGGAGACTGCAGTGGCAGTAATGGAGACTGAGCAACTGAGCACTGCCGTGACAGTAACGGAATGAGCAACTCGCCCTGAGGTGGCAACCAACCGGGAGCATACAGAGAGACAAGCCAATGGGAATGTTGCCGGGGCAACACAGAGGCAACCGAGACCAAAACTGCACAGCTGTCACAGACGGCGAGAAAGGATCACCACCCTCAACTGGAGGCCGGGCTGGTGCAACCGGAGCAGGAACGTAAGCCAATCCAAGTCGGTACACAGGAGCAGGAACGTCAGCCAAGCTGGGTCGGTACACAGGAGCATGAACGTCATCCAAGCCGGGTCGGTACACGGAGCAGGAACATCAGCCAAGCCAGGTTGGTACACGGAGCAGGAACGTCAGCCAAGCCGGGTCGGTACACAGGAGCAGAAGAAGCAGAATGGTCAGGCAGTCCGGGTCGGTACACAAGCAGGAGACGAGATGCAGAGTAGTCAGGCAGGCCGGGTCGATACACTGAGAACAACTGAGATCAGGAACAAGCGCTGGTACTGGAACACCACGAAAGGGCACCGGAGAGGTGCCAGAACCCAGTATTTAAAGGCCATACTGGGCGGGACAAGCACAGTATAGCCAATAGGAGTAAAGCAGGAGTGTAGACTGACAGAATGTCGCAAAAAGAGCACTGGCACCATGATAACAACATAGCAGTCTAGTCTAGGATATGGAGCCACAACACCTCATGGAAGTCCCTGTTTCCCAGGCACAGAATGAGGACAGCAGGAGAGGGCTGGAGATAAGAGACAGACTCATCAGGGACCACTTCACCCGCCGTTGGTATAACACAGGAACCAAACGCAATGCATGTATGTTCATGATCAGGCTTGGGGAATGTGTGGAAACAAACACATAATGATCTGTTTCACTCCACAGGATGAATGACATACATAGCCTTGAGATTGCCTGATACAACCACATACCTGATACAGGATATTACCCATGCAGCAAGTATTCCATTCCACTTCAAGTATATCATCCTGTCATGGTTTCCCGGGTTTTCCTGCTTTTGTCTCCTGGTTTTATGGTTCTCCTGCTCTGTTCTGTATCCCCGCCTTGTTTGGTACACGCCCTTGTTCAAGGCCTATTTCAAGCACTGACACCTCTGTGTCAGTGCACGATCAAAGCGTTCAGTATTCTGAGATTCTGTTATCCTGTTCAAGAGATTCCTGTGTACGACCCGGCTTTCCTCGACTTCTCTATTTGTCTCCTGATTTGGCTTCGGTTCCTGTGATTTTCGATCTCGGCCTGTCCTCGACTCCTCTCATTTCTATGTGATTTGTACTGCATTTGCTCGACTGGCTTACGACCTTGGCTTGCCTGACTTCTCCTCTTGTTTCTCCCTTAGGTTTTGCCCGTTGCTGACTCGGATCTGTCGACTACCACCCCTCGAGCCTCCCGGTGCCCAGTGTCTCACCTACGACTCCTTCACTTCATGTCGAGCGGTATTATCCTCCTCGAACCTTCTGGTGCCCAATGCTTCACCCTCGACTCCTTCAACTCTGTGTTGAGCGGATCTGTGGTATTGTCGACTTCCGGTCTCCGTTGTCAGTCGACTATCAGTCGTATCCTGTCTTCAACCCCTTCATTGCTCTCCCTGTTTACGACAAAGTTTCCATACCACAGGTAGGTCTTTCTCTAGTTGTTTCCAGACCTGTGAATAGTTGTTCTGCCACCAAGGGGGTTATCCTACCATCAGGCTTCGAGGCCTGCTACCCCACCCGGCTCTTGCCACAGCAAGACCCCCTGGGAGCAGTCACCAACAGCCAGCACCGCTCTCAACTCTACGCCCTCTAGCTTCTGACTCATAGGGGCCTATCTTGTGTGTATCCTGTTTTTCTATTGTCTTACTGCATCTTTATTGAGCATAGTAGCTGCCTGCTACTCCTTTTGGGGTTACCTCCCCTTTAAGGGTTCTCTCTCAGCTGACATTGGGTGCCTCAACCAGATCACACATTACACATCCATCCCTCTGTGAACACATTGCCCATACTCATCAGATGAACTTACAGCAAACAACATATGTTGAGTTGAACATAACCATAAGAACCCTAGAACCCTTAGAGGGATATCCAGTGCAATGACATGTATTGCATTGGATACTACTCTGGCATTCCAGGTGTTAAAGGGGTCTTAGAGTTAGCATAACAATAGTTGTACAAAGCCTAATGGAGCACAACAGGGGTGGATATACTGTGTTAGTGTTGTCTACAGCATCGGAGAAAAAATATTGGAGTCAGTTTGCAATGCTCACCATACTGACCTGTTTGTGGGTGTGTGCAGCACAATGACATTGCAACGCCAACACTTTCTGTTTCATTGCTTTGTCGGTGGGTGGGTATCTATCTAGGTAGGTGTGTTTGTGTGTGTGTAGGATAGATGACATATGGCATAAATTAATCTAATTGGGGGGGTATGCAATTTTTTTTATATTCCTAAAAGGCAAACATACAGTGAATGTTGGTATTCATTGGTATTTTGGCTTAGAGGGATTTTACAACGCTTCAGTGTGTTGCAGCCCCTCTGGCACCCATGGGGTTAACCACCATTTGTACAGTGAATGGGTACAACTTATAAAGTGGGTGTGTTGCTGAATCTTGTGGTGTGTGTGTATCAGTCTCCTATCAGATGCAGTTTCATGTCTCAGGAAAACAGGTTACAGGAGGAGTTATCTTGAGTCCTGACAGTAAGATGCGGGACATCAGGCAGGGTTAGTGGGGAATCCTACCAGGGTAAAGGGGGGGCTGACAGCAGGGAAAAGGGATCTCTCCAGGCAGAGGGCAGATAAGTGAGATCTAGGGTTGGTGCTGCAAGGAGGGCAAATGCCCCCCCAATTAAGCCTGGGGAACAGCAGAGGGTGAGTAATTAAGGCAGGGGACATCAAACAGGGCAATGGGGCACCAGGCAGGTGGGGACTGCAAGTAGAGGGTTTTGGCTGAGATTCAAGTCAGGGGTCAGCAAGTAGGGAGTGGGGAGCATTAAGGTCGTCAGTTTGGGTTTCAGGTGGGGGGGCACCAAGTGAATAAAGGAGTTTGGTGGGAGGATAGCAGGCAAGTGGAAATGCAGTGTCCTGGGTCTCAGGACCACTTCGTGGAACATGCAGGATGGACGGGCCGAGCGGTATGGTTTCCTGAACCTGTTAAAAGATGCAACCACAAGGATGAGGAAGGGGTGACTCCGACTGTATGGGCAGCTTATACATTTATCAATCACAAAGGATGTATATAAAAGCAGAAGAGAACGTGGCCAAAAGAGAGTTTGAGCAAAAGAGGGAAGTGAAGCTTCCAACCTGCTTCTCCACAATGTCCGAATTAACAAATGAGACTTGGGCAGCTTTGGTTAGACAGTGCTTGCTGTCTGATGATTGGGCACTTCTCTGGCTGCTTCAGGAGCAGCAGCATTCAACATGTCGAGGCCGAACCAGGTGCGTCTCTCACTAGCAGGCCGTCCCATCCCATGGAGATGTGAATAGACGGAGGGGCACTAGTGGAAGAGAGGAAGTGGACTGGCACATGTGATGGTGGACACATGAAGTGAAGGGTGGCCAGATTAAGAGGACTAAGGGAGGAGTTGGCAAATGTAAAAGAGGTCTGATGAGGAGAATAGGACAATTAGGAGTGTGAAAGTAAGTGGTGCATATCAGCATTGAAAGGGAAGGTGCAGAACTACAAACTGGCAATGTTTAGAAAGTGGTAAAAATGTGAAGGATTTGAAAGTCCTTGTAGAAATTTTGGTAGGAGTGGCCAGGGGTCCTTCTGCTCCCTGGCCACTCCTGCAAAAATTCTGCCCCCATGTGTGTTGCAACAGGCAGTAAGGAGGAGATCAGCATATCTCCTCCTCGCTGCTGCCTGGGCTTTGTCAGGCATGGCCATAGAATCTGTGGTCACATTCTCTTTTATAGTATAAATAATAGTAATTCACACCTGGGAACTTCCTCCCCTTAAGCCTCTGGAGAGTGTTCATGTGTGACAAGGGTCGTGGATTAATCTGGTGGGTGTCCTTGTCACATGAAGTGGGTAGAAGAGGGTGAGAAGGAGGAGAAGTGGGAAGGAGAAGAGGTGGACAGAGTTTCAGAAGTAACTCACCACCGCAGGAGAATCATCATCTGTCCCTGGAGACCTGGTAATTAGCTGTAAAAAACTGAGTCTACAGGGCAGATCTGGAGAGTTCCAGGCATGATAATATTTAGATCTGATGTTTTTAAGTAGCTTTGAGAGATCTGATAAACATACCCTTTGAAAAAGTTAGGAGGTATCGGACGTCTGATGTAGGAAGCTGCAAGACTACATCTGGTGGAGGATTGAGGGAAGAGGGTGAGAAACTCCAGAGACCTACTGATCAAAACAAGAGAATGTTGCTTGAGGGACAGTGATGGGATTAAGCAGGTCACCAAGTGTATTCTCCAAGACAATCAAAAATGTGCTTTTTTAACCCCACATTGGATTGTTAGTGTTTTTTCTCCTTTTATATAAATAACGTGAACAAAAAAAAAAAAAAAAAGAATTATATCGAAGGTGACCACATATCCCTTTAAGTCAGGGGCACATATAAAAACACAATGCAGGATTGCACAGATTCCTGTACAGTGCTTCCAAATGACAATTTCATAAACTCTGCTGAATTAAAGGAATGTGTGGTCACCTTACATATAATCGCTGTTGTTTGTGAGTGCAATCCTTACCTATATGAGCACTTTTATATATTACACTATATATTTTTCTTTAGTTTGCTCCTCTTTGTGGTGTTTCACTTTTGAGAAGTCAGAGGAAGACTTGAGAGTTCCAGCAATTAAAAAGAAATATCTTAATATTTTTACATGGCACTTAAAGCCCGTTTTGTGCATGTTGTTTTGTTGTTTTATAGTGTTACTAGTTGAAGAACCCATTACACGGGCCACAGTGCCACCGCCAGCCGTGGCTGATACAAAGCTGGGTGCTCCAAAGCCGTGGCGCGGGCAGTCTCTACTGCGCTTGATTGCGTCACGCGCAGCAGTCTCTACTGCGCATGACTGCATCGTTACACACGTTTTAGCGAAATATTATATAAAAAAAGGAGGATTTTATTACAAGACCGGAGGCTCATATTATGCTATGTCAATCTTTACTACTCCAATACAGCAGCATGAAGAGAAAAAACAAGTAAAACATTGATAATGAAAAACACGTGTTCTACTGAGGTCACGCCTCTCAGTCCGTCTGTTCAATCAGTAATATCCTTCTAATATACATTGTAGAATTCCTTAGGTAACTCCCTCTTTCTTTGCTGCTCCGCAGAAGTTAAGTATCTGTCAAGTTGCTCTTAAAATAAATTATAATATAGAGCTTTAAGATTCAACGTTTTTTCCATTTGCTTTCTTTGTCACTAGTTTTAGTCATTGTACACTAATTTTCTATAATGTAACACTTACATAGTTATCCTTTAATTTTGCTTTATGCCCCCCCTTCCATTGTATCAATATTTTTTCCTCTTTAATTTCTCCTACTTCGATATAGAATGCCTTTTTCTTTTGCTCGCCCTTGACCTACTTCTTGTGTTCATTCCGGTTACCTTCTTTGTCTTTGCTATGCCTCTGTTTCCACGTTCACCACTACCCGTTATCTGCACGGGTTTCCTTTGACTATTCGGCCTGTTCGTAACCTTGGGCGGCCGGCAGCCATCTTGGTTAAGGTTTTTGCCTCATTTCCGCTTTGCGCATGCGCGGATACAAGCGCACGCATCCGGCTTCGGTCTGAAAGAAGAAATTTTAGTCAGGCGCACTGGAGCAACGGAGGAGAGACTGTGTATTACAAAACACGTGTATCTTCCTGTTAAACCTTTCCACAATACTGCATAAGGGTATAAGATCTTTCCAAAATTTCTTGCCAATTTTATTATCTGACACTGCATATTGCCCACAAGAGTCTTCCTTTACTAAAACGGATAAGGGTGGTAAAATGAAGGCTAAACAGAAACATTGTAATGCTATGAATGATGAAGCTAGTAACCCTAGCATTATGACTGGTTGCTCACTACCACATAAAAGACCCTCAACCCGGGAGGAAGACAATCCGGGAAAAAGGCAAAAATTACGCCAAAAACCAGATTCTTATTGCATTTCCTCCTCATCAGAGGATGAGTGAAAGGAATCTTTTAGTTCTAGTTCAGATTCTACTGAGCCTATGATTTTGACTCCCTACCAGGTAAAGAGACCAGTAAGTTATTTGCCAAATCCCCCAAAGTTTATTCCTTTCTGGATGACAAGGGGCAACCTATTTTCGATCCAGAAGGGATCAAACACCCCAGATCGTTGGAGTGGATTCCACGAACTCACGTGGCAAATTATATAGAAGGCTGGCTTCGCAAATCCTTGGATAACAAAGCCAAGAATAAATTACAGGCAGAATGCCCAAGGCCTTCAATCCATCATATTTGTGACACCCCTATTATTGACCCCTGTATGGTAAAATACCTATCTAAATTGGGGAAGGATCCGAGGAAGGGCTTAGATCTCTTTCTAAAAAATTGCCAGGACAAGCTTCTAGACCTGGTGGGACCACTGGCAAAAACTTTCGAGCTAAGAGAGGATTCTGTACATACCAATAAGCCAGTGGATACTTCGGTCCTTAGAGGATGGATACAGAAGACCTTCTGCCTCTTGGGTAATGCCAATACTGCAATAATGACAGAGAGACGCAGAGCGATCTTATTGAAGAATGACCCAAAATTGACTGAGATGGCGTCCTCTGAGGAGGGACCAAAGGCAGAAGGTCTTCTTTTTGGAGACTCTTTCATAAAAGAATTGGGCAAGTATGTTACCACTTTTACAGCCCTTAATAAAGCTCAGAGTTCCATTAAAAAAGTATTTAATCAAAGAGTTTTTGGAAAGGCCGGGAAATATAGGGGTCGATTTCCCGGCCGTTCATCCCAGGGTTCATCTAGAGGACATACCAGAGATAATTCAGGTCCCTCATATTTGGGAAGACAATCATACCCCATGGAGACCAGGGATCCCTATCCCTTTTTCCCACAAAGATACAGAAATTGGAGACCTTGAACATCTAGAGGACAAAACCGACACAGAACTTTCCCAGGTAAGTAACCTTACCCCTCTTTGTCAGGAAAAATTGGGTGGCAGACTCACCCATTTTTTCAAGTATTGGTCTCAGATAACCTCGGATCAATGGATCCTTCAAACTGTCAGAGGTTTCCGAATAGAATTTTATTCAAACCCAATTCAAATAAAGACTCCTCCTGCCTTTCAGTTTTCAGCGGAGGAAAGACATTTAGTGGATTTAGAGATCCAAGATTTACTCAGAAAAGGGGCAATTGTTCAAATTCCCAGAAACTCTCCGGGGTTCATAATCAACGTGTTCCTGGTAAAAAAGAAAGATTTGGGTTTGCGCCCGGTGATAAATCTAAAAGAGTTAAATTCTTATATAATGTACAGGCATTTCAAGATGAAAGGCATTCATTGCCTTAGAGACTTGTTACTACCAGCGGATTGGATGGTCAAGTTAGACCTGAAGGACGCATATCTAACAGTCCCTATGTATCCACCCCATCAGAGGTTTTTACAATTCCTGTGGAACAACAGAAAATGGCAGTTCTGCCTTCCTTTCGGACTAACATCAGCCCCATGGTGCTTCACAAAGCTCATGAAACCGGTGGTTTCCTTTTTGAGAAGCAGGGGAATCAGAATCATCATTTACCTAGATGACATGCTCATCATTTCTCAGGATTTCAAAACGTTACAAGATCAATTACACCTAACTATACAACTTCTAACCCAATTAGGGTTTTTGATAAACTGGAAGAAATCGGTCCTTCAACCTTCTCAATCGATAGAATTCCTAGGGTTCATCATAGATTCCCTGAATTCATCTCTACGGCTCCCAGGGAAGAAATTAAGATCAATTTGCAAAGAAATCAAATCAATTCTGAAGAAGAATCTTATTTCTTTGCGTACGATTGCCAGAATTGTTGGCCTACTATCTGCATCCATCCAAGCCATTGTTCCAGGCCCACTACACTATCGCACTCTACAAAGACTAAAAATTCGTCACCTCAGAAAGGGTCTAAGCTACTCAGAGCTAGTATCCCTTTCGAGGGAAGCCTCGGAAGAACTGCATTGGTGGTTGAACCATATGGAAGCCTGGAACGGCAAGGCTATCTTCGTCATGGCACCAGAATTAATAATAGAATCAGGTGCCAGCAATACAGGCTGGGGTGCACGTTGCGGGTATCTGACCAAAGGCAGAAAGTGGTCCCATCTGGAACAGATGATGCATATAAACTGCTTAGAATTATTAGCGGGCTCCTTCGCAGTCAAAAGCTTCACTCGGGAAACAGCAAATTGTTGTATCCTACTGAAAATGGACAATTTGTCAGCAGTACGATACATCAATCACCTAGGAGGCACAAAATCAAAGATGTTAGCCAACATGGCCAAGGATTATTGGCAGTTTTGCCTCAACAAGAATATTTCTGTTCAAGCGGAATATCTTCCGGGCCTGGCCAATACTGTTGCAGATTGGAATTCCAGACACCTCTGGGACTCCAGCGACTGGACTCTTCACGAATTAACATTCAAAAATATTTACCAACTTTGGGGACCACTACAGGTAGACCTGTTCGCATCATGCCTGAACAAGCAACTACCCATGTTCTTTAGCTGGAGACCAGACCAGGATGCTCTAGCAGTAGACGCCTTCCTTCAAAACTGGCAAAATTTCAGGAATTATGCGTTTCCTCCTTTTGCAATGATTCCCAGAGTCATTCTTCAGGTCAGGAAACAATTGGCAACTGTGGTGTTAATAACCCCATTTTGGACGACTCAACCGTGGTTCCCTCCACTTCTAGAGTTGTGGATAGATTATCTACGATATCTGTAGCCTTTTCCTCATTTATTAACAGACCCAGAGGGGAATCCTCATCAACTTTTGATACAAGACCAGTTGCATCTCATAACTTGGTTGATTTCAGGGATTCCTGGTGCCTCAAGGAACTTTCAAAACCAGCTCAACCCCTCATAGCGGAAGCATGGGCTCGGGCACCAGAACATGCTATAAATCATGCTGGGATAATTGGTCACGTTGGTGCATAGAATGGGAATTGGATCCCGCTTCTACCAATCTAACCAATATTCTGAATTTCCTTTCTATTTGTTTTCAACAAGGGAAAGCATATAGAACTATCAACTATTATAGATCGGCAATCTCAGCGAGTCACCGACGTACTGACAACTTACCCATAGGCCAACATTCTTTTGTTTGCAAATTAATGAAAGGAATTAAACTATCTAGACCTCCCATTCCAAAATATTCTTCTCTCTGGGACGTCACAGTTGTTCTTCGTTTCTTGGAAGCTTGGCCTACTAACCAATTGCTCTGTTTGAAACAATTGTCATCTAAACTAACTATGCTTCTTTGTTTGGTATCATGTAAACGAGCATCGGATGTTCGCGTCCTGGACATCCGATATCGGATTTTTACCCCGGAAGGAGTTAAATTTCTTATCACTCAGAGAACGAAAACTCTCTTGCATGAGATTTCATATCCAGCTTTTCCTTTAAAACCCCAGCTTTGCGTAGTCAAATGCCTTCAAGCTTATGAATTGGTTACTGCCAATCTTAGATCTCCAAATGCGCATCAATTATTGATTTCTTTTAAGAAACCTCATTTACCAGTTTCATCGGCTACTCTGGCAAGATGGATACGATGGATCATGCAGTTGGCAGTAATAGATGTCACTCTTTTTGGGGCACATTCTTCCAGACGTGCCATGGCATCAAAAGCTTTTGTGTCCGGGGGACGGCTGGAAGATATACTGAAGGCAGCTGACTGGTCCAGCGAATCCACTTTTAAATCATTCTATTTCAAACCTATCTCCCATGTTTCTAATAACGTGATTGATCAGCTTTGAACTAGCATAATATGAGCCTCCGATCTTGTAATAAAATTCGTAGATTTTCCTAGCCTGTGAAGGAAAGTCAGGATTTTATTAAAGACACAGAGGCAAATATTATCCCTCCCATATGCACCCTCCCTTACCAAATCTGTGTTTTCTGTTTATCTCCTAGTTTAAAGAATTACAGTGTATTGGCTAAATCGAGTTCATAAGTTGCAGAAACCACTTATTCAAGTTGACAAGTTGAAGTTGTCTCAAAGAAAGAGGGCGTTACCAAAGGAATTCTACAATGTATATTAGAAGGATATTACTGATTGGACAGACGGACTGAGAGGCGTGACCTCAGTAGAATACGTGTTTTTCATTATCAATGTTTTACTTGTTTTTTCTCTTCATGCTGCTGTAGTGGAGTAGTAAAGATTGACATAGCATAATATTTAAACAAACAACAACAATCCGGTGCTTCTCTGTGTATAAAGTGAATATGTGCCCTGTGTTTAGCATATATAATAATATTTCTAAATAAATAAAATAAGTGAGATATTAGTTTTCACAAATTGGCCAAGTTGCGGGTAAGCTTGCCAACCCTGCCAAGGTTTCTCACTGTACGGCATAATATTATAATAGCATAATATTTGCCTCTGTGTCTTTAATAAAATCCTAACTTTCCTTCACAGACTAGGAAAATCTACGAATTATATAAGGATTATCCAGTTTATTACACATGGTGTCTGTGCTTTTCCCATATCATCAAGCAGGGGCGTAACTGCTAACAAGAGACAAAGGGTCAAAACTGAGGTTATATCTCCTCTATTGCCACCCTCATTCACCTAAGTGTTATGTCCTATACAGCAACACCACTCACAGTTAACAATCTTTTTGTGTGGAATAAGTGATTCTTAAAACATATATGTACAGACAGAATGATCCAAGGGGTTAAAATTGTGTTTTGGTCATAAAATTAAAGCTGCAGTTAGTTGCATTTCTTAATGTAGGTCACTAACACACACTGCATGGTTACACTGTTTTATGTGCAGTCCTACATCTTGATATTTTCATAAGCATCCTGTATTAAAGAGAAGGTCTGGTAACTGTAGTACGATGCTTGCTTTGCTGAGCTTTCCTATGTGGAAAGTAAAGCATGCTTTGTCAGTGAGTGAATAGGATCTGTGTGGCTAGAGAAGACACACCTCCAGCTACTTGGCTAGAACAAACAGCTGCCTGCATGGATATATAAGCCAGAAGCCCAGGACTGCTCAGCCTAACTCTCATTGCACTGCTGAAATACCAGGGAAAGCTGTGAGTATTTTTGATTTGTACACTTTGCATGTGGAAGACAGTTTGAAGGAAGTTATATCCAAGGGCTGGAGAACTAGAGCAAGGGTAGCCAACCTTGGTCTTTGAGAGCTACTAATAGTGCATGTTTTCAGAATGTCTCAACTTTAGAATAGATGAATCAGTGGCCCAGTTATTTTAATTGGCCCACCTGTATTTAAGTAGAGAAATCATGAGGTGTTTGTAACTAAAATGGCTAGCCCTGTTCTACAGCAGTTTCTCGACGATGATCTTCATGTACCCCCTAACAGTGTTGGTTTTAAGACCTTCCCTGCCCAAAAACAGGTGTGTAATTAGTGGCTCATTCATTTTAATTAATCAGTGTACAGATGGAGAAACCCCATAAGCCTGCAGTTAAGGGTATTTGAGGAATGTGGTTAAGAAACTCTATGGGGATTAAATTAATATTAAAGGAGGTCACAGTCAAGTTACTAGTTTTATTATATGGCACTTTAAAGTAGGGTGACAAGACCTCACCTTTAACTGGGGACACATATGAAAAATTCATACTTTAGGGCTGCTTTGATTTCAGTGCAGTTCTGACATATGCCTATTTCCTATGTGACCCCTGGTTAAAGGTTATGTCTGGTCAGCTTACTTTAAAAAAGAACCAACACCTCTTAATGGGATAGTAATACTTTGTTTTATCTTTATTTTATTTTGTAGGCATTACAAAAACATGAAAAATGATGTAAGTCATAAAGGTTTGAGAGATATTCACAAGCAAAGTTTCCCCTCCCGCCCCTTTTACCTAGTGTAAGCTATCTCTTCTCAGATGTGGAATCTGGTTGTAAGACCAGACAGATAACAGCAGGGGACAATCTACTTCCTATGAGACCAATGAAAGCCCTGCTCCCCTTGACAAGTTTTTCAGGTTTTTCCCTTATCTTAATTGAAGATTGTCCCTCTCTGCAGTCTACCTGGGCACCTCCCTTCTGCTCTGGCTGAGCAGTGTTACATCAGTAAAAGGGGCGGGAGGGGGATACTTTGTCAATGAATTACTTTTGAACTACAACTCTGACAGAATAAAACTAAAAACAGTCAGGTTAACAATAAAACTAATATAGTTGTAAATAGGGCAACATGCCCTTTAGAATAAAGCCTTTTATTTTCTAAGTTTGTTTCCTTTAAAACCACTTAAGGACGGCCGCGTGTGCACGAGGCTGACACTTAAGGACCACAGACCTTCTTCTTTTTTTTTTTAATTATAATTTGTGATCCCGGTTCAGGGCTCCCCAAACGGCGTGCAGCCACGCGGGGAGCCCTGAAATCCATGATGACTCTGTCACGTCATGGGTCCTTTTGGCTTGCCAACCCATGATATTCCAGGACCGTCAAAGGTCCTTAAGGGGTGACCAGACATCCCCTCTGACTGCTAAAGGGTTATCGATATGCAGGAGCATAACTACAAAGGGTATAATTGCACTGTGTCCCATCTTCCAGTGGGTACCCCTCTGCCTCAGGGTCCAACAGGTTTTAGTTATGCATCTGTAAAAATGTTTGTGTTGGAGGCCCAATAAATAAATAAAAATGTTTGTGTTGTGGGCCCAATAAATAAATAAAAATGTTTGTGTTGTGGGCCCAATAAATAAATAAAAATGTTTGCACCAATGACTAGTTACCCCACTGTCGCAATGCTCTGGAAACACCTGCCAGTCACCTTAATGCTTAAAAAAAATCACTCTGCAGGGCTTTATAAGAATCAATACAACTCAATGTTATGCATTTTTCAGAAGCATCCAGTATTTAACCCCTTAAGGACCCCCCCCCCCCCATTCTGGAAGTCCAGAATCAGATTCTTGAAAAAAAAAAAAAATGGTTCCTGGTCCTTAAGTGACAGCCATGTGCATGCGTGGCTGGCCCTTAAAGGGTTAAGGAAGATCTGGTCACGTGTATTGATTTTGAATGACAAAAAGAAAAAATATATATAATAAAGAATAAAGAAGAATTATAAGCGTTAACACCGAAGTGTAGCTTTTGTGTTCAGCTTTTTGAAGATGAATAATAACTGGCTGTTAATTTATTAACCCTTTAAGAACCAGATTGGGGGAGGGTGCAACACATTTCTTCACAAGGTGTTGCACACCCTTCTGTTCCTTAAAGGGTTAACAGAATGGCTTTCTTAGAGAAGATTTCCATTCCTCCTAAGAGGGACACTTCTGTCTTCGTTGGTGGTGTTGGGGGCTTGGATGGTGTTCAGGGCATTGCTGAGAATTTCTATAGGTTTTTTTTTTTTTTTTTTTTTCATGACCTATTGACGCCTCTTTGTGTAACTGAATAAGTGATTTAGAAATATATGTACTGAAGTTTAGACAAACATTAATGTGAGTTTTATTGTTATGGAATAAAATATATACATATACACACCACACAGTCTGAGCTCCTGAAAAAAAGGGACACCAGGGTGGAAAATAGGGACAGAGGGATTTGGGTCTCAAAGAGGGACACTTGGGAAGTATGGGAATCCATACTGAGATCTTTCTTTTATTAATCCTGGTGTCTGTTAATGAGTTTTCAAGGAACCCATAACATGCCATGAATTAGTTATGGCGGTTTAAGCACACATGAGACAGGCATGGCTTTCCTCTTTACAGTTCTGAATAACCCTCACAATGTGGAGACTTCCATAGCAGCCAATCAGAGCAGAACATGATGTGCCAGATAACCATATTATAAAGAATATATGGAGTAATTCTTGGGCAAACCACCTATACTACTAAAACATTCCCAGTGATTTAAATTGAGCTTTTTTTTAACTCCTTGCATGCTAGTATTCAGGGGGTTAGGAGTCTCAATAAATCACTGGGAAGTTTTATGTGTCCCCTATGATGTAGTTGGTTTGGCCCAGAATAACTTTTTACTTTTAAAAATATTTGTTTGAGTTCAAAATAAAAGTGGCATAAGCCTGAGGAAAACTCCTTCACTATAGGGGAGAAATGGCCCTTTTAATCCCTTGAAATCATCACCTTGTACGTTCATAAATAATCACATCCTCATTCTGTGGTGTAATTAGTCATTTCGGGGTCCTGGTCCAAACCTTTTCGGGCCCTGTCACACAAATATTTTACATAAGCATAATTAGAACCTCTTGTACTCCAAGGCAGATGCTGGGCCCTGTTACAACTGCTCCCCCCATAGTTACACCCCTGTCCTCTTTTACATTGTAGCTCCTGAGTATCTTACAGATGACTAACAACTCTTTTCCTAGGTAAATTTTCTCTTAACTCTGTGTGTGCCGGGGTGCCCAGCTGTCTGGGAATTAATGTTTGTATATTTGTTTTGTGTAGTTGAGGGACAGTTATTTGCTGGTCTTCCACCCGTTGAACTAGATTCCATCATTCCAAGACATCAGCCTGGTGGAGCTCAGTAAGGGACTACATAAGATAGAATGTACTCATGCACTTGATGCAGCTGTAATTATGCTTGCTAAAGGTGACTTCTGAAAAGAGAGGTACCAGGTCGCTGCATTTTTTGATAGGGGTCCAAGTGACTAGTTAGGCTAGTATATTGAGGTCTATGAAGAAATTTGTAGATAAAATCCTCCATAAAGGTATCTGCTGCAATGGAGTCCAAACTCTAGTTCACATGAGCCACTTAAAGCATGCTCCATTAAAGATCTGTTAACTGTGATGTCCCTGCTAGGTTGGTGACTGATGACAGGCCAACATTATAGTTATATATGATGACATCAACGTGGACTGGAAAGCTATTGGAGACTGTTGTGAACATTGTTCACATGAGCAGTATGGGAAATTGCAATCTGTAGGGCCAGTCCCCCATGCAGGTGAGCCCTACTAAACCTTGCCTGTATTAGGAACTGTCTGCAAGCAAGTTGAGCAACAATGGAGCACAACTGAACTGTGTTTAAAAAATTAACCCCATCGATGCTTGCAATCTAAAGGGATTAACCCTTTGAGTGCCATAGGTATCCAACACCTTGTGTTGCCATGCTTTGGATACCTCTCTGGCACTAAATGGGTTAAAGTGCCATTTTAAACCAACGAGACCTCTTATTTCATACATAAAGGACAGTTTTCCCAGAATTATTCCACTTTTGACTTCATGCATATGCCCCACTGTGCAGACATACTCAATGTGCAGATCTTGCCAGTGTGAACATGGCCTCTGACTGGGGTATTCAACATACTTGGGAACCTTTTTGTGACAATCCTCAGGAATACCACACTACGGTCTGGGGATGGTAGTGGCCCAATGAGGTGATTTGTGTCAAGTGGGTGGAACTTGACCTGGTGGTTTGTGTCAAGTGGGCAGGATTAGGAAAATGGGGGGGGGATTCTTTTAAAATGAACGGAGAATGGGTAGAACTGGCAGGGAATTGGCACAGTTACAGAAACTTGCCACAACCAATGTCCCTAGAGACCTGGTAGTTATCTCTAAAAACAGTGTTTTCAGTACAGATCCAGAGATTTCACAGGTATGGTAGACAGTCACTTAGTGAGAGTTGTATGCTTCAACATGTAGGAGGTCCAAAGACTGACTACCCCTGGTTTAAGCCTTTGGATGACAGAGGGGTATACAACACACTCCTCTGCAATGCATTGCATATCCCTCTGGCAATCAAGATGGCCAGAGGGATAAATAATTCGCTAGGATGTTTGTCACGATGCAGTCGTGGGCAGTCTCTACTGCGCATGATTGCATCAGGTGAGTGAGGAGATGCAAGACTGCTCCATCACATGGAGCAGTGAAGTAGCGGCCGCTTATCCCTTTGCGTGCCAGAGGAGGTTTGAGTAAACACCCCTCAAAATTACACCCACTCGTGCACAGGATGTGATTTCAGAATGCTTTAACAAAAAACTGCAGTGTAGCTTGTTGGATGACTGGCTGGAATGGTACATAATTTTCTTTCATGTTAACAGGACAGCTGAGCCACATTACTTGTTCTGTTGCTGAGAAAGCCACCAGTTCACTTAATACCATACAACTATTTTGTGCGTTTCCTAGCGACTTGATGATCTTGCCTTTTAAGTGAAAGTTGTTACAGATGTATCTGGCATTCACTGGGTTGAAAAAAATTCAGTATACTAATAGGAACAATAACACCTAAAATGAACTGAGATTCTATACACTTAAATACCTTGTGCCCCTTTCTAGCATAAGAAAATTTCTCAGTTCATTTCCAGAAGCCTAAAATCCAGTCTAACATACGGTCTGTGGGGCCTCCCATTCCTGATTTTGTTTCCTCCAGGAGTCCCTGACTCCCATAACCATAACAATCTTGATAGGTGTCTGATAAGTGATAGTCCAGTATTGTCTGTAAACAGCCTGAGTTAAAATAACTGTTTTTCTCAATATAAGAGTGGTGGAAACTATTCTCAGTAAACAGTGGCAGGATTCTCTCATTACAAACAAAATATACCAAATGCTCTCTGAATAAGAGTCTAGACATAAAATAAAAAGCAAATTAATATTATGATTATATTTTTGGGACCAAACCTAAAATAAATAAAGCATTTTTATAATGCTAGTTATCAAATAATTTTCATTTTTAGATTTTGTTCCTTTTTAAAGGCATCCAAAGGATCCGCCCCCAAAAATAATATTTCAATACCTTGGCTCCTCCTTTCACAGGTTTAACAGGGGCTTCAAAGGTTAAAACAGCATCTTTGCTCAACACATACTTTAGCAGATAATACTCTCCTCTGTTCACGTAACTGCACTATAGCTCACTCTTATGTGAGGGTCATTTGTTTGAGTCAAATGTCTTGTAGCTGTGATACAATGGATTCATTGAGCTAGCCCTGAATGCAGACACAAGCTTTTCTTCAGGCTGATTCACATTAACTCCACATACTTTTCTAAATGGAACCAGGCATGAAAAGGGTGTTTTATCCAGAACCATCATTAGAAATAATCAGCCCCAGAGATATTTACTGCATAAATACACAATAGTTCCTAAGTAATAAAAGCAAAACGCATCAATTCTGGGGCAAACCAGTGACACCAAGGGGGACAAATAATACTTCCGATTGACTGGTATTAACCCCATGAATGCTAGAAAAGTCTCCAAAAGTGTTATACCCTCCCTAGCAAAAGGCCACGTGAGGCTGATGTACCACCAGAGGAACCAGAGTAATTCTGGGCACAATTAAAACATGCCCAACAACGACTGTCAGAGAGGCTGTGACACATTGCATTGCAATACGCTGCCGAGCTCTCTAGCATTCACTGGTTAAAACCCCCTTAAATACATGGAAGTTTGTATTTGTCCATGTGAGACTGTTGGTTTTCCACAGAGTGACTCCAGTTTCTTTTTAAATCGGCCTCAATATTCACTTTATCTATTACTATGTCATGTTGTCAAAGTGTTTTAACTCTTTGAGTGCCAGAGAGACATCTAATGCATTGCAGCTCAATGCATTGAATATCTGTATGGCACTCAAAGGGATAAAGGGACATTATAACCTAAAAATGAACCCCTTTAATTATTGGTAGCACCTAAAACACACACCTGAATGTCAGAAGGCTAAACGATGAATTGCACCCCAGTAACCCTTTGAGTGCCAGAGGGGTCCTCTGTCACTCAAAGGGTTAAGTTGTATACAGCACATGCAAAATACTCTTTATCTGCCATTTTGTAAAATGACAATCTATATATTACATCTCTATAATTTGTCAGAGATTCTCCTGCCAAACCTCCCCTGGCAACAGATGTCTACTTGCTACTCTCACTCAATTACATGTGAATTCTGCATCTCTAAAATGCTATATCCACAAAGTTTTTTGGGACTCCTACACACATTTAAGGGAGGCAACAAGTAGTGGGATGTGTGAACCAAAGAGCAAGGGCAACATGTATGAGTCGTTAGGATTTCCTGCCATAGTATGAAGGGGAGTAAGTGGTTATTATGAGGAAGAACCAGACATAAGCACTCAGCGGGATTAGTATGTCTCAGGACTTTAGCACTGGGTAGCTGTGTTTTACGGGGATGATCTGTGTGTGTTTGGGGGGGGGGTAGCAGTTGTCTTGCGTGTTCAAAGGATGCAAGGCAACAATGTTCAGTCAGGGACGGATATAACTTGTTGGGTATACTTCTGCAGTTATCTTCTATGATGAGTCACAAGAAGGTGTAGCAGCTATACCAACTGCTGCATCTGACAATGAGACAAACAAGCACAAAATCACCTGTCCTGAAAGTAGTAGAGAACATTGTGAAAATCCCTATGGGGAAATGTAAAAATAAATAGTTTGAGCTCTCTAAAAGCCTAGAGTAATATACAAGTAGTGGGGAAGAGGCGGGCGATGCCCAGCATGACCTAATGACTGATGATGATCTAGAATATATCCCTCCAGCATCGTCCTTCTTCAGATATAGATGGGTTTGAAAGTGAAAGAGATGATGACATGGATAGAAAGTTAGCAGAAAGGCAGAGGTTCAATCTTCTACCACTGAAAATGAGCACTGTGCCGGTCTGAGAAAACAACTGGAAAGTATGACCCTGGACAAGCAAATATGGCGAAAAGCACACAGTCGTCCTGTCAGTTATCGTCTGCATCATCACTGCTTCCAAATCCAAGTTCAACACACACACACACTAATAGGGCTGAGTAACCAGCAACAACATAGGTTATCAGCATCTAGGGCCTTTGCTTTGAGGGCCTATGCTGCTGTTGGAAGTGCAGCACCTGTGACACCTAGTAGTACAAATTCAGCAACATCTAGCCCCAGTAGTAGTAGTAGCAACAGTATGGACATACTTCACTCAGGATCCAAAAACTAAGTATATTGCTATCTGTTGGCTGTGTAAGAAACATGTGAGCAGGAGGAAAGCATGCTCTCACATAGGCACCTCCTGAATGAGTTTCCATCTGAAGCACAGCCACCGCTCTGATTGGGAAACACACCATCAACAAATCACAGGTGCCACAACTAGCAGCCACAGAAGTACTCCTAAATGTTCATGGGTATCTGGATTAAATAATAGAAGTGCTGTTGATGTGTTAGAGAGTGTGCCACAATTTTCTGCTCCTGCTGCAGAGGAGTACAACTCTGAGTTTGGTTTTGGAATTGACAAGAGTCAGTGCTACACATACCGCCGCCCCCACCACCTCCGCAAGCCATGTCATTAAAGCAATAAAGTTACACATTTCTTCTACTTTATACTACCATCTCACACATACTAATTTCTTGGAAGTCAAAGCCTGCACAAAAAATGAAAACATATGCCTATGGAATAGTGAACTTGCCAAAATGTTGTCAGTTGACTTTCTGCCCTTTTCTTTTCTTGAAAACAGGCTGTAACAAACAGATGTGATATGTTGTACCCTGCTGTCACAGTTTTTTTTCAAGGATGGTTGTGCCAGTGCTGCATAAGCAGGAAGTTAATTTTGTGGGCAAATGACAACCTTTTTCAAGGCATATTTTGCTGTAGGACTCACAACTGTTATTTTCAGCTATTTTTCTCCACTTCAGCCCTCAGAAGAAGTAATACTGTTGTGGAAAATGTTGCAATCATCAGAGAAAACATAGGCAAAAAATGTATGGACAATGGTGAAAATTAGAACATTTTATGTATGGTCTATGGGCCAAAAAGTTTGAGAAAAATGGTTGGTTTTTTTGCAAAAAGTCATGCGGGAATTTTTTGACTTTTTACCCACCCTTTGAAGGCAGTCCCATAGGCTGTCATACAGACCTACCTTGCTGCATCTTTACTGTTTTCCTGCATGAAGGCAGTAAATGGAACACAAAAAATAAGTGCACTCTCTTCTTGTAAGCACATTCCCCCAGTGAAGCTACCAAAAAACCCAGAAAGCCTATTAGGTGTGGTACTACAGGGGAAGATATACAATGTAAACAACAAAAACCCGAGAGCTCCTGCTAACTAGCACTCAAAACTAAATGGAATCCAGGAGAAGAGTGTTTCGCGGATAAAATGTAACCTTTATTGGTATGTGATTTAAAAAAATAAATAAATAAATGGAAGAAGCAAAATGAAAGTGTAGAATGTACTGCCGGGGCAAAAAATCAGACCCGGCTTGCCAAACACAAAAAGAGATGCAAAAATCTCAAAATAAGTGATGTGTAATGAGATTGAAATAATTCTAACACGTTTAGTAACAAAGTAGGACTGGGCATAGACAAACATGGATCAGGAACATCTGAAAGTTTCGTAAGAAAAATATATGAAAGGTTATTGGGAAAAAAACAAAAATCGACACTGAATAATAAAATCATTAGACTCAGACATAGAGCTGTGTGTTATCCACTCATGTAAAAAGGTGCCAGGAGTGGTGGCAAAATATCCAATTCGCTTGAGGAAAAAACCTGTACATTATGGTCAGGATAGTGTATGCAAAATTACCAATTACCAGCCCTAACAAGGGGTCTCAATAAAAATTCAAAGTTCGCTGATAGTGGAGCACTAAGTACAGAGACTAGATCAAATAGAAACAGGAAAAAATCCGGGAGAACAGCACCTCCAAAGCCTGCCTAACATGCGTTTCGCTGCACGCTTCTTCCAGAGGCAGTAAAAGGGCAGCATGCTGGACTCTGGGGCATAATTACCTGTCTAAAATGCATCTTAGCCCAGCTCTGTACTTTTCACAGTGGGTGAACTCACCAATGCCTTTCCATGATGATGATGTGAATAATAATAATTTCTTACAAGAAAACACTCTGCAATGTGGTTGGTGATCAAGTTCTCTGGTTTCTTCTCTCAATTAATTGCTGAGAGTGCAAGAGTCTACCTGGAGTTGGCCTTCTGCCTATATCCCAAAAGGGTACACATTGTTTGAAATGAGTTAAACAACCCCAAACCTCCCTTTAAAATTTATGAAGATAACTTAAAGAAAAAAAGCAATGCTTCTGGTGATGTGTTACCGATAGATTTAAATTAGAACAGTTACTTATTCAGTTAAAAATTCTAGACATTTTACTGGCAAATGGTACATTTTTATCAGTTGTTGGAGGCATTACGTTGCTCCTACCCTAGCAAGTAGTGCAGCTTGAATTTGGCTGGCCTCTTATTACTTAGCGTTATCTCTGACCTTATCTGTTGTATGTACCTTTATTTATATAGCTCTATACATATACACAGCGCTTAACAAAAGTTGAAATAATACAATACAAAAATATAGGACTGGGTTAAGAGCATTATGCTAAAGTGCAATCATTGCATTATTTGTGGGGGGATAGTGCAGCAAAGGGAATCCTATACTGGGAAAGGGCCCTGCCCAAAGGAGTTTGCAATCTAATCTATTCAGTGAACTGGAGTTTGTTTACACAAAATAAGTACTTGATAGTTCATCAGAAAAAGGAATACATAAACAGAGACAGATTAAGAGGCCATAGAGCCCTAGGCAGGATCCCAAATTGGGCCTCCCCCCACCCCCCACCACAAAGCTTCTCAATCTGACCACTGTTCTTGTGGGTAGAGGTGCTAATACCAACTTAATAAGAGACAAAAGGAATACTTTAACACTTTGGATGCAGTAGTTCACAATAGCATTGCAAAGCAATGCACTGGGTACCTCCCTTGCATCCAAGGAGTTAAATATTTTTAAAACTTACCACAGAGCTTACAGTTATGAATTGTGCTACACAAGTGATGCCACAAAGCTCAAAATTGAAGTGGGCTTCACAATTGATACCATAGAGCTCACAACTGAAATGAGGCCAAACTAGTGAAACCATCTACTGAGCTTATAACTGAAATGGGGCTATATATGTGCCCACATATACCCTCTGCCCTCCGGCCTGGTTCCACTGGTAGTCACAGCCCCAGCACATTACCTGTACATTTTTGGAGTGGAGTAGCACGATTTGTCTGCTCTGTCCTTTTTTCCATTTCCTGTAATGTGGAGGATTAGTTTTGGGCTGATGCAGCAGAGGGAGCAGAGAAGCACAGATACATTAAAGTTCTCTGCAACCTCCAGAGACTAAGGGGACCAGTGGCTTTACCCCTGTAACGGTTTTAAGGACACTCAGACACGGAAGGTTTGGGTAAAAACACAGTTTTATTGATAACACAGAAATTTAGAGTAACCCACACGGGTCCAGTATATACTGACAGATATAATACTGACACAGGTCAGGTTACAATAGTAATCAGTATCCCAGACGAGTCCAGTAAAACACAATGGTTTAATACTGACACAGGTCAGGTTACAGTTCGTGTGAATCCTTGACGAGACAGTGGAGAATAGGGTGCTACGAGGCCAAGAGATACAAACAGGCCCTAGTAGTACTGAGACCCACAGGACACTCTCTATGCAGAGAATGACACAAATAGCAACTGAGGCCACACAGTGGCAATCGAAGGCCCTGGACAAATGACAGACTGCCAGAACAGTCAGAGTGTGACTGAGCCTGTATAGCACGGGATATCGCCCACCGGAGGCTGCAAATGACTGTGACCCTAAGCGCAACAGCACAAACCCACAAGGGGTTAAACGAAAGCTCAGACCTGGAATTGGCTGCAAGGCCGTGGAGACAACCGAGGCGTCCAGGGACCAAACCTACCTCGGATTGTAGGTGGTGGACAGGTCAAGCGTACCGTGGTGCAACCTAACTGATCCTAGACATCGGGGTGTAAGGATCACGAGGTGCATGAACCAGAGATTGGGTCACAGTAAAGCAGAACTGCCGTGGCAGAGTAAATGAGGCAACCAGAGGATATGTCTATTAGACAGTTGTGTACATCGGAGGCAAGCCCTCCAGACGGAACACCGGATGGAACAGAGAGCACGACCGGGTTGTTACTCAGAGCAGGATCGTCAGCCAGGCCGGGTCGTTACACCGAGCAGGATCGTCAGCCAGGCCGGGTCGGTACACCGAGCAGGAACGTCAGCCAATCCGGGTCGGTACACAGAGCAGGAACGTCAGCCAGGCCGGGTCGGTACACAGAGCAGGAACGTATATAGGCAGAGTAGTCAGGCAGTCCGGGTCATACACAGGATTCACACAGAAGTCAGGAACAAGCGCTAGCAACTGGAACACCACGAAAGGGCATCACTGAAGTGACAGGGCTCAGAATAAAAGGGCTAGGACTGGGCGGAGACAAACCTCAGTAGCCAATAAAGGGACTCAGGAAGTATCCCTGACATAACAATGTCGCCAGCAAAAGCACGGGCACCGTGATAACCCCTCATATTTCCATGGCACTAGGCACTTGCCTAGGTTGCCCTGTTGATAATCCAGCTCTGTACATTTGCCATCAGTATCATGTCAAGTGGGGTAATTCTGGAGTAAAGAAACTGGAATACAAAAATTCCAGTGCATTGCTTCTAAAATCCATGGAAATAAGTATTTTGTTCCTTATGATGCAGTTGGTTTGGTATTCAGTATTTTGATATGGCTGTTGGCATTTCTGTGACATACAGTTAATGACATACACCAGAGGTGTTGCTAGTTATGGATTGTACTGGCTCATGCCCTGGGTTTCAAGTTTAAAGCTGCAGATTTCATTCACTGCTTGTGGGTGACCTCTCTAAAACTAATGTTGCCATACAAGCCCAAGGCACACTAATAATACATTTGGTCAGCCCAAGTCTCAGGTCTTCTGGGTACCTATCAATGCCTCTGACATGCACTCAAAGTCCTAGGGACATGGTCTGTATGTGATCTATCACAGAATTGCAATTCCCCAATGAAAAATTAATCACGCCTGTCATCTCCTGGTATCCCTTTCATAGGACTCATAAGAAGGATGAACATTAATCTAGAGTAACCTAAAAGGCAAAGGCTTGTTTTGCAGGTAACATTAGCAGTAGTAGGGTCTCTCATAGGAGTCAAACTCAATTTACCCTGCCTAGAACATGCCAATGGGGGGCAAGGTTCATACCACAACTGAGGCAGGTTTAGCAAACACCACTGTGCAGTGTAGCCTACACCCTTGCATTTCTACTACCCTTTATAGCCACACTCCCATGTGCTTTATCATTTTGGGTTATGCCACTCCCCTCTCATTGCTTATGCCCTTATTTTGGTTTTACAAGAAAAAATATTAATAATTTTTTTTTTTTTTTTTCGTGATGGTGAATACGTTGATGGACGTTCACAGCTGGAGTTAGAGCTGGGATGTGTGTGCCATTACTGACCACGGGACAAGTCTTGGAATGGTTTTTTTTCTGAATACCAACATGGCGCTTCTTTTTTTTTTTTTTCTTCCCCTGATGTTGAAAAGTTTCAACATGTACTACTTAACAAAATGCGCATTAGTACAGAATAAGCCAGAAAAATGCTAGCCGTAGATCATATCCTATATAATAATTTGCTAGGATGTTTGTCACGATGCAGTAATGCACAGTAGAGACTGGCCGAGTTTGGGCAGTTGCTACTGCACATGATTGCATCGCGTGAGTGAGGTGACGCAAGACTGCAGTGAGTTAGCGGCTGCTTAACCCTTTGAGTGCCAAAGCAATGCGTTGCTTACCCCTCTGGCACTCAAAGGGTTAACATTACCCGGACCTTAGCCAGTGTACACGGGCTTTTACACTAGTGTTTAAATAAAAACATTAAGTAAACTTACAATCAATGTTTTCATGATGGGATTAACACATGCAAATTGTACAGATAGGACAACACTAAATTCTAATTTTAATGTATTATTTAAAAATAAAATGCACAGTTGCAAATGAGGAGCTTCTCAATTGAACACACGAATGTATTTACAAGTTTAGCTAGTCAACAGTTGCAGTCTTGTGCCAGTCCTCTTTTTAGGCAATAAATACCCATGAGAACTATTAACTCCATATCCCCCTATGGAACTGCATCACACAAAGTTAAGGTTCCAAAAAAAAAAACAACAAAAAACGGTGTGTCTGTCTTTCTGTAATTTGAAATCACCCAAGTACTGTATATTTGTAGCATTATGCACAGTTTTAGAAGGGATACTTGGCTCCGACATTTCTGGAACAAAACTGTGCCAGCAATGAGGCATTTTATTTAATGTAACATTCCAACTTTTTTTAACATCAAGTCCAGTACATTACAACCATTACAATAAATGTTTTGCAAGTTTTTGGGTACATCTATTCGTCTGGTTAAGTGTATTTTACTTTTGATTATTGAGGGCTATTTCACATATGGTGGTGACTAACACAATTTTTGTGCTCTGCTTCAAATGATTTCTCTACACTGGTGATGCTCCGACTAGTGTCTTTAAAGATTGCCAGTTGTGGCAAAGTCCTGTAGACATGTTTACAGCCATTGAGAGTCTACAAAATAATGGCCAGACTGATCTGATCTGTTTTATAGAAGCTGATTTTTTTTTAAAAGATGTAATCTAGCGATATGTAAGGAGAGACGAGGCCTCCTCTTAAGCAGAACTCACCAGGGGTTGTTGATGATAAATCTACTAGCAAATAGCCAAATTGTGTTTGAGTAGCATAATCAGACCTCTTTAACCCCTTCACAGCATGTCAATGTAACGGTTTGTTCGACACACAGACACAGTGGTTTAGGATAAAACACAGTTTTATTGAAATCACAATAAAATAAGAACCCTCACAGGTCCTGTAGTATACAGACACACGACAGGTTAACAATATAAATGCCTACACAGGTCCAGTACAACCATAAGGTACATAGCAGTCTATACTGACACAGGTCAGGCAGAATATGTTTGATTCCCAGGACAAAGGTACTGCATGGGTTAAAGGTCTTCAAGGAGTGTAAACAGTCCCATGTGTTGAGAGTTCTGTGATAGAGCTCTTCCCATATAGAGAGCTTCAGGATGCTTAACGCCCAGGAACAGGCTAGCAGAACAAACGTGAACTGCCAGAGTACAGGAATAGAGTAATGTAGATCACTGCTGTAGCAGTAATGGAGACTGACACCTGCACTCTGCAGGAGCAGTAACGGAGACTAGACCAATGACTCACTGCCGTAGCAGTAACGGAGGCAATGACTTGCACTCTGCAGGAGCAGTAACGGAGGACGCTGCCGCAGCAGTAACAGAGGCGGAGACTTGCGCTCTGCAGGAGCGATAACGGAGACAAGGTATAATGGTACACTGCCGGAGCAGTAATACAGGCAGACACTTGCACTCTGCAGGAGCAGTAACGGAGACAAGGCCAATGGCACACTGCTGGAGCAGTAACGGAGGCAGACACTTGCACCCTGCAGGAGCAGTAATGGAGACTAGGCCAAAGACACACTGCCGTAGCAGTAACGGAAACTGACTCGCACTCTGCTGAACAAAACAGGATCCGGATAGCCTGGAGAATAAGAATGTCGCCAAGGAGACAATAGGCTGTCAGAACAGGAACGTCAGCCAACCCGGGTCGGTACACAGGAGCAGGAACGTCAGCCAACCCGGGTCGGTACACAGGAGCAGGAACGTCAGCCAAGCCGGGTCGGTACACAGGAGCAGGAACGTCAGCCAAGCCGGGTCGGTACACAGGAGCAGGAACGTCAGCCAGGCCAGGTCGGTACACAGGAGCAGGAACGTCAGCCAGGCCGGGTCGGTACACAGGAGCAGGCACTGAAGAATAGTCAGGCGATCCGGGGCAGTACACAGGAGCAGGAGAACAGTGGGTCGGCAAGAGGGGAGATCATCCGCCTGCCCCCTTACAGCCCTTGCCCCTGATAGGAGAACCATTTCAGAGAGTAGCTATTGACATCATAGGACCCCTATCGAAGCCCAGCCGCACTGGTAAGAAATTCATTCTTACTGTTGTGGACTTTGCTACTCGGTACCAAGAAGCCATGGCGCCATCCACCATCACTGCGGAAAGCATTGCGGACACCCTCCTTAAAGTATTCACCCGGGTAGGGTTCTCAGCTGAGATACTCTCTGATCAGGGTGCCCAGTTCACCTCGGAGATCTTCCACCAAGTATGGGCACTGTGCTGGGTAAAACCCATACACACCACAACCTGTCACCCCCAGACTAACGGCCTCTGTGAAGGGTTCAGTGGAACCTTAAAACAGATGCTCCGGGCTTTCACAGAGTCGCACCCGGACTGGGAGCATTACCTGCCCCATCTCCAGTTCACCTACCGGGAGGTGCCCCAGGAGTCCACAGGTTATTCTCCGTTTGAACTGTTGTTCGGGAGAATAGTCCGGGGACCCATGGACATCCTCCGGGAATATTGGGAGGGCAAGTGTGACTCAGAGGAAACCCCGGCGGTTACCTATGTGGTGGAACTCTGGGAAAAGTTAGCCGGCCTCATGGGGTTAGCCCATCAGCACCTCACAGAGACAAGAGCAGTACTACGACAGGCGCACTTGACGTAGGGAATTCCAGGTAGGACAGTAGGTGTTAGCCTTACGGCCAGTCAAACAGAATAAGCTTCAGACTGTCTGAGTAGGGCCATACCAGGTTATGGATAGGCAAGGGGAAACTACCTATGTGATTGCCAAAGGGGCCAAGCAGCAGGACCTCAGGACCTGCCATGTAAACGCCTTGAAAGCTTATCACCCCCATCCTGAGATAGCTATGGCCATATGCACCCAGGTGGGTGACGACCCAGAGGAACAGGACATCCCTGACCTCTTGGCTGCCGCCCAGCCTGGAGAACACAGCAGTCCCATCACCTTGGGCCCCCAGTTAGCAGCTGCCCAGCAACAGCAAGTTAGAGACATGGTACAGAAGTAGTCCCAGCTGTTTTCCCCACACCCCGGCCTCACGACCCTGACCCGGCATCAGGTTCTCACAACCGGCATGGAGGCCGTACACCAACCCGTGTACCGGGTCCCAGAGGCAGTTAAGAAAAGCATGTGGCAGGAGTTGCAAGACCTGTTAGACCTTGGAAGTGACTGCCTCGAAGTTGGTCGACTGGCCAGTTTGATTATTTCCAGCCGACCCCAGGAGGGAGAATCTGGAGACGATGGCCCAGGACTCCCCAGCGTCTTGAGTTCCCTTTATAGGAAGCAGATGAAATTCTCAAAATAGTTACTTGAGATTGAACTTTGTTTACCTATGGGATGTGCAAAGTAATATAAACTTTGGAACTTACAACCCAAGAGATGAATGGAAGGATGGATGGGCAGAATCAATATCCGCTTTTGCCTAGAAAGCACCCTAACCAAAGCTACTAACCATAGTCATCTCTTCAGAAAAAGAGTGCCACCATAAACATATCAGGATTCATGGTGTCACTGAAAGCCCAGCTGGGTAAGAGAGTTGAATTTTCCAAAATGCCCTTGTTCCTGTTTCAGGATGATCTTCAGAGGAAAAAACCCAAAGATTTGGGAATGGTTTAACTGAAAATGGCCCTGCCATACGCCCCAGAGCAACCTCTTCAGAAAACATCTCTTGCACAATGTCAGCATGTTCCAAAGCAAGTTTAAGATTTCACCCTCCCGCACTTCATCTACTAATTTATTCATGTAAATTAGGCCTGAACCCACCTGAGCATCACCAGCCATGTAGCTGATAACAGCAGTTGAAACAACTTACAACATTTTTAGCAATCTTTAGTGCTGTGGTTTTTACAATTTCTATTCCACATATGAACAATGGTACAGCTTCTCTGAAAACTTCTGAAAATATCACCTAAATCACTGCCGTACATGTGGGAACCCCCATAAAATCCTGGCAGTCCATGACCCGCTTATGCATTATAATACATACTGTAAATGTGTTAATCCTAATGGCCAGTATGTTTACATATTTCAGTACAACGCTCCTTTCCGTAGTCAAGTGTATCTTCACAATAAAAGATAATGAGGGCTTCACATAGGATAGTATGTTTTGATATAATATCAAACCCACTTCTTTTTCTTTTGATTGGATACTCACAATTTTCAAAATGGTCTTGATACACATATATGAATGGCAGACATATCCAGCTGATGGGTGACTTTAGAACCCTCTCTGACTTTGGTACCATTGTCTTTCACCAGTAGATCGCTGAGCTAATTGTCCGTATTTACCTCCAGTTGCACATCAGGTGTACATGTAAGATACTCAGGTTAATCTCATTGGTGTTTTATTTCCCCAGCAGTACTGATATAGCTAGTAGGGGGATATTATGAGATTGTCTCTGGTCAGACTATAGGAATGCTTATTGTAGACTACTCCGCAATAGGAATCCTTATTGCGCTGACCAGGGACAGGCACGGAATATCCCACTGCAAACTATATCAATACCCTACTCCACAATATATATTCATAAAGCCTAATCAGGGACAGGCTCATAACATTCCCCTGCAAGCTATATCAATACCGGTGGGAGATAAACGCTGGTGAGTAACTCTGAGTATCCTACATGTACACTATTTGAATGGTGTTGATGCACTTTTCTCCTTCTGCATTGCTTCTTGACTCTCTTTTCTTTAATTTCTAGTTTCGCAATAGCCTTCCTTTTTCTATTCTGGTCATTTTTTTAGTTCATTTGTGATGTGGTCAAAATATTTGATGCCAGGTATGTAATGAGGTTTGACGTAGTGCTGTGTAACCATTTCATTATCCTGGAACTCTTTGATTAGGGATGTTGTGCTGGTAAATACTGTAACTGCTTTCAAAAAAGCAATGGATACCTATCTAGCACAGAACAATATTGAGAATTATGACAGATGACTTCAATGCAGATAGATTACATAGCAGTTTAGGTTGAAAAAAGACTTGCGTCCAAGTTCAACCCTTTTCCTATTCGTGTTTAGTCGTTCATCCAAAAGATGGCAAAAACCCCTCAATACAGCAATTTCAAATTCTGTTTTGAATAGGGGGGAAAAATACCTTCTTGATTCCAAATGGCAATCGGATTTCTCATTGGAGCAACAAGCACTAAATAAATATCAATCCCAATACAAACATATATAACCCTCTATGTTCTGTTCTTTTAAAGAAATATCCAGGCCCTTTTTAAAGGCATATACTGTATTCGATAGTATCACCTCCTCAGGCAGTGAATTCCATTCTTTTATTGTCCTTACTGTAAAGAATCCCTTTTGCTGTTGTAGATGAAATCTCCATTCCTAAATTTTAAACAGGTGACCCCTCATCCTTACCAGTTACTCCATATATAGTGTGGCATGCTGTATCCATTTTATTTTATGTTATTCTGAGACCCTAGTGTTATTCACAGTGCATATCTCATCTATTAAGTAATATAAAATATTTCTTGGTTTCCTTGTTGTGGATAGAACCTTAAGCGCCAAACAGTATCCTTTCCTTGAATATTATATTACACATGTGGATGTGGTTTCTGGAAAGGGGCAGGGCACCTGTCAAAACTGAGCTTGAATCCTATGTCAGACCCTACTACTACTAGCACAGTGATTATCGGCCCAAAAATGTAACTTGTCCTATCAGGCTGTTCATATGGGCAGCTACCATCTTGTGGGAACATGCCTGTTTCAGGTAGCTACAGGTCCTAACTTCAACGCATGGAAGATTTGCAAAGTGAAATTTCAAAGCAACTAATCAGATCATTTACAGTTTTTCCTACAGACAAAATTATGGATAGTGATGCTCCTCGTAACCTCCAATGAATGGATGATCTGCTCTGCCCTTTTCCTGTAATCCTATATGGCGTACACAGGTGTGGTCTAACCATCTGACATGCCCCCTTAGTGGGCTTTATCAGTTCCTCATTCAAATAGCCCATGTGAGCTTGGCCTTGGATGTATGTCATGATCATTATTTTGTTTTCATCTGTAAGTTGGCACCAATACCGACTCCAAATGCCTGGCTCTTAATTTGTTTAACAGGGTGGAGGCAAAAGCCCTTCATAGATCTGTCCATAATCATTTTTTATATATGTGTGTGTCTACATATTTTTTTTATATATATAAATTTTCTGTATTTACTGTTAGGTACACCTCTGGCACTCAAAGGGTTAATTGGGAATCTGTATTTGTTCTTTGATACAGTTGGTTTGGCCCTGAATTGTTCCACATTTCTCTTCATACAGATTCCCTGAAGTCTCCTCCTTACTACATAGTGCTAATAACCCCCTCCCCCCCCCCCCCCCCCGGGCACTACAGAGGCTTTTTATTTACATCCTGGTTCTTATCCAGGATATCCTATATAATAATTTGCTAAGGATGCTTGTCAGTAGAGACAGCTCCGCGCGCTGCAATCATGCTCAGTACAGACTGCCTGCGCTGCGGCGGGGCACTCCGGAGTCCTCTCTGCACACCTTCCTGGGACTGCTTGGTCCCAGGAAGGTGCGCAGAGAGGACTAAGGTCTGAATTCGGAGCGCCCCGCTCCATATCAGCCACGGCGCTGGCAGTCTCTACTGTGCACGGCTGCACTGTGGACGTTGCTGGGTGGCACTGTTGCCCGTGTACATGGGCTCTTCAGCTAGTTTATTATAATCTACCTTTGTGTTTAATCTGCAGGTTCTCAGAAACTGAAACATGGCTGAAAAACCCAAACTGTACTACTTCAATGGAAGAGGTAAAATGGAATCTATACGCTGGTTGCTAGCCACAGCTGGTGTTGAGGTTTGTATTTTTTTGTTTTCTTCTTAATGTAATTTCCAACATTGAGGCTCATATATGGGAAAAAATGTCAAGGCTCTGAAGAAAACAAACTGCATTTCAGTGAATAAATATTCTCTTTGATTTAAATTGGGCTTTTAACCTCTGGAACGTTAGATGTATGCAGTGCATCACTAAGCAATGAATGTGAGAACTCGCAGCATCTAATGATTAAAAGCCTCATTTGGAAAATGATTATTTGTTCTCTATTGGGCAGTTGGTTGGCTCCAGAATTGCACCACTTGCTTGCTAATTTTCTTACTGTTAAAAAGTTTAACTCTTTGAGTGTCAGAGGGGAATGCAATGCATTGCATTTCCCTCTGGCACTCAAAGGGTTAAGGGCTTGTTCACATATTCCTGCCATGCAGAGTTGCCCAAAAAAGAGGAATAGGGCACATGGTACCCTATAGTTCAGTTCGTATGTGCAGGAATTACAGCGATACGACTATGACGGGTGACACAAACATAGCTTCCCAATGGCTAGCGATGGACACTGGGAACTGCAGCAATGAAATTCAAATGCGTGAGTGAATGGTTACAATGCTCTACACAAAGGTTCAGTCAGAGGCTGACCACTTGGGAGCCAACCAGTCGGGTAATTCTAGACCCACCAACTGTTTTTTTTAAAGAGCTATACTCTACTTTGTTTGACTTGCAGGGTTAGAGCAGAGCACAATTGCTCATGTGAACAAGGGCTTGGCATCAGAGGTGACTACATATGATAACGTCCTCATTAGTGTGTGTTTGTGTGTGTGTGTGCTGTGTACCTCTGACAGCTTCTAGTTACCAGTAAAATTCTGAAAATATTTTCCAGATATGGACTGACACTATCCACCAATTCTATAATATTGTTCATTGAGTTTTAACATCTTGAGTGCATGAAACTTTTGTTGCATTGCAATGCTTTGAAAACCTCACTAGCAATCAAGGAATTAACCCATGGATGCTGGAGATGTCTAAAATATTACTGAGAAATGCACTGGAGGTATATCTAGCATCCAAGAGGATAAAAGCCTCTTGTTAGCTAAGTTGACAAGACCTCTCCTTCAGCTGGAGATACATAGGAAAGTAATCTGCAGAGCTGATTTGACCTCGATGCAGCACTGCAATATGCATATTTCATGTGTGTCTCCAGATAAAGGAGAGGTCTGGTCTGATTACTTGGGATTAGAGCACCCCATGCATGATATGAAGGTTATGCCGATTTAATGGTATTACTGAGTGTGCTCATAGAATCAGTTATATTTTTTCTTTGTTTTTAACCTTGCCACACTGTTCATTTGGTTGTTGCAGTGCATTTGGATATCCATCGAGCACTTTAAATAACGGTGACAAATCTGTGTCTCCTTTTGCAGTTTGAAGAGGAGTTCATAGAAACAAGAGAACAGTATGAAAGCTTACTCAGAGGTATGTTTTTAAAGGGAAATTACGGCAAATAACTTAAGCCCCCAGTATGAGACCTCATAGCTCTTCAAGGGGTTAAACCCCCTATTTAGATAAACAGGAATTTTTCGTTAATTTGCCACCTTTGTAAGAGTTCATGCTTCAGAAGTCTCATTATTGTTTTGTGTATGTGGCCTTTATAATGCAAAGAGCGACCCAGTAAAGTATAAAGAAAGGGATCACCATGAGTGTGTGTGCATGGAGTTGGTCAGGTTGCTTTCCTCCCAAAATGGGTGGGGCAATACTGAGAATATTTAGGATATTTCATTACTTGTATGCAACTGAATTATTTAGAAGGAGAACAGATTATTGTATTTACACAGGCTAATTTATAAACATATATACTGAAGTTTAAACAAACATGAATGTGAGTTTTATTGCTGTGGATCTCTGTAATACACTTCTATGCACACCACACAGTCTTCTCTCCTGAAAAAAGAACACAAGGGTAGGAAAGGAGGACAGCGGGACTTGGGCCTCAAATTGGGACTGTTACCCTAAAGAGGGACACTTGGAAGGTATGAAGTTGTTAGGTGGGATTAATGGGGAATTGGGATATCATTGGTTGCTAGGGGGTGCAACGGGTTAGATTAGTATTGTTTTTTGTAGTATAGCTAGAATAGGGAGGTAAGGCTAGTCAGCAGTTCTCTGTCTAGTTATGACATTTATTGTTCTGTATTATATTTAATAGCGTTGTCATCGTTGGAGGTCTGTTTATGCACCCTGTCAATCATAATGTGACTCCTGTACAAGGTTTGGGTAGGCATTTGGCTCTTGGTTGACCTTGCTGTGGTTTATGAAACCTGCTCACTGCTCCATGGGTGACTGGCATAGGACATTCTGCCACCTGATCTCAGCAGGGAGGCTGGAGCACATATCTTGTATTGTGTTATCAAGGTTATTCTACTTATATTATTTGGGTGTCTTACTGGCAAAGAGTATTGACTGGCTAAATGCTGTAGCCTTTGCACCTATACCTCTTGTCTTGTCTGTCTGTCTCTTTTTGTCCCTTGCTTCAGTCCTCAACATTTAGCATCATGAAAACCGAAGGCAACCACTTGACTGTAATGCATGTACTGACATTAACAATGCAATGGGTACAGATGAAAAAATGCACTTCTATTTCATATTTTATATGCTCTTGATAATAGAACTTTTCATTTTGTCAGATGGAGCTTTGCTGTTTCAGCAAGTGCCAATGGTGGACATTGATGGGATGAAGCTGGTGCAGGCAAAAGCCATTCTTCAGTATATTGCTGCCAAGCATGACCTCTATGGAAAAGACCTGAAGGAGAAAGCACTGTAGGTGTCATTTCTATCAGTTGTTATCATGTGAAGTTCTGGAGAAAAGCATCTTTGTCATTTATGGCGCGATGCAAGAAACGTTTGCATCAGATAAAGGCATTTTTGTGCGCAGATAGATTTTGCGCATGTTCTAATCCAGGATGCTAAATACCAAACGCTTCTTGAATTGCACATGAAAAATTCCATTTTACGACAACAATACACAGACGTAAAAATTCATTCACAATAGCAGTTCTTGCATTAGGCGCATTTCGCTATTCCACTCACACAGATTTGGTAATCTTAGCCACGCCCGCAAAAAATAAATATACGCAGCCATTCGCTAATCTTGAATTTTCATGCGCAATTCAACAAAATCATGCGCAAACCTATTCCCTAGTGGTTTTTACACTGGAAATAGCGATTGCGCACGTTTCCTGCATCGCGCCATAAGTGACAAATTAAAATTTCCATTTGACGTGGGGCTTTAAAACATATGACTGCTAGAGAGGTCAGCAGTACATTGTAATGGGGTTAAAATCCCAATTTAACTCAATGGTGATTTTAGGAATGTTTATGCAGTTGGTTTGCACCAGAATTGCACCTGTTTAGTTTCCAGATTTGTACTACACCGATGATAATTTGAATGAAGGAATCTGTGCAGAAATGTTCCATTCTAACAAGGGATGCAACAAATCTCACTCTACGCAGATACCAAATATTGCCTTTATTTGGTGGGGGGTAGATTTATTAACCTAAATCAAGCCCTTAGGGAAGTCTAAATTGCACCATTATTAGTAGGGAGATTAGCACAGTTTCATTTTCATGCATTGCATTGGGTACCTCTCTGGCACTCAGAGGGATTTGACAAACCTACAGATACTAGAACATGTACATCCACAGGACTCTTTTGGACTATGAAGCATTTGTTTTGAATGTGAAATGCATTAGACTGATTATTTCCCATATACACTGTGGAAGTACATGCATTCTTTGAATTCTACAGTTTTACATATCGTCTGTTCCTTAGCAGGCCTAAAAATTAGGTTAATACAGCCTCAGATGAACAACAACACATGGCAAATTATACCGTGTCATGATTTATTTAACAAAAATAAAGCCAAAATTGAAAAACTAAGTACACATTATGATTCAATAGCTTGTACAACCACCTTTAGCAGCAATAAATTGAAGTAATTGTTTTCTGTATGAATTAATCAGTCTCTCACAGCGTTGTGCAAGAATTTTGGCCCACTCTTCCTTACAACGTTGCTTCAGCTCATTGAGGTTTGCAGGCATTTGTTTATACTCAGCTCTCTTAAGGTCCAGCCACAGCATTTCAATTGGGTTGAGGTCTGGACTTTGACTTGACCATTGAAACACCTTGATTCTTTTCTGTTTTAGCCATTCTGTTGTAGATTTGCAGGTGTGCTGTTGCATGACCCAGTTTCGGCCAAGCTTTAGCTGTCGGACAGATAGCCTCACATGTGACTCTAGCATACTTTGGTATACAGAGGAGTTCATGGTCGACTTAATGACTGAAAGGTTGCCAGGTCCTGTGGATGCAAAACAAGCCCAAATCATCACCCCTCCACCACCGTGCTTGACAGTTGGTATGAGGTGTTTGTGCTGATACGCTGTGTGTTTGGTTTTTCACCAGACGTGGCACTGTGCATTATGGCCAAACATATCCACTTTGGCCTTGTCTGTCCAAAGGACATTTTTCCAGAAGTCTTGTGGTTTGTTCAGATGCAACTTTGCAAACCTAAACTGTGTTACCATATTCTTTTTAGAGAGAAGAGGCTTTCTCCTGGCAACCCCTCCAAGCAAACCATACTTGTTCAGCTTTTTTCTAATTGTACCGCCATGAACTTTAACATTTAACATGCTAACTGAGGCCTGTAGAATCTGAGATGTAACTTCTGGGTTTTGCAATTTTTCTGAGTATTTATCACGGTGCCCCGTGATTGCCTGTGACTGACATTGCCCTGGAGCGACATTGTTTACTATCTAGCTGTTGCTCTCGCTGAGTCGCTATTCTTATAGGGCACCGCGCTGATGAGGTCATTGCTCCACCTACTTGTCAGGGTTTTTTAAACCTCAGCCTGTGTCACTTCCAATGCCCTTTTGTGGTGTACCTGAGCTTATTACTGTGTTGGTGCATTACTGTTCCTGTGTATTACCTGGCTACGTCTGACTCCTAGCTCGTCTGACTACCCGTTCTGGTTACGACCATTGATGACGTCTGACTATCCGATCCGGTTTTGACCCTTGGCTGCCTCCTGGTTTACCTTCTGTGTTGCGCTCCATGACCATTCCATTTATTCGGTTTGGTTCCCGTGCTGCCCTGTGTCTTCCGCTTTGCGCTCACTTCTGTTAGCGCGCTTGTCGGTCACTCTGTGTGTCTGACCTCCCGTGGCCGTACCGATCTGTGCTGTCTAGCTTATTCTCCATCTGGCTACCGCCTGGTGTATCCCCTGTCGGGATACTGGTCTACTCCACATATTTGCCGACTGTGTGTATGGGAGTGCTCTGCACTGCCATCACATCTACCGTGTAGTCCCAGAGCCATTCCGTTTCTGACCACCTGTCCTGTGAAGGGTGAGGAAAGTGCCTACACTGTTCCCCTCTGGTCTTGTGAAGGTGTGCCATCCTATCCGGGTACGGGAGTGCTCTGCACTGCTCCCACATCTACCGTGTAGTCAAAGGGCCATTCTGTTTCTGATCACCTGTCCTGTGAAGGGTGAGGAAAGTGCCTGCACTGTTCCTCTCTGGTCTCGTGAAGGTGTGCCACTCAATCTGTGTATGGGAGTGCTCTGCACTGCCCTCACATCTACCGTGTAGTCCCAGGGCCATTCCGTTGCTGACCACCTGCCTGGTGAAGGGTAAGGAAAGTGTCTCCACTGTTCCTTCCTGGTCTCATGAAGGTGTGCCACTATCTACTGCCACTTGGGTCATTTATTGCCATTTGCCTGCTGCCTTATCTGCTGCCTTTCATTGTATTTAATAAAGTTTTAATTAAGTTCATCTGTACTCGTCAGTGTGTTCAATTCCGAGTCACTCTGTGACAGTATTGCACGGTATGACCTTTGAGGTGAATTTGCTGGGACGTCCATTCCTTGGAAGATTGGCAACTGTCTTGAATGTTTTCCAATTTTGAATAATCTTTCTTACTGTACAATGGTGGACTTTAAATTGTTTGGAAATGGCCTTATTACTCTTCTATGATGGGTGGCAACAATTGCTTCTCTAAGATCATTGCTGATGTCTTTCCTCCTTGGCACTCTGTTAACACACACCTGAATGCTCCAGACCAGCAAACTGCTAACACTTTTTTAACGCTTTTATAGAGGTGGTCACACTTGTTGATGATCAATGGCATTTGATTAGCAGCACCTGTCTGCTACTTAGCATCTTAATTCCTATGGCATCAGTAAAGGTGTACTTAGTTTTCCACACGTCTTCTCCATTTTGGCTTTGTTTGTTAAATAAATCATGTCATGGTGTGATATGTCATGTGTTGTTGTTCATATTATTCTCCCAAACCAGGAAAGAAAAATATGTGACCAGGAGCGTAGATCTGATTTTATGAACAATTCTAGCTCGGGCATGTTTAGCGAGACTACAAAAGAAATAAAGCGGGCGAGATGTATTCCAAAATATTTGATAGTCGTTTCCCCAAGGAAAGAGGTAAGTATTCTGGAGAGGTCCAGAACCATGAGATTCAGGACTTTTGAATTTATTATAGTTAGGCTTATAAGAGCAAAAAGAGCAAGAAAGGGGTGAAATGTACATTCTGGGAAGGTAAGAAAAATGAGAACATCATCTGCGTAGCTGTTAAGTTTTTAACCTCCCTGGATGCCACTTTTATGCCTGAGATGGAATCAGAATTACAAATAGAGGACAGAAGCAGTTCCACGGAGACAATGAACAAAATGGGAGAGAGTGCCATTCGCTCTAACCTGTGCTGATCGATTAGTATACATGGAGAATATAGCCGAAATTATGCTATCCCCTAATCCTAAATGAAGTGTCACCACTTCCATAAACTACCAACTCACCCTGTCAGAAGCCTTCTCTGCATCTAAAGAAAGAAGCAGAAAAGGAAGGGAGGAACTCGTGGAACGATGGATAAGGGAGATCGCTTTGACATTATGTCTAGTCTCTCTACCTGGTTCAAAGCCATGCTGATCAGAACCAATTAAAGTGTGTAATAGAGGCTTAAACTGATCAGTGAGGAGCTTTGCAACCCGTTTCAGATCAACATTTAAAAGAGAAATTGGTCTGTAGTTGCTGCAATGGGATGTCTTTTCCTTGTTTCGGAAGAACGGGGATATGTGCAGAAAGGGCTTGCGATGGCCAGGCTTGACCTGATAAAATAGCATTAAAAGTGGAGGTCATGTAGGGGATCAGGGAGATTTGGAACTGTTTATAGTAAGATGCAGAGAAACCGTTAAAGGACATTTACTGCTTGGGGAGTGAAATCCCTATGCAATAAAGAGGACGAATCGGCCGAGAGGCGAGGGAGGTTCGCTGTATTCAAAAAGGCAGAGCAAGAGAGGAAGGGGGAAATATCCGGAAGGGAATAAGAAGATGAAATGTTATACAGCTGAGAATAGTAGTGCTGAAAGGCTTCAGCAATCACTTGTCCCGTTTAAACTTTAGAATCTGATTCATTTCTCCCATGATGAATGTATCAGAAACATGCTGACATGAAGCTTGAAGCCGCGAGTAAATCCCCGCATCTCCTGATCGTTTATGTTCCAATTCAAGGGCACGAAGGGAGTCAACAATGCATACAAATATATGCCTCTGGCTTTTTTGCTTCCACGCACCTTGAGCGTGTTCTGGAACATGACATTGTTATGGACGAGTGTGAAGTGTATAGCTTGTATAATGAATGTCTTCCATAGGCCAGGAATGGTGATATATTGGTTTAGGTAGTAGTATATGACTTCCAATCTCAAATTATGAGCAACAGAAGTGTACAAGGGACTGACATCACATATGAGCCAGATATGATCTTTTTACCATTTTGTATCGCCCAGTTTCTAGAGGATGTGTGTTGAATACCTGGTGTATGTCCTTATGATTTTTACATATTTCTTTAAAAAGAAAAAAAAATTGCATGAATTGGTATAGATTACATGTCAGAGATTGAATACATGAGATAATCGGTCGGCCAAGTGGATTCTGATATTTTGGTAAGTGAGGATATATAGCAGTTCTTGGAAACTGTCCCTTGAGGAACGAATATAGGAGGGACATATTATTATATGCACAGTCAATCAAATCCTTAGATTTCTTCTGGGATTGGGGTTGTGAGCTACTTTCAATAAAATTTTCCCTCTCCCAATAGGCGATGTACTTTCTTTAGGTAATCTGCTTTGGATTTTATTACAGTCCCTCCACAGAGTGCAATTATCCAGGTCCGCCTTAATCTGAAATTCTATACGTTGGTAATGTTTTTGTATTCATAGCAAACAGCAATCTAATTCTGCACTATACAAACCCACCTAAAAATGGTGTGTACATATTACATACATTAACCCTTTGAGTGTCAGAGGGGTACGCAATGCATTGCTTTGCAATGTGTTGAGTACCCCTCTGGTACTTAAAGGGATAGTATTACTTCAAAATTACTATCCCTCATATTGTAGCCCTTAATATACTGAGTTAAATGACACCAGTGGCATCTCTCAAACCTTTATGGTTTAAGAGATAGCCGCTTTCAAAGTTTCCTCTCCCCTGCTGTCAGCGTTCTGCTGCCAGCAGGGAATCCGGTCTCTGAATCAAGAGGAGGCTCTTCAGCAGAGCCATTATCTCGGGAATGGAAGGAAAAATGATTCATTAAAACAGTCTTCTACGTGTGCTTGGTAACCAAGCACACATAGAACACTGTTTCAATGAATAATTTTTCCTTCCATAACGAGATATCGGCTCTGTTTAAGAGCCTCCGCCTGTCCCGGGACCGGATTCCCCTGCTGGCAGCAGAATGTTGACAGCAGGGGAGAGGAAACTTTGAAAGCGGCTATCTCTTAAACCATAAAGGTTTGAGAGATGCCACTGGTGTCATTTAACTCAGTTTATTAAGGGCTACAATATGAAGGATAGTAATTTTGAAGTAATACTATCCCTTTAAAGGGTTAATGGAGTGATGTTCAGTGATGATATTATTTTTTGCCGAATGAGACCAACCATATAAATATTTGGATTACGTCCATCATTGAGAGAGTAGATATTTTTCCATATGTGACTAAGTTCAGAGAAAATCAAATTGCTTGTTTCTCTACCCCCTTGAAGAAACCATTGTGTTTAAGATTGTTATCCGTGGGTAACATTATCCCCAATTAAACCGTTTGTGACCCAAAAAATATGTGCTACTCGGTACACTAAATTGCAGCACATTGGAGTTGTTTTGCTGAATCACATTTTATTACATTTTATTGTATCTTTTTTTTTATTTCACTAGTTTTTTTTTCATTCGATTCATGTGGTGGTTCATATTATAGTGGGATGGATCTAATATGAGGTTATCACACATTGTCACATACACCGATACAATGTCACTCCCTATTCCCTCCATCTATATTTATGATTTGAGCTTTGTATATATGGTATGGCTATTAGCAATCATAGAACTTTCCCATTTTTTCTTATCTTGTACTCGATGTTTTATTGCTTTAGTTTATTCGAAAATTTGATAATTGAATATTTTTTTCTATAATTAACAATATTTTTATTTACTAATACTTTTACTTGTGCTGTTCCCCTCCATACTTGTTATTTCTACATTTAACCAGAGTGTGGTTCACTGTTTGCATTGGATTGATTCTAGCTTTTGTTTGAGCCTACACTTGAACTTCACTGGTGATAAGTGACGGAGCGGGGGTGGAGGGGAAAACAGCATCTGATGCATTGACATCCCTTTACTGCTGTTCCACCAACACGTCCTGCATCCTGGACATAGTGATGTTTTAGTATCATAGTTTAGTTCTCCAAAGTGAATCTTTAATTTCTTCCGGATTTCACATCTGTAGAGGCGACTTTCTTTCTTCTGCCAGAATTCCAAACTCCTCCCTTTTTAAGTCTACTGCTAATTAGTAGCTGCTAGTTATGACCAGTCCATAGATAGTGAACTATATATCATACACAGATTTTTAAAGGAAAACATAATCTAAATTTAGGTTACAGATTTCTGTTAAACTGAAGATTTAGGCAGAAGCTCCTCAGCCAAGTCTTTAGAGCCACCTTACAATGAAAGATTTAAAGAAGAACTAACACATCCTTATAACTACCACCAACTTGGCCAACAAATCCTACTGATCCCTATTAATGTTACTCCTGTGCCTTCTGTTCAAAAGAAACATCCTCCCTCAGTCCTGGACAGGGCCGGCGCTACCATTAAGGCAGCACAGGCAGCTGCCTTAGGGCGCTGCATTGGAGGGGCGCCGGAAAGGGAGAAGATGAGAATTTTTTTTTTTTTTTAATATATCTGCCGCGAGGGAGCACTCATTTACACGATCAAGCGCTCCCTCGCGGCGTCTATGGGACGCTCACAACGCAGAGCGACCCAGGCTGTGTAGTAATACAGAGCTCTGGGAGATGACATCATCTCCCAGCGCTCTGCATTACTGAGAACAGCGCTGGGAGGTTCAGCTCTGTGCCAAAGGAGGCACAGAGCTCTCTTATGGCTAGACCACCAGGGACTCAAGGTAGGGAGCATTGTGGAGAAGAAGGGGCATAAAGGAAGGAGCATTGTGGAGCTGAAGGGGCATTATGGAAGGGCATTGTGGAGATGAAGGGGCATAAAGGAAGGAGCAATGTGGAGGTGAAGGGGCATTATGGAAGGGGCAGATGAAGGGGCATTATGGAAGGGCATTGTGGAGATGAAGGGGCATAAAGGAAGGAGCAATGTGGAGATGAAGGGGCATTATGGAAGGGGCAATGTGGAGATGAAGGGGCATAAAGGAAGGAGCAATGTAGAGATGAAGGGGCATTAGGGATGAAGGGGCATTATGGAAGGGGCAATGTGGAGATGAAGGGGCATTATGGAAGGGGCAATGTGGAGATGAAGGGGCATTATGGAAGGGGAAATGTGGAGATGAAGGAGCAATGTGGAGATGAAGGGGCAATGTGGAGATGAAGGGAGCATTGTGGAAGGTGCAATGTGGAGATGAAGGGAGCATTGTGGAGATGAAGGGAGCATTGTGGAAGGGGCAATGTTGAGATGAAGGGGGCATTGTGGAAGGTGCAATGTGGAGATGAAGGGAGCATTGTGGAGGTGAATATGTGGGCGGACGCAGGGGACTGTGGCAAGGTCGGGGGGGCAGGTGGATTGTGTCGGGGGGGGCATCAAAATGCACCTTCACCTGTGTATACAAAAATCCTTTCACCAGCCCTGGTCCTGGATACCATTTGCGGTCAGTTATTCTTTCCAAATGGGAGTAGGCAAAGTGAATCAGTTTACATAAAGTGTTAACACTGAGTGCCACAGGGTTCCAAAGTGCATTTGCAAAGCATGTAGTCGCACACCTCCTAAAAGAGATAAAATTACCAGGTGCAATTAGCAGAGTTTGAGGCTGTGCTAGCAACTGTCTTGTCCTTCATGTTAATGACATCCAGGATTGAGTAACCATCTGCATACCAGAGGTATGCAATGCATTGCACACCCCTCTGGCATTCAAAAGGGCAGAACTACCACCTCGCCTGAAGTTGCCCCCAAAGAATTACCCATCTGGCGACTAGCTGCTCAATAGTGCTAGTCGCCAGAATTACCGCCTTATAGAGAATTCCTACTGTTCCCAGGACTGACAGCCAGGAAACGGCACAGACATCTTTCCATAGTGACATCTGTGCACCTGCGCTATCAGTCCCTTCCGGTACCATTTGTCTCCTAGCAACGTCTCCTAGAGCAGGCTGGGACTGACAGTGCAGGCACGCAGACGTCACTATGGAAAGATGTCTGTTTCCTGGCTCAGTCGCAGGAGCAGTAGGAATTCTCTATAACAAGGTAATAATTCTGGTGACTAGTATTATTGAGCAGCTAGTCGCCAGATGGGTAATTTGGGGGCAACTTTAGGCAGGGTGGTAGTTCGCTTTAAAGATGTTGAACAAAGGCAGAAAGGCAAAATTTATGTTGCCCATTAGGATTTTCTGACTATAGTAAATTAAGTAACAACATGACAGAGCTTTGTTTTGGGTGATGTATAATCAGATGGAAAAGCCTAATTCATCTCTTTAGGCCTAATCATGTTATATAAATTTCATCAGTCTCCATACTTTCTTCAGTGTTGATGTAAAATGAATAAAATGTCCAGTGTAAAAAGTACATTTTCCCTTCTACAGATCTCAGTTGAAGGCTTTGATTTCCATACAAAAGATGATCCTATATAATAGAAGATATCTACCCCTGATATCTATACATATAAAGTTAAACCAGTGATAAGAGAAGTTAAAAAACACTTTCTACGATCAGGTTATCATCAAGGAGAGCTTCAGTTTGTCTGTTGTTGGATCAATTGAGTCTGTTTCTAAAGTCAGTGGACTTTCAGTAGAGCAAGCTCTTGTATATGTGTCCATCAGGTCATCTGACATCTTATATAAACAGTCACTGTTCAGTGAAGAAATTACAAGTCTAACCTAGACTATCTCAACTAATCAAGTTAATTTGTCTAAAGCTACTTGTTATGCATATCATTGAAGGCCTATTGTTTCACAGGGAGAGACCTGGTTGGAGTGAGACAAGGAATTTGGATGACTGTTGCACGACAAAGGCAATTTATGTGCATGCCTGCTAAGAAGCTGCACCCAGAAATGCTTTTCAAATAGTGTTAGTTGTTTTCAACAGAAGCTTTTACTAAAATATTTCTATTGTATCTGGAGACTAGAAAATCATCAAAAATGTATTAATCTGATAACGTTGTTGGCTCTCAAATTTACTAAAGTCTTCTGACTGTTATCAGGTGCGGGGTTATTAGAATTAATACAGATAGCTTTGACATTGGCTCAAGTGGAAGAGTTATAATATAAATGAGCCACTAAGGAATCTTTGTGGATATCACAACTTGGATTATGGGCTGGTCCAGAGGAGAAATTTCAAGGCCAGACTGTGAGGGGGTTTTCAGAATGACACAGAATTTAAGCACCTCAATAAGGAGCGGTTTGCAACTATTGTGCATATGACTATGCCAGAGGTGGACAACCTAAAGCCATCCTCCTGATGTTGTTGGGCTACAGCTCCTATAATCCCCAGCCAGCCAACAGCTAGCAGAAGATTCTGGGAGCTGTAGTTCAACAGCTGGACAGTCCAGGATGCCCAGCGTTGTTCTATGAACAGCAAATTGCTGGTTTGGATGCAGGCTTAGATAAAACAAATTCTAGGCATCATTGTTGTATATTATTTTTTTAAAACCTCAGGTGTGCCCCTGAACTTTGAGAACATGTGTATCAGTATAAAATTTATAATAAAGATGCATTCTCCTTAGGATTGATATGTATGTAGAAGGCACCACTGATTTAATGGAGATCGTTATGTCCCATCCGTTCCTAAAACCAGAGGATAAGGAACATCACATTGAAGTCATTGTACAGAAGGCAAAGAATAGATACTTCCCAGTCTATGAAAAGGTAAGCTGTGTCGAACCCCTTGACCACTAGCGATGTCTCCAATGCGTTATGCGTCCTCCAGCATACAGGGGGTTAAAAGGATCACTGCCTCTAACAAAGACAAAATTGATTCACTTTTAACACAGGCCTGGGTAGGTAACTAGTGGCTCTCCAGCTGTTGTTGTCCTAGCTCTTCCATCGTATTTTGCCAGCTAAAGTGGGCGGCATGATGATGAGAGTTGTAGTTCAGTCAGAGCTAGAGAAGTTGCCTACCCTTGATCTCTCTTCCTCTCCTTTCTTTTCTACCCCCCCCCCATCTCTTTCCTGTCTCTCATCTGAACTGTGCACACACCAATCCTCCAGTCTCCTGTAGCTTCTTGCAGCTAATCCAGTTGTTTGGACCGCCCCATATGCCAGAATTATACATACAGTGCAAAAACCACAGGAAGAAATTAAACGTAAACCTTATTTCTTGTAAGTACAATTATATGTCAGCTAAAAGCATGTGCGTGTGTTCTCTTCTCTTACTATTATTCCCACTACCAATGTATTCACTTTCCATGTTTTCTGTATTATGAGGGGGCAGATGCAGTAAAGGTTTTTTTATTCTGTTCAAGATTCCATAACCTGCTGTATGTTTTATGCAGCTGAATTCCCCCAATAGTCAAATTATATTCTATACACACACACACACACACACACCACTCTCCTAGACACACACACACACACACACACACACACACACACACACACACACTCTCTCTCTCTCACACACTTATGCTCATTCTTTTACAGATCTTGAAAGACCATGGTCAGAACTTTCTGGTTGGTAATCGGTTCAGTTTGGCAGATATACAGCTACTAGAGGCCATATTAATGGTGGAGGAGAAATGTGCTGACGTCCTCTGTGACTTTCCTCTGCTACAGGTAACTTACGGTGCAAGAATAAAAAACCTCTAAAGTAGGCCAAATGCCCAAAACAATTCCAGGACAAACCAGCTGCACCACTGGGAACAGACAAAAACAAAATCTCACTGATATAAATCAGGTTTTCAACACCCTGAATGTTAATGGTTTTCAAAGCAACATGTTGAAGACCTCTCTAGCAATCAAGAGGTGAAAAATTCCATTCAAACTGCAACTATCATCTAAATAGTGCACTGACGGCAGGTCTGCTACCCTGAGAGCAGACTTGCCAGTGAAATTGGAACTGCAATATGAGCACTGGAAGATCAGAAAGGAACTTAAAGGGATAGTAATGTTTCATAAAAAAAAAAAAACAGCTCTAATTAATCATCATAGTATTTGGACATTGGAGAGTATTATTTCAATTCTGTCAGAGTTGTAGTTCAAAAGTAATTGAATGATAAAGTATCCTCCCCCTGCTACTTTTACTGATATAACACTGCTCACCTCAGAGCAGCACGGAGTGTCCAGGTAGACTGCAGAGAGGGACAATCTTCAAGTAAGATAAAGGAAAAACCTGAAGAACCTGTCAAGGGGGGCAGGGTTTTCATTGTTGTCACAATAGAATATTGACCCTTGATGTGAGAGGTCTGGTCTATGGACCAGATTCCACATCTGAGCAGTGGGGTTTACACTAGGTAAAAAGAGTGGGAGGTGGAAACTTTAGCGTTCAATTACTCTTTAACTACAACTCTCACAGTACTGAAATAACACTCTCTATGGCTCAGTTGCTATGAATATTGGAGCTGCTGTTTTTGTGAAACATTACTATCCCTTTAAAGGAATGGTAATATTTACCTAGTGTAAGCCACCTCCCCTCAGATGTGGAATCTGGTCACATGACCAGACAGGTCGCTTCGAGGTACAATCTTCTACTGTGAGCATAAGTAAAACCCTGCCCCCTTGACAGGTTTTCCTTATGCTCACTGAAGATTGTCCCTCCATGTGTTCCATCTGGTCTTGCTGTTTTGTGGTGAGCAGTGTTACATCAGTAAAAGGGGCGGGAGGGGGATACTTTATCGTTCAATTACTCTTGAACTATAACTCTGACAATAATTTGTTTATGAATGACCTCCCAGAGGGCATAGGGAGCCATGTATCAGTGTTTGCCGATGACACAAAATTAAGTAAGGTAATAAAGTCTGAACTGGATGTGTCTTCATTACAAGAGGATTTGGACACATTGAGTAACTGGACAGGCAAATGGCAAATGAGATTCAATATAGACAAGTGTAAAGTTATGCATTTTGGGTATAATAATAAAAATGCATCATATAGTTTAACCCCTTCGCGTCCTGTGACGTACCTGGACCGTCACGCTGGTCCGGCACTTAAGGACCAGTGATGGTCCTGGTACGTCACGTACTTTTACTCACCGCGCTCCTGCAGGTGAGTAATACTGGGGACTGAACTTGATCGCTCCAAGACCATAGCGATCTCTCTCAGTCCCTCGTTCGACGTGCCGGAACACGTGCTCAGTCACGTGGGACGGCACGTCTAACTCACCTATCTGGTCCTTAAAGGACCAGACACACCGGGACCGCTGGTCCTTAAGGGGTTAAATGGTGTTTCTCTGGGGAAATCCACTAATGAAAAGGATTTGGGAGTAATGGTAGACAACAGACTTAGCAGTAGCGTGCAGTACCAGCCGGCAGCTGCAAAGGCCAATAAGATATTGGCATGTATTAAAAGGGGTATTGGCTCAAGGGAGGAAGATATAATTATGCCTCTTTACAGGTCCATGGTAAGACCCCACCTAGAATATGCTGTTCAATTCTGGGCGCCCTTTCTGAAAAAGGACATTATAGAACTAGAGAGAGTGCAGAGGAGGGCTGCAAAACTAGTAAGGGGAATGGAAAGTTATAGTTATGAAGAAAGGCTAGAAAAGTTAAACTTGTACACACTAGAGAAACGGCGTCTTAGAGGGGATATGATAACACTATATAAATATGTTCGGGGCCGATACAAAGGGTTCTCCAAAGACCTGTTCATTAACAGAACAGAACAAAGGACAAGGGGCCACCTGCTTAGACTTGAGGAAAGGAGATTTCATCTACAACAGCGGAAGGGTTTCTTTACAGTAAGGACAATAAAGGTATGGAATTCACTGCCTGAGGAGGTGGTGCTATCGAATACATTAAATGCCTTTAAAAAGGGCCTGGATACTTATTTAAAAGAGCAGAACATAGAGGGCTATGTACGTTAGTATTGGGATTAATATTTAGTTAGTGCTTGTTGATCCAAGGAGAAATCTGATTGCCATTTGGAATCAAGAAGGAATTTTTTCCCCCCCATTCAAGCAGAATTTGAAATTGCTGTATTTAGGGGGTTTTTTGCCTTCTTTTGGATCAACTATTGTAAACAGGAATAGGAAAAGGGTTGAACTAGATGGACGCAAGTCTTTTTTGAACCTAAATGAATATGTAGCATTGAAATAACACTCTCTCTGGCTCAAAAAATATGAAGATTAATTGAAGCTGCTTTTATTGTAAAACATTACTATCCCTTTAAGTAGACTGCTAGCAGCTGCAATACTTCAATTCAGTGGTTCCTTGAAACATATGTACTTTGTTTTTATACAAAGAGCATTTCGATAACAATGGTTTTACACACCATTGATTTATATGCTCTTATCCACTGCACCTAGGACTTTAAAGAGCGGATAAGTGAAATCCCTACAATCAAGGCATTCCTGCAGCCTGGCAGCCAGAGGAAACCTCAGCCTGATGACACCTACGTTAAGACAGTCAAGGCAGTTCTCCAGATGTACTACAAAGTGGGTTTTTAATTAATATATACAGGGCACTGGAATCCCTGAGCAGTCAATGTAATGGCTACTACACTATTACAACTAGTATGGAACTTCCTGATTCCTTCCTTCCTTGCTGTACCACACTGCATTAGGTCTCCCTGCTGTGAAGATGTTGGAGAATTGGCCCTGTTGGATAACAACAATAAAAAAAATCTGTACAACAAGGAACTCTTAATTTGTTTGTTCTAAAGGAAAACCTCTATTTACATTTTTTTTGGGGGAGGGTCTTCATTTACATGGTTTGTGTTATCCGCTTGGATGCTAGCAAGGCGTTACCTTTTTCCTACTTGCTAGCAGTTTCTGCTTCCTTTTACTTAAAAGTTTGTCCCATATGTATAAAATCAAAGTGGGGCAAGCCTTGGGTCGTATGTTCAAAAGAAAAGTGGAAGAGGTCTGGGGCAAACCATTTGCACTATACTGGAGAAACTAACTCTGCTTATGAACAACTACACAAAGCTAACAAAACAAGCCAAACCTTGATAGTTTACGGGCAGCTTGAACAGTAACATAATATTGTTAAACAATATACAAACCTCTATCCATTCTCAGCCCACAACAATGAAAATAGACAGTAAAACTGTACAGTGCTCCATATTAATAGCTAATTAATTTGATAACTACTTTGTTGGATGTGCCGCCTTCCTGATCACACGATTCAAAAGTAATTATGAAGAAGGAATGCGCACTGAATAGTCTCCAGAATGGTCCCACTGGTTCAGCAATACTGTTGAATTACAACTTGCTGTAATACCTTATACTGATACTAGTTGAAGAGCCTGTTACACGAGCCACAGTGCCACTGCCAGCCGGTCGCGGGGCAGTCATGCGCAGTAGAGACTGCCCATGCCGAAGCTGATGCAGAGCTCTCTGTTTCAGGTGCGGGCAGTCTCTACTGCGCATGACTGCAGCACGCGCAGCAGTCTCCACTGCACTGCCGCAAATGACTTTGTCGTTACACACGTTTTAGCGGATTATTATATAAGATAACTGACCAACTCTTCAAACAAAAAAAAAAATATATACATTGCAAACTTCCTAACATTTCTTATGGCCAAAGAGGGGCACTTCTGTTTTGTTTTATGTGGGGTGGCTGGTGGGTGGGGCATTAACAAGAATGATTAGGTTATTTTGTGACCTACTGGCACCTCTTTGCGTAACTGAATAAACTATTTAGAGCAAGACCAAAGTATTCTATTTACACAGACTAATTTATAAACACCGTTTAAACAAACATGAATGTGAGTGTAATTGTTATGGAGCATTGTGTTACATATATACACACACCCACCACACTGTTTGATCTGCTATAAAGAGGGACTGTCTCTCCTAAAGAGGTACACTGGAGAGATATGATATAACAATCTGGGCCTTCACAACAGCCAACAATGTTTCTATAGCCCAGTGCTTTGGTCACTACGCTTCACATTTTATTCCTAATTAACTCCTCTGTATCATCCGGTTATATATGGAAAGCTACTTGAGTTGTAGTAATCCACATAAGTAGAGAAGAAAATGTGGTATCAGATAACAAATATCCTTACTCCCCACGTTATATAGAGTCCTGGAAAATGTCCCCATAAAACTATCAAAGTCCTAATGATGGTAGAATGTGTCCACCTGTATCTAGTGCATACCCTGAAATGTAGCTACTGGTATTGGAGTCCAATTCCACTGGAGCTTTGCAGACATATTTGTACATTCACATCAGTATCTGTAACTACAGCACATAACTGCATCACAATCATAAGAACAATGCCTATCACAGGGTGAACAACCTGCTCTGTTCACTACTGAAATGTCATCCACTATTTGACGACCAACAAAAATGTGCATTTAAAATGTCACTTGCATGGTACAGGCACTTGTTGACATGTCCTTAGTTATGTTTTTACTAGTGACACTCACCAAATTACCTGTTTAGGATAATTCATGTCTTTCTTATGATTTATATACATATTTAATTGATTGTCACATCCATTGATAATTCATACACTGTTATTACCCACTGTCTTTGAGTGAGGGGGTCTGTGAGTGACAGGCACCTTATCTCTTATTTCCATACCACAGTCAACTGAGACCAGCCCCAGAGGAACTTCACTAGCCTCCTCCATATATTCCCCATCATTTCCTAACATTCTGGGGCCACTGCTCCCCGCTAGTGTTAGGGACCAGGAACCAGACGGACACAAAAATGTAAAATGCAAAACACTTTTATTAAAGTAACCAGGTACTCATACAAGCTGGGGTCAGGAATACAGAGATTAGCGATGTCAGGAACAACCTAGGAGTCAGGAGCTAGAAGGGATGTCAGAGGAAGCCAGGTCATGCATGGATAATCAGAAACTCAGGAGAATGCACTTGCAGCCAGAACACAAGGGCAAGGAGGAAGAGAACCTAGCTGCTTTAAATAGCCTGGAAGGGGTTGTCTGAGAACAGGCAGGTGAGTAACCATGGAAACAGAAAGGTCAAGGCAGTTTGTTAATCCTCAGCTGACTCAGGGAATGAAAGGCAGCAGTAATCAATAGCAGAGTGTTAGACCAGATCATCCAAACCATGACACCTACCACAAGTAAAGTAACGACTTGGACAGGTACTGTTAACACCACTTTATTAAAAGATTATTATATGAAATAAGCACTTCCTCAACCCTACAGTCCACTATCCAGGAACTGACAATGAACCTAGCCTGCCCTACTGGAAACAGGATGCGGTCCAAGATATAATCACCTCCAGGATGGGTTTCACTTGCAGATGGTCCAGGGATTGCGAGAATCCAGCCAGGGTGTGTTGCTGAGATAACCCTAGGTGCGAGCGTTTCCTGGCCGCATGGGACAAGACTGCAACAAGTGACCTGCCTTACCACAGTAAAGGCAAAGGCCCTTTCCTCCCCTGAAAGATGCGTGAACCCCAGTTACATCGGTTCAGTCCTGACGGGCTCCACACTAGGAGGCATGGGAGGAGAGGGAGCATTGGTGGCAGAGTAAAATTAGGTGCCAAACGGGAGGAAGACTTACGCATCTGTTCTCTGAACGAGGATCTCTCTCTGATCCTAGTATCGATCAGAATTGAAAAGGTGATTAGTTCATCTAGATCCTCCGGCAGCTCACGGGCTGCCGTCTCATCTTTGATTGAGTCATTTAGTCCTGGCGAGAAAGTGGCTACTACAGCCTCATTGTTCCAGCCCACCTCTGCCGCCAGAGTACGAAATTCAATTGCATACTCGGCTACCATGCGTGCGCCCTGGTGTATAGTCATGAGTCGTTTTGCAGCTGACATTGCCTGGGCTGGAACATCAAAGACCCTATGAAAAGTGGTCACATGACAGAGTGTAGGTTCCCCGTCATAGCTTTGAGGGAGTGGAGCGGATCCAGACAACCCTCGGAATGTACCAGACTCTGAATTCACAAACACTGCCAGTGCAGGGTCAGGGGAGGCCACTGGTTGTCACGCAGACCTATCTAGGTGAGCAGTGCGATTAAGGAGGGTTAGCATAGCCAATGAAAGCTGATCAATAAGTTGATCTTGAACATCCATTCTGGCCAGATTGCTAGGCACCTGTACCTTCAGTACTCATGGGCCTTTCGTACTGCCAAGCTGGCTCAGACAAATAACGACTCGGACAGGTACAGTTAAGATCAACACCACTTTATTAAAAGATATATATTTGCAAATAAGCACTTTCCCAACCCTTTCCGGGTTCAGGCGTGGGGACAGTGCTACAGTACACTACCCAGGAACTAGATTTGGAATACAAAATGTCAGCTAATTTTGATGCTGAAATAAGTTATGGGCAGAATAAAAATGTCAAATAACATAAAATTTTTGTTCAACCAAATCCAGCTCCCACATGCTGAGCATGGAGCTGGATTAGACATTAGGTTTCAGCTGCTGCTAAAGAGAGGTCCATCATCCCCCCCCCCCCGCAGCTTTAACTCTGAACGTTAGGAGGTTGTGTAATACACTGCCTTGTGAACAGCTCTGTCACTGAAATGGTTACCAGATTGAGACACAGAAAAACAACTTGGACAGCACCAAATGTAAACTCAAAAGGAGTACACAATCGTAATATAGCAAGAACAAGTAGAGAGTCACAAGCCAGCAAGCGCTGCTATCAGAAACAGTAGACTGCTAAACTTGACCACACTGCTGGAGACTAGGCCTCAGCCACTGGAAGTCCCTGCTGGAACCAGAAGCAGGAACTGGAACACAGGATCTTGATCCGACATAGTGAGGGGGCTACCTGACTCACACCTGCAGTCAGAAATGTAGCAGAGGATACCTGACTCTCGCCTGCAGTCAGTATGGAGAAAGCGGAAGCTGACTCAGGCCTGCAGTCAGTCTAATAGCTAGTCTACTAGAGCCCCAGGTCCGCACCAAATTGGGTGTCTGCTAGGTACAGGGGAATAACAAGAGAATAGTCAGACAGTGCCACAGGTCAGCACCAGAGAGGGTAGTCAGACAAGCCAGGTCATACACAGTTCAGGTAGTCATCCAGAGCCACAGGTCTGCGCCAGATTGGGTGTCCACTATAAGGATAAGGCAGGAGAATAGTCAGACAGTGCCACAGGTCAGCACCAGAGAGGGTAGTCAGACAAGCCAGGTCATACACAGTTCAGGTAGTCATCCAGAGCCACAGGTCTGCACCAGATTGGGTGTCCAGTATAAGGATAAGGCAGGAGAATAGTCAGACAGAGCCACAGGTCAGCACCAGATTGGATGGTTAGACAAGTCAGGTCATACACAGAGCCCAAGGACACAGAACTGCTTTGTACAACAACGCAAGAGCAACTGAGTCAGGACTCAGGCTGCCCTTTAAACCCCTCCTCAGGAAGAAAGTAGGAGGAGTAGGCTCAGAGGAAGGAAGTAGGTAGGAGGAGACTACAGGAAGCATGGCATAAAACAGTGGCCTGCTTCACTCTAAAGCCTTGCGCCTGCAGATGATGCCTGAAATGATACCGTCGATGAAGCAGTGGCACTGGAAACAAGGTAAGCTGTGACACTTTCACCAGGTCTCCAAAGATTCAGCTACGGCAAAAATTACCCCTTCCCAACAATTTAGCCAGAGCAAACTGTCAACCCCCCACCTACCTAATTAGGATGTGATGTTCATAGAAGGAAAGGGGACTAAACACTGGGGATGTTCCTCAAACCCCTGACACTGAAAACATTTAGTGCATAAAATGTGGGACAGTTGATAAATGCTGCAAACCCTCTGGTAATAAGCACATGCCATATCCATAAACGTTGTCTGCCTTCTCCCACATAACCCTTTCAGTGCCACATTTGATCCATGGTACCTCTACCACCAGTATGAAGCTAGATGCCCTAGGTCCTTCCAACCCCTGGATTACAGTATCTGTCCAGCCCTCTTTTTACTGAATGATGTATTCTCTGCTTGTTTCCCATGTTATTTCGCTATTGTTCAGCCCTAGAAGGAGAGCATGTTTCATATAAGTTACTTCAGGAAGAGAGTTAATGTCTACTTTATTTCTCCATCACACACATTCAAATGTCCCCTCTTCCCAGTGCAGGCACAGTATTGCCACAAGTTCCACTGTAACAGTGTGTGTGTGTCTGTGTGTGTGAGTGCGTGAGACTGTCATAGTGTGTCTGTGTGCAACACTGTGACTGTGTGTGTCAATGAGTGAACTGTCATAGTGTGTCTTAACATAACACTGTGACAGTCAGTGTGTGAAACTGTCATAGTGTATGTGTGTGTGAGACTGTGTGTCAGTGTGTAACACTGTGACTGTGTGTGTCATGTGTGAGACTGTCATAGTAAGTGCATCAGCATGTAAAACTATGACACAGTCTGTGTGTGTCAGTGTGAGACTGTCTTAGTGTGTATCTTTGTATGTGTCAGCATGTGAGATTGTCATACTGTGTTTGTCAGTGGGAGACTGTGTCATAGTGTGTGTCTGTGAGTGTCAGTATGTGAGACTCAGTGTGTGTGTCAGCATGAGACTGTCGTGTGTGTGTGTGTATCATTGTGTGAGACTGTGTCAGACTGTGTGTCAGTGTGCAAGACTCAGTGTTTGAGACTGTCATAATGTGTATCTGAGAGTCAGTGTGTGTGTCAGAGTGTAAGACTGTCATAGTGTGTCTGTGACTCATAGTGAGACTGCTACAGTGTGGTGTGTCAATGTGTGAGACTGCATCATAGTGTGTGTGTCAGTGTGTTACAATGTTTCACAGTGCGTGTGTCTGTGTGTGCCAGTGTGTGAGACTGTGTCATAGTGTGTTTGTCTGTGTGTGAGATTGTGTCATAGTGTCTGTGTGTCTATCAGCGGGCGAGACTGTGTCATAGTGTGAGACTGTCACATTGTGTGAGTCTGTGTGTGTCAGTGTATGAGACTGTGTCATAGTGTGAGATTGTCACATTGTGTGAGTCTGTGTGTGTCAGTGTATGAGACTGTGTCATAGTGTGAGATTGTCATTGTGTGGGAGTCTGTGTGATTCAGTTTATGAGACTGTCATAGTGTGTGTGTCTGTGTGTGAGACTGTCATAGTGTGTGTGTCTATGTCATTCAAAAAAATATATTTTTCGGACAAACGGATTGCTTTAACAAAAAAATAATGTTTAACCCCTTGAATTCTACAGTACTTTCAAAGGGTTAAAAGTCCCATTTAATGCAATACTCATTTTTATTGGTTACCTCTGTGCTGGCTGTGGCTGGCTCCAAAATTGTACCACTTTCTTTCTATATGAACCTCACTGTAATTCTGTGCATCTGTTTATGTGAGAGGATGTTACGGGAAATGCCATATTTTGTTTCTGCTAGTTACTCTCCCATTTGTGCACTTTCAGTGGGCCCTTGCAATTCGATTCCCTGATTTGTCCCACGTGCCTTAGACTGTCACAGACTGTAGTTCTCCAGCTGTTACTCCTTTCAGGGGTATCACAGTCAAAAAATGCTCTAGTACCACATAGTGGCTGCACTACTCTATCACATTTTAACCCTTTAAGTAGGGCAGTTTTAAAAGGATAGTAATACTTCGTTTTAACTTTATTTTATTGGCATTAAAAAAATATGAAGAAAGATATGTCTTATCTCTCAAACCTTTATGATTTAAGAGATATTCACAAGCAAAGTTTCCCCCCCTCCCCTTTTATCTAGTGTAAGCTATCTTTTCTCAAATGTGGAATCTGGTTGTAAGACCAGACAGATAACAGCAGGGGACAATCTTCTTCCTATGAGAACAATGAAAGCCCTGCCCCCCTTGACAAGCTTTTCAGGTTTTTCCCTTATCTTAATTGAAGATTGTCCCTCTCTGCAATCTACCTGGGCACCTCCCTTCTGATCTGGCTGAGCAGTGTTACATCAGTAAAAGGGGCGGGAGGGGGACACTTTGTCATTGAATTACTCTTGAACTACAACTCTGACAGAATTGAAATAACACTCTCCAAAGTCCAAATACTATGATGATTAATTAGAGATGCTTTTATTATGAAACATTACTATCCCTTTAAGACCTTTTGATGCCTACCCCATATAAAGAAATTGTTCCCCTGCTCACTGTTAGCCACAAATGCCCCATATACACTGTGCGAGCCCCAGCCTTGTTACACTGTCTCACATCTCCTCCCTCTTTAGAATGACCAAATATCCCCTTAAATCAAGTATAGAAAACCTTAATTGTGCAAAGCTGCACAGGAATCATGGCAACCATGTTTTTTTATAAGCATCCCTGATTTTAATGGATATGTGGTCACCTTACCCCCTGTAGCTTCTGTTTTCTGTATTTAGTGGTAGACAGGACTCCACATCAATGAAAATGCTGCAGGGGTTATAATACAGAGTCAAAGGGTGTTTTAAAGGGATAGTAACACAATGTGTAAAACACTACATATGGTAGGGTTTATACTCCTGAGTAAAACAAGGGCACTCCCGCTTCTGGGAGGTGATTTATTCAAAAGTTATTGCAGCTCAAACTTGCAGTTTTTAGATGCAATATCTTAGTGGCCTGAAAATTTACAGTGATGCTGTTTCTACACGATCCTATGAACAGCTCTGGTTAGTTCACCATAAACATCCATAGGATGGTGTGGCAACAGCTCCAATGTACAATTTCAGGGCACTGAGATATTTCATTAAAAAAAGTTTGAAGTTTGTCCCTCGCTGCTCTCGATCTGGACAACAGAAAGACGCAACGTGGGGAGGAAGGGGGATCTTTTTACATGTAATATTTTTGTAACTGCATCAAAGTAAGTGATTTAACATATCGCAATGTGTTAGTTTTACACCAGAGAAGACTCGGAGAGTACTTTATGGAAGATATTACAATCCCTTTAAGTGTTACTATCCCTTTAAAAATGTCTGTGTCAAAACGGTGACTTCAAAATGTTGCCATTTTGATGTTGGAAACATTTTTAAGTCAGCCTTTTGACAAACAATAGGAGGGCTACTCTATTCAAACTGACAAGGGTTGTAATGCCTCAGTTCTCTGTGCCAGTTTCTCCTCCATGTGCACATGACAGCTGTCTACCTCCCGCACTAACGAGTTGAACCCGTTCTGTGCAACAGAACCACTTCTGGCTGATCAGCTTCCTCTGATTGGCTGGTGCAGTATCCCACATAGATAAAAACACTGGATCTCAGGGTGCTTGTAATGCTGAAAGGAAAGATGAGGAGCAGGCTGTTTGACCACTATCCATGTTTAAACTTGCTGAATGTTACCTCTGTGCATGGTGATTTGGGCTGTGCCTAAGGTGGGAGGTTATTGGAGTGTTTGGCTGCATTGTGAGGCCAAACGCCACTTCCTCTATGGACAAATACACAGATATGCTTACAGTGTAGTAGTCCAGAATGCAAACCAGTATGTAGAGAGGTTTACACAATGCTGCAAAGGACTCTGGGACATCAGAAAATGCTGCAGGAAGAGTTGAAATAGGCAGATGTCCTACTTCTCCAGAGCCAGTACCACTAAATCTGGGCACAAACTATAGAACAGTATGTTGGTCAGTAAAAGCTGTACCAGTGCACTCTGTGGATAAAATTTAGGATCAGCTTTACACCTGCTCACCAGCCTCTGTCATTTTACTTACAGTAACCTGGAATTCTCGTGATCTGGCTCCTAGCACAACTCATTGTACATTTTGTATCTCATGGAGACTGTACATCCACATTCTCCCTTAAACTAAATACCATCTTAAGTAAATTAATTAGACACAACACTCAGGAGGGTGGTAAGGCAGCAGCATCCTATATAATTCGCTAGAAAGTTCGTAAGGACGCAGTCATGAGCGGTAGAGACTGCTGGTGACGAGGCTGATTCAGAGTGGGAGCTCCGAAGGAGCATCCAGCTCTCTATCAGCCACGGAGTGGGCAATCTCTACTGAGCATGACTGCACTGCCACCGGCTGGAACTGTATCAGCCGCAGCGTGGGCAGTCTCTACTGTGCATGACTGCCCTGAGACTGGCTGGCAGTGGCACTGTGGCCCGTGTATCTGGCTCTTCAACTAGTTTATTAATAAATCAATAACTAAATAATGAATTAATTATTTATTAATAAATAGGTAATCAAAATAATTCACTTAAAGGGTTAGTAATGTCTAAAAAACTATTTTTCATTTTGAAGAGGTTAAAAAGTTGGCTTCAATGCAAAAAAAAGTATCTCTCAAACTGCTATGGTTTGAGAGATACATGCATTCACAGTTCATGATTTCCTGCTGTCAGCTGTAAAGAGATCCGTGTTGGCCGACATGAGCCATACCTGGCGTGAGGTAAATACACCCCAGCCAAATCACTCACTAGGGTGGGAAAAACAGCAACTTCTACAAGTTCCACTCTATTATTATTTGTTTAATACCCTATTTATTTTGCTACATTTAAAAGGATCTTGCCATTTGTATCTCCACAACAGCCACAATGACCCACAGCTCCATGAGGGCCTTACCTTAAGGCACAGCCCTTTACACTCTGTTCAGAATTCAGAGTTGTATAACAAGCTCTACTAGGAGCTTAATTGCTAGATTTCCAGATTGCTGTAAGGAGTGCAATGGGCCAGCTGTTTAGACTTACTCCTTAAAAAATAAAGGAGAGAGAAAGAAAATGTGTATACTTGATGTACTCTTGTAAAATACAAACTTTATTCTATCAAAGATAAAACAGTTTATTTGGACAATAATAAATAAAAACTTTCAAGGTTGAAATTATCCTCTACAATGATTATATGATTGTGTGAGGGTATTTGGTTATAAAAATGGCATAATGCACCCACCAGAGAAATATATATAACTCAGTGAGTGCTATGCACACAGAATCTATCCCACTTCCATCAATAGAGGCATCCAGTAAGGACCATCAGTTTCACACCACCTGTGTGATAAGGGACAATATTCCTCTTGCTGTTCCTAATAATGGGCATTATTCTACTGCATTATGCTAGCAACATCAAGTTAATAGTAATATTAGCACCAATACTGCGTGAATAACCTAAATCTCCCAGTGATTGGTGTGTTTGTTGGGGAATTCCCACACACTTTAAAGAACATAATGTAAGTGTAGTAGTGGGATCCGGCTCACCATTCCCAGCACATTAAGCTATATTGTAAAAATATACATGGGGACAAGAACAGTACAATTTTTGCAGTGGTTTAAAATATGAGCACTACAATCGAATAAAGAAATATAAGCTGGAGTCACATTGTGGGGAGATCAATGGGACACATATGAAAAATGCCCGAAGAGTATAAAAACAGTATTTACTTTATAGTTTATCGGGATAACCCGAATTATACACCGTGGCATGAAATCAGTAGAGAATCCCCATCCATAAAGATGAGCGTGACGTGAGTCCCATTCATAAAATCAATCATTAGTATAATCGCTGCAAATGGAAGTCGATAACAGGTTACTAGCTTCCATTTGCAGCTCTCATTCTCTAAGTGTGTCCTCTTTGGCAGTGCAATGCGAGGGAGACTTGTCCCCATATATATTTTTACAATAGTGCTTAAAGTGCAGGGAATGGCTAGCCAGCTTCCACTGCTATGCTCACAGTATTAATTAACAATGAAGTAGACACGCTTATGTATGTATTTCCTAACAATCACTTGGAAATTTGGGATATTCAAACAGTACTGGTGCTCATTTTACTATCGACTTTATGTTGCTAGCATAATACAGTAGAATAACACCCATTATTAGAGGAAACAAGAGGAATATTGTCCCTTATCCCACAAGTGGTCCTTATCCATTAAAGGAAGTGTGATGGGTTTTGTTGTGTGCATAGTACTCCCTGACTTATATATATTTCTCTGGAGGGTGTATTATGCCATTTTTATAAGCCAATGCCCACACATAATCATATGATCAGTGTAGAGCATCATCTCGCCATTGACAGATTTTATTTTTGTTCAAATAAACAATTTTATCTTTGATATAATAAAGCTTATATTTTACAGGAGTGCATCAAATATACTCATTTTCTTCCTCTCTTCTTATCTGCTATATACCTATGTGTTGATAGCACCTTGAGGTAATAAAATAAATAAAAGGGAATTTACCTTATACAACAGGCAGAAATGTTTACAATTAATTCCCGTATTATTTAAAACAATTAATACAATTAAGTGATAGTGCGATTTCTAGCTTGTTTCCACTCCTGCAGTAATTGCAGGATGGGCAGCCTAATTAAGCACTTGGTGAGCCCCCTTTCCAAGCCTGAGGCCTCAACGTTTGTTTGATAAGCCTAGGCATTAAAATGGCCCTGCTTTTAACCCTTTGAGTGGCAGAGGGGTACCGTACCCCTCGGGTTAAGGACCAGATAGCTGTGCAATGCATTACACAATAAAAAATAACCTGAAACGTAAGCAAAAAGCAATATAGCATACAAACAGTAAAAAGTATATCAATTCAATGGAAATGTAATTTATATAATGCAGAGGGGGAAGAAGGTTAATATTTAGTAACAAAATGCAATAAAAAAAATAAAAGGAAGGCATACTGCCACGTGCAGCGCCGGATTTGGATGTGTCTGCAGACTTGGAGCTTTGACTACCCTACATTCTCCTACAATGGGACCTTGGATCTTGTTTGGAGGTTTCTAGCAGGGGAGCGCAGCTATTCGTATACCCTTGACCGAAGAACGGTGCTTCACTACCGGGGAAGGCCATCCTCTTCTACCGAGCGCGCAGCTTCGGGAGGGACGCACGTGGAGTGATGAGGGAGGAAGGGGACACCCGCCTAGCCAGCCAGATCAGCCGAATCAACCCTAGCGATCAATGGGGTGACAGATGTCGCAGCCTGATCGCCCTCACATCCAGACTCCATGTATTTCCATTTTGTATATATGACTGCAGTCCTATAGCCCTTTCAATATTAAGGCGATATTTTTATGACATTAGCGTCTCCATAGTACACAGTATTCGAATATATTGTTTATGCACTTTCATAAATGAACACAATCATTTCAGCAGAAATAGTGCTTTAATGGAATTATATACAGGATTTTAATTTCACAAGCTAAGACTCATGGGTACAGATATACTTGCCTCTCCAATTGGTAGATGTAAAACAGTTCTCAATATGGCTCTTTAGGTACAGCCCCCACATCTGTATGATTGGTGTATGTAAAACCTCCCGCTGTGCTGCACGCGTTCGGCCCTGCCCCCTATATAGAACTTGGTTAATGCCAGCATTCCGGGTTGATGCTGTTAATGTGCGAGTCTTGCTGTGTGTGGAAGTATAACGTGTATATATTCATTCGCACTCTGCTTCCGTGTTAAGCGCTTCCACTCTGACGATTTACTGCTGCTCTGTACCGCTTCGTGCTCATTTCTAACGCCTGGGCACAGTTTTATTATTTCTTTCGCTAGCTATTCTTACTGCCAATTCTGCGCTGTTTTATCAGGTTCTTCCCACCCCCTATTCTAATTTAATATGGGTAAAGCGTGGTAAATGTTAGCAACAGAAAAAGCAGGAGACTGGCACAGTAAAAATTATACCTTCACTGTCTGAGGTAGCCACTACATGTATAATAGTTACTCAGTCTCCTGCTAATTTAGTGAAATCGCACACAGGTATAACGTAAATAGCTCTCCATGGTTATACACTATTACTAACCTTACCGCCCCTTCCATTTCCGGTTACCCAATCATCGTGTCTTATATTATTTATCTTACTAGTCGTGCGAGTCACAGAAGGCTGTGCAATGGCTACATTACACATCGATGTATCACATGTTCGTGGCACTCAGTCGTTTGAGCAGTCCACTGCCCATTTAAGTGCAAGAGAGGTATCTAGCGTACTGCAGCTAAAAACACTGGATACCATTCTGGCGCTCAAAGGGTTACGCGCTGTGGGCTCAGGCTAAGCTCTGCAGTGTGAAGCGTTAGCCGCCGGTTTGGAACTCAGTTAGTGACGTTATTAGCGCCCTCTTCCTGTATAGGTCTAAATCACTTTTAGTTCTTTCTTCCTCAAATCTGTTTATTAACCCTGTCAGCGCTATACAAAACAGTGCAACAAAATGGTCCAAGTTTATCAGTTTGAAATGACGTGTGATGGAAGCAAATAGTGCAAAAAATAAAAGCAATATATAAAAAAGGTGGATATACACAAAATTGCACACAAATGTAAATCACTAAAAATAATGCTTGTAAGTGATATGTCATATGTGTCTAGGTTAGAGCAACCAGCAGTGCATGTTCTCAGGATATCCTAGCTGGAGCACTGGGGTAGTGGTTCTGTCACTTTAACTGCCCCCCGTGCTCATTCAGGGATATCCTGAAAACATGCACTTTGGGTAGCTCTTGAGGACTAGGGTTGACTACCTCTAGTCTAAGCTGAGGGGAAGGTCGTCCTTCACTAATTTGTGGGGCGGATGACATTGGCCACTCTAATTTGCCCAAGGTTTTAGGCACCAAGTTGATATTCACCTACCCCTAGGACAAAAGTAAATGATGTGGGGGCATGTATTGGTGTTGAACATCCCAAAAGTGTGCCCTTCATAAAGCAACTAACCCACTCTAAGTTTCATTATATATATGCCAAAAGTTTCGTCTGTGCCCTTATTTGAACAAAGTCTTGTTGATATTGGTGTGGTTGATGCTGGAGCATATCCATTGGTTGGAGTTGGTGTCCCGCTTGCTGCCATAATTGGCTTTCTCATCTTCTTTTATCTCCACCTCTGGATGTGAGCCTCCTCAATGCGTTTTGATGTTAACAGTGTCTTCTGGAGGTGTCAACTCCCTTAATGTGCCCTATGATGTACCTTTTAGTACAAATCGAATACTGGTTGATGGGGATTATAGTATGCGGCTAACCATTGCATATCCCAATATCTCCATTCTATCGATGAGATACAATGGGGATATTTTTAAAAGTGCAGTTCTTTGAAAAGAAGAGAAAATGGCTGTAAGATTGTCTCTGGTAGTTATGAAAGTATTAAAGGAATAGTAATACTTAAATTTTACTATACTGCATCTTGTAGCCCTTAAAAACAAATTAAATGCCACAGTGCAATCTCTCGAACTTTTATGGTTTGAGAGATATCCGCTTTCAAAGTTCCCCCCTCCCTGACATCAGCGCTTTAGCTGACTGCAGGGGAATCCGGTCCTGGGACCAGCTGGCAGCTCTGCAGCACAGCCAAGATAGTGTTAATGAAAAATAAATCATTCACTGAAACAGTCTTCTACATGTGCTTGCAAACCAAGCACACGTAGAAGACCGTTCCAGTGAAGGATTTCTTTTTCCATAAGGCGATCTTGGCTCTGCTGAAGAACCTCCGCCGGTCCAAGGACCAGATTCCCCTGCAGTCAGCTACAGCACTGATGTCAGGGAGGGGGGAACTTGAAACCGGATATATCTCAAACCATAAAGGTTTGAGAGATGGCACTGGGGGCATTTAATTTTTTTTAAGGGCTACAGGATGCAGTATAGTAAAATTTAAGCATTACTATCCCTTTAAGGACAGTTTAAGAGGATGTTACACTGTGTAGTAGGTTTATAAAACAATGGAGTAAGGAAGTTGGTAAAAAGTGGAGCTGCATATTTATAAAAAAAAAAGTCACTATTTGCAACAATTTATCGACAGAATTTTCAGCAAATATTTAAAAGGATAGTAATGTCCCAACAAAAGCATACACGAAATTGTAGACCAAATAACAAAATATTTAATGCCCTTACTAGTATTTCTGAAACCTTTATGGCTTGAGAGATATAAGAAAATAAAGTCCTCCGTTCCCTTCCCTTTCTGCCTGACGAGCTGTAAAGCTGTCAGAGGCAGAATCTGGTCGGGCGACCAGACGCGGTTCTTCAGGAGTGCTGACATCAAGATATCTAACTATAAATACTTAATCGGAATGGTCTAGAACGTGTGCTTGCAAACCAAACATACTTTTTATAAGTGCTCCTGTTTATCAGGGCATTACCATTGGCTGGAGTCAGAAGGTCCTGAAAACCCAACGGAAGGAAGTGGGCAGCAAATGCAAGCATGCCACCCACAGGGAAGATATGCACAGAAGAAGTTTTGCCTGATCTTCAGGGACTTCACTTGGGGAAAGTAAGGGATCTTGTCAAAGCGGTTAGCACCGGGGGAGGGAGGGAAGAGGTCTGCTAACACTATTTTTTTTTTGTAGTAAGGGGGGAAAAAAGGGTGCATATTATACATAGGCACTCTTGTTTTCCCCTAAAATCTTAGGCATAATATACACCTGCGTATTATACCTGAGATTTTATGGTATATATAGACATGTATAAAATTATATGGTACAGGATAATGTCCTGTACCCATATACACTGACAGAACAGTGGATAATTCTAGGATGTTATTACATTTTGAGTACTGACTTCAACTAGAATAATACAAACTAGCTATATATGAGCGTTGACCCAAAAGAGTCACAGTTTGCTATAAAGAGGGAAACATCCAACTTCCTACCTACCACACTTATAAAGCCACCTTTCTTCTGTGTTGCTCTGGATATATACTGGGACACAAGTACTTATTAAGTTCTTTTGATTTTTTGAAGATGATCTCAGGTACCTTAGGATGATCTTTCTCAACTCACTGTCCCTTTCTAAAATTCTCTAGTTCTTGTGTATAATCTTTTTAACATGACCACAGCTGAACAGAATCTGGTTACAAAAGGAACCACAGGCACCTTGTTCTGTCTGTTCTACTCTTTGGGGAAGTTTCACTAAGGTGTGATAAAATGGAGATGACTCCTACAGTGTATCACGGTGCCCGTGCTTTTTTCTGTCACTCTCTGTGTGTTGCTCTCCCATTGGCTGAGCTTAGTTTGGCCCGCCCAGTATGGCCTTCTTATACCTGTCAGATGCCCTTTCATGGTGTTCCTGTACCAGTGCTACTGTGTTCCTGTGTACCGACTTGGCCCGTTTGACTACTCCTTCTGGTTCCTGCTCCGTGATTCGACCCGGCCTGGCTGACGTTCCTGCTCCGTGACCTGACCCAGCTTGTCTGATGTTCCTGCTCCGTGATTCGACCTGGCCTGGCTGACGTTCCTGCTCCGTGACCTGACCCGGCTTGTCTGACGTTCCTGCGCTGAGATCCGGCCCAGCTATTCTGCTCCTGTTCTCCCTGTCGCTTGGGCGACATTCTTACTTCCGCTTAGTTGGCCTAGCAGACTGAGTATCTCTGTGGCCTCCGTTACTGCTGAGCCTTCCGTTAACTCTTGCAGAGCACTGTTGCCTCCGTTACCACTGAGCCTTCCGTTAACTCTTGCAGAGCACTGTTGCCTCCGATTACCACTGAGCCTTCCGTTAACTCTTGCAGAGCACTGTTGCCTCCGATTACCACTGAGCCTTCTGTTATTTCTGCAGAGCTATTGTTGCCTCCGATTACCGCTCCGGCAGTAAGCCGTGGTTGCGTTCCGTTAGCTCTTGCTTTGTATGGTTGCCTACGCTTCAGCACCGGCAGGGTGCCATTGGCTCAATATTCCAGCTCTTGCAGAGTATCGTGCCTCCGTTACTGCACCGGTCGGGTGCTATTGGCTCAAGTCCACCAGCTCTTGCAGAGTACAGTGTCTCCGTTACAGCACCAGTCGGGTGCCATTGGCTCAAGTCCACCAGCTCTTGCAGAGTACTGTGCTTCCGTTACAGCACCGGTTGGGTGCCCGTTGCTTAAGTCTGTTCAAGCTCTAGCAGAGTAGTGTGGCCTCCGTTACTGCTACAGCAGAGGGTATAAGTCTCAGTCCTGCTTTGCAGACTTAGGTGCTTCCACATCTCGCACCACAGTCTCTTGATAACCATTACCATCATAATGGGCGTTGCCAAACAAACCACATCAGAGACTGATTACTATCTATGAACTTTAACTCATGCTGTGCTGAAGTTGCCTTGTTATGCCTGACCTGTGACAGTATCTAACCTTCTTCCCATTGTATACTGGGCCTGTGTGGGCATATGTCCATGATTTATATTTTCCTGTCTATTCCACTGTGATTCTATAGCCCGCTGTGGGTATTCTCATTGTGTCTTTTAATAAAACTGTGTTTTATTCTAACCTACTGTGTCTGAGTGTCGTACAAACCGTTACACAGTGATATCACTTCGCCAGTTCCTATGTTATCCTACGGAGCCTATGCACTAAGAATGATCCAGTTTTGTAAATCTTAGTGTATAGGCTCTATAGAATAACATAGCAACTGGAGAAGTCATCTCCACTCTATTACCTCTTTATCACGACTTGGTGCATAACCCCCTACCTTTCAGTTCAGAAGCTCTTTGAGGAATAATTCCCCCACCTTTTCGAGTACACATTCAATCTTCTTTCTCTCATTACCTTTCTATTCAGATTGTTTCTTCAGATCTTCTGCCTGAACCAGGAAATCCTCATCTTTTGTACAATTCTGTTTGAGCTTCTGGATCTGACTGACCAGGCTGTAACTATTATCATAGTGGAGAGGCTGTAACAATTATCATCTACAACCTTCCTATGTGTCTTTGTAACAATGCTGTCATCTTCATCTGTCTCAATTTCTGAGTGAAGGAAAGCAACAGACTTCTGGTTCTATTTATGTGTAAAGCAAAGTCCTAGATCACTGCTGCTGATGGTCTGTAAGAATTGCAGGATACTGGGCTCCACATCTTTCCATACAATTACTTAAGTTTTTTTTGGTTTTCCTCAAGATGATCTCAGGTACTTTAGGGATGATCTTTCTCAACTAAATGTCCCTAGGAATTCTATCGCTCCTGTGCTTCCTACCTCTGTATGGCCACTGGCCGGCATGGTCTCCGGCCACTTCCTCATTCTGACATCAGGTAGCAGGCACTAGCATGGGTGGCCTAATTGGGTCCCGCCTCCTTTTGCTCCTTTATAAACCTCCTTGGGCCTGGTAGTCATTGCCCTTACGTGGTGTTCCTGTTAGTTACTCTTGTGCTCCATTATGACCTGTGCTTATCTGAGAATCTGCTCTGTGTATGACCCCGGCTTGTCTGACTACCCACATTGGTTCTGACCTGTGGCTCTGGCTGACTTACTTGCTCCATGTATGACCCTGGCTTGTATGACTACCAACAACAGTTCTGACCTGTGGCTCTGACTGACTAACTCGCTCCTTGTTAACCCCGGCTTGTCTGACTACCCACATCGGTTCTGACCTGTGGCTCTGGCTGACTTACTCGCTCCGTGTATGACCATGGCTTGTCTGACTACCCACATCTGTTCTGACGTGTGGCTCTGGCTCACTTGCTCCGCATAGTCCCCGGTTTGTCTGTCCTCCGGCTCCTATCTCGCTCCGTGTATTCCTGTGGCTCTGGCTGACTACTCGCTCCATACGCACCTGGCCTGCCTGACTGCTAGCCTCTGTGTCTCATGGCTCTGTCCGACTCTCGCTCCCTGTTGCCTTTAGTCTCCGATACCTCGCAGTATTGCAGTTAGTAGCACAGTGTGCAGCTCTGGGTAGGAGCTTGGTCCCTATCGTCCGGTGGTCTGGGGTTGTGTGGGATATTATCATCACTATATCTCAAATATTATTATCACTGTATAGTCTAATAAAGGTGGTTATATTTTATTACTGTGTCTGTCCTTCTTTGATGATTACCATGACACAGTTCTTGTGTATAATCTTTTTAACATGACCTCCAGCTGAGCAGAATCTAGTTACAAAAGGAACCACAGGGACCTTGTTCTGTCTCTTTTACTCTTTGGGGGAGTTTCACTAAGGTGTGATAAAGTGGAGATGAGTCCTCCAGTGATATCACTTCTCCAGTTCCTATGTTATTCTATGGAGTCTATGCATTAAGAATTCTCCATTTTTGGAAATCTTACTGCATAGGTTCTATAGAATAACATAGGAACTGGAGAAGTCTTCTCCTCTCTATCACCTCTTTATCATGCATTGGTGCATAATCCCCTACCTTTCCATTCAGAAGCTCTACAAGGAATATTCCCCAACCTTTTCAAGTGCCTCATTGTTTCATAACCTTTCTATTCAGATTGTTTCTTCAAATCTTCTTCCTGAACCAGGAAATCCTCATCTCTTGTACATTTCTGTTTGAGCTTCTGGGTCTGACTGGCCACTACTGGCCAGGCTGTAACTATTATCATAGTGTTGAGGCTGTAACTATTATCATCTACAACCTTCCTACCTTGTCCTTGCAACAATGCTGTCATCTTCATCTGTCTTCATTTCAAAGTGAAGGAAAACAGACTTCTGGTTCTATTCATGTGTAAAGCATAGTCTTAGATCATTACTGCTGAATTTTTGTAAGAATTCCAGGATACTGAGCCCCCCATCTTTCCATTCAATTAGAAGATCATTTATAAACTCCTCATACAGGGCGATGCTTGCTCCAATCTTGGGATAGAGTGGTTTCGTCCCAAAATCCCATAAACAGATTTGTATTGCTTGGTGCAAACTTAGTTCCCATATCAAGTCAACATTTCCATCCTATATAATAATTTGCTAGATTGTTTGTCAGAACCCGTAATGTGCAGTAGAGACTGCCTGAACGCACAGAATTCTGGGAGTATTCTGTGCAAAATGCTGGCAGTCCTGTGCTGTGAGCATTCTGTGCGGAATGCTGGGAGCATTCTGTGCGGAATGCTGGGAGTTCTGTGCTGGGAGCATTCTGTGCGGAATGCTGGGAGTTCTGTGCTGGGAGCATTCTGTGCGGAATGCTGGGAGTTCTGTGATGGGAGCATTCTGTGCGGAATGCTGGGAGTTCTGTGATGGGAGCATTCTGTGCTTTTGGGCAGTTTCTAGAGTGCATGACTGCATTGGTTGCAGGATGCAGAGCAGGGCCAGCCTCTTAACCCTTTGAGTGCCGGGGGGGTACACAACACATTGCACTCAAAGGGTTAACATCGCCCGGATGTTGGCCCGTGTACACGGGCTTTTACACTAGTAGGAAATAAAAGCCTTCAAACCAGAAATCATGACTGAGACTCTTTTGGTTTTTTTTAGTATTCTAGTTGAAGTCAGTACTCAAGTTTTAATGACATCTTAAAATCATATGCTGTTTTGTCAATGTGTATGGGTTCAGGACATAATCCTGTACCATATATTTTTTTGCATGTCTATATTTCAGTCTATTCCATATCCTTGTATGTTTTTTAATGTATGGGACATTGTATTTTATAGATCTATAGAGTTATATATGATGATTAGCTGCGTATTCTCAGCCCCACCCACCAGTATTTCATTGGTAGAAAAGGGTATTCATGTGCAGTGTTTTGTATAGTCACTGTTTTTTGTTGTTTGTTTGTTTATTGGTTTTATTAAATACTTTTTTTCATTATTTGTTCTCAGCACACATTTGTGATTTCAAACTATTAAACTAAAAGTACAATGTTGTTGTGCTGTTCTGCTCCTTATTCTATTGCATTTACAGACAATCCTGAACAATTATGTTAAGACTGATATAAGATTTGGAACCCTAGGAAAGAAAGGAATGGCTGTGCCCTCAGGGCATATCTAAGACAAGATGTTAGGCTTCACCAAAACCAAATACAGAAGTGTTATAGATGCTAGCATGAAGTACAGGGTATTTAATATATAACCCCTGTTAATTTGTAGGATTTATTGTTCCTAATAATGAATCCAGGATGTCTGCAGGAACGTTTAAAAGAAGGACACATTCCACATTTTATATTTTCTAAGTGTTGTGCAAAAAATAGTATGTCAAAACTATACAGAGCTTGAAATTATAGGAAATGACCAAAATGACACAACAGAGCTTACAATTTATAAGTAACTGTGGCACCACTGAGCTTATAGTCTACAGCAGGGGTTCCAACCATGTCATTAAATATTAAAAACAGCCTATATTTTAGAGAATTTCCCACTTGACAACAAGTGGGTCAATTAGAGGCCCAGTTATTTTAGTTAACTCACCTGTGCTCAAGCAGGGGAATCATAAGGGTATGGTCTGTTTATAGGCTTGGAACTCCCTGATCTAAACAAAATAATTCATATGTTCTAGTAAACTTGTTATCTACAGGACGGCACCATCATTGTTGTTCAGGATATACAATTTACAGGAAATTAACTATATGACATATCACTTGTCATCTATCTACAGTGTTACTATGGTATCAAAGCAATTGGAATAGACATTACCCCCACATGTCACATCAAAGTAAATAATGCACATGAAGTGACTATGGTACCACATAACTTGCAATCTACTAGAAATTACCATGATACCACATAACTTGCAATCTCCAAGAAATAACTATGTTACCCCAGAGCTTGCAATTAACTGTGCAATTAATACTCTGCTATTTCCAACTAGCTATGGCAACATTCCTGCTTTCTGTGCAACCTGGTGTAGATGTATTTTACACTTGTAATTTAAAGGGGATCTATCACCTCTAAACTAGTTAGTCTTAATATGTAGGCTATATAGCGAATACATGTTATATTGTCTTAATTTTTTTGTTTTACATCATTATGTGACCGAAATCTAATTAATAAATGCTGGCCTGCACCTACTTTCAGACAGACTGCTGTTACCAGCTCTGTACCACAGTCTGTCACTCTGCCTCTGCTCCCATTCCTCTATCCTGCCTCCTCCAATGACGGAGGCTTTCTGCCTGTAACCTGGAGCTCTCTTATTGGCTAGAGATTGCTCCAGTTTACAGACAGCCTCCATCACTCCCGTGATAGATCCCCTTTAATAAAACATTTTTTATATGTCCATGAATTAGTAGTCATAATAAATACATGTATTCCTTTGAATCTGAATATATAACAGGAAGTATTTCCTATTAAAGGGATAGTAATACTTAAAATGCAAAAACATATGTTGTAGGGTTTATCCTCCTGAGTAAAGCAAGGGTACTCCCACTGCTGAAAAGTGTTTTATTCAACAGTTTTTTTTTTATATTTTAAGTATTACTATCCATATAAGTAGAGCAGACAACCACCTAGGGGCACCTACTTGTGAGCAGATCCTCAGCTATACTTGCCATTGTAGTCATTGCCATTGCTATCCCAATTCCCTTGCATCACACCCACTTCTGGATTATAGTAATTTATTTATATTTTAATCTGGAAAATGTGTTTACCTGGGCCATAAAGTGAAGCAATCAAATTTTACTGTCTGCTCATAGGGAAGTAACTTACTAAAAAACAGGGGATGTGCTATCCTGTCAGCTGTTTGGCAGGTGGGGTTGGGAGCAACCTGTACACTTGTGGCTCCATGCTTATTTGGTTGCTAGGAAACACAGCTCTAGCAGTCTTTGGTGACTGTAATCATGTCCCATGTCATTTAAATATCAAGATTTGAAAGTCTTGCAGTTCAGTCACTGTCTCAGCATCAGCAGGAGAGTACAGGTGGATCATTTTATAGTCTCTGGTTTGGCTGATGTGCTGGAGCTCATAATGCAGTTTCTGCAGGTCTGCTCCCAAAGGAGTACACTTGTCAAGATGAGTACTATCATGTTGCCCTTTAAACCTTGATGCTAGAAATATTGCTAAAGCATTGACAACGAAAGACTTTGGAGACCTTTCTAGCATCCAAGGACTTAAGGACAGCTATTAAGTAAGAGAAAAATATTAAAGGGATAGTAATACTTCGTTTTAACTTTATTTTATTTTGTAGGGATTAAAAAAACATGAAGAATGATATAAGTCTTATCTCTCAAACCTTTATGGTTTATGAGATATTCACAAGCAAAGTTCCCCTCCCCGCCCCTTTTACCTAGTGTAAGCCATCTCTTCTCAGATGTGAGTCTGGTTGTATGACAGGACAGATAACAGAAGGGAACAATTTTCTTTGTATGAAAACAATGAAAGCCCTTCCCCCCTTGACAAGTTTTTCAGCTTTTTCCATTATCTTAATTGAAGATTGTCCCTCTCTGCAGTCTACCTGGGCATCTCCCTTCTGATCTGGTTGAACAGGGGGGGATACTTTGTTTGTGAATATCTCTTAAACCATTAATGTTTCAGAGATAAGACTTATATCATTCTTCATGTTTTTTTAATGCCTACAAAATAAAATAAAGTTAAAACGAAGTATTACTATCCCTTTAAACTCCAGAGAAGTTTCTAAGTCAGTGGTTCTAAACCAGAGTAGTATTGTATTCCTGTGAAGAGTATGACAAAAATATTAGTATTGTAATTCAGATATATTATTATGTACACTATGTTAGTTTTTGTCATTAACTCCTTAACAACTCTTGACGTGCCAGGACCGTCATGCACTTAAGGCCCAGTGATGGTCCTGGCACTTCATGGAATTCTGGGATAGCAGCACGGCTGCACACAGCTCTGCCATCCCGGAATTCAAATTTAAAAAAACTCAGCGGTCCTTAACGGCCACCCTTGCGCCGGATCGGGCGGTCGTTAAGGGGTTAAGATCATGAGACCTAACAACCATAACTATATTATTATGTATTTCCCCTTCAATAAGTCCTTGACAAAGGGTCAATAAAGTGTTTGCATTGCTCTGAATATTCCAGAATGCTCATTAGGGTTGCCTTAAGCAAGAAAAGATTGAGAACCACTGTTCTAGGTTCTCAAAATGCTGTGGGGCATGGTTCAACCCAGTGTATTATTACTGCACTGTGCATTCCAATTGCACTTACTAGCTGAGAGATTAGCACCAATGCTGGCAACAAGGCCTGGGGTTTTAAGCATGAGATCTGGGGCTTTACCTCCCTCATTTAGCACCTAACAATAACCCTGTTCAGTTCACTTTTTTTGTTCGACAAATTCTTAGCCTCCCTCTAGTTGATCTCTGTCAACATATGTCATCTATTGGTGTTCTGCTAAAGTTGTCTATTGTCATAAACTGGATGGGATGTAGAACATTTTAAATGTTTGATTTTCACTTTATATTAGTAGTAAGTCTTTGTCTTTACCTGGAACAATTTAATGCAGGTAATACAGTGGTCAGATGGCTGGGAAGGACTCCACATACCTCCTAAGTGTCCTTCTTTGAGACCCAAATCCCTCTGTCCCACTTTACCACCCTGGCATTCCTCTTTTTAAGAGATCAGAGTGTGTGGTGTGTATGTGTATCACATTGTTCTACAGCCATACAACTCACATTAATGTTTGTTTAAACTTCAATATATATGTTTATACATTAGAATGTGTAAATAAACTACTTTAGTTATGTTCTAAATTAGTTATTCAGTTACACACAGAGGTGTCAATACGTCATGAAATAATCTAAAAATGCTTGGTTATGCCCCACCCACTAGCAACATCACCAAATCAGAAGTGTCTCTTTGTCCATTTGAAATGTTGGGAGGTATGGAGGAATGAGGCTGTTCTGGATATTCAACACAACAATGTGGCTGCTTTTCCTGCTACTAGGAAGATGTAGAAAAGGAAAGCAACCACTAAACTTAAGATGATCCTAAAAAAACTTCTATATATATATTTTTTTTTTTTTGGGGGGGGGGGCTCCATTTACAATTTTGCCAGTGCCCTTACAGGTTCTTAAAACCTCCCTGCTCTCTGGTACTACAAGGGTTAAAAGCCCCATTTAAATCAATACGATTTTTTAGAATTTTCTCTATGTTGCAATTGTTTACCTCAGGATTACTCCAGGTTAAGAACTACAAATATATAAGCAAGCATGATAGTATATACATAAATAAGTATTCATGTAGTTATATAAACTGTTATGCTTATAACATTTTCTATATGTCTTGTATTATAAAGAGTACATTTCTCTTGCCTTCTCAGAGTTTGTTGTGGCCTCGTGCCTCTATATGACCACAGAAGTCCTCGGTGACGTAATCTATGTATTATATGCCATTGGGGTACATTATTCTACATATAAGAGGATTTGTGTGTACTGACCAATAAATCCTTTTAGCAAACATCACTGTCTCACACAACTATGCTGCAGAGGCCTAGTTCTTGTAGGCCCAGGAAGCACCCACCAACCTGGTGGAGTGATTGGTTAACCTAAATGGTACCGGACTCTTAATATGTAGGCCAGGCTAATAGTCACCTTGACCCAAAAGCCATCAGGCAGACCCTCAGGGATAATAAAACGCAAATCCAATCTGTGAAAAGGCAGTGCAATTAATTTTCAGACAGTGAAGCTCCTGTTCCCATTTATTAGATGAGGCAGGAAAAAAGAAAAGGAAGAACACTCTCCCGATTAATATGAATATCAGGAACCACCTTGGGAAAAAACACAAAATAAGTAAACAGAACCACGTTATCTGTATGAAAAATCAGAAAGGAGACTTTATAAGATAATGCCTGTAGTTTGGCCACACGCAGGACAGACACAATTGCTAGAAGGGAAAACTGTCTTCAGGATCCAGCAATAAAGCCACAAAGAAGCCAGTTTCTCAGAAGGGTCCATCTGAAGTACTCCAAGGACCAGATTTATGTCCCATTGAGGAGGGAGATGCCGAAAGACAGGGTAGGCAGGTGCCACCCCTTGCACAAAAGTATTAGGGAGGAGGGGCTATCTCTTGGTGTGCTACCAAGGAGACCCAGATGGAAAGTGGTTATAGTGTACACGATCCTTAGCGTGGATAATTGAAATATGTTATAGAGCTTGAATCTTACTGTATATAGCACTATCCTCTGAGTCTGACTTGTGAATAGAATACCTAGTAACTGTTTCCTATTTCCAGTGCTAAAATTCGTTCTTCACCTCACACTGCCCCTAGATTAGTGTTTCTCAGCTCCTACCCTCAGGACCCGCTAACAGGCCAGGACTTAGGGATTTTTCTGCTAGAGCACAGGTGTGGTGATCAGAGGCTCATTCACATTGATTAACTCACCTGTGCTCTAACAAGGAAATCATCAAATCCTGGCCTGTTAGTGGGTCCTGAGGACAGGAGTTGAGAAATACTGCCCTAGATGGCAGAGGACTGAAAGTAAAGCTATTTAAGAGAAGCGTTGAGGGACACCATCACATCGCAATGTAACTGATGTTGGTAAATAAACTATACAATACAGTATATTACTGACTGTGTCATTCTTTCAAATTGGCGATCTTAGTCAGCTGAAATGATTCGCATTGATATTCCTAGCCTCGATCAACCAGAGCTGGACTCTAAAGTATATTACTGATTCTGCTAGAATTATAAATATTATTAGTCCTAGACTAGGGACAGGAAATTATTTTAAAATGTATGATTGTGCCATTATAGGGCACCGAGCAAGAAACAACGTTAGCCTTGAGGCCCTATCTCGTGGCTTGGCATCACATTCGGGCAAAAAATTGTTTAACCACTGCTTTCCCTCTGTGCCTCACAATTAATGAACACAGGGCTGGATTCAAATGCAGAAGATAAATGTTACCTCCCATTTTTTCAAAATTTTTCCTATTGAAGTCCACGGGGAAATCTGGAGATAAAAGCAGAGATAAAATTAGCACCTGCATTTGAATCCAACCCACAGAGTCCTGAAATTAAAATCTAGTATTCTTATTTTTCCGGTGGTGGGAAAATTTGGTTCATTCCTCTGACCTAAAATTCATGCGGTCAGAGGAGACCCACATACCAGACACTCAAACTGGAGAATTCCCTTACAAAAAATATATATTAAAAAAAAAAAAAAAAAAGGTAGACAGGGAAAGACTCCAGGCTTCACCTAACATGTTTCGGCATATTACATATCAAAAGTATTTATACCTGTTGGACACACCTCTCGGGTAAGGAGTACCATGTTAGTCTTTATAGTAGACTTCACTGTACAATGTAAGTTACTCCCAAAAAGTCATAAATCTCAAATCCAAATCTCAATTACAATTATCTACTGTGACAGACTCCACTTATGAACTATGTCATCGAAAACAGACTACTTCGGTTTCCATTCCCGGGATCCAGGTCTTGGCAGCTGAGGCAGTTTGCCACCATATTATCTACCCCCATAGTGTGAATGGCAGAGATAGCAGGAATGTGAGCATCTGTCCTAGAGAGAATCAGATTAACTTGGGTCAACACAGCTGTGCTTCTCGTCCCTTGTTGGCAGTTGACATAAGATACTGCCATTGCAGTATCCAAACCAGGAGACTGAGAAGTCTCATGTCCAGAGAGGCCAACACTCTCCTGGATACATAGCTGCGATGACAAGCTCAAACATGCCATCTTGAATCTGGGCTTATGCTGTTAGGTTATGTGGCTGTATAATTCCCGATTAGGTGGGGTCCTGTTCCTGGCCTCCTTTAGAAGGACTGACAAGTGCACAGGATGTCAGGGCCTGAGTCTGTGGAGTACAGCTTGCATTAAAAGCCTTTATCTTTGAAGCCTACTTACTTGTATAGGACCCTAAAACATGCAGCGACTGGATTCTCTCTCGTGATGCACAGGTACTGTGATTATGTCCCTATTTCTCTGAATGTCAGCCACGTTTTTTGATGGTTTGGGAGCCTGACTTGCACTTTACATTGATGGGCTTGCTTGAGCGGCACATCAATGAAAGATTAAACTTCTACATTCCTATCCTTTTCCTCAGTGGCATTTTAACCCCTGCACTGTCTGTCCATGGGCATTCTTTACCTGATTCTTTGTTCTATGGTATGTTTCTCTTCATTTGGGGACAGCATTTACCTGGTACTGGTGCTTGCATTCTTACTTCTTTACTTTCACCAACTTTTGCTAAGTTTTATTACTTTTCCTAAACTTTTCACCTTTAAAGGGATAGTAATACTTCGTTTTAACTTTATTTTATTTTGTAGGCATTAAAAAAACATGAAGAACGATACAAGTCATATCTCTCAAACCTTTATGGTTTAAAAGATATTCACAAGCAAAGTTTCCCCCTCCCGCCCCTTTTACCTAGTGTAAGCCATCTCTTCCCAGATGTGAATCTGGTTGTAAGACAGACAGATAACAGAAGGGGACAATCTTCTTTGTATGAAAACAATGAAAGTCCTTCCCCCCTTGACAAGTTGTTCAGCTTTTTCCTTTATCTTAATTGAAGATTGTCCCTCTCTGCAGTCTCATCTACCTGGGCACCTCCCTTCTGAGCTGGCTGAACGGGGGGGGGGATACTTTGCTTGTGAATATCTCTTAAACCATAAAGGTTTGAGAGATAAGACTTATATCATTCTTCATGTTTTTTTAATGCCTACAAAATAAAATAAAGATAAAACTAAGTATTACTATCCCTTTAAGAACAGGCACACGTGGTGGCCATATTGATGGAACACATAACAGTATTCTGGGATTTCTCTTGCCTCCCTGAGTGTTTTGGAGGCCGTAAGGGGTCTGAAAGTGATTCTACTCTTACACACAGATTACGAGAGCCCTGTGAAACCCCTCTCCCTGATACCAGGGGATGTTTTTAGCAATGGTTAAAGAGCCACTGTGCTATTTTAAAATATGGGAAACTACAGTTTCCAGCAGTCCTTTCTTCCCAGGCTTTTTGGCAAGAGAAGAGGTGGTCCTTGACTCATCCTCTTCTTTTTTGGATTCTGCTTGCCACAGACAGGCTGGTCTCTCTCTGGCTTGCCACATTAACCCAATGCAGTCAGATAAGCACTTTAACAGATTTATAAGTACTTTTCGTCTCCTGAATATGTTACATTCTAAGGTTGCTAACACTTATGGGGTCCCTTTTAACCAGTTTAACCCATTGTTCCTCATGCCAGATTGTTCTTCCTAGGGAATTTTCTGGTACTCAATGTTCCTATTGCTCTGCAGCCCCTACTCAATCCCCTGGGCCCTCACCTATTGAACAGGAGCCTGCATGGGTTAAGGCCTTAATTTCATCTGTTCTAGCCCCTTATCTCTTCAGGGTTTTTAGAATCTTGGAAATTATTGGGGATTCCATTGCAGAGGAAAGGGAAACTTATGCAGACAACCTAGACCTGTCCTTTTCTGTTGTGCACTCTTACGAGGAAGACCCCAGTTTTTTGCTTAGGGTCTTATTCTAACTATCCTAGTCACTTAATGTATTGGAGGCCTCCAATTCTAGTTCCTCTTCCCCTGATATTCTCAAGAGACACATGAAGAATGTTACTGTTTTTCATCCTCACCATTTTGTAGAACAGTTACAGCTGTAGGAATGGAAAATGCCTGACAGGATGTTATTCCTTAATCTGCATATATTTATTTTATACCATTTTAGTGCAGTGGACCTCCCCACTGAGATAGATTCCCCAATGTCTCTCCTTGCCAGGAATGCAGCTTTGCAGCTGCTGTTGAAGATCAGACGGATAAGCTCCTGGATTTCTTTTTGAAGGCGAATTATGCGGCTTCTTTTTTTATTGCATGGATAACTAGGGCAGTGGCTGTCTGTGGGGATCAGCCTTTAGAGCCATACAAGTGGCTGTGCCCTAAGAGGATCTGGTGGTTTTTATATCTGAGATGCCTGAACCTTTGATGCTGACTTCTATATTCCAGGACCCTGGCTTTGACTATTGACTGCGTTACCTTCTATATTCCTACTACCCCTACTTTTAAGACCCCAGAGAGGAGCCTTTCCTAGGACCACAGGTTGCCTTCTATTCCTCTCACTTTCGCTTAAACCCTAGGAGCTCCTTTTTTTCTCCTTGGTGTCATGACCCCTGTTCTGAGGTACGGTGTCACTATCACCCTTCTCAGGTGGCATTTCCCATCTACTGGTGGGTTTCTCCCAGCATCCGGGCTTCAGTACCCAACAACCGTTGCAGAGTGTGACACTAAGTTTACTTGAATGGCTTTGGCATTCTATGTGGCCACATGTCATACTTCGTACTTGGGGGGTTGACCAATCTTCTAAGAAATCTTTGATATCTCTCCCTCTGTGTGGGCATACAGTTGTTTACCCTAGATTTCTAGACAATTATGAGTCAAGTCACTGGAGACATAATGCTTTTGTTGCCTCTGGTTGCTAATCTTTCTTTTTTTTCACAGAAGATGCATGGTTTCCTTACCCCTGCAAGTATGGGTATGTGCCCAGAGCACCAATTCCCTCCACTACCAAGGCACATTCCACCCCAAAACCCAAGCAGGCCTGTTATTTCCACTGTGCATGGGCAGTATATGTGGTGGATGAGTGGATTTTGTGGGTAATTTGAGTACCGCATAGATTTCAAGTCCCTTCGTTCAAGCATCAGAGTTCCTAGTTATCTTCCCTGCTAGACATGCAGATGTTAATTCAAGTTCCTTGTGGAGAAAGATTCAAATATTTTGTTTCCAATCTTTTCATTGTCCCCAAAAAAGACAGTGGATGCTGTCCTATTCTGGACTTTAAGATGGAGTCCTTTTGCTCGGTAATCGCTGCCATGTGTCCAGAGGAATTTTTGGCTTACCTAGACATAAAGGATCTGCACATCCCTATCAATGTTGTTCATCTGTGTTTCCTATGGTTTGCATTCCAAGATCACAATTTTCAGTACACTGCTCTTCCCTTTGGGTTGGCATGTGCTCTGCAGGTTTTCTCAAAGGTCATATCAGCCCTGGTGGCTCACATCCACTCTCAAGGGATCTCTTTGACTCCCTATCTGGACAACCTTTTACTAAAGGCTCCTTCAGTGGAAACTTTGTGCATACAGATTCAATCTTGCTTGTCTATTCTGTTTCTGGTTGTCTATTCTCAGGTTCCCTCCCATGTCCTTCCACTTTCTTGGTATGAGATTCAACACTCTTCTGGGAAAGGTTTTTCTACTAGATAGCAAGAGTGTGTTGTTGTCCCTTCAGGTGGTACAGGTGGTATCTCGGTCATCTACAACTGTGTGGGAGTACATTAAAATACTAGGCTACCTAATCTCTGCTCTGGAGGCAGCCCTGTTTGCTTAATTTCATAACTGGGAATTACAGATGGAAATTGCTCAAGCCAACAGTGTCACTTCTCGCATGTCATGTCTCTGTCTGTCTGGATGAAGGCAGACCTTCTTTGGTTCCTACAGAGGTCACTCTGTCCTTGGGATGGCCACCGGTTATCCAAAGGATGCCAGCCTGCCAAGCTGGGCTGCCACTCTGGGTTCTCAGACTGCTCGAAGTCTTTGGACCAGGGCAGAGAGCCCTAAGTCGATCAATGTTCTAAAGCTTCTGGCAATTTGTCTAGTCCTGCAGTATTGTTTCCTGTCCCTTCAAGGGTCCCTAGAGGGAGACCATCAACTGCCAGGGAGGGAAAAGAAGTGCGGCTGTATGGACTTTGGCTTGGCTGATTCTCATATGGGTGTAGTTGCACGTGCTGGCTCTGTCTGCAATTCATATTCCAGGGGTAGACAATGTTGTGGCAGACTTTCTCAGTCTCAAGCACCTAGATCCCTGAAATTGGGAGATCAATCAGAATGTATTTGACTCAGTAGTTGACTATAGGGTCTTCCGAGGGTAGATGTAATGGCCTTTCAGATGAACCTCAAGGTTTCTCAGTTCTGTTCCAGGTGTCAGGATGCTGTAGCTTTTGCAGTAGAAGCAATGATCATTTCATGGAATTTTCCTCTAGGTAAGTGTCTCCTCTGGTTTCCCTGATGCCCAGCATGCTGGAGGAAAATCAGGATGGACTGGACTCATGTCATTCTGATTCCCCCTTTCTGGCCAAGTCGGGCTTGGTTTTCAGATCTCATAAAACTATCTGTGGTGTAGCTGTTTTGCCTCCCTTTGCATCTGGACCTGTTGACTCAGGGTCTGTTGTGCCATCCACAGGTGGAGAAGTTGGCATTGATAGTCTGGTTCTTGAAACCATCATCTTGAGAAAGAAGGGGTTTTCTGACTCATTGCTACTATGCTACAAGCTTGAATGCAATTTTTTTTCCAAGGCATAGCACAAAGTATGGTCTCTGTTCTATAAGTGGAATGAAGAACGGGGATTGTGACTAATTTTTTCGGCTTCCAGTTGCTTTGGCTTTTCTTCAGGATGGTCTTCAAAAAGGGCTTGGTCTTAATTGTATGTAAGTTCGAATTTCAGCTTTTATGTCCTTTTACAAAGGTGTATTGCAAACTTTTGTCCAAGGGGTGATTCATCATGCCAACCCTGACTTTCTGGAACCCATTTCTCAATGGGATTTGAACCTGGTTTTGGGATTGCTTCAGAATGCTTCTTTTGAGCCCTTGTCTTTGATTTCTCTGCATTTCTTGATACTCAAGAGTCTTTTGGTTATTGCATTCGTTCAGCAGGTGGCCGAACTTCAGACTTTAGCTTGTAAGTCTACTTTTCTGGTCTTCCATCCTGATAGGCTGGATCTTTGGACTCCCATAGGGTTCTTTTCTTAGGTTGTTTCCAAGTGTCACATCAACCATGAAATTGTTCTTCCTTCTCTCTATCCAGATCCATCTAATACACAAGAGCAACAGCTTCATCTCTTGGATGTGGCCAGGTACTTGAAGTACTATGTTCATTGCATGCAGCTGTTTTGGAAACCTGATTCACTTTTTATCATTCTTGAGGGACTTCATGTGGGCAAGGCTGCATATAAGGTAACCGTGGCTTCTTGGATAAAGGCAACCATTCACCAGGCATATGTTCTCAGGAAAAAGCCTATGCCCTTTCAGGTTACTGCACATTTGGCCAGATTGGTGGGAGCATCTTGGGCCTACAATCAGGCAGCAGTGTTATGCAGTGATGTGGTAGTCCCTACACACATTTGTTAAACACTACCATGCTAATACCATGGCTTCAGCTGAAGGCAGCTTTGGTCGGAAAGTGCTACAGGCTGCTGTGCCTGTGGAGGTATCCTTCCTGATATGCTTTGTGGGCAGTAACCTATTAGTTCCTGTTATTTGGTGTGCAGTGCTGGTGTCCGTTGACACTTAAGTTTCATGTTCTACCAGTTCATTTCTGATAGAACTGGTCTGTGTTTGGAGGGGATTTTCTCTTTCTCTCCCTGAAATCTTCATGAAAGCTTTGTTATATCCCCATTGTTCCTTTGTTCCATGAGAGAAAAAGTGATTTTTGTGTACTTACTGACAAATCCATTTCTCTTAGTCCATGTGAATACAGGACTTCCCTCACAGAGAAAAAACAATTGTTCGAGTCCCAGGCAGGGGGTCTTCTTGGGTTCTCTGGTTCAGAGAATTCCCTTTCGTGTTCTACTTCTGTTTCTATTCTGTCAGTTTTGTTATATGATAATACTGAGAATGTTCAAGTGGGGGATGGGGAGGGAGTCTCCATCTCAGAGACCTCTTTTGTTTAACTGTCCTTCCGTCCTGGAGGAGAAGACTTCACCCCATGTTTCCTGTGTTCCGTACACATAAATCACATTTTATAAATTAGTCTATGTAAATAAAATAATGTGGTGTTAATCTAAATTTAATCAGTTGCATAATGAGCTGTCAATAGGTCATGAAGTAACATAAAAATGGTCAGTAATCCCCCCCACCCCAGTTTTGCCCTAAAACACCACCTAAAGCTAAAGTGTACCTCTTTGGCCATTTTACATTTTGGGAGGTATCTGGATGGCCATGTGGGGGCACTGGAGCCAAAGTAGTGTCCTCTGGTGCAAATGTACCAGTGATCTCCTCCTTGTATCACTGGGAAGAGATCAAGGGAAAAATTAATCAGGTAGCTCATTTTCATATCTGGGAACTTGCCGGGTTTCACCTGGAGACTCCGGATTTAGAGCTCTGTCTCCAGATGAAACCTTCAAAATCTCCAGGTAACACGTCATATGGGATTTTGCTAGTCAGATAATTAATGTTTATAGTGTATTACTGCTACCAGATGTCCTTGCAGTGCATGACCCATCCCATCGTTCATCTCTGCTTGCCCACATGACCCCCTCACTGTCACCCCGGTCCCCACACCACCTCATAGTGACACACGACCGAGACAACGAATTGTTGCTGCTGGCACTGAGGAAGAGCAATGCCAACGTGATGACTTTGGTGTTGCAGGGCAGCCACATGAGGAGTGCCAGTGCAGTGAGGGGAGGGTTGGATGCAGAGCACGGTTGGCGGACCTCATTTGAAGTGGAACCTTCGAACCAGCAGCTACCAACTCTATAAGTGTGTTTGTAAGTTAATTTTATTTAAAGTAATGGACACAGTGCGCACTAAGTATAGTTTGTGGGGATGTCAATAACGGCAGTCGGTGCTCACAGGGCACTATTATGCACCTAAGGAAAATGTACCAAAAGTACTGCACTGTTCATTCATTCTTCATCTAATGAAGAAAGAACAGTATCAGTAATTTTGGTACATTTTTCTTTGCACAATAGATAACTAAAGGTGTATTTTGTTTTTTTTGGGGCGTGTGGCGGGGAATCTCAGGGAGAGCCATTTCTGAAAGTACCCAGGTATGTACATTTTACACATACCATACACAACACACAAACTTTTGTGTGTTGTGTATGGTTTGCTTATATCATCACATTATGGAAATATTTGTGCCCAACAGGCTATCAAATTGGAAGTTACCCCTCATTTCATGTAGCAGTTGTCTATTTTCCCAAATGGTATGCCGTGCCTACTTTTTCTGTAGTTGTTGCAGATATTTATATATCATATTTGAGAAAATGTTTAAAAAACAAAACAAAAAAAAAACAGATTATGGTAGGTGTAGTTTAGTGCCCATAACACCCATACACTTTGCCAGTTAATACTAAAGGGGTATTTTTTTTACCAGGCCAGCAGAAGGTAATGAGTACAGTAGCAAATTCCATAGTTTTCAAAAGATATCAGTGGCTGAAATGTTTAAAATAACTATTTTTCCAATATTGTCACATTCTGGAAACATGTTTGCCCACCAGCCTAGAGGCAGAATGCCAAGTGACCCTTTCATCTTTCATTTCATGTGGTCAGTTGCCAGTTGCTTTAAAAATGGTATGCTGTTCCTAACTTTTCTGCATTTCTGCAGTTGTTGCTATGACCACTTGTCATTTGCGCTCTCTCTATATTCCCTATTTGTTGAATGTCCCTGCTGTTATCTACGTTGTGTTCAAGATGAGTTACAGTTAATTAGGAAAAACCAGCACAACACACAGTGCTCCATATTTTCCCTCAATATAATCCAACGACAATGATAAATACTGATAACATTGATGAAACACTCTAACAATTACAATTGATAATATACCATACAACTGTATTATTATTATCATCGAAAGCACATAACCTGTAATATATAAAAACATACTTTAACCAACTTGTCTCTGTTTTTGAACACATAATATTTTATAGTGTACAAAAGATAACCTCTAAGAGGATAAAATGAAAAATGTACATATTGCACATTTATTACAGTATTACATGTAACATATGTAATATACTAAGAAATAACATTCATGTATTAACCCTTTGAATGACAGAGGGGGTATGCAACACAATGCAATGCTCACCCTGCTGGTACTCAAAAGTTTAATAAGAAAAAACAGATAATACATTTCAACATTTTATACATTTATTATAAAACAAACCTGTGTGCATTTGATACCATTCAACATATGCGATTTGACATTAAAAGGAGGATTGAAACACGTGTGTCTGTTTAGGCTTGCTTTTCAACTGCACCTGAGTCACATGACCCAGAATGTAACTGTCATTCTGATACAGTAAGCTCTATTAAAGGTATATGGTACATATAATACTATCCATTTTATTGAAATTAATACAAGTTTCCTTCAGTATGTAACACTGTAACCATTTGAGTGCAAGCATTTCATATTTGAGAAAATGTAAGACAACCAAACGACTTTTAGGTTTGTTGCAGTTTAGTGCTCCTGGCATTCCCTGCAGTATGTCATCTCACACCAATGTGGTACCATTTTACTTGAAAGGCATCTAGCTACCTACGCAGCAGACATACATTTCCATGACTTTGAAAAAACCTTAGTATCTTTGAAATAGCGATAAGGTATAAACATTTTTCTTGTTTAGTTTTTTAAGCACTTTATTTTGTAATCTTAGGACTCTGATGCCAGCAAACCCCTTACATCTGCTCCTTGGCATGCTGAGGGAAATGGTATAGAGTAACACTATGTCCTGTATGGATGGTTTAGTGAATGGCATTAACCTTTTCAGTGCCAGAGAGGTGCCCAACACATTGCAAAAGGATTAAACAAGGTGTAGAAATATCCCATATAAACTGCTCCATTGCTCTCTCCTTGGTGCAAGCATCATTAAGAAAATAATGTATTTTGTAAATAACAGTAAATTAGCATGATGCATGAGTAGGGATAAAAAATAGATTCCAGCTCTTGATTTCGCACAGAATCAGATTTGTACTTTAAGACCATTATGTATTACTGCAAATTCTATTGTTTAATATTTCCAGATTCATCCCTAGAAATGATATGCCTCATACAGGGCTAGATTCTATTATAGGTGCTAATTGTATCACTGTGTTTACCTCCAGTTTTCCCCATAGACTTCAATAGGAAAATGTTTGATAAAACTGGAGTTATCATTTAGCACCTGCAATAGAATCTGGCCCACTGTCTCTTTTAGTGTACAATTTGTATGCCTGTTTTTTAAGAGCTTTCTTTAAATGCTATAGGAAAAATAAAGGTGATAAGGAATGAAAAAAGAGGAGACTCATGACCATTGAATCTCACATTAGGGGCTTGATTCGATTTTGTGCGGTAAAATATGTGGAAGGGCAAAACTGGCTACCACCGATATTCAATTGTCCTACCAGATGAAACCACAACGGACATTAGGCCACGAAAAAGATCTTGTGGCCAAATGTACATTTTGTGTGTTAAGTTCACAAAACTGATGCTAAATAGCATGAATATTGGGAATATAAAAAGAAAAAAGCTAACGATCGGTGCCTGACATACTGTCATGCACCGATCGTTCGCTCAAACACATAGTCACCCTCCAAAACACTAACCCTACAAGAAAACTACAAGTATTAGAGAGAGCTATATTTATATCAAAAATCGTGCATCTAACAATATAAAGCAATGAGACACAGATGAATATTATTGTATAAGTATATCTTTATGCAGTGATACAAAATTACAACTAACAATATAAAAACAATAATTCAATTTACGCAAGATAGAGCTTAAAACCTGAAAACACACTCTAGGGAATGACTTGCACCTATTCACACATATGTTCAGCTGGTTTAACGCTCCCGACTCCGTATATGTGAAAGCCTATTTTTTGTGGTAACCCCGTCTATATTCCTCGTCTCACCCCTTTAAGTTGATATTTAACTGAACAGTTATAGCATTTGCAGTATTATTGTTTAAGTACTTAGCTGGATAGATCTAGAACTCTTCCAAGAATTCCTCATTTGTACTTGACTTTATATCAAAAGTATGCATCAAGTATAGCTGAGGAATTCACCCTCCATGTGTACCGGACCATTGCCCGAGTCCCAGTGAGGGAATTTTGAACACAGACTGGCTTTTTATATGGCCAATCTCTGTTCAAAATGGATTCCAGGCTCCATTTGGCTGGGATGTGTGGTTACACAGCACCCATCCAGTTAGCTTCTAGCAGGTTTCCTCACCTCATCCCCAGAAGCTGATTGGCTGGCAGGTGCATAAGCACACATCCCAGCCAAATGGAGGCTGGAATCCATTTTGAACAGAGTCTGGTCATATAAAAAGCCAGTCGCTGTTCAAAATTCCCTCATTGGGACTTGGGCAACGTATGGGGGGTCTTTGCCAATAGACACTGCTGCCGCTGTCAGCGGAGGTGGTGGCAGTAGAATTTTCTTGAAGCATGGGAATGCCTTTTTTTTTAGTGATGGATAACCAGATTTTACTTATTGTAAAAGGACAAGCTGAATATTATATTTAAAGGATATGCCACACTGCATTTAACCCTTTGAGTGCCTGAGGGTTAACCCACCGGCACTCAAATAGTTACCTATGGCTTATCTTGGGGACATTTTTATTCAAAAAGCTTACGTTAACATTACGTTTTATTGTATAGTAAAGAAGATAAGAAGAAAGAAGATTACAGAGAACAGAATAAGGAAGATGGAAGAGGAAGACTGATAGTAGCTGACCAGGGTACTGAAGACTCAACTGGACATCAGGATTACTGTTAAGTGTTTATTGTCAATGGCTGTTTAACTTAAATTAACCCTGTGAGTGCCTGTGGGGTAAGTATACATAAGGTTAACTTTCACACATTTCTTCAGTACTTTGGATGTATTGATATGGGGCTCGGCCCCACATCAATACATCCACTGGTGACTTAGGTTTTTCTTAATGCATTTTTTAACTTTAAATTCCTGCGTCTGCACTTTTTAGGTCCATTAAGGGACTCTGCGCCCAGAAAAACTGGGTGCAGATTTTCACACGATAAAGTGGGTCCCTTAGCTGATCTTAGTGCCTAATGCATGGAATTGAATTGCATATTTCAGCATTTTTTGTTTTTCAATGGGCAAAGAACCCTGCACAATTATCACCCAATGTTTTTCTTTAATCCAGTATTTTTTCACAGCGCAGGTAATTGAATAGCTTACCGTGCCTGAAAAGAATACACTTCAGCTATTTATTTATTTTTTGCGTTGGGGGAATAGAATCAAGGCCTAGGTCAGAAGGTTTTCTAAACTGACATGATTTAAATTATGTAATAGAAGGGAAAATGTCTGGAAAATAGGATACTGGGAAACATGAATAGGAATGGGTGGAGGGGTGCATGCACTTTAAGTGTGTCACCTGCCATTTACATGCCTCCCAATATTTCAAATGGCCAAAGAGGGACACTTGTGTTTTTTAGTTGAGTGACTGGTGGGCAGGGCATTACTGAGAACCTTTAGGTTATTTCATGACCTGTTGATACCTCTATGTTTAACTGAATACATGATTTAGCGCAAAACCAAATTGATTTTTTTTTACACAAGCTAATTTATAAACACATATTCTCAAGTTTATACAAATATTAATGTAAGTAAACCAAATGCACTATACGGGACATGTAAGAACTATAACTGCACCCAGAGCCGGCCATTACATGGGTCCTGGTGGGTCCATGGGACCCAAGCGGCACTTTGACAGGAGCGGTAATTTGCCACCCCAAGTAGAGGAGTAGTGGTGGCCCCCGCAGCAGCGCTCATTGCTTTCCCTCGTGAGCCTCTGTGCTCACCTCAAGTCTCATGAAAAGTAGGGCTGGAGGTGGGGTAACGTGATGAGAAGCAGCTGCACGCTACGCTGGCCTCCACGTAGATTGCGCATGCTGCATAGATTCTACACACACACCAGGGCAGAGTGGGACTCTGGCAGCAGCATTTCCGTGGAAGACGGTAGGGAACAGAGGAGCACCAGTATTTAACCCTTTGAGTGCCAGAGAGGTATGCAATGCATTGCAGAGCAAAGCAACACGTTGCGTACCCCTCTGGCACTCAAAGGGTTAATGAAAGTTTAATTTGCCACTGTGTTTAACCCTTTGAGGGCCAGATAGCTATCATGTGCATTGCGTTGGATACATCTCTGGCCCTCAAAGGGTTACACATGAGTCCTTAGTACACAACAGGCACAAATGTGGCTGTTACGTGAGATACCAGGCTCTGTCAAATGTTGAAGTTGACAACCCACTAAAACATACCCCGCTACTGTGTCATGACCAAGGGGGCATCTTTTTAGCTGGTGGGTATGAGCTGCTGATATCCCGTGGCACCTCTTCCAACTCATTGCCTCCTCCTGACCATCCTATGCTGCGTGGATCTCCGGATCTTGCTATATGAAGAACCAGCCTGCACCCCCACTTCCCCCTGTTCTGTTCCTGCTGAGGATGTCTGGATTTTTTTTTTGTATGTTTTATGTTTGCTATATTTCAATGGTTTACTATGACAATTTATGTAGTTTGGAACATTATTTTCCCTGGTGTTCTTTCCCCACATGCTGACTTGCTTTAAAATAAACCTGTTCTTCCTCAGATAATGTAGACTAGATTAAACTCTTTGAATGCCTTTTGGGGAGTCCTAGGCAGTATCTACTGGCGCTCAAAGTGTCACTAAACAGATTTAAAAAAAAAAAAAAAAAAAAAAAAAAAGCTGTTAACTCTTTAAGGACCAAAGGGCTATGAAGACAATTGCTACATAATGCATTGCACACCTTTTGGGTCATTAACTCCTTGAGGACCAGAAGGGTGCACTACACATTGTCAGACTGGGTGTTAAAGTGGTGCCCTGTATGAAAGAATATTACCTAACAATGCCGCAAATGTATAAATTGGACAAATATAAAATACTAGTATAAAAGCCCGTGTACACAGGCCAAAGTGCCACCCAGTGGCCTCAGCTGTTGCCCCGGAGCCTGGAGCGGAGACAGGAGGTGCGCTCCGCTCTGGCTCAGCCACGCCGCCATGTTGTTTCTCCTCACACGTTCAGGCAGTCTCTACTGCTCATTACTGCATCGGTTCAAACACAACTGGCCTTATAGGATCATCTAAAAATTTTAGATATTTTATAACTGCCCATTTTTAATATTTTCAGCAGTGTTAGATAACATTCTTTTACATAGGACACCACTGTAACCCTTTCATAACTTGGGATGTCTGCTCCTGTACTCAAATGGTTAGAATTTCTAACCATTTGAGTTCAGGAGCAGACATTCCTGGTTATGAAAGTGTTAAAGTGGTGTCCTGTGTGAAAGATTGTTATCTAACTGCTGCAATTGTAAAAAAAAATGGACAGTTATAAAATATAATCTAATATAATATAAAATGTGCAGTTCATTCATTTGTCTTTACATAATACTAACTGCACAGGGAATGTAACCAGGGGAGTTTGTTGGCTTTGAAAGACCTGGGGATTATCCTTTAGAGCGCCAGAGGGATATGCAATGCATAATGGATGTGGGCATGTTTTGATGGCGTGGTTTTGGTGTGTGTGTGTTGAGGGCAGCATTTCATCCTTGGACCCAGGCAGCACAATGGCTTGGGACGGCCCTTACTGCACCAAAAGGCAACAAGTAGCAGTTCCCAAAATGTCTGAACCTCTTCAGTGCTAGAAAGGTCTTCTGAGTAACGTAAACGTCTTTAGCATTCAATCATTTAAACCCCATTTAAAGGGGATCTCTTACATAGATATAAGTAATGCTCTTTAGTTAAAGCATTTAGTGAAAACATTTAAAACGTTGTTCATTAAAAAAAAAAAAAAAGTTATCTCAGCAAAACCTAATGTTTAAAAAAGTGCTGGGCAGCCTACATCCATCTTGCAGTACTTCCTCTGCTCCGGTCCCACTACCCAGCATCCTCGGATGACGGATGCTTTCTTTCTCTAAGCTGGATCGATCTCATTGGCACAGATCGATATCTAGCCAATGAGATCACTCCAGCTTAGAGACAGACAGAATCCCTCATCGAAGGAGGGAGGGGAGCAGAGGCAGCTTGGCAATCCGGAAGTAGGCTGCTGGGCACTTTTTAAACATTAATTTTTGTGCAGATAAAAAGTTTTTTTTTAATTTAAATGAACGTTTTAAATGTTTTCCCTAAATGCTCTAACTAATGAGCATTACTTATAGCTATGTGACAGATCCACTTTAAATAAAATAATGTATGATTATATTCGTACCCCTATGGTGCACTTGGATTACCCCAAAACTGATTGTGTACTTTTCAGTAGATCAGACTGTTGCTCCTTTGTATCTGCAAGCACTGCAGTGTACAATGGCACGCTCTTGAAGGGGTTGGCAACATCTGGCTCTCCAGTTGTTTTACACCATAGGTAGTGTAGTCTAAAACAGCTGAAGGGCCACAGGCTGCCAGTCACTGCTATGTCACTTTATAAATTACACCTTTGAGTGCCAGAGGGAGGAATCATGTTGGGTAACATGTGGCTCTCCAGCTGTTACTCCTTCCAGGAGTGCTGTAGTCTATAAATAGCTGGAGAGCACTAACAGGTTGCTCAGCTACATAAACTACAAAGCTGAATTGTATATGCAGGTTTAGATAAAAGGACAGATCAGATTGTCAGCAATCCACCAAGTTAACCCTCTGAGTGAGAGAAAGGTATCCAAATAAAGATAATAATTATTAATATGTATTTAAGGGATGACTAATATTTATGCATCTACTCTCATATTAGTATAAATAACTATAATGTTAAAGGAAAACTAACAACAAGAATGAGCAGGGGGTTATACACATTTAAATACCGCTGTACTTCATGGCAGATTCTACAAACTGTTTCTGAAGCCTAAAATCTTCTTTTACATATACTTTGTGATAGCCAGTCCCTGCCTCTATCAAGGCTCCAATTACTATAACAAACTAGAGAGCGACCCAAGAAGTGATTATGCCGTATTGCCTTTAAATTAACTTTTTGAGTGCCTGAGGATTATCCAGTCTCCTAGTGGACACCTGTCTGGCAATTATATGGGCAGTGGGTTCTGACATAATTTGCTCTGGAAAACCAACCAAAATGTACTTAAAAAGAGTCTACATATGCATGGAAAAAGCACGAACTTAACATAAACTAACCACATTTTACAAACCCTTTGAGTTCCATGCGTTGTATTGTTCTGTCACTCAAAGGATTAAAAATGTATTGGAATAATAAATAAAAAACCCTTACATATTATTAATGTAATTTCAACGTTATTAGTGCAAAAGGAAGGCATACTGCCACGTGCAGCGCCGAATTTGGATGTGTCTGCAGACTTGGAGCTTGACTACCCTACGTTTCTCCTACAATGGGCCCTTGGATCTTGTTTGGAGGTTTCTAGCAGGGGAGCGCAGCTATTCGTATACCCTTGACCGAAGAACGGTGCTTCACTACCGGGGAAGGCCATCCTCTTCTACCGAGCGCGCAGCTTCGGGAGGGACGCACGTGGAGTGATGAGGGAGGAAGGGGACACCCGCCTAGCCAGCCAGATCAGCCGAATCAACCCTAGCGATCAATGGGGTGACAGATGTCGCAGCCAGATCGCCCTCACATCCGAGTTTCAAGTATTCCAATTTTGTATATATGACTTCAGTTACATATTCCTTTTAATATTAAGGTGACATTTCTATGCTGTTAGCGTTTCCATAGTACACACTAGTCGAGTATATTGTTTCTGAATTTGTATAAATTAACACAATAATTTCAGCAGAAATAGTGCTTTAATGGAATTATATACAGGATTTTAATTTCACAAGCTAAGACTCATGGGTACAGATATACTGGCCTCTCCAATTGGTAGATGTAAAACAGTTCTCATTATGGCTATTTAGGTACAGCCCCCACATCTGTATGATTGGTGTATGTAAAACCTCCCGCTGTGCTGCTCGCGTTCGGCACTGCCCCCTATATAGAACTTGGTTAATTCCAGCATTCCGCGCTGAGGCTGTGTGTGTACGAGTTATGTTTGTAGTAGTGTAACCTGTACATTCGTTCGCAGTCTGATGAGTTACTTCTGCAGTTCAACGCTTCGTGCTAATTTCTAACGATTTTGCATAGTTTTTTTTACTAGCCCTCCATACTGCCAATTCCGAACTGCTTTATTACATTATTCCCACCCTCTATTCTAATTTAATATGGGTAAAGCGTGGTACATGTTAGCAACATAAAAAAACAGGAGACTGGCACAGTAATAATATGTCCGATTTAGCCAATACAGGTATAATTTGTACTCTTTAAGTGTTTCTTGCCGACTTAATAAACTCGCATACAGGAATAACGTATTTAGCGCTCTAAGGTTGCACAGAATAGGATTATTTTATGTGATTTATATTTGTATGCAGTTTTGTGTATATCTACCTTTTTATATTTTGCTTTTATTTTTGCAGTATTTGATGTAATCACACGTCATTTCAAACTGCTACACTTGAACCATTGCGTTGCACTGTTTTGTAAACTGCTGAGAGAGGGTTAATAAACAGATTAGAGGAAGAAGTAACTAAAAAGTAATTTAGAACTATAGCAGGCAGAGGGCGCTAATAACGTCACTAACTGAGTGCCAAACGGGCGGCTAACACAGCACAGCAAGGCTTAGCCTGAGCCCACAGCGCGTAACCCTTTGAGTGCCAGATTGGGATACAGTGCATTGCGTTGCAGTACGTTGGATACCTCTCTGGTATTTAAATGGGCAGTGGAGTGCTGAAACGATTGAGTGCCACGGGTATGTGATACACTGATATGTAATGTAGCCATTGCAAAGCCTTCTGCAACTGGCATAAGCACCTTGAATGTAAAAAAAATAGATGACACAGTGATGGAGTAACTGAAAATGGAAGGGGCAAGGAGAAGGTTGTTAATAAGTGATATGTGTCTAGGTCAGTAGTAGCTCCCCTGGTCCACAGAGCTACCAGCAGTGCATGTTCTCAGGAAATCCTAGCTGCACCTGCTTGGGGACTCTTGAATCCAATAAGCCAGTGACGCTCATCCAGGGTGCCATGGCACTTTGGTGGGCCAGACATTAGCTTAGGGTGCCACATATTCAATACGAAAGACATTTACAAAAATGTCAATATTTACTTTTAAATGTAGATTTATGGAAATTGTTATGCACAATATGTTTATTTTTGTTATGACTGTGAGATCTCATAATAACTGTATATTTATGTATTGTACCTATTAGCCGTGGCGCGGGCAGTCTCTACTGTGCATGTCTGCAGCACTCGCAGCAGTGTCTACTGTGCATGTTGCGGCGTTACACACGATTTAGCGAATTATTATATAGGATATATATATATATATATATATATATATATATATATATATATATATATGTAAAATAACAAACAAAATTAATATCTTGTAATACCTTTTTTATTGGACTAAGAATTATGGATTGACAAGCTTTCGGGATAAACTCCCTTTCCCAAGTCTAAAGAGTTTCTGAGCACAAGGACACAGAATTCACAGTTAATATATATATATAATTTTGTCGGGCTATTTATATGAAGGTAACCAAAGGGTTAAAACAGAGAACCACTCAGGTTGGATTTCTTCATTTAAATAGGCAAATGACCATATAAAATAATTTGAGAACTTTATCTTTATTATGTACTGACATGCTACTTCACAGTAACGAATTGATTACAAGAATCAATCCTTCATATTTGTGCAAAAATATATATTTTATTAAAATACAATATACTATATATATAACAAGTATCAGTAACAATAAAATATATAAGTGATTAGCAATTATAATAGGTACATAGAAAACCAAACCACACTTATACCATGAGGATTACCAGCGGTGCAAGGGTTAACTACACATAGGTATATGAATATAATATATGAATTGCAATTAATATAGTCAATCAAAGATTATACAAATAATCTACCTAAAATTAATCCAGTAACATATGTCTATTAATTATACCAACTTCATGCAACATATATCATAATTTTGACTACAGTAACATATATAAAACCTATAGGCACTCCAAGGGTTAATCCACTCGTTTAAAATAGGTGCCACACCTTAAAGCTTCTTTGTCTATGGGAAGTGCACACTTCCAATTTACAAAAGATAAGCCTAGCACATACACAAAGGACTTTAGAATGCACACCACAAATAGACAAACAGCAGTTAGAGAGTTAATAAATGAATGCCAAGAATTCCCTTGATTAAATATCAGCTATTATAATTTTACCAGAAACACAATATTCTAGACATAACAAAAATTATATTAACCAATATACACAAGGATAAATATATCTCACTGTTATCTCTATTTTATGATCTCTCTGGCAATTTATAACAATAAATTAATTAATTAATTCTGTGTAATTTCTTAATTACTATGTTAAATATAGCTGATTATAATATTTTCCATAGAACTGTCCAGGCTTCTATGGGCAAATATATATATATATATTTATATTGTCCTCAAATATCGAGGAAATATACTTATTTTGAAATTAGGCAGAATTAGAATAAATAAAATATAATTACCAGGTCAATCAGTGTGGATTCTTGAAGTTATCAGGTGTTGTCAGGAATTTAATCAACAGAGCCTTCTTTTTCCAGGAATCTAAGAGCTGTTAGGAGTTGTTTTTTTTTTTTCAGGAAGTCCAGAGCCCCCAGCTTCTCTATCAAAACCTCACTTTTTAAAGTATGAAACGCTTCTTATCAAAATCTACTCTGATTGGTTAAAGGACCATTTCATTATACAGTGATGTCAGGCATATTATTATCATAATTTTGGGGATTTCTCAAAACAATGGTAATAACGCTATTTACATCCACAAGATGACCCTCTCTCTCCACTTAACATTTTACATAACATGGCATATGTCAAGTTAAGAGAGAGTTCAGAGTTTATCAGAGATCCCATAAACCAGTCATTTTGCTATGTCTTTCCCATAAAGAAGTCCGTCTCTCACAGACATTTTGTCTACAATTTAACATCAATCGGCCATTAATGCCATTTAGTTATTTCTCCCTCTTAGAGACCCATTATTTTAACATGAGGTAATTTGAACACATCCTAAACAGAATTTCAGTTAATTTCTGCTATTAGAGTTAACCCTCTATGCTCCACCAGGACAAAGTCTCTGACTATATAATATATATATATTTATATATGTGTATGTATGTGTATGTATATATCTACCTATTTGGGCACAAGTTGTATATAGGCCTGCATGCCCATACTTGATTGTTGGCATTGTATCATTCTTAATATATGCAATCTTTTTTTTAACTCTCTCCCCTCCCATACCATCTCTTGTATTTTTCTTCTCTCCCCCCCCCCCCCCACACTCTGTCTTGCACAGGGTATTTACAAAGAGTGTGGATTTTCTCTTGGTCCCTGTCTTATCAGCAGTCCCCTTGTGTTAACCCCAGCAAACAACACAGCATTGAATTCAATGTAGTAACTGTATTAACTGTGAATTCTGTGTCCTTGTGCTCAGAAATGCTTTAGACTTGAGAAAGGGAGTTTATCCTGAAAGTTTGTCAATCCATAATTCTGTTAGTCCAATAAAGAAGGTATTACAAGATATTAATTTTGTTTGTTGTTTTACATCTACATCACTGGACTAATACGGCTACAATCTTAACTCTATATATCTAATATATATTAATACAGTTAGGTCCGTAAATATTTGGACACTGACACAAGTTTTGTTATTTCGGCTGTTTACCAAAATAAATTCAAGTTACAGTTAAATAATGAATATGGGCTTAAAATGCAGTCTCTTATCTTTAATTTGAGGGTATTCACATCCAAATTGGAGGAAGGGTTTAGGAATTACAGCTCTTTAATATGTAGCCCCCTCTTTTTCAAAGGACCAAAAGTAACTGGACAGTTGACTCAAAAGCTGTTACATGGACAGGTGTGGGCTATTCCTGCATTATTTCTTCATCAGGTCTGGAGTTGATTCCAGGTGTGGCATTAGCATTTGGACGCTGTTGTTGTGAACCCACAACATGTGGTCAAAGAAGCTCTCAATGCAAATGGAACCGGTCATCCTTAGTCTGCAAAAATAAAAAAATCAGGAAACAGGAACATTAGAAGTGGCCAAATCAACAGTTTGGTACATTCTGTGAAAAAAGAACAAAATGGTGATCTCTGCAACATAAAAAGGTCTGGATGTCCATGGAAGACAACAGTGGTGGATGATATTTGTATCCTTTCCATGGTAAAGAAAGCCCCTTTACAACTTCCAGCCCAGTGAAGAACACTCTACAGGAGTTAGGCATATCATTATCCAAGTCTTCCATAAAAAGAAGACTTCACAAGCGCAAATACAAAGGGTTCACCACATGGTGCAAACCATTCATAAGCCTCAAGAATAGAAAGGCCAGATTAGACTTTGCTAAAAAACATCTAAAAAGCCACCCCAGTTCTGGAACAGCATTCTTTGGACAGATGAAACTAAGATCAACCTGTACCAGAATGATGGGAAGAAAAAAGTATGGAGAAGGCTTGGAACGGCTCATGATCCGAAGCATAGCAAATCATCTGTAAAACATGGTGGAGGCAGTGTGATGGCAGGGGCATGAATGGCTTCCAGTGGTACTGGGTCACTAGTGTTTATTGATGATGTGAAAGAAGACAGAAGCAGCTGGATGAATTTTGAAGTGTATAGGGATATATCGTCTGATCAGATTCAGCCAAATTCAGCGAATTTGATTGGACGGCGTTTTACTTTACAGATGGACAATGATCCAAACACACTGCGATAGTAGCCCAGGAGTTTTTTAAGGCAAAGAAGTGGAATATGTTGCAATGGCCAAGTTAATCTCCTGATCTGAACCCGATCAAGCATACATTTCATTTGCTGAAGACAAAACTTAAGGCAGAAAGACCCACAAACAAACAACAACTGAAGGCAGCTACAGTAAAGGTCTGACAAAGAGTCATAAAGGAGGAAACCCAACATTTGGTGATGTTCATGTATTCCAGACTTCAAGCAGTCATTGCCTGCAAAGGATTCTCGACAAAGTATTGAAAATGAACATTTTATTTATGATTGTGTTAATCTGTCCAATTACACTTGAGCCCCTGAAATGAGGGGACTGGGTATGAAAATGGATGCAATTCCTAAACGTTTCATGTAATATTTTTATTCATCCCCTTAAATTAAAGCTGAAAGTCTGCACTTCAATTGTATCTCAGTTGTTTAATTTTGAATCCATTGTGGTGGTGTACAGAGCCAAAATTATGAAAATTGTGTCAGTGTCCAAATATTTCCGGACCTACCTGTATACACACAAACACACACACACACACACACACACACACACATACATAAATTAATCACACCATGCCAGTCCCCCACCACCACCACTACCATACACATCTGCCACATTGTAGGTTGTAGTTTTTTATCACTTGACATAATCATGAATGTGCCAGTGTCACTTAAACAGGAAGTTAGTATTGTGAACAAAGTACAAATGCACTCTGCATGCTAAAACATTTTTCAAGGATTATGTTGCTGTCGGACTTACAACTTTGACTTTCAGCCAATTATTTCTCCTCTACAGCCCTCAGAAGAAGTAATACTGTAGTGGGAAATGTTGTCCCCACAGGCAAACAAATTGTTAAAACTAGGTGAAAATTTTGCATTGCCGAAAAGGAGAAAACTTTAGCTAAAAAAGAGAAAAATCTGCCAGTTTTCACAAAAAGTCATGCGGAAAATGTATCTCACTTTTCTCCCACCCCTACCATAGAATAACATATGAACTGAAGAAGTGATATCACTGGAGAAGTTATTTTCTCTTTATCATGCCTTGGTGCATCTCCTCTTATGAACTCTAAGACCTGATTTAATATTTGTGAGGTGTTCTCCAAAAATTTTTTTTTAGTTTGGTTTTGTTTCTTTCCACATACTGTAGGCGATAACCACGTGTCAGGAGATAAACCACATAACTGCATTCACAAGTAACAAATTACTTAATCCAGTAAGTGCTACTAGTTTGGGTATATTTAAACCCATCTATTTTATTTTTCTCCTTATATGTACAGGTGGAACAAGCTTTTTTTGTGGCATCCATATATACCCTAGATTTCTCTAAAGGGATCAGGCAGTTCCCTATTTCTAAAAATGTTACTAGGTACCACTATATTCTTGTGCTCTTATTGCGCTTGAAAACCACCTTTGATTTATCTCCCAATTTGTTGGTCAGTACTGGTTCTTGCATTAGGTCGGACAATGTTTCTGATGTATCTTTTGAATCTTGTGTCCAAAGGGAGTTTTAGAGCAACTGGAAACTCTTTTATTTGGCCTTAGGGAGGATAAGTGGATGAAAGGTTATGGAAAGAGAGAGGATGGACAAGAGGGAAAGAAGTTGTATGGAGGGACAAATAATATAAACGGGGAGCAAAAAAGATGAGTGTGTGCCAACAAGGGTGACAGGGGGTGCAGAGAAGGAGAGGAGTACAGAGGGTGATATGTTTTGGTGAGAAGACAAAATGGGTTGAGGAGGAAAGCATGAAAAGGGAAAGAAGTAGGAAAGAGGGGTACCTGAATTAATTCCAGAATGGTAAGTGAAATGAAGAGAGAGAGCATAAATGTGGAAATTAAATGATGGAAATCAAGTAGAGCAATGCAAGCATATTAAGTCACCCACCAACTATGTAGCAATGATTTCCACTCAGCTTATCAAGAGAACTGGAACATACTGATTTCCAAACTCCACAGGGTAAAAGACAATTGAACCGGAATATAAAGTGGAAGTCAGCAGGAAAACTTCTGTAAAGGGACGGAGCTCCTATAACAGTAGTCTAGTAGCAATCCTGAGTGTAATGCCTTACTTCCTAATGATGCAGTTGATTTACACATGATAGCTATGAATAGTGGCAAGTTAATTTACAGGTATACAGCAGCTGGGTCATTTCAAGATGCAGCAGTGTGTAGTTATGCCACCGGACTCCTGTTTCAGACCGCTATTAAATGGGCTGAAACTGCAGTCCATAGCTAAAGATGCACAATGTTGGCCAGTCTGATACAGGAGATAGATTTTCATGTTTCAGCAATAGCTTAGAATGGGCTTCACTGGAAGATTCATAGTCACCCTTCTATGTTTATTCCTGATTTGGATCATTAGGATATTAACCCTTTGAGTGCCAGAGAGATAGCCAATGCATTGCAGCAAGATCACTTTTTTATACAACTAAATAAGTCTCCACACTGGAGAAATTTGGGGGCAAACCAACTGCATCAGAGAGAAGAAATAAAATGTAATTTAATTTGAATGGGACTTCTATTTCCTTGAAATACAGAGGTCTCCAACTCAGTGCTTCACAATGCCCTGGAGACTTCTAACATTCAAAGTATTAAAAGCCCCATTTATAGCAAAGGAATTTGGATGGATTTTTATTTATTCTCCATGGTGCAGTTTCTTTTGCTCCAGAATTGCTCCAGTTCTTATTAAACTAGCCTCAAAATATCTATGTGAGACCCCCCTGCCAGCTGAATCAGCCTTAGTCAGTTAGTGAAACATTTGCTCCAATGTAAGTCTCCTGTCCTATGATTGGTGTATTTTGGACCACCCCCTTTAACTGCTGTTGCTTTTAGGTTGCTGCTTTCCTGCAGTTGGAATATTCATAGCCTACACAGTGTAAAGAGACATCAGAAAGACTGTATTTGATTCTCTCATTTTATAATTTGGTTGACCTGATTAGGGGTGAGTTTTTACATTCTTCTCTTTTTATATTTATAACTAGCAGTTTGGGACGGCGTTGCCCGTCATGTTATGCAGGAAATGTTTCTTTTTTTTTAAATAAATGTTATGATAGTGAATTATAGCGTAGGGTGTACGTGTCAGAAAGGTACACACAGTGATAGACAGAGACACATGCAACACACACATATACACACACATGCACTGACAACACAAACAGTGACACACAGCTGCAAATCAGAACATAAATACATACATTGTGAGCAGTGTAAGTAACATACCTCCCAACATTTCATATGGCCAAAGAGGGACACTTGTGTTTTCGGTGGTGTTACTGGGGGCGTGGCTGGTGGTGTATTTTAGAGAATTTTTAACCCTTTGAGTGCCAGGGGGTAAGCAATGCATTGCATCCCCTCTGGCATTGAAATGGTTAAGTTACTCTTTCTGTAAGTGAATGATTTAGAAGAAGATGAAAGTATTTTTTTTACACAGACTAATTTAACAGATATATACAGAAGTTTATTCCCACGTTACTGTGGGTTTTATTGATGTGGAGCAATCTGATACACTGGTATATACACCACACAATGTGATCTCCTAAATAGAGGAGCAGAGGGATTTGGGTGTCAAACAGGGACTGTCCCTCCTATACTGTATAGTGACAGTCCTTATACACAGACACATGCAGACTGTATACTATACAGCAGAGGTTCTCAGCCCATGCCCTCAGTGGCCACTAACAGGCCAGGACTTAGGAACTTCACTGCTAGAACACAAGTGTGTTGATCAGAGGCTCAGTCATATTGATTAACTCACCTGTGCTCTTAAAAGGAAATTCTAAAATCCTGGCCTGTTAATAGCCACTGAGGGCACAGATTGAGAACCACTGCTATACAGTGCCAGACCATTGTAGAGAATTTTTAACCCTTTGAGTGCCAGGGGGTAAGCAATGCATTGCATCTCCTCTGGCACTGAAATGGTTAAGTTACTCTTTCTGTAAGTGAATAATTTAGAAGAAGATGAAAGTATTTTTTACACAGACTAATTTAACAGATATATACAGAAGTTTATACCCACATTACCGTGGGTTTTACTGATGTGAAGCAATCTGATACACTTGTACATTAGGCTGACCAGACCTCACCTTTAACCAGTGACACATATGAAAAATGCATACTGCAGGGCTGCTTTGATTTTGGTGCACTACTGAAATATGCTTATTTCCTATGTGTCCCCGGTTAAAGGTGAGGTCTGGTCAGCCTACTGTATATACACCACACCGTGTGATCTCCTAAATAGAGGAGCAGAGGGATTTGGGTGTCAAACAGGGACTGTCCCTCCTATACTGTATAGTGCCAGTCCTTATACACAGACTGTATACTATACAATGCCAGACCATATATAAATAGTTTGTCATACATGCTATACAGTGAGCTATGTACAGCATGGAGATGATTGCAGGAACTGGCACCTCTACTTACAGACAGACTGACAAACAACCTGCTCTCTTTCTCTCTCTTTGTGCAATATATAAATACAGTCACATCCATGTCTCTGCCATTTACCAGCTCAGCTGAAGCCTTGCTCTGCACTGCCTGATCACCTCTCTGCCGTTGTTTCCACTTTCTCAGCAAGCCAGTATCCTCCTGCTGATTGTTTAGAAATGAGCTCACTTGTAGTAATTAGCAGAGCTGTGTAGGCTCAAAGACAGGGAATGAAGAAGCTGCATAACTATCACGGTGCCCGTGATTGGCTGCAGTTACTTGTCTGTCACCAGTAGGGGGCTTCTATTGGCTGTCTGCAGATAGCCCGCCTCTTATTGACTATTTAAACCTGGATTGGGCACCCTTTGAGTGCCCTTTCGTGTTGTTTCTGACCTTCTTGCTATCACTATGCTAGTGATAGCTGGGCCTCTGTTCCAGTGTTCCTGAGTTCCTGATCTCATGTGTTCCTGAGTTCCTGATCTCTACTGTTCCAGTGTTTCCTGCATGCTGAAGTACTTCCAGTCCTGGTTCCGGCCTAGTCTCTGGTGTTGCAGTTCCTGCTGAACTTCTCTGCTGTTTTCTGACCTGACTGATTGTTGCTGGTTCCTGTCATCTCATCACCTGTCTTCAGTATCCTGGCGACCTTCTGCCTGGTCGCGTTGGTGACATTGCTACAATTCCGTGTTGGTCCCAGCGTGCGGACGCTGGTTTGCTCCCAAGCCTTGCGGCTATACAAACTCGCTTGTTACACCAGTGTGCGGTCACTGGTTTGCTCCAAAGCCTATCAGCTATACAAATCTGTGTTGGTCCCAGCGTGCGGACGCTGGTTTGCTCCTAAGCCTTGCGGCTATACAAACTCGCTTGTTACACCAGTGTGCGGTCACTGGTTTGCTCCAAAGCCTATCAGCTATACAAATCTGTGTTGGTCCCAGCGTGCGGACGCTGGTTTGCTCCTAAGCCTTGCGGCTATACAAACTCACTTGTTACACCAGTGTGCGGTCACTGGTTTGCTCCAAAGCCTTTCAGCTATACAAATCTGTGTTGGTCCCAGCGTGCGGACGCTGGTTTGCTCCTAGCCTTGCGGCTATACAAACTCACTTGTTACACCAGTGTGCGGTCACTGGTTTGCTCCAAAGCCTTTCAGCTATACAAATCTGTGTTGGTCCCAGCGTGCGGACGCTGGTTTGCTCCTAAGCCTTGCGGCTATACAAACTCGCTTGTTACACCAGTGTGCGGTCACTGGTTTGCTCCAAAGCCTATCAGCTATACAAATCTGTGTTGGTCCCAGCGTGCGGACGCTGGTTTGCTCCTAAGCCTTGCGGCTATACTACTCGCTTATTACTCCAGTGTGCGGTCATTGGTTTGCTCGCTAAGCCTAACGGCTATACTATTCAGTGTTGTTTCCAGCGTGCGGACGCTGGTTTGCTCCAAAGCCTTGCTGCTTAACGATTCTGCTAATTTGCCAGTTCCATCTGACTGCTGCTATTATCTCTGGGCTGCCCTGCCCGGTATTGGTAAGGCCGGTAGAACCTTTTGCCACATTCCATCTGAGGTTGCCTTACCCGGTATTGGCAGGGCCGGTAGAGCCTACATTGTGTATCTATTGAGGCTGCCTTGCCCGGTAATTTGGTAAGGCCGGTAAACCGTTATGCTATTCCATCTGCAGGTTGCCTTACCCGGTATTGGCAAGGCCGGTAGAGCCTAAAGACTGTCCTGTCCGGTATATTGACAGGACCGGTAGAGTCTGCCTTCTGTCTGTGCTATATTCTGTATATATATATTATGTATGTTATTGCCATCCTAAGTTATCATTTATTATTTCAATAAAATTGATTTTTTTTACCTAAAACTTGTGTCTGAGAGTCATAATAAACCGTGACAGTACGAAAGGGCATGACCTCAGACAGCAAGGGTGAAGGTAACGCACAGAATATCCATTGGAGGATGGATGTGCTCGAGCAACGTTTGGATCAGTTGGCAGTTGCAATTCAAACGATCCTTGAACGCACGGTACCTGCTGCCCAATCTAGCTCTAGCCCGGTGGTCTCGCCAAGTCAGACACCGGAAAGTGATACCAGACCCCTAGGGGGTACTGTTAAAGGGTTAACGGCTTCTGCACCCTTGCCGCTAAGATATGATGGTGACCCTAGTCTCTGCAGAGGGTTCATCAATCAACTCGAAATCTTTATGGAATTGACGGCACACGCATTTCCCAATGATCGTAGTAAAGTGGGGTTCACGATATCACTGCTCACTGGCAGAGCATTGGCTTGGGCTAACCCCTTGTGGGAGAATGCTAAACCTTGTACTAAGAACTTTAGTGAATTTGTGCGTTCCTTTCGAAGAGTGTTTGAGCCTCCTGGTAGAACCACCTCTGCTGCCAAACGCCTTATGGAGATACAACAGGGCAGGCGTACAGTGGGCGACTATGCCATCGAATTCCGCACATTGGCAGCAGAGGTAGGTTGGAATAACGAGGCATTATTGGCAGCCTTCTCTCAAGGCCTGAATGACCACATTAAAGACGAAATCGCTGCTAAAGATCTACCTATTGATCTAGATGATTACATTGAGTATGTTATGATAATTGACTCCAGAATACGTGAGAGATCAATTGCCAGAGATCGTAAGTTACGGTCAAAAAATAATGAGCCTAGTAGCATGTTTTGCCCACCCATCCCTCCCTTGGCATTGAAGTCTAGTGAACCAGTACGGGAAACAAGTGAACCTATGGAAATAGGCTTCACTAGACTATCCAAGGCAGAGAGACTATATCGCAAAAAACAAGGGTTATGTTTATACTGCGGTAAAAAAGGGCACTTGCTAAATTCCTGTCCGGTACGTCCGGGAAACGCACACACCTAGGGTATCTTGGGGGACAGGCCCTAGGTGGTGTACAATCGTCCCCAGTGTCGGGCATAATGAAACCCACCATACAGGTGGTATTGTCTTGGGCACAACGCTCTGTGGAGGTTTTGGCCTTGGTTGACTCCGGTGCAGCAGGGTATTTTATGGATAATACCTTTGCTGAATTGCACGGAGTTCCACGCATTGAAAGAGAAAACCCCTTGACTATTGAAGCGATTGATGGTAGACCCTTAGAACCGCCTCAGGTTATATTTGAAACTATGCCATTGTCTATGACTATTGGGGCACTTCACAGAGAAGAGCAGCAGTTTCAACTGATTAATTCCCCGCACCATGCGGTGATATTGGGATTTCCGTGGTTACAGTTACATAACCCACAATTCGATTGGAAAAAGTGTGAAATTGCTGCTTGGTCCCAGTTTTGTATGGACAAGTGCGTCATCCAGCCTATTAAGGTCATGTGCACCTCCTCTGCTATGCCGGATGTGTACCAACAGTTTGGCGATGTTTTTAGCAAAGGAGAGGCTAGTATGCTACCCCAGCATAGACCTTATGATTGTTGCATTGAATTGCAGCCTGGTGCAGTACCTCCGAAAGGACGCACTTATCCATTATCTTGTGATGAAAATAAGGCTATGGAGGATTACATTTCTGATGCCCTTGCTAGAGGGATCATACGTAAATCTACCTCTCCAGCTGGGGCTGGGTTCTTTTTTGTAAAAAAGAAAAATGGCGAATTAAGACCATGCATTGACTACCGGGGCTTGAATAAACTAATGGCAAAAAACGCATACCCAATACCACTCATCACCGAGCTTTTTGACAGGCTTAAGGGCGCTTCGATATTTACCAAGTTGGACCTACGGGCCGCTTACAATCTGGTTCGCATTCGAGCAGGTGATGAGTGGAAAACTGCCTTTAATACTCGAGCTGGGCACTACGAGTATCTAGTAATGCCTTTTGGGCTGTGTAATGCACCCGCAGTTTTCCAGGAACTGATAAATGATGTTCTGAGAGATATGTTACAGACATGTGTTGTGGTGTACCTCGACGATATACTGATTTACTCCCAAAACATGGCACAGCACATCAAAGATGTATCCGCAGTATTGCTACGACTCCGTGAGAACAAATTATTTTGTAAAATGGAAAAATGTGAGTTTCATAGAACCAGTGTGCCATTCTTGGGGTTCATAATTGGCAATGATGGCATTGCCATGGACAAAGAAAAGTTGTCAGCTGTCCTACAATGGCCAAAACCCAAGGGTCTTAAAGCCATACAGCGTTTCCTGGGTTTCGCTAATTATTATAGGAGGTTTATTAAGAACTTTTCTTCCATTGTCAAACCTCTGTCCGATCTTACGCACAAGGGTGCTAATCCTTCTTGTTGGCCGGTATCTGCTGAGAAAGCCTTTGAGAATTTGAAGCTGGCATTTGCTGCGGCTCCTGTGTTATCCCACCCCAATCCTTTACTTCCATTTACGTTAGAGGTTGATGCCTCAGATATTGGGGTCGGGGCAGTACTTTCGCAGCGACACGAGAAAGGTGGAACTCTCAGACCTTGTGGGTTTTTCTCTAAAAAGTTGACTGTCACTCAAAGTCACTATGAGATAGGTGACAGAGAATTATTGGCCATTATCCTTGCTCTTAAGGAATGGCGTCATTTGCTTGAAGGTACTAAGAATCCTGTCTTAATCCTAACAGATCATAAGAATCTGACCTATCTCTCGGAGGCCAGGAGATTGTCCTCTCGTCAGGCCAGGTGGGCACTGTTCCTGTCTCGATTTAATTTCATTGTATCATATTTACCAGGGTCAAAAAATATCAGGGCTGATGCACTGTCAAGACAATTTGAGGCCGACAGTGACAGAGTGGAAGCACCAGCTCCTATCATCCAACCTGATAGAATACTGGCTACTATACGCACGAGTATCACTTCTCCTCTAGGGGAGGAGATCCTGGCCTCTCAGGGGTCCGCTCCCCATGAAACCCCAGTGGGCAAATGTTTTGTCGCTGAATCATTTCGTACTAGGCTGCTCGAAACCTACCATTCCTCTAAGGCTGCGGGACATATTGGTAGAGACCAATTGTTATGGTCCCTTTCTCAGTTATTTTGGTGGCCTTCCATGAGAAACGATTGTGCCGAATTTACGAATGCCTGTGCCACCTGCGCCCGCGCTAAGACCCCGAGACATCTCCCTGTGGGCTTGCTTCAACCGGTGCCTAATGGCGAACGCCCCTGGTCTCATGTTTCCATTGATTTTATGGGAGAGTTGCCTATGTCGAAGGGGTACTCCTTTATATTCATGGTGGTGGACAGGTTTTCTAAAATGGCTCATTTCGTGCCCCTCCGTGGTCTTCCTTCAGCGAAGGAATTGGCAATGGTGTTCGCCAGAGAAGTATTCCGGTTGCATGGAGTGCCTAGGGTACTGGTGTCTGACAGGGGGAGCCAGTTTGTGTCTAGATTTTGGAGGGCATTTTGCCAACAGATGGGCATACAGCTGTCCTTCTCCTCTGCCTACCATCCCCAGACCAATGGAGCCGCTGAACGAGCTAATCAGGGCTTGGAACAATTTCTCCGTTGTTTCGTTACTGACCATCATGATAATTGGTCCGACTTGTTGCCTTGGGCAGAGTTCGCCAGGAACTGTGCGGTCAATTCTTCATCTGGGAGCTCTCCGTTTCTGATTAATTATGGGTTCCAGCCCTGTTTGCTTCCAGACTCATTTCAGACGCAACAGATTCCAGCTCTGGATGAGCATATCGAGCAACTCCGTTCCACATGGGCACAAGTTCAGAGGGCACTTGGTCAGTCATTTCAGCGTCATCAGCGCCATGCTAATCGCAGAAGGCTTCCAGCGGTTTCCTTTCAGGTTGGGGATAGAGTATGGCTTTCCTCCAGAAATCTCAAGCTGCAGGTTCCGTCTAATAAGTTGGCTCCTCGGTTTATTGGTCCATACAGAGTTATTCGCAAAATTAACCCTGTCTCCTATGCACTAGACCTACCTGCATCCATGCGTATCCATAATGTGTTCCATGTGTCCCTTCTTAAGCCTCTGGTTTGCAATCGCTATACTACCACACCTGTGGTGCCAGGACCTGTTGAGGTCGAGGGCCAGGAGGAGTACGAGGTTCAGAGCATTATTGATTCCCGTAGGCTTAGAGGAAGGGTACAGTACCTGGTACATTGGAAAGGGTATGGTCCTGAGGATCGATCATGGGTGGATAGTACGGACCTTCATGCACCTAGGTTAACTAGGACCTTTCATGCCAATTACCCGCAGAAACCTAAACCCTATTCTAGGAGAGGGGGTCTTTGAAAGGGGGGTACTATCACGGTGCCCGTGATTGGCTGCAGTTACTTGTCTGTCACCAGTAGGGGGCTTCTATTGGCTGTCTGCAGATAGCCCGCCTCTTATTGACTATTTAAACCTGGATTGGGCACCCTTTGAGTGCCCTTTCGTGTTGTTTCTGACCTTCTTGCTATCACTATGCTAGTGATAGCTGGGCCTCTGTTCCAGTGTTCCTGAGTTCCTGATCTCATGTGTTCCTGAGTTCCTGATCTCTACTGTTCCAGTGTTTCCTGCATGCTGAAGTACTTCCAGTCCTGGTTCCGGCCTAGTCTCTGGTGTTGCAGTTCCTGCTGAACTTCTCTGCTGTTTTCTGACCTGACTGATCGTTGCTGGTTCCTGTCATCTCATCACCTGTCTTCAGTATCCTGGCGACCTTCTGCCTGGTCGCGTTGGTGACATTGCTACAATTCCGTGTTGGTCCCAGCGTGCGGACGCTGGTTTGCTCCCAAGCCTTGCGGCTATACAAACTCGCTTGTTACACCAGTGTGCGGTCACTGGTTTGCTCCAAAGCCTATCAGCTATACAAATCTGTGTTGGTCCCAGCGTGCGGACGCTGGTTTGCTCCTAAGCCTTGCGGCTATACAAACTCGCTTGTTACACCAGTGTGCGGTCACTGGTTTGCTCCAAAGCCTATCAGCTATACAAATCTGTGTTGGTCCCAGCGTGCGGACGCTGGTTTGCTCCTAAGCCTTGCGGCTATACAAACTCACTTGTTACACCAGTGTGCGGTCACTGGTTTGCTCCAAAGCCTTTCAGCTATACAAATCTGTGTTGGTCCCAGCGTGCGGACGCTGGTTTGCTCCTAGCCTTGCGGCTATACAAACTCACTTGTTACACCAGTGTGCGGTCACTGGTTTGCTCCAAAGCCTTTCAGCTATACAAATCTGTGTTGGTCCCAGCGTGCGGACGCTGGTTTGCTCCTAAGCCTTGCGGCTATACAAACTCGCTTGTTACACCAGTGTGCGGTCACTGGTTTGCTCCAAAGCCTATCAGCTATACAAATCTGTGTTGGTCCCAGCGTGCGGACGCTGGTTTGCTCCTAAGCCTTGCGGCTATACTACTCGCTTATTACTCCAGTGTGCGGTCATTGGTTTGCTCGCTAAGCCTAACGGCTATACTATTCAGTGTTGTTTCCAGCGTGCGGACACTGGTTTGCTCCAAAGCCTTGCTGCTTAACGATTCTGCTAATTTGCCAGTTCCATCTGACTGCTGCTATTATCTCTGGGCTGCCCTGCCCGGTATTGGTAAGGCCGGTAGAACCTTTTGCCACATTCCATCTGAGGTTGCCTTACCCGGTATTGGCAGGGCCGGTAGAGCCTACATTGTGTATCTATTGAGGCTGCCTTGCCCGGTAATTTGGTAAGGCCGGTAAACCGTTATGCTATTCCATCTGCAGGTTGCCTTACCCGGTATTGGCAAGGCCGGTAGAGCCTAAAGACTGTCCTGTCCGGTATATTGACAGGACCGGTAGAGTCTGCCTTCTGTCTGTGCTATATTCTGTATATATATATTATGTATGTTATTGCCATCCTAAGTTATCATTTATTATTTCAATAAAATTGATTTTTTTTACCTAAAACTTGTGTCTGAGAGTCATAATAAACCGTGACAATAATACAGATTGGACCATGGCCTTCCAGCTGCAGCTTGAACATTGTTCCCATCATCCTCAGCGTGCGTGTGTGTATATGTGTGTATGTGTCTGCTAGTGTGTGTGTGGGAGGGCATGTGCATGTGTCTGTGGTGTAGGAGTGTGTGGCAGCCATTTTTTTTTTCAGTCTTAGCTAGTGGTGGGCGGGCTGGATAGTGGGGGCAGGCCAAAAATCACACTCCCACAGAATCACCCAATGGCAGCAGTAATCCTTTTTACTGCCGCCCCTGGGTGTGTTTTGCCAGGCACAAAGTCTTCTTTTATATATATAGACAAACCTCTTTAATTTTCTAAACTGTTGTTCAAATGTATATAGTGATATATTTACAACATTCAGTTCAACCACAGATAATGCATGGTCACAATGAATAATATAGAAATAATATGAATGATTCTTGACTTCTGATCAGTATGTGATATACACACATGTATAATGTTTGTTTATTCTCTTGGATGCTAGGATGTATTTAAATGCTAATTAACCCCTTTAAGAACCCATGACGTGCTAGGACTGTTTAATGGTAGAGATGTCTCCAACGCATTACTTCACAAGCTCTCTAGCAATCAAATGGTTAATCATGAGTATCTTGCTTTACTTAAAAATATAATAAAATAATTCTGTAACAAGTCAGTGATTGTTTAGAAATCTAAGACATTGAGGATTTTATCCACAACCCATTGCACAGTACTAACTCTTTGAGGACCCAACTTATGTGCAGCACATTAGACTGCAATACTGTGCACTCTCTGGTCCCATACCTCCCAAGTGTCCCTGTTTAGGAGGGACAGTCCCTCTTTTAGACCCAAATCCCTCTTTCCCACCCTGATGTCCCTCTTTTTAGGAAATCAGACTGTGTGGTGTGTATATAAGTGTGTCATACTGCTCTACAACAATAAAACTCACATTATTGTTTGTTTAAACGTCACTATATGTGTTTATAAATTAGCCTGTGTAAATAAAATACTTTAGTCTTGTTCTAAATCATGTATTAGGTTACACATGGAGGTGTAAATAGGTCGTGAAATAGCCTAAAAATTCTCTGTAATGCCCCAACCACCAGCCACGCCACCAACAACACCCCCTAAAACACAAGTGTCCCTCTTTGGCAATTTGAAATGTTGGGAGGTATGTGGTCCTCAAGAGTTAAAAACAAATAGTCATTTTTCTGTTATGAACCAGGCAAGCAGAACATAAAATTACATTTATTTTCTGTTTCTTTCTATGGAGAACATTTGTTCATTAACAGGAAGTCCCCTATGGACAGTAACTACCTGATTACCAGCCCACAAATTGCAATTTTATTTAGGAAAACAAGTCTGAGCTGTAACATCTTTTAACCCCTTAAGAACCAGGAAAGTCAGGGGTGGATTGCACTTAAGGACAGGAGCTATTCTGACCTTTTTGACTGCCTTTGTTCAACAGTGCTTTCCCTCTAAGACTTTTAGTTCAGCCACATAAATTATATATAATTTTTATGCACTCTATTAGGGCTTTCTTTTGATACCACACTTATATGGATAACCCACAATTTATTTTATCAAAATTAAAGAAATGGTTAAAAAAATTAAAAAAAACCCACCATTTTAATTTTTTCTCGTGATCATTTGGGCGCAATGGGTTACATTTTTATTGTGACTGCATGAAAGGTATGACTGGTCAGCATACCTGGGAGCTCTCCGGTTTTGCCCCGGAGACTCTGGATTTCAAACTGAATTACCGGGTCTCTGGGGCAATGCGTGAATCATTGGGTGGGCAGAGTTTAAAGGGATAGTAATACTTCGTTTTATCTTTATTTTATTTTGTAGGCATTAAAAAAACATGAAGAATGATATAAGTCTTCACAAGCAAAGTTCCCCCCCCCCTCTTCAGCCAGATCAGAAGGGAGGTGCCCAGGTAGACTGCAGAGAGGGACAATCTTCAATTAAGATAAGGGAAAAAGCTGAAAAACTTGTCAAGGGGGGAAGGGCTTTCATTGTTTCATACAAAGAAGATTGTCCCCTGCTGTTATCTGTCTGGTCTTACAACCAGATTCACATCTGAGAAGAGATGGTTTACACTAGGAAAAAGGGGCGGGAGGGGAAACTTTGCTTGTGAATATCTCTTAAAGGGATAGTAATACTTAAGATGAAAAAAAAAATATGTTGCAGGGTTTATGTCCCCGATTAAAATAAGGATACTCCCACTGCTGAGAGACATTTTATTACAAAATTATAAAAATTCAAACTTGAATTTTTTAGGTGCAATATCACAGTGGCCTGAAAATTTACAGTGGCACTGTTGCTACACCATCCTATGGAGTTTTATGGTCTACAGACCAGAGCAGTCCATAGGATGGTGTAGCAACAGCGCCACTGTAAATTTTCAGGGACTGTGATATTGCACCTAAAAAATTCAAGCTTGAGCTGCTATAATTTTTTAATAAAATATCTCAGAGCGGTGGGAGTACTCTTGTTTTACTCAGGTGGATAAACCCTACAACATATATTTTTTTACATTTTAAGTATTACTGTCCCTTTAAACCATAAAGGTTTGAGAGATAAGACTTATATCGTTCTTCATGTTTTTTTTAATGCCTACAAAATAAAATAAAGATAAAACAAAGTATTACTATCCCTTTAAGTAGAAACTCTGCCCACTTGTGCTCCATCCCGCCCGGTTCCTCCCACTCCCTGCCCTCTTACCTCCATTTTGCAGGGTTATTTTTGTCTTGCCCCCCTGTGACTAAGCCCCGCCCCTTTTATGACACAAATCGCGTCATTTTCTTCCCTGGTTGGCACTGACAGGGTTACCCTCCGGGTAGCCCTGTTTCAAAAGTTCCCAGGTATGCCGGTCAGTCATACCTACTCAATGGGTAGTTTTAAGTGGGCACTCTCCCTCTGGGGTGAAAATTCCCATGTCCCCCCTTCCCTTTCCAGTTTCCGCTTTTTTTGACATAAGACTGTGTGGTGTGTATAGAAGTGTATCACATTGCTCCACAACAGTAAAATTTACATTAATGTTCAATAGATAATTTATAAACAAGTTTGTGTAAATAGAATGCACTGCTCTGCTTCAGATTTATTTTAAAACAACACAAGCTGCGGTTAGGAGGTCAAAAAAGAACCTGCATATATCCTACCCAATGCTCCAGCGCTGAAGGGGTTAATACCCCCTACTTTGGCCTCTATCTTCTTCCCATTTAGTATCTTCTATACTCTCATAGTAAGGAAAAGAGAGGCAGAGAACAGTCACAAAGGAAATGTGTAAAACTCATTGCCTTTGTGAATGAAAAAGCCAGAAAAGTGACCGCTGTAGAAGCGATTATATGTACCGGCAGAACAGAGAATGACTGAAACTGAGTGCTGCGGTCCTGGAGCTCTCAGTTTCAGCCTGTTCAGCATCATTTAACCCATGATATACCAGGACCGTCTTGGGTCCTTATGGAAGGTTTACCCATGACTGTTCTTCCACGTCATGGGTCGTTAAGGGGTTAAATGGTGCATCTACCAGCAGTGGGTGTAACCTTGCTTTACTCAGCAGGAAATGTGCTACAATGTATGTTTTTAGAACTAAATATTACTGTTCCTTTAAATGTGATAGATTCCTCTCAGGCACGCAAAGTATTGTGTCTCACTTATGCCAGGAGTGTACCCAGCCTGATATCATTTGGTGTGCAGAGATATCTGGGTGTCATATCCTTGTTTACAATCTGCTTCTTATTTACTCGTAGTTCAACGGAGTATTTACATGGTCCTTTGCTTAGACATCCCACTAATATGGGGTTACACACACAGGTGTGATAAAGAGGTGATAATATGGATCCAGTGATATCACTTCTGTAATTCCTATGCTGTTCTATGGAGTCTGTGTACTAAGATCTTTCCCACTTGAGAAATCTTAGTACAATGTCTTTATAGAACAGTGGTTCTCAACCCGTGGCCACTAACAGGCCAGGATTTGATAATTTCCATGTTAGAGCACAGGTGAGTTAATCAGTGTGAATGAGCCTCTGATCACCACACCTGTGCTCTAGCAGGGGAATTCCTATGTCCTGGCCTGTTAGTAGCCACTGAGGGCAGGAGTTGAGAACCCCTGCCGTAGAACAACATATATCACTGGATAGGTTATTTCTACTTTATAACCTACTAGCAGTTTGGGACGGCGTTGCCCGTCATGTTATGCAGGAAATGTTTCTTTTTTTTTAAATAAATGTTATGATAGTGAATTATAGCGTAGGGTGTACGTGTCAGAAAGGTACACACAGTGATAGACAGAGACACATGCAACACACACATATACACACACATGCACTGACAACACAAACAGTGACACACAGCTGCAAATCAGAACATAAATACATACATTGTGAGCAGTGTAAGTAACATACCTCCCAACATTTCATATGGCCAAAGAGGGACACTTGTGTTTTCGGTGGTGTTACTGGGGGCGTGGCTGGTGGTGTATTTTAGAGAATTTTTAACCCTTTGAGTGCCAGGGGGTAAGCAATGCATTGCATCCCCTCTGGCATTGAAATGGTTAAGTTACTCTTTCTGTAAGTGAATGATTTAGAAGAAGATGAAAGTATTTTTTTTACACAGACTAATTTAACAGATATATACAGAAGTTTATTCCCACGTTACTGTGGGTTTTATTGATGTGGAGCAATCTGATACACTGGTATATACACCACACAATGTGATCTCCTAAATAGAGGAGCAGAGGGATTTGGGTGTCAAACAGGGACTGTCCCTCCTATACTGTATAGTGACAGTCCTTATACACAGACACATGCAGACTGTATACTATACAGCAGAGGTTCTCAGCCCATGCCCTCAGTGGCCACTAACAGGCCAGGACTTAGGAACTTCACTGCTAGAACACAAGTGTGTTGATCAGAGGCTCAGTCATATTGATTAACTCACCTGTGCTCTTAAAAGGAAATTCTAAAATCCTGGCCTGTTAATAGCCACTGAGGGCACAGATTGAGAACCACTGCTATACAGTGCCAGACCATTGTAGAGAATTTTTAACCCTTTGAGTGCCAGGGGGTAAGCAATGCATTGCATCTCCTCTGGCACTGAAATGGTTAAGTTACTCTTTCTGTAAGTGAATAATTTAGAAGAAGATGAAAGTATTTTTTACACAGACTAATTTAACAGATATATACAGAAGTTTATACCCACATTACCGTGGGTTTTACTGATGTGAAGCAATCTGATACACTTGTACATTAGGCTGACCAGACCTCACCTTTAACCAGTGACACATATGAAAAATGCATACTGCAGGGCTGCTTTGATTTTGGTGCACTACTGAAATATGCTTATTTCCTATGTGTCCCCGGTTAAAGGTGAGGTCTGGTCAGCCTACTGTATATACACCACACCGTGTGATCTCCTAAATAGAGGAGCAGAGGGATTTGGGTGTCAAACAGGGACTGTCCCTCCTATACTGTATAGTGCCAGTCCTTATACACAGACTGTATACTATACAATGCCAGACCATATATAAATAGTTTGTCATACATGCTATACAGTGAGCTATGTACAGCATGGAGATGATTGCAGGAACTGGCACCTCTACTTACAGACAGACTGACAAACAACCTGCTCTCTTTCTCTCTCTTTGTGCAATATATAAATACAGTCACATCCATGTCTCTGCCATTTACCAGCTCAGCTGAAGCCTTGCTCTGCACTGCCTGATCACCTCTCTGCCGTTGTTTCCACTTTCTCAGCAAGCCAGTATCCTCCTGCTGATTGTTTAGAAATGAGCTCACTTGTAGTAATTAGCAGAGCTGTGTAGGCTCAAAGACAGGGAATGAAGAAGCTGCATAATACAGATTGGACCATGGCCTTCCAGCTGTAGCTTGAACATTGTTCCCATCATCCTCAGCGTGCGTGTGTGTATATGTGTGTATGTGTCTGCTAGTGTGTGTGTGGGAGGGCATGTGCATGTGTCTGTGGTGTAGGAGTGTGTGGCAGCCATTTTTTTTTCAGCCTTAGATAGTGGTGGGCGGGCTGGATAGTGGGGGCAGGCCAAAAATCACACTCCCACAGAATCACCCAATGGCAGCAGTAATCCTTTTTACTGCCGCCCCTGGGTGTGTTTTGCCAGGCACAAAGTCTTCTTTTATATATATAGATTTTCCACTCCTTAGTGCATCTCCCCCATAGTGTTGGGATAGAAACCCTTATTACAAAACTAGGGGTTGCACTGTATCAATGTACAGGCCAAAACGAACACTTTCATCTGTTTAACCCCTTAACACCCGAGGACGTACATGTACATCCTGAGATAATGTCCCTTAATGACAGAGGACGTACATGTACATCCTGGAAATCTGGGTCCCCACACAGCTGCACACCGTTCAGGGACTCCAGAATCATTTCCTAAAAAAAAAAAGTTAGCTGGCCGTTAAGTGATGGCCGGGTGTGCATGCGGCCTGTCGCTAAGGGGTTAAAGGGGAACTATCACCACTATACAACTTTGCCTAAAAAGTACCTTTATATAGCGACTAAGTGCATACCTCCTAACATTTCAAATTGCCAAAGAGGGACACTTGTGTTATAGGGGGCATTTGCTGGGGGCGTGACTGGTGGGTGGGGCATTCCCGATAATTTTTAGTCTATTTCATGACCTACTGACACCTCCTTCTGTAACCTAATAAATGACTTATAACAAGACCAAAGTATTTTATTTACACAGACTAATTTCTAAACACATATACTGATTGTTTAAACAAACAATAATGTGAGTTTTATTGCTGTAGAGCAGTATGATGCGCTTATATACACACCACACAGTCTGATCTCCTAAAAGAGGGACATCAGGGTGGGAAAGAGGGACAGAGGAATTTGGGACTAAAAGAGGGACTGTCCCTCCTAAAGAGGGACACTTGGGAGGTATGTAAGTGGCATACTAGTGTCATTTAAAAAACAAAAAAAAAAACAAAAAATAGTTGTTTACCCAAAATTAACCTTTTAACCCCTTAAGGACCGGAGGTTATGGGACATTTCCGTCCCATAACGACCGCATAGGGGCACTTTGACGCGCCGGTACACGTGACCTGTCACGTGTATCGGCGCGTCACTATGGGGCTTGAAAGAGATCGCTCCGATCTTGGAGCGGTCTATTTCATGCCCTATTTTTACTTACAGCGCTCCCGGTAGAGCGCTGTAAGTAAAAAGTACGTGACGTACCGGGACCGTCAAGGGTCGCTGGAGCACATTTACCCTTGACGGTCCTGGTACGTCAAGGGTCCCTAAGGGGTTAAAGCAGATCCTGTGGCTTTCTTCCAGACATTACATTTATTTTTTAAATGACACTAGTATGCGACTTGGTCGCAATATAAAGGTACTTTTTAGGCAATGTTGTATAGTGGTGATAGTTCCCGTTTAAGTTAGAAAACTGACCAACCCCCTTAGCATGCAGAGGAGCAGGGCTGAATGAAGAGGTCTGTGGCTTAATCCACATAATTCGACTGTTGTGCATGCAAAGTGCATCACTGGGGAAAAGCAACTGCACCATAAATAATGTCCTTTGATTTAAATGAGGCTTTTCTCCAACATATTATGAAGCATTCAAGGGGTTAAAGGCCCTGTTTCAGTAATTGGAAATTTTGGATTTTTTCTAAATACTTGCAGTTGGTTTGCTCCAAAATTGCTCATCTTTTGCTTTCTGCACAAGGGTAGGGTGACCAGACGTCCCTTTTTCCGGGGACAGTTCCCGGATTGAGGGCACTGTCCCCGGATTGAATGTGTCCCTGTATATGTCCCTGGATGAGCCCTCAGGCTCAGCCACTTTGCTTACTCAGGAGATGCCGAAAATTGATTGGCCTCATAAGATGCATGTGCAACGTACTCGGAGTAATTACGTAATACAACCTGCCCTCCTCTGTAGCAGCAGTGAGTGAGCACGCTGCACTGTTCAGAGTGGGAACAGTAATACCTGGCAGAACAGAGACATCTCCTGACCAGGTACTGACATACATTGACTCAAATTAACTATTCTAACTTTACCGCTGTGGCAATGTGGAAGTGAGCAGTGCAGGGAGAAGGACAGGGTGGGTAGTGTGGAGGTGGACAATGTGGAGGTGGGCAGTGTGAGAGGGTGGACAGTGTTGAGATGGACAATATGGGCAGTGTGGAGGTGGACAATGTGGGCAGTTTGGAGTAGGACAGGGAGGGCAATGAGGGTGTGGACAGTGTGTGGGGTGGACAATGTGGGCAGTGTAGATGTGGAGGTGGACGATGTGGGGAGGAGGATGGTGTGTGGAGGTGAGCAATGTGGAGTAGGACAGTGTGGGCAATGTGGGGTTGGATAGTAGGTGCACAGTGTGGGCAGTGTGGAGGGGGACAGGGTGTGGGGGGCAGTGTTGAGGTCAGGATGGACAGTATGTGGAGGAGGACAGGGTAGGCATTGTGGAGGTGGGCAATGTGAAGTAGGACTGTCTGGGCAAAGTAAGGGAGGACAGTGTGTGTGGGAGGACAGGGTGGACAGTTTGTGGTAGAGGAGGACAGTGTGCAGTTGGACAGTGTAGTGTGGGCAATGTGGTGGTGGAAGGTGTGCGTGGGTGCAGTGTTGAGGTGGGCAGTGTGTGGAAGAGGACAGGGTGGACAGTTTGTAGAAGAGGATGGGGTGGCCAGTGTGGAGGTGGACAGTGTGGGCTGTGTGTGAAGGTGGGCAGTATGTGGAGGTGGACAGTGTGGGCAGTGTGTGGAAGAGGACAGGGTGGACAGTTTGTAGAAGAGGATGGGGTGGGCAGTGTGTGGAGGTGGGCAGTGTGTGGAAGAGGATAGGGTGAACAGTTTGTGGAGGACGATGGGATGGGCAGTGTAGAGCTGGACAGTGTGGGGTGTGTGGAGGTGGGCAGGGTGGACAGTGTGTGGAGGTGAAGAGTGTGAAAGGGTGGACAGAGAGTGGGCAGTGTGTGGAAAGAGTGTGAGGGTGGACAGGAAGTGGAGAAAAAAATGTCCCCGGATTTTATTTTAAAAATCTGTTCTCCTTACACAAGGGCCACAATTCCTATTGATAGCCTGTGACAGGTCTGAACACCCATTAGTTATGTGACTAAACTGTGAGACTGGACATTTTGCAATTCATTTTCTATTGCATGATCAGCTTTACAGACATGATGGGAACTGTGTAACGGTTTTCAGTACACTCAGAGACAGGCAATTTGGTAAAACACCGTTTTATTGAATTAGCAAAATAAAGTAACCCTCACGGGTCCAGTAATAATACAAACAGAACTGACACAGGACAGGTTACTAAATAACAATAGCCCACATGGGTCCAGTATACAAATATCACAAGTAGTAAATATACTGACACAGGTCGGGAACAGTTCGTGTGATACAGTGAGACACAAATGGTTAATGCTATTAGGCCAGGAGACTGGGAGGCCCTAATAGCGAGGCCCAGGAAGCATTCAAATGCAGATAAGTGCCAAAATAGTGACTAGCCCTGGAGGGAACACAGGCTATAGTAGTACTGCAACCGGAGGAACAACGGAACGCCCTGTAGATACACAAGCTGCAACCCACGGTAACTGTACCGGACAATAGATGTTGAAACGCCAGGCTTGATGGCAAGTGCCGGGTGACAAATCCGACTGAGGCGCCCAAGAGACCAACCTCGATTATTGTGAATTGACAAGCCAGCGTATATAGTGCCAATAGTAAAACTCCTACCCGGGTGAGTACCGGAAGGCCCTGGTAACGGGCACTTGGCTTGTTTAACGACAAAACAGGAGCGGAGACTGAGGCACCAGGGACACCAACCCCAGTGACAACTGATAACAAGCCAAGCATATAGGGTGCAACGAGCTGAACGTAAACCCTGGGTATGGAGTAAGGAGGCAGCAAGGCACTAATGGATCGCAGTCACGGAACGGTAATGCAGTACACAAGGCAACCAACTGGGCCAGTACGCTCAAGGCAGAGCACTGTAGTAACTCACTACCGGACACGGTAGTACAACGGAATGGCGGCACAAGAGCAGGAGTGGAAGCCACTACGGGTCAGTACACGGAGCAGGAACGTCAGCCAATCCAAGTCGATTCACGGAGCAGGAACGTCAGCCAGGCCGGGTCGGTACAAGGAGCAGGAACGTCAGCCAATCCAAGTCGATACACGGAGCAAGAACGTCAGCCAATCCAAGTCGATACATGGAGCAGGAACGTCAGCCAATCCAAGTCGATACACGGAGCAGGAACGTCAGCCAGGCCGGGTGGGTACACGAGCAGGAACAGGATCAGAGAGAGAGTAGTCAGGCAGTCCGGGTCATAAAATGGAAATCACACGATAATGGCAGCAAGCACAAAGCAACGGGAACACCACAAAAGGGCTCTGTATGAGTGACAGAGCACAGTACTTAAAGGCTACCACTGGGTGGAGCCATAACACTTGGCCAACAAGAAAGCATCAGACATCTTGTGTCAAAATGTCGCCAAAATACACGGGCACCATGATAAACTGTAGTCATCAACATCACGAGGGACTCAGGTTTCCCTCCACTGGCCTAGGCTATTTCCTGCTGTACCTAATGGGACATGTGTTTCCATTGTTCCTCAACCCCCAATGTACAGACTGAAATCCTCAGGGCCCCCTTAATGTTTAATAGGCAATTTGTCAAAATGTAAAACAAGACAAATATGTAATTATCTAATACTACATTCAGAATGACAAAAAAAAAAAAAATTCAGGTGACTAAACCTTAAGACTTCAATGTCATTCAGTTGGGTCTCTCTAGCATGCTTAGCCTGACAGCCACAAGGGTCATTTTGCTGATGCAAAAGAACTAGTCAGAGATGCTCAACTAGGAACGAGCCTGCCCTCAAAGTGATGAGGCTCTATAGGATAAGTATCCTACCCAGGGTGCAATCTCTTTTAGCTCACTAGTGCCTTTCACAGAGAGGAAATATCCTAAAGCATATCATACTGATCCTACCAAAAGGCAGTCCAGCCACGAAATGCCAGGCAATTCCTCTCTGAACAAGAGAAGCAGCCAACCCCAGACGTACGTTTCGGCCTTGTTGGGCCTCGTCAGTGAGGTGCAGCTGATCTCTCTAGACACTGTGAGCAAGGGGTCCACGTCTGGATTACCCTGTTACCCTTAGGGTGACTAGTCCCAAGGGCAATTTGCATATGCAAAAGAACTAGTCAGAGATGCTCATTTTGCTGATCCCTGATTGGCAGGGCTCCTTGCAGTCTTGCTCTCACAGGTGTAGGCCTTTCTAGAGGGCACTGTCGGCATGTCCTTTAATATGAAACATATGTTAGGACCTTTCCTATTGCTTAAAACAAAGATACTCATGCTGGAAGCTATTTTATTCAAAGTTATTACAGATCAAAATTATATATATATTTTTTTTATGAAAGGATGAGCACAGAGACTATTATAACTGCAATTTTATGGAAGAGCTGTTGCTGTTGTAATATTTGGATAACAATAGTAATATAACAAAAAGCTCTCCACAAACTGCAGTATTGACAAGGTGAAATGGAAAGGCCACAGGCCACAAAAGTGCTGTATTGCTCTGTATATTACAATTTTGGAATGTATAATCAGAGATTATCCTAGTTTTACTGAACAATAAAAGCTCTGTATTAGTATATATTTTTCATATTAAGTGGAGAGAGGGATTGAATACACACTCTAGCAATATAAGGTCACCTTAACCCTTTGAGTGTCAGAGGGGTATCCTGTAGAGGACGACTGGACTACCTATGGTTCGGGGTTAATATTCAAGTTTGAATCCTGGGGAAGAAGCTGGGACAGTGGGATATTGTGAAAGAGATCCAAAACAAGGGACTGTTTCTGTAAACCAGCAGCATTTGGCCTGTATAATGCACACCTGGGATCTCTCAGGGTTTGTCCTAAATCTCAGTGTCCTAGCTCGAAGGGACAAATTTTCAGGGTGAGTAGAGTCCAGTGGTACCTACTGCATGATGTACACTAATGAACTGCTTTTTTTTTTTTAAGTTTCTAAATTGAATCTGTTTCTACCAGAAAAGCAGAAGGAGAAGGTCTGCTTGTCTTGTTTGTGTTCAAGTAGTGAGTTTTATAAATTATAGATTGAGGACTGATTGGAGAACACACTTTGTAGACCGTTCCAATGAAGTAATTAAAGATTGCTATTTCAGCTCTGCTGATGAGCAGCGGGACAGTCCCGGGACCGGAATCTCCTTCAACTAGAGCACTGACGTCAGTGCATGGGGGGGGAGGCTGCGTATATCTCTCAAACCATAAAGGTCTGAGAGATCAGACTGCCATCATTTTATTTATTTTTTTTAATATCTACAAGATATAATTTCGGTAAAATAATCCATTACTGTCCCTTTAATTGGGTGGGCAATTATGGACAGTCTTTTTCTAACTGAAGTAGGCAGAGTGCATGAGTTTATTCAAACCCTTTAAGGACCATTTGGGTGCATAACACCTTGTGAAGCAATGCACTACACACCCTTATGGTCCTTTAAAGGGTTAAGTTTATCATGTGCAGTGAACAGCATTTGAGGTCCTGTTGTCCTGCTAGCAACTGTCATGTCTGCCTCCATGGAAATGACATCCAGGACTGACTGAAGAGGGAATACTATCTGTTCATTCATGGGGAGATTAGGATTTTCTGGCAATGGTAAGGTAAATGAGGGTTATTATTAAAGAGACAGTAATGTCCCATAAAAACTTGTTATAGTTTTGTAGAGGAGGGAAAAAAAAGCTTAATGGCGCTAACCCTATCACTCAAACCGCTATGGTTTGAGAGGTATAAGCATTGAAAGTTCCCCTCTCCCTCCCCTTCTCCTGATGTCAACTGTAAAGCCGACACGAGGAGGCTCTGCAGCAGAGCCGAAATCTCGTTGTTGCTAAAGGCCTCTGGGGACAGAGGCTGATTCTCTGGAGGAGGTGAGTTTCTTCTCTTTCCTGCCCTGTTCTGCCCACATTATGACACAAGTGTGCAAGCCCCACCCACCTGATTAAACCCCATCTTCTTTATGATGCAAATTGTCATTGACATCTTCTGGTCAGCAGCACTTGAGCCCTCTCTGGGGGCTCAAGATGAACAAGTTTCCAGGTATGGTTTTCAGTTCTAATTTAAATTATAGGTGCAAAACTATAGAGGACTGATCTGCCTATGGTAGGGTGACCACGGGTCCCGGAACGTCCGGGACTGTCCCTTATTTCAGGGACATGTCCCGCGTCCCGGATCCCCTTCAACCGGGACAATGAAGTGTCCCGGAATGAAGGCAAGCCGCCCTGGATGTCAGCCTGCAAGCGGTGTGTCACATCATGGACGCCGCTCGCGGCGTCCATGATATGACACACCGCTTGCAGGATGACATCCAGGGCGGCAATGCAGCTTACCTGGAGGCAAGCGCTCTAGTAATACAGAGCGCTGGGAGATGACATCACTCCCAGCGCTCTGCATTACTGGCCATACCGCGCGGGAGCTTCAGCTCTGTGCCGGAGGAGGCACAGAGCACATTCTACGCCGCTAGACCACCAGGGACTTAAGGTATGACGGGCCCTAGGGTGACCACGTCCCGGAATGGCAGAAGGGAAATGTGGTCACCCTAGCCTATGGTTTGGGGTTAATGTTTAAGTTTTGAAGCCTGTGGCAGAATCTAGGACAGTGGGATACTGTGAAAGGGAGCGCCATAACAAGGGACTGTTTCTGTAAATCTGCATCAGTTGGCAGGTATAAGGCACACCTGGGAACTCTCAGGGTTTGTCCTAAATCGCAGTGTGAAAGGGATAATAGTGTTTCAAAATAAAAGCAGCTCCAATTAATCTTCATAGTATCTGGGCCATGGAGAGTTATTTGAATGCTGTCAGATTTGTAGTTCAAGAGTAATTGAATGATAAAGTATCCCCCTTTCTGCCCCTTTTACTGATGTAACACTGTTCACCTCAGAACAGAAAGGTGGTGTCCACATGGCTTGCAGAGAGGGACAATCTTCATTTAAGATAAGGGAAAAACCAGTCAAGGGGGGCAGGGCTTTCATTGTTCTCACAGTAAGAAGACTGTCCCGAGCTGTCTGGTCTGTGGACCCGATTCCACATCTGAGGGGAGGTGGCTTACACTAGTTAAAAGGGGTAGGGTGGGTCTACTTTATTGTTCAATTACTCTTGAACTACAACTCTGACAGTATTGAAATAACACTCTCCATGGCCCAAATACTAGGAAGATTGATTGGAGCTGCTTTTATTTTAAAACATTACTCTCCCTTGAAGGACCAAATTCTCAGGTTGAGTAAAGTCCAGTGTTACCTACTGCATGATCTGCATGATTAACTTTATTAACTTTTTTTTTTTTAAGTTTCTAAATTGAATCTGTTTCTACCAGAAAAGCAGGGGGGAGAAGTTCTGCTTGTCTTGTGCTCAAGCTGTGAGTTTTCTAAATTATAACCTGTTATAGATTGAGGACTAATTGGAGAACATCTAAGTATAACAAGCAGGGAAATTTCATTTGTATTACATTACCCCTCTGGCACTCAAATGGTTAATAAATATATATTTAAAAACAATGGCTGGCTTTGGCAATGTGTTGCACACCCCTCTGGCACTTAAAGGGTTAAATAACTGAAACCAAAATGACAGTGTAGCATATATAAACAAGTGTAGCTGGTTAGCTAGATGTGAAAATAAAGTCTCATCTGGAGTCAGATATCCTCCTGTTTTCCTAGAAACAATTGTTTTGGGATATGAAATGCTCTTATGGGATATAAGGATTTCAGGATTTGGTAGCTAGTTTCTTAGTTACACAGCTACCTGGTAAAACCTGTACTATACCTGAATAAGTGCAAAGGTACAGTTGTGTTGTTGAGAGAGCAATACATCAATCAGCAATGTAACATACCAGTTGAGTACTAAAAGAAAAAACTGTCACTTGACAGAGAACTCTCTATCCACACCCTGGGGTGGCAGTACTATGGCTTAATATTTCAAAGATCTCAGGGTCAGCACATTTTTAAAGTTCTCAGGTATGATAATGCAGGCACCTTTTTGTTTATTTGGTTGATGTTGCACTTTATACATCCTATATAAAAAATGTGCTAGGATGTTTGTCAGAAGCCGTCATGCGCAATAGAGACTTTTTGCATTTGGCAGTCTCTACTGTGCATGATTGCATTGCGTGAGTGAGGCGATGCAAGACTGCATCTCGTGGAGCAGTGATGTAATGGTCGCTTAACCCTTTGAGTGCCAGAGGGGTACGCAATGCATTGCAATGCGTTGCATACCCTTCTGGCATTCAAAGGGTTCTGGACCTGGGCCAATGTACACGAGCTTTTACAATAGTATATTTACATTCTGTTAATATCAAAGCAAGTTTCCAACAGGAAGGCGAACACTGGAGAACATGGAATAACCCAGTCCTATACATTTTGCTAGAGCTATGTTCTAGCAGTGGGGCCCAAGCTTAGATTGTATTGTTCAGGGTCTGAAAGGTCAGTGTAGGAATGTGAAGGAGGAGGGGTCTGCCTGAGATGTAGTCATGGGATCTCAAACATGTGAGATTTAGTCTTTATAGGAATTAAGTCACGGGGTTGGGTAGGCACTAATATAATGTGGAGCAGTGCAATTCGGGGGCAAAAAAACAACACCACCATAAAGGGAAAAAAAAAAAACATGTCCACTGATTTAAGTGGAACTTTTAACCCCTTAAATGCTAGAGAGCTCTCCAATGCAAAGATCCACTTAAAGGGTTAGGAATGCCCAAAATAAAGTTTATTCTGTATGTTAAATTTTACAAAAATAAAGTATTTGGAAGAAGTCCTATCTCTCTAACCTTTATGGTTTGAGAGATATCCTCCGTTAAAGTTACTCTCTCCCTCCCCTTCTCCTGACATCAGCAGTAAGCTGACAGCAGGTGTTCCTGGTCCGGGAACCGACAGGCGGCTTTTCAGCAGAGCCGCAATAGCGCGATTTTAAAAAGAAATACTTCATTAGAACGGTCTACAGAATGTGCTTGGTTTGCATGCACACTTTTTAGACCGCTCCAAAGAAGTATTTTTTAAATCACGCTATTGCGGCTCTGCTTAAGAGCCTCCTCGTGTTGACTGACATCAGGAGAAGGGGAACTTTAGCAGCGGATATCTCTCAAACCATAAAGGTTAGAGAGAGAGGACTTTTTCCAAATACTTTATTTTTATAAAATCTAACATCTAGAATCCATTTTATTTTGGGCATTACTAACCCTTTAAATCAATGGCGATGGTGGGAATTTTTTGTCTCTTCTGTGGTGTACTCCACTTTTCTACTTAACCCCTTTGAGCGCCTTTGGAATGTGTTATGTACCCCTCTGGCATTCAAAGAGTTAAGGCCCTACAATTTTTATCAGTGTTCTGATCAGGAACAGTTTTCTTTCCAAAATCTTTCATTTTGTGGTTTGAACTGTTCCTTCACAAGGGCATGGTAACCCAATCCTGTGCAAAAAAGTGCATGCTTGTTTTCATATTTATCTGTATAACATGCCTGAGGAAGAGACCTAAGGTCTGGGTAGCTTGCATTTTAAATCTGCTTAGTTACCTTTATTGGCTATCAACAACTATTCTTGCCATTTAAAATATGTGTTAGACACCAAATTTAAGTCTTTATGTACTTTTATTTTATTGGAGTAGCCTATATTTGTGCCGTTCTGTCAGTTTGTCTGGCTAATATTATATCTTATTGGTCCTCATAACTGATGGATGGATCTGCAGTAATTATAATTTCATGAATAGCTGAGGAATTACAATAACTATCTTGCTGCACTGACTCTCTGTATATGTAGCATTGAGCCCAACTGTTTTTTTTTGTTTTTTTTTATCCAGATATATATGTGTGTGTATAAAAATACAATTCTAGGTGGTTTCTGGCCCACGGTCCGCCCCGCCCTGGGGAGCATGGGGGGCAGTGATCAGCTGCATGCAGCATATCAGGGGCGGTGATTTTCACAGGAGAGGGCAGGGGCAGAAGCAGCCCACCAAGTTCCCAAAGCCATACATCATTCTCTAGTCTGAAATAAATAAATAAATGTGGAATAGCTACACAAATTTTAAAGCACTATGGAAGTTGTGCACAATCAGTTTAAATAGTGAACAGCTGGGATGGGTTTTTGTAATATGTAATCGACCCTCGCATCTGTGACATCCAGGATTTTTAATTGTTTGTGCCTTACTAATAAATGGTATACTTTTAATGTTAACTAGAATTAATAAAAGCAAAGTGTTATGACCATCATTTAGAATTAATGTGTGAACTGGTCTTCTTTAAGTTGAGGTTGAGCTTGGATAGAGTGAAAAATATATTTCTTTTTCATGTTTCATAGTACTACATATAGACTGATTTTATTTATATACAAAGCAAAGTAGACTTACAGTGACAGGTATCTGTTAAACAAATTAAAATCTACTTATTCCTAGAATGATGAATGTTCCCCTTTAACATATAGGTATTCCTTCCCCAGGATAGACCATTAAGACTGGAGCCTCTTATCATGGCTGATAAACTTAGCAGTGTATAGCTGACAAACTATGACTTGCATATTTCTTAAATGTACACATCTCCATAAGTCTTACACATTCACGTGGTTTACTTTTCTGATTAAGTACAGATGGAACATACAGTATTGCACATTATTAATGCAAACCTCAGAGGTCTGTATTTCCCATAACAAGACAAATCTGTAAAGAAGTCTACCTGCTAACATTTCAAAAGACCAAAGAGGAACACTTTTTTTGTTCTAGGGGGTGTGGGTGTGGGTTTGCTGATAATTTTTAGGTTATTTCATGACCTATTGGCAATTCTTTGTTTAAACTAATAAATGATTTAGAAAAGGCCAAAGTATTTTATTTACACGGACCAATGTATAAAAACATATACTGAAGTTTAGACAAACATTAATGTGAGTTTTATTACTGTGGATCAATGTGATACACTTACATACACACAGACTCTTGACCTAAAAAGAGGGATACCAGGGTGGGAAAGGGACAGAGGGATTTAATCTCAGAGCAACTGTCCCTCCTAAAGAGGTACACTTGGCAGGTATGAAGAAGTGAACTGAATCACCATGTATTTATAGCAGAGCTCACAGTGAAGTAACTACATTGGGCTCAGTGCATGCAGTTGGGACAGGGCCTGGATTCCACAAGAGCCTGTCCGCTCTGCGGTATCCTGTAATCCCTTATAATTTTGGCTGGTGGCCACTGACATTATCTGTCATGACCTCTGGTAGCCATTAAGGTAAAATTATAATTTGTGACCCCACTTCCCTTTTCTTTCTGTGCTTTTTATGTCCTTGCAATGCTCCCATTTAGGTGCACAGTGAAGGTGGTGTGCTAAGAAGAACTAGATTTATTTTGAGGCAAACCCAAAACAACATGGGGCAAACACAAATTTTCATCCATTTAAATGGGACCTTTAAACCTCTGAATGCTAGAGAGGACTTTGATATCTGTATGATCAAAGTGTACAATACTGAGACTTATAATGCTGAGTGCTGGAGAGGCAACAACATATTGCTTTACAATGCATTGTCTACCCCTCTGGCACAAAAAAATGAGGATAGCTGCTAACAACACATAATTAAATAAAACAAAAAAATTCCCAATGCCAAATCCAGGTTATACTGGGTGAATTGATATTGTACCAGGTATACTAATACTGATTAAATAGGGAGGTCTACTTACGCTCACAAAATGGATCACAAACCAATAATCTTACTTCATAAAGACTCCTGTGTGAGAAGGACTGAAACATTGGTAAAGGTACCAGGGGAGGACCAAATAGATCATTCTGCCATTGTACTAAACCTATTTGTTTTTTTCCTTTTAATAAACACCCATGAGTGTTGTTATCTTGTCTGTGTACTTACTATCTATCATAGTAACAGCACTCATTGGAATAGGCATCCAAGTGCAAGTGGTTAGGAGTTAATCACTCTACATAGAGAAACAGTGTTAATTGTACGAGTGGCTGCTCAATAATCAAAGTGTTAACCCTTTCAGTGCATTGCTTTGCAATGTGTTGCGTACCCCTCTGGCACTGAAAGGATTAAGCATGTGACCAGTAAACTGGACAGATAAAAGTCAACATAATTGATCTGTGTGTTTTTTTGTTTTTTTCCAGGAAAATACAAATTATGGCTGAAAAACCAATACTTCACTACTTTAATGGAAGAGGCAGAATGGAGTGTGTGAGATGGCTGTTAGCCGCAGCAGGTGTTGAGGTTTGTACCATAGCAGAATAAATAAATAAACCTCCATAGATCCTTACACAGCAGCATACTCAACCCCCACCTTATACAAACACTATACATTGGGTGCAAAGGTATACAACTAGGATTACACAATGCTGACAATCAGTGCACTATAGTATGACAAGTAGCACAACAGCTAGGAAGAAGTAGATTTATCTAGGGTTACCAGATCATCCCTTTAAAAGAAAGCACTTTTGAAAAATGCCCACTACAGGGCTCCAGTGGTAGGTTGTAATGGTTCCCATGTATCAATGCAGCAGACATGTTTCATATGTGTCCTCTTTTGAAGAGATGATGTGGCAGCCCTAGTTAAAATTCTATTTAAATCAATGGGAGGTTTGGGAATTTTTTCTGTGCCACAAGGTATAGCTAGTTTTATCCAGAATGTCACATTTAGGGCAATATATTCAGGACTTCTGGGGCAACATAATTGAACTATGACAGAGCTAAAAATTCCATTAAGTTAAATGGAGATTTTAACCTATCGAATCCTGCATTAAAGGCCGCTCTAGTACTCGATGGGTTAAAATCTCAATTTACTTCTATAGGAATTAATAATAATCTCCTACAGTGCAATAGGTTTGCCCGATAATGTATCCACGTTTCATATATATATATATATATATATATATATATATATATATATATATACTAGCAATGTGGGACAGCGTTGCCCGTCAGGATATATAGGGAATTAATGCACACACACGGATGCAAGACAAACACAGAGATACACACGCAAATGCACACGCATACACTGAGATGCATAAAGAGCGACAGTCATACACACATACATGCAGACACATAGAGTGTGATACAGACATGGAACACACAGGCACACACAGAGACACACACAGAAATGAGTTATAAGGGGGTGACTTATGTGTCATTGTAATGAGTTTGTGTTTGTACTTATGCCTCAACTGTAGCATTCGTTCATATAGTTGAAATGCATGTGGTAATTGCACATACTATGGTGGAAGGTGGATCGTGCTGGCTCCTGGGGTGTGAGTGAGTGGCATTCATTCATGTAGTTGAAATGCATGTGGTAATTGCACATACTATGATGGAAGGTGGATCGTGCTGGCTCCCAGGGTGTGAGTGAGAGTGAGACTATGGTGGAAGGTGGATCGTGCTGGCTTCCGGGGTGTGATTGAGTGTGAGTGATTGCATTTGAGTGCGAGATTGAGTGATTGCATGTGAGTGATTGCGTGAGTGTGTTAGTGAGTGTGTGATTGAGTGAGAGTGTGTGAGTGAGAGTGTGTATGAGAGTGAGAGGGTGTGTGATTGTGAGACAGTGTGACTGTGAGACTTTGAGTGTGAGAGTGTGATTGAGTGTGAGAGTGTGTGAGAGAGAGAGTGTGTGAGAGAGAGAGTGTGTGAGTGTGATTGAGTGTGAGACTGTGATTGAGTGTGAGACTGTGATTGAGTGTGAGACTGTGAGTGAGAGTGTGAGACTGTGAGAGTGTGATTGAGTGTGAGAGTGTGTGAGAGAGAGAGTGTGTGAGAGAGAGAGTGTGTGAGAGAGAGAGTGAGAGTGTGATTGAGTGTGAGACTGTGAGAGTGTGAGACTGTGTGAGAGAGTGAGACTGTGTGTGAGAGTGTGAGAGAGAGTATGACTGTGTGTGAGACTGAGAGTGTGTGAGTGTGATTGAGTGTGAGACTGTGTGAGAGAGGGAGACTGTGTGAGAGAGGGAGACTGTGTGAGAGAGTGATTGAGTGAGTTTGAGTGTGACACTGTGAGAGAGTGAGACTGTGAGAGAGTGTGAAAGTGTGAGTGATTGAGTGTGTGTGTGACTGAGAGTGTGTGTGACTGAGAGTGTGTGTGACTGAGAGTGTGTGTGTGTTTTTTGTCTGTGTTTGTGTCTGTGGTGTAGGAGCGAGTGGCAGCCATTTTGTTTTTTCAGTTACTTGGATAGTGGTGGGCGGGCTGGATAGTGGGGGCAGGCCAACTCCCTGCATGATTTAAATCACTCCCCCATTGAATCAGTAACTCCTCCTTACTTAACCCTTTGAGTGCCAGAGGGGTACGCAACGCATTGCAAAGCAATGCGTTGCGTACCCCTCTGGCACGCAAAGGTTTAAGTTGAGCTAACATAGCAATATAACACACGGTGGCTCTTCAGTTGAGGCAACGTAGCAATATGCTGAGGGAACAAATAGAAAGTGGTGTTTGAAGCTTGCTCTCTGTAACATACAGCAAAGCATCTCTGTCCCTTTAAGGAGAAAGGGCAGGAAGTGGAGGAGTGACAGTTGAAAACAAACAGTGAGGTGACTGAAGAGATGAAAAGTGTTAAATAAAAGCGTTGCTATTAAGTTTATCCCTGAGTTTGTATTTTATGGAAACATTACACACACGTACTGAAACAGAGTGTATGGAGGTTTACAATTATCTGTGGGAGGTGAAACAGTGTGTTTGTGGGGTCATGATCCTGAGTGACAGTGTTAGTGGACCAGGAGAAGTTATTGATATCCCAACTTCAGGAGCAAGTGGCAGTTATATATATATTTTTTTGTCAGTTGGATACTGGTGGGCGGGCGGGCTGGAGGAGGCGGGCCAACTCCCTGTATGATAAACCTGCCCCCATTGAATCACCCAATGGGAGTTGTGTCTCCTAATGAGACATAAATTATGTAATGAGACATTCTGTTCAATGCGAGTTTCTTTTCTGAGGAGACATAAATTATGTTGTGTGTGTGGGGTACCATAAATTATGCAATTAGGCTTATTTTTTTATATATATAGATAGATTTTTATTATATATATATATATATATATATATATATATATGTGCTTCTGGTTCAGCTACACCCTGAGGCGTGTGGGAGGAGTTAGCCCTCACTGCACCCAATTGACAGCGGTATTGATTTTGACAGGAATGGCCACTCCTGTCAAAATCACTGCAGATAATCCCACCCTTCCCCTCCAGTTAGGGGGCAGTGATTTTGTCAGGGGTGGGCAGGGTGGCAAAGCAATGAGTTTCGACAGGGCTCACTGCCCTCCTGGCCAATGCACAGAGTTTCACAGAGCCCTACATGTCTCACCCTCCAAAGATCACAGCTTTTTTTCATCCTACTCCTCCTCCCTCCCATTCTCCACATCCTCTCTGCCCTCCATACCTCATATTCATTGCACCTTCTTCGCCACATCTCTCAGCCCTACTTCTCTCCCATACACATACTGAGTCCTCCTTCCCTCCTGTTCCCCCTCAATTCCTCCCCTTCACCTGATCGTATTCTCTCTCAACAACTTCCATTAGACTGGTCCTGTTCACCTTCAATCCCTCCACTTTGCCTCATCCTGTTTAGCCTTAATCCCTCCATTTCACCTTATTCTGTTCTCCCTCAATCCACCCCTTCTCTTCATCTTATTCTCCCTTAATCTCTCCCCTTTGCCTCATCATATTATTTATCAATCCCTCTCCAACATCGCCTTCAGCCTGGCCAAGCTTTATGAAGGCCATGGGCTGTATGGCTCTGCCAGGCCATGGGAACACCTCCCCAGACATGCCAACACCTCCACCAATTTCTCTGCCAGACACGAACCTGACACAGCCAACAAGTCTGAGGTGGATGTGGATTCTGCCTGCTTCGAGGAGGAGGAGGGTGACCCAGTGGGTAGCCTGGGACCATGACTGTACAACAGTCTGTGTCACAGTCTGCCTCTCAGGATTTACGGGCAACTCTGTATCCGTTTTTTTGGTTTTTTTCCACATAAGTGGTTTCAAGCTATCAATCAAAGCAGCTGTTACTGACCGAAAGATTGTAGATACTGCTGCTGGCTGAAACGGGTACTACAGCTACTCCCGAGTTCCAGGAATACAGCTTTAATAAAAGGTGCCCCTGCAGCCAATCACAGGAGGAAATTACCATAACATTACTATAACATTATAATGTACTTTATTTGTTTTGTTTGGGAAATTCAATTTTTTTTTTTTTTTAATTATTCAATTAAAGTTAAAAATATGTTGGTAAATGTTTCTGTTTTGCAGTTTGATGAAAAATTTCTCGAAACAAAGGAACAGTATGAAGAATTACTTGAAGGTACAGCATTAAAGTCCTTTGTGATATTAACCCTTTGAGTGCCAAGTGGGTACATTGTACGAGTTTGGACAGCTGTACCCGCTGTGCCAAGCTCGTACAATGTACCCACTAAAATGCGGTCACTGCATGAGCCGGTATAACCGGCATGCAGTGGCCGCATTTTAAAAAAAAAAAATGTGGGCAATCGTGGGGGGACATGAGGATCACTCCTCATGTCCCCCCTGTTATTGATCTCCCAGCCGATCGCGCTGGGAGATCAATAAAAGAAGAGGAGAAGCGCAGCTGAGGCGCAGCTTCTCCTCTTCTTTGTCTCCTACCCGAACTTCCGGGTAGGAGTGGGCGGGACCGGGGGAAGCCTCCCAGCGTCATCAGTGACATGTCACTGATGACGTTGGGGAAGTTTCCCCGGTCCCATTCACTCCTACCGGTGGTAGGAGTGAAAGGCAGGAGAGCTTTTGCTCTCCTGCAAGTCGCCATATTGATCTCCCAGCCGATGGCTGGGAGATCAATAACTGGGGGGACACCAGAAGGGGTCCTGATGTCCCCCACGAGGTCTGAGAAATTAAAAAAAAAAACAACAAAAAAAAACAAACGCTAAGTAGCCCTGTGAGTGCCGCAGGGGTCCCCAGCACATTGCTTTGCAATGTGCTGGAGACCCTTGTAGCACTCACAGGGTCTTTTCTTTGGGTTTTTTTTTTTATTTTTTTAAAGACCTCATTGGGGGGATCAGGGGGGATCCTGATGCCCCTCAATGAGGTCTATTATTAAAAAAAAAATAAATACAATTTTTTAACCCTGTGTGTGCCACAGGGGGGGGTCAAATGCACCCCCCCCTCCTGTGGCACACACAGGGCTTCTATCATTACTTTGTTACTAGAGATTGTTGGGGGGCCATCAGGATTTGTCCTGATGGCCCCCCAACAAGCTCTGATTACAAAGTATTAATAAAAAAAAAAATTAACCCTCTGAGTGCCAGAAGGGTCCAATGCATTGCTTTGCAATGCGCTGGAAACCCCTTTGGCACTCACAGGGACATTTATTTTGATTCCTTTTTTTTTTTTTTTTTTTAAGACCTCGTTGGGGGGAATCAGAGGGGTCCTGATACCCACCAATGAGGTCCATAATAAAAAAAGTAAAGAAAAAAAATTAACCCTGTGTGTGCCTCAAGGGGGGCCAATGCAGCCCCCCTTCTGCGGCGCACACACAGGGCATTTATCATTACTTCGTTATCAGAGATTGTTGGGGGGCCTTCATGATTGGTCCTGATGGCCCCCCAACAAGCTCTGATTACCAAGTAATGATTAAAAAAAAATTAACCCTCTGAGTGCCAGAAGGGTCCAATGCATTGCTTTGCAATGCGCTGGAGAGCCCTTTGGCACTCACAGGGACATTTATTTTGATTCCTTTTTTTTTTTTTTTTTAAGACCTCATTGGGGGGAATCAAAGGGGTCCTGATACCCACCAATGAGGTCCATAATAAAAAAAGTAAAGAAAAAAAATTAACCCTGTGTGTGCCTCAAGGGGGGCCAATGCAGCCCCCCTTCTGCGGCGCACACACAGGGCATTTCTCATTACTTCGTTATCAGAGATTGTTGGGGGGCCATCATGATTGGTCCTGATGGCCCCCCAACAAGCTCTGATTACCAAGTAATGATTAAAAAAAAATTAACCCTCTGAGTGCCACAAGGATCCAATGCATTGCTTTGCAATGCGCTGGAGACCCCTGTGGCACTCTCCGGGTCCCCTGTTTGTGGACATATATATATATTTTTTTACTAAGACCTCATTGGGGAGGGATCAGGGGGTCCTTATGCCCCTCAATGAGGTATATAATAAAAAAAATAAAAAATAAAACACAAATTAACCCTGTGTGTGCCACTAGGAGGGGAGTTCAATGCCGACCCCCTTCCTGTGGCACACACAGGACTTTTTATCAACACTGGTAGTCACAGATCTCCCATACACACTATCAAACACTGCCCCACCATCCTTGCTCCTCTGCTCATACCCACACACACTGCCTAATCCCTCACCCTCCCACATACTTTGTTACACTTGTAGTCACAGGTCCGCACGTACACCGGCTGACGCCCTAGCTTCTTTCATCTGTTAGCCATAAAATCACACATACACTGTTTGCTTTACCATTTCTGTTTCACTGGTAGCTACGCTCCTGTAGCGTAAATTGGTATGTCAACCCACAGCAGTGGGGTACCATTTTTCTTAGGCTGGCAAGAAGTCCTCCTAGGAAATCCCACGCCATTGAACCATTTTAGTATCTTTGAAGTGACTGATGTGTAAAACAAAATTTTATTTTTTCCTGTAGCACCACATTCTGGAAATAGTTGTGCCAACTAACTTAGGGGTAAAAAGGCAAGTGACCCCTCATTAGATGCGGCAGGTTGTCTTCTTTCCAAAATGGTATGGTTTATCTACCTTTTCTTCAATTCTGAAGGTGTTATAGTCATTTTCGTACAGGCAAGTCAGGTTTGAGAAAATGTTAGAAACATCAGAGGTTGTAGTAGGTGTAGTTTTCTACTTCTAGCACCCCCTAAGGTAGTTCAACTCATACCAATGGGGTGTCATTTGACTCCTAAGAGCACTAGCAAACAAATGCAGTTGAAAATTCCATGGTTTTCACAGCGCTCCATACATTTGAAGGGGCAGAAATGTAAAAAAATGCAATTTTTTTCCTATATCGCCTCCTTCTGGAAACATTTATGCACACCAGTATTGGGGTAAGAAGGCAAGTGACCCCTCATTAGATGCGGCAGGTTGTTTTCTTTCCAAAATGGTATGGTTTATCTACCTTTTCTTCAATTCTGAATGTGTTATAGCCATTTTTGTACAGGCAAGTCACATTTGAGAAAATGTTAGAAACATCAGAGGTTGTAGTAGGTGTAGTTTTCTACTTCTAGCACCCCCTAAGGTAGGTCAACTCATATCAATGGGGTGTCGTTTGACTCCTAAGAGCACTAGCTAATGAATGCAGTTGAAAATTCCATGGTTTTTACAAAGTTCCATACATTTGAAGGGGCAGAAATGTAAGAAAATGCCTTTTTTTTTCACTAGCGCCACCTCCTGGAAGCATTTGTGCATACCAGCCTTTGGGTAAGAAGGCACGTGACCCCTCATTAGATGCGGAAGGATGTTTTCTTTCCAAAATGGCATTGTTTCTCTACCTTTTCTGCATATCTATTATGGTTATAACCATTTTAGTGCAAGCAGATAATTTCAAAAACAAAAGTGTCAGGTTTACGTACGTGTTCCTAGCACCCACATATTCTATGTTAACCCACACAAATAGGCTACCATTTTTCTCATGTTGGTAGCAGGTACTGAATACAGCAGGAAATGTTATGGTTTTCAAAGATTTTAGTATCTTTGAAGTGGTGGAAATGTAAAAAAACATGTATTTATTCCCATAGCGCCACCTTTTGGAAATATTTGTGCACTTCAGCCCAGGGGGTAGAAAGGCAAGTGACCCCTCATTTGATGCGGGAGAATGTCTACTTTCCAAAATGGTATACCTTTTATACCTTTCCTTCATGTCTCTAACAGTTATGGACATTTTAGTACAAGCCGCCATTTTCGAAGAAGCAAACAGGTAGGTGTAGTGATGTGCTTCTGGCACCCCTAAGGTAGGTCGACTCATTCCAGTGGGGTGTCATTTTTCTCCTAAGAGCACTAGCTAATGAATACAGTTGGAAATGCCATGGTTTGCACAAATTTCAGTACATTTGAAGGGGCAGAAATGTAAGAAAATGCCTTTTTTTTTCATTAGCGCCACCTTCTGGAGGCATTTGTGCTCTCCAGGCTTGGGGTAACAAAGCAAGTCACCCATCAATAGATGCGGCAGGGTGTCTTCTTTTCAAAATGGTATGGTTTGTGTACCCTTTCTTCACTTCTGTAGTTGTTATAACCATTTGGGTACAGACAAGTAATGTTTGAGAAAATGTTAGAAAAATTTGAGGTTGTAGTAGGTGTCATTTTGCACTTCTAACGCCCCCTGAGGTAGTTAAACTCATACCAATGGGGTGTCATTTTTCTCCTAAGAGCACTAGCTAATGAATACAGTTGGAAATACCATGGTTTGCACATATTTCAGTACATTTGAAGGGGCAGAAATGTAAGAAAATGCCTTTTTTTTTCATTAGTGCCACCTTCTGGAGGCATTTGTGCACTCCAGGCTTGGGGTAACAAGGCAAGTCACCCATCATTAGATGCGGCAGGGTGTCTTCTTTTCAAAATGGTATGGTTTGTGTACCCTTTCTTCACTTCTGTAGTTGTTATAACCATTTGTGTACAGACAAGTAATGTTTGAGAAAATGTTAGAAAAATTTGAGGTTGTAGTAGGTGTCATTTTGCACTTCTAACGCCCCCTGAGGTAGTTAAACTCATACCAATGGGGTGTCATTTTTCTCCTAAGAGCACTAGCTAATGAATACAGTTGGAAATACCATGGTTTGCACATATTTCAGTACATTTGAAGGGGCAGAAATGTAAGAAAATGCCTTTTTTTTTCATTAGTGCCACCTTCTGGAGGCATTTGTGCACTCCAGGCTTGGGGTAACAAGGCAAGTCACCCATCATTAGATGCGGCAGGGTGTCTTCTTTTCAAAATGGTATGGTTTGTGTACCCTTTCTTCACTTCTGTAGTTGTTATAACCATTTGTGTACTGACAAGTAATGTTTGAGAAAATGTTAGAAAAATTTGAGGTTGTAGTAGGTGTCATTTTGCACTTCTAACGCCCCCTGAGGTAGTTAAACTCATACCAATGGGGTGTCATTTTTCTCCTAAGAGCACTAGCTAATGAATACAGTTGGAAATACCATGGTTTGCACATATTTCAGTACATTTGAAGGGGCAGAAATGTAAGAAAATACCTTTTTTTTTCATTAGTGCCACCTTCTGGAGGCATTTGTGCACTCCAGGCTTGGGGTAACAAGGCAAGTCACCCATCATTAGATGTGGCAGGGTGTCTTCTTTTCAAAATGGTATGGTTTGTGTACCCTTTCTTCACTTCTGTAGTTGTTATAACCATTTGTGTACAGACAAGTAATGTTTGAGAAAATGTTAGAAAAATTTGAGGTTGTAGTAGGTGTCATTTTGCACTTCTAACGCCCCCTGAGGTAGTTAAACTCATACCAATGGGGTGTCATTTTTCTCCTAAGAGCACTAGCTAATGAATACAGTTGGAAATACCATGGTTTGCACATATTTCAGTACATTTGAAGGGACAGAAATGTAAGAAAATGCCTTTTTTTTTCATTAGTGCCACCTTCTGGAGGCATTTGTGCACTCCAGGCTTGGGGTAACAAGGCAAGTCACCCATCATTAGATGCGGCAGGATGTCTTCTTTTCAAAATGGTATGGTTTGTGTACCCTTTCTTCACTTCTGTAGTTGTTATAACCATTTGTGTACTGACAAGTAATGTTTGAGAAAATGTTAGAAAAATTTGAGGTTGTAGTAGGTGTCATTTTGCACTTCTAACGCCCCCTGAGGTAGTTAAACTCATACCAATGGGGTGTCATTTTTCTCCTAAGAGCACTAGCTAATGAATACAGTTGGAAATGCCATGGTTTTCACAAATTTCAGTACATTTGAAGGGGCAGAAATGTAAGAAAATGCCTTTTTTTTCATTAGCGCCATCTTCTGGAGGCATTTGTGCACACCAGGCTTGGGGTAAGAAGGCAAGTTACCCCTCATTAGATGCGGCAGGTTGTCTACTTTTCCGAAATATATAGTTTTATATAGTTATTCCACTGTTTTAGGGTAGTTTTACCACAAAAACCCTAGAATGCGCATATTAGTTTATAAAGTTGAAAATGTCATTTTGCGCTGCTGGTGATTAGGGCTCTACGCTAGCCATGGACGTAGGTAAAACTATACAAATTTGGTATTTTTTTACTCAGGGGACTCGAGGCTTTTTCAAATAATTGAAACTTTTTCAATCAAGGTAAATATTTTTGATACATAGTATGTGATTTTAGCAAAATGAGTAAATTTTCACTTTTTTTTGTCATTATGACATCATAGCTTTTTGCACGATGTAAAATTCTCTTCATGTAAGGTATCACAAGAAAGCTCAATTCGTTCTGAAAAAAACAATATATAGTTTTCCATATGTAACTAAAAATCCCCAGAGGAAATCAAGCCTAAACGGAAGGATAGCAAAAATGTTGAAAAAGTGTCTGGCCTGCAGGGTTCAGAAAATGGCCCGAGCCTCTGGCACTGAAGGGGTTAATAATGTATACTATTAATAAATGGTGTAAGTTCCTGGACATAAGACATTTCCGTATCCACATATATAATTTTCTGCCTTAAAGGGAAGCTAATTCTAACATTCAAATTTGTATATATACAGTGTATTGTCATATTAAAAATATGAATTTGAAGGTTCCCAGACCTTGACAGATTGTAAGATATATGGTAGTACTGATATATGGTAGGACCCTATGTCCAAAAGTGCATTAAAGGAATAGTATCACTTAACATGAATACACAAAACACACACATACATCCTGTATCTATATCATCTTGATGAAGGTTACACTTTGATAACCTAAACGTTGATCTGTGAATACATTTTTTTTTTTTCTTATACATTTTGGAAGTACTGAGAGTGCGTCTTTCAACCTATTGTCTCTACAATTTTTGGCTTGAACCATAGCACCCAGGCATTCATCCCATCAAGCTTTAGTGCTTCTTACACATCTACACATCACTGTGTGTGTGTGTATGTGTGTATATATATATATATATATGTATATATATAATATATTATAGCCACACACCCGTGGCGGCAGTAAGGAGGAGTTATGCATATCTCCTCTATACTGCCTGTTCCATTGTGTAAGTATGGGGTGCGATTTCCACAGGAGTGTGTCCCCTGCCACTCCTGTGAAAATCTCTGCAAGGACTTTACCCCCTCAACAGCACAAAACTCTTCCCTCTACACCCTCCCTCTGCTTTGCTGCATTGCCTCCCCCTATCCCACCCTTATATCTCCTGTTCAGGAAAAAAAAACATGGCAGACTCACACCGCTCCATCACGTCACACATAATCCTATTTCAACTCTTACTGCTATTCTACTTTTCTTGTGCTGATACCCGCAGGTGTTTTATTTTCCCCAATACATTCCAACTCCCTTTACCTTTCCTCCCGCTTCAACCACAACATCTGTGTCCATGTCCTCCTTCCCATTTACCACCTCTTCCCCTCTTTCTACTCCCTCCATTAGTGCCTCTCCACTTTTGCCCTCAATGCACTGCCCACCTTTACTGTGCTCTCCTTTTTCTCCAATGTTCACCCTCACATCCTGCCAACACTGAGGGGATTAATTCACACACATCACCCTCCATGTCCATCACCCCCCCCCCCACTACCTCCATGTGTATTTTCCTACCATCCATGGCCATCTCACCAGCCTCAGTTACAGTCACTACAATTCACAATAGCCATCATGAAGCTGGCTGTAACTTTTGCTGTAATGCTGCAACCCCCGTCCACTGGTGCTGTTTTCAGTTTGTAGTGGAGCTCCCCTCATCTCTCAGGTCCTTGCTGCTATGGCTCACTCAGGTGTAGAGTGTATATGTCTGCTACTAAACCTTTACTTCCAGTATCTCTACTCTACTTTATCTTCAAGGCTGCTTTCAGAACAGCAGGAGGCACCACTATCTCTGCACACACTGCAACCGCCCATGGACCCCTTGGTGATGGAGACTAACCCACAGATCACTGTACTTATATTTTGTCAGGGGAATATATGAGGGACACCGAGGATTGCAACACTGTGGAGCAGGTGGAACAACTTGGATGTTTAACTATTTCAGTAGAGTGTCTAATGCATTGGTTCACAATGAGTTCAACACACCCTGCCACTGAAATGCTGAAGACAATGACCATTCTTACGGTCTGTATATTTCAGCATGATTTTTTCCAAATCCACCCACATCACCATATATTTTGTTACACCTATACTACGGTAACATGCTCCATATTTTCATCACATTACAAATGTCAATATGTAAAATCAATAAAACCACTTTTAAGCTTCACGATTGCCACAAATTAAATCGCCATCTGTTCATGGAATGTAATAATTGAGTGCCTTCTTTTCCACTACTACTGAGCATCAGGTTTTTTTTTTTTTTTTTTCTACTGAAACATTTCACGATTTGTACGATTACCAAATTGAACTCTTTGAGTGTCAGAAAGGTAGCCAACACATTGCAAAGCTGTGCCAAGACTGCGAGTGTGTGTGTGTGTGTGTGTGTGTGTGTGTGTATGTATGTATATATATATATATATATATATATAATATAATATTAGTAACATAGTAATTTAGGTTGAAAAAAAGACTTGCTTCCATCTAGTTCAACCCTTTTCCTATTGCTGTTTACCATTGTTGATCCAAAAGAAGGCAAAAAAACACCCTCAATATAGCAATTTCAAATTCTGCCTTGAATGGGGGGGGGATTCCCTCTTGATTCCAAATGGCAATCAGATTTCTCCTTGGATCAACAAGCCCTAAGTAAATATTAATCCCATTACTATTATACATAGCCCTCTATGTTATGCTCTTTTAAATCAGTATCCAGGCCCTTTTTAAAGGCATCTAATTTATTTGATAGCACCACCTCCTCAGGCAGTGAATTCCATACCTTTATTGTCCTTACAGTAAAGAAACCCTTCTGCTGTTGTAGATTAAATCTCCTTTCCTCAAGTCTAAGCGGGTGGCCCCTTGTCCTGTGTACTGTTCTGTTAATGAACAGGTCTTTGGAGAACCCTTTGTATGGGCCCTGAACATATTTATATAGTGTTATCATATCCCCTCTAAGACGCCGTTTCTCTAGTGTATACAAGTTTAACTTTTCTAGCCTTTCTTCATAACTAAAACTTTTCATTCCCCTTACTAGTTTTGTAGCCCTCCTCTGCACTTTCTCTAGTTCTATAATGTCCTTTTTCAGAAAGGGCACCCAGAATTGAACAGCATATTCTAGGTGGGGTCTTACCATGGACCTGTAAAGAGGAATAATAATATCTTCCTTCCTTGAATCAATACCGCTTTTAATACATGCCGATATCTTATTGGCCTTTGCAGCTGCCAGCTGGCACTTATTGCTACTGCTAAGTCTATTGTCTACTATTACTCCCAAATCCTTTTCATTTGTAGATTTCCCCAGAGAAACACCATCTAAACTATATGTTGCATTTTTATTATTATACCCAAAATGCATAACTTTACATTTGTCTATATTGAATCTCATTTGCCATTTGCCTGCCCAGTTACTCAATTTGTCCAAATCCTCTTGTAATGAAGACACATCCAGTTCAGTTTATTACCTTACTTAATTTTGTGTCATCGGCAAACACTGATACATGGCTCCCTATGCCCTCTGGGAGGTCATTAATAAACAAATTAAAAAGAAGAGGACCCAGGACAGATCCCTGAGGTACTCCACTTATCACGTTTATCCAACTGGAGAACTTGCCATTTACTACCACTCTTTGCATTCTATCTTTCAGCCAATTTCCAATCCACACACAAACATTTTCCCCTAGGCCTATTTCATTCAATTTGTACAGTAACCTCTTGTGTGGAACCGTATCAAATGCCTTGGCAAAGTCTAAATAGATCACATCAACCACCACTCCCGCATCTATATTATTACTCACTTTTTCATAAAATGCGATCAAGTTAGTTTGACAAGACCTGTCTTTCACAAAGCCATGTTGATTCCTCCTAATAATGTTCCTGTTCCAGCAGAATTCTTGAATATATTCCCTTAGCAACCCTTCAAACAGCTTCCCTACCACAGATGTCAAGCTTACAGGTCTGTAATTTCCTGGCTGTGACTTTGATCCCTTTTTAAATATGGGCACCACATCTGCTTTACGCCAATCCATGGGCACCATACCTGAAATAAAAGAATCCCTGAAAATCAAATATAACGGTCTGGCCAGGGCCTGGCTTAGCTCTTTAAGTACCCGTGGGTGTATACCATCTGGCCCCGGAGCTTTGTCTACCTTAACACCATTCAATTGCTTTAACACTTTTTCTTGTGTTAGCCAGTCCCATGTTTGCTGTGACTGTTCGTAAAAGTAGTTTGCAGATTCTTGTCCATTGGGTCTTCCTTGGTAAAAACAGAAGAAAAGAAATTATTTAAAATATCTGCCTTCTCTCTGTCCCCCTTCACCATCTCACCCGTTTCAGATAACAGACTACCAAAATAGTAAAGGGAAGCACTCTCACTTAAATCAGTCTCTCTGGGTGCTGTAGTTGAAAGGAACAGGGTCCCTGTGTACAATAAAAAGTTGAAACAACCAGCACTCACAGCAAAATGTAGTGAATAAGTAATTTAACTGAATAGTTTCAATGCATCTTAGAAAATGCTCTAAGATACACTGAAACATTGACATTATTCATTTAAATCACTTATTCACTACATTTTGCTGTGTGTGCTGGTTGTTTCAACTTTTTGTTGTACACACACACACACATATATATATAAATATGTGTGTATATATACAGTCTAGGTTAGCAGTGTTAGTCCAGTGGTGTAAAGGTCAAATGAATGAGTATTGCAGTACTGATTTAACATTAAACTATATGAAGACAAGCTTCAAGAGAAAGGGAGCATATTATTACATACTGCAATACTCATTCATTTGACCTATATACATAGTACTTTGCAAAAGTTTTAGGAAGGTGTGAAAAAATGCTGTAAAGTAAGAATGCTTTCAAAAATAGACATGCTAATAGTTTATTTTTATAAATTAACAAAATGTAAAGTGAATGAACAGAAAAAAAAATCAAATCAATATTTGGTGTGACCACCCTTTGCCTTCAAAACAGCATCAATTCTTCTAGGTGCACTTCCACACATTTTTTTAAGGAACTCGGCAAGAAGGTTGTGCCAAACATCTTGGAGAAATAACCACAGTTCTTCTGTGGATGTAGGTAGTCTCAGTTGCTTCTCTCTCTTCATGTAATCCCAGACAGACTTGATGATGTTGAGATCAGGGCTCTGGAGGGCCATACTTCCAGGACTCCTTGTTCTTTACACAGAAGATAGTTCTTAATGACTTCGGCTGTATGTTTTAGGGTCATTATCATGCTGCAGAATACATTTGGGGCAAATCAGATGCCTCCCTGATGGTATTGCATGAATGATAAGCATCTGCCTGTACTTCACAGTATTGAGGAGTCCATTAATTCTGACCAAATCCCCAAATCCATTTGCAGAAATGCAGCCACAGACTTGCAAGGAACCTCCACCATGCTTCACTATTGCCTGCAGACACTCATTCTTGTACTGGTCTCTAGCCCTACGGCAAACAAACTGACTTATACTACTGGACTACACAGGACTCTGCCGGTGCTGAATGGAACGCAGCAAGCAACCGGTTACATATGGAGCGAACCAGTACCCGCGTACTGGACTACACAAGACTCTACCAGTGCCGTATGGAACACAGCAAGCAACCGGTTATACATGGAGTGAACCAGTACCTGCGTACTGGACTACACAAGACTCTACCAGTGCTGTATGGAACGCAGCAAGCAACCGGTTATATATGGAGTGAACCAGTACCTGCGTACTGGACTACACAAGACACTGAATGATAAGAACGTCGCCCAAGGTGACATGAAGGAGGAGACACTCTGCACGCGATCCAAGAGCAGGAACACAGCCAGGCCAGAACAGGAACAGTAATGGCAGCCAACCGGATCAGGAACGGCAGCAGGAACAACAGCCCAAACTGGATCAGGAACGCAGGCAGGAATCAAGACACCGAGAAAGCTGTCAGGCAGGTACACAGGCGATCTCTGGAGAGTAGTAGAATCAGTCACGGCCCAGGAAACTCAGGAATACAGTGCAGGTGCTAGCGACATAGAGACACCACGAAAGGGCAACCAAAGGGTGCCCAAGCCCAGTCTATATAGGCAATACTGGGCGGGCTGAAGACAGGCAGCCAATGGAGACCCCATTCAGGTAACTAACAGGAAAAGGCAGCAATCACGGGCACCAGGATACATACACAGAGTGAGATCGGAGGCCAAGCAAGAGTCACAGCGAAATGGAGCAGACAAATGAGACTAACTGGAACACCATTTAAGGGCAAGAGACCCAGAGGGTGTTCAAATAGGTACACACAAGGCGGGAACCAATCAGGAGTGTAGGCTCCATGTCTGCACCCGTGACCATAGACAGCAATGAGGAGAAGAACAGGGAGCAAGCAGCACGGCTGCCAAGCACACTGTGATATACACATGCCTGCTCAGGAGAGCCCTATGCAGCGGGACACAAGTCACACAGTTGGAGATTCCTTACCTCTACCACAGACTGTTTCTCCAAGATGATAAAATATATTGGAGTTCACAGAGGTAATGGCTTCCACACACCACAGGCCTACTCATAGGCCAGACATGCAGGCCTCATTTCTGACTAAACAAGACATAACTCACCTGATAAGCAAGCATGATATGAAATCTTTTGTATCTGAAATCAAAAAGGATCTGAGACTGATGTGAAGTCTGAGATTTCCAACCTCGGTAAAGATATAACACAACAAGTCAACAGATACATTTCTCTTGAGGTAGGGCAAGAATCCTCCCTACAACAGACTCATAACTTGGAGCAAATGCTACTCCAACAGGATGAAACCATTGCACAACTCCTTACATGATTCGATGACTTGGATAATAGGAGCTGCAGGTCATATATTTGCATTAAAAACCTACCTGAGTCGGTCCTGCCAAAAGATCTTAATTCCTCATTACAAGGTCTGTTTGCCGACATCTTGCAAACTCAAGGTGATCCACCAATCAAAATTGATGGAGCACACAGAGCGCAGCACCCCAGAGACCCACCCAGCTCTAAACCAAGAGATACTGTACATTGTCTGCACAATATTTTGCTGTTTCTTCTGCAATTTTTATCTTCCTTATTCTCTTTTCTGTCTACCTCCCAGTGTCCTACACCACGTTCCCCTCACCTAATCCCACAGTCCCGTCCACATACCATGCACCATTGGCCACCTCCACTTGAGATACTGGGGTCACACTCCATGTACACTCCCCTCAGAGTCAAAGTGCATTGCCCACACACTTTGAAGATGACCCCAACGCAACTGAAACTGCTCTCATTCAATGCTAGAGGGCTTAATTCCCCAGAAAAGAGATCCATGGCATTGCAGGAGGTGTCCAGACTCTGTTACAATGTAGTGTTCATCCAGGAAGCACACTTTATATCACATAATCCCTCCAGGCTTTCCATTTCCCACTTTCCCCTTTCATGGTTCTTGTCTGCCGCAATGAAGAAGAGGAGTTGCAATTCTACCTGATAACAAACTCCCTTGTATCTTTGAGACATCCTTTGCAGACCCTGAAGGCAGGTATCTATTTCTACAAGGCACCATCTACTCAAACACTTACATTTGCTACCCTATATGCTCCTAATTCCAAAAAACTGCTTTCCTCGATAAAACATTGCGACTCTTGGATGACTTCAGCAGCGGCACACTAATATTAGGGGGAGACCTCAACATAGTCTTTCAACCGTCACTTTACTCTGTGTCGACCACCCCCTGGAATGTAAGACTCCCTCCTGAGACATTGCAAAAATGATTTCACAATAGATGTCTCATAGACGTTTGGCAACATTTCTTCCCAAAGGTCAAAGATTACACGCATTATTCTTATCCACATAATTCTTACTTAAGGATTGACTATCTTTATTTCTCAGCATAAATTATATAAAGTCACTCGAGCACATTGAACCCCTTACCTGGTCCGATCATGCTCCTGTATGGATAATGATGTATTTGTCCCATTGGGATCCCAGAGCCCCTAAGTGGTGACTGAATGACATTCTACTCAAGGACCCTTCTGTAGTAGATGCAATCAAACAAGCTATAAAAACCTACTTCGACCTCAATGCTAATGGAAAGTGCTCTTCCATAAGGTAGGGGAAGCCCATAAATGTATAATCCGTGGTGTGGAAACCCCAACAACGCCACATCAAATCCCTCACTGAAGTAATCGGGCAAAAAGAACAGATTCATAAATCCACTCCTTTACCCTCACTGCCCTAGAGAAGGGACGTATGGAGTTGTCAAGAGTATTAACAAGCAAAATTCACAAATCTAATATGTGGACCAAATATGAACACTATCTCAGTGGAGACAAATGAGATAAAATGCTTGCCAGGATTTTAAAGATTAAAAGACAATCACATTTTATCCACTTCATGAAATCTACAGATGGCCATCCTCTCAAATACTTTCCGGACATTGCAGGGGCATTTTGTCAATACTATCAAAGGTGTCTACAATCTGGCAGATAATCCCAAGGCTCTGATGACCCAACCTCCCTTCTCTAAAATCAAAGAATTTTTAATAAGATTTAAAATCCCGACTCTCCCCGCAGAGGTGGCAGATAGTCTTAACCTTCCTTTCTCAGAAGCTGAACTCTTGTCAACTGTCATGAGGTCCCCGAAAGGGAAAAGTCTGGGACCAGACAGCTTCCCGATTGACTGACTGTTACAAGACCTTTACAGATACCCTATCCCCACACATGTTACTTTCCTTTAATGTAATAACCCAAGGAACCCCCATCCCTTGCCAAACTCTCAAAGAACACACAACGGTCATCCCTAAACATGGTAAACTTCATCATGTAGTAATTTTAGACCCATTTCTTTCCTAAAGTACAAAATGGCTGCTACTTTTCATCTCCAAATTCAAAATTCCTCACAAGAATCCGTTATTATATTTGCTTGAAGAAAAAATAAACACTTTACGACTCGTCCGTTACTGCAAGAGGGGTGTAACCGGACCAACCTCCATCAATCTCAGCACAGCTTTCCACAGACAGGAAGACACAGGAGGAGGTGCTCAAAGGCTTCCACCTGAAGCATCAGACTACAGCCAGTATGTAGTTTAAAACCACCACTTTATTGAAGAACTCATTAAAAACAAATTTGAACATCTCCAGATCTTGATGCAGGCATAACTAACAATGCCTAATGCGTTTCGTAAAACTGTAGTTTACTTGGGCATAGACTCAACATACTTTCAGTGTATACGATTTTAAATACTCATGCTAATTCAGATCAACCAATCACATGTAGATCACAGGCAACAATGATCCAGCCTAAACACAGTAACCCTAAAGGACCTGGTATCTCATTCCTTACAGCAACGGTACAGCCTTGTGTAAGTCCAGTACGCGGGTACTGGTTCGCTCCATACATAACTGGTGGCTCGCTACATACCTTACAGCACCGGTAACGCTGTGTAGTCCAGTACGCGGGTACTGGTTCGCTCCATACTTAACCGGTGGCTGCCTCATTCCTTACAGCACCGGTACAGCCTTGTGTAAGTCCAGTACGCGGGTACTGGTTTGATCCATCATCTACCGGGTGCTCATTGAGACCTATTATAGCCCCGGTAAGGCCTCTATGCCTCCCTCATAGGCGACTGGTTTGCTCCATCTATATTATAGTCGCTGAGGCCATTACTGCTTTCTGCACCAGTACTCGACTGTCTTTGGGTATTGCTAGGCTGCCTTGCCCGGTATATTGGCAAGGCCAGTAGAGCCTCCTCTCTCGTTGTGCCAGTGTCTAGGCTGCCTTGCCCGGTATATTGGCAAGGCCGGTTTCGTTGTGCCCGCCTCAAGGCTGCCTTGCCCGGTATATTGGTAAGGCTGGTAGAACCTATTTCCAATTGTTCCAGTCTTAAGGTTGCCTTAACCGGTATTGGCAAGGCCGGTAGAGCCTCTTCTCTCATTGTGCCAGTGTCTAGGCTGCCTTGCCCGGTATATTGGCAAGGCCGGTAGAGCCTCCTCTCTCGTTGTGCCAGTGTCTAGGCTGCCTTGCCCGGTATATTGGCAAGGCCGGTAAAGCCTCCTCTATCGTTGTGCAAGCCTCAAGGCTGTCTTGCCTGGTATATTGGTAAGGCCTGTAGAACCTATTTCCTATTGTACCAGTCTTAAGGTTGCCTTACCCGGTATTGGCAAGGCCGGTAGAGCCTCTACATCATCTACTTACCATTGTTTTCTATTACACTGTACAAACCACTTGTTATATGTGTATGCCAAACCCGCGAGGGTTCTCTTTAAAATTTCAATAAAGTTGTGTTTTTATCTTAACTCGGTGTCTCAGAGTCAAAACAAACCGTGACAGGAAGGCTTTCAGCACAATGGACAGCACTGAATGCTGTAGGGATGTGCATTGCTCACCCATCTGGCATCCAAACGGTCAACAAATAGTAGAAATCAACAGACAAATGGAAGTTGTGATTTTGCTAGGATCTTAGCATAGGTCCTTTTTTTTTGTTTGCTTTTTTTTTTAAGTAATAAAGATTTACGAAAACATTTCCTACAGTTAAACTGCACATTAATTAAATTTCTACATCATTACCTTCTTTTCAGCACTTCCGATGCCCTTAAAGAATTATGAACACATTGAGCTGCAAAGCAATGCTTACTTATCTGACATTCAAAGGATTAAGAAAACCCTCTGTTTTTGGTTCTTATTGTAAGCTGATCCTGCTCTTACCAGGAAACCTGTTGCTTCTGGGTCATGCTTCCCTAGCCCATTTGAATGGTTGACAAGTGCTTTTCTGCGCACAATCATAGCACTCTGAGTAGTCTGTCATGTAGTTATGAGTCACGTGCTTTCACTGTTGCCTCCCCTTGCTATAGCTGGTGCATTAAAGCTTTGCATCCTGTGCTGCCTACCTATGTATGCTAGCCTCAGATCTGGCTATTACCAAGCGTCCCTTGTCTGCATGGCCAGTGCCTCCTCTACTCTCCCTTCTGTTCCTCACTCACCAGCTACTTGATTCTGGATCCAGTAACATCCTCTTCTTCTAGCAATCTTGTGACTTCAACCACCTATGCTACTGATCTCCATATCCACTGTAGCCTCCACTATTCAAGCAGTGTGCACCTTCTGCTGATGCTTTGTGGAACTGAAGCCTTTCAGCTCTTCAGCCCTCTCTTGCATCATATGACTTCCTACTAATATTGTGCATATTAACCCTCAGTTTCCCTTACCAGATACCTACAGCTTGTATTTGCCGCCCACTTCCTCCGATACCTCTCTCCCCTCAAAGATCATCAACCTTGTCGCCTGCAAGGAGTCGCACACTGAACGACTTCATCCCTTGTCACTCATACACCTCTGTATTGACAATACAGAGGTGCGCAGAGAGGACTCCGGTCTGAATTGGGAGCGCCCCGTATCAGCCGCAGCGCGCTCAGCCACCTCTACTGCTCATGATGGCTTCTGACAAACATCCTTAGCGAATTATTATATAGGCTATCTTATATAATAATTTGTTAGGCTGTTTGTCAGAAGCAGTCATGTGCAGTAGAGACTGGGAGAACAGAATGCTGGGAGCACAGAATGCTGGTAGTTCTGTGCTGGGAGCATTCTGTGCTTTCGGGCAGTCTCTACAGACTGCTTCGGCGACAGGACACGGAGCAGGACCAGCCTCTTAACATCACCCGAACTTTGGCTCGTGTACACGAGCTTTTATACTAGTTGTTATATAACATATAACTATAGAACCAGTACTGTCCCATTTCTCTGGATGTGTAAGCTGCACCCCCCATCCCCAGTTTCCTTTGGGGTTGTATCAGAGCCATGTGAAAAGTCTGAAATCACCCTCATTCTCCATGCAAGTTTTAAATTAGACAGGCTTTTAACCCCATTCAAAGGGTTAAATAGAGTGCAAAATTACAATTTTGTGGTTCCCCTCCGTACATTTATTACAAAAAGGTTGGGTGATGGGAAGGAGATTAGTGGGGTAGGCGCATGGCTGTATTATGGAATAATACCTCTTAATAACATCCTACCACACCTTGCTATGGCCAGAAAATCCCAATAACCCCTATAAATGTTGGCATTGTGGCTTTCTTCGTGATATAACCTCTTTAGTCTTGGGTGTCATGCTCATTGAGGTAGACATGATAGTTGCAAGACCACAGGACAAACTCAGCCCATTTCATGATGATGTTTAAAAAGCCAGTGTAGGGTCCATTAAATACTCTTTTATACCACTTTCAGTGCTTTCTCAGCTATGAGTGCAGCTTATATATCACCCAGTATCATTCAATTCCCCTTGCAGATCATCGGTATCTGCACTTTGGGATAATGTCAGTGCCTCAATTAGGTCTCATGAGAGTGAAAGTAAGATTCCTATTCCTATACTCTCCAATGGAAGCCCTCTGCTAGGGATTCTAAGGACAGAAGTGAAAGCTCCCATGTGCATTGAGTAAGGCTCTATCTAATGTCACCCAGAGTTGCAGATATGGGAGATCTGCACAGGGAACAGAATAAAATAGGGTGAATTAAAATCTATGGGATTTCTGTTCCCATAGATCTTTCCAGTGGTTTGAAGGGTCTTTTACTGACCCTACACTGCCCCTTTAAAGAGATAGTAATACTTTATTATTACTTATTATTTATTATTACTATCCCCCATATTGTACATATTTGCAAAATAATTTAATAGCCCCCAGGTTCATCTCTCAGACCTTTTATGGTTTGAGAGATAACCGAAGGCAAAGTTCCCTTCCCCTTCCCTGAAGTCCGAGTTGTGCTGACTGCAGGGATATCCGGTCTGACTTTCATCATGCGGCTCTGCAGCGGAGCCGCGATCGCGTTTGTGACAAAGAATTATTTCACTGAAACAGTCTTCTACATGTGCTTGCAAACCAAGCACATGTAGAAGACTGTTTCAGTGAAATAATTCTTTTTCACAAACGGGATCTCGGCTTTGCTGCAGAGCCACCAGCCTGTCGTGCGACAGACTTCCCCTGCAGTCAGTACAATGCTGACTTCAGGGAATGGGGAGGGAGGGGGAACTTTTCCTTCGGTTATCTCTCAAACCATAAAGGTTTGAGAGATGAACCTGGGGGCTATTACATTATTTACAAATATCTACAATATGGGGGATAGTAATAATAAAGTATTACAATCCCTTTAAAGGGATAGTAATGTTTCATAATAAAAGCAGTTCTAATTAATTATCATAGTATTTGGACTTTGTAGAGTGTTATTTCAATTCTGTCAGAGTTATAGTTCAGGAGTAATTCATTGACAAAGTATCCCCCCCGCCCCTTTTACTGATGTCACACTTTTCAGCCAGAGCAGAAGGGAGGTGCCCAGGTAGATTGCAGAGAGGGACAATCTTCAATTAAGATAAGGGAAAAACCTGAAAAACTTGTCAAGGGGGGCAGGGCTTTCATTGTTTAAATAGAAAGGAAATTGTCCCCTGCTGTTATCTGTCTGGTGTTACAACTAGATTCACATCTGAGAAGAAATGACTTACACTAGGTAAAAGGGGAGGGAGGGGAAACTTTGCTTGTGAATATCTCTTAAACCATAAAGGATTGAGAGATAAGACTTATATCGTTCTTCATATTTTTTCAATGCCTACAAAATAAAATAAAGTTAAAACGAAGTATTACTATCCCTTTAAGCACAAGCAGGGTGTGCAACCATTGCCTTACAATGAGTTATATACTCTTTCTTAAAGGATTAGGTACTTTGCGTGCTTCAGTTTGTAAAAAAAAAAAAAAAAAATCCTGCCAACTACTGTCATGTCTGCCTCCATTGATATGAAATCCAGGGCAGATTTAACCCCTTAGTGACCAGCTGCGTGCGCACACGCGGCCGTCATTTAACACCCGGCTAAGATTTTTTTTTTTTTTTTTTTAATTATTCCGGAGTCGCTGAACGGTGTGTAGCCGTGCGGGGACCTGGACTTCCGGGACGTACATGTACCTCCTCTTTCACTAAGTGACTGACAGTTTTTGCTGGACGTACATGTACATCCATTGTCGGGAAGGGGTTAAAGGGACAGTAATGTTTCAATATAAATGCAGCTCAGATTATTCTTTATAGGCCATGTAGTCCATTATTATCATTCTCTACAATGTGTGTAGTTCCAGAGTAATTGAATCATAAAGTGTCCCCCTCCTGCCCATGTTACCTGTGTAAAGCTGCACAGCAAAACCGTCTAGATAGATCACGTCAAGGGACAATCTTCTGTGAACATAAGGAAAAATCTGTTGTCCTCCTTCAATGAGGCAGGGTTTTTCTCATGCGCATGGCCAGAAGATTGAACCCTCATTGCAGGCTGTCCGGTCAAGAGACCAGATACCACATCTGAGTGGAGGCAGCATACAATAGGTAAAAGGGGCGGGAGAAGGACATTTTATAATTTAATTACTCTGGAACTACACATCACAGAGAATATTGCTCTACATGGACCAAAAACTATAAAGAATAATTGGAGCTGCGTTTATTTTGAAACATTAATATCCCTTTAAGATGTTAAGACAACATTTGCATGCTCCTCTCAATGACCAATGAATGGCAGGCCTGTATAGATCAGTCAAGTACATACAGTTTATGTCAGCGTGGGAAGGACAACACAAATGTAGTCTCCAATGGGATTTCATGTGGGCAAAGGAGAATGTAGATCTGTAATGCAGGCGAATGGAACATGGCAGCACCACTGCAGCATCCAGTCACCTTTTTACCCAGTGGGTCCTTTAAGCCTTGTTCAGTCTATCATTGAAAAGCTGAAACTGAAATGTAACCAACTGAATATTTTTTTTCACTGAGACTTAAATGTTCGCCATATCCAGAACTGTGATGTGATGTATGTGTATAAAGCTTAGGTTGCGTATGCTGCAATAGGGCTGATGTACTGAAAACAACTGGGGTGTGTATGTGTGTATACACGAAGGTGTGAAAAAGAGAGGATAAAGAGGATGTAACTTCTCTGTAATGAGCTATCTAGTTCCTACGTTATTCTATGAAGCATATGCACTAACTTGGTTAGTGCATAGAATCCACATGATAACACAGGAACTGGAGAGTTTATCACACTGGAGACGTTATCTTCTCTTTGTCACTGCTTAACTTAAAGGGTTTTGGTGATCAATATCAGATATGTTAAGCGATGAAGGAATTATTTATTTATGTATTTATTTAGTAGTCATTTTTTTATTGCATTTACTCAGGAGGAAATCTGCTTTTTCAACAAGTTCCAATGGTGGAAATTGATGGGATGCATTTGGTACAAACTAGAGCCATTCTAAACTACATAGCTGACAAATACAACCTGTACGGAAACAACCTGAAGGAGAGAGCATTGTAAGACTTCAGTTTTTATTTTGGACTTCTTCTTTAACACGGCTGTTCCCAGGAGTCTAACTGTGCATTGCTTGTTGGTATAGAAGCAAATGGGTTAATGTTATATAAATCATAGATTGCATAGATTGTATGATATATATATTATAATATAGCTTTGTGTGTGACAAAATGGCTGCTTTGCTCAGCATGCTGCAAGCAGTGGGTAGTGTGAGTGTGTATGATTGTTTCAGTCCTTTCTCTGCACCATGGGGCGTGCTAGGTCTTATGCACAAAACAAATTAGGAGCAATTCTGGAGCAAATAAACTGCACCACAGGGACATACATTTTTTTCAGTTGATTTAAAAGGAATGTTTATATGCATTGGAGACCTCTGCCATCCAATTGGTTACAAAAAAAAGCTCTGTTTAAATCAATTGAAGTTTTGGGAATGTTTATTTCTACCTGGTGTAGTTGGTTTTCTCCAGTATTGCACCGGTTATATTTTGTGCATAAGGCCCACTGTGTACGAACTGGGAGAGAATTTCAGTGGAAAATTCTTCCTTCTTCTTAATCCAGTGTTAAGGGTTAGTTCATACAGAACTTATGCTTCCAATCAGCATACCTGGGAACTTTCAGTTGAGGGCTACCCAGAGGGTAGTCCTCTGGTTCAGCAGGGGGTAACAAAAATTATGCTAATCGCGTCAAAAAGGGGCGTGGCTTAACTCGAGTGTTGGGGGAATTTAACCCTTTGAGTGCCAGAGTGGTACGGAATGCATTGCAAAGCAATGCATTCCGTACCACTCTGGTACTCAGAGGGTTAAATGTGTCACACAGAAGGCTGGGGACGGAGGCACAACGGGAGAAAAAGCAGATGTGGCAGAGTTTCAATAGAAACTCTCCACATCCGGAGGAATCTGCCTCTGCCCCGGAGACCTGGTAAAGCTCTGTCAGAACCGGAGTCTCCGGGGCAAATCCGGAGAGTTCCCAGGTATGCCAATCAGGCAACAATGGGACTCAATGTTGCAAAGCAAGAATACACCAGGGGGATAGATTTGAAAGCATTTTAATATAACCTATACACAAAATATACAGGGGTCAAGTCCTGGGGAAAAAAGTGTAGGAACTCACCCAAGATCCCCCCCCCCCGCCCAAAATAAATATGTATGGCTCACGTCAAGTGTGTCTCTCCCTATACGTGTGTGTGTATCATTGCATGTATGAGTGTGTCTATCTCACTATGTGTATGTCAGTGCATGTGTGAGAGAGTTTGTGTCTATATGTGTGTATGTCTGTTGCATGTGTCTTTGTCTCTATCACTGTTGCATGCATGCCCTCTGTGACGGTACCAGCGTACACCTAGCCTTGGTGTCCCCTTCAATGGTCACTTCTTCCGCTACGAGCCAGATGGACATCCAACAGCATACCGCAATATACCCCAAAACTAGGCAAAACTAGTATCAGGATAACCAGCTAGCACTCTGCATACAGCAAGCTTACCCCACCAGACAACCAGTGTAGGTAAGACAAGAACTCTTTATTGAAACAACCCAGACATATTTATATTCAAACCTTACATTCAAATACCTGGACAAAGCAGATAAAATAGGGACATAATCCAATCACCATACAGTAAACAAAAGGCCAACAGCAGATGGTCTAATAAATACAATGGCTTAGACATGATTACATTTCACACACAAAAGGGTTGCTGAACTCAGACAGTGGACACAAAGACTTGAGGGGCTTGAATTAATTAACACACGGCAGGGGGTCCCAGTAAAGTTCACAATACACTGGCTTGAGTGGCTACAATACACATTGAAAATAACTTTAGGTAAACTCAAATAATTAACCCTTGCTGTCCATTGCCTTGGAAGCAAGCTAACAGTCCATGGTTGTCAGTCTCTTTGGGCCCAGAAATGTCCACAGTCTCTGGGGTTCTTGGGATAAAAGTTCCTTGTTTAACAGTCTCATGGAGAGGCCATACCTTGTTCCAGGGCTAGGTCCATAGTCTATGGGCAGGAGGCTTGCCCTCAGCCCCTCCAGGGGCCCAGTGGTTCCTGTGACACCCTCACATTGCCCCTATCATCTCCACATTGCCCTCACATTTCCCCCCCATCAGCTCTATATTGCCCTCAGCTCCAACGTTCCCCCTTCATCTCCATATTTACCTCCATAAGCTCCAAATTGCCCCAATTATCTCCATATTGCCCCTCACATTGCCCCCCACCCATGTCCATTTCCTACCTCCCTGGTGGTCCATTGGCGTGGGAGATGATGTCCTCTCCCTGCGCTCTGCATTACTAAACTGTGACGAGTGAGCTCAACAGCTACAGGTCTGTGCCGAAGAAGGCACAGTCCTCACCATTCCTGCTATGCAAAATGTACAGGAACGCCGTTCCTATACATTTCTGCAGGACTCGAGCCCTGAAACTATACAATAAATGAATGAGAAAATTATTAAAAGTTCCTCAAGAACTTTTACATGTTGTGTCATTTCTATATTTAATATGTTGATTATATATTTTACATTAACCCCTTAAGCACTTGAGAGTTTTAAATCTTTTCAACTCTGTGATTCCCTTGTGGATTCTTGCCAGGATATGAAAGACTCTCTGTAGTGTTGCTAGGCAGTTCAGGTGCATTTGTCTCGGTGTTAAGCTTTGACCATTGCTGGCTAGTCAAAAGAAAAGTGGAAGAGTTGTTGGGCAAAGCATTTGTCCTTTAGGGGAGAACTAAAAAATCTCATTGAGTTAAATGAGGATTTAACCCCTTGAATGCTAGGGACGTCTCACAATGTGTTGGAGACATCTCTAGCATTCAAGGATGATAAAATCCCCATTTTAATTAATGGAAATTTTTTTGAATGTTTAGTTCTCTCCTGTAGTGCAATTGGCTTGTCCAGACCTCCTCCACTTTTCTTTTTAAGATATGGCCCTTCGTTTCAGAATATTGATACATTTTGTATATTTTAAGGATAATGAATATTCCTTGCATTGTGTGTCGCACAGTTAACCTGTCTTGTTTTCTCTTTTCCAGTATTGACATGTACTTTGAGGGCATCCTTGATCTCATGGTGCTAATCCTTCCTATGGGCTTTATGCCTGAAGATGGTAGAAAAAAACAAAAAGAGCTAATTAAAGACAAAGCCACAAACAGATACCTGCCAGTCTATGAAAAAGTATGAATGTGCTTTATTATTTGCTTTATTATTTTTTGTTAATGTAATGGATTAAGCCCCTTAGATGCTAGAGGCATTGCCATTTCATCACAAAATGAAGTGTGGAGATATCTATAGAAGCATATAGCACAAAGGTTAACAGCTCATTCGTCTAATTAATAATGTATTATACAGATATACGATGAAAGGTCTGACTTCAAGGAACTGCTGTCCGCAAGTTGCAATTTTGTTTACAATATCCTTGCCACATAGTGTAATCCCAAGTAGAGAGACAATGGAATTGTGCTCTGGGTGCAATAAGAGAGCTTCTCTATGAACGATCAATAGAATACATGTGCAGCACAAGAAAAACAAGCATTTCCATGGACAAACCAAATCCTCAAATAAAAAAAAACATTAAATATTTATTGTAGCAGATGTATAAACAGTCTTACAGTACCTCCAGAGTCTTCTGACCTTAACATCTCTGTATGGAGAGACTTACAGTTATGGAGTAGAAAACCAGTAGATGTAGTGAAATAGCATCCCACCCATCAACTAGTTTCACATTCATCACTATTATTCATGATCAGAGACGCAGACCAAAGTAACCATTCAATCTTTAAACTCATTAGCCAATCTTGTAACACTGTGTCATCACAGTGCCGACAGAAGTAGACAAGTATAGAGCACCAAGCCACATATTTGTCCACTGAAAGGTAACTCTCTAAGATCTCATATAGGGATGAAACAACATTTTACCTGAAATAATGAGTAAAAAGAAGTGAAACAAAAATAATAGATGGCAAATATTAAATGAATATATATCATATCACCAAAGTCAATAAAAGCTACTTTAGCTAAAATATACACATTGTAGCAACACCTACCTAAACCTGCAATACTCTTAGAAATAGAGAGAAGTACCACCATAGTACCAAACCCATATTTCAAAATAAATTACTACAAATATTCAAGACTGCATAAATATACAGTTGTGATCTCCTTAGTACGAAAGGTCTGCGTTAACCCTGTGTCTTTAATTAAAGGTTCTATACAACTATAGCACTGTCCGAACGTGCAGTTAAGGATCCACTCACTAATGAACCTACTAATTAACCTCCTGTATACTATTTCCAGACAAAAAATTATTAATCAAATACCCCAAACTGGTGAAGTAAACCCCTCATAACTCCACTATCATGAGTTGGAACAACACTCCTATTGAAGACTTTACAACCCCTCATGCGCTAGGATGGAGAAAAAGCACTACTTTAAAAAAAGAGAAAGCTCTGCTTACATCCCACACTACACCGAGTGATGAAGTAGTCTCACAACCTAAATGTTGGGAAACGCAACCCAAGGTCGTAACCTACACAAAATAAATTCAATGCGCCAGATGTTAAAAAAAAAAAAAAAAGTCCTAATCAGATGTGAAAAGAACCATATAAAGAAGAAGGCAAGAGAAAAAGTGATTAGAAATTAATAATAAATAACAATAATAATCATCCCTTATCTATTATCTTTTATTTTTCTCTTTTTTTAATGGATGGATCTTGTGGGGCACAGTTTTAAATTGGTTATGGCACTGGAATTGAGTTAATGTATAGTGCTGCTTTTTCATTCATTGATGGTTATCTGGCTGGTAAGATTTGTGAACTCACTGTAGATAAGGGATAATTATTAATTTTTAATCACTTTTTCTTTTGCATTCTCCTTTCTCTTTTCACATCTGATTAGGACTTGTGTTTTTTTTAACATCTGGCGTACTGAATTTATTTTGTGTAGGTTAAGACCTTGTGTTGCGTTTAACAGTGTTTGGGTTGTGAGACTATTTTGTAGCTCTGTGTGGTGTGGGATGTAAGCAGCGCTTTTTAAATTAAGGCTTGGATCCATCCCAGCGCATGAAGGGTTGGGACATCTTCAACAGGAGTGCCGTTCCAACTCTTTATTCATGATAGTGGTGCTAGGTGGAGTTTGCTTCACCAGTTTGGGGGTTTGATTAATAATTTTTAGTCTTGAAATAGTATTCAGGGGATTAATTAGCAGGTTCAGTACGAGCGGATCCTTCGTTGCACGATAGGACAGCGATATAGTTGTATAGAGCCTTTAATTAAAGACACTGGGTTAACGTGGACTTTTCATGCTATGGAGATCACAACTGTATATTTATGCAGTCATGAATATTTGCAGTAATTTATTTTGAAGTATGAGTTTGGTACTATGGTGATACTTCTTTCTATTTTATTTGGAAAGCTGATTGCTGATTTAGGTAGGTGTTGCTACAATGTACAGTACTGTGCAAAGGTTTTGGCAGGTGTGAAAAATGCTGTAATGTAAAAATGCTTTCAAAAATAGACCTGTTAATAGTTTATTTTTATCAGTTAACAAAATTCATAGTGAGGGAACAGAAGAAAAATCTAAATCAAATCAATATTTGGCGTTACTACCATTTGCCTTCAAAACAGCATCAATTCTACTAGGTACACTTGCACTCTGCAGGTAGGTTGATCCAAACATTTTGGAGTACTAATCGCAGTTCTACTGTGGATTTAGGCAGCCTCAGTTGCTTCTCTCTCTTCATGTAATCCCAGACAGACTCAATGATGTTGGGATCAGGACTCTGTGAGGACCATATCATCACTTCCAGGACTCCTTGTTTTTCTTTACACTGAAGTTAGTTCTTAATGAATTTGGCTGCATGTTTAGGGTCATTGTCATGCTGCAGAATAAATTTGGGGCCAATCAGATGCCTCCCTGATGGTATTGCATGATGGATAAGTATCTGCCTGTACTTTTCAGCATTGAAGAAACCATTAATTCTGACCAAATCCCCAACTCCATTTGCAGAAATGCAGGCCCAAACTTGCAAAGAACCTGCACTATGCTTCACTGTTGCCTGCAGACACTCATTCTTGTACCGCTCTCTAGCCCTTTGGTGAACAAACTGCCTTCCGTTACAGTCAAATATTTAAAATTTTGACTCATCAGTACAGAGCACCTACTGTCATCTTTCTGTACCCCAGTTAAAGTGTTTTTGTGCATAGTTCAGTTGCTTGGCTTTGTTTCCACATTGGAGGTATGGCTTTTTGACCAAAAGTCTTCCATGAAGACCACTTCTGATCAGACATCTCCGGACAGTAGATTAGTGTACCAGAGTCCCTTTGTTTTCTTCCAATTCTGAGCTGATGGCACTGCTGGATGTCTTCCGATTGCAAAGGGAAGTAAGCATGATGTGTCTTTCATCTGCTGCGCTAAGTTTCCTTTGCCGACCACTGAGTCTAAGGTCCTCAACATTGCCCATCTCTTTGTGCTTCTTCAAAAGAGCTTGGACAGCACATCTGGAAACCCCTGTCTTCCATGAAATTTCTGCCTGGGAGAGACCTTGCTGATGTAGTAGAACTACCTTATGCAGGCCCGGATTTATATCTCAGGTGCCCCTAGGCACAACACCTTGTGGCACCCATGGCCCCTCCTTTGCCCCACCCCTAACCACACCCTCATATTTAAACACACCCACTTTTGTGGCCACACCTATCTTAGATCAAGTATTCACATTAATGTAGTAAGTTTTCAAATGTTCAAATGAATTGCACCCCTTTTCTTAAAGTGGTGCAATTTTGAGCAAACAAACTGTTTCAAAGGGACCAAATAAAAAGTCCCGTTGCTCTTAATAGGGTTTTTTAACCCATTGAATGCCAGAGAGTTCTCATAGTGGGACAGTGTCTATTGGGGTCAGTGACTACGATGGCAACAGTGTATGTTGGTTTGTGAGATAACTTAATTAAATAACCCTACCTATAGTAACATGCCCTCTACTGAGCATGTGCGCAAATTACTATATGGCCAGGCCAAAAGTTTTCTTGGTTTTTAAATGTAAACCCTAATATATCTGGTTCTACTATTCCTATTTATTGGATTTTAAAAAAAGCCTACAGTACTCAACAGTATCCTTTTCATGCTAATATTGGTGAAAATCCAAAAACTAGTTTGGGCTATAGGTCTAAAGTTTCTTTATAGTGCCAAATGGGAAATTTTTTTTTTTAAGCAGTCTGGACACTTGCACTTTGAGACTGTCAATTAGAATTCTAAATTTCAACCAATTTAAAGGCCAAAATAAACATGTCAATGATGACCCTTAACTATAGAAGCAAGTGAGATAGATGTTAAACACAGTCGTTATGTAGACATGTCTGTTATTTGTAGGACTCCTATGTAGAAAAGTAATTGTGCTACATACAGTAATTACATAGAAATAAGCAGGACTCCTACCTAGGTAAAGCCTTCTGTTACACACAGTAGTTATATAGATATACCTGACTGCTGTATGATGGACTCCTGCTTAGGTAAGTGCTTCTGTTATACACAGTAATTATATAGATATACCTGACTGCTGTATGATAGTCTACTACTAGGTAACTCCTTCTGTTACACCCAGTAATTTTATAGATATACCTGACTACTGTATATAGAGCTCCTACCTAGGCAATCCTTCTGTTACACACAGTAATTATACAGAAATACATGACAACTGAAAGGTAACTCTTTCTATATGCAACAGAAGAACTTTCCTTTGTAGATGTCCATCATTTGCAGTCAGGTATATCTATATAATTACAGTGTGTAGCAGAAGGACTTACCTAGACAGGAATACTTCATACAACTTTCAGATCTATCTATATAATTTCTATGTGTAACAGGATTTACCTAGGTAGGAGTCCATCATATAGCAGTCAAGTGTATCTATGTATTTACTGTGTGTGTAACAGAAGGACTAGATAGGAGTACATTATATTGCAGTCAGGTATACATTGCTTTCTCTCCCTCTCTCACACATGTGACTCCCCATCCCTCAAGTCTCTCTACCACTGGGCAGGCCTTTTCATCCTCTCCAGCCAGGTCCCCCCCAACCACCAGAGGTGATAGTCGGGTCTTGTCACATATATCTATATTATTACATGTGTACGATGCTTACTTAGGTAGGCGCATTTCATACAGGAGCCAGATATTGGCTATCTCGCCTTCCAACAGATCTGTAGCTGTCCCCACAAGTCTCTACATACCAACAAGTCTAACAAATCTGACAGGGTTCCTTCTCTCCCCTGGGTAAATCTCTCACTCTCTTGCAGTCAGATCTCTTCCCTCCGAGCAGGTATCATAGAAGCCTCTCTACTGACCCTTGTCCACTCGGAGGTCTCCAATACTCCCCCAGTGACATATCACACACACACACACACACCAAATTTCTCTTCTCTTCCCCCTATATTTCTCCCTGCCCACCACCTCCACCCATGTATCCCCCCATCATTTTCTTCCTTCTAGGTCTCTCTCTTCCTCAGGTAGGTCTCTCACCCCTTCCATCCAAATGTCTCTCTCTCCACCTTTGACTCTGCCTAGGTTTTTTTTCTCCCTTCTCTTGTACCCATCATCACCCTCCACAAGTCTTCCAGTCAACCCACAACACAGATGAATATATGCCCAATATACACGCACAGCTCTCACCCACACAGAGAAGCCACTGCCACATGGTCTCTCCCCACAGATACACAGTTCTATTCCTCACTCCTTCTTTCTCCATTTTGCTGCTTAGTTTTTAACACAAACTGACAGGAAGTTTAACTCGCCTTCTTGTCAGTGGCTGCTCATGACGTGTCAGTGTTCATCTCACTTGGCAATGCAGGGTGGCGCCGACAGATGCAACATGCACTCTGTTACGGTCTCCTGAATATAAGCAGCCACGCAAGCTATGCGTAGTGCATGGCTGCTTATTACCACGTCATCCCACGAGACTTCAAGAGGAAGTGAGCAAAGACTCATGGGAGGTCAGTCCGGGCAGCACATCTTCTCTGACTAGCTGAATTTGGAATGCACTCGCCTCACAGCATTTACTGGGGAACCCCAAGTGGGCGGGTCAGTGGGTGTGACAGGCCATTGCCAGGCACCCCTAAAAATCTGGCGCCCTAGGCAGGTGCCTTGTCTGCCTATTGGTAAATCCAGCCCTGACCTTTTTGCTGTGCTCAGTCTTGCCATAGTGTATGACTTTTGACATTAAAGTGTCTTCAGAAACCTCACCTTATTAGCGGAGTTTGACTGTTACTCACCCAGTTGTATTCCTACACAGCTGTTGTCTGTTAATGATTGTGTTTCAATCTACATATTAAATTGATGATCACTAGTACCTGTTTGGTACAACTGTTTAATCATATACCTGACTATATGCCTAAAAATCCTTGACTATGTGCAAGTGTACCTATAAGAATTAATGCTGTTTTGAAGGCAAAGGGTGGTCACACCAAATAATGATTTTGATTTAGATATTTCTTCTGTTCCCTCACTATGCATTTTGCTAATTGATAAAAATAAACTATTAACATGTCTATATTTGAAAGCATTCTTACTTTAAAGCATTTTTCACACCTGCCTAAAACTTTTGCACATTACTCTATGTATTTTGGCTTCAGTAGCTTTTATTGACTTTGGTGATATATGATGTATATCAGGGCTTATAGTTTGAAGTCCTTTGCTACTAGCCAGACCTGAAAAGTACACTCGCCACTGAAAGCCAAAACATACCCACCAGGGCTGAATTTCTACTCGCTAGGGCTAAATTTTCACTCGTCATTGGCTAGTGGCGAGTGGAAATTTTGAGACCTGATATATTATTTGCCATCTTATTTTTGTTTCACTTCTTTTTACTTATTTCTGGTGACAGGTTGTTTCATCCCTATGTAAGATCTTAAAGGGTTAAATTTCAGTGGATGACTATGCGGCTTGATGCTCTATACTTGTTTACTGTGGTCTACACTGTGATGACACAGTGCTACAAGATTGGCTAATGAGAGTTTAAAGACTGAAGGGTTACTTTGGTTGGCGTCTCTGATCATGAATAAGCGTGATGAACGTGAAACACGTTGATTGGTGGGATGCTGTTTTGCTACATCTGCTTGTTTGCTGCTCATAACTGTAAGTATCTCCATTCAGAGTTAATACATTTTTATTTCAGGATTTTGTTTTGTCCATGGAAGTGCATGTTTTTCTTGTGCTGCACACGCCACCTATAGAATCCAGGAGATTACTTTGCAGGCTCTCACATTTGTAGCCCTCTTTGACCTTTTATTGCATCTAGGTCAACGTTTTATAGACCTTTAGAGCAACCACAGGGCTAAAAGCCACACTTCATTTAATGGAAATTTGGGGAATTTTCATTTGACCCCTATGGATCTGTTAGTATGTCGAATATATGCAATATATGTCGACATACTAAGGGGGGAATGTCGAAGGGGGGGGGGGGACATTGTGTAGTGCTTGGTGTACTGTTTCAGTTTATTGTAACCCATTGAATGCCACAGGGGTGAGCAATGCACATCCCTATGGCATTCAATGCTGTCCATAGTGCTGAAAGCCTTCTCTGTAGTCTCCTATTGGCTAGGTAGGGAAGCACAGATAATTCTGTTCAGAATTGTTGTAGGGTTGGTGATGTGTGAGGGGAGAAGATCCTTCCTGTATGCTAATAAGGACCTTCTCCAACCTTCCCCTTCCATACGACAATTTTTGTGAATATGTCGGTGTGTGCAGATCGAATTGTCAGAGTGATTCGAACACAGACTTGCTCCAGTTTCTTTGTACATCAGCCTCAGGGTGAGGAAAATCTGATGTACTGAGGAAAAGGAAGCGATTCTGGAGCAAATCAACTAAATCTTCGAGAACATTAAATTGTCCCATTGACTGACTTAAATAGGCCTTTTAAAAGCCCCATTTAAATTAGTGGGAATTTTTACATGGCCCCTATGGTGCAGATAGTTTGTCACTCAACCTTTCTAGTGCCTCTTAGTACAGGTCTGGCCAACATGAGATCTTTCTGGCAGGGCATGATGGGAGTTGTCATCTGTCAGCAGCTGGAGGGCCTCATGTTGCCAAGTACCAGCCCCCCTAGAAAGTAAGCAGCTTTGCAATGCATTGCACATCCCCTTGATACTAAAATCATTTACAATTACAGTTCTATGCAGAACATGAAATGTGATTGATCTTTCAGTCTGATTGTGAAAAATAATTGACAATTATCTAATTACTAGATTGGCAATTTTATTTCCAGGTTTTGAAAGAGCACGGTCAGGATTTCTTAGTTGGAAACCGGTTTAGCAGGGCTGACGTGCATCTACTGGAAGTCATATTAATGTTGGAGGAGGTCCATAATGACATCATTGCCAGCTTCCCTAATCTACAGGTAAACATGAGAATGGACACACATTGTAATAAAGAAAACAATTTGGAGCATAGGTGGAAAGTGATGAGTGGAGCAGTTCTGTGACAAACCACCGGCTCCCCAGGGGACAAATAAACAATTGCAAAATGATCACTGATTTTAAAGGCAATTATGGGAGCAGAGTTGGTAAAATGACCTGGGCCTGCACTGTGTAGCTCCCAAATGGTTTCTGTCAGCAGGCCATAGGCTTAGAAAACTGATCCCCTTGGCTGACTGTGTGCTGAGTCACAGCCCATAGCCCGTCATTAGGGTCTATGTAGATTGACCAACAAGGGAGCTCGGGGGGGGTCTCTTTTCAAACCCCAACTCTTATCTTCCACAGGATGCCCCAAGGCTCATAGTGCAGTCCCGACATCATCTGCGGATCTGCTCCCAGTTTTGCAGACCTCTAACACTGAAGGGGTTAATAGCCTCTTTTAAATAAATGGGACTGGTTATTTGTTATCTATGGTGCAGCTGGACTCCCCAGAATTGCTCCACTATTGCCTTTGTCTTCCTATTCCATTACTTTTGACAGAATAAATCTACTATTAATACAAAAAAGCTTAGTTATATCAATTTCCATGTTAAGGCCTAGACGTTTCAAAATTAGTTAATATTCACTTTTCATTAAAAAGTGCACAACTTATTTTATATGTGACCCTAGAATGTTTTAATTAACCCCTTGAGGACCAGAAGGTTGAGCAAATTACTTTGCAATGCATTGTACACCCCTTATGGTCCTCTAGAGATTAAAAATGAATTATGTCTTCCAGAGATGTGTTTTTAAAATGTTACACTTTCCAAGAAGCCTTGAAATAGTAATGCAGTGGATATGCCGTAGTAAGTGCCTTCCCCATTACTCAGAGCACCAAGTGTTCATGCACCAGAAGTAGCAAAGTAATGGAAGAAGGGGCCCTGTATCTCCTTCTGAGTTGCTGATGCAATGTGAATAAGCACTGAGCATGCTACTGTATTTTATCTCAAACCTCCTCAGCAGGGCTTTTCTTAAGATAATGCTAATCAGAGGTCAAAATAAAACAGGGAGTCAAGACGAGGTTTCAGATAAAATGCAAGAGCATGATGCTCACTCCTACAACTTTCTTGATTAAAACGTAAAAAGAAACATGACTTATAATTTCTTTGGCTTGGGCACCAGGGCAGAAATTTTATTAATTGACCTTAAATATCTCACAACTGTCATGAAACTGAACTTGAGACTTGAAAGGAACAGAGTTCAGGTGCTGTTAAACAAATCTGCAGCTGCGCTCACTCCCGATGTATACTATTATGTTGATATACCTATAATCCCCACATCAACAAGTCAATTAAGGACAGAATCATATGTGTCAGTCACAAATGCAATATATACACATTAATATAAAAATGATATATTAAACATTCCTCAAATATATCACAATTCAAAGAGTCCCCAAACTAGGAACGTTTCCTTAAAATCCAGGACTAAATTTATCTATTCAGAGTCCAAGAATGCAGCTCATTCACAAGACGTCAGACAGGTTCTCCAGTACCATGCAGAAAAGAACAGAGCAATCCACTCTGTGTAATATTCTTAAAGTCCGTATCTTTATATGAAGGTAAAACAAATCCCCTTATTAGGGTACTCACATTGTATAGAGGCTAAACCTGCCTCTCCAAATGCTCACTTTGACTGGATCAGACCTCCAGTCATGGTCACCCCAATCCTCACCACCTCTGTAATCTCTCCTCCGTTATTTCTCCACCTCCAATATACTTTACCTTCCTGGGCCTCTAACGTGTCAATATATCTACTAGACACTATTATAAGGATCAAAAATAAACAAGCAATTGGGGGGGGGATATCTCTCCCGGCAGAGATGGGGGACTCTAAGTTACACTTTTTGATATGATGGGTGAGATGTATTAGCGCTAGATCATAAAAAAATACATTTTTATTTTTCCCCTATGGTGCAGTTGGTTTACTTCAGAATTGCTCCTCTTTTTTTGGGAGGTAAGATCCAGAGGATCATGCGCAAAAGAAGACATCCTGGAGCAAACCAAGCGCACCATTGGGGTGGGGGGTAAAACTACCTATTGATTTAAATGGGCTTTTAACCCCTCGAATGCTAGACAGGACTCAAACTCATTGCATTGCATGATGATGATTCATATTTACATTATTTCCAGGCTTTCAAAGAAAGAATCAGTGAGATCCCAACAATTAAGAAATTCCTGCAGCCTGGAAGTCAAAGGAAACCTATACCTAATGAGAAATATGTATCGACTGTGAAGTCTGTCCTTGGAATGTCATAAAGGAGCCGCATTTATTTTAGATTTACCCTACAGAAGGTCCTAAACCAGGGGGAGCCAATCTATGGACCATCAGAGATTACACATCACAGACCAACAAATTAGAGTTTTAGGGCATATATATAGATGGCTCAATTAAGGAGCAAACAAAGTGCATTTTAGGGGACAAAACATCCCAGTAGATTTAAATTTGCCTTTTTAACCGTTTGACTGCCAGAGGGGTACAGAACGCATTTCTTTGCAATGCTTTCCGTACCCCCTCTGGCACTCAAAGGGTTAACCACTCGAGGGCTAATGACATCTCTGATGCATTACAAAGCAATTCTTTGGCGACCTCTCTAGCATTAAAGGGTTAAAAGTCCTATTTAAATCAATGGGAAGTTGTATTTGTCCCCATGATGCAGTTGGTTTGCTTCAGAATTGATCCAAGGTCTAGGCCCTGGTTGGGGCTTATCAATGGCTGGTTGGGGATAGTGGAAGTTGTAGTACTCAACAGCTGGAGAATCATAAATTGACTGTCTTAACCCTTTCAGGTAAGGGTTAAACGCTTTGCGCACAAGAGGGCTATCTAATGCATTGCAAAACATTGTGTTGGACACCCCTTTCGCACTCAAAGGGTTCCATTTAGTTCTCAGAGTACAAAATACTAACCAGTAAGGCCAATGTACGAAGCAATGAAGCAATTCTGGATCCTACATACTGCACCATATGATCCAAAAATTCCCCAAACCCCTATCTTTAACTCCTTGAATGCTAGTGAGGGCTCCAACTCATTGCTCCGGAATGCATTGGAGATCTCTCTAGCATTCAAGGGGTTAACCCTTTGAGTGCCAGAGGGTTATGCAACGCATTGCGGAGCAATGCGGTTCGTACCCCTCTGGCACCCAAAGGCTTAAAAACCTAATTTAAATCAAAGGGAATTTTCATTTGTCCCCCATGATGCCGTTGGTTTGCCCCAGAAGTGCTTCCTGAATATGGCCTATATGTCTTGTTTCATATATGAAGTCATATTTTTGTGGACAGTGATTTCTTTACCTAACATGTAGAATAAAATAACTATGCGATTATGTTTGTGTCTTTGTTCAAAACAATTGGTTCATTCATAAAACAACAACAACCATGTCTCTCAAAAACAATAGAAATATACCAGGGGCCATTTTATTAGGCACACTCTCCTCATCCAGGTAAATGACCACAATGACAGTGGGTCTTGGGTGTAAAAGAGATCTGGAGCAATTCTGGGGCAAACTATCTGCATCGTAGTGGACAAATAAAAATCCCATATCTGGGAACATTTGGCGCGATGCAGGAAACATACGCAATCACTATTTCCCGTGTGAAAACCACTAGGGAATAGGTTTGCGCATGATTTTATTGAATTGCGCATGAAAATTCAAGATTAGCGAACAGCTATGTATATTTATTTTTTTGTGGGCGTGGCTAAGATTAACGAATCTGTGTGAGTGGAATAGCGAATGCGCCTAATGCAAGAACGGCTATTGCGAATTAATTTATACGTCTGTGTACTGTTGTCCTAAAATGGAATTTTTCATGCGCAATTCAAGAAGCGTTCGGTATTTAGCTTCCTGGATTAGAATTTGCGCAAAATCTATCTGTGCACAAAAATGCCTTTATCTGATGCGAACATTTCTTGCATCGCGCCATTTGTCTTCTTGAGACCCCCAGAGAGGGCTCATGTGGTGCGACTGAGGGACATAAGTGAAGAGGTTTGTTACACAAAGGGGAGGAACTTATTTGTGGGGGGGCAGGAATTAACAGACTTGTGTCATAAAGTGGGTGGGAAGTGGGCAGAATAGGGTGGACTGGAGTAGAAGTGGGCAGGAAGTGGGAGGTACAGGGTGGGGAGGAGAAGTGGGAGGAACAGGGTGGCGAGGAGGAGAAGTGGCTGGGAAATGGGAGGAACAGGAATGGGAAGGAGGAGAAGTGGGCAGGAAATGGGAGGAACATGATGGGGAGGAGAAGTGGGAGGAGCAGGATGGGAAGGAGGAAAAGTGGGAGGAACAGAGTGGCGAGGAGGAGAAGTGGCTGGGAAATGGGAGGAACAGGATGGGAAGGAGGAAAAGTGGGCAGGAAATGGGAGGAACATGGTGGGGAGGAGAAGTGGGCGGGAAGTGGGAGGAACAGGGTGGGCAGGAGAAGTGGGCGGGAAGTGGGAGGAACAGGGTGGGGAGGAGGAGAAGTGGCTGGGAAATGGGAGGAACAGGATGGGAAGGAGTAGAAGTGGGCAGGAAATGGGAGGAACATGCTGGGAAGGAGTAGAAGTGGGCAGGAAATGGGAGGAACAGGATGGGAAGGAGTAGAAGAGGGCAGGAAATAGGAGGAACATGCTGGGGAGGAGAAGTGGGCAGTTTCATAAGAAACTCTCCACCACTGGAGAATCAGCTTCTGTCTCCGGAGACCTGGTAATTAATGTCAAAAACAGGAGACTCCGGGGCAGATCTGGAGAATATAGAAAAATTATCACAGATCTAAATGGAGCTTTAACCCCTTGAATGCTAGAGGGGTCTCCAAATAAGGATACACTTTTTCTTGTAAGAATACTACCTCTTTGAGTTCTGTGTATTAACCCCAGGAGGATCATCTAAACGCCATTTCCTGGTTACTTGCCGCACTTCAATAAAAACTCCCCAAATTCCCATTGATTCAAATGGAGCTTTTAAACCCTTGCATGCCAGATGTCTCCAAGGCACTGAGAAGCAAACCGTTATTGTAGAGTAAACCAACTGCACCACATGGGGGACAAATAAAATTCCTAAATTCCCATATACTTGAATAGAGCTTTTGAACCTCTTGAATGCCAGTGAGGTATCCAATACATTGCTTTGCAATGCATCTGAGACCTCTTTAGCATTCAAAGGGTTAAGTGCCTGATTTAACAGGAATTTTTATTTATCCCCCTATGGTGCAGTTAGTTTACTCCAGAATAACTCCAATGAGGCAGACTTTGAAAAGTGGAGAAAAGGTGAAATGTGATGTAAAAATGCTCTAAAAACAAATGTTGCTATTTATAAGAAATACTATGACAGTTCTTGGGGTCCTAACGCAACCTAGTAGACTTTCTGGCGAATTAGTCTCGTATATTCTGGCACAGCAAATTTATATAAATAAATATATATATATATATATATATATATATATATATATATATATATATATTGTGATCTCATTTTCCCCAGAATTTTAATGTCTGGTATAATCTGTCTTTATAAAAGTGGTGGAAATGGATTGATAGAATAGCAATTTACACCATATTTAAAAGTTGCCTTTGTTCGTTTATAAGTAGCACCTCACTTTACATACATTAGCGATATTTTAATGACCAACATGCAGAAACATTTTAGAATACTTTTAATAAATCTCCCTCCCTGTCACTTGTCTGTACCAGGCTATATAGAGTAGGTATTCAGATACCAAAGGATAGGTTGAGTGAGGTTATGGACCATCATCAGGACCTAGACAACTCTGAGTGTAGTATGATTGTTTCAGCTTTGCATTTAACTCCATCTATCATGAATATTACCATACCGCCATTTAGAGTGTACTGATAGATATCTAGCAAACATCTGGGCAATGGCAGTCCTGAGGCCAGACACAGCATCATGATGCGAGACGACATGAGAGGGTGGCAAGATCTGGGCACAGACAAGAAACCCTGTGGAATTTTTTGAGCATCTTGTGTAATTTAAGCCACAATGTCTGCAGGCTGTTCTAAGGCCTAAAGCAGCCTTTACCCTCTATGTACCAATGCTATTCGCACTGGATCTATGGTATTGCCCTGCAAGGACCTTGCGGTCCTCATAAGATATTACCATTGTCTTAAAAGAAGAGGTTCTGACTGTGCAATGCCAGAAGCAGGTGGCAGATGCAAGGCACCCTCTATGTACCTATGCTATGCGCACTGGATCTATGGTATTGCCTTGGAAGGACCTTGCGGTCCTCATAAGACATTACCATTGTTTTAAAAGAAGAGGTCCTGACAGGACAATGCTGGAAGCAGGCGGCAGATGCAAGACACGCTTGACCCTGTCAGGCAGAGATGGATTAAGGTTCCATAAGGGCTTAGGCAAGATACCATTTTGGGGCTGCACATCTCTTTCTCAGGTTCTTCTAACACTGAGTGTTGCTATCAGGCACTGCTATTATGGCATTAATGGAAGTGAGACCTACTGGTTGATGCTTGTCTCTTTCAACAAAAAGGGCATCTGATACAAGATTTTAGTGGTAGGAACAGCAGAGACTCTGTCTGTGTCCTATCACTTGAAGCCAGGATCCTCATATTGGTATGGGCCCTAGGCAGTAACCTAGGTTGCTACAATGGATTATCCGGCTCTGCTGTCAGGCTGTCGGATTGGACTACAGAGAGGGAGAGAAGGATCAGGGTAAGCAGGTAGGGAGGGAATCAGTGCAGCAATATAATTTTTTTCCCTCATGTATAATACATACCCCACTTCACATAAGGTGAAGAGGGGCAATATTGTGGATAAAGTTGTCTGTCCTTGCTGAAAGCCTGAGTATACCCCGTAGGACTTTCTCACAGTTTATAAAATTTGACTTCAAACTTGGAGCGCTTAGAGGGGATATATACAGTTTGTATTTCATAAGTGATTCATCAATGCATATAGGTTTGTGGGGCGTATATACATATGAAAAAACATTTTGTAAATACTTCATTAGGAGGTGAATTTTATACAGCCTCTCATACTGGGGGTGTTATTTTGTTCTCTGTAAGTCTCCCTCTGTTTGTATTACCGCTTCATCATACAGGTATGACCCTTTTTTTTATTCTTGTTTTCAAATAATGTAATGATGATTTTATATAATTGTCTGTTTTCTAGGCAGTACATGGTTTTGATGGTGCATACATCTTCTGTTTTCCTGGTTATGTTTAGTGAGTTCAGAGAGTATCTCACATCTTGCACATAAACCAATTGCCATCATTACATTTATTTATGTGGTTTGAAACTTTTTTTTTTCCATCACCAATAGGAGCCATCTTATTTGTCATGTTTTTGCATACTAACTGGTTGGAATACAGTGAAGCTGCTTCACCTTCTCTTTTGTTGTGTTCTTTTGGGAGGCACAGGTTATTGTCACTAAAATCCATGATGCACAAAAGTATTTCATATCTGGTCCTGCTCATTCAGAGATGGGATTTACTCTCCTGTATGACCTAATGCTTTTTTTTTTTTTTTTTTAATTATCCCCATAGCCATTGTTTGTTTGGGCCCAGAATTGTTTAACCCCTTAACGACCCTTGACGGTCATAGTACGTCAAGGGTCAATTTGACTTAACGACCAATGACGTACTATGACCGTCATCGAGTTGCGGGCTCCCCCCGCGGCTGCACGCCGTTCAGGGAGTCCGGAACGCAACGGAGCAAAAAAAATTTTTTGCTCCATGGTCGTTGAGTCGCGTCCACGGCCGGATTCCCCGGTCGTTAAGGGGTTAAATTCAATCAGATCTGTGGGTTGCCGTGATTGCTGCTTTGCAAAGGATGACGGATTGGAGGCAATGTATTGGGCTGAATTCATATTTGTTTGGGATGCAATCCCCCCAAAAAAGTCTTTCCCTAAAACAAATAGAAAAACTGCACATGATTAAATGCTGCCACATCCCCTTGAATTCTGGGTTGCCTATGAATTCACGAATTTCTGGGCATAATTCCACTGGTGGTTCCCATTCCCTAAGGTCAGGATGAGGGGTAGAACTTGAGTCAGGTCTTGGAGCAGTACGTCTCTTCTTACCAGAAGGCCCAGCATCATCACTACAACTATCACTTGATTTATCTGTAAACTGGGTTATAGCAACATCTGAGGCAGTGGCTCAGAATCAGATTCAGATACATTCAGTGCATTCTGTTTCCTACTTAACTACCTACCTTAATTTCTACTGAATAACTACCCACCCACACTAACTAACCTACTTAACTTCCCTACCTATGTAAATACATTTTTTTAATTAGATTATTATATTTATAAAACAACCTAGAGCCTAATTCTACCCACCCAAGCTATATAAGTAATCCAAACAAAATTAAATTGTAACCTCCACCCCCCACCTAGAATAAAATTCTTTACATTTTTTTTAATATTTTGTATAAAAGTGGGTTAAATATATGGTATGCCTTTAACAAAGAAATATATAGGCGGAGCCTGCTAATATATGATGGGGCTTTCTGGCAGAATAAAGTCACACCACTGAGAGGGAAAAGGTTCTAGATTCACCTGTCATTGTGTCAGTTATACTCTTGTGGTAGCACATCTATAACAATGTAAGTCTTATGATTTTAATTTTAGATGTACCCTCGTACATATACTCGTTCATCTTTTTTTTTTTTTTTTAATCAAAGAAATCATCCAATTAAGATGGACCTATAGAGCTTCAGTAGCTGTATTAACTAGAGCATGTATTTATGCTGTCGGTGTCCTTGGCTACGAGTAAGCTTGCAGTCCAACAATACGGAGGAGAGTAGAGAGGAAATTTGAGGTGTATAGCCCTTACTTTGAATTTTTGGAGGTCAGTCTAACTGAACTGCATACCTGACAAGGGAAAGAAGGTTAGTATAAAAGAAACAGCTTGTATTGAGATTGTAACGGAAGCTGGAAGGCACAGTGTCGCCCTCAGACGTCGTTCCGGGTTTCTCCTTCTCGAAGGCAGATTACACAACTTGGTTCCTACCGGTCGAGCAATAACCGGCTCGATCGAGCATTCACAGTGTCACAAACCCGAGTCGGATGAAGTGTAGGAGAACAGGAAAAGGTCGAAGGGACTTGAAGCCAGAGTTGGGTCGCAGACTGGTACCAGGGGCCGTAGAAAGTGAGGCCTCTACTCCCAGTCGAAGGACAGCTGGAGGATGTCGCAGTAACCACAGTGATGTCGAACAGAGTCCACGTCGACACCTGACAGCATACGAAATCCAGAAGTCCCGAATCAGAATCGGATCCACAGATAGCTGTCAGCAGGCAGTCGACAATACAGGATACTTGGCTCAGATGGGCATCAGAGGGGATACTTTAAACCACAAGAGCATAAAGACACCAGGACTCTTCTTCTTGTGTGTACAACAAGTAACTCTTTATTATGTGAACTCACAGCATATATATACACTTCAACCACATTGACAGTACATGATGCAGACATGACACAATGGGCGCGTTTCAGAGATAATACAACCATAACACATCAGACAAAGAACCAATAACAAATGGTTCAGGCAGCACAATAAGACAGACGTGATTGCATTATTACACAAAAGGGCTTGACTAGAGTAGACCATAGACAGCAAGGACTGAGGGGCGTGAATATACATTCAATGAACAATGGCCAGGTGTTGAACAATTAAGCAAAAGGGCTTGAGGGACTGCAATGCGCATTTGAAATAACCTTGCCCAGACTCAAATAATTAACCCCTAACTGCCCATTCCCTTGAAAGCAAGCCAGCAGGCTATGGTTTTTAGTCTTTTGGCATAGAAATGTCCACAGTTCCTTGTATAATGGGCTGATAAGTCATATGCTCAGATAAGGTTTACAGTAACAGAGTAGGATCCGTTACAGAGATTAATATTCCCCAGAGGAAGTTACACCAGTAATGAAACTTATAGGGTAAAAAAGCCTTAGTGCTTTTTAACCCCTTAGTGACAGCCGCGGGTGTCATCTTAACACCTGGCTAACGTTTTTGGGTTTTTTTCCGAAATGATTCTGGAGTCCTTGAACAGTGTGCAGGCGCATTGAGATTCGGACTTCTGGGACTTACCAGGTACGTCCTCTGTCACTAAGTGACAGTTTTTGCGGGACGTACCTAGTAAGTCAGTTGTCAGGATGGGGTAATAAGCGTACATATGTGACAATTTTTACTGAATAGTCAGTATTACATATACTTTTTATTGCTACCTAATGGAGGCACTTTTATATGAGTAGTCCAAGGTAGTTTGAATTTCTTTTTAAGCTATGCATACATGCATATATTTGCAACAAGAGCTTAGAATAAGACAAAGCTGTCTGGTTTATTGAGACATGCAGTCAGTGAGAAAAACCTGGCAGACGGAATCAGCATCTTCTTATTATTGTTTACGTGCAATTCAACCCAGAGGCTGGTGAAGCCTCAAGTTCTAGTGAACAGAAACTCATAAGAGGATTTTTTATAATTGTGAACCCAGTGGGACTACAGTCCATAGAGATTGATCTTAGAGGAACGCATGTGGTGTGTCATCTTCTTTTGTATTTTGTATCTGCAGCTTATTGTTGTTTGGAGCCACGTGACCAAGTGGCAAAGACTCTAGCAGAGGCTGTAGTCAAGAGCGATCCAACCCCAAACGATATTGGAATGAAAGGTTGATCTGTTTCAAAAGACTCCTCATTTCTGTAATAAATACGTGTCGATACGACTATAGTAGATATATAGGTGGATACTGACGGCAATAGTTTTTCTGTTGTTTTCTAGTGTCAACCTAATTCTTTCCAGTGCCATAGATTGGAGTTCCAGGTACCTTGTGGAAGTTTTTACACAGATTTTAGGCATTTGGGGTCCATTAGAAATAGACCATTTTGCATCTTGTTTCTCTGTTGGAGACTAAATCCAGAAGCATTAGCAGTAGATACCTTTCTCCAATTTTATTTAGAGTGCAGAAATTAAATTTTTACGCCTTTCTTGATGATTCCCAGAGTAATTCTTCTAATATGGAAAAACAGAGCTACAGTGGTTCTTGTGATTTAATTTTGGCCTACATAACTATGGCTCCCTCCTTTTTTGGAAATGGTCATAGTCTACCCTGATTCCTTCCATTCTGAAACGTCTTACCAACCCTTTAAGGAAACCTCGTGATTTGTTATTATCACACAGCTTACATCTATTAGTCTGGCTGATTTTAGGGATTCTGCACTTAGTGACTCAATTTCACAGTCAACTCTGTATCTTTTATCAGAGTCATGATCACCAAGTACACTGTTTATTTGCAGGTCCTCTTGGAATCTCTGGACTAGTTGGTGCATGGAACTTGACCTGGATCCCGTATTTGCAGATGCAATTGGAATAATTAATTTACTTCTATTTCTATTTGATCAAGGGAATGTTTCCTGTTTTTTTCCTGTATTTTATGTGGCCTTCCCCAACAACCCCTATCCTTGTGCTGTACAGTGTTTACAAACCTATGAAGCTAGGACATCAAATATCCAACATTACAACTGCTCTCAACCTTTGATCTCCTTTCATAAACCTCACCTCCCAGTATCATCATCTAAAAAGCATCTCCCAATTAGGAAGAAGAAGGGGTGGTGTCTTATCTATCCAGTGTACACTATTTCAAAAAGTCATATCATATAAATTTTATATATATTTTCCTGTATTTTAGAAATAGGTGATAGTCCACTTATTAATGGAAAAAGAGGCTCGCATAAGATAGCGGATTACTAATAAATACATTTTAATAATTATCCTTAATTGGATGTACAGCATATACTTTATTGTCTTATTTGTGTAGCTATCGTCCAGATTTACACTGATACTAGCTTATAGCTGTAAGTGTTTCCGAAGGTTATTCACATACCTGGGAACTTCCAGTTGAGCGCTACCTGGAGGGGAGTCCTCTGTTCAGCAGGGGGTGACAAAAATGATGCTAATTGCGTCAAAAAGGGGCGGGGCTTGATGCCAGTGGGGGGTGGCAGGGCTTAAAGGTGTCACATAGAAGGCTGGGGACTGAGGAACAGTGGGAGAAAAAGCAGATGTGGCAGAGTTTCAATACAAACTCCCCACATCCGGAGGAATCAGCCTCTGCCCCGGAGACCCGGTAAAGCTCTGTCAGAACCGGAGTCACAGGGGCAAATCCGGAGATTTCCCAGGTATGGTTATTCACTAGTATGCCCAGCACTCCATTGGTTAATGGCCAGTTTTAAAACGTTGCTTATCTAAGCTGCTATTTAGCCAATAATAGATAATTTTTATAATGTGATATTTGTTATCACAGCTTTAATTGCGCCGCATGTAAAGATATTCTTTATCAAATATAATAGGTGGCAGATCTTGTTTGTCTCTTATACCACCAGTGTATTTAATGAAATAACAATTGATTATGATTTGAACACTTCAATAGTTACTTACAGTTCTATTAACCCCTACTTCCAATTCAGATAGTATCATAAGTTACAACAGTGATCTATTCTGACTTTACACTTATAATAAAAGAACATCCAAAGTACAATTATCAGCAGATAACACTCTTTTTTCTGGTATATTAATAATAATATTAATAATAATATAGATATTAAAGGTAATTAATCTCATCAGTGGAAACAAGATTTAATACCAGAGTATTCTTCTGCATTTGTTTTACTAAGTCTGTAAAGATAGTATTAAGTTCATTGCCTGTTGAAGATTCCACGTCAGTGGTCTTCGTAACAAATATTTCAGTGACTTAATTTTTCCATCTTGAAAAATCCAGTGGGCCTGATAGAAACCCGGCCATTGTGTAAGGGTTCAATTAATTAGTCAATTTTACAATCCCAAAACATAGGAAATGAAATCCTAAAACATCAATAGCAGTATCAATAGAGGACATTAGATTGGTGCAGGTTCCAAACCTTTCTACCAGAACATGCAGAATTTACCTGGACAAAATCCTACGTAAATTTGTTATGTCTCTTCCACACTATGTCAGAGATTCTCAGGTTGCCACAATGAAATAAGAAGGTATTGCCTTATCAGAACATGAATATTTGTCAAATCTAGACATGGGGTCACTTTATACAAGTATGCATCATGAAATTGGCATTGCTGCCACAAAATCATACTTAACAGCAAGAGGAGTACAATATGCCAATCTCAATAACTTTGTATTGGCACTACGGAGGTATATTCTCACGCATAATTACTTCTTTGTTGACAACAAATACTTTCACCAGCTAAGAGGAGTTCCTGTGCCCTTTCTTATGCCAACTCATACCTTGGCTGGTGGGAGAATGAAAACGTGTTTACATATAAGATGACCATACTATGCAGACAAGATAGGAATTTAGCTAAGATACATTGATGATGTTATACGCACTTGGAGAGGCAATAACTGCAGTGTTTGCAGATTGATTAGAAAAACCTTATTTCCAAGCCAATGGAACTAACTATTCTATTCCTTACCATGGGCATCATCTATATGATGGAATGTTGTTGCAGTAAAATCTATGTGGGTAAAACCATCAGATAATTTAGAACAAGAGTGCAAGATCATACTGGAGATGTATGAAATCAGAGCAATATACCTAATGCCCAACATATGGCAAGATATCATACTTGAAAAATCTAAGCCATGTCATTTACAGGAATCCAAAAAAATCTGTCATTCATCTCGCAAGGACGATTTTGATAAATTGTTGCTTTGAAAGGAGGCTGAGTGGATATATAGACTGGGAGCTACACGTAAACAAGGATTAAATGAGGGTTTCACATAGAAACCCTTTATTGAATAATAAAATCTCTTGTATCTTTCGGAAACCACTCTGGCATTAAATCTTGTTTCCTCTGATGAGATTAATTACCTTTAATATCTATATTTACTGTAAATTATTATTATTATACCAGAAAAAAGAGTGTTACCTGCTGTTTCCAAATATTGAGAAGTATATATTGTCACAGTTTCTTTTAAGACACTCAGACCATTGGGTGAATAAGAACACAGTTTTATTAAAATAAGATAAGGCAATAACACGCCCTCTAGTGGTGGTAAATATATACAGATAATATATATTTATAATGGTAAATGCACAATGACTTATAAGTACAATTACACAGAAATAGAATAGCGTGTACCCCTCAGGGGTTAAGTCCTTGATAACAGTCAGTCTCAGATGTGAATGTTTGGAACGCCCTGGGTGTTATAAGGCTGATGCTGGAGACCAAGACTATCACCGGCTGGATACTGGACTGCCTCGCCACGGTGTTCAGTAAGAAGCACAAGAGTCCCCGTAGCCCCCTCGGGCGTACCTACTGGAACTGATTCAACTAGTGCAAGTGCATAAGGCCCCCACGGGCGTGATTGGAACCGGCCTTCAATGCGATCGCTGCCAAGCCTCCTCAGACTAAACCGGATAACGGGATAGCACAAGTTAGAGCCGACAGCCCCCACGGGCGTGATTACCGGAATACGAATGCTGATGCCTGTGCCTGCCACCACTCGGTAAAGCGGAATCGCTCACTGAACAAGAGAGAGGGTCTCAGGCGCCCAACCGGCCTAAACGGATGTAAATACTCTGCAAGGATGTGTGGAGCTGCCAACGAAGAGCGGCCAGCTCAGTAGTAGTATTCACTGAGAAAGAGACTCTTACAGGATTAGCGATAGAGTGGAACCCAGCGGCACTGCTAGGGTTAATTAGCACATTTACTCGAGGCTTTTCAGCGGTATAGCAAGGCTCTGCAGTCTGAGGGAGGCACGGGTACGCCCAACTCTCCAACGGACAATGCACTGCACTGATCGGAGTACACCAGGCAAGGCAGTCACACCAAAAGCTGGAACAGTAGATAGAAATGTCGCGGCGGCGACAACTGGAACACAGGTCACTGTAGAAAGCCGGAGTCGTTCTTCGGAGTGGGAAGTCAGCCAGGCCGGGTCGGAGCACGTAGAAGGTAGTCATACAAGCCGGGTCGTACACAAGCAGGAACGTCAGCCAAACCGGGTCAGGATCCAGAGGAGGTAGTCAGACGAGCCGGGTCATACACGAGCAGGAACACAGGAGAATAGTCAAGGCAAGCCAAGTTGGTACACAGGAATCCGGAACACAGGAACACAGCACAGTAACTGGCACAGAGACACCACGAAAGGGCGCCTGACAGTCTTGCTAGCCAGGTATAAAAAGGTCACCAGGGGGCGGACCAAACCAACACAGCAAATCAGTATCTGTCAAAGCTGAGACTGACAGGAATCACAGGCACTGTGATAGTACCCCCCTCTCAAAGACCCCCTCTCCCTGCTCGAGGTCTGGGTCTAGAAGGGTATTTAGAGTGAAAGCTGCGTAATAATCTGGGTGCGTGGAGGTCCCCTTGATCAACCCAAGAACGTTCCTCAGGACCATAGCCCTTCCAATGAACCAAGTATTGCTGCTTTCCTCTAAATCTCCTAGAATCAATAATGCTCTGCACCTCATATTCTTCTTGGCCCTGGACGTCCACCGGCCCAGGAATCACTGGCGTAGTAGTATAGCGATTACACACCAAGGGTTTCAGGAGCAACACATGGAACACATTGTGAATGTGCATTGAGGGTGGAAGCTCCAAAGCATAAGAAACCGGATTAATCTTGCGGATAATCTTAAATGGACCGATAAACCGGGGAGCCAGTTTGTTAGATGGTACTTGTAAATTCAGGTTTCTGGATGACAGCCATACCCTGTCCCCAACTTGAAAGGAGACCGCTGGCAGACGTCTGCGATTAGCGTGCCTCTGCTGACGCCGAAATGACTGACTGAGGGACCTCTGGACCTGTGACCAAGTGGAACGAAGCTGTGCCAAATGCTCATCCAGAGCAGGGATCTGCTGCGCCTGAAAGGAGTCCGGGAGCAGACAAGGCTGAAACCCATAATTAACGAGAAACGGAGAGCTCCGGACGATGAATTGACCGCACAGTTTCTGGCAAACTCAGCCCATGGCAACAGGTCAGCCCAATTGTCATGATGATCAGTGACAAAGCAACGCAGGAACTGCTCCAGTCCCTGATTGGCACGTTCAGCGGCCCCATTCGTTTGGGGATGGTAAGCGGAGGAAAATGACAATTGAATGCCCATCTGGCCACAGAATGCCCTCCAAAACCTAGAAACGAACTGGCTCCCTCGGTCGGATACAATCACTCTGGGTACTCCGTGCAGGCGGAATACCTCCCTAGAAAAGACTACAGCCAATTCCTGAGCCGATGGAAGGCCAGTCAGAGGCACAAAATGTGCCATTTTAGAGAATCTATCGACCACCATAAGAATGAACGTAAATCCCCTAGACGCTGGTAATTCTCCCAAAAAGTCGATAGAAATATGAGACCACGGACGGTCTCCGTTGGGTACAGGTTGCAATAAGCCCACAGGGAGATGCCTAGGGGTCTTAGCACGGGCACAGGTGGTACAGGCTGCAGTAAAAGCGGCACAATCGGCTCTCAAGGTAGGCCACCAAAATAATTGCGACAGAGACCAGACTAGTTGGTCCCTACCAATATGCCCAACTGCTTTAGAAGCGTGGTAGGTCTCCAACAAACGGATACGGAATGGCACATCTACAAAGCATTTCCCCACAGGGGTCTCAGGGGGTGCCCTCGATTGTGATGCCAATATCTCTTCCCCCAGAGGCGAGGTAATGGTGGTACGGATAGTGGCCAGAATGCGATCTGGCTGAATGATGGGAACAGGTTCCTCCTCCCTCTCAGTGTCAGAAGCGAACTGACGAGACAACGCATCGGCTTTAATATTTTTTGAGCCAGGAAGATAAGACACTAGGAAATTAAATCGTGACAAAAAAAGTGCCCATCTAGCTTGTCGAGAAGACAGTCTTTTGGCTTCGGAGAGATAAGTTAAATTCTTATGATCCGTAAGAATTAGTACTGGAGTCCGAGTACCCTCCAAAAGGTGACGCCACTCCTTCAGAGCTAGAATTATGGCCAACAGCTCCCTGTCCCCAATCTCATAATGGCTCTGCGCACTGGATAATTTCTTTGAGAAGAAACCGCAAGGCCTCAAGGCGCCACCTCCCACAGGACGTTGGGAGAGTACTGCTCCAACCCCAACCTCAGAAGCGTCAACCTCCAACGTGAAGGGCAGAGAGGGATTAGGGTGGGACAGCACCGGAGCAGATGCAAAGGCAGATTTCAGGGTAACAAATGCGGTCTCCGCCGCCTCGGACCACTGAGAGGGAGAAGCGCCCTTATGAGTCAAATCTGATAACGGTTTGACAATCGTGGAAAAGTTCTGGATGAACTTCCTATAATAGTTCGCAAAACCTAAGAATCTTTGAATGGCCTTTAACCCTTTAGGACGAGGCCAATGCAGAACTGCTGCCAACTTCTCTTGATCCATGGCAATGCCATTATTAGAAATAACGAAACCCAGGAATGGCACTTGAGATGTATGGAATTCGCATTTCTCTATCTTACAAAATAGCCTGTGCTTGCGGAGTCGGAGCAGGACTTCAGAAACATCTTTGATATGTTGTGAGAGGTTGGCAGAGTGAATTAATATATCATCAAGATATACGACTACACAGGACTGTAGTAGGTCTCGTAGGATGTCATTAATAAACTCCTGAAATACTGCAGGCGCATTGCATAAGCCAAATGGCATCACCAGATATTCGTAATGCCCTGTTCTGGTGTTAAACGCCGTTTTCCACTGGTCACCTTCTTTAATTCTGACCAGATTATAGGCGGCTCGCAAGTCAAGTTTAGTAAAGATCGATGAGCCCTTCAATCTGTCAAACAATTCGGTAACAAGTGGAATCGGACAGGCATTCTTAGGCATAAGCTTGTTCAGCCCACGATAGTCAATGCATGGCCTAAGTTCACCACTTTTCTTTTTCACAAAGAAAAATCCGGCACCTGCCGGAGAAGTAGATTTCCGAATGATGCCCCTCTCCAGGGCATCAGCAATATAATCCTCCATAGCTTTATTCTCCTCACAGGACAGTGGGTAAGTGCGCCCCCTGGGAGGCACCGCACCAGGAGGCAAATCAATGGCGCAATCGCACGCCCTGTGCTCGGGCAATGCGCTGGCCTCTCCCTTACTGAACACGTCACTGAATTGTTCGTATTCAGCTGGCACAGTCGGAGAGGTACACATAATCTTGACGGGTAAGGAGAGACAGTTCTTATCACAGTATTCTGACCAGGAGTTAACCTCACATCTCTGCCAGTCAAATTGGGGATTATGTACCTGTAGCCATGGGAACCCCAAAATAACTGAATGGTGCGGGGAACGAATGATTTGAAAACGTATCTGTTCTTTGTGGCAAGCCCCCACTGTCATTGTCACTGGAATAGTTTCAAGCGTAATAAATGCCGGCTCCAGGGGTCTGCCATCGATGGCCTCAATAGCAACCGGAGAGTCCTTTTTACATAAAGGAATGCCATGCAGGATAGCAAAAGACCGGTCCATGAAATAGCCTGCTGCCCCAGAGTCCACCAATGCGAAGACCTCGATAACCTTGTCCGCCCAAGCGAAGACCACCTGAATAGTGGGTTTAGTGGTGCTAGAATCTAGGGACTGTTCTACACCACCTAGGGCCTGTCCCCCAAGGTACCCTAGGTGCGTTCGTTTCCCGGCCGAACTGGGCAATTGCGCAACAGATGCCCTGCTTTGCCACAATAAAGGCATAGACCTTGTCTCCTACGATATAATCTTTCCTCTTTAGAGATCCTAGTGAACCCCAATTGCATAGGTTCAGGATTCTCGGTTGGTCGCTCAGGAAGAACGGGTGGTGTGGGTGGGTTAAGGAAGCTGGTCTGGCCATAGTTTTTTACTTTAGCCCTTTTAGCCAACCGTCTCTCTCGGATGCGAGAGTCTATAAGTAGGACTAAATCGATATATTCGTCCAGATCACTGGGTACATCGCGAACTGCTATCTCGTCCTTAATTTGCTCGGAGAGACCCTGAGTAAAGGCAGCTAGTAAGGCCTCCTCGTTCCAGCCCACCTCTGCTGCCAAGGTTCTGAATTCAATAGCATAATCGCCCAGTGTGCGTTCGCCCTGCTGAATTTCCATCAGCCTTTTGGCAGCAGAGGCAGCCCTGCCAGGAACCTCAAACACTCGTCTGAACTTTCTGACAAATTCTCTAAAGTTCAGAGTGCAGGGTCTGGCATTTTCCCACAATGGATTCGCCCATGCCAATGCCTTGCCAGTCAATAGAGATATCATAAGACCGGCCCTGCTACGGTCGTTAGGAAATGCCTGGGGTGCCAACTCCAAAAATATCTCTAATTGATTAATAAATCCCCTGCAAAGGGAAGGCTCGCCATCATACCTTAACGGTAACGGTGCAGATGCCGTTAGCCCTTTCGAACTGGCTGATGGGACTATGGACTGATTATCCGGTGTCAGGACTGGGGTGACCACCGGATTAGGACCAGGCTTGTCCAAATGTACTGTACGTTCGAGTAACGTCTACAAAGCCAGCGCCAATTGGTCCATGCGCTGCTCATGGACATCCATTCTCCAATGGATGTTCTGTGTTTGGCTTTCACCCTTACCGTCTGAGGTCATGGCCCTTTCGTACTGTCACGGTTTCTTTTAAGACACTCAGACCATTGGGTGAATAAGAACACAGTTTTATTAAAATAAGATAAGGCAATAACACGCCCTCTAGTGGTGGTAAATATATACAGATAATATATATTTATAATGGTAAATGCACAAATGACTTATAAGTACAATTACACAGAAATAGAATAGCGTGTACCCCTCAGGGGTTGAGTCCTTGATAACAGTCAGTCTCAGATGTGAATGCTTGGAACACCCTGGGTGTTATAAGGCTGATGCTGGAGACCAAGACTATCACCGGCTGGATACTGGACTGCCTCGCCACGGTGTTCAGTAAGAAGCACAAGAGTCCCCGTAGCCCCCTCGGGCGTACCTACTGGAACTGCTTCAACTAGTGCAAGTGCATAAGGCCCCCACGGGCGTGATTGGAACCGGCCTTCAATGCGATCGCTGCCAAGCCTCCTCAGACTAAACCGGATAACGGGATAGCACAAATTAGAGCCGACAGCCCCCACGGGCGTGATTACCGGAATACGAATGCTGATGCCTGTGCCTGCCACCACTCGGTAAAGCGGAATCGCTCACTGAACAAGAGAGAGGGTCTCAGGCGCCCAACCGGCCTAAACGGATGTAAATACTCTGCAAGGATGTGTGGAGCTGCCGACGAAGAGCGGCCAGCTCAGCAGTAGTATTCACTGAGAAAGAGACTCTTACAGGATTAGGGATAGAGTGGAACCCAGCGGCACTGCTAGGGTTAATTAGCACATTTTCTCGAGGCTTTTCAGCGGTATAGCAAGGCTCTGCAGTCTGAGGGAGGCACGGGTACGCCCAACTCTGCAACGGACAATGCACTGCACTGATCGGAGTACACCAGGCAAGGCAGTCACACCAAAAGCTGGAACAGTAGATAGAAATGTCGCGGCGGCGACAACTGGAACACAGGTCACTGTAGAAAGCCAGAGTCGTTCTTCGGAGCGGGAAGTCAGCCAGGCTGGGTCGGAGCAAGTAGAAGGTAGTCATACAAGCCGGGTCGTACACAAGCAGGAACGTCAGCCAAACCGGGTCAGGATCCAGAGGAGGTAGTCAGACGAGCCGGGTCATACACGAGCAGGAACACAGGAGAATAGTCAAGACAAGCCAAGTCGGTACACAGGAATCCGGAACACAGGAACACAGCACAGTAACTGGCACAGAGACACCACGAAAGGGCGCCTGACAGTCTTGCTAGCCAGGTATAAAAAGGTCACCAGGGGACGGACCAAACCAACACAGCAAATCAGTATCTGTCAAAGCTGAGACTGACAGGAATCACAGGCACTGTGATATATATTTTATGATGCATTCATAATTATCAGATAAAAATAATTTAACTTTGGATGTTCTTTTATTATAAATATGAAGTCCGAATACAACGCTATTGTACTGTATGATACTAAAGTGGAAGTCGGCATTAATAGAACTATAAGTAAATATTAAAGGGTTCAAATCATAATCAGTTGTTAAATACACTGGTGGTGTATGAGACATAAACAAGTTCTGCCACCTATACATTTTGTAAAGACTATCATTACATTTACTGATCATCAAATTAAAATTAATATTCTGAGTGTGATTGGGCTTTAAAAACGGTATCTGGTATATTTCTGTTTTTTCAACAGTTTAAGTAGGAATTAATACTAACAAATGTATTACATCTATTATACATGAAAAAGTTGATACAATGAGGATCCTCCTACTTTAAATACAAGATGAATGTGGTCATTAACATATGATGAACATATGGAGGACCAGTCTGAACTACTGTTGCCACTCAATGAACACCGTCTTACTATGAGGAAGCCTGCAGTGCACAGAGAAAAGCGTAAGGTGATGGTTAGAGGCTTGGTGGTGCCGTCCAGTGTAATTTAATAAGAATTTAATTTCAAATTTTCTCCAGGAACTATCTATGTACCTATTGTTGCAGATAATGTTGAGCAAACGGTGAATGCACCACTGGTACTATAGAGCAGGTTATTTTTCTAGACTCCAGACTGATGTGGAAAAGACTGAAGCCCAATCAATTTGAATAGAGTCCTATTCAGTTATATTAGTAGTCACTTGAGCACTTTCTTATTGCGTCCTTGTTACTAATGCACAGCTACAGCGATGTGTAATTGAGGTTCTAGAAATGGAGGTCTTCGATAATATCAATGGAGAGCAATTCATACTTTAATAAGAAATATCAGCATTCTACAAATTAGCTATTATTGGCCAAATAGCAGCTAAGATAATCAAAATTTTAAAATTGGTCATTAACCAATGGAGTGCCGGGCATACTATTTTATTTTATTTATTTAGAAAATATTTTACCAGGAAGAGTACATTGAGATTTCTCTCGTTTTCAAGTATGTCCTGGAGTGTTTACAGCAAGAGTTGCATATTTGCTCAAATACAGAGACCTACTACATATATATACACACACACACACTAAAAATGTTATATACAGTTGCATATTGTTTTTAGATATAAAGAAGCAGTTATTTTTAAGGATTTTAGACTGGGAGAAGATCTGATTTACTCAGGTAGGTTATTCCAGAATTTAGGAGCTCTGAAGGAGAAGGCAGATCGATCGGCTTCTTTCTTGAAATGTGATATACTCAGTGAGTTGTTAGCACTGGAACGGAGGTTATAGTTAGTATGGAATACTGGAGTAACCATTCTGCTCAGGTAATCTGCTAGTTTTCTACAGAAGTGTTTATGAACCATGCAAGAGAGATGAAGGGCACGTCTAAACTCAAGTGTTAGCCAATTTAGTTCTTCATACATTTCACAATGATGGGTTGTGTAATTACACTGAAGGATAAAGCGGAATAATGAGTTATACAGACTGTCAGTTTTAGCAAGATGGATTTGTGGCTCAGAATATTACTTCTCTGGGTTTGGCACTTGTGAGCTCAAAGAAATTGCACCCTGGGTGCAGGACACAGTCCTAGTGAGCTCTTTCCATACTCTTAGAAGCTCTGACTTATCTGTATATGAAGGTCACTGTAAGTTAAAAGGAGGACAGATAAAAAAATGCACACTTAAAGGGATAGTAATGTTTCACAATAAAAGCATCTCCAATTAATTTTCATAGTATTTGGGCCGTGGAGAGTGTTATTTCAATACTGTCAGAGTTGTAGTTCAAGAGTAATTGAATGATAAAGTATCCCCCTCCTGCCCCTTTTACTGATGTAACACTGCTCACCACAGAGCAGCAAGGTAGTGTCCAGGTAGATCGTAAAGAGGGAAAATCTTCAATTAGCATAAGGGAAAACCTGAAAAACCTGTCAAAGGGGCAGGGTTTTCATTGTTCTCACAGTAAGAAGATTGTCCCTTGCTGTGAGCTGTCTGGTCTAAAGACCAGATACTATATCTGAGGGGATGTGGCTAACACTAGGTAAAAGGGGTGGGAGGGGGAAACTTTATCATTCAAATGCTATGAAGATTAATTTAAGCTGCTGTTTTTGTGAAACATTACTATCCCTTTAAGTTTAATATTCTCACTCCTGTTTAATCCCATGTCCTCAAATTCTATGCTGTTTAAATTCTCAGCACTTACCCCTCTGCTGCTCCTAAACAAAATGTTCAAATATTCACTCTCCCTCTGCTTGATATAGCAGACAGCCACCAATTATGCCCCGGCAATATATTTAAATATTTAACCTCTTACTGGCCCTGATCTACAATAATAATGAATCCAAGATGTCTTTAGGAACCTTTAAAGGAATGACACCAACACACATTTTATATTTTGTCCTGCCAAAAAATTTTCAGTCGTATCCTGCAGAACTTGAAAATACAGGAAATGATCCACATGACACAACAGATTATACAATCTATAAGACGTAACTGTGGCACTACTGAGCTTACAATCTACAGCAGGGGTTCCAAACATGTCACCAAGTACTACAAACAGGCCATACTTTGGGGATTTTCCCATTTGAATTTTAATTAGCTCACCAGTGCTCAAGCAGGGAATCATAACGATATGTTTTAATACTGATACTCGAGGATAGGCTTGGAACTCCCTAATCTAGACCAACTAACCCACATGTTCTAGCAAACTTGTTATCTATACGAAGGCACCATCACAGTTTTCAAGACACATCAAAGCTTGTAATCTGCAAGGTTTCCATGGTAACACAGGGTTTACAGTCTATACACATTACAGGATTTGTCCATTGTACAATAGAACTTGAAGTCTACAAGAAATGACCATGGTACCACAGAGCTTACAATCTACATTACCCACATTACACATGATGGTAATCTGCAGGAAGTGGCATGATACCATAAAGCTTTTCAATTTTCTGTGCAATTAATACTCTGCTGTTTCCATCTAGATATGGCAATATCAGTGCTTCCTGTACAGATTGCTGTACTGTGTATTTTAATAAAACATTTCCTATAAGCCCACCATTTGGTAGGCATATTAAGTAGATCAATGCTTTTGAATCTGAATTTTACTTTTGGCCTTTGTGGAACACAAGAACCATAGGCACACCTGAGAACTTTGTCAGGAGACTCCTGTGGTGCTGCTGAGGAGATAAATGACATGCTTTGTGCCAATAAGGGGGTGGGCCTTAATCACAAGTGGGAACAGAACTTAATGGAAATGTCAAAAAGTGGTAGGAATAGACTGGGGTATGAGGAAAAGTGAGAGGGAACTGGGAGGAATGGGCTGGGAAGGAGCAAAAGTGGGTAGAGTTTAATTAGAAATTCCCTACATCGGGAGAATCAGCCTCTGCTCCGGAGACCCTGTAATCAACAGTAAAAACTGGACTCTAAAGGGCAGATCCATAGAGTTCCCATGTACCACCATGAGGTTAAGTGGCTACACTAGGAGGCAGGGCACTTGCTCTCTGGAGGGAAAGACTCCCTTCCAGCTCCATTTAAAATTCTCCCAGCAGCAGAAGCCTTTAGTTTTAAGTGTTCTGCCAACGGGAGAGTGCAGTGCTAATTCTTCTCTACAGATTTTCTTTTATTGTTCATTTATTTTTAATTTATTTGATTCCCTTACGGGCATGTTCATTCCCCCATAATAGTTCCTTATAACTGTCCATTCCTCCTGCATGCAGAGCAGAACTGGATGCAGACTATTTCATGTGAGGCTATTCTATATTTCACAATGTCTGCCATGTTCATGGCCCACCTTACAGGAAGCCACTCTCTAGCCCCATTCCAGAGAAGCCAGAGGTCCCACGTTTTGTAAGTATGCCCTGTACCCACCTCTGTGGCCACAATCTGAGTTCTGTTTGTGGTACATTGCTTCTATCCTTTATTTTTCTTTATTTTCTTTATATGCATGGGTTTTTACTTTATTTTCTTTATTTTTACTTTGTCCCTTGATCTACAGGGATGTTTTATGGTACAGTGAGGATCTTTAAAATGTTTTGGCTCACAGGCCATTAAGCATCAGCGCTGACAGTCGGCATCTTGGTTATGCAGCTCCAGCTACTTCTCACTTATTTCCTGCTCTTCTGGGTAATTTCCAGACCAAAGGATCATTTTGGCAGTTAAGGGATTCTTCATATATGAGGTGTGCAGTGTGAACAATTGGGTACACCACAACAAATCTATTGTAGCCCAGCTTCCCAGACGTTTTCTCTCCTCCTTCCTTTCCCTTTGTTCAACACACCCAGCAGGCATGTCTGCAGCAGGCTCTCTCCTCAGGTGGCCAGACTGACTCTTGGAGGCTGCTAGCACCCCTCCGTGGTTCAGATAAGTTTTCCCTTGTATTCCTTTTATTTTTCAGCCTTCTCTGTCCATCTGGGTCAGCTCTTTGGGGATTTATTTGCCATGTCAGAATCCAAGAGGGGGCACAAGCAAGCCCAAAACCAACAGAATTGCCTCAGTTTCTTCTGCATTGATCAATTGTCTGTCCTATGAAGCTAGGCTCCCTAAATGTTAACTATGCTCCTCTTCTGTTGTGGCACCTATACAGTCTGCTTAACGGCCCAATCCCTCTGATCAGGGTCCAGAGTGAGTTAAGACCTTTATCTCCTCTGTTGTACAATTTTTTTTAGCTCCTGTGAAACGTGATTTTGTGCCCTCTGGGAAGGATTCCTCTCTTGAAGAAGGTGAGATTGGACAAAGATGCAGATGATTTTTCCCTCACTCTTAGGAATTCTGTAGAGATGGCCCCTGGGAGTTCTGTGACAGGCTTGATTCGGGTGGTGTTAAAGAGTTTCCAGATCTGAGACTCCCTCAGTCATGTTCACACTGGTCATCTTTAAAGGCATCGAAGGGATACTATTCACCTCCCCTGTTATACTATTCACCTCCCCTCTTGTGACTCTCGTCATTAGATTATCTTTGAGGAATGGAGGATGCCGGATAAGAGAATATCTAGGTATTTTACACCTTCTATACCCTTTATCCACTTCTGCATTTTAGCTGTGGGATATTCCTCCTGTGGCTAACTGCCCTATTTCTTGACTTTCAAAACACACATAGTAGATGATGCAGCAGCATTTAAGGACTACTAAGGATAAACACCTGGATTATCTTCTCAATATGAACTTTACAGCCACAGGCACATCTTTGTGCAAGAGCCAGGACCTTTTGGTGAGATTGCTTAATGGAAGCAATCTCAGGTAGAGTCTATCAGGGAAGATCTTGTTCATATGATCTCCAAGAATAATGAAGCTAATGTTTACATTTGTGAGGGGGCCTTAGATATGATAAAGTATCTAGGTAAAACATTTGCAGCATGCTGTACCCTGTGGCTGAAAATCTGGTTGGCCGATTAGTCTCCTAAGATCTCGCTTATCTCTTTACCAAATGTGGGCAAACAGCTCTTTGGCCATGAATTGAATAAGGTCACTAGCCATGACACCTGTTCAAGAGTTCCTTTTTTAACTCGGTTCACATCTAAACATCAGTCTTTCCCACAAAAATCTCTCAGTGTTTTTGTTCCCCATGCTACAATTCTCAAATCTCTCAGGCTCCTACATCCTCACTCATGTAAACCCTTTTCCACACCATACCCAAACCAGCTTGGGTCAGGCAAGAAGCCCACTCACCTGGGAAGTCTTCCCTGGCATGACTCATGGAGTACTGGACTGCTTCAGGTAACTGGCGGACAGCTGCAGCAATTCCGCAAAATGTAGGCCCACTCCCTGGTGGATCCATTGGTTTTGCAAGTTATTTATTGGGATATCGCATAGACTTCAAAGGTCCTCGTAGCTTCTCTATGTCAAGGGTTCCTCAAGATCCAGAGAGGGTCCTTCATTTCCATGAGGAGGTTCAAGCCTTAGGTATGTACAAGTCTTGATTCTGTTCCCCCAGCAGGAAAGGTGTCTTTAGTTCAGTTACAACCACTTCACTGTCCCCAAGAAAGATGGCAGTTCTAACTTCTTAGAACATAAAGGAAGCATATTGTCATGTCCCCCTAGCTCCTACCTATGATCCCCATCTGTCTTCCACTTCTGCAGGCCTCCTGGATGGTCCGTGATTGCGGAGTAGGTCGAAGCCGCAGTCTATAGTAGCAGTGTCTACCTGCGATCGCGGTAGTGCGGTAGGCCAAAGCCGCGGCCTAAAGTTACAGGAAACCCCAAGGAAGACATCACACATGTTGCCCAGACCAAAGGTTAATATGATACATCTGAAGGGGGTAGGTAGAGCCTACCTCCACCATCAGCTGTCCACCAATTATATGTTTTCAAGGAAACAGTGAGACAGGTGCTGTGGAAACATAACCCTCTGGTGGCCAATCCATTGAGGGGCTTGTCCAGCAGAGGGGAGGGGTGAAGACCTGCAGCATAATAAAAAACCCTCAGACTGTGTCCACTTTGCTCCAGTGTTCAAGAGCTTTGGTTCCTCTGTGTTCTAGGACTCCAGTTTCCAGTTCTCCTTTGCTTGCTTTGCTGCAGACCCTTTGTTGGATTATCCATTACTTGACCTTTGGCTCCCCTGCTGGACTACCCCGTCTGTCCGTTTCCTGACCCTTGCTTGGATTACCATTTTTGCCTGATTGCCGCCTGCCCTGATCTCTTGGATTGTTCCTGACTTCACTTTTGGATTAACCCTTGCAGTCCTGTGCTGTCATTCCTACCAGGGTGTCCTACCTGCATATCTCTGTGGACCACCTGGTAAGGGTGTCTGGCAAGAGATAGCATCCCCTGCTCCTACGCTCCAAATAACCCAAACCTAACATATCTTCACATTCAATATCAGCATTTCCTCCACTTTGCCTTTTCAGGATTGCTATTTACAATTTATGGCCCTTCCCTTTGGTTAGACCTTAGCTCTGTGGGTTTTCACAAAATTTGGCAACTTTATCCTGCCAAAATTCAGACACAAAGGGTCTCCCATACACCTTATTTGGACGATCTGCTGCTGAAGGAGCTTTTGGCAGGAATCTTGTGGCTTCATCTTCAAAAATGTATGTAAACTCTGGAACAGCATGTTTGGGTGATCAACTTCACAAAGTCCTTACTGATCCCATCCCAATCCCCGGTCTTTCTATTAAAAGAAAAAAAATTCAAACATCCTAAAGACATGGCCTGTTAGTGGTACTTGATGCTTGGGTAGGAGATACATACAGAGCATAGCACAGGGGAAACCATTTAAGTGTAGACAATTGCAGAAACCAAAAAGAATGAATATATGGTAATACTTCCCTTCTCTTGAACTTGTAGCTTTTCGGTGTCCATGACCCTTATATCCGCCATACTGTGCCCCTCTTATTCAGTCCCAAAACATCCAGTATCCAGTGGGATCGTTAATATGCTCCTCTCCTCTCTAATTTACCTCACTATTAGACTTTTGATGCATTCTTGCCTGTCGGGAGTAGGAATAGAGCTCCGAAGTGGAGCCTAGTTATGGGGGCTACACCATGTCAGTGCCACTGAATATGGGAACCTTGTGGGGGTGTAGCCTAGCGACCAACACTAAATAGTGTGCTTGATAAGACATATACTTTAAGTATCGTGGCATACTTCAGGAGAAAAATGTCAGCTTGTTTTACACACAGAATCCTTTAAACCTTCTGCCAAAATATTCAACTATTAAGTGTGAATTGGTATAATGAATATTCAGAGGCCTAAGGTAAGTAATCAATTCAAATTGTAAAAATGTCATTAAAAAGGAAAACACAATAAGATGTAAATGGTATTACATTATTATAAAAACGTATCTCAGTGTATATACATAAGACCCTAAAAGATATTAATTATTCTCTGTATAAAGATTTTTACTTAATACAATTGTCACCTTGTAGATGAAGACAAATATCCTCCCACACATATGAATTGTTCATTTGTGATTAAATATAAATATATAATCCCCTCACCCAGAGGAACCCCCCCCATATAGAAGTATAAACGCCAGTAGTATAACACAGCTACAGTTAAATATCACAAGCGAACAAGCCAACAGATAGTGTTGGGAAATACATTTTCAAATCTTATTTATTGCCACTAGAGGCCATCCTAACCTAATAAATACACAGCTAGATAAATTAACTGAAAACCACACCACTGAAATTCTTTACTCCAACATACATTTTCTCTAATTAATATGTGATAGCATAATGTAATAACAATGTGTCATGTAAAAACACCTTCCCAGGGATATGGTTAATTATATATGTGTATTTATTATTTATTTTCTGGAGTCCCACACCAAACCTACTAATGCAAGGATTATCCATTACTCATAAAAAACTCATAAAAAATCTTGCAAATCCTGTGTCCAAGGGGCGTTTTAAAGGGATAGTAATACTTAAAATGTAAAAAAAAATATGTTGTTGGGTTTATCCCCCTGGTAAAACAAAAGTACTCCCACTGCTGAAAGGTGTTTAATTCAAAAGTTATTAATTTTCAAAGTTGAATTTTTTAGGTGCAATATCACAGTGGCCTGAAATTGTACAGTGGCGCTGTTGCTACACCATCCTATAGAGATTTATGGTCCCGGGACCAGAGCTGTCCATAGGATCGTGTAGCAACAGCGCCACTGTACAATTTCAGGCCACTGTGATATTGCACCTAAAAATTCAACTTTGAAAATTAATAACTTTTGAATTAAACACCTTTCAGCAGTGGAAGTACTCTTGTTTTACTCAGGGGGATAAACCCTACAACATATTTGTTTTTACATTTTAAGTATTACTATCCCTTTAAAGCAACTGGACACACCTCTATTTGGCCTTGGGGTGGAAAAGTGGATAAAAGGTTATGGAGAGAGAGAGGATGGACAAGTGGGAAGGAAGAAATGTGTGGAGGGACAAATAATATAACGGTGAGCAAAGAAGTTGAAGGGGTGCCAACAAGGGTGATAGGGGGTTCAGAGAAGGAGAGGCGTACAGAGGTTGATATCTTGGTGAGGAGAGTAAATGAGTTGAGGAGAAAAGCATGAACAGGAAAAGAAGTAGCAGAGACGTGTACCTGAAGTAATTAGAGATTAGTAAGCGAAAGGAAGAGAGAGAGCATAGATGGGGAAATAAAATTTATAGAAATCAACCAGAGCAATGCAAGCATATTAAGTCACCCACCACCTCAACAGGCTATGCAGCAATGCTTTCCACTCAGCTAATTAAAGAACTGGAACATACTGTTTTCCAAACTCCACAAAGTAAAAGATATTTGGACCGGAATATAAAGTGGAAATGAGCAGGAAAACTTCTAGAAAGGGACGGAGCTCCTATAACAGTAGTCTAGTGGCAATCCTGAGTGTAATGCCTTACTTCCTAATGATGCAGTGATTTACACATGATCAGTGTTATACAGCATTGTGACTCCCTTTGTCCTCCCAAGTCAGCCAAGAACCATACAAGGCAAGCAGTTATAAGTAGTGACAAGTTAATTTACAGGTATACAGCAGCTGGGTCATTTGAACATGCAACAATGTGTAGTTATGCCACCGGACTCCTGTTTCAGACTGCTATGGGCTGAAACTGCAGTCCATAGCTAAAGATGCATAATCCCTAGCAGACATGAACGTGAGATTCATCCCCACAATCATGATGATCCCATTGAATCCAGGAATGTTGGCCAGTCTGATACAGGAGATAGATTTTTAAGTTTCGGTAATAGCTTAGCTAATGGGCTTCACTGGAAGATTCATAGAGACACCATTCTATGTTTAGTCCTGATTTGGAGCTTTATGATATTAACCATTTTAGTACCAGAGAGATAGACAATGCATTGCAGCAAGATCACTTTTTTATGCAATTGAATAAGTCTCCACACTGGAGAAATTTTGGAGCAAACCAACTGCATCAGAGAGAAGAAATAAAATGTAATTTAATTTGAATGGAACTTTTATATCCTTGAAAGCTAGATCTCTCCAACTCATTGATTCACAATGCCCTTCGGACCTCTAACATTCAAGGTATTAAAAGCCCCATTTAAAGCAAAGGTCATTTGAGGAATTTTTATTTATTCTCCATGGTGCAGTTGCTTTGCTCCAGAATTGCTCCGGTTTCTTTTTAAAGTAGCCTCAAAGTGTCTATGTGAGACCCTCATGCCAGCTGAATCAGCCTTAGTCAGTTAGTGCAACATTTGTTGCTCCAATGCAAGTTTCCTGTGCTGTGATTGGTACCTTTGGCCCATCCCCTTCAACTACTGTTGCTTTTAGGTTGCTTCCTTCCTGCAGTTGGAACATTCACAGCCCACACAGTGTAAAGAGACTCCAGGAAGACTGTATCTGTTTCTCTCATCTTATTAATTTGGTTGCCCTGATCTGGGGTAAGTCTTTACATTTTGCTCTTTTTATATATGTATAACACACCTCTTTAATTGTCTAACTGTTGATCAGATGTATATAATGATGTTTATGTTTATAACATTCAGTTCAACCACAGATTGTGCATGATTACAGTGAATAAGAGAAATAATATGAAAGATTCTTGACTTCTGATCAGTATGTGAAATATATATAATGATTGATACACCCTAGCAATTAAAAGGTTTATCTAAATGCTAATTAAACCCCTTTAATTAATGGTAGAGATGTCTCCAATTCATTGCTTCACAATCTCTGTAGCAGTCAAATGGTTAATCATGAGTACATTGTATCAGGCTATACTTAATAAAAACACAATAAAATAATTCTCTAACAAATCAGTGATTGTTTAGAATCATAAGACACTGAGGATTTCACCCATAACCCATTGCACAGTATTACCTCTTTGAGGACCCAATTGGTGTGCAGCACATTAGACTGCAATACTTTGCACCCTCTGGTCCTCAGAGAGTTAGAAAAATAGTAATTTTGTGTTATGAAAAAAAATTGATATTTCAAAAAGTAGGCAAGCAAAACATAAAATTGCACTCATTTTCTGTTGCTTTATATGGAGAACATTTATTTGTTAACATGAAATTCCCTACAAACAGTAACTACCTGATTACCAGTGCAAAAATTGCAATTTTATTTAGGAAAACAAGTAACAAGTTTTAAATGGTGCATCTACCAACAGTGGAAGTAACCTTGGTTTACTCACCAGGAAACAATGTACATGTTTTTAGAACTAAATATTACTATTCCTCTATGCCTTTAAATGCTATGGATATTTTTCTGGGACTCAGAGTATTAGTCTTACTTATGCCTGGTGTGTACCCAGCCTGATATCATTTGGTGTGCAGAGACATCTGGGTGTGGCACATGTCATATTATTGTATACATTATGTGACTAAACTGTGAGACTGCAAAAACAAACAGGTGTAGGGCTCGCACCAGCAAAATATACTATCCCCTTAAATAATAAAGACCTAATGGTCCAGGTGCACTCCGGGTACAGACCTCATTTCTAAATTCAAACAGGGTAAAAAAAAAAAAAAGTGCGGCAAAGACACCACACAAAGAAATACCCCTATCAAACAGAAACCCGTTAAACAAAGTCACTCTGCCAGGGAATAGAAAAATAACAAATATGTTTATTAATACATCAATTAGAATGTCAGCATAAAAATTAAAAACAAAAGGACAGATGAACTCGGAAATTATCAGGATAATATCATAGGTGAAGCCTATCCAAAGACATAATGGACAGAAAAATATAAGCTTTAACCCCTAGAGTGCTAGGTGGATACAATGTACAAGTGGACACAGCTGTACCTGCTGTGCCACGCTCGTACATTGTACAGCTAAAATGCGGTTACTGCATAAGCCAGTATAACCAGCTTGCAGTGGCAGCATTTCAGCTGAAATGCAGCCTGGCACTCTTGGGGGGACGTGAGGATCACTCCTCATGTCCACCCATGTACTGATCTACCAGATGATCGTGCTGGGAGATGAATATCGCCAACAGAGAAGCAGAGCTTCTCCTTCCTGCTCTCTCCTACTCAAACTTCCGGGTTGGAGTGGGCGGGACCAGGGGAAGCCTCCTAACGTCATCGGTGACATGATCACCGATTACGTTAGTAAACTTTCCCTGACCCGATTCAGTCCTACCGGCGGTCGCCAGATTGATCTCCCAGCCGATAACTGGGGGGACATCAGAAGGTGTCCTGATGTCCCCCCACGAGGTCTGCAATGTAAAGTTAAAAAAAAAAAAAAATTAACCCTATGAGTGCCGCGGGGATGTCCAGCGCATTGCTTTGCAATGTGCTGGAGACCCCTTTGGCACTCACAGGGTCAGTTGTGTTGTATCACATTTTTTTTTAACTAAGACCTCATTGGGGGGGTCAGGAGAGGAAAATAAATAAGAAAAATTAACCCTGTGTGTGCCGGGGGGGGGTCCAATGCAGACCCCCACTCCTGTGGCACACACAGGACTTTGGTTTGAATTTATTTGTATTCAAAGCTTGTTGGGGGGCCCTGGTGTCCCCCAACAAGCTATGAATAAAAAAAATAGTTAAAAAAAAATTAACCCTCTGTGTGCCACAGGGGGTCCAATGCATTGCTTTGGAATGCATTGTACACCCCTGTGGCGGACAAAGGATTTTTCTTTTTTTTCCCCTCATTATTTTTTATTCAGATCTCAGTCTGGGGCATTAGTTCTAATGCGCTCCAATGAGGTCTACACAAAAATATATTTTTTTGGGAAAAAACACCAAAAAACTTTCATGTGTTACAGGTGGGTCCAACACAAGTGGTTTGCAATAAGCTGGACTCCCTGTGGCACACATTTTTTTTCCCATTACTTTTTATTCAGACATCGTTGGGGGGCATGACAAGTGGTACTGATGTCCCCCCCAATGAGGTATGAATGAAAAAAATAATAGCTAAAAAAAATTAACTCTGTGTGCAACAGGGTATCCAGTGCATTGCTTTTCAATGCATAGGACACTCCTGTGGCATGCACACAAAATGCCTCCAATCCCCCCCACCACATACACTACCCACCAGCCTAGTTCCACTGCCTACTGGCAGTCCCATTCCCCCAGTTCCATTGCCTACTGGTAGACCCAAGTGCCAGTACTCACTGGATTCAGGTTGGGAATCAAACAGTGTATGAGGGGACTTACAGTGTAGGCTGGTAACCACAAATCCCCCATATGCACTTACCGCCACACTTGCTCACTGCCCACTGGTAGATATACCCACTTACATAGCCTGACCCCTTGTCCCTTCCCCGACCTGGTTTCACTGGCAGACACATTTCCTCACTTACACTGACTGACCACTGGTAGCAATAGAATCACACATACACTGTTTGCGTCCCCATCCTCGTTCCACCGGTAGCCACGCTTCTGGCACCCAATATGGTATGTTAACCCACAGCAGTGGGCACCTTTTTTTGTAGGCTGGCAGGAGGTCCTCCTAGGAAATCCCATGGTTTTGAACCATTTCCATATCTTTGAATTGACTGATTTGTAAGAAAAACACTTTTTTTTTTTCTGTAGCACCAAATTCTGTAAATAGTTGTGCACTCTAACTTAGGGGTAGAAAAGCAAGTGACGCCTCTTTAGATGCGGCAGGTTATCTTCTTTCCAGAATGTCATGGTTTCTGTACCCTTTCTTCACTTCTGTAGTTGATATAACGATTTGTGTACAAGCAAGTATTATTTGAGAAAATATTAGAAAAATCAGAGGTTGTGGTAGGTGTTGTTTTGCACTTCTAGCACCCCCTACTGTAGGTCAACTCATACCAGTGGGGTGTCATTTGACTCCTAAGAGCACTATCTAATGAATGCAGTTGAAAATTCCATGGTTTTCACAGAGCTCCATGCATCTGAAGGGGCAGAAATGTAAAAAAATGCAATTGTTTTCCTATAGTGCCACCTTCTGGAAGCATTTGGGCACAACAGGCTTGGGGTAAGAAGGCAAGTGACCCCTCATTAGATGCGGCAGGCTGTCTTCTTTCCAAAATGGTATGGTTTATCTACCTTTTCGTCACTTCTGAATGTGTTACAGCCATTTTCAGACAGGCAAGTCAGGTTTGAGAAAATGTTAGAAACATCAGAGGTTGTAGTAGGTGTAGTTTTCTACTTCTAGCACCCCATAAGGTAGGTCAACTCATACCAATGGGGTGTCATTTGACTCCTAAGAGCACTAGCTAATGAATGCAGTTGAAAATTCCATGGTTTTCACAAAGTTCCATACATTTGAAGGGGCAGAATTGTAAGAAAATGCCCTTTTTTTTCCCATTAGCGCCACTTCCTGGAAGCATTTGTGCACACCAGCCTTTGGGTAAGAAGGCAAGTGACCCCTCATTAGATGCGGCAGGTTGTTTTCTTTCCAAAATGGCATTGCTTCTCTACCTTTCCTGCATATTTATTATGGTTATAACCATTTTAGTGCAAGCAGATAATTTCAAAACCAAAAGTGTCAGGTTTACGTATGTGTTCCTAGCACCCACATATTGTATGTTAACCCACACAAATGGGCTACCATTTTTCTCATTTTGGTAGCAGGTACTGAATACAGCAGGAAATGATGGTTTTCAAAGATTTTAGTATCTTTGAAGTGGTGGAAATGTAAAAAAACATGTATTTATTCTTATAGCGCCACCTTTTGGAAATATTTTGCACTTCAGCCCAAGGATAGAAAGGCAAGTGACCCCTCATTTAATGCGGGAGAATGTCTACTTTCCAAAATGGTATACCTTTTATAACTTTCCTTCATGTCTCTAACAGTTATGAACATTTTAGTACAAGCAGCCATTTTCGAGGAAGCAAAATGGTGGTTGTATTTATGTGCTTCTGGCACTCCTAAGGTAGGTGAACTCATACCAGTGAGGTGTCAGTTTTCTCCAAAGAGCACTAGCTAATGAATACATTTGGAAATTCCATGGTTTTCACAGATTTCAGTACAGTTGAAGGGGCAGAAATGTAAGAAAATGCCATTTTTCTCCTATAGTACCACCTTCTGGAAGCATTTGGGCACAACAGGCTTGGGGTAAGAAGGCAATTCACCCCTCATTAGATGCGGCAGGTTGTCTTCTTTCCAAAATGGTATAGTTTGTGTAGCCTTTCTTCACTTCTCTAGTTGTTATAACCATTTTTGTACAGACAAGTAATGTTTGAGAAAATGTTAGAAAAATTTGAGGTTGTAGTAGGTGTCGATTTGCACTTCTAGCACCCCCTGAGGTAGTTAAACTCATACCAATGGGGTGTCATTTTTCTCCTAAGAGCACTAGCTAATGAATACAGTTGGAAATGCCATGGTTTTCACACATTTCAGCACATTTGAAGGGGCAGAAATGTAAGAAAATGCCTTTTTTTTATCATTAGCACCGCCTTCTGGAGGCATTTGTGCACACCAGCCTTTGGGTAACAAGGCAAGTCACTCCTCATTAGATGCAGCAGGTTATCTACTTTCCAGAAATATGTAGTTTTATATAGTTATTCCACTGTTTTAGGGTAGTTTTACCACAAAAACCCTAGAATGCGCATTTTTATTTTATAAAGTTGAAAATGTAATTTTGTGCTGCTGGTGATTAGGGCTCTACGCTAGCCGTGGGCTAGGTAAAACTATACAAATTTGGTATTTTCTTACTCGGGGGACTCGGGGCTTTTTCAAGTAATTGAAACTTTTTCATTCAAGGTAAATGTTTTTGATACATAGTATGTGATTTTAGCAAAATGAATACATTTTCACTTTTTTGTCATTATGATATCATAGCTTTTTGCACAATGTAAAATTCTCTTCATGTAAGGTACCACGAGAAAGCTCAATTCGTTCTGAAAAAAAAACATATATAGTTTTCTATATTTAACTAAAAATCCCCAGAGGAAATCAAGCCTAAACAGAAGGATAGCAAAAATGCTGAAAAAGTGTCTGGCCTGCAGGGTACATGAAATGGCCTGAGCCTCCGGCACTGAAGGGGTTAAGAAGTGCAAGTGACAATCATCACAAGTAAAGGAAGTGTGTATACAATGTCAAAAGTGTCAATACTTATCATAAAAGGTGAATAATCATGATAAAGTCCAAGTCCATCTGCCAACCCAGCGACCCAACGCATATCGCCACGCACAGCTGCTTCGTCAGACTGGACATTTTGCAGTTCATTTTCTATTGCATGTTCAACTTTCCAGGCATGATGGGAACTGTAGTTATCAACATCAAGAGCCCTCCACTGGCTTAGGCTGTTTCCTACTGTACCTAATGGGAAATCCTGTCTCATTGTTTCTCAACCCCCAACGTACAGACTGAAATCTTCAGTGCCCCCTTAACGTTTAGTAGGTAATTTGACAAAGGTGTAAAAGGGGACATATATGTTATAATGTTATTATTTGGTCTCACATTCAGAATGACAAAAAATGACCACGTGACTAAACCATGAGATTTCAATGTCCTCCAGTTCGGTCTCTCTAGCATGCTTAGCCTGACAGCCACAAGGGTCATTTTGCTGTCCCTGATTGCCAGGGCTCCTTGCTGTCACAGGTGTAGGCCTTCCTTGAGGGCACTATCGCCATGCCCTTTAATATGAAACATTTTTTTAGGACCTTTCCTATTGAATAAAACAAAGATACTCCTGCTGGAAGCTATTTTATTAAAGTTATTACAGATCAAAAGAGACTTTTATAACTGCAGTTTTATTGAAGAGCTGTTGCTATTGTAGTCTTTGGAGAATATTGGCAAAATAACAAAAAAGCTCTCCACAAACTGCAGTATTGACAAGGTGAAATAGAAAGGCCACAGGCCACAAAAGTGCTGTATTGCTCTGTATATTACAATTTTGGAATGTATAATCAGAGATTATCCTAGTTTTACTGAGCAGGAAAAGCTGTACAAGTATATATATATTTTTCATATTAAGTGATACAATTCTGTTAAGGCTAGTAAAGGGGGATGGAGAGAGAGGGGTGAACAGACACTCTTGCAATATAAGGTTACCTTAACCCTTTGAGTGTCAGTATGGAGGGACAGTATATGTCTGAAGAGTCAGTACATGTCAGATTCAGCTGGGGGCAGCATGTCCGATGTATAGAATGTTGGGCAGCACAGGGAACATCACCATTGTGTGTTGGCTCCACATACACTGTTTAACACCCCCAGTCTTCTTCCCTTGCCCAGGCAGTACCCATGGGATTTGTGGCTAGCAGTGGGCAAAGGGACAAGGCTGGAGAGGTTCAGACAGTGTACATGGGGATCTGTGGCTACCAGTGGTCAAGGGGACAAGTCTGGAAGCCAAGCAGTATATATGGGGTTCTAAGGCTATCACTGGACATGGGAACAAGGCTTGGGGGGCAAGTGGTAGCCACAAATCCCCATAGATGCTGTCTGACTCCCAGATTTGTTATCTTAGGAGTGCACAACATTTATCATATATGATACAGTGCTAAGGGGATTTTTTAACCCTTTGAGTGCCACTGGGGTGAGCAATGCACATCCCTATGGCACTCAAAGGTATGAAGGAGTGATGCTGTCCATGGTGCTGAAAGCATTCTCTTCACTCCCCTACTTGCCAAGTGGGGAAGCAGAGAGAATGCTCTTACACTTCAGAATTGTTGTAGTGTTGGTGATGTGTGAAGGGTGGAAATCTCTTCCACATCGGCAATAGTTCACAACCCTCCATGCTTGTGATTGAGAACTGTACTGCACAGAAAAGTACAGGGAGATCCCAAGTTCACCAGCCTCAGGTAGGTGAAGTTGAGACTGTGAACTCTGACAGTAGGGGCTGCTTTCGGAGTTTAGTGAATGTGTCGAAGTGCCACAGTAACATATCAACCCCCCCCTTGCATACAAAACTGTCTCATTATCTTGCATTTCCATATGGAAATTAGTAATTATGCTTAGTTTACATATGGAAATAGGCCATTGTCGATGTGATGAGTGAAAATTCGTAAACTTGTCAGATGGAATTTGATGTGGTCAAATATTTGTGGGACTGATGGTGATGTGACGTCGAAGACACTTTAGTGAATGCTGTCTACTATCGGAATACTGACGCAACTCTGACAGGACATTGACATTTTCAGCCCTCTTCGAACTTTAGAATCTAGGTCAAAGCATTAAAAACAATGGTGGGTATTGCAGACTTTTTTCTAGCTGGCCTCGCAGTAAAACAGCACATTATAAAAATTGTGGGGTTCTCTATCATCCATCTTTAAGATGGATTCCAGCATAAGAGGAAATTGATAACTGCCATTATCCTCTTTATACCACATAGTAGCAAACTGTTCCAAATCAGTCTTTGGAGTCTCAGATGCTTTAATCCTAATGGTGTTACATAAGCCAGTATGGAAACTGCTACTACCTGCAATATTTGCGATGCCTCTGAAAACAGTATTACAGACTTGTAGGGACATTTTCACAGTGTCCGTGGAAAGTGAAACATGCTGCATCTTCCTGCTATAGCAGAGATGGGGAATCTGAGATGATCCTCCACCCTTTGGCTGGCTGGGGATGATGGGATTTGTAGTCCTCAACAGCTGGCAGGCCTCTAGCTGCCACTACCTTCTACATTTGTGATTCCACTTAAAACAGTATTACAGATTTGCAGGCAGTTTACACAGTGTCTGTGGAAATGTGCAACACTATGCATCTTCCTGCTACAGCAGAGATGGGCAGCCTGAGATGATTCAGCCTTTGGCTGGCTGGAGATGATGGAATTTGTAGTCCTCAGCAGCTGGAAGACCTCTGGTTGCCCAGCCTCGTGCTATGCACCCTGAGATAGTCACCTCTCTGTACATCCCCATAGGACACAATAATAATAAATTAATATATATTTATGTGTAATATTATAGTTGCCCATATGAATTAATCCTAAACCACACTTTCTATTATGAAAATAATTGAAGGCAATGACATAAATATTTGATCTTTTTTTTTGTTAGGTAAAAAAACTACTATGTCATAATAGAAATAAATAATATAAATAAAACTTATCTGATTTTAAATGGGGCTTTTAACCACTTGAATGCTAGAGAGGTCACCAATGCCAATGCACTGTTTTGCAATTAGCTGTAGATCTCTCTAGTACTCAATGCAAGGGGTTAAATGCCACATTTAAAGCAGAACTTTCACCCGCTATAAAGTCGCCCTGCAATAATTAACAGGTAGCGACTAGGTTTATAATAGATGTGTTACCTCTGAAATGTAGCCCATTATAAAGAAATCCTTTATTGTAGGAGACCGGAAACCAGGTAACAGCACAGACATCTTGTCTGCACTCCTGCGCTGTCATTCCCGGTCTCCATTGAGAAGCACTGCAGCGTGCCGCAAGGTAAATGGAAGAGACTGACAGCGCAGGAGCGCAGACTGCACTAACCTGCCCATCAGTCTCCTACAATAAAGGATTTCTTTATAATGGGCTACATTTCAGAGGTAACATATATATATATAAAGCTACTCGCTACCTGCTTAATTATTGCAGGGTAACTTTATAGCAGGTTAAAGTTCCACTTCAACCCTTTTTGTGCCAGAGGGGTGCACAACGAATTGCAGAGCAAAGCATTCTGTACCCCTCTGGACTCAAAGGGTTAAATCAGTGAGAATCTGAGGAATTGTTCTGTCTCCTATGGTAAGTTGGTTTGCTCCAGATTTGTTGCAGTTTTTCTTACTACTACTACTAAGTCCTCAATGGGCCTTAACAAAAGAGCAGTCTGGGGGAGCTGAATTCTGGGATCATAGATTGGTGTGCAGCTGCACTGCAATCCCAGAATTCCATAATGTGCCAGAACTGTAACTGATCCTTAATGTCTAGACTGGCGTGACAGTCCTGGCACCTCATACATCATTAAGGGGTTAAGTATAATGGCAAAGTATACCAATTCTGGGGCAAGCCAATTACATCATGGGACCAAACAAATATTGGGGATGTTAACCTCTTGAATGCTTTTTTTTTTTTATTTCTTTGTAATGCTTTGGAGACCTCTTTAGCAGTCAGAAGGTAAAAGCTTCATTTAAAACAACGGGAATGTTTTCATCCCCTGTTGTGCAGTTAGTCTGACCCAGAATTGGGGCACTTTACCTTTTTATATAAAGTTTATTGAATTCCTTGATAAACCAACATTGCCACTGCATTACTTTAATGTTCTGAGTTTATCAACTAACTTATACATATCAGTAGGTGCTGTTCTTGTCTCTTAACCCTTTGAGTGCTTTGCAATGCATTGTATGCAACTCTGGCACTCAATGGTTAAATAACTGAAACCAAATGACAGTGAGTGTAGCTGGTTAGCTAGATGTGAAAATAAAGTCTCATCTGGAGTCAGATATCCTCCTGGGAATATTGTGTGTGCCTGGAAACAATTGTTTTGGGATATGAAATGCTCTTATGGGATATAAGGATTTCAGGATTTGGTAGCTAGTTTCTTAGTTACACAGCTACATTCTGAAAGCTGAACCAAGCTGGAATAGATGGAAAAGTCTGTCATATTAAAGGATCATGGGGGTAAGGATCATGAAAAGGGACAGTTGTATTGTTGAGAGTGCAATACATCAATCAGCAATGTAACATATCCGTCCAGAACTAAAAGAAGAAGCTGTCACATGACAGAGAAATCTCCATACTATCACAGTTCCCGTGATTGCTCTTCTGTTGTGTCTGTCACCAGTAGGGGGCTCCCCAGTGGCTGGCTATCTTCAGCCCGCCCTGTATTGCCTATTTAAACCTAGTCTGGGCACCCCTTGGTTGCCCTTTCATGTTGTCTCTATGCTGTTTGAGTCTACACCTTGTTCCTGAGTATCCTGGGCCCCTGCTGTGTTCCTGCGACCTGTGTTCTACTGGTTCCAGTGTTTCCAGTCGTATTGTTCCTGCCTCCGTCTGATCCGGTTGAGCCACCTCTTCCTGCTGCCAGTCGCCGCCGCTGTTCCTGATTCTGGTGGACCATCTTCCTGCTGTTTCCTGCTTCCATCTGCTGGTTCCTGTCCTGATTGCCTCCAGTTAGCTGACGTTCCTAAGTTGCCTCGGCGACATTTCTATCATTGCCGGTTTACAGTACGGGGGTACTGGTTGCTTGACAGCTCCCGGCTGTCTCAGTATATTAGCGTTCCACGTACAGGGTACTGGTTCGGCCCTCTAGCCTCCCGGCTGTCTCAGCATTATAGCGTTCCACGTACAGGGTACTGGTTCGCTCCTCTAGCCACCCGGCTGTCTCAGTATTGTAAGCGTTCCACGTACAGGTTACTGGTTCGCGCCTCTAGCCACCCGGCTGTCTCAGTATTGTAAGCGTTCCATGTACAGGGTACTGGTTCGCTCCTCTAGCCACCCGGCTGTCTCAGTATTATAGCGTTCCACGTACAGGGTACTGGTTCGCTCCTCTAGCCACCCGGCTGTCTCAGTATTATAGCGTTCCACGTACAGGGTACTGGTTCTCTCCTCTAGCCACCTGGCTGTCTCAGTATTGTAAGCTTTCCACGTACAGGGTACTGGTTCGCTCCTCTAGCCACCCGACTGTCTCAGTATTGTAAGCGTTCCACGTACAGGGTACTGGTTCGCTCCTCTAGCCACCCAGCTGTCTCAGTATTATAGCGTTCCACGTACAGAGTACTGGTTTGCTCCTCTAGCCACCCGGCTGTCTCAGTATTGTAAGCGTTCCACGTACAGGGTACTGGTTCGCTCCTCTAGCCACCCGGCTGTCTCAGTATTGTAAGCGTTCCACGTACAGGGTACTGGTTCGCTCCTCTAGCCTCCCGGCTGTCTCAGCATTATAGCGTTCCACGTACAGGGTACTGGTTCGCTCCTCTAGCCACCCGGCTGTCTCAGTATTGTAAGCGTTCCACGTACAGGGTACTGGTTCGCTCCTCTAGCCACCCGGCTGTCTCAGTATTGTAAGCGTTCCACGTACAGGGTACTGGTTCGCTCCTCTAGCCACCCGGCTGTCTCAGTATTGTAAGCGTTCCACGTACAGGGTACTGGTTCGCTCCTCTAGCCACCCGGCTGCATTGCAGGATTGATAGCGTTCCACGTACTGGGTACTGGTTCGCTCCATTGCTACTTAGCGTCATGGCATTCCATATGTGAGGGCACTGGTTTTCTCCTCGCCCATCTGCTATCCCTGCTGCTGACGACCTACTTACTGACTTAGCCTCTTGTCTGTTAGTGACTGTTGCTCCACCTTCCAGTCACTGAGGCTTGTGGTTACCATTATCTCCTGTCAACTGGCTGGCCGGTAGAACCTGTCCTGTCTCATGGGTTGCCTTACCCGGTATTGGCGAGGCTGGTAGAGCCGCCGTTTATCTCCTGTCAATTGGCTGCCTTGCCCGGTATATGGTAAGGCCGGTAGAACCTGTCCTGTTTCCCTGGGTTGCCTTACCCGGTATTGGCAAGGCCAGTAGAGCCAGTCTTAGTCTCCTGTCCAGCGGCTGCCTTGCCCGGTATTTTGGCAAGGCCGGTAGAGCCTCAACTCACGAGTTCCAATTCCTTGGCTGCCTTGCCTGATATATTTGCAGGGCCGGTACAGCCAACACTGCTATTGTTTGCATTGTATTTCTATCTATAAAGATATATGTGTGTACGTGTATGATACCCTAAGGGGTTACATTAACTTTTCAATAAAGTTGTGTTTTTACCTAATTCTGCATCTGAGAGTCTTAACAAACCATGACACGTCCACACCCCAGGGCAGAAGTAAGGAGGATATATTCTAATCTCTTCCATACTGCTTCACAACTTATACATGAGGGCATGATTGTGCCTTCACCCCCCCCCCCAGCCTTTCCTGCCCTTCCTATTCTCCATGTCTCCCCATCTCCACCTGCTCTGTTACCATCCAGTGCCATGATCGCATCTTTGTCCTGCTTCTCCATCTCCATGTCTTTGCTCTGATTCCTATGATGATTTCATTTTCTGCTACTTGCATTCTCTTCAATCATCTCCACCTCCTCTGCTTTTTCCCTCCAATCATCTACACCCTCTCTGATATGTCCTCTCTACTGTTTGCTATAGGCTTTGGATGTGCTTCCCATTAGCTCCACCTTCCCTGCTTCATGCACACCGGCTTCCATCGCATGTCTTCCATTACATATGAATCTGATTAGAAATAAACAGGAATGCCACGGTATTAAGTGAAAATGTGTATTTAATATATTAAATGCATTAAGATAAAAATAAGCCTTTTGTTTTATCTTTTACACGTAACACGAGCATCCTGAGGAAGTGCATAAATTGTATGCTTGCAAATGCAAGAAGTTTAACTGTAAAATAGGGGAATTGGAGCTGGTAGCTGAAACTGAAAACTATGACTTGATAGGCATAACAGAAACATGGTGGGATGACACACATGATTGGTCAATCAATTTGGAGGGCTACATATTATTTATAAATTTATTTATAAAAGATAGGTTAAACAGAAGAGGTGTTGGGGTCTGTCTGTATGTCAAACCAGCATTATTGCCTCATTTGCGGGAAGATATGTGATGACAGTAGTGAACATGTGGAATCCCTGTGGGTTGAAATAGTCACTGGGGGGTAAAACTGCCCAGAAAATATTAGTGGGTATTTTGTTATAAACCACCAAACATTGGTGACCTTGAAGAATCACAGCTATTAATGCAAATAGAAAGGGCTTCTCAAATAGGGAGAACTATAATTATGGGGGATTTTAATTATCCAGAAATAGACTGGAAAAATTCTGCTAAAAGCAATAAGTTTCTGAACTTGTTGAATGACAATTTTTTGTCTCAACTAGTGCAGACCTCAACCAGAGGGAATGCGTGTCTGTATCTGGTAATAACTGACAATGAAGAACTTATCTCTAACATCCAAGTAAGGGCGCATTTGGAAATAGTGACCATAACATGGTATCGTTTGAGATTAATTCAAAAAAGAAATTTGGTTTGGGTTCCACCAAAACACTGAATTTTAAAAAGGCCAACTTTAGCAGGTTTAATTCATCCCTTGGTCTCATTGACTGAGAGATAATATTTTCAGGAAAAAACACAGACGGTAAGTAGAATGCCTTCAGAATAACATTGCAAAAATATACATATAAATTTATCCCCATTGGATACAAATACAAAAGAAGCGAATTAAAACCAATGTGGCAAACCTGTAAAGTAATTAATGAAATAAGTAACAAGAAAGCGGCATTTAAACATTATAAAGCTGAAGGATCAGCAGAGGCATTTGCAGAATACAAAAATGCCAACAAAACCTGTAAAAAGGCGATTAAATTAGCTAGCCTGGTGAATGAAAAAAATATTTGCTAAGGAGAGCAAGAGCAACCCAAAAAAATATTTAAATACATTAATGGCAAAAAATTAAAGTCTGATAATGTTGGGTCCTTGTTATCTGAAACGGGTGAGATGGTCAGTGGGGACAGAAAGAAAGAAAGAAGATATTCTAAATAATTTCTTTTCTTCTGTTTTTACCAAGGAAGACCCAAGTATGGTGCCCACAGATTAGCGTAAAGTAGATGTGGTGCCCATATTTAAAAGGATCAAAATCACAGCCATGAAATTACAGACCTGTAAGCTTGACATCTGTGGTAGGGAAGCTGTTTGAAGGGTTGCTAAGGGAATTTATTCAAGAATTCAGCTTGAACAGGAATATCATTCGCAGGAGCCAACAAGGCTTTGTGAAAGACAGGTCTTGTCAAACTAACTTGATTGCATTTTATGAAAAAGTGAGTAAAAATATAGATGTGGGAGCGGCTGTTGATGTGATCTATTTAGGCTTTGCCAAGGCATTTCATAAGGTTCCACACAAGAGTTTACTGTACAAATTGAATGAAACAGGCTTAGGGGAAAATGTTTGTGCGTGGATTGGAAATTGGCTGAATGATAGAATGCAAAGAGTGGTAGTAAATGGCAAGTTCTCCAATTGGATAAACGTGATAAGTGGAGTACCTCAGGGATCTCTCCTGGGTCCTCTTCTTTTTAATTTGTTTATTAATGACTTCCCAGAGGGCATAGGGAGCCATGTATCAGTGTTTGCAGATGACACAAAATTAAGTAAGGTAACAAAGTCTGAACTGGATGTGTCTTCATTACAAGAGGATTTGGATAAATTGAATAACGGGCAGGCAAATGAGATTCAATATAGACAAATGTAAAGTTATGCATTTTGGGTATAATAATAAAAATGCAACATATAGTTTAACCCCTTAGTGACCTGCCAGGCGCGCACATGGTCGGCACTTAACGCCAAACTTTTTTTTTTCCATTATTAAAAATGACTTCCGGGACGTACATGTACATCCTCTGTCCACCTGGGACATCCGCTCGGGACGTACATGTATGTCCTCGGGCGGTAAGGGGTTAAATGGTGTTTCTCTGGGGAAATCTACTAATGAAAAGGATTGGGAGTAATGGTAGACAATAGACTTAGCAATAGCGTGCAGTGCCAGCTGGCAGCTGCAAAGGCCAATAAGATACTGGCATGTATTAAAAGGGGTATTGACTCAAGGGAGGAAGATATTATTCTTCCTCTTTATAAGTCCATGGTAAGACCCCACCTAGAATATGCTGTTCAATTCTGGGTGCCCTTTCTGAAAAATGACATTATGGAACTAGAGAGAGTGCAGAGGAGGGCTACAAAACTAGTAAGGGGAATGGAAAGTTTTAGTTATGATAAAGGCTAGAAAAGTTAAACTTGTACACACTAGAGAAACGGCGTCTTAGAGGGGATATGATAACACTATATAAATATGTCCAGGGCCCATTCAAAGGGCTCTCCAAAGACCTGTTCATTAACAGAACACAACAAAGGACAAGGGGCCACCCGCTTAGACTTGAGGAAAGGAGATTTCATCTACAGCAACGGAAGGGTTTCTTTACGGTAAGGACAATAAAGGTATGGAATTCACTGCCTGAGGAGGTGGCGCTATCGAATACATTAGATGCCTTTAAAAAGGGCCTGGATACCTATTTAAAAGAGCAGAACATAGAGGACTATGTATGTTAGTATTGGGATTGCTGTATTGAGGATTTTATTTTTTTGCCTTCTTTTGGATCAATGATGGTAAACCGGAATAGGAAAAGGGTTGAACCAAATGGACGCAAGTCTTTTTTCAACCTAAATTACTATGTTACTATGTAAAAATTACTATGACAAGAAACTGGCAGAGTGCCTTGATGTATGAGGAACGACTTGACACGCTTGGTTTATTTACTGTAGAGAAAAGATGACTAAAAGGAGATCTTATCACAATGGACAAGTATATGAGAGGTCAATACAAGGATCTGACAGATCCTTTTTATATAAACCAAACATACAGAAATTATCCCGCACACCTGAATTTATACTTCGGGAATAATCTGTGTATTACATACACAGGGTGCCATAAATCCAAAATAAAATAAACTAAGAAAGAACAAGAAAAAAGTGGACCTTTATAGGCACTCATCTTCCTCAAACAATTAACCATTAAATATTCAAAGAATAATTACAAATAATGTAATATCAAAAAACATAAATTTATTTTAAAAAATATATAAATATAAACCCTAGGACATGAGCAGATCCCAAAGACAGAGGCCCCAAAATCACCCAACCCGCATCCCTCTCCCACCCGGAATACCAAAAAAAAACCGTATATATAAAAACCACCTATACTAAAGATGCCGGCATCTCTCTGAAACATAGACTGGAATAACTCTAAACCTGCTACTCCTAATAGATCTTAAAGATACTAAGCTTCAAAAGGGATGATGCCCGAAAAAGTTCTGATATGTTTACTGATAAGTCATATCCCTGGATTTCTGCACAGAAAATACAGTAACTGTACTAACAGTGGCAGTATTAACAGAGTGTTACATGTTCTTCAAAGCACCATGGATCTGGTCATCCAAGATTCCTTTATAAACTTGTGTGCATATATAATCTCTATATAGGGGTGCCTTGAGCCTTAAGTGAATGCATGTAATACAATGTAACTGAACGCTCTCACCCGTGATGGTTGAGCCGAGGATATGGAACTGGTGATAGCGTTCCATTACATTGTATTACATGCATTCTCTTAAGGCTCTTGGCACCCCTATATGGAAATTATATATGCACACAAGTTTATAAAGGAATCTTGGATGACAAAATATTATGAAGCTATGTATTGGAGACCCCTCTAGCAATTGAGGGGTTAAGAAGTCTCCTCTAATAGAAGGCTTGCAGGGAATGGGTTACTTGTATGATCTTCTTCCACCTCAGATCCTATTTTTATACTCCCCATACTAATACACATCTTGGATTGGCTCTGATTGTTTATGAATATTATTATATGCCTTCTTGTAACTTTCTAACTCTTGTACTAATGACCAATAAAAAAAGATTTTAAAAAAATCCCATCTAAATCAAATGGAGTTTTTATTTCAGTACGGCTCATAGAAACAAGCATTTGATGGTGGATAAGAGCCCATCAGCCCATTTAGTCTGCGTATGGTATATTCTAATCTGACGTGGTGAACTGTCTGTTACACCCATAATGCACTATATCCATTAGCCAACACTGTTATTACATGGGTGAATCTGTCTTTTTAAGGGGGAATTAAGACTAAAGACTTTTCATACGGACGAGAACTATCAAATTCTTTTGCCCACGCATACCTCCTGGGGGTTAATGGACCTTGACATCAAGTGGTAGGGAAGTGGGTGGGAAATGGGCAGAACAGGGTGGCATCAAGGGGTTAAATAATAGCATGTAAAGGGTATAAACTGGTGCAGTGACACAGAGATTGCTCTACCCACACCCACAATTCAGAATGTGGGTGTGGCCAACACATTTGAGGTGCCCTTCAAAATGTGGAGCTCTAGGCAGTTGCCTACTCTGCCTGTTGGGTAATCCGGCCCTGGGTACGAAACACATTAAGAAGCAATGTGTTGGACCTGTCACCTTAACCCTTTAAGGTTCAGACTGGTACAAAGCAATACACTGCACACCACTCTGGTCCTTAAAGACTTAATATAAGGGTATTAAAAACTGCCTTGTCTTCTGCTACCCATTTGTTTGTATCATAAACAGCTTTTGAGAAACTAACCTTTATTTGTTGGTAGCACAGTATGGCATTTTATGCTAATAGCACATCAAACAATCATCTTTGCATCAAACATTAGCATACTGTGCAGATAATTAGTATAGACCACGACACCGTGCCATCAAAATATTGAGGGTAAATGGTAAAATGGATAAGGGTATTGCTGTGATGTAGTATATTGGATTATGCAAAGCCAGGCTATTGTGCCACACAGCATGTTACTGCATAAACTAAAAGGCTTTGGTTTTGGAGGTGATACAGTATCTGTGTATGGATAGAGGATTGTCTAAATGATAGATGGCAGAGAGTTGTTGTAAGTTGAACCCTTTCAAGTTGGTTTATTGTAATTGTGGTGCCACAGGGTTCAGTCCTGGGCCCAATGTTTTTTAACTTGCTTCTAGAAATTGGTATTGAAAGTGATGTCTAAATATTTTCTGACTAGTTTTAAGGCCCGTGTACACAGGCCAACACTGGCGGAGCTGCAGTCATGTGTAGTACGGACTGCCCACGCCACAGCTGATATGGAGCGGGGAGCTCCTAATCCAGATCTCCCATCCCCATCCAGGTCTGGATTTCGGAGCGCCCCACTCCGTATCAGCCGCGGTGCGGGCCGTCTGTACTGCTCATGACTGCAGCGCGCACAGCTGTCTCTACTGCGCATGACCGCTTCTCACAAACATAATAGCGAATTATAATATAGGATAAGGCTAAGCTGTGTAACGATAAACATACAGAGCAGGATGTTTTCTTTCTGCAGAAAAATTTAGATAAACTGAGTGAATTTGTGGAAAAGTGGCAGATAAGATTTAATATGGATAAATGTAAGGTTATGCATTTGGGCTGCAGAAACAAATATGCTACAGTACATATACACTAAATGGGAAACTACTTGGGTAATCCATGTTATGGAAATAATTAGGAGTACTGAAAGTACAGTGTCACTCAACTGCTGCAAGAGCGAATAGGGTACTATCCTGTATAAAAATAAAGGGTACAGATGCACGGGTAGGAATATAATTCTACATCTATGTAAATCATTGGAAAGGTCTCATGTAGAATATGAAGTATAGTTTGACCACTAGTTCTTAAAAAATACAATATTGAACTGTAAAAAGTGCAGAGATGTTCAACAAAATTGATAATGGAGATGGGAGGATCTGAGTTATAAAGAGAGACTAGCCAATCTGGGTTTCTTTAGGCTGATGGATTTTCAGTCCTCTTGGGCTTCCACTCACTTACTGCAGGTTCACATTGGTTTCAAAGTAAGTGAGTCATTTTATAAGAAATGTTTTTGTGTTTAGATTGTGTGTTTCAAATGTTTTTACCCTAAGCCTAACATTTATATAAAATCATCAGGAACATTTGATATAAAACAAATACCAAATCCATTACAATATCACGCAATGGTTGGATGAACTCGCCCAAAAAGCTGCCCTCTATCACAACACCATATCTAAATAGCGCTCAACGTTGTTTTGTTAATATTTTATATAAAAATTAAAATACGAAACAATTATAAAGATGGGGATTTGCTTGAAATATTGGGATACCTTGACGTGGTGAGAGAGCTTAACCATATTTTGGCCAAACTATGCGATCAAAAATCTCAAATTTACTAAAAGTGGTATCAAATTATTGATTCACATAGGGGAGTGCAGGGCTTTCTTTTTGCTTTGTCTTGGGTTCTAGCCTGCTTTTGGTGGTAATTTAGAACCACTTTATCCTTTGCTGCTATCTGTTTTATTTATTTATTTGATTACACTTTCATAAATGTTTATAGTGATATAGCACTGTGAGTTTTTTGTCTTTTTTGCTTTCTAGCACTTTCGTCCTCATTCTAGCTGCTTAATGCAAATGTATCCTCTTTAAAAAGGTGTTACCATCCACTTTGTTAATAAAAGTTATTGAAGGAAAGCCATGTTTTTTTAAAAAAATCTAACTAATTATAAAAATATTCCCTTTTCTGTGCTGTGCACTTCTGCATTATGTGCACAGCACAGCTCTACAGCAGGTCGTATTTCTCCACCCACCTTCCTCCCGGCTGCCCCAGGAAGCGTGCAATCTCAGTATAATGCTATTCCCAGCTTGCTGTAACATTAGGAGCCATTCACAGCACATGGAAGGGAAGACTGAACATGCTCCCTGGGGCAGCTGGGAGGGAGGTGGGAGGAGAAATAGGACTCGCAGAAGAGCTTTGCCGGTCAGCATAATGGGACATGCTGATTTCTTCGGCAAAACTCTCTTTTCAAGTGCAGAAGAGCATCTTTACTATTAATAATAATAATAATAATTATATATATATATATATATATATTTTTTTTTTTTTTAAACAGGGCCCTGTTGTATTCTAGTCCCATTGCATTATGTGTGTCTTTTTTCCTGTAATGCTCCTATTTAGGTGCACAGTGAAGGGGGGGGGGGTGTTGAGAAGAACTGGATTTATTCTGGGGCAAACCCACAACAACATGGGGACAAATACAAATGATCATTCATTTAAATGGGACCTTTAACCGTCTGAATGCTAAAGAGGTCTCCAAATCAATGCATTGAAATGTATTGCAGACCTCTTTAGTATTCAAGGTTAAAAGTCCAATTGAAATTAATGGGCACTTTTGGAATTTGTGTGTCCTCTATGGTGCTACTGGTTCGGCCCAGAATTGATCCAGTTATTTTTAATTAGAGCGGCCTTGGTGTGCTCTCAGCAGATTACAAAACAGGGCCTGTATGGCACAATATCATAACACAAGCTCATGCCCACATTGAAGTGAAAATGATGCATTGACGGCTTTGATATCTGTATGATCAAATTGCATAATACTGAGATTTATAATTCTGAGTGCTGGAGAGGCACACAACATATTGCCTTACAATGCATTGTGCATCCATCTGTCACTCAAAGGGTTAGGAACTATAACAAAAACAAAGGAGGACAGTTGCTAACAACAACACATCCTATATAATAATTCGCTAAGTTGTGTGTAACGCCCGACATGCGCAGTAGACACTGCTGCGAGTGCGGCAGTCATGCGCAGTACAGACTGGCCGCGCCGCGGCTGATACAGAGCTGGGTGCTCCGAAGGAGCATCCAGCTCTGTATCAGCAGTGGCGGGGGCAGTCTCTGCTACGCGTGACTGCCTCGCGACCGGCTGCCAGAGGCACTGTGGCCCGTGTAACGGGCTGTTCAACTAGTAATTAAATAAAGCTAAAATGTCCCAATGCCAAATTCGGGTAATGGTGGGCGAATTGATATTGTACCAGGTCTACTGATACTGATCAAATAGGGAGGACAAGTTTATTTATGCTCAAATACACACACACCAATAATCTTACACATAAAGACTCCTGTGTGAGAAAGAGGACTGAAACATTGGTAAAGGTACCAGGGGAGGACCAAACAGATTAATTCTGCCATTGTACTAAACCTATTTGTTTTTTTTCCTTTTAATAAACACCCATGAGTGTTCTTATCTTGTCTGTGTACTGTCTGTCTGTCTGTCTATCATTCTATTGGCATCCCAGTGCAAGTGGTTAGGAGTTAATCACACTCTACATAGAGAAACATTGTTAATCATATGAGTGGCTGCTCAGTAATCAAAGTGATAAATATGTGACCAGTAAACTGAACAGATGAACTGTCAACAAAATTGACCTGTTTAGATCTTAAATTTGTTGTTATTTTATTTTCAGGAAAACACAATTATGACTGAAAAACCAATACTTTACTACTTTAATGGAAGAGGCAGAATGGAGTGTGTGAGATGGCTGTTAGCCGCAGCAGGTGTTGAGGTTTGTACCATAGCAGAATAAATAAATAAACCTCCATAGATCCTTACACAGCAGCATTCTCAACCCCCACCTTATACAAACACTATACATTGGGTGCAAAGGTATACAACTAGGATTACACAATGCTGACAATCAGTGCACTATAGCATGACAAGTGGCACATTGGCACCCAGTAATTAGAACAGGCCACAGAGAAAGAGCAGGGGTCAGTGCAACACCTAGGAAGAAGTAGATTTATTTTGTGTTGCCATATCATCCCTTTAAAAAATGACACATATGAAAACTGCCCATTATAGGGCTCTAGTGGTAAATTATTAGGTTGAAATGATTCCCATGTATCAATGCAGCGGGCATTTTTTATATGTGTCCCCTTTTGAAGGGATGATCTGGTAACCCTAGATAAACCCCATGTAAATCAGTGGGAGATTTAGGAATATTTATTTGTGCCACAAGGTATAGCTAGTTTCATCCAGAATTTCACGCTTAGGGCCGTATATTCAGAAGAAAAGTGGAGGAATTTGGGGGCAACATAATTGCGCTATGGCAGAGAGCTAAAATTGAAAAAACACATTGAGTTAAATGGAGATTTTAACCCCTTGAATCCTATAGACGTCACCAGTTCATTGCAGCATAATGCATTGTAGGCCTCTCTCGGATTTGATGGGTTAAAATCTAATTTTACCTGTATATGAATTATTAGTTACCTCCTGCAGTGTAATAGGTTTGCCCAAGATTATCTCCACTTTTCACACACACACACACACACACACACACACACACACACACACACACACACACACACACACACACACACACACACACAGAGAGAGATATAATATAGAGAGATATAATATAGAGATATATATATATATATATATATTTATTTCTATATAAGTACTTTTGGTTCTTTGGTTCAGTCACACTCTGGGGTAGCGTGGGGGAGGAGTTGGCCCCCACTGCACCCAATTGACAGGGGTAGTGATTTTCCACAGCACAGTGACCCAACCCTTCCCCTCCAGTTGGGGGCAGTGATTTTGCCAGGGGTGGGCAGGGGGGCAAATCGGTGAGTTTTGACAATGCTTACTACCCTCCTGGTCACTCCTGTTAAAATGAATGCACAGAGTTTCACAGAGCCCTACATGTCTCACCCTCCAAAGAACACATCTTCTTTTTGAATCCTCTGCCTCCCTCCCTCCCATTCTCCACATCCTCTTTTCCCTCTGTACCTCATATTCATTGCACCTTCTCAGCCAAACCTCCCTCCCATTCACCACATCTTTCAGCACTACTTGCCTCTCATTCACATACTCTATGAGCCCTCCTTCCCTCCTGTTCCCCCTTAATCCCTCCCCTTCGTCTGTTCTGATTCTCCCTCAATCATTTCCCTTAGACTGATCCTGTTCACATTCAGTCACTCCCCTTTGCCTCATCCTGTTCACCCTCAGTCCCTCTATTTCACCTAATTCTGTTCTCCCTCAATCCACCCATTCTCTTCATCTTATTCTCCCTTAAAACCTCCCCTTTACCTTTTCATATTGTTCATCAATCCCTACCCTTTGTCTCATTATCTTCTAACTCTGTCCCTCCTCACCTCCAACTTCAGTCTGGTGGGAAAATTCTCTGACGGCCTGGCCAAGCTGTATTAAGCTGCATGGCACTGCCAGGCCATGGGAACAGCTTCCCAGACATGCTAACACCTCCACCTATTGCTCCGCCTTACACAGCCAATAAGTCTAAGGTGGATGCGATGTCCGCCCGTTACCAGGAGGAGGAGGGGTTGACCCAGTGGGGAGCCTGGGACCAAACTAAACTCCAGTCTGTGTCACAGTCTGCCTCTATGGATGTAGGGGCAACTCTGTATCTTTTTGCTAGTTTGAACATAAGTTGTTTCAAGCTATCAAACAAAGCAGCTTTTACTGACTGAAAGATTGTAGATACTGCTGCTGGCTGAAACAGGTACTACAGCTACCCCCGAGTTATGAAATTGATTCCAGGAACACTGAGCTTTAGCAAAAAGTGCACCTGCAGCCAATCACAGGAGGAAATTACCATAACATTAATATATACTTTATTTGTTTTGTTTGGGAAAATAAGTTTTTTAATTATCCAATGTTGCTAAATGTTTCTGTTTTGCAGTTTGATGAAAAATTTATCGACAAAAAGGAACAGTATGAGGAATTACTTGAAGGTACAGCATTAAAGCCCTTCATGATATTATTAATGTATACTAAGAATAAATGGTGTAAGTTCCTGGACATAAGAAATTTCTCTATCCACATATATCAATTTCTTCCTTAAAGAGAACCTAATTCTAACATTCATCTTTTTATATGTTAATTGTGTTGCCACATTGACAAATATGTATACGAATGTTCCCAGGCCTTGACATGAATACACAAACACACATATGTTGTAAAGGAGCACTAACAGGTCTTGAGTTTATTCTCAACGTTTTGGACCCCTAAAGGGCCTTCCTCATTTGGGGTCATTTCAGAAATTAAATTGTTGTCCATGAAAACATACATTAAATAAGTTGCAAAATGAATAGGAAATACAGTCAATACTTTGACAAGATTAGAAATAATGATTTTTAATTTAAATAATAATTGTGTCTGTCAAACTTTGCCTTTGTTGAAGAATCCTCCATTTGCAGCAAATGTAAATATTCCATTAACCCCTTAGTGACTGGCCGCTCGCGCACATGGCCAGCACTTAACGCCCGATGAACATTTTTGTTTCATTTGTTTGAACGACTTCCGGGAAGTACATGTCTGTCCTCTGTCCGCTCGGGACGTACATGTATGTCCTCGGGCGGTAAGGGGTTAAAAATCAGCCGTTTCCAGCTACAATAGTCATTTACAACATTAACAATGTCTACACTGTATTTCTGATCCATTTGATGTTATTTTAATGGACGAGATTTGCTTTTCTTTCAAACACAAGGAAATTTCTAAGTGACCCCAAACTTTTAAACTGTAGTGTATTTAAAAGATAAAGCATCGTGTGATCGAAAGCTGTGTCCGAAGCCAAACGCACCAAGGGGTGGCAGTAGGGAGGAGTTGTGCATATCTCCTCTATACTGCCTTTCCCACTGGTGTAAGTATGGTGCATGATTTTCACAGGAATGCACCCCTCTGCCCACTCCTGTGAAAATCTCTGCAAGGACTTCACCCACTTCCAAAGTACACATCTCTTTCCTCTACACCCTTCCCCACGCTCATAGACTCGCACCGCTCCACCACCCCACACATCATCCTAGTTCAACTCTTACTGCTTTGCTCCGCTTCTTCTATTACTACCCTCAGGTGTTTTATTTCCTAAATACGTGCCTGCCCCCTTCACCTTTTGTCCCCCTTCATCCACTTATCTGATGTGCAACCACATCGTCTGTGTCCATATCCTCCCTCACACTTTTCACCTCATCTCCTCTTTCTACTCCCTCCCATTAGCACCTCTCCACTCTTCACCCTCAATGCAATGTCTGCCTGTGCTACTGTGCTCTCCGTTTTCTCTAATGTTCAGCCTCACGTCCTGCCAACACTGAGAGGATTCACACACACATCAGCCTCCATGTCCATCACCCCCCTACTCTCTCCATGTGTGCCTTCCTCCATCCATGGCCATCTCACCAGCTTCAATTACACTCACTACAGTTCATCATAGCCATTATGAAGCTGGCTGTGTCCTTAGCGGTAATGCTGCAAACCCCTGCCCCTGGTGCTATTTTCATTAGTTCTGGAGCTCCCTTCATCTCTCCAGTCCTTGCTGCTGTGTCTCACTGAGGTGGAGAGTGTATATCTCTGCTGCTAAACCATTACTTCCAGTCTCTTCATTCTAACTGAAAGGTGATGGGACCACATGGCGATGGAGATTAACCCACGGATCCCTGTACATATATTTTGTCAGGGGAACAGTTGAGGGGCACAGAGGATTGTGGTACTGTGGAACAATATTGGTGATTAACCCTTTCAGTGACTCAAGTGTCTAATGCATTGCTTCACAATGCGTTCAACATCCCTTGCCACTGAAATGCTGAAGTCAATGACCAGTCTGTAATTTCATCACGATTTTTTTCCAAATCCACCCACATACACCTATACTACAGTATCATGCTCTATATGTTCATCATATACAAATGTCTGTATATAAAATCATAAAATTACTCAACACTTTTAAGCTTCAAATATGCCACAAATTAAATCGCCATCTGTTCAGGGAATGGATTAATTGAGTGACTTCATTTCCAGTACTACTGCCCACCACAGTTGTTTCCAGTAAGCGGGTCTAATTTTTTTCTACTGAAACATTTCACTATTTGTACGATTACCAGACTGAACCCTTTGAGTGTCAGAAAGGTAGCCAACACATTGCAAAGCAATATGTTGCATACCCCTGTGCCACTCAAAGGGTTAATGCTTGGGCAACGCCATTCCCAAACTGCTTGTATATACAGTATTGTGCAAAAGTTTTAGGCATGTGTGAAAAATGCCATGAAGTCAGAATTCTTTCAAAAATAGACATATTAACAGAACAGAAGAAATATCTAAAGCAACTCAATATTTGGTGTCACCACCCTTTGCATTCAAAACATCATCAGTTCTTCTAAGTACCCTTGCACAAAATCAGGGGTTTTGTAGGCATATGTCTGGATTCAAATGCAGGAGATAACTGTTACCTTCCGTTTTATCAAAAATGTTCCTATTGAAGTTTATGGGGAAACCTGGAGATAAAAGCAGAGATAAAATTAGCACCTGCATTTGAATTCAGCCCATAGTCAGGTGTATGATTAAACAATTATACCAACAGGTACTATCGATCCTCAATTTAATATGTAGTTTGAAACACAATCATTGAAAAAGTGTGTAGGAAGAATAAATCTGGGTGAGTAACAGCCAAACTCCGCTAACAAGGTGAGGTTGCTGAAGACAATTTAATGTCAAAAGTCATACACCATGGCAAGACTGAGCACAGCAACAAGACACAAGGTAGTTATACTGCATCATCAAGGTATATTCCATGCAGAAATTTCCAGGCAGTCAGGGGTTTCCATATGTGCTGTCCAAGCTGTTTTAAAGAAACACAAAGCAACGTTAAGGACCAGTGGTCAACCAAGGAAACTTAGTGTAGCAGATGAAAGGTATATCATGCTTACTTCCCTTTGCAATTAGAAGATGTCTAGCAGTGCCATCAGCTCAGAATTAACAGAAAACAGTGGGACCCTGGTACACCCATCTACTGTCTGGAGAAGTCTAGTCAGAAGTGGTCTTCATGGAAGACCTTCAGCCAAAAAGCCATACAAGGCCAAGCAACTCAACTATGCGTGAAAACACATTAATTGGGGTGAAGAAAAATGGCAGCAGGTGTTCTGGACTGAAGAGTCAAAATTTGGATGTAGTAGAAGGCAGTTTGTTCACCGAAGGGCTGGAGAGAGGTACAAGAATGATTATCTGCAGGCAACAGTGAAGCGTGGTGGAAGTTCCTTGCTAGTTTGGGGCTGTATTTCTGCAAATGGAGCTGGGGATTTGGTCAGAATTAATGGTCTTCTCAATGCTGAGAAGTACAGGCAGATACTTATCCATCATGCAATACTATCCAGGAAGCATCAGATTGGCCCGTTTTATACTGCAGCATGACGACTCCAAACATACAGCAAAAGTCACTATGAATTATCTTCAGCATAAAGAAGAACAAGGAGTCTGGAAATGAGGGTATGGCCCCCACAGAGCCCTGATCTCAACATCATCAAGTCTGATTGGGATTACATGAAGAGAGAGAAGTAACTGAGGCTGCCTAAATCAATAGAAGAACTGTGGTTAGTTATCCAAGATGTTTGGAACAACCCACCTGCTGAGTTCCTTAAACTGTGTGCAATTGAACTTAGAAGAATTTATGCTGTTTTGAAGGCAAAGGGTGGTCAAGCCAAATATTGATTTGATTTAGATTTTTCTTTTGTTCACTCACTATAATTTTGTTAATTGATAAATATAAACTATTCACATGTCTATTTTTGGAAGCATTCTTACTTCACTACATCTACTCTGTCGTCCAATATGACATACAGGTACCATGGGGAGGCGACATCTCCTTCCAGTAGGCTTGAACATTTCTAGAAAAAAAAGTTGTGGGTGGAGCCTCCCCTCCTCTTTATCAGGCTATCCCCTAGCTCTGTCTTCTAGTTAGATGTGTTTCAGAAACGGTGTGGAGGCCGAGAACGTTTCTGCTTAGTTTTTAGAATTACTTATTATTTTTCTATATTAGATAAGGGTGTTAAAATTCCCCCATTAGGTGGATTACCATTCCTGGCTTCCCCTGTAGGATTGTCCAGCTGACAGGTGCTGTTGTGGACTCTTGCAGCCCTGAGGAGAGAATCATGCAGCCCGTTTTTCTCTCTCCTAGCTGGGTCTCTCTGAGGCTCTGTTTCCACAATGGTAATCTGAAGACAGGAGCTCAAGTTTTGGTGAGTAACCTTTTGAGTGCCATGGTCCACTTGTCCCAGTGCTCCCTTCCATACAGGGGTCTTCTTGGAGTCTAAAACTCCTGCACTCAACTTGGGTATCTTATTCTGATTGATCTCTGGGGTTCTGGAGCTTGGGTGGCTGCAATTTATGCAATTAACCCCTTCCCTGCTGGTTTTACTAGGTTTGGGGGCTTCTTTTTGCTTTTCCCATAAGGGTTGTCCTTTTTTTATTGATCCCTACATGTTCCCTTGGGTATTTGGGTACATTTAGACACTTTTGAAAATGTTGTTGTTTTAGTGTTCTGTGCCTTTAAGGCATGTTTACCGCGTGGCCGCACTTGCTCCTTTGACCTTAATGGGACAAACTGTTTTAGGACATATCTCTGCAACCGTTTGGCATACAGAGTTGAGAGAGGGCTCATTCTTCTTGTCTCCTCTTACCCTATTATCCGGTTCACATTCCCAGTGTCCTGGCCCCCCCCCCCGGGTCCCGGGGAGTGCAAGTTCAGGCATTGTTAGGTTACAATAAAGAGAAAAGACTACAACTCCCAGAATTCCCGTTCACAGGCTTTCTTTCGATTGGCTGATGGTTTTACAGAAGCCATTTTCTCTCTTTGCTGGATTATCCTACTCTGAGGCTTGTTTCTCCTTGCTCTCCTTCACAGATGAACCCTTCACCTGGCAGATAAATACTTTCTGATGTGATTTATTAATCTGGGACACAGTATTTGCGTTTTCTCATAGTGTTTAGACACTTCTCCTGTTAGGATGCCGGATCCAAAGGGACATGGGGCTAGACCAAATGGGAAATGACTAAGGGGCGACTCTGACCCCCCTTGCTTACTGTTCCTCATGCCAAGTGGGGTTCCCTAGAGAATACTCAGGACATTTATGCCCCTCTTGTGTTGCGGCCCTCACTACACCACATGGGCTCTTCAGCCTTGAACAAGAGTCACTCTGGGTCAAGGACTTAAAGTCCTCTATGGCACAGTTTCCTCTTGCCCTCCAGGGGGTCTTCCATTCTTAGAAATCCCCCACCACCTTCAGGTTTGTGGCCCCTAAGGCCCCAGGCATACCTGCCCTCTCTGAAAGCTATGAGGAAGATTCTTTTGACAGGGATACGGAGGAAGGGGAGTGTGATGAAGGGGACTCTACCTATGCTTTTGGCGACCCCTTTGAGGCTGACTCCACTCCCTTTGCTGACGGTCTAATTAAGGCAGTTTTGACTACCCTGCAGGTCACTAATACCCCTGATGTGGGCCAGTCTTCTTCTTCTTCTGATGTCTTTCAAAGGAGCAAGAAGCCCTACACTGTGTTTCCACCCAATGACACTCATGGACCAAGTTATACTGGATGAGTGGAAGATGCCGAACAGGTGGCTTTCTCTTTTTAAGAGATTTTTCAAGCTGCACCCCTTTTCAGAGGCAGCTTTGGCTCATTGGGCTTCACCAATTACAGTTGACCCCCCAATTTCCAGACTTTTAAAGCCTGTTGCTCTGCTCCTGGCTGACTCTACAGCACTTAAACCTATGACTGACAGGAAGCTTGAGGCTATCCTCAAGTCTAATTTTGCTGCCATTGGAGCCAACCTGCTGTCTACTTTGACTTTTGCTTGGGTCACTAGAGCTATTGCCATCTGTGGCGAACAACTTATTGAGGCTGTCAGAAAAGGAGCCTTTAAGGAGGACCTTTTTTACCCCTCCTGGCCAACATGTCTGAAGCTCAGACATATGTCACCGATGCTCTTTTTGATGCCGTCAAACTCCCAGCAAAGGTTTCTGCCATCTCTGTCACTGCTAGATGCACCTTGTGGCTCAAGATTTGGTCTGGTGACTTTTCCTATAAGAAGTCACTGATTTCTCTCCCCTTTCAGAGCAAATCTCTCTCTGGGCCTAAACCTGAAGCAGATTATCAGTGAGGCCACCGGGGGCAAGAGCACTCTATTGCCTTGAGTCTCCAAAGGTCCTAATATGGTGAGTAGACAGCATCTTTTTTTGTACCTGCCAAAATGAGGTGCAAAGGCATAATCCGAGAGTGTCTCAAACTAGCACCCTATGCCCCACCACCAAGCCCAGACAGCAGTGGCGCTCTAAGCACGCTGCCAAGCCCAAGTCTAGCAAGTCTTCCTCTCAGAATCCTGGTCTGCAGTTGCCTGTTGGTTGGCTCCTGCACCATTTTTCAACTGCCTGGGCAGCATCAGTGGCAGACCAGTGGGTTCTGCAGGTGGTTTTGCAAGGGTACAAGATTGCCTTCAAATCCCTTACTCCTCACAGATTTTTCCACTACAAGACTCCACTGGGCCAAGAAAAGTTGCATCTTTTCAACGAGGCAGTTCAGGCTCTCTTGGACAAGGGAGTTCTGATTCCAGTTCCTCCTCGAGAGAGGTTCAGATTTCTATTCAGACCTGTTCATGATGGTCATGAGGGATGGCGGCAGTCACCCTTTCTTGGGCCTCAAGGACCTCTATTCTTTTGTAGAGACTGCAAGCTTGAAGATGGAGTCCTTGTGCATATCTGGATCTGCAGGATGCTTAGTTGCATGTCCCGATTCATCCGGACAGTCAGAAGTACCTCTGTTCGCTTGCGACATGGAGCACTTCCAGTTCACCGCTCTGCCCTTTGGGCTTACTTTTGCTCCTTGGGTGTTTGCCAGAGACCTAGGGGAATTGATTTCCTTCCTGCACACCTGGGGTAGTCAGGTGACTCCCTATATGGACAACCTTCTGCTGAAGGCTCCATCCAGGGAACTCCTGGACCAGCATGTCCAGGACTGTGCTCAGATTCTCCTCCATGGGTGGATTCTCAACATGGACCTGGACTCAGGTTTGATCCCCATCAGCAGGTTTTTCTGATGGAGGACTCTATTCAGCAAACCATGCATCTGGTGTCCCAAGCTCTGGAGTGGCTTTCAGCTCCAATGGACACCACAGTGGCAACGAGGATACTGGAGAAACAAGAACCCTGTTAGTCACTCTCTCTATTATATTGGGAAAGAATGTCTGTGACAAATACCAATCAAACTAGAAACGGGGATATGCCTTCTGGGCTCAGACAAGTAACTGCAAGCCCAAAGAGAGCACTGCTGTGCTGAAAAGTGTACTGATTTGCTGCTAAAAGCTTCATGGCTATACTATAGTGGGCTAATGCTTCAATCCTGCTACTTTTCAACTCCATTGCTATCCTAACTGTACCACTGCTCCAATTATGCTACTACTTCAAGTTTCCTTGCTATACAACATTGTGCTATGGCTTCAATTGTGCTACTGCTGCAAGCTGCATTGCTAGACTGAACTGTGCTACTGTTTCAAGCTTCATTGTACTGAATTGTGCTATTGTGCTACTACTTCAAGCTTCAATGTCCTGAATTGTGCTACTGCTTCAAGCTTCATTGTACTGAATTCTGCAATCTCTGTACTGAATTGTGCTTCTGTTTCAAGCTTCATTGTACTGAGTTCTGCTATTGCTTCAACTTTCATTGTACTGAACTGTGATACTGCTAAAGCTTCATAGCTGTACTATGTTGTGCCACTGCTACATTGCGGGAAAGTACCGCTACACCACTACCACCACACAGATCATACACTCACAGCACAACACATCAGCACAGGAACATTAATTCCGCAAAACACCGCTCCTCAAGCATGGCGTATATTGGCACTCTACAAGAATTCAAGGTGAAGAGACATGGAAGGCATATATAGAAAGAGTACAACACTTTTTTTTTTTTTTTTTTATGTGAACGACATCCCTCAAACAAAACAGGCATGAGCTTTCCTCATCGTAGGCCGCAAACCTTATGCCATTCTGAAAAACCTGTTGGCCCCGGAGAGCCTACCGGAAAAATCATTCATTAAGTTAGTGGCAGCACTAACCCAATACTACCAGCCGCAACCTCTAGAGGTAGCAGAATGGTTCTGGCTGTTCTCATGCAAGCAAGCACCACAAGAAGCAATTCACTCATACATGATACATATTCGCAAATTAGCGTCCACTTGCAATTTCAGCTCACACTTATCACAGGCAGTGAGAGATCAATTTGTGTTCAGATTGGCAAACAAGTTAATCCAGAAAAGGTTATTATCAGAAAGGGACCTCATGGATCGTTCTGACCTAGACATCACCATAGCCATGGAGATGGCGGAAAAGGACGCACTGCAGCTCCAGACTCATCACTCTGCCACCGCACCTGGGAGGATGACAGAACCGTAGTAAGTATTCAAGGTCACGAAGATGGAGAAGCCAGACCCAAAGGACACAAAACCAACCCAACATTGTTTTCGTTGCGGCGCACCTTTTCATAATGCATCCACATGCTGTTTTAACCGCTATAACTGCTCAAAATGTGGCCACTTACAGAAGGTTTGCTGAAGCTCCCATGGCTGCAGATCAACAAACCAAACACTCAGACGCGCAACCTACTTCACCTAATACACAACTCCACCAGAGGAACGTGATGAACCTTTAGACACAGATGGATGGCTAGCACACCTAAGTGTGTTCAATCTTCAGGCCCCCACAGACAGAATGCAAGTACTAGTCCGGATCAACCAACAGCCTCTACTCATGGATCTGGATACAGGATCCACCGCATCAGTGGTCACCCAAGTCCAAACAGAAAAAGAGGGGTTGGCACTACAACTGCATCCAACAGCAGTCACGCTGAAAACATACAGCAGTCACATGTTGAAACCACTAGAATATGCCAAGGTGACAGTAACTTATAAAAACAAAGACTTTAATGCAACATTGCATGTCGTGGGTGAAGGTGGCCCACCATTATTCAGCCGAGACTGGATTAGATTGATGTGGATGCCAGACCTACAGTACCTAAAAGTTCACGCCCTCATTGACGAACAAACCACTGAGACAAAGCAATGGAATTCAGACCTGCAACTACAATTCACTGATGTATTCTTACTGATGCTAAGGAAAGTAAAAGACGTACAAGTCGCATCTGCCCCAGAGATTTGTCAAACGACCATGGATACCATATTGGCAGGAATTCCACACACAAAATGCCAACTGGTCGACATGCTGATTACAGGAACTACAGAAAAGGAACACAAAGCTAATATCAGACTTGTCTTACACAGTCTCCAAGAACACGGACTTAAAATGAACCTAGAAAAATGTGAATTCCTCAAAACGTCCCTGATATTCTGCAGTCATGTCAAAGACAGACATGGGTTACACACATTGGCAGACAAAGTACAAGCGCTAGTGCAGGCACCCACCCCAAAGGACGTTACTCAGCTGAGTTCCTACCTCGGCCTGCTGAATTACTAAAATCGATTTATGCCCAACCTGGCACAGACACCACATCCCCTGCACAGGCTATAGAAAGCGAAAACATCATGGTGTTGGATGGAAGACTGTCAACAAGCTTTTGAGACAACCAAAGACCTCATCCTTTGGTCCAAAGTCCTAGTACATTATGATCTACAGAAACCACTCACCCTAGTCTGTGATGCCTCACCATATGGCTTAGGAGCCGTACTGTCTCACATCATGCCAGACTGCTCTGAGCAACCAGTTTCTTTCACTTCAACATCCCTAACCCAAGCAGAAAAGAATTACTCGCAAGACAAGAGGGTTAGTGATTTTCTGGGCCCTGCTGAAGTTCAGAAAAAGGAATCTCTACCACTGCAGCAGCCAGATTGCAATGGTATGCCATATATCTAGGGGGCCTTCAATTACAACATATTGTATCGTCCACATGAACAACATTCAAATGCAGATGCATTCTCACGACTTCCCTTAGCACCACAAGCGAACCCCAGCACCACAAATACCTGGACACATTAAGTTTTTTTTACGGACACCTACACCTCAGACCAGGATCCTACCCTGTCGCAAATCTTACAATACAACCAAGAAAAGTGGCCTGACCGACTAACCTCAGTATTGCAGCTGTACACAAAACGAAAGCTGGAATTGACATTCCAGAAGGGATGCCTTCCATGGGTAATACCAGCTTCACAAAAAACCACCCTGGACATATTGCAAGAGGGACATGAAGGGGTGGTTCGAATGAAGCAACGAGAAGGCACAGCAGTCCGGTGGCCCTCTTTAGATACAGATGTAGCCACGTGGGTGACCCAATGGCCTGCCTGTGCACAAACCCAAAGGACCTTCCCGCCAAGGCCAATCCAGATGTGGCACTGGCTATCCATGCCATGGGAGAGAATACACATAAACTTTGCAGGCCTATTTAAAGGTGTTACCTATATAGTCATAGTGGCTGCACACTCCAAATGGCCGGACGTAAGGCCCATGGCAACAACCACAACAACAGCAACCTTTACAATATTGAAACAAATATTTGCAACTTTCGGGTTTCCAAAACACATGGTCACAAACAATGGTCCACAGTTCACAGCACAACAGTTTCAGAATTACCTGGCTACGATCGGAGGCAAACATACACGGACTGCTCCATATCACCTAGCCACTAATGGATAAGCTGAAAGGTTTGTACAGACATTCAAAGCAGCACTGATAGCCTCCGCAGAGGAAGACGAACCAAGAATGGACTTATTAACATTTCTCTTGGCATATCGTACATCCCCACATGCCACCACCGGGGTGGCCCCAGACCTACTCATGTTCGGGCGGCGATAAGAACAAAACTAGACACCCTGAAGCTGGATGTAGCAGCAATAGTACAGCAGAGAGAAACCTGACCAGGAACAGACACCCCACTTTGCCAATACCCCACAAAGGCAAGGGTATGGGTCCGCTATTTTATAGGCACCAAGAAGTGGATCCCAGGAGAAATGATCAGAGTCCTAGGCTCCAGTCATACCTCATATGCACTGAGGCAGGTAAAGACTGGAGGCATCATGTGGACCAAATCCGCCCCACAATTCAACCCAATACTAAGCAACCACCACCACCCAAACCAGACGAAATATAAGATTACTTTGTTTTCACACCCCGACCAGCACAGAGACAGGACCCCCAGGGCCCTGACCATCTGAATTTACCCAACCAGCCAGTGGCTGAACCTCCACCTGTACCACCTTCCCCAAGGCCAGTGCGAGACCGTTGACCCCCAACTCGATGGCCCCAGGACCTTAAGAAGCTGGAAAATCCTGAGGAAGAGCCAAATATATATAATATATATATCCTCTCTCCTCTCTCTCTTTTGTGTTGGTGTGTCTGTGCTCTCTCATTTTAGAAGTGGTGTTCAGCCTTTGTGTGCCAGCAACAGGGACACTGAGACCCCGTGGCATCAGCCAGAAGCCCTTCAACCCTAGTGGTCCAGGAACCGGAAGTGCTAACCAGAAGTGCCGTGACATCATGTCAACTGGGCCCTACCTGGACGCATACACAGCAGAACAAAGGAATCTGCCCAGCAGACCGGACTCCTCCATGCACGGCTCCCAATACAACCCTATAGGCCCAAGCCTAATCCCCTTTACGTGTTATAAAAGGAGGCTGTGGTTTGCGCCTCCAAAGAAAATACCAGTGTCCTCACTGAGCATTGACGACAGACACCACAACAAACAGACATGGAGTACACACAAAAACACACAAACACATGCACAATACACAACATGCACACAATACACCACAACACACACGCCCAAAACACACACAACACAGAGACAATACACACATGCAATACACCTGCACAATACACATTAACATGCAATGCACACACTCACAACACATACACACACACAACACACACGCACAACAAACACACAAAACACACACCATATACACACACAATATACACCACAGGATGCACAAATTTACAAAACACACACACAAGCAACACACATGCAATGTACACACACATGAACAATACACACCTGCTCAACAGATATACAAACAAGCACAAAACATATACACACACCACACACACAAATTCAACAATTCAGTCAATAATAACATTGTCTCCTTTCTTGATTTATCTGGATGTCAGGGGAAAATAGTCCTACAACTAAATCCACTACTTTTTTAACCCTATAACTACCAGGCGTATCACATTCTAGGTTTATTTAGTGATATATACAACTGCATGAGACATATTTTTGGTTTTTTTTGGGGGGGAGGAGGGACTATTTATTTTATTAACCGCATAATATAGCTAACAGCTGAACAAAGCGTTAATTAAATATGCTTTATTCAAAAGTTATTGCAGCTCAAATGTACATTTTTTGGGTGTGGTATTTTGATTGACTGAAATGTTATGGAGGAACTGTTGCTGCGGCATCCTTTGAATAGTTATCAGTTACCGTAGTTTGAGCTATAATTAATTATGAATAACACATATCAGCAGAGTTATTCAAAAGTTTTAGTCTTGCAGCATATATATTTTCCATATTTGTGATGCTATCCCTTTAATTCTGGGGCAAACCAACTTGAACCACAGGAGATAAATAACAATTCCCCAAATTTCTGTTGATTCAAATCTGGCTTTTAACCCTTGGAGTGACAGATGTTTCAAAGCATTTCTTTATAATGTGTTGGGAATTTTTCTAGAATTCAATGGGTTAAAATACCCCTTTAGATCAAAGGGGATTTGTATTTATACCCTATGGTACAATTGGTTTGCTGCAGAATTGCCCACTCTTCTTTTGAGCAAAGGGCCCATTATATTGTATGAGGAGTTTTCCAGTAATTTGAGGGAAGCTCTTTCCTTTACACTCACTGCAGAACAATACACTAAGGTTCAGTATGGAGGAGATCTGTCTAGAGAAGAAATAATGTATTGCCATGACCTCTCACCATATGCACAAATAATTGGAATTGGGAATTTCTTAAATACCTTGAATTCAAGAGAGGATTCAACCTCAGTGAAAGACAATATGTTGGGGACCTCTCTAGCGTTTAAACCCAAGTGCCCCTGTAGCCTAGCATACTTCTTTTTGATAGTTCTGCTCATTATTAATATTTGCAGAGAAAAAGACCCCTCCTGCTCTAGGGATGACACCAGTGATGTGTCTTGGTAACAGTGTGGCATCTAGTAATTATTCCTTTGTGCATGAGGTCTCTTGTGATTACCCTAGGAGATAGGGACACTTTGAACTGACACAAGTGCACATGTGCTGGCAGCACTTGCCAACAGCAGAGGTACTATAAGAAGTGATATAGCGGCTGCAGGGATTTTGCAGAGACTGGTAATCATTAATTTTAATAATACCAAAAACATTACAGGATTATTATATATAAAGTCAAAGGGATTTATGTGAACCAGCACTGTCTCTGGGTATGCAAGCTGCCTCCCCCCCAATTTCTTTTGGAGTTGTATCACAAGGGAAAATACCTGGGGATTGGGTTTGCCAATAATGTATTAGAGCTCTGCACTGCCCAGTCACACTAATCCTGCTGGGAAGATCAGCAGAGCAATGTAACAATTCTGAAATCACCCTCACTCTATGCATTTTTTAAATTAGACAGGCTATTAAATAGATTTTGTGGATCCTCTCTCTACATTTACTATAAAAAGGTTGGGTGGTGGAAAGGAGATAAGTAGGGTAGACACATGGCTGTATTATGGACTAATACCTCCTAATAATTTCCTGTCACAGATATATAATGTGCCACTTTTTATATTTCACACCGCAAGTCCCTGATTGGAATAACTTTAAAGTTGAAAAAAAGGAGACAGAAAAGAAACTAAGTCTTATTCTCGGCACTTCAACTCACAAAGAGTGTCCAAGGGCCTAAAACGACCCTAGAAGAAAGGGGATCAGAAAATCCCAATAACCCTATACATTTTCCCTTGTGGCTTTCTTCATGATATAACCTCTTCATGTCAGTCTTTGGTGTCATGTTAGTAGCAAGACCACAGGACAAACTCTGCCCACTGAACATGATAATGTTAACTCTATAAAAAGCTAGTACAAGGTCAATAAAATACCCATTTATACCACTTTCAGTGGTTTCTCAGCTATGGGTACAGCATATATCTCCCCGCAGTCTCATTCAATTCCCCTTGCAGATCATCGGTATCTGCACTTTGGGATAATGTCAGTGCCTCAATTAGATCCCGTGGGAGTGAAAGTAAGATTCCTATTCCTATACTCTCCATTGGAAGCCCTGTGTCAGTGAATCTGCTGCCAGTGGGATTCTAAGGAGAGAAGTGAAAGGCTCTAATGTCACCCAGAGTTGTGGATATCTTTCCAATGGCTTGAAGAGACTTTTATTGACCCTGTACTGCCCCTTTAAGGACAAGCGAGGGTGTGCAACCATTGCCTTGCAATGCATTATATATTCTCTCTTTCTTAAAGCGGAACTTTCACCCAGGGCTTATAATTTTAGGTTCTTTGCTACTAGCCAAACCTGAAAAGTTACTCGCCACTGCAAGCGAAAACATACCCACCATTGGCTAGTGGCGAGTGGAAATTTTGAGCCCTGCTTTCACCTATATCTTTTTAATCCTACACAGTTTAGTTATTAGCTGAAAGTTAGGTTTATGCAGGGCCGGATTTGCCATAAGGCAGAGTAAGCATCTGCCTACAGGTGCACCCCACAGAGGGGCGCTTGTCATTGCAATCAAATTTTTTTTTTAAATATCTTCATTCACAGCGCTACGATCTGCATGCAGTGGCAACAGTATCCCACTGCCCGCCTGTTACTGCTGAGCTCTCTCGTCGGCTCTTTAGTAATGAGGAGCACTGGGAGATGACATCATCTCCCAGTGCTCTGCATTCCTAAAGAGAAGACTGCGCGGGAGCAATAGCAGCAGCAGGTCTGTGCAGAAGGAGGCACAGACCACTCCTGCCATGCCGCTGCCCACTAGGGAGGTAGGAAACGGATACGGGGGACAAAGTGAGGGTAATATGGAGATGATGGGGGCAATGCGAGGGCAAGTTGGAGCTGATGGGGGCAATGTGGGGATGATGGGGCAAAGTGAAGGAAATATGGAGCTGATGGGGGGCAAGTTGGCACTGATGCGGGCAATATGGAGTGGATGGGGGCAGTGTGAAGGCATTATGGATATGGGGGGGTAATGTGGAGATTTGGAGCATTGTGGAGGTGTCCAGTGGAGATGGCAAATGGTGGGGGGAGCTTCAGATTTCAGTGCCTACAGGCTCCTGAGATGTAAATCCGGCCCTGGGTTTATGCAAGTCTAAAGTTAAAAAATATTGCAGACAAGTATTAACCCTTTGAGTGCGAGAGGGGAACGCACTGCAAAGCACTGAAAGGGTTAAACTACCTTTTTATTGTGTCCATAGCAGAGAGGGAGAGCGGTACCGTGTCTGTAATGTATACTATGATTTTCATCTCCTTCCCGTTACATGTAGTTCAGAGCTACATGTCAGTTGGAGGGAGGGATGGATTGACAGCCTTCTGGGAGGACCTAAGAAGCACTGCGGGAATCTTTGTCCCACAGCGCCTGGCAAGCTGACGTCACTATTCTGATACAACGGGGGTAACTGCCAATTACTATCATGTCTGCCTCCAATGACATGACACCCAGGGCTGTATATATCAGTCAATTACGTACAGCTTATGTCAACATGGGAAGGACAACATTAACGCAGTCCCCAATGGGATCTCATGTGGACACAGGAGAATGTAGATCTGTAATGCAGGCGAATGGAACATGGTAGCACCATTGCAGCATCCAGTCATCTTTTTACCCAATGGGTTCTTTAGGCCTTGTTCAGTCTCATCATTGAAGAGCTAAAACTGAACTGTAACCAACAGTTCTGTAACATTTTCAGAACTGTGATGTGGTGTTTGTGTATAAAGCTTAGGTTGCTTATGCTACAATAGTGCTGATGTATTAAAAATGACTGGGGGGTGGATACACTAAGGTGTGAAAAAGAGAGGATAAAGAGGATGTAACTTCTCTGTGATGAGCTATCTAGTTCCTACATCATTCTATGAAGCATATGCACTAAGTTAGTTAGTGCATAGGATCCACAGGATAACATAGGAACTGAAGAGCTTATCACACTGGAGACATTGTCTTCTCTTTGCCACTGCTTAACCTAAAGGGTTTTGGTGATCAATAAACGATATGATAAGTGATGAAGGAATTATTTATTTATGTATTTATTTAGTATTATTATTGTTATTTTCCTTGCATTTATACAGAAGGAAATCTGCTTTTTCAACAAATTCCAATGGTGGAAATTGATGGGATGCATTTGGTACAAACTAGAGCCATTCTAAACTACATAGCCGGCAAATACAACCTGTTCGGAAACAACCTGAAGGAGAGAGCATTGTAAGACTTCAGTTTTTTTATTTCAGACTTATTATTTAACACCGCTGTTCCCAGGACTCTGTATTTCTGCATTGCTTGCTGGTTTAGAAGCAAATGGGTTAATGTTATATAAATCATAGATTGTATGCCCTGTGTGTGTGTGTGTGTGTGTGTGTGTGTGTGTGTGTATATATATATAATATATAAAATGCTTTGTGTGACAAAATGGTTGCTTTGCTCAGCATGCTGTAAGCAGTGGGTAGTGTTGGAGTATGTGACTGTTTCAATCCTTTCTCTGCACCATGGGGAGTGTTAAGTCTTATGCACAAAACAAAATAGGAGCAATTCTAAATTTAAAGCTATTTTAAGTGTATGGTAAGATCTATTATGCTGGAATATTATGAATATAGTTCCTTATGAAGTAGCAAAGATATATGCGAAATGCGTTGGGTATTTCTGATTGTAACTTTCTGATCTTAATATTTATCCCAGTAATATTATACTTGGCTAAAGTGTTTACTTTTACTCTCTATATAATAAAAGGTAACTATTCTTCATATTGTGATCTGCTATTCATTTGGAACTTGAAGTAGCAGGAAACCCATGGAAGAAAATCAACAAAGGACCCTCATAATAACAGTTTCTGTTATGTGAAGATATTTCATTTTAATCTGGTGAGCATTGAATTCTCACGGGTCTATATACGACTGGTACTGTTTTACTCAGTTACACAATTAGAAGGTTCTGAGTCCCTCTGTTCGTTTTTTTTTTTTTTGTTTTTTTTTGTGCTTTAGTTGGTTGCCAACTCCTGCACAACACTGGTGTACCAGGGGCAGCGGCTTTTCATCTGAAGAGTGACAGGGACAGTACTGAAACCTATAGGATTCTGTCTTTTCCCAAAAGGACTTATAAGTTTTATTTTAATTGTACTATCCTATATAATAATTTGCTGCAAAGTTTGTAACGACACAGTCATGCTCAGTAGAGACTGCTGTGCGTGCTGCAGTCATGCGCAGTAGAGACTGCCCGTGACAAGGCTGATACAGAGCGGGGAGCTCCGAAAGAGCATCCAGCTCTGTATCAGCCACGGCGCGGGCAGTCCCTACTGAGCATGACTGCACCACAACCGGCTGGCACTGTATCAGCCGCAGCGTGGGCAGTCTCTACTGTACATGACTGCCCCGCGACCGGCTGGCACTGTATCAGCCGCAGCGTGGGCAGTCTCTACTGTACATGACTGCCCCGCGACCGGCTGGCACTGTATCAGCCGCAGCGTGGGCAGTCTCTACTGTACATGACTGCCCCGCGACTGGCTGGCAGTGGCACTGTGGCCCGTGTAACGGGCTCTTCATCTAGTATAAATATAAACTCGCAGTCCTCTCTCATCTTGTAATTGATAGTTATATTGTTCCTGTTTTAGTTACCTATATATTCAGTGTAATAGCCCCTTCTTTCTCTTTTTCTACATAAAAAATTTCCAATTGATTTACATAGAATTTTGAATTGGAGACCTCTCTCATGCAAGTGGTTAAAAAAAACTCCATTTAAATCAATAAAAGTTCTGGTAATGTTTATTTTTACCTAATGGTGTAATTGTTTTTCTTCAGAATTGCTCCTGTTCTATTTTGTGCATAAGGCCCGCTATGTACGAACTGGGAGAGAATTTCAGTAGGAAATTCTTCCTTCTCCTTAATCCAGTGTTAAGGGTTTGTTCATACAGAACTTATGTTTCCAATCCGGCAACAATGGGACTCAATGTTTCAAAGCAAGAATACACCAGGGGAATAGAGTTGAAAGCATTTTAATATAACGTACACACAAACTATACAATAAATAAATGATAAAATTATTAAAATCCTCAAGCACTTTTAAATGTTGTGTTATTTATATATTTAATATGATGCATATATATTTTACATTAACTCCTTAAGCACAAGAGAGTTTTTTAATCCTTTCAACAATGTGATTCCCTTGCAGATTCTTGCCTTGTCCCAGGATATGACAGAGCAGTGTTGCTAGGCAATTCAGGTGCATTTGTCTCAGTGTTCAGCTTTGACTCTTGCCATGAGCCATATATTCAAAAGAAAAGTGTATGAGTTGTGTGGCAAAGAACTAAGAAAAATGCCTTTGAGTTAAATGAGGATTTAACTTCTTGAATGCTAGTGATGTCTGTGTTGGAGAAATCTCTAGTATTCAAGGGGTTAAAATCTCCATTTTAATCAATGGAAATTTTTGGATTTTTTAGTTCTCTTCTATAGTGCAATTCGCTTGTCCAGGCCTCCTCACCTTTTCTTTGAAGATATGGCCCTTTGTTTTAGAATACTGATACATTTTGTATATTTTGAGAATAATGAATATTCCTTGCATTGTGTGTCTCACAGTTTACAGCACCGATAACCAGTCTGGTTTTCTCTTTTCCAGTATTGACATGTACTTTGATGGCATCCTTGATCTCATGGGGCTAATCCTTACTTTGTGCTTTTTGCCTGAAGATGGTAAAGAAAAACAAAAAGACCTAATTAGAGACAAAGCCACAAACAGATACCTGCCAGTCTATGAAAAAGTATGAATGTGCTTTATTATTATTTTTTAATGTAATTTAATGGATTAAGCTCCTTAGATGCTAGAGACATTGCCATTTCATCACAAAGAGAAGTCTATAGAAGCATATAGCACAAAAGTTAGCAGCTCATGCCTCTACTCAATATTGAACTGTACAGATATACGATGAAAGGTCTGACTTCTAAGAACTGCTGTCTGCAAGTTACAATTTTGTTTACAATATCTGCCACATAAAGTGTAATCCCAAGTAGAGAGAGGGTGTAATTGTGCTCTGGGTGCGATAATAGAGTTTCTCTATGACCTCTCAATAGAATACATGTGCAGCACAAGAAAAACATGCACTTCCACGGAAGAAACTAAATACTCAAATAAGAACATTGAATCTTTATTGTAGCATAAGTATAAACAGTCTTTCAGTACCTCGAGTCTTCTGGTCTTAATATATCTGCCTGGAGAGGCTTACAGTTATGGAGCAGCAAGCCAGTAGATGCTGCGAAATAGCATCCCACCGATCAACTCATTTCACATTCACCACTCTTATTCATGATCAGAGATGCAGACCAAAGTAACCGTTTAGTCTTTAAACTCTCATTAGCCAATCTTGTAGCACTGTGTCATCACAGTGCATACAGAAGTAGACATGTATAGAGCACCACTGAGAGTTAACCCTTTAAGATCTATCACCAGAAATAACAAGCAGAAAGAAGTGAAATAAAAATAACAGAATGCAAATAATAAATGAAGATATATATCACTAAAGTCAATAAAAGCTACTGTAGCTAAAATTATATACTTTGTAGCAACACCTACCTAAACCAGCAACCAGCTTTCAAAATAAAATAGGAATAGAGAGAAGTGCCACCATAGTACCAAACCCATACTTCAGAATAAATGACTACAAATATTCATGACTACATAAATGTACAGTTGTGATCTCCATAGCATGAAAGGTCTACACTAATCCAATGTCTTTAATTAAAGGCTCTATACAAATTATAGTGCTGTCAGAATGTGCAATGAAGGATCCACTCACTAATGAAGCTACTAATTATCACCCTGAATACTAATTCAGTACTAAAAATTATTAATCAAGAACACCGAACTGGTGAAGCAAATCCCACCTAGTGCCACTATAATGAATATAGAGTTAGACTAACACTCCTATTGAAGACATCCCAACCCTTCATGCTCTAGGATGGAGAAAATTGCTACTTAAAAAATAGAAAGCTCTACTTATATCCCACAATACATTGGGTGATGAAGGAGTCTCAACCTAAATGTTGGGAAATGCAACCCAATGTCTTAACCTACACAAAATAAATTCAATGCGCCCGATGTTAAAAAACCACAAGTCCTAATCAGATGTGAAAAGAACCAGATAAAGAAGAAGGCAAGAGAAAAAGTGATTTGAAATTATTATTGTTTATATTTATCATCCCTTCTAGTTCCTTTTAGTATGGGTCATGTTGCCCAGCATAGCCCACCTAAAAAGTCAACAGCTTTACAATGCATTGCACAACCCCCTGGTACTAATATCATTTACAATTGCAATTCCATGCAGAACGTGATATGTGATTGTTCTTTCAGTCTGATTGTGAAAAATAACTGACTTATCTAATTAGTAGGTTCACAATTTTATTTCAAGGTCTTGAAAGAGCACTGTCAGGACTTCTTAGTTGGGAACCGGTTTAGCATGGCCGATGTGCATCTGCTGGAAGTCATATTAATGTTGGAGGAGGTCCATGATGACATCATTGCCAACTTCCCTAATCTGCAGGTAAACATGAGAATGGACACATATTGTAATAAAGAAAACAATTTGGGGCATAGGTGGAAGTGATAATTGGAGCAGTTCTGGAGCAAACCACCTGCTCCCCAGGGGACAAATAAACATTTGCAAAATGATCACTGTTTTTAAAGCGCAATTATCTTGGTTTATTAAATCTGCTTCTATGGGAGCAGCTTTGGTAAAATGACCTTGGGCTGCACTGTGTATCCCCCAAATGGTTCCTGTCAGCAGGCCATAGGCTTAGAAAACCGACCTCCTTGGCTGGCAGTGTGCTGAGTCACAGTCCATAGACCCTTAGTGTCAGACTTGGAAGCCCATCATTAGGGTCTATGTAGGCTATGCAAGCACCCCAACAGGACTGACTTCAGAGTCCCTCACCTCAGTCCCCCTCTTTCCTCTCTCTTTCTCTCTCTCTCTCTCTCTCTCTCTCTCTCTCTCTCTCTATCTCTGGACCAACAAGGGAGCTCTCAGGGAGGGGGGTCTCTTTTCAGGCCCCAACTCTGATCTCCCACTGGACCCCCCACCCCCAAGGCTCACAATGCAGTCCTGAAAACTATATCTACGAATCTGCTTCCAATGTTGCAGACCTCTAACACTGAAGGGGTTAATAGACTCATTTAAATAAATGGGACTGGTTATTTGTTGTCTATGGTGCAGCTGGACTCCCCAGAATATTGCCTTTGTCTTCCCATTACTTTTGACAGAATAAATCTACTATTAATACAAAAAAGCTTAGTTATATCAATTTCCATGTTAAGGCCTAGTGGTTTCAAAATGAGCTCAAGTTAATATTCACTTTTCATTAAAAAGTGCACAACTCATTTTTATGAGGCCCTAGAATGTTTTAATTACCCCTTGAGGACCAGAAGGTTGAGCAAATTACTTTGCAATGCATTGTACACCCCTTATGGTCCTCTAGAGATTAAAAATGAATTATGTCTTCCAGAGATGTGTTTTTAAAATGTTACTTTGTGTAATGCATTGGAAACCTTTCTAACATTCAAATGGTTAAAACCCCATTGAAATCAATGGGAATACAGGGAATTTTTATTTTTCCCTTATGTTACAGTTGGTTTGCTCCAGAAACAAAGTGCACCATGGGGGGGGGGGGTAATTCAACTACCTGTTGATTTAAATGGGCTTTTAACCTCTGGACTGATAGACAGGACTCGTTGCGCTGCATGATGATGATTCATATTTACATTATTTCCAGGCTTTCAAAGAAAGAACCAGTGAGATCCCAACAATTAAGAAATTCCTGCAGCCTGGAAGTCAAAGGAAACCTATGGGTGATGACAAATATGTATCGACTGTGAAGTCTGTCCTTGGAATTCCATAAAGGAGCCCGCTTTTATTTTAGGGGGAGCCAATCTATAGGTCTTCAGAGATTACACATCACAGATCAACAAATTAGAGTTTTAGGGCATATATATATATATATCAATTTTAGTGAAACCAGCTGCATCATGGGGAAAAATACAAATTCCCAATAGATTTAAATTTGGATTTTTATTCACTTGAGTGCTAGAGACATCACTGATGCATTGAAAAGCAATTCTTTGTAGACCTCTAGCATTAAAGGAGTAAAGTCCCATTTTAATCAATGGGAAGTAGTATGTGTACCCCATGATGCAATTGGTGTGTTCCAGAATTGATTCTTTTTGCTTTCATACACAAGGCCAAGGTCCTGGCTGGGGCTTATGTACTGCTGGGTGGGGATAATGGGAAATTAAGTGCTCAACAACTGGAGAACCAGATATTGACTGTCTTAAATTCTTTTAGCAAAGCAAGTGTTGGACACACCTCTCACACATAGAGGGTTAATTATGGTTCTCGAAGTACAAAATACAGACAGTGAAGAAATTAAGCAATTCTGGATCCAACCAGCTGCATCATATGAGAGAAAAATTTCCCAGATCCCTATTGAATTAACCCGTTGCGTGCCAGAAGCATGCAACGCATTGAACTGGATTTTAACCACTAGAATGCTAGTGAGGTCTCCAGTGCAATGCTTTGCAATGTGTTGGAGACCTTTCTAACATTCAAGGGGTTAAAAACCTCATTAAATCAAAGGGAATTTGTGTTGCAGTTGGTTTGCCCCAGAATTACACATATTTAGCTTCCTGAATACGGCACTATATGCATACCTGGGAATTGTCCAGAGACTTTAGAGACTAATTACCAGGTCTTTGGGGACAGAGGCTGATTCTCCAGTGGTGGTAAGTTTCTTCCGAAACTCTGCCCTCTTCTCCTCCTTTCCACTCTGTTCTGCTGACTTCCCACTCACTTTATGACACAAAGATAATAAGCCACACCCACCCAATCAAACCCATTTATGACTCAAATCTTGTCATTTACATCCCCCTGGTCAGCAGCACATGAGCCCTCTCCAGTGGCTCAAGTGGAGGAAGTTCCTAAACATGCCTATATGATTTGTTTCACATATGAAGTCATATTTTTGCAGACTTGATTTTGTTTCCTAACTTGTAGAATAAAAAAAACTATACTTTTATGTTTATGTCTTTGTTCAAAACCGTTGGTTCATTAATTAAATTTAAAACAACAAATCTCCCAAAAATAATAGAAATAAATGAGGGGCCATTTTGTTAGGTATACTCTCCTCATCCAGGTAAATGACCACAATGACAATGGGTCTTATGTATGAAATAGATCTGGAGCAATTCTGGGGCAAACCATCTGTACACCAAGAAAGAAAAATCCTCACTGATCTAAATGGAGCTTTTAACTCCTTGAATGCTAAAAGGATCTCCAAATAAGGACCCACTTTTTCTTATAAGCATGCTGCCTCCTCGAGTTCTGTGTATTAACCCCAGAAGGATCATCTAAAAGTAATGTCCTGGTTAGTGGCTGCACTTCAATAAAAACTCCCTAAATTCCCATTGATTCAAATGCAGCTTTTACCCCCTTGAATGCTAGATCTCTCTAAGACATTACAAGCAAATCAACTTTACCATATGTGACAAATAACAATTCGGGTTGATACATCGATGTGATAAACTGGAGATGACTTCTCCAAAGATATCACTTCTCCATTTCCTATGTTATTCTTTTTACCCTTTGGAGATCTTGATGCATAGGCTGTATAGAAAAACATAGGACCTGGAGAAGTGATATGGAGAATCATTTCCGCTTTATCACCTCTTTATCACGCCTTAGTGCATAATCCCCTTCCTCAATTACCATGCACCTGAATAGAGGTTTTTAACCTCTTAAATTCTAAAGATTTCTCCAGTCAATTGCTTTGCAAAGCATTAGAGACCTCTTTAGCATTCAACTGGTTAAAAGCGTGATTTAATTTGACCATTTGTCTCCTATGGTGCTGCTGGTTTACTCCAGAATAACTCCTGTTTTTATAAATATGCCAAATGGGGAGATTTATAAAAGTGGAGAAAAAAGTGCTCTAAAATGAAGTTTGCTATGTCACTGAGCTACCAGTAAGAGCCCTAATGTCTGCAGGCTGTACTGAGACCCACAGGGGTCTTTACCCTCTATTTACCAAGTATTAAGTCCATTCTGTACTTTTCATCACCTTGAAGGTAGATTTTTTTTTTGCTAAAATGTTATTCTACAGATTGATAACAGGTTGCTTATTTAGTTATGATAAGATATGTTCTGATTTACTTTTAGAGTAAGACACAATGAAAAGTAAAACTGCCACATTCCGTAAGATCAATTAACCCTTTGAGTGTCAGAGAGGAATCCAACGCATTGCATACTCCTCTGGCACTCAGTGGGTTAATATAAAACTGATTTAATCCAAACTGTCACTCAAATAAATCACCACTGATTATGATGTGAAATGGGGGCCCAGACTGACATGTTTTATGGTAAAGGCTCAGAGGAAGACTTATTTAGAGGAAAATGTTCAGTCTGGACTTCCTGTGACCTTTTCCCACCAAGGGCCAGATTGTATTACAGGTGCTAAATATTAACTCCTGTTTTATCAAATATTTCCCTATTGAAGTCTATGGAGAAAACCCTGTAATAGAATCTAGCCCAAGGTGAGACAAGTGCACACTGAGAAGAATTATCCTGATTAGCTTATTCTAAGGCATGGTGACCCTCAGCTGATCACATTTCACTCCCTTGTGCCGTTACAGACAATATTTTTTCTGTATTAAAATCAGTCATGTCCCACTCTGAAATATCAGGCAAATCTCTGCTAAAGAGAAACTGTAAAACCACAGACTTATATTTCTACCTTTAGTGGGCTCCATTAGGGAGTTACAGCTGATTCCCTTTAACCACAAGGAGAACAAGGGTCCATGCTTGGGATGCACTTACATCTGTGGAAGCTCTTTATGTGCCTAGAGGGAATCAACTGCACCTCAGTGATGAGGCCTACTAAAGACCAGAACATACATCTAGTATTTTACTGTTTCTTTTATACAGATGTTTGCCTGACAGCTTGGTGTTGGTCCATCTATAGGTGGGACCACACTTATGTGAATATAGAAATGTGTTCTGGCAATGGCTTATGGGGTGAATAACGTGACTAAGCAGCAGCTGAAGGGGGTTGGGAGGGGGTGTTCAAAGAAAAAACTGCCAAGTTTTATTTGTTTCCCATGTGCACGTCACACCTTGTTTTTAGTATTGGTAGTCTAGTGAGGATTAGGAGGTTTAATCCAACAGCAGTTGAGGAACCAAAAGATGCCAATGTTACCGTAAATATTATAGTAACAGCCCTCCTGCTTTACCTGTGGAACTGCTGTTATGCAAACTTGCTGGCTACAAAGGACTTTGTGTTGTATCCAGAAGCCATAAAGGAGCAATTCTGGAGCAAACCAACTGCACCGCAGGGGGACAAATGACCATTCTCAATTATTTACACTGAGCTTTTTAACACTTACAGGTTAGAGAGGTCTGCAGTGCATTGGATGGGTCCTATGTGGTTATGGTTCCACACAGTACTTCTGGTGATGTCCCTGACCATAGAGCAGGATTGTGTTCCCTGATTCGTTTATTCATCTCTGAACTCCAGCTTGGTCACTGTCATTTCGGCCACTTTTAGTTCCGTAGTTTTGTCCAATATATTCCCTTTACACTGTTTCCATGAACCTTAAGATATTTTCTATGAATGTGAAGGGTCTTAACAGCTTGCATAAGAGGTGCCTGCTTTCCCAGGAAGCAGCCAAATCCAAGGCCCAGATTCCTTGTGTGCAGGAAACTGTTCTGTTGTAGTGATCCTGGTGACAGATTACCCTGTCTGTCTCAGTAAAAATTGAATCACCTACCACCACCATCTGTCTAGGTCTGCCTGAGTCCTGGATTCCCATCAGTGCTAGAGGGGCTGTTCTCCCAGCTGTTAGAGAGAACAGTCCGCTTCAGCAAAGGCATTCCTGTGCCAACATCCCCAACATCATCACTCAATGTAGCAAATCTAGTACAATGAGTAAATACAGAAGTGCCCTCCCTATTTCTTTGCCCCCTTGCTAGGTCAAACTGTAACCCATCTAGTTACCTGCTCTTTTTTTGTGTAGTCTCCACCCACAGAACTTCCTACAACAGCTTCCATCTGCTCAGTCAGCAGTGCCCTCTCAAAACTGAGAGTCTGCTCAGGGTATTGGTGAGACAAATTTTGTAATAGAAACACAGAAAGGTGTCACAACACGGAGCAGAAAGAAATGGTATGGTGGTTCCTGAAGTCCTGGTGGTATACTCCTGGGTGAAGAACAAGTGGAACTCACATACTACATCTATTGGATATAAATTATCTTTTGCGATTTAATGCTATATTTAAGGAATGGATATGTATATACTTTCAATGGAGGACTCATTATAAGCGTTCAATTCATCATAGGAATTCAAATATAAGCCCTGGTACCAGTGTTTTTTCTTTTCTTTTTTTTTCTTTTTTAATAGTGTGTATGTTGTTTGGAGCTCTGATACATGTTCAGGGTTGTGCCTTTTTGTGTGTAGGAGAAGTTGTCACTTATCTCTGATTAGACCTCTAACAGTGTGGTGAGGGTCGGATAATGTTGGTAATTTGAGTGATAATATTGATGGTGTATTGGTTGAACGATACACACATAATCATTGTTTGGCACCCATGCTGTGACTTCCTTCTTGGTACACTTTTTCTTAATTTTTTTGGTATTGTTTATTGCTATTAACAGCATCTAATTTTTTGGGAATTGAGATACATCAAAAGTGCTGATATTGTTTACCTTGGAGAATGGTAGCTAGTGTCATGAGCACACTCTTGATTACCATCCTGCAGATGAGATCTTGTTATTTGAAATTAGGGTCCTTAGGAAAATTGAGCCTCCTTTCGTATATACTGTTTTATATTGTATATTTTTAATTTTGTTGTTTTTTTTTTTGTACCATATAATAGGACATTTTCCTTTGTAGTGTGGTGGAGGTGCAATACGCAATATCATCAGACTGACTCACTAAACATTGCTTGTGATTTATTATATCTTTATGGGTATAAATATTGTGGTACTTATGTTTTTATCTCTGAATGTTTTTAATAAAAACAACTAAGATATTTTTTAAATATTGGTGAGACAAACTGCCATTGAAGTACAGATGTATACCTCCCTAATATAAAGTGACCAGACATCTCCTAAAATGCAGAATGCTTATGAAATCATATGCTACAGGGTTATACCGATTTATTATGCAACACTGAAAATGGGATTGTTGCGTACTTACTGATGCATCCTTTTCTTTTAGTCGATGTGGAACACAGGAACCATAGCATAAAGCAGGGCATTTGCCTTAAAAGGCTTTTAGTGGCTTCTTACCTGCTTCCCTTTAACCCCACCAGGCATGCTCTGTTTTAACATATAGCAAAGATGTAAGAAAAAGAAACAGAAGTGTAGCAAGAAAGTGAATCCCATGAACTAGAGAACCCAAGAGGACACCCCCTGCCCCAGACTCAGTTATTTTTTCTCTGGGAGGGAAGTACTGTGTTCCACATGGACTAAGACCAAAGGATTTATCTGCAAGTACACAAACAATCCCCTTTGCTCTTTTGTACTATGTGGAACACAGGAACCCTTTACATATACCAAAGCATTCACCAATATTCCAAGGAGGAAAAGAGAAAAATCCCTCAAACTACAGCACAGTTTCAATGGAGACAAACTGATACAAACTGATCCTCAAGTGTCAACGGAAACCAACACTGCAAAGAAAAGAGCAGGAAACTAACAGGGTACTGTCCAAAATAAATCCAAGAAGGACAATGGCCTGTAGGATCTTCTGACCAAAACTAGCTTCCACATAGCACTTACTCCTTCTTTGTCCAACCTACCTTCAATAGACTGTAAGCTTTCACAAGCAAGACCTTCTTATCCTTTTGTTTTCCATATTCCATTTGTAATATTTAATATCGCTGTATGTCTATTCCCTATTGAACAGCTCTGTGGAATTTACTGACTCTATATAAATAAAGAATAATAATAATAGAGTCCCGTTAACCTCTCATGAGAAGGAACAGGCACCAAGATCTGCATATATACCAGAGAACAGACTGCTTTTAAAAATTATTAGTTTGAACAGGATCATGAGGAACTGTAGACAAAAAAATGACAAGGAAGAAGCCTTGAAATCTATGCATATGTTACCTCCTATTGCTTCAGGCAGACACAGCCCCTGTGAATCATTCAGAGGTAGCCTTGTCAGCCTGTCCAGGCCTGCTTCTGTTTTAGTATAGAGCTCCCCTGGGCCACTGAGGGAATAGGTGCCCTGGGCACTTACCCAAACTGGAAGTGGGTAAGGAAAGCAACTAGTTTTAAGTGTAAAAAAAAAAGTTAAATTTAGGAATAACCTGAGGCCAAGGGATTATCTCCTTAGTGTCTGGAACTAGAAGCTCATGTAAAATCCTGGTTTAAACTTAATTATGTCTTGTCATCTCCTGGAAAAAATGAAAAAAGGGCTTGTCAGTCTAGTAATTCAGTTCATTATGTACCTGGGGATTAGCTTTTATCACCAGACTGGTTGGACGAGATCAATTGGCAGGACAGACTACAAGCTACAATACACAAATACAGTAGAGGATAAATTACAATATTAACCTTCACATTCCTTACCCTACAACACACAGAATGCTAAAACATTCTATCATACGATTTCAACAAGGCGGTCATGCACCTAACTGGGGCTAAGGGACAAACCAGGGATTAGTTGGGGTTATAAACCAAAGTCCTGTGCATGAGGCTGGGGGACTTACTGTGACAGTCCAGTGCCCAAACAGTCTGGATGTGGTATGCACTAAGGGGCCAGGTTGGTGGTATTGTGATGCATTTGTACAGATTCCATCTTGTCATACACACTAAGACTGATTAAAGTTGCATATCCCTAGATTGTAAACATTGGCTCTGGGAAAGTCATAAAGTTATGTTATTCATGTTTCTTAATCCAAAATCTATTTGTAGATGCAAGACACTCATGGAACAGATGGGCTATATTCCATAACATAGACACCAATGCAGTGCACATGCTAGTGCAGAAAAGATCAGCATTGAGTTAGAGATCCTGGATTTCAAGAGTTTAAAATCCTCCTTTAAGTCAGACTTCTGGTCTGGCAGCCATACAATTTGGACGCATGAGGCTATAGCTCTGATTGAGGAAATAAAATCAACATCCCCCCCTGGGTATTGCTCAATCCTCACAGCCTCTGTCTTATTGACCGGCAATTGTCGCCCCCATGCTAGGGGGGTGTCATGAGGAGTCATGATACCCCTCTTGAGATCTGAAGTAGTTTTTTAATACAAATTACATATATAATTAAAAAAATCAGTTACACATAAATTAAATATTTAATTACATTTTCACACAAATTACATATATAATGAAAACAAACACCTTTTTTTTTTATACATATACAGGTTGCCTATTAATCCTATGAGTACCAGAGGGGTAGCAAAAACATTACAATACCTCTCTGGTACTCCTGCAATACAAAATATGAGGGCATGTTGAATATAATAGGAGAAGAAAAATGACGGGTAAAAATGGGGAAAGAAATCATGGGAGCACTGTAGTCGACTTTTCAAGGGGGAGGGGGGTTAAAATGTCGGATGTACAATATTCGTTGAATTAATATGGTGAAAGAAAGCACTGTAAGTCAACTTTGGAAGGGTTAATTGTCAACTATGAACAATATTTGTCGGATTAATGTGGTGGAACAAAGCACTGTAAGTCGACTTTTAAAAGGGGGGATTAATATGTTGAGGGGGGCACTCTGTCGGATTTTGTTATGTGGAGAACACATCTAACACTGAACTTGATCTTTCTGTCATCAAATGTACGCCTATTTCCTTCGACATTTTGCGTGTTTTTTGTTACTACTCTGAAAAGTGGTGTCTACGTCAGTTTTGTTTTACCGTGGTTCAGCAATAGAATACCAACGTAACACATGTTTGCAAAATTCACGCTACTTGTTTTTCTTGTAACGTCGGTTTTAGCGCGGGTAATAGAATCGAGCCCAACGTTGGTATACCACTACAACATTCCCTCGTTAATTGAACAGATGACCACTGATTTTCAGTATCAGAGGAAGTTTATCCTTTCTTTCATTGCCGACTAAATAAAAAATAGTTTATTTTCTCAGACCATTAAACATCATTCAAATGCTCCCCGTTTACATTCTCATCCTCGACATCTGAGTGTTAAATAAGACATTTCTGGACTTCCTTTGCGATGGCAAACAACCTAAAATTAGTCTTGCCAAATTACAGCAACCAAAATCAAAAGGCGGGTTCAATTTGCCAAACATCTGACTATATATTGTATCCAGGCTACTTCATTTTACTAAGGATTGGATCTTGCACCTTTACTGACTCCTTTAGAGATCAAAGATTTATCCATCACATCAATCTCGCTTATTTATTCCATTCTCTTACTGCTCACATACTGAGACACTGCAATACAAATCCACTGATATTTTCATCTGTCAAGGCATGACAATACCTGAGGAATTTGCTGTACAAGAACAAAAACATTTCACAATTCACTTTTTTGCCCCGATGGACACCCTGTCTTTCCTAGAAGGCGACCCTGATGCAAGATTTAAACTCTGGGCCTCCAGGAGACTAATGTTTGCAGGGAACTAAACTGTTAGACCAAAGAACAGGGTTGATTTGCTCCCAATGTAAAATTTCACGTGTCTACAAACTGCTACTATCCCCTCCTGACCCCAACAAACATTCAATTAAACATAAATGGCTTCCAGGCCTAACAACAGACTAGATATTACTAAATTTGTACAGGCAACTGAAGAGCTCCCCCGCTGCATACTTCCACAAACTGAATTATCATACATGCTTTTGCACAGAACATGAGTCACACCCACTACTGCCGAACGTATTGGCCTCTCCTCTTTTCACCTTGCATTAAATGCAGCTTTCAGCAGTAAACTCTACTACGTTATTTATACTCCTGTCCTCATATGCAATATTTGTAGACTAAAATAATTTCATGCACCACAGATAAAATAAAAAATATATTTCGGCATCATCCTCAGGATTTATTGGGGGGGTCTATGAGTCTGACATTACTCTATCCAAAACATTAAATTCATACTCATTGGTTATTGACTTCTTCCCTACTGTTTCAGCACCTGAAAAATAAATTGCTTCACAACAATGAACTGGTCTCTTGCTCTAACTGATGGATGAAAAATGTATCCAAATATGGGAACCCTGCATCCTCACTTTATCTTCTGCTCAACAAAACTAACTTCTACAGATGCTTTAAATATATACAAAACAATGCATATTATAAGCATAAATCAGTTTAGAAGAAAACTAACACATCCTAATAATAATAATACCCCCACATCCACTTACAGTACTATAGCCAGAACATTCTAATGGTCTTTATGAATTTTGCCCTCGTGTCTTTGTGTAACTGGGAGGGTGCAATGTAAGCTGCCTAAATCTGAACTCTGTGGAGAAGATACTTCACAGAGAAATACTGAACTGCTAGTTATTATGTAAGAAACACCAGAGGTAGGATGCTCTGGGGCACAACACAGTGAAGTCAGTTTAGTGCCAAAGTCTGCAGGCACCCCAGAAGACAGCCTAGAGGATAGCTACTACCTCCTGGGGTCAAAGGAGGAGACAGACACGGACACAGAGTTACCTGCACTGTTAGTCAAAAGTTTGTAGCAGGAGAAGCTGGAAAGCAGGAATATTCAACATCCAACACAAATGTTTAGATAAAACCAATTGAGTTTAAAGTGGAACTTTCACCCGCTATAAAGTCACCCTGCTATAATTAAGCAGGTAGCGAGTAGCTTTATAATAGATATGTTACCTCTGAAATGTAGCCCATTATAAAGAAATCCTTTATTGTAGGAGACCAGAAACAAGGCATCAGAGAAGACATCTTGTCTGCACTCCTGCGCTGTCAGTTCCAGTCTCCACTGAGAAGCACTGCAGCGTGCCACAAGGTAACCAGAAGGGACTGACTGCTCAAGTGCACTAACCTGGCCGTCAGTCTCTTACAATAAAGGATTTCTTTATAATGGGCTACATTTAAGAGGTAACGTATATTATAAAGCTAGTCGCTACCTGCTTAATTATTGCAGGGTAACTTTATAGCAGGTGAAAGTTCCACTTTAAAAATGAATATACAGATTAGTGAAATTCTCTAATTTTTGATGCAATATATGGTGATGGCTGATCTGATAGATATGTATACACATACAGCAGTGGCCTTATTCGGCGTATAGAAAAGGATAATTGATGTGAATTGTACATTGACATATATGCAGAGTTGACAACAAGCTGCTATCTCTCTTTTTTCTTTTTAAGAAAATCATCATGAGATAACTCATGAATACATGTATTGGTGTGTTTACAACTTATCATCCAATCTGAAAATTATATTACATGCTTCTTTCAAATGGATCTGGAGGTTTGTTAAAAGTTATCCAATCATAGATCGGGGAGGCAGGACAATTGGTATTTAAACCATAAATTCATGAGCTCCAGGCTCCTTACCCTTGAAAAAGCCCAATGGCGAAACCGGTTGGGTTATACTAAGGCTACCTGACCTTGGCCTTGTTTGTCTTGTGTTCTGATTGATAAGGGAATATAAGTTGGAATCGGAGGTAATACTCAATAGTTGAGGACAACAATGACTTTGTAATATGAAGTAAAAAATCCATGTAATGATCAACATAATATACACTTTGTTCATGAAATAGCCAAATTCTTTGTTTTAGGTTTGGAGGAACGCATATAGACAGATTGAGTGAGGACAGTCCCAGTTCTCCTCACATGAATCTTCAGCTTGTCTGACTGTGTCAGTCAGGCGGTGACATACAAAGTGAGATTTTAGTTCATGTATATATGAAAATATACAGGATTTATAAGTTCCTCGATTTCAGGATTCATTGACATTTAACGTCAGGATTTTTTGGAACCAGATTAATATATATCTCGATTATTTATCCCAATAGAGGACAGGATTTCATCCTGTATTCAGAGATCAAATTGTCTCCAAGTTTATGTAGATTATGTGATATAAATTTTGTTATTAAGGCCCTATTGCTCCTTTTTATTTGTTCAATAATCTGGATCAATTTTCATCATGAGATATTGTTTTGCTTTATTATGTAAACAGATCACACTTATTTATTTAGAAAATGTTTTACCAGGAAGAATACATTGAGATTTCTCTCGTTTTCAAGTATGTCCTGGACAGTTTTCAGTAGAGGGTTGCTTATTTATACAAATTGAGAAACATTATATATTACATGTTATTAAATATACATACAAATATTCATATGGAAATTTTAAAATTATAAACAGTTACACTCTGTTTTTAGATATAGAGAAGCATTTACTTTTAAGGATTTTAGACTGGGAGCAGATCTGATTATTTCAGGCAGATTGTTCCAGGCCTTTGGCGCTGTGAAGGAGAAGGCGGCTCTTCCTGCTTCTTTCTTGTATTGTGGTAGACGTAGCGAGTTGTTTGCGGTGGAGCGGAGGTTATACATAGTATGTAGAGCAGGAGTGAGCATACTGCTCAGGTAGTGTGGTAGTTTTCCATATATACTTATTTCTCTTATCATTTTGCATATTTTCACAACTTTGAAAATTTGGAGTTTCCCTTTGAAAACTCATTTTATTATCAACACAGAAAAAATTGCATATTTCACAATTCTTTTTAGATAGAGGTTTGTAGCAGCTAAAACTGTATTCTAATTATCTTTTTCTATTAATTATCAAATTAATATAACTTTATCACAATCACAATCATTTTGATACACACATCACTAGAGTTTACAAACATATTTTAGCACATGAATCTAGTTATTTGAGCACCTCTTATTTTACGTCACATCTTTGCCAGGTTTTTGTCTTGGTTCTTTCTGTTTGCCAGATCCTTATTTCCTGCTCTGGTTTTGTGCTTAGTCCCAAGCCTTTATCAAGCACCAGTTCCTCAGTGCTGGGGCGTGATCAAAGCGTTCCAGTGCATGTTCAGTTGTTTTTAGTCTTGTTCCAGAGTTCCCTTGCTTTTCCTCCAGTGTGTATCCCATGTATTGACCTTGGCCTTACTTCCTGACCACCTACTTGCTCTTCAGCTTTGTACTGTGCATTGATTTGATTGATTCTCCATTACTGACACCTGCTTTCCTACTCATCTATGCACCTTCTTGCTGCTTTTGTACCCACCTGTTACCGATCCTGTTAGTCCAACCGTCAGACAATTCAATTGATTATACCATCTGTTCTAATCATTCGACTCATCTGCCTTCACAGTTCACCGAAGCAGTGAGTATGCGACTACTTCGAACCTTCTGTCGTTCCTGTACTGCCATTCGACTGACAGTCGGATTCTAGTCCAACTATTCAAACTTTGATTCCTTTGACCAATAGTCATATTTTTAAGTCGCAGGTCTGTGAGTCCAGTCCTTCTGAGTTTTCTGCTCCTTTACAGCAACATACAACTGGTACTGCAGGTTTTACCTATACCTTTATCTGTCTCCCTCCCTTTGTAGCAGTAGGTAGTAGCTATCCTCTAGGCAGTCATCCAGGGTGCAGGACTGCTCCTCCGATCAGAAGTAAACTGACCTTGGGGTCAGCACCTTTAACTTGGACGCATGCAAGTCTGCCTAGGTGGTCCAATGTCAGACAGCTCTGTACCTCACTATCAGGGACGGTGCATTTTGATGCCCCACCCCGGTCGTCATCTAATACCACACTGTGCCCCCTTTGCCCTTATCCAATATCTAATACCCCTCTGTGCCCTCTGACCCTCATCATCTACCATGCCATGCCCTCTAAATATATACCACCCAGTGCCCTCTCACTTCCATAACTGAATTCTACCCAGTACCCTCTCTCCCAATTTCTAATTCCACCATGTGCCCACCAACACTCATCTAATAACAACCTGTGCCCATTTTCCCTTCATCCAGTATCCTGTGTCCTCTAGTCTATCTTCTTTACCACCCAGTGCCCTCTCTGCCTTTATCATCCTTCTTTGCAATGCCATCATCTAATGCCACCCTGTACCCCCTTTCCCAGTATTTAATACCAATCTATGCCCTCTCACTCCCATCATCTAACAACACCCTGTGGGGCAATTAACCTATTGAGTGCCAGAGGTAAATGAACCCCCATGGTACTCAAATGGTTAACCACCTTGAATGCTTTTGCACTGCATTGGAGACCACTTTTACATAAATGGGTATAAGTTTTGGTTCTCTATGGTACAGCTGTTTACCAACTGCACCAGGAAATAAATACAAATTCCAATTGATTTAAAATGTGATTTTAACCCATTCAGTAGTGGAGAGCTCCCCAATAAATTGAAAGCATTCAAGATGGTAATCCCTTTGAGTGCCAGATGGGATCAAGGCAGGGTTTGTGTCCCATACAAATCTTTAGTCCTCAATACTGGCTCTCTCTTTAACTTACTCAGTAGCACTCTGGAGTCCACAAGCTCTTTTAGGCAAAATTCTCTCTAGGGCTTGGGGCCACTATAGCAGAGATACCACATTTACAAAAGTTGTTTCTACCATCAAGGCAGTGAGAGGCAACCAACTTAATGTGGCTTAGCGGCTCCAAGCAGCGTGCTTTTACAAATGAGCTTACCCTGTCCCCATCATTTGCAAGTTTGAAACAACTTATTTGTACTTTGTACAGGCTACAGCAACCCATCCCGATTCCCGTGGCATGTCACTGACTCACTCATACAACGTTTCTCACGGCACTCCGTCTCTGCTCCCACTCGCATTGCTGAGTGCTCTTTCTCTCTTGTATGATCTTCTGGGTGCGGATGGTGGTGGTGCACCGATGCGGTGCGTGCGTGCACCTGACGTTGTCACGTCTGCCGTCACTGCATACGCTGGCTCCAGGCTCATCGTGTTTCATTCAGACAGTGAGTGAGTGGACTCTGTCTCCTGCTACCTGTGGCTCACAGTGGCTGCCTCACCATATGAGACAAGAACAAAGCCACCAGCCAAGGAGACGCCGCGAGGAACGGAGAGAGTCAGAGGCGTAACTAGAAGCCACTGGGCCCTGGTGCAAGAATTGTCATGGCCCCCCCTCGACCACATTGGCCACCGCCACATTGCCGCCCCTGCCCCCCCATTTCCACAATGCCACCATCTACACATTGCCCCCCAAATCTCCAAAATGCCCGTACCACATTGCCCCCCCAACTCCAAATTGCCCCTTCTCATTCCAATTTGCCCTTTCTCATCTCCACATTGCCCCTTCTCATCTCACATTGCCCCATCTCACTTCTCATCTCCACATTGCCCCTTCTCATCTCCACATTGCCTCTTCTCATCTCACATTGCCCCATCTCACTTCTCATCTCCACAATGCCCCTTCTTATCTCACATTGCCCCTTCTCACTTCTCATCTCCACATTGCCCCTTCTCATCTCGACATTGCCCCTTCTCACTCCTCATCTCACATTGCCCCTTCTCATCTCCACATTGTCCCTTCTCACTCCTCATCTCACATTGCACCTTCTCACTTCTCCTTTCACATTGCCCCTTCTCACTTCTCATCTCACACTGCCCCTTCATTTCCACAATGCAATGCACCTACTGATCGTCCTCAAGTCCCTGGTGGTGTAGCGGCACCGGTGTGGCATGAGACCAGATCTGTGCCTCCTTCGGAGCAGAGCTGAAGCTCCCACGCATTGTTCACAGTAATGCAGAGAGCTGGGAGATGACATCATTACTGCATTACTAGAGCGCTGGCCGCCAAGAGATCAGCTGTTAGAATTAGTTGCTGAGGGAGTCACAGGGGCCTCGCGGCAGATATAAAAAATAAATAAGTTGGAAAAAAAATTCTCCCCATTTCAGCGCCCCTCCGCTGCTGCGCCCTAAGGCGGCTGCCTGAACCGCCTTATGCTACCACCAGCCCTGCTCACTATACAAACCCCAGCATCTTGCCTGCTGGGGACTTCCTTATTATGTACCTTCCCTGTTGCTGTATTGTGCTCCTGTGTATTCTGTATGTACATATTAATAGCAGTCTGACTTGCTCCTCCAAAGAGTATGGTTTCATGTGGCTTTTTTTTTGTGGAAGTATTTTACCAGGAAAAATACATTGAGATTGACTCTCATTTTCAAGTATATCCTGGACTCATTTTATGGTGAAAGGCTGAGATGACCTTGCCAGAACTAGAACCTGTGACCTTGTGGTTTGAACAGATTTTATAGCTTGTGCATCAATCAGCTGAGCCATCTCAATGGCTGACATTGGGGGATCCCAGTGACAGACATCCAGGACTGACTGAAGTTTTCCCTTGCACATAGGCACATGAGCAAATTTTTTAGGGGTCATTGGGTATTTTTGATAAGTGGGAATTATTATTAGTAGATGTTAGTTTTTCTTTAAGCAATAGTTGCAAACAGTTTCTTAGTGACTTCGACTGACTACTTACCTTGTCGTCTTCATAAAGCAGGCATCTGTGCCTGTAGACCCCAAGACCTTAGTTCATTTTGCCATAGATATAATTGCTGGGAGGACCCTATGCAAGTAGGTCAATTCTATTAGGGCCAATCAATAAAGCAATCAAACAATACATAAATAAATAAATTACAATGGTAATTTTAACACAGTTTGGTATTCTTTTATCTGTGCTGTGATCAACCAACAAAAGTCAAATATGCATGACAGTCACTAAATTAGCCCCCATAGAATGGAACAGCCCAAACCATTTGTTATTCTGTTGTATTAGGTGAGTAAGATATGATAAGGGGATATATTTTGAGCTGGTAGTTTTGCACCTACAATACCCAGACATAGAGTCACCAACACATGAAAAAAACACAGTAGTACAAGGGAACAGCATCAAAAACACAAGACATCCTTACACTAGTTACTGAAAGATGAATAAATACGGGGCCAAAGTGTCACGGTTTTCAAGACACTCAGACCAGTAGGTGAAATAAAACACAGTTTTATTAAGAACAAAATTAATGACAGAGTCGCCCTCTATAGGCAGCACTGAATAGCAGCAAGGAGGCAACAGTAGGACCAATATACAGATACTGACTTAGCAGCACAGGCAGATAACAGATACTGAGTACAGAGCTACAAGGGTTAACACAGTAATCAGTCCGTCTCAGTTGTGGTGTTTGGCACGCCCAGGGTGATAATAGGCAGTAAATGGTGAAGGAAACTCAACACCAAAAGTTCATAATACTGAGATAACTGTCCAGGAAAGAGGAACCTACAACCCAGAGCCTGCTGAACTTGAACCGGTAGCCCCCACGGGCGGAATCACGGAGCCAATAGATTGCAAGAGCTTGAGCCAATAGCCCCCACGGGCGTGATAACGGAAGCAACGGGATTGCAAGAGCTTGAGCCAATAGCCCCCACGGACATGATAATGGAAGGAACTGGATTACAAGAGCTTGAGCCAATAGCCCCCACGGGCGTAATAACAGAGACTTGCACAGTAGCAGCTAAAGCCGGAGCACCTACCGGGGCGCTGTAACGTAAACCAACTATACTGTATGGAGTGATATGAACCGTTGCCTTACAAGGCCTACTGAAGCAGCTCAGCAGTAATAGTGGTTGGAGGAGAAACGGCTCAGCAAGAATAGCAACGCTCTTTACCAGACTGGAGGCTCAGAACCGGGAACACAGCTCTGCATGGGTTAACGGCTCAGGAGGAGGAGTACAGCTCTGCATGGGTAAATGGCTCAGTAGGAGAAGTACAGCTCAGCACGGTTTAACGGCTCAGAAGAGGAGTATAGCTCTGCAATGAAACAGCTCGGTAGCAGGATCTCAGCTCAGCACGGGTTAACAACTGCAGCCGCAGAAATACAGTTCACTGGAGGAAGTCAGAATGTCGCCTCAGCAACAGCGGGAAGCTGAAGCGTAGTCTGGGCAGATGTAACCTGTGCAGGTCACGGAGCAGAAACATCATACAAGCCTGGTCGAATCACAGAGCAGGTTCTCAGACAAGCCGGATCAGGTCACGAGCAGGAACGTCAGCCAGGCCGGGTCGAATCACGGGGCAGGAACACAGGAACGTAGTCAGAGCAAGCCAAGTCGGTACACCGGAAATCAGGAACGCAGGAACACAGCGCAGCAATACTGGCTCAGGATCACCACGAAAGGGCACCTGAGAGGTGCCAATGGCCAAGTATAAAAAGGTCACCAGGGGTGGGCCAAACAGGCTCAACCAATCGGAGCGCAGCACAAGTGAGAGTGACAGGAGAGAAATCACTGCACCGTGATACAAAGCCCCAATTTCAATTCATATAAAACACAAGGGACCAGCCCCCTCAAAACAGTCCTCTGCAAACAGTACCAACACCAAAAAATATCCCCCCCAAAAAAAGTCACAATAACAATGTACTCCCCTCCCCCCACCCACTAGACCACCACCACCAATCTAGGCTCCATTTTCCCTCCAATGTTTTTCACATGTGATATGTGGAGGTCCAGCTCTGTGCATGCAGCCCTGGTCTTCCTCTGCATTCTCCTCCACACTTGAATAATTAAGTAAAAAACCCTCAGCATTTATCCACCATTGTCACTAAAAAAGTTTAAACAAACAAACAAACCTCTACGCCATCATTTCTATTTGGGCCATTGTCCTCATGAGAGAGAGAAAAAAAATTAAACACGGAACACGGGTTGGCTTTTATATGGCCATCCCTGTTCAAACTTCTCACACATTCTCATTGGCTGGAAGGTAGGATTACATATGACACAGAATATGCACTGGAGTAACCTCTGCTCTCACCATCTAGATGAAGGGGTCACACATTTGTGTAATGATCCTTCCATCTATTCAATCATTGGCTCGAATTGTCTTTTTTAATAACTTTTGAAAGAAACATCTCCAAGGATAGGAAAGGCCCTACATGATTTTTTAAGGTATACTACCCCTTTATGTTCTTAATATTTGAATGTTAGCATTATCACCTTTTTTAATCAAGTAACTTTCCAGAATTTGGAGCTGTTTGTTCTTTTTGCCATTGAAATTGTTCTTTGGAGAGTATCAACCGTCTATTAGACTATCCTGAAGTTGTTTTTGGATACCACAGTACATATCAAGTTACCCGAGTAAACGGGTGAATATCTCTACCTGCTTGTTTTGTCAGATTCTATTCTGACATCACTCTTGTGAGTATAAGATCACCAGTTTTATATGTCTTATACATAACACATTTACACTATTGGGCACCCTATGGTTTCTTGTTTTTCAATATTCCTATCAGTTTTATACATCTGTTAAGGCAGTACCAGATAGAAGTGGTATAACATGTATTATTGCAGAGTGTGTCATCCTCACATGTATTTAGTAGCTAACTAATAAATTATAATTATTCTAAAAGGACTACCTTAGGTGTCGTGGACAAGTGAGCATGATGAACAGAGATGCCTATAAATTAGCAATGCAGTTTAATCCAGATATCTAATTTATTACTGGATGATTGGGTAAGTCTGTATAGGCATGTTTTTGGAAAGTAAATTAGAGGTGGAAAACCAATATGACACCACACCCATGTAATAACACAGTTATCAGTAATGAAAGTACTTTTATTGCATAGAAACCACCAAGAGCAGCAAATACCAGAATGTAATGAAGCATAAAGAAATGAGCTACTGAATACAGACATAGGTTATGTTTCTTATGCAAACATTGAAATTGTTTCCTCTCACATAAAATATCCAAGTGTAATTAAACATGCATAATGTGTTCATTATCCAAAGTAAATATCCTTAGTTTAGTGTGTTTATTATGAGCACATACTCAATAGCACTAAGTAGCACAGGGTGTATCAGTACAACCTCAGTATAACTACATAATGTGCATATATAATAGGATACATAATTAAAGGGATGTCTCTCTGTCTAGTTTTTTCCCAATTAATAAAGAAAACATCAAAACTTCCAAATGGGAGGGAGGAAAGAAGAAAACTATCCTACACCCAGGACCCATGCAGGCAAGGAGGACATCCCACCCCCCGGGCACTAAGCATATGGATGAGCATGCATAGAATGTTGTCATAGTAACACTATGATAGTAATTGGGTACCCCAAAGTGTCATCCTCCTATACAATGACAATAAGGACAAAAGCCATGGATTCAACAGACACCCTTATCTTTGTCAGTATGGGGTGTTTTTTTTTTCTTTTTAATATTTCTATATCCCATTCTCTCTCCCTCCTCCTCCTCCTCTGTCTCTTTCTTGTTTATTTCAACTTATTCATAACAGCGGGCAAAAACAGGATACCCTGTCCCCCTAAATCACTAAGGGGGGTATCTCTATGTGAGTAAAGCCCTCTATAATGATACAGGTTAGTATTTACCAATTTAATCCAACAAGTCATAGTGGGAGGTCTAACCCACTTTCATACCATTGCCACCACCTTTTGCATCATGACAAGCAGCACTCTGATCAGGGTATACGCTGCTGTCAGGTACAGTTGATCAGACCATATAGATAGTAAACATATCTTGGGGTCAGAGGGTAGCTGCCAATGCACTTTTGTAAGATCATCTCAACCACTTACCCCAAGAAACACTGAACTGGTGGACAATGCCAAATAAGGTGCACAAAGTTGGCACCATCTGCTCCACATTAAATACACGTATCGTTTGGTGGTGTACCCATTTTGTAAAGTCCTATAGGCACACACAGGGTTATACTGAATATTAGTAGGCAATACTCATGTCACTAGGGTATGAGGCATAGGTTGAACTTGATGGACTTGGGTCTTTACTCAACCTAATTTACTATGTTACTACGTATATAATATGTCCTGTGTATGATATTAAGTTGTAATTGTTGATTTCAGGCCATAGTGGTCACTGCCCTAGGGCCTATCTTAGCAAAGTCCCATTCCCAGTCCTCAAGTTTGCCTATATCAGTCTTCCATTTATGTTGGAGACAGTTATCCTCAATCAAGGTGTTCGTCTCAAACCATGTGTAAATGAGGGATATGGGTCTGAAAGAATGCACGCCAGCCTCCAAATTCAATAAAGGAAATTCCAAAATCTCAACCTCCCGACCAGCCCACATGGCCAAGAGGGCATGTCACAAGCGCAAATAGGATAAGTATCTGTGGGGAATTCCAAATTCCATATGCAAATGTTCCAAAGTTTTAAGTGTAGACCCATTGTAAAGCTGGCCTATTGTAAGAATAGCATACACAGTTCAAAGATGACCAAAATCCAATGTACGAAGATAAGGTAGTCCAGCCTCTCCCCCAGAGAGGAAGAGTGGGATCTTTTGCTGTGTAATTTGCAATAGTTTGCATATAAGGCCAAATCTGACAAACTGTCTAAGCAGCAGTCATGGGAGAGCTGCTTACCATTGATACCAATATAGCGAATTGCCAAAGGTTATAGCCCTGCCTAAGAAGTAATTTGTCTATTTTAGGAAACGTATGGCTGGTGTGGGGGGTAAACTATATGCAAGTGCATATTGTCCCTGCTCCACTAGGTAGTAGTTATGGAAGTCAGGGAGTGAGACATCTCCCCATTTACCAGAGACTTAAGAGTTGACATTTTGATCCTTGAAGGCTCCCCTGCCCATATAAAGTGAGTAATAATTCTGTCAATTTCCTTAAAGTATCCTTTAGGGATCAAAACTGCTGCCCTCTGAAATACAAATAAAAATTTCAGCAGAAAGTCCATCTATTAGATTTTCACGGCCTATAACATTTAGAGGAAGATTGCTCCACAAAGAAGTCTTATCTCTGAAGTGGGCTACAAATGGTTCCAAATTGTCCCGAATAAATCATTCCAGCCTTGTTGCCACAGTTAGGCCAAGATAAGGTGTCCTCATTTTTCAGGGGAACATCAGTAAGATCCATAGTCCGTCCAATTGGGTCCAACAACAGCATTGTGGACTTGGACCAATTTATTCTGAGGTCCAACAGCAGACTAAATTGGTCAACAAGGAATAGAAATCTCCTAAGAGAACTTCCTGAATCACCATGGAAGTCCAGAATGTCATTGGCATTTAATGCTAACTTTACCTCCTGGTCTAACAAGACAAAACCCTGAATACCCCCATCAAGTATTAGGTCTGGTGACAACAGACACCCCTGTCTTGTCCCCCTCCCCAGTGAAAACTGATTTGAGAAAAGACCCCACTCAAAACACATGCATAAGTAGAGGCGAAGAGCACTTGAACCCAATGTAGAAAGATGGGACCAAATCCAAATTTATGAAGGATATTCCAAAGATATACCCATTTGACAGGGTCAAATGCCTTGGAGGCATCTAATGATGACACCACCATGTTCCCAATCTTACTGGTCTGTTTGTAGAAGTAAGAAAATGCGTCAAAGATTGTGAAATGTAGATTTACCAGGAATGAAACCAGCTTGATCAGAGTGGGCAAGACTGGAAATAACGCTATTAAGCCTGTTGGCGAAAATTTTGGCTAAAATGTTTGTATCTATTGAAAGAAGGGATATGGGGCGGTAGGATTCAAGGGATAATAACGGATCATTTTAAGGAAATTTAATACTGTAGATAGTAAAAAAATAAATTAATTGAGCCCAGTATGATCTCTCAAACCTTTATGGCTTGAGAGATATATGATTACAAAGTTCCCGCCTTCCTCCACTTTCACTGATATCAGCTCTTTATCTTACTGCAGGAGATCCTGGTCCTGGGACCATCCTGCGGCACACTTTGTAGACCGTTCAAATGAAGTATTTATTTCTATATTTCGCTATCTCGTCTCTGGTGAAGAGCCGCAGGACTGTCCTGAGATCAGGATCTCCTGCTGTAAGACAGAGCGCTGATGTAAGTGAAAGAGGAGGAAGGGGGGCTATGTAATCATATATCTCTCAAACCATAAAAATTTGAGAGATCAGACTGGGATCAATTAATTTATTTTTTTACTATCTACAGTATTAAATTTCCTTAAAATGATCCATTACTATCCCTTTAAGGGAATCAGGAAGACAAGAGGTATCGAATGCCACATATTAAGTGTCGGGCCAAGATTTCGGAAATCTCTTGTACCACTCCGCCGGAAGACAGTCTCCCCCTGGAAATTTGCTAAGAGGTAGGGCATTAATTGCTTCATCCACTTCATACAACATAATAGGCAAATCCAACATTTGTCTGTCTTTGTAGGACACCATTGGTAATGCATATTCACAAAGATAGTCCTCTATGTGTGATCCTGTTGCCCTCTTTGGGAGCTATATAGATGTGAATAGAATTCTACAAATTCATCATTATACTACGCGACCAGTATTAGGGAGTTATGAGTGTTAATGAGGGAGGTAATGATCCGCTTCCCCGAACCAGGTGAGCTATCAGTTTCCCTGATACAACAATTAAATAGAAAGATAGCAAAGATAACCCTGCTGAACTAGCGCTCTTGAAGGTCTCACTCTCCTCTGTATCTAAATGTCAGGACACTATTAAAATTTAACTTTTAACCCTTTAAGTGATGGAAAGGCATCCAATGCATTGCGCTGCAATGCACTAGATACCTCTGTGGCATTCCAAGGGTTAATCATGTGATTAAGTGAACATCCTATATAATAATTCACTAAATCGCGTGTAACGCCGCGACATGCGCAGTAGACACTGCTGCGCATGCTGTAGTCATGCGCAGTAGAGACTGCCCACGCCGTGGCTGATACAGAGTTGGGCGCTCCGAAGGAGAGTACAGCTCTGTATCAGCCGTGGCGCGGGCAGCCTCTACTGCGCGTGACTGCCCCGCGACCGGGTGGTTGTGACACTGTGGCCCGTGTAACGGGCTCTTCAACTAGTTTATTATAAAATACCAGGGTGTGGGTTTGCCACATAAATGAAATAAGCCAAAGCTTAACAGACAAGCTACATTGCTAATGTTAGCATGACCACAATAATGTGATGCTAATGGTACTGGAATATGTCCAATTCTCCCCTAATGAATAAATGAAAAGAACGTCCCAGCAGATGTCAAAACAATAATAATCCCATAAGGGAATTTTGATTTAAAGTTGCATAGTTGACTGTGATGTAATTGTTAGGAACAAGTGTAGTAAATCATAAGAGAGAATTATAAAAATCCAAATTGCTCCATGAAATCTCCAAATTCCAAGTATAATCAATGACTAAATTACCAAATTGTAAAAATATGTATCATGTACAGGGCCGTGATATAATTATTTGGAACCAGCGTAATAAGTCATAGGAGAGGATTACTGAAATCCAAATGACTCCACAAAATCACCAAATTCCAAGTATAACCAATGCCTAAACTGCCAAATTATCACAACATGTATCGTATAGTCTATTATGATAAGCGGCTTGAGTCACAGGAGAGGATTACATGAAAACAAATTGCTCCATGGAGTCACCTAATAGTGAGTCTTCATATCCATACCAGTTTATTGACTAATTAGATGTAAGAAGAGCAAGAGTAAAAAGGGAGAAATCTTACTGGGTATGGTTAAAAAGGGGAGTGTATAAGATTCTAATTTCATGATGGTAGACCTAAAATGGTACAAGAATAAATATAAAAAGCTTGCTATACTTATACAAAAGAAAATATATCACAAAGTACAGCAACCTCTTGAGAAAACAGTGAGGTGGAAAAGTGATAAAAACAATATGTGGGATGAATCATCGGAGAGGATTGTGAATTCCAAATTCCTCCGTGAGACTACACCAGGGGAGGGCTGGCCTGGGAGGCAATATGTCTGGGCTGGTGGGCCACTCCCACTTATTGCTGCAAGTAACAAGGAGCAACAATCCAAGTAGATCTACAATAGTAGCATATTCTATTAGATGGTATCACTAGTATAGCTCTACATAAATTGTAAACTCTGTAGTTGCACCAGTGTAACCCCATTTCAGTTGTAAGCTTTGTGGTATTGCTTGCCTTGCTTCGCAACACTAACCCTTTGAGTGCCAGAGTGGTACTCCACACATTGCTTTGCAATGCATGGCATACCCCTCTGACACCAAAGAGTTAATAGCAATTATAAAATTAACAAAAGTGGGTGAGCTTGGACAGTGGGCTGGAATAAGAGTAGAATCGGGCCACTTGATTGTAGTTGCCCTCCAGGCCACAAGTTGCCAGCCCTCCCCTGGACTACACAATATATAATATAGATACACTTTTTAAGAGATGGGTCGAGTCACATGAGAGGATTACTAAAATTCAAATTTCTCCATGGAGTCACCCAGCCTACATGTCAGCAGCATATTGTTCCATAACAATGTTCAGAGGCAAACACCAGGATGATAGGGTCAAAAAAAGAAACACAAAGGCGACGCGTGTTTTGTCAACACTTCATCAGGGCAGCATGCAGAAGCCAAAGCTACACCGCAGGAGCCTTTTAAAGTAGGTCTATCTCCTGTTCATCTGATTGGATTGTTTGCCTAATCCAATTAAATCAGAAGTTACTTGATAATGTAAGATAATTGGTTGTGCATCTAGAATAGATAAAAGGTCAATGAGATCCAATGCGTATCTTTGAAAAGATTGGGACGCCATGACATATCAATGCTCCCAGAGAATTACAAATCCTTTGATGTCATAAAAGTCTCCAAAGGGATTATTCCCTGCTTTTTCAATATAAATCCTCACAGTAATGTGTGTATGAGACAGAAAGCAAGGACACAATCAGATTCTACCACAGCTATGAAATGAAATATATATCAAATTATCCTAAGGATAATTACTGGCAGGAGATTAAAACATAATGACACACACACACACACACATAAAATTGTGAACCCATCATATAATCACTAGACTTGTGCACGGGCAAAATTTTCGGTAAAATTCGAATTCGGACGAATTTTTTTTTTTCTAATTCGGATGATCCTAATTTCGGACCGGGCCTATTCGATTCGGATGAAATTCTGATCCATTCCGAATTATTCGGCCGAATTTAACATGGGTTAAATTATAGCAGTGCGCCTCCGTGCACGCTGCTATCATTCTTAGCAGACAGGGTGTGCATTTAGAAAAAGATCCATCCCAAAAACGGAAATTGTCGTACATTGCCAGTCTGTGCATGTCACCTCTACTCCAGCATGGGATGCCAGTCACAACGCAAACGTCGAACATCGAGAACCCATGCCTGTCATTCAATTTAGCATGTTCGAACATCGAAACCCCATGCCTGTCCTTCAATATAGCATATGTTCGAACATCGAAACCCCATGCCTGTCCTTCAATATAGCATATGCTCGAACATCGAAAACCCATGCCTGTCACATCCTACTCAACATAAGTGATCGACTCGAACATGGACAAACTACATGTCACATTCTATGTTAGTACATGGGTAAAGATTAAGGTTTCATTTTCTGGTACCAGCCTCCTACCCTACTGTCCCTCTTTAGTACCCAAATTTCTCTCTCTCGTTTTCCTATCCTGATTTCCCCTCATATCAGATAACTCTATGTGTATATACATTGTAGTGTTTCATACTACATCAAGAATAAACATCAATGATTGTAATGTGATAGATGTAATGTGTTAAAAAGAAAAATTGAGACATTCTGTTGTGAACAAACTTCAACACAGGAGAGAAATAAAAAAAAATGCTTGACATCTATTCTGAAGAGGGGTCCACAGCATTGTCTTAGTATAGCAATATCACCGTTTTCCGTGAGTGTGCAATACAGGGCTCTACGGTAATTGCTGGGAATTTCCCAACGTCATAATCAGGGGATGATGGGAGTTGTATTCTAACTACTGTTAGGAAACACATAAGTGATGCACATTCATCTCCCACCTAGAAATTATTTACACACAAGGCGACTCCCCCAAGTAATACCTAGCCCCTTTCCAAGTGAAAGGACTTCTAGAAAGGATTCAGATCTCTTAGTGACTCACCTGTTATTGCCAGTCAGCGGGACCCGGAGAGTAGGAGGGGGTGATGCTATGGCTGCAGATTAAGTCTGGCACGGTGCTCTTAGATGGTCACTCGTCACAATGTTGAAGCTCAGCCCGGCCAGCACCTTCTGGGTGGAGACACCTCACAGCAATCCTGTTCAAGACACATCATGCACTGTTGTGCACTCATACTAGGGATCCCAAATGTTTAGACTCATTTCGTACAGGGGGCACCCTCCTGTATTTGTAAAACCTCTCTAGCAAATCTGGGACGGTAGACCTATTTACTCAAGTCTTGACTTTAGGTGGGCGATAAACAGTACAAAATAGGCATAATGTTTCACTATCACATAATTCACGTCACTGAAGCAGACAGCAGGCATCACCACTGAGTGAGCATAGGGCTGCCCGGCTGCTGACAGTCACACTGATGGGACACCCTGCAACACAGAACTGGCGGAAGAGCACAAAATAAACATGCTATGGGATGGCAAATTGCCGCCCCTGTCAAAGTGCCGCCTGGGTCCATGGACCCACTGGGACCCGTGTAAGGGCCGGCCCTGTATTCAAACAAATACCTAATATTTTTTTATATTTTGCACAGGCAATAACTGGAACTAATGCTGGCTGCCTACCTATGCCTAGCCTAATGCTACCTGCCTGCCTACACAACAACTGTACACTCTCTAATCTCTTCTTCTCTCTCTGAGCTCCAACAACGCAATGAGGAAATGCAGGCTGTCTGTCTGTTTGACTGTGTCATTAGTCCAACCCCCATCATGAAACGAAGAAGGCTATTCGAATACAGACAAAAGAGGGAAGTAGTGCATGAAATGGAGAATGGAATTGGACTAGAGACATGGAGGGAAAATTATGGAGGGAAAGTAATTGAGCACGCACAGGAAGTACAAAAAAGTCCTGGTCAAAAGTAGTCTAAACTTTTGGAAATGTGTAGATTGCCGAAACTTCCGAAAGTTTCGACGAATTTCGGACCTGGGCTGTTCGGAGTCGGATCATTTTTTCCGAATGACCCTTGAGTTTCGGATTGGCCGAATGTCTCCGAATGACCCCATTTTCAACGAAATCCGAATGTCTCCAAATGAATTCGCACATGTCTAATAATCACCAAGAGAGTTAGTCTCAGCATGATTTCTACAGAATATAATACATCAAAATAGCAAGTGTGTGAATAATGAAAACGTGAATTTCCTGATGTTTGCACCTGAACATTGTTGTGGAACAATATGATTCTGACATCTAGGTGACTCCATGGAGCAATTTGGATTCTAGGATATCCTATTAAAATGTCACCATCTATTGTGCGACCAAGAATACTGTGAGTTAAAAATATCGCCGGAGTCAAAACAGCAATATCAGAATGTCTCTACAATCAGAAGAACTGCATTCTGATATTGCAGCCTTAAATGTCACAAAACAGTCACATTCAATGGCTACATATCATTTTCTTCCAACTATGACCTGCATTTCTGTCATGCACTATGCATAACAACTGCAGAACTAAGCTTGCCAGAGTTACTGCTAGTATAAAATATAAAAACTATGATATGTATGAATATACATTATCAGAGAGTTGTCACTGAAATTAAATAAATAAGAAATAAAAATAGAAGAAAAGTGTGTTGTTAATACTTCCATGTTGCGGGAAGACCTTGTTAGATTTAGGATTAGGAGAGAAGATTGATGTGGAACTCAGAAACTACCTTGGGAAGAAATTCCTGAGAAGTTCAAAGAACTGCCTTGTCCTTGTGAAAAAACAGACAAGGCCTGCAACTGAGCGACTATGCGTACGGAGACCACTACCAGAAGAAAGGCCATCTGACGTGTCAACTGACGCATAGGGGGGTTAGCAAGGGGTTCAAAAGAAGGCCTCTTCAGCACACCCAAAACCAAATTAAGATTACATAGAGGTGTGGGAGCCTTGAAAGCATGAGCGACCTCCTAAAGGAACCCTTGACATCATGGATAGTGGCAATACATCTTGGGAAAAAGACAGAGAGAGACGAGAGCTGAACCGTCAAAGAACTCAGACTGAGTTCTTTGTTCACACCATCCCGGAGAAAAGATAGGACCACCGAAAGGTCAAAGTCCTAAGAAGACAGGTACATGTCTATCAACCAGGAATGAAAAATAGATCAAACCCTATGGTAGGTCGTAGAGGAGTAAGGATTCCTATCCTGAATCATAATAGAAATGACGTCAGAGGAGAAACCCTTCCTCCTCAGGATGTGGGTTTCAACAGCCATGAAGTCAAAGCCAGTTTTTCCACATCCTCTTTACAAAGGTAGCCCTGAAAGAGGTCCGACCTGAAAGGAATTGGAAGTGGATCCTGAATTAAAGACTCACCAGGTCCGCAAACCATGCCCTCTTGGTTCATTAAAGAGTGACCAGAATCACGGCTGCCCCATCCACCCTAATATTCTGGAGCACCCTTGGAATTATAGGAATCTGAGGAAAGATATAAGCAAGGTGGAAGTTCCATAGAATCAACATCACATCTGTGGCAAAAGCTGGAACCTTTCTGTTGTCCTTCGTGGCCATCAGGTTGATCTTTGGCAGTCCCCACTGTAGCACGATCAGGTGGAACAATTATGGATTGAGATCCCACTCTTCTGCATGTATGTCTTGGTGACTTAGGAAGTCCGCTAGAATGTTTTCTACCCCTAGAATGTGAAAGGCGGAGATGGCCGGAACATGGGCTTCTGCGCAACCTATAATGTACCTCACTTTGTACCAGGTGGTGGCGCTTCAAGAGCCCCCTGATGGTTGATGTAAGCCACTGGGATCACAAAGGACTTCCCCTGTTCCAGTTTGTGCCATTGCAGCCACCATTGCTGTTGCCGCCTAGCTTCCATAAAGAGTGAAATCTGCCGATCCAGAGGTGCTGAATTCTGGATGACTTGTCTCTGAAGCTCCCTGGTATGCACCTGAGAGTAAGGAAACGATTCTAGTGTTGAATCTAGCCGGCCACTCCAGGACCTGAGACACTTCCTGCATATTCTGTAGGATCTTGTCCTGCGGCAAAAAGACCTTCCCTAGGAGTGCATCGAATCTCATGCCTAGGAACACCAGCTCCTGGGACAGTACCGGAGAAGACTCCAACATGTTCAGGATCTATTCATGGTGGACCAGGAGCATGAAGGAGCCTTTATCAAAAGGTCATCCAGATAAGGAGTCATGGAAATATCTCGGGAGTGAATGAAGGCTGCTAAGGCCCCCATGACCCTGGTAAAGACCCAAGGAGCTGAAGCCAGACTAAATGGCAAATGCAGATAGTGTTGGCTGTCCAGATGGATCAGAATGTGGAGGTATGCATCCTGAAGGTCCAGAGATGCCAGATACTCCGAACAGATATTCCTTTGAAGCATCTGCACGGACAGCTTCCTCCATCTGTTCACCCCACAACAGCTCTGTTAACCCAGGCAGAGGCAAAAATAGGCCTGAAAGCAGCCCCAGTGGCCACAAAATTAGCCCTGAGCATAGAATCAAGTTTCTTATCTGCCACATCCTTCTGTCCAGCTGCTTCCGCCAAAGGAAGGGAAGTGGACCCACTGCTCCAAAGCTGCCTCTGAAAAAGGGGTACGATCTAGAAAACCTCTTGGTGATAGCCAACCACTTATCGGGTCCACTCATCCAGAAGTATCTAATCAAGAGCGGCATTAGGGGGAAATACAGCAGAAGATTTCCTACATCTCTGGAAGACATTCGCAGAGGAAGGTCCCTCGTCAAGGGAAGGGGGTCTGCCTCATAAGAATCTCCATAGGAGTAGGAAAAATCCAAATCCTCTTATTCCCCTTCCTCCCCCTCAGAAAATTCCTCATCAGAGGAGGCTCTATGAGTACAGGCATACTCTGAGATCTAGGGGCCACATACTTGAAAGTAGTGGGGGGGCTTCCAGGACTGAAGAACCTTCTGGAGGGAGAGAGGAAGTTGGGCCACTGTGGACGACAGTGATTTCACCCAAACTGACTGGCTCTTTTTCAGAGCTGGAGGAGCCCAGCGAAGTAGTAGGGGCCACAGCACAGGAGGGGCAGAGAGATCCAGAATACTCTCTAGGGAGTATAACTGTCACGGTTTGTTTTGACTCTCAGACACAGAGTTAAGATAAAAACACAACTTTATTGAAAGTTTAAGGAGAACCCTTGCGGGTTTGGCATACACATATAATAACACGTAATTCGTACAATGCAATAGTGAATAGTGGTGCAGTGAATAATAGAAAGGCTCTACCGGCCTTGCCAATACCGGGTAAGGCAACCTAAAGACTGGCACAATATGGAAATAGGTTCTACCGGCCTTACCAATATACCGGGCAAGGCAGCCTGGAGGCTTGCATAACAAAAGAGGAGGCTCTACCAGCCCTGCCAATATACTGGGCAAGGCAGCCTTGAGACTGGCACAACAAGAGAGGAGGCTCTACCGGCCCTGCCAATATACCGGTCAAGGCAGCCTTGAGACTGACACAGAGAGAGAGGAGGCTATACCGGCCCTGCCAATATACCGGGAAAGGCAGCCTTTAGACTGGCACAATGAGAGAGGAGGCTCTACCGGCCTTGCCAATATACCGGGCAAGACAGCCGTGGGACTGGCACAACGAAAGAGGAGACTCCACTGGCCTTGCCAATATACCGGGCAAGGAATATTGGTGGAGTAAACCAGTCGCCTATACTGAGCACACAGAGGCCTTGCCGGGGCTGTATAGGGTCAACGAGCACCCGGTAATGTGCAAATCAGTACCCGCATACTGGACCAACTATGACACTGCCGGTGCTAAAAGGATACTGTGAGCAACCGGTATATATGGAGCGAACCAGTACCCGCGTACTGGACTACACAAGACTCTACCGGTGCTGTATGGAACGCAGCATGCAACCGGTTATACAAGGAACAAACCAGTACCCGCGTACTGGACTACACAAGACTCTACCGGTGCTGTATGGAACGCAGCAAGCAACCGGTTATACATGGAGCGAACCAGTACCCGCGTACTGGAATACAAAAGACTCTACCGGTGCTGTATGGAACGCAGCAAGCAAGCGGTTATACATGGAGCGAACCAGTAAAGCGTACTGGACTACACAAGTCACTGAATGATAAGAATGTTGCCCAAGGAGACATGAAGGAGGAGGAACACAGCCAGGTCAGGACAGGAAACAGGAACAGTAACGGCAGCCAACTGGATCAGGAACGGAAGCAGGAACAACAGTCCAAACCGGATCAGGAACGTAGGCAGGAACCAATACACCGAGGAAGCTGTCAGGCAGGTACACAGGCGATCTCTGGAGCGTAGTAGAATCAGTCAAGGCCCCGGAAGCTAAGGAGAAACAGTGCAGGTGCTAGCGACATAGAGACACCACGAAAGGGCAACCAAAGGGTGCCCAGGCCCAGTCTAAATAGGCAATACAGGGCGGGCTGAAGACAGGCAGCCAATGGAGAGCCCAATCAGATAACTGACAGGAAAAGGCAGCAATCACGGGCACTGTGATAATAACCTAGTATAAACACTAGTAACAGTTCCCCAGAAAAATATTACACCTAAGAAAAACCCAGAAAGTATTTATCTGGAAAAGGAGAGCAAGGGGACTCTGCCATTGCATAGGATAAGCAAGAGAGAAGTACAGTGACGACAGCAAAAAAGTCAGCCAATAGGAAGAAGGCCCGCAAAATGGGAAATGTAGTCTTCTCTGTTGCCTAGCAATGCATACATCTGTCTGTGGAACGCTACAGACCCCCAAGACATTCAGGATGTGAAATGGATGAAAGGGCAAGAGGAGACAAGAAGAAAGATCCCACTCTGAGTTATGTATGTCAAACAGTTGCTGAGATATGCCCCAATAAATTTTGCTCATAGAAGTAAATGGAGTAACAGATCACGGCTGAGCAGGGACTGTTCTTAAAGGAGCTGCACACCCAAAAATAGACAAAATGTAGAGGCACCCCCAAAAAATGAATGACACCAGGGAGCATGTGGGGAGCACCCAAAAGCAGGCCACTAAAGAGAAAAAGCCTAGGATAGAACATAATGGAAGGGGTTAACAATCCTAAATGCAGCCATCCTTGCTCCATAAGTCAGGGAAATAACAAAAACATATAATAAAATACCAAACATGAGTGCAAGAGCCCAAGGGCTCAGAGAAAGCCTCTGTATGGAGAGGAATAAGGTAGGGACAAAGGCACTCAAAGGGTAACTCGCCAATCTTCATTTTCTTCAGATTATCATTGTGAAGGAAAGCTGAGCCCCAAAGGACTCTGCTGGGAGGGAAAACTTGGGTTGCAAGATTCTCCCACAGGGCTGCAAGGGTCCACACAGTACCTGAACACTGGTCAGTCTACTCCAGGGGAAGCCCAGTAATGGTTACCTGCCTAACGGGAAATTTTGACAGCCCCGTATCTATCAGAAAATAATAAAAACTCTAAAAACTAAAAGAAGTGTCCTGGCCATGGTCTCACCTCTGATAACATCATAACTGAAGGAGGGGCAAGGGTTGAGCTGGAGGAGAGGCTAGGAGTCTCTCCCCACAAGACTCTTGTCTTTTTAGAATGTGTTCTGCCCTCCCAAGGAGGAACTCATCCCCATGCTAACTATGTTTCATGTTGGATGATAAAGAAAATCCATTTTACCAAAAGTTGGAATTGCTTGATGCAATATCACACAATTTGGCGCACCTGGTTTTTACCGTTGTTCCATGAACCTGCTCCTGTCATTGCTGCTACACTGTGCTTGTTATGGATTGGCCTGTGGCTGTTGAACTGGATCTGTTCTAGTTCATTGCTGCTTGACTTTGCTTTTGCTGATTTCTTGCTTGTTTCAGCAAGGCTCTATTGTTCCTGGTGTGCTGTACCCTGGATCATGTTCCAGTCATTTATATTTGCCCTTTCTTTTCAGTTGCTGCTGAACTCTTGCAGACCTCTGTACCTGTTCAGGTGGTTTTACAGCTGTACTAGTACTACTTGTGGTTTCCTGTACACTGTCTCCAGTGACTCCCCCTTGTGTCCAGTCTCTGTATTACAGTTTGTCTCTAGTGACTACCTGTTGTCCAGTCTCTGTGTTGCAGCATGTTTCCAGCAACTCCACCAAATGTTCAGTTCCTGCTACTGCAGTCAGTCTCCAGCATCGCTTCCTTGTGCCGTCCAGTCAGCAGACTTGAATCTTTGCCTAGACCGGTTTGTCACTGCCTGGCAATAGGCTCTAGAACTCCAATTACGACAATTTCTACAGTCCTTGCCCGGTTATCCTGAGCACTGTCCATATCAACTGGTCTGTTCTATCATGCCTTGTAGTTGGCACCATTATCTGGCTTAGGCTACAGCAAGACTGTGCAGTGATCTGTGTACATTCTCAAGCACTGCACTCTAACACTGTACGCTAGCTCTTGTGGCTCTCAGTGGCAGTTCTAATTAGAGTTCAAACTCATCATAGCCAGACATGGTGACATTAGGTGGATCAAGAAAAGGCAGTCCCCTGATGTCTTTGGGACCAGGAACACAGAGCATATGTGGCCTGTCTCTGAAATGGTTTCTGGACAGAACGTTGGATACAATCTCTCTTTACAAACAGCACAAATAACATTAAACAAATGGTGTCTGAATAGGACGGTTTGCACATGCATGAAAATGCAAGTTTAGGGTTCTATTTTAGGGAGCGAACATAAATATGTCATTTTTGCAGATGCCAGCTGTAAGCATGTGCTGTTTAAAAGGTATATCAACAATAAGTGTAAGTGTTGTATTCTATTCATTGTGGCTTTTATTAACCCCTTAATGCTAGAAGTATCCAGTGCATTGAGAAAGCCTCACTTTAATCAACGGGAATTATTTCTTCCCTGTTTTGCAGTTGGATATGGCCCAGATTTTTTTTTAACCCTTTCAGTGCCAGATGGGTACACAACACAATGCCCCTCTGGCACTGAAAGAGTTAAATAAAATATTTTACCAGGAAGGATAAATCAGATTGTCTCTCGTTTTCACGTCCTGAGTAGTCATTTTATCTACCTCAGAAAGATGTAAGGCTGAGTTGACCTTGCTGGGTCTAGAACCTGTGACCTTGAGGTATGAACAGATTCTGCAGCTGGTGCATTAACAAACACATCTATCTATAATTTTATTTGCTTGTATACTCTTGAACAAACATAAATGGCTTATCTGGCACTGTGCATAAAAAAAATAATTCCACAACTTTAACATGCCAATAATTTTAATTAAGTTTTGTATACATTGTTGCTGAGAAGCCTCAAGAAATTGTACAAAAATATAAAAAAGTAAAATTGTTAATTGTCAAAACAAAAATTGATTAAAATATGATTTACAAAAATATTCCATAGTCACACATTAATCCTAGAATACTTTGTGTTCTTAGCCTAGTGGTTCTAAATCAAGGTGCTGTGGCTGCCCCAGACATCTACTTAAGATGCCCCTTCTTGTCTATAAAATCTGACAAAATGTGAATGTATATTTATGGAACCTTTATACACAATATCTTTGTATTATTCTGATTGAGGACCTAAAAAGAACTATTTATGTATTTGTTCTCTTCAATACTCCTTGACAGCTGATATATAAGATGTTTGGGTGCCCTGAAAATTTCACACTGTTAGGGGGTGCCTTGAGGAAATATAAGATTAAGAACCACTGTCTTTTAGCCAAACGTTTAGTGCATTAGAGTCCAGAAAGTGAACAGTTTTATACAACACTTGCAAGTTCAATACTGTACCTTAAATCTGAGACACATTTATGGGCCTTATGATCAAAAGAAAAGTGGTACAGGTCAAACTAAATACAATTTAGGGGACAAATAAAGTTTCCATTGATTCAAATGTGTCTTCTTGTCCCCTGAAGGCTAGAGATGTCTCCAAAGCAAGGAGAGGTCTAGCATTCAATTAATTAAAAACCCAATTTAGAACAGTGGCATTTGGGAGACTGTATGTCTCCTATGGTGTATTTGGTTTGCCTCAAATTAATCCAGTTTCTTTTTAACATAAGGCTCTTAGTGTTAACAGAAAAATAAAAACAATCGTGATATCAAATGAGGTTTTAGAAATCCATTCATTTGATTTGTAGGAAGCATCAATGGTTCTAAATACTTTACTTTTCCTTGTATGACAAGTATGCTGAAAATATGCGTTAAACATGGTTGATTGTTATTTGTGCATATTTACATGTGGCTACTTATATAATCTGTGGATAGGAAACATGTGGCTCTTCAGCTTCTGTTGGACTGTCACTCATCAATGTCAGCAGGCAAATCGCCCAGCTAAGGCTCATGCAAGTTGTAATTCAACAATAGCTAGGGAGCCACATGTTGCTCACCCCTGCCACAACCTTAAGTGCTTTGCAAAGATATTCTTATGGGCAGTAAAGAAACCAATGCATTTATAGTTCATGTCATATGAGAGGTCATGCTGCAGATATAAATATGGCTTTGGCAGTGAGCGTATTGTCAGTACTACAAGGAGTACAAAACGTAGACAAAAGTATTTTGATTAAAAAAAAAAAAAATCAAATCTACACTGCAATCATTTTACTGGAAACACCAAAGAAAATAAATATAAAAACTGGATAATGAAGTTGATGCAAATAAATTGAGCAATTATAGGACAATCCAAATGCATCAAATGAGACAAACAAAATTCCCCAAAGTCCTGCTGATTTGAATTGGAATTCTGACTTCTTTAATGTTAGCGAGGTCTCCAACCATTGCTCTGCAATATGCTGGGGACCTCTCTAGCATTCAAGAGGTTAAAAGCCCCATCTAAATCACAATCATTTTGTATCCTGCTATGACAGTTTCTTTGCTTCAGTTCTTACTACATGATCCAGGTATTAAAGGAACAGTACATTTTGAATGAAATCCTATGAGTTATAATGCTTTTCCAGCTGAGTAAAACAAGGGTACACCCACTGCTGGCTGGTTTTGTCAAAAGTTATAATTGTTCAAACTTCCACAAAGTGATAAAAGAGATACTGTCACATTCAAAGAACTGCTGTTGGTAACTCAACCCTCCCATAGAATGAAATTACCATCTGAACAGGGGAATTGTAGATGAACCTTCTGAACACTAGAGGGCACTTATAATGTAAAAATAACCCAACAGTTTAAACTGTAATGTTTATATTTCACAGCAGCAGGGGAACCTTTGTTTTACTCAGCAGGAAAAGCCAGGATAATATTAACGCCATAAAGACCAGAGGGTTCAGCAACGCATTGCTTGAAATGTATTACTCGCCAATCTGGTCCTCATTGAGCTAAAGTTTACTTCCATTAATAATGCTAATTTAATGTAAAGTAATTAGGAAAAGCAAACAGTGTCAATGCTCATTAAAGGTACAGTAATGCTTACTAGTGAAAAAATATATGTTGCAGTGTTTATACTGCCGAGTAAAACAAGGTTCTCCTAATGCTGAGAGATTTTTTTATTCAAAAGTTATTGCAGCTTAAACTTGTGTTCTTTGAGTGCAGTAGCTCCATGGCCCGACATTTTATGGTGAAGCTGTTGCTACAGCAGTCTATCAACAACTCTGGTCATCTGACCATAAATCTCCACAGTATGTTGTGCTAAAAGCACCACTGTACAAGTTCAGGCCATGGACGAATGGCAGTCACAAAATGCAAGTTAGAGCTGCAATAACCTTGGGCTAAAACATCTCTCAGCATCGACAGTATCCTTGTTTATTTAGCAGTATAAATCCTGCAATATATATTTCTGTCAATATTAAGTGTTACTTTTCCTTTAACACAGTTTTTCACAGAAACAAAAGTATTTATTTAACCCCTTAACCCCTTTCGTCCGATGACGTACCCAGACCGTCACGCTGGGTTGCTAATTTATGCTAAGAAAAAGGAGTTGGAACATGCCCTTTAGTATGAATACTGGAACTCATATAGCAACACTTACACACCTTAATTAATAACACCCCTATTATTATTTTTTGTGCAGAACTGGTTCTCCAAATTAATGATAAATACTGAATATCATGTCCACGGAGGCATACCCAATTCTTTTTGCAGGACTTAAAGACCGCAAACTATTCTGCCTGAAGTCTTCTTAAAAAAATTTCAGTGGGAGGAGCCTGGGATACTAGAGTCCTGCATTAAAAAATTATGTCTGCTGAATCCAAATGACTTCATAGTGGTCATTAGGAATTTCTGCACAGAGATATTATCAGAGGGTCTTAAGAGTTCCTTTGAATGTGTGATTAAAAAAAAAAACTTGCTTTAACTTTATTATTTGTTTAACCATTTCAGTGCCAGTAGGGTATGCAACACATTGCAAAGAAAAGTGCTGCATACCCTTCTGGCACTCAAAGAGTTAATTGTGTGCGTAAAATACCCCAAACAACGCATCTGTGTGTTTGGAGAATAACACTGGCAGAGACATCCATATGTTAAGAAATACATGCAGGATTGTGTGTATTAACTTTGAGTGCCAGAGGGGTGTGCAAAGCATTGCATATCCCTCTAGCACTCAGAGGGTTAAGGCCTTTTGGCTCCCAGGGTACTGAGATTCACCCTTTGCAGTTGGGATAAAGATGGGGATGCTTCAGTGCTATACAGACAATGTAAAACGTTTGGCTTGTTACACAGACTAAAAGCCATACGTAGAAAGGGAGCAATGCTGGGGAAAACCAGCTGCTGCATAGGGGATTGAAATGGGAGTAGTTCCCAAACATCCCTTTAGGTTTTTCTTTAAACTCTGATATTATTCATTCATATACATATATTTTTTGAGACAGACATTTCTACATTCCAAGAATATTATTTATATATATAATCTGTATAATATAAATTGCTAGCCTGCTAAGCTCCCTGTGTGCGTAACAGCACATGAGCAGTAGAGACTGCCGGGACGAAGCAGTCATGCGCAGTAGAGACTGGCCAAATGCGCTGATCCGGAGTGGGGTGCTCCGAATGGCTCACTGCCTGTCTCTGCTCCCGGCTCCGGGGCAGCAGCAGGGGCCGCTGGGTGCACTTTAGCCTGTGGGCTTTTATACTAATATATATATAATTATTATTATTTTTTTTTATTTGAAATGAACCGCCCTCAGAGGACTTTTCTGAAGATCAAAGAAGTGCTGATGTATTGGTTGATGTTTCGGCCCAAACTGGGGCCTTTATCAAGAATCTTGATCACACATCTACACATTCATCAATCTTGAGACTGGAGCCCAGGGAAGTTAAATGTGGTTTGCAGTGAGTGGTCTACCCCAAGACAATTATATATTTTATATATTCCTCATCAAACATATGCACATCATGATTACAAACATGAAAAGACACAACTGTTCTTTGAACCAGCTTTTCCCAAATATGGAAAACATTTTGCTGAAACAAAGCTTCATGCCCCTCCCTGAAAGAGCCTCATTCCCCTTGAGCACACGCCTCCCAGTTTGCGAACAATTCATTTAAAGGAAAATTAACATCTCCTAATGATAATCCCCTATTTATATTAATGTGTGTAGATAATCCAAAGAGCCACTGTGAGTCAATTTTATGTGGACTTATTCTCCAAACAGAATTTTCATTTAGTAAAGGATTTCACATCCTGAAAGACAGAAATGACTCTTCTCTGCAGAACTGAATTTTGCAAACTCTTCCTACTGAAGGTTTCAAAGAAAGGAAGACTTAACTTTTGAGTGCCGGGCGGTCCCCAAAACACTGCAGCGGAATGTGTTGGATACCTCCATAGAACTCAAATGGTTAATTAGGAAGAGTGTGGGCTCCTGGAATCCTGCAAACAAGAATCATGTCTTCCTCCCTAAACCCAATATCCAGTATTAAAGATTTTGGAGAACCATTCCACACAAAATGATGCCATTAGAATTTTCTGCAAGGCTAAGATAAGTGGGGTTTATATTAGGAAGTGTTAGTATTTCATTAACCCTCTGAGTGTGACACACAGAGGGTTAAAAACTCAATTTAAAGCAACAGAAATTTTACTTGTCCTTATGGTGCAATTGGTTTGACTCAGAACTGTCACTATTTCTTAGTGCATATGGTCCGTAGTTTGCACAGGAACTACTGATGCAGTGAAACATGATTGGTTGCACTCATAGTGCGTATGGTCCATAGCTTGCACAGGAACTACTGATGAAGTGAAACATGATTGGTTGTACTCATTTCATTCAAAATTATTCTCCACTAATGAACGACCTACAGTTATTTGGATCACACCCAACATATATCTCATAGAAATGATAAACATTCAGTGCATACTTATAATAATCCCTCATTTAACTTACTAATGGCCCCTATGAATTTCCCCTTGCCACTTAGTTCAAGAGATGGCAGCTGAAATCACACCTGGATGTCATGTCCATGCAGGCAGACATGACAGTTGTTAGGAGGACCTCAGCTGTTCAATGCACGTTAACCTTAACACTTCAAGGTCTACAAAGGATGGCAACACGTTGCTTCTCAATGCACTGAACACCACTATGGTCCTTAAAGGGTTAAATAGGATCTATTACCAATATACAAGTTTGGCTCATAATTATCTTCATATAGCGATAAGCTGCAATAGTGGCTAAATTTAAAGTTTTAAAAATGAGCCAGGGCCTTACTTTTTCACAGACTGCAGGTACAACTCTGCACCAGAATCTGTCAATCTTCCTCTGCTCCCCTCCCCACGTAGCATCTCGTTCCAAACTCCTCCGGTGACAGAGGATCTCTCCATATAAACTGGAGCGCTTTATAGCCTAAGAGAATGCTTCAGCTTACATGGAGAAATCCAAAGCATGCATTTTATAAGAAACTAGTGTAAAAAGCCTGTGTGCACATGCCAAGGTCTGGGTAATGTTAACCCTACGAGTGCCAGAGGGGTACGCAATGCACTGCTTTGCAATGCGTTGTGTTCCCACCGGCACTCAAAGGGTTAAGCGGCCGTTACCTCACTGCTCCACATGACTGCCTGCTTTCAGGCAATCATGCGCAGTAGAGACTGTTCAAACGCGGGCAGTCTCTAATGCGCATGACTGCAATGTGACAAACATCCTAGTGAATTATTATATAGGATTAAAACCACTATTATCGCTATATGAAGATAATTATGAGCTAAACTTGTATAGGGTGATAGTTCCATTTTAAGTAGGTTCTTGCACCCTGTCTTCTTCAGTTTATAAAAACTGCCTGCAACTGTCATATCTGTTTCCAGAAGGAATGAATAGGTTATTTTCTTGAACAAAAGCACAATTCCTAGGGGACATTAGGATTGTCTGATCATCATAAGGAAAGTGAGGACTTATTACTAGGATGTGTTAATTCTATTTTAAATGTGAACACAGAGTAGAAGCAGAAAGTCAGAAGTTTTTGATTTCAGAAGCGATATTTGCTTGCAGGAAACATTTTGCAGCAGATTCAGAAGAGATTCAGTCCAAGTCTCAGTATCATGAATAGGCTGTAAAAGCAGATGGTATAGTTAGTAAAGAATGATTCTGCTCATACATACTGCAATGCACGGAGGTGAACTTGTCACTTTCAATGAGTTTAGGACTGGGTTTTGTGACTCAGGACGTACAGTATGTTCCCTGTTCAATGGGAATTATATTAAAAATGGCTATTTGTAAATTCTGATCTAAATTTAACCCATTGAGTGCCAGAGAGGTATGCAACGCATTGCAAAGCAATGCACTGCATACCCCCTTAGGCATTCAAAGGGTTAAAGTCAGTTTTAGCATCACAACTTTAGACTGGAATGTTTAAAAGCATAACAATTTTTTTCAAAGATTTATGGTATTAACGCTTTGCGTGCCGGAGGGGTACACAATGCTTTGCATACCTCTCTGGATCTCAAAGGGTTAACACCATTAGAAAGAGACATTTTTTGAAAACATACAAAATAAGAGTTAAAATAGTAGTTAAATCTATCATTTTTTGAACATATTTGTTTTGACTTTAAAGAGGAACTTTCACTCACATTAAAGTGCCCCCCAAATAATTATTCACTTAGTGATATGCATATCAATAATAGTATTATCCTGAATAAGTCAGCATTATTGAGAAATCCAACTTGTTCCGAGACACAAAGGCAGTCATCGCTGCAGACATCTTGCCAAAGAGACATCTGTGTGCCTATGCTGTCCGTCCCAGTCTCCTCTAGGATTGGTGAGGGGGAGATGCATTGTACCTTAAGGTACAGGAAGGGACTGACGGCGCAGGTGCACAGATGCAGCTATAGCAAGATGCCTGCCTGTGCGTCTCAGAACAAGCTGGATTTCTCACTAACACCGGACTAATTCAGGATAATACTAGTGTGGATATGTGTATCGCTATGTGCATAATTATTTGGTAGGGTACTTTAATTTAAGTGAAAGTTCCGCTTTAAGTAGTTAATATCTATTTTTTTTCTTTAAATAATCATTCATGGTTTAAACTGGTATAAAAAATGAGGTTATAATTTGGAAAATTGACCTCAACAAAAATCTTCACTAATTTTATTCTTTCGACAAAGAGACCACTGGACCATCTGTATAAAAGTGAACTAACTGTATCATAGAGAAGTACGAAACATTCCTCATTTAACCCCTGAATGCTAGAGGTCTACAGTGCACTGCATTGGTAAACACATTCAAGGGATTAAAAAGCCCTATCTAAATTCATAGGAGTTTGGGGGAATTTTTATTTGTTGCCTATGGTACAGCTGGTTTTCTCCAAAACTGATCCACTTCTACTTTTACCCATATGGCTTAAAGCGTATTTCAAGGAATGCAATGAAACTGAGGCCTGGATTTCCAATAAGACAGAAAGGGAATCATTTTCTTTCCAAGAAGTATAGAGAGACAGAGGACTGCACATAGAGGGAGCAGAGACTTTGTAGGAGTGGGCACTAGACATGGTAATAAGTTATGCCAGGAAGAAGACTGTGCATTCTGATCCACTTAGTGCTGTGGTTTGTTGTTGCTTCAGTCTAACACTAGTGCTTGTCTACCACAGAGTTCACCTCTGGTAACATACTACCAGCTCCCCACAACATTTCACCATCAGCCATTGAAAGTAAATGTTATTTTTGCTTACATTCATACCAACATCCCTTATACTGTTGGGATGGGCAACATGAGGCCATCCAGGTGTTGAAAAGTGCAATTCCTATCAGCCCAATGCAAGCCACTCGCTAGCCATGGATTATGGGAGTTGTAATCCTCAGCAGCTGTAGTGGCCTGAGGTTGCCCAACTCTGCAGTACAGTCTTCCACATTCTTCAATAAAAAATACTGGGTTGTACTGATGAAGCTAAACAGGAACTGTTCTGGTGCAAATCAAATGCACCATGGGGAAGGAGATAAGAAATTTGCCATATCCCTATGATGCAGTTAGTGTGCTCCAGAATTGTATCTCTTTAGACTGATGAATAAGGCCCACGTGTTTTTATGTACACAGAGAATAATCAGAACACTCTTACCTGATACCCGCTACAAGTCCAGCTGGCATGAGCTTCCGAGACTTGTAGTACCGCAGGCCCATTACTATAGCCAGGATAGTGGCTGCAACTACAAAACAGGAGTGATGAGGGTTTAATATAACACAATTGTGTCCATCTTAGAAATGAAATAAAAAATATTGCAGTACAGTAGGGCTAAAGGATGTCTATTACTGTATATCTGATTCATTAGCAAGTAATTAACTCCTGGGTTTTGAAAGCATGGTCTCAAATCCAAGGGGTTACTGACATGCAAGGGCTGCACTAATTTGTTTATTGGTAACAATGGTGATTTATAGCCTGTTATTTATTCAAAAATATGTATTTTAGCAGTGATATAAAAATCAGTAGAAAAAAAGTTGAATCAGCTTTATTTGTATAAAGGTGCAGATATAGGCCCAGTGCTAGTCACTGATCAAGTCAATGAAAATACTGATATATAAATAACAGACAACTGTTCTAATACTGTTCTGTAGCCTACTGGTTCATGGGTCCTAGCGAATTAGATAAAAAAAAAATGTTGTTAAAAATATCACCCTGGAGTCAGACGGGCCGCATTTGGGCCAAAAGCCACACGTTGGATGCCCCTGCTCCATTTCACAAATTATATACTGTTTTTAAAGGATACATAGGGCTTTCTTTTCATGCCATATTTATACATATAAACCATCATTTAGTTTGAGAATACAAAAAGTGGAACATTTTTAAAACAAAAACAAAAAAATACAACAAAAAGAATGCAAAAATCAAAATCACGTTGTCCTGTATGAGTACATAAATCCACAACACCTAAATATAATCTATAATTTGACTCAGTGTTTCAATGCATCAAGTGAACAGTCATCCAGGAAGTATTAAACATGATTTACAGACTTCTATTGGGGTGGGGGGCAGAGAGACATTGCGGATACTGAGGACAATACTGGGCAGGAAGGCATGGAGGGAGTGTATTTGGCAGGAAAGCATGACAGTAGAAAAGGAGAAATGGGTGTGGGTGCTTTTGCTAATGGGTGAAGTAGGGCATGCTTTACTTCACCCACATCATGAATATTAATGTACACACACTGTACATTATATATATTTATACATACACACTCCTGTGTGTGCAGCGTGTACATTAATATAAATTATATATACACTCCTGTGTCACTGAGCTCATATTAACCCTTTAATGAAATGCTTTCAGTACCCTTCTGCTTAAGCACTGCTTCAGAAACAAAGTTAGGCAATGCTATCCCATACTGCTAGTTATTTATAAATGAATAATTGCAGAATTATAAATATAGCATCATTCTGCAAATTAATACCAGGTTATACTAAAAATCGTTGCTAAAATGTTATATTTAGCGACATTTCTATATAATTTTTCATGTGACAGAATTTTCTCCCGCACTAATGTCACTTCTCCAGAAACACAACTACATAGCGTTAAAGGGGATCTATCACCCCTATACATGTTGGTCTATATAGTTAATCTAGTGACTAGATGTTATAACGTTTTTTATAAAATCGCTACTTTGCTGAAATTAAAAGAATAAATATTGTCCTGCGCCTTACGTCTGGACAGACTGCTCTGTACCGCAGTCTGTCACTCTTCCTCTGCTCCCCTGCCTCAATCCAGCCTCCTCTGATGAGGAGGGATTTCTGTATGTAAGCTGGAGTGATCTCATTGGAAATTCTGTCACATGAAAAATTATACAGAAATGTCACTGAATACAACATTTTAGCGACGAATTTTGCTAGAACATTAACACCAGGTATAATCTGTTCTTAAGAACGGTAGGTATTAATTTAGACCAACATTTATAGGGGTGACAGAACATCTTTAAGAGTTTTTATTTTTAATCACTGAGCTTAAATTCCGTGCGAGAATTCCACCACATTTCTCATTACTCCATTTTTATTAATTTCCCCCTTAGAGACAAGAACAACTGGATCTTACAAAAAGGGCTAGAGCAATTCTATATCAAACCAACTGCACAACAGAGAGAAAGTGCCTATATTTCTAATTCATTGGACACATCTAGAATTCAGTGGGTTGAAAGCTCCATTTTAGTCAATGGGAATTGCTATTTGCCCCCTGTGATGCAGCTGGCTTGCCCTAGAATTGCTCCAGTGCTTTCTATAAACCATTTGGCACTCAAAGGATTAAATCAATCTTTCCAGAGAGTGTGTGTGTGTGTGTGTGTGTGTATGTATTCAGGCCAGTATAATTTTTACTGGACCTAATGGATTTGGGCCCTTGTTCTGACAACGTTTGCTAAGGACCCATAGATCTAGAAAATTGCTTTCAAAAGTTACTCCACGGATTTTAAAGCTGTTTTTTCCCTCAATCATTTGAAGATTTTTTTCAAAGAGATACTATCCTATTTTTAAGTAGAAGGGTTTTTTTGCTTTGTTTAAAGTGGAACTACCACCTCTTAAAGGGATAGTATTGCCTGAAAATAATTTTATTTTATATTGTAGCCCTTAAAAAAACATTAAAAATGATATAAGTCTTATCTCCCAAACCTTTATGGTTTGCGAGATATTAGGAAGTAAAATTTTTCCTGGAGTGACGTCATTGCTCAAGCCTTCAGATTTGGAATCCGGTCCCCAGACCGGCCGCAGCTCTTCAGCAGTGCCGAGATCACGACCTTTAAAAAGAATTTCTTCACTGGAATGGTCTACAAGGTGTGCTTGCAAGCCAGGCACACTTTGTAGACAGTTCCAATGAAGTAGTTCTTTTTAAAGATCATAATCTCGGCACTGCTAAAGAGCTGCCTGCTGATCTGTGGCCTTGATTCCAAATCTGTCCACTAGATGGCAAACTTGGCTAAAACAGCCAGGAAAAGGGAACTTTACTTAAATTTACTTGCTAATATCTCCCAAACCATAAAGGTCTGGGAGGTAAGACATATAATTTTTAATGTATTTTCAAGGGCTACTATATAAAATAAAATTATTTTCAGACAATACTATCCCTTTAAACAATTTAACTTCACTAACTCCCCATCTGGCGACTAGCAGCTTAGTAGCGCTAGTCGCCAGAATTATTACCTTATTCCAAAGAAATATGCATTCTTACTGGGCTGACAGCAGCACGGAGAGCGGACATCTTGCCATAGTGACGTCCGCACGCCTGTGGTGTCAGTCCCAGCTTGGTCTAGGAGGCGTTGCTAGGAGCCATCCGGCTCCAAAAGGGACTGACAGCGTAAGCGTGCGGACGTCACTATGGCAAGATGTCCACCCGGTAAGAATGCATATTTCTTTTGAATAAGGTAGTAAAAACATAAAATAAAAAAAAAAAAACACACTTAAAATTAATTTGTTTGCAAAAATACTTTATAGGCTTAATTCAAACAGAAATCCAGTATGTCAATATCTTAATATGGGAATCAAGCTGTAGTCTATAACTAAAAAGTGACATTTTGCAGTGTCAGAGATGCTTGCCTAGTTCTTAAGGACAGGGGAGGGGCTTATCTCTATAACTGATTACTCTTACACTGTTAAAGGCCACTGTATGTTATAAGGACTAAGTTTCTATAGGTAAACTAAAATGGAGCTCAGCAAATAATGGCAACTTCAGATACAATGCAAAGCAAATATATACATACTGATATCCTGTACAACTGCATAAATGATTATTTCCCATAGAAATCCCTGTGACATTGACATACCCCCTTGCCCATACCACCACCCATACCTTTTTCTTTCAGTACATTCTGAGCAAACATTTATTGCTCCTTTGAAATGTATTCTTTTTACCCCACAAAGGAGCAGTAAACTAATTTTTTATGAAAAACATATATTGTGTGGCGTTTCCTGCTTAGTGAAAATAGTACTCCCACTGCTGAGAGATGCATATTTCCAGATGTATTACAGTTTAACCCTTTGAGTGCCAAAGAGGTACAGAAAGCATTGCTTTGCAATGCGTTGCGTACCCCTCTGGCACTCAAAGGGTTAAAGGGATAGTAATACTTGAAAATAAGTTTATTTTATATTGTAGCCCTTAAAAAAACATGAAAAATTATATAAGTCTTATCTCCCAAACCTTTATGATTTGGGAGATATTCAGAAGTAAAGTTTCCCCTGGAGTATTGTCATTGCTCCACCCTTCAGATTTGGAATATGGTCCCGGGACCGGCTGTGCCTCTCCAGAAATACTGAGATCACCATCTTTAAAAAGAATTTCTTAACTGGAATGGTCTACAAAGTGTGCTTTCAAGCCAGGCACACTTTGTAGATAGTTCCAGTTAAGTAGTTCTTTTCAAAGATCGTGATCTCGGCACTGCTAAAGAGCTGCCGGTTGCTCTGTGGACCGAATTCCAAATCTGTCCACTAGATGGTAGACTTGGCTGAAACAGCCAGGAAAAGAGAATTTTACTATATTTTACAAGTGAATATCTTCCAAACCATAAAGGTTTGGGAGATAAGACTTATATCATTTTTCATGTTTTTTTAAGGGCTACAATATAAAATACAATTATTTTCAAGTATTACTATCCCTTTAAACTCTTAGATTGTTATGTTATCAATGCCCTCTAGAGGTCAGATTTCAATTAGTTATTCTGTTGCATTCAGAGGGAGAGGCAAGTCACTGACAAACAGTTCTACATAGAATGTGACAGAACCAGCTAAGTAAGTTTCCATCAGTTTAAACTTTCAAGTACCAAACATGTTGTCACTCACTTCCTGGAGCCCTGTTCCAACATTTAACCCTTTGAGTGCTAGAGAGGCATGCAGCACATTGCTTTGCAATATGTTGCATACTCCACTGGCATTCTAAGTGTTAAATAAAACAACTGACAGTGGTGGGAGTAAATTTGTTTTACTCAGCAGCAAAAGCCCCATTGCTTATAGATTTTTGTAAAGATATGTTTATTGTCCTTTTAGATGCTAAAGAAGTCTCTAAAGAACTGCTTTACAACACACTGCATACCTACCTCGCATCCAAGGGATTTATTTACATCTCATAGGTATCTGCACCAGTGGTTTCAAGATAAGTTTAAGGGGGTAGTAATACTTAAAAATGACTAACCCTATATTGCAGTGATGTTAAAAAGAAATTTATTGTCCCAGTGTCATCTCTCAAACCTTTATGGTTTGAGACATAATCGCTCCTAAAGTTTCCCCCTCCCTCCCCTTTCCCCAATGTCAGCATTCTAGTTGACTGAAGGGAAATCCGGTCTTACGATCATCAGGTGGCTCTGCAGAGAGCCGGGATCACGTTAATAAAAAAAAAAAAACTTTCCCTAAAACAGTCTTCTACATGTTCTTGCAAACCAAGCACACGTAGAAGACTGTTTCAGTGAAAGATTTCTTTTTTATTAACGTGATCTTGGCTGTGCTGCAGAGCCGCCGGATGGTCGTACGACAGGCTTCCCTGCAGTCAACTAGAATGCTAATTTCGGGGAAAGGGGTGGGAGGGGAGAACCTTAGGAGCGATTAGGTCTCAAACCATAAAGGTTTGAGAGATGACACTGGGGGAGAATTCATTTCTTTTTAACATGACTGCAATATAGGGAGTAGTAATTTTTAAGTATTACTGTCCCTTTAAAGGGATAGTATTACTTCAAATTTACTATCCCTCATATTGTAGCCCTTAATAAACGGAGTTAAATGACACCAGCGGCATCTCTCAAACCTTTATGGTTTAAGAGATAGCCACTTTCAAAGTTTCCTCTCCCCTGCTGTCAGCGTTCTGCTGCCAGCAGGAGAATCTGGTCCCGGGACAGGCGGAGGCTCTTAAACAGAGCGGATATCTCGTTATGGAAGGAAAAATGATTAACTGAAACAGTCTTCTACGTGTGCTTGGTTACCAAGCACAAGTAGAAGACTGTTTCAATGAATCATTTTTCCTTCCATAACGAGATATCGGCTCTGCTGAAGAGCCTCCGCTTGATTCAGAGACCGGATTCTCCAGCTGGCAGCAGAACGCTGACTGCAGGGGAGAGGAAATTTTGAAAGCCACCTTCTGGCCAGAGCCACTTTAGATTGATTTGAGACCCTAAAACTGACCTCAGGTAAGCAAAAAGAAAGACTCCTGTGAGCATGCCCGAACGGTCCCCCACTGAATGCCACAGGAGAGCCAAGACTGGTCCCTTGACAGGGTGGGAGACCAGTGACCTGTATGGACTAAGTGAAAAGGATTTAACAGGTAAGACTAAAATCCTATTTTCACTGTCGTCCAATACAGGTCACTGGTACTCTGGGATGTACAAACATTGAGCTGATCCAGAGGCGGGAAGTAAGGCAAGGACCAGGCGCAAGGCCCAAGTCACTAGAACTGCTATGACCAGTTGATAACATAGCCCAAACTGTAAGTGTCAACGGACACCAACCAAGGGAACAATCCCTGAACTAACACAGCACACGGAACTAGAGCCAACCGGGCTCAACAGTAAAGAAGCACTAAGGATCACAGAGCGGAAGACCTACACAGGCAAGACTGCCTCCAGGACCTTCCTTCCAAAACTGGCATCAGCCGAAGCCAGTACATCAACTCGATAGTGCTTAGAAAAGGTGTGCACAGAGGACCAAGTGGCCGCTCTGCACAGTTGATCAGCAGAAGCTTGATTCTTGTAGGCCCAAGAGGCCCCAATAGATCTGGTGGAATGGGCAGTCACCCGGAAGGGAACATGCTTATTCCTCAACTTATAGGCTTCACGGATGGTAGCCTTAATCCAAGAGGCAATGGTAACTTTGGACGCCGGTCTTCCTGCCCTAGGCCCCTCAGGAATGACGAATAGAGCGTCAGACTTCCTGATAGACTCGGTGCGATGAACATAAAACTTGAGGCAACGCACCACATCCAACAGATGGAGATCTCTTTCCTTGCCAGATGAAGGATTAGGGCAGAAAGAGGGAACCACAATCTCCTGATTGATGTGAAACTCAGACACAACCTTGGGTAAGAATTCCTTGGTAGTGCGAAGCACAGCCTTATCCTTGTGGAACACCAGGTAAGGAGGTTTACAAGACAAGGCCTGTAACTCTGCTACCTGGCGCACTGACACAACAGCCAAGAGGAAGGCCATCTTCCAAGTCACAAGACGTAATGGAATGGAAGCCAAGGATTCAAACGGTGGTCGCTGAAGAACTCCCAGCACCAAATTGAGATCCCACTGGGGAGCAGGACTCTTAAAGGCAGGTCGAACAAGAGTCACACCCTGGAAGAAGACCTTCACATCAGGAAGGACAGCAATCCGTTCCTGGAAAAACACAGACAAGGCAGAAGTCTGAACTTTGAGGGAACACAGACTGAGCCCCTTATCCACACCGTCCTGCAAGAAGGCCAGGACAGTGGGAAGATGGAAGTCAAGTGACAACTTCTTGTCAGAGCACCAAGTCACGAAAGATGACCATATGCGATGATCTTGGAAGACACAGGCTTACGAGCACTGACCATCGTCGATACCACAGAAGGAGAAAAGCCTTTCTTTGCTAGAATCGAGGATTCAACCGCCATGCCATCAAACGGAGAGAGTGAACATCCTCTTTCCACAGATACCCCTGAAGAAGCAGGTCCGGACGGGCTGGAAGTGGGATTGGATCCTTCACTGACATGGCCATCAATTCCGGAAACCAGGACTGGCGAGGCCAGTTTGGAGCAATCAGGATGACAGGGCAACGTTCCCGCTTCAACTTCTGGATAACTCTGACCAATAGAGGAAGAGGAGGGAAGATGTAAGCCAGGGGGAAGTCCCAAGGGATCGACAAGGCATCCACTGCTAGAGCAAGGGAGTCCCTCAACCGGGAGCAAAGCACCGGAACCTTCCTGTTGTGTCTGGTAGCCATCAGATCCACCACAGGCATCCCCCACCGTTGAGTGAGCATGTGAAACACCTCTGGGTGAAGAGCCCATTCTCCGCTGTCGACGGTATGACGACTGAGGAAGTCTGCCATGACGTTGTCCACGCCTGGAATATGAACCGCAGAGATGACAGGCACGTGATCTTCTGCCCAAGACAAAATATCCTTGACCTCCCACCAGGCGGAACCGCTTCTTGTGCCGCCTTGCCTGTTGATGTAAGCCACCGCCGTGGCGTTGTCGGACTCCACTCTGACTGGAAGACCGGTCAATTGAGACTCCCAGTGCCTCAGGGCCAGCCGGACAGCTCGAAGTTCCAGAACATTGATGGAGAGCATGGATTCCTCCAGACCCCATTTCCCCTGAGCACTGAAGCGACCCCAGACTGCACCCCAGCCCAGAAGGCTGGCATCCGTAGTGACTGTGGTCCAAGAGGAACTAGAAAGGATTTCCCTTTCAGGAGATGAGAGAGATCTAACCACCAGTGCAGACTCGACTCGACATGAGGAGGGAGAGAAACAGACAGATGTTGATGATCTGGATGAGTCTTGCACGTCTGGATCACAAACCTCTGAAGATCCCGGGAGTGGGCCATGGCAAATGGTACTGCTTCGATTGTGGAAATGAACTTCCCCACTAAGGACGACAACTTCGGAACTGGAATCTCGTCCATGTCCAGAATTCCAGCCACTCTGACAGCTATCTGGTGAGCTACGTCCTCTGGAAGAAACACCATGCATTGGCGAGTGTCGAACAGGAGACCCAGGAACAGAAGCCTCTGAGATGGAATCAAGTCCGACTTGTCCAGATTCAGGAGCCAGCCATGACGGTTCAGGGTGTGCATGCACATCTGTAATTGCTGAAGGAGAAGCTCCGCTGAGGAGGCCTTCAGAAGGAGATCGTCCATGTAGGGGGTCACTCTGATCCCATCCTGATGGAGCACCGCTATCAATGAGCCCAACACCCTCTGGAAGACCTGAGGGGCTGAAGTCAGCCCAAAGGGGAGCGCTGTAAACTGAAAGTGTCCCCTGTGGCAGGCAATCCTGAGATACCTCCTGCTCTCTGGATGAATAGGGATGTGAAGATAAGCATCCTGAAGGTCCAGGGAGGCAAGAAACTCCCCTGGAGACATTGCTGCAATCACAGAGCGCAGGGACTCCTGGCGGAAGTGGGAAGTCACCACATAGGCATTGAGATCTTTGAGATCCAAGATGGGACGGGCTCCTCCGTCCTTTTTGGCTACCACAAACAGGTTGGAATAAAATCCTGAACCTGTGTCCCCCTGAGGAACCGCCTCCAGGACCTCTTTGTCCAAGAGATCCTGAATAGCGTCTTCGAACAGACGCCTTTTTGTGGGTTCCTGAGAAGGACGAGTAAAATGGAACCGAAAAGGAGGAAGGGAAGAGAAAGGGATCCTGTATCCCTCTGACACCACCTGAAGAACCCATGGGTCTGCCACTGACTCCTCCCAAGTCCGGCGAAAGATGCGGAGACGACCGCCTACAGCCGGATGCGGACCCGGGTTCGGCGAGTCATGCCGAAGCAGTCTTGGAGGTCTTGGCCTTGGAGGCGACTTAGGGCCTCCAGGACTGTTTGGGCTTGGAGGAGGAGCGCGTAGTGGGAGGACCCGTTTGGGCCGAGGAGCGTGTCTCAGTCTGAAAGGAACGAAAGGACCGATTGCGTTTGGCTGGAAACTTTTTCTTAAAGACTGAGGGTAGAAGAGTACTTTTACCGCCAGTAGCCTCACTGATCATTTCTTTGAGTTCAGACCCAAAAAGCAAATTCCCCTGAAAGGGCAAGGAAAGCAAGGCTTTCTTAGAGGCTGTATCAGCAGACCAAATTTTCAGCCAAAGAGCGCGTCTAGCCACCACAGAAGAAGTGGAGGCTCTCGCCATCATGCGCACAGCATCAAAAGCAGCGTCAGCAACATAGTTCTGAGCTTCAGTGATATTAGCAAGAAGCTGCAACTGTTCAGATACAGGCGCATCCTGGCGAACCGCTTCAGTCAGTCGTTCAGTCCAGGCCGCAATAGCTCTATTAACCCATGCCACAGCAAAAGTGGGGCGCATGGCTGTGCCAATGGAGGCAAAAATAGACTTAAGAGAGAGCTCTAGTTTCTTATCCGTCCAGTCCTGCAAGGCAGAGGCATCTGAGACAGCCAAAGCAGTAGATTTGGATAGTCTAGACACAGGAGCATCCACTTTGGGAGGATGAACCCATTTTGCCAGCTCCGCCTCAGGAAAAGGGTAAAGTTTAGCAAACTTTTTGGAGACAGAGGAAGATCTATCAGGATTCTTCCATGCCTCAGAGACCAGACGGGCAAGAGTAGGGTTAGTTGGGAAACAAACAACTGGTTTAGATGGCTTTTTCTGAAACACATCAGTAGGATCATAAGTGGATTCCTGAGTCAGAGGAAGGTTGAGCGTATTCAGAACCGCTCTGATCAGACCCTCAGCCGAAACTTCAGGGTCACACTCATAGGGGTCCCCAATGGACCTGTTAGATTCAATAACAGTACGTTCCTCAGCATCAGAATCCTGTAAAAGTTCTTCTTCAGAAGAATCAGTGATATCAGGAGCTCCCTGTGGCTTAGGCAGGGAGGTCCTGATAGTAGAGGGGGTCTGCCAGACCTGGAGAGCCCCCTGTACCTGAGAGGGAAAGAGTTGAAGCGTGGATCTGAGATCCCTAGTGGCAGCTTTAAACTCCCTCACCCAAGATGGCTCAATAGCATGGCTGGGAAGCCCAGGGTTGCTATCTTGACCAGTACAATTAGGGCATAGATCCCCCACATTATCGCCATCCAGCCCAATGTGGCAAGAGGAGCAAAACGCCATGGGGGTAGCGGACCCCCCATCCTCCTTAGACTTTGGTCTAGCCCCTAGCTCCAGTGAAGTAGACATGCTCACAGCGTCAATATACCCCACTAACAACACTATCACCCAGAAAAAGTGTAAATGATTAAAGTTTCACCCCAGAAATGTTCTAAAAACGGACTTATCTGGCCAGCGAAGGGTTAATCTGGTGAGGAGAGAGAAGGCTCGGTCCCTGCGTAGTGTACTCGCCTAGGAAAAGTACCACAAAATGGCGGCCGTCATGACAGCCAATCAGAAACGAGCGCGAACCAAGCGCTCATGGGAAATGCAGTTTTCCTGTCCAAGTACCCCAAACAGTGCCCGAAGCCCCCCTGAACACCCCACATGAATAAAACACATTCCGGATGATAGAACAGGAGCCTAGAATTAAAATGAGCCCTCTCTGAAGTTGCTGTGACAAGCGGTTCCAGAGATATGTCCCATACTGTGAATTCCCATAGAGAGTAAAGGAGCCCTTGCGTCTGAGCGGGAAAAAGCCGCGCTTAAAGGCGCGGAACACCATTTTTAATAAAGTTTAGTAAAACATTAAAAAGTGCCCAAACAAGCATGAAACACATGAGAAACATAAATAAATGAATACCCAATGCTCCAAAACTCAGAGAATAACACAGAAATTGCATAAACAGTAATAATGCAATAAAAACACCCTATGAGTGCTGGAGTGTATTAAAACTCCCAAATACAAGCCCATCAAAGGGACACTGTGGGGACAAGTGGACCTTCAGCACTCAATGGGTGACTCACCTTCCTTGCTGACTTCTGTCTTCAGGTGACCATGATAAGGAGGGAAAGAACCAGAGGTAAATTCCCCAACAGGGGAGCTGCTTAACACAAGCTGTCCCCTCTTCAGGGTATAGGTCCACAGAAAATCCCTGGAAGCTGCACCAGCCACTTTAAAGAGGGCAATTCACAGCCATGGTCACCCTCCTAATGGTGGTATTCCATATTTGAATAAAAAATAATAAAATACTAAGATGCATAGATGTTCTCTACCTGGTGTGGAAGCACACCATGAACAAATCAATCTAAAGTGGCTCTGGCCAGAAGGTGGCTTAAGTAAGAAGGGAGGCTCCGCCCCTTGCAAATTATTTGCATAAGTTGTTCCTGCCTATTAAAGGGGACTTACGCCTCCCAGAGTACCAGTGACCTGTATTGGACGACAGTGAAAGCCAAATTCACACAACCCTACAGGAATCGCTGAGAGATTATGTGAGAGATTGTGTTTTGAACCTTTATGGAAACAGTGATAAATAAATTGAACAGCCTTCCAACAGAGGTGGTTGAGTTTAAAACAAACAAATTGAAGAACTCTTGGGACAGACATATGACTTTTCTAAGAATAAAATATGTATCTGAGCTAATCTAAATAGGCCAATTGGTTATTATCTGCATCACAGTCTATGAAGAATTACTATATTCAGGGAAAGACAGAACTGAGCTCAAGCAAACCAGATTTCAAGGACCATCCACAAAATAAAGGAAACAGTGCAAAATAATCAAAGTACAGTACATTTAGTGCAAAAACAACAAATGGGCTACAGGTGTCTTGGGGTTCCTAAGACGCATAATAGCCTTCTCCATCCTCCAGGTCTCAAACTCCAATGTTCCAATGCTTTCTCTGACCCTTTTCTTAACCGCTGCAAATATGACTGCCCAGATGTTTGAAGAGCTATCAACAGAACAACTGAAAAGTCCATAAAAGCCACAAGCAGTGGCTAAAAAAGAGAAGAAAATGTGCGGTGGGGATCGACTAGTGGGAGTTAATACTAGCAGGGGATGTAGAAATGGGACTGACACCAAAAGTGCACAATAATAAAATGGCACTTTTTCCCATGTCTCCCACTAGTATTATCTCCCACTGGTTTATCCCTACTGCATCCCCTCTCCTCTTTTTTTAGCCACTTGTGGCTTTTATGGACTTTTCAATTGTCCTGTTGATAGCATACCTCCCAACATTTCCAATGGCCAAAGAGGGACATTTAGGTTTTAGGGGTATTGCTGGGGGCGTGGCTGGTGGGATGGGCATTGCAACACATTTTTTTCTTATTTCTTGACCTATTGACGTCTATTTGTGTGAATGAATGCATTATTTAGCACAAAACCAAAGTAATTTATTTACACAGACTGAAGTTTATACAAACATTAATGTGAATTTTATTACGGTGGAGCAGTGTCATACACTTATATAAACACCACAAAGTCTGATCTCTTAAAAAGTGTAACACCAGGGTAGAAAAAAGGGACAGAGGGATTTGGGTCTCAAAGAGGGACACTTAGGAGGTATGTGTCAGTCCAACATCTGGACGGTCATAATTGAAGCCTTTAAGAAGAGGGTCAGAGGAAGGATTGGAACATCACAGTTTGGCAAGACCTGGAGGTTGGAGAAGACGGCATTTTGAGTATTAGGGCTTAGGGACCCCAAGATGCCTGTAGCCCATTTGGTTTTGTGAGTGTGTACTGGTTTGTGTTTTTTTACATTACATTTACTACACTTAGGTTATTTCTCTCTTTTTACTTCATTTTACAGTCTTGTCTTCTCCTATTGCTTTTTTGGATGGTGGTTAACAAGGCCACCAACGCTGACTAGCAGCACAAGGACTCATCCAGCATACATTGTATCATTTCATTCCATTTCACCTTTCATCTTCATTCTCATTGATCATCTCATTTCATCACAGTGGGACTGAGACCAGTTATTTGATTGGACAATCAGTTGTGATTATTCCTATTATTTGTGTTTTAGCATATAGCCTCCTTACTTCTACACTTTCTTTACATTATTTTAGTTATTTATTGTGGTGCTTATATATTGTTGACTAGCGTTTGGTATTTGCATCCCAGGTTTGTGCTTAATTCAGGGAAATATTTGTCCTTTATGCTAGATATTTGTATATTTCAGGGTTACTGCTTCCTTAAGCTGACTGGCATTTTTTTCATTAGAGAGTCCACTGGCAGGCAGATGGGTAGTTGCTGAGCTCCCAATTTTTACAGATTTAAATGTAACTTTTGAACCCCTGTGTGATAGCGAGTACTCAATGCATTGTGAAGGAATGCGTTGGATACATCTCTAACATTAAAGGGGTTAAAAGCCCCATTTAAAGTAAATGGAAATGGTATCAAATTTTACATATTACTAGTAGGGAGAATACAACATCACGTTACCCAAGCCAACAATAAGACCCAGGGCTTTAAGCAGGAGACCTGGGGCTTCAGCCCACTAAGCCAGAATTTAGCAACTCCTACAAGATCATATGTGCAAAGAAAATGTTTGCATTCTTTCTAAACACCACTATACAGCAGGATTCTGTGTTAATATTATTATCTTAGTATAATTAGCCCCAAACAACAGAGCAAATAATAGTTTCTGCAATAAAATTTCCCAAATCCATACAGCATTTGTATTGCTATACCCTTTACTTACTGAATGATATTCTGATATCTGTGGGATCGTGTGAAACGCGATATGCCCCATATGCTGAGAGTAAGCCAAAGGTGAGGCCGGCAACCAAAGATACGATGCTTCCTGTAAAATACAGTACACAAAAACTAAAGGCCAGCAGTAGTTACAGTGGCAGGTATACTGCAAATCAATACGTAAAAGACATTTATTGGTGGGAATAATATTAAATAAAAAAATTGTTTCCAAACTTCCAGTTATTTGTATGACAACCATACTCCTTGCAGTAAAGGGCAACTATCAATGGCGGTCATTTGCACAAAAGGAATATGCAATTTTTAAGCAAATTTCCCCACATTCTCATTGGTCTATTTGAGTGACAGATGGCTGTCCAATGTATTTCTTAGCAATGTGTGGGACATCCATTTGGCACTCAAAGGGTTACCCAGAGATTTTAACCATTTAAATGCTACTGAGGTCTTCAGACCTCTCTAGCATTCAAAGGGATAGTAACACTCAATATGTAAAAAAATATATTGTTGATTTTATCTTCCCCAGTAAAACAAGCATACTCCCACTGCTGAAAGGGGTTTTATTGAAAAGTTATTGCAGCTCAAACATGAATGTTTTATGTGCATCTCAATGGCCTGATATTTTACAGTGGTGCTATTGCTACATTATCCTATGGACAGCTTTGGTCAGTTGACTATAAACCTCCATAAGATGGTGTAGCAATAGCTCCAGTGTGTAATTTCAGGCCATTGAGATGCTTCATGTAAAAAATTCAAGTTTGAGACGCAATAACTTTTGATTAAAACACCTCCGCGCTGTGGATACTATATATTAAGTGTTACTATCTCTTTAACTATATATTAAGTGTCATTATCCCTGGCACTCAGTGGGTTAAGGGACTTGGGGTCTAATTCAGCAAACTAAAGTGGTGCAATTCTGGGGCAAACCAACTGTACAATAAGGGACAAAAACATTCCACTTGGTTTAAATGGGACATTTAACCCCTTGAATGATAGAGAGCTCTCCAAGCTTTGCAATGCATTGGAGATATCTTAAGCATCCAAGGAGTTAATAATCTCCATTTAAATCAATGGAGATTTGGAGAATTTACATTTATCCCTTATGGTGCAGTTGGCTTGCCCCAGAATTGCACCACTTTATCTTGCTGAATTAAGCCCGGAAACCCCTATGTAGATCAATTATTTTTATTTGTCCCTTGTAATGGAGCGGTTTTGCCTCAAATTAAGGCTCCAAAAATAAGCAGTTTTTAATCTGTTTGTATAATGAGAAATTTACTGCAAAAGTAGCTCCCCATTCTCACCCATATCATTCAGCAGAACTATGAAAGAAGAGGATCAGGCCATGAAATGGAAGCTTTCCTCTACAGACTACAGCAATGATAAGCAGACTTTGACATTCCAGCTGTTAGGGGCTGCAACTCACATCATCCAGTCAACTGGAGTGTCAAAACATACCTACTCCTGGGCTACAGATTTCTAATGCCAAAATAAGTTGTTGCATGACTGGGTTAAACAGTGTGGGTAGGGCTGGGGAGTTACCTTTGATCTGGGCTTCTCATTTTACAGATAAATTAAAGGTTTCTAATTCCTGAAATGTATTATTACTACACAGAAATTCTTCATAAAGATTTTTCAAGTGGTAGAAAACAAGGGTACCCTTACTGCTGAGAGGTGTTTCAATTAATAGTTATTTCAGCTCAAACTTTGGGGCAAAAGAAAAGTGTGCATTTTGGGGTGTAAATAGAGTGTGTGGTACCAGAAAACAGAATGGGTACCTGGGTGCCAGCAAGCAAAGCCTCTTAAAGACATGTGGCCCTAGGGCCTCCTGCGGTACACCACTGCTGTAGGATAACTCAACACTGTTTAACCCTCAGAGTGTATGGGAAAGGTTCCCAATGCCAGAGATAGAAAAATTCCAGAAGCATGGGAGCCAGGGATCTAACAAGTCTACTACTGGGAACAATTTACATGCACTCAAATTAATGTTTTTTACTGGTTCTGAAAACTCCTAGGTAGATCCAAACAATTACGTCTGGCTTCCGCTTTCACTATATCGTTGTCCACTCTTGCCTAACACATTTCTTTGTAATGAGTTGGATAGCACCCTGCTGATTACATCCAATACACACACTTACCTTTATTAGAATATCCCATATAGCCACCAAAGGCCAAAAGGGCAGCATAGCCAAAACCAATCCAATCTACAGCCATGATTCTGTGGGGTTAGAAGAAAATCACATTTATTATTTATTATCAGGGCCACATGAACAAATAAAAGTGGAGCAATTCTGAGACAAACCAACCACTACCTAGGGGCAAATAACAATTCCTATTGGTTTAACCCTTTGAGGCCAACAGATGAATTCAAGGCATTGCAGTGCCATTGATACTTCTCTGTTACTCAATGGGTTAACTGGGGCTTTTAACTCCTAGAATATTAAAAAAGTCTCTTCTGGAATTCAAGAGGTCAATCCCACTATTTCAATCAAATGGAAATTGACATATTTATTTTTTCCCTGCCACAGAATTGCCACACGTTTCTTTGTGCATATGGTCCAGATGCCACAGGGGTACACATCTCATTGCAAAGCATTGCGTACCCCTCTGGCATTCAAATGGTTAAAGGTAAACTAGCACACACTAATGGAGAGAATTGTATTATTATTGTTGTTAATGTATTTATTGAGCAGAAGCATATTCCTCAGTACTGTGCAATGGATTGGCAAACAGTAAGAACATTAACCCCTTAAGGAATGTCCACTCTGCGGCACGGCCGGCACTGAAGGACCACGGGGCATTTTTTGCCGAATGGAATCAGGGATCCCCGAACGGCATGCAGCTGACCCTCATTTAAGTTAATGGGGATTTAATTTTCTCCTGCTGTGCAGTTGGTTTGCTCCAGAATTGTTCTTTTACACAAGAGCCACTGAATGTGACTGCAGATAAGAATCCATTGGCCCAATGACTTCTAAATGGAATGCAAAACTATTTACTATTTGCAAAGACCTGCAGTCTGAACTTAAACTTGTCTTATGTGGGCAACAACAGATAACCGTGGCTGGTTCAGACAAGGTTACAATAGGTATCTCAGAAGGAAAATATGTGTAATTATGTGTTTGGACTGGCAAAAATTAGACGAGTCATTTTGAATGAAAAAAGATAAAGGTTCTAATCTCTGATAATTCACCTGATTTAGAATTTCCTTCTTCAGTGACATGCACTGACATAAGCAAACAATGGTTCTTTGGCAAATGTACAAAACTGCCTACACATTTGTGAGAAATGTTTAAGAACGCATTAACCCTTTGAGTGCCATAGAGGCACTCATCATTGGATACCACTCTGGCACTCAAAGGGTTCTTGGATCAGTGTATATGGAAAACAAAAATACCAAGACAACAGATTCTAGAGTAAAGCAACTGCACTGAAGGGGAGAATTAAACATTCCCACTCAATAATTCAGTCCTCTGAATGCCACCAGGTATCCAGACACCCCTCTTGCATTAAATGGAGCTCCCAACATTTCAAACAGCCAAAGAGGGACACTTTTGTTTTAACTGGTGTTGGTGGGGGTGTTTCTGGTGAGTGGGGTATTACAGATCATTTTTAGGTTATTCAAGTACTTATTGATACCTCTTTGTGTAACTGAATACATGATTTATAATAAGACCAAAGTATTTTATTGACACATATTAATTTCTAAGCACATATACTGAAGTTTGAACAAAATTAATATGAGTTTTATAGCTGTGGAGCCATGTAATAAATTTATATTCACACCACACAGTCTGATCTCCTAAAGAGAGGGATGACAAGGTAGGAAAGAGGGACAGAGGGACTGTCCCTCCTAAAAAGGGACACTTGGGAGGTGTGATGTGTTCCTCTTTCCTTTTGGGAATAAGGCCCAGTATGCACTGTGGTGGTATCAAAAGCAGTGGCGTAACTATAGGGGTTGCAGGGGTCGCACCTGTGACCGGGCCTGTGCACTCCAGGGGCCCGGCCTCCCCCTGCGACCCCTCCATCTGGCGCCCGCAGTCTCCTGCCGGAGCTCAAGTACTGCAGAGTGCTGGGAGATGACATCATCTCCCAGCGCTTTGCATTACTAAGAGGACCGCGCTGGAGCTCCAGGTAGGAGGTAGGAGATGGGGGCATTGTGGAGGGGGTAAATGTGGTTAAGGGGGGCCAATGTGGTGGTGGGGGCCCGTGGCACTTCTTGTACCAGGGCCCGGAGGCTTCTAGTTACGCCTCTGATCAAAAGCACTGTGCCCAGGCTCTATAATAGTCCAAATAAATCACTATACAATGTACATCCTATAGGTGAACTGTGCCCAAAGAATAAGAGCCTTATAATTTAGCAGAAATACTTACTTTTCTTCTGAAAGTATTTTACCAGGAAGAATATATTGAGATTGTCTCTCGTTTTGTGTGTCCTGTGTTGTCATTTTATCTACCTCAGAATGGTGAAAGGCTGAGCTGACCCTGCTGGGACTAGGACATGTGACCTTGTGGCTTGAACAGATTCTACAGCTGGTGAATTAACCCTTTGAATGCCAGAGGGGTACACAATGCATTGCAAAGCGTTATCTATCTGAGCCAGGTAGATGTCCATCACACACAGGATAACCAGATAGCCCTTTAAATCCATGATGGATATGAAACATATACACTGCAGGGTTGCACTGATTCCTGTGCAATCCTGCAGAATCAAAGTTTCATAAGCATTATGTTTTTAAGATATGTAGTAAATGTATTCAAACAGAAGTCAGTTATAGTCATGTGCTTTGTTAAATCTGAACTTTATTATAGTCTCCTGTGAAATACAGAGTGTGATAGAGAAAACAGCCATGGAAACCATTCACGTCTGCTGAAGCCTATTGTTTGAGGAGAACTACAGACAGACTGTTATTTATAGGCAACTAGATATACTGGACTACTGTATGGAGGACACATAGGAAAGTCCTGTAAGAGAAATCAAGAATCACAACTCTACAGCAATGTTTCTCATTAGTCGTCAGGGCACATTTTTTTTATTATATCCCTGCTTAATCACAGGGGGAGTGGCTCAGTCATTGTCTGTGGTTAATTGGGGATATCCTGAAAGCTTGACCTGTTGTGCATCCTAGAACTGGAGCTGAGAATCACTGTCCCATAGGTATGGCTAGTGCTCTATTTCTCTTCCGGTGACTACAAGAACGGTGACTGCCATCACCAGGATGCAGTTGTGAACTGCAAGTAAAACATACTTTAATTGCAGATTATTTTAAAGCGCAACAATCAACAAGATCCTCTGCACAGATCTGCCAAAGAAGTAGGTGGCTTATTTGGATGGATCAGCAAGTTTTGTTTAGCTGTACATGCAGCTCCCATAAATGCTAATGAGGGCTTTCAAACCTGACACTGACAGTCTATGGGATGGCACACATAACCAGGCAAGCCTGTGACCATAAGCCTCAGACTTCATGACTGCATGCAACCACCCAAACAGCTAACAAGAACCATTTTGTGACTGAACAATGCAGTCCAGGGATTTTTATTATGTCTGCTCCCTTAGGAAAATAATTGAGTGCTAGAGGGGGTGACCACTACTTTGCTTCACAATGCCCTGAATCCTCTGGCACTCAGAGAGATAAAGACAACTCTCATCTGACATCTGCCTTTAACCAGATCTGCTCCCTTAGGAGATGACCCAATGATGCAGTTCTCCATTGTGCACAACACTGTAGGTCTAAGAGGACTGCAAACACAAACTAGGAGTTTGTAGCTGAAAACCACAGACTTATGACCATAGACAATATGACCAAGAGGCAGTGTTCAAACACACAGGCAACTGCAGATACTATTCAAAAATATATAGAGAGAGGTTCCTGACTGCTGTATGAAGGACACCCAACTTGGCAAGTACAATTCCCCTTTAAAGGGATAGTAATACTTAAAATGTAAAAAAAATATATGTTGTAGGGTTTACCCCCCCTGAGTAAAACAAGGGTACTCCCACTGATGAAAGGTGTTTCATTCAAAAGTTATTAATTTTCAAAGTTGAATTTTTTAGGTGCAATATCACAGTGGCCTGAAATTGTACAGTGGCGCTGTTGCTACACCATCCTATGGAGATTTATGGTCCCGGGACCAGAGCTGTCCATAGGATCATGTAGCAACAGCGCCACTGTACAATTTCAGGCCACTGTGATATTGCACCTAAAAATTCAACTTTGAAAATTAATAACTTTTGAATGAAACACCTTTCAGCAGTGGGAGTACTCTTGTTTTACTCAGGGGGATAAACCCTACTACATATTTTTTTTTACATTTTAAGTATTACTATCCCTTTAAAAGAAACAACAAACAGGCATTTAATGAACAATACAGAATCCATTTCTTGTCAGATACATAATGGAGGAGTCCATCAAGTTCAACCTTTTCAGATCTACTTTGATTCAGAGGAAGGAAAACAAAATCTGAATGAAGCCATTTACATTTTTCAATGAGTGGTTAAAAATAATCCTTCAATAATCCAAAAAGCAAACAGACTTCTCCCTGGATCAACAACATCCTTCCAGCATTAACCCCTTAAGGACCAGCGGTCCAGGGAAGCTACCTCCCCACTTTGATCCTTGCCGACAAGCCGGTACACTAACCTGTTACATGTACCGGTGCGCTGAGCTGGACTCAGAGAGAACGCTCCAGTCTTGCAGCTGTCAATTTCAGGCCACATTTTACTTACATTGTAAAAAGTACATGAAATACCAGGACCATCTCTGGTCTTTAAGTCAAAATGTCACACATTCCTTAATGGGTTAAAACCAAATGTCAGCATTCTCTACATAGTTTAAAAGTCCCCTTACAAATTTTAAAGAATGAACACCTCGTAATAATAACCCACATTTACTTTACTATGGACATAAATACTAATGGCCTGTATGAATTTGCACTTGCTATATGGCTAAAGAGCTAATACCTTCAATTGGTCATGGGCGTCATGTTCACAGAGGACGACATGATTGCTAGTAGGAAGACAGGAGCTGAAACTCTGCTCACAGCACATGGTATTTATGTACTTCAGCTGAAGTTATGGAATACCATCTACCCCCGTGTGTCATATTAACGCAGTATGTACAGTCAAGTCTTTTTAAATCAGGTGAGTGCCAGCTCTTTCATCTTAATTCACTATACTACTCTTCTCATTGTCTGTTTCATTAGGCCTAAGCATGGGAAAATGGTTGCTGGGATTGTCTGTTCAATATTATGTTGACAAAGAGATATACTTTGATACTAGTTTGCAACAATGTGTTTCTGAAACCGATATTAAGTGCAACTACAGACCTTCCCAGGACTGGAAGTCCTGTGTAGCTGTTTTGTTGTCTCTTGAAAATTGAAAAAGTAACATGAAAGCTTCCCAAGTTATCTCATTGAAGATATTGAGCATTGCGTCAGATAGCCCTTCAATCTCCCCAATAATCCTGTGCTGCATGTAGTGGGGATACAATCCCACAGTACTGCCTCTGTGTAATCAAAGCAGAGGGGCCTGCCTAGTGCTTAACTGGGCTGCCCATCTCACTGATGGACTCATCCAATATGTATCTATGACAAGAAATGGATTCTGTATTGATAAGGAAAGGCCTGTTTGTTGTTTCTTTTAAAGGGGAATTACTTACCTAGTTGGAAGTCCTTGATACAGCTGATACAATATGCATCCAGTACTCACTTAGTTGCTTGCCCCTGCCCTTTCAGGAACTGCCAGGTGCTGTCTTCTAGTGGTACAACTGCATACTTCCCAAGTGCCCTCCTTTAGAAGGGTCAGTCCCTCTTTGAGAGTGTGTATAAGTGTATCACATTGCTCCACAGAAACTAAATTCACATTAATGTGTGTTTAACCCTTTGAGTGCCGAAGAGGTAGTGAAAGCTTTGCAGATACCTCTCTGGCACTCAAAGGGTGAAACTTCAGTATATGTATTTATAAATTAGTCATTGTACATAAAATACTTTTCTAAAACATTTATTCAGTTACACAATGAGTTGTCAATAGGTCAAGAAATACATTTTTGGGAATGCCCTCCTCACCAGCCACGACCCCAGCAACAACCCCTACAACAAAAGTGTCCTACTTCAGGAATCTGAAATGTTGGGAGGTATGCAACTGGATATATGGTTGAAATGTGAGAGTCCATTAGAAAACAGAGCCTGTCAGGTCCTAAAAGAACAGAAAGACAAATAACAAAGCAACTAGCAAGTTCAGATGAATGTTCAGGACACAGAAGGATGGCCCTCCATATGTGTTAATGCGCATGTGCGTGCTCTACTACTGCTGTCCTTTCATCTTTGCATTAGTGTTAGTGGCTTGAAGCACACAGGAAGCAGCCATAGACAAGGCAGCAGCCCACATCATCACTATATGGCTCCAACACACACATATAGAAAGGAAGAACAAGCCAGGTGAACTAATCAACTTCCCAGACACCAGGAATCAGCAAGAACAGCTGTGATCATTTTTTTGCACAGACCCAGGGCTATAACCCCTGCAGAGGATAGGGTGATTGACTTGAGACACATGTATATTTTTAAATAAAAATCCAGAGGAGTTGAAATGCCCAAGAGGAGGTAAGAGTAACCTTAACACCTGCCTTCACATAAGTAAGTCACAGTTGTGTCCATGGGGTTCTTTCTGCCTGACTGTGGCTCTCTTCAGCTTCATACCTGTTTGGTGTCTAAGATGTGAAACAGAAACAGGGCTAATCAAGGCAGCCATGCTGGTGATCAGCCCTGTGCTTCTGATTTTTTATTTTTACTTCATAATATAGATATTTTTGTACAGAGAATGGGAGAGAAGTGAAGGAGCATGCCTAGGAACTTTCAAAAATAACTGACCCCTTCCATGTCTGAGAACTTTGAAATATTAATCCTTTGTGAATCACTAGTGTAACCTAGTAACAACCAGTGTGCTCTCTTGTTCCACTAGTAACATTACAGGGCTTACAATTTAACCCTTTGAGTGCCAGAGGTAAGGAATGCATTGCTTTGCGATGCGTTCCGTACCCCTCTGGCACTCAAAGGGTTAAATATAGTTACACTAATGGTGTAGCTCAGTCTCAATTGTAGGCAATGCCAATCTGTACATGTATCAATATACTTGGGGGAATAATTTCCATAAACACAGCAAACATACTTATGCAGCCCACCCTAACCCCTAACGAGGCCACATGTACAATACACCTGATACCGTGTCTACACAACGAATGTCGAACCTGTGCGACCCCTCCAGCTGTTGCTGAACTACAACTTCCGTTATCGCTGAGGTGAATGGGAGTTGTAGTTCAACAACAGCAATAAATCCGCTGGTTGCTCACCCCTGGATATTGCGTCCTTGATTGATTTTAATACTAATAAATGTCCATTTGAATCATACACTTTGACAGAACACAAAGTCCAACCCTACCTTGGTCCCCGCCTTCAGCTTCTAACCTTTCAACTTTGACTTACACTGCGAAACTGCGCTCTATATATCACCTGCCTTATACACTGATATTTCCACAAATTAAAGCATTCATAACGCTATAAAAATTGCGAAATGGGTAAAAATATTATATTTCTTGAAATACGTTATTCTTCTATGTCACGTGCCCCGCCCATACTTCACATTTCTGTATGGAGAGCGGAGTAGTTTCCATTGCCCGGTCTGATCCTGCCATCTACTGCTATTCGGCCGTACTGCGGTAAATGATTTTCAGATCACTAACTTTTAGAGCTGTTTGGGTTTAGAGAATGCATGCATCTGCTTTAATACTAAGGAAGAAATGTGCACAAAATCAATGGTCCTCATGGTTAATAGATTATAGACAACTGACACGAAGATTTTTTTACATTTATATTGGAACGCATAATAGTTTGGAATCCACATTTTGGTCCCATTGGGACTTTTATCAAGATTTATAAATCTTGATAAATATCTCAACCAGTCTGAAATGCTAATAGTGTTAAATCAAATCTGGGTAAGTCCCTTGAGTGTCCACCTGTCAATTTATAATAAGTATGCACCAAAACTCTTATTTTCAACAGTGTGTGTGTGCGCGCGCTGTACATGCATATGAATTTGCCTATATATATAGCGACAAACGCCAGGGTGCCATCAAAAGGCAATCTGTAAATAGTTAAAGGATCGAGGCACTCACTGGACTTTCATAGAAGAAAAGTAGGATTTATTTTCAAATCGACGTTTCGGCCAGACTCAGCTGGCCTTCCTCAAGACCTTGAGTCTTGAGGAAGGCCAGCTGAGTCTGGCCGAAACGTCGATTTGAAAATAAATCCTACTTTTCTTCTATGAAAGTCCAGTGAGTGCCTCGATCCTTTAACTATATATATATATAATTTTTTTTTTTTTTTTTAATTTCTATACCTAATTAATTGGCACACATTAACTAGTAAGCCGAAAAGACCTAATCACATGCTTGCCAGTACTGTACAGTTCAAGAATAGAAGTCTGCTAAATATCAGTATTGTCATTGACTTCATCAATTAATAAAGCCATAATTTTGAATAGCTGACAGGCTATTATTCACCATCTTTAACAATAAAAAATATAATGTGGCCCTCACACTTGTGACTTTCTGATTATGTGACCCATGACCATACCTGGGAACTCAACGGATCTGCCCTGGAGACTCTGGTTTTTAACCCTTTGCATGCCAGAGGGGTACACAACACATCGCAAAGCAATTTGTTACGCACCAATCTGTCACTCAGTGGGTTAAAGGTAATTACCAGGTCTCTGGGGACAGAGGCTGATTCTCTGAAACTCTGCTCACGTCTCCTTTTCTCCCTGTACCACCCACTTCTCCTCATTCCCACCCTGCTCTGCCCATTTCCCATCTAGATAAACTCCACCCTCTTTATGGTGTGAATTGCATCATTTACATCCCCCTGGTCAGCAGTACAGTAGTCCGGTGGCTCAAGAAGAGGGAATTCCTAGGTTTGTCCATGCATGAAGAAACGTGGACGCCCCTGCTTTAGTTTATACCAGCCCCCACAATTCTGTACACCATCTGCACAGGAAAATACATATTGACTGCATATTGGATACTTTACTCTCCTGTGCATTGGTAGATTTCAGCCTAAATTTAAAACTAAGCCCACTGGACTGGTTTGACTGCCAGCACTAATATTTATGTGTATAATGTGATAATTGGATCACCCAATATAAATTATTCTATAACTAGTTGACGAGCCCGTTTTACACGGACCACAGTGCCACTGCCACCCGGTCGCGGGGCAGTCATGCGCAGTAGAGACTTCCCGCGCTACGGCTGATACAGAGCTGAGCAACCAGCTCTGTATCAGCAGCGCCGCGGGCAGTCTCTACTGCGCATGACTGCAGCACGTGCAGCAGTGTCTACTGCGCATGATGCGGCGTTACACACGTTTTAGCAAATTATTATATAGGATGCTTTGCTACAAGGGAGTTGCTAAGAAATGTCTGAGGGACTTAAATGCCTGGGTCTCTCATGCTTAAAGCCCCCAAGCCCTGTTACTACCGTAGTGAGACATGATATAACATTGTGCCACATTTCCTATAATGGTGAAACTGGACACTTGTGAAAAGCTAATGCTCCAAAAAATAGCGTACATGTTCATAAAAAGTTCCAAATAATCCTTTGTTATACTTAGCTAGGCCTCAGAAATAGATCTGTTTCTCAGGGTCTCTTAGAATAAATAGTATAATACAAATATCATCCACCACACTTAAAAGAACATTCGTGCAGTGTATCTAACCAATCAAATGTTTCATGTCAAGACATATCTCATGTAGCTTTGTCTTGTATGTATACATACCTCCTAACATTTCAAATGGCCAGAGGAACACTTTTGTTTTAGGAGGTGTTGCAGGAAGCCTGGTTGGTTGGAGCAAGACCAAAATATTTTATTTATTCAAACACACATGCTGAAGTTTAAACAGACATTAATATGAGTTTTATTGCTGTGGAGTAATGTGATACACTTATATATAGACCACACAGACTGATCTCCTAAAAAAAGGGACACCAGGGTGGGAAAGAGGGACAGAGGGATTTCTGTGTCAAAGAGGGACTGTCCCTCCTAAAGAGGGACATGTGGGAGGTATGTATATCCATCTTGGTAAAATGTTATAATTGGTCTTCGGCAAGATTAAAAAATGTGAAACATCTGGAAATACGTAAACTAAGCACAGACACAATTCTGTAACAAGCCACTGCACAGAGGTATGATATATACATGTATAATTTTATTTATATGGCATCTCACACGTGCTAAGTTTATAGGTATTACAATAACCTGGGTTATATTAAGTGCCATAATCACATGAACAATGGGAAAGATGTTCCTGCCACACAGAGCATATCCTATATAATAATTCCCTAAAAAGTTTGTAACAATGCAGTCATGCGCAGTAGAGACTGCCCATGACGCTGCTGATACTTCGGAGCTCAGCCACGGCGTGGGCAGTCTCTACTGCGCAATGACTGCCCTGCGACTGGCTGGCACTGTGGGCCATGTACACGGGTTCTTCAAGTAATAGTTTAATAAGTTAATAGGAGAGGAACATATGGGTACAATGGTGGTGGTCAGTGTTTTACACTGCAGTGCTGATGTTGGCTATTGGCTGTGTTTAATGCTAGTGCTCCAAAATACAGGATTTAAGGGTAGTTTTAAATATGGTGGTTACAGTTCTAAATTTAAGTGGAAAGCTAAGGTGTTCAAGGGATAAGGAGCAGAAATAGAGAAAGGTTTAAAGTTTTAGATGGCAGTGGATGTAGTTGGTACAACAAGGAGAGAGCTGTGTGTTGAGAGCTGTAACCAACTAGCAATTTAAATAGAAATTAGGGACTAATATAAGGAGGAGTTGCTGTGAGGAGGGCTTTAAATGTCATAAGAATGCATTTTTAGGCGATTCTCTAATTAGTAGTAACCCATATGAGAGACCTAAGATGAACATGAACAGATTTTGTTTTGGGAGAGAGTATGGTGATTTTTGCAACTGAATGTAGACAAGATTGTGGAGAAATGAGAAGTGGGGTGACTACTTGGTTGCAGTAAGCCAAGTGGGGTAGAATAAGGATATTCACAAAGGTTTTAGTTGTTGCCTAAGAGAGCAATGGGTAGATTTTAGCAATATTGCCAAGGAAGAAGTGACATGTTCTATACAAGGGCCTAGATGCGCTAAAGGTCGAAGAGGGCTATGAATGTCGATGTTCTGTAGAAGCAGTGTCGTAGGCACATCCACAGTATTCACCAAGCTGTCTATGACATTACATCACCATCACTCTGACAAAAATATGCACACATCGACATCAATCCGACAGGTTTATGAATTTTCATTTATCACACCGACAATGGCCTATTTCCATATGTAATGAAGCATAATGACTCATTTCCATATGGAAATGCTGAATAATGAGACACATTCGTATGCAAGGGGTTGTGTTGATATGACACTTCGACTCATTCAGTAAACTCCGATAGCAGCCTCTGCTGTTAGAGTTCTTAGTCTCCAATTCACCTAACTCAGGCTGTTGTAGCTGGGATCTCCCCTGTACTTTCCTATGGAGTAACAGCAAGGAGAGCTACGACAGTCTGAACAGCATTCTCTGTGCATTGCTCACCACTGTGGCACTCAAAGGGTTAAAATAAACTGAAACCGTGCACCAAGCACTACACAATGTTCCCCCACCTTCGACATCCCCCCCAGTGTGTTGACATATATTGCATATATTCAACATACTAACTCCATCCAACTTCACTTCCTCATTGGACAGGAACTGCCATTTATTCGATAGAACCTGTCCTTCATTCGACACTAACCCTTTGAGTACCAGAGAGATAGGAAGGCATTGCTTAGCAATGTGTTTCCTACTCCCTCTGGTACTCAAAGGGTTAATAGGCAAGGTATGCTGCTGCATACCTTGCCTTATATGTGTAAAAAATGGCTTTTTATTTTAATATGTTTTTAAATGTATTAAACAAACATCAAACCTCAAGGGGGTATCATAATCCCTCATGACACCCCTCTATCATGGGGGAGACAACTGCCCGTTTATGAAATCAAAGGCATATAAGCTATGTTTCACATAGGTTATATGCTGCTTTTATAATTAAATTAAACTTTCAGACCTCCATGGGGACACCAGGACCCCTCCTGATAGCCCCGCTATCATGTATCATCTATCCAAAAGGACAGATGATCCATGGGGCGACCCCAAAGGCATTTTCTGCCTTCTTGATGCTGCTGGTGGCTGTATAAGTCGCTTGTAGCATCAATCGCTTGTGTAGAATCAATGAACCCTGTCACTGGGTTCATTCTTGGAAAGTGCAACGCTGCACTGTAATCACTGAATCAGTCACTAGGGTCAGACCGACAATATCATACCGACAACACATCGACTTTTAATGCATCTAGGCCCAGGAGTTAATGTGAGAAGATAATTAATATGTCCATTGAAAGAGTGTTGAAGGAGTAACATAGAAGTCCTAGAATGGAGCCTTCTGGCACCCCTCAGATGGTGCAGCTGGTGGGGAGGAATTACTATCAGACACAGAAATTGAATGATTTGAGAGATTGTAGGAAATCCAGGAAGAGGCATGATTGTGGAAGTCAAGAGTGTGGTGAACATGAGCAGCAAGAAAATGGTACAGTGTCAAAGGCTGTCCAGTAGGGTATCAAGTAGGATAAGAATAGAAAAGTGTCCAATGGATATGGAAATCTGGAGACCATGTGCCACTTTACATCGGGCTGTCTGCCACTGCCAACTAGGCCAACAAGGATTACAGACTTACAGAACAGAGGGGTGGATATTAATAGCACTGATCAAGGGATCTGGGGTTCAGATTCTGAAGAGCAATATGTGGGGGTTGTGTGCATAGTAAGAGACTGTAGGAAAGTTAGTGTTAATAGTACTTACAGTAAGAATATTACATGCAGGATCATTGTATACAGCATGGGATAATGCTGATTAGAGCTGGCTGATATGAAAATGCAGGCAGAGTAAAAAAAGCTGAAACAGTTTGGCAAGGCAAGCATGGGGTTGATTCACTTTTCAAACAACAACAATGCAATGACCAGCTGTCCGGGACTGCAATGCCACCAGCTGGAGAAGAAAAGATCTTGAAAGATCTTCTAAGGACCAATGTACCAGATCCTAGTCTGTCAGAGGGTTGTCTTAACTTGATATTCTTAGTGGAAAGCCATGCCATAATTGTGTGTGTGTGGTGATTTAATGGTTACTAGCAGCCTTCTTTTGTTTACATTGGGCAGCAGAATAGTTTGCCATAGATTCACCAATGAGGCAGCTCTAGAAGGGACACCAACAGCCTGAAGTTCCAAAATAAAAATCTTCATGTTATAAACCAGGGCAGAGAAAAATGTCCAAGGACTGCTACAGTAACAGCAAATACATTTTCCATATTCTGATTCAGCCATTTAATATGCAAGTTAAATTGAGGATGGTAAGCAGTAGAGAAGGCCCTCCAAAATCATGACACAATCTGTCCCCCTGTCTGATACAATATGCTCTGGAATACCATGGATTCTTTATATTTCTTTCACAAATCATCCAATTTTTCAGAGCAAGAGTGTATGCTTTACTATGAAAATAGCTTGGATATAACATTGTGCGTCAAAACAGCGAGGGTAATATGTCACGGCTGTCAAAAAAGGAGATCTTACCCTAAGATCCAGGACTGTAAAGAATGTTCCTGCTTCAATAGCACGATGCTTGTGGATGGAGTGCTCTCTTACATCTGCTTATGTTGTCCAGGCTTCATGGAGTCCCACAAAATGCCAGAATGGGGGCCACTGCAGCCAGTCAGGTCCTTCATTCCACCTTCAGATTAGACATGGAGTTACTGTGATTTGCCACACTATTTCAAGGGGCATCTGTATGAATGCTGGAAGCTCCCACAAGTGTGTCTGCTGAGGGAGCTACAGTGAAGCCCCATCAACCAGTGTGACCCAGATCCCTGTCACTGTGGAGGGGCTTGTCACAGCTACCTTAGGGGCTACATGGGTGAGTGTCCAATTGGATATGAAGGGAAAACTGTGAATGCAATATATATCTATGCTAGTATCATACATGTCAAAGTGGTGGCTCTTGTATTGAACACATTGGGCGTTATATCTGTTCTTGCTCTACTGGCATATTTGAGATACTATGTGAAATTAACGAGCTCTGGACACAAGATACACAAGGTGAGGAGCTACCGCTGCAACTTCCCTCCCTGGGTACACGGATGAAAGTGTCATGTTACACAGCGCCATTTGTAATGTGCTATTTTAATTGGTGCAACATTCACAATGCTCTGTTTTGACACATGCCATTTAAGTGGCAACATGCTAATAGGATACCCATCTGAAGAATAAATAGTGCAACAACTACTCACAAATGTATAGAACCACAGGTGAAATAAAGTCACCAGTATAAATCCATGTGTGACGAATAACTGCACAATCATGATCGATACAGGTGATACTGAAGACTGAGGTTATAATGCATACCAGTGAAATACTGGGATACAAAAATGTAATAAAGGAAAATTAAAAACACAGACCAAGAAAAATCTAATGTCTATGCATTTCATGGTGCTTCATGCCATTTGGTCAGGAAAAAGTGCACACTGCCCTGGTATTTGGTGCTTTATACAGTCACTGGTGTGAACACAATGACCTTGTTTATAATTCACTCAATATACCTCACACCAATAGAGAGAATAAAAAAGGGACCTGGGAGAAAATGACATTATACAAAAAACCCTTAACAGCTGGACCTAATTATCAGTTAAATTCTGGTAGCAGTTGTCTATCTGAAATCTCTTCCTGGATGGCATCCCATTTCTTAAAGCATAACCTCCTAAAGACAGAGTTGTTAGTCATCTCTCCTTCTGCCTAACACCTAATATTTCTCTCACTGTTGATAACTCTATAATTCGGCCAATGTCGGAGTTGTACTAGATTTCTCCCTTACTTTACCTCCCACATCCATTCTCTTGCGAAATCCTGCCTTTTCCAATTGCGAAACATCTCCAAGATTCAACCTATTCTCACACAAGATACAACCAAAATGCTGAATCCCTCTCATAATGTCCTGTCTGGACTACTGCAAATCACTGCTAACTGGCCTTCCTCTCACCCCGCTATCCCCACTCCAATCCATTCTGAATACTTCTGCTTGACTCATACATCTCACCCACTGTTCTTCATCAGCTGCCAATCCTAACACTGACATCCTATTAGCTCCAGATTAAAATTGAAAGATATGTCTCAAACCTACAAAGCCCTCTGTAACATTGCACCTCCCTGTATGTCCTCTCTTGTCTCCAAATACTTTCCCATCCACCCTTTTCATTCTGCCCATGACATGTTGCTCTTTTCCACTAGCATCACTTCCTCCCATTCCTGTCTTCAAGACTTCTCCTGTGTTGCCCCCGTCCTGTGGAAATCCCTACCACACTCTGTGGGACTCATGTACGTTCCGCAAATTTGAGCAGTCTCTGAAAACTCACTTGCTATACAGAGCAAATTCATCATATATTTTCTGATGGACACTTCTGCAATAACATTCTGGGCAAGAGTCAAAACTGGTTGCTGAATTGGCTGTTTGATAATAATGCACCTTTTTGGAATAATTTTGGAGAGCTTGAAAACAGTCCAAAATGGGGCCCAAAAACCCAAGCGAAGTGGCTATTTGTAAAAAGAAACCTCTCTTTGGGATCCTGTAGAGTGCTTAAAAATGCTGCACAATTATTTCAAAACAAGGCTCTAGAAACCCAAGGAAAATGGCTGGACACTGACATCCACACCACTCATGGTCAACCTTTCATTGCTGGATTTTAGCGCACTTACTACACTGGCAATGTTAATGTCCATGTGAAAAAAATACCCCCCCCCCATCATCCTCAACCACCACATACATACTAATAAACTTGTGTTTTCAGTGAAGCTAGAATTAGCTGAACTGGCAAAAAGAGGTGCAAAATCACCCTTGTATAAAATGGGGGGATAACACTATGCCCCCCAAAAAACTTTTGATCCTGATGAAATCAGTATGAATAGTGTTAAAAAATATATATGACATCCATTCACTTTATATTATTTTTAAACTCAGTTAAGATGTAAAAAAAATGAATATGGATTCCGGAGAGAAAAGGGTCATGTATTGCACAAGAAATCTCTGTTTTTTATTTTTTTTTTTCTAATTATTAATATGGGTGCTTGAGACTTCATATTAATTTCTGTTCACCAACCTTTTTCCTTAAGGAGGGTAGAGGAAGCAGTCCCGGACCCATTCCTTGGACATTCTTTTAATATGGGTCAGCAGACCTCATATTAATCTTAATTATTTATTTTTTTTTTTAAAGCTTCATTTCCCAGTGGGAGAGTAGAGGAAGGCAAACTGATCCCTTTCCTTGGGCATCAAATAAATCGGATCTCATATTGATTTATTATGTTGTACATAATTTTATTAATTAATATTGGTATATGTATCCCATATTAATTTTTTTTTTGTTTAAAAATTAATACAAAAAAAAAATTTTTGTGAATGTACCCATTTCCCTTTTAGTTTGTCCGTGGAGGGAATGAAAGTGCCCTCCCTTTAATGAAAAAAAAAAAAAAAACAACAACAACAACAACAACATATTATGGGGTCTCAGGACCACATATAATTTTTAACACTCTTGATCCTGATTTAGCGAAGGAAGGTGCTTGGATGTATTGGCAACATGGCAGGGGGCGCTTTGGTGGGCATAGCCTTTTGCATCTGAATAAGCCCTTTTCCCAGCCTTGGCAGTCCTGAGCTCATGAGGCTGGGAAGGCCTCTACACCAGAAATGGAAGCATTTCAGAGGCCATTTGGCCATAATATGATGACTCAAATGGCCATTTTCAATTATTTAGATGTTTTTTCTGAATTTACTATATATCCCAAATTAAAAATTAGAAATGCATAGCAGTTGGATTGTGACAGCAAAAATCACAACCAGGATAAAAAAACAGTCTTTTGCAGCTTTTTTTGCCAGCTGAAGATCAGTTTGTATGAAATTAAATCTAGGTGTCACAAGAATTATGAATATGTCTAACTGGGGTAAATGTTACAACCAAAATATCTTTATTGTGGTAATCCAAACAATGCTCAGACTAACTAGATTGTAGAAACTGTTCTCAGTATTACAGTGATGTTGTTCAAATCAGCTTTTGAGTTTCTGGGTGTGCAACTAACATACTGGGTACCACAATCTTCGCTGATCAGATACACAAGTGCAGACCCACAACTGAGGAAGGTCAGTAGTTCAAATGTTTGGAGAGTGGAATGTAAAGTAAATGCTTTGGTTCTGTAAGAAATACAGTCACAAATAAGACTTTTGTCATTTCCATACTTGTAAAATCCTCTAAGACCATTAAATTAAGACAATTAAAGTAAAATAATTTTTGGAGAAACCAGCAGCATTCTGTGGATTCCATATTCCTGTCCGAGGTTACCTGAACAGAGACAGGCAAAATTCTCTGTAAGCCTGGTTTTTGTTGTGTTTGGGTATAAGCATCTCCACAACCATCACACTTGTGAGTACCCTCTAAGTTTAGATTTTCTTGGGAGATCTTAACATAGGGTCTGTTTACCCACCCCTCTGGTCTTTAAAGAGTTAACAAAATGTGATAATGTTTAGTGTAAATGTTTCTCAGTTGAAGATTAACTATACTAAATTAGATACAAACACAAATGGAAATTGTTTGAGTCATTGACCTCATCAGTGTGGACTTCATTTTTAATTTAGAGTTTGTGGCCTAGTTGTGCACCATGATTTGTAAAGATAAGTATTAATAAAATGTATAGGATAATCCTTTTTTAAGAATCACTGTCTGATAATCAGAACTAAAGATATCATTACAGTTTTACCATAGACATAGGAACTGGCTGTAAAAGATGTCTGTCCACCATGGATAATGATCACTTTTATAACTGAAAAAACTATTCACATCAACATGTTTGAAGAGTATGATTGTGGCTCTAGAAAGCCCATAAACAAATTAACATAACTTGCAGCATACCTGGTTCCCATCTCTTCTTCCTTGATTTGCGAATATTGTGTAACTCTAAACTTAAAATAATTAAGTTCCAAAATATGGCATATAAATGGAAAAGAAAATTCTGCTGGTTCAATGGTATTAGAATATCATATCTACACCCCCCCCCCCAAAAAAAAAAAAAATTCCTGCCTCGTGGGAGATATTTGATAAAAGGAGGACATGTCTAAAGTGACCCATTGATACCTGCACCACATTTTAACCATTCTAATAAGATAAGTAAGTGTGTTTGTGTCCTTAAGATCCAAATTCAGTCCCAAGACCAATCCCTGCAGATGGTAGTATACATATTCAGAGTCTGGTCTATCTCCATGATGATCAGTCACCCTGGGGAGTGGGGGTCAAAGTGGAATTTGTCTATTTTCAGACAGTGATTATATACAGCTGTCTTAGGATTCAATATATACACAATATCCCTCTCTGACTTGGTCCAAGTACCCCTTTGAATTCTTCATCAACAGCCAAACCTCACTTGAGATTTTTAGAGTATCTAATACCACATATTTTTATCTTTCCGGATGTTTGTAGATTTTTAAAAGTCTTCTATATTTAAGATCATAACCTCTCCACCTTTTTTTTTCTTTTATTTTTCTTTAACTTCATATTTAATACTAGTTGAAGAGCCCATACACGGGCCACAGTGCCACCCAGCAACAGCCGCGGTTCAGTCATGCACAGTAGAGACTGTCTGCGCCGCGGCTGATATGGAGCGGGGGCTCCGAATTCAGACAGTAGTTCTCCCTGTGCACCTTCATTGCAGAGATCAGAGAGGACTACGGTCTGAATTCAGATCCCTGCTCCATTATCTGCACATGACGGCTTCTGACAAACACACATTTAGCGAATTATTATATAGGATAGTTGAACAAGAGGTGAATTCAGGATATACAGAAAGAAAAAAGAGAGAAAGGTAGGGGAAGGGAAACTAGGTGGGACATGGAGTGAATTTCTGAAATACACTGTAGTGCAACATGGTGTGTTGCATCAATTATACCCAAAAATAACAATGTTGTTTTACCTGAAAGAAAGAGGTTAGCCCTTTAATGGGGTTTATTATTATCTTGGAGTTATTCTGGAGATCTCTTAGAGTCTCTCTTTCATTATTTGGTTTTGTTCTACCATAATAATCTACATAAAATGAAATGACTCAAAAAGTGTTCTGTTGCATGTACTAGACTGGAAGGGAAGCACTGCTTAAAGGGATAGTAATACTTCGTTTTATCTTTATTTTATTTTGTAGGCATTAAAAAAACATGAAGAGCTATATAAGTCTTATCTCTCAAACCTTTATGGTTTGAGAGATATTCACAAGCAAAGTTTCCCCCTCCTGCCCCTTTTACCTAGTGTAAGCCATCTCTTCTCAGATGTGGAATGCAGTCCATAGACCAGACGGATAACAGCAGGGGACAGTATTCTTCCAGTGAAAGCCCTGCCCCCCTTGACAAGTTTTTCAGGTTTTTCCCTTATCTTAATTGAAGATTGTCCCTCTCTGCAGTCTTCCAGGGCACCTCCCTTCTGATCTGGCTAAGCAGTGTTACATCAGTAAAAGGGGTGGGAGGGGGATACTTTGTCATTGAATTACTCTTGAACTACAACTCTGACGTAATTGAAATAACACTCTCCAAAATCCAAATACTATGATGATTAATTAGAGCTGCTTTTATTATGAAGCATTACTATCCCTTTAAGCTCCACTCTCTCCTTCAGTAGGGATAGTGTTACTTTAACACTATCCCTTGTTTCATTGTCCTGGACAATGAGCTGCCTGGAAAGAAATATACAAGCGGTTCACCATCAGGGACATAAACATTGTAAAAATGTGTTTAAAATTAAATTATATATATATATATAATACATCAATACTAAAAACACATATAGGCAATTTCATTTTATAAATTCTGCAACAAGGAATTAACTTATTAGAATTACTATAATGCGCTTGGTGACTATATGGATTCTATTGCCACATTTAAGTATGTAAAATCCACTGGATTATCTTTCTGGAACGTAATACTTATTTCCCGAACACTATCTAACAGTATTAACTTATTATTATCCTTCGTGTTAGCAAGAAGATAATGATATTTATAGCAAGAAGCTTCCTACAGTTCAGAGAGGAATAATCATAAAAAAGAACATAAAAAGCTTTGGGTCAATATTAGAAATGGAGTTTGGCTCATTCACTTCGCTTTTCCCTGGCTTTATGGCACTATAACAGAAACTTCAAAGGCATTTAATGTCTGATACAGGCCAAATCGATCAATAAAGGCAGCTGCATCATCCTGCTGTGAAAGCGCAACTGACAAAGTCCACTTCAGAAAAAGATACTTTGTATCAATGTAAAGTAAAAATCGCTATAAAAGAACCAGTGGTGCCAAGATGAAACAGCAGTAAAAAAAAAATCTAAACATAGGATCAATCTCAAACCATGTGTTGGAAAATGAGGGGTTAATAAGTCTTGGGTCAATGCTGTGTACTACAAAATGAACACCTATCCTGTAGCTGGAAATTAGATTTATTACCTTTTATAACTCCTTTGATGCTAGAATGGTATCCATTCCATTGATTCACAATATGATGGAGACAAAAAATTGTACCTTATGTGCATGCCCTTGTAGTGTAATGTCAAATACAATTACTTGACTATTAATAAAGTTGAGTTCCCTTACATTATAGGAACACTAATGCAGAAATACAGCTTGCTGTGATGTTAAAGGAGCAGTAGCCTTTTTTATGAAAACCTATATGTTCTAGATCTTTTCCTGCTGAGTAAAACAAGGGAACTTCCACTGCTGTCCGTTATTTCATTCAAAAGTTATAACAGTCCTAATAATCGGGAAGTGAATTTACTGCATGATTACTTCCACTAACTGAGAGGAGGTGAATCAGTTGTTTGTCACATTCTATGCAGAACTATTTATCAGGGCTCAAAATTTCCACTCACCACTAGCCAATGGCGAGTGAAAACTTAGCCCTGGTGAGCAGAAATTCAGTCCTGGTGGGTATGTTTTGGCTTGCAGTGGCAAGTAACTTTTCAGGTCTGGCTAGTAGCAAAGGACTTAAAATTATAAGCCCTGTATTTATCATTGTCTTTCCTCTCAAATAGAATGTAACAAAATTACTAATTGGAATTTCCCCAGGAGAGGGCACTGTAGAACTATTTATCATTGTCTTTCCTCACAAATAGAATGTAATAGAATTACTAATTGGAATATCACCAGGAGAGAGCACTGTTAATGTAAAAAAAAAATTGTTGATTGGGATGATGGGAGTCACAATACCTAATAGATGGAAGCTGACAGTTTTAGTCCTACAAGGGATAATTGCTTCCAGGGCCTTAAATACAGGGGTTGCATAGGTTGCAGTTGCACCAGGGGCCCCATCTGCCCCAGTATCCAACAGGTTCTAGTTTCTCTTTCTTTGGCTTATGCTGAATCTGATGAAGTAGCCAGGTGACTACAAAACATTGTTTAGCCAGCCTTTGTTTATATATATATCTTGCAATAGATATGCTATATACATTTTTATATTGTGTTACACACAATTAAAGTAAACCAATTTTTGGAGAAGCCAGCAGCATTCTGTGGATTCCATATTCCTGTCCGAGGTTACCTGAACAGAGACAGGCAAGATTCTCTGTAAGCCTGGTTTGTTGTGTTTGGGTTTAAGCACCTCCACAACCATCACACTTGTGAGTACCCTCTAAGTTGTTACGTTAACTTCATTGTAAAGATAACAGGCACCCTCTTGTTTGTGTTTTTTTTCTGTATAGGTTCTAGGTATGCATCTGTGAAAATATTTTTGTGTTTGGGCCCAAACATATATTTGTTCCAGGGCCCTATAATAATAGTTGTCTTTGTTCACTTAACCTCATTCACCTGTATTGCTGTACTCCTGCATCTTTTTGTGGTATTACTTAAAAGAGCAGAAAATATTGCAACAGATAGACTTGTCCTGAGGGCTGATAAAGCATGAGGTTGAAAGTAAAAAGAAACAAGCACAAAAAACTCATAATGAAGTATTTACTAGCACAAGACCATATAATTATATATAGAGACAGTAATGATGGAGGCATTTCCTCTTGTTAAATGGGCAGCTGCATAACAAACCTTCCACCTCTATAATGATGTCAATGGTTATTTTCAGTCCTCCATCAATAGTCCCATATAATAAATTTACCATGATATGTCCATCATGGGAAAATGGGACCAATACAATGAAGTACAAGTGTTCCTCCTAATGCAGTCATTTAGACATATTTCCTATGTATTGCAGAGCTACATGTAACTTCCTCATGGACTTCAAAATAGACAATGGCACTACATGAAGCAAGATTCAAACACAGAAATAAAGCATCGAAGCAATTCACTCGCTGCCAGCAGGTTTGTTTATTGATCACGGTGCTGGTTTTCAGGGATTCCAAGCCCCTTAAGCTCACCAGTCAATAACATTAAAACCGCACTCCAGCGATATAAATCAAACCAAAATCAGCTTTATTAGAAAATATCCAAATTAGACGCTGCACTTGTTGTAAAGTCTCACGCATTTCGCACAAGGTGCTTATTCATAGTCTAAGCACTGATTAAGCACCTTGTACGAAACGCGTGATAATTTACAACAAGTGCAGCGTCTAATTTGGATATTTTCTAATAAAGCTGATTTTGGTTTGATTTATATCGCTGGAGTGCGGTTTTAATGTTATTGGTTGGTGAACTTCTTCATGGACTACACAGCCACACAAGAGCATCCAAGGAAGTGCCCTGGAAGCTGATGACAGGAGGGAGCTCTCAGTGGTAATCTGATGTCATCAGTGGGGAGATGCACTATAGTTCGATAATGGACCAGGATGGTGATTTAATGTCATATTTGCCTCAATGATATCTTGACATATGCAATAAGATCCCTGTGAATCCTCTGCAAATACCCCAAATTGCCATGAATCCACCATGCCTTTGCCACATTTACAGTTTTGCAGTGACTACTTAAACAACGGCTCATTTGCATATTATACTGCAGTTTAATGAGCCATTGTTGTATTCGTGTGTGTGTGTGTGTGTGTATGTGTATGTGTATATATATATATATATATATATATATATATATATATATATATATATATATATATATATATATATATATATATATATATATATATATATATATAAAAGAAGACTTTGTGCCTGGCAAAACACACCCAGGGGCGGCAGTAAAAAGGATTACTGCTGCCATTGGGTGATTCTGTGGGAGTGTGATTTTTGGCCTGCCCCCACTATCCAGCCCGCCCACCACTATCTAAGGCTGAAAAAAAAAATGGCTGCCACACACTCCTACACCACAGACACATGCACATGCCCTCCCACACACACACTAGCAGACACATACACACATATACACACACGCACGCTGAGGATGATGGGAACAATGTTCAAGCTACAGCTGGAAGGCCATGGTCCAATCTGTATTATGCAGCTTCTTCATTCCCTGTCTTTGAGCCTACACAGCTCTGCTAATTACTACAAGTGAGCTGATTTCTAAACAATCAGCAGGAGGATCCTGGCTTGCTGAGAAAGTGGAAACAACGGCAGAGAGGTGATCAGGCAGTGCAGAGCAAGGCTTCAGCTGAGCTGGTAAATGGCAGAGACATGGATGTGACTGTATTTATATATTGCACAAAGAGAGAGAAAGAGAGCAGGTTGTTTGTCAGTCTGTCTGTAAGTAGAGGTGCCAGTTCCTGCAATCATCTCCATGCTGTACATAGCTCACTGTATAGCATGTATGACAAACTATTTATATATGGTCTGGCATTGTATAGTATACAGTCTGTGTATAAGGACTGGCACTATACAGTATAGGAGGGACAGTCCCTGTTTGACACCCAAATCCCTCTGCTCCTCTATTTAGGAGATCACACGGTGTGGTGTATATACAGTAGGCTGACCAGACCTCACCTTTAACCGGGGACACATAGGAAATAAGCATATTTCAGGAGTGCACCAAAATCAAAGCAGCCCTGCAGTATGCATTTTTCATATGTGTCACTGGTTAAAGGTGAGGTCTGGTCAGCCTAATGTACAAGTGTATCAGATTGCTCCACATCAGTAAAACCCACGGTAATGTGGGTATAAACTTCTGTATATATCTGTTAAATTAGTCTGTGTAAAAAAATACTTTCATCTTCTTCTAAATCATTCACTTACAGAAAGAGTAACTTAACCATTTCAGTGCCAGAGGAGATGCAATGCATTGCTTACCCCCTGGCACTCAAAGGGTTAAAAATTCTCTACAATGGTCTGGCACTGTATAGCAGTGGTTCTCAATCTGTGCCCTCAGTTGCTATTAACAGGCCAGGATTTTAGAATTTCCTTTTAAGAGCACAGGTGAGTTAATCAATATGACTGAGCCTCTGATCAACACACTTGTGCTCTAGCAGTGAAATTCCTAAGTCCTGGCCTGTTAGTGGCCACTGAGGGCATGGGCTGAGAACCTCTGCTGTATAGTATACAGTCTGCATGTGTCTGTGTATAAGGACTGGCACTATACAGTATAGGAGGGACAGTCCCTGTTTGACACCCAAATCCCTCTGCTCCTCTATTTAGGAGATCACATTGTGTGGTGTATATACCAGTGTATCAGATTGCTCCACATCAATAAAACCCACAGTAATGTGGGAATAAACTTCTGTATATATCTGTTAAATTAGTCTGTGTAAAAAAAATACTTTCATCTTCTTCTAAATCATTCACTTACAGAAAGAGTAACTTAACCATTTCAATGCCAGAGGGGATGCAATGCATTGCTTACCCCCTGGCACTCAAAGGGTTAAAAATTCTCTAAAATACACCACCAGCCACGCCCCCAGTAACACCACCGAAAACACAAGTGTCCCTCTTTGGCCATATGAAATGTTGGGAGGTATGTTACTTACACTGCTCACACTGTATGTATTTATGTTCTGATTTGCAGCTGTGTGTCACTGTTTGTGTTGTCAGTGCATGTGTGTGTATATGTGTGTGTTGCATGTGTCTCTGTCTATCACTGTGTGTACCTTTCTGACACGTACACCCTACGCTATAATTCACTATCATAACATTTATTTAAAAAAAAAGAAACATTTCCTGCATAACATGACGGGCAACGCCGTCCCAAACTGCTAGTATATATATATAATCTATCACATGCTGTCCATCCCGGTCTCCTCTAGGAGGCCATTGCATGGTGCCTTAACCCCTTCACGTCCTGTGACGTACCCGGACCGTCACGCTGGTCCGGCACTTAAGGACCAGTGACGGTCCTGGTATGTCACGTACTTTTACTCACCACGCTCCTGCAGGAGCGCGGTGAGTAATACCGGGGACTGAAGTTGATTGCTCCAAGACCAGAGCGATCTCTTTCAGTCCTTCTTTCAACATGCGGCCCCACGTGATCAGTCACGTGGGATGGCACATCGAACTCGCCTATTTGGTATTTAAAGGACCAGACACCCAGGACCGCTGGTCCTTAAGGGGTTAAGCACTGGAAGGGACTGACTGCATAGGCGGGCAGACTGCTCTAAAACAGGAAGCCTGGCCGTCCATCTCCGAAGAAGGATTACTTCAGAACCTGCTACTAGTGTGAGATAATAGCACTATAAGAAGCTAGTTGCCGTATGCCTAATTATTGGGGGGAAACTTTATATAGGGTGGTAGTTCCGCTTTAAAGAAAAAACTTTTTTCTTGAATTTTGGTGTTGCTACAGCTTACAGTAAGAATGATAATTTCTCCTTGACTTTTCACACATTGAATATTATACTTGATCGGTAATTACTTTCTCAATTCATGACCTTGATGCAATAGTAAAAGTTGCCAAAAGCAATTATTCTCTCCTTAGTTCTAAAATATACTATTTTATCTACAGTACAGCTAATTATTTTATCTTATTGAGCTATAGAATTATCTGAATTAAGAAATAACACATTTCTTCATACATATATTAGTCAAGTAATCTATTTCTATAAACTCTGGGTCCTACACAGAAGATCCAGATAATCCATTTAAATATTTTAAAGGTAGAGTCCTTCATATAGCAGCCAGGCAATCTGTTTATATATTTTTAAGACAAGTCCATTATCACGGTTCCCGTGATTCCTATGTCACTCTCTGCTGTGGTGCTCTCTCATTGGCGGATCTTGATTGGCCCGCCCAGGGTGTCCCTTCATATACCGGGCCTCTGGCACCTGTCGGGTGCCCTTTTGTGGTGTTCCCATACCTGTGCATTCGTTGCTGTGTTCCTGCATTCTGTGTACTGATTCGGCCCGTCTGACTACTCTTGTTGTTCCTGCTCCGTGATTGACCTGGTTTGGCTGACGTTCCTGCTCCGTGATTGACCTGGTTTGGCTGACGTTCCTGCTCCGTGATTGACCCAGGCTCTGGCTGACGTTCCTGCTCCATGATTGACCCAGGCTCTGGCTGACGTTCCTGCTCCGTGATTGACCCGGTTTGGCTGACGTTCCTGCTCCGTGATTGCTTCCAGTGTTCCTGTGAGATTCTGATCTCTTCGCCTGGTGATATTCTGAACTGTGCTTGCAGTGCTGTACAGGCTGATCACTTATTTTTCATCTGCAGAGCTTGTTGCCTCCGTTGCTGAGCCTGTCCGTACACTTGCTGTGCTTGTTGCCTCCGTTACTGAGCCTGTCCGAGAACGCTTGCTGAGCTTGTTGCCTCCGTTACCGAGCCTGTCCGTGTACACTTGCCAAGCTTGTTGCCTCCGATTCTGAGCCCATCATTAACACTTGCTGAGCTTGTTGCCTCCACTACCGAGCCTATCGGTTAACACTAGCAGAGCAATCGTGACCTCCATTTACGGTGCCTCCACCTTACACCCTTGCAGTCGTTGCACTGTGTGGTGCTATTGGGCATTCCGTTAGCTCTTGCAGTGTGTAGCTCCATTTCGGCACCCGAAGGGTGTCTTGGCTCTGGTCTCATATTGCTCGCAGTGTTGTACCATCATACCGCACCAGGGAGTGCGATTGGCTCACGTTACATTCGCTTGTGCAGTGTCTCTGACTCCATTACCGCACCTCTGGGGTGCTATAGGCTCCGGTCCAGTTTGCTCCTGCAGTGTCTCTCTTCCGTTACTGCACCTATGGGGTGCTATTGGCTCTGGCTCCAGTCAGCTCTTGCTATACAATTGGGCATATTACGGAAATTCTGATCTTGTAGTGATTCACTTCAGTCGCACTGCTAAGCGCTTGCTATCTGCACCACTACCTGGACTGTTTATATTCACCGGGTGTTGGCTAATCACCACAACAGAGACTGATTATTTGTATTGGGCATTAACCCCCTTACATCTATTGATTTCTGTTGCAAGCTATATTGCTCCTAGCCATATTGGGCCTGTACTACATCCCTATACTTGTCTGATACGTGCTATTACCTATTCTAGCCCTAAGGGGCAGTGTTCCTTGTTTTACCTCAATAAAACTGTGTTTTATTTTAACCTTTGGTCTGAGTGTCATAAAAACCGTTACACCCATACATATAGTAGTCAGATAATCTATTATACATTATAATGGCAGGGTCCTACATATAGTAGTCAGGCAATCTATTTATGTCACAGTGGGTACCTGTTAGTTCCAGTGTCACTTAGTGGGGTGACACTAGAGGTCTGGGTTCGGGTATGATGCTTCAGCATCAGTGGCTGCTTTTCTCCAGGCTTGTGGCTGTGTCTCTCCTGCTGCCCATAGCAGCCATCCGTGTCCTCTCCCCAAGCGGCACGGTGGGTTGCAGGTTTGGATGCATCACCAGTTTTATACCTAAGGAGTCTGTGACTCCACCCTCCTACGTCCTGGCTGGCTATTTAAGGGCTCTGGACCTTGATTCAGTAACTCTTATGTTGTTGTCTCATGCAGTTATCTTCTTGGCGTTTCCTGTGTATTACTGGTTTTCTGGCTGACTACCCACTCTGTGTATGACCTAGGATCTGTCTGACCATCCATTGTGGTGCTGACCTGGGGCTCTATCCAAATATCCATTCAGTGTTGCCTCGTTCTATTGGATACCCTATCTGCTGCAGACCTGTGGCTCTGGCTAACTACCCGCTGCATGTATGACCTAAGATCTCTCACCATCCATTCTGGTGGCTTCCCTCATTCTCGTTGGGACTACAGTCGGCCTAGTGCTTGGTCCCAAACAAAGAGGTATTGTAAAAGTGGTCTCCTATTTCTGATAGAGTCTCTTGCTTCTTCGGTTACCCTATGTCTCTCTATCTTACTGCTCATATTTTATATTGGCTGAATAAAGGTGATTTTACATTCAGTACTGACTCCTGGTTTATTCCTTGTTGACCGTGACAATTTATATATTTGAAAGACAGGGTCCTACATATAGTAGTCATGTAAGTGTATATTTTAAAGGCAGGGTCCTTCATATAGTAGTCATGAAACCTATTTATATATTTTAAAGGCAGGGATCCTACAAATAGTAGTCATGCAATCTACTTTAAAGAGATATTAATGTCCAAGAATAAATGCACATCTGATTGATCAATGTAATTTTTTATAATGTATAGTATGTTCTGAAAATCCCTTACCTTCATTTTCGGCTTGAAAATCCCCTCCCTCCTCTTTTCAGCACATCATGCTGCCTTCCCTCAGATCCGAAAGCCAGTCGCTTAACTGGACAAATCACAATGAGGGACAATATTTTGTCTGTCAGTGTAGGAAAACCCTGCCCCCTTTGCAAAGTGGGGCAGGCTTTTCCGTATGTTGACACAGAAATGTCCCTCATCATGATCTGTCCGAGCCGCCTTTCTGCTCTGTGGGAAATCAGCATGTCTTGCTGAAAAGATGAGGGACCGGGGAACTTTGAATTCTATTTTCAAGGTAAGGAATTTTCAGAACATACTAATTATTATAGAAATTACATTGAACAATCAGTTGTACATTATTTTTGGACATTACTTGAATGTCAGGTTGCCAATGCATGTCTTTTGTCACGTTCTTGCCTGGCCTCCTGCCGCTTCGGCTGTGGCTCTTCTTTCCCAGGATCCATCAGGTGGCCTTGTCATACCTAGCAGCAGATCAGCTGGTCCTCTTTGCTATGCACGCCTCTCCTGTACTTCCGGGTTGAGGAGGCTGCTCCTGGGAGTCGGACTCGTTAGTATAGCGTCCATTCCATTTGTGCCTTAGACTAGCTAGTTCCTGCTGTTGTTGCATCTGTGTATGACCCGACTAGCCTTGTTCCTCTGAGTGCCTGCTGATTAGGTACTTATTTGTTCCTTGCTTCTGTGTATGGCCCGGCTACTGACACTTCTACTGCCTGCTGTATCTGTACCTGCTCTGAGAATACCTGTGTATGACCTGGCCCAGCTACTGACACTCTTTCTTCTTGCTGGATTGGTACCTGTTCCGTGACCACCTGTATAGACCCTGCTTGGCTCTGTTCCAGAGGTCCTGAGTTCCTGCATTGGTCTGAGTGAGTACCTTGTTTGTTCCTGTTGGAGTTTTTTCTAGAGGGAGTTATCGCGGGTCTCCTTCGGCTCAACTGGAGGGAGCCAATCTAGGTTTGAGGCAAGCACCTTTATATGGCTAAGCTGCAGCATGACTCCTTTTAGGCAACCCCCGCACCCAAGCAGCGGACCTCAGCGTTGCACCCTAGCTTCTTTCTCCCATATCCCTTGTTGGAGGGGTCTGACCTTCCTCCAGCTATTTCTTCACAGGGAACTGCTTCCTCAGCCCATTTTCTGCTTTACATTATACTAATGCCACCCTCCAGCTATTATGGCGTCTGACACCAATGCACCTCCTGTGCCTTGCTACAACAGGGAGCCATCCTGGAACAGAATGCCATGCAGATCCTGAGGCTACATCAAAAACTGGACTCTAAAACTGGTCTGCTTCAGCACCTGCATAAGAGGTTTGAGACTCCTAGGCCCTCAGTTCTGAGAGCCCGTCCTTCACCTGCTCTACCTCGTCAACTCTCCTTGCCTTCTGCTCCTTGTCTTCCACTCCCAGAGCGGTATGATGGCAACCCAAAGGAATTAAGAGGGTTCCTAAATCAGTGCCTCGTGCACTTTCACTGCCACCCGGACATGTTTGCTTCTCATCAAATGAGGATCACATTGATTGCTTTGCTTCTCAAGGGACAGGCTTTGGCCTGGGTGTCCCCCCTATTGGGCCGTCAGTTCCCAATCCTCAATGGTCTGGATGTGCCCCTGTTGGCCTTGCTTGCGGTCTTTGATATCCAACGGCATCAAGCAAAGGCCGAGGCTGCAATCCTAGACCTCCAACTGGGTCAGCGGCCTCTAAGTCAATATGCCACTGACTTTCGCACACTGGTGTACCACAAAGACTGGGGAGACAGTGCTTTGAAGGCAGCTTTCGGCAGGGGACTCTGTGACAGACTGAAGGACAAACTCACGACTTGTCCAATATCCCAAACCTTGGAGGACCTTATCCACCTGTGTTCTACCTTAGAGCACCGTATCCAGGAGAGGCACCTGGAGAAGGACCGGGACCATGGTAGTCACCCGACTCCTCTGCATTCGGTAAAATTGCTCTTAGATTCCATACACCTAGCAGCCTGGCCAATGCACCGTTGGAACCTATGGAAATCGGTCATGTATACAAGTTGTCTGATGCGGAGATGATATACCCTTGGCCTTTGCCTGTATTGTGAGGCGTAGGGGCATCTAGCCCATTTCTGTCTCAACAAGGCAGGAAACTCCAGGACTTAGGAGGTAGGGGACCTTACTAGGTTCACCTCCAGTTCCCCCTATCCAAGAAAAACGCTTGACTATTTGGGTCCTCCTATCCTGGCCTTCCTCAATGATTACTGTACCGGCCTTCATTGATTCGGGAGCGGCAGGCCTCTTGTTGGATTCTGGGCTTGCCCTACATCACAGGATAACCTTGGTCAAACGCCATCCTCCCTTGTGGGTTGCGGCTGTTGATGGTGCTCATTTGAGTTCAGGTTTTATTTCCCTTGCATCCATCCTCTGTCTTTACACGTCGGTCAGACCTTCGAGGAGATGGTGTTATTTGATGTTTTATCCTCTCTTCAGACCCCAGTAATCCTGGGATATCCATGGTTAAGGCATCATAACCCTCTTATTGATTGGATTAAGGGTACTGTTACCCTTGCTGCACCTAGCAACAGTTCTCGTGTTCTGGGAGCAGCCTCAGTATCGGAGATCCAGACCAACATGCTGCCGGTCCCTTATCCTAACCTGACATCCTTTGCAAACAGAAGGTGGAGTGTTTGTCTATGCATTGTATGTATGACTGTTTTATTGATTTGCCCCCAGTGTCACTTCCTCCTCTGTGTTGCATCTATGCCTTGTCGGTCCCGGAGACCACTGCCCTGGAGGAATACATCAAAGACAACCTGGTACGGGGCTTTATCCGTCCGTCCACTTTTCTAGTTGGTGCCAGATTATTTTTTGTTGCCAAGAAGGATGGGTCACTCCGGTCCTGTATCGACTACAGAGGTCTAAATGCGATCACCTGTTACAACTGCTACCCTGTGCCCTTGACACCTGAGCTACTGGACCGCTTTAGTGGATCTACCATCTTCACCAAGCTTCATCTTTGTGAAGTATACAACCTGGTCCGTATACGCGAAGGAGAGGACTGGAAGGTGGCCTTCAATACACTCTTTGGGCAATACGAATATCTTGTAATGCCCCATCCATTTTCTTCCAGGCATTCATTAACAATGTTTTCAGATACCTGCTCATGTCTTTTGTGGTTGTGTATCATGACAATATTTTTTTATATTTTCTAAGGACCTGTCTGAACACTGCCAACACGTCATGATGGTGGAACGTCTGTGGTCCCACAAGCTGTATGCTAAATTGGAGAAGTGTGTCTTCAAACAGTCCACACTTCCCTTCTTGGTGCATGTAGTTATGTCTTTGGGCCTCTACATGGATCCGGCCAAGTTGGTGGTGGTGAAAGCATGGCCTTGTCCATCCACCCTAAAGTGCATGCAACATTTTGTTGGTTTTGCCAATTACTGCCTGAAGTTTATCTGTGGCTTTTCCAGAATCATTCAGCCCGTTGTCTCCTTAACTAGTAAAGGAGTGAACCCAGGACATTGGCCTTCTGAGCCTTGACCGCATTCGAGACACTCAAGGCTGCTTTTACCTCTGCTCCCATCCTTTTCTATTCGGATCCTGTGCTTTCTTAACAATGCCCCATCACAAGGAAATACCACCGTTGTTCCTTCTTTTTGCGCTTTTCCACAGCCGAACTGAATTAAGACACTGGGAATTACTACCCACTAAGTTGGAACTGGAGGAGTGGCGGTATCTGCTAGAAGGGTCTCCATTTTGACCAACCATCAAAATCTTGCTTACCTTGCTGCTACCAAGTGGTTGAATGCCAGACAGGCCTGTTTGGTCCCTGTTTTCGCCTGCTTACACTTTCAGATTTATATATACCGGGTAGTAGAAATACCAAGGCCAACACACTATCCCGGCTTATGAAGTCCGACTCCGTACCCTCTTCTGCACCTGAGACCATCCTTCCAACTTCTTGCATCTTGGCTTCCTTGTCTGTGGGTACTCTTTTGGTATGAAGGAAGCCCAATGCCACACCCCTGTTACCTCTCCGTCTCAAGGTACTGCTCTTTTCGTGCCACCATGACATCGCACCGAGGTGTTGCGATGGGCGCAGCATTCCCCTATTGCTGATCATCCAGGCATTAACTGCACCACAGCCACCTTACTGATCATTTTTGGTGGCCTGGTAGTCATACGGATATTGAGTCATTCACGGCTTCGCAGTCGCCCTCTGGATCCTTTGCAGACGATACCAGTGCCATCCTTGCCATGGACCCAGATTGCCATGGATTTCATGATAGATCTTCCTGAATCTGCTGGCTTGACCTTTTATCTGGGTTATTGTTGCCCGGTTCACTAAGCAGGGACACTTCATACCCCTTCCTAAACTGCCTTCCTCCTCTGATCTGGTCGACCTCTTTATCACCCATGTTGTACACTTGCACAGAGTACCTCTCCACATCACCTCGGACAGAGGTACCCAGTTTGTCTCTAGATTCTGGAGGGCAGTATGTGCCCTGTTAGTCATCAAGCTCCAGTTCTTGTCTGGCTACCATCCACAAACCAGTGGTCAGACAGCATCTTAATCAATCCCTGGAGACATTTCTACACACTCACTAACAACAGACAAGATGACTGGGTAGATCTCCTTCCTCTGCCTGAGTTGTCCTACAACTGTCTTCTGCAGTCCTCCTTGGGTTTTTCCCCTTTTTTTGCCGCCCTGGGATACAATCCTCGTGTCCTATTTCTAGCTCCAGGGGTCTCCTTGGTGCCCTCCTCTTGGGCCCATGTGGGTTCCTTGGTCAACCACTGGCAGGCACTTTAGACTACGCTTCTTTCTGCCCAGGTATGCCAGAAGATCGCTGCTGATTGGCACCGTTCCTTAGCACCTCTGTTTGCCAAGGGGAACAGGGTGTGGCTGTCTGCCCAGAATATACAACTGTCAATCCTTGGCAAAACTGGGTCCTTGTTTTCTCGGTCCGTTTCTGGTTACCCACCGCCTTTCCCCTGTTGCCTATCTCCTGGACCTTCCTCACACGTTATAGGTCTATGTAGTGTGTCATGTTTGAAACCTTGGGTGCCTTCTCAGTTCCCTGCATGTCCTCCTGCCGCTTCATCCACGGCTCTTCTTTCGGACGGTAGTGTCATACCTAGCAACGGATCAGCTGATCAACATTGTTATGCTGCTCCTGTACCTCTGGGTTGTGGCTATATGAGGAGGCTGCTCCCGAGAGTCAGACTCATTCGTATAGCATCCATTCCTTTTGTGTCTTAGCCTAGATAGCTCCTGCTGTTGCCTGTTTATGGCCCGGCTATCCTTGTGCCTCTGAGTGCCTGCTGCTTTTGTACTGTCTTGTTCCTTGCTTCTGTGTATAACCTGGCCTGGCTACTGACACCTCTTCTGCCTGCTGTATTTGCACCTGCTCTGAGACCACCTGTGTATGACCTGGCCCGGCTACTGACACCCCTCGTGCCTGCTGTATTGGTACCTGCTCCGTGACCACCCATATAGGCCCAGCTTGGCTGTGTTCCAGAGGTCCTGAGTTCCTGAACTGGTCTGACTGAGTACCTTGTTTGTTACTGTTGGCGTTTGTTCCTTCCTAGGGACCGAGATAGTATAGTTTGTCTAGAGGGAGTTATTGTGGGTCTCCTTCGGCTCAACTGGAGGGGGCCAATCTAGCTTTGAAGCTAGCACCTTTATACGGCTAGGCGACAGCACGACTCCTTTTAGGCAACCCCCGCACCCGAGCAGTGAACCTCAGCACACACTAGCTTCTTGCTCATATATCCCTTGTTAGAGGGGTCTGACCTTCCTCCAGCTATCTCTTCACAGGGTACTGCCTCCTCGGCCTGTTTGCTGCATTATAGATTTTGCAATGCATTGGAGTCCTTCCTGACATTCAAGGGGTTAAAATCCCAATTTAATTTAACAGCAAAGTTTATAGTATGGGCCCTTGAGACTTTAGTTTCCTAAACATGTACGGTGCCATCTTTCCTATTAGTAAGAAGCCCCCTAGAGAGCTTAATTGTGCAGCGTGCCTCAGACACATTATTTAGACCCGTGACTTCAATGGATTATGAATCAACATGTTCAAAGCCTCTCTAGTTTCTAAGGTGTTAAAAGCATTATGTCTTTGTACATTATAGAATAAGGGCGAGATTTTCAAAATCAGTCTGAAAAAGTTCATACGCCATGGTCCCTCAGTTCTTGGAAATATTACTGTAATCTTCTGCATCAAATTCTACCATCTCCATTAAAGTGAAAAAACAGTCTTAAAAGTGGGGATAGTTTTAATCTACAGTCATATTGGAAGGTATTTTCAGAAAAAAATCTTTTTAGCCATCACTTATTTATTTAATTTCCATAATTTTGTCTGACAAAATAAAAATAGTGTAACCTTGGAGAAGACCAATAAAAGTACAATTGGCAGATAGGAGTGAGAAGCAGCAGCATGGTGTAAACTGGAAAAAATGTATTTCTTTATTTCTTTGAAAATGTTCATTTTAAAGTAGAAATTAAAGACATTTTAGATAACAATTTTAAAAGGCTAGTCTTACCACCATTTTTATTTCTTTATGACACATTTTCAAAAATAACGGGTTTACTTCTGAAAATATTGAGCTTCTTATACCACCAATGCATGGGCCAATAATTTTTCATTATGACTACTTTTTGAACATTGCGCTCCAAGGGGATATTCTCTGCCATGTAACAATGGATGGGTCAAGTGGCAGGTTTAAGGACACACAGGTTGCCTTCTATAGGTAAGCCTGATATATAAATCCGGCTCTAGGCATGTATGTATTTATGTATGTATATGCATTTGTTTTCAGGGTTTTGTCTATAACCCTGGCAAAAGAAAGAGATCACAATTTGATAATTTTTTGGGGGATCCAAATTACTGAAAAAGTGGGACAGAAACCCTCTTTATTAACCTGTTCAAACTTGTACTGAAAGGATGTCATTGGGCCTGATTTTATTTAAAGCAGCACTATCACTTAAAAACACGGTTAGTGAGGGGGCTCATGAACTTTGCCGGGGGGGATATAAATGACATGATTTGTGTAACAAAGGGGAGTGGCTAAAATACAGGTGGGCAAGGTTTTACAGCACTTGTCATAAAGTGGGTGGGAAATGGGCAAAATGGTGGGAAGGCAAAGAAGTAGGCAGAGAATGGGAGGAACAGGGTGGGAAGGAAAAGACATTGGTAGAGTTTTATATAAAAACAAAAAACTCCCCACTGCCAGGGAATGCGCCTCTGTCCCAGTAGACCTGGCAATTTGCTGCAAAAACTGGAGTCTCTGGGGTAGATCCAGATCGTTCCTAAGTATGTAGAATTTAATTTAGAAAACAATTTTTTTTAGTTATTCAGATTTATAGATTATGCAATTAAGGCACGCCATATAGGCACTTCCTGTGTTAGCCCCTACACTACCCCCTCCAATTGCTGACACTTAACCCTTTCACTGCTAGTGAAAATAAGAAATGCGTTGTTTTGCAGTGCCAGACAGTGAGTAGAGAAAGAAATGTAATGTTTACATAGGAAGTGGCTTCATGGCATGACTTAATTGGCATAATCTATAAGTCTAACTCAAAAACATATAGGTTATTTTGGAAGAGCTTTCAAAATTATCACAGTTGTTTATAGTTAAGGGTGGGCAAAAGGTCCTGTTGTGTTCCCGCGAAAACATTTGTAGAAACCATGTGGTTCTCCACTTTTTTGTGGGAAAATCAGCTTTAAATAAATCATTTAAAATTGCCATGTTTGCCCATTGCCAACATTTTTTCTCTATTTTTTCAATGGCCGGAAAGTTTTCGTCCCTTTAATCCACGTTTTTCACCTTTTCACTATAAAAATGTGCCTTTTTCCAGGAAGTGAGACGCAATACAAGCAGCTACAGAGAGAGAGAGAGAGAGAGAGAGAGAGAGATTCATGGTTGACGAGCAAAGACAAGAGTCAGACAGTATAGTAAAATTCACCTTTATTAGAATCGTAAAAATGAATAGCAATAAATAATATAGCAAATCTCAGGATGGAGCAGAGGGTATCCAAAGAGGCAGGGACTCTATCAGAAATAGGAGGATGCCTCCAAGTTCCCAGATTATAGAGACTAGGCCAAAGCCAATGGTAGTCTCATATGCCAGATAGGAATAGCATAGATCCAAACGATTTCTCCTGAGGATAGTAACCGGGGAGAAGACTGACTCACATCTGCAGTCAGTAAAGCTAGAGTTTGCCAGAGCCACAAGTCTGCACCAGTTAGGATGCCCACTACTCTGGAGGCAACACAGAGAGTAGCAGGACAGAGCCCCAGGACAGCACCAAGTTGGATAGTCAGACAAGCCAGAGTCATACATGGAGCGGGTAGTCTGCCAGAGCCACAGGTCTGCACCGGATTGGATGTCCAAACAGATAGGGAGCACTCAGAGAAGAGTCAGACAGAGCTAAAGGTCAGCACCAGGATGGATGGTCAGACAAGCCAGGGTCATACACAGGATAACAGGATACAAGCAAAATACAGCTGCACTGGACAACAATGTAAGGGTCACTGGACAGAAATCCAGTTCCCTTAAATGCTAAGAACCAAGAAGTATATAAGAGGAGACAGACAGACCTTCCTGTAAAAAGTTGAGGTCTGCGTCAATACATAGCCTGCACCCATCCGGCATCATCCAGAGCCACTGAACTGCCTAGCCAGATGACGCGGGCAGCCACTACAGAATCCAAGCGCGCCCAGACCCAGCACCTAAAATGACACATGGGATGATGCCGAAGCGTCATTTCGAGTTGAGCTGTTACAAAGAGAGAGAGGTGCTAGGCTGTTGTGCTGTGAGCTGAGGCAAAATTGAGACAGGAGAGGCTCATAGTGACTGCTATTACTATGAGCAAGTTTAATAATAATAAAAGGAGGCACTGGAAGGACCGTTGTGTGTCCAGTGATTCTGAGGAGGAGGAAGTTATTGCCACTACCAACATCGAAGGGTCTGGATGCCCTGGTTCCCCAGACCCCATGATGACTAGTCCCACTACATCACCCATAGGAATCTTGAAGAAACTTGTTTCATGGGAGGAAGAAGAGGGTAACAGTAGTGTGAGCAGCACAGGTCAGCTATCTCCCTGTGCTGCTCCTGCTACCAGTGTGTCTTGTAATTCTCAGGGGGGGGAGGAAGAGATGATGCAAGTGTGAAAGCAGGGAACCTTAAGTCACACTTGTGTCGGACTATTTATATGAAGGTATCCAAAGGGTTAAAACAAGAGAACCAATCAGTTGGATTTCTTCACTTAAATAGGCAAATGACCATATAAAATTTGAGAACTTTATACTTTAATACGTATTGACACGCTACTTCACAGTAAAGAATTGATAATCATAATAATAATCAATCCCTCATTTGTGCGAAAATATATATATTTTATTAAATACAATATACTATATATATCAAGTATCGGCGACAATGAAATATATGAGTGATTAGCAATTATAATAGGTACATAGAAAACCAAACCACACTTATAACCATGAGGATTACCAACGGTGAAAGGGTTAACCACACATAGCTATATTCAGAGGTATTAAATAACAATAATTGCACTAAGTAGCATAGAAAAGGATAATTGAGTCTTACAATTAATATAATACAGTTGTCAGCAATGTATATGAATATCTCCTGCCCAAAACTGTATAGACTATGCTAATTATGATGTAAGGGGTATTGTGAGATGAATTAAATAATTCCTCTAACAATTCCTTGTATCATATATCAATAATAATCAAATTTAGGGAATAACTGGAATAGAATCCCAGATTTAAATCACTATAATTTAATTATCTACTGATTTCAAATATTGCATACCTTTAAATAAATATATATATTGCAATTAATATAGTCAATGAAAGATTATGCCAAGAATCTAATTAGAATTAATCCAATAACATATGTCTAGCAAGTATACCAACTTCATGCACATATATCTTAAATTTGACTATAGCAACATATATAAAACCTATAGGCACTCCAAGGGTTAATTCACTGATTTAAAATAGGTGCCACGCCCAGAAGTTTCTTTTGTCTATTGGAAGTGAATACTTCCACTTTACAAAAGACAGGCCTAGCACATACACAGAGAATTCCAAAGAAAACACCACTAACAACAGACAAATATCGGTTAAAGGGTTAATAACTTGATTAAAAGAATTCCCTAGATCAAATATTGGCTATTATAATCTTCCCAGAACCACAAAATAGCAAGGGGGGTGGACAGAGAAATAGGGAGGACACTCCTGTGTTTACTAATCCTAACAGATTTGCTACATTAAGTAATGATGTTGGGGATGCTGACACAGGAATGTCTTTGCTGGAGAGGACTGTTCTCTCTAACAGCCGAGTGAACAGCCCCTCTAGCACGGATGGGATCCAGGACTCAGGCAGACCTAGACAGATGGTGGTGGTAGGGGATTCTATTATTAGGAAGACAGACAGGGTAATCTGTCGCCAAGATCGCCACAATCGTACAGTTTGCTGTCTCCCGGGAGCTCGGGTTCGACATGTGGCTGATCGGGTTGATAGATTGTTGGGAGGGGCTGGGCATGACCCGGCTGTCATGGTACATGTTGGTACTAATGACAAAGTCAGTGGAAAATGGAGGTCCGTTAAGAAGGATCTCAGGGACCTAGGATATAAGCTTAAGCAGAGGACCTCTAAGGTAGTATTTTCTGAAATTCTACCTGTGCCACGCGCTACATTAGAAAGGCAACGGGAGATTAGGGAGTTAAATGCGTGGATAAAGACTTGGTGTAAGCAGGAGGGGTTTGGGTTCCTAGAGCACTAGTCAGTCTTTTCCCTTGGGCGCAATCTTTATAGTAGTGATGGATTGCACCTTAGTGGAAGGGGGGCCACGGTGCTGGGTGATAGGATGGTTAGAAGGCTGGAGGAGACTTTAAACTAGAAAGGGAGGGGAGGGAGCTGCAACACAGGCTGGGGAAGATAGTATAATTGAGGGAATGGGATTAGAGAAGGGTCATGGGGATGGAGAGGGGGAATGGGCTAGTTCATCTAATAGGGAGTTGCCATTGTTACAGCCTGATAAAAGACAAATACATCTGAAAAAGAAAGAAATCTTAAGAATGGCAAAAAGATAAAATGTATGCATGCAAATGCTCGCAGTCTGGCTGGTAAGATGGGGGAACTAGAAATGATTGCAGTACATGAGCAGTATGATCTGATTGGAGTGTCTGAAACCTGGTTAGATGATACGTATGACTTGGCAGTCAATCTAGAGGGCTATTCACTTTTTAGGAGGGACAGGGTTAATAAAAGGGGAGGAGGGTTATGCCTATATGTAAAGCAGGCCTTAAAACCTAGTTTAAGGGAAGATATAAATGAAGGGTCCAATGAAAAGGTAGAGGCCTTGTGGGTTGAAATACACACTGGGGGCACACATAATAAAAAGATATTGGTGGGGGTTTGCTACAAGCCACCTAATGTTGGGGAGTTGGAGGAAGCCCAACTTTTACTGCAAATTTAAAAGGCTGCTAGGTCAGCAAAGGTAATTATGATGGGAGATTTCAACTACCCTGAAATTGACTGGAGCAATATGACTTCAGGCACAACAAAGGGAAATATTTTTCTAAGTATGATAAATGATAATTTTATGTCCCAACTAGTAGAGGAGCCAACTAGAAAAGAGGCCTTGCTTGACCTAGTGCTCTCAAACGATTCTGACATTGTAAACAATGTGCAGGTAAGGGAACATTTGGGCAGCAGTGACCACAATATTGTATCCTTTGAAGTTTGTTATGAGAAACCCAATAGCAAGAGTTTAACCAAAACATTCAATTTCAAAAAGGCTAATTTTACAAAGTTAAAAGAAGCTTTAAAGGATATCCAGTGGGATGTAATTTTCAAAGATAAAAATGCACAACAGTCATGGAATGTATTTAAAATGCTCTTGGGCAAATATACACGTCAATATATACCATTGGGGAATAAGCACAAGAGAAGTAAAGCAAAACCAATGTGGATTAATAATGTGGTTAGCAGGGAAATGAGAAATAAAAAGCAGGCTTTTAAGGTGTTTAAGTCAAATGGGTCAGATGCATCATTTAAAAAATATAAAGAATATAATAAAATCTGCAAACAAGCAATTAAGCTAGCTAAAATAGAAAATGAGCGAAACATTGCAAATGAGAGCAAGAAAAGCCCTAAACAATTCTACAAGTATATTAACAACAAAAAAGTTAAGGTTGATATTGGTCCTCTTAAGACTGAAACAGGTGAATTGATTAGTGAGGATAAAGCTATGGCTGACGCCCTAAATACGTTCTTTGCTTCAGTATATACAAAGGAAGCAGAAATGACAAGCTGTGGGCAAACAGACAAAACCATGGAATTTCCTCCAACATCTACATGGCTTACTGAGGACAAGGTCCAAAAGAGACTGGAAAGGGTTATAGTGAATAAAGCGCCTGGACCGGACGGTATACACCCAAGGGTACTTAAGGAACTTAGTTCAGTAATAGCAAAACCATTATACTTAATATTTATTGATTCGCTTTCATCAGGCATAGTGCCCTGTGATTGGAGGAAAGCTGATGTAGTTCCATTGTTTAAAAAGGGAGCAAGATCCAAACCAGGAAATTATAGACCTGTGAGCTTGACTTCCATAGTGGGTAAGATACTAGAAGGGTTATTAACTGACAGTATTCAGAACTATGTGAAGACAAACAATATCATTAGTAGGAATCAGCATGGTTTCATGAAGAACAGATCATGTCAGACTAATTTACTTGCATTTTATGAAAGAGTGAGTAGTAATTTGGACAGGGGAATTGCTGTTGATGTAGTATACTTGGATTTTGCAAAAGCCTTTGACACAGTGCCTCACAACAGGTTACTGCATAAATTAAAAGGCTTCGGTTTGGGTGGTGTTATTTGTACATGGATTGAGAGCTGGTTAAATGATAGATGGCAGAGAGTTGTTGTAAATGGAACTTTTTCAAATTGGTCTAGGGTTATAAGTGGGGTGCCGCAGGGTTCAGTCCTGGGCCCAATGCTTTTTAATTTGTTTATTAATGATCTAGAAGTGGGAATTGAAAGTAGCATCTCAATCTTTGCTGATGACACTAAGCTATGTAAGGAAATACATACAGAGCTCGATGTTTTTTCCCTACAGAAGGATTTAGATAAACTAAGTGAATGGGCAGAAAAGTGGCAGATGTCATTTAATGTAGATAAATGTAAGGTTATGCATTTGGGTTGTAGAAACAAACTTGCTACATATACTCTAAATGGGAAACAACTTGGGAAATCCTCATTAGAGAAAGATTTAGGTGTACTGATAGACAATAGTCTTCACAGCAGTGTGCAGAGTCACTCAGCTGCTGCAAGAGCAAATAGAGTACTAGCCTGCATAAAAAGAGGTGTAGAAGCAAGGGATGCTAATATTATCTTACCTCTGTATAAATCCTTGGTTAGGCCTCATCTAGAATATGGAGTACAATTTTGGGCGCCTGTTCTAAAAAAAGACATTGCTGAACTGGAAAAGGTGCAGAGACGTGCAACAAAACTGATAAAGGGATTGGAGGATCTGAGTTACAAAGAGAGACTAGCCAAACTGGGTTTGTTTACATTAGAAAAGAGACGTCTAAGGGGTGATATGATTACCATTTACAAATACATTCAAGGTCAATACAAAGAACTATCCAATGAATTATTTATGCAAAGAGCTGAGCTAAGAACAAGAGGTCATCCATTAAGACTTGAGGAAAGGCGCTTTCGACTAAAACAAAGGCAGGGATTCTTTACAGTAAGGGCGGTAAGGCTATGGAATTCTTTGCCTCGGGATGTTGTGCTTGCAGATAATGTAACTGCATTCAAAAAAGCAATGGATGCCTATCTAGCACAGAACAATATTGACAGTTATGACAGATGGCTTCAAAGCAAATAGGATATTGAGCCGGGGAACTGGAAATTGCTCCAGAGGGCTTTTTTGTTGCCTTCCTCTGGATCAACAGGAGTGTTATTGGCATGGGCTGGACTTGATGGACGCATGTCTTTTTTCAGCCTTATCTACTATGTTACTATGTAAAATATTACTCTAGGAATACCAAGACTTATATTAGCTGATATATATAACCCACGCTATATAACTGTATTACACTGATTTGGTAAAATATAACACTTCCCCAATAATTATACATTTCGGTTAATTACAGATATTTAGAGCTAAATATAGCTATTATATAACTGATCCCAAATAGTTGGCCAGTCCACTCAAGACAATAAGTTTCGTCAAACAGAAGAAAAATGATGAAATTCTGGATTAAATTAATCTAGATGAATAAATGATATAGTTACCAATCAAAATCTCATTGTCTTTCTCTGTGAGGTGGCAGGAGCAGGTGTTGTCTTTTCAACTAGGAACCCCAGCCTTCTTTTTTTTTTAGGAACCAAGGGCCCCAAGTCATCATCTCTTAGCATTATATTAGGCAATTTTGCCTTATCAGTAATCCCCACCTCTTTCTAATGATTGGACAAAGATCCATTTCATTATACCGTGACATCACCAGTATGCCCTGATTGGATATTAAACTATTATGCTAATCATGTAAGAAACATACCATAGATGAGTATTTAATAATATAAGGGCTGCAGATGACACATAACATGGCATATGTCAAAGTGAAGAGAGCTCATGGAGTTTATCAGAGACCCCATAAACCAGTCATTTTGCTAGGCTTTCCCATAGGGAGTCAATGTTCATCTCGGACTTCTCATCTACAATTTAACATCAATCGGCCATTACTGTCACTCAGTTATTTCTCCCTCATAGAGGACCGTTATTTTAACATGCGGTAATGTGAACACATTTTAAACAGAATTTTCAGGAACTTCTACTATTAGAGTTAACCCTCTATGCTCCACCAGGACAAAGTCTCTGACACTTGCCAACCCCAAGCAGTCCAGCCACTAATACTACTACTACTAAGAAGGTCCAGCAGCTTGAACAGAGTGTTAGGAGTAGGGGAGGCATGATCATATCACTAGTGAGGAGGAAGACACAAGGACTGAAATTGATGTGGTTGGTGTTAGTAGTAATAGGTATGGGGAAGCAGCTGGTGGGACTAGAGTTTGAGAACTGGTAGGGATAGTAATGCAGAGCTGCCAGACTAGCAGTGAAGGGAGCCCACTTTCCCGTGAACCTGGGAGTCCCCTTTTCCCATTCCCCACAGCAGTGTCCCCATGGAACATGATCCTGAAGAAGCCAGAACTAGTGGCTAGCCACAATAATGCCACCACCGCCAGGAGCACAGATCAGCTGCCTGTGCCTGCTGCTAGTGTTGCCACACTGCCTTCATCAGGTGAACAAGAAATGGCAAGTGTGACATTAGGGGGCCCTCTGTCACATTTCTCATCACCTCCTCCAACTGGTGAGACATATGTAATAGAGCAGCAGCACAAGGGCCTGGTGTTGGTAGTGATAATGATGGTGGAGAAGCTGGGGTGGAAGAGACATTAATGGCCTTTTTAACCCAAACTGAGAAGGAATGGGAGACAGGATGTGGATGGGCATCACCTCCACCAGCAGCAGTGAGTTTTTTGGAATTTGCTGAGTTTGCTACTGCTCTAATTCCTGCTGCTGCTGACAGCATCAGAATGCTGATGAGCAGGCTTGTGTGCCACAGACCACCATATGGTCTGTGCCACAGAGGGAATTGGGTTCAGATGTGGAACTAGGACTGGTTCTACTTGCCAGCAGCAATACTTCTGATCCTAGTCGCAGTGCTAATTCTGAGGCAGTAGCAGCAAGAGCAGAAACATCATCCTCTGCTACAGCTAGTGAAGGAGAATGTGGGGGAGAAGAAGAAAGAGGCCATTTTCTCCACCTTTCCCCTCCCCCCCAGAGGTCCTGGTTCTGGCACAAATTTTCTCTTGGGGCAGGCACAGTGCACTCATCAGTGACTATAATGTGCACAATTTGTGGCAAGTCAGTGAAAGGAGGGAAGGCACCTTGGCACAACCGCCGTGATAACACACATGAAACACAGACACCATGACATTTATATGAGACATGTTAAAGCCAAACACCCACCACAGAAATTGGGCACCGTTGTTGCTGTACCCCCTGACTCTCCCCAAAGGCAACAAGTGGCAAGGTGGAGATCAAAGAGGAGATGGAATAGAGAAGCCCAGCCAGAGATAAACACCTGGCTTGCCATTACCTTCTTGCTCTAAGGTAACTATATCTTCAGGTAATCCACCTCTTTCATCTTTACCTCCCCCACCAGTTGATAGCCATTCAGTAGATGTCAAGATGTGGCAGTTTGTGTTCAGACCTCAGACCCAAGACTCCACCCAACAATACAGGCACCCTCCTCAGACCTCTTTTTAAAAAATCTCCGTTCAACTGATTGTTGCCCCACACTCCACCAACACAGGCACCTCATACCCTTTTTATACTATGCCCTTGGGAAATAAAATAATAATTGTGTTTAAATTTCAACGTTCCCACTGATTTCAATTGAATGAGCTAGGTGAAAAAAGTGGCAAAACTTCACTTTTCGCAGGAAATTATTCACCAAGCTGGAATTGCCATTATTCACAGATTTTGATTTGAGGCAAAAATGTTCACGCATCCCTATTTATATGTGATAGTGTCGCTATTTAACCTCCAGAGTGCTTGCTTTGCAATGCTTTAGAGATCCCGCTAGCATCCAAAGGATTAAACACAACCGAAATAGTATTTGTAGTCTTTTTCCCAAGCAATACACAAAATAAAAAGCACACCGAGGCTCATGTGCTTGGATGAAACATTGTAACTCTAGTGCAAACCACATGCACTTTAGGGAAAAAAAAAATAAAAATGTTGATTTAAATGGGGGATGTAACCCCCTAGAATTCAGTGGGTTAAAGCTCCAGAATGACTCCAGTTAGCACACCAGCCTTACTGAATTTAATGTAATAAAATAATTGGTGCAATTGTGTAGCAAACCAACTGCACCACTGGAATAACTGTGAACTTAGTCTTTTAGAGTCCCCAGTGGGGCCTCATGTGGTGCCGCTGTGGGAGATAAATGATGCATTTCACATCACAAAGCGGCAGGGCTTATTGGATAGAGTTATAAAGTGGGTAGAACAGGGTGGGAAGGAGAAGAAGTGGGTGGGAAATGGGAGGAACAGGCTAGGAAGGAGCAGAATTGGGCAGAGTTCTTAAAAAATTCCCCACCACCTGAGAATCAGCCTCAGTCCCAGGAGACCCCGTAATTCACTGCAAAAACAGGAGTCTCCGGGGAGATCCGGAGAGTTCCCAGGTCTGACCACTGGGGAGAAATAAAAATTCCCACAATTCCCTTTGATTTAAATGGGGCATTTAATCCCTTGAATACTAGGGACGTCACCAATGCATTTTTTCACGTGTTTGAGCCTTCGCTAGCATTCAAGGGTTAAATGCCTCATTTAAATACATGGGAATTTTTATTTCTTCCCTATTGTTCGGTTAGTTTGCCCTAGAATGGTTTCATTTAATTTTTGTACATCAGCCTAAGTTGTCATAAAATATTTAATAACCCACACCTTTAGAATCTGTTTATTCCCACACATGTTGGACTGTTTAACAAGGGGTTGGCATGTACCCAGGATACTTTTAGTTCTTGAAATCCCAGTGGAACTATAAGAGAACACAAGGGTAAATGAGAAATGCAAGAGAGTAATGAGATCCAAAAATGCAATGTCCTTTGTCCTTATACTGACATACTACTTATTTAGAAAGCAAATGACACTCCGATTTTATTAAAAGTTGTGCCCAAGACTGTATTTTTATAGAACTTTTCCAACTGGCAGATGCCCGAGGTTGCAGGTTACAACCATTTTATGTAGTGTTAGTATGTACATAGAAACTCAAAATAGTCAGCACCAGATATATAAGAACAAATAACAGTTTTTTGGAACTTGCAATGTTATGATTCATTTTTTTTATTTTTTACAAGATCTAATCTCATTGACTTCAGACAGACTTTAGAAACTGTTCCAACAGAATTTTATTTTGTTTTATTTAGTTATGAAGCAAAGTAACTGTAAAACCACATAGAAGGGAAAATAGCCTTCATGATATCTGCTTTGTAATGTGTTGCTTACCCCTCTGGCACTCAAAGGGTTAAACAAACTCTAACACCACTGAATTATAAACCTCCATTCACCTTCCTATGGCTAGAAAATCTTAATGAGAATGATGAATTTTGCCTTCCAAAAGATAACATCTTCAATCACCCCTGGAAGTCATGTCCATAAAGGTGGAGATGACCGATGCTCTGTCTACTATTCATGATAATCTTCTGCATCTCATGCAATCTTCCTACATGGAAAACCAAAAAAGGACCAGGGAGCAAAGTTTGAGTCTAGAAGTCCTGCTAGCAACTGTCATGTCTACCTATGTGGACATCACAACCCGGATGAATTAAAGATGTTATCACTAGAAAGAGGGCATAGGAGCAAAATAAATAGAGGTCGTTAGAATTTTTTTGGCTATAGTAAGCAAAGTGGGAGTAGGAAGTGATAGTGATCATTTAATGCTAAAATACAACTTGCTTACCACCTGACAGATCAGGGGTAAGTAACCTTTGGCTCTCCAGCTGTTGGGGACTACAGCTCCCATCATTCCCAACCATCAGTAGTCTGATTAAGGATAATGGTTGTCTTAGTGTCCAACTCCTGGAGAATTAATGGTTGTCTGACTCTGATAGACTATGCTGTACTATTCACTGAGATGTATGTAAAACTTCCTATACGTAATGCCAGGTATAATCTGTTCTTAGGCATACTAGACGTAGGCTGACCATACCTCACCTTTAAAAAATGGACACATAGGAAATAGACATATTTCAGGAGTGCACCAAAATCAAATCAACCCTGTAGTACGCATTTTTCATGTGTCCCTTTTTAAAGGTGAGGTATGGTCAGCCTAACTAGGGGTTACCATCAGATTACTAACACCATATTTATAAGAATGCCCTTAGTCATTTATAAATAAGACTTGACATTATCACCAGTAGCCATTAATGACACTTCTTTAAAAAGTACTAAGAATGTGTATTCTTAAAGTGGAAGTGTCATGTTCCAACATCTACCCCCAACATTTGCTTGTCCACCCTCAACTAGCTTAAAAACCCTAATTATATTTAATTTCCCCCCATGCTGAAAACTCTTACCTTATACCTCTTAGTTAGAGAGAAGGAGAGTGCTGACACCTTGATGATGCTTACAATGTTTACATCGCTCTCCTTCCACCCTCTGACGTAAGCCAGCCCCCTGTGTCTTTGTCTCTTCTCAGCTCAGCAGCTTGTACTGCGTGCTTGTATGGAAAGTCAATGAAAGATCTACCAGCGCAAGTTCCACACATATTGGTGAAGCAGACAGTTATTGGGAAAGCTAGTAGCATCACTCCATCACATTGCAATGCATACCGATCCAGGTTAAATAAATATTGGTGAAGTGGACATGTGTGGATCATGTGGTAGTAAAGCCTTCATTGGCACTGTGACCCTTCATTGGCACTGCAATGCTGCCTTGCCATTGCCTCTGTAAGCTGGATGCTTGTTGAATAGCTGTTTAGGGAGGTGGGAGGTGATTAGAAAAATAGGGGACTTCCTGCAGTGCTGTACTGCGCAGCTTCTGCTGCAGGAACAGGCTTTGGGAACTTTTTAAACCTTAGATCTAATAAGGTAAGGTAAAAAAAAAATAAAAAAGTACAATCTATGCAGAATTTTAGTATAAGGATCCAATAAGACAAAGTGTCTTGAAAGTGAAAGTTCCTCTTTAAATATCCCCCAGTGGTTTTAAAATGCACTCCTCTCATTCCCACTTTCCTCTTAATTTCTTAAAATATTGCTTTCAGTTTAGATAAACAAGTTCTAATATTTTGGTTAACAATTAAAATGAATTTACAAACTCTTTTTCTAAGGAAACAAATGTTCATAGTCTCTGTTATAATATTTCATTTATAAGCAGTTTGATTTGATTAATAACTAATTGATGATTATCATTAGCTTTTATTATGGCTACAGGATGCATGAATGCTATTCATTTTTTACACCGTGTAATTGGATACCAGGCATTAATAAAGTCGGCTTTGTGTTCCGGTATAATTTTCATTGATCATGATTATGTAATGTAATTAAATTCTTTTTCACTCAGTGCTTAACTACTTTGAAGTGTTTTATATGCTTGACTGAATACATAATTGTTAATTTCACACTAGTCCCTTTACTACATATATATAGTCAATGGCTTTTCTAGAAACGTTTTTGTACCTTACAATTTTTTCAGCTTATATTAGACTTTAAAGGGATAGTAAAGTCCCCAAAAAAGTATCCTGTAAATGGTAGCTGCAATAAAAAAACACTTAATGCGCTTAATCCTTTCTCTCAAACCGTTATGGTTTGAGAGATATAAGAAAATCCTCCGTTCCCTCCCCTTTCTGCCTGATGAGCTGTAAAGCCGTCAGAGGCAGAATCCGGTCTCCCGGCTGTAGGAGACTCTTCAGGAGTGCTGACATAGGGATATCTAACTATAATTACTTTATCTGTATGGTCTACAACGTGTGCTTGGCTTGCAAGCACACGTTGTAGACCATTCTGATCAATTAATCATAGTTAGATATCGAGATGACAGTGCTCCTGAAGAGCCGCTGTCTGGTCCCAGAAGCAGGATCTCATGACGTCCACTATACAGCGGACGCTTGAGAAGGGGGAGGGAGCGGAGTTCTTTATTTTCTTACATCTCTCAAACCACAACGGTTTGAGAGAAAGGATTAAGTGCATTAAATGTTTTTTATTGTAGCTACCATTTAGAAGATTTTTTTTTAAATTATTTTTCCAGAAATTCAAAGGACAAATAATGTAATATTGGTCACTGAGCAATAATTCCGGTATTTCAGCAAAGCTCCACTCTTTGTGTAGACTATTTTCCACAGTTGTCATTGTCATTAGGCAAGCAAGACTATCTTGGTCACAGATGCATTGGTGCATAGATAGAGAATAGTGTTGAGCGAGCACCCCGATGCTCGGGTGTTCGGGTGCTCTGACCGAGCACCCCCGGAGGCTCGAGTGCTCGGCCGAGCACCCGAGCCCCATTGAATTGAATGGGAGGACTCGAGCATTACACCAGGCACCCCCTGCTCTGATGAGGGGAGGGTGCCTGGTCAATGCCCCCCTTCATCTCCACAATGCCCCTCTTCCACAATGTCCCCCTTCCACAATGTCCCCCTTCATCTCCGCAATGCCCCCTTCATCTCCGCAATGCCCCCCTTCCACAATGTCCCCCTTCATCTCCGCAATGCCCCCTTCATCTCCGCAATGTCCCCCTTCCACAATGTCCCCCTTCCACAATGTCCCCCTTCATCTCCGCAATGCCCCCTTCATCTCCGCAATGCCCCCTTCATCTCCGCAATGCCCCCCTTCCACAATGTCCCCCTTCATCTCCGCAATGCCCCCTTCCATCTCCACATGTCCCCTACCTCCAGTCCCTGGTGGTCCAGCGGAGCGTCTGTAAGATCTGTGCCTCCATCGGCACAGATCCCTGCCACCCGAACATGGCGGGCGAGCACATGGCGGTACTCGTACGAGTACCGCCATGTGCCGAGCAGAGCGATGCTCGAGCCGATCCGAGCATCGGCCGAGCATGCTCGCTCAACACTAATAGAGAACACTGGGTCAGTCGGAACAATTCTGGCACAATGCATTGGATACCTCCCTGGCACTCAAAGGGTTAATATGAAAAATGTGTTGGAGACCTTTCTAGCATCCAAAGGGTTAAAAAGCCTAATTTAGATCAATTAGAATTTTTCTCTGTCCTCCTTAGTGCAGCTGGTTTGCGCCATACTTTCTTCAGGTTTCTTTACTATATGACACATTATTATAATAATCAAATACCCGTATAATATGCATCTGTGTATAATACGCAGGTGTACATTATACCCAATATTTAAGGGAAATACAAGAGTGTCTGTGTATAATACGCACCCTTGTTTTCCTCTGTCACATAAAAAAAATTCCCATTGCCACCGCTTCCTTCGCTCCCCGCTGACCCCATATCCTCCACCTCTTGTAGCGTGTCCGATTGCCTCAGCCTGACAGGGTCCCAGTGGGCGGCATGCCTGTCAGGACCTCTTCTTTGTAGCCAATGGGTAAGGTCTTTTGAGGAGCGCAAGGTCCTAGCAGGGTAGTACCATAGATCCAATGCACATGCGCAAGACATTGCCCATTGGCTACAAAGAAGAGGTCCTGACAGGGCCATGCTGGAAGCAGGCGGCAGATGCAGGCATGCCGCCAGCTGGGACCCTGTCAGGCTGAGGCAATCGGGGAGGTAAGCGGGGAGGGAGGGAAGCTGTGGCAATGGGAATTTGTTTTAATTTGTTTTAATACACCAGTTTTTATGTCTTGTATAATACGCACCCCCCACTTCATATAAGGTGAAGGGAGGCAAAATTGTGTGTATTATACGCAAGATTTTCATGACCAAAAAATTAGGCACAATACAATAGTAGCCATTTGAGTGCCAGAGGGGTAGGCAGAGCAATGCGTTACATTCCCCTCTGGTGCACAAAGAGTTAAGCACACTGAAATACAATTTTTGTTTGTTCATAAAAGATGTGGTGGAGGTAGGTTGTGGAAGGTAGTGCAGTATCTTGTTTACCCAACCCTGAAAAATATATAGAGCATGGGTGTCCAACGTGCAGCTCGTAGGCCAAATGCCACCCACCTGACAACAGGTGCAGCCCACCTGAAATTTTTAACAAAATCATAATTAACTAACAAACGTAAATTAGTAGGCCAGTAAGACCTAACTGACTGTCAGTATGTTAGAGTGCAAGAATAGTTGTCTGATAAATAGCAATATTGTCATTGACTTGATAAATAAATCAATCAATCCATATTATTGAATAGCCAACAGGCTATACTCATTTTAATTAAAAAAAAATATATAACGTGGTCCTCATACGCGTCACTTTCTGATCATGTGGCTGAAAAGACTTGGATGCCCTTGATCTGTAGACTAATGGTGAGTTTGATGGAGTGAGGTAGTGAGGATCATAAACTAGGTGCAGTGAGAAAAAGTCTGTCACTATGGGAGTGATAATATTTGGGAGGAGATGTATTGTTAGAGGGAGCAAATAAGGTTACATTTAGATGCAAATGTTCACATATAGGTAAATATAAATATAAATTTGTTGAGGGTGGTATATGTTGCCAGGCTTTAAAACTGAAATCTTGATGTTTTCAGGTAGATTGGGCAAGAACTGACATTAGAGTACAGTGTCTGAAGACATTTGAAGATTAATGAGTGAAGAAATGAGGCTAGCAATAGTATTCACTATGGCTTAGAGTGGGAACAGGTATGGAATAGAAAAGTTAATTCGTAGGTTACAGTAGGGAAGACAGGAGATGAGTGTGTGAATTATTGTTTGGTTGTACTTTATGTGAGGAGAGGGTATATAAACATTTAAAAGAGATTTCTTAATTGAAGGCTACAACATTTAAAATATAGATGAATGTAGTGGATAAAGAGGAGGGCACACTGAAGCTTTTCTTTGAGTAGAAAAGTTCAGGTGAGTAGTTTTGGATTGGAGGGGAGTAATAAAAGGTGTTGCAATGCATTGGGTACCCCTCTGGCGCTCAAAGGGTTAACAAGTTGCCCACAAGTCTGGCATTAGAGAAGCCCCAGTCAGAGCGACCACAGCACAAACAGACATTTCCAGAAGAAGGACATATCCTCAATGAGAAAATGTTCAGAACTCTAGCAGGTCTCACCAGAGAGGACAATGGGAAAGAGGGTGTTACCTAAAGATTTTGAAGTTCCTTAATTCCTTTAATTAAGCATTTAGTATAAGCAAATCTTGCAATGTTAAATAATTAAACAAAAAAACAAAAATGTTGTTAAAGAATTAAACATTTTTTTCATCCAATACTTAGATGTACTTAATGGTTCATGCTAACTCCTCCTAATAATACCCACTCGTAACTTAACCCTTTGAATGCCACAGGGGTGCCCAGAGGAATGCGGTGGGTATCCCTTGGCATTCAAAGGTTTAAACTTATCAAGGCATCCTAATGTCCACTATGAATCGGTTCTAGATTAGTACTAGGTGGAGGGCAATAGGAATGGAACATATTATAAATAATATACTGGGTGGTGATTTCAATAGAATGTTGCTGCAATTTGAAGCCAGATGGATATATACCCTGGGAGCTATGGCCCCTCAGGTGTTAAATTCAGAGCTGCAATTTAATATGTTTTTATAAATATATGGGATATTCTCTGTCTGTCGGTGCTTTGCAATTGCAGTTTTCCTCTGTTTGTTTACACTGGGTGTGACATTGATATTCTGTGCTGCGATTGCCCTGTATGAGTGAATAGGTGAAGAGATATTTCCCCTGTATTGCCCCTTGATACTTAGGAGTTAAAACTGTGTAATAAATATTATTATGTATCACAATTTGAGGTGAACTATGTCAATCTTTTCTTAAAAATATGCTTTATATGGCAGTGTATATTTAGAATTTGTAAAATTAAGGAGATATATTTTGAGCTCTAGAATATCAAAGATATTATATATTGTGTATATCAGATGTTTTGTGTTTCCCATGCATGGTTATTGGACCTCTAGGAGTTGGAAATGTGAGATACGTATTACTGTATAGTTAGATTGGAAGTGATCTATGCCATTCTTATAACGGGAAGAACCCTTTCTTTAAATAATGTATTATATGGTTGTTTGTGCTTAGAATTTGTAAAATTAAGAAGATAAAATTAGATTTTCAGAATATTAATGTATATTGTGTGTCAGAATTTTAAATTTTGGTCATTCTCCAGCTTGATTTGACATGTGGGATAGTGAATGGTAAAGGCCGGGGATTGATGTGATGGAATTGGGAACGTCTGTGGTTCTGAACTGTTACCCCACGTGCTTGCTATCTTGATATGGCATGTTTGCTTTCCACAGTCGATGTGGTCTCTGGCAACATTCACCTATGTGTGGTGACTGATTGCCCTTTAGAGTATATGTCGTCTGTGTTAAGGTATAAAGAAACTTTTTTTATATGGTTACTAGGACTCAGGAATAGCACTTCCGGTTCTTTTCATTTAAATTGGATGACCTGGAGATATTTGGGTTTGCCCTGATAAAGCCCATATCAAGAGGGGCGAAACTCACTGGAAAATCCTATGGAGCCGTATTTGGAGCTGCTAGATCCAGGGGAACTTATATCATCTTAAGTTAAATTTGTTGGAATATTGTGAAATTGGTGTCACGGTAACCAATACAAAGAAGGTCAGACACAGGTAAATTGAAATAAGACCACCTTTATTTATAATACATATATAATAATAGGCAATTCCCCAGCAAATACCCAGAACTGGGCAGAGGCCTGCACTACTCAGAGAGCATAGCGAAATGAAGAACCTTGCCTATAGTTCTATCTGCCTGGTAGGACCAAGTGCCCAGAGATATAAGCTTCCTATCGCACGGTACTACATGCAGACACGGAGCGAGTAGACAACCAGAGCCACAAGTTAGAACCGGTGTGGATAGTCAGACAAGCCGGGGTCATACACGGAGCAAAATTGGAAGCCAAGCAAGGGTCACAACAAGACGGAACAAACGTAACGAGTACTAGCAGGAACACCACCTAAGGGTGACTAACACTAAGCCCCAGGAAGTTTAAATAGGCATACGCAAAGGTGGGAATCAATTAGGCAAATAGCATACGTGCGTATAAACAAGCACAGCGTCCTGAGACAGCAACGCATGCCTGCATCCGTGACCTCCAGATAGAGCTGAGAAGAAGCACAAGGGTAACTGGCAGCACGGATGCCAAGGTACACAGTGATAATTGGATTTTGCTGAGAATGTGAATGGGATCTCACAGTGACTTTGGTTGAGACAACTTATGAGTGACAACAGCGCTTCGAGGAGAAGGTGGAGGTGTGTCATTTCAGCCCTTGTTGGACTAAGAACGGGCAAGAGTCTCAATATGATTACCACTATATAAAAATATAATAAGTGTGGCTGTACCTATACCCACCAGGCCATTATGACCAGACTCCGTTGTATCCGTGAGTAAAGATATTTCTACATTGTCATCTTTTCATCCCATTTCACTCACCATTCATCAACTTATAGAAATATGAATGACTAATTTCAGCATTGTTTGATATCCACGGTAACTCATTCATGACTATTTTCATAGTTCATTTCATCATCTCATTTGCTTCTTTTTGGACTTTATTATTCTCTTTACTGGTGCCACTAGCAACTTAGTTTTTTGGTTGATTACCGGTTGATTAACTTTTGAAGTTTATTTATGTATATTGATGTGGGGTGTATGGGAAAGGGTTACTTGGTCGGTGCTCTAGTATTCACCCTTAGCTGATTTTTTTTTTAGATTATGACAATAAATTGTTTATTTTTATAATTATGTTTTGATATTGGTATTATTTTGACTGAATGTCGTTTGAGATCCCTATCTTTTTCTTTCTTTCTGTGGTGATTGGCTATGGGATCAGTGCACCCTATACATGATATCTATAGTTATGCCATATATTGAACATTTGGATAGGTGTGCTCCTTTTTTCATTTTTGTATCCTTTAGTACTAGGTGGATATCAAATCCATGAAGGCAGATAAAATACGTTGTTGCTGGACAATAGGATACCGAACTCATCCTACTGAACAATCAGAGGCGTAACTAGAAGTCACCGGGCCCTGGTGCAAAAATTGCCATGGGCCCCCCCGACAACATTGTACCCCACTGGCCATCTCCACATTGCCCCCAATCATTTGTCCACGTCCACAATGCCCCTACTGACCCCCAGTGTCCATCTCCTATCTCCCTGGCAGTCAGCAGCATGGCAGGAGAGGTCTGTGTCTCGTTCTGCACAGACCTCTGTTAGAAGCTGGAGCTCCTGCGCGGTCCTCTCTCCAGTAATGCAGAGCGCTGGGAGATGATGGCATCTCCCAGCTCTCTGCATTACTAGCGTGCCAGACACATCGGGAGATCAGCTGCTAATAGAGGTCTGTGGTGAAGAAGGCACAGACCTCAACATGTTGCGGGTGCCAGATGGGGGGGGGTTGCAGGGTATGGCCGGGCCCCTGGAGTGACAGGCCAAGTCGCAGTTGCTACCCTGTGACCCCTATTGTTACTCCACTGTGAACAATTCATTCCTTCCTAAGAATCCTTCAGCTGATGGAATTTGGGGTCCTGCAACAAACACTCATGGCTGCCTCCACGCACATGATACCTATTACTAATTAAAGATTCATTTTGGAGAACCAATCCACTTAACATTGATTTGTAGATGCCTTTTGGGGTTTTCTGCTCCTTTTTAAGGTAAGTGGGATTTTAATATTAGCAGGTGTTGGCTTTCCTTTAAGGTTTAGTTGAACCCTTTGAGTGCCAGAGGGACATCCAACACATTGCTTCAGACACCTCTTTGGCACTGAACGGGTTAATATTTTGAGTTCAGAAAATGTGTGCTTCACACTGACTGGGATGAGGGCTACCTTCAGAAATTATGGGGCCCAGTACAAACATAAAGCCAGAGTCCCCACCCCACACAATTACTCTGCAACCTGAAAGTATATGTAAAGATTGAGCCTGTGGAACTGCTCCACTATGCGGTATAATATGGAATGGAGGACCGAGAGGCAGCAGTGTGCGCCAGTTCTCTGCTACGATTCCTATACAATATATTGAAAAAGGAGGCCCACCAAGAGATCCTCCAGAATCCCCATGGCCCAGTTTGTTCTTCTGTGGGCCCCTTTAGCAAAAACACACACACACACACACACACACACACATACAACACCCACACAAAAAACACAGACATATATACATCCTGGGGGCTGCAGGGGCCACTGTGTCTCATCAGGGAGGCAGGCTCCACTGCATGGCTGGGCCACATACACGTGTACTGCCTGTAATCCCTTGATGGCAGCCCTTATCCCATTATAGAGGAAATTACAAAATTCTCAACTCCCATTGAATTCACTAGGGACAGAGAAGTTTACTCTGCATTGCATTCCCATAGCACTCCCCAAAGCATGTTTGTTAATGGGGTCTGGACTCTCACTGACACTGCTGCTGCACTGGTGCTATACACAGACACCTCTCTGCGTAAAGCTTCACCTGGAAAATGGAGACTCCATTGTATCGTTTTAGTATCTCTCAATATGAAGAAATTCTGATTCATTTTTTATTGAAGCAGAGACTTTTCAACAGCAGTTTAGATGCTGAAGGATGTGAAAAGCATCAAAAACACTCCATGGGTAGGGATGGGCGAACATTTTCGCCTCAAACCAAAATTGGTGAATAATGGCACTTCCCGCTCTGTGAATAATTTCCTGCAAAAAGTGCAGTTTTTCTACTTTTTTCGGCTACCTCATTCCATTGAAATCAATGAGAACACTGAACTTACACAAAACACATAGCAAATGTTATTTTATTTCCCAAAGGCATAGTATAAAAGGTTACCTGTGTTGGTGGAGTGTGGGGAAATAATCAGTTGAACAGGGAATGTTTTTTGGGGGTGGGGTTGTTTACTGGGATTAGGGGGAACAGTTAATAAAAAAAAAATACAATTAACCCCCCCATAAGACATGATATAAACGGAGTCTGGGTATCACGGCGTCAGTGATTGCCTCCAGTGGCGTGCTGTTATACTAGTGACATTGTTCTTGCCTTACCTGTCGCTCAAATACTATGAATATTCTTATAGGTCACTGGAGGGTGATTAGTGGTCTCCGTCCATATGCTAGGCCTTATAGGCCTTAGACCTACTATACACCTTTGTCCTTTCGTGGTGTACCTGAGCATTGTGCTTCTGTGTTCCGTTTATTGATTCCTGTGTATGACTCCTGGGTTCGTCTGACTTCCGCTCTGGCTGAGACCTCTGGCTTTGTCTGACTACCCGATCCGGCTGAGACCTCTAGCTTCATCTGACTACCCAATCCTGCTGAGACTTCTGGCTTCATCGGACTACCTGATTCGACTGAGACCCCTGGTTGGAGAGGTGTTCTCGCTCTTTGTGGTCCTCCAGCGTTCTGGTGTGTGGTCGATGTGCCCTACTTCCACCTGTCTAGTGAAGGGTTTTGGGAAGTGTCGTTACAATGTCCCTTTACCTGGTCTCATGAAGGTGGAGGCTGTGCTCTCACTCCTGGTGGTGCTCCAGAGTTCTGGAGTATAGTCCAGTAGTCCTCCTCCTATCTGTCTAGTGAATAGTTAGGAAAGTGTTGTTACACTGTTCCCAGACCAGGCCTCATGAAGGTAAGAGACGGTGCTCTCGCTCCTTGGTTGCTCCAACGTTCTGGAGTATATTCTGTTCACTTCTCTTCCACCTGTCTAGTGAAGTGTTGAGGAAGTGTTGTTACACTGTCTTATAACAGGCCTCGAGAGGGTTGAAGAAAGCGCTCTCGCGTCTTGGTTGCGCCAGAGTTCTGGAGTATATTCGGTTCATCTTTCTTCTGTATATGTGTAGAAAAGAAGAAGTTGGCCAGTAATGCTTCTCCACCTGCCCCTCCTCCAAAATCATGGGTGTGTTGTTACTAGAATATACATTTTTTTTTTCCTTGAGAGCAGGAACTGTGCCTCTCATCAGCAAATGCAATGTGCACAATGTGTGGTAAATAAGGGAAGGACTAGGAACAATGGGTGCATCTGCACTCACATCAAACACAACTCTATCCAAACACCATGACATTTAAGGTCCCCAGTGTGAAATATCCCCACCAGAAACCAAGTACTGCTGCTGTCACAATGCCCCTTGTCCACTCCCCTCTAAGGACACATGACAACTTGCTAACAGTTTAATAGTAATGATGAACCCTCCTTGCCACCAGCTTAGCATATTCTGCAGGATGGAATCTACTCAGATGCCGCTTTATGCCCTGGTTGCAATTGCAATGTGGTCAGTGCACCACAGAGTGTGCAATGAATGGACACAAACTGCCACATCCTGACATCTGGTGAATGTCTATCAACTGATGGGGGAGGTAAAGATAAACGATGTGGATCACCAGAAGATGTAGTTACCCTAGAGCAAGAAGGTGATGGCGAGCCAGATGTTTTTTGCTCACCATTGAACTTTCAGCCTCTGGCTGGGTTTCTCTATGTTTCCTCCTCTTTGATCTCTACCTTGTCTCTTGTTGCATTTGGGGAGAATCAGGCACTGCTGTTGCTGTAACCCCTTATTTCTTTGGTGGGTGTTTTGGTGGATTTAACATGTTTCAACATAAATGTCATGGTGTCTGTGTTTCATGTGTGTTATCAGGGTAGTTGTGCCAAGGTGCGTTCCCTCCTTTACTCTTTTCACTGACTTGTCTTAAATTGTGCACAGTGCCCTTGTTGATGACAGCACTGTGCCTGCCCCAAGAGAAAAATAGTTCCACACCCAAGACTTCAGGGGGGAGGGGAAAGGTGGCGAAGAATTGCCTCTTTCTTCTTCTCTCCCACATTCCCCTTCACTGGCTGGGGCAGAGGATAATGTTGCTGCTACTGTCTTGGAATCAGCACTGCAACTAGGACCAAGAGTATTGTTGCTGGCAAGTAGAACCTGTCCTAGTCCCACATCACTTGTTGACCCCATTCCCACTGTATCCACGATGGTCTATGGCACACTAGCCTGCTCCTCCGCATCCTGCTGCCCTTGCAACTCAGCAGCAGCAGGAATTAGAGCAGTAGCAAACGGTGCAAATTCCGAAAGCTCACTGCTGGAATTGGTAGTGATGCCCACCCCCATCTCCCCTTCCTTCTCAGTTTGGGCTAAAAAGGCCATTATTGTCTCTTCCTCCCTAGCTTCTCCATCATCATCACCACCACCAGTCCCCCCTTGCTGCTGCTGCTCTATTACAGACATCTCACAGATTGGACGAGGTGATGAGTAATGTGACAGAGAGTCCCCTAATGTCACACCAGCCATTTCTTATTGACCTGAAGAAGGCAGACTGGCAGCACTCGCAGCAGGCTAAGGCAGCTGAACAATTCTGCCTTCTTCTGGACAATGCCGTGCTAGGAAGGGGACTCCCAGGATCAGGGGAATGGTGTGGGCTCCCTTGACTGCTAGTCTGGATGATTTGCATTACTTCCCCTAACGCTAGTCCTACCAGCTGCTTCACCATCACTGTTACTACTACTAACACCAACCACATCAATATCAGTCCCTGAGTCTTCCTCCTCACTAGTAACATGATCACCAACTCTTTCACTCCTAACACTCTGTAAAAGCTGCTGGACCTTCGTAGTAGTAGTACTACTAGTGACAGGACTAATTGGGTAAGGCAACTATGACTTAGGGTCCCCTTCTGTCACACTTGGCATCATCTCCTTCCCCTCTCCTGAGAATTACAAGACAAACTGTCAGTAGGTTCAGCATGGAAGCAGGCACAGGTAGCTGACCTGTCCTGCTCACTCTACAACAGCGGTTCTCAAATGCGGCCACTGTGGCCGCATGTGGCCACCAGCGTGTTTGTGCGCAGCCACCATGAAAAATGCTGTATTGATGGCTGCATGTGGCCACCAGCCCTGCATGAATGTAATTGTTGCTGTATGAGACTGGCTTCCCGTCTGAAATATAGAAATGTGATTGGCTGAGGCTTCAGCCTGACATTGCCTCAGCCAGCCAATCATAGTTTGGCCCGCCTCAGATGCAGCTCTGTCAAAACCCACAGACGGGACCATCTGTATGGAGTTGATCTCTGCTTTCATAGGTGCATTCTGGTCAATTGCCTCCCACACTGGTCACAAATCTCGGCCGGTGGCCTCAGCCTCCCTACACCTGCCTCTTGCTGCCATCGGAAGGCTGCCGGACCAACCCAGCAACCTGTGTGCATACATATTTAATTTGTTGGGCTGCCATCAACTCGGGACAGAAGGGGAAGTGTGCTGCTTAGCAACTGAAGTGTATTTGTATGACAGGCCAAGTGGGAAAGGGAAATTATCAGAGGTGGCTGCATGGCTTCTGTAGGCAAAACCCAGCAATTAGGTGGACACACTAGCCCTTTGAGTGCCAGAGAGCTATCCAGTACATTGCATTGGCTACCTCTCTGGCAAAGCATTGCAAGTATACTTTTGCCTAAAAAAATTTGACTTCAAGAATCTTCGCCCATATCTACACAGTCCTGTCTGAGTGAGAGCCAATAGGAATATTTAGAGTGGGATCTGAAATCCTTTGACTATTGGCAAGCAGCAACAGGTGAGTGCAATTGTGTGTTCTGGCCTATGTCACTGAAGAGTATCCTCACTTCTGATGTGTCTTATTTGGCAGTTTGGGGAACCTTGAGGAGAAAAGGGGGAATTGTGTGGGTGTTACACCAAACGGGGAGCACATTATTCTTTGTTGTCTAAGGCCCAATGATGTATGTATATGTATAAACAGTTGTATCTACCCATTTGGATTTGTGTGTGTTTATATTTGGTGTCAAATCCTTTATTTTGTCTATTCTACCCATACACAAGTTTTATATCTTTGCTGTGAATGTGTTTACCAGCATTTTGCAGCATGTGGCTCTCCAGGTTTTGGACTGTAACTCCCATTGGTTGGTTGAGGATAATTTAAGTGATACTCAAACCACAGAATGACCAACTCTGCTTTAGTGTAGTCCTGCTATTCAGTACAATTGTATTTTACTGTGAACTGTTAAGATGACCAAATAATCAACACAGGCATGTAAAATATTTTTTGCTAGTATGATGTATTGAATATAAAGAGTCTGCATGTATGGATTTGCATTCAAGATACTGCACAAACTGTATAAAATCAGTAGATACTCCAGAGTCTATAATTGTTTCTGAATGTGTAAATAAGGGTAAAACAAACAGCGAACGGTGTGTTTTGTTGGCAGAACTCAGGGCAATTGATTTTGTACTGGTACAAATGTGTGTGGCTATTATGCACACTCAACTAACTGATGGCCTGCAGGATGATGTCAAGGAATGCTATATGTATGCTATATGTATGTATAGCTTTTGTACAGTGCTAACATACTGTATTCCACAGTTCTAGATTTAAAGGAGTTAAATATGCCACCTACCCCTCCAAAAATTTTAAGGAATAGTAATTTTTTGTAACTGTCCTAGCCGCTGTGTTATGTTTTCTCTGTATCTCCTGCTAACAGGAACCCGGGGCCATAATGTGTATACTCTCGTTCTTGCACTATGCACAATAATCCTTTATTTTCTCAGACATTGACTGATAAGATAAATGACCAGCATGCATCGCACCCAAATGGGAATATGCACATTCTGGTCTATTCCTGTTACTCATGTCAATTCTTTCTCTTCCACTCCCCCCTTACCTTTGTTCCTCATCCTGCCTCTTTTGCTCCATTTTCTTTCCACTTTATTTTCTCCAACCCTTTTCCCTTTCTTACCAAAGTTTTCTCTCTTCCCTCTTCTTCCCCTTTTGCCTCCTCTTTCCCCAGCTTAAATATACCTGTAATAGACCCCCAGTCCGTTACTGGAAGCCCTATCTGGGCATATGGATTTGTAGCCCATTATCACCATACCTGGGAACTTTGCTTCGGGTAGACCTCAATTGGGAGTCCTCTGGTGCAGCAGGGGGTGACAATAATGACGCGAATTGCGTCAAAAAGACTTGACGCAAGTTTAGGGGGCAGGGCTTAAAGGTGTCACACAGAAGGCTGGGGAAGGAGGAACACCGGGAGAAACAGCAGATGTGGGCAGAGTTTCAATAGAAACTCCCCACATCCGGAGGAATCAGCTTCTGCCCTGGAGACCCGGTAAAGCTCTGTCAAAACCGGAGTCTCCAGGACAAATCTGGAGAGTTCCCAGGTATGATTATCACAGGCTATGGAGAACTTTGAGCCATTATAACAGAGTACAGCTCTGCCAAAGAGACTAATGGCGCGATGCAAGAAACGTTCGCATTGGATAAAGGCATTTTTGTGCGCAGATAGATTTTGTGCATGTTCTAATCCAGGAAGCTAAATACCGAACGCTTCTTGAATTGCGCATAAAAAATTCCATTTTATGACAACAGTACACAGACGTATAAATTTATTCGCAATAGCAGTTCTTGCATTAGGCGCATTCACTATTCCACTCACACAGATTCGTTAATCTTTGCCATGCCCACAAAAAAATTAAATATATGCAGCCGTTCGCTAATCTTGAATTTTCATGTGCAATTCAACAAAATCATGTGCAAACCTATTTCCTAGTGGTTTTCACACGGGAAATAGCGATTGCATACGTTTCCTGCATCGCGCCATAAATTCATAACTTGGCTTGCTTTTCAAAAGTGTATTGTATTATGTTTCCTGCACTACCACTGCAAGTTAAGGTTGATCAATCCCATTGTCTTGTGTTTAAATTCTGTTGGTCTATTGTCTACCCTAGCCCAAGCCCTTTGTGTGTCATAGCCACTCCAACCACTGTATATTTGTGAACTGTATTAAGACCCCCTGCTGCCCTATTATGTTTCCCTGGACCATTTGTGTTGAGTCTTTGTCTCATGTATTGTGATTACATTATCCCTGTGAATACCCCATTGTATCTATGTGATTGTATTATGTGACCATTTGCTGTTATGTTGGGAAATTCCCAAAATCCTGTATAAAAATCCCTGTGTTATGGAATAAAGTTGTTAGTCTTTGGAACTAAGAATGAGTCCTGTATCATGATTCCTGGGTGGTGTTAAAGTGTGTCATAGGATGACCATCCAAGCCAGCTAAGAGCTCTCTGTTTCCAGCAGTTGCAGTGGATGGTTTCACATTGGTTTCCAGTGTTACAGAGTACCAGCCTGCTTTCTCCAGCTACCCCCCTTGTAGCTGACAGTAGGATTGCAGCAGGTTCTAATTGAGGATGCAGTTCCAGAGATCCAGTAATTTATCCTGTCTCACCGGACAGGCTACCAGCTTGTAGCTGTATCCAGGAGGGAGAGACCCAGAACGACGGCTAAGGATAACCCGGTGTCCTTAGTTTCCGTTACAATACCTATACAAATATTTGAATACCCAGTAGTAATCATAGAATTGTAAGCTCTGTCATATCACTAGTGTAGCTGCATTTCAATTGTTAGCTCCGGTACCACTGGGCTAACTATAGTTCTATTGTAAGCTATGTGGCATCATTAGTGTAACTTCATTTGAACTGTAAGCTTTGTGAGATCACTAGTTTTATATATATTTATATTGTATTGTATCAGATGGATGAGATAGCATGTCAGAGAGGATGGAGAGTCATAGAGAAGAATACCAGGCATCAGAGTGGATGGTGGGGTGTCAGATGGCAGGGATAACATGTCTGAGAGAAGATGACAAGCCAGAGACATAACTAGAAGCCACCGAGCCCTGGTGCAAGAATTGTCATGGGCCCCCCCCGAACACATTGGCCCCCCTCAACCACATTGCCCACCTCCACAATGCCCCTTTCACAATTCCCCTTCAACAATGCCCTACTGACCCCCCCCCCCCATCCTCCTACCTTGAGTCCTTGGTGTGACATGACAGATCTGTGCCTCATTCGGCATAGACCTCTGACTGCAACTCAAGCTCCTGAGTGGTTCTTAGTAATGCAGAACACTGGGAGATTATGTTATCTCCCAGCGCTCTGCAGTACTAGAGCGCCAGCCGGCGGGAGATCAGCTGTGCTGCCCTGTTTAATAAGTTGGTGAAGGGGTTGCAGGGGGCAGCCAGGCCCCTGAGAGTGACAGGCCCGGTCGCAGGTGCGACCCCTATTGTTACGCCACTGAGACAAGCAATCAGAGTAGGTGGTATGGTGTCAGGTGTAAGAGATAACATGTCAAAGAGAAGACCAGGCATCAGAGAGGGTGGTGGGGGTGTCAGATGGAAGGGATAACATGTCAGAAGAAAACGAGCCATCAGCGAAGGTGGTTTGGTGACAGGTGGAAGGGATTGCATGATGGAGAGTCAGAGAGAAGAAAACCAGGCATTAGAGTGGTGGGGTTTCAGATGTAAAGGGATAGCATGTCAGAGAGGATAGAGACTCTCTCTCTAACTCTCCATCCTCTCTGACATACTATCCCTTCCACATGACACCCCATAAGCATCTCTGATGCTTTGTCTTCCTCTCTCTGACTGTCCATCCTCTCTGACATGCTATCCTTGCTATGCCTGTGTGTTGGTAAGTCTATGACAGAACATCCACTGTTCAAGACCTTTGCAGATTTTTTTTCTGTTGAAATTGTAGCGTGATTTAAACTTATTGTTGTTGCACATATTTATATGCAATTTTTGTATGTCTCAAACACCTTTATAGTACCATTTGCACATGTAATATCAAAGTTTGGCCACCGCGATATGGCTGTGGCTGCAGTGCAGCCACCAGAACATTGTTGTGGCTGCATTGGTGGCCACAAGAAAAAATCCTTTGAGAACCACTGCTCTACAACCCTCCTCTTTCTCTGGCCTTAACAAAAATGTCCCCAAGATCCCTAGGGATGATGTAGGGGGACTGGTCAGCATTGGGTCTGGGGAACCAGGGCATCCAGACCCTTTCAAGTTGGTGGTAGTGGCCACTTCCTCCTCCTCAGACTCACTGGACACATAAATGTCCTTCCAGGTCCTCCTTTTATTGTTATTAAACTTGCTCATAGTGATATCAGTCACTATGAGCCTCTCTGCCTTGCTATGAATTCACAGCACAACAGCCTAGCATCTCTCTAGCTCTCGCTTGTATTGTTTTTATAAATAAAAGCACATTTTTATAAAGAAAAGGTGAAAAACAGACGGCAAAAACTTTCTATCCATTGAAAAAATTGCCCACCCCGTCAATGGGCTGTTTTTGCTGCTTAGTAAATCATATCCTTTGCCTTCCAGTATAATGCACTCATCCTATATAATAATTCGCTAGGATGTGTGTCAGAAGCAGTCATGAGCAGTAGAGACTGCCCGAACGCACAGAATGCTGGGAGTTCTGTGCTGGGAGCTTTCTGTGAGGAATGCTGGGAGTTCTGTGCTGGGAGCATTCTGTGAGGAATGCTGGGAGTTCTGTGCTGGGAGCACATAATGCTGGGAGTTCTGTGCTGGGAGCATTCTGTGCGGAATGCTGGGAGTTCTGTGCTGGGAGCATTTTGTGCTTTCTGACAGTCTCTACAGTGCATGACTGCGTCTGTGGCAGGACCGGCCCCTTAACCCTTTGAGTGCCAGAGGGGTACGTAACACATTGCGTACTCCTCTGGCACTCAAAGGGTTAACACCACCCGGACCTTGGCCCATGTACATGGGCTTTTACACTCATATTCAATAACCAAACAGGTACAATTCTGGACAGACCATCTGCACCATAGGGGAGAAATGTAAATTACCAATTATTAAATGGGACTTTTAACCCCTTGAATGCTATAAAGGTCTCCAACACATTTCTTTGTAATGCACTGTAAACATCTCTAACCTTCTAGGGATTAAAACCCTGTTTATCTCAATGGGCATTACAGGAATTTTAATTTCTCTTGTATGGTGCAACTAGTGTAAAAGCCCATGTACACGTGCCAAGGTCCGGGTGATGTTAAGAGGCTGGTCCTGCTTGCCAACACAGTCATGCACTGTGGAGACTGCCCGAATGCCCAGAATGCTCCCAGCACAGAACTCCCATTATTCGGTGTGTTCGGGCAGTCTCTACTGCGCATGATGACTTCTGACAAACATCCTAGCGAATTATTATATAGGACTGGCTTTCTCTAGAATTGCACCTTTTTAACTTGATGAATAAGACCCAGTAAGAAGTAAAATTTCATCTTTTCTGTGGTCTCATACAGCAGAGTAAAATGAAGACAGGAGAAAATATAAAACATTTAAAATGTATGCCGCCCACAAAATAATAATTCCATTTCTTTTCATAGAATTAATTAACCCTTTGAGTGCCAGGGGGTATACAGCACATTGCTTTGCTTTGAAATGCGTTGGACACCCCCCTCTGGCACTCATAGGGTTTTAATATACTACAGCATTTTCCTATACTAAGAATGGGAACATTTATGGATGTGCCTAGATAATGTCTTATCCTTGGCATTTGCTGCATAGTGACTGCAGGGCACAATTTTTATAGATTTAAACCATTTACCTTTGGTTTTGTCAAGTCTGTGAAAATGCAGAGTAATATATCTACTAGGTTTTTTTTGTCTTTAATGCCCATGAGCGAAACTGTAATGATCTCATGAATATTTTCATTAAAATATAATTCTGCCTTACGCATTTTATGAGTTCATTAGGGACTAGTTAAATATTTAAATAAGGATATAATTACAATATGCTGATTTGTCATCATTTGCCATTGTTCTTTTAATCTACATGAAATTCATGTTAACTCATTTGCTGCTCTAGAACCATAACATTGGTCTTTGTTCAAGTATGTGTCATGGTGGTCTTTTATAATAACCAGCTCCCATTTGCCAGGTTCTTCCTCATTCATGACTGTTACATTCAGGAGTCATTAGTGCTGGATTTCTTTGTTCAGTGCCCGGGGCGAAACAAGATATTCACAGAGGGATCTCCAGCAAAATAAAATAAATATGCAATAATATTTAATGGTTTGTTTTATATGATTCTTCATTTAAAAGCCATTGGAGGCACCTGATCATAGACCAGGAGAAGGTAACCTGTGGCCCTATTCCTGCTGTTTTATTGGGCTACCAGGCCTTGAGGAGGAAAAAAGTTTCAGCCATCAACAGATGGAGAAGGGCTGCAGGTAGACTACCCCAGTAAGACACATACTAAACAGCAGAAAGCATTTCTCGTTATTGAAACACCCACTTAGTATGCCCTTGTCCCTTATCTCTCATATACAGTGTTCTAGACATTCCAGTGTAGAGCAGCTAGCAGTGTTTCCAAATAATATATGTCTGAAAAACAAGTAAATTAATCTAAATTATCTAGTATATATGAATATATTAAAAGTTAGAGTAAAACGGTGTCAATGTTTTTGCCTGTAATTTAGCCTTTTAGCAAGAAATTATGTACAAAACACATAAGTACAAGTAGAGACACAAGTAGAGAAGAAGCCACTGATAAGAAAGTGAAAATGGTATGCCATGTGGAACTAGAACTGAAAGGAAGATGTGTGCAGATAATGAACAAAGCCATCCAGTTAGAAACTAAGCCACTAAATGGATGTCTCTGTTAATTTTCTGCTGTCTGACTTTTAATATATTCATCTTTGATAAGACCAGCAAGTGCCTTTTTCATTCATATTTGGTCTATGTAGCCTTATTGAGAACCATAAAGCTGTAATATGAGTGCTAGGAATTCATCCTTGACAAATGCCAAAGTTATTGTTGTTCTAATAACCTTCAGCTCTTCTACCAAGTTCGTATGAATCCTATCTCTCTATCTATCTATCTGTCTGTCTATCTATCTATCTATCTATCTATCTATCTATCTATCTATCTCTCTCTCTCTCTCTCTCTCTCTCTCTCTCTCTATGTATATATCTATCTATGTGTGTGTGTATATATAAAATATATACACCCGCACACATCTATATCACTGTCATGGGTTGATACCTTCTCGTGGCAGGAGTGTTTGCATGTTTCAGTGAAGCAGATTACTATGCCATAGGGAGCATATACTTCTCCTGGCAGAGCCACCCATGATGGACTGATCAAAGCTAAGACACCAGAAAAAATCGATCCAAAATCTGACCACCACACTGAACCAGCGTGGCAGATTATGGCCCATTCCCTCAACATGGCTTAACTCCTTAAGGACCGAGCACGTGTGGCCGGTCCTTATTGGGTTAAGCAAAACTAATATTAGAAAGAGGGCTGAATATATATAAATGTGCAAGACCATAAGGAAGTGCATAAAAGAAGAGAAACTTGTAAGTTCAATGTTGAGCTCATCAAAAGGACACTGGAAGAAAATCAAGGGTTATAGAAAGCAAAATGAAAGTCAGCCACTCATAGGAGCCAGATGTTTGCATTAAAGCTTGAAGATGGTACAACAGCAAAAACGCAACAACAAATAGTAAAAGGACTGGAAGGATTTTTTCAAATCTTTATCAAGATGAAGAGCAACAGCTGAACGCAGTGCCAGAGACTGAAGCTTTGCCATAAGTCTTGATAGATGAAGTAGAAGCTGCAATAAAAGCAAAGCAGCTGGACTTGATAACGTCACTATTGAAATGTTGAAAGCCGGAGGACAATTCTTATTCAAACCCCTAGCTAAACGATTTTCAAAATGCCTACTACTCAGCAAAGTGCCTGAAACATGGAAAGATGCAGAAGTCTCCCTACTGCACAAAGAAAGTGAGAAGGTGGATCTATAAAACTACCATCCAATAAGCATATTGACAGTCATCAGCAAGGTTTTCAAGGTACTACCAAGAAGAATGGACAAAGTACTTAACATGGCATTACCTAAAAAACAAGCCAGCTTCAGAAGTAGTTTCAGTACAATGGACCATATCCAGACAATGCAACCATCTATAGAGATGCATAATGAATACAACCTTACATCATGCATAGCCATCATTGACTACGAAAGGCCCTTTGACTCGGTGAAAAAGCAAGCAATAATTGATACCCTGATCAAGCAAGGAATGGATAGAGCTTACATCAATACCTTCCAAACAATATACAAAAAATGCAACTGCATCAAGACAGATCAACAATGTAAAGTCTAGATCCACAGTTCCACACAGAAAAAGGCATTTGACAAGGAGCTAAAATCTCCCCAAAACTGTTTCATACTCCTATATCCTACTTTTTGCTAGTAGTCCTGAATAACTTCAAGAAAGCATTGAAGAGCTACTAAAATTTTGGTCTAAAGATGAATATCAACAAAATACAAGTGCTGTTTTAACAAATTTACATCACAGTAGATGGAGAAGAGCTAGAAGAAGTGGACAAGTATGTTTACCTTGCACAGGAAATGACAACAAATTTTTAAATGGATTCCACTCGATGCTAAGCATCCAAAAAGAAGACCAAAGACAAGATAGGTAGATGGAATTACCAAGTTTGTTCACCACAAAAAGCACAAGACTGAAGTTGTTGAAAACTTGCTGAGGAGGCCTTCATCCTGCAGTGGATCGACAGAAGATGATGACGATAATTTATATAATATAAATGGGACAGGTTTATCCCTTAAATTTAACTGTGACTCATAGTCCCTCATTTTTACAGATGCATTCTCTTATGCACAGTGGATCTTGTTCTGAAGTTGAGCTTTGGGCCTTATATTTTATGAACCATGACCTTTCAGAAATGTTATGGGTAGATACCACAACTTACAAAGAACTTTCTATCTCACAAGAAAGCCACAGATCACTAGGATAGAACTATTCCCTTTATCAAGTGATCTGTGAGTAGTTTCAACTCTATCAAGATCCAGAAGGAACTGGCAACATCTGGGTTTGAGCTTCCTGTGTGCCATATGACTGACAATAAAACAGACCAATGACTCTCAACTCCAGTCCTTTGGACATACTAGAAGTTCAGGTTTTATGGATATTCCTGATATAGCAAAGGCACATCAATCACAATGGCTGCTCTAATAATTATCCATCTGTTATGGAGGTATATTATTAAAGTGTTTTTATGTTACATATTCTGCAAATGCATAAAATCAAACTATCTATTTTTTTTCTAATATATATATATATATATATATATATATATATATATATATATATATATTATTTTACATTTTATAGGGTTTTATACTGAGTTGACCATCAAAGACAGCTTAATAATGTAACACTATCCCTGCAATACTAAGTGCTCTGCTATCTTATTTTACTCTGTATCATATTTATATTGGGTTATTATCCCTGCTTTCACAGTTCCTGACAGAAAGCACTCTGGAATCATATACAGGAGTAAACCAACTGCACCACATGGGGACAAAATGAAAAGCTCTAATTTCCCATGCACTTGAATAGGGTTTTTTAACCCCTTGAATGCTATAGAGGGCATCAATGTATTGCTTCCCAATGCATTGGGGACTTCTCTAGCATTCAGTGGGTTAAAAGACCAATTAATTTAATTTAGCATTTGGTTATCTCCCAGAATAACTCCAGTTTGCATTTATAAACCTTCCAATTAGTTCCTTATGCTGATATTTATAAAAGAAAACTAGATTTATTCTGGAGTAAACCAAATGCACCATAGGGGACAAACAAAAATACATGTTAAATTAAATTCGGCTTTTAACCCTTTGAATGGTAGAGAGATCTCCAGTGCATTACAATACATTAGAGACCTCTCTAGCATTCAAGGGGTTAAAAAATGCTCTATTGAAGTGCATGGGAATTTTTATTTGTCCCCTATAATGCAGTTGGTTTACTCCAGGATAACTCCAGTTATCCAGCTTTTATATATATGTGGGCTTTAGTTCTGTTCAAGGTCACATGTATCAATCACAGTGCTATGAGAAATACCCCAGTGTTCCTTCATAGCCCAGTGTGTGATAATATTACCTCCACCATATAAACTAAGTAACATAAAGTGATTGACTGACTTTGCCAGTTACAGATAATCATTATCAGGGCATTTTAATGCACTTGTATACCCAGCATTCACAGGGGCCTCCTCTTTCAGGGAGCCTCACCTTGGGTTCCCACAAGTCCCTTTTTTTCCAGAAAGGAGCCAGTTTAATCAGGTTGTCAGGGAGGCCAGGTGCCCAACATAAATGTGACTACGTTTCTCAAAAACAGGAAGGGAAGAAAAAAAGTGTTACAACTACATGTAAGAGGATCCTTAATGTTAACCCATTATGTGCATAACTCTTTTAGAGTGCCCAAAGGGGGCTCAGGTGGTGCCACTTGGGGATATAAATGACACGATTCTCGTCACAAAGGCGAGGGAATAAATCATGGTTGGTGGGGAGGCTTCACAGAATGAGTTCCCAGCTATGATTATGTGGGGGCTTCCATTCACAATTCCATCCTGGGGCCTAAGGGATTTGTAACCCTTTGAGTGCCAGAGAGGTATCGAGTGCATTGCAGCGCAATTCATTGACTCCTTTCTGACACTCAAAAGGTTAAAACTGCCCTGTTAGTTTCTCAGAAATGACTGATGTTACAAACAAATGACTAGCACAACATATTGGCAGATTTTAATGAAAGTAATAAAACTTATTAAATGGTTGGTTACATGTCCACCTTAAAAATCTGACCTATCGATATGCGTTTAGTACTATTGCTGAGATACACTGGCCTAGGCTCATGACCAACCTCAGACCTGCATTCCTAACAGGCAACATTACAAAAACCAGCATATGTATTTGTACAGTTAGGTTAACAACGTTACTCTTGTGAGCTATCCATGCATCCTGAATGAACATAAATATAAAGAGATTTTGAAACATAAATATAACCCCTTGTTTTCCTAATTTTGTCAGTAGAGGTGCATGAAATTATTGAAACATTTGATTGCTAGAGAGGTCTCCAATACCTTGGGTGTACCCCTCTGACACTCAATGGGTTAAAGCAACAAGTCGGAGACCTCCCTATAATCCTAGGCTCTAAACCATTCAATAATACATTATAAGACTTCTAGTAGTATAGTCATTTTTCATTTCTAACTTAAAAACATTTTTTTTCTCAATTTAAATCCTATGATTAAGAGGGGGATATAAGCACACCCTTAGAGTAAAATCCAGTAATTGTATTGCTTACAGATTAGGTCTGATACACAAATACAAACAAGTTTCTACAGCAAAATTTAATTTTCCTGAGCTGTGTTCTCAAACATGACTTAAAGTGGATTTTGTTCTATATAGATATCCCTATTAATCTCATTGTACACTTCAGTTTAATAAGTAGTATCTCAATCCCCTGATGGAAAGTCACATTGCTGTGTGAACCCTTCATAAATTATTCTTCATGTCACTTATCTCTGCCTTCATCTGTAATCCTTCAGAGAATTGTACTTTTTATGTAAGACAGTCAGTTCTAAAGAGCTTCGTCAGCAACACATCAACTATAATATCAGCACATCAGAGTCTATTCAGCAGAAGATTAAACATTGCAAACCAATGCAGGAATCTCCAGCCAAACAGGAACATATTGCTGTATTTATAACAGATATAAGAACTCTCAAGAGACTGCATTGCAAATGACATCTATGTGACATCAAACAGACGTAACCCCTTGTACCCTAGAGACATCTCCAAAGTCTTTGCAATTGTGTTGAGAGAAATCTTTAGTGCTCAGTAGATTAATGGGGAAATATATCACTTATAATGAGTAAGATTAATACTCAATGGTAACATTTGTTTTATTATGGGAAAAAATTTATTTTATATACATTGCCATGAAAAAGTATTCAGACCCCTGACTATCTCTCTCATATTACTGAATCACAAATGGTACATTGTAATTTCGTTCTGTATGATATTTTAGTTTAAACATTGAAACTCTAAATCTGTTATTATAAGGTTTTTGAGTTATTTAGTTTTATTTTAAGAAAAATAAAAAACTGAATTTTGTTGCTTTTATAGGTATTCAACCCCTGTGCTGTGGAAGCTCACAGTTCACACAGATGAAAGAAATTGCACTGATGAGGACAGTTATTGTACTGTTGGTCTCTACCTGTGAAACATTAAAGTTCCTGTCACATTTTCAGGATAAAAGCCCTACTGTTGCAGGATCTTTGGTAAGGCTGTGGATCTGAATGAAAATTAAGTGTATGCTACAGATGTTAGCAATAAAGCAATACAAATGGATTAGGAAAAGGGTACAAAATAAAATCTAAGTGTTTGGATATCTCAGTGAGCACAGTTGGATCAAAAATCAGAACGTGGAAACTACATCATACCACCCAGGCGCTGCCATATCTCAAAACTCAGTGCTCAGACAATGGGAGACTTGTGAGAGAAGCACAGAGAGGCCAACAATCACTATGAAGCCACAGAGTTTAGTGGCTGAGAATGAAGTAAGGGTGCACAAGTCAACAATAACAACCAAACCAAAAGCTCTGCATAAAACTGTACTGTAAGGGAGGGTGGCAAGAAAGAAGCCATTACTCAAATACTATCATTTGAAATCACTTCTGGAGTTTGCCAGGAGTGAGAGTGCCCCATCTGCAATATCGGAAAAGGTTCTATGGTCCGAAAAGACCAACATACAACATTTTGGGCAAAACTTAAAGGCTCTATACATGGCTCAAACTTAACACTGCTCATGCCTCAGGAAACACCATCCGTACAGTGAAGTATGTGGTAGCAGCATCATTGTATGAGGATCATCAGCAGACACTGGGAATATTGATAAATTTAATGAAGAATGGTTTGAGCAGATGACAGGGAAATACTGCAAGAAACCTGCTTCAATCCACTAAAAAACAAAGCTTAGCCAGAAATTCACTTTTCAGCAGTAGCAATAGGTCACAGCAGCATTGGACTGGCTCAAGAACCAAAGGGTGAATGTCCTTCAGTATCCCAGTCAAAGTGCTGATCTCAATTCCATTGACAGTCTGTGGCACTATTTGAAGCTTGAGGTCCATAAGCGACATCCAACCTAAACAACCTGGAGCAAATCTGCCATAAAGAATTGGCTGAATCACTCTGACACTGTGTGCAAAACTGGTACATACTTACATTAAAATACTTAAAGCTGTTTATGAGCTGAAAGGTGGCTCTTCCCAATGCACGTAAGAATTCTCTCCTTAATGTTGTTGGTGCAAAGCAGAGTACAGTGTGGCAGCCTATGGACATTTCAAAAGATCCTTTCTTGTGTGCATTATTTACCTCCGTTTTAACCTTTGGAGTGCCAGAGGGGTGCGCAACTCATTGTGTGGTTAAAGGCTAACACTACCAATTCCTCAAGAAACACAATCTGTACAGTGATGTATGGTTGCAGCAGAATAATAATGGGGATGCTTCTCATCAGCAGGGACTGGGCATCTTGGAAAAATGTAAGGAAGAATGGATTGAGCAAATGACAGGGACATAATGCTATGCTTCATGTACCCATCTGGCACTGAAAGAGATAAATAAGGTATAGAGAAAATGGTGTAATTAGGCGATACAGTGCTAGTTTACACCATTTTCCTGAGCATACCAAGGGGCTTGTTGCCATTAAACTCTTTAGAACAGGAGTGTGTGTGTGTCAGTATGCCCTACAGTGATCACAAACAATCAGTACTGCCTACACTAGCATTAGAGGCAAATGTCAGTGGACATGCTCTGCTGTATTTGTACATTTTTCCAGTGTGAGTCTGTCTTTTGAATAAGGCATTTCTCAGCAGAGTACCTGCATTTTACTCGGCAGGAAAAACCCTTCAATATATTCATTTTCATAAGAATTTGATGCTCCTTTAACATTGGTGCCCACAGACTCCGATCTCATGCTGGTGTTATCTCATGTAATGAATTTCCGTGATATAATGCCCCATTCTCCATGTGTGTTTATTTATTCTTGTTCTTTATATTTTTTTCTCATTCTATTTGCAATGCTTGTGCAATATCCTTATCTTTCACTACCTGCAGTCTAAGGGCTATCTTTAGCAATGTTGCAGGGCTGAGATTCAGCATGTTCCTTCTCCCAACATCCCTAGATACTGTATATGTGATTAGTGATAACTGTGGCTCTGTCTTCATTACTATGGTATGCAGTTCAGGTGTTTTCTCCATCTCTGTTTAACCATTTGAGTGCTACAGGGTTACGCAACGCATTGCAAAGCCTTGTGTTGCAGTGGATACCTCACTAGCATTTAAGGGGTTAAAAGCACTAATGGGGATCTGGGGCAGGTTTATCTATTTCGTAAGGTTCACATGGTTTTCTCCACTTTTCCAGCCTCGTTGTGGGGATTTTATAAAAAACACATGTAATATTTTATTAACCCTTTTAGTTCCAAAGCAATGCATTGTGTACCCCTCTGGCACTCAGAGGGTTAAGAATTGTCAGGGATAACTTAAGGTCTTATTTATTAATGACTAAAGGCATCATTATAAATATACCCTTAGAAATCTGATGGTATCCCTTTGAGTGCCAGAGAGGTATCCAACACATTGTAACAGGGATAGTAATACTTCATTTTAACTTTATTTTATTTTGTAGGCATTAAAAAAACATGAAGAATGATATAAGTCTTATCTCTGAAACCTTTATGGTTTAAGAGATATTCACAAACAAAGTATCCCCCCCTGTTCAGCCAGATCAGAAGGGAGGTGCCCAGGTAGACTGCAGAGAGGGACAATCTTCAATTAAGATAATGGAAAAAGCTGAAAAACTTGTCAAGGGGGGAAGGGCTTTCATTGTTTTCATACAAAGAGAATTGTCCCCTGCTGTTATCTGTCCTGTCATACAACCTGATCCACATCTGAGAAGAGATTGCTTACACTAGGAAAAAGGGGCGGGGAGGGGAACTTTGCTTGTGAATATCTCATAAACCATAAAGGTTTGAGAGATAAAACTTATATCATTCTTCATGTTTTTTTAATGCCTACAAAATAAAATAAAGTTAAAACGAAGTATTACTATCCCTTTAAAGGGACAGTAATGTTTCATAATAAAAGCAGCTCCAATTAATCTGCATAGTATTTGGCCATAGAGAGTGTTATTTCAATAGTGTCAGAGTTGTAGTTCAAGAGTAACTGAATGATAAAGTATCCCCCTCCCACCCCTTTTACTGATGTAACACTGCTCAACACAGAGCAGCAAGGTGGTGTCCAAGTAGATTGCAGAGAAGGACAATCTTTAATTAACATAAGGAAAAACCTAAAAAAAACTGTCAAGGGAGACAGGGTTTTCATTGTTCTTACAGTAAGAAGATTGTCTCTTGCTGTGAGCTGTCTGGTCTGTGGACCAGGTTCCACATCTGAGGGGAGGTGTCTTACACTAGGTAAAAGGATAAGGGAGGGGGGTACTTTATCATTCAATTACTCTTGAACTACAACGCCGACAGTATTGAAATAACACTGTCTCAAATACTATGAATATTAATTGGAGCTGCTGTTTTTGTGAAACATTACTATCCCTTTAACACCTGGAATACTGAGTAGCAGACTATACCTGGTGGCATGGTGAAAATCCTGTCACTAAATAGTCACAGTTAGCAACATTTCTTTATAAATTTTTTGCGCAAGACGTTTTTGCCAGATCTACTGTCACATTTCCAGAAACACAACTATGTTACACTAAGGTTTCCAAAGCTTCTTTTTAAATGCTGACCTTCATTTTTTTGCCTCTTTTATGCTTAATTTTTATAATTCTCACCCCATTGTCCTTAACCTCTAGGTTTTTATGGTCTGAATTAGTGTGTACTATACGCAATTGCTTCAAATTTAATTTGTGCTGCTTTTGTGTATTTTTAAATAAAGCTCAGTGTACATTTGGGAGGTATATCTCACTTATACCAGAACTGCTTTAGTCTCATTTTCTCAAGACAATTCACACTTCACATATTTTGATCTCATTGATGTCTATTTGTTTATTGTTTTCACAGTCAGAAACTATACAAACCAGCTTATAGCCAGGTCATCACTCAGAGAATCTGAAGATGTGTTAGCACAAGGTAAGCCAAGGTTATCCTATCTTATTTATGGTTGGAAAGGCACTTGAATGTAATGTCACTAAGCCTGAGGCAATGTAGCAGATTACTACATATATTGTGAATATTTATAGGAAAAATTATAGGTTAGCATTTCATCCCTTCAATACTGGCAGATTATGAATGATATACTGCATAGGGAATGTTGCAGCCATAGAGCAGGGATGAACAAACTTTGCCTCACTAGCTGTTGTTGGACTACAACTCCCAATGACACACACACACACACACACACACACACACACACACACACACACACACACACACACACACACACACACACACACACACACACACACACACACATACAGTATAAACCCCCACACAAACACATGTACCACACACACACATAATATACACACATTCCATAAACACACATATAAAACACACACACACATATATACCATAACCCCCGTCCTGCAAAGTCCCATCAAAGTACCTCATAGCCCACTTTGAGTGCCCCTTCACTCCCTTATTTGCATGTTTTTCCAAGTGAGAAACTTACTTAGATGTCAGAGGTCTATCAGTGTGAGCAATGCCCTAGTCTCCAGCTGTGGTCCCTTGTCCAAAATGAGAAAATTAAAGTTCCTAAAAAAGTTATCTCATCTAAAAACAAAAAATAAAGACCTTGCTTGACCATTGCCCATTATATGGCCAATCCTGGTTCAAATTCATTCTCAGGCTCCCACTGGATGGTAGGTGGAGTTACACAGTGCACAGAATTAAGTAACCTCTCCTCTTAGTCAATCATATTGTAGAAGGAGGGGTCACGTGTTGTCACATGTTCTCTTTAATGAAAACACATAATATGGGGTCCCAGGACTGCATATTATTTTGAACACTCTCACCATCTAGATGCAGTTAGGATGGAGAGATGGGGGGTAGCATTATCTCCTACATTTTGGTCTTAAATAAAATCAGACTTTTCTGGTTCTTTTAACAATTAACCCAGCCATTGCCAGTTCAGCTAATATGTGCAAATACAGCAACTGAGAGGTTAATCTGAATAGAGGGGGTGGAAGGGGGATAGTTTATTGGGGATGTTTTTTGTGGGTTTTTTTTTGCAGAGTAGCATAGTTGACATGTGTCCATCAAGTCCAGCCCATGCCAAATCAACCCTGTTGATCCAGAGGAATGTTAATGTACTTTACATTTACCTCCCATGAGTGTCTGCAGAAATCTTTCTGGGTGGGCAGAGCCAGCCCACCCAGCCCCTATATCTGTCCGGGGGTGAGGGGGTTGGCATGCGCAAGGGCCCTTTCTTGCTTTCCCTGCAGATTCCCAATTCCATTGCCAGTGAGTTTGCAATGCATTATACTGCAAAATTGTGTTGCAACAGATTGGTGTGTTTCTGTGTGAGGGGATGTGCATTAGGAGCATGGACTTCAGGCAGGGCAATGGGAAGGGTCATAACTGCCTGTTTTCTCTAAATGTATGTAACATCAGCATTGAGAGCAGACAGTGATATCAGCTTACCTTAGCACACACACACCTATCCCCTCAGGCTCAGAGACACCATTTTCCCACTTTGTATTTAGGCCCGTCAAATCCACCTGCAATTATCTGACAAATTGCTTATTACAAGTCCCCAACTGTGTCGTAATATTAGCCAGTATATAAACTAATTCACATAAAATGCCACAATGTAAAAAGGGTTAAACTTAGACTGTAATAGAGATTTTCAAGTTCTTGCATATTCAAGGGTGAGATTACCAGAGAGGCCATGTTTGATTGAAACCAGATGCTGAAAGAGGCTCCCTTCTGCTGGACTGTACCACAGAGACAAATAAAGCACTGCACAATACCATATTTGGATGGATTACAACTTGGCTAAATGAAATGTACTGTGGCAAAGGGACAGTGAAATCCCAAGCATATTCAGTGGAGAATTTATATGATGATAAACCGTAAATTAGTGTCGTATTATATGAACCTCTGATTCAGAATTCTGGTTTAAACAGTATTTTTGATTTTGCAAAAGTCTTAATAAATTAGAGAGATGGATATGTTATGCGGGATACTATAAAGGCAAAATATGGTATAAAGGGAGGAAACAATACTTGGTACTAATTTCATGTGGCACTATGAACTAAATATCTCAAATGCATTATCCTATTTGGAAATATTTGTATCCAGTGAATGATTCCTCAATAAACTGTTCAGTGATGGGAAATGAGGATTTTGTGAGTCCTGAGGGGTCCCAAGGTGTGATAAATGGTTATAAAGAGGAGATCTCCAGTTCCTATGTTATTCTATGGGGCTTATACACTGATGACTTTAGTGCGTAGGCTCCATAGATTACCATAGGGCTTGGCGATGTTATATAATTGGAGATTTTACTGCCTCTTTATCACCTATATCACACTTGTTCTTTCAGTAGAAATTACCAAGACGTGTTGAGGTCCCTTCTAACATACTGAGCAGTATGCAGTGTGTTGCAGATCACTCAAAGGGTTAAGCTCACTATCTTGCCAGTTAAAGTTTATGACTCCAGGTGTACGGGTGAGTTACAATTCCTCCTCTGCCTTGTGGGTCCATTGCCTTGAGTTTGCAGATGTTTGTCTGAAGGAAATTACCAGGAATAACATAGAAAATGTAAAATGTTGTATGGAGTACATTTACAGTTTTCTGGGGGAAATTACCTGATAAACAAAAATTGTAGTCCATTAGATCCAATTCAGCTGGGTTAGATTAGCAGGAAGAGTAAATAACTACATCTATGTTTATTCCACTGTAAACAGGTCCACTGCCACCACAGTGGCTAAACATTTAAATATATCCTTACTAGTGTAAAAGCCTGTGTACTCGGGCCAAAGTGCGTGATGGCAGGTACCAACGGCTTCCTTCATTTGCTGCGTTCGGGCAGTGTCTACTGTGCATGACTGCATCTCTGGCCTGCATTCTCTGTGTTCAGCAGTCTCTACTGCTCATGACTGGATCTGACAAACACACATCTGATGGATTATTATATAGGATGTTGCTTTGTTCTAATTTCACACACTTTCTTTATTACACTGGTTTTATACATCCCCCCCATAGACCCAACAAGTCTGATATCTGGTACATATAATGAACACGGAGGGATCAAAACCTATAAAGCTAATTGGTAAAATCTCATGTTTGCAAATAAGTCTGTATATCTACATCGTAAACCAGGACCGGAACTGTATCTCTCTATACATAAAACAATATACATAAAAACAATATGTAATTTCAGCCATAAAGGAAATCTGTGAATATGGGGTCAGGAGAGGCCCTTGCCCCCCCCCCCCTCCTCCCAGGATGGAATTACTATAGGCGCAGGAAGGGCTGACCTGGGGGATATTTTGGCTCCCTCATCCCCCAGAATTTTTTTTGGTGGGTGCCCATGTCTGTGATGATAATAAATCCCAGGTAATACTTATGTAAATTATATGATGACAAACTCAAATTATCATATGTAACAGTATATTTCTTAAAATACTCAGATTTAATGAAAAAATAATTAAAATTGTGGGATTTATAGGAATAACAAAAGTTACACCTCATATTCATAGTTCAATCCTCTAGATCAGGCATATCAAACTCAAATACAGTCACGGGCCACATACTCAACATTTCCCTCTATCATCCAAGGGGTTAAATAATAGCCTATAAAGGATTTTAAACCTGCCTATTAGAAATCCAGCCTTGAAAACAGACAAACACATGTGCGCACACACTTACAGGTTTTCTATATTTCTAAAAATCAGGTGGCGCTGCTGGAAATCTCTGATTGGTTTAAGACTTGGAGGAATGGAAGAGGGGAGCTCTCTTACTCCCTTTTGTTGTCTCTTTTGATCTCCCAGCTTAATCGGCTGGGAAATCAGTAGCTAGGGGGGCAACAGGAAGAGTCCCGATGCCCCACCAAGAGGTCTGATTTTTTTTTAAATATAAGTTTTAAAAAAAACAACAACAAAAAGCAAACAGTTCATCGCACAGGTGAAGCCTTGCCACACACCTGCTAGTAATTGTATAAAAAGGGATAGGCCAGACTGTTACCTACTATGTGAAGGGGAAAATTTAAGCCTGACTTAAGGCTTCACACATACACTAAAAGACCAAAAGGCGATGAGACAGGTAGGGGAGTATGAGAAATCATTGGAGAGGGTGAGAAAGGCAAGAGGAGAGGGTGAGACAGGCAGATGGAAGGGTAAGAGAAGGTATTGACGGTCATAAGGAACATGATACCTACAAGTGTGCCTTTGACTGTTTAAAGCAAAGAGTACAATGTTTTAACCCTTATTGTTCCTTATTATCTCCATTTACATTTCCCCTCTCACTCTCCTCTGCCTCAAACTGGTGGGATCCTCCACATCCCGAACTGGATTCTCTTCTGTCCCGGTGCCCTCTTCTGACCTCCGTGGTGTCCGTGTGACGTGATGATATCATCTCATCCCACTAACCCTGTTGAGGTAAGGACAGGTCCCTTGGACAGAACAGATGCTGTTTCAGGATGAGGGGAACTGTGATGGTTTCAATGCTACAGAGTGCATAACTGACAATCTACCAAAGTCAAAACTTCCACGCAGACATATAATATATATTATTCATTTACATTTGTCCTTCTGTTATAAAGACTAGGTGAAAAACCAAAAGTAATAGTAGGAGCTTCCTAGGTACAAAAGTACATACTTCAACTGAAATCTGAAGCAAAACTGGATCACCATGTAATACCGAAATTGTTTGTCTTTCTTATGTCTTTTGCAAATTTTTAGACAGTCTGGATTACCTCGTACTTTAAATCTTTCTCTGATACCCTAGATTGATCTTCAAAGGCCTCCTCTTTGGAGCAGTTCCTCTGATTAAGAAGAAACTGCTCCTCAGGGATTCCCTGAACTAAATGTTTATGACGACAGCTTGTAGCCATTAATAAGAGGTCTGCTAATTCTGGTTTCCTTTATGTAACAGATGAAATTAATCTCTGGATTTCCTCATCTAGAGATGGGCTACAGTCTGGATATAAGACAGTGGATTGATAATAAGTAAATATGAAAGAAATATCAAATGTGAAGTGTTGGATACAAGACTACACAATTCAGAACAAAACACCCCTTATACTAACCACAACATTTAAAATAAAATGCACAGGGAACACTCCCAATAAGAAAATAGCATCATGTCGCCAGCTCCTGCCTCTACTCGATAAAAAATAGAGTAGAGGTTGGTAGCCTGCCACAAACACAACAATCAACTATATAAAAAACGTGGTAAAAATATATGTACCAACCCAATCTATGTAGCTGAGATACCCGGCAAACAGCCGATTCGGGAAAGACCATTAATGGCACACACCATTGTGATTCAAAGAAAGTTCTGTGAACACCCATTTTCATTTATTTACTGTTTCATTTCTTCTTCATTTTTGTCATTCATTGGGATAAAGATTGGATTCATTTAATCATCTTTTCATGCATTGTTCCATCAGCTAATTTTTTTTCATCATTATATTGGAGATATGACTGGATGTATCCTACTTGTTTAACTCACTAACACCATTAATATTTTTTGTGTGCATAGATCACTTTATAGGAAATCTTTTTAACATGGATATTTTTGTCACATTAGGAGTAGGACTATAGAGGATTTTTTTGATTGGCCAATCCAATGTGTTCACAGAACTTTCTTTGAATTACAGGTTATCACAGATTTATTCACGTGATATTTTCACATATATGATACTAGTTTTTTATTTTATGTGATTAATAGTGTATTTTTGAGTAAGGATTGTCTACCATTGTGATATTGTCCAAATGGAGATATAGTTATAGTTGGGTTGTGAGCACCAGGAGGTTTGTAATCCAGTCTAGGCAGGTGTGTGCCATTGATTGTCCTTCCCGAATCGGCTATTTGCTAGCTACAAATTGGGGCATCTCTGCTGCATAGATTGGGTTGGTGCATATATTTTTTTCACATTTTTTATATAGTTGATTGTTGCATTTGTGGCTGGCTACCAGCCTCTAATATTTTCATATTGGGAGTGCTCCTTGTGTATTTTATTTTATATGTTGTGGTTGGTATAAGAGGTGTTTTGTTCTGAATTGTGTACTATTGTATCCACAACTTCACGTTTGATATTCAAATGAAGAGTGGTGAAACACATTCGGTACAATAGACCTCGATACATGAATATGTAATATGGGTTTTTAATAAATTTTATATTTTCCCTGTTCATATCTTGTTGAGGTATTTATCATTCAGCATTTATTTATTATTTTTGTTCTAGATGGCACTTCACACTGCTGCTTCATTTACATTTTTAATTTATTTCCTTGCAAGTGGTGATTTGATATACAATATAGGGAGCATTGGAATAACTTTTACAAAAAATATGAAAGAAACATTTAACTTATATGTGTTAAAATTGTGCGGTACAGAAGTGATTAGTGATGCAGTATGCTGCCCAGTGATAAGAAAATTGTCTGTAAAGTGTTTATAAAACATGTGAAAAAAAAAAGAGGTTAATATCTCCAAAAATGTGCGTCTTTTCCCACCAATACAAAAACAGGTTGGCAAAAGAGAGGGTGCAAGCGTATTCCTAATTTGATAACTCATTTCAATAACGCATAAAGACATTTTCAGTTAGGAAACTCAAAAAACCTCCAAAATAAGGGCTCAATCCAAATGTTGGCGATAAAAAAGTCGGTAGGGCAAAATGGATACCGAACGACAAAAGAGTATGCCTAAGCCGGTATTCAAATGTCCTACCACCTAAAATCACAAAGGATGTTAGGTCACAAAAATGGTCTTGTGGCCAAACGTCCGTTTTGTGCAGTAAGTTCCCAAAACGCCCCTAAATAATTGCAGTATTGGGAACTTAACAGTAAAAAAAGCTAACAATCGGTGCCTGACATACTACCAAGCACCGATCGTTAACTCATATGTCTTACACTTATGTGTCATCCACTGTCCTTCTCCTTCTGTCTTCTCTTCTTTCTTCTCTTCCTTCTTCTGTCTTCTCTTCTTTCTTCTTGCTTTAAGTAAAAAGAAACAGTATTACTACAACGCAGTAACTATGCCATTGTTTAACCCTTTGAGTGGCAGAGGGGGTACGCAATGCATTGCAAAGCACTCAAAAGGGTTAAAACATATATTAATGTGCCACAAATATGACTCTATGAATACGCACCATGAATATGCCTCCATGAATATGCCCAAATAGTACAAATGCCATCATTTAACTCTTTGAGTGGCAGAGGGCTAAAACATATTAATGTGCTGCTAATATGTCCCAGGAATGTGCCTCCAAGAATATGCCTTCATGAATATGCCCAAATAGTTACAAATGCCATGAATAAATGTCATATAAAAGTCCATAAATAAATATATAGCTTTTTAATTCGTGTCTCCGCCGCTGTGTGCAGCCTCGGAGGCAGCAGTGGAGACACTGATGAGCTGCACAGTTCTCCCTCTCATCATGCATGGGCCGATGCCTGTGGCACACTGAGGGAATTGGTACTGAGACTGCCTTTATATATGGGCAGTCTCACCTCCAATTCCCTCACAGCCATTGGATGGGATGTTCTTAAGCACATTCCAGCCAATCAGTTTAAAGAACAGCCGCTCGAGTCTGATTGGCTGGGATGTGCATAAGAATATCCCAGCTAATGGCTGTGAGGGAATTGGAAGTGAGACTACCCATATATAAAGTCTCAGTACCAATTCCCTCAGTGTGCAGGATAGGAAGGAGACCTGTGCAGCTCATCAGTGTCTCCGCCGCTTCTGCATCCATGGCCGCACACAGCGGCGGAGGCACAAATTAAAAAGCTATGTATTTATTTATGGACTATTATATGACATTTATTAATGGCATTTTAACTATTTGTGCATATTCATGGAGGCATATTCGCGGCACATTAATGTTTTAACCCTTTTGAGTGCCAGAGAGGTATGCAACGCATTGCTTTGCAATGCGTTGCGTACCCCTCTGACACTCAAAGGGTTAAACGATGGCATAGTTACTGCATTGTAGTAATACTGTTTCTGTTTACTTACACCAAGAAGAGAAAGCAGAAGACAGAACAAAGAAGAAAAGAAGGGAAGGTCAGAAGAGGACCAGGAAGCTGAGGACTCTGCTGGACATCAGGATTAATGGTGTGTTACTTTTAATGGGATGTTGTTTTTGACTTACTCGGGTTAACCCTATGAATGCCGGCAGGGTAATTATACCCCACTGGCAATCATAGGGTTAATTCTACTAACTATTGACACATTTTTCTTACGTTTTAGCTTTTTTTTTTCCTTCAAGTTTCTGTGTCGGCTGTTTGAAGAGCGATAAGGGACTCAAGTAAAAAAAAAAAAAAAAAAAAAAAACTGGGTCTTCCCTGCAATAACTTGAGTCCCTTAACGGATTTTCATGGCTAACGAAGACACTTGAATTGATCATTACAGCGTCTTCATCAATTTCTATGGATAAAAACACCTCTTCACTTTATCAAACGATGGCTCTTTTTTTGCCGGTATTTTTTCACAGCACAGGGATTTGAATAACTTACCGTGGTTGAAAAAATGCCGTTGGCAATAAAAACAGCCTTTTCCAACATTTGGATCGGGCCCTAAATGCCTTCATTTCAAAACTGGTGAATAGTCACTATTCCAATGGTTGTCAATCTTTGTTGCCCAAGGCAACCTTAAGATGTGGTCTGGAAATCTCAGGGCAGACCTATAACTGGTAAATGTCATATTTCAATGGCATAATTAAGCTACAAGTCCAAAATTATATAGTTATTCTTAAGTCTTACAATCACAATGATGAAAATGTGCTTATTGTGTATAACAAAATATACCATAATTATAAATATTAAAGTCAAGATTTATTTTTTTATCAAAGACTTCATAAGAATTACAGCAGTAACCTGAGCTAGTGTCCATGGAACACTAAAGTTCAGGGCACTCTGTTTGAGAACCTCTGCACTATCCCTAGTTAAATGTGGTTAACTGCACATGTAAAGAAGGGAATGGCAAGGAAATGAAAAGCATTCAAACTGTTTAAGTCTGAAGGAACGGAACATTCTTTCTTAAAATACAGGGAGTGCAACAAAGATTGCAAAAAAGGCAATTAGGATAACAAAAATAGATAATGAAACCGGAATTGCAAGGGAAAGGAAGACCAATCCAAAAACGTTTTTCAAATATATAAATAGCAAAATACTTAAGAGGGAGTGTATTGGACCTTTCAAAAATGAGATTGGTGAGTTGATTAGTGAGGATAAGGAAAAGGCTGATGTTTTAAACACTTTCTTTGCATCAGTATACTGTATACAAGGGAATGGTAGAAGTGCCTCAACAAGTAATAAAACAATACAATTATCGGGTTAATTCAAGGAGATGTCATGGGAAGACTGAACAAAATTAAGACTGACAAAGCACCGGGTCCTGATAGTATACATCCAAGGGTTCTTCAGGAACTCAGTGCAGCGTTAGCAAAACCCCTATATTTACTCTTTAAAGAGTCTCTCGCCACAGGCTCAGTGCCACAGGATTGGCAAAGAGCCAATGTAGTGCCTCTATTTAAGAAGGGAACTAAAACAGAACCTGGAAATTATAGACCTGCGAGTTTGACCTCTGTAGTGGGAAAACTGCTAGAAGGGAAAATAAGGGACTACATTCAGGATTGCAACATAAAAAATAAGATCATTAGCAAGAATCAACATGGTTTTTTGAAGAATAGATCATGCCAAACTAACCTTTACAGTTTCTATGAGGAAGTAAGCAGCAACCTTGATAATGGCAAGGAAGTTGATGTAATATATCTACACTTTACAAAGGCATTTGATACAGTGCCACACAGAAGGCTGGGGTATAAAATAAGGAAATTGGGGCTAGGGGAGAACCTTGGCAATTGGATACAGAACTGGTTGAAGGATAGGAAACAGTGTGTGGTTGAAAATGGACAATTCTCCAATACAGTTAAAGTGGAGAGTGGAGTACCTCAGGGTTCAGTATTAGGTCCGCTGCTTTTTAACATGTTTATAAATGACCTGACAATAGCTAGAGAAAACAAAATATCAATATTTGCAGATTACACTAAGTTATGCAGGGTAGTTAATTCAGAACAGGATAATTGCTCTCTACAGAGGGATTTAAATAAAATGGCAGATTGGGCAAACAAATGGAATATGAAGTTTAATGTGGGGGAAATGTAAAGTCATGCATTTGGGAGGAAATAATCCCAAGGCTACTTATAAACTTAATGGAATCATTTTAGGGGACTCATTGCTAGAGAAAGACCTCAGTATCCTTGTCAACTACAAACTTGAAAACCATGACCAATGTCAAACAACAGTAGCAAAGGCAAACAAATTCCTGTCTTGCATAAAAAGAGGTATTGAAGCAAGAGTGGATAACATTATTTTGCCATTGTACAAATCATTGGTAAGACCTCTCCTTGAGTATGCAGTGCAGTTTTGGTCACCAGTTCTGAAAAAAGGATATACTAGAACTAGAGAGGGTACAGCGGAGAGCAACAAAATTAATTAAGGGAATGGAGGACTTGATGTATGAGAATGACTAGACAAACTTGGTTTATTTACTCTAGAGAAAAGACGACTAAGAGGAGACCTTATCACATTGTACAAGTATATGAGAGGTCAATACAAGGATCTCTGCGGTGAGATATTTATTCCGAGGGATGATCAGGTGACCAGAGGACACCCCTTGAGATTAGAGGAAAGGGGGTTTAGACTTCACCAGAGGAAGGTTTTTTTTTTACAGTAAGGTCTGTTAAATTGTGGAATTCCTTGCCCAAGGAGTAGTTTATGGCAGATACAATGGATACATTTAACCCTTTGAGTGCCAAAGGGGTACGCATCGCATCGCTTTGCAATGCATTGCGTACCCCTCTGGCACTCAAAGGGTTAAGAGAAGATTAGATACATTTCTTTCAAAAGGGAACATACAGAGTTATACTGTTTATTAGTAGGCAGATCAAGAAGGTCTGATAAAGGCTAACTTATTTGATGGCAGGAAAGCTATAAAATTCTTAGTCACTGGGGTATGAGGCAAAGGTTGAACTTGATGGACTTGTGTCTTTATTATTTACAAATATATAACTGGTCATTGGATAAGGCCTCCATTCATGGAACCAATGTCTGCAACAATAGGTCTTCCCTCTAGGGCATTTAGGAACTTGTGGATCTTTGACAGCTGATGAAAAATAGGTGTACCTGGGCCTTTAAGAAAGATGACCTCAAAGCTGTTCAATATTGCAACATGAAAAAAAGATGGTACCATGTTAGCCAGTAGAGTAGAGTGGTATAATGGCTAACTGAGGGCATAGAAATTGCAAGCTTTCAGGATACTAAGGCCCCTTCTTCAGGCATGGTTTACCAAATAAAGATAGAATAACATTGCTTTTATATTTAATACATAGTCCCTCAAACTCCCCAGAGTTCCATAAAACCTGCAGTGGGATTATTGGGTAAATGTATTGGTATTTTGGTCACTTAATTGACATATCGCCATAGATCTGTAATCTTCTGCATTCATGACAAGAAGGCCTAGTCACACTTGCAACTTTGTTGCAAGATGTCACAGCAACACATGATTACCAGTGAAAATTGTTGCTGAAAACCCACCCATGTGTACTGCCGCATAGAAAACAATGATATCTATCATATGAAATGTATTTTTGCTACAGAGTTGCTGCAACAACATCTTCAGTTTGATCTAGGCCTCATAACCTCTTCCCTGTCTGCATTTCATATGGTAATGGATTATTTGACTTAAAGCGGAACTACCACCTGTTTTAAAGTTTATGTCCTCTAATTCCCCATCTGGCGACTAGCTGCTCAGTTCTGTCACCAGAATAATTACCTGGTTAAATAGAACAAGACCCTGCTCCGGGGCTGACAGGCAGTAGAGCGCGCAGACATCTTTCCATAGTGACGTCTTTGAGCCTGCGCAGTCAGTGCCTTTTGGAGCCGAACAGCTCCTAGCAACACCTCCTAGAGCCAGCTGGGACTGACAGAGCAGGCGAGAAGATGTCACTATAGCAAGATGTCTGCTCTCTCTACTGCCTGTCAGCCCTGGAGCAGGGTCTCGTTCTATTTAACCAGGTAATTATTCTGATGACTAGCACTACTGAGCAGCTAGTCACCAGATGGGGAATTAGATGACATAAACTTTAAAACATGTGGTAGTTCCACTTTAAAGGAGAACTAACATTTCCTTGCTTGAAGTTTTTCAAACTGCTGCTGACAGAGTACATGAATCTACTTATTATTTTAACCCCTTACGGACCATTGGGGTGTGTAAAGCATTGTGAAGTAAATCATTACACATCACACTGGTCCTTAAAGGACATGGGCATGGGATCTGGGACTGATTGAAGAGGTTATCTCGAACCAATGAGCAAGGAAAAATGCATAGTGGTCATTAGGATTTTCTGGTCATAGTAAGGTGGATATTATGAGGAGGAGATAGCTCCTTTAAGGGCATCCCTTCCTCTTAGGGATCTATCACTGATGTCAGTAATAATACACCAGAACAAATAGAGTGCATTTCTCCTTTTTTTTTTTTTTTTTACACCCAGTTTAAGTTTCATGACATTTTCATTCCTATCAAATGCCTTTCTGAGTATCTGATGGAGGACATAATAAAAGATAGAAGTAGAATGAAGACTGGAAGTTTTTTCATATTTGCATTTCTGGTTAATGTAGTAACATTTTGGATATTCAGTCACTGGCAGATTTCGTTTAAAACTGTTTCTATATTATCAGATGCTATTTGTCTAGTTACAGACTATATAATGTCAAAGTAATTCTGAGTGCAAAGTGCTTTCTAAATTAATATTAAATAAGCTTCCAGTTCAAGCATTGGGTTTTTATAAGTCTATTTTGACATATGCAGTTTTACAGAAATAGATAAATAATCAGGTACAAATGTCAAGCACTGGAGCAAGGGATCCTGGGACGATTTCAAAATCAGGGGAGGGAAGGTAACACAGAGGATAAGAGAAGAAGGTACAGACCTTTTTTACTGACAGTGATGCTGTGCAGTTTAATAACTGTTAATAAAGCTCAGAAAAGAGGCAGATGAATCACCTAGATTTATTATTAAGCTATGGATGTCCAAACTAAGGTTCTGAGGCCATTTGTGGGCAACTGTCTTTGTCAACCTAACTTACCATGCAGACTCATATCATTAAATGTGGCCATGTAGAACAGAACAATAATTCTTAACCCTTTAATCCATGGAGTGCCAGAAGGATACGCAACGCATTGCTTTGCGTACCCCTCTGGCATTCAAAGGGTTAAGGAACAGATGTGAATCATTGAAAAGCATTCTGAAAATTCCCAGTGAGTTAAATATGGCTTTTAACCATGAATGTTAGTGTGCCCCCCATCTCATTGCTTCACAATATTTCTCTATCATTCAATGAGTTAAAAAGACCCCATTTATATCAGTGAGAATATTTGTCTGCTATGGTGCTGTTACTTTCCTCCACTACTACAGCACTTTGGCTTAGTGATAATGACCCTTAATGTTGTGTATGTAAATTATTGACTACTATTTAATTACTGAGCCTGGAGAATAGCCGTCAAGCTATTTCTGCAGCTCTACATGCCAAAACAACTGTGTAGAAACCTTGTAAATAAACCATAGCAGTGCTAGTTGTTGTAAATGTTAAATAATGCGATAGAAAACAGGTTTCAATGTGGAGAGCTAATCCTGCCTGTGTGAGATAAGAAGCTTATAGCATAGGATAGTATGTATTATGTGGGTTCAGGAAATGACAGAGAATGCTTTAATTCTCCCTCTATCTCAGTGGTGTGCAACAGACACTATGGAGCCACATGTGCCCATCATAAATTCCTCTTGTGGTCTCCAGTGTCAGACACACACATTTTAACCCCTTGAGTGCAAGTGTAGTCTTCAGTGTATTGTGACACAATCAGGGCCGGATTTATAATTAGGCAGAGTAGGCATCTGCCTACAGGCGCACCCTACAGAGGGGCGCCTGTCACTGGGATCATCTGATTATGTGTGTGGTAGGAAACGGACACTGGGGCAATGTGAGGGTAATATGGAGACGATGGGGGCAATTTGAGGGCAATATTGAGCTGATGGGGAGTAATATGGAGATGATGGGGGCAATGTGAGGGCAATATTGAGCTGATGGGAGGCAATGTGGAGCTGATGGGGGGCAATGTGAAGGCAATATGGTATATGGAGCTGATGGGGGGCAATGTGAAGGCAATATGGTATATGGAGATGATGGGGGCAATGTGAGGGCAATATGAAGATGATGGTGGCAAGTTGTAGCTAATGGGGGGCAATGTGAGGGCAATATGGAGATGACTGGGGGTAACGTTTAGATTAGGAGCATTGTGAAGGTGTCCAGTGCAAATGGCCCACGGGGGGCGCTTCAGATTTCTGTGCCTACAGGCTCCTGAGATGTAAATCCGGCCCTGGACACAATGGATATTTGGAAAACATTTCTACAAAATCACATGCAAGTCTCATAAAAAAAACATTTGAAAATGTTGTATGAAATAATCATCTCTTTTCCCAGGGCCAGATATCCCAATTGGCAGAGTAAGCAACTGCCTAGGGCTCTAAATTTCAAGAAATACTTTAGTTGTGCTGGCCACGCCCATATTCTGAATGGTGGGTGTGCCCAAAGCAATCTCAATTTCTCTGCACCAATTAATATACCAAATTACCATACCTGGGAACTCTCTGGTTTTGTCCCGGAGACTCCGGATTTCAAAGTGAATTACCGGGTCTGCAGGGCAATGTATGAATCACCGGGTGGGAAGAGTTTAAGTAGAAACTCTGCCCACTTGTGCTCCATCCCGCCGGTTCCTCCCACTCCCCGCCCTCTTACATCCATTTTGCAGGGGTTTTTTGCCCCGCCCCCATGACTAAGCCCCGCCCCTTTATGACGCGATTCGCGTCATTTTCCTCCCCCTGGACACTGACAGGGTTACCCTCCGGGTAGCCCTGTTTCAAAAGTTCCCAGGTATGCCAATTACAAGCTGTTATTTAACCCCTTGGATGCTACAGAGAAAGCAATTTGTTGTGAATTTATCTAGCAACCAAGGGATTATAGCCCTTTTTATTGTCCTTGTTTTTTATAAGCCAAAGGTATTTGTGTCAGGAGCCAGTGGATGGGAATGGGGACAGGGTCATGTAAGCGGTGGGGGTGTGTAAATTGGTGGAGCTAAGGGCTCCTAGAGTGCCTTGCCTGGAAGTACCTAGGATGTAAATCTGGCCCTGTCTTATCCATATAATTTAACTTCTATAGAAACGTTGCCTGTGTGAATCTAGCCTTAAAGAAACCCAAACAACAAATGCTGAAATTTATTAAAATAAAGTTAATTATCATGTACTTGCAGCTAGAATTTGTAAAATTATTATGTTTGATCACAAAAATATAATCCGAAACTTGATTTCTAACTCTTGTTAACTGTCCTATTCACAAAACATTTATTTAAATTTATTTGCGCTTTTTAATAAGAAGACAAGAGTTTAAGTTAGTTATTTTTTTTTAGATCAGTGCCCACTGTTTTTGTATTCAGAAAGCCTGTTATCTTATCGCTAACAATCACCAAAGACAACTGTCAAGATTGCTATGGTACTGGGAGACCTAGAAAAGGAAGGAATGTTTGCCCTTTCATAGCATATAAAAGACAGAAGGCGATCATGGTGTGAAACTGTACCAGTCTAATTTGGAAACCTTCACCAAAACATCAAGATACGTAAAACGTGTGGTAGGGCAAAAATGGGTACCGGCTAACCAAAAAAAATTGTCTAAGTCTGTATTCAATTGCCCTACCAGCTTAAAGGACATTGGACGTTAGGCCACAGAAAAGGTCTTGTGGCCAAATGTCTGTTTTGTGTGTTAAAATTGTGCACATTGATAATTAAACTGCAAAACATTTATCAAGAAAATAATGTGGCCTTACACCATTTCTCTGCCGATGAGTGTGGCCACAATGGCGGCGGCGAAAGTGAGTTGCAGCACATCTTCCCCCTTTGTACTGTACAGGCCAATGCCCGTTCCATTGTGAGGGAATTTGAACAGAGACTGTTTTTAGATATGGGCAGTCTCTGTTTGAATTTCTTCACAGGTATTGGCTGGGATGTGTGCTTAAACACCTTCCAGCCAATCAGCTTTCAGAGGGGGTGCTTGAAGCTGATTTGGCTGGAAGGTACATAAGTACACATCCCAGCAAATGGCTGTGTGGGAACTGACACAGAGAGTGCCCAAATATAAAGGCAGTCTCTGTTCAAATTCCCTCACAATGGAATGGGGGGATGTGCTGTAACTCTCACTTTCTCCGCTGCCACAGGGAAAATGGTATAAGGCCACATTACTTTCATGCTAAATGTTTTGCAATTTATTATTAATGAGCAATTTTATCCTGACTTGGGATGTTTTAGTAACCTACAAACCCACACATCTAAGCATTTATAAACCCTTTGAATCCCAAAGGGCATTGGTTACCCCTCTGGCACTCCAGGGTTAAACAATGAATCGATGTGTGGGGTATTTTCAGCGAACATTTATTTATGGCTTAGGGCCCGATATCAATACATCCAAAATGGATCTTACTTTGTCACCCAGTTTTGTTTTGTTTTTTGCCGCCATTTTTTTTCACAGCAATGGTAATTGAATAGCTTACTGTGTTTTAGAAAAAAAGCTGTCGGCAGATAAAACACACATCAGACCTAATTGAATCAAGGCCACAATCTCAAAGTCCATAAATAAAAGAAAGTTAGGAATCTGGAGGACTCTCACTGATAGAGCTCCAAAAGATAATAAATAAAAAAGCCTGTGGGGTGCTAATAGGAATATCAATAATATACAAGAACAATAAATTATAAATAATATGACTTACATGTAAGACATAACCAGTTTGAAAGTCCTAGACGGTAATAGCTCTTGCAGGGATTATAACCCTCCCTGCTAAGGTGTACATCTCTCTGGAACACTTATGTCGATAATAAAGAACAACAACAATTTGGTGGTTGATATGACTGGTACAAAATATTTATTGCAAAATGACCAATAAAAGTAATAGCCCAACGTTCTTTCATCAGGAGCCAATTTGAAAAATCACATAGCATATTAAAGATATGATTTATGTCCCCAGAAAACATATCATTTTTACAGATGCTGGCATAACTTATATGGCATTTAAAGGAGAACTAACACCTCTTATTAGTAATACCCCATTTAAACTACTGTGTCTCCTAGGAATTTTACCACTGTGCCTTTGTTCAAGATAGCATCTTCAAGGCAGCCTGAATGAAGCAGGCAAAGGGATGATCCTACCTTTGAGGGGCAGAGGAGTGTGCAACCCATTGCAAGATAATGGGATGCACTCCCTTTATCCTTAAAGGGTTAAGATTTGTTTTGAGGTCCTGTGGTCCTGCTTGAAACTGTCATGTCTGCTTCCATGGACATGACATCCAGGACCAAAAATGTTACCTTTTGAACAAATACCCAAAGTAAAATTCATAAGGACCATTAGGATTGTATGGCTGTGATAAGGAAAGTGAGGGGTTAATATTAGGGGATTTCAGTTTTCCTTGAAATTTGCTTAAACCCAATGCATTTTTAGGTGTCAGTGTTTCTTTAAGTAGATATTTATTAAAGGAATAGTAATACTTAATATTGAAAAAATGAGATATTAAATAGGATTTATCTTGCTCAGAAATACAATTGTACTCTCACTGCTGACAGATGTTTTATTCAAAAGTTACTGCAACTCAAACTTGTAATTTTGAGGTACAGTACTTATATGGCCTGAAAATATTATGCTGCGGTTGTTGTAATGGCAATTTACAGACAGCTACTGTCAGTTGATCATAAGCCTCCATAAGATGCTGTAGCAACAGCGCCACTGTGAAACTGCAGGCCATGGAGGTACTGCACATATTAAGGATTTAACTCTCTGAGCATCAGATGAGTTGAGTTGCACATACCTCTGACTCTCAAATAGTTAAAGTAAACTGGCCATAGTGCCCTCTAGTTTCTTGTATTATCACCGACAAAAGATGAATACAAAATTCCCTGAGACAGAAATATGTAATTTGTAGTACATTTGTAGAACAAATAAAATCAGCAGAAATGTTAAAATTCAATAGGAAAACGGAATTCCATTATAAAACAATTTTCTGGGCTAAGCAGTTTTGCAAAATGATTTTGTCAGCATTGTTCCTACAGAAAACTACTGCATTGCTACTTTTCATAATAGATATTTGATCAAATGAAAAACTAAAGGGCAATCTTTTTTTTTTTTTTTAAATAAACATGCAGAAACGAAACCAGCAGGGTTTGATGAGTAATGGTCAAGGAGGTTATCTGAGAGAATAAAGCAATGACACTTGAATTGTGGAAAATAAAAGAAAATTAATTGAATAAGAAATAACACTAGGGGCTCAATCCAGTTCCCTCCGTAAAAAAAAAAAACTAGCCTATAGTATTTTTGCAAGAACAGTCAGTCATCCAATTACTCATGCTATGAACTGCTAACATGCACTAAAAAATGACAATGGAACATCTCTATCTTTGAGCGATTCATTTCTGTGCGGTGATAAACAGATACATTAACTTGCGCTAATCCTGTGCCAACGTTTTTTGGGTTACAGGGAAAAATAGCTCACACAACACTTAGCACATAGCATAATAACAGCAAAAGCAGAATTAACCCATGGAATGCCAAGGAACCACACCTCAAAGAAGTGCCGGACAACGAGCAGCAAACCCACGTATACAGTAAAACCCCTCAGACAGCAATTATGAGCATTATGTTTCAATTGCAATACCTAGGAAGATGTCAGAGAAGGGGGTATGTGAAGGCTACAGAGCCTCAGGAACCCCCAAGCACACCTTCACATTTTGTGCCTGTTGCAAATGCTGATTCTCTGGTGAGCCAGACAGAAGACCATCTCCACCTGGAGGACCAGACCAGACAGCAGCACCTCAGCTGCCACAATTGGATCTCCCACAGTTGTCACAGGGACCTGTGGAGCAGCACAGGGTTAACAGATGACCACAAAGACCCAGAATATTCTGCACAAGGGTTGCTCTCTTCGGAATTATGGATGCAGAAGTGATAGACTGCTACAGATTGACATCATACAGCATCATTGGCTTATATTGTCGACGTGTCAAGCAGGAGTTCTACAAAAGGAGAGGCATACCCAGAGTCATGGGGGTCATAGACTGCACACATGTTCTCATAAGAGCTCCTCGGCATGAGGGACATCTCTACATCAATCGCAAGCATTTCCACTTCCTCAACGCACAGATGGTTTGTGATGACAACATGAGGATCACCCACGCCTGTGCATCCTGGCAGTTGTCACTACTCCTACTTCCTCAGGCACTCCTCAATCTACAGGGACTTTGAGAATGGAACCCATACAGGAGGATGGCTTTTGGGTAAGTGAACAATCCGCATATCCCACCACATCCACAGGGGTATGCACATGATTACTGAAAAGCTTAACAGGGTCATGATACTCAAGAAGTATTATCCCCATCACACAACATCATCCATATAACCATGTGGTCCATGTGTATACAGGTCTCTTTTCTTCCACAGGGGATGCAGGATATGGCTGCAAACCGTGGCTCCTCACACCTGTACCAAATCCATAAACACTTGCACAGGACCTCTTCAGTGAGGTTCACTTCAGGACCTTTGGCCTCTTTAAAGGGATAGTAATGTTTCACAATAAAAGCAGCTCCAATTAATCTTCATAGTATTTGGACTGCTCACCTTAGAGCAGCAAGACTGTCCGGATGGATAGCAGAGAGGGACAGTCTTCAGTGAGCATAAGGAAAAACCTGTCAAGGGGGGCACGATTTCCATATGTTCACAGTAAAAAGATTGTCTCTTGTTGTGAGCTTTCTGGTTCCAGGACCAGATTCCCCATCTGAGGGGAGGTGGCTTACACTAGGAAAAAGGGGCATAAGGGGGATAATTATCATTCAATTATTCTTGAACTACACCTCTGACAGTATTGAAATAACACTCTCCATGACCCAAAGACTATGAAGTTTAATTGGAGCTGGTTTAAAACAAGATTCCACTGCCTGGATATATCAGGGGGAGCTCTGGAATATGCACTCTGTGATATCATCCTAGCGTGTGCCATACACCCCAATATCGCAGCAACACATATGAAGTGGAGGATTTGGAGCTACAGTTCATTGTGGAGGTTCCTGTTCTTCAGCCTGATGATGAGGAGACCCAGAGGGAATAGAGACACAAGTCAAGTTCATCAGGGACTTCTTTACTTGTGAGTATAATACATGAATCAAACACAATGCATGTATGAACAAGATTAGACATCTGGAATGTGTGCAAACACACTCACACAATACATAATGATATGTTTCACTCCACAGGATGACTGAGATTCACATGAGCCTCCAGCCTTGAAATTGCCTGCTTCAACAGCACAACGAAATAGCTGCCACCCTAATGAATACATGCAGCTGACATGCCATGTTTAGGTCTGATCGAGGCTGTGAATTCAACTGACATCTGGAATTCTGTTCTGCCATGATGACATTGCCACTTCACGGATATCTACTATCCCCCTGCTAACACTGCTAAACCCGATTTTGCCCATGTCCATCATTTTCTGTAAATATTCCATACAGCAATAAGCAGTTAAAGAGTTGAACATATTCGTATCAAGCATATAACCCTTGAAGCATTAGATAGGTATCCATGCATTGAAATGAAATGCATTGGATACCCCTCTGGCATAACAAGTGTTAAAGAGGTAGTAGCGGTATTAGGACCCCAAGAGATTTGTGATGCCTAATCCAGATGAATAGGAATGGATTTTCTGGGTATGAGTGTTGGGTACTGTATAGGAGTTACTAAATGAGAGGGAGGCTGACAGGCCCAGCATGCTACCTGTGTGGGTGTGTGTGCAGTGCAATGACAATCGGCCGGCACCAGACACCAGCTTCTGCTTTATGGGGGTTAGATTATTTTCTAGGTTTGATATTGGCATGATGTCCCGTTCACACATTAATATGGCTGGTTTGCATGCCCTCATAATTTCCAGGTGGTATACAACCCATTGTGTGTTCATGGATTGTATACCCCTCTGGAACTCAATAGGTTAATAGGATAAGGATGGTTAAACCTTTGAGTACCAGAGAGTTATGCAGTGCAGTTTCAACTCCTGTCATTCCTTCCTACAGGCATCCATGGCATGACCCACCGTGGAACAAGGGATGTCCAAGTTGCTCTGGTGAAATGCTGACTCCACTTTCATATAGTGTTCCACCTGCTGCTTCCTCGTGCTACTGTATGTTAAAATCGTATAGCAAAATGTCATGTCACTGTCATATGGTGGGACTTGATGAAGGCACATTTGTTCCCACACAATGGAACAATGGCTAGACATGACCAATTCCCAGTGAGCCATTGATATGTGTTTGCCCATCGTGAAGAACAAGGTGTTGAGGATCAACACAACATCCTTATGTTGTTCCAACTCATGGGACGTCATCTGAAATCCACACATGTCCCTTGTTTGGAATCTTGCACAGTCATGATATGCACCTCCTAATCACAATGTAACTGATAAGGAACCCATCATGAAGATAGTTCAACAGTGAACATGTGGATCTTGCATATGTTCAACCACCCTGTAGTTTGGAACGCAAGAGGATTACACAACACACATATGTGTGATGCATTAAGTGACCCATTGGCATCCCAGGAGTCCTCTAAGAACCCTTCACCATGCACAAGCACACCCGTGATGAACACACACACCCTAGGGGATGCACACTGTTAGCTGTGAAGGATATGTTTGTGTTCCAGACACCATGTGATCCCTGTGCTACATGCCTGACATGATGTGGAGGTGTACCTTTGTGTTGGAGTCCTACTGTCCCTGTATTTTAACAGTGATCCTTTGTGTTACCAGACTTAGATTGTGACATATTTCCCATCAGCTGTTGTTAAACTTCAACTCACATAATGGCCAGAGTTTTGCTTTGCTAGGTGTATTCTGAGTTGAAATGGGACAACAGTGGATGGTTACCAAGGCTCAAACACTGTCCCACCAAGTAAATTGTGCAAGAGTTGTGTTCAGTTCATTGCTTTGCAATTCATTGGAGACATATCTGCCATTGACCTTGTTAGATACCTGAAACAATCAAAGACATAATTGGAATCAATAGGTGCATTTTATTTTGGGAATACAGGAAACATGTTTTGGGTTTCTTTTTTTTACTTTTTTTGGACAGTTTGGACGGGGTTGCAGATGTGGATGCCCTCACCAACTCTCTGGTGAGTCGTGTGGGTCTTGGGCTTGTTGTGGGTGTCACACTTGAGATGGAGGTTGTTGCAATTGACCCTCAGTTGACTGTTGAGCTTGTTCCAGCAGCAGCCTCTGGATTCTGTTTTGCTCATGCATTTCAATTAGCTCACTGACTTCATTCAGAAAATGCGTATCTCCATGTGAAGGAGGGCTTGCTGGCATTCAGTCCCACTGACAGTGGCTGCAGTTCTGTCCATGTTGTGCAGACATCTTCTGGAGGAGTGCCTGGTATCCCACAAGAGCCTCCACTGGATGTACATATAATATTTATCCTGCTGGTTAAGGTTCCTGTGGCACATTATGATGGTGTGTATGGTGCACATGGAGGTTTTGCTTATGCCTCTCCTCCTTGCTTTGTGTCTGTCCTGTGACTGGTGGTTCCCCTGTTGATGCAGCCGGTGTTGATGCAAATGTGTGGACAGGTGTGAGGGTGCAAGCATGTGATGCATTAGAGGGTGAGCATTGTGCCCCGCCCCACACACATCTATGGTCTCCTCACTGACTGTTGATCCATGTTCCCCAGGTTCAGTCTGTGCTGGTGGTGTGAATTTGGTGTGTGGTCCTGGTCTCTGTGTCTCACCTGTGAGGCCAAGGATCATAGTCAAGTGGCCAAGGGTCATACTATGGCCAATGGGATCTGTTCCTTTCCCACATTGGTTGTGGCTTTAGGCTGCTGTCATGCTGGGGTTGCATCCAGTTGTGTGGCTATGGTCATGGTGTTAGGCCATAAGACCCATATTGTGGGGTGCTCACCATGCAGGGTATCCAGTGGAGTCCCATTGGCGGTGGTGGTGGTGGGGGGTGTATGCATCCAGTACTGCCCTGTTGTTGGCATCCACCTCTGTTGCATCCACTCTTGGGTTCTTCTTGGTGGCAGCCTATATGGTGACTGTGGTGGTGGCATCCAGCTGGTGCCCTGTGTTGGCTCGTCAGGGGCTGTGTCACTGGCCATCTGACTTTGCTGTTCCTCCTGCTTACTTTCTTCCTGCTCAGATGCAGGCATGGATACTGTGTGCGGAAATAATATTGTGTGATTAGTAAACCGAGTGATGACAAGAGGGATGCAAGACAATGATGTGTCAACCCTTGATTGACAGAATGGTATCCATTGCATTGAGTTGCTATGCATGGGATACCATCCTAACATTCATTGATTGAACAGCTTGCCAAGATCCTGTACATTGATGGAAGCAATCTACAGTAGTTGAGCTTTGGTTATCATATGTATCCTGAACAGTGGGGATGTCAAGGAGGTATGCATACATGTTGAGTACATATTATGTGACATGGAGGGCCCATCTATTTGAAGTCATTGGTAATCAAGTGTGGCTTCACGAATATTGTGAGCACCAATCCCAGTATACCCAATCATGTATCATGTGCTTGTTAAGACATGTATGGTTCCCTAATGATCTGGTTTGTCATTCTTTCTAACCCATATTTGTTCCAGCATCACATTTTGCATGTGTGTTTGTTATGATTCTTCTTGTGGATGAAACTTGTTTCCTGCAGCTGCTTGTGTTGTTGTGTTCCCCTGTAATTGTGTGTTTGTGAAGTAGCTTTGTCTGTGTGCGGTGGTGTCATTGTTTCAACTTAGTTGTCATAGTTGAGTGAACGGTGTACATGAGTGATTTGGGGCCATGGGGTTATTACTCACATGGCCTACGTGTTGAACATGCAGTTGGTTTGTGATAGTTGTACTGTTAAGTCTTTGATTGTTAGAGGACCCAACGCATTGTAGAGTAGTGTGTTGCATATTCCTCGAGCACTCAAAGGCTACATGTGTAAAATTGTTGAAGAAAATAGCAGATGTTTGTATTATAACATGATGGCAATCGTTGTTTGTGTGAGGTAAGTATGACTGGTCAACACAGCACCGAGGGGGTTAAACTTATACTTGTATGATTTGGCCTGCTTACTCCATCACATTTCAGTTTGGGATCTACAACATTTTCTCCTTGTTTGAAACCTATCAGCACTGGTTTGATCAAATTGGGCAGCTCAAGGCTGCCACTGTGTTAAGCCATAATAGCTAAGAGACTTTGTTATGGACATATGGACTTACCAGGAGTCTGGAAGATGCTGTCACCACTGGTGTCACAGCTGCCTTGGACCCTCTGAACAGCAGTCATGGAGAGGTTGTTTTGGAGCATCTCCTCCCAGACATTGAAGGTGATGTTCAGAGCTGGACCACCTACGGTGCCTCTTGCGTGCAGGGCCAGATCTCCCATTTTGTACTTATCTTTGCACTTTCAGTCTTCCCAGCACTTCCTCATGGAATCAGTGGTGTCCTTACACCTGGACACTCCATTGACTGCTTTGAGGACCTGATGCCAGGGGAGTGTCTTCCTAGCACCAATCTCTCTGGCCCTTTCAGTGGTGAAGAGTATGTGCTTCCTGTCTAGAATGCTCTGCAACAGGGCCATATTCTCCTCGTGTAAGTACATTGGGTCCCGCAATCTGTCCTTCTACAAACCAGTGTTGGATGTATCGGAACTGTAGGAGCCACTTTAGTGGTCAGGCCCAGCCTCCGCTCCTCTCCTTGCCATCTCACTACAACTCTCCTAGCTCCCTCACACAGCCAGTCGCACCCAGTCACTAACTTGGTCACAATTACTTTCTTGCACTCCCCTACGCTCACTGAATCACACTGTTTGAAATAAAAATGTTGTGTGTCCAAAACAAAAGATGTGTGTATTCAATGTGAGCAATATGTGCCAAAGTATTATATGTCTATTTTTAATGCAATGTTCTCCGCTTCCCAATCCAGGTCCACCTGTCTCCAATGTATGCTCCTCTCTCTCTGTCGCAAAGTCTACCCTCCGCTTCTGAGCCCTGTTCTATAGCTCTGAGAACCTCCAAACACAGGCAGTGTGTGTCAGTTATTTTGGTGTATACATAGGTTTATTTGAATGTACTTGTTACTTTGGTGAGTTGTGATTGCCTGTGATTTTGAACTTGTTTTAACAGCGTTTAGTATCAGTAGATAATGTCGAACATTAGCTTGTTTCCTTCTAGCACTGTTTAGCTGCGCACATTTTGAGGCTACGTGTGTTTGTTTGGCCTAAGCTCTTTGACCATTCTGGTAGATGGCTTATTGCATAGCTGCTCATCTCGGACATGGCTAATGTTCGGTAATGGTTTTTACCTTACCGACTGTTTTACCATTCTTTATTGGATTGAGCCCTAGATCTACTCATTGGTTTAGCATCAAGTTTTGGGACCTAAAATAATCTCTGTTTATGTACTAAAAAGAATATAGAGAAAACCAGTGGGAGAATGAATGAATATGTTTATTTATACAGACCACAAGCTCATGCAGCACTTTACAATAAAGGGTTTAGACAATACAGGGTTACAAGTGCTTTGCAATGTGATACACTGGAAGTGAGGTCCCAGCCCAAAAACTTACAATTTGTGGACAAAAATTCCACAAATATGCATGTTATTAAAGGAAAAGTAATACATTCTAATAATAACCTCTAACTTACCTTGCAATGGTGAGAAAATCCTAATGACCCCTATGAATTTTAATATTGTGCCTTTATTCAAGAGCAGGACCACAAGACGCAAACTCCACCACTGTACATGGTACTCATGATCCTATAAGAACCAGAGGCATGTACAACACGTTGAACTATTCTATGGTCCTTAAAGGGTTAAGTAGGCTCCTGCACTCTGCCTGCTTCAGTTTAAAAAGACTGCCAGCAACTCCACTGACATAGCATCCAGGTCTGATTGAAAATGTTACCTAATAAACAAAGGGCAAAATTCATAGGGGCCATTAGAATTTTCTGGCAATAGTAAGGTGAGTGGAGGGTAATTATTAGGTAGGTGGTGTTATTTCTCCTTCAAGTTATAACAATACTGTGAAGATGGTTACATTCAGGGCTGGATTTACAGCCCAGGTGCCCCTAGGCAAGGTACTCTAAGCATCCTTAGCTCCACGCATGACCACACCTCCATTTCTCACATGACTCCACCCCCAGTCCCAACCAATTATTCCTGGCACAGAAAATATCATTGGCCTATAACAAGCAAGGACCAAAACCAAACAAAAAAACTTTAACCCCTTGGTTGCTAGAGAGATCTCCAAAGCATTGCTTTGCAATGTATTGAAGAGCTCTCTAGCATCCAAGCGGTTAAATAATATCCTGTGAAGGGGTTTATAAACTGGTGCAGGAAATTTAGATTGCTCTGGCCACACCCACAATTCAGAATATGGATATGGCAGCATAGCTGGGGCATGCCTCAAAATATGGAGCTCTAAGCAGTTGCCTATTCTGCCTATTGGGAAATCTGGCTGTGGTCACAATATAAATCAATGTCAATTGTTTGCATACATTAATTATTTATATATTTAAAAATCTAAGTGAATCTGGTTCGCTGTCAGAAGGTGTGGATGGAAAACGCTGATTGGTTGAGGAGGAGGAGGCATGAAACATACCCCCCTGCTTCCTCAACCAACCAATGCTGCTATTCTGATTAAAACAAAAGAAAAGTAACCAACTGGCTTAGGAAAAAAGAAAAAGTCAGACCTCGTGGCTGGGCATTAGGACACACAATACATTGCTCCCACCTCTGGCACTCAATTAGTTAAAAGGCCTGAAATTGTACAGTGGCGCTGTTGCGACACCATCCTAGAGATTTATGGTCAACTGACCAGATCTGTACTTAGGATGGTGTAGCAACAGCACCACTGTACAATTTCAGGCCACAGTGATACTACATCTAAAAAATTCAAGTTTGAGCTGTAATAACTTTTGAAGATAGTAACCTTCCAGCAGTAGAAGTACCCTTGTTTTGCTCAGGGGGATAAACACTACAATATATATTTTTTACATAATAAGGACCAGAGAGTTACAGAACAAAGGGTTATGATTCCAATATGCAATGAGCAGGTCCTGTGGTCCTGCTAGTAAATATCATGTCCGCCTCCATGGTTATGAAATCCAGGACTGACTGAAGAGGTTATGTCTTGGGCAAAGGACAAAATTAACATGGTTCGTTAGGATTTTCTTTAAGCTTTATGATATAGAGCAGGGCAGTCCAAGTTCAATCCTGAAGGGCCACCAACAGTACAGGATGTAAGGATTTCCTTGATTAAGCACAGGTGAGTCAGTCAAAATGAGCGAGTCACTGATTAACTCGCCTGTACTTAATCAGGGAAATCCTTACATCCAGGCCTGTTGGTGGCCCTTGAGGACTGAACATGGACAACTCTGATATAGAAGATGCAGTTTTTCCACATGCTGGGGAAACACTATCACTTTGCACTTCACTCTTTCTATCAAGACATAGTTAAGTTCTGTGATGGACATAGCAGGAGGTGAGGAATACAAATATCCTATATCCAGTTCTGTCAAGATATGGAAACCTTTACATGAACAGCTATGAATCTCACAACAAACACTTTTATATAATGTAATGTAATGGATTACGTAATGAGTTTGGCAGTAGTGATCTATTAAGTGTAATTGAAGAGAAAAGTGAGAATCTCCAGTCAAGTTAAATGTGACTTTTAGTCATTTGAATGCTATAGAGGTCTCCAGTGCATTGCATTGGAGAACTCTAATATTGGGGGGGGGGGTGAAGCCCCAAACAAATCAATGTTCTCTGTGTTGCAGTTTGTTTTCCCCAATTTTATTGCAACAGTCACCCAGTTTGTTGTCTCTGCAGTATTTCCTTCCTTGCTCACTGCCATTTAAATCACCAGAATGAAAAAAGAGTGAGGATTTCTATAACTGGACAGGTCTGAATGTGCCAATTGTGCAAATCAGCTAGCTTGTCCACGGCCCACCAATTCTATTCCACCAGTCTATTCTGCTGATGCTTTGAATTGGGTTTTCACAATATTTAGCAGCTGTATTGACGATAAAGATTAATGCGTGGGTGTGTGTGTGTGTGTGTATATATATAATATTATATGAGAGAGATTCTATACAGATATCACAGTATCTAATACATTTAGTGCAATTTCATATCTGAGGGTTTAAATTAACCCTCTGAGTGCCAGAGCGATATGATTCCTCTTTGGCACTCAAAGGGTTAAGAAACATTTTGAAACAAGTCTTATCACAGCCGTTAGCTGTAATAATACCACAGCGCTGACCATGTGGTAAGACCCCAGATGTAGACACACACTGTAATGTCTTCAATCACACACACACACACACACACACACACACACGCATCGCTCTGCTCGGCACATGGCGGTACTCGTACGAGTACCGCATGTGCTCGCCCGCCATGTTCGGGTCTCCTCCCCGCACGTTTCGCGGCTGCTGCGCAGCCAATAAACGTGCGGGGAGGCTCTGACATCAGTGTAATGCCAGCAGCCATGTTGGCTGCTGGCATTACACTGATTGGCTGGCCAGAACCCGTGATCGGGTGCTGTATAGCACCCGACGAGCGAGTTCGGCTCATTCTTAGCCAGGGAGAGATGCGATCAGGCAGGGAAAGTCAGTGTAGGGAGAATAAATTTGTTGGAACTCTTTCAAGACCCAAAAGTCCTTTTTAGGACTGTTGTGTGTGGGGGCAGCATTTATATTTTGTTTGGGGGGGGCACAATTTCTTTTTTTTTGTGGGGGGGGATATTTATAAGGTGACATTGTACTAGGTGCACAGGGACAAATATTTCACAGTGCAGTGACAAGGTGACATATTCTGTTAGGTGCACAGGGCCAATTATTTTACAACGCAGCGACAAAAAGGGCCATTTTAAACGTGTGCCTAGCCATAGATTATTGTCACATTCTGTTTAGTGTGCAAATTCACAAATTAATGTCACATATTCCGTTCACTGTGCCTAGCCACAGATTAGCGTCACATTCTGTTTCGTGTGCCTAGCCGCAGATTAGCGTCACATTCTGTTTCGTGTGCCTAGCCGCAGATTAGCGTCACATATTGTTTAGTGTGCCTAGCCGCAGATTAACGTCACATATTGTTTAGTGTGCCTAGCCGCAGATTAGCGTCACATATTGTTTAGTGTGCAAATTCACAAATTAACGTCACATATTCCGTTCACTGTGCCTAGCCGCAGATTAGCGTCACATTCTGTTTCGTGTGCCTAGCCGCAGATTAGCGTCACATTCTGTTTCGTGTGCCTAGCCGCAGATTAGCGTCACATATTGTTTAGTGTGCAAATTCACAAATTAACGTCACATATTGTTTAGTGTGCAAATTCACAAATTAACGTCACATATTCCGTTCACTGTGCCTAGCCGCAGATTAGCGTCACATTCTGTTTCGTGTGCCTAGCCGCAGATTAGCGTCACATTCTGTTTCGTGTGCCTAGCCGCAGATTAGCGTCACATATTGTTTAGTGTGCCTAGCCGCAGATTAGCGTCACATTCTGTTTCGTGTGCCTAGCCGCAGATTACCGGCATATATTCCGTTTAATATGAAGAAGGCGGGTAAAAAGGGACGGGGAAGTGGACGTGATCCTGATAGTTCAGGGCGCGGGTCAGGACGCATAGAAACTGTGCCTGGTGCCAGAGCACAAGACAGAAAGTCATCCACCATACCTAGCTTCATGTCTCAGTTTACAGGGCGTCGCAGGACATCACTCTCGAGGTCAGACCACTGCGAACAGGTGGTCGGTTGGATTTCAGCTGATACTGCTTCCAGTCGGTTAAGCACCACCCTGTCTTCCACCAAGTCCACTCTCACTAGCCAAGAGTCTGGTCAACATAATCCTCACCCTGATCATCCTTCCTCCCACCATAGAGGGTCTGGCCAAAGAAGTGATCCCACACTGGGATATAGTGAGGAGCTCGTCTCATCACCAATCCTTGATTTGAACCTCTCTCCAAGCACGCTTGCAGAGGAACATGAGATCTTGTGCCCTGATTCACAACCTCTAGAGGGTACCCAATCACAAGAAGATGACAGAGGGGAACGGCATTTAAGGTCAAAGGTAGTGGATGATGATGATGAGACACAGTTGCCATCAAATCAACCACAATTACTGTCTCAAGACCTTGATGAGGAGGATGATACACAGTTGTCAATGACTGAGGATGTGGTGGGATCAAGAAATGAGGAGGATGATACACAGTTGTCAATGACTGAGGATGTGGTGGGATCAAGAAATGAGGAGGATGATCAGAGTGAGGAAGTGGAGGAGGACTTGGTGGACGATGAGGTCACTGACCCCACCTGGGAAGGTGGAGAGCCGAGCGATGACAGCAGTCCTGAGGGTGAGCCATCTGCAGCACCGCAACAGGCTGGAAGAGGCAGTGGTGTGACTAAAGAAAGAAGGCGGACCGCACCAAACCGGCCCGCAAATGTTCCACGGAGCACCCCCTTGCGTAAATCTCCCTTGCCAAGGGCTAGGTGTTCCGCGGTATGGCGTTTTTTTAAGGAAAGTGCGGACGACAAAAAAATTGTAGTTTGCAACCTGTGCCACACCAGAATGAGCCGAGGCATGAACACTAGAAACCTCACCACCACCAGCATGATCCGACACATGGCATCCAAGCACCGTAATAAGTGGGAGGAACGCCCGGATCGCCAATCTGTGTCTGCAGGCCACACCACTGCCTCCTCTTCCCCTGTTGTCGGTGCCGGCCAATCGCCTGTCGAAGGCGCAGGCCCGCATACCTCCCGCCCTGCAGCTGTACCATCTGAAGCACCATCAGCGACCACATCCACTTCCCTGTCCCAGCGCAGCGTCCAAATGTCGTTACCCCAGGCATTTGAGCGCAAGCGAAAATACCCAGCCACCCACCCACAGGCCATAGCACTAACCTCACACCTTTCCAAATTACTGGCCATCGAAATGCTGCCATTTAGGCTTGTGGACACTGAGTCCTTCCGCAGCCTGATGGCAGCAGCTGTCCCTCGGTACGCAGTCCCCAGCCGCCACTACTTTTCCCGGTGTGCCGTCCCCGCCTTACACCACCATGTGTCCCTTAACATCACCCGTGCCCTGACCAACGCAGTTACTGGGAAGGTCCACTTAACGACTGACACATGGACAAGTGCTTGTGGCCAGGGACGCTACATTTCCCTGACGGCACACTGGGTGAATGTCGTGGAGGCTGGGAGCGACTCGGACCCTGGGATGGCACAGGTGCTACCCACGCCGAGGATTGTGGGCCCTACCTCCATCAGGGTTTCCTCCAGCACCTACGTTATTGGCTCCTCCTCCTCCGTTTCCACCTCCGAATTCTCTGCGCGCAGCGCCACTCACCCATCAGCCGGTAGCTGGAAGCAGTGTAGCACTGCAGTGGGGAAGCGTCAACAGGCCGTGCTGAAGCTGATCTGCCTTGGGGACAAACAGCACACGGCCTCAGAGCTGTTGCAGGGGATTAGTCACCAGACCGAGCAGTGGCTCTCGCCACTCAACCTGCAACCAGGCATGGTTGTGTGTGATAATGGGCGTAACTTGGTGGCGGCTTTGGAGCTCGGCAAGCTCACACACGTACCATGCCTAGCGCATGTATTTAATTTAGTGGTTCAGCGATTTCTAAAAACCTACCCCAATTTGCATGATCTCTTGACCAAGGTGCGCCGCGTGTGTGCACATTTCCGTAAGTCATCTACAGCTTCAGCCGGCCTGTTGAAGCTGCAGCAGCGCTTACAATTGCCAGCTCACCGGCTGCTGTGTGACGTGAGCACGCGCTGGAACTCCACCTTCCACATGTTGGCCCGGCTTTGTGAGCGGCAGAGGGCAGTAGTGGAGTACCAGCTGTTACACGGTCGTCGCCTCTCCGTTCAACTTCCTCTAATCAGAAGTGAGGAGTGGGAATGGATGTCAGACCTCTGTGAGGTTTTACGCAATTTTGAGGAATCGACACAGATGGTGAGCGGCGATAACGCTATTATCAGTGTAACCATCCCACTTCTGTGTCTACTGAAACGCTCGCTGCTCACAATTAAAACCGATGCTTTGCATGTGGAAGAGGTGGAAATGGGGGAGGAAGAGCTTACACAAGGTGATAGCCAGAGCACCCTCACTTCGTCTTCTCAGCGACAATTGGAGGAGGCGGAGGAGGAGGAGGAAGACACGGTTGCCTCCGCTACAGAGGGTAGCCATGGAACTTTATTTCCATCTCTTCAGCGTGGGTGGGCAGAAGAGGAGGAAGAGGATGAGGAGATTGAGAGTCATCCTCCTGGTGAGGACAGCGAAATCTTGCCTGTTGGTACTCTGGCACACATGGCTGACTTTATGTTAGGCTGCCTTTTCCGTGACCCACGCGTTATACGCATTTTAGACAACACGGATTACTGGGTGTTCACCCTTCTGGACCCCCGCTACAAAGAGAATTTCTCATCTCTCATTCCTCCGGTGGAGAGGACAAGCAAAATGGTGCAATACCAGAAGGTTCTTGTCGAAAAATTGCTTCAAAATTTTCCATCTGACAACGCTGGCGGCAGAGTACGTGCTACCTTGGCCAACCGAGAAGGGGAGAAAAGGGGAGCACACAGCAGTTCCGACAAAGGCAGGGCAACACTCTCCAAGGCGTGGGACACCTTCATGACACCCCGCCAGCACCCTCACCCTGATGCGCAGCCTAGTGTCACAAGGAGGGAAAAGTTTTGGAAGATGGTGAAGGAGTACGTAGCAGACCGTGTCAGCGTCCTCAATGATCCCTCTGTGCCTTACAACTACTGGGTGTCCAAGCTGGACACGTGGTATGAACTGGCACTCTACGCCTTGGAGGTGCTGGCCTGCCCTGCCGCCAGCGTTCTGTCTGAGCGGGTATTTAGTGCTGCTGGTGGCATCATAACAGATAAGCGTATCCGCCTTTCCACCGAAAATGCTGATAGGTTGACACTTATAAAAATGAACAAGGCCTGGATTTCCCCTGACTTCTCCACTCCACTGGAGGAAAGCCCCGGGTGAACATAAAGTCACTTTAGATATGTTATTTACAATGATGGGAATACTCTGTATTCCCATTCACCCCTTCCACCCAAAAAACGGGTATATGGTTGACTCTTAATCTTCTCATCCTCCTCCTCCTCTTCCATATACCCTGTGATATAATTTTTATATAGGGCCAGCTCACCAGCGGGCCCTGTGATATAATTTTTATATAGGGCCAGCTCACCAGCGGGCCTTCTCATATAATGTTTTATTGGGTCAGCTCTCTAGCGGGCCCTCTCATATAATGTTTTATAGCGTCAGCTCACTAGCGGGCCTTCGCATATAATGTTTAGGATGGTCAGCTCCGCAGCAGACCCTCACCCATAATGTTTTAGATGGTCGGCTCAGCAGCAGACCCTCATTCCTAATGTTTTAGATGGTCAGCTTAGCGGCATGCCCTCGCCCCTAATGTTTTAGAGGGTCACCAGCAGGCCATTAATCCTAATTTTTCAAGGGTGTGTATGATGCCCTCCTTTATGTGTAATAAAGGGTGTATTGGAGTGACATTTCAGTCTAATTTTTGGCAGCCCTTTCACTTAGTGCATAGGCTTTATGAGTGTTGGACCACTACCTGAACTATTGTACCACAATGTGAATGAGGCCCTCCATTTTGTGATACACAGGTTGTATTGGAGTGCCTCAGGTCCTCCCATTGAATTAGATAGGGCTGGGGTGTTCGACAGAGCAGAAGGTAGTTCTTGGCTTCATCCACTAAGTCACTTCGTCACTTTTACTCAATGGATCAGACCCCACTGTTCCGACTATAAATTTTGGACTTAACAAGGGCAAACGGACATGTTGTAAAACCTGTGGTAGCTGCGGCCTCCGTTCCTGAATGCTGTACCTTACCCGGGCCATAACCACGTTGAACACCTGCTTTACGCTGCGCACGTTTCCCTCTTAATCATGGCCCCAGTTCCGAAAAATCTATGAAATTCTTTGCAGAATTTGCAGATGATATACAAGTAAATATACAGCAAATACTGTTTGGTAACAATTTTTCGCCTAAAGTAGTTTTTATCTTCCTTTTTGTGTGTTTTACGGTCAGTCTGTAAAAATGGCGTACTACGGGCGAAACATCATTCCCAGCAGCGACGTTGGAGTCCAAGATGCATCCAGACATCCTCCCTATGCTGTCCCTGAACCATTTCTGTGGTGTTTCCATCATTTTCTGACCTTTTCCTATGAACCAGGCACCCTCCCCTCATCAGAGCAGGGGGTGCCTGGTGTAATGCTCGAGTCCTCCCATTGACTTCAATGGGGCTCGGGTGCTCGGCCGAGCACTCGAGCCTCCGGGGGCGCTCGGCCAGAGCACCCGAACACCCGAGCATCGGGGTGCTCGATCATCACTAGTGACTACGTCACATATACACGCTCTTAGTACCTCATACATACACACACACCCACACACATACTGACATTATCTCTGTCACTCTCTGTCTCTTCGTGGACAAAGCACCTGAAAGCATCGAAAGTGAGGGTGGTCAAGGAGGCAAGACTCAGCGAAGGGAGGAAGGGGACTGAAAGCAGCAAGCCATGTATGGCTATAGGAAACTCTGTATGTTGATTTTAACAGGCCACTCCTGTCACCTCAATGTCCCTTTCAAATCCTCTGTTGATTTTGACAGTGCCCTGTGCACTCTTCCATTCCCTGCATCTACTTTTTTACTCTTCTGCCTCCAATCCAAGATTCCCTGCTTTCACGCATTTCTTCCACTCATCCAATCACTGCCTCTGCTTCTCTACTCCCTGCCTGCACAGCATCGCTCCCTGCCTCCAACACTTTAATTCCACTTCTCACTCAATCCACATCATTCTCCAAATGCTCTTTTCATAGTCTACCTTAAAACAGACAAAAGTACAGTCTTCCAAACTTACACTGGTGGAAGTGTAACAATACTCAAGGAAACCAACTGCACTTCAGGATATCCATACCCCACCACTAACTTACATGTCTTTTAACCCTTTGAATTCTAGAGGGCTTTCAAAGGCTTTGCAATGCATTTCAGACCTTTCTGGTATTCAAAGGCTTAAAAGTCCCATTTTAATTAATAGGATTATGGTAGATTTTGATTTATCATCTCTGGTGCAGTTGATCATATGGACCCAAATGTTTTGGAACTCCTAGCAATGACCTAAACCAAAATGTACCAAGGCCCTTGCTTTGGTGATTCTTGGGCTATACATCTGCACCATATGCATCAAAAGAAAAAAAATATGATTGGTTTGAATGAAGCTTTTTCAGCACAAGTTGAAGGAAAATACTCTCAGGTGTTGCCTCAATCAGGTGAACTCTCTGTGGGTGCATTGCTTCAAGAACTTCACTCTCTTGTAGAAACAGGTGCAGTTTGTACAGAATAAGTACATGTTGCCAGGAGGGTTCAAATGATGAACACAGTTTATTAGCAGTTAGTCAACTGGAGAAACCAACACAACCTATATCTGTCAATGGCCTCTGTCCTGGAATGGGTCTGGTTCTTCCTCTCCCACTATTACCTTTCCAACAGGAGCCCTGGTCAGGAACACCACAAATCTTCTCTTCTCGTTGGAGAGGATGCTGGACTTTACAGGAAACAATCAAACAAGGTTCCTTTAGGGATTTCCATCTCAATGTCTTGTCATCCACAGCTGAAAAACACAAAGAGAGGAGGCGCTCCTAGTGTGGTATGTAGATAGTTCACAATTGGAATATTACCAGATAGACTCTACTCACAAAAAAGGTGTTCAGTGTGAAACATATATTTCCACTGAATTCCGAACTTTTAGGGAACTTGGACCGTCCCAAAGGTCTACTTCAGGGTGTGTATCTCTATGGCTGCACCTCTTCAACATCCATATCCAGGAAGCTCATATAAGAAAAACACACAAAGACAGAGGGCGCCCAATAGTGCCTGTAAACGTGATTATTTAAGTGATAACCAAAAGCATAAAGGTTATACTCACAATTTGTAGTTGCTAATTACAAGGCATATGCCCAGAACCAGCACTTTAAGCTTGTGGAGAATTCAAAGTCTGTCTCCACTCAGATCTGTTTGTAGAAATTGTTCTAATGAAAACCAAATCCAAAGGAGCAAGATGATTAAAAAGAAAAATGTAGTAGGCTGCTAAAGTTTCTAAAAACAATCAGCTTTTTATTATAAAATAAAATAAAACAACAGACCAATTGAAAAAAATAATAATATAGTAGCGTAACGTTTCGCAGCTCTAAGGCTGCTTTATCAAACCAACTGGAATGTTATGTAAAATAATACATCCACAGGCCAGGGGGAATTCTCCATGTCCTTGGGGAACCAGTGGACATACAGATGGGATCCTTTTTAGTGCATCACATGCTCCTTTCCATCCACCCTTAATAGTACAAGCTTTTTTGGGGTATGCAGTGCCCCCCCCCCAATCCCTAGGACACCAGGAAAAGCTTAAAGGGACTGTTCTCTGTAAAGAAGTAGAACATTTAAAGGTGATGTATACATTCAGGTACCCAAGTGGGTTACTATGTTACATACATGTGTTTCAAAGGAATCAAAGAAATTACAAAATATGGTGCATTTATTACTGGAAACCATTTTGAAGCAGCAATATCTTCAAAACCACAAACAGTCGCTTCATCATTTCTTTGTTTATATTTTGTACCATGACCTACCAGTTCATAAACCATATCTGAATAGCTTTAATAAGTTGTACTTCAAAGAAATATGTAAACAAAATGATGCAATTAAATTTATTTGATTTTGGCTATCGGCTATGGAAATAAAGTTCATAATAAGCATATTAAAGGCCAGATACTTGTCTATAAGATTCTTCTAAAAATCCTGAACACATGTTCAGTAAGAGTCATTGGAATAAGCCGTTATAGTCCTGTTGGATTTAGTTTGCTCCCAGCCATGTAGAAGTTCATTCTGGCATCAGGCTTTATAGACACGGCCTTATAGACACATTGGATTAACCTAGCAAGAGCAAATTATTGTCCCTATATCGAAATAAAATCTTTGAACTTCTCTGTTGTGGTTGTATATCTGATCCCTGAAGCCTTTTCACTTACTTTCATTTCAAGTTCAATTAATGGCTACATGGTTATCCAAATTAGTTTAAGCATCTGACTGCTGTTTCTTTTTCTTTTAGGTAATTTCTAGATGGCACAAAGCGTAAGAAAGGTTTGTTAGGTAATTCTGCTGCTATTAACAATAGATCTGGCCCTTATACACAAAATAAATGAGGAGCAATTATGTGGCAAATCAACTGTACTATATGGATCAGTTCCCCAAATCCCTGTTGCGTTATATGGAGTGTTTAACCTCTTGTGTGCACATGCACTGAGAACCAGTAAACCAGGGCCGGATTTCTCATAAGGCAGAGTAGGCATCTGCCTACAGGCGCACCCCACAGAGGGGCGCCTGTCATTGGGACCAGGTTTTTGTTTTTTTTTAATTAGCCTTGCTGTGGGCACTAACCCCCCACTCGGTCAGGTCTGTGCCTCCTTCAGCATATACCTGTAGCTGCAGAGCTCCCTCGTGAGCTCTTTAGTAATGCAGAGCGCTGGGAGATGACATCATCTCCCTGCGCTCTGCATTACTGACAAGACTGCGCGGGAGCTCCAGCAGCTACAGGTCTGTGCAGAAGGAGGCACAGTCCTGTCCTGTCAGACTGCTGGAACACCAGAGAGGAGTTAGGAAATGGACATTGGGGTGGGGGGGGGCACAATGTGAGGGTAATATGGATCTGATGGGGGGGGCAAGTTGGAACTGATGGGGTCAGTGTGTGGAGATGTTCTAACTAGTTGTTTACACTGACTAATGGGAATTTTAACTGATATTACTTATTCTTGGACACCAGTCCTCCCAAGTGAAATCTATATAAAATGTATATATCAATGTAATGTTTTTCTTCCATGCTTTGCAAGTTATATAAAATGGATGTTTGATGCAGACTCAGGAGTGAGTTATCACATTATCAACAGATATTGTAACAAAATGCTTTTTTACCCCTTTTCTATATATCCTTGCCTTTGCAATAACACAGAGTGACAGCTCCGAGCACTTATTGAAGAAGCCACATATCCTATATAATAATTCACAAGGATGTTTGTCAGAAGCCATCATGAGCAGTAGAGACTGCCGAAACTCACAGAATGCTGGGAGCACAGAATGCTGGGAGTTCTGTGCTGGGAGCATTCTGTGCTTTCAGGCAGTCTCTACAGTGCATGATTGCGTCGGCGGCAGTACGCAGAGCAGGACTGGCCTTTTAACCCTTTGAGTGCCAGAGGGGTATGCAACGCATTGCAAAGCAATGCGTTGCGTACCCTTCTGGCACTCGGAGGGTTAACATCACCCGGACCTTGGCCCGTGTACGGGCCTTTACATTAGTTCAACTATAAGTCATCTTAATGACTATATGCAAAGGATCAAAGTAACTGTCTTCCAGTCTGTGTGATACATACACATATTACCTGCAGTATTCTGCCATTCCTTGTATGTTAGAGATTAGTGATGAGCGAGCATGCTCGGCCGAAGCTCGGTTCGGCTCGAGCATCGCTCTGCTCGGCACATGGCGGTACTCGTACGAGTACCGCATGTGCTCGCCCGCCATGTTCGGGTCTCCTCCCCGCACGTTTCGCGGCTGCTGCGCAGCCAATAAACGTGCGGGGAGGCTCTGACATCAGTGTAATGCCAGCAGCCATGTTGGCTGCTGGCATTACACTGATTGGCTGGCCAGAACCCGTGATCGGGTGCTGTATAGCACCTGACCAGCGAGTTCGGCTCAGTCTTAGCCAGGGAGAGATGAGGATAGGAAGGGAAAGTCAGTGTAGGGAGAAGAAAAGCGAGTTTGAACAAAAAAAAGACCCAAAAGTCCTTTTTAGGACTACTGTGTGTGGGGGCAGCAGATATATTTTGTTTTGGGGGGCAGAGTTTAAAAAAAAAACGTCACATATTCCGTTCACTGTGCCTAGCCGCAGATTAGCAGCACATTCTGTTTAGTGTGCAAAGTTTCAGATTAGCAGCACATTCTGTTTAGTGTGCAAAATTGGAGATTAGCAGCACATTCTTTTTAGTGTGCAAAGTTGCAGATTAGCAGCACATTCTGTTTAGTGTGCAAATTTGCAGATTAGCAGCACATTCTGTTCAGTGTGCAAAGTTGCAGATTAGCAGCACATTCTTTTTAGTGTGCAAAGTTGCAGATTATCAGCACATTCTGTTTAGTGTGCAAAGTGTAAAAAATAAAAGTCACATATTCCATTCACTGTGCCTAGCCGCAGATAAGCAGCATATTCTGTTTAGTGTGCAAAGTTGCAGATTATCAGCACATTCTGTTTAGTGTGCAAAGTGTAAAAAATAAAAGTCACTTATTCCGTTCACTGATCCTAGCCGCAGATAAGCAGCACATTCTGTTTAGTGTGCAAAGTTGCAGATTAGCAGAACATTCTGTTTAGTGTGCAAAGTGTAAAAACTAAAAGTCACATATTCCATTCACTGTGCCTAGCCGCAGATAAGCAGCATATTCTGTTTAGTGTACACAGTTGCAGATTATCAGCACATTCAGTTTAGTGTGCAAAGTGTAAAAAATAAAAGTCACTTATTCCGTTCACTGATCCTAGCCGCAGATAAGCAGCACATTCTGTTTAGTGTGCAAAGTTGCAGATTATCAGCACATTCAGTTTAGTGTGCAAAGTGTAAAAAATAAAAGTCACTTATTCCGTTCACTGTGCCTAGCCGCAGATAAGCAGCATATTCTGTTTAGTGTGCAAAGTTGCAGATTATCAGCACATTCAGTTTAGTGTGCAAAGTGTAAAAAATAAAAGTCACTTATTCCGTTCACTGTGCCTAGCCGCAGATAAGCAGCATATTCTGTTTAGTGTGCAAAGTTGCAGATTATCAGCACATTCTGTTTAGTGTGCAAAGTGTTAAAAATAAAAGTCACATATTCTGTTCACTGTGCCTAGCCGCAGATAAGCAGCACATTCTGTTTAGTGTGCAAAGTTGCAGATTTGCAGCACATATTCCGTGTAATATGAAGAAGGCGGGTAAAAAGGGACGGGGAAGTGGACGTGATCCTGATAGTTCAGGGCGCGGGTCAGGACGCGTAGAAACTGTGCCTGGTGCCAGAGCACAAGAAAGAAAGACATCCACCATACCTAGCTTCATGTCTCAGTTTACAGGGCGTCGCAGGACATCACTCTCGAGGTCAGACCACTGCAAACAGGTGGTCGGTTGGATTTCAGCTGATACTGCTTCCAGTCGGTTAAGCACCACCCTGTCTTCCACCAAGTCCACTCTCAGTAGCCAAGAGTCTGGTCAACATAATCCTCACCCTGATCATCCTTCCTCCCACCATAGAGGGTCTGGTCAAAGAAGTGATCCCACACTGGGATATAGTGAGGAGCTCGTCTCATCACCAATCCTTAATTTGAACCTCTCTCCAAGCATGCTTGCAGAGGAACATGAAATCTTGTGCCCTGATTCACAACCTCTAGAGGGTACCCAATCACAAGAAGATGACAGAGGGGAACGGCATTTAAGGTCAAAGGAAGTGGATGATGATGATGATGAGACACAGTTGCCATCAAATCAACCACATTTACTGTCTCAAGACCTTGATGAGGAGGATGATATACAGTTGTCAATGACTGAGTATGTGGTGGGATCAAGAAATGAGGAGGATGATCAGAGTGAGGAAGTGGAGGAGGACTTGGTGGACGATGAGGTGACTGACCCCACCTGGGAAGGTGGAGAGCCGAGCGATGACAGCAGTCCTGAGGGCGAGCCATCTGCAGCACAGCAACAGGCTGGAAGAGGCAGTGGTGTGGCTACAGAAAGAAGGCGGACCGCACCAAACCGGCCCGCAAATGTTCCACGGAGCACCCCCTTGCGTAAATCTCCCTTGCCAAGGGGTAGGTGTTCCGCGGTATGGCGTTTTTTTAAGGAAAGTGCGGACGACAAAAGAATTGTAGTTTGCAACCTGTGCCACACCAGAATGAGCCGAGGCATGAACACTAGAAACCTCACCACCACCAGCATGATCCGACACATGGCATCCAAGCACCGTAATAAGTGGGAGGAACGCCCGGATCGCCAATCTGTGTCTGCAGGCCACAACACTGCCTCCTCTTCCCCTGTTTTCGGTGCCGGCCAATCGCCTGTCGAAGGCGCAGGCCCGCATACCTCCCGCCCTGCACCTGTACCATCTGAAGCACCATCAGCGACCACATCCACTTCCCTGTCCCAGCGCAGCATCCAAATGTCGTTACCCCAGGCATTTGAGCGCAAGCGAAAATACCCAGCCACCCACCCACAGGCCATAGCACTAACCTCACACCTTTCCAAATTACTGGCCATCGAAATGCTGCCATTTAGGCTTGTGGAGACTGAGTCCTTCCGCAGCCTGATGGCAGCAGCTGTCCCTTGGTACGCAGTCCCCAGCCGCCACTACTTTTCCCGGTGTGCCGTCCCCGCCTTACACCACCATGTGTCCCGTAACATCACCCGTGCCCTGACCAACGCAGTTACTGGGAAGGTCCACTTAACGACTGACACATGGACAAGTGCTTGTGGCCAGGGACGCTACATTTCCCTGACGGCACACTGAGTGAATGTCGTGGAGGCTGGGAGCGACTCGGACCCTGGGATGGCACAGGTGCTACCCACGCCGAGGATTGCGGGCCCTACCTCCATCAGGGTTTCCGCCAGCACCTACGTTATTGGCTCCTCCTCCTCCGTTTCCACCTCCGAATTCTCTGCGCGCAGCGCCACTCACCCATCAGCCGGTAGCTGGAAGCAGTGTAGCACTGCAGTGGGGAAGCGTCAACAGGCCGTGCTGAAGCTGATCTGCCTTGGGGACAAACAGCACACGGCCTCAGAGCTGTTGCAGGGGATTAGTCACCAGACCGAGCAATGGCTCTCGCCACTCAACCTGCAACCAGGCATGGTTGTGTGTGATAATGGGCGTAACTTGGTGGCGGCTTTGGAGCTCGGCAAGCTCACACACGTACCATGCCTAGCGCATGTATTTAATTTAGTGGTTCAGCGATTTCTAAAAACCTACCCCAATGTGCATGATCTCTTGACCAAGGTGCGCCGCGTGTGTGCACATTTCCGTAAGTCATCAACAGCTTCAGCCGGCCTGTTGAAGCTGCAGCAGCGCTTACAATTGCCAGCTCACCGGCTGCTGTGTGACGTGAGCACGCACTGGAACTCCACCTTCCACATGTTGGCCCGGCTTTGTGAGCAGCAGAGGGCAGTAGTGGAGTACCAGCTGTTACACGGTCGTCGCCTCTCCGTTCAACTTCCTGTAATCAGAAGTGAGGAGTGGGAATGGATGTCAGACCTCTGTGAGGTTTTACGCAATTTTGAGGAATCGACACAGATGGTGAGCGGCGATAACGCTATTATCAGTGTAACCATCCCACTTCTGTGTCTACTGAAACGCTCGCTGCTCACAATTAAAACCGACGCTTTGCATGTGGAAGAGGTGGAAATGCGGGAGGAAGAGCTTACACAATGTGATAGCCAGAGCACCCTCACTTCGTCTTCTCAGCGACAATTGGAGGAGGCGGAGGAGGAGGAAGACACGGTTGCCTCCGCTACAGAGGGTAGCCATGGAACTTTAGTTCCATCTCTTCAGCGTGGGTGGGCAGAAGAGGAGGAAGAGGATGAGGAGATTGAGAGTCATCCTCCTGGTGAGGACAGCGAAATCTTGCCTGTTGGTACTCTGGCACACATGGCTGCCTTTCCCGTGACCCACGCGTTATACGCATTTTAGACAACACGGATTACTGGGTGTTCACCCTTCTGGACCCCCGCTACAAAGAGAATTTCTCATCTCTCATTCCTCCGGTGGAGAGGACAAGCAAAATGGAGCAATACCAGAAGGTTCTTGTCGAAAAATTGCTCCAAAATTTTCCATCTGACAACGCTGGCGGCAGAGTACGTGCTACCTTGGCCAACCGAGAAGGGGAGAAAAGGGGAGCACACAGCAGTTCCGACAAAGGCAGGGCAACACTCTCCAAGGCGTGGGACACCTTCATGACACCCCGCCAGCACCCTCACCCTGATGCGCAGCCTAGTGTCACAAGGAGGGAAAAGTTTTGGAAGATGGTGAAGGAGTACGTAGCAGACCGTGTCAGCGTCCTCAATGATCCCTCTGTGCCTTACAACTACTGGGTGTCCAAGCTGGACACGTGGTATGAACTGGCACTCTACGCCTTGGAGGTGCTGGCCTGCCCTGCCGCCAGCGTTCTGTCTGAACGGGTATTTAGTGCTGCTGGTGGCATCATAACAGATAAGCGTATCCCCCTTTCCACCGAAAATGCTGATAGGTTGACACTTATAAAAATGAACAAGGCCTAGATTTCCCCTGACTTCTCCACTCCACTGGAGGAAAGCCCCGGGTGAACATAAAGTCACTTTATATATGTTATTTACAATGATGGGAATACTCTGTATTCCCATTCACCCCTTCCACCCAAAAAATGGGTATATGGTTGACTCTCTTCCATATGCCCTGGGATATAATTTTTATATAGGGCCAGCTCACCAGCGGGCCCTGTGATATAATTTTTATATAGGGCCAGCTCACCAGCGGGCGCTGTTTGACAATTTTTGTATAGGTCAGCTCACCAGCGGGCCTTCTCATATAATGTTTTATTGGGTCAGCTCTCTAGCGGGCCCTCTCATATAATGTTTTATAGCGACAGCTCACTAGCGGGCCTTCGCATATAATGTTTAGGATGGTCAGCTCCGCAGCAGACCCTCACCCATAATGTTTTAGATGGTCGGCTCAGCGCACGTTTCCCTCTTAATCATGGCCCCAGTTCAGAAAAATCGAGGACATTTTTGGGAGAATTTGCCTCTGCGCACGTTTCCCTTTTAATCATGGCCCCAGTTCAGAAAAATCGAGGACATTTTTTGCAGAATTTGCCTCTGCGCACGTTTCTCTCTTAATCATGGCCCCAGTTCCGAAAAATCGATGAAATTTTTTGCAGAATTTGCAGATGATATACAAGTAAATATACAGCAAATACTGTTTGGTAACAATTTTTCGCCTAAAGTCGTTTTTATCTTCCTTTTTGTGTGTTTTACGGTCAGTCTGTAAAAATGGCGTACTCCGGGCGAAACATCGTTCCCAGCAGCGATGTTGGAGTCCAAGATGCATCCAGACATCCTCCCTATGCTGTCCCTGAACCATTTCTGTGGTGTTTCCATAATTTTCTGCCCTTTTCCTATGGACCAGGCACCCTCCCCTCATCAGAGCAGGGGGTGCCTGGTGTAATGCTCGAGTCCTCCCATTGACTTCAATGGGGCTCGGGTGCTCGGCCGAGCACTCGAGCCTCCGGGGGCGCCCGGTCAGAGCACCCGAACACCCGAGCATTGGGGTGCTCGATCATCACTATTAGAGATGTCTGCAAAATACTCCTACATTGTCCCTGCTGTCCTTTAAGGGCTAGCACCTACTATATCCAGAAAATAAAAAATAATTTTATTAATAAATGCAGAATTGAGGAGTGTGCTTCTGACACTGTTATATCGCCCCACAAAGCCTGTAAATGTAAAGTTAGTTTCATATTTTTCACCATTATCTGAATTTCTAAATCCAGCTGGTTTCCTCTTCCTTTTGTCCCTTTTTTCTTTAAAGGGGATCTATCACCCCTATAAAGTTTGTCTTAAATATTAGGTTATGTAGAGATTATGTGGAGTACTTGATTCTTTTTTAAAATGCTATTTGACTGAAATGTAATGATTAAAGATTGCCCTGCACCCTACTTCCGGACAGACTGCGGTTACCAGCTCTGTACCACAATCTGTCACTCTTCCTCTGCTCCCCCCTCTGATGACAGATGCTTTCTGCCTGTAACCTGAAGTGGTCTCTGGCCAATGAGACCGCTCCAGCTGGTAACCGCAGTCTGTGCAGGGCAATCTTTAATAATCAAATTTTGGCCAAATAGCATTTAAAGCGGAACTACCACCCAATAAGAACATTGCCCCACATTATTGCCCATCTGGCGACTAGCTGCTCAGTAGTGCTAGTCACCAGAATTATTACCAGATTAAAGAGAATTCGCTATTCTACCCAGACTGACAGCAGGACGGAGCGCGGACATCTTGTCATAGTGACGTCCGTGCACCTGCTCTGTCAGTCCCTTTTGGAGCCAAACCGCTCCTAGCAACGTCTCCTAGGCCTGGCTGGGACTGATGGCGCAGGCATGCAGACGTCACTATGGCAAGATGTATGTGCTCAATACTGCTGTCAGTCCAGGAAGAATAGCGAATTCTCTTTAATCTGGTAATAATTCTGGCAACTAGCGCTACTGAGCAGCTAGTCGCCATATGGGCAATTATGTGAGGCAATGTTCTTACTGGGTGGTAGTTTCGCTTTAAAAAAATAAAAGAAATTATTCAAGTACTCCAAATAATCTCTATATAACCTAACATTTAAGACAAACTTGTAAAGGGGTGATAGGTCCCCTTTAACCCGTAACTCCAGATGACGTGTGTGACGGAATGGTTGTCACCCTGAGAATGAACCCTGTCTGCTTTCAGTGATCTCCATTGTTTCACATGTGTTCCCATTCTTGAAAACATTAATGTCCTCTGTGTGTGCATGCGTTAGAGAATGTTGGACATTTACCAGCAATGAATGGGTTGGTTAGTGTGTATGATGTACAGAGGGATGGTGCCATCCAGTCAAGCTAACCAAAGAGATTCTGTTATGAGACACCTCACTGGTGGTCAGTTAGTGGGGGGGAGGGTGGAACAAATCTGTTAATGGAATGCGTGCCCTTTCCCCCTTACATCAGGCCAAGCAGAACAGACCTGGTAAATGGTACCTGTGACATCAGATCCTGTAGGGGGTGAGTAGAAAAAGCCTAAGAGACAGAGAGGGAGAAAGAGATGGGAAAGGAGGAGCAGGAGAGAGGGCCTCTCCAGAATGGGGGGATGCCTAGGGACCAGTCTGGAGTTGGACTGGTCCATGTGCTTTCTAAAGGAGTACTGGGGAAACTGGGACTGGTGAGTGCCCTCACCGGAAGAGTTAGAGTGAGGGCACTGAAGTGGCCAGATGCCCCTTTCAGTTGTGGGCTGTAAGTCAAGGCAGCCCCCAGGAAGTACCCAGACGTTCCCACCACAAGGATGGTGGCCATGAAGCTAAACTTCAGTGGCTATGGCCCAAGAATAAGGAAAGTGGCTGTGGATAATCTCTTTGGATGCCTTCTCCATATCCTCTGTCAGGACTAAAAGATACAAAGAAACCTCATGCAATCCAGCACCATGTGTAGTGAGCGGGGTACCCACTTTTGCCTCTAGTGGGACTATGTGTAAGCTCCAGTATAAATCTAAAATGGACTATGAGTATTATGTGGAACCCCTGGCAATCTGTACAACTTTGCTTGTATATCAAGGAGAGAATAGCAGAAGTGTGTAGTTTTTATGCTTTACCCCTGTTTGTTTGCCTGTAGTTGTTGTCCTGTGTTTGTGTGCCATGACCTCTCTAATAAATGCAATTTATTATCTTTTTGTCTGGCTGGATAAATGACTTAAACCTCGGTCTACCAAGCAGTAACCCCTGTACCCGTCACAACGGGCCATGACTGTCACAGGAATCTGTCCTTTAAGGATGGATAATGGTTCAGGTACATTTATGGTTGTGCGGACCGGAAGCTGTAACTAACTGCTCCAGTACCAGAGCAGTCAATTTCAGCCATTCTCTTGTGGCTCCACACATTTGATCTCTGCTACAGCAATCTTTTATGGTAACGGAACCACATGACAAAAGAAAGCCCTACTTATACTTAAAAATGATATATAATTTGGTGGGTACACTAAATGAATCGGTGGAAAAATATGGTTGCGCAAAGGCATATACAAAAAGGTCAAAATTGCTCTTCTCCTCCAGTTTTAAAAAAAACCTTGTCACCAAGGGGTTAAACCTCCCAGTGATGATCAAAAGCCAGGCCCCAAAGGAAAGCTGAAGGAATGGGATGAGCTGAGAGGGCTGGGTGGGATTTCAGCTGCTGACATCACTAGAGTAGAAAAAAAATTGCAGTTTTCATGTTGCCATAGCAACATAACAAGTTTGTTCTACAGGTTTTTAATATCTTTCTGTGAATAAGCAATGTGAGGGCAAAGACTGTAACATCATTTTTATTTCTCTTTTTAAAATGCTACCATAATATCTCAGTTGCATCCTATGAATCACTGTCCCTTTAACCGTAGCTCCCAATATTTCAAACAACCAAAGAGGGACACTTTTGTTTTAATTGGTGTTGCTGGGGGTGTTTCTGGTGAGTGGGGTATTACAGATAATTTTTAGTTTATTTAAATACTTATTGATACCTCTTTTTGTAACTGAATACATGATTTATTGTAAGACCAAAGTATTTTATTTACACATACTAATTTCTAAGCACATATACTGACGTTTGAACAAAATTAAAATGAGTTTTATAGCTGTGGAGCCATGTAATACATTTATATTCACACCACACAGTCTGATCTCCTAAAAAAAGGGACGACAAGGTAGGAAAGAGGGACAGAGGGATTTGGGTCTCAAAGAGGGGCTGTCCCTCCTAAAGAGGGACACTTGGGAGGTGTGATTTAACCCCTTGGCTGTCTAAGAAGTTTCCAATATATTACTTTGCTTTGCAACCCCAGATGCTAGAGAGATCTACACCCCATTGTGAAGAAATGCATTGGAGATCCCTCTAGCATCCAGTAGTTAACCATCACTGGACCTCCAACTTCAAGGTAAGTGTTTATTGTAACAGCTGTGGGGACTAAGTCATGTGATAGTGTTAGAACTAGGATTATATTTAACTTTATTGGTAATGCTCGCGGTTGATGTTTAACATTATGATAAACATCAAGAATTGGCTAGTTTCCTTTGATGTTCCCACTACTCATGCTATTTAGTGTGAGTTGTGGAAACAGAAAGCTGCCATGAGCTTTAGGCCGCAACATGAGTTTTTACGATGGATGGTGGTAAAGTAATACAATTCCACCGGTATGACAATGTGTGTACCACCCAGAACTCATTGTGACTGTAACAACATATTTAGCTCCTCTAATAGAATCGATACCTAAGCTACTTCCTGTCCCCGAGCCTCCTAGATTGGCTGGCTAGTACCTGCTCCTCACAACAATGTCAATAAATGGCTCAGCCACAAATTGAGCGTGCGTATACTTTTCACCCAGACAAATTACTTGAGGCTGTAACAAATTTTCAGCCAGAGGCCAAGCCCACAAATGAGGAAGATGACATGGAGCGGATCACTTCTGGCCCACCCCACTTCTTGTTTAACCCCTTAACGACCGGGGAATCCGGAACCGGAAGTCACTAGACGACCACGGAGCAATTTTTTTTTATTGCTCCGGACTCCCCGAACGGCGTGCAGCCGCGGGGGGAGCCCGGAACTCGATGACGGTCATAGTACGTCATCGGTCGTTAAGTCAAATCGACCCTTGACGTACTATGACCGTCAAGGGTCGTTAAGGGGTTAATATTACAGGATGGATGGTTGTACTAAGAGGAAATGCTTGCAAGAAAAATCACTGACTGATCAGTTTGGAGGCTGCTATGATTGCTTTCTTAGCCATGCTTCCAGGTAGTATGTTTCACTGTACTGCTGCAGTATATGTGCCCAATTAAGGAATTGGAGGATCTGAGTTATAAAGAGAGACTAACCAAACTAGAGTTGTTTACATGAGAAGAGATGTCTAAGGGGTGATATGATTACCATTTACAAATACTTTCAAGTTCAATACAAAGAACTATCCAAATAATTGTTTACTCAAAGAGCTGAGCTAAGAACCAAAGGAAAGGCACTTTTGACTAAAACAAAGGCAGGGTTTTTTTACATTAAGGGCAGTAAAGCTATGGAATTCTTTGCCTCGGGATGTTGTGCTTGCAGATGTTGTTCAAAAAAGCAACAGATACCTATCTTGCAGAACAATATTGAGAATTATGACAGATGGATTCAAGGCAGATATGTTGTTGATCCAGGGAACTATCTGACTACCATTTGGAGTAAGGAAGGAATATTTTTACCCACTTGGGGTTTCATTGGAAATTGCTTCAGTGGGTTGGTTTTTTTTTTTTTTTTTTTTTCCTTCCTCTGGATCAACAGAGATGTTTTGGCATGGGCTGTACTTGATGGAACGCATGTCTTTTTTCAGTCTCGTTACTATGTATTCCACCTATTACTAAAGTGTCACAAAATTCCCATTACTGACCTATACAAATATGAATGCATATTTGATAATATGTCAAAATAATCTGCTGGGACATCTTTCCTGTGGGCAGTCAAATGGCAGTGGTAGATGAAGGCACCAGAATTTGACTCCATTTGATTATAATCCAGAGCTGAGATCACAGTGCAGGACTTGATACAGTCTCCCTGATCTCAGATCTCAGTTCATCATAACCAGAGAGAGCTATCAGTACTGGGTGGTCACGTTGGTCTGATTGGAAGGAGGGTGTCCCCCTGATGTTAGCAGTACACAAGAAGCTGCTAGTTCTGGTATAATAAGTGCTTGCTTGCATAAGTGTGGTGTTTACTCTGATTAAGTATAGTCTCCCCATTATTATCTTAAGAAACCAGTTAAGAGGAAATGTGAGGCTAGTGTGGGGCCCTCTTAGTAGTATAGGGATTCATTATCTGGGTCACTTGTGTCCCTCCCTATCAATTGTAAGCTCTGTGAAATCATCTGTGACCCTTCCTATCAAGTGTAAGCTATGTGGTCACAGTTGAGCCCCTCCAATTAATTTTATGCTTTGTGACATCATTTCCCTTTCTCCCTATCTGTTTTAATCTCTGTGGTATCACTTGTATCTCTCCCTATCACTTGTAAGCTGTGTGGTATCTTGTGGTTCTTCCAATTAAGTGTAAGCTCTGTGGTACCACATGCCTATTCCTATCAATTAATTGTAAGCTCTGTGGTAGGTTTTGTGTCTCTGGTATCCTATTGAAAGCCAGCCTGTATTTGCCAACTATCAAAATGGCAACATCAGAATGTCACCTGCATCAGTAGGGTGACATTCTGATGTTGCCCGCTAAAGGGGGCACCCTGCCATGTTATAGACATACAGGAACAGCCCTGCATAATACAGACACTTGGCACTTGCTGTCTTCTGCCGCCTAGCCATGTAGACGCACGGAAAAATTATTCGGTACCCTTGTCTGCTCTGCCTATCAGCCACAAGAACAGCCCTGCGTTATACAGGGACTTGGCACCTGCTGTCTTCTGGCTTTCCTTCACTTTACTTTCTAATTGTGAAACTGCAACATCAGAATTAGAAAGTAAAGTGAAGAAAAGCTGATGGGCAGAGCGGACAAGGCTAGAGAATAAATTGGCCATGTGTCTACATGGCAGAGTGGCGGAAGACCACAGGTGCCAAGTGTCAGTATTATGCAGGGCTGTTCCTGTGTCTGTTCGTCTAATGTGGCAGGGCAACCCCTTTTGATGTGGGCAACATTCTGACTCACTCTTTCAGTAGTCACCAAATAAAGGGCAAAGTTTCAATAGTAAACCTGTATCTCTCCCTATTAGTCTTAAGTTCTGTGGTGTCCCTCTAATCGGTTGTAAGCTGTGTGGGATCTCGTGTCTCCCAATCAATTTAAAGCTCTCTGGTATCACATTTGTCCTTCCCCATCAATTGTAAACTCAGCGGTTTCATTTGGGTAACTCACTAATAATTGTAAGCTCTGTGATATTATTTGTGTCTGTCCCAATCAAGCTGTAAACTCTGTGGTATCCGCTGGTTGCATCTCTATTAATTGTAAGCATTCTACTAGTTATAAGTTTGATGGTAACCCTTGGTATCCTCTTCCTAGGTGTGTTTAGCAGGGGTGGGCTGAAGACCTCAGGAAGCCCACCTCATACCTGTATATGTGTATGTGTGTATATATATATGTATATGTATGTAATATTGTGGATCTTGATAATGGACTCAGAGACCAGGCTGAAACATTGATCAATAGATCTGCTCATTTTTTTATTTTGTGACTGTGGATGTTTATTTTTGATTATATTTATACAAATATATAATAGTTAGGTGTGTTTGAGCTAACAGCAGCTACAATGAGTAAGTAAAAGCCCCTCTAGCATCCATCGCTTGATATGTTCACCTGATAATTTATATCACTTTTCTTCTTTTCTTAACTGATCAGGACCTATCTGACTCAAATTAAAATTATTTCCATCCACTAGGTGCCACTGTTAACACATGCCAAGATGTTGTTAGTAAAGCTATTCCAAAAATGAATTATGATGCAAGAAATTGTAAGTTATGTTCATTTTGTATAAAATAAAATTTGAAAGGGGTATAAATAGCAATTAATTGTACTTATTCTGAATATGTATGATGTGTATATCTTTCAGATTGTATGACATTACATTCAAAAAGCTATACCTATGAGAATAAGTGAATCTTAATTTATTTAACTGCTTCAGTGCTGAAAACGTCTTCAACACAGATCTTTCCCTATGTGTTGGATATGTCTCTAGCATCTAAAGGGTTTATAAAATGACTTCCTGTGGTAGGAGTCTGTTATACTACAATAAGATATATCTACATATTTATTTTTTGTATTGTAACTATTTAGTCTGTAGCTGTTCACATTTCCTTGCAAAAGACAATAGACTTCAATAGGCAATGACAAATCCAGTAGAAAAATGACCCATCATTGGTTCGTTAGAATGTAAGCATTTTTGGATAGTGAAATGGCACTCTGCAGATACAGACATACATAATTATGTTGTAATATTATATTAACCTGCTGCATTACTTTTAAGAGAGTGACTGATGTCAATCACACTCTTTCATTCCACCCCCCTCATTCCTTTCTCTGGTGTCAGCTCCACCTGGTAGAACTAGGTTTGCCATGGCAAGCCTACTTGGCAATGGAACAGTAAGTAATTTTAACATAGGGCTTATTGTCAAGTAGGGTTGTCATGACAACTGGGCATTCAACCATGTCAGCTCCTTCCCTGCTTAAAGTGGTACATATGGTGTAAAAATGTATTTATTTAACCTTTGATACAGGTTGAAGAAAAATGCTGTCAGTTGTTGCCTCGATCAGGTGAACGCACTGAAGGTTCAATGCCTCAAGATTTTCACTCTCTTGCAGAAACCGGTGTACTTTGTGCAACAACAGAATGAGTACTTAGGTGCCAGAGATTTTCAAGTAATAAACAGTTTACTACTTTACTGACATTATGCTAAACCGCAAAACATACAAAGGTTTCCTTATAAGTTAGCTCACAGGTCACTTTAGATTTCTCCAATTGGTCATCTCTGTCAATTCCCTCTCTCCTCCTGGAAAGGTTCTGGTTCTTGATCTCTCTCTCTATACCTTTCCTATTGGAGCTCTGGCCAGGAACTCCACAAATCCTCCCCCCTCGTAGGAGAGGGTGTTGGACTTGGCAAGTGACATTCCACAGATGTTCCTTGAGGGGATTCTCTTCCTCAGTCTCATGTCAGCCTCAGGAACCCTCCATCCCCTGGGGGAATCAATGTGCATCCAGATGGGATCCTTTTTAAATAAGCAAATGTTCCTCTTCATATTCTTCTACTTCCTTGTACAACCTTTAAAATATATATTTCCCACTCCCCCCAATCCACAGGACCCTGGGAAAAGCTTAAAAGGACCATACTCTGTAAAGGATACATAGAACTTTTAAAGATAAGCTATACTTTCATCTAAGAAATCAAACACCATGTCTGAATCGCTTCAATAAGTTGTTTTCCAAAAACACATAAAAAATTGCGCACATAGATTTATTTTCTTTATGCTATGAAAATAAGATTCACAATGAGCTTAATATAGGCCAGAGACTTGTCTATAAGATTCTTCTAAAAATCCTGAACACACGTTCAGTGTGTTTTATTCCTGAAGAATTTAGCTTGCTCCCAGCCATGCAGAGGCTCATTCTAGCATCAGGCTTTGTAGGCATGTCCGATTAACCAGGAAAGAGCAACTTGTGGTCCCTGACTAAAATAAAATCTAACTGATACCTGAAGCCTACTCACTTACTTTAATTTCAAGTTCCATTAATGGCTATATGATTATGCCAAATTAGTTTAAACATCGGATTGCAATTTATTTTTCTTTAAGATTTAAAGGTAATATCTAGTTAGCACAAAAGGTAAGAAAGGTTTGTTCGATCATTCTGCTGCTATTAACAATAGATCTGGGGCATTACACACGAAAGTATCATACCTGAGTGTACAAATACCATTATTTACATCATAATGATAGTTCATCATAATGATAGATTCTTCAAGTGTAGTACATAGGAACACTGGAGATATACCAAAGCTATCCCATCAAGATTCCAAAGCACAGACCAGTTCCAATAAAGATGAACTAAAGCAAATATGAACCTCAGGTGTCATCAGACACCTACCCAAACCAAGTAACAAGAAAAAACAGGTTACTGGTAATGAACATTAGAAGCAACATGGGTACAACGGCCTGCAGAACCTTCTGTCTAAACCTGGCCGAACCCAGAACATTCAGCAAAGAGAGTTGGTTCTAACACCCCACTGGAGCTGGTCTACCAGCACAACATGTATATAAAGAAACCCACAAGGGTATATGGACCTCACAGACAAAAGCCCGGGTGCGAAGCTGCCATGGACTTCCCTCAACCATAACTGGCAATTAAACAAACAAACGGATGCAGCGGCACTCACTTGAAAGCGATGGAATCCATAACATGAACATAAAAACTCCTTCTTTATTCCAAACAATTAAAAAAGATTTTCCAACAGATAAAGGCAACAATAGCAGCACATGGGTGAAGATGTTCGGTGCAAGCGAACACCGTCTAGACGGCTTCATCTGTTTGATTGTTGAAGTCAGAACATTGACATGGGTAGTGTTTAACAAACATGTGGATGACCATGTTGCTGCCTTGCACAACTGTTCTGAAGCGATTTGGTTCTTATAGGTCCAGGGATCACCTACTATTCTGGTGGAATAAGGTGTAACCTTAAAAGGCATAGGATTTTTTTCCTGTGAATACAGGTCTAGTGAATGGGCGCCTTAATCCATTCAGCAACTGTCACCTTAAAAGCAGTTCGGTCTGCACAAAGGCCCTCAATAATGGGAAAAAAAAAAGTCTGATTATCAGAAAGAAAGAACAAAAAAAAGTGCACCGGAACATCTAAGTGTAGTAATATTGAAATACTACCAAGAAGTATAAGTGCCAGTATGGTGAACTATGTTTAAATAGACTTGAAATGTGGCACTATCATGTAAATATAAGTAACACCAAATTCATTTTTGGTATGCTTGCAATCATGACTTGCAGGAATAGAAGAGTGCAGCCATCTTGGTGAAGTGGAATCTGGGGGCCTGCGCTGCTCGTCCTTGCCTCTGTTACTCACAGGGATTTGTCAGTGGGGAGATGCATTCCAGTGCGCTGTCTTTTGTTTTTTGTTCTTTGTCTTTTTATGTATCGAACCTGAGCTCTCCTCGGGTACAGGCGGCAGCAAGGAACTCAAACTATAGTTTACACAAATATCTAGTGAACTGGTAGGACTGTTATCAATACTTCAAGCACTTCTTATATTTGAATCTACCATTAAAAGACAATTAACAGAAAAGAAGGAGTACAGTATACTCATGTCACGGTCTGCCATGGACTGGGCAGACTGCCAGGCATGGTTACCCCTCTGGCGGGTCACGGTGGACTTTAAGCAGAGATTTCATATACTCTGGTCCTGCTTCTAGTCTTTGAGCTACTGCTGAACTTGTTCTATCAGTGTGGTTCTAGCCCTATATACTTGCCTTGCCTGCAGCACTAGGGGGCTGGACTGATGCTATCAGATTTCATCTGTAGCTGCTCCTATCATTCAAGGTCCACCTGAGGCAGCTTTTCAATTAGCTGCTCATTACCTGGGTGTAAAACACTGTTTCTCCATGAGGGCTGGGTCACTTCATTGTTCTTGTTCCTGTTGTTTAATTCTCAGACTGACTTTTGTTCACTGCCTGCCCTGACCTGTGGTACCGTGTCTGACTACTCTTCTGGAATTGCCCTTGTCTGATTCTACATATCCAGTTTCTGTTCCTGCATAGCCCCCCTGCACAGATTCACAGTCCAGGTAGCTTTTTACCTGGTCACCCTGGGTTGTGTTTATCTGCAAGGGTGAGCTACATCTCTGCACTACGGACTCCAACCAATGTAAACCATTACAACTCAGAGGTACAATGTCCATGTTGGTGCAAGACAACCCATAATAACACTCTTGGAGGACTATGTCCATTGATTGTTGTTAGCATCATCAACTTGGAGGACTATATATGTTGATTTTTACTAGAACAACCAATATCCATAAGTTCATCAGATAGGGGGACCTATCTGTATTAAGCTAATTGCATGCACCTTTCTCCTTGTACAACAAAATATTTTTCCAGACCCAGCATTCGGTGAGCTCTAGGGGGTTTTTTTGTTTGTTTTTTTTTCTGATTCTGAAAGGTTTTGTGAGATGAACGTAATACTTCAAGCACCTAACTATATTCAAACAATGAAGCATTGCTCCTGTCTTAGATGGAGATGAACAAAGAGAAGGAAGAACAATTTCCTGTTTAATGTGAAACTTGGAAATTACCTTAGGGAGTAAACCTACAGGGGTTCTCAATCCCACCCTATCAGAATGAAAGGGAGGTTTGAAGTCTGGCAATCTGTCGAACAGAAACAATCACCAGCAGGAAAACTGTTTTAGCAGTCAAGTAATGAAGGGGAACAGAAGAAAGGCTCAAAGCGATCCTTCGGAAGCAAGGATCTCAAGTCCCACAGAAGAGTTGGATCGCAAGAGACTGGGTAGGCACGAGCCACCCCTGCACAAAGATCTTCACATGCGATAATATGACAATACTCCTCTGAAAAAATACAGATAGAGCAGAATTCTGGTCCTTAATAGAGTTAAGACTAAGCACTTTCTGAAGGTCATCCTGAAGAAAGGCTAAGATAGTGGAAGGGGAGAAGGGCTTGGCCATGACCCCCTGGTCTTCATACCACTTGTAGCGACTATAACCTATGGTACACCTTGAATGACACCTGTTTCCAAGCCTTCATCATAGTTGTAATGACACAATTTCTTCTGCAGGATGTTGGCTTCAGGAGCCAAACCGTCAATGCCAAATTCTCCACCTCTGGGTGGCACAGAGGATCCAGAATCAAGATGTCCAGAGGAAGTGGAAGCTAAAACAGCTCTGTTATGGAGGGATTGAGAAGAGAGAAGAACCAAGTCTGGTAAGGCCAGAAGAAGTCGATCAGAATTATGTGAATTCATTGCATCCTGACTTTCCTCATTACCCTGGGAATCAGAGGGAATGGAGGAAACAAATACTCCGGAGGACACTGTCATGGATTGGTTATCTTGATCAAAATACGGGAAACCTTTGGTTTTACAAAGAGGCCATAAGATCCACGGTTGGAAGACTCAACAGATGTACTATGGAGTTGAGCAACAACTGACTGAGGGCTCGATTCAAATGTTGGCGTTAAAACCAACGTGAAGAAAAAAACTGCCTTCGCTCGTTAAGCAAGACCAGGTAACGTGAGATTCAAATCTTCCTTACCTAGAAAGCCTAACGAGCGATAACCAACAAAATACACGTTAATCTTAAACCTGCATCGCATAGAAAATCTTACCTAAAAACACACGATAAAAATGTTACCTAGCACCACAGCCAATCACAGCACTGCAAAGTATCAAGTTCAGTCAAAAAATCCAAAACCAACGTCTCCAGTTCTGAACAGCTTTCTCTGTGCTTCCCTACCCAGCCACTAGGGGAACACAGAGAAGGCTTTCAGCACCATGGACAGCTTTGAATGCCATAGGGATGTGTACTGCTCACCCCTGTGGCATTCAAAGGGTTAAAATCAATAAAACTAGTACACCAAGCACTACACAATGCCCCCTTCCACATCCCCCCCCCTTAGTATGTCACATATATTGCATATATGGGACATACTAACCCCATCCACATCCACCTCATGGACTTCCATGTAGTGGACAAATCTGCCTTTTATTCCACAATTAACCCTTTGAGTACCAGAGAGGTAGGAAAGCATTGCTTAGCATGTTTCCTACCCCTCTGGTACCCAAAGGGTTAATAGGCAACGTATGGACTACATACCTTGCCTATATATATATATGTGTGTGTTTGTGTGTGTTTTAAACTTTTTTTTAATTAAAATAGTATTATTAGACAGTTTAACTTACATCTCATTCATTGTTAACCCCCTACCTCCTGTGTCCCATTGCTATTAGTACTTTTGCTCCACTCTTCTTCAAACTGAGAGTGGAGCAAAAGTACTAAAAGCAAAGGGACACAGTAAGTATGGCATCATTAATGGTTGAGATCTAAGTTAACCCTTTGAGTGCCAGAGTGGTTCGCAACGCATTGCAAAGCAATGCGTTGAGTACCACTCTGGCACTCAAAGGGTTAACATACAACTGAGGGAGCAGCCTGCACTGTGAATGCAGCGCTTCCCTCAGCTGTAATTATGCATTCTTTATTTTGTAATAATTTATATATTTTTCTTATTTATTTTGTCTTATAAATTATTTATTTATGCCCTTGCTGCGGGCGGCTGTGAAGCCCGCAGCATAATAAACCCTGGTGCAGAGAGGCATTGACGAAAGCGGGAGGAGGGGACAGAGACATTGGAGGAAGCGGGTGGTAGGCTTGTATTTGCTGCCCGCTTCCTCCAATACCTCTCCTCTAGCGGTGGCATTGTGCCAGGCTGCCTGATCGCCTTGTGCAATTCGTCCCTTTGCACAAGGCCATCTGAGGATCCAAGGTAGAACCCCAGCCTGTCAGGCTGGCATCTGCCATGACTGTTACAAGTCCCCAGTGGCTGTCCAAATGACAGATGGGAAATCTGAAGCCACCAAAGAAGATCCGACTATATCTGGTCGAAGAGAGACATAACTAAGGAGAGATGACCCTGCTGCCTGGACCAATTCCCGAGAATCTCCAGCTTAAGTACCTAAGTGTGGAACCAGACCCCTGTGAAACATGCAGAGGTAGACTTGCTAGATGGAGGATTTTGGGTAAGCTTCTTGCCTATCCAGGCTTGTTTGGGTTTTGGGATAGAGCGCATGTGGCTTGCTGTAGGAGTAGACACCCTGGGCACATACCCATACTGGTGGGGGAAACAAAAACTATGCATCTTCCATGGACAAACAAAATGCTTAGAGGTAACCTGAGGTAACAGTGCAATCTTATCCCCAGTAGCATGGCTAATAATCTTCTCCAATTCTGGACCAAACAACTGTTTGCTTATAAAAGGAGAAACCAAGGACTTCTTGGGAAACTGATCTGCAGACCATATTTTTAGATCTTAGAAATGACAAGAACATCATCGTCTTTAGGCAAGTCTGCGTGGACAGCCTCTAAGTGTTACTTTCCTCTGATGGCAATGGCCCTAGTCACCTAAGAAACCGTCAATGTGGTATGCAGACAGGCACCAGAAGCAGCAAAAGTTTCCTATATGAGAGAATACAGGTGCCTGGTCTTTAAGCACCACTGCATTCACAAGTGGCAATGCTGTAAGTTTAGAAAGGTGAGAAAATGGAGGGTCTATTGAAGGAATCAGAAGAGAATGGATATAAGAGAAATACGTCTGGGAATAAAAAGTCACTTATCAGACATATTCCATTCATCCAGAACCTCCTGGTCTAAGGAATGGTGGGGAGGGAAAAATTACACCCTCCCTTTTGCTCCTCTTAAATATATCTGGTGTGACAACTTATGCCTGAAGCCCCAGAGACCTTGAGGGTCTCCAGGACTTCCCTGATAAATCCCTCAGCAGTTGCGTCACGGTCTTAATCAAATTAATCCATAGGGGTAACAGATTAATCAAAATAATTTTCATCAGTTTGGCCTTTCTCAACAGACAAATCCCCTTTCATGGGAAAATTGACCAATGCAACATTTTTTAGGGCAAATACACCCTACACATAGCACTTCTTCTTTGTCTCATGTTCCTCTAGACTGTAAGCTCTTGAGTAGGGACAACTGCTCATTTTTTTCTAAGATCAGTTTGTATTATCTGCCTGAAGGGGTTAAAGCCTGAATGCAAAGATGGAGAATCCAGTCTAATATGTCCCATGTTACAAGAATAAAAGAAGAGGGCAAGCAGAAAACCGTCCTCATTGGAAATGTAGTTTTGTGTCCCTCCAAACATATAAAGATGTAGTGGCTCTCCAGCAATTATGTTGGTTCTCCATCCCAGCAGATGGGGGAGGGGGTGGAACCAAAGGGCATCCCTAATCTGTAGTAAGAAAGGGTACATGAATAATTACCGTTTTGCCCACTGGAATCACATTTAAAACTGAGAATTTCTAGTGTGCCTAAAATGGAGTAGGGATGAAGTTTCTGCCTCCAGAGAGCCCTTTAAGGTAAGTGTCCTCCTGGCTGTAGGATACTTTACATCATTGGTCCTGTGTTCCACAGTGAACAAAAGAGAAATGTAGATATATAATATGGTATATATTGTTAGGTGCATTTGAGCTAATTGCACCTAAAATAAAGTAAAATCCACCCTAGCATCACTTTTAACTGATAAGGGCCTATTATAACATTTTACAGAAAGCTGCATAGTATTTTTGACTCCAACTAAAAATATTTTAATCCACTAGGTGCCACTGTTATCACGTGCCAAGATCTTGCTAAGATTTAAAAAAAAAAAAAAAAAAATTATGGTGCAAGATATTGTTATGTTCTATAAATCATTTGTATAAAAATAAATAAAATATAGTTTAATTGCTAAAATAAAAACTGAAGTGGGTATAAATATCAATTAATTGTACTTATTCTGAAAATGTGTGATGTATATTTCTTGTAAATTTTATGACATTACATTAAAATGGAACTAGACCTATGGGAATAAGTGAATATTAATTTCTTTAACTGCTTCAGTGCAGAAGACCTCTCCATCACAAAGGGACTTACCATGGTAAGAGTTGGATATATAACAATATCTATATAAGGATATCTACACGTTATTACAAAAAGACAATATGCTTCAGCAGTCAAAGAGACATCGTAAAGAGAAAAGCCACATCATTGGTTCTTCAGAAGATATGCATTTTCAGATAGTGAAATTACAATGTCCAGAAATAAATACACATATCGAAGTAATATATTTTGTAAAATATATGTTAAAAATAGTAATGCTTATAAATTACTTTATATAACCCTGTTGTATTACTTTTAAGAGTATGACTGATGTCAAGTCACATGCTTTAAAACATAGCCTTTTCAATATATCCACGTTTTAGCCCGTTTCCTTTCTCTGGTGCCAGCTCCAACAGAAAGAGAGAATAGAACAACAAAGAAAACAGAGGGGGCTCCCAATCATGTAATATTGTTACAACCAAATAAATGATGAAGTGAAATGTAATGTACTCTCATTTCCAAATGGGCAGCAGAGGGGATAACCAAAGCTGACTAATGCATCTGTGGAGAGATCTTACTGCCTCCATTTGGTGAACACCGGACCTTCAAAGATCTTTGAAGGTCCAGTGTACACAGAGTGGAACCAATGAGATCTCTCCACAGGCACATTAGTCAGCTTTGGTTATCCCCTCTGCTGCCCATTTGTAAACGAAAAGATCCTTAAAGATCCGTTGTACACCTATTAAAAGCGGTGAGATCTCTCCACTGTAGCATTTCTCAGCTTTGGTTGTCCACTCTGCTAATCATTTGGAAATGTGAGTACAATACATTTGACTTCTTGATTTATTTGGTTGTAGCAATATTACACGATTGGGTGGCACCCCTTTTTTCTTTGTTGCTCTAAGTTCATGCTGTTTGGCGATGATGGGAAGAGGTTGAGCATCACCTGTCGTGTCTGAAGAAGCTCTCGGTCCTGAATCTGGGTCAGGCCAAATCACCCAGTATTGTGATTTTTGCTGACTGTCACATAGGTGATTGACAGCCTTTTTGTTTGTGAGTACCCATGTGTGGGGTGTTGATGAAATGGTGGAATTTATTTATGAACTTATTGCGCTAGGGAGCTTCCTTGTGCACTCTTCTTTCTTGTTTGTCAGAAAAAGCTAGCAAATTGACAATAAGGTGGAGAGGGAATTGTAACCTTGGGCTTATTATCGAGTATGGTTGTCATGGCAGCTAGTCAATTGGCCTTGTCAGCTTCCCTGCTTAACGTAATAGTAATGTTTCACAAAAAAAGCAGCTCCAATTATCTTCATAGTATTTGGGCCATGGAGAGTGTTATTTCAATACTGTCAGAGTTGTAGTTCAAGAGTAATTGAATAATAAAGTATCCCCCTCCCATCCCTTTTACTGATGTAACACAGCTCAGCTCAGAGCAGCAAAGTAGTGTCCAGATGGATTGCAGTGAGGGACAATGTTCAGTTAGCATAAAGTAAAAACCTGAAAAAACTGTCAAGAGGGGGGATAGCTTTCATTGTTCTCACAGTAAGAAGACTGTCCCTTTCTGTGAGCTGTCTGGTCTGTGGACCAGATTCCACATATGAGGGGAGACGGCTTACACTAGGTAAAAGGGGAGGAAGGGGATCCTTTATTATTCAATTACTCTTGAACTACAACTCTGACAGTATTGAAATAACACCCTGTATGGCTCAAATACTATGAAAATTAATTGGAGCTGCTGTTTTTGTGAAACATTACTATCCCTTTAAAGTGGATAAATTTTATTATGTTAGGCATTGTTTATTCAAAATGAAAGTTTATGAGCTATTTGGCTTTATTTATTTACTAGTTGAACAGCCCGTGTACACGGGCCACAGTGCCAGCAACGTTTGCGGTGCAGTCATGCACAGTAGAGACTGCCCGCACTGCAGCTGATAACGGAGCGGGGTGCTCCTAATTCAGACCGTAGTCCTCTCTGCTCACTGAGCTTACAGAGAGGACTACGGTCTGAATTCGGAGCGCCCTGCTCCATTATCAGCCACGGCGAGGGCAGTCTGTACTGCTCATGACTGCATCGCGCGCAGCCGTCTGTACTGCACATGACAGCTTCTGACAAAGATACATTAGCGAATTATTATATAGGATTTGTCAGTTAATCTAAATTAACCAGTACTTCTTGTTTTATATTTCACAAGTATCCCTCTTTAGGAAGGGCAGTCCCTCTTTCAGACCAAAATCGGTCTGTCCAACTTTTCTACTGTCCCTTTTTTTGGGAGATCAGACTGTGTGGTGTGTATATGTGTATCACATTGCTCCAGAGCAATAAAAAGCGCATTAAAGTTTGTTCAGTATGTGTGTTTATACATTAGTCTGTGTAAATAAAATACTTTGGTCTTGCTCTAAATTATTTATTCAGTTACACAAAAGGAGGGATCAATAGGTCACAAAATAACCTAAAAATTCTTGGTAATGCCCTTCCCTCAAGGTACACCCCCAGCAACATCCCCTAAACCACAAGTGCCCTTCTTTGTGAAATCTTGGAAGGGTTGCTGTTTGGAAGTAGCAGTTACTAGGGAGAGTGGAATGTAAATAAAGATGGTTTTGAAAGCGCTTTCAAAATCCCCAAGTCATTATAACATTTTAGTTCCACTTTAAGATGTCGATTTCTGTGAAAGGGGAGAGAATAAGGTATGTATGAGTATGTATATATAATTTTATTTATATAGCATCAACAGGTGTACTTAGCACTTAACAGTTTACATTTAGTTTAGAAGGGATACAATAAGTGCAGCAATTAAGTGGTTATATAGAGAAGTATAATGAGGGGAACACCAGGGCCTAGATGCACTAAAATTGAAGAAGGCTAAAAATGTTCATGTCCTGTCGGAGCAGTGTCATAGGCACATTGACAGTATTCACTAAAGTGTCTACAATATTACATCACCTGCACTCCAACAAAAATATGCCCACATCAACATCAATCCGACAGGTTTATGAATTTTCATTCATCACAGCGAAAATTGCCTATTTCCATATGGAAATGAAGCATAATGAGATACATTTGTATGCAAGGGGGTGTGTTGATATGTTAATGTGACACTTCGATGCATTCACTAAACTACAATAGCAGCCTCTGCTGTCGGAGTTCACAATCTCAACTTCTTTTACCTGAGGTTGGCAAAGTTGGGATCTACCTGTACTTTTCTATGCAGTAACAATAGGGAGGGCTGTAACCTGTTGTCTGTGTGGAAGGGATTTCCTCCCTTCACACATCATCAACGCTAGGACAATTCTGAAGTTGAACAGCATTCTCTCTGCTTCCCTACTTGGCCAGTAGGGGAATAAAGAGAAGGCTTTCAGCACCATGGACCTCACGGATTGCCATAGGGATGTGCATTGCTCACCCATGTGGCATTCAAAGGGTTAAAATAAACAAAAACAGTACACCAAGCACTACACAATTATCCACTAACCTATGTATCATATATTATACATGTTGTGCACTCACAGGGGAACAAGACTGGGGGTCACAAAGCATCTATGGGGATTTGTGGCTACCACTTGCCCCCCCCCAGCCTTGTTCCCTTACTCAGTGGTAGCCATAGAACCCCGTGTACACTGCTTAGCCCCCACGCTTGTTTCCTTGACCACTGGTAACCACAGGTCTCCATGTACACTGTCTGACCCTCTCCAGCCTTTCCCCCTTGCCCACTGCTAGCTGCGAATCCCCATGGCCGCTGCCTGGGCAAGAGAATAATGTTGGGGGTGTCTCAGGCAATGTATATGGGGTGAACACGCACAATGGTATTGTTCCCACATTATGGAAATCTGACATAAAGTGCCCCCCTTCGACATAATACCTTCCTTAGTAATTTGACATATATTGCTCTAATTGGACATACTAAATTAATTCTTCATACGCTTCCCTTCATTTGACAGAAACTGCACTTTATTCGACAAAAACTGTCCTTTATTCAAAACTTAACTCTTTGAGTACCAGAGTACTCTGGTACGCAAAGAGTTAGTAGATAAGGTATGAGGCTGCATATCTTTCCTGTATGTGTATGTTTATGTTATGTTACATTGTATCAAAACAAATATAGTTCAGACCTCAAGGGGGGCATCAGGACCCCTTCTGACACCCCCCCCCAAGCACATGGATCATCTACCCTAGTAGGGTAGATGATCCAGCGGGCAATAATTGCCGGCATTTGTAATAAAGTGCATATAACCTATGTGTGTGTATAGACATTTATTTCAGACCTCGAGGGGGACATCAAGATCCCTCCTAATACCCCCCCCCCCACAGCATCTGGGGTTCTGTGGCTACCACTGGGCAAGGGACCAAGGCTGGGGGAGCAAGTGGTAGCCACAAATCCCCATATATTCTTTGTGAGCCCCAGTCTTGTTCCACTGTGAGTGCAATATGTATAATATATAATACATAGGATAGGGGATAATTGTGTAGTGCTTGGTGTACTATTTTTACTTATGTTAACCCTTTGAGTGCTACAGGGGCAATGCACATCCCTATGGCACTCAATGCTGTCCATGGTGCTGAAAGCCTTCTCTTTATTCACCTACTGGCCAAGTAGGGAAGCAGAGAGAGAGAGAAAATGCTGTTTGACAATTCTGTATGTTAAAAGGGACTTTCTCCACCCCTCCCCTTGCATCCGAAAATTTTAGTGAATATGATGATGTGTGTAGATAGAAATGTCAAAGAGTTTGGAACACATTGTCAAGATCATATCGACACAGCATCAACCTTTAGTGAATCTAGGCCCAGGTGAGCATACATTAGGATAGGAGGTCCCCACCCAAAGTATAGGATGGGTGACATACAGATATAAGTAGGTAGAGGAGGAAGTACTTTTTTTACAGTTCTGATGGCGCATATGAGAGAGAGTTTGCATATTATGATAAAGCTACATTTAAAAGATGCTCTTTTAGGTTGCATTTGAAGTTGTTAAGGTTTGAAACTTGGCAAATGCTGGGTGGTATCAGCCATGATACAGCGATAGAGGTTAAAGAAGCAGAGAGTTGTCCACCATGCATGGTGGGTAGAAGACTTGCAGGTATATAGTGGGATATCAACAATGAAATATAAGGTGGGGATGAGTGTTGGAGAGCCTTGAAGTTAATGAGGAGGATTTTGAATGTAATACATTGCTTTATGGGAAGCTATGAGTTTAAAAATGTAGGGTTAAATACTTTTCTGGAGTAGATAGTGTATTCTGGTGGCTGAGTTAAGAATCGAATGGAGAAGAGAGACATGCATAGCAAGCAGACCAATAAGTAAAGAGTTGCAGTAGTCTAGGCTGGAAAGTATAAGAGCATGCATTAGAGTTTCTGTTGTAGTGCAAAAAAGAAATGGGTGGATTTTTGCTATATTTCGAAAAAAGAAGCAACAGGTTTTTGTTCTTTCATTAATGTGGTGGTGAAGGAAAAAGAAGAGTCCAAAGTTACCCAGAAGCAGCACACTTTGTCCACAGGGTAAGTTGTGGAGCCCTAGTCAAGTTATAGAAACTGAGGTATTGTGAAGGATGTAGGAGGAAAGATAAGTAGTTCAGGCCTATACATATTAACCCTTTGAGTGCCAGAGGGGTACACAACACATTGCTTTGCACTCAAAAGGTTAATTTTAAGTGACGATGAGCCATCCAGGAAGAGACAGCAGTAAGGCATTCTGAGACCCTTAAATAGATGCATTAAAAAAAAAAAAAACATTTCGGACAGTCCTCTTGTTTTTAATGGTATCCAGCTGAATAATTGGTTCAGCTCTTCTAGGGGCAATTTTTTCATGGCACCCTTCCCTTTTAGCTATGTAAACAGCCAGAAATTAGGGGTATTTACTTAGCCTAAGGCAGGGTTATGAAGTTTTTGGCTCTCCAGCAGTTAGGCAGGGTACCTTACTCAGTAAGTTAAAGAAGTGCAATTCAGGAGTAAATCAACTGCCCCACAGGGAACAAATAAACATTCCACTACTTCTCATGTATTTAAATGGGACACAGCACCTCTCTAGCATTCAAGCGGTTAAAAGCTCCTTTTAAGACATTAATGATTTTCATTTATCTCCCATGGTGCAGTTAGTTTTCTTGTATACTAGACTTGTGCACAGCAAAAATTTTCAGTAAAATTTGATTTTGGACTAATTTTTTATTTTTTTTTAAATTCGATGGATCCGAATTTCGGACCGGACCTGTTCGACTGAGACGAAATTCATCAATAGTCCGAAGTATTCAGACAAATTTAAAAAAAATTAAAAAAAAGTAAAATATTCAATAAAAAATTAAAAATAAACAAAAATAAAAAATATATATTAAACTACTTTAATACTAATACTAATATTAACTCTCTAATGAGACAGGAAGGGGTATTTTATAAACCCCTACACACTTATATATGTATATGTCACATCAAATTAAAGTCCTTTCTGCCCTTTAAAAAATGGTGTATGATATGTGTTTATGCAATACATGAGAAAGATAGGAATTATGGTTGAACACACACATAGCAAAAATGGCAAAATTGCTTGTATCCTTATGTGGTTAATATCTGCACTTTACATGAACTGTAAAGCGCCTGTTTTACCAGATCTATTTTTAGCAGTATGTAGCAACATTGTAATAGTTTTAGGTGGGAAAGCACCGTGCCCTCTATTTTTAGTAGCATGTAGCAACATTGTAATGGTTTCAGATGGAAAAGCGCCGTCCGAATTTCCAAAATTTACACCGAAATTTCGGACTAGGTCCGTTTCGGATTCTGATCTTTTTGTGTGGGCGGACCTTGGCTTTCGGAAGGTTCAATGATGCCGAATACACCTTATTCGTCCGAATTCTGAAATTAGCCAAACCGAATCGCACAAGTCTATTGTATACAGCCCTGAGGGCATTATCCACAAAGGAAAGAGGTGCAATTACTGAGTAAACCAACACCATAAGGAAAAAATACAATGTTTCCACATTCTCATTTATTTAAATGGGGCATTAACCTCTTGAATGATTGAAATGTCTCCAACACTTGTGGTTGAGACCTGTCTAGCATCCAGTGGGTTAAAAGCCCAGTTCTCCTCAATGGGAATTTGTATTTCGTCCCTGTGATGCAGTAGGTTTGTTCTAGAATTGCACCCCACTATTTTCAACCAGCCACTGTATGGTCAGGGGATGATGGGAATTTTGTACTCCTTGACAGTTCCTGCCTAAGGTAACCAAGGATGAAAAAGCTGTGTGAATCACAAGTTGCCCATCCCTTATATGCAGCAGAAACCATTTCTCATTAACGAGGGGTCTCTCTCATATGACAGAAGTAATGTATTAGAGAGCTTTCTAGTACCCAAACAATTGATTACCAGAGCCTGAGATAGCCTGTGAACTGAGATGGGCAATGAATCTGGTTTATTTCAACTTTCTATGTGATTAATCCTTTGAGAATCAGAGGAATATGCACAGCATTGCTTTGCACATCCTTCTGGCACTCAGAACCTTTACTTGGCCAAATACAGAAAGCGAAAACTGGAACAGTTATGAGGCAAACAAACCAACTACCAGGGGTAGCCAACATTGGTCCTCAAGAGCTACCAGCTGTGCATGTTTTCAGGATAACCATTCTTTGGTACAGGCGGACCAATTAAAGTGATTGAGCCACTAATTGATTCACCTGTACTAAATATATAGATATCCTGCAAGCTCTTGAGGACCGACGCATTGTTCACAGTCCGCTAACATGCAGCTGGTTTTGATAGGAGTTGTTTCCTAACAACAGCTGGAGAACCACATGCAGTACAAGCTCTCTTTAAAGGGATACTAAAACACATCCTAATAATAATTATCCACTTATATTACACTGGCCAAAAAATCCTAATGGCCCCTGTTCATTTTGTCCTTTGTTGAAGAGGTAACAACTTCAATCAATCCTGGGTGTCATGGAGGCAGTCATGGGCGTTTTAGTTCTCTGCAAAGTACCTAGGCCATCAGCCTTAAAGGGGCCCAGTGATGGGAAGCATTTGGGTACCATAAAGTGCTTATAGGGCCCTCATAACTGTAATCTGAGCCCCTACGTATCTCACACCTTTACTGAAGCAAGGCAGCAAATCCCTATAGAGAAATATTGAATTTGCCACCCCACCAGTTCTCCTCTAAAACGTCCAACAATTCTGTGTGGTGGGATGACTGGCCGGGCACTTGTGACCGGATGGGAGGAGACATGGAGCAGACTTATCAGTAACTATTACTATCAATATATTGAGAATTCTCGAGTTTTTTTTTATAGTGGCACCACTATTAGCTTAATATTGCAATTAATTATTGTATTTTATTGTGTCATATATATATATATATATATATATATATATATATATATATATTAGTCTTTTTGAGACTCACGTGTTATTAATAAACATAGGAAGTTTTCAATCCTAATTCTCTGTTTCCATATGCTCATTGGGGGGGGATAGTATACTTAGGATTGTTACTATTATTAATGTATAGCGCTCTCCGTAAATATATATTTCTATGTTTTTGTTTGTAGACCATACACATCGGTCAAGGGATTGCAGCTGCTTTGTGGGGGCTAATCTCCAGTAGAGCCATCCTGGTGTCTGTAATAATCATTTTTGTATAATTGTTTTCTTATTTTTTTATTACTGTATTGTTGATGAGAGCTATTCCAGTACAGTGCCATATCTCCACGTAATTTATTTTTTCACTTAATCAGTAATCTGGTACACTGTGAAGCACACCAAGTTCTTTCACTGTGGTGCTCTACAGAACAGAGCACTGAAAAGCAATATTATTCCTTGCAGTTATCTGTCTAACATGCCAGAATAAAAAGGTACATGAGAGTACTGCACATTTATGCAAGCCTAGCCTGTAATTGTGACTGTGTGTGAGCTTGTTGGTGAATCTGTGTATACTTCTGGATACTCATCCACAGTGCTTAGAGAGTACTATACAGAGTGCTGGTTACCTGCATTTGTGACATCACACACACAGCCGATTTCTACCCAGCATGCAATGGATATGTATATACATGGACTGGTTCTCTGCACACTAGTAATCTCTAAGCATTGTGGAGGAGCTTCCAAATGTAAGCAATTTGATTATGGCAGCAGCCCTTCAGTTAAACGCCTTTGGAGCACCAGAGCACAGCAAGGTCATCAAAGTGGTGTTGTTCTACAACTCCCATCATACTCAGCAGGTTATTGGCCTGCTGTGAATGATAAGATTTGTAGTCCAGCAGCATCTGTAAGGCCATGTGTTTCCCCTCCTTAGTACAGGAAGTAAAGATGGGGAGAAGATGTTGTCTCCAATTGTCTTTCTCCTAACCACTCCTTTCTTTCTCCTCCCTCTCCGTGCTCATTCCTTTTTCCCTTCATCCACCTATTCCTCTATCTCCCCCCTCATTCTTCTCTTTTCCCTCAAATCCTCTCTCATTCCATCCCCCATTCCTCTGTCTCCCATTCATTCCCCCATCTATTCATCTCTTTCCATCCTCTATTCCTTACTCTCCCCTCATTCTTAACATTCCTCAATTTCCCTCATTCATCTCCCCTAAGTTCTGCTCTCCCTGCCCTTCAATTGCTTTCCCCATTCCTCTCTTCTCATTTATCCCCCTTCACTCTCTATACACTGCTTTCACTATCCCTCTTTCCTCTCTCTCCCCCTCGTCTCTTTCCCCCTCCTTTCTTCTACACACACACACACACACACACACACACACACACACGCACACACATACAGACTCACTCATACAAAAAGAGACAAGTGCTCCTGTACACACAAAGAGACACACACAAACAAAGTCAAACTTACATAGAGAATAAAACACAGAAAGATGCACACACAGAGCAGAACACAGAAAGAAAGACGTGCACAAAAGGAGGCATATTCACAAACTTAGTGACAACCATATAAAAGGGAAAGTCACCTGGGCCCTCCACTTACTCATTACTCCACTTTATTCCCAATGGTTTGCCCAGACTACTTTGTGAATATGGACCGTTGTGGTGTATTGCCCATTAAAAGAACAGTGTAGACTACATAGTTAAAGTATTATCTATTGCCTAACAAAATCAGCTTAGAGCCAATCTAGCAAAGAGCTTATCAGAAACAAACACTTCCAGCCTGTTGAGAAAACAGAGACTTTGAGGGTTTCAGCACAAAAGCTTCCATGAATATAAAAAGGGCATGTGCAGTCTGTATTTTAACAGATCAAGACTGCTGAGTGAAATGCCCAAGACACGTTACCTTGCAAAATCCATTATCTCTATATATTGTTTATTTGTTTGAGTCTGAACCACTCCACAAAGATCCCACACTAGGTGTTAGCCAGGAACAGCTGTGTATCCATTCATCCGCAAGTTACCAGCTGTTCTAAGAAGCCTAAATTTGCTTTTTTGAAGTTGGGCACTTTTCAACAACACGCTTTAAAGTAGAATATCATGTGAAAGCATGCTGGCACTTACAGCAGATGCAGATTATTCCTTCTTTGTTTGCTCCCATGGTCAATTCCATCTACGATAAGCCAAGAAATCCCCCTACAGGGCAAGGATCAAGGTTACCAGTCTTGGGTCTCTGACACTGCCAGAGGATTCATCAAGGATGTTCTGTCCAGGACATCCAGCAGTTCCTAGTCATGATCCAGTTTTGCTAACACCCCTGTCCACTGGTATTTTCAGATGAACCCTTTAGGTGGCACAGTTTAGCATGTGCTGTGTTTGTCAGGTTAACAGTTAACCTTAGCATTCACTGCTTCTAGGATCTAATCCAAAGTGTAGCAACAGTGAGGTTGATGTGTTAAAGTAAAATGGAGTAATTCTGGTGCAAACCATCTACACCTTAGAGGATACATGAAAACTCTCAATGCATTAACCCTTTGAGTGCCGGAGAGGTATCTAGTGTTGCAATGCATTGGCTACCTCTCTGGCACACACAGGGTTAAAAACAATGCTAGAGAGGTATTCAATATACATTAATGATGCTAAAACCCATATTTAACTCAATGATTATTTTGAGATTTTTTAGTTGCCCTTGTGGTGCTGTTCTTACACATGAGCCTTGGTGTGTGCAGGTAGAACTGCAGATGTCTTCAAACAGATTCGGCTTTATTTTTAATGAACTCAAAAGCAACAACAACAACAAAGAGGAACAAATTAATACTTGCACTCAGGTCCAAATTTCCAAATAAGATGCCTCTAGGCAAGGCAACCCTAGGCACCCCTTGCTGTACCCGTGGTCACATCCCTTTACCTACCCATTAAGTCACATGGAGCAGTGTGTTTGTGTACCTCCTTGTAGTAAAGAGGTATATCCTGTGACTGTAAAACTCACTCTGATGTCAGCAAGCTGTTTTTAACAAACATTAGAATGCATTTAAAATGATAGTAATACTTAAAGGGATAGTAATTCTGTATCCTATATAATAATTTGCTAAAACGTGTGTAATAACAAAGTCATGCGCAGTAGAGACTGCTGCGTGTGCTGCAGTCATGCACAGTACTACTGCGTATGACTGCTCCGCAACCGGCTGGCAGTGGCACTGTGGCCCCTGTAATGGGCTCTTCAACTAGTGTATGTATGTGTGTGTGTATATATATATATATATATATATATATATATATATATATATATATATATATATATATATATATATATTATATAAAAAGTAATATTGTAGAGAAAAGAAACCAATCGATGCCATTCCTATCTCTCAAACCTACAAACAGACCGTTCCGATGATGTAGTTCTTTTTAAAAAATTGCCATTGCAGCTCTGCTGAAGAGCCTCTGCCAGTCCCGGGGCCAGATTCTCCTGCAGTCAGCTAGAGCACTGTGTATATATATATATATATATATATATATATATATATAGCATTACTATCCTTTTAAAATGTAAAAAAAAGATATGTTGTAGGGTTTATGCCCCGGAGTAAAACAAGGATACACCCACAATGGCGCTGTTGGTACACTGTCCTATGGAGATTTATGGTCACCTGAAGCAAGTTGTCCACAGGATTGTGTAGCAACAGTGATACTGTACAGTTTGAGGCCATTGTGATACTGCACCTAAATTCAAGTTTGACCTGTAGTAAATTTTGAATAAAAAAAAACTTTCACCAGTGGGAGTATCCTTGTTTACTTGGGGAGATAAACCCTACAACATATTTCTTTTACATTTGAAGTAATGCTATACCTTTAAAGTCACAGGATACAACTGTTTATCGAGTGGAAGTACACAAACACACTTCTACATGGAACTATACTGAAGAAATAATCTAGAAGAAGATGGCCAACCACGGACGATAACTACCAAGTCTGGAGTCAGTCTGGTTTATGCAATAATCCCAAGTCTAAGAGAACTTCAATAACAGCAGCAGGCACATCCGACATCACTGGATGAGATCATTAAATTTACCTTGGTCACTGCGTCATTCTCACTTTTTAACAACTAAGAGATAGGGCAGGTGGTAGATCAACCCAAGTCAGTGGGATCACTAAGCTTACCCTTCTCTTGCTCTCATAGTTTTGAAACACCTAAGCAGATGAAAGGTAATAGTAGGCATGGTATGCACACTGGAGCTCTGTGTTTAGATCAGGCTACTTCAGCTCTGCTGAAGAGCCACTGGCCGGTCTGCAGACCGGGATCTCCTGCTGTAAGATAGAAGCTGACGTCAACGCAAGGGGAGGGAAGGGGGAGCTTTGAAATCGTATATCTCTCAAACCATAAAGGTCTGGGAGATAAGACTGGCCTCACTTACTTCATTTTTTTAATAGCTACAATATTAAAGTAAGTTGAAATGATCCATTACTATCACTTTAAAGATACAGTGCCTCCTAGGACAGAATTGAGATAAGTACAGTAGCATGTTGAGAGGAGAAAGTAAAACCAATATGTGTTTTTATTTTGTCCTCACATCTAATATTCACAAGAAAAAAATATTTCTAAAAACATATTTAACAAGCTTCTTGTGTTATGGCAATGGCAAGAGTCTGATCTCAGTTCATGTATTTTGGTTATGTCAGCTGTTCAGATCCCTCTCAGATCATGCATCTTTTTCACATTTGCTTGACCGACATTAGAACATGTTTACCATCTGCAGAGCTCTTTGTAGGATATTATGGCTGTAGATAAAGAAGGGCTTTCTGGGTAGTAGCTGAGGGGGCTACAGGTCCCGGAACATAAAAAAGGAGCAATATGAGCGTACACCAACTACTCTATAGGGAATAGAAATCCCCAAATTCCCACTGATTTAAATGTGGCCTTTAACCCCATGAATGCTGTGGAGCGTGATGGAGACCTATCTAGCATTCAATACATTAAATACACCTTAAAAATGGGACATTTCATTTGTCCACTTTAACTTCCTGGATATGGCCCCAGGTCTCATGCTTAAAAGGGAATCATACCTTTGAAATAAGTGTACTTTATTTTGTTTAACTCTTTAAGTGCCAGAGAGGTATCCAACACTTTGCAATGCAATGTATTGGATACCTCCCTGGCACTCAAAGGGTTAACAGAATTACTTGTATAGGTAGGTGTCCTGAATACAGCAGGAGTTATTTCTATGTACTGTCTTTTTTAATTTGATATCTGTTGTAGTCTGTTACTGAACATGGGTATTTTACATCCTTGATGACATTTTGTTGAACGTGCATAATCATGTGAGACCAGTAACCCCTTTGTATATAGCTGGTACCTTTCAAGACATACTGGTAACTGATGTGATGTGTACCCAAGGCTTGCAAGCAGTCACAGCATACTCTATTGTGCTGACACAGGAGGCAGAAAGTTTCATAGTAAAACTGAATAATTGATTTACTGAACAACAGAATGATTATTATAAGAAATATTTGGAGTCCTATACAGGATATGGCTTTTGGACACCACTCATTGTTGGCTATTTGGGTGAGAGCCAACTACTCTGATTCCCACAGTCAAGGCTAGTAACACTGCATACTTTTACCAATATATGTGCAGTAGCTGAAAATGAGATGCCAGTGTTTTCTACTACTATAAATCTAGTAGAGCTGATAATGACATATTTCATTACAAGTTAATTATGCAGAAACAAAGTGAAGCAATTCTAGAGCAACTCCTGTTTCTTACATTAGCAGTGCCCTCTAGAGGTCAGATTCCAATTAGTTACTGGAGTCATGGTCAGTAAGAACTTAGCACAGTAAATTCACTTCCTGATTATTTGAAATGTTATCATTTTTGAAAAAAAACAACTGATAGCAGTGGGAGTGCCCTTGTTTTACACAGCAGGAAAAACTCTTAACATGTAGGCTTTCATAAAAGTTTACTGCTATTTATTTAACTGGTATCCAGGGACAGACAATATTTGTGCAGTGTGATGAGTTCACTGGTAGTGTCCACCCAGTTCATACCCACTCTGTCTACGCTCAGCTCATTTCATGAGCAAACTACATCTTCATTCCATAATAATTCCTACCATGGGAATAAGCCCCACCCACATTATGACACTAAACACATCATTTGGATATATGCAGACTTTTTTTGTACTCAGTGGGCAGGGTTAAAGGGATAGTAATGTCAGAAAAAAAAGTATTAACTATATGGTAGATACAATTAAAAGAGAGTACTTGCACTTGTTTGTATCTCTCAAGCCGTTATGGTTTGAGAGATATAGGAAAATAAAGTTCTCCTCCCTCCCCTTTCTGCTTGACGAGCTGTAAAGCTGTCAGAAGCAGTTTCTGGTTCCTGGGTCACATGGCGGCTCTTCAGCAGCACTGACATAGCGATACCTAGAAATAAATACTTCATCGGAACGGTCTACAACTTGTGCCTGGTTTGCAAGCACACATTGTAGACCATTCCGATGAAGCATTTATCTTTAGATATAGTTATGTCGGCGCTGCTGAAAAGCCGCATCTGGTCAAGTGATCAGAATCTGCTTCTGACAGCTTTACAGCTCGTCAAGCAGAAAGGGAAGAGAGAGGAGAACTTTATTTTCCTATATCTCTCAAACCATAACGGTTTGAGAAATACAAATAAGTGCAAGTACTCTCTTTTAAAGTGATAGTAATGTTTCATAATAAAAGCAGCTCTAATTAATCATCATAGTATTTGGACTTTGGAGAGTGTTATTTCAATACTGTCAGAGTTGTAGTTTAGTAATTGAATGATAAAGTATCCCCCTCCCTCCCCTTTTACTGATGTAACACTGCTCAGTCAGATCAGAAGGGAGGTGCCCAGGTAGACTGCAGAGAGGGACAATCTTCAATTAAGATAAGGAAAAAAAACTGAAAAGCTTGTCAAGGGGGGCAGGGCTTTCATTGCTCTCATAGGAAGAAGATTGTCCCTTGCTGTTATCCGTCTGGTCTATGGGCTGCATTCCAAATCTGAGAAGAGATGGCTTACACTAGGTAAAAGGGGAGGGAGGGGAAACTTTTCTTGTTAATATCTCTCAAACCATAAAGGTTTGAGAGATCAGACTTATATCGTTCTTCATGTTTTTTAATGGATAAGACTTATAGTGTACTTCAAAATAAAATAAAGATAAAACGAAGTATTACTATCCCTTTAATTGTATCTACCACATAGTTAATACTTTTTTCTGACATTACTATCCCTTTAAGGAAGATTTCCAGGTATGTATACACCACTAAATTATATGCCACTAGGGACCAGCAAACAGAATTGCACATTCAACATCATATAAAACAGTTGGTTTTGTAAGTCCAGAAACATGTTTCATTTGCAGTTTGAACTAATCAGATAACAGGTTCAAACACCTTCCACATCATTCAAAATATATTCCTGTCCTGGTCATTATTTGTCTGTAGAAGTTAGGAGAATTTCCTCAGTGGTTTATTACTACTTACAGAGCAGTACTATGGGAGGTCTCCCTCTCTCCATTTTCACCTCACTCTTGCTCTCCTGGTCTCCCTTCCCCCTCTCTTCCATGCTCCCACATCTCCATCTCCCCATGTATCTCTCTATCTTCTTCTCTTCCTGTCCCTGTTTGCTTCACACTCAATGATTTGTTCTGAATCAGTTCAGATAGGTTGATAATTTTATCACCATCCTTCCAGTGGATCTATGAGCAAATACCACATCTTGCTTATCTCTACATACTAGTTGAGCCCACATCAGTTAATCCTTCAAGGCAGGTTGTGTGTGAAAAGCAAATCTGTCCCCTTGATTCAAGTTTCCATATTTGAAAACTTTATTAAAACTGCTTATATGTCATGTTAGCCAAAAGACCATCAAATATACAGTTGAGATATTGATACGTGTTACACTATGCTAATGTATGCTAAATGCAGTACTGTTGCTGTTTCCCACGCTAATTACATTTTTCAGTGATGCTTCATATGCCAATAAAGCTGTGCTGCACCACAAAACATTTACTTTCACTTTTGCTAGAAAAGTGTGAATATTTCATAAACCAGACAATTGCTGGACTTTTGGTTAACATGACACAGGCAGTTTTGAACTTTTTCAAATAAGTGAAAAAGAAAAATTCAAGGTGACAGGTCCACTTTAAAGTGTTTATAAATCATTAGATTTCCTACAGCTGACTGTTGTCTACCTGAATTACTCCCTGTCAGATGCTACATCAGCAAGTCAACTAAATTTAAGCTTTTGGTTTTGGGCTAAAAACTTTGTTGCGCTGGAGTTATGTTTCCAGAGATGTTATACAGTTTTTTTTGCTGTCCTTGCTTAAAATTAAGAAGATAAATATTCAAACCAAATTGGTCTACTGCTGTGCAACATCTGCTCTGAGTTGTTTAACAGTTTCTACCTCAGAATTAACAACTAAAACATACTTTCTGTAGTTTATGTGATCCTTAGCCAGCAGTAATATTCATTGATTCTAGACTGGTATTCAAAGTAATCACACAGAAACATTCCCTGGCAATTTAACAGTGTAATTGGCTTCCTTAGACAAGTGTAATCATCCTTATAGAAAGGTGTTCCAAAAAGTACAGGAAAATTGATCTTTCTTAAATGACCTCCTAAGAGATTTACACACAAGAAGACATTTTGATAAAATGAAAGTGAATGGTTGAACAATTGAATTCTGAAGGCATACACTGGAGGTGTGGGATTCCTCAAGTGATGATAATATCAGAACAGTCTGTAATAAATGAAGCAATTAAAGCTGAAAATAAAAATATGGGGGTGTACAAGAGCTTTAAAATCACCCAAGAAATGTTCATTAAGGAGCAATTACGTTTGCTTTGCTGATTGAATCTAACACTTTAAGGACCAGAATGGTGTGCAGCACATTGCTTCACAAAATGTTGCATGCCTCTCTGATACGTAAAGGGTTAAGTTACCAGATATGGGGGGAGGAGGAGGTGTACAAATATGTTCCTGCATCTCTTTTTGTGCACTTGGATGAAGACATAGAAATCCTATTCCTGCAGTTCCTAAGATCATTATAGCTCATAGATGCACACGTTCTGTAGTCTTTAACCCTTTGGGTACCTAAGGGGTACGCAAAACATTGCATACCCCTCTGGCACTCAAAGGGTTAATATTTGAATGTAAACCAGATCTGAATACCACCCCTGTAGGATGCAGATAAATGGAATCATTTAACTCTTTGAGTGCCAGCGAGGTAGCTATTGCGTTGCAATGTGTTTGCTACCTCTCTGGCACACAAAGGGTTAATGCTTTTTATACTGCACAATGGCAGTGTTGCAGTAGAAGCTCCCACGACCCCTGTGGGGTGGGGGTCCTCGGAAACTATGTGTTAAAAAGTGCTGCTATCAGAGTTTGACCTCTGTGTGAAAAGGTGGGCCCCTTGAGCACCTCACTTTAAGGACCACAGGGGTAAGCAACATATTGCTGTGGAAAGAGTTGCACAGTCCTCTAGTCCTTAACCCTCTGAATGCCAGAGAGGTATCCAACGCATTGCAACACAGAGTTTACAGTTTCATCTTCACCTACTTAAGGCTGGCGAAGTTGTGATCTCCCTGTACTTTCCTAAGGAGTAATAACTCTCAATAAATCACAAGCAGGGAGGGCTGTGAACTGTTGTTTATGTGGAGGGGGTTTCTGCCAACACTTCACCAACACTACGACAATTCTGAAGTTGAAGAGCACTCTCTCTCCTTCCCTACTTGGGCAGTAGAAGTGTAAAGAGAAGGCTTTCAGCACAATGGACAGCACTTAGTGTTATAGGGATGTGCATTGCTCACCCTGTGGCACTTAAAGGGTTAACAAAATTACACCAAGCACCACACAATTATCCCCTTAGCTATGTATCCTATATTATACATACTAGTTGAAGAGCCCGTTACACGGGCCACAGTGCCACAGCCAGCCGGTCACAGTGCAGTCATGCTCAGTAGAGACTGCCCGCGCCACGACTGATACAGAGCGGGACGTTCCTTCGGAGCCCCCCCCCCTCTGTATGAGCTGCAGCGAGGCAGTCTCTACTGCACATGACTGCAGCATGCGCAGCAGTGTCTACTGCGCATGACGTGGCGTTACACACAAGTTAGCGAATTATTATATAGGATTGTGCACTCCCAGGGAAACAAGACTGGGGGTCACACAGCATCTATGGAGATTTGTGGCTACCACTTGCCACCCAGCCTTGTTCCCATGTCCAATGATAGCCATATTGTGCACTCCCAGGGAAACAAGACTGGGGGTCACACAGCATCTATGGAGATTTGTGGCTACCTCTTGCCCCCCAGCTTTGTTCCCATGCCCAATGATAGCCATAGAACCCCATATACACTGCTTGGCCCCCAGACTTGTTCCCTTGACCACTGGTAAACAAAGATCCCCATGTACACTGTCTGACCCTCTCCAGCATTTTCCTCTTGCCCACTGCTAGCCACAAATCCCCATGGGCACTGCCTGGGCAAGGGAAGAAGGCTGGGGGTGCCAGGCAGTGTATGTGGGACTAACACACAGTGGTGTTCTTTCCCATGCTGCACAACATGCCGGAAATCCACTGCCCTCCTCTGACATATTATCCCCCTTTGACATTCGACATAAACTGCTCCTTCCAACATACTTCCCTTTTCCGACACACTCCCTCTGACCTACTAACCCCCTTTGCAATTCAAAATTCTGCTTCCCTTGTGTGTGTATATGTGTATATATATATATATATATATATATATATATATATATATATATATATTATATAATATATATAGAGAGAGAGAGTGTACAGAGTTAACCCTTCGAGTACCAGAGAGGTATGCAACGCATTGCTTTGCAATTCGTTTGCATGCCTCTCTGGTACTCAAAGGGTGAATAGGCAAGGTATGCGGCTGCATACCTTGCCTTTATATGTGCAAGAATATGTAATATGCCTTTATTATAAAAGAATATACTTCAGATCCCTTAGGGGGCATCGGGACCCCTCCTAATGCCCCCCTAGCATTGATCACCTATCCAGTAGTATAGGTGATCAATGCAGGCAACAAGGAAGGCAATTGCTGCTTTCCTTTTCTCCCTTCTCCAGACTCTATTAATCCAGCTGGAGAAGAAGTCCTAGTAGTGAACCTAGTCGCTGAGTTCATTCATTCATGAGAAGCGCATCGCTGCACTTTTAATGAATGGATTAATCACCCGGTCATGCACTCTCTGGGGTAAGCTATATTAGAGGGAAATTAAAGCCCAATTTAAATTGGTGGATATTTTGGACCATTTTCATACCTCCCAACATTTCAAATTGTCAAAGAGCGACACTTGTGTTTTAGTTGGTGGTACTGGTGGGTGCAGGTATTACAGAGAAGTTTTAGGTTATTTCATGACATACTGACATGAGTGACATGTAACTGAATAACCATTTGAGTGTCAGAGGGGTACTCAATGCGTTGCTTACGCCTCTGGCACTCAAAGGGTTAAATGATTTAGAACAAGACCAAAGTATTGTATTTACACAGACTAATATATAAACACATATACTGAAGTTTATACAAAAATTAATGTGAGTTTTATTGCTGTGGATCAATGTGATACACTTATATATATACACACACACAGTATGCTCTCCTAAAAAGAGGGACTCCAGGGTGGAAAATAGGGACAGAGGAATTTGGGATTGTCCCTCCTAAAGAGGGACACTTGGGAGGTATGCTTTTTATCTGTCACCCATGGTGCAGTTGATTGTCCCAGAATTGTGTTGTTTTTGTTTGTTTGTTTTTTATGTTTCTGCTCAGAATTCCTTTCAAACAGCTTATTCCTGTGCTGAGTTAAAAGAGGAGTCTGGTGATGTCACAAGGCATGGGGGATCAAGTAAAAGCACAAAGACTACGGACCTTATACACAACCGAAAATAGGAGCAATTCTGGGGGAGACCAACTGTACCAGGGGAGATAGATTCCCTATTATTTAAAGACATTTGGCCCCTTGAATGTTAGAGAGGCCTCTGCCTCATTGCATTTGCATTCATGGGGTTAACCCTTTGAGTGGACAAGGGGTATGCAACGCTTTGCAAAAGCAATGCGTTGCATACCCCTCTGCCACTCAAAGGGTTGAAAGACCCATTTAAATCAATGAGAATTTTGGAAATGTTATTTCTCCCATGTAATACAGTTGGTTGGCTCCAGGTCTCCTCTCCATTTCTTTTGTGCATAAGGTCCTATCAGGGAGCAAAGAAATCAGGGTAACTGGAAGTCTACTCAATGCTGCAGTTATCCATAATCAATGGATTTCCTGTCTTACATATACCTGTATGCATCGAAATAGATATATATAACAGAGTGGAAAGCCCCACTTAAACAGTCTCCCTACTGACTTAAATGGGATATTGCAGTCAGAACCTGATGCACAAAAAATCTCTCATCTCTCTGTTCTGATTAATTGATAAATGAGTAAGTACAAACCAGTTGATAAATATGAGAATAGATACACACAGACATTCTTACTAGAATATTTCCCTGTGTGACTGCCATTCAGTGCCCATAATAACTAGCCAACCTAGAAATGAATGAAGGTAAGGACAGTTTTACAAAATGTTCATGCACATATTTTATTATGAACATTAACACTGAAATATAAGCATATAAAACAGAAAGTAGTACAGTTGATGTAACATTTATTGACACAGAATAAAATAAATGGGGACTAAATTGCTGGAGTACTTTCTACCACTCATTTAAATGACCAATCATTTCTCTTGACTGCCAAGCCCCCTAACACTCACCCGCCAATCATCCTTCACTTACGTTCCAATAATAATAACAATACTATTCCTATATCCACTATCATCCTGAGCCATCTGTACAAGCCAAGCTAAAACTCACACGCTACCAATCTACCTCCACCACAGACATCCACATAATCTCACTCCCTACATCTTCTATCAACTACCCAAATTCTCCTTCTCACATACAAGAGACCACCAAACAGCGGTTCCATCTCTCCATGATCTGTCAATAACATACACACTACATCTCCTTTTATGACACCCACCTATCAAATGCTCCACTTTCATATTTCCTTTGCCCACTTTGGTGCTTAATCATTCATGTGCTACTATACTACTTATGTGGTATGGAAATGCATGTATGATTAAGCACCGAAAGTGGTGAAAGAAGAAAGTGAATGAATTTGAGACGATGAGATCAATTGTATAAGGTTCTGTAGATAACTATATCACTTGTCCACAACTTCTAATGTATAATTTGCAGAAATGATAACACAAGTGGACTTCAGATGATATTTAATTCTAAACTGCAGTTTTTCTGTGTAATGAGGAGCAATACATCAGAGACCTCTCTGCTCTTCAAGTGATTAAAAACCCATTTTAAATCAATGGGAATATTTTGTCTCCTGTGGTGGAATTTGTTTGCCAAATAATTTCCCCATTTTTTTTTCGTGTATGTGGCCAAGTGGACATTATGTTTTGATGATAACACATTTCTACAAGAACCCCTGTCTCTCTCTCAATACATGGCCTTCCCAAGTTTTGCACTGAAGCAAATGAGAAACTAAGTGGTACCCAGCAGGAACCAACCCAGATGGTTTCATACATCTCCCAGTATAAACATTCCCATTTACAGTGGAGTACCTTAATCATAGCTTCTGAGTCCAGTGCATTGTGTCTACAGCTGGATAAGTTTAGGATTTCCACACCCTGATTTCACCCTTGTTAATTTTACAGTCTGGGGGGGGGGGTACTTGTAAGTAATAATGACTTAAATCATTTCACTAAGATCCATTCTGTTTTTATTTCCATTATGTTCTTTTAAGTATTTCTGCCATATTATTTTTTAATCTCCTCTAGTATTGTGATAATGTATTTTATTACATATCACATAGATCACTGAGTTTAGGAGTACATGGTCTCATTACTAGTGGGAATAAGTTTTATTCGGTAGGAAGAAAATAAAATATGGTAGAATGAGCAATTCTGAAACAAACTAACTGCACCATATGGGGCACATAGAAATTCCCCAAATTTTAAAATGGACCTGTCACCCTAAAACCAGACTACATTGTAATACAGATAATTAATATCTGTTTATTTGTTATAGTGACCATTTTTCAGTAGAATGCATAATTTTTAACCCTTTGAGTGCCAGAGGGGTACACAAAGTATTGCTTTGCAATGCGTTGCATGCCACTTTGGCACTCAAAGAGTTATGTAACTGTCCTATATAGATATTTTGGTGGCACAGAGTGACATGCTATATAGATTTCCTGTACAGTGCATCAAGTAGTTTGGTTCAAGGTCAGCCTTAGTGTACGCTGCCCTATTAGTGGCTCTTTCTGGATATATTCGCGGTATAGTGTTGGTAATATTGGTCTAGCACAGAAATTAATTGGCATATATTGCAATGCCGTGCCACCAACAAATAAAGGTTAATCTCTCAAACTATTATTTTACTAAAAATATTATTATTAATATTACAATATATTATTATATTTATATTGCAAATAATTGGTTTTTAGGACAAGCAGTTTTTAATTATCTTTAGAATTAACTACACTTATGTAGACAGGTTGACTATAACCCTTTGAGTGTCACAGAAGAATCCAAAGCATTGTGATGCAATGCATTGGATACCTCTGGCACTCAAATGGTTAATTCCCTTGCAGGCTAGCTTGGTCTCCAACACATTGTGTTGACTGACTTACAGCAGTGCAGGGATTAAGAGATATGTGCTCAAAGACAGATGTATGTGCAGAGACTGGCTGTTCATGTTCTGTAGTGACTCATGCCATGTGTGCATACATTACAGGGATTGATGTATCAAGAGACTGGGACACAAACACAGACAAGTCCAGTGATCACCGAGTTGGTGCCAAACATGTTAAAGAAACCTAACAGTTCAAAGTTTCCCGATTATATATGAAAATTCCCCTTTAACCCATTGGGTGCTAGAGATCCCCCTAACACCTTGCAAAGACATTGACTATGTCTCTAGCATCCAGCTTGTTAAAGGACATGGAAACTCATATCACCCTTTACTTATCTAATTTATGCTAAACTTGGTATTTCGCTGTAAACCTGCAAATAACTCTGAGTGCAGAGGTGTTATCCTCTCTGGCACACAAAGGGTTAATGCTTTTTTAAATTTTGTTGTTTACCTTTGATGAGTATTCCTTTCTGGCTAGGAATAATTAATACTGCAAAGTAACGTGTTGCATACCCCTCTGGCACTCAAAGGGCTATACAGTACTGTGCAAAAGTCTTAGGCAGGTGGGAAAGTAAGCATGCTTTAAAAAATAGACATATTAATAGTTTATTTTTATTAAGTTAAAAAATGCATAGTGAGTGAACAGAAGAAAAATCTAAATCAAATCAATATTTGGTGTGACCACCCTTTGCCTTCAAAACAGCATCAATTCTTCTAGGTACACTTGCACAGTATCCTTTTGAAATGTTGCACGCCACATTGAGCACCTTAAAATGTCGCATTTGTTTGGTCACATCTTATTAGTTTTTGTTATTTGTACTTATTGCACCCTTATTTCGCTCTGAACGCGCCCTTATTGCATCCTTAATTTGCGATTCTTTAACTTGCGACATTGTGAATGTGCCATTCGCATTGACACAACCAAGCAAATGCGACATTTTAAGATGCACAATATGGCATGCAGCATTTCATAAGTGAACCATTTCCATGCCGGAGGTATGGGTTTTGGCCTCAAGTCTTCTATGAAGACCACTTCTGACCAGACTTCTCCAGACAGTAGATGGGTGTACTAGGATCCCACTGTTCTCTGCTGATTCTGAGCTGGACATCTACCGATGGAGATGGGAGGTATGCCATCTGTCATCTGCTGCACTAAGTTTCCTTGGTCGACCGCTGCGTCTATGGTCTTCAACATTGCCTGTTTGTGCTTCTTCAAAAGAGCTTGGACAGCACATCTAGAAACCCCTGTCTGCCTTGAAATTTCTGCATGGGAGAGACCTTGCTGATGCATTATAACTACCTTGTGTCTTGTAGCTCTATGCTCATCCTGCCATGGCGTATGACTTTTGACATTAAACTGTCTTCAGCAACCTCACCTTGTTAGCTGAGTCTGGTTGTTCCTCACACAATTTTATTCCTCCTACACAGCTGTTTCTGTTTCATTTAATGATTGTGTTTCCACCCACATATTAAATTCATGATCATTAGCACCTATCCTATATTATAATTCGCTAAGTATGTTTGTCAGAAGCCGTCATGTGCAGTAGAGACGGCTGCGCACGCTACAGTCATGCACAGTAGAGACTGCCCACGCCGCGGCTGATACGGAGTGGGTCCCTCCAAATTCAGACCATGGTTCTCTCTGCGCACCTTGCTGGGACCAAGCAGTCCTAGGAAAGTGCGCAGAGAGAACCACAGCCTGAATTCGGAGTGACACGCTCCGTCTCAGCTGGGGCTCGTTCGGCCAGTCAGTACTGCTCATGACTGCAGCTCCACCAGTGTTGGCCCGTGTACACGGGCTTTAAAGCTAGTTTTGTATAATTGTGGAAGGGGCTAACGGAACCATCGAGACTGGATGAACTGATATGACCTAGAAAATGTGACTAGATGGAAGTGGCATAACCTAGGCCCCTAATGGCCCTAGGCCCAATGACGTGGAAGCCGGCCTGATTAAAGGCCAAAAATAAAGATGAGACCATATGCTTTAATTACTTTATTGAGGTTTACTGGGACAGAGAAGAGAGGGTGAGATGAATTTCCTCTTTTGGATTGGGGATGTATCTTGTGAAACATTGCGACCTCCATCTCCCCAGTTTCTGGCTGATGTGTGGTGGTGTATTATTCCGTGAGGCAGCAGAGGCTGCGCCGATACGGAATGAATGGCCAGAATAAGATTCTGGATCAGCCCCTACATGTAACAGTGAGATACGGACCAGCCTGATGAATTTGGAAATTGATAGTGGACTGTTAGGTGTGGAAAGTAGAGGACTGTTATCGGGCTTGCCTTCAAGCAAATTGGATCTTTTAGGGAAGGAAGGTGTGTATAAGGTTTTTAGGAATTCACCGGGTCTTAAAAAGCTATAAAAACCCATGCAAATTGCCGCTAAGAGCACGCAGCTGATTTCTGCTTCGAATAAGTTGGTTGATATTGCCTCATAAAGTTTTCGGAAGAGAGGGCTGGGGATTGACAATCTAGGCTTGGGTTGGGTATGAGAAATCTTCTCTAAACCCTTGAAAAATAGTTTGTTTTGAGAGACTGAAAATATGGAGGGGCGGCTGGGTTTGATAAAGGCAAGGTAATGACGAATACCCGCCATTTAAAGCTTAATGGAGCGAGGAGAAAGGTGGAGGGAATGGTGGCAATAAGCTGCAAAATTTAAGATATTAGAGGTTGAGTAATTGTGAGGAGAATTGCTCATTTGAAGAAATTTAGATAATGAGGCCCAGGCTCTGGCATAGTTCCTCTTGGTGTGTGGGGCGAGAGCTAGATTAATGATGGATCCGGCTGAAGAACAACTGGTCACTGCAGGGTGAGAAGATGGAATGGAGGAAGTTTGGATGGATGATCACGAGCTAGTGGGTTGAGTTCAAAAAATGTCTGAAAATTAGAGCAAAGAAGAGCGTTAACTGACTGGGACTTGGAGGATGGGGAAGGTGAACATGAGAAGGTGAATTTAAATTGAAGAGAGAGCCAGGTAAGCCTTCTTAAAAAGGACATGATAAGTGGGGAAGGGGACACCTGCCTTTATTGATAACTAGGGAGGTGGCCAGCGACCACTCACTGCCCCAACAACTGGTAGCCGCAACAATAGGTGCTAGCTGCATGCAGCAGCACGAGTTGAAGAAATGAGGGATGACTGAAACCTGGGGGGGCAGACTTCAAATAACCAATTTGACTCGAATGAAGCTGCGTAGCCTGAACTTCAAGCATTAGAAAAAACTTCTGCAAAAGGAGTGGAGGGAGACTTAGGAAGGCATGATTTGCCATTCCAAAATTGAAGAAATTCGGCCCACATGGCTAGGTCTGAACGGGCTGACTCATTAATGGAAATGGGGGAAGAATCTGAACTACCAGAAAGCAGAGAGAGAAGGTAGGCGATAAATGAGCGGCCTTGGGGTATGATGCGAGTAGCGAATTTGAGTTATCCTAAAAGTGACTGGAGATCTGATCTAGAACAAGATTTTTTTTTGTGGAGAAGTCCTGGCTTATAGCCTGGATGTGGGATACTTTATCCAGCGGAAGGCGGGCTTCCATGTTGCTGGAATCCAGGGTAATACCAAGAAATTATATTTCTGTTGAGGGACCTAATGTTTTCTTGGCAGCGATAGGAATGTTGAGTTCCTGAAACAGATTAATGAGGGAATTGAGGGCGGAAGGGTGAGCCTGGGCTTTTTCAATCAGTAAAAATTGTCCAAGTAGTGCAGCACCATTGGACATCTGCAGTGGTTCAGAATCAGCCAGGCTAGAGCTTCGGCGAAATAGTTGAATAATCTGGGGCTGCTTTTTGAACCAAACACGAGGCGGGTGGAGAAGTAAAACTCATCTCGCAACCTGATGCCCTGCATATGCCAATGTGAAGGATGGACTGGAATTAATTTGAAGGCGTCCTCTATATCTACCTTGGACAACCAGCAGTTAGGACCAGCCTGCTGGATAAGAGTGATTGCATTCTCTATGCTGTGATATTCCAAGGCAAATTCAGAGGAGAGGATGAGGGAAATTAAGCAAGAGATGGGCAATGAGTGAGGGGCTGAGAAGTCAATGATAAGTCTGGATTTTGAAGAGAATTTCCTGTAGACAATACCGATGGGATTGGAGCGCCAAATTGGAAAAGGGGGAGACTGAAAGGGGCCCAGCATAAAACCTTTTGCGATTTCTTTGGAAATGAGGAGGTCCACTGCTGGTGGATCAACGAAGGCAGATTGGAGGTTGGGACATTCTAAAGAGTAGGATGGAAGGGCAAGAATGCCTAAAAGAAAACCATTGTGGAAGCCGTTAATGAGAAATGAGGTGAGTAATTTGTCATAGTGGGCTGACAGCAAAAAATTCAGGAGACTTGAGTTAATACTTCCTAGTCATTTATTTGTGCGAGAGTAACGAGGGCAAATGGTGCGAGCATGTGATTGATGGCAACTTGAGCACATATGGAGCATGCAGCAATTGTGGAAGAAACAACCTTGGTCGTTGAAATTATTACAAATAGGAGAGGAACCCATGTAATGAATGGTGTGACCTACCTTATCTACCGTGGGGCAAGATCTGGTAGCTGGGGGGTCGATAGGGGGGATCTGAGGGAGCTGACACTGGGGCTAAATTGGTTGAAGTACTTGGCCAAGCTGAAGGACATAAGCTTAAATTATGATTGGCCGACTGCCAAGATGGGCAGACTGGGGTCTTCAAGCCAGAGAAATAGCGGCAAAACAGTTCGTGATCTAAAGCACCCCAGTCTGTCACAAAGCCGAATTGCTTCAAGGCGGCAGCTGCCTTGGCGGAGAATGCTAAGTGGTAATCGTAATAGCTAAAATCGCCATAGCGGTAGCCTAAATCCACTAAGATATACATATATTGGTCTAGTTCTTTCCTCCGGAAGGGGAAAGACGAGCACAGTATATCCCTGAAAATGCTGAATGCCAGGACAAATTCGGGTATTGTGATTTTTTTGGCGAGCCTAGGATCTTTTGCTTTAAGAGTTACGGCTACTTCACCGCATTGAATAGTGCGGCTTTCGGCCAGATCCAGGGTAGCAATTAACAGGGATACAAGGTTCACGTCTCTCCCCTCCAGAATATCCCTACAACTATGGGCTGGAACCATATGGGAGGGAGTGAGTTGCGAGCTAGGGGATGGAGAAGTATTACCTTGAACCGACTGAGGAGATAATGATGCGACTACCTCAGTAGATGACCTAGTGATTGATTCAAGGGAAATGATTCGAGCCTGCATGTCGGCCATGGCTGATGACATTGACGTGAGCATCTGCGTAATGTTATCTAACTGGGAAGAGTGGCCTTCTGGAGCAGTGGGGTGGTTGGGAGAAGAAGAGGGGGTGGGTTGGTTTTGAGGGGAGGGGGGAGTGGATGGAGGATGAGCCAGGAAGAGGAGACGAAATAGCTGCGGCTTCCTAGCAGAAGAGGAGAATGGAATATGCTGACGGGAAAGTTTGGCTGTAATGCGTGGAATAGTCCATTCTCTATAAGTCTGTCCGCTAAATACTGGGTTGGCAGTAGGATCCCGCTGAGGTGATTCTTGACTGATGTCAGATCTAGGCAGATCATCTTCCATAGCTAGTGAAGGAGAGCAGATAATTAATTAGTGACAGGAAGTGGAAGGGGCGAAGATCAAGGGAATAGGGAGAAAGTGCTGACCTGTCGGATGGGCTGGACTATGCAGACCCGTTGACCCTGTTGATTCGGCAGACTTACCGTCTGAGGAGGCGGGGAAAAAGAGGTGACTGGTAATCCGGAGCTCACCGTGAAGACAGAGTCAAGGGACGGACGTCTCCTGCTGGAAGATATCCCTTCTGCCTGTTCACCATCAGGAAGAGAAGGACATCGATGCCGGGGAGGCAGCGGGTGTGAAGGGAAGAAAGTGAAGGATGGAATGGAACAACGAGTGACTAATGGGAAGAGAGAGCTGAAGGAGGCACTATTGAGCTGGAGGGACTGCGAACCGTCCTTCATATGCAAAAGATTGGTACAGAGTGCGGAAAAGAGTAAGAAGGAGTAGGGGGGGGACCTCTGACGAGAGGAGGGGGGGTGGGGACAGCAAGGTGAAAGAATAGATAGGGGAGATCCTCTGACGGAAGGAAAAACAGGTAAACCAGGGTCTCTGACGGGAGACAGACTGGGAAGGCTTCAGTAACTGGGGTCTATGACGGGAGACTGAACCGGTGGAAGCTAAAATTGTTCCTCTGACGGGAGGAAGAATGGGGACCGAAAGATCCCTGTGGTCCCTGGAAAGTGAAGAGTGAATGGGGAGGTATGGTGGGATAAGGTTACTGAAAAAGTACTATGGCTAAAGGGATATGACAATATCCTGTAGTGAAATTGCCATTACCTACCGTGAGAAGAATCCATAGATTTCGGGCTTAAAAGAGTTTGTTTAAACTATAATAACGAATAATGTGACTCAGAAAATGTTATATATATATATATATATATATATATATCTATATATACATATATATATATATATATATATATATATATATATATATATATATATATATATATATATATTTAACTTACTAAGGAAGATTCGGAGACTCGTGAGGAGGAGTCCGACTGGTTGGCGACACTGGATCTCACAGGGCTGATATCTGAAATGACGAGATTGAATTGAAATAAGCTGGAGGCATGACACTTAGAGGAACCGGCTGACTGGAGAAGAAAATGCTCTTACCAGAAGTGAGAAGGATAGTCCTGTAGAGATATGACTTGACCAGCAGTTAATGAGAGAAACACCTAAAATCTGAAACACAATAGGAAGTGTTTAACGTGTGATAAAATAAACTTACAGGGAATTGCATGGGAATGATGACTCATGCACATAATTATTGGATTAAGGGTTGTATGTTAAACTGCATGAGGCTTTAAATGGTTTATGATAAGGAACCTCGTTAACAGGAGAGGCCAGTACCGTGAATGGCATAGAGGGCTGAAGCAAAAAGGGGGTAAAGTTGAAAGACTGCAGTATGGATTTAAGAAACACTGGCTTGAAGAAATAATGTTATAGTGGGGCTGGATAGATTAAGCCACGAGGAGTAGGTGAAGTGTAAGGATAAGGTAATAGTGTATAAGGACTGGGGTGTTTTTTAGTGAAGACTGATTTGGTATTAGGTGACAGCTGCCTCTCAAAATGTAAACATTTTAGTGGTAGAAGGAAACTACTAGCTGAACGCAGGCAAGACACTTACCAGACACTTAAGGCAGCTTGCCTGGTATCGGATGCCGCAAATAGCCAGCAACGAGGGGAGACAGCTGGATGCGTTCTCGTGGAGAGAGAGGCTGATGATGACACGGCGAGCTGCGTGACGGGCGATGACGTGAACCCGGAAGAGCAACGTAAACGGGTGCCCTGCACGAACTACATGGCGTGCACGGAAACAGACTGCTTCCAGACGCCAGGTAGGGAGAATACTGGAGCAATAAATTGGCTCTTCCTGCCCCTCCCACAAATGCAGGCATAGCCTGCTTACTTGTTTAATCATACACCTGACTATATGCCTACAAAATCCCTGACTTTGAAATGTTGCACGCCGCAATGAGCGTCTTAAAATGTCACTTTGTTTGGTCGTGTCAATGCGAATGGCACATTCATAAGCGATCAAACAAATGCAACATTTTAAGACGCGCAATGAGGTGTGCAACATTTCAAAAGGATACCCGTGGAAACAAGGCCAAGCGGTTCGACTATGCATGGAAACATAGGAACTGGGGTACAGAAAAATGGTAGAAGGTGCTCTGGACTAAATAGTCAAAATGTGAAATATTTGGCTGTAGCAGAAGGCAGTTTGTGCGCCGAAGGGCTGGAGAATGGTACAACAATGAGTGTGTGCAGGCAAAAGTGAAGCATGGTGGAGGTTCCTTGCAAGTTTGAGGCTGTTTTTTTGCAAATGGAGTTGGGGATTTGGTCAGAATGAATGGTCTCCCCAATGCTAAGAAGTACAGGCAGATACTTATCCATCATTCAGTACCATCAGGGAGGCATCTGATTGGCCCCAAATGTATTCTGTAGCATGACAATGACCCCAAACATAGATCCAAAGTCATTAAGAACTATCTTCAGTGTAAAGAAGAACAAGGAGTCCTGGAAGTGATGGTATGGCCCCCACAGAGCCCCAATTTCAACGTCATTGAGTCTGGGATAACATGAAGAGAGAGAATCAACTGACAATGCCTAAATCCACAGAAGAACTGTGGTTACTTCTCCAAAATGTTTGGAACAACCTACCTGCCGAGTTCCTTAAAAAACTGTGTGTACCTAGAAGAACTGTGCATAGTGTAGAAGAAGTGTACCTAGAAGAATTGATGCTGTTTTGAAGGCAAAGGGTGGCCACATCACATTATGATTTGATTTAGATTTTTCTTCTGTTCACTCACTATTATTTTGTTAATTGATAAGAATAAAATTTATAATTTTTGAAAGCATTCTTACTTTACATAATTTTTGCACACCTGCCTAAGACTTTTGCACAACACTGTATAGCATCAAAAAGAGGCAAAAAATTCCACACCACGCAGTTCGTACTATGCCTCTAGACTCATTACCCCCTTAATACCTACAATATATTCTTTGCATTGCTTCACCACCCGCTGGAGATGTCTGTAGCTTCCAAGGGTTAGTTTATTGTTTGCAAAGAAAACAAATTCTTTCTTCATTATCAGATGAACTCAGAAAGGTATGGAAACATGAATGAAAGCTTACAACAAACTTTTCTAATACATGATGCTCCTCATTCGTAAATCCTGTCACCCCACAATAGCAACTATAACCTCAGGGTTAAGCATTTCCTCTTTAGGTTCAGAATTCCAAAAACAAAAAATGTCTGGCGTTAATGAACAGGAAGATATCTTCAGATTGTTATGTCTCTCTGTCTCTTTTCTCTGTTACAATGATTGTTTTAGTTCTCTTGATGCTGTGGTAAATATCTAAAATGTACCTTTTTGTTATGGTAATTAACTACAGTAAACTTGTTCTAGTAATTAACCCTTTCAGTACCAGAGGGGTGTGCAACACAATGCAGAGCAATGCATTGCACCCCATCCCCCCGGCACTCAGAGAGTTGAAGGGCCACTATCATACTTTACTTTGCCCAAATCTGGTCTGCTCAGCTCCAAAATGGCTATTCTCGCCTGCTTGGGGAGGGGGAAGACCTGCTTGGCTGGCAGGGAGGCTGGAATCAGAGTGGAATTTTGTGGTTATGCCACCGGCTTCATTTCTTTCACACGCAATCCCCATAGGCTACCAGAGTTGGGTGAGAAAACCCATCATAACACACATGTAAAGTTCAAGACTACAACATAGGGTGACTATTATACATGGTAACTTTCAGAAGTAGCTCATCCTGAGATTTAAAAAAAAAAAAGACTTCTGTACCAGTCTGTTACTCTTTAAAGAAATCCGCATTCTATTAAAGTTACTCTATTAATGTGATGGGACATTGAAATGTTAACCCCTTGAGTTCCAGAATGAAAGGAGGAGGAAAGGAGATTTAATCTACAACAGCGGAAGGGTTTCTTTACTGTAAGGACAATAAAGGTATGGAATTCACTGCCTGAGGAGGTGGTGCTATTGAATACATTAGGTGCCTTTAAAAAGGGCCTGAATACTTATTTAAAAGAGCATAACATAGAGGGCTATGTACGTTAGTATTGGGATTAATATTTACTTAGGGCTTGTTGATCCAATGAGAAATCTGATTGCCATTTGGAATCAAGAGGGAATTCCCCCCCCCCCCCCCATTCAAGGCAGAATTTGAATTTGCTATATTGAGGGTGTTTTTTTGCCGTCTTTTGGATCAACAATGGTAAACAGGAATAGGAAAAGGGTTGAACTAGATGGACGCAAGTCTTTTTTTCAACCTAAATTACTATGTTACTATGATGTGCAAAATATTGCTTTAATTATTTGGATACCAGTGTGGTACTCAACATCATGGTTTGAAGCAACGCAGCAATGTACGCATGATGAGTCTGAGATACACACACTGATAATGCCACTCTTCCTTCACTATATTCCCAGTTTGTGTGATGGTCAGCCAAGCTCGCATTGTAGGGTATTTTTATTCACAGAGAACTGCAGGCTTCATCCAGAGACCCGGAGACACTGCCCAAAATCCGGAGTCTCCGGGTGAAACCCAGCAAGTTCCCAGGTATGGTGACCATGTGTCCTAGATTGCCCATGATATTCACAGATTTTAAATGTGTGTCCCACATCCCAGGCAGCCATTTTCTGGGAAAATACAAAATTCCAGAATGAAGACTCCAGCGCAGGGTTCTAAACACTAGAAGGAGAACTGCCCTTTGCCTATTGTGACAGAAAGTGATGCTTCTGCTGGGCTACAAGAATATGGCTTCCAGACAGAGCTCTAAACAGTAGCCTGAGAACTGAACTTTGCCTCCTGACATCAAATAGGAACTGCAGCACGATTTTGTTGTAGTGTACTGCTAGTCTAAGGCTTTGGATTTGACGTACGTATTCTTGTATCTCATAACCAACATCACTTTCTGTCACAGCACTCAATGGGTAGTTCTGCCTCTAGTGTTTAAAACTCTGTGGTGTGCCACAAAAAAGCATATTGCGCACTAATGTCCAGTGATATATACTGACACCCTCCCACATAGCTGCACTCAACCTGAGGACAAGTACTCTACTGCTCTCATCTGCACAGTTCCAATGATAAAATGGAAATGTGGTCACCTTACTACAAAATCTTTCTTATGGCATCAGAACTGGGGATCACTTTTCAGTGATTGGCAGGTCTGTTACCATAGTGTCATCTGACTTCCCACTTACAGATCCGTTGAATATAATTTTTATTCAAAAGGTAAAACAACTTTGTAGTAGTATAGTTCTTAAACAAAATCTGGGGAATTAAGGGTTAATGTTTTGGGACCATAAACCTTGTACCTCCTTTGCAAATAACATCTAATTTGTGATGCTATTTATGTAATTATGTAAAAGGAAACAGAACAACAGGAGGAGCTCCTATTGTAATATCGTCAAATAAAATCAGGTCACCAATACCCTTCACTGGTAGAAAATCTACTCCCACATACAGTGTTCAATGTAAAGACATATATGTTCACTAAAATTCAAACTGGAGGGATTTTTTCGCTGCTCCAACTACAGCATAAGTGATGATCCACTGGAACACTTTCAAATAGGAAGCTCCTCTATACATCCATTAGGAAGTAAAACATGTGGAGAAACAAAACAAAAAAAAAAGGGCACCTAACAGTGCTTGTTATACGGATAAATTTGGCACAAGATGGATGATAAGATACTCACAATTGTGGTTGTTGGGCAGAGGCATTTACCTTCTCCCAACAAAACAGACATGCAGAGAATACAAACCTGTATCTTCTCAGGTGGCAAGCAGAGAATACTGGAAAATCAGATCCTCTTATAAAATATTTACTGTATAAAGAAATGTATATAATGTAATATCATAAACAATAATAAAGATGCTTTCTGCCTGTAAGCTGGAGTGGTCTCATTGGCAGAGACTGATATCTAGCCAGTGAGACTGCTCCAGCTTCCAGGCAGAAAGCCTCCATCATCGGAGGAGGTGATAAAGGGAGGGGAGCAGAACAAGAGTGACCGACTGCAGTACAGTGCTAGTAACCGCAGTCTGTCCAGAGGCAGGGCTCAGGGCAGTAGTTATTTCTTAGAATTCACCCAAATAACACTGTAAACAAAAACAAAAACAAACAAAAAAAAAAAATGCAGTATTACACATAATCGCTATATAAAGTACATATTAAGACAAAATTGTTCAGGAGTGATAGATCCCCTTTAACGGCTGCCTAGCCCCATATTGGGTGGTCATTAAGGAATTAAATTTTCCCCCTTCCACCCCCTTTCCCTATATCACGTAGAGTCTACTCAGATATGAAATCCAGTCACATGACCGGACGTATCGCAACGATGGACAATATTGTGTCTGTCAGTATAAGGAAATCCCTGCCCCTCCCCCTTACAACATTATGCCTCGTAGTGATCCATCCAGGGAGGCTTTCTGCTATGAGGAGACTCTGTGTGAAGCAGGGAAAAGTACCTGGGGGGGGGACTTTAAAATTATATTACATGAAGAATACAACATTATGGACATTTCCAAAGTTACGGTTCTGTTATAAAAATGATAATGAATAATCGTCCATAACTTCATATGCAGATTTTACTATCCCTTTAAAGGTTGCACCCTTCAATGAATGCCAGACCTACGTGGGACCTGACCAGTAATATTGGATGCCACTCACAAAGGCCAGCCATCACACATACACCACCCCCGCATTCCAATCAGTTGTTAGAATGCAGGCGAGATATGAGTGAAAACAGTAAGGAGCAAGACAGTTGCACCATAGGGGATAAATATTCCCAAAAATCCCTTAGATTTTAGACCATGCTAGCATTTAAGAGGTTAAAAGCAGCATGTAGATTAATGGGGAATTTTCATTTGTCTCCTATGCTGCCATCAGTGTGCACCAGAATTACTCCAATTTAGGTTCCTGAATACAACTGTGCATCGCTAATGAAAGAAAGAATGTCTACCTGCTACTTTAACCCTTTGACTAACAGAGATGTATCCATCCAGGATACCTTCCTGGCACTCAAAATGCTAAAACAGAGTAACATTGTACTGTACCTTTGTAACTGACTACACTGTCTAACAAGTCTTAAACAGCTTCAGCCAATGAAGACTGACCCTGTAACAGGACTCCATTCAACTCTGATTCCATGATAATTTGAGACTTGGCTATTAACCCTTTGGATACTAGAGGCATTTCTAATGAATTTCATAGCAATGCTATGGAGAAGTCTTTAGCATCCAAGAGGTTAATAAATTAGCCATATAGAAATGGCAAAAATCCACTTGGCCAACAATCTCTTCATGTTAATAGCCACTTATTCTGTTTGACCCTTGACCCAGCTGTATTATCTTGTTTTCCATAATCATTCTCACATTGCTTCCTTCTGATTTTCATTTTGGAAATGTAATTTCCTCATGTTTATACAACACAAAGTAAGTATTGCCGTACAGAACCTCCTGTTAGCAATCCAAGTGGAGTAAATCATTTTCATTTATTTTTATGCTGATCCATTGACTGAATCCTTATTTCTTTCATATTTATATGAGCGTATGCCAACATAATGCTGTATACATCCTCTCTAATTCATGGCCCATAGTAATCAGAAGAAAAGGATAATTAATGAGGTCATCTTTGGGTCATGTGAAATCATTGCTCCTGGAGACAAAAAAAGGATGAAAATAATATACATAAGCAATCTTGTCTTGACCAAAATCTGACAATCCATTCACCATGAATTACAGCCTTGCTGCCAGTCCTATCTACAAAGATTACAAAAACTGGAGTGATGAGTCAAATAACTATTGCTATGTAACGCTTTACTGTCCAATAAAAATATGCATTTCATTTGTTTTTTGAACTAAAAGCTTTTGGCCATTTGCACAGTGTAAAAAAGTGGAAAAATGCAGGGGCTTTGCCACCGGGGACAGTCTATACAAAAATTATTACAGCTCAATATTTTAGCACCCATGCCAATTAGTGTCCAAAAGGAAAATGTAATTTATAATGTTCTCTATGGGAAGACTTACTATGGCTTTCTATAAAACTGCTGTTTAACCCTTTGAGGGGTATACAACTTATTGCAGTTGCTTGCCCCTCTGGCACGCAAATTGTTATTAGGGATGGGTGAACAATCACGTTTTCTTTTGCAGGAGTTTTCATTTAAAAACACGCTTTCTCTTTTTTTTGTAGAAGTTCCTGCAGATAGAAAATCCATTAAGATTTCTGCTCTTTCACTATAGCCACTGACATTCCCACAAGAATTTTGTCATTTCTGCCTTTGCTTTCCTTGTCCACGAGAATTCCTCCTGAAATACTAGTGGAAGCCCAGCACAAGCAGATAGTATCACTTCTCAGTATATATTTGTCTTGTCTTGTGGATGTAGGATTAAGACTGTGTGTAATGCCATTTATCAAGTTGTACCTGTTTGTCTTGAAAGTATGACGTATTATGTCTGTATGTGTAGTACCTCCTTGTCTCAGTCTCAGCTCAGGGAGGCTCACCTATCTGCTTGATTGTCACTGCCATCTATCAGTTAAAATGTTTTGTGTTTTTTTTTGTTTTTTTTTAACTCTCCTTTCTCCCTTCACACCCAGGCTTCTCACACTCTACCTGCCCAGAGAACAAATGGCTACTCTAAAGGACCAGCGGTCCCGGGGTGTGCTGTCCCTTAAGGACCACATAGAAGACTTAAAAGTAAAAGTACGTGACGTGGCAGGACCATCACTGGTCCTTAAGTGCCTGACCAGCGTGACGGTCCTGCCATGCCGATGGTCCTTAAGGGGTTAATCAAGTAATTCCAGCTCCCTCACTGGCACCAACTTTTGAACTGGCAAGTTAGCATGGTAATACACAGGGGAAACACTTCACATGGGGGGCAAACTGCATATTTCCATTAATTTCAATGCAATGAAAAACGTGGCAAAACTACACTTTCAAGTGAATTACAGTGGAAGTGATGTTTTTCTCATATGTTGCTTTTTGTGGCAACATTTCTTGCCCATCACCAATGTTTGATGTAAAAAAAAAAGCAACAAACAAACAAGATTGCTTTTGTATATGATAATCATCATGGAAAATACGTTGGCAGTGAGAGTACTGTTGCTTTACTCAGCAGAAAAAACTTGTAGAGTATTTTTACATAAAAAGGGTTTCTGCGCCTTTAAATGGACCTTTTAGACAGGTTAATAAGCAGTCAACAGGGTGTGAGATATCTGCTCCTGGACAAGGGTCCAAGAAAACCCTGGTAAGATTAAAAGAAAAAAATATCCAAGCTTGAATGCTAATTTCCAGGCACAAAACTATTTACAAGTTTACTCAAATTGTATTATTGTGTTCTCGTTATGACTTACTACCATAGTTAAAGAAGCCAAGGAACATCAGACATGCACACTAAACATAGATAAATGATCCTGACGTGCAGGTTTCTAGGGAACTCTCCAAGACCAGGCAGCTGACATTAATAATAATAAAAATAAAAGACCAAAAGTGACACAAAATCACCCAGATTGAACTCTATGCAAACTAACATGCTAAAATGACTTGGGTGAATTTCAGAGAACTTTTAAAAACATCCATGTTTATGTTATCCATTTTATTTTAAAACTATTGTTTGAGACATTTACCTTTATTTGTCAATTTATTCAAATTAAGCAGGACTGGCTGGCATAGCTTGAGGCATCATATACTAACAATCCACTCTCCTTCCCAACTGCCATTTCTGACCAGGAAGTACTGCTAATTTGCATTAACTGACAAAAAACAAAGCTAAATAGCTCATAAACTATAGTTTAAATAAAGAAAGGCTAACAATCACTCAAATTATTTTAAACTTTAAACCCTTGGATGCCAAGGAGGGTTCAACCCAGTAAGGCTGATATACGAAGATGAAGTGAATGAAGCAGTGACTTATCATCCTCACAACTTTATCTCAGTCAATAGAAAATACCAAACTGTCTACATAAGCTGTTAACAGTTCTATATGACCATCTTTAATTTTTCAGATAACTCTACCTTGTAATGCAAATGTTGATGTAGTCTGCAGCCCCACTTGGTAGTGTGCAGTACCTCATGCTAAAGAGTTTAACTCAGTGCCTCTCCGCTGCTGATGTTCCCATCCACTGTACTCTTTCTGCACTGTGTTATCTGACATTTCCGCAGGAAATCTCTCTGATTACCAAACAGTATTCATGATACATCAAGCAATGAATTCATCGGATTCAATGCAGGGCAAGATGTGGGCCCAAAGTGAGCTTGTCCGAAGTGAACTGTATAACAGATCTGAGCAGCTGCATTGAATGTGGGGTGGGCTAAAGAAGCTTGACTAGCAGAGCTCCCAATTATTATGACAAGATAGTAGCACTCTCCCTCTTTAACACCGAGCTGAAGGAAAGATACAATTAAAAGCTAGAGAATGAGAACTGGGGAATAAAATATGGATAGATACACTATATTATTGCTGTAGAGAAGGATTGTGGGGGAAAGTGGAAAGGTGAGAAGTTCACTTTAAATCATGTTTAAATCAATGAGAATTTTTCCTTGTCCCCCTATAGTGGAGTTGGTTTGTCCCAGTATTGCTTCAGTTCCCGAAAGTACATCAGCGTCCATGTGAGTTGCCATTCCTGTGTTTATCAGTGGGTTTGTACTTACCTACTCATTTATTAATGAACTAGTTGAAGAGCCCGTGTACACGGGCCACAGTGCCACCCAGCAATGGCCATGGTGCAGTCATGCACAGTAGAGACTGCCAGCGCCGTGGCTGATATGGAGGAGGGCACTCCGAATTCAGGCCGTAGTCTGAAATCAGAGTACCCCGTATCAGCCATGGCGCGGGCAGTCTGTAGTGCGCATGACTGCAGCGCTTGCAGCTGTCTCTACTGGGCATGACAGCTTCTGACAAACACACATTTAGCAAATTATTATATAGGATGAGACAGAGAAACTATGCTCCATGAAATTCTGAAACAAATGAAATTCATTATAGGGGACAAATAAAAATTTCCATTGAGTTGAAGAGGCTTTTAACCCTTTAAATTCTAGAGAGATCTCCAACACAGTGCTTCACAATGAACTGAAGACCTCTCTAGCATTCAACGAGTTAAAATCCCTGTTTGAATAAATGAGAATTTGGGGAGCTTTATTTCTCCACTATAATGCAGTTGCTTTACTCTAGTAGGCCCAGACCTGTCTTTCTGACAAAACGCACCTATATTACTGTTGGTCTTTTTTATGTAAAACTAACAAAAGGAAATGATAGATCTATGAGCTTGACTTCTGTAGTGCGTAAGATATTAGTTCTGAATACTGTCAGTTAGTAACCCTTCTATGTGAAGACCAACAATTTTATTAGTAGGAATCAGCATGGTTTTATGAAGAATAGATCATGTCAGACTAATTTACTTGCATTTTATGAAAGGGTAAGTAGTAATCTGGACAGAAGAATTGCTGTTGATGTAGTATACTTGGATTTTGCAAAAGCCTTTGATACAGTGCCACACAACAGGTTACTGCATAAATTAAAAGGCTTTGGATTGGGTGTTGTTATCTGTACATGGATTGAGAACTGGTTAAATGATGGCAGAGATTTGTTGTAAATGGAACCTTTTCAAGTAGGCCTAAAATTGTATGTGGGGTGCCACAGGATTCAGTCCCAGCCCAATGTTTTTTAATTTGTTTGTTTAAAATTTGTGTCTCAATCTTTGCGTATTACACTAAGCTGTGTAAGGAAAGGCATATAGAACAGAATATTTTTTTTTATCTGCAGAAGCTTTTAGATAAACTGAGTGAATGAGCAGAAATGTGGAAGATGACACATTGTAGATAAATGTAAGGCTATGCATTGTGATTTAGAAAAAACATGCTACATATTCACTAAATGGGAAACAACTTGGGAATCCTCATTAGAGAGAGATTTAGGAATACTGATAGATGATAGAATTCACAGCAGTGTGCAGAGTCACTCATCTGCTGCAAAAGCAAATAGGGTACTATCGTGCATAAAAAGGGGTACCATGGATGGGATGAAAATATAATTCTACCTTTATATAATTCCTTGGTAAGGCCTCACCTTGAATATGGAGTATAGTTTTGGGCACCAGTTCTTAAAAAATACATAACTGAACTGGAAAATGTCCAGGGACGTGCAACAAAACTGATATAGGGATTGGAGGATCTGAGTTATAAAGAGAGACTAGCCAAACTGTGTTTGTTTACACTAGAGAATAGAAGCCTAAGGGGTGATTATGATTGCTATTTACCAATATATTCAAGATCAGTACAAAGAGCTCTTCAATGAGTGAAGAATGGGAGGTCATGCAATAAGAGTAGAGGAAAGGCACATTTGATTAAAACAAAGGCAGGGATTTTTTACAGTAAGAACAGTAAAGTTATGAAATTATTTACCTCAAGATACCTATCTAGCATAGAACAATATTGATTATTATGACAGTTGACTTCACAGCAGATAGGATGTTGATCCAGGTAAATATCTGACTTCCATTTCTAGTCAGGAAGGAATTGTTTTACCCACTTGTGGCTTAATTGGAAATGGCTTCAGTGGGGTTATTTTGTCTTCTTCTGGATCAATCAATGCCATTTTCTAGAGTTTAAGATTTTCAAAAGCTCCAGCATTGTGACTGAAAGTATGTTAATAATGAAACTCAGGAAGTATTGGATAACTGGAGTGGCCTAGGCTGGGCAACTGCTTGCCAACAAGGGTTGAGCCTTGAGCTTTGTGGTGCCATGGTACAGGTCCACTCAACAAAGTCCAAAGAAGGCATCAAAATCTCCATAAGCAGGGGGTGAAATCATCAGGCCTGGGTTGGGGTAGGCTGAGGACATTAGGGGGAAGATGCACTAGGGCGGCATAAAGAGGTGACGAAGTGGAGCTGACTTCTCCAGTGATATCACTTCTCCAAATCCTATGGATACTATGCACAAAATTGTTTCCTACTTGAGAAATCTTAGTCCATAACTCCATAGACTAACACAGGAACTGGAGAAGTGATATCGCTGAAGAAGTTCTCTCCTCTTTATTACCTCTTTATCACACCTTTGTGCAACTCCCCCGAGGAGTCACAGGGCAGTCCCAGGTTGATGCAGACAGCAATCAAGAGACTATGCGAAGTCAAACCACAATTATGGGATCCAGAGAAAAATTTAGAGTCCTACTTCAAAGTCAGGTCCAAGAAATCAGTCACTAAAGAATGCTAAGCAGAAGTAGTTGACATTTAAGCAGAGTATTCCAGGGAAGATGGGAGTAAATAATATGCTCAGCATAAGAAACATACATGTACATGCACAGTGCAAATGTGCGAGAGATCAGTAAGGATGAGAAAAGTAAAGAAAGAGCAGATGAACACAATTGCACTTGCATACCTAAAGAGAGACAATAGGATGCCATCTGAGATAAGAGTCCAGCCAATGACCTTTAAATACATATAATCCATTACTAATGTGACCATATTCACAGGACAATATAATATATAAATAATATATAATTATTAGACTACATAATAATTTACATATTTCTGACCGCACATTACTGTGATTTGCATAACTTTCTTTCCCTCCTTCTTGGTGTTATAATATCATTGTTGAATAGTGTGTTTTAATAGAATCCATTATTCGGGACTTCAGAACATCGATCTCATCCCATTGTATAATTGGACCACACTGAGTTATAATGTCCAGGCAATAAAATCATATTTATATTTAAGGGAGTGATGATTTCAAGAGATAGTAATGCCCAACATAAAATTACGTGTATAGGTTATTACTCTGAATAAAATATGCATGCAATACTTGAATACTTAGTAATGTTCCATTACTCTCTGTGAGGAGAGAGACTGCCCAGTTTATTTACCAATAGAGGGAGCCATTGGCACACATTTTCCTTTTCCTTATGTCTCCTGTGGATAAAACATAAGTTACATCTTGATTAGGTTAGCCCAGCAAAGCTCAGTGTACTACCTGATTCCTGGAAAAAGGACAACTGTCAATTGTAGTTTTAAGGTTTCATTTACTAACCATATTACTGGCAGCTCTCTGTTTTGCTTTATCTTTTCTTTATAGGATACCAGAATTGTCATAGCTGTTGTATGTAACGCCAAGGCAGTCTCATCACAATGGAAGAGTCTGCCTTAACACACAGAACCAGAAAGGTATGGTTGATCCATTGTCACAATCTGTTATGTATCTGATGGTAGGTCTTTCACTGTAGCTAGCAGGGAGGCACACATCCATGCAAAACCACACTGAAATACAGACCTGAGGATGAATACTGAGACCCCTGCAGTAGGAGACCACACAAGGGGAGGTCCAGAAGTCTGAAGAACCTGTAGCTCTTGAGCTTCTAGGTACAACATGTAGCTGGTCAGCAAGATACTGGTAGCTGAGAATCTGTAGCAGCCGGGTATGACCTGGAGCAGGGTAGCAATAACTGAAGTGCCTGTAAGAAGCAGCCATTCGAACACGGAGGTTGAGCCCCTAGGTTTGTGCGACAGTAAAGAGGAAATTGACAAGTCCAAAAGCACAGAACCACATCAGGAGGCAAAGGCAGTAAAGCAATGCGGGGTAGGGCAGGCAGTACATGTTCCAGGGTGATGCAATGGTCCAAATTCATAAGTAGATTGAAAATCAGTGCAAGTCTAGATGTATAGGTCAAGGTCCAGAGCAGGAGACATTAGCAGAGGTACACCAAGGAGTCCAAACAGAAACAGAAATGCCAAGTGTGAGGAACAGGGTGCAAAATGACTGAGCACTAACTGAAGTACTAGGTGTGTTTTAATTACTCAGAAACATGGAGGCATGCAAAAGATGCACAAATGATGGATAAGTTGTGTACTAAAACAGGAACAAAAAATAAACAAAAGGTCACAATGTTATTGGTAACAGAAAGGTCGGCTTCATCTAGCAGTTTGCCATCCAGTGGTATGGACAGGATATCCATATTGGGGGCTTAACACATACAGGTTACTTGCTCTGTATAAATAAATATTCATATTGAAATATTTTTAGATTCACCTGTTTGAAAAATCTCTTGTTTCACAAGTGCCCGAATTGTATAATAACATAGTTGATGAGGTTGAAAAAAACAAATGTCCATCAAGTTCAGCCTTTACTGAATCACCTTTATTTTTGTTGATCTAGAGGGAAGAATCAAACAAACATTGAAGCCATTTCCAATTATGCCCCAAGTGGGAAAGGAAAATTCCTTCCAGACTCCAAAAGACAGACTGATATCTCTGTGGATTGGCAGCCTATGTGCACTGGAACCACCTGTGATATTTATCTCTATCATTCTGAGTGAAAAAGGTATCTAATAATTTTTTGAAGGTATCTACATTATCTCCCAGCACAGCCTTCTCTTTCAAGGAGCTCCACCTCCTTACTGTGAAAAAACTGCCTTTGTTTAGGTCTAAAGCACCTTTCTGTTAGCCTTAAAGGATCCCTCTTAGTTTTTGCTCAGTTATTTGAGTAAAGAGTTCCCCAGAGAGTGCCTTGTATTGGCCTTGAATATCTATATGTAAAATGTTAATCATATCACTCATTAGACACCTTTTTTCTAATGTACAGAAACCAAGTTTGACTAATCAATCCTTTGAATGCCAGAGGGATACACAATGCATGCGTTGCATACCCCTCTGGCACTTAAAAGGCTAAAATCTTACAATCCCTTTTGTTGTAATTCTTTATACTATTTCAGGTTGAAAAATGTACTTTTAAGAATAGTTGCTCAAAACTGTTCTCCATGTGCTAGATAAGGTATTATCAATAATTTATAGAGGCTGAATTATACTCCCATCCCATGTGTCTATACTCCTTTTTTATAAATGATAGTGGATGCCTTTCTGACTGAAACTAATAATGATAATTATGATATCTGGTTTCATTGCAAATAGGATGTTGATCCAGGGAAATATTTGACTGCCTTTTGGAGTCAGGAAGGATTTTTGTTAACCCACGTGGGGCTTCCTGAATACCCCTGTGGCACTGAAAGGGTTAATTTCACATGATTACGTTCCCTAGTAATTACCAACACTTACAGAACTGCTGCATTTTGACACATTGCTACAAGATTCACTCCAAATCTGCTTTATATTGCAGGAGGCCACCAATTCCAGCACACAAATCAAAGCTCCTACCCCCCCACTCACACATAAAGTCACACACTTGAAGTAAAAAGAGGTTTGGTTTTTAACTCCATGCTTACTGCACTAATAGAACACAGTCAAAAGCAAACATTCAATCAAATTGATGCATTCAGAATTAACCAAGACTTAGCTTTTTTTTTTTTTTTTTTTTTTCAGTGAAAGTGACCCTTGTGCTGACAGAACTCACTTCAGTTCAAACCTGCTTATAACAGTAGGAGGCTACCAATTATAACACACCAATCAAATTTATATCCTAAGCATGAGCTTTAACCCATTAACAATGGGTAACATGCCAGGATGTCACAAGAATCAGTCTTTTAAAGAAGAATGACGGTCCTGGCATGTCAAGACTTTCCTGAACGCAGTATGTCTCTGAGTGGACTGTGATCATGTTGAGGAGACTCTCAAGGACCAGAGCAGTCACTTTTATCCTTTTTCCAGTGGCTTCCTTGATCGCTTGGAGCCACATGATAAAGGCAATAAATGTAAACATTTTCTTTGTAAGTGTTGTCTGCCTCTCTTCTCCTCACTGTGATCATAAGGAAGAAAGGCAGAGAACACTCATCAAAATAGAGAAAAAAACCAAAGAGGGGGTCATTTTTATTTTGACTGATGAGGGCAGGACTAGAGGTAGAGTAGGTCTGGTCACTTGATGACCTCCTGCCACCTCTTTGTAATACTGAATAAATGGTTTAGAGCAAGACCAAAGTATTCTATTTACACACAGTAAATTAAGCACACATATAGTGACATTTAAACCAACATTAGGGGAGTTTTATTACTGTGGAGCAATGCTATCCCCTTACAATGTCCAAATAAAGGGACATCAGGGTGGGAAAGACAGACACTGGGGTTTTTGGTTCAGAGAGACAGTATCAAATTCATTCCTTTTATCCAGCTCCTATTAATTGAACCATTTGAGTACAAATTATAACAGGAAAACCTATAAAAATGTTGAGTTTTTTTTTATTATTATTATTATTGTATATCATTTGTGTGGGTGAACTAAATAAATTAGAGGAAAATATAGTTGACCAAAGGCATACAAGAAAGGCCAAATTTGCTTGTCCTCTAAGGACCCATGATGTGCCAGGACCATCTTGGGTCCAACGTGCATTAAGAACCCATGATGGTCCTGGCACATTATAGATTTCAGGGCTCCCTGCACAGCTGCACACTGTTTAGGGAGCCCTGAATCAGTTACACAAAACAAAAAAAAGCTCAGTGGTCCTTGAGTGTCGGATGCTCCCGCCCAGTCCTTAAAGGGATAAAGACAAGCCTTTTTGGGGGGTTCCTGAGCAGCACACAGCCACGCTGGAACCCGTGAAATCCATGATGTGCCAGGACCATCATGGGTCTTTAACGCAAGTTATCCACGTTTCTCGCACATCATGGGTCCTTAAGGGGTTAAGGAATAAAAGGCAAAACATAATAATGCTAAGATATTGAAAGCAGTCTATATGATTTGGTGGTGATAGTAGTAATAATAGTGGTGGTGATAGTTTTAGTAATAATAATAGTGGTGGGTATAGTAATAGTAGTAATATTAGTGGTGGTAATAGTAGTAGTAGTAGTAGTAACAATAGTGGTGGTGATAGTAGTAGTACTAGTATTATTATTATGATTCTTTATTTATATAGCGCCAACTGATTCTGCAGCACTGTACAATTGGAACAGAGATACAGAGGTATTAGATAGTACAATCAAATGTGGAGAACAGAAGGATCAGAGGGTCCTGCTCGTGAGAGCTTAGTAATAATAGTGGTGGTGATTGTAGTAGTAATAATAATAGTGGTGGTGATAGTAATAGTAATAATAATAGTGGTGGTGATAGTAGTAGTAGTAGTAATAGTGGTGGTAGTAGTAGTAGTAATAATAATACTGGTGGTGATAGTAGTAGTAGTAATAATACTAGTGGTTTTAATAGTAGTAATTGTGAGGCTTTCTGGACTTTTACTCTAGGAACCAGGTTGCCTCAAGGGTTACGTTTCCAGTGGGATAACATTGGTCACTGATATGGTTAAATGGATATAGTTACTGCCTTTGACTTCCAGATATACCTGTACTGTAACTGCTTTGTTTTTAAGTTTGTATTTTAACTATCGGTTATTTTAATATGTGTCTGTATATCAATAATATAACATTTGCTATTGTAACAATTTGTAACTTAAGACCCTCCAGTTGTTGAGGACTACAACTTCTGTTATTCCCCACCAGTCAACACCTGGTGGGGGAATGATGGTAATAGTAATCCTACACTGCTGCTAGGCCTACCGCTGTCCCAACATGTCACTGACGTATTCTCTGGTAGAATGGTTTGTTCCATGACACGACAGGGTTGGCTGATTCTTTCTTTGGCTACAATATGAAAATATTTGCAAATATTCTCCTCTGATGCAGCATAGTTAATGCACACAATGTATTTACAGGTAGGAGACTCTTTACTCCTATCTTTATTTTTTGGTATGACTTAATGAGACTGATGTACAAAGAGGAGTTGTGGAAATTGTGGCACAAACTAACTGAGCCCTAAAGGACAAATATTAATTCCTATTGATTTAAATGGGGCTATACACTCCTTGACTGCTAGTAGATAGGAATCCAAAGGAAAACGCCCGTAATTTTAGATGGGGCCTTTTTCCCTTTGAGTGCCAAAGAGGCATCCAATGCATTGCTTTGCAATGTGTTGAATACCCCTCTGCCACTTAAAGGGTTAACCTCTTGAATGCTAGAGAGGACACAAACACATTGCTTTGAAATGCATTGATGGCTTCTCTAGAATTTGTGGGGTTAAATGCCCCATTTAAATCAGTGGGAATTAGTATTTTCCCTCTGTGGTGCAGTTGGTTTGCCCCAGAATTGCTACAGTTCTTTCTAGTGCATCAGCGTCAGTTTTTTATGTAAATTCTCCTGTTTCTACATTTATGAACAATATGTTTTTACATTTAAAGTGTTTTACACATTATTACTTTGTAGCACAGAAAGGTTACAAAAAGATGGTCCAAGCTGATATGAAATGCTAGTATTGATTGGTCAGCATAGAAAACTCTTAAAGGGGAATTATAGAATGAGCAGCTCTTAAAGGGATAGTAACACTTACATTGAACAACACTGCATCTTGTAGCCCTTTAAATAAGAAATTAAATGCCCCAGTGCCATCTCTCAAACCTTTATGGTTTGAGAGATATCCGCTTTCAAAGTTCCCCCCTCCCTGACGTCAGTGCTCTAGCTGACTGCAGGGGAATCCACTCCCGGGACCGTCGGAGGCTCTTCAGCAGAGCCAAGATCGCATTCATGAAAAATGAAATCCTTCACTGAAAGGAAACCAAGCACACATAGAAGACCGTTCCAGTGAAGGATTTCTTTTGCAATAACACAATCTCAGCTCTGCTGAAGAGCCTCCGCTTGCCCAGGCACCGATTCCCCAGCAGTCAGCTAGATCGCTGACGTCAGGGAGGGGGGAACTTTCAAAGCGGATATCTCTCAAACCATAAAGTTTTGGGAGATGGCACTTGGGGCATTTAATTTATTTTTTAAAGGGCTACAAGATACAGCATTGTTAAATGTAAGTGTTACTATCCCTTTAAAGGTACATGTCTTTCAGGCAGCAGTCAGGTATATCTATATGCAATGTTATAGCTGTTTTTGGTCTCTCTTGTAGTCCACTGTAAACTCTTTGTTTAAAAACTTGCAACTTCTTGTGTTCCTTGTTATCCATTCAGGTCTACGAAAGTCAGTTGTATGCAGTGGGGAGTTGTAGCACAAAGGAAATTTGAAAGAGATCATTGTATAGAGGAAAGTACAGGTATTATGTAAATACACCTGACTGTTGAATAAAGGATACCTAAGTAATCTGATAAATTAAGAGCCACTTATTTCTAGATAAAGGACATACTGAAAATCTCTCTCTCTCTCTTGTTCATCAATAGATTTTTTATTTAACCATTTCCGTGCCAGAGGGGTACTCATCGCATTGCAAAGCAATGCATTGCGTACCCCTCCGGCACTCTAAGGATTAAATATAAAAGCCGGGACATGTTCAGTATATTAATAAATTTATGGAGGGAGCCATTTTCAAAGAACAAACAATAGGACATTAAATGAATTTAAGCGTGGGAAGCTATGGCCATATTGTCCATTTGATACTGTTGGGCATTCTGTTCTTGTTCAGGGATTTTACATAATGTATCTTCCTGGCTTTCTGTTAGAATCTGATTAAAATGTCTTGTCTCTATTACAAATGGATATGCCTCATTCATTTGTAATGTACTGTCAGCAGTAATACTAAACCTAGCTGTCATAGTTGGTCTCATAAGAACAGAGAGATAACATGTGGTTTCTTTATGATGATCTAACTAATTACATATTCTTTATGTAATATGGCTCCACAGTGTATATATCCATCTTTAAATGTATGCAAACTGATGTATGTTCGATTTTCGTGAGGTAATGACCATGTCTGGAGACACCTGAGCTGTATGTGTAAGCCAGCTATAGGTATAGTAGGAGTTAAGAAAAACCAGATAGCAATAACACCATGCTGTAAGAACGTCATTCATATCATCAAAAGCTGTTAACCATCCTTTACTGTTTCTTTTGGCAATAACATTTGTTCCTGTAGGGGTGTCTCAAGGCTCTGTTCTGACTCCTTTACTTTTCTCTCTGTACAACCTTTCATTGGGTGAAATTATCAAATAATTTGGCTTAAAATATCATTTATAGTCTGATGATACCCACATTTACAAGTCTATTCCAAATCTTTCACCCCTAATTCAGTTGCAGTTGCTTCTTAGTCATTTCCTCCTGGAGAGCTCATCATTGTCGTAAGATAAATATGTCAAAAACCAAACTTATCATTTTCCCTCCCAGATCTGGCCCAACACCCAATTTCATCATAACAGTTCATGGAATTCACATTCTTCCATTTGACTCAGCACACTGACTGGGAGTCATATTGGATGGTTTTTTTTTGTTTTTTTTTAACCTTTTCTATTACATTAAATCCATGGCAAAATCTGTCACTTCTTCTTTTGTAACATTCCTAAAATCTGGACATTTTTGCCTACATAAGGATCAGCTGAATCGTGAACCATGCGGCCACTCTTATGGTCCCTTCATGGTGATTGATGTAGTCCATCATAGTCAGTTTTTAGGCTTGATCTTAACAGGGGATCCCTGGAGATACTGAGGCCTATGCTTCAAAGCTAGACTAATCACCTGAGGCTCCAGAACACTGATGGCAGAAAAATCTCCATTCTCATCCAAAAACCCTGAGCCATCTGTAGCCAAGGTAGCACCCAAGCCCGTAAGGCTGGCATCTATCATGACATCATCCAATTTGAAACGGCCAATGGAAGTCCAGTTGGACAGACACATTACACAGGAGAGATGACACTTATACCTGGATTACTTCCTGAAAATCTCTAGTTGTTGCTCACGGATGGAATTGTGCAAATGGGGCTGCTTCTAGAGCAGAGACCAGATAACCCAGCACCTTCATTCGCTACATCACCGTAGCAGATGGGTGAAGCAGAGCCAGTGAGGTAACAAGGGAATCTTGTCTTCTGGAACAAAGATGAGGGTAGAATCTCATACCAAGAAAGATAAGTACCTGGTTTGGAATCAGAAAAGTTTTTTTAAAAAATGGAAATAAAACCCAACCGTGCTGTACCTGAACAGACACACGTCTGCATCTGAAGACACAAACTCTTCTCTAAAGGAGCTATTACCAAAAGGTTGCTCAGGTAGGCAAGGAGATCCCTAGAGAATGGATCTGAGTTGCCAGTGCTGTCATGACCTTTGTTAAGACCTGTGTAGTGGAGGCCAACCCAAACGGAAAGCAATGAACTAAAACAGATATTCTAGAAAAGCAGACTGCAGAAAGCCCTGACAATCTGCATGGATGGGAAAAAGTTGGTAAGATTCCTTTATGTCCTGAGAGGCAAAAAAAAAAAATGCCTTGGACACATGGCAGTGATGACACTGGGTACCAACAAATATTGTCAGGGGTAAGGAAAAACGTGTATCTTCTATGGAAAGAAGGAATGTTTAGAAGAAACCTAAAGCAATAAAGCATGACTAAAAGCCTGCTCCAGCTCTGGGACACACGACTGCTTACCCATGAACGGAAGAGGAACCAAGGACTTTTTGGGAGACTAAATACCAGATCTTAGAGATAGCCATAACAATATCAACCTTAGGCATGTCAGCAAAAGACAGCTTCCAAAAGCTGACAGCCATAGGCCTAGTCAGGTGAGAAATAAGGCTGCACCAGAAGCCACAATGTTTGCCTTCATTCGAGAATCCAGGCACTTATCAGTCTTTTTTTTAAGGGCTGCTGCATACGCAAGCAGTAGGACTGTATTCTAGGAGAGGTAAGAAAATGGAGAGGGTAGCCAGTTGCACTAAAGCATCTGCAGAAAAGCGATAGACAAGAGAGGAGAATCTAGAAAGGAACAACCCCTTGTCAGGTGTACTCCATTCATCCAGGAGTACCTAGTCTAAGGAATGACAAAGAGGAAAAACGCAGCTTCCTTTCTCTTCCTTTTTTTTTTTTTTAAACTGGACCGCATTTTGGGCGGGATTAGTCTAATATGTATGTGGAAACTTCTCTGTAATGGCAATAGAGAGCAAAAATGTGATGTTCTTGACCGGTGACTAGCCGGAGAACAGGCCATTGTGCTTTTGTTTGTGCTCAGAGCCTCTCACATCATTTTTGGCTTGTTTCTGCGAAACACTTAGGGTCTCTCCCTAAGTGTAAAGGGTAATCCAGACGTGGACCCCTTGCTCTCAGTGCCTAGGGAAGCCAGCTGCACCTCACTGACGAGGCCCAAAATAAGGCCGAAACGTATGTCTGGGGTTAGCTGGTTTTTCCGTGCAGTGGAGACTTGCCCATCGTTTTGGTACTGGACTGCTCTTATGGGTGGGATTAGTCTAATATGTATGTGGAAAACGTGAGGCTGCTGAGCGGTGGCTAGCCATAGAAATGGCCATTGTGCTGTTTGTTCGTCCTCAGAAGCCTCTCGCATTTTGAATGCGTATTGTAAATACTCTTAGGGGTCTCCCTAAGAGTGAAGGGTAATCCAGATGTGGACCCCTTGCTCTCAGTACCTAGGGAATCCAGCTGCACCTCCCCGACGAGGCCCAACAAGGCCGTAACATATGTTGGGGGTTAGCTGGTGTTCCCGAGCAAAGGGGATTTGCCCATCATTTTGCAACTGTACCACCCTTTGGGCGGAATTAGGCTAATATGTATGTGAAAATTTCTCCTCTATAATGGCACTAGAGAGCTAAAACATATTGCTTCTGAGCGGTGACTAGACGTACAACAGGCCATTGTGCTGTTAGTTTGTCCTCAGAAGCCTCTCGCATTTTTGTATGAGAGCTTCATTTTTCTGCCTTAAAAATATGAGGGGAAGAAGAAAAGGACCATGAGGCCTCAGAGTCCTTCAAGTTTTCTAGGACAACTTGGATGAAACCATCAGTAGGAGAACAAGGGTCTTCCACAAAAGAAACTCCAATAGAGAAGGACAAATCCAAAACATTCTCATTAGTGTCCCCTTCCTCAACTGATGAGTCCCTCTGTGAAATAGCTGCCATGACTTCTGGGGGAACTGGTGGTCCCAAGACCAAGATTCTTGAATTCCTGAATAGAGTAAGGTATAGAATACCTAGGAGGATAAATAATCTGGAATGAGGAGAAATTGAATAAAGGTGTTAAGGAGGGGGGTGCCACAAATCCCGACAGCTTTAAGTACAGACATGTTACAGGACAATATAACTCAGATAAAAGTACTTAATGTAAAGTTGAAAGTACTATCTGCCTGAAAGGTACACTGATATGCATGAAGACAAGTGAAATAAAAAACAAGTGAATAAAAAAGATCAGCAGAGAAACTCCTTTTCCATGCCCTAAATCCTTGTAAAAATGGGCTTAAGGGTAATGTACTCACTACCCAATGCCTTTTTTAAAATGGCACTGTGGCCCTCCAGCTGTGGCACAATACCACCCCCAGTATCAAGGGGTGGGGGATATGTCCCCAGGCTACCACTATGCAGTTCAAATATAGAGAATCCCAATAAGCCCCCTTACACCTACTGGAGTGCAACCAGTGGAATTGACAGTCCCTAATAGCGTCTTTATGCCAATACATTATGGCAGCACAGCATGAAAAATCGAATGTGCATTAAACATAAGTAAAAAAATACAAATTAAATATAGAATAAAAATGAATGAAAATTCCCCTCTGGCAAAGGAGATGTATAGTGGGACTGACAGACATGTAACCAATTGTACAGAATTACACAGAGTCCAGCCAAAGTACCACAGATAAAGGAAATGTGGCTGCTAGACAAACAGAGAAGGGCATACTCTCAGGACCTGTGCACCTGTTTTTATCCTTTTCAGGCTTCTATGTACCAAACAAATGTGTGTTCAAACCAGTTTAGCAAAAACTAAGAGTAGATGGCTGATAATGCAAGGCATCCTCCAACAGTCCTAGGTCCCTTAAGTCTGTTCTCTGATTCAAACCAACAATAGAGGCTAGAAAAAGGAGCCCACCTTATGGAGGATTACACAGCCCCATCTGACAGACAAAAAACAAACCAAAAAAGAAGACTAACTAGAGAAAATCGTTGTCCATGCACACTCCATGCTGGTCACTTTCAAGACTGGATTAGACTGGCTGGGGAAGTGAGTCTTCACCTTCGAGAGTCTTTTAAGGCAAGTGCCCTCCCCTCCTGCAGATTCCACATAAGATGTAAAAGAAATATAATTAGTTTTTGTGCACTCTGCATTTACGTCAAATCACTTATACGAAAATGTGAAGCTTGTAATTCTCTTTCCTAATCTGCATTTAATTGTAATGCAGGAACAACCAAAAATAAAGCTTTAATAATAGTTAAGTGCTAAATATTTATTTATTGACCTATCCTAAGTAAAAAGTTAAGATTCAATTAAAGAATAATTTAAATTTAAAGCAAATATAAATAATGTGGATAATTAATTTTTCATTGTACATATGTAGTTTTTCAACTAGAGCCAGAGAAAACATCTAATGTGCAAATGTGTTTTAAGTTATCTGTATGCTGTCATGGCTAATGGTTATTTTGTCAGACAATAAAGGACATTTATCTACATGATTTATGTCAACTAAAGAATCTACATTAAACACAAAATATAACTTATAGTAACTGGAAAATCACATAAATTAAAATACTTTTTTATAATGACGAGTATATTGCTGCAATAAGACATGTAACAGTTGCCTCTCATGAATTAGTTTGTAGATTTCTATAACTGCAGGCTTTCTTTACTTATCTATTCAGAGCTGGTGTCAGACTAATACTTTAACACGGCTTTATGCAGCCTGGCATCTTGCTTCAGTTGACAAAGCTCTCCTATCAAATACACAAATCAGATTATACAAAAATTATCTGTGCACCAGCTACAGATTGAAGAGAAAAGAGCATATACACCTGACTATATCAAGTACAAACTGATTTAAAAGCTAAAGTAGCACAAGAAGGAAAACATTTTCTGTAATAAACAATGAAGCTGTACAATATCCCTGGGACAAAGTGAATTTTACTAAGAGTAACTCCAGGGTTATGCCAGGTCTGAAGGAAGGACTGCACACTAGTTTTATTAGTGTTAGATGGGGACAGATACACATACTTCTGTTAACAGAGAATAGCTTCCAGGTGCAACATGCTGCTGCTTTCCTGCAGCTGGGGATTGTGGCAGTATCGTGTCTGTAACTGCAGCCTATGATATCACAACTTAGGTAATTGCACTGGAGACAAATTTCAGCACCTGCCCCTACTCCAACTATGAACTGCATTTCAGCACAAACCCGTGTCCAGCTGCTAACAGTTGCATTTTAGCTCTTTACAGAAGCAATGGCCCTGGAACAAATACTTGGACAACTAGAGTTAAATTTGCATGTATGTTTGTGAAGATCCAGTCAGGAACTAATTAATTAGCTCCTGAGATTATTCAAATATGTATCTGCAAAGACACCAGCAATGAAGTGGCTATCTTGCTTTATCAGTCAGTGTCCTACCATAATAAGAGCCGCGCCTGCTCATTAATACCTACTTATATAGACTTAGCTAATGGAATTAGGACTCGATCCAGTTGGCCCCGTCGGCCTCCCCAAAAAACCAGCCAACTGTATTTTTTTCAAGCACGGTAAGCCATGCAATTACCTGTGCTTTGAAAAAATACTGCCTAAAAAACCCGACCATTGGCGATAAATTTGCGTGCAATTTCGCCCATTGACAAGCAACAAAATGCCAAACTATGCCATTCAATTCCATGCACCCAGTTTTTTTGAGCTCGGAGTTCCTTCCTTCAGTAGATGTATTGATATGGGTCCCTAAGCCCCATATCAATATATCCAAAGCAATCCCAAAATGTGACAAATGTTAGTAGAATTAACCTTATGAGTGCCAGTGGGGTATGCTTACCCCATTGGCACTCACAGGGTTAATCCAACTAAGATAAAAAAAAAAACTGACAATAAACACTTACCAGTAATCCTGATGCCCAGCAGAGTCTTCAGCACCCTGGTCAGCTACTGTCTGTCTTCATCTTGAATCTTCCTTCTTCTGTTCTCTTTGAGTGCTGGAGGGGTACCCTCCGATGCTCAAATGTTTAAATGCAGTGTGGAATATCTCTTAAAGGGATAGTAATGTTTCATAATAAAAGCGGCTTTAATTAATCATCATAGTATTTGGGCCTTGGAGAGTGTTATTTCAATTCTGTCAGAGTTGTAGTTCAAGAGAAATTGAATGATAAAGTATCCCCCTCCCACCCCTTTTACTCATGTAACTGCTCACGTCAGAGCAGAAAGGTGGTGTCCAGGTAGATTGCAGAGAGGGACAATCTTCAATTAGCAAAAGGGAAAAACCTGTCAAGGGGGGCAGGGTTTTCATTGTTCTTACAGTAAGAAGATTGTCCCTTGCTGTGAGCTGTCTGGTCTTAAGACCAGATTCCACATCTGAGGGGAGTTGGCTTACACTAGGTAAAAGGGGAGGGAGGGGGATACTTTATCATTCAATTACTCTTGAACTACAACTCTGATAGTATTGAAATAACACTCTCCAAGGCCCAAATACTATGAATATTAATTGGAGCTTCTTTTATTTTGAAACATTAGTATCCCTTTAAAAGTAATATTCTGCCATTCAGTTTGAAAACAAAGAAGTAATTCATTTTTGCATAAATAAAAGGGCTTCTAATGCTTAAATATATGTCCACTGCTTTTTGTCAAATCATATCCAATCTTATCTCACCTCCTACGGACTTGGTGCTGGTGTGCCAGGACTTGTGCATTGGCATCTACACCCTCCCCGCTCTGTTCTATATTGGGTAACCCCAACTTCCCCCCAGGATTGCACCATATCTCATTTGTCGCCTGGACTCAGGCGGGATTGGTAGATCTTGATCATTTGCTTCCCGACTCGGAACTTCCTTCCTTTCAATATTTTTGCTCCCAGTTCCAATTGCCTGTAAGTGAACAACGAAGGTATCTGCAAGTCCGACACTTTATGCTTTCCCTTTCTGTCAGACCATTTCGTCCCAGGCCCCTAAACTCCTTCGAATTGCTTTTACTCCGTGACTCTTCCATTCCCAAGGGAATATCGTTAATATATAAATTGTTGAGAACTACCATGGACAAATCCTCTTTACCCCTCTTATTTCGTAGCAAATCTGCCTGGGAGGCTGACTTAGATGTAAGTATCACTGATGAACAATGGTTGTCAATCTTTAGGAGAACCTGGTCTCAAATTAAGAATACGAGATACCGTGAAACAAATTACAAACTCTTCCTACGCTGATATAGGTTACCCCTACTTCTATCCATATATGCCCCCACTGTACGTGATACATTCCCCAGAAGCCTCCTTAGCACACATATGGTGGCTCTGTCCTCTGATACATTCATTCTGGTTATCAGTGCATCACCATACATGTACGATATCGGGTCTTTCTATTCCACCCTCCCCTCTGTTGATGCTTTTTACTATTATACCAGACTCTACTCCTGGACATGTACCCCCACTTCCTGCTCTCCACTCTTGGTTTCTTCTAACTTCAGCAGCACGCATGTGCATTCCAATGAAGTGGTTGTCAACTGTGTCCCCGACGATGTCAGACTGGAAACTTGAGATGGCCCACATCCTTGACATAAAGTGTCTATATCATTATTCTCACAACCGAACAACTCAGTTTTAAAAAGCCTTCGGTCCCTGGCTTGCCTTTCTGGAATCTGACTTTCTTACCCTCCCTTCTTCCCCTCTCTCTGCTCTGTCCTTCTAGCATTTAGTGTCCCAGTAATATTAGACCGTATGGACCTCTGACCTTATTCATTTCTCATTCCCTTGACCCTCTCCTTTACCTGTCCCCATATCACTCTTATCCTTCACTCGCTATTTTAATATCCCTCGTGTCCCCCCTCCTCTCTCTCTTGTCCTTCTCCTTCTCCTATCTCTTTCATCCCCTATTTTATACATTATTCTGTCTCTTCATCTCGTTCTTCTTTTACACCTTTAGTACTATCCACGTTATGGAATTTATTGCTGCGCTACCCAAACTAAAATCAATATGGTGTAATTATTGTATCTTATATTTTATCTTTCCAATTTTAAGATATCCTGTTTATTACATCTTAATTTTTGTGAACCATTGTATTATGTACTGATGCTTTTTCTCTTCATTTATTTCCCATTACGATGTATTTCTCTTATCCTTCAATAAAGCTTTAAAAAAAAAAAAAATATGTCCACTGTTGCCACCTGCGCTGGCTCCATTGGAGGCGACAGGCATACATATTGGCACAGACCCCCTACCATACATTCCAGACCATTTACTGAATCTGAGTGAGGGAATTTTGAACAGAGACTGACTTATATTTGCCAGTCTCTGTTCAAAATGGATACCAGCCTCCAACTGGCTGAGATGCGTACTTATGCACCTCCCAGCCAATTAGCTTCTAGTTGGGGGTATGACTCAAAGGGTTAACTCTGGCATATCTTGGGGGCATTTTTTTAAATAACTAGCACTGACATTTTATTTTACAGGAAAGATGAAAAGAAGATATGAAGAAGGATTACAGAGAACAGAAGGTGACAGGTAAGTGTTTGAAATTCTTGAGGACTCTCACTGAAAAAAAGTGTTCAGGAACAAATGTCTTGTCACTGCATCAAGGATATATAATTAACTATGGGAATGGCAGTGCATCAAGTGAAGCCTGCAGTATAATGTCATTTATCAGTAAACAATATATTTATATAGCCTAAGCCACAAACTTCACTTGTTTAGCCCAACCTTGCTGCCAGCGATTCGTTTTCTATTTCCACATAAAACTGCTAAGCACAGCCCCAGAACTTGAATAACAGACTTCGAAAAACATGATATTGCCCATTAAAGGGGAACTATATGTATGGCAATTAGTCGCTCTTAATTTAACCAATTGACTTGCCAAGGTTTGTGTATGTAATCAAGTTGTTAATTTGTAAATCTGGAGGGCAGTATGTTACAATCTGAAAACAATTACCTAATTCTTCAGACTCTGTATTGTGAGCTGGGTTGAAATATAGAGCCTTAAAGGGATAGTAATGTTTCACAAAAACAGAAACTCCAATTAATCTTCATAGTATTTGGGCCATAGAGAGTGTAATACTGTTAGAGTTGTAGTTCAAGAGTAATTTAATAATAAAGTATTCCCCTTCCACCCCTTTTACCTACACTTTTACGTAGTGTAAGCCACCTCCCCACAGATGTGGAATCTGGTCTTAAGACCAGACAGAGAACAAGGGACAATCTTCTTACTGTGAGAAAAATGAAAACCCTGCCCCTCTTGACAGGTTTTTCAGCTTTTTCCCTTATCTTAATTGAAGATTGTCCCTCTCTGCAATCTACCTGGGCACCTCCCTGCTGCTCTGAGCTGAGCAGTGTTATATCAATAAAAGGGGCTGGAGGGGGATACTTTATCATTGAATTACTCTTGAACTACAACTCTGACAGAATTGAAATAACACTCTCCAAGGCCCAAATACTATGATGATTAATTAGAGCTGCTTTTATTATGAAATATTACTATCCCTTTAAATAGGATTCCTTCATGCAGTACTCTGGTATGTAGACTGCATGTATATTTATTTTCTAATTTACTTGCATTTTACGAGAGGGTAAGTAGTAATTTGAACAAGGGAATTGCTGTTGATGTAGTATACTTGGATTTTCCTGTGTGTTTGATACTGTGCCTCTCAACCGGTTACTGCATAAATTAAAAGGCTTTGTCAGTTTGGGAGGTGGTATCTGTACATGGACAGCGAACTGGTTAAATGTTAGATTGCAGAGAGTTGTAATCGAAAATTTTTAAATTGGACTAAACTTGTAAGTGAGGTTCTACAAGATACAGTCCTAGGCCCAATACTTCTTTTTTAACTTTTGTTTTAATAATGATCTAGAAGCGGGCATTGAAAGTAATGTCTCAATTTTTGTTGCTGATGCTAAGCTGTGTAAGGAAATACACAAAGAGCAGGAAGGTATTTCTATGCAGGAAGATTTAGATAAACTGAGTGAATGAGAGGAAAAGTGGCAGATGAGATTTAAGGTAGATAAATGTATGGTTATTCATTTGGCCTGCAGAAACAAACATACTACATAAACACTAAATGGGGAAACTACTTAGGCAACCCTCATTAGAGAAAGATTTACAAGTTCTGACAATAGACTTCACAGCAGTGTGGAATGTCACCCAGCTGCTGCGAGAGCCAATAGGGTACTATCCAATATAAAAAGGGGTATAGATGCACAGGATGGAAATAATATTGTACCATTATAGAATTTCTTGGTAACATCTTATCTAGAATATGGAGTACAGTTGTAAGTGCTGGTTCTTATAATAAAAAAAAAACTGGAAAAAGTGCAAATATGTGCAACATTTGGAGGGTCTGAGTTATAAAGAGAGACTTGCTTACATTAGAGAAGTTGTGATATAATTACCATTTACAAATGTATTCAAGGTCAATACAAGGAACTCTCCAAGGATCTATTTACTCAAATAACTGAGCAAAAAACAAGGGGTCATCCATTAAGAGTAGAAGAAGGGCACTTTCAACTAACACAATTGCATGTATTTTTTTTTTTTTTACAGAAAGGGCAGTAAAGTTATGGGATTATGTGCCTCAGGATGCTGTGTTTGCAGATGCCTCAGTTGATTTCAAAAACTAATGGATGCCTTTTTAGCTCAGAACAATATTGATAGTTATGAAGTAGGTTACAACGCAGATAGGCTGTTGATCTTGGGAAATATCCAACTGCCATTTGGAGTCAGGAAATATTTTTTTTTTTATCAAAAAATTGCGACCTGAGAATCTTGCCCTGCATATAAGTGTGAGATTCTCAGGTCACGCTATGTAGCGTCGCAATGTAGCTCAGTGGCCAACTGAATTTCTCCTGACCTTTTAAAACTGTACCATATTACATAGGGCCGCAGGTTGGATCAGGACCATGGGCCATATTTTGCCTCTCTCTTGTTTACGTTCTTAGTATTATTAGTTGTCAGCTTTGTTTGACTGCAGCTCCCATCATCCTGTCCCAGCCATTGCCCTGCAGGGGATGATTTGAGATTTAGTCCGACACCAACTGGAGAGTTACAGGGTTGCTCCAAGAAAATCTAGCTAATGAAACTCCACCTCTGCTCTGATTCTGCTTTCAATGCAGGCCGGGTCTCTACTGGCTGCCTGTTATGTGGAGAGTGGTATGAAAAGTATCAGATTGTAATGATCACCATGTGCTACACCTCCAGAGACAAACGTTTCTCAGTGTGACAACTCTCCACATAATGGGCAACCAGTAAAGACCCAGCCTGCATCAGAAGCAGAATCGGAGCAGAGGTGGAGTTTCATTAGCTGATAGAGGATAATTACGGTATCCTTTTGAGCTATGTTGCAGCGTTACATAGCACAACCTGAGAATCTAGCGGTTTCGTGCAGAGCGAGATTCTCAGGTGGATGTGATATGTGGTCGCACGCTTTTTTGCGTGTGACCATTTAAAAGTGAACCAGTGGGCTGAACTTGATGGACTCGTCTTTTTTTCAGCCTCAACATTTGTTATTATGCTATTTGAATTGTACTGATCTCCACTTTTAGTTCTATTAAATTAAGAAGCCACTTCTTATTATACCTGTAAGTTAACATCTAGTACCCAGTATACCACATTACATGCAGGTCTTAATCATCAGGTTAAAGAGGTGCTATTCTGGAGATATTTTATTTAAATACTTGCAACAGAAAAGAAAAAACTTCATAATACATCTTCAATATTATAGAAATAAAGCACACACACAAACAAACACTAAAAAGTGAGTACTCACTTTAAACTGTGTGAACCTTTCCAAAAAAATCCAAACATAACTCAAAATCTAAAGGCGTGCATAAGAAATAAAGCCTCACCTCCAAAAGACGTCAAACAGAAGAATTTAGGGTGGGTCAGTCTTGATATTTCTCCATAAAGATAGCCAATTAGCTCTTGATGTTGAATGACTTTCAAGCTCCAGAAGCTTCCCCACCTCACCCAAAATATCGTGCATCACCACCTGACAAGGAAGGACATTTTGTCTAATGGAAACCTGACACTGTGCCATCCATGTGAAATAACGAACTACTGCACTAACTAAAATCAAACCCACTATGTTCAAATCAAACCCACTATGTCTCTGAAAATTCCCATAAACCCACTCAGAGTAACTCAAACCTGAAAGACAAGGTATTCCTAAGGTGTTTGAGACCCTTTTGTAAACCTCTATGTTAAATGGACATTCAAGCAGAAAGTGGTCCTTAGTCCCAACTCTGCCGGAACACTCCTCTCGTGAACATCCACGATCATTGATGTTTCTGTACTTGATATTCCCACGAATATAGAGCTTGCCTTGGAAAGACAGCCAGACAATATCCCTGAATTTAGATGGAACCCTCTAGGAATTTATATTGGCCAAGCCAACTTCCTTAACTTTGTCTGGGCAATCCCTCAGGACCAGTGAAACCTGAAAATAAGGGCCCAGAACACTCCTATCTAAACTACATCTGGAGAGTGAACTAACCTCAGACAGTCAGATTCCACTGCTTCGAAACTCTCAAGCCCTGTGCAACATAGGCAGGAGGAGCCACGAGGGGCCCGAAAGCACTTTACTGTACCACCTTCTTCCCAGTTAACAAGAAAAGGAGAGACACATTCTCTAAAGATTTGTACCCATCCAGGAGTCTTATCAAGAACTTAACAAAGGTGTTCACAAAGAACACAATAGGATTGACCATAGCCAAACCTCCTTCACGCCTGGGCAGGTAAGTAACATCTCTCCTGATCAGGTTTAGTCTATTTCCCCATAAAAGACGAAAAAATAGATTATAGATCCGTGCATAAAAAGGTGGTGGCAAAAGACAGACATTACTGACAAAAATGAAAACTCCCGGCTTTCAAGTACTGTAAAAAAAAATAAAAAAAAAATGCTACAACCCTTGACAGAATAGTATTGGGAGGGGGGAAGGAGGTGGCTGGAAACAGACACCAAACGACTTTGCCAAACTTTCTATCAACATTGAGAAGTGCAATAGGTCACCAATTCTCAATAGCCAAAGGATCAAGCCCATTTGACAGAAGAATAAGTCCTGACTTCCTCATGGAAAGGGGAAGTAGATCCCCTTCCAGACATTCATTAAAAAACTCCATGAGGCATGGAGCCAAAATGTTAGAGAAAACTTTAAAAAACTTGGCTGTCAAGCCATCAGGGACTGGGGATTTCTTAACATTCAAACTTCTAATTGCATCTTGGACCTCCACTACTGTTATTTTTTCTGCCAAATGATCAAAAGAAAGGCTCATATCATCGGAGAGAGGAGTCTAATCCAAAAAGGAGGACATTTGGTCTTGGCAGAGCTGTCCCTCTGACAGAAGGTTCTCATAAAAATTCCCAATGATCCTCAGAATCCCAGACTTAGTCTTGACAAGGTTCCCTGAAGGATCATGCAGGCCATAGATTGTTTTAGCTGCAGCCTTAGAAAAGAGTGAAGTGTCTGCCTTCATTGCCAAAAGTTAATGTCTTAGGGTACCTCCAGCAACACTGACTACATTACTAGAAGTTCTGACTGGAGTCGCAGAGGTTGTACTTATGAAGAAATCCACCGCACTCTGTAAGCTCCATAAGAACACCTCTTAAAACATATAAGACACTATCAGACAACAGTCTAATGCATTTTGCACACACTGTGCTTACTCATAGTCTAAGCCCCAGGAATGTTTAGGAGAACTGCTGCTGCCAGTTGTCACCTCTGACCTGTTGATGGTGTGTCTCCCAGTCAGACCTGTGATTGTACTTCAGATGGAAACTCATTGAAGAGGTGCCTAGGTGAGAGCCTACTTTCACCCTCTCACATGCTTCTTAAACAGACAATCTATAGCAACAAGCTTGGCTTTTGGATCCTGATTGGAGTATATACATACTGTGGACCTGAGAGGCTACTACTACTACTAGGTTTAGATGTTGCTGAACTTGTACTGCTACAAGGTGTCAGAGGTGCTGCACTTCCAACAGCAGCAGGGGCACTCTAAGCTAAGGCGTAGATGCGGATAACCTGTAGGTGTGGCTGAGTGGAAATTGGACTTGAAAGCAACAATGATGCTACAATGACTGGCAGGATGACTATACTTTTTGTCATCTTTACTTGTCCGGTTCCCAGTTGTCTTCTCAAAAAGTTTATAGACAAGCACAGTGCTCCTTTTCAGCTGTGGAAGATTGAGCCTTTTGCCTTTTTGATAACTTTCTAGCCATGTCATCATCTCTCTCTCTCTCTCATTCAGCTTCATCTGTATTTGAAGATGAGTAGGATGCTGGAGGGATATATTCTAGATCTACATAATCATCATCAGACTCCCCTAATACAGAGAACAGATTTCCTGCCTACAAGACTCCATAAACTAAGCTTCAACACCATCATCATCATGTCATTAGGTCATGCCCAGCATTACCCACTACTTTCATTTTCCTCTAGGCTTTTAGAAGTCTTGTTACTACTTTCAGGACAGGTGTTTTTAATACTTTTTTTTTGTCTCACTGTCAGATTCAGTGGTTGGTTAAGCTGATACACCTTCTTGAACTATGCCATGAACACTGGAATGTGACTTATCATCTTTAGTGCTATTATATGGTATATTAATAGTACTGGTGGTGGTGGAACTTTGACAAACTACATCTTCCTCTAGAAGAGAGGGATTGCCATTACTTATTGTACACACTTCAGCAACACTGCCCCTTGTATGTCAAACAGGTGCAGAGATGTGTCCCAAAGAGGATTCCCCATTAATCTCCATGTAACAAAGATGGACATGGCAACCAAATAAACATCTGAAAATAATAAGAATGCTTAGTGCTAAAAATGTAGAAGAAGGATGAGGCAGAAAGAAATATATTATGCCTGAAATGGTTAATAAGACCTACTAATAGCAGCAGTCACATATTTCAAAATGAGAGAGAGAGGAGGATTGAGTGCAGGCAGAGACTCCACTTCAAGTGGGGTGCCCAGAGTGAAATGGTATAGAAATAAATTGGACCATAGCACTCAAATGGTTAACTTACCAGTAGTATTTCTTCAGTCTCCCATTCTGCAATGCAGAACCTCAGAGAAGTTCATAAGGAACTGACTTGTAATAAAGTTAACCTCCACAAGGAAATGCTCCAGAAATACACCCGTGAATGGCACAATCCAACTCCAGGGAAGCAAGTTAATGGGATCCCACCTAACGGAGGATTATACAGCCCCATATCTAGGCAGAAAAAAAGAATTCTAAAATCTAAGAAAAGTGCTAGCTTGCTCCTCTTCTCTTGAGACATCACATGAATCTAGAGGTTGGGGATAAAGCTGGAGGAAGAGAAGAGGCACTGCCTTTTTTTTTTTTTTAAGTGCCCTGCACTCTGGAGGGGGGAGCTTTACCCCCATGGTTCCTGTTTTCCATATAGGAAATAAGAGAAAATTAAAGTAAGAAAATACCTCAACATGCACAGGTGCTGACAGAAGAAAGAAGCAGAGTGCCAACTAGCCAAATCACTACAGACCTCAGAATGTGTCTGTTAGCTAGACAGACAAAGGGACATACTCACAACAACAGTACACTCCGATAACATCTGGTAGCAGACCCAGGTCCTTTATAAGTCTGCACCTTAGTCTATATCCATCAAGGAGGCACAGAGATAGGAGCCCACCTAATAGGGGATTGAACAGCCCTATATAATTTAAGAAAAACAAAAAATCTAAAAGAACCTTTGCATTGACCATCTCTTTTGAGATCACTGAGCATCTCTGGAAGGGGTGGAGCATGGGGGGAGTCTCTGCCTCCAGAGAGCTCGCTTTATGGAAGTGTCCTGCCCTACTGTGGGAGGATACTTTACCCCCTGGTTCTTGTGTTCCACTGTGGATGAAAGAAAAATATCTATATAATTAGTGTGTGTGTAACAGTAGGACCTAGGTAGGAATCCCACACAAAGCATATACTTATATGTTACATATCATAATTATAAAGTCTTACCTAGGTAGTAGTCCATCATACAAAATGTAGGTCTAGATATATAATTAACATGTGTAACAGAAGGACTTACCAACATAGGTAGCCCTCAGGGCAGTCAAGTATGTTTATAGAATTACTGTGTGTAACAGGCTTAACTAGCTAGCATTTCTAGTTACAGTAGTCATCCTCCATTTTTCAAATGCCACTCCTCTCATGCACAATCCACTTCCCTTCTCCTTTGTGTGACTCATGCCCATTCCTCTCATGCACTCTCCAGCTCATTGCTCCTCTGTGTGTGTCATGTTGACAGGAGCAAGAGGGATGTAGTTATTTGCTATAGAGGGAGAGTGGGGAGGTGTGCCAGAATGGATCCATAGTCCATGATGGTTGGGGTGTCAGACAGTGCATGTGTTGTTCCATAGATACCAGTGGGCACTTTAACAAGGCTGGAGTTTCAGACAATGTATGTGTGGTTCTGTGGCTACCACTGGGAGAGTGGAACAAGACGTGTGTGTGTGTGTGTGTATGGTATCTAACTCCAATCTCTTCTTACATTGGCAATTCCATGCTTCTTTTGCTAGTATAACAGAAAGACCCACATTCTCTCCGTCCAATAAATTTCCCCCTCAGACCACCACACGTATCTGTCAAATCTTTATTACTCTCCTCCCACAGGTATTTTTCTCTCCCCAGCCATATCTGGCTTTGCCAATATCCTGTCCTCCCACAGGTCTATAACACACACTCAGCTATTTCTCAATTCCCAACAAAGTCTGTCTCTCTCTCATATAAATCTCTTAACCCACTTCTTTTCTTCCACCCTGCACATACCTTCCCATATGTCCTCAACCACACCCCGATCTCCCTCATGCAACTCAAACAAGCAGGGGTCTGAGGTTTCTATACCCTGATCATCTTCTACCCACAGGGTTGTTTTTTTTTTGTAGAATCTCTCCAGTCAGATCTCACCCAGGTAATCATATACTTGCTGCATTTGGGTAATGCGAATGTAGGTTCTCCACCTGTGCACACTGTAGCACCATGTGCACAATGAAATGCTAGGCAGGCTTCTGCTATATCTATACAGCAACCACTGACATTACATTGAGAGGATAAAGAAGATTAAAATCACCTTTTTCAGTTGTATGTGGAATAGATGCATGGGGAACACCGACAGCAGGCTAAAGTAGCCCCCCCTTTGCAACTGGGGGCCTTATGTGGTTACAGTATTTGCCCCACTACCACTGCCACTTCCTACCAGGATGTACTGTCTAATTTGCATAACCGGACTACTAAATTAATGGCTGACATAAAATATGGTGATTTTGAAGGCGCTTTTCAAAATTGCACACGTTATCAAAGTGTTAATTCCACTTAAAAAAAACATATTTCACTTTGGCATTGAATAATTTTTTTTGTGCTTATTAAAGATTTATATAGAAGATAATGAATACAAAGCAGAAGGAAGAGCAAATGAGAAATCAGTACATGAAGTACAATAATAATGTTACAAAACAGAGTACTCTACAATTATGCATCATATAAAAAGCGGTATTTAGGAGATATCTTGCGGTAAACAACAATATGTAAAACGTAACAGGTAAAAAAAAGGAGTCCAGGATCTAGAGTATCCTGCAAATATATGGTAAGTTCCTAGAAGTGCTGGGAAACCAGGCCTGGACATGGGAGGACCTACAGAGCACATATGTGCTCCAGTAAATAGAAATGCAGGGTTCAAAGTCATAACATACAGATAAATAAAGAGAGGGAAAAAAAAAGAAACGGAGGGGGAGGGAAGGTCAACATACTGCAGACCATCAAATGCTGGGGTCGTTCAGGGCCGAGCGGAGGGAGAGCCAGGAACATCCAACGGTATGATCAGGAAAAATTCTCCTAGTGAGTAATTGAGGTAGTAAAGGGAAGCTATGATGGCCCAGGGGACGAGAGAAGTGGCTCAATGAAGGGGCAGGATGAATTAGAGGTGTTGAGATGATGGCAGCTCAGGAAATGGGGAGAGGCAAGACTGCAACATATTTGACTCATGATTCCCACTGAAGGAGGCTCTATGGAGCATGATTGAGGGTAGAGATGTGTAAGATTTCCATATTGTGAAAGTATTTGGCTCGCTGTAGCCATTCACCAATTGAGGGTGGTATATTGCTACACCGATGACGAGGGATAGGAGATTTTGCAGCATTCAGGAAAGCATAAACACTAGATCCTATGGGCGCTGCGTGGTAGGGAGATGAAATAAAACGCAAAAGAGTGGATCAAGTGGAAGAAGGATCAAGTAGGCATGACTGATATGTTGAATAATAGTCTCCCAAAACAGTGGCATCTAATTTTGATATCCAAAAAGCTTATTTATGTAGAAGTTTTTGAATATGACCTTCACCTCTGTGATCAGGACTAAGTCTCTAAGCCCACAAGTAAATGATACATGACCTTGTCTGACGTGTACTGCCACCACACTGTCATCTGCATTTCTTATCTTAGATACTTGGGATGTGTGTCAAAAGTACCAGCAAGGGGGTATTAGTACTATAGGCTGAGCAACCTTGATATTGGGGACAAACACCACAGACTCCCTTAAACGCTAGAGCAGTCAACACCTTGTGAAGTAGTTACGTGATGTTTTTTTGGTCTCCTATACAGCAGATGGTCCGCTCCAGAATTATTCTAATTTAGCTTCCTTAATACAGACCAAAGATTTTATTTAAACGTGTGAAAAAACAACTATCAATGGATTATAGTGTTAAAAACAAGTGCAACTTAATAAATGAGAAACAGTCAAAAGGTTCATTTTTTATTTATTTTATTATAAACCACTTCAGATGTTAAACAATAAAATACTTTGTTATACAAGTGGCAGAATATACGCATGGAAAGATTTAAAGCTTTAAAAGCAAATCACATGGCACAGTGTAAATAAATCAATTAATCTGACACTACTGTAAATACTCATCACTGTACAATGAACCCTTTACTTCCAACTTGTCTTTTGCATTCATTCCATTGTAAAGTGGAAATGTGCATTCATTATATTAAGGCTGAGGTACTAAAAGAATGGGGGGGAGATGCACTAAGATGTTATAAAGCGGTGATAACTTCTCCAGTTCCTATGTTATTCTATGGAACCTATACACTAAGCTCTCTCAGACTTTAGGGATCTTAGCACATAGGCTCTATAGAATAACATAGTAATTGGAGAAGATTTTCCGCTTTATCATCTCTTTATCAGACCTTAGTGCATCTTCCCCCTTAGGGAAACTATGGAGCAAACCAACTGCTCACTTATTTAAAAGGGGCATCTAACCCCTTGAATATTGGAGAGGATTCAAATATGTTGAGAGGAAATTATTTGCAGACCCCTCTGGCATTCAACAGGTTAAAAGGCCATGTAAATCACTGAGAATTTTCATTTGTCTCTTATGGTCCAGTTGATTTGTCCAGAGTTTCACCAGTATATCAGCCTCATTGTCTAGTAAATGCACAGCTCCTATGTAACAGTACTTACATTTGTACAGTGCATATTTTCTCCAGTTTCAGGGAAAGGGCCATCATTTGAGGCATATAAATATATTACCCTGGCTTACCAACCGGTCCATAGGACCCACTTAAAATGCATATCTCATTTGTTCCTAAGTATTCTATGTAGAGAGTAAATTCTCTTCAACTAAACAAAAATTATGTCCCACCATAACTGTATTGCTCATTTTCTGCAAATCTACTGCCAACATCCTTGTCAGGGGCAGTCAATTGTTAGACCTTAAAGGGATAGTAAGGTTTCAAAATAAATGCAGCTCCATTAATCGTCATAATATTTGGGCCATGGAGAATTATTTGGATGCTGTCAGATTTGTAGTTCAAGAGTAATTGAATGATAAAGTATCCCCCTCCCGCCCCTTTTACTGATGTAACACCGCTCACCTCAGAACAGAAAGGTGGTGTGCAGATGGCTTGCAGAGAGGGACAATCTTCAATTAGCATAAGATAAAAACCTGAAAAACCTGTCAAGGGGGGCATGGTTTTCGTTGTTCTCACAATAATAAGATTGTCCCTTGCTGTGAGTATTTGGGCCACAGAGAGTGTTATTTCAATGCGGTCAGAGTTGTAGTTCAGGAGTAATTGAATGATAAAGTATCCCCCTCCCACCCCTTATACCTAGTGTAAGCCACCTCCCCTCAGATGTGGAATCTGGTCTTGAGACCAGAAAGCTCACAGTAAGGGATAATCTTCTTACTGTGAACATAAGGAAAACCCTGCCCCCCTTGAAAGGTTTTTCCCTTATGCTAATTGAAGATTGTCCCTCTCTGCAAGCCATTTGGACACTACCTTTCTGTTGACAGGTTTTTCCCTTATTCTGATTGAAGATTGTCCCTCTCTGCAATCCATCTGGACAGTCTTGTTACTCTGAGGTGAGCAGAGTTACATCAGTAAAAGTGGCGGGAGGGGGATACTTTCATTCAATTACTCTTGAACAACAACTCTGACAGCATTGAAATAATCTCTGTGGCTCAAATACTATGAATATTAATTGTAATTGGAGCTGCTGTGTTTTGTGAAATGTTACTATCCCTTTAAGCTAGTGGGGACTACAACTCCCACCATCCCCAACCAGCCAGTGGCTGGTTGGAGATGATGGGAGTTGTAGTTCATAAAAGGTGATGGTACAGCGATTGACTACCTCTGACATGTGAAGGCAAGTCAGAAAGTTTCTGCAATTATTTATTGTATATCATGTGTTTGCTGCACAGCTTAGTAAAAGCACATGTGCTCTATGAGATTGTAAAATGGTTTTGAACCTTGATTGCCATATGTAGTTTTGCTGTAGAAGAGTTAACATGATCGTTCTGTTCTCCATATGCACCAGAAAAAGAGCAGCATGCAGTGACATGGATAACATGTCCAAAAAGTACTGCACAAGTGTCACTGATGAAGAACGATCAAGACACCTGTCCACAGGCACCACAGAGGGAAAACACTGAACAAGTCTATGTCGTGATTTTGGATAATCAATGGATTACTGTTGAGAAAGTGGCACATCAACAGAATCATGACTGACGTTTAGGTGGTTTTGCCATTGCCAAGTGAAAGAAATGGTGCATGCACTTGTCACTCAACCAAACTTTATTTATTTTTTTTTGCAGGCCTAAAGAAGCTTGTGGTCTGATGGACTACGTGTGTTGGAAAGGAGTGGGAGTACATAGAAAAATGATGCTATTGTGCATTAATGTAACAGTATATGAAAATAAATTAATAGCAGATACTTTCTGACTCACTATCGTATGTCATGCCTGGTTTTGATCTCAGTGAGTGTGAATATTGTCACTCAGACCTCCCTGGGAGGCAATATTTTCAGATAAATTTACTACACAATGTTAGAAAGGTCATGTTAAATCATTTGGAATGGTGAAAACAAGACCATCACTGTAAGTCACAGGTGGGAAAATGTTGCTCTCCAACTGTTGGATTACATCCAACATCTACATGCATCCAGATGAAGGGAACAGCTGAAGAGCCAAAGGTCACACATCCTCCCAACTTATGGTGATTAGAGCAGACTGCATAAAGCAGTGCTACCACTTACAAATACATAGACGCCAAAAGCAGTGATATGGGCACCTAGGGCCTTATTTTAAAAGAAAAGTGAAGTGTAGTAAGCCTGTGGTATTAAAACAGCACCATAATGGAGAAATACAAATTACCACTGGTTGAAATGGGGCTTCTAACCCCCTTAATGCGAGACAGGATTCCAACATAAAGCTTTTCAATGCATTGGAGATATCTAACATTCAAGGGGTTGGGAGCCCCATTTGAATCCATGGTAATTTGGATAATTTGTGTTTGTCCCCTATAGTTTTCCCCAGAATTACTCCACTTTTATTTTGAACATAGGGTCCTCAATGTAGGAATAGTTATATCATATATAATATACAAAGGAATGGGTATGAGATATCTCTTACCACCGCTAACAGCGATATACTGGCACACACCACAGTTAGAAGCAGGATAATGACAGAATATAAACATTAAACTTCTGTGATACAGATAAATGTGCCTGCATAGAGAGGGTGTTCTCCCCATTTATTTACTATCAATGTGGCTGAAATGTAATCAGAATTCAAAGCTCAGTGGACAAAAACTGGTCATCTCACTACCTTGTAGGACCACATTTTCCAGACTCAACACAAGGTGCTATGTGATGGCTTGTTTGATGCTTGGCAACTGAAGGGTTAAATAGGGATGGAACTGGACTGTAAAAGCCTGCATGGTTTAAAGAGTCACTCTAAAGAAAGGGGTGGGTAAACTGATTCCCTTCAGCTGTTCAGGACTACATTTCCCATCATCCCCCCTGCAGGCCAATGGAATAAGAACTGTAGTCTTGAACAACTGGTGGCCCAAAGACTGTCCTCTCCTACACTAAGGACTCCAATGTTTAAAACAAAAGTTATTCTAGAAAAATGTTTCTCAGAGTTAGACCTCTGGACACAACAACAGTTTTAATGATATCCCTGTTTAATTACAGGTGAATAATTAGTGGCTCAGTAAGTGTAATTGATCCACCTGTGCCTTAATTGGGAGATCTTGAAAACGTTACATTGGTGTGCCCCAAGTACAGAGCTGAGAATCTCTGTTCTAGATCAAACACACTTGTTCATAGGGGATAAGTACAGATTCCAACAAATGCCTATTCATTTAAATTGGGGCATTTGATCCCTTTAACGCGAGTGAGTTCTCTAAATGATTTCTCAGTTTAAAATCTCCATTTAAAGCAATGGAAATTGTCCCTTTTAGTGAAGTTGATATGCTAAGAATAACTACTTTTATTTTAAACATAGGGCCCTTTGTTGCTGTACCATAAAAAGGACTCTCAATGCATAGGCTGGGCATTGTGGTATAGTTATGGATAACCTGTGCCTCTCCAGTTGCTATTGAACTACAAGTCCCGTTATCCACATCAGGCCTATGATAAGATGAAGATGATGTGACTTATAGACCAATGATAGCTGAAGAGCCAAGATTTGGCCACTCCAGTTGTAGAGGGGTGAAAACACCATATTATCTAGAAGTACCCACACAGGCATTACAGTGCTGACACGTGCAATTTACACACTACAAAAAGAGGACTGACTTAGGGCCTTGTGCAAGTAAGATGACCAATTCTGGAGAAAACCAGCTACACCATAGAGGAAAATAAAACTCCCCATTGATGTAAATAGGTTTTTTAAACCAGTGTAGAGGCGTCTCAATGTGTTGGAGACATTAAATGTCACATTCATATGAATGGAGGTTATGGAAATTTATTTTTCCTATGGTGCACTTTGTATGCCCATCTTTTGACCTCTGCATTTAAGCCCTTAACTCTTTGAATGCCAGAGAAGTATGCACCACACTGCAAAGCAATGCACATTCCTCAGGCACTCACAGGGTTAATGCATTAATGCCACGTTTTACTTTACCTAAACAGATTACCTTGTTCTGTCCTCTTTATGGAACAAAGTAATGTACAAGTTATACACAACAGATAACTATTCCCTGGAACGCGCAGTTATAGTTGAATCCCTTGGCTGCAAGTGATGTCACCAGTGCACTGACTCACAAGATGACCTTACTAGTATCCAAAGGTGTTAACCCCTTGAGGACCAGAATGGTATGCAAGCATTGCACACCCCTCTAATCCTCAAGGGGTTACCGTGCGAGTAAACTTAGTCTTATGACTTTCATATTCTACAACTGTTTAACCCTTTGAGTGCCAGAGGGGTACACAACACATTGGAAAGCAATGCATTGCGTACCCTTCTGGCACTCAGAGGGTTAATATGTAAAGTCATTCTACCTATACATTTTATTACAGATTTATTTTTCATATTAACCTATTGTTGCAGCTTTTACATCCCCGAAAATTAACTCACTGTATCTCGTGTGTACAGACAGCTTTCTGTCAGCAACAGTGAAAGTCAGGATAATGAATCAATCCAACACTATTCCTAAAATTGTATCACTATGCACGTCTTTCACTGTCTGGAAACTATCTGGAAACAAGAGATACAGGGAGGTCACTGTCAGGTATATGAAAGCTACAAAAATAAAATGATAAGATGAAGTTACATACTAACGAAATGCATAGGGCTACTGGTGTAATTTTATATGTTGGAAAAATTTTTATATGTTTAATGTGGAACTTTCAGCTTAAAGGGATAGTAATACTTGAAAATAAGTTTATTTTATATTGTAGCCCTTAAAAAAAAACATGAAAAATGATATTCAGAAGTAAGATATTCAGAAGTAAAGTTTCCCCTGGAATGACGTCATTGTTCCACCCTTCAGATTTGGAATCCGGTCCCAGGACCGGCTGTGCCTCTCCAGAAGTGCTGAGATCACCATCTTTAAATAATTTCTTAATTGGAATGGTCTACAAAGTGTGCTTTCAAGCCAGGCACACTTTGTAGATAGTTCCAATTAATTAGTTATTTTGAAAGATCGTGATCTCGGCACTACTAAAGAGCTGCCGGTTGCTCTGTGGACCGAATTCCAAATCTGTCCACTAGATGGCAGACTTGGCTGAAACAGCCAGGAAAAGTGCATTTTACTATATTTTACATGTGAATATCTCCCAAACCATAAAAGTTTGGGAGATAAGACTTATATCATTTTTCATGTTTTTTTAAGGGCCACAATATAAAATACAATTATTTTCAAGTATTACTATCCCTTTAATTCAAGTTTGCATGTTTGAGAACTGTATTAAAAACTGCCTATATGTCATGTTAACCAAAAATCCAGGAGATGTATAGTTTAGGAGATATTCACACTTCTGTTTCTGGGCAAAGTGAAAGTGAACATTTCCTGGTACTGCACAGAGCTTCATTAGCATATAAAATATCATTAAAACTTTCATTAGCATATGAAATGTAATTGAGTAGCTTAATTAGCATATAAAAATGTCACTGTGCCACAAGTAGCACACCTCAGCATATGAAATAAGTGTAAATATCTCCTGAACTGTATATATTTCCTGGCCTTTTGGTTAACATGACATATAGGCAGTTTTAATGCAGTTTTCAAATATGCAAACTTGGATTAAGGTGATCGTTCCAGTTTAAATAACTGCCAAAAATAAATGGAGGCTTTATAAAATAAGACCTGGAGTTCTCTGTATTGCAGTGTGGACCAAGCTTTGGAGAGATTGGCAGAGGTTTTCCATCCAGCGATAACGTGCTTACATACCAGGAAGCTAGTAAAGCCTCCACATTTAGTGAGTGCCTACCCTGACAATGAGTTATAGCCAAAAGAGATTGCTCTTAGAGGTGCTTTTTTGCGCTATTTGTCTTTCATTGAAAAAAATAAAAAGTATAGCTAGAACAACTTTACATATTAAAATGTTGCACAATATGTAAACACAAAAACTAAGATAACTAGCACTTTAAGCTGTCTCACAGTTACTTTACACATAATGTATGCGTTCATGAGTAAAGCTATGCAGATGGCACAGATTCGTAGAACTGTATAACAAGAAACAAGAGTCAGATATTTCTAATGCAATATGTTCTATGACTATTTCCCCAAATCATTGTCCCTATTAACCCTTTGAGTGCCAGAGGGGTACATGCACAGTAGAACAAGTGATAAATACGGTATTGAAAAACATTGGCCGTATTGATAAACTCAAAATTGAGTTATTCTGGAGTGAACCAACTACACTATAGGGGACAAATAAAAATTCCTAAATTCCCATGAACTTGAATAGAGCTTTTTCACAATGCAAAGGGTTAAAAATCCCAATTTAACAGGACTTAGTATTTGTCCCCATGGGTCCAATTAGTTTACTCCAGAATAACTCCATTTTGAGTGTGTGTGTGTGTATGTATATATGAGTATATATATATGTCTTATACAAAAATTAAAGAGGAGCCCTTCTGGAGCAAACTATCTGCACCATCGGGGACAAATACATTTCCCCAAATTGCCATTGTTTATCTGCTCCTGGATTGCTCACCTTTTGCTTTCTGAATTAGGCCCTGTGGTTTCAGCTTGTGCCAGTGAAACCCTAGGGAAGGGGCACCCACAATTTAGTGACATGGGATCTACTTTTTTCCTAGTCATTCTAACAATCCCTCGTCATAGCATTCTAACAAGGTGCACAACATGTGTATGTTTATATTGCCTGTCTATACACAATAAAACTGGACTAAAACATCATACACGATATTGTAAAAAAAATCTGGTGTAAACCAACTGTACCATGGACCACAAATACGACTTTCCAAATTTCCCTTTAATTTTAATGTGGCTTTTAACCACTTGAAAGCTAGAGTAACCAATGCAAACACATGAATATTCTTATGGACCACCACTGACAAGTTAGTGAACTACTGGTAATGATTTACCTGTTGATTGTGATCTACCTATCGGGCTCCCCTGCCCTATGGAAAAATTATTATTACTTTTTCTATTAAAAATATAAGCTACTTGTAATGATACCAAATCTCACACTGGATGCCAAACTGCACAAGAAGCAGCAATGCAGTTACATTGGTGCAGAGAGCTAACCAAGTTATTAAAACAAAGACTAATTAATTAACCCACTGACTGCACGGCACAACCCTCTGGCACTCAAAGGGATAAATGGACTACTCCCAATCTGTTGCAAAACCCCACTGAACGTTTTCAACATGACTTGTGGGGTCCTACAGAAATCATTGCCGTAGCTCTCCGGCTGACTGACTCTAAGTAAAGTAGACCTGTCACCTATTCTAAAAATAAACGTTAATTAAGGTGCAGGTACTACAGGTTTTCAGCCAACAGGTTAAGCAAGGGAGTTCAATATGGCGGACACAGGGATCATCCAAATTTCAATGTTTAAAATGTATAACTGAGGGAAAAAATAGAATGTATAGTGAATTTTTTGTTAATTAATAGGCAGAAATGTAAAGTGACAAATACACTTTTACCCCACTAAACCGATAAGGAGAATCAAAAACTTTATAATAATTACAGGCACAAACATTTGGTTATAACCATTTGCTCTGCTGGATGTGATATTACAGGAGAAGAGTTTCTACTGTTGAAGATATTGGCATAAGGATTATCCAAAGTTTACTTATCATAAACTGCAAAGCAGGCAAACTTTATACATGAATTACGGTAAGTGAAATATACAGAGGAAGGCACATGCTTCAATAGCTAGAACAAATATCAATTAATAGTAGTGCAGTGTCGTGGCCAGCATAAGGCTGGATCCCATTGCAGATTCTATCTACAAATTCCCCCATAGACTTCAATAGGAATCTGCAAGATAAAACTAGTGCTAACATTCATCACCTGCAATGTAATCCAGCACATCCATAAATATGTTATATATCTTTTTTTTATTATATGACACAATTAAACACTAGTACTTAAAATAGAATTGAGTATATAACCCCTCTCACCATAGGCAGCATAAAGAAAATGGTAATCATACAGCACACAGACCAGAAACTCATAAGAACACAAACTCAAAGCTTCAATGAAATGGCTTTTCTGATTTGGGTAATAATACTTCTTATATTTATGAATTTGGGGCATGGAGGAAAAAAATGCTCTAGATCAGGATGAGTAACATGTGGTTCTCCAACTGTTGTAGTACGACAACAGCCGACTGAAAAAGACGAGAGGTGTCATCCAGCAGCAGCTAAAAAAACCACAGCTGGTTTACTCCTGATCAAGATATTCATTTCATTTAAATGCTATCAAAAGTAATAAAGAAAACAGACAAGCAAAATGAAAATAAATCCAATTCCTGGACCCAGATAAGGTAAATCATATAAAAATTGGTACCAAGAACTTCCACCAATTATTGTCAAATTATTTTTTTCTTTAATTGGTGAAGAATAATGGCTCATAATAATGGGCACATTGCAGTACGTGTCAGACCTATCAGAGTGAACTGTCTTGCATTCTATTTTAGTCAATGCGATAGTGAATAAGGCAGTATTTACAGGTCTTACTTTTAGAACAAACAAAAATTTTGGTATAATGTGCAGCTGATCTGGAGTTAAACAGATCATCTAGGCCTTGATGGTGACCCACAGGCAACCAATTAAAGTTCCATATAGCCATGTGTTGATGTAAACTTTTCTTCCCATTTCTGTACAAAGCATGCCGGCAGTCACGCCAGTTAAAAGCAATAAGGATGGCACTGTTTTCTTCAAACTAAGTTTAGCACTATGTCCCTCTCCGGGGAATTTGTTCCTTTTATCAGGATCTGCAGCTTCATAAAACTCTTTCAACAACCTAGAAATAAATAAGAATATAGACATATTATATGTTTGTTACAGATCCCTATCAGTTTTTGGTGCAAAGCACTGCAGCAATCCACATCCTAAATCGCTCCCTCCTGTCCAGGGTTGGAAGAATATTAGTCTCCCCTTCCAGTCGGATGAAAACGTAACTGGCCAGGCAATGTAACATTACTAATCCGCTCATGCTACACATTAAGAGCATCATTTCTTACTCTCCTTTCTTTAATTTTATTTTTAATTTTTTTATTTGAGTGATGAATGCACCAAACTAAATGCAAACAATGAAGCTCCTGTCAGATGGAGCAAGACAAAGGGAAGGAAGAACAGTTTCCTGGTTAATGTGAAATTACAAAGTGTTAATTTTCAGACTAAAATAATGCGATAGTGGTAATTGACATTGAGTGAACTTGTGATTATTTTTCCTAAACACTTAATAATATAGAGTACATGTATATTAAGATCATATATTGGTCAGTGACAATACTCAGTGCGTTGATTGGTTTTGTTTTTAATCATACAGGTGCCCACGGCTATGGAATCTGAGATTTTTAATTGTATCCAGGATTAATATTAGGAATTAAGATGTCTCTATTTTTAGATGTCTTATTGAAAGTTAAGTCAGTATCACAAATAGGCCATACAAAAAACATAGGGCACTGAACTGGTGTCTAAGTGCTAGGATGGGCACTGCCTCTATTAAGATTATAACGTAGGCTACTTACAGATTTATTACCAGTCTAGCAATTCTCTTGTGGTATAGGTGTAAAAAGACCTGCAGTGCCGAACACACTAATAATGCATTTTCTGTGACTAATTATTATCCTATTGTACAACATATATACACTTTTTTAACTTTCTTTACAATTAACCCTTTGAGTGCCAGAGGGTTAAGCAACACAATGCATTGCATACCCCTCTGGCACTCAAAGGGTTAACTACTTATGTTATGGTAACAGGTTCACTTTGATATGAACCAGTTATTGTATATTCTAAATTTATAATATGACTCAATATGTTCATGAAATGTTTAAGAAGGGTTTTGTAAGTGACTTTAAATTGTTCATGTAATAAGGTCTCAATCTTACAGGTTTACAGATTATAGGCTTCTGTCTCCCCAGTGGGAAATGCTTAGTTTTGCAGTTCTCAAACAGTGGATTTGCGTCTCCAGAGATAAAAACGAAATCCAAAACATAAGTTATTTTAGTTAAATAAAATTAAGGCAAAGGTCTGTCTTGTGATATTCTCCTCCTAACACATCAGGACAAGAAAATTCTCCAAACAATATAAATTAACCTGTTGAACAGGAAATAAGCAACCTTCTAATGTTATAAATATCTGCTTCAAATACCTTTGGTTAATTAGTTAATAACCAAATCATTTTCTGATATAGCTGCAAGATTGAGTAAAGCTTTCAAAATAAATCAGTTGAACTTGTAAAAATATATTTCTTGTGAAGAATATGCACCAAGGCTATAATCACTAACAAGTATGCACTTTTATTAAACCCCCCCAAAACTAGTGCCGTCTTCTCAACTAGTAAGATAAAGTGATAACAATGCTTTTTTTTTTTTAATATTAAATACTAAAGGTTTACCATCTCCCCCCCCCCCATACCTGAAATCAATCTCATCGGTGATTGGGGGTAACCCACTGGTACAAACAGTTGCCAATGGAAACCAACTGGCTCTCTAAGTGAGCAAATTTAATGCATCCTGAGCACTAACAGGGGGCCCTATGAACGCAGAAATTACTTTTGTACATACTTATCTTTAATTTCAAAGCGCTCGTGAAGCCATCTTCTCATGAACACCTGCTCCTTTGGTATATCCTTTATACTGATACGTTCCAAAAAGACATGAATTCGAGGGCATTCTTTGCACAGAAATTCTAGGGAAACAAACAGAATGGACTGCATCAGGTGACATCCTATATAATAATTTGCTAGAAAGTTTGTAACAACGCAGTCATGCGCAGTAGAGACTGCTGCACGTGCTGCAGTTATGCGCAGTAGAGACTGCCCGTGACGAGGGTGATACTGAGCGGGGCGCTCCAAAGGAGCATCCTGCTCTGTATCAGCCACAGAGCGGGCAGTCTCTATTAAGCATGAGTGCACCGCGACCGGTTGGCACTGTATCAGCCGCGGCATAGGCAGTCTCTACTGCACACGACTGCCCCGTGACCGGCTGACAGTGGCACTGTTGACAGTGGCACTGTGGCCAGTATAACGGGCTCTTCAACTAGTTTCATTATATTACAGTAAAATCAATCCACTATAACGATGAAGTAACAAGTGGGAGATAAGTTACACAGAACACAAATGCATTTTGAGACAATGTAAAACAAGGTGAGCATTAAAGATTATGAAAAATGTCACTTTCCTTATTGTGTATTAAAATAGTATTTTAGTGAACTTACTGTTAACGGGATAGCAATACCGCATTAAAGGTTTATCTCCAGGTATTATTCACAATTTTTTTTTAAACACATGTTGCGCAATATATAGTTACTTACAGATTTGTAGATCAAACGCAACCGAAGATGAAAGGATCCCCCTCCCGCCCCTTTCCCTGCATCACTGATCCTCTCTGTCTAGTCTGGATGGAGTGCGGTGACGGACAATCTTCAGTAAGCAAAAGGAAAATCCTGCTCTTCTTCGTCAAGGGAGCAGGGTTTTCCATTTATTTACCGCGTGAAGATTGACCCTCTCTGCATCCATCCGGTCCCACAGCCGGATTACAGATTTAAGGGGAGGAGGCCAAAAAAGGCGGGAGAGGGATCCTTTCATCTTCAATAGCGTTTGAACTACAAATATGTAAGTAGCTATATATAGTGCAACAAGTTAAACATTTTTTAAATAATATCCGGAGCTAAACTTAGATTGTTGTATTACTATCCCTATAAATCCTTTTCTCTTTAGTCCATATGAAACACAGGAACCATAAGGTTGAACTCCCTCTTCCATGAGGGCAAGACACTTCAGAAAGACAGGATCTTTTAGATAGAGACTCCCTCTTCAATCAAGATTTATGTGTAACAAGTACCACAGAAAAAGTGCCAAAGCTGGGGGGGGGTGGAGGAAGCCTGCAAAATATAGAGCCCAAGAGGTCTCCTCTGCCCAGGAAAATAAACACAGGTAGATTTTCTTCTCCAGGTTAGAGTCCTTTGTTGGACTAAAGAAAAAAGTATTTCACAGCAAGTTCACTAAAATCCTATTTCCAGTATGGTACATGGGAACCATGGGGCTATACCAAAGCACCCAAAAGATTCCGGGAAAGGAAGAAAGAAAACACTCACTCAATCTCCTCATAGAATGACAGTATTCCACAGGAATAAACTGGATCTATGTAACCTTAGGTGTCAAAGGACACAGAACTATCACAGCAAACTAACCAAATGACTCAACAGAGCTCAAACTACTGAACGACACTTGACATTGGGGGAAATAAAAGGCATTAGACTGACAATACTGCCTGAATAATCTTTTGGCTAAAGCTGGCCTCAGCCAAGGCTAAAACGTTGATATGTTAGTGTTTGGTGAACGTGTGCAAGAAGGACAGGTCTTCAAATGGCAGAGAAACTAGTGATTTCTTGGAAGATTGGTCCACGGAACAAACCTTTAACCACTAGGTGTGACGAGCAGCAGCAGCAGCAGAGGGCTAAGGCCTTTCCATAAAACATGGAACCATCAAAAGAGGCGTCAGAAAAATACACATTAGCTTGTAAAATATTGCCAAGCATAATTAAAATATTTTCCTTAGAAGCATCAGAGCGTATTGCTTAAAAAAAAAAAAAAAAAACTGCTCACCCAGACAGCTACAGCTGTATTAGCCCACGATGAAGCGATAATGGGCTGCAGAGCTGCACTTGTAGCTGCAAAACTAGCCTTTAGAAGAGAATAAAGGAGCTTCTCCATGACCCAAATACTATGAAGATTAATTGGAGTTGCTTTTATTTTGAAACATTACTATCCCTTTAAGAAGTATGCCAGTGGAAGAGCTGTGTTTTTGGTTAAGCATGATATAGGGGTGAGCAGTAGCTGGGGGAGAAGTACACTGTGCTGAAGCCTAAGAGTAGAGTTTAGAGATACACATATTAAGGAAAAGCCTTTTATCTGGGATTTTCCATTCTTATAAGAGTACCTGGTTCAGGGGTGCTGCTATGAGGGAAGACTGGAGTGTTTTTCTTGCACCTCAGGCGTTTCCACAGAGGAAAATTGTCAGAAGTGGAGCATGAGGAGAGGGAATATGAGATATCCTTTCTCCAAGATGGAGTGAATAAGGGACTCAGCTTGAGCTACTTAAAGGGATAATAATGTTTCATAATAAAAGCAGCACTAATTAATCATCATAGTATTTGGACTTTGGAGAGTGTTATTTCAATTCTGTCAGAGTTGTAGTTCAAGAGTAATTCAATGACAAATTGTCCCCCTCCCGCCCTTTTTACTGATGTCACACTGTTCAGCCAGAGCAAAAGGGAGGTGCCCAGGTAGACTGCAGAGGGGGACAATCTTCAATTAAGATAAGGGAAAAACCTGAAAAGCTTGTCAAGGGGGACAGGGATTTCATTGTTTTCATAGGAATAAGAGTGTCCCCTTCTGTTATCTGTCTGGTCTATAGACTGCATTCCACATCTGAGAAGAGATGGCTTACACTAGGTAAAAGGGGCGGGAGGGGGAAACTTTGCTTGTGAATATCTCATAAACCATAAAGGTTTGAGAGACAACACTTATAACAGTCTTCATTTTTTTAATGCCTACGAAATAAAATAAAGTTAAAACGAAGTATTACTATCCCTTTAAAGGTTAAAATGTCAGTTCATTCTGTGTTCTTTCAGAGACATATTGCCACCATTCCAGATGTCAAGGTGTTCCTTCAGGGGGTGGCCCATGCCATTCTTGCCTCAGTGGAACCTTAATTTGCTTCTAGGAGTTTTGCAAATGCCTCTTTCTGAGCCCCTTGCTTCCATTCCCCTGTGTCAGTTGATGCTTAAGATGGCTTTTTCTTTTGTCAGTGGTCTTTGTTCACAGATTTGCAGGCCTTGTCTTGCAAACCACCTTTCTTGGTGGTTTGAACTGCTCAGGAAGAAGGCTGTAATTTGAACCGCTCAGGAATTTCTTCCTAAGGTGGTTTCAGAGTTCCACATCAATCAGGAAACTGTTGTGCCTTCATTATGTCCTGACCCTAAGTCTGACAAGGAGAAGGATCTCCATTTGTTGGATGTGGTGCGGTGCCTTCAATTTTATATGAACTACAGTGAGCCTTTTCGTAAGGCTGATTCTCTGTTTTTCATTCCTGAGGGTGCCAGGGCATGTCAAACTGTTTCCAAAGTCACTATGGCCTCATGGATTAAGGCTACCATAGGGGGGCCTCCTGGGCCTACAATAATCAGGCCTCTGCACATTAATAATGATGACTGTTGACAAAGATGTTGAGGAATGTTTTCTACTTGCCACTGGAATACTGAGAGATGCTTCTTTTAACTCTAATAAAGTGAGATATTTTGCTTTTATTATTAAAGATAAGGGATTTCACCTTGAAAACACTAGGCGGATGATCAATATAACATGACCCTAAATCCCACTGAAAGTATGGGTACCAGAAATAGAACTGAAAACATTCCAGAGAAATAATATTCCATGGAAACACTTATTGAATAATTGATTTATTACTGTAAAAGGGGCTTTTGAGCTTTAACTTCTAAGAATTGTTGACTGAACAAAGTAACTGAAGCAAGACAGGCACCCCATATTTACTGTCTGCAGAACCCATTGTCTGTTGTTAAGCCTAAATCTCCCTGAAAAGACTCTGTCTTACACCTTGTAGAACACTGGATCCCAGGACAACAAAACATCAAGAATATGGCTTTTGTTTTGCAATCTTGCAAAGATATAATTTTTTAACTTTGTTCTTGGAGTCTTGTGAAGGATTTTTTTTTATGAAAAAAAGATCTCTTTGGTCTTTACCGTTTGACTAACATACAAGAATACACATCATTCCTGAAGGTCGTGGTCACCTAGGTCCCTTTTGCACTATTTCCAGACAATTTCCTCTTTAGGATATCTTCTATTTATCTAACATCCACAATCCCAAATACGGCAGAGAAACAACTTTGTTTACTGAAAAACCATCAACTCTCCAAACATGTAGCTCTACTGGCAGACTAAACAAGGAAAAAGTTGTGTCTAATAATTCTAACATATTGAGTGAGGCAGAACAAGTAAATCATAAGGCTACTAAAAAAATAAAAAAAATAACAAACACATGCTATATAAACCTAGCTCTTTGTATTTCTTTCCTAATATTCCCCAGTTCTAATAATCAGAACCATATGAAGAGTACTATGGTAGACTCCCCTAATGTGCTCTCTAATTGCATATTGCTTCCTTAGAGAGGGAATTGTGTGTGCTAGGTTTGCAATTGCTGTATCCATCTATGAAATTTAACTCTTTACCCTTTAAGAGTCAGAGGGGAAAGCAACACTTTAAAGCGGAACCAAACAAATTAAAGTTACCCCCATATAATTATGCACATAACGATAAGATTATTCATACTAGTATTATCCTGAATAATTCTGGCGTTATTGAGAAATCCAATTTGTTCCGAGACAAATAGGCAGGCATCCGCACAGACATCTTGCCAAAGAGGAGAAAGAGAGGCGAGTGGAGCGCCTCATACAGTAGAACATTGATACTTTGAAATTGACAATATGCCCACCTATTAACACCAGTCAAGGGGATACTCAGATATCAGAATGGTCTAACAGACACATATATGCAAGTGAGATGTTGTTGGCAGAAGGAAGTTTTCAGATCCCCACTTCTATTTGGGTATTCTTTTTTTTACGTGGATAGTTCAGCTGATCATCTAAATCCGATCGGTGCTTCACAAAGTGCCCCACCAGACAGACCAAAAAAACAGAAAAAGAAACAAGTGCCAGTACGACCACCAGAGATATAAAGTGCTTGAAATATTAACCCCTTACCGCCCGAGGACGTACATGTACGTCCCGAGCGGATGTCCTAGGTGGACAGAGGACGTACATGTACGTCCTGGAAGTCATTTAAATAAATGACAAAAAACGTTCTGCGGGAGTTAAATTGCCAGCGCATGTCCCTGCTTAAGCGTTGCTCCCTGATGGGAGTGTAGATCCAATACCACTTTATCGCTCTATTCAGGTGCGTTAAATCCAGATAAACTTACAGAGGAAAGCGTGCTGGGCAGCAACATCAAATTTATTAAAAATAATAATATATATATATATATATATATATATATATATATATATATATATATATATGTATATATAATTTTAGAAACATATGTGTCATATGACAGAAAAATGATTTGTATTGGTTTGTATGCAACGCGTTTCATGGCGCAAGTATCGCCACTTTTTCAAACAATTCCAAACAATAAGAGTTGCCTGGAACAATGATTTGCAATGCATTATCCTTTTCTGGCACTCAAAGGGTAAGGCACATTCAACGCTCTTAACTACTTGCAATGCATAAAAAAAATGAAAATACTTTGAATACAGTCCTTTTATCCCTCAACAGCTGTTTGGTATCAGGGGGTGAAGGGACTTGTAGTTCAGCATCAGTGTACAACAAGGAATACCAGGGCTGCCTGTGTGCATGCATGTGATGGCGAGGATAATTCTGGGGATCTCTCTGCTAGCTGCTCTATGACTCACGGTTATACGGTAACTGTTGCCTATAAGAACTGGATGCTCTGTTCATTATTTCCACTGATCTGTATTTGCAAGTTCGAATTTGCTCACTTTCAAAATGAAAACGACACAGTGGCATGATATTCCTAGTTGTGTGGTCTTCTAAACCTGTTAACCTTTGAGTGCCAGAGCTGGATACCTTTCTGGAACTAAAAGGGTTAAGTGACTCTCAGATGCAGTTTGTATTTTTAGGACATTAATTTTACCAGTTTAATCATCAGTGTTGTGCAACACATTGCTTTTGTAATGCCCCCGTCTGGTCCTTAAATGGTTAATATGAGAATTAGATGCATCATGCATCTTAACCCTTTCAGAGCCAAAGGGATGTCTAACACGTATTTAGGTACCACTCTGGCATTAAAGTGATTTTAAAATTGACAGTATTGCCTAAAAAAAAGAAAAGGTAAGCAAAAATGCAATAGAGAAGGGGAGATAGAGTCTGGACAGCACTCAGTAAGCCTTTCAACACGTGACATGAGAATCTGGCAGTCATGCAGAGCGAGATTCTCATGTCGCCATTTTTATTATGGCGACATGGTTAGTGTGTCATGTGGTTGCACATCTTATAAAAGGATACTCCTTAGATAAGGATCAATTGGAGCTGCATTTTCTAAAGGTATTACTATCCCTCAACTGAGGTTGCAAGCTCAGTAGCATGGTAAACGGAGCCTGCTGTAACGGTAGCCCACAGAAATACAGCTACGAAGGGAGGCGTGAACGCGCTCCCTGAGGCATCTAGGGGAGAGGTTGGAAGTCCTGGTCCTCCGTCCCGCACATACTGTGTGCCGCACAAAGTGAAAGTGCCCGTTTAGAAGACTTAATATCTTCACTGTTAGGCAAGCTAACATTACTTTTTGGGTTAAAACCCTTGCGCTGATTTTTTTTTTTTTTTTTGGTGAATGTTCCCCTTTAAATGAAAAAAATCTATACGTGGAAAACACATTCACACAGACAAGACCAAGATAAAATTCCCTTATATAAACTAGGAGTTGAGACAAGAAATGCAGTTATCAATACTGCAGATAAAACACGTACCCATTTGTAACAACCCCTTAAGAATGTGGATTTCTAAACTGCTTCTTTACATTGTACCGATATAATTAATCCCACATAAGTTTCATCATAATAAACAGTTTACTCAGACAGTACCACAAAACAGATTATTACATTTTATCTAATGTTTACAATTCTCAGCACAATACAAATGACTAGATGAGAAAATGGTTGTTTGGGAAGACATCTTAAACAATTACCCTGCAAATATTTCAGATCTTCTTAGCCAGATCTCTGATATTTGATATTTGACTTTATCACAGCCAATATACAAGACAGATGTACTAGGAAGACCTGAAACAATCTCAAAGTAAACCAACTGCACAGCCGGGGATAAATATTAAATGTACATTGAATGGTACTTTTAACTCATTGAAAGTTTGGGAGATCTCTGAAGCAATGCAAAGCAACAAACCAATGGTCCCAGGAAGGTGTGTGTGTGTGTGTCAGTGTGAGTGTCGGTGTGTGTGTGTGAGTGTCAGTGTGTGTGTGTGAGTGTCAGTGTGTGTGTGTGAGTGTGTGTGTCAGTGTGAGTGTCAGTGTGTGTGTGTGTGTCAGTGTGAGTGTCAGTGTGTGTGTGTCAGTGCCAGTGTGTGTGTGTGAGTGTCAGTGTGAGTGTCAGTGTGTCTGTGTGAGTGTCAGTGTCAGTGTGAGTGTCAGTGTGTTTGTGTGAGTGTCAGTGTGTGTGTGTTATGCAAATCCCCACCAATTTAAATAAGGCTTTTAAAAGCCCTGTCCAAAGCAATGGGGATTTCAGTTTTGTCCCAGTACAGTTGGTGTCCCTCAGTTCTTAGCATGAATAAGGAATCTTAAAGGGATAGTAATACTTAAAAAGTAAAAAAAAATATGTTGTAGGGTTTATCCCCCTGAGTAAAACAAGAGTACTCCCACTGCTGAAAGGTGTTTCATTCAAAAGTTATTAATTTTCAAAGTTGAATTTTTTAGGTGCAATATCACAGTGGCCTGAAATTGTACAGTGGCGCTGTTGCTACACCATCCTATGGAGATTTATGGTCAACTGACCAGAGTTGTCCATAGGATCGTGTAGCAACAGCGACACTGTACAATTTCAGGCCACTGTGATATTGCACCTAAAAAATTCAACTTTGAAAATTAATAACTTTTGAATAAAACACCTCTCAGCAGTGGGAGTACTCTTGTTTTACTCAGGGGGATAAACCCTACAACATATTTTTTTTTACATTTTAAGTATTACTATCCCTTTAAAGTACACACCTCGGGGGAGATTCACTAAGCGATGATGACGTTTCCATTTTATTACTTCTCTCCAGTTCCTTTGTTATTCTATAGAGCCTATACACTAAAATCTCCAAAGTTGTAGTAATCTTAGTGCATAGGCTCCGTAGAATAACATAGGAATTGGAGAAGTCGCTTTATTACCTCTTTATCACCGCTTAGTGAATCTACCCCCTTGTCTCAATAGGTAGATACATACAGTAGTAAAATTAAAGCCAACATAATACAAGTAGGTTATTAAAATAAAACATACTGCTTTACATTTTTTAAGGACCAGGAATGCGTAACACATTGGTTTCCAATGTATTGTTGATCCCTCTGGTCCTTAAGGGTTAAAGAGTGCTTTACAAATTCCACCGACAAAACAGTAGGATAAATATGCTTCAACAGAAATCTATTTTTTCTTTAATAGGAGAAGTGTTCTTCAGTGCCCTTTATTCATGCGGTTTGGTTTTTCCCTGGTGCAGGTGATAAGAGCTGTGCCCAGTCTCTGCTTTCAGGGACTGTTTTGCTGTTATTCTCATAGCTACACTTTTTCTGGATACAGAAACCTAATGTATTGTATGTATTCTGAGTACAGCAACCTGCAGTTATGGATTCATAATAACCCAAGGAAACAACCAGCCAATATTATTTTACATTGGGTTGGGCAATGTGAGGCTCTCCAGCTGTTGCCACCCTACAACTCCCATCATCCCTCACCAGTCAGTGCTTCTGGGGGATGATGGGAGTTATAACCTGGCAGCAGCAGGAGGACCTTGCTTTACCCACCCATGATTGAAATGATTTTTATATTCTGTTGTAGAAATATCAATAAATCACATACTCTTATGGCCTTACGCACAAAGTGGTCAGTTCAGGAGCAAACGAACTACACTTTAGGGGACAAATAAAAATTCCTCAAACTCTCTTTGATTTAAGTGAGATTTTTAACACACTGAATGCTGCAGAGGTCGCCAACACCTCTGTAACAATCAAGGAGTTAAAAATGACCTATTTAACATGTTTCTTAACCCCTTAAGGACCAGAAGGCTTAACCCTTTGAATGCCAGAGGGGTAAAGGGTTAAAAATGCATTGCACATCCCTCTGATCCGTAAGGGTTAAACAGGATTCATACTGTGGGGAGTATAACATTTTCATCACTGTCAGCTGTTGGGGGGGGGGGGGTGTCAAAATCAGACCGCCTAGGCTAGCAGCAAGCTGGAATGCCATCTGGATGTTTGTATCTCACAGCACACAGCCCCACAGACAACTAGGATCAGAGTAGAAATCCAATCCATAGCAATCTATGTACGATCCAACTCTGGAAGTCTTGCAATTCAGAGGCCAGTGGGGGAATCAGTGAGAAAGCAGACCTTGTCAAGTCAGCAGCACTCTCACCCTGATAGCTGTTCTTTAACCCCTTCAGTGCTAGAGGGGTACATAACACATTGCAGAGCAATGTATTGCATGCCCCCTGGCTCTCAAAGGTTAACCCCTAAACGTCCAATGCCGTGCCAGGACGGTGACGGCTGTTCATCAGTTAAGGGCCAGTGATGGTTCTGGCATGTCATGGAATTCAGGGCATGCTGCTCGGGGAGCTCTGAATCGGATCAATGAAAAAGAAGAAAAAAAAACCCTAGCCGTTAAGAGCTGGCTGCGCATGTCTAATTTAAACCAATGGGAATTTTGTTTTTATTTGTTTTAATCGTGGTACTGTGTCAACCATAGAAAATGCAGGAGACTAGTAGAGTAAAACAATATCTCTATTGGTATTTATTTATTATAGCCAATAAAGGTTTCATTTTTACATAAACTTAACTAGTGATTCTCAGCACCAAGGAGTGATAAAGAGGTGATAACACAGAGATGACTTCTCCAGTGACATCACTTCTCCAGATCCTTTGTTATTTTATGGAGCCTAAGCACTAAGATCTCTCAAGTGGGTGATATTTTAGTGGTGCATTGGCTCCATAGAAGTGACATCACTGGAGAAGTTATCTCCTCTCTAGGCATAACCCACCTGGACCTGTGGATCCTGTGCTAGAGCACAGGTGTATTGATCAAAGGCTCAGTTAATGTCATTAACTCACCTGCTGTCTAACAAGGAAGTACTCACATTCTGGCCTGTTAGTGGGCCCTGAAAGCACAGGCTGAGAACCACTGAACTAAATGGTTTGAACTATGGCAACAGAATAACTCAAAACTGAAGTGAGCCCTGCCATGCTGGAAAGGGAGCTTTACTTTAAATAGGTGTAAAGCTGAGTGCCAGACTTTATGGAAAGTTGCATTATATATTTAACTCCATTTTATGAAGTCTATTAACCCTTTAAAGATCAAAGGAGTGTGCAATACAAAGTTACATACTGTGCTGTGGAACCCTCTGTTCCTTAACCCTTTCAGTGCCAGAGAGGTATCTAACAAATTGCAGTGCAAAGCACCGGATACCTCTTTAGCACTCAAAGGTTTAGAACCTCAGCACATTACAAAACACTGTACTGCACACTCCTTAGATATTTGAAGGGTTAAAAGACATAAGAAAATGGTGTTAAATATAGAATGAGACTTTCCATCACTGTGTAAAATCCAACCCTTTCATGATGATAAGAGGGAATCAAATGAATGACATGTGTCAGCACTTTATATTAAAGCTATGGGCCTCTGTATAACATTATGGAGTTCTATTTATATGGATGACAATATTACACTCCAGCACTCAAAGGGTTAAGAAGATTCACATTAAAGCTAAATGTGAAAGATTGCTTTTCTTTACAGTGTATACATACAAAGGCATGAAGCATACGAGCAATTGGCCACAAAAATAATTAGCTTAAATTATTCATGTACAAGTCTTGCAATTATCAGGCAACATAATTATGGAAGTTCCATTTCTGTTTCATGTGACTAATGTAATCTGGATACGAAACGTCACTGCAATCAGAAACAAAAGCAATATGTGGACATGGCTGACACTGAGAAAATACAGATGGGCTGTTTATTTAAAATCCCCTGGAGATCTGTGGCAGACCTAGGGATGTAATCTTACATCAGCAGAGTCCCTAAAGCTTTAAGCAATTATGTTAATAAAGTTAGGTTTCACTTTGTAGTAAAGCTAACAAACTAGACACAACAGGCCATCTTCTGGATGTAAATATATATATTTTTATATCTTTTAACCCTTTGAATTAAAGGAGGGAGGACTGCATTGTGTATCCTTCGGGCACTCAAAGGGTTAAGGGGGTGGGGAGAGTGTGTGGCGTTAGACCTAGACTTCCAAATGGGGGTGCCAAAGTCGCCAAGATAAATTGCAGAACAGAAAGACAAAACAGATTTAGGAAATATAGGAGGAGAATTCTTAAAGGGACAGTAATAAACTACACGCCACAAATCCTCTCTCTCAAACCGCTATGGTTTGAGAGATATAGGTATTAAAAGTTCCCCCTCCCTCCCCTTCTCCAGACAGCAGTGCTGTACTGACATCAGGAGATTTCAGTCCGGGGACCAGCCGTTGGCTCTGCAGCAGAGCTAAAATCGCGTTACTGGAAAGTAATTACTTCATTGGAAAGGTCTACAAAGTGTGCCTGATTTGAAAGCACACTTTATAGACTGTTCCAATGAAGTAATTCTTTTTAAAGAATGCAATTTTGGCTCTGCTGAAGAGCCTCCTTGAGTCACACTACTTTAACCCTTTGAGTGCCAGAGGGGTACGCAACGCATTGCTTTGCAATGCGTTGCGTACCCCTCTGGCACTCAAAGGGTTAATCTCCTGCTGTCAGCTTTACAGCTGACATCAGGAGAAGGGGAGGGAGGGGGAAACTTTGAATGCCTATCTCTCTCAAACCACAGTGGTTTGAGAGAGAGGATTTGTGGCATATAGTTTATTTTTTGAACCTCTACAAAACTCAAAGCATTTTTTATGGGACCTTACTGTCCCTTTAAATATAATATTACTGTAGAACTATAGTAACAGCTTTCAGCTACTCAGCTATGAACACTGAAAGAGCGAGCTGATGCCACTAGACAGGGGGTGGAGTATTACAAAATATGTATATAGCTCTCATTCTACATACTGCAAATTCAAAAGACCACCACAACATTTATGGAAATGTAAAGCTCTTACCAATTATATTTTTTTTTCTACATGTCAAATTCTCATTAAAAGCCCAATTTTTATTTCTCCCTTGTGCAGAACTGCTTATTTATACACAGGCCTGAATGACCCCCCCCCCCCCCCCCGGTGAAAACACAACAAAAAAACAAACAAATCAATAAAATATATATAATAAGTTACACTCTTTATTTTGTAAGGAACCAAAATTACCTTTGACTGCTTATAAGAACTTCCATTATATTTAGGTGTTTTTAACATATTGAAGTCTACAATTCATTGCTTGTACTATGTTGTCCTTAAGGGGTTAATGGCATACTACTGCTAAAATGAAAGTTAGTCTTGTATGATAGGATGAAAAATGAACAGTATCACATGTACGGTTATTCAGCAGAATGAAGGAAGCAGTTTTCTGTTGCGCTTCTAATGTCCTGTTATGTCTTAGAGTACAGACTTCTGATCAGAAGCACTCAGAGCACTGATATAAACAAGTATCTAGTCAGGAAAGCACTGTTCTGCAACTAATGCAAGTGAAATATTCTGCACCTAAGGATATAGTTCAACCCTGTGTGACCTCTTCTGCTGGAAATGCATCTACACCTGTTAAATGTATCCACTGTATCCACCATCATCATGCTATAACTAATATAATATAATATGCAAATTAGCAAGTGAGCTAAACAGGTTTGTTTTTTTAAATACACCATCTCACGCAGAGTGCCACAAACCCTAAACAATCAGGAAATATCATAATGGGCTGGCAAGTGTAGTAAAATTACATTCTTTAAAAGTACGTATATATGAGTACATTTCTTGCTAGTGTGTGTCCACTGAGAGGTGTCTTGGCTTAGGCAATAAAAAAGAGAAAAACTGACTAATCAATTAATTTGTATAGGTAGATATGCTTTACTCTTTATTCCATGAACTGTGCAACTGCCAGCACTGTTCCCACTCAGGCTGCATGCTTGCAATGCCTCACGTATCCCATGCAGTTTTACCCTTTTGCTTACAAATTGAGAAATGTTATACTCGTAAAAGAACTGGAAACTTTGATGGTTTATGAAAAATATGTTGGTGAGATGGATCATTTGGTTAAGGCACCAGCTGTAGAATCTGTTCAAAACCGTAAGGTCACAGGTTCTAGTCCCAGCAGGGTCTTTCGTCCTTCACAGGTAGATAAAAACAGTACCATTAAATTGGGTAATAATATTTATACTCCCAGGACATACTTGAAAACGAGAGACAATCTCAGTGTATTCTTCCTGGTAAAATACTTTGATATTATTATATTTCTTTTTCAGCTGAGTAGAATTGCACCAACTGCTGGGTGTTTTTTTCATTAAAGTGGAACTTTTACCTTAGTTCAAGTTTGCATATTTGGAAACTGCATTAAAGACTGCCTATGTGTCATGTTAACCAAAAGGCCAGCAAATGTACAGTCAAGTTCACACTTATTTCATATGCTAATGTATGCCAATTGCTGCACCCATGGGACATCAATTACATTTCATATGCTAATTAAGCTTTTTCAATGAAGTGTCATATGCTAATGAAGGTTTCAATGATGTTTCGTATGCTAATGAAGCTCTGTGTAGTACCACTGGAAGTATTTAGTTTTACTTTGCCCAGAAACACAAAGTGTGAATATCTCCTAAACTAGACATCTGCTGGACTTTTGGCTAACATGACATATAGGCAGTTTTTAACCCCTTGCTAACCGGCGCGCTCACCCGAGGCCGGCACTTTGTGACCACGGGACTTTTTTTTTTTTTTTTTTTTTTAATTATCACTTCTGGTTCAGGGCTTCCGGAGCAGTGTGCAGCCTCACCAGGAGCCCTGAACTTCATGACGTGACTGGACTGTCACTGGTCGTTAAGTGCTGGACCAGCGTGACGGTCTGGGTATGTCATCGGACACGAAGGGGTTAGTGCAGTTTTCAATTATGTAAACGTGAATTACGATGAAGGTTACATTTTAACATATTATAGCTCAAATGTATTTATTTTAAATCAAACAAAACTGGTGTCTAAACTACAATCTTTATTTTATACATTATGTGGAAGAGCCCGAGTCAGACTATGGCTCTCCTTAGTAATATGAACAACATTACCTGATGGCCACAAGTCAAAATTGCAGTTTAACCCTTTGCGTGCCATAGTGGTATTCAACACAGATATCTGGCACTCAAAGGGTTAACCGCTTAAGTACCAAGGGGGAGTTCAACAAAAACATCAGTTTGAGATGGAATAACAACTGTTGAATGCCCTAAACAATGTTTTCATAGAAAAAAAAAAAAAAAAAAAAAAATGTACTTAAATGTTAAATTAAGAGGACAATGTCAACCCCATATTTGAGATGACACAATTCTATTGGAGCAGATAAGCCCTAACCAGGGTTGATCCTGACGTATGTTTCGCTAACAATTTATGTTAGGATCAACCCCTGATGGGTCCTACTTCGTTTTCCCTCATGTAGGTCACCTTGTTGAAACTCAGCTATTACTCTGCTACTAATTAATTTTGTAAAGTGAGAGCTCTGCCTTTTTTTTTTTTTTTTTTCGCATGCGGATCTGAGATGTACCAAATGATTTTTGAGGACACTGCTCAGATTTTATCTGCTTAATTGCTAATGTGTTTATCTTTTTGATGCCATTTAAATAATGGAAAGATTTGTCCCTATAATGGAGTAGGTATGCTCAAAAATGCTCCTCTTTGCCTTTATACACAAGGCCCAGTGATTCAGGCCAAAGCAATCTAGCATGAGGAGGTCACCGAGATGAAAAGTATGTGGTGTTTTCTTAGCAGGAGATGGAGAAAACGATATGTTTTACATGGGAAATTGCACCACAATAAATAAAAATATAAAACAGGAAGTTTGCTTGCTAAACATGTTTTGTTTTGTTTAGAAAACAGGAACAAACTTAACAAAGAAACGTCATGCAGAGACCAAGTTACAAGTCCTGCGAGCCTGATTAACGAACGGAAATTAAATTCTGACAAGAGGGAAAAAAAAAAAAAACTCTGGCAGGTCTTAAAAGTTTAAAATCCATTTTTGGTAGCATGGCAAAATTGTCACATACACACACAGTCTAGAGCCAGATAGATTTTTGCAGTTCATCAAAAAACAACATATAAATTCACTCTTAAAACTTAACCCTGGGAGTATGAAAGGTATGCAAAATACTGTGAAGGACATTGTTAACCCTTTGAGTGCCAGAGGGGTACACAACACATTGCAAAGCAATGTGCTGTGTACCCCTCTGGCACTCAAAGGGTTACACACCTCTCTTGCACAGAAGTCGATGTACTAAGAAAGTGGTGCAATTCAAGAGGAAACAAACTATACCACAGGGAAGAAATTCAGCTTCAATTGTTTAAAGTAGGGATTTTAACTCTTGAATGTAAAGATCTCCAGCACATTGCTTTCCCAAGGAGTTAAAAAAAAAAAAAAAAATAGGATTTTGGCACTGCTGACTTCAGATGTGTCTTCTCACCTCCATGCTTTGTCTGGTCTTCACCTTCCTGGCACCCCTCAATCTCTCCTACTTTCTACTTTACGTTGAGTTACCCCTACATCTCATCTCCAGGTCAAGCAATAGATCTTGTTAGTTTCAGTTGCTAGAGCTTGTATCCCTCAATACTGGAGGTCAGTTACTCCACCGTCTCTACGTGATTGGAAGTCCCGCATTAATAATATATTAGGGATGGAACGTTTAGATTACTTGTCCATAGGCTCTCGTCAAGTCTTCCAGGCAAATTACGCTGCTTCGCAATGCTTTGTCTCGAATTGATACTGCTTCTTATACTCCACTTTATGTTTTATCCTGCGGTTCCCAACTGTAGCCCCCACCCCATCTGTTCTTCCCCTTCTTCTTCCTCTCCTTTTTCCTTCTTTCTTTCTTTTTTTCTTCTGTTCTTCACCCTTCTTTCCCTATCTGTTTATTTTTCTCTTCTGCTGAGATGCCTTTCGTTCCATTTTGGTTCTCTTGGATGCCACACCAAATCTACTATAATGACTTGTAGGCAAATTCTTATTGACTGTTCACAATGAGCTTTTTATTTTTGTGTGCCTCATGCTTTGAAAACTGCATCCTTGTTACTTTCCTCATATTGTACTTTGTACGATTTGTGCCTTTCTTTCTTGTTACTTTGTAGTTTTGCTGTTCTCTCAAACTTTTAAAATTCAAAAAAAAAAAAAAAAAAAAAAAAATGATTTTAGTGAACTTACAGTTAAGTGTTTTTCTATTAGTCCATAAGGAACACAGGAACCATGGTGTAAACCTCTGTAAACCTTCACAAAAGGCAGCTCCTTCCCTTTCTTCCTCCATCTTTATTCCCATGCTCTAAATTTATGTATAGCAAAGTGGCACCAGAAAGAAAACAAAAAAAGAAAGCTGCTTGAACAAAGACTCCAAGAGGACTCCTTTGCATGGGGAAGTAAACACAGGGAGGCCTACAGTACTGTTCAAAAGTTTTAGACAGGTTTGAAAAACGCTGTTAAGAATGCTTTCAAAAGGAGGATTTTATCTTACCTGTTAAATCCTTTTCTCTTACTCCATATGACATACAGGTACCATGGGTAGGCAACAGCTCCTCCCAGTAGGCCGGAACATTTCTAGAAAAAAAAAGTTGTGGGTAGAGCCTCCCCTCCTCCTTATCAAGCTATTCCACAAGCCTCACCCCAGTTAGACTTGAGACAGCCTTCTAAAAGGACAATGGGCCAGTCCCCACGATACCAGGGTTCCCAAGGACTATCCAGGACAAGGAACAGCCCTAACATAACTCAGTGTCAATAGCACAGCATACAAGAACATGAGCCAACCGGGGTCAAACAATTAAATAATAGCAAGGCACAGGAAGGAATAGGTCCTAAACAGGCAGAACCTTCCTGCTGAAGCCAGAACATTAACACAATAGTGTTTGGTGATGGTGTGCACTGAGGACCAAGTCGCCGTCTTGCACAGTTGCTCAGCAGAGTCCTGATTTTTGTAGGCCTAAGAGGTCCCAACAGACCTGGTTGAGAGTGCTGTAATGCTGAAAGGAATGGAGTTCGTAAGCCTATGGAATGGTAGACTAAATCCAAGACGCAATAGTGACCTTGGGCACTGTCATTCCTGCCCTAGGACCCTCAGGGAAGACAAACAAGGCATCAGTCTTACAGAAAGACTCAGTACGGTTCACAAAGAACTTGGGTCAGGACAAAATGAAGGCACAACAATCTCCTGATTTACGTGAAACTCAGAGACCACCTTAGGAAGGAATTCCTGGGAGGTAAGAAGAACAGCCTTATCCTTGTGAAACCCCAGGAAAGGCAGTTTGCAGGACAAGGCCTGCAATTCAGCAACTCTGCAGACAGAGACCACATCCAAAACAAAGCCATCTTCCCACGTAAGAAGACGCAGAGGAATGGTAGCCAAAGACTCAAAAGGAGGCCGCTGCAAGACTCCCAAGACCAGATTAAAGGGATAGTAATACCTAAAATGTAAAAAAAAATATGTTGTAGGGTTTATCCCCCTGACTAAAACAAGAGTACTCCCACTGCTGAAAGATGTTTCATTCAAAAGTTATTAATTTTCAAAGTTGAATTTTTTAGGTGCAATATCACAGTGGCCTGAAATTTTACAGTGGCGCTGTTGCTACACCATCCTATGGAGATTTATGGTCCTGAGACCAGAGTTGTCCATAGGATGGTGTAGCAACAGCGCCACTGTAAAATTTCAGGCCACTGTGATATTGCACCTAAAAAATGTAACTTTGAAAATTAATAACTTTTGAATGAAACATCTTTCAGCAGTGGGAGTACTCTTGTTTTACTCAGGGGGATAAACCCTACAACATATTTTTTTTACATTTTAGGTATTACTATCCCTTTAAGGTCCCACTGGGAAGTGGAAGCCTTATAGGCAGAGAAGGCATGAGCGACAGCCTGAAAGAAGACCTTGAAATCCAGCAAGATGGCAATGCGTCTCTGGAAAAAACAGAGAGAGATGAAATCTGAACCTTCAAGGAGTGAAGTCTGAGCCCTTTGTTCCCACCATCCTGTAAAAATGACAGGGCCACCAGGAGATCAAACTCCTGTGAAGAAATATCCCTGTTTACACACCAAGACTGGAAAATGGACCAAACCCTATAGTAGGCTTTGGAAGAAACCGGTTTCCTAACATGGAGCATAGTGGAGCCCACCTCAGGAGAGAAACCGTATCTCCTTAGGATGGAGGCTACAACAGCCATGCTGTCAACGCCATGTGCTCCATGTCCCCCTTCCATAGGTACCCCTGAAGTAGGAGATCCAGTCTGAGTGGCAGTGGAATTGGATCCTTGTTCTGGGAACCATGCCCTCTTGTTCCAGTAAGGGGGCGATCATGATGATCACAGGACCGTCCATCTGAATCTTCCACAGTACCCTGGGGATGAGAGGAATTGGAAGCCATATGAAAGCGCCATGGAATCGTCAAGAGCGTCCACGGCAAAGGATAGAGCATTCCCCCCAACGGGAACAAAATATGTGAACCTTCCTGTTGTCCCTGGTGGCCATCATGTCTATCTGAGGAAGAACCCATCTCTGCACCAACAGATCGAAACGTCTGGGTGGAGCTCCCACTCTCCTGGGTCCACCTTCTGGCGGCTAAGAAAGTTCACCAGGATGTTGTCCACCCCTGGAATGTGCACAGCTGTCAGAAAGTCTGCTCTTTGCTGGAAGGAAATGATTAAAGAGACGGTTCAGTAACCATTTTGTCTATATATACATAGGCTTGTCTCTTTAAGCAAGGGATGTTTTAGACTTTCATATAAGTAAACATCCTTGAAACCAGTTTATCTAGTTTTGAAGGAGGACTCTCTAGCATTGAACACAAATGTTATCTCACTGCACCTGGTGTTTGTATATGGGAAAATATAGTGCTACATTCCTGAAAGAGAATGTGTTCCGTAATTATTTTAATTGGATTCCTCATTAGGGTGATTGACACTAATTATCTTTCCTGAATTTTCCTGGTAATAGACTGACCCCTAGTGATTTGGTAAATTTATTTCTTCAGGTTGTATTTATCACTCTATATTACCTCACATGCTAATTCTCTAAGGAGTGACCTATAGGAGAAGAATGGGCATACCTTTCTGTTAAGTGGGGTTTAGGTAATATACACAGTTTACAGGGGGAAATAGGGGCTTTTGTTTGCCGAATTTCCTTGTTCCTGAAGGGAGCAGAACCTCGCGGTGACCAAGACCACACCCTGTAATATAAGACTGGTAAAGTATCATTTAAGTTTATTTACATAACACTGTATACACTTCTAAAATTATTATAACCCAGTATATACTGGGGTTAGCTTATTCTAATATTTCCTTGTGGATCTGGCCAACCTACTGAGAACTATTATACAGTAACCATTTGGCTGTAAAGTTAGAACAATTTTTGGGAGCTATACAGTCCAATCACAGTAGTAACAGGGTGAGATCAGATTGATAGCAATTTTAGATCATTGGAAGTTACTTAGCTAGCATTGCTAATACCTGCAGAGCCAATTGGTTATTGTGTGTGAAACTTTGCCTACGACTGCTGTGGGATGTGTCTGAGTCCTACAGCAAGCGTGTGCAAATAATCCACAAATATGTTGTTCTGAGATGGTCATTGTGCTCAATTGATCTGGTGTTGTATATTAACACCTGCATATTGCTGTCTAGGAAGTTTTTCTTCTGTTTCTCTTGTCTGTGGTTATGTTACTTCATAGCTGGTTCTGCCTGTGGTATCAAGGTGTGGATTTGATCTGTTGGAATAGTCACACTTGCGAAAATCCTGACAGAACAAAGCAGCGTAATCCACTGTGGGTTGAGTATTGGCTGGTCCTTACTGTCCATGGTTCTATTAACCCCTGCTGCTCAGTGGTGTGAAGACATGATCTTGTCATTATAATCTTTATGTTATATATATTATATATATTTATTACACTGTTACATTTATATATTATATTTACGTTTCTATAGCAATATTTTATTTTAATTGCTTAAGATTGAAATGCTGTAATGCAAATTTTTACTGGGAAACGTATTTCAAGGGGAACTACCACCCCACACAATCTTTACCTTCACTAAGTCCCCATCTGGCGACTAGCTGCTTAGTAGCGCTAGTCGCCAGAATAATTACCTTATTTAATAGATTTCTCCTCTCTTCCATTTGTGACAGGCAGGATGGAGAGCGGACATCTTGACATTGTGACATCCGCGCTGTCAGTCCCAGCCGGAGCCAAATGGCTCCTAGCAACGCCTCCTAGACCCGGCTGGGACTGACAGCGCAGGCGCACAGACATCACAATGGCAATGGTAAAATAATCAGCCAATCGGAAGAAAGCCAGCAAAACGGGCATTCTGGGAGTCTTTTCTCTTTGTTACCTATTGCCGGAACTTGCACTGGCGGGAGCCCCAGGGGCCACCAAGACACTGGTGATATAAGTTGGAACATAGAACAAGAGGAGACAAGAAGAATGAGCCCTCTCTCAACTCTGTATTTCAAACGGTTGCAGAGATAAATCTCAAAACAGTTTGTCTAATAGAAGTCAATGGAGCAAGTTTGGTCGCATGGTAAACGCGCCGTACTTAAAAATGTTCCAAAAGTGAATGAATTTACCCAAATACCCAAGGGGACATGTAGGGATAAATAAAAACAGACAATCCTAAATGGAAAAGTCAATATAACCTGGAGAAATCAGCAGGGAAGGGGTTAATTACATGAATGCAGCAATCCAAGAGCCAAAAACCCTGGCACTCAAAGGGTTACTCCCCAAACTTGACTTCTGTCTTCAGATTACCATTGAAAGAACAAAGCCTCAGAGAGACCCAGTCAGGAGGGAGAAATATGGGCTGCATGATTCTCTCCACAGGGCATAGAGCATGAAATATCGCTCGAAGTTCCAGGATGTTGATTGGGAGAAAGGACTCCTCCATGGACCACTTCCCCTGAGCGCTGAAGCGACCCAGAACAGATCCCCAGCCCGAGAGGCTGGCATCCGTTGTGACCGTGGTCAAGTAGGGAATCAGAAAGGATCTCCCTTTCAGCAGATTGGAAAGGTCCAGCCACCACTCCAAGCTCAGTTCCACATGAGGGGGATAGGACACAGATAATCTCTTATGATCTGGTCGATCCCTGCACACCTGTATCACAAACCTCTGAAGTTCCCTGGTGTGCGCCATGGCGAATGGGACTGCTTCTATCGTGGAAATGAACTTCCCCACCAGAGAAGACAACCTCTGAACTGGGACCAGATCCTGGAACAGAATAGTTGACACCCTGTGGGCAATTTGATGGGCTACCGCATCCAGTAGCAACACCATGCTCCTCTGAGTATAGAATAGAAGACCCAGGAAGATCAGTCGGTGGGATGGGACAAGATCCGACTTGTCCAAGTTGACAATCCATCCGTGATGGGTGAGGACTTAGATGCAGATCTGAGCTTGCTGATGAAGAAGGCCCGCCGAGGTGGCTTTCAATAGCAAGTCGTCCATGTAAGGAGTCACTCTGATGCCGTCTCGATGGAGAATGGATATCAATGCCCCCAGAACTCGTTGGAAGATTTGAGGAGACCTTTGTCAGACCAAATGGCAGAGCTGAGAACTGAAAATGTCCTCTGTCGCAGGCAAAGCGCAGGTACCGCCTGCTCTCCTGATGGATTGGGATGTGTAAATACGCATCCTGAAGGTCCAGAGAAGCAATGAACTCCCCAGGAGACATGGCAGCGATCACTGTGTGCAGAGACTCCTGACAGTGAGTCTTGTTCACGAAGAAGTTCAGATCCTTCAAATCCAAAATAGAGCAACATCCGCCGTCCTTTTTGGCTACCACATAGAGGTTCGAGTAAAACCCCGAACTCATGTCTGAAAGAGGCACTGGCTCCAGGACATCCTAGTCCAGAAGAGCCTGAACAGCGCTGTTGAACAGATGGCATTTGTCGACGTCTTGCGGAGTACGAGAAAGACGAAAGCGAAAAGGAGGAAGAGAATAGAAAGGGATCTTGTATCCCTCTGTCACCACTTGTAAAACCCATGGGTCTGACACAGAATCTTCCCAAATCCCACAAAAAGGTCGCAGACGACCACCCACAGCGAGATGCGGACCCAGGTTCGGTGAGTCATGCCGAAGCAGTCTTGGCAGCCTTAGGCTTCATTGCTGTTTGGCCTTGGAGGAGGAATGCAGAGTTGATGCAACCGCCTGGTTCATCGAACGCGTCTCAGTCTGAAAGGAACGAAAGGACCAGCTGCGTTTAAACGGCAACTTCTTCTTAAAGACCAAGGGCAGAAAAGTACTCTTACCTCTGTGGCCTAGCTAATCAGTTCCTTAAAGGGATAGTAATGTTTCATAATAAAAACAGCTCTAATTAATCATCATAGTATTTGGACCTTGGAGAGTGTTATTTCAGTTCTGTCAGAGTTGTAGTTCAGGAGTAATTCAATGATAAAGTATCCCCCTCCCGCCCCTTTTACTGATGTCACACTGCTCAGCCATAGCAGGAGGGAGGTGCCCAGGTAGATTGCACAGAGGGACAATCTTCAATTAAGATAAGGGAAAAACCTGAAAAGCTTGTCAAGTGGGGCAGGGCTTTCATTGTTTTCATATAAAAAAAGATTGTCCCCTGCTGTTATCTGTCTGGTCTTACAACCAGATTCCACATCTGAGAAGAGATGGCTTACACTAGGTAAAAGAGGCGGGGAGAGGAAACTTTGCTTGTGAATATCTCTTAAACCATAAAGGTTTGAGTGATAACACTTATATCGTTCTTTATTTTATTTTGTAGGGATTAAAAAAACATGAAGTTAAAACGAAGTATTACTGTCCCTTTAAGATCTGGCCCAAACAAGGAGGTACCCTGAAATGGCAGAGAAAGTAAGACTTTCTTGGAAGCAGTGTCAGAAGACCAGATCTTGAGCCAAAGAGCACGCCTGGCTATCACAGAAGTAGTAGAGGCCCTCGCCATTATGCGGACGGCATCAAAAGCAGCAGCAGATACATAATGTTGTGCTTCAGAGATATTGGCAAGACGACGCAATTTCTCCGAAGTAGGCACATCCTGATGGACAGCCGTAGTGAATTGTTCAGTCCAGACTGCAATAGCCCGGTTAACCCACGCAACTGCAAACGCTGGATGCATAGTGGTACCAATAGAAGCAAAAATGGACTTGAGGGAAACCTCAACTTTCTTGTCAGTCCAGTCTTGCAGCGCAGAAGCATCAGAGACAGATAAAGCAGTAAATTTAGATAGTCTAGTTATATGTGTGTCCACTTTAGGGTGATGAACCCATTTAGCCAGCTCAGCTTCAGAAAAGGGATAAAGCTTAGCAAATTTCCTGGACACAGAAGCAGACTTGTCCGGAGATTTCCACACCTCAGAAACCAAACGGTCAAGAGTGGGGTTAGGAGGAAAATAAGTAAGGGGCTTAAGCAGGCTCCTGAAAAACATCAGAGGGATCAGAAGGGACCTCCTGAACCAAGGGAATGTTGAGTGTGGTTAATACAGCCCTGATCAGGATCAGCTTCAAAAGGGTCCCCAAGGGACCTAGAAGACTCCAAAATAGTACCATCCTCAACATCCGAATCTTGCAACAATTCTTCCTCAGAAGAATCTGACACATCAGGTGCCCCCTGTGGTTTAGGCAGGGAAGACCTGATAGTAGAGGGGGTCTGCCACATTTGAAATGCCCCCTTTATCTGGGATGGAAAGAGTTGTAAAGTGGACCTAAGGTCCCTAGTCGCAGCCTTAAACTCTTGCACCCAAGCTGGCTCAGTAGCATGGCTGGAAGTCCCTGGGTTACTGTCAGGAACCTCAGAACATGCTAGGCATAAATGACCAGAGAACTCTCTAGGTAGCCCTGCGTGACAGGAAGAGCAATGCGCAATAGGGGATACTGAGACCCCAGCCTCCTTAGTCTTAGGCCTAGCCCCAAGCTCCAGTGGTATAGACATTCTCACAGTGCCAAAATAACCAACTGTACAGTAAATCACCCAATTACAGCGTGAAAGATTAATATTTCACCCCAGAAATGCTAAATATAGACTTATCTGACAGGCAAAGGGTTAATCTGCAAAGGAGAGAAGGAGAGTCCAAGCCCTGCGTAGGATAATCGCGAAGAAAAGCTCACAAAATGGCTGCCTCGACGGGAGCCAGTCAGAAAATAGGCGTGAACCAATTGCTCATGGGAAACATAGTTTTTCCCAAAAAGTACCCCAAACAGTGCCCGAAGCTCCCCAACACACTTAAACTATAAACCAGATGATAGAGCAAGGGTAGAGAATTAAAATGAGCCCTCTCAGAAGTTGCTCGGTTAAACGGTTGCAGAGATACGTCCCAAACAGTATTGTACCATAGAAAGTAAATGGAGCTATGCGGTAAAGCGTGCCTTAAAGGCGCAGTACACACTTTCAATAAACGTTAAAGTAAAACTTAAAAACATGTAAAACATCCATGAATCAGGTGTGCACACTTAGAAAACGTTAACCCAGTAAGGAAAGTGCCATAAAATCCCCCAAACACATGTCAAACCAGTAGACAAAGGGTTAAGTTACCACATAAACCTGCTCCAAATACCCAACAGACATACAAATATACCCAATGAGTGCAGGAGTGCACAATGAGAACTCCCAAACACAACCCCTGTGCAGAGGGGCACTGTGGGCCAAGTGGACCTGCAGCACTCAAAGGGTAGCTCACCTTTCCTGCAGATCTTCTGTCTTCAGATTACCATGCAGTAAGAATTACCTCAGTGGGTAATCCCTGGGGAGGCACTTGTAACCAAGATTTTCCCCCTCAGGGCTTAAGGTCCACAAAAAAAGCACCTGGATACTGAGCTAGCCACATTGAAGGGCATTTGTCAGTCATGTAATCCGACTAATGGTGGTATTCCATATCTGACAGAAAATAAAAAAAGAAACTAAAACTATAGAAGAATGTTCTCCGCCTGGTGTTGTTGCACCGAGGAACAAATCATTCTGGGGCTGGTTGGCTAGCTGCAGCCTAGGAGGTAAGGGAGGCTCCACCCCCTACACACATTTAGAGAAATGTTCCTGCCTACTTAAAGGGGCGGATCGCCTCCCAGAGTTACCAGTAACCTGTATTGGACGACAGAGAAAGATGTTAATATTTATTTTTCTCAATTACCAAAATGCAAAGTGAGTGAAGAGAAGAAAAATCTAAATCAAATCAGTATTTGGTGTGACCACCCTTTGCCTCAAAACCAGTATCAATTTTTTTTTATCAAAGTCAGGGATTTTGTAGGCATATAGTCAGGTGTATGATTAAGCAATCATACCAAACAGGTGCTAATGATCATCAACTTAATATGTAGGTTGAAACACAATCATTAACTCAAAACAGAAACTGCTTTGTAGGAGGAATAAAACTGGGTGAAGAACAGTCAAACTCCGTTAACAAGGTGAGGTTGCTGAAGACTGTTTAGTGTCAGAAGTCATACACCATGGAAAGACTGAGCACAGCACCAAGGTAGTTATACTGCATCAGCAAGGACATTTGAAAGCAGACAGGGGTTTCCAGATGTGCTGCCCAAGCTCTTTTGAAGAAGCACAAAGAAACAGGCAATGTTGAGGACCGTAAATGTAGTGGTTGGCCAAGGAAACTTAGTGCAGCAAATAAATAACACATCATGCTTAATTCCCTTCACAACTGGAAGATGTCCAGTAGTGCCATCACATCACATCTGGTAGAAAACAGTGGGACCCTGGTACACCCATCTACTGTCCAAAGAAGTTTTGTCAGAAAAAGTCTTCATGGAAGACTTGAGACCAAAAAGCTATACCTCCAATGAAAAAAACAAGGCCAAGCGATTCAACTATGCACAAAAACACAGGAAAAATGGCAGCAGGTGTTTTGGACTTATTAGCCAAATTTTCAAATATTTGGCTGTAGCAGAAGGCAGTTTGTTCACTGAAGGGCTGGAAAGCAGTATGAGAATGAGTGTCTGCAGGCAACAGTGAAGCATGGTGGAGGTTCCTTGCAGGAAGGGCATTTTAAGCATCACAAAGTCAAGGGAACAAGAGAGGTTCAAAGGGAGGCCTCTGAAAAATTATCAGCACCAGATTAAGGTTCCACGGGGGAGTGGGATTCCAAAAAGAGGAGAAGACATAAGTCACCCCTTGCAGAGAAAGAAAAAGCAATTCACTTCTGGAAAAGAACTGAGAGTATGGAGATCTGTACCTTGATAGAGCTTACTCTGTGGCCTTTGTTAATGCCATCTTAAAGGAAAGCATAAATGATAGGAAACCTGAAGGACTACAGGGACACTTCCCTATCAGCATGCTACTGGTAAAACTGGGACCAGATCCTATAGTAGGCTTTAGAAGATACAGGCTTTGTAGCTTGAATCATGGTAGAGATGACACCGTCCAAGAAACCCTCTCTCTTCAAGATGTCAGCCTGAACAGCCATGCCGTCAAGGCTAACCTTTCTACCTAATAACCAAAAATCACTCTCAAAAGAAAGTGCAAGAAAAGAAGAGCGCCAATAGATATATAAGCTACAATATGATAGCACACTATATAGCAAACAACTCTGTAACAATCTGTACGGTAACAATCTATAATATTTATTAGTATCACAGAACAAGCAAAGTAAAACAGCATAGAAACATTGTATATAATATTAGGAAAGTTCCAATTAAAAATATAGAAAAAATGAAAAATTGCGATCACTTAAAAATTCAACAGTCTATATGCTATATATTTCAGCCAGTTTATCTGGCCTTACCACTCTTGATGCCTTGGTGTTTTGTCAGATGGATTACAGGCTCTGTGTAACAGATGAAGAGTTGTATGTAGCGGGCAAATACCAGAGAATGTATATTTCTCTTGTACTCTGATGTAGACTGTATTTGTGCACCTTTATAAAAGTATTCTCTCAGCTATGGTAACGGGTATAATTAACCCATAATATATGAAGATGGCAACTGAGCAGACAGAGGACAAAATGGATCCTCCATGGACAGGTTGAGAAGATCAGTGAACCAGGCCTGATGGGGCCAAAAAAGGTCTGATCAGGATGAAAATTCTGGATCTTGATCTTCTGCAGCACCTGGGACTCCGGGGAATTGGAGAAAACACGTAGGCCAGATGAAAGTTTCATGGGATGGACACTGCTTCCACCACAAACGCTAGAAGATACTTCATCTTGGTGCACAACAGCTGAACCTTCTCTTACTCACGGGATGCCATAAAGTTCACTGATGGAAATTCCCATGGTGTACTATCTGTTTGAACACCCCCTAGCTGTGTTTACAGTTTCCAGAGTCCATCTCTTAATGACTTAGAAAGTCTGTGACTACATTTCCCATTCCTGGGATAAGGACCACTGAGATGACTGGTACATGAGCTTCTGCCCACTTAAACTTCCCGAACCACCATCCAGGCTGATTCATTCCAAGTTCTTCCATGATGGTTGATGCATGAGACAGCTGTTGCATTGTCTGAATCTCTTTGTGTCAGATGAAGCAGTAAAGCAACCAGTGCAGGTCCCTCCTTGTCCGAGGGGACAGACATAGGATGAGTTGGATGAAAAATGTCTTTACCACCTACTGAGAATGTCCAGCTGAAGTTCCATCATATGAAATGGAGCATAAGGGACAGTTTCCAGGGCAGTCACTAGACGTCCCAGGATTCTCATGTAATCCCTTATCATGGCTGAAGGCCAGTATAGGGGTAGGGATCCATCTGAGAACAGAGTTTGGATCTTGCCTTCTGGCAGAAACACTCTCCCTTGGAGGGTGTAGAATCTCATGCCCAAGAAATAGAGTCTGAGAATGCACCAGAGACACTTCTTGAGACCGAGTACCCAACCATGGTGCTCCAGTACGTCAACATATTCTTGAACACTTAATGACAGAATGGCCAACGAGGGAGCCTTGATTAAGAGGTCATCTAAGTAAGGGGTTAAAGGAAATTCCTTGTGAGTGGACACAGGCTGCCATGATCTTCATGAAGATCCTTGGAGCGGATGTTAGGCCAAAGGGAAGTGGGGTGAACTCGAAGAGAATCAAAGGAAGCGCTGATGGTCTGGATGAATAGCAACATGTGGTTAACTATCCTGAAGCCATAGAGAGGCTAGGTACTCTCCAGGGCATACTGCTGTGATAACAAACTGTAGGGATTCCATCTTGAATTGAGTGGTTTCCATGTAATGGCTGAGATATTTCAAGTCCAGAATAGGAAACAGAAAAAAGATTAGATTAAAAACCTGAAAAGCATTCCTGAACAGGAACTGTAACAAAAACCTGTGCCTATAAACAGACTACCGATCAAGAACCAGAAGAATGCTGGACAAAAGTAAACTTTGAGGTGGGAGGGACTTGAAGTCCACGTGGTACCCTTCAGAAATGACCAGCAAAAACCACTGATCCGTCACAGAGGACTTCCAGGTGTCTTGAAAAAGGACACAACCCCATTCGGGTAGGGATATACCAGAGTCCCTCAAGTCATGCATTGTGAACTTGATAGCCTTTGGCTTCTGAGCAGGCTTATTGTTCTGACAAGACTGTTTTGGCTTTGCGCCAGGGTGGGCCTGGAAGGCCTGAGTGGTTTGAAACCTATGTGCCCCAAATGAGAAGGAGGAACAAAATCCAAAATCCATACACCTTCCCTTTGAAAAAAAAACCAAAAAAAACCAAAACAACAATTTAAAGAAATCTGAGGCAGGAGTGTCCTCTTGCCTCTTGTGGCATCACTGCTTACCTTACCAAGGTCAGGTACAAAAAGATGCTAAAAATAAAAAAATATAAAGGTTATATAGCACACTATTATATGAAAACTCAGGTACAAACCACGTATATCATACATGGGGTGCTGTCAGATCCCAATAAAGATATACATACAAAGAAAGAAAAGAAACAAATTGGGATCCTAAATGATGCACTCAATGACCTCTTAAATAGTATAAAAAATAAACATACATTATTTGACCAGGTTTAGTATCAAACATATAATGTTTTATTAATATTACTAATTATAATATATATCCAAATGTGGATACCTAAATGTGTAGTACACACCCTGCCAAATCCTACAAGACCCAACACTAAAGTTGAAATCAAAACATTTTCCACATAAAAACAGGAAGCATAGCCTTTAAATCTTAAAGGCACATAACCACTAAGAAATAGTCAAAAGTTCCTACACCAAAAACGTTTTATGTGAATAATCACTCCATCAGACGCCTCATTGTTACTACTGTCCAGCTAATATATTGGCTACAAATGATGAATAATTTGTCAATGTGAAAATAACCTTTTATGTTAATATCACAAATGAGATGAAAATTAGTTCACAAGGCATCTTATTTATAGAGATGATCATGTATGTTAGTATCACAGATGAAAATAGGATTTTAGTCTTACCTGTTAAATCCTTTTCACTTAGTCCATACAGGTCACTGGTACTCTGGGAGGCGATCCGCCTCTTTAATAGGCAGGAACAATTATTCAAATGTGTGCAGGGGGCGGAGCCTCCCCTCCTACTTAAGCTGCCTTCAGGCCAGAGCCACTAGATTGATTTGAGACACTAAAACTGACCAGAGATAAGCAAGAAGGAAGACTCCTGTGAGCATGCCCCGAAGGTCTCCCACTAAATGCCACAGGAGAGCCAAGCATGGTCTCTTGACAGGGTGGGAGACCAGTGACCTGTATGGACTAAGTGAAAAGGATTTAACAGGTAAGACTAAAATCCTATTTTCACTGTCGTCCAATACAGGTCACTGGTACTCTGGGATGTACAAACATTGAGCTGACCCAGAGGCGGGAAGTAAGGCAAGGACCAGGCGCAAGGCCCAAGTCACTAGAACTGCTATGAACCAGTTAATCACATAGCCCAGTAATAGAAGTGTCAACGGACACCAACTAGGGGAAAACAACCCCTGAACTAACACAGCACAGTGAACTAGAGCCAACAGGGCTCAACAGTAAAGCACACTAAGAATCACAGAGTAGAAGTCCTAAACAGGCAAAACTGCCTCCAGGACCTTCCTCCCAAAACTGGCATCAGCCGAGGCCAGTACATCAACTCGATAGTGCTTTGAAAATGTGTGCACAGAGGACCAAGTGGCCGCTCTGCACAGCTGATCAGCAGATGCCTGATTCTTGAAGGCCCAAGAGGCCCCGATAGATCTGGTGGAATGGGCAGTCCCCCGGAAGGGAACATGCTTATTCCGCAACTTATAGGCTTCACGAATAGTAGCCTTAATCCAAGAGGCAATAGTCACTTTGGAAGCCGGTCTCCCTGCCCTGGGCCCCTCAGGAATGACGAATAGAGCGTCAGACTTCCTGATAGACTCGGTGCGATGAACATAAAACTTGAGACAATGCACCACATCCAACAAATGGAGATCTCGTTCCTTGTCAGATGAAGGGTTAGGGCAGAAAGAGGGAACCACAATCTCTTGATTGATGTGAAACTCGGACACAACCCTGGGCAAGAATTCCTTGGTAGTGCGAAGCACAGCCTTATCCTTGTGGAACACCAGGTAAGGAGGTTTACAAGACAGCGCTTGTAACTCTGCCACCCGGCGAACTGAAACAATAGCCAAAAGGAAGGCCATCTTCCAAGTCAAGAGACGTAATGGAATGGAAGCCAAGGATTCAAACGGGGGTCGCTGGAGAACTCCCAGCACCAAATTGAGGTCCCACTGGGGAGTAGGACTCTTGAAGGCAGGCCGAACATGAGTCACGCCCTGGAAGAAAACCTTAACATCAGGAAGGATAGCAATCCGTTCCTGGAAAAATACAGACAAAGCAGAAGTCTGAACTTTAAGGGAACTCAGACTGAGCCCTTTCTCAACACCATCCTGCAGAAAAGCCAGGACAGTGGGAAGATGAAAATCTAGAGACACCTTCCGATCATTATACCAAGCCACAAAGGTGGCCCAGATATGATGATAGATCTTGGAGGACACAGGCTTGCGAGCACTAAGCATCGTCGACACCACTGAAGGAGAAAACCATTTCTTCTCTAGAATTGAGGATTCAACCGCCAGGCCATTAAATGGAGATGCTGAACATCCTCCTTCCACAGATATCCTTGAAGAAGTAGATCCGGACGGGCAGGAAGTGGAAACGGTTCAGCCACTGACATGGCCATCAACTCCGGATACCAGGACTGGCAAGGCCAGTTCGGAGCGATCAAGATGACAGGACAACGCTCCAGCTTCAACTTCTGGATGACTCTGAGCAATAGAGGAAGAGGAGGGAAGATGTAGGCCAGAGGAAAATCCCAAGGGATTGACAAGGCATCCACTGCTAGAGCAAGAGGGTCCCTCCACCGGGAGCAAAACGCCGGCACCTTCCTGTTGTGTCTGGTAGCCATCAGGTCCACTGCAGGTACCCCCCATCTCTGGGTGATTAGGTGAAACACCTCTGGATGAAGAGCCCACTCTCCGCTGTCGACTGTGTGACAACTGAGGAAGTCTGCCATGACGTTGTCTACGCCTGGAATGTGAACCGCTGAAATGACAGGCACGTGATCCTCTGCCCAAGATAAAATATCCTTGACCTCCAACCAGGCGGTGAAACTTCTTGTGCCGCCTTGCCTGTTGATGTAGGCCACTGCGGTGGCGTTGTCAGACTCCACTCTGACAGGGCAACCTTCCAGCTGAGATTCCCAGTGCCTCAGGGCAAGCTGTATGGCACGCAGTTCCAGAACATTGATGGGAAGAAGAGATTCCTCCAGTCCCCATTTCCCCTGGGCACTGAAACGACCCAGCACTGCCCCCCTTCCCCGGAGGCTGGCATCCGTTGTGAGCCTGGTCCAATAGGGAACTCGAAAGGGTCTCCCTTTCAGGAGATGGGAGAGATCCAACCACCAGTGTAGACTCGATTCGACATGAGGAGGCAGAGGGACTGACAGATGCTGATGATCTGGATGACTCTTGCACGTCTGGATCACAAACCTCTGAAGTTCCCTGGTGTGAGCCATGGCAAAGGGGCACAGCTTCGATTGTGGAAATGAACTTCCCCACCAGAGACGTCAACTTCGGTACTGGAACCCTGTCCAGTTCCAGGATCCCGGCTACTCGGACAGCTATCTGATGAGCCACTTCCTCTGGCAGAAACACCATGCACTGTTGAGTGTCGAACAGGAGACCCAGGAACAGGAGTCTTTGAGATGGGACCAAGTCTGACTTGTCCAGATTCAATATCCAGCCGTGACTGTTCAGAGTGTGTATACAACACAGCTGCATCTGCTGGTGGAGAAGCTCCGCTGAGGAGGCTTTCAGGAGGAGATCGTCCATGTAGGGGGTCACTCTGACACCTTTCCGATGAAGCACAGCTATCAAAGATCCCAATACCCTCTGAAAAACCAGAGGGGCTGAAGTCAGCCCAAAGGGAAGAGCTGAAAACTGAAAATGTCCCCTGTGGCAGGCAATCCTGAGATATCGTCTGCTCTCTGGATGAATAGGCATGTGAAGATATGCAACCTGAAGGTCCAGGGAGGCAAGGAACTCCCCTGGAGACATTGCGGCAATCACAGAGCGCAGAGATTCCTGGCGGAAGTGGGAACTCACAACAAAGGAATTTAGATCCTTTAGATCCAAGATAGGACGAGCACCTCCGTCCTTTTTGGCCACTACGAACAGATTGGAATAGAATCCTGAACCTGTGTCCTCTGGAGGAACCAATTCCAGGACCTCTTTGTCCAAAAGATCCTGAATAGCGTCGAACAGACGCCTTTTTGTAGGTTCCTGAGAAGGACGAGTAAAATGGAACCGAAAAGGAGGAAGGGAAGAGAAAGGGATCCTGTATCCCTCTGACACTACCTGAATAACCCATGGGTCCGTCACAGATTCCTCCCAAATCCGGCGAAAGATGTGGAGACGTCCACCTACTGCCGGATGCGGACCCGGGTTCGGTGAGTCATGCCGAAGCAGTCTTGGAGGTCTTGGCCTTGGGGGCAACTTTGGGCTTCCAGGACTGTTTGGGCTTGGAGGAGGGACGCGTAGAGGACGGCCCCGTCTGGGACGTGGAGCGTGTCTCAGTCTGAAAGGAACGAAAGGACCGGTTGCGTTTGGCTGGAAACTTTTTCTTGAAGACTGAAGGCAGAAGAGTACTTTTACCTCCAGTAGCCTCACTGATCATCTCTTTGAGTTCAGAACCAAATAGCAAGTTCCCCTGAAAGGGCAAGGAAAGCAAGGCTTTCTTAGAGGCCGTATCAGCAGACCAAATTTTCAGCCAAAGGGCACGTCTAGCCACCACAGAAGAAGTGGAGGCCCTCGCCATCATGCGCACAGCATCAAAGGCAGCATCAGCAACATAATTCTGTGCTTCAGTAATATTAGCAAGGAGCTGCAACTGCTCAGATACCGGTGCATCCTGGCGGACCGCTTCAGTCAGTCGTTCAGTCCAGGCCGCAATAGCTCTATTAACCCACGCCACTGCAAAGGTTGGACGCATGGCAGTGCCAATGGAGGCACAAATAGACTTAAGAGAAAGTTCTAGCTTTTTGTCTGTCCAATCCTGCAGGGCAGAGGCATCAGAGACAGCTAAAGCAGTAGATTTGGACAACCTGGAAACAGGAGCATCCACCTTAGGAGGATGAACCCATTTTGCCAGTTCAGTCTCAGGAAACGGGTAAAGTTTAGCAAACTTTTTGGACACAGAAGAGGACTTATCAGGATTCTTCCACGCCTCAGAGACTAGACGGGCAAGAGTAGGGTTAGTTGGAAAACATACAACCGCCTTAGATGGTTTTTGGAAAACGTCAGTTGGATCATGAGTAGATTCCTGAGTCAGAGGAAGGTTGAGCGTAGTTAACACAGCTCTAATCAAACCCTCAGCAGAAACCTCAGGGTCACATTCATAAGGGTCCCCAATGGACCTGTTAGATTCAATAACCGTGTCTTCATCAGCATCAGAATCCTGCAATAGTTCTTCTTCAGAAGAATCAGACACATCAGGAGCCCCCTGTGGCTTAGGCAGGGAGGTCCTGATTGTAGAGGGGGTCTGCCAAACCTGGAGAGCCCCCTGTACCTGAGAGGGAAAGAGTTGGAGAGTAGATCTGAGATCCCTAGTGGCAGCTTTAAACTCTTTCACCCAAGTTGGCTCAGTAGCATGGCTGGGAAGCCCAGGGTTGCTATCATGACAATCAGTGCATTTAGGGCATAAACTACCAGAACAATCTCTAGGCAGCCCAGAGTGACAAGAGGAGCAAAGCGCAATGGGGGGGAACAGACACCCCAGCCTCCTTAGTCTTGGGTCTAGCCCCTGGCTCCAGTGCAGTAGACATGCTCACAGCGTCAGTATACACCACTTAACAAATATCACCCAGTAAAAGTGTGGAAGATTAAAGTTTCACCCCAGAAATGCCTAAAAACGGACTTATCTGGCCAGCGAAGGGTTAATCTGCTAAGAGGAGAGAAGGCTCGGTCCCTGCGTAGTATACTCGCTGAGAAATAACACCACAAAATGGCTGCCGTCAGGTCAACCAATCAGAAAACGGGCGCGAAACGGCGCTCATGGGAAATGTAGGTTTCTCTCAGAAGTACCCCAAACAGTGCCCGAAGCCCCCCTGAACTTCCCACACCCCGAAATTAGACACCGGATGATAGAGCAGGAGCAGAGTAACAAAATGAGCCATCTCTGAAGTTGCTGTGACAAGCGGTTACAGAGATATGTCCCACACTGTGTAACCTCATAGAGAGTAAAGGAGCAATGGCGTCTATGTGGGAAAAGGCGCGCTTAAAGGCGCGGAACACTAAATTTTAATAAAGTTCAACTGAAACAGAAAATGCCCCAAACAGTTATCAAACACATGAGAAACATAAGAAAAACAATACCCAATGCTCCAAAACCCAGAGAATACCACAGAAATAAAAACACCCTATGAGTGCTGTAGTGCAATGCAAACTCCCAAACACAAGCCCATCAAAGGGACACTGTGGGGACAAGTGGACCTTCAGCAGTCAAGGGGTGGCTCACCTTTCTGCAGGACTTCTGTCTTCAGGTGACCATGATGAGGTAGGAATAGACCAGAGGTAAATTCCCCAGCAGGGAAGCTGCTTGACTCAAGCTGTTCCCTCTTCAGGGCATAAGGGCCACAGAAAATCCCTGGAAGCTGCACTAGCCACTTTAGAGAGGGCAATTCACAGCCATGGTCACCCTCCTAATGGTGGTATTCCATATTTGAATAAAAATAATAAAATACTAAGTTGAATGTATAGATGTTCTCCACCTGGTGTGCACAGCACACAGGAACAAATCAATCTGGTGGCTCTGGCCTGAAGGCAGCTTAAGTAGGAGGGGAGGCTCCGCCCCTGCACACATTTGAATAATTGTTCCTGCCTATTAAAGGGGCGGATCGCCTCCCAGAGTACCAGTGACCTGTATTGGATGACAGTGAAATGAAGATTAATTCACAAATGGTCCATATGTTTCAAAAACTGTTATTAGTGAGGAGCAGATGCTTACTCACAGGGACACCAAGGATCACTTTGAAGACTGGCCATCTAAGGAAATCTTGAGCGACAAAGTGTGATGCGCAACAACAAATAAAGCTGAGGACTTACAAGAGACTGTTACTGCACCAAAGGCTGCTTTAATAAGGTGTGTTGGCCTCTGAAATGTTAGCAAGCATAACAAGAAGTCTTTACTTAGGAACATCCCTATTTATAGCCTTAGAGTTATTTACCCACCGGTGACTCCGGACTTAGCAAAGATGGGTCATGGGGCGGCTTGAATGCCAGCAAAGTTGGCATTTAATAAAGGCATTTGTCAGCCTGGTCCTTAAGGGCCTCTTGTCTGACGTCTTACATTCCTCCAGAAAAAGCACAGATCTAAGGTATTGTTGGGAGGAAAAATGCACCTATGGAAGAAGTCTGGTGATGGATACCCCATATCAAAGGCCTCAGAAACCTGAAGGGTATCCAATACCGCTCTGATGAGCCCATCTGCTGAGGGTAAATGGTTAGCCTAATAAGGTTCTCCAAAAGACAAAAAACAATCCATGTACTTTTCATCTGTATCCGAAAGAAGCCCCTAAAGACGGAATCAAAATATCTAATGGGGCCATCATTAGTGGAGAACCCTCTGGAATGGAGGAAACAGAGGACATCAGAATGTTGACCCAGGCTGGATCTTGTTCAGAAATGGAGGGTTCCGTAGGAGTAGCAGAGGCCATAGGGCAAGGGGGAAATAGGGTGACAGAATATTCCCTTGGAAACACAGTATGACATAAGGAACACGGAGTTAAAAGGGTTAAGGGGACCACTGAATCCTTAGGTTTGGATTTCCCCATGTGTGAACTACAAGCTTTGTTTCATAAACCTTGTTTCCTGGTTTTTCATCAGGACAAGGCAGTCCTTCTTACTCCTTCAGGTTTCTAACCAAAAGTCATATCAGATTTTCACATTAACCAGGAAGTTGTCCTTCCTTCTTTTTGCTCTGATCCTTCCACCAAGCAGGAACAGGATTATGTGCTTCTTATGAAGCATTTTAGAAAAGCAGATTCCTTCTTTGTCATTTCTGAAGTCCCTAGAGTGGGTCAGGCTGTGTCCAAGGTAGTTATTGCTTCTTGGATCATGGCTACCATAAAACAAGCGTATACCATCAAAAAGAAACCTGCTCCTTTCGAGTCAAGTTGTACTCCAAGAGTTCTGTGGGAGCCTCCTCGTCCTACAAGATTCAGGCCTCTGCCATATAGCTGTGCAAAGTGGCAATGTGGTCATCCTTGATCACCAAACACTTCAGTGTTAGTGTCCTGGCCTCAGCGGAGGCCAGATTTGGCTGGAACGTTCTTCAGGTTATGGTGCCTATTTAAGGGCTCCTTTGCTTTTTTCAACCTGTTCAGTGTTTTTTTTTTTTTTTTTTTTTAGCCCTGTTGGCTCTTGTTTGGTTGACACCTAAGGCTTACATAATGCCACTTTAGTCCTATGGAATACTGGTCTTCTGTAGGAAGCTTTTTTTTTTTTTAATACCTTTTCCGTCACTGGAATCTTAGTGAGTGCCTTGGTATATCCCCATGGTTCCTGTGTTCCATACAGGATATAAGAGAAAATAGGATTTTAGAGAACTTACTGTTACATCCCTTTCTCTTCTTGGGATCTTTGTTCAAGGAGCTTTCTTCCAGCTTTTTTTTTTCCTGGAACTGGGGGATAAAGCTGGAAGAAGAGATGGTACACTCCCCTCAAACGCCTTGCCTCTTTTTCAAGGGGATATATCACCCCTATACAAGTTTGTCTAACCAGTTAGTTTATATAGCGACTAGCTACAATATTCTTTTCATTGTTTTTTAAAAATCATTATTTGGACAAAATTACATTTGTAAAGATTATCCTGCGCCTCCCTTCCGGACAGACCTCGGGTACAGCTCTGTACTGCAGTCTGTCACTTTTCCACACTCTTCTCTCATTGGCCAGAGAGTGCTCCAGCTTATAAGCAGAAATCCTTCATCATTGGAGGAGGATGGATCAAGGGAGGGGAGCAGAGGAAGAGTGACAGACTGCTGTACAGAGCGGTACCCCCAGTCTGTCCAGTGGGCAGGTGCAAGATAGTAGTTACAAGTTTAATTTTGGCCAAATAAAGATTAAAAAAAAAAATGAAAAGATTATTCCAGCTAGTCGCTATATAAACTAACTGTTTAGACAAACTTGTATAGGGGTGATAGATCCCCTTGAAAAAAAGGCAGGGCATAGTTCCTGTGTCACATATAGGATATAAGGGAATCTTAATTTAAAAGGGACAGTTCCCATGTAAAAGTAAAAAAAGGAGATTATTCTTTCCCATGTTGGTACTGATAGGGTTAACATCAAACAGTTTGCCTGTTTAATCTCTTGTAACTGGTTAAAAGGATAGTCGAAATTTAAGCCTATTAAATATTGTACATATTAAAAAAAAATAAAGTATATGAAGAAACCTTTCTTGTTTGAGAAATATTCACAGCTAAAGTTCCACCATCCTTCATGTCAGCTGTAAAGCGGACAGAAGGAAATTAGAGTTGTGCGACTCGAGGTGGCTCTTTAGCAGAGCCGAAATGGCTTTGTAGATCGTTCCAATGAAGTAATTCTTTTGAGATTTTGCTATTTCGGCTCTGCTGAAGAGCCGCTGGCTGGCCCCAGGACTGGGATCTCCACTGTCAGTAGAGTGCTGACATCAGGAGAAGGGGAGGGAGGGGGGAACTTTAGCAACAAATATCTCTCAAACCATAAAGATTTGAGAGATGGGATTTGCTGCACAGATTTTTTTTTTTTTTTTAACATGTGGGGTATTTGGCCACACATGAAAAGCATTTTCTAACATACAAAGTACATTCTTGCCCCACGCTACCTTATCCCGTATTACCATACCTGGGAACCTTTATGCACTGGGTCCCTTGAGAGTCTCAAATCTGGGATGGGTATGTCTAAATGACACAGTTTGCATCATAATAGAAGTGGACACAATCAGGGTGGATAGGGTTGAAAAGCTGTGCGGTGGAATTTTACCTGAAATGGGTAATGAAGGAATGGGGCATGAGTAGGTGGAATGGAGGGAGGGGAGCAGAGGAAGTGTGACAGACTGCGGTGGAGAGCTGTTCCCGCAGTCTGCCTGGATGGAAGGCACGGGATCACTGTTAAACGTTTTATTTCGGCCAAACAACGAATTAAAAAAAAAAAGAAGATAGTATTCCAGCTAGTTGCTCTATAAACTTACTTTTAAGCCAAACTTGTTAAGGGGGTGATTGTTCCCCTTTAAATTGCTAGTTTCCAAGCAGAAATCACATCAGGCTCCAGTGATGAGGTTAGTGAATTATGCTCTCATATACTATGTTTTAGTACTTCCCACAGATGTTCAGCTGGCAACAGAACTGGTGGGTGGGTGGGATCAACTAGGAAAATGCACTTGGACATGTACATTAATGGAGAAGTAAACTGAAAAATAAGAAGCATAAGCCCCTTAAGTCACAGTTACAAGGAATGTAAAGAAACTGAGGGGCAACTATTTTTACTTAAATTGAATGTGTTCACAAAAGAAACATAGGGGGCACATAAACTGTAGAAAGTCAAATGAAACACTAAACATTACTTTAAGTTAGTGGAACAAAATACCTTAATGAAATTAGGAAAAAAATCTCACAGTGCTAAACCACCATAATATACATATACTAAAAGAACCCAACCGAATGAAATATGAAGCTCAGCAAGGTTTGAGGCGTCCCTCCACAGCCCCTAGATTAAAAACAAACCAAAGAAAGAATTCTGTGCTGTATCATACAAATTACCAAAATGTGAACCCTGTGCACAGCATATTATATACCAATGTGTTAATTCACTTGTTTCAAAAAAAGAGTGTTGTTTTTTTTTTGTTTTGTTTTGTTTTTGTTTGTTTTTTTTTTTGCATTGTTTGGCTTACTTCGGGATAAGCAACTCCGATTGCCTCCTATAACCTGGGCCACGAAATGCTGTATTTCAATGTTTTCCATTTTGTAGTTCAAGAGTAATTCAATGCTAAGAGGATCACGCTCCCTCCCCTTTCCCCTACGTCACACTGGTCTCTGAACCTTCCAGACAGAGTGCAGTGAAGGACAATCTTCATTGAGCATAAGGAACATCCTGCCCTCCTTTGTCAGCACACAGTGAGGGACAATCTTCATTGAGCATAAGGAACATCCTGCCCTCCTTCGTCAGCACGCAGTGAGGGGTAATTTTCATTGAGCATCAGGAACATCCTGTCCTCCTTTGTCAAGGTGGGGGCAGGGTCACAGTCTGTGCCTGTAGACTGTCACTCGCTGCATGCTGTCTGGTTGCATTACCATATTCCAAATCTGAAGGGAGGCAGCTAGGGAGAGGTAAAAGGGGTGGGAGGGGGATCCTTTAGCATTAAATTATTCTTGATCTACTACATGGAAAATATTGAAATACAGTGTTCTATGGCCCCGGTTATAGAAGGCTCAATCAGAGCTGCAAAAAGCAGTGCATTTTTACAGATTCAGTATAACACTATATATCAGGTGTTTGTGTTCTTTTATTTGATACAAGAAACAAAAAAACAAAAAAAAAAAAAAAAAGTGTGTAGTAAAATCAAGTATATACACATGACAATGGGCACTCCAATTGAAAAAGTTCCGTTTATGTATTTATATATTGTAGAAAATATTGTTTTCAATTTAGAATAGTAATGATACTAAACAGTACCTCCCAGAGGTCACTCCACTTAAGCATAACAACATTCTAAAGTGCTACAGTTTCAAAAAGTGGTTAGGTATTTATCTTCAGACATTGGCAGACTTGCCAAAGAAACAATGCTCATCAAAAATAAGCACATTCTTATTGAATATTTGTACATGCAGCTCAAACGTTCTCTCCTTTAAGAGCTTATCTTAATCCATCTCTCAATCATTCCCCTAATAAAACAGTTCATAGCAAATATATCAGACACACTTTCCTTGTAATCCTGTGTTCAGTCAGTGATGACTCTTCATCACAAGTATCCAAAATTGGTGGAATCAGATATTTTAGTCCTCCAGGTGGAAAGCTGGGTGCTCCTAACTCAACATGATACACCCAGTGAGCTTTCTTAAAAGCACTTGGAGAAAGCCCAGAACAGGGAACCAAAAATATTGATTGGAGAGGAGTGCTTAAAAAATGGGAAGCTAGGGAATGCCAAGGAAATGATGGAAACCATAACTGGAATGAGCAATTTTTCAGCTGCATATAACAGCAGCACTTGGTCCCAAAAGCTGCATGGTTCCATTTCAAAGGGGATGGATAGGAGGGTAGGAAAGAACATTATTTTCGATTAAGAGCCATCAGGCTTATTTAGTGCCATAGGGGACAAATGACAATTCCCAAATTTCATATTGATTAAAAAAAGGTATTTAACCCCTTGCATGCTGAATAGCACTCCACTGCATTCCTTTACAATGCCTTGGAGACATCTGTGGCATTGAAGGAGTTAAAATCCCATTTAAAGCAGAACTATCACCCTATATTATGCCCCCCCCCAATAATTAGGCTTATGGCAATTAGGTTCTTAACAGTGCTATTATCGGGCACAAATACAAAGTTCTGAAGTAATCCTTTCTTCTTCTGAGACCGGCGGCCAGGCTTACAGGCAGACATCTTGGCTTAGAAACGTCTGCGAGCCTGCTCTACCTGTCCCGGTCTCCTCTAGGAGGCATTTCACTGTGCCTTAACACCTTGAGTGCCAGAGGGGTACGCAACGCATTGCAAAGCAAAGCGTTGCGAACCATTCTGGCACTCAAAGGGTTAAGGTACCGGAAGGGACTGATTGCGTAGGCGCGCAGAGTGCTCTAAAGCAAGAAGCCTGGCCGTCAGTCTCAGAACTTGGTACTTGTGCCCGATAATAGCGCTGTTAGGAACCTAATCGCCCTATGCCTAATTATTGGGGGGGGGGGGACTTACTATAGGGTGATAGTTCCACTTTAAATCAATGCGGTGACTTACTATAGGATGATAGTTCCACTTTAAATCAATGTGGTGTTTTATTTCCCTAATATAGTGCAGTAAAAATGCCCCAATGTAGTTCATATTTTACTTTCTGTATAAAACAGATTACTTGTACTTCTCAGATTACTTGTACTTCTCTTTTAACTCCATACAGTGAATGAGAGATGTGATGGGAAGCAATAGGAAAGGAACATAAAGACCTATACCAGTCAAAATGTATGATGATTTATTAGAAAATTAAGATTTGAAACTCACAAAGCACATCATTAATTATTAAACTACTATGCCCTTTACCTTCAAATAATTTAGCAATACATTCATCTTAATTATTGTTATATCAGACGAGGAGTCAGTAGAATTATGTCAAGTATAAAGTGTTCTTTGTCTCAAATCATGTCATTTACCAATGACACAAATGATTAATATTTTTAACCCTGTGAGCACCAAAGCATTGTGTTGGATACCCTCTGTCACTCAGAGCTAAAACGGAGTATCAGAGGGATGTTCGGTGCAATGTGTAGCAATGTGTTGGCCAGCAATCCAGCACTCAAAGGGTTAAATTCATACATGGTTAACACCCAAAAGCACATCTTTAGTAAGCACGTTGAAAAACGTGATGAAATAATGTTAACCCTTTGAGCGCCAGAGGGGTACGAAATGCATTGCTCTGCAATGCGGTTAATGTTCACACTTGATAACTCTGAGCTAGTTACATTGCTGCTTATTGGATTGCACACACTGATGATTTTGCCACTAATGAAACAGTAAAAGTTGAACAGAGCAGATCTGCAGATCAGCCTACAGGCAGTGGCACAAATCATTCACAACAGAGACCTGGACATTGCAATGTGAACATCCAAAAAATGCCCAACCTACATGGGAACCAGCCATCACGTTACCACTGATGATACAGGTTGCCAATAAGTCAAACCACCATTATGGCCACTGGGAGCTGGAACAGTGCAACATCACAGCTCCTTTCAGATATCTCATATGAAAGTAGCCTAAAAGAACAGCATTTGACTGTTTAAAGCAGATTATCACTGTAGAACAGTTTTGTCTAGTCATTTACAATGAAAAGTTTAAATTATATTTTATTATTTTTCCTAAGATGCACAGTTTTCCCTTTTCTTTTTTTCTTTAGATCTTTTCAAGTCCTCCCCTCAATGGGAGTTTTCCTCTTCAAAAGGATTTGCAAGATTATTCCTCATCAGCTTAAGACAACGGGGGACTTTTTGCACATGTGAGTAACTGAATATTACACTTTATTTATCTGACTAAGTTAGAGAACAAAGTTCTGCTCATACTAGTTTCGCCAACTACTAAATCAAAAGGTTGTAAAACAAAAAGTCTAAGCAACTTGAATAGCTGTATTTCATGTGTAGATAACAGGTCCACTTTAATTTAAATTGTAGGATTTAGTATAAATCTTGCAGAGTGACAAAATGTTATTAACCCCTTAAGGACTGGCCACATGCTCAGGCGGCCAACACTTAAGGACCACAAACTTTTTTTTTTTGCCGATCCAATTCAGGGCTCCCTGAACGGTGTACAGTCGCGCGGGGAGCCCTGAAATCCATGACGTGCCAGGACCGTCATGTGTCCTTTAAGGAAGTTTTCCCATAACGGTCCTGGCACGTCATGGGCCCTTAAGGGGATAAGACTTATAGCCTTAGATGTAATTGAACTTATAGAGAGTCTGAAGAAATTAGAATATATTGTTGAAATAGTTTATTCATCATTTAAGTTATTTAAAAAGCTCCAAAACAAGAGGCATACTGAATGCCATCTTGTCAGGTCTCTTCTGTATCAAAGCTGGAACAAGGATGTATAAGAAAGATTACACCTACTTGTTTTCAAGCTTTGATTGGGAAAGTGGAGTCACATATGCCTTGCTGTTGAACTTTTGGAATAATTTATAGGCCTTATGTATAAAAGCACAGTGGAACAATTCTGGGGCAACCCACTGCACTACAGGGGACAAAAACTGTTGCCATTTTAACCCCTTGAATACTAGCAGGTCTCCAAGATTGTGACACAATGCAGCAGAGACCTCTCCAACATTGGTAAGAGTGCAGCTTGCTTGTGCCAGAATTGCTATCCTTTCATTTTATACATAAGGCCCTGTATATTTTACTTGTTCACATTTGCATTTGATAGTTTATCAAAATAATCTATTCAGAGTCTATATGACCTCACTTATTTCTAGGTGCACAGTTCCCTTTTAAATGAGCAGTAAACTTTTTTCCTGATTTTTCATATTATATATATAATAGCACTTTTCTGGCTGAGTGAAACAATTGTACTCCCATTGCTAAGAGATGCATATTTCCAGAGTCATTACAGTTTAAACCAGTGGTTCTGAACCACAGTGCTGTGGTACACTGGTGGGCCATTGAGTTGCCCCTCTTTTCCTTTGAAAACAAAATAGTGAAGGTTTGAGTGTTACACAGATTTATAGAACTTGTTATGAACAATGTTTATTTTTGTTATTATGACAGAGATGAAATAACTGTATATTTATCGTACTCTTCATCTGATAGATTGATAGAGGTGCAAGAAACTTACAGACTTAAGCAAAACTTTTTTTTTTAAATTTTATTTTACATTAACAGTGTCCTCTTGTAGGCAGATGCCATGAATTATTCTGTTACATTATCTGGGAGAGGTGAGACATACTGTCAGTTTGACCTTTCAGGAAGCAATGACGCTGTATTTCGCTACCTGACAATTGTAACATCTGAATAAATCTGGCAGTGGTGGGAGGGCCCTTATTTAACTCAGCAGGAAAAGCCTTATAACAAAACAGGTTTTCTTAAAAGAGTTTACTGCTCCTTTGACGCATACATATGAAGCAGGTCTTACCCGAACATCAAAACACTGGGTGACCAAAAAAAAATGGAGCAATAACCATGTTGCCTGGGTGAAAAGTGCTACATTCTGATGTAGAGACATCAGAATGTCGAGTAACCAGGTGACATAGCTGTATGCAGATTTGCCATTTTATTACCACTGATGTGTTCTGTACGTGACATATGGAGAGAAGTGCTTGTAGACAAGTGTATGCTGTCTCGACATCAGAACGTCACCCTTTTCAACCAGGCAACATAGTTACGGTGCCGTTTTGACCGTCGTCCAGTAGTGGGCGACAATTCAAAAGTGAACCTGCTGACCTTATGAGCGCCAGAGGTCACTGGTCAGATTGTTGCGATGATCAGTGCAAGTATCCCACTGCTCCCGTGAATGAACTGTTGAAAAATTTTAATAAGCTTCTATGATGCCTGGCAAAATTGCCATTGTGAATAGAGTAGCTCAATAGGCAAGAATGCTAGATACATTTAAATGTTTAAGGCAGCTTAGTCCTTTAAGGAACAGTGGTGTGAACAAAACATTGCAATGCAATCCGTGATCCTCAAGTGGATAAAAAATTCTGCATTAAAACTGCCTTTGAACATTGCCTAACTAAGCAGCACAACTTGCTTTAGTATAATGGAACTCCATATCAGGATGTAGGTTTTCTGTAAATATAAAAGGTTATTATTTATTTATACCTGATAAGACTATTAGCCTACATGATTCTCTGTTTGCAACACTGAGGACAGTGTTAAAGTTCAAGAACATAGAATCTCTTTGATCCAAATCTAATCAAAGTATGAAATGGTGCTAAACACATTCTAGAGCTTAACAGCTGTCCTTAAATAAATGGAATGACTGGCAAAGAAACACACACATTCATTTTCTAGTACCTAACAGGAATCTGACTGTGGTGGTTGGAGGCAACATTTTAAAAATGCAGTTTAATAGCACTAATAATTCACATGATAAGGGTATACGAAAGTCATGTCACAGAATGAATTGCCTGCTCTGAAAAGTATTTGGCACATACACGTAAAGACATATGTCTTACTTCTGACGAGGTCAGTGTCAGTAAAGGATCTGCAATACGGTAAATTAAATAAAGCATGAGGCTAATGTACTAAGAGGAAATGGAGAAAATATGGATTAAAACACCTTGAATGCTAGTAAGGCTTTGCTGTGGTAGAGTTAAACGTCTCATTTAAATCAATGGGAATTTTTACATGTGCCTTAAGGTACAGTTGGTTTGGACAATAATTGAGCTAGTTCTTCTTAATAAATCAACCTCCACGCCCCAAAATCTGTACTATTAAATACTTTTCTTGGTAGGTACCTTACTATGTTTTTTTCTGTCATAATAATCATTACTAGTGTCACTGTCTTTAATGTGCATCAATGCATTGTAAATAAATTATGATGATACTACTACTAATAAAGGCCTACATACACCTGCAAGTTTTCTTGCAAAGTATTATATATATCATACTAGAACAAACATTTTCAACATTTATAAAGGGCTAGTAACTCTTAATAGTGAACAAAATATATATTGCATGGTTTAACCTGTTAAGTGAAACACGGTTATTCCGGCTGCTAACAGATGTTTTATTCAAATGTTATTGCAAGTCAAACTTACATTTTTTAGGTTCAGTACCTCATTGGTCATACTGTTTACAGCGGTGCTGTTGCTACAGCATCCTGTGGAAGTTTATGGTCAACTGACCAGCGCCATCCACAGACTACTATGGCAACATCAACATAATAAAAATTCAGGCCATGGACGCACTACACCCAAAACATGCATGTTTGAGCTGTAATAATCCTACAAAAAGATCTATTTCAGCAGTGGGAGTACACGTTTTACTCAAAAAGATAAACCCTGCATTATTATTTTTTTATTAATAGGCATTACTATTCCTTTAAAGTGCCAACCAGCAGTATTTTAAAGCATGGGTTAACCTGGCATTTGAAGGGTGCCTTACCTAGGACTGTGATTTGTGTGCAAGAAACCAGTATAATCATGTGGCCAGATGGATGGGGAGGATCGAGACTGTCCTTGGTGCACAGTGTATCATTGTGACAGTTTTACCTCAGAATATTACAAGTTCCAAGGAAGTACAAAACTCTGCTTAACCCTTTGGTGCTAGAGAGGTAGCAGATACTTGAGATACTTTGGAGACATCTCTAGCACCAACAGATTAATCCTTTGAGTAACAAAAAGGTATCCAATGCATTGGATGCCTACCTGGGACTTAAAGGGATCCACAAAAACAGTCTATATTATTGGCCTCATTCCACAAATTAGCCAAGGGCCTCAGAAGTTCTTATAATGGGCTAAATTGCAACACATAGCTGGAAAATATTAATTTTCAGGAGAAGCAACAGAGCATTTATTCAGGAAGGTGTGGCATAGTGAGGCCGATGTACTAAGATAACGTGGGGGAATTCAACTGCACTATAGAAGAGAAATAAACATTTCCAAATGGGAATTTCTACCCCTCGAACACTACAAGTTTCCAACACATTGTGAAATGTAGTCTTTCAAGTGGATAAAAAAGCCCTGAAAAATCTATGGAAAATTATGTTAATTTCTACTGGATCCTTATGCTGAATGTAATTTGTTTCAGAATTGTTACATGTTCATTAGTTCATCTGCCTCACAATGCCTACTGGAAACTACTGTACTAGAACATGAAATACATATGAAAAGCTACCTGGCATAGATGGTGCTTCTTTCCTCTGACCAGTCTGGTTGATGGTCCCTTCATAGGCAACAGTGACATCATAAACAGCATCAAGGTAATCTTGCATTGTATCAACTGCAACATGAGTTGCCTTCACTCGTGGAGTCAGTACATGTTCTAATACTGGAAGTCCTATAAACAGATAGGAGTTATATTTTACACACATCTCAGAAACTAATAGGCAAAGGGTAGCCAATTGCTAGACTTCCAACCTCCATTATCCCAACAAGCCAAAGATTTCATGGGGCCTTGCGTTCCAAAGAAATTTGGAGAAGTTCTAAGGAAAAAAACTGCACCACGGGGAGAAAGAAAAATACCCCAAATTCACAATGTATTAAATGGGGGTTTTATGCCTTTTAATGTTAGAGGTCTCCTTGCATGCTCTCTAGCATTAAAGGGGTGAAAAGCCCAATTTAAACAAATAGGAATCTGTTTGCCTGTAATCACCTCCACTTTTCTTTTGAACATTATACCAATACATATGTTGACTTAGAGTACAACTAGAACAAAGTGCAGATGTTCACACCATCAGTTGGATTATAGAGACAGAGACTGTAATATCCCAATACTATGGGCCATACTTGGGCATCTACCAATCATGTATGACTGAGTTCCTGTCCTGTACCCTGTGATACACCCTCCCTCAAATGGTACAGGCAATTCACTTACAGGGAGCCAAACATTGGGCTATTACATAGATATATATACATTAAGATTTTATACTCATCCATCTGGCAAGTACTAGAGTTTTCATTACCTCTCTAGCATGCAAAGGGTTAAATATAGTATACACATTTATGTTGCATCATACCATCATTATCTGGCTCATTTTATGAACCATCTTTCACAGGAAAATAAAAATAATTCAGACCATATGCATCACGCTCAGGTACTCCTACACAGGATGACATCTAGCCTTCAGGATGACCGCATATAAGGCATCTTCTCTCTGATTAACTGTAGGGTGTATGCATCTAAGTGGAAAGCTGAGATAAGATGCACCAAGTAGAACGTGTAGGAGGCACTCCTCAACTCTCATGACACTGCCCATTATTTTTCATGTTTATAGGCCTAGTTTATCAAAATGAAATCACTTATCAGTGTTAACCCCTTGTGTTAGGGACCCATTCCAACCACCTGTGTAAGCCCCAATGCTTACATGCATCAATATAGTATATTTGTTGCCTACAAATTGATATATAAGTAGTATTGAATATCTCATGTCAGTGGAGTTGGACATCATTTTTTGTTGCTGGACTTCAGGACCCAAACTCACAGGTGTTGTCCTAAGGACACATCAGCAGGAGAAGTCTGGGGTCTACGAATCCAACAAAAACTAAACATGCCTGCCTCCATAAACATGATATCCAGTAAAGATTCATTTTGAAGAACCAATTAATTGATAATGGATTTCTGATAGCCATTATAACAACCGTCTCCTTAAACTAAGGTACTGTTTATTTTTAGTTGTTTGTGTTACATTAATTTAACAAGCAAAGTCTGAGACATTCTGTGCTGAACATTAGAATGAATGAATTAAATTTCCAAAAGCATATAACTCATAAGAAGTCAACTGCTGGACCTCCAGCAGGTGGGGACTACTATAACGCCCATCATCTCCAACCAGCCAACAGGTCTGCAGAATATGGCAACTGGAGTCCCCAACAGCTGGAGGTCCAATAATTATATACGTAAGAGACAAAAAAGAGAGACAACATGACGGCACCTCTAAGTGCAGACTTTCACATATGGTTGTTCTCCCACTGTTTTCCTTTCCCCTTCAGTTGGGTACTAACTATGCAATGAGGCTATACCAGCCTCTGAGCTTCAAGGCACGTAACAATAGTACAGATCTGCCGCGTTCCGTCCTCCTTAGACTTCCACCTCCCTCTCATGCCCCCGATGAAGTCTATTCTAAGACGAAACGTGTAGGGTTATACATTGTGTTTAACCCCTTAGTGACCGGCCGCATGCGCACGTGGCCAGCACTTAATGACAATGTTTTTTTTTTTTTCCATTATAGTGAATGACTTCCTGGACTTACCAGGTAAGTCGTCTGTCACTAACTGAAATTTTTTCATGACTTACCTGGTAAGTCATTTGTCACTAAGGGGTTAATACACATTTTATTTTGTTCATGTTTTATTTTTTCCATGTTATTATATGTACAATAAAGTAGTTTAATTTTAAGTACTAGTAGCCACAGTGTTAACTGGGCCCAGTGACCCATTCTCTGTGAGAGGGAGGTAGAAGTCGAAGGAGGATGGAACGCGGCAGATCTGTACTATTGTTACGTGCCTTGAAGATCAGAGGTGGCATATCGTCATTGGTTAGTAAGTACCCAACTGAAGGGGAAAGGAAAATAAGTGGGAGAACAACAAGTTGTGAAAGTCTGCACATAGTGGTGCCGTCACGCTGTCTCTCTTTTTGTCTCTTACATATATAACCAGAAGGGATCCTTTGCGGTGTAGGTCACGTGACCGGGTGACCGAAGAGTCAGCAGCGGGTTATTCGGAGTAAAGGAGGTCCGGAGGAGAGCGGCTGGCAGCCGTCGAGCTGCTGCTCTTGGGACTTTATGTTTTGTCTTTATTGTGCTCATTAATATAGTCCTATTAGAAATTGCTATAGGTAGCGCACCATTTATTATAGAACTGTTTTGTAGGGTAGAGATTTATACTCCTGCATTCAGTTCTTGTTGTGTGTTTTGTCTCAATAATTATATACACCTAATGTAATGCTATAACCAATGTAAGCAGGTGAATACATATAAAACTGTTCAGAATAAGAGATGAGAAAAAATAAACTTTCAGTCCTCAAAGAAAACAAAAAGGATACAATATGTGAGTGGTACAAACATAAATGGTGCTATAGCTTATGAATGCTTTTTTTAAATAGATAGTGACATTACATAGTGGAATTTGGGTATACAAGGTATGTTTCCATTACTGCTATGAAAAGAAAGCAAAACCACCATACAAATGGTAAAAAGTAAATACCTAACAAAAGAGCTAAAGTTGTACTAAACATAACTAAATTTGTGTAGCAAAAGTGTTTGAAAGCCAAAAGACATGAACTGTCCAGGGAATTAGCCATATAGCTGACAGTTTACAGTCATGGGAAAGGGGTTTAAAAACCTAAAGCATTTATTTCACCTAGATATGAAATCAGTAATATTAAACAGATGCAGACATGTTCTTATGCTAAATGATGACTGGACCACTAATTTATTACTGTCATCTGAAGGTTGCCTGAGGATAAGTTAGCATGCTTGCTAGAGTATGATAAATAATCGTATATGCTGGAGTGGGCAACTTAAGCCCCTCCAACACTGATGTCTACAACGCTCATCATCTCCAGTCAGTCAGTGGCTTGCTGGGGATGATGGGTATTGTAGTTCTCCATAACTGAAGGGTCACAGGTTGCCCATACACTTGGGTCTACAAACTGATTCTCTAATTCAGGGATGGATAATAATTTTGACCTGAGGGCCTCATCTCCATTCAAAATGTTCTGTATATATCCTGTATATTAACATAATCATTTATTTATTTATTTATAAAGAATTAATAGGTTCTGCAGCATTGTGCAATAGTTAAGAAAAAAAAAATGCAATGAACAGAACGGTACAGTGTATATGAAGTGTATAACATTAATTACAAACAACATTAAAGGGATAGTAACGTTTCACAAAAACAGCAGCTCCAATTAATCTTCATAGTATTTGGGCCATGGCGAGTGTTATTTCACTACTGCCAGGGTTGTAGTTCAAGAGTAATTGAATGATAAAGTATCCCCCTTCCACCCCTTATACCTAGCGTAATACTATGAAGATAGTATGGAGTTGCTTTTATTGTGAAACGTTACTATCCTTAAAGTGCAACTATCACCTATTTGCTTCTTGCTCCCATATGAAAATGAAAGCAAACTGCCCAGTTTTGAGAAAATAGACTTATTAAATGCGAATGTGATGTCACAGTGCAGTGTTGCCGCAGACACGTAAGTTGTACTGCTGGCAGTCCCCCTGTGGCATTACATGCCCACCCACCACCTTCCCATATTGTGCACAGACTGTATGTAAACAGCTGCCTGCATGCAGCATCAACATGAAGGAGCAAGCTGGACAGTAAGAAAATGCAACGTCTTGCACTAAGTGCAGTACGTTGCTTTTTACAGCGTATTCGTTGCCTGGCTTGCCATTTCAAGATCCCACTGAGGAGCAGGGTTCTTAAACACAGGACAAGCATGAGCCATGCCCTGAAAGAAAACCTTGACATCTGGAAGGATGGCGATGCACCTCCGAAAGAAAACAGAGAGTGTAGAAGTCTGAACCTTCAGGGAGCTCAAACTGAGTCCCTAGTCCACCCCGCCCTGCAGAAAGGACAGGACCGTAGGAAGATCAAAGTCATGGGAAAGATCCCTATCAGTACACCAGGAGAGAAAAGTGGACCAAACTCTATGGTACACCTTAGAGGAAACTAAGCATAGTGGCCACTACACCTGAAGAGAAACCCTTCTTCAGTACTGAGGGTTCAATTTCCATGCCGTCAAACCCAGACGGTCAACATCCTCCTTCCACAGGTACCCCTGTAGAAGAAGCTACGGATGGCAGGAAGCCGAAAGGGCTCCACCATGGAGAGATCCAGAAGCTCCGGAAACCAAGCCTGACAAGGCCAGTACAGAATGATCAGAATGACTGTAGAGCCTTTCAGATGCAGTTTCCGCAACACCCTGTGTAGCATGGGAATGGGAGGAAAGATGTATGCTAGAGGAAAGTCTACACCGGCAATATGAACTGCGGATATGGCAGGTACATGTTCTTCTGTGCAAGACAAAATAGCTTTGACTTCCAACCAAGCTGTGAGACTTCTTGTTCCGCCTTGCTTGTTGATGTAAGCCACGGCCGTGGCATTGTCGGACTGGACTCGCACTGGGTAGTCCTCCAGCTTGAACGTCCAGTACTGGGAGCATGAAATATTGCTCGAAGTTCCAGGACATTGATGGGAAGGAGAGACTCCCTGGGATACCAGCAACCCTGGGCGTTCACGTGACCCAGGACCGCACCCTAGCCAGATAGGCTGGCATCCGTCGTCACAGTTGTCCAGAAGGATATCAGGAAGGGTCTGCCCTTCAGGAGATTGGAGAGGATGAGCCACCATGACAGACTCAGCTCCACATGTAGAGGGAGAGAGACGGACATCCACAGGAGATCTGTCTTGCCCTTGCAAACCTGGATCACAAACCTCTGAAGTTCCCTCGTGTGAGCCTTGGCAAATGGAATAGCCTCTATGGTGGATATGAACTTCCCCACTAGAGAGGTCAACTTCTTGGAAGGAACTGGATCGGAAGCCAGGACCAGGGACATTTTGTTGGTAATTTGGTGAGCCACCTCGTGCATGAGAAACACCATGCTTTGCCTGGTGTCAAAAAGAAGACCCAGAAACACTAGTCTCTGGGATGGAGTCAAATCCGACTTGTCCATGTTGAGGATCCTCCTATGACAGGTGAGAATATGAATGCAGTCCTAGAACTGCTGGTGAAGAAGGTCTGGAGAAGGGGCCTTCAGGAGCAAGTAGTCTATGTATGGAGTGACTCTGATGCTGTCCCTGTGTAGGACGGACACTAATGCTCCCAGGACACGATTGAAGACCTGGGGGCTGTACTCAGACCAAAGGGAAGAGCAGAAAACTGAAAATGCCCTTGGTTGCAAGCAAATATGAGGTACTGTTGGCTCTCCAGATGTATGGCTATAGGAAGGTATGCATCCTGAAGGTCCACGGAGGCGAGAAATTCTCCAGGAGACATGGCCACGATCAACGTCCTCAGGGACTCCTGGTGATGAGTCTTGACCACGAACGAATTGAGATGCTTGAGGTCCAAAAATTGGACGACAGCCGCCATCCTTCTTGGAAGCCACTAACAGGTTGGAATAGAAACATAGAAACCCAACCCCTGTTCCAGCTCGGGAACCAGTTCCAGAACCTCCTTGTCTAAAAGGGTCTGAATGGCGCCATTGAAAAGATGGTGCTTCTCTGCTCCCTGAGGAGTGTGGGAAGGAAAGAACCTGAATGGATGTAGAGAAGGGAAAAGGACCCTGTACCCCTCTGAGACTACCTGCAAAACCCATGGATCCACCACGGTGTCTGTCTAGACATTGAGGAAGTGGCGCAATCGGCCACCCACTGGCACGTGGGGACCGGAGTTCGGCAAGTCATTCCAAAGAAGGTTTGTAGGTCTTGGGCTTGGTGGAGGACTGCTTGGACCTCCATTGTTGCTTGAGTTGGAGGAGAAGCACAGGGCCTGGGGAACCGCCTGGTTCCTGTGACGCGATTCAGCCTGAAAGGGCCGAAAAAGCTGATTCCGTTTAACAAGAGGTTTCTTCTTGGGTGGCCTCACTGATGAGCTCCTTAAGCTCTGGTCCAAACAGAGACGTTCCCTGAAAAGGTAGTGAAAGCAAGGCCTTCTTAGAGGCAGTGTCTGTGGACCAGATCTTGAGCCAAATAGCGCATCTGGCTATGACAGACATGGTAGAATCCCTAGCCACCAACAGGATGGCATCAAAGATGGCTACAGAAACATAATGCTGAGCTTCAGAGATATTGGCCAGAAGCTGCAGCAGGTCAGCAGCGGGAGCACCCTGACAGACAGCCAAAGTGAGCTGTTCAGTCCAAACTGCAATGGCCCTATTCACCCAAGCAGCGGCAAAGGAGGGACGCAATGAAGTACTTGCAGTAACAAAAATGGCCTTTAGAAAGGCCTCAAGCAAGCTCTCATGGGAAATGTAGTTTTCCCTTCAAAGTACCTGAAACAATGCCCAAAGCCCCCCTGAGCCCACCCAAACACTCAGAACGTTAACCGGATGATAGAACAAGGGCAGACAAACAAAATGAAGTCGCTACACTGAGCAGTTGCAGAGATGTGTCTCAAACTGTAAAGTCCCATAGAGATGAATGGAGCATGGCGTCTATGCGGTAAAGCGCACCTTAACCACTTACTGCCCGAGAACGTACATGTACGTCCCGAGCGGATGTCCCAGGTGGACAGAGGACGTACGTCCCAGAAATCATTGAAACAATGGGAAAAAATGGGAAAAAAATGTTTGGCAGGCTTTATGTGCCGGCCGCGTGTGCGGGCGGCCGGTCACTAAGGGGTTAAAGGTATATAACAAAACAAAAATTCCAAAAAGTATGTGAACAGTGCAAAAGGCATCAGGAAACACTAAAAGGATGGAATAAACACTGGATCCAGTAGGGAAAGTGCAATAAATCCCTCAAAAGTGCCCAAACCAGCAGTTAAAGGTAAAATTTACCACAGAAACCCAATTGCTCCAAACCCCACAGGCATACACATAAACCCAATGAGTGCAGGAGTATGCAGTAGGAACTCCAGAGGAGACCCCTGTGCAGAGAGGAAGCATGGGACATGTGGACCTCAGCATTCAAAGGGTTGCTCACCTTTATAGCAGGTTTTCTGTCTTCAGATTACCCTTTCCTACAGAAGGAGCCTCAGTGGGCAACTCTCAGGGAAAAAACATGCTACACAAGCTTTTCCCTCTCAGGGCTGACAGGTTCACAACAGCACCTGGAAACTGAGCTATCGAATGTCAGTAACGGTAATCTGCCTAATGGCTGGTATTCCATATCTAACAGAAAAATAAAAAATAAGCTAAAACTATAGCAGAACTGTTCTCATGCCTTGCTTCATCAAGGAACAATTGTTAATGGATGGAGATTGGCTGGGGACCACCTAAGGAGAGCAGGAAGGCTCCACCCTGCATTTCTCTTCAAGAATTGTTCCTGCCTACTTAAAGGGGCGGTCACCTTCCCAGAGTTACCTGTAACCTATATTGGACGACAAAGAAATAACGCTATCTAAAAAGAAATACTTCATTGGAACGGTCTACAAAGTGTGCCTGCAAATCAGGCACACTTTGCAGACCGTTCCGATGAAGTATTTCTTTTTAGTTAGCGCTATTTCAGCTCTGCTGAACAGCCACTGACTGGTCAAAAGACCAGAATCTCCTGCTGTCTGCTAGAAGCTGACGTCTGTGAAGGGGGGGGGGGACTTTAGCAGGTTATAATTCTCAAACTATAAAGGTCAGAGAGATGGGACTTGCATCAATTGGTTTCTGTTTTTAATATCTTCAATAATAAATGATAAAATTAGCTATTACTATCACTTTAAAACAGATGAGGAGGCAGCAAGGAAAGAGGAATGCTAGTTAGGAGAGAGTTTCAACAATCAAGATGGGACATGAAAAGGGCATGAACTGGGATTGCAGTTGCATCGTTTGAGAAAGTACCAGATGCATGAGATATTTCTGAAATGAAGGCAGCAGGATCTGGCAAGTCCTCTGCTATGGAGAATCAAAGGGATGGAAGAGTAAAAGAGGACTCAAAGGCAGCAAGCTTGGGGGGTGGGCATTATAAGGAGTTAGTCATTGTGATGATATCTTCAGGAGGGAGTTTGGTAGATGGGGGGGGATACCCTCTCCTAACTGGTAATAGGGAGTGCAAGTCTGAAACAGAGATGTGAATAGGGGGTAAGAATGACAGTTAACATCTGACTGCGTTTGTATAAGAGGAAACTCAATGGTTGGACATCCCAAAGTTACCAGTAACCTGTATTGGACAACAGAGAAAAGAGGATTTTAGTCTTACCTGTTAAATCTTTTTCTCTTAGTCCATACAGGTTACTGGTAACTTTAGGTAGGCGATCTGCCTCTTTAATTAGGCAGGCACAATTCTAGAATTTAATGCAAGGGGTGGAGCCTACCTTCCCTCCTTGGCTGCACCTAGCCAAACAGCTCCAGTAAGATCTGAGACACTAACTATCGACTAGATAGTAGACGGGAAAGAAGACTCCTGTGAGCATAACCCTGAAGGACACCCACGGTCTGCCAAAGGAGAGCCAAGCATGGTCCCTTGATAGGGCGGGAGACCAGTAACCTGTATGGACTAAGAGAAAAAGATTTACCAGGTAAGACTAAAATCCTGTTTTCTCTGTCGTCCAATACAGGTTACTGGTAAATTTGGGATGTCCAACCATTGAGTTTCCCAGAGGCGGGAAGTAAGGCAAGGACTAGGTGCAAGGCCCCCAAAGTCACCAGAGCAGATATGAACCATCAGATCATAGATAGCCCAACAAAGCAATTAAGTGTCAACAGACACTCAACAGGGGTAACAATACCCAAAGATCTGTTACACAGAACACTGAACTACAGCCAACAGAGCTCAAAAGTGAAGGAAGCACCAAAGAACTGAAGAAGATCCTAGACAGGCAAGACTGCCTCCAGGATCTTCCTCCCAAAACTGGCGTCAGCCAATGCCAGCACATCAACACGGTAGTGCTTAAAAATGGCGTGCACAGACGACCAAGTGGCAGCCTTGCACAACTGATCAGCGGAGGCCTGATTCTTGTAAGCCCAAGAAGCCCCAATAGATCTGGTAGAATGAACAGTGACCCAAAAGGGAACAGGCTTCTTCCTCAGCTAGTAAGCCTTATGAATAGTGGACTTGATCCAGGATGCAATAGTCACTTTGGATGCAGGTCTTTCTGCCCTGGGGCCCTCAGGAATGACGAACAGTGCTTCAGATTGCCTGATGGACTCTCTTTGTCAGAGGTGGGGTCAGGGCAGAAAGAAGGCACCACAATCTCCTGATTAATGTGGCACTCAGAGACCACCTTCGGGGGAAACTCCTGAGAAGTGCGAAGCACCACCTTCTCTTTGTGAAACACCAATAAGGGCGGTCTACAAGACAGAGCGTGCAACTCCATGACGTGGTGAACAGACACGATTGCCAGGAAAAAGGCCATTTTCCACGTCAGCAGGCATAGAGGAATAGTAGCCAAGGACTCAAAGGGAGAAAACTAAGCTATGATCCTACGGAGGAGCAGGAGTCTTGAAAACTAGACAAGTATGAGCAACGTCCTGGAAGAAAACCTTGACATCAGGAAGAATAGCAATGCCTATGAAAGAAAACAGAGAGAGCAGAAGTCTGAATCTTAAGGGAACTCAAACTGAGGCCCTTATCCACACAGTCCTGCAAGAAGGCCAGGACCGTAGGTAGATAATATTCCCGAGACAGGTCCCTATCAGCACACCAAGACAAAAAGGTCGACCAGACAGGATGGTAGGCCTTAGAAGAAACACGTTTGCAGGCACTGAGCATAGTAGCCACCACACCAGAAGAAAAACCCTTCTTCTTCAATATTGAGGATTCAATTTCCAAGCTATTAAAGCTAGACAATGAACATCTTCCTTCCACAGGTAACGCTGTAGAAGAAGATCCGGACGGCAAGGGAGCCGGAATGGATCCACCACTGACAGATCCAGAAGCTCCGGAAACCAATCCTGTCAAGGCCAGCATGGAGCAATCGGAATGATTGCACAGCGCTCCAGTCTCAATTTCCATAACACCCTGTGTAACATGGGGAGGGTAGGAAAGATGTAGGCCAGAGGAAATAACCAAGGAAAGGTCTCAAGTAGCAGCCTTGAACTCTTGCACCCAAACTGGCTCTAATGCATGGCTGGAGGTCCCTGGGAGAGACTCAGGGACATCAGAACATGCTGGGCATAAATGAGCTGAGAATTCTCTAGGAAACCCTGTATGACATGAGGAACAATGCGCAATAGGGGACACAGAGACCCCAGCGACCTTAGTCTTAGGCCTGGCCCCAAGCTCCAATGGATTAGACATTCTCACAGTGTCAAAAAACATTTAAAGTATAAGAAATCACCCAGATACAGTGTGCAAGATTAAAATTTCACCCCAGAAATCGCTATAATAAACTTATCTGGCAGGCGAAGGGTTTATCTGCAGAAAAGAGAAGGAGAGTCCAAGCCCTGCGTAGGATACTCATTGTGGAAAAGGCACAAAATGGCTGCAGCGGCGGGAGCCAATCAGAAACAAACGCAAGCAGCAAGCGCTCATGGGAAATGTAGTTTTCCCAGAAAAAGCAGCCCAACAGTGCCCGAAGCCCCCTGAGCCCCCAACACACTTAAAACATTAACTGTATGATAAAGCAAGGGCAGATAATTAAAATGAGCCATCCCTGAAGTCGCTACATTGAGCGGTTGCAGAGATATGTCCCAAACTGCATAGTCCCATAGAAGTGAATGGAGAAATGGCATCTATGCGGTAAAGCTCGCCGGAATACATTTTTTTTTTTAAAGTTGAAACTGTGAATTAAAAGTACATGAAGCATCACTAGAACATGTTAGAAGACCCAAAAAAACACTGAACCCTGTAGGGAAAGTGCCAATAACCCCCCCAAAAAAGCAAAACCAGCAGCTTAAGGGTTAAGTTACCGCATAAACTTGCTCCAAAACACCCGTCAGACATACAGATAAACCTAATGAGTGCCAGAGTCTGTAATAGGAACTCCAAAGGAAAACCCCTGTGCGGAGGGGCACTGTGGACCTGCAGCACTCAAAGGGTTGCTCACCTTTCCTGCAGAGCTTCTGTCTCCAGACTACCATGTATTAAGAAGAAGCCTTGGTGGGAAACTCCTGAGGAAAGAACTTGAACCCAAGATCCCCCCCCCCCAGGGCTTAAGGTCCACAAAAAGCAACTGGATACTGAGACAGCCACATTTAAGGGTATTGTCAGTTATGGTAATCTGCCTAATGGTGGTATTCCATATCTAACAGAAAAATAAAAAGATTAGCTAAAACTATAGCAGAACTGTTCTCTTGTCGGTGTCTTCACCAAGGAACACATCTTACTCGAGCTGGTTGGCTAGCTGCAGACAAGGAGGGAAGGTAGGCTCCACCCCCTGCATTCAATTCTAGAATTGTTCCTGCCTAATTAAAGGGGTGGATCGCCTATCCAAAGTTACCAGTAACCTGTATTGGACAACAGAGAAATGTCTTTTATTAGACTATACTATTTTAGGCTAGAAGATGCCTGTGTATTTTAATCTTTGCAGGTGTGTTGTGTATATTTTAAAGTACAAATGAATACAAATAAAAGTTACTGTATGTTTTAACAAACTCCAGGTATATCAATGTAATATAAGAGTGTACCAACCATTATACATAATTTCTTCTCTCCACCAGGGAAATCTAAAAAACTATATATGTAAACTACCTCTTATGCTTTTGTGCACATTCCAAAACAAATCACAAAGTATCTGTCTCTCTGCCCCAGAACACAGAAACATTGTATCAAAACTGTGTCTTGTGATAAAACGTATCATTCTTCTGTTGCACTAAAGTCAGGAGATACTTTTCTGTATAAGTGTGTGTGTGTAGATCAAAAGGTCATATTTTACCACTCTCTGCTCTAATTTCTGAAGTATACTGTTCAATGCTTTACAAGTATGTGGTGGCTTCATTTATTTTTGGGTCTAGTACGTGAAAAAAATCTGCTTTGACTCCATCATATCCTGTTTGAAATAGTTCTGACACATTCCTAAAAATAAAAGGCTTTAATGCCGGCGAACACAAGAGATCAACAACAATGGCTGTAAGAATGTGTGTGTTCCTAAGCCAAATGCATTGGACACTAGAATTAGTACCAAAACACTCAGAGAAACAAGATAGCTTTTGGCCACAGAGCCATTAACATTCTCTCCATGATAAATGTACACAGAGACTTAAAATTCTGTTGCAAAGTTTACCCAAGATAATTATGTTGTACATAAGCTATACATGTTAACAATTCTCACAGCAGGTCACAAAAATAAAATATTTGTGCAAAATTATAAATTCTATTGATGCGGACAGAGATATTTAACCCTTTGAGTGCCAGAGGGGAACACAATGCATTGTGAAGCAATGCGTTGCATACCCCTCGAGCATTCAAAGGGTTAAGATGATATAACCAAGAAGAACTGAAGTAATTCTGGAACAAATGAAATTCACAATAAAACACAAGCAAAAATCACAACATGAAACTCTTGAAGGCTACACAAGTCTCAAACACATTGCTTGGTAATGTGATGGAAACCTGTCTAGAATTTCAGGGATTAAAGCCAAATTTAAATCAATGGTAATGTATATTCGTCCACTGTGGTAAAGATATATCTCCCCGGAGCAACTACAGTTCCTCGTACTACATCAGCCTTATTATGTGTTGTTTGTAAACACTGTAAAACATACATCCCATATTTAGGTCCCCTGCATGTTTTTCCCTCTCCATTTCTTTTAACCCTTTAAGGACCAGAAAGATGTACATTGCATCACATGTGCTTCACACTAGGAAAAGGTGACATTTTTCTCCCCAAAACAAAAACCGTGGAAAAAGGCATATATCGCCTTCCAACAGGAATTCCAGCGGAAACCTCCAAAATTCCACTTTTTCCACCAATTTTCTGCCCAACGCAAAAAAAAATCATTCTTAAACATTCACAAAACCAAGTATAAATGAAGATTTTCTGCTTTTTTCCCACCTATTTCCACACACTTTTTCTCTCCCCTACTTAGTATAAAAGGATGTCATGGAAATGTTGCCAGTGTGTGCTAGGAAGAGGAAAGAGCTAGAGGTGTAACAGCCCAAGCGCCACTGTCTGATAGCTACTATTAACCCTTTGAGTGCCAGCGTGTTGTGTAACATCCCTCTAGAAATTCAAAATGTTAATAATGAGGTTATTGAAGACAAGCCTGCTACTAGTAGCAAATGTCATACTTAAATTAATTCAAAATCATATCCAGATAAAGGTGGTAGAAGGAGATCTATGACTGTGCAAGTGCCTGCTGCTAAAAGAGGTGACGATGATGATGCTAATTTTAACATGATGCTATCCTTTCACCTCCTCCAACATAACATCTAGCCACTCAGTTAGCAATTGTACTGGTCCCTCTTGCCTAGTAAAGAGATGATGATGAATTATGTTTCCTACCAAGCAAGTTTGCCACCCTGGCCATCATAATTATTAGTTTTAGCACTGCCAGAGTCTGAAAGTGGGCATGTTGAGGAGGTGCAACCCAGAATCACCGGTATTGATAAAGATAATTATTTAGAATATGTCCTTCCACACAGATTCTTCACCCCTATTGCTTCTTCAGACAGTGAAGAAGTGCAAACTAGTGATTACAGTAGCAAAAATTATCTGCTGTACCTGAAAGACACAAGGTCAGCGTTCCACTTCCACCTCAACAAAGGTGCAAAATGCCTGCTTTTAGGCTCTTTGAGAGAGTAACTGGAAACAGAAGAAATGTAAAGATGGCCAATAATATACTGACCCTCTCATCATACTCCTCCTCATCTGTTCCTCCTAATTCCACCCAGTCACAGCAGATTCCACAGAGGTCAAGCCTAGTTAGTAGTGCTTCTGCTTTTATGAGAAAAACATCTAGCCCCTATATTAGTGTTATTGATGCTACTACTGACAAAAATCATAATAACTGATCAGCATCAGGCTTAGGACTCCCTCATTCTGAACCAAAGTCTAGAGCAGTGGTTCTCAAGGCACACCTAACACACAGTTTGACATTTTCTGGGCACCCCTATCATTTTATGTCATTTGTCAAGGGTGTAATGAAGGTTTCAAACACATAAATAGAGAGTTATTGTTACACACAACTAAAATAAACATTGTGCATAGTAATATCCTTAAATGTACAGTTGGAAGTCTACATTTCCATTTTTGTCACAGCCTTAAAGATAAAATGGGGCACCCTAAGTGGATGTCCGTGGCACACCAAAGTGCCACAGCACCCCGGTTGAGAAACACTGGTCTAGAGTATGGAGATACTTCACTCAGGATGCCAAAAAAAAAAAAAAAAAAAAAAGCATATTGCCATCTGTTGTATTTGTCATAAATGTGTGAGCAGGGGTAACACTAAACATCATCTAGGCACATCCTCTTTAAGGTCACACATGAAGCTCAACCATAGGTTTGAGTGGGAAAAACTCCAGAAGGGTTAGCAGGCAAAGTGCTGGTAGTGTTAGTGTTTAAGATGTGTCTGCATGGAATGGGGCATCGTTTTCATCAGTGGTATTATCCCAGCCACCCATTTCTCTTCCTCCAGTTATACATGCTGTTGATGAGTTAGAGATCTCTGTAGGTGACCGCATCAAGTAATCTCCAGCTCTACTATTGACAGCAGCATTCCCACCTGTTCACAGAGGTTATAAAGAACTGATGTCATGTGCTGCACCCTGCGGGCATATCCCAAGCCGCAGTTATTTTTCAAGGATGCCAGTATCAGAGCTGTAAAGGTAGGTGGTTAGTGTTGTGGACAAAATACAAAGGGACCTGCTAAGAATTGTTTCAAGGCATTTATTACTGTAGGACTCTGCCTGCTCACAAATGTTTATTTCAGTTGTTGATTTCTCCACTTCAGCCCTCAAGAACAGTAGTACTGTGGCGGGAAGTATTGCAGCTGTAGAAAGCATAGGCGAAAAATGGCAAAGTGCCCATGCAAAAATTATTGGCATTCGCAAAAAGGGAAACATTTTATGTATTTTCTAAGCGTGGGAATTTTTGCAAGCAGTATGGCAAATTGAACCTTTTTTGACTTTTCACCCATCCCTACTGCACAGTACATACTGAAACATTTTTAACTTTTAATCCTTCCCCTACTGCACAGTCCTCTGGTCCTAAAAGGAATAAGCAGCATATGAACAAGACACAATATTTAATTTACCTTCTTTCAGGGCAAATTCTTGACTAGCAGCAATAACCTTTGGTATATCAGGATTGTAACGTGTTCCTTCAGGAAATATCACAAGATACATCTATTAAAGAAAAATAAAAACTATTTATACAGGTGCTTGAAATATTAATCATTGTACAGCATCAGTACACAAATTACTGTATTTACTGGAAACCTATAGCATGCTAAATGCAGTAAATGTAATTACTTTTCTTGGATCAGTGCTTTGCACATCATCTGGTTCACCAGTTATCATACCTCCATAGAAGTAGTTCTCAACCAGGAATCCATGACATTTACACCAAGTGCAAAATAAATTAACAATGTTTTCCAGGCAATAAAGCTACCCCAATTTCACCATAAATTAGACCCGTCATCCTAAAACATTAGACTGTTTTTGCATATAATTCAATTCAGCCTATATGTTCTACTGATCATTTGTTTTTAAGTAAATAGTTTTTGAGAAATTAACATTTATGCTTTGAGGGTACAGTGTGGCACTTTATGATAATTAGTTTGGTGGAAATTAAGAGACAGACAAAAGAATCATTTTCTTAATTTGTATAAAACAATATAACTTTTGAACTTTTTTTTTTGTTATGGCCTCAATAATATGGTTTGTCCCTGCGATATAGGAGGACTGTGGAGTTACATGGACATTACATGGACATTACAGGCAATACATCTGCTTTGTATTTTTCTAGCAAAAGACTAAATTTTACCTACACCCTGGTAGGCTCCTTGTTTGTAATCCACATTTATGTGGTAGTAGCGTAATATAATAGTGTGTGTTGTATTGTAATGTAAGTGTATGTGTTGTTTTGGAATCAGAGAATGAGAGTTGAGTGGTTAAGCTCAGCAGTCTGTTCCCTGCGAAGTCCCTCTTACTATGCCCCCTGTATTAAATGTCCCTGCTTTATAATTTGGTGTATCTTCTTTATTTCCCTGTATGCTCAGCTAACAGCTTTACTGAAGCAACACATGAATGTATAGAATGTTGACTGACCCCTGCCATGCTTTCTTCATAACTTGAAAATAAGAACTCTAAACAAAAGTCCCCGATTGGTTCCTCAGGGCTTCCCCTGATTGGTAAACTGTGATTATACTGTTCCAAGCCTCAGTCTGCCTTCTGATCTTGATAGGAATACCTGGAAGTGTGCACCTTCCCCTGATTGGTCAAATGTACAACACTGTCCCAAGCTCTAATTTGAATTCTGATCTTGACAAGTATGTCTGTGTGTATAAAACCATTGCGTTTCCTCAGTAAAGGCTATTTAGTTTTACCTGCCTTAATACAAGTTTTGGCTGTATTTTTGGAGGGGATTACTAGAAAGGAATTTGCCAGTGATTCTCATTCCAGCCACTGCAACAGCAAATTCACTTGCCTTGCCTGTCTACTGGAGTGTGGCTCTTGGGAATCCCACCCTGGGTTAAATTAACTACCTCCTCCTGTCTACTGGCGAACACTGCCTATATATTTCTGCCTTATCCAGAGAATCCAGGACCTGAAGAGGTGCTCCTCTAACTGGGCGAGGCAACCTCCACAGATATATTATATTAGATTTTAACTCACACAGATGTATGTAAAAGTTGTCATACACCGATACCATTTGACATGACAGCAGGATAGGGCAAATCATTTTTAATTTCACTTCTCATCTCCTGGTCCAGAGCATGCAATGCTGATATTGGCATTTAGTAGATTAAACTAAAATTGTTCTCCGAAATAGTAAAATATTGAGTCAGGAGATTTCCTGAATGCAGTCTCAAGCTAGTTCACTGTTGTACACATCAAAAGTTTAACTACTGAATATGGCAGGCTTTCCTGCTAAAACATTCCCTCTGAACATGTGAATAGGGTATATTAAAAACTGGGATAGGATGCATACAAGTCATAGTTTACATTTTAAATGTAGAGTTAGTCGATGAATGCTCTTTCAAGTAGACAAAATGCTAAATTTCTCTCTTGATCAGCTGAATTGACATACTAAACCTAAACCTAAACTTGTTGTAAGTTTTCGGGAGCTGTTACATTTACATTTACAGTTACATTTGAAATCCCAGTAGGCTGCAATATAGCAACCATTTTTCCAGAACCTGGTGATGATCTGTGGTGATGTAATATGGAGCTCATCAGCCCAAAAAGGTTCTCCCAAAAATGTTGAGCTGACATTATATAACGGCTCCAATACTCCCAATTAACACTGTTTCAGGAAATTGTTTATATTGTAGGTCCAATTAGACTCAAATGTAATCAAACCATTAATAAGATGAGAAGTCAGTCCTTCTGCTGATCCATTTGATTTATTTAGTTATTTTAAAGGGATACAAAGATTTAGATGCGTATCTATGCATACATGCAGGATATAAAATAAATAAGGAGATCCAACATAAATGTGTACAATAGGCAAAAGAGGATTTTAGTCTTACCTGTTAAATCCTTTTCACTTAGTCCATATAGGTTACTGGTAACTTTGGGAAAGTGACCGCCCCTTTCAGTAGGCAGGAACAATTCTGGGAAGAAATTGCTGGTTGGAGCCTTCCTCCTCTCCTTAGCTGGTTCTCAGCCAATTCCCTCCAGTAAGATTTGAAAACTCACTATTGACTAGGTAGTAAGAAGGGAAGAGACGACTCCTGTGAGCATGAACCCCAAGGGACTCCCACGTTCGGTCACAGGAGAACCAAGCATGGTCCCTTGACAGGGTGGGAGACCAGTAACCTATATGGACTAAGAGAAAAGGATTTAACAGGTAAGACTAAAATGCTCTTTTCTCTGTTGTCCAATATAGATTACTGGTAACTTTGGGATGTGCAAATATTGAGTTTCCCAGAGGTGGGAAGTAAGGCAAGGACCAGGCACAGATCCCCAAAGTCACCAGAGTGTATTTGAACCATCAGATCATAAGTAGCCCTACAATAACAAAGTGTCAATGGAGACAAAATTGGGAACTGTAACAAATCACACGCAACTAGAGCCAACCGGGCTCAACAGTTAAGGAGTACTGAAGAGACGAGGAAAATCCTAGACAGGCAAGACTGCCTCCAGGATCTTCCTTCCAAAGTTAGCATCAGCCGATGCTAGCACATCAACACAGTAGTGTTTAGAAAAGGTGTGCACAGACGATCAAGTAGCCGTCTACAACTGATCAGCTGAGGCCTGATTCTAGTAAGCCCAAGATGCCCCAATAGATATGGTGGAATGAGCCGTGACACAAAATGGAATATGCTCCTTCCTCAATTCGTAAGCCTAACGAATAGTAGTCTTAATCTAGGAAGCTATGGTCACCTTGGATGCCAGTCTACCTGCCCTGAGACCCTCAGGAATGACAAAAAAAGCATCAGACTGACGAATGGACTCAGTGTGGTGCACATAGAACTTAAGGCACTACACCACATCCAACAAGTGAAGATCCCTTTCCTTGTCAGATGTGGGGTCAGGACAGAAAGAGGGCTCCACGATTTCCTGATTAACGTGGAATTCAGACACCACCTTCGGGAGAAACTTCTGAAAAGCGCGAAGAACCGCCTTGTCTTTTTGAAACACCAAAAAGGGTGGTTTACAAGATAAGGCATGCAACTCAGCTCCTCGGCGAACAGACACTATCACCAGGAGAAAAGCCAAGTCAGCAGACATAGAGGAATAGTAGCCAAGGATTCAAATGGAGGGAGCTGAAGGATGGCCAAAACCAAATTAAGATCCCACTTCCGAATGTGCCTTGTTGCCATCAGATCAATGCAAGGGAGTCCCCGCTTCTGCACAATGAGGCCGAACACCTCTTGATGCAGTTCCCACTCTCCGCTGTCCACTGTGTCTCGCCAGGAATATGAACTGCGGATATGGCATGGAACATGTTCTTCCGCCCAAGACAAAATAGCTTTGACCTCTTGGATCTCCAAGATTTCTTGTTCCACCTTGTTTGTTGATGTAAGCCATGGCAGTGGCATTGTCGGACTGTACTCGAAGTGGGCAGTCCTCCAGCCTGAATGTCCTGTACCAGAGAGCATGAAATATTGCTAGAATTTCCTCCAGAGACCACCGACCCTGGGCATTCATGTGACCCAGGAGTGCACCCCAGCCGGATAGGCTGGCATCCGTCATCATTGTTGTCCTGGTGTCGAAGAGAAGACCCAGAAACACCAGTCTCTGTGATGGCGTCAAATACAACTTATCCATGTTGAGGATCCATCCATGATGGGTGAGAGCAAGAATGTGGTCCTCGACCTGTTGGTGAAGGAGTTCCAGAGGGGGGCCTTCAGGAGCAAGTCGTCCATGTATGGAGTGACTCTGATGCCGTCCCTGTGTAGGACAGACACTAACGCACCCAGGACACAATTAAAGACCTGGGGGCTGTAGTCAGACAAAAGGGAAGAGCAGAAAACTGAAAATGCCCTTGGTCGCAAGCAAACCTTAGGTACTGCTGGCTGTCTGGAAATATGGCGATATGCAGGTATGCATCCTGAAGGGCCAGAGACGCGAGAAATTCCCCAGGAGTCATGGCCGCAATCGCTGTCCTCTGGGACTCCTGGTGATAATGAATCTTGACCACAAAGGAATTGAGATCCTTGAGGTCCAAAATCGGACGACAGATGCCGTCCTTGTTGGAAACCACGAACAGGTTGGAATAGAAAACCAAACTATGTTCCAGGTAAGGAACCGGTTCCAGAACCTCCTTGTCTAAAAGGGTCTGGATGGTGCCGTTGAAGAGTTGGCGCTTCTCCTCTCCCTGAGGAGTGTGAGAAAGAAAGAACCTCAATAGAGGAAGAGAAGTGAAAGGGATCCTGTACCCCTCCAAGACTACCTGCAAAAACCACGGATCCACCACGGTGTCTTCCCAGAATTGTTCCTGCCTACTTAAAGGAGCGGTCACCTTCCCAAAGTTACCAGTAACGTATATTGGACGACGGAGAAAAAAATTGATGTTATTTATAAAGCTCCAACGGGCTTTTGGCATATGAGACTAACACACTGTAACTGGGCACAGCCTACACAAGTGTGTCATCAATCAAGAGTAAACAACAATGTCACAAATGCAACATCTCTAGGGGCCATTAGGATTTTCTGGCAATAGTAAGGTAAGTTGGTGGCTATTATTAGGAAGTATTACTTTTTCTTTCAAGGAATAGTAATAGCTGAAAAAAAATGCGGCTCTGATTGATCCTCATATAGAACGTGGATCATTTAGTGTTATATATCAGTATTTTACGTTTTGTAGTTCAACAGTAGTTCAATTCTAAAGTATCCCTCTCCCGACCCTTTTACCTCCTGTATGATGCCTCCCCTCTGTTTGTAGAATCCGGTCCTAGGACAGGACAGCATGCAATGAGGGACAATCTTCATCCACAGAGTATAAGGAAAACCCTGCCCTCCCACCACTTACCTTAAAGTGTCAGTAATGTTTAAAAATAATTTTTAATAAATTTGTAGAAGGTAAAAAAATAATCAGATTGCCACAAACCCCATCTCTCAAACCACTATGGTTTGAGAGGTATTGGCAATGAAAGTTCCCCCTTCCCTCCCTTCTCTTGATGTCAGCTGTAAAGCTGACAGAAGGGGATCCGTGTCAGCCGACACGATGAGGCTCTTCAGCAGAGCCGAAATCCCATTACTGCAAACTAATTACTTCATTGGAAAGGTCTATAAAGTGTGCTTACAAACCAGGCCCACTTTGTAGACATTTACAATTAAGTAATTTGTTTGCAATAACGGGATTTTGGTTCTGTTGCAGAAAGCCACCGGCTGGTCCCCGGACTGGGATCTCTTGCTGTCAGCACAGCTCTGGTAAAGGTTTGAGAGATTTTTTTTTTTTTACCCTCTACAAATGTATTAAAAATTATTTTTAGACATTACTAACACTTTAATGAAGGAGGGCAGGGTTTTTCCTTATGCTCATTGAAGATTGTCCCTCGCTGCTCTCCATCTGTCGGGCTCAGAGAGGCAGCATGACATAGGTAAAAGGGGCTGGAGGGAGATCCTTTAGGATTGAATTACTATTGAACTACAAAATGTAAAATATTGAAATACAGTGCTACATGACCCACGTTATATGAGGATCAACTGAAGCTGCATTTTTTTAAGAAGCTATTACTATCTCTTTAAGTTAACTAAGGTTTATTCTGTGGTATTAATATTCCTTTAAGTAAACTGAGGTGAATATTACATTTTAAGCTATACAAAGGTTTGGAAATAGTTTCAATAAATCTCCCTCATACGATAGCAATTTGTATTTTTTAATTTGTAATCCTTTAATTGACTGCCTATGGGAAAAAAGCAAACATGACTATAGTAATCTGTTATGCTGGTAGCCTCCACTATTCCACATCATATTTTCTTAGCGGTTATTTACTGGCACACCTAAACCTGGAAGAGCTTTATCAGTTAATGGAATGCATAATATGAATTCTACCCTTAGATCATAGACTTTATATAACCAGATTTTCCAAGTTCATATAATGAGGGCAACAAACAGGCTGTTGGATATAAGCATAAAGGTACATTTTGAGCAATTCTGGGTCAAGCTCTAAATAGGGGGCATTTAAATGCATGAAAACTAAACAATATATTGGAGACATCGGTAGCATTCAAGGGATTAAAGGTGTATTTAGATCAATGGAATATCTTATTCCCTGTTTTGCAGTTGGTTTGGCTCATAACCACTCCATTTATGACATTATTCATATGCTCGAATGTTTTTAACATTCTTCTTGTTAAACCCCCTTTCAAGTTATCCCCAATTAATTGTTCGTAGTTTCTTATTCATGGAAATAAAGTAATAACATTGCTTAAATGCCAGTATGAGTTGGAAGCATAACATCATATGCAACTTACATCAGTGGGACATCACATCTTGCTGAAGAGTGATCTGCGCGACTGAGCTGTCTGTCCGTGGCTGTACCTTTAGGTACAATGCAACGACCCCTTTGGCAAATAACCTTTCAGCATACAGGAAGGGCTGTACAGCGCAGGCGCACAGATCACTCTTCTGTAAAATGTCTGTGGTGTCCCACTGATGTAAGTTGCATATGATGTTATGATTCCAACTCATGCTGGCACTTAAGCAACGTCATTACGCTATTTCCATGAAAATTACGCTTTAAGGACTGGAAGGGTGTGCATCACATTGCTCTGCAATGTTTTATAAAATCCTTTGGTCATTAAGGGGTTACAGATCAAATCTCAATTTACCAGTAGAAATGTATGTTGGCTACATATGAAGATAAAAAAAAAAAAAAAATGACTGGGATTCCAAAAAAATTAATCTGAGCTACGACTAACAAGCCTTGACACCACTTTCTGAGAGCTTTGTTGGTGCAAATGGAAGTAACAGAATAAGCCTTTCAGAAAGTCAGTTTGTGTTTTCAAGTTCTAATCCATTATCCATTTCCTTTTATCTGGGGATTTACTTGCCAACAAATCTATTTGCTTAGTTTGGAGAAATAGGCCTCTTGTACACAAAGCTTATGAAAATGATACGCGCTTAACAGATTCTTAGAAACACAAGCCTGATTCAACTTCATTCAGCATGTAGCTGAGATCTGAACGAACAATAAACCCAATCCTGCTGTCAACTGGTTTGACTTTTCTGATGCAGAACAGTTCATAGTAACTGTGGATTTTTGACGCGTGGAACCCTCACCTTAAAGCGGAACTTTCATGTTAATAACATTGACCCCCAATAGATTTCTAACCTAGCGATAGGAAAAGTCTTACAGTCTTTAAGCTCAATAAATCCAGGTTATTGCTGAAAAAAATACTTCATTCACAGGCATCGGGCTGCACAGAGCGTACAAGAGAAGCTCTGTGCAACTGCACGGTCAGTCCCTTCCGGTGCCTTAAGGCACCATGGAACGTGACCACCAATGTTTGCAGTGAACAGGACAGAGAGGGAAGACTCAGAGGTACATTTCCTCCAAGATGTCTGCGATTGTCTGTCCTCTGGTTCCTGCCGAAGAAGAATTTTATATATAAAGACAGTAAGACTTTGCTTATTGCTAGGTTAGAAATATATTGGAGGGCAATGTTATTAACATGAAAGTTCCGCTTTAACTCAAGTTTGCATATTTGAAAACTGCATTAAAAACTGCCTATATGTCATGTTAACCAAAAGACCAGCAAATGTAAAGTTCACAGATATTCACACTTCATTCATATGCTAATATATGCAAATTGTGGTACAGTGCAGTACCAGTGACATTTTCACATGCTAATTAAACTGGTCAGTGATGTTCCATATGCTAATGAAGTCTCTTCAGTGATGTGTCATAGGCTAATGGTGTTTTCAATGACATTTCATATGCCAGTGAAGCTTTGTGTTGTTCCAGGAAATGTTACGTTTCACTTTCCCAGAGATAAAAGTGTGAATATCTCCTAAACTATACATCTGCTGGACTTTTGGCTAACATGACATATAGGCAGTTTTCAATGGTGTTTTCAAATATGCAAATTTGAATTAAGGTAAAAGTTCCACTTTAAAGGAAAGCTAACAGTATACTTGCAGCTATATGAAAGACACGTAAAAGTGTCCAAGCTTTCATAGAAACTGATAAATATGCAATTGCTGTTTTTCAGCAGGCTGAGACATGCAATTTAACCAGTTCTCTATTCAAGAACAGATATCACCTCCCAAACGGAAGCCTTTTAAATTTATGTAGTAACCTGTTGAGAGGCACTGTATCAAAGGCTTTAGCAAAATCCAAGCATACAACTACAACAGTAATTCCCTTGTCCAAATTAGTTCTCACATTTTCTTTCATAAAATAATAATAATAATAATAATAATAATCCTTTATTTATATAGCGCACACAGATTCCGCAGCGCTTTACACTCATATTGGTTCCTGTCCCCATTGGGGCTCACAATCTAAATTCACCTATCAGTATGTTTTTGGAGTGTGGGAGGAAACCGGAGTACCCGGAGGAAACACACGCAAACACAGTGAGAACATACAAACTCATTGCAGATGTTGTCCTTGGTGGGATTGAACCCAGTACCCCAGCGCTGCAAGGCAATAGTGCTAACCACTGAGCCACTGTGCTGCCCCATATACAAGTATATGTCTTTGACAGGATCGATTTGTCACAAAACCCAGCTGCCTACTACTAATAATGTTATTGTTTGTCACATAGTATTGAATACTATAAGTTAGTAACCCTTCTAGGCCTTGATCCAAATGAGACAGACACAAAAAAGAAAAAAAAAAAAAAAAAAAACAGCCAACTGCATTTCTTCAAGCACAGTAAGCAATTAATTTACCTGTTCTATGAAGAAACGCCATTGAAAAGAATACACACCTTGGGCGCTAAGTTTTGTGCTCATTAAAACACAATACAAAACTCCGAAATAAGCCATTCAGTTCCATGCATTAGCACGGATATGTTAAGGAACCGACTTTAATGGGAAAATCTGTGCATCTCCCAGCCAATCAGCTTCTAGCGGGGGATGACGAAACCCCCTAGAAGTTGAGTGGCAGGGAGGTGAGTAAGAACACATCCCAGGCACTTGTATGCTGGAATCCATTTTGAACAGAGACTGCCCATATAAAAACTGGTGTCTGTTCAAAATCCCCTCATTCTGACTCAAGCAAAGGCCTGATAGGTATGAAAGGGGGGTGGGGGCCACCACCAGAAGAGACAGTGGAGGCGCCAGAGGCAGAGAAATCTTAACCATTTGGATGGCTTGAAATTTTTAACACACATTAAATACCTTACTTTTTTATTTGGCTGCATGGCTGCATTTTATTGATACCTGATATGCCAGACTGCATTTAACCCTTAGAGTGCTGGAGGGGTACCTCAACGGCAATCAAAGGTTTAAGTCAAGCATCTCTTTGGAACATTTGTTTTTAAAAAGGAATCTTTCAATGGATTTTTTTTTATTTTAAACTATATATTTTTAAAGAAGAACAAGAATATTAGAAGAAAGAAGATTACAGAAACAGGAATAGAGAAAATTAAAGAAGGACAGTGGATGATAAGCAAGTGTTACAGTTTTGGGTGTTAGGATAATGTTATGGCTAGTATTGTTTACATTTCATGTTAGGGATATTGTAGGGTTAGTATTTGAGAGTTTGGGGACTGTTTTGAGCTCACAGTCGTTGTTTGACACTGTGTCAAACAACGAACATTAGCACTTTTCCTTTGATGTTCCCATTACTCACAATATTTAGCGTGGGTTTTGGGAACTTAAAAACGGACGTTTGGCCACAAGTCAGTTTCTATGCCAACATCCACTGTGTTTTCAGTTGGCTGGGCAACTGAATACCAACATTTAGCGGATGCATTGAATTGAGGCCCTAATATCTTAACTACAGAATTCAAGCTCGCAGGTCTATAATTTCCTGGTGTAGGACTGAATAATGGTTCTATATATGCTTTCCTCCAGTCACAAGGAACTATGTATGAAGATGGTGAATCACTAAATATTAAGTATAAGGTCTTGCTTTTACTGAATTAAGGTCCTTAAGTACCTGTGGGGTGTATGACATCAGGTCCAGGTGCTTTATTCACAATATCCTTATCAAGTCTCTTTTGGACTTTGTCCTCAGTAGGCCGTGTACATGACTGAATAAATTCTGTGATTCTCTCTTTTTGCCATTGTTGCTTCCTTTACATATACAAAATAAAATAATGTCTTTAAGGTGCATAGCCCTAGTCTCACTACTTAACCCCTTAACAGTGATGACATGCTAGGACCGTCATCGGTGTCTGTGCCTTAAGGACCAGTAACTGTCCTGGCACGTCATGGAATTTCTTGATCACAGAGCATCTGCACGGTGCAATTTGATCACTGGGTAGGCAGGTAAAAAAAAGAAAGTATGTTGGTCCTCTAGCACACCCTACCACTGGACTGTGGGGTACTTGAGGGGTTAATTAACCTGCCTCAGCTTTAAGAGGACCATTTTTTGCCATTTATATACTTGTACAATTGTTTAGGATTGTTCTTCTCTTTTCCAATGATTTTAACATTTTGTATTCCAGTTAGCTTAATTCCTTGTTTGCAAATTCTATTACATTCTTTATATTTTTAAATGAAGTAACAAACCCTTCTGACAAAGAGTTTTAAAGCCTGCTTCTTATTTCTCATTTCCCTGCAAACCTCTTTATTAAGCCACATTGGTCTTAATTTGCTTCTCTTGTATTTACACTCCAATGATATATATTGACATTTGTATTTATCTAAGATAATTTTAAACAGAAGATTACATGTCTTGAATGTCTTTTTATACTTCTTTAAGCATTATGATATTAGCCTTTTTAAAGTTGAGTGTGTTGGTTAAACCCTCGTTAAGAAGTTTCTCACAACACATTACAAATAATAACATATTGTGGTCACTGCTGCCTAAAGGTTCCCTTACCTGTATATTGTTTACCATTTCAGAATTGTTTGAGAACATTTGTAGTTGGCCCCTCTACTAGTTTACTAGTTGGAATATATTAGCCAATTTGCTTTGTCTTTATGTTTTCATAAGGTACTTAGAAAAGGATTTATATTTTGTAATGTGAACTTGTAATAAAGTCAACCTCCATAGGCAAATGGTCCAGAAATACACCTGTAAACTGGGCAATCAAACTCCAGGAAAGCCGGTTAATGGTAAGCCTGCCTAATGGGGATTATAAGGCCCATATCTAGGGAAATAATAAAAATGAAGACTAAATCTAATAGAACAGTGCCAGCTTACCCTTTTCCTGAGGCTAGGTCACTTGAAACTGGGGGTGTGGGTGAGGGCTAAAGCAGGAAGAGAAGAGTACAGTCTCTGCCTCAAAGGATGCCATTTTTGGAATTGGTAACTTTACACCATGATTCCTGCATTCTACATTGAACATAAGAGACATTTTTTACTAGACTATAAACAATAAAAGCACCATTACAAATAATTTTGACTGACAATACAAAGGCTCCGTTGAATATTTAAAAAGATATATGTGCCAAATGTAAAGCTCTTCATTGCTAAACAGGTTCCAAAGTTACAAGAAATTAAACTTTCCATGTTTTCATGTGCTATCCCACCAAATGTAATATACTGAGGTACTAAATAATATTAAGGAAAATAATGGAACAACTGGAATTATCAAACACTGTCAAGTGATCAAGAAAGCACCAAGCCAACAAAGCAAATTGTCAGTATTAGATAAAGTACAGAATAAAAGTAAAATAATCCCAGGAATTTAGTTCTAATCCACAAAGAGTCAAGGGAAAAGTCATTTGGCACCATATATTCTTCAAATGTAAAATTACTGCTAATTTTTTGGTAGTGAAAAGTATTCACATTTTATGCCACTGGAAATATAAATAATCTTTCTCTGTCCAAATATTTCTACTGCAAACAGGAGAAGACTTTCTGATTGTAAATCGACCCTTAAAAAATGTAATATACTGATTGTCAAATCTTTCTATCTATCTACAATATACAAAGAATAAGTGGAACAATTCTGAGGCAAACCAACTGCACTACAACTGACAAATAATTAACATTGATTTAACAGAACAGTAACACCTAAAGTGTTCTGGGATTTTCTACACTTACAAAGTCAAAAATATAGCCTTAGATATGCTCTTTGGGAGCAGCCATTCATGCATTTTGACTCTTGACTCTTTTTACCATAGCAATCTTGATTGGGTGTCTTTTAATTATATGTGATGCATTGTCTGTAAAAGGGTAGAGATTCAGTAGAGAACAGACTTTCTGAAGACAGGTGTTGGGCACTAATCTCAATAAAGCAACTGCATTAGCTCTTATCTCTCATTTTAAAGACACAAACAAAAAGAAATTAATTGTGTCTATATAGGAATCTACACATGCATAAAAATATGCAAGTTTACGATTAGATTTTAAGGATTTAACATAAAATAGCTACTTTTTAAAGGTGGGTGTGATCTAATTCCTGTGAAAATCTCTGCATGGACTTGACCCTCCTCCACAGTACACACCTCCTCCCCCTCTACACCCGCTCTCCCATTTGCCCCATATAGGACTGCATGTTCTACCACAGTACACATCTCCTCCATCTACACCCTCCCTATCGCCTCAGACTCCCTTTCACTTCTTTGTCTCAAGAAAGCTATACGCCAAATGCAGTACATCAAAAACAATAGCCCTATGCCAAACCCTACATGTCAGATGTAATATGCAATAGGAAAAACACTATATACAAAATGCTATACACAATACACACAAGCTCACATGTTCTTGCTCACACATACTCTAACACACGTACAAACTCGCACACCTCACACACGCGCGCGCGCGCGCACACACACACACACACACACACACACTCGCTGTTGTGCAGTGTAGTACTTTGCAATGCGTTGCATACATTTTTTGTGCCGAAAGGGCTAAATACTGACAATTCAACAAGCCATTCATTAAAGCAGTCATTCCCTTATTAACCACACTGGCAAAGCCATGCCAATATTGTTAGGAAATTAGATTTAAATTCATATAACCCAATTTTTTTTTTTTTATTAGGTGTTGTGTTTATGTTAATGAGGCACCCATCCATTGAATCTCAAATGTTAAGAGCCATATTTAAAGGGACAGTAATGTCCCATAAAAAAGTTTCTAGTTTTGTAGAGCTTAAAAACCCTCTCTCTCAAATCACTATGGTTTGAGAGATGTAGACATTGAAAGTCCCCCCCTCTTGACCCTTTTGATTTGCAAGCACACTTTGTAGACCTTTCCAATGAAGTAATTCTTTCCAAATAACGTGATTTCGGCTCTGCTGCAGAGCCGCCTGCTGCTCCTTGGACCGGGATCTCCTGCTGTCACAGCTAGACGCTGACGTCAGGAGAAGGGGAGTGAGGGGGGGAGCTTTCAATGCCTATATCTCTCAAACCATAGATGTTTGAGAGATAGGGTTTGGTGCACTTAATTTATTATTTTAAGCTCTACAAAACTAGAAACTATTTTTATGGGACATTAATGTCCCTTTAAATCAATGGGAAGGCTGGGAATTTTAAATTTCCGCCCTATTGTAGACTAGGCCTGTTCCTCTTAGTATATCAGGCTCATTGTTTAAGGACAGCTAGAATAGTTTAAACAATAGTAGCTCATTCACAGTGACTGTGACACTGATTAACCATCTGTGCTGGAAAAAGATACCCTTAAAACTTGACCTGTTGGGGTATCCTGTGGACTAACGTTGAGAACCAATTAATTAGAATGTACGTGCTAAATGCGCACAGATGACAGTACTATAGCAGCCTCTTATTACCCCCATATTCTTTTACTCAGCTTCTCCTATGTACCTATCACGGTACCTGTGATTCTTGTGCGACATTCTGACTTTGGGGTTTGTGCTTTGCTGTCTTTTATTGGTGCTAGCTGGCTAGCCACTCCCAGGGCTAGCCTTTTATATACACCCTCCTGTCACTAGGCCGGTGCCCTTTTGTAGTGTTCCTGACCTTACATTATTCAGTGCTCCTGTTCTGTGTTGATCCGGTTTCCGTCTGACCTTGCTCCTGTTCTGCTCCTGTGTACCGATCCAGGCTTTGGCTGACTACCGCTCTCTGTGTACCGATCCAGGCTTTGGCTGACTTCCGCTCTCCGTGTACTGATCCAGGCATTGACTGACTTAAGCTATATTGTTGCCCTCGCTATTATTGTCAGTTCTCTCTGATTTGTTGCCTCCGGTTGCGCTACTCTCTGCCTGTGTATCAGTGTGGCCTCCGTTAAGTACACCCAGTCAGTGCTATCCGGTCACTAAGCGGTTACTGTTGCCTTCCCACTATGCGCTCAGTCTGTGACTATCTCTGGCCTCCATTAAGCACACCCCGTCACTGCTATCCGGTCACTAAGCGGTTACCGTTGCCTTCCCACTATACACTCAGCCTGTGACCCGGTAGTACCTCCTCAGTTCCTTGTTGCACCAGATATCAGGCTGCCTTACCCGGTATTCGGTAAGGCCGGTAGAGCCTCCTCAGTTCTTGTTGCACCAGATATGAGGCTGCCTTACCCGGTATTCGGTAAGGCCGGTAGAGCCTCCTCCATTCCTTGTTGCATTAGATATCAGGCTGCCTTACCCGGGATTCGGTAAGGCTGGTAGAGCCTCCTCAGTTCCTTGTTGCATTCGAAATTAGGCTGCCTTACCCGGTATTCGGTAAGGCCGGTAGAGCCTCACTATTGTATTGCTATTTTGTATGCCCTGTCCTGTGTCAAACTTTATTACTGCTGTTTGTAGAGTTTGGACCCGTGAGGGGTCTTGTGCGCTTTATTTTGCCTAATAAAGCTTTTCTATTATATCCTACCCAATTGTCTGAGTGTTCAATAAAACCGTGACAGTACCACTGCTAATCCAGATGCAGGAGAGACATGTCTGACATATTATTGGATGAAGTCCACATGGTTCAGCTATTCACTGGGGATTGTGAAGACCATCGCAATTATCAACAATGCTTGTGTGAAAGGTCAGCAAGTGGCCTCATAGGCCCCTGAGCAGACTTTTCTTGCTGCATTTTACTGCATTCTTGTTTGAATGCATTAAAGATGCTGTATGCTGGATTTTGAGCTCACAGTAAATACAGCCAAAGTGTGAGAGGTACCACAGCTAAACATAGTACCATTCATCCTCATGTGAAAAGGGCCTAAAACCTGTAGTCCAGTCCCAAAGAGTAGGTTCTCAGCATCACCACACAAGAAGACAGGAGATCCAATCAGCAGTTCATCCTGTAATCTTTAGTGTCAAAAAAAAAAAAAAAAAAGAAATAGGACAAACCCAGGGGGCGCTCCTAGTGCAGTATCGTCAATACAAATCACCAGCACATCACCCTTGTGAAGAAAGGTACTCACAAGGATAATTTCTAGGATCCAACACTTATATGCTACCCAGAACTCGTGCTTATGGTGTTTTTAAACTGCCCCAATCATGCAGTATAATTCTTGGATAAGCTGGCTTGGCTGCTCCTCTTCACAATCCCCAAACAGGAATCAAAACACGCATAGAAAAAGAAAAAAAAAAAAAGAGCTCCAAATAGTTTAGTATCTTACAATGCTTATTAAATCAAGATTAAAATACAATCACATGTTTAGACGGTCAGTAAAGGCTTATACCATACACAACATAAACAGCTTGAAGAGAATTTTAACCTAATCTCTGCTTGAGGGCTCCACATCATAAACCAACTGCTTCTCCCCAAACGGTGATGCGGTCAATAAAAATGTTATTAAAACAAACTAAAATTAAGTATAGTTTACTAAGACATTTGAAAACATTAGAGAGAAAAAACTCTTTCAAAACAGATGTACTATACTGCTGCTTTTTCAAGATTCAGCTGGGATTATTGATTCAAAAACCTTTTTGAATTGCTATTACCAGCAGAATCTCGAAAAAGCGGCATATGAAATTGGTAACAAATAACAAGAAAGATTTATGGAAGAAAATTATAATAGAGAGAAATTAGAGCAGGATATACAGGTGATTAAGAAGAAAGAAAGAAAAGATTTATTGGTGGAAAAAAATAAAGAATTTAGTATAGGACATAATATTTTTAGAAAGATTATTTACAAACATTGGGGAGTATTAACCCCTTAAGGACTACATGACATACTATGACCGTCATGGTTCTTAAATACTTAAGGACCAATGACGGTCATAGTACGTCACATACTTTTTACTTACAGCGCTCCACCGGGAGCGCTGTACGTAAAAATGAGGCCTAAAATTGACCATTCCAAGACTGGAGCGATCTCTTTCAGACTTCAAAGTGGCACGCCGATACATGCAACAGGTCACGTGTACCGGTGCGTTGGCAAGGATCAAAGCAGTCCTTATGGGACGGAAATGTCCCAGGACAGCTGGTCCTTAAAGGGATAGTAATACTTAAAATGTAAAAAACAATATGTTGTAGGGTTTATCCCCCTGAATAAAACAAGAGTACTCCCACTGCTGAAAGGTGTTTCATTCAAAAGTTATTAATTTTCAAAGTTGAATTTTTTAGGTGCAATATCACAGTGGCCTGAAATTGTACAGTGGCGCCGTTGCTACACCATCCTATGGACAGCTCTGGTCCCGGGACCATAAATCTCCATAGGATGGTGTGGCAACAGCGCCACTCTACTGTGATATTGCACCTAAAAAATTCAACTTTGAAAATTAATAACTTTTGAATGAAACACCTTTCAGCAGTGGGAGTAGTCTTGTTTTACTCAGGGGGATAAACCCTACAACATATTTTTTTTTACATTTTAAGTATTACTATCCCTTTAAGGGGTTAAAAGGTGATAGAATTCTTGGCCCCATATTACAGGAAAAACCAAAAATGTTCACATAAAAAACAATATATAGGGAGGACAAAAAGGAAGATGAAAGAAAGAATAAGGGAGCATATATATAATATTAAAGTTGGATACAAGCAACATAGTGTATTAGCACATTTTTTGGAGTGTCATTCTTCTAATGTTAGAGATTTGTCCTTTGTGGCTATAGATGTGGTAAAATGAAATTGGAGGGGAGGGGATTATATACAGCAAATGTCCAGGAGGGAAACTGAATGGATTTTTAAGATGAAAACATCTCAACCATATGGCTTGAAATTAGATGTAGAAATTTTTGGTTTTCTGTAGTATTGAAAATAGAGCAGTATGTATAAAAAGCGTTATGATTATCATTTTATTATTTGCTTAGATGGGATATATGTGAGCTATCTGACATGCTTTCACCTTGTTATGTGGAATTGTTTGGGCATACCCTAAATATATAGACAGGAAGTTGGGTTATTGTTTTTTTAATATATTTAGAGAAAAGGTTATTTTGTGACAGTACTGAAAATATATAGGGACTGTTAAGGTTGCTTTTTGACTTAGGGATTGTGGGTATAGTATATGGAATGGTGATATATTAAAAAGTATAATTTAGACATATGGGAATTAGGATACAGTGAATGATAGGTAGTTCTCTGTCATTTTAAGACGTGAAGAAGGGTCCATTTAAAATCAAAGAGAAACCTCAGAAGTTAAATTTTTGATTGGGTAAAATTTAAAAATGCTGTTTGACTTGAGGTATGTGTCATGTATCATTCATATTACATATATATATATATATATATATATATATGGTATGAGACAATCAAGATACATTAATAGTGCTTTAATTATTATAAACAGTCGAAGGCTCCACAATTTACCCTGTAGACAAGGCCCGCTTCTTCGGGGTAACTTTGAACTCTTCTCTTTCCTTCTCCACCCACATTAACAACGTTACCAAAACCTGTCGCTTCTTTCTTCGGAATACAGCAAAAATACGGATTCCTCTCTCACTCTACAACAGAAACCCTCATGCATGCTCTTATCCTTTCTCGCCTGGACTACTGCAACTCTTTACTTATTGATCTTCCTATTAATCACTTCGCTCCTCTTCAATCAGTTCTTAATTCAGCCACCAGAATACTCTTCCTCTCCTCCAGAACAGTACTCATCCCACCACTCTTAAAATCACTATCATGGCTTCCCATAAAGCAGTGTATCACATTCAAAATGCTCCTCATTACCTTCAAGGCTGTCCATCACTTGTACCCGCCTTATATTTAATCTTTGATATCCCGCCATATTCCTGCACGTCCACTACGTAGTACACATGGTGGATGATTCTCTGCCCCTTTAACCACTATCGCTATTTCACGATTGAAAGCTTTCTCACTTGCTGCCCCCTACCTCTGGAACTCCCTACCACCCAGTATTCATCAAGCCTTAACCCTCAACAAACTTTAAATCAAAGCTAAAAGAGCACATTTTATCTCTAGCAAAAGCATAATATAGAAATATTATCAAACATTATCATCATAAGCCAAACACTGCACTTCCTCCTCTACCAGCTTGTATTTGTATGTCCCCCATCCTATACTTCGATTGTAAGCTCTACTGGGCAGGGACCTTTTATCCTTATGTATACTCACCTGTTGTTCCCCTTATGATTGCCTATATAAGCACTTAATCACTGCACATATTGTACCCCTTCTATATTAAATGTAATCTGTAAAGTTCCAAGTACACCGGTTGGCGCTATATGTAAATAAAAATATTCAATACAATACAATTCTAAAGTTTTGTGTTTGGTTACTATGTTGGCCCAGCATTCCGATATTATTATGGGAGTTTATGGCGTGTTGGGAATGTGTATTTATTATAAACTGTAGCAAACAGGAATAACAATGTCTGTCTCTTTAAGGGAGACTATGTTATGTACAATATGCATGGTCTTGCTGGGAAGCTACAGACACTTTTATAGAGTGTAGGGATTTTATTCCCCCTGCTGTTTTTGGGTATATATGATCATCGATTGCATTTTGTATCTTCTACATATATCCGGATAAGCTGGATTTATTTTTTCTAAACCTCTATAATTGGTGGAAGATTGAAGTGTTATAAGTTTAATTTTGTGATTATAAAAGCTCATAATAGATTGGATTATTTGGCTCATCATTACAATAAGATATTAGTAATGTATGATGGATTAGATATGTAGATGAAATGGGAAATTATTAAATGTTCATATGTAGAACAATAATATAGGGTTAAAGTTTAATCCGAGAGGAGGATTTCTGTTTTTTTGATCCGAAAGTGGACTATAAAACTTCAGGTGTGGAAAAGAAAAAAAAAAAAGATTCCCTGAGGAAAAAGCCAGTTGTAGCTCTTCAAAACGCATTGGAGAGGAGGAGAGTGATATTTGAAGACAAAGAGAAGTCACTGATTACGACCCAGAATGATTCTGTATGTATACCACCTATGAATCGTTAAGGACAGTCGCCACATCAAAAGCACTTGTAAGATGCTGACAGACACATCAGTGAACAAGTGTGTTGAGAACGGTGAGCAGGCAAAGAAAATGAATGCAGGTGTCCTGTGAGTAATACCTGGATAAAAAAAATTTTTCAGATGTGAGGTGGGTGTGAAGATATGAGATATTGAAATCTGTATGCTATAACTTAGAAGATTGAGAATTTTAGAAGAAAATCTATACGGTGGAGAAAGAAAAGTTTAATCATTGACATTGCCTTTAAGAGATCCGGGTCTGTATGGTGAAATAAAATCACTAAAGAGGTGACATATCTTCAAATATCTCCATTCTAGCAATATATTTTGCGTCATAAGGACTGCAGAGACCGTAGATATATCAGTACGGATAAGTTGTAAGAGATCGAAATTTAAGATATATTTTCCCTTAAAGGGATTTTCTTGTTTCGATTATTAGACACAGAAGTCTGCATTTCTTCATAACGGATTGGAGTGTAATACAAAAAAACATGAATATCTGTGCTTGGCATTTTTTATGAAACTATTTTTTACTTTTTTTTTTTTTTTTTATTATCTTTTTAGGGGGGTTGACCATCCTGATTCTTTAGAGTTATTGTATTACATTATGCTGGTCTAGTGTATGTGAATTTCCACCAACAAATTCCTGATATAAGGTTTTCTGTTGATGGTAGTGAGTCACATAGTAACAACTGGGTCATATTGAGGATCAAGTTGCAATTATATTTGCAGCATTGGTCTCCAATTATATTGACAGATTGTATATTTTTACTGTGACAGCAATCATCCAAGTATTTAGGATTTTGTTGATGTTGTATATCTCTAAACTCAGATGCCCTGGTTGGCATAACGGGAAGATATTATATTGATCTCCTGACTGAGAGGGATGTGGATACGTGTGGACTGACTGTCAGACATAGCGCGGGGTAGGAAACAACCAACAGATTATTACGGTGGGGGTGTTTCCGATTTTAGCGCTAGTCTGTGTTAGTCCCTGCAGGATACATCTGTTTACGGGGAGTATTATAGTATTCATCTTGGGTTGGACATCCAGAACATCCGATTTTGGAGATTTTTTTGTGATCTAGATTTTAGTTGGTGATTTCTATTGAAATTTCTTTTTTATTAAATATTCTTTGAAATTTTTCATTGATTTACTGTGTCTTCTGTTCTATAAATGGTAACATATCTCTGATCTTGTTGTTCTTTGTTTTTATACTTCATTTTAACGTCTGTTTTAATAAAGGTTCTTTGCAGCCATCACTGTTTGAGGAAAAGCAGTTTGATGTGGATCCATAGAGCAGAAACTGGGTTAAAATTCTCTGCAAGCTGTTTACGTCAGTGTATGGTACAGTATAAGCCTATACTGACCATCTACACACTTGAGTGTATTTGGTGTGCTATTTTGCTTTCTTATTCTATGCAACCTGTAATCTTGCACTTGGAGGGGCTAGAGCACATATGAATTGGAGAATATAGACAGCAAAAAGTATATAGTACATCTATTTTGAGAAGGTTTTTTTCCCTCTAAATTTTTCAGATGTCTTAGTAAACTATTTAAAAATTGATTTGTGCTTTTCCATTACATAAATCATCCCATTAGCTGCTTGCATGCCCATCTATAATGCTCATATCAGTGGTTCTAAACCTTTTTTACTCAAGGCAGCCCTAACATGCAATCTGGGATTTTCAGGGCACGGGCCACAGTGCCACTGCCAGCCAGTTGCGGGGCAGTCATGTGCAGTGGCAGCTGCCCGCACCACGTCTGATACAGAGCTGTCAGCTGTGACGCGGGCAGTCTCTATTGTGCATGACTTCATCGTTACACACGTTTTAGCGAATTATTATATAGGATTATACAAGGTTTTAATGAAGGGTATATATTTATAAATTTACGGTAACTGGGACTCCCAGTCAGAATGACAATACATAGAATAATGTGCATAACAATTTCCATACCTATACATTAGAGAAAATCACTAACATTTTAATTAAAGTTTTCATAGAAAAAGTGGGTTAACATAAGCTGGTGTTTGAGTGCACGGTACCCTGGTCGAGAACCACTACTCTATATAAATCAATAGTCAAGGAAATAAAATTTAAAAAGTTGTTTATGACTCTCCATTCACTACTGTATCAAAAGCTACAAAATGTTTTGCTTTTGGGGACCAAAACAACTGCAGTCAAGTTCCTTTAACAGCAAAATAAAATGTTAAGCACTATCATATATAATTTTTGCTTAGTTGAATTAAAAAAATGCAGGAATTCATAAATACAAAATGAGGCATAGACATGTCTTACTGCTGGATGCAAGAGCGATGACATGAGTCAGTTCTGGCAACAACACAAACAAGGAAATGCTGGGATGCTGCGGACTGGAAAGCAATAAATTCAAACAGATTACATCTGTTCATCAGCATTAACCCCTTAAGGACCAGATGACCTTAACATACCATACCCCACTTTTTACTTACAGCACTCTACCGGGAGCGCTATAAGTAAAAATGGGGCCTAAAGTTGAACATTCCAAGACAGGAACTGTCTCTCTTAGGCCCCAAAGTGGTGTGCCGGTATGCATAACAACAGGCAAGTAAGTGATCAGTAGCACAGGGGTGCATCAGATGCTATACTACCAAAGTCTGAGTATCAAATAAAATGGGAATGGTGGCACATGATTATGTTCATGTTGGAACACATAGATTGCAAGCACCACATTCCATTAGGGTTTGGCATCCAGAGAGCATAAATCTGTACATGGTTATCCTATGATTACTAGTATGGCATACTGAATTATGACTGTAATTAATAAAATACCATAAGAGCTTACCTGAGTCTCTGCTTTAATCTGAGACAATAATTTATCTCTCATTTTCTTTTCATTGAATTTGGCGCTTCTCTTGACATAAATTCCCCCGTGCTGTGGGAAAGATTTTTTACATTACTTTAGCTCAAATATACTCAGTCACGTAAAAAAAAAATTAGATCATACAAAATGAAAGAATTCCAAACATGAAGTTTTTTTTTTTTTTTTGCTTTCTTTGCCAAACATTAACCCTTTCTTCGCAATGCACTGAGCACCCCTCCTTAAAGGTTAATGAAGACTTAACCCACTGCATGCCAGGGGTGTCCTGCACATCGATTCCCTGTATGTTGCACATCTCTCTGACTTTTATTACACTCTGAAGGCAAATGCATAAGGCTTTACATTTGGCATATTCTCACATTTCAAAAACACCAAATTCATGGTTTTACTGTAAAAAAAACCTAGCAATTAAAAAACGGAGTCAACAATTTTTTTTTGTTTGTTTTTTGTAAACATTTTGCACCATTCTGCATTTCTACCATAAAAATATTGGGAAAAAAATACTTAACCCTGCACTGCTATTTATTTTTGATAAGTATACACAATTCCAGTTTCAGAGGTTTCATTTGTTTATTTTAAAACTGGATTTCTATCAAACTCTCTAGAAAATGGTGCAATAGCAAAATAATATTTTATTATTATTTTCACTACACCATCATACTGAAATCTTTGAAAACCATAACATTTCTCATCAGGATAGGCAGCTAGGCTCCTCCTGGGTAGAATACCTCATTGCTAGTAAGTGACATACTGTGGAAAAGAAAGAAGATAACTGGACACATCGAAAGAGCGTCATTTGTTGTTCTAATCCTAGGCTGGTGTACACAAATGTTTCAGAAGGTGGTGCTATAGGGAAAGAGGACTTTTTTCTTACATTCCCAACCCTTCAAGGATACCAATGTCTTTGAGTACTAAGGCATTTCTGCCACAATCTGTTTTCATCCATTTTTTGACAAGGGCTATACCTGCAGGCCGGCTCCAAAACGGACTGACAGCGCAGGCGCACGGACATCACTATGGCAAGATGTCCGTGCTTCCTGCTACTGTCAGCCTCCAAATAAGTAGAAAATCTTTTAAACCAGGTAATATTAATTAAGATGAAGTTTTTGTGGGGTGTTAGTTCCCCTTTAAAGTGCAAACATTTCCATGTTGTGCAACATAGGAAAGAGGATTTTAGTCTTACCTGTTAAATCCTTTTCTCTTAGTCCATACAGGTTACTGGTAACTCTAGGAGGCGATCCGCCCCTTTAAGTAGGCAGGAACATTTCTCTAAATGTATGTTGGGGGTGGAGCCTCCCTTCCCTCCTAGGCTGCAGCTTAGCCAGCTAGCTCCAGAATGATTTGAGACACTAATAACTGACTAGAAAATAGAAGGGAAGAAGACTCCTGTGAGCATGCCCCGAAGGACTGCCACATACTGCCACAAGAGAGCCAAGCATGGTCCCTTGACTGGGTGGGAGACCAGTAACCTGTATGGACTATGTGAAAAGGATTTAACAGGTAAGACTAAAATCCTCTTTTCTCTGTCGTCCAATACAGGTTACTGGTAACTCTGGGATGTCCAACCATTGAGTTTCCCAGAGGCGGGAAAAGACAAGGACCAGGCACAAGGCCCCCAAAGTCACCTCTATGAACCAAACGGTCAGAGATCCCAACAAAACTGAAGTGTCAACGGACACCAAACAGGGGTAAAAACACCCCAGGAACTGTTACACAGCACACTGAACTAGAGTCAACAGGGCTCAGCAGTAAGGAAGCACCAAGAACCTAAGGAGATGATCCTAGACAGGCAAGACTGCCTCTAGGACCTTCCTCTCAAAGCTGGCATCAGCCGAAGCCAGCACATCAACACGGTAGTGCTTCGAAAAGGTGTGCTCAGAGGACCAAGTGGCCGCCCTACACAACTGATAGACAGAAGCCTGATTCTTATAGGCCCAAGAGGCCCCAATGGACCTGGTGGAATGAGCTGTGACCCGAAAGGGAACATGCTTATTCCTCAACTCGTAGGCTCTACGAATAGTGGACTTGATCCATGACGCAATAGTCACTTTGGATGCAGGTCTTCCTGCCCTAGGACCCTCAGGAATGATGAACAGAGCATCATACATTTACTGACAGATTCAGTGCGATGGACATAAAACTTGAGACAATGCACCACATCCAACAAGTGGCGATCTCTCTCCTTGTCAGAGGAGGGATTAAGGAAGAAAGAGGGCACCACAATCTCCTGATTGGTGTGAAACTCGGAGACCACCTTAGGTAAGAACTCCTTAGAGGTGCGAAGCACCACCTTATCCTTGTGAAACACCAGATAAGATGGTTTACAGGACAGAGCTTGCAACTCTGCAACCCGGCGAACAGACACAATCGCCAGAAGAAAGGCCATTTTCCACGTCAAGAGACGTAGAGGAATAGTCGCCAAAGTCTCAAAAGGAGGACGTTGGACAACTCACAATGCCAAATTAAGGTCCCACTGAGGAGCCGGGCTCCGAAAGGCAGGACGCACATGAGCAACGCCCTGGAAGAAAACCCTGACATCAGGAAGGATAGCAATGCGTTTTTGGAAAAAAGACAGAAAGCGCCGAAGTCTGAACCTTAAGAGAACTGAGAGACTGAGTCCCTTGTTCACACCGTCCTGCAAAAAGGCCAGGACACTGGGAAGATGAAAGTCATGACACAGATTTCTGTCAGCATACCAAGACCAAATGTCGACTAGACACAGTGATAGATCTTGGAAGAAACAGGCTTACGGGCACCGAGCATAGTAGACACTACAGCAGAAGAAAACCCTTTCTTCCTTAAAATCGAGGATTCAACCTCCAGGCCATCATATTGAGCTGATGAACATCTTCCTTCCACAGGTAACCCTGCAGAATAAGATCTGGACGAGAGGGGAGCGGAAATGGCTCCTCCACGGATAGGGCCAGAAGCTCCGGATACCAGGAATGACGAGGCCAATCTGGAGCAATCAGGAGTACTGGACAACGTTCCAGTTTCAATTTCTGTAACACCCTTATCAACATTGGGAGGGGAGGAAAAATGTAGGCCAGAGGGAATGTCCGAGGAATGGACATTGCATTGGCAGCCAGAGTTAGAGAGCCTCTCCAGCGAGAGCAAAACACCGGAACCTTCCTGTTGTCTCGTTGCCATCAGATCCACTTGGGGCATCCCCCATCTCTGAGTTAGGAGTTGAAACACCTCTGGATGTAGCTCCCACTCTCTACTGTGTGATGACTGAGGAAGTCTGCCATTATGTTGTCTACTCCTGGAATGTGCACTGCGGAAATGACAGGAACATGAACCTCTGCCCAGGACAGAATGGCCTTGACCTCTAATCAAGCGGCGAGACTTCTTGTTGTGCCTTGTCTGTTGATGTAAGCCACTGCCGTGGAGTCGTCGGACACCACTCAGACTGGACAGTCCTCCAGCTGAGATACCCATTGACGCAGAGCATGAAATATCGCCCGAAGTTCCAAGATGTTGATCGGGAGAAGGGACTTCTCCGTGGACCATTTCCCCTGAGCACTGAAGCGACCCAGCACTGCTCCCCAGCCCGAGAGACTGGCATCCGTCATGACCATGGTCCAGTAGGGAATCAGGAAAGATCTCCCTTTCAGTAGATTGGAAAGGTCCAGCCACCACTCCAAGCTCAGCTCTACATGAGGAGGAAGGAAGACCGACAGCTTCTGATGATCTGGTCGATCCCTGCACATCTGTATCACAAACCTCTGAAGTTCCCTGGTGTGTGCCATGGCAAATGGAATCACCTCTATCATGGAAATGAACTTTCCCAACAGAGAAGACAACTTCTAAACTGGGATCCAATCCAGAGATAGAATCGTTGATACCCTGTGGGCAATTTGATGGGCTGCCTCGTCAGATAGAAACACCACGCTCCTCTGATTATCGAATAGAAGACCCAGGAAGATCAGTTGCTGGGATGGGACAAGATCTGACTTGTCCAAGTTGACAATCCAACTGTGATGGGTGAGGACTTGGATGCAGGTCTGAACCTGCTGATGAAGAAGGGCCGCAGAGGAGGCTTTCAAAAGCAAGTCGTCCATGTAGGGAGTCACTCTGATACCGTCCTGATGAAGAACAGATATTAAGGCCCCCAGAACTCGATGGAAAACCTGAGGGGCCATCGCCAGACCAAATGGAAGAGCGGAGAACTGAAAATGACCCCTGTCGCAGGCAAACCGCCTGGCAGCGATCACTGTGTGCAGAGACTCCTGACGATAGTGAGTCTTGATCACAAAGTATTTGAGATCTTTCAAATCCAAAATAGGGCGGCATCCGCCGTCCTTTTTGGTCACCACAAAGAGGTTAGAGTAAAACCCTGAACCCCTGTCTGAAGGAGGCACCGGCTCCAGGACATCTTTGTCCAGAAGAGCCTGAACAGCGCCTTCGAATAGACGGCCTTTCTCGACGTCCTGAGGAGAACGAGAAAGATGAAAGCGAAAAGGAGGAAGAGAAAAGAAAGGGATCTTGTATCCCTCTGTCACTACCTGTAAATCCCATGGGTCCGACACTGAATCCTCCCAAATCCCGCGAAAGAGTCAGAGACGACCACACACAGCAGGATGCGGACCCGGGTTTGGTGAGTCATGCCGAAGCAGTCTTGGGGGCCTTGGGCTTGGAGGCAGCCTTGGGCTTCCGTTGCTGCTTGGGCTTGGAGGAGGGACGATGAGCTGATGGAACCGCCTGGTTCGTCGAATGTGTCTCAGTTTGAAAGGAACGAAAGTACCGGTTACGTTTCAACTGCAACTTCTTCTTTAAGACCAAGGGCAGAAGAGTACTCTTACCCCCTGTGGCCTCACTAATTAGTTCCTTAAGATAAGGCCCAAACAAGGATGTACCCTGAAAAGGCAAAGAAAGCAAGACTTTCTTGAAAGCAGTGTCAGCAGACCAAATCTTGAGCCAAAGCGCACGCCTGGCCACCACAGAGGTAGTAGAAGCCCTTGCCATCATGCGGACGGCATCAAAAGCAGCAGCAAAGACATAGTGTTGCACTTCAGAGATATTGGCAAGAAGACGCAATTTCTCTGAAGTAGGCGCATCCTGATGGACAGCCGTAGTGAGTTGTTCAGTCCAGACTGCAATAGCCTGGTTAATAACCCACGCAACAGCAAATGCTGGACGCATAGCGGTGCCAATAGAAGCGAAAATGGACTTGAGGGAAACTTCAAGTTTCTCGTCAGTCCAGTCTTGCAGTGCGGATGCATCAGAGACAGGCAATGCAGTAGATTTAGATAGTCTAGATATGAGTGCGTCCACCTTAGGGGGATGAACCCATTTAGCCAGTTCTGCTTCAGAAAAGGGATAAAGATTAGCAAATTTCCTGGACACAGAAGCAGACTTGTCCGGAGATTTCCACACCTCAGAAACCAAACGGTCAAGAGTGGGGTTAGGAGGAAAATAAGTAAGGGGCTTAAGCAGGCTCCTGAAAAACATCAGAGGGATCAGAAGGGACCTCCTGAACCAAGGGAATGTTGAGTGTGGTTAATACAGCCCTGATCAGGCCCTCAGCGGAGGGTTCAGGATCAGCTTCAAAAGGGTCCCCAAGGGACCTAGAAGACTCCAAAATAGTACCATCCTCAACATCCGAATCTTGCAACAATTCTTCCTCAGAAGAATCTGACACATCAGGTGCCCCCTGTGGTTTAGGCAGGGAAGACCTGATAGTAGAGGGGGTCTGCCACATTTGAAACGCCCCCTTTATCTGGGATGGAAAGAGTTGTAGAGTGGACCTAACGTCATTAGTCACAGCCTTAAACTCTTGCACCCAAGCTGGCTCAATAGCATGGCTGGAAGGCCCTGGGTTGCTGTCAGGAACTTCGGAACATGCTGGGCATAAATGAGAACTCTCTAGGTAGCCCTGTGTGACAGGAAGAGCAAAACGTAATAGGGGCTACTTATACCTCAGCCTCCTTAGTCTTAGGTTTAGCGCCTAGCTCCAGTGGTATAGACATTCTCACAGTGTCAAAATAACCAACTGTACAGTAAATCACCCAATTGTAGTGTGTAAGATTAATATTTCACCCCAGAAACGCTAAATATAGACTTATCTGGCAGGTGAAGGGTTAAACTGGAGAGGAGAGAAGGAGTGTCTAAGCCCTGCGTAGGATACTCGTTGAGAAAAGCTCACAAAATGGCTGCCGCAGCGGTTGCAGAGATACGTCCCAAACAGTGACGTCCCATAGAAAGTAAATAGAGCAATGGGTCTATGCGGTAAAGCGCGCCTTAAAGGCGCAGTACACAATATTAATAAAAGTTAAAATATAAGTTAAAAACATGAAAAACATACAGGGAACATGTGTGCATACTAAGAAAACACTAACCCAGTAAGGAAAGTGTCAGAAAACCCCTCAAAAACATGCCAAACCAGTAGACAAAGGGTTAAGTTATCACATAAACCTGCTCCAAATACCCAACAGACATACACATATATACCCAATGAGTGCAGGAGTGCACAATTAGAACTCCCAAATACAAGCCCAGCAAAGGGGCACTGTGGGACAAGTGGACCTGCAACACTCAAAGGGTAGCTCTCCTTTCCTGCAGATTTAACAGCAGGTTTAACAATAAAATTTCTTGTATTGAAGCTACTCCTTTTCCCCTCTTATCATGATCTTAACATCAGTCTCCGAGGAAGTGAACCAGCCCCATAACGTGCTGCTGCCAAAACCAAGCTTGACTGTAGGTATTGTGGTATTTGGGTGATGTTAGATTGAGCCAGATATATCTTTTGCAATTAGGACCAAAAAAAGTTCGACCTTGGTCAGACCATAAGACACTTTCCCACTCGGTTTTGGGAGACGGAATGTGTCTTGTTCCAAAATGTATTCTCACAGTAATTAATGTTGACAGATCATAAGTTCTCCTGACATTAGAACACTTTGAACCTCATAAGAAAAGGGGTACACCTGCTTTCAAATTAGGGTATTCTGTATTCTTTTGGGTATAGAGGTGATATAGGGGCTCTTTTTCGTTACCCCTTCTAACCACACATACCCAGGAACTATAATCCAGGTTGTGCGAGTACAATCATGAGGATGGTACAATTGTATTTTTAAAGCCAGAGGGAAGGGGGGTGGAATAAAATTAGCTCTTTCAATGCCCTCTCCCCAAACTGCCACATTTTTATTTTAATTTTTTAAATTATTTTGCAGTCTATAGGTTGCACCAAGATTCTTGAAGATACATTACAGGAAAATAAATATATTTATGCTATATACTCTACAAAGCTTTTGAGTGCGGAAAAAAAAAGTTCAGCATATGCATTTCACATCTTTCTGGCATTAATTTAAATAGTTATGTTTTATTTAGTAGGCTGGAGGCAACTGTTACAGTTTTAGCGTTACATTTTATCACTACCCCTGACTTCATAGTCCCTGACAGAAGGTAAGCAGAAAGGGAGCTTCCTAGTACAATAATCTTTGCCAATTTAAGACCTCAACCAGTACACCACGGTACTCACAATTGATAAGATCACTAAAAGTGCTCAGCAGGACAGATGAGGGACTCTGACTGCCCGCACTCAGTCTATCCAGAATTGGTAAATGGATGCTGCTTCTCCAAACACCCCACAGGACTACTCAAGACCCTTGGAACATAGAAAGCAAAAGACAAGAAGAGCACAAACCACCAGTAGCTATTTCTATTGGATCCTCAAATTGATATGGCCCAATACTCACAATTCATAAATGATGTGCTGGTTGTGAGTACAACCAGCATATTCCAACAAGGTAACAAAAACCACCCTGTTTCTGTCACTCTCCCAAGCCAAAAGTTGGAATCCACAAGTCAAAAATTATATATATATTTATATATAAAAATATAATGCCAAGACAGTATAACAAAAAACGTCAATATGTGTACCCAGTATGAAGTGTTTTGGAGAATATACTCCTTTATCAAATACTAAAAAGGCATATATAGTGTTAAAAATAATGTAGCCTGGTTCTTCCTGTCTTTTGCTTCCTGGCAGAAGTTGTTCTGGAAACAGATATTTGTTGTCCAAGTATGAAAAAATAGGCGAAGATTAAAAAAAAAATAATAAATAAATAAAAATGATGTAAAATATAGGGAATTTGACTTCACATATTATATACTTGCAGAATATGTAAAATAAAAAAGGTTAACTATCTCGTTAAGGGTTTAACCCTTTTCAATCCCTCTGGCACCAGAAAGGTTAATATGGTGCAGATCTAAACAAGTACCAAAGTACTTCCCTCCGCTTCTATGTAACTTTGCAGTTTGATCTTATAATAATCCAAACGCAAATCATTTACCTGTGAAAAATACCATCCATACAAAGGAAGAAATTTCAGGCCATCCTTCAAAACATACCGTACGTGACCCAGGGCATTCTGCTGCACAGCCATCATATCTGCCACGATCCAATCAACTGTTCAGGATAAAATATCATGTAAATAGGTTTCCCGGACAGAGATAAAAAATGTGTTACAAGACATAAAAAATAAATAAATAAATAAATAAATAGATTTATAGCTTTTTTATTGGTTAAAGGATCCAAGAATCATTTGTAAGTGGAGCCCAAGCTAAACAATACTGGATTTCAGAATGATGACACCCAAAAGCAGCAGTAGAAACCCACTTTCACTTCTCAAGCACACCGCAGACATGAACAATGCTCATTAACCACTTCACTGCTATGCCTTTTCCCCCCAGTGACAGCATGCTTTTTCACACTTTTGCGTCAGTTTACAGTCTAATGACAACTTGCTGTGCTTTTCTGTGAACAACCCACACATTGTACATTGTTTTTTTCAGTAAACCCCCATTGGTTTTTTGGATATCCACTAACATTCTTGATTTTAAATTCCAAGAAAGTGAAGAAAGGGAATCAAAAACAAATGTTAGAGAGGATATTTATCTATGATAAACTAGAAAATGCTTATGGCTGTAAGTCTGGTATTAACTCTCCTCTCTTCTAAAACACCAAAATTAATCTTTTTAGGTGTAGGACTTCCTATAAAAATAGCAATTTAATAAAGATGTGTTTTTTTTTTTTTTAATATTGCGCCATTCTGCATTTCAGGGACACAATAATGAGAAATAAACCCTGTAACCTTATATTTATACTCAAATATACAGAATCCCTGAGAATCATGGAAGACAATATTAGATTAACACCTTAAAGGCGTATGATGTGTCAGGACCATAACGCTGGTCCATGACCGGCGACTTTGTGGCACATAATGGAATTCTGGGATTGTAGCTAGATCCCAGAATTCATTGCAAAAAAAAAAAGTGCCGTGGTCCTTAAAGTGTTAAGTAGCAACAGGCCTCCTGAGTAAAATTTCTGTCACTGGTATGAGTTGACATAACATAGGTGGTGGACCAGAAAACTACATGAAGTAAAATCTTGATGGCTTTTATATTTCATGTCTGCACTTCAATGTCTGAAAGAACTACAGACGTGAGAAAAGATAGACAAGGTATACCATTTTGGAAATAGACAATCCTCTGCATCAAATGAGGAATAATTTGCCTTTCTACCCTAGCCTGGTGTACACAAATGTTTTCAGAAAAAGGCACTAAAACAAAAAAAATTTCAAAAGGTACTCCCAACCTTTGTTAAATGGAAATTCCTTAAATAATCATCGGCAGCTCCTCTCACGAAGAAATAACACCCCACTGATTAGAGTTGACATATCATCTTACATTCTTAAAATATGATCCGTATATACTAAAATGGCTGCAAGATCTGCAGATCTGAAGAAAGGTAGACAAGGCTTACCCTTCTGGAAAAAAAGACAGCACACTTCTTCAAATGAGGGGGAATTTGCCTTTTTATACCTAGGTTGCTGAACACAAATGTTTCCAGAAGGTATCGCTATAGCATCAAGTCTTTGAAAAACATGACATTTCCTATTGTATTTAGTACCTACTGCCAGCCAAATTAAAAAGGAACCACATTTCTATGGTTTGACTTGCTCTAGGGGGACCTAGGAGACCTAACTACACTTATTTTTCTTTTCTAATATTACCTGCTTCCAATAAAATACTCCTACAAATTAGAGATAAGGAAAAGGTTTAAAAGACATACTGTTTTGGCATACAGGCAACCAGCCAAATAAAGTGTGGGGACACTTGCCTTTTTACTCCTAAGATGGAAAACACAAATGTCTCCAGAAATTTGTGCTATAGGAAAAAAACAAACATTCTCATTTCTACCTCTTCAAATGTACTAAAATCTTTGAAAACTAGCTAATTTTGTGTTGTATTCATTAGAACCATCTCAAAAGAGAATTAACACCCCATTTGAAAGCCCCGACATACCATCTGAAGATCTTTCAATCTTCAGATATGACCTGCTTCTACCAAACTGGCTGTTAATTAACACATATTTGAAGAAAATATAGATCAGCTATACCATTTTGGAAAGGTGAGGGAGGAGTTCCGGAGAGGGGGCCATCAGAAGCAAGTCATCCATGCATGGAGTGACTCTGATGTCGTCCCGGTGGAGGACAGCCAATAATGTGCCCAGGACGTGATTGAAGACCTGGGGAGCTGTAGTCAGACCAAAGGGAAGAGCAAAAAATGGAAAATGCCCTTGGTCGCAAGCAAACCGGAGGTACTGCCGGCTCTCTGGATGGATGGCAATATGCAGGATGCATCTCAAAGGTCCAAAGAAGGGAGGAATTCTCCAGGAAACATGGCCGCGTTCACAGTCCGCAGGGACTACTGGTGGTAATGAGTCTTAACCACAAAGGAATTTAGGTCCTTGATGTCTAAAACCGGACGACAGCCGCCGTCTTTCTTGGAAACCACAAACAGGTTGGAGTAAAAACCCGAACCTATTTCCATTACCGGAACTGGTTCCAGAAAATCCTTGCCCAAAAGGGTCTGGATGGCGCCGTGGAACAGATGGCGCTTCTTTGCTCCCTGAGGAGTGTGAGAAGGAAAAAACCTGAACGGGGGAAGAGAGGCAAAAGGACCCCTGTACCCCTCTGACATAACCTGCAAAACCCACAGATCCCCCACGGTGTCTGTCCAGACACTGAGGAAGTGGCGCAAACGACCACCCACTGGTGCATGGGGACTGGGGTTCAGCAAGTCATGCCAAAGCAGTTTTGGAAGTCTTGGGCTTGGTGGAGGACTGCTTGGCCCTCCATTGTTGTTTGGGCTTGGAGGAGGAGTGCGGAACCTGGGGAACCGACTGGTTCGTGGAGCGCGCCTCACCCTGAAAGGGACGAAAAAGCCGATTCCACTTTGACGTCTTTAGTACCTAGGAAGAAGCCTCCAGCGAAGTACTCTTACCTCCTGTGGCCTCACTGATGAAGTCCTTAAGCTCCACCCCAAACCGAGAGGTACCCTGAAAAGGCAATAAAAACAAGACTCTCTTAAAGGTAGTATATGCAGACCAGAGCTTGAGCCAAAGAGCCCGTCTGGCTATCACAGACATGTTAGAAACCCTAGCCACCAAGCAGATGGCATCAAAAATAGCAGCAGAAACATAATGCTGAGCCTCAGAAATGTTGGCAAGAAGTCGCAGCATGTCAGCAGTAGAAGCTCCCTAATGGACAGCCACAGTCAGCTGTTCAGTCCAAACTGCAACGGCCCTGTTCACCCAAGCAGCAGCAAACGCTGGGCGCAACAAAGTACCAGCCATAGCAAAGATGGACTTTAGGGATGTCTCAAGCTTCCTGTCAGTCCAGTCTTTGAGGATGGATGCCTCTGCCACAGGCAAAGCAGTGGACATAGAAAGTCTAGAGACTGGAGCGTCCACCTTGGGTGGGTGAGCTCATTGAGCTAATGCCGCTTCAGAAAAGGGGTACAACTTATCAAATTTCTTAGAAACAGAAGGCTCCTTAATCAGGAGCTTTCCACTCGTCAGGCACCAGACGGTCAAGAGTGGGGTTAGGTGGAAAACAGGTAGACTGCTTCTTAGGCTCCTGGAACACATCAGAGGGGTCCACAGGAGCCTCTGGAACCAAGGAAATGTTTAGCGTGTTTAACACCACCCTGATCAGGCCCCTCAGCAGAGGGATCAGGGTCAGCCTCAAAGAGGTCCCCAAAGAATTGGGAAGAGACCACCGCAGAACATTCCCCCTCATTATAATCCACCAGTAGTTCCTCTTCAGAGGAATCAGAGACATCAGGCATGCCCTGCGGCTTAGGTAGGGAAGACCTGATAGGAGTAGGGGGTTGCCAACACTGGAAGACCCCCTGCAATTGGGATGGAAGTAGTTGTAAGGTAGACCTTAGGTCTCTAGTACTAGCCTTAAACTCTTGCATCCAAACTGGCTCTTGTGCATGGCTGGAGGTCCCTTGGGGAAACGCAGGGGCAACAGCACATGCTGGGCATAAATGACCCGCGTACTCTCTAGGTAACCCTGATTGACATGAGGAGCAGTGCGCAATGGGGGACACAGACACCCCAATATCCTTAGTCTAAGGTCTAGCCCCAAGCTCCAACAGAGTTGACATCCTCACAGTGTCAAAAAAACATCCCAAGTATAAGGAAACAACCCAATACAGTGTGTAAGATTAAAATATCACCCCAGAAATCGCTAATTTGCACTTATCTGACAGTCGAAGGGTTAATCTGCTGAGGAGCGAAAGAGTCCAAGCCCTGGGTAGAATACTCATGAAGGGAAGGCAGAAAATGGCTGTCACGACGGCAGCCAATCAGAAACGAGCTTGTGAAGCAAGCGCTCATGGGAAATGTAGTTTTCCCTAAAAAAGTACCCCAACAGTGCCCAAAGCCACCACAAAATACACAGAACGTTGACCGGATGATAGAGCAAGGGCAGACAAACAAAATGAGCTGTCTCTGAAGTCGCTACTTTGAGCGGTTGCAGAGATATGTCCCAAACTGTAAAGTCCCAAAGAGGTGAATGGAGCATGGCGTCTATGCAGTAAAGCGGAATTCAAATTTGCAAAATTTGACAGTGAAGTAAAAAAAAAAAAATACAAAATGTGTAAAAACACCACAAAACAAGTTAAAAGTCAAATAAACAACATACCCTGAAGGGAAAGGTGTGAAAAACCCCCAAAACGATGCCACTTGGCAGACAAAAGGTTAAGTTTACAACAGAAACACTGCTCCAACCCCTCAACAGACATACAGACAAACCCAGTGAGTCCAAAGAAGACCTCTGTGCTGAGAAGAAGCTTGGGACAAGTGAACCTTAGCACTCAAAGGGTCAATCACCTTTTCAGCAGGTCTTCTGTCTTCAGATTACCATGTGTAAAGTAGAAGCCTCAGAGGGCAACTCCTAGGGAAAGAACTTGCCAAATGAGATTTTCCCCCCAGGGCTAAGAAGTCCACCATAGCACCTGGAAACTGAGCTATCCACTAGGGAATGTCAGTAATGGTAATCTGCCTAATGGTGGTATACCATATATAACAGAAAACAAAAAATAAGCTAAAACTATAGCAGAACGGTTCTCTTGCCTGTATCTTTATCAAGGAACAAATCTTTCTGCAGAGGAAGTGCTTATATGCAGTAAGGAGAGGAGTTAGGCTGGAAGTGAGAGAGTTTATTGTATAAACATTTTAAGTGAGACAGCTTGAAGGTAGATTTCCCCAATGAGCAATCAATCTGTGAGTGTAAAGCAACAGTGAAGTCACCACCCAAAATCAGTGGATCCTCCTCAACCTTGTCTAAAATAGAGAGTACATTGGATATGAAGGAATGTTGGTTTATGTTTGGGTAACAGATGTTAATTAAGAGTAACGGTTTATCATAAAGTACACCCCTGAAAGATGAGGAACTGACCCATGTTGTCAATTATCATCTCCAGGAAAGTCCATGGGAGACATGGACAGAGTAAGATGTCTATACCTCTTCTCTTTTCTGAAGCATGGTTTTTTTTTTTGCTGTGTAAATTTGGAGGGGAGAGTGCTGAAAAGGTACGATTCCTGAATAGTGTTCTCTTAACTCAGGAGGAAATCAAATGTATCAAGGGGGAAATGTAAATTCCCATAGACTTAAATGGGGCTTTTAACCCCCTTGTTAGAGAGGTATCCAATGCCTTGCTTTGCAATACGTTGGAGACCTCTAGAATTCAAGGTGTTAAAAGCCCCATTTAAAGTGTCTCTATGGTTCATGTGTTCCACAATGAATGAAAGACAAAGCTCCATTAAAATGAATGGAAATATGCAGAATTTTCATTTCAACCATATTGTGCAGTTGGTTAGTTCCAGAATTAGAGGAGGACATGACTCTTTGTGGCCAGACGTCAGGGGGTAGATGCACTAAGGGCTAAAAAGGAGGTAACTTTTCTAGTGTTATTCTACATCAGAGGTTCTCAACCCGTGCCCTCAGCGGCCACTAACAGGAGAGGACTTAGGAATTTCCCTGCTAGAACACAAGTGTGTTGATCAGAGGCTCATTCACACTGATTAACTCACCTGTGCTCTTAAAAGGAAATTATCAAATCCTGGCCTGTTAGTAGCCACTGAGGGCACGGGTTGAGAACCACTGCTCTACATCGTCCATTCACTAAGATTTCTCAAGTGGGAGAGATCTTAATGGACAGGCTCTGTAGAATAACATAGGAATTATAGAAGTAATAAAAGTTATCACCTCTTAATTACATTTTCATCCCACCTTAGTGTATAACCCCCAAACTCATCCCACTGAAGCATTCCTTCCTAAGAATACTTCAGTGGGAGGAGTCTGAAATCCTGTATTCCAGCAAAGAGAATCGTGTTCACCACTGCTTACTTAATAGAGCCATTTACATTGCCTGAATGAAGAAATAATTTTTACAAAAATAATTTGTGCAACTGTTTAACCTCTTGAATTCTAGTCACTTCTCCAATTCATTGCTTTCTTATGTGTCCAGAAAGGTCCCTAGTAGTCAAGGACAGGGACAGATTTTCCTGCCTCTAGGGACGGCAGTTTAGGTGTCCTTAGCTCTGTCCATGGACACACCCCTATTCCTCACATGACCCCACTCTCCCAGTCCCCATCCACTGTTTCCTGGCACAGAAAATACCTTTTGCCTATAATAACAAAACAAAAAAAAAAAGAAAAGATTTAACCCTTGATTGCTTCGCAATGCTTTAAAGATCTCTCTAGCATCCAAAGGGTTAAATAACAGCCTGTAAAAGGTATATATAAACTGGTGCAGGGACAATGCGATTGCTTTAGCCATGCCCACAATTCACAATATGTGTGACAAGCACATCAGACCTGGTCAAGTGGTTAAAATTTCAAGAACCATCAAAAACAAGTGTGTCATTTGCAATAAAAGAGGACCTGTCATCTTCATTTTATTTTATTTTTGCATATTTGAAAATACCATTCAAAACTGCCCATATGTCATCTTAACCAAAAGATCAGCAGATGTCTAGTTTAAAGGAGCAGTACACTTTTTTTTATGAAGACACATTTCACAGAGCATTTCCTGCTGAATAAAACAAGGTCACTCCCATCACTGTCAGATGTTTCATTAAAAAATTATAGCAGTTCAAATAATCAGGAAGTGAATTTACTGTGTTTACTTCCTGATTGTTCTGATAGGAAGAGACAGGCAGTTTCACATTCTATGGAGAACTGTATGTCTCTGACTTTCCTCTCCATTAGAATCTAACAGGAAATCTAATTAGAATTTGACCACTAGAGGGCACTGCTAATGTAAAAAAAAAACAAACAAAAAAAAAACATGGGTTTAAACTGTAATATCTCTGGAAATATAAATCTCTCGGCAGTAGGGTTGCCACCTTTTTTTTCCAAAAAAAAAAAAAAAAAAACGGCCAGGGCATTCCTTCCATAGACTTAACATTGGAAAGAAGCCAATACCGGCTGGGTGGCGACCCTACTCGGCAGTGGGAGTACCCTTATTTTACGCAATAGGAAAATCTCTACAATATTTATTTTTTCATAAAAAAAGTTTACTGCTCCTTTAAGAAATATTCTTACATTTCTGGGAAAAGTGAAAGTCTCCTGGAGCAGCAGAGTGTTTAATTAGCATAAGAAATGTCAATGGTACCGCAATTACCATAAAATACCAAATATGAATATCTCCTGAACCGTATATCTGCTGGTCTTTTGGTCAACATGAATAGGTAGTTTAATTAAGGTTTCAAATATGCAAACTAGAATAAAGGTGAAAGGTCCACAACAAATTAAAGGTATGTATTAATCAAAACTACACAAAAATTGCATACAAACCTGTACATTGGTGATTGGACAGGTATATGATATTTTCCTTCTTTGGCAAGTCCCCATAGATGATTACCTATATGAAAAATACAACTGGATAAGGATCCGAACCAATAAATACAATGTACCTAATTATGACAACAATTATTATAATAATAATAATAATAAACACAAAAACTAATGTATTGCAAATAGCATCAATTCCAAACAGCATGTCAAAACACATTTATGAGTCAATGCATCAAATTTACTGAGACTGATGTACTAGAAGTGGATGAGAGTGACACAATGCTTTGAAGACCTTTCTAGCATTCAGGGGATGAAAGTCCAATTCAAATCAATAGGGATTTTTATTTGCCAAGTATAGTGCAGTTTGTTTGTCACATAACAATTCAATTTTTTTTTGTACCTATGTCTTAAGGGCTCTATAACAGAAATATAGTAGCACCTGTCATTGCTTGTATTCTGTACTCACACTCTCCTGCGATTTCCCCAGTGATGCAATCACAGTAGGGTAGAAATGTGAGCTGAATATTACTAGTGCACAACCACATGGGTCAGCCATTCATTGCACTAATGTTGCTTTTGTTGAAGATTTGCCAGTGGCTCCATAGGATGTTGTAAAGATGCAGCTTTCTGGTCTTTGGTTCAATCATGTAAGACGACAGTCTTGTGTGTGAATAGCACCAAAGGAGCAAAAAAATTACCTGTAATTTAGTTATTTACCAATATGTATGTATAGGGTGATAAAATACAACTGGATATAAAGATTTTGCAAAGCATTCAAAAATGTATAGAGAAAATAAAGTGGGAGAGCACGCATCCGAGAATAACCTGTACCAGGAATATCCAAACGTGACCCTGGGACCATTCATGGCTCATGGACATGGCACATACACTCCATGCCCACGTCAATCCAATTAAATAAATAAATGTGGTGGATTGGCACACACAATATTTAGCTGATATTTGGCAGTAAAACAGAAACTGAATGCTAGATTAGATTTACATTCAATACTTTGTTTTTAATGCAAAGACATTAAAGTCAAGAATTTGCATGGATACAAACTAAGAGGATATAGTAACACCACCTAAATATAATCCTCCACTTCCCTAAGGACAGAAAATCCTAAGGGACCCTATGAAATTTGCCCTTGGACCTTTGCTCAATAGAAAACCACTTAAAATTAGTCCTGAATGACATGTCTATTAAGGTAGTTTCTCCTTTTCCCTCAAAATGTAGGCTCATGCACTATTTTGCTTCATAAGATTACCATGTGCAGTGAGCCAAGTTTGCAGTGCTGCTAGCAAAACATGGCATCCAGGCCTGACTGAAGATGAAATCTCTTGAGTAAAGATGAAAAGGTGAAATCCATAGGGTCCCATCAGGATTTTCTGGTTATAGTAAGTTAAATGGAGGGCTATTATTTGAAGGTTTCTGTTCTTTTAAAATAGTTTCTGGCCCTTGATTCATTGTTTTATTTTCTTTCACAGTTGGGCCTTGATGAAAAGTTTGAACACCCTGAGCTATACACAATCAGAAGGAAGACGAGAACCCCCCCCCCCCTTTTGTATCAACTTAGAATCCATAATTTCTAGAATAATAAAAAAAATGTAAAAAAACACAAATATTTATATATATATATATATATATATATATATATATATATATACACATACACTAGCAATGCGGGACGGCGCTGATCGTCAGGATATATAGGGAATTAATGCACACACACGGATTCAAGACAAACACACACACACAGAGACACACACGCAACTTAATGAAATCACACACAGTCATACACACATACATGCAATGCACAAGTGACTTATGTGTCATTGTAATGAGTTTGTGTTTGTACTTATGCCTCCACTGTGGCATTCATTCATGTAGTTGAAATGCATGTGGTAATTGCACATACTATGGTGGAAGGTGGATCGTGCTGGCTCCCGGGGTGTGAGTGAGTGAAAATGAGTGTGTGTGAGTTAGTGGCATTAGTTCATGTAGTTTAAATGCATGTGGTAATTGCACATACTATGGTAGAAGGTAGATTGTGCTGGCTCCCTGGGTGTGAGTGAGACTATGGTGGAAGGTGGATCGTGCTGGCTCCCGGCGTGTGAGTGAGTGAGTGAGTGCGACAGTGAGTGCATGTAAGTGATTGTGTGTGTGTGTGTGATTCAGTGAGAGTGTGAGAGGGTGTATGAGAGTGAGAGAGAGTGTGAGTGAGAGAGTGTGATTGAGTGTGAGTGTGTGCGATAGAGTGAGTGTGTGATTGAGTGAGAGTGAGAGAGAATGAGTGAGCGAGAGAGTGTGAGTGAGAGAGAGTGTGTGTGATTGAATGTGTGTTATTGAGAGTGTGAGTGAGAGTGTAAGTGTGTGATTGAGTGTGCGTGTGTTTTTTGTCCGATGTGTTTGTGTCTGTGGTGTAGGAGTGAGTGGCAACCATTTTGTTTTTTCAGTTACTTGGACAGTGGTGGGCGGGCTGGATATTGGGAGCAGGCCAACTCCCTGCATGATTTAAATCACTCCCCCACTGAATCACCCAATGGGAGCAGTAACTCTTCCTTACTTAACCCTTTCAGTGCCAGAGGGGTACGCAACGCATTGGTTTGCAATGATTTGGTACCCCTCTGGCACTCAAAGGGTTAAATTAAACTGAGGCAATATAACACACATGGCTCTTCAGTTGAGGCAACGTAGCAGTATGCTGAGGGAACACATAGAAAGTGGTATTTGAGGCTTGCCCTCTGTAACATACAGCAATGCATCTCTCTCCCTTTAAAGGAGCAGTAAACTTTTTTTATGAAAAAATATATATTGCAGGGATTTTCCTATTGAGTAAGATAAGGGTGCTCCCACTGCTGAGAGATTTATATTTCCAGAGTTATTACAGTTTAAACCCATGTTTTTTACATTAGCAGTGCCCTCTAGTGCTCAAATTCTAATTAGTTTTCCTGTTAGATTCTAATGGAGAGGAAAGTCAGAAAAGTCAGAGACATACAGTTCTCCATAGAATGTGATAGAAACTGCCTGTCACTTCCTGTCAGTTAGAACTATCAGGAAGTAAACACAGTAAATTCACTTCCTGATTATTTGAACTGATATAAAATTTTGAATAAAACATCTGACAGCGGTGGGAGTGACCTTGTTTTATTCAGCAGGAAAAGCTCTATAAAGTATGTGTTTTCATAAATAAAAGTTTACTGCTCCTTTAAAGAGAAAGGGCGGGAATCAGGAAGCAGGAAGTGGAGGAGTGACAGTTGAAAACAGACAGTAAGGTTGACTGAAGAGATTAAAAGAGTTAAATAAAAGAGTTGCTATTAAGTTTATCCCTGAGTTTGTATTTTATGGAAACATCACACTCTCGTACTGAAACAGAGTGTATGGAGGGTTCAGTTATCTGTGGGAGGTGAAACAGTGTGCTTGTGGGGTCATGATCCTGAGTGAGAGTGTGTATGGACCAGGAGAAGTTATTGATATCCCCTACTTTAGGAGCGAGTGGCAGATATATATTTTTTTGTCAGTTGGATTGTAGGGGGCGGGACAAGTCCCTGTATGACAAACATGCCCCCATTAAATCACCCAATGGGAGTAGTAACATCCCCATTGAATCATCCAGTGGGAGTTGTGTCTCCCAATGAGACATAAATTATGTAATGAGGCATTCTGTTCAATGTGTGTGCGTTTTCTGAGTTAATAGCCCTTACAGTAAAGGGAGCCACATTAGAACACACAAAGTAATAAAAGGTGAGAATAGAGTGCTATACAAGGGAAAAAAATCCATATTCCAGTAGAATAGGGACATAAAACAGGACATAGCAATCAATAGGTTAACTCGCCTGCAGCTTCAGTCTACAGAATCCATTTGAGGTATAGTGAAAAGCTTCAGAAAAACTCCAGTAAGGTTAAGACTTAGAAAGTCAAGACAACCTCCACAGGTTTAGGGTCTGGTGAAAGAGACAATCAATGAACAAGGAAACCAGTTAATGGGTGCCCACCTAAAGGGGAATTAAACTGCCCCATATTTCTAGAAATGAAAATTAAAAAAAGAAGGGAATAGTGCCTGTACACTTTCTGTGGAAGGCCGCTTAAAACTAGAAGTAGGAGACGGGGGTAAAATTGGGGGAAGATGGAAGATTTATTATTTATTTATTTATTTTAAGTATACTTTCCTCCAGAGGAGGCGACTTTACCATGATTCCTGTGTTAAACACTGTATAAAGAGAAAGGAAGATTACAACAGAGGCATATTTAGATTATTCCTTTGATATATTTTATATCCCATTTGGGAGGCATGAAAAACATTCATGTCATACATTCCCTACATCAGTTGAGACCTACAGTGAAATAATAGGATATATAGGAACAAATGTATCAATGTGCTGTTAAAATTTTGGGAAAGTTAGTGAATAACACATTCACAAGGACTAATGGCGCTGTTAGAGCTTTACATCTTCAGCAGCTTTGTGTTTTACTTATGTCCTTAACAAATCAAAATACGTTGCTAAATTTTCACTAAATGATCAATTGCAAAAGTTGCTAATCCAGTTTAGGAAAACACATTGTCAATCTAGCACACAAGTCACTAATTTAAAATTTTCCCTTCCTGAACACTTAATAACTCACATTCACAAAGTCTATATCTAACAGAAATACAACTTTGCAACAATTACATGCAATTTCACGTGAAAATTCTACAAATGTCCAATGCTTTAAATGGGGCTTTTAACGCTTTCAATGTTAAGAGCTCCACAATGCATGGCACATGCAATGCATTTGAGACCTCAAATTTAAGAACCCAACTGCTTATCTTTTCTTTTGTAGCTAAGACCCATAACCAGCTATCCTAGAAAACATACGAAGAAATCTTTTTTTCAGAAATCTGGAGCATGATAATCAGTGAACAAAAAACCCCCCACTAACGTTCAAAGTATCCCTGCTTTTTTAATCCATCCTTATGAAGTTTTCTAGCTATTGATCCAAAAGTATTTTTCATTTTCAAACAATGCTGCAGATTGGCAAAGCAATTACGGAGAATTCATTTTGTATTGATTTACACTGGCTTTCATTTATATGAAACTATTAAATCAATTATACATTTTGCCAACATAAATGGGAAAGACAAGGATGAGCTTCCCCCCCTCCTCAGACTAAGAGCCACATTTGTGGCTGGCAATGGTATCTAGGGCCATATTTTCAGATATGTAAAACTATGTATTGGAGTGCTTACATAGAGACACATGTAAAACCCTCGTCCCATACCTCTCTACATCTCTCTTACAGTGTTCCAAAGTTATATTAAATTGTGTTACATATACCACAGCATAACAACATCACTGTATGTGGTCTCTTAGTGATGAAGAGGTTTGCTAGAAAAGCAGACACTTTTCAGGAGACCTAGACATTTCGCAAAACAAAAAACAAAAAATTATAATCCACAGAACATGAAAAGGATTGTGACAAGAAATTAACCCTGCAAAGACGAGCACTATGGGCAACACATTACAAAGATTTGAAAAGCGTTGCACACCCCTCTGGTCCTTAAAGAGTTAAACATTTTTTACTCTATTCGCACTCAAAGAATTAAGAGTAACCCTCCCCCCCCCCGGTTTACTAATGGGAATATACCTTTAGGACAAGCAATGAATCCTGAATTAAAAAAAAAAAACTCATCCTAAGGGTATGTTACCCTGAATATAGCAAAGCTGTATGGAACAGTTCCGGACCAGTGCTTGGAAGACCTTCCTAGCATTCAAAGGGTTAAAAGCCCCTTTTAAAAAAATATGGCTTTTTTCCCCACCCATATTATATTGCTGCTTTTATGCAAATATTTTGACTTTTGTTTTTCCCTCTAACACTTAAAAGAGCAGTAAAAGTTTTTTATGAAAAAGTATATATTGTAGGGATTTTCCTATTGAGTAAAATAAGGGTACTCCCACTGCCGAGAGATTTATATTTCCAGTTATTACAGTTTAAACCCATGGTTTTTTTTTGTTTTTGTTTTTTACATTAGCAGTGCCCTCTAGTGGTCCAATTCTAATTAGATTTCCTGTTAGATTCTAATGGAAAGGAAAGTCAGTGATATACAGTTCTTCATAGAATGTGATAGAAACTGCTTGTCATTTCCTGTCAGTTAGAACTATCAGGAAGTAGGGTTGCCACCCAGCCTGTATTTTTCCAGCAGGCCAGTAAAAAATTGGCTTCTGTCCAATGTTAAAGGGATAGTAATACTTCATTTTAACTTTATTTTATTTTGTAGGCATTAAAAAAACATGAAGAATGATATAAGTCTTATCTCTGAAACCTTTATGGTTTAAGAGATATTCACAAACAAAGTATCCCCCCCTGTTCAACCAGATAAGAAGGGAGATGCCCAGGTAGACTGCAGAGAGGGACAATCTTCAATTAAGATAATGGAAAAAGCTGAAAAACTTGTCAAGGGGAGGGAAGGGCTTTCATTGTTTTCATACAAAGAAAATTGTCCCCTTCTGTTATCTGTACTGTCATACAACCAGACTCACATCTGAGAAGAGATTGTTTACACTAGGTAAAAGGGGCGGGGAGGGGAACTTTGCTTGTGAATATCTCATAAACCATAAAGGTTTGAGAGATAAGACTTATATCATTCTTCATGTTTTTTTAATGCCTACAAAATAAAATAAAGTTAAAACGAAGTGTTACTATCCCTTTAAGTCTGTGGAGGGAATGCCATGGCTGGTATTTTTTTGAAGAAAAGGTGGCACCCCTATCAAGTAAAACACAGTAAATTCACTTCCTGATTATTTAAACTGCTATAATGGGATGGGAGTGACCTTGTTTTATTAAGCAGGAAAAGCTCTTTAAAGTATGTGTTTTCATAAAAAAAAGTTTACGGCTCCTTTAAGGGGGATATACCGTTAATGACTGTGGATGTGCCATGACCATCAAAACTTTTGGTCCTTTAAGGACCAGCGACGGTCCTGGCATGTCAGGAGTTAAATGATTACAGAGCACTGTGGTCATGCCGGGAGGCTAAAACTGACTGCTCTCCAAGAACACAGCCTGTCCCTGGGTGAGCCGGTACATGTGCCGGCTCAGCGAATAAAATGGTGCTGGTCCTCTGGTGTACAAAACCCCTAGTCCTTAATCCCTTAAGGTCTGGGGATGGGACGCTCTAGAGGACCACGGCATTTTTTTTTTTTTTCTTCATAACTGCATTCTGGGATCTCATCGCGGCTGGTCAAAGAGTTTCATGACGTGCCAGGACCAAATGTCCGGACACACGACGGCCCTGGCACGTCACACGTCTTAAGGGGGTTTAAAGACCCATTTAGAAAAAAAAGGGATTTGCCATCTATGGTGCAGCTGGTTTGCCTCAGAATTGCTCCACTTTTGGGCCAACATCCAGTCTCTGGGAGAAAGAGGCTCCCTCCAACCCACGCCAGTAATACAAACTTTCACTCTGCGAAAACATGTTTAGAGATGCACTAAAGTGTGATAAAGAGGTGATAAAATGGATATAGCTTCTCAAGTGATATCACTTCTACATTTCCTATGTTATTCTATGAAGCCTAAGCACTAAGATTTTTCAAGTGGGAGAGATCTTAATGCATAGGCTCCATAGAACAACATAGGAACTGGAGAAGTGATTTCACTTGAGATGTCATCTCCACTTTATTGCAACTTCGTGCAGAACACCCACAGTATTCCTTTTGGACAGCAGCAAAGACAAAATGTTTAAATTAAAGTGATAATAATGTTTCACAAAAACAGCAGCTACAATTAATCTTCATAGTATTTGAGCTACAGAGAGTATTTCATTACTGTGAGAGTTGTAGTTCAAGAGTAATTGAATGATAAAGTTTCCCCCTCCCACCCCTTTTACCTAGTGTAAGCCCCCACTTCTCAGATGTGGAATCCAGTCCATAGACCAGACAGCTCACATCAAGGATCAATCTACTGTGAGAACAATGAAAACCCTGCCCCCTTGACAGGTTTTTCAGCTTTTTTCCTTATCTTAATTGAAGATCGTCCCTCTCTGCAATCTACCTGGACACACCCTGCTGCTCTGAGGTGAGCAGTGTTACATCAGTAAAAGGGGTGAGAGGGGGATACTTTAGCATTCTATTACTCTTGAAGTACAACTCTGACAGAATTGAAATAACACTCTCCATGGCCCAAATACTATGATGATTAATTAGAGCTGCTTTTATTAGGAAAAAGAACTATCCTTTTAAGCATGTCCAGTCTTAAAACAAGTTGCTGCTTTGGTCCCAAACCAGCCTGCTTATGTTATCTGGTTTCCTCCTTGCCTGAATCCCTCTTTTTTTCTCTCTCTCGCTCCTGTCAAGGTTGTTTTGGTTGCAATGTGGTGACAGAGGTGAATAACTTCTTTTCCCCTCTCTCTCTCAAAGTTCCTCTCCTGGCTGTAAAGGAGAAAAACAGGGAGAACAAACAACAGGGGAGCCCCTGTGTACATCAGTTTTAACACTGGACCCCCATGAACGCCCTATGGGTGCATACTCACAGACAAATATGTTGGAATATGACTTATGTCACTTCCAACAGTATAAGCAGCTGAGTAATATATAGCTGTCCTCAGATCCAGCTTCACAATGTCAATGTTGGACTTTCACCAGCTGCTCTTTCAAGACATGGCACAGAATTCCCAGAAGCACCAAAAAAGCAAGAAAGCGCCAGATAGTGTAATAACATCAATGGGTCTTGTAATCAATAATAGTGAACGTACTCACATTTTTCAGTGGTCAGGCAGGCTAAAGCCTGGTTTGTAATTGAGTTTTATATTTTTAAAGGGGAACATTCACATCGGATGAAGTTGTTGCCGTATGCTTTAATAAGTAAAACTAGACTAGAGTAGGGGATTTTTTTTAAAAATGTTACTTTCTTAGTACGGTAGATATGCGGAGACGAAATCTGGCACTTGCGCAATGTGCTGCACACAGCACATGCAGCACACCACCTAAGGACTTCACACCACCTAAGGACTTCCCACCTCCCTCCCAGCTGCCCCAGGGAGCATGTTCGCGCTTCCCATCGAAGTGGCATTTTTGTGGTGTAGCGTTACAGCAAGCTCCATCACCATGCTACTGAGCTTGCAACCTCAGTAAACTCGCTGTAACGCTACATCACAAAAATGCCACCTCGAAGGGAAACGCAGACGCGCTCCCTGGGGCAGCTGAGAGGGATGTGGAAAGTCCTGAGGCGGTGTGCCGCACGTTCCGGAAGTGCCAGATTTCAACTCTGCAAATCTGTAGTACTAAGAAATTTTTAAAAAAAAAAATCACCTACGCTAATATAGTTTTCTTATTAAAGCATATGGCAACAACTTCATCTGATGTGAATGTTCGTTCCCCTTTAAACCCTTAAGGACCAGCCGCGCACGCATGCGGCCTTCACTTAAGGACCACAGAGCTTTTTCTTTTGCATTAGATTCCGGACTCCCCGAATGGTGTGCAGCCATGTGGGGAGCCCAGAATTCCGTGACGGTCCTGGCACGTCATGGGTCCTTAACTCAAATCCACCCATGACATGCCAGGATTGTCAAAGGTCCTTAGGGGGTTAAATACATTTATAGTATTCTACTTTCAAAGCCCCACCGGAGCTTGATTGGAATTTTACTTCTACATGAAATACCCGAGCGAAGATGAGTTTGCGCTCTCCAAATGTCTGTTTGTTAGACTGTATGGTATCAAAATGCGAGTATGTTCTCTATTTTTGATTTAAAGACCCATTGATGTTATTACACTAGCTAGCAATTTCTTCTGTTTTGGTGCTTTCCTGATGGTGGGCCTCCGGGAATAATGGTGGAGCGCTGGGGAGGCCAAGCTTAGCATAGCCCAGCCACAACATATCACATGTCTGTGGGAGCACTACATAGGAAATAAAAGTGTGACACCAAATACACTCACAGCAGGGGGAAGCAACACACAAGGACTGGTTGCTTTTGTTACTAACGCCCTAAAAGTTCCCACAGACAATGGCAGGAAAAGGGAAGATTGGAGGGGAGAAATAACAGGCAGACACAGCACATTCAAAATGTGTGCTATCCATGGGCTAGGGTCTGCTCACACTACCTTACTATATTCGGACTGAGCTGCTTTCCATTACCCCAACTAGCCCTACCCTGCCACCAGTCATCAGGCAGTGATGATGGAGTGGTTGGAGGAAGGCAGGAGGTGATGGTGGGATGATTAGAGGGAGACACTGGAGGCATGAATGGGGAAGTTATTAGTGGCAGTGGATGGCAGAGTGATTGTTTCAGCAGATAGTGGAGTAAGAGACGGCAGATAATATAGTTAGCCCATTGTATTGGTATACTGTTCTGTGGTTCTCTTCTAATGGTTTTTTCCCCACAATCATCTCATATAATACCTGGATTTTTTGTTGTGTTGTCATTGTATTGCCTTGATGGTCTTTAACGCTTGAGAAATTACCCATCATGCTTTCATGTATTGGTGTACTGTTGGTCTTGTACAGGAACAGAGCTGAACACCTCAGATTAGGCTTAACCTTGCGCCCCCTTGTTACACATAGGGTTAATAACACAGTGGGATCACACTCTCTGCAGGAGATAAAGGAAAACTAATACCTCTTTGGCATACCTTAAGTCTATATTTATTTTATATATACAAGTCAGTGTTGTCTAACTCCAGTCCTCAAGGAAACGCCAAATAGTGCAGGTTGACTGGATCATTTCATATGAGACCAGCTATGGCAAACAACATCTGCTTGTTTCTGAATCATCATCCCTATAAGCGGATATACTGAGGTACAGAAACCATTCATGGTACTCATTACAGCCTCTTGCCGCAACAGCAAATCAAGGAATTCCCAGAATGGGGTTGGAGATGCCTCTAACATTGAAGATATAGCTCACACCTGCAGTCAAATAGCCTTTCACTGATTAACAGCCATATTAGCAGTTAATGGTTAACAGATTAAAACTGGCCCCCTTTCTAGAAATACCTGGCAACCTAAACTACAGATTACAGCTGAAATATTATTGTTTTTTTAGAGATTATATATATTTATTCACATTTGTGAAAATAATTACTTAAAGGGGTACCAAGCCCCAAGAATGAATAGCTCTCCCTTTAGTTAACAGATTCATTTACATAAGTGTCCTATAAAGCTATCAGATATCTAAATATTTTTGCTTAATTTATATGCCGTTTCCTGTATATATGGATCTCTACTGAAGTCTACCTCTATGTCACACCCTCAAAACCATGGACTGAAATAGTAAGGAATGGCTAAAAAGGGTCAAATGTATTTAGCAGATTGTAAACTGAAACAACTAGCAGTAGATTACAGAGCACAAATGCAAATTATTTAAATATATATTTAACCATCTGCTGTCTCAAGAACACTGAACTGTTTAACCTCTTAAAGAGAAAAATACCCTGACTATTCATGATTTTAGAGAGGAGTTTTTACAGAGCAGAGAAACACACACACACACACAGTAACAGTTGAAGAGGCTGAAAAAAAGACATGTGTCCATCAAGTTCAGCCCATAACATATCACCCCTGTTGATCCAAAGAAAAGAAAACAAATCCTATTGAAGTAATTTTCAACTAAGTACCAAGTGGATAAAAACATTACTTACTACAACTGGCTAAGATTTTATGGTAAACTCATCATGAATTCTGTAGATCAAAACATAGGGCCAATGTCTTCATATTAAAAAGACAAATGTCTTAATACATAGAGAGATCATCTCTTACACTTCCAAGCAGTCTAAACACCTTAAAAATGTCTTTAGTCATGCTATTTTCACAGTTTTATTAATTTCTCAGAGACCCTTAAATCCAGCAGTGTCCTCTTTGTGACTGTGTCTTCCCTCGTTCTAGACTTTTGACTGACAAAATCACACCCAATGAAGAAAATCTAAGGAGTTGTAAGAGATCTGGTTGGGATTTCATCAGGTGATCTGAGTGACTGAGAGCAATGATTGTTTCTCAAATACTGTTGGCAGTGCGGTCAGGTGGTCACTCTATATTACCAATTAAACCCAAGGCCTGGAATGTACTATTCATTATAAGGGAGAATGCCACATTTCAGTTTACAAATGAGGGGGGTTTTCCCAAAAGGGGGACCATTTTACATGAGACCTTATTTGTTAACCCAGGAAGACAAATTGTTGGGAATGATGGGAGTTGTAGGTCAGAACAGATGAAAGGCCTTTGGTAGCCAAACCATGAATTATATTAAAGACCCCTTTGTAATACATCCATGGCCAGTATCTGTCCTTTGGTATTCAAACATTAACATGCGCTCTATATGCCGCCACAGTCTTGCTCCATTGTCCACTGGTAATCACAAAACCATAGACACTGTCTGCTTCCTCTAACTCTGTTCCCCTGCCCCCCAGAAGTCAAAAGAACCACAGAAAGACAGTCTGGCAGTCCTTTTTCCCCCACTGTTAGCTATAGAACTCACATACACCATCAGATTGTCTACTGCTGCACTCTCACTACAGCTTGGGAACATGTTGAGTGCCTGATTAATTTGTAATGCATTGCATATCACTGACTCTGTATAAGTGAAGCAAGTCTATCTGGGGGTCAATAAGGGATCATGGGGTATTCTTCATCATCTGAATTGCTTCTAAACTAGTTCTACTCATTTCCCTCCGTATATATCGGAGCAACTGCTGTTCCTCAGTGGCCCATCGATTCTAGTTGTGATTAACTCCATGCGTGGCAGAACTAAAAGGGAGTACAAAGATGTAAAGAAGGATACTACGGCACAGCAGAGCTTCAATATTTATACAATTTTATATTTTCTCTGGGTGGCCTAGCTCTACCCATTCACTGCCAGAGGGCTGTATAATGCATTTAATGTTGCTGGCACTCAAAAGGTTAATTAAAGGTATCCATTACAGCTCATATCTATCACTGGTCTATCTGTCTGGGATAATTCAGTAATTATGCAATTGTGGGCCAATCCACTGCTGGTTGCATTAATACAGCAGGAAAGTCTAATGAAAAGCACTGTATGTCCCGTATTATCTCAGTAAATCACATCAGTCTTCATGACATCATGTATGCATTCACCTCCCTTGTCTCTTTGCGGCTGGCACCTTCCATGGTAAACTATACGGTTTATTTAAACCCTGGTTACGTCTCGGCTGGCCATGTGCGAGCTGCACACTGCACCACAGGTAGTTCCTCCCTGCTCGTGAGAGCCCTCTTCCCATATTCAGGTAGGAGACTGAAGCAGGAGGTTTAAAAAAAAAAAAAAAATAAACTGAGAGGCTGGTAATTTAGAGTGCCCTGCCAAGTCAGATTATTGTTCACACTGAGACGACTTTTGTGTGGTGTCTATTGCAAGATTCTTGAAATTATGACGACAATTTCAGGCTCTGAAACCATATAAGAAATCCAGTCAAAAGTTATACACCTGTGCAGCTTTGTGCTCCTTGCACTTCCTCAAATATGTAAACCCAAACCAAATGGAGTTTCGTTTTTATTGATTGATTGTGGACATAGTACTGTATTGCATAATATCAATTATTGTTATACCTTTGTATGTTCGGAAACAAAACTCCCTACAGTGAAATATCCTGGAGACTTGTAGGTGACAATTTTATGCTACTAGAAGTCTAATTTCCAAAATGGTATATTTCACCCATTAAATACTATGTTATTTTTTTAATGTTGCTCCTGTGCTCGGTTTATAAACAGTAACAGCTAATTAAATGGTTTGGTAGTACCGTCTGCAGTGACAGTGCTCCCACTCCATAATCAGAACACTGAATGCTGACTGGATCTGACAGTAATATTCTCTGTAATAAGTAAAAACGGTACAATAGTTATAACTGTTTATTAAGCTAAAATAAAGCAGTATCATGTTCCAAATTTACCAGATGAATCAAGAGCACTCAAATTAATTAAAAAAAAAAAGGAAAATAGAGAATCCAGATACCAACACTTGTGTCCTGCCATCAATTGCACCAATATATCACCCGTCTAATAACGTGGCAGCTATACACATTAGCTTTGAGTCTAACTATAGAGCATATTTTCTTATTTCTAGTATTTTTTTTTAATTACTTCTATCATTACCACAGCTCATGCAGGAGGTGTTTTATACACTGCAATAGGTGCAGTTATATGTTACCTGTATCCCTTATAGTACGTCAGCTTATACTAATAGGATGTATTTTTTCCTCTAGGTGCAAATGGCTATCAAATGTGCGGGGGGAAAAAAAAAAACAAACAACAAAAAACCCCCTTAATTTCAATACCTTTAAAAGTAGTGAAGAAAAATGGGACATTTCAATACTGCATGTTCTGGAACTGCTTTCAATACTGAGCATAGTTAAAGAGCAAATGACTTGATATTTTATTATGACCACTGTGAGGATTCCAAAATGGTATTATTTGTCTATCATATAATCATGACCAACAATATTAACATTTTTGTGTAATAATTTTCCTATAGCCGGAGTGATACAATTTGGAAAAATTTGTGCACAATAGCTTAGTGGAGGAAACGTAAGTGTCCTCATTTAATGTGCTCAATTGTCTAGTTTCCAAAATGGTATGCCTTATCAACCTTTTCTTTATGCTCAGAGTTGTTACAGCAATTTTAGCGCAGGCATGTCACCTAAAAATGTACTAAAGCACAGACTAAGGGAGACTGAAGTTTAGTTCTGCTGGTACCTACTACAGTAGGTCAATCCACATCAAAAGTATTCAGTTTTCTTAGGAAACCCAGAGCTATTTGATATGGTGTGATGTTCCATACCCAGCATTTACTTTTTTTTGTTTGCTTGTTTGTTTGTTTTAATATATCTCTGGCATAGTGGAAAATACCTCTGTCAAATATACATTGCATCATTAGATGCCACTTATTATCTACTTATATTTTGTGCGTGCATGTGTTGAACCCAAAGGATTGTTTTCATAGAAATATTTTGGTACAGAATGCATAACCATTTTCTAGTAGTGTAGAAAAAAAATACAATCCCAGACAAATGTTTGTCATTCACTTTATTAGAATTTTAATTAATAAATACTTTTGGCATTCTGTGTACACTGTCTCAGGTCAGTAGGTATTCAAAAGACAATAGTTTGTTTTGAAGTGTAGTGGCTGTTCTGAGAAAAACAACCACACAACCTGCTAATATATGACCTGTATGGGCTGTTCACTGGAAAATGACTGAAATAGTCCTTTAACATGAGGCAGAAACAGATTAAAACATGATTTGGCACAGAGGTATGAAATGCCTTAACGGAAAAGTGGTTAGACACTGATGTTTTTTCCTAGGGTATAATGAAAGCAATATGTGCAGTCACACATGATAATGAAGGAGTTAAAGTACAGCATGAGAAAAGATGAATCAGACAAGAAGAACAGTTAAGGGGTGTGACCAACAAACACTCAGCAAGTTCAGTTACTAGAATCAAACTACCTCGAAACACAACAGTTCAAAACAAACATAACCTTTGATCAAGAACTAGGGATTGTAGTCAAATACTACAGACTATGCAAACAAAAATGTTTAACAATTATAACTATACTCATACATATTTTTGTTAGTGAAATTAACTTTAACTTCTAGACTTCAATACATTGCTTTCCAGTGCACTGGAAAAGTCTCTAGCATTCAAGAAGTTACAATCTGAACTCAGAATGTTTATGAAAATCTATACTTTAACCCAGACAATGAAAATAATTGCTACAAACAGGGGGGACAACGACTATACATGAAGCCCCTACTGAAAAGGGGGACCTTTTTGTAAAACAGGTGTGGAAATGGGTTACACTCCACAAGTAAGGGTAATCTGCCTTGCTTTAGTAAATTCTGAACAGTGTACAAAACCTATGTTAAAACTCAGTGATGTCAAGGACAACCAAGGCTCATACTTGATTGGGGGTGGGGGGCATTTTCTACATAGTAATTATTTATATTTGGGTAGACTTTACAAATTGTGTGCATCAATGGACATTATCTGGAAAAGACTGCACAATCTGCTTTTCTCCTCATACAAAACAAAGACATTTAGCGCCTTAATGACAGGGTTTTTTTTTCCCATTATAGCGAATGACTTCCTGGACTTACCAGGTAAGTTGTCTGTCACTAAGGGGTTAAACTCACGTAAAATTAAGATACAAAGTAAATATCCACTTAAATATATAAGCTCAACCTACACATTTTCAGCAAGTATAGTAATTATTTGTACCTTATAAAGCAGCATAAGCTTTTTAAAAGTAAACCCTGCACACTCGTCCTTATTAACAAGCAGTGGCATGTTTCCTGCAAAATCAACTGCAGGTGCAGACTACAACTCCCAGCCAATACACATGCAGGATTGTCTCTCTAGACCAAGGGTGTTCAATGTGCGACCCATGGGCCAAGTGTGGCCCGTCTCACCCCAGGCTGCTGCCCACCTGAGATTTCTCTCAAAATATTTTTTACACCCAATTACCTAGCACCCATAAACTAGAAAGCCAGTAAATCCTAATTCTGTGCTAGCCAATACTGTACAGTTCAAGAACACATACATGTTAGCTATCAGTATTGTCAATGACTTGATCATTAATCAGTATTTTTCAATAGCAGACAGGCTATCGTTCTCAATAAAAAAATATAATGTAGCCCTCACACTTATGGCTCTTTGGTCGTGTGGCCCATGATTGAAAAAAACAAGGATGCTCATGGTCAAGGCCCTAGAAGCAGCACAAAAGTAGAGTCTCTGCAACAGAGAAAAACTTATGCAAAGGATTACTTACAGACACACAGTGTAATGAGATTTTATTTACGTGAGAAGTCAATGTCATGCTATGCGGGGAAAAAAAAAAAAAAAAAAAAAATATTACCTCCCGTGTGCCCACCCTTTCATATACATCTGAATCACAGTAGAGTGCGTTAGAAGATAGAGTATGTATAGGTAGGTATGATGCTTCTGGGGCACTGCTGCTGTGAGTGTACCTCTATTTGTGGAATGCTGATATTGTATGCACTTAACATTTTGCTATAACAAAATATATAAGAACTATTGTAGGTCAGGCAAACTATAATCTTGTAACATCAGACGTAAGGCAGAACTATTTTAAACACAAAAATACTGAAGACTATTGATGCACATTCAGACTGGTCCACTGGTGAGGATCGGAAGAGCTAATGGTTGTTTCAGAGGCAGGTGTATGTATTACACACCCAGTAGTCATTTGCCCACCTTGTTGCTCTCCAACTGCTGTGGAGCTAGATCTATAATTTGCAGGAATCTAGCCGAGGATGAAAGCTTAACAATGGCTGCAGGGCCACATGTTGCCCATCCCTGTCTTAGCTGAAGGTCACTGCTACACTGAACATATATGGAAAAGCATAATCAAACTAGCTCAGGTTCAGTACACTCCTTTCATACATGCAAAATGCATAAATCACACTTTAACAGTTGCATTGCCACAGGAATTAACTGTCTGGCTGACAGCAAAACCTTTGAAAGGAATATTTCACTACAGCTGTAAAAGTATTAACCTAAACCATGCAGACACGTGTGAGTCGTGCCATTAAAAAGCAAATGAAGTTTAACACAATAAAGGCCTTATGCACTAAAGTAATCAGGATCAATTTGAAGGCAAGTTAACTGCGCCATTATATTCAAATTAAAATCCCAGTTGATTTAAGTGATTTTAACCACCCACCGAGTGTCAGAGAGCATGCACTGTATTGAGAAGCCATGTGTTAGAGACCTCTGTCATTCAAACAGTTAAAAGTCCCAGTTAAAGTTAGTAGGGATTTGTGAGTTTCTGTTTGTTCCCTATGGGGTGTGTAGTTTGCCCTAAAATTACTCCTACATTCTTTAGTGCTTAAAACCCTAAAAATATTACCAAATAAGTTTGTGACATGTACAAACCATGGCCAAACAATCACAACCCTTATATAATTCTTCATCTCATCTTGCTCTTCACATAAAATAACTGCACCCTACAAACACAAATTCACTTTACTCAATTTCCACTCACATTAACTAAAACAGCTACATATTCTCTTGAAGACCCCCTAAACCAGGGTTGTCTAGTATTTATGTATTTTCCATCAATTAACTTGCAAATATAATAGCTCCTCTACACCCTCAGGTGCCCAAATCACACCTGTCAAACCTTCAATGGTTCAAGGTCATTATTTCGACTTCATCTTCCATGAAACACAGAATGACATATATTAAGATTAACGTCCCAATTAGGGAGCTTCACTGCAAGTGGTCCTATTAGTCTGCACCCTCCCCCCATTCTACACCTCTGTGTAATGTTTTCCCCTGACCTGTGTCATGGTGTTATCCTTATCCAAGATGCTCTGACCTGCTCCACGGTATGGTGCCTTTTTTGCAATTAACCTTTACCTGCACATTGGTAGTAGCACCTTGTGAGCCCTGAACTGCACCCTTGTATAGTACATCTACATACCTGCAATGATATCTGGCCTGTACCTGATGTAGTCTATTCACCGACCTGTACTTAGGTATCAAGTCCCACTAAATCAAGTCCTGACCTGTAACACCTGGTAAAGTGCCTTTCCTATAATGGTGGGGTGTCCTTATTACAGAAATCCCTGACCTGTTCGTTTTCATAATGCAATCCCTGTAGGGAGCCCTGACCTACACCCTGATCATGTCCCTCCTGCTGGAAGCCCTCCCTTGGTGTTTTGCCCTCCCTGAAATGAACCCCTGATCTGCACCCTGATATTCCTTTACTGCAGTACCTGACCTAAACCCTGGTGCAATGCAATCCTTGTAGGGAGCTATGACCTATTGTAGTGTCCTTCCCTGCCTGAAGCCCTACCTGTACTTTTACACACAAACCTCCGTACAGTGAGCTCTCAGCTGGTGCCTTCCGTGCAGTGAACCCAACCTGCACCGTGGTATAGTGCCCTCCTTGCAGTGACCTCTGCCCTGCACTCAAATGAAATGCCCTATCTGCAGTAAGCCACCATTTGTACCATAGTGTAGTGCCCTCCCTGCATTGAACCCTGACCTTCACCCCGGTTTAGTATGCAGAGCACCCTGACCTGCACCCCGGTGTAGTGCTGGAAGAAGAAAAGCACCATGCTCTGGTATAGGGTGTAGAGTCGGTCGTCTCCAGTCCGATAAAGGCGCTCGGGAAGCACGGTGCTGAGGGCCCTCCAGCAGCCCCAGGCTAGCAGATAGGTGGGGGCCGAGCCCAGCATGAGGGCCGCAGGAAGCATGTAGCGCAGAGAGTAGGTGTGGAGCACAGCGGAGAGCAGCATGGCAGCGGCTCACACTCATAACCCAGGCACTGCAAGAACTGACACCCGGCAACACGTGAGGGAAGAGGAGGGGCGGGGAAGGAGACCCAGTGCGCCGTATGACAGGAGGAGGAGCGTGGCGAATCTGCCTTTTCCTATGCTGAAAACATTAGTCGAATATTGTACTGTAACCCTTTGAGTGCCAGTGAGGTTTCGAACACATTGCAATGCACTAGACACCTTCTCGCGCACAACGGGTTAAGGTACCTCTCTTCCTCCGCTGCCGTGCGTCGCGATACTTCCTCCAACCATCCCAGAAGGCAACGGGGCCGCTAATTTAAAGGGGCAGTGCCTTCAAGGGCGAAAGTGAGTAAAGTATGGTATTATCTTACATGGATAAAATATATCTGTTTTTATTTTATTCACATTACACAGAAAATATTAATAAGCAGTTTAACAAGTTTTTTTGTTGTTGTTATAGTGACGCAAACAGTACGCCTCCAGCCCAAATGTCTTCATTCTGGGATTGTTAACTAATGAAATATCAACCAGTTTTCTTAGCACATATTGTTCGTACAAATTTCTTTCACTTGGGTTGCATTCGTGCCAAAAAAAAGAAAAGCTGGGATGTTATAGCCTATTTAAACTTTTAATAGTAAGTACCTAGAATATGAGTTGAGGCTCAATTTAAAAAACAGGTGCAAGAATCAGGGACTGTCCATTTCTGTTAGTAGTATCTGTGACAGACTTCACTGTACTATATTTTGTAAAATTAAATAAACAACCTCATTTAGTTGCCTTAGTGGCCAATCTAAATGGACCAAAATCTTTCAAAATCACATTTTCCTACTATATTCAGTACCTAGCACCAACCCTAGAATAATGGTGTGACGGTAGCAAGAGTTACCGGACCCTTTTGGGGTCGTCGGTTCCTGAACCGCTGCTGCTGCCCCTCTTCCCCGGCTGGCTGGAGCCCTGCTGCTTCCTGGAGGTCCTGGATACTCAGGCAGGAACAACTGGATGCTGCCTCCAGGCAGACTGGCAGGGCTAGTGAATTGAGCTGCAGGATCCTAGGTGGGGTTTCCAGAGGCCCTACACCAGTAGACCGGTGAGGCAAGTGAATTCGCTCCTGCAGTGGCCAAGGTGAGAATCCCCAGCCCAACCCCCTCCAGAAATACAGCCAAGACTTGTATTAAGGAGGGTAGAACAGAACAGCCTTTATTGATAAAACACACTGCTTATATATACTTCCAGACACTCTTATCAAGATTAGAATACAAATTAGTGCTCGAAAAAGGGACATTTTAACTGGTCCATAATAACCTCCCCTGACTGGTCAATGAAGCACAGCAGGAGTCAATGCACATTCCTTAGCACATGGAGTATTCTTTAAACAAGCCAGAGTGCTGGACTTAACAGCCCACTCTGCAATCTGATTCCCCAGATTTACCAAATGTCACACAATGTACAAAACAGCGATCAATATTTCAAATGTTATAGTTCTAAATTATTCCATCTGGTTACAAATGGTACCACATCATGTGTTGACATGTCATAGTACAGGGCTGTCCAAGTTCATTCATCAAGGGCCACCAACAGTACAGGATGTAAGAATTTCCCTGATTAAGCACAGGTGAGTTAATCAGTGGCTCATTCACTTAGACTGACTCACCTGTGCTTAATCAGGGAAATCATTACATCCTGGCCTGTTGGTGGCCATTGAGGACTGAACTTGGACAGTCCTGCCATAGTATGAGCATATCTTTGAACATTTCAAATGGCCAAAGAGGGACACTTTTGTTAAGGGGAGGTGTTGCTGGGGGAGTCACTGGTCGGAGGGGGATTTACAGAGAATTTTTAGGTTATTTCATGACTTATTGACACCTCCTTGTGTCACTGAATAAATTATTTAGAGCAAGACCAAATTATTTAATTTATACAGTCTAATTTATAATCACTTATACTAAAGTTTAAATAAACAATAATGTGAGTTTTATTGCTGTGGAGCAATGTGATACACTCATATACATACCACAAAGTCTGATCTCCTACAAAGAGGTACACCAGGATGGGAAAGACAGAGTGATTTGGAACTCAAAGAGGGACAGTCCCTCCTGGGAAGCAGACAGTGGATATAGCTTCCATGCCAAGCATAGACAGTGGAAAATTGTGGTATGTCAGAAAGTTTGTGTGGCTATGTGGATACCAGAGGGTCAAACGTGTATTTGTTGTAACGGAAGCTGGGAAGGGACCGCGTCGCCTTCCGCCGTCGTTCCTGGGTCTCTCCTTGTCAACGCCAGATAGGCGCTGTCAGGTGCACCGGTTGGAGTATGAGCAGTCACTGGAAACAGCCACAGGATCGCTGGAAGCAGGGAAGAGTCCACGTCGCCTCCTGACAGTCCACGAAGTTAGGTCGCAGGAAACTGGCAGCAGGCGGTCGGCGATTCAGGATACTTGGCGCAGATGAGTATCAGAGTGGATACTTTAGACCATAAGCAATACAAGACTCCAGGACTCCTTGTTCACTCCAAAACAGAACTCTCTTTATTGTCACAAACCACAGATATTTATATACAGTACAGTACATTGGATCACATGGGGAACCTGATACAATAGGGAACATGATTAAATCCTAATACATCAGACAAAAGCCAGCAACAGCTGGTCTTAACAGATACAATGACTCAGACAGGGTTACATTTCAGATACACAGGGGTTTGATTGAACAAAGACTTGAGGGCGTGAACTAATTACCACATGGCAGGGGGTCAACATAGTGAATGGCTGGAGTTGCTATAATCCACATCTTAGGGACAGTGGCCCAAGGTTGGAGCCTTTGATTGACTATTTTGAATGCCCCGCCCCAACTTTGATCAATCACTGGTCTGCCTACCATTTCCCAGGTTAAGATAAGGAAGATATTTGCATACCTGGTAGTTGGTGATTGCACAAACCTTCAAATTGGACAAGTACAATTAAACACATACAATATTTGAAAATACATAAAACCAAACTTAATACACAAACCAATGTTCATAACTATAAGTCTTTGTTCCTGGCAATAGCTGGCCAGTTCGTATGCCAGAGCCCACAGCTACATCCAAGCAGGGCAACAAGGTCCATAGTTTTTAAGTAAATAGTTTGTGGTCCAGACAAGGGCTCAGTAACGGGTAGGATCCGTTACATTTGTGGTTCCATGACCACAAGTGGAGAATGGAACACAGATGTGAATAGGCCTCGTATGTGTGATTCTCTGTCTACAAGTGAGCAGTGGAACAAGGCTGGGTGTCAGTGTATGTGTGTCTCAATGACCACCAGTGTACTATTAACATTGGTCTGTTAATATTATTCTTATATATACACACAATTTTCAGTAGTCTAACATATAAATGAACTTGAATCTTTAACCTGTTCCTCACACTAATGTCCCATAAAAATGTTTTTTTGTTTTGCAGAGTAAAAAAAAAAAAATAAAATCTGGCAACAAAACCCATCTCTCAAACCTTTACAGTTTGACAGGTATTTGGTCCTAAAGTTCCCCCCTCCTGACATCAGCTGTCAGCTGACAGCAGGTGTTCCTGCTCTGGGGACCGACAGGTGGCTCTTCAGCAGTGACTTCACAAGGCCTTCCCTTAGATTAAAATATTTATTTTCAAAGGTGTTATTTTTTAAAAATAAAATTATGTATTGTCCTGTAGATGACGGCCTTTTGAAGTTAGGAATATATTTTAACCCCTTGGGACTTAAAGGGACAGTAATGTCCCATAAAAAATGTTTAGAGTTTTTCTAGAGATTAAAAAAATAAGCTAAATGCCACAAATCCTATCTCTCAAGCCGCTTTGGTTTGAGAGAGATCCTCCGCTAAAGTTCCTCTCTCCCTCCTCTTCTCCTGACATCAGCTGTAAGCTGACAGCAAGAGTTCCTGGTCCAGGGACTGACAAGCGGCTCTTCAGCAGAGCCGAAATAGTGCGATTTTAAAATAAATACTTAATTCGAACAGTCTACAAAGTGTGCCTGGTTTGCAAGCACACTTTTTAGACCATTCCAAGGAAGTATTTATTTTTAAATCGCGCTATTGCGGCTCTGCTGAAGAGCCTCCTCGTGTCGGCCGACAAGGATCTCCTTCTGTTAACTTTACATCTGACCTCAGTAGAGAGAGAACGTTAGGCGCCGAATATCTCTCAGACCATAAAGGTTTGAGAAATAGGATTTGCTGCATAGAATTTATTTGTCTTTACTACAAAACCAAAAAATATTTTTATGGGACATTACTGTCCCTTTAAAAGGATAGTAATGTCTCTTTAAAATACTTTCTCCAAGTCTTCAGTAAATTAATAGTAACAGATTGCACTAGGTCTCAGATCTTACTTGTGTGTAGTTCAAAAGTTATTCAGCGCTACAGACACCCCGCAAGCTTCTTTCTGGCCTCCTCCCTCTGAATCTTAAATCTGGTCGTGCGACTCGATGGCTGCAGCAAGTGACAAACTTCAGTAAGTATAAGGGAAATCCTGCCCCATTTGACGAAGGAGGGCAGGATTTCCCTTTGCTTACTGAAATTTGTCCCTCACTGCAGCCGTCCTGAACAGACTGCAGCTTCTGCATGACGTGTCAAGCAGCGGCGGGCGGGGGGTCTGTAGCGCTGAATAACTTTTGAGCTACACACAAGTAAAATGTGAGACAGCGCAATCTGTTACTATTAGTATACAGAAGACTTAGTGAAAGTCTTTTAAAGAGACATTACTATCCCTTTAACATATAGTCAACAACTTAATAGATGTCAGATGCATGCACACTGCTGCATGAGTGAATGGAAGCCAGAGCTTCCAATGGTCATATGGTGCATGAGAATAGCTGTCTCATACAAAGAAATTGCTGTACAATGTGAGCTCCTCAAGAAATGAGCATTGTAACTTGGTTGATGAGGCTGAAAAAAGAGGCAGGAAGATCTGCCTTCTCCTTCAGAGCCCCAAAAATCTGGAACAATCTGCCTGAAATAATCACATCTGCTCCCAGTCTAAAATCCATATAAGCAATGCTTCTTTATAGGTAAAAACAGTGTGTAACTGTATATAATTTCAATATTTAATAAGTATGTATATTACCCGGTTCAGGGCTTCTGGAGTGGTGTGGGGAGGCCTGAATTCCGGGACGTACCAGGACCGTCACTGGTCCTTAAGTGCCGGACTGCCGTGACAGTCCTGGTACGGCAATGGTCCTTAAGGTGTTAATGTTTATGTATGTGTATATATAATGTTTCTCTATTTGTGTAAATATGTAACCCTTTACTGAAAACTATCCAGGACATACTTGAAAACGAGAGAAATCTAAATGTATTCTTCCTGGTACAACATTTTCTAAATAAAAAAATGTATTCATCAAGTCCAGCCATTGTTATAACATCCTTGTTGATCCAGAGGAAGGCAAAAAAAAAAAACACCCTATTGAATTAATTTCCATTTAAAGGGTCAGTAATGTCCCATAAAAAATATTTAGAGTTTTGTAGAGATTAAAAAAATAAGCTAAATGCTACAAATCCTATCTCTCAAACCACTGTGGTTTGAGAGATATCCTTCGCTAAAGTTCTCTCTTTCCTGATGTCAGCCGACACGAGGAGGCTCTTCAGCAGAGCCACAATAGCACGATTAAAAAATAATTACCTCTTTGGAACAGTCTACAGAGTGTGCTTGCAAACCAGGCACACTTTGTAGACCGTTCAAAAGAAGTATTTATATTTAAATTGCGCTATTGCGGCTCTGCTGAAGAGCCGCTTGTTGGTCCCTGGACCAGGAACTCCTGCTGTCAGCTTACAGCTGACGTCAGGAGAAGAGGAGGGAGAGGGAAACTTTAGCGGAGGATATTTCTCATACCATAACGGTTTGAGAGAGAATTTGTGGCATTTAGCTTATTTTTTTAAACTCTAGAAAACTCTAAACATTTTTATGGGACATTACTGTCCCTTTAACTCCCAAGTGGTTAAAAAATATTCCTAACTTCAAAAGGCCGCCATATACAGGACAATACATGATTTTATTTTAAAAATATAACACCTTTGAAAATAAATATTTTAATCTAAAGGAAGGCCTTGTGAAGTCACTTAATCTTCCAGTTTGGCCTAGGCTTGAAAATGGTGATGGACAATGAAATATGGGGCAGCTGGGCACCTTGCCTATTAAAAATGTGCCTGGCGCCATGGTTTCTGGTGGAAGTGTTAAGCATTTGTTTCATTGTACATGTGCTCATCACACAGGGACATATCGTGGGAGTGAACCAAGCCACAGAGTACCTTACATTGGTTTCCATGGTCACTGCAACCATGGACAAGGGTAGGCTGGCATCAGACATCTTTAACCCCTTAATGTCAGGTGGCGTGCCAGGACCATCATAGAAATCCCTCCTTTGAGGACAGATGTTGTCCTGGCATGTCATGGGTTAATGATCACAGAGCATCTCAGGTTGTGCTGTGATCATGGATGAGGCTGTAACTGGCTGATTGAGGACCATCAGTTCCAACTGTTCCCAGGTGGCCCAGCACATGTGATCACTGCTACAGCAATCATGTACAAGTGGAACCACATGACAGTGTAGGTAAACATTGCGTTTGTCACAGTTTTCTGCCTTTCTCTTCCTCAGTGTGATTGTGAGGCAGAGAGATAGTAAACACAGCAGATATAATTGCAAATGGTCAAATAGGGAGGCACTTGTATATTAGGTGTTGTTGCTGGGGGCAGGACCAGTGAGGAGAACTTTAAACATGTTTTAACCCTTTGAGTGCCAGAAAGGTAACAAATGCATTTCGCTGCAATGTATTGGAGACCTCTCTGGCACCCATAGGTTACTCCATGACCTTCTGACACAGTTGTGTAAATGAATAAATGCGAGCAAGGTTAAAGTTTTTTTATTTACACAGACTACTGTAAGTTTTATTGGTGTGGGGCAAAGTGCTACATTTATATACACACCACGCAGTCTGATCTCCTAATAAGAGAGGCAGCAGGGTGAGATAGAGGGACAGAGGAATTTGTGTTTCAGGGGAAAATACTCTCCCCTAAAAAGGGACACTTGGGATGTATGAATGAACAGTCACACTTTTTATTCAGTCCCTTTTAAAAATGCACTACCTGAATACAAATCATCACAGGTAAACCTATAAAAATATTTTTGTTTAAAAATTCACTTCAGCTGCTCTATCCCCAAAACTACAAAATGTAGGTACAAACCTATGCAAGACTTGATGCCCCTTGGCCCCCGTTTCTTCCACATTACAGACCAAAGGGACCAGATAGCTGTTCTGTTCTTGTGAACCTAATGGGGGTCATCTTTTAATACACTCTACTCATTCGGGATGTTGATCCCTGTTGACCCCACTGATACAGAATCTGGCCTTTTGCCTCTTGTAGGCATTGGCTGAAAAACAGTATCCTTGAGATACATGAACTTACTCACTAAGATAAACTTAAATGGTTTACCAAGCTCCAAGAACTGGCACTTCTGTCTGCAGCTCATTGGCAATATCTATAAATTCAATCCTTTCTAAATTACTCAGCCTATAAACAAGATCTCTTATGCCCACCCACCCCTTTAGAACTAGCCTTTCTCCATCCAAATAAAACCAGCAGCAACATCTCTTCCTACAGAATCACACCACACCTATCAGAGACAGTTTTAGTTTAAATGGTAGAAAAGCATAGTCTGCTATATCAGATTCTCAGTAGCCAGATATCACATGCAGCACCTGCTCCAAAAAAATTCTGCTTTCTGAAACTAATTATAAGCTCTTTTCCCACTGGTACAGAACACCTGAGTCTTACACCTTACACAAACTTTACCCTACTGTGTCACCAATGTTCTGGAGGTGTGGGGCCTTGACTGGTAGTCTCAACCACATTTTTTGGGACTGTATTGAGATCCAACCTTTCTGGACCCTGATCCAGCATACTCTCTCCCAAATACTAACATTTTCAGATCCCCCTGACTTTCTGCAGGTCATTCTAAATCCCTATCCATATGAGGTATAGAAGAATGTTAGTAGGCTAGCCCTTTTCAAACACTGCAGCAACACTGTCAAACTATGCATCCCAGCTAAATGGAAACAACCATCGACAATTCTGCACTTCTAAATACAAATTAAATGTGAACCTTGTATAGAGCATATATTATACCAGTATTTTAATTTACTTGTTTCAAATAATGAGGGTTTTGTTGCGTAGTTTGGCAAAAATATGTTTAAACTCTGTTACCTTGCCAAGGTACCCATTTTAAGCAAGTCTGCTCTAATGCGTATTACCATGATTATGGCTTACGAAAATGTTTTATATTCAAATCTAAATCTATCTAATGCCCTTATGTCTGGACTGATTTGCTTTGAATCAGGGAATCCTTGCAGTGAGTGGGTAGTGTAGAGCATATATTGTACTAATGTGTTAATTCACTTGTTTGAAATAATGAGAGTTTTATCAAATAGTTTGTCAAAAATATGTTTAAGCTCGCTTACCTTGCCATGGTTCCCCATTTTAATCAAGTCCTATCTAATAAGTATAGCCATCATTATGGCTTACGAAAATCTTTATAATAAAAGCTGATTTTATCTAATGCCCTGACCTGGTTTCAATCAGGAATCACTTGTAGTGAGTGGGTAATTTGCTTAAAATGGGACACTTTGGTAAGGGATGCAAGCTTAAACATATTTTGGACAAACTATGCGAAAAATCCTCATTATTCGAAACAAGTGAAGTAATACATTGGTATAATATATTCTGTACACATTGTTCACATTTAATTTGTATGAAGCAGAGCAGAATATTCTTATGTCTTTGGTTAATCATGAATCTTGCCACTTTGTGGCTGGACTTCCATTCTGACAGGACCAGTATGATGTGCTTTAGGATATTTCCTCTCTGTGTAGTGGGCTAAAAGAGACTGCTCCCTGGGTAGGGCACCATTCCTATAAAGTCTGTTCAATGCTAGGGCAGGCTCATTCCTAGTTGAGCGTCTCTGACCAAATTGTTTGCTCAAACAGCACATGAGTGACTACTATAGACTGAACAAGAATGCTGAATAAGAAATAACAAAATATCTTATCTTGAGGCAAGCAGGAACAGAATAGATTCAGGGACTGGTACACTTGCAGCTTGTCTAGAACAGAATTAAATCCATGTTAAATATACGCAGTGCTAACTGGAACAGAATGGATTCAGAAGCAGGTACTCTTGCAGCTTAACTGGAACTATAACTAGATTATATTAAAGTAACAAGCAGATGCACTAGAATGCAGTGACTCAAACAATGCTGGATAAAGTGTTAACAGGAAACATTATAATTGCTAGAGGCTCATCTGAATTCAGAAAGGTGTCATCAGCTGCTCTGGAAACAAACACTGAAGAAAAATTGGAACAAGCTGCTACAAACAGTATATACTTGAATACATGTAACTATACTTTGAACACACTCCAAAGAACCCAGAAGGAGAAAATTTAAAGGTGCAGAGAGAAACACAAAAACAAACAAATACAAGGGCTAAAGGAAAACCTAGAGATTTACATGTTGGTAGTAGAATTGTAATAAAATAACAGACTATGGCCATGGACATTGCAGCTTGTGCATAAATGCTGATGATTCTCCTCTTCTTGAGGAGGCTGTTGTAAAAGCGATATGAAAAGTTCCCCCAGTAGTAGTACTAAACACTTTAATACAAAAGTTGATGAGGTTTTGCATTGTAGTGTTGTAGCCATAGTGGAGAAGGATTTAATAGTAGTGAGACCACCTGGAGTATCAGATATTGACAGTGACACCCCACCCAAACTAGTGATCATTGTCAATCTTCTACAATCCTCCTCAGAGAAAAAAAGTAAAAATATAAACGTAAATGTTTTCAGACAAAAGAATATGGAAGCAGTGGAGAGGAAGAGAATTTAGTACTATTGGATGATGCTGCTGACCTAATTAATGATGATGTTGACTTGGAATAAGTGCCTATTTGCTTTTCCACTTATTCTGATGATGATATGCAAAAAATAGCTGTATCTGAAATTAAGAGGCTCTGTCTTCACCACCAAAAAGGAGCAATATGCCTGTTTATACATTTTTTTTTATAATCAGCTGGGAAATGTGGACAAATTAACATGCCTAAAAATACACAGTCATCTTCATCTTCACCATCACTTCTTCCAAATCCAACCCCCGTTTAGTCACACTCCCTATTACTGACTATACAGCAACATAGGTCTACATAAAGAGTCCATTTTATGTGTGCTTCTGCTGCTGTACAAGTTGCAGCACCAATGCTTACTTCTACTACTAGTACTATTGCAACATCTAGACCAGTGTTTCTCAATGCCTGTCCTCAGGACTCACTAACAGACCAGGATTTGATGATTTCTTTGTTAGAGCACAGGTGAGTTAATCAATGTGAAAGAGCCTCTGATCAACACACCTGTGCTCTAGCAGAGAAATCCCTAAGTCCTGGCCTGTTAGTGGGTCCTGAGGACAGGAGTTGTGAAACACTGATCTAGACAGGGAGTGATCCACTGGCTGAGATAAAGCTTCAACTGGTATGTCGTAAGATGTACCGGTTGAAGCTTCAACAGCTGGTTGATTACACCCTGTGACTATTAAAGTTTGCCAATCACTGAGGCTGCATGACTGTATCTATATTTTTCCCTGTAAAATTATGTGAGCAGCGGAAAACAGGATCATATTTAGGCACATTCTCTTTGAAATCCCACCTGAAGTACCATCAAAGGTTTGACTCGGAGATATACCTCCTGCACATCAGATGTGACAAGACAAGCAGCAGTGACAGTACTCATAAAAGTGCACAGGGCCAGAGACATAATAATAATAGTGTTGTAATGTCTCAGGAAGTGGGGAAACATCTTACTCATTAGCAATAACACCCATGTCTCCTACTGCTGCTGTATATATGCAAAGCATAACAGAGAACTCTTAAACTGAGTTAGTTGGAGGTGACAAGAGTCATAGAGTCTCCAAATGTTCCACACTCTCCATCACTGCTAGCCATATTAAAGCAATTACTTTATCCATTTCTTTTATTTGTGCCAACCTTCACTTACTGAGTTCTTAAAAGTAAAAAATGCACAAAAATATTCCAAAAAGTACACATGTGGAATGTCAAACTTGCCAAAATGTTGACAGTTGACATGCTGCCTTACTTCTTTGTAGAAAATAGAGGTTTTAAACAGCTAAGTCATGTGTTACCACCAACTAACAAATACCAAGCTGCAGTTCTTTTTCAGGAATGGCTGTGACAGAGTTTTACAAGCAGGTGGTTAGTGTGGTGGGCTAAGGACTGGAAATATTAGATGACAAGAATGTTCACGTGCCCACAGCTATGTGGACAAAAGGCTGGAGTACAGACTGCATGCTCAAACAGTATGTCCACAGACAGCATACAGAATACTAAAACCTCCCAGAATTGCAGGAAGTTTTTATAGTATTTAAGCAGAAACTCTCTAGTGTTTACTAAACACATAGGCCAGAAGTTGCTATTTTCTAGCAGGAATTTCATTGGCAGTGGCAAAAAAAGGTGTAAATTGGATTTTTCTTCTCTGGAAATTAAAAAAAAAAAAAAAAAATAATTGTTAAACATAGTAACATTGTTAAACCACGTCATGGGTCGGCGAGCCATAAGGCCCCAATGATGTTCCAGGACCATCATGGAATTCAGGGCTCCCCACGCGGCTGCACACCGTTTGGGGTGCCCTGAATCAGATTCAGAAAAAAAAATGGTCCGTGGTCCTTAAGTGCCTGCCAGATGCACTACTGGCCAGTCCTTAAGGGGTTAATGGTGCTGGAAAAAGACATGCGTCCATCAAGTCCAGCTCATGGCACATCACCCCTGTTGATACAGGGGAAGGCAGAAAAAAAACATTTGAAGCCATTTCCAGTCAAGCCCTAAGTGGGTAAAAAATTCCTTCCAGACTCCAAATGGCAGTCAGATATTTACCCAGAACAACATCCTGTTTGTGTATATAGCATGTTTGTTTCTACAGCACAAATGCATAACCTTATATTTATCTCATCAATTTAAATGTCATCTGACACTTTTCTGCCATCTCACTCAGTTTAGCTAACTCCTTCTGTAGAGAAAAAACATCCTGCTCTGTATGTATTTCCTTACACAGCTTAGTGTCATCTGCCAAGATTGAGAGCACCCCAATTACAACTTTAGACTAACTTAAAAAGGTTCCATTTACAACAACTCACTGCCATCTATCATGTAACCTTTACTCTATCCATGCACAGATATTACCTCCTACACAAAGCCTTTTTTAATTTATGCAGTAACCTGTTGTGAGGCACTGCATCAAAGGCGTTTGCAATTCCCTTGTCCAAATGACTACGTACCCTTTTTTTAAAATGTAAGTAAATTAGTTTGACATGATCTGTTCTTCATAAAACCATGCTGGCTCCTACTAACAAGATCGTTGGTCTTGTTTTTTCCATGGGAAAAAATTAAAAATACCTCAAAAGGTTATTTTCAAATGTATGAACTAAAATGCACATTACACTGGTTACATGAAACAATTACTCTAAACCAGCTCAATAATCATATAAAGACATATATTTCTAGAAAGTAGAAAACCTAAAGGGTCAGAACATGGCTGAAATTGTTTTTCTACACAAAAAGATCAAGCAAAGACAGTTTGTTAAAAAAAAGGCTTTTCAGAAATGTTTTAGAAATTTACACTAGTCACAATTTACTGTACAACATCTTAAACAAATTTAGCATAACAAACAGAAAAGTATGGAATACTGATGCTGCATATGTCCTGCATACACTGATACCTAATATGTATAAATAAACGTATGTATATCCTTTGGGGCCCCTAATTGGTAACCTCACTAAACAGAATTTATGATTGACATTTTCAAGATTACCAAAATACACTTAACATAGCTTAGAGTGTTAAATTATCCATAACATCAAAATAACCACCTAAAATAAGACATTTTCTGAAAATGGATATCACAAATCTTCTGAAGAAAGTCAGAATTACAACACATCTCACACAAGCCTGGAATAACAAACAAAAAGAGTAGGAATATGAATTTAATATACCTCCTGATTATACTAACTCCTAATATTTTTAGTTGCACATTTGTATGCTAATGCCCCAAATTAGTAATTGCACATCATAGAATTTACAATTAATGTTTTGTGGCGATAGCAAAAAAAATTAAACATGTTTTGAAAGGCCTAACTACCAGTGCAATGTTCCCACTTTTAATTAACACAGGGGGAGGTGTGTATTTCATTGGTGCACTGGCAAACACCTAAGTGGGCTACCAAGTGATTGGATGGCTGCAATGAGCATCATAACAACTTAATCACTTTGTAATGACCTGCATATTGATAACATAGGCAGTCTGACTTGCCTACACTATTGCAACCCCCGGTGAACATTACATCACCAGTAATTTACATCCTGCTGTATCAGTCGATGACTGTCATTTGATATATTCCCCCACTTGAACTGCTTTATAAGGTACAGTGTATATGCTCCCTATTTTTGGGTGACTGCACTACAAATGCCTTTCTGTGGTGCTGTCACCTGTGCAACTGCAGTGTGTTTTCTTTTTTCTTCTGTGTACTCCCAGTCACATTGCATGATGGGATTTACTTCCTTCCTCCAGCTGGTAGGACCATTCAAATTTTAGATAAATAGGGAACTTCCCCCTGCTCCTTCAGTTATTTCTGGTCCTAGCAGCTGGAGGACAGGAGGTTTTGGCCTCTGTCAAGTAAAAAAAAATTATATATATATATATATATATATATATATATATATATATATATATATGCAAAGAATACCTGAAGGAATCGGCGGTATTAGAAGCAGGTGCGTGGATCCGCTTTGTGTTTGTTCTGATGCCTCCTTCTGTTATCGGTAGCATATGGGAAGGTAGAGCACAGAACTTAAAAGAAAATAGATCTTCAACCAGTCGCATCGGAGCGCGGTGACCTTCCTCCTGTCACGCAGGAGCGCAGGAGTGGTACCGGCATCATTGATGAGAGAGTGGGCTGGAAGGGCTCTGAGGTCAAAAGCCTTGCTCTGTTCCCTGTGGTAGCGTGGTTGGGCCTGCACAAACAGCTCGCGCTGGCAGTCAGCATGAAGCAGGAATGGATCAAAAAAAAAAGAGAAATGGAGGAGTCTGAAAGCAAGCGAGTGCAGGAATAAAACGCTGCATGATGCGGTTCAGCGTGACAAGCACGCCACTAGGAAAGGCGCCCATCTGATCTGGCCTCTTATATGCATCTGGTGGTGGCGGGGTGTGCGTTCCAGTAATGGAACGCACGCTGAATAAAAGGCAAGCAACATGGCTGAACGTGGCTTTTCTTATGCTACAATATTTGTAACTTTTTAATTGTTAGATTAAAAGTTAAGTTTTAGATATGTCTTCCTCTAAGCCTTCTTCTAGTAAGGAAAAGTCAGATGCAGGGTCTTCTAAGGAAGATAAGCCCAAAAATGTAAATCCTGCTCCAATTGTGATAAAAAGTTGCCAGCCTCAGATAATGCTAAATTTTGTCGAGATTGCCTTAAACAAGCAGCTATTCAAGAAATGCCTGGGCAGTTTCAGGATTTTTTATCTTGGATGAAGGTCTCTGTGCAAGAGACCTTCTCTGCTATGCAGGAATCCATAGTACCCAGAAAGAAACATAGATTAGAGGATCCTGGGGAAGGAACTTCTTCCCAGAGAATGGAGGATAATGAGGACAGAAACAGTCTGGGGCCATCTGAGTTTTCTTCAGATGAAGAGGAAGGTGAGATTGTGGAAAATTCAGGGGATTTCTCCCTAGATAGGATTGATAGCTTCCTAAGATCCGTCCGTAAGACTTTAGGTTTAGTAGAGGAGCAGAAGGACTTGGGTATTATAGATACAACCATTTTAGGCAACAAAAAGCCTACTCTAAGTTTTCCAGTCCATCAGTCGATTACAGATATCATTTCGGATGAATGGAGCCAAATTGATAGGAGGTCTTCAGTTACTAGAAGATTTGGGAAAATGTATCCTTTTGATATGACAAGTGTTAAGAATTGGACATCTCCTCCCAAGGTAGATGCAGCTGTCTCCAGGATTGCTAAGTATACTACCATTCCTCTTGAAGACGGATCCTCATTAAAGGATTCTATGGATAGAAAGATGGAGTCAGCCCTTAAGAGACAATATTCTCTCATTGGCAGTAATATTCAGATAGCCACAGCTCTAGCATGCGTGTCCCGGGCTATGCGTATATGGATTAATACTATTATTAACTATTATATTGAATCTGGTACGTCAAGATCCAAACTATCTAGAGAACTGTCAATCATAAAGGAGGCTAACAACTTTGTATGCGGTGCTTCTATTGATGCAGTAAAGTTGGGAGCTAGATCTTCAGCACTTTCAGTATCCTCTAGAAGAGCGTTATGGCTTAGGCCCTGGGGAGCGGATGCCTCTTCAAAGAATAAGCTGGTTAATCTTCCCTTCAAAGGTGACATGCTATTCGGCGAGCAGTTAGAAGATATTATAAAGAAAGTGTCAGAGGGGAAAAGTGCTTTTCTACCTCAAGAAAACAAGAGGAGATCCCCTCCAAGATCAGCTTCGTTCAAAAACAAGTCTTATTCCTTTTGAGACTCTAGGAGATATCAAGAGAGACCTTTTGACCAGAGGAAACAGGCTTCATACCAACCTACAAGAGTGAGTTATCGCAGGGATTTCCCCAAGAAACAGCAAGCTAAGAAGGAATTCTGAAGATTGGCGGGACCCTTTTCCAAAGCAGGTAAGGGGTCGCCTGCATCTGTTTCGAGATCACTGGGTAACATCAGACAAATGGGTCCAACAGAGTTTGGAAAGGGGCTATCCGCTTCCGTTTGTCCAGACCCCAATACCACATGGATTCAGAGCATCCAGAATTCCATTGAATCCAAGAAAAAAGGAGCTTTTCTTTCAGGAAATTCAGATTCTGCAGGAGAAAGGAGCTATTCAACCAGTGCCGCGGGAACAGAAATTCTTAGGAACCTATTCTGTTTTATTTATGGTTCCAAAGCCGTCAGGTTCGGGAAGAACAATTCTGGATTTGAAAAAGCTCAACAATTGCCTAGTAAAGAAAACCTTCAAGATGGAGTCGGTATCATCAGTCATAAGATCAGTTCTCCCAGGAAGCTACCTCACCAAGGTAGATCTGCGAGATGCATATTACCACATTCAGATAAAGGAAGAACATCAAAAATTCCTGAGGTTTGCTGTAGGAAAGCATCACTTTCAGTTCAAAGTACTCCCGTTCGGCCTGTCCACAGCTCCCAGAGTGTTCACAAAAATTCTGGCAGCCGGTATAGAGCCATTAAGAGAGAAAGGAGTAATGATCATTCCATACTTAGACGACCTTCTCTTAGTAGCTCAAACGAGGTCCCAAGCCATTACAAACACAGACCTGATGGTAAATCATCTTACGGACCTAGGATGGATGATAAATTTTCAAAAAAGTAATCTCATTCCCACACAAGAACTGGCATTTATAGGGATGAAATTCAATACAAAAACAGCAATGATATCCCTATCGGAAGAAAGGATATACGGCATCCTGAAAAAAGAAGAGCCACATAGCGCACCAATTTATGAAATGCCTAGGAATTATGATGTCAGCAATTCAGGTGGTACCGTGGGCAAGATTTCACGCGAGACACCTACAGTGTTACTTCCTGAAGCACTGGAACAAGTATCAGCAAGATCCCTTACAAAGGATAAGATTGCCAGTAGAGCTGCGCCAAGATCTGTTATGGTGGACGAACAGAAAAAACCTAGAAAATGGGACATCACCACAAGACCCAGTATGGAACATAGTCACGACAGACGCCAGTCCCTTAGGATGGGGGGCGGTCTGGGAAAACAAAATAGTCCAGGGAGATTGGAACCTAGAGGAAAGAAGACTACACATAAATATATTGGAAATCAGAGCAATAAGATATGCTCTACTACACTTCAAGCAAAATCTAAAGAAAACAGCAGTACATGTCAGATCGGACAATATGACTGCAGTCATGTACATTCGAAACCAAGGCGGAACAAGAAGTTCAAGCCTAAACAGGGAAGTGTCTCAGATATTCCTTTGGGCAGAAGAGAATCTGAATGCTATTACAGCCTCTCACATAGCAGGGGTGCAAAATGTACATGCAGACTATCTAAGCAGGAACAATGTACACCCGGGGGAGTGGTCCCTAAATCAGGAGGTGTTCCTTCAGATCACCAAGAGAATGAGAACCCCAGTTATAGACCTAATGGCGACCCTGCAGAATCGCAAATGCATTCAGTTCTTCGCAAGGGGGAAATCAGTGGAGGCATTGGGACAGGATGCTTTAAAGCATTCTTGGAATTTCTCACTAGCGTACATCTTCCCCCTATTCCGATAATAAGGGAGGTCATCAGAAAGGTGATAACAGACAGAGCAGAAGTCATCATGATTGCCCCAAAATGGCCAAGATGCACTTGGTATTCAGAGCTTGTCAGAATGTCCAGACAGGAACCCTGGAGGTTACCAGACAGATAGGACCTCCTGTCTCAGGGACCCTTGCTCCATCCGGATCCCGTTTTTTTCCGGCTGACAGCCTGGAGATTGAGCAGCAAGCTCTATTAGACCAAGGAATTTCAAGAAAAGTGGCTGAGACCATTCTATCTAGTAGAAAGAAGTCAACACTCAGAGTCTACGATAGGATTTGGAAAACTTTTAGAGTATGGGCTATAAGAAATAAGATCCATAAACACCAGGCTAGTGCTCCTGTAATTCTGGAGTTTTTGCAAAGGGGTTTTGCAAAAGGTGTCTGCCCTTTCAGCTGTTATGACTAAACACTGGGCAGAGGTTAGCTTAATTAAGAGATTTGTTAAAGCTATAGAGAAATTATGCCCCAGGATCACGGAAATTGTTCCTGCTTGGGACTTAAATATAGTCCTGACTCAACTCATTGATTCACCTCTTTTTGAGCCTCTAGAGCAGGTATCCTTAAGGCATTTAACTTGGAAGACAGTCTTCTTAACTGCCATTATGTCAGCTAAGAGAGTCAACGAGCTGCAGTCCTTGTGTTGTCAGGCCCCCTATCTAACCCTCCATCAGGATAAGGTTGTTCTTAGACTGAAACCATCCTTTAGGGGGAAGGTAGTCTCAGATTTTCATCAGACTCAGGAGATCATTTTGCCTTCGTTCTGTTCTTTCCCAAGAGGGGAAAAGGAGAAAAGATTACATTTACTAGACCTAGTCAGGTGTATATCCATTTATCTCCATAGAACCACAGAGTTTAGGAGATCAGATAATTTGTTCTTACAATATTTGGGCAGAAGAAAAGGTTCAGCAGCATCCAAGCAGACTGTGGCTAGATGCATAAGACAGTGCATAATATCTCCATATAAGGAGGCTAAACTAGATCCTCCACTTAAGATAAAGGCCCACTCAACAAGGGCAATGACTACCTCCTGGGCAACAAAGGCTAATGCTACTCCTCAGGAGTTATGCAAAGCAGCCACCTGGACATCTATATCCACCTTTATCAAGCACTACAGGCTGGATATAGAGGCATCTGCGGACGCAAAGTTTGGACGAGGAGTGCTGCAAGCAGTTATCCCACAATGAAGGGTATGAATTTGAGTATAATTGTTATATGTCATTCGGTATGTATTCTCCCCCCCTTTTTTTTCTATTTGCTTGGGAAATTCCCATCATGCAATGTGACGGGGAGTACACAGAAGAAAGAGAGAAATTTACTAACAGATATTTCCTTTTCTTCTGTGTATCTCCACGTCACAGCCTCCCTTAACCTTAATGTGCTATATTTTTCAGCTTGGACAACATGTATAACTGAAGGTGCAGGGGGGAGTTCCCTATTTATCTAAAATTTGAATGGTCCTACCAGCTGGAGGAAGGAAGTAAATCCCATGATGGAATGTGACGTGGAGATACACAGAAGAAAAGGAAATATCGGTTAGTAAATTTCTCTCTCTTTTTAGATTATTTTGTTTACTGTTGAACCCAGAGAGGGTTCTTCCATTCATGTAGAACTACTTATGGTCTAGTAAGACCCTGCTGTACATTCATTGTTGTGATCAGCCGTGTTACAGATAGCTTATCACTGCACACTAGGAGTCAGTGACTGTGATCATGGCTCAGACCATACTAGGGGCATCAGGGCCCTCCTAATGCCCCTGTCCCACTTGATCACTCCACAGCTAGCAGTTATTGATCAATGGCACTTGCCTGCTGCAAGCTGGAAGATTCCTCTGTTTGTCTCTACATCCTTGAAGTCTGCTGATGCCAGCAATGATGAAGCTGACTTCCCAAGTCTTCCACACATCCCAGAAGTACAGGCTATAGAGAGAGATGAGTCAAAATTCAGATCGAGAGTAGTTGCCACTATTGATTGCCTAGAGCTATCTGCTTGGACATCAGTAGCAAAAGTCCTGATGCCCTGACTCCCATGAGGTCTGATCTACACTTAAAAAGCCAAAAGATGTGAGAGGCTCTTAGCATGAACAAAGCAATTTTGCCTGTTCTATGCTAGTCACCACTCAGGAGCATCACATTTTAGCTCTCTAGTGCGATTACAGAGGAGAAATTTCAACATTCTTATTAGACTAATCCCGCCCATAAGGGCGGTCCAGTTCCAAAATGATGGGCAAGTCCCCTCTGCAAGGGAAATACCAGCTAACCACAGACATACGTTTCGGCCTTGTTAGGGCCTAGTCAGTGAGGTGCAGCTGGTTTCCCTAGGCACTGAGAGCAAAGGGTCCACATCTGGATTACCCTTTACTCTTACAGAGAAGAGTTTTTCAGAAAAAAGGCCAAAAGATATAAAAGGCTCTAAGCACGAACAAAGCAATGTTGTCTGTTCTACTGCTAGTCACCTCTCAAGAGCATCACATTTTAGCTAGTGCCATTATGGAGGAGAAATTTCCATATACATGTTAGACGAGTCCTGTCCATAAGGAAAGTCCAATTCCAAAATGATGGGCAAGTCCTCTCTGCACGGGAAATACCAGCTAACCCCAGACGTGCGTTTCATCCTTATTTGGCCTTGTCAGGGAGGTGCAGCTGGTTTCTCTAGGCACTGAGAGCAAAGGGTCCATGTCTGGATTACCCTTTACTCTTAGGGAGAGACCCTAAGAGTTTTTAGAAAAAACAAAAGATGTAAGAGGCTCTGAGCATGAACAAAGCAATGTTGTCTGTTCTATGGCTAGTCACTGTTCAAAAGCATCACATTTTAGCTCTCTAGTGCCATTACAGAGGAGCAATTTCCACATACATATTAAACTAATCCCACCCATAAGGGCGGTCCAGTTCCAAAATGATGGGCAAGTCCACTTCACAGGAAATACCAGCCAACCCCAGACATACATTTCAGCCTTGTTTGGGCCTCATCAGTGAGGTGCAGCTGGTTTCCCTAGGCACTGAGAGCAAGGGGTCTACGTCTGGATTACCCTTTACTCTCAGGGTGAGACCCTAAGAGTTTTTCAGAAAAAAATCCAAAAGATGTGAGAGATTCTGAGCACGAACAAAGCACATCTCTTGACTTTTTGTTTGTTTGTGGGCCTCTCACATCTCTTGACTTTTTGTTTGTGGGACTCTCACATCTCTTGACTTTTTGTTTGTTTGTGGGCCTCTCACATCTCTTGGAGTTTTTCAAGCAAAAAGAGATGTAAGAGGCTGTAGGAACGAACAAAAGCAATGTTGCCTGTTCAGTGGATAGTCACTGCACAAAGCATCACATTTTAGCTCTCTAGTGCCATTACAGAGGAGAAATTTCCATATACATATTAGCCTAATCCCACAAACAAACAAAAAGCCAAGAGATGTGCTTTGTTTGTGCTCAGAATCTCTCACATCTTTTGACTTTTTTCTGAAAAACTGTTATGGTCTCTCCCTAAGAGTAAAGGGTAATCCAGACCTGGACCCAGGGGCAGATTGTAGGGGAATACCAGTCCGGGCATTTTTTTTTTTTTTTTTTTAAAGCAGCCCACTAACTGCACCGACATCCCTATAAATGCACCCTTGTGGTCCCTGTGCGGCATGGGAGAGCAGACGCCAGGATATTATGTCATATCCTGGCGTTCTGTATTAACCCTTTGAGTGCCAGAGGGGTACGCAATGCATTGCAAAGCAATGCGTTGCGTACCCCTCTGGCACTCAAAGGGTTAACAAGGAATGCGAAGGCTGTCACAGAGAGTGCCTGTGGCAACATAGGCCTTTCCTTCAAATTATCATGGGACGGTGAGGTGAGAAACTCTGATCTCCCCCACCAGCCCATGATCTAGCGGCCCACCGGGGGATGCCGGTCCCCCGATAGGACAATCCACCCATGCGTGGACCCCTTGCTCTCAGTGCCTAGGGAAACTAGCTGCACCTCACTGATGAGGCCCAGAGAAGACCGAAAGGTACGTCTGGGGTTAGCTGGTATTTCCCATGCAGAGGGGACTTGCCCATTATTTTGGAACTAGGCTGCCTTTTTGGGCGGGATTAGGCTAATATGTACTTGGAAATGTATCCTGTTTAATGACACTAGAGAGTTAAGATGTGGTGCTGTGAGCTGCAGAACAGGCAACATTGCTTTTGTTCATTCTCAGAGCCTCTCACATCTCTTGACAAGGTTCCTGTGTGTACGTATGGAAAATGCATGCAGCTTGTCACACTTGCTGCATTTTGTGTCATTAGTTGCTAAATTCAAGGCAACGTAATTACATTAGTGTCATCAAAAACAACACACACACCAGAAGGATGTACTAATATGATACCAAGAGAAAATCACTGTAAAATTGCTTAATTTTCCTGTGCATGCTATAGGGGTGACATTCGAGGCTTACTCACAATAAAGTTTTAATGATGGCAGAGTGTGTGCACCAGTAAGGGCTAAAACGATCATGTGGCTGCATGATTTGTATGTCAAAGGGAATGTTATATTTTTCCCTAATGTGCAATTAGTTTGCCCCAGAATGACACCAGTTCATCATTTAGTACTTTGTTGATAGACCCTTGGAAGAAAACTATCCTTTGAATTGTCTGTATATGCTCAACAGAATTGATCTCATCATATATGCCTTTTGTACTGTACTCTATGTTATTCATGTGTTGTTTCTGCAACATCTGTATACATCTTTCCATACATTTGTAAGGTCAGTTAACGTTTTTAAATCTATAGTATAGGGATTTTCCTGTAGTCAGATGAGATTTTTCAAACAAGTGCGTCATCTCCCGCTGGAAAATCTCAGGAACGGAGAAAATGCCAAAGGGAAGGTGGCGGAAGCAGAACCTCCCAATTAGGGTGATGAAGGTAGTCAACTTCCTGCTGCCCGGATCTAATGAGATCCGCCTTAATCCACTGGAGGCATCCGATGTAGAAAAGAACTGTGCTCCCTCCTGCTTGGGAGCAATATCCTCAAGTGTAGGCAGTATGTAGCTTTCCCGTTTCACAGCTTAGTTCAGCTGCTTTAAGTCCACACACATACACATTTTCCCATTTTTCTTAGTCACTGGCACCATGGGTATGCACCGGTCAGTGGCTTCTATCCCCTCCTCGATTATGCCCAAAGTCTGCATGGAGGTTCCGCCTCCACTCTGGGCAGAATAGGAAATGGTACTCTGTGAGGTGACAGACTGTATGGTACAGCATCAGATCTCAGTTGAATTCAGACCAGTTCACACTTCAGGAGGCCTATCTTCCCAAACATGTTGTTCTGGATCTCATTGATTCTGGAGACAAGGTCTAATCTATAGGCCACAGTATGGCCTAAGAGGTTGTGGGCACACTGACCTCGTATCCCATAGATCCAGAAGGTGAAATGCTTCGTCTTGTAGATGCTGCAGGTAAGGAACCTACCCATGCAGTCCACCTGCCATCCTGGACTGCAGACACAAATTCTAGTGGATTCCAAGGTGGGGTGATGCAGTAGTCTCTTAAATGTCCTTTCATGCATAATGGAGATATCTGCTCCAGTGTCAATCTTAAATTTAATGTGTGCTCCCATCACAGAGAGTTCCACTTTCCAGCTGTCATCTGAGTCTGGCCATTGTGATACAGGCCCAAGGAAGAGTTTGCCTTCGCATTCCAATCTGCAGTCTTAACCATTCCTGTTTTGCACACAACCTCAAAATGACCCAAGCCATGCACTTCCTGCTAGATATGTGCTATACAGTTCGTCGGAATTCGCCCAAATTTGGGTCATTTGGTCGTCATTCGGGACTGCTGAAAGGCAAGGGGCATTCATTTTTTTCCCCAAATCTGAACGGTAGTGGGTCAGAAATTCGTAAAAAAAAAATTTGGACATTCGGATGATTTTCTCCCCGCACGTGCTCTACTTTCCCTCCCTCTCTAGTCCAATGAGCTTCTTAGTTTCATGATGGGGGGTTGGACTATTGACATGTCAGACACCCAGACAGCCTGCATTTCCTGTTAGTCTGTTGTTGGAGCTCAGAGAAGAAGGAGATAGTGTCATTTGTTGTGTAGGCAGGCAGGTTGCATAGGCACTAGGCAGGCAGCCAGCATTATTGCCACTACAAGGGAAAGTCATCTTTGTTCCTGGGCAAAATATAAGGAATTTGTTTGAATAGTAGAGTGACACAGCCAGTCTCACATTTATTTTGGCAATCCTATACCTATTGCCACTGCAAGGGAGAGTCATTTTTTAAAATATGTTAAATTTGGCAGAATAATTTGGATTGTCGTCGAATTTTTCTGAACAGGTATGTTCTGAAATTCGGATCCACTGAATTAAAAAAAAAAAATTGTCCGAAATCTAATTTTACCGAAAATTTTTGCCGTGCACACGTCTGCTTCTCTTATTTCTCTTATTTCTATCAGGACATGGAGTTTTTGGCCCATGAGTATGGTCACAGCATAAGCAATGTGAGTTTGGTACTGCACCATTACGAGGCCCATCAGCAACCTGTGGCCTACTGCTCACACCTTGTTTCTCTCTCTAGTCGAACGTGTAGAGTTCTGCATTTCTTTCACCATACAGTCAGATCTCATACTGGCATTTTGTACCTTCACCAACGCGCTTTGGTGTGCCATTCTGATCACACCCAGTGTCAATTCTGGCTGTAGCTGCATCTTCTGGGATATATCAGCATCAGCTATCCCTATCAGTATGTGGTCACGAATATGCTATTAAGTGACAGACCCAAATTCACAGAACTCTGTTAGCCCATATAAGATGCGTATGAAGGATTCCCCGGCCTTCTGGCTGCGCTTATGAAAGTAGGCCCTTTCATATATTATATATCTCCACCAGACAAAGTAGGAGCTCAGCTTGTCCATGACAGTCATGCTCTTCCTCATCCCGGAAGGTGAATGCATTATAAATGGGCTCTACATCCTTCCCCATGGAATACAGGAGGGAGTTAATCTGTTCCTCACCACTCTCCTTAGCCAGCTTGGAAGTGATGCAAGCATAGAAGAATCTCTGGCGCCAAGCTGGCCATCCTGCAGGCTGTGAGAAATCAAACGGTTCAGGCAGCTGGAATTTGGCCATAGTGACAAACTTGCTGACAGGATGCACGAGTAAGTACTTCCAACAAGATGTCACGAATGACTCACACCAGTGGGTAAAGTAGCAGTTGTTTTATTGCCAAAGAATACAAGAACACTCTCTGAGGTAGTTGTGTCTCCCCCAGTGCATCAATCCCAACTGACAAGCCCAGCTCTGTTAAGCCCCTCCCACTTCCTGTTACATGCCTGCCAGCCTACTCCTATGACACCTGAGAACTTCCTTATCTTGAGCCTCCGGAGTGCGCTTATGTGCTGCCGACAAGGGGAATGTCAGTGACGAGATTCTTCTCATAAAGTGGGTGGAGCTTAACCAGCAGTGTCATAAAATGGGCGGTAAGTGAGTGTGTAGTGGCCAGAACAGGTTGGGAAGGAGAAGAAACTCACCACCACAGGAGAATCAGCCTCTGCCCCTAGAGACCCAGTAATTCAGTCAGGAAACAGGAGTTTCCAGGGCAGATCCAGAGATTTTCCAGGTATGCTAATGTGCAGAGAAACTGTAACAAACCAAATGGCCCATACTACAGCTGTCCTGAACCTTTTTCATGCAGGGACCTGCTTGACATGTTTCTAACTTGCCAGGGTCTGTGTTATATTCACAGCATATTCTGGAATATTTGTATATGCTTAGGGTTAAATTCAGAAATGCATAAAAAGTACAAAATACTTCAGAGCCAGACATTATTCATTATAAGATATCCAGTGACAAGATAAGAATGCTTCATGTTTAAAAAAAATGTATTATCACGTTTGGAAAAAAAACAACCTTTTTTTACTAGGATACAAATGATTTGTACTATTAATTATTAACCCCTTAAGAACCAGAGAGGTGTGCTATGCATTGCTTCCCAACTACAAATAAGGAAGAATAAATGAGAATTCAGATAGACGCACACTTAGTATTCCCACACGCATGGCACTGAGACACATACCAATATACAGGTCATGCAGACACAAACACACATGCACAGACACACTGGCCCTGCATCATACCTTCCAACTTTTAAAATGGCCAAAGAGGGACACTTTTGTTTAAGGGGCTGATGGTGGGGGTGGGAGGGACATTGCCAAGAATTTTTGTTATTTAATTACCTATTGACACCTCTTTGGGGTACTGCATAAATGAGTGAGAGGAATACCAAAGTAATTTATTTACACAGATTATTGTATACACTGAAGTTTAAAGGGACACTAATGTCCAATACATTTTTTTTTGTTTTGTAGAGTTTAAAAAAATAAAAGTTGTGGCACAAATCCCATCTCTCAAACCTTTATGGTTTAAGAGATGTTCACATCTAAAGTTCCCCCTCCGTCAGCTGACACGAGGCAGCTCTTCAGCAGAGCAGCAATGGCGATATTGAAAAATAGTTACTTCATTGGAACAGTCTACAAAGTGTGCTTGCAAACCAGGCACACTTTGTAGACTGTTCCAATGAAGTAACTAATTTCCAATATCGCTATTTCGGCTCTGCTGCAGAGCTGCTGGCTGGTCCCTGGACCGGGATCTTCTGCTGTCAGTACTCGCTCTTCTCTCACGGCTCCAGTATGCTGCTACAGGTAAGTTCAAGAGCAAGCTCAGACAGCGGTACATGCATATGCATTTATGATGGCAATGACACAGGCATGCAGCCAATGAGTAATTGTGTCTTGTGTGCCATGGTGTGTAGAGGTCTTAAATGTATCCATTGTATCTGCCATAACCACATCCTTGGTCAAGGAATTCCTCTGCTGGTCGAAATCTCCTTTAATCTCAAGGCGTGTCCCCTGTTTATTTGATAAGTCTGAGTTAATTAGATAGGAAAATGGGCATATTAGATGGCCAGTTGGTTCTTATCTACCATTAAGCACCATGTTTCTATACTTCCATTATACAGAGCAGCAAGCACATTTACCAGTGCATAAACAACCAGGGTCATTATACAGAACAGTGAGTATCATCACTAGTGTATAAATTCAGAGTAATTATAGAGAGCTGTAAGCACACAAACAAACTGAATCATTATACAGATCTGTGAGAATCATTACAGTGTATAAAAACCCATGGTCATACAGAGCGGCACACATAATTATCAGTGTCTAAACACCAGGCCATTAAACAGAAAGGTAAGCATAATAACAAGTGTATAAACACACAGGGCCATTATACATACAGAGCAGTGATATTCCATACCAGTGTATAAACAACCAGAGTGTTGAGCATCCTTACTAGTAGATATTGAAAGGGTTCTTATACAGAGCAGTGAACAGCCTTAAAGGTGTATAAAGACCCACGATAATTGTACAGAGAGGCAAACATCCTCACCAGTGTCTAAACACCCAGAGATATTGTACAGATTAACATGGATCCTTACCAGTCTACATACACCCAGGGTCATTATACAAAACATAGAGCTTAGTTACCAAGGTAAAACACCCAGGGTCGTTGTACAGAATGTCAAGAATAATTACCAGTATATAAACACCCAGGGTCGTTATAAAGAGTGGCTTATCATAATCTGTGTATAAACACACATGGTCATTATTCAAAGTGGCAAACATAATTACCAGTATATAAACATCCCAGGTAATTTTACAGTGCAGCAAGTATCACTAGCAGTGCATAAACACCAAGGGTAATTATACAGAGCACAGAGAATCCTAACCGCACATAAACACCCAGCACTATTATATTGCACACTATGCAACATTTTCCATAGCACACGCTGTGCAATCACACACACACAACAAACAAAGTTTTTTTTAAACATCTCTGGTAGACAAGGCAAGGGTTAATCCAGAAATAACAATCTACAGAGGGACTAACTCATGCATTTCCAGGAAAAAAGCGTTTGACATGAAGTTTTGGCTCACAAAGGGTTGAAACATACTTCTGAAAATGAACATGTTAACCCTTTGAGTGCCAGAGGGGTACGCGACGCATTGCAAAGCAATGCGTTGCGTACCCCTCTGGCGCTCAAAGGGTTAATACTTTTGGAGATAGAACCACTATCTATCAGAGATGTTTTCATTAAACTATTTTGTGCATTTATAAAACCATACAGACTTATTATAGTCCTACCCTTAAGCTGGTGAAAGAGGACTTGAGATGGTATGGCACATGCACTAGGGAGACATCCTCCGGATTCAGGCATAAGATCTACTCACTGAGCTGTTTCACACCCCACACCCTATTTTTGAAATCTCTTGAGGACCAGAAAAGAGTGCATCTCGTGAATCAATTCATTGCATACCCCTCTGCTCCTCAAGGGGTTAGAAGTTTAAAAAATAGAGCATGCAGGTTTGTTCCTGCCACTCACCGACCACAGAGCCTGTGGACCCCACCATGTCCTATTACCGAGTAATGCCGGAGTCCCTGATGGACAGTCCAATGTGTGCTTAGTAGTTATATTTAACCTGACCTTGATGTGCCAATTTCAGACATGTTTATTGACTGAAAGTAGTCGGTGAGCATGTTTGAACTTGGCGTATGAAAGTGAGGTTAAATTTAATTACCCAGCACACACACTGTGCTGTTCTGTTGCACTTTCTAGTCGCAGCAGACAAAACTAAAGAATGAAAGAAGTAAAAGCAGCAGTGGGTTCCATCCTTTGCACTTTACATGTATCAGAAGGAATAGCTGCTCGAACTGGTACCTGTCTGCAGACTGGCAATTGAAAACTACTGCTATAGGGGGCAAGTAAAAAATATTCAAACTCCCAGTTATTTAAATGTGGTCTTTGAGCGTCTGAAAGCTAGAGCTGTCTCCAAAGCAGTGAGAAACAATGTGCTGGAAATTAGTTACTTCATTGGAACAGTCTACAGAGTGTGCCTGGTTTGCATTATATATACACATAAACATACATACATACTAAAAAAGTGTATATATAGTTATATATTTTTGTTATTTTTAAGGATTTTAGACTGGGAGAATATCTGATTTTTTTATGGCAGGTTATTCCAGTCTTTCGGCCCTCTGAAGGAGAAGGCAGATCGATCAGCTTCTTTCTTTTAGTGTGGTATACTCAGTGAGATGTTAGAAGGGGAGTGGAGGTTATAGTCAGTATGGAGAGCTGGAGTGAGCATATTGCCCAGGTAGTTTGGTAGCTTTACAGAGCAGTGGTTGTATACTAAGCAAGAAAGGTGACTGGCACATCTAGATTTGAGTGTTAGCCAATTACTTCTTTAAGCATATCACAGTAATGGGTAGTATAATTACATTATAATTACATTACACCATGGTTCTTCATTTCGCAAACATATTTCTGTATTTTTTGCATCCAATTCTGCCATCTCTCTCAAAGGGAAAAAAGTTGATGTGGTTTAATCCACTGTCTAATGGTATTTTCAGGAAAAAAAAATCTGCTTAAAGCCTACACTTTTTTGTCTGATTTCTGGCAAAATAAAAATGGTCTAAACGTGGAGAATACAAAATTAAAGTACAATTAAAAGACAGAGTTAATGGGTTTATAAAATGTCTGTTTTTATTAAAATTTGTCATATTAAACACGTCAGAATTTTTAAGGGCAATATTCATCAAGCGTGTCTTCTGAAAATAGTCAGTTTACCATCAATTTACAATAATGTTTTCATTATTGTGACTTTCTGAACATTGCACCCTACGTTTGGTGTGCACGAAACACGTGAAGCACTTTAACTGTGTAATTTTCAGATGTGCAGCTGTTTTTTTTTAGGATCAAAATACAAGTTTTGAACTTTTAAAGCCTGACTGTTGGAGCTTCACGACCCCACCCTCAGTTGCTGTTCTTAGCCTGAGTAGAAGATATAGGCAGCAGCTCCTTGCCTGTTGGGGCTCTTAACACTTTGAATGCCAGGGCTTTACAACACAATGCTTTGCAATGCCCTGTTTGTTTATACACTGTACTCACCTTCATGAGTTGCTTGAAGCAATTCCATATATAATTTTTCTAGACATTATTTTCAAGTGAGTTTTCTTTCCCCTGGCATCTAGCATTTCTGGGGTTGAAAGCCCCCATTCAATCATTTGGAATGTCATTTTCCCCTGTAGTGCAGTTGGTTTGCCCCAGCATTGCTTTTATAAATTAGGCACTTTGAACCCTTTGCGGGTCAGAGTGTTATGAGCAATTCAGTGTGATTCATTACCCCAAAATTAGCTACCAAACTCATCATTTTCAGTTCTTCTACTGAAGTAGGTAAAAAGATAAGAGCAAATATGTCTTAACCCAGTTCTTGACTTTCTGTTTCCTTAGGGCCATATTCTATAAATTGAAGAAGTGCTATTCTGGAGAAAATATACTGTACCACTGATGATTTAAATGGAGATTTTAACCCCTCAAATTCTATATAGGTTTGACGTGCACGTGGGACCGCTTTAGCATTCAAGAGGTTTAGGCCTTGATTCAAATGAACCTGTCACCAAAAGAACACCCGTCAGCATTCTTTCAAGTATGGTAAGCAATTCAATTACCTGTGCTAAGAAGAAATATTAGCAGAAAAAAATGCACGAGCACTAAAGTTAGAGCCCATTAAGACACATTAAAATGAGTTCCATTTTCCCATTCAATTCCATACGTTTGGCAGAAACATGCATTAATGGACCACAGTTTATTGCCAAAAATCTACCAACTTTTTTTGGAGCAGTGTCACCTAACAGGTATCTTATTGAAATGTCGCCAAATGTTTGGCAACCATCAAAACGGTGCATTGAAAATGTCACCTGAATCAAAGGGGCGACATACAATCAAAAAAGTGACATTCTGATGTTGAATACTTCCTTCTGTTCTTCTTTCTCCTTATTTTCTTCTCTTCTGTCTTATTCCATTGCAACCATATGTCACTGTAAAAAAAAGTCTATTAACTATTTGAGTGCCACAATTCTATGCATACCTCTGGCACTTAAAGGGTATAAACAATTCCGGCAGTCCAATAATAATAAATAGTTTTGTGCCCAATGCAAATAAAAAAGGCCCAATCCATTAAAGATCTAAAATAAACCCCATAGAAAAATAGCAGTTTTACATTCCAAATACAAAAAATGCTATGATTTGGCCTTTTTTTTTTTATTATTCGCATTGGGCACACAACTATTTATTATTGGACTGCCGGAACACCCTTTGAATGCCAGAGAGGAGCGGAGCAGTGCGGTGTACCCCTCCAGCACTCATGCATCTCCTGCAACATATTTTTTTAAACAATATTAATGTGGACTTTATTTTTTTACAGTGACATCTGGTCGCTCAAAGAAGAAGACAGAAGATGAAGAAGAATAACTGAAGGAAGAAGAGGGAAGATGGAAGCTGACAGCAGAAGACAGACACAGGATGAAGGTAAGTGTTATACAGCTGTGGGTGTTAGGCTAGTGTTAGGGCCAGTATTGTTGCACTTTACTGTTAGGGGTAATGTAGGGTTAGTGTTTGGGAGGGTGACTGTTTGTTGAGCTCACGCTCAATGCTTGACAGTGTTTCAGGCACTGTTAGCCCATACATTTGATGTTCCCATTACTTACGCTATTTTGCATGGGTTTTGGGAACTTAAAACACACGATGGCCGTTTGGCCACAAGTCTGGTTCTGTGGCCTAACGTTCGTTGTGGTTTTAGTTAGTAGGGTACTTGAATGGCTCTGGCGATACATTAGCCGTTTTACCATACTTCTTTGAATTGAGGCCTAAATGTCCCATTTAAATAAATAGGGATTTGGTTAATTTCCATTTGTCCCCTGTGGTGAAGCTGGTTTGTCCCAAAACTGGTTTAATTCAGAAGTGTACCCATTTAGCTTATAGAATACATTCTATAGGTCTTTACGCAGAAAGTAGAAAATGTGCAATTCTAGAGCAAACTAAATGCAGCATAGGGGTTAATCAAAATTATCAGAGTTAAAATGGCTTTTAACCCCTTGAAAGATAGATTCCTTAGAGACCACTCTAGCCACAGTTTAATCCCTTGACTGCCAGGAGGTTAGCAGTTTAATGCTTAACAGTGCATTATTCACCAAATGTTACGTTTTTGTAGAATTTCCACTTCCATGGTAAAGTTGGTTACATCCAGAATGACTTCTTTTGGAGTATGGCCCTTTGATGTACAAAATAGCTGTCAGCAGGAGTACTTGTCCTTCTCACTCTGTCACCCTTGTCTAGATGTATGTTTTTGTGTGCTACTATAAATGTCTTGGTTTTTACTATGCAGTGAAATGCCCTCATTTTCCTTTTATATTAGATATATTGTTTGGTTTTGGACTCTTCACTGTAGAGCCACTGTAGGACTTATAAAACAGTAAATCTGATAATTAGCCCAACAGAAACAGAATATGATATTTATTGCACTGTAACAAGGGTTCCTTTACCTTCCTGGATCATTCAATTGTGTGAGGCCTTGCTTCATATTCACAAGAATAAAGATGAGCAATTCTGGTGCAAACCCACTGTACCATAAGGATTTTCCCCCCGAATTCCCATTGATTAAACCCTTTGGTGTCCAGCACATTGCACACTGCCCCTGCAATCTGAATTCTAATGGAGTTATATAAGGTGAGACACACAAATATAAATAAATAAATCCTGCATCAGTTCAAATGTTATTAGTGCCTATTTTATAGACAGTTGTTATTTTCTGCATGGTGCTGATATCTGCTAATCCACTACTGTAAAATTGCCAATAAGATCTGCCAGTTTTCTACTGCAAATCAACTGAGCAATCGAAGACATAAAGCTTCCCATTGACTTAAATGGGGCTTTCAAAGGACTACTAATGTAAAAAAAAAAAAAAAAAGTGTTTTGCATTTAGAAGAGCTTAAAAAATTGAGCTGAATGCAAAAAAAAATTTATCTCTCAAACCGCTAGGGTTTGAGAGATACAGGCATTTAAAGTTCGATGTCTCCTGCTGACAGCTGTAAAGCTGTCAGCAGGAGATCCGTGTTGGTCGACACAGAGGCTCTGCAGCAGAGCCACAATCATGTTATTGACAACGAATCCCTTCATTGGAGTGGTCTAAAACGTGTGCTTGCAAATCAGGAACACGTTTTAGATAATTCCAATGAATGAATGTATTTATTTATATAGCGTCACAAGTGTATGCAGCACTTACAAATGAAGGGATTAGTTGTCAATAACACGATTGTGGCTCTGCTGCAGAGCCTCCGTGTCGACCGACATGGATCTCCTGCTGACAGCTCTACAGCTGTCAGCAGGAGACATTGAACTTTAAATGCCTGTATCTCTCAAACCATAATGGGTTTTTTGCGTTTAGCTCAACTTTTTAAGCTCTTCTAAATGCAAAAAACTTTTTTTGACATTACTAACCCTTTAACTCCTTGAATGCATTGCAAAATACTGGAAACCTCCCTAGCATTCAAGGGAATAAAAAGCACATTTCTCTGTCATCCAGTGTGGAACACATGAACCCAGGGATAAGGTATCCTCCTGCTGGAGTGCAGGACACCTAAATACAAGGTCTCTGAGGCAGAGATTCTCTTCTTGCATCCACTTTACCCCTTGTCTCCATTTAACTCCAAGTTTTAATTGACCTCCCACAGAAGAAGGTTGTATGGGCACTGTTGTCTTAATTAGCCTTCTTATTTATTTTAATTCTTAGTATATGGGTCTATATAATCATTATGCTGGCTGCTATTAATTGACTTCCTTCTTCATGGATTGTCCAGTTCACAGGTTCATTTCCAGGACCTTAAATCTGTGGAGCTTGACTTGAATCTATAGTCTTTACCTCACTCTTGAGCTTCTCTGAACTCTTTGTTATACTACAGTGGGAGCCCGAAGACTGAAGCTGCAGGTGAGTTAAAGTGATAGTAATGTTTCACAAAAACAGCAGCTCCAATTAATCTTCATAGTAATTTGGGCCATAGAGTGTGTTATTTCAATACTGTCAGAGTTGTGGTTCAAGAGTAATTGAATGATAAAGTTCCCCTCCCGCCCCTTTTACCTGATGTACGCCACCTCCCCTCAGATGTGGAATCTGATTGCTAGACCAGACAGATAACAGCAGGGGACAATCTTCTTCCTATGAGAACAATAAAAACCCTGCCCCCCTTGACAAGTTTTTCAGCTTTTTCCCTTATCTTAATTGAAGATTGTCCCTCTCTGCAATCTACCTGGGCACCTCCCAGCTGTTCTGAGGTAAGCAGTGTTACATCAGTACAAGGGGCGGGAGGGGGATATTTTATCATTCAGTTATTCTTGAACTACAATTCTGACATAATTGAAATAACACTGTCCAAGGTCCAAATACTATGATGATTCATTAGAGCTGCTTTTATTATGAAACATTAGTATCCCTTTAACCTTTTTAGTGCTATAGTCCTGTTCTATGTCCCTATTCTACTGTGACCCACTGGACTGTGGTGTTTTGTTTGTGATGCACTGTATCCCTTTATTTTATTCTCAATGTATGTGTCTATGCTGGCAGATTTGATAAGGCCAGTTAACTCCTTCTGTTCCTTGTGTCTGCTAGCAACACTGTCTGGCAATAGATGCTTCACTCTAGTGACCTTTCTTGTTGATTCACTCATTTCGTAATTCCTTTCTAAATTTATTTTATGCTTCTATTAACTTGACTGAAACTGTGATGTGGCCCCTTTAAGACTGGGTACCCGGGTAGTGGCCATCTTTTATTTCACACACTATTCTTGTATGGGACATGTATCTTACCCAGTTCACCACTAGAGGGTCAGAGTGGGCTCATGCTGAATAAAGTGATCTGCTCTTCTTCGTTACATAGTAGTTTAGGTTGAAAAAAAGACTTGCGTCCATCAAGTTCAACCCTTTTCCTATTCCTGTTTACGCCTGTTGATCCAAAAGAAGGCAAAAATACCCTTAATACAGCAATTTCAAATTCTGCCTTGAATGGTGGGGGGGGGCGACGACAAAAATTCCTTCTTGATTCCATGTGGCAAACAGTTTCTCCTTGGATCAACAAGCACTAAATAAATATTAATCCCAATAATAACATACATAGCCCTCTATGTTATGCTCTTTTAAACAAATGTCCAGGCCCTTTTTAAAGGCCTCTGATGTATTTGATAGCACTAACTCCTCAGGCAGTGAATTCCATACCTTTATTGTCCTCACTGTAAAGAATCCCTTCTGCTGTTGTAGATGAAATCTTTGTACTGTTCTGTTAATGAACAGGTCTTTGAAGAGCCCTTTATATGGGCCCTGAACATATTTATATAATGTTATCATATCCCCTCTAAGACAGTTTCTCGATTGTGTAGAAGTGTAACTTTTCTAGCCTTTCTTCATAACTAAAACTTTCCATTCCCATTATTAGTTTTGTAGAACTCCTCTGCACTCTCTCTAGTTCCATAATGTCCTTTTTCAGAAAAGGCACTCAGAATTTACCAGCATATTCTTGGTGGGGTCTTACAATGGACCTGTAAAGAGGGAGAATAATATCTTCCTCCCATGAGTCAATACCCCTTTAAATACATGCCAATATCTTACTGGCCTTTGCAGCTGCCAACTGACACTGCGCGCTATTGCTAAGTCTATTGTCTACCATTACTCCCAAATCCTTTTCATTAGCGATCCCCTCTGGGACAGTATTCAGGGTTTGGGAGGGTGCTGTATTAAAATGGCTGGAGGTCCACTTTTTGCTTTGTATGCATTTCAGAATTATAGCTCTCAAACTCCCCCATTTCCCAGACTTTCTAGGGAAGGAAGGGTGCCCTTTCAGAAACCATTTTGCCTGGTGATTACACGTGCTATGGAGAGGCTGGTCTCTGCCTCCTGAGTGCCATTTTTAACCTTTCAGTCAGATAAGTACTTTTTAAATTTTTTGAGTACTTTTCTGCTACTTGGACTAATTTTGTCCTTTTTTAGTCAGAACCCAAAGGACACATAGGCAAGTGTAAAGCTAAGGATTCTGGGGTCCCATTAACCACCTACTCTTATCTGCTGAGCAGGAAACAGTTTAGGTTAAGGCTCTTATCTGTTCAATCGCTTCTATCCCCTCATCTACTAAAGAGGTCCTAATCTCTTGATCTGGAGGGCACCCTAATTAAATCCCCCATTAAGCACTTACATCTTATTCTCTGTGTGTGTGTTGGGGAAGGGGTTCATTCTCAGTTTGCTGGGGATTATTCTGCTGAGGAAGGAGAGAATGAGGAGATTAATTAGATTTTTCTCTATCATTGGGGGATGTCTACAAGAAGGCTGAGGGACTTGTTAGGATAGTCCTGTATACACTTCAGGTATCGGATACCTCTGACTCTGGCTCTTCTTCTCTGTACATATTACAGAGATGTTAAAAGAAGGTACTCATTTTTCCTTCTCATCATTCTATAGACCAGGTTCTCCTGGAAAACAACTGACAGATGACTTTTTCTTAACAGACTCATTTCTAATCTGTATCCTGTTTTTCAGCCAAGGCTTTAATGTAGTGGGCTACCCTACCTGCAGCTGATCCCACTATCTCAAGTGGGCAGCTTCAGTGATGGATCAGTGGGTTTTGCAGGTAATTTTGGAATTGTACCTCATAGATTTCAAATAATTTCCTGCTCACCATTTTTTCTTGCTCAGAGTACCTTGGGATCTGGATTGGGGATGTTTGTTTCTAGATTCAGTCTCCTCCCTGATAGAAAAGCACTCAGACCTTTTCATTGTTCCAAAACAAGACTGTGGCTGCTATCCTATTCTGGACTTAAAAAAACTCAACCATTTTGTGCTGGCCCCATTGTTCAAAATGTAGTCTTTGCACTCTGTCATTGCGGTTAATTATCTGAGGGAATTTCTTGCCTCACTAGACCTCCAGGAAGGTTACCTGTAAATGCACATGGATCATCATTGTTCACTGCCCTTCCTTTTGGTCTGACATCCACTTCCAGGGTCTTCACAAAGATCATGTCCACTTTGACAGCTCACATCCACACTCTCTCTTTGACCCCTTACCTAGATGGCCTTTTACTCAAGGCTCCTTGACTCTCCTAGATTCAGGAGTGCTTCTCCGTTCTTGAAAAGAATGGTTAAGTGCTCAACTTCCCAGGCCCTCCATTTCCTAGGGATGAAGTTTGATAATCTCCAGGGAGGGCATTTCTTCCAGAAGACACTCATCTTATCTGTTTCATGTCATATATCTGTCTTTCCTGATGAAGGAAGACCTTCACTAGCTTCATCAGTCTCATCTGATAATGGGATGTCCGTTTATCATCCCTTTTCAGCTGGGGTGCTACCATGAGTTCCATGATGGCCCAGGATCTCTGGACTAGGAAGGAGAGCCTCCTAGCCATCAATGGGGTATCTCATGACTCACCTAGAGCTATGCCACTTGTCTCATCCCCTGCCAAGACCATCCAGTGAGGATTTAGTCAGACAGTGGGTCAGCAGTCGCTTATGACAACTGTCAAGGAAACCTCTTTCAGCAGCTTCCATGCACCTTCTGACACTCAGGATGACCTTCTACTGGTGACTGTGTCTTTTCAGTATGTTGCTGAAAACCAGGCTATGTCCTATAAGCCCCCTTATCTGATTTCTTTTCTCAGGATAGGGTGCATTCACGTACTCCTCACGATTTAAAAAAAATTAAGACACTTTTAATCTTTTTTGATATATAACCTAAGTAGACTAAGTTATATAGAGGTGATACATCCCCTTTAAAGAGCTGGTGACTCATGTTACTATCAAAATCTATCCCTCAGAAAGAGAGAGTGGTTTTAAGTTTGAAAATAATTTTAAATTGATATTTGTTATACTATTGTTTTGGTTATTGTCATGCAATCACTGTTTGATCGTAATAAGGATCGCAAACTAATGAAGATAAAACTATTATATGACGGAGTCCGGAATAGTGGTTTCTCCACTGCAGGAAATGGCTCAGATGATGGATTTTCTAAGCTATTCTACGCATTGGAGAACCAACTATGGCTGGAGGCTAAGCATTGGTGGGAAATAATCATGCTTAAATATTATATAGACAGAAAATAATCCCATTTGAGACTAAATTTATATCCCTCCTTTAACCCCTTAACGACCCTTGACAGTCATAGTACGCCAAGGGTCGATCTGACTGAACGACTCATGACGTACTATGACCGTCATGGAATTCCGGGTTTCCCCCGTGGCTGCATGCCGTTCGAGGAGTCCGGAAGCGGAAGAAAGAAAAAAAAATGCTCCGTGGTCCTTAACTGACCGCGCCAGTCGTTAAGGGATTAAGGAGGAAACTTTCAAGGCAGAGTGGGATTCAATAATTGATAACTGTTCAGTCGGACTGATGAATTTGTTAATTAAATATAGAGAGGTCAAATTAAGTGATTTAACAACAAAAATAGATTATATAAAAAAAGATACTGAGAAAAGTAAAAATAATCCACAGTTTGATAAGTTAAATGATAGAACATTGTTAAATGTAAAAAAAAGTGAAGATGCAATTATTGTTCAAAAAACAAAAAAGGTAAATAGAGATAAGAATGATTATGTTGTAGGACAGATCAGAAAATGGAAGCATAGCCGCAATATAAATATTATTTGTCAAGAGCAAAAAGTAGTCTCAAATGAGACAGATCTTAGAGAAAGATCCTGACAGGAAGATAAAGAACAAGGAGATATCAATTCTCCACATAATCATACATACACTCCTGGGTTTCAGAGGTATCAACAAATACATGGTAACCAGAATACGGGGACAAGAGGTAGTTCTGTTCATTATAGTAGATGGAAGTTTAATAGGAGATTTAGAGGGAGAGGAAGAGGTAGATATGATCGTTCTAATAGCCATCACACATATAATATGAACTATCAGAGAAATAGAACAGGTGATCAACATGTTTTGTCCTGAACACCCAACATCATAAGGGGGGAGATGGACATATCCACATTTGAACACTCAAAACAGTATGCGATATTAAAGGGAATGGGAGACAGAGAGTGGATGAATCCTTGGAGTGGGACCAAAAGGAATATAGAAAGAGAAGAGGAGTTAGGGGCAGTACGGGGTCACAAGCAGCAACAAAAAAGCAGAGTAACACTAACTACAGAACTGTAAAGATTTTCAATGAGTCCTTATATAGGCTAAATTATGCTGAAACTTCAGTGTTAGAAAAAGGTTTGGCCTTTTGTCCGACTGTAGGCCCCAATTTATCTAACCTTTGTGTGGGTATGATCAGATATATTAGAAAATTAACTTTAGAAAGACATTTTAAGAAAAACAATAACGATCATGTGGAATTCAATCATCAAATAAATGAACAAATGTAGGTTGGAAACATTGAGGAACTCAGTGTAATGGATAATGAGACCAACATCCAAAATTATGTTGCTAATATTTATATACACGGTTATATACACACTCCATTTGAGCCTAAGTCAAAATTGTATCCTACGAAGAGTAAAGGACATTTTATTGAGACTTTCCATTCTCTAGTATTAGATAATTTTAAAACCTTTACTAAAAATCCTTTAATGATATACATCATAATTAAAATAAAGAAGAATTTAAGGCCATTAAAAGTCTACAAGATAACAAATAACCATTAAAAATGTGGATAAAAGTGGAGGTGTAGTTATCTGTAAGAGAGCGGATTGCATTAAAGAGGCCTGCACATTCTATGTGATAATACACAATATGAAGTGCTTAAGGGTGATCCAACAAAAAAGAATTCAGTTGAATTCAGCCATTTGGTAGAGGAGGCATATCTTTAGAGCACTTTGTCCAAATCAGAGAGGGACTTTGTGTATCTGGAACATCCCAAAAGTGCTGTTATCACTTACCTAAAATACACAAGGCCCTCTTGGATCCACCTGGACACCCGATTATATTTGGGATAGATAGCCTCACATCCCACTTGTCTGAATATGTGGATTATTGGCTGCAGAGATTCGTGGTTGAACTGGATTCATACTTAAGAGACACGGGACGTTTGTTGAATCTTCTGGAGGGATTCATTTGGGAGGATGATTTCAGCTGGGCTACACTGAACATAATGGCACTTTATTCTAGTATACCGCACAAAATTGGTGTTAAAGCTTTAGACAATTTTTGGGGTTTAGATATTTTATTTATTTTGGAGCATAATAATTATTTTTTTTGGACACTTATTATGCACAGGTCAATTGAGCAGTGATGGGGATGAGATTCACGCCGAGTTATGCCAATTTATTTATGGGTTATTTTGACTTCTTATTTTTAGGGCATGATTGCCCATTCGGCATGAATATCGTCCTCTGTCACCTGTTTATTGATGATCTTATTAGGTCACTTTTGATTTATTTATAGATTATTTTAATAGCAACCCATGGAGGATTCATTTTACGTCCATCTTTAGCCCAACTTAGGTTGTCTTCCTAGATTTGAGGTTAAAGATGGAGTAAATAATACTATTATTAGCAGCACACATTTCAAGCAAGTTGATGCCAACAGTTTTCTGGATTATAAAAGTTCCCATATAGCCAGTTTCTGAGATTATGTAGAAATTGCACTGAGATTAGTGATTTTGATTCACAAAGTAAAATTCTAACAAATGGATTTGCTGAAAAAGGTTATCCAGATGGACTAATTAAAAATTCATACAAAAAAGGCAAGAAATAAATGTAGGAATGAAACCATTAAAAACCAAAATGCCACTGTAGGGCTAAAAATAGTAAGAGCAAAAATAACATCAATAATACATTTAGTTTTGTAACCCAATACAATACAGCACATAAGGAAATTATAGCTATCTTGGAAACCCACTGGCCTATATTGCAAAAAGATCCTATGTTGCTATCAACCAAAAGTAATACTTAGACGAGCTAGGACTTTAAAGAGTAATGTGGCGCCAAGCAAATTAAAAAACAATGGATTAAGTGGTAGGAAGATGGACACATTTCTGGATAAAGTTGGTTCTTATAAATGTGGACATGATAGGTGTTTAATCCGAAGAAAGATCATGATAAAAGAATATTTTCATCCAATTCCACAGGAGAAGTGTTTGACATAAAACAATATATGCCCTGTGAGAGTGCATTTGTCGTCTATTTGATAAATTGCAAATGTGGTCTACAATACATTGGGAAAACCACCCAAAAGCTCTGAACTAGATTCGGGCAACATAGGTGAAATGTGGAAAGTGTATACAATCGTCATAGTGTCTCTCGACACTGTATGTTAGCACACAATTGTGACAGTTCTGTTTTGCAGGTTATTCCTATAGAGCATATCAAGTGTTCTACTACTTACAATAGGACTCAGAGATTAATCAATCGTGAGTCTTATTGGATCTTTAAGATGGACACATTGTCACCGTTGGGACTTAATGAGTCTATAGAGAGCACGAGATAATGTATTTGGTGGTACGTGTTCTCCTTATGTATGTTGTGGACCAGATTGTCTGTTTACAGATGATTTCAGTGTTTTCATTTCTTTAGTGATATCAGTATTACTTAATTGTGGTCTTTAGTTCACGCGGTATAATATTTGCAATATTCTTTAGTTTTGATATGGTATTTATTTTTTATGGGAATTAATAAGGTTACTTTCATGTCTGGGCAATAGCGTGTGATTTGTGGTGTATACTTAGGTATACATATGCCAATAAGACTTTTAGTCTGAGCTAATGATGTACATGACTTGGTGTCATTTTATTTAAGGTGTCAGCTGCAGCGCCTAGTTGTACCGCACTTTAATTCCTGTCGTTCTTAGTTTACTTTTAGCTACTTGGTGTGGTCAAACATGTATTGAGTCATCCGATTACTTTATCTATGTCATGGATTAGCGAACACCTTAATTGATTCATTTCGTATAGTGATCTCCTCTGGTTTATCCTGGCAGGTTTACATAAAGTGATACTCCCATTTATCGACGTTGTTGCACTGTCTTTATTGCAGAGATCTATAAATCCATTTGCTTACATACTTTTTTTGTGACTCGTTGTATTGAACAGAAATATGGGTAGGTGTATTACCTTTCTTGCCCTCTTCCTTTTCAATGAAATACTTAGGGTTAAGTTCAGATAGATCGACAGTTGTGTGTCTGCTGTATGTTTCTGTTCTGAGATGTGGATCTTTGCAGCCAATATATAAAATATGTACATATTAATTGGTTTTGAAGTTAAAAGGATCCTCTTTAAGTGATTAAAAACAGGACCCTTTTGAAAATATTGGAGAATGGATAATAGTCGGCAATGAAAAGGGTTAATAAATTGTAACACTGTGATATTCATTACATTGTTACCGATTGGTTAGTTAGTAAGAACTCTATAGGTGGAGAGATTTGAATTGAGGGTTGGGTATAAAGGGATTCAAAAAATGGAAGCGTGCTGTTTGTTTGTTTTTATGATTTATCCACTAAGCTCACTGTTGTTTGATAAAGTAGTGGTTAAACGCTACAAATTGCATTACATTGAATGAGCAAAAATTCATTTGTGGATTTTTGTTTTTATGCATGTGTTTTAAGTATGAAACACACAAATGCTAAATGTATATATTTTTCATAAAATGTTTGATACATGATCAGTACGCCTTAAAGTTTAACTTCCCGATTACCCACTCACCACTACTATTAACCCCGTGGAAACTGGAAGCAATCAGCTGAGAACTGATAGTCTGCTGCTTGAGCAGAGACACGCATATTCCCCCTGCATGCGATGCCGGTGTATTGGAGACACCGGTGAAATCTACTTGCACTGCCTTTCTACATAAAAAATGTCATTAACATTGAGAAATGGGGGGACTTGCTATTTAGACTTATCCTGGGGCCCATGATTTTGGATGGTGGACCTGGAGACCATTAATATTTACTGTCTGTAGTAAAGAAACTGAGGGATTATTGTTAGGTGTTATTTCCCTTTTAATTATGCCAATTTAATGCCATTTGTATTGACATCAAGAGAGCGCAGTGAATGTGCAGAGTTAGAGTTCAAGAAAACAACTCTAACTTGTTAAATTTTATATGGTGCAATTGTTTTGCTCCTCATTTACTAATTGTTTGCATTGATACATATGCCTCACTGCAAATTGAATATTCTGCTTAAGTATAAGTAGGTCACATTTTAATTATAAGGGGTTTTAACACATGAATTGACCACAGGGAACATATTTGGGACCTGCGCAAACATAACTAAAATATTATTAGGATTTATTATTAGAATGACTAAATAGAGAAAAGTTCATTTCTCCCTTTTAGTACCAGAGGGGTTACACAATGCATTGCAGAGCAATGCGTTGCATACCCCTCTGGCACTCCAAGGGTAAAATGAATTTAGAGCACTTCAACCAAGATGTCTTAACAGGAAAAAAAACATACAAAACTATATAATAATTCGCTAGGATGTTTGTCAGAAGCCGTCATGCTCAGCAGAGACTGCCCGAACACACAGAATGCTGGGAGTTCTGTGCTGGGAGCATCCTGTGCTTTCGGGCAGTCTCTAAAGTGCATGACTGTGTTGGCGGCAGGATGCACTCTGGCACTCAAAGGGTTAACATCACTTGGACCTTGGCCCGTGTACACCGGCTTTTTACAGTTATAGAAGATAAATGTACTGTCTTCAAAATGTTGTTAGAGAAAATATACTTATCATTATACACATCCTGGAGGAACACATGTAAAAGAAACAAATCAAGAACTTTTAGGGTCAGGAGCCAGATTGATCTTAAAAAAAAAACATCGACTAATAGACTCAAATCATCTACAAAAGGACAAAATGGTTATAGCCAAAACATAAACTGAAAGATTAATTTCAAAACATTATAAGGCAAATTGAAATGAGAGTTTTCAGGCTATATGCATAAATCTAAAGATGGGCTATTCTGGAGCAAACCAACAGCGCCATAAGGGACAAATGAAAATTCTGATTAATTTAAATGGAGCATTTAATGCCAAAAGTTCTCTAATGCATTGTTTTACCTTGCGTTGGAGACCTCCCAAACATCGAAGAGGATAAAAATCCTATTAAATCTTCTGAATTCCAGAGGGGTATGCAACGCATTGCTAAGCAAAGCATTGTGCATTGTATTGGCACTCAGAGGGTTAAATCAATAGGAATTTTGTGGATTTTTATTCTCCACATGGAATGTAGTTGGTCTGTTCCAGAATTGCTAATTTTTAGCTTTGTGTATACGGCATTACATTATAAATGATGCAATATCAGATGCGTACACTCATTAGGATAACGAAAAGGAAAGATTTTTTTTTCTTCAATATCTGCTAATAATGACACCAATAACATATAATGTACAAAAAACTGAAGTAGCTTTGTGCCTGGTGTCCCTGGAAAAGGAAGAATGTCCCCTTTCCAGCATTATGTTAATCAGTGCACAGGGAGCCAGATATTATCTCCAGTACTATCCACCCCTCCACCCTTACCAGAAAGATCCTTGGGCCTGCAATGAAGAAACTGCAATTTGAAGAGACCAGCACCCCATCACTGGACAGTGCCCAGCATGAATGGTACTTACACATTTAACCTCATGAGGACCTGTGGGGTGTGCAAAGCAATTGACACAAGCATAGGCAGGAATACTTTCAATAGGATTCACACCAGCAGCAGTATATCTGTTGCCTGAGTATGAACATGTGGTAACAGTGAAATGAGAATTCTGAGATAGTAAGGCAGGAGAACATTGTGCAATACCTGCCCCCAAAGTCAGGACAACCAGTAAAAGCCCTGTCTTCACTCCCATCCCCTTCCCCACCACTGATGATTTTTGCATCAGTGGTAAAAACTGTGGGCTGGGATGTATGCAGTGCCTGTTAATTATACAAAATGTCTGTTTGCCTCAACAGGCCAGGAGTTAGCCACCTGAATTCCTTTAGCTGTTTTTGAACTATAGCTCCCACTATCCTTAGTCAGCCAAAGGTAATTGTATACTAACGACATCTGGGGGGAGGCAGGTTGCCATCCAAAATAATCATATGCCCAACAGGAGCTAACTTATTTCATAATCTGGGTGCTGAAGTTTGGTGAGTCTCTGATCTGACATGGGCATAAAGGACACAAGGGGATTTCTGGGCTGCTGGAAACCCCCTCTCTGTTTGTTCTTGAGGTGAGTACCTGAAGTTTGGTGCATAGTTGTATCAAAGATACTGCAATTAAATGCTGTTTTTGCTGCTTGCACATACTTTTTATGTCAATATAGGTATAAACAGCTTGTTTGCTGTTGAAGGTGTAAGCCAAAGATGCCAGAAACTAGTTCAGACAATACAGGATTACAAAAGGGCTTTACAGAATAAAATAATGGGATAGGAGGTCACTGCTTTAGAGCTTACAATCTAAAATGAATAATGGAGACATAAACTTGCAAGCACATTTGCTTATACATTTCTGTTAACATCATGCAGCTGCAGACTAAGGTATGTACTGCAGTGTGTGATTGCTTTACTGTATACACTGTGCCTCTGTTAAGACTTTAATGCAGGCAAATCACAAATGGTGGAAAACTGACTAATTTTTACAATGATTTCTGTTGTGCCTTGTGAGTACCTCATATGCCACAGAATGCCCATACACTCCTATACTACCCTTCCCTTGGACAATTTGTGGTGTAGATAACTAAGTATATAGGTGATAAGCAGGCATAGCACAAACATTAATCTCAAGCACATATTTTAGTGTTGTAGTGTGGTATTAGAACATCTCCCTAACAGAGTACATAGGAGTTAATTGCAAAATACAATGTCAGAGTGCAGGTTAAATTAAAATTTCCAATGAGATAAAGGTATTTCATGAAGTACCTGAATTACACACTTTACCTGTAACATATACACTGAAGGGCTGTATTCACATCTTAGGTTCTTGTAGACAGGGCACCCTAGATTCCCTTTAGCCGCACCCCCACATATCCCATGACCCTGCCCCTAAACTTTCCACTGTTGAAAACACCAATAAAATAAAATATACAAACGCAAAAAGTTATTAAAAGTATTGACATTTATAGGGGTGTATAAACTGGTAATCAGAAGTCCCAAATTAGTATACAAACTGGACACTACAGCAATACATAAGTTGGTAATTAAACTTGTCAACATAAATAAAAAATAATGAGTGTCTAATTGAAGAGCACTAGAATATTGGCCAGCCCACTCAGTATAGCTGAAATAGCCAGCATTTATATGGTGCATCTCACAGTCAGGAGTCCTAGAGAGTTGCCCCATTTATTTTTAAGCAAAGATATAAATATTTTCTGCTATTGTTGATTTTATAAATGTAGTATACTGCACTCTAAGACAATGGCTACCAAATATGGTGTGATTAGACCAACGTGGTGCACAAGTGATTCAATCAAAAATATTTTAAGGGATAGCTCTAGATGGAAGGAGATAGGGATGGAGTTGCAAAGTTATGGAGCAATAAGTGAGATGTTCTTAATACAGGACAGGGCAAACATGCTGTTGGTGTGGCAAGAAGACAGATATGAGTGAAGAAGAAATGTTCAGGACTCTAAGTAAGGATCAGTGTTGAAATGAAAGGGGGGTTAGCTGAGTAGATGCCTTTGAAGGTAAAATATGACAGTAAGGAAAGAAGCAGAAGCAATACATCTGCTACTGGCACTATTGGCTTTGATAAAGGTTGTAGTCATTATGAAGGGAGCACATAGATGGCTTAAGTGTGGATACACATCATGCTGGCATAGTGAGAAGAGGAATGTGAAGCTACTGAACATTGTAAGGAGGAGTTTCTCTAAGTCTCACTGTGATATGGAGGGGGTTGGCTTGTCTTGAGATGATATAGTGGAAGCATTACAGAAAGCTTTTAAACTGTTTGAAGAGCTGTGAAGATGCATACACTCGTGGGAGTGTTAAGAGAGATCAGAGATGAGATTCAGGGAGAGGATACCAAAGCTTTGAAGGAGAATCGGTGAACTTTAAATCTAACATTAAATTTATTGTTGTCATTTCAATTACTAAAACAGTAAGAGGTTAGAAAAATAAAACATCGTTGGGATAAAATTTGTATTCCTAGGTTTCCTGATTTTCTTTTCAGTTATAGCCCATATCTTAAACAAATTGTCAGGGTAATGAAAAGAGCATAATTACGTATGAAATGTGCCTGCATGTGAAAGTACAGTACTTGGTTTCTATATGCACTGGTCCCCTACAGTAGAAAGTTCTCAGCAGTTTATATGTGCCATTGCGGCATGTCTGTCTGATCCCGAGACTTTGTTCCCTTTCAGACAAAATTGTAGTTTGTAAGATTTGCATTGAATGTTATAATGCTGGGTTCCTTATCAGTGTATAGATCCCAACCCTCACGCATGGCATGCTGTATTCATTTTCAGTGTATAGATTACAAACATCCTTATATAGCGTACGTGTTCATTATTTTTGTATCAATTCCCAGCCTCATTATAGGTTATGTTTCTTTTCAGAGTGTAGATATCCAGTATCATTATACAATATACTGTGTTAATTATCAATGTATATATATATGAAGCATCATTATTCAACATGATGGCTTCAGTATCAATATAAATATGCTCATTACCGTTATATAGTACAGTATGTTCCATACCTGTATATACCTATAGACAGTCATCAGTTTATACAGTGTAAAAAGGCCATTAGTTTTTGGATGCATAAATCAAATATAAGGTCCCTTTCACACAGGCAACATTGTTTCAATGACAGCAGCACTTGAAAGAAAACACATTTTGTGAACTGTGTCCTATGGGGCATTTCGCACAGACAAAATGCACTAGGATTGTCCCAAAGAGAAGCAGGATGCTGCAGCTTTCCTCCGACAGTGCAAAAACACAGCTGCAAATTTGTGTTATAGGATTCAATGGAATTGCATTGAAATCGTACTACTACCAATGTAGATAGGATACTGATTCAGAGAAATGTCCCATGGAGTCACAAAGGAAATGTTTTACCTTCTTGGGGCTTCATTGGAAATGGCTTCAAATGGAGGGTTTTCTTTGCCTTCCCCTGGATCATCAACAAGGGTGATATGGCAAAGGCTGAACTTGATGGATACATGTCTTTTTTATAGCCTCATCAATTATGTTACTATGACTGGTTCTGGGTTTTCTCTGCAATTTTGTCTTTTTTATTTATATTGAGACAGTGGGATAATAGGACATTTTTGCTACATTTTTTTTAAATACACCCAAGTTGTTATTATTTGCTAAAAAAAAGTTATGCTACAAAATGTGCCCTGTGAAAGGACCTTTAGGCTAAATGATTAGATAATTAATTCTAGTTATAACAACATCTGAGGCTGACTAGAAAACAGATGCTAGGGGGACACAGGAGACTTTGGTATTCAAAATAAGGACTGAATTCCCCGCTTCCTACAAAATTCAACATAGTATTATTATACAGCATCTACTGACCTTCACTCAGTCACGGATATTGAACCTCACACACGAGACTAAAACCATCAGGTGCTCACACATAGACTGAACCCACAAAGTAAAGACTGAAACCAGCACTACTTTTACACAGAGACTAATTGTCACACATGCACACATATGGAGACTGACCCACACACAAGAGACTACTTCCACACATGCACACAGGGAAGTATTTACTTAGCTCTATGTGCTGCACCAGCCACTTACACTTATGTTATTTATGAGAAAGGTAATGATTCATTCATAATCAGATATTGGGTTAACACAAGACGAGGTCATGGGAAGAGCATGCTTTTATGAGGAATAGATCATGCCAAACTAATCTTTTCAGCTTCTATGAAGACGTAAGTAGCAACCTGGATAATAGTAAGGCAGTTGATGTAGTATATCTAGATTGTGCAAGGCTTTTGATACGGTGCCACACAGAAGGCTGGGGTATAAAATAAGGAAATTGGGGCTAGGGGATAACCTTTGCAATTGGGTAGAAAACTGGTTGAAGTATAGGGAACAGTGTGTGCTTGTAAATGGATAATTCTCCAATACAATTAAAGTTGAGAGTGGAGTACCTCAGGGTACAGTACTAGGTCCACTGATTTTTAACATGTTTATAAATTACTTGGAAATAGATATAGAAAACAAAATATCAATATTTGTAGATGACACTAAACTATGCAGGGTAATTAATTCAGAACAGGATATTTGCTCTCTACAGATGGATTTACATAAAATGGCAGATTGGACAACTAAATGGAATATGAAGTTTAATGTGGGAAAGTGTAAAGTCATGCATTTGGGAAGAACAAATTCAAATGCTACTTATGAACTTAATGGAATAATTTTAGGTGACTCGTTGCTAGAGGAAGACCTGGGTATCCTTGTCAACTACAATCTTGGAAACTGTGACCAGTGTCAAATAGAAGTAGCAAAAGCAAACAAAGTCCTGTCTTGCATAAAAATGGGTATTGAAGCAAGTGTGGACAACATCATTTTGCTGTCGTACAAATCATTGCCAAGACCTCACCTCAAATATGCAGTGCAGTTTTGGGCACCAGTTCTGAAAAAGGATATTCTAGAAATGGAGAGGGTACAGCGAAAAGCCACAAAATTAATCAAGGGAATGGAGGACTTGACGTATGAGGAATGACTAGACAAACTTGGTTTATTTACTCTAGAGAAAAGACGACTAAGAGGAGATCTTATCACATTGTACAAGTATATGAGAGGTCAATACAAGGATCTCTGCGGTAAGCTATTTATTCCAAGGCCTGATCAGGTGACCAGGGGACACCCCTTGAGATTAGAGGAAAGGAGGTTTAGACTTCAGCAGAGGAAGGGTGTTTTACAGTAAGGTCTGTTAAATTATGGAATTCTTTGCCTGTGTATTAGTCTTCATCAGACCTTCCTGGTTGGCGTACTAACATATTTGGTAGCAGGAAAGCTATATAATTCTCATTTCTCTTGGTTGTGAGGCAAGGGTTGAACTTGATGGACATGTCTTTTTCAGCCAAATTTATTATGTTACTATTTTGCATGAGCAGAAATCTCCCATTGAGTATAAGGGAGGTGAGTGTCTTGTCAAGACTGACATTAAAACAAGTGAAAATGACTCAGGCAAGGTGCCACACACCCTGGGACATTGAGTTACTGGTTATTCACCCACTTCTATCTCTATTATTAGTTTATGTTATTTTTTAAGATGTGCATCAATGCTGTGGTTAGCAACTAATAATAGAGCTAGAAGAGGGTGAATAACCAGTAACTTGATGTCCCAGGGTGTGTGGCACAACAGCGGGATGCCAGCACATTGCAAAGCACACCACTGTGGTGAGAGCACCCCACAGATGAAAGAAAATATAATACAGCAAAAAGTATTAAACATTAAATGTACATCGTGCACTTGTCCATCTGCTGGCCACTTGCCCCAGCTGGGTCTAACCCAGGTGCCCCTTCCCCCATGATCCTGGGGTTTTAGTTGTTCCCTGCTGTGCAGTTTGGTTTGTCCCAGAACTGGTCGAATTCATTTGGTACATACAAGAGACCTCCCCCCAGAACGAAATGATGTGGAGAAAGAAAAAAACCCTACATGATAGAAGGGGAAAGAGACAAACAGCCCCGGTCAGCACAGACCTGTGAGCGCTCAGATCCTGAAGGGACATGGGCGTAGCTTAAGAGATAGGATGGATGAGGGAGGAATGCTGGTGTATGAATGGCCCGAAGACTGTGCTGTGGGTGAGTAGAGCAGTTTGAGGTACCTGCAACATGAGATGTACTGGAAATGTCCTGAGAGAATAGGCTGCTAAAAAGACACATCAAAATCCCAATTACTTTAAGTTAGGGCTTTGTAACCAGTTGAATGCCTCATAGGACTCCAATACATTGCGGAGGACTACGTTGGATTCTAGGGGTTAAAAGCCACAACTTAAAGTAATGGGTGTCACTGCCCGTTCCCCTGTGGTGCAGTTTGGTTTGTCCCACAACTGCTGAATTATTGCAGAATGCTCAGCGCTCACATGGCGGGATCCTGGGGATTATTACACTGACATGGACGTGACCAGTGTGGTGGCCATGGCAGAAGGAAGCAGTGTGACCCAGCGGACTAGGGCAGGATAGTAATGCAAGGGTTCCAGGCTGTCTGTGTGAGTGAGTGGGTCCAGCCTCTCTTCCCCTTCACTAACACACTAGAGAGCACATAGCAGCGCTCTACACACAATTGTGTAATGGTTCTAAAGGTACACATTACAGGTGGATTCTGTGACATTATACATAATAAAATATGCAGGCTGGTGTGGGAGGTAGGGTGTAGGTAAGACTTGGCAAGTTCTTAGCGTGTAAGTCCGCCATTTAATTTTTTGGTTTAAAGAGGAGATAGTGGGGAGGGGCAAAGTTACGTCCCTGTGTATGCTGGCCTCAGGAAGTGTGTAGGAGATATGTAGATCTTCCTAGCTCTGCCCTGGGGTGTGTATGTTGGGCTCAGGCAGTGTGGAGGAGATCTGCATATGTCCTCTTAGCTGCCAGCCCTGGAGTGTGCGTATTATAATTGAGTGTGTAATACTGGACTCAGACAGTGTGTAGGAGATATGCAAATCTCCTTTCTGCTGCCTCCCTGGGGTGTGTGAGGCTCGGATGTAGAATTTGTGGTCACATGACAACTTCTTCTTTTATAGTGTATATATATTATGATAAATACTCACAGCTTTAGGATTTCTTAGCACAGTCTTCTAGGGCTATAAACAACAGAATCTGGAAGTCTCTTTAACAAAATGTATTGTATAGTCCAAAAGTTTGTATTTTTACAGCAACTCAAAATAAATAAACAACAGAAAAATAAATCCTAGCTCTTACCAGAGCACTAACTTTAACAGAGTCAATCACTGACTATCGCTGGGTGGCTAAACCCACTTACCAGCCACAATAATATCTCATCATAGCATGAAAATACACAACTTTCAATTCCAGTTGATTACCTTCAGTGTAACTCTTTTCCTCTGCAATCAGCAGAGAAATCAAACAAAGGGGAGAGAGTCAGAGTCTTTCTTGCTCTCACCTTTTAAAACCATTTTTCCCAATTAAGGTTAGCTGTGGCTCCTAACTATCCTTCACTTGCAGTGCTACCTGCTGGGAAATGTAGTTTCTTTCGGAATCCTAAAGTGGGTATAAACTGTGTAGGATTCTGGGTCCTAAATACTTTCCTTCCACTATTACTCCTCTGACATTGTCACAAAATATTATAATACATATATTATATATATATATCCACACATACAATAGTAAAAAATGGGGGCTATAACACATCAGTATGCCAGAATGGAGAATGTTAAAAAAATGGGTCCTTACAGGAATAGAAATGAAAAAGTTTTTGATTGGTAATAACTGTCAACCTTTCAAACAATTCTTGAAAGGACTTATCAGCTAGTTTCTTTGGAGCTAATAATTATTTTAATATTGTGTAAGGTTTTCTCCCCACATAAGAAACACTGTTACCTGTTTACTTTCAGAATACTCTTGGGATTATGTCCTCACAGTGGAATAGATATTGTTTGATATATAGTACAGGTATTCCCCAGCAAGACCCACAAAAAGGTAAGGCGTAATCCAGGAAATGCAATTAACAAGGCAAATCCAGCAACCAGGCATGTGATGTGATAATTTAACAAGCAGGTTATAATGTAAGATATCAGCAAATTGTAATCCATAGAAAACTGTGGTGTCACAATAGGAGGCCCATCCACCCCCTGTGCCTGGCCGCCCCCTGCAACCCCCTCGCCACACGCCCACAGCAACTCATTCTGTGTAGCATCTGATCTCCCAGCGCTCTAGTAATGCAGAGCACTGGGAGATGACATCATCTCCCAGCACTCTGCATTACTGAGAACCAAGCAGGAGCTTCAGCTATAGAGGCACAGATTTCATGCCATGCCACTAGACAGGGACTCGAGGTAGGAGATGGACACAGGGCAATGTGAAAATTTTGGGGGGGCAATGTGGAGATGGGGGTGCAGTGTGGGGAAATGTGGAGACTGTGTGCAATGTGTGTGTATGGTGGGGGGGAAGGGGGCATGGCAATTTCTGCACTAGGGCCCGGTGGCTTCTAGTTATGCCTTATATAGAAAGACTACAGTAGAAGACAATCTCCAAGACAGGCCCAATGACATAATAGGCATGCATACACAGTGAGTAGTCATCCCAATAATCATGGAGAAATGTATTATTCACAAGGATGGTATCTGAGCAGAAAAGATGTATGCAGTGTGTTTTATCCCACCAATACGTATGAAAACCATAGTCAAGATATCAAGAAGATGTCTCATCATTACCTCATTGCCACTGTAGAGTACCAGCACTGCTTGCTACAGGGTCCTTACTGTGTTGGTGCTCTCAATAATTCACACAGCCAGAGATACACTTTGTAAGCTGTTTTACTGATGTTTTACCATGTAAACAATGGAATGTGCATTTTAGTTAATAAATGTTGAAAATACCATCTCTCCTATCTCCTATATGTCTGACATAGCACCATCCGTTTTCTGAGTCACAAATTATGCTGCTAGAAGCACAAAGTGAGAGACCGCCTGTGGTGGATGTAAATTATAAGAAGATGAAAGGGAAGATGTGTTGGAGGGGAAGAGGAGGCTACGATCTTGTGCAGAAAACTGATGGACTTAGTAACAAGATACATTGAAGTGATAAGCAGATTGATTATACACTTCCTGTACTGCCAGGCTGGCGTCACAAAGAGAAATATCAACAGAGAATTACTTAACCCCATAGTTTCTATAGAGCTATTTTCTGTTTTATAATTAGTGATTGCTTAACCATAATGGCCACGGGAGGTGACTGTGGTTTATGCTACATATGTGATTAAACAATGGGGAAGAATGCTTCTGGAAGCAGACAGTAAAAAATCTGGGTCTACATTATGCAACCCCATTATGGCTTCTGTCTGCCATTCAAAGGGTCAGTAATAGGTGTACGGTGAGAGATTTTTATCACTTTTTTACTCACCATAACCTCTTATTAGCAAACTAGTTTTAAAGCCTGTGTACATGGGCCTCAGTGGCACACAGCAACCTCGGCTGGTGGATGGAGACTCTCTTCTGACTGGTGGCGCTGCAGTCATACGCAGTACTGACTGCCCGAGAGCACCGGGGCTGATACGGAATAGGATGCCCTGAATTCAGACCATAGTCCTCTCTGCTCACCTTCCTGGGACCAAGCGGTCCCAGGAAGGTGCGCAGAGAGGACTCTGGTCTGAATTTGGAGCTCCCTGCTCCGTATTAGCTGCGGCGCGTTCGGGCAGTCAGTACTGCACATGACTGCAGTGTGTGCATCAGTCTCTACTGAGCATGACTGCGTTGTGACAAACTTTTTAGCGAATTATAGTATAGGATATGTAATTTGTTTTTTTCTGCATACCCAACCATGTTAAAAATGTTAAAATCAAGCTACCAAAGGAAAAAAAACTTTGTGCACATTTCTATCCTTCATGCCGCTTATCCCTAATTAATGAGTTGGTAAATCATTAATGTGGTGATTATTACTTAAACAGTTTTTTGCTATAGGAGTACTCACTGTCCGATGCAGGAGGTTCTAGGATACACGTATGAATCTGGCATCTGATGGAACGATAATCACCACATCAAAGGAGTGAGTACTCAGAATGGTCCATATTTAAAGGGAATGCACATTTTACAACAGACTTTGAACTGTTTACCCTTTTGAATGCCAGATGGTATGCAAGCATTGCACTGGCACTCAAAGGGTTAAGAAAACCATCACCACCTTAACAACCTACTTATTAATTAGGGATAAGCAGCACAAAAGATTAGAAAGTACACACAATTTAATTGTATTCTTTATTTTGATTATTCAGCTCATTTTTCTATGTTAATATGTTAATTGCACCATTGGCTCAATCGCTAACAGCAAATACACACAATGGATGAAGTACCAGAAAAGGCAGAAGCAATTAAGAAAAATGGGGAGAATAGAGCACTTAATTAGGGAACAGTGAACTTGCTAGCCACTTGATACTATTTTGATTTTTCCACTGTTTTAAAGTATTTACTGTTCAAAACTTCAGAGTCTTCTTTTCAAAAGTTGGAATACTTTCTTCTCAGTTGTATAGCAAACAGCTTGAGAAAAAATTATTCCAACTGTTGGAAAGGGAGACTACAAAGTTTTAGAAAGTAAACACTTTAAAACAGTATGAAGAATCAAAAATAGTATTAAGAGCCTTGCAAGTTCCTAAAAACATCCTTCCTCCTTATATAATAATTAGCTAAAACGTGTGTAACGACGCAGTCATGCGCAGTAGAGACTGCCCGCGCCGCGGCTGATACAGAGCAAAGTGTCCAGCTCTGTATCAGCTGCTGTGTGGGCAGTCTCTACTGTGCATGACTGCCCCGCGACCGGCTGGCAGTGGCACTGTGGCCCGTGTGACGGGCTCTTCAACTAATCTCAGATAAGTGCCTTGAAATATATAGTACTGGTACTTAAAGAAACAGAATGACATACTATTAACCATGAAAACTGAAACATTTAAAGTGAAATACAAGAAAAAAATTCAGAAAATCGTAAGAATCAACGTTTTGAATATTTGGAAACAAAATTAAGCTTGTTACAGAATGATGTAAAATAAACCACGTCAATTAGCATTGAGAAGAGATACCTTTCCCCAGTAAAGCAGAAGAATGAGGAGAGATATCAGCATAAATAAACCATGAATATCTACCTGAAGCATGTATTGCAGTTCTGCAAACTATTGCCCACTGAAAGGCTTTGATTTTGCTAAATATTATGGAAAGTCAGTCTAAAGCTTGTTTTTTTATAATCAGTCAAATGTCTGAAATAGTGTGAACAAATAAAGTGTTACAACTAATATCTGGAGCCAATTTTAATGATTAGGAATTAGTGTCCTTAAAGAACTTTGTGAGTTATTAGAAGAGGACCCAGACAGTGATAGAAGATACTGTATATACATCTAAGATTAATTCTGCAGTTATACTGGGGGGAACCATAGACATATTCCCAGAAAACGTTTTGTAAAACATTAAACCTTAGTCTATCCTCAGCCAAAACATAATTTGAATGACAATTAATGGAGAGCATTGAAGTAGTTGCAGGTCAGAGGTGATGTAATGCTTAAACCTGCTGAAAAGGAGGGAAATGGGGTGATATTGTTGATACAAGATTGTCAAAATGAAGCCCTGCATCAACTCTATGACAGTCAGCATTGAGAGATCATCCAACTGTACCAACAACAAAGACTGAAAAACTTACATAATTATGGGATTAACAGTGGTCTTTTGTGGCCAAAGAATGGTTTTTGGAACATCCGCATAAACCATTATGGTAGTGTGTGCCTAAAGTACATAAGAATATGTAATCACTCCCGAGCACCAATAATATCAGAACTAGCTCACTAATGTAACCATAGTGCCAATACCTGGACCAGCAGTTCTTTTATGTTTGGCAGACACTGGTACCACCAAAAGGTAAGGACAAAGATAGGAAGTCCATTAGCCTCCATGTATGCAGGCCTTTTTTGAGTATACGGTAAGAATAATATAATTTTAATATGCAGAATCTCTAAGGCATGGATACAGTATGTTTATGACATCCTGCAGACTGAGGTTTGGGGTGTGTGTGTTGGGGGGGGGTGGCAGCCAAGACTTCATGCAGTTCCAAAATAATAACAGTAAGGTAAAAATGTAATGTATTGCAAATTTTGAGGGGCCAATTTAAAGTTCTAAGAGTTTTAGAGCTCAACATGGTACCTTAGAGGCCAAACCATACAGGAAGACAAATGCAACAAATATTCTATTAGCACAGGATAGCAGTCATCATTGCTCACATTGCTCAGTTCAAGCTAGGGCAGAGATTGCTTTTAGCTCAAGGCACCCCTAACAAGCAAAACAGAATTTTTATGGCACCCCTAACATTTTATAGGTCATTCCACAAAGACTTAATGAAGGGAATGTTACGGGTGCGGGTTACTACTGCTAAAGAGTGGAATTCACGGGCCGAGGACAGAAGGCAGAACTATTCAAAAGCCCCATTGACTTTACATAGGGAAGTAGGCGGCTTCCTGATTGGCCAATGCCCTGGGTAACGAGTTTAAAGGTCCCCCATAGAGTTAACATGGGGGAAAGTAGGCAGCCCAGGGATTGGTCGGTTAGCTGCCCGCCTACAGAGTCTGATTGGCCGAGCTAGCAGTGACTAGAACCACCAGGATTGGTCAGCCAATTCTAGGCACTGGATTGGCCAGGGGTTGAAGCGGAATATTCAAAGATGCTTCAACCCCCTGGCCTTTGTTGTACAATGTGTATTTCAGCCCCTCAGCCCTTTGTCCCAGTGTTTACCCCACAACAGTTCTCTTTTGTCCAAATAATGTAATCATGTCTGGTCCATTGTATGATGTGTACACCAAATGTTTATACCATTGTGTGTTGTGTTCAGCCCACCATTGTATAGCCTCTCCACCCCTCTTGGCCTTTTGTGTAAACCTGTATAAATATGTGTGTCTTGGTTCAAATAAAGTGTTCTTGTTCTACCCTCAACACTGGTCCTGTCTAGTGATTGAGGGAACCAGCGATACCAGAGCTGAAGTTTGGGAGGCAGTGGTACTGCGACAGCTGGCGTGACGGTGGTACTGACCTGCTGTACTGGGACTCACGTCACAGGGAACAGTATAGTTATAAAAGTATAGTTATTCTTACATTTCACATTCAAACAAAGAGAGCATTGTGCATAATAATTTCCATAAATGTACATTAGAAACTCAACTTTAACTTGTTGTCAAAGCCTTGTTATAAAAAGTAGGGTCTCCAGTAGCAGTTATCCAAGACACACAGAAGTGCCACTACAAATTGGTTTAGAACCACTGCCTTCGAGATGCCTCTAAGGCCTATGTACAAATGGTGCATAAATATTTCTAAACTGTTTTGGAGCTGAAGTTATGTGGATAACATTTTAAAGGAAGCAATTAATCTTTTGATGTGTTTGCATGTGTTGGTATATGTATGTACATGTCTGTAAATGTGCAGGGGTGTGTGTGTTCCTCCCTTGAAATGAATTTCTCTGCCCATTACCAGACCTGGCATGTATTTATCACGGACCAAGAAACAGATTAAGTGATTTGCATTTCAGTGAGAGAACTGGTAAGATCCAAAATGGTGAAAAGTTGATCGGACCACATGGAACTTCAAAAAGAGAGTACAGAGGCAACCAACTGATCAAATTTGCAGAAGAACAAAATTTGTACATAGTGAATTAATTCTACAGGAAAAAGGAACAGAGAAAATGGGCATGGAAAAGTCCTAATGGTAATTTTATGTGAAATCAACTTCGTACTTGCAAATAATAAAATGATATTCACCGACTGCTCAGTCTTAGATCGGTTTAACATTGAAAGCGACCATCGTTTAGTGAGAGCAAAAATCTAAACTGAATAAAAGAAAGAAAATGATCAAGTCAACAAACGTAAATGTCAACACTAGTCAGCTATTGAAAAATCAAAAGAATTTTGAGTTAGCACTGTGTAATCACTTCAGTGTGCTGCAAGACCTTAAACACACACAGACATTTCAACCCACAATGAAAACGTTATTGAGACTATCATAGACACTGCCCATGCACCTACTGTGAAACAAGAAAAAACAACCTGAATAGCAAAAGAAACAGTTGCCATGATGTAAAAGTGATGAGAAATTAAGCAAAATGGTAATATTAGAAACAGGGTAGAATATGTAGACATGTGCAAGACCATAAGGAAGCACATAAAAGAAGAAACGTCCAAGTTCAATGTTGAGCTCAACAAAAGTACACTGGAAAATCAAGGGCTAAAGAAAGCAAAACAAAAGATGGCTACACATAGGAGCCAAATATATTCACTAAAGCTTGAAGATGTTACAACAGCAAAAACTCAAAAACAAATACTATAACGAGTGGAAGAATTGTATTATTTTATTTATAAGGATGAAAGACAACAACTGACTAAAGTGTCAGAGGCTGAAGCTGTTACAGACGTTTTGGTAGAAGAAGAAGAAGCATTAGCAATAAAATCAATGAGAAATGGCAAAAGCAGCTGGACCTGATAAAGTTACTATTGAAATGTTAAAAGCCAGAGGTCAACCCTTATTCAAAGCCCTAGCTAATTTTTTTTCAAAATGCCTATTACTCAGCAAAGTGCCCAAAACATGGAAAAATGCAGAAATCGTGCTACTGCTCAAAAATCGTGACATGGCGGATCTAAAAAACTATGGACACAATACTTAACAAGGCACAATCTAAATAGTAAGCAGGCTTCAGGAGAAATTTCAGTACAATGGTCCATATCCAGACAGTGCAACAAGTTATAAAGCAACATAATGAATACAACTTTCCATTATGCATCACCTTCATTGATTACAAAAAGCACTTTGACTCAGTGAAAAATAAAGCAATAATCAATATCCTGATCATCCAAGGAATAGACAGAGCTTACATCAATATCCTCCAATCAGTATATGAAAATACAACTGAATCAATAAAGGTCAACAATGATAAAGTCCTGATCAATATAGAAAAAGGGGTCTGACAAGGAGACACAATCTCCCTAAAAACTATTTTCTGCTTGTTTATAAGAAATTTTCCACAAACTAAATTGGGACAAAAAAGAACTTCAGATCAGTTGAGACTATTTACATCACTTACATTTTGCAGATTATATCATACCATACCAAGGAAAATCACTGTAGATAGACAAGAACTAGAAGAAGTTGACAAATATGTTTACCTTGGACAGGAAATTGAGAGGCAAATAACAAGCTTTTGGAAAACCAAGGAGTAGGGTGTCAGGATCTGCCTTTTTTCTTTGCTTTTGTGATTCCTTGTATGGTTTTTCATCTGTTTTTCCCTTGTTGTCCATATCCTGGTTCCCTGCCTTGTCTTGTGTTTACTCTGTTCCTTTGTAGGACATCATTGCTTGGGTGGATGAGTGATCAAAGCATTCTAGTTCGTGACCCATAGTTCCTGTGTGATCTCATTGTGTATTGACCCGACTTCTCTCCTGCTCTTCAACTTGGTACCATGTTCTCACATTTCCTGTTACTGACTTTGGCTCTATTTGTTTGACTACTCTTACACTTGCCTCCTTCATTCTGCTTTGCCTGGCTGGTTTCTGAAGTTCGCACCTTTGTTGAACATTCTTTTGTCTGCTGCTTGGTACTGCTTCGCACTCCCGTTCCTGACCTGGCTTGTCTGACTTCCCATCTGTCTCGACCCTGGTGGGCTTCTGTTCCCTGTGCCCTCAGTCTAACATCGACCACCAGTGGAACTTCAACCACCTGTAGACCACCTCGATCACCAGTCAAACATCAACTATCCTGTTCTCTGTCTTCTCAGTCAAGCTCCAGGTCTCAGAGCTCCTATACAACAACTAATACTGCAGGTAGGATTGTCTATCTAATCTACTTCAACCTCAGTGGGTAGCTGCCCATCTCTGGGTTATCATTCAGGGTGCGGGCTGGCTCCTCCATCATCTCTAACCCAGCCTACAGAGCAGCCACTACTAGCCAGCTTCAAAATCTAATCCTCACTCTCAAGCATCTGGCCCACTGAGGCCTACCTTGAAGGATACACTGTATTGTTTGTTGTTGTGCTCTTTCATCACATTTATATCAAACAGCAGTCTGTCACCTCTTTATGGGGAATCTACCTCACAGAATCAAACCAAGAGGCTTAGATTGGGTGCTTAGTCTGGCTGATCATCACATACATTCTATAAGAAAATGTATCACTCTGCATCAAGCAAAAGGTTTTTGACCAATGTGTGCTCCCAGTCCTAACGCATGACTGTGAAGCATGGACACTAAATGCCAAAGCAATACAAAAACTTAAGGTTACACAGATAAATATGTAGTGGGGAATTCTAAACACAACAAAAAATTGTGCATGTATTCATCAACAAACAAAGTCTATAAAAGTGCCTGATATGGAAATGGGCAGCCAGTAGATGGATCAAACACATTTTGGAATGGAATCCACTCAATACTAAATGCCCAAGAAGACGACCAACGGGTAGATGAAATTACCAAATTTGTTGGTACACAGTGGCAACAAAAGGCACAGGACCAAAAGTTGCTGGAGGCTTGCTGAGGAGGCCTTCATCCTGCAGTAGATCGACAATGGCTGAAGATGATGATCTTTCTAGCTATCTAGATCTCTATGTAGCTATATGTAGTCACATAATATGGCCATTGAACGCTAAGCCAAGGCATATGTGTGTGTGTGTGTGTTTGTGTGAGACCATGCGCCTACTGATGGAACGAGTTGTGAGACATCACATAATGATAGTAAAAGGAACATCTGATTTAAAAATGTACAGCATTTAAAAGAAAAAGCAAGGGAAAATGCAGATTTATTAATGTTTATGAGAACTGAAAATGTCATTTTAACACAGGCACAATAAGGAACTTTTTCTATTACAACTGGTTATCCAAGTTGAAGGCAGTGGACCTATAGCTTTTAATAACCATAATGATCTTCATGTGTTTCTTTAAGAATGTTTTATAAATGTTGTATTTCAAGTGTAGGCCCCAGGATTGGGGTGTTGGGTGGGTGAGTGCTGTCTCGATACAGTCTTTGTATATCACTGAGGTTGACCTGCTGGCTCAGTATCTCACCACTATTGAACCTTTAATCAAATGGATATCCACAATCCAGTTGAGGATTCCAGTGATGTTCCCAGGGGGCTTTCCAAGAAAGGAAATGGTGAATATGCTTGGAGAAACATGGAATGGGAACATTTGACATAATATTTATAGAAACAGTTATGAGTGCTGGAAATCCCAGACATCGTCATCTAATAATAGTTGTTGAGAAGGCTCAAAGGGCAGAGTTATAATTCTTCTTGAATAAAATGTCCGGTTAAAACTAGTTACAGCTAAATAATTGCTTGTGGTTACTAAAATCACAAATAGTAGTTTGTGGCGCTTAACCCTTTAAGGAGCAGTGTGGTACACAATGCATTGCTTTGTAATGCCTGTCAAACCCTTCTGGTCCTTAAGGGGTTAACCCTTTGAGTGCCAGAGGGGTACGCAACGCATTGCTTTGCAATGTGTTGCGTACCCCTCTGGCACTCAAAGGGTTAAGACAATTTCATAACAAATCCTCGAGGAAGAGCGTATTTGTTTTTTTAGTTATAGTTTCTGGTATATTGAGAAATAAATGAATCCCTCATTGACACAGATGAATAATTATTTTCTTCCTGTAGAAAAGCTGTAAGGGCCATATACATTAGATAAAAAATTGAAACATTCTGATGCAAACCAACTTTACCATAGGGTACGAAAAAAGTGATTCACTGATTTTAACCCTTTTTGTGGCAGAGGGGTTTTCAATGCCCCCTGGCACTGAAAGGGTTAAAGGTGCTTTTAACCCCTTGAATGCTAGTGTGGTCTCCAACCTGTGGCCAACAAGCAACGTATTGTTACAGGACCCTCTCTTGTCATAGTAACATAGTAGATGAGGCTGAAAAAAAAGACATGTGTCCATCAAGTTCAGTCCATGCCAAAAACACCCCTGTTGATCCAGAAGAAGGCAAAAAAGCTCTCTGGAGCAATTTCCAAGCCCCAAGTGTGTGTGTGTGGGGGAATAAAAAAATAAAAATGTTTTCCTTCCTGACTCCAATTGGTAGTCAAATAGTTCCCCGGATCAATATCCTATCTGTTTTGAAGCCATCTGTCATAATTTTCAATATTGTTCTGTGCTAGATAGGCATCCATTGTTTTTTTGAATGCAGTTTGCATTATCTGCAAGCACAACATCCCGAGGCAAAGAATTCCATAGCCTTACCACCCTTACTGTAAAGAATCCCTGCCTTTGTTTTAGTTGAAAGCGCCTTTCCTCTAGTCTTAATGGGTGACCTCTAGTTCTTAGCTCAGCTCTTTGCGTAAATAATTCATTGGGTAGTTCTTTGTATTGACCTTGAATGTATTTGTAAAGAGTAATCATATCACCCCTTTTCTAATGTAAACAAACCCAGTTTGGCTAGGCTGTCTTAATAACTCAGTTCCTCCAATCCCCTTACCAGTTTTGTTGCACGTCTCTGCAACTTTTCCAGTTCAGTAATGTCTTGATTTATGGACAGCTGCAGATCTGCAAATCCTAAAGAAATAACTATAAAACTTAAGGTTAATGTACTTAATTACAAACCGATTGTACCATAAGGAACAAAATAAAAATTCCTATTGATTTAAATGGGACTTTCAACCCCTTGAATGCTAGAGAGGTCTCCAACACACTGCAAATTCAAAAGTTATTGAAACTCTCAAATGAGTGAAGTGAATCAATAATGTGCTGTGTGCTACATCTTTTACAATCCTGTGTGCGTTAACCCCTTAAGGACCCTTGATGTGCCAGGACCATTACGACAGTCCCACTACTTAACGACCAGTGACGGTCATGGCACTTAATGGGAGTTCTGCCGGTCAGGGAAGCCAGAATACACTGGCAAAAAAAAAAAAAAAAAAGTCCTGTGGTTCTCGCTGCCGCAGCTGGTCATTAAGTAGTTAAATATGCAAGAAAGTCAAATCGTTAGAAATATATGATGTTATTATTACAGACCACCCAGCAGATGAGCACAGAATGTGTCTATAATGAACTTTTTGTATTAACTGATAAAGCTACAAGGTCAGTACATTACCATATAGTGGTGTTGCACTAAATATTCAACAGAAGGGGTCATGTGATATTTAAAAGCAAGGCTGGCTTCATCTGGTGCATTATTTTATATTTTAATCCAAACTTACATATTGACTAATTTATTTAACCCCTTAAGGACTGGCCGTGCACGCACGCGGCTGACACTTAAGGACCAAGTAACATTTTTTTTTTTGCATCCTCTTCCGGGCTCTCCGAACGGCATGCAGCCACGTGGGGAGTTCAGAATTCCATGATGGTCCTGGCATGTCATGGGTCCTTAAGTCAAATCCATCCATGACATGCCAGGACCGTCAAGGGTCCTTCAGGGGTTAAAGAGATAGTAATATTCAATATGCAAAAAAATTTATATTGTAGGGTTTATCCTCCTAAGTAAAACCAGGGTACTCCCAGTGTAGACATGTGTTTTATTTTACAGTTATTGCAGCTCAAACTTGAATCGTTTTAGGTGCAATATCACAATGTCCTGAAATTTTACAGTGGTGACCTTGCTATACCATCCTATGGAGGTTTATAGTCAACTGACCAGAGCTGTCGATAGGATGATGTAGTAACAGCACCACTATAAAGTTTAAAATCATTGAAATATTGCCGGTACAAAATGTAAGTTTGGAAAGAGGGGCTCTGATTGGAAACTAAAGTACTGTCCCCGATTCCTCCCCTGGGGCTCCCCTTGATTGGACAATGGGTGAACCCTGTTCCAAGCCTTAATTTGACTATGTACACAAGGATGCCAGCTATGAGTATATAAAAATCACGTTCTCTGCAAATGAAGGCTGTTCTACCCCCCTCAATACAAGTCTTGGATGAACTTCTGGAGTGTAAATGACTGGAGATTCTAATCCCAGTCACTACATGAGAAAATTCATCTGCACTGTCGATCTACTGTGTGGCTCCTGGAAACCACACCTTGGGTTCTGCAGCTAAATTCACTAGCCTCCCTGGTCTACTGTGTGTGGCGTACATGAGTTCCTGACTTCAGCCTGATCCCGAGTGTCCAAGCAGTAACCCATGGATTAGCCCTATCCTGTTGAAAAGACAGTGGGTGGGGGTATACAAATATATGATGGTAAAGACTTCTCCACGGCTGGCTCAAATGGTTAACATCATCTGTATGCAGTGTTTAAGTTTAGGCAACTTGCCCCAGATTTGCAGTACATAAAACTGGTGTTAATCATATTGTTCTCCTTCTACAAGCACCATTGTAGGTAGGAACAACAGGCCATATTTATCTAGCATTATTCTGGAGTAAACCAACTGCACCATAGGAGACACATAAAACTTCCTATAAAATGTTATTGGGCTTATAACCCTTTAAAAGCTAGTTAAGTCTCTAATATATTGCTTCACAATGCATTGCAGACCTCTCTACCATTCAAGGGGTTAAAAAGCTCTATTCAAGTACATAGGAATTTTAATTGGTCCTCTATGGCGCAGTTAGTTTACTCCAGAATAACGCTAGTTTGCTATTATAAACTCCCATACCTTCTCTCCCTTACACGCTCCCATTACTGGCTGTGCATGCAGTCAGAGCCACCAATGATATAGTGACAAATATAATGAATACAAAGATCTGGACAGCCATATGAACATAGTAATACAGCAGATTACTTTGAAGACTTGTCAAAAGGGTTAAAATGTCAATGAATAATTACAGTAATGTAATCATATTAACCCTTTGCGTGCCAGAAGGGTACTCAAAACATTGCTCACAATAATCACCCACAGTTACTTTACCATGCCCAAAAAAACCTAATGGTCCCTATGAATTCTGCCTGTGTAACATCTATCAGTCCTGGATGCCAGACAGTTGCATCAGTTTTTGATAACTGAAGCAGGCAGAGGACATAAGCCTACTTAACCCTTTATGGACCAGATGGGTGCACAACTCATTGCAAAGCAATACATTGCACACCCCTCTGGTCCTTAAACTGTTAAGATTACAACATGCAGTGAGCACAGTTTGAGGACCTGTTATCCTACTAACATCTGCCACGTCCGCCTCCATCTAAATGGAATCCAGGACTGATTGCAGATATCTCTTTAACAAAGGCATAAGGACAAAATTTATAGCGGCCATTAGGATTTTCTGCCCATAATAAATTACGTTGGGGGGGTTACTATTAGGAGGTACTACTTTTCCTTTAGAGGACATGTTGTAGCCATTTATTACCAATTTATGAAAACTGTAGATAACCACTTACCTAAAAATAAGTTATTACTTTGAATAACCCTCCCCCCCCCAATACAAGGACTTGTTTTGTATGAAAACTCATTATTATCTGTATGGAACTATAATATCACTGACATGGGCACAGTTTGAAGTTCCTTTTAATTTGTCACATATGGAAGCATTATATAGTTATACCTGCAGCCATGTGTATAACCAGTTTAAACAAATCCTCTCAGCCTTAATGAATACTTGTCTTCAACAAGAAGCAATTTTTTCAGGGACATTAACCTTGAAACTCATTAATTGTAAAAGGACATAAATATATTAATACATTTAACATCTTGTTTGAATTATGTGTACCTTAACATTCCTTAACCATTTGAGTGCCATAGGGGTACGCAACGCATTGCAGCATACCTTCCTGGCGCTCAAAGGGTTAACGCTTAAAATGCCAAAGAGCAATCCTATGGATTGCAGCTTTGCAATGCATTGGATACCTCTCCATCACTCGAAGGGTTAAAAGTGTAGTTTCATTACATATAGCAGAAAACACAAACATGTTAACCAGTTTTATGCGAATCTCAAAGAGCGGTTTTAAATAAGCTAAATGCGTGCAATGCTCGAACAAACCTACTACACCATATGTAATAAATACAAATTCCCAAAATGTCAGTTTATTTAAATGTGGCTTTTAACCCATTGAATTCTAGAAAGGTACCCAGCTCATTGACCCATTTAAATAATTGGGCATTTTCATTCCTTCCCTATGGTGCAGTTGATTGCTCTAGAATTTCTCCTCTTTAGCTTTCTGACCGAGGCTAAAAAGGCCTTTGATGACTTCAGGACAAACCAGGTGACCTTACCTTAACTGGCAATTTGGTTTTACTCTGAGTAACTGCCATTGTACTGATGTAATTATCCAGAAAAATCATTAAAGGGATAGTAATGTTTCAAAATAAAAGCAGCCCCAATTAACCCCTTAAGGACCCTTGACAGTCCTGATATGTCATGGCTGAATTTGCTTTAAGGACCCATGACATACCAGGACCGTCATGGAATTTCGGGCACGCCATTTGGGGAGTCTGGAATTGGATTAAAAAAAAAAAAAAATGCTCCGTGGTCCTTAAGTGATGGCCGCATGCGTGCGTGGCCGGTCCTTAAGGGGTTAATCTTCATAGTATTTGGGCCATGGATAGTGTTGTTTCAATACTGTCAGAGCTGTAGTTCAAGAGTAACTTTTAATTAGTGTAAGCCACCTCCCCTCAGATGTGGAATCTGGTCCAGGGACCAGACAGCTCACAGCAATGGACAGTCTTCTTACTGTGAGGATAATGAAAACCCTGCCCCCCTTGACAGGTTCTTACCTTATACTAATTGAAGAATGTCCCTCTCTGCAAGCCATGTGGACACCATTTTTCTGTTCTAAGGTGAACAGTGTTACATCAATAAACTCTGACAGTATTGAAATAACACTCTCCATGGCCCAAATACTATGAAGATTAATTGGAGCTGCTTTTATTTTGAAACATTACTATCACTTTAATGTTAAAGGAATTGTAATGCTTAATACTTAAAAATACATATTGCAGGGTTTATACTGCTGAGTAAAACAAGGATACTCTTACTGCTGAGAGAAGTTTCATTCAAAACTTATTGCAGCTCAAACTTGCAATTTTTAGGTGTAGTATTTCTATGGCCTGAAACTTTACAGTGGTATTGTTGCTCCACCATCCTATGGAGATTTATGTACAACTGATCAGAGCTGGTCATAGACTCAGGACAGATTTACATCTCAGGAGCCTGTAGGCACAAAAATCTGAAGCGCGCCTACCCCTTGGCCATCTCCACTGGACACCTCCACAATGCTCCTAATCTCCACAATGCCCCCATCACCTCCACATTGCCCTCACATTGCCTCCACCATCTCCAACTTGCCCCCATCAGCTCCACATTGCCCCCACCATCTCCATATTGTCCTCACATTTCCCCCCCATCAGCTCCAACTTGCCCCCCCATCGCCCCCACCATCTCCATATTGCCCTCCATTGGCTCCAACTTGCCCCCCATTAGCTCCACATTGCCCCCATCAGCTCCACATTGCCCCACCGTCTCCATATTGCCCCCACCCCATCAGCTCCAACTTGCCCCCATCAGCTCCACATTACCCCCACCATCTCCATATTGCCCTCACATTGCCCCCCACCCCATCAGCTCCAACTTGCCCCACATCAGTTCCACATTGACCCCACCATCTCCATATTGCCCTCCATCTGCTCCAACTTGCCCCCCATTAGCTCCACATTGCCCCCATCAGCTCCACATTGCCCCCACCATCTCCATATTGCCCTCACATTGCCCCCCCACCCCATCAGCTCCAACTTGCCCCACATCAGTTCCACATTGACCCCACCATCTCCATATTGCCCTCCATCTGCTCCAACTTGCCCCCCATAAGCGCCACATTGCCTCCACCATCTCCATGTTGCCCTCACATTGCCCCCCTTCGGCTCCAACTTGCCCCCACCAGCTCCATGTTTCCCTCACATTGCTCCCCCCCCTTGTCCGTTTCCTACCTCCCTGGCAGGAAATCTGTCATCTGTGCCTCCTTTGGCACAGTCCTGTAGCTCCCGCGCGGCCTCCTATTCAGGAATGCAGAGCGCTAGGAGATGATGTCATCTCCCAGCGCTCTGCATTCCTAAAGAGCCGACGAGGTAGCTCAGCACTTACAGGACTGTGCCAAGGAGGCACAGATGACAGATCTCCTGCCAGGGAGGTAGGAGACGGACAATGGGGGGAAGTAGGAAACGGACAATGGGGGAAGGCAATGTGAGGGCAACATGGAGCGGGCACCGAGGCTAATTTAAAAAAAAAAAAAAAAAATTAAAAAAGCGATCCCAATTACAGGCTCCCCTCTGTGGGGTGCGTTTGTAGGGAGATGCCTACTCTGCCTTATTGTAAATCTGGCCCTGCATAGACTTTCAGTAGCAACAGCACCACTATACATTTCAGGTCATGGAGGCATTGCACACAAAAAGGCAAATATGAGCTCCATTAACTTTTGAATAAAACATTTCTTAGCAGGGAGAATATTCAGTTTTTACCCAGCAGGATAAACCGTGCAATATTTTTCCATATTAAGCACTATTGTGACTTTAAGCCTTTATGATTATGTATAACATTAAAAAACATAGGTTTAAAGGGAAACTGTTCTATATGAACAACTTTATTTAAACCTCTTGGTGCGAGAGAGGTATTTCTATTATCCAGATGTCTCATTTATAAGAAGGTCTTACTATCCTTCATAGAGCAGACAGGTATTGCTAAATAAACTTTGCCTTAAAACTTTATATTTTTGTAGCAGATGATTTTGTTATATTGGTCTGCAGAGCAGTGGCTGGGATTTCTTATCCAAAGTGATTCTGTCTATTGTGAGGCGGTGTGAACTAAACGCAGACTACATTGGACATCTATAAATATAGGCAACTGCAAATACAATGCAACACTTAATCAAACAGATAAACTGATATGTCAGAATGTATGAAGGACCCATCCTTTTAAGGCCTTCTGTTAAAAAAATGAAACTGGCTTATTTTTGGAGATATATTGGAGAATTTTGCTTTAACTCCTTGAGTGCTAGAGATATATCTAATGCACTCCAAAGCAATGCGTTCAAGAAATCTTTAGCATCCAAGGGTTAAGATGACAGTTTCTTAAAGTGGCAATTACTAATATAATGTACAGTTTTTATTGAGTATCAACATTTTCCTTAGTGATATTCAATGCGGTGATAAACTAACATTTACTGTAGAAGGCAATTGTTGTGGCAATCAAGGAGTGAGGTGTTAAAATGATACGCCTGAGTTTTAAAAGTCATGTGTTGTACATTCAGCTTTCATTCTTATTATGCCTGAAGAGGAGACCCACCATAAAATCTCAGGTATAAGACATACCATTGTTTTCCCCCCTCTACTCACAAAAAAAGTCGTTTTTGGGGCTGTGATTCCCTCCTTCCACCCAGTACAATCCGCTCCCAGCTTGCCCTCCTGCTACTCACCTTCTCCGGAGTCATCTGTGATAGCTGCACAGTGGCTGGCATGCTAGGATTTGCCACCCTCAAGGTCCTCGCAGGGCACTAGCGTAGATCCAGTGCTCAGAGATCTATGTATTGAATGTACAGTATTCCCATACAAGGACCTTGAGGTCCACAAAGGGCATTGGCTTAAATTAAAAGGTCCTCAGAGGGGATTGCTGGAAGCGGGCGGCAAATGCAAGCATGGCACCCACTATGCAGCTATCACAGATGACTACAGAGGGGGTAAGTAGAAGGAGGGCAAGCTGGGACCACATGGTGCTGTGGGGTGGGCAGAAATAAATATATGGGCTTTATTTTTCCTTGTTTGTAATGTGCAGACCCCACTTCACATAAGGTAAAGAGGGGCAAAATTGTGCGTATTATACCTGAGGTTTTGAGGTAGTTGTCTTGAAAGCTTGTATCCAAAGCCACTCAGCCAATAAAGGTATAATTTTAACTTTACTAGTCTCCTGCATTTTCTGGGTACCACACTTTATCCATATACCAATTATTGTCACACACAAAACAAGTAGTGAGTACCCCTTCCTGGAGAGCTCCCAATCTAATAGACATGTATTCAGATGTTGTAACTACTGAGGTCTGCCTCCAGTTCACACCTCCTCACCACAAACAATGGGCTTCAGTAGGACTGAATGACACATAGGGGCACAAGTTATCAGACTGCAATAGCAGTGGACTACAAGAGAGATCAAAAACACGTGAAAAATAGTATAAACAGATATCTGACTTAGGTAGGTCTTTCTTAAAAAAACAAGAGACACTAATTCCTAGCGTGTGTAAGTACACCTGGGAAATTCTCAGGGTGGATGTTACATCAGTCATTGTCATGGCACTGGGTACTATTCCATTGCAAGTGAAAGGCCTTTTTGTATGTTCTGAATAAGTATATGAATAATAAAAAAATAATGAATAATACATTAAAAAAAAAAAAAATCACCAAAATTAACCCTATGAGTGCTGCGGGGACGTCCAGTGCATTGCTTTGCACTCACGGGGTTACTAATGTTGGGGGGCATTTTTCTTTGGCTAAGACCTCATTAGGGGGCTCAGGATGCCCCCTAATGAGGTCAATAATAAAAAAAATACAAAAAAGTTTTAACCCTGTGTGTGCCACAGGGGTGGGGGTCCAATGCAGATCCCCCCTCCTGTGGCACACACATGACTTTTTTTACTATTACTTTATATTCAAAGCTTTTTGGGGGGCCATGAGGCCCCCCAAAAAGCTCTGAATAAAGAATAATAATGATAATAATTAAAAAAAATAACCCTCTGTGTGCCACAGGGGTCCAATGCATTGGACCCCCCTGTGGCAGACAAAGGATTTTTTTTTTTCATTTTTATTTTATTTAGACCTCATTGGGGTGGCATCAGGGGTCCTGATGTCCCCCAACAAAGTGTAAAAAAAAAAGGAAAACTATGCGTGCACCACAGGGGGGTCCAACGCAGTGCTTCGCAATGTGTTGAACCCCCCTGTAGCACACACATTTATTTTTATTCTGCCCTTTATTAAAATAATAAAGCAAGCCACGGATGTAGGTAAAACTATACAAATTCGGTATTTTTTCAATCAAGGTAAATGTTTTTGATACATAGTATGTGATTTTAACAAAATTAGTAAATTTTCACTTTTTTTGTCATTATGACATCATAGCTTTTTGCACGATGCAAATTTCTCTTCATGTAAGGTACCACGAGAAAGCTCAATTCATTCTGAAAAAACAATATATATAGTTTTCCATATGTAACTAGAAATTCCCAGAGTAAATCAAGCCTAAACAGAAGGATAGCAAAAATGCTGAAAAAGTGTCTGGCCTGCAGGGTACAGGAAATGGCCCATGCCTCTGGCACTGAAGGGGTTAACCCTTTGAGTGCCAGAGGAGTACGCAACACATTGCAATTCCCTCTGGCATTCAAAGGTTTAAACTCTTGTACACTCTGTAATTCTGAAACATCTGCCCTGCCAGCCCCCCAACACCCATTGTTGAAAACCTAAGCTGCTTTCTGTGGAAAAAAACAGGTACATGTGAGTGTGATTTATACGAAAAGCAGTGTGTGCAGCTTCTCATTTGCTGTTGTTCAAATAAAGTTAATGTGGTGGGGTGTGTCACTCAACACCTCTCTACTCCACAACCTGTAACATGAAGGTTGTATTGTCTTATTATTTACTATTGTAAAACCCCGTGTACACGGGCCAAGGTCCGGGTAATGTTAACCATTTGAGTGCCAGAGGGGTACGTAATGCATTACTTTGCAATGCGTTGCATACCCCTCTGGCACTCAAAGACTTGAGAGGCTGCGGCACTACCTCACTGCTCCACGCGATGCAATCATGCACAGTAGAGACTGCCCGAATGCAAACATCCTAGCGAATTTTTATATAGGATTTGAACCTTTTCAATATTGAAGGACTGGACAAAGCAGAGCCCAGTGCTTTCCTCACCCCTCTGACACAAACATTTTTTTTATTTGTTCTCTTGACCATTACCCTAAGCTACAGGGATGATGGGCCTGGAAAGTGATCCTCAGACCAATGTTTCAGCAGGCCAGAGGGATCTTTTACCCCCTCTTGACCTGTGTTCTCTATGATAAGGAGGATGTTAAGGATAGTTAGACCCTTGTTTTACATTTATTCGTCTTGTCCTCCATTGCCAGCAAAAAGAAGACAAGATCTTTAGAACTCCATTGGACAAATGTTACCACTTCATCAGATACTAGGGTACATACCTTAGACCCCATAGTCATTTTTATGCAATCCTTTCTGCCCATTTTAGTGGGTAGAGAAAAGAGGGATGAGGGTTATTCAGCTCTTCCTTCTTTGCATACAATTTTTAAATGGAGTCTTTTTTGACCCTATAACATTTGTAGAGCTCCCTCACCTCAGCAGGTAAGAGGCAGAGAGTGGGTTGGCTGAGCTCTGATGACCTTTGTAATGCATTGCAGAACTTTCTAGCACAGTGGTTCTCAATCCATGTCCTCAGGGCTTACTAACAGACCAGGACTTGTGAATTACCCTGCTACAGCACATGTGTAATGACCAGAGGATCAGTCAGTGTGATTAACTCACCGGTGCTCTAACAAGAAAATCCTTAAATCCTGGCCTGTAAATGGCCCCTGAGGACACAGGTTGAAAACCACTGCTCTAGCATTCAAGGGTTAAAATCCCAGTTTAAATCAGTGGGAACTTTTTCCCCTGTATGATAAAGGTGATGTTCTCCAGAATTATTCATCTTTTGCTTTTGCATAAGGTCCGTTCTTTTGACATGCAAATATATATTTCAGTGCTCAGGGATAACAGAAGTCTGTGTGTTGCAATGCATTGAATAACCTCTCTGGCACTCAAAGTGTTAACTCTGCAAGAACCAGAGTTATATGCAACACTTTGGTTTGCAATGTGCTGTACACCCCTCTGGTCCTTTAAGGGTTCATTGCAATTTCTCAAACATTCTGTTTATTTTTTTGGCAGTTTCTCTAGAGTCTGGTACATAAAACATAGGCATGATTTATTTAAATAATCCATCATGCCAAGTCTATTTTTTCATGAGTCAGTGTAAGATGAAATAGTGACCCCACCGTCCAGATAAATCAGATTAACCCTTTGAGTGCCAGAGAGGTACGGAACACATTGCTTTGGCACTGAAAAGGTTAATAATATTGTCATTATATTTAATTTACTGTAAGGCACTATCCTGATGGACTACAAATCCCAGTTGGATAAATGTATATATTATGTGTCCTGTATGTAGCTCACTGGTTCTAAACCAAGGTGCTGGCACTTTGGTGTGCTGTATGTTCACGCTTAAGGTGCCCCTCTTTTCCGTGAAGTCTTTGACATAAATGTGAATGGTGACTTTTAAATGAATATTCAAGGAACTATTATACACAAAATGCTTGTATTTGTCCTTCTGATTATAAGACCTGGTTATAAGTGCACATATATGTATTTTTCTCCTTGATTACGACCTTGACAAATACCTATAAAATGCTAGGGGTGTCTTGAATATTTCAGACTATGAGTTAGGGGTGCCTCAAGTGATAAAAAGGATTGATAAGCACTAATATAGCTAATACTTTATATAAACCCCCATTACATACCATTACCATGCATTTCTGTTATTGCTGTCCTTGTGAACATAAACTCATACACATAAAAGCAAAGTGGCCTGCATCACAGGGTACAAGCAAAAATTCTCCAAATTCCCATTGATTCAAGCAAGCTTTTAACCCTTTAATGCTAGTAAGTTCTTCAACATATTGCATTCAAGAGGATAAAAAACGTTTAAATTGATAGAATATATTATTTGTCCCCTGTACTGCAATTGGGTTACCTTAGAATTGTTCCGATTTGCTTGTATACGTAAGACTCTTCTTTTGGACAGAGCATTTACATGTTGATTGTAAAGTTTTTCATGCTGATTAAAACAAGTGTATTTCCACTGCTATGAGATACTTCATTCAAAGGTTATTAAACCTCTAACTGTTCATTTTAGCTAACAGTGCCAGCTGGTTTCCAGAAAGCATTTTTTTCTATTGCTCGCTTTGAGCCTTATACTCTCCTTAGATAATCCTTATATGGTCTTATCTTGTCCGATTACCCAAGATTATAGAATGTTTAACTTATTATAATGGTTTTTAGTGCAAAATTACAATGCAGCTGATTATACTAAGCAATTCTTGAGTAAACAAACTGCACCATAGGGGGCAAATAAAATTCCCAAAATTCCCATTCATTTCAAGGGGACCTGTCACCCTAAACAAGCTCAGGGAATAGGGAATTAAACTCTGCTTGTATGTTGTACTAGTCACTCTTATATGAGAAATTAACCTTTATAATTTCATGGCACAGTGTGGCTCCTTATGCTAATTCCTTCCACAGTGTGACAGTTATGTTTGTGGCCAGACTTTTACACTGTGCTATTAGCAATGCCCCCAGTCAGTGTGTGGGCTTTGCCTAGATTCATTCACAGTGTGTGGTAATACTGGCCTAGCACAAAAAAGAGGATTTTGGTGAACTGTTAAATCCACTCCTCTTGGGCAGTGCACTTCTAAAAAAGGTCTCTGATGAGGAGACACTCTTCCTATACTCTACCCCCCCCCCCCCGTCTGCTACCTGCAATTTCCATGTATAACAAAGCCAATATAAAGCAAAACAGAAGTGAAGGAAGAGAAGGATATCCCCCTAAACAGGGCATGGGGCTCAAATCAGTATTTTTTTTTCTCTGGGACGGACTAAGAGAAAAGGATTACACAGTAAGTACACTAAAATCCTCTTTTCTTGTTGTCCAGTGTAGAACACAGGAATCATGTGGCTACTCCAAAGCCATCACCAATATTCATGGGAGGGAAAAAGAAAAAAACCCTCTGTTGGAAACTAGTATTAATAACATGAACCTCAGGTGTCAACAGACTCTGAACCTATACACCAAACCACAGTAAACAAACAGAAAACAAGCAGAGTTCTGATCTTCAGAGAAAAAATGGAACTAAGAAGAACCCTCATACAGGCATCACAGCCTGAAGGACCTCCTGGCCAAAGCTGGCCTCAGCTGAACCTCGGATATTCACATGATAGTGTTTGGTGAAAATGTGCAGAGACAGACCATGTTGCTGCTTTACACAGCTGCTCAGCAGTGGCTTGATTCTTGTAGGTCCAAGATGAGCCCACAGATCTGGAGGGGATGCACCATGATCTGAAAGGGTACAGGTTTCTTCCTGAGGAAATACAGATGGCAGATGACCTGTTTGATCTATGAAGCAAGAGTAACCTTAGATGCAGCCTGACCCACACATGGGCCCTTAGGGATGACAAAGAGCGAATCAAATTTCTGAAAAGGTTGCATGCAATCAACATAGTACTTCAAGCAATGTACCATATCCAACAGAAGAAGTTTCTGCTTCTGTCTATTAGAAGGAGGTGGACTGAAAGAAGGAAGGACAATTTCCGGGCTGCTTTGAAAATCCCCAAAAAAACCTTGGGAAAACGCTCTCATAAATTTGTAAAACCTATCCTGATGAAAAAACAGAAAGGGAGGCTATCAGAAAGCCTGAAGTTTGGCCACTCACCAAACAGACACAATGGCCAGTATAATATCTGTCTTGAGTGCAAAGAAGCAGCTGAAACAGGCTTAAGAGGATACTTCTGGAGCAGTACTAATACAAAGTTCAAGTGCCACAGAGGAGTGAGATCCCAAAACAGGGTAGGCATGAGCTACTCCCTGAACAAATGTCTTCACATCATGGAGCAAAGCAATGTGCCACTGGAAAGTATGTGAAATCTGATCATTGAGTCCTTTCTGAACACCATCTTGAAGAAAGGCCAAGACTAACAGAAGCAGAAAATGCTATGGTTATGAACCACAATTGGCACACCAATGATAGAAGAGGGACCAAACCCTTTACGGAGAATGTGGGAGCATCAGAGGCCTTCCCCATAATGTAGTCTTTCACTTCAAGGACCTTGGCAAGTAATGCCAACCATCCATCCTTAGGAACATCCCCTTGGATGGCATCCAAATGTTGTTCACCTGAGATAGCCATGGCTCTAGTGACCCAGGCGGTAGCAAAAATGGGTCGAAGGGCAGCACCTGTGGCTGCAAAGTTCACTTCCAGGAGAGAATCCAGGCGTTTATCTGCTTCATCCGTAAAGGCCACAGCATCTGCCAGAGGCAGAGCAGTGTCTTTGACAAAGCAAAAGATTTGGGGATCAACTGAAAGGGGGGGTAGCCCACTGAGAAAAGGACTCATCTGAAAAAGGACACAAAATAGAAATACACCAGTGAAGAAAATGTCGTCTGTCAGGTGTCTCATTTTTCCAGGAGAACCTGGTCTAAATGATGATGATGAGGAGAAATATGTACCTCCATTTTGTGTCTCTAGAAAATATTAGGTGGAGAGAATCCAGAATTGGAGGCCTCTGAGACCTGAGGCAGCTCCAGGACAGCATGAATAAGTTGAGGGGCTAGAGTCATTCTCAAAGACATCTCCAATAACAGAGACAAATCCAAGGAATACCCATCAATTTGTGAATGACACTAAAATACAGGACTCAAGTGCCTGATGGGGGATGTAGGGTGTCCCACAGACCAAGAGTTTAGGACCCCTTGAATAGAGGAGGGGATAGAGGTGACTGAATAGATAAGAACCATTAACACAAGAGAGTGAAGGGGTTAATAACCCTTACACCTATGCAGCCAGGATAGACACCACATAAAGAAATAAAGTAATAGAACAGAGTACAAATTAGGTAGAATACCACACTGTGGTGCATGCGAGTAAAATAAGACACAATACTGGACCATAGCACTTAACTCAAGAACTCAACTGTAGCTTCAGTCTAAAGGCTCCCATTCAAAGAAGCTCTCTGGTGAGGTAAAGACTGCAAATTCAAGTCAACCTCCACAGGTTTAAAGGGATAGAAATACTTCGTTTTAACTTTATTTTATTTTGTAGGCATTAAAAAAACATGAAGAATGATATAAGTCTTAACTCTCAAACCTTTATGGTTTATGAGATATTCACAAGCAAAGTTCCCCTCCCCGCCCCTTTTTCCTAGTGTAAGCCATCTCTTCTCAAATGTGAGTCTGGTTGTATGACAGGACAGATAACAGAAGGGGACAATTTTCTTTGTATGAAAACAATGAAAGCCCTTCCCCCCTTGACAAGTTTTTCAGCTTTTTCCATTATCTTAATTGAAGATTGTCCCTCTCTGCAGTCTACCTGGGCATCTCCCTTCTGATCTGGTTGAACAGGGAAGGGATACTTTGTTTGTGAATATCTCTTAAACCATAAAGGTTTCAGAGATAAGACTTATATCATTCTTCATGTTTTTTTAATGCCTACAAAATAAAATAAAGTTAAAACGAAGTATTACTATCCCTTTAAGGTCCTGAAAATGAACCTGTGAACTGGGCAATCCATGAGAGAGGAAGCCAGTAAATAGGAGCCCATTTAATGGGGGACTGTAAAGCCCCATATACTAAGATGAAAATAAAAAAACTAATTAACTTAAAGTGCCACCATGTGCTACTAACACATAACGGATAATTTCTCAATCAGAAACAAATGGCTTGTAGAGCATACTGGCAGTTTTTGCTTTACAATTAATTAAAATTATCATAGAGTGACAGGTCCATTTTAATTATGACATTCTAGGTCTCTAAAACAATGTATCCCAATGCATTCCCCAAGGGCAAAGGCAGTTTACATTTTTGGGATGTCACTGATTTTACACTGGTGTTGCAATCTTTTGCTCAGTCCTTTTAATTCTAATACTTGTGTAAAAGAAAGGGCATCCCCACTGTCACTGTTATAATGAACGCTCAGACAATTTGGTTAAGGTAAAACAATGCAGCTTTATTAAATAAATAATAAAGAACAGAAATGCCCTTCACAGGTTCAGACCCAGACAGAGGATAAGCTCTTTTGGATCTGACACAGGTCAGGGTACAGCAGAAACAGGTATGTACAAAACAACAGTAATGCAGAGTGTAGAACTGGAACAGGAACTGGAACAAAACCTCAGCAGTACTGGTCAGGAGGTGCCCTAGGTGAGGTAAGTACTGCAGGGCAGAAATCCCCAATGGAACAGGGAGACAGTTGAGACTACCGGACTTGCCCTGAACACCAGGTATAGGCAGCCCATGTGACGGCTCAGATACACTTACTTGGAGGTTATGACCGGAGGCAACTGGAATAGGCACAGGCCTATAGTAGCGCAACCGGAGGCAATTGTGAGACACGGATCGAACAGCGCAACCAGAGGCAACAGTAATGACAGGCTGAGTATAGCGCAACCGGAGGTAATAGTAAGGCACAGGCAGTATAGCAGCGCAACTGGAGGCAACAGGAAGGTACCGGTAGCTAGTAGCGCAACCGGAGATAATCGTATGGCACAGGCTGTATAGTAGCGCAACCGGAGGCAACAGTGAGGCACAGGCTGAAAGGTGGTGCAACCAGAGATAACCGCTAAGGCACAGGCTGTATAGTAGAGCAACTGGAGGCAACGGAAGGTGCAGGCTGAAAGGTAGGGCAACCACAAGTGACCGCTAAGGCACAGGCTGTATGGAGAGCAACAGGGCTACCGTAGTGCAAATGGCTATAGGACACAAGACCGGAGGCAACAGGGATACTAGCGGTAAAGCGAATGCTAGAAGAGTAGCCAATGCAGAAACTGTACTCTAGAGAGCAGAGGACAGCCAAGGCCTGGATCGGTACACAGAGAACGGTAGTTAGCCAAAGCCTGGATCGGTACACAGAGAGCGGTAGTCAGCCAAAGCCTGGATCGGTACACAGCAAGCAGTAGTCAACAGAATCGGTCACGGGAATCGTAGTCAGGCAAGCCGGGTCGTAAACAAATAGGGCAGCGAAGACAGGAGCAAGGTCAGACTAAACCAGAACATGCATGGTACAGGAACACAGCAACAAATGTCTGGTCAGGAACACCATGAAAGGGCAACGCTATAGTGACAGGAGGGCATATATAAAGGCAAGCCCTGGGAGGGGTTGAAAACCCAGAGCCAATAAGAAGCAGCCAAGGTAAACCAGGAAGTAAGAATGTCGCTCAGGCAGAATCACGGGCACCGTGATAGTACCCCCTCTCAAAGACCCCCCCCCTCCTGTCTTGGGGAGGTCTAGGCTTGTCAGGAAACTTAGCATGGAATCTGCGCAACAATAATGGAGCATGGATGTCCGAGTGGTTCACCCATGAGCGTTCCTCTGGGCCATATCCCTTCCAGTGCACCAAATATTGGATCTGTCCACGGAATCTACGTGAATCCAAAATACTCTGCACTTCATATTCATCATGATCCTGAATGCGCACTGGACCTGGAACTGCAGAGGTGGTGGTATAACGGTTACACACCAACGGTTTGAGAAGGGACACATGGAACGCATTATGTATTTTCATGGAGGCAGGTAATTATAATGCATAGGAGACAGGGTTGACTCGACGGAGTACCCGGAACGGACCCACAAACCGAGGAGCAAACTTGTAACAAGGTACTTGCAACCTAAGATTCTTGGAGGACAACCAGACACGGTCCCCCACCTGGAATACAGGAGCTGGCAATCTTTTGTTGTTGGCATGCAGCTGGACTCGTAGGAACGAATCACGTAGGGAATTCTGGACCTGTGCCCATGTGGAGCGGAGTTGCCTAATATGCTCATCCAGAGCTGGAATCTGTTGTGCTTGGAAAGTGTCCGGGAGCAAGCATGGCTGAAACCCATAACTGATCAGAAAGGGTGAGCTCCTGGATGTGTTACATACTGCACAGTTCCTGGCAAACTCTGCCCACGGCAACAAGTCAGCCCAATTGTTGTGATGGTTGGATATGAAACAACGTAAAAAACTGTTCCAAGCCTTGGTTGGAATGCTCAGCGGCCCCATTAGTCTGGGGGTGATAGGCGGAGGAAAAGGACAACTGAATCCCCATCTGGTTACAAAAGGCCCTCCAAAATCTCGACACGAATGGACTCCCACGGTCCGAGACCAGCACATTGGGTACCCCGTGGAGTCAGAATTTGTTATGGTTTTACTGACACTCAGACCGGGTTGTAACGTAAAACACAGTTTATTGAAATAAAAAATGAACAACACTGCCCCTAGAGGCTAGTAAAGGTAAGAACAGGCAATATGAACATAGGATGGAGTAAACTACAAACAGTAGTGCACAGAGGGTTAAGTGGAGCAACTGGTAAGGCTCAGACTAGATTGGCCAACGCCCAGGAGGTATATAGCAGTCTATGGTAATAGTCTTTAAATGTAGATCAGGAACTCAGGAGAAGCGCTGTAACACTCTTGAAGCATAAGCAGGATGAGCCCCTGTTGCTCTAAGCTGAGCCCGTACCACCACAGTGGGCTTATGAGGATTGCTACTGCCTATTTGATGTAACCAGAATAGAAATTGCCCTGAATGAGTATCGAGTAACCCTGCGTCTGCCACGGAAATATGCCAGCCCTTGGGAGGCCACAGTGGAACGGAATTGCCCAAGCTATGAAGAGCCGATGCACAGAGTGGTGCAGTTGGGATAAAGCACTTTGAGCAAATGAGGTACTGCCCAGACACCCACAAGGTGTCACCCAGAATCCTTGATGCAAGAGCGAATGGACTACCAGTGACAACCAGCGTAATGACGATGCTCACCGGGCATCGAACAAGCGGAGCTCTGCAAGGACTGGTATAGCGTAAAGCAGAGGCTCATAAGTGTAAAGGCTCAGAGAATCACCGGAGCTTGGCAATGTATCAAAATGGCATGTAATCGGAGACTACCGGCAGTGCAAGGGTTAATCTGGTACATTTGAAAAGAGCAATGCCACGAGAGCAAGGCAGGCAACCTCGGCTACAGTGAAATGAGTGAGGAAACTGGGAAGAGTCAGAATGTCGCCCACGCGACCGGAGTACACAGGAGCAGCAACCGGACAGGAGCAGTGGCCGGAACCGGATGACTGAGTCGCAGGAACACCACCGGAGAGAGGAACAATCACGGAGCAGGATCAGGAGCCAGAACCGGGTCGGATCACGGAGCGGAGTCGTCAGCCAGTGCCGGGTCGGATCACGATGCAGGGTCGTCAGCCAGAGCCGGGTCGGATCACGGTGCAGGGTCGTCAGCCAGAGCCGGGTCAGATCACGGTGCAGGGTCGTCAGCCAGAGCCAGGTCAGATCACGGTGCAGGGTCGTCAGCCAGAGCCGGGTCAGATCACGGTGCAGGGTCGTCAGCCAGAGCCGGGTCAGATCACGAAGCAGGAACAGAAGGAGAGTCAGACTAGCCGGGTCGGTACACAGGAGACACTGGAGAGCAATAACTAGGCGCAGCAACACAACACCACGAAAGGGCAATTGACAAGTGCCCATGCCTCAGCATATAAAGGCACATCCTGGGCGGGCCAATCAGACTCCTCCAATGCAAATGTATACATACAGAGATTGACAGGGAATCACGGGGACCGTGATAGTACCCCCCTCTCAAAGACCCCCTCCCCTACCAGAGGGTCTAGGTTTAAGAGGATATTTAGAGTGAAAGTTGCGCATCAGTCGTGGAGCATGAAGATCTTTATGATCAACCCAAGACCGCTCCTCAGGCCCATAACCTTTCCAGTGGACCAAATATTGCAACTTGCCTCTAAATCTCCTGGAGTCAATTATGCTCTGAATTTCGTACTCCTCTTGGCCTTGTACATTCACCGGCCCAGGAACCACCGGAGTGGTAGTACAATGGTTGCACACCAAGGGCTTAAGAAGGGACACATGAAACACATTATGAATACGCATAGCCCTGGGGAGCTCCAATGCGTATGCCACGGGGTTGACCTTGCGAATGATCTTAAAGGGCCCAATGAACCGGGGAGCCGGTTTGTTTGAAGGTACTTGCAGGTTAAGATTCCTGGAGGAGAGCCATACCCTGTCCCCAACCTGGTAGGAGGCCGCTGGTAGCCGTCTGCGATTAGCATGCCACTGATGTCTCAGGAAGGACTGAGTGAGGGAACGTTGTACCTGTGCCCAAGTGAAACGGAGCTGCTCCATGTGCTCATCCAGAGCTGGAATCTGTTGGGACTGAAATGAGTCTGGGAGTAGGCAGGGTTGGAACCCATAATTAACTAGGAACGGAGAACTCCCAGACGATGAATTAACCGCACAGTTCCTGGCGAACTCCGCCCATGGCAACAGGTCGGACCAGTTATCATGATGATCACTCACAAAGCAGCGCAAATACTGCTCAAGTCCCTGATTGGCACGCTCAGCGGCCCCATTGGTCTGGGGATGGTAGGCAGAGGAAAATGACAATTGAATGCCCATCTGGCCACAGAATGCCCTCCAGAATCTAGACACAAACTGGCTTCCACGATCAGACACTATCACCCTAGGAACCCCGTGCAAGCGGAATACCTCCCTGGCGAAAATTACTGCCAATTCCTGGGCCGATGGGAGACCAGAGAGGGGCACGAAATGAGCCATTTTGGAGAACCTATCTACCACCATCAGAATGAAAGTGTAGCCCTTAGACAAAGGCAGCTCTCCCAAGAAATCGATAGATATATGGGACCAGGGACGGTCGCCATTGGGTACTGGCTGGAGTAACCCCACGGGGAGATGTCTGGGAGTTTTAGCACGGGCACAAGTAGCACAGGCAGCGGTAAATGCGAAGCAATCTGCTCTCAGGGAGGGCCACCAGAATGTTCGTGCCAATGACCAAACCAACTGATCCCTGCCAATGTGCCCGGCCGCCTTAGATGAGTGATAGGTCTCGAGTAACTGGGTGCGAAATGGTTCGTCCACAAAACATCTGCCAACTGGGGTTTCAGGAGGTGCCCGTGCTTGTGAAGCCATGATTTGCTCCCCCAGTGGTGAAGTGATGTTGGTACGAATGGTGGCCAGAATCTTATCTGGCTGAATTATAGGCACTGGCGCTTCATCCCTCTCAATGTCTGTGCAGAATTGTCTGGAAAGCGCATCTGCTCTAATATTTTTGACCCCGGCAAGTAGGAGACTATGAAATTAAATCTTGACAAGAAGAGAGCCCAACGAGCCTGGCGAGAAGACAGCCTTTTCGCCTCAGACAAGTAAATTAGATCTTTATGGTCAGTGAGAATTAAGACAGGGGTCCTAGTGCCTTCCAGGAAATGTCGCCATTCTTTCAAAGCCAAGATGATAGCCAACAATTCCCTATCACCAATTTCATAATGGCTTTGGGCACTAGACAGTTTTTTGGAAAAAAATCCGCATGGTCTCAGGTTACCTCCCTCCCTGGGTCGTTGGGAGAGAACTGCCCCTACCCCAACCTCAGAGGCATCAACTTCCAGGGTAAAAGGCAGAGTAGGATTAGGATGGCACAGAATAGGGGCAGATGCGAATGCCTGCTTGAGAGTAGCGAAGGCCTGTTCAGCTGCCTCAGACCATTGAGAGGGATTTGCACCCTTATGCGTTAAGTCAGAGAGAGGTTTAGTAATCGTAGAAAAGTTCTGAATGAATTTTCTGTAATAGTTGGCAAAGCCCAGGAATCTTTGAATAGCTTTTAACCCCTTGGGTCGTGGCCATTTAAGGACTGCAGCCAACTTCTCTTGGTCCATAGCTATGCCATCTTTAGAAATCATGAAACCCAAAAAGGGTACTTGAGAACAGTGAAATTCACATTTTTCGAGTTTACAGAACAATTTGTTCATGCGCAAACGAAGCAATACCTCAGAGACATCCTGTATATGCTGGGTTAAATTAGCTGAGTGGATCAAAATATCATCCAGATATACCACTACACAGGATTGTAACATATCGCGGAAGATATCGTTGATGAACTCTTGGAATACGGCAGGTGCATTACATAATCCGAATGGCATGACTAGGTATTCGTAGTGTCCTGACCTTGTATTGAAGGCTGTCTTCCACTCATCACCGGCCTTGATCCTTATTAAATTGTAGGCAGCTCGTAAATCGAGTTTAGTGAAAATAGAGGAGCCTTTCAACCTATCAAATAACTCTGTGATGAGTGGAATGGGGTATGCATTTTTGGACATGATCTTATTGAGCCCACGGTAATCAATACAAGGTCGCAACTCGCCATTTTTCTTTTTCACAAAAAAGAACCCTGCACCTGCCGGAGAGGATGATTTGCGAATAATCCCTCGTTTGAGAGCATCCTCAATGTATTCCTCCATTGCCTTAGTCTCATCACATGTCAATGGGTACGTCCTACCCCTCGGTGGAACCACTCCCTGGGGCAAATCAATAGCGCAGTCACATAGCCGATGCTGTGGCAGAGCGCTAGCCTCCCCTTTACTGAAAACGTCGCTGAACTTGCTGTATTCAGCTGACAGAGAAGGGAATGTACACATAATCTTAACAGGACGAGATAGACAGTGATTAGTACAGTATTCTGACCATGCTTTGACTTCACATGTCTGCCAGTCAAACTGGGGATTGTGCACTGTCAACCAAGGGAACCCCAGAATGACCGCATGATGGGGTGAACGAATAATCTGGAAACGAACCTCCTCCTTATGGAGGGCCCCCACAGTCATAGTAAGGAGAGTAGTCTCCATAGTAATGAGTGCTGGTTCAAGAGGTCTGCCATCAATAGCCTCAATGGCTAGCGGAGTGTCTCTTTCAGACAGAGAAATATTATGTCTTTCAGCAAATGCCTGGTCCATGAAATAGCCAGCAGCACCAGAATCTACCAGGGCTAATGCTTCCACAACCTGGTCGCCTAGAATAAAACTCACAGGTATAGTGGGTTTCAAGGAGCAAGGATCTGAGGACGACTGTACACCACCTAGGGCCTGTCCCCCAAGGTACCCTAGGTGCGTGCGTTTCCCGGCCTCACCGGACAGGTGCGCAACAAATGCCCCTTTTTGCCACAATACAGGCATAATCCTTGTCTTTTACGATACCCCCTCTCCTCCTTAGTCAGCCTAGTAAAACCAATCTGCATAGGTTCCCCAGTATCAGGTACACGGACCGGAGGAATGGGAGGAGAGGGTGGGTTAAACAATCTCTCATGCCCATGGATTTTGGAAGTTGCCCTCTTAGTCAAGCGCCTCTCGCGCATACGAGTATCAATGAGTATCACATATTCAATGTACTCATCCAGATCGGTGGGTACCTCCCTGGCAGAAATCTCATCTTTGATAGCATCCGAGAGCCCTTGGGCAAATGCTGCCAGGAGTGCCTCATTATTCCATGCCACCTCTGCAGCTAGAATCCGAAATTCTATAGCATATTCGGCTGCAGTCTGATTGCCCATCTGCATTGACAACAGTTTTTTGGCCGTGGACATAGCTCGCCCAGGTACCTCAAAGACTCTACGGAACTGTTTAACGAACTCTTTAAAGCACAAAGTGCAAGGTTTAGCCTGTTCCCATAATGGATTTGCCCATGCCAGGGCTTTGCCAGTTAACAGGGATACCATGAACCCCACCTTGCTACGGTCACTCGGAAATGCATGAGGTGTAAGTTTGAGGAAGATCTCTAGCTGATTAAGGAAACCCCTGCACAGTGTGGGTTCACCATCATATCTTACTGGTAACGGCGCCGCCGCCGTTAGACTTCTCTGCGGGACCAAGCATTGACCAGAACTATTATCCGGTGTCATAACTGGGGGGACCACCAGATTTTGATTCGGCTTATCAAGATGTACCGTACGTTCAAGCAAGGTCTGCATGGCCAATGCAAACTGATCTAAGCGTTGCTCGTTAACATCCATCCTCCAGTGGAGGTTCTGTGTATTACCGTCACTCTTCCCATCTGAGGTCATGGCCCTTTCGTACTGTTACGGTTTTACTGACACTCAGACCGGGTTGTAACGTAAAACACAGTTTATTGAAATAAAAAATGAACAACACTGCCCCTAGAGGCTAGTAAAGGTAAGAACAGGCAATATGAACATAGGATGGAGTAAACTACAAACAGTAGTGCATAGAGGGTTAAGTGGAGCAACTGGTAAGGCTCAGACTAGATTGGCCAACGCCCAGGAGATATATAGCAGTCTATGGTAATAGTCTTTAAATGTAGATCAGGAACTCAGGAGAAGCGCTGTAACACTCTTGAAGCATAAGCAGGATGAGCCCCTGTTGCTCTAAGCTGAGCCCGTACCACCACAGTGGGCTTATGAGGATTGCTACTGCCTATTTGATGTAACCAGAATAGAAATCGCCCTGAATGAGTATCGAGTAACCCTGCGTCTGCCACGGAAATATGCCAGCCCTTGGGAGGCCACAGTGGAACGGAATTGCCCAAGCTATGAAGAGCCGATGCACAGAGTAGTGCAGTTGGGATAAAGCACTTTGAGCAAATGAGGTACTGCCCAGACACCCACAAGGTGTCACCCAGAATCCTTGATGCAAGAGCGAATGGACTACCAGTGACAACCAGCGTAATGACGATGCTCACCGGGCATCGAACAAGAGGAGCTCTGCAAGGACTGGTATAGCGTAAAGCGGAGACTCAAAAGTGTAAAGGCTCAGAGAATCACCGGAGCTTGGCAATGTATCAAAATGGCATGTAATCGGAGACTACCGGCAGTGCAAGGGTTAATCTGGTACATTTGAAAAGAGCAATGCCACGAGAGCAAGGCAGGCAACCTCGGCTACAGCGAAATGAGCGAGGAAACTGGGAACAGTCAGAATGTCGCCCACGCGACCGGAGTACACAGGAGCAGCAACCGGACAGGAGCAGTGTCCGGAACCGGATGACTGAGTCGCAGGAACACCACCGGAGAGAGGAACAATCACGGAGCAGGATCAGGAGCCAGAACCGGGTCGGATCACGGAGCGGAGTCGTCAGCCAGTGCCGGGTCGGATCACGATGCAGGGTCGTCAGCCAGAGCCGGGTCGGATCACGGTGCAGGGTCGTCAGCCAGAGCCGGGTCAGATCACGGTGCAGGGTCGTCAGCCAGAGCCGGGTCAGATCACGGTGCAGGGTCGTCAGCCAGAGCCGGGTCAGATCACGAAGCAGGAACAGAAGGAGAGTCAGACTAGCTGGGTCGGTACACAGGAGACACTGGAGAGCAATAACTAGGCGCAGCAACACAACACCACAAAAGGGCAATTGACAAGTGCCCAAGCCTCAGCATATAAAGGCACATCCTGGGCGGGCCAATCAGACTCCTCCAATGCAAATGTATACATACAGAGATTGACAGGGAATCACGGGGACCGTGATAGAATTCTTCCCTGGCAAACACTGTAGCCAGATCCTTAGCAGACGGCAAGCCAGGGAGTGGCACGAAATGGGCCATTTTGGAGAATCTGTCAACTATCATGAGTATCACCGTATAGCCTTTGTAAACCGGCAGCTCCCCCAGGAAGTCAATAGAAACATGTGACCAAGGACGGTCACCATTGGGAACAGCTTGCAATAGTCCCATCGGGAGGTGTCTAGGAGTCTTAGAATGGGCACAAGTGGCACAGGCTGCGGTGAATGCCGCACAGTCATCTCTCATGCCAGGCCACCAAAAGATCCGGGACAAAGACCAGATTAATTGATTTTTTCCCACGTGACCGGCCGCCCGGGAAGCATGGTAAGTCTCCATTAATTTAGCCCAAAAGGGCTCTGCCACAAAACACTTGCCCATAGGCTTCTCTGGGGGAGCATTGGCCTGAGATGCCAAAATCTCCTCCCCCAACGGTGAAGTGATGCTCGTCCGCAATGTGGCGAGTATACGGTCCGGAGGGATGATAGGCACTGGTACAGAGTCAGAGTTGGGATCAGGACCAAATTGTCTGGACAAGGCATCGGCCCGCACATTCTTTGTTCCAGGTAAGTAGGAGACAATGAAATTGAAATGAGACAAAAACAGTGCCCATCTAGCTTGTCTTGGGGATAGTCCTTGGCCTCAGAGAGGTACATGAGGTTCTTATGATCGGTCAAAATCAATATGGTGCCCTAGTGCCCTCCAACAGGTGGCGCCATTCACATAAAGCCAGAAAAATTGCCAAGAGTTCCCGATCACCAATGTCATAAAGACTCTGGGCTTTGGTCATCTTTTTCGAGAAAAATCCGCATGGTCTCAAAGTCTTATCAGGACCTGGTCTTTGGTCCAACACTGCCCCTACTCCGGTTTCAGAAGCATCCACCTCCAATATAAATGGTAGCCCAGGAATAGGATGCAACAGAACTGGGGCAGTGGAAAATGAGGTTTTCAGAATTACGAATGCCCTGGCCACCTCTGGGGACCACTCTGATGCGTTGGCACCCTGATGGGTCATATCAGTGAGTGTATCACAGTGCCCGTGATCCTTTACTGTCACTCTCGGTTGTGGGCGCTCCCATTGGCTGAGCCTGTTTGACCCGCTCATTGTGGCCTTTTTATACCTGGCCTTTGGCACCTGTCAGGTGCCCTTTCGTGGTGTTCCTGAGCCAGTGTTGCTGTGTTCCAGTGTTCCTGATTCCTGTGTACCGATCTGGCCTGTTTTGACGACGCTCCTGGTTTCCTGCTCCGTGATCTGACCAGGCTTGGCTGACGTTCCTGCTTGTGACCTGATCTGGCTTGTCTGAGAATCCTGCTCAGTGATCTGACCCGGCCTGGCTGACGTTCCTGCTTGTGACTTGATCTGGCTTGTCTGAAAACCCTGCTCCATGATCTGACCCGGCCTGGCTGACTTCCTGCTCCGTGACCTGTACCGGCTTACTACTGACCCTGCCACCGTTCCTGCTTCCTGCAGTTTGGTGTCGCCGAGGCGACAGTCTGACTTCCGCTGTGCTTGTGGCAGGGCTGATCGTGTCATAGCCTCCATTAACACTTGCAGAGCCGTGCCTCCGTTTACACTTGCAGAGCCGTGCCTCTGTTTGCTGAGCCTCCGTTTGCACTTGCAGAGCTGTGTGTCCATTCCCTGAGCCTCCGTTTGTACTTGCAGAGCTGTGTGTCCGTTCCCTGAGCCTACAGTACACTTGCAGAGCTGCTGTCTCCATTCACTGAGCCTCCATTAACACTTGCAGAGCCGTTGCTGATGTTCCGCTACACTTGCTGAGCCGGTTACGTTTCAGAGCCATGTATAGGCGGCGGCTCATCCTGTCTATCTTGCAGTGTAGTCGGTCTCCGTTACAGCGCCCGCGGGAGGCGCTATTGGCTCTAGCTCGTACAGTGTTAGCTCTCCGTTACACGCCCGGTGGGGCTATTGGCTGAAGCTCTTGCAGTGTAATTTGTCTCCATTACTACGCCCGTGGGGGCTATTGGCTCAAGCTCTTGCAGTGTAGTCTGTCTCTGTTACTACGCCCGTGGGGGCTATTGGCTCAAGCTCTAGCCGTGAGGTTATCTCCGTTGCTACTCCCGTGGGGGCTATTGGCTCTAGCTTAACTCTGCAGTATTCTGGCCTCAGTTCCTGCTCAGCCTAAGCAGCTATCTCTGTTCAGTAGACTGACTGTGTTGTTTCATCTAGCCCCACTTGCTGCTTCATTACCACCTTGGGCGTGTCAAACACCACAACAGAGACTGATTGATTTACATGTACTTTAACCATTGAGTACCCTTATGTTTCTATACCTGTCCTGTGACAGTATATGTATATTCATTGCATCTGTATACTGGGCCTGAGAAGGCATCTGTAAGCACGCTCTCTCTATTATTCTGTATTGCCTATAAAGGGCGGTCTTTCTTGTTTTTGTTTTAATAAAACTGTGTTTTATTCTAACCTGCTGGTCTGAGTGTCCTGAAAAACCGTTACAGAGTGGCTTAACAATTCCAGAATAATCGTGAATAAATTTCCTATAATAATTCGCAAACCCTAAAAATCGCTGCAAGGGTTTGAGGACTGTGGGGCACGACCACTGCAACACTGCTGCAAGCTTGTCCTTATCCATAGCGAAACCCTCCTTAGAGATAACATAGCCAAGAAAAGACACACTAGACCTATGGAAATTGCACTTCTTGAGTTTGCAATATAGCTTGTTTTCTCTTAGCCTCTGCAAGACCACCGAGACATGTCTGTGGTGAGTCTCCAGGTCGGGAGAATATATCAAAATGTCGTCTAGGTATACGAACACACAGGATTGTAACAAATCCCTCAGTACATCATTTATAAATTATTGTAATACCTCCAGGGCATTGCAAAGATCAAATGGCATAACCAAATATTCGTAGTGCCCCGTACAAGTATTGAAAGCAGTTTTCCACTCATCACCTTCCTTAATCCGGACTAGATTATATGCCGCCCTGAGGTCAAGTTTAGTAAAAATGGATGCTCCCTTTAACCGATCGAACAGTTCGGTGATGAGTGGAATGGGATAAGCGTTCTTTATCATTATTTTGTTGAGATCCCTATAATCAATACAGGGTCGGAGCTCCCCGTCCTTCTTTTTAACAAAAAAGAATCCAGCCCCCGCGGGCGAAGAAGACTTACGAATAATGTCACGAGCCAAGGCGTCACCAATGTATTCCTCCATGGCCCAGTTTTTGTCACAAGACAACGGGAAAGTTCTACCCCTAGGGGGCATAGCGCCTGGCACAATATCAATAGCACAATCGTATGGACGATGCTGCGGCAGAGTGCTAGCCTCTCCCTTACTGAATACATCGCTGAATGACTGGTATTCATGCGGTAGGGAGGGAGAGGTACTAGTAGGGTGCCTTAGACAATGAGTGTTACAGTGCTCGGACCAAAATGAGATCTCACACGTCTTCCAGTCAAGTCTGGGATTATGCATATGTAACCAAGGAAATCCCAAAATGACCTCAAATTAGGGACTGGATTATCTGAAACTGTAAGGTCTCCTTGTGAAGTGCTCCGATGCAAACAGATAATGGGCATGTCTGCTGGGTGACCTGTGGCGGTACCAGAGGTCTCCCATCAATGGCCTCAATATCAAGCGGAGATTCTCTGTCCAACAATGGAATATTATGTAGTTTTGCAAAGTCTCTGTCCATGAACTATCAGAGTCAATCAGAGCGGGAGTATTCACAGAATCGGAAGCCCAAGAGACAACAATGTTGAGTACAGGCTTGTTCAACATGCCCTCCGGGGACTGGTTTACGTCACCTAGGATCTGTCCCCTGCTTGAGCCTAGGTGCGTGCGTTTCCCGGCCGCACGGGACAAGTCTTTAGCAGGTGACCTGCCTTGCCACAATACATACATAAGCCCTGTTTGCAGTGGAAGGAGCGTTCCTCCTTGGACAATCGTGTGAAGCCCAATTGTATAGGTTCTACACTCTCAGTAGCAAGACCCAGAGGTATGGGAGGAGAGGGAGGCAAGGGTGGGAAATTAGCCCTAGTAGCAGACTCGCTTGTGGATCTTGATCTATGATCCTTATATATACTCCTCTCCCTTATACGGGAGTCAATCAGGATGGTATAATCAATGAAACTCTCTAAACCCTCTGGCAAGTCTCTGGCCGCAATTTCATCTTTGATCCTGTCCTTGAGACCTTGCTCAAAGGCAGCCACAAGCGACTCATCGTTCCAACCTACCTCTGCGTACGAAATTCAATGGCATAGTTGGAAACAGTACATGTGCCCTGTTGGATTCTCATAAAACGTTTGGCAGCAGAGGTGGCACGCCCTGGGATTTCGAATACACTGCGGAAGGCCCTTACAAACTCGGCAAAATTATTGGTAATCGGTTTGCCAGTCTCCCAAATTGGATTTGCCCTAGGTGAGGTAAGTACTGCAGGGCAGAAATCCCCAATGGAACAGGGAGACAGTTGAGACTACCGGACTTGCCCTGAACACCAGGTATAGGCAGCCCACGTGACGGCTCAGATACACTTACTCGAAGGTTATGCCCGGAGGCACCCGAATAGGCACAGGCTGTATAGTAGCGCAACCGGAGGCAATCGTGAGGCACAGATCGAACAATGCAACTGGAGGCAACAGTAATGACAGGCCGAGTATAGAGCAACCGGAGGCAATCGTAAGGCACAGGCAGTATAGTAGCGCAACCGGAGGCAACAAGAAGGTACCGGTAGCTAGTAGCGCAACTGGAGATAATCGTATAGCACAGGCTGTATAGTAGCGCAACCGGAGGCAACAGTGAGGCACAGGCTGAAATGTGGTGCAACCAGAGATAACCGCTAAGGCACAGGCTGTATAGTAGAGCAACCAGAGGCAAAGGAAGGTGCAGGCTGAAAGGTAGGGCAACCACAAGTGACCGCTAAGGCACAGGCTGTATGGAGAGCAACCAGACTACCTTACAGCAAATGGCTATAGGACACAAGACCAGATGCAACAGGGACACTAGCGGTAAAGCTAATGCTAGGAGAGTAGCCAATGCAGAAACAGTACTCTAGAGTGCGGTGGACAGCCAAGGCCTGGATCGGTACACAGAGAGCGGTAGTCAGCCAAAGCCTGGATCGGTACACAGAGAGCGGTAGTCAGCCAAAGCCTGGATCGGTACACAGCAAGCAGTAGTTAACGGAATCGGTCAAGGGAATCGTAGTCAGGAAAGCCGGGTCGTAAACAAATAGGGCAGCCAAGACAGGAGCAAGGTCAGATGAAACTGGATCATACACGGAACAGGAACACAGCAACAAACGTCTGGTCAGGAACACCACGAAAGGGCAACGGTATAGTGACAGGAGGGCGTATATAAAGGCAAGCCCTGGGAGGGGTTGAAAACCCAGAGCCAATAAGAAGCAGCCAAGGTAAACCCGGAAGTAAGAATGTCGCTCAGGCAGAATCACGGGCACAGTGATACCCACAATGTGTACTGCATTGTCCCTTGTCCCAGTCTGAGGTCAGCTCCTCATGGGAAATCCTGGGTATGCCTACGAATGATGTATGTGCATGTGTAAAGAGAACTAGCATAAGGGGACCTTACTTGGACTGGAAGGAAAGTAAGGGCTTGACTGCTGGGGCGTATGTCCATAATTTCGAGTTTTCTGGGCTATCACTGGTGCTTTGGTGGTGGGTGTAAGCTTTGAATTGTTTATAAATATTCTCCTTGTGAATGCTGGCTCAGTCAGCTTCCTGTTTTTGCCAGCAGCCACATGCAGGCATCTCCCCCAGTTCATTATTAGAGAAATATAATTTTAAGCTGGTGGTTTTAGTCCTTGCCAGAGGATGATTAACTATTATCTTGCCCATATTGGGCTTTGGGGAGTTAACCTTTCACCTGCTGGCTAATGGCTTGGGTGAGGGCACAGGCTCTTTTTTTCAAGTGGGTTGATTCGTACTGCCGCCACATAGGCACAGTGTGTTAATAAATGCTGTGATCTTTTTTCTTAGCCAAGCAGGTGTTCCATCTATTTTCTTGGGTGGGAAAGAGGGTTGTAGTTATTATGGAGTATGGGACCCCCACAGCAGTCAAATCCTCTGAGAACTGTTTCTCAAAGTATTTCCCTCCTTTTCTTTAGATCATAGGGGCCTTGGTTTCCCTTTGCAACTACATGCTTGCACAGTTTCCAATTGACTATAATGGAGAGTCACTTCCCATCTATTAGGACTGTAGTAGGCAGCACTGATGTAAGTGAAATCTGAGGCAGCAGTTTTGGGCACAGATGTCTTAGCCCATTCTCTGAGACAGCTGTGTGGGTCAGTTGTATGACCTTTAAAACAGCTGTTATGAGGCCACAGAGTGACTGCACAATGTGGCTCCCAGCTAATATCAATGTATATTCCCATAGGAACAGATTATTGCCTAATTTTGCAAGCTAAAATGATTCAGTTCTGTATCAAATCAACTAAACCACACAGGGTGGGGAGTCTAAGTGATTTAAATTGGGCTCTTAACCCCTTGAATGTTACATAATGCTTTGCAATGTATTGGGGTCCTCTGTAATATTTAAGGGGTTAAAATCACCATTTACATCAATGAGAATTCTGGGGACATGTATGTGTCTCGTGGTATATTTGGTATGATAAGCTACACTGGTCAAATTCTGCAGCAGACAAACTGCACCAATTGGGTCAAATGGAAGTTCCCAATGATTTAAAAGTGGATTTTAGTAAATTGAATGCTAGTGAGGCCACCATGCATTGTGACACAATCTGTTGGAGGCCTCACTAGCATTCAAGGAATTAAAAGCCAATCTGAAATCAATAGGAATTCTGGGTAAAATTGTCTTTCTCCTGTGGTGCAGCTGATTTCCTGTTAACTGAATACAACAATGACAGTTCTGCACTGGATACCTCTCTGACACTAAAAGAGTTAATAGAATATAAACATTATAGCTTAAAATATATAGCAGAAACATATGCCTAGCAGAACAGGTAGATTTACTCCTCTTGTGGTTTGTGAGCAAGCATGGCTATAGATCAATATTTCATACAGACTTAATGACATTCACCAAGACAAAGTGAGAAATGTCTATTGCTCCATCACTCTGAAGTTATGTGTTGTACAGAGATGTAAATGATGCTCTATCTCAGGTACTTCTAGCAGTGAAGCATTTAAACAATTATATCCTGGAGATTAAAAAAGGAAAATTATGACTCCTTTGAAGTAAGTAGAATTATAGGTAAGGGGTACTCTTATTTTTATGTTGAGAGGAGATAAGGTAAATATATTTCACTCATGACTAAAGCTGAATATACAAACAATTCTGAAAAAAATTACCTTCATTATTACTGACCATAGTTGACAATAATATATAAAATTTAGGCCTTAAGCTAAACAAGCACATTTAACACCTGTTATGCTAGAGATGTTCCAGTGCATTGTTTTGCAATGCATTAGAGACAGCTCTAGCATGCAAAGGGTCACATTGAAATTATTATTCTGATGTATGTTCCTCTGCATCACAGGTATGTCAAACATATTGCCTGTAAGCCACATGCTGCGCTCCCCCCACACACCCCAGGGATAATCTGTGGTACTCCATGAAGCGGTCATATCACTTTCTCCTCAGTAGCTCCTGGTGTGAAATTCTAATAACCTCTCAGGTTCGGGGATAGGTAAAAATGGAACTGCGATTTAACAGCTTCACTGGCTGAGAATGGTGTCACTCCTATCTGCACTACAGTAACCATACCCTAGGAATAAGCAACTTTTAATGTTTTCAAGACAAAAAAAATACCAGGGTCTTCTTCCTTACAACAAACAGGTTTCAGTAGACTTGAATGGTTCTCCAGGGTCAATTATTTTAATCAGATTGTAAATTAAATCTAACTGCTAATAAAAATAGACATATACACATACATGATCGCTGTTTAAAGGACATCCACTTAGGTTGTTGCTTCTATTAAAGAATATATCCCTTTTAAACCAAGTTCTCATAATTGTTACACTTCACAAGTGCCCCATTCTACTGAACTGCTCATGCAATATAAAATAATGCAAGTTGTGAGGGTTCAAAACAATTCATTATATGTAGTGCCTAATTATACACTGTTATTATGATTAGTACTTACATCTGATCTCATGCCAGTGTAGTGAATCAAACACAAGTTATAAAGCTTACATTACATATGATCCCTGCCTGCCTCCACTCAGGTTCCTATGCGGATTGCTAGAAAACGTACAGGCTGGCATATCAAATAACAGGTTTGGTTGTGAAATGTGTAGTCAGCTGAATTTTCTCAACGGGCCAGTGGCAGACAGGAATAACTTACAGTGAAAGCTTATAACCGCTATATGTTTCAGCAAAAATGAACAAAAAGTGTGAGTACTAGTCTTAATAGCTGGTGTATGGCTAGGCAGCACATATCAACGGCATTGTTTTATCCAGGCTTGGATTTGTTTTGCATGATGGGGCATATGTTTAATGAGAAACTGTCATATTTCCAAATATAAGAGTTTCCATCTTAAATAGATTTTGCATTATTATTCCTCTGCATTAAGTTTTCCTACTCTTCTAGTTCTAGCTGGCTAAGAAGGTGGAAAGAGGTGATTTTCTGGACATGTGAGTAAATTACTATGCAAGCTTTTCTACAAACATCAGAGAACAATGCTGTACTGAGATTACATTCCCCAGCTACTAAACCAAAAATCCCTAAAACCATTAAACTGATTGAAAAACAAAAATGCAAGATTAGTCCCTTACGGATTGATGACGTGCCAGGACCGTCATCAGTGTCTGTACCTTAAGTACTGGTGATGGTCCTGGCATGTCATGGAATTTCGTTATCACAGCGCGCCCGCATGGAGCACTATGATTAACGGGTAATGTTTAAAAAAAAAATAAAAAATAAAAAATTGCGTTGTTCATCCAGTATACCGCACCCCTGGACCATGCGGTACTTAAGGGGTTAATCAGACTAAAGGCATCAGACGACATGTCCACTTTAACCCTTTGAGTGCCAGAGGGGTATATGATGTATTGGAGAAATATGGGTGAATTCTGGGATAAACCATCTGCACCATATGGAATAAATAATTCCCACTGATTTAAACAGGGGTTTTAACTCTCTGAGTACCAGAGAGAACACATTGCAAAGCCTTTAACCCTCTGAGTGCCAAAGGGGTACGCAATGCATTGCAAAGCAGTGCTTTTCATACCCCTCTGTCGCTGAAAGGGTTAATGATGAGCACATTATATGCTTTTACACTTTCCTGATATGCTTTTGAATTGGTAATTTACTACAATAATAAACTACTGTACAGGGACCCTATCACCTAATAAAAAGCTTTAGTGATTTTGAATACTTTGCTCTTTTTAGTTATTTAGATTAATAGAGTATGTTAATTAACCCTTTGAGTGCCAGGAGGTACGCAATGCATTCGTACCCCTCTAGCACTTAAAGGGTTAAGGCATGTCACAATAAAATGGCTAATATAACATATAGGTTATTTTGAAATTGCTTTCAAAATCACCAAAGTTGTTTTTAGGTGATAAATAAGCAATTACCAAACATACATAGTACATACTGTGCATTTATATTAATGGAAGCAATGTCCTTAGCGGAATATTATATGACTGACATAACACTATATTTGTCATATTCGATAATAGGAGATGTGTTTTTATTTATGTATTATAGTAATAGAAAATGACCAAAGGGTTGGCATCCACCAAAAAAGTTGTTTCACAAAAATACACAAAAATCCAAGATAAAATGTAGATAAAAGTATTACAGGCCTAAAAACATTAATTATACTAAGGTGACCAGATCTCCATTCAACAGGACCCTTATGAAAATGTCATTCGCAGGACTGCACAGGGACAGGTCAATACTGCAGTGTGTATCTTACATACTTGTGTAGCACTGAAATGGAGATCTAGTCACATTCATATTATATTTGTACATTTAGCAAAGGGTCAAGCAGCATTTTCTTAAGGTCATTTGTTCACAGTTTTGTTCAGCCTCTCAATGGCAGTATAGGTCCGTATACTGAATGCAAAAGGTGAGCAATTCTGGAGCAAGATATTTGCACCATGGGGACAAATCAAATTTCCCAAATTCCCATTAATTTAAAGGGAGGCTAGAGGTCTCCAATGCATTGCTTTGTAATGCAATTAAGACTTGATTAGCAGCCGGGGGTTAAAAGCCTCATTAAAATCAATGGGGATTTTTATTTGCATCCTATGATGTAGCTGGTTGGCTCCAGAATTGCTCCATTTTTAGGCACCATAGTAAGAGCAGATTCCTCAGACTGTCGGTACGCAGCAAATATTACTAATTCAACAGGTAGTTTTCAAAAGGATGCAGCTTGTGTTGTGTAACAGAATCTGTAAAATAAAGAGAGATTTGATCAATTAAAAAAAAAAAATGATAAGAATGCAGACATTGGTCACCATTTACATTGCAACTGCAGTACTCAAAAATTTAGTCCATTTCTGTGATGAATCATTATCATGACATTGAAAGGAATTCTGTGACAGATGAATTGCTTGGATGCTACAACCATTTCCAGTGCACTGGTTTACAATATACCAGAGATGTATCTAACATCCAAAGGGTAGAAATACAATACTTATTATTATAATGTATTTATAGTGACAAGATTCAGTAGCAGGTTGACATGACAAAGGACATACCTAAAAACTGTACAGTAACAGGCTAAATGAAAACATAAATCATATCTGTTTTTATTATTGTCATAATATATCTATTTCATGTCTACAAATATTGAAAACCATTTTCCAGGCTTCTTGTATTACTATGGCAGTGGAGAAGAATCACTGCTCACAAGCACTCCTAGGGCTAGATTTAAAGCCAGCCGTTAACATAGCCGGTAGGGCCAAAGTGAATACCGGCTGTTAAACGAACATGTTTAACGCAGTATTCAAAGGCCCTACCAGCTAGAACTCCAAAGGACGTTAAGCCACAAAAACAGTCTTGTGGCTGAACATCCGTTTGGTGCGTTTAGCTCCCAAAACGCCGCTAAAAGCAGCAATATTGGGAACTGAACAGTGAAAAACAATTATCGGTGCTTGACATACTGCCAAGCACCGATTGTTAACAGATCCATGTTATACTTACCTGTCATCCACTGTCCTTTTGTCTTCTTTCTCCAGTCTTCTGCCTTCTCCCTGTGAAAAAAAATAGAAATATATTAGCATTAAGCATGAACAAATACATTGCAGAAACCTTTGAGTGGCAGAGGGGTACGCAACGCATTGCAAAGCAATGCGTTGCGTACCTCACTGTCACTCAAAGGGTGTAATTTTAGTGTCCCATACATATAGCCACATATGCCTCCATGTAATCCCCCATAAAATACATGCCCATGAATAAAAAGGTCCATAGATACAGCAATCAATGTAATTCACACATGGCCAATGTTACTTAGCTAATATTTGTTGTCTCTGCCGCTTGGAGCGGCCGCGAGGGCAGCGGCGGCAGAGACAGAAATGTCCCACGACGATCCTCATTAGCTGTGTAAGGGCCGATGCCCGTAACACACTGAGGGCATTTGAAGTGAGCCTGCCTTTATATATGGGCAGGCTCACTTCTATTGCCCTCACTGCCATTGGCTGGGATGTTCTTCACATCCCAGCCAACCAGATTCGAGCGGCTGTTCTTGAATCTGGTTGGCTGGGATGTGAAGAACATCCCAGCCAATGGCAGTGAGGGCAATAGAAGTGAGCCTGCCCATATATAAAGGCAGGCTCACTTCAAATGCCCTCAGTGTGTTACGGGCATCGGCCCTTACACAGCTAATGAGGATCGTTGTGGGCCATTTCTGCCTCCGCCGCTCCAAGCGGCAGAGACAACAAATATTAGCTAAGTAATATTGGGCATGTGTGAATTACATTGATCGCTGTATCTATGGACCTTTTTATTCATGGGCATGTATTTTATGGGGGATTACATGGAGGCATATGTGGCTATATGTATGGGACACTATAATTACACCCTTTGAGTGACAGTGAGGTACGCAACGCATTGCTTTGCAATGCGTTGCGTACCCCTCTGCCACTCAAAGGTTTCTGCAATGTATTTGTTCATGCTTAATGCTAATATATTTCTATTTTTTTCACAGGGAGAAAGCGGAAGACTGAAGAAAGAAGACAGAAGGATGAGAAGACAGAAGAGAAGGACCAGCAAGACGAGGACTCCGCTGGACATCAGGATTAATGATTAATGTGTAACTTGTAATATGATGTTGTTTTTCACTTAGTCATATTAACCCTATGAATGCCAGTGGGGTAATTATACCCTGCTGGCACTCATAGGGTTAATTCTACTAACTTTTGACACAATTTGGGCACTTTGGATGTATTGATATGGGGCTTGGGGCCCCATATCATTACATCCACTGAGGACTTTGTTTTTTTTTTTTTTTTTGCCAGTTAACAGCTGTGTTAGCTGGCAAAAGATCCGATGAGGGACTCTACGGCCAAACAAACTAGGTCTTAAATTTTAGGCGGTAATGAGTCCCTCTTCGGATCTTTTTCAGCTAACGCAGTCTATTGAACGGCAAAGTGGAGCGTTTTTTTTGTTTCTGTGGGCCAAAACACACGTTAGTGTAGCGGCCCATACACTGGATGAACTGCCGTTAGCAGTTCATTACACGGCCCTTTGAATGACCTACTGCATGTAAAGACACCAGTTTTTTTTTTGGCTAATGGCTGCCTTTAAATCGAGCCCCCACTCTGGTGAACTTGACCATGAGAGTCCTGATAGTGACCATCAGGAGGAGGTATTAGAAAGAATGAGGCAGGAGGGGCAAACCAGCTTAATTTAATGGATCTGGGTGAAAACAGACTGTACATTTTTTAGGTTTCTGTGGTCACTTAGGAGAATCAGGGAAAAGGTCCATAATGCTCCATTTATTTATTTCACTCTATGAGGTACTGCTCCTTTAACAAATTAGTTAAAATTACAATTAAAATTACAGCTAGAATTTAGAAGAAGATTCTAACTGTGCTCTTCTCTACTGGTACCCAAAGCTTTACTACATATTGCTGGTGAGTTCTTATATTCTGTTCCTGTTCAGCTAAACCTTTTTATATATTATTGGACTTTGGAGAAGCTGAGTGACACTGCACATTGGTCTTAAAGTCTCATGTCTAATAAAATCACTCTCCAACCTTTGAACTATATCTGCCATTTATACAATTATTTTGCTAATGTATTAAGATCCTTCTGCACAGAAATAACAAGCCTTTGTATGTATTATCTGACATAGCTCTGTCATAAGCAAAGACAAAAATACTGTAAGGTCAGGAAACACTAAATAGTATTTTCTTAAGTCCCTTAAACCAAAAGAGTGAAGAGATCAGTTCAGCTCCCTTAAGGGTCCTGGATTGGATGTGGATATTTACAAGTTAAAAAATCCAAACTTTATTAATTTATTTAAAATTGTACAAGACAAACATATACATACATTCTGTTATTTCGCTGCAAAAGAAGTATTGTTCAGAGAGATGTTATTAAAAAGAAGAACCAATCTGTTCCTACATCGGTTCCTATATGGGATCACTTGCGGTTCAATGGGGTGGAATTACTTATTGTAATAGAAGCATAATGGTAAAGCTACTGAGAAAGGACTTTCTAAGTGGATATCTAATAAGGAGAAACAGAATTTTTAGCTTAGTAGTTCTGATATATTGTCTTCAAAGCATTAGATGCCTTCTTGTAAGTTTCCCAGCATTGCTTTACAGTCCATTGGTGACCCTCTAGCATTCAGTGGTTAAAAGACCCATTTAAATCTACAGAAATATTAATTTGTCCCCCGTGGTGCATCTGGTTTGCTTTGGTATTTGTCCTTTTTTGAATACCACCCTATATTTTCATTCGGTAGTGCAAGGCTAATAAAGGACCTCTCACCCCCACCATCCGCCTGTGTTTTGCTTATCCTCCCAGGCTGCAGCCATGTTTTTTCCCATCTTCTACTGATTTTTTATTTTATTTTAAATGAGAGACTGGCATCCAGCCGCACCTGTCAATATCTATGCCCATATCTATGGTTTCACTATTTACCAATATAGCTAAAGAAACCTGGAAGTCCCTTGGGGCTAAGGTCACTCTACTTCTTAACAGGCCATAACTATGACCAACAGCTCTTATAGAATGCCTAGTAGTGTCTGATTCAGATTTTAAAGACTCTTCTGAAGCAATGTTTTCTATATTTCTGGTAGAGTGTGTGTGGACACATAATTAAACAGATCATCTCTTCTCTGGTTATCACAGAAGATGATAAGCCCATGAAGGTGATGGATGATTTCTATCTTGGCTACAAGAAGAAACATAACATCTTCCCTGTGCATGAAGTCATCTCAGCTCCGATCTAGCAAGAGTGCTGCTTGTTCCCAAAAAAGCTGAAAAATTATTCCTTTCCGATCCATAAAATATAATTTTTGGGACCATATTTCCAAGGTGGATGTCTATAAGGTTAGCCTTACTAAACAGATGACTATTTTATTTGAAGATGGGTCTGGCTTTAAGGACCCTATGGTCAAAATGGAAACATCTTTTTGCAGATGCTATGAACCAGGAGTGCCTTCACTCAGACCCATTCTGGTGACTACATGTGTATCCAAGGCCATGTAACTATGGTTATTTAAGCTGGAAGATGATGTCATCAACAAGGCCTGAAGGGAAGACCTGAAAAGTCTACCTGGATGCTTCACTTAGAAACTGATTTTGTCTGTGACACATCTATAGAGAGTGTCCTTACAGCAGCAACAACCACATCCTTGACCATAGCAGGTCACAAAGTCTAATTGTTGTAAAATTGGAAGGCTGATTCTTCATCTAAAAGTAAGATTTGTGCCATGACTTTTGAGGGCAATTTCCTGTCCAGTAAGGAGAAGGTTGCATTTCTTCACTCCTTATATACAGAAAAGAAGTTCTTCCACAGGATGAAAGGTGCAACTCCCAAAAGCCTCTTTTGCACCCTGGGAAGTCAAATCTCTATACAGAAAAGAGAAAAGTTTCTGGGCCTCCTTTTGGATTCTACAGTAGGAAGTACTATTTTGCCATTTGAAAAAAGTCATCATCCTGCTCTGCCAAGTCAGTCTACACAGAACATTCAGCCAGATGTCTGTAAAACACCTAATGTCTATTCTGGGGCTTATGATGGCCCCCACAGATGCAGTACCTTGCACACATCTAAAGGTGAGGCCACTTAAACAGCTGAGTCTATCCCAATGGAACAGAGACCCAGGAACACTGCATTGGCAAGCCCACATTACTAGTCAGGTGAAAGTTTCTTTAGCTTGCTGGTGCAGGATAAATAATTTCAAGTATTAAGGTCCATCGCAAGGGGGCACAAGAAGTTCCTCTCTACGTTCACCCTGATCCTGCAATGGGCAGTGAGCAACCTACAAGCTGTAACAGCATACCATGTAAAAGGAAGGACAAGGTATGGGCAGACCATGGAGAACAGTCCTTCCAGATTTATGCTCTCTGAATAAGAAGTATTTCTCTCTCTTTCACAACCAGATGGGGGTTTATATAAATAGACCTGATGGCAACAAGGTAAAACTCAGAGGTTCCCATTTTTCTTCAAGTTTCTGAAAGACCACCCAGTGGCCTTGGATGCCATGCTTGAGACCTGGTCTTTTCCACTAGCCTACATCTTTCCTCTTTGCAGCTCATTCAATTGGTGCTGAGAAATACAAGATTCCAATTGTTCTGCTAGTTCCATACAAGCTGAAGAGAACCTGAGACAGTGATAGATCTCAGCATGACCTTCCCCCCAGTTAAGAGGTGTACCAGTCAAGACTCATTTGTACAGCACTACCACAATAGTATACCTAGTTTGGCAAGGGGGCACAAGAAGTTCCTCTCTACTTTCCACCCTGATCCTGCAATAGGCAGTGACTAACCTACAAGCTGTAACAGCATAGCATGTAAAAGGAAGGACAAGGTATGGGCAGACTGTGAAGAACAGTCCTTCCAGATTATGGTCTCTGAATAAGAAGTATTTCTCTCTCTTTCACAACTAGATGGGGATTTCCACAGATAGACCTCATGGCAACAAGGGAAAACTCAGAGGTTCCCATTTTATCTCCCAGTTTCTGAAAGAATGCCATGCCATGTCTTTTCCACTCACCTACGTCTTTCCTTTTTGCAGCTCATTCAATTGGTACTGAGAAAAACAAGATTCCTATTGTTTTGCAAGTTCCATAAAAACTGAAGAGAACCTATCCTTCTGTAATATTTGTAAGTGGAGGATATAGTTATACTTCCAATGAGAAGGCATTTTCTTCACCAATGTCCCATGCTACACCACCAGCTAACCAGCTTGAAACTGGTAATGTGGTTCCTGAAACCAAGCTTTTAAGAAATCAGAGCTTCTCCTCCAATGTCAATGACTTGCTTTTTTTTTTTACAAACACACTTTCTACTAGTGTCAGACAATGTAGAACCTTTGTCCACGTTGCTGCATATGCTTCAACGATTCCTCTCTGAAGGCTTCTCTAATGGGCTAAGTTAAAGCAAACTCCTGCCTTAGGAAGTTTTCATCCTTGTTTATCAATTTTGTGGACAGGCTAAAGCATCTAAAGCTACTACTGCAAAATGCATATGCTCGGAAATTGAAGAAACTTATCCAGCTCATAATCTGGAACATCTTGTTATGGTCAAGATACATTCAACTTGAGCTATGGCAACATTGTAGGCTGAGACCAGATCTGTAGGGCTGCTACTTGACAAAAGTATTCACACTTTTACTTGTCATTACATGGTGTACTTGTAAGCTTTAGGGTAACCTGCTTTTGGTCATAAAGTCCTAGAAGTTGCTCTGTAATGTTTTCACTTCCTTTTGAGCTTTGTTTATATCTTTTTTGTGATGCCAATGAAATCCTGAATGAAAGATATATTTTTTTACCTGTCAATTCCTTTTCTTTCATGACTCCATAGGTAGTGTACAGTCCTCCTGTCCCCTGTGTTTGTATTCCATTAAAGTTTTTTTTTTTCTGCATCAGTGGTTAGTTTTTGTGTCTGGTGTGTCTGTATTACAACACCAGGGGATGGTGGAGGTAGGTGGTCTTTTATTACTTTTCTTTTTGCTATCCAACCTCTGAGTCGCTCTCTCTCTCTCGCAAGTGTGCTAGCTACGGAGACCAGAAGGATGAATTGGCAGAAAATGATGGCTTATTTTAAACTGATTTAGTACTTCTACTCTTACTTTCAGCTCTGTTCCTACCAGCCATTGGCTGAGGTCTGACTTTTCAGCTCTGTAGTTTGTGGAGATTCAATACAATAAAATAATCCAATATAATAATTCGCTAGGATGTTTGTCAGAAGCAGTCATGCACTGTAGAGACTGTCTGAAAGCACAGAATGCTCCCAGCACAGAACTCCCAGCATTCTGTGCGTTCAGGCAGTCTCTACTGCACATGACGACTTCTGACAAAGATCCTAGCGAACTATTATATTCATAGATATTTTTATCTGTAATACATGTACAGTTCATATGAAATACCAATAATTTTATGCTGGATTACTGTGTGATACATATATCTTTAAGAAGTTAACCCAATTTGACATTACATACCCAAATGGGAGCAGGTTAAAAAAATGTTCCTGTGCGCTTATAACAGTGTTAACGGAGAGGAGGAATGCCAGATGAGTGCACCTGATATTGTTTATGTTTGTTTTCTCTGTTTAATCATCATCTAATTCTTTAAACTAGACCTTCCAAATGGTAGCTATCAAATGATAGGATGAATATAAAGTGGAACTGTCATAACAAACAGGTGATTTTCAAAGAGCTTATATTTATCCTAATTATTTTACTATTTAAAACAATATTTTATGAGATATTCAGCTTTATTTATCTTTAAGTTTATAAAAATGAGCTGGTAGTGGCCACCAGGGAGTGGCAGTTGGGATGAAGCGCAATGTGGAATGTTAGGCTAGCATGCCTGACAGCACTGTATAATTTGCCCAACCTAACATATTAAGAAAGCTATTCAATTATTTTTTCGTAAATAAAAAGATGGCTAACATAAATGTATGTGATTTTGAAAACTCTTAAAATCACCCATTTGTTACACAGTGGCCGTTTCACTTTAAAAAGACCTGAACATTTATTTAATTGTATAAAGAAAAGAAAGCTTCAGGAGACATGGTAAAATAAGGTTGTAAAGGTAATATATAGATGTGAATCAAGTCTATGGCATTACTGCTTTATATTAATCCTGCTTACTTCACAAATCAAGAACATCCTGGGAGTGATCTTTTATCACAGAGAACATTTTGTTTTTAGAAGACCTTAGGATTTTATGTAGTTTATTCTCTCTTGTGTTTCTCTTTGTGATCTTCCTTTTATATTTAGGCCAACTTTAGCTTAGCTTTATGTTTTATACGTGAGCTTTTATGTGCTGCATGCTCATTCTAAGTACTTAGTGGTCTTCATCAAATAGACAAATGTCTTCTTTTATACCAGTAAGAATTACTTTCTCAATACTGGGACTGTTCTTTCCTCTCAATGTTTTATTTCTCAATCAAGAAACTTATTAGAAAACCATGAACCACTGAAGGTGGGTTAAAGCCTATTGTGTACATTTTCTTCCATTATGGAGATATAATTTTTTAATGCTATTTATTGCAACTGTATTGTAGGAAGTGTGCAACCTGGAGCTCTCCAGCTGCTGCCAGACTACAACTCCCATCATTCTCTGAGCTGAGCTATGAATGAGAGGTCATCCATTAAGACTAGAGGAAAGGGCGCTTTCAACTAAAACAAAAGCAGGGATTTTATACAGTAAGGGCTGTAAAGCTATGGAATTATTTGCCTTTGGATTTTGTACTTGTAGATAATGTAACTGCTTTCAAAAATGGAATGGATGCCTATCTAGCACAGAACAACATTGAAAAATATGACAGGTGGCTTCAATGCAAATAGGTTGTTGATCCAGTAAACTATCTGACTGCCATTTGTAATCAGGAAGGAATTATTTTACCTACTTGGATCTAAATTGGAAATGACTTCAGGGTTTGATTTTTTGCCTTCCTCTGGATCAACAGGGGTGTTTTTGGCATGGGCTGGACTTGATGGACGCATGTCTTTTTTCAGCCGCGTCAACTATGTTGCTGTGTTACGGAGATGTAGTCTGACAATAGCTGGATGGCCTCACTTTGCCCACCCTTGGTATAGTATAACAAATAACAATAATGGTCAAAACATTTGCCATACAATGTAGGAAACTGTAACAAAAGTGACAGTCTGTTATATTGTTACTAAAAAAAAAAAGGCTGTGACTGTAAGATGTAAATGTTCTGTATAATCTTGTTTATTTTACAATGCCGCCTGAGTTTGTGGATTTTTTTTTTTAACAAAAATCAAACAAGACCCTTTATTCCAGAATAAACATGTTTAAATATTATTTAAAATATTGTTAAAAAAGTAAAGCTGCCTTAAGCCCTTATCCACGACAGAAAAGAGGAGCTATTCTGGAGTAAATGAACTGCAACAGAAGGGACAAGTATGTTAACCCTTTGAGTGCCAGAGGGGTACGGAAAGCATTGCAAATCAACGCAATGCGTTGCATACCCCTCTGGCACTCAAAAGGGTTTATTAAAAAATAAATAAATAAATAAATAAATTAAAAAAAAAAAAAAAAGTAAAACTCCCACTGATTTATTCCAAATTCCCACTAATTTAAATGGGAATTTTAAGCCCTTGAATGCTAGAGAGGAAATGTATTAGAGTCCTCTTTAGCATTGAAGGGGTTAAAAGACCCATTTAAATAATTTGCCCCCCTTAACGAGAGGATGGTTTGCCTACGAATTACTACATTTTAGCTTGCTGAATTGGGCCCTTATCTGTTGATTTTTCTTGTTTGTGATCATTATAATATTATATCAAAATAGAAAAGTAAATAAAGTCAGGAAACAATCTGACTTGTTTCCTGTGGTTTTTTTGCATACCTGGGAACTCTCTCGAAGACTACGTTGTTTTACTGTTGATTACCGGGTCTCTAGAGCAGAGGCCGATTCTCCGGATGTGAGGAATTTCTAATGAAACTCTGTCCACTTTTGCTCCTTCCCAGCCCATTCCTCCCATTTCTCCTCTTTCCCCAGCCTATTTCTACCACTTTTTGCACTTCTGATAAGCCCCACCCCACTCACAAGTAAGCCACATACTGTTTGGTGTGAATCACATCATTTATCTCCCCCATCAGCTCCACAAGACAAGGCAAAATTCCCAGGTATGTTTAATTGACAAGGAATCCTTCACTTGACCCACCAAAAACTGAACTCAACTGCTTGGAAACTCATAGGGTTCTGTGCTCAAAAGAAATGTGAAGTGATGCCATAGTGGAAAAATAAAAATGTCCAGAATTCCCTCTAGTTTAACCTCTTCGATGCTATAGAGGTCTCCGGCGCATTGAGAATCAATGTATTGAAGACATTTCTAGCATTCAAGGGTTTAAATTCCCCATTCAAATCAATGTGAATTTGTACATGTCCCCTATGGTACAGTTGCTTTGCCACAGAATTACTCTACTTTTTTGTCTCAACATAGAGCCCATAGAATACACTCCATTTAGAGCAAGGAATAGGATCCTTCTCCAGTGGATTCAGCCCAGCTTCACGTCTATCTATAACAACTCATCTAAGAACAAGCAATTCACAATTAATTAACTTCAAATAAAATCAAATTAGTTATCCCCAGAAATGCGGGTTAGATATATTGACACCTATCTCCAGACAAAAAGAAATGGGCCAACGTTCATCTGTGGATCAGAAAGGAACTTTCCACTGATATTAGCAGAAGTATCATCACCTCCTTATTACGGCATGTTCATAAAAAATTCCATTTTTACAAATATATCAATAACCAGACTCCTCAATCCAGGCTAAACTGAAGTAGTGCTATTACTTTATTTTTACTTATAAGCAGCTGAAGCACCCACTCTATTCGTTAAGCCACTAAGTGCCAGACACATTGCAAGTTGGATACATCCAGAACACTCAAAGGGTTAAATGAGAAGTGATATCTCCTAATAATAACCACTCCTTCCCATGACCAGACACTTCTAAAAGTCCTTGAGTAACGTTTTATTCGTGTTGGATGTAATGCAATGGAGGCAGACATGACAGTTGCTAGCAGATTTTTCAAATTGGGGCAGTCGGAGTGCATGAACCCACTTAAACCTTTAAAGGCCACAGAAGTGTAGTGGCCAGAGTTTGTGTCCTGCTGTCTAGTAGTAACTGTAATGGCTGTCTACATGGCCATCATATTCAGGACTAATTGAAGATGTTATCTCTTGAATTAAGAGACAAGAGCAAAATTTATAAGGGCCATTAGAATTTTCTCATCATAGTAAGGTAAGCGTTTCTCATTTAATTGATGTTTTGTATTACAAAGGTTCAGATTTTCTCTTATTTGTATCCCCTTGTGACTTTTCTTGCTTCTATGTGTTCTTAAACCCCAGTAAAATAATTATACTACCAACTACTCAGGCCCCAGATCTCATCCAATCAGGACTTTATCCTACTGCCTCTGCCAAAGTTGCTAATGACCTCCCTATCCAAGTTCAATACTCCAGCTTCACTGCTGCTTTTGATGTTGTTGAAGACCCTGAAATGCCTCTCATTCTTTGGAATCATCACTCTTTTGATACTGGGTGTTATTTGACCTCACCAGTCCATCATGTTTTTTTTCTGTGCCAAATTCTCATTACTTCCCATCCTTTTTCTGTGGATTTATTTAGGGAAAATATAATTTGCAATGTTTTTTTTTTTTATAGAAATATATATTATTCTTGGTCACCTTATTTGACTGATACGGCTTTGCTTGTCTTCTTCAAGCACACAGTTTGCCTTTACTCAATTCCATTAATGCAATTAGTTTTTAAGGTTGATTTCCCTTATCTCTCTGTTTTTGGTACAGTAAGTTCAATTAGAAAAGTCATGTTAGTCAGTTTCTAATAATCCGGCATTATCATTTTCCCATCTTATTTAATGATAAATCAGTGGAAGTAATTTGGTTTTGGGAACAATGAAACTACTGGATGACATATAGAGCCTTTATGCAGAAAGAAAAATCAACTCTGGAACAAACCAGCTAAAACCATAGGGGTGAAATAAAATCCCCATTGATTTAAATGGGGCTCTTAATTAACATTTGATTGCTAGAGATGTGTCCAATGCAGTGTGAAGAACAATCCTGAACAGTCACAAAAGGGTGTCTTCAATGATGCAGCAGCATTGTCAGTAAAACCCTCCTTAAATGCCCTGTACAAAGGCATAGATCCCAACTGAATCACATGAAAGTGAGTAAGTATACCTTCACCATTGCTAAACTGAGTAATCCACTCGTACCACATTCCCAGCTCAGCTGTACACTACTACTTCTACTTACTACTACTACTATGTCTTTAGTACCAACATTAAAGGGGAACTACCACCCCGCAAAAACTTAACCTGGCCGGCTCAAAAGGGACTGACAGCGCAGGCGCACGGACATCACTGTGACGAGACTTCCGTGCTTCCTTTTCCAGTGACCGTCAGAAAAAGGCCGAAATCTTCAGAACCGGGTAATATTTCTGGCGACTAGCGCTACTAAGCAGCTAGTCGCCAGATGAAGAATCAATCCAGGTTAAGTTTTTACGGGGTGGTAGTTCCCCTTTAAAGGAATAATAACTCAATACTGAATAAATCATTTTTGCAGGGTTTAGTCTGCCGATTAAAACATGGATAGTCCCACTGCAGAGATGTTTTGTTCAAATGTTACTTCAGCTTAAACTTGAATTTTTTGGCACAATACTTCCATGGCCTGAAAATGTTTACAGTGAAGCTGTTGCTGCTGCATTCTTTGGAGGTATATGGTCAACTGACAATAACTGTACACAAACTGCTGTAGCAACAGCGCCACCATGATATTTCAGAATATAGAAGTAGTGCACACAAAAAAATGCAAATTTGCTCTTCAGCTCAGTAGTTTGAGTACTTTTGTTTTACTCAACAGGATAAACCCTGCAATATATATATATATATATATATATATATATATATATATATATATATATATATATATTTTCCTTATTTAAAATTACTGTGCCTATAAGTCATGGAATCCAAGGGATAAACAAGGTGTACACAACTCCTTGGATGTCTCCTACATCCCAGGATAGGTTGGACTCAAGACCAGAAATAATAGGGGCACTCCCTCATCAATGTCAAGCTAATATAATTTACATAATTAGATCCTGATTCTTAATCAGGAAAATCTGTCAGTGTCTCATGAATTCCCTTCTTGCAGTAATGAGGCTCTCTTATATCTCTGCAACTATGGGGCTTTTTTTTTTATAAGGTCAGATTGTCTCTTGTGTGAGACAAGCTTTAGATCCCAGTCTGAAGATGATGACTCTGCAGAATAATGGATGGTGTGTTTTCCTAAAGTATTTCTCATAGAGACTGCTTTGGCCTACTGTGTTTTATGGGAAGGAGAAAACTAAATTATAACTTCAGTGTAAATCATTAAATAGAGGCAGATACTATGCATAAGTGAATGAAAAAATACATATACCAGAACTTCTAAGCCCTTCTGTCTAACAGTTTAAGACACACTTAATCCTAAAGGTACAGCGTCACATTGAAGGTTTATAATGTCATTTCAAAGAGAGGCTGTATCTATGGGATAAGTTTTACTGTATATTAAATGTTTGTTTTTATTTTGTTTTCATGATCCTGAAGTTCTTCCTTTGTATATTTAAAAATGACATTCCCATGAAGCTCAGTGATCAGTGACTGACTTTTTCATAACATTTTTTCAGAATTCATGCTTTATAATTTCAACTGTCATTTTCTAATTTTGAATAAAGTTATCTTTTTTAACTTCTTTTATGCTTAAAGTAAATCTGAAAGTGAATTATTTTGAGTACTGGAAAATAATTTTAATACGGCCTATGCACAAGTCTCTCGTTGCAGCACAGAGCTTAGTTAGCATATGAAACCACACAGAAAAGCCTCATTAGCATATATCAGCATCTGATACTGCCCTCAGACAACTCACAATATAGAAATAAAATTATGAACATCACCCAAACTATACATCTGCTTGTCTTCTGGTTAACATAATAAAGTACCAAGGCAGTTTTTAATGAAGTTTCAATGATGCAAACTTGAATCAAGGGATCAGGTCCACTTTAAGGCCGTTTTCACACACGCAACAGGACTATTGCTAATTCTAGCGACAGTTTAGCCACCCATGTAATTTCAGCTCACCTTCTCCTGTGTTCCACTGCCAATCCGGATGCAGAGGGATGTGTCTAATACCCAGTCCACGTGAGTAACAGCAGTTATTATGGTTGGCCCCCACGTTTGCTTGTCAGTCGTTGGAGACCACAATGAGAATCACAACCTCTATAAATGCTAGTGTGAAAGGTCTGCAGGCAGCCTCATAGGTCACCAAGCACAGACCTTCATTACTGCAACTTTATTGCTTTCCTGTGGCAACACAATAAAGTTGCAGCATGCTGGATTTAAAGGGGAACTCTCACCTCATTTAAAGTCCTTCTTGTTCTAATCTTGCTTCTCTATAAATGTTAAATAAGGTTCTTTTTTTTGTTTTTTTACGAAGATTTCGGCTTTTTAACTCTGTCGCATGAAGTCACTTCAGTACAGGTTGCAGCACCGCTCTGTACCACAGCCTGTCAATCTCAGTCTGCTCCCTTCCCCAGATGATCCCCATACCCACCTCCTCCTCTGATGGATGAATCCAGCATGTGAGCTGGAGTGCTCTCAGTGGCAAGAGATCACTTCAGTTCACATGCTAGATTCCTCTGTCAGAGGAGGAGGTGGGAACAGGGAACAGCTGGGGAGGGGAAGAGGCTGAGATTGACACGCTGTGGTATGGAGCGGTGCCGCAGCCTGTACTGAAGTGACATCACACAACAGAATTAAAAAGCCAAAATCTCAGTGAAAACGGTTTTGTTTTTTTTTATAATATATATATATACTCGATTTAACATTTATAGAGAAGCAAGATTAAAATAAGGACTTTAAACGAGAGTTCTCCTTTAGGTGAAGCGATAGTCACCTGTGGGAAAGGTGTCATTTCTCAGAATACAACCTTTCACAACAGGCAACAAACCCAGTTCAGCCTTGCGCATGTATGATGCACATAGATAGTGTATACTGTACCTGCCGATTGGCCAGGATTTTTAGCACAGTCCTTGGCTTTGCTTCCTAACCCTGTCCTTTGTACCAGCTTTTACTATTTTATTTTAACCCCATATTCTCTGTGCTAATATGCTTGTCATTGAAATGTAATAGGTTATGACATTTTTCAAAATGGATAATATTGCTAATGTCTTTTCAGCGTCATAGCTATTGAATAGGGTTTTGTTTTCAACTTGACACATTGGACTATGGACCATTAGTCACACTAAAGGAGCAGTTCTGGAGCAAACCAATTGTACCATAGGGAAAAAATTAACAATCATATTGCTTTAAATTGGCTTTTAACCCTTTGAGTGCCAGAGGGGTACACAACACATTGCAAAGTAATGCGTTGCATACCCCAATGTCACTCAAAGGGTTAACCCTTTGAAAGCTAGAGTGGTCTCTAAGGCATTGTGAAGCAATGTTTTAGCTACCTCGCTAGTATGCAAGGGGTTAAAAGCTCCATTTAAATTATTGGGAATGTGTATTAGTCATGTGTGGTGCAGTTGGTCTGCTCCAGAATTGCACCTTAAGAGCCACATGCAAATAAACTAAAGAGGAGCAATTCTGGGCTAAACCAACTGCTTTGTAGGGGAGACAAACATTTCTATGCATTTAAATGGTGCTTTAACCCTCAGAGTGCCAGAGGGGTACGCAACACATTGCAAAGCAATGCGTTGTGTACTCCTCTGGCACTCAAAGGGTTAAACCACACACATGCTAAAGAGGTCCCAAAGTATTGTTAAGAACCCCATTTATATCAATGGGAGTTCGGAGAGTTACTGCTCATTTTGTATGGTGTTTTTGGATTGCTCCTCTTTACTTTGTGCATATGATACTAAGTTATATGACTGCCCAGAGAAAAGTATCTGTAAAACAAATGTTGGTGAGTGAACGGTTTCCTTGTATTAGTTCATTTTCTATCACCTGCTCAACCTACCAAGTAACCATTTTTCAGAGACATTGAGCGCGTCCTGGGGTCTCTTCCCCGTGAACTCTCCGATGCAGATCTTGGCTTGGCGCACGGCCTTGCACACTTTGCCTCCACACAGCTGCACCACTTCAGAGAGTTTGTCACATGGAGGCTGGCTGCACGGGGATATGAACACAGTGGGAAGGCTGGACAGCAAGTCCTGCTGGTACTCTCCTGCTGATAGGTGGCGTTGCAATCTACAGATCTGGTGGGAGGAAAAACAAATCATTAGACAGATGTCCTCTATTTTAGGAGAAAGAAGAATTCTTTAACCCATTTGATGCGTTGTGATGCAGTGTATTGGAGCAAGGCCTCTTTAGCATCCAAAGAGTTAAAAGTGCCATAGGAAATAAAATCTATTTAAATCTCACATATATACAAAACATCTAGAAGAAGTTTACTTCTAATTTTGAAAATGTAGCAATGAAGAAAATATAAAACGGGAATTAAATTTTAAGAATTAAAGTTCTCTTATCTAAGGGGAATTATATCTAAAGGAGTATTAGGTTCTTAATTTAATAGGACTTATCTAGATAGGGGTTCACCATAGAGCAATCAATTATATGTGAGTGCTAATCTTTGAACTGGATTTCTGTTGTAGTCCAAATCTGATATTGGTATCTAAAATGCTTACATAGCTCCTAAAGAGCCATGGGTAGGGCTTTTCTTGAAAAATTTCTCATATAGATTATTGAAGCCTATTGTCTACGTAAAGTAGTGAAAACAAAATGCATACTATTAAAGGGGTTAGTAATGTTTCACCATAAAAGCAGCTCCAATTAATCTTTATAGTATTTGGGCCACAGAGAGCATCATTTCAATACTGTCAGAGTCCTTAATGACTTAAGCGCAACTCCTTTATGGACCTCTTTTAAAATGTCCAGTATTGTGTTACAAAATGTCATTAATAATGAATACATAAATCTAGCCACTATTTATTACCACTTAGAAAAACACTCATCGATCTCTTCTAAAATTAAGGATAGGTTAATGTTATGTGCTTTATCATGGCAACATGTAACTGTAAATATTGTAAATTACTTTTTTAAAAATGTTAATCGTGCAGAATCATTTTATTACATTAAATCATGCAACAATGATTTTGATAACATTGAATGGACCCATTATGTAACATTCTTACAGCGGCATTTTAAACCAATAACATTTACATTGAAGTGTTACTAATGCCTCATTAAAATACTGCATCTGGGTCTTCTATATAATAATAGTAACACAATGCTCTATGTCAAACATCTTTCTTCTTTGTAGTTCAAAAGCTATTCAGTTCTAAAGATCCCCTGCCCGCCCCTTCTATGATGTCACTCAGAAGATGCAGGCTGGTGAGGGACAAACTTCAGTAAGCAAAGGGAAATACTGTCCTCCTTCGTCATGGCAGCAGGATTTCCCTTATACTTACTTACTGAAGTTTGTCCCTCGCTGCAGCCGTAAAGTCGCACAATCTGATCTGAGAATAAGAGGGAGGCGTCCAGAAAGGGGATGGTGGGGGATCTTTAGAGTTGAATAATTTTTGAAGTACAAAGAAGTAAGATATTTGACATAGCGCATTGTGTTTCTATTAGTATACAGAAGACTTGGATACCGTATTCTAATAAGGCATTACTACCCCTTTAAATTACTAAATAACAGCTAAATGAAGAGAAATACATTATCATATAATACATGTATTTCTATTTAAGATTGGGGAAAGAAGAGAGGTATTGGGAGAGATTAATGATTTAGAGGGAAGAATACTTATACTGAATGTCCTTTCAACTTGAAAAAAATAAACTCTTCTAAAGCAGAGATTTAGAACATGTGCAGCCTGGCTGGGAAATGTAACCACCAGGGCTGTCATGTTTGGATAAACCTTGGGTAAGTAAAATTGATAATGGCAAAACATTGGTCAATATTTGTCAGTGTCAAATCATGTATTCAAATTATCTTAATGTTCTACTGTGCAACAAGCCAGAGCAGATTGTAATTGTACTACCAACAGGCTGTATCAATGAGCAACCCCATATGTCGACCTTATCAAAATATTTACTTGAACAGTATAAAATGGACTGAATGGTTCAAAATACATGTCAGAGATGCAGTTTCACCCTTCTGAGTGCCAAGTGGTATGAAATGTTTTACAAAGCACTGTATTTTACACCCTCTCTGAAGTATTTAATAACGTACTTAGAAACATTTGTAAAAGGTGGTTCTTAAACTATAACCTTCAGTGCCCAACATGTGTCACAGTAACTAAGCCAGTCACATCTTCAGAAGCAATCTGGTGTATTCTGATCATTTTAGTTCTTGAGGATTGATGAAGACTCATGGGTTAAGTGGCTGCCTTGTTTATGGTTCATGTGGACTGATCTTTGAGAAGCTTAGCACAAAATCTATGCCCACTCATGCCCAAAAACAAGGTATCAAGCTGAAATGAGCATAGCAGAAACTGATTTCACCGCTCTCATACACATACATATTACAGGGGTACCCTGGCTACAGTCTAACTATGCAGAGTTTACAGTCCGTATTTACATAGTGATTGCGTTTTACAGTACTGCACTCTCTCATACAGGCATACCTGGGAACTCTCAGGGTTTTGTCCCAGATCTCAGGAACAATTCTCAGGGTGAGAGAGCTCAGTGTTTCCTGCTATATGATGTGCACCAATTCAGTGAATCTTTAGTCTCCAAACTGGTGCTGTTTCTACCATAAAGGTAGAAGGAGTTTTGCTTGTCTCATGTGTGTTCCAGTAGTGACATCTCTAAGTTGTTGCATATTAACAGATCCTTGAGGACTAAATGGAGCATCTCTTGGTTAGAACAAGCTGGGATATCACCCAGAAAGTACATTCTGGGGAACTGTTATTATTTCAGTAATGAGGTCAGTTCATTTTGAAAGCTCCCAGGTATGTATATAGGCGCGTGTGTGTGTGTGTATATATATATATATATATATATATATATATATATATATATATATATATATATAATGTGTGTGTGTATGTATATTATATATATGTGTGTGTGTGTGTGTATGGCAGGACCGGCAGGATCACAGGACACAAATTCCACCTACTACATATGGCAGTCTTAACACTAAGTACCACAGACTTGTGCAGTGCATTGATTTGCAAACCCCTCTAATTCTACAAGGGTTAAGTGGGCTGATGCACTCTCCCTGCTCCAGTTTAAAAAAAAAAACCTGTGATGTTCATCTCCATGTACATGATATCCAGCACTGACTGAAGATGTTATGTACTGAACAAATCTAAAAGGGCAAGCTTCTTAGGGGCTATTGGGTTAAGGTAAATGGGGGGGGGAGGAGTTGTAGATTCTTTAATTACATGCCAGGGGAAGATAATCAATCAGATCCTTTCAAGATGGATTCCCCTACTGAGGTTAGGATAAGTGACAGTTCCTTTTAACATAGCAGATGTATTTATGTAGAAATCATTACCATTTGAGAAGAAAAAGATGCAGAAGAATTGAAGGATTAGTGCCTATATTATATCATAAATATCAGGCATGGCTTGTCTGGGAACTGAGGGATATATACGATAGCTCAGACATGAGGAAGACCATTTACCCAGGCAGGGTGAGGTGTAGGGGGAAGCTAGGAGCGTCCAGGAAGAGAAGATACATTAAAATTTGTTTGTCCGCAAGATGTCCGCGCTCCGTCCTGCCTGTCAGCTGGGGATCACTTCAAAGTTCTCAATGAAGAGGTAATAATTCTGGCAACTAGCACTACAAAGCAGCTAGTCGACTGATAGGAAATTATTACAGACAATGTTTGTTAGCGGTGTTAGTTCCGCTTTAATTCTGCGTGTAGTGCGTCCTATATATATTTTAAGCCATGGACACTGGATGCTGTAAATAATAAAAGTAGAATTACAGGTAATGTGATGTGCTATACTGTGGCTATTCCCTAATGGATCCTTAAATAATGATGTGTTGTGTTGGATAAAGTGACATGTGATACACCTCGTCATACTACAGCAATGTACGCCCTTCATCACCAAAAAATATTCTTGGATGTTATCTGTTTTTTCTCTTGGTCTTCTTTTAGATAATATGTTTTTTAAACTTTTATTTTTCTGTATATGATTTTAGGTTTTTCTGAAATATGTTCTTTAAGTAATGTATCTTGTTTATTAATTACTTTCTGTATTTGTTTACTGGCATTGTTATAAGTAGTTATGAAGTGAACTTGACTCGTATTGTTATTATGGGTATAGTGCCTGTTCTTATATACTACTGTGCAAAAGTCCAAGGCAGGTGTGGAAAAATGCTGTAAAGTAAGAATGCTTTCAAAAATAAACATGTTAACAGTTTATATTTATCAATTAACAAAATTATAGTAAGTGAACATAATAAAAATCTAAACCAAAAATCTAAACCAAATCAAGGGGTGTGACCACCCTTTGCCTTCAAAAAAGCATCAATTGCACAAAGTCAGAGATATTTTAGGCATATAGTCAGGTGTACAATTAAACAATTATACCAAACAGGTGCTAATGATCATCAATTTAATATGTAGGTTGAAACAAAATCATTAACCAAAACAGAATCAGCTGTGTAGGTGGAATAAAACTGAGTGAGGAACAGCCAAACTCAACTAACAAGGTGAGATTGCTGAAGAAAATTTCATGTCAAAAGTCATACACCATGGCAAGACTGAGTACAGCAATAAGCCACAAGGTAGTTATACTGCATCAGCAAGGTTTCTCCCTGGTAGACATTTCAAGGCAGACAGGGGTTTCCAAATGTGCTGTCCAAGCTCTTTTAAAGAAGCACAAAGAAACGGGCAATGTTGAGGACCACAGATGCAGTGGTCAGCCAAGGAAACTTAGTGCAGCAGATGAAAGACATATCATGCTTACTTCCCTTCACAATCAGAAGATGCCCAGCAGTGCCATCAGCTCAGAATTGGCAGAAAACAGTGGGATCCTGGTACACCCATCTACTGTCCAGAGAAGTCTGGTCAGAAGTATTCTTCATGGAAGACTTGGCAGCAGGTGCTCTGTACTGATGAGTCAAAATCTGAAATATTTGGCTGTAGCAGAAGACAGTTTTTTTGCGGAAGGACTGGAGAGTGATACAAGAATGAGTGTCTGCAGGCAACAGTGAAGCATGGTGGAGGTTCCTTGCAAGTTTGGGGCTGCATTTCTGCAAATGGAGTTGGGTATTTGGTCAGAATTAATGGTTTCCTCAATGCTGAGAAGTATAGGCAGAAACTTATCATACCATACCATCAGGGACGAATCTGATTCTCCCCAAATGTATTTTGTAGCGTGACAACAACCTCAAACGTACATCCAAAGTCATTAACAACTATCTTCAGAATAAAGAACAAGGAGTCCTGGAAGTGATGGTATGGCCCCCACAAAGCCCTGATCTCTACATCCTCGAGACTGTCTGCTATTACATGAAGAGAGAGAAGCAACTGAAACTGCCTAATTCCACAGAAGAACTCTGGTTAGTTCTCCAGGATGTTTGCAACAATCTACTGCTGAGTTCCTTAAAAAAACTGTGTGCAAGTGTACCTAAAAGAAATGATGCTTTTTTGAAGGCAAAGGGTGGTCACACCAAATATTGATTTCATTTAGATTTTTCTTCTGTTCACTATCATTTTGTTAATTGATAGATATAAACCATTAACATTTTTGAAAGCATTCTTACTTTACAGCATTTTTCTCACACTTGCCTAAGTTTTTTTTTCTCATGACAAATGTACATATACCACAAGTACAAACATGGCAGACTGCATTGTTCACAGTGTTCTTTAAATCAGCCTAAATTTTTGAACAATATTGCTTTTTGACAATACTGATACTGCTGTGTTGCATACATAGCAACACAGAAGTTTGGTTCTGAAACAAAGCCTACCACCCCCTCTATTTGGGATTTACTGACCTAATGGGTTATCTTTGAACACAAGTATTGTAGAGATGGGCACGGTCAGGCCAATGGTAAAGGGATCTTCCAGCCCATACCTGTCATCTCTCTTTTTGACCAGAAGTAAGGACAATCTTGACGATTTCCAGGCTTTTTTTTCAAGCAACTGTTCTAAAGGCTGTCTTGAAACACTAGATTTGATCTTGAAATGTAGACTTTGAACCTATATCTTTTTTTTTACAAAAAGGTAAATTGGACAGTTTTCTCATGGAAACACCCACTGACAGCAGTGGCAGTTGACAGAAAAAGTAATTAACAAGAGAAACTTGTTACATTTGCCTTTCTCCCCAGACAGCATATGTTCTATAGTGTCAGATGTAACAGTGTGTCAGAGTTTAGATCTCAGAGATCATTAATCAGTGTTATATTATATACAAACAGAAGCTGAGTTGAACTACAGAAAAAAAAGTTTTTAGAATGTAGAAGCGGCTTTCTCCAATGGGAAAATATTCTTGACAGGATGAAATGCAGGAATTCTGAGGTCAACTAAAAAAATGCTATTTTAAATGCATCCGGCATCTTAGAAAATGTAAAACAAAGATGGTCCACGCTCTTAAAATGTCAAAAAGAATTTTCATTCCATTAGGTCCTTGCACAACAAAAATGCATGACAAGCTAATTAAAAGCAGAACATCAGAGTGATGTTTTGGATCTAGAAAATTTCTTATTAAAACTGATAAAAATGCAAATGAATACAAATTAGTAAATCATAATATTATAGAGGTTAACCCTTTGAGTGCCAGAGTAGAACGAAACAAAGTGCTTCTCAAAGCGTTCTGTACCTCTCTGGCACTCAAAGGGTTAAAAATCCAAGATAAGCGATACTAGCAATGTTGAAGTCAGCTATTGAACGGTATGCACAAACGTGCCACAAGGGGCAAATAAAAATGTCCAACTCAAAGGGTTAGCCCCTTGTATGCTAATGAGGTACCTAGCACATTGCAAATCAATGGGTTGGACACCGTTAGCATTCAAGGGGTTAAAATCCATATTAAAAGAAAAGGAAATTTGTATTTGTACCTTATGGTGCCATTTGCTGGCTTCAGTATTACATTTCTTTTGCTTTGTACATACCACTTATTATATAGTTTTCCTGAGAACATTTATATAAATTGCAGTTATTGATTTACGAGATATTACATACTACGTGCAACAGTTTTCTAATGAAGACGTTTTGTTATGCACCAAGGGGTGAAGAACAGTAATTACCAATTAGGCTAAAATTCATCTAGCTGCGGTTTTGTTTGTGCATGTGCTGGTGTACACATATACCTGGCATTGCCAATGCTGTATCAAAACTGGTATCTGGCAAATCATATTTATAAACGTGTATGTTTAAAATTTGCATTTGAATCATCTCATATTTACCTCACAAGAAAACCTGTTTAAGTGGGGAAAAATCACTGTATATACTCACAAATCCCTTCCTTTCAGATAAACACTCTCATTGACATTAGTTTACGGTCATAGAAGCCAGCCACAGTCATGTCTGTTCATCCTAACATCTCTTCAGCTATGGATCCCGAAGATGCTGGAAGGCTGGCTGTACAATTAAATTCAAAGAGAACTGTGCCATAGTTAATATTATAGTGCGTAAAATAGAGGATTTTAATTGTGCGTACAATTACTTTCTTTTCTCTTAGTTCATGTGGAACAAGGAAACCATGGGGTAAAGTTCCCTCCTCCTGGAGGGCACGGCACTAAAAAAAGAAAAGGCAAGGCCTCTTCCCTCCAATTTACCTATGTCGCCTATTCCCAGTTTCAATGTATAGCAAAGTGAAAAGAAAAAAAGCAGTAAGAGGAAGAAAATCCCCTGTACAGGGAGCGACTCCAAAGGGCTCCTCCATATTTTTTTCTTCAGATGGGAGTCCTGTGTTCCACATGGGCTAAGAGAAAAGGATTTAATGGTAAGAACACTAAAAATCCTCTTTTCTGTTATCCAGTGTCAAACACAGGAACAATGGGGATATATACCATAGCTATCCACCAAGATTCCTGGGAGAGAAAAAGGGAAATTTACTCACCGATATTTTTGTTTCTTCTGTGGTCCTCCACAGCAGTAGAGTGGGCTTTAGTCTCCGCCCCCCAGCTAGTAGGACCAATAGTTTTTGCTTAAATACCCCCTGTTTACCTTCAGTTATTTTCCTTAACGAAGCTGAAAAACAAATCATAATAGGTTAAACAGGGTTGGGTGTGCCGTGGAGGGACACAGAAGAAACAGAAATATCGGTGAGTAAATTTCCCTTTCTCTTCTGTGTCCACTCCATGGCAATAGAGTGGGATATACACAAGCAGTGTATCAGAAGGGAGGGGAAATTTATAAGATATAGAAAAAGTCGATACCACTCAAAAGAAAAAGGACCCCGTGTATATAGAAGAGCTATATAAACGAGGAAACATAGTACCGTTACACAGGTACACTGCTTCTAGGACTTTCCTCCCGAATCTAGCATCGGATGATGCCTGAACATCAAGTTTATAATGTTTAATAAATGTCGATATGGAAGACCACATGGCCGCCTTGCAAATATCTTCTAGAGATGCATCTGCTTTTCTGGCCCATGAAGTGGATACAGATCTTGTAAAATGGGCTTTGATCTTAATTGGTGGTTTGACTCTCTGGTTTCAGTATATGAAATTGTAATGCAATTCCTGATCCATCTGGAAATAGAGGCTTTGGATGCTGCATTTCCCTTAAATTTTCCAGACAGACATCTGACTAGATCTAAATTATGACATTTCCTCTCCTTGTCAGAAGAGGGAATGTGACAGAATGAGGGCAGCACGATCTCTTGATTGATGGAGAAGTCTGAAACTACCTTAGATCTAAAGGATGGATGAGTCTGTAGTACCACTTTATCTTGATGGAAGATATAAGGAGATTTTGCAGGAAAGCACTTACAATTCTGCCACCCTTCTGGCGGAAGTAACTAGCGTAAGAAAAGCTGACAAAAGTGACAAATTCTTAATGGAGTTTTTGTGCATGGGTTCAAAAGAGGGAGAACTTGCCAACTGCTCCAGAACTAAGTTAAGAACCCATGGTGGGATCACTTCTCTGATAGTAGGCCTGACTTTAGTTAATGCCTTAACAAATCTTTTCACCAGTGAGTTCTCAATAAATGTCTCGGTCAGGATAGAAGAAAGTGCTGAAAGCTGGACCTTGAGAGACAATGGTTTCAGTCCTAGGGAGAATCCTCTCTGGAGGAAATTCAATATTGTTGCAGATGAAATTTCATTCCTATTAATGCTATTTTCCAGGCACCATGACCTGAAACTCTTCCATACTCTTTAGTATATTTTAGTGGTTGAATTCTTCCTAGAGGCTAAGATGGTATTTATTACTTCCTTAGAGAGACCTTTTGCGGCTAGAGAGTTCCACTCAGCCTCCAGGCCATCTGTTTCAAAAGCACTGGGTTGGGATGACAAATAGTTCCCTGTTGTAAGAAGATCTTGCAATACTGGAAGTGTCCAGAATGGGGCGACTGTCATCTGAATTAGATGAGGATACCAAGCTCTTCTTTGTCAGTTGGAGCAATCAGAATCAATACTACTCTGTACTTCTTTATCTTCCTTAGGACATCCGGGTTGAGAGGAATTGGGGGAAAAATGTATGCCAACTTGAATTGCCACTTTGTCCTGGTTTAGGGCTCTTGGATCTTTCCACCTGGCATAATATTTCCCACATTTTTGATTGAATTTTGAGGCCATGAGATCTATTTCTGGTTGGTCCCACATTTTCAAGATTCTGTGAAACACATACTTCTTTAGGGACCATTCCCCTTGGTCTATTTTTGTCCTGCTGAGGAAATCTGCTTGAAGATTAATTCTGCAGGAAATGTGAGAAGCTGTTATTCTTAATAAAAATTTCACTGCCCAAAAGAATATCTTGGCTGTTTCCTCCATGAAGCTTATGCTCTTGGTTCCTCTTTGAATTTTTAGGTACATGACTATTGCTTGGTTGTCTGATCTTATCCATACTACCTTGTTTTGAAGGTGTTGCTTCAATTTGGTTAGAGCTCTCTGGACTGCCCTCATCTCTAGGATGTTTATGTGGAGTAGTTTTTCGGTCATAGACCATGTTCCTTGGAATTATATGGACTTCCATCCATTGTCACAATCTCCCATTCTGGTTCCAGAAGGGAATGGCATCTCTCTAGATTCTTCACTTTCCACCACCACTGTAGTTCTTTCCTTGTTGATGGTAGAAGAGGAATTAGTTGACCAGTGTTGTATGGATTTTTGTCCCAAAATCTGAGATAGATGATCTGAATGGCCCTCACATGAAACCGTATCCAAGGCACTATCTGGGTGCTTGATGTAAGAACTCCCAGAAGCACCATGAAACTTTCCACGGTTGGTCTAGCTGTACATCTGAAGCATTGAACAGTTTTCAATATTCTTGTTATCCTGTCTTCTGACAGGGAGGCTATCAAAAGTTGACTGTTGAAGCATATCCCTAGGAAAATGATCTTCTGACTTGCGATCATTTGACTCTTGAGTTGGTTTATTAGCCAACCTGACTCTATCAGATGCTGTTTGGTCCTTTCTGTAAATAGGATTGTTTGTTGTCTGGATAATGCTAAAAATCAAGATGTCATCCAAATACAGAATTGCCAGAATACCCTTCTGCATTAAGGGTTGTAAACAGACTGCCAAGATTTTTGTGAAGACCCTTGCAGCAGATGAGAGACCGAAAGGCATGGCTCTGAATTGGTAATGCCGTGTTCCCACGGCAAAGCGTAGGAATTTCTGGTGACAAGGCCGGACGAGCACATGGTGATATGCATCTTGTAGGTCTATCAATGATAGAAAACCGTGGTGAGGGATTGACTTCATTATTGACGTTACAGTTTCCATGCAAAAAGAAGTACTTTTCACAAAAGAGTTTACAAATTTCTGGTCTAAAATTGTTCTGTATCAACCGGATTGATTCGGTTCCAAAAAACAGGATGGAATAGATGCCTCTTTTTCTGATCTAGTGGAACTTCTTCTATGACCTTGGACCTCAGGATCTGCTGAGCTGAAACCTTCATGCTTTTTGTTTTCCTCGAGGACCTTGGAAGGCTGGAACTCTGAAAAAAATCTCTGTTTGGTATGGACAGAAACTCTGGTAGATACCCCATTTCCACTGTCTGTCGTACCCAATGATCCTGGCAAAAATAATCCCAAACCGGTGATAACTGGGTCAGTCTGCCCCCTACTGACCCTGGGAAAGCGGCCCACTAAATTTCAGGCAAAATCCTTTCTGAATTGATTCTTCAGGGAAAAATCTCTTCTGAATCCTCCCCTCTGACTGGTATTTGACTTATATTGGTCAAAGGTGCGCTGTGGTTGATACCTTCTATTATCTCTGAACTGCAATCTTCGAGTATGAGATCCGGAGCCAAAAGGACTTCTTATCATGTGGAAGAAAGGCACTTTTTTTCCATCTGATGATTTCTTAATTAATTCTGCCAATTGTGATCCAAAAATGAATTCACCTGCAAAGGGTAAGGCTACAAGCTTTGCCTTGGATGTGGAATCTGCAACCCAAGAACAGATCCACAAGGATCTTCTTGTTACAATGGACATGGCTGAGGATCTGGCGAGTATCTTAAGAATGTCCAGTGAGGAATCACATGCAAAATTGTTTGCTTCTTTAATTGTCACCACTTCTTTTAATAACTTAGCCCTGGATGTGGAGGATTCTATCTTTTCTTCCAGGTCTGTCAGCCAAATACACAAGGCTCTAGATAAACATGCCATGATTGCCTTCATATTTTGACCTAGTAAAGAAAACTGTTTATTAAGCAGGTTTTCCATCTTTCTCTCCATTGGATCTCAAAAAGAAGATCCATCCTCCACGGGCAGAGTAGTTCTTTTTGCCAACTGAGAGATTGCCACATCAATTTTTGGTGGATTAACCCATCTTTGTACTTCTGTTTCTTCAAAGGGGAACATCTTCAGAAAACTGGAAAATGTCTATCCACTTTGGACCATTCCGTCTTGATTATTTCTTGTATTGAACTGTGAACTGGAAAAGATGATGAGGATTTCTTTTTATCTAAAAAAAAAAGCAGTGTCCATTACATCTAACTCCCTGTGAACCTTGGGAATCCCTAATGTTTTCCTAATGAACTTTATTAATGATTCTGCTCTATCACAATTAAAAGATGTATTTCCTTCCAATATTTCACCTTCTTCTCTGGAAGAATACAAGTAGTCTAAGTCTTGAATGTTTAAATTGCTTACTGATACTTACTGATGGGCCTCTGTCAGGTTCATCAGTGCACGCTCTTTTCTTAGGAGTAACAGATTGCTGCATGGATGAAAGAGCATCCTGCATGGATGCCTTCATCCAGGTTAGTAAGCACTGAAAATGTGATGACTTGTCCTGTCCAGCTGCATTTCTTAGACACTCAGCACAAAGGTTGGTGGTGTCAGATAGAGTTAACTTAGCATCACATGCTGGACATATACCGCTCTTATGGAGCTTTTCTTCCGCAGTTTGACCTGGAACAGTCTTACCCCCCTTGCTTAGAGAAACAGGACATGGTGCATAAAAACAATATATTAACGTTTTAGCACTAAAAATTAGGACTACTGACCTGAATCCAGCATTGTGCCTGACACTTATATGTTCCAGAGCCGATTACAGCGTCCGTTCCATCCCTGGAACGCATACATGATGTCATCAGCGTGCGTCCAACCCAGGAGGTTGTAAATATGGTTGGTTCCAAAACGTTACACTGGCTTCACATGAGGAGGACCGGGAAAGGAAGAATGAAGGCACAGGGAAACAAGTTTCTGTGTGCTAGCGATTGTCTGAACCCAAACATCACAATAAATGCGGTTCAGGTGGGACACACAAGGCACCCCTCCAAACCAGGGACAACATAACATGCGGCCGAGGCAGGGAGGAAACACATAAGGAAGTTGAGCAAATAAACAAAAGATGGGAGGAAGCCCTCTTCATCCCCCAGCTTGTTAGGACCAACAATAACTGACTAGTGAAGGTGAACAGGGGATATTTAAGCGAAAATTATTGGTCTTACCAGCTAGGAGGTGGAGACTAAAGCCCACTCTACTGCCGTGGAGTGGACACAGAAGAAAAAGAGAATAAAAACTCACTGGACCAGTATTCCACAGGACTAACTGGTACAACATGAACCTCAGGTGTAAACGGACACTTAACTTACACACCAAATGGAAAAGGAACCAATAAGGTTCAGAATTCAGTAAAGGAAAACATTATTACAAGGACCCTTAAACAGGCACCACAGTCTGAAGAACGTTCCATCCAAAAATACACCCAGCAGAGGCTACAACATTCATATGGCAGTGTTTGTTGAAAGTGTGCAAGGACAAAGACATCGCTTACACAGATGTAGTGGCCTGATTCTTTTAGGCCCAATAGGCACCCACTCGCCTGGTGGAGTGCACTGTGACTCGAAAAGGAACAGGCTTCTTCCTAAGAAGATACGCTAGGGAGATGGTCGCTTTGGTCCAGGAAATGATGGTAAACTTAGACGCAGCCTGGCCCTCACATGGGCCCTCCAGGATGACAAAAAGGAAGTGGATTTCTGAAATGGCTGTGTGAGATGAATATAGTACTTCCAGCAAAGCACACTATCCAACACATGAATATCTTGCTCCTGTTTACTGAAAGGAGCTGGACAGAAGTAAGGACAATTTCTCGGTTGATGTGAAACTCCAACACAACCAAGGGCAAAATACATCCAAGGAGTTTGCAAAACCACCCTGCCCTGGAAAAAAAACAGAAAAGAGGACTTACAGGACAAAGCCTGAAGTTAGGCTGGCCACCAAATGGATAACATGGCCAAAAGTAGGGACATTTTGAGCATCAGAAGATGCAGAAATGTAGGTGGAAGATAAGACCTGTGCGGAATAACCCTTCCACTTCAGGATGTTGTTTTCATGAGCCTTGTCTCCCTGGTTGCCATGAGGTCTATTGCAGATACCCCCCACTGTTGGACACTTCTGGGTGGAGTTCCCAGTTTTCTGGATCTACGTCTTGTCGACTAAAAGTCTGTCAGAACGTTTTCTACCCCTGGAATGTGAATGGCAGAAATGACCGGAACATAGGCCTCCATCTAACAAAGGAGACCCTTCACTTCATTCCAAGCTGCCCCTCTGTGAGTTCCTCCCTGGTGATTGATGTACGCCATGGCCGTGGCTTTGTCTGAATGCACCCTCACCGGCATTCCCGAAAGAACTGGGGTCTGATGAACAAGGGCTAGTTGAATCACCCTGTATTCCAAGACGTTGATAGGCAACAGACTCTCATCCCGACTCCATCTGCAGTTCCCTCGTGTGGATCTGAGAGTAAAGGACCACATCCAGGGTCAACACTAGGGATGAGTGAAAATTTTCACCTCAAACCCAAATTGGGAAATAATGGCACTTACCGCTTGGTGAATAATTTCTTGTGAAAAGTGCCTTTTTCTGTTTTCTTTTTCCTCCTAGCTCATTGCATTGAAATCAATGGGAACATTGAATTTACACACAACATATAGAAAATTTTATTTTATATCCCACAGGCATAGTATACAAGGGGTCTAAGGGTGCCAGTGTTGGTGGATTGTGGGGAAATAATAAGTTGAACAGAATTCTTTTTTTTTTGGGGGGGGGTTGTTGACATATTGGGAGGACAGTAAAATTAATAAATTAACAAAAAAAATAAGACGTGGTATAAAAGGGGAGTGAGAAGGGTGATTGTGGAGTCTAGGGAAAGCATCCGTTGAACAGGGAATTTTTTGGGTGTTTTGTTGACTGTGATTGAGCGGACAGTTAAAAATAAAAAAATTAAATACAAAATTGATACGTAACGTGATAGAGACAGAGACCTTCCTGACGTAAGCTGTGACTGGGGTAGACTGATATTTGACAGGATAGAGTATTTTGTAGAGTATGATTGACTAAAAGATTGTGGAAGGAGGAAAAGGTGAAATCATATGGACATCAGAAGAACATCAATGGATACAGTTTTCGGGGCTATATGTCACGGTATCAACAAGGAAACACAGGACGAGTACTAAAGATAACACCAACTTTATTCAGGCAACAAGTATACAGAGATATCACAAGACAGTAAACTATGCAAGATAAAGAGATGCATACAACGGTGCAAGAGACGACTACCAGGAATAGAAGCCTGCTACCATGTGCTTCTCTCGATAACCGTGTCCCAACAATGGAACAGGAAGGTCTGCAGTACCACAGGTCCGCACCTGGGAGTAGCCAGACAGAGATAGGGGTACCCAACTCTCAGGTCTGCACCAGAGAGAACCAGCAATGTAGGGAGGCAATAGGAGGGAGTCTACCAGAGCCCCAAGCCTGCACCGGGTTGGTTATCCACAGAATGGAAGGCCACAAGCAAGGTAGTAGATAACACCAATGGTCAGCACTAGATAGGATGGTCAGACAAGCCAGAGGTCATGCACAGAAGGGGTCTGTGACGGAATGGGTGTCACCCAGAGAATGAAATGTGTCTGTTTTCAGTGATTGCCATTGTCTTAACGTGTTCCCATTCTTGAAACCTTAATGTCCCCTGTGTGTGAATGCATTAGAGAGGGTTGTCCAGTTACCAGCAGTGAATGGGTTGGTTAGTGTGTAGGATGTACAGAGGAATGTGTGCATCTCCCCCCCCCCTCACATCAGGCCAAGCGGAACAGACCTGGTAGAGTTTGTACCTTCCCCCTCTACATCAGGCCAAGCTGAACAGACCTGGTACCTGTGACATCACATCCTGTAGGGGGTGGGTAGAGAAACCTGAGAGAGAGAGACAGAGAGAGAGTTGCAGAATGTAGGAGCAGGAGAGAGCCTCTCCCCAGCATGGAGGGGGGTAGCCTGGGGCCAGTCTGGAGTTGGACTGGTCCAGGTGCTTTCTACAGGCGTACTGGAGAAACTGGGACTGGTGAGTGCCCTCACCGGAAGAGTTAGAGAGAGCGGGCACTGTAGGGCCAGGTCCCCTTTTCAGTTGTGGGCTGTAAGTCAAGGTGGCTTCAGACACAGAGAGAGTACCCTGATGTTCCTACCACAAGGATCTTAGGATGTCTTCCCCAACTCCTCTGCCAGGACTAAAGGATACAAGGAACCTTCATGTGCTCCAGCAGCATGTGGAGTGGGCAGGATGCCTACTCTTGCCTCTAGTGGGACTATGAATAAGCTCCAGCATTAAGCTAAAATGGACTGTGAGTATTATTTGTAACCCCTGGCAAGTTATGCAACTAAGAAGAGAACAGCAGAAGTGTTTAGTTTTTATGTTTTACCCCTGTTTGTTTGCCTGTAATTGTTGTCCTATGTTTTGTGCCGTGACCACCCTAATAAATGCAATTTATTATCTTTTTGTCTGGCTGGATAAATCTCTTAACCCTCGGCCTACCAATATATAACCCCTGTACCCCCCGTCACAGGGTCATCATCCAGAGCCACCGGTTTGCACCAGGAAGGATGTCCACTGAAGCGTTGGTATGAAGGATACGCAGTGGACAAAGCACCTGGTGAACACCAGAATGGATAGTCAGACAAGCCAGAGGTCATACACGTAGCGGGTAGTCAGCCAAAGCCGGGAACAACACACGGAACTGTTAGTCTGCCAGAGCTGCAGGTCTGCACCTGAATGGATGTCCAACAAGCCAGGGGTCATACACAGAGCGGGTACTTGGACAGAGCCACAGGTCAGAACCAGATCAGTTAGTCAGACAAGCCGGTTCATACACTGAGCCCAAACACTAGAACTGCACTGGACACAAACGAAAGGGCAACTAAGCCCTGTGTCCAGGCAGTTCAAATAGGCAGAGGGACAGGAAGAGGAGGGGCAGCCAAGAGGTGGTTGTCACTTTAAATGGAGCGCACGTCCTAACTCTGGATGTGCGCCAAGAAAGACAAGACTGCTGCCGCCCGCCAGCAGGGGATGCTGCTGAGCCGCATGTCGCGTCCCAGCAACTGAGTCGCCAACACGAGCCTGCCTCACCGGAGGCAGCCCCAAAGGACAGGCAATGCGGCTGGAGCCGCCAGAAGTACTTGCGGTTGGTTCGAGCAGCCGCTGCATAAGGTACTGACACTATAAGGGGGCTGGGCCCCAAACGCTTTACCCCATGAAGGGAAATATGTGGGTAGGCGTTTGTGAGAGTTTTATCACCTTTTCACTTGGCTAATAAAACTAAACTTAGATTCACACCCTCACACAGTGTATGTCCTGTGCTCTCCCTGTCCTTCTTGTTTATGATACTGGACAGGAATACATAGCATGGATTCATGAGTATTGGCTGGATTAAGTATTGTAGGGTTGGGGCATTGTGTACAAGATTCTCTACAACACTATACACAGGGTTAGTCAATAGAAGGTAAGTGCAATTTGTATGGCAATACAAACCAAATAATGACTGCTGTAGGTATGATGCATTTCAGACCATAGACTGTCACTAGGTGACAATCTTCTCCTTTAAATGCAATTTTTGCTTTAATTTAATAATAGTCAACACTTCCTAATAATAACCCCCACTTACTCTAGTTAGAAAATCCTAATAGGCCTTAAGAATTTTGCCCTGGTGCATTTGTTCAAGAAATCATATCTTCACTCAGTCCTGGATGTCAAGTCTTTGGAGGCAGACATGACAATTGCTGGCAGCTTTTTTCAAACTGAAAGGGATAATAATGTTTCTAGATAAATTAAACATTGATCATCATATTTTTTCAACAATGCACTGCATTATTACAATGCTACAAGCTGTCTAGTTCATGTGCAATTATGTTATAAAGTGTCCCCCCTCCTGCCCCTTTAACATATATAATACCGCTTTCCCTCAGCTGGGGTTGTATTGCGACAAGGGACAATTTTCTGTCAGATAAGGAAAAAACCTGCCTTCCTATGTCATGGGGGGCACTGTTTTCCTTATACTGACAGCCAGAAGATCGTTCCTTGTTGCGATCTGTCCGTTCCAATAGCCGAATTCCAGGTCGGAGGGGAGGCATTGTTTTATATATATATATATATATATATATATATATATATATATATATATATATATATATATATATATGTAAATAGGGCTGGAGGGGGGCTCTTATTTACATAATTACACATGTAGTAGACAGCTTACAGCGTTGTAGAAAAACTATGATGAATGATCGAAGCTTAATTTATCTAGAAACATTACTATCTCTTGAAGCTCAAGTGCATGAGCCTGCTGAAGATTACCATGTGCAGTGACCAGAATCTGAGAGCCTGTGGTCCATGTCACCAGCGTGGACATGACATCCCAGAATGGTTGAAGATGTTATCTCTTGTAGAAAATCATAGGATCAAAATTCCAAGGGGCTATTATGTTTTTCTGGACATATCAAGGTAAGTGGAGGGTTATTGTTGAAAGGTATAAATTCTTCTTTAAAATTTGTTTTATGAATATAATATATGCATATTTTATATATGTTTGCAATAAGTACATTTATAATATAATATTTAATAAATCCTGTGGTATGGTTTTATGTGGTAGAAACTTAGTGCTAGACCTTTATTTTTTTAAATATTTCAAAAACATGGTCTTCCATAGAAGTATAAGTTGTATTTTAATATTACTGTTCTTTTAATAACAACTCTTATCGCTTAGCACAATAAAGAGAGGTTACATCTGTACATGAGTTTGGTAACACGAACAATATAAATCACGGCACACTGAAAAAAACAAAACATAAGTTAGCTATTTCTGAAAACATGACTGAGAGAATTGTTTGCACCCTCCAGGACTAACAGCAGCATTTTTCAGCATAAGAATGTGTGCTGAGGTTCACATGAATAATGTTTGGACTGGACATGTAGGCCTCATAAGACTTCCTCTGCATGCCAAGTTAGTGAACTGCACTAATAGGGTCATTTATCAAAACAAAATGAAATGATACACCTCTTAAGGCTATGAACCACTTTCTACACTGTTGCTTAGTGGAGCAGTTAAAGAGGGTCTAAGAACTGACATGTCTTTTAGTTAAAAATATAAATACAAGCTTAATTTTACTGACTCATGTCATAACAGGGAATCAACAGTGGATGAATGAAAAGTATCCGCAGCCTGAATATGAATGACATAAAGTAAATATTATTACATTCCAGACTCCTCACTAAAGTGGTTTAATCATTATACTTTCTAGGAAAAAAAAAAGCATGAATATGCTCAGATACACAACACACGTGGTTAAATGCATGTGCAAGCAGTTTTGTGATTGAAGTTTCTGAATACTTTACTGTAAATTACTTTCAAAAGTACTTTCACAGTTCACCTCCGAGTCCCATTCATTATAATTACCGATTGTGCTCTCAATAATGCAGTTTGAATTCTCTAGGAATATAACTTGTGCATTTCATGTGTGGATGAAAAGGCTGCTTTTCTAATGTTTCTGTTTGCTTGTAAAGGACTATAAACTGCATGATCAGATTATGCTGGGAATTTAATTACCACAAATTCCCCTTTTCCCTGTAAATTTGGCTCAGAGAACATGTATCAAAATGAAGAAGGCAAGAAAAATAGTTTTGCTCAGTGGGCCTTATTCATCAAGCTGATTCTTGAACAACCCATCTACTCCATTGGTGTGTGTGTGTGTGATTCCCATTGATTAAGATGGGCATTTTAACCACCCTAAAAACGTATACAAACCAGCGCTGGAGACCTCTCCAACATTCAAGGGTTAAAAGCAGTATTTATAGCAATGGGAATTTTAATTTCTTGCCTATGGTTTTCTCCAGAATTGCACATCTTTGATGAAAAAGGCCCAATGTGTTGATAAAAACAGGGGTACACAACAGAAGGTCTTGAGGGCCCCAACATGCAAGCTGGGTTACTCTACAACAGAGTTTCTCAACCATGGTCCTCAATTCCTCCTAATGGTGCAGGCTTTCTGGATTTCCCTGCCTTTAGCACAGGTGATCAGAATGGAAGATCTGCTAATAAGACACATTTGCTATGGAAGACTATTCCTCTAATTAAATGTCCTGTGCTCAACATCCTTAATACAGAATGGCAGAGGTGTGTCTACTGCATTTAGAAGCAATGTACTGAACCAACCTCCGACATTCAGAGGTTTAAATTCTGGCCTTCTGTGGCCCCAGGTGTACACGTTTACATATTAATGCAGTTCCTGGCAATTTAGGAGCCCTCTATTAAAGGAAAAATAAAACCTGGAACACATTATATTCCAATAGGACCTGAATTAGTGATTGGCAAGGGTATGCCTTATGTAGCTGTTTCCACCTAGTGCTGGTAATTGATGAGCTTCAGATTTACCATCTCAGTCTTGACCTGTGGTCTCTCAGACTCCCATTTAGTCAAGCCTATGGGAGGTATCTGATGAGTTCACTGCCAGCAGTGAAACCTAAGACTCCAAGTCACAGGTTACACCCACTTTCTCTGGCCTAATAGAGACAGATGCTGGGGTCAATTGTTTTACCCTTCAGTGTCTGTTAGAAGCCATACAGGAGCCCACAATGCAGTTCTAGCAAATAGTTCTGCCTGCTCCAATTTAAGCAGAATTAGTTCCAGCAGATGACTCCCCCTATTAAAACTTTCTCTGACAAAGCCAGATGTGACATGGCACTCTGTTCGTACTATACGTTGTAATGTGATCAAGAAGTATTACAAAAGGCTAACATTGAAAAATATTTGCTGGTTAAAAACGTAAATTCAAGGAGAATTTTGCAAGAAATATATCAAAGCAGGTAAGAACCATTCTTACATATTCAGCCTCACTGAAATTGTTATAGCAGATATGGATTGCTTACAAATCGTTCCTAGTTTTTGATACATATTTTCCAAAGATAGTGTTATGCAAAACAATGGCACCAACTTACTGAGGCTGGCGAACTATACCTATATCTGTAACGGTTTGTTTGACACACAGACACAGTGGTTTAGGATAAAACACAGTTTTATTGAAAACACAGTAATATAATAACCCTCACAGGTCCTGTAGTATTTAAGCAAAATAATACAGACACAAGACAGGTTACATATACATATGCCTACACAGGTCCAGTATAGCCATAGAGTCCATAACAGAATATAGTGACAGAGGTCAGGCGGAATACGAAGGATTCCCAGGGTATCAGTACTGCATGGGTTAATGGTCTTCAGTGAGTGTAAACAGTCCCATGTGAGGAGAGGTCTGTGATGGAGCTCACTCAAGATAGAGAGCTTAAGGATAAGTAATGCCCAGTAATAGGTTAGCAGACAAACGTGAACTGCCAGAGTAGTATCAGAAACTGAGCAACATATAACACTGCCGTAGCAGTAATGGAGACAAGGCAACTTGCACACTGCCGTAGCAGTAACGGAGACGAGGCCACTTGCACACTGCCGTAGCAATAACGGAGACTAGGCCACTTGCACTCTGCAGGAGCAGTAACGGAGACAAGACCACTTGCACACTGCCGTAGCAGTAACGGAGACTAGGCCACTTGCACTCTGCCGTAGCAGTACTGGAGACTAGGCCACTTGCACTCTGCAGAAGTAGTAACGGAGACAAGGCCACATGCACACTGCCGAAGCAGTAACGGAGACTAGAGCACTTGCACTCTGCAGGAGCAGTAACAGAGACTAGGCCACTTGCACACTGCCGTAGCAGTAACGGGAACTAAGCCACTTGCACTCTGCAGGCGCAGTAACGGAGACAAGGCCACTTGCACACTGCCGTAGCAGTAATGGAGACAACAACTGAGCACTGCCGTGACAGGAACGGACTGGGAAAATGAGCGTCACAGATGCCTAACCGATAGGAATGTCGCCAAGGCGACACAGGGGCAGCCAGAGCAGGAACGTCAACCAAGCTGGGTCGAATCACGGAGCAGGAACGTCAGCCAAGCCGGGTCGGTACACGGAGCAGGAACGTCAGCCAAGCCGAGTCGGTACACAGGAGCAGGCTCAGAAGAATGGTCAGGCAGTCCGGGTCGGTTCACAGGCAAGAGTCGAGATGCAGAGTAGTCAGACAGGCCAGGTCAGTACACTGGGAATACTGAGAGCAGGAACAAGCACTGGTACAGGAACACCACGAAAGGGCACCGGAGGGGTGCCAGAACCCAGTATATAAAGGCCATACTGGGCGGGACATGCACAGAATAGCCAATAGGAGTAAAGCACAGTGTAGACTGACAGAATGTCACATGGGGAGCATGGGCACCGTGACAATATCACTGATGTATGAGAGAGTTTGAATAGGTAAGTGATTCTATACTAAGAGATGTTTATTCCTAGGGAAAAGTCTCCATTTAATAAAGACTCAAAATTGATCACAATGTTTGACAACTTTTTAAAATATTGTGCTCTGCTTTGTTCTTGGTATGCTTTTTCTGCTCCAAGTATATTTAAAGTGATGGGATATATTTTATGTTGAGAGCCAGCAAAGTTTTAAAGGGTATAACTAACTCTTTATGGACCGGAGTGCCAAAGGAGACCACAATGTGCTGGACACCCTTTTGGCACCGAAAGGGTTATACAACAATTATTAAAGTCCATCAGCACAGACTAGATCATTCTTTGGGGTAATTAGCATGCTTACAAATTATTTTGTCTAAACTATTAATTTAAGAAGCTTTAGTTCCATTACATACAATGAATTTAATCCTCCTTACAAATATTTGCAGGAAGGCATGATATAAAGCAGAAGTTTGCTTAGACGGAGAAATGTTAAATAAATCTGTTGATAGTCAATTATGCCACTGCAATAATATAACAGTGAGGTTATTGTTTATAGGATATTTTGGGGAACACTTTTATGGTTTGGCATATTTTATTTTGATTGAGAAGAATGGCCAGTAAGAGTCTTTCAAGAGTCAAATTTGAATACCCCAGAGAAGGAACATGACCATTATTTATTTAAGGGATGACATTTACCGAACAACAAAGCTTTGTAGTTCAAGGGGGCAGCGGGAGGCTGCTTCCAATTTGTTATTAAAGGGATAGTCTATTCATAACATTTAACTGTTTGCATTGAAGAACAATTTACCCTGATTAGAAGGATATATAATGTAAATAAAATAAGTACTTAGGACAATTGCACTAAAGCGTCACAATGATTGAGATGTTTAACTCCTTGAATGCTCGAGACATCTGCATTGCATTTCAAAGTATCTATAGCCTTCAGGTACTTAAAAGCCCTATTTAAGTGAATTTGATTTGTTTTCTTCCCTATGATGTTTTGGTTTATACCTGAATTGCTTGAATTTTTTTTCTATGTACGTCCCTTAATTTTTACTTCCATTGTGCCCATGGCAAGATCTAGGAACTGGGCTGCCATTTTGCAGAATTAAATCAGATCAGTTTGATAGATATATTACTATAACTCAATAGACTTCTGAATATATACATTTTACTTAAACACATATACACACACCTATAAACAGAATGGTCAGTTTAATAACTGGAGGCTCTCCTTAACCAGGACCAACCTAACCTCTCTTCCCAGTTGGAGAATATGTCCTGGGCAATCACCATTCTCACCCACCACTAGTTTCTACTCTGCTTGAAGAACTGAATCTTCTCAGAGTAGGAAAAAAAGGCCGTATGCATAGAATGTGTAGAATTCTGGGACTAAACAACTACACCATATGAGACAAATAAAAGTCCCAAAAATTACCATTTATTCTAAATACTTAAACACTAGAGATGTCATAACTCAATACAAAACAGTGTGTTGAAGATCTCTCTAGCATTCAAGGGGTTAAAATCCATTTTAAATAAATGGGAGTGTGTGTTTCAACCCTGTGGTGTAGTTGGTTTGCCTCAGAATAGCTCCACTTTGACTTTATACGTACTGTTAAAACTTTGCACTCAAATCCAGTCACTGATCTGTACGTGCCGAAGCATATTTGCTCGTGAGGGCTGTATGTTCAAAGCAGACCTAATGCACCATAGGTCAGTTTAGAGTGAGGTGAGTCATTGACTACAGTTCTCCATAAAATGTAACAGCTTCATCAGTTTCTGACAATGTCAATAGTTAGCATATTTTTAATAAAGCATCTCCCAACATTAGGCATACTCTTGCTGTACACCGAAGAAAAATTCATGCAAAATAAGTTGTTTTCTTTAAAAATGTGTATTATTCCTTTCACTCTTACAATGCCGGAGGCTTAGAAATTATTTTTGACCATTGAGGCTACACACATTTTCAGCATTTTTATCATTCATCTGTTTAGGTATGATTCCTGTAGGTAACTTTTTAACGCATCAATCTTTGATATCATAAATTTAAAAAAAAATGAAAAATCACTTATTTTACTTATAGCATACATACATACATTGAGACTGATATATCCTATATAACAATTTGCTAAATGTATGTTTGTCAGAAGCTGTCATGCGCAGTACAGTCAGCTGTGCATGCTGCAGTCATGCTCAGTACAGACTGCCAGGGCCGCGGCTGATAACAGAGCGGGGCGTTCTGAATTCAGATCGTATTCGGTGCTCAGAGAGGACTAAGGCCTGAATTCAGAGCGCCCCGCTCCGTATCAGCCACGGTGCAGGTAGTCTCTACTGTGCATGACTGCACCGCGGCTGTTGCTGGGTGGCACTGTGGCCCGTGGTCTTCAACTATTGTGTGTGTAATATATATATATATATATATATATATATATATATATAGTCAAATAGAGGTAGGGATGGAGGCACTCACTCTTAAAAGATAAAATGCCCAGGTGCATGGTCCTCAATGTGTAGTATATAAGGGAAGGAAGGGAGGCAGCACCAGTGGTTCTTATTGAAAATATACTGATAGGAACACTACTCCATTATCAGAGTTTCCATCCTACACACACTAAGTCCTGGGTACCTTACTCTCAATTTTTGTGCATCATGCGCAACAATTCCAATAGAGACCAAGCCATAACACAAGCCAAAGACTTGTTCCAGCGTTTTCTACATAGAGGTTACAACACTGTAACTCTACAACAAGCATATTATCGCGCTTTTCAGTCTTTACAAAGTAATTTATTGTCATCATACCAGGCCAAATCTAAAAACAAGAAAATGGTATTTACATCTACATTTACCCCTCACAGTATACCGGTTAAACAAGCCATCAACAATCGTTGGGACATCTTAGCAGGTGATACAACTCTGACAAAGATCTTTAAATCTCCACCTCTACATAGTTATAGGCGGAGTTCCAATCTACGTGATCAATTAATTCTGACTGATCCCACACATTATTATAAGAGTGCATATTCCTCTTGGTTACCTACTGAGAAAAATGGTTGCTTTAAGTGCACAGGATGCATCACATGCCGTAATTTGCTTACAGGAGACTCTTTCAAACACCCCCATACAGGCAAAAAAATCCCTATATGGCTCCGTCTTACTTGTACCAGTAAATTTTTTATCTATTTCATAATATGTCCAAGCAGTTTACTGTACATTGGAAAAACAATAACCTCCTTTAGAGATCGGATTGTCAATCATCGCACCTCTATCCGACAGGCAATCCACACTCATCAAAGTGACAAACTTGTAGGCAGACACTTTATTGAAGCCAACTACACATTGGCAGATCTTAAATACATGCTTATCGACCATCAACCTAAATTGCCACGAGGAGGCGACAGGAACAGAAAACTATTACAGAGAGAGGATCATGAATGAATGAATGAATGAATATGTTTATTTATACAGCGCCACAAGTGTACACAGTGCTTTACAATTTAAGGGTTTAGACAATACAAGGTTATAAGTGCTGTGCAAAGTGAAACACCGGAAGTGAGGTCCCTGCCCAAAAGCTTACAATCTAAAGTGGTAATGGGAGACATACAGAGTACATGAGGGTCAAGTGCTGTGTACAGTGCCAGAGTTCCAATTAGGATAGGGGACATTAATATACAAAGTGAGTGCCATGTAACATGTTTAAGTTTTGTTAAGAAAGTGTAGTTTCAGTCGTGATTTGAAGACCATCAGAGAGGTGCAGTGGAGCAGAGTGGGAGGTAGAGCATTCCATAGATAGGGAGCAATGAGAGAAAAAGGTTTGATACGTGAGAAGGCTGTAGACACAAAAGGAGCTGAGAGAAGATTGTTATTAGCTGATTGTAAGTGGCGGGATGGGGTATAACGGAAGATTAGAGTGGAAATGTAGGAAGGGGTACAGGTGAGAAGAGTTTTGAATGAGAGAAACAGAATTTTGTAAGAGATTTGAAGTTTTATAGGCAGCCACTGGAAAGATTTGAGGAGGAGTGGGGCAGGGAGAAACCTAGGTGACAATAGGATAATTCGAGCTGCAGAATACTGTATGGACTGAAGAGGATGGAGATGGGATGCAGGAAGGCCAGAGAGAAAAAGGTTACAGTAGTCCATGCGGGAAATGATGAGTGCTTGTGTGAGAATTTTGGCTGTGGAGCAGCAAAGGAAGGGATGGATTTTAGAAATGTTACGCAAGTGAAAGCGGCAAGATTTAGCAATGGCATTAATATGAGGAGAGAATGAGAGAGATGTATCAATTATCACCCTAGGCACCGTGCTTCTGATACCGGATTTATGGTAGTGCCATTCACAGTCACCTGGAAGGGCACTAGTGGGCCAGACCTGGATGGGATGAGTAATAGCTCTGTTTTAGCCATATTGAGCTTGAGGTGTCTATGAGCCATCCAGTCTGAGATGGCCGAGAGGCAATCTGTGACTTTAGATTGAATATCAGAAGTCAGTTCAGGTGCAGATAAATAAAGCTGGGTGTCATCTGCATAGAGGTGATATTTGAGACCAAAGGAGTTAATAAGATCTCCAAGTGTTATTGTGTAAATAGAAAACAGAAGATTAATAAACTGAACACTTTAATGCCATGGGGTTTGAACGATAAAACCAACTACTCTTGTTTTTACTAACTGTCATTCCTACTCTAGGGATAGTAGACCTCCTAGTCCAGGAGAGTTGAATCCTTTGTCCCTAGTGGTACGCATATATTGATTTTGTGACATTTAGTGCCCGCAAGATATCCATGAACGGGTCAATGCTCCTATATCCCCATTTACACAACATTTGACCGTAGGCACCCTTCTGGGGTGAGCATAGATCCCTTCCTACATTAGGGTGTTGCTATTCCAAACACCCCCCAAAACAGGACTGGGTACCTGTTTGGTCCTTATTCTCCTCTTTGCCTTATGAATTTCTCTAGTATCCTTTAGCCAGATATACCCCTCCAGTTTGGGGTTGGTATCCAAACACCCTCCTATTATAGGACTGGGTTACCTGGACTTTTAAAGTGATATCTACACTCATGTTATGACTCTTTGAGTGAAGCTAGTTCTTCTTTAATTTAACACTTGATGTTCTATGAACAGGTTACAGCGTCAAAGAGGTTCAGAATGCCCTTCAACATGGATGAACTAGAACTCCTTTTAAGAGTGCTAATTCACATAGGTAATGAGATTACTAGATTGACATCTAGCACTGCAGCCATCTGTACACTGTACCATTAGGTATACGTATTTTACATCTGCACGTGTGGGCAATTAAACAGACTACTCTTGTTAGCAAGGAGTCAAGAACTGTATTTCTCGTTAGCCACTGTATTTCTCTCTATTTACGGACATCGCATGGTTAATCTGAATATACCTGCAGTAAGTGAACTGACATTCCTCAGACTGCCATTGGATTATTAATAGACTTGATACTTTGAGCAACTTTATATTATTATTATTATTATTATTCTTTATTTATATAGCGCCAACTAATTCCGCAGCGCTGTACAATTGGGGAGTAGACATACAGAGGTATTAAATAGTACAATCAGATGTGTAGAACAGGAGGATCAGAGGGCCCTGCTCATATTGACACTTTGTCTCAGGTGACTAGTTCTACTCCCGTACTGCTTCAGCAGAACATACTAGTGCCATCGGACTTGAGCTGCATGATGCATAGGAGATTGAATCCTCCGTGCATCGCCACATTATAAGTTTGAGTTTTGAGGACTTATGCTGATATTAATTTATATTCATATCGTCTTACACAGCTGCATACATTACACATCTGAGCAGTAATTTATTTTATTTCATGTATACCTGTCCTTTTGCTATACATCATTGTATTTGATTGACGTCAGTCACAGGGGCCATTGCATTGGCACTGTTAGACTGACATCATCTTTCCACGGGCCACGTGGATTGTCTCCCAGGGTCCATAAAAACGTGTCCTCCATCTTGTTCTAAATGTCTTGAGAAAGGTCCTTCTATAGGACCGAAACGCTATTGCCTAATTAAATAAATATTTTCAATAAGACCCACTGGTGCTGCCTCCCTTCCTTCCTATAATAATTTTAACTACTTGCATAGCTTGCACAGATCCCCAATTAAAACTCTTCGAGTGTCACTCAAAGGGTTAACAGAAGAGAAAAATTGTAATTCACCTTTATTAACTAAAATACATATTCCATTGGTTGCACTGAGAAACTACCCTGCTTGCCTTTCTAACCCTAGCCTGGATTGTACAAATACTTCCAGAAGTTGGGCTAAAGAAAACAGTAGCATTTTGTATTACATTTCAACCCTTTCAAAAAGGTACTAAAATCGAAGAAAACTATGATATGTTCTACTATATTCATTAGCTACTGCTCTTCTGAGAAAACTGGTATCCCATTGGCCTGAGTTGACACATTGTAGGGGTTGCCAGAAGCACAAATCTACACTAAATACAAACTCTAATTTTTTTCATACATTTTTAAACTATGTCTTGCCTGTACTAAAATGGTTGTAACAACTACAGAAATGATGAAGAGGTAGATAAAGCATACCATTTTTGACAGTATATCAGCTGCATCAAATGAGTGGTCATTTGAATTTTTATCTCTAGGCTAGCATGAACAACTATTTCCAGAATGTGGTGCTAGAGGAATAAAAACACACACATTATTTTTTACCACCATCACTCCTAAGGTAATATTCCTTTGAACACCATGGAATACTGAATTCGGTACTGAACACCATCCTGATAACAGTGGGGTGACATACCATAGGGGTACCAGGAGCACTAAACTATACCTACCTGTTTTCTTTTTAGAAATTGGCTGCCTAAACCAAAAAAGGTCATAATGATTAGAGATCTGAACAAAAGGCATGCAAGGCATACCATATAGCAAAGTAGACCTCCACACACATTGAATGTAGTGTTGTTTATATTTCTACCCCTAGGTTGGTGTGCACAATATTTTCAAAATTGGAGCCATAGGAAAATATATACTTTTTTTCATTTCCATCAGTTCAAAGATATGACATATTTGACACCCAAGAAATGTCCTACTGTATTCAGTATCTAGTGCCAACATGAGAAAACATGTACTCCTGTGGTATGGGTTGAGACACTGTGGGGTATGCCGGAAAGACTAAACTACACCTTTTTGTTTGTTTTGTTGTTGTTTTTTTTTTTTTAATTACCTGCCTGCACTAAAATGGTCATAATTATCACAGACATAAAGAACAGGTAAGCAAGGCATATCATCTTGTAAAGTAGACATTCACCCACTTCAAATGAGGGGTCTCTTGCCTTTTTTACCCCTAGGCAAGTGTGCACAACTATTTCCAGAAATTGATGCTACAGGAAAAAAAACCACATACTTTGAGCTCTTACTATTCCTTTAAAGATAAACTTGATAAAACAAACCCCCAAATCAAACAAACCATGACCAACACGGATTCCCAAAACTTTTAAACCAGGGGTCAGCAAACTGTGGTTCTACGGGTGTTGGAATACAAGTCCCATCCTCAGCTGACTAATAGATGTCTGTGAAGGCCAAGGCAGTTGTAGAGAAATACTGAAACAAAGAGGCCCTTTTTCTTTGTACCTCCTCTGGGTCACTGTACAAGATCATAATATTCTGTGCCAGTTTTTCACCCTATTTGTCAATTTGTAATTAAACAAATATTCCTAAGTGGAATTACCTACTGTACACATTGAGGCCTACTAAGTAGAACTAGAGTAATTCTGGAAAACAACTGCACCATATGGGAAAAATAACTCCCAAAATGAGGATGGATTTAAATGGGCATTATCACTTAAAGGGACAGTAAAAACCCATAATTGTTTTAGAGTTTTGTAGAGGAGAAGAAAATAAGCTGAATGGCACAAACCCTGTCTCTCAAACTGTTATGGTTTGAGAAATATAGGCGTTGAAAGTTCGCCCCTCCCCTTCTCCTGATGTTAGCTGTAAAGCTGACAACAGGAGATCCGTGTCAGCCGACACGAGGAGGCTCTTCAGCAGAGCCGAAATCGCGTTATTGCAAAAGAATGACTTAATTGGAAAGGTCTACAAAGTGTGCTTGCAAACCAGGCACACTTTGTAGACCTTCCCAATGAAGTAATTGTTTTGCAATAACGCAGTTTTGGCTCTGCTGCAGAGCCGCTGGCTGGTTCCCGAACTGGGATCTCCTGCTGTCAGCTAGACGCTGATGTCAGGAGAACGGGAGGGAGGGGGGGCTTTCAACGCCTATATCTCTCAAACCATAGCAGTTTGAGAGATAGGGTTTGTGCCATTCAGCTTATTTTCTTCTCCACTACAAATCTACAAAGGGTTTTTATGGGACATCACTGTCCCTTTAAAACACTTATGTTATATTAGCAATTGTTTTATTTAGACTATTAATTTCTGCGTTATTTAGATTGATAGATTATGCTTTTTAAGGCATGCTGTATAGGCACTTCAGGTTTTAGCCCTGCATTACCCCTCCCCATCACTGATGCAATGCATTGAGCACCTCTCCTAGCACTGAAAGGGTTAAGTGTCAGTGAGTGGGGGAGTTAATGGTGATGACAGTAACAGTCTGTACAGTATGCTGTAATTAGCTTAATCTGTAAATCTAAACAAAACAAAAACAGAACAATCCTCAAAAACGAGTGTTCTAAAAACAAGATTGCTAATACAACATTTGGGGGACTTTGACATTTAGGTGATATTGAAAGCTTTTCCAAAATCCCCAACATTGTTTTTAGGTGATCAGTTCCCTTTAAAGGGATAGTATTACTTCAAAATTACTATCCCTCATATTGTAGCCCTTAATAAACTGAGTTAAACGACACCAGCGGCATCTCTCAGACCTTTATGGTTTAAGAGATAGCCGCTTTCAAAGTTTCCTCTCCCCTGCTGTCAGCATTCTGCTGCCAGCAGGAGAATCCGGTCCCGGGACAGGCAGAGGCTCTTAAACAGAGCCGATATCTCATTATGGAAGGAAAAATGATTCATTGAAACAGTCTTGTACGTGTGCTTGGTTATCAAGCACACGTAGAAGACTGTTTCAGTTAATCATTTTTCCTTCCATAACGAGATATCGGCTCTGCTGAAGAGCCTCCTCTTGATTCAGAGACCAGATTCTCCTACTGGCAGCAGAACGCTGACAGCAGGGGAGAGGAAACTTTGAAAGCAGCTATCTCTTAAACCATAAAGGTCTGAGAGATGCCGCTGGTGTCATTTAACTCAGTTTATTAAGGGCTACAATATGAGGGATAGTAATTTTGAAGTAATACTATCCCTTTAATCCTTTCAGTGACAGAGGGGTACACAACGCATTGCTTTGCCACTGAAAGGGTTAAGCCTTTAGATGTGAAGCATTCAGTGGGTTAAATCTCCATTTAAAACCATGGAAATGTTTATTTTTTTACTATGGTACAGTTGGCTTGTCCCAGAATGGCTCCAGTTGTTAGTACATGAGCCTCATTATAAGGAATGCTCTGTACAACATGTGAACGCATGTTAGACTATACAATACCGAGGTCTGAGGGAGCAAAAACAACAGCGTCCAATGAACTGAGGTAAGTCTAAGAAAAAATATGAGCTTGCATATTTCAATTTAGAAACATAAAACAAAATGTGATAACAAGAACTGCTTGGTACTACTAGCCAACCCCCTCCTATTTACTTTAAAGCTTTATTTTTATGAATACATTTAGGGTAGTTAAAGTCTTCTCAAGTGTCTTTCCATTGAATTACCGCACTAGCAAATGAGGATTAACTCCTTGGATGCTAAAGATGTCTCATATACATTGCAATGCTATGGATTAGTGACATCTATAGCATCCAAGGAGTTAAATACTTTCTAAAAGAAATTAACACCTTTACACATTTAGAACCATAAAGCAGACTTAGTAAGAAAGGTGTTGTACAGCCTCCAAATGGACTTCATCAGCTACTTTGGGGGTCATAAAATGGACTCCAGCATCTGCCAGGAAGGCTGAGCTTTAAAAGAGCTGTATTGCCATTCCAATAGGCAGCATCGCTTGAGTTCTGGATCCCTTCACTTGCTGTCTATTGGGACTGAGCACACAGGAACAGACCTGCCACAGGGAAAAAGATCAAAAAATTGTCCCCCTTTATGCAGTGCTTATTAGAGGTCTATTGAGGCAATTGTCTAAAGGTAATATAAACATGGGGAGGTCAAAAGACTCCCCTCCCTGTAGCATGCACCAACTTGATTTTGGGGTAAACTGAAAAGAAAAAAGATCTATACAAACATTACCCTCCACCATACTGTCTTTGGGGAGGGATGTCTCCATCTAAATCCTCACTCTGCCAGGAAAAATCAAGAATCCCTAACTTTTTAATGACAAGCAGAAAGAACATGTGCTTGAAATGCAGTTTTAAAACCAGGGACAACACGATCTAGGGATTACATACCAAAACCAGGGAGATGTCCTAGAAATATGGGACAGTTGGCAAGTATGCACAATCAGACAAATGATTCCTACAGAGAATACCACGTAGCCTAGAAGGCAGAGACGCCTGTGGCTTCCAAGGAAGGTACACATGAAACTTTTGACAAACCCACTATGGGGTTATGCACTAAAGCGTGTAAAAGAGGTGATAAGATGGAGAAGACTTCTCCAGCACCTATGTTATTCTATAGAGCATTGACTCCGTAGAATAACATAAGAACTGGAGAAGTGATATCACTGGAAAAGTCATCTCCACTTTGTCACCTCTATCATGTCTTAATGCATAACCTCAATAGCTTTGTAGCTGCCAATAGAGCAAGTTTTGCAGGTTATCACAGAGCCCCTAAGCAGTGTGCCTTGAGGTTGACTAACACAGTAGGAAGCCAAACTCAAGAGCTAAGAGAATGCTCACCTTGTAACGGTTTATTTAAAATTGCTAATAAATTACACAGAGTTGTACAGTGGGGTAAACAGGTGAAAAACGAACATAAAAAAGTGCTGAGGCCCTGCTTAAAAGTCTATGAGGCTGATGTACTAAAAAGAATTGGGGTGATTATGGAGTATACCAACTGTTCTATAGGGGACAAAACAGTCCTACTGATTTAAAGGGACTTTTAACTCCTTGAATGCTAGTGAGGGCTCCAAATCATTGCTCTGGAGACCTCTATAACATTCATTGGGTTAGAAGTCCCATTAACTCAATGGGGATTGTTATTTGTCCTCTGTGCTGCTGTTGGTATACTCCAAAATGTATACAGAACTTCTTTATACCTCATCCTCTATAGGTTACTAGGCATAAATGAAACATACGATTAGATGACTGTTAGCTGAATGAGGAATAGCCAGAAGGATGCCCCATAGATCTCCTTAAAAAGATGGGTCTTCAAAGAGCATTTGATGCTTTGAAGGGTGGGGTAGGATCCAGTTGAGGATGGCAGGGAATTCCATACACAGGGAGCAGCAAGTCAGATGTAATGTAGGAGGTAGTTGGAGGAGATTGACCTTAAGTCCTCAGAGCAATAAGAAACAATCAGGAGATCTTGCCTGCCAGATATGGGATGTACAAGTCAGAGCAACCATAACAGAAGACACTGCTTAGTTAGGCTTATATGAAGGAAGCTAAAGAGGTGAGGTTCTAAGGCAAACCAACTATTGTACACCACAGGAGTCAAATACAAATTCTTAAAATTCCTGTTTAATTCAATGGGACTTTTAACCCCTGAGTGCTAAAGAGAGGTTGCATTATAGACCTCTCTAGCATCCAAGAGGTTAAAGGCCCCATTTAAATCAACTGAACGTTTCATTTGTTTCCTACAGTGCTGTTGATGTGGTCCAGAATAGGGACCTCTCTAATACAGCCCCAATAGTTTTATTTGTGAAACCTACGTACCTAGGACTAGGGTTGGACGAAAAGTGAGAAAAATTTCCTGCATCACTTTTCAAGAAAAATGGGCGATTTTTCCCTTTTTTTCGAGAAATTTTTCTCCTTTTCGCCAAAGCAAATTTTTCTCCTTATCCAACACATTTTCTCCTATTCTAACCCATTTTTTGCCTATATTCAACACATTTTTCTCCTATTCCAACACATTTTTCTCCTATGTTTCTTATGGTGCAACATTTCCCAGCACAATATTACTTCTTCTGAGGGCTGTAGTGGAGAAATATGTAGCTAGAAGTCAAAGTTGTGACTCCTACAGGAACATATACCTTGAAAAATGTGTTAGCATGCAGAGTGCATGTGTCCTTTACTCACAACACTTGGTTCCTGCTTAAGTGACACTGTCACATAATCATGATGTTGTCAAATGATTAAAAAAATAAATAAAGTACAAGGTACAATGTGGCAAATGTGTATGGTAGTGGTTGCGGGGGACTGGTGTGGTGTGATTGGTGGGACATCAGGCTCCCAGTCAGCTGTCTAATATATTTATTTGTTTAATTATTTAAGTATTCTTTTTCTAAGTTGTCCACCCTATCTTATCACAGTTACTAAAAAAATTATATATATATATATATATATATATATATATATATATATATATATATGTATGTATGTAAACAACAAAAATCAACAACTTCTTTCGCAGCACATAGACAATAAAAGCAAAATCAGCAAGCAATTTGGACCCCAGCTGCCTGCATCTTGCCAGTCAGTCACACCAAGTTTTGGGTCAACATCCTTCTCCTCCAGAGTGCCCCCAGCTCCCCTAATACAGAAAACAAATGTCTTACCTAAATTACTCCATAAACTAAGCTTCAATTCCCCTTTATTTGCCTATCTCCTCTAGCTCAAAAATGTGCTGCTCTCTCCTCTCACAAACACAGAATGGCTGCTGTGAGAGCCTGACTTCCTTGTATACTTTTGTAGAAAACTTATTTGTGTGGTGGAGAAAAATGTTTCTTCCTATTGATTTCAATGCAATAAGCTAGGTGAAACAAGTGGGAAAACTGCACTTTTTGTGGGAAATTTTTTGCCAAGTGGAAAGTGCCATTTTTCTCCTATTCAGTTTGAGGAAAACATTTTCACCCATCCCTAACTAGGATCATTACTATAAACATAAAGTGAACCTAGAAATGAAAATCTGATATATAAAATAATGCATTAAACCCATCTCTTTACTTTGCAATGGTTGGAAAACCCCCTGGCACTTAAATGTTTAAAAACTCAAACTGTATTTATAATGTTGGTGCAATTTGAAAATTGTGTTTGGTTCAAAAATTTTTCAGAATGCAATTTTTATAACAATGGTCCTTAAAGGGATAGTAATGGTTAATTTTCTGTTTATTTAACATTGTAGGCATTAAAAAAATATTAACAACGATGTAAGCATCATCTCTCAAACCTTTATGGTGTGAGAGATATACCTTGCTAAATTTACTTCGTGAGAGAAGTCAGTGCTCTAGCTGACAGCTGCAAAATCCGGTCATGTGACTGGTTGGAGGCTCTTCAGCAGAACCAAAATTGTACGATCTAAACATAAATACTTAATTGGAACAGTCTACAAAGTGTGCCTGGTTTGCAAGCGCACTTTGTAGACCGTTCCAATGACGTATTTATGTTTAGAGCGCACAATTTTGGTTCTGCTGAAGAGCCTCCATCCTGGCAAATGACCAGATTCTGCAACTGTCAGCTAGAGCGATGACTTCTCTCACAAGGTAACTTTAGCAAGGTATATCTCTCACACCATAAAGGTTTGCGAGATAAGACATCATTCTTAAAGCGGAACTTTCACCTGATTAAAATAGCTCTGCAAAGCATAGTTACATTAGCGATACAGACAGATTTATGCTTCAAAATAAAACAAATTGCTTCATTAATGAATTAATAACATTTTAACCAGGCAGGCACTGGCAGGGATCTTACAGGAAGAACTCTCTGGCACTCAAAAGTTTAAAGTTAGACAGAAGCACATTTTTGGTGAATGTCACCAGTGCACTAGACGTGTGTAATGTGCTAACTCTCAGGTCCATGTTCTAAGTTTGTATGTGAAGGAAAGAACTCTACAGTGGCATCACTTGTGAATTGGTTATCCCCTTGAATACTAGAAGCATCACCAATTCATTGCTTCATAATGCATTACAGATGTGTCTAGCATCCAATTTACTTTTATATAATGCAGAGTATCTTTCTAAGCACCTGTATCTTTGTATTCTTCTTGAACATCAATTTAATAGACAGGGGAGGGCTGGCCTGGGGGGCAATTGCCCCCTGGGCTGGTCATATGTCTGAGCTGGTAGGCCACTGCATCTCACTAAATGTCCCAATTGCTTCTGTAAATGGAGATACACTAGTGATACTACAAAGCTTACAACTGAAATGGAGCTACATAAATGATACCACAGAGGTGCAATCCAAATGGAGCTAAACTAGTACCATAAACCATTTCCCTTGTAAGCTCTATAGTATCACTAGGTAAGCTTTACTTAAATTGTAAGCTTTGTAGTAGCGGACTAGTGTAGGTCCAGCTTCAACTGTAAGCTATGTGGTATCACTTGACTTACATCACAACATTAATGCCAATTTTAAAATTAACAAAAGGGGGTGGGTTGACATGATAAAAGAAATGGGCCACTTCAATGTATTTGCCCCTGGGCCATAAGTTGCCAGCCCTCCCCTGGTCTGATTTCCTAAAAAGAGTAACACCAGGGTGAGAAAGAGGGACAGAGGGATTTGGGTCACAAAGAGGCACTGTCCCTCCTAAAGAGGAACACTTGGAAGTTATGGTAAGTTTTGTATGTAAGCACTCACATGGTTAAAAGAACACTAAACTTTTTTTTTTCATGAAAACCTATATGTTATAGAGCTTTTCCTGCTGAGTAAAACATGGGTACTCCCACTGCTGTCAGTTGTTCCATTCAAATGTTATAATGGTTCAAATAACCAGGAAGTGAATTTACTGTGCGCTTACTTCCTGAAAGACCTAACTGACAGGAACTGACTCAGCAGTCTCTATCACCTTATATGGAAAACTGTTTGTCACTGACTTTCCTATCAAATAGAATGCAACACAATAACTAACTGGAATTCAACAACTAGAGGTCACTGTTAATGTAAAAAAAAAAAAAAAATGGGTTTAAGCTGTAATTACTCTAGAAATATGCATCACTCAGAAGTGGGAATACCCTTATATTATTCCACACGAAAAGCACTACACTATATACTTTCCAAACCTTTACTGCTTCTTTAACAGTGCCCACTTTACCAAATAGCCCTCTGAATTTAGAATGAAACACACACACACATTTCATTTGACCCAGTGATTTAGGTAACCATGTAATGCAATGAAACAGCTGTAAGATTATCTTTGTTTATTGAAACAATCAGCAGATCTTGAGATAACATTATTCTTTGAGAAGCCCTGAAATCATCTTGGATATAATTTTCATCCTCACAGATCTGTGTGCACAGGAGGCTGTTCCTCTCTTTTCTGAAGGGATAATTCTATTTCTTTAGGTTCTCTGTGTCCTTTATAAAGGATTTACCTAATTAATAATATTATTCTGACCCGCCTGGACTAGTTCGGCAATTTATTAAAGAAAAATAAAGCAAGCTGAGAAATAAATCCGTTTGAAACTAAATGTGATGCAGTATAATATGACCTTCCTTTTATAAAGCCCATACGAATTACAGTAACTCCATGAGGACTAGAGGGGTGTGCAATGCATTGAGAACAAATATGCTGCACATCACACGGGTCTTTAAAGGGTTAAACATCTACATCTTTGTGTGATAACTACACACACAAAAGCATAATTATGATTCAACAGATATTTCTGCTAAACACCAAGGGGAGGGGTGGGTCATACTTTAGTGGGTGGTTAACATCTTACCAGCTGTTGTTGGACCACAACTCCCATCATCTTCAGCCCGGCAACTGTGGTCCAACAATAGCTCAAAAGTGTGTGCATGTGTGAGACAGAATGAGATTGGATGCTGGTCCATATTGATTTCAGCCAAAAATGGTTGCATCAGAGGCATGTGGAACCAACATTAACTGGACAATACTATGCACATTATAATGTCTAAAATATCAGTGTAACATTATTTTCATAGGTTACTATACAGATCTCTTGCTGCATCTAGCCTGTCTTCTCTTTTATATAACATACTAGTGTAAAAGCCCGTATGCACGGGCCGTGGAGCAGTGAGGTAACGGCAGTACACAGAGCAGGATCCACTTCTTAACATTACCTGGACCTGCTCACTGTTACCTCACTGCTCCACACGATTGTGCCGCCTCACTCACGCGATGTAATCATGCTCAGTAGAGACTGGCTGAACGTGGACAGTCTGTACTGCACATGACTGCATCTGGACAAACTTTCTGGCCTTTTATTATATAGGATAATATTCTTAGTCAGAATTAATAGAAACTATTTTTGTTGTATGAGACCTAAAATATGTGATACAGTTGCTCTCATACACAACTATGCATGAATATTAGGACATTTTTGCTTATTCCAGTTTCTAATTTGTGATAAAGGTAATGTATGCAGTAACTGGGTTCTAATCTCAGACCAATTAACTGCTTTAACTTTTATCACTTTATTTAACTAGCTTGTTAATCACCTTTGACCACTCGTGGATGCTCATATATGGGCATGTTAAATGATCCGTATATTGTTATTATAAGAATATAAATATATATATATATATATATATATATATATATATCATGTGACTTTTCTTGCAGAGTAAAATAGTTACTCCCATTATTATAGCAATGCAAACTGTTACAAACTGTGGAGCTGTTGCTATGATGTTTTTTGACCGGTATTCTTTTGAAAGGTTGCAAGCGAAAGAACGTGCAACCAAATGACAGAGTTACCATGTTGCCTAGATAAAAATGTCAACATGAGAATGTCGCACTGCATGACAGAGCAAGATTCTTGTGGCGTTACTATAAGGTTGAATCAAATACTCCCCGGCAGTAACATTTTCAAAATCATCCACATTGTTTTACGTGACAGATCCCTTTAATCTACTTTACACAAAATTTCTATTGCCTCTTAATGTTCTCCTTCCAATCAGTTATACATTTTTTTTCTTCTCAGTGCTTCATTTTTATCCTTCTCTCCTCTGCTACCTCCTCTACTTGTCTGCTGAATACTTGTCTGCACTATACCCCCCCTGCATTTTTTCCTTTCTCCACTGACAGAAATCAGAATATCTGTACAAACTCCGAGGCAAGCGTGAGAGCTTTTGTTGGGAGCTTAGTGTCGGGGTTAATATTCCATGCACTAGTATGTTGATAGCAAGGCCACCTGTTAGCACTACCACAGACCAATGCTATGGTGTCTCCTACTCCTACTGCCAGTACACCACAGTAAGGGAGCAATGTTGCAATGCTGATGAGGCATTTCAGTAAGCGACATGAGAATCTCGCTCTGTCATGCAGTGCGTGATTCTCATGTCGACATTTTTATCCAGGCGACATGGTAACGCTGTCATTTGGTCAAACGCTCTTTCGTTTGCAACGTTTTAAAAGTAAGCTGTAAATCTAAAAAAAACAACAGTTCTGTCTTTAATAACTTAAAAACTGAGCATCTCACAGAAGTGGGAGTACCCTTTTTTTTTCCTAATGGGAAAACTGGTACAATATGTTTTTTTCTTAATACAGGTTTTCTGTTCGTTTAGTGATAGGTTTTCAAACAGTATTGTCCCTTTAACAACTGCTCCCATCAAAAAGGTAGTGTTAGAACTAAATTAAGTAGAAAAAAAGTAGGACATTTAAGTAAAATAAATGTATAATGTGTATTTTGGAAGCATACAATCCTAAAAGTCCCTTTTTATTTTAACATTTCTAATCTCACGATATACTTTTTTTCTCTATTAATATTGGGGAAAATATGAAATGAGAAGACGGTGAGAACACAGAGTACCCAGTTATTTCTGGTTTTCTTCGTAACATTGTAAAGATATCTGAAATTATTACAACATAATATTTTGGGAAAGGGGATGCCAGGCTTCAGACAATGGGTGGGCAATGTGAGGCCTTCCAGTTGCGCCTAACTACAACTTCTATCATCCCCTGCCAGCCATTAACTGGCAGGGAATGAAGGGAGATGTAGTTAAGCGCAACTGGAGGGCCTCACATTGCCCAGTCCTGCTTCAGACTGACGAATCCATCATGTATCTTTCATTGCTTAGCAAGTACTCCCAAGTGGTGTTCTAAGCAAAGGTCACATTTTTCACACATGGTCAACCAGGGACAAAAGTTTCATTTGAATCACTTTAAATTGGTTAAGACTTGTTATGTCTTCTGATGGAATAAAAAATGTAGTTTACATGATATTCTTCAAATCCCTCCTAAATTTCCCCTGTATAATCATATTTATGGTACCATTATAAACCAAATCATTATTATCATTTGCTTATAAAGATCCACCAGATTGCTCAGCACTGTACACAGGTTTGCCAACCACCGAAAAAGTTTTTACTGTCATTACCTGAAAGAGTAACATATAACCATTTTTAATGACATCTCTTTTTTTTTTTTTTCTATCCATCATTTCATTATATATAAGCCACAATTTTAGGAATTATTTACTGATGGGTGGCAACACTGGTTGTATAAGAAGCTGAGTAGACAATAAAGCACTAAGGGAAGTGAGGTTTTAAAGAGGAAGTAATAATAATAACAACCCCTATTTACCTTATTGTGGCCAGAAAATTCTAGATTCTAGAGACCGCATTTTCAACCAGTCTTCAATGTCATTTTCATGGAGGCAGACATGACAGTTGTTAGCAGAATCACAGGACACAAACTTTACCCACTGCACTCTGAGTCCATGACTCATGATCACCAACTGCTTCAGTTTTTGAGAAAACTTCCAGCTATTGTCATGTCTGCCTCTATGGACATCATATCAAGGACTGATTGAAGATGTTATTTGCTGAAAAAAGGCATAAGGGAAAAATAAATAGTGGCCATTAAGAGTTTTTGGCCTTAGGAATTGGGGGGTTATGTATGTATTACTTCGACTTTAATAGTTATCAAGCATTCTACCCAAAACGTGAGACACAATAGAGAGAGGAATGTGACAGGTGCTATGTGAAACTGTATGGTGGGACATTCAGTCTTATGGAGTAATTATGAGGAGTGAGAGAGTATGAGAGTGAATAGGATGAAAAATGGTCAATTAAAACAGCTTGTCCCAGTGACGGAGTAAAATAAGGGTGAAATGAAGTCCAACCACAAAGCAGTATGGAATGAGAAAGGGACAATATTACAAAGGAGAAGTAGCTATGTTAGTCATTAGCTTTGGAGGTGGTTATAAGGGGATTTTTGCGTACTTACCAATTAATCATTTTCTCTTAGCCCAAAATAAAATATTTATTAGGGGGCAAAAGTAATTATTACACAACGTCTTGGATGTTAGGAATACGCAAGACATAAGTAAGGCTTATTTAACTTATTTTTTTATAAACTTTTTATTAAAAAATAGAAGCAGTCCAAGTGCGAGGGAATGATTTAGAAGAGAGATTGGGGTGTTTATCCTTCGGGAAATGGGTCTCTTGTAGGAAAAAATAAATTAAATCCAAGTTGTTACAGTTCCCCAATGACCATAGACCTCTTGATGGCACCATTTACGCCTTTGAAATTATAGGAGGTAACTGTCAGTTGGGGTGGTATGGGTGGATGTCAGTGTACAAGTGGAGAGGAACATAGCTGATGGAGAAAAAAAAATATGGGGAGAAACAAGATAGAAAAAGAGAAGAAATGAGAGAGTACTATTCTGCATATCAAGTGGTGGGTCCCAGAGGAGCTGGAGTGCGTGGAGCAGATGAGGAGGCTTCAAAAAGGAAAAGCAAAGAGGGGACCGATAAAATGGGGGGCAGGAAACAGAAGACTGGCTGATATCCCAAGCCCAGTAGTGGGGAGGAAAGAAGATGCTGCAGGGTAGGCCAACAAAGGCATATCAAATAAATAGGCTGGATGGGACCTAGCTAGCCAAGTTGTGAGCCTAACAAGGGTTTGGGACTCACTAGCAATGACGTGGAGGCCGAGCCTCAGAGGGGACTTTGCTGGCGGATGAAGGGGAGAGGGAGGGCCGCACACCTCGGAGCCTAGCCTGAACGACGTGAAGTTGGAAAAATAGAGGGAGGGAAGGAGTAGAGAGGGTTGTAAGGAACTGTGGGGGAGGAAGGGGAGAGAAAAGGGCTGCTTTCAATATGAGTCGCCGGGATAAACAATGGGGGAACATGTAAGCATAGGCTCTGAGGCACCTGGAGCTCCTAAACACCCCAGACATGAAAGTTTATCAATAAAAAATGTGAGGGAACTCCATAACCCACCTGAAGCAACCAGAAGGAGCGAAACCTGGTGGAGGAGGGGAACCCCCACAATGGACACCCATATCACCAATGTGCCCCCCACCCCACAATATGCGGAGAGCCTTCCCGGCAAGGCAGGCGACAATCCAGCTGTAAACTGTCAAGTACAGAACAACAATGGGAAGACCGATGGCACATGAGAACCCCGACCGCCGGCCATCCAGCATAAACCAAAGCATTAGGAAAGTGTTCTGACCCCGAAGCATGGTGGCCCCATAATGGGAAGGTGCCCAAAGTGTCAGAGAAGGAAGAAAACGCATGCAGGAGGGCCTCCCATGATGCAACTCAGATCTAGAGGGTGGACAGGCCAGTCCCATTGGTACGACCCCCCCATGCCAGCATAACAGCTTCACAAAACAGGGTAACAACTCAGAGCCATGGTCTGAGCTAGGTGAACAGTTCTTGGGAGAACAAACAGTAAAACCACAGGGTAATGTAGCAGTAGATTTGGAGGGCAACTCTGCATCACAGACCACAGGGGAAAGGAAGAGGGGCAGTCCCAGTTCGGGCAAGAAAGGACAAGTTCATCACTCAAAAGGCATCTTGCTGTTTGTGTGGTAGAACCTTGGGGAGCTTCCTTTGTGGGTGGTCAGCTAGCAGAAGCCAACGCAGGTGGTGGTTTTTCTCCAGGTTCGTTGACTGGAGGCCTGCTGTGCCATCGGTTCTGGAGGCAAGGCAATAGCCAGAGTATTGCAGAGAGATAGAGCGATTGTGCTATATTGATAAGCTGAAGCGGAAACCCCATTTGTACCTTATGTTCAGGGAGTAGAGCTGTTCTGTTAGTCGTTTCATTTATCATCTACGAATGAGTGTATGAGGAGATAGATCCTGAAAAAGCTGGATTGGGATGTCCATATATTGTAGGGATGTCCATATATTGGATAGCATCAGTGAGCTAGATTTGAAGACTTTTTTTTTTAACTTTAATCACGTCTAGCATTTCCTGCCATAGTTCATTTTGATGTGCATAGACAGACTCTTCTGATTGCTCATACAGGAACAGACTTAGTAAAAAGCCCATGGCTGCACTATATAGCATTCATAATGGCTTCTGTCAGCCGTTCTGTGATTCTCACTTTGTATTTTTTGTGCTCAGCCCCATAGACTCTCTGTGCTTGGCCTTCGAGCTGATACAAAGAATCTATTGGACTGAACTTCGAATTCAGTCTCTTTGCATGGGATCACTGGCCTGTTTTCAGACCCCCGCTATGCTCTACGATTTGTCTGTCTGGGCTCACAATGCAGCCACAGCTTCATCAGCAGATCTGTACTCAGGGATGTTCATTTTCCTTTAAGAACAATTTGAAGGGATGAAAAAAAAAAAAAAAAATTATATATATATATATATACACACACACAGAGTATATATCAAATAGAATGCAATGGCTTTGATTCATTAGAGTCCACTAGTTTACATGGACTAAATAAATTTTTTATTTTTTGATAAAGTGAAAATTAATTACAGCAATAACAGATTTCAATACACACAGAAGTCCCATAGCAGAATTGCTATGCAAGGTGTTTATGTCTGCTCTGGAAGAAAAGGGTAAAGGATATGAACTACAAAAGCAAAAACTTCCTTTTTGATGAATAAAACTCTCATCAGCACTGAGGTACCTGGCAGTGTGCGGATGTATATTGCATTGATAAGAAAAACAGTTCCCATTCCAGCAAAAACAAAAAGCAGTCATGTTGCTGAAAGGGAAAGTCTGGCAAATGTGCTAGGTCACAGAGATAAAGATAGGAAGGGTCACGCACAGATAGAGATGGAGATACTTTCCCAAGACACATTCTTCTCCTATCTACAAACCAATCTATCATGACACAAGTACTCCTTCTTGATTTATCTGACCACACTCGCATGAAGTGGAGACCTCTTATTATCCAAACAAAAATCAAACTTAAGATATGGCACAGAATGCAGTTTTAATCAGTAGTAAATATATCAAACAACCTATCTAGCATGTGCCAAAGACCATGTTCTGTTTTGAAAGCAGCAACAAGGGATGGGAACATAATCATCTTGAGTCTACAATTAAATTAAAAAGGGCTACAAATTTGGTTTCCAAGCCTGATCTTTTCAGCAACTGCATGAAATATGTCAATACTTGAGTAAACAATCTTACTTCAGTCTGACAACCGGACACTTGTAACAGGAGACTCCAAAAAGGAATCAGAAAATGTACAGCATCTGTTTTGTCCTAATCCCGTTAAAATAAGTAATATCTTGGGAGCAGAGGTTATCCTTCCGACCTCATGCACTGGACTGTGTGAGTCAGTAAATGAAGAAGTGGGAAGGATCTCAATTAGCCAAAAGCCAAGTCTCCATAGTAATCAGGAACAGTGATTGACAATACAGGGATTTAGAGAGGTTGAACTAGGCCACCTTTAGAGGGAATTGAATATCATTTAGAAAGCAATTAAAAGTGTACACAATGTATAGCTCAAGCCAAGTATTTAATGATCCTAATGTATAAAGGAAAAATGCACCAATTCTGGGGCAAATCAACTTAACCATAGAGACTAAATAAACACTCTTAAAGTGCCCATTGATTTAAATGGCTTTTAACTCCTCTAATGCTAGTGAGATCTCAAGTGCAATATTTTGCAATTTGTTTAGAGAATTGTCTATCACTTAAAGGGTTTAAAAAAATGAATTGGATTGTTTATTTGCCCAGTGGTGCAGATGACTTGCCTCGGACATGTTGCCTTTAAACATAAGACCCAATGTATGTTGCCATGCTCTACATCAGACATTCTCAATCCTGATTCCAGGAAACCTTGGGTTTCCCTAAAGAAGTGCAAGGTGCTACAGGGGGAACAAGGCTGAAGCTATGTACCGTATGTAAGGTTCTGTGATTATCAGTGGATGTGTGTATATAAGGTTATGTGATTACCAGTGAATATGTGTATGTAAGGTTCTGTGATTACCAGTAGATGTGTGTATATAAGGTTATGTGATTACCAATGGATATGTGTATGTAAGGTTCTGTGATTACCAGTAGATGTGTGTATATAAGGTTATGTGATTAACAGTGGATATGTGTATGTAAGGTTCTGTGATTACCAGTAGGTGTGCGTATATATAAGGTTCTGTGATTACCAGTAGATGTGTGCATGTAAATTTCTGTGATTACCAGTACATGTGTGTATGTAAGGGTATGTGTGTGTATGTAAGGTTCAGTGATTACCAGTAGATGTGTGTATGTAAGGTTCTGTGTGTGTGTATGTAAGGGTCTGTGATTACCAGTAGATGTGTGTATGTAAGGTTCTGTGATTACCAGTAGATGTGTATGTAAGGTTCTGTGATTACCAGTGGATGTGTATGTAAGGTTCTGTGATTACCAGTAGATGTGTGTATGTAAGGTTCTGTGTGTGTGTATGTAAGGTTCAGTGATTACCAGTAGATGTGTGTATGTAAGGGTCTGTGATTACCAGTAGATGTGTGTATGTAAGGTTCTGTGATTGCCAGTGGATGTGTATGTAAGGTTCTGTGATTACCAGTAGATGTGCGTATGTAAGGTTCTATGATTACCAGTGGATGTGTATATGTAAGGTTCTATGATTACCAGTAAATGTGTGTATAGAAGGTTCTGTGATTACCAGTAGATGTGTGTATGTAAGGTTATGTGATTAGCAGTAGATGTGTGTATAGAAGGTTCTGCGATTACCAGTGGATGTGTGTATGTAAGGTTCTATGATTACAAGTAGATGTGTGTAAGGTTCTATGATTACCAGTAGATGTGTGTATACAAGGTTCTGTGATTACCAGTGGATGTGTGTATGTAAGGTTCTATGATTACCAGTAAATGTGTGTATAGAAGGTTCTGTGATTACCAGCAGATATGTGGAAGACTGAAACACATTAAACTGTGTAATTTAGTTTTCTGTTAGAGTTAACCTCTATTAAGCAAAATAACTTAGCCCCATATATTGGAAAAATAACTCAGAAATATTTGTCCTAATATTGTAGTCGTTAATGTACAAACTAGCATTCAAATACTTGTGAAATTACCACTATGTTAATCTAATCTAATAGGATTCAAATACATGTAATCTTGTTAAAAAGTTAATTGGTGAATGCTAGAAAGGGCTCTAACGCAGGGCTCAAAATTTCCACTTGCCACTAGCCAACGGTGAGTGAAAATTTAGCCCTGGCGAGTAGAAATTCAGCCCTGGTGGCTATGTTTTGGCTTGCAGTGGCGAGTAACTTTTCAGGTCTGGCTAGTAGCAAAGGACTTAAAAATATAAGCCCTGCTCTAACGCATCTTGTAGCAATGTGTTGGAGACCTCACTAGCACCTAATGGGTTAAAAGGTTTGAAATTAAGTTCAAGTGGGAACCTAAAAATCATAAGAAAGTCTTCCAATAAAGCAAAATGTTTGGGAACCAAACCACTGGTCTAGATAAGTTTTAGATGTGCTTGGAAAAGAATTACACTGTGTATTGATTGTACAGCATGCAGACTGAGCCATTGTAAATATTTGGATACACTATATTTAGATATGTGATTTCTTGCCAGGAGCTTCCAAACAACATTTGTGTTGCTTAACTTAGACACTTTGCACATATTTGTTTGACTTTGTGAACAGCTCTGAATTATGAGTTGCCTGAACCTGTCAGCAATCAGGGAAGAGATGGATTTGGACAATCTCAATTTAAGGGCTGAACATTCCAAGAATTGAATGGTACTAAAAGCTTTTGAAACTCAAAACGTACTTCATTGAACATATTCACATTTGATGGGCTTCCAAAAACTTAAGAATGCTGCATGCCCCTGGAATCCTTTCCATATGGGTTAGATGGTTGTGGCTGTGTTGGGTCAGAAGGTTTCATCCCACTACATACCACCAGTGTCCAGAGAATATTCATTTTACTGATATGAGAGAAACTAAAGATTATCCTAATTGCTTCTGTAAGGGGAGGATCATCAGGGTCAGGGCCCCACCAACATCATAATGCACTCTGATCCAATGTTCCCTCTAAGCTATTGTTGCATATGTCAAAATATAACTATTATCTCCTCTCTTATCTTACAATGGCCAAAAAAATCCTGATGGCCCTATGAATTTTGCAATTGTGCCTTGTCCAACAGATCCCATCTTCACTAAATCCAGCATGTCATATCCATGGAGGTAGACATAACAGTTGCTGGCATTTTTTTTCCAAAATTAAGCTGGCAGAACGTATGAACTTACTTAAACCTTTAAGGACCAGAGGAGTGCTCAACACATTGTGAAGGATTAAAATTACCATGTGAAGTGAGAAGAGTCTGAAGTTATAAGTTCCTACCAGCAACTGTCATGGTCGCCTCCATAAACATGACATACAGGACTAATTGAAGGTTATATACAGTTAGTGAAAAAATTATTTGATCCCCTGCTGATTTTGTATGTGTGCCCACTGATAAAGAAATGATCGGTCCATAATTTTAATGGTAGGTTTATTTGAACAGTGAGAGACAGAATAACAATAAAAAAATTCAGAAAAATGCATTTCAAAAAAGTTATAAATTGATTTGCATTTTACTAAGTGAAATAAGTATTTGATCCCTTTGCAAAACATGACTTAGTACTTGGTGGCAAAACCCTTATTGGCATTCACAGAGGTCAGACGTTTCTTGTAGTTGGCCACCAGGTTTGCACACATCTCAGGAGGGATTTTGTCCCACTCCACTTTGCAAATCCTCTCCAAGTCATTAAGGTTTCGAGGCTGACATTTTGCAACTCAAACCTTCAGCTCCCTCCACAAATTTTCTATGGGATTAACTTCTGGAGACTGGCTAGGCCACTCCAGGACCTAAATGTGCTTCTTTTTGAGCCACTCCTTTGTTGCCTTGGCCGTGTGTTTTGGGTCATTGTCATGCTGGAATACCCATCCACTACCAATTTTCAATGTCCTGGCTGAGGGAAGGAAGTTATCACCCAAGATTTGACGGTACATGGCCCCATCCATCCTCCCTGTGGTGAAGTTGTCCTGTCCCCTTAGCAGAAAAATACCCCCACAGCATAATGTTTCCACCTCCATGTTTGACAGTGAGGATGGTGTTCTTGGGGTCATAGGCAGCATTCCTCCTCCTCTAATGTAAACAAACCCAATTTGGCTAGTCTTTCTTCGTAACTCGGATCCTCCAATCCCTTTATCAGTTTTGTTGCACTTCTCTGCACCTTTTCCAGTTCAGTAATGTCTTTTTTTAGAACAGGCGCCCAAAATTGTACTCCATATTCTAGATGAGGCCTAACCAAGGATTTATACAGAGGTAGGATAATATTAGCATCCCTTGCTTCTACACCTCTTTTTATGCAGGCTAGTACTCTATTTGATCTTTCAGCAGCTGAGTGACTCTGCACACTGCTGTGAAGTCTATTGTCTATCAGTACTCCTAAATCTTTCTCTAATGAGGATTTCCTAAGTTGTTTCTCATTTAGAGTATATGTAGCAAGTTTGTTTGTACAGCCCAAATGCATAACCTTACATTTATCTACATTAAATTACATCTGCCACTTTTCTGCCCATTCACTTAGTTTATCTAAATCCTTCTGTAGGGAAAAAATATCCAGCTCTGTATGTATTTCCTTACATAGTTTAATGTCATCAGAAAAGATTGAGATGCTACTTTCAATTCCCACTTCTAGATCATTAATAAACAAATGAAAAAGCATTGGTCCCAGGACTGAACCCTGCGGCACCCCACTTATAACCTTAGACCAATTTGAAAAAGTTCCATTTACAACAAATCTCTGCCATCTATCATTTAACCAGTTCTCAATCCATGTACAGATAATACCGCCCAAACCGAAGCCTTTTAATTTATGCAGTAACCTGTTGTGAGGCACTGTATCAAAAGTTTTTGCAAAATCCAAGTATACTACATCAACAGCAATTCCACTGTCCAAATTACTACTTACTCTTTCATAAAATGCAAGTAAGTTAGTCTGACATGATCTTTTCTTCATGAAACCATGCTGATTCCTACTAATAATATTGTTTGTTTTCACATAGTTCTGAATACTGTCAGTTAATAACCCTTATAGTATCTTACCCACTATGGAAGTCAAGCTCACAGGCCTATAATTTCCTGGTTTGGATCTTGCTCCCTTTTTAAACAATGGAACTACATCAGCTTTCCTCCAATCACAGGGCACTATGCCTGATGCAATTGAATCAATAAATATTAAGTATAATGGTTTTGCTATTACTGAACTAAGTTCCTTAAGTACCCTTGGATGTATACCATCCGGTCCAGGCGCTTTATTCACTATAACCCTTTCCAGTCTCTTTTGGACCTTGTCCTCAGTAAACTATGTAGATGTTGGAGGAAATTCCGTGGTTTTGTCTGTTTACCCATAGATTGTGATTGCTGCTTCCTTTGTATATACTGAAGCAAAGAACATATTTATGGTGTCAGCCATAGCTTTATTCTCACTAATCAATTCACCTGTCTCAGTCCTAAAAGGACCAATATCAACCTTAACTTTTTTGTTATTAATATACTTGTAGAATTGTTTAGGGTTTTTCTTGCTCTCATTTGCAATGTTTCTCTCATTTTCTATTTTAGCTAGCTTAATTGCTTGTTTGCAGATTTTATTACATTCTTTATATTTTTTAAATGATGCATCTGACCCGTTTGACTTAAACACTTTAAAAGCCTGTTTTTTATTTCTCATCCCCCTGCTAACCATATTATTAAGCCACATTGGTTTTGCTTTACTTCTCTTGTGCTTATTCCCCAATGGTATATATTGACGTGTATATTTGCCCAAGAGCATTTTAAATATATTCCATGATTCTTGTGCATTTTTATCTTTGAAAATGACATCCGAATATAATTTAAAATAGTGTCACTAATAGGCTGCCCACAAATAGCTGTTTTTAGCCTCTCATTATCACTATGATACATTATGACATTGTTACTCAGAAGGAGAGGTCTTGGCATTTATATATTTTCTTACAAAGTATATTATTTTAAACTCAAGATTCTATGTTTTATTATCAGCTTTGGCCAGTGAAGGAGGCCATTATTGATAATGGCAAGTCATTGAAAATAATGATTTCATTTCTTGCTTCTTGCCAAAACATATATATTGGATACAGTGACCTACTTATTTAAAGGGATAGTAATACTTCATTTTATCTTTTTTTTTATTTTGTAGGCATTAAAAAAATATGAAGAATGATATAAGTCTTATCTCTCAAACCTTTATGGTTTGGGAGATAGTCACAAGCAAAGTTTCCCCCTCCCGCCCCTTTTACCTAGTGTAAGCCATCTCTTCTCAGATGTGGAATGCAGTCCATAGACCAGACAGACAACAGCAAGGGACAATATTCTATCAGAACAATGAAAGCCCTGCCCCCTTTGACAAGCTTTTCAGCTTTTTCCCTTTTCCCAATTGAAGATTGTCCCTCTCTGCAGTCTACCTGGGCACCTCCCTTCTGCTCTGGCTGAAAAGTGTTACATCAGTAAAAGGGGTGGGAGGGGGACACTTTGTCATTGAATTACTCCTGAACTATAACTCTGACAGTATTGAAATAACACTCTCCAAAGTCCAAATACTATGATGATTAATAAGAGCTGCTTTTATTATGAAACATTACTATCCCTTTAAAGGGATAGTAATGTTTCATAATAAAAGCTGCTCCAATTAATATTCATAGTATTTGGGCCATGGAGAGTGTTATTTCAATACTGTCAGAGTATCCCCCTCCCGATCCTTTTACTGATGTAACACTACTCAACTTAGAGCAGCAAGATTGTCCAGATGGACCTCAGAGAGGGACAATCTTCAGTGAGCATAAGGAAAAAAAACCTAAAAAACCTGCAAGGGGGCAGGGTTTTCCTTATGCTCACAGTAAGAAGACTGCCCCTTGCTGAGAGATGTCCAGTCCCATGACCAGATTCCACATCTGTGGGGAGATGGCTTAAACTAGGTAAAAGGGGCGGGATACTTTATAATTCAATTACTCTTGAACTGTTTTTTGAAACATTACTATCCCTTTAACATCTGTTGATAAATGTAACACTTTAAAAACATACACAGCATGAAAGGTGTAAAAAAAAAAACTGAAGAAAAATAACGTGCAAAGGTATTAATCAAATTAGGAGAAAGCAATGAATTCATGAATATGTAAAAGGAGATTAGTTTCACCTCAGTGTTTGTTTTTTAACCATGGAAAGCAACTTAGTAAAAAAGAAAAAAAAGTACTAACAATTATTCATTTTAAAATTTTAACACTAAATGATAACACTGCCATCTAAATCACCAGTGGGAACTTTTTTGAAATGGGCCAGACAAGTTCATAATTCCATCTTAATTATAAAACATGAGAACCAGGATTTCTTCTTATTCATATTGTGAGATCCATATTCACAGGGATGGAACGAAACAGAAATCACTGTGAATCTATCAGTGCTGACATGGGATTGGCTTCATAAAGGCACAGATAAAGTGGGCACGTTGAACTCTGCTTTCAATTAGGGTGGGATGGGAAAATATGTTGATAAATTCATACTTAGTTTGGAAGAAATCTCAGATATTATCAACTATTCTGAAGCATATGTTTTTAGTATACTACATATGTGCTTGTAAATATGTCATCTTAGTATAATAGTATTTGAACTTTTTCCTGTAAGAGACTCGTCAGGTGTTCACTAGAGTAGAAACCACTGCTGGCGACCAGGGGCATTTAGTATAGAGTAGAAAAACCAAAGCACTCTGGACTTGAAAACATATTGGATTCAACACATACTTTCTTATAATTTCTAATAGGTCATCAGGATGTGCAAATACGTACTGAAGAATGTACAATAAACTGTACCAAAATATTGTCCCATAATAATTTCCATGTTCTGAATCACATTCAAGGCCAGAGTGTTTTGGTTTTTCTACACCTTACAGTATAAAGATGTAGCAATAATTGTGGCGATGTACCACATTAACTGAATCTGTAATGCTACTTAGTTTTTTGTTTTTACATATACAAAATGTAATGTGATGCCTACAGTCACTGTTATTAACATATACAAAATGTAATGTGATGCCTACAGTCACTATTATTAACATATACAAAAAGTAATGTGATGCCTACAATCATTAGTATTAACATATACAAAAAGTAATGCGGTGCCTACAATCACTAGTATTAACATATACAAAATGTAAGGCAATGCCTACAATCACTAGTATTAATATATACAAAAAGTAATGCAATGCTTACAACCACTAGTATTAACCAGGCCCGGACTAGCCATCGGGCATACCGGGCATTTGCCCGGTGGGCCGGTCCAGGCATTTAAATAAAAATTAATCATTAAACGAGTTTGGGCCGTCTTTCACTTTCTGAAAGACGGCCACCTTGTTACAAGTTTCCTAGTGGGTGGGCAATCAACGTGCAGAGCACCGCATGTGATTATAAGCTCCGCCCATGATCCGCCCCATGGGCTGCTCAAAAAATAAAAATGGGCTGCTTATCCTTAAATGCCCGGGCCTATTTTTTGTCCCAGTCCAGTCCTGGTATTAACCCTTTGAGAGCCAAAGGGGTACACAACACATTGCTTTACAATGCGTTGCGTACCACTCTGGCACTCAAAGGGTTAACATATACAAAAAGTAATGCGATGCTTGCAACCACTAGTATTAAATGGATAGTAATGTTTCAAAATAAAAGCAGCTCCAATTAATCTTCATAGTATTTGGGCCATGGAGAGTATTATTTCAGTACTGTAAGAGATGCAGTTCAGGAGTAATTGAATGATAAAGTATCCCCCTCCCGCCCCTTTTACCTAGTGTAAGCCACCTCCCCTCAGATGTGGAATCTGGTATTAAGACCAGAAAGCTCACAGCAAGGGACAATCTTCTTACTGTGAGAACAATGAAAGCCCTACCTCCCCCTTGACAGGTTTTACAGGTTTTACCTTATTCTAATTGGAGATTGTCCCTCTCTGCAAGCCATCTGGCCACCACCTTTCTGTTCTGAGGTGAGCAGTGTTACATCAGTAAAAGGAGAGGAAAGGGGGATACTTTATCATTCAATTACTCTTGAATTACAACTCTGACAGTATTGAAATAACACTCTCCACGACCCAAATACTATGAAGATTAATTGGAGCTGCTTTTATTTTGAAACATTACTATCCCTTTAACATATACAAAAAGTAATGTGATGCCTACAAGCCCCAGTATTAACATATACAAAAAGTAATGCAATGCTTACAACCACTAGTATTAACATATACAAAAAGTACAACCACTAGTATTAATCAGTACATAGAAGACCAGACTGCTGAAAAACCATATGACATGGAGGTCTGCTTTCAAGATAATAAAAAAATAAGGTTAAATTGTCAACAAATATACTGTTCATAATTTTTTTATTTCTAACTTTTTTTTTTACGTTTATAGTCTAATTTGTGACAATAACAGGTCCTCTCTCTACAGGGACAAACTTGTCCTCAACAGTCAAAGCATGGATTATTGGGAAACATTGGAGCGCAGTATATAACTGCAGCCCTGCAGTGTGCATTTTTCATAAGTGTATCTATTTAAAGTGATGATCTAGAATGGACAGCTTAGAGAGCTCTCTCTTTCCAGTCTACTTTATACTGAGTGTTTTGTTTCCTGTACAACTTGTCTAACTGAGATCCCCCAAACATCATTGCTGACATTTTGGACACTACATTGATGCACCTCTAAGATCTCCAGCTAAATTCATAAGATGTCACACAAGAGGAAAGGCTTAGTGAGAGTCGACTGTGTGTGCAGTAGGAAGCCTGTAAGGTTTGTTACAGACACGCTGGTATAGATGCATGACTGGATATCCTTACACAACCAGAATGACATCTGGGGAACTCACTGGGACACGTTATATCAGATAAATGACACTGGCTGAGGTTCTGTATGGTGCACATAATAGACTGGGGGAAGGAAATTCCCTAACCTACCTCAGTCCAGTCCTGTTTGCAGCAGGGATAATGAGAAAGAACTTGGTGTTATCACTACCTGGAGTGTTAGCCCTTTGAGTGCCAGAGAGATATCCAACACATTGCATTACTGGCTAGTCATAGACCAATATCTTTATTGAATATTGATGCAAAACTATGCTAAAATATCTGTTCGCTTGTCCCTTTGCTCCCGTGTATTGTGGACCCTGACCAAGTTGGCTTTGTCCAGGGCCATGAGGCCAAGGATAATATCATTAAGCTGTTATATTGCATGTTCTGAATCCAAGCCTTTGTTCTGCCTATCGATTAATGCTGAGAAGGCGTTTGATCATGTATCCTGGGGCTTTGTGGATGCAGTGCTTGCTCACATTGGCCTGGGTGTCCGGTTCCCGAGTTACGCCAAAAATCTATATACCTGTCCTACTGCTAGGATGCGAGTAAACGGTTTTTATCAGATTCCTTTGCTCTACGCAATGGCACTAGGCAGGATTGCCCCCTTTCCCCTCTCATCTTTGTTTTGGTTATTGAGGTCCTGGCCAACGCACTTCGGCACAACTTGGCATTATTGGGTATACACACACTCGTTTTGGTGAAGCATCCAACTTCAAACTGAACTGGTCTAATTCTGAGCTTATGAATGTTACTATCCCCTCCCTACAGTGGCAACAGTTAACTAGGGCCTCCCCTTTTAAAGTGGCTTCAAACAAGCTGAAGTATCTAGGGATTTTCTTGTCCTCTCATACCAATCAACTGTACTCTTTAAATTATCTCTCTCTATTGGCATCTTGTGCAATGGACTTCAAGAAATGGTCCAAGCTTTTGCATCTCTGGATTGGGAGGATTAGTTTAGTGAAAATGGTGATACTCCCCAAAATTCTTTATCTTTTTCATACTGTTCCAATTAGATTACCAGCCTCATTTCTCAAATCCTCGCAACTCCTTATTAACGGTTTTGTCTGGAACTCTACGCCTGCCAGGATTACAATGCTAGACTTGGCTCGGAGTAGACCTTCAGATAGTTTGGCTCTACCCCGATTGATTTTTATTATTCTGCATCTCAGCTTTCCTTGCTTGGTGCCTGGCTACACCCAAAAGAAACTAAGCTGTGGCACCAGATTATGTCGGATATGACCTACCCACCCCTTTGCATTGTCTTCCCCGGTACCCAAGGTTGAGCCGTCCTTTTTTCCCATTCCTAACCCTATTAGACATTCGGTTTTTCGTGTCTCGGACCTCATGATGTGGCGCAATCCTTCCTGTTCCTCACGGCCTTCCCCCCTGTCTTTGTTGGTTGGTAACCCAAATGTCCCTTCGGGCACTCAACATGATGCTTTTAATTCCTGGCATACTAATGGTACTCTTTTGGTCTACCATCTCTTACAGAAGGGTACTCTGTTTACGTGTGACACTTTATGTGATCACTTTGATTTGTCCTCTGGGGAACTTTGGCAGTTTCAGCAATTGCAAAGTTACTTGAATACTCCTCTAGTTAGCGTCAACTGTTTGCTTACCCTAACCCCTTTTCAGATTCCATTTGCAGATCCTCCTCACGCCATTGCACAACTTCTGTACTATATAGATCCCTGTTACTTTTATTGATCTCCCTTTCTCCAGCCCTGCACTGACACTGGGAACGGGACTTAAACATTTCTATCTGTGATGAACGCTGTCAGGGAATTCAACGTTCCGTAGCTTATAGCTCAAAGAACGTTTTGAAATTGGAGATGAACTATAAGCTGCTCAGTCGCTGGCATAGGACTCCTGACTCCTTGCACCGCATCTTCCCCGTGGTTTCCCTGCAGTGTTGGAGATGTTTGAAGCAACCTGGTTCCTAGGAGCATACCTGGTGGTCTTGCCCTTCTCTTCAACCCTTTTGGGAAGAAGTTGGTAAGCAGGTTTCCACTCTCGCTCTCAAACTATTATATTAACCCATGCTTTTATTTTCTTGGGTGATCGACCTTCGGTTCTGCAGTCCTCCTCAGCCAAGTCCCAACTGTTCACATTTATGTCAAATGCTGCTAAATTATGTATCCCTTCCCTTTGGAAGCACCGTGACTCTGACTACATGGCTTTGGATTGCCCACTTGTCTTGTATTTTGATTTTGGAGAGAGTATCGGCTAAGTCTGACAATGCTAGAGAGACGTTAGTCAGTCTTTGAATATACCAGCCACATGAGCTGTAGCCCTTTCATGTGATGGTGTTGGCCAGGATTGAGAACTGGAACTCGTTTTTCCCCTTCCTCTCACTATGACTTCTTTGTGTTCCCCCCTCTTCTTCTTTCACCCTTCTCCTTGACTTTTGCTATGCTGTACCGACTGGAACATTGCTCTAGTCATATTTGTTGTATTTGGTTCCATGTTATCACAGTGCCTGTGATTATTCTGTCACTCTCATCTGTGGCAGACTGTGATTTGTTCACTTGGTTTGGCCCGCCCCTTGGTGACCTTTTTATACCTGACTCTTACATCTGTCAGATGCCCTTTCGTGGTGTTTCTGAGCCAGACTTGCTGTTGCTGTGTTCCTGTATCCGGATTCCTGTGTATCGACTTTGGCCTGTTCTGACTACTCTCCAGTGTTCCTGATCGTGTATGACCCGGCTTCTCTGAGAATCCTCTACGTGCTACGACCCGGCCTGTCTGAGAATCTTCTACGTGCTACGACCCGACTTGTCTGAGAATCCTCTACGTGCTATGACCCGGCTTGTCTGAGAACCCTCTACGTGCTACGACCCGGCTGTCTGACTTCCTGCTTCAAGATCATCGCGGCCGGCTTGGCTTGTTGTCGCCGCCGCAACATTCTGAATCCTGCATTGCTGTGCCGATCGAGTGTGACCATTACCCTCCTGGGTAACCCATCCATCTGTGCAGAGTTCCTTGCTGACTTGCTTAAGCTGTGCCTCTTGTACCGAGCCTCTATACGCTGCAGAGCTAAGCTACCATACCGAGCCTGGGAGATTCAAACGTACCTATTAACCCTTGCACCGCTGCTTCTCTCTGACCGGACCCCCTTTCTAAGTACAGAACCGTTACCTTGTAAGTCTACTGCTGCTGAGTTGGCCGCTACTTGAACGGCGACTCCCTGTTACGTTTGCAGAGTAGTCTATCCTGTTAGGCCGGTTGGGCGTCTTTGGCTCTTGGTCTCACGGTTAACAACGGAGGTGTCCGGTGCGGCTATTGGTGGCAAGGTTAGGCTCCAAGCTCTTGCTAGATCCGTAGGTCAACGCCCGTGGGGGCTATTGGCTCGTGTTGTGCTCATATTGGTCTCCGGTTATACGCCCGTGGGGGCTAAAATGCCAGCTTCGCATCTCAGGCTAGTCTCGATCACGCCCGTGGGGGCTACATACTCTTGCACTTGCAGGCTCAGTGGTCTATTGACGAACGCCCGTGGGGGCTATTTTGGGTTACTGTGCTGCGATAATTCACATTGGTCACTGAACATCTACTACCCATCTTTATATGAACTCTGTGCTGTGCACATTTGCTCAGTTTATCACTACACCACACGGGCGTGCCAAACCCCACAGCTGAGACTGACAAATTGTTCTCATTCACCCTTTAGGGGCCAGTTCCCTATTCTCTGTTCCTATGTTGGGTGCCTTCTATCCATTATATTAAAGCTATGTGTACTGTGTAATAGCTTGCAATTGTTGCTGTCAACTGTAGAGGGCGATCCTTTGTATTTATTTTATTTCAATAAAAGATTGTTTTATTTTACCTGCTGGACTGAGTATCAAAACAAACCGTTACACATGTCTACCTTTGTGCCTGTGATTCAAGCATGTCACCTTTGCAGTTTGGTCAGTGACCATGTTTTCTTATGCTCTTCTTGATTATTGTTTATGCTACCATTTTATATGTCATATGACTCCATCTTATTGTTCCTTGATCCTGCCTTTTTTTCTATTCCTGTGCCCCTATTTCTTAATAAACTTTAAAAAAATGTGGGGGATAAACAAAAGCAGCACAAGAATAATAATATAAATGTGACTTTATTCCACAATGATTGAATAAAGTCAAAATGACAATGACTGTCACTTTAAGTGTGCTGAAATGAACTGCAAGAGTCTGTACTGGTGACTTCTGGTAGTAGACACAAGCTCTCCATATGCAAGTATAGTAACAGTCTCTCCATAAAAAGGTTACAGTCAAACTCTCAAAAATAAATAATCATGATATCTCTGTAATAGCTTTTGAACAAAGTATCTCTCAGACATGAAGGCAGTCTTGTCTTACTCAGTGGCAAATTCCCCAAATTCACTGCATTGGATACATGTACCCTAATAAAATTATCCTTTGCGACAGGTCATACTGATGACCAGTTAATCTACACTAATGTTAGTCATAACGAACATTACACCTGCTTTAAACTTTCATGTATACTGCTTTGAACAAATGACTTTGTATATTACATAACTCAGAATTGTCAGCAATTTCCTTCCTTTATTTTCTATTTTATTCACATTGTGGATAACAAGCAGCTTGAGAGGAAAATCACCATTGCAGACTTCTAACAACAGATGACTCAATAGCACCTGAAAATATGTTGTACTGGCATTCTGAACTTCCTCCTCCAGTGAAATACCAAACAAGTTGTGTTTCCTTTACAAATAAGCTTTTACATCAAACCTTGTCCCTATAACTTCCGCATGTGTCTCTGATCCAAACTTTTTGTTGGCAGACTCCTGAATATTCTAATTAAAGAGCAGAGGAAAACAAGCATCATTCATCAGAATCAGGTTGAAACTCACAAAAACAAGCCTCCACTTTCATGGGTGAAAACATACTGCAAAACAAATACCCACTACACTGTGCTTGAACAATTAATTTCCCCATTCTGTAAGATAAGTAAATGAACTATAAGGAAAAAAACATAACAGTATAAGAAATGGGAAAGTTTACTGGTGAAAGCTCTGCTGTGTAACATGAGAAATCCTGGTTTTATTATTATTTTCAAGTATTTACCCTAAAAGGAACACTTGCATCTCCAAAATAAAAGTGAACTTGTCACTACACAACATTTAGTCTCATTTAATGTATATATTTTTAAACTGCATATACCTTATTCTTTTAATTTTTCAATTGGTTTAATGGATTTAGAGATTGTTGCTTTAGTAGTTACAGACGCTGTAGCCTCACCTATGCTGAAATGCTGTCACTGCCCACAGAAAGCTTCCACCAAATGGATGCAATAAGTTAATGGAGAAAAATAGTCAGGAAAATCCAGCCACGATCGATGTTTCCACTGAGAGGTGTTTAGGACAGGTGACAGATCCTCTTTTAAACCTCATTTAATTTAATCTGGGCAGAAAATCATAAAGCCTACTATGAATCAATTCTGTGTGTTTTAGTTCCCCCAAATTAATGTTTTGTTAGTACTGGTTATCTTGTCTATGGAGATGGGCATGATTATTTGTTGCTGGACTACAGGAACCCAAACTCTTAACACTGAACTACCTTTCGTCAGAGGACTTTTGTGGAAGTAGTTTAGTGTTCTGGAGTCCAATAAGAAAGAATCGCATATACCTTCAAAGATATGACATCTATACTAATTACTAGATTTGTGCATCCGTTTTATAACAAATTTAAAATTAATCGAGTTAACAGTTTTGTGAGATTTAGATAAAATTAAATACCAGTTGAACTTTGCACAAAGTACTCGAACAATGAACCACAATTTACATATTTTCATTCAAATCAATCAGTTCATTGTTTCTCCATTATTTATACACACAATAGTCAATACAATCCTGGCATATAGTGAAGGAACAGATCAGGTTATCCCAGGTTATGGCTGAGAATGATTGTTACAACAGTCTGTGAATCTCTACTTTATCTGTGATGCGTTTTATACGCTGACCAATCCTGAGTTCCAAGGGGACGGCCCCTGAATCTAATATAATCGGGATGTAGCATATTTCCTTACTTTCAATTTGGCAGCCAGATGCAGCATCACACTCAGTGTGATCATCTCATCTCTATACATTTTTTCTGGAAGAAACAACAACAAACGATAATTTATCTTTCTTTTTTTAAAGTTCTGTTAGTTTAGTGGCAGCTACAGTTAGGCTATCTAGTAAATAATTAATAGCTAGGGACTAGGCTCAGAAACTACTGTTAGAGCATCTGCAGTACCCAAATAAAAATTGTCTGTCCATTCCATAGCTGACTGTCCATATTGCCCACCGTCCAATTCACTTTTCAGTCCACTCCAGTGCCTAACTGTTAATGACTGGCTACTCATGATAATCTTAGTAGTTTAACTGTAAATTTACCCACAGGGCTGTCCAGTTGCATTTTTTTTTAATAAAACCAGTTGTTGCTTCTGTCCTGAGAACCCACTGCAGTCTCTGACAAAGAAACCTTTTGTTTCTGACTGTTTTAATTGAAAATAAAGAAATAAAACTAGATTTACTGGTCAAACTTAAGTGCAGATAGGAACTGTGTATGCTAAGTTTTACAGATATGCCATCTTTGTCCCCAGCAACTACACCTGTTCCCAAGTGTGTTAATAAAAAAAAAACAAAAAAACATTACAAGTAGATTTCCTGTTCAAACCTATGGGTGTATAGGCACTGCATGCGCAGTGTTCTAGACAAGCTACTGTTGTCTCCAGAAACTACACCTGTTCCTCAGATGGCTCAGCAGAAGGAATTTCAGAAGCAAATTCCTTAATGTCACTGGTGGGTGGTGCCACTGGGTGTCATAATGTTTCTGGTAGTGGCAGACCACTACCATTTAGCACAGCTGGCATTAGGTCTGTATGCATACATTTATTTTCAGGCCTTGGTTTTTGCAAGCCTAAAATCTGCAAACAATTTTTTCAGGGTTTTGCCTTGTTGAAGCCCATAATCAGTTTTTTCAAGGCTAACCTTGTTGAAATATTTTTAAGGTATGACTTTCTATAAGTCTGTTGCTATTCTGCTAACCATTATTTTCAGAGAGGAGATAATAAAAAAGTTGCATTTAATGTGAAGGGTGTATATGGTGGCTGTGGTAAAGTGATTAATGTATATATCATGATGATTGAATGGATGGAATTCTAGACACATTATTTATATTATCATGTATAATCCCAGTATAACCTTGCATTATTATTAGTTTATTGTCAGTGGTCATAGCAGTTATCCCAACTCTGGAAGATGGTGGCAACTGTTCATCTCTCCTCCTTCATGGTGCTGTTAATACTACTCGTTGTGGGCCTCTATGTCTTGTGTGGTTTTTGTACACTTCTACCACCCGATACTCAGATGGTATTAGACGCTTGTTCATTTTTAGACGACAAAGTCTCCGAACACTGCTGCAGGATAGATTTGCCTTACAGTTATTAACAATATAAGCATCAACAGTGAAAACACTCTCTGACTGCTCAATTGTTGGTGGGCAGCTAAGGGTTTCCAGTGGAATTACGTACAGTGCTTGCCGCTAGTCAATGGGCTCATCTCTTCAGACTAGAACATGGCTATCCTGCAAGTATGCTGTAACCATCTCACATACAGTGGGAACACTCCTAGGAGATAGACGGTGTTCATCTATCTGGGATCAAGTCCCACAGAGATGTGCCGCCACCACAAATGTTGGATTGCCACCCCTGAGATGCATGAATTGCTTTCTGTGACGTGGATGAAAAATATTGACATGTTGTTGTTGATGTTATTGCAGATGCTGTTGATGGTATAAACCCTTTGTTTACTTCTGTTTTACTATGCTTTTGTTTACATTATTTTGCGGAATCAGAGAGATCCTGCTCACACACTGGCACAAGTTCAGAAATGCTGTGTTTAAAATGGGGGTCCAGCAATGTAGCAATATTCCTCAGTGCTTTTAATGGACATTATGCACGGGTCCAGTTCAAAGAGTACTAACGTGTTAATCACTTGCTGGTATATGTTTATTATTGTTAAGATTCATCAGCCATGCTCCCCTTGTTTAATTCTGTAATAAATATATAAGTGAAAGTACCTCACTAATTCCTGCCCAAAATGACAAACCAGCAAGACAGCCTCCTGATTTGGTTTCAGCAACTCACATATGTCACAGTTTAATTGCCATTGGTCAGGTAACAAATTTGACCCCTCTAAAGCCTTCAAGTTATATCCTGAATACTCACTTATGGCCTTATTCTGATCATACAAATGATCTAGCATCTATAATGGGGAATTCTACCTGGTAGGGACCTCCATTTTAAGCTGGTCATGGGACAGTTGTTACATTCATGTACGCAATATAATGCAAAGCGAGCACTGTAGGAAAGACTAAAACATGTTCATATTTTGTGGGTAATATTCATCATCTCTCTGAGGGTTTTAAAATAATCTAGTCACAACTAAATTAAGGACATAGGAAAAGCAGAGTACATGCACATGATGACCTGTTTTGCTGATTATTACTGAACAACAGTGATTGTGGCTGGGTGGGGATTGGACGTGGAAACACCTTAGAAGGTGCACAAGGAGGATCATCATAATTTATTATATATCCAAAAAGAATATAGGTTAGTTGGGGATGTAGAATTTTATTAGAAACTAGATCTGGACCCAAGCGAACAATTTTATAGGAAGTTATTAGTGTTAATTAATAGTGCCTTGGAAAAAAATATCATTAATAAAGAAGAGTTTGAAGTTATCAATATGAAACATCATGAACCGGCATTTATGTACCATAGCCCGAAGATACATAAATCTATTAAGAATCCTCTGGGAAGGCCCATAATATCGGCCATAAATTCAATCACCTCACATTTATCCCAATACGTCGACCATTTTCTGCAGGACTATGTGGTGAAATTACCAAGTTATGTTTGGGATTCGCAGCATGTCCTGGAGAGGATGGAAGGCATAAAATGGGCAGAACAATATATGTGTCACACTTGATGTGATCTCACTATATACTAATATACAGCACCATCTGGGATTAGAGGCACTAGCTTTCTAATTGGATTAAGATAAGGAAATGCCTCTACCACATAAAGAATTTATCCTCAGGAGCGCTAAATTTATGCTGGAGCATAATTTTTTTTGTGTTCCAGGGGTATTACTATTTACAACAACGTGGGACGGACATGGGTACCAAATTTGCCCCCTCCTACGCCAACCTGTTTATGGGATTTTTGGAAGAACTATATATATGGGGCAGGTTGGTGTGGGAGGGGCACTTGGTATACTATGGCTGTTTCATTGACGACATACTACTTATATGGAAAGGGGAAGTCGTAGAATTGGATAATATGATTAGCTTGCTTAATGAAAACAAACAAGGAATAAAATTTACCTGAAAAAAATCAGCTAAAGAAATGGAGTTCCTATATTACTCGAAGGGGTAATAGTGAAGGCACAATAGGCAGTAGTATTTATAAGAAAGATGTAGCAATAAATAGATATCTACATGCAGATAGTGCTCACCACAAGAAGTGGTTACAAAATATACCCTTTGGTCAATTTCATCGCCTGTGGTCCTGAAGATTTTATTAACAAAGTAAGGAATTAATGTTGGAATTTAAAGAAAGATAATAAGAAGATGAGATTGTGCAAAAAGCATTTGAGAGGGTAAAAGAGTTAGATACAGGTAAAATTATTAAAACAGGTAATAAGAAGATGAAAAGTAACTCTTCTAAACAATATAACATTAGCCTGGTGACAACATTTAATGCATAGAGTTATGATATTAAAAAAAATATAGATAAGAACTAGAGAATAGTACTATAAGACCTAGATTTAAAAGATAATCTACCTGAAAAACCCATTGTGATATATAAGAAAAATAGAGATATAAGATCATTTATAGCACCTAGTAGACCCAAAAATCTTGTGGATAAAAATTTGGATAAAAATCATTGTAAAAGTAAATATGTAGGGAATTTTAAATGTAAACAAAAGAGATGTATTAATTGCCAATATATGGTAGAAGGTGCCACTCAGTTTAGTAAGCAGGAGGGAGATCATGTGTATGATCTAAAACAACATATAGAATGTGGTACGTCATATGTAATATACATGATCACCTACTTATGTGGAGCTAAATACGTGGGAAGGACAATAAGGAGCTTAAGGACAAGAACTGGGGGGCTCAGAAGGAAAATAAAAAAGGGGATGAGAGATCACAGGGTACCCAATCATTTTCTTACATGTCCATTAGGAGGACTAAAGTGATTTAAAGTCACAGGATTGGAACGCATTCCATTACATAGACCTAATAGGTTCAAGGTGTTATGTCAACACAAGGCTTTTTGGATATACACCTTGAATACATTAGGAGAGGGAGGTCTAAATGAGGATATAGACCGTAGTTTTTTTTATAATAGTGTTGTATAATAGTTTATATGGTTCACATACATAGAGATAGCATGGAAGATTTCCTTGAGCTTCTTGGGGTCCTCCTTTATAATTAGGTGTGTATATGTACTGGGTTACGCATATTTATACGAATTCATATACATGAACATATACACTAATATATAGGATATAATATATAAAAAATAAAAAATATATGAATAAATAAATATCTGTGGTGGATTAGTACTAAGAACTTAATTTGTTTGATGGATATGTGCAAAAGATGGAGTCGATATGGAAGTACATCTGACGGATTGTAACAATGTGGATGTACATGGGTGCCTATATATTTATGTGGACATATGTACATGTAGACATATAAGAGCATACTTTTTTATTGCTATATATAGGATGTGATTGTGGATATAAATATGACAATTGGAATATAAAGGGAATTAAGCAGACCTCATGGTTTTATTTTTATTTTATTATGATTGCAATATAAAAAGAAAAATCCTACTGATGTAATATGTTTAGTATATGTGCATGAATAGGACTTGTTCCATGTCTTATAAACTATAACGTAAAGGAGCCGCCGGATGTAAATGACAATGGGTAGAAATATTGGGAGGAAGTTGTGTAACATCGTGATCCAAGGATGGAGCGCAAGAAGGAGATTTTAGAGCATGTGCACTATATAGTGGCGGTGGGGAGGTGATTGTGCGCATGTACTAAGGGGATGAGGTGCCGGCAACAACAGAAAGATCTGTTGTTGTAAAAGACCTCGGAAACTGAAAATGGGTGATGAAAATGCCGGAAGGAAATTACGTATTATAATGGTCCCAAAATAGAAGGAAGCAGAAAACAGAGGGTAAGATGAGAACAATAGAATAAAAGTTTGGTGGGAAAATAAGAATGTATGATCCGGAAGATAATGGAACGGCACATATAAAAGAGAGGTAACATTATATGATATGTTTGCTAACCTGCTCTTGAGAAAGTAATGTTTTATTATGAAGTGCGTTGAGAGTTGTTTTAGCACATATTAATTACTATTTTATAATTTTGTATGTAATGATATTTGTGACACTTTGATGTGAACATCTATTTAATAAAGATATTTTTCATAAGAGAGAGTATCCTCACTAGCTCGTGAAACATCATTGGAAGACCTCTGTTTTAATTACTCCTGTTTTGGGAAACGTGGATCATTGGAAGGGGTTGGTGTACTCCTTGCAGGTCCACATAACCCTAGAAAGGAGATCCCAGAATTTTGTGGTGGACAAGAGGTGTCGTGATCCGGACCTGGGGTTTATACCAGGAGAGCGTTCAATACTTAGAGGCAGTATCATAAGCCTTTAAAGAATGTGAGTACTGTTCCAATAGAGCAAGTGGTGAAGGTGACAGGTGTCCTAGAACAAAAATGCTATGCTTAGAAGAGTCTGGGCTGTTGTCTTTCTTTGTTTTGTAGAGTAGGTGGAATTGGGACTCCAAACCCATACACAACAAGCTTCGAAAATACTCTTCTTTTCCCAGATATCTCCATTTTATGGACTCTAGATTATAAGTATTTTAATTGTATTGTGAGGCGCTGCTTTTTGGTATTTTGCTGGGCCACTTAAAAATAGTTAGGTGAACCCACTGAAAACCTTTTTAAATTGTGTGTTTATGAATGGAATCATTTTAGGGGACTCTATGCTAGAGATAAACCTGAGAATCCTTGTAAACTACAAACTTTGAAACAGTGACCAGTGTCAAATAGTAGTAGCAAAAGCAAACAAAGTCCTATCTTACATAAAAAGGGGTATTAAAGCAAGAGTGGGTAACATAATTTTGCCATTGTACAAAAGTCGCTCCCAAAACCTCACCTCAAATATGCTGTGCAGTTTTGGGCACCAGTTCTGAAAAATGATATTCTAGAACAGGAGAGAGTACAGTGAAGAGCAACAGAATTAATTAGGGGAATGGAGGACTTGATGTATGAAGAACGACTATTTACTCTATTTACTCTAGAGAAAAGACAGCTAAGGGGAGATCTTATCACAATGAACAAGTATATGAGAAGTCATTACAAGGATTTCTCTGGTGAGCTATTCACTCCAAAGTCTGATCAAATAACCAGGGGCCACCCCTTGAGATTAGAAGAAAGGAGGTTTTAACCTCAGCAGAGGATAGGGTTTTTTTACAGTAAGGTCTGTTAAATTATAGAATTCATTGCCCATGGATGTGGTTATGGCAGACAGAAAGGATACATTTAAGAGAAGATTAGATATATTTCTTTCGAAAGGGAACATACAGAGTTATACTGTGTATTAGTAGGCAAAACAGGAAGGTCTGATAAAGACTAACTTATTTGGAAGCAGGAAAGCTATTTAATTCTCATTCTCTGGGTTATGATGCAAAGGTTGAACTTGATGGACTTGTGTCTTTTTTCAACCACATTTACTATGTTACTGTGTTACTGGAGAGCTGCAGTTTGAACATACCTAATGTATAGCAATGCCTGAGTGGCAAAGGGGTGTCCAACCATATGTCACTAAATGGAGTTAAAGTGGATTAACCTCTTGTGTGGCAGATTGATGTCTAATACATGATTCCTTAAACTCCACTCTGGCACTCAAAGGGGTAATGCATGTTAATCCTTTGGGTGCCAAAGGTTAGAACACTCACTCAAATAAATACTTCTGTATACAATTAGTGAGGGGTTATTTGTGCATTCAACTTGTGGATAACCATTTGCATACCAGAGTGGATGTCCATCACATTGATTTGCAATGTGTTGGACACTCCCTCTGTCACGAATAGGTTCAAAATGGGATAGAAATGTCTGTGGGACTCCTTTCAGGGCCAAGTTTAGCAGGATGGCTGAGCCGTGAGTCCATATGTAGAAGCTGGTGGAAAGGGCAAACTAAGACTCAGCAAGGATCAGTGGTGGTCAGGAGAGTGGTGGAGCACAGAGCATGCTAAGCAACAGCAGACAGAAGTGTGTTCAATGGACTCACATGCTCCTGCTGCTGCTTATGTCTTGGTTCTACTCAAATATTTCAATTTGTGGAAGTATGAGGAAGCTTCCCTAACTTACCACAGTAAGTGTACAAAAGGACAGCTGAAAGGTTATCTAACCGAAGGAGGGACTTACTGTGACTCATTTAGGCTGAGTGTGTCAATACCCTGGGCCCCCATTTTTACCTGAACCCAGGATACCAATCCTTTCTTTGTCCCTTTGATGGAGAACTTGCATTGGTGACATCTCTAGCATAAACGGGGTTAAAATTTCCATTTAAATCACTGTAACTATTAATATGTTCCCTATAATGCTACTGATTTGATCCAAAATTTATCAGTTTCTTAATATTAAAGCAGTCTCAAAGAGTTTGGGATTTAAACAGCTGATTTATGAGAGACGCCAACTATAGATTGATGGATAAATCCTTTTCTTTGCTATTTACTTTGCATAAAAACACTTTTTCCTTGTAAAGATTCAAACCTTCTTTCAAAGAGTATGTAGTGTTTCACCTCATAGCTTATTCTTAATTAGTCATTAAAAAGAAACATTGCTATACAGACTCTTGATACGAGTCATCAAGCTGCTAATTCATGTTAATTGCCACAAACTTTCAGGCAACATGGGACCTCTATATTTTTTCTGTTAGTGACTCATCCTATACCACCCAGTGTATTGCTAGAATTATTCACTGCTTCACTAAATTGCTTACCTATGTTTAAGTCACCAGAAATCATCACCATGTGGCCCCTTGATGTTTAGGAGTTGAAGTTATAATGCCATGATCCTTAAATTCTGCCCTTGGGTTTTTGAGAACCATTAATTTGCACTTAGGGATATTAAACTGTAATAGCCACTCACTTGTACGTTCTTCAAGTTTAACTAAATCATTAAAAGTGTTACAGCCTCTTTGGAATGTGAATCCTATTGACATGCCTTCATCAGTAGTCACTACTTATACAATTAATGATCTGCATTAGTCAGAAAACAGATTATACCTGTAGCATTGCCCTACAAACCTCTAACTGTGCTTCATTTTCTACAAATGTTTCGTATCATTCATTATAACCCTTTAATGACCTTACAGTCCAGTCTTATAAATGTTTACTTGGTAATCAGTCTTTTAAGCTAGCCAGTCTTAAAGGTCCTATAGTTACTGATGTAAAATAGATTTGGTTTCCAATATCTTCTGAAACTGAATCCATGCTACCCTGGATATTGTGAGCTGACTATAGGAAACCAGCAATTATTTTGATAAATAGCTCAATCAATATCCTCACTGCAAATGTCAGGTTCAGGTACCACTAGTTACAATATATTTGACACTGCTCTCAATTTTGTTAATTGGAGCTGCATATATACATTTCTGTAGCCATTTGTAAACAGTCCTGTCAGTAGGCAAGTCATTGTGATAATGGTACTGCAAGCACACCTCTGGGCTTAGGGAGTATCCTTAGATATATTTTATCTGGCCCTTCTGACTTAAATACTTTACATACCGAGACAAAAGGAAAATAAATGCAAATGTAACTGCACATGGGTTCAAGTAAACATTAAAGATAATTGGATAAAGAACTCAGACCCATATTTAAGTAAACCAACTGAACCAAAGGGGATACATAAAAATCCCTAAATTCCCATGCACGGGAATAGAGCTTTTTAACACCATGAATGCAAGAGAGTTCTCCAGTCCATTACTTCACGATACTTTTTGAAACCACTCTAGCATTCAAGGGTTTAAAAGCTCAATTTAATTTAAGAGGAATTTTTATTTGTCCCCTAGGGTGCAGCTGGTTTACTCCAGAATAACTCAGTTATCTTAGCTTTTATGTATGTCAGCCATACGGCCATATTCATTAAAGAGTTGCAGTACTGAAGCAGACCACATGAACCACAGGGTAGAACTTAAACGTCACAAGGATTTAAATGGGGCTTTAAACCCCTTGAATGCTAGAGGCCTCCAATTAATTGCAAAGAAACACAATTGATACCTCTCTAGCATTTAAGGGGTTAAAACTCCATTTAATTGACACAGGACCCTCACTCTCCCCATACTCTGTCCAGGAAACACAGATGCTCCTATTCAGTTTGCAGAAATCAAGTCAGTCCTTTTTATCCTTATAAAAAAGAAATCACCTGGTCCTGATGGTCTCCCAATAGAAATTTACAAGATGTTAAAACAGGACATATACAACCCTTTACTGTCTCTTTTTAATCATATTCCGCAATGTAGAATTTTACTCCCACATTTTGCTCTTGCTAGGTTCATTATTCTACACAAACCTGGCTGGAATCCTACCCTGGTCTCCACTTACAGGCCCATTTTGCTATATAATGTTGACTTTAAAGTTCTGAGCAAAGTTTTGTCCAGTAGGCTCAGCAAAATCTTCTGAGCCATAATCTGTTCTGAACAAGCTCGATTTTTCCAGGGTAATTATTCTGTGATAAATGTTACAACCGTAATCACAGCAATATGAAGTTCCACATATCTCCCTGGAAATATTAATTTGATGATCAACCTGGATGCTGAAAAAAACATTCCGCAAAATGTGCTGGTCACACCTCTTCAGACTGTTGGACTTTCAGGATTTTGGCACTCTATTTTCAAATAATATTAATGATAGCACTTATCACCAATAACCTTAACTTCCTTCTATTCTACTTATTTAGGGGCACTAGACAGGGCTACCCTCTCCATTATGTTCAACATTTCATGTCTCATGAAATTGGGGGACTTTGGGGGGATGCCACTGGATGGCACCAAACAAACTCTCGGCATTTACCAATAACATGTTACCATACCTGGGAACTCTCCGGATTTGCCCCAGAGACTCCGGTTTTGACAGAGCTTTACCGGGTCTCCGGGGCATAGTATGATTCCTCTGGATGTGGGGAGTTTCTATTGAAACTCTGCCCACATCTGCTGTTTCTCCCGGTGTTCCTCCTTCCCCAGCCTTCTGTGTGATACCTTTAATCCCTGCCCCCCCCCCAACTCGCATCAAGCCCCACCTCTTTTTGACACTATTCACGTCATTATTGTCACCCCCTGTTGCACCAGAGGACTCGCCTCCGGGTAGACCTCAACTGGAAGTTCCCAGGTATGCATGTCACTCTTACAGAAACCACCATTACAGCTATTCTGGTTTTTATTGAAACTTTAACCAGGTTTGGTCAATTTTGAAAAATAGGAGGCCATGTGGCTGACACAACCACCATTTTTGACTGACATACCCTGCCCCTTCAAATTGACAAATACCTCCATCAAATTCCCAGGTACCCATCTTCCTCTGGACATCAACCACCTCTATGCTTGCTCCAATTACTACCGATCTCCAAAAATGGAAGTCATTCCTTTTGGATTTTATCTGTAGAATAAATCTGATCAAGATGGTAATTTCCTCCTGCCTTTTATATAAACTGCAGATGCTGCCCTTATATTTATACACTTGTAACATCCAATTACTGAACAGCTAGTTTCAGGGCTTCATGTAGAACTACAAAAGACCAAAGATAAGCATTTAAAACTCCATCAATCCAAATCTAATAGAGGTGTTAACCTTCCCAACATCCAACATTATAACTTTGTTGCTCTCCTTAGATATGCTAAAGACTAGATAAACAATACCAACATTTACATCGATTGGAGTATAGATCAGAAATTTGTTCCACATATTAGCCTATCTGTCCTCCACTCACCCCATAAACATATCCCCCTTCATTGCATTTACAATTCTCTTATTTATTACATAGTTCAAGCCTGGAAACATGCAAGTCAAACCATGATTTTGCATAAGCAGTCTTCCCCCTTTCTTAATAATCCTGATTTTCAAAACAATTCTGTGGATCCTAGGTTCTTTGAGCAAACAGGGGATTCCCCAGAGTGGGTAGCTTGATGGACCCCTCTACTGCCTCTCTTTATGCTTTTCCATTTCACATATCTACAGGCCAAGCACTACATATTAACTCTGTTCTCCAAACTCAAATCTCAACTACGGCCAACCCCTTAGATAGCCTAACAAAAAGTAATTCAACATGCATCATAAAATGTCTCAAGTTTATGGAATCCTTAATACCACTGTGTATCACACCTCTTCCCCTTCTGACATTGTTAGGTGGTTAACATTGTTAGATGGTTAACAGATTTACCCACCCTTACTTCTTCAGACCCATTCCATAGTTTTGCTAGACATTTAAGACTTTCCTCAGCCTCATATTTCCATGAATGTATATACTGTATACTACACAGAATATATATGTTACCCCAGTAGTAAAAATAGATCTCATACACACCTTTGTCCTAAATGCTTACCACCCCAGGCTGGCCCACTTCATATGTTACATGACTGCCCACTCCTCCAGCCCTTTTGGAAACAAATTATCTGCTTTATTACGAACACACTTAAATTCTGTAGAAAACCTTCCCCAACTTTCTTACTTGGCTTTCATGACTCATCTAGCCATTTCTCAAACATGTCTCTTAGATTTAATAATTATGTTTGCCCTCAAATGTATTCTAAGTACCTCGCTCTCTACTATACCTCTCACCTTTAATCAGTTATAATATACAAAGCTTCACTTTACCAGGATCAATTGGATCTTGGCAATCCAACACAGAATGGTCAAGGGGGAATACTTTTACAGATTTGGACACCATTCATTGATACCCTTCCTAATACTCAATGACATGTATTCCTACTGTGTTTTAAGTTTACCAGCTGGCTGGACTTGGAGAACTTGGTGAGGCCAAGTATTCTCTATTGTCTGCTGGGAATCTGGGGGGGGGGTTATCTTGGGGTATTGGCCATGCCAAGGAGCAACTGCCCAGGTCATTAGGATCCTCATTCAGACCCATTATGATCTTATGTGCATTTTTGTCTGTTTTATATGTTTATTTAATTATCCTTTTATTAATTTTTCTTTTTTCTTTGTTCAGGCTGGTTTATTGCCAGTACTATACCAAGATATTATCACTCCTTTCAACCAAGTGTGGCACACTAAAGCCTAGCAGTTACATATGTAACAGTTTCCTTTCTCTTCTTTATTCAATACCTCCACTCTTCACCTTGCCTTACAATTAAGCCTGCTTCCTTCAGAACCTCTTTCTCTGCCACTGCTTTCTCATTCCTCTGGGTTGCCACTCAATGCAGCAGGGCTGAGATCCCATAATGTAATTTACATCTTCTTTATGTATTACAATCAGACTTTACATTGCCAGTACACATCACTTACTTCGACCATATGATGAATATCTCCCAACATTTCAAATTGCCAAAGAGGGACACTTGTGCTTTAGGAGGTGTTGCTGGGGGCGTGGCTGGGGGTGGGGGCATTACCGGGAATTTTTAGGCTATTTCATGACCTATTGACACCTCCTTGTGTAACCTAATAAATGACTTATAACAAAACCAAAGTATTGTATTTACACATACTAATTTATAAACATAGATACTGACATTTAAACAAACAATAATGTGAGTTTTATTGCTGTAGAGTAACATTATACGCTTATACACACACCGCACAATCTGGTCTCCTAAAAAGAGGGACATCAGGGTGGAAAAGAGGGACAGAGGGATTTGGGTCTAAAAGAGGGACTGTCCCTCCTAAAGAGGGACACTTGGGAGGTATGTATGATGTCTTATTTTGGTTGTACTTGCCTATTACAGTTCAGCAATTAAAGCTGTTTATTTCTGTTAAAGCCAAATCTGTAATAGCATGCTACTCACTATGAAAAATACAATAACAGTATTTAAAAAAAAAAAACTCAATTTAAATCATTGAGAAGTTGGAGAATGTTCATTTGGCTTCGCCCAGTGTATCTAAGATTAACAAAGCTTTATTGGCATTCGATATCATATAAACAAAACACAAATTAATGGAGCAGTGAACTTTTTTATGAAAACAAAAAACATAATGTAGGACTTGTCCTGCTGAGTGAAATATGTAAACTCCCACTGCATAGAAAACTATAATAGCTAAACTAACTTACAAGCTACAGACATGTGACATTTACCTGTATACAGGGCTGGTAAGTTTCACTAGTCTACTAGACTGTGACTAATATTAAAAATAAAGCAGACAAGTAAGAAATTATGCAGACAAGTAAGAAATAATACTGTTCTCTATGTTTAACACTGGATTGATTAGCAACATTTTATATCTTGACTAGAACTGTATTCTCTGACTAGTGAAGATCATTGATATTCTCCCATCCCCACCTATATAGAAGATGTGCTTAGACCAGATGACAAAACTAACAGGTAACCATGACAATTTCTTGAAACGCAAAAGATATTGTAAAGAATGTAAACATCAGCCAGAAAAGCTCAATTTCTGCACTTAGACATTAGCATGAAAATAATGTAGCTGCACCTATAGGTATGTGAGATCACTTTAGAGAATACTGGGGTACAAACTCCATCACTCTTAAGAGTTTACTGAGAGCAAGACCCAAACACTATTAGTATAGCATGCACAGCAAAAATGATGTGTTTTATGCCAATATTCTCCATCCTTTGTTATTACAGGGAAACAAAAAAGACACGAAGGAACAGAATGTCCCCAAAAAAGCAAAAACATCAGCTCCGTGGATTATTTTAGAGGGATATCATGTTACCATAAAGTCTCAGGTAAAATATGCACCTGTGTATAATACTGTGTATAATAAAAGGGCCATAAAATGTGCCTGTGTATTATACTTATGCTTGTTAGTGAAGGAAAATCATGCTTGCCATACATTTCATGCTCAGCATTGCTTTGCATAGCTCTTCTTCAAAGGAGACAAGAAGAAAAGCCAGCAAGGGGTCGGAGAATATAGCATAGTAATTCCCCTGAATGTGTGTTGCAAGTAGTGCAGATAAACTGCTGCACTGTGCTGCCGACAATGTCCACTGATTCTCGGAGAGTGGAGCAGCTAGGTGTTTACTCTCTGCAATCAGAGTATCTCCTGTTATTTGTGCTCTGAAATGGCTGGTATAGCAGTGTCCTGCTGATAAGGTAAGGTAAGGTATCCTTTTTTGCAGATGATACAAAGATCTGCAACAGAGTAGACATTCCTGGGGGAATCAGCCAAATGATAAATGATTTAGGTAAATGAGAAGAAACTGTCGGAGTGTGGCAGCTGCAGTTTAATGTTGATAAATGTAAAATAATGCACCTGGGATGTAAAAATACAAAGGCAGAATGTAATATTCAGTGTACTGTGCTGTCGGTGACAACAGAGGAAAGAGACTTGGGAGTAATTATGTATGATAACATAAAGGTAGACAGGCAATGTTACAAAGCAGCGTGGAATGCAAGCAGGGTGCTGGATTGCATATCTAGGGGCATTAGTAGCAGAAAAAGGTAAGTGGTCATGCCACTATACAGATCTCTGGTTATACCTCATCTAGAGTATCGTGTACAGTATTGGAGACCCCATCATCTCCAAACGAGCCATTAAAATGGTTAAAGGATAATAAATATCAGGATACACTAAAGGATCTATGCATGTACAGCTTGGAGGATAGAAGAAAGAGAGGGGATATAGAAACATTTCAAATAACTGAAGGGATTAAACAACGTACATGAGGGAAGTACATTACAAAGGAGTAGAAACGTTAGGACAAGAGGTCAGTCTTATACTAGAGGGACAGAGGCTTAGATGTAAATTAAGAAAGTGTTGCATCACTGAGAGGGTAGTAGATAAGTAGAATAGCCTACCAGCAGAAGTGGTAGAGGTTAATACAGTGATGAAATGTAAGCATGCATGGGATAGACATAAGGCTATCCTGAATATAAAACAAAACAAAAAACAAGGGAAAACTCACAGCGCCAACTCACCATAACCTATCCATACAATAAATAAACTTTTAGTGTGAATATAAAGTGTATACATAGATAGCAGCTAGGAATGAAGGGGTTCTCCAGACCCCCAAACTTCAGGCCAAAACCCAAAGTACAAACAAACAGACGCAGAGAGAAACCAGCGCTCCTCTATGTTAAGAATAGATGTTGCCCTGTATTTGGCATATATAATATTTCTAAATAAAATAAGTGACCACTTTGTGAAAACTAATATCTGACTTATTTTATTTAGAAATATTATATATGACAAATACAGGGCAAACATCTATTCTTAACATAGAGGCGCACTGGTTTGTCTTCGCGTCTATCCTGAATATAAGACAAGAAGGACCGAACAAGGTTTGAGGTTTTTAAAGCAGAAAAAAATGGGCAGACTAGATGGGTTGAATGGTTCTTATCTGCCATCAAGTTCTACGTTTCTTTTTTCGCCTGGTGGCATGTTATCACAACAGCACTGGACATTTCAGAGCACAAAAAAAACAGGACAAACTTTGCCTGCAGAAAATATTTTATGAGCACATGGGCCAGAGCCTGGTTCCTTAAAGCGGACCTATCACTTTGAATTTTCTTTACATATTTGAAAACTCCATTCATAACTGAGATATTCACACTTTTATTTCTGGGAAAAGTGAACATTTCCTGGTACAGCACAGAACGTTTTCAGCATATGAAACATCACTGAAAAGCTTCATTAGCATATGACACATCAGAAACCGCAAGTAGCATACATGAACATATGGTAACAAGTGTTAATATCTCCTTCACTGTACATTTTTGATGGTCTTTTGGCTAACATGATACATATGCAGTTTTTAATGGAATTTTCCAACATGCAAACTTGAATTAAGGTGAAGAAATAAATTCCAAATATCAACTGAAATATTTTTTCTCCTAAATTTCTTTCAAAAAGTTTGATGCATTTTATATACACTTCCCCGGCTGCTTTCTGTCCTCTGAAGACATCTGCCTTTGGGAAAATGAGCTGACAGGACACCATCATATTTTCAATGCAGAGGCCTGTGCATTGAAACTACAATAGTACTCTGTCAGGACCTTCAGGCCTAGACACGGCATAACTCATTTTTCCCAATGCCAGAGGTCCTCATAGGACAGAACAGCAGTCGAGGAAGTGGGAAGCAAATGGAAGCATGCCACCCACTGGAAGGAACTCATCAGGGGCTCAGAGGCATTTTATGTTTCTTTTTTTGTTTTTTTTTTGCTTGCTCGTGTATAATACATCCCCTCCCCAAAAACACTTTACATAAGTGAAATGGGGTATATTTAAAAAAAAAAAAAAAAAAAAAGTGATTATAAAACAAGAGATTTTATGAAAACATGTATAGTTTGGATATCTGTTACGATCACATTCTATTGAGAACTGTAGATCTCTTCAATAGGATAACTGCCTATATGTATAACATATCCTTATTTTTCTACATTAGCGATATTACTAGTGGTATTAACCCTTTGAGTGCCAGAGGGGTACGCGACATATTGCTTTGCAATTCGTCGCGTACCCCTCTGGCACTCAAAGGGTTAAAGGTAAGGTGTTCGGTGCAACAGGGTTGACCCGCTGGAATGGATAAACAGAATGCATGAAGATTTACAAAAAAATGTAGGAATGGACAAAAGTATGGAAGCAAATGTATGATGCTGAATTGTACAAGATAATGCTGTCACAGTAGGCAATAATGACAACAAGAAATAGGTACAGTATATGAACATCACCTTTACTGAGTAATATACCAGTATGGCAAATAAAATAGAAAACCCCTGAGAGAGAGACAAGAACCAGAACCAGAGCAAGGAGATCCCACAGGGAATGGGAGGATGCTCAGGAAAGGTACCCGTGAAGCTAAACACCTCTACTAGGGCTTGTAGTAACCAAGGCCTGGAGTCAGTGGAGCGGGTAGAAAGACCTAGCCTAAAGTCAGTCTCAGAGTGGGAAAGCAGCCAGGGACACAGGTCAGAGCCCAGCGGAAGTCAGGAAAAGCCAGCGAGTAGTCAGCCAGAACCACAGGTCAATACCAAGTGGGTAGTCAGGCAATGCCAGGAGGTCAGTACCAGAGCAGGTAGTCAGCAAGAGCCACGGGTCAATACCAAGCAGGTAGTCAGGCAATGCCAGGAGGTCAGTACCAGAGCAGGTAGTCAGCAAGAGCCACGGGTCAATACCAAGAGGGTAGTCAAGCAATGCCTGGGGGTCAGTAGCAGAGCGGGTAGTCAGCCAGAGCCACAGATCAATACCAAGCAGGTAGTCAGACAATGCCAGGGGGTCAGTACCAGAGCGGGTAGTCAGCCAGAACCACAGGTCAAGACCAAGCAGGCAGTCAGACAATGCCACAACAACTAGAGAATATCAGAAGCCAAGCAAACGGTCATACACAAACTACTGGAGCAAAGGAAACATACTGCACTGGAACACCACGTAAGGGTAACGGAATATGGTGTCCAGGCAGTTTATAGCTACACAGGATGGGAGGTGGAGCACACAACTAGCCCCACATAATGTTTTAAAAGCGGTATGCAATGTCACTGGAGGACTGCCAAATGACGTGCGCCCACTTGCGAGAGCAGCAGGAATGCAGAAGTAACCCGCATTTGGAGACGAGAGAGGATACGGAAGCGGCTGGCTTCTCTGCTGCTGGCCTCCTAAAGTAAGTCACGAAGGGTGATAAATGCATTTAGAACACATGATTTAATGGTACTGAGCTCACTAAAATATCAGAGAAAAGGATCTTGGGAGTTATTTCATATGACTTGAAGGTGGGCAAGCAATGAAGTAAAGCAGTGGGAAAAGCAAACTGGGATTTTGGTTGTATTACTGTACTAATGCCACTTTATAGATCACTCGTAAGGCCTCACTTGGCACACTGTGTACTGTTCCGGATATCATATCTCCAGAAGGATATTAAAGCGGAAATATCAGTCATACAAAAGTGCTCCCAATTAATTTTTACTATAAAGAAATTCATATAAATCTTTTGATAATCCTTATTACCATAAAATCTTGCGTATAATACGCACAATTTTGTCCCTCTTCACCTTATGTGATGTGGGGTGTGCGTATTATACGCTAGACATTAATGTTATAATGCGCAAGTTATGCTCTTAGGAATTATGGTATTCCCCTGCGAAGACCTTGCAGTCCTCGCAAGACATTACCCATTGGCTGCAAAGGAAAGGTCCTGACAGGGCCATGCTGGAAGCGGGCGACGGATGCAAGCATGCCGCCCGCTGGCACCCTGTCAGGCTGAAGCAAACGGAGGCACTTCAGAAGAGGAGATGGGTAAGCCGGGAGGGAGAAAACCGGTGGCAATGGGATTTTTTTTGTCTGGCATGGGAAAACAAGGGTGCGTATTATACATAAGCACTCTTGTTTTCCCCGAAAATCTTGGGTATACTATGCACCTGTGTATTATACCTGAGATTTTACGGTAGGTCTGGTATTATTTAGAAAGTTAAGTTATTCGGAGACTCACCGGCAGATGACAGCGCAGCCATCTTGCCGAAGAGGCATCTTTTCACCTGTGCTTTCTGTCCCTGTCTCCTCTCTGACTGGCTACGTGGAGTTGCGTTGTACCGTAAAGTACAGACAGGGACGGACAGGGCAATCGCATAGATGTCTCTTCAGCAAGATGCCTGCCAGTAAGTCTCTGAATAACTTACATTTCCAAATAATGCAGGGCATAATAAGGATTATTAAAGGATTTCTATGCATTTCACTATAGTAAAAATTAATTGGGGGGCACTTTTGTATGACTGATAGTTCTGCTTTAATAACTTGAAGGCAGTTCAAAGAAGGGACACTAAAATGATACAGGTTATTCATGACAAAGGATGCCAGAATAGCATTAAAAAATGTAGTATGTCCAGCTTTAAAGAAAGGAGGGTGAGTGGTGAGAATATAAATACCTTTAAAATATATAAAGGGATTTAACCCCTTAATGACCCTTGACGGTCATAGTACGTCATGGGTAAATCTAAGTTAACGACCCATGATGTACTATGACCGTCATGGAATTCTGGGCTCCCCCCGCGGCTGCACGCCATTCGGGAGTCCGGAATAAAAAAAAAAAAATGCTCTGTGGTCCTTTAGTGACCGCCGTGTGCCTGTGCGGCTGGTCATTACAGGGTTAATATAGTTCAGGATGGAAGCATTTTTATTTTTCAGAAAAAAAGGAATATTACAACAAGAGGTTATGATCTAAAGTAAGAAGGTAGAAAATACAGAAGTAATATGTGTAAGTACTACTTTACATAAAGGGCGATAGATTCATGGAACAGTCTCCCATCAGAGGTGGTAGGGACTAATACTGGAAAAACTTCTCATTAAGTGTTAGTGCCATATCTTCCAAAGTACAGTGGAGGCATTCTGGGGCAAACCATTTTCACTATAGGGGAAAACTAAAAATTCCCATTGATTTAAATGGGGATCAAGTGCATAGCTTCACATTGCACTGGAGAGCTCTCTGTTGACCAAGGAGTTTAAATGCCCATTTAAATCAATAGGGATTTAATGACTTTTTAGTTCTCCCCTATAATGCAAATGGTTTGTCCCAAAATCCCTCCACTTTTCCTTTCAACAAAGGCCCTTAGGCTTCATTTAGTACAGGCCACTAATCTTCATTTTGCTGAATTTGAGTATATCTAAACCAATTAATACCTTCCATTTTTTGGAGGATCATGTGAAACTAATTTTCCTTACAAGATTTCTAACCTACCCAAGTCAAATATATGTTGATTTTACTATTACATACCGGACCGTGCCAAACGTATTCCTAATATTGTTCCACCTATGGCAATTCACTCATTCCTTTTTTTTATTGTGTGGTGAGCGTAGTTAACCAAAATTATCAAAAGGAACATAAGGTAATTAAAAATCATCAAAAAACATGTTATTTTTAGAACACATGGAAAACTCCCAAATTCCACAACAAGTAATTAAATTAGTAAACAAGTACTGGCATGTTGTTCTGGTAAATGCTTTAAAAGCTGACACGTATCACATCCTGAAGAAGCCCATGAGACCTACACCAGTCACCTCTGCTATTCATTGAGGAAGTCACTGTTTTTACAGAATGGGAAAAAGAAGCTTTACCTTCCATAAACCACAATGGACTGTGACATTCCAGCAGTGTTACAGTATTTCTATGAGATCAGAATAGATGCAGGGGCTTACCAACTTCTCAGCCATTCAGAAAGGTCTATATGATAACTAAACTGTGTCAAACCCAATTTACATTCATGGGAATTTGGATTTGTTTCATATGGTGCAGTTGGTTTGACACACATTTACTCCACTTCTCTCTAGTACAAAGGGATCGTTAGAGTTGAAAATCATCTGTGAACATTAGAGCCTAGTTATTAAAGGTAGCAGAATGGAAAGTGTGAAAATGCAGGTAATTAGACAATCCTATATAATAATTTGGTAAAACGTGTGTAATGCCGCAGTCATGCGCAGTAGAGACTGCCCACGCCTTGGCTGATACAGAGCTGGACGCTCCTCCGGAGCGTCCTGCTCTGAATCAGCCGCAGCGCGACCAGTCTCCACTGTGCAAGACTGACCTGCGACCGGCTGGCAGTGGCACTGTGGCCCGTGTAACGGGCTCTCCAACTAGTTTCAGAATAAAAAATTAGTGACACCCAAGGCTGTCAATGATGTACAGACTAAACAGCATCTGTTTTTCTCTTAATTTATAATTATTATTAGTCCATTCCAAAGGCAATACATTTACTAAAAAAACCTTTTCAGGAATTAATTATTGATCATTTTAGTGATATATTGTTGTGGGCCTTTCTTTGTCCAAACTAGTATTTTTTCTTAGTAGCTGCTTTACAATTTAGATGGACAATCCTGTATGTTACCGTTTGCAGTTGAACATATTTTTGAACACATCAAATGTTAAAGATTAAAGTTGTTATTATTATTACTACTACAATAATTTGAAGGTATAGGTAAAGAGATGTACATCAGCGCACTATAATCTAAATATCACCAAGAGACGTTTCCCAATGCAGCTATTGGTATGTCTGCTATCACAGACAGATAAATAATAAAAGTTTGGAAGTTACTGATAGCGCATAGGGTAGTGTCTACTTGTATGTATTTGTATGAACAAAACTTAAAACAATGACCTGTAACGAGAGGTTAGATGGAAGATCGTATATTGTCAATATAGATGTATTAGATTAGTGTTGTGCAGATGTCAGACAGATAGTTTGTCTGGTCCATGAGTTCACGTGGTCTGTCTATCCTATGTAATTTTGTTTTGATACCTTGTATCAGTGTCTACACCACGGTTACCCACAATGTTTAGTAGTTCAAAAAGGCAAATTTGCTTTAGTTACAATGTCAGGCATAAAATTATAACATGTAAATAGTATGGGTATATCCAGACCCTGTCTAGGCTAACATAATAAATGGAATAATCAGCTATATATGACATAGAATTCCTCAAGACAGAGACAAGTAATATAAAATTTAAAAAATTTGCTGTTCTTTTAAATTTCCAAACAAACCGTAATATAAGACATACAATAAGAAGTAAATGTAATAAAGTCTGATTCAAAGCATATTAGATGATCCCTGTTTGGCTAGATCAAAGCCCACTCAATGTCCAGTGTATACTCTTTTTAGGAAACAATGTTACTGTTCCATTAATAAATCCTTGTGCATACAGTAATATCTTTACAGTATGAATTATTCTGCTTCTTCCGGCAATCCTGGGACAGATCCCAGTTCACGTAGTATAGTATAGAAAGAAAGAAGAGATGGAAAAGCGCTAGTATATACCATCAAAGATGTACACATGTAAGATATCCATAGACTGTGAATGAATACACTTACTTTTAAAAGCTGTTGACTGGTCTTTCTGCTAACAACTGGTCTAAAAGCGCGTGGGGACAGATAGTGCTGGTCCTCCCCGCTCGGACCTTTCCACAAGTGGCACTCCATTAACCGAACGTAGACGGTAATGAGTTTCTTCCTTGTGAGGCGGTTCTGTTCCTCTCCTTATATCCACTTAGGGATTTTTGCCCGTTCGTTGAAGTGCAGTTTAAATATCTCGAGTACAAAACCAGGTTACTTTGGGTATTTCCAGGTTAAAAGTTCTTTATTTGGTATAACAATAGTATAAAACTCATACACTCCTTTGAGACCACATATAATGAACACTCTAAAGTCTGTCTTATTTGCTAAGTGTATTGGACGACCTGCGTCCGGTATGGTATACAGTTATTACTCCACAGTATGGCCCTAGTGTGGAGACAACAAAAAACTGACAAAGTGTATAGATTGCTAGTGGTATATGTCTTCAACCCAATGCGTTTTAATGTGTTGAGCACTTCTTCAGGGGTATATAATATCACAAAACATTTTGGGTTGGAGACACATACCACCTGGCCATGCAACTATTAACGCAAGATCCAGCCAGCTAGCTTGGACCTAGACTGCTGATGAGTGGAAGTGGAGTGCCTGCAGGCCATGTGAGTACTGCGGTACAGGAGCAGTGCAGGACCCAGCAAGCAATTGGTTCGATAAGTTAGACAGGCGATCCAACTGGGGAGTCCCAGGCCTCCTAAGATGAACACTCTGGGGGGGCATCAGTCTGACAAAGCAAGAGGATAGTTTCCTTTTCTCAAGGGGTTAGCATTACCAGACACATTCAGTAAGGGGTCACTATGGTGGTCTCTTCTGGTGGAAGAAAGGGCTCTACTCCCACCAGTATACCATGATGTCCCAGCAGGATGGCCACCTCATTCAGTAGGAGGCTTCTAGGATTCCTTCCAGGTGCTCTGGCAGTGTAGTCACCTATAAAGACATCTGGAATTGCTACATGGGGGTTTCATAGAAGGGATACTTCTACCATTTCTTTTCAGGCATATCAGGCTGCTCAGGTCCCTGCTGGCCCTACTAGGCTGTGGGAAAGGATAGGATGTCCGAAGTATGTTGGTATTTTTACCCTTCTCCTATATATTGATAAATAGAAGAAGGGTAATGAGTTGGGAATGGAGGAAGACAAGGTTAGGCTTAGGAGAAAGACAAGGATAGGCTTAACTTTTTGGAACTGGCTTCAGGCTTTTTGCATTTTAGCCAGTCTCACTGGTGAGAAGGACCCTAGTTGCAGCTCCTCTTTATTTTGCTATGTCAACTCGATTTGGGAGGCTTACAAAGTTTATGGGGGCACTGTGTGGCTCTTTTATGATGAACAAATTGGGCAGAAGGTTATGGTTTGACGTGCTTAATTGGGTCCATAAAGACATAGATAATTAAAATGAATCAGGCAGCTATGAATCATGGTTGTACAAAGTCTTTATGTCATTCTCCCTTGTCATTGGGGCTCAGAAGGACATCATAGCTTAGCTCATGGAAAATCAACAGAAAGTGCCTTTTCTGGATATACAATTATAGCCATTGCAAATGGGGAGCCACATGTGGGTTTTGGCTCAATAGTATGGGATATACTGGTTCATGCTTTAAATGATTTGGGTGTTTTATGTTCTTTGGGGGGTGGGATCAGAATGACTATTAAGTGAAAGGGTAACTGTGAGCTTTGAAAAGATACTCCCATCTGATGCTTATAATAGAGTGTGTCACTCTTACCATGGAACATAAGGATGACCTTTGAGTATGGGGTTCCTTTTTTGCTCAATTAATGGTTGGTCTTTTTGACAGTCTCCCACAATGTTTTTCTTTGTGAAAGGTCTGGATAATAGTACATTCCTTTGCTCACCACGCAAGCCTGAGAGAAGCAAGGTGGCCTGGAGGTGGGCAGCTAGGGTTATTTACTGTGTTGCTCAGTATTGTCCCTGTGATTCTGTCTCTGGCACTCAAAGGGTTTAAACAGCGGAAATGTTTAATGTGTTTTTTGCTCCAAAATTGTGCATTGTCTACTTTCTACAGATCACTGGGGGGATCCATTTATTTAAGTGGATCATTTAACCCCCCCCCCCCCGAATGCCAGAGCATTCAAGAATTTAAAAGTCCCAATTAAGTCAATGTAGATTTTGTCATCTTTTTACCCCTCCTCCCATGGTGGAGTTGGTTTGCTCCAGGATTGCTCATCTACTGTTTTCTGCACAAGGCCCTACATATGAATTGTAAATAATGGAGTGCCTATGTTTCAATTAGACCCTACATATGAATTATAAATAATGGAGTGCCTATGGTTCAGGTAGACCCTACACATGAAGGATAAATAATCTAGCGCCTATGGTTCAGGTAGACGCTACATATGAAGGATAAATAATGGAGTGCATATGCTTCAGGTAGGCCCTACATATAAAGGATAAATAATGGCGCTCCTATGGTTCAGGTAGACCCTACATATGAACGATAAATAATGGAGTGCCTATGGTTCAGGTAGGCCCTACATATGAAGGATTAATAATGGAGCGCCTATGGTTCAGGTAGGCCCTACATATGAAATATAAATAATGGAGTGCATATGGTTCAGGTTGGCCCTACATATGAAGGATAAATAAAGTTCCTATGGTTCAGGTAGAACCTACATATGAAGGATAAATAATGGAGTGCCTATGGTTCAGGTAGACCCTACATAGGAAGGATAAATAATGGAGTTAAAGGGATAGTAATACTTCATTTTATCTTTATTTTATTTTGTAGGAATTAAAAAAACATTTAGAACGATATAAGTCTTAGCTCTCAAACCTTTATGGTTTAAGAGATATTCACAAGCAAAGTATCCCCCCCAGTCAGCCAGATCAAAAGGGAGGTGCCCAGGTAGACTGCAAAGAGGGACAATCTTCAATTAAGATAAGGGAAAAAGCTGAAAAACTTGTCAAGGGGGGAAGGGCTTTCATTCTTTTCATACAAAGAAGATTGTCCCCTGCTGTTATCTGTCTGGTCTTACAACCAGATTCACATCTGAGAAGAGATGGCTTACACTAGGAAAAAGGGACGGGAGGGGAAACTTTGCTTGTGAATATCTCTTAAACCATAAAGGTCTGAGAGATAAGACATATCATTCTTGATGTTTTTTTAATGCCTACAAAATAAAATAAAGTTAAAACAAAGTATTACTATCCCTTTAAGGTAGAACCTACATATGAATAATAAATAATGGAGCGCCTATGGGTCAGGTAGACCCTACATATGAAGGATAAATAATTGAGTGCCTATGGTTCAGGTAGACCCTACATATGAAGGATAAATAATGGAGCGCCTATGGGTCTGGTAGACCCTACATATGAAGGATAAATAATGGAGCGCCTATGGTTCAGGTAGAACCTACATATGAATAATAAATAATGGAGCTCCTATGGGTCAGGTAGGCTCTACATAAGGATAAAAATGAAGTCTCCATATTTAGGACCTGCCTTGACCATAAAGGATAAATAGTAATAGTAAATACTGAAAGTAGACATGGGAAGAGGAATGAAATCAGAAAAGAGAGAGCAAATGACACAAAACTTGAAAGCAAAATTATCTTGTATATAAAGCGTAGATACTGAATAGAAAGAGGAGAAACACACATGGGTAGCAGAAAGGGCGTTATTTTTTTGGCATTTGGTCAACTGCGTGCTTGAAATAGGCAGCAAATTCTTCATCTGTGAGGGTGAACCAACGTACAGCTGTTATTGGGCAGAGAAGGGTGTTAAATGTAGAACGACACAGAGGCTGACAACTGGAACAATTCTTGGACAAACCAACTGCAGGACAGGGGACAAACACAAATACCCATGGCTTTAAAAATTGCTTTTACCCTCTTGATTGATAAAAAGGTCTCCACTGCATTGCTTTGAAAAGCTCTGGAGATCCCTCTAGCATTCAAGAGGTTAAACACTTCCATTTAAATCAAAGGGAATTTGGGAAATTTGTAACAATATTTTGCTACAAAATGTCACCATTTCTTCTTAACACATCAACCTAAATATATAGTGATAAAAAATACATTATCAACTAGCGCGGGGAGCTCAGTATAAGATACATTGATCCCCATGACAGTCATGAATACCTTGTGATGCTTATGATTGCACAAACATAAGTTGCTGCCTAGCATGCCCTTGGCAAGGAAAGATTCTTAGAAAACAAAGTAAAGACTTGCAGTGGCTGGCCCTTACATGGGTCGCGGTGGGTCCATTGGACCCAGGCGGCACTTTGACAGGAGTGGCAATTTGCCCCCCAAAGGCATGTTCTCTCCTGCACTGTGGCTGAGACTTTTGCTCGCTCAACGGCGCCGCGTCAGTGACAGACACGCTGGCCTAGGGCGCAGATCTGCTGCCCGGCGACTGCTACCCTTTAAAAAAAAAAAAAAAAAAAGCTTGCCGGCAGAGGTGCTGGCCTCCTCTCTGCGGGAGGGCAGTCAGCTTGCGCACAGACTTCCTTCCATGCTGCCTCTAGCACTGTACTGAGCTCAGAGTGGGGGGTCATGTGACCTGCTGGCGCTCAGACTTCAGACCACACGGGGAGCGCGAGAGGCAGCATGGGAGGATCAAGCTGCCTGCAACTAGACACCAGGGAGTTGGACAGCTATGGGTGCTGGCTGCTTTAAGTCCTGGGTGGGCAATGTGGGTGATGGGGCATGTCCTGGGTCTGCAATATGAACGCTAGGGCATGTTTTAATGAGCATCTGGCAGTGGCATATTTTATGAGCATCTGGCAGTGGCATATTTATTGGCATCTGGCAGTGGCATATTTTATGGGCATCTGACAGTGGCATATTTATTGGCATCTGGCAGTGACATTTATTGGCATCTGGCAGTGGCATATTTTAATGGGCAAACTGGTTGTGGCATATGGGCAAACTGGTTGTGGCATATGGGGGAAAAAAGAGAGACAGACAGAGGTTGGAAGAGGACAGAGACAGACAGACATGGAGTAGACAGAGACAAAAGAGAAGATATATGGCAAAGAGAGACATGGGGAGAGGAAAGAGACATGTATGACATGGTGAAGAGACAGACTGACATGGGTGGCATGGAGGGAGACACATGGGGGGGAGACAGACATGGAGGGAGAGCAAGACAGATATAGATGGCATGGGGAGAGAGACATGGTGGAAACAGACATAAATGGCATGGGGGCTGGCAAATATGTTAGGTACACCCCTGGGAGGGACACAAATGGGGCGGGGCATAAGGGGACGGCAAAATAAGGTTTTGCCTAGTGTGGCAAAAATCCTTCGCCAGCCTTGAGTACAGGAGCAGACATACCCGGTTATGAAAGGGTTAAAGTGGTGTCCTGTGTGAAAGATTTCTATCTAATACTGTTGAAAAGGTTAAAAAATGGACATTTATAAAATACCATCTAGAAATTTTAGATGGTATTTTATAACTGTGCATTTTTTACATCTGCAGCAGAGGACAACACTTTAACAATTTCATAACCAGGGATGTCTGCTCCTGTACTCAAAGGGTTAGATTTTCTAACCCTTTGAGTACAGGAAAAGAAAATTCTAACCCTTTGAGTACAGGAGCAGACATCCCTGGTTATGAAATGGTTAAAGTGGTGTCCTATGTGAAAGACTGCTATCTAACACTGCTGCAATTGTAAAAAAATGGACAGTTTTACAATATAAAAAAAATGTGCAGTTCTTCCATTTGCCTTTGCATTATACTAACTGCACAGGGAATTTAACCAGGGGAGCTGGTTGGCGTTGAAAGACCTGGGGCTTAACCCTTAGTGTGCCAGAGGGGTAGGCAACATATTGCACAGCAATCCATTGCATACCCCTCTGGCACTCAAAGGGTTAAATGTGCATAGAGCATCCATATGGGCGTGTTTTGGTGGGTGTGGTTTGGTGGGCAGCATTTCATCCTTGGACCCAAGCAGCACAATGTCTTGGGCTGGCCCTTGCACAAAGCTCATTTTACTTCAAAGCATGCTCCATCCAGGACCATATTGCTCTGACTTAAAGGGGCAGTAAACTTTTTGTTATGAAAACATATATATTGTAGGGATTTTCCTACTGAGTAAAATAAGGGTACTCTCACAGCCAAGAGATTCATATTTCCAGAGTTATTACAGTTTAAACCCATGTTTTTTTATATTAGCAGTGCCCTCAAGTGGTCAAATTTTAGTTTTCCCTGTTACATTCTAATGGAGAGGAAAGTCAAGAAAGTCAGAGACATACAGTTCTCCATATAATGTGATAGAAACTGCCTGTCACTTCCTGTCCGTTAGAACTATCAGGAAGTAAACACAGTAAATTCACTTCCTGATTATTTGAACTGCAATAAATTTTGAATAAAATATCTGACAGAAATGAGACTGCCCTTGTTTTATTCCTCAGGGAATGCTCTTTAAAATATGTCTTTTCATAAAAAAAAGTTTACTGCTCCTTTAAGGTATTTCTGTGGTGTATCATTGTACTTTGATAAAGAAGCTTAAATTCATTGATAAGTATGTACTTGTAAACACATAAGGAAACATGAGTATATTTTCATGTGTTCAAAATTTGCACATGGATATATTTTGCCCTTAGCTTGTGATTTCCTCCAGTGGTGTTCTGCATTGTGCAGTGGTCAGTTTGAACTCATCATGTTTACTTTAGAAAGCAATAGCTGTCTCCATATTTATATATCAATGACCTTTATAGGTGCCAGTAGCACTTCCGATGGCCGCAACTTCACTCCTCTGGTTAGCATGCTCCCAGCCTCATCCACACACACAAAAAAAATTCAAATTAACTTGACAGTACCAAGATATACAAACTGATGAATAAATTGTCCAAATTGGTATATACACTGGATATTATAGCAATATAAACTAATCTAGCAGTAAATGTTTGAAGCAGAAGACTGGAATTGAGTTATCCACACCCACAACTACCATGGAGAAGAGTGGTCAGCACAGCTCTCCAAAATTTGCTATGTGGCTGACTATTTTGCCTAATGGAAAATCTAGCTCTGCATGTGCTGTTGTACAGGGAAGATGCCAGGCTGGGGTAGGAAAGGATGACTGTGGATACCAGAATGATGTGCAAAACCAAAGAGTCTGCAGTGGTGCAAACAAATCTAATCATGTCCCAATTTGTGCAAATGGAACTGGGTGTTATGTTTGTTGTAGTTGGGGTAAAGAATTATCACGGTGCCCGTGTATTGCTGGCGACATTTTGCAGCATTGTGCCTGAGTCCTTCTTATTGGCTAGCATGATATTGCTCCACCCAGTGGTAGCCTTTAAGTACTGAGCCCTGTCATTTCTACAGGGCCCTTTCTTGGTGTTCCCATTGCAAAGAGCTTGCTGTCGTTATCGTGTGAAATCCTGTGTATGACCCAGACTGCCTGACTACTCTCTCTGATTCTGTTCCTGCTCCATGTACCGACTTGGCCTGGCTGACGTTCCTGCTCCGTGTACCGACTTGGATTGGCTGACGTTCCTGCTCTGTGTACCGACCCGGCCTGGCTGACATTCCTGCTCCGTGTACCGATTTGGATTGGCTGACTTTCCTGCTCCGTGTACCAACCCGGCCTGGCTGACGTTCCAGTTCTGCGCATTGACCCGGATTGGCTTCCGTTCCTACACCTAGTGCCTCCAGCCCGGTGCACTACCGCGTCCGGTAGTCCGGTAGAGAGTATCTCGTGTACTGCCCGTGACTGCAACCCATTTGTGCCTTGCTGCCTCCTTCCTCCTTACCCAGGGCTGACGCAGATCTCGTTTGCTCAATATATGCTTGGCTTGTTATTTCATTGCCACTGAGGTTGGTCTCCTGGGTGCCTCAGTTAGTCTCCGCTCCTGTCAGTTGCCATCAAGCCTGAGCGTCTATTACCAGGGCTGTCCGGTGCTCGCCCGGATAGGAGCTATTTTATTGGCACAATATACTCTGGCTTATCACTACTCCTTACTGCGGTTGGTCTCCTGGGCACCTCAGGCGGCTCTGTCACCCGGCAGTTGCCACCAAGCCTAGCGTTGTTACATTTGTTGTCCGGTACCGCAGTCTGTGTTGATTCCTGGGCGGTCCGTTATTTCTCCGGTTGCAGTACTGCCGGTAGTCTGTGATCCATCCAGGGCCTCGCTCACCCTTCCTGGGCCTAGTCGCTATTGTGACACTCATTCGCAGAGAGTGTTTCTTGGGCTTCGCTATTAGGGCCTCTCAGCCTCCCGGCCTAATAGCACCTACACATCAGTGTCTCACTGTTTCACACGAACTGTTCCTGACCTGTGTCAGTATATGTACTGCTCTCTGATATATATATACTGGACCCGTGTGGGTTAATATTATTTTGTAACCTGTCCCGTGTCAGTATTGATTGTTAACTATTGCTGGACCCGCGAGGGTTACTTTATTCTGTCTGATTTCAATAAACTGTGTTTTACCAAACTGTCTGCTTCTGAGTGTACTGAAAACCGTTACAAGTATACAGAATGAATACAGGGAGGAAAAGGTTAGAAATGTGTAGATATGAGTAGAACAGGAGATGGCAGAGTATGCACCAAAATGACAAGGCGTTTAATTCCACATATAGCCAAGGCAAAAGTGGAGCAATTCTAATTCAAATCAATTGCACCATAGGGGAGAAGTACACATTCTTATTTATTTAAAGCGGAACTACCACCATAGTTAAAGTGACCCTGCATAATAATAGTTATCTTACCTCTCTGAATGAGCAGATTCTACAGAAATCCTTAATCTTCCGAGACTGATGGCCAGGTTAGTGCAGTCTGCGCGCCTACACTGTCAGTGCCTTTCGGCACAGTGCAATGCTTTTTAATGAGACCAGACTGACAGCGTAGGCACGCAGACAAGATGTCTGCATTGATGCCTGGCTTCCAGTCTTGGAAGAATAATGATTTGTTTAGAATCGTGTAGTTCAGAGAGGTAAAATAACTATTATTAACCTAGTCGCCACCTGCCTAATTATTGCAGGGCAACTTTAACTATGGTAGTAGTTCCACTTTAAATAGGACTTTTAACAGCTAGAATGCTATATAGGTCTACAAAACATTGCAAAGAGACGAATCCAATCAGCTGTCAGACCCCAACCTCCCCCCCACCTCCCCTTGGCAGTGGGCTGCAACTCAACCTGGAAGTATGTTGCTCTCAGCCACAAAATTTCAGGTTATAAACACAACCTCCATAGACCCTGCGCTGCATGTAAGGTTGTCAAGCCACAAACACACAGGGTCTATGGGGACTGTGTTGCACCGGCCAACGAAACTTATCAGGGAGACATCAGTCTTGCATTTCAGTGTATTCTTGAGAACCAATAAGGAAGCCCAAGGGGTTTCTCTTCAGACTCCCATTCTGATCCCTGAAGGTAAAACATGGCTTACAAAGCAGCCCTGGCTTCATCAGCAGGTCTGAACCCAGAGAAGCAGATGTGCCAATAGGGCATTAGCCACATGATAGTTATTTAAATGGGACATTTAACCCCTTGAACGCCAGAGGTGTCACCAACGCATTGCTAAGCACTGCACTGGAGACCTTGTATCATGCAAGGTGTTAGAAACCCCATTTAAACAAATGGAAATATTTATTTGCCACCTATGGTGGAATCAGTTTGTCTCAGAATTGCTCCACTTTACTTTGTACATATGGGTCAAACACTTTTTAAGAAATACTTCTACCTGACTGCTTTGCTTCTTTTTTTTTAACATTAACCCTTTCAGTTCCAGAGGGGTATGCAACGCATTGCAAAGCAATGCGTTGCGTATCCCTCTGACACTGAAAGGGTTAAAGCGACCCTATATAAAGTGACCACTGAACTAAATAGACTCTCTTTTAACCCTTTGTGTACCAGAGAGGTATCCAGTGCAATGCATTGGCACTCAAAGGGTTAGCGAAGAGCTAATTTGGAACTGATTTTAAGTTGTGTTTTTGTAATTTTCAGCACACTAATTAATTTATCCAAGGAAATATAACATGTGCTAAGTCATTTGGAAGGAACACTATTATTTCCTATGAAAGGAAATAGTGACCATTTTATCCTAAAATAAAGAAAAGAAAATGTCAGCAATTCACAGTAATACATGTTGACTTGAAAATCTTGAAATGGAAAACTGCCAATGAGTTATTTCCGTTATGTTAATCTCATGTTTGGTATATTATACATGTCTATCCCCTTGGGCACTGAAGTGGTTAATTCAACAGGATCCAAGTTTAACCCCTTAGATGATAGACACAAAGCAGTGAGTTAGAAACATCTCTAGCAGTCAATAGGTTAAACCGGGGTTGTCAATTTTTGGATTTGGAGACTACAACTCTCAGCATCCAAAACTAGTCAGTGGCTGTTTGGGGATGATGGGAGTCGAAGCCACCAACTGCTGGAGTATCAAAGTTGGACTACCCCTAGATTAGACAGGCAATGATCTTTTCATCTGAACGGGACTGTAAAGGGTCTGGGTAAAGAGTTTTATAACCGTAGGAAGTTACCTGAAATCTATGGGAATCAAGTTCCCATATGTTAAATTATGCAATACTCTCTTTGATCCCCCCTGCAGATTCCTGTGATCTACAGGGATGGGTGATATCTCTCAGGAAGATTTCTATCCTCTTCACTGAAGTCCATTGTCAGCAAATTTGGTTATGTGGGAGGAAAATCGATCTCACTTCTCCCAAAAGCTCTGAGTGAATTTTTGACATCATGGGGGGACAGAGGACAGTATTGCTAAATGAACTAAATTCTCATAAGTTTCAGGTAACTTCTTACACTTTAAGCTCCTTCCACCCAGACCAGTAACCACCATTTTAATAAAATTAATAAAATATAAATTTGGAATATCTGCTATAAAAAAAAAGGTTTAAACAGAATAGCCAACTCAAAATCATCTTGCTTGTTTTTGCTTAATAAAACAAAGTTTGAATTTGTAAATCAGCATTAGAGATTTGCTAAAACAAGGAATATTTGAACATTCTAGCAAGCAAGCATCTGGGCAAATTGCCAGACCAGATTTAGAAAAAATATCTGGGTGCAGAAAACAAGATATTCAGAAAAAATGTCAGTTACACAAAATACCATGAGAAAGGCTGAGTTACATTCAGTGCCAAATGGGTGTTTTGTTCCTACAGTATTGATTCATCCAATGTTATGGTGCAAATGTTCTACTGTATAAAGAGTTAATGTTAAAAGGATAGTAATGTTTCATAATAAAAGCAGCTCTAATTAATCATCATAGTATTTGGACTTTGGAGAGTGTTATTTCAGTTCTGTCAGAGTTGTAGTTCCAGAGTAATTCAAAGACAAAGTATCCTCCTCCCACCCCTTTTAATGATGTAACACTGTTCAGCCAGAGCAGAAGGGAGGTGCCCAGGTAGATTGCAGAGAGGGACAATCTTCAATTAAGATAAGGGAAAAACCTGAAAAACCTGTCAAGGGGGGCAGGGCTTTCAGTGTTCTCACAGGAAGAAGATTGTCCCCTGCTGTTATCGGTCTGGTCTTACAACCAGATTCCACATCTGAGAAGAGATGGCGTACACTAGGTAAAAGGGGCGGGAGGGGAAACTTTGCTTGTGAATATCTCTCAAACTATAAAGGTTTGAGAGATAAGACATATCATTCTTCATGTTTTTTTAATGCCTACAAAATAAAATAAAGATAAAACAAAGTATTACTATCCCTTTAAGGATATGTCTGCTTCAGCTTAGGTTAATTAATCAGTAGCTCAGTCATTTTCACTGCCTAAAACTTAGATTTCTGTGGTACTTCAAACTGACTGTGGGGTTGTAAGGCAAGGGAAAGGTGAGAAAAACTGTCCAATGAGATAAACTCCCCATTCCTATATTATTCTATAGAGAATATGTACTAAAATTTTTCCAAAGTTGAGAATGGAGATTTTTTCTCACAGTTCTCACACCTTAATGCACAACCCTCTAGTTCTGAACACACCTGGCTTCGTAGATCGCATACATCATTGTGACACTCCCACATTCCAAATGAGATGTTCAAAGCATGAGGGGAGGGGGTCAAAGTTGATGTTCAGGAAATCTTAACCCTGAATTTTTCAAATTTGTTCCTTTCAGGGAGAATTTCATTGTTGATTTTAATTAAAGATATGATATAAACTTGGTTTCATCATTAATTTAAAAAAAAAAAAGGCATCTGCATTATGGGGATACATTAGTGTAATCTAGTGTGCAGGTCTTCAATTGAGAGTGTAGCAATCAGATGTTCTCACATTAAGCCATCAAATGGCAATTTGAGTTTAAAGAATAAACATACAAGTCCATCCCTAGGCAGTAACTGGCTGCCCTTTCTCTTCAACATTAGTCTTCTTTACTTTACTTTATTACTTTAATAATTCAAACAAAGTGTTTTTAGTTTAAAACATCTGCCTATTTGTAACAATGGCATGCGCGTATAATTATATAATTCAAACCTGAATGAGCTACAGTAAATAGATCACAACACACAGCAAACATGACAAAATAACTGAAAAGTAACTTCACTTGATGGAAGAAGGGCAAATTAAATCATATCCAAGATCAAATGCTTTCAAGGCGAGAAATTCAGTCTGGGAAAATGTCATCTGTAAGAAGAAATTGCCATAGTCAATTTGTCTAATGTAAATAAAGAGAGTGGGATTGCTGAGAGAATCTAGAAAAATGTGCTGCTGGGATTTCTTGGTTAGGAAATTATAGTTGAGGTTAAGTTATGCAACTCCAAGAAGACTACTGTGGAGCAGGGAATTCACATGGGGACAGTCGGGCAGTTTGACCTAAAGGATTAACAGCAGGAAACACTGTGCTTATTGGGGCAACAAAGCGGCCTTCTACTCTGAACAGTTCCACACTTTGACTGGGAAGTGCCAAGCTGCTGAGGGTGAAGGACTGCAAATTACATGGTCTGGCACATATTTCCTGAGTAAAATTAGATGTGACAAGTTTGGAAGGAAAACACCTTAATTTATCCATCAAACCATTCAGAACTTCTTATTGTACAGACCAGGTCTCATTAGACCTTTCAGCATGAGTGGGTAGAATACAGTACAGCAAGTCATGTTAACAGCTACACAATATGAGGATATTTCAAGACAAACAAGGTGTAAAATAGATGCATTTATATACTTTTTCCATCACTTTTCGAGAGTGTACCACTAAATGAAAGCTTTCGGTCCATAGTTTGCCTCAGAAGTATCAGGTTTTATTTTCAGTATTGTTAACCCTTTTTGGACCAGAGAGCTGTGCAATGCATGGAACTAATGACAAATGATTTAGGTAAATTACAAGAATGGTCAAGAGTGTGGCAGATGCAGTTTAACATTGATAAATGTAAAATAATGCACTTTGGACATAAAAATCCAAAGGAAAAATATACTATTAAGGGTACTGTACTGTCAAAGACAACAGAGGAAAGGGATTTGGGAGTAATTATCTCTAATGACTTAAAGGTAGGAAGGCAATGTAATAAAGCAGTGGGGAATGCAAGCAGGGTACTGGGTTGTATAGCTAGGGGCATTAGTAGCAGAAAAAGGGAAGTGGTCATGCCCCTCTACAGATCTTAGTTAGACCTCACCTAGAGTATTGTGTACAGTATTGGAGACCCTATGTCCAGAAGGATATAGATACTCTATAGATAATTCAAAGAAGGGCTACTAAAATGGTGACTGGTTTACAGGAAAAGAAATATCAGGATAGACTAAAGGATCTGAACACGTATAGCTTGGAGGAGAGAAGAGAGAGGGGATGTGATTGAAACATTCAAATACATGAAGGAATTCAACAAAGTGCAGGATGGAAGTATATTTCGAAGGAGTAAAAATGTTAGGACGAGAGGTCATAGTCAAAAAATAGAGGGACACAGGTTTAGATGTAATGTAAGAAAGTTTTACTTCACTGAAAGGGTAGTAGATAAGTGGAATAGTCTACCAGCAGAAGTGGTAGAAGTTAATACAGTGACAGAATTTAAGCATGCATGGGATAGGCATAAGGCTGTCCTTAACTTAAGAAAAGATCAAGGATCAAAAAAGGTTTGAGTTTTTTACTGTAGGAAAATGGGCAGATTAGATGGGCCGAAATGGATCTTATCTGCCGTCAAATTCTATGTTTCTGTGTAATGATAGAAACTGATCTGGACCTTAGGTCTACACGAACAGTGTAATCAATGAACTCCGGGTTTTGGATGGTTGGGGACTGCTTCCCCAATTAAAAAAACTCCCACAAAAACAAAGAAAACAACCTTTTTATATATGTTCCAAAAATGTATACAAAGAGGGGATTCTCTAAGGTTGGTGATAATCAATGACAAAAGGAGCATACATTTGCTGAGGTCATTCATGGATATCTATGGTTAGTCCTCAATCATATTTCCCTGTCTTGCATACGTAAGGCAGGAACGTAATACCAAATGGTGGAAATGCCATCATTACAGCAATACAGCATATATGTTTGAGTGTGTCTGACCCCTAAAGCTGGTAGATTGAATTGGTGGATCTATCTGGCCTTTGTCCATGAAAAAGCAAGAGCCAGATACATTTCAACCAGTGAAGTATTGACAACTTGCTCTTTGCAGCATTCATTAGACTATAAATATATATATATATATATATAATGATTACGTATAAAGAAAAGTGGAGTCATTCTGGTACAAACCAACTGCACCACAGGGGACAAATAAAAATTGCTAAACTTCCCATTGATTTAAATTCAGTTTCTTTTTTAACTCCTTGATTGTTAGCGAGGTCTCCAACGCATTGTTTAATTTTTCAGTGTTAATGTCCATGAAAGAAGACATGTTAAACTCAAATACTGTCGAGGGCTGCGTACGTAACATTTACCTCCCAGAAGGGCCGCAACATTGGCTGATAGGGTATGTTTGTGTACATGTACAGTACTGTGCAAAAGTTTTAGGAAAGTGATAAAACATGCTGTAAAGTAAGAATGCTTTCAAAAATAGACGTTAATAGTTTTTTTGTTTTTTTTTATCAATTAACAAAATGTATAGTGAGTGAACAAAAGAAAAATCTAAATGTATATTTGGTGAAACCACCCTTTGCCTTTAAAACAGCATCAATTCTTCTAGGTACACTTGCAGGAATTCTGTGGGCATATAGGCAGATGTATGATTAAACATTTATACCAAACATATGGTAATGATCATCAATTTACTCTGTAGGTTGAAACACAATCATTAACTGAAACAGCTGTGTAGAAGGAATAAAACTGGGTGAGGAATGGCCAACAGCTAATGAGGTGAGGGTGCTGAAGACCGTTTAATGTCAAAAGTCATACACTATGGCAAGACTGAGCACAGCAACAAGACACAAGGTAGTTAATACTGCATCAGCAAGGTCTCTCCCAGGCACAAATTTCAAGTCAGATAGGGGTTTCCAGATGTGCTGTTGAAGCTCTTTTGAAGAAGCACAAAGAAAGGGTCAATATTGAGGACCACAGATGCAGTGGTCGGCCAAGGAAACTTAGTGCAGCAAATAAAAGACACATCATTCTTACTTCCCTTCACAATCAGAAGATGTCCAGCAGTGCCATCAACTCAGAATTTAAAGAAAACAGTGGTATCCAGGTACACCCATCTACTGCCAGAGAAGTCTGGTCAGAAGTGGTCATCATGATAGACTTGCATCCGAAAAGCCATACCTCCAACGGTACACCCATCTACTGTCCGGAGAAGTCTGGTCAGAAGTGGTCTTCATGGTAGACTTGCAGCCAAAAAGCCATACCTCCAACATGGAAACAAGGCCAAATGACTCAACTATGCATGAAAACACAGGAACTGAGGTGCAGAAAAATGGCAGCAGGTGCTCTGGACTTTTCCCCTGTTCACTCACTATGCATTTTGTTAATTGATAAAAATAAACTATTAACATGTCTATTTTTGAAAGCATTCTTACTTTACAGCATGTTTTCACATCTGCCTAAGAGTTTTGCACAGTACTTTATGTATGTGCAGTGGATATAAAAAGTCTACACACCCCTGTTAAAATGCCAGGTTCTTGTGATGTTAAAGAAAGAGACAAAGATAAATCATGTCAGAACTTTTTCCACCTTTAATGTGACCTATAAAAGGTGGGCAAAAGCCATGGTCCGCAGAGAGCTTCCAGAGCATCAGAGGGATCTCATTGTTGAAATATATCAGTCAGGAGAAGGGTACAAAAGAATTTTCAAAGCATTAGATATACCATGAAACACAGTGAAAACAGTCATCATCAAGTGGAGAAAATATGGCACAACAGAGACATTACCAAGAACTGGATATCCCTCCAAAATTGATGAGAAGACAAGAAGAAAACTGGTCAGGGAGGCTTCCAAGAGGCCTACTGCAACATTAAAGGTACTGCAGGAATTTTTGACAAGTATTGGCGGCGTGCTACATGTGACAACAATCTCCCATATTCGTCATATGAATGGGCTATGAGGTAGGGTGGAAAGACGGAAGCCTTTTCTTACAAAGAAAAACATCCAAGCCCAGCTGAAGTCTGCAATAACAAACATCAAGTCCCCCAGAAGCACATGGGAAAATGTGTTATGGTCTGATGAAACCAAGGTTGAACTTTTGGGCCATAATTCCAAAAGGTATGTTTGGCACAAAAACAACACTGCGCATCACCCAAAGAACACCATACCCACAGTGAAGCATGGTGGTGTCAGCATCATGCTTTGGGGCTGTTTTTCCTCAGCTGGAACTGGGGCCTTAGTCAGGGTGGAGGGAATTATGAACAGTTCCAAATACCAAGCAATTTTGGCACAAAACCTTCAGGCATCCGTTAGAACGCTGAAGATGAAGTTCACCTTTCAGCACGACAACGACCCAAAGCATACATCCAAATCCACAAAAGCATGGCTTCACCAGAAGAAGATTAATGTTTTGGAATGGCCCAGCCAGAGCCCAGACCTGAATCCAATTGAACATCTGTGGGGTGATCTGAAGAGGGCTGTGCACAGGAGATGTCATCGCAATCTGACAGATTTGGAGCGCTTTTGCAAAGAAGAGTGAGCAAATATTGCCACGTCAAGATGTGCCATGCTAATAAACTTCTACCCAAAAAGACTGATTGCTGTAATAAAATCAAAAGGTGCTTCAACAAAGTATTAGTTTAAGGGTGTGCACACGTATGCAACCAGGTTATTGTGAGTTTTTTATTTTTCACCCTCAACGATTTCAGTTTGTTTTGCAATTGAATTGTTCACATTATAGGTCACATTAAAGGTGGAAAAAGTTCTGACATGATTTATCTTTGTCTCATTCTTTAACATCACAAGAACCTGGCATTTTAACAGGGGTGTGTAGACTTTATATCCACTGTATTACATATATATATATATATATATATATATATATATATATATATATACATACACACACACATAAAGTGGCTGTCAAAGATGCTCAGTTAGATAGGGCTGGTATTCTACCTAGGGTACATTCTTTGTGTGGTACAGAGAGAGGTATCCTGAAGCACATCATTATGGTCTTGCACGGATGACAGCCCAACCACACATATTCTGTCTTCATTTGTACCATTGGTAACCACAGAAAAACACACACACACACACACACACACACACACACACACACACACATCACTTCCCCAACCTGGTTTCACTGTCCACTATAAGATCCAAATAGACATACATTCCTCTGGTCCTCTCCAACTTTCCCACCTTCCCTGGCACAGGAGTGAGAATCATCCCTGGTGCTTCAGCATTTGGACACGAGGTCTGTGAGTTCTCATGCACAGACCTCCATACCAGTGGTCCTCGCACAGTCTTATAATGCAGTACCAGGATATGATGTCTTATCAAGTGTACTGTATCATTAGACTCAGTAAGGACAAAGAGGGGAGTGCTGGCATAGCATTCTGCACTGTAGGAGGGGCAGACCTCTTGCTCCAAACACTGGACCAGAAGGGATGAGGTGTTACCCCAGGGGAGGTAGGTGAGCAGGAGCGTCACAGAAATGTTTTTTTTGTTCCCTTGTTCTGCCATCTACCCTGTTCTCTCTCGGGTCACACTGCCTTGGGGGGGAGGGGGAAGAGACAGAGTGGGTTGGTAGTACAGCATGTACATGGTCACTTGGGTGTCATGTCTGCTTTAAAGTATATAAAGGTCTACTGAGCAAAACAGTGTAGGCAGGATTTTCTCTTGTTTGATGCCGTGAAGCACAGAGGCATTTCCAATGCTTTGCTTCACAATGCGTTGGACACGCCTCTGGCACTCAAAAGGTTAAGCCTACCAAGTTGGTTTATAATTTCTCTTTATTAACATATCAGAATTTTTAAAGCCTTAGTCCTTGTTGTTAATTTTTAACATTTGTAAATTGTCTAAATGATCTACAATAACCCAATTTCAACACTGATGAGTTATCACTAACCTAACCAAAACAAAAACAAATTCCAAACAAATTGCATATTTAAAGTCTGTGTCCCTGCTGTATTTATTGACCGTTTGAGTGCCAGAGAGGTACGCAATACATTGCTTTGCAATGAGTTGCATACCCCTCTGGCACTCAAAGCATTAAGAAAAAGAAAAAAATAATAATAATAAAAAATAATATATATATATATATGCAAAGGTGAAAACAGCACTCACAGGACTTTTTTGAAGGTCAATAATTCAAAGGTTTATTCCACCGACGTTTCGGCCCTACTGCAGGCCTTTCTCAAGATGCTTACGTAAGGTAAAAAAGTCCTGTGAGTGCTGTTTTCACCTTTGCATATTTGGATACTTTTGATTTCAAATCGGCACCCAGGTAATAGAACTTTGAAAGGAGAGTGCACATCAAGGGTTTATGTATATATATATATATATATATATATATATATATATATATATATATATATATTATATAAATATATATATATTTATTCTTTTTCAGTTAGGAGATACTACACCTTTAAAAACTATAGTCAGATGGATTCACAGCACTATATATAAGTGCTGTGAAGATTATACTCAAATGGAAACTAACACACACATGCACATTGAAGTCTGCTGAAAGGGTATAATAATCCAGTACTTTGCAGACAAGTTAAGACATTTGATGGAAAAAAAAGTTTTTGTTGGCAACAATGCATGATTCAAATAGACTATGACGGCTAACCTCTAACTCATGAACATTACTGCACAGTTTATCATTAAAGCCTGCTAATTTTGAGGTTCTGAAAAATTCATGACCAGATCCAGATTATATTCATTACATGTTACTTGTTTAGGTACAGAATGTTTGCTTAAGTAGTTTTTCACATGAAGCTATAGGATTTAATTCCTTTTTCCTTAAACCTTTTGGATGGTAGAGATTTCTTTATTATTCAAAGGGTAAAGAAGAGGCAATGACTCAGTGGTACAGTCTTAAGACGTTTGTGAACTTATTTAAACCAAGAAATATTCACACAGTTATCTACCGTTGCACAATTATTATCCAGACGGAAGCTCCGAATGGCTCAATATGTTTACAGAAATGGTTCCAATGAATAAAAATTGTTTTGATGCCTGAGTTCAGTGAACAGCTTAAAATGAACTATTCCCAAAAATATCCTAATTACTCTAAATGATTAGTTAGACACAATTAATAAGGAGCAGCTAAGCTGAAATAAAATATTGTCTTATAAGCAAAGAACTTTACAACATTCACAGAATATACCTGAAAAATATCCACACTATGTGACATATGAAGCGAGATGCCCTAAGGTGTGATAAAGAGATGATAAAGTTGAGATGACTTCTCCATTGATATCACTTCTCCAGTTTCTATGTTATTTTTGGTCTTTTTTTTTATTAAGATCCCATGTTATTCTATGGTGTTTATGCACTAGAATTTTTCAAGTGGGAGAGATCTTAGTGCAGAAGTGAGAGGAATGAAGGATATCCCCTGAACTTACAACTCAATAGAGCCCCTCTCCCTTGGGGCTCAAACCAGTGCTCACACAGATTAACGGTAAGTTCACTAAAATCCTCTCTTCTCTGTTGTCCAATGTGGAACATAGGAACCATGGGGATATACCAAAGCTATCCACCAAGATTACTGGGTGGGAAAAAAAAGAGAAAAAACCCTGTACTGGAGACTAGTTTCTGTACAATATGAACCAACACCAAACCTATACACCAAGTAACTGCAAAGGAACAGGGAATCAACAGGGTTCTGATCTCTATAGAGAAACAGGAATTCAAAGGACTGTTATGCAGGAACCACAGCCTGAAGAACCTTCCATCCAAAGAAGGCTTCAGCAGAGGCCAGGACATTCACTTGGTAGTGTTTAATGAATGTGTGCAAAGTCAACCATGTTGCACCTTACAGAACCGTTCAGCCTGATTCTTTTACTCCCAAGATGCACCCACTGATCTGGTGGAATGCTCAGTGACTCAAAAAGGAACAAGCTTCTTCCTAAGAACATGTGTGTCGAATGGTTTCCTTGATCTAGAAAGCAAAGTATCCACACATGGGACCTCAGGAATGGCAAAAAGAGAGTCAGATTTCCTGAATGACTGTGTGTGATGAATGTAGTAATTCAAGCAGCATAGCACATACAACAGATGTATGTCCTGCTCCTGTCTATTGGATGGAGCCGGACAGAAGGAAGGAAGCACAATTTCCTGGTTGATGTGAAACTTCAAAACAAACTGTGCAGAAAGCCCTTGGAAATGCGGACCACAGGTAGGGCTGACACATGACCCTCAGCCCTCTGAAGGATCTACTGAACCTCTGCCCAAGTGGCATCCTTCTGGTTCCTTCTCAATGGCTGATATAAGTAATGGCTGTCCCATTGTCTGACTTGATTGTCACTGGAGACCTTGACAGGGGATGAGCCCAGGCAGAGCTTGGCGGATTGCCCATAACTACAGAACATTGATTGCTAAAAGGATCTCCTCTCTGGTCCAGAGGCCCTGGACTATCAAGGGACCTAGGGTAGCACCCCAGCCCAACAAGTTGGCATCTGTGTTGACAATCGGATGCACCAGCATCAGATGGGATAGTTGAAGCAACCAAAGAACATCTTCCTTCATCCGTGGAGACAGAGACATGATGTGAGACAGGTGAGATGGGTGTCTGAACCAGTTCCTGAGAATGTCCAATTGTAACTCCCTTGTTTGGAAGAACAGGATATTGCTTGATACACCTGAAGGGATGAGGATTGAAACTTGTCTTCTGACGGAAATATCCTTCCTTGAAAGATATAAAACTTCATGCCTAAGAAAAGAAGGACCTGAGAAAGAAGCAGAGAAAATTTCTTGAAACTGAGTGCCCATCAATGCTTCTATAGTGTACAGACACACTAGAGAACTGTGAACACAGAGTTTCCCCTGAAGAAGCCTTGAGTAAAAGGTCATCTAGATAAGGGGTCAAGGAGATTCCATGAGCTCTCATGTGAGCTGCCAAAGTGGATATTACCTTTGTAAAGGTCCTCAAGGTAGACTCCAAATGAAAAAGGAGAGCAGTGAACTGGAAGAGACTGCCCTGAAAGGCAAAATGCAGAAAACGCTGATGATTGATGATGAACCCCAAATACTGGATGCGAGCACAGGACTGCCTGGAATCCAGAAGCATATCAATGACATGTTCCACGTGGTCGTCCACGGTTACCGGTCTAGGAACCAACACACCAGGATGGGAAGGATGGGTGGGAACCCATGGCTTCAACAGTGTGATGTGGAATACTGCATGCGTAGAGAACGTGGAAGCAAAAGGCGGTACACCACAGGAGAGATCCATTGCTGCACCCAAAAGGTGCAGATGAAGCGAGGACCCAGTTTGGAAAATGGTTGTCGCAGACGCACATTTTTGACAGACAACCATACCTTGTTACCTGGTGAGAAACGTGGAGCCAGGGACTGGTGTTGATCCACCTGAATCTTATGCCAGACCTGTGCAGCGAGAAGGGTGGTGCGTATCGAGCGCCAATGGTCAACCAAGGATGAGACAAGGGTCTCAGCAGAGGGAATGAAGGCAATGCCAGGATAACACAAAAGGAGTCTGGGGTTGTAACCCAGAGCCACAAAAAACTGTGAACAACCCAAGGAGGTATGATGCAGGGAGTTGTAGGACAGTTTAGCAAGAGGTAGAAGGTGAGACCAATTGTCCTGTTTCTGGTTGCAGTAGCTGCGCAGAAACTGCTCCAAGGACTGGTTGGTCCGCTCAGTCTGGCCATTGGTCTGCGGATGATAGCCGGTTGAGAACTGAAGAGAGATATCCAGACGTCAACAGAGAGCCCTCCTGAATTTGGAGGTGATATGCATCGGTACTCAATGGAGACAAACTATCTGGGTGATAAAGTGGTCCACCAGCACAGATGCAGGGGGTATCTTGGTCAGGGGTACAAAGTGGTTCTGTTTGGAAAAGCTGTTGACGACCACCCAAATGAAGTCCATCGCGATGTGAGTCCAGATTAGGGCTGGTACGGGCAATGGCTGGAGCCGGAGAGACCACATAGCCCAGAAACGAGAGACTGGATTGATGGAACAAGCATTTCTCCAATTTTACATACAAGTGACTGAAGCATAAACGATCCAGAACAATGCTATCACAGTGCCTGTGATTCTTGTCACTCTTTCTTGTGGATCGCTCTGATTTGCTGAGCCAGTTTGGCCCACCCCTGGTGACCTTCTTATGCCTGGCCCAGACACCTGTCAGATGCCCTTTCGTGGTGTTTCTGAGCCAGTAGTGCTGTTGCTGTGTTCCGGATTTCTGTGTACCGAATCGGCTTGTCCTGACTATTCTCCAGTGTTCCTGTTTGTGTATAACCCGGCCTGACTGCGTACCACCTTTGGATCCTGACCCGGCTTGGCTGACGTTCCTGTTAGTGTATGACCCGACTTGTATGACTACCTCCTGCGTGCTCCGACCCGGCCCGGCTGACTTCCTGCTCTGAAGATCGACTTCCAGCCTGTTCCAGTGACCTGCGTTCCAGTTGTCGCGGTCGCGACATTCTCATCTGCTGTTGCCAGTCACCGTGTGACCGCCTTGCCTGGTGTTACCTATTATCTGTGCAGTGTACCGCTACCCTTGCAGAGCTGTGTGTGCCTCAGTGTGCCTCCCTCATCCTGCAGAGCCTCGTTGTTTTGCTGAAGCCTCGAGTAAACGTGCTTATTAACCCTAGCAGTGCTGTCTTGCTCTCACTCTCTCTATTCCCAGAACAGAGCCTCTTTCTCGGTGCTACGTCTGCTGAGTTGGCCGCTCACTGTCGGCAACTCTATCCATTCCGTTGCAGAGTAGTCACGTATTGTGGGCCGGTTGGGCGCCAAGGGCTCTCCCCTATTGTCGGTTACTGGGCGATATCCGTTAAGCAGAGAGGCGGCAGAGAGTAGGCTTCAGCGCTAGCAGATCCGGTATATACGCCCGTGGGGGCTATTGGCTCTAGCACTTCAAATACCGGTATCCGGATAAGTCTGAGGAGGCTTAGTAGCTCTTGCATTGCAGGCCGGTTTCCGTTACGCCCGTGGGGGCTATTCTCACTTGCACTCGCAGAAGCAGATCCAGTAGGTACGCCCGAGGGGGCCAGTTGGATCCCCGTTCTGCTTATTACTCGAACACCTTGGCTAGGCAGTCACGTCTCCAGTACATGGTGAACTTTGTCTACCAGCGCATCCTTATAACACCCAGGCCGTGCCAAACCTCCACATCTGAGACTGACTGTTTATCAAGTTCTTAACCCTTTGGGGTGATATTCCATTCTATTCATAGTATTTGTACATGTCATCTTATTGTGCATTTACACTTGTAACCTATCAGTCTTCACTGTGTGTTTATTTTAACCGTCACTAGAGGGCGAACATTTGCATTATTGTTACTCTGAATAAATTGTGTTTTATTTCACATACTGGTCTGAGTGTCCTAAAACCGTTACAAATGCGCACGTGTTTGTGATGTTCCGCCATAGTAGCAGAGAACACGAGTATATCATCGAGATACACGATAACAAAGGACAAAAGCAAATCACAGAAGACAACATTTATCAGGGCTTGGAAGACTGCCAGGGCATTACGTAGACCAAACGGCATGACGATGTATTCATAATGCCCATACCTGGTGTTAAAAGTGGTCTTCCCCAAATCGCCAGCCCGCATACGGACCAGGTTATATGCCCCCCGTAAGTCCAATTTGGTGAACACCGTAGCTTCACGAAGCCGGTCCAGCAACTCTGAGATAAGAGGGAGGAGGTAGCAATTACGGCGGGTAATGCTATTCAGCCCCCGGTAGTCAATTCAGGGACGCGAGGACCTATTCTCCTTGGACACTAAAAAGAACCTGGCCCCAGTGGGAGACATGGAAGGATGAATGAACCCACGTGTCAGACTGTCCTTGATATAGGTTTCCAAAGCAGAAGTCTCTGGGATAGAAAACGGGTATGTTCTCCCCCCTAGGAGGAGTGGTACTTGGTAACAGGTCGATCGGGCAATCATATGGCCGATGCAGGGGGAAGCACTAGGCTCTGAGTTTGCTGAAGACATCCACCAGATCTAGATAGGGTTCAGGAATGGAGATGTGCGTATCGGTGCGAACGGTGGAGAGACCCAGTGCAGAGACTACAGCTCCTGGCAAGACCGACAATGAAAACGACAAGGAGTTTGTGGACCAGTCAATGCTAGTGTTGGTTTTATGCAACCAGGGGTAACCCAGTATGAGTGGGGTAGAAGGAGACGTGATAACACCCAACACCACCGTCTCGGAGTAGGAGGATACGGATCTCAAAACCAGAGGTAACGTAGTCTGATTGATGAAACCGTTACCCAAGGGAGTACCATCAACAGCAACCACCCTAATGAGGGGAAGCCTGAAGCATACAGGGATCTTGTTCTCTGAACCAAAAGGGACATCAATAAATAGGCCAGCTATAGGCCAGCTGCCCTGGAGTCGATAAAAGCCTAGGTGGACACAGTGCGTTTGTGCCGGGATAAAGAAATGGGAATACATAAAAGTGGAGCTGGGTGGATGGGGATGGTATCCTGACTTAGGGCAGATCCCCTGCCCCCTAAGTCCTGGGGTTTCCAGGTTTATTAGGGCAAAGGCAAGCCATATGGCCAGCTACCCCCCAATACGGACAAAGGTTGTGAGTACGACACCTTGTCTTCTATTCATCAGACAGCTGGTAGACCTATGGGTTCATAACTAGATTCACCAGGGGTCACAGGCACCTGGAAACGAGGAGCCAGAAGAACAGGAGGACGAAGAACAGAACAACGGGAGTGGTCTCGATCCTTCTCTGAGTGTCTCTAAGTGATGCAATGTTCTAAGGAACAACAAAGAGCCACACGTCCTTCCAGAGTATCCGGTATGATCCTAGTGGTAAGCTCATCTTTGAGATGGCTACTCAAGCCCTTACAAAAGGCAGCTTTCAAAGCACTAGGTCCCCAGTCTGTTTCGTACGTGAGGGTATGAAATTCAACTGCATTTCAAGAAGCCCGGTTTCGGCCTTGGTCTGGTCAAACTCAACGCAAAAGGCAGTTAAGAAGGTGTCAAAATCATCCAGTAAAGGGGATTGGTGATCTAGTAAAGGAGAGACTCAGGCTAAGGCTTGGCCTTTAAAGAGTGATACAATAAAGTTAATCTTAGCCTGAGGTGTAGAGAAGGCTTCACGCTGGCAGATAAAGTGCAGCAGGCACAGATTTAGAAAGCCTCTAAGGTCAGAAGTGCTGTCAAACCATTCAGGAAGAGGTAGCCGAGGCAAAGGAGGAGCATGGACCGGGGTAAGAGAAGCGTCCCGTTCTGGACTACAACAGGAGAGGTAGGAATGGAAGGATCAAGGCGTTGTTGCACTTGTTGCAACATGCATGAGATAGCATCCAACTTATGATCCAGACGCACAATGTGTGTGGCATGCTGTTCCAAAAAAGCATTCTGCTGGAGGACTGCCTGGGATAGGTTGGCTGGATCACTGGACATGGTTGTGGTGCGATTATAATGTTACACTCCCAGACAAGAATAAGCAACCCAAACTAACGAAGAGTATATGAAGACTCCTCCAAGAAGGGTTGGAAGGGTGAATACTAGTGTGTGGCGCCAGAATGCATAGCTTGTGAACATAGGCCCCCTGTAGTGGGTTGTGCTGAGGACTCGGCCGTATAAAGTGGCTGGTCATGAAGCCAGGTGACCCCCCTCCAGTTGACCCGAAGAAGGCCCAGGTTAAACCACTACAGTGAGGTCTAACCCCACCAAACCCAGGGAGGATGATTCCAAATGTATAACAGAATGAGTTGAAGACTCAACAGGGTAGGAATGGAACAGGCTGGAGGCAGAGGAACAATGTAGCAGGGACTGGTCGAAGAGGCAAGGTCAGCGTCAGATTGGCAGCAAAGGTTCCAAAAATCAGCAGGCAATGAGAGGTCTACAAGGCAAGGTCAGCGTCAGGCGGACAGCAAAGATTCAAAATCAGCAGGCAATGAGAGTGGTCAACAAGGCAAGATCAGCGTCAGGCGGCCAGCAAAGGTTCAAAATCAGCAGGCAATTAGAGCGGTCAAGGCAGGGTCATAACTAGGCTGGTCAAATGAAGTACAAACACGGTAGGCAAAAGAAGGGTCAGACTAGGCAGGGATTGGCAACAGACTGGATGTAGACAAAGGTTCAGTATAATGGAGCTATAGCAGAACACAGTACACAGCACGGAGACTAAAGCAATCAGGTGCTATAATCGTGCGTCGAGGAACCAGCGCGCATCCTAGTGAAGGCCTGAATCGGAAGTTTGGCTCCGGAGCGAGGCTGGGAGCCGTGTCATCGGCTCGGAGGAAAATAGAGATGAATATAGCAACAGGATGTGATGTGATGCGATGCGGTGACAAAGCTGGGGAGCACGACAATGAGACACCAAGGATTTTTTGGAAGATTGGTCAGACAATTAAATCTTGAACCATGGAGTACTATGTTCAGCCACTGAAAAGGCAGAAGCTTTTCCAGAAAACCTGGCAGCATAAAAGGTCGCTTCCGTAAGGTATGAATTTGCAAGCAGAACCAACAGTTCATCTTGACAATGTCCCCTTGAATGGCATCTGAAAAGCTTTCACCGCAAATAGCTATAGCTCTAGTTACCCAGGCTGTATGTCATGCCTTACCTTCTCCTGCTGGTCATACTTCTGTGAGGGTCAATTGTCTGTGTTCACTTTGCGCACCCATGAGTGTAAATATTCTCACATTTGTACGCAGGAGTGTCATCTGCACTTCCGGTGGTAAGTCATGTAGGGCATGTCTTTGCGCCTATACCTCCGCATCTGCCTTGATTCTGCTCTGATTCTTTGGTTTGACCTCTACCTGCCATGACCTTGGTTTGTCTCATGATTCTGTATGAACTCTGCCTGTCCTTACCTCAGCTGGTCTCCTGATTCTTCTCATCTATCGCATAATCGGCACCCAACTCTTCTGGGTATCTGCCTTGTCCTCCCTACTGGGCTTGTGTCAGTACTACCACTTCGCAGTTCACTGGTGTTTCCATCCTGCTATCTGGTTTGGAGGCCAGCACCACTACATACGGTTTAGGCCACACCAGTGGCTACCATCATACCTTAGCTATGTTCTCTACTATTAGCTCTATAGTATTTGGTACTCTGACACTTTCCAAGCCCTTTGTGACACTGTAGCAATAACAGGTAGCAGGGTGGCACCCATGGCTGCAAAATTCCCCTTCAGTAAGCATTCCAAGCATGTTTTCTGCTTGCTTCTTCAGAGACGCTGAGTCTGCCAGAGGCAGAGCAGTGTTCTTAGCAAGGCAATAGATAGGGGATCAATTACAGATGAAGTACCCCATCACATCAAAGCTTCATGCACTCTCCATTCATCCAAAAGGACCTGGTCCAAAGAATGATGGGGAGGAGAAATAGGTAACACCTTTTTACGTCACTGGAAGATGTCTGGAGAAGTGGTGATAAATCAGAGGCATGTAGTGTCTCCAAGACCTCTCCATCAGCTGAGGGGCAAGAATCCTCCTTGCCGACATCCCCCCAATGATAGGGAGGAATCAAATCCATCCAGTTCGTCTCAGCTTCTTCCTTAGAGGAACACCCAACAAATTGTGGATGACCCCTCAAAAATAGGACTTAAATGCATAACAGGGGTATAAGGTATCCAGACCAAGGGTTTATGACCCCTTGAATAGATGAAGGGTAGAGGAGAATGAAGAGAAAAGGTCCTTAACCCTAACTGGTTCCTGCTCAGCAGATAAGGGCCTCAGAGGAGTGGTGGTCAAAGTGCTGGAAGGACATAGAGTAGCAGAATACTCCCTAGGAAGGCCAGTCTGCCATGAGGAGCAATGGTTTAATGGGTTTAAGGGGATCTCCGAATCCTCTGCTTTAGATTTGCCCGTGTCCCTTAGGCTCTGACGTGTCCAGGAGACCTCCCCAAAGAGTCCAAATTGCAGAAAAGTAGGAGAAAAGTACATATCTGACTAAAAGGGGTTAACATTGCAGGAAGGAGGGGGAGAGACTAGCCTCTGTGTTGCATGTGCAATCACAAAGAAAGATGGCTACTTTACAACCATCCCAGAAAACCCAGGAAACAGGGAATTCTGGGGGTTGCAGTCTTGCACTTCTCTTACTAAAGCCTTATACTTGCATTATGATCCTCCTCCTGCTGTCTCTGTATGTTGTCATGATTACTAATTAGATTCTAAGCTCTTTGGGGCAGGGCCCCCTTTCCAATTTATGATTCCCTTTGCTGAACTCCCCCTCCTTGCAAAAAATGCAATGATCAGTTTAGCCTGATGCTCTTTTCCCTCTCCTGTCTTTTTGTATTGTACTTTTATGATTTCTGCAAAGCTCTGTGTACATGTACGGAACTGTATAAAGATACATACATACATGTTTAGCAAACAGTGGTTCTGTAGCCATTCAAAAATGGCACACTAGCGAGGTCTGGATGTCGTCCCCAGGGTGACATCTATGAAGAGTAGGTCATCCGACTCAATTTAAGCCCACTCTGACCAGAGATGAACAGAGACAGAGATATGTCCATTATTAGAACTGTGTGTAAAATAAAGATGGTCACCACATAGGCACACATTCTTAAAGGAGCCGCATCAGTTTTACAATCCCTTATAAAAGAAAGTTAAACTAAAACCAAATAAAGTGAAATAATGTTGGAAAAAAACAACTAGAAAGTAAGCAAATTCATAGAAAAGCTCAGGGGATTCAAGTATTTGACTCCATAAGGAGGAGAAGTGCTGCTAAGATGAAAGAAAACAGAGATAAGGAACAGAAATGGTTAACTAGCACTTACAGTAAAAGCAGCTATCTAGAAACACACATAATAATAATAATAATAATAAAGACTAAGAACACAGTGCAATACAGGCAAAAAACACCACATCCAGTGGGTGCCACTAGAACAGGGACAAATGACAGGACTATAGAAGTTAATTTACCCACAGCTTCAATCTTCAGAATCCCATCTGCAGTACAATGAAGAGCTTCAGAGAAGCTTAACAGTGAAGACGTATAGCCAAACCAAACTCCACTGGCTTAAAGGGATAGTAACACTTCGTTTTAACTTTATTTTATTTTGTAGGCATTAAAAAAACATGAAGAATGATATAAGTCTTATCTCTCAAACCTTTATGGTTTATGAGATATTCACAAGCAAAGTTCCCCTCCCCGCCCCTTTTACCTAGTGTAAGCCATCTCTTCTCAGATGTGAGTCTGGTTGTATGACAGTACAGATAACAGAAGGGGACAATTTTCTTTGTATGAAAACAATGAAAGCCCTTCCCCCCTTGACAAGGTTTTCAGCTTTTTCCATTATCTTAATTGAAGATTGTCCCTCTCTGCAGTCTATCTGGGCATCTCCCTTCTGATCTGGTTAAACAGGGGGGGGGAAACTTTGTTTGTGAATATCTCTTAAACCATAAAGGTTTCAGAGATAAGGCTTATATCATTCTTCATGTTTTTTTAATGCCTACAAAATAAAATAAAGTTAAAATGAAGTATTACTATCCCTTTAAGTTTCTGAAATAAACTTGTGACCTGGGCAATCCATGAACAAGGAATCTAGTTAACGGGAGCCTGCCTAATGGGGAATTAAATAGCCTATATTACCAAGAATAAAAGATAAGACGTTTATCTAAGAAAACAATGTCCGCGTACCATGGAAAAAGATAATATATATTTTTCATACAAAAGAAAATGTTACTGCCCCATTTAGCCACAGCCTTTACTTACTGTACCACTGTAGGTAGCAAGGGATGGGTTTGTAAAATAGCCACTTGTACTTTAGGAGGTGCTGCTTGCAGCCTTATTAAAAGCAGGTCTCACAGTATACTGTACTGAAGGGATCATTCAAAAAGCCTCTAACGTCACTTTTCCAATCGTCAGGTTACACAATGCCAAGGGGGAATATCAGGCAATAGTTGCCTTGTAAAGGTTATCAAGGTATGGGGACTTTTACAGATTGTCTGTGAATATTGCAAAATGCTCTTTCATACAGGAACAAGATGTATATTAATATTAGAGTTAATTTAAAATGGAAATGGCATGAGTTCACAGCCTCAGCTCAGTTCCAGCAACAGCATCCATGTTGACAGCTTTTGTATGACTTATTTTATGCAAATGAGCTAGCAGTGGAATCAGGAAGTGGCAGCTGGGATGGGAAGCAGTGTGGATTGTTAGTATCTGACTGGCCTGTTAGCCAGTACTGTATAATTTGCAGAACTGACACATAAATAAGCAAAACATCTCAAACAATTGTTTTAAAAAACATGGAGAACAAAACACTGGTGATTTTCAAATATCTTAATAACCAAATTAATTCTAAAATGTTAATTTCACGTTAAACCTTTGTGTTCCAGAAAAGGGTCAAATGCAATATATAGCAAAACGTTGGAACTACTCTTGCAGTTAAAGGGTAAACAGACCATGCACAACCAGTATATAGCATTTATTAAATCCCACCCAGTCAATGAAAATAAAAATGTTGCCATATATAATGAAAATAATTACTTGCTGTAAGAACAGATATTACTTACAGAAAAGATCTGAAACACTACAGCATTTACATCTGTTCAATACTATCACCAACACTAAGTGTTCCCATGCTAAATTTTCCTATTATCAAGATTTAAAGGCCCATAGAATTGGCCAGGATTCTGGCTGCAGTCCTAGTAATCGTTTGTCTTTAGGGAATACTTGATGGCTTTTGGAATAGGGATGTTTCAAAAAAAGTGATTAAGAAAGTGTTTGTAGCATTATCTACAGAATTCAACAGCTATATCTATTTCAATTCAACAACTATTACTACATCTGTTTTATTTCTTGTGTTTTATTATTTCCATAAGAGATGGATAAAATCAGGTAGTTAAATATTTATTAGATTTTCTGTTATAGAACAATGTATAATCTAATTGATGATGTAATATGAGTTTGTGGTTCCTAGAATAATATACCCTATATGCAGGCTTCCAGCTGCTGATGGACAACTCCCATCATCATCAGCAGTCCAAAAATAGACTGGAGGGCTTTAGGTTGCCCGAGCCTGACTTAAAGCGGAACTACCACCCAATAAGAACATTGCCCCACATAACTGCCCAACTGGTGACTAACTGCTCTGCGCTAGTCGCCAGAATTATTACCAGATTAAAGAGAATTCGCTATTCTTCCCAGGCTGACAGCAGGACAGAGATCGGACATCTTGCCATAGTGACATCCACGCGCCTGCGCTGTCAGTCCCAGCCGGGTCTAAGAGGCATTGCTAGGAGCTGTTGGGCTCCAAAAGGGACTGACAGCGCAGGCGCGGACGTCACTAAGGCAAGATGTCCATGCTCAGTCCTGCTGTTAGTCCGGGAAGAATAGCAAATGCTCTTTAATCTGGTAATAATTCTGGCGACTAGCGCTACTGAGCAGCTAGTCGCCAGATGGGCAATTATGAGGGGCAATGTTCTTATTGGGTGTTAGTTCCGCTTTAAATACACAGGACTCGTTATCACTCTTTTTTGGGTGTAAAGTCATGTAATAATGTTTTGCTCTATAGGTTCCGTTTGGTGAACTCTGAACGTACTCTTGCACTTAAATGGACTATGTTGTGTGCAAACAAAAAGTGCAGAGTGGGAACACAATGGATGACTATGAACCTAACTATGAGCGTATTGTGCACCTTAGTAGCTGTACTATGGCAACATGGGGGTGTATTTAATAAGCTCAAGAGGTGTAATTCTGGAGCAAACCAACTGCAAACTAAGGGACAGACAAAAATTCCCACTGATTTAACCCTTAAAGTGTCAGAAGTGTATCCAACACATTTAACTCAATACGTTGGATACCTCTCTGAACTCAAAGGGCATAATGGGGCTTTTAATTCCCTGAATGCGTCTGAGGAGATAAAACCTACATTCAGATCATTTGGGATTTTCCTTTTGTCTCGTATAGTGCAGTTGCTTTGTTCCAGAATTGCAACCCTAGCTTATTAGATATGAGTCATGAGTTGCATTCATGCAGGTGTGTAGCACTGTAAAGCTATTTTTCTTTGTACAGATTCTTCACACTCTGACATGCAGAACATGGAGAATCATGAAAAATGTATACCAGTGTGTGATCCATCTGTAGGGTGTATACATGAGGAATCCACAATTAACTAACTGCTGTGAATGTTTACTGATCAATGGCTGCCTCTTGTGTCACTGATGCTGATGTTTTTCCCATGATTACTCCATTTCTTATTACATCAGCCTCAACGAGACCAGTGTATGAAAATCTGGAGTCATTACTGGGCAAAGAACCTCTGGCAAATGGACAAAAAAAATTCCCCAAATTCCCTTAGATCTAATCCTTTGGGAGCCAGAGAGGTAACAAAGTGCCCCAAATTCCCACTGATTTAACCCTTTGGATGCCAGAAAGAATCCAATGCATTTTTGTTACCTCTCTGGCTCCCAAAGGGTTAAATAGGGGTTTTAACTGCATAGATCTGCAGTGCTTTTGAGACCTCACTAGAGTTCAAGGAGATACAAATCTGCATTTCAACTGGAATTTTTATTTGTCACCAACGATGCAGCTGGTTTGCAGTGGGATTACTCAGGTTCTTCTTGGTACATCTGCCTCTCTAAAACAATGGCAATTAATATAATATTTGATCTAGTATTGTTTCCCTGAGATTACAAAATGCTGGGTCTATCAAAAACACATGATGGCTCTCCACCATATATGTGTTCTATACCACTAATTAATAAACACTCCATTTTAACACAATCTGCAATTGTGGCTTTATCACTAGAGCCATAGCACAACTCATTGCACTTCATATTCTAACAGTCTTAATCTGAGGTAGACTAGAGTCAGATTTACACCTCCCCCCTCCCCCACAGTAAGGTATCCTAAGTGCCCTTAGCCACATTGATGTCCGCTAGGGTGTCTGCGTGTCCTTCATTGCCCGGGACAGTCCCGGATTTTATGTTTGTGTCCCTTATCCTGGGCAGCCCCCTTCTGGGACAATACAAAGTCCCGAATGAAGACTCCAGAGCACAGAGTTCTAAACAATAGAAGGAGAACTGCCCATTGTCTTCTGTGACAGGAAGTGATGCCTCTGCTGGGCTACAAGAAAATGGCTTCCAGACAGATCTCAAACACTTGAGAGATAACTGAGCCTTGATCTGGGCATCAATCGGGAGCTGCAGTGTAATTTTGTTGTAGTGTGATGTTAGTTTAAGGCTTTGGGCTTGATGTATATTTTCCTGTAGTCCATAAAAGGCATTACTTTCTGACACAGCAATGAATGGGCAGTTCCCCATATAGTGTTTAGAACTCTGTGGTGCGGTCACCCTAATGTCCACACCGCTAGTCATTACATGACCCATCTCACATGGGTTAAGGGGTGAAAGGAGGAGCAGTTCTGGAGCAAACCATCTATATCACCCTGAACAAAAAAACGGCCATTGACTTAAATAGCAAAAGAAAAATGTATCCTTTGCTAATTCACACAGATTATCCAGAAATTATAAACCCTGAGTAAAGTATATATTATACCTGTGTGTTCATTTATTTCAAACCAATTAGGGTCTTGTTGCATAATTTGGCCAAAGTAAGCTTAACCCTTTGAGTGCCAGAGGGGTACACAACGTACTGCAAACCAATGCGTTGTGTACCCCTCTGGCACTCAAATTATTAAACTTGATTACCCCACCAAGGCATCCCATTGATTTAAATAGGGCTTTTAAACCCCTGAATGTTAGAGCAGTCTCAGAGGGGTTGGTTTGCAATGTAATGGAGATGTCGCTAGCATTCAAGGATTTAAAAGCCCCTTTTAAAGGGATAGTAACATAAAATATGCAAATAATTATATATTGAAAGGTTTATCCTCCTGAGTATAACAAGGGTACTCCCAGTGCTGAGAGGTGTTTTATTCAAACATTATTGCAGCTCAAATGTGTAATTTTTAGGTACAATATCTCAATGGCCTGAGTAGGGCTATTGCTAAATCACCAATGGACAGCTCTGGTCAGTTGACTATAAACCTCCACAGGTTGGCGTAGCAAGAGCACCAGTGTAAAATTTCGGGCCATTGAGATATTGCATCTAAAAATTCAAGTTTGGGCTGCAATAACTTTTGAATAAATCATCTCTCAGCAGTGGGAGTGCCCTTGTTTTAACCTAGATTGTCTGAAGGGAAAGAAAAGAGCTTCAGGCAGGAAAGAACCTGTACTATGGCACTCAGGGTATTAGAATTCTTTAATCTTTAATAAATTCGTAAAATGATAAAGAACATACATGTGGCAATAGTAGTAAGTAGACAACAACTATTAATGTTAGGAGGAACCCTAGTATATTCTCCCAGCATTCTGTGCATTCTGGCAGCCTCTAGTGCACATGACTGCATCGGACAAACATTCTGGCCTCTTATATTATAGGAGGATATATATCATATGAATTGTTACTATCCCTTTAAATCAATGGGAATTTAAATGTGTGCCCTGTGGTGTAGTTGGCTAGCACAAGAATGACTCCTCTTCAGTTTCCTGAATATAGCCCTATGTGCTGTAAAACACTACAAATTCTAATGAAAAAGGCAAAAACAATTGGATGAGACAAATTCTGTGAAGCGCTGTGGAAGCATTTCCTCTCAGATTCCTTTATAACACTACTAGACAAGAAAAACATTTGTGCTGCATTTTTTCTCAATGATTATTGCTTGGAATTACGTATAATGTAACTTTATTGCTTCCTATCCTGAACAGAAGCATTTCCCCTTTACCTGCGGCTGCAAATGTCTCAATAATCTTGTTATGATTAATATCTTTGTAAATTTTATTAAATGCACACCAATACCTCCTAATAATAAACTCCCACATATCTTAAAGTGCATTTGTCATCTTCGGTCCACGTTTGCGTATGTGAAACGTCATAAAAAAATACATAGTCTTACACTGGAAGAAAGCAAATGAACCCCTTAAGGATGACCACATAAAAAAATGAATCTGTATCATCTTAGCGAAGAGATCAACAGATGCATAGTTTGCATTTCTGTACGCGGAGCTCTCTGAGTACAATTTCTTATGTTAATTTATGGTAATAAAGTTTCAGTATGGCATCATCTTTATTAGCATATGAAAATACACTGAGAGAGACTGAATTAATGAATATGCTTGTTTATATAGTGACACACAAATACACAGCATTTTACAGTTGATGGTTTCAGATAAAACAGGGTTACCAAGTGCCTAACAGAGAGCACCTATAGGAGTGGGGTCCATGCTGTAGAGCTTACAGTCTTAACCCTTTTGAGCAGTAGAGACATTTCAATCACACGGCAAAGTAATGTGCTGGATACCTTTCTGTTACTCAGAGCATTAATTTGAATGCCAGAGGTGTATGCAACACATTTCCCTCTGGCACTCAAAGGGTTAAGTGAATGCAGGAGACATATTGAGTACATAATAAATAAAGGTATCAATATCTCTTAACTCCCTAAGGACCCATGATGTGCCAAGACTGTCACGGCGGTTCTGCACTTAAGGACCAATGAGAGACCTGGCACGTCATGGAATTCAGGGGTCCTCACACAGCAGCATGCTGCTCAGGGAACCCTTATTCTGTTGCACAAAAGGAAAAAAAAAAAATCCAGTTGTTAAGGGGTTAAACTATGCACACTCTGGTCTTTTAGATAACATGACAGAAAGGGCGTGTTGAATGAAGATTCATAATACAAGCTTAGATGCAAGGTGACAGATCCACCTTAATCTGACAGAAAATCCTAATGGCTACGTGAATATAAAATGAATTATCAGATAGTATACTTGATTATATGCAGAATAATACCAAGACCCCAAGACTCTCTTAAATCCTAAAAAACTTTCAGTAGGAGAAGTCTGGGGTCTTTGAGTCCTGCAACAGAGAGTCATGTCCGTCTTCATGGAAATGGCACCCACCACTAACTGAAGATTCATTTTGGAGAACCAGTTCACTCTGAATAGATTCCTAGTTCTCATTACATTTTTCCACACTCATCAGTATATGTGGGTTTATTATTAGGTGGTGCATAGTACATTTTTATTAAAATTTTTATTACAATAGCAGTATTTATTCAAGTATCTATCTGTTATCTTCATTTAATTATGCATACTAAAATAGCTATTTTAGATTTTCTCTGTGTTATGGACACAGGTAACAGCTGTTATTGTGAAACCCTTTGCGCCAGATTAATGAACCTAAAGCCATGAACCAATACACTCTGCCTGTATTCTTTGTCCTTCTTAATAACAAGTGTACATGTATAGGAAGTGAGATACACACAAAGGCTGATGTACTAGGGAAAAGCGGTGCATATAAAATACCTGTTGTTTTTAAATGGGGATTTTAAATCCTTGAATTACTTCTCAGTGAGCAGGACACCCCCTCAGTCATTCAAGTGTTTAACCCCTTAACGACCCTTGACGGTCATAGTACGTCAAGGGCCAATCTGACTGAACGACCCATGACGTACTATGACCGTCATGGAGTTCCGGGCTCCCCCCGCGGCTGCACACCGTTCGGGGAGTCCGGAACCGGAAAACAAAAAAAAAAACTCCACGGACGTTGAGTCGAGTCACAGAGCTGATACCCCGGTCGTTAAGGGGTTAAACGTCCTATTTAAGTTAATGGAACTTTTTGTTTGTTCCCCTAAGAGCACCAATAGGAAAAATACATAGCCTTACACTGGAAGAAAGCAAATGAACCCCTTAAGGATGACCACAGCACTTTTTTTTTCGTAGGCGTGGGCACAAAAGTCTGTGACGTGCAAGGAACGTCACCAGTCCAGGACGTTCCTGGCACGTCATGGGTCATTAAGGAGTTAAAGAGTTGCGTTTGCAAAATCATATTTACTGTCAAATAAATAGCTGGCCAGTCATCAAAAGATGTAATAAAAACACAACATTAAACCTGAGTACTTCCACAAACACTTCACATAAACTTCATGGTTAGATCTCTAGCAGTCCGGTACCTCCTTATGATATTAATAACTGTCAGAGAAGGAAGTTAATACTATCAATAGTGGGTGTTAACACGCACATCCTTCTCAGTAAATGGAAAGACATTTTGAATCCCTGATCAAAAAAATTAGAGTAATTCTAGAGCGAAGCAGCTGCACCAAAGGAAGACATGAACAAACCCATTAATTTCAATTGGTCTTTTAACCCCTTGAATGCAAGAGAGGTCTCCAACACATTGCTTTGCAACATGCTGGAGACCTCTCAAGCATTCAAGAGTTTAAATTTCCCATTTAAATCCATAGGCATTTTTAGTGCTCCCCTTTAGTTCAGCTGATTTTTTTTCCCAGAATTCCTCTGCTTTTCTTTTCAACATGTACCATTACATGGTTTCACTGATGTTTACATTTCATTCCCACCCTGCTCTTTGAACATGTGCCTCCCAACTACATGCTCACCAATAACTTGTCAAACAGAAGCTGTGCAGCTGCACACAGACAAACACTAATGTAAGCGATAATGTTACTGCTGTGTTTGTATCTGTTTTTATGTCATCTGCTTATAGCACTGAGGAAGAGAACTGTTATCTCCATACTGTGCATGTGACAGGGAGATGCTATTCTCCAGAAACACAGTGTTTGGGTGGCATTTAGACTCACAGTGGCTAGATAAATAACAGTAAACAATACGTGGACCCGCAACATTTGTGTGGGTTTCTCAGGCACAACCATTTGTTACATTAGAGATAAAAGTTTAGGGAATTCTTGGTATGTCCCTGTTCAAAAGTAATTATGGATTACTGAGAGATTAAAATGAAGGGCTGTATGTTCAAAAAAATTGGAGGAATTCTTGCACGAGATGCTAATATAAATCTACCTCTATATAAATCCTTGGTAAGGCCTCATCTTGAATACGGAGTACAGTTCTGGCTAGTCTCTCTTATAAAGAGAGACTAGCCATCCTGGGTTTGTTTACCTTAGAGAAGAGACATCTAAGTGTGTTTTGATTACAATTTACAAATATATTTAAGGTCAACACAAATGACTGCCCAATTAATTATTTACGCAAAGAACTGAGCTAAGAATGAGAGGACATCCATTATGACTAGAGGAAAGGAGCTTTCGACTAAGAAAAGGGATTTTTTTTACAGTAAGGGCAGTAAAGACATGGAATTATTTGCCTCAGGATGTTGTGCTTGCAGATACTGTAACTGCATTCAAAAAAGCAATGGCTACCTATCTAGCACAGAAAAATATTGAGAATTACGACAGATGGTGTGCATCCCCGCACGGCTGCACACCTTCTCAAACCAAACCCTATCATCAAAATAATTATTCAATTAAGTACTATTCTGTAAAATAGAAATCCAAAAAAAATCAGTATTGGTTGAAATGTTTTTATACTAATAATTACCTAGAAATTATTTTTATTTCTGTTAGATACACTAATACCAAATATATAGACTTGTAACAATTTTTTGTTCGTTGAGTTGTTTACCATGAGAAACAAAAAGGCATCCAGCTCTCCTTTTTTGACATTGTCCATATGATTTAATAATGCTTACTGTCTTGTGGGTCATTTTTTAACAAATGCCCATGATGGAAAATATTTTGTAACTTAGCATGTGATTAAAACAAGCCTTACATTACCAGCAGCGCAGAACAATCTACATGAGACAACTGTATGTCAATCTCCATATTTACAACAAAAAGGTTCACAAGGCATAATTACCTCACAGCAAGAAATAACATTATTAAAGCATGATGTTATCGAAAAAAGACACGTTTAAGAAAGCAAAATTGGCTAAGATCCTTTTTAAATAAAATGATATACATTTTTTGCCAAAAACTAAGCTTTCACAAAATTCCATATATACAGCACAGAATCTAAGGCTCATTTCAGAAAAGCAAAATAATTCTTAATGACCTGATTGTCCTTACATCCTCTCTGCCAATTTACATAAATCAAAAAGAACATTATTCTCACCACTTTTGTGTTACTCGTTACAAGCAAGCAGTTTGTGGCTTTGAATGGCTGCCGGCACATTCATACGAAGACCAAAGTTAAAATTTTATTCTAGAGCTCTACCATCCAATAAATAACACAAAAATGTATTGGATGGGATATCTGAGTAGATATAACACTTTCTGATTTTTAGTTAATAGCATTAGGAGAGAAAATTATTGGTATGCACTATAAAGGCTAGTTTTTTTTAATACACAATTCTTAATAATATGTGCAAGAATATCCTTACATCCCCAAACTATGACCCCCTAGTATTAAAGCACTCATTTTGTGTTTTAACACTATGCCAGTCAGACAGAAAGCACTTATTTATTGTTTTATTTACACATAGAGGGGATATATAGGGTCCAAAACAAACTCGTTTAATTCATTGGCTGTGTGCCAAGTGCTATGGGAACAGAGTTCCCATACATTAAAACTGCTGCCTCCGTTCAATTGCAAGGCCAGGTGATGTTAGCAGCAAATGAGGTTCTCACAGGAGATTATTTTCCTTGCTTACAGAAGCCCATTGATGGTGGATTCACTGACACTGGGCATCTACAGACCTATACAAAGGAGAGGCATCTCCCATGAGCACTTTACTCAGCACTATCATCCAGCCTTGCAGATCACTGTGATCTTCAAAGCAAATGGGGGGGAATGGTAATGTTTTGAGCTACAGGAATTCCATTCCCATAACTCTTGGGATACAGATAATTAAAATTTTGTGCAGATCCTATGTTGCCCCTTCAAACACGGGTCAGAGCTGAGATGGGGATAATTAATTTATTCACCTCCTTAAAGCACTGAAATGGCACTCACCATAAGTGAACAGCCGCAGTACCCTCACAGGTGTCTACTCCTTGGGAACCCCAGCATTACATCACACACTGTGCACTCACCAAGGGACAGTACAATGGATCTAACTACTTACTAACCAATGTTCCCATAAACCTGTTAGAATCATCTTAGACTTCTTGCACCTTCAATAACTGAGAATAGGATAGTGTAAAAGCAGGAGAGCTCTGCAACTTTCCTCTGGTCTATAAGCCCTTCCATATGCACATGCTCACCCAACCAGTCAATACACTGGGATTGCCTAAATCTCACCCAGCCCTCTCAATGTTCATTCCAATTTCCTTCAGTGGTGTTGGTTATTGAAAATTAATGGAAGGTTAAAAAACAGAAGTAAAAAACATCTGAATTTAGACGCCCACATGGAACTTTAGAGGCCAACATGAAAAAACAAATTGATCATTTTTTTACATTTGTAAGGCCACTAAGTTTGGTCAGCAATAAGCTCTCTAATGCTGCAGCCTATTTCACTGTTAACCCCTTGGATGCTAAAGAGGATGCACTGGTAAATTATCAGTACCTGTTTACATTTTAACATTAACTTAAATATTGTAGAGTAGTTTTCTGTTTCAGAACTTTCCATACATATATTTCCATATCTTTTCTGCCCTTCTGCTAAATAAATATCAAAAGGCATTACCTTGTCAGTCCATGTAAACAATGGATTACCTGGTGCATCCCCACTGAAAGCCATTGACTGTGAGGGTCAGTGGTGTTCTATGGAGGGCAACTATCAGTCATAAAGAATCAATGTGCTGTTGATCAGGAGGAGCCAGATGTGCCTCTCATGATTACATTATAGAAGATAAGGTTTTCCAAGAATGCAGGAAAAGAGACAATAAAGTTAACCCCTTGAGGATGAGAGGGGGTGTACAGCTTGTTGAAATGCAGTGCATTGTACACCCCTCTGGGCCTACCTCTCAGGCACTCAAAGAGTTAAAGGGACAGGAATATCCCATAAAAATGCTTAGAGTTTTGTAGAGGTTAGAAAAATAAACAATATGACACAAATCCTCTCTCTCTAACTGCTATGGTGTGAGAGATATCCTCCGCTAAAGTTCTCCTTCTCCTGATATCAGCTGTAAATCTGACAGAAGGAGACCTGTGTCGGCTGACACGAAGAGGCTCTTCAGCAGAGCAACAATAGTGCGGTTTTAAAAAATTACTACTTTGGAACGGTCTGAAAACTGTGCTTGCTAACCAGGCACACTTTGTGGACAGTTCCAAAGAATTATTTCTTTTTAAATTGTGCTATTGCGGCTCTGCTGAAGAGCCACTTGTTGGTCGCCGAACCAGGAACTCCTGCTGTCAGCTTACAGCTGACGTTAGGAGAAGAGGAGGGAGAAGGGAAGGGAAGTTTAACAGAGGATATCTCTCAAACCATAGTGATTTGCGAGATAGGATTTGTGTCATATTGTTTATTTTTTTAACCTCTACAAACCTCTAAGCATTTTTATGGGACATTACTGTCCCTTTAAGAGAAAGAAACAAAACAAACAAGCTCTACACTAATGTATTTGATGATACACAAAGCTTACAGTCACTTTTTTTTAAAGTGTGTCCCTTTAATGTGGGCTGCACCCTCTAGCAGTTATTTAGCATGAAGCAGAACATTCAACATTTTTTACTTTTTTTTTTGACATGCCAACTCTCGCAGCTCTCAAGTTCAGCAATTGTATACATCTTACTATTGTATTTAACCCTTTGAGTGCCAGAGGGGTACACATTGCATACCCCTCTGGCACTCAATGAGTTAAAAGAATAATGTGTTGGGTTTTTTTCTTTTTGTGTCTCCAGGACATACTTAAAATGAGAGAAAACACAATGCATGCTTCCTGGTAAAACTCATTCTAAATAAATAAAAAATAGGCTACATGTGAGAAAGACAAAGTACTACTTTTAAAAATACACATTTTTCATATTACTTAATATTCTTAAACTTGTTTCTTTCCTCTGTGAAAGGTATAAAGAACCAAGTAAAGGAAGCATTAATAAAATTGTATTGAAAATTCAAAGTGACACCATGATCATTATTTCAGACTGAAATGTTGGACATGGTATCACTGAATTTCCAATACTATTTTATTATTGCTTAGAAGACATGCAAATGATTCCTCTACTTTGTTCTTTATACATATTGTGAGACTGAGGTCGGGGAAGCACACTACTGAACTGTAAGACACAAGTCTTGGCAAAAAGCATTTTGATACAAGAAGTATATTCATTGGGATGCCCAGCATTACATCACACACTTTGCTGTCACCAAGGGACAGTACAATGGATCTAACCAATATTCCCATAAACCTATCAAAACATCTTAGACATATTGCACCTTCACTAAGTGAGAAGAGGATAGTGTACATATAAACTGTATATATAACTAGCTTGTATAAACAGAAAAATGATTACGCATAGCTGCCTACACACGCTTGAGAAAATCAATTTGAATATATATAGTAGCTAAAAAATAATGTTTTACGTACATTTGGTAGGAATGCATGCTATATAAATGGCTATGAACTATTTTAATTTTTAAGGCTATTGTCCCATTAACTCTGAATTACACAGTGGCACAAAACACACCAGAAAGAGATAAATAACATCTACTTAAAGGATAACCATCACGTTTTATTAAGTTTACTACTCCAATGGGAGCAGATTCATTAAAAAGCCTAGGGCTGCTATGTGCAGCCCCAAAATGGCTTCTGTCAACCATGTGATGGGTCAGAAAACAGATCCCCTTGGCTATAATGCAACACAGAAGTTAGTATGTCCTCGGTTATTTGCACCGTGCCCATAGACCTAATACAGATAATGTATCTGGATCCGGCACTGCAGGAAGCAGTATCAGTGCACTGGAGGGGACGGCTCTTTTCAGACCACTGTTGTGCTCCCATGTTGGTCTGCCAGGGTTCACAATGTGGGTCCAGCTTCATTGGCAGCGGGTGCAGACCTGCTGATAGACCATTATCTATGTGACAGTTGCACTCAAATGGTTAAAATAATAAGCATCAAATGGCATTAATAACATTTCCCCTTAACCACTTAAGGAACAGAAGGTTGTGCAGTTAATTTATTCACAATGCATTGCACACCCCTCTGTTCCTCAAGGGGTTAACATATTTACACAAATCAGATAAGTTTGCAACCACCACAAATTTGGAGAGCATTACTTAAAAAAACATAACTTCAAATAAATCCCGAATGAAATGCTCAGTGTGTGACATATTGGCCTTGTCATGGCATCTTTAACTCTGAAATGTCTTAGTGCTACGTGAGAATTTTCTATTTCCTGCTGCTTCTCCAATAAAAATTGTTAGCATGTGTTTCCCCCTGGCTTGTGTCACATTTCTATACTGGAGTTAATATTCCCACTTGTAACATCACAATATTGAAATGTAGACTACGAAATATGTTCTGACAAGTGTGAGTTGATAGCTTGCTAAGCAGATCTCTATACACACAGAGAACACTATCTCACACTGAGTATATATCTCAGTAAACATCCTTATCTATAGCTTATGGAGTTAAATTGTCTTTTTGCCAAAAATTAATGCTGGGACAAAAATCATTAATCTGTACTTACGCGGGTTTTTTTGTTTGTGAAAAAAAAATTATTAAAAGGCTAAATGAGCAAATAAAAATGAACAGTTTTTTGCTTAAAGGGGAACAATCACCTCTTAAAAATGTTTGAGCATATGTTTAGTTAATAAATTAGTATTAGGCAAGGTGTTTTTTTTTTGTCTTTATGACTGCCTAATTCTTCTCCCACCTCCGTAGCAGCTGCCCCAGGGAGCGCATTTACTTTTCCCTTTGGTGTGATGTGAATGTCTTCTATCGTTAAATCAAGCTCCAGTTAGCATTATACTGAGGTTGCAATCTCAGTATAATGCTAACTGGAGCACGATGTAACGCTAGAAAACATTCACACCACACCGAAGGGAAGCGTGAACGCTTTCCCTGGGGCAGCTGGGAGGGAGGTGGGAGGAGAATTAGGAAGTGAAAAAGAGCTGTGCTGTGCACATTATGTGGAAGTGCACAGCTTGAAGATGAAATATCATTAAAAGTAGGTACATTTAGAAAGAAAAAAAAAAAACGCCTTGCCTAATACTACTTTATTAACTAAACCTCTGCTAAAAATGTTTAAGAGGGGATTGTTCCCCTTTAAGCGGAATTTTGAAAACATCACATGCAGTCTATCCACCAAATATCATTTTAACACAGCTAGTGTGGTTTGGAAATAACACCTAACAGTGAAATTGGGATACACACTAAGATTAGAGAAGTAGCATAAACTATCCATTTCCAATGCTATTCTATCAGTGTCATAAGTAGTCATTAGAACGCGTCAGTGTAGACATTTTTGGGCTCCCTAATAAAATATTTTCATGGACACATAACTAGAACCAGTTGAACCCTGGGGCAGATAGAGCCCTCTTGGATGCTGCATCCCAGCACAACAGCACCCCATGCCCCTATATTCAGTGGAGCTTATGAAATAAGACGGGGTAGCATTAACACACCATAGTCTTTAACTATGCAGAAAACTAAGTTTTAGAGTGGGGTTTTCCAATTTGGAAATCAAAAAAGAATTGTATACTGCAGTCTGCATCATGTAAATGGCAACCATTTTGTATCATGCCCTACACTTTTGCATGGTGAAGTACGGCTGCATGAGTTGATCGCACAGATCAACTCCCTCCATGTGCTTGTTGTAGTCTCTGATGCAGACTGGCTTTCTTAGTACCCCTTGTGCCACGAACAGAGACTGCCACAGTTTTGTCCTCATGCATGGTGGAAAGCATGTAGACACTTTTTCTGTCCTTGAATTTAACTGCCAGCAGCTCTTGTTGGCACAAAGCTGAGGACGTCCCGGTTTTTAGTTGTTTTTTTTTTTTTACACACCTTCTTTGGGCATCTCCCTGCAAGTGCGCCTGACAGTGCCACAGTGTCAAAATAAAAAAGTGAGTTAAATAAAAGGGGGCTGGTGTAATATAATATAAATGATATCCTTTATTTAATAAGCGGTAAATTAGATCCCAAACTATTTTCCCATTTGTTCCCAGAGATTCGGGGAAACCAAGAGGGTCAAGTTGGCTATCCTTGCCCTCGTCAATTTGAAAAGCCTGAGAATAGCCTGTAGCACTTTCGCACAATTTTATAAAATGTAATGCCGAATTTGGATCACTTGGAGGGGATGTATTGCTTGAATTCTATTTTATAAGGGATTCATCTAAACTTTTCCTGTAAATGATTTATTAGGGGGTGAATTTTGAACAGTCTGTCATACTGGAGGTGTTCTTTTGGGAGGCAAAGGGAATTATCTCTGAAGTGCATAAAGCGCAAAATAATTTCGTATCTAGGCCTGGGCATTGTTTTGGCAAATATAGGGGTATCATATATGGGGTTTTTACTCCAGTGTGATCCAATACTTGTTTTTTTTTTTACTATGCCTATTGTCATTGTAAAGACCCAGAATTTCTTATGTTCTGAAAGGTCTGTGGGATGCCATATTTCCTCCCTGAAAACAAACGCTGATGGGTTGGCAGCAATATATTTGGCTGCATATAAATTTATTTGAGACAATTTCCCCAAAAATTTCTTCTCCCAAAAATAAATAAAAAAACTGAACATAGGTAAATCCTGCCACGTCCACTTTAATTCCTGGGTTGCCTGTGAATTCAGGAATTTGTGGGCATAAATTGGCTGGTGATACCCAGCAGGAGTGGCAGTACTTGTGGCAGGTCTTGGGGCAGTACTTTTGGCAGGTCTTGCGGCAGCTCTTGGGGCATTTCTTAGGGCAGCTCTTTGGGAAGGTTTTTGGGCAGCTCTTTGGGAAGTTGCTGGGGCAGCTTTTGGGACATTTGCCGGGGCAGCTCTTGGAGCAGTACTTCTTTTTTTCACAGAAGGTCTAGCATCATCACTACTAGAGCTGCTCTCACTCTCAGAAAACTGAGTGATGTCGAAGTCTGACGCAGTGTCTGTGGCTTCTGAGTCAGACACCAAAAAGGAATATGCCTCTTCTAAAGTATACGTCTGCTGCATCGTATACACCTACTCTAAACTAAATAAATTACTAACGTCTATACCTAACTATACCTAACTCTCACCCCAAACGGTCAATGTTCCTGTGATAAATTTTTTTTGTATTTTTTTTTTCCCTATTCTACTCCTAAACTTAAAATCTATCCCTAAGCCTTACCCTAACACATGTATTCCCTGAACCTACCCAAATCAACTACCTATCTAAACTAGCTTATAATATAAAATACATTTTTAAATAAAATAAACCCTTTTTTGTTGTTGTTTTTTCCTACGCTATCCCTAAACCTAAATCTAACCCTAAACCTTACCCTAACCCACTTATACCCTGAAACTACCTAACCGAAGTCAACTACCTATCTAAACTATACTTATATTTTTTTATTTTTCCCTTTTTTGCTTTTTTGTTTTTTTTCCCTACTCTACTCCTAAATCTAAATCTTACCCTAAACCTTTCCCTAAAACACATAGACTAAATCTACCCAAATACCTACCTAAACTACCTAAAATTCACTAAATAATCAAATTTTATTAAAAAATAAATAAAAATAAAAAAATGTAAAAAAATCTAAAAAAAAATACAAGGGGATGGGGGATGTACCACAGATCAGCAAAAGCTGATCTGCAGCAAATTGATCACTACTAGAGTGATCAGAGGGGGAGAAATGTGTTGATCACTGCAACCACAGTGATCAAGGGGTTAATTCTATTTTTTAACTGTTTTCTTCACAGGAATGCTGGAACAGGCTCTGGAACACAGCAGCAAGATGTCTCTCTCTACCTCAGAAGTGTGTAAGATGGAGGGAGGCAGAGAGATGTGACAGGGACAGTATTTGTAAATACTGTCCCTGTCATTCTGCTTCTGCAACATGTGATTCGTTAATCTAGCGAATCACATGTTGCAACAATCTTGCTACTGGCTGTAACTAAGTGCCCCGGTATAGGTCCAGGACCGTCATGGGTCCCTAAGGGTATAGCAACCCATGACGGTCCAGGACCGTCATGGGTCCTTAAGGGCTTAAGAGCTACAAACATTGTTCCGTGACTTTAATCCCTAAAGTGATAAACTCATATCTCATGGGCATCCAAAATACAGCTGCAGGAAAATGACTTACCCCATGGTATGGCTTGTCTGAGATTTTTAATAAAAACTTATATAATTAGTAAGCACAACTGAAATAGTATGCCAATAAGAGTAAACACCTACCTGTCACTACTGTACCGTTCTCAAGAATAGCTGTTTGTTAAAGGAATACTAACACTTAATATATTAACATATTATATATTGTTGGGTGTATCCTACTGAGTACAACAAGGTCACTCTCACCACTGAGTGGCATTTTATTAAAAAGTTTTTGCAGCTCAAGTGTGAATTTTTTTTAGGTGCAGTATCTCAATGGCCTAACATTTTACAGTGGTGCTGTGGCTACAACATCCTATGGAAGTTTATGGCCTATTGACCAGAGCTGTCCATAGGATGGTGTAACAACAGCATCACTGTAAAATTTCAGGCCATTGAGATACAGCACCTAAAGCAATTAAAGTCTGAGCTGCAATACGTTTTGAATAAAACATTTCTCAGCAGCAAGAATACCTTTATTATGCTCAGGAGGAAAAACCCTATAATGTATATTAAGTGTTACTATCCCTTTAAATACCAGCAATCTCCTTAACGTGATCAAAACTGATCACGACCATAACTATAGCCCAGTGTCCTCAACCAGGGTGTTGTAACACATTGGTGTGCCTTGGGCATCCACTTCTTTTTCTGTTAAGACTTTGGCAAAATGATAACAGTGTATTTTGGTATTTATCACTTCATTACTTCCTTGACGAATGTCCAATAAAATGACAGGGGTGCCCTGCAAATCCCAGACTGCATTTAGGGGTGTCTGGAGCAAAAAAGTTTGAAAACCACTGCTATGGCCGTTAACTGTGCACTTTGGCATGAATAATGTAAAATCTTGGGTATAATACGTACATTTTTATCCCATTTCACCTTATGTGAAGTGGGGGGTGCATATTATACATGAGTGAAAAAATAAAATAAAATACCTCTGCTTTAATACCCCTACTTGTCTGCCCCTGAAGTCCAGCAACCCCCATCTGGAGGCAGCGGTTGGCATCCCTGTGCTCACCGTCCGCTTCCTCTGTACAGCAATATTGCAAAAAACATTAAAAGCCCACCTTAAAGGGATAGTAATACTTCGTTTTAACTTTATTTTATTTTGTAGGCATTAAAAAAACATGAAGAATGATATAAGTCTTATTTCTCAAACCTTTATGGTTTAAGAGATATTCACAAGCAAAGTTTCCCCTCCCGCCACTTTTACCTAGTGTAAGCCATCTCTTCTCAGATGTGGAATCTGGTTGTAAGACCAGACAGATAACAGAAGGGGACAATATTCTTACAGTGAAAACAATGAAAGCCCTGCCTCCCTTGACAAGCTTTTCAGCTTTTTCCCTTATCTTAATTGAAGATTGTCCCTCTCTGCAATCTACCTGGGCACCTCCCTTCTGATCTGGCTGAGCAGTGTTACATCAGTAAAAGGGGCAGGAGGGGGACACTTTAAAATTGAATTACTCTTGAACTACAACTCTGACAGAATTGAAATAACACTCTCCAAAGTCCAAATACTATGATGATTAATTAGAGCTGCTTTTATTATGAAACATTACTATCCCTTTAATAACCAGGATCCCCCCTCTGTATTACAGGCAGCCGTGAAACAGGGGCAGCGGGTGGAATTCTTGCACTAGCCGCCCGCTTCTTCCTCTCCCGGAACTCCTCTGAGGAGCCCTGTCAGGACCTACATTAAATACACGCACACATAAAATAAAAAATGCCCCAGAATTCTCATTAACTGAGATGGGACTTAAGCACTTGAGCTAAAGATCTTCAACGCATTGTTATTTTGAGTTTGAGACCTCTTTTACATTCAATTGATTAAATCCCCATAAAATAAATCGGAAAGTAGTTAAACTTCACATTTAAATCAATGGAATTTTTATTTGCCCCCTATGAAGCAATTAGCATGCCCCAGAATTGCTCCTCATTTCATTTTGTGCATAAGACCCTAAAGTTTCTCCATCCAGAAAAGCAAACGTTTTAGAATAACATAGCAACTAAAGAGAGTATGAGTGCCCAGGAGTATGGGAGTGCAAGTTATCATAGGGATATTCATGATTAGACAGAACTAATGCAGCATTCATTTTCAGAGAAAAATCAAATACAATAAAATAAAGCTATAATGCAAGATGCTCTTACATTAACGAGCATAATGTTACATTTGAAGATATATATGCAAAGTTTTCCATACCTTAAAAGGGGATGTTTGTAGACTTACAGATAAATCTTTTCTTTTGTGGAACACAGGAATCAGTGGGTTAAGTTGCTTCCTCAAGAACAAAGTGTATTTGCAGACAAAGCTCTTTGGAGGAGGACACTCTCTCTCAGCTCCAATAGCCCCCACCCAGAAGCAGCTGCAGCCTTCAGTTTCAATGTACAGCAAATATGCAATAAACACTGCAAGCAGAACCCAAAGAACGTGTTTTTCTCCTGGAGTAATGTCCTGTCTTTCACAAGGACTAAAAGACAAGGACTTATCAACATGCTAGAATGCACTGACATCATATATCCATAATTTACTTATTTGTTCCACTATCCTGACCAGAAATCGAGCCCTGCATTCCATTATGCTCTCTGTATGTTACCCTTTTCAACTTTGGATTGTAAGCTTTTGAACAGGGAACCCTCATTTTCTTAAGCACTTGTCACCCTGTGTTGTCAAAACCTGTAAATTGTAAAGCTCTGTGTAAACCTATGGAGCAACATAAACATAATCATTCATTTATCAGTAAGCAAACAAACAAAAACTTTTCTCTTTTGAAGCGGTCTCTCATGATCGGACAAGAGATCTTGTGCCACCTGGAAGCTGAAAGTGGCTCCTCAGCCTGACAGGTTTGCATCCGTTGTCACTATGTACCAGTCCATGATGACAAATGGGTGACCCTATGACAGAGGGTTTCCTGAAGCCAGCAGTGAAAAGCCACCTGCATGCTGGTTGAGATACATTAGACAGAAGAGATGGCATTGTTGTCTGGACTAATTCCTGTGGATACTCAGCTGAAGGGTCAGAGTGTGGAACTAGGCATATGGGACTGCCCCCTGAGCCAAGACAGGGATCCCAAGACCGTTATGTAAACCCACACCATGGCTGATGGGAGAACCACTGGGACAACATCTGAACTTTCTGCTGAAAATAAGACCTGTCCCTGAAGGGTGTTGGATCTCATACTAAGAAAGACCAGAGAGTGGGACAGATCAATCACACAGATGTGCTGTTCCAGAATAGACACACACCTGGAGATGAAGCCGCAAAAACACCAAAGGTGCCTTTAACAGGAGATCTTCCAGATAAGGTACAAAGAATATCAAATATGGCCAGACAAAGCCTCCATTAGTTTTGGGAGCAACAGCAGAGCAGATACCAGCCCAAAGAGAAGGGCCATTTATTGAAAATGGTGATCCCAAAAGGCAAAGAGAAGGACTCATGATGTTGCACAAGAATAGGCACATGACGGTATGTGTCCCTTATATCCAGGGAGGACAAAAACTCCACTGCATACATGGCAATGGACACCATATTAAATTTTAGGGGGCTATAAACAAAATGATTGAGACTCTTCAGATCCCAAACCAGATGACAGCTACTGTCTTTCCTTGTGAATATGAAGAGATTGGAATAGAACCCCATGAACCTGACTGGGGACTGGAATCAAGACCTGCATCTCTACCAAGGCTTGAACTACCCCCTGGAATGGGATTGTGAGGAACCCTTGACATGAAGAAGCAAGGAGGTGGAAGCTCCTTGAAGTCTATGTCGTAACTTTCCAAAACAACCCTCAGATGAAGGCACATGCACACATAGACACCAAGGGGGGCTTGAGCACCTGCCCTTTTAACAAAAAATAAATAATAATTATGAGGGGGTAGGAGCTTTGGCTGGGCCAAAGAGTTGTTTGCCTAAGAAAAGTAAAGATAAGGGGCTTCTTAAGACTTATTAGCCAGCAGGTATGGCATGCCATTATTGAGAGTAAGGACATCTTACAGAGGAACTTAAAAGTATCTAAGACTGCCTTGCCAATATAAGCATTAGCCTCACTGACTGGAAATCATATAAACAACATCCCCTCTTGGAATCACTTCCAATAACTACTACACCCAAATAGCTACGGCTCGTCACCCAGGCCGAGACAAATGCTTAAGTAAGCTGGCCCCAAACACTGAAAATTCAGCGTAAGCAGGGCCGGATTTACATCTCAGGAGCCTGTAGGCACAGAAATCTAAAGAGCCCCCCCCCACTGGCCATTTCCACTGGACACTCTACAATGCTCCTAATGTCCACATTGCCCCATCATCTCTTTATTGCCCTCACATTGCCCCATCAGCTCCAACTTGCCCCCCATCAACTCCATGCTACCCTCACATTGCCCTCCATCAGCTCCACATTGCCCCCACCATCTCCAAATTGCCCCCCCATCAGCTACAAATTGCCCCCACCATCTCCATGTTGCCTCCCCATCTGCTTCAACTTGCCCCCCATCAGCTCCAAATTGCCCTCACAATGCCCACTTTCGGGCCCAACTTGCCCCCACCATGTCCATGTTGCCCTCACATTGCCTGCCTCCCTCCGTTTCCTTCCCTCCCTGGCAGGAGATCTGTTGTCTATGCCTCCTTTGGTAAGTCAGTCCTGTAGTTGCTGAAGCTCCCGCGCGGTCTCCTATTCAGGAATGCAGAGCGCTGGGAGATGATGTCATCTCCCAGTGCTCTGCATTCCTATAGAGCTGACGACGGAGCTTCAGCAAATACACAACTGACTGTACCAAAGGAGGCACAGACAACAGATCTCCTGCCAGGGAGGTGCAATGTGAGGGTGACATGGAGTGGGCACCGGTTCAGCCAGTGCGGTGGCCATTTTTTTTTTTTTTTTATCGTTTCAAAGAATTAAAAAAAAAAAAAAAAAAAAGTATCCCATTGGCAGGCGCCCCTCAGTGGCGTGCGCCTGTAGGCAGGTGCCTACTTTGCCTTATGGCAAATCCGGCCCTGAGCGTAAGAAGAGAATCTAGGCGTTTGCCTCCTGATCCTTGAATGCAGCTACGTATACAACTGGTAAAGCTGTGTGCTTGGAGAGGCAAGATAAAGGGGATCAACTGCTGAAGTAGCGGCCCACAGCTGCAATTCAGGAATAAAGTAGAGAAAAACACCTGGATAAAAAGACCCTCTTATCCAGCGACTTTCATTTCTCAAGTACCATCTGATCAAAAGAATAAGAAGGGATTATAATTATAATAACGACAAGAAGGGAATTAAAAGAAGAATCCCATCTACATCTTTTAAAAATGTCCTAGAGCAAAAACCTAAGAAGGCCTTACGGTACTGAAGATCTCTATTTCATACCACCCGAATCAGTCCTTCTACCAAACACCAACTGTCTTCCTCAATGGGTAAATGAAGAATCATCCATATTTTCCTTCCTGTTTCTCCTTACTCAATCGAGGAAATCTGCCGCTGTAAGAAAAAGTCACTCTCCAAAGGAGACTAGACCCTCTTTTAGGGGGAACAGGAACACCCTGTTCTAGTTTATCAAGGGCACACTGGATAGATGCAGGTATTCTAGCTATCAGGATCCTGATCAAAGGAACTGGACCACTGATCAGACTGAGTAGGGGCAACAGTATAAGAGAGGCATAACTATCCTGTTTGGCCCATAGGTAGACAGGATATACCGATGAGCACAGCAGAAGGGGCCATGGTATTTCTAATGATTTTGGGCTTCCCTCACCATGTCTTCCTTGGAATCTGACATGGCACACAATTTCCCAAAATGAGAAACCCAGGGGGGCAGAAGGAGCGGAAAAGGAATATAAGAAACTTATCTGCACCACTGATGGGAGATTAGTAGTCTCTGGAAGTCAGTCTGGCCCCCTAAGGAGAAAGCCTACTGCAAGTGGTACCTTCTGGGCGAGCCAAACACTTCTGTAAACATGCCACATTTAAAATGTTGCCTTATTAAAACAGCATTGAAAATTATGCTGGCTTAGTCAAAACAACATTTAACCCAACAGTACCACCTCATAGCCTAAAAACACATACAGGCAGCAAAACACTCAAAATCACTAGTATAAGCCACCCAAAAACCAAACCCACCCCCAAATCCTAACAACTATACCTCAAACTACTCTAACTTAATCCAATCACCCCCACAACCACTCACACATACTAACTATAGTCAAAATTCATGTTAATAAACTACATGTAAACTATATCAAGTGAACCAACGATATTTGATGCTCAGCGGCATAATGTTAGACACGGTTTTAGTTATGCAACATTTTAAACATGCCATTTTTACACCAGTGACATTTTAAATGCTCCGTTGTGATGCTCGACATTTACGACTTGTCAGTGCAATATCATACCACCGATATGCACTATACTGTATGATCACATTTGCAAATAATAGCACACAGACGTCACTCTCATAAATACTTTACTGCACAAGACAATGGCGTAAAGCTCAATCAATTTTCTCTGAGCCTTGTTAGTACATCACATTCAACTAAATGAAATTCCCCAAAAAGCACATACACTTCCCCACTGTCCTCCCCTTGATGCAAGTGGAGTCATGGAGAGCATTTTAGTAATAAATAGCTTAATAAATTGGTGTTAGGCAAGAGTAGAACAAGAAAATCAGACAGTGCCTGGTATAGTGTGCCATAGCATTTGTTCATCCCACCATTGAGCTAAATATGATTTTAAGACATGATTGCTAGAAATGTCTCCAGCATTTAATAAATTCCCCATTTAAAAATCAGTGGGGAATTGTGGAATTATTTATCCACATCTGTAGATCTGGTTTGATCTAGAATTGTTCCACTTTTCTTTGTGCATAAAGCCATATAGACACTTTAGTATATGTGGTATTGTTGGCTGCTCTACTGACTGTCAATACCATCTCAAGATGATCGAGGATCAGACACACAGTATCTGCCTAGTGATACAGGCCATAGATTTCCCAGTCATTGCCTAATCCCCTCTTCTGTTCCCAGGGGAATCTATGTTGTCTGGTTTCTCTCTCTAATATGTGCTGTGAAAAACCCCTCAAAACACTAGATTTCACCCTGTCCTAAGTACAGCAGAAACAGTCTGTTTCACAAAGTGTTGCTATTTTCTGGTCACTGAGTGCCACAAATGTTGGGCACACATCCAAGCACCCCCTTCAAAGCTGAGGAGGATACTAAGGAGCAGAGAGAGCAAATATCATTATTGTTGTGTCATTCATATAAACATATATTGAGCACAACAATACGTATTTAACCCCTTAAATGCTGGATCTGCAAACCCTTCCCAAGTCTTCTGAAAAATGATCGTGCCAAATTATGTCTTAAAGGAATAGTATGGTTTCATTATGTAAAAATAAAAATTAACAGTGCTTTTCCTGAAACAAAAGTTATTGCAGCAGAATCCTGTTTGATTTTTTTTTTCTTTTCAGAATTCCATGTTTGAAACATTGAGTTTGATGAAGAAGAAGTCCTGCAGAATCTTTATTTATTTAGTAGGTTTTTCACCAGGAAGAATGTACTGAGATTTCTCATTTTTCAGTGTGTCATTGAGAGCATATACAACACAAAGTTGTCACAGAAGCATATACTTCACCTCTGGAGTCAATGACTGGCATTAACATCTGTTGCATAACATGATTTCTTACCAGGGAACACAGGATTTGTTTTTAGACCGCCTGCTATAGGATAAAGTTTGAATGTTAAATTATCAACATGAAGACCAAATGTGAGGTTGGGGTCTAGGCATGTATCAAAATATTAGTAGGAGTCAACTGGGACTAAATAACAATTACACTTTGTTAAGATATGTAAATGGGTATTGTGGTGTTTAAATAATTTGTTCTTTTAACCAAATTATTGTGACCATTTGTTAGTGTATAACAACAGTTTGCTTTCAACCTTAGAACTTGTCTTATAAAACTATCTCAAGTTGTGATAGGGTTGGATTTGTTTGTGTAGATTATGGTGTTGTTTATATAAATGTACTCAGAAGAAGTGGCAAACTCTGGGTAAATAATTTATGAATAGTAAAACTAGAAGGGGAGAGTGTGGAACTTAAAGGGATAGTAATACTTCGTTTTATCTTTATTTTATTTTGTAGGTATTAAAAAACATGAAGAACGATATAAGTCTTATCTCTCAAACCTTTATGGTTTAAGAGATATTCACAAGCAAAGTATCCCCCCCCCTGTTCAGCCAGATCAGAAGGGAGGTGCCCAGGTAGACTGCAGAGAGGGACAATCTTCAATTAAGATCAGGGAAAAAGCTGAAAAACCTGTCAAGGGGGGAAGGGCTTTCATTGTTTTCATACAAAGAAGATTGTCCCCTGCTGTTATCTGTCTGGTCTTACAACCAGATTCACATCTGAGAAGAGATGGGTTACACTAGGAAAAAGGGGCGGGAGGGGGAAACTTTGCTTGTGAATATCTCTTAAACCATAAAGGTTTGAGAGATAAGACTTATAACATTCTTCATGTTTTTTTAATGCCTACAAAATAAAATAAAGATAAAACGAAGTATTACTATCCCTTTAAGGGAATTCCATAAAAACTTTGAGTGGGAAGGAAACACTGTCAGCAACATATACATATTTCATTCTATCCAATAAGCAGGAACAAAACATGTTTAGTAAATGAAGCCTGAAATTGGGAGATTATTTATCAGAATATTATGATTCACTGTATCAAAGGCCTTTGCAAAATTTAGGAAAATGGCTCCAGTAAGTTCATCAGGTTTCATGCCACTATAGATATTATAGCATATATTTGGTAGGCCAGTTACTGTTGCGTGATCTGGATAAAAGCCAGATTGAAGCAGGATGAAAAAGTTGGACAATTGGTAATCCTATATAATAATTCACTAATCTATGTTTGTCAGAAGTTGTCATGCACAGTACAGACAGCTGCGCCTGCTGCAGTCATGCACAGTAGACTGCCCGTGCCGCATCTTATAACGGAGCGGGGTGCTCTGAATTCAGACCGCAGTCAGTGCGTAGAGAGGACTACGGTCTGAATTCGGAGCACCCCGCTCTGTTATCAACCGCGGCGCAGGCAATCTCTATTGTGCATGACTACACCGCGGCTGTTGCTGCCTGGCACTGTGGCCCGTGTACATGGGATTTTCAATTAGTTCCCCTGACGAAGTGAGCTTAAAGTTGACAAAACGCGTAGGGAAATATGTTAAATAACGTATTTGTACTTTTGAAAAAACATCGTATTAGCCTTGATTGACGTTTGGGACCCTAAGCCAGGTCGGGCTTCAAACACATACACGAGCAAAGCATCAATCTGGTGAGTTTACCCCACAAAGGGAGACATCTGGTTGGAGTCATTATCACGGTGCCCGTGCTCCTGGCTGCAGGCAGCGACATTATCACTTCCTGGTTTACAGCCTCACTTTTATTAGTCATTGATCTTGACTCCACCCAGGGCTATATACCTTGTCATGACTATACTTGGGTGCCCTTTCGTGGTGTACCTGTTCCTGACGTTAGTTCCGGTTTATGCTCTGATCTTGTATGACCTGGCCTGCCTGACGACATTCCTGCACATCCTGATTTGCTGATTTCCGTTGCTGACTGATATGGCTGAGAACCCGCTCCGTTGCTGACTGATCTGGCTGAGAACCCACTCCGTTGCTGACTGATCTGGCAGAGAACCCGCTCCATTGCTGACTGACCTGGCTGAGAACCCGCTCTGTTGCTGACTATCTGGCTGTGTACTCTCTCCGTTACTACTGGCCTGGCTGAGTACCACTATGCTGCTGACAGATCTGGCTAGTGAACCCACTCACTACTGTCAAGTATGGTTGCGTTGCCACTGTAGTGGCACCAACTTGGCGCTTTCAATTATCTTGCCGACCTTAGGCTGAGCACTTGTTGCTGAAGCCGCTTATACTGGTTAACCGCCTCTGGCAGCGTGCACATGCAAAGTACCGGTTCAGTGCTGTCTCAGCTCTGAGTGTGTTACTCTTGTGATCTGTATGTGTCCTCCACTCCACTTACCACTAACTGGGCTCACTCCCTGTGGGAGTTGCTGATATTCCTCTGGGCGCATACCTCTGGAACCTTTCTGTACCTAGATCCTCTAGGCGGGTTCATTGTTCATCTCGCCATCTGCAGTAGCCGCAAGGCTCAAGAGCCAGCTGTTGCGTGACATAACATCTTGGCACTTTAAGTGCTGGGACACCGGTTGCCTTCCGTGTTCAGTTGCCTCGATCCACCCCTAGCGTTCTAGGGTCTCTATTACCAGTAGTGGCTGCCTTGGTCCTTCGGTGACCCTAGTGTGCTAGGGTCTGAGCTGCCTTGTCCTCTACCGGGTTCCATGTGACCCAGGGCTCTTGGGTTTGAGTGCCAGTTGTCTTCCTCTGGACTCCTAGCGTTCTAGGGTCCTTGTTGCCAGTGACTGTGCTGCGTTGCCTCCGCATATCCCTAGTTATCTAGGGTCTTTGTTGCCAGTAGTCTATCATGGGCCTCCAGTCTACTTTGGGTTCTAGTCTCAATAACATCATCTGCAAGTAGTTGCCTTCCCTTCTCCCTAGCCCGCTAGGGGACTGACTACTCTCAGTACATCTCCTCAGAGTGTGCGTTCCCTGCCATTGTGTATTGTACTATATATGTACTGTCCTTTTGGGCTCTTGTGCCTTACATTATTACTGGCTGTACTTTATCTTAATAAAGTTATTTTAACCTTACTAGTCTTGTCTGAGTGTTCATCAAAAACCGTGACAATCGTATGCCTATACAGGTCTATTCTTAGATATATTTATATCTTTTTAGGCATACTTGAACACCATGGCTGGGCTCATTTAGGTCTGATATATCCCTGTACCGTTATCCATCTGCTGGTTTCGGCTATCAAAAAACTGACACTTGGTGTTATCTAAGTGCTTTACTAGCAAGAATACGTCTTGTAAGTAGATTCATTTACTTTCACCTATCACCTTATTACAAATGATTGCTCTCAGATGGTGTGTGCTTGTTTTCTTCTTTTTCTCCAGTTTTCAACTAGTACCTTATATAGTTGCATGTCATCACAAATTTCCAGGATAGTATGGAGAGTAAAGATATTGCTCTGTAGCTTGATATCAATTTTTTATCACAACATTTGTGGATAGGTACAACTCTAACCACTTTTCAGGCCTATAGCATAAAACTGGTTGACAAGGAAGCATTTATGAGGGAAGCAATAGGGTGGGCAGGAGCTTTAGTAACATTGCTGGCAGTTGGTCAGGCCAAAATTGTGAGTTAGGTTTTTAGCCGAGGAAGTGGTCAGCTATATCACTAATGGGTACTGGCATGAATTTGAATTCAGTAGCTTGTTGGACCAGTGCTTCTTCATCATAATTATTTTTTAATTGTATGATCAGTGAGGTGGCACATCCAACAATGCAGTTGTTGAATGCATTCGCTTTTGTTATTGGGCACTGTAGTGTTTCATAGTCTAATTTTGAAAAAAGATGGTACCATGTTAGCCAGTGGAGTAGATAGGATTCAATGTAGCAAAAAACTCACAATAGTGGTATAAAGGTGATACCTTTTAATGGCTAACTGAGGACATAACAAGTGCAAGTTTTCAGGACACTACGGCCCTTCTTCAGGCATGGGTTAACAAACAAAGCTTGAATAATACTGAATTTATATTTACAGAGTATGACATACATTTGAACCAAAATATATGAGTACACAGTGGGGGTCAATTAACTTAGTAAACATACAGTCTGCAAAGATATGAATTGATATGCACAGGGTTAGATCAAAGTCCTGGGAACAAGGAAATGTTCATTAACACAGAGGTGTGAAGAGCCTGTTAGTCTGTGACCCTGTGCATATCAGTTCATATCTTTGCAAACTGTATGTTTACTAAGTTAATTGACCCCCACTGTGTAGTCATATTTTGGTTCAAATGTTTGTCATACTCTGTAAATATAAATTCAGTGTTATTCTAGCTTTGTTTGTTAACCCATGCCTGAAGAAGGGACCTTAATGTCCTGAAAGCTTGCACTTGTTATGTCCTCAGTTAGCCATTAAAATGTATCACCTTTATAGCACTCTTATGAGTGTTTTGATACACTGAATCCTATATAATCTAATTTTATAATTGTGGGGTGAGAATAGTTAGGGTGGTATAGATACCTTTAATAACCTTCTAGAAGTTGGCCAGTTTTTATATATTACTGCTCAGGCTTGCTGTAAATTATTGAGCTTTAGCTAGCATTATGCGGGTATCCCTCACTTGTCTGTAGAAAGATGATAATATGCTGAGCAAGTTTGTTTGAATGTTGCCCATAAGGCATCTATAAAATGGTTTAACTCAAGGATGTCAGCTGAGACCTAGGGTAGCAGCATGACTATTATAGACTTGCAAGACAGTGAAAATGATCAATTGCAGAGACTTGGTCGGTTGTTAGGTTTAGTCTATACCATGGGTATCATTTATGAAAGAATGGAGATTCAATATCTTAAAATATCTTGAAACTATAATTTTGAGTTGATTGGCTTTATTTTCAAAACATAATACACTAGGGAGTGAGCACTATGTGCATTTTCTAGTGTGCCTGAATCCTGGTTTTTGCTTGGGTAGGATGAAAGAATCTGTTCAAGTGTTTTATATAAATTAGGGTTGTGGTAATAATAATAATAACAAGTTTAGTCTAAGACCAGGGGAGGTTCACTAAGCGATGATAAAGAGGTGATAAACTGCAGACGTCATCTCCACTTTATCACTTCTCCAACGTTATTCTATGGAGCCCGTGCACTAAGATATCCAAAGCTGAAGAAATCTTAGTGCATAGGCTCCATAGAATAAAATAGGAATTGGAGAAGTGATAAACTGGGAAAGTCATCTCTACTTTATCACTTCTTTATCACCGCTTAGTAAATCTCTCCCCAGAAGTTCTTACAAGACAGCAAATGAGAATGCATTTTGTGTCATCTGAGTTGTAATGATTTTAGAATGAAGCATGTTCCATCAGTATGTTGGAGAGGTAACTAACATCAAAAGGGTTAAAGGAACAATAATGTATTTCTCTTAAGAAGCTATGCAATGCATTGCAGATTTCTTTATCACTGGGTGTGGGGGCTTAATTTTATTAATATATTAAAGGTATATGTGACTGTTTCAACATTCTTTTTATATAACAGCTACTAGCATTTTAGCATTAGTGTTCTGTTAACCCTTTGAGTGCCAGAGGTGTACACAATGCATTGCTTTGCAATGCGTTGTGTACCCCTCTGGCACTCAAAGGGTTAACCATTGTGCTGTTTTGTCATGAGGTGTAGACTCTTGTGATTGCAAAATTGATAGTATCATGGAAACAGATGAAGTAACACTTAGAGTTCCTGAGAGGTATCCAAAGCATTGCAACCTTATTCTTCATGTTTTTTTAATGCCTACAAAATAAAATAAAGATAAAACGAAGTATTACTATCCCTTTAAGTCCTGTACGCCGCAATCCTCTATCAGCCAGTTTTAACTGAGAAACTTAAATTTGGTACAGATTGTAAGTAGTTACTGTAAGGCCTGCTCAATCAATTAACTACACCCAGGTGACAAGACACAGGAGAAAGAGACCCAGTCACTATCACAGGGGCTCTTACTGGTCCTTCAAAGAGGCCCACCATCACCTGTCATAATAGTTGCTTTCTCAGGGAAAGAACCATTGCTATTTGCACATCTTAACTCGCTGTTGAAGTGGGAACAGCTACAGATGTCAAATACGCTGGCGGCCGTTAAGACATTATTAAGTGATGGACTAAGGGCAGCAATGTCTGACACTAGAGGGGAAATTAAAGAGATAGAAATGCTAATCAGTCCAGCTGTGCACAACCTAACACCTGATGAATTTCCATACTGTGGAGTTTAGTTTAATAGCAACATCCCTAAAAATGATGGAGAACTGGTACCACTGTAAAAATATTCATTTTAGGGGATTGAAGGAGGGTTTGTCCTTAGAGACTTTGTGTGCGGCTGAGAATTCCAGTGGATTTGAAGTTGGCATACGAAATTAATTATCCGGACCTGCTGGCTGAACTCGACAAAACTATGGCCAAATGGGATTCAAAAGCTACTCCTTTGTAGGATGAGTTTCTCTGATCAAGGCTATTCTCCTACCTAAGACAATGTGTTTCTTCAGGGTCCTTCAGGAAGCCTCAGAAAAATTATACACCTTATCTGGGATGGAAGAAGAGCACAGGTTAGGCTCAGGACTCTCACCTTAGATAGGAGATTCCTCTTTCTGATATTGAACTGTAGGGTGGACTGACTTTCCCATGTGTTAGAATTGTTGGAAAATTATCTTTCAAAATGAGCTGCAATGAAGGCTTCAGTGCTACACCCACTCCCATGCTTCAACTTGTATTGAATCCACCCCCCCCCCCACAGCACCAATGAGCCAGGCTGAGCCCACTCATCACGCCAATTGTCAAATTCTGCCATTCACTGATAGGCTGTTATCCCCTATCATATCTCCCTAGCCTTCTTATACCTGTTGAGTATTAACTATTGGCTCAGGATATCCACCCTCTGGGAAGATGCAAAGACTCAGTATCATTTTACTAGGGGTATAGGGTGGGAATTGGGTTCCTCTCGTGGGACTCAGTCTAGGAAGTATATTACTTGATAGATCTGGATAGCTATTCCTTTTCCCATTTGTCATTATAGTTTTCAGTTTGGATGAAGAACGACCTTAGTGCAAAAAGAGAAAAAAGAGTGCAGATCAATCTGAGAGCAAAAACTGTAAGTATAACCAGTCCTATCTCTTATGCAAATGACATTAGCCAACAACCCATGGGTTTGCGAGGTTAGCCAGTAGGGAAGACATCAACTAACAATGAAGTTACAAAACATTTTTGAGGGAAAGTGCCCTCCATCAGATTGTGTTCTAAAATGGGAGACTTTGCTGAATGAATCACTGGAGGAAGAAGAATGGATAAGGCTCTTTAGAATGGTCCATGTGGATATTTAAACATAGGACTTGCGGAACAGGCCTTTCGCACTTTACATCAAATCTACCTTTCTCCAGACAAACTCTATAGTTTCAATACAAATTACCTGTAATTTGCCTTATGGAGTTGTGGTACATTCCTGCACACATGGTGGACATGCCCTTGAGGTACATTCAGTCTTTAGCACGAGTGATGCTTGCAGATAAAGCTTTCCTACTTGATTGCTGGATGGCCTTTCTGGGTCACCCCATCCACAGATTAAGCAAAAGTAACACTAGTATCTCCAATCACCCCTGCACTGCAAGATGGTTCACCAATGCATTACAATGGCTTAAATTGGAAATTCAATTGTCTGACATGGTGACTGAACTGAACAAGGTTTACCAACTTTATTTGGTATCCCACAATAGGCTGTAGTTCTTGGTGGACAATAGACTGTCAATCTATCTCCTGGCCCACATTTCAGAATGGACTGCACACCCATGGTGCTCTTGATACTTTATGTTATACCTTATACTCCACCCCACAGACACTTTCTCTGTTATGCTTTACATTATTTATGTTATGCTGTGATAAGTGCTTGACACTTTGTTTTTTAAACTGTTGCAACACTGTTGAGTCTGTAACTGTTATGATATACTTAATACATTGTATATGTACAAAAAAATAAATTCCAAATTTAAATCAAAGGATCATTTTTATTTGTTCCCTATGGCACAATTAAATTTCCTCATTTTGCTTTTGTGCATATGGCCTTTAGAGTGTTTCCACACGTTCTTAGCATACACCATTAAGTGATAGCCTAGCAAGAGCTGAATGTTAGCTTTCCCAGGACTTCCCACAAGAGAGGCTGTCTGGAGTCTCCATCTACAGATAATGTTGGCAACGTTAAAACACAACTTCTAGTCACTTTGGTGTGATAAGAAACCTCAAAATAGAACAAATGACAGCTCTGAACAAAATACCTTGTTTGAACAAGGCCGGGAGGTGAAGAAGTCATTAACAGCAGGGAAGACGGCAGTTTTGTATATATCCCACAGCCATGGAGCTGCAAGAATTACTAGGCAATGTGGAGCAATTCTAGTGCAAACCAACTGCACCACAGGGGACAAAAAAATTCCTATTGATTTAAATGGGGCTTTTAAAAGGTGTTAATATCTGCTTTGTTAATAAAAGTTATAGGAAAGCTGTGTTTTTTTACAAAAAAATCGAAGTGCTTATAAAGATATTCTCTTTTCAAGTGCAGAAGACCGGCAAAGCTCTTCTGCATGTCATTTTTCTCCTCCCACCTCCCTTCCAGCTGCCCCAGGGAGTGTGTTCACGCTTCCCTTTGGTGTGCTGTGAACAGCTCCTAGCGTTACAGCAAGCTACGATTAGCATTATACTGAGATTGCAACCTCAGTATGCTGCCAATCGCAGCTTGCTGTTACACTACGAGACATTCACAGCACATCAAAGGGACGCGTGAATGCACTTCCTGGGGCAGCTGGAAGGGAGGTGGGAGGAGAAATACAATGTGCTGTAGAGTTGTGCTGTGCACAGTACAGAAGAGGGGACATCTTTATAAGTAGTTATATTTTTTGTAAAACATACATCTTTTCTAGAATAACTTTAATTAACAAAGAGGCTGGTAACACCTTTTTATAAGGTGATACATCCAGTTTAACCATAGTGAGGTCTCCAACTAATTGGGAAGCAATGTGATGGAAACCTCTCAAACATTAAAGGGGGTTAAAATTTTAATCACTGAGAGGTTTCGGGACATTTATTTCTCCCCTACCCTATGTGGTAGGTTCTAGTACCCCTGGGGGTATTTGGGACTCAAGCAGGGAGTACTTCCCTAAGTGCAGGACTGCCCTTAGTATAGATGTGCAATCCTGCCTAAGCTGTGGGTATAGTCTCTCGATTAATAAACATTAAAGTGGAACTGACCCCCCATTTTAGCTGTGCTTTATGCTATTCGTCAATATATAGGTCTGTACGTTGTCATGTTGTTTATTTCAAGTCTACTGTCTTTCTTGCAATCTTCTACCCAAAGATTGCTGCTCTGTCTTATTGCAATGAGACAGGGCAACATGCATCCAAGGGGGCCTGCTGGTCCCAGGACTCTATAAGTCCTTGTTTTATATACCTGGAAGAATACTTTTGCATTGGTGGCACCAAAGAGCTTTCTCCTCTGGGACCTAATGACAAGTTACTCCACTGGTGACACTGATTACTCAGTGACACTGTGTAACATTGATGCTCTGTACAAATTTGGTGTCTTGTTCTTTCAAGCTAGCATGTGTCCTGTTAAGCGTACATTTGTAAACACCTTTGCATTTGGCTGGGGAGTTTGTATGTTCTCCAGCAGTCTGGGTTGGAGTTGTCTCTGCTGCTCTCACATGCATTACACACGTTGATGAAGATCATATCACAGAGGAAGTGCTTGGATTTAAGAAAGAGATGAGGAGGAAGGGACACTGGCTGAAATTAGATTTCATAATTTACTGGGCTGGGAAAACACAATGGAGCAACCTTATGCCATGATAAAAAGGCAGTATTGCAGCTCTTTTTCATGAAGAAACAAACCAGCAAAAAATGTGCATAATTTGGAAAAACATTTAAGCAAGCCCAAATAAACATATTTTGCTATCTGATAGAAGCACAGTTGATTTGGACAAGAGCAGACAAATGGACAGATCCATTTTAAGCAACTACTCAGATGTGTATGAATGAAAGTCTGTGAGAGTGTGAAACATTTTTACTCATTATGAAACTGATAGCCACACACTTTCCACTCATATCCTGCATTCCTTCCCATGATAAAGACCATATTCTTGCATTTTGTTTAACCTAATACAAATGCTAACCACCACCACAAGGGCTGGCCCAGGGGGCAAGAGTTAATTGCTGCCCAGGTCACTTATAGGTTTGAACTTGTGAGCCAGTGCCCAGTACTTATTTCAAGCTGACCATACAGCCGGCAGGCAGCCCAATACAACATCCAAAACCATTTATTTTTTTTATTTTTTTTAAACTTGCCACCCTCTTCATTACTTGACCTTCTATGCTTTTCTTTCAATGGTACAACTGGAAGTCTGGTTGTACAATATGGATGTTCATTGAAAGACAAGACCTGGCCCTGGCAGGTCATGAAAGGTCAAAGTGAAGTGGATGGCTGCCCCAGATACAAGTAGAGGAAAGGGGTGAAAGAGAGGAGGATGGACAGACCACACCGCTTGCAATGGAATGGGTGCTACACTATGGATACCACTAAATTTATGATTGAACTGGAGCTACAGTAGTGATACCTCAATGCTTGCAATTTAAATGGAGCTACACTAGTGCTACCAGAGATCATACAGTTGAAATTGTGCTATACAAGTTGTATCACAAAGCTTACAATTGAAATAAAGCTATACTAGTTATACCACAGAAATTACATTTGAAATAGAGCTACATTAGTGACACCACAGATCTCACAGTTGAAAGGGAGAAATTTACTTACCGATATTTCATTTTCTTCTATGTCTTCTCCACAGCACATAGTGGGTTAATCTCCGCCCTCCAGCTGGTAGGACCAATTAATTTTTTCTTTAAAAAGCCCGCCTTCTGATCTGACTTCGGTTATCTCTCTGAACAAGATGTAGAGACACAGAGATCATAACAGATAATAAAGGTAGGGTGTGCCGTGGAGAAGACACAGAAGAAAATGAAATATCGGTAAATTTCTCCCTTTCTTCTGTGTCTTCTTCCCGGCACATAATGGGACATACAGAAGCAGTGAACCAGAAGGGAGGGAGAATTGGTATATAAGCAGAAAAAAATAATTAATCATATACATACAAGCGTATATGAATTAGAGTAAAATATTACCATTAAGTTGGAATAACTGCCTCCAGTACCTTTCTTCCAAATTTCACATCTGCTGATGCTAGAACGTCTACTTTATAGTGTTTAATAAAAGTAGATCTGGAAGCCCAAGTGGCTACCTTACATATGTCTGTCACCGAGGCCTCAGCTTTCATCACCTATGAGGTTGACAGGGATCTAGTGGAATGAGCTGTCAATCTTGCTGGTATTGGGACATTAGCTTCTTGATATGCTGTTTGAATACATTCTCTAATCCATCGAGATATAGAGGCTTTAGATGCTGATTTGCCTTTATATTTGCCAAAAAAGTGAACAAACAGAGATTCTGGTTGTCTAATCTCCTTTGTTCGGGCCAAGTAGTAAGATAAGCAGCTTACTAAATCCAAATTATGAAACTTTCACTCCAAGTCATTTTAGGAAGCAGAACAAAAGGATGGCAAAACAATCTCTTGATTAAGATGGAACTCTGTTACTGAAGAAGGCTTGAGTTCTGAGCACCACTTTATCCTGATGAAAAATAATATATGGGGGTTTACAAGATAGAGCCTGTAGTTCCCCAACTCTGCGAGCAGAAGTAATTGCTATTAAAAAAACTGTTTTAATAGTTACATTTTTCATTGGGATACTACGCATAGGTTCAAAACTTTTTGACTCAGACAATTGACCTAGAACTAGAATAAGGTCCCATGGAGGAAAGATATCTTTGATTTTTGGTCTTACTTTCCCTATGACTCTTATGAACTTCTTAACCATGGGGTTCTCAATGAACAGGACCGTCAGAATGGCTGATAAGGACGATAATTGGACTTTAACAGATGATGGCTTAAGTCCTAAATCAAAACCTTGTTGCAGAAATTTCAAAATTTGAGTAGTGGAAATATCTTGCAAAGAAAGTTGATTCTTTATATGCCAAGTCCTGAAAGTTTTCCAAATTCGACAAAAAATCTTTGAGGTTGAGGTTTTTCTCCCTGCTATAATAGTATTCTCTACCGTTAATGAAATACCTTTTGCAGTTAGCGCGCTACGCTCAACCTCCATGCCGTCAATCAGAAAAAGGCTGGATTGGGATGGTAGATAGGCTCTTTGGTGACCAGAAGTGCCCATGGTGGCTTTATTGCCATCTGGTTCAGTTGAGGATATCATATCCTTCTTGGCCAGTATGGGGCTATTAAAATGACTTCTGCTCTTTCCTTCCTTATTTTGCTTAAGACGTCCAGCAGAATTGGAGGGAATATGTAGGCCAGACTGAAGCCCCATTTTTGTCTTAGAGCGTCTTGACCCACTGCCTTCGGATCTGCCCATTTCAAAAAAAACTTCCTGCATTTCGAGTTGTGGTGAGATGCCATCAGGTCTATCTCTTGGAGACCCCAACATTCTACTATTTCAGCAAAAACACTTATGTTTTGAGTGACCATTTCAATTGATCTACCCTTGTCCTGCCTAAGTAATCCGCTAACACATTGCGGTTTCCCGAGATGTAAGTCACTGATATGGTTAGAAGATTGCTTTCTGCCCATCTCAGCAGACTGTTGGTCTCGGCCACCAGAGCTTTGCTTCTTGTGCCACCTTGTTTTTTTATGTAGGTGATAAAAACCCGATTGTCCATCTTACCAGGACTGCTTTTCCTTTGAGAAACGGGCTTAATTGTAGAAGACACTTTCTCATTGCTCTCATCTCCAATGTATTTATATGCAGACTTTTCTCTGTGTTTGTCCATAGACCCTGTACAGTCTGTGAATTCAATGCCCCCCCAGCCACTGAGGCTGGCATCCATCGTGAGAATTTCCCAATCTGGAGGAATTAAAGAATGTCCTCTTTGTAGATTCCTTATTTCCATCCACCAAGACTGGTCTTTCCTCACAACAGATTTATCCTCTGATTGGGACTGTGAGAATCTTTGTTCCAGTATGCCAGAATGTTGTTCAGTAGGCTGCGAAGGCTGAAGTGAGACCAAGTCAGAACTTGTATAGTTGAGGTTAGAACACCTATCAATTGCATGAAATCCTGTGCTGTAAGGACTGCTCGAGTTTTGAACTTCTGAACCTGTTTCTTTAGTCTCACTATTCAGTCTCTGGATAACCTTGCTGTCATTGTCTGGGTATCCAGCTGAATTCCCAGAAATACTAATTGCTGTGCTGGTGATAACTGGCTTTTCTGCTGATTGACAAGCCACCCTATCTCCTTGAGGTGGTTAAGGGTGCGGCTGATAAACTCAGCTGCCAGCTGATATGATTTTGCTATTATCAAAATGTCATCCAGGTAAGGTAGAATTACATTTCCTTCCTTCCTAAAGACTTGCAAAGACGCTGCCAATACCTTGGTAAAAACCCATGGTGCTGAAGAGAGACCAAAATGTATTGCCCTGAACTGATAATGTTCTTTCTGAACAGCAAAACAAAGGCATTTCCTGTGACAGGGTCTTATCATTATATGGTGATAAGCATCCTGAAGGTCTATTGAAGCCAGAAAACCCTGGAGAGGAATAGCCTTCATTACAGATGCAACCGTTTCCATCCTGAATGAAGCAGTTTTAAAATTGTTCAAATGCTTCAAATCCAGGATTGACCTGAAACTTCCTGTAGATTTGGGGACCAGGAACAGGACTGAATAAAGACCCTTGGGGACAGAGACAAACTCGAGCGCATACCCCCTCTCTATAGTCTACACTACCCATTTGTCTGAGACTGAGACAGTCTGCCCCCTACTGTCTCTAGGGAAGGGATCCGCCGAGCTTCATTGGAAATCCTTTGTATTTTGAGATCTCCTTTGGAAATCTCTCCTGAATCCTCTCTGGGCCTGACCTGCATTAGTTCTAGATTGTTGAAATGACCTGTGGGGCTGATATTTTCTGGATTCCCAAAAGGAAAGCTTTTGGGAACGAAACCCCTGATTCCTAAAAGAATTCTAAGGGGATCTAGGTTTCCTATCCTGGGGAAGGAAGGAACTCCCCCACCCTCCGAGATTTTCTTAACCAATTCTTTCAACTGGGAACCAAATAAAGATTCACCTGAAAAAGGCAGGGAAACCAATTTAGCTTTGGAAGATGAATCCGCCCCCCAGGATCTGAGCCACAATGATCGCCTAGCCACCACAGGCAGAGCAGATGATTTTGCTAACAACTTAACCATATCAAGTAAAGAGTCACAAGAAAAGTTAATTGCTTCTTTAATAACAGCAACCTCTTTTAACAGTTTGGACCCGGATATAGAGGAATCAATTTTTTTCTTATAACCCAGTCAGCCAAATTCTTATGGCCCTGGACATGCAAGTTATGGCAGTAGAAACCTTTAAGTTTTGACCCATCAGTGCAAATTGTTTTTTTAAAGGGATAGTAATACCTAAAATGTAAAAAAAATATGTTGTAGGGTTTATCCCCCTGAGTAAAACAAGAGTACTCCCACTGCTGAAAGATGTTTCATTCAAAAGTTATTAATTTTCAAAGTTGAATTTTTTAGGTGCAATATCACAGTGGCCTGAAATTGTAGAGTGGCGCTGTTGCTACACCATCCTATGGAGATTTATGGTCCTGAGACCAGAGCTGTCCATAGGATCGTGTAGCAACAGCGCCACTGTACAATTTCAGGCCACTGTGATATTGCACCTAAAAAATTCAACTTCGAAAATTAATACCTTTTGAATGAAACATCTTTCAGCAGTGGGAGTACTCTTGTTTTACTCAGGGGGATAAACCCTACAACATATTTTTTTTTACATTTTAGGTATTACTATCCCTTTAAGAACTGTATCTACCTTTTTTTACATGTGGTCCTTTAAAGAAGAACCATCCTCCATAGGAAGATTGGTTCTTTTTGCCAACTGAGATATAACTATATCTACTTTGGGAGGTGTAACCCATGACTGAACTTCAGACTCATCAAAGGGGTACATTTTTAAAAATCTCTTAGATAAAGTAAAATGTCCATCCACCTTGTTCCACTCTGTCTTTATTAAATCCTGGACTGAACTGTGGATAGGAAAAACAGGTACCGTCTTTTTATTGCCTACAAAAAGCTGCATCTATAACATCAAGTTGTTTCTGGGATTCAGTAAGTCCCAGAGTCTTCCTCATGGTCTTAACTAACAAATCCACTTTATCTACATTAAAAGATCCAGCCTCATCAATCAGTTCGTCTTCTTCCTCTACAGAATATAGGGATTCAAGATCCATACTACGGGCATCCTCCTGAGCCTGAGACCTGACTGAGGGGCCTTCGGCTGGGTCATCATGTCTTTGTCTCTTTTTTGCTGGTCCAGAGTCTTGCGTGGCATTAAAAGTTTGCTGCATGAACTCTTTCATTCATGCTAAAAAGTTCTGGAAATGGGAAGTCATGTCCTGCCCTGTTTCTTGTTTAAAACATACTGTGCACAAGTTAGAGGAGTCAGAACTTGTTAATTCCTTTTGACATATAACACATTTCCTGGTATCTTCCATAGTGCCTTTTCCCTTAGCCTGATCTTTGGAAACCGACTTTTCATCCATAAAGAAAGAAAACTTGAACCCTTTCCGTTGGAGATACCTGCCGATTTTAACTGCTGACTCATGCATGCTGTGTAGCATGCATTCCACCCGTGAAACGAACGGTACTTCCGTTTCCTGCTGTCTTCTAAGTGAGAAGAACAACCGGTTTGCAGTTACACAGTTTTGTGGCAGGTCACCATGCCAGTTGGACCGCGCTATAGAAGTCATCTGGTAAGGCACAAAATTTTAATCCTACCACCGATTTAGGGGAGATCAAAATAAAGAAGACAACCTTAATAAACTAAGGACTTGGAAGAGCATGAATGTAGTCCCAAAATAAGCCATATTGAAAAAAAACACAAAGAAATAGGAAGAGAAAATAAATAATTCCTTCATTAATACCAGATGGGCAACCCCTCCGTCCTCTAGCTGAACAGGACCAAGATAAAAAACTGAAGTCAGATCAGAAGGCGGGCTTTTTAAAGCAAAAACTATTGGTCCTATCAGCAGGAGGGTGCAGATTAACCCATTATGTGCCAGGGAGAAGACACAGAAGAAATGTAGATACATTAGTAGTATAACTACAGCTCAATTATCTGGGGTATCACTAGTAGTGAAACTCCATTTTATTTGTACACAGTATGGTATCACTAGTATTATACACTCCATCACTAGTGAAGCACAATTTCAGTTGTAATCTCTGTGGAATCACTAGTTTAGCAACATTTCAATTGTAAGCTCTGTGGTATCACAGGTGTAGTTCCTTTTCAACTGTAAGCTCTATTGTATTACTAGTGTACCTATATCTCAAGTGTAAGCTCTATGGTATCACTAATTAAGCTCAGTTTCAATTGAAAGCTCTGTGGTATCACTAACGTAGCCAATTCTTCTCAGAGGACACCCCAATAACCTGAGTATGTCCTTTGAATACAGAGTCTACCTGTTTAAAGTTGGGCATAGGTTTCCAAGAATGCAGAACCCCCTGAACTGAGAAAGGGATTTGTGCCACTGAAGAGAGTAATGTCTTAAGCCTTTCAGGGTCTTGTTCAGTGCTAGAGGGCCTGGAGGCATAGTAGGGGCCACAGCAGATGAGGGGCATAGAGACCCTGAATATTCCCTTGGTAGCACCTGTATGGCAAGAGGAATAGTGAGTGAGGGGTGAGGGGTTAAGGGAAGCCCTGAACCTTTTGCCTTAGATTTCCCATTTGCCCCTTAGTGTCTAACATGTCTCTGTGAAAATATCCAGAACCCAGTAAAAACTAATTAAATGTCCCCAGTATGGAGACTAGGGTTGCCACCCAGACGGTATTTTACCGGCAGGCCGGTAAAAAATTGGCTTCTGTCCAATGTTAAGTCTATGGAGGGAATGCCATGGCTGGTGTTTTTTTGAAGAAAAGGTGGCAACCCTAATGGAGACAGTATCCCTAAAACCCCAGAAATGCACTTATCTGGTATGCAACTGGTTAATATGGAGAAGGAGATTAAGGAGAGTAAGTCTCTGTGTAGGTTAAGCAAGAAAGAAGTAAGATGGTCACCACAAACGTGACAGCCAACCAGAAGAAAGCCAGCGAAACGGGCAGTCTGGGTACTGTAGTCTTCTCTGTTGCCTAGCAATGCCTGCAACTCCAGCAGGAAACGCAACATGCTCCCTGGACACTCAGAAAGTGGAGAGGGCGATAGGGCATGAGGAGACAAGAAGATAGGGCACCTTCTGATCACTGTAGCCCAAACTGTTGCAGAAATATGTCCTAGAAATTTCATAGAAGTCAGTGGAGCAAAGATGGCCGTGGGGGGGCTCTGTTCTTAAAGGGCCCACTGCACTAAATTCGATCTACACACTAAAGTTTTACAATCACTCAAAGGCTGCAGGGGACCTGGGGAGTATAGAAACTGTGATTCAAGTAGTGAGAAAATGAAAATAAGCCCCCTAAAGCACTCAATACACCCAAAATAGCATAGGAATGGTTAACTAAAAAAATAACAGGGAGATAACAGCCATCCTCACTCCAAAGTCCTCTAGAAAATTATGAGACCCATAAAGAGTGCCAGAACACAATCATGCTTGCATCAGCCTCTGTAGGAAAACGCAACACAAACTGGGACAGACAGCGGACCTAGGCACTCAAAAGATTACTTACCAGTTCTTCTGTCTTCAGGTTAACACCATAGGGGAGGGCAGAATCTCAAGAGACTCAGGGAAGACTTGTCAGAAAGCCACCCTCCACAGGGCAAAGTAGGTCCACAGAGCACCTGTGAACTGGCAATCCAACTCCAGGGAAGCCCAGTGCTGGTATCCCTCCTACTGAGGGACTATACAGTCCCATATCTAATAAGAAAATAATAATAAAAAAAACTAAGAAAGACAAGGTAGCCTCTGCACTCCAGCTACTTTGCAGGCCACATGAATTGAGGGGGGTTGAGCTGGAGGAGGAGGGATTCTCCACCCTAAAGACCCTGTCTTCTGTGATGTGCCCTGCCCTCCAGTAGGAGGGACTCAACTCCATGGTATCTGTGTTCCATATTGGACATAAGAGAAAATAATATTAAGATAAAATAAAAACTATGAGGGGTGAATGGAAGTGTGAGAGAGGAAAGGTGTCTTAATAGCACAGCTTCGCTTCATGTCAGTTTCACTTGATTGATGCACTTGTGCTCAGCTTAACTAAAGCCCATTTTATAAGCTATGAGAAGAATTCTCTTTCACTGCTTGAGGGAAGTAGACGACAATATGGTGGTATGTGGGCACTTCTGGATGTTCTGTCCCTCTGCATCTAGTTTCTCTCCGTGTGCTAACAAAGTGCAAAGGAAATCAAACTAAAATGTCTCCTTTTTCTTGATCATAATATAGGGTAGGCATTCATGGGCTTACTGCATTAATCCCTTGAGGACCAGAGAGGTGTGCAATGCATTGCACTCAAAGGGTAAGAACTAGAGGAATGAGCAAAATGTTGAGAAGCAATGTGATGCACATCCTTCTGGTCTTTAAAGGCTTAACATTAGCACTGTCTTTTTCTGCAGGTATGCCCTAAGGAAATCATGATTGCTTGTACAAACCCAGAAGTACAGGTACATAGTTTCTATACTGCAGTATAAAGACAGACAATGAGCTACCCTGTTGGACTGGTATATTTCCCCCATTGTGTCTATAATCTTCTGCATGGTGAAGGTAATAGCCTCTCTTTCAGCGACAAGCGAGGATTAAAGTAATTCCATTAAAATATACTGCATATCCTGTACTGAAATACAGAATTTTGACATTTAAAAGAGGGATAATGTGTTCTTTTACATGCAAAGCAGGGGACAGTAAAACATTTTTGCACATTTCCTGAGTGGCATAATTTACTACAGTTGTGTAATTTTCCACGTGATTACATCTAAGAAAACACCTTTTGCAATTTTTTGCTTGTAGTATACCAGAAATAAACAACTAAATCAAACCATACCCCACAACACACGGTGTGCAAAGGGGCAGAGGGAGATTTGATTACTGCAGTAAATATATGAGGCTCAAGCACTAAAGTAAAGTGGAGAAATTCTGAAGCTAACCAGCTGAACCATAGGGAGTATACTGAAATCCCCAGAATGGTGATGCCCTCCTGGTACTGATCTCTTACACCACCATATAAGTGATAAATCATGGTGACCTAAATAACCTCACCACCTTTCTTCCAATGCTCCTTCTTGACCCGATTTCACAAAGGATGTGAGGGGTTTCTTGCTCATCTCAATCGATCTGAAGTCCGGGGAAAATGGATTTAGGGGGACCATGGGAAGGAAGGCAGTGAGTGCCTGCAAGTCGCCATAACTTATACTACTGTGTAAGCAATCTATACCCTCTGGGGAGGGGAAGCATCAGGATGACCCTCCTGATGGACCCCCTGTGAAATCTGACCATTGGGACCCCCCCCCCCAAGAAAAAATGCAACTTTGTGTGTGCCACTTTTACTTATCACAGAATGTGCAACAATTTACTTTGCAATGCTTTTTGGAATACCCTCTGGCATGCACACACTCACTCCCTACATCCCCAGCCTTGTCCCACAACCCAGAGGACATCCCAGATTCCCACATATACTATCACAGATCCACACATACACAGTATAACCCCCAGGCTGGTTCCATTGCCCACTGGTAGTCATAGATCCCAGCATTCATTGACTTGACACTACAGCCTGATTGCACTGCTCACTGGTAGTCACAGAACCCCACATACACTGACTGACACCATGGCCGTGTTCCATTGGTAGCCACAGGATCATACATGCAACATCTGCATCTCCTAACTTATCCCACTGATAGCCACAGATTCAAACATAAACATTTTAACACCCCAGCTTTAGTCATATAGCAGACTTAGAATCACACATACACTGTCTTCTTCCCCAGCCTTCTTCAGCTGATACCCATGCTAACAATCACTATAATATACCAGTCCAAATCAATGGGGTACCATTTTTCTCAGGCTGGCATTAGGTCCTGAATACACTAGGAAATGTCATAGCTGAAGTAACTGAAGTATAAAAAGTATAGTGCCACATTCTGGAAACATTTGGCAACAACTGGCTGGGAATAGAAACACAACTGATCCCATAGTTGGCGCTTCTGGTTTTCTGCCTTCCAAAATGGTATGACTAGTGTACCTTTCCTTCATTTCTGTAGATATTACAATGATTTTAGTACAGCCAAGTAATGTTTTATAAATGTATGAAAAATGAGAGACTAACCTTGGAGTTTTTGTGCTACTTGTAGTACAGTGTACACCTAGTAAGCGTCTTTGAGGAAAACACATTCTATAGGGTGTTTTCTTGCAGAGTAAAATAAGGGCGCTCCAACTCCTCGGGAATGTTTCATTCAAAGGTCATTACAGCCTATTTTTATGTCAAACTGTTTCCAACAGCACCAACTAGTGTTCAAAGGGCATTTTTCGTTATGGTCTCTATAGGAAAACATGAGCCATATACTATGGCTCTCCACAATATGTGAAAGAACCACATGGGCACCACAATAGAAAACTGCAAGTAAAAAAAAGCTTCATGCATTAAAGGGATAGTAATACTTCGTTTTAACTTTATTTTATTTTGTAGGCATTAAAAAAACATGAAGAATGATATAAGTCTTATGTCTCAAACCTTTATGGTTTATGAGATATTCACAAGCAAAGTTTCCCCCTCCCGCCCCTTTTACCAAGTGTAAGCTTTCTCTTCTCAGATGTGGAATCCAGTCCATAGACCAGACAGATAACAGAAGGGGACACTCTTATTCCTATGAGAACAATGAAATCCCTGCCCCCCTTGACAAGCTTTTCAGGTTTTTGCCTTATCTTAATTGAAGATTGTCCCTATCTGCAGTCTACCTGGGCACCTCCCTTCTGCTCTGGCTGAGCAGTGTTACATCAGTAGAAGGGGCGGGAGGGGGAGACTGTCTTTGAATTACTCTGGAACTACAACTCTGACAGAATTGAAATAACACTCTCCAAAGTCCAAATACTATGATGATTAATTAGAGCTGCTTTTATTATGAAATATTACTATCCCTTTAAGTGCAGCTTTGGTTTACTCAGCAGGAAAACAACTATAACATATAGTTTTAGTTAAAAGCCTCTAGATTCTAAGCTCTCACAAGGAGGGCCCTATCTCTTCTTGTTTCAGTCCATGTATGTCACATTGTTTCTTTGCATAGCATCCCTTTATATAGCACCAAGGAATATGTTGGTGCTTTATAAATAAAATACTTTTTTCAGTTAAAAATTTACCCTTGTATACCAGAGTTGCATTGGTAGTAAAGGGATTAACCTGTTAACTGCCGGAGGGGGCAGCAATTTGACTTGGGACACAATAGAAAATGCTTCCTACATTACTATAATCTTTATGCATCTGGACACAGTAAATGGCTACTTTCCTAACAAAGAGGCAGGTACAGTTAGGCCTACAAGAAATGCAAAACATATTTGGAAGCAGAGCTGCCAATCATGAAGCCATTTTCAGACACACCACATTTCTTCCCAATAGTATCTGCAGATACACAGGTCTTTCAGATGCACAAACTGAAAAGGACAAATGGACTTGTGTTTTCCAATAATCTCATACACTGGAGGTGTACTATATGCAGGTAAGATTCATATAGGTAAGGGTCATTTTCCATTCCAGAGGTTATTAGCCTACCTCTAGGTGTATATAACTAAGATTTTGTCTGCGGATCCAGGCGTCACACTTTCCCTTGTGGTGAAGTGACTGGTTTCCTTAACTAGTCTCAGAGAAAGGCCACAGGTCAGTGCCATTTGCTCTCAACAGTAGTTTGAACAAAGATGAGACCTGTAGCCTTTTTTGGAGACTAGTAGTTAATAACATAAAGGACACAGAAGGAAAGGAGTTAATCAATAGCAATCATGAGACAAATGGCAAGAGGCAACATAATTTAGCAGCAGAAAACCTTGTACAACAGACTTAGTTACATCTGTGCAGAAGAACAAGCATTAGAAACTCCAAACTCAACAGTCCCTTCCCTCCTACAAGTATGCAACACTATCCATAGTGACATGGAACACAGATAACTTTCTGGATCTTTTGTTCAAAGGCTTTTAATACAGTACACCAGTGATCCTCAGCTGCAGGTCTTGGGACACACAAACCATTTATGATGTCAAGGATATCCCTGTTCAATCACAGGTGCTCAGTTGTTCAATCACTTTCATGTACCTGAGCTTAATTAAGGAAATCCTTAAAACTAGAATTGTTGGGGTGTCCTGGTGACTGGTGAGAGAAGAATCACTGGAGTAGACCATTATATTATGCTAAATAAGCTCAGAAATTCAGGTTTATAGTGATAGTAACGTTTCACAAAAACAGCAGTTCCAATTAATCTTCATAGTAATTGAGCCATAGAGAGTGTTATTACATTACTGTGAGCATTGTAGTTCAAGAGTAATTGAATGATAAAGTATCCCCCTCCCGCCCCTTTTACCTAGTGTAACACTGCTCACCTCAGATATGGAATCCAGTCCATAGACCAGACAGCTCACATCAAGGGTCAGTCTTACTACTGTGAGAACAATGAAAACCCTACTCCCCTTGACAGGTTTTTCAGCTTTTCCCTTATCTTAATTGAAGACTGTCCCTCTCTGCAATCTACCTGAACACTCCCTGCTGCTCTGAGCTGAGCAGTGTTACATCAGTAGAAGGGGCGGGAGGGGATACTTTATCATTCAATTACTCTTGAACTACAACTCTGACAGAATTGAAATAACACTCTCCAAGGCCCAAATACTATGAAGATTAATTAGGACTGCTTTTATTATGAAACATTACTATCCCTTTAAGTAATCATTTACTAAATTGATTTTGCTCCTACTTATCCATTAGAACACAATATGTGTCTGTTGCTGACAATGTTTCCCTCCCAATCAAAGTAACAAGTGGGGTTCCCGAGGCTCCATTCTTGGCCCTCTTCTATTTTCACTATTTATAATTGAATCTGTCCAAGGTCTGCAAAGCATCTTCTGTGCATTTCTATGCAGATGACACCATAAAAATCAAAACGTATCACAACCTGGACATTGCTAAAGCAATGTTTCCCTGAAGCTGAAAGATGGATAGCTAAAAACAAAAAACACTGATAAATCAGTCACAGTGGTATTTGGTACAAACTGCAAATTACTTAAACTCCACAATACTCATTTAACCATCATCACAAAGTCTAATCATACCCTTGACCCACTCGACTCCTACAAATATTTTGATAGGTGCATAGACCCCCAAATCACATTCCAGTTTCATATTTCTAAATTAACAACAAACTTTATATTTACCAAAGAGGCAAGCAATGCCTTGCACAAGCCTCTGGTCCTTGAGACATTAAAGGGATAGTAATGTTTCACAAAAACAGCAGCTCCAATTAATCTTCATAGTATTTGAGTCATAGAGAGTGTTATTTCAATACTGTCAGAGTTGTGGTTCAAGAGTAATTGAAGGATAAAGTTTCCCCCTCCTGCCCCTTTTACCTAGTGTAAGCCATCTCTTCTCAGATGTGGAATGCAGTCCATAGACCAGACAGATAACAGCAGGGGATAATCTTCTTCCTATGAGAACAATGAAAGCCCTGCCCCCCTAGACAAGTTTTTCAGGTTTTCCCTTATCTTAATTGAAGACTGTCCCTCTCTGCAATCTACCTGGGCACCTCCCTTTTGCTCTGGGTGAGCAGTGTTACATCAGTAGAAGAGGCGGGAGGGGGATACTTTATCATTCAATTACTCTTGAACTACAACTCTGAAAGAATTGAAATAACACTCTCCAAGGTCCAAATACTATGATGATTAATTAGAGCTGCTTTTATTATTACTATCCCTTTAAGAGCTCTCTTTTGAATCTACTCCGGTCTAAGTCCCCGTTATGAAAACATATTGGCCACAGGGATCTGGTACATACTTCTGCACCACAAATCCACCTTTACAAACTCCACACTGTATAATTAATTATACCACTTTCTCAACACTACCCTTCCTTGTGCTATTTAACTCCTTATGGTCCTGAGGTGTGTGCAATGTATTGCATCTCTATATTTCCTATAACTACAAGAAAGAAATGGGTCAATCTGCCTTCTCCTACAGAGCTCAAAAAGCCTGGAATAACCTTCCCCCATCCCCCAAAAAATAAAACTCTTCTGTCAGTGTGAAATCCCTAATAACAATGGATTACCTGTAGTTAAAAACATGTAACTGTATATAAAAACTGTGTCATTATTATTGTTTCTATTTGTGTTACATTGCATTGTTCCAGCTCTCCATGGCATGAAAAGATAGAAAATGTACTGTATTCTTCTTAGTAAAACAATTTTTCTAAACAAATAAATAAAATAAACATGACATGACATTAAAAGAAATAATAAATAGGCAATATTAACACATCTTGGGTAATAAATAGCATTTTAACCCTTCAATGACAAGGGCACAATTCCAGTGGACTATCGACCTAGAGTATGGAGTTAAAAAGATTCTTTAAAACATGGGGCAGCAGAATCATGAAATAGGGAGCAAAACTAAACTGTCCCTGCAAGTCTGGGAGGACTGACAGGTATGCACGGTACTAAGGGGTTATTGGTAGGCAACACACCGGGATATATGCACAAACATTTAGAAAGTCAACTGTTGCATAGGAAACATAGGACAATGCCCCAAATTTCCATTGACTGAAACAGGGATTGGAACCCTTGGAATGCAAGAGAGGTCGCCACTGGATAGCTGTTCAGGAGTTACATTTTCGGTTTAAATCAATGGGGATATGAATTGGTCCCCTAAGGGTGTAGTTCGTTTGTCCTAAAATTACTCCACTTTTGTTTTTGTGCAGGTACCACATAGATAATTAACCCTTTGAGTGCCAGAGGGCTACGCAACGGTACCCCTCTGGCACTCAAACAGTTAATACTATGGCTAAGAATGTAGATGACATCTTGACGGTAACTTTATTAAAGAGACATTAACCATTTGATTATCGGAAAGGGTGTAACGGCTTGCACACAACTCTGGCACTCAAATGGTTAAAAATTAATTGCAACATAAGGCATGTGACTGTGGAACAGTTAAACCCCGATACTTTAAATGTTTTGGCTTTACCTCGCTGAACGTCAGAGAGGTGTCCAACGCATTGGTTCTCTGGCACGCACATGGTTTAAACTAGCTGTGAAAGTCAGATGAGAAGCATTTCTCACCCACTATGAGAATGTGTTACATTACAGCACCTTGGACTGCAGCTCCCGTGTTAGGACCCAGCACAACTCCCTACTGGTGCAGACGGGAGCCCCGCCCACAGAGGCTGGACAGATACAGATCCTGTGTCCTAGCCTGGAGCAGCGCACCGGTCAGACAGCACATGTCATATGTTCACTGATGTGAGTGAAGTGCAACAGACTTAAGGACTTGCACCTACACAACAGCAGACCCTAGCACTGCTATAAAGAAGGCGCCTTCTAGTATATAAGTGGCATAATGTGGCTCTCTGTTGTGCCTGTGCTTCTGGTGGTCCTTAGATGCCCTGACATTGGACTGGCCAGGAAACCTGTGGAAAGTACAGGGAAGAAGCAGTACCAGGTCCAGCACGGGGCTTGCAGCTACACCTTTTTACTGCCAGAGGTGGACGGCTGCCGCTCTGCCCCTTCCAGCTCCTATGTGTCCAATGCAGTGCAGAGAGATGCTCCACTGGACTATGATGACTCTATACAGCGGCTGCAACTACTGGAGAATATTATGGAGAACAACACCCAATGGCTTCTAAAGGTAAGAAATTAGGAGTGAATTGGGACTGTGCTTTGGGTGCAAAACGTCTCAGAAAGGTGATAGCCACATATAAAAGTACAACTTGATAATAGCTGGTCTTCCCCTTTATGTGCAAATTTAGGACAAACAAATAGTACTATAAGGGACAAATACCTATTCCATTTATTTAATTAAAACGTTTAACCCCCTGAGTGCAAGCTAAAAAAACTCCACATTGAAATCAATGGGGATTTGAGAAATAATCATTTGTCCCCTACGTTGCAGTTTCTTTGCTCCAGGACTGTTCTGCTTCTAAGTTTTAACCCATTGAGTGCCAGAGAGATAGCTACCTCTCCGGCATTTAAAAAGTTAACCCTTTGAGTATCAGAGGGGTACGCATTGCAAAGCAATGCGTTGCGTACCCCTCTGGCACTCAAATGATTAATAGTCCAGTTTAAGTAAATGAGAATTCCTAGTCTCGGTGATGTAGTTGATTTGCCATTATTACCCTACAACTCTTACTCCCAATCTCATCTGAAAGTTCTCAGGTTATTTAGAGGTCATACTGCCCCTTTGCTTTGTACTCCAAAGAGTGTAAATTTGGGTGAATTAAGTCTGCATTAAAAAAGCAGGATAATTTAAATGAATGAAGTGAGAAATGTCTCCCGATTGATAAGTGAATAAAAAAGAAACTGTTCATCCATGACGATTCAGAATGAACTCAGTGTAAGCCATTATAACAAGTTATCTGTGTACTTGGCGTCATTAGAAAAGACTTAACCAACCGTGACTTATGTATTTCTATGGAGTGTGAAGAATTGTAATAAATGAATTCTGAGCAGGAATGCAGTATCCAAGAATGCCAGATAATGAAGTTACATAATTATGACATTGACTTGGTCTAACTAGCAGCTGCAAGCTACAAGTATATTGCAACAGTAAATAATGTATTTCCCATGAAAATTATATAGTATATGATGGCATGTATTAACCATTTGAGTGCCAGAGGGGTGTACCACGCATTGCACTCAAAAGGGAGGTGTCCAATGCAATGCGCTGAATCCTCTCTAGCGTCCAAGTGGTTAAAGTGATTGCTTCCCTACTAATGTTTAATATGTACGGCAGCACACATCACAGTTGTGGGACAAGCACATACTATGTAGAACTGAATCCAGAGGCACAACTACTTCTTATCTCCAGTCCTGCCAGCAAGATAGGAGGTGTGAGCCAGTCATCTTGCTGCCAGTTACTTTCAACGCAAATTCCTTATTACCTGATAACGGTGCAGAGTTAGGATCATCACTGTTGCCATTTTAACCCCATTAAGGACCGGAGCCCCGCTCGTCAAGGTGTTACATAAGCGGCTCTTTTTAACCCTTTGAGTGCCAGAGGTGTATCAATTTGATGGATAACCTTCTGGAACACAAGGGGTTAAACAGCAGGCGTCTAATAAGTTAATAACCCTTTATGTGGCAGAGAAGTAGTAGCACTGCATTATTAGACCCTCTGACACCCAAACAATTAAATCGGATGGCCATTAACCCCTTGAGGGCCAAACGGCAATGCAGCGCACACTGCAAAGTGTGACTCTGTACATGACTATATTTGAGATCTAGCAAACACTTCAGTGCCAAATGTCCAACTGCAAGATGACAAACACAGTGAGGCCTGGGTGCCGAGAATAACTTGGCAACCAGCTGCACCACACCAGACAAATATCTTCATTTATTTAAATGGGGATTTTAACATCTTGAATGTCCCATTTAAATCAAGAGGAACCTTTATGTGGTATAGCTGGCTTGGCATAGAAATGGCCCAGTTCTATTAAAGGGATAGTAATATTAAATATGTGAAATAAAAACTGTGTTTTAGTGTTTTTTCCCACCGAGTACAACAGTTACTCCCACTGCTGAAAGGTGTTTTATTCAAAAGTTATTACAGCTCAAACTTTAATTTATTAGGTGCAAAATCACAGTGGCCTGAAATTGTACAGTGGCGCTGTTGCTTCTCCATCCTATGGAAATTTATGGTCAACTGACCAGAGTTTGGCCATAGGATGGTGTAGCAACAGCGCCTCTGTAACCACTGTGATACTGCACCTAAAATATTAAAGCTTTAGCTGTAATAACAATTGAATAAAACTCTTCTCAGCAGTGAGAGTTTCCTTGTTTTACCCAGGGGGATAAAAACTACAATATATATTTTTCACATATTATTACTATCCCTTTAAGTATATTGGCCTCAATAAGGGTGAAGGATGAAATGTAGATACAGCACTTCCCATGTGAATGTGCTGCAATAGGACTGTCTGCTGCTCTCCTCATATAGTAAGAGTTTAGTACATACAGATGCACAATCCTTCCCTGGGCAGATTATATAGGTGCACCATGAGGCACACCTGACCACATTATAAGGCATACCCACATTTCCCACCCCTTGGAGCATACCATGCTAAGCTGCCTTTTTGACAAGCAAAGAGCTTTGCACAGACGTTCAATGCAGGGACATGCCTTGCAAAATGAGTTTCCTCATTCAGTGTTAGTAAATGTGATTGAAAAGTATAGTAGAGGTTCTACAATTACATGATAGTTATGTTAGAGTGTAAAAACAATCCAATAAGTGAGTAATTGCAAATTGTTCAATTATCCCCCCATTTCAGCTAGTGTGTAAGGGGTTGATAGCAGGGTCCTCTACACCTCTTCACTGAAAATTCAATTTGTGTGTTTTTGAATCATTGTTCCCCCTTATTTTACTGCCCTGTGGAATATGCTGGTGCATGACAAATAAAATGATAATGTTAGGCAGAGAACCATGGTTGCAGTTCCAGTTACCAACCTCTTTGGTCCTAGGAAAGTCACCCTTTAGGCTGTGTCTCAGACAGTACAGAAAAAAATACAGTATGTTCAGTGCTTACAGAGCATGCTAATAAATCATTTTTATGATTGTCGCATGAGGGTCATGTAAATGGATGTAAGAGCAGGGTTCACTGAAGTTCCTCTGATGAAATGTTCCCATGGTGAGAAAACAGGGAAATGTACAACTCAAGTTGATTGAACATGACAACAACATATACAACAAAGCTGATGAGTTTAGGGACAGTGGCACAACTCTGGAGCAAACCAACTGCTCCGTAGGGGACAAGTAAAAATTCCCCAAACTATCCACTGATCTAAATGGGGCTTTTAACCCTTTGAATGCTAGCAAAATCTCTAAAGATCTCTCTCTAACATTAAAGGATTATAAAGATACATTTAAATCAATGGCAGTTTTTATTTGTCCCCTATATTGCAGATGGGTTGTTCTCCCAGCACTTTTCCTTAATGCATCAGCCTTGGTATTTTTAACCCTTTGAGTGACAGAGGGGTTGCTCACCCCTCTGGCACTCAAACGGTTAAACAGAACAATGCTTTAGGTGTATCAACAAAGTATAAGAAACATTTTTTTTTTCACCAAATCAAAAAGATATAGGAACCGCTGAAAGATTTTATTGGATTTGTACAATTTACTGCACTGCAAAGTCATTCAACTTTCAGATTGTACATTCAAGGCTATACTAGTAAGAAATGTTCTACCCCTACTCTAATACACACCAATCACATGAATTGCATCTTTGAACGCTTAAATCTCAGCATTGTAATATATGTTTGGTAATGGTTACATCTGTTTCCATTTTGTCCTTCCAATTTGTATTAGCCTTTATTTTGTATACACCATTATTTTTATTATAACCTGTGGCATCTTCTGCTCAGGTTACAGTGGTAACCATAGGTCAAGTGGAATTAAGTTGAAGCACTACTAATCTAGGTTGGAACAATGTTCTGCTGAGAGGTGAACTCTGTTCTCTCCTAGTACCAACCCCCAGTGTGACATTATGTAAGTCCGCTTTGTCTCTCTCTCTCTATATATATGTGTGTGTGTGTGTATTATATATATATCAGGCACCAAATTATACTCCAGTATTTGTTTAAACCTTTGAGTGCCAGAGAAGTATTCAATGCATTGCAAAGAAAAGCTGTGGATCTCTCTCTTTGGCACCCAAAGGTTTAAAGAAGTAACGGCTCCTGAAGATAGCCCCTACTTACTCCAAAGCAATGGAGTTACAAACCACTCCGATCATAAAAGGGTTAAGATTACCATGTGCAATGAGCAGAGTTTGCATCCTGTGATCCCACTGACAATTGTCATGTCTGCCTCCATGGACGTTATATTCAGGACTGATTGAAGATTTTATCTTGTGAATTACGGCACAAGGGGAAGATTCATACAGGCCATTAATATTTTCTGGCCATAGTTAGGTATGTTGGGGTTATTCACTAGGATGTTTGTCAGAAGCAGTGATGCGCAGTAGAGACTGTGCGCTCTTATCACGGTCCCCGTGCTTTCCTGTCAATCTTGGCTGAATTACCTGTGCATTGGAGGAAGCGGATTGGCCCACCCAGAATGTTCCTTTATATGCTGGAGTTTGGGCACTTGTCAGTTGCCCTTTCGTGGTGTTCCTGTTCCTGCGCCTCGTTGCTGTGTTTCAGTGTCTCCTGTGTACCGACCCGGCTTGTCTAACTCCTCTCCTGATCCTGCTCAGTGATTGACCCGGTTCTGGCTGACGACCCTGCTCCGTGATTGACCCGATTCTGGCTGACGACTCTGCTCCGTGATTGACCCTGTTCTTCGGCTGTTGTGACTACTGCAGTATTGATCCGGTTCCGGTTGCCGCTCCGGTCCTGTCTGCTGTTCCAGTATTGCTCCGGCGACATTCTGAACTGTTTAAGTGACTCGCTGTTCCTCTCACTATCGTCTAGCTGTAGCCTGAGGTTGCTTTGCCATTTGCTGTTCACTAAGGTGTTCTCTCCTGTACAGAACCACTTAACCCGTGCAGTGCCTGTAGTCTCCGGTCTAGTGCCTCCTTTATCGTTTGCCAAGCATACGGTTACCCGTTTGAGCCGCTGCTCTGAGTACCTCTATTACTGCCTATTATCCCCCGCAGAGCATTGTCTGTCCGGTGTTCGGTGTGCACTGTGACCGCGTCGGCTGGCGCTGGTAGTCTGTTCGCTCTTGCTGTGAGAATTGAGAATGGCACCGGAAGGGTGTCCTGGCTCCGGCCTACATACGCTCAGAGGGTACGCTATCCACTGCACTTCCCAGTGCTTCGGCTCTTTATAGCTTGTGCAATAACCATCAGTATTGGCACCCAAGGGGTGTCAGGGCACAATCCATTTGGCACACGCAGGGTTACTACTATTTTCAGTTAAGGGCGATCCTGGTTCTGGTTACTTCAGCTTTGGCAGTAGCATTCCTCTTAAGCCCACGGAGGTGGTATTGGCTCAGCTTTGGGTACTGGTGTGCATTCCTTTTCCAACTTGAGAGTGAATTCAGTGCAGACACTTTACTCCTTTTTCGCTACTCAGAGACTGCTATATATCCTGGGCGTTGGCCAATCTAAAGACTGAGTCTCTCCTATTGCACCTGGTAACCCTTTGGGATTATTCCCCGTCTATACATAGCACATATTCCTACCATTGTGTGCATTCATTTTGTCTGTAATTGCCATTACTGTTATTCCTGTGCTGGCCCTTAGGGGCATTGTTTTACATTCCTATTCAATAAAACTGTGTTTTTACTTCATACCCTGGTCTGAGTGTCAGAAAACCGTTACAGCTCTGCAGTGATGCGCAGTACAGACTGCCTGAACATGCAGCGGCTGATACGGAGCAGGGCGCTCCAAATTCAGACAGGAGTCTTCTCTGTGCGCCTTCTGGGGACTGCTTGGTGAGCAGAGAGGCTCCAGGCACCAGCAGAGGCTGCTGGGTAGCACTGTGGCCCGTGTACACGGGCTTTTAAACTAGTATGCTATAAATGAATATTGCTTTCGTTTCTGAGATGTAAATGTACACAATGTGCTTTGTAGTGGTCACATAGTCTACAAAGCAGAGAAAATAAAAAGCCTGCAGAGCATCCTATAATATAAAAGGGCAGATGTAAGTTTGTCCGATGCAATCATGTGCAGTAGAGACTGCCCGAACACAAACGCAAATGATTGTCCAATGCAGTCATGCGCAGTAGACACTGCCCGAATGCACAGAATGCTGGGAGGTGTAGTTCTGCAATTTTACGCACTTTGGCCTGTGTACATGGGCTTTTTACACTAGTTAGAAATAAAAAGCCTACATAACTGGCAGAGATGTTCAAAAAGGAGATTATCTGGGAAACTAGATCTGCAGCTCTCAGGGCCGTATTTACATCCCAGATATGCCTAGACAAGGCACTTTAGGTGTCCTTAGCTCCACCCATGACCACAGCCTTTTCTTTGCATGACCCTGCCCATAGTCCCATCCACTGTTTCCTGGAGCAGAAAATACCTTTGTTCTGTACCAAGCAAGAACTCTGCAATGCGTTGTAGAGCTCTCTAGCATCCAAGGGGTTAAATAATAGCCTGTAAAGGGATATAAATCTGGTGCAGGGACACTGCAATTGCTCTGGCCACACCCACAATTCAGAATGTGGGTGTGGCCAGCACAGATGAGTTACCCTTCAAAATTTGGAGCTCTAGGCAGGTGCCTACTCTGCCTGTTGGGAATTCCGGCCCTGGCAGCTCTTTCAGCTACCATGATGAGAATGTGCAAATGAACTGAGCAATTTGCTGCTGATCATTATTGATTTGCACCTTAACAGAATTTTGTGTATTACCCTTAATATCTGGGATATTGTAGGACTTCCAACACCCATCATTCTCAATTGGCCAACAAAAGCGGACGCTCATTTCAGCTTTAGATTTCGGCAGTGGTTCTCAAACTTTCAAAGTGACGAAGCTCTTATTTCAAAAGAAATCTCTATGAAACACCAACAACCAAAGTCTTTAAGATTGTATCAGTATGAAATTTATTAGAATGTTAGTTGGCACCAATAACCAGACTTTATTATTATGCTAAAATGTTTTGTGGAAGTGATATCACTAAATGTATCTGATAATATCATTTTCATAGAAGGGGGACAGTTACTGTGATTAGTACTAAAGAAATCTAACAGAGAGCAAAACTGAAACAAATGTCAGTCTTCCACATCTCCTATCGTAATCACAGGACCGCAGATACGCTGTAGAGCACTCCACATTATTCCACTGTCCACCATTACTGACATCTCTTCCATGGAACTTTGTCCACCATTACTGACATCTCTTCCATGAAACTCCCAGTATGTCTTCAGGAAACCATAGGGTTCCAAGGATCGCAGTCTGACATTGGATTATGGTAACTGAAAATTCGATGAAAACCTACCCCAGGCCTGGACTGGGACAAAAAAATAGGCCCGGGCATTTAAGGATGAGCAACCCATTTTTATTTTTTGAGCAGCCCATGGGGCAGATCGTGGGCAGAGCTTATAATCACATGCGGTGCTCCGCACGTTGATTGCCCGCCCACTAGGAAACTTGTAACAAGGTGGGCGTCTTTCAAAAAGTGAAAGACGGCCCAAACTCGTTTAATGATTTTTTTTTTTTTTTTTTAAATGCCTGGACTGGCCCACCAGGCAAATGCCTGGTATGCCCGATGGCCAGTCCGGGCCTGCCTACCCCCTCATGGATATGGCATGAACTGTGAAACTGAGAACAGTGATTCTGACCATCTGATCTGTGCAAATACAAATACAGCAGATCTGAAGTCTTAACAAAAGATTGACCCAAGCTACATCTTGGGTCAACAATCTTTTAAGACAGAACACCCACCCTTAAAGAGCTACTACAGATCAGGTTTTAGGATAACACTTACTGTGATTATTTGGTATTCTCATGGAATAAGACACTGATTAACTCAGAGGTGCTCAAAAGGATATTGTTTTAAATCTTTAAGGACCAAGAGGCGCGAGCAGAACATTGGGAAACAAAACACCTTATTAAAACTGTTTTTTTTTTGTTTGTTTTTTTTCATATTCAGTGATTAAAACAGGCATCTAGTTTTTATATAATTCAGTAAATAGAGCTGTCTTTTGAGATCCCAGGAGGTCGGAAAGACTGGATTCTCCCCTATTTATAGCTTAATCTGACATGGCCTGGGCCACCACTCATGCAGTGATAGAGGACTCCAGAATTAATTATTGCTGGGTTAATGCACCAGCCTACCCTCTCCTACCACCTGTGATATTGCGATCACAGTTAGATATAAAGTCTGGTAAAACCTTTATTAATGTCCGAACAGATACTGGTCATAATACACACCCTTTTCTTAGTAGACCCATAGGGTGAGCTATGGATGAAGGCAGCAAAAATCCACACTGATGTGGAAAATGCATCAACCTAATGTGTTAACACTCAAATCATACATTAGAATGCCAAATGGATTAGGCTGTTCCATTGATTTTTATGGGCCAAATTCTAGTGGAACTTGTCAAAATTTACCGTGTGTCAGATTTTCACAGCACTAGTAATAGAATGTCAAACGGTGGATTAAAAACTTCTGTGGACATTTTTTTTTAAAAAAAAACATCAGTGGTAACAGAACCATAACATGAGATTTTTCAGGTATACTTAACCCTTTGAGTGCCAGAGAGGTAGATGCGTACCTCTCTGGCACTCATAGGGTTAATAAAAGTTGAATGGGTAGTTTAACACTCACACTATCAAAAGGAATTGTGAAATCTGCTTAGTCAAAGCTCTCACCCACTAAGTATCTGTAGCCGAGTGTGGCATCAGAGAGCCTAATGGACTAAGAAGAATTATTCTGGGACAAACCGACTATATGATAGGGGACAAATCAAAGTTTAAGTTGATTTAAATGGGGCTTTTAACGGCTTTGATGCTATAGAGGTCTCCTACACGTTGTGAAGAGCCCTCTCTGGCGTTCAAAGGTTTAAAATCCACATTTAAATATGTGGAAATCTGAAAAAGAATAATTTATCCCATATGGTGAAGTTGGCTTGCACCAGAATTGCTCCATTTCTATAGTGCATCAATCTTAGATGGGGGTAGGCTGGTGCGCAGCTGAAGCTCATGCTAATCACAACACAGCTTTATTTAAATTAAACAGGGTGTCAATTTCACCGAAATCTCACTCTGTGAGAAATTAGTAACCTAGTACTTTTTTGAGAAAAAAAAATAAAAAATTAAGTGTAGCATAATCATTGAGGTATTTAAATGTACTCTAGATTGTATGTTTTCCTGGGTAAGCACCTCAATATCTCTTGCTTTTGACTGTCAAAATAATTGTTATCCGTGTCCCTGTCTATTATTTCTCAGCCTATTGTACAGTGCTGTGGAATATGCTAGCCCTAAAATATGCTAGCCATAAATAATTCATAATCATCTCTGTCTTTGAGGTGGTGTCTGTCTAATATCTGCTGTACAGTTTGGTAGTGAACATATTCCGTCCAGCTGAATAGGTAATGTCTATTTCAGATCACAGTGCCTTATAGTTGGGAATTTGGGGAATAAGGTTTAAGAACCAGTGGATGTACAATACATTGTTTTGCAATGCACATCCCTCTGGTCCTTATTGGGTTAAACTTGCAATAAAACAATCCCAGTGGAAGGAGACACACTGATCTCCCACTTCCTGTCAATTCACATTGGTATCTGGGAACTGCAAGGCAGTTTCTGTACACTGAAATTCACAGTGCAAGGCCTATAGTGACTCTGATAGGAGTGCTGCCGTATTTGCTATTATCCTGTGTGTGGTATCAGTGTCACCACAGGAGAAGTGATACCCTTGTCAGGATCTGTGACCTAACATTTTTTTGGTGAAGGAACAGACGCTTGATGTACTTAGATACTAGTGGGCTGATAGGAGGTGGGAGGTCCATGTTTATCAGTCTGCTAGACAATCAGGTTTTTATGAGTGAAAATCCCATTACCAATTGGCTGAAGCCAGGCTTCATATGTCACCACTGGACCCCATGTGTAAATGGACCACTGAGAGACAGAAATAGGGAATAGGAACACTGTTAATGGTATGCGAGCATGGACTACTAAAATTTGATACGACTTCTAAATTTTAGGGCCATTATATATAAATCTATGTATATTTGCCCTGTCATTAAAAGTCAGTGTGTCTCCTATAAGTTAGATATTTAACTCATGTATAACATACTGTTTCAATGCAAATCTATTTGTATTTGTTATACAATCATATGATTTTATTTATACAATCTCTCCAGCACTGTTACATCCACCAAATCATACCTCCCAAGTGTCCCTCTTTAGGAGGGACACAGTCCCTCTTCAAGACCCACATCCATCTGTCCCTCTTTCCCACTCTGGTGTCTCTCTTTTCAGGAGATCACACTGTGTGGTGTGCGTATATAAGTGTAACACACTTCTCCACAGCAATAAAACTCACATTAATGTTTGTTTAAAGGGATAGTAACCCCCCAGAAAACTTGAAGCCAAAAGCTAGTAATAAGCACAACATACCTAACTCCCTTGTTCCCATCTCTCAAATCGTTATGGTTTGAGAGATGTAAGAAAAGAAAGACCTCTGCTCCCCTTTCTGCCCGACAAGCTGTAAAGCTGTCAAGCCAGGCACACGTTGTAGACCATACCGATTAAGTAATTAGTCCGAGATATCGAGATGACAGTGCTCCTGCAGAGCCGCCGTCTGGTCACGGAAGCAGTATCTCATGACGTCCTCTATACAGCGGACGCATGAGAAGGGGAAGGGAGCGGAGGTCTTTCTTTTCGAACATCTCTCAAACCATAATGGTTTGAGATATTGGAATAAAAGAGTTAGGTATGTTGTGCTTTTTACTAGCTTTTGGCTTCATGTTTTCTGGGCGGGTTAATATCCCTTTAAACATTATTATGTGTGTTTATAAATTATTCTGTGTAAATAAAATACTTTGGTGGTGCTTTAGATCATGTATTAAGTTACACAATGAGGTGTCAGTAGGTCATGAAATCACCTATATATTCATGGTAATGTCCTGCCCACCAGCTACACCCCCAGTAACACCCCCTAAAACAAAATTGTCCCTCTTAGGCTTTTTTAAATATTGGGAGGTATGCACCAAATACAGTAAAATGCATATGTATGCATTTTATGCATGTATGTATGTATGCAATATATATTGGTGATTATCAGCAACTAATGGTTTAGCATTACAACTTTCAAAATGTGTTTAGACCAAATGCATTGATTTTAACATTAAAGAATGCAAAGCAATACATTAGGAGATCTATCCATTGACTTAAGGGTTAACCCCAAAATAAAATAAATTCCCTTCATCTTCATTTGTCAGAGAACTCTAGAGTCATTTCTAATGAAAACCTGGCAAAATTATTCTAGATTGCAAACAGCAGTGTTTACAATATCTGCCAAAGAATGTGACAGAGAAAATATGAGGTCTAAAAAAGAAAAGATTTGCAGTTCTGTGGTATGTTAAGATTATCTAAATTTCTCAAGTTTCTTTTTTACCCAATCCATGCTGTGTTATTCTTCCAAGGTCATTTAGGATGTGGCAGATGGGATTTGCAACACAAAGCATAGATAATACTTGCAGTGTTTCTACAGGTATTAAAAGTTACAACCTTATCCCACCATGTGCTCTTTTTCCATTTCACACAATTCACTGCAGTCCCTGTAAAAATATACAGTATAGGCTTCTGGCAACACATAATGTATGTATTCAGGCATTTTCTACTGCAGAATATATTCTAACAATGAAAGACACAGAGGGTGGTGTTCTAAGAGGCATTGGAGTAATCTGACTGCCCTATAGGGCAAATATAATTCCCACTGATAGTTTAGTGTTACAGCTCTGGGTTATGGGTGTTAAAATAGTGTAAGGGCTAATATTGCTTCACTTTATTGTTAGGGGTAGTGTAGGGTTAGTGTTTGGGATGGTGCCTGTGTTTTAGCTCTCTCGGTGTTTGACAGTGTGTCAAACACTGAACATTAGTCGCTTTCCTTTGATGTTCCCATTTTTCATGCCTTTTAGAAGAAGAACGTTGGGCCAGAAGTTAGGCTCTGTGACCCAATGTTCAATGTGTTTCCTGTTGGTAGGGCAATTGGATACTTACGGTAACAGTGTGTGTACCGTCTGGTATCCATTTTTGCTCTACCGACGGTTTTACTGGCAACTATAAAATCAAGCCCTAAGATTCCACTGTCTCCAATAATGTATTGCAGTATCAGTGTTACTCAACATCTAGTACTCCCAACTGGTGTCAGTGCTGTTACTCGATATCAGGCATCTCAGCAGTCCAGTTTCCCCAAGCTAGTTGTCTTTTTCAGAAGGGATGTGTGAGGGGCTTTTTGATTAGTGCTTGGTTTATTAGACTTTTATTGCAGGTGTTATCTTTTATGGGGAGTTAATTTTTATTTTAATGTTGTCTTTGTGTTTAATGTGTTTTAACAAACCTAATTAAATATTTATTGAATTTTTATATTTGTATTTTCAGTGTTGGTGTATAAGAAATCTGGTTTAGAGTGGACACAGTATGCTAATTTGTTTTGGTCTTTAGTGAAATTTGAATCTGAAGCCCAACACTACTTATAAGGTGTTTTGTGTGATTCAGCAGTATTTTGCGGTTATTGTATTTTAAGAGTGAGGAGATATTACAAACTACTGTGAATTCTTAAAATATGTCCACAATACAAATTGCCAACATGTGTGTTAAATGCCCTGTTTAAGTCCGCAGGAGTTTTGGAAATATGTATTTGTCCTCTGTTGTGCAGTTTGTTTGTCCCACAATTACTTCACTTTTATTTTGCACACAATGCCATTAATGACTGAATAAATAATTGTGATTAAAAAGCCTGCTGCTTTATAGAAAAGAATGGTGCATACTCTGTAAGTGCAGACTGTTGCTAAAGACTCTGTCATCACCACTCGTTATAATACCTTCTTATGCAACATTACGCACATTTTTTTGATGCAAGACACAGCCTCTAGGTAAAATAATATCCACTGGATCATCCCCAGTGCAGGTTCCTCACATACTTCTCTTTCTGTTCTCCTGTTCACAGTCTTTGTTCCTGAAGTCTGACCTGGTGATCATCCAGTTTCTTCTGGGAACTCTCTCTTGGCCAAGCCAGAGAAATATCTTCTGTCCCCATAGACCTGGTAATTAATCAGTCAGGACCAGAATCTCTGGGGAAGATTCAAAGAGTTCCCAGAAGAAAGTGGATGATCACCAGGTCAAACTTCAGGAACAAAGAAGACTGTGAGTGGAGGGAGAATAGAAGAAGTGGTAAGGGAGGTACCTGCACTTGGGGTTATCTTGGTGAAGTTATTGTACCCAGAGGCTGGTTCCTGCCTCCGAAATATGAGAGTAATGCTGCCAAAGGTGGTGTTATTGCACAGTGGTGGTAGCAAAGTCTTTAACAAAAGTCTACACTTAGAGCATGTGCGCCATTCTTTTGTGTTCTTTTTTACATGTACTTGTGAGACTCTTACTGGAGGTCTATATAAAAAAAGGCAGCGGTGACAAAGTGAAGGACTGAAAATGTTCTATATAAGATCATTTATAAAATGAAATGTCAAGATGTGTTATTGTTTTAAAATACCTGTTGAGGAATATTTGTTAGTGCTTTATAGAAGAGCCTGCACTGGATTTCCCCCAGTATGCATTCTTTATCAACTCTTCCCACTGTCCATTCCTCCACATCCTCAGATATTCTACTCTGGATCTCACTCTGATTGGGTCCTCTGCAGGGCTATAGCACCCTGAGCTGGTCAGCACAGATACTAGGATACCACTCAAGTGGTATAATGAGGGAGGGGGAAAAGATCACTTAGTATGCCAATTGATATATATATATATATATATATATATATATATATATATATATATATATATATATATTTTTTTTTTTTTTTTTTAACAATGCACTCCATAAAAGAGAAATTATTTTAAAAGCGAGCATATTAAAACGTAGTAGTTCACACAGTCTAATAGGTGAAACAGTCCTGTTATCTGCACTTGGGATAATTCAGTAAAGGCCATACAACCCTAAGAAAACAGTACCATAGCAAAAGGATCACCTGTCTGTTAGAAATATCTGAATGGTAATTAATAGGAACTGTTAATATCTGCACTTAAATGGACTTTGAGTGGCTATTTTTTGTACTTTCTTCTGCACTTTGTAAAGGAGGAGGACCAAGAACTTCTGGTGGAAGCAGCATCCTCTACAGCGGGAGGTCCCATAAGGACTTGATTTCTGAACTATCTGTAATGGAACTAGCATTTAATAATTTGAGGAGGTGGCTTGATTGGTAGCTCTTGGTGGTGGGTGTAATCTTTGGAGTATTTTATTTGTAGACATGACTGTTTCCTTAATTCATTTGATGCTAGAGAAATCACCAAACCAATTTGTTGGAATGCTCACTGGCATCCAAGAGGTTTAGTTATGTAGGACAAAAATACCAGTGTGTCTGGACCATGATTATCTTCAAACACTTGGTTTCTGGATAAATAAGTAGCACATTGTTGGATCTATATGAAATATTGTACTGTAGTTTCATGGGGGGAGAAGGAGGAAGCAGAGGCAAGCATTCCTTCAGCAATAAACTCCATATAATCTGAATTACATTCCTGCGCAGCATGTTTTCACTGACAGGGTCAAAGGGACTGTGTGTGTGTTAGGCTTCGTGGCGGGAAATGGCAATCATTATAATACTGTGTACAGAAAGGTGAAGTCAAACAATCATTTTACAAAACCTGAATCTAAATCTGGTAAATTTTACTTACTTACTGTACACGCTATATGTATATTTATGTGTCTGCATGAACAGGATTATGTTTCCTATGAATGCAGCATAACTGGGATGTATAATGCACAGAACGAAAACTGCATTGTGTACCCCTCTAGCCCTAAAAGGGTTAATCAGGTCTACTTTTTAAACTTTCCGCTTAATGCAGGTCAATGTAGCTACAGCTTGGCAGAGGATGATGGGAACTGCAGAACAACAGGGAGCCACAGGTTACCCACGCTGTTATACACAATACAATACTGAAATAGTTCCCTCATAGATAATCTCTCTACCAGGGCTGGATTTACATCCCACATGCCCCTAGACAAGGCACACTAGGCACCCTTAGCTTCACCTATGGCCACACTCCCACTCCTCACATGAACCAGCCCCCACTCCTTTCCTGCCACAGAAACTATCCTTGGCTTATAACAAGCAAGGACAAAAAAATGCTTTAACCCCTTGGATGCTCGGGAGATCTCCAGATCCTTGAGAAGCAAGGCGTGGTTGATCTCTTCAGCATCCAAGGGTTTAAATAATAGCCTGGAAAGTGTTATACAACTGGTGGACATAGAGATTGTGCTGGCCACACCCACAATTCAGAATGAGCGCATGGCCAGCACAGTGAGGCACCCCTCAAAATTTGGAGCTCTAGGCAGAAGCCTACCCTACCTTTTGAAAAATCCGGCCCTGCTCTCTACTTCTTTCAGTGACCTCATCACATGTAACTGAGGAAATCACAGCTATCAATCAGCTACCCAAAGCATTGAGAAAGTGTTGAGAAAGCCATCACTTGGGCAGAGTGCCCTGATTGATAGTTCACCCCTGTAGTATTTCAATCAAACCTCAGCCTCACTTCACAAATCAACCTTCAGTCTGTACAGAACCCTCTCTCTCATTTCTTGCTCAGCAAATTACAAATGTAGATCCATTCATTAAATTGTCTATTTAAATATCTAACCATATACAAACTACCACTTTTGAAGCAAGTATTGCTGTTGTCTTAAAAGGAGGATCATAAAAAAATGGCTATATCCAAATACGGGGTAACTTCCATAGCACAGCTATGTACATACATATGCAAATCAAGGAAAATTAAAACAAAGAAGGATACAATTTACTAAGCTGCAAAAATAACCTCAAGACAATGTTCGCTGGTTTTCTTCTATTTTGCCTGTAGTTTGAAATCTCTCGCTCACAGGTCCCTCTCCAACATTTGTTAAGTGTGTGTTGTCTTTAAAATGGGCTTATAATGAGTACACTGATTATACAGTGGTATGGAATATTCTGGCACGTTATAAATGAATGACATTAATAAAATAATAATGTCTATCTGTACTTTGAGCTAGTGCAATTCTACGTTCTCACCTACCAACCTCTAACACTTGGGTGAAATTCTGCTGCAATGATGAAGCTCCTGTAAGCCAGCCAAGCTGAGCCTATAAAAGCATGCTCAGTTTTATATGACCATTTGATTTGCACAATTTCTGGCATATTGGTTTCTTTTGGTCCCCACAATCTCATGAAACCACTCATCTGTATGGTGTTTGCTTGTGGTAGGGAGCATTGAATCCTTGTCAACACAGTCACAGTGTAAAGAAAAAGAAAAAACTTAAGACATTTGATCTTTGACTTCTTTCCCATTTTTCATGACACTCTCTTTGTAAACAGAGGTCAAAGGCCTATTAAGGGCAAATATATTGAACAGGGCTTTTTTCTTTTTCATCTTTCTGTCCTTACATCCATTGTTAGAAACATGCCTTGTGATCTGTGGTACAGCTGTGTACATGTACATGCCCATATTCCTGGGGTGGTATGGAATCTGAAAATTGCAACTCCCACTTATATATATATTTTTTTTTTTTTTTTTTTTTTACACTATTATGTCATGGACAAGGAGCTCTCTGAATCTTTGTTTCCAGAGAGCTTTCTTTGGAGATCTGCGAAAGCAGGGATAGAGATGCAATGTAACATGAACTGTTAGGGGAATAAAAAGGTATCACCAAATGCTAATAAACATATCTGTGTAGTGCTACAAATGGACTTCTGCAGCAACTAAAAACTCAGTTATTATGGCTTTACAAGACACGCCCCTTTTATTTTTCTACTCTGTAGTCCTAATTGCATATATAATAAAGTTTACCCTCTTGGAGGCTACAGAAGTATTGTAAGGTACCTTCAAAGGGTTAAATAAAAATGCATGGCTTTTTTTTAATCCTTTGAGTGCTAGAGAGGTACTGAAATAATTGAAAGAGAAAGAGTCCCATACAGGCACTGTTGACCAATAAATAAGTTATTTATCAATGAATATCAAATTATCAAATAGTGTCAATTCAATTTATTGGTTAAGAGTGCCTGTATGAGACTGTCTTTGTCTTTCAATTATTTAACTGCTGCTTTTGGTCTCTATGGCACCCTGTGTGTTTTACACATGGTTTAACCATTTTGTTGAATTTGTGGGTTGGTGCTTATCATCTGTTATTTAGATTTTGCCAGAGGGGTATGCAACGCATTGCTTTCCAATGCATTGCGTACCCCCTCTAGCACTCAAATGGTTATCATTTCCACTATTTTCAAAGAATACCACTGCCTAGTAATAAACTAATCAGGGCCCAAAATGATTATAGCCACAAGCCATAATTTTCCACTATCAAAACCATATGTGGAATCTCCTGTATCCCAATCAGTGGTGCAGCCGTGTCTAATCGGATCATCTGATAATTCTGTCTGGCAGTGCAATGGAGGAGTGTGAAGAGGTTGATTTACTGAATTTTTCCTTTCTCTGTAAGGAAGACAAGAGGGAATCTCCCTCCTAAGGATTCCCTCCTAATGAGGGGGGGTGTTGGCATGTATGCAGTTGTGCATTTTTATGTTAATTTATGACGTGGATCTGATGCTATCTGAGTAAAGGACAAATAATTTAGTGGCAAAGAGAGATGTGCATAACATTGTCAAAGTTTGTTTCCAAACTGTATACATTACAAGATATCCATTAGTACATAATATATTGTCTCAAACGTAAAATCTACTGATGAAAGAGAATATAAAAGTTGCTGTATTATTCATTTATTTATTTATTTATTTAGTAACTAGTAGAAGAGCCCGTGTACACGGGTCACAGTGGCGGGAGGTCGCGGTGCAGTCATGCCCAGTAGAGACTGCCCTCGTTGCAGCTGATACAGAGCTGGACTCCGCAGAACTACATTCTGTCCCTCCAACTTTGTCCTATAGTAACAATAGAACAACACAGTGCTCCCCAGCCTTGTCTTACGTGGCGCAATGCAAGAAACATTTGCATCAGATAAAGGCATTTTTGTGCGCAGATAGATTTTGCGCATATTCTAATCCAGGAAGCTAAATACCAAACGCTTCTTGAATTGTGCATGAAAAATTCCATTTTACGACAACAGTACACAGACGTATAAATTCATTCGCAATAGCAGTTCCTGTATTAGGTGCATTCGCTATTCCACTCACACAGATTTGTTAATCTTAGCCACGCCCACAAAAATAAATATATGCAGCCGTTCGCTAATCTTGAATTTCCATGTGTAATTCAACAAAATCATGCGCAAACCTATTCCCTAGTGATTTTCACACGGGAAATAGTGATTGCACACGTTTCCTGCATTGCGCCAATAGTGACTATGGAACCACACAGTGCCCCTCCCCCCATTTTACCACACAGAAACAATGGAACCAATGTCCCCCCCAGCCTTGTCCTATAGTAACCACAGAACAACACAGTGCTCCCCAGCCTTGTCCCATAGCAACCATAGAACCATACACTGTCCCCCAGCCTTATCCACAGTAACCACAGAATCATACACTGTCCTCACAGTTTTGCCCCATAGTAATCGCAGAACCACACAGTACCCCCAGCCTTACCCCATAGTAACCACAGAACCACATAGTGCCTGCACTCCAATTTTGTCCCCCATTAACAATAGAAAAAGGCACTGCCCCCAGCCATGTCCCATGGTAAACACATAAGCAAACAGTGTCCTCTCTGTATTGCCCCACAGTAACCACAGAAGCACACAGTGTCCCCCACAGTCTTGCTACACAGTAACCTGCACTGGTAGCCATAGAAATTCACTGTTAACTGCTGCCTTTTAAGGTGACAGGTCCACTTTAAAAGGGAACTAAACCTACAGGTACGTAGGTACGTAAGAAACTGCGTATGACCATTTGACCCCTGCTTTTTATGCAAGTTCCTAAAAAGTAATACATTTAATATATGTCATAATTGTGGAGAACTCACAAGTGCAACATTCATAGGATAATTAGAATTTTCTGGTTATAGTAAGGTAAAGGGGATGGGGGGTACTTTTAGGATGCATTAGTTCTCCTTTAAGGATTAGACCCAACAGGATTCTATATGCAGATGAGGTCTTGCTGAAAAGAATGTGCATATCTGCAAATCCCTAGTTTTATAAGATATTGTGCTTTCTAAGAACAATATTCTGCTCTTTTTGAAATTTTGAGAAATTAGTAACAGCTAAAATATAATTTTAATCCTTGTACATAGACACTAACGACTAAGCAGTTGCAGTTTTTCCATCCCACAGATCGTTGAAGAAGTGTTTCTCCTCAGCACAGTCAATAATATTTAGTGCTCTGAATTGATTCCTGCATTCTATTTAATTACCGTGTTGTGTACTGATGAAATGGCTTTGTTTTATTGGCTTGTGGCTGTGAAGTTTAAACAGAAATTATTACAGCCTTTCTGAAAACAAGCAGAAAAATAGCATACAAAGTGTAAATAAATATTCCAGGGACCAGAAAGTACACCAGAGACAATCACTGCACTGTTCAACTGTGAAAACTTGCAAAAGCTATAAAATATAGCTTAACGGGTTTATACATTGCTTACAGCAGAGAGGAGTCACTTTTCACTTCATCTTTGACTAGAAAGTCTCTTTGCTTGTTTAAAACATTACCACATTTATTTCACATCACTTTACATAGATTAGTTAAGTAAATCACCACATTAAACAACTTTTCTTTCATCATCATTATAAGGTAGTAGTAGTTACCATGCCTCAAAATTAGCCATGCAGATAATTTAGCAGCTCTGTGCCTTGAAAAATCAGTGTACAAAGCTCTTATTTACAAGTCTTGTTTCTTATACACAATCTCCTGAAAATGTGTATTGTACCTTATGGAGCAGAACATAAGGGACTGTGTCTGCCAACAGTAGACTACAATGCAAATTTCCACAGCGAACAGTCTCATGGAAGTTGCAGCAATGAAAGTCTGAATACCATTCAGATGAGTGGTGGAATTATTGGTGGTGTTCACTGCAACAATCCAGTCACTGGCTACCCTACCCTTGGTGACAGCCAAGTATATGGCCAACTTCTACATGGGCTGCACCCCTCGTCATTTCACCATTCCCCATGCAATTGGTTAGCAGTGCAGTGACTGGTGGAACAGGGCTTTGGACATGCACTCTCATGTGTAAACATAGCCTTAGAGGATAAACACATATGTGTAGAAAAATTAGTGAGTCAGATGAGTTAATTGGGGTATGAAAGTAACTCTTCACATGCATTGAATAACATGAGTAACATGAACTAACCCTATGAATGCCAGCGAGGTATCCAACGTATTGTGTAAACAGTAGGCCTGTAATATGTGTAAAACTGTGAAAGTGCCTCGAGTAAATGAGTTAGTAAATAGAACAAGCGTCAATTTCCTTATATGCAGGTGTGTGTGTCTCCATGATTATCAATGAGGACAGCAGTACGTCTGATATCAAGTCTTCACTGCTACTCTCATTCTTCCATAAATACTCTATGAGCAGCAGAAAAAGAAATATTCAATTTTATTTAAATGGGACATTGCTTTCCAATGTGTTGGAAACCTGTCATCCAAAGGGTTAAAAAGGTCCCTTTTAATCAATAGAAATGTTGAGAATTTGTCCTCTTTTTTTGCAGCTCATTTGAACCAGAATTGCTCTTCCACCTCTGTGCAGAAAATCCATACTAACACCGGTTACACCAGACAGGACCTGGTTTACAAAAAATACTGTATTTCCTTAGTGTAACTTTGTATATGGAAATGGAGCCCAACTTTACTTGCAAAGCATTCATACCGGGGAAGCTCCATGTCTACAGCCTCTGGGTAACCAAGAAGAGCTTCCAAAAAGATATGTTACATGTCATAACAATGGTGGGGTTTGAAGGCGGGCGTGCATTAAAATAGGTGGAATTGGGAGTGTACAGAATAGGTAAGGGAAGTGGGAGTGGTCACCAGGGAACTCGCTAACGTGGAGAATCAACCTTTGGCCACTGTTAATTAACTTTGGGGCAGATCCTGAAAATTCAGAGGTATGCCATAATAATCCCTAAACCTCATAAAAACACTAGAGCTGTGGTTCTCAACTCCTGTCCTCAGGACTCACTAACAGGCCAGGACTTAGGGATTTCTCTGCTAGAGCACAGGTGTGGTGATCAGAGGCTCATTCACATTGATTAACTCACCTGTGCTCTAACAAGGAAATCATCAAATCCTGGCCTGTTAGTGGGTCCTGAGGACAGGAGTTGAGAAACACTGCACTAGAGTATCCCTCTGCATGTTTAGCCATTTGCCCTTTTACAACATGATATTTATTGTACAAATGGGAATAATAAAAGGGTATTTCATTCTGGATAAAGATGTGTGAGAATAGCACATTGCAGGTTAGTTTAGAGTTAAATCAGGGATGTCCAAGTTCAGTCCTCAAGGGCCACCAACAGGCCAGGATTAAGGATTTCCCTGATTAAGCACAGGTGAGATACTCAGTGGCTCATTCATTCTCATTGGCTCACCTATGCTCACACAGGGAAACCCTTCTACCCTGGACTGTTATAGCTCTTAAGGACAGTATCCTTTTGAAATATCACACACATAAGAGAGTGCGACTATAACTATCTCGCACTAATCAAAAGTGTGAGATTCTTATGGCACCTTGCAAAATGTTGCAACTGCCTGCACTGCTGCATACATTCGTTAATTAATTCCCCCCATACCTTCTTTAATTAGTGCCCCGCGTGCCTTCATGAATTAACAATATCAGCTCCCGTCTAGTCTTTTATAGCTTGTTTGTGCTGTCCAACCTGCACTACAGCTGTCTCTCCTGGGCAATGAAAGTTAAAATGACCTCGGTGTAGGAGCGATGTGGGAGTACATCATGATGTTTTTTAAAACGTTTAACTTTCATTGCCCAGGAGAGACAGCCGGGAGTGCAGGAGTGATATTATTAATTCATTAAGGTATGAAGGGCATTAATTCATGAAGGTATGCAGCAGTGCAGGTAGTGGCTACGTTTTACAAAGGGATATAAGAATCTCGCCCTTTTGATTCATGGAAGAATCTTAATGGTGCTCTTGAAGCCGGCGAGTGAGTGAGTGTATGTGTGTGTGTTATTATACTCGAGAGAGGAAAAAAAAACAACAACTTTTTTTTAGTGAGTATAGAGTGGAAAATAAGGGTGTGTATTATACACAGACACTTTCATTTTCCACTAAAATGTTGGATATAATTTGAAAGTGCGTAGTATACCTGAGATTTTACAGTAATTGAAATTAATAAATAATGGCTGCTAAAAACACCACAATGTATCACATAAAAGGGCTACAAAAGACAGACATTTGCATTGCATTGATTTGTTTTAAGCTCACTAGCCTAATGCTCAAGGAGAGCTATTGTTGGACTACAGCTTCAGTCATTCCCAACTGTCCAGGAGTGGTTGGGGATAATGGAAATTATAATCCAAAGACAGCTGGAGGGCCACAAATTGCCCACATCCGCTCCAGGCGCCATAGAGTTTCACAATGCATTATACCATAATACATTGATGATCTCACAGGAACCAAAGGGGCATAAATGCAAGTACAGTAAAGAGTTGACAGAAGAAATAGTGCCTGTGGATCCAGTGGTGTGTACTCTCTTGAGAAATGAAACAGTAAAGGAAAAACACATCCTGAATGGCTCACAAGACACATACAAACCAGAGAGATCAGGACATCACATAGCAGCTTGGGATCCAAGTTCAGGGGATGTTTAGTCTGCTTGGTATATAGAAGAAGAAAATAGTTTAAAATCTGGAGGCAACCAGACTGATGCAATGTGTAAGACTGGAATAATAATAAAAAGTCCCCCCAATTCCCAGTGGTTTAAATAAAACTTTTAACCCCTTGAGTGCTAGAGAGGTCTCCATCGCACTGCAAAGTGAGGGGCCGGTTATGCACTAAGGCATGATAAAGAGGTGACAAAGTGATAACAATTCTCCAATTCCTACATTAGTCTGTGGAGCCTATGCACTAAGATCCCCACAGAAGTTATCTCCACTTTATCACCTCTTTATCACGCCTTAGTGCATAAGACCCTAGATGTCAAAATAGATCTAGTTTGTGTATGAGAATAACAGATCAATGGACAAGTAATTCTTTTTATTTGAAGAGAAGACAGTCCTTATTTATTTTCATGACAATATGCTTCACTTAATGGCATTTTCACTGTTATTGGCTGTTATTGCAATAACACGTGTTGTACAGTTACAGCAGCAGGGAATTAGCTGCAGACTACTAGCCCTCCATGTTGGAAACTAAGGTGAAAACAGGACTGAACAATTTGACAGTAGTGTGCATTAATCACAATTAATTAAAATAAATCATGGGTTGAATATATATATATATATATATATATATATATATATATATATATAAAAACTTTGATGCCAGGCAGATTTTTTGTAGGAGCCAACGAGGAGATGCATGTACATGTTTGTTTCTTAAATAACCCCAAAATTTGGGAGTAAGAACGAAAAAAACCGAAGAGACTGGGATCCATGGTTCCTGGGATATTTCCACTACTGAAGTAAACAGTGATGCAGTGATAGCACTGAGTGCAATAAACAAACTGTGCTTGGGGACAAAATACAAATCACCAAGAATCACAGGGCCTTATATAAGAAAGAAAAGATATACATTTTGGAGCAAACCAACTCCATTATAGGGGAGAAATCAACATTTCTAAATATTCCATTTATTTAAAAGAGACGTTTCAAACCCTATTTAAATCAACAAGGGATTTAAATTTCTCCCCTGTGGTTCGGTTGCTTTGTTTCAGAATTGCTCCTTTTTATAGATAAGGCCCATGGATTCTCATTGTTAGTACTATACACCACAGTGTCATTTTAATGGGATAGTAACACTTAATATATACAAATATATATTGTAGGGCTTATCCTCCTGTGTAAAGGGCACTCCCACTGATGAAAGGTGTTTTATTCAAAACTTATTGCAGCTCACACCTGTATTGTTTTTAGGTGCAATATCACAGTGGCCTGAAATTGTACAGTGGCGCTGTTGCTACACCATCCTAATGCATTGTACAGTTAACTGACCTGAGCTGTCAGCAACAGCGCCACTGTACTGTTTCAGGCCATTGAGATATTGCACCTAAAAAAAAAAATCATGTTTGAGCTGCAACAACTTTTGAATAAAAATACCTCTCAGCTCTGAGGTACCCTTATTGCAGTGACTCTCCTCGTTATCAAAGCAACACAAGAAGCACGTTAAACTATTTTTTTTAAATCTCTGTATCTGACTAAATGACGAGGACAGAAATAAAAACCACTGATCTTATTTATTTTGCACTGTCAACATGATACAATACTTATTTCAAGTGTTTGTGTGTGTGTGTGTGTGTGTGTGTTTGTTGCATCTTTAACCCTTTGATGGCCAGATGTGTGTGTGCAAAGCACTGATGAGTATACTGAACACCATGTTGTGAGTTAAAACTTACAGTCTGAGCATTATACTTTCATTTATAAGAGATTAATTGCACTTTTAAAGTGACAAGATGTAGTTTAGTATGCCACTTGTTGTCAAGCCTTTGGGATAGTTTATATATTTTTCTCATTATCATTTGAATAATTCTAATTATATATTATAATTATATGAATATGCTTAAATAGTATATGTCTGTTTTAAAAATAAAATGAGTCTGAGCTAATCAGTTAGGGAAATTGGTATAATGGAATAATTCCCATTTAAGAGTCACTTATTCCTATTGCATAGTTTCTCTTTAAATATAATTAAAGTATTCAGTGTGAAATCTGGCAATGGTCCAACTTAAGCTGGAAAGGTTTCTACGTCACTGTCATAGTGTAAAGCAGTTTTACCCTGGATAACTGGCAAGGTAAATATCCACTGATAGGAGCTACGGCTGGCTTGATCACACAGAGACATTTTTTACAGTGTGATCTCAAACTGCCCACATGGTCATGCATTGTATGTCTTTAATGGCCATATGGAAATGTGTAACTTTCCTGAACAGTCAATACCAGAAGTCTCTTCCTTTACATCCCAAAGTCAGTGGCAAGTTCTAACAACATGTCTGTATGTGACACAACTGCTCTTCTGTGAGAAATCCAGCTGCTACATCTGCACGTGTCTTAGAATTAACCTAGGAAACAGCTGGTTAACACCACAGCCGCATCGTTAATCTCTTTACAATGGTGTCAACAGTTTAAAAGTCTCAATATTGTGGCATGATCAAAACACACCATGTTGTAGTCACATTTTACAAAAAGCCAACATTCCCCCTTGTGTATCCGCTTGCTTGCTTTGAATATAGTTGCATTGAATGAATCAATTGAGCCACTAAATACGTTCATTAACAGCTTGTACTAGGTCGTCTTTTTTCTTAACCCCTTAGATCAGTGATCCTCAGCTCTAGCCTTTGGGGCACATAGACAGGTTACATTTTTAGGTTATCCCTAATTAAGCACAGACAGCTCAATCACAAAGACTGAGCTACTAATTACTCACCAGTAGGGGTATCTTAAAAAGTGTATCTGTTTGTGTGCCCTGAGAAACACTGGCTTAAATTCCAAAGACATCTCTGAGATGTCTAGCATCTAAAGGGTTAAGTAGCAAGTTACATATTACATTCAGGCAATAGTTTCTCTCCTCACCCACCTGCCATACACTTTTTTTTATCTAACTCTGTGGCTGGTCAATAATAACAAAATAGCAAATATAGAAATGAATTTCCTCATGCACCAATATAAAAAGACAATGTAGAAAAGCCTGTCCCTACAACATACAGATTGCTTACAGCTGCAGATACTTTTGCAACATTTAACTCTGCTTTCACATTCCTGACAGAAAGCTCTCTGGAAATCCAGATCCTGTAAGCTTAATGTCCATAACATAAAAGTGTAAAATAAATAAAAATTATAGGCAATTTGACTTATATATTAAGCATTTGAAGGCTTTGTAAAAAGTCAGAAAGGTATTTAACTGTCTCTTTAAGGTAAATTAGGTATTGTTTTTTTCCTTTGTTTAAAAACACTATTTATTTGTGTAACTAGCAGCCATCCACGTTTTGACGGGTTGTGTGCCCTAGGTGAGACAGAGGACCATGCCAGTGAATATATATAACACATTACAACACAGATCAGTGCTCACATATATGCAGAGTCATGCCCTAAATTAGCAGTTGAATTGCTAGGTGCTTCCCTTATACCAGCACTAGCCTGGAGATCTGCACCCCTTTTCAGAGCAGTCCCCCCGCTCAACATTCGTTTATTAACCTCTGATAACAAAACTGCTCCTCACACCAGCAGCACTGCATATATGTGTGTATGTTCATGCACCTAACCCATCACTTCAGTGACAAACGGCCTATAGTGAGAGCTCTAGCTTGCTTACATTAGTCAATGCTTTGCTTACCCCTCTGGCACACAATGGGGTAAATTATTAGGAACAACATTTATTTTTTCCTGCTAATAGAAAAACATGACTAGATGGAAAATATCACTGATTAACCCTTTATAGGCTAGACATCTTCAGTTCATTGTAATATAAATTGCAATCTGCTTTTGTTTTACACCATGGACATGAAGTGCAGCTATAGTGGGCCCTTTTACATGGGCGACATTGTAACAATAGCATTGCATAAAAAAACGTTTGTCGTGTGCGCCATTTCCCAGAGGCAAAATGCTCAGCGACTGTCACAGAGACAATCCCCCAGTGGAATAACTTAGCTACAGATTTGTAGTATGGCCTTCAGTGGAATTGCTTTGCAATTGAACAGCTACATTTTCCTTGCAGTTTTGGCACTTCTATTTATGACAACCCTACGAGTGCCAAAGCAATGTGCTGGATACCCGTTTGACACTCAAAGGGTTAAGTGAATGGGATGCTAAGAAAACCTTGTACACTGTAGCTTTTAAAACACACCAACATTTTCAGCTGCTACAAAGAAAAGGAGCTCCAAAATCTGCCTGTGTTAAAGGTGTTAGTGTTGCTTTAATATAACGCATTATCGTCCTAACACATTATTACACCTTCAGGAACCTCAACTAACAACAGCACTACATTTATACACAAAGTATAAGGCTAATTCTAGAGCAAGCCGACTACATTACAGGGGGACAATTAAAAATTCCCCAGATTCATATTGCTTTTAATGGGTCTCCAATGTACTGCTGTGCAATGCGTATGAAACTTCTCTAATATTCACGGGATTAAAATCTCCATTTAAATATTTACTTCAGTGCAATTGGTTTGTTCCAGAATTGATCACTTTTCTTTCTATGGCCCCTTTTCTGTTAAATTGCAGGGCATGACCTATACCCCTCAAGCTACACAGAGGCCAGAGTACATTCCAGCTCATTTTCATTGCAGTGTCAGTGTACTGAATACGGCAGCAATATGCCTTTTCTTGCTTATTGAGTGGTGTAAGAAGATATGTTCCCTTTCTTCCACGTCCTTAGTGTAAACAGTTTGTGAAAAGCAACTTGAGTTTAACGTCCAACACCCACTTGGCTATACAGACTTTGAAATACGTACTATAATGATAGCTCTTCATTCTGATAAAGGAATGGATTGATTATCTGCTTTCACACACTGGTTATTACCATTGACGTGGGCATGTCTGTAATGGAAATGCAATTTTCCATAAATCATGCTGATTTCCCCCAGGTACACTATTTTTTATGTTTTCAGTAAAATGTCAGATGCCTAAAAGCATTATCTGATGATGCAGAAGACAAGAATGTGCCTCGTGCACTGAATAAAAGCTGCTCCCCAATTTAATTAAATCCTATAATCGGTTAGCAGCACAGTCCTTATAATATGGGTCATGAGCAGGAATTGAAAGTGGAGCAATTCTGGGGCAAACCAATTGTACCATAGGGGAGAAATAAAAATGTCTTTGTTTTGAATGGGACTTTTAACCCCATGAATGCTAGATAGGTTTCCAGTGCATTGATCTGCAATACGTTGGACACCTCGCTAGCATTCAAGGGGTTAAAAATGCCATTTACATCAGTATGCATTTTAGTGGGCAATGAGGTCCTGATGGGGGAGTGATATAGGAAGGGAATAATGGCAGGATGCAAGAAACGTGCACATGCGCTAAAGGCATTTTTCATGCACATTTACATATGGCGCATGTATTAATCCAGGAAGAGAATACCGAATGCTTCTTGAATTGTAAATAAAAAAATTTTTTTTTTTACAAAAACACCACACAGACATAAATTCGCTCACAATAGCACTTCCAGCACTAGGAGCATTCGCTTTCCAGTCAGAGTCATTAATCCTGACCACACCCACAACAAAAATATGCGCAGATGTTCACTAATCTTGCTTTTTCATGAGCAATTCAACAAAATCATGCGCAAAAACTATTCGTCAGTGGTTTTCATACTGGAAATAGTGATTGCGCATGTTTCCTGCATCCTGCCATAAGTGACTAGAGGTTGGGCAGGCCTTGCTTATAACCGTTATGGTGGTAGATGATAGACTTCCTTGAAGAGGTGTGAGTTTTCCAGGGGTGTGTGAAGATCTGAACGGTAGATGAGTCTGTTGGGATTAGGGCTGGAAGTTCAGAGCTCAGGAGTAGTATGGGAGAAGAACCGAAGATCATAATGGGTGGAGGTAATAAAAGAGGGAGAGAGAGAGAGAGGATCCTTTACAGAGAGAAAATAGCAAAGGGGAAGTGTATTTGGAAATGAGATTAGATCTAGTAGTGTGTAATGTTAGCAAGGGCTCTGTAAATTAAAACCAGTGTTTTGAATTTAGTTGTAATGGATAAGGCAGACCAGTGTAAAGAGTGGCAAAAATGAGCAGTATTAGAGAAGCGGAGTGTGAGGGAGAACAGTCTGGTGGCAAAGTTCAGTTCCAGATGTACTAAGGTTAGAGAGGCCAATTTGGAGGGTGTTGCAGTAGTCAAGATGGGACATAATGAGTATTTGGATCAGAGTTTTGGTAGTTTCGTGTGATTAGTTAGTACATTCATACATACATTCGTATTTGTACATTCCTGCTTTGGCATCATCTTAGCCACCAGGTAATAGGGAGTCCTGCCTTTTCCTCTCAGGCTCCTAGAACAGGGGTGGAAATATCCCATAGCATCTAAACTGTCATTGCTGGTTCCTAATTTTTTAGATTACTTTATGTTCACATACAAATGCACCCATTTACTGGCTCCTAAAATATTCACCTGGCCCCTAAAATGTTTCTCTGGCCCCAGAGATCTTTATATTTTATATATTTCCACCCTGCCCCAGACACCATGTGTGAATATTTTAGTATATCACAGGGTCCCTACTCCCACCGCTTGTACAAGGAAATAGGATTTGTTAGTGATATTCTAGTACAATGCGCATAAAATACAGATAGGGCCATATGTAGAAAGAAATGATGAGCTATTGTGGGACATGCCAGAAGTACCATGGGGAGATGCACATAAATTCTCAAAATGCCCATGGATTTAAATTGGACTTTTAACCCACTGAATGCTCGGTCTCCGGTTCACTGCTTTCATTGGGTTAAAAACCCCATTTCAACTGGCAAATTGGAAATTCTGATTTGTCCCCTGATATGTTCATCTTGTCCAGTGACTACATTAGCACAGGACATTTATAGACCCGGAGGCCTCATGATGCCCTCAGAAGCTTGCCACACACCCCTGTCCTTTTCTTTTGTGTGCTAAAAACATCATACACTTTTGTTTTTAACCCTTTGAGTGCCAGAGAGGTGAGTTGCATACCCCTCTGGCACTCAAAGGGTTATTCTTTTCCATCTCATTTCAAATATTGCCTCTAATATACCTCACAACATGCACACTTCAAATATCCACTGTCCCCTGGTGCTCCAGTTGGAGATTAAATCCAAAGAGCAGCCTTCTTTAGAACTTGGTAGCTGTCTGTGTGGACCTGGGTCATGTTAGCTGCTTGTCATATATCTGCTTGCTTAAATAATTTCCGTCTTAACCCTTTGAATGCCAGATGGGTATACAGCATATCTGATCTGTTCTGTTTGGTTACCAAGTTGCATGTCTCTATCTGGAAACCAACTTCACCATAGAGGTCAAATAAACATTTCCATGGATTTAAATGGGGCTTTAACCCTTTGAGTGCCAGAGGGGTACGGAATGCATTGCACCACGCATTTCATTTGAATCAGCAGGAATATTTTTCTTCAATACAGTGCAATTGGTTTGACCGAAAATTGCTTTGCAGTCTTTTGTGCATATGGCTTTTCAAAGCTATCTCCCCTCTGGCACTCAAAGGGTAAATACACAAAGGGTTAATTTGCCTGCATCAAATTGGTTTGTTCATTATATTTCATCTCCTCAGGAAGTCTTTACTTAAATGAAGGCCCAAACAATCATAAATAATAAGTGCACTTGCTCCTAACTTGTTAGTGATGGCATGAAGAGACAGCTGTATACGTAATGAAGCTGAGCTGATGTCTGTATTGGCACGCCACCACTCAGAAAAGCCACCACAGCACAGTTCTCAGGCATTCCCAGCTCCTGTCTCAAGAGCTCAGCTTGAGAAACAACAGGAATTCCAGGGAACTTCCTGCTCTAATTCAGCAAGGGCAACACATGCAGTAAATAGGAAACAAGTACAGTAAGTATAATAAGTAGTTCCTTCAGTGCACGATTCAGGAACACATACTGAAACTGAAGTAGCTGGAGCCTGTTGCAATACTTACTAACGTACAATTTCCATGTTGCAACACTTATTAACGTATAATTTCCACAGCTTGATAGGACAATGATACTGCATGTACTCACTTGTGCAGATTGGAGGAAGCAATTTTAATTCTACTTCTCACTTTCTAGCAGCACTCCAGCTTCTGGTGGACTACAATTCCCATCATCCTCGTCCAGCCCCTAACCATCTGAGGATGTTGGAAATTGCAGTCAGCTGGATGGTTACAGGATGCCCACCCTGCAGTAGAAGTTCCAGGGCACGTATTTTCACATACAAGGGAAATCATTTATCCCAACTTTCTGAAAAAAGAATGTGTTATGTTATCCAGTGTTCGTTTGGGCCTCCATTACACTTAATTTTTGTTTGAACAAGATGACATGAAAAGAAAGAAAACATTAATGAAAAGGGATAAAAGGTATAATGAGCAATACTAGAATTGATGGACGTGAATGCTTATTGAAAGACAGGTCATGTCTTAAAATGAAAATTCATTCAGCTTCTCAGTTTGCCTAATTAATTTGATTTGATTATAGAGTTGCCTAGTGGATATTCTTAAAGGAAATTGATCATTACAACATTAGCATAGATGGATTCATTTTACATTGTTAGTAGTCCTTGGCAGAATATTTATTATTTATGGCAGGGGTCCAATCTTCAAAAAACTTCCACTGACAATCAGGTCTGGGGGTCTATGAAGGCAGCCATCTGTGCTCTTGTCCCACTGGGAGGTCACATGGGCAGTCCTGTAACTTCTCACTAAACCCATTTGTTTGTGCTGTGGAAGCCACCAAGTAGTGCCATATTGCAAGGGAGGACAATCCCAAGAGCCAGTGCTCATAAAATGTGACTTTTAGTATTAGCTTATATAAAATGATGTAAATGTAACCTTTAATGGCTCCTGCATTTGCTGGCACATAAATATTCTGCATGACTGTGAATTTTTCTACAGTTCTGTTACCTCTTGCCATAATGACAGCAAACTTACATACAGAAAACATAGGAGCCCACACATACCAGGGGGAGATGCACTAGTGATTGATACAATGGCACTTTGCTCAATGAACTAAGAATTGTCTATGCAACAGGAGGGAGAGACACTTTGTTCATTAGAATATAGTGCTGACATAATGCTGGTGATGTGTTAGAGAGGGCAAGAGGGGATGTGGAGAGACTTCAGCACCAAGAACAACACCAGCCCTCCCATAAGCCTTTCAGTGCCAAAGGGGTACACAACGCACTGCAACGCAACGCTTTGCATGGCCCCTGGCACCCAGAAGGGTAACCCTTTGAGTACTATAGGGTAGTGCATTACATTACTCCTGCAATGTGTTGCTCAGTCCTGGACACTGAAAGAGTTATAACAAGGAATCCCCTGCCCTGCTTTATGGCTCATTCACAAACACTGAGAACTGGCTAAGCTGCTGTACATGTAACAACTTCTCTGCTTGTTCTGCCTTTCCATGAACTGGCTGATCAGAACGGACTATCCGCAGATCAACTGATTCCTATTAATAGAACTGCACTCAAATGATCTGCAACACTGTAAACATGGTGAAGGCAAGAAGTAAACTCTTTTTAATGGAAAAAAAAACATAATACAGGGTTTCTTCTGCTGCGTAAAGCAAGGGTATTGCCACTACTAGGAGATTTCCAATTAAAAATTACATTTTTAATCAGACGGTTAGTAACAGTGTGGACTTAAATCCAAAAGCATTTTTTTGTAATGTACTCTGTGGCAGAGCTTAAAGAGATAGAAATACTTGATTTAAACTATGTTTAATATTGTACATATAAAAAAAATAAAGTAAGTGATATAGGTTCCGTTGCTCAAACTTTGATCATTTTAGAGAAATAAGCTTCTAAAGTCCCCCCTCCCATCCCTTTTACACGTCAGTGCACTAGATGACATACTAAGGTCCTGGTCCCAGGACCGGGCGTCTCGTGTGCAGAGCCGAAACAACATTGTAATCAAAGAAGCTTTAGAAGCTTATTTCTCTATAATGATCAAAGTTTGAGCAATGGAACTTACATCTCTTACTTTATTTTTTTATATGTACAATATTAAACATAGTTAAAATCTAGTATTACTAACCTTTTAACTCTTTGAGTGCCAGAGGGGTATGGAACACACTCAAATGATTAAGTCATAGACTACAGTTCCCTATAGTAAGTGGTAGGAACAGCACCACCTGGAGACCATAATAGAAAACTGCAGTTCCAGTCTGAGCTGTAACAACTTCTGAATGACAAACTCTTCTAGCAATGACAGTGCCCTTGTTTTACTCAGCAATGCAAACCCTTTAACATAAAAAAAGTTTACTGCTCCTTCAGGATTATCAGTAACATTGACATGGCCATATATAAAAGATTCAATCAAGAGTAGTAATAGTATAGAAATACAGAGGTTTGTATTTATCTCCTTGTATGCAAAAGATCCCCCACAAACTACAAAGTAATGTGTTGATGAGCGTTCCACAGCAGCCATGGGGATGGAATAACAGTTAAATACTTCTTTTACAATAAATGTCAGAATGTAAAATAATACATGACGACAGCTGATGTGATGACAAAGGATTGTAAGGTAGATCCAATGAGTAATATAAAACTGCTAATATTAGTCTGCCTAATCAGTCTGCTTTTCTTTCATTCTTACTTAGAGAACATAATTTAGTAGCCGAGTGAGCTGAACAGAAAATTGGCAGGAGACTGCAGAATGCACCTCCTACACTGACCCCTTCATATCTCACATTCTTTTCATAAATCAGAATGACACTCATATAAAGATGGCGAATAGCTTCAGCTTTTTATTTCAGCAGTAACTGATCAACTTATAAAACAGTAAAGACTTTCATTTCTAATATGCTGTACTGGCCTGAAAAGGTTTGGACATATAGTTAGGATGTAATCATTGTGGTGACTAATATCATCTGGATTTCTTTTCCAACCTTAGTCCAGTATCAGCAATTGTATATAACCCATACATAAGTGTGTGTATAGTCAACTCAGTGGGAAAAAATGCAGTGATCTTTATAAGGGCAGTGTTTCCTAGGACACAGTTAGATAAGCATGGTAACATAGCATATTTGGGGGAGAAAATAATTGGTGCTGTGCATTCACTTTTGTCATCTCATCTCTTACTCACATAAGCATTTTAACCCTTTGAGTGCCAAAGGGATACACATCACATTGCGAAGCAATGCATTGCTTACCCCTCTGGCACTCAAAGGGTTAAAACACAGGGGAATAGTTTGCTTTCAGTTCTTCTACCCTATTATCATCTGCTCAAATCCCATCCAGCTCTCTCATGCAGTTCCTTCAAGGGATAGTAAAGCTTAATATTGAAAAATATATATATTTTAGGTTTTATACTGCTATATAAAACACATATTGAGAGGTTTTATTCAAAGGTTATTGCAGCTCAAACTTGCATTTTTTGGTAGCAGTACTTACCCTGGATTCTGGCAGCTTCTGTCGAAATAATCTCCTGCACTGACAATTAAGTGCAGGACATTATGCTCCATATGTAGTGTGTGTCCTCAATACTGGCAACACCAGGGCGAGAGCTACAGAGAGAATGAAAAGGCAGGAGCAGAGAAGGGGCAGGCTTACTGGGTAGGATGGACAGATCCTCAGAGGGACAGCGCAGACAATCATGTTTAACGTCAGAAATATGGCGGAGCTCTCCTTTTGCCAAACTACTGCAAAAGGTGGTAAATTTTATGTCTGTGGGGGCTAATACTACAAATGAAATGCTGTATTTGCTCATGCCTGTTGTTTTTAACTCTTTGAGTGCTGAAGGTGTAAAATGTGTTGCATACCCCTCTGGCACTCAAAGGGTTAAACATGTGTGTGTGTGTGTGTGTGTGTGTGTGTGTGTGTGTGTGTGTGTGTGTGCGTGCGCGCGCGCGTGCGTGTGTTTGTGTGGGTGAATTATAGTCAGTGAACAACTTCAGGCCTGCAGCACTGGGGCATGGAGACCAGCTATCTGGAGGCAGATGTACTAAGGACTGGAGCAATTCCTGAGGAAACTAAATGCATATCCATTTGCAGGATTGTATCCAGTAGTAAAAACAATGAAACTTTATTGTAGCAAACAAGGTAAAAAGTTATAATTAACCTCCATTCCTGGCCATTGAGAACTGCAAGGAGAGACTTAAAATCATGGAGCAGCAAACAGTGGATGCATTCCTAGTTGCATCCCACCACTCAACGCGTTTCACATCTATGTCTATAATGCTTAATCCTGATCAGAGACATGGGGGGAGATTCACTAAGTGGTGATACAGATACATTGGAAGTATGAGCTTCTGGATTTGGTGTTGTTTGGAAACTAACTGCACCATAAGAGGTAAATAAAAATCCCCTCATTCACCATTGATTTGCAATGTGTTGCGCACCCCCTCTGGCTATCAAAGGGTTAAATGGGGATTGTAGTCCCATATATGCTACAGAAGTCTACAGTGCACTGCTTTGTGATGCATTAGAGTCCTCTCTAACATTCAAGGGGTTAGAAGCTTTAAATAAATAGCAGTTTGGAGAGCTTTTATTTCTCTTGTATAGTGCAGTTGGTTTGCTGTGGAATGGCTCCAGTTTTCTTTTGTACCTTACTCCTTATTGTCTTGTGTGGAAGCTGATTGGTGGAGGCTGCTCTCCTGTTAGTGAAGAAGTTACACTTGCAGGGATGCAAAGAGCCCATTATAAGGGCACATTAACCCTGTGAGTGCCAGAGGGGTATCCAGTGCATTGATGTGTAGTGTGTTGATCACCCCTCTGGCATTCAAAGGATTAAAATAGGACAGTGCCATATTGCATTTGTGTGAATTCAATCATGTGATACATTAATATAATGGAGGATTTTAAAAGTAAATAACGAGCGTTAAAGCACATCTCATTACAGAAATCACAAAACAAAGCAAATGCATGGAATTGTAAAGAAAATATGGCTTTTTGAAGGATGCACATTCCTTGTTATTCATCTTTTTCAATCCTTGGATAAACATAATTTGTCAAAAATAAAGATTAAATTAAATACAAGTGGAAATAACAATGGTATCTTTGTTGGCTGAGCCTACTGTCAAGTGGTCAGGAACACCACGGTTACTCATTGAGGGTAATGAACACATAGCCATTTGAAATTTAGATTTAAAGGAACACCAGTGTAACAATATAGCCTTCCATTATATGAAAGATTTCCTCTGCAATGTCACATGCCAATGCAGCTGTCTATTTAACTTTGGTCCTGTGGTGGTGTAACTCACATTTCTTGTATGGTTTCAATGGATTCACACAAATAGCAGTTAGCGGAGTTTTCGGTGCAACTTAGTCATGCTGTTTATATTGATATTAACTTTTTGTGTGCCAGAGGGGTATGCAACACATTGCTATGCAAAGCATTGCACACCCCTCTGGCACTCAAAGAGTTAAGAAACTCCAGGAGGAAAAAAGAAAAACCTTTACTACAGAATCAGGTGTAAAACACATCTTTTGTCTCTTCAAACACAGTCTCCCCTAGGCAAGGCATTCTAGGCACCATTAGCTCCACCCATAACCACAACTCTGTTCCTCACATGAACCCTTGTAACATTGACTATTTCTTGGCACAGACAATACCATGGGCCAGTAACACGCAACAACAATGTGTTGGAGATGTCTTTAGCATCCATGGGGTTAAATAAAAGCCTGTAAAGCCGTATAAAATTGGCTCAGGGCCGCTGAGATTGCTCTGGCCACAACCATAATTTAGAATGTGGGTGTGGCCAGTACAGCTGAGCCGCCCCTCAAAATTTGGAGGTCTAGGCAGTTGCCTACTCAGCACATTAGGAAATCTGGCCCTGACAGCTACAACATTTTTTCCACTCTGCCTTCCTTCACCTGAAGTGCCAATACAGTAAACGGTCTGATGTCTATGTTTCTGTAGAAATGCATTTTCTTGCTGCTGTAGGAGTGTGCAACTGCAGTTTGGAGGTCATGTTGAAGAAAGAAGAAGCCTCTTAATTATACACTTGGCCATAAAATACTAATGTTCCCTATGTCAGTCAGTCCTGGATGTCATGTCCACGGAGGCAGACATGCCATTTACTAGCAGGACCGCTGGGCCTTTTTTCCCCTGTAGTAGTCTAAATCCTTGAAGGACAAGAGGGACGTGCAACTCATTGCTTTGCAATGAAAGGGTTAAGTGGGCTTATGCATGTCATGTCTTCCTCCACAGACACGACATTCAGAACTGACTGAAAATGTTATCTCCTAAACAAAAGCACAAAGGCAAAATGCATGGGGTCATTAGTATTTTCTGGCCAGACTGAGGTAAATTGGAGCTATTATTAGAAGGTATTGGTTAAAGGGTTAGTAATGTCGTAAAAGAAGAATAATATTGTAGATAATGCAAAACTAAATAGATCGGTGCAAGCACTACCTCAAACCTTTATGGTTTGAGAAATAGAACATTTTAAAGTTCTCCTTTGCAGTATGTGGGGCAAGAAGAGCGGAACTGACCTGTTCATTTAAATAAAGCTTTACGTTTATAATGATGCTAATTCTACAGGTGGAAATAGTGTTAATTAAGTGGTAAAAGACTGGATTGTAACAGTTTTAATTGGTTCACGTTAGTTGTCCTTTTCTTCTGTTAGACCTTTCCAGTTAGAGATTTGAAAACATAATAAAAGTGTTGCTTTTCAAATATTAGATATATTGTAATAACATAAAAGTAATATATTGGACTGTTATAAGGCAGGAGTGAGTGGAACAGCTCCAGGACATCACAGCTTAAACAAATAAAAACTGTCCAGACCCATTCCAGATGTAGGAGCTGACTGTGTAGCCGAAGTCCAGCCAACCCTGCTCTGGACATCACCATGTTCTCAAAAATACATACCAGAGTTTAGTATCATCAATATGGCAAATTAAAATGGCTATCAAACATCAAAAGCTCTTCTGGCCAAAAGAAAGACACAGAACGACCTGTTCAAGTTTCATGATAAAATGTTCAGCTAAAAGTCCTTAATCATTCATTGTACTCTTCATTAAAGGGAGAGAAGGTAACATGTGCAGCTTCCCATGACCCTCTGCTGGAAACCTCCCTTAACCCCTTAAGGACCGGCGCACACATGGCCAGCACTTGAGGACCACGGGCATTTTTTTTTTTTTAGTTCCAAACGGGGAGCCCTGAACTCCATGACGTGCCAGGACCATCACTGGTCCTTAAGTGCCGGCCAGCCGTGACGGTCCTGGCACGGCAGTGGTTGTTTAGGGGTTAAAGGGATAGTACTGATTACTTTTAAGAAAGTTTAATAGTGTAGCTATTAAAAATATAAATCCAATGACGTACCTTCCATTTCTCAAACATGTATAATTTGAGAGCTATAAGCTGCTAAAGTTCCCCACCCCACCCCTTTTGCCGATGTCAGCGCTCTAGCTGACAGAAGGAGATCCTGGTCCCAGCACCGGACGGTGGCTCTTCAGCAGAGCCGAAACAGCACTATCTAGAAAGAAATACTTAACTGGAACAGTTTTTGCTAACCAGGCACACTTTGTAGACCATTCCAATTAAGTATTTCTTTCTAGATAACGATATTTCGGCTCTGCTGAAGAGCCGCCTGCCGGTCCCGGGATCTCCTTCTGTCTGCTAGACCACTGACATCAGTGAAATGGGATGGAGGGGGAACTTTAGCAGCTTATATTTCTCAAACTATACATGTTTGTGCGATGGGAGGTAGGTCATTGCATTTATATTTTTAATTGCTACACTATTAAACTTTCTTAAAAGTAACGAACACTATCCCTTTAATCAAGGCAAAACTAGCTGAATCTCATTCTCCCAATTGATCTGCTGTATACTGTAAATTACAGTCTGGTTAATGTTTTATAGATATGTGCAAAAACTTACCACAGAGTGAATACATATTAACCCTTTGAGTGCCAGACGGGTACCCAATGCCAGTTGCAGCCCTTGAACCCACTCAGGCACTTCACAAAATTCTATTAAATATGTGAGCTGGTACAGGAACATAATCATCCTTAGCCGAGCATTAAACAGACAGCTATTAAATTCATAGCAGGTACATTTATACAGCAAAATGAAAGGAAGCCTAGCTATGCAGTATAAACCCAACTCTCATGTCTCTCCTTAAAGGGATAGTAATACTTCATATTTAAAATGCTGTATCTTGTAGTCATTAAAAATAAATAAATAAATAAAATGCCCCCAGTGCCATCTCTCAAATGTTTATGGTTTGAGAGATAATCGTATTTAAAGTTCCCCCCTCTCTCCCCTTTCCCTGACGTCAGTGCTCTAGCTGACTGCAGGGGAATCCGGTCCCGGAGGAGGCTCTTCAGCAGAGCCAAGATCGCGTTATTGGAAAAGAAATCCTTCACTGGAACGGTCTTCTAAGTGTGCTTGCAAACCATTCCAGTGAAGGATTTTTTTTCCAATAATGAGATCTCTGCTCTGCTGCAGAGCCGCGGCGGGTCCCAGGACCAGATTCCCCTGCAGTCAGCTAGAGCGTTGACATCAGGGAAAGGGGAGGGAGAGGGGGGACTTTAAATGCAATTATCTCTCCAGCTATAAACGTTTGAGAGATGGCACTGGGGGCATTTCTTTTATTTTTTTTTTAATGGCTACAAGATGCAGATTTGAAGTATTACTATCCCTTTAATGTCAATGTAGTTGTTAGTACTCTGTGGCTCTCTATTCACTGTTTTTTTTTTTCTCAGTCTTGCCTTTTGAGGAACAATGCATTGAGCATTCCTCTGGCCCTCAAAGTGTTAATGGTGCTTACCATGTTAACATGTATTCTTGTCCATATATTTGCCCTCTTGTAGCTTGAGAACTACATTCAGGACAACATGAAGAAGGAGATGGTTGAGATGCAGCAGAACACTGTTCAGAACCACACTGCTGCAATGATGGAGATCAACAACAACCTGTTAAACCAAACGGCAGAGCAGACACGGATACTGTCAGATGTCCAAGCACAGGTAAGACCTACACTGCTTTAGGAGCTTACAAATAGGTACATATGTATAAAGAGGTCCGGGAACAATTGTCTGCACCATAAGGGACACACAAAAATTCCAATTAATTTAACTTTTTGAGTGCCAGAGGGGTACGCAACGCATTGCTTTGCAATGCGTTGCGTACCTCTCTGGCTCTCAAAGGGTTACAGCGATGTTGTCACTTATCAATAATCTCCTCTTAGTGGAAACATCAATCTTGATGGGATTTGAATGATTGTCATAAAATATTATTTTAAATAAAGTTGGTTAACATAACTGTAGATTATTTTGAAAGCATTTTTAACCCTTTGACTGCCAGAGGGGGCATTGAACACCCCCGTCACTTAAAAAGTTAAATGCCAGCTATAATTTTATTGTTCTTTTTTAAATGGGACTTAAACGATGGTCTCTGGCAGGCATGCCAGCCATATTTACATAAACTGACAAATAAATAAAACTGGTAGTGAGAATTCCAACTTATATATATATCGCTTTAGAAAACATTTGTAGATTTGGTATGGAGAGAGGAATTCTGGGTAGAAATGTTTAACTATTTTAGATAGGGTCGTAAAGAGCCATAAAATATGCCCTGGCAGGACGTATGAAAAAAAGACGAAAATCAAGCAAAATCTTATATAAAAAAACACTAGAATGTTTGTCCGATGCAGTCATGTGCAGTAGAGACTGCCCGAATGCAAAGAATGCTGGGAGTTCTGTGTTGGGAGCCTTCTGTGTGTTCAGGCAGTTTCTACAGCGCATGACTGCATGGTGTGTGCATCCTGTGAGGCGGCGGCAGTACGCAGAGCAGGACTGGCCTCTTAACCCTTTGAGTGCCAGAGAGGTACTGCGTTGCGTACCCCTCTGGCACTCAAAGGGTTATCACCACCTGGACTTTGGCCCATGTACACGGACTTTTACACTAGTAAATAAATAAAAATGAATAAAAAGTAAACTTTCCATTCATTTGTTTTATAAAACACAAGACATCTCACTGCTTTATTTAACCCGTTAACGACCAGCTAAGGACCACGGGTCATTATTATTTATTTTGTTTTGTTACAATGGATTTTAGGGGTCCCTGAGCAGCGTGCAGCCGTGTGGGGACTCTGGAATTCCATGTCGTGCCAGGACAGTCACCGATCCTTAAGTGCCGGAACTGGAGTGACAGTCCTGGCATGTCCGGGGTCTTTAAGGGGTTAAACAGGATGGTCATCACTGTTCCTTACACACACCTCTGTCTTGTCTACTACAAGAAAAGAACCAGAAATCTCTCACCCACATGTAGAAGCTGGATTATGAAGAGCTCCTTACCAACACGTCTATGCACATACAATCAGTCAGTGCCCTTTTCCAGCAAAATATCAGCTTTTAACCCTTTAAGTGCCAGAGAGGTACATAACCCACTGCATTGGATGCCTCTTTGGCACTCAATGAGATTTATGTTCAATGTAATAAGCAAAAGAGATGTAATTCTGGAGCAAACCGACTGCACCACAGGGGACAAAAAAAATCCCAAATTCACATTGATTTAAATGGAGCGTTTAACATTTTAATTGCTAGAGAGGCCCCATTTCAATCACTGGAAATTTTCATGTATTCCCTATGGAAAAGATGGTGTGTTCCAGAATTGAATCTTCTATGTCTTAAGAATATGAGTGTAAACACCTTGGGCCTTATTCATAAGCTAAAGAGGTGTCATTCTGGAGCAAACCAACTGCGCTATAGGGGGAATGAAAATGCCCATTGATTTAAATGGAATTTTTTAAACAGCTTGAATGTTAGAGAGGTCTCCAACGCGTTTCTTCGCAATGTGTTGGAAGCCTCTCCACTGATACCAATGGGAATTTACGCAATATTCTTTTCAAACCTAAATGCGCTGTTGGCTTGCTCCAGAATTACACCCATACCTGGGAATTTTCAAAATAAGCCATTCCTGAGATCTTACTCTGCAGAATGTACACTTCAGGTGATATATCCCTGGTTGTTCTTATCACTCAACAAGGAACTCTTAAAGGTATAGTAATGTTTCCTAAACACAGCAGCTCTGATTACTCTTCTTAGTATGTGGGCCATTTAGAGCTGTATTCCAATACCGTTCATGTAGTAGTTCATAAGTAATTGAATGAGGAAAGTATCCCCCTCCTGCTTCTTTTACCTACCCTTAGCCACCTCCCCTCAGTTGTGGAATCCGGTTCTGGGATCAGACAGCATGCAGCGAGGGACAATCTTCATACACAGAGTATAAGGAAAATCCTGCCCCACCTTGATGAAGGAGGGCAGATTTTTCCTTATGCTAACTGAAGACTGTCCTTTGCAGAGACCCATCCAGACCAGATTGCCGAGAAGAGTTACATCAGCAAAAGGAAGGGGATCCTCTCTCATTCAGTTAGTCTTGAACTACTACACAGACAGTATTGCAATACAGAGCTCCATGGCCCACATACTATGAAGAGTAATCTGAGCTACAGTGTTTGGTAAAAATTGCTATTGCTTTAACATGCTGTAACTTATAATCTTCATTCCTGAACATACAAAAGAGTAGCAGTACATCTCCCTCTGATAGAAATGGCAGCCATTTAGGGACTAAATAAGCAGTTATCTGGTGTAAAACAGATAATAGTTAACAATGGGATCTCTCACTCGGAGAATTTGGCCCTTAAGAATATCAAAGTATTTTACCATGAAGGATACATTGAGATCGTCTCGCATTTTCAAGTTCTAGGTGTATAAATATTATTACCCAATTTAATGGTACTCATTTTATTTATCACCCCGAGACCCTGCGATCTGGGTCAAACCCTGAGAGTTCCCAGGTATGATTGCACCTTTGTAGTTTGGAGAATAAAACCCAGTGGCCCTTATGCAGAAGGCAATGTATGAGCATTTTGGGGGAAAACCCAACTGCGTGACAGGGGGAACAAACATTCCCATTTATTTAAATAGGACTTTTTAAACTCATGAATGCTAGTGAGGTCTACAAAGCATTTTGAAGCAGTGCACTGGATACCTCTCCAACACTGAATGGGTTAACCCTTTGAGTGCCAGAGAGGTATCATTGGATACCTCTTTGGCACCCAAAGGGTTAGCTCCTTAAAGGGATAGTAATACTTAAAATGTAAAAAAAAATATGTTGTAGAGTTTATCCCCCTGAGTAAAACAAAGGTACTCCCACTGCTGAAAGGTGTTTCATTCAAAAGTTATTAATTTTCAAAGTTTAATTTTTTAGGTGCAATATCACAGTGGCCTGAAATTGTACAGTGGCGCTGTTGCTACACGATCCTATGGACAGCTCTGGTCAGTTGACCATAAATCTCCATAGGATGGTGTAGCAACAGCGACACTGTACAATTTCAGGCCACTGTGATATTGCATCTAAAAAATTAAACTTTGAAAATTAATAACTTTTGAATGAAACACCGTTCAACAGTGGGAGTACTCTTGTTTTACTCAGGGGGATAAACTCTACAACATATTTTTTTTTTTTACATTTTAAGTATTACTATCCCTTTAAAGCAGAATTACCCCCCTTTTTAAACATGGCCCCGAATAATTAACAACCTGGCGACTAGCTGCTCAATAGCGCTAGTCACCAGAATTATTACCGCATTATCAAGAATTCATCTTGCTCCTGGGACTAACAGCAAGGAAACAGCACAGACATCTTTCCATAGTGACGTCTGCGTGCCTGTGTTGTCAGTCCCTTTTGGTGCCGAGTGGCTCCTAGCAACGCCTCCTAGAGCGGGCTGGAACTGACAGGCGTCACTATGGAAAGATGTCTGCGCTGTTTCCTGTCTGTCAGTCCCAGGAGCAAGATGAATTCTCCATAACGAGGTAATAATTATTTGTTTAAAAGGGGTGGTAGTTCTGCTTTAAGGACCGAGTGCTGTGCTATGACCATCACACTGTTTCCTGCCTTAAGGACCGGTGATGGTCATAGCACGTCACGTACATTTTACTTACAATGATCGCTGTAAGTAAAAATGGGAACTGAAGTTAACTGCTCCAAAACTATAGCAGTCTCTCTCAGACCCCAATGCGGCACACCGATACATGCAACATGTCAGATATAGCGGCGCATTGGAAAAGACCAAAGTGGTCCTTAATGGAAGGTAACTTCCCAGGATTAAAAGGCCCCATATAAACAGATGAGAATGTTGGTAAACTATCCCCCCACATGGTATGCATTTGGTATGCTTCAGATTTGTTTTCTGCATAAGATCCTATTGTAAATCATCTGTTTACTACACCAGAATGTAAGGAACAGTTAATATCACTTTCCTCTAGGTCTGTGCTAAGGACACCGAGTCTGCAACCAAAATCTTACTTTAGTCACATGGGAAAGGAAACCTAAAAAATGTGTTTTTAAATGTTAACCATCTCCAAATATCGTTTGGGGTTTTTTTTGTAGACATTTTAAATATATAATTAGTAATGTTAAAAAAAGCTTAATTGATAACATGAAATGAGAAAAATGTCCTCCCAAGGACACTTGCTAGTGAAATCATATCCTCGAGGAATAGTTAGCAAAACGGATGTGAGCAATCAGGTTTTCCTGTCAACAGAAGCAAGGCTTCACATGAAAGAAATGCATGCAATCCTTATACAATGACAAAACAAAAACATTTCAATATTGTCTTAAAACCTGGCAGCATGACGAGGCAAAAGCCGTTTGATGGATAAACTTCTCAAAGCTTTGTTTTTTCCCTTGAAACATTCTAAATAACGGAATACATACCGGAATATGCTTTATGAGTGGAAAAGGACAGTTGGAGGAAATGAATTAAAATTGCAATGATGTCATTATATGTATTCATAAGTGGGTAACCTGTGGTTTTCCAGTTGTTTTGGATTACAAATCCCATCATTCCTGGCCAACATGCCAGCAGGGGATAATGGGATTTATAATAAAAGAACAGCTGGAGAACAACTAGTTGCCACCCTTGTTACATACTTGTCAACATTTCCAAACAATTTCAGGGACACTTTTCCTTATAGACAGCAACATAATAGTGTATTATAAAAATAGTGTATTATTAGTGGTCCATAGTGCTGTGTACAGTGGGTCCAGCGGAAAATCTGGTACACAGCTAAACATTATATAACGTGTGTGTGTGTGTGTAATATATATATATATATATATATATCAGGGCTTAAAATATGAAGTCCTTTGCTACTAGCCAGACCTGAAAAGTTACTCGCCACTGCAAGCCATAACATACCCACCAGGGCTGAATTTCTGCTCGCCTGGGCTAAATTTTCACTCGCCATTGGCGAGTGGAAATTTTGAGCCATATGTATTTGGCCCTGTCTGATCTTCTGCATAGCTGCATATTTTTTCACATTGATTTGGGCCAGCCATACCCAATATAAATCTGACTAACTTTGGTCCTTGCTATCAGATTGATATTTTCACCACACACTTTCTAAAACATCATGCCACAATCAAACCAAATTCCGGAAGACCTTGAGAAGACAGTTTTTGATTCATATCAGTCTGGAAGGGTTACAAAGCCATTAGGCTCTGGGGCTCCACCAAGCCACAGGCAAAGCCATATTGACCAAATGTAGAATGTTTGGAACAGTAGTAAATCTCTACTAGCAAGATGTAAATTAATTCTTGAATTCACAAAAAACCCAGGGATATGTAGGCCTCTCTTTCCTCAGCTAAGGTCAGTGTTCATGACGCCTTCATCAGAAAGAAATTGTGCAAACATGTCTAGTCAAAGTCCAGACCTAAACCACATTGACATGTTGTGGCAGGACCTGAAACAAACAGTTAAAGCAGTTTTGCATGAAGGAATGGGCCAGATTTCCAGTGCATTTTGTACCTCTCTAGCAATCTACATACAAGCAATACATGTAGGCATACATATTTTGTGCAACATGTTTGAATGTATTGGAGAAGGACCGCTGACCAGTGTTGGTATGACCATGTTAGGATGACTATAAAAGGTAGCTCTCATATCCGTAAAATCTGGGCAGCCCTGGGTTAAACTATGGATGTCACTTCTTGTAAAGCTTCTCTGAGGAAACTAATTTTGAAACTTGCTATATCATTGTGTGCCATAATGCAAGCTAATTTTTGGGCTCACATTTCACTGACAAATTCTATTTTTTTCTATTTCAGCATTTAGTGAATCACTAAAGCTGGCTAGGCACCACAGCTTTGTACCTGCTACATCAATGGTACTTTAATGTGCTAGATATCATTGCTACCTATGAAGGATTACTTGTTCTGAAACTGATCAAGAGTCTTTCAAATCTAAGAGTCTAGTTTTTAGAGGGAACAAGATACAGCCTTTCTGGATTGCAATGGCTTCTAGTTCAGCAAGCTTCTATTTTCCAATCATACTTTTAAAGGAAAAATGTCCTAAAGGTAAATAAAGTGTAAAATAGCGCTCCCCTGCACCGCATATGATGCCATCAGTACAGACTGAATTCAAATATAACCACAGTGGACTGGTAATGCTGTGGATAAATTAAAGGTAAAATGAAAGCATTTATTGACAAAATTAGGTCTCTAGAAAGGAATGAAAAACATTGGAAGCTAATAGATAGACTCAGTGAATTACGGCAATTGTCCAATATAGCAGTGGCGGTCACACTGCAACATAGGCTAGAGTAAATGTAAATTATAGCCTGTGGTATTGGAACTAGTATAGAGGCAGGTCAAAGTAATTATATATATATATATAGAGATGATAATAGAAACGAGAAAAAGGAAAAATGTATATGTGAACATAATAATAATAATGGTAAAAATAAACTAAAAAAATAATAGGTTAGAATAGAGATATGCCTACATAGAAATCGACATCCGAACATACTAAATAATAAATATACAACATATGTAAAACTCATATGCCAAACTTCATAAATGATATGTTAAAAAGAATTAATGAATTTCCAATAGTTATGCAATGAAACAACGACCATATCTTATGATAAAGTAATAGACTGGATGGGATGGCTGATGAAATGCCATGAAGGATAGCATAGTTCACTGGATACAATAAAGTCCCATGAATCGGTAATCACTTCTAGAGAATACCTGAAATCCTGCCAGGCTTTAAAATCAATAGCAAGGTTCTTTGTGCATGAACTATTTAATTTAGTTATAAGAAGTTGGAATGCTAACAGTTCTTTTGAATAACCTTGTTGCTATGGCAACCATACATGTTTGTGTGGAGCTGTTGTATTTGGAGTCCTAGTTCAGAGAATACTGTAAGAAATTACATCCTATATAATAATTTGCTAGGGTGTTTGTCAGAAGCAGTCATGTGCAGTAGAGACTGCCCGAACGCACAGAATGCTGGGAGTTCTGTGCTGGGAGCATTCTGTGCTTTCGGGCAGTGTCTACAGTGCATGACTGCGTTGGTGACAGAAGGCAGAGCAGGAGGGCCCTCTTAACCCTTTGAGCTCCAGAGGGGTACGCAACGCATTGCGTACCCCTCTGGCACTCAAAGGGTTAACATCACCCGGACCTTGGCCCGTGTACACGGGCTTTTACACTAGTTTGTATATAAAGGAGGATATACAGCGAAGTTGAGAATATAGATGGTTAGCAAAATCTTGTATTCCTATTTTTTAAGGAAAACATCAGCTAAATTGTGTAAGATGTCTTTAATTTAAAAAAAAAAGTCTCTGGAGAGACTTATTTCACATTTCTGCAAATCTAATAGAGTGTAGAAATATAGATGCAAAACTTTACATCACCAACATACAATGGATATAAAAAGTCTACACACCCTGTTAAAATGCCAGGTTCTTGTGATGTTAAAGAATGAGACAAAGATAAATCATTTCAGAACTTTTTCCACCTTTAATGTGACCTATAACGTGAACAATTCAATTGCAAAACAAACTGAAATCTTTGAGGGTGAAAAATAAAAAACTCACAATAACCTGGTTGCATAGGTGTGCACACCCTTAAACTAGTACTTTGTTAAAGCACTTTTTGATTTTATTACAGCAATCAGTCTTTTTGGGTAGGAGTTTATTAACATGGCACATCTTGACGTGGCAATATTTGCTAACTCTTCTTTGCAAAAGCGCACCAAATCTGTCATATTGCGAGGACATCGCCTGCACACAGCCCTCTTCAGATCACCACACAGATGTTCAATTGGATTCAGGTCTGGGCTCTCGCTAGGCCATTCCAAAATGTTAATCTTCTTCTGGTGGAGCCATGCTTTTGTGGATTTGGATGTGTGCTTTGGGTCGTTGTTTTGCTGAAAGGTGAACTTCCTCTTTGGAAATTCTTTTGTACCCTTCTCCTGACTGATATCTTTCACCAATGAGATCCCTCTGATGCTTTGGAAGCTCTCTGCGGACCATGGCTTTTGCTCTGAGATGCAACTAAGCAAATGTCAGGAAAATCCTATTAGAACGGCTGAACTTTATTTGTGATTAATCAGAGTCACTTTAAATGATGGCAAGTTCGTAATGACTTCTATTTAACATGAACACAGCCACATCCCCTGTTATAAGAGGGTGTGCTCACCTATGCAACTAGGTTATTGTGGGTTTTTTATATTTCCCCCTCAACGATTTCAGTTTGTTTTGCAATTGAATTGTTCACGTTATAGGTTACATTAAAGGTGGAAAAAAGTTCTGACATGATTTATCTTTGTCTCATTCTTTAACATCACAAGACCCTGGCATTATACCAGGGGTGTGTAGACTTTTTATATCCACTGTAGAAGGAAAGGCATTTTACAGATGAAAAGTGAAACCTTTATATCTACACAAAATAGTTTTGGAACATTACTGTAATTTTATGCCAGGCTTCTTTCTCCAACTACTGATATAACCCTTTGAATGCCAGGGGGTGTACAATGCATTGTGAAACAATGCAGTGGATAGCCCTCTGGCACTCAAAGGTTTAAAACACTTATCTCCCAAAGTGCCCTGAAACAGTAGTGCAGCATGCCACAGTGAGGTACAGAGAGGCTGATGTACTGTGTGATCTTGGAGCAATACTTGAGTTAACCATCTACAGCAAAGTAACCATAACATTTCCAATTAATTTAAATAGGGCATTTAACTCCTTGAATGCTGAACATTTTCAATGCATTGCAAAGCAGTGGGTTGAATCCTTGCTAGCATTCAAGGGGATAAAAGACCCATTTAAATCATTTTTTGAATGTTTATTTGTCCCAATGGTGCAGCTGGTTTGCTACAGAATTGATCATCTTATTTTATACTGAAGGCCTAGAGATGTACTGCAAACCAACTAGAACATAGGAGCCAAAGAAAAACATTTTTGCCTGCCAATTCCTTTTCATTCAGTTCTGCTTTGGTATCACAACCAGAGAAAGACCTGCCTTCCTAGGTAGGAGAGGAAAACGTTCACCTTTCCTTCACCAATGTTGAATAAAGATTAAAACAGACACCAAAAATTATACAGAAAAGAGAAATGTATTGTCCCAAGATCATCAAGGCAGGATACCTGTGTGCTTAGGTGACCTAAAGGAAAAGGAATGGATAGGTTAAAAATTACTTTTCTTTCAGTGTTTCCAGATAGCATACCAATAAAGACAACCAAGTCAAGACCAACAGAGGGAATCTAAGTCACAGCTGCCTTTAGGACACTGCAGTAAAAAAAAGCCTCACATCTAGGCATGAAGGTCTAATCATTAATGCCTTGTAAAGGTGTGGGCATAATTCCAAGTAGTGGCTTTAAAGAGCTGCTCAGTAGATGCCACTGCCTTCTGCATCCAGGAGGTTGTGATAGCTCTGGTGGAACAAGTTTTAAGAGAATTCAGAGAAGTCTTTTCTAGTACCCTGTAAGCTTCTTAGATGGCCAATCAAACCCATCTAGCATTAGTAGACATCTACAGCAGACATCTCTTAATGTTCAGCTTGTTCAGATTATATTTTTTGTTCCATGGTGATGGAATGTCAGAAGAGAAATACCTTGATTCTTATGAAAAAAATAGCGAAGCTGCAGGAGCGAACTCCGAGGGAGTCGAGGAGACACTGAGTTTTGCTTCATTTGTAAATATGGAGAGTTAAAATGAAATGCTCAGGGCATGAGAAGTCCGTAACCCATTACCTGAGTCAGAGAGGTTTTCCGCCTGCAGTAGAGAGTGATGTAGTTCTGTCAGCAATGAAAATTCCATTGAGGCATCACACAAGTAATCTTTACATTCTAAGCAGTCCTTTACAGGAATGGTTGTCATCTTTGACAGTCTTACAATGTGAACATCCATATTGGGGATACGATACCAAAAGGCAGAGGGGGATCAAATGGCAAAATAGATTAAAGTTTTTCCAGATTGCACTATTCTTGGTTGAGACTGGATGATATAATCTCATGCACCGGAAGAACTTTTTGGGTCTTTTTTGTAGTCTAAATATAATAGACTAGACTCCTGAATGTCAAGGTAGGAATGGATTTGCTTGACTATCTTGTCTGGAAAGAGATTAGAGTCTTCTCTACCACCATCCTCTGATGATTTTTCTGAGTCATAAAAAAGGATTTCCTGTGTCTCCCATGAGGCTGAGAGGAGGATACATCAACCAGATCCTGTTCTTCTGCTCTGATGTTCTTCAAGTTCTCTTTCACAACAAACTGAAACAAGGATATAGTCACTGTCATGCCAACAGGCATACTGGAATAAGGAGTAAAGCACAAGGTTCTGTAAAACACTTCTGACACAGACGTCTCAGAGAACCAGCAACCAAAGGAGCTTTACACAGTAGGAACAGGGCATTAACTTCATCAGAAGGGACAAAAATCTGAAAAAAGGTAAGAAGACAGACATCCACATTACCTCATCAGACTGCAAAAAGGATAAGGGAAATCCATTTACAGGCTTACCAAGTCTACTAGCATTGAGGTAAAGCAGACTAGGCTGAAGCAACCAGGAGCCAGGATTCAGCCTTCTGGTTTTAGGAGGGGAAAGACACTGCCATGTCTCACAGACCTATGCCTTAAACATGTGAAAGGGAGAAGAATAAGGGACACATAATCGCTAACTGGCCAGGAATTAAGCGTGCTCATCACGAAAGCACGCAAAAGCTCCCAGCCTCTGCAATAGACCAAGAAAGAATCTGGCACAGCATAGGTAACAGCTACTCATGCTTTAGAAGCCAGAACCCATGGAGTCCAAGACCAGGGGGAGGAAGTGGAAAGACATGACAATCCACCTACTGGACCAAGGCTATGATAGCATGCATCCAGAAGGTCAAGAGGGGTACCCAGCAGAGTTCCCAGAAAAAAATAAACAGGAGAAGTTTTAAAGTTTTCCTGTCCTACCTTGGGAGGTGGGGCTCTGTCTTTCTCTAGAGCTACCTGGAGACTCTGAAGGAAATAAAAATTCCCATTGATTTAAATGCAGCATATAACCCCTTAAATTCAAAGGGGATCTCCAATGCATAGAAAACCAATGCACTGGAGACTTCTCAAAAATTCAATGGGTTAAATGCCTCATTTAAATGAAAGGGAATTTTACTTATTTTTATATATCCACTATGGCAATATTGGTTTGCCCCATAATGTCATTCCTTCTAATTACATCAACATCAGTCCTGGGCACACTGTTCTAGTTACTGTTGTTACTTTAAAGCCTTGTAAAATGCCACATTCCATTCTTCCAATTTTTTATGGGATAGTAATACTTAATTATTACTAATCCCTATATTAAAGTAATATTAAAAATAAATGTATTGCCCCCAAAGTTGCCCTCTCCCTCCCCGAAGTCAGCGTTGTAGCTGACTGAAGGGAAAGCCGGTCTTACAATCATCAGGAGGCTCTGCAGCAGAGCCGTGATAGCGTTAATAAAAAAAAATAATTTCACTAAAACGGTCTTCTACGTGTGCTTGCAAACCAAGCACACGTAGAACACTGTTTCAGTGAAAGATTTATTTTTTATTAACGCGATCTTGGCTGTGTTGCAGAGCCGCATGACGGTCGTACGACAGGCTTCCCTGCAGTCAGCTAAAATGCTGACTACAGGGAAGGGGGGAGGGCAACTTTAGGAGCGATTATATCTCAAACCATAAAGGTTTGAGAGATGACACTGGGGGCAATACATTTATTTTTAATATGACTTTAATATAGGGATTAGTAATAATTAAGTATTACTATCCCTTTAAAATCCAGTACCTAAACTTTTCCTCGCTTTCCTTTTTTTTTTTTATTTATAGCCTACATAATTATAATTATTTACAAAAGAACTCCTGTAATTCACTTTCTCGAGGGTCATAGCATCATGTGATATTCTGAAAGCTTAGTAGCTTTCAAACTGATCTTACCTGATAAGAGCAGGGAAGATGTGTTATACATAAAATGCAAAAGTCTTGACGTGTAGATATTGTATGAAAATATTACAACTTCAGACAACGTTATTATCAGATGTACTTATGCACTGTGCAATTAAACTATTAATGTATTTCCAAACAGGTGTTTAATCGTACAGCCACACTTCAGCTTCAGCTTTTAGAACATTCCGTCTCAACTAACAAACTCGAGAAACAAATATCAGACCAGACTGGTGAAATAAACAAATTGCAAGACAAGAACAGGTAAACAATTCTGCAAATGGCTATTTGGTTAAGAAAATTATATTTTATTCAAGTTCTTATTTAAATGTATTACATTTATTTCTCCAAAGACTGTAAAAGAATAAGTATTACCTTGGTCCAAAACATATGCATATGTTTGAGGGCAGTTTCCCAACCCTAAACTGTGATAGACAGTATTTCTGATATGCTGTCCAATTCAGTTCTATATATCAAACAAACATATTTAAGATTTATAGTCCTTTGTTTGATATGTAGCTTAACCCATTGAGTGCCAGACAAAAACAAACTGCATAGCAGGAGATCACAAGCAGTACATGAGCTATCTACAAGCCCCTTGTGGGTTCCTGTAATGAATTTACAGCAGCAGTACACATTGTCCGATGGATTTAAAGAGGGCTGGATCCAGAATCAGGAATAATAAATCCATTTACATGCTACAGTGGTATGTGGGCAATGCTGCAGCGTGTAGGGAGGCGACATGAGAATCTCAAGCTTATATGCAAGGCAAGATTCTCATGTCATCCTTTTCATCAAGGCGACACCTTTTAAAAGGATACCGAAACATACTAGCCCTTTAAAGGCTGCCCACCACTGTTGTGTGCACTGTTGGGCTTTCATTCACTATCCATACACATCCTATATAATAATTCGCTAAATCGTGTGTAACGCAGCGACATGCGCAGTAGACACTGCTGCATGTGCTGCAGTCATGCGCAGTAGAGACTGCCCGCGCCGCGGCTGATACAGAGCTGGAGCATCCAGCTCTGTATCAGCCATGGCGCGGGCAGTCTCTACTGCGCGTGACTTCCCCGCGACCGGGTGGCAGTGGCACTGTGGCCCGTGTAACTAGCTGTTCAACTAGTAATAATAATGCACTGTCAAATTACCTTTGTTGTAAATTCTTCATCCACAAGGAGATTCACGAAGCAGTGATAAAGTGGAGATGACTTCTCCAGTTCCTATGTTATTCTGTGGAGCCTATGCACTAAGATTTCTACAACTTTGGAGATATTAGTGAATTGGCTCCATAGAATAACATAGGAACTGGAGATGTGATAAACTGGAGAAGTCATCTCCACTTTATCACCTCTTTATCACTGCTTAGTGAATCTTCCCCCTTGTGTTTTCAGCAATTTTTATAGTACATCACTTATCCAAGTGGTTAAAGAACATTTGTAGAATACATATTAATAAGATAATTTAATAATATACAGTGACATTTTAAACATTTTAGATTTTCTGATTATCCACAAAAAAATCTAATTTTACATGAAAAACACATAACAGGCTGGCATATGGCAGTGTCTATATTAGAAGAGTTATTTCGTACATTTTGCAGGATTGATGTACAATGGTATACTTTTTTTTTTAAACATACCAAACTAAAAATATAGAAAAATGGATACACTGATGAGGATGTTTCACTTTATTGCACTTCCAGTTTGTGTGCATAGATGATATGCCCTAATGTACAGAACTATTGTTGTTTTGAACAGATTATACATGGCTTTGGGATATACATTTCCGTTTCATGTGGCATCACTGGTTTGCAAACAACCATTCACAATGTTTTTAACAGAGTGATTATTACGGCTGCAATGCTCATTTCCCCAGTGATCAATAGAGGAAATACCATCTGTTTTCATAAAACAGCAATTGTGCCAAAGTTCAGAGGTTCTTCCTCAGGACGGAGATAAAAAGCATTTCCACAGACACAATGACATAGTATTCCCTCTCTCTGTCTAATACATGCCTTCCTGTGCATTGAACAGTTATTCAATGCGAGAAATGCTGTCTGAATGTAGTGGAATATATGCAGTAAATACTAAACTGCAATATTCCATTGTCTGAGCAAACATAAAATTAGTTTCCATAGTTCCAGCTGATTTTAAACTTGTTTTATGAGATGGAAAATTAGTTTGGCAGGTGCATAATTGAACTGAACTGAAAATGAATACCTATTCACATACTGAAATGTAGACACTAGCAAAAAATGAATGATCCAAACTAAGTAGACCCACATTGGAAAAGTCAATACATCAGTGTTATTTTGAAGATCACATATAAAACAAAATATAGCAATAATAATTTACTTATATTTTAATTTTATTTAGAATTAAAAGTTGCACCATAATTATTCGGTTATCTTAGAATGCTTCGTTTGCCCCAGACATTAAATTCTGAACAGACTGAATGAGAAAGTTCCAGAGATGTGTAGCCCACAGTGATTAAACACTACAAAGTACAGTGCAGCATCTTCCTGGTGATCACTGTGATGATTCGACTGTTGCAGGATGCTGTGTTAAAGTTGCCTATGTTAACAATGTGGAGTGCCTGCACTGCGTCCCAGGACACTATTATGTAGATGTTCACATAAAAGATTTGATTGACGCATGCACATCATAATGTCCAGTCACTTTTGACCACATGTGGGAATCTGTCAATCATGTCTGGCTGACAACCCGTGAGGCTACCCATTCTTTTTCTTCCTGAAGAGGTTCCTTGAAGGGGGAATGCAGGTGACAGTGTTTGAGGGACTGAATCCAAATCATCACTGTCAGTATGGCCTAAATTATGCTACAATGCCTTGATTCTGACATAACATTAGAGAGATTTATTTTCCAGGAGCCATAGCTATTTTATAAATAAAAAAGTCATAAATATTTAGTTTTTTTTCTGAGCTGACAACCAACATTTTGTCACCTATTTAAAGCTTGGGGAATAAAATATACACAAATGTAATTTAACCTAGCCAAAATCAATCACTAGACTAACCACAAACATTTACACAATACTGTAAATTTAAACAAGCCATTGAGTTGCTTTTAAATCACAGCATTTGTGTGTACAGTGAAAGCCACTAATAAAATTGCTGGGTATCTCATAAAGACATGTGTTAGTTTATATAGACCTGTGAGTGTATACATAAATATACACTCTCTAACCACATATTTATAACAAGTATATACACTATATAGGAGTATAACAACAGTTGGAGAATAATAATTAGCTATCAAAAAAGAACTACAACTTTTTTCTTCTCCATAGTATTATTATTCTTTATTTGTATAGCGCCAACTAATTCTGCAGTGCTGTACAATATATATTGTTTATAGAATGTGATCACTAACAACTAGCCAACCATTACGTTTCCTTCATTAGAAATAATGAGATCTATACATCTAAGAGCCATATGTCCAGATTCTCTAAATTCTTATTGTCTTAAGTGGAGCTTTTAACCCCTTGAATGTTAGTCTTCAATGCATTATTTCACAAAGGCCTTAAAGGGATAGCAATACTTTGTTTTATCTTTATTTTATTTTGTAGACATTAAAAAAACATGAAGAACGATATAAGTCTTATCTCTCAAACCTTTATGGTTTGAGAGATATTCACAAGCAAAGTTCCCCTCCCGCCCCTTTTACCTAGTGTAAGCCATCTCTTCTCAGATGTGGAATGCAGTCAATAGACCAGACAGATAACAGAAGGGGACAATCTTCTTCCTATGAGAACAATGAAAGCCCTGCCCCCCTTGACAAGTTTTTCAGGTTTTTCCCTTATGTTAATTGAACTTTGTCCCTCTCTGCAATCTACCTGGGCACCTCCCTTCTGATCTGGCTGAACAGTGTTACATCAGTAAAAGGGGCAGGAGGGGGATACTTTGTCATTGAATTACTCTTGAACTACAACTCAGACAGAATTGAAATAACACTCTCCAAAGTCCAAATACTATGATGATTAATTACAGCTGCTTTTATTATGAAACATTACTATCCCTTTCAGTGTCAGGGGGTGTTTAACACATCACTTAGCAATGCATTGGGCACCCCTCTGGTACTCAGAAACCCGATTTAAATCAATAGAAATGTTTCTATGTCTCCTATGGTGCAATTGTATGCTCTATAATTACTACACTCTTGATTGTGCATATGGCTCTAAAGGTACCCATGCACAGTGTGATTTTTGGCTGGGGCCAACCAGTGATCTGATCACAAAGCAATCAGATTGACTGTTTGTGTGAGAGTGTCTGCCTATGAGACCAGCTCTGATGTTAGCCATTCTTTGATTAAAACTGCAATTTGTCATATAGTTAGCTTTATTTATCTGTCAGTTTATGCAAGTTAGCCAGTACTGTCTGGTAGGGAGTGGAGCGTTGGAATGGAGAGTTGAATGTTAGTATTTGACACACCAGGAAATTTCTGTCAATACTGCCTAAATTGTATAACCCAACAAATAAATAATGTTCAATATCTCAAACTATCATTTTAAGTAAAGAATGGTTAACATAAATATAGGTGATTTTCAAAGCTATATCAAAATAACCAAAGTTGTATATAGATATATATATATATATATATATATATATATATATATATATATATATACACACACACACATTAATGTGAAGTTGAAAAAACGGAACTCCCACTGTGGAGGAATGCTTCATTCAAAAATCATTACAGAGAATCAGGGGTGACGATTTCCATGCAGAGAATCAGTGGGTGACAATTTCAACAGGAATTGGCAGGGGGCGAGACTCACCACTGCAGAGGTCTGGCATCTATACAAAAAACAACGTTTGTAGAAAAGCACAGGACTTGACAAATGGTGCAAAAAAGTGGAGAAAACTTTATTTTAGATCAACTTTTCAGTTAACATACAGTAAACCTTCCTCATGCTAACTGAAATATTGATCTAAAATAAAGTTTTCTCCACTTTATTGTACCATTTCTCAAGTCCTGAGAGTGCTTTTCTTTAAACTTTGTTTATGGATGTTCCTAGTCAAAGAAGTAGCACCGAGGCTTTTGACACCTTTACCATTAGCGAGAGTGCTTCCTTTTATATATTTTTATTTTTTATTTTTTTTATTATTATTATTTTATTTACTTATGGTACAGCAAACTATTATGGTAACCAGGTGATCCAACGCTGTTTTTGAATAATAAATTGAAAACTCAGTATGATTTTGTTGTGACGTTACATTATATTTATAACATTCTATATATGGTGAAATGTTTGTATTGTTTTGGAGTAGAACGTTGCATTTAATCTGAATGAAAAAAATGGAATCAGTGTGTGCACGCATGTGTTTTTCTGTGTGTGTGGGGAGGTTGTAATATGACATACTATATCAACATATATCTTTTTATTAGCTATTTAGAAAAGAAAGTATTAAGTATGGAAGACAAGCACACAGAGCAACTCCAGACAATGAAAGAAGAAAAAGATAAATTGCAAGTCCTGGTTTTCAAGCAAAACTCTATTATAGAGGAACTAGAAAAACAACTGATCACAGCATCGGCAAACAACTCTCTTTTGCAAAAACAGCAACATGATTTGATGGAGACAGTGCACAATCTTCTTACTAGGGTGGCACCTCAAAATGGTAGGTATGAATGGAATATACCTGAAAAGAGGGGCGGGCAATTTACTCTAATGCAGATGATGGTGGATGATAACTCTCATCATTCTCAGCTAGTCAACAAGTTGCTTCCTCCCGATCGAACGTCTAATGTGTCAGACATTTTTAGAGTGGTCTTATCAAAATATCACTGGGTAACAGCTAACAGCTGCTTGCTCCAATGAGTGAGGGCCAGCACACAGGCTATTCTTGTGGTCTTTTTGAACATAAAACAGTTAACATCATGGTACTGTGCATAAAGATATATGACACTGCTGGACTGACAAAAAGGTTTAACAAGATTTTGGTGATACATCTGCTACTAATTAGCTGTAGATAGGATTTGTGAAGCAAGGACAAGTGGAAGGTTTATGTTTTGCAGTTTATTCCAAAGCTGGTAATAGATACATATCACACAATATTCAGGAAGCCAACAATGAGCAATTCTGTAGCAAACTTGCTCTATGGAGGATACAAATTCCCAAAGATCCAATTTATTTAATCTCTGGGGTGATTTCTAAAAAGAAAGGTGCGAGGTCACCTTATTCTTGGTGGACAAAGTGCCATGAAATGTAGAGTTGCTGCTGATAAAAGGTACCGGGTCATCAGTAAAAGGTATAGGGTCACTGACCTTTCATGACATGGCTGAAAAACTCTAAACTGGGCTTTTAAATGTGTTGGAGACTTATCTAGCATTCAGTGGGTTATAATCACTATTTAAATACATGGAATTTTCGCATGTTCATTTGTTTCACAGTTCTTTTTGGCTTTCTGAATACGGCCCATTAAGAATGAGTTCACCTCATTTAATAAGTGCACCATGAAATCTAATGATTTGATTCAGTAGGGACTAACAAGATGGCATTCAGTACACACTATATATTATAATGGCATATTCACAAGCGGGCGCGGGTTAACCCACACACACCACCGGCGGAGAACTCAACCAAACAATGGATGAAATGCTGACCTGGCAGCGAAAGAGACACCCGCGCCACTATCCTGGTCTCAGAACAAGATATATAAGATAGATGTAGACTTAAAAAACAAAACATATAATTAAAAACAAAAACTAGACTAACCTCTTAAGAAAGGAGTATCCTATAAATACTTGAAGTGCTAATAAAGAAATAGTACCACACTCAGCGAGGGAGGATACTCTGATGAAGGAGGCCTGTGTGTCTCTGAAACGCGTTAGGAATAGATTGTCGTGAGTGCATGTAAGTCCTGTTTTGCGATATTTTATGCTATGTGTCCAACGATTTAATAAAATATTACATTTTTTATCCTACTCTGATCCGAGTGTTACACTGGGATGCATTACGCTTGGTAGGCACCCATCTGGTCCTGCATGAAAGAAAAAGAATATATATAAAGAAAGCTTTGGACAAAGCTGTTTTTCTCGAAGGATACCAAAAAAGATTAATTTAGCTCAAAAACAAGACTGTTATTTCAAGTGTTCTTAGACTTTCTTTGGATCACAAACTTAGAAACATAATAGACTGCAGAAACAGAGGCATATCAAATTTAGATATTGACCTTATGCCCTAAAAGATATTGGTATTTATTTAAAACAGAATAAAAACAGGCAGCATTAGGTTTCAAAATATCCCTGATGCCAAAACAGCAGGATGAACACCATATCTTTAGTGTAGAGGTATAGTACATGACTTCCCTTTCGGTGTGTAGTCAGTCACCACATCTTCCTGCTGTCTCTTTTCAACACAGATCCTTTCCCATCAACAACATTACCTCTGCATTTCCCATCTGCTCTTTTTGTAATTACATGCTAGAGCTTAATTTCCTTGTTTTGTGTTCTGTGTAATAATAGTATATTATTGTTAGCAGTACTTAAAGGGGACAGATTGCATTGATGATGTAGCAGATATTTTCAGGTTGTGACCATATATACATTTTTCATTTTGTCATATGGTTTAACCCTTTAAGTGCCAGAGAGCTATCCAACGCAGATACGTCTCTGGCACTCATAGGTTTCATTCTCAGGAGTGTCATGCGTCAGGTACTGGGGTATTTGTATAAAGGGAGAGGTGCAGCAATTCTAGGGAAAACCAACTGCAATATAGATGCCTTTTATTCCCTTGAATTCTATGGAGATCTCACAAAGTGTTTGCAACTTCTATAGCACTGAAGCGGATAAAAGCCTCATTTAATTCAATGGGAATTTTCAGAATGTTTACTACTGTGATACATTTGGTTTGCTCCACTTCTGAGTTTCTAAATCTGCCTCAGTGTACTGCAACTTATTGCAATAGGACAGTCTCAAATTAAACTGGCCTATATTAAAACTATAAAAGTATATATAAACAAGATAAATGATTGGTTTTTGCTCAGCTTTATAACATAGCAAAACATCGTCAAATTTGACTTTCAAAAATGACTGTAAAGCAGGTAGTTTAAAGGGATAGTAATATAAGAAAATAAACAGAGCTCCGATTCACCAGTTAAGTTTTTAACCATGTAGAACTGTACGTCAGTGATATCAGACTTGTAGTTCAACAGCAATTTAATTATAAAGGATCCCCCTCCCGCCCCTTTTACCTCAAGTATGCTGCCTCCCCTCAGATGCGTTATTCGGTCATGCGACTGGACAGCGTACAGTGAGGGATAATCTTCAAGCACTGAGTATAAGGAAAACCCTGCCCCCCTTGATGAAGGATTATCCTTATGCTCGTTGAAAATTGTCCCTCGCTGCACTCCATTCAAACCAGTATGAGATGCAGAGTTACGTAAGTAAAAGCGGAGGGAGGGGGATCCTTTAGAAATGAATTGCTGTTGATGCCATCAGATACCATCGACATACTGCTCTACATGGTTAAAAAACTATACTGCTGAATCGGAGCTCTGTTTATTTTCTTATATTACTATCCCTTGAACCCCTTAAGGACCAGTGCTCGTGTGGCCGGCACTTGAGGACCACAAAACTTTTTTTTTTTTTTTTTTTAAACTTCCAGTCCAGGGCTTGAACTCCATGCCGTGGCAGGACCATCACTGGTCCTTTAGTGCCAGACCGCCTTGATGGTCCTGGCACGTCAGTGGTCCTTAAGGGTTTAAAAAAGCAAAACAGGTTGCATCTCACATAATTTACAATGTGAATAAAAAATGATACTGGACTTCCTTTTCATTCATCTGCCAAGATATGTGAACCCTGCAGTAAGGCCTAGTTCAGGTGAAGGCAAACAACATTTATGGAGCCAAAATTTACATAACTATAGCCTAGTTAAAGTGGTATGTTGGGGGGAAACAAGAAACTATAAAGCATATTTCATCCTGTGTGCAGTAGATAATATTATATAAATATTTTAGCTCACATAATTGTCTACAACTACTCAAATTCTTTTTCCCTTATTTTTGTATTGGACAAAGGGTGAGTCCACTCTCTTCATTGATTTTGATTTGGCTCACAATATTTGACATTAGCCTGGTTAAAAGCAGAGCATGTTTCTTATTTTAAATGACTGAGCAAAATATAATAGTACAATGTTTATACTGTTCACATGATAGTGAAAATGGACACTCCACCCATATAAAACAATAATTGTCTTTTTGTAGCACCAAGAACCTCATTTGTAGCCAAAGAAGAACAAATAACTTTCAAGGATTGCGCTGAAGCTTATAAATCAGGATTCACAACAAGTGGAATTTACACATTAACAATACCGAATACTACAGACCACGTCAAGGTAAGCTGAGGCAGAAAGTAATTTTATAAAGACGTCATTATGAAAAACATTATTGGTCCTTTAGCTCCAAGACCGTAACAAATGTAACATACATATAACTTTTTAAGTAAACCTTCCTTCTGTGTAGAACAGATCTTTCCAAACTTTTCATGTTGGTGACACACTTTTTTTAGTCATGCATCATGTCGCGACACATTAATTCAGGTTTACTAGCAAACCGGAGGTTAAACTAACCCCTTATAAGAGATACGGACACATACATAAATTGTAATAGCGAAATGTATGGGGACACAACATATTTCATGAAAACCTTTCACATATATTTTTAAAAATATATGATTTGTAAGATAATAACACATGTTTCCAAGATTGTTAAATTTATGAAAATCAATATGTAAAAATGTGTAAGAATTTAAAAATTTAAAAAATAACACCAATAACTACTAGTTACCATTTTAATGAGATCTATGAGGTTGATGGGATGAACACAGTTTTTGAATATACGGAGGAATATTAGATAAAGACACTCACATTTCATCATCAAGCATTTTTAAAGTTTCCACATTTCAGTGTCTTTAAGTTTGTCACCGTCGAGTGGCGATCGAGCAGGTGCCGAGAAGGTGTTCTATCCAAAAACTGGACCCATGGAATTTCTCAAACACGTCACTTCAGGTGCGGCCGAATGGACCACGGTGTGCATACAATGATACGACGGAAGGGGAATATACTAGTGCACCATACTAATTGGCACCTTTGCTGCGTAAAAATGCATGCAAGTTCACATAGAGTCAGAGGATTCTCGTTATGTTCATGCGACACACCTACACACTGCAGCCGACACACTAACGTGTCATGACACACAGTTTGGAAAGCTCTGGTGTAGAACAATGGTAGTCCAGCTGACAGCTGTTTTATTCAAATGTTATAACAGTTTATAATTGTCAGGGAGTACCTGTGCGAGTACTTCCTGAATATTCAGACAGCATGACTCAGCAGTTTTTAACATTCTATGGATTTATCTCAATTCTCCTTTTAACCCATTGAGTGCCAGAGGAGTATGCAATGCATTGCAAAGCAATGTGTTGCTTAACCGTCTGCCACTCAAAGGGTTAAAGCATCAAAAAAAAAAAAAGCTACTATTGGAATCTGACCACAAGACTGTTAATGAATAATTCATAATAATTCATTTACGTGTAGGCACCTTGTGGCCCCTCCAGCTAGGAATACTGGAAGTTGTAGTACAAATCAACAAGGCTGCAGGTTGCCCACCCATGAAACAGATTAGCTGGACAGTAAAAAGCAGATAGGTTGATAACTCTCTCAGGCACGAACACAAAATGAGTTAAGTCATTAATGTCTAACCAGATGACAACATACAAGTAGGACAACATTCAGTATAGTCATTTCTTCTTTGACACTAGGCTGTTAGACATATATTTATGTTTGGATCATGCAATACCAAAAAGGCTAGTCTGCACCCTACTAATCAGATTGTCATGTTGACCGGATGCTGCACATTGCTTATCTCTGGTACAATGTGTTCTCTGGGATGCACATATGTTTGAAAACCTAATTAGACTTCGTAGATATTGATATCAAAATAAGTACCATAATTAACATCTGTACACTCGGATCTGAAACAAGAATGTTTGAGACTAAAAGTGCAAATAAACTTTGCAGAAGTTAATGCCTTTCGTCTGCTTGAAAAGAACCTTGTGCCACAAAGAAAATGATTTGTATATTAATCAGTGGAATTTGTGTTTCTGTTCAAACTAGAAATGAAACAATCACTGACTCACCTTCAGTGCAGAGCAATGTTTTGGAGTTCTCGCTCTCTAGCAATGTGTGGTTCATTCTTTAAAGAGACCACAGGGAAATGAGTATCAAACCAGAACTAGAGCAATAAGGCAAAACAACTGGACAATAGTTATAAAATGAACCCATTGGTTGCTAAAATGTTAGAGACTTCTCAAGAATTAAGGCATGGCTAGGCAGCCAAAGCGTGACCCATGATAGGGGCAATTATATTCTACAACAGCTGGAGAGCCTCAGGTTGTACAACTCTGATCTAAGGGGAGATATATATATATATATATATAATAATTTGCTACAATGTTTGTCAGAGCCCGTCATGTGCAGTAGAGACTGCCCAAACACACAGAATGCTGGGAGTTCTGTGCTGGGAGCATTCTGTGCTTTCGGGCATTGGCGGCAGGACGCAGAGCAGGAGTGGCCTATTAACCCTTTGAGTGCCAGAGGATTAACATCACCCAGACCTCGGCCTGTGTACACAGGCTTTTACACTAGTATATATATATATATATATATATATATATAAACAACAAAAAAAAGGTCCAGGAGAGCGCTACTGAATAGCAAAAAATAAAAATAAAAATGCAAAATAAACAATATATAAAGCAGATCACTGCTAAAATTTAATAAAATCTAAAATAAACATATATAATATAACACTGTGCAAAAACACCAAGAGATACTAGAGTCCTATTCTCCAAACTCTTATATAGTCCTCTAGCACAAGGAGAATGTTAACTACACTCAGACACAGTAAAGATAAAATAGCGATATCCAGACGATAAGAATTGTATGCACACACAATAAGGTACGATATACCTCCTGTCTATGATATTTGCGGGCAGGTATATATAATAATCCAGCCACCAGTCTCTAAGTCCTTATTGGTATTAATGAGCCTAAAGAGCTGATGTTATAGATGCAAAAAAATACCTCCCGTCTATTCTTAGATGTCCTCCGCGGGCAGGTATGCAATCCTCGGCAGACTCAGATGTAAATCTCTCAATGTGTCCGTGCCGCAGATACCTCCCGTCTCTCGTTTTCGCGGGCAGGTATATCAACGTGCAATACAATGGATCCGTATAAGTATCTGTGTCTGTGATATCGTTCCACAGTAATTAACAATGTATCTCCTTCAAAGTCAAACAGAGAGTCTCCATATGCAGATAAAATATAAATGGAACACAAAGGCCCTCCAATCTTCTATGTGTCTCCTGGTGTTGTATCTATTCAACACGTTTCGTACCTCTACCGGCACTTCTTCAGGAATATCCAACCTACAAGTATTGGCGTCTATTTAAACTAGGCGCCACATTCATTCCACTTCCTGTTAACTCTATGTAGTCGGATGTACAACATAATCATAATATATAAAAAACTACTAATTTTGCTCTGGAGTAACCAGAAACTGCTGGCAATATTCAAAGACACAAGGACAACCCCCAATAAAATAAAAAAAAAATATATATATAAAAAAATATAAAAATATAAAAAAATATAAAAAATAATAAATAAAAAATAATAAATGAAAATATATAACGATAAAAAAATATAATAATATTCTCACAATGGTGTTTCTCCGGAGCCAGAATTTTTTTTTTTTATATAAATATATATAGATGCACCAAATATATATATATATATATATATATATATATATATATATATATATATATACATACACACACACACACACACCTTTTTTATGTTTTGAGGCACAAAAGGATTAATTAGTCCTTAGGCTTATGGGAGCCTGGTGACAAACATTTAGTTCTCATATACATTTCCACTTCAGAGACAGCTAGCACAACCTTAATATTCCTTATTAGTGACCTTAGCAAAATCAAAAAGAACACAAAAAAAAACTCCTCCTAAATGCCCTCCAGTATTAAGCTTTCCTATAGCACCGATTCCCATGGGATGGTCTAAATTCATGTGCATCTGTAACACATTTACACCTTTCCTGCTTTAGGGGTTTAAGAGGAATTGACAAATCATTTATTTAAAAACTCTCTTTCAGCACTGCCTATTTGTGATGATGGCCATGTCGTTGTATGATTACAAGGTTTGATTGCAGTATTTTATTAGCATTTTATATAGCAGGCAGCTTGGAAAATCGTAGGAATTGATTCTTGAGCACATTCTTGCACAATTATTTTTCTTTTTATCAGCATACACATTTAATGTCAGGGGCTGCTTCCTTGATTGTCTCATCCTTGTTTTCTGCTGAGTTTAGTTTACAGTGGTTGCCATGGATATCTTGAAAGGCAATAATTGGCTAGCCCTGTTACTGGAGTCTTGTTTTTATGCAACAGATAAGAAGGGTTTTTTATTCTTTATTTTGAATTTGAAGATATTTTATATTTATTATAATTTACATATATATATTATTATTATTTTTTTTTTTTTCTGCTTCTTCATAGCAGATATTTTATAACAAATATAAAATAGAAGGTAGGTATGAAGAAGACATGATATTTGATAACATTAGGGATAATTGTTGATTAGGGTAGAGCTACATGACTATGCATGCAAAAGTTGTTTGTGAGGTTTATGTATCTGTGACTGCTGAACTTGTATGTCTATGGCAGGGTTAGTCAATCTTTAGACCACCAGCTGTTGGAGAATACATTGGTTAGGTGATTAAGTGATTCTGCTGGCGGCAACCAATAGCTTTGACTATAGAAAACATTTGCCAATAAAATGTAACTGTCATTAATGCTAATTTATAGACCACCCCCTCCACACAGCTGCACCAGAAGTATTTCAGGTGCTGATTTATAGATGCTAGAAATGCTGTAACTTAGTCCTCTCCCTAACAGCATTCAGCAGACCAATCAATATGTTGACCCTTGCCTGAGGTAAACAATGTGGAGGCCATTCCAGCTGTTATTGGACAATTGAGTATGGTGGGAGTTGTAGTTCAACAACAGTTGCAGGGCTTCATGTTACCCTCGCCCCCCCCATTCTAGAGTTTTGTCACCAACTCAGTAAATAATCAAGTAATACTTGAATCATGTCATATACTATTTATCAATCATAATAACCAATTTCTTTCATTTCATATTATATCCTGTCATCACACCCTTTATTATATTTACTTTTGTCCATTAGCATGCTGTCAGGTTTAGGGCTACCCAAAGGGACATTAAGGAGAAATGCTTTAATAATCTGCGGATAATCAATTTAAACCGTACCTGGTTTCCTCTATCAACAGCTAATCATTAAAAGGGCATCTGTCCTTCATCAGGATTGACGTGAATCAAAATGTGTTTTTCTTTTACTTCAGATTTCAGAACTGCATGGAGAATTTGTACCACCCACATAATAACATTCAATAGCATGGTGATTTGTATATTGCTACTATTTGCTCCCATAGAAATTGTTCTTTTAGATTACATTCCTGGTTAAATTAGCGCTCTGCTAATAATAAAATAAGAGCGATTTAAGACCTCACTCATGAAAATAATCTGACATAGCTGTATAGTAAAGCAGACTGTCTCCACTTACTTCCTGCCACAAAAGGTCTGTCTTAGGAAAAATATAATGTCAGGAATGTTAATATAGGCAATAACTTAATCGACTTTGCATGATATTAACTGAAGTGTTGCTAAGTATCTGAAAGTCAAATTCATTTTACCACCTCCCCCACCAAGGTGCAGTTGGTTTACCCCAGAATTGCACCTCTTTAGCTTGATGCAAAAGGCCCCTTAAACCTTTGAGCTCCAGAGAGTGCACTCATAGGGTTAAACCTTATATGCAGAAGGCCAAAGATGGACAATTCTGGAACAAACCAACTGCACTATAGGGGGCACATAAATATCTCCAGTTCTTTAAACTGAACTTTTAACACATTGAATGCTAGCAAGATCTCCAATGCATTGCAGAAAAATGCATTAAGACCTCCCTACAAAGGGTTAAAAGCATGATTTATATCATTGGAAGTTGTGTGAATGTTTATTTGCTCTCTATGGTTCAGCTGGTTTCCATCAAAATGACTCATGTTTACCTTTCTGAATATGGTCATTTATTTTGTTTCTACCATTGCCCAATAAACCTGATTACTGTATTATTTTTAAGTCACCTCAAAGGTAAAAAGGATTGTGGAAGACATTTTTTGTACTGCTAGGAAGCAGGCACACAGACAAGTGTACTGTATATCTGGGAAAACTCATTTGCTGAACAGTGTTTGCGTTTTCTGTGGATTGAGGGCTTATCCACAGAGTAACTTTAATTTAAAAAAATAAAGCAAATGCATCCTAATCATATTGTTCACATAGACTATACCTTGCGTCAGTACAGCCTGTTGCAACATGCAGCAACTTCCCTTCGTTCATGACAGTGAGCAGGGAAGATTCAGTAGGCATGATCTGCACCTCAGCATGCAGGACCACAATGAAGGCATTTAATACATTCCAATAAATGGTCAACCCACACCAGCCAGTCAATCATGCTTGGCTGATTCCGAAATGGGCCATCCATCAGTTATGCCCTACAATGACAAGATCGTAAGTAGAATATTGGAGAATTAAAGGGCAACCATCATGAGATAGTTAATTTAATAAAAATCAACTCGAGTAATCTGTTTGAACATAACGTTAAAGTTGTGCTTGGTGGACAGTTATACTAAGGGAATGAGATGGTGGAACTCGGAGGAAGTGACATCACAGAGGTTAAGGACACACATTTCAGGTGCATACTGTGCATGCTCCAGTGAACCAATCTTTGGTTTTCTTGCCCACATTTCCTTGTGCAGTCTTATCCCTTAACCATTTTTATAACTTCGACATAAAAAATATGGATGCATATGCAACTTAAAAATACATAAATAAATTGTATGTGTATATAGAAATCAGTGATTTCTTGTTCAATGTCTGTGAAGCCCTGGGCAGAGGGTGGAGATCGGCCACATGCAGTGAATCAGGGGACATTGCAGGAGTCACGCTGCAATGGTCCAGTGGGACCCCGACGTGCACAATGTTCCCAATCTAACGGCAATGCTAGTATGTATATAAAATACAGAGGGTCTTAGAGAGGAAAGATAATCATTTAAAGGCAACTTAGCATTTGTGTTATAGTTTTCCTTCATCTACCTGGCTGCCAGAGATGTCTCCAATGCATTGCAAAGCAAAGTGCTGCATATGTCTATAGCATCCAAGGGGCTGTATTTCTGCATTTAAGGGATATTACTACTTCATTTTTACTATTCCCCCGTCTTGTAGCCCTTAAAAATTGGAATGAAACCAGACAAGCGGCATCTCTCAAATCTTTATGGATTGAGAGATATCCGCATTCAAAGTTCCCTCTCCATCTCTCTCCCCTGACGTCAGCGTTACAGCTGACAACAAATGGCGGCTCTGCAGCAGTTCTGAGATCTCGTTATAGAAACAGAAATCCTTCACGGAAATGGTATTCTACGTGTGATTGGTTTGCTCTTGGTTTGCAAGCACACGTAGAAGACCATTTCAGTGAAGGATTTCTGTTTCTATAACTCAATCTCACCACTGCTGCAGAGCCGCCCCCAGTCCTGGGACCGGATTCCCCCGCTGTCAGCTATAACACTGACGTCAGGGGAGAGAGAGAAGGCCTACAAAGGTTTGAGAGATGCCGCTGGTCTTGTTTAATTCCAATTTTTAAGGGCTACAAAATGGGGTATAGTAAAAATGAAGTATTTCTATCCCTTTAAGTATGCACATCTACATGTACCTTTGATATTCACATCTAGTTCTCAAAAACCAAAAACAAACTCAGTAGCACTGTTTATCATGATCTGGCATATTGCATAGTGGAACAAGATTGTATAATGTAACTTTTGCTATCTGAAAGTGAGATCCTGTTTTTCATCTACCTCTTACATTGTTTATGTCGTTCTGCTTGCGTCTATGAGATACTCTACCAAGCAAGTGCTTTACTTCTTTCCAGCTTTCAGGCTCTTGTTTTTTCCTAAGCAGCTAAATAGCTTCCTACCATCACTGAGCTGTAATCCAGAGGAGCCCAGTGGGGAGGTGTGTTATTCCACAAACATCAGGACAATCACTTTTTATAGTTACAGTAGCATGTTTTTAAGTGTCAAAATATATTTAATCCCTTGGATGCCACAAAGGTCACCAAAATGGCTTGTGAAGGCAATATAAAGTCCTAAAACTGTTTTGTTTTAGATGGAGCTTTTTAACCCCTTGAATACCAGAAAGGTCTTCAGCACATTGCTCTACAATGTGTTGAGACCTCTCTAGCTTTCAAGGGATTAAGATAACAAAGCATTGCAAAGGTACCCCTGTAGCACTCAAAGGGTTAAATCCAGGGGACGTTTCATTTCACCCCTACTGTGAAGCTTGCTCTAGAATTAAACCACTCTTCTTATGTGCATTTGGCCCACCGAGGGTTCATATCAGTGTTTTGATAATCGAGCCCCAAAATGTCGTCCAACTCTTGGATGCTGGATGTCAACAATGTATTATTGCATCTCTAACATCCAAGGGGATACGCCTATGAGGGCCAGAGGAGTACAGAATGCATTGCTTTGCACTCCAAGGGTTAAAACAATCACTACTGAAGTTGTTTAAATAACCATACAAGACACTGCTCAGTTTAGGCCATATACATAAAATATGTGGAGTAATACTGGGACAAACCAACACCACAGGGAACAAATAAACATTTCCCAAATTCCCACTGAAGACCGCTGTCACATTCAATGAGTTAAAAGCTCCATTTGAATCAATCTGATTTATCCTCTGCAGTGCCATTAGTTTACTTGAGAATATCATTACTTTCTTGGTTCATACGTCCCGAAGTGCACACAAAACCCCCGTCTTTGCTATTTGTGCTACCAAATACTACCAGTGGTAAAACTGCATTTAACCCCCAAAATGTGTAATTTACAGGTAAATATAATGTTCTAAACAGTTCTTTTGTTGCATTTGGCCAACAGACCTACTGTGATATGAAAAGCAGCGGTGGTGGCTGGACTATAATTCAGAAGCGCTTTGACGGCAGCCTGGACTTTCATAGAACATGGAAAGAGTACAAAATGGTAAAAAAATTTTTTTTTAAAAAGCATATGTTTTTATATCCTGTATAATAATTTGCTAGAATGTTTGTCAGAAGCCGTCATGCGTAGTAGAGACTGCCCGAACGCACAGAATGCTGGGAGTTCTGTGCTGGGAGCATTCTGTGCTTTCAGGCAGTCTCCACAGTGCATGACTGTGTCGGCGGCAGGATGCAGAGCAGGACTGGCCTCTTAACCCTTTGAGCGCCAGAGGGGTACGCAACGCATTGCAAAGCAATATGTTGTGAACCCTTTTGGCTCTCAAAGGGTTAACATCTCCCAGACCTTGGGGCTTTTACACTAGTATTTGAATAATTAAACTTTTATCAATATGATTTCACTTTCAGAGTTAGAAAAATAGAGTCATGGGCTGAAACTGAGTTCCCGAGAGATTTTTAGTTTTACTCATCGAGTGTGTTAAATATTTATTTGATTTGTTTTAAGTATTACATTAAAACATCCGTTGCAGTATACTTCCTGTTTAGATTTTGTTTCTTTGTAATCAGTGCCCGAGCAGACTCAGTAATGCAGATTTGTTTTTAGATTATGCTTGGTCTGAGGAAAATGTGGGTGTTCAAAGAGCAGTAGACTTTCTACTATGAAAAAAAATCTATAGTTTAATTATTTTCATGCCAAGTGATAAAATGGTTAGTCAACAGTTATTACAACTCAAACTTTTTTTTTCTTTTAAATAAAACTGCAGTTTTCTGTTGTGGCCATAAGTGGGGAGATGCACTAAGGTTCGATATTATGGTGAAGTGAAGTGTGTCTGGCAATGTGAGGAGATCACTTTGCCTTGGAGAATATGACACACCTTATGCACTAAAAATTATGTGTGCAGTGGGGGAGGAAATTTTGATCATTAGCAAATGAGGTTGGCATTAAGCTGGTGATGTGTTGGGGAGGGCAAGTGGGGGAATAGAGAGGATGTGCTTTCCCTCAGACTTAAGAATCAAGACCACCACCAGCCCTCCCTTAACCCTTTCTGTGCAAGAGTAGCATGGAGTGCATTGAGAGTAATGTTTTGCCCACCCTTGTAGTACTGAAAGGATTAGCACATACTCAGTCTGCTGTCCTGGCCGCATAACAGATGATTCATGAATACACAAAGGATAGATCAGCTATTACATGTAAACAGCAGACTGCCTGCCGATCACACTGAGCCACAATCTGCAAGACAAAAAGGATGCCAATAATACTGTTCACCAGTAATACTTTTCACTAGTAATAAATGTCACATGGCTTAAAGTGAAAATAACACTTCATAGTGACTGGGGTGATTCGGAAAGAGCTTTCAAAATGGTCTATATTTACATTAGGCAATATTGATTTAAAACTAAAGTTTGACATATTTAGCTTTGTTTATGTGCAACAGCCTGGTGTCGGATACCAACATTCCATAATCTCTCCCAACTGCCACTTCCTACCAGAAAGGCATAACTTATTTGCATTAACTGACAAATAAATAAAGCTTAATATTTGTAAACTGTAGTTTTAAATGAAAAATAGCTAACATTTTCGGTGATATTGAAATTCTACTTGAATAAATCAACCAATCATTAGAGAGAGGAAAAATGCTGAACTTTACCTCTAATTACTTTAGGCATTTAACATTATTGTTGGCTGATTAACCAGTTTTCATTGGCATGGAAAGTATAATGCTCACTTACCACTTGTTATTGTGGCTAAAATGTTCACATATCCCTCAGGGCACATCTCAATTTTTCCTTGCTTTATGCAAATACTAAATGTAGCGTTTGCTCATAATGACACATATACTGCTTGTGATAGGATAACTATAGGCCTTATGCACACTAGGAAAGAGGAGGAAGTCTGAAAATTGCTATTTCCCTCTATGGTGTAGTAGGTTTGCTCCAGAATCGCTCCACTACAGCCAATTGAATAAACTACCAACATAACGATGTCCAATTCCCCAGTTTAGTAAACACCCCCTGTGTGTGCTTTAATATCATAAAACCAAATTCTGTAGGGTAGGGGGATGTCCAATTTGCATTATTATATACAATATTATATACAATTATGTATATGTATATTATATACAATTTACATTATTATATACAATATACTTTCTGTCCCCAAAATGTAGGTGACTGCAAAAACCACCTTATTAGAGAATAGATAGGTCTTTTAACCCCTTATATGCTAGCGAGGTCAACACATTGCTTCACAATGTATTGGAGACCTCTCTAGTCCTGAAAAGGTTAACCCTCTGAGTGCCAGAGGGGTATTTATAAAGTAAATAACTTATAAAGAGCCTAAGTTGTACAAAGTCAGTGCTTTCTAGTACGTTTAAGATTTGTTAAAGGGATAGTAACGTTAGAAATAAAGTAGAAAGCTGAGTCTTCTTTAAAGTAAATGTAACACATTGCGCTATTTTTAGAATCTTACTTTTCTGTAGTTCAAAAGATGTTAAATGTAGAAGGATCCCCTCCTGCTCCTTCTGGCCATCTCCTACTGAGTCTGCAGTCTGGTCCTTAGACTGGACGGATGCAGCGAGGGACAAACTTCAGTAAGTATATATAAGGAAAACCCTGCCCTCCTTGATGAACAAGGGCAGCATTTTCCTTTGTGTACTGAAGTCTGTACCTCGCCACATCCGTCCAGACCAGACAGAGATGCAGCGTGACATGTCCAAATGGGGATCTTTCTACATTTAATATCTTTTGAATTACAGAAAAGTAAGTTGATAAAAATAGAGCAATGTGTTACATCCTCCTGTATAATAATTCGCTAGAATGTTTGTCACAATGCAGTCATGGGCAGTATCTACTGCGCATGATTGCATCACGTGAGTGAGGCGACCCAAGACTGCATCGCATGGAGCAGTGATGTAGTGGCCTCTTAACCCTTTGAGTGCCAGAGGGGTACGCCTCTGGCACTCAAAGGGTTAACATTGCCCGGACCTTGGCTTTTACACTACACGGGCTTTTACACTAGTTTACTATACGGAAGACTTGCCATTCTGTTTTATTGCTAACATTACTATCCCTTTAAGGAAGCTTGCTAAATAAAGCCCAGTAAGTGGACCTGTCACACTTTGCTTTACAGATAATTAATCTGCCTATAAGCTTTAATAGCCATTTTTCTGTAAAATAAATATTTTTTGAGAAACTATCCTTGATGTTTCAGTGGCACAGTGTGGCACTTCATGATAATTTATGATTCAGTTCTATTAGAAATGATGATACTTAATGGTCACTGGACAACATATAAGCAGTTTTTATTTTCCTTTACCCTTTTGAGTACTTTGCAATGCATTGCGTACCCCTCTGCACTCAAAGGGTTAATGTTAACTAAATTTCTAATCGCATAACAGCTCCCCTTAAATGCCTTTACCTCTTACAATTTTATGCGATATGTGAAGGTTAACGCTTTAAACCTTTACATATCGCAAGTTATTTTAACTGAACAGCTGTTAATTGTAGAAGACGTCACTACACTTGAAATACAACTAATCACAGTTCTGAATGTCCTAAAAGTGAAATACGACTAAATATAACTGAAGGATGCAATCTGATTTATAGGGATTTGGAGAAGCTTCTGGAGAGTACTGGCTGGGAAATGAGCTGGTTTCCCAACTAACAAATCAACAGAAATATGTTCTCAAAATCCAGCTGAAGGACTGGGAGGGGAACGAGGCTTTTTCCTTATTCGAACACTTTTATCTTGGAAATGAAGCACAGAAATACAGGTAAGTTGTTTTCCAATCAATTAACCCCTTGGATGCTAGATATGTCTACAGCACATTACTTCTCAATGGGTTAAAGTGGTTTCTAACACCTTATAACAGCTTAAGTTATTTTAAAAGACTTTATAGAAATATCTGTATGCATGACAGACATTTTTGTATTTAACCATGTGAGTGCCAGAGGGGTACGCAATACATTGCGTACCCCTTTGGCACTCAAAAGGTTAAAAGAACACACACACACACCTCCATAAACCGGTGAAGAATTTAGACTTACTGGTGCCTTGGGCCGAACCAAGAGCATGCACCCCCCATGCGTTGCATAGCCCTCTGGCGCTCAAAGGGTTAAAATTACAGAAAGTGAATCTTGCCAGCTCCCAGGCAGAGATAGTATCAATTCACACAATGTGTGTCTGATGCTAAAGTTTTGTGTGGGTGTGAATGTCCCTTTAAAACAATACTTTGCGTGCTGTTTAAGCCCATTTATCAGTTTATACACACCAAGCAGTATCAGCTGGCATGCCAGACAGATATTAACATTGTACACTGAACTCCCTGCCCCTGGCACTCCCCCCTGGCCAGTTCTAGCTAATTTGTAGACAAAAATAAAAAATGATTGTAACTCTCTGAAACGATTGTTTCAAATAACAAAAAATTGCTAACAACACATAGTTGATTTTGAAAGATCTTTTGAAATCACCCAAGCTGTTATATGGTGTTCTACTATAAGTAATATGCTTGCTAAGTCAACAAACCGTACATGACAGTGTTCTAAACCCTAAATGTTCTTTATTATCTCGAATAACTGTTTAGTCTAAAAAAACCCTGAAATGCAGTTTTCACACCAAGGCAAAACATCGAGATCTCTTTAGCATTTAAGGGGTTAACAGACCCATTAAATTAGTGGAAAATTTAGTAATTTTTATTTGGTTCCTATGGAGCAGTTGGTTTATTCCAAAATTTCTACAAACTTTCTTAGTACATCAGCCTCAGTAAGTTTGCCTAGTATCGATAGTTATAAAGCATTAGTGTTTATTTAACCCTAATGAAGACCTGACAAGTATGCCACAAACTGTGAAGCAATGCATTGTGCAACCAATTTAATCCTCAAAGGGTTAAACAATAAATTAGACATATCTCTGGAGCTGAAGATCGTGAAATCTTTATCCCAAAACTATTCTATTTGGTCAGAGACAAAAGTATGCTAAGCTAAACTGAAATGCTCATAATTTTATCTATGTATTTTACATCTGAACAGACTGTATAGCTGATACATGGAAATAAAACTGCAATATTTTTAAAATACCCAGTAGACATATAGCAGTAAACAATTTAAACAAAAAAGCTAACGTTTTCATTAAGAGCAAATGGATGTAAATATCTGTTAATTGGAACAAAGACAGTAGTTCATATACTGGACCTTTTATTATTAAAGTCATGGGTAGTTAGCTACAAATTGTCTAAAATGAATAATTTCCATTGCTTCAAATAATATCTCTATCTTTTACAGCCACAAAATAATTGGACTGTCTCCAGTCCAAACCAAATATTTCTTTTTCAGTTGGTAATAGTTATAATAAATTGTGATTTTTTTTAAGCAAATCTAAATGCTTAAAAACCCCCAAGGATGTTAACGGGTCAATAGCTGGACTCAATAGGTCTGTCTGAAAATAAATAACAGATTAAGATGCTAAGATGGTATTTCCGCTTGAAACATAAGCAACATATTTGCTTCGTCATGAAAGGCCAGTTTATAAATAGTAATGTTACTTTACTTTTGTAGCAATGGAAGGAAACATATAAGGCCGTATACAAAAAGCTAAGCTGTTGCAGTTCTGGACCAAACCTCTTAACTTGTAGGGGGCAAATAAGAAGTCCCCAAAGTCCCATTGATTTTATTAGGGTCTTTAACCCCTTGCATGCTACAAAAAGAGACTGTCAATGTGTCAAAATCCCAGTTCACATCAATGGAGATTTTTATTTATCTGCTATGGTACAGTTGGTTTGCAACAGCATTGCAGATATATGCATATAAATCTGTTAGGAAAAAAATGATGTAGACTTACAAGGATTTGTGGGTAGAGCAAAATTGTGTTCCTTCAAAATCATGTCTCAGGGCATAGCTACAGGGGGGTGCAGAGGATTCCATTGTGATGGGTCCAGCATTCAGGGGGCCCTTCAGCCGTAGGGTCCAACAGGTTTTTTTGTTATGTTAGCACAGCTGAGCCATGCATTGCGTACCCCTCTGACACTCAAAGGGTTAAGCTATTGCCTTGTCTGTTCATTGCACACAGACACTGAACTTTAACACCCAATGACACAGAACCTCAGTAGCACTGAGGAATGTGTTGGTGCTTTTAAAATGAATTATGATTATAATCATAGCCCCAAGAATGGAAAGTCATGTTAGAAGATGTAGAATATAACCAACAGCCTGAAAATCATAACAAAATATAACTTGACACTATCAGCCCTTCCCCCAAAATAAAAAAAAAGGTTTCATGTGTAATAACCGTTTGAATGCCAGAGAGTTATCCAGCACATTGCAATGCACTGGATATCTCTCTGGCACTCAAAGGGTTAATTTACGCTAAAATCCAATTGTATACTTTTCCAAAATTTTATAAAACCACGTAGTTTAAACCCCTTACGGACCACAGGGCAATTTTTTCTTTCACTAATGGAGTCAGGGCTCCTCGCACAACCCTGAATTCCAATTTGTGCCAGAACCATCACTGGTCCTTAAAGGGATAGTAATGTTTCATAATAAAAGCAGCTCTAATTAATCATCATAGTATTTGGACTTTGGAGAGTGTTATTTTAATTCTGTCAGAGTTGTAGTTCAGGAGTAATTCAATGACAAAATGTCCCCCTCCCGCCCCTTTTACTGATGTCACACTGTTCAGCCACAGCAGAAGGGAGGTGCCCAGGTAGACTGCAGAGAGGGTCAATCTTCAATTAAGATAAGGGAAAAAGCTGAAAAAATTGAGAATGGGGGCAGGGTTTTCTTTATTTTCATAGAAAGAAGATTGTCCCCTTTTGTTATCTGTCTGGTGTTACAACCAGACTCCACATCTGAGAAGAGATGGCTTACACTAGGTAAAAGGGGCAGGAGGGGAAACTTTGTATGCCTACAAAATAAAATAAAGTTAAAACAAAGTATTACTATCCCTTTAAGTGCAGGACAGTTGTGAAGGTTCTCACAAGTCATTGGTCCTTAAGGAGTTAAAGACATTGGTATTCACCTTTTATTCCCAGCCCATTTGGTGATGCCACTTCCTGACAGCCTGGCTTTTTTTTTTTTTTTTTTTTTTTTGCAAAGTGGATTATTTTTCTACAATAAAAAGGCAGAAAGGCAAACTGACCACTACAAGGAGCCTTGGAATCAAAAGTAACAAAGAGCTTTGTCAACCATTTTGTCTAATATAAGATATAGAGAGCTTCTAGTGTAGATTAAAAATATACATACTTCTTTGGTTGCCGGGTCATTGTAACAAATGAGTGAAACTGTAAATTATAGCATCAAGATCAAGTAGGTCAACCCTTTGAGTACCAGAGGGCCATCCAACGCATTGATTGGGATATCCCTCTGGCACGCAGAGGGTTAAATCATGACAATCAAATTCATACACCGAAATTTAGAATTCAGACACATTTTGAAATATTTTTTCCACTAATATGATTCAACAGTTTCCGTCTCATATTGTTTGTCCGTTTTCAATTACAACAGGATTCACCTCAAAGGATATACTGGGACAGCAGGCAAAATAAATAGCATAAGCCAACCAGGAAATGATTTTAGTACAAAGGATGCAGACAACGACAAATGTATTTGCAAATGCTCACAAATGGCGACAGGAGGTAGGAACAGTTCTCTGTTTCGCATTCTTCCTATTTTTTCTGGCACCTGCACACACTGCTATTTGTTTGACGTTTTCCACTGCTGGCTACTATTGTGCCTAGAATATATTTGTAGAAATAAATTGTATTTCTCCCTGTGCAGTCACTAATAAATAAAAAACCAGTTTTATTCTGCATTGGTTAATACTAACAGAGTGAGTCACAACTGAAGGCCTGCATGTATGTGTAAGATTTTTTTTTTTTAGTTCCTATTTAAAGGGGAACTATCACCTCTATACAAGTAGGGTTGCCACCTTTTCTTAAAAAAAAATACCAGCCAAGGCATTCCCTCCATAGACTTAACGTTGGAAAGAAGCCAATTTTTTACTGGCCTGCCGGTAAAATACCGACTGGGTGGCAACCCTATACACAAGTTTGGCTAATAATTAACTAAATATAGTGATCAGCTCGAATACTTGTTTTAATTTTTTATAAAATTCATGGTATGGCTACATTTAAAGATTTAAAAATGATCCGGGCCCTATTTCCAGACAAACTGTGGGCACAGCTTTGTAGCGTCTCAATCCAGCCTCCTCCGATGATGGAGGATTTCTCCATGTAAGCTGGAGCATGCGCTCTCTAGCCAATGAGAAGAAGAAGTGTGTGTGTGTGTGTGTGGAGAAAGGGAGAGATGCACTAAGGAGTGATAAAGCTGAGAACTTCTCTAGTGTGATAAACTCTCCAGTTCCTGTTATTCTATGAAGCCTATGCATTAAGATCTTAGTGCACTTTATCACTGCTTTATCACATCTTAGTTCATCTCTCAAATTGTGTGTGCCTGTGTGAGACAGTGTGTATGTGTGTCTATATATTCCCTTTAAGATAAGACCACTGGTATACTGTGTTTGCTTATATGTAAGCAAAAACAAATTGCGCAAATAAGTATGTCCTATATAATACAACTAACTTTCCAAAGAGATATAATGGCCTGTGAGTGATTTTTTTTTTTTTTTTATATATGGAGTCACTGGGTCACCTCATTCTGTAATGGCATATTAAAGGGATAATAATACTTTAATATTACTAATCCCCATAGTGTAGCTATTTAAAAAAGAATTAAATTGCCCCCAGGTTCATCTCTCAAACCTTTATGCTGACTTCCCTGAAGTCAGCATTGTACTGACTGCAGGGATAGCCGGCTTTATTTTTCATCAGGCGGCTCTGCAACTGAGCCAAGATTGTGTTTGACAAAAATAATTATTTCACTGAAACAGTCTTCTACATGTGCTTGGATTGCAAGCACACGTAGAAGACCATTTCAGTGAAATAATTATTTTTCACTAACACTATCCCGGCTCAGCTGCAGAGCCGCCTGATGAAAATCTAAATGGATATCCCTGCCGTCAGTACAACGCTGACTTCAGGGAAGTGGGAGGGAGGGGGGAACTTTCCTTACGGTTTTCTCTCAAACCATAAAGGTTGGAGAGATGACACTTGGGGCAACTGAATTATTTTTTAAATAGCTACACTATGGGGATTAGTAATATTAAAGTTTTACTATCCCTTTAAGCTGCTGGTCTAATGTAATTAAAGAAAAAGCAAAAAAGGTATAGGAGCATGACTCAAAAATTATAAATAAATGGTTATCCCACACAAATATAGCATGGGGTGCACTGAATCCCACAAATAATCCTATATAATAAAAGGCCAGATGTATGTTTTGCAGTAATGCGCAGTAGAGACTGCCCAAACGCACAGAATGCTGGCCCGTGTATGTGATCTTTTATACTAGTCAAGTATAATCATAAGAAAACCACACTAATCTATCTATATGTCAGACTAGGTTGCTGGGTGGATGCTGTGGAATGGAATATTCATTATCTTTACATAAAATCATCATTTCACCTTCACTAATTCTTTGATTATCTTCATTTCCGCTTTAACAGCTGATTTTAAAGCACTTAGGCAGCACAAAAGTGGATCTTGTCCCTCTTATGGGCTGTGTGCTGGCTGGGACTGCCTCCTAACAATCCTTTAATACACATGAACTTTGCATTATTAAGCACCCTTGGGGATATCCTATTGAAATGTCACCCTCTATTTGGTGACCCTTAAGTGTGCATCATCAGAATGCAGCTTTTTTGATGCAGGCGAAATTCTGATGTCAATAGTAAACTGGCTGGTAGTGGTTTGTAGTGCATTTCTACAGACCCCTCTAGCATACAGGGTGTTAATCCTAACCCTTAGATTACCAGAGGGGGTGCCCAAAGCATTGGGAAGCAATATGTTGGGCACTCCTCTGGCACACAAAGGGTTAATCATGGGTTGAGACATGTACAGCATTGTCCATTGACAATTTCCACTGGTTAGATTGTGTGTAACCTCTTTCTGTTCTCTTACAGGCTGGTGGTTTGATGCCTGCGGCCCTTCCAATCTGAATGGAATGTATTACTCATTGGGACAGAACACAAACAAGTTTAATGGGATCAAATGGTACTACTGGAAAGGCTCAGGCTACTCTCTTAAAGCAACGACAATGATGATTCGACCTGTTGACTTTTAAATGTCGCATAGGATGTGTTTTATTGTACGTTACACAACAACTATTTGCCAGAACATTAAAAAAATGCCACACAGAGGCAACCTCTGTTTTCTCTCCTACTTATGGAAACTGTGTTCCAATACTCAAGAGGTGGATCAGTCTGACTGGATTTGTTTCTTTTGACTATCAGATCATTACAAAGCTCTACCTTGTGTTACCATACTCCTGAGCATGATAGTAAAAAAATATATATGCAAAATAAAGATGTAACCCCAAAGGACCATAAGGCAGCTCGTCACAATTGCCTATGCTGTGTGAGATTTGATTTGCATGTAAATAACTGGAACTGTGAAGTACATAGAAATCATACTTTGCCCCTTTTCGGCAAAAGCAGTATTTACGTCAGTCAACCTGCAAACCAGTTTGTATTATGTTCTGTATTATGTAGTGTATATATGTAAATAACCTGTATACAGTGTTTTTGGTAACATAATACATCCATATTTGAAGGGACGTTAGATTATGAACCTTATGCTCAAAAGAAAGCTGAAGAATTTCTAGGGCAAGCCAACTGCTTCATAGGGACCAAATAAACACAAACACACACTGTGGTGCAGCTGGTTTGCCCTAGAAATATTTTAGCTTTCTTTTCAACATAGGGTCCAATATCATTTAACCTTTTTACCTATTTTCTACCTATCATATCATCTAACGGAGAGAGCAGCAGGTTAAATAAATCACTTGCAAGTACCTTTGCCACATGCTATCGACTACATGAATAATCTGCATTGCACATCAGTCGGAAGCGCAGCCATTTTGGACATGATTGTGTGGTTATCTACGACTCAAGTTTATAACCAAACAGCATCACAACCTCCATGAAGTTTGCACTTTTACGGTAGCTGGTCTATGTAAAATATTTTTTATGCAACTAATTAAATGTCACAAATGCCAAAGGCCCTGTTATGTTTAAATATGGTTTGCAATACAATCTGTTTTTGTATATTTTGTATATTATTTTCTTGTTGATTATTATAAAGTTAATGGGTACCTGATACAGAGCCTCGTTTAATTCAGTACATTTTCTTGAATGGCTTCATGCTTCTCTATGCTAGTTCTCGAGCATAATAACATATCAGCTTTTCAAGATCCGTCTTAATCACATGTGAGTAATCGGTGGCTCAGTGATTGTGATTAATCCACCGGTGCTTAAAGGGATAGTAATACTTAGTTTTATCTTTATTTTATTTTGTAGGCATTAAAAAAACATGAAGAACGATATGTCTTATCTCTCAAACCTTTATAGTTTGAGAGATATTCACAAGCAAAGCTTCCCCTCCCGCCCCTTTTACCTAGTGTAAGCCATCTCTTCTCAGATGTGGAATCCAGTCCATAGACCAGACGGATAACAGCAGGAGACAATCTTCTTCCTATGAGAACAATGAAAGCCCTGCCCCCCTTGGCAAGTTTTTCAGGTTTTTCCCTTACTGCAATTGAAGCTTGTCCCTCTCTGCAGTCTACCTGGGCACCTCCCTTCTGCTCTGGCTGAACAGTGTTACATCAGTAAAAGGGGCGGGAAGGGGATACATTGTCATTGAATTACTCTTGAACTACAAGTCTGACAGTATTGATATAACACTCTCCAAAGTCCAAATACTATGATGATTAATTAGAACCGCTTTTATTATGATACATTACTATCCCTTTAATTAGCAATAGAGAGAAAATCTGACATGTTGTGCTGCAAGGACTGGAGCTTAGAATCACTGATCTAGAAGTTCCACTTATATAAAGAATAGGAGATAGAATTCAGTTACAGTACGTTTCATCCTTTACAAAAGTCATTGTAAAACAGGGTTCTGTGGAAGCTAGGTTAGAGGGTACAGACAAATCATAACTAAGAGCTCTATGGTCAAATGAAAAAATAGTCTCAAAATGTGCTCTAGAAGTCAACATCACAATACTTTTTTGTCTTTAAAAAGACAATTTTCATAGAGACAATTTTTAAAGTTCATGCCACAAGTCATTTTTAAAGAACAGATCAGAAAAGTGGCAGTGTGCAATATTACAACTCGTCTCTAAAAAAAACTACTTATTAACTTTCAACGCCAAATATTAATGTAAAAAACATGTGTAAATATAATTAACTATTTTCATACAAAGTTATTCCCATGATTCTCTGATGAAACGGTACTAATGTAAATTTTCAGAAGAATCAGTATCCTTTTGAACCGTTCATTCTAAAAAAGAGAGATACAAAAATTGACGTGTGTATGCATAGAAATCAAACATTTAGCCCTTTGAATGCCATTGCGTACCCATCTGGCACTCAAAGGGTTATCACACACAGTGGACCTTATTTATCAAGACAAACAAGTTCAGTTCTGGAGTAAGCCAACTGCACCTTGGGGAAGAAATTAAAATTATCAATAATTTAAACAGGATTTAGTACCTCTTGAATGAAAGAAAGGTCTCCAATACATTACTTCACATGTGCTGGAGACCTCTCTAGTATTCAAGGGCTTAAAAGTTCATTTTAATAATTGGGAATTTACAGAGTTTTCATTTCAAGTATATGGTGCAGTTGGTTTACTCCAGAATTGCACCTCTTTTTAGCTTGATGCCCAGCTGTCACTTGATACATCTAAGCCTAATATTTAGTCTTAACCCTTTGGAGTACCAGAGAGGTATCCAACGCATTGCAAAGCAATACGTTGGATACCGCTCTGGCACTCAGAGGGTTAAAGGGGTAAGTCCTCTTACAAAAGAAAAATGAGACACGTAGAGAATCATTTTAAGGGGATAAAATAGATCAAATCCGTGCTTTCGGTTTTGCCTTCACATCACATATTCACATAAAATATCAAAAAAGTTTAACAAACTTCTTGTGTTGTTATGGCAATGAGGAAAGGTTTTTGTCTTAATTTGTTCTACTCTCCTGATGCCAGTTTCTTAAATCTCACGCAGCCCTCTTGGCTCATGTTGTTCCCTTATATTTCATTCAGTGGGTTTGATACTTCATCATTAGTGGGAGGTGTAAAGGAAGATATGAGGAGAAAGGAGAGGAAACCACCTGAATTTAGGGGCCCCATTTAGATATTGGTGAAAATATAAAGTATTAACTGTGCATTTTTAATGTTTTTGTGCCCACTTAAGATTGTCAGGGATAGACTCCCCAGTTGCCAGTACCATCTACCTATACATCATCTTGATAACATGTTAGCTACCTGGATGCTAGATGCTGTTAAAAGCTTTGATTTATAGGGTTCCACACATATTCCATGTAAATTAAAGGGATCCATCACTGCAGAAATGTTTGATAACCACTTAAAAATATGTCAATTAGTTGTGTTTTAACTTCGAAGAATACATTGTTGTTTCGGAGCCAAATCAAACTTCAAAAGGAAAAGCAAATTTAAAAACTCAGCAAGGTTATATTATGGAAACACTGTGAGTCAAGATGCTCTTTTTAGGAATTCACTGCATGAAATCAAATGTGGAGAAATACTGAGGAACAACATAGAATGATGGCAGATAACCATTCGGCCCATCTAGTCTGTTCATTTTCCTACTATAAAAGACTTCAAACCTTATTTGGTCCTTGGTCTTGTCTTCAGGACAGCCTTCTGCCTATCCCATGCATGACTAAATTCTATCACTGTATTAACGTCTACCACTTGTGTTGGCAGGCTATTCCACTTATCTACTACCCTCTTAGTGAAGTAAAACTTTCTTATATTACATCTAAACCTGTGTCTCTCTAGTTTTAGACTATGGCCTCTGGTACAAATTCAGCAAATTCCCATTGATTTAAATGATAATTTTAATCCCTTGACTGCCAGAGGGGTCCCCAATGCATTCAATGGGTTAAAAGCCACATTTAAACACATGGGAATTTTTATTTGTCACTTGCGGTGCAATTGGTTTGCACCAGAATTGCTTCACTACAGAATACATCAGCCTTGGTGTCCAGGGACAGAGTACAGCAGCTTTCAAATCGGGACTATTTGGTGAATTCATATCGGTTTCCCACCCTGCCCCTGTTTTCTTAGTGTATATATGGCCCAGTATGTGGCAAGAAGGACACAATAATATGCGTCTCATTCTGCCTCCAGTTGTGTGTGTTTGATACATTATGTAATTTGTGATCCAGCACAGACTTTAAAGAGTTGTTTGTGCAAATCTATCTTTTCTCTTGGACAGGCCACAGACCAGATACATTTACTTTAAACTTTCATCTGTAATTGCTCATTATGCACTGAATCTGGGGAAAACCTGGATCATTTGCTAACTTAAGATGAAATAATATCAGTAATATGCTCAATTGGGGCTCTTTCATATGGATGACAGAACTGAGGCAGCTCCTGCTGCACTCCTGTTATTTCACTAGTAATGGCTGGTGGACATGTAAGTCAGCCATGCTCATACCAAAGGTGTTCCTGTGGCCCTAAAGACCAGAACGCAGACCTTCCTTACTGAGTCTTTACTGTGTTCCTATGGAAAGGCAATAGAGATGACGTATACTGGACTCAGACCATTCAAAATGGGCGCCACAAGCAACACAGCATTTCACTGGTGTTGCCTGTGTGAAAGGAACATATGCACCATGTAACTCTTTACTATTTCTCCTATTTACACCTCCTTCTTATAGTAAAGTATGTGACTCACAAAACAAGAGCAGACACAAATTCAGTGAGGCTGATGCAGTAACAAGAACCAAAGTCAATGTGGACCAAACCAACTGCAACATAGGGGACAAATACATAGTCACAAAACTCTGAACGATTTAAAAGTAATTCTACCTCCTTGAATGCTTTAGAGGTACCCAACACACAGCTCTGCAATGCACTGGAGACCTCTCTAGTATTCAAGAGGTTCAAATCCAGTTTAAATCGATGGAAATTTGTATTGTTTGCCCCACAATTGGACCAATTATTCTTGGTACATCAGAAATGTGCATAAAGTGTCTTTACTTAAAAAAATATACAATTAAGTTATTTTCCCAATTATTATTATGCACAACTTGTAGGGAGGTTTCATTCAAAAGTAATCAAAGCTCAAATGTTTCTATTGTTTTAAGCAAAAGTGCCAATTAATGCCCATATTGCACTTTTTTCTTTTAATAGCTAACCCCTATTAAACAGTGGTTCTCACTTATAACATGATAATTTCCATTTAAAGGGATATTATATGCCAGGGTTTATCCTGCCGAGAAATACAACGGTGCTTCCGCTGCAGGGAGATGTTTTAATCAAAACCTGTTGCAGCTCAAAGTAGCATTTTTTGGCTGCAGTACTTCTATATTCTGAGGCTGTTGCTAATGCAACTTATGGAGGTTTATGGTCAACTGACCAGAACTGGTTGCTTTGGCAAGTACAGCATTCAGAAATGCAAGTTTGGGCTGCAATAACTTTTGAGTAAAACATCTCACAGCAGTGGGGGTAACAATTTACGAAGCACAGTAAATCCTGAAATATATCTATTTCCTTATTAAATGTTATTATTCCTTTAATACTATTATATTTAATTTAAATCTTATAGGTTAATATACAGTAAATTCACTATATCTGGTATAATGACATTTACTTGGATACTACATACAGTGTGAATTAATGCATTGGAGAGGTCTCCAGCACTGAAGCTGTTATACTTTACTATATGAGTGTCTACACTACAGCCTGGGCACCTTCGATGGGCCTTGAAAATGGCCAAACAGGCCCTTCATGCAAATTGTATTAAAGGGACACTAATGTCCCATAAAAAATGTTTCTTGTTTTGTACAATTTTAAAAAATAAATTACATGGCAAAAATCCTCTCTCTCAAACCTTTATGGTTTGAGAGATATTCACATCTAAAGTTCCCCCTCCCTCCCCTTCTCCTGACATCAGTGCTCTACTGACAGTAGGAGATGCCGTCCCTGGGACCAGCCGGCGGCTCTGCAGCAGAGCTGAAATAGCGATACTGGAAAACAATTACTTAATTGGAAAGGTCTACAAAGGGCGCCTGGTTTGCAAGCACACGTTGTAGGCCGTTCCAATGAAGTATTTCTTTTTAGATCGTGCTATTGCAACTCTGCTGAAGAGCCTCCTTGAGTCGTCTGACTCGAATCTCCTGCTGTCAGCTTTACAGCTGACATCAGGAGAAGGGAAGGGGGGGGTAATTTAGATGCGAGTATCTCTCAAGCCATAAAGGTTTGAGAGAGAGGATTTGTGCCATATAATTAATTTTTTTTAAATCCTACAAAACAAGAAACATTTTTTATGGGACATTACTGTTACTTTACTGCATAAAGACCATAGGGATGTGGAATGTATCACTTCACAATGCTTGGAACACCCTTCTGGTCCTTAAATAGTTAATACAGGTGTAAAATTCTGTGAAACATTAAAATTCTTGCCTGGTTTTATCAGTCAGGCAGACATTAGATGATTGGCATGTACATTTATGCAGGAAAATGTAAAGAAGATTATTAGCCTAGCAATGGATTGGATATAATAGACAGTATAAATTCTCTTATTCTACACGTTTGTCTTCAATATCACCATATTTATTTAGTTGTACGTGGCCTTTGATTCACTGTTTTTTACTCTGCCTAGCTCTTGAGGAAAAAATGGACATCACTGCCTTACTCTATTACAACAAATCCGCCTGGTTACTACTTATCCCCAGATACACAAGTATAATCCCTGTGTTTCCTTTCCAGTGTATTGCTTTTCAGTACTACAACCAGATATACACAAGCTTTTGGAAAGAGATTCTTATGTAATTCCCTGGGCACATGGAAGAGATATATTTATTAATGAAACAGGAATAAATATTTGGCCTGCCAAAACCATTCTGAGGATAAATAAATGCTAATCTTTACTTAAGGGGATATGGACCATTTACTTTAGATATTCTGTCAGATTGCCTATACTTTTCATTTTTTCCATCTTCACCTACATTTTTGCACTTATACATCCCTGACAGTAAGCTCACTGTATTTCTGTTTCCAGAGAGTGTTCTGGTCAGTAGACAGTCTAAGCAGGATAGTATACAGTGTTACACTCTGTAGCTCTGAATGCTCTGTTTGCCATCTTGCATGCAATTGTATTTCTAGACCTGCTTTCTTCTTCCTTGACAAGACAGCTCTCAGCAGACAAATCTAAGGAGCTCATTGTCAGAGAGACAAATAGGTGAAGATGGAATAACCCTTTTAGTGCCAGAGATGTGCCCAACACATTGCTTTGCAATGCGTTGTGTACCCCACTGGCACTCAAAGGGATAAAACACACGCAATTTAACTTTACATATTATGCACTTTCAGAATGTCATGTCAAAATCAAATCAAATTAAGGGTTACAATTACTTTAACCCTTCGTGTGCCAGGGGATCTGCAACTCGTTGCTTTGCAATGCATACTCATCTGGCACACAAAGGCTTAAGCCTTGACACTATCATGGCTCCCACACCCTAATCCAGCTTTTGTTTTCAACATTGCCCTGTTGTCATATTGATGAGGTCTGGGTGGCAAGATGATATCACTGCATCATGCCAACCCCACCAAGTACAATGGACCAGTGCTGAAGACAGAAGTCGGATTAGGATGTAGGGAATGCTGCCAGCTTCAATCATCAAGTCAATTTTTTTTTCCATAAAGGACCTGCAGGCTGGATGTATTTTGATCACCAGTGATATACAGGATACTACAGATGCAATGCAAAAAGAAGATTTTAGTCTTACCTGTTAAATCCTTTTCTCTTAGCCCATATAACTTACAGGTAATTCTTGGAAGGCAACCGCCCCTTTAAGTAAGCAGGAACAATTCTTGAAAAGAAGTGCAGGGTGGAGCCTTCCTTTCCTCCTTAGCTGGTCACCAGCCAATCCCCAACCAGTTAGATTTGAGACAATAATTATTGACTAGGTAGCAAGAAGGAAAAAGAGGACTCCTGTGAGCATGGACCTGAAAGAACTCCCACGTTCAATCACAGGAGAACCAAGCATGGTCCCTTGACAGGGTGGGAGACCTGTAAGCTATATAGACTAAGAGAAAAGCATTTAACAGGTAAGACTAAAATCCTCTTTTCCCTGTCGTCCAATATAGCTTACAGGTAACTCTGGGATGTACCAACACTGAGTTTCCCAGTGGTGGGAAAAAAGGCAAGGAGCAAGCGCAGGTCCCCAGAGCTCATACGGACTATGTATGATCAGGACATAATGAGTAAACATAATGAGTAAAGTCCTAGATAGGCAAGGCTGCCTCCAAGACTTTCTTACCAAGGCTGGCATCAGACGAAGCCAGCACATCAACATGATAGTGTTTTGAGAAGGTGTGCACAGACGACGAAGTGGCCGCCTTGCACAACTCAGCAGCAGAGACCTGATTTTCATAGGCCCAAGAGGAACCAACAGACCCGGTGGAATGAGCGCTGATACGAAAAGGAAAAGGCTTCTTCTCGAGTTCGTAGGCCTTACAAATGGTACACTTAATCCAGGAGGCGATAGTCACCTTGGATGCAGGCCTACCAGCCCTAGGACCCTCAGGAATGACGAATAGGGCGTCAGTCTAACAAACGGATTTGGTGGGGTGCACATAGAACTTAAGGCAGTACACCACATCTAACAAGTCGAGATCCCTCTCCTCAGATTCAGAGTCAGGACAAAATGAAGGCACAACAATCTCCTCATTGATGTGGAACTCAGATACTACCTTAGGAAGAAATTCCTGGGAGGTGTGAAGGACTGCCTTGTCCATGTGAAAAACTAAGAAAGGCTGTTTACAGGACAAAGCTTGCAACTCGGCAACCCTGCGAACAGAGACTACAGCCAAGAGGAAGGCCATTTTCCAAGTCAAAAGGTAGATGCTGTAAGACACCCAGCACCAAATTAAGATCCCACTGAGGAGCTGGACTCTTAAAGGCAGGGCAAACATGAGCAATGCCCTGAAAGAAAAACTTCACATCCAGAAGGACGGCAATGTGCTTCTAGAAAAAGACAGAGAATGCAGAAGTTTGAACCTTCAAGGAACTGAGGCTGAGGACCTTGTCCACACCGTCCTGTAAAAAGGACAGGACAATAGGAAAGTCGAAGTCTTGGGAGGATAGCGCCTTATCCATACACCAAGAGTGGAAAATAGACCAGATTCTGTGGTACACCTTAGAGCAAACAGGTTTCCTAGCTCCATGCATGGTAGCTATGACCACTGAAGAAAAACCTTTCTTCCTCAATATTGAGGATTCAACCTCCAGGCCGTCAAACTCAGACAATCCACATCCTCCTTCCACAGATATTCCTGTAGGAGGAGATCCAAACTGCGGGCAAGCCGAAACGGCTCAGACACAGATAGGTCCAGGAGCTCCAGAAACCAGGGTTGCCGGGGCCAGTACGGAGCGATTAGAATGACCGGAGTTCGTTCCAACCGCAGTTTCATCAATACCCTGGGAAGCAGGGGAATGGGAGGAAAGACATAAGGCAGAGGAAATCGCCACAGAATCGACATGGTATCCACTGCAAGAGCCAAAGGATCCCTCCAACGGGAAGAAAATGATGGAACCTTCCTTTTGTGTCTGGTTGCCATCAGGCCTATCCAGGGAAGTCCCCATTTCCTGGATGATGAGGTTGAACACCTCCTGGTGGAGTTCCCACTAACCAATTTCTACCGCTTTTCGACTTAAGAAGTCGGCTAAGACGTTGTCCACTCCTGGAATATGAATTGCGGAGATGGCTGGGACATGTTCTTCTGCCCAGGTTAAGATAGCCTTGACCTCCAACCAAGCTGTGAGACTTCTTGTTCCGCCTTGCTTGTCGATGTAAGCCACGGCCGTGGCATTGTTGGACTGGACAGCCTTCGAGATGATAGGACCAGTATCTGAGAGCGTGGAATATCACCCAAAGTTCCAGGATATTGATGGGTAGGAGAGACTCCTCCTCTGACCATTGACCTGTGCATTCAGGTGACCCAGGATCGCTCCCCAGACGGATAGGAAGGCATCCGTTGTCGCTGTGGTCCAGAATGGTACGAGGAAGGGTCTGCCCTTCCTCAGGTTGGAGAGATCTTGCCACCAAGAGAGAGACTTAGCTCCACATGTAAGGGGAGAGAAACAGATAGCTTCAGGAGATCTTGTTTCACTCTGCAAACCTGGATCGAGAACCTCGTGTGATCCATCACAAACGGTACCGCCACTATGGTGGATATTAACTTCCCCACTAGAGAGGTCAATTTCTTGGCTGGAATGGAATCGCAAGCCAGGACTGAAGATACCTTGTGTGTTGATCTGGTGAATCACCTCATCTGTGAGAAATACCATGGCTTTCAGGGTGTCGAACAGGAGACCACAGAAGACCAGCCTCTGAAATGGAACCAGGTCCGACTTGTCTATGTTCAGGATCCACCTGGGATGGGTGAGAGTATTGATACGGTCCTGTTGTTGAAGGAGTTCCAGGAACGAGGCCTTCAATACCAAGTCGTCCATGTACGGAGTGACTCTGATGCCATCTTTGTGCATGACAGAAATTAGCACACCCAGGATACGAGTGATTACCTGGGGGGCCATAGTCAGAACGAATGGGAGAGTAGAAAACTGGAAGAGTCCTCTGTTGCAAGCAAATCTGAGATACTGATGGCTCTCTGGATGGATGGCTATCTGCAGATAGGCATCCTGGAGGTCCAAAGAAGCCAGAAATTCCCCAGGGCACATTGCCTCAATCACCGATTGTAAGGACTCTTGGGATTAATGAGTCTTGACTGCGAAGGAATTGAGATCCTTGAGGTCCAGGATGGGACAGCAACCTCCATCCTTATTGGAGACCACAAACAGGTTGGAATAGAAACCTGGACCGATTTCCAGGTCGGGAACCGGTTCCAGAACTCCCTTGTCCAGTAGTCTAAATAGCGCCATTGAAAAGACAATGCTTCTCCAATCCCTGAGGAGTGTAAGAAGGGAAGAACCTGAAAGGAGGAAGAGAGAAGGGAATCCTGTACCCTTCTGAAATCACCTGTAAAACCCATGGATACACCACGGTGTCTGTCCAGACACTTAGAAAATGGCGCAGTCAGCCCTCACTGGAGCATGGGGTCCGGGGGTTCGGCGAGTCATGCCGAAGGAGGTTTGTGGTCATGGGTTTGGTGGAGAACTGTTCGGGCCTTCACTGCTGTTTAGGCTTCGAGGAGGAATGCAGAGCCTGTGGAACCATTGGGGCCCGTGGGACGTTCCTCAGCCTGGAAGGGATGAAAAAGACTGTGTCGTCGGACTTGAGGTTTCTTCTGGGGAACCAAAAGTAAAGAGCTTTTGCCCCAGTAGCCTCACTGATGAGGTTCTTCAGCACTGGCCCAAATAAAGAAGTGTCCAGGAAGGGCAAAGAAATCAAGGATTTCTTGGAAATGGTATCCGCAGACCAGATCTTAAGCCAGAGGGCACATCTGGCTGCTATGGTTATAGCTGAAACCCTAGCTTCCAGTCTAAAAGCATCAAAGGTAGCTTCAGAAACATAATGCTGAGCTTCTGAAATGTTAGCCAAGAGCTACAGCAAGTCAGTTGTGGGAGCACCCTGATGAACAGCATCAGTAAGTTGTTCTATCCATAAAGCAATGGCCCTATTTACCCAAGCAGCAGCAAAAGTGGGTCGCAGAGATGTGCCTATAGTAGCAAAGATGGCGTTTAGAAAAGCCTCAAGTTTTCTGTCAGTCAAAACCTTGAGAGTCGAAGCATCTGCCACTGGCAGGGCAGTGGTTCTAGAAAGTCTTGACACTGGGGCATCCACCTTGGGGGGGGGGGGTAAGCCCACTGAGCTAGTGCCGCCTCTGAGAAGGGGTACAGCTTAGCAAATTTCTTAGGCAATGTCAGGGGTTTTCCACTCGTCAAAGACAATCAGGTCAAGAGTGGGATCAGGTGGGAAAAGGGTACATTGCTTCTTAGGTCTCTGAAAGATAGCAGAAGCATCCTTGGATTCCTCAGAAACAGAGGGAAGGTTCAGGGTACGGAGGACTGCCCTGATAAGACCCTCAGCAGAGGGTTCAGGGTCAGCCTCAAAGGGGTCCCCAAAGAATTGGGAGCAAATTGCCTCATCTGAGTCCACCAACAATTCCTCTTCATAGGAGTCTGACACGTCAGGTACACCCTGTGGTTTGGGCACAGACGACCTGAATAATGTGGTGGGTTTGCAAGCTTGGATGACACCCTGCAACTGCGTTGGAAGTAGTTGCAAAGTAGTCTTTTACTCTTGCATCCAAGGTGGGATCTACAACATGGCTGGAGGGTCCTGGCGGAAAGGCAGGGGCCACAGCGCATGAAGGGCATAAATGACATGAGTATTCTCTAGGAAGCCCTGTTTGATATGAGGAGCAATGTGCAATCGGGGTCAGAGACACCTCAGTTTCCTTAGTCTTAGGTCTAGCCCCAGGTCCCAAAGGGTCTGATATCCTAACAGAATATAAAGAGTCTGATAGTATGATCAATAATCCAAATACTGTGTCTGAGATTAAATTTTCACCCCAGAATTAGTGAAAATGCACTTAACTGGCAGGCGAAGGGTTAATCTGCTAAGGAGAGGGGAAGAGTCCAAGCCCTGCGTAGGATACTTGTGAAGGGAAAGCTAGAAAATGGCGTCCGCACAGTAGCCAATCAGAAAATAACCTGCGAAACTGCGTTCATGGGAAATGTAGTTTCCCTTCAAGTACCCTAAAAACAGTGCGCAAAGCCCCCCAAGACACTCAGAACATGAACCGGATAACAGGACAGGGGTAGACAAGTAAAATGAGCCTTCTCTGAGCTCGCTACATGGAGCGGTTGCGGTGAGGGGCATAAGGAGAAGCATGGAGGCAAAGTTGGTTGGTGGAAGGAAGAAATGTGGCAAAGTATAAAAGTCAAAGTCTTATTATGGAGAAAAACACACTGCAGGGCTTTTCCTTATTAGTAAAACAGTTTGAACTGTCTCTTGAATGTGTATGTGTTATATACACATGCACATACACAGTCACACATAAAGCACATACACATCCAGAGCCATGAAACAAGGGAATCATGACAGAGACATAGATAGTTACAGATGCAAACACCCACATTCTGCCACAGGAGAGCCACACATGGTCTCTTGGCAGGGTGGGAGACCAGTAACCTATATGGACTAAGAGAAAAGGATTTAACAGGTAAGACTAAATTCCTCTTTTCTCTGTCGTCCAATATAGGTTACTGGTAACTTTGGGATGTCCAACCATTGAGTTTCCCAGGTCAGGAAGGAAGGCAAGGACCCCAAAGTCACCAAAGCATATACGAACCATCAGATCAGAGATAGCCCAACAATAACAAATGAAGTGTCAACAGACACTGAACGGAGTAACAACACCCCAGGACCTGTTACACAGCACACTAAACTAGAGGTAACAGGGCTCAAAAGTGAGGGAGCACTGAAGAATAGAAAAGAAGATCCTAGACAGGTAAGACTGCCTCCAGGATCTGTCTCCCAAAACTGGCATCAGCCAATGCACAGCAACACAGTAGTGCTTTGAAAAGGAGTGCACAGACGACCAAGTGGCAGCCTTGGAAGCCCAAGATGTCCCAATAGATCTAATGGAAGAAGCCATGACCCGAAATGAAACAGGCTTCTTCCTCAGTTCGTGAATCTTATGAACAGTGGACTGAATCCAAGACACAAGGGTCACTTGGATGCAGGTCTCCCTGCCCTCAGGAATGACGAACAGTGTGTCAGACCATCGAATGGACTCAATGCAATGCACACAAAACCTGAGACAAAGCACCACAGCTAACAAGTGGAGATCCTTCCCCTTGTCAGAGGAAGGGCTAGGGCAGAAAGAAGGAACCACAATCTCCTGAGTAAGAAGGAACTCAAACCACCTTCGGGAGAAACTCCAGCAAAGTCGGAAGGACCGCCATGTCCTCGTGAAACACCAAAAAGGGGTGGTTTACAAGATAAAGCATGAAACTCTGCAACACTGTGAACAGACACGATCGCCAGGAGAAAAGCCATGTACTACGTCAGCAGACATAGAGGAATAGTAGCCAAAGACTCAAAGAGAGGGTGCTGAAGGATGCCCTAAACTAAGTTAAGATCCCACTAAGGAGCGGGAGACTGAAATACAGGACGAGTATGAGCAACGCCCTGGAAGAAAACCTAGACAACTGAACGAAAAACAGAGAGCAGGTGTCTGAACCTGAAGGGAACTCAAGCTAAGGCCCTTGTCCACACCTTCCTGTAGGAAGGCCAGGACCTTAGGAAAATCAAAATCCGGAGATAGGTCCTTATCAGCACACCAATAGAGAAGGTAGACCAGACTCAATGGTAAACCCTGGAGGAAACAGGCCTGTGTGCACTAAGCATAGTCACCACCACACCATAAGAAAACCCTTTCTTCCACAGTAGTGAGGATTCAATTTCCAAGCCGTCAAGGCTAGACGATGGAAATCCTCCTTCCACAGGTAACCCTGTAGAAGAAGATCCGGACGGCAAGGGAGTCGGAAGGCTCCACCACTGATAGGTCCAGAAGCTTCGAAAACCCAGCCTGCCGAGGCCAGTACGGAGCAATCAGAATGACTGGACATCGCTCCAGTCTCAGTTTCCTTATCACCCTGTGCAACATGGGGATGGGAGGAAAGATGAAACCAGAGGAAGTAACCAAGGAATGGACATGGTATCCACTGCTAGAGCTAGAGAATCCCTCCAGCAAGAGCAGAACGTCGGAATCTTCCGGTTGTGTCTTGTCGACATCAGGTCGATGCATGGAAGACCCCACCTCTGAACAATGAGGTTGAACACCTCTGGGTGCAGTTCCCACTCTCCGCTGTTTACAGTGTGTCGACTGAGGAAGTCTGCCATAACATTGTCTACGCCGGGAATGTGAACTGCTGATATAGCAGAAAACATGTTCGGCAGCCCAGAACAAGATAGCCCGAAATGCTAACCAAGCTGCGAGACTTCTTGTTCCGGCTTGCATGTTGATGGAAGCCACCAACGTGGCATTGTCGGACTGGACCCGGACCAGGCAATCCTCCAGCTGGAATGTTCAGTGGCGAAGGGCATGAAAAATCGCCCGAAGCTCCAACACATTGATGGGAAGAAGAGATTCCTCCAGAGTCCACTGACCCTGAGCATTCAGGTGACCCAGGACCGCTCCCCAGCCATACACGCTGACATCCGTTGTCACCGTGGTCCAGAAGGACACCAGGATGGGCTTCCCCTTCAGCAGACTGGAGAGGTTGAGCCACCACGACAGACTCAGTTCCACATGAAGAGGGAGGGATACTGACAGCTTTAGGAGGTATGGCTGACCACTGCACACCTGGATCACAAACCTCTGGAGTTCCTTGGTATGAGCCATGGCAAACAGGACTGCTTCTATGGTTTGGCGAGTCATGACTGAAGAAGGTTCAGAAGCCTTGGGCTAGGAGGAGGACTTAGGCTTCCCTTGTGGTTTGGGCTTGGAGGAGGAATGCGGAGCTGGGGGAACCGCCTGGTTCACCAGACATGTCTCAGTCTAGAAGCACGAAAAAAAAAAAACAATTACGTTTGATAAGCATCTGCTTCCTGGAAACCATAGGCAGGAGGGTACTCTTACCCCTTGTGGCCTCACTAATCAGATCCTTTAAGATCTGGCCCAAACAGACAAATGCTCAGAAGAGACAAGGAGAGCAATTCTTCCTGAGAAGCAGTGTCAGCAGACCAGACCTTGAGCCAAGGAGCTTGTCTGGCAACCACAGGCAAGGTGGAAACCCTTGCCACCAACTGTTGTCATCAAACCAAGCAGCAGAGACCTAATGCTGGGCTTCAGATGTGTTGGCAAGTAGCCGCAACATATGATGAACAGCAAGTGTGAGCTGTTCAGTCCAAACTGCACTGGCCCTATTTACCCAGGTCACGGTAAATGCTGGACATAGGGAAGTACACGCAGTGACAAAAATGGACTTGAGGGAGGCCTCAAGTTTTTAGTCAGTCCAGTCTGTAAGAGCAGAGGCATCAGCAGCTGGCAAAGCAGTGGACTTAGAAGTCCTAGAAACAGGGGCATCCACCTTGGGGGGATGAACCCACTGAGCTAACGCCACATCAGAAAATGGAGTAAAGCTTAGCAAACTTCTCAAAGATAGAAGGCTTTCTGTCCGGAGACTACCACTCATCAGACACTAACCGGTCCAGAGTGGGGAGAGGTGGGAAACAAGTATGGGGCCTTTAGGGCTACTGAAATACATCAGAGGGGTCCGAAGAAACCTCTTGAACCAAGGGAATGTTTAGGGCATTTAATACAGCTCTGATCAGGCCCTCAGCAGAGGGATCAGGGTCAGCCTCAAAGGGGGTCTCCAAAGAACTGAGAGGAGACCACTGCAGAACATTCCTCAGAGTCAGAATCCACCAACAGTTCCTCATCTGAGAAATGTGATACGTCAGGTACTCCCTGAGGTTTCAGTAGGGAAGATCTGACAGAAGTAGGGGTCCATCAGGAGCGGAAGACCCCTGTAACTGGGATGGAAAGAGTTAAGATGTATACTGGAGGTCTCTAGAAACAGCCTTAAACTCTTGCACCCAAACTGGCTCTTAATGCATGGCTGGAGGTCCCTGGGGAATGCTCAGGGGCAACAGAACATGCTGGGCATAAATAACATGAGAACTCTCTAGGCAGCCCTGATTCACATGAGGATCAATGTGCAAAGGGGGACGCAGAGACCCCAGCGTCCTCAGTCTTACTCCTAGCCCAAAGCTCCAAAGAAATAGTATGATTAAAGGGATAGTAATACTTTATTATTACTATCCTCCAAATTGTTCATATTTGTAAAATAATGCAATAGTCCCCAGGTTCATGTCTCAAACCTTTATGGTTTGAAAGATAACCGAAGGCAAACTTTCCCCCTCCATTCCCATTCCCTGAAGTTAGCGTTGTACTGACTGCAGGGGAAGTCTGTTGTACGACAAGCTTTTGGCTCTGCAGCTGAGCCGAGATCCCGTTAGTGACAAAGAATTATTTCACTGAAATGGTCTTCTACATGTGCTTGGTTTGCAAGCACATGGACAAGACCTTTTCAGTTAAATAATTCATTGTCACTAATGCGATCACGGCTCAGATGCAGAGCCGCATGATTAAAGTCAGACCGGTGATCCCTGCAGTCAGCACAACGCCTACTTCAGGGAAGGGGAAGGGAGGGGAAAACTTTGCCTTCGGTTATCTCTCAAACCATAAAGGTTTGAGAGATGAACCTGGGGTCTATTACATTATTTTACAAATATGTATAATATGGGGGATAGTAATAATAAACTATTACTATCCCTTTAAGATTTCACCCCAGAAACTGCTAAAATACACTTATCTGGTAGGAAAAGGTTAATCTGCTGAGGAGAGAAGGACCAATGGGAGTTTTCCCAGAAAAAGTACCCCAACAGTGCCCGAAGCCCCCAACACATTAAACGTTGACCGGATAGTAGCGCAAGGGCAGACAATTAAAATGAGCCATCTCTGAAGTCGCTATGTTGAGCGGTTGCAGAGATATGTCCCAAACTGTAAAGTCCCATAGAAGTGAATGGCGCAATGGCGTCTATGCGGTAAAAGCGCGCCTTAAAGGCACAGAACACAATTTTTGCAAAGTTATACCTGAGAAGTAAATTTGCACCAAACATCACTAAAGCATGTCACAAGACCCAATAAACGCTGAACCTAGTAGGGAAAGTGCCCAAACCCCCCCCCAAAAGATGCTAGACCAGCAACCAAAGGGTTAAGTTACCACAGAAACTTGCTCCAAACACCCAAAAGACATACAGATAAACCCAATGAGTGCAGGAGTATGCAAAAGGAACTCCAAAGGAGACCCCTGTGCGGAGGGGAAACGTGGGACATGTGGCTCAGAACTCAAAGGGTTGCTCACCTTTCCTGTAGATCTTCTGTCTTCAGATTACCATGTATCAAGAAGAAGCCTCAGTGGGCAACCCCTGGGGAAAGAACTTGTAGCCAAGATTCCCCCCCCCCCCCAGGGCTTAGGTCCACAAAAGCACCTGGTAAACTGAGTTATCCACATTTGGGTGATAGGAATTGTCATTGATGGTAATCCTCCTAATAGTGGTATCTCATATCTAACAGAAAAATAAAAAACAAGCTAAAACTATAGCAGAACTGTGCTCTTGCCTTGTGTCTTCACCAAGGAACAAATCTTACTGCAGCTGGTTGGCTAGCTGCAGCCAAGGAGGGACGGTAGGATCCATCCCTGCATTCACTTCTCAGAATTGTTCCTGCCTACTTAAAGAGGCTCATCACCTACCCAAAGTTACCAGTATCCTATATTGGACAACAGAGAAATAATAATCAAATAATCCTGATTTCACCACTGAAGTGTATGCAACTTCATGATAAAGGCAAAGTCAGTATGGACAAACCCTGGATATAATGGGGAATGTTGAGGAATAGAAAGAAGACTGAATGGTAGTAACATAATGTATGTGAAGTGAACAGGAGGAGATGAATGTGGATCAAACTGGGGGAGGTGAATGTGAGCCGAACAGAAGAAGGTAAATTTCAGTTAAACATTGTGGAAGGTGAGGAGGAGTGTATTGTGTTGGAGGCTGAAGTTGTGTAGGGGTCAAATGGGAGGGTGTACAGAGAAGACATGTGTACTGTGGTAGAGGATGCAGTCCTTGCAGAGATTTTCACAGGAGTGGGCAGGGGGCTAGGCCCCTTTGCCCAATCCTGTAAAAAAAAAAAAAATTACACCCAATGCTTTACCAATGGGACAGGCAGCATAGAGGAGTTTTGTATAATTCCTCCTTACTGCCACCCCTGGGTGTGTTTGTCTCTTAAGGGAGACAGAAATTAAGTCACATGACGCTTCCTTTTTTATATTATACTACTGTAAAAGCCCGTGTACATAGGCCAAGCGTTCGGGCAGTGTCTACTGTGCTTGACTGCATCGGACAAACATACATTTGGCCTGCATTCAGGCAGTGTCTACTGCGCATGACTGCATCGGGCAGTCTCTACTGCACATGACTGCTTCGGGCAAACATACATTTGGCCTTTTATATACAGATATATATATATATATATATATATACACCTCACCCAGTTTTATTCCTCCTACACAGCTGTTTGTGTCAGTTAATTATTGTGTTTCAACCTACATATTTAATTGATGATCATTAGCACCTGTTTGGTATAACCGTTTAATCATACACCTGACTGTATGCCTACAAAATCCCTAACTTTATGCAAGTGTACCTAGAAGTACTGATGCTGTTTTGAAGGCAAAGGGGTGGTCATACCAAATATTGATTTTCTTCTGTTCACTCGCTATATTCATTTTGTTATTGATGAATATAAACTATTAACATGTCTATTTTTGAAAGCATTCCTGTGTACAGTATTTATTCACACCTGCCTAAGGGGGGCATGATTTTCACACCAGTTGCAGGGAGTTGGCCCGCCCCCACTATGCAGCCGCCCACCACTATCAAAGTCAGAAAAAAAACAAAATGGATGCCACTTGCTCCTACATCACAGACCAACACACACGCCCCACTCACACAGCACCCCTACTCGCGATTAAGACCCGCCCACTTTTAGCCCAAATTGCCCCATTGCTCTCTCCACATCAGCACCACAGAAGTCCCCTCCAGGCACTCCACAAATCAAAGTTCCCAGGAATGAATACACTTCCCACTGCTATTTAACTCTGACATGCCTCTTTATACCTTAACCCTTTGAGTGCCCGAGGGGTGCACAACTCATGTGCGCATGTGTTTTTGCACATATATGTTGCGTGTGCATGTGTACATCTCTGTTACGTATGTGTGTCCATGTGTGCATCTCTGGTGTGTCTGTGTGTGTGCATGTCTTTTGCATTTTTCTGCCGCTCACTGTGTGTATGTGTCTGCCTGTGTGTTGCATATGTCTGTGTTTATCAGTGTATCTACATTTCACACACGTGCGCCCAATGGTCATAACATGACGGGCAATGCCGTCCCACATTGCTAGTATAATATATATATCCTATATAATAATTTGCTAAATCGTGTGTAACGCCGCGACATGCACAGTAGACACTGTCGCGCTTGCTGCAGTCATGCGCAGTAGAGACTGCCCGCGCCATGGCTGATACAGAGCTGGGCGCTCCGAAAGAGCGTCCAGCTCTGTATCAGGCGTGGCGCGGGCGGTCTCTACTGCGTGTGACTGCCTGTGACGGTACCAGGATTTACCGGACCCTTTTGGGGCCGTCGGTTCCTGAACCGCCGCTGCTGCTGCCCTCTTCCACAGCCGGCTGGAGCCCTGCTGCTTCCTGGAGGTCCTGGATGCTCAGGCAGGAACAACTGGATGCTGCCCCCTGGCAGACTGGCAGAGATAGTGAATTTAGCTGCAGAACCCTAGGTAGGGTTTCCAGAGGCCCTACGCCAGTAGACCGGCGAGGAAAGTGAATTTGCTCCTGTAATGGCTAAGGTGAGAATCCCCAGCCTAAGTCCCCTCCAGAAATACAGCCGAGACTTGTATTAAGGAGGGTAGAACAGAACCACTTTATTGATGAAACACACTGCTTATATACACTTCCAGACACTCTTATCAAGATTAGAATTTAAATTAGTGCTTGGGACAGTGTTGCTATGCTTGACCAATCAGATAATGGCCTACATTTCCAGTCACTCCTATCCAGATAAGAATGCAAAGTAGGGTTTGGAAAAGGGGCATTTTTGACTGGACCATAATAACCTCCCCTGATTGGTCAAGGAAGCACAGCAGGAGCCAATTAACATTCCAGTCATTGTTTAGCCAAGTTGCACAGATCTGAAGCAAGCAGGAGTGCTGGGCATAGCCTTTATTTTCTGCACTCTGGCTCCCAACTTTCATATCCCTGTAAAGGAATTACAGTAACCCCATCCAAACTATTACATTATGTCATACAATGTACAACATGGGGATCAATATTTCAAGTCATATAGTCCTAAATCACTCCATCTGGTTACACTGCCCCGCGACCGGGTGGCAGTGGCACTATGGCCCGTGTAACGGGCTGTTCAACTAGTATATATATATATATATATATATATATATATATATATATATATATATATATATATATATATAACAAAAAATATAGTATTCTAGGAGAGCGCTACTGTATTGCAAATCAAAATAATAATAACCAAAATGCAGATCACTGCATAAAGATTTAATATAATCTAATACAAAAATGAAAACAAAAACATATATAATAATGCACTGTAAAAAACCACCAAGGAATCTTAGGAAGATTGTTATTCTTACACCAGGAGAGCCTTAGGTGGCTGGAGAGTTATTGTGTTCCTTATATATGTGGAGCTGGATTACAGACACAGACATTGGAGTTGACAAACATTGATACATATAATTGCCACATTTATATACCTGCCCGCAGAATCAATAGACGGGAGGTATATACGGCACGGAGACATCGAGAGATATATATCTAGGATTGCCGAATATTGCAAACCTGCCTGCAGTGGATATTCAAGATCAGACGGGAGGTACTTTCTGTGATTAATTACCGGGCCTAGATAGAGGCCACTCTCATGGTTTAAAAAGAACGGGAGGAGACTTAGAGACTAAGTGGTTTGATACCTAGATACCTGCCTGCATACATTTCACCATAGACGGGAGGAATATTTTATCTACTTGTGTATGCATACCACTTTCATTCTTTGGATATCTTCATTTGTTTTACCATCTTTCAGTCTGTGTCTGTTTATTATATCTTTAGCCGGCTCCATACGGTCCTTATACCATCCATGTATATAGGATCATATAGGAGTTTGGCTAATAGGAGATAGGCATTCCTTGGTGTTTTTTTACAGTGCATTATTATATATGTTTTTGTTTTCATTTTTGTATTAGATTATATTAAATCTTTATGCAGTGATCTGCTTTATATACTTAGCTATTTGTCATTTTGGTTATTATTATTTTGATTTGCAATACAGTAGCGCTCTCCTAGAATACTATCTTTTTTTGTTGTTTCTATTTATAGACCCGTTCACTAGCAGGGTTACTGAGTAGTAGCGATTTGTATTTTGCGTTTCATTTTTTATTTATATCGCTTTAGACACGGGGTATGCTTGGTGACATTGTTTGGTCTATTTTCTTTTAGTTTTGTTTGATTTGCATTTTACTGAGTGAAATAAGTATTTGACCCCTTTGCAACTTAGTACTTGGTGGCAAAACCCTTGTTGGCAATCACAGAGGTCAGATGTTTCTTGTAGTTGGCCACCAGGTTTGCACACATCTCAGGAGGGATTTTGTCCCACTCCTCTTTGCAGATCCTTTCCAAGTCATTAAGGTTTTGAGGCTGACGTTTTGGCAACTCGAACCTTCAGCTCCCTCCACAGATTTTCTATGGGATTAAGGTCTGCAGACTGGCTAGGCCACTCCAGGACCTAAATGTGCTTTTTCTTGAGCCACTCCTTTGTTGCCTTGGCTGTGTGCTTTGGGTCATTGTCATGCTGGAATACCCATCCACAACCCATTTTCAATGCCCTGGTTGAGGGAAGGAGGTTCTCACCCAAGATTTGATGGTATATGTCCCCGTCCATCGTCACTTTGATGTGGTGAAGTTGTCCTGTCCCCTTAGCAGAAAAATGTTTCCACCTCCATGTTTGAAGGTGGGGATGGTGTTCTTGGGGTCATAGGTAGCATTCCTCCTCCTCCAAACACGACGAGTTGAGTTGATGCCAAAGAGCTCGATTTTGGCCTCATCTGACCACAACACTTTCACCCAGTTCTCCTCTGAATCATTCAGATGTTCAATGGCAAACTTTAGATGGGCCTGTACATGTGCTTTCTTGAGCAGGGGGACCTTGCGGGCGCTGCAGGATTTCAGTCCTTCACGGCGCAGTGTGTTACCAATTGTTTTCTTGGCAACTATGGTCCCAGCTGCCTTGAGATCATTGACAAGATCCTTCGGTGTAGTTTTGGGCTGATTCCTCACCGTTCTCATGATCATTGAAACTCTACGAGGTGAGAACTTGCATGGAGCCCCAGACCGAGGGAGACTGACAGTTATTTTGTGTTTCTTCCATTTGCGAATAATCGCATCAACTGTTGTCGCCTTCTCACCAAGCTGGTTGGCGATGGTCTTGTAGCCCATTCTAGCCTTGTATAGGTCTACAATCTTGTCCCTGACATCCTTTGACAGCTGTTTGGGCTTGGCCATGGTGGAGAGTTTGGAATCTGATTGATTGCTTCTGTGGACAGGTGTCTTTTATACAGGTAACAAGCTGAGATTATAAGCACTCCCTTTAAGAGAGTGCTCCTAATCTCAACTTGTTACCTGTATAAAAGACACATGGGAGCAAGAAATCTTGCTGATTGATAGGGGGTCAAATACTTATTTCACTCAGTAAAATGTAAATCAATTTATAACTTTTTTGAAATGCGTTTTTCTGGATTTTTTTGTTGTTATTCTGTCTCTCACTGTTCAGATAAACCTACCATTAAAATTATAGCCTGATCATTTATTTGTCAGTGGGCAAATGTACAAAGTCAGCAGGGGATCAAATATTTTTTTCCCTCACTGTATATATATTCATAATAAAATATTAATTCTCCTTTAAGCAGGGACTGTAGCAAAAAGAAAGCTTCCACAAAAACAATTCTCAGCTTTTACACTTCTAATTCACTCTACAGATTACATATTTGCCTCTCCTTTACATTTGTTCTTTTCCAATTCTTAACTGTAAATACTACTTCTCTCTTTCAGATTTATCATATCGTTTGTTTAATGTCTGTCATCTCTATTAGAACAAAGCTACCAACCTTATCTTCTTCCCTCTTACTGTATGTCTCTCCACATTTAACCATTATTGACGGCTCCACATTTCTGGTCATCTGACCTTTAAACTCTTTTACCTAGGAGACTGTAAGTAAATGAAGTTTTCTTCTGTTTTGCGTTACTACCATGCTGAGATGAGAGGACCAATTACTCAATCATTTTTTACAATCCTATCCGACTATCTATTCTCTTACACTTCCTTCACCTAAAACCCTATGCTTCATATTTATAACAGCAAACTGGATTATTCTGGAGTAAACCAACTACACCATAGAGAACAAATAACAATTCTTCAATTTCCATGCACTTCAATAGAATTTTTTAACCCACTGACTGCTAGAGAGTTATCCAATGCATTGTAGACATCTCTAGCATTCAAAGGGTTAAAAGCCCAATTTAATTCAAAAGTAATATTTATTTTCCCCCTATGGTGCAGTTGGCTTATTCCAGTTTGCCGTTATAAATATAGGACTATGGACCTTATTCATTATGGAAATAAGGAGCAGTTCTGGAATAAGCCATCTGTACCATTGGGGACACATAAAACTACCCACTGATTTATATGGGGTTTTAAATCTCTTGAATGTTAGACAGGTCTCCACACATTGCAATGCGTTTGGTTGGAGACCTCTATAGCATACAAGGGGTTAAAATCCTCAATTAAATAAAAGGGGGGGTACTGTGGATATTTATTTCGCCCAGTGGTGAAGTTGGTTTGCTCTGAGGTCCTACTCAAGAAGCTAAAGAGGAGCAGTTCTGGGGCAATCCAACAGCAGTGCAGGGGACAAATGAAAATTCTCATTTACATAAATGGGGCTTCTAACCCCTTGAATGCATCACAATGTACTGGAAACCTCTTTAGCATTCAACGGGTTAAAGGGATAGTAATGTTTCACAATAAAAACAGCTCCAATTAACCTTCATAGTATTTGGGCAATGGAGAGTGTTATTTCAATAATGTCAGAGTTGTAGTTCAAGAGTACTTGAATGATAAAGTTTCCCCCTCCCATCCCTTTTACTGATGTAACACTGCTCATCTCAGAGCAGCAAGACTGTCTTGATGGATCTCAGAGAGGGACAATCTTCAGTGAGCATAAGTTAAACCTGAAAAACCTGTCAAGGGGGGCAGGGTTTTATTGTTCTCATAGTAACAAGATTGCCCATTTCTGTGACCTGTCCGGTCCCAGGACCAGATTCCACATCTGAGGGGAGGCGGCTTACACTAGGCAAAAGGGGCGGGGAGGGGGATACTTTATCATTCAATTATTCTTGAACTACAACTCTGACAGTATTGAAATAACACTCTCCATGGCCCAAATACTATGAAGATTAACTGGAGCTGCTTTTATTATGAAACATTACTATTTCTGTAACCCTTTGAGTGGCAGAGGGGTATGCAATGCATTGCTTACCCCTCTGGCACTCAAAGGGTTAAATTACCTTTATATCAATGTGCATTTGTGGAATTTTCATTTGTCCCAATTGTGCAGTTTGCTTCATATTGTAGTGTACTCCCACTGCTGGAAAATGCTGTTATTGTTTTTGTTTTTTACATTAACAGTGCCCTCCAGTGGTCAGAATCTTCACCTACAGTTCACCTAGTGATCAGAAAGTTATTATATTGCATTCTATGGGAGAGGTGAGTCACCAACTTTAGTTCTCCGCAGTATGTGATAGTAACTGTTTATGACTTCTTTACAGTTCAAATGATAATACAATTTGAATAAAACCTAGACTGGGACATGTCCTTCACAACCCTCACCTTAAACCCTGGACGGAACTGACGAACCCTTTGACTAGACGCCCTAGACATCACTTTTTGTATACTCAACTTTCTAATTATATTGGGACTCTCAAGGTCCCAGGTCCAATCCCGACGACTGCTACAGTGCTTGAATCTCTGTGTATGACTGAAGACCCTCCCACTAAATTGGTCTCCACTATGTACCGTTGTTTGACTGATATGGCCTCAGACTCCAAACCTTACTATGTCTGTCTCTGGGAAAGAGACTGTGGGGTTGTATTGTCTGACACTCAGTGGAGCAAAATGGCTACGTTGACTCATAAGTGTAGTCTATCCACCCAAGTACAGGAAAACGCTTTCAAATTGCTAACCAGATGGTATATGGTCCCTTCTACATTGAGTAAGTTTTATCCTACAGTGTCGGATAGATGTTGGTGCTGCCGAGCACATAAGGGAGATTTTCTAAACATTTGGTGGACCTGTACTCTGATTCAGCCTTTTTGGGACTCTGTTTTGCAAGTGGTCCAGAGGGTGGGCGACCCTGGCATCTCACACATTCCCCTGTCTATCCTGCTACACCACACCTCACGTCCTACGGGCTTATACATGAAATCTTTAACCATTCAATTATTGAATGTGGCTAAGATTCTCATCCTAGACATTGGAAACAATCCCTCCACCTTAATTTCAAGAATGGTTGGTCTCAGAGGAGTCGACGCGCGCAGTTAAGGATGTGGCTATGTCTGCTCAAGGCAAAGGGTTACTCCATGCAACTAAGTGGTTACCTTGGACACTGTATTTGGAAAGTCAAGAGTGTGAGAATGCATTGAGTAGGATACAGTCCCTTTGATGTGCCCATCTGTATCCTTTATTCATTCAGTCCTATTTCCTCCAAGGGCGCTTGTTTTATGGGCCTCTGGCAGCTACAAATCAGGCACTCCCCCTCCTCTTTTTCTCTTCCCTCCGTACCTCTCTATAACCCCCTTTTTTTTCCTCTATTTCTTGTCTTTTCTCTTTATTTTTTTGAGTTTCCTTTGGTTTATGCTTTTACCATTTCACTCTGGTTTGAGTGCGTGTTCCTTCTTTTGATACCATATCTGAATTGTTTAGTGCATGGGGCTCCGTGTCACTGTTTCTGTACTTATATTGTATCCCACAAATATGTTGTATCTTATGTATCTTTGGGAATATTCACTGTATTTTGTTTCTGAAATATTAATAAAATATTATTGCAAAAAAAAAAAAAATTATAAAATTGCCAGCAGTGTTCTTTTGTTTTACTTAGGAGGAAAAGCCCTGTAACATAAAGGTTTCCATTAACCCTTTAAGGACCAGGAAAATCTGGGGTTGATTGCACTTAAAGACCAAAGCAATTCTGACCTTTTTGACTACCGTAAAATCTCAGGTATAATACGCACCTGTGTATAATACGCAGGTGTATATTATGCCCAAGATTTTAGGGGAAAACAAGAGTGCCTATGTATAATACGCACCCTTGTTTTCCCCTTTACTTAAAGAAAAATATTGCTGCCGGCTACCTTCCCTCCCTCCCCACACAGCGCGACCCGATTTAAAAAGAATTCTTACTTAGTTTTTATGCGCTGTAGCTGGGTGAAACTCTGTGCCACTTCCCTGCGGGCGGGCGGCAGGCTTGCATTTGCCGCCCGCTTCCTTCAATGGACTGTCAGGGCCTTCCGCCTCCAGCCAATGATAATGCAAGTGCATTATCATTGGCTGGAGGTGGAAGGTCCTAAAAGTCCATTGAAGGAAGCGGGCGGCAAATGCAAGCCTGCCGCCCGCCCGCAGGGAAGATGGCACAGAGTTTCACCCAGCTACAGCGCATAAAAACTAAGTAAGAATTCTTTTTAAATCGGGTCGCGCTGTGTGGGGAGGGAGGGAAGATAGCCGGCAGCAATAAAACATTTTTAACTCCGCAAAGAAAAAACTCTCGTGTATAATACGCACCCCCCACTTCCCATAAGGTGAAGTGGGGTAAAATTGTGCGTATTATACCCGAGATTTTACGGTATGTCTTTGTTCAACAGTGCTTTTCCTCTAAGACTTATTTCAGCCACACAAATTATATATACCATTTTTTCCACACACGGGGCTTTCTTTTAATACCATATTTATATGGATAACCCACCATTTATTTTATTAAAACTAAAGAAAAATGTAAAAAAATAAATAAATAAATAATTAAAAAAAAAACATTTTTATTTTTTCTTTTGGGATCATTTGGGCACAATGAGTTAAATTTTTATAGAGACTGCATGAAAGGTATGACCAGTTATTCACACCTAAAAAATGGTGTTTCTCTGGGGAAATCTACTAATGAAAAGAATTTGGGAGTAATAGCAGACATTAGACTTAGCAATAGCGTGCTGACAGCTGCAAATAAGATATTAGACTTGTGCACGGGCAAAATTTTCGATTAAATTCGAATTCAGACATTTTTTTTTTCTAATTCGGATGATCCTATGAGTCAGTAGTCTCCCTAGTTGCTTCCCTTGGGGAGAGTGGTCCCATCTTACTAACTGCAGTCATGAGTCAGTAGTACCTTCTTAGTTATATTCCAGTTGGGAGATCTTGTGTGTTCTGTATCTAGTGGCTTCCTCGCTCTATTGAGACTACATTTGTCCTAGGCCTAGTCTCTTGCATTGTGGTCTATTTCAGGTCTAATTGCTGATAGAGCTGCTAGCCTGTTTAGTTACCCTCTGCTCATTTCTTTCTTTTTACGTATTTTGTTCTACCATTAATAAAGGTGATTTTACTATACTGTACTGACTCCTGATTTATTCTTGGGTGCCTGTGACAGTCACAATTCCAGTTAAGACAATACAATTGCTATAAATAAACAAATATCATGTAAAATAAATGTAAAATAACTCTTACTTTAAATTTTAACCTAAAAACGTGCTTTGTGCACAAAAGAAAAGCAGAGCAAGCAATTCTGGAGAAAACCAACTGTGTCACTCGGATCAGATACAAATTCTCAATAAAACCCAATGCTTTAACCCCTTAAGGACCAGCCTCGCAGCCGGCACTTAAGGACCACAGGGAATTGTTTTTTTTGTGGAAATGGAATCAGGGATCTGCAAACGTTGTTGGTCCTTAAGGGGTTAATTGCAGAATCTAGCCCTGTTGTGTGACAGAGACCCTCACATTCAAGTGATTAAAATTACCATTTGTATTTTGTGGTTTGCTCTAGAACTGATCCTCTGTTCTTTTGTGCACAGGGCCTAAAATGTCCAAAGAGCAAGCGAACCATTGACTATGCGAAAGACACTCAATAAAATATTATGAAATTAAAAAAAAAAATGTACATTTATCTCTGAATACCACAGAGGTATATACTTCCCTGCTGCTCACTGTGTTCAAAATAATAAAAAAAAGTTAGAAGCACCAAGTCTTGGAACATTTCTTTGCTTACTCTACTACTAGAAATTAGTATACAACATAAAGAAGCAAAAATAAACATTTTGGACCATGTTTTTCCCAGCTGTTTTGTGCAGATGCAACACCCAAACCAAACAAACAGACCACAAACTATCTGATAAATCACAAGTGACAAACATCTACATAAATATGCTGAAAAAAATTATTTACAGGTCTTACACTTTGAAAATAAAATGTATGTGCAAGGACAAATCAATATTGTTGTCTTTTACCAATTAGATGTGAGAAATGTAAACACAGCAAGTATCGATTTTGCTCAGTAGATAAAAAGGAAAATATAAATTGGGTTTAGTTTGCTATGATTTAAAGGGATAGCATTGTCAGAATTTAGTAAAAACCAATCTTGTAGCTATTAAAAAATTAATCCAAATGTCCCCAGTCCTGTTTCTCATACCTTCATGGTTTGAGAGATAATGGCAGCAAAAGATTCCCCCTCCCTCCCCTTTCCCTGATGTCTAGCAAACAGCAGGGGAATCTGGTCCCTGGACAAGCGGAGGCTCTTCAGCAGAGCTGAGATTGAGAGACATAAAAAGATTTACTTCACTGGAATGGTCTACAAAGTGTGCTTGGTTTGCAAGCACACTTTGTAGACCATTCCAGTGAAGTAACTCTGGTACTTTTTTATGGATCCAATCCAGAATGCAGCCAACTATCTGTTAGGTTAGGTTATGGTAATACTAGTAGGTTCCAGAATGATGTCACACAGTATCTGTAATGTTAGGGTAATACTAGTAGGTGAGGGAATGATGTCACACAGTATCTGTAAGGTTAGGGTAATACTAGTAGGTAAGGGAATGATGCTGTCCAGTATCTGTGAGGTAATACTGGTAGATTACATGATACCAGCGACATAGTTAATGTGCTGTTTTGGAGCGCTCTTGCATCTGTGAATTTTTTATAGTAAAGTTTCCAGGCTTTAAGAGCATGTAATCCTGCGGCATGCGGCCGTCACTTAAGGACCACAAAGCATTTTTTTTTCTGTTTCTGGTTCAGGGCTCCCCGAACAGCATGCAGCTGTGCGGGAAGCCCTGAATTCCATGACGGTTCTGGCACGTCATGGGTCCTTAACTCAAATCTACCCATGACGTGCCAGGACCGTCAAGGGTTGTTAAGGGGTTAAGTAAATTAAAATGAACAGGACATACTGAAAAGTTGTATTATTGGGCTTTATTCAGTTAATCGTAGTGGGTGTGGTATATTACCAGAAAGGTGGACATATCCCAAGTTTTGATGTACGTTCCTACTCATTGCAGGTGTTCCCTTAATGGCAGGACTAAGCAGAGCTTTTATATATGGGGCTGTGTTTCACCCTTTTTTTTTTTGTTTGTTTGTTTTGTTTTCAAAAAAGCTTTATTGAAGATATGCAAATGACAATAATAACAAGGAGCACGCCCAGGGTGTGTAATGTACAGAGTGATATCAAATAAAATAAGATACATTTCCATATAGATCCAAGTATAGGAACAAATGACAATCAGGAACACTATAGACGACACAACGGGGTGTCTGTCTGACTAGAGATAGGTGAGTATTATCACATATAATGCGAGAGTAATGAATCCCTGGGTGGAAATCCACTCAATGAAAGTAAAGACAGAGGAGTAGGAATAAAAGAGGAGTGAGAGAGGAGAGAGTAAAAGAGGGGATAGAATGGGGGGGTGAGTAAGGGGAGAAAAGGGGGGGGAGGGGGAATGGATGGGAAATGGGATCGGGGGGAAGAAAAGAGGGATGAGGAGAGCCATAAAAGATCTGAGCATCTAAGAGGGTAGCATGTCACGTCCAGGGGAATCAGAAGTACCTGATGCGGAGTCAAAAAGGAGAGTCAGTGAAACATTTGTCAATAACATCTGGGACCCCACCATGTTTAGTAATGTGAATCCTCATCAGAGACATATGTTTCCTGACGCTAAGTGCCCATTCATTCATGCAGAGTATATATGTGTGTGTGTGGAGGGATTCGTCCTTCCAATGGCGAGGAATGAGAGACTTAGCTACAAGAAGCATAGAAGGTAGTATGGTTTTCCTCAAAAATGGGAGGGGGTCAAATACCATCTAGAGAAACATTTAAAATGGGATTCCAATGTAGACACCGATATAGAGGCTGAGGCCGCTTCCTTCCAAATGCAGTCCCAGTTCCCTACAGACAATGGTAGTACCAATTCTCATACCCATGACATTGCGTACTGCGGTTTGGAGGAGGGGGGGTGAGGATAGGATACCATATAACTTTCCCAGGGTGCCAGATGGTGTTTCACCCTTTAATTGTCAGATGGGTATGCAAGACATTGTTTCACAATGTGTAATATATTCCTCTGGTACTCAAAAGGTCATATGACCTGGTAAAAATGCCGTAATAGGACCATCCTAAACGGGGTGCCTTGGTTGGCAAGTTTGAATATATTTTGTCCAAACTATGCCACAGCGACATCACCTTGAAAAAAAGGAGTTATAGTATGGGTGTTGTAGGAAGCAATGTACACTATGCACAATTCACATTTAAGCCCTTAAAGATCAGTGATGTGTCAGGACCTTCACCGGTTTCCTTGCCTAAAGGACTGGTGACTGTTCTGGCACATCACGTATTTTGTGCTTACAGCTCTCCTGCGGGAGCACTTTAAGCACTAGCGGGGTCTGAAATTGACCTCTCCAAGACAGGAGCAGTCTCTCTCAGACCCTCGTTCGGTGCACCGGTACACATCATCAGTCAGGTGCGACGGCACACCAGAGTCCTCTATCTGGTCCTTAACCGCAATCCACCCTTAGGATTTCTCAAACATAATATAGATTGCTTAACCCCTTAAGGATCTTAAGGGGTTAAGCTATCTATATTATGTTTGAGCAGTCAGTGTAGGAAACAAAAGTATATAATTGGGGGCAAAAGTGGAGTAATTCTGCTTCATGAGTTAAATGGGACACTTTACCAGTTGAATGCTAGAAGTCTCTACCACATTGCCTGTAGGATACAAGAGGTTAAAAGTTCCATTTAAAGCAAGGGGAGTTTGTATTTATCCCCATGGTAAAACTGGTTTGACCCAGAATTTCTCTGCTTTTGCTTTAATCCATATGCCCCAATATTACTATATAATTATAAAATAATGCTTGAACTTACCAGGGCTGCTGGGAAATGATCTGACAGTTCATACGGCTCCTCTGGAATCCAGTGTCCATGCTCCAAAGACCACAGCACCTGAAACGTGGTTGTCATTGTTTAGCATTGAAAAACAGCAATAAAAACTTTCGTCTGCAGTTTACTTTAAAAATACTTTAGCAAGTAAGCAAGGCAGGATTTTCATAAAAACATAATTCAACATCCCAGACCGCAAAGCTTTTTAAAGCCCTTTTACACATAAAAACAGGCGGTGTGCAACGTGAGACCCTCCAGCTGCTACCAGACTGAAACCCCCATCACCTGGTCAGCCATAGCCTGGCAGAGAATGATCAGTGTTGTAGTTTAGCACTGCTTCTACAGCTTATCCAGCCCCTTTTCCTCTGATAATTTAGATCAGTGGTGGTGGGCACCCTGAGCATCTGCAGCTGTGGAGGACTACAGTTCCCATTATCCCCAGCCAGGCAATGGCTAGAGGGCCTCAGGCTGCCCCCATCCCTGATATAGATCCACATGTACAACATGTCTTGTACAAAAAGCAGTTCTGGAGCAAACCAACTGCAGCATAGGAGAGAAAAACTCTTCCACTGATATAAATGGGGCTTTCAAAAACTTGACTGTTAGAGAGTTCTCCAAAGACGTCTCTAGCATTCAAACCCAATGTAAATCAGCTGGGGAGCTGGGATTCCTTTTTATCTTTCCTCTATAGAAGGAACACCCCATAATAGGGCAGCATAGGCATAACTTGCCATACAAACAATAACAGAAAACCAACAGCAATAACAGATCCCCCCCACACCTCCTACCCCCAGGCTGTGCGCACCCAGGAACCCCCCACTGCCCAAAAAGTACTCAGAGCTGTGTATATCGAACTCCCTAGGGGAATGTATGAGGCAGTGCCATCCAAGAAGCTGACACATATATCCTTCCATTTAACCTCTCACCCCACCTCCCCCAGTAGATGTCTTGCTTTGGAGGTCCACAATCGCCATCCAGGAGGTGTATCTGAAGCTGTAGTAGAACTGTGATTGGTAGGCTTTGGCTAATGTCCTAATAAAGGGATCCCATAAGGCTACAAATTTTTCCCCATCTCGTTCCTGATCCCGAGTGGCTAGCAGCCAGTACAGGTTAAGGAAGTGAGTGGTTCTATCAACCCAGGCCGACAATGTAGTGTAGCATAGTCAACAAGTCCAAGAGTCATAAGGCAGAACCCTGCAGCCGGTCAAAAGTGCAGTAGATACCCATGAGGAGTGAAAGGGAGTTCAAGTGGAGTTAGTTGATTTCAGGAAATAGTAAGTAAAAGAGACCCAGAAGGAGTGTATAGCAGGACATTTCCATAACATGTGCAAAAGGTTGGCCTGGGGTGCTCTGCATTTCAGGCAAACATGAGAGGTAGAGAGGCCTATCCTGTGTGCAACTGCAGGTAGAACATACGCCCTGTGAAGCAGATGGTATTGCAGTACATGGAAATAAAGGCAGGCATGCATTTCAGTCTTCTACGAAAGGCTGTCAATAAGACCTGATCATCAATATGATGGATATCCTGTAGCCAAACCCCAAGCCCCGGCGTCGCAGAGGTATAGTGGATAGATGGTAAAAGAAATGTATAAACCTTTGAAGTCCTAATAAGCCCGCTATCCAATCAGTGTAAAAATGAGTCAAAGGTGCTAGCATTTGTAACAGCTGGTAGGTCTCGAAGAACCTTGGTAACATATGCTTTAGCCTGGAGGTATGGGAAGAGATGAGTTGGGCTCAAACGATATTTGGCCTGGAGGTCAGGAAAGGAGTAAATCGTAGATGTTGAATGATCAACCAGATGTCCGACGGATGTGACACCAAGTCTCTCCCAAGCTGTAAACCATGCATCACCGCATCCGTCCTAGATTTTGGGATTATTAGTCAGAGGTAGAAACAATGAGAGATATTTAGTATGGAAGAGAGACTATCTGAGGAATTGCCAGGCTTTGATCACATTAAAGATTAACCCTTTGAGTGCCAGAGGGGTACTCAACGAATTGGTTTGCAATGTGTTGCATACCCCTCTGGCACTCAAAGGGATAAGGGATTAGCCAGCAAGTCCGGCAACAGTTGGACTTGGTGTGCGTGAAGGAGAAAGTTCATGTTGAGGCGAGGAGCAAACTGCTGGTCTAGATACCAATCCGAGTATACAGTCATATGCTATAGCCAGTCTTTAGCAACTCTCTCACAAAGCTGGTCACATTGTATAGTTTAAGGTCCGGGAGCTGAAACCCTCCATTCGATTTAGGTTGTAGTTTGCGAAGGCCAATCTTGGGTCACTTCTACAACCAGATGAACCCCTGAAAACTACAATTAACAATATCAATGTCCCTTTTAGTCAAAAAAGGTAGGGTTTGGAGAACAGAAAGGAATCTTGGAAATGTGACCATCTTGTTGGGGTTGATCCTCCCTACAAAAGGGCAGACTCTTCCAGTGAGCAAAGTCGGTTAACATTTGTGAAATCAGCAGTCGGAATTTCATAGGCTTTTAACCCTTTGAGTGTAAGAGGGGTATGCAATGGATTGGAAAGCAATGTGTTGTGTACCCCTCTGGCATTCAAATGGTTAATTGAATGCTAAAGAGAGCTCCAGTGAAATGCTTCCCACTTTGTTAAATGGGTGGTGTGGCCCTTTAGCCTGGGTTCAGACAGAGATTGTGAAAGAGTTTGCTGCTGGGGCTCAGGCTGGGGAATTAGAGGCTAGGTGACTGGGTCAGTGTTTGCTGTTGGTGCTAAGTGTTTGTGGTCATTGTGTACTAATGGGGGAGGGGGTGTACAGACTATTTAAGGCTTTTGTGTGCTGGTGGGGTTCAGGCTATTTGTGGCTTTTCTGTACTGGTGGGGTTCAGATTGAGTGCTGGGATTTAAGGTGAGTGCCAGAGGTCCAACCCATTGCACACACCTCTGGCAACTAAAGGCTTAGTATCCTTCCTATATAATAATTAGCTAAGATGTTTGTCAGAAGCCCTCATGTGCAGTAGAGACCACCCGAACGCACAGAATGCTGGGAGTTCTGTGCTGGGAGCATTCTGTGCTTTCGGGCAATCTCTACAATGCACGACTGCGTCGGCAGCAGGATGCAGAGCAGGACCAGCCTCTTAACCCTTTGAGTGCCAGAGGGGTACACAATGCATTGCAAATCAATGTTTTGTATACCCCTCTGGCACTCAAAGGGTTAACATCACCCGGACCTTGGCCAGTGTACACAGGCTTTTACACTAGTGCTAAATAAAAGAGATGAGTAATTCTGTGAAAGAAAGAAAGATCCTCTCCCTCTGATTCCAGGAGTTACTCAACTCTTCTTAATTTGCTAGGTGCCAGTGGGATTTTCAGTGGGTGGAACACAGCTCAGGCATTTAATGGGTTAATTTACTTTAGTATGGACAACACCTTATTAAAATACACTTACCAAAATCAAATATAACACATGCCACAGCAAAAGCCCCTCATCATAAAAAGTGCCCATATACAACAGTCTCCCTGAAATCACATCATGTCCCCCAAGTAGCAGCAAGAAAAATCCTTCAAACATCAAAAACCCCATCAAATAAAAACCAGTGGGGTGGGGATCATATTCTGCCACCAGCTATTTTCTTACACTTATTTAACCCAGTGGGCAACTCTGTTGTGTCCTTCCCCTTTCCTTTCTTCTTTGCTCTCCCCTCCCCTTTACACTTCCCCAGCTGAAATATAGCTACACTGGCTTTACCCCACAGCTTGCAATTCTATGACTTCCCATTGATAGTCATAGAAGTGTAAGCTCTGTAGAGAGCGCCACTGATAGGTATATTTACTCATGCAATAATATTTATAAAAAAATGACAATTGTATGGATATTCAATTTACAAAATTTATAAAATATTAATGAACATAAAAACATTATATTATACAAAGCGCTTCTCTGTTTTCCCATTTATTAATAAGTTCCTTGTATTGTAAGTCCCACAAATATTGTATAAATTCCCCTAAAGGGTTCATTTTGGACTTCTGTTTTCTTACTTACTACAGTCTGTGCTTGTATTAGATAGATCTAATTACAAGTGCTTGCTGTATAGCCTTCCCGCAATAAGTTCCTGGCAAAGGAGCTGAAATCTAGAAATCCCACTGGAAAAAACAGAAAGCTTGGACACAACCACTACTGCAGCCGGACTAAAACAGATCACCTCTGCCCGCACACAATGGACAACAAAGTCGGGGAACAGCGAGTAACAAACTGGTGGCTAAACACAAAGTGGCAGAAGAGGTAGACATAACCGGACACAATACTAGTACAGACTGTAGTAAGTGAGAAAACAACGTCCAAAATTAACACTTTGGGGAAATTTATACAATATTTGTGGGATTTACAATACAAGGAACTTATTAATAAACTAGTGTAAAAGCCTGTGTACACGGGCCAAGGTCCAGGTAATGTTAAGAGACCGCTACCTCACTGCTCCACACAATGCAGTCTTGCATCGCCTCACTCACACGATGCAATCATGGGCAGTAGAGATTGCCCGAAAGCGGGCAGTCTCTACTGCGCATGACTGCATCATGACAAACATCCTAGCGAATTATTACATAGGATGGGAAAACAGAGAAGGACGTTGTATGACATAATGTTTTTATGTTCATGAATATTTTATATATTTTGAAAATTGGATATCCATAAATTGTCATTTTTTTTATAAATATTATTGCATAAATAAATATACCTATCAGTGGCGCTCTCAATATTCTTCTAGTCTGTATTAGCATCATTTTCTGGTGACAATTCACACTGTGACCAATGGATAGAAGCAGCCTCTGATGGATATGTATTTTGTGGTATATAATGGTAAACACTTGAGTCAGAGCACTAAAAAATAAATATATATATTGTATATTTTTTTTAAATTTTTAGATTTTTTCACTTTTTTTTTTCTCTTATATATACCCCTTTTTTCTTTTCAGTATTCAGATTTTGAGTACTGATAGTCAGTTTCTTAGGATCTCTCTTTATATCCACACATATATACATACATATGCATAGTTAAAGAAATAGTTATAATGTTAATTCTCTATGGTGAGCTAGTGTGGCACCATGCGCTACACTGCCCAGTGCAGCAGAGAGTTTTATCAACATATGAAAATGCACCATTTCAGAAATAAATGTATCACTATCTCCTACATTGTGCATCTACTTGTCTTTTGGCTAAAACATAGGAAGTTTTGAATAAAGTTTTCAAGTATGCAAAGTTAAATTCAAGGTCCATAAGTAATTTATTGTAACAGACATAGCTGTCTTTTAATGCATAAAGTATTATTTTCTCCACATTTTGATGTGTCTAAGTATACCACCATACAGAAAAAAAAGTGTAAAGGTTTTGCCTCCATCTAGTCCAGTCAAAAAATATTGTTCATTAATAAATATTAAATCAGGTTGTTTATTTAAATCATATTAAACCCATCTTCATAAAGTAATTTAAATGAGGTGTAATAAAGAGATGAGTTGAGATATGACAATTAAACAGAATATGAAAAGTATTTTTTTAGACAATAAAACTATGTAAAAATGCTCATAAAATATGCCACAACCCAGTAATCTGTATATTAGAAGACCAGTTTTAGGGAGTTTCCACAGGCACCAGAGTAGTCTCATGAAAATCTCCCTAACCACGTGGACAAAATGGCGAGTGCACAGTTTATATTAAGTATCAGGCAAAGACATAGATGTAGAGGTTGGATAAGTATGAACTGTGCTATATCATGTATACCAACTGAGTAGTGTATGTCTTTGAGAAGTTGATGAATGACACTATTGAAAGCAGAAGAGAGGCCAAAAAGAGTAATAAGGGAAAAGCAACTTGCAGACTTGGCTGAGAGTAAGTCATTAGTCACTTTTGTCAGTGCTGTCTTAACAGATTGCAGGTAAGAACCAGACTGTAGAGGGTCAAGTGTGGAGTCAAGGGAAGGAAAGTGAAGAGAACTTCACCCCAGTGACATGTGTGAATGGAAATAACAGAACAGAGACAGAGAGGTTGGAAGTTGTAGTTTGGTGTAATGTCAAGTGGTGTCATTGTATACTTTGAAATGATATTTTTCTGCTTTTCTATTCCTTGAAAACTACTCCCAAAACATGAGCAATTCCGGAGCAAATCAACAGTACCATAGGAAGTGATAATTCTTAAAACTCATTAATTTAATTAGGGCTTTTGAAACCTTTGAATTCTTGAGAAATTTCCAAAGCACTGCTTTGCAATGTCTTAGAGTAATTCCTAGCATTAAAAGGGAAAAAGCCTCATTAAAGCAATGATAATGTTAATTTCCTTGCCATCCCAGGCAAGACTATGGAGGATGTCCCTCCCTTCAGGACAAAACAGAGAACAGCTGCAACAAGCCCCATAAAAAGGCTTTCCTATCTCTCATCCGACTTTGCTTCTCTATGCTGCCCCAGTTATGACTGGCGACGGATTAATTTATCCTATTTCTTTCAATGTTTATTGGCCTTTGCCTCATTCTCTCCTCCTGCCCACAAGCAGTGGTGGGAATGGACAGATCAGAAAGGGGAAGGGGGGCTAACATGTAGGTCTTCTGGTGAAGGCCCTTCGTTGCTTGAACAGGAAGGAAGTCCGGAGCCTTACATTTTTGGATAGATGCGTACAGATGACTTAATGGATATCACTTGGCTACATTGGCCCGGGGCTGCTTCTAGGAGTACATCATATTACTTCATATAATGCGGATATGCAATGGTCTCCAGGCAAGCTCTTTTTTACATATTGTGCTGTCCTTTTTGTATACAGTTGGGGACACAACTATCCTTCAAGTAGCCTGATTTTCTGCCTGCACATGTGAGCTGTGGCTCACCAACCTCCCTTTGTCTTTGTTCCAGTCTTTTATTATTTTTCTTGTCAAGCATTTTATATCTGCTTCTTTTTTTCTGCAGCATGTCTGATCCTGAAGCTCTTTAGGAGTCTCCTTTACCCCCAAAAAAGTCAGATAGCAAACAAACACACCTAACTTGGTCTTCCTGTGATTTGCCACTGCCTGCTGTCTACAGGTTCTGCTCTAGCTGCATTCATCAATCCATACCTTCCCCTCCTATTGGTGCAGTTCAGGACTTTATCCTATGGTTTTGCTCTGAGCTCCAGAACACATTTCATCAATACACAAAAGACCAGTGAAAATGGATTTATCTTCAGTAGGGGAAAATCCAGGATGACACCTACCTTTTTCCAGCTAAGGAAGTGGGAAGGCTGATCTCTACCATCATGTTGGTCATGATTCTTCAGAGGCATTACGTAAAAGGGATCCATTGTTCCAAGGCTACTCTAAACAATCTAAATTATTTCCAGTGCATGGAATAGAATAGAAGGTACTTGAAAAGTAATTAGCACTCTCCCAGTGGGTCAGGTGACTTTTTCCCTTTGAAGCCATGGAGGCAATGAGATGTGAGGTACCCTAAGGTGTATGCTGAAGTATTCATGGTACTCAGATGATCTACTATTCCCCTAAGGATGACTCCAACTTCAATTTTCCTACAGATAGAAAGGCAGAGATCACAGAGAAAAAAGGCATCTGGAGCCTCCATAGCAAGCTTAAGCCTGGGTTTGCATCAGTATCAGTGGCCAGATCTCTACAAATCTGGCTTTTGGATCTGAAAGGTAACATTTCATCTAAAGTCACTATGGAGGAACTTGTGAAATAAATGATCAGCTGTATGGCAGTTGACTCCATCTGTGATGCTTTCCTGGAATGTATATGGATGTAAACTTAGACTTCAGCTCTCTGTCACAGCCCACAGAGCAATCTGGCTCAGATCTTGGATTGCAGACACAACCTCTAAAAGCCTCCTGTGATACATAGTAAGTGAACAAAAAGAGGATTTTAGACTTACCTGTTAAATCATTTTTTCTTAGTCCATACAGGTTACTGGTAACTTTGGGTAGGTGATCCTCCCCTTTAATTAGGCAGGAACAATTCTAGAATTGTATGCAGGGGTGGAGCCTACCATCAATCCTTGGCTGCAGCTAGCCAACCAGGTCCAGTAAGATTTGAGACACTAACTATTGACTAGATAGTAGAAGGGAAAGAAGACTCCTATGAGCATGACCCCGAAGGACCCCCACAGTCTGCCACAGGAGAGCCAAGCATGGTCCCTTGACAGGGTGGAAGACCAGTAACCTGTATGGACTATGAGAAAAGGATTTAACAGGTAAGACTAAAATCCTCTTTTCTCTGTTGTCCAGTACAGGTTATTTGTAACTTTGGGATGTCCAACCATTGAGCTTGCCAGAGGCGGGAAGTAAGGCAAGGACCAGGCGCAAGGCCCCCTGAGTCACCAGATCAGATATGAACCATCAGATCAGAGATAGCCCTACAAAACAATGAAGTGTCAACTGACATTAAACAGGGATAACACCCCCCCAAAACTGTTACACAGCACGCTGAACTAGAGCCAACAGGGCTCAAAAGTGAAGGAGCATGTAACTCCGCGACATGGCAAACAGACACGATCTCCAGGAGAAATGCCATTTTCCATGTCAACAGGCGTAGAGGAATAGTAGCCAATGACTCAAGGGGAGGGAGCTGAAGAACGCCCAAAACCAAGATCCCACAGAGGAGTGGGATTCTTAAAGACAGGATGAGTAGGAGCAACACCCTGAAAGAAACCTTGTATCACTGTGCCCCGTGATTGCCTATGACTGTCATTGCCCTGGAGCGACATTGTTTACTATCTAAATGTCGCTCTTGCTGAGTCACTATTCTTATAGGGCACCACGCTGATGAGGTCATTGCTCCACCTACCCATCAGAGTTTTTAAACCTCAGCCTGTGTCACTTCCAGTGCCCTTTCGTGGTGTACCTGAGCTTAGTTCTGTGTGGTGTTTACCATTTCTGTGTATTACCTGGCTCGTCTGACTACCCGTTCCGGTTCTGATTCCTGGCTCGTCTAACTTCCTTTCCGGTTCTGACTCCTGGCTCGTCTGACTACTCATTCCGGTTCTGACCTCTGGCTTCACCAACTACCTGTTCCAGTTAGGACCATGGGTGACGTCTGACTGCCCGATCCGGTGTGACCCTTAGTTGCCTCCTGGTTTACCTTTACGTTGCGCTCCGTTACCTTCCCATTGTACGGGTTGGTTGTTGTTCTGCCTGTGCCTTCTGCTTGTGCTTGCTTCCATTAGAAGCTGCGCTTGTCGGTCACTCCATGTGTCTGACCTCCCGTGGCCTTGCCAGTCCGTGTTGCCTAAGCCTATCTCCATGGCTCATTATTGTGTATCCCCTGTGGAGATACTGGTCTGCTCCATTTATTGCTGACTCACAATTACTGTGTAGTCAAGGGCCATTCCGCTGTTATCCACCTGTCCTGTGAAGGGTGAGGAAAGTGCCTACACTGTTCCGCTCTGGTTTCGTGAAGGTGTGCCATCCTATCAGGGTACTGAGTGCTCTGCACTATACCCACCTACTGTGTAGTCAAGGGCCATTCCTCTGTTATCCACCTGTCCTGTGAAGGGTGAGGAAAGTGCCTACACTGTTCCTGTCTGGTTTTGTGAAGGTGTGCCACTATCAACTGCCACTTGCTTCATTGTCTTGCTACTGTGTCATTTATTTGCCTGTTGCATTGCACCCTGCCTTTTCATTACTTAATAAAGTTTTACTTTAAGTTCAGTTGTACTTGTCAGTATTGTATTGTATATTTTTATCTATATAGCGCCAACCGGTGTACTTGGCACTTTACAGATTACATTTAATATAGCAGGGGTACAATAAGTGCAGTGATTAAGTGCTTATATAGGCAGTCATAAGGGGAACAACAGGTGAGTATACATTAGGATAACGGTCCCTGCCCCGTAGAGCTTACAATCTAAGTGTGTTATTACTAGTCACTCCGTGACACCTTGACATCAGGAAGAATGGCAATGCACCTCTGAAAGAAAACAGAGAGAGCAGAAGTCTGAATCTTAGGGGAACCCGAACTGAGGCCCTTGTCCACACAATCCTGCAAAAAAGCCAGGACCATAAGCAGACCAAATTCCTGAGACAGGTCCCTGTCAGCACACCAAGATAGAAAGGTCGACCAGACACAATGGTAGGCCTTAGAAGAAACAGGTTTGCGGACACTGAGCATAGCATAGTAGCCACCACACCAGAAGAAAAACCTTTCTTCTTCAATATAGAGGATTCAATTTCCAAGCCGTCAAAGCTAGCCGATGAACATCCTCCTTCCACAGGTAACCCTGTAGAAGAAGATCCGGATGGCTCCACCACTGGCAGATACAGAAGCTCCGGAAACCAAGCCTGTCAACGCCAGTACGGAGCAATCAGAATGACTGGACAGTGCTCCAGTCACAATTTCCGCAACACCCTGTGCAACATGGGGAGAGGAGGAAAGATGTAAGACAGAAGAAATAACCAGGAATGGACATGGCATCCACCGCTATAGCTAGAGGATCCCTCGAGCGAGAGCAGAACCTCGGAACCTTCCAGTTGTGTCTTGTCGCAATCAGGTCGATGCAAGGAAGACCCCACTTCTGAAAGATGAGGGTGAACACCTCTGGGTGCAATTCCCACTTGCAGCTGTCCACTGTGTGTCGACTGAGGAAGACCGCCATGACGTTATCTATGCCAGGAATGTGCACTGCTGATATGACAGGAACGTGTTCTTCTACCCAGGACAAAATAGCCTTGACCTCTAACCAAGCAGTGAGACTTCTTGTTCCGCCCCGCTTGTTGATGTAAGCCACGGCCGTGGCATTGTCGGACTGAACCCGGACTGGGCACTCTTTCAGCTGAGGTGTCCAATAACGAAGGGCATGAACTATCGCCGGAAAGCTCAAATACGTTGATGGGAAGGAGAGATTCCTCTGGAGACCACCAACCCTGAGCACTCAGGCAACCCAGGACCGCTCTCCAGCCGGAAAGGCTGGAATCCGCCGTCACCGTGGTCCAGAAGGATACCAGGAAGGCCTTGCCCTTCAGCAGATTGGAGAGGTCGAGCCACCATGACAAACTCAGTTCCACATGAAGAGGAAGGGATACTGACGTCTTCAGAAGGTTGTCCCTTGCACACCTGGATCACAAACCTCTGGAGTCTCCTGGTGTAAGCCATGGCAAATAGGACTGCTTCTATGGTGGAGATGAATTTCCCCACTAGGGAGGACAGATTCTTGGCTGTAACTGGATCATGAGCCAGAACAGTAGAAACCCTGTGGGTGATTTGGTGAGCTAGCTCGTCTGCGAGGAACACCATGCTCTGCTGAGTGTCGAAGAGAAGGTTTAGGAAGACCAGATGTTGGGATGGGACAAGATCCGACTTTTCCATGTTGATAATCCACCCATGATGGGTGAGAGCATGAATGCAGTCCTGAACCTGCTGATGAAGAAGTTCCGCAGAAGGGGCTTTCAGAAGCAGGTCATCCATGTATGGAGTAACTCTGATGCCATCCCGGAGGAGGACAGACATTAAAGCTCCCAGGACACGGTTGAAGACTTGAGGAGCTGTAGTCAGACCAAAGGGAAGAACTGAAAACTGAAAGTGCCCTTGGTCGCAGGCAAATCTGAAATACTGACAGCTCTCTGGATAAATGGCGATGTGTAGATACACTTCCTGAAGATCCAGAGAGGCAAGGAATTCCCCCAGGGACATAGCAGAAATCACCACCCTTAGGGACTCCTGGTGATAATGAGTCCTGATCACAAAGGAATTGAGATCCTTCAAATCCAAAATGGGACGACAACCGCTGTCTTTCTTGGAGACCACAAAGAGGTTTGAGTAAAAACCCATACCTCTGTCCTGAACTGGAACAGGTTCTAGAACATCCTTGTCCAGAAGGGCCTGGATAGTGCCATTGAACAGATGGCGTTTCTCTGCTCCCTGGGGCGTATGAGAAGGAAAAAAGCGAAAAGGAGGAAGAGAGATGAAAGGGATCCTGTACCCTTCCGTCACCACCTGTAAAACCCATGGGTCCTCCACTGAATCCTCACAGACGCTGTGGTAGTGACGCAGAAGGCCACCCACAGCTGAGTGGGGACCTGGGTTTGGCGGGTCATGCCGAAGGCGACTTGGAAGCCTTAGGCTTGGAGGAGACCTTGGGCTTCCATTGCGGTTTGGGCTTGGAGGAGCTGAGGGAACAGCCTGGTTCGCTGGACATGTCTCAGTCTGGAAGGAACGAAAAAAACAATTACGCTCGAGAGGCGTTTTCTTCCTGGGGACCAAGGGCAGAAGGGTACTTTTACCCCTGTGGCCTCACTAATCAAATCTTTGAGATCTGGCCCAAACAATGAAGTGCCTTGAAAAGGCAAGGAGAGAAAGGCTTTCTTGGAAGCAGTGCCAGCAGACCAGATCTTGAGCCAAAGAAACCATCTGGCAACCACAAACATGGTGGAAACCCTAGCCACCAAATGGATGGCATCAAATAAGGCAGCAGAGACATAGCGCTAGGCCTCAGAAATGTTGGCAAGAAGCCACAACATATCCGATGTAGGAGCACCCTGACGGACAGCCAGGGTGAGCTGTCCAGTCCAGACCGCAATGGCCCGGTTAACCCATGCCTCTGTGAACACTAGACACATTGCAGAACCAGCAGTGGCAAAAACGTACTTGACGGAAACCAAGTTTTTTGTCAGTCCAGTCTTTCAGAGCTGACATATTAGAAACTGGCAAGGCAGAGACTTAGATAGCCTGGAGATAGGAGCATCCACTTTGGGGGGATGAACCCACTGAGTAAGCGCCGCCTCAGAGAAGGGGTAAACCTTGGCAAATTTCTTGGAAACAGAAGGTTTCCTGTCAGGAGATTTCCACTCATCAGACACAAGGCGGTCAAGAGTGGGATTAGGTGGAAAACAAGTAAAGGGTTTTTTAGGCTCCTGAAATACATCAGAGGGATCTGAAGAAACTTACTGAACTAAGGGAATGTTTAGGGTAGTCAAGACAGCCCTGATCAGGCCTTCAGCCAAGGGCTCAGGATCAGCCTCAAAAGGGTCCCCAAAAACTGAGAGGAGGCCACAGCAGAACATTCCTCAACATCTGAATCCACCAGAGGAATCTGATATGTCAGATACTCCCTGCAGTTTTGGCAGGGAAGATTTGACTGAAGAAGGGGTCTGCCATGAATGGAAGACCCCTTGTAACTGGGATGGAAAGAGTTGCAATGTAGACCTAAGGCCCCTAGTAGCAGCCTTGAACTTTTGCACCCAAAATGGCTCTAATGCATGGCTGGAGGTCCCTGTGAGAGACTCAGGGACATCAGAACATGCTGTGCATAAATGACCTGAGAATTCTCTAGGTAACCCTGAATGACACGAGGAGCAATGCGCACTAGGGGACGCAGAGACCCCAGTATCTTTAGTCTTAGGCCTGGCCCCAAGCTCCAACGGATTAGACATTCTCACATTGTCAAAAAATGTTTAACGTATAAGGAATCACCCAAATACAGTGTGTTAGGTTAAAATTTCACTACAGAAATCGCTAAAATACACTTATCTGGCAGGCAAAAGGTTAATATGCAGAGGAGAGAAGGCGAGTCCAAGCCCTGTGTAGGATACTTGTTCTGGAAAAGGCACAAAATGGCTGCCGTGGCAGGAGCCAATCAGAAACGAGCGCGCGAAGCAAGCGCTCATGGGAAATGTAGTTTTCCCAAACAAAGTACCCCAACAGTGCCCGACGCCCACTGAGCCCCCCCAACACACTTAAAACGTTAACCAGCTGATAGAGCAAGGGCAGACAATTAAAATAATCCGTGCCAAACTCAAATTTTGACAAAAACACTAAAATAAAAGTACATTAAACAAGTGCCAAAAACCTCCCCAAAGATGCAAAACCAGCAGTTAAAGGGTTAAGTTACCACATAAACCTGCTTCAAAACACCCAACAGACATACAGATAAACTCAATGAGTGCAGGAGTGTCCAATAGGAACTCCAAAGGAAAAAAACCTGTGCGGAGGGGCACTGTGGGACATGTGGACCTGCAGCACTCAAAGGGTTGCTCACCTTCCTGCAGATCTTCTGTCTTCAGACTACCATGTATTAAGAAGAAGCTTCGGTGGGCAACTCCTGAGGAAAGAACTTGTACCCAAGATTTTCCCCCCAGGGCTTAAGGTCCACAAGAAGCACCTGGTTACGGAGCTAGCCACATTTAAGGGCATTGTCAGTTATGGTAATCTGCCTTGCCTAATGGTGGTATTCCATTTCTAACAGAAAAATAAAAATTTTTCTAAAACTATAGCAGAACTGTTCTCTTGCCTGTGTCTTCACCAAGGAATTTATCTTACTGGAGCTGGTTGGCTAGCTGCAGCCAAGGAGGGAAGGTAGGCTCCACCCCCTGCATACAATTCTAGAATTGCTCCTGCCTAATTAAAGGGGTAGATCGCCTACCCAAAGTTACCAGTAACCTGTATTGGACGACAGAGAAAAGAGGTTGTCTACTCATCAAACCCTGAGTTTTACAAACAAGCAACCTATGACTTGCTACAAATAAAACAGTGTGGTTTAGTGTCATATTTTTGGTCAAAGAAATGGAAAGCTTGCCTGCCCCAACAAGGGACCCCAGATTAAGGCAAACCCCTATCTGCCTCTAATTTGTGAACATGTATTTTGCATAATGCAGTTAAAAACAGTGATTCCAGTGGCTTATCTGAACCTCCAAGGGGGTAAAAAAGAGTAGGTTGCATAATCAAGTGGCTTAACACTCCTAGCTTTGACAGTGATGCATTTTAAGGGCAGCTTCAGTACCAAAGCAGATTATTGGTGCAGAAACAAGCTACTCCAAGAGGAATGGTCTCTGAACCAAGAGGTCTCCTTAGGAATCACTCTGTCTTGGGGAAATGCAGAAATAGTTATTATTGCCCCATTACAGAACTCAAAGTGTGGTTTGTTCTAGCCCCTGAAAAAAAGTTACCAACCCAAGGAGTGGACACATTTCTTCAGGCTTGGGGTTTGTGTCTGGGTTATATTTTTTCCAGTCCTGATGATCCAAAGGTTCTGAGAAAGCTTGTTCGGGATCAAGCCACAATGATCTTGACTGCCACATTCTGGCCCAGCGGAATTTGGTTCTCAGAGATCCTTTATCTTTCTGTAGTGGAACCCATCCAGCTCCCTCTCCAAGTGGTTATGCATAGTATCCTACAGGGGATATCCTTCACAGCCTGGAAGCTGAAAGGGAGCTCTTAATCTCTCAAGATATTTCCTCCACTGTTATTTAGGTCTAGATAGCTTTTTTTTATCTTCGTGTCAGTCAAGACATCTCACTCAGTCACTGACTCAGTAAATAGGAATCTCTGCTCTACTGGACTTTCTCCAAAAGGGCTTTGAGGGAGGTTGCAACTTGCAACTTTAAATGGTTAGGTCTTGGCTATCTGCTCCTTGTGGAACTCCTTCAGTGGCAGACCATCCTCTCATATACAAATTTTTAAAGGTCACTACTAGCCTATCTATCCTGTGCCTCTTTGGAACCTCAACAAGCTTTCTTCAACTGCTTTTGAACCCTGGCATTCTTAACTCTGAAAATTGCCTTCTTAAGAATCTTTGAGATCCAGTATCTCTCTCTATGAAAGAACCCTACTTAGTGTTTCAGTTAGATAAGGTGGTTCTTAGGCTTTCTCTGGAGCTCCTTCCCAAGGTCTTCTCAACTTTCCACCATTCTCAGGAAGTTATCCTTCCCACTTTTGGTAAATATTCTAAGGAGGATGAGTACTCCAATCTTCATATTTTGGACCTCAAAGCTTGCCTACAGATCTACCTGGCTCTTTCTAGGGAATGGAGACAATCTTCAACCTTACTGCTATCGTTATCGGGGACATCAAAGGGCAAGGAAGCATCTAAGTGGAGCACTGCTCCTTGGACCAAAAAATCCATCCTGCTAGCATGGGGGCCTCTTCTGCAGAGAAAGTAGATGCATCCTGGGATCAGAGCTGCAGAGCAGCCCTCTGAATGAGTGTCCACACCTTTTGCAGGCATTATAGGATTAAAGTCCAAACAAAAGAAAGTATCAGGCACTTTATGGGTAAGTGGAGATATTGAGGAATTTGACCATGGAGAATTCTGCTTGCTGCTGTTTCAATGTGGGTATCACCTATGCCACCCATGTCACTATTATACACACACACATATATATATATATATATATATTATATTTATATAATATATTCGTAAAAATCTAAGCTTAGTAGTAGCAGTGACACAATGTGGATGCCCTCCTTCCCCAAAGAATGGTTGTACCTGCCTCCCAGTATAAACAGCATGCACTGGAACTATTTTTATTTTTTGTACCAATAAAGGTTCCCTTTGATGCTCCTTTGGGGCATTTAGTCCTTATATTTAATACTAGTTGAACAGCCCGTTACACGTGCCACTGTATCAGCCGTGGCGCGGGCAGTCTCTACTGCGCATGACTGCAGCACGCGCAGCAGTGTCTACTGCGCATGTCGCGGCGTTAGACACAATTTAGCAAATTATTATATAGGATATACGGTCTTTTGTATTGGAAAATACAATCCATCTCAAGTGTATTGGATATCACAGTCTGGAGTGATACTTAAGTTCCAGTGCATGCTGTTTATACTGTGAGGCAGGTACAGGTACAGGTACCTCTCGTAAATGTGTCACTGCTACTACACTTAGAAGACTATTTTTTGCGCTGTTTGTTTTTCTTTATTACAGGATTAATGGCCGTTCAGCAGACAATGCCTTTTTTGGGTGCAAGGATCTTCAAGCAGCAGTCTTAGCTGTTTCCCTGCCCTTTTCCTTTGGTATAGCTCCAGTGTGTGCTGACTGGGATGGCAAGGAAAGAGTTAATTCCTGCTTACCTGGAAATTCCTTTTCCTTGTGCATCTCAAGACACCACACTGGTCTTCACACCTGATTAAAATCTCCTGCACATTCTTTTAGAGGCTGATCTCTTTTTTGGGGTATACAGTACAGTCAGGTGGGAGAGCCCTTTTATGGAGTGTATTGTAGCTGTGTTCTGTTCTGTCCTGAGAGGGAAGGAACATTCACTAGTGTATGCTGCCTTGGGATATACAAGGAAATGGAATTCCCAGGTAAGCAGGCATTCACTCTCCCATGCTGATGTAGTTGGATTGATCCCAAATTGCTCATGTTTTGCCCTTGTGCTTATGTTCAACAGAAAACATCTTCTATAGGCCCATGAAGACAGACATGACAGTTGCTAGCAGGACCATAGGACCTCAAACTCTACACATGGTAATCTTAACCTTGTGCTTGCAATGTATTTGACACCCCTCTGCTCCTTAAAGGGTTAAGTATACTTATGCTGTCTGAATGTATCAGTTTGAAAAAAGAAAAAAAAAAGAGCTAACAGCAACTGTCATGTCTGCATCATGAACATGACATCCAGGACTGATTTAACATGTTATAACTGGAACAAAGGCAAGTACATATGGGATATTTGGATTTTCTGGCCAAACTAAGGTATGGGGGTTATTCTTAGAAGATGATCGTTACCTCATGGACGTTTCTGACAATTTCCCCTACACAGACGGTCAGTAATTGAACAGTATATTCATTAATCAAAAACGCAGGACTGATATGCTTTAGTACAAAAAAGAAAATGTTGCAAATCCACTGAAGCAAGTGAAGCATAGTAGCATGTAGTCTAAGACACACACTTCATCACGTCTCAAAAGGTGCTAATAAATATATGGAACAGGAGACTTCTGGCCTGCGGGTTCAGGTCAATGAGAAGAGTTTGCCAAGTTACTCTGAATAGAATTTTAGTTTTTGGACAGTAAGACTATTAATCAAAAATTGATCACTCAGGTGGTTCGGTAGAAAAATATTTTTCAAATCTACTGAAGCAAATAGAAGGAATAGCACAGCATATATTCTAAGTTATTCATTTCAACACGTCTCACAAAGGTGCTAATGAATGTATACAAATGAAGGACACTTCTGGCCTGCAAGTTCAGGTCAGTGAGAAAAGTCCATTATGATGCAGAAACTGATATGTTTTAGGCAGCAAATGCCTTTCCAGCTTTTACCTGTTTTTGGAAATACACACTTTCTAGAATTCAAGTACAATATAAAGAATTATTTGAAAGTTTAAAATAGAAATGAAGGGGTTAGTAATATCTATTTATTAAAAAGGTCATATTGCAGTTAGCAGAAAATTAAACTAAACAACCCCAGTCCCATCTTTCAAACCTTTATGGTTTGAGGGATATAGCCTTCCGCCGCTTTCCCTGATGACAGCTGTAAGCTGACGGCAGGATATCCTGGTCCCAGGACAAGCAAGCAGCTCTTCATCAGAGCCGAAATTGCACAATGTAAAAAGAAATACTTCATTGGAACGGTCTACAAAGTGTGCCTGCAAACCAGGTACACTTTGTAGATCATTCCGATGAAGTATTTCTTTTTAACATTGAGCTTTTTCGGCTCTGCTGAAGAACCTCCTTGAGTCAGCCAACTCGAATCTCCTGCTGTCAGCTTTACAGGTTTGAGAGATGGGACTGGGGTCGTTTGGTTTAATTTTCTAGTAGCTGCAATGACATTTTTTTAGTATATAGACATTACTAACCCTTTTAATTTGGCAGTAAATTGTTAAAAAATATATAAGCATCAGTGTAGCCCACTTGGAAAACAAACAAACCACATGTATAGAATTCAAGACTGCAACTGGGCCAGTTATTTGAGACAGTGGAAAGTGGGGGTGGAGGAAGTATGTAGTAGGAAGGAGGGTGAGAGAATGATGTAAGGAAAAAGGAAGGGGAGATAAGGAAGAATAGAAAAGAGAGAGTGTGTGATTGAATTAGTAAAAAGAATAGAATGTGAAGATGGATTGGCAGTGGGAGGTAGGAAGGGGGCACACTGCAATTGGTAACCCAGCTCACATGCTATTTCTTAAGGTTCTGTCACCAAAAGCCAGTAGGCCACCTCCAGTGAGCTGAGACTCTCCAGCTCCTATCACCTCCATCTGACTGTTGGGTGGCTGATGATGATGGGAGTTGTCCAAATGGATTGGCTGTCCAGGTCAGTGAGAAGGGTTCTTGATGATTCAGCAGCTGGGATCTTCTATGCAGCAAGTGTGTCTTTCCAGTATTTATCAGTATATAGCACATAAGTGCAGTATATAATTATTTTATATTGTAAAAATAAATTAAATTTTTACAAACATTATTACAATTTTTTTTAAAAAAAACCCTAACAATTGATTGGATATCAAACATTAAAACTACATCTATACAACCCCATCTATAGAATTCAGGACTGGATTGACACGCCTTGCTGCCCATAGGCCAGTTCTTGGAGATAGTAGACAGGGGGAATGGATGAATTATGCAGAAAAAAAAGAGATGTTGAGAGACTGATGTACAGAAAAAAAGGAGTCAATAGGGAAGGATGGAAATGGGTAAGTGTGGGGTGATGGATTAAAGAGTTAAATGAAAGTAATCTGAGGCTAAGTAGTAAAGGGCACACTGTATCTAGTAACCCTACTCATATGCCACCCTTTCACTCTAAAGGAATGGAAGATCTGTAGGGCTGCCACCCTAGCTTGGTAAAATACCAGCCTTCGCTCTTCTGCCATTCACTTAGCATAATCATGTCCTTCATGAAGATCAACATATGACTTGGTGCTATTTAATATGGGGGGGGGCTAAAAATAAAGAGGTTGACATACATGTACAGACAAATACAAGTGAAAAGACATCCCTGCTTGTGAGCACTTACAATAGATCCAAACCAAATTATTCAAGGGCCTATTGATACTCTACCAGCTAGGTGGACAACATAAGTGATCTGTGGCTCTCCAGCTGCTGGTTTGACTATAATTCACATCCTCAGAATGATAGGAGTGGAAACCAAATAGCTTGAGACACACACATCACTCAACTGTGTCTTAGATAGGGTATGGCATTTCTGATCAGTCCAAAAAATGACCTTGAAAATATAATTGAAGACAAAGTTGCAGTTTTTCAGTTTGGTTGTTGCATTATGTTTGAGTGATGTAGGTTTCTCTTGGAAACAGGCACGTCTTAGAAAACATGAACGTGCTTTATGAAATGGAAGATAAAACAAATGTGGTGTCCATCAGTTTTAATTAGTACCAACTGAAAGTGATTCATATCAGGCTTTAAAAAGCATGTGAAACTCTGCATCTGATGGTTAATTTGTGGCACAACCGCAACCAAAATAAACAATTCTTTTGCTGTCTTTAGAAAAGAAAACAGTTTTACGCCAAAGATTAATGATGCAGTGTCCACTTCAGCAATTAGCCTTTAATGTTTTTGAACTGATTTTAAAAGGACATTGCATTAATATAGCCTCTCCTCAATTATCTTTGAAAAGAACATGCTACAGTGCACAGTATACTAGCAATTACTACATGGCGTCAGATTTCTTAAAGCTATATACTCTCCAATAATATGCATAAAATGAGACCCATATGACTACAGCTACTGACCATTTTGTGATGACTCTAGATAAGTGAGCTAAAGAAAACAACTTGGATATTGAATTAAATAGCTTTTCTTTGTACTCTCTTATAACCCTGTTTACTTAACCCTTTTTATGGTGATGTTTTTTTATTTTATCATAGCCTCATCTCAATTGGCACCAGGCACTGTAGATCCTCACTGCAACTAATCCATGCACCCAGGGTGAAACTCTATCAATGTCGGCTGACATTAGGTTTACAGTGTATAATTACCCTGTGTTTGAGGTTGCAAGCTATAACTGAACCTGCATTTGGGAAACAAATACAACTTATTCTTGGGTAAGATTACTGTTAAAATGATTTATGGTGATTTCTTTGTGCAAGAGAGAATGACACATGAAGCTATTAACCCTTTTAGTGCCAGATGAGTACAGAACGCACTGCTTTGCAATCCTTTCTATACCCTTCTGGCATTCAAAGGGTTAAAACATCTACTAAATTCTGTCTTGAAAGCTTGTAGCTTAAACTGTTAACCCCTTAAAGACCAGAGGGGGAGCAATGCATTGTGAACCACTCTGGCCCTTAAGGGGTTAACATCAGGGAAAACTCCTAACTTCTTGTAGCGAGGTAAATCTTTATTGCTTGTGATACTTATAGTGTTTTACTTCATATGAATGGGGAATGTTAGCGTGCATCCCACCAGAGGCAGGTAATACTCTTATACCGTTTTCCTTCCACTAACAGGGAATGTTAGTGTGTGTTCCACCAGGGGTAGGTAATACTCTCATAGCGTTTTCCTTCCACTAACAGGGAATGTTAGTGTGTGTTCCACCAGGGGTAGGTAATACTCTTATACCGTTTTCCTTCCACTAACAGGGAATGTTAGTGTGTGTTCCACCAGGGGTAGGTAATACTCTCATAGCGTTTTCCTTCCACTAACAGGGAATGTTCATGTGTGTTCCACCAGAGGCAGGTAATACTCTTATACCGTTTTCCTTCCACTAACAGGGAATGTTAGTGTGTGTTCCACCAGGGGCAGGTAATACTCCTATAGTGTTTTCCTTCCACTAATGGGGAATGTTCATGTGTGTTCCACCAGGGGCAGGTAATAGTCTCATAGCGTTTTCCTTCCACTAACAGGGAATGTTAGTGTGCATTCCACCAGGGGCAGGTAATACTCCTATAGTGTTTTCCTTCCACTAATGGGGAATGTTCATGTGTGTTCCACCAGAGGCAGGTAATACTCTTATACCGTTTTCCTTCCACTAACAGGGAATGTTAGTGTGTGTTCCACCAGGGGTAGGTAATACTCTCATAGCGTTTTCCTTCCACTAACAGGGAATGTTAGTATGTGTTCCACCAGGGGCAGGTAATACTCTCATAGCGTTTTCCTTCCACTAACAGGGAATGTTCATGTGTGTTCCACCAGGGGCAGGTAATACTCTCATAGCGTTTTCCTTCCACTAACAGGGAATGTTAGTGTGTGTTCCACCAGGGGCAGGTAATACTTCTATAGTGTTTTCCTTCCACTAATGGGGAATGTTAGTGTGTGTTCCACCAGAGGCAGGTAATACTCTTACACCGTTTTCCTTCCACTGATGGGGAATTTTAGTGTGCGTTCCACCAGGGGCAGGTAATACTCTCATAGCGTTTTCCTTCCACTAACAGGGAATGTTAGTGTGTGTTCCACCAGGGGAGGGTAATACTTCTATAGTGTTTTCCTTCCACTAACGGGGAATGTTAGTGTGTGTTCCACCAGGGACAGGTAATACTCTTATACCGTTTTCCTTCCACTAACAGGGAATGTTAGTGTGCGTCACACCAGGGACAGGTAATACTCTCATAGTGTTTTCCTTCCATTAACGGGGAATGTTCGTGTGAGGCCCAACAGGGGCAGGTAATACTCTTATACCGTTTTCCTTCCACTAATGGGGAATGTTAGTGTGCGTCACACCAGGGACAGGTAATACTCTTATAGTGTTTTCCTTCCATTAACGGGGAATGTTCGTGTGAGGCCCAACAGGGGCAGGTAATACTCTTATACCGTTTTCCTTCCACTAATGGGGAATGTTAGTGTGCGTCACACCAGGGACAGGTAATACTCTTATAGTGTTTTCCTTCCATTAACGGGGAATGTTCGTGTGAGGCCCAACAGGGGCAGGTAATACTCTTATACCGTTTTCCTTCCACTAATGGGGAATGTTAGTGTGTGTTCCACCAGGGGCAGGTAATACTCTTATAGTGTTTTCCTTCCATTAACGGGGAATGTTCGTGTGAGGCCCAACAGGGGCAGGTAATACTCTTATAGTGTTTTCCTTCCATTAACGGGGAATGTTCGTGTGAGGCCCAACAGGGGCAGGTAATACTCTTATAGTGTTTTCCTTCCACTAATGGGGAATGTTAGTGTGTGTTCCACCAGGGGCAGGTAATACTCTAATACCATTTTCCTTCCACTAATGGGGAATGTTAGTGTGTGTGTTCCACCAGGGGCAGGTAATACTCTTATACCATTTTACATATGAATGGGGAATGTTAATGTGTGCGTTCCACCAGGGGCGGGTAATACTCTTATAGCTTTTTCCTTCCACTAATGGGGAATGTTAGTGTACGTCCCACCAGGGGCAGGTAATACTCTTATAGCTTTTTCCTTCCACTAATGGGGAATGTTAGTGTACGTCCCACCAGGGGCAGGTAATACTTATAGCATTTTACTTCAGCTAATGGGGAATGTTAGTGTGTGTGTGTCCAGCACCAGATGGGTAATACTAGTTACAATATATGCTGGTTGGTATCTCACCAGATAAGGAAACAGAGGCTGCTTTTGACAGACTAATTTCAGACATCTGGGACAATTATAGACAATAGTCTTTATACATAAAAGTAACGAGGAGCAATTCTGGGGCAACTCAACTTCACCATAGAGGACAAATAAATATTTTCATTTATTTAAATGGGCATTTTAACTCCTTAACCCCTTAGTGACAGACAACTTACCTGGTAAGTCCAGGAAGTCATTCGCTATAATGGGAAAAAAACCCTGTCATTAAGGGGTTAAATGCTAGAGAGGTCTTTGATGTATTGCTTATCAATGCATTGGAGACTTCTCTAGTATGCAAGGGGTTAAAATCCCTATTTAAATCAATTGTAATTTGGGGGTATTATTATTTCCCCCCACAGTGCAGTTGATTTGCCCTAGAATTGCTCATCATTTATTTGTGCATATAGCCCATTGTGCAAATCACGAGCAAGCCAACTTCACTATATAGAACAAATAAATATCCACAGTGCATTGCTTTGGAGACCTCTCTAACATACAGGAGGTTAAAAGCCCCATTTAAAACAAAGAGAATTTTAAGAATTTCCATTTGTCCCCTATGGCTCAGTTGGTTTTACCTGCAGTTGCTTTATTTTGCCTTTATACATAATGATCTGTAACTGTAAATTCCAGGAGCATGTATAGACTGTTACACAAGGTAAAGGGCCAGACTATAGCCAAAGGTTAGTACAGGGTTTGTCAAATATTTGCACCTAAAGCTCCTAATACTACAACTCCCATAATCGCCATCCACCCACCGGTGAACCAAAGACGGACTATCCCTGGTATCGGCAGTAATTGTCACATGGGTCATTAGTTAAAGGGATAGTAATACTTAATATGTAAATATATATATACTGTAGGGTTTATCCCCCTGACTAAAACAAGGGTACTGCCACTGCTTAAACATGTTTTATTCAGAAGTTATTACAGCTCAAACTTACTTTATTTTTTTAGGTGCAGTATCTCAGTGGCCTAAAAGTGTAATGTTGCTACACCATCCTATAGACAGCTCTGGTCCGTTGACCATAAATCTCCATAGGATGGTGTTGCAATAGCACCACTGTACAATTTCAGGCCACTGTGAAACTGCACCTAAAAAAATCAAGTTTGAGCTGTAATAACTTTTGAATAAAACACCTTTTAAACAGTGGGAGTACCTGTGTTTACTCAGGGGATAAACCCTATAATACATATTTTTGTTACGTTTTAAGTATTACTATCCCTTTAAAGTGAGTAGCTGCAGAGATAGACCTTGAGAAAAGGGACTAGTTTTAGTGGGGGTTCTAGGTTACACAGAGCAGTTTTAACAGAGGAGTTTAAGTTAAGGAACTAGTTATAGCAGGGAATCTTTCATACAAAGAGCCTTCTGTATAAACATGTAGGAATCTTAGAGCAAGCCAGCGTCACTAAGGGGAACAAATACACATTCCACTTATTTAAATTGGACTTTTAACCCCTTGAATGCCAGAAAGATCTCCATTGCAATGCTTGACAATGCAAAGGAGACCTCTCTAGCAGTCAAAGGTTAAAATCCCCATTTAAATAAAAGAATCTGGGGAATTTGTGTGTGTCCCCTACAGTGGACTTGGTTTACCCCCCATCTCATAATGACTCCACTTTTATAAGGTCAAAAGAACAGATTTAGCAGGCGACCTTGAAAAAAAAGTGCAACTAGATTTAGCAAGGGACATTGGTACAGAAACTAGTTTTAGCAAGGGGACCTAGTTACAAGTACTAGTTTAGAAGGATAGTAATGTTTCACACAAACAGCAGCTCCAATTAATCTTCATAGTATTTAGCCGTAGAGAGTATTATTTCAATACTGTCAGAGTAGTAGTTCAAGAGTAATTGAATAATAAAGTACCCCCCTCCCGCCCCTTTTACCTAGTGTAACACTTCTCACCTCAGATGAGGAATCTGGTCTTGAGATCAGACAGCTCACACCAAGGTACAATCTTCTTACTGTGAACATTAGGAAAACCCTGCCCCACTTGACAAATTTTCCCTCTCTGTGATCCATCTGGACAGTCTTGCTGCTCTGAGGTTAGCAGTGTTACATCAGTAAAAGGGGTGTGAGAGGGACACTTTATCATTCAATTACTCTTGAACTACAACTCTGACAGTATTGAAACAACACACTCTATGGCTCAAATACTACGCAGATTAATTGGAGCTGCTGTTCTTGTGAAACATTACTATCCCTTTAAGCTGAGAAGCTTGGTTAAAGGGACCGGTTTTAGCAGAAGAACATAAATTCAGACCGTTAATGAATGTACAAGGAATATTTATTTCTTGTAACCAAGACAAAATAGGATTTTAGCGTTCTTACCTGTTAAATCCTTTTCTCTTTAGTTCATATGAAAAACAGGTACGATGGGGTTGAGTCCCTCCTTTTGGAGGGCAGGACACATCTCAAAAGTGTTGTGGGTAGAGACTCCCTGCTCCTCCTCCAGCTTAACCTCCTTACAATCACCAGTATGAATGTGACCGAAGCCACGCTGACAAGGTAAGCAAGGAAGAAGGAGATCTTCCAGAAGAATAAAGATAAAAAAATTAAATAAATAGGATTCTGCAACCCAGACAGGCCAAACCAAAACAAAGGTCCCTTTCACTGGGTGGGAGACCTATGGACTAAAGGGAAAAGGATTTAACAGGCAAGAACACTAAAATCCTATTTTCTCTTATGTCCAATGTAGAATACAGGTACCATCAGGATATGCCAACACTAAGCTCCCAGAGGTGCGAATAAAAGAGAAAGGACCTCATGCCTGTCCCCATGAGGTCGGAGTTCCCCAGGACTATCCAGAAATCGGAATAACCAAAAGAGAAAAAAAGCATCAAACGGACACAGCACACAAGATCAAGAGCCAATGGAGCTCAAACAACGGAGTCAACAGTAAGGCAACAGAGTGTACAGGTTCTTAGACAGGCACAGGTGCCTGCAGGACCTCCTGACCTAAGTCAGAACATCAACATGGTAGTGCTTAGCAAAGGTGTGCAAAGAGGACCAAGTCACTGCGTTGCACAACTGCTCAGGAGGCCCCACAGACCTAGGGGAATGTACTGTGTCCTTAAAGGGATCAGGTTTCATCCGAGCTTCAGACTTAGGGTCAGGAGAAAACGAAAGCACAGCAATCACCTGATTGATGTGAAACTCAGAAACCACCTTAGGAAGAAACTCCTGAGAGGTTTGAAGCACCCACTTGTCCTAATGAAAGACCAGGAAAGGTGGCTTCCAAGACAAAGCCTACAACTCAGTAACTCTGCAGACCAAGACCAATTCCAAAAGAAAAGCCAGCTTGAGCATCAACTGACACAGTGGGATGGAAGTAAGGGGCTCAAAGGGAGGTCTCTGCTGAATCCACAAAAAACAAATTGAGGTCCCATGGAGGAGTGAGAGCCTTAAGGGCAGGGAAGGCATGAGCCACCCCCTGAAGAAACCTTGACATCTGGGATGGTGGCAATGCATCTCTGAAAGAGCACAGAAAGTGCTGAAATCTGAACCCTTAAGGAGCTCAAGCAAGCTGAGACCTTGGTTCACTCCATCTTGAAAAATGGATACCACCAAAGGATGGTCAAACTCCGGCGAGGACACAGACTTGTCCACACACCATTTGTCAAAGAGAGACCACACCCTATGGTAGGCCTTAGAAGAGACAGGCTTACTGGTCTGAATCATAGTAGAAATTACCTCAGTGGAGAACTCATTTCTCCTCAAGATGTGGACTTCAACGGCGATGCCGTCAAAGCCATCTTATACACATTCTCATGCCACAGGTAGCCGTGGAGAAGGAGGTCTGGTCTGGGAGGAATGTGGAGCGGATCCCGAATGGAAAGACCGACCAAGGGCTAGATTCTACTGCATGTTATCAAACATTTTCCTATGGAAGTCTATGGGGAAAACTGGAGATAAATGCAGTGATAAAATTAGCACCTGTAAAAAAATTAGACCCAAGTCAGCAAACCACATCCTCCCGGTCCAATAAACAGTGACCAAAATAATGGTTGCGCTGTCCATCCTGATCTTCCCGAGTACCCTGGGGATGAGAGGAGTTGGAGGAAAGGCATAAACTAGATTGAAGTTCCACAGAATTGACAGGGCATCCATAGCAAAAGACCAGAGGATCTCCCCTACGGGAGCAGATGGTTGGAACCTTCCTGTTGTCCCTGGTGGCCATGAAGTCTATCGTTGGCACACCCCATTGTTGCACAATCAGGTAGAACACTTCTGGATTGAGTTTCCACTCTCTGGGATCCATGTCTGCTGACTTAGGAAGTCCGCCTGAATGTTTTTTTACCGCTGAAATGTGCACAGTAGTGATGGCTGGAACGTGAGCTTCTGTACAACCTAGAATGTACCTCACCCCAAACAAGGTGGCGGCATTGAGAGTGCACCCTTGATAGTTGATGTAAGCCACGGACATTGTATTCCCTGACTGGACCCTCACTGGAAGTCTTTAAGATTCTTGATAAACAGCTAAACTTATGTTTAGGTGGCAGGTCCAAACTTGCTGCTTTCACCTTTTTCAGCTGTCAATTGGGAAGTCTCTTCACAAAACAACTACATAGAAACATCCATCCACTCTGATCATTTTTCATAAGAAAGCATCTTTCTTCATTATGAGAGTCTAGTAGCACTGCACATTAGTGACTCCTGGTACATAAAAAATGAATTAATCTTTAAAAAAAAAAAAAAAAAAGTGGCTTATAACTACTGCTTGCATTTTAGGAGGTATTTATTTGGAATAGCTTCTGGATCTTTCTTTGTTTGCTCAGCTTTGTTTGAGATCACACACTGAAGTATTTCATATAAAAAATGCTGCTTGTTTAGAGCTCAGCTCTCCCAACTTTGTTCAGAGGCTTTATGTAGAAGCTAAATAACTGTAGTTCTATAGTAGTACACCATCTGCACTAGAGTGGGTAATAAAAATCTCCATTGCTTTATAAGGAATGTTAACACCTTGATTGCTAGAGGTCTCAATCGCATTGCTCACTACCATACAAGGGTTAAACTCTCCATTTACATGAATGCAAATTTAGGGAATTTTTATTTGTTCCATATGGTACAGTTTGTCTACTCCAGAACTGCACATATTTTGGTTTCTGCAAAAGAAAGAGGTAGACAACATGAGCCCAGCTAGCTGTTTTGGACTACAACTCCCATCATCCCCTGCCAGCCGTTGGCAGGGGGTGATGGGAGTTGTAGTCGAAGACAACTCTAGGGCTGCAGGTTGCCCACTCCGTCCTAAACACTAATCAATATTTACTCTCTTTAAATTGTTGGATTGTTAGGAGACAAGAGATGATTAATAAAACATAACCTTTATTAAACAAATACAACGGGCGAATTTGATTCAAAATATATAACAGGCATTTACCCTATCGAACAAAATGTTCCACTGATCAAGGTTTGTCGCTAGTCTTATTATCAGTATGGGTGATTGGGGGCCCCCTAGTGACCAACCAACCTTATAGACACTACTAGCTTGTTATGTCCTGGTTAGTTCTACATCATCCAACTGTGAAGACTAACGGTTATAAACTTAGAACACTAACGTAACTCAAAAAATGATACATTAGTCCGGCAAAGCTAATATATCGTTTTTTTTATCTATATTAACATAATGGGCTTCAAGCCCAAACGGAAATACCCTAATTACAGTTTAGAAAGAGTGTATCTCAGGTTTGGCATATAATGGGTCAATCAATCACGGTATTGGGACACAACCAATTATGCAATACAGGTTTGTATTGATATCCTCACTGTATCAAAAATGAGTACTCTTCTCCTGAAATGTAAATTTAAACATGATATTGGTTCTTTATAAGCTGCAGATTTGTAAGTCAAAATTAGGCTAATTAGAGCCTATTAGTTCTGATATGGTCAATAATTAAGCCGTTAGATCTATGCCATTACAAGTACAAATGTTACGGTTCAAGTACACTCAGAAACGGAAGGTCTTGGTAAAACACAATTCTATTTGCACATAATGAATAACAGTAACCCTCGCGGGTCCAGCATACAGATAAACGGTAAACTGACACAGGACAGGTTACAATGGTATGATTAACCCACACGGGTCCAGTATGTAGAACAAATATACAGTACTGACACAGGTCAGATAAATCACAATTTACACAGTGTAAATATGACCAAGAGAAAACTAATTAGGCCAATGACTGAGTTGGCCCTGATGTTGGGAGGCCCAATGTAACTCTACGCAGACAGTCACAACAGCGACTGACAAGTATGCAACAGGTTAAGCCAGCGTAGATCTGGCTAAGGCAACATAGGAGGAAGGCTGCCAGAGTGAACGCCCACCGGGGACTACAAACAAGCGTGAGTCAGTGTTTAGTGCAGTAGGATAACATGCGCCCAACTGAGACTTCAGACTCATATACGAATGCCCAGCACCACCCCTGAAGGGGTTAACGAACGCTCCGGTCTGCAGATGGGAAGTAACCTGAGGCGCCAACTGAACCCAACCTCAGGAATGGCAGAAACAGACCAAGCGAACGTGGTGCAAATCAGAATATACCAGAGGGTAACACAGGGCACAATGTGTGAGCGGATCAAGGAATGGACTACTATGCGGAACCAGACCACCAGAGCTCTGGCAAGACCACTGAGCATGAGCAACAGCAAGAGTGGAGTGGGTAGCATGCAGGAACAGTACAGGAGCAGGAACTTCAAACCAGCCGGTATACGGAGCAGGAACATCAGCCAAGCTGATTCGGTACACGGAGCAGGACCACCAATCATGCCGGGTCAGTACACGGAGCAGGATCACCAGACAAGCCGAGTCAGTACACAGAGCAGGAACGTCAGCCAGGCCAGGTCAATATAGGAAGCAGGAATGTCAGCCAATCTGGGTCTGAACACAGAGCAGGAACGGTAAACAGGCAGGGTAGTCAAAACAGTCCGGGTCATATACTGGTATCAATGAGAGTAATCAGAACTAGCGCTAGGCAACAGATACACCACGAAAGGGCAACCCATAAGTGCCAGCCCAAGGTATTTAACGGCTGTCACTGGGAGGAGCTAGACAGTGCAGCCAATAACAAGGCATCAGGAAGAAAACATGTCAAAATGTCGCTGATATCACGGGCACCGTGATAACAAATCATTAGTGAAAAGTTACACTAGTTACTCGATTAATGTTATTAGTTCACTTAGGACATATACCCAGGTTAAGGGATCCAAAAGTATCAGGGTATACATGCAAGATAGGCTGTCATGATAAAACACACATCAGTGACAATGATGAAGTTGGGTCTGATCTAACAGCTTGATATTGATAGCTGTATCAGACCTAACAGGCTTCTTGTTCTATTTTGAACTTTTTAATCAAGTTTTATTTATGCAACATAATAGAATTATAGTTTTGATAATGACTCTGTTACACATTTTCATGATTTTTGAAATGACTCCCTAATTGTTCCGCATGATCATTTACTAATAGGATTACCCATCTATTCTAATATTTAATAACTAGCATCTTTTGGGCAGATTAGATTAATAGGGAGTTGTGACATTATGTACGAGAGTGTTATTATTCTTTAGAATATATCCTTTCTCCTGTCTCTGTCCCTACATAGTGCATAAGACTAAGCTGGATCTGATAACATGGCTTGTGCTGTATCAGAACTAATAGGCTTTATTAATATAGATTGTTATTATTCTTTAGAACATTGTTGGCTTTCGCTTTATGAAGAAGCTGGATCTGATCAAATGGTGAGTTTCTTTAGCTGTATCAGAATTAACAGGCTTCATGTTTCAGTATATATTTTTCTCTGACCTCTTTTGTTCTACAATAGGTTACATTTATTGCTTGGTGAAATTGGCCCATCTTTAAATTCCAGGAATATCATAAGAAGAATGAACTGTCTTGCATATATATCCGGATATTTTTGGGTCCATTAACCTGGACATATGTCTTAAGGGTACTCCTAACGTTAACTGAGTAACTAGTGTAACTTTTCTCTAATGATTTGTCCTTGTAATGGTATAGAGCCGGCCTGATCTACCAGCTTCATTATTAACTGTATCAGAACTAATAGGCTCTAATTAATCTATATATACATGTCTGCAATATATAAAGAACCATTATCATAAGTTTCATTAAAAATTTCAGTAGAGGACACATTTTTGATACAATGAGGATATAAGTATCAATAAAAACTTGTATTGCATAATTGGTTGTATCCCAATACTGTGGTTTATTGACCCACTACATACCTATGATATGCTCTCTCTCATCTGTAATTAGGGCATTTCTGTTTGGGCTTGAAGACCATTATGTTAATATAGACAAAAAAGGGTTTTCTTTCTTTTCAACCATTTTTTTGCCCCACTAATATATTGTTTTTGAGTCACATTAGTGTTCTAAGTTTATAATTGTTAGTGTTCACAGTTGGATGATTTTGAACTATCAGTTGATTAATGCACCAGCTGTAGAATCTGTTCAAGCCACAAGGTCACAGGTTCTAGTACCGGCAAGGTCAGCTCAGCCTTTCACCCTTCTGAGGTAGATAAAATGAGTCCAGGACATACTTGAAAGTGAGAGACAATCTCAATGTAGTCTTCCTGATTAAACAGTTTCACACACACACAAAAAAAAACAAAAAAAACCCAAGACATAACAAGCTAGTAGTATCTATAAGGTTGGTTGGTCACCAGGGGGCCCCCAATCACCTATACTAATAATAAGACTAGTGACCATCCTTGATCAGTGGAACATTTTGGTTGACAGGGTATATTCCTTTTATATATTTTGAATCAAATTTGCCAGTTTTATTTGTTTAATAAAGGTTATATTTTATTCTCTCATAAGAATCCAACAATTTAAAGGGAGTAAACATTGACGATTAGTTGAGTGCTGGTATTACAGGGTTCTCTTATTCTCTCCTTTATCACGTTATATTTAACCTGTATTAGACTGCTTTCTCTCCCTAAACTGGTCATTATAAGGGTAGTGTGCACCTGTTTACCATTCTTTACAGATATGGAGGGTTCTCAGGTATGAGTTGGATTATGGAGCAAACCAATTGCTACATATGGAACAAATAATTCCTATTGATATAAATTGGGCTTTTCACACCTTGAATGCTAGAGCGGTTTCCTGCACTGCTTCACAGGCTGTTGGAAATAAGAGCTGAAATCAGTTAATTGACTGAGTCCACAGCCCTTGAACTAAGAAAGGCTGATCACAAGCAATTAACTGGCTAGCACTCGTCTCAATACAAACATTAAATAAACGGTCTCTGGACAAGACAATCAAGTTTAGGGATGTAATAAATGAATAATTCATTTTTACATAAGCTAGCTGGAAGTACGTGATATTGAAAGCTATAGTAACCTATTTAATTTTGTGACATTAGCGTTCCTTTAACCCTTTGCATGCCAGAGAGGTATCCAAAGCATTGCATTGCAATGCCTCTCTGGCACTTAGAGGGTTACATTCTAAAATCATATGCAACATTGACATAAATCTCAGTGAATGTTACCACACACTGGGCCTTGTGTGAAACTCAAACTGGAGCAATTGAAGGAAACCAACTGTACCGCAGGAGAGACACAAACATTCAAAAACATACCTGATTAAAATTGGGCTTTTAACCCCTTGAATGTTCCATAGGTTTGCAATGCATTGGAGACCGCTGTAGCATACAAGGGGTAAAAATCTCCATATAACCCCATAGAGGATCAGAAGGGTACGTAACACAAAGCCCACTCTTTCATAAAATGGATATGTGTATTTTAGCATGTATCCCTTTAAAAACACTATCATTATTTAGCATGTGAATACAAAAGAACATTGTGGCTTTCATTGTGTCGCTGTCATTAAATGCTCCTTAAGTGGTACACTCCAGGCTTCACCAGGCTCAACATATTTATTTTGCTGTTAGAAGTCTTTGAAATTATTAATATACATGTGATGAAGCTAATGGCCTCAGTGTTATGTGCACACGAGCATGGTGATGGACACACACTGTGCTTCAGGACGTACAGCAGAGTTTGTGTTACCGTTATGCATTATAGCTGTACAGGTAAATGAATGAGAAAAAACAGACAGCCCATCCTTTCAGGCCCTAACAATAAACTGTTTCATCATTCATTTGTGAAGCTGGAGAAATAAAGCTTGTAATGAACGGGCGCCAAAGAATAGCAGATTTGTACTAAGAGAGACAATAAAACAATCAGCAGGGCCAACTATAGTTCAGTGCCATTTTAACTGTAGGATAAAGTGGGGCAACTGAGGGCCTGCCGATGAAATGGGCCATTAGAATCATGGACAACTAGACTGCCAACAGCGCAGTTTGGCTTCCCAAGATCTAAGTCTCCTACATGATCTTGGGCACACAACAATCTGCTCAATGTGTGAAAACAGGTGGAAAAACTGAGTATTGTGTGTAAACAGGAATGACAGCTTAGTGCAAAACCTAAGTGTGAAGCCTCTGTATCGAATTATGTTAATTGAATATAAACTTGAAATTGTGTGAAGCTACTATAAGCAACAGACATATCAAATTTAAATTTAAAGTAACGGTTGTATCACCTACTGAGGTTAAGAAATGGTAGAAAATACTTACCATTGTTGAAAGACAGCAAAATCAAAATGACATTTCCCTTTCTACCCATATGCTAGTGTGCACATACTATTTCCATAAAATGGTGCTACAGGAAAATCACATTTTTTAAACTTCAATCCCTTCAAAGATACTAAAATCTTTCAACGCCATGAAATTTCCTGCTGTGTTCAGTACCTAGCGCCAGCCCAAGAAATATTTTACACTATTGGTATGGGTTGATATTGTCCAGTGTGTGCCAGGAGTCTGGATACTAGTGGAACAAGGCTGGGGAAGCAGACAGTGTATATGTATGATTCTTTGACTACCAGTGGACATTGGAACAAGGCTGGGAAGCAGACACTGGATGTGTGTGTGTCAGAGGGGGGTGTCCAACATATTGTAAAACAGTTCTTTGTACACACCCCTTTGGAACAGAAAATCCAACATTTATTTATTTTATTTTTTTTTTTTAAAGTAGTCAAACCTTGTTGGGGAGGAAGGGCATCAGCACCCTCCTGATAGCCTTTGAACTATTTATCTCACATCCGATAGTGATGAGCAGTTAATAGAAGAGATGGTGCTAGTGAGCATGACTTGTTTGCCTCCAGACAACCTGAACTTCTGGGTTGAGTGAGAGGGACTGGAGGAAGTCTGTTGCATTATGGATGATGTCACAGTGATGTAGGTAGCATCCCTCAATCACACCCACTCAACCCAGAAGTTCAGGTTGTGTGGAGATGGGGGAGTTATGCTTCCTACACAGTCATGTCTACTGATCTCCCAGTGCTATCAGCTGGGCAATCAATCAATGGGGGGACATCAAAGGCTTCTGATTCTCCACCCTTAGTGTGGTTTGATCTCTTTTGTATTTATGTTTTGGGAGGGTGGGAAAAGTTGAAAAAAAGAAAAGGGTTTAAGTGGAACTGTTACATTTTAACATATAGGTGATTTTCAAAGAGCTCTAAAAATCACCCATATTATCCATATCCGCCTTTTTTTAAATTTAAAACAATGTTCAGATTTATTTAACTTTATTCATGAGTTAGATAGCTAGCATACTTGGAATACTAACATTCCACACAGCTATTCATCCCAGCTGCCATTCTCTGTCAGCCAATACTAACTCATTTGAATAACGCTAGGTATCTGAAACTACAGTTCCAAATAAAAAACAGCTTTCAAAATCACATATTTGTTACTAAAAGAATTCCACATTGAACACCTTGGATGTAGAGGCAGTTCTCTAAAGCAATGGGAAACAATATATGTGGGACCATTCTAGGATTTAAGGGGCTAAATTAAGCACAATTTAAATTAATAGAGATTCATTTTTGCTTCAAATGGTGCAGGTCGTTTGCTCCAGAAAAAACATCTTTGTCTCTATACATACACCCAAAAAAGTCAGTACTTACCCAGTCATATGAAAGTATCCAGCAACCTCTAGCAATTCCTAGGATTATATTTAATGTACGACGTGGACTGCCAGCAATGACGTGGGTGGTAGTTTCACATACGTGGTCCGAAAAGACAAATCCTCCAAACTTTTTGACCACCTGGATTATAGCATTCTGTTTCCTTGGCAAATATAAATGGAAATAAATTGACATTTTTTTTAACCCAAAAAACAGGTGTAAAAAGTGAACTGTAATTATAAAACACTGGATAAAATTGGCCAAGGATTATTTCAGTCCTTCAGCATAGCCAAATGCAATGCTGAGGGCTGTGGCTGATTGGGGATGATGGGATTTATAGTCTTCAACAGCTGGAGGTCCAAACATTGACTAACCCTGCTTTAGCACCATCACAAATATTTTCATACAGCAAGCAATGGGTTAACCTCATTAGTGCTAGAGATGCTTCAGACATTGCTTTGCAATGTACTGGAGCACCTAGCTCCGTACGTGACACCTAGCTCCAGTTCTTGGGGCACACAAACAGGCCAGGTTTGCAGGATCTCTCTACATAAACTCATGTGGATTAATTACAATAATTGTGCTACTTATTAACTACTTGCTGTCAAGCAGGGATATACTGATAGTGTGCACTGCTGGTGTGCCCTGAGGACTATTGGTGAGAATCACTGGTTTAACACTACAGATGTGTCAAACACATTGCAAAGCAATGCACTGAAGTAGTAACTTGCATCCAAGGGTTTATAGATAAAAAATAGTATAGAATCCCTAGCTAATTGAGCAGTTAATAAACAATCCATTTTTGGATGGCCAGAAGCACTTTTGTGGCAACTGAATATATAGATAACATAGTTTTTGTTTACTAAAGAAAAATAAGGTGATAATCCTCAAATATTAAGAGTGAAATAACTCTACCTTATGTCACTGGATTGCTAATATTTAGCCAGTGAAGATTTACTTTGGGCCTTAAAATGCACACACAAAGGGTCACAATAAGGTACTGTTTATACTGGAGGCTAAATCACAATGGTTCAAACACATGAAAAAATGAAAGAAACACTTATCATTTTCTCACATGGGACTGTTCACACTGAGAAAAAATGCAACGTGTACCAAGGCAGCAAATGCATCTTGCTGCAACTTATGGTCCAACAGTACATTATAGTAGCCTTATGAAATATGTATTGATTTCAAAGGTATTGTATGATATATTGCATGTTAATGTTATTATTGTGAGATGACAAAGCTGCATTATGAGTGGGAAAATAGAGAATCATACGATTCAACATTGAAAAATGCATGATAATCGCATGCAAATCACATACATATGTTCACATACTTTTATATGCGATTTCAGCACATGAAATAAATCACCAATGTAAACTTATCCTACATAGATGCAATTCTGGGGCAAATTAACTGCATTGGTAGAAATTAAAATTCACATTAATTTAAATGGGACTTTCGACCCATCAAATGCAAAGTAGGTCTCTCCAATGCATTGCCTTGCCATGAGTTGGAGACAATGTGTGGGAGACCTCTAGCTTTCAAGGGGTTAAACTGGGAATTCTCATGTCTCCCCTGTGGTGCAGATGGTTTGCTCCTCTTTAACTTGATGAATAAAGTCCAGGGGTGGAATGCAAAAAAGTGGAGCAATTTTTTGAAATGTATACATTTATGCAGTATATGCAAGTGCTCACATTTTGATGAAAGAAACACACTAATGCTTTGATGCTGAATAGCACATGCTCCTAAATTAACAGCAAAGTTAACAAGATGTATGAATGTGCGTTAATTGCTTTGTTGAATTAGGAGCAATCGCTAATCCTGTCACAACACAGGCCAGTGATCATTTTAGCAACAACCACTTTTTGAAACGCTTTAGCTAAAAAACTACAAACATTCGCTAATTCAGACAAAACCTGCACAATTGTAAATGTGATGAAGGCATGGAGACTAGATGGCAATGTAGGTGTATTTCAGGAGTGATTACAGGGATAAGATGGCAAAGAATCAAAATACTTGGAGGGAACTTCAAGAAAACACAAGATAGAAAAACATTTGAAATCAAGTTGATCAGTCACTTCAAAACACACTGGACTGAATAAGGACTTGGGATTCCTGTCACGCTATTTAAATGTTATATATTTATTTCTGATACATGTTTTACACATCTCTCACTATATATATATATATCTTCTATATATATAAAAGAATAAGCCTCACTGCATAATTTATGGTACCTCACACACAGAACATAATTTATGTCTCCTCAGAAAACAAACACACATTGAACAGAATGCCTCATTACATAATTTATGTCTCATTAGGAGACACAGCTCCTATTGGGTGATTCAGTGGGGACTTTACTGCTCCCATTGGGTGATTCAATGGGGGCATGTTACAGGGAGTTGGCCCGCCCCCTCTAGCCCACCCACCACTATCCAACTGACAAAAAAAAAAATAAATAGCTGCCACTGGCTCCTGAAGTAGGGGATATCAATAACTTCTCCTGGTCCACACACACTCTCACTCAGGATCATGACCCCACAAACACACTATTTCACCTCCCACAGATAACTGTAACCCTCCATACACTGTGTGTCAGTACGAGGGTGTAATGTTTTCATAAAATACAAACTCAGGGATAAACTTAATAGCAACTCTTTTATTTAACTCTTTTCATCACCTCACTCTTCATCAGTCACCTCACTAACTGTCTGTTTTCAACTGTCACTCCTCCACTTCCTGCTTCCTGCCCTTTCTCCTTAAAGGGAGAGAGATGCTTTGCTGTATGTTACAAAGGGCAAGCCTCAAACACCACTATCTATTTGTTCCCTCAGCATATTGCTAAGCTGCCTCAACTGAAGAGCCACCGTGTGTTATATTGCTATGTTACCATAACTTAACACTTTGAGTGCCAGAGGGGTACACAATGCATTGCATTGGGTGATTCAATGGGGGAGTGATTTAAATCATGCAGGGAGCTGGCCTGCCCCCACTATCCAGCCCACCCACCACTATCCAAGTAACTGAAAAAACAAAATGGCTGCCACTCGCTCCTACACCACAGACACAAACACATCAGACAAAACACACACACACACACACTCAATCATACACACTCACAATAATTCACACACACTCTCTCAAATACACACACTCTCACACACACACACTCTCACTCACACACTCACACTTTCACTCTCACTCACACACACACACACTCTCACTCAATCACACACTCACACTTTCACTCTCACTCACACACACACTCTCACTCAATCACACACACACTCTCACTCAATCACACACACCCTCACTCAATCACACACACCCTTACTCACACGCTCTCTCAATCACACTCACTAACACACTCACATGCAATCACTCACACGCACTCACTCACACGCAGGGAGCCAGCACGATCCACCTTTCACCATAGTATGTGCAATTACCACATGCATTTCAACTATATGAATGAATGCCACAGTGGGGGCATAAGTATAAACACAAACTCATTACAATGACACATAAGTCACCCCCTTATGACTCACTTCTGTGTGTGTATGTGTCTCTGTGTGTGCCTGTGTGTTCCTCACTGTGTGTGTTGCATGTCTGTATCGCACTCTGTGTCTCTGCATGTTGTGCATTGCATGTATGTGTGTATGTCGCTCTTTATGCATCTCAGTGCATGCGTGTGCATTTGCGTTTGTCTTGCATCCATGTGTGTGCATTAATTCCCTATATATCCTGACGGGAAACGCCGTCCCACATTGCTAGTATATATATATATATATATATATATATATATATATATATATATATATATATATATATATATATATATATATATATATATACACACATACATACAGTGGGGCAAAAAAGTATTTAGTCAGCCACCAATTGTGCAAGTTCACCCACTTAAAAAGATGAGAGAGGCCTGTAATTTTCATCATAGGTACACTTCAACTATGAGAGACAGAATGAGACAAAAAAAATCCATAAAATCACATTGTCTGATTTTTAAAGAATTTATTTGCAAATTATGGTGGAAAATAAGTATTTGGTCAATAACAAAAGTTCATATCAATACTTTGTTATATACCCTTTGTTGGCAATGACAGAGGTCAAATGATTTCTGTAAGTCTTCACAAGGTTTTCACACACTGTTGCTGGTATATTGGACCATTCTTCATTGCAGATCTCCTCTAGAGCAGTGATGTTTTGGGGCTGCCGCTGGGCAACACGGACTTTCAACTCCCTCCAAAGGTTTTCTATGGGGTTGAGATCTGGAGACTGGCTAGGCCACTCCAGGACCTTGAAATGCTTCTTACGAAGCCACTCCTTCCTTGCCCGGGCGGTGTGTTTGGGATCATTGTCATTATGAAAGACCAGCCACGTTTCATCTTCAATGCCCTTGCTGATGGAAGGAGGTTTTCACTCAAAATCTCACGATACATGGCCCCATTTATTCTTTCCTTTACACGGATCAGTCGTCCTGGTCCCTTTGCAGAAAAACAGCCCCAAAGCATGATGTTTCCACCCCCATGCTTCACCGTAGGTATGGTGTTCTTTGGATGCAACTCAGCATTCTTTCTCCTCCAAACACAATGAGTTTTTACCAAAAAGTTGTACTTTGGTTTCATCTGACCATATGACATTCACCCAGTCCTCTTCTGGATCATCCAAATGCTCTCTAGCAAACTTCAGACGGGCCCGGACATGTACTGGCTTAAGCAGGGGGACACGTCTGGCACTGCATGATTTGAGTCCCTGGCGGAGTAGTGTGTTACTGATGGTAGCCTTTGTTACTTTGGTCCCAGCTCTCTGCAGGTCATTCACTAGATCCCCCCGTGTGGTTCTGGGATTTTTGCTCACCGTTCTTGTGATCATTTTGACACCACGGGGTGAGATCTTGCTTGGAGCCCCAGATTGAGGGAGATTATCAGTGGTCTTGTATGTCTTCCATTTACGAATAATTGCTCCCACAGTTGATTTCTTCACACCAAGCTGCTTGCCTGTTGCAGATTCAGTCTTCCCAGCCTGGTGCAGGTCTACAATTTTGTTTCTGGTGTCCTTCGACAGCTCTTTGGTCTTGGCCATAGTGGAGTTTGGAGTGTGACTGTTTGAGGTTGTGGACAGGTGTCTTTTATACTGATAAGTTCAAACAGGTGCCATTAATACAGGTAACAAGTGGAGGACAGAGGAGATTCTTAAAGAAGAAGTTACAGGTCTGTGAGAGCCAGAAATCTTGCATGTTTGTAGGTGACCAAATACTTATTTTACCTAGGAATTTACCAATGAATTCATTAGAAATCCTACAATGTGATTTCCTGTATTCTTTCCCCCCATTCTGTCTCTCATAGTTGAATTGTACCTATGATGAAAATTACAGGCCTCTCTCATCTTTTTAAGTGGGAGAACTTGCACAATTGGTGGCTGACTAAATACTTTTTTGCCCCACTGTATGGATAATGGATATGCACGCAACGCTCCAGAGGTATAACATTTGTAGGAAAAGGTGTGCACTCACAGGTTGTATCCGTGAGTGCACAGCTATTCCTACATATCTATCTTACTGTGCAAAGGTCTTAGGCAGGTGTGAACAAATGCTGTAAAGTAAGAATGCTTTCAAAAATAGACCTGATAATAGTTTATTTTTATCACTTAACAAAATGCAAAGTGAGTGAACAGAAGAAAAATCTAAATCAAATCAATATTTGGTGTGACCACCCTTTCCCTTCAAAACAGCATCAATTCTTCTAGGTACACTTCCACACAGTTTGTTAAGGAACTCGGCATATAGGTTCTTCCAAACATCTTGGAGAACTAACCACAGTTGTGCTGTGGGTTTAGGTAGCCTCAGTTGTTTCTCCCTTTCTTCATTTAATCCCAGACAGACTTGATGTTGAGATCAGGGCTCTGTGGAGGCCATACCATCACTTCCAGGATGCCTTGTTCTGCTGAAGATAGTTCTTAGTCACTTTGGCTGTATGTTTGGGGTTGTTGCAATGTTGCAGAATAAATTTAGGGACAATCAGAGGCCTCCCTGATGATATTGCATGATGGATATGTATCTGCCTGTACATCTCAACATCGAGGAGGACATTAATGCTGACCAAATCCCCAACTCCATTTCTGGAAATGCAGCCCCAGACTTGCAAGGAACCTCCACCATGCTTCACTGTTGTCTGCAGACACTCATTCACATACCAGTCTCCAGCCCTTCAGCGAACAAACTGACTTCTGCTACGGCCAAATATTTCAAATTTTGACTCCTCAATACAGAGCACCTACTGCCATTTTACTGTGCCCCAATACCTGTGTTTTCGTGCATAGTTGAGTCACTTGGCCTTGTTTCCACGTCGAACTAGACTTCTCCGGACAGCAGATGGGTGTACCAGGATCCCAGTGTTTTCTGTCAATTCTGAGCTGATGGACATCTTCTAATTGTGAAGGGAAGAAAGCATAATGTGTCTCATCTGCTGCACTAAGTTTCCTTGACGAACCTCTGTGTCTACAGTCCTAAACTGTTTCTTTGTGCTTCTTCAAAAGAGCTTGGACACCACCTCTGGAAACCCCGTTCTGCCTTGAAATTTCTGCATGGGAGAGACTTTGCTGATGCAGTATAACTATATTGTGTCTTGTTTCTGTGCTCAGTCTTGCCATGGTGTATGACTTTTGACATTAAACAGTCTTCAGCAACCTCACCTTGTTAGAGTTTGACTGTTCCTTACCCAGTTTTATTCCTCCTACACAACTGTTTGTTTCAATTAATGATTGTGTTTGAACCTACATATTAAATTGATGATCCTTAGCACATGTTTAGTATAATTGTTTAATCATAGATATAACTATATGCCTACAAAATCCCTGACTTTGTGCAAGTGTACCTAGAAGAATTAATGGTGTTTTGAAGGCAAAGGGTGGTCACACCAAATATTAACATGTCTATTTTTGAAAGCATTCTTACTTTACAGCATTTTTTCACACCTGCCTAAGTCTTTTGCACAGTACTGTATTTTTTTCACTTGCATCAGTGTGCTGTGATTATGTCTCTCTCCTCCTGTCCCCCTTGCTGAAAGTTCTGACAGGAAATGACTCAGCAGTTTTTATCATATTCTGTTTGTCAATGAATTTCTTCTCAAATAGAATGTAACAGAATAACTGATTGGAATTTGACCACTAGATAGCACTGTTAATGTAAGAAAAACACAACCCCCCCCCCACCACACACAGACTTAAACTAATAACTCCGGAAACATGCATCTCTCAGCAGTGGGAGTACCCTCCTTTTACTCAACAGGAAAAGCCCTATAATATTTAATTTTCATAAAAACATTTACTGTTCCTTTATGATTATCATGTTCCTCAGACGTGTTATTACCCATTCTACATGAGCTTACAAAAGATTTAATTTTCAGAAGAAATACAGCCAGCACATTTCATATATACCTTCACACTGTGATGCTATGCTATCCCCGATTATTGCTCAGATCCAGTACACTGAGCATTATGTTTCAATATGGCAGGTGAACAGGGAAACAGTACAGTCTTGCAACTCCCTGAGGATGCTGTACTAAAAAGAACTGAAACAAATCTAGCACAAACAAACCTCATGGGGGGGTTTAACCCAATAAATGCTAGAAAGATCTATTTTTCAAGCTCATGCAGACATACTGTCTCCTCCATGCTCTCATTCCATCTCTCCACATGTACTCAGCTCATAGGATGGAGTAAGACTACACATGGCTTACAAAGCCTTTGAGATGCACAGTAGTGGAGCAACCAACAGTTTCTGTCTCCTTCCAAAGCAGTGTGTGTTATGCGAGTCAGCAGGGAGCACTGACATAATTGAATACATTTGTAACATTGGAAACTTGACCTCCTGAAGTAAGGATGGTGAGAGCATCATGAAACATGTTGAGAGCTATTAAATCCAGTAAATTCCAATAAGCCATCTAGGTATATTCGGATACTCATTTGGATTTGAACCCTGAGAAAAATTGCCTGTGTATTCCCGAGCAGGCACAGGATAATAATAAATCCTGTGAACTCTTTGTTGGTAGAGGTCCATATACTGGTTAAAAAACATCCATGAGTATTTGTTCCTTAAAGGGATAGTAATGTTTCATAATAAAAGCAGCTCTAATTAATCATCATAGTATTTGGACTTTGGAGAATGTTATTTCAATTCTGTCAAAGTTGTAGTTCCAGAGTAATTCAATGACAAAGTGTCCCCCTCCCGCCCCTTTTACTGATGTCACACTGTTCAGCCAGAGCAGAAGGGAGGTGCCCAGGTAGACTGCAGAGAGGGACAATCTTCAATTAAGATAAGGGAAAAACCTGAAAAGCTTGTCAAGGGGGGCAGGGATTTCATTGTTTTCATAGGAATAAGAGTGTCCCCTTCTGTTATCTGTCTGGTCTATTGACTGCATTCCACATCTGAGAAGAGATGGCTTACAGTAGGTAAAGGGGGCGGGAGGGGAAACTTTGCTTGTGAATATCTCATAAACCATAAAGGTTTGAGAGATAAGACATATCATTCTTCATGTTTTTTTAATGCCTACAAAATAAAGTTAAAACGAAGTATTACTATCCCTTTAATGTTACATTATTGCGATATACAACAGTGCAGTACACCATTCTGGTTTACATTCTCTTTCTGTTTATGTTTGACAACTTCTGGCTGCCATATCCTATATTACCATAAGAGGTAATTTTTATAAATATATATATATATATATATATATATATATATATATATATATATATATACTGCTTACAGTAGGCTGGATTAAGACAAACAATAAATGAATAATAATTACCTCACTGGCATTAATAAGTGCTTGCTCCAAACAGCCAAGGATAGCAGGGATGATTTTCGAAATATAATAGGTCTCTTGTCACTGTGTTCTGTAATGGCATGTTGCCCTACTTGTGGTATGCAATGGTTTAAGATGTACTGCAGTTTTGCTGGTCTCATGTACTTCAAGATAAAGAAAATATCTGCAATTGGACCTGGCTGAAAATATGCTCTTGATAAACTGCCATGTGCAGAGTTTGACAAATATGTCCCAAGCATCATACTGTTTGCAATACATAGAAAAAACTTAAAATTTATGGAAAGTTTCTCCACATGTGTGCAATCTCAACTGCATATGCATTGACCCAAAAAGTTTGCAATTGATAGAAGCAAAATGTGGATGCTGCCATAAACTGGGAAAAAAGAGCATGTTTTCTATCTCACACAGCTTACAAAGTAGAAAGGCAATGACCCAGAAAGTTGGCCTTGACTAATGTGACCGTATGTCCATTGTAATGCAGGATGCTTATGAAAAGAAACACTGCATGCTTGGAATGGTTCCTGTGCAGTCCCATAAAATTACATTTTCATGTGTCTTGAATTAAATGATCTGGTTTCCTAAGCTATGATCAATTTTACTGTAATCTATTTAACATATTTTATTACCCTTCAACTTAACTAACAATAGGGAGCTCCCCCCAACTCACCTTTCAGGGCTAGGCAACCTGTGGCTTCCCAGCTGTTGCTGAACTAGAACTTCCACCAAAATACTTAGCCAATCTAAGTTTATGGAAATTGTAGTCCTAATCCAGTAACAGCTGGGGATAGCCAAAGATCCATCACCACTGTCCTAGTAGTCAGCTCACTACTGAAATGTTCTCTTCATGTTACCCATCTGTGGATCTCCACATCGCCACCTCCTTTTTCTCTATAGTCTTGCACTGGATGAATTCTGGGTTGAAAATGACCCTCTCTCCTCCTAGAAGTTAGCTCAACTTCTACATTAGTCATCCATGACTCTCCACATCTCCATCTCCTTTCCTCTATAGTCTTGCACTGGATGAATCCTGAGGGTTATAATGAACCTCTCTCTTAATAGATGTCAGCACGGTGTTGAAGGATGTTATCCATCCTTGGTCCTCCACTCCAGAACTTCAGCTCATGATTTCAGGTGACATTAATTATTTCCTACTCCTCACTGGTTAGTCGTGGCCTTGGAAATTGACCCATCTTCACCTCCTCACTGGTTGGCAGTTGGATGAGGAAATTGGTATGCCCCATGTCTTCCTGCTCATTGGTTTGAAGTAGGAACAATGCTGGGCTTAGCCTGAAAAACAGACTGGCTGGCTAGAAGCTGTAGCAACACATAGCAAACTTCTCAGCTGTTATCTTCTCAGAGGCTGAGTAAATATGATACTACTTAAAGTCCCAAAACTGTATAGTATCAAATGAAGGGATCTTGTGGCCTGGCCTGTAGTAATGAGACCATTGGTTACATTATAGATGAGAGTTTATCTGTATAACATGTCTGAGGAAGAGATCTAAGAAGTCTTGAAAGCTTACATTTTAAATCTGTTTAGTTAGCCAATAAAGGTATCAACTTGACAAAAAAATTCTGCATTGGTTACATTATGACAGATGTGTACTATAGCCCCAAAAGCGGCCATAATCTTTGTTAATGTCACCAACGTAGGAGGCAAATAACATAAGCTGAGAAACTAGTCGAGTGATTTTGTTTATTATTTAATTAAATGTAATTGTAACATAGTTGATGAGGCTGAAAAAGATATGTGTCCATCAAGTCCAGCCCATGCCAAAAACACCCCTGTTGATCCAGAGGAAGGCAAAAAAAACCCCAAGTGGATAAAAAACAAAATTCCTTCCAAACTCCAAATGGCAGTCAGATATTTCCCTGGCTCAACATTCTATCTGCTTTGAAGCCATCTGTCATTATAATCAATATTGTTCTGTGCTAGATAGGTATCCACTGCTTTTTTTTTTTTTTTTTTTTTTAAACAGTTGCATTATCTGCAAGTACAACATGCTGAGGCAAAGAATACCATAGCTTTACCGCACTTACTGTAAGGAATCCCTGTCTTTGTTTTAGTCAAAAGCGCCTTTCCTCTAGTCTTAATGGATGACCTCTTGTTCTTTGCGTAAAAAATTCATTGGCTAGTTCTTTGTATTGACCTTGAATGTATTTGTAAATTGTAAGCAAATCTTCCCTTAAATGTCTCTTCTCTACTGTAAACAAACCCAGTTTGGCTAGTCTCTCTTTATAACTCAGATCCTCCAATCCCTTTATCAGTTTTGTTACATGTCTCTGCACCTTTTCCAGTTCAACAATGTCTTTTTTAAGAACTGGCACCCAAAATTGTACTCCATATTCTAGATGAGGCCTAACCAAGGATTTATACAGAGATAGGATTATATTAGCATCCCTTGCATCTATACCTCTTTTTATGCAGGCTAGTACTCTGCACACTGCTGTGAAGTCTATCGTCTATCAGCACTCCTAAATCTTTCTCTAATGAGGATTCCCCAAGTTGTTCCCCATTTAGAGTATATGTAGCAAGTTTGTTTCTACAGCCAAAATGCATAACCTTACATTTATCTACATTAAGTGTCATCTGTCACTTTTCTGCCCATTCACTCAGTTTATCTAAATCCTTCTGCAGAGAAAAAAAATTGAGCTCTGTATCCATTTCCTTACATAGCTTAGTGTCATCAGCAAATATTGAGATGCTACTTTCAATTCACACTTCAAGATTATTAATAAACAAATTAAAAAGCATTGGGCCCAGGACTGAACCCTGCAGAATCCCACTCATCACTTTAGACCAATTTGAAAAGGTTCCATTTACAACAACTCTCTGCCATCTATCATTTAACCAGTTCCCAATCCATGTACAGATAACACAGAGCAAACCAAAGCCTTTTAATTTATGCAGTAACCTGCTGTGAGGCACTGTATGAAAGGCTTTTGCAAAATCCAAGTATACTACACTACAGCAATTCCCCTGTCCAAATTGCTACTTACTCTTTCATAAAATGCAAGTAAATTAGTCTGACATGATCTATTCTACATGAAATCATGCTGATTCCTACTAATAATATTGTTTGTCTTTACATAGTTCTGAATAGTGTCAGTTAATAATCCTTCTAGTATCTTACCCACTATGGAAGTCAAGCTCACAGGTCTATAATTTTCTGGTTTGGATCTTGCTCCCCTTTTAAACAATAGAACTACATCAGCTTTCCTCCAATCACTGGGCACTATGCCTGATGAAAGTGAATCAATAAATATTAAGTATAATGATCTTGCTATTACTTTCTATTACTGAACTAAGTCCCTTAAGTAGCCCTGGGTGTATACCATCAGGTCCAGGTGTTTTATTCACCATAACCCTCTCTCCAGTATCTTTTGGACCTTGTCCTCAGTAAGCAATGTAAATAATGGAAGAAATTCCATTGTTTTGTCTGTTTGCCCATATCCCGTCATTGCTGCTTCCTATGTATATACTGAAGTAAAGAATGTATTTAGGGTGTCAGCCATAGCCTTATCCTCACTAATCAATTCACCTGTCTCAGTCCCCTAAGAGGACCAATATCAACCTCAACTTTTTTATTAATATACTTGTAGAATTGTTTAGGGTTTTTCTTGCTCTCATTAGAAATATTTCTCTAATTTCCAATTTTAGCTAGCTTAGTTGCTTGTTTGCAGATTTTATTACATTCTTGATATTTTTTAAATGATGCATCTGGCCTGTTTGACTTAAACACTTTATAAACTATTGAATATGTGATTACACTGATTGAGAGTTTACGTATACATTGTTCAGTATGATTACAAAGCACTATTAACTGTCATATATTTTATTCTTTCCCTACAAATGACCATTTGTCCCATGGACCTGCCTGCACCATCTGAATATATGATGCATTAGATTGTTGACGGGGCTAAAATGCTGCATCTTCAACTTTAGAAGATGGCACCACATTGAATCTAACACTTCATTCAGCATTCTCCACTAAAGACTTGGTGTAAGCAGGAGGGGGTAGCCTTTTTCCTTGTGGGCAATCTTTATAGTTGAGATGGACTGCACCTTAGCATAAGGAGGGGGCACAGTGCTGGGCATTGGGGTTGGAGGAGACTTTAAACTAGAAAGGGAGGAAAAGGATGCCTTAACACAGGATGGTGAAGGTAGAATAATTGAGGAAATGGGATTAAAGAAGGGGCATGGGGGTGGAGAGGGGGAATGGGCTAGTTCATCTAATAAGGAGGAGCCTGATAAAAGGCAAATACATTTTACAAATAATTCCCACAGAATGACAAAAAGATAAAACATTTGCATGCAAATTCTCATATTCTGGCTGGTAAGATGGGGGAACTAGAAATGATTGCAATGCATGAGGAGTATGATCTAATTGGTATGTCTGAAACCTGGTCAGGGAAGGAATTTTTTTACCCATTTGGGGTTAAATTGGAAATGGCTTCAGGGTGTTTGTTTGTTTTTTTTTGCCTTGCTCTGGATCAACAGGGGTGTTTTGGCATGGGCTAGACTTGATGATGGACACGTGCCTTTTTTCAGCCTCGTCAACTACATTACTATGTTAAATGGCATTTCTATTTTTTAAAACTCACCAGCTGCACGTATCAAATATTTGTCTTAATGCTTTTAATTCTGAAGGTATACATTTTGACAATTTGGCCATCACTTTAAATGTCTGTTGATGGGAGGGTAATTCATACATGCATCATTGTGTTTGATCAAAGTTTACTAAATGATGTATAAATCCATATTATATAAAGATTCATCTGGAGTGCCAGCTGAACACCAGGTAAAACACTTACCTGAGAGCACAAAAAATTGCACTTGTATTAGACTGCTTAGGTTGGGACCCACCCAGCATAAAAGACATGAGCTGGCAGGGAAGGGGGTAAGAGAGGGGTCACTGACACTCACTCCTGACCTGTGGCCTCCCCCACCTGGCTTATGTATTTAGTCCTCACTTCTAAGATCCTTATACACAACATTGGGTGAATTATACTGCTTTATGAAGTTAAGGAGTTGGGAGAGTGGGAGAAGGGTAGAGAAGGATTATTACAATTGTTAAATAGACTTATTAAAATAGACTAGTTTACCACATATATATGTTCCTGGGAACTTTGGGAAGTGTTCAGCAGTTTTCTGCTGAAAAACTGACAAAAAATGTTTAATTCTTGATCATTGTATTGGGGATCTGTTGAATATTTTGTTTTTTGTAGGGTTGTTATATAGTTTCTTTTAGTGAACAATCTTCTACTCATAAGTTTCTTAAATGTATTTGACACATTTCCATATATTATAGTGTAGAATACCACTATAAAAATTCTAGCCCAATTAAGGTATGATTATATCCTATTTGCTTATGATTCCACATTTTAGGAAGGTACAGTATGGTAAGACAGAAGACATCATTTTAACATTTATCCCCCTTTTTGTACCCAGTAACGGTTATTTTGATCACCTATGTAATTGTTTGGATTTATGAATTTTAGTTAAATGAACAGTAACAGCTCAGAATAAGAAGTCTATGCAGAAAATTCTGTTGGCGCCTATGGATCAACTTTAGGTAGATTTTTCCCACAAATTAATATATAATTAGTACTGAATATCATGGGCCTCTTGTTTCACTGTATAAGTATATGCGTGGTCAATACTAGGATCTCTCTGGTAAACTTCTCATTCCAAAGCCTGATCCAATAACTATGGACTACCCTTTAAGAGTAGAGGAAAAGAAGTTTCAACTTCAGCAAAGGAAGGACTTTTTTACAGTAAGGTCTGTTAAATTGTGGATGTCCTTGCCCAAGCATGTGGCAATGACAGATACAATAGATACATTGAAAAGAGGATTAGATTCATTTCTAGCTGAACGGAACATACATATTTATACAGAGTATTAGAAGGTAAAGCAGGAAGTTCTGGTAAAGAGAGAAATACCCATTAAGGAGTGGGGAAGGCTTATATAATTCTCACTTATACTGTGGAAAAGGATGAACTTGATGGACTTCTGTCTTTTTTCATCCAAATTTACTATGTAAGTATGTCCACAGAGGTGCATTTGATTCTTTGACATTGGACTCAAGGACTTCAAACTCCTCCCACTATAATAGAGTTGGAAAGGAAGACATCAGCGAGATGAGTTTGGGATCATGGAGCCTGGCAACATACGTCACTCCCTCTTGCATGATATGCATTACAAATTAAAGAGTAAATGAACACTAACATAGTAAATTAGGTTGAATAAAGACAAGTCCATCAAGTTCAACCTTCTCCTCATACCCCAGTAATTGTATAGCTTTCCTGCTACAAAAGAAGTTAGTCTTTATCAGACCTTCCTGATCTGCCTACTAATAAACAGTATAACTCTGTATGTTCCCTTTGGAAAGAAATGTATCTAATCTTCTCTTGAATGTATCCATTGTATCTTACATAACCACCTCCTTGGGCAAAGAATTCCACAATTTAACAGACCTCACTGTAAAAAAAAAAAAAAAACTTTCCTCTTCTGAAGTCTAAACCTCCTTTCCTCTAATCTCAAGGGTTGTCCCCTGGTCATCTGATCAGGCCTTGAAATAAACAGCTCACTGCAGAGATCCTTGTATGGACCTCTCATATATTTGTACAATGTGATAACGTCTCCTCTTAGTCTTTTCTCTAGAGTAAATAAACCAGGTTTGTCAAGTCGTTCCTCATATGTCAATTCCTCCATTCCCTTAATTAATTTTGTTGCTCTTCGCTGTACCCTCTCTAGTTCTAGTATATCCTTTTTTTAGAATTGATGCTCAAAACTGCACTGCATACTCAAGGTGAGGTCTTACCAATGATTTGTACAATGGCAAAATAATGTTATCCAATCTTGCTTCAATACCTCTTTTTATGCAAGACAGGATTTTGTTTGCCTTTGCTACTGCTGTTTGACACTGGTCACAGTTTCCAAGTTTGTAGCTGACAAGGATACTGAGGTGTCTCTCTAGCAAAGAGTCCCCTAAAATGATTCCATTAAGTTTATAAGTAGCCTTGGGATTATTTCCTCTTAAATGCATGACTTTACACTTCCCCACATTAAACTTCATATTCAATTTGTTTGCCTAATCTGCCATTTTATATAAATCCCTCTGTAGAAAGCAATTATCCTGTACTGAATTAATTACCCTGTATAATTTAGTGTCATCTGCAAATATTGATATTTTGCCTTCTAGATCTATTTCCAGGTCATTTATAAACATGTTAAAAAGCAGCAGACCTAATACTGAACCCTGAGATACTCCACTCTCCACTTTAACTGTATTGGAAAATTGTCCATTTACAACCACACATTGTTCCCTATCCTTCAACCAGTCTTGTATCCAATTGCAAAGGTCATCTCCTAGCCCCAATTTCCTTATTTTATACCCCAGACTTCTGTGTGGCACAGTATCAAATGCCTTTGCAAAGTCTAGATATACTACATCAACTGCCTTGCCATTATGAAGGTTGCTGCTTACTTCCTCATAGAAGCTGAAAAGGTTAGTTTCGCATGATCTATTCTTCATAAAACCATGTTGATTCCTGCTAATGATCTTATTTTTTGTGTTGCAATCAGGGGCGGATTGCCCTATCGGGTGTCCCCCGGTGGACCACAAAGTTATGGGCCGGTAGGGAGATCAGATGATCTCACTTCTCCAGCTCACAACTCAATGGACGCAAGGTGCAGCTAGCTCACCAAAGCTCTGCAGCAGACCGGGTCTTGTTCTTTGTACTTGTCCCGCCCCCAAGGCTGACTTAGCTGGCCCTGCTCTGCCTGCAGTGTGTCCTGGTGCAGTGCATGATTGAGTAGAACTTTTGGGACCTAACTACCTAGCAGATTAAATAGGTATTATTTAATTTTTAACTAATTGTACCCATTGTTAGAGAGGCTTAATTTACCTTCTGATAACCCTTTAACCCACTGTATGCTTTAGAGAGGTATAGCTCAATTATTAACACTTTGCATACCAGACAGGATTACAGCAATGTTTTCATCTGTTATTAACCAGATGAATTCCTCATAGGTGCAGTACCTCATGGATTAACCTCTTGTGTGCTAGAGAGGCATAATTAATCAGTAATCAACCCCTTGTATGCCAGAAAGGTGAATAAAGTTGTTAATTATTGATGAATTATGCCTCTTTAGCACACAAGGGGTTAATCATTGAGGTACACATTCCTGTGCAATGTGTTGTGCACCTATGAGACATTCAATGGCTGAATCACAGAACACATTGCTGTACACCTCTCTGGCATACAAGGGGTTAATAACTGATCATTTATTGCACACAGTATGTTAAGAGGTTAATAGCCAACCATTTATGCCTCTTTAACAATGCATACAGTGGGTTAGGTTAACCCTTTGAGTGCCAGAGTGGTAAGCAACGCATTGCACAGCAATGTTTTACATACCTCTATGGCACTCAAAGGGTATTAATATATACATACAGATTAGAATACCAGCTAGTGGGCCAGTTATATAAAAAAATCCCCCAGGCTGGTATTGCACCACAATCCGCCCCTGGTTGTAATCCTGAATATAGTCCCTTATTATCCCTTCTAGCAGTTTTCCCACTACAGAGGTCAAGCTCACAGGTCTGTAGTTTCCAGGTTCTGTTTTAGTTCCCTTCTTAAATAGAGGCACTACATTGGCTCTTCGCCAATCTTGTGGCACTCAGCCTGTGGTGAGAGAATCTTTAAAGAGTAAATATAGGGTTTTTGCCAACACTGCACTGAGTTCCTTAAGAACCCTTGGATGTATACCATCAGGACCTGGTGCTTTGTCGGTCTTAATTTTGTTCAGTCTACCCATGACATCTTCTTGAGTTAACCCAATATCTGATAATTGTATTGTTTTATTAGTTACTTGTTGAGGCTCTTCTACCATTCCTTGCTCCCTAGTACATACTGATGCAAAGAAAGTGTTTAGAATATCGGCCTTTTCCTTATCCTCACTAATCAACTCACCCATCTTATTTTTGAATGGTCCAATGCAGTCCCTCTTAAGTTTTTTGCTATTTATATATTTGAAAAACTTTTTTGGATTAATCTTACTTTCCCTTGCAATTTGAGTTTCATTTTCTAATTTTGCTACCCTAACTGCCTTTTTGCATTCTTTGTTGCACTCCCTGTATTTTAAGAAAGAATGTTCAGTTCCTGCAGATTTAAATAATTTGAATGCTTTTTTTTGTTCTTTGCCATTTCATCCTTTACATGTGCATTTAACCACATTGGCTGTGACATACTTCTTTTGCATTTGTTCCCATTGGTATATACTGTTGGGTACATTTCCGCAACCTAAATTTGAATTCTGACCATTTATTCTCAGTATTTTTGTCTTTAAATAATGTATCCCAGTCGATGTGTTGCATTGAAGCCCTTAATAATTTGAAGTTAGCTTTTTTTAAAATTCAGAGTTTTGGTTGAACCTATACAGTTTTGCTTTGCCTAACTGATCTCAAATATAACCATGTTGCGATCACTGTTTCCCAAATGTTCACTTACCTTAATATTGGATACCATTTCTTTGTTATTCATTATCACTAGGTCCAATATATTGTTATTTCTTGACGGCACTTCCACCATTTGTGACATGTAGCTTTCACGAAGTATGCTCACAAAACTGCTACCCTTATATCTGGATAATTAAAATCTACCATAATTATAGTATGCCCGATCTAGGAAGCTTTCCTCATTTGCAATAGCAGTTGGGCCTCAACATTGTCATCAATATTTGGTAGTAGCATATACCCACCAACACCTTTTTTTTACCTTTTACACCTCATTTAGTCTCAATTTCTAACCACAAGGACTCCACATTTTGGCCAGTTTCCTCACTAATATCACCTCTCAAAATTGTATTTAACTCTGGTTTCAAATATAAGCACATACCTCCCCCTTTTCTATTAATCCATTAATATAGCCCTCTATATTTACAGCCCAGTCATGTGCATCATTCCACCATGTTTCTGTTATACCAATTATGTCCAATTGGTCATTAACCGCCAGCAATGCTAGTTCTCCTATTTTATCTACCATACTTCTTGCATTTGCTAGCATATAATTAATTTTGAAGTCTTTACATATACCACTCCCTACATGCCTTTTATCTACATCTTCATTTACAAGGAATTCCTCCCTATTGTCTACATTTATCCCCACCCTTTCTCCATCCCCCTGGTCATTTACTTGGACCCGGTTCCTATCTGCTCTATCTACCAAATTTTTGCTGTCTATACCCTCCACCCCTTTCCCAGTTTAAAAACTCCTCCAAGCTTCTTAGCATTTGCTCCCCTAGCACAGAGGCTCCTCTACCATTTAGGTGCAATCCATCACTTCTATATAGATTGTACCCAAGAGTCAGCCCATTGCTCTAAGAACACAAAACCCTCCTTCTTACACCATTGCTTGAGCTATGCATTAAGCTCCCTGAGCTTCCTCTGTCTACCTGCACTGGCGCATGGCACAGGTAGTATTTCAGAAAATACTACCTTAGAGGTCCTTGCCTTGAGCTTGCACCCTAAGTCCCTGAAATAATTCTTTAGGGACCCCCATCTTCCTCCTACTTTGTCATTGGTACCAATATGTACCAAGGCAGTTGGATCACTTCCAGCCCCTCCCAACAATCTGTCAGTCCTGTCCACAACATGCCGAACCCGAGCACCCGGGAGACAGCATACTGTTCGACATTCACATTCCTGCTGGCAGATTACCCTATCTACCCTCCTAATAATAGAGTCCCCTATTACCACCACCTGCCTTGGTTTCTGCCTACTCTGAATCCCATCTAGTCTGTAAGGAGGACTGTTCCCCTGGCTGCTAGAGGAATTAGCCCTCTCCAGTGTCGCCAATTCTGAGCTATCCTCATCCACATCTTCACACAAACTTGGAAATCTGTTGGACTGAGTCAACTCAGAACTGGCCTTCCTCTTCCTCTGCCCATTACCTCCCCTCCTTACTGTTACCCAGCTGTCTACCTGTTGCTCCTCTTCTACAACTCCACCCTCCTCACCACTAATCCCACATACTACCTGCTCTGTGACTTCTAAACTCCTTTCCAGGTTTCCAATGTCTCGCAATGTTGCAATATTTCTTTCCAAATCCAATATCTTAGACTTTAAAAAGAAAATATGCTCACACTTGGCACAATGGTATGACCCCTGGAATGATTGCTCCAAGCGTTCAAACATGTGACAAGAAGTGTATTGCGTGAAATTGTCTAGCCTGCTATCACTCATACTTGGTTTTACAACTCAATAAGATTTATCCTGTCTTCTAGAGCTCACTCTAAAGTAACCAACTTTCAATGTTAATGCAGTAACTCCCTTGAAATTAGTCACCTCAGAGCTCTGCTGATTTTCAACTCCTGATTCTATTCCAACTCCAGATTTTTTCTAACTCCTCTTCCCTTGCTTGCAGTCACAAGAAATGCAGTCTCAAAGAGCCTGAGGACTGTATTTATAATAACGCTACAGCCAGGTGACTTCCCTTAGCCAATCACCCATAATCACACAGGCCAGAGAAAATCCCAATTAACAGTTGGTTAATTTAACCCTCACAATACACACAAAATGAAAAAAACTTTTTTTTTTTTTTTAAACCTTAATAAAACACCAAACACACTAACATCCTTAACCAGATTTGTTTCTAACTCCTCTTCCCTTGTCTGCAGTCACAAGAAATGTGACTAATTACAAATTAAAGATTAAATGAATTAACACCTTAACAAATAAACTGTGGTTATATACACTTAAATGCACTGTACTGCATACTAACATCTGTACAATTCTCTGTTTGTTTTCTGAAGCCTCAGATCTAGCCTAACATATGAGTGAGAGGATCAGTCATTCCTGCCTTTTTCAGGGCTCCCATTGATTGTCTAGGATAATCAGATAAAATGTAAAGATAAGACAACAGCTTTTCTCAATACAAGAGCAGTGGTCACTAATCACAATAAATTGTCTCTTATTATTCTTATTACAAACCATCACAAACAAAATTAAACAAAGGATCTCTGAACAGGACAATTTACATATGTGTTGAAAAGCATATTTAAGATGGTATTTTAGGGAAACTAGCTGTAACTATGTTAAAGTTATAGCAATCTATTTAATATTTTGGCATTAGTGTTGCTTTAATAAGAAGAATACATAAGCCAGTCCATGCCACAGAGAATACCTAAATGGATGTATTAAACCTATCAAGAACAACACAGTTTTTAAGCAAGAAGTTTAAATACAATTTCTGGTTCCTTCATGTTAGTTCTATAATTGAAGAAGTTTATTTTAACACATGACTGTTTTGATTACATTATTTACTGTTTCACACGATACATTATGCATACTGTATCAATATCCGTGTCTTGCTATGAGAAAATTGGACAAGTTTAAATTTAAAACTCATTTTTAAAAAAGCGGAAGCTGACCTTGCTAAGCAATGAATTACTCATTATATCAACATAAGAGCAATAAAAATAAGCTATTAAAAATAATTGCCTATGTGAACCAAATTTAGATAAAGAGGAATACAATGAAATTGTTGCTATTCAATCAGCTGTAATCATAATATATGAAAACTAGTTGAAGTTTATATATATATATATATATATATATATATATATATATATATATATATATATATATATATAAAAAGGAGGATAGAAATGATGAAGTAAGTTTCCGATCTTAGAGAACATTTGGGAGTTAAAGCCTCTGACAAAAATGACTCAGAATGTAAATACTAGGTTTAGATAGTAAGTTGATCTTATGTGGTTTGGAAATCATCTCATAAATTAAAGATGGGAACTCCTGGGACAAATCAGATGAACAGTAGGGAACAGAAAACATTTACACTGATTTAAATGGCACTTTTAACCCCTTGAATGCTAGAGAGGTCTCCAGTGCATGCAAATCAATACATTAGAGGCCTTACGATTTGTTTTATTTTTGTCACCTACATTGAAGCGCTTTTGCTCCACAAGTACATCACTTTGTCTTTATACATAACGCCCAATGGCTCATATTTATAAAAGCTAGACTAGACTTATTCTGGAGAAAACCAACTGCACCATAGGGGACAAATAACAATTTCTTTTACTTTAAATTTAGCTTTTAACGGAATGCTAGCAAGGTCTCCAATGCATTGCACATCATTCAAGGGAATAAAAACCTCTATTTAAATGCATGGGATGAGGGGTGGATTATAGGGGAATACCAGCCCGGGCATTTTTTTTTTTTTTTTTTTTTTTTTTTTTTTTTTTTTTTTAAGCAGACCACTAGCTTCACCGATGTCCTGATCCACACTCCCTTGTGGTCCCTATGAGGCATGGGAAAACAGGCGCCAGGATATTATGTCATATCTTGGCGTTCTGCATTAATCCTTTGAGTGCCAGAGGGGAACGCAACGCATGCATTGCGTAACCCTCTGGCACTCAAAGGGTTAACAAGGACTGTGAAGGCTGTCACAGAGAGTGCCTGTGGCAACACAGACCTCTCCTTCAAAATATCGTGGGACGGTGAGGTGAGATCCTCTGATCTCCTCCACAGGCCCATGATCTAGCGGCCCACCGGGGGATGCCTGATCCCCCGATAGGACAATCCGCCCATGCATGGGACTTTAGAAAGTTTCATTTGGTCCCCTATGGCGCAGCTGGATTACTTCAGAATCAGTCCAGTTTGTTTTTATAGATATGGGCCAATGTATTTAGCTATAGACATTAGGAAGAAAACACAACAAAAGGATTATCATTATACAATATGTTTGGTCAACATGATAAAGACAATATAACTTTCACAAAGGATTCTGATGAAGGGTTCCAGCTTCTGATCAGCAAAGCCAGAATAAAGATGGTTTCTTGCAAAGTGAAAGATTATCAAATAATGTTTTCATGCAATAAATTCTAACACATCGTACAATAGTTCCGCCTAATGAAGCACTGTATGTGAAACCCTGTTAATCTTTAACTCATTTCTGATAGCATCACTCTTTCCTCACAGATGGTCCTTAACTTCAGATTAGCTTTTAACAAGATATGTCTGTCATTAGTGTATGTTGACTGGTAAGATGGTACAATGACTGGTACAATGGGAAGAGGAAATAAACTGGGGGCCACAGTATAAGCCTCTGAGGGTCACATGAAGCAGAAGGGCCTTCTGTTGCCCTCCACTGACATATAGCTTAATAGAGTTGCTCATTCTAGCCTTGTAAGTTTGTTGCACAACTGTATATATGCCACTTTCCATGACACCATTCTTCTATTTCCTTGGTGTGAATATTGCAAGTAAGGCATGTAATATGTGTTATCTCCAGCCCAGTACTGGTTGTTCCATTTCTACCCGCACATAATACAAAACTGGCAAGTTATTAACTCTTTGAGAGCCAGGGGGTATGCAATGCGTTGCATACCTCTCTGGCACTAAAAGAGTTAAAGTGTTTGTTTCATTAACATCAACCACACACTCCTGCCAAACAGACTTGCAAGAACTGCACAAAGCCCCAGTCTAAGCAGATTAGAAAGATTAGGCAAAGGTGAAACTGAATTTTCTTCCTTAGTGAAAGGATTTCCTCTTGGTTCTGCCTCATTACTTTTACATTCAGCAATGAACTGAGTGCCCTGAGGGTCAGCGTTTTGCAATTTGAAATTAAAAAGAAAAAAACCCACAAGGGCATTATATTTAAAAAGAAAAGTTGATTAATTCTAGAGCAAACCGACTGCACTATAGGGGGAGAAACAACATTTCCATTAATTTAAATGGGGCTTTTAACCCATTGACCTAAAGAGGTCTCCAGTGCATTGCTTCACAATGCCTTGTATACCATTCTAGTACTCAGTGTAAAGAGGCTCATTTATATCAAGGAGAATTTGGACAAACTTGTATTTGGCCCCTATAGTGCAGCTCCATTTTCTCTTGTGAATATACAGCCTTTAGGCAGATGTATTAACAGGGCAAACCAACTACAACAAAAGGGAAATTAATCATTTTAAAGCAGAACTGCCTCTTTGTAACAACTAGGTGATATTGAAAGAGCTTCTAAAGTAAATTATATTCATGTTAGACATTTTGTATTTAAAACAATAGTTTATAACATATTTAGATTCATTTATTAAGTTAGTGCAAGAACTTCAAGTGTAACTGGAGGACTCATACATTCTACATAGCTCTGCATTGCCAACTGCCACTTCCTACAAGTAAGTACTAGCACAGCTACATATAAATAAAGCTTAATATCTCAGAAACTAACATTTGAAATTGAAATGGAAAACATAAATATGAGTAACCTTGGATGTTCTTTTCAAAAAACACCTATTTGTTCCAATGTGATAGTTCCACTTACCTCCTTGATTGCTAGAAAGGTCTCCAACACGCATTGAAGTCTTTGCTAGCACTCAAGGGGTTAAATGCACCATTTAAATCAAAGGGAATTGTTATTTGTTCCCGATGGTGTTTTCTTGGCTTGGCTCAGAACTGATCCAGTTCATCTTAGCTTCAGCCTCTGTATCAAGCACACTTATTATTTAATGTTTATTTAACTACTATAGTTGTATAACGGGCTGTTGTCATGTAGCCCCAGCCAGACCATCAAATCTACTCTCATAAAACAAAACTTTCTTTGTAACTGTTCCCATTAGATAAAACAAGAAAGATTTCATAGGTGCACATTCATTTTCAAGCAATCCCACTTTAGTTATGTGTCTTAGATTAGACCTATTGTTTATGAACATGAACAACTGCATGTAACAAATGTAGAATGAGGATAATCTGTTATCTTTTCAATAATTGAAGGTATAAACACAATCCCACTGGCAGTCACAGCCTGGCTATTAAGAATAGTACACTGTCAATACTCACTAGATTGAGGAAACCAGATAACAAAATAATAGGATACCACAATAATAGGATACCACAATAAATGAAACTTTAGTCCTAATTCATCAAGTTAAAGAGGTGAGGTTCTGGAGCAATCCAGCGGCACCACAGGGATGAAAATGAAAATTCAATAAACTTTCTGCCATCTAAAGGGGAACTTTCACCTCTTTAAAAGTTCTCCTCATTGTAAGCTTCATTTAAATTTAGCCTGTAATACGTTTTTATTTTTTTTTTATTTAATACGGGATATCTTGAGACTAAAAATTTTAAAAATAAGCCTGCGACGTTACTTCAGGACAAGCTGCGGGTCAACTCTGTCCCGCAGCCTATCAATCTTCGTGTCTTCCCCTACCTAAGTAGTGCCTCGTTCTTACCTTCTCCAATGATGGAGGATTTCTCCATGTGAGCTGGAGTGCTCCCATGCCAATGAGAACACTCCAGCTCACATGGAGGAAGCCTCCAACAAAGTAGGAGGTGAGAACGAGACACTACTTGGGTAGGGGAAGAGACGAAGATTGACAAGCTGTGGGACAGAGCTGACCTGAAGTTTGTCCTGAAGTGACGTCACAGGCTCATTTTTAAAATGTTAAATCTCGGAATATCCTGCATTAAACTAAAACAAAAAGTATTACAGTTTAACTCTAAAGGAAGATTACGATGAGAAGAACTTTTATAGAAATGAGAGTTCCCCTTTAAATAGGGCTTCTAAAGAGGTCTCCCATGGATATTTCATAAGGCCTTTAGTGTACCTATCACTTTAAAAAAATATTTGCCTATTAATTAACCCCATCCCGACAATGGACGTACATGTACATCCCGCAGAAACTGTCACTTAGTGACAAAGGACATACATGTATGTCCCGGAAGTTATTGAAGGTAATGGGGACAAAAGTTCAGCGGGCATTAAGTGCCCCAGTCACTAAGAGATTAAAAATTAAAAGATTACTTTACATCATCGCTTTACTTTTTTCTAAGATGAACCATTTTATTAATTTTTTTGTAACTTTGGAAGTTACTCAGTTGATTATTTCCATTTGTTGGGTGCCAATTTATCTCTCTCTAGCTGCGCCCCAAGATGGCTGAGTTCATGGGCCTTTTTAATTCTGTACAATGTGTAGTTTAACCCCTTCCGGAGAATGGACTTACCAGGTATGTCCCGCAAAAACTGTCACTTCGTGACAGAGGATGTACCTGGTAAGTACCGGAAGTCCAGGTCTCCATGCGGCTGCACCCCGTCTGGGGACTCATTTGGCAAATTTTTTTTTTTTTTTTTTTTTGTATGACAGGCGTTAAGGTGACAGCCACGTGCGGACCCGGCTGTCACTAAGGGGTTAAGAGTATTTGAATTATAAAGTGTCCCCCTCCTGCCCCTCTTACCTACATAACGCTGCTCTCCTTAGTGCAGCAAGACTGTCTGGATGGATCACTATGAGGGACAATCTTCTGTGAACATAAGGAAAATCCTGTCCTCCTTAATCATGGGGGCTGGGTTTTCCTTATGCTCACAGTCAGAATATTGTCCCTCACTGCGATTTGTCCGTCACAATGACCGGATTCCAGATCTGAGGGGAGTCAACTTACAATATGTAAAAGGGCAGAACCAGAGAAGATTTCTTGAAATTGAGAACCCAACTGTGTTGCTCTTGGATGGACACGCAAGACTAAATCTGACTGAGCAAGGTCATAATAAGAGGTAATTCAGGTAGAGAGTCAAGGAGATCCCTTGCCAAGCTGGATATGACCTTCTTGAAGACCCACGGAGTGGATGCGAGCCCAAAAGGAAAGGTGGTAAACAGAAAGCTACTGTCTTGGAATGCAAACCGTTTATGATCCACAAGAATAGGAATGTGAAGATGAAAGTGCTTTATGTTTAGGGAAGCCAAGAAATTCCCTGGGCATGGCAGAAATGATGGAGTGTAAGAACCCTATCTTGACCTGTGTAGTGAGCACAAAACAGGTGAGAAGAGAAGCTTTAGGTCCAGATTAGGATGGCATCCAACCATCTTTTTTTTTTGGATATATGAAGAGATTAGAGTAGAATCCAGTGAATCTTTCCCGCCAGGGAACTGGTATCAACAGCAGCATATCTAGTAGGAGACTGCTTCTAAAAATAGATGACTTCTCTCAGAACTTAGGAACGACATGGAGAAAGGGCCTTAAAATCTATGAAAAATCCTTCAGAGACTACCCGTATAACCCATTGGTCTGCCACAGAAATGGGCCACAAGCTGTGGAAAAAAGAGACAACCTCCTATAGCCAGGGTTGGACCAGACCTCCTGCAAGTCATGCAGAGGTGGGCTTGTCAACCTTGGGTTATTGAGCAGGCTTCTTGTCTAACCATGCTTGCTTAGGTTTTGGGGAGTGACACTCCTGGGTAGCTGAGGAAACTGGTGCCCTAGGTGCATACCTGTACTGACAAGGGTAATGAAAACCAAGCTTGATTCACAGAAAAAAGGAACATTTAGGAAAAAGTGAGGCAACAAACTACTCTTGCCTCCAGTGGAGTTTACCCACAAAAGGTAAAAACCCAAAGACCTCATAGATGATTGATCTTAATCAACAAAATGTAATGAGAGGCCATGGAGAGAGCAGAGACTTTACGAGTAAACCTACCAACATCAAAAGCCTCTTCTGTAAAATATGTAAGATATGCATTAGCTTCAAGGATCTTGGATACCAAAACCGCCAGACTCTCTTTGGCAGGATCTGCTTTGAACAGCATCAAAAAGCTGACCCCCCCAAATAGCCATAGCTCTAGTAACCCACTCAATTGCAAATGTAGGATATAGAGAAGCACCAGAAGCCATAAAGCTTGTTTCAAGAAGGAATTCAGGAGCTTATCTGCTGATCTTTGAGAGACGTGGTATCTGCCAGCGGCAAATCTGTAGTCTTGGCAAGGAGAGAGATGGAGGACCTATCGTAGGGGAGATAGCCCACTGTGCTAATGCCTCATCAGAAAAGTTAACAAAAGAGATATTTCTTATAAGTAATAACCTTCTGACAGGCACCCTCCTTTCATCCTGGTCCAAGGAGTGGTGAAGAGGACAAATGGCAACCACCCTCTTCCATCTCTTAAAAATTTCTGGGGAAAGGGAACTAGACTCAGAAATCATCTTTAAGACACCCCACATAAGACCAGAGAACTGGAGTCTTCTTCATAAGAGTCCCCAACAAAGAATGACTAATCTAAGTTGTCCTCATCAGTTTTACTTCCTCCACAGAGAAACCCCCAGTACTTGGCGCATCTCCCCCTATAACATGGCTCAAGCACTTTTTGAGGGCAACAGAATGTCCCATAGACCAAGGGGTCCAGGACCCCTTGAATAGATGAGGGGATAGAAATGAGGAAATTAGAGCTCTTACCCATGCAGGCTCCTGCTCAGAAGATGAGAGCCACATAGTTTGTATATAGACCATAGAGCAACAGGATATATAGTACCAGAAAAATTCCTTAGGAAGCACAGTCTAGCATGAGGAGAAATGGGTTAATGGGTTTAAGTGGACCCCTGAACCCCTGAAAGCCTTAGACATGCCCATGTGTCCCTTAGGGTCTGTCAGCAGCAGGAAACCCCCAAACAATAAATTATAAGCATTAAAAGCAGTAGAAAGTAGAATAAAAGTACTTCTAAATCTTTAAAAGTACTTATCTGACTGCAAAGCGTTTATGTGGTAAACAAGAGGGAGGAACCAGTCTTTGTGTACAGTTCAGAATCCAAAAACAGAAGAGAGCAAAGCTCAGGACCACCTATCCTTTGCCAAAATGCCCAGGAAGAACAGGCGCTAGGAAAAGAGGATTTTAGTCTTACCTGTTAAAACCTTTTTCTCTTCTTTCATTTAGCTTACAGGTATCATGGGGGGGGCGACACCTCCTCCTAGTAGTTTGGAACAATTCTTCAAAGAAGTTGCAGGGGCGGAGCAGTCTCTCCTCTTTAGCAGGCTACCTAGCCACTCCCCTCCAAGTTAGATTCGTGACATAAATCCTACTGAGCTAGAGAGCGAGAAGAGGAAAAGTCCTGTGATCAGGGACCCGATAGGACTCCCACGTCCAGCCACAGGAGACCAAGCATGGTCCCTTTCACTGGGAGGGAGATCTGTAAGCTATATGGACTAAGAGAAAAGGATTTAAAAGGTCATCCAATATAGCTTACAGGCACCAAGGGTGATGTACCAACATTGAGTTCCCAGGGTGAGAAAATGAAGGAAAGGACCAAGTGCTGGTCCCCATGATACTAGAGCTCCCATGGACTATCCACATATTGAACAGCCCAAACTAACAAAGTGTCAACGGACACTGAATAACTGTAATACAGCATACAGAACAAGAGCCAACAGAGCTCAAATGGATAAAGAACTACATAAGGCACAGGAAAGTATAGTCCTAGACAGGCAAAGCTGCCTCCAGGACTTTCTTGCTGAAGCTGATTTCAGCCGAAGCCAGGACATCAACATTATAGTATTTTGCAAAGGTGTGCACAGAAGACCAAGTAGCCACCTTTCACAGCTGATCAGAAGAGGCCTGATTCTTGTAGGTCCAGGAGGCCCCAATGGACCTAGTGGAATGCCCTGTGACATGAAAGGGAACAGTTTCTTTCTGAGTTCATAAGCCTTGCAAATGGTAGACTTGATCCAAAATGCAATAGTCACCTTGGACCTTGGATGCCACCTTACCAGCCCTGGGACCCTCAGGAATGACAAAGAGAGCATCAGTCTGACAGACAGACTCAGTGCCGTGCACATAGAACTTGAGGCAATGCACTACGTCCAACAAGTGGAGATCCCTCTCTGTCAGATTTTGGCACAGGACAAAAGGTAGGGACAACAATCTCCTGATTGATGTGAAACTCAGAGACCACCTTAGGAAGAAATTCCTGAGAGGTACGGAGAATGGCCTTATACTTGTGAAACACCAGGAAAGGTGGTTTGCAGGACAATGCCTGAGAAAAGCCATCTTAGACAGAGACCAGTTCCAAGAGAAAAGCCATCTTCCACATCAAAAGACGCAAAGGAATGGTAGCCAAGGCCTACAGGAGGCCACTGCAAAACTCCCAACACAATGTTAAGGTCTCACTGAGGAGGTGTAGCAGCCTTATAAGCAGGGAAAGCATGAGCAACACCCTGAAAGAAGACCTTGACATTGGGCAAGATGGCAATTTTTCTCTGAAAAAAGACAGAGCGAGCCGAGGTCTGGAACCTTCAAGGAGCTAAGGCTAAGGCCTTTGTTCAAACCATCCTGCAAAAAAGACGGGATAGCTGGAAGATCGAAGTCCTGTGAGGACAGATCCCTGTCCACACACCAAGCATGGAAGATAAACCAAACCTTATGATACGCTTTAGAGGAAACAGGTTTTCTAGCCTGAATCATAGTGCAGAATATTTCTGGAGAATAGCCCCTCTTCTTTAAGATGGAGGCTTTAACAGCCATGCCGTCAAAGCCAGATGATCTACGTCCGCCTTCCACAGGTACCTCTGGTGAAGGAAATCCAGTCTGTGTGGCAGTGGAAACGTTGCTTGGACAGACAGTACCAGTAGTTCCGGAAACCAAGGTTGTCTGTTTCAATATGAAGCAATCAAGACAGTGTAAGTTCCGTTTATCCACAGAAACCTGGGCAGAAGAGGAAGAGGAACAAATATGTAGGCCACATGAAATCTCCAGGGGATTGACAGAGCACCCAGTGCAAATTGCTAGGGGATCCCTCCAGCGTGAGCAAAACATGTGAACCTTCCAGTTGTCCCCGGTAACCATCAGGTCTATTACAGGAAGACCCCACATCTGTACCAGGAGATCGAACACCTCTGGGTGAAGCTTCCACTCACCCGGGTCCAACCTATGGCGAGGAAGTCTGCTAGAACATTTTCTATGCCTAGGATGTGCACTGCGGAGATACCAGGTACATGATCTTCTGCCCAGGCTAAAATACCCTAGAACTCTAACCAACAGCCCTGAACACTGCGGTCCAGTATGGGAATCACAAACGGTCTCCCTTTTTCCAGGTTGGAGAGGTTCAACCACCAGTGAAAGCTCTGTCCTACTTCCTCAGGAAGGGAAACAGGTTGATCCGGAAGGTCCGGGTTCCCTCTGCAAACATGGATCACAAACCTCTGAAGGTTTACCATGGTTTGCCTTGGCAAACTGAACCACTTCCATGGTAGATATCATCTTCCCCACCAGTGAGGAGAATTTCCTTGCCGGAGCTGATGTCCAAGACTGGACTGAATACACCTTGGAGGTGAACTGCTGAATTGAGTCCTCCGTCAGGAAAACCATACTCTGCTGAGTATCGAAGAGGAGACTGAGGAACACCAGGTTCTGCAAGGGCACCGGAGCAGACATGTACATATTCAAGATCCAGCCGTGTTGGAGGAGGGTCTGGGCACAGTCCTGGACTTGGTGGTCCAGGAGGTCCCCGGAAGGCTCCTTGAAGAGGTGGTCATCCATGTAAGGTGTTATCTGAACACCCTTGGTGTGCAGGAAGGCAATCAAAGCACTCAGAACTCGACTGAACACCTGAGGAGCTGTTGTGAGCCCGAAGGGAAGATCAATGAACTGGAATGACCCAGTTCGCAGGCAAACCTGAGGTACTGTTGACTTTCCAGATGCACAGAGATGCACAGATAGGCATCCTGAAGATCTGTCATGGTTTTCAAGACACTCAGACCAGTAGGTGAAATAAAATGCAGTTTTATTAAGAACAAAGATCGCCCCCTATAGGCAGCACTGCGTAGCAGCAGGAAGGCAATAGTGTGACCAATATACAGGTATAGCATAAAATAGCACAGGCAATTGGCAGATACTGAGTACAGAGATACAAGGGTTAACACAGTAATCGGTCCGTCTCAGTTGTGATGTTTGGCACGCCCAAGGTGATAAAGGCAGTAAATGGTGGAGAGGACTCAACACCAAATGTTCATAACACTGAGATAACTGTCCAGCAAAGAGGAACCTGCAACCCAGAACCTGCTGCACTTGAACAGTAGCCCCCACGGGAGTACTAACGGAGCAAGTAGACTGCCAGAGCTTGAGCCAATAGCCCCCACGGGCGTGACAACGAGAGCAACTGGAATGCAAAAGCGTGAGCCAATAGCCCCCACGGGCGTAACGGAAGCAACCAGATTGCAAGAGCATGAGCCAATAGCCCCCTCAGTAGCAGGATCTCAGCTCAGCACAGGTTAACAACTGCAGCCGCTCAGGCAGTAGGTGGAGGAAGTCAAAATGTCGCCTAGGCGACAGAGGAAGCTGGAATGTAGTCTGGGCAGAAGTAACCAGTGCAGGTCACGGAGCTGGAACGTCAAACAAGCCGGGTCGAATCACGGAGCAGGTTCTCAGACAAGCCAGATCAGGATACAAGCAGGAACGTCAGCCAGGCTGGGTCAAATCATGGAGCAGGTTCTCAGGCAAGCCAGATCAGGATACGAGCAGGGACGTCAGCCAGGCCGGGTCAAATCACAGAGCAGAAACACAAGAACGAAGTCAGAGCAAGCCAAGTCGGTACACCGGAATTCAGGAACGCAGGAACACAGCACAGCAAAACTGGCTCAGGAACACCATGAAAGGGCACCTGACAGGTTCCACTGGCCCAGTATAAAAAGGTCACCGGGGCGGGCCAAACAGGCTCAACCAATCGGAGCGCAGCACAAGTGAGAGTGACATGAATGGAAACACTGCACCATGATAAGATCCAAGGATGCCAGAGATTCCCCTGGACACATTGCTGTCATGACTGAGCGCAAGGATTCCATCTTTTTAGTGGGTCTTGACCACAAACGTGTTGAGGGCCTTGAGGTCCAGGATAGGGCAGCAGCCAACATCCTTCTTGGGAACGACAAAGAGGTTGGAAAAAAGCCGAAACCTGGACAGCCCCATTGAAAAGTCTGAGCTTTTCTTGTCCCTGAGGGGAACGAGAATGGAAGAACCTGAAGGAGGCAGGGAATTGAAGGGAATCTTGTAACCTTCTGAAACCACCTGTAATACCCACTGATCCTCAACAGAGCCTGTCCAAACACTCAAAAAGTGATGCAGACGGCCCACTACTGGTCGTGGAGCAGAGTTAGGAGAGTCATGCAAAAGAAGGTTTGTGGTTTTGGTGGAGGTATGTTTAGACCTCCAGTGCTGCTTCGACTTGGGGTGGAGCGCAGCCTGAGGCACCACCGGGTTCGCCCTAAATGCTTTGCTTTCTTTGGGACAAAAAAAGACGATGCCTCTTCGCCTGAGGAGTGCATTTACGAGCTTCATGCAGTAATGTGCTCTTACCCCCAGTGGCCACACTGATGAGAGTCTTCAGTTCAGGGCCAAAAGAGAAGAACCCTGAAAGGGAAGAGAAATCAGTGATTTCTTAGACATCAAGTCAGTAGACCAGATCTTCAGCAACAGCATGCGCCTAGCAGTCACAGAGAAAGCAGATGCTTTGGCTTCAAGCCGAATATCATCTAAGTTAGCATCAGTAACAATGCTGAGCCTCAGAAATGTTGGCCAAAAGGGATAAAAGGTCAGATTTAGGAGCACCTTTGTGTACAGCGGTAGTCAGCTGTTCAGTCCAGACTGAAATACCCCTATTGACCATGCAGAAGCCAAGGTGAGCCTCATGGACACACCTATGGTCGTGAAGTTAGCCTTCAAAACAGCATCTAACTTTCTGTCAGTCACATCTTTTAGAGATGAAGCGTCTATCACAGCCAAGATTGTGGAACTAGAGATCCTAGAAATGGGTGGGATCAACCTGAGTAGCCCATTGATTCAAGGCAGCTTCAGAAAAGGGATAGGGTTTAGAGAACCTTTTTTGGCAGAGAAAGGCACTTATCACGAGTCTTCCACTCATCCTGGATATGGAGTGGGATTAGGCGGAAAAACAGTGCATGACTTCTTAGGCTTTTGAAAGACTTCAGAAGTAGCCTGTGGCTCTACAAGAGTAGAGGAAATATTTAAAGTGGTCAATACCTCCTTAATGAAATCTTCAGCAGAAGGTCCAGGGTCAGCATCAAAGGGTTCACTGTAAAAGTGTGAAGAAGCCCCTTCAGAACACACACCATCCATTGTTGGCTGTCTTCCCCTTATATCCTTTGTCCACAGACATAGCAAGGAGACCCCAAAAAGAGAAATACAGAACAGAAAACAAGAATAAAACACTTACCTGCCTGTAGTGGGGTAAGGAGAAGGTGCCAGGAGGGAGATTTTGTCACCCAGAGATAGAACTGTAAATCAGGTGCCTCTTGGGTAGCTCCACAGTGAGAAAAATAGCACTAGGAAAAAAACAGAGCTCATGGGAATAAGAAACAAGCCCAAAAAATAGAAAATGGAGTTGTGGCTCTCCACCCACTTGAGAAGCACTCTGACATCGTGGCAGGGGAGCCCCTTCAGGGAGTTTCACATCTCATATGTCCCCTAACATGCACCATCAGCCAATTCCTTTAGGCTAGAGCCAACCCAGTGCCATGGGAGGCACCTGAGAAATAAAAATGCCACAACCAATAGCACCCAGTTCTTAAAAGTGCCATACTGCAATAATGTGTAAAAACAGAAAAAATGGAAAAAAACATATCAGTTCACCCCTGGGAAACCTGCAGTGGCCATAGGGTGATGGTAGAAATGAGTTTAAATGGTCAGAGCACCAAATATAGCCAGAAACTACAGACAGAGTGTGGCTGTCAGACAAACAAATAGGCAGGACATACTTACAGAACCCACGCACTCAAAATGAAGTCCTAGTGCACTTAGACTGAAGTCCTAGTGCGCTCAGACTGAAGTCCTAGTGCGCTCAGACTGAAGTCCTAGTGCGCTCAGACTGAAGTCTTAGTGCACTCAGACTGAAGTCCTAGTGCACTCAGACTGAAGTCCTAGTGCACTCAGACTGAAGTCCTAGTGCACTCAGACTGAAGTCCCATGCACTCAGACTGAAGTCCCATGCACTCAGACTGAAGTCTTCTTCAGTCTTCTATGAAACACAGAAAAAAAGGAGTGAGAATGGCTAAAAATAAAGCTCTGAAAGCCATTTTCAAGCAGTCCTCAGGTCTTGTAAAAGTCTTCTCCATGTTCCATAGCCATCCTGGAGGAACAGGAGTCTGCCCAGTTGAGGGATTGAATGGCCCCATATTAGTTAACAAAAAAAAACAAAAAAAAAAAAAAAACACTAAGAGAATTTTCCCCTGACTGGCTCCTTTTTAAATGGAGCATGATAGATGGGAAGCAGTCAGGGAGTCTTCACCTCCAGAGAACTCTTTATGCAAGTGTCTTGCCTCCTGGTATGAAAATAATTTACCCCACAGTACCTGTGTTCCATAATGAAGGAAAGAGAGATATCATGTACAGATAGAATATATGAATAGAAGAAAGAATCAACACTTACATACCCAATTAGACTGCCTTGTTGGAAAAATACACAGATAATTTATTCCAAAATAGTGCCATCCAGATCCAATCCTCAGTAACCACCCAAAGATCTCACTCTGCAAATTAAACCACATGGCATTATTTTGGAATACATTTGTTTTATGATCTTCCAACAACGTAGTATAATTGAGCATGTGAGTGCTGTGTTTCTTTTTTTCTATTCTGTTTTTGTGGGAAGTTTATTTTTAGGTGTTAGTGTACCTTTAAATAACTCCCAGCTCTTGCATCAAATAAACGCAGATTCTTCAGTTCAATGAGGGAAAAAGGACAGAAGAACTGAGCAAATGTCAGCTTGTATTTATCAAGCAGTCATTTATTCTTATAGAGTTAGCAGGCTGCTTAAACCGCACTAACCAAATGATAGCAGATTCCCACGACTTTCAGTCTAGTGTAATTTTGGGGATATGAGTATCTATTACTAGAAAACTGATACTTTCATTATAAAACAATATCTCCTTTGGTTCTGGGCAGCTACTATAAAAACATTATTTAACCCTTTAAGTGCCAGAGGGGTGCACAGTGCATTGATTCACAATATGTTGCACATCCCTCTGGCATTCAAAGGCTTAAAGAGGAAAGAACATTAACCCTTTAGATGCTAGAAAAGTCTCCAGTTATTTGCTTCACTATGTGTTGGATCTAGCATCCAAGCAGTTAAAAGGGTAATATAAATGTGAAATGGAAATACTTACTCTGAACACATGCTTGTCATGACCAAGGATCTGACACTCTAGGAAAGAAGAAAAATAGTTTTGGAAACAATAATTAGCAAAAAATATCATTTCTAGAGTAGATCCTGTTCTTTAAAGTGGAACTACCACCCATGTTAAACTTTGTGCCAAATAATTACCCGTCTGGCGGCTAGCTGCTCAATAGTGCTAGTCGTCAAAATGATTACCCCGTTAATGAGAACGATTTCCTGCTCCTGGACTGACAGGCAGGAAACAGCGCAGACATCTTTCCATAGTGATGTCTGCGCTCCTGCGCTGTCAGTCCCTTTTGGAGCCGAACGGCTCCTAGCAATGCCTCCTAGAGCAGACTGGGACTGACAGCACAGACACGCAGACGTCACTATGGAAAGATGTCTGTGCGCTTTCCTGCCTGTCAGTCCAGGAGCAATGTAGAACTCTCATTAACCAGGTAGTAATTCTGTCAACTAGCACTACTGAGCAGCTAGTCGCCAGATGGGTAATTATTTGGCACAAAGTTTAACATGGGTGGTAATTCCATGTTAACGATTCTACATTTTTCAAGTTTTAATTTTTATAAAAGCAAACTTATAGTAACATAACACAGTAACATAGTTGATAAGGCTGAAAAAATAAATGTACTTGTGAAGTTCAACCCATGCCATATCACCCATGTTGATCAAGAGGAAGGCAAAAACAAACACTCTATTGAAGCCATATCCAGTTGAGCCGAAAATGGGTAAAACAAATTCCTTCTTGACTCCAAATGTTAGTCAGATATTTCCATGGATCAACATCCTATCTTCATTGAACCCAAGAGTCATAATTAGCAATTGAGATACAAAGGTATCCATTGCTTTTTTCAAAGCAACTACAGTATCTGCAGATTCCTGAAGCAATCAATTTCATAACTTTACTGTCCCTACTGTAAAAAAATGTGTTTTTGCTCAGCTCTCTGTGTAAATAGTTCCTTACAGAGTTCTTTATATTATCATTGAATATATTTGTAAATGGTAATCATATCATCAGTAGTTTCACAAGTCTCTCTCTAACTCAGATCCTCTCATTGTTGCAGATCACTACAATATTATCAATTCAAGATTTACAAAGAGGTAGAATTATATTCCCAGCCACTGCATCTATACCCCTCCCCCCTTTTATATATTTTATATATATATATATATATATATATATATATATATATATATATATATATATATATATATATATATATATATATATGTGTGTGTGTGTAAAAGTATTCTGAAGGACGCACTCTCAACATCAAAATGTAAATGCCTGGGTGCCAAAAAATATTTCAATAGCTTTCATGAAATCAGCACTCTCAGGCCTGCTCTTTTAGAAAACAAAAGACAGCTTTATTTGGATCAACAAACAGCCAAGCTAAGACAAGACAAACAGCCCCTTAATATACCCTTTGACCTATGGAGACATCCTGCCCGATATTAATTGCATAAATAAACAAGTTATATGTGAGTAAAACAGGTTAAAATATACCTAAGAATTCAATATGCCTAGTATTACCATACATCTAAATCACCTACGTGAATCTCGTGATTTTACACTCAACAATAAACAGATTTATTACAGTTTAATGATGCCATCCCATGTCAAATAATGATAACTTAAGCAACCGGTATTAAAGACATGAAAATAATATACCCTGTGACCTATGGAGACATCCTGCCCGATATTAATTGCATAAATAAACAAGTTATATGTGAGTAAAACAGGTTAAAATATACCTAAGAATTCAATATGCCTAGTATTGCCATACATCTAAATCACCTACGTGAATCTCGTGATTTTACACTCAACAATAAACAGATTTATTACAGTTTAATGATGTCATCCCATGTCAAATAATGATAACTTAAGCAACCGGTATTAAAGACATGAAAAAATACTCTCATAAATTATATTACAAATCTACAATGTGTATCATATTTAGGAGATACTGTTGCATATCAGGAATTTCCTGCAGCGGGTCTCCATCTCATTGCTCAGCTTGCGAGTGATCCGCCATGGCACCGACAATTAGAAACATTGCTATCTGTTTGTAGTATCAGAAGTGGCAACTACAATCTGCTTAATTAATTGCTTAAAGGACATACCACGAGAGGAGCATCTAAGGTCAAAAGAGTACCTAGTGTATCTTCAGAGCGGGTCTCCATCACATTGCACCGCTCGTTAGTTTCTTACTCAAGTGCCGGCAAATGACCACATTCGCCCGCACACAAGAATGACAGAAGTCTCAAATGGATTGAGTGCTCAGATTATCGAAGGCATACATTTAAAAACTGCCTAGATTACGGGAGTTAGTGACCTGGCATAGCAGAAGAAAAATTAGCCCTAATGCACCAGGATACCAGCATACAGTTAGGGAAAAATTATTTGATCCCCTGATGATTTTGTACGTTTGCCCACTGACAAAGAAATGATCAGTCTATAATTTTAATGGTAGGTTTATTTGAACAGTGAGAGACAGAATAACAAAAAAATCCTGAAAAACACATTTCAAAAAGTTATAAGTTGATTTGCATTTTACTGAGTGAAATAAGTATTTGACCCCCTGTCAATGAGCAAGATTTCTGACTCCCATGCGTCTTTTATACAGGTAAAAAGTTGAGATTAGGAGCACTGTCTTAAAGGGAGTGCTTTTAACCCCTTAGTGACGGCCGCGTGCAGACGCGGCCGTCACTTAACGCCCGTCTAACATTTTTTTTTTTTAAAAAGAATCCGGAGTCCCTGAACGGCGTGCAGCCGCGCGGGGAGCCGGATTTCCTGGACGTACATGTACGTCCTCTGTCACTAAGTGACACCCACAGAGGACGTACATGTACGTCCTTTGTCACGAAGGGGTTAATCTCAGCTTGTTACCTGTATAAAAGACACCTGTCCACAGAAGCAATCAATCAATCAGATTCCGAACTCTCCACCATGGCAAAGAACAAAAAGCTGTCCAAGAATGTCAGGGACACGATTGTAGACCTACACAAGGTTGGAATGGGATACAAAACCATCGGCAAGCAGCTTGGTGAGAAGGTGACAACAGATGGTGCGATTATTTGCAAATGGAAGAAACACAAAATAACTGTCAATCTCCCTCAGTCTGGGGCTCCATGCAAGATCTCACCTCGTGGAGTTTCAATGATCATGAAAATGGTGAGGAATCAGCCCAGAACTACACGGGAGGATCTTGTCAATGATCTCAAAGAAGCTGGCGCCATAGTCACCAAGAAAACAATTGGTAACACACTACGACGTGAAGGACTGAAATCCTTCAGCGCCCGCAAGGTCCCCCCCCAGCTCAAGAAAGCACATGTACAGGCCTGTCTGAAGTTTGACAATGAACATCTGAATGATTCAGAGGAGAACTGGTTGAAAGTGTTGTGGTCAGATGAGACCAAAATCGAGCCCTTTGGCATCAACTCAACTCGCCGTGTTTGGAGGAGGAGGAATGTTGCCTATGACCCCAAGAACACCATCCCCCCCCCCCCCCCGTCAAACATGGAGGTGGAAACATTACGCTTTGGGGGTGTTTTTCTGCTAAGGGGACAGGACAACTTCACCACATCAAAGGGATGATGGACGGGGCCATGTACCGTCAAATCTTGGGTGAGAACCTCCTTCCCTCAGCCAGGGCATTGAAAACGGGTCGTGGATGGGTATTCCAGCATGACAATGACTCAAAACACATGGCCAAGGCAACAAAGGAGTGGCTCAAGAAGAAGCACATTAAGCACCTTGAGTGGCCTAGCCAATCTCTAAACCTTAATCCCATAGAAAATCTGTGGAAGGAGCTGAAGGTTCGAGTTGCCAAACGTCAGCCTCAAAACCTTAATGACTTGGAGAGGATCTGTAAAGAGGAGTGGGACAAAATCCCTCCTGAGATGTGTGCAATATGTGAGGACATACATGAACATAATACAGCCATGCTTTGGGTCTAGAATGTCATTTGTCCCATGGGTCCAACAGGGCATTGACACTAGTGCCACTCAAGCGTTCCACAGCTGTGACTAGTGAATAATGTTCCAGGTGCCAACCCTATGGGAAGAGAGGACATATCCGACAGAATCCCAGACAGTCTCCTGATCCAGCGTAGTATTCTCTGTAGTAGACGTCTACCATGATTCCCATCTCTTGGGTTGGTAGGCTCCTGATCAATGATCGTATATTGTAGTGTGTTTATGGGATGTGTAAATGAAGCGAAATATCTGGCTACCAGTTTGTCAGAGTTCCCAGTTTGTAGTGTATCTCTGATGGACTTCAGATGATTCGCCATTCTTTCCTTAATCTTTGTAATTGTTTTGCCTATATAATATAGGGAACATGGGCATCTGATGATATATAGAATACTAGTTGAAGAGCCCATTACACGGGCCACAGTGCCACTGCCAGTCGGTCACGGGGCAGTCATGTGCAGTAGAGACTGCCAGCGCCGCGGCTGATGCAGAGTAGGACGCTCCTTCAGAGCGTCCAGCTCTGTATCAGCCGCGGTGCGGGCAGTCTCCACTGCGCATGACTGCAGCAGTCTCTACTGCGCATGACTGAGGCGTTACACACGTTTTAGCGAATTATTATATAGGATATGTGGATGCACACGTGAGTTTATACTCAAGGTTGATATTTTTTCCTGATCTCGGATCTTTAAATGTTTGTCCAGTAAGCAGATTTTTGCATGTTATGCAACTTGGACATCTAAAACACCCAAGTTTATCTTTAGGTCACCATGATTCTTTCTCAGTAGTATAATAATGTTTGGGTCCGTCTTAATTAGAAGACTTCTCAGATTTGGATCCTTTTTGTATGCCACCAAGGGGGGATCTCGGAAAATAGGTGGAAGCGTTCTGTCCCTGGCCATGATATACCAATGTCCCTGTATAATCCGTTTAACCTGTTCTGTGGTGGGGGTATATGTTGTAGTCTTTGTGGTATTATTGGTTTTGATGATGGTTTTGACTGTTCATCTTGTGTGCTTAATTTAGCTTTATCAAATTGCTCTCATAAGTGTTGCTCCTTGTAGCCTGTTTAACCCTTACGATAAGGTCCTCCACTTGCTCATAACCCACCTGTTGGTCAGTGTTATTCCGGAGTATTCTTACCATTTGCAAGAAGGGAACTGATTTTGTAATGTGCCTTGGATGACAATTTATTGCCCCCAGTGTCATCTTTCAAACCCTTACGGTATGAGAGATGATAGCGCTCCAAGTTTCTCCCTCCCTCCCCCTTCCCTGACTGAACGCTGACTGCAGGGGAAGCTGCCGTACGACAGTCTTATGTGCATCAGGAGGCTCTGCAGCATTGCCGAGATCATGTTTATAAAAAAGAATTCTTTCACTGAAACGGTCTTCTACGTGTGCTTGGTTTGCAAGCACACAAAGAAGACCGTTTTAGTGAAAGATTTTTTTTTATAAACACGATCTCGGCAATGCTGCAGAGCCGCCTGATGCAAGTAATACCAGATATCCCTGCAGTCAGTGTTCAGTCAGGGAAGGGGGAGGGAGGGGGGAACTTTGAGCGCTATCATGTCTCAAACCATAAGGGTTTGAGAGATGACACGGGGGGCAATACGTTTCTTTTTAACAAAGCTACAATATTGGGATTAGTAATTTGGAAGTATTACTATCCCTTTAAATTCTTCAAATTATGCACCTGACCCTTCTGGCTTAAAGTGGATCTATCACCACTTTTACAAGTTTTAATCATTATGCAGAATACTTAGCAAATAATTATAAAACGTAATTATTTTTTTTTTTTTAAATAACGTTATTTGTGAGAAAATTACAGTTTTAAGTAGGCCTAGCAGCCTACTTCCGTGAAAACTGTTCTTGCCGCTTTGCCTCTGCTCCCGTCACTCTCCCCAGCATCCTCCGATGACGGAGGCGTTCTGTTAGTAAGCTGGAGCGATCTCATTGGCAGAGATTGATATTGTGGATGCTGGGGAGAGTGACGGGAGCAGAGGCAGTGCGGCAAACTGCAGCAAGAGCAGTTTAGCCGGAACTAGGTTGCTGGGCATACTTTAAACTGTAATTTTCTCACAATTAACTTTTTTTTTTTCTTTTAATAATAACGTTTTATAATTATTTGCTTAGTATTCTGCATATTGATCAAAACTTGTAAAGTGGTGATAGATGCACTTTAAGCAATTTACAAGCCGCCGCCTTCTTCATTTCCCTGCAAACCTGTTTGTTAAGCAACAATAGTCTTAATTTGTTCCACTTGAATTTATGCCCTTATGTTATAAATTAATGCACATACTTAAGAGTATTTTCAACAAATTCCATCTTTGCTGTGCATTTTTATCTTTGAAGATTGCATCCCATTGAATGTTCTTTAATACTGCTTTTACAAGGCAGAGAGTCTCAAACATAGTCCTCAAGCATCCCTAACAGTTCAGGTTTAGGAACTTTAGAACCTAATTTGATAAGTCTGGAGCCTGGACCACACTTTGAGTTACTCAGACACACCTGTCCCATGGAGATTAGGCATAACTGCACCACACTGGCAGAATCTGCAGGATGCAAACCATGGGAAAAACACAGCAAAAATATAGGGAAACTGAAATGGAACCCTGTTTTCAGGGATCACAAACCAACAACAGCAAAAACAATAGAAATCAAAAATGAAAATTAATCAAGTATGTTTACTCAAATCTATAGCTTAATTTGAATTTACAGAATTGTAGTATGCAATCATTCAGTTCCATTTTTAGGAAGTAATTTTAAGCTGAAATAAATACTCTAGGAACATACCACGCAATACAGGCTTGTCAAAGACTGTGGTAGATTTGACAGGTGGCTTTGACATTGAAAATATGAGCTACCTCAAAGGCTTTAATTCAATGGGATAGTATAATGCCATAAAAATAACCCAATGAAGTAGACCAGTGATTCTCAGCCAGGGTGCCATGGCACTTTTAAATAAAGATTTATAGAAATTCTTATGCACAACATGTTTAGTTTTGTTATTATGATTGTAAGAACTAATAATAACTGTATATTTATGTATTGTACCCTTCATTATGCCCTTGATAAATTACATTAAATATGTTAGGGGTGCCCCAAATGATCCAGATGACATGTTAGGGGTGTCCTGTGCAAAAAAGATTGAGAACCACTGAAGGAGACAGACCCAAGCAGCTGTGGCAATACCCTTACTTTGATGAATATTTTTCTTCATAAACATCTCAATATTTAGAAGAAATAAAGTGAATAAGAACTTTGATATCTTAGGATAGGAGTAATGACTTTGCAGAAAAATGAGATGTGTAACAGAGCCAGAGTCAATCAATCATCACATCTATTGTCATAAAAAACATGATCCTGCCCTGTTATGTGCGACTTGTGACTTACATTTGCGAGTACTGAAAACGTACAAGTAAGCAATAGAGAGACCCTTGAAAGAAAGGATCTATCCCTGTGCTGAAGCTGTCATTAACAAAAATTTTCTTTGGCATCCACTTGCTTGGCTTCCATCCATCTAATGAAGGATTGACCACAATAAGAGCAGGACCCACTGCTCCGGTTACTGTGATCCATATCAAAAACATCATGCTATATGCACCAGTGGGACAGAATTAATAGTGTTAAAAAGTGATCTTTTTTCTCTTTAAATAATGCTTCGAAATTCAAACATTAAATTGGTTTTGTTTCTTGAGACAAGTTCTTGCTTTTAAAAGAACAAACTCACAACATGACAATGGAACAGTAATAAATGTGTTTGTGCTGACAGAACATATTTTCTCAAACCAAGGCAACAGTTACAGCGTAATACTTAATCTTTGTAAAGACAGAACATAAGAAAAACATGAGCCTAAGTCACAATGATCTTGCCACCTTCCTGCTTACAGTTTTGGCAGTGGGAAAACACTGTAACAATCTATTACAATTGCCAACATCTTGTGACTTATAAAAACCATGAACCTGATGTATAACGTTAAAACTGTGCAATTCTGGGGCAAAGCAACTGCACCATAAGGAACAAATGAACATTCTAATTGATTTAAAGGGTATTTTAAGCCCTTGAATGCATTACATAGCACTGCAATAGAGTTTTGTGGTGGTGCAGGTATGTATCATGTGAGGAGCAGGAAGTGCAAAAAAAAAAAAAAAAAAAAAAAAAAACCCAAAAAAAACAAACGACAAAGTGAGAACTACTAAGTGTAGTAATTTAATAAAATTCACACAATAAAAAAATTATACAAATATGAACTCACATTGCCCCCCCTCTTGGGTATATTGCACCTCAATGTCCCAGCTTATGATACCTTGATACTGTGCCTCTCAGAAAGTGCCATCTTCTGCATTTGACCAGGATTATTTTATTTATATTGAAAATTTTGGATAATATCCATAAGCCGAATGAATACGGATTGGACTATTCCTCCTGAAACAACATTGCATCCAAGTGGAGACCGACTGGATCCTTCTATTGAAGACAACATCATATCCTAGCGAAGACAGATTGATTCTGTCCGACCGCTGGTCTGTCACCCCGGAGAAGCGCTGACATCTTTGCTTGTGAGTATATGTGCTACATATACATATTAGTAAGTTGTTAAATTGTAACAGACGATTGGGCGCCCTGTTTCTTTTTGCATATTGTCTGAGCCGCTGGGACAGCGAGTTGAGAAGGTGCAGTCCCAGATATTTGATCAGCAAGAAATAGTCAGGCACACTTCTTCATCAATTAAAATGTAACTTTTAATGTGCACACATAATATCCAAAGTTTCAGTCCAATATTTAGACTTTCATCAGGGACATATTAATCACATTGTGGATATCACCATCCCATTCTTAAATAGTCTCCACCACGCCTGGCTCAAGTCACTCACTCACCTGGCTACCATAGTAACCTGTAGAATCAAGAGTGCCCCCAAGGAGTGATGCAGACCATTCTCAGAACTAACTTAACCCGTTGACTGCCTGGAGTGGCACGCAACACCTCTCATATTGAAGCGCCGTCTACCCATCCATGCTCACAAGGGTTAACTCGCCCAATAAAACAGTATACATTATTAGTAATGCCAGTATTGCTGTATTTATTAAAGGTCGATTTATATTTTATATTCATGTCTGTCCTTCTTTGCCTGAAAACCGTGACAAATACATAAGTGTCTTAGTTGCATTAAAAAATTGTTTACCCACTTTGACATATTTACACGACTTACATGATCCACACCGGTGCATCCCCAATCCACCAGTGCCACCCAACCAGCTAGTTGCCGGTTGCCTGATGAATTCGGAATGCACCAGCTGGTCCCTCAGACTTAGTGATCTCCTTGCTACCATTGATGGCTTTGTGAAAGACAGGTCTTGTCAAACTAACTTGATTGCATTTTATGAAAAAGTGAGTAAAAATATAGATGTGGGAGCAGTAGTTGATGTAATCTATTTAGACTTTGCCTAGGTATTTGATACAGTTCCACACAAGAGGTAACTGTACAAATTGAATGAAATAGGCTTAGAGGAAAATGTTTGTGTGTGGACTGCAAAGAGTGGTAGTAAATGGCAAGTTCTCCAATTGGATAAACGTGATAAGTGGAGTACCTCAGGATCTGTCCCGGGTCCTCTTCTTTTTAATTTGTTTATTAATGATCTCCTAGAGGGCATAGGGAGCCATGTATCAGTGTTTGTCGATGACACAAAATTAAGTAAGGTATTAAAGTCTGAACTGGATGTGTCTTCATTACAAGAGGATTTGGATAAATTGAGTAACTGGGCAAGCAAATGGCAAATGAGATTCAGTATAGACAAGTGTAAAGTTATGCATTTTGATTATAATAAAAATGCAACATATAGTTTAAATGGCGTTTCTCTGGGGAAATCTACTAATGAAAAGCATTTGGGAGTAATGGTAGACAATAGACTTAGCAGTAGCATGCAGTGCCAGCTGGCAGCTGCAAAGGCCATTAAGATATTGTCATATATTAAAAGAGGTATTGACTCAAGGGAGGAAGATATTATGCCTCTTTACAGGTCCATGTTAAGACCCCACTTAGAATATGCTGTTCAATTCTGGGCGCCCTTTATGAAAAAGGAAGTTATGGAACTAGAGAAAGTGCAGAGGAGGGCTACAAAACTAGTAAGGGGAATGGAAAAGCTAGAAAAGTTAAACTTGTACACACTAAAGAAACGGCATCTTAGAGGGGATATGATAACACTATGTAAATATGTTCAGGGCCCATATACAAAGGGCTCTCCAAAGACCTGTTCATTAACAGAACAGTACACAGGACAAGGGGCCACCCGCTTAGACTTGAGGAAGGGAGATTTCATCTACAGCAGCGGAAGGGTTTCTTTACAGTAAGGACAATAAAGGTATGGAATTCACTGCCTGAGGAGGTGGTGCTATTGAATACATTAGATGCCTTTAAAAAGGGCCTGGATACTTATTTAAAACAGCAGAACATAGAGGGCTATGTACGTTAGTATTGGGATTAATATTTAGTTAGTGCTTGTTGATCCAAGGAGAAATCTGATTGCCATTTGGGGAGTTTCCCCCCCCCCCCATTCAAGGCAGAATTTGAAATTGCTGTATTGAGGGGTTTCTTTTTTTTGCCTTCTTTTGGATCAACGATGGAAAACAGGTTTAGGAAAAGGGTTGGACTGGATGGACGCAAGTCTTTTTTCAACCTAAATTACTATGTTAATATGTACCCACAATATCTCTCAATTGCACATTTGAAGTCAAAACATTCTAATGTTTATTTAATATTTCTCTCAAAGTTGTCTATTGACTACCAAAAGTGGATAGAAAATGGACATAATCTGTCTGAACCCTTTTTACACTGGGGGGACGTGGGTGGTCTATATATGGATGGTCACATGGGTCATGTGATATTCATGTGTTTAGTATTTATACTGTTACATAGTATTATGATACATTTATGATACATTTTTCAGATTACTTCTTGAATACATTTTGGAGAAGTTTGAGTCCTGAGTTTGGATCATCTCTCTTCTTCTTTTAAGATGTGTATTATGATTCTTTCAGCACCCTGTGAGTGTCACACACAGTATTGATTCCCATGTTGAACCTTTCAGGTGCTTACCATATAAACAATAGCCAAACCTACATTATTCACAAAAAAGGTTATCATGTTGCTAATATAAGTTTCTGGTTCTAATACAAGATTTGGACTAAGTTCTATATACAGGACACATCATTTGGCATCAAGAGTACTTCATGCCTAGTACACTAGTACTTCATGCCTAGGGGTGGAAATTTGTATTATTCAGATGTGACTGGTATTGTGGAACTTATCCTGAAATGGAAATATAAGTAGCATAGTTAGGAATTATTTTTTCTTGTGCAAATAAATTTTAGTGTGTCTGGTTTGCAGGCACACTTTGTAGACCGTTCCAATGAAGTATTAATGTTTAGATCGCGTGATTTTGGCTCCATCAGGTCAAATTACCAGATTCTGCAGCTCTCAGCTAGAGCGCTGACTTCTCTCACAAGGTAACTGTAGCAAGGTATATCTCTCAAACCATAAAGGTTTGAGAGATAAGTCTTACATCATTAATATTTTTTTAATGGCTACAATATTAAATAAACTTAATTTTAACCAGTTCTATCTCTTTAAATTACTACACTTTGTAGTTCTCCCTCTGTCTTTATTTTTTGCACTTCCTCTGATATAGCTGCAGACGGAAGACGGAGTGGAGATACTATTACAACTGACTAAAACCATCCTATCTTCATATATCCATTTGAATTTTTCATTACTTAATCATCTCATCTCCATTTGCATATACTGACTGCATAGCAATAGAAGGTTAGAGGTGTATAAGGAATGTTATAACAAACATTACAGACATAAGACTTGTTTTAGCTGCTTTTAATCACATTTTATAATTTTTGATGGGCTTGATCATTTTATATTGTTGTTAATTATCTATTCTCACATTTTAGATATTGGTCTATATTCCCCTTGGTGACTGTGTGTTAAGTATTTACACCCACAGTGCTCCTAATTTATTGATTTTGGCTCATATTTCAAAATGTAGCATTTATTCATATCTATAGTATAGTATACTTAGCTGAATATCCCAGCATGAGAGAGCACACAACGAAAGTTGAGAAAGGCAAAATGTAGTTTAATCAGTCATATTTTTCCAACATAGCCAAAACTTTATGACTTACAACCTGCTCCATAATAGAGGCTGCAGCTACACTTTTACATTTCTGCAATGACCTGCCATTAGCAAGATATCTGCATTGATTGGGCAGGAACTTCAAAACCTGGAATGTGTCCATCTCCTTAGATCACACACCATACCTGTAGAAGTCTACCCTGCCGAATACTGTTTATTGCACAAAGACTATGCATCTTTCCAATATGTACTGTGTGTTTGATTTACATATATGGATTAGAGCCTAATATGGCCAGGAAAAGCTTCAGACATTAATACCACATTCAGCACAACTAGAAGCCTATAAACATCTCCACTTTGCTGCACCTTATATGTTATATAGCAGGTGTGCAATAGTTACAATCAATACGCACAACGGTTTCATTTTTGTGAATAGCATGTAATATACATTTTGACAGTGGCAAACTCAATTGAATATTTGTTAGAACTGCTATATCTCATGTTTGTTGCATTTTACCTATACACTACTGTGATATTTGTGACTATGATAATTTTGTAATTTTAAAAGTGACAATAATGAACTATAAATTGATTGGTATATTTCTGGACTTTCTATACAATTCCACTTTTTAATTAATTAAAATATATTTTGCTTTTACATATTTTTATGTGTAGAGTATTTGCTTTAGCTATATATGACCAGTAGACATTGCTGATCCCATTACATATTACACTCCTAAAGGGAAAAGACAGTGCAAGGTTCAGGTTTCTTATTGATCTTGCACAAGCATTGCTGGCAAAATGGTTGTGAAAATTATGTGAATGAACAAATATGATTCCACTCTAAATCAGCTACTGGAATGATTAACACCAACTTACTAAGCAAATTACTCCAAATATTCTCACCACAAAGACATTTGTGCAAATTGGAGGACAATGAGGTAGTCTATGGACATTTGGGGGCATTTATTTCCCCTGCTCCTTGTTTATATTTGTGTAACTTTAACCTTTAAATGTTAACGTATTGAGAAGCAGTGGTATGCACCATTCTGACACTCAAAGGGTTAAGGCTATGGGGCAGATGAAGAGAGATTGCTGGCATTAAAATCTTAATAATGGTGGAGTGCATGGTGATATGCACTATAGCAATCAAACAAATAACTGGAAATGCTGGAGTAGCTGTACACTCAGCCCCAATGAGTTGGTGGAAGTAAAGAGACTGCTGCATTTGTCACTTGTATAATAAGTGCACCTACAAGTATTATAATGCTTAAGAAGTCTTCCAAATAATATCTGGTTAAGTACTACATATATCATTGTTGAGTAGACAGCACAGCCTACTGGTGACTTGGAAAAATATTTGAATAAATTAACTTTTTTTTAAGTATGAAAAAGTATAAGACACAAACACTTAGGAGCAGTTCTGCTGCAAGCCAAATTAAGCACAGAAGACAAAATAGCACATTCCAGCAGTCACAATTAAATGGGGTTTCACAATTCACTAGAGACTTTTCTAGCAATAAAGAGGTTTGATGCCCCATTTAAATCAATGGGAATTTGTACAAGTCCCCTACTGTGCTAATGGACCACTCCAGAACTGCTCTAATTCTCCTCAATACATCAGCCTCATTTCATCTTTACACAGCTGAGTGTGGAGAATATTTCTGTATCTGAAAGCTACAATTAATTGATTTACAGCAAATTGAAAATCTAGCATTCCCAAAATTTACACAGATTTCAAACGGGGCTTTTAACCCCTCGAATACTAAAACATTCAACTCCCTTCTCAATACATTGGCGACCTCCCTAGAATTAAAACCCCAATTTAAACCAATGGGAAACTGAGAAATTGTTATTTCTTTTCCCTACTGTGTAGCTGGTCATACAAAACCCACAATGTGTCTAGCACCAGAGGTCTATACATTGCAGAACGTAAGTCTATATGCTTTCGAGAATTTTTCAGGTTACAATTAGTTTTCAAATGCTATTTTTAGTCAAAACACAATATGTTACATTTTATGAAAAAAAGATGAAAGCAGCAGCATTGTCAGGGGGTAATAAGAGTATTGCCTCTAGCAAGAGCTGGCTTCAGTAAACCAGATAATGAACAGCGTGAGAGAAGTTTCTAGTGACGCTTCTTTGTCTAGAAACATTTCACTAATTAAATGTTTCAGCACTAACTGCCTAAAATATTAAAGTCAAGCTGTGAATATCAATCAGGACACTATACTGAACATCCCTGAATGATTTGTAACAAGATCATGTTTTCCTTCAAACACATGAATCTAATTACTCGCAGGCAATGAAAGTCTCTTCTTATAGTCTTCAAGAATAAAACAAACCTGGGGAATGGTTTTGTAAGCTTACAATTTTGATCGCTTTTATGAAAAACATACCCAAGATTTAATGTTGCATTACTAAGAAGGATGAAATAATGAATAGTTCATTATTATTTATTATTTTCATAATGAATATTTCATTGGATACCCTCCTGGCGTTCAAGGGGAACTACAGAAATAAGAATTTCCCTACCTGTGTGTCCATCAGTCAATAGTCAAATTAACTCTAGGGCCAATCAGCTGCACCAGAGAAACCAAATGAACATTCTACAGATCCCACTGACACTCAAAGGGTTAATATTTTGATGATGACATATTAACGCTTTGAGTGCCAGAGGGGTATGCTTTGCAATGCGTTGCATACCCCTCTGGCACTCAAAGGGTTAATTATTTGAATCCATTGAATGCATTACAATGCCTTGAAGCCCTCACTAGCATTCAAGGGATTGAAAGCCCAGTTTCAATTGATGAGAATTTGTATTTGTCCTGTTCAGTGATGTTGGATTGTTCCGTTATTGTACAGTATATAATCCTAAGTAAATATCGCTCAGTAGTAAATGGGAGAAATTATGGGAGACATTCATTCCATTCACGGCTTTTCTCTCACACAAAATGTCAGTTTGTCATATCAGCCCAGCTAATCTAGTTAGCACTTTACCACCAACAAATAAAGGTTAATTTCTCAAAAACTATTTATATTACAAATTGCTAGCACAATGTTAAGGTAGTTTTTAATTATCTTTAAAATGAACTAGACTTATCTTAGGGCAATGGGTCTGCTTAAAAAAATGTTTTGAATGAAAACATTAAGAACTACTTGTAGCAGACACATTCGGTACGAAAATAAACCACAGTCTTGATAAAAGGGTCTGTTGATATTAAGTCAGTGTGACGTCTGTTGGTATAGACAGCAAGCTAGATAACAACTTATAGGGTGAGAGAGATGTACATGATATGTATCACGCACACACAAGCAGAAATGCGTGCAGCTACATGAATTTCCCCTGGCTTCCCACATTTTATGGCGTTCTCCAGACAAGAAGACTTTTGCTGGCAATAAATAGGGTCATAAGAGCATTCTCTTCACAGTGTAATTTTGGCCATATATTGTTTATATTTTAGTACAACCCCTATTCAGTTGACAATGTGTGAAAAAGCAAATGAAGGTAAACTAGGTGACAACAGTTCTTTAATAAGTGTTTGTGCAGCATATGACAAGTTCCTTGTACTATTTTTTTTTTTTTCAGCAAAGGAAGTGGCTTTTCTGACCTCCATTAGTGACTCGCTTTAGACTTGCCTTATCCCCTCTCACTTAACAAGCCCACATGTTGGAACGCAACCAGTCCTTCTCAGGCCTTTTACATAGGAAATTAGACCAAAACTTTCTTGTTGGTAGGTGTTTCAGTTTAATTTCAGTTTATTTAAAAGCAACTTAAAAAATGGAAAACAGGAGAATAGCAAACATGGTGGTGATACTGTTTAACATGGTCCCAACTTATGATAGACAAATATCTAGCAATCATTTCTTTATGGCTAACCAGCTGTGCAATTGCACCCACCCATGCTGATGATATTATCGCTGTCTCCAGGAACAGGACAACAAATGCTATATCTAGACTGAAGGGATGGCAATGTGGCTTGTCATTCCATACAGTACTGTGTAGCTTTCATATATTAACTCCTAAATAGCTTGTATATGCTCAACCTGAAAAAATAGCTTTATCCATCATCGCTATCATGATCTCAGAGGGTTCTACTGGTACAAGGCATGGGGCGACTAAGGGAAATTTGCATAATGTAAAAGGTGGAGTAAATCTAGGGCAAGCAGATGTCACCTTATGGAACAACTAAAACATTACATTGATTTAAATGGGAGTTTAACCCCTTAAATGCTAGAGAACTGTCCAATGCATTGCTTCACAAAGCATTAGAAAATGTTGCATTAAATTGGTTAAACGCTCCATTTAAATAAGAGGAGAATTATTATTTGTTCCTGATGGTCAGCTTCAGAATTGCCCCTCTTTTCAGACAAACAACCATTCACTCTATATCTGATGAGTGTCTCAGTGTCCGTTCACTTACTGCATTCAATCAAGGTGGTAGTATAAAAGATCAAATATGGACACACACTCAAGTTCTGTACTCATAACTATGCATGGGTTATGGCAATATCCTGAACATGCTGCGCCTGAGTGGCAGATTAAAAGGATGTCTGTGATACCAGAACCCTTACCCTCCACCACACACACGCACGCACGCACGCACGCACGCACACACACACACACACACACACCATTTTCACACACACCTCTCCCCTTTCTTTATCTCACCATCTGAGAAACATGCATATCATTCTGTCCAGCAAGGACATATGACCATTCGCTCAGGGTGGCAAAGCAGAACTAACACCTAAAAATTAAATGTGGTTATGTACACCTAAACACCTTAAACTCCAAGTTAGCGTATGTAAACATGTTCTAGCTAGTATTTTTAAGACTATTTGAGAAGCAGTAATTTTACATATAGTTCCAGGTGATTCTACTACAAAAGAGATTTTATATTAGTTCACTTGAGTGAATGATACAGCATGCCACCATCCAGCATAAATGATAATTTACATAAAATATCTTAATTGAACAGTTAGATATTAGCAATATAGGAAGGAGCTTAATATTTTCTTAAACAGAGAAAGATAAAATAAACCAAGAATTAAATTATTTTTAAACTTGGCCAGAATTACATATGACCCTTAGGAGGTCACTGTTAAACTTGAAAACAATATGAGAACTATGTGGTTCCCCTGTTGGTTCCTATAACCTAGACAAGTCCATCACTAAAGTGCGGAATGAGCCTGTCTGTATGATGGGAAGCCTGGTTTGACTAGGGTGTGTGTCATGTTATTAATAGCAGTCTGATAATATTAAAATGTTCAAAGTCCCCTATGTCTGGTTTTGCATATAATGGTTTGGGATTATTTGAAATTCCAACATACATCACACATTCAGTTATTATCAGCTATATCTTAAGTGTTGTAGACCAATGTGTCAAGAGTCTAAAATTAGTATCTTTTGGTCTTTTGTTTTAAATGATTTTTTGCTAGTGTTGGTCCATGATTTCTATGTGAACAGCACGTTCCCATTTCCTCTTACAAAAGAGGATGTTACTTGATAAAGGGTGGAGATATTACGTCTCTTCTTATAAATATGTACATCTTCTTCAAACATCTCAGAGTAAGCAGACATATGCTGATAGGAAGATATGTCATGGCTCCCGATTCAGCAGCGAATCAATTACAAAGTCCTTCTTCTTACCTTTAATGCTCTCCACACTGCTACCCCTCCTTACATCTCTTCCCTCATTTCCTCTTATGTTCCTGGCCGCCTCCTTCGCTCACCACACAACGCACTTCTTGTTGCACCATCCACACCCTCTGCCCTCTCCCATCTCAAACCTTTCTCACTTTCTGCTCCATACCTATGGAACTCCATACCCCTCTCCCTACATCTTGAAAAATCCCCATTTGTCTTTAAGTCTACCCTGAAATCTTATCTTCTGGAGCACTAGGACCATGCACTGCCTTTGGCCAAAGTCAGAACTTGTAATCTCAGCACTTAACACTCTCTTACCCCATTGTCTGTCTCCTTTTACCCATTTATACTGTAAGCTCCTTGGGGCAGGGACCTCTCTCCCATTGTTTCTATGAATGTCGCACTTATTTCATCCCCTCTTATTTATTGTAACATATGTCTATTGTAAGGCGCTGCGTACACTGTGTGGCGCCATATAAATAAAGATATACATACATACATATGTATTTGTATATTTGTCTATAATGTCTTGCTTCTTGAGATTATAAATTAAGTTTATTCAGTAAGTCAGCGAATGACAGTATAGCTTCATTATGTATATGTTGGGGTATCAAGAATTTGTTAGGATTTTTCCAATCAAGAACGTGAGACTTTATTTACCTGTGGGAAAACTCAATGTTATGTTACAGGAACGTGAGGGGAGAGTTAAGTGTTGACAGCTGGCAAAGTTTCCTAGGATGGTCAAACACTGTAAGCATAATACTAAATATAGAGTTTGTGGTGGCCTCCTTTGCAAGGTGGTCCAAACGATAACAAGTGGGAATATCTGATAAGACACTTCTGGTTGGATATTAACCCAAAATGTGGTACTAGATGAATGGGACCAGTGGCTGAGAAAAAAAAAACATTTGTATTGGGTAGTAATATATATATATATTTTTTTTAGGTCAGGGACCCAGGCCGCCCTCATACTTTTGGAGGAGAAATTGGAGGAACTCATTCTAGCTCCTCTATTCTGCCATATGAATGAATAATGTTGCTGCTGTATCTTTTTAATATGTCAGAGAGAGAGACAGATAGGGACAGTTTGTCAAAAACACATTATAGGTACAGTCTTCATTGTCAGGAGGTTTATCATGCAACTCTGAAATAGTTTTTTCTTTCCATCTACCAAATTTTGAATATTGTTTTGAAAAAAGGTGATACAGTTGTGATATGTATAGTTTGGACAGGTGAAAGTATGGATGAATGCCCAAACATGTTATTTTCTCTGAGATCCACTTGAAGAGGAATAATATTTATAGGAAGAGAGTCAGTCTTGGCATGTATATTGATGTTCAAGTTTTCAGGTTTTTATATATTTTGTTTGAAGCTAGAGACTGTATACCATTAATGGTAATGAAACTGAAAGACTGACAACAATAAGGTTGAGGTTGTTGACAGAGAGTATCAGTTTATGCTCAGCGGTGCTGGATTAAATTCCAGTGATACTGGAATTTCTCCTAAGTACATTAGTCAAAACTTCCATTACAATGATATACATTTTGGAGGAAAGGGATCATTACTGCCTGGTGCTGGTCTGGAGATTAAAGGAGGTGGATACCATCCCATTTACCTTACTTTGGACAGTGGACTTGCTATATAGGGACATTATGTGTCTTAAAAAGGATATTTCAATTCCAATATGCCTGAGAATCCAGCATCTGCCAAACACTTTTTCAGCTTCAAAGGAAAGGAATAATGTGTGCTGTCTCTGAATTATGGTCTGTTCTTTCAATTGTATTACTTTTATGATATTATACCTGGCCTCCCATGAGATGTACAATTTAGTATTAAATATGCAGTGTGTGGATATCTATACAAACTTTAGACTAGGCACAATTAATAAAGTTTTTTTTAATAGGTCTTAGAAGTGATGAGGAACTATTAACTGTAAATTATAAAGTGGGATCATCAGCCACAGCATCTGGGGTGATCCCACTTTTTGTTATGGTGCTTCCCCCTTCTTGCAGTCTCTATCAGTTTCAAAAATAAACTCTTGACCATCTGGACTCTTGGTCCATGGAGAATCTTGTAAGTAATGGAAAAAAGTAACAGATTTAAGGCCATTGAAACTTCATTATTAGGATTTTAGAACTTTTTTTTACAGTCCACCATCTATAAAAGTCCCCATCTACAGGCCGACTAACATAGGTTGTTTTTTTAGACACCTTCTCACTGTCAATAAAAATTCATAACTATATAAACATCACTGCACTAATATTTGCATGCAGAATAAGACTTCCCTTGTAGCAAGGCCATTCCTGAATACACACTGAAGTTTTATATTGTCTTTTCGCATCTGCTATAGATTCTTTTATGGGTCATCTTTAGGAACATTTTCAGAACATGATTCATGAGACACTGTATGGTGTTACCTGCAGTGCTTGACATTCACTTTCATGGTTAACGTGGTTATATGTCATTTGAGACACCGCCCGTGAATCACGCAGAGTCACATATTGCAAAGCAGTGATCAGTCAGCATAGCAATGCCATTATGGTCTGACAACTTCAGGAGTTCTCTGTATTTCATCCAGACAGGCAGATTTGCTGTTCTTGTCGGATGATGCATCTCTCCTTCTCCTTTATATCTGGTACAGTATTTGAATTGAGCACACGGTGTTGCCATTTCTGTTTATTAGTATGCTGTTGTCTCTCTTCCTGTTCATTCCCAGCATCTCTTTAATCTTCTTGTGTATATTCAAGTTGTCATGTCTCTGCTGCATCTCTTCTAACTCCTGATATTGGACTGACATTCACAGTTCTTACACAATCCAGATCTAAGCTTTTATCTCCTGGTGTAGTTCTTGATATTTTAGCTGTAACCAAATCTTCCAGTTGTATCATTCATCAAAAAGGGTCAAAGGTGCAGTATGGGGAAATTGCTGGAAATTCTGGAGAAGACAGGCTTTGACAGCAGAGATATCTACATCGTAGCCAATGTCTATGAGAATCAGAAGGCTGTAGATAGGATGAAGGAGAATTTGCCTGGAGTAGCCCAAATCCAACAGGGAGTACATCAAGGTTATGTTTTATCTCCTCTGCTGATTATTATTTACTCTGAGACAATATTGACTGATACAATGGAGGAACCCATTACTGAAGACATCAGTATTAACAGAAATTGACTTAGCAATGTCAAATATGCAGATGGCACTGTTCTGCTGGTTAACAGCACAGATGAACTCCTAAAATCACTACAAAGAGTTAAGAATACTAGCAACAGTAGAGAATTGAAGATGAATTTCAGTAAGGTCAAATTCATGATAATCAGCAAGCAAAATTAAAATCTGATAATGAGGAGATTCCTTATTTTTCAAAACACAAGTATCTTCGATGCTGCCTAAAAAAAATAATGGGAGTGCAGATGCCTACAAGTAGTACAGCTCCTTCCTTAACTGGAGAGAAGACTCTGGAAGTCAGAGATGAGATGGTGATGCCTTCCTAAGTCTGTCTGTTAGATGGTCAGTCAAGAGAAGTAAATGTTTGGGTTGAAGAAGCATGTCTTATTGTGGGTATTTGAACTCTAAAGATGGAACAGAGAATCTGCCTTATTTTGTATTGAGGACATAAATGTAACATACATAAAACATCCAAGTAATTATCATGATGAATGGTGTCAAATACCAAACATAGCCTCGAGAGGTATTACAAGAGTTGAATTATAAATGAACATACCCGATTTTGCAGTGGCAGTGCAAGGGTAGTAGACACCCCAAAAAATAGCAGGGATCTTGACAATCTGAGAGGGAAAACATGTAGTACTCTGTGAATGTCAAGGAGTCCCAATTAACCAAAAGAAGTAGAGGCAAGGGTATACAGAATAGGTACATCAGAACAAGCACTATGCATCAAATTTAACCATGACCCACAAATGTCTGCACATTTCTGTGTGGTACCTCTATTGGCATGTACCAGTTTATAATGTGGCAAAGTAGTAGAGATTAATTGAGTCCATGCAGCATACTCTGGAGGATTCTTGTCAAACATCCACACCATCACTTATCTTTCTGGCCGTTTTTAGATTTTCATGAATGAGACGTTTGTGAGGATAAAAGTTTAGTTCACCAGGAAGGATTAATAGTAGGCATAAATGTGAGGGCAGAGAGAAGGGCTGTTGCAGTAAATCGAAGACAGTATTATTCTTCCTTGGCAGAAAGCCTTCACCAGCGCACATGACCACAACATATGAAGAAAGGAGCCACCCACTGAGCCGTATCTGGGACACTATCTTCTACTCTACGTCCTATATGAGGTAGTCATTGTGGTGAAAAATAAGCTAGATAAGATGGTGTCTGGAGTGTGTAGATATCTTTTTGCTTGTAGTTTAGTGCCATGCCCCATTCCCAGTCATCCAGTGTCAATATTATACACCCACTTGTTCCTCCGTTGGGGAAATATTGGGTTAGTCCACCTGTCTATCCACTTATAAATGAAGGAAATTGGTTTGTAATTATTTTGTTACGCATGGACGAGGTTAGTCGGAGAATTGGACTTTACATTGTTAGACTCTGCATGGTAAGTAATGTTGAAAAGAAAAATAAGGTCCAATTACTTTCCTAGGCTTGCGGTAGGAAGACACTCAAGTTCTGTATAAATAGTAATGGGATGCAGAACTACATTAGGTGGAGTTATTCCTCCAGTAAGTTCATAATTTCAGATAAAGGTTTCTGAAGAAAGGAGGACTCTGAATGTAAAATTGTTTTAAGTCCAGTCCTTTGAGGAAAAAATATCCCAAAGAGCAATTCTTTTAAGCATCCAGATCCACACTAAAGGGCTGAGTGGGGTCTGTATGTATCAGAACAAAAGTAGAGATGAAAAGTGCCTTATGTTTTCAAAAGGGGCTTGAATTTTTACTGACAACAAAGGTTTATTTTGGTGAGTTAATTCTGTGATGGGATGAGCAACATGAGAGAAATTCCTAATACATTTCTAACAAAAATTTGCAACTCCAATAAATCTTTGCACATAGTAACATAGTTGATGAGGCTGAAAAAAGACATAAGTCCATAAAGTCCAGCCCATGCCAAAAACACCCCTGTTGATCCAGAGGAAGGCAAAAAGTCCTCTAAAGACATTGTGGGTAAAAAAAAATCCTTCCTGACTCCAAATGGCAGTCAGATAGATCCCTAGATCAACATCCTATCTGTATTGAAGCCATATGTCATAATTTTCAATATTGTTCGGTGCTAGATAGGCATTCGTTGCTTTTTTGGAAGCAGTTGCATTATCTGCAAGTACAACATTCCAAAGAATTACATAGATTTACTGCACTTACTGTAAAGAATCCCTGCCTTTGTTTTAGTCGAAAGCACCTTTCCTCTAGTCTTAATGATGACCTCTTGTTCTTGGCTTAGGTCTTTGTGTAAATAATTAATTGGATGGTTCTTTGTATTGACATTGAATGTATTTGTAAATGGTAATCATATCACCCCTTAGACGTCTCTTCTCTAATGTAAACATACCAAATTTTGCTAGTCTCTCTTTATAACTCAGATCCTCCAATCCCTTTATCAGCTTTGTTGCATGTCTCTGCACCTTTTCCAGTTCAACAATGTATTTTTTAATAACTGGCACCCAAAACAGTACTCCATATTCTAGATGAGGCCTAACCAAGGATTTATACAGAGGTAGGATAATATTAGCATCCCATACATCTACACCTCTTTTCATGCAGACTAGTACCCTATTTGTTCTTGCAGCAGCTGAGTGACTCTGCACACTGCTGTTAAATCCAATCACTGTGACTGGAAGGAACTGGCCAGTCAATAAATGCAGCACATGAGTATCCAAGTGGATAGCAGTAGGTGAAAGGAAGAACCCCTAAAACTCTATGGTATCCTTCTCAAAGATGTGTTTTTTGTGCTCTGATGTATAGCTATTGATCACAGAGGTCATAGAGCACTCTGAAAGTATGCTGACAAGGAGTATCCAAGTTTTGGGAAAGACGATGAGGATGTCATCACAAAACAAACACATCCAGCAATTCCCTGAAAGCATGCTTTCCTATTCTGGAGCACACCCACTGCAACGCAGAAGGGAAATGACAAATTCCACTGATTTAATTGGGGATGCTAACCTTTTGAATGGTACAAAGTAATGCATTGGAGACACTTCTCTATAATTAAAAGGGTTAAAAGCCCCATGTAAATCAATGCAAGTCTGTAGAATTTGCACATTTGGCTTGCTCCAGAATTGCACTGCTTTAGCTAGATTAATAAGGTTTTAAGTCATTAATCGCTTTTTTTCCCATTCAAACATGTTTTTACCATAGGATTAACCTTGTAATAATACGTGTTTACAAATTGCACATTAGAGGCTTTCACACACAAGATAGCAAGGCTAAGACAGTAAATAGTACACAGAAGAGCAGTAACATCAATGTCAGCAGTGACATCTACAAGCAGTTAGTCTAAGCTTAACTTTTTTATGTTCCTGACACTGAGTTCCCTGGATCTGTTGCCAGATAGTTTTGTGGCCAGGGACTATGAAACAAGGTATAATGATATAATAAAAAGAGACAGCATACTAAAACTACTTGCATACTAAACTACTTGCATGGTCACTGACCAGAGAACCATCTGAAAACAGAAATTCAGTGACATTATGGGACATAAAAATAAATATCATAGGTCTGAGAAAAATAATGGTACTCCAACTGCTGAGATATGCATATTTCAAGTTACTGTAAAAGTTTAAACTATAAAAACAGTGCTCTCTAGCAGTCATATTTCAATGTGTTTTGTGTTGCATTCAGTGGGAGAGGTGAGTCACTGACAAACAGTTCTCCTATGCAGGAGTGTCCAAGTTCAGTCCTCAAGGGCCACCAACTGTCCAGGATGTAAGGATTTCCTTGATTAAGCACAGGTGAGTCAGTCAAAATGAATGAGCCACTGATTAACTCACCTGTGCTTATCATGGAAATCCTTACATCCTGGCCTGTTGGTGGCCCTTGAGGATTGAACTTGGACAGCACTGTCCTATAGAATGTGATACAAATTGCTAAGTCACACTGTCAATTTAAAGTGGAACTACCCCTCAGTACCCACAAAGTTAAACCCCAAGAATTACCCATCTGGCGACTAGCTGAACAGTAGTACTAGTCACCAGAATAATTACCTCCTTAGAAATAAATTCTACTGCTCCAGAGACTGACAACCAGGAAACAGCGCAGACATCTTTACATAGTGACGCCTGCGCTGTCAGTCCCAGTCTGCTCTAGGAAGCGTTGCTTGGTACCTTAAAGCGGAACCACCACCTCTTAAACACTTTATCTTCAATAACTCCCCATCTGGTGACTAACTAGTAGCACTAGTTGCCAAAATTATTACCTTATTCAAAAGAAAATATGCATTCTTACCGGGCTGACAGCAGCAGCAGTGACGTATGTATGTCTGTGCTGTCAGTCCCAGCAAGGTCTAGGAGGCGTTGCTAGGAGCCGTCCGGCTCCAAAAGGGACTGACAGCGCAGACGTCACTATGGGAAGATATCTGTGCTCCGTGCTGCTGTCAGCCAGGTAAGAATGCATATTTCTTCTGAAAAAAGTAATAATTCTGGTGACTAGTGCTACTAAGCTGCTAGTCGCCAGGTGGGGAGTTATTTAAGTTAAAGTGTTTAAGAGGTGGTAGTTCCGTTTTAAGGTACCGGAAGGGACTGACGGCGCAGGCATGCAGATTCTTTTAAAGTGCTGTTGCCTGGCCGTAGTCTCGGGAGTATTACGATTTCTCTATAAGGAGGTAATTATTCTGGCGACTAGTACTATTGTTCAGCTAGTCGCCAGATGGGTAATTCTTGGGGTTTAACTTTATGTGAGGCGGTAGTTCTACTTTAAACTTTCATGAAGTAATCGAGCTGTCTCTCACTTCCCGACGGTCTGAATGGTTATAACCTATGAAAAAAACAACTGACTGCATCTGGAATACCCTTGCTTTACACAAAAGTAAAAGCCTTGTAACATAAAAAAAAAAAAAACCATTAAAACAATTTAAATGGCATATTTAAGCCCTTGATTGATAGAGTGGTCTCCAAGACATTGTGAGCCAAGGGTTTAACCCTTTCAGTGCCAGAGGGGTACACAAACGCATTGCTATGCAATATGTTGGGTACTGAAAGTGCTGAGAGCTCCATTTAAACTTTTTTTATGAAAAAATATATATTGTAGGGATTTTCCTACTGAGTAAAATAAGGGTACTCCCACTGGCAAGACATTCATATTTCCACAGTTATTACAGTTTAAACCTATGTTGTTGTTTTTTTACATTAACAGTGCCCTCTAGTGGTCAAATTCTAATTAGTTTTTCTGTTGCATTCTAATGGAGAGGAAAGTCAAGAAAGTCAGTGATATACAAGTTCTCCATAGAATGTGATAGAAACTGCCTGTCACTTCCTTTTGTTGGTTAGAACTATCAGGAAGTAAACACAGTAAATTCACTTCATGATTATTTGAACTATTATAAATATTGAATAGAACATCTGACAGCAGTGGGAGTACCTTTGTTTTATTCAGCAGGAAAAGATCTATAAAATATGTGTTCTCATAAAAAAAAAAGTTTACTGCCCCTTTAAATCAATGGGTTTTTTTTATATGCCCCTGTGGTCTATTTAGTTTGAACCAGAATTACTCCAGTTTCTTAGGATATCAGTCTCACTCAGATTTACAGATAAAGCCATGGTGGCTAGGTATTTTGCCTTATGTATAAAAGCAAAGTTTAGCAACGGTCATACAAGCCAACTCTACCACAAGGGACTAAAATAATCACCAAAAATCCCATTAATGCAAATGTTTTTCAACCCACTGAATGCTGTAGAGGTCTGAATCAAATTGTTTTACCACTGTAGCCTTCAAGGAGTTAAAAACCCCATTTGAACCAAAAAGAATGTTTTATTTTTCTTCTATGGTACCCTTGTGTTGTTCTTGAATTGCTTCACTTTGCATATATAAAGACCTTTGTTGCTTATTTTGAAAATGAAACATTGTTATTAACGATTTTGCATGTTATTTTTTATGTTTTATCCAAAATTCAGATTACTTAGAGTAAATAATTCTGTCCCTGGTTTTGTTCTCTCAGTTAAGAAGAGACACGTCGATAAGCTGTAGGTGCCAATAGTGCATTAACGACACATTCAACCGCTCCAGTACTTTAGCAAATCAATACAGATTTGTGTTCCACGTTCAAAAAACTACTGCTGAGCAAAACACTATAAAAAGGACCAATCAAAGTAATTTGCAGTTCAACTGACCTTTCTGGTTTTCTCTTTTTTCCTTGATTCCTCAGTGCATTTATTTCTCTGTTCATTAAACATTTTAGACAGTCCGTCTCTGGCATCACAAGGCGAAGTTTTACTTTCAGCACCTAAAATCAATTACATGAAAGGTCTAATTAGCACTCAAAAAGTTCAGATTTTGAAAAAAATAGATAAATGCTCAAAGTACTGAAAGTAATTTGTAAAACACAGTAAACAGGAATAAATGTCAGCCACATACTGGAGTCAGCTTTGTACACCATTGTAGACTAGTGATTAGCGAGTAGGACATATTTAAACCCACATGACTTTAACTTGCCAAGTCCTTATTGAACTCTTGCCACCCTATTTTATACCTTTATGACAGGAGCTTTCAAGTTTTTTTCAATTGTGGCAACAGGATGAGAAATTAATGTGGGTGAGGGGAGTATTATATTTTTCACATGTAACAACGGTGAAATATAGCATGTTAGGAATTAAAAATATGGACTTTTTTGTAGAAATAATACAAAAGCAGTACAAAAAGTATAATAAACTTTATTCATACAAAAGTGCACAGTTAGACTCCGTGCTAATAATTTTTAAAGTCAGAAGGAATAGTGTATTCAACATATTGAACCATATTCAAGAACTGAAAGGTGTCAAGTTACGTCACAGTAGCAGAGGGCTGGTGTTCAGGCCCTACTCTCCTTTTATTTCACATGTGCTAGCTTATAAGCATGTGCTCTGTGACACGTGTTCAACAGAGAAGTGATATTTGACTGTGCAGCTGTAATTCTTAGGCCAGCATCATAGCCTCCTGCATTCCCTCTGAGAGCAGATCACTTTCCAACCACTTTTATGAACATCTGCACCATAGGCCTCAGTGCAAACTCTGCATCAGTTGGACCGCCCCACTATCCCCAACCAGCTGTAGGTCCAACAGCTGACTACCCATGCACTACATGCTACAACTTCCCTGCCATCTGCACTCATTTCACAAAAGTTTCAGCATGCCGAGTTTCTGTTGCCTGCATTAAACTGTGTAACCTTACTAATCACATGCAAAGGTACTAAAAAGAAAGGATGCAAAAGGAGAAAAGCCATTATAAAAGAGGTACTTAAAATGTTATTCTGCAATTTATGCCTTGGTGCATGCTGACTCCCAGTGTGATACATCTGTTGATACAGGCCTGTACTCAGAGGACTGACTCTACTAACTGCTAAGTGGGGCTTTGCAAAATGGGACTGAAAAGGGACAAATACTGGAAGGATTGTTCACCAGACTCTGGACTGAAGGCACAGGAACCACAGCTGTAGTGAAGACTGGTAGCTGAGGAGAGAGAGAAGTGAGCACAGCATCGAGGCTTATGGGTCCGGGAGAGATATATCATGATGATCATCACTCTGTTGACTGTAAATGTAATAAGTTTGCGCGTGAGCAGAATTGCATATAAACACCACTTTTAGATTTATTTTTCCATTTATAACCCTTTGATATGACTTTATCACATACACAGAGCTGCCTGGGGGACTGACTGAAGAAGAATTGAAAGAAAGGTTGTTTTGAAAATGAACAAGGTCCCTTCCTGATTCAGTACAGTGTTTTTGCTTACGTGAAATGAACTGTATGTGATTGTTGATATACTTGAGTTAATTAGAACTCTGCACAACTTGGAAGAAGAAGAGAGGAAAGTCTAATCTGTCAATATCCGTTTACATCAGTGGTGGGCAATTTCTGGCTCTCAAGCTGTTGGAGACTGCAATTTTCACAATCCCCAACCAACTCGCTGGGGATGATGGGAGTTGTAGTCCACAGTGGGACTACCTACACCTGGAATGACATTCAGACACACCGTACTCTCATTCTAATTAAGGGGGTATAAAATCACAAGAAATAAGACTAAATGAACCCCTATGGAACCAAAGGGGTGAGCAATGCAGTGTCCACTCCTCTGGTGCTCAAGATGTTTAAAAGGCATGTGAGGAACAATTAATTTGAAGCTAAATTAAGTGTGTAGAGTGCTCTTGAATTTGGACGCAGAGAAGAGGTCCTTGAGCTTCTCCATTCTTTACTTTAGAACAATCTAATATATTTACAGTGAGTCTCACAGTTAGCCCTCAGGACACACCAATAGGTCATGTTTTCATTACATTCCTGTCTGTTCACATGTGGGTAATCAGTGGCTCAGTCATTTTGCACTTCCTCTAGTGGAGAATCATGGTATCATGTTAACCTAAAGTAGTGAAATACAGTAATATTGAGGACATCTATTTTACCCTTTAAGGAACAGATGGGTGTGCAAGGTATTGCTTCAAATTGCATTGTACACCCCTTCTGTAAGTAAATGTTAAAACTACAATTTTCTTTTCTTATGCGACACAAGAGCTGAAGTTAAAGTGGAATTATACTCTATAAAAGAATAAGTGGTTCTTAATTGTTTAATAGTTTAACTTTCCTAGGTAGTAGACCATCATACAGTAGTGTATGTATGTATATATACACTGTAAGCTCTTTGGTGCAGGGACCTCTCTCCTATTGTTTCTATGACAGACTTATTTTAACCCCATTTTTTTATCATTACATACTACTATTGTATGGAGCTGTGTACATATAGCATTGTATCTGCCTCTAGATCACACCTCCTCACTACAACTGACTGCTGGATGAATGACATATAGCTAGGTAACTCCTCCTGCCATATAAATGAATAGCCAATTACTAGGGTTAACCCCTTAATGAACCAAGAGGTGCCAGGACCGACATGGGTAAAACGTCAGTTCGCCGTCCTCAAAATTGGAGTGTTTACAGTAAGACCACTCAGAGAGATTGCGAGTATGTTTCCCTTGCAATACCTACAAAGACATCAGAGAAGGGGGGTGTGCAAGGCCAAGAGAACCCAGGAACCCCCAAGCACACCTGAACATTTTCCACCTGTTTCAAGTGCTGATGCTCTGGCTGGCGAACAAGACAGAAGCTCATCTCCACTTGGAGGACCAGGACAGACAGCAGCCCCTCAGCTGTCCCGCAACCGGATCATCCGCAAAAGACCCACGATATTCCACATAAGGGTCATGCTCTTCACAATGACAGACACGGAAGTGAGAAACAGCTAGAGGTTGATATCACACAGCATCATAGACCTATATGAGGTGCTTAAGGATGATGTAGACCACATATACAGCACCAACCGTGCTCTACCTGGATTGCAGAAGCTGCTGTGTGCCATACATTTCATGGCAAGTAGTTCTTTCCAGTCCACAGGATATGTAATTGGATTGTCCCAGCCAACATGTTCCAGGGTGTTATCTCAGGTGTTGGCAGTCCTCAGGAGGAAGCAGAAGTTCTACACAAGGGCAGGCATACCCAGTCATGGGGGTCATTAACTGCACCCATGTGCGCATAAGAGCTCCTCCGCACGACAGACATACATAAATCACAAGCATTTCCTCTCGATCAACGAACAGATGGTGTTGATGACAACATGTGGATTACCGATGTCTGTGCTTCCTGTCTTGGATATTGTCACGACTACTACATCCTCAGGCAATCTTCTGTCTACAGGGACTTTGAGAATAGGACCTATACAGGAGGATGGCTCCTGTCTACATATCACATAACACACACAGGGGCACGCACATGATTAATGAAAACTTAGATTAGCAAGGTCATGAAACACAAGTAGCATGTCCCCCTTACACATCATCAGCCACACAACCATGAGGTCGCTGTGTCACAATGTCCCTTTTTTCCACAGGAAATGCTGGATATAGATGCAAACTGTGGCTCCTCACACCAGTACAAAACCCCCAAACACCTGCACAGAACTGCTACAATGAGGCTCACATAAGGACTAGAAATGGGACTGGACACATCTTTTGGCCTGCTCAAAACCAGATTCCGGTGGCTGGATAACTCAGGGTGAGCTCTGCAGTATGCACCAGGCAAAGTATGCAATATCATACTACCTTGTGCCATACTCCAGAATATCACAGGGGATGCATGTCTAGTGGAGGATGTTGATCCAAAACCCATTGTGGAAGTGCCTGTTTCCCAGCCAGAGGATGAGTGGGGCCGAAACACGAGACAGTCTCATCGGGGACTTTCGTTACTTGTGTGCATGATACATCAATCAGATACAATGCATGTATTACCATGATTAGACATGGGGTATGTGTGCAAACACACAATAGACATAATGATATGTTTCACTTCACAGAATGATGGAGATGCACATGTGCCTCCAACCTTTAAATTGCCTGAATTATCATCACAGTGACCTAGCTGGCACCATAATGAACACAAGCACCTGACACGGCATATTTGGGTCAAATGGAGGCTGTGAATTCAACTGCTATCTGCAATTACTTTTCAGCCATAAGCCACTCTAAAGCTGTCAACCATCCCCCTGTGAACAATGGTACACCTAACTGCCTATGTCTACCATATTCCTGAGGTTAATTAACCAAAAATAATCTGAAATAAAGTTGAATATATCCATATCACCCATAGAATCCTTGGAGCTAATGAGGGGTAACCGATGCATTGACATACTATGCATTGGCTACCCTCTGGCATTCCTTGTGTTAAAGGGCTTTTAGAGGTATCATGATTACAATAGATTTGCAAATGCCTAAGGGAGCTGAATAAGGATGGATTTACTGTGTTAGTGTTGGCTACTCCATCAGAGTACGTAATTGGGAGGTGGGTTTGCAGGTCCACCATGCTGACATGTTTGTGGCATAATGACAATGGAACAGAAACATCTCTGTTTCATGGGCATTGGTTCACATACTAGGTTATGTATTGCTACAATGTCCCTTTCACATATTCACATAGCTGGTTAGCATCCACTTGTTCTTAAACTCGTGGGACACAAAAGCAGCCTATCCCATAGAAGTAAATGGAGAACTGAGTCTATGCAGTAAAGCATGCCTTTAAAGGCGCGGAATTCAAATAAAGTAAAAAACAGTAAAATCGAATAAGAGTCCTCTCAAAGGCCTTACAGAACACCAAATAAGTAATAAATAACTCATGAATCCTAAGGAAAAATGTGATATAAGTGCCTTAACCCTTTGAGTGCCAGAGTGGTACGGAATGCATTGCAAAGCGATGCATTCCGTACTCCTCTGGCACTCAAAGGGTTAAACCACAAACAATGCAATGAAGGGGTTAATAACCACATCAAACCAGAATGCTCCAATGACCCAAGGAACAGAAAAGATAACCCAACATGAGTGCAATAGTTAAGAAGAACTCCAGAAAGACCCCTGTGTGGAGGGGAATGGTGGGACCAGTGGATCATGGCAATCAAAGGGTTGCTCACCTTTTTTGCAGGTCTTCTCTCTTCAGATTACCACTGAAAAGGAAGGAGCCTCAGAGAGACTCATTCTGGAGAGAGACACGGGTTGCAAAATTATCTCCCAGGGCTGCAAGGGGTCCACAACAGCACCTGTTAACTGGGCAATCCTTCAGAGGAAGCCAATAATGTTAATCCACCTAATGGGGGAATTGGACACCCCATTTCTAGGAGAAAATAATAAAAAAACCTAAAAACTAAGCATAACTGTTTACAGCCTTCAAACTAGGGTGATGGAACAAATATATCTGGAGGGAGGAGTGGCTAGGCAGCCTGCTATGGAGGAGGTGGAGACTCCACCCCTGCACTTCTTGAAGAATTGTTCCAGCCTACTGTGAGGAGCTGTCACCTTCCCATGGTACCTGTAAGCTCTATTGGACCACAGAGAAATATTCATACCTTTTATCCCGGCTCTGTTAAAAAAAAATGCACTAAATGAGCACAAATCATTAAAGAGAAAATGGTTTGCTTTTTTATTTTTTCCACTTATATTATCAAACTAAATGAGGGGTTATACATAGAAATATGGCATGAAAACAAAACCCTACTTTTCCCAACAACCCCACTCAAGAAAACCCTCAAAAAACCCAGTATATACATTGTGTTGGTGTACTAAATGAATTACAGAGGAGAAATTCTAAAAAGGCCAGAAATGCCCTGGTCCTCCTGGAGCCAGCTAGAAGTTTTATCAGCCAGTTGAGAATACAGTGGAGAGAGTTATAATAGAATCACCTCTAACATTTAGTTGCCAGAAGTAAATCTTTAGGAGCTTGGGTTACTAGGATTTTTCACCACTGATTATTATACTAATCATCATCTATTAACCTGTTGGTTTCTAGACAGATTTCCTAAGTTAGGCTTTTGCAGACCTCTCATGCAACCAATGGGTTAAATGTCAGTAACCTTCACATCTCTCTGCACAAAAAAGCAGATTTAACTGAAAAGATAGCTTTATTATTATTCAATGGATTTTTCTATTACGAATAGTTGAAGAAGCTTAAGAAAAATTTAGTATGCTCCACCAGTACCAAATGCTGGAAAAAAGGAAGAGAAGCAAATGTAATGAATTAAACATTAAATGCAGCTGTTCACAGGATAGCTTTAACAGTAAAGTGATATGTCAGGGGAGCAAAGGATGATGAAATATGTTAATGTCTAAAATATTAATCAAAGTTTTGTCACATATTGTAGCTCAATATAACAAATACATGTTTAGGATGGCAGTAGACTTGGTTATATTTTTCAAGCCAGTGTATGATCTCTTCAGCACTCTCATCAGGAGTGTCTAACAGGTCATGTCTTTCAGATTTTCCTTTGAGTACAAAGGAGTAAACCAAAGGCTCAGTCGTTTAATTTACTCACTGTCCCCAAACAAGGAAAGCCTAAAGACACGGCCTGTTAGGTTCCCCTGAGGATAGGGTTGGGGACCACGGATCTATTGGGAGACATGCATAAGAAACTCCTGACAAGCGACATTCATTCAACCCTCAATTAAAGTAAACCCATCATCAAAACAATCACAAATGCTTAGTCGATGCTTTATATCTTGTAAGGTGCATAATTTACATTAAAAATGTTTGTCCATAGTAATGCTTAATAACAATACAATATCTTGACATAGTGCTGTTATGGGGCCATCCATTGTGTGTGTGTGTGTGTTTAGCTGGAGTTCTATGAAACGCTGCATGTGCAACTTAGCTGCATCATAGAATATGCAGATAACACCATAATCTATGCTAAAAACTCAAACGTACCACAACCTGAAGCCATATTACAACATGATTTTTGCAAGGTTTAAAGATAGATAGTAAAGAACAAACTGTTCTTAAACACAGACAAACGGTCACAATGATATTTAGCACAAAGCACAAACTACATAATCTCGGCAATACCCACCTACCCATTGTAACAGAGTCTAATCGTAAATTGGCCCCAGTGGACTCCTAGAAAATATTCTGGTATGTGGCTTGACCTCAACCTCACTTTTGGTCTTCATATTGATAAATTAACTTCCAAGTTTTATCCTAAAATAAGTACTCTTTTTAGATACAAATCATGTGTACGTACACTGGTTAGAAAATGTATTGTGCAACAGTAAATGCTTCTTTATATCTAAAAACAGTGAATAACTGTATGTAATTTTAATATTTAATATGTGTATGTATATATATAATATGTAATATACAATTTTCTCAATTTGTGTAAATATGTAACCCTTTACTGAAAACTATCCAGGACATACTTGAAAACGAGAGAAATATCAATGTATTCTTCCTGGTAAAACATTTTCTAAATAAAATAAAAATAAAATATATGTCTCAACTAGCTGTACAAACTCCATATTATACTACATACCATAATATACAAGCCGCATGTAACAGTATATCTTCACTCTACTACCTCCTCATCCATATGCAATGGATTTCTCTCCATCAGAAAATCGTTAGTTTGCATGTTCTGCATTCTCAGTTGTTCAAATGTACTTTGTTAAACTCTTGCTCAAATACACTGGCTTATAATTATTTCCTCAAATGTATCAGCTTAGACTCTGGCTCAAATACATGACCATAATAACTCACATCGGCACTCAAATTAATCCACCATTGTTCACTCATACTCACTAACTTGCATCCAAAACTGGTCACTGAGTTTCAGACTTGCTCATCCTCAGTCAGGTTTAGTCTGTCACTCATGATCAGACACAATTGTACTGAGATTCCAGTTCAAACTATTAAGCTCAAAATTACAAACATTATCTACATTCAAACAAGCTCCTTCATGCTCATACTAACTTCTGGTTCACAAATGATCACTCACTCATATCCACATTATCATTCGTGATCTGACTCACTCGCTTTTACTCACCGACGCTCAAACTCATGCTCTTATACTCCCTTATAGTCATACTTGCTCACACACTCATAATTTAATCCACATACTCAAAAACACTTCTAGATAGCTTTAACAAATCTATGAATGAGAAAGCATACGATTCGCATCCACACAAACTAAAACTCAGTCACACTCAGATGTGCCTACAGACTAAATCTTTCATAATAAACATCACTCTGTCTTATTCACTAACAACCACACTCATTCATGATTAGACTTGCTCAGTTTCAGATTTGCTTATGCGCAATCATATTCAGACTTTAACAAGCTCAGAAACACTCACCAATAACACGCTCTGATTTTCTCACTCACAAAGAATCATGTTCACTTACACTTACTCAAGTTCACTCAGAGGGATTTACATAAAATGGCAGATTGTGCAAACAAATGGAATATGAAGTTTAATGTGGAAAAGTGTAAAGTCATGCATTTGGGAGGAAATAATCTCAAGGCTAATTATAAACTTAATGGAATCATTCTAGGGGACTCATTGCTAGAGAAAGACCTTGGTATCCTTGTCAACTACAAACTTGGAAACAGTGACCAGTGTCAAACAGCAGTAGCAAAGGCAATCAAAATCCTATCTTGCATAAAAAGAGGTATTGAAGCAAGAGTGGATAACATTATTTTGCCGTTATACAAATCATTGGTAAGACCTCACCTTGAGTATGCAGTGCAGTTTTGGTCACCAGTTCTGAAAAAGGATATACTAGAACTAGAGAGGGTACAGAGAAAAACAACAAAATTAATTAAGGGAATGGAGGACTTGACGTATGAGAAACGACTAGACAAACTTGGTTTATTTACTCTAGAGAAAAGACGACTAAAAGGAGACCTTATCATATTGTACAAGTATATGAGAGGGCAATACAAGGATCTCTGTGGTGAGCTATTTATTCCAAGGCCTGATCAGGTGACCAAGGGACACCCCTTGAGATTAGAGGAAAGGGGGTTTAGACTTCAGCAGAGGTCTGTTAAACTGAGGAATTTCTTGCCCAAGGAGGTGGTTATGGCGGATACAATGGATACATTTAAGAGAAGATTAGATACATTTCTTTCAAAAGGGAAATACAGAGTTATACTGTTTTTTAGTAGGCAGATCAGGAAGGTCTGATAAAGACTAACTTATTTGGTAGCAGGAAAGCTATAAAATTCTCAGTCACTGAGGTATCAGGAAAAGGTTGAACTTAATGGACTTGTGTCTTTATTCAGCCTAATTTACTATGTTACTATGTTATATCCAGACTTTCATGCACAGCCTTGCTCATGCCCAATCATGTTTAGAATCTCAAGTTCATACATAATCAGACTCTCACATTCTCAATTAGGCTCACACTAGGCTCTGTCATCTTACTCTGTCCTGCACATAATCTCTAATGAGATTCTACCATGCTAAGATACTCAAATCTGATTTGCTCATGCTCATTAATAATAAAAATTGGTTGTGCACAAAATTGCTTACACTTACAATCAGACTCTCATGCTCAAACATTCAGACTTTCATGGTAAGACTTGTTAAGGCTCATTTTTATTTCACTTAACTCTGAAGCTTATTCTCTCTTGCTCAGAGTTGCTCACTCACACTAAATCTTGTTCACGTGTGCAAAATCTTATATGTGTTCACTGACAAACATTTGAATTGTGCAGAGTCTTAATTAATTCTACTAATAAATAGAAATATGAGAAATAAATAAAAAGATTGCAATGTGATGGACAATATTTTTATATTACTTTTTATTTAAAGTACTAGCTGAAAAGCCCGTGTACACGAGTCATAGTGCCACCTAGCAATGGCCGCAGTGCAGTCCTGCACTGTAGAGACTGCCTGAGTCGTGGCTGATACAGAGCGGGGAAATCTGAATTCAGACTGTAGTCCTCGCTGAATTCAGAGGTCCTCTCCGTTATCAGCCATGGTGTGGGCAGTCTGTAGTGCACATGACTGCAGCACACACAGCAGTCTCTACTGCGCATGACGGCTTCTGACAGACACACATTTCGCGATTATATAGGATTTGTAACCACTTATGGGCCATGTAATAACAAGGCACAGTCTATGTTGGTGTAATTCTGCCATTGTAAAAAATAGGATTTTAGTCTTACCTGTTAAATCCTTTTCACTTAGTCCATATAGGTTACTGGTACAGTGGGAGACGATCTGCCCCTTTAAGTAGGCAGGAACATTTCTCCAAATGTATGCAGGGGGTGGAGCCTCCCCTCCCTCTTAAGCTGCCTTCAGCCAGAACAAGCCAGAATGATTTGAGACACAGATACTGACCAGAGATAAGAAGGAAAAGGAAGACTCCTGTGAGCATGCCCCAAAGGTCTCCCACTGAATGCCACAGGAGAGCCAAGCATGGTCCCTTGACAGGGTGGGAGACCAGTAACCTGTATGGACTAAGTGAAAAGGATTTAACAGGTAAGACTAAAATCCTATTTTCACTGTCGTCCAATACAGGTTACTGGTACAGTGGGATGTACAAACATTGAGCTTTCCCAGAGGCGGGAAGAAGGCAAGGACCAAGCGCAAGGTCCCAAAGTCACCAGAACTCCTATGAACCAATTAATCATAGAGCCCAACAACAGAAGTGTCAACAGACACCAACCTGGGGTAAAAACGAACCCCCTGAACTGTCACAACACACTGAACTAGAGCCAACAGGGCTCAACAGTAAGGAAGCACTGAGAACCGCAGAAGAAGAAAGTCCTATACAGGCAAAACTGCCTCCAAGACCTTTCTCCCAAAGCTGGCATCAGCCGAGGCCAGTACATCTACACGATAGTGCTTCGAAAAAGTGTGCACAGAGGACCGAGTGGCCGCCCGGCACAGTTGATCAGCAGACGCTTGATTTTTATAGGCCCAAGAGGCCCCAATTGATCTGGTGGAATGAGCAGTAACCCTGAAGGGAACATGCTTATTCCACAACTTGTAGGCTTCACGAATGGTAGATTTTATCCAAGATGCAATAGTCACCTTGGATGCCTTTCTTCCTGCCCTAGGCCCCTCAGGAATGACGAACAGAGCGTCAGACTTCCTGATAGACTCAGTGCGATGAACATAAAATTTAAGACAACGCACTACATCCAATAAGTGGAGATACCTCTCCTTGTCAGAGGAAGGGATAGAGCAGAAAGAGGGCACCACAATCTCCTGATTGATGTGAAACTCAGACAACTTTGGGTAAGAACTCATTGGAAGTGCGGAGTACAGCCTTATCCTTGTGAAATACCAGGTAAGGAGGTTTACAAGACAGAGCTTGTAACTCAGCTACCCGGCGAACTGATACAATAGCCAATAGAAAGGCCATTTTCCAAGTCAAAAGACGCAAAGGAATGGAAGCCAAGGATTCAAACGGGGGTCTCTGAAGAACCCCCAGCACCAAATTGAGATCCCACTGGGGAGTTGGACTCTTGAAGGCAGGCCGAACATGAGCCACACCTTGGAAGAAAACTTTAACATCAGGAAGAACAGCAATGCGTTCCTGGAAAAATACAGACAGAGCAGAAGTCTGAACCTTGAGAGAACTTAGGCCGAGTCCCTTGTCAACCCGATCCTGTAAAAAGGCCAGGACCGTGGGAAGATGGAAATCAAGAGATAGATCCTTATCAGCACACCATGCAACAAAAGTTGACCATATGCGATGATAGATCTTGGAGGACACAGGCTTGCGAGCCCTAAGCATCGTAGACACCACTGAAGAGGAAAACCCTTTCTTCCTCAAAATTGAGGATTCAACCTCCAAGCCATCAAATGGAGATGCTGAACATCCTCCTTCCACAGATATCCTTGAAGAAGAAGATCTGGACGGGCAGGAAGCGGAAAGGGGTCCGCCACTGACATGGCCAGCAGGTCCGGATACCAGGACTGACGAGGCCAATTCGGAGTGATTAGGATGACAGGACAATGCTCCATCTTCAGCTTCTGGATGACTCTGATCAACAGAGGAAGCAGATGGAAGATGTACGCTAGAGGGAACTCCCAAGGGATTGACAAAGCGTCCACTGCTAGAGCAAGAGGGTCCCTCCACCGAGAGTAAAACACTGGCACCTTCCTGTTGTGTCTGGTAGCCATCAGATCCACCACAGGTACCCCCCACCTCTGGGTTAGAAGGTGAAACACCTCTGGATGAAGTGTCCATTCTCCGCTGTCGACTGTGTGACGACTGAGAAAGTCTGCTATGACGTTGTCTACGCCTGGAATGTGTACCGCTTAAATGACAGGAACATGAGCTTCTGCCCAAGATAAGATGGCTTTGACCGCTAACCAAGCGGTGAGACTTCTTGTGCTGCCTTGTCTGTTGATGTAGGCCACTGCGGTGGCGTTGTCACCCTCCAGCTGAAATTGTGTCTCAGGGCTAGAAATATGGCACGAAGTTCCAGAACATTGGTGGAGAGGAGAGATTCTTCCAGTCCCCAGTCCAGTCCCATTTTCCCCTGAGCACTGAAACGACTCAACACTGCCCCCCAACCCCGGAGGCTGGCATCCGTCGTGACAGTGGTCCAATAGGGAATCTGAAAAGACCTCCCTTTCAGGAGATGACAGGTCTAACCACCATTCCAACCTCAGCTCGACATGAGGAGGCAGAGAGACTGACAGATGCTGATGATCCTGATGATTCTTGCATGTCTGAATCACAAACCTCTGAAGTTCCCTGGTGTGCGCCATGGAAAATGCACTGCCTCTATTGTGGAAATGAATTTCCCCACCAGAGACGTCAACTGCAGCACTGGAACCCTTTCGAGATCCAGGATCTTGGATACACGGAGAGCAACCTGATGAGCCACTTCTTCCGGTAAAAACACCATGCACTGTTGAGTGTCGAACAGGAGACCCAAGAAAAGGATCTGTTGAGATGGGATCAAGTCTGACTTGTCCAGATTCACGATCAACCCGTGGCGATTGAGTGTCTGGATGCACAACTGAACCTGTTGGTGGAGGACCTCCGCAGATGAAGCTTTCAGAAGCAGATCGTCCACGTAGGGAGTTACTCTGACACCATCTCGATGAAGCACAGCTATCAGAGCTCCCAAGACTCTCTGAAAAACCTGAGGAGCTGAAGTCAGTCCAAAGGGAAGAGCTGAAAACTGAAAATGGCCTTTGTGACAGGCAAACCTGAGATACCTCCTGCTCTCTGGATGGATAGGGATGTGAAGATATGCATCCTGAAGGTCCAGGGAGGCAAGGAAGTCCCCTGGAGACATCGCTGCTATCACAGTACGCAGTGATTCTTGACGATAGTGGGAGCTCACAACAAAGGAATTGAGATCCTTGAGGTCCAAAATAGGACGGGCGCCCCCGTCCTTTTTGGCCACAACGAACAGGTTGGAATAAAATCCGGAACCTGTGTCCTCTGAAGGAACCAATTCCAGGACTTCCTTGTCCAAAAGATCCTGAATAGCGTCGAACAGACGTCTTTTTGTAGGTTCCTGAGAAGGACGAGTAATATGGAACCGAAAGGGAGGAAGGGAAGAGAAAGGGATCCTGTGTCCCTCTGACACCACCTGAATAACCCAAGGGACCGCCACTGACTCTTCCCAAATCTGGCGAAAGATGTGGAGAAGTCCACCTACAGCCAGATGCGGACCCGGGTTCGGCGAGTCATGCCGAAGCAGTCTTGGAGGTCTTGGCCTTGGGGGCAACTTTGGGCTTTCAGGACTGTTTGGGCTTGGAGGAGGAGCGCGCAGAGGACGGACCCGTCTGGGACGCAGAGCGTGTCTCAGTTTGGAAGGAACGAAAGGACCGATTGCGTTTGGCTGGAAACTTCTTTTTGAAGACTGATGGTAGAAGGGTACTTTTACCACCAGTAGCCTCACTAATCATTTCCTTAAGTTCAGATCCAAACAGTGAGGTCCCTTGGAAGGGTAATGAAAGCAAGACTTTCTTAGAAGCGGTATCAGCAGACCAAATTTTCAGCCAAACAGCAAGTCTAGCCACCACAGAGGAAGTGGAGGCCCTCACCATCATGCGCACAGCATCAAAAACATAATTTTGAGCTTTGGATATATTAGCAAGAAGCTGTAACTGCTCAGACACTGGAGCATCCTGGCGAACCGCCTCAGTAAGCTGCTCAGTCCAGGCCGCAATGGCCCGGTTAACCCACGCCACTGCAAAAGTCGGACGCATGGCAGTGCCAATGGAGGCAAAAATAGGCTTAAGACAAGTTTCTAACTTTTTATCCGTCCAATCTTGCAGGGCAGAAGCATCAGATACAGCCAAGGCAGTAGATTTTGACAACCTAGAAACTGGAGCATCCACTTTAGGAGGATGAACCCATTTAGCCAGTTCAGACTCAGGAAAAGGGTAAAGTTTAGCAAACTTTTTGGATACAGAAGAGGATTTATTTGGATTTCTCCAGGCATCTGAGACTAAACGAGCAAGAGTAGGATTAGTAGGAAAACATATAACAGCCTTAGAAGGTTTCTGAAAAACGTCAGTTGGATCATGAGTAAATTCCTGACTCAAAGGAAGGTTGAGTGTGGTTAGCACGGCCCTGATCAAACCCTTGGCAGAGAGTTCAGGGTCACATTCAAAAGGGTCACCAATAGACCTGGTAGACTCAATAACAGTGCCTTCCTCAGCATCAGAATCCTGTAATAGTTCTTCCTCAGAAGAATCAGACATATTAGGAGCACCCTGTGGCTTGGGCAGGGAGGTCCTGATAGTGGAGGGGGTCTGCCAAACCTGAAGAGCCCCCTGAACCTGAGAGGGAAAGAGCTGAAGAGTGGATCTGAGATCCCTAGTGGCAGCCTTAAACTCTTTCACCCAAGTTGGCTCAATGGCGTGACTGGAAAGCCCTGGGTTGCTGTCATGGCTTTCTGCACATTTTGGGCATAAATGACCAGAAAATTCTCTAGGCAGCCCAGAGTGACAAGAGGAGCAAAACGCAATGGGGGAAACGGACACCCCAGCCTCCTTAGTCTTGGGTCTAGCCCCTGACTCCAGTGGAGTAGACATGCTCACAGCGTCAGATATACTCCACTGACAAGAATCACCCAATTGAAGTGTGAAAGATTAAAAATTCACCCCAGAAATGCTTAAAATTAAACTTATCTGGCAAGCGAAGGGTTAATCTGCGGAGGAGAGAGAGAAGGCTCGGTCCCTGCGTAGTATACTCGCTGAGAAGAACTCACAAAATGGCTGCCGCGACTGTAGCCAGTCAGAAAACTGGCGCGAAACAAGCGCTCATGGGAAATGTAGTTTTTCTCAGAAGTACACCAAAACAGTCCCCGAAGCCTCCCAAGACCCCCAACACACTGAATCATGCAACTGGATGATAGAGCAAGGGAAGACCAATAAAATAAGCCCACTCTGAAGTTGCTGTGACAAGCGGTTCCAGAGATACGTCCCACACAGTGTAGACCCATAGAGAGTAAAGGAGCAATGGCGTCTATGCGGGGAAAAGCGCGCTTAAAGGCGCGGAACAAACTTTTAATAAAGTTACCCTGACAGGAAAAAGTTACCAAACAATATAAAACACATGTAAAACATGATAAAACAATATCCCAATGAGGAAAACAGCAGGGAAAAGGTTAAAACCCCCATAAACTGCTCCAAAAGCCAGGGAATACACACAGACATTGCATAAATACAGTGCAATATGAAGAAAAACACCCTATGAGTGCTGGAGTGCATAATGAGAACTCCCAAATACAAGGCCAATGAAGGGACACTGTGGGACAAGTGGACCTTCAGCACTCAAAGGGTGGCTCACCTTTCTGCAGGACTTCTGTCTTCAGGTAACCATGTGAAAAGGGAATTAACCAAAGGAAAATCCTCAGCAGGGAAGCTACTTGACTCAAGTTGTTCCCTCTTCAGGGCATAAGGTCCACCAGAGAATCCCTGGAAGCTGCACTAGCCACTTTGGAGAGGGCAATTGTCAGCCATGGTCACCCGCCTAATGGTGGTATTCCATATTTGAAGAAAATAATAAAAAAACTAAAGTTGATTGAGAGATGTTCTCCACCTGGTGTGCACAGCACGCAGGAACAAATCATTCTGGCTTGTTCTGGCTGAAGGCAGCTTAAGAGGGAGGGGAGGCTCCACCCCCTGCATACATTTGGAGAAATGTTCCTGCCTACTTAAAGGGGCGGCTGTACCAGTAACCTGTATTGGACGACAGTGAAAAAGTAAACCCTGTTCCACTATGTACCTATATGAAAGCTCTTTTTGCACAAAATACTGTTTGCCCAAAATGTGAAATGGGTGGATGTCTCTAGGTGTTCTATACCGCTGTGCCATGGAGAAAACTATGTATTATCTTATGTATGGCAGATGCTTACTGCACAACACAATATATTTTTTACCAATTAATATACACTACAGCATAATCATTGTCTTTATCAAAGAACAAATATATTTGGTGTACTACCCTGTTAATTGAAGAAGAGGTTAAACAAAGACATCTGCTACATTTTACTAAGCCTGCTTCTATGTAAAATGCCTGAGGCTGTTCTCTGCAGCCCCAACACAGTCCCTGTCAGTCAGTAGGCAGGACATAAAACTGACCACTTGCGCTAGAAGAACGGTACAGATAAAACAAGTCTGAACACCAGACACATGTTTTAGACCATTCCAATGAAGGGATTCCTTGTAAGTAACAAGATCTCGGCACTTCTCAAGCGCCTCCTCGTCAACCGACACAAATCTCCTGCTGACAGCTTTACAGCTGTCAGTAGGAAACAGCAAACTTTAAACGCCTGTATCTCTTAAACCATAGCGGTTTGAGAGATACGTTTTTTTTGCATTTAGCTCAGCTTTTTAAGCTCTTCTAAATGCAAAAAACGTATATATATATATATATATATATATATATATATATATATATATATATATATATATATATATATATATATATATATATATATATATATATATAAAGCATCTTCAGCATACTGGCATCAAGAGCCAAGCTGTGAAAGTTAGCTTCTCCACCTCTGGATGACACTCAAACCCAAAGTCAAGAGGTCTGGAAGCAGAGGAACCAAAACAGCTCTGCTACGGATAGATTAAGATCTGAAAACCATGCCCGACAGGGCCAGAATAGGACGATCCAAATGACGTTAGCTGCTGCATCTTGATTTTCCTCAACACACTCGGAACTGGAGGAAACACATATGCTATGGGGAAATACCATGCAATGCACTAGATTATTCTGTCCATGAAATGGAACAGAAAAGAGGGACCTTGTGGTTCAAAGGAGAGATTATTAGGTATATGATCAGAAGACCCCACAGATAGGCTCTAGAGAAGAGGTTCTCAACCCGTGCCCTCAGTGGCCACTAACAGGCCAGGACTTAGGAATTTCCCTGCTAGAACACAAGTGTGTTGATCAGAGGCTCAATTTTATTGATTAACTCACCTGTGCTCTTAAAAGGAAATTCTCAAATCCTGGTCTGTTATTAGCCACTGAGGGCACGGGTTGAGAACCACTGCTCTAGAGTCAAAGTGTTGGTGACAGAGAAAGTCTGCCACAATGTTGTCTACCCTTGGGATATGAACGGCTGAGAGAACTGGTAGTTATGCTTCCACCAACTTGTAAATCAGCTAACATCGGACCACAAAGCTCCACTCCTGATTGGTTGTTGGCTGATGTAAGCCACTGCCATCTGTTGAACTGGATATGCACAGGGGATCCCTGGAGGGACAGACCAATGCCACAAGGCTAAGCGAATCACCTGAAGCTCCAGAACACTGATGGACAGAAGAGACTCTGCCCTGGTCCAGAGACCCTGAGCTGTCAGGGGGCCCAATGTGGCAACCCAGCCTATCAAGTTGGCATTGGTCATGATGGACTCAACTTGCGATAACCAATGGCAGTCCCCGCAACAGATGAGATCCCTGCAACGAAGGTCCGCCTACACCTGGTCAGAAATGGATATGACACAATGGATATTGGAAACCCAACAGTGCTACACCAGAACAGACACACAAATCTGAATCTGAAGGTGCAAAATATCCTCTGAATGAGCCTTTAGCAAAAGGTCATGCAGGTAGGTAGTCAGAGAGATCACACTCGCACAGATGAGAGCCACCAGAGATGTCTTGATCTTTGCAAAGACCCGTATTAGAGGCCAGCCCAAAGGGAAAGATGGTGAACTGAAAATGATGGTCTTAAAAGCAAACCACAGGAAAAGCTGGATGGGAATATGCAAGTAAGCACACATTATATCTAGGGAAGCTAAAATTTCCCCTGGAGACATGGCATCAATGACTAAGTGCAAGGACTCCATCCTGAAAGGAGATGCTAGAACAAAATGAGTGAGAAGTCCAGAATAGGATGTAATCCGCAGTCTTTTTTTGGGAAACGATCAAAAGGATGGAAGAGAATCCTGTAAACCTTTACGGAGAAAGAACAAATATTAAACTTGCATATGTAGAAGAGAAAATATGCCTTCTAATAGACAACTCTGCATGGGGTATCTAGGAACTGTGGACATGAAAAAACTGACAGAGGAAGGGACTTGAAGTATATGCAGTAACATTCTGAAATTATCTGTAAAATTCACTGGTGCACCATGGAAACTACTTATGTGCCACAGAAAAGTCATACACCGCCTATTGCTAGACACGGACCAGACCTACACAAGTCATGTAGAGGTAGGCTTGTCAGCTCTGAGCAGGTTTTTCAAATAAAGATATCTGAATGATAGGTTATACAATCACCCAAAACCTGTATATACAAGGGAGGTCCTTCAGCAACAAAGAGCAGACCAAAGACTGCACTGATATACATTAACACCCCACCCCCGATAGCATCTAAATCATAGAAGAACATTCTCCTTTATGAAGTTGTCAATTGGAGCTCAGACTCAAACTAAAAGTATACAAAATGATACAATGTAGATAGCAGAAAGAAGTGCAAAAGTTGGCACTCACCCGGTATAAAACTCTCCTTTATTGGAACTGTTTTGTGTCTTAACAGCACTTTGTCAAGGCATCCATTTTTGTCTGGGTTGCCGAGGGAATGTGTGCCCTAGATGCAAACCCATAGGGGCCAGGGTAACAAAAATCCAGCGTCTTGTGAGAAAAAAGGAAGGCGTAAACCTAAAACAAGGTACTAGTGACAACCTTCTCCAGTTCTGTTCCAGTGAGCTGCTTGCCCACAAATGGAAAAGGCACCAAAGACTTCTTGGAAGACTGATCAGCTGACAAGATCTGGAGCCACAAAGCATGATACACAGTCATACAGGAAGTGGAAGACTTTCCATTAAGCTTAGAGACACTAAAGGCTGAATCCGTAAGACCTAATTAACCTTATTATATTGGATATAAACACAACAAGCAAATATCAAGACACTGTTGAGAATTGGAAACCTTAATGTATTACTAAATATTAAAGGGGATAACTGGCCCTGGGTGACTCAGAGGAGTGGGGAATGGAATGCGGCTCTAGGGGGTCCACACGAACTGGCCACACATTGAAAAGGTTCACTTTTAAAAGGTCGCACACAAGAGAGGGTGCGACCACATCTCGCATTAACTATGTCGCAATTATAAAAATGGCGAACTGAGAATCTCGCACTACGTGAAAGCATGAGATTCTCAGGTCAAGTTATGAAACATTGCAATAATGCAATCAATTCTAAATACATTGCTTGTTCCCATCTGTTCTTTATTGCATTCTTGTCGCTGAAACCTTATGCAACACCCCATCAATCTACAGAGAATCTCTCTTCACTTAAGACTTTAAATGTATAAATCTGGTACAGTTTAGACTCCATTAACTTGCCTTTCACCATCCCTTCAACTGTGAAATTAATGTTGTAAATGCATCAAACCGTACAGGCAACCTATGAATGAACCGCTATTGGACTGCACCTGCTATCATCCTCAGCTGGCAGAAACCAGTCTCTGAGCCTCTCCTTCTCCCACCTGAACGGCTCTCTGTCATGCTGCTGTTCGAGCGCTGCTCCGGCCTTTCTTTCCACTGTCAGTCTGCATGCAGAGAGAGCCCGGAGCAGCGCTCAGACACCAGCATGACAGGGAGCCGTTCAGGTGGAAGAAAGAGGCTCAGATACTGAAGGAGGGCAAAGAAGAAGCTCTGGGAGCGGTTCAGGAGGGAGAAGCGATTCAGGGAACGATTCATGAGGGAGAAGGAGAGGTACATGGATCAAATCAGGCTGTGCTGTATATATGAGAGCGGATAAGCTCTCCAAACAAGGCTAGACTGCGACAATTTATAGCTTGACCAGAGAATCTCACTCTCATGCAGTACAAGATTCTCAGGTTGCCATTTTTAGAATTGCAACATGGTTAATGCGAGATGTGGTCGCACGCTTTTTTTCCAAGCAACGTTTTAAAAGGATATCCATTCAAAACTCCAGTTGATTTAACTTAAGATTCTACACCTGTTATATTACATTAAATGGGAAAGTTTAACACTGACAGTTGCTTGCATTGCAAAGGATCTACAGCATACCTCCCAAGTGTCCCTCTTTAGGAGGGATAGTCCCTCTTTTAGACCCAAATCCCCCAGTCCCTCTTTTCCACCCTGATGTCCCTCTTTTTAGGAACCCAAAATTTATGTTGTATCTATGAGTGTATTATGTTGCTCTACAGCAATAACACTCACATTAATGTTTGTTTAACTTCAGAATATGTGTTTATACATCAGTCTGTGTAAATAAAACACTTTGGTTTTGTCATAAGTCATATATTAGGTTACACACACAGTTGTCAATAGGTCATGAATTAGCCGAAAAATTTTCAGTAATGCCCCACCCACCAGTCACGCCTCCATGTACACCACCTAATACAAAAGTGTCCCTCTTTGGCCATTTGAAATGTTGGGAGGTATGCTATAGGTATTTTCTTCCATCTTATGTGGGCATGTCCAGAAATTCACAGATTCTGATCATGAGTTCAACACCATATCACGAGGACCAGGACGTTCCCAAAACCATACAATTTTGTCTATTCTCCCAGATAGTTTAGACTGCTCAGATAATAAGTTATTTCTGCAGGAATGGCCAGGAAAACAGTAGCGTGGATGTCTGAACATTTGAGGGGGGCACAATAACTGGGTTTATTTGGTAAATCGAAACTTAGTACATTACAGACTTGTTTACATGCATAGGGAATCTCCACAAAAATCTGACGAGATGTGGAGATCATGGATGGATCAGGGAATTTAAAAAGTATGGACCCTGGGGGAGGCAATGGGGGGGGTGCTCTGTCTGTGAGAAGGGGGGCTGGGGAGTAATTAGGTAGGTGGTTGTTATAAGCTTGGGTGGCCAGGAAGGCTGTGTTAGTTTAATTAATTAAAAAGAGGGACATTATCTGAGATGTGAATTTTCTACTGATGTAAAGGTGCTCTTTTTAAGTGTAATGTGATGTCTGCTCCTTGTTTGTCACATGTATTTCCTTTTGGATGTGTCCAACTCAATAAAAAACATTTAAAATACCAGATATATATTGTAGAGGATACACACATTGTAGGGGGATGCTTAAGAAGATGATTCAATAAGGGATAGTAAAATACTTAATATATAAACAATTAAAAATATATATGAAAAACATATATCTAAAAATGACTTTAAAGGGATAGTAATACTTCATTTTAACTTTATTTTATTTTGTAGGCATTAAAAAAACATGAAGAATGATATAAGTCTTATCTCTCAAACCTTTATGGTTTAAGAGATATTCACAAAGTATCCCCTCCCTATTCAACCAGATCAGAAGGGAGGTGCCCAGGTAGACTGCAGAGAGGGACAATCTTCAATTAAGATAAGGGAAAAAGCTGAAAAACTTGTCAAGGGGGGAAGGGCTTTCATTGTTTTCATACAAAGAAAATTGTCCCCTTCTGTTATCTGTCTGGTCTTACAACCAGATTCACATCTGAGAAGAGATGGCCTACACTAGGTAAAAGAGGCGGGGAGGGGAAACTTTGCTTGTGAATATCTCATAAACCATAAAGGTTTGAGAGATAAGACTTATATCATTCTTCATGTTTTTTTAATGCCTACAAAATAAAATAAAGTTAAAACGAAGTATTACTATCCCTTTAAGAACTCTCCACAGTCTTAGTTCAACACATCTCTTCTTTTGAGTAACATACCATCTTGGCCAGATCGTTTAGCAGACAAAATAAATATGCTGCTGAGTAGCAAGTTGTATCTGATTCTATTCCAGGGGGTAGAGATCATAGTTTATATACCATATGAAATGTCTCTATGGAGTCTCTGTCCTCTCACACATTAGTGGAATGTATAATCCACAGCTGTTCTGTGGCAAACATTTCAAGATAGCATGGCCCCTTTCATTAGTGTGTTCAGAACAATTATTGTCAAACATTGGTGACTTTTAGAAGTTTCAACAGATTTTAGTTTGTTTGTTTTTTTTTTTTTTTAAATAAAAGGAGAATTTTTGCATCTATTACCAATCTCTCTTCTTTCAAATATGACTTTAGCTTAACCTGGGGTATCGGTATAGGGGCAGATTAACCTCTGATGTGATATACAGGTTGTGGCATTACCAACCAGTGGAAAATTAAATGTAAATATACTATCCATCATATATTTTGAATTGCTTTGTGAAATAGATCCCCTATTTATACATTATTTCTAAAGCACCCCATTGCTTGTTTCCATTTCCGGGTTCTGTTTCCGTTTTTTGAAGGTCATCTTACTGGGGAGCAGTTGTCCTGAGGTTTATCTGTGTGGTGTGTAGAAGAATATCCCCCACTTGCTCTTATTACCAATGTGATTCTGGAAGTGGACACTGCCAAATGTAAGTGCAATTTTGATTACAATACAGATCTTATGCTTATTTGAAAGTATTAACCCCATTAGCACCTCCTTTCTTTATTTAATTTCTACCCTCCTAGAGGAAGAATCTTTACCACATGCTTCCCATTTTCCACATACACATAGGAATTAAAACCTTATAATTTCAATTGCTAACTTAAAGGACAATTATTCAATTTTATAAAGTAAAAAAGCACGGGTCTGCACTATACAGTACCAAAATAGCTCCAATCAGCCATTCAGGGAAGTCAGAAAACTGCCCCCCCCCCTTGGCTAGAACACAACCCATGTCTGTGGCTCTCAATTTCAGACTCCTGAGCTATGTGCACAGTTTTTATAGGCCTGCTTTATTGGGCTAGCACAATCCTAAGAGTCTATGTGGACTTACAGTACTGTGCATAAGTTTTAGGCGGGTGTGAAAAATGCTGTAAAGTAAGAATGCTTTCAAAAAATGTTAATAGTTTATTTTTATCAATTAACAAAATGAATTGTAAGCAAACAGAAGAAATCTAAATCAAATCAATATTTGTTGTGACCACCCTTTGCATTCAAAATCACATCAATTTTTCTAGGTACACTTGCAGACCGTTTTTCAAGGAACTTGGCAGGTAGGTTGTTCCAGACATCTTGGAGAACTAACCACAGTTATTTAGTGGATTTATGCAGCCTCTCTCTCTTCATGTAATCCCAGACAGACTCAATGTTGAGATCAGGGCTCTGCGGGGGCCATACCATCACTTACAGAGCTCCTTGTTCTTCTTTATGCTGAAGATAGTTCTTAATGACTTTGGATGAATGTTTGGGGTCGTTGTCATTCGTCAGAATACATTTGGGGCCAATCAAATGCCTCTCTGATGGTATTGCATGATGGATAATTATCTGCCTGTACTTCTCAGCTTTGAGGAGACCATTCATTGACAAAATCCCCAACTCCATTTACAGAAATGCAGCCCCAAACGTGCAAGGAACCTTCACCATGCTTCACTGTTGTCTGCAAACATTCATTCTTGTATTGCTCTTCAGCCCTTCAGAGAAACAAACTGCCTTCTGCTACAGCCAAATATAATCAGATTTTGACTTATCAGTCCAGAGCACCTGCTGCCATTTTTCTGCACCCCAAATCCTGAGTTTGAGTCGCCTGGCTTTGTTTCCACATCGGCAGTATGGCTTTTTGGCTGCAAGTCTTCCACAAAGACCACTTCTGACCAGACTTCTCCACACAGTAGATGGGTGTACCAGGGTCTCACGGTTTTCTGCCAGTTCTGAGCACTGCTGGATATCTTCCAAAGGAAAGTAACCATGATGTGTATTTAATCTGCTGCACTAAGTTTCCTTGGCCGACGACTGCATCTACACCCCTCAACATTAGCCATTGTGCTTCTTCAAAAGAGCTTGGACAGCACATATGGAAACCCCTGTCTGCCTTGATTTCTGCCTGGGAGAGACCTTGCTGATGTACTATAACTAAATTGTGTCTTTTTGCTGTGTTCAATCTTGCCATGTTCAACATTGCCCTGATCAGGCCCTCAGCCGAGGGATCAGGATCAGCTTCAAAGAGGTCCCCAAAGAATTGGGATGAGACCACCGCAGAACATTTCCCATCATCAGAATCCACCAACAATTCCTCCTCAGAGGAGTCTGATACATCAGGTATGCCCTGCGGTTTTGGCAGGGAACACCTGATGGGAGTAGGGGCCTGCTAAGACTGGAAGACCCCCTGCAATTGGGATGGAAGGAGTTGTAAGGTAGACTTTAGGTCTCTAGTAGTTTCCTTAAACTCTTGCATCCACAGTGGCTCTAGTGCATGGCTGGAGGTCCCTGGGTGAGACGCAGGAGCAGCAGCACATGCTGGGCATAAACTGAGTATTCTCTAGGTCAGGGCTCAAAATTTCCACTCGCCCCTAGCCAATGGCAAGTGAAAATTTAGCCCTGGCAAATAGAAATTCAGCCCTGGTGGGAATGTTATGGCTTGCAGTGGCGAGTAACTTTCAGGTCTGGCTAGTAGCAAAGGACTTCAAATTTTAAGCCCTGCTCTAGGTAACCCTGAATGACATGAAGAGCAGTGCGCAGTGGGGGACAGAGACACCCCAGTACCCTTAGGTCTAGCCCCAATGGAGTTGCCATCCTCACAAATACAGTGTGTAAGATTAAAATTTCATGCCAGAAATCACTAATATGCACTTATCTGGAAGGCGAAGGGTTAATCTGCGGAGGAGAGAAGGAGAGCCCAAGCCCTGCGTAGGATACTCGTGAAGGGAAGGCAGAAAATGGCAGCTGCAACGGGAGCCAATCAGAAACGAGAGCGTGAAGCACTCATGGGAAATGTAATTTTCCATTAAAAAGTACCCCAACAGTGCCCGAAGCCCCCTGAGCCCCCCAAAACACACAGAACATTGACCGGATGATAGAGCAAGGGCAGACAAACAAAATGAGCCATCTCTGAAGTCGCTATACAGAGGTGAACGGAGCATGGAGTCTATGCTGTAAAGCGCACCTGGAAATCAAAAAAACCCAAAGTTTTACAAGAAGTGTAAATAGTGGTAAGAAAACCCATAAACATAAGAATAAACCAATAAACACTGTGACCAGTAGGGAAAAGTGCCAAAAAAAACCAAAAGGTACCCAAACAGCAGACAAAGGGTTAAATTACCACAGAAACCCAGTGCTCCAACCCAAACAGATATACCCAATGAGTGCAGGAGTACGTAGTAGGAACTCCAAAGGAGACCCCTGTGCGGAGGGGTAGTTTGGGACAAGTGGACCTCAGCACTCAATGGGTTCTCACCTTTTTAGCAGGTCTTCTGTCTTCAGATTACCATTGATAAAGAAGAAGCCTCAGTGGGCAACTGCTAGGGAAAGAACTTGCTGAACAAGATTTTCCACCCACGGCTGATAGGTCCACCATGGCATCTGGAAACGGAGCCATCCACTAGGGAATGTCAGGAATGGTAATCCACCTAATGGTGGTATTCCATATGTAACAGAAAATAAAAAAACAAGCTAGAACTATAGCAGCACTGTTCTTCATCAAGGAGCACATCTTAGTGGAGGGGATTGGTTAGATGCTGCTAAAGAGAGGAGGTAGGCTCCACCCAGCATTATCTACAAGAATTGTTCCTGCCTACTTAAAGGGGCAGTCACCTACCCAAAGTTACCAGTAACCTATATTGGACGACAGAAAAACATGTACACATTCTCAAACTCATAACTGTGATTGTAGTTTGTAATCAGATCACACAAGAGACTTTTCCAGATCTTCCATTCACAACAGATTGTGAGGAATCCTTAATATCTGATGACATTTGCTCAAAGAAGCATCTGCAGATATGATAGGAGAGAACATTGGGTGTCTAGTTGCTCTCTCTAAAAATAAAATGTTTAAAACATTATATATGCTTGCCTAAACAATTATTTATAATATATCTTACCCGCTGTTTTTCATTCCTATTAAACATACTAACAGAGGATTTATTTCTACTTTCTGCGTCACTGTCTTTTTTAAATTTTAAATAAAGGGAACTGAATTTTATTTTATAGATTAAACTTGGAATTTTTTACATGCTGAGAAGATGTAATATGATTTATTGATTGTATAGAAAAAATACATTTAATATGCCCTAAAGCGTAAACATTTGCATTTATCCACTTATTCATAAATAATGTATTATTGCTCTCTTACATCAACCTTTGCATAGCCCACACTTAACTAATCAATTTAATCTCTATCCACACACTTTGTTTCAAATTATATTTTTCTAGCACTATCTTCTCTCACTTTATTATCCATCATTTCAGTTGGAAATAAAACAAAAAATAAAACTTAATTTTACATAATGCCTTCAAATAATGTTATTGACAAATGCTGCATGAGCACAAAACATACAATGACTATACTGTGCCTACAAACATACGATACATGCAGGGGATGCTAATATAATCTACCACTATATAAATCCTTAGTAAGGCCTCATCTAGAATATGGAGTACAGTTTTGTTCACCAGTTCTTAAAAAATACATTATTGAACTGGAAAAGGTGCAGAGACATGCAATAAAACTGATAAAGTCTGGGCTGTAGCCACTTCTGTATAGACTGCAGCCCGATGCTCTGTCCCTGCTCTCCTCCTTCCTTCGATGACGGAGGCGTCTGTCTGGAAGCTGGAGCCGTCTCATTGGCTAGAGATCGATACGGTGTCCTTTTCCTACATCCAAATGTCACCCATCTGTATTTTTTCTTAATGTAAAAATGGAGTTTGGATTTTTGAGGTTGGGATAATAGTGGTTAATTATTTAAGTATAACCATGTAATCCTATACTTTGTGTGACAAATACAACTGAGCTTGTGCACCCTACAATAGCACTGAATGGGGATCTCTCTCTTTGAGATGTTGTAAAGGCTGTAGTTTGGGATGCTCTACTCTAATGGAGATGTCATCAGATGTAATCAAGTGGGCTTGAAGGAAACAGAAAAAAGTTAAAAGCATTGTCTGTGGGAGACATACACTACAATATGTGGACCTCTGTTACCAGGAGTGAGATTACTTTCACCTCCCCTGTCTATCCCAAAAGAACACATGATGAGGTGATCTTCAAATTGCAAAAGATTTTGGGATCTACACATGAGGTTAAAGTATTGCAATTCTAAAGCAAACCAACTGCACTGTAAGGTGTACATGAAAAGCCTGAAGCTTCCTATAAATTTAAACTGAGCTTTTGCAACAATGTTTTGGAGACCATGCTAGCATTCAAGGGATTAAATAGCCACATTAAATCAATGAACAGGTTAATTTACCTTCTATGTTATAGTTTGTTTGCCCCAAATATATTCTTTAGCTTGATGAATAAGGACCTGTGTGTGCAGTAACCTAAAGATGAGCAATTCTTGAGCAAACTGGCAGTACTATAGAGAAGTAAAGATTCCCAGTGAGTTCAATGGAGTTTTTAACTACTTTAATACTAGAGAGGACGACTAGAAATGTCAAGGGGTTACATTCCCAATTTTCCCCTCTGGTTCAGTTGGTTTGCGGCAGAAAGGCTCCCCCTTTACCTGTTGAATATGCATTGCACAGCCATCTGGCAATCAACAGTTTAAGAAATGTGAAATTGTATGCAGTTTATTTTGCTGGAAAGCAGTAGGCAATTTTCCTCTACACTCAGTTACTTACCTCAGATGTCCTGCACTCTCCCCCAGCAATCCTCTCATATGTGAGGGGTGGAAGATGTGTGTCAGGTCAGCCCACATATTTTATTATCTGTGGATACTCACATAATTCAGCTAGTTATTGGAGGCTGAGAACAGAATTGCAAAATCCCAGGTTGCCCATGTGAAGGATCTGCATGGCAGCCCATAAGCCATTATGTAAATAACAAATGCTGAAACCTGGAAGTGCCAAAAATGTGAATCCAAGTTGCAGCATGCATTATGGGAGGAAAAAATTGCTCATGTGAACAGAATCAGTGGGGTCATTTCTTTCAGGTGTGTCCAGCACAGAGTTAAGTATGAGCTAAAGTCACTCATGTGAACAAGGCCTAAATCACAGGAGGGATTCGGGAAAGTACATCACATGCAATATCAGATCAATGTTAGCACTGGTGTTCCTTTAACTGAATTGTTACATGTCTAGCATTTTAGTTATTGATTCAATATTTTAGAATATTTGAAGGCCAATCTAAGAGTTCTCTGAGGCCTACTTGTATTCTAAAGAGTTGTTTATTTGTGAACCACTTATGTTCATACCAGATATTTACACCTGCTGACTAAGCCAGGGCTCTGTTGTGAGAGTTGGTAGACCAAAGAGGGAGCACAACTGGGGTCTGGAAAAAGAAAAAAAAAAAAAAAAAAAAAAAGAAGACTTCTATGATCTCAAGAGAAGGGACTGACCTGCAAGACTGAGTCTTGAAGTTTAGTCCCTTGTCCTGAGTGATGCCAATGATAGAAGGTCTATGGGGACTGTACAGGCCACCAATGAAATGTGTGACTTAGAATCAAATGTATCCAGGTCGTGTTCTAGTGGGGCCAGAAGGGGAGGGGGGTTAGTTTTCTGACCGTCCTCCACCACCACCCCCAAGCTGACAGAAGCAATTTTTGGGAATGAACAGAGGAGCCTCGGGCTTTCATTAAGTCTGCTCCCACATGAGAAGGCCAACAGAATCTTCATAATTGCCCTGTAAACTAAGACTCAAATTGATCTGACTGTCAATAATTGAGTGGCTGAACATATCATGGTTTACTACGATGTGCAAATTAATACGCTAAACATTAAATCCTTCAATGTCCTACTTCTTTCCAAAACATTGTGAGGAAATCAAATGGGTTACGTGGAACTTGTTAAGAACTACACTGATAAATCAGTTCACATAAATCGACTCATACCAAAAAAGATAAATACACATTCTTTTATTTATCATATAGCAGCATGGTAAGTTCACATTTCTAAACCATCAGTCCTTTTTTAAAAAAAAATCAAGGTTGGAATATACACAAGTGGTAACAGACAATCAATGTGTTATGATACAATTGAGGCAAAGCAGTTGTGATTTAGGGAATGACAATTCTCACTGATTTAAATGTGGCTTAAATACTAGAGGTATACAATGCGTTGCAGAGAAATCAATATGAAACTTTATTTGAGCCCTATGGTGCAGTTCATGCATCTTTACACCACTCTTGCTGTTCTAAGCACAAGCTGTGGAGCATTTGAAAAACTGTACAATTCCTTAGTAGTGCCTATGAAATCTGGTCACACTACCCACTACAGAATGCAGAGTGCTGGCTCACACAATAGGGGATTGTTATGTACTTGCCAACAGATACTTTTATTAGTCCTTGTACAACACAGGAACCATTGGGTAAAATATCTTCCTCTAGGAGGAAGAACACTTGTAAACAGAATCCCTTGGAGGTAGATACTCCCTCCCAGCTCCCTTTTACCCCTCCTAGCAGCCTCAGTTTCAATGTATAGCAAAGATGTAAGAAATAGAGAAGAGCACCATTCCACAGAACCCAAAAGAAGCAGCTGCCCAGAAATTAAACAACCTGTTTTACTTGAGGTTTGATGTTCAGTGTTCTACAAGGGAAAAAACAGAATGTAAAATAGTTTCACCAGAGACAAACCAGAAACAACTATGGACCTCAGGTGTCAGACTCCACCAAACCAAAAATAAAGTAATCTCAAGACAGATACTAGAAATAAAGGAAGGAAAAGCACCTACACAGGAACTACAGGCTGTAGAACCTCCCTTTCAAAGATGGCTTCAGCCAATTCCAGGACACTGCCTAATATTTAGCAAACCATGTCACTGCCTTATACAGGTCTTCTGCAGAAGCCTGGTTCATGTAAGCCCATGAATCAACCACTGTTCTACGGAATGATTAGCGAGCTTAAAGGGCACCTGTCTTTCCTATGGACATAGGCCTGGCAAATGTGGCCTTAATCCAAGAGGCCACTGCCACCTTAGATGCCAGTTGGCCCACACATGGGTCTTCAGGAATAACAATACCAAAACTTGCAAAGAGTTCATGTGGTGAACTTAGTACTTCAGACATCTAACTATGTGCAAACAGTGCAGTTCCTTTTCTGAAATCACCTTGGGGATAAACCCCAAGGGAGTCTGTTGAACCATCCTATTGGCATGAGAAATCAGAAACGGTGGGGTCTATAAGACAAAGCCTGTAATCTGATCACGCCTGACAGATACACTGAAGAGACAAGGAGCCAAAGGATCTCTCAAGCATTATAAGGACCCAATTTAATTCCCATAGTGGGTTGGGATGCCAAAAGACAAGGTAGCTAATAGCCACTCCTTGCACAAAAGACTGCCCACCTAGCAGCAAGGCAATGCATTTCTGAAAATGAATATGCAAAATTGAAATCTAGACCTTGATAGAACTAAATCTCTTATTGAAACCTTCTTTGAGAAAAGCCAAAACAAGCAGGAGGTGTAAACGACACAGACAAGAGCCCTGTTCTTCATTTCACTTGAACAACCAAATCCTATGGTACAACTTAGTAGAAACTGGTTTACAGGCCTTCAGCATGGTCGAGATGACAAGCTCAGAAAAACTCTTAGAATATGGTCTTCAAGAGACAAGCTGTCAAAGCTACTGTCTTCACTCCTGGCTGACACAAAGGACCCAAGAGTCAAGAGGCCTAGAAGAGGAGGAAGGCAATATGGCTGTGGAATGCATTGCAATCAGGATTACACGTGCCCAATTCATCCTAATTTTCTGTAATACTCAGGCAATCAGAGGGATATAAGGTAAACTATGGAATACGCATTTCATCCACTGCAAGAGCAAGGTGGTTCCAGGAATGTAAGCACAAAATAGGAATCTTGTGGTTCAAAGACACCATCATGTACACCAGCGGACCCTATATTTGATCTAGAGCAGTGGTTCTCAACTCCTGTCCTCAGGACCCACTAACAGGCCAGGACTTAGGGATTTCTCTGCTAGAGCATAGGTGTGGTGATCAGAGGCTCATTCACATTGATTAACTCACCTGTGCTCTAACAAGGAAATCATCAAATCCTGGCTTGTTAGAGGGTCCTGAGGAAAGGATTTGAGAACCACTGATCTAGAGAGTCAAACAGTCTAAATAATTTCCCATAATCCAGGTCTAGAAGCTGGCAGTGAGGAAGTCCATCACCACATTGTTGACACTTGGGATAAGGACTGCAGGGAGAGCCAGAATTTGAGTCTCTGCCCAGGCCAGAATCAGACGAACCTCTGACCATAAGACCACACTCCTGGTGATTCCTTGGCAGTTTCCATAAGCCATGAAGTCACACTGGCACTAGATCTGCAGTGGCAGGATGCAGAGTAACTGGGACCAACGATGAGAGCCAGATAAATTGATCAGAGCTCCAGTACATTGAAGGAAAGTAGACTCTCTTCAGATGGGCCAGACACCCAACTGAGGCTCCCAAACCTTTCAGGCTGGCATCTGTTGTCACTATGGACCAGTTAATTATGACAAACTATTTGCCAGTTAAATTTGGTTCCTGAAGCCACCAGCGAAGATCCACCTTCGTTTGAGCTCACAGGGCCATCATGCAAGAGAGCTGAAACTGTTGGCTGGACAAATTCCTGAGAATACTCAGCTGCATTGCCCAAGTGTGGAATTGGGCTTATGGAATTGCCTCCAGGGCTTTGGGCACAGTCATCCACGACTGCGTTAAAAGCACAGTAATACTTAAATTTTACTATCCCCCATCTTGTAGCCCTTAAAAACGGAATTAAACAATCCCAGCCGCATCTCTCAAATCTTTATGGTTTTAGAGATATCCACTTTCAAAATTCCCTATCCCCTGACATCAGAGTTCTAGCTGACAGCAGGGGAATAAGGTCCTGGGACCGGCGGAGGCTCTTCAGCAGAGCCGGGATCACGTTATGGAAGAACAAATCCTTCACTGAAATGGTCTTCTACATGTGCTTGCAAACCAAGCACACATAGAAAGTCATTTCGGTGAAGCATCTCTTCTTCCATAACGCAGTCTCAGCTCTGCTGAAGAGCCTCCGCTTGCTCAGGGACCGGATTCCCCTGCTGTCAGCTACAACGCGGACGTCAGGGGAGAGGGAACTTTGAAAGTGAATATCTCTCCAACCATAAAGGTTTGAGAGATGCCGCTGGGATCGTTTAATTCAGTTTAAGGACTACAAGATAGGGGGTAGCAAAACTGAAGTATTACTATCCCTTTAAAAAGCCTGGGACCCATGCAGTTATAAGGTATGTATCGTGTACTCTGGTAGAAACATTTGTCCTTTAAGTGGTCAAATCACAGGCAGAGTAAGGCCACAATCTAGGATACAATCAGAGAGGACTTCTTAACCCTTTGAGAGCCAGAGGCATATGAAACCCATTGCTTTGCAATGCGTTCCATAGCCCTCAGGCACTCAAAGTGTTAAAATTCATCACCCAGCCATGTCTCAACAAGTCGGGATATGTAGATCTCCCTTAAAGGAGCCTTGAGCAGGAGATTATCCAGATAAGGGGTAAAGAATATTTCAAGAAAATGAAAGTGGCCAGATAAAACTGTCATAAATCTTTGTGAAAACCCATGGAATGGACACAAACTCGGAAGGAAGGGTAATGAATTGAAATATATTTTTTTACATTTTCAGGTGTGCTCAGTTTTAATAGAATGATCTGGTATCTGTATAGACAGCATTCATTTGCTCCAGATATGTGTGTTCCTGCACTCTGCATTCTATGGTCTACATAAATAGAGATACACCAGTAAGACTACAGCACCATTGCACCACTTGAGAAGCCCATGATAGCCCTTTATTACACCTCTCTAGAAACCATATCCTCAACAGAATGGAAATAGGTCAGTATAATACCAGTTGAAATTTACCAACAAATAATACAAGAAAATGGCTGCAATAAGTCTTATAACTGATGAGCACAAATTGTAACCTCTTTTCAATAGACAAAAGGTCATAAGCTGCACAATATGTATAAAATTAACCCCTGCATGTTGGAGGTCTCCAGAGCATTGGGAAGCAAAGCAATGGTGATCTCTCAGGAACTCAAGTGGTTAGAATGTCCCATTTGAGGCAAAACAGAATTGTTATTTGTTCCAGATCTGCAGTACTATTGCATTTATACATGTGACATAATGAAAGGCTTTTGAAAAAAGAAAAAAGAAAAAAAAAAAAAAAAAAAAAAAAAAGAGAAGCAATACTGTATCAAACCAACTATACAGTATAGGACAAAAAAAAACCATATCCCCACATTTCCAGTGATGTAAATGGTGCTTTACAAGGAACAGTAATTCTTTATTCTGAATCCACACTTATTATAGGGCTTATCCTGCTGAATAAGCCAAGGGCTCTCCCGCTGCTGTGAGATGATTTGTTCATATGTTGTTTTTTTTTGTTTGTTTTTTTTTTTGTTTTTTTACACGAACAGTGCGCTCTGGTGTCTAGAGAGCTCACTTATCTTTCAGCTGGAGTCATATCATGTATTCGGTTTCATTCCGTTGGGAGTGGTAAGCCTCTACCTACAGTTCTCCTTAGGTACTGACAGTTTGAACAGTTCTAACTTTTGAATGAAATGTATTATATAATAAAGGTTTACTACTCATTTAAACCAGTGAATGATAGAAGTGTGTCCAGGGCATTGTGTAGCAATGTGTAGGTGACATCTCTAACATTCATTGGGTTAAAAATAATTTGTAATCAATGGAAATTTTATTTCCCCCAATTCTCCAACTGGCTTGCTCTACTTTTCTCTTGTGCACAAGGCGGTTTGCCTCCAATTCTTAAATGAAAAGAATAAAATAGTTTGCTTTATGCAAAGCCTTTTTAGCCACAGTAGGTACAATATTGTTCTACCTGTTAATACAGTAAAGGAAGTTGAAACAAATGTAGAGATGATCCCTTTATCCATTATTAGACAAGAAAATGTTAACTTTCAGCCATACATTTACGAAATAATGTTATAATGATGCTGAAATGGCAAGGAACAAGACTTTTTATATACACAAAAATAATATATATGTATATTGCCCAAATCTAGACAATATACACATTATTAAACACAAGTCAACAGTGTAGTTAAATTAGAAGAGTTTGGTTGCTGCATGCTGTAATACATTAGCAGATTAAACTGAATGAGTCTCTGTACATTGTACTTTTTATAATGTAAAGACCATGGGTAATCTAGTAAACCCATTACAGCTTTCACAACCAACACCTGTACATACATGTGCAAAAGTAAGCCTATACATGTAAAGGAAAATGGTTTTGTTTTTCTTCCACTTAAGGCCATAAAATGATTTCATAACCTGGCCACTGAAAGAAATAGAAAGATACAAGATTAACATGTGTATGTTACAGTTGCACTTTCACTAGTCCTCATTTTCTCATGTTTAAAAATAAAAGCATCAGTTTTATTCAGCAGAAAAGGTGTGGCTGTGCTTGTGCATATATACACAAAAATAGCAACTTTTCTTTAGTTTGGTAGCACAAAAGAGAATCTTCAGTTGGGGAAGCCAAACACCCTGCTGCAGACCCATCATGCAATAGCATTCAGTTGGAGTGAGCAACCCCTGGAGTCCAGTGCAATAGCTGCTAAAGACCACAGATTACGCTTCCCTGTGTTAGAGAAAACAAGTGGTCAGAGTTGGTTGGGCCATAACCCACAGCCTGTGGATGAGCTTCCATGAGGTATAAAATTATGTTGTCAAGACTTGCTCCAAAGTAACTACAATACTTCAGTTTTGGCAATTGCCTTTGCAAAAGCCCTAAGAAGATGATGATTAATTAAATACGGAAATATTTAATACACAATTTAATACACAGGCCACTAAATGAGACTAACATATTATGTATATCAGAGCACCTGACATTTGGCTTTTCCCATCTACAGTGAAAATTATCCACTGATCTACTGATTAAAAAAAAAAAAAAAAAAAAGCTATTAAAAAAAGTATAGAAAAATATTATGTATAAACAAATTAGGATCCCTAATTAAGCATTTGTAGATCTTTCACAATGCCTAATCTTCTGATAACCCACTTGTGACCTAGTAGTGATATCCTGAAAACCTGACTTGTTCTGTTCTGCTGGATTGCCAGGGGACTAACTGAGAATATCAGACCAAGAAATTGGAAGCATATGATCTAAAACATTATGCTCTTCAAGCCATTAGAATACACATTTCTTAAACAGTTCTAAAACATCAATACATTTTATCCGTTATGCCATGCCTATAAAATGAACATTTGCGGTTACGGACACATGGAAAAAAAAATAAAATAAAAAAAATTAGATAAATGAAGAATTAAAATTATCAGTAAACTCTGCTTTGGACAGCACAGCTTATGCCACACATTTTAAACTCTGTGAAAATATTTAACATGAATTAAAGAATCTCACATACTTTTGTAGATTATTTTCAGCGGATCTTCTGTTTTTTCTAAAACCATTTCTTTCAGATCCCCTTTCGTGTCCTTCAGCTCAAGTTCACCGAGTGCTTTTTTACATGTCACCAAATGTGTAATTTTTTCCAGACCCTTAACCAGACATATATCTGGCTTTTTACAAATTCCCAGAGAGGTTTGTGATTTATCACTCTCACTTACAGCCACTTCTGACTTCAGTAAATGGTTGTGTTTCACATCACCATTCTTGGGGCCTGCAGTCTCTTGTCTGGACTCTGCATTATCTGTGAAATGGAAGGTTTTTCTCCTCCTCTTATTACCACTAGAACCATGCGCATCAACATCTTCAGCAGACCGTCTTGATTTACGAGATGAACACTTTTTGTCTGATGTAAGTGATGGAGGGCTTGGTGACTTTTGTGGTAGTGCTCCCAAGGAAAACCTACTTAATTGCATTTTAGGTCTATTCACAGTAATAGATGAAAAAAAGTCTTCAAAACTAGAACCTGCTTCTGCAGAATCAGAGCTATGTGAAAATGTAAAAGGTTTAGTCAGCTCCTGCTCTGTGTTTCTTGTAGCGGAAGGGCATGAAATGGATGTAAAAGCTTTTGATTTTACACTAGATCGTGCTCTCTTAGCTCGCTTTTCTTCACAGTTTGCAAAGAGACGATTTTTCAAGGGTGTGTCATATAGATCTGTTGTTTCTTTCTTTGTAATCTGTGTAAAACACAGAGCATTACTATTCTCAGTTGCACCATCAACCGTTTCAATGTCATGAAGGAAACTATGGATTTTATTTTTAAGTAATGAATCTGAGCGTCTCTTTTCCTCGTCACCTGAAAGACGTTTTGGAAGGTTAAATTTTTCAGTTCGTTGAGGAGTCAGATAGATGGATTTGCTGCTAGAATTCAATACACAATCATTATTTCCTTCTAGTGTAGAGTCTGGAATACATTTTTGATTTCTATGTTTTCTCCTGGTTTTCGAGATAGAAGAACAGTTTTGTTTGCTTTCTTGGCTTCCACAGAGGTCCTCAAAACTATTATCAGGATCATCACTGCCATTTTCTGAAAAAGAGGCAACAGTTTAAACTTTCAAATATCTGTCTGCTCCCATACCCCATCTAACGCACTGTCTACCACACTATTCAGGTTCATTTATTAAAACCTCGAAATTGATTATTTTCAGAGCAACTAAATCTAAAATCTTAGTTTATGAGAAGCAGATAAAAAGTTAATGAAAAGAAACCACCAATAATATAATAAACTTGTCTAAATTTAAAGGGATAGTAATGTTTCATAATAAAATCAGCTCTTATTAAATCACCATAGTATTTGGGCCTTGAAGAGTGTTATTTCAATTCTGTCAGAGTTGTGGCTCAAGAGTAATTCAATGACAAAGTATCACTGTTCAGACAGATCAGAAGGGAGGTACCCAGGTAGACTGCAGAGAGGGACAATCTTCAATTAAGATAAGGGAAAAACCTGAAAAGCTTGTCAAGGGGGGGCAGGGCTTTCACCGTTTTCATAGGAAGAAGATTGTCCCCTTCTCTGTCTGGTCATACAACCAGATTCCACATCTGAGAAGAGATGGCGTACACTAGGTAAAAGGGGCGGGAGGGGAAACTTTGCTTGTGAATATCTCTCAAACAATAAAGGTTTGAGAGATATAAGTCTTATTGTTCTTCAAGTTTTTTTAATGCCTACAAAATAAAATAAAGATAAAAGGAAGTATTACTATCCCTTTAAGTGTCCTCCACAATGTGAAGCAGACACAAATCAATCACTCATTAGCAGAAAGAGCAGACGGGGGTGTAGTCACTGGGCTAGATTCTGTTGCAGATTAAAATATATCACATTTTATCTTCAAGTTTTTTTTTTTTGTTTTTTTTTTAGATAAAACCCAGCAATAAATGCATCACCTGTAACAGAATTCAGCCATCAAAACCGAGCTAAGCTTAGAAGCTAAATTCCTTACTTATCTCTATATCAAAATGGGAACATATTGTCCCAACACCTATTACATTAGATGTGTACAACAGGATTCCTCCTTTTTTCTTGTGAAAGGTAGTATGACATACAGTTACTTCAATTTGAAAGCATTTTTTTTCCAGGCAAATATTTAAACCCTTTCCCTACCTACACACACTTTTCCCTATCCCATATTATCTAGTCAGTCGACTTCTCCAATAACCCCTCAATGCACACCTCCCCATCTGCGAATTGTGTTCTAAAATATCCAGTAAAAGATTAGGTAAGTTGGTTATGTGGGAGAAGCACCATGCTTATCAATTTACCTAAACATTGTGTGAAGGGAGGTATAAAACAGGATTAGGGATGTATGCACCTACATGACCAACACTGAGATTGGACCATATTGCCAGCGTTAAACATGTAAAGAGTATGTTCTCTCTAATGTTCTTAGCAGTCTGGCTATATAGCATATAGCCAGAGAAGATATTAATTTCAAGTCTTAATGCTGAATACAAGTAAAAGATGTGCACATAGCATGACTCAATTACAACAAACATCGAACCAAACTTCGGTCTTATATACACATGGGAATGTGACCCAACAGTGCATAAACAGAGCATTTCAAACACAAGCAGTAGCACCATCGACATTCGGGAAATATGGTCACATACAATCCAGGGATTAGCCAGCTGTATATAAAAAAACAACTTTCTTGCTTTGTGTTTGTTAAAAAAATAAAATAAAACCATTCTCCTATTATTTAGTACACATACATATCCAATATTTTTATACTACATACACATACACCCTGGACTTTTTTCAAGCAATTAGTGTAGTAAACAAACATTTCACTAGTTCTCCCATTTACAAAAATATCCCAAATTATGGAGTTTAAAGTACAAAGTGCACATCATATTTCATATAAAAAAAAATTATAATTGTACAGAGTTTTTTTTTTATGAGGTGTACAGGCTGTCAGATATTTGCCATGCACTTGGTCCTTTAAGGGTTATACCCACTTGGTTCACATTAGGGGCTCAATTCGTTTTGTGCACAGTAAAAATAGAATCTTCTTTGTGTCATATCATGTCCCTGAAAGTCAAATTAAATAGGTTCCCAAAACATGTGCATCAAAGGTATGTTAGCCGAAACCCTTTGAGTGCCAGAGTGGTATGCAGCACATTGCAGATCAACGTGTTGTGCAACTCTGGCATTCAAACAGTTAACTTATTGATGGCAGTCCAAATTGAAAATGTCTGGCCGTAGTCCAAGTATTAAATATATCTGGTAGCGGTGAAGTGGAGGAGGCAGGAATGCAGGCAAAATATTCACAAACACCTCCACCCCGAAGTTACCACTTGGGCCGTTGTCCAAGCCTCTGTTGAAAAATTTAAGAGAGACTGGCTTTTATATAGCCATTCTCTGTTCAAAATGGTTCCCATGCTACAATTGGCTGGGATCTATGTTTATGCAGCGTCTAGAGGAAGGGATGATGAAATTTAAACTTGACTCTTTGACCGACAGATATCCTATCTAATAATTCGCTAATGTATGTTTGTCAGAAGCGGTCATGTGCAGTACAGATGGCTGCACGCACTGCAGCCATGCACAGTACAGACTGCCCACGCCGCTGCTGATAACAGAGCGGGATGCTCTGAACTCAGACTTCGGCGCGCAGAGAGGACTATGGTCCGAATTCAGAGCACCCTGCTCCGTTATCAGCCGCGGAGCGGGCAGTCTCTACTGTGCATGACTGCACTGCGGCCGCTGCTTCCTGGCATTGTGGCCCGAGTACACGGGCTGTTCAACTAGTATTTAATACTTTGACTGCCACCAGATATTTTCGATTTTGGACTGTCAGCATCAAGTTAACCCTTTGATTGCCAGAGTACCTCTTCGGCACTCAAATGGTTTCGGCCAGCATACCTTTGATGCATACGTTTTGGAGACATATTTAATTTGGCCCTTTTTTCTTCTACTTCTGTTCAGGGAGATTAGATATGCTCAAAGAAGATGACCAAAGATAAGAGAACTGAAGATGCAGAGAAAGAAGACGGAAAATAGAAGATTGAAGAAGATGACTAACAGTAGCTGACCAGGGTGCTGAAGATCCCGCTGGACATCAGGATTACAGGTCAGTGGTTATGTTAATGTCATAGTGTTTGCTTAAGAGGGTTTAATCCTGTGAATGCCAGTGGGGTATACAACTATGTGCATTTTTCTCACATTTCACACATTTTTTTCAGTACTTTGGATATATTGAGGCTTAGGGCCCCTTCAATTTTTGTGTCAGCAGGTTAAAACACGTGTTAGGGAACTCTGTGTCCAAAAATAGTGGGTGCAGATTTTCAGCAGTTCAAGTAGGTCCCGTACTGCAAATTACTGTCTAACTCATGGAACTGAATTGTAATCCAGTTTTTTCATGGGTTCCAAAGGGAGCAAAATTTTGCGCATGACGTGCGTATTCTTTATTTTTTGTTTTTTTCAAACCGTATTTTTTCACAGGACAGGTCATTGAATAGCTTACCGTGTATGTATATACAGTTGTCTTTTTTTGTTTGTTTTGTTTTTGCCTTTTTGGCAAACAGGGCCAACTGAATTGAGCCCTAGGTTTCCTAGGAAAAAACAGGCTGTCACTGGCTTCACCAGGAGTGCACATGGGAGGATGCTCTTAATTCTGACAGGAGAATCAAGCTGTCAGTAGCCTCTGAATAGATATCTACTTTTAAAAATATGTATGGTATACTCTGACATGACAGGTCCAAGACTGAAATCTATAAAACGGTGTATTAAAGCAAGAGTGGATGACAGTTTTGGCACTGTACAAATCATTGCCATTCTCTCACTCTGAATATGAAGTGCAGTTTTGGGCACCAGTTCTAACAAGATATTCAAAATTTAAGAGAAAAGGGGATATGACATATTAAGAATGTATTGCCAAACATAATTTACTCTAGAGAAAGACATCTATGAGTGGGTTTTGTTTTTGTTCATTTTTAAACATTGTTTAGGTATATGCGTGGTCACTACAAGGATCTCTCTAGTGAGATCCTCATTCCAAGGCCTGATCAAATAACTTGGGGCACCCCTTACTAGAGAAAAGGAAGTTTCATCTTTGTTTGTTTTTTTAATACAAAGGACAGTTAAATTGCAGAATTCTTTGCCTAAGGACACGTTACTGACCGATACAAAGGATACATTTAGGAGAAGATTAAATGAATTTCTAGGAAAAAGGAACATACAGGTTTGTACCGTGTTTGAGAAGTAAACAGGAAGTTCTGGTTTATACATTAATACCTATGTTGGAGTCAGGAATGGTTATACAGTTCTCATTTTCTGAGTTATAATGAGGCAAAGGTTGAACTTGGTGGACTTGTATCCTTTTTAACATAATTTATTATGTAACTATGTATTTTGACCCTCATGGCAGAGCTTGCAATCTGTAGTGACCACAGGATACACCAGAGAATGAACTCTACAGTGGCCTGCATGACACAGAGCTTACAATCTAGTATCCCAGGCACCCTAAACACTAGGGGTCAGCAAGATGGACCCTTCATCTGCTGTCAGACTATAACTCCCATCATCTCTCTCATGTACACAGATGTATGTTCAGCACACAAAAGGAAGGCAACCTGAGGTCCACCACTGCTGCTGTTGGATAACAATTCTTATCCTCAGCCAACCTAAAGCTGACTGTGGATAATATGACTTGTAGTCTAACAACTTCAATATTAATAAAATCTACAAAATGAATCCTGGTTATACAACTGGGCTCTGCAAGTCCCTCAAAGCCACCATGTAATAGTTGACGAGGCTGAAAAGGAGACAAGTGTACATCAAGTTCAGCCCATGTCATATCATACCTGTAGATCCAGAGGAAGACAATGCCCCACTGAAGGCATTTCTAATTAAACCCAAAGTGGATAAGAAAATTCCTTCTGGACTTCAAATGGCTGAAAGCTTTCACTGGAACAGCATCCTATTTGTTTGGAAAACAACGGTCATAATTCTCAATATTGATCAGAGGTAGAACGGAATCTCTTTTTTAAAAGCATGTACACCATCTGCAATCGCAGCATCAGTGGGCAAAGAATTCCACAACTTGACTACCCTTACTATTTATATATATATATATATATATATATATATATAAATATATATATATATATATAAATATATATAAAAATCCCTGCCAGTGTTTTAGTTGAAAGCACATTTCCTCTAGTCTTATTGGATGATCTTGTTTTCTTGCTCAGCTCTTTGAGTAAATAGTTCCTTTGATAGTTATTTGTATTGACCTTGAATACATTTGTAAATGGTACTAATAACAACTCTTAGACATCTCTTGTCTAATGTAAATAAGCCCAGTTTGACTAGCCTCTCGTTATAATTCAGATCCTCAAAGTAAATTAGTTTGATATGATCTACCCTTCATAAACCATGCTAATCCTACTAATAATACTATTGATCATCTCACAGTCCTGAGTACTGTCAGTTAGTAACCCTTTTAATATCTTACCCACTATGGAAGACATGCTCATAGGTCTATTATTTTCTGATTTAGATCTTGCCCCATAATTCTACTACATCAGCTTTTTTGCAATCACAGGACACTATTATGCCCAAAGAAAATGAATCAGCAAATATTAAGTGTAAGGGTCTTGCCATTGCTGAACCAAGTTCCTTAAGTTAATCAGAGTACAGTACATAGAGAAAAAACTCTGTGCTAAGAAACCATAAACATATATACTATATATAAAATAGTGATTCATTTGTGAATAAGATATAGGAAGCCGCAAGGAAAGGATGAAAATTACTTACCGATATTTCCTTTTCTTCTGTGTCCATCCACGGCTCTTGTAAACTAAAAAAATATAATACATATAGGTGAAGGGTAGGATGAGCCGTGGAAGGACACAGAAGAAAATGAAATATTGGTAAGTAAATTTCATCCTTTCTTCGGTATCCTATCCAGGCTCTTGTAAACTGGGATATAACAAAGCAGTACATACAGTAATAAACAAGGGTGGACATAAATCTCAAATTCCCATTTACTCAGGAATTATTGCTTGCAGAACTTGTCTCCAGAATCTGGCATCTGTAGATGCCTGGACATCAACCTTGTAAGGCTTCATGAATGTCGACAGGGATGACCAGGTTGCAGCTTTGCATATGTCCTCAGGAGATGCAGAAGCTTGCCAGAGACCTAGTGGAATGTGCCTTAATCTTAACAGGAGGAGGGGGCTTAGCTTCCAGATAGGCCAGACTAATACACTGTGAGATCCATCTAGCTATAGATGACTTAGAAGCAGGGGACCCCTTAAACTTCCCAAAGTGAACAAACAAGAAATCTCTTTCTGAATTCTCTAGTGCTCTCTAGATAAGATATGCAACAAACTAGGTCAAGGGTTCCAGCTTCCTTCATTATAGTCTTGCTCTTGGTGCCGCCTTGATTTCTTATGTAAATCACTGCTGCTGTATTGTCTGAGCCTTGAACTGCTTCAGACAGTTTGCCACTGCCCTTAGTTCCATTTACATGGAGCCGGGATTCTGCTGGAGACCACCTCCCTTGAGCGGTCAGGCTATTGCATGTGTCTCCCCAACTGGAGAGGCTGGCATCAGTGGTCACTGCTTCCCATAATTGTTGTTTTAAAGGAATTTTTCGAGAGATTTCTGTTTGACCATCATAAGAGACGTTTTCTTATCTCCTTTGGTAATGGAATCTTCTGAGACTTGCTCTAACCCTTCTTGTTCCATATTGCCAGAAAGTAGTTTTGCAGTGGTCATGGGTGAAATCTTGCCCATGGAATTACTTGAATGGAAGAGTTCAGCACTCCTAACAGCTTCATGTAATCCTAGGATAAATGCAAGGTTTGTTTATTGAATTTCCTGACCTCCGACTTGATTTTGGAAATTCTTTCCTCCGTTAGATAGACCATCCCCTTGGAGGTGTCTATTATCATTCCCAAGAAGGTGGTAATCGGAGATGAAGTTAGATGACTTTTCTTGAGGTTTACCAGCCATCCTTATTCCTGCAGGTTCCTTAGACTCTAAGTGGTGTGGTCCCAAGCCTGTTGTCTGGATGCTAAAACAATCAATAGATTGTCCAGATAAGGAAAGATGCACATTCCTTTCAGTATCAGTAGCTGGAGGGAAACCACCAGTACCTTTGTAAATAAAGTTTCTCGGTGCTGAGGAAAGGCTGGGCCCTGAACTGGTAGTGTTGGTCTTCCATGCAGAACCTCAGGTACTTTCTGTATGAAACCATGACTGGAATGGTTGTCAGAAAAGATTTTTCCAGAATTGCCTTCAATACAGAAGTTACCAATTTCACCTTGAAGCGCCGAGTCTTGCTAAAGGAATTTAGGAACTTTAGATCTATGATAGTCCTGCATCCCCCAGAGACTTTTGGAACTAAGAATAAAATTTAATACATTCCCAAGTTCCTTTGGGCAGGAGGGACTGACTACCACATTATTTTACAGGAGATCTTGTATAGCTCTCTGGATCTCCTATGATTTGATTGGATCCAATGGCCTTTTTGACTTTGGTCTCAGACTAGTTGAAGGAATGGGGCTTAATTTCAGCGGACACCCTGTCTCCAAAGATCTGATGTAACCATCGGTCCAGGATTGTGTGCAAGAACCAGGCATGAAAATATATCCCCAGTCAACCCCCCACTTAGATGGAAGACAGGGCTCACTCTACTTCATTGGGGATCTCTTTTGGGACTGAATTTATAGGAAGGGTCACTGTTGAATCCTCCCCTGGAAGCTTGAGCATGAAATTGCTCTTTCTGATCATACCTTCCTGACTGATATTTTCTGGAGTCACTCTGCCTTCAGGATTTGTATCGAACTGTCTTGCTGAAGATCTGGTTCTTCCCTCTTGCTTTAGAAAGGAGCTTTTCCCTCCAGTTAGTGTTTTAACAATTTCCTCAAGATGTTCGCCAAACAACATTTTGGCAGAAAAAGGGAGTGCAACTAATTTGTTTTTGGATGAAGTATCTGCTCCCCATGAACGTAGCAAAAGTGCCCTTCTAGCTGTGACAGACAGGAATGATGCTCTAGCTGCTAACTGGATAATGTTCAGGGAGGCATCACAGAAATAGCTTACGGCTTGCTTGATTGAAGTCACTTCCTTGATCAGTTTTGAGCGAGAAACAGATGAGTATTTTTCTTCTAATTGGTTTAGCCATATAAAAATAGTTTTGGTCACACAAGCCAGGGCAGTGGCGGACCTCAGGTCTGACCAATCATTGAAAATTGTTTCTTTAAAGCGGACTCCATTCTTCTGTTCATGGGGTCTTTAGGCGACTAACCATCATCCGTAGGTATAATGGTTTTCCTGGTTATATGGGCTACAGCGGCATCCATTTTAGGCGGTTAAAACCAGGATTTAATGTCTTCTTCCACAAAGGGGTACATCTTAGAAGTACTGGGTTTACCAAGAGATTTTCTATCTCCTTTTTCCCATTCAGGAACGGTGTACCAGAAAGACAGAAGAAACTTTGCGATTACCTATGAATGCCTCATTTAGAACACCTAAACCCCTAATTCTGGTTGAGAATCAGACAGGCCTAAAGTTATCCTCATGCCTGGTAAGGAGTCGTCCATATGATCCAGATTAAAAGATCCAGATTCCTCAACAATTTCTCCATCTTCTTCAGAGGAGTAATCTGATATGATATCTTGTACACTTCATCCCTCTAACTCCTTAATTCTGACTGATGTTCCTTCCTCAGGATCTTCCATGCAGGCACGCTGTTTGGGAACAGATGTTTATTTCATTGCAGAAAAGGTATCCTGGATGGAAGTCTTCATCCGTGATAGAAAAACCTGGAACTGCATAGGTATATCTTGCACAGCCACTTTTTATCACATGCTGAACATGCTTTTAACTTAGAAGCTGACTTATCTTCCTTAGCACAGCTATCTGAGGGAGGCTTGTCCTTGGAGGACTGCTAGAGGGGACAGACATAATAGAATTATAAAAGAGGCCTCCTGCCTCTAACTAAATCCACACAGAACAACATCCACCAAATGACCTTATATAATCTACTAAGGAAATCCTTTTCCTGTTAGGGAGGGAATAAATAAGGTGCTTACCTGCAGCCCCAGTCCCTACACGCACTTGGAGTCCTGGAGTAGCAACAACCAGCATGAGTTCCAGCAGCAGAATGCAACGGCAGGGAGCATGCGCAGAAGCGTTGTGCATAATTTCCTGTCATGCTGCTGGATTCTGCACAGAGTGGGAGCCGAAACAAAGAAACATCCTTACACCGTGTACTGGCACTGGGGAGCATCAGAGGAGCCCGGCCTCTGGATCGGCAGCACTGAACTGCAACCCAGGTAGGGGAGAAAAAAAAAAAAAAAAAAAAAAAAAAAAAACACCAAACAGCCCTACATCCAGCCTGGTAGGACCAAAAAGACTACCAGATGGGTGGAGAGGGCTCCATTATATCCACTCTTTGATTGGTCCTATCCCCAAAAATGGGTGGAGACAATACCCAATTTACAAGAACCAAGGATAGGAAGATGAAAGAAGGGATTCTCCAAATCACCAAACTAGGAAAAAACCCATAGCAAGAACAAGAGGAAAAAAAAGCATTCCTGCACTAATCCATACAGATTGCCCAGAAATTATCAACCCTGTGTAGTGTATATTAATTTAAAACCAATGAGGGTTTTGTAGCATAGTTTGGCCAGAGATTAATCTCTCTTGCCATGCCAAGTTCCTCAGTTTCAAGAGAGAGTGAGAGAGAGATTTGTGAGCAATCATCATTCGCAAGAAGCTCTTTTTAGGTGCATAATTTATTTATTGGTGGATCCAACCAGGGATCTTGACAAAAGAGACATTCCACCAATAAATAATTTACCCATCTAAAAAATGCTTCCTGAGAATGAGGATTGCTCACAGATATGTCAAGTATTTTATATGGCACCCAGGCATTTACCCTAGTATTGTGAGGGCATGCCTAGTAATTAATAAAATATTATATATATATATATATATATATATATATATATATATATATATATATATATATATATATATATATATATATATATGACATGATAAAGCTATTTTGTGGAAAAATGTAGCCATTGGTATGCTATATAATAATTCGCTAAGTTGTGTGTAACGCCCGACAAGCGCAGTAGACACTGCTGCGCGTGCGGCAGTCATGCGCAGTACAGACCGCCCGCGGCTGATACAGAGCTGGGACCTCCAAAGGAGCGTCCCGCTCTGTATCAGCCGAGGCGCGGGCAGTCTCCACTGCGTCTGACTGCCCCGCGACCGGCTGCCAGAGGCACTGTGGCCCGTGTAACGGGCTGTTCAACTAGTAGGTAAATAAAATGTTAATTAAAATCACCCATTCCTCCCTTCTAACATCTAACTTTCTTGATAAGATTAGCTCGCTTTTAACCCCTTAATGACAGGGTTTTTTTCCCATTATAGCAAATGACTTCCTGGACTTACCAGGTAAGTCGTCTGGTTAAACAGGAAAGATTTGCAGTGAATAGGTGAAGACCCAAAGAGGAGTAACTATCACACCAGCCTCTTTACATAGGTCTAGCCCACCCACCACTACAAATCACATGATACCTGTAATACTTCATTAAAGGGCTAGTAATGGATCTTTTAAACTTAATTTAATATTGTAGCTATTAAAAAAAATAAAGTAGTTGAAGCTAGTTTTATCTCTCAGACCTTCATGGTTTAACCCTTTAAGGACTATTGCCGTGCCAGGACCGTCACGGCGGTCCGGCACTTAAGGATCAATGACGGTCCTGGCACGGCATGGAGTTCAGGGCTCCCGGCGAGGCTGCACGCCACTCCGAAAGCCCTGAACCGGAAGAGAGAATAAAAAAAAAATAAAAAAAAAAAAAAAAAAAAATGCCCCGTGGTCCGCAAGTGCCGGCCGCACAGGATTGCGCTGGTCCTTAAGGGGTTAAGAGATATACCATTACAAATCCCCCCCCTTTCACGGACATCAGGCTGTAGTTTACAGCAGGAGATCCTGGTCCGCAGATCACCTGCTGAAAACTAGAGCCTGATGTCAGTGAAAGGGGGGGGGGGGGGGGGGAGAAGGAGGACACTTTGTAATCGCATATCTCTCAGACCATAACTGTTTGAGAGCTAAAACTGGCCTCAACGACTATTTTTTTTAATTGATACAATATTAAATTAACTTTAAAAGATGCATTACTATCCCTTTAAAGGGATACCCCAACAGGAAATGCTAAAGAGCAAATAGCAACATGCTAGGCTATTAAAAACACCCCTTTAAGAATGTGCATGTTTAAACTAAGTGCATCTGAATATTTAAGGTTAAATATGGTGAAAAAGCAGCCTGAGTGAGTAAAAAGACTGTGTACAAAAAAAGGACAGAAAGCAACAACTCACAGCACTATGACACCATGAAAATACATAGCCTATATAATAATTTGCTAGGATGTTTGTCAGAAGCCATCATGCGCGGTCTACTGAGCACATTTGGGCAGTCTCTACTGCGCATGATTGCATCATGTGAGTGAGGCGACTCAAGACTGTATCACGTGGAGCAGTGAGGTAGGGGCCGCTTAACCCTTTGAGTGCCAGAGGGGACGCAGACCTTGGCCCGTGTACACAGGCTTTTACACCAGTATACTATAAAGAACCGATTCATTTGTGAATATGGAAAGCAGCATGGAAGGAAACAATTCTCCAAATCCCCAAACTAGGAAAAAACCCAGAGCAAGAACAAAACAAACATTCCTGCACTAATCCATACAGATTAGCCAGAAATTATAAATCCTGTGTAGTGTAGGTTATTTGCCTATGTGTGTTTTAATTTCAAACAAACGACAGTTTTGTAACATAGTTTGGCCAATGTATGATAAGCTCCATCAATTTCAAGAGTGCTAATCACTTCATAATAAATCAGAACAGTAAAATTAAAAAAACAAAAGAATTATACACACACACAAATAAATGCAAAAAAAAAATTATATTTTTATATATATATATATATATATATATATATATATATATATATAGAGAGAGAGAGAGAGAGAGAGAGAGAGAGAGAGAGAGAGAGAGAGAGAGAAGAGAGAGAGAGAGAGAGAGAGAGAGAGAGAGAGAGAGAGAGAGAGAGAGAGAGAGAGAGAGAGAGAGAGAGAGAGAGAGAGATATCCCTCTCCTTGTCAGAGGTGGGGTCAGGGCAGAAAGAGGGCACCACAATCTCCTGATTGATGTGGAACTCCGAAACCACCTTGGGAAGGAACTCCTGAGAGGTGCGAAGCACCACCTTGTCCTTGTGAAACAACAAAAATGGTGGTCTACAGGAGAGAGCATGCAACTCTGCGACACGGTGAACAGACAAGATCGCAAGGAGAAAGGACATTTTCCATGTCAGAAGGCATAGGGGAATAGTAGCCAAGGACTCAAAGGGAGGGCCCTGAAGGACACCCAGAACCAGATTAAGATCCCACTAAGGAGCAGAAGCCTTAAAGACAGGGCGAGTATGAGCCCTGGAAAGACACCTTGACATCAGGAAGGATAGCAATGCGCCTCTGAAAGAAAACAGAGAGAGCAGAAGTCTGAACATTAAGGGAACACAAACTGAGGCCCTTATCTACACTATCCTGCTAGATGGCCAAGACCATGGGCAGATCAAATTCCTGAGACAAGTCCCTATCGGCACACCAAGATACGAAGGTTGACCAGACACGATGGTAGGCCTTTGAGGAAACTGACTTGCGAGCACTAAGCATGGTAGCCACCACACAGGAAGAAAAACCTTTCATCAATACTGAGGATTCAATTCCCAAGCTGTCAAAGCTAGACGATGAACGTCCTCTTTCCACAGGTTACCCTGGAGGAGAAGATCCGGACGACAGGGGAGTCGGAACAACTCCGCCACTGACAGATCCAGAAGCCCCGGCAACCAAACTTGTTGAGGCCAGTACGGAGCAACCAGAATGACTGGGCAAAGCTCCCGTAACACCCTGTGGAAATAACCAAGGAATGGACATGGCATCCACTGCTAGAGCTAGAGGATCCCTTCAACAAGAGCAGAACATCGGAGCCTTCCGTTAGTGTTTTGTCGCCATCAGGTCGATGTAAGGAAGACCCCACTTCTGAACAATGAGGTTGAACACCTCTGGATGCAGTTCCCACTCTCCTCTGTCCACTGTGTCTCAACTGAGGAAGTCCGCCATGACGTTGTCTATGCCTGGAATGTGCACAGTGTATATGGCAGGAACGTGTTCTTCTGCCCAGGACATAATGTCCTTGACCTCTAGCCAAGCGTCGAGACTTCTTGTTCTGCCCTGCTGGTTGATGTAAGCCACAGCGGTGGCGTTGTCGGACTGAACCCAGACTGGGCATTCTTCCAGCTGGGTCGTCCAGTGACAAAGGGCATGAATTATTGCCCAAAGTTCCAACACATTGATGGGAAGGAGAGATTCCTCCGGAGACCACTGGCCCTGAGCACTCAGGCGACCCAGGACCGCTCCCCAGCCGGAGAGGCTGGCATCCGTCATCACCGTGGTCCAGAAGGATATCAGGAAGGACCTGCCCTTCAGGAGATTGGAGAGGTTGAGCCACCACGACAAACTCAGTATCCCTCCCTCTTCATGTGGAACTGATGTCTGCAGAAGGTCCGGCTGACCCTTGCATACTTGGATCACAAACCTCTGGAGCTCCCTGGTGTAAGCCATGGCAAAAGGGACTGCTTCCATGCTGGAGATGAATTTCCCCACCAGAGTGGATAGCTTCTTGGCTGGAACTGGATCTTGAGCTAGAACAGCCAAAACCCTGTTTGCGATCTGGTGAGCCACTTGCTCCGTGAGAAACACCATGCTCTGCTGAGTGTTGAAGAGAAGGCCCAGGAAGACCAGACGCTGGGACAGGACAAGATCTGACTTGTCCAAGTTGATGATCCACCCATGATGGGTGAGCGTGAATGCAGTCCTGAACCTGCTGATGAAGAAGTTCCGCAGAGGGGGCTTTCAGAAGCAGGTAGTCCATGTATGGAGCAACTCTGATGCTGCCCTGGTGAAGGATGGACACTAAGGCTCCCAGGACACAGTTGAAGACTTGAAGCGCTGTAGTCCGGATGATAGAGCAAGGTCAGACAATTAAAATGAGCCATCTCAGAGTCGCCATCTCAGTGAATGGAGCAATGGCATCTATGCTTTAAAGCACGCCTTTACTCTATTTTGTCAATTATAACTGAGAATTAAAAATATGTGAAACATCACTAGAACATGTAAGCAGACCCAGGAAACACTGAACCCAGTAGTGAAAGTGCCAATAACCACCTGAAAACATGCCAACCAGCAGTTAAAGGGTTAATTTACCACATAAAGTTGCTCCAAACACTGACAGACATAACAGAAAAGACCCAGTGAGTGCAGGAGTGTGCAATAAAAACTTCCAGGAATAACCCCTATGCGGAGGGGCACTGTGGGACAAGTGGACCTGCAGCACTCAAAGTTGCTCACCTTTCCTGCAGATCTTCTGTCTTCCGATTACCATGTAGTAAGAAGTAACCTCAGTGGGTAACTCCTGGGGAAGCACTGGAATCAACACCTGGATACTGAGCTAGCCACATCTAAGGGTAATCTGCCTAATGGAGGTATTTCTTATCTAACAGAAAAATAAAAAAAGATTCTAAAACTATAGCAGAATTGTTCTCTTGCCTGTGTTATCTTCACCAAGGAACAAATCTTTCTGGAGCTGGTTGGCTAGCTGCAGCCAAGGGGGGAAGGTAGGTTCCACCCCCTGCAGTCATTTCTAGACTTGTTCCTGCCTACTTAAAGGGGCGGATCGCCTACTCGAAAGTTACCAGTAACCTGTATTGGACGACAGAGAAAATGGGGCTCTCAAAACTTGGCCACCTGTACCTACTGGGATGCTCTGCTTAGATGCAGTGCTAGAGTGTTGACAGTCTCAGTGACTGCCTTGCTGCAGCTAAAGCTATGGGTAAAGGTGTCGAGCTAGTAGCAGATCAGAACAGCAGTCAATAGAAAACAGTAGAATAGGCAGACCAAGACCAGGGAAAATAATTGAGGGGCAGTACCAACTCTGGCCACAGGATGCCACTGCAGGATAAGAAACAGAGTCAGTAGAACAGGAACTAAGAGGAGGCTGGCTACTCAGAAGCACACTAGAGGCTGAACAGGCACAACAAACATGCAAAGGTAAGTGCACGTAGAGGATATTTAAGGCCACAGGGGCTGTATCAATCCAGAGCTGATCTCATGGAGCCGAACCTGTGGCCAAAACTGTCCCTCTTGTAACGTGTCCTGACACTTGGATAGCATTTAGAGCACAGAATAAATCCAAATATACTCATGGAAACAGCTAATCCAGTGGCCCTTATTTGTCTGTCTAAACAAACTGGCTCAGAGGCAAAATACTCTGCTGTCACCCACAAAGGTGAGCACCAAGCATCCTTCTTGGGGCAGTAACACACACCAAAGGCTGACCCCAGTGGTGTTAGAGAAGGGAGGACAACAAGGGGGTTCTGGTAAAATGAGTGGACACTGTGAGGGTCCTGATTAATAGCAGTTGCTGTTGGCTCCTATTTTATCCCAAACACCCTAGCATGAGAAATGCAGCCATGACAGAGGGCAACGTCATGCCCACCCTGGCTATTGAGGTCTGTGGAACCCTCATTTAATTTTTTTAAATTTATCACCCCCCAAAGACACACATAGGATAGGGGCATCCATCTGTGATTTGCTGGTTATTGAGGGGATCCTGTGTATCCCTAGTGTTTTCATTGCTTATAGCCATTTTGTATACTATTTTGAAAAGGGTTAGGAAATGTTAACCCTATTCAGCGACAGTGCAGTGAGTAATGTGTTGTGCTCTGGCACTGAAGGGGTTAAATGCACCAGCCTGCTCCAATCAGTGTCATTCACCATGACTGATCTTGATGCTTTCTACTGCGCATGTGTACCAATTACCTTATTGATTGCTGCTCTTACCAGCTTCAAAAGAACTTTCCATGCAACCCCTTTTCTTCCCACTTTAAAGGTGCAGTAAACTTTTTAAAATGTATGTTTTAGAACTTTTCTTGCGGAGAGAAAAAATACTCAATGTTCTTAGTTGTTTTGTTTTTGTTTTTTTCATATGTTATAACACTTCAAATTGTCAGAAAGTGAATTACAGTGATTACTTCCTGAAAGTTCCAACTAACAGCAGGACTCAGCAATTTCTATCACATTTTATGGATAACTGTTTGTCAGTGATTCACCTCTCCTACAGAATGCAACAGAACAATTAGAATCGGACCACTCAAGGGCACTGTTAAACAGAGTTTAAACTGTAAGAACTCTGATAATATGCATCTCTCAGCAGTGCATACCCTTGCTTTATTTATTTAGAAAATGTTTTACTAGGTTGAATACTTTGAGATTTTTGTCCTGGAGAGCTTTACAGTAAAAGGTTACATATTTACACAGGGAAACAGAATACAAAATATACAATTCCATATAGTTTTTAGACAATTATTTTTAGGGATTTTAGATTGGCAGAAGATCTGATTTTACTTAACAGGAAAAGCCCTAAACATACTTTATCTTTTTTCATAACAAAAGTGTATTGCTCCTTTAAATGTGAATAATACTAATGGTTCAACTGATCCCATTTACTAGTAAGTAAATAAAGTTCACTAAGTACTCGTCATGGACCTTTTCCCTGCCGGTTTTGGCGAGAATCCAGTTTTTTGGGTATGTCTGATTAAAATGTCTCATAGCACCAAATTGGGACAATAAATGTATGTATGTATGTATTTTAAACAGAGTGGTACACGGAAAAACACAAACATTTTTTGAAAAAGATTAAAAAGGACTGTCAGCATCACCGGGGGGGGTGGGGGGTATGCATTAAGGTGTGATGAAGAACTGACAATGTGGAGAGGACGTCTCCAGTTCCTATAGAGCCAGCCATTAATCTCTACAGTTAGAAAAATCTTATTGCATTGGCTCTATAAAATAGCATAGGGTTTGGACAGATTAGAACACTGGAGAAGTCATACCCACATTATCACCTGTTTATTACACCTTAGTGCATCTGCCACCCCTACCCCCAAATTACAGTAAATTCTGCTACCACACTCAAAAGCTATGGGCAAAATAAAAACATCCAACAGAGAACCTTCATTCGTGCTTCAAGTGAAACTCACACGTCCACAAACCATTAGCCATTATTAAAACACAGTTTATTTTTTAAATGTGCCACTTTCCAGAGATGGGGAAACAATTTCCACAACCAGGTCAATATGCACTAAGAAATATGACCAATTCTGTGCCAATGAGGACAAATAAAATCCCAAACATCCCAATTATTTCATTTTAGATTTCAACCCCTTGAATTCTAAAGAGGTCTCCTACTCATTGCCTTGCAATGCACTGGAGACTTCTCTAACATTCAAAGAGTTAAAAGTAATTGAGCATTTTCATGTTTCCCTATGGTGTAGGGGATTTATTCATCTTCAGCTTGCTAATTCAGGCCCAGATGTGCTACATACCATGTGACGAATCTCTTGAGAAAGAAGGACTGCACCCAAGTGATGGCTTAAGTGGAGCAAAATCTGACAACTGGGACATCTGGGAGGCTGTAAAAAAGAAAATGACAGAAAAACACAGTTTATTTTAATCAACCAATTAAAATGGAATTTTTGCACACTGAGCAAACTGTAAGATGTTAGAAAATAGGATTGGCACTGCCTTAATACATCTTGTGTGTTGTAATTGGGGGCTGATTGTTGGTGCATGTTTCCACTTACTGTTACCACAGCATTAGTTAACTTGGACAGAGATTTTTTTTTATGGTATATTTTTCAGAGCCTTTGTCCTTTCTATTATTTAGGTCCTATTATACACCGTGCTAATTTATTTTATGCAGGGATATATTTTTGGTAAGAATCAGTGCCCAATTATCCTATTGTTATTATATTATTGAAATAGCTAGCACATCACACAATAATATAAGGCCAGATGTATGTTTGTCTGATGCAGTCATGCGGAGTAGAGACTGTCTGAACGCACAGAAGCAGTCATGCACAGTAGAAACGTCTCGAATGGCAGTCTTTACTACGCATGGCTGCTTCTGTGCATTCGGGCAGTCTCTACTGCGCATGGCTGCTTCTGTGCATTCGGGCAGTGTCTACTGCGCATGGCTGCATCGTACAAACATACATCAGACTTATTATCACTCACTTTGGCCAGTGTACACAGGCTTTTACACTAGTAATTATATATAATGTAAAACGGATTTGTGTGTACTTACTGATAAATCCTTTCCTTAGTCTATGTGGAACACAGGAACCATGCTGTAAAATATCCTCCAGGATATTCTCCTTATTTTAGAAGGATCTCTGAAGGCAGAGGCTACTTCCCAGACGCTCTCCATAACCATTATGAGTAAGGCCAGACCAACAGCCTGTCCAACATCTGCTCACTGTCATTCCCTTCTAAAATCACTCTCCCTCCTACAGCCCTTCATAACCTCATTGTTCGCATAGTCTTTCTCCCAAACAGAACCACTACTTGCCTAGACCACTGCATTCAAAAGCACTATTCTCCCAACCACTAATCAGGCAGTTCATGTGGCAGAAGGCACTTAAACTCCCATAGGACATACTCCTGCGTCCAACATACTTTCCTCTAGACTGCAAGCTCTCACAAGCAGTGCCCTCTATTCCTTTTGGTTTTTCATGTTACATTTGTACTATTTAGTATCTCTCTGTCCATTTGCTATTGTCGGGATAAGTTGGCGCTATATATAAAAAATAATCCTCCACATTAACCCTACCAGTCTAGCTCAGTTTTAACACAAAGCAAAGACAGCACAAAGGGAAACCCTCCCAAAACCAAAATCCAGTCCTACGGAGGATTGTGATCCCTAAAAGCAGGGTAGCCAGGAACCACTCCCTGCACAAAGGATGCCCATGTAGTAACAAGTCAATATGTATCTGAAAATGACAGTAGAAATCTAGACTGTAAGAGCAAAAGTAAACCTCTTGCTGAAGACCAACCTGAAGAAAGGCTAGAACACTGTTAGAGCTAAAGAACTCTGTTGTGACCCCTGGTCTTCACACAACTAGAATACTAAGGAACATATTCTACTGTATTGCCATGGGCGCTGGCATGCAAACCATCATCATAGTGTCAAAGACAGAACCAGAGAAAGATTTTTCCTTCAGAATGCTGGCCACAAGAGCAAAGTCATCTAAACCAACACCTCCACTTCTGAGACACAAGGAACCCTGACCAAAGAGGGCAAAAAGTAGCAGAAGCTGAGAAAAAAAAAAAAAATCCAGCTACGGAAAGAGTGAACTAAAAGTCAAGCCTGGAGGGCTTGGAATTACCTTAGTGTCCATATGAGCCCGGTTCTGTGTGGACTTTTCTCAATACCATAGAAATCAGATGGAACATAGGAAACATATTCCAGAGCAAACATCCACAGAATGACCATCGTGTCCACAAAAAGAACTAGAAGGGTACTGGGACCTGGAGCAAATGAGAGAAACCCTGTTATCCAAACAAGAGGTTAAACCAGGCCTGGAAGACCCCACAAGATGACTAGGGGTTGAACACCATCTGACAGTAAAGTAAGTCTGCCACAACAATGTCTACCCCTGGAACGAAAATGGTGGAAGGAGGCATGAGAGCTTCCAACCAGATAAGAATTAACAAACACAAATATAGTGTGAAAGGTGCTCTATCTGAACACACCCACCAATAAAAGGAATAGAACAAGGGCAGCTACTATCCCCACTATGATCCTAGTGGGACTGATCAAAAACTGGAAAATGTAATAAACGGGAGAGCGCACTAAATAATTATATATAAAAATGTATATAAAGAATGGTATAGAGATGATTGGGTACAAAAATATTTTAATGACTACCAAAATATAAAAATATAACAAACAAGTATACCTATATTAGACTAATGTAAAAATCATATAGTATCAACAATAATATAAAATTAGCCACAACTCCGTATAATTCTATAATATTTTATAATACTTTCCCATAAAAGTATGTTCAAATGAACTGTTCATATTAGTCCAAATGTAGAATGAAATATTGTGTGACAGTGAACCTAGAGCAGGTAAATGATTCTTTACTTGATGGTATTAAACTGAAGTGCCGATTCACCGGCTGAAAAGCAGCAGGGTTCTTTTCCTCCAGTCTTCTTCCAGATAACTCTGTATAAAGATGTACAACCTTATGCCAACAGTTGAATTATGGGTTTTAACCAACCTTTAGTTGTTCCAAATCTAGTATAGGTACTGCGGGCAGGGTTCTTTTCCTCTTCTCCTTGAATGGTATTTCTCCATTTTTCGGCTCAGGTGTTTAGAGACGTTAATGTAGAGTTTCGGTTTGAGGTCAGCAGATGCCCTAAATGTCCATTCCACACACAGGTACTACTGCTTCAATATTCAAATAGGAGTTCTGTACACTAATTTGTTATACGCTCGCTCTCTCTACAAGTGTGTATTACATTAATATATATATATATATATATATAAAAATATTCAAAAGATTTTCATACTCCACCATCTCCATACCTTTCTTTAAATACATTTTTTATATATATTTAATGTTTTCTCCCATTTATTGGATTTGTCAAGAATTAACAAACCTCCTGACAATGAGACTGTACATCTGATTCCTCTTTGGCACATGATATACACCACTGCCATAGTTTTGAAGGTGTCATTCCAGCCAGGGACTTATAGTGATGATGGAGCACACACTCTCCCTCTGGAAATAGGGAAGTAAGAACAAATGCTTATGACACTGCAAGTCCAGAATAGGACAGCATATGCTATCTATCTTAGCAGCTACAAAAAGGCTAGAACAGAATGCCATGAATCTATCAGAAGGAGGAGCAAGTAACAAGATCTGCACGCCAACCAGAAAAGAAAAGGTGTGTACAAAACAGATGGTCCCTTAACAGGCCACAAGGAACTCTGGATGTGAAGGAGCAGCATGGAAGAAGGGATCTGAAATATCTACGATATCCTTCGAGGATCACCCTCAAAATCAACTGGGCCGCCATGGAGAAAATACATGCACTGTGAAAGACTATTTCCAATTACCTAAGATGGAATAGACCCATGCAAGTCATGCAGAGGTAGACTTTAGAGCTGGGGGCCTACAGTTAGACTTCTTTCCTGCCCAAACCTGTATGGGGTAGGGCTCCCCTGGGCCACTGTGGGAGCAGAAACACTTTTGTGGCACACCCATACTGGCAGGGGTAACTGGAGAGGAAAAATAAAACAAACAAAAAACATCTCTGATGGGAAAAGGAAGGCTTTGGAGAAACTGGAGGTAAAAGTAACCTCCCCCAGCGTAACATGGCTAGTGACTTTCTCTGATTCTGGGCCAAACAACTGCCCATGAATAGGAGAGAAACCAAGGACTACTTGGAAGAGGGGTCTGATGACCATAGGTTAAGCCAAGGGAACGATGAGCAGCAACAAGGAATTGCTAAGGCCATCCCAATAACCCTAGATGGATCAAAAGCTGCTTGAGTAAACTGTCTGGGAATAACATTATCCTAACAGGCGATTTTCCCTTCCATCAGAACCATCTGGTCCAAGGACTAAAGAGGGAGGGGACAACAGAATCCATCAAGCAATATATTATCATCTAGGAAAAAGAACTTGAATCAAAGACTGCAGAACCCCTAAGATCTCCATACACCATTGTGCTAAACCCCTCATCAGAAGGATCCCTGCATCCAAAATAGGGGGAATGGGACAGTCCAGATGGCAAAATACAGGAAGAGATATTATCCATGGCAGAAAAAAAGAAAAAGAGCTAAAGAGCTGTTGTGTAAGGGTCACAGACCAAAAAGGGACAGACTGAAGCAGCAAAGTCCCTTAAAAAAAAAAAAAAAAAAAAAAAAAAAAAGTGATATAAGGAACAAAGGCTTAAAGCAGAACTACCACCCCTACATGATATACTCTCAAACAATGTGTCTTCCATCGTTCAATTGCACTGTGTATTTAGTGTTTTTTTTAATCCGTTGTTAATGCATAAACAGGAATAGAGATATCTACCTGATGACATCTTGCCCAGTTCAAAGCGCAGTGCGCATGACTGCTGTGGAGCCAAAAGGCTCCTTTGTAACTCCCACTGTCCTCCTGCATCATCATCCTCAGAGCCACACTATAATTTGCATGCCGCTTGAGCGTGCACACCAAAGATTTAAACAAAAAAACAAACAAACAAACAGAAAAAAAAAACGGCTGTGGGCAGAGACTTGTTTTGTGACTAACAGGCCCAGGGACAGCTCGAGCATGCGCAGTAGTCAGGATTCGGCAAGATGGCTGCAGTCTACTTGCTCTCGCCGATGGAATAACTGGTCAGATTTCTAAAAACACCAATGCTTTATGGATGTTTAATAAACATTTTTAGGTTGACTTGAGGGATATTTAACTTAATAGCTCATGTTGTCCAGCCATGGTAGTTCCGCTTTATTGGTGAAAGCCCGGATGTCCTAGTTGTCTAGAACTTTCCCATATCTCCCTGCACTCATATATAGCCAGGACGCCCCAAAGAAAGAAATGTAATGGAAGGAAAAGAGGAAGTTGAATAGAACATCCCTTTCCTGTTCCCTGTGGCCCAGGAAACTGGGTCTTAAGGAAAATGTATTTTCTTTCCAAAATGAAAATGGAGAGGTGCCTCTCCAGCTGCTGCATCTGATCATTAGCAGGGGTGGGGGTGTCCCTCAAGGGCATCCCCCTTAACTGTAGTAATGAAGGGATATTTTCCTGCCTTTTTGACCACAGGAATTCACCATTGCAGCAGAGATCACAACTAAACTGTCTATGCTCCATCCAACATGGCTGTCACATGTTTGGACACGAAGATCAAAAAGTAATTCAAGATACATTATAGAAAAATCCCCACCAAAGGAGGAGGATACTAAAGGGACAGAAAGAAAAAGCAGAGTGCAAATCTAGCAATTTCACTACAGAAATGTTACTGCTAGACAGACATACTCACAGGACTTGTGCACTCTAAATAGTAGAGAGGATGTCCTCTTCAGTCACCTACGTCCTGCTCAAACAAGCGAAGCAAAACAGAGGAGAAAGGCTCATACAGTGAAGGAAAATAATTATTTGATCCCCTGCTGATTCTGTACGTTTGCCCACTGACAAAGAAATGATCAGTCTATAATTTTAATGGTAGGTTTATTTGAACAGTGAGACAGAACATTATCAAAAAAGTTTTAAATTGATTTGCATTTTACTGAGTGAAATAAGTATTTGACCCCCTATCAGCAAGATTTCTGGCTCCCACGTGTCTTTTATACATGTAACAAGCTGAGATTAGGAGCACTCTCTTAAAGGGAGTGCTTCTAATCTCAGCTTGTTACCTGTATAAAAGACACCTGCCCACAGAAGCAATCAATCACATTCCAATCTCTCCACCATGGCCAAGACCAAAGAGCTGTCCAAGGATGTCAGGGACAAGACTGTAGACCTACACAATGGAATGGGCTACAAGACCATCTACAAGCAGCTTGGTGAAAAGGTGACAACAGTCGGTGCGATTATTCGCAAATGGAAGAAACACAAAATAACTGTCAATCGCCCTCTGTCTGGAGCTCCATGCAAGATCTCACCTCGTGAAGTTTCAATGATCATGAGAACGGTGAGAAATCAGCACAGAACTGCACGGGAGGATCTTGTCAATGATCAAGGCAGCTGGGACCATAGTCACCAAGAAATCAATTGGTAACAATACGCCGTGAAGGACTGAAATCCTGAAATGGACGCAAGGTCCCCCTCCTCAAGAAAGCACATGTACAGGCCCGTCTGAAGTCTGCAATTGAACAGCTGAATGATTCAGAGGAGAACCGGGTGAAAGTGTTGTGGTCAGATGAGACCAAGATCGAGCTCTTTGGCATCAACTCAACTCACCGTGACTGAAGGAGGAGGAATGCTGTCTATGACCCCAAGAACACCATCCCCACCGTCAAACATGGAGGTGGAAACATGCTTTGGGGGTGATTTTCTGCTAAGCGGACAGGACAACTTCACCGCATCAAAGGGATGATGGACCGGGTCATGTACCGTCAAATCTTGGGTGAGAACCTCCTTCCCACAGCCAGGGCATTGAAAATGGGTCGTGGATGGGTATTTCAACATGACAATGACGCAAAACACACGGCCAAGGCAACAAAGGAATGGCTCAAGAAGAAGCACATTATGGTCCTGGAGTGGCCTAGCGAGTCTCCAGACCTTAATCCCATAGAAAATCTGTGGAGGGAGCTGAAGGTTCGAGTTGCCAAACGTCAGCCTCAATACCTTAATGACTTGGAGAGGATCTGCAAAGAGGAGTGGGACAAAATCCCTCCTGAGATGTGTGCAGACCTGGTGGCCAAGTAAAAAAAACATCTGACCTCTGTCATTGCCAACAAGAGTTTTGCCACCAAGTACTAAGTCATGTTTTGCAAAGGGGTCAAATTCTTATTTCACTCCATAACATGCAAATCCATTTATAACGGTTTTGAAATGCGTTTTTCTGGATTTTTTTGTTATTCTGTCTCTCACTGTTCAAATAAACCTACCATTAAAATTATAGACTGATCATTTCTTTGTCAGTGGGCAAATATACAAAATCAGCAGGGGATCAAATAATTTTTCCCTAACTGTAGTGCTAGCCATAAGAGCATTCCCAGGTCCTGTACAGTCCACACTCTGGTCTCCATTGTCTTTGTGAACCAGGAGATAGGAGCCCATCTAATGGAGGACGCACAGACCCTTTCCTAGAAGAAAAGTAAAGACGCAGAACTAAAAGCAGTACTGTCTTACTCCTCTTAGTTTGAGGCCACTTGAATCTGGATAGGCGAGGGACTGAGCTGGAGGAAGGGAAGGGAGTCTCTGCAAAGACCCTGTCTTTTTTTAGGTGCCCTGGCCTCTGTAGGAATGGAACTCAAACCCATGGTTCCTGTGTTCCATGTAGGACATAAAAGAAAGAAAAAATTAGTTTCAACTAGTTAACAAAAAACCCAGAGTTGTAATAGAAAAACAAAAAGGCCATATTCTTAAAGTTAAATTTGTGCAATTCTGGAGGAAACTATCTTCACGGTAGGGGGAGAAGAGATGATTTTTGTCTTACCTGTTAAATCCTTTTCTCTTAGTCCATACAGGTTACTGATAACTCTGGGAGGTGATCCGCCCCTTTAAGTAGGCAAGAACATTTCTCTAAATGTATGCAGGGGGTGGAGCCTCCCTTCTCTCCTTAGGCTGCAGCTAGCCAACCAAGCTCCAGAATGATTTGAGACACTAAGTAATGACTTGATAGTGGAAGGGAAGAAGACTCCTGTGAGCATGACCCTGAAGGACTCCCACATACTGCCACAGAAGAACCAAGCATGGTCCCTTTGACAGGGTGGGAGACCAGTAACCTGTATGAACTAAGAGAAAAGGATTTAACAGGTAAGACTAAAATCCACTTTTCTCTGTCGTCCAATACAGGTTACTGGTAACTCTGGGATGTCCAACCATTGAGTTCCCCAGAGAAGGGAAGAAGGCAAGGACCAGGCGCAAGGCCCCCAAAGTCACCAGAACCTCCATGAACCAACTGGTCAGAGATGGCCCAACAAAACTAAAGTGTCAACGGACAATGAACAGGGGTAAAACACCCCAGGAAATGTTACACAGCACACTGAACTAGAGCCAGCAGGACTCAACAGCAAGGAAGCACCAAGAACCTAAGAAGAAGATCCTAGACAGGCAAGACTGCCTCCAGGACCTTCCTCCCAAAGCTGGTGTCAGCCGAAGCCAGCACATCCACACGGTAGTGCTTCAAAAAGGTGTGCACAGAGGACCAAGTGGCCGCCTTGCACAGCTGATCAGCAGAAGACTGATTCTTATAGGCCCAAGAGACCCCAATGGACCTGGTGGAATGAGCCGTGACCCGAAAGGGAACACACTTATTACTCAAGTTGTAGGCGCTACGAAGAGTGGACTTAATCCATGACGCAATAGTCACTTTGGATGCAGGTCTTCCTGCCCTAGAACTCTCGGGAATGACGAACAGAGCATCAGACTTATTGACAGATTCAGTGTGATGGACATAAAACTTGAGACAACGCACCACATCCAACAAATGGAGATCTCTCTCCTTGTCAGAGGAGGGGTTAGGGCAGAAAGAGGGCACCACAATCTCCTGATTGATGTGAAACTCGGAGACCACATTAGGTAAAGACTCCTTGGAAGTGCAAATCACTGCCTTATCCTTATGAAACACCAGATATGGTGGTTTACAGGATAGGGCATGCGGCTTGGCGAACGGATACAATCGCCAGGAGAAAAGCCATTTTCCACGTCAAGAGACGTAGAGGAATAGTAGCCAAAGACTCAAAGGGAGGACGTTTAAGAACGCCCAAAACTAAATTAAGATCCCACTGAGGAGCAGGACTCCGGAAAGCAGGACGCACATGAGCAACTCCCTGGAAGAAAACCTTGACATCAGGAAGGATAGCAATATGCTTCTGGAAGAAGACAAAGCGCCAAAGTCTGAACCTTAAGAGAACTCAAACTGAGTCCCTTGTCCACACCGTCCTGCAAAAAGGCCAGAACACTGTGATAGATCTTGGAGGAAACAGGCTTACGGGCACTAAGCATAGTAGTCACCACAGCAGAAGAAAAACCTCTCTTCCTTAAAATCGAGGATTCAACCTCCAGGCTGTCAAATTGAGCCGATGGACATCTTCCTTCCACAGGTATCCTTGTAGAAGAAGATCCAGACGGGAGGGGAGTGGGAAAGGCTCCGCCACAGATAGATCCAGAAGCTCTGGAAACCAGGATTGATGAGGCCAAGCCAGAGCAATCAGAATGACCGGACAACTTTCCATCTTCAACTTCTGTAACACCCTTAACATTGGAAGGGGTGGAAAGATGTAGGCCAGAGGGAATGTCCAAGGGATGGACATCGCATCAACAGCTAAAGCCAGAGAGTCTCTCCACCGAGAGCAGAACACCGGAACCTTCCTGTTGTGTCTCGTCGCCATCAGATCCACGTGGGGCATCCCCCACCTCTGAACAAGGAGTTGAAACACCTCAGGGTGTAACTCCCACTCTCCGCTGTCCGCTGTGTGACTGAGGAAGTCTGCCATGAAGTTGTCTACACCTGGAATGTGCACTGCGGAAATGACAGGAACATGAACCTCTGCCCAGGACAAAATGGCCTTGACCTCTAACCAAGCGGCGAGACTTCTTGTTTCACCCTGTCTGTTGATGTAGGCCACTGCTGTGGTGTTGGACTCCATTAGGACTGGACAGTCCACCAGTTGAAACACCCAATGACGTAGAGCATGAAATATCGCCCGAAGTGCCAAGATGTTGATTGGGAGAAGGGACTCCTCTGTGGACCATTTCCCCTGAGCGCTGAAGCGACCCAGAACAGCTCCCCAGCCCGAGTGACTGGCATCCGTCGTGACCGTGGTCCAGTAGGGAATCGCTGAAACCCTGTGGGCAATTTGATGGGCTATCGCATCCGGTAGAAACACCATGCTCCTCTGAGTATCGAATAGAAGACCCAGGAAAATCAGTTGCTGGGATGGGACAAGATCCGACTTGTCCAAGTTGACAATCCATCCATGATGGGTGAGGACTTGGATGCAGGTCTGAACTTGCTGGTGAAGAAGGTCCGCAGAGGAGGCTTTCAAAAGCAAGTCATCCATGTAAGGAGTCACTCTGATGCTGTCTGGATGGAGAACGGATATCAAGGCCCCCAGAACTCGTGGGAAAATCTGAGGGGCCGTCGTCAGACCAAATGGAAGCGCAGAGAACTGAAAATGTCCTCTGTTGCAGGCAAACCACAGGTACCGCCTGCTCTCCTGATGGATTGGGATGTGTAAATACGCACCCTGAAAGTCCAGAAAAGCAAGGAACTCCCCCGGAGACATGGCAGCGATCACTGTGCGCAGAGACTCCTGATGATAGTGAATCTTGCCGTCCTTCTTGGCTACCACAAAGAGGTTAGAGTAAAACCCCGAACTCCTGTCTGAAGGAGGCACTGGCGCCAGGACATCCTTGTCCAGAAGAGCCTGAATAGCGCCGAACAGACGGTGTCCCTCTGCGTCCTCAGGAGTACAAGAAAGACAAAAGCGAAAAGGAAGAGAATAGAAAGGGATATTGTATCCCTCTGTCACCACTTGTAAAACCCATGGGTCCGACACAGAATCCTCCCAAATCCCGTGAAAGAGTCGCAGACGACCACCCACAGTGGGATGCAGACCCGGGTTCGGCGAGTCATGCCGAAGCAGTCTTGGGAGCCTTGGGCTTGGAGGCAGCCTTAGGCTTTCATTGCTGTTTGGGCTTGGAGGAGGAACACGGAGCTGATGGAACCACCTAGTTCGTCGAAATTGTCTCAGTCAGAAAGGAACGAAAGGACCGATTACGTTTAAACAGCAACTTCTTCTTAAAGACCAAGGGTAGAAGAGTACTCTTACCCCCTGTGGCCTTGCTAATCAGTTCCTTAAGATCAGGGCCAAACAAGGAGGAACCCTGAAATGGCAGAGAAAGTAGTACTTTCTTGGAAGCAGTGTCAGCAGACCAGATCTTGAGCCAAAGAGCACGCCTGGCTACCACAAGAGTAGCAGAAGCCCTAGACATCATGCGGACGGCATCAAAAGCAGCAGCAGATACATAGTGTTGCGCTTCAGAGATATTGGCAAGACGACACAATTTCTCTGAAGTAGGCGCATCCTGATGGACAGCCGTAGTGAGTTGTTCAGTCCAGACTGCAAGCCCGGTTAATAACCCACGCAACAGCAAATGCTGGATGCATAGCGGTGCCAATAGAAGCGAAAATGGACTTGAGGGAAACTTCAACTTTCTTGTCAGTCCAGTCTTTCAGTGCAGAAGCATCAGAGACAGGTAAGGCAGTAGATTTAGATAGCCTAGATATAGGTGCGTCCATCTTAGGGGGATGATCCCATTTAACCAGCTCAGCTTCAGAAAAGGGATAAAGCTTAGCAAATTTACTGGACACAGAAGCAGACTTGTCCGGAGATTGCCACGCCTCAGAAACCAGAAGGTCAAGAGTGGGGTTAGGAGGAAAATAAGTAAGGGGCTTAGCAGGCTCCTGAAAAACATCAGAGGGATCAGAAGGGACCTCCTGAACCAAGAGAATGTTAAGTGTGGATAATACAGCAGAGGGTTCTGGATCAGCTTCAAAGGGATCCCCAAGAGACCGAGAAGACTCCAAGACAGTACCATCCTCAACATCCGAATCTAGCAACAATTCTTCCTCAGAAGAATCTGACACATCAGGTGCCCCCTGCGGTTTAGGCAGGAAGACCTGATATTAGAGGAGGTGTGCTACATTTGAAATGCCACCTGTATCTGGGATGGAAAGAGTTGCAATGTGGAGCCTAAGGTCCCTAGTCGCAGCCTTAAACTCTTGCACCCAAGCTGACTCAATAGCATGGCTGGAAGTCCCTGTGTTGCTGTCAGGAACCTCAGAACATTCTGGGCATAAATGACCAGAGAACTCTCTAGGTAGCCCTGTGTGACAGGAAGAGCAATGCGCAATGGGGGATACTGAGACCCCAGCCTCCTTAGTCTTAGGTCTAGCCCCAAGTTCCAGCGGTATAGACATTCTCACAGTGTCAAAATAACCAACTGCACAGTAAATCACCCAATTATAGTATGTAAGATTAATATTTCACCCCAGAAATGCTAAATATAGACTTATCTGGCAGGCGAAGGGATAATCTGCAGAGGAGAAGGAGAGTCCAAGCCCTGCGTAGGATACTCGCTGAGAAAAGCTCACAAATTGGCTGCCGTGACGGGAGCCAATCAGAAAATAGGCGCAAACCAAGCACTCATAGGAAATGTAGTTTTTCCCAAAAAGTACCCCAAACAGTGCCCGAAGCCCCCCAACACACTTGAACTACAAACTGTATGATAGAGCAAGGGTAGACAATTAAAATGAGCCCACTCTGAAGTTGCTAGGTTAAGCTCTTGCAGAGATACTTCCCAAACAGAATTGTCCCATAGAGGTGAATGGAGAAATGGCGTCTAAGCGGTAAAGAGCACCTTAAAGGCGCAGTACATAATTTTAATAAGAGTTAAAGAAAAAAACTTAAAAACATGTAAAACATCTATGAAACATGTGTGAACACTTAGAAAACACTAACCCAGTAGGGAAAGTGCCATAAACCCCCCCAAAAATAAGTCTACCAGCAGACAAAGGGTTAAGTTACCACATAAACCTGCTCCAAATACCCAACAGACATACCAATATATACCCAATGAGTGAAGAAGTGCACAATGAGAACTCTCAGACACAACCCCTGTGCAGAGGGGCACTGTGGGACAAGTGGACCTGCAGCACTCAAAATGGTAGCTCACCTTTCCTGCAGATCTTCTGTCTTCAGATTACCATGCAGCAAGAATTACCTCAGTGGGTAATCCCTGGGGAAACACTTGGAATCAAGATTTTCCCCCTCAGGGCTTAAGGTCCACCAAAAAAGCACCTGGATACTGAGCTAGCCACATTGAAGGGCATTTGTCAGTCACTGTAATCCGCCTAATGGTGGTATTCCATATCTGACAGAAAATAAAAAAAACTAAAACTATAGAAGAATGTTCTCCACCTGGTGTTGTTGCACCGAGGAACAAATCATTCTGGAGCTGGTTGGCTATCTGAAGACTAAGGAGGGAAGGGAGGCTCCACCCCCTGCATACATTTAGAGAAATGTTCCTGCCTACTTAAAGGGGTCCCAGAGTTACCAGTAACCTGTATTGGACGACGGAGAAATTAAAATTCCCACTGATTTATATGATGATTTTAACCCCTTGAGTACTAGAGAGGCCTTCGAGGTACTGCAAAGATCTGGCATTCAAGGGTAAAAAGTCCCAATTAAAATCAAGAAGAATGTACATTTTCAGTTCCCCCTCTTGCGTAGTTGGTTTGCTTCATAAATGCTCTCCTTTAGCTTGATACAAAAAAAGCTTAAAAGTAACACGGAGAAACAACCTTGCCAGAAATGACTGGGATTCACAGCACAATAGTTCGCAATTTATGGCAGTAAGCTTGAGATAAAGATTTACCAGCACTTTGTAACAGAGATGTAAAATAAATGTCAGAAAGGGTGATATTTGATATAGAATGTTTCAGTTCTGTTTTTAATTTAGTGGTACCTGTAGGGGATATACACTCCCTTTTATTCTTCATTTCTTTTAGTCTTTTTTCCATTGCATTAGAACGATCTGCAGCCAGCGCCTTTGGGCTGTACATTAATGCCCCATCCTGGTCGAACAACAACACTGGAACATCTGTAAGGTGGTATAGAAGCAAAATGGGCCTAAGTTTTGAATCTAGTAAAATACATCAAATATTTAATAGACTGTCAGTGTTTGGAGTACAAAAGGATTTTAGTCTTACCTGTTAAATCCTAAACTTTTAGTCCATATGAAATACAGGTACCATGGGGAGGCGAAAGCTTCTCCCAGTAGACTGGAACAATTCTGAAAGAAGTGTAGGGGTGGAGCCTCCACCTCCTCCATATCAGGCTACCTTAGCCACAGCCCGTCATATAACCTATTGGCCAAGATAGTAAGAATGAAGAAGTGGAAAAACCTCTGTGAGCGATGAACCCAAAAGAACTCTCAAGTCCAGTCACAGGAAACCCAGCATGGCCCCTTTCACTGGGTGAGAGACCTGTATGTCATATGGACTAAGAGAAAAGGATTTAAAAGGTAAGACTAAAATCTTCTTTTCTCTGTCATCCAATATGACATACAGGTACCATGGGGATGTACCAACCTTGAGCTCCCAGGGGTGGGAAGATGGGGGAAATTACTAAATGCCAGTCCCCATGATGCCAGAGTTCACATGGACTATCCAGGACGTGGAACAACCCAAACTAACAAAGTGTCAATGGTCACTAAATAACAATACACAGCACATAATAGCCAAACAGTTAAAGAGCTATAAGGCACAGGAAATTAATGTCCTAGACAAGCAAAACTGCCTCCAGGACCTTCCTGCCAAAGCTGGCTTCAGTTGAAGCCAGAACATCAACACGGTACTGTTTAGCAAAAGTGTGCACAGAAGACAAAGTGGCTGCTTTGCACAGCTGTTCAGCAGGGGCCTGATTCTATTGTGTGTACCTGAGAACAAGGGCACAGCCTCTAATGTAGACACTAGCCTGCCCAGTACTCTCACATACTCCCTGATCATGGCAGAGGGCCACTCCAGAGCCTGAGACAGCTCCCGCATCACCAGAAGCATTTTCTCCTCTGGTAGGAAAACCTTCCACTAACTGGTGTCAAACTTCACCCCCAGGTTCACCAGTTTCTTGAAAGGAACTGGGTAGAAATTCAGCATGTTCAGAATCCACCCATGGTGGACCAGAAGCTGAGCACAGTCTTGAATGTGACAGACCAAGATCTCCTCTGAGGGGACCTTGAGTAAAAGATCATCCAGATAGGGTGTCATGGACATGCCCCTGGTGTGAATGAAGGCCGGTAATGCCCGGCTTGACCTTGGCAAACAAGCGAGGAACAGAAGCCAGGCCAAATAGCAGAGCTGTGAAAGGGTAATCAGAGCCAAAGGCTAGGTAGAGTTGGCTGCCCGAGTGGACAGGGATGTGTAGATATGCATCATGAACGTCCAGAAACTCCAGATACTCTCCTGGGCACATTGCAGCTATGACATCTTGAAGCTCATAGTCACCACATATATTTGAGACATTTGAGGTCCAAAATGGGACAACAGCCTCTGTCCTTCAGTGCCACAAACAGCGTGGAATGAAAACCCTAACTGTGCTCCAGGAGAGGTACTGGAATCAGACCCTTCTTTGCCAGCAGTGAATCCACTGCCTCTTGAAACAGCCATGCCTTGTCCACCCCTGGCATAAATAAATAAAGATAGAGGAAGGGATCCAAAATCTATGCGGTACCCTTCTGAGATTACCTACAAAACCCACTGGTCTGTGACAGTGGACTCCAAGGAGTCCTGAAAAAGATGAAGACACCCCTCCCCCCCCACAGGTACCAGACAACCAGGATTCCATAAGTCTAGCGGAAGATTGCATGAAAGACTTTGCCCTTGTAGCTGCAATTGCTGTCTGGGATTGGTGGAGGAGTGCACGAGAGGCCTACAACATTGCGGCCTCTACACCTCCGTTTTGTGGGGGGACAAAAAGATGCAGTTTCCTCACAATAGATGGATGTTTGATGGGTATTTGAGGCAACAAGAAGCTCTTTTCCACAGTTGCATAACTAATAACCTGTTTTAGTTCAGGTCCAAACAGGGACTTAACCTGAAAAGGCAAGGAAACCAGTGACTTCTTAGAAGATTGGGCTGCAAACCAAATCTTAAGCCACAGAATGCATTGTGCAGCAACTGAAGAGGAGGAGTCTTTAGAGGACAAACTGATAGCCTCAAAAAGAACCTCCGGCACATAATTGTTAGTCTCCTTAATGTTGGTCAAAAGGACAAATAAATCCTTCTTGGAAACATCGGCACAGACGGTATCCATCAGCTGTTCACCCCATATGGCAACAGCCCTGTTAACCCAGACAGAGGCAAAAGCAGGCTGAAGTGCTGAACCAGTAGCAACAAAATTAGCCCTGAGGATAGAGTCCAGCTTCTTGTTAGCTGGATTTTTAACTCCTGCTGATTTTGCCAAAAGCATCCCAGCAGTCTTCTCCATGGACCCTCCTGTTTACCGATTGGCTGAGAAGCCCACTGCACCAAGCTGCCTCTGAAAAAGGGAACTGACTAGCAAACCTTTTTGTGATAGACAGACAGATGTTTGTCTGGGGTCTTCCACTCTTTCGGAAGGATCTGATCAATAGTGTCATTAGGGGGAAAGAAGGGTGAGGACTTCTTATGCCTCTGGAGGACATATGTAGAAGTAGTCCCTTCATCAGAAGTGTCAGACACCTGAAGGATCACCAAGACAGCTCTAATGAGGCCCCTATGCCAAGGGAAGGGGGTGAGTCTCATAAGAGTCTCCATAGAAGTAGGAAGAATCTATATCCTCATATATTCCCCTTCCTCATCTTCTCTCTCAATTCCTCCTCTGAGGATGCCCCTGGAATGTGAGAAACACAGAGACAGGGACCACATACTTAAAAGTTGTGGGGGGCTTCCATGACTGAAGAACCCCCTGAAGGGAGAAAGGAATCTGGGCCACTGAAGACAGAACAGTTTTGGCCCAAGCAGGTTCTTGGTCAGTGCTGGAGGGTCCCGGAGACCACAGCACAGGAAGCGCAGAGATCCTGAATATTGCCTAGGGAGCCCCATTTGGCAAGAGGAAAAGTGAGGGGGTTAAGGGATTTCTCTAAGTCCTTAGCTTTACCCCCCATAGAATCAGACATTCTGACAATTAAGTGTCCCAACACTAGCATAATTACTAGACTATGCTCTCAGACTGAAAAATCATCCTAAAAGCCCAGAAAATACACTTCTCTGGCAAGTGAAGTATTAATCTGAAGGAGAGCAAGGAGAATCTGCCTCTGCATAAGATAAGCAACAGAAGTAAAATGGCGACTCTAAAACTGACAGCCAATCCGAACAAAGTCAGCGAAACAGACATTCTGGGAAGTGTCGTCTTTTCTGTTGCGCTTACCTAGCAATGTCTACAACTCCGTTCGTATAATCACCATGAGCCCCCAGGACACTCAGGACATTGCCGGATAAAAACGCATGAGGAGACCGGACGAAAAGAGCTCTCTCTGACTTTCTTATGACAAGCGGTTGCAGAGATATTTCCCAAAGAAGTGTTCCCATAGGTGTCAATGGAGCAAAGATGGAGGCAGACAGGCTCCCATTCTTAAAGAGGCTGCTCCAACTAAATTGGTCATTTACTTAAAGGGGATATATCACCTTCTAAAAAGAAGTTCCAATATGCTGTTAATACAAGTTATAGTATTTTTTTAATTTAACTACTTTAAAAGATATTTTATCTTCTATGCTGTGCACTTCCGCATTATGTGCACAGCATAGATCTTCAGTCCGTCCTATTTCTCCTCCCACCTCCCTCCCAGCTGCCCCAGGAAGCATGTTCACGCTTCCCTTTGGTTTGCTGAGAACGGCTCATAGCATTACAGCAAGCTGCGATTAGCATTATACTGAGGTTGCAACCTCAGTATAATGCTAATCGCAGCTTGCTGTTATACTACGAGCCATTCACAGCACATCAAAGTGAAGCGTGAATGCTCTCTCCCCCTGGGGCAGCTGGGAGGGTGGTGGGAGGAGGAGAAATAGGACGTGCAGGAGAACTGTGCCAGTCAGCATAATGGGACATGCCGATTCTTCGGCACAGCTCTCCTGCACTTGAAGATAAAGTATCTTTTAAAGTAGATTATATATTATATAATAGCGTTCATAGTAGAAGTTGTATTAACAAAGCATATGGGAACTTCTTTTTAGAAGGTGATACATCCCCTTTAAGGTACAAAAAGTCACATTAACGCCAAATGGGATTCTAACATTGCAAAGAAATACACTGGCACTCAAATGGTTAATGACCGAACAAATATAAAGCATATAAACAATGATACATCTTCCTACACAAGAAATAGAGTAAGTTCATATTTAGATTTTAGGGATCTGGAATTAAAGAATTTGTTACTTAAATGTACAGTACGGTTTCTTTATTAGGTGTTTGAGTTTTTTTAATATGTTGAGGACCTGAGAGGTGTGCAATGCATTGCTTCACAATGTGTTGCAACTAGTCTAGTCTACAAGGGGGGGTGTAAAGTGGCAACTGCTTAACCCTTAAGGACCAGTGGTATGCCAGGACTGTCACAAGTGTCCGTGCATTAAGGACCGATGACTGTCCTGGCACATCATACATTTTTTCATCAAAGCTTTCCCCTGCAGGAACGCTGTGATCATGCAGGGAGTCACAAACTGACTGCTCCAAGACCTCTTTTGTGCCAGCTCCCTGAATGTAGCCTATGTGGCCCTTAAGGATAAAAGTGCACTGGTCATTAAGGGGCTAAATGAATAGTAACCCTTTATTTTGATTTTACTGTGCCTTTGTATATACTGTCTATATCTATGATTTTTTTTCCTTTCTCCATATTTCATTTTCCCTGTCCTCTTTTCTACACTTATGACCCTGACAGTGAGTTAATAGACTCAGTTTAAGTTGTCTGATGAAGAACTCATCGTGAGAGGATGTAAAACAATGCTACACTGTCTACAGCACTGAGCGCTCTGTGTGTTATTTCCACATTGTAATTGTAGACCTGCTTTCATGTTCCCTGACAAAGCTCTCCACACACAAATCCAGGGAGTTCACTGTACACACAAGTGTATAAAAAAGGTGAAGATGGAAATTTATATAGGCAATCTGATTGTACATATTATATACTTGTAAAATATGAGATGGACAAATAAAGTTACTATTTCTTTAAAGATTTTTCCTTTTTTATCATAAAAGTGATAAAAGAACACCCTTTAGAAAGCGAGGTAAAGTTCTTCTGGACTGTGCCAATCTAAAAAGGTAACAAGGCAAATGAAAAGTCTGGAAAAATCAAACCTTCCAGTGGCCAAGGTTTTCCATATTTACACACTCAGCAAATGTAACCGTCAGTGTCCAGTGCATTGGCAATCAAAGGGTTAATCCTTTGAGTGTCAGAGGGGTACGAAACACATTGCAAAGCATTACTTAAGTTGTCAGTAATTTAGATGTTAGTTCAACAAATATCAATTCACATTGGTTACTTTAGAAATCACAACTTGTGTGCTTCCCAGAGGCACCAACTCTTATTTAGCTCACCTATAGAAGCTTTTTGCATTTCAAGTTCCTTAGACATTTTATCAAACTTTCTTTGCATCCGTTTGTCATTTTCAGGCGTTTTTTCAACAAAGTCCTTGGGCTGCATGCACTTGCGCTGTGTAAGTCAAAATACGTATAAGTTCAAGTTAAACCAGCAAACCGAATTAAATATAACTACACTTGAATGTATTTTAGAATTAGCATTTATTTTTTATTTATTTTTTTTTTTTTTAAACATAAGCACTTATCTAGGTAGAAATGCTTCAAACAGGAGTCAGCTGCAGTATCTTTGTATATTTTTTACACAGTATCTGCAGTTGCCTATATTTGCGCCCCCCCCCCCCCCGCAGCAGCTACTGATCTTCCAGCTGAACAGTAGAGGTGACGCACAGGAGCAAGAGTGCTCCCTTCTCAATTTGGATGGGAGATCAATAAAGGCAATGCAAGAGCTACCCTGTTTCCATTCTACCTGGAGTACCTGGGTAGGAGTGGGTGGGATTGTCAAATCCTCTCACATCAGTGAGGCTCTCCCTCCTCAACCAAATGGACATCCTCATTGCCTGCCCTTTCTTCACAGTGTAGGGGAGGGGCCATCATGATTGTCCTGGAGAAGGGGAGGGATCATCACACCTCTCCTTCACCATGGAAAAAGGTAATGCAAAAAATAAATAAATAAATAGATGGGAAACCAATAGAGGCAATGCAGGGGAGCAAGAGAGCTCCCCTGCTTCCATCCTACATGAACTACCGGGTAGGAGTGGGGATGATCGGGAAGCCCTTTCATGTACATGAAGGAAAGACTCTTACAATGCTGTGGAAGGCTCTCTCAATCCCCCCCACTCCCTCCCCAGTAGTTTGGATAGGATAGAAGCAGTTGAGCTCTCTTGATCCACTGTGTCACCTCTATTGATCTTTCAGCCAAATTGGCTGGGAGATAAGGGGGGGGGGGGGGCAGGGGGAATAACATCTGGAGGGGTCCTGATGACCAACCACAAAGTCAAATTTAAAAAATAATAATAATACAACATTAAAAAATATCAAATAAACTGGTTCACTGCACAGCCAATGTCGTGCAACATTTGGAAGCTAACAAATTAACTTTTTCAGTGTCAGAAGGTATCCAATACATTGCAAAGCATTACCCTGGATATCCCACTGGCACTGGGGATAAGCTGGCCAACCTCCCCTTTGCCTCAACGCCTGTTCACCACCACTGCCTGTTTCACTGCATGAAATCTAGGATCCAAAAAAACACATTAACCTTCCCTCACCCTGCCTTTCGCTGAGCAACCATTGCTAGCATTTATATTATATATATATTCACACACACCCCCCCCATGCCACTTTGTGTTGTACTGTTCAGCTAGTTGTTTCAGTTTACAAACTGATAAAAGACAAGTGATCCTTGAAGCCTACTGTCTGTTGTGAGAAACTGATCTAAAGTAGGGGAGCTCAATCCTGTCCTCAGCCCCACTGCCAAAATATGCATGTTTTTAGATGAACACTGGAAAAGCAGAGGATCAGCCAGTCATTCTTAATGATCTTATAAAGTCAACCACATTCATTTGCTTGTAAATTAATAATATCCTGATGATATGCACTCTCGGGGGCAAGAGTGCTACAGGGCAGGACTGAGCACTCCTGATCTAGAAGCAGACTACAACAGATCACTATACACAGTAAACTGCATATATAATGTAAAAAAAAAATACATTTATATACCAAACCTCTGTTTATAGGACATCTACCTAGGTAAGTCAGTGTGTTAAGCCTTTAAAGACTGGAGGGTTAAACAAGTTCAGAACCTCAAACTTCTATGGTATAGCTCTCCTCCTGCACCATGCAGAAAAGGAGACATTATAAACTGGGGTTCTGTAAATTCTTCAAGTCTACAATCCTATTATACATCAAAAGTTAATAACCATAGCCCACTAAGTATGATAATATGCAATACACAATCTACAATTCAAATTACAATGCATAATATGGGTTATGTGTATCAAATAATTATTAATAATTATTATTTTTTAATTTAAAATGTTGCAGTCATGATCTATGGAAAGTGCTGCAACATTCAGTTCCGTCATAAGATGACAAACATCTTTAATGCATTGCACTGAATTGCGATGATGTCTCAAGCATCCAGAAGGTTAATAAGCTTTAAATAAATCAACATTTTATGCATAAAACAAAATGTGCATATTTACGTAAATTAGTGGTAGGAGCAGAAAATAAAAATCACAGACTGAGAATACAATAATTGTTACTGTCAAACCAAATGCAACATAAGGACAAATAAAGCCCAATTTAATACTTGGCATTTGCATTTTTTTTGTTTATTTTTAACCCTTTGAGAGCCAGAGGGGTATCCAACACATTGAATGCTAGAGGTTTCCAGTGCAGTGCACATTTTCAAGAATTCCACCATTCATCAGGCTGATCAACTTTCACAAGGCTGGGAACACACCCTGCTGAAGCATGCTGTGACTGCCCGACCAGGAGTGCAGAATGAAGGAATGTTCCTTGTAGGTCGCAGTGTAGATCATTAAGATGCTCAGTTCAATATTTATTAACAGTCATATCCCCGTGGGTGTTACGGTCATAACTGACCGACGTGGACGTAAATCTGCCAATAACTTGTAATGAGATTGCCAAGGGAGTGCATAGGAATCACACACCCAAGTTGTCCATAGCTTTTAACCCTTTGAGTGCCAGAATGATATGCAACACATTGCAAAGCAATGCGCTGTGTAGTACTCTGGCACTCAAAGGGTTATGGTTCTACAGCTATAGTATGGCATGCCAACAAAATACCATCTCCAGAAAGCTAGGGGATCAAATGTGTTTGCTTAACTAAATGTAAGATATGAGAAAGGAAAGGATCAAGAGGGCTGCATTCAAGAAGCTGAAAAAGAGCAATTCTGGGATAAATCAAACACAGCATAGGGGACAAATTAAAATTTACATTGGTTTAAATTGACCATTTAACTCATACAATGTTGGTGAGATCCCCAACATATTGCAAAATAATATTCATTCAGTGTGTTAAGGCCTATTTAAAGCAAAGATAATTTTCATTTGCTGTACTATGTTACAGTTGGTTTGCCCCCAAATTGCTAAACTTTCTCGTCCATAGAACCCTACAGGCTTTGTTCTCACTGGAGACCTGAATACTGCCACTTTTGCATGCACATTTGCAATATTTCCCTGAAGAAGCGCCCCGGTGGCATGAAACGTGTTTGAAAAGCAGTTTGACTATCACGATATTTTACAAGCCCGTTTTTTGCTACCATCGCTTGAAGCACATGAACTGTGTCATCTGAAGGAATCCCTCTGCCCACATAACTGGATCTGTTTGCGGATTGCATCCTATTACACCTGAGTGAGAAAGTGACGGGCTCCTTGTCTCACAACGCTCTGCCTGTTTAAAACGGACGCCTGTGTTCCAGTACCCAGAGTGCTCCATCGGAGGGATTGCCCTGGGCATGTACCCAGTGAGTGTCATCAAACCATAGTGGTTACCACCAGAGGTTAGTCGGCAGTCTTCAGCTTGCGGAGCAACATCCCTCATATTAGAGGCTTGGACACAGTGTGGCGTGTTTCCAGTCAGGAAAGCAAAGAACCACAGGTTACATTGATATCTAGTCGGAAGAGGGATCATCAAGTTAATTTCAAAGAATGCTACTGATATTTTTTGGGTGGTTTTCACCGATTATACTAGTTTATTATTTCTAGTGGTGCAACTAGTAGATGTTTTAAATTGTTTTTGCTGTGTAGTGTCTTTATGTGATTAAAGATTGTTCATTTATACATTTATTTACAATTATGTTCCCATATGCTCATTCAAGGGGGAATAGGGGGTATTTAGGATTATTTAAAATATATTTAATTGGATACTTTATATCTATAGCACTCTCCCTAATATATATTTTTATGTACATTTGTAACTTTAATGCATTGCGTACCCAGAGCAATGCTGTTGAGACCTCTATAGCATTCAGACGTTTAATGTCCCATTTAAAACGAATGGGATTTTTTCTATGGCCCCTATGGTGTAGTTGGTTTGCCCCAGTATCACACTACTTTCTTCCTTTATGACTATACCCCTCGGTATTTTCTAGACTTTGGGTGCATTATCTTGGGTAATCATGATGCAATTTACTTACTTTCTTTTTAATAATTTGCGGCAATCCCTCATTAGTATTTATTGCTGGAAATAAAGACTCGTCAACATGTGCAGCAGTTTCTCTGCATCTGCATGAAAAAAAAATAAAAAAAAAATAAATAAAAAGAGGAAAAGGTTAATGTACAAAAAGAAAAAGTTCTCATCACCATGAGGAACAAAGAAGGTACACCATGTTCATTATGAGTAAGTAAACCTCTTTATATAATTGATTTACTAAAGGGTTATTTAGGCCTTTTCTCTTCGATGTAATGGGCATGCATTCTTTTTATTATTTATTTATTTTTTAAACACTGTGCATTTCCTCAAAGGATTTACTTATGTTTTTCACAACCAGAAGCATTTTTGCACATAAACTCTTGTTTCTTCCCTAGATGTAAATACAGTATTAGACCAAGGCTAACATTAAATGGGCAACTTGACTGCATTCCGTTTCATGCACTCCGATGACCTGCATTCCCACGTACAATTTACTCGCATGGGAGCATGAAGGAGGTGTGCAACAAGGTCGGCCAGTAACTGGAGGATGTGAATAGCACTGCATCCTACTTAACTGTATAGTCCCATAGTCCACTTTACAGAACAGCATGATGGTACCTCGATGTGCCTAATACATGAGATCATTAATACTGTACTAATAGTTATCCGTGTGAACATAGCTTATGGCTGTAGTTCCCAAGCATCTACCCATAAGGGTATTTAACAGGCCAGATCTTTAGGATTTCCCTGCTTCAATACAGGAGGATTAACAAGAGGAGTTGTCACCCACCTGTGCAAGAGCAGGGACATTCTTACCACATGGCCTGTTAGGCACTCCTGAGGTGAGGGTTGGAACACAATGCACTAAGTGTCTCTAAAAATTAAGCATGACTGGTTTTGTGAGACAAGCTATGATTACTTGTTTTAGTTTGTCTCAATTTGTTTTGTACTTTCAACAATTTTCTGTGCAATATACACTGTGGAACTAATCCAATTGCTACAATTCACCAATATTCTTGTTTGAGCCTGTTGATTGAGATGCTCAAGGAACACCAACACAAGAAATAAACTGGAGTTATTTGCATTTAAATGCTACGGATACCTCCTTTTTAATTTTATTTATTTATTTTTATTATTTTGGTGTTCAGGTTACTGTGATGAAAGGGCCTCTGCCTGAATGGGGCCCACTGTAGGTTCAGAAAAGAAAGGCTCTGAGATAAAGAACCAACTCTTTATTACAGATTCCCACATACAGCATAACAATACATAAAAAGTTCTTTCTGAAAGGTCTTTCAGATCACTTAATTGTTAGTGTGACAGTTCCAATTTAAAAAGTATATTACTCCAGGTCATTTTAGTGCTTTTGTGTTAATTTAACCCTCTGTATGTAAACAAGGTTTCCAAGGTGATACAATGTAAACTGCTCAAAAAAATAAAGGGAACACTTAACCCCTTAGGGACCCTTGACGTACCAGGACGGTCAAGGGTAAATTTGCTCGAACGACCCTTGACGGTCCTGGTACGTCACGTACATTTTACTTACAGCGCTCTACCGGGAGCACTGTAAGTAAAAATAGGGCATGAAATAGACCGCTCCAAGATCGGAGCGATCTGTTTCAAGCCCCATAGTGACAGGTCACGTGTACCGGCTCGTCAAAGTGCCCCTATGCGGACGTTATGGGACGGAAATGTCCCATAACATCCGGTCCTTAAGGGGTTAAACAACACAATGTAACTCAAAGTCAGTCACACTTCTGTGAAATCACACTGTCCACTCAGGAAGAAACACTGATTGACAATCAATTCCACATGCTGTTGTGCAAAAGGAACAGACAACAGGTGGAAATTATAGGCAATTAGCAAGACACCCCCAATAAAGGAGTGGTTCTGCAGGTGGTGACCACAGACCACTTCTCAGTTCCTATGCTTCCTGGCTGATGTTTTGGTCACTTTTGAATGCTGGCGGTGCTTTCACTCTAGTGGTAGCATGAGACGGAGTCTACAACCCACACAAGTGGCTCAGGTAGTGCAGCTCATCCAAGATGGCACATCAATGCGAGCTGTGGCAAGAAGGTTTGCTGTGTCTGTCAGCGTAGTGTCCAGAGCATGGAGGCGCTACCAGGAGACAGGCCAGTACATCAGGAGACGTGGAGGAGGCCATAGGAGGGCAACAACCCAGCAGTAGGACCGCTATATCCACCTTTGTGCAAGGAGGAACACTGCCAGAGCCCTGCAAAATGACCTCCAGCAGACCACAAATGTGCATGTGTCCACTCAAACGGTCAGAAACAGACTTCATGAGGGTGGTATGAGGGCCCGATGTCCACAGGTGGGGGTTGTGCTTACAGCCCAACACCGTGCAGGACGTTTGGCATTTGCCAGAGAACACCAGGATTGGCAAATACGCCACTGGCGCCCTGTGCTCTTCACAGATGAAAGCAATATCACACCGAGCACGTGTGACAGACGTGACAGAGTCTGGAGACGCCATGGAGAACGTTCTGCTGCCTGCAACATCCTCCAGCATGACCGATTTGGCGGTGGGTCAGTAATGGTGTGGGGTGGCATTTCTTTGGGGGGCCGCACAGCCCTCCATGTGCTTGCCAGAGGTAGCCTGACTGCCATTACGTACCGAGATGAGATCCTCAGACCCCTTGTGAGACCATATGCTGGTGCGGTTGGCCCTGGGTTCCTCCTAATGCAGGACAATGCTAGACCTCATGTGGCTGGAGAGTGTCGGCAAGTCCTGCAAGAGGAAGGCATTGATGCTATGGACTGGCCCGCCCGTTCCCCAGACCTGAATCCGATTGAGCACATCTCGGACATCATGTCTCGCTCCATCCACCAACGCCACGTTGCACCACAGACTGTCCAGGAGTTGGCGGATGCTTTAGTCCAGGTCTGGGAGGACATCCCTCAGGAGACCATCCGCAACCTCATCAGGAGCATGCCCAGGCGTTGTAGGGAGGTCATACGGGCACGTGGAGGCCACACACACTACTGAGCCTCATTTTGACTTGTTTTAAGGACATTACATCAACGTTGGATCAGCCTGTAGTGTGGTTTTCCATTTTGATTTTGAGTGTGACTCCATATCCAGACCTCCATGGGTTGATAAATTTGATTTCCATTGAGAATTTTTGTGTGATTTTGTTGTCAGTTCATTCATTCAGATCTAGGATGTGTAATCTTAGTGTTCCCTTTATTTTTTGGAGCAGTGGGATGTGTAATCTTAGTGTTCCCTTTATTTTTTTGAGCAGTGTATTTAGACCCCTTGGGCACTTGAAGAATTTAAGTATATTATTTCAGCTTCATCAATATGGGTTTCTTAAAAGCAGTTTGGTGAACAAGGGTTAAAAATCAAATGAAAAGCCTTGCCAAAGAAACGTGTTATGTTATATAAAGCAGAATGCGTGCAAACTGATCTAAAAATATGATAAATGCCACTTAATGTGGCACTTTGAGCTTACTTCTAGGAGAATAAGGCGTTATCATGCTTTGTCAAAACGAAAATATTTTACTTCCATGGGAAAGTACAACGAACTTCTGAGCATGATAAGGCTACTAAATTACACATCAGCTCCCATTTGGAAATGTTGAACGAACTACAGAGAATGGGTGTCTCACTAGCAGAAAAAAAATCAGTTAGCACTCAATTTGATAAATAAAGTAAAGCAAAGAAGATTAAGACACAGTGCATCAGACTGAGCAGGAGGGCCTGAATTCCTGTTAAAGGGATTGTAATACCATAAAGTATATTGTAGAGTTTATCTTCCCGAGTAAAACAAGGGCATTTAATCCTGAAAGGTGTTTTGTTCAAAAGTTAATGCAGTATAAACATTATATTTTTAGGTCCACTACCAAAATGGCCTGACATTTTAGTGTTGATGTTGCTACACCATCCCATGGACAGCTCAGCTCAGTTGACCATAATCCCCCATAGGACAGTGTAGCAACAGCACCACTGTAAATTTTCAGGCAATTGTATTGCACCTAAAGAATCTGAGCTGCAATAACTTTTGAATAAAATGCCACTCAGCAGTAGGAGTACCTTTGTTTTATTTAGGGGTATAAGCCCTATAATGTACAGTTTTTACATATTAAAATGTTACTATCCTTTTACGAAAAGTAGGAAACCAACCAAAGCACCACATATTAAGGGACAACTTGGATATACATACAGCTCAAAGGTATTGTGCCAGGCAACCTCGTATGAGGCTGCGAGCAGGGTCTGGCTATAGGTGGTGCCAAGGGTGCTTTCCAGTACAGGTGTTAATTTTATCATTGGTTTAATCTATAAATTCCCCAATATACTTCAATAAGAATTGGCGAAATAAAACACGTCATGCAATGTAATCCAGCTCAAAAATGGGTAAATTTCAGCAATGTCCTCTAAAAGCTTTTCATAACTAGGATTAGTAAAAATTGAACAGAAGTCTTTTGCCATGTTCTCCACATTTGAAAACAACCACATATTTGCATTTCCTATGATGTTCACATAACTGGACAATTTACAGCAAACTTCGCAAAACTGGTCTAAGATGGAAACATCTGACCACTTAATACAATACATAAGAAGTAAGTATATGAAATCACATTAAAAAGGGGGATTTTTTGTGTACTTACTAATCATTTTCCCTTGGTCCATATGGAACAGGAAGCATAGAGTAAAGGTATCCTCTGCAAGAGGGCAGGGCACTTGCCTTAAAAGGCGCTAAAAGGCTGGTACAACGTGAAGCTCAGGTGTTGACACAAACACTTTGATACCAAGGAACAGAAAACCAACATGTAACTGGCAAAAATAAAGAAAAGGAGGACACATAAAAAAGGCACAACAGCCTATAGGACCTTCCAACCAAAACTGGCTTCAGTCTGACACCATAAAATTAACATGTTTAACAAATGTGCGAAAAGACCAAGTTGCTGCCTTATACAGCTGCTCAGCAGACACGTGGTTCTTTTAGACCCAAGAGGCACTCACCGACCTGGTGGAATAAGTAATGACCCGAAAGAGCACCAGAATCTACTTGAGAACACAAGCCTGGCAAATGGTAGCCTTAATCCATGAAGTAACTTACCTTAGATGCAGCCTAGCCCCAATAATGCCCTCAGGAATGACAAAGTAAATCACATTTTTGAAAAAGCTGCACAAGATGAACATAGTTCTTCAAGCACCTATCCACATCCAACATCCTGGTTATTGATAAACTCAGACAACCTTTGGGAGAAAGCCTATAGGGAATCAGGAAGTCATACTGTCTAAATGGAAAAGCAGAAAGGGAGGCTTACAAGACAAAGCATACATTTCTGCAAACCACGGATCAGACAATACCAAGCATAAAGCCTGTCTTGAGTGTCAAGGAATGCAGAGAAACTGAAGAAAAAGGGCTCAAATGGAGCCTGCTTAAGCACTCCCAAGATAGAGCTCAAGTCCCATGGAAGAGGAAGACCCCAAAAGACTGGGTAGGCATGAGCAACCCCTTGCATGAAAGTCTGCACATCTAGCAATAAGCCTTCGGGGGGAAAAAAAAAAAAAAAAAAAAGCTGAAATCTGGAATTTGATTTACAAGCAAGCCTTTATTGAAGATCATCATAAAGAAAGACCAAAATGACTTGAAAGCGAAAAGGTCACAGTCACGACCTCAAGTCTTCATGCCATCCATAGAACAAGGACCATACACTAGGTTACACCTTAGATGAAACAGACTTACTTTGCTTCAATGCTGTGGCAATGACAGTCAGAAAAACCCTTCATCCTCAGGATGCCATCACTTTTATATACTACCTCATTATGGGATCGAATCAATCTGCTGTTTCAGAATATACATACTGGGCATGAAATTAAGATCCAGCAAAGGAGATTTTAGATGGAAATAGTCCAGATAAGGGGTAAAGAAAATCACTTGAAATTGACTATAGCCAGACAAGGGGGCCATAACTTTTGTGAAAACCCATGGAACAGATTCCAGTTAACAGGAAAGGGATGTAAATTGGAAATAGTCATGGATAAGCGAATTTAAGAAATTCTGATGTTGCACGTGAATAGATACAGGAATAGATAGAGTGAAGGTATGTATTCCTTATGCTCCTGAGCAGGGATCTGAATCTTGGCATACAAAACAAATGACAGACACTTTAGGTCTAAAACCTGACGACAGCCACCGTGCTTCTTGAAGGCTATGAAGAGATTGAATTAGAACCACAGGAACCATTCCTGAAAGGGAACTGGAACCAAAACCTGAATATCAACCAAAGTTTGAACTGTCTCCCCCTTGACATGACTGATCGACAAGGAGATTGTTCCTTGATAACCCTCCAAAATTACCAGCAAAACCAATGATTCTTCACAAAGAAGGCCCACACAAAGAGGGTGTAGGAACCATGGCTGCTTGAGTGTGCTTATGCGAGAGGGGGTGGCAGCAAAAAAAAAAAAAAAAAAAGTGAGGCTTCGGTGGAAAGATGGATTCTTTGGAGTTCACTTGAATATGCAGTTTGGGGCCTAGTAGCGGTTTTCTCAAGAATAGCAAAGAGATAAGGGACTTCTTAGAAAACCGAAGATCTAGTTGGCTGAACAGTCATAGGGTAAAATGTGCCACTGCCGAGAATGCGAACATCTTCCCAAAAACTTAACGGTATCTAAGGCTGCTTCATATATAGAAATATTAGTCTCTGATCCTGAAACTCATATGAGCATTTCTAATGGCATAGTGTTTGGTAGAAAACAAAACAACCAAAAGATATGTATTCAGTCACTGCTGTTGCTGGAAAGTCCTAAGACGAGAATGGTTTTCATGTCTTAAGGATTCATTAAAGATTATGCCCTTGACGTGACCATGTCATGGGGCACTGAAAAGTTTGGAGTAATAAAATATTATTAAAAAGTATGTTACATTGCAGGCATACAATCACAATTGGAGGCAATGGTTGTCCACATCTTGATCCGATCCCTTGTCTTCCCTATGCTCGAATACCTACTGGAGAATATACTGGCTTTCGGTTCAGACCGAGTGAGTTAATTTTCTGATGTTCAGGGTTCTTCCCCTTGTTGTTGAGTCCAATTACGGATACTTGGACCAGTATCTCGATAGACCTCATACTGGTTTTGAAATGTAGTCTTGACTCTTTGGTCTCCCGAACCCCTCTCTCCCCTCTTTCTCCCAACCCATGCCATCCCCTGTTCTCCTCATCCTTCCTCTTCTACTGTATTCTTTAATATTTCTTCTTCTACTTTTTGGGCTCACCCCATCTTTTGCTTGTTTGTATTGGCTATCACACTTCTGAGGTTTAAGTACACCTATTCTCGACACTGTCACATGCCCTCCACGCATGCTCAAGTAATTGGAAGTCTATATTTGCCCCTTAGGTTATACAAACCAGGAAGATTAGTTATAGGATCTGGTATTACCTATTATGTCATTATACAGTTTCATACCATAACAATTCTCTGTCCTTCATGGTGATTAACCCCTTAGGGACCCTTGACGTACCAGGACCGTCAAGGGTAAACTTTCTTGAAAGACCCTTGACGGTCCTGGTACGTCACGTACATTTTACTTACAGCGCTCTTCCGGGAGCGCTGTAAGTAAAAATGGGGCATGAAATAGACCGCTCCAAGATCGGAGCGATCTATTTCAAGCCCCATAATGACGCGCCGATACACGTGACAGGTCACGTGTACCGGCCCGTCAACGTGCCCCTATGCGGACGTTATGGGACGGAAATGTCCCATAATGTCCGGTCCTTAAGGGGTTAATGCTGCTTGCGTATAGGTTCAAACTCAATATTCCGATATTGTGTTTATATTACCTTTAGAGTGGAAACTTTTTCCATCTGTTCTCTGTACATGTTGTACTCATCCCTACAATGTTTATATGATTCATGTACTGTACTTTTTTATTCAATAAAGCATTTGAAGGGGCAGGGGGAAGTATGTTACATGTCTCAGCAAAACAAGGGTATTTCTACTGCTGGAATACATTTAAAGAAGCGGAACTACCACCTTTAAGAAAAGATGTCCCCAAATAATTCCTCATCTGGCAACTAGCTGATCAGTAGTGCTAGTCGCCAGAATTATTACCTCCTTAATGCGAATTATCCCCTGCTCAGGGACTGACAGGCAGGACGGAGTGCAGACATCTTTCCATAGTGACGTCTGCACACCTGCGCTGTCATTCCCTTTTGGAGCCAAACGGCTCCTAACAATGCCTCCTAGAACCGGCTGGGAATGACATCGCAGGCGTGCAAACGTCACTATGGAAAAACGTCTGCACTCTGTCCTGCCTGTCAGTCCCGGAGCAGAGGATAATTTGCATTAAGGAGGTAATAATTCTGGCAACTAGCACTACTGATCAGCTAGTCTCCAGATGGATGCAGAGAGGGACAATCTTCACACAGTAAGTATAAGGAATCCCCTGCTCCCTTTGACGAAGGAGGGCAGGATTTTCCTTTTGCTTACTGAAGACTGTCCCTAGCTGCGCTCCATCCGGACCAGGCAGAGGCAGACTGATGCAGGGAAAGGGGCGGGAGGGATATCCTTTCGGATTGAATAGCTTTTGAACTACAAAACTAAGTATTCAAATATATAGTGTGAAGTGTAACAGCAAATATAAACAAAGAAAGATCTAATTGAAAAAATGGTAAAAGTGTAGGGCCAGGGTCACAAATACCCATACTTCATATTCTGCTTGATGGCAATCAATCTCTCTTCCATATGAAGCAATAGAAAGCCAAAACGGGATGCCTATTTGCACAAAACATTCCTTCCTTGCAATCTGTAGTAACTATCACATCGTTGGGAGACAATGTTTTAGTAGCCCAATTAGCATTGGCCGGCTGAGGATGATATTAATTGCAGTCCAACAAGAGAGGAAGGAAGGCTGTAGTTTTTCCTGCTCACATACAAGTTGATGCAATGACTTTTGGATGCAGAAGTCAAGTTCTAACTATGGACACTGCATGCTATAAAAATAGATAGAACTAGTCCAATTGACCTACATAAATTCAATAATGCAGCATTAAGACATTACATTTTTTTCCATAGTTTTGGAGTGCCCATTTCTACACTGTTATATATACACAAGGACAGACACTAGCAGGTGTATGGCACAGCATCATCCGTGGGGTGAATTTTGTTTTTTACCCTTTGACTGCCAGATAGGCATCTGTGGAACTCAAAAGGTTAAATTGTATTAAAAGCAGACCTCGAGGTGTGGAATAAGGACCCCTCCCAATGACCCCCCCCCCAAGCTACTGATCTCTCAGCCAATTCGGCTTGGAGATCAATAAAGGCATCATACCATAAGTTCCTGATAGAAGTGGGTGTAATCGAAAAACTCACATCAGTGTTGGGAATCTTTCCCTCATTGACATGCGTCTCAATACCACCCACTCATACTCCATAACGAGGAAGCAGAGGTGCTCTCTTGCTCCACTGTGTATTCTCTATCAATATCCCAGCTGAACTGGCTAGAAGATCAGTAGCTGTGGGCATCAGAAGGAGCCATGATTCCCCACCAAGAGGTCTGATGGTTATATTGTAAAAAATTGTTTGAGGAGGCAAGGGGCGAATGGCTAAATTTTATATTAAACACACACACACACACACAAGCAGGTATATTCACAAGCCCCACTGGTCCTCGAAATGCAAATACCTTGATGAGTGTTAAGATGATCACTAATTGTACAATGAACTGAAAATCATTTTCAAGAACATTACTATAATATTCAGGAATTCCAGTGGACCCTAATCAGGAAATTAAATTTGGAATAGCATATTAGACAAATAAAATAGGAAAATCTGCACCTTTCACAAGACCAGGAAGAAGCTAATGAAGTAGTCCTAATCATGGACTTGAAAACAGACCTCAATGTGTAAACATGTTTTCTATAAAAAAAATCTTTTGATCAATACTCACTTTTCCACCCAAAGAACAGACACTAATTTTACACCTGTCTTGATTGCTTTGTCCCATGTACCCCGATTTCCATCTTTAAAAACCACATGAGAGACTTGTTTGTTGAATGTTTTTGAAACCTGGGGAAAAAAAATAAATACATCAATAAAAGAAAGAATTATGCCAGAAGGAATGGTATTGCTGTTGACGTATATGTAGATTTTGCAAACATCTTTGATACTGTGCCCCACAAGGCTTCATCTTGAAAGAGAATATCTGTGTATGGATAGAGAACTTGTTAAATGATAGCATGCAGAGAGTTGTTGTAAACAGAACCTTTTCAAGCTGGTCTAACATTATAAACAGAAGGACCAGGGGTGTTCAGGTCCTTAAAAAAAAAACTGAGCGCCGATTGCTCTACCTCTTTTTTGAGCATGTAGAGTGGTATGACAATAGTATGTGATGTGTAATTTAATAGCAATCCTATATAATAATCAGCTAGGATGTTTGTCAGAATCCCTCATGCACAGTAGAGACTGCCGATCATGCGCAGTACAAACTGTGCGCGTTCGGCAGTCTCTACTGCACATGATTGCATCGCCTGAAGCAGTGAGATAGCAGCCGCTTAACCCTTTGAGTGCCAGAGGGGTGCGCAATGCCCACATTGACCCACATACACGGGCTTTTACACTAGTTTAATTATAAAGGATCCTCCTCCCACACCTTTTACTTATCCCTAGCCACCTCCCCTCAGTTGTGTAATCAGATCGGACCGGAAAACTCGCAGCGAGAGACAATCTTCATACACAGAGTATAAGGAAAACCCCTCTTGATGAAGGAGGGCAGGATTTTCTTTATGCTCATTGAAGATGGTCCCTCACTGCGCTCCACCTGGACCGGCACGAGAGGCAGCGTGATGTTGGTAAATGGTACAGGAGAGGGATCCTTTATAATTAAAGGACTATTAAACTACACATCGCATACTATTGTCATACCGCTCTACACGCTCAAAGTACGTACAGCAATCAGAGCTCCATTTTGTTTTTCCCTCTATTACCAACTCTTTAAATGGGTATTAAAAGCAGCATCTAAATATTTGCTCAGGATACTAAATTATGTACATAAATACATATATAGCAGGATATTTTCTCACAAATCCAGAGTCTCTAAAACTGCCTGAATCATGTCTTCCACTGAACTCCCAGAGCCCAACTCTAGGAAATCCCAAAGGGTGAGTGGGAGGGAGAAAAAAAAAAAAAAATCTGCATTTTCATCCCTTGTCTCACCTTTGTCAAAGGAGGAGACCTACTCAGGGAGCACAGAATCACTCTCTACAGGAAAATTCACTATCTTCCTGGGGGACACAGGGGTACCCTGATCTAACATACCCAACATATACTGAACAGATGCAAGCAGGCTGGTCAGGGCATTAACACCTTTCATTAGGGAGATATGGGAAAATTGTTTCAGCTTACCGTTATTTTCCTCTCTTTCAGGTAGGGTTCAAGAAAAAAAAAAAAAAAAAAAAAAAAAAATGGGGGGGGGGGGGGGGGGGGTTTAATCCAGCGAATGCTGTTCTTCTTAACCAGAAAAGGAAAATGTCAGTCATCGGCAGCATTCACAAAAGGGAGAGTGCCAAAGCAAAATTAAGGATGGAGGAAAAAAAAAAATACTAAAAGAAGAGGAATTGCTGCAACTACAGAAGTTTGAGAGTTAAGAACAGCTACTATGCGAAGGACTTCTCTCCCAAAGGCAGAAGGATCCTGGAACGGATGTCCAGACAATGGTGTCTGACGAAGGTGGAACTGGATGGTCAGGTTGCTACCCTACAGATGATATTCTGGGGATACCCTGGCCGCTGTTAACCAAGAACTAGATACTGCTCTAGAAGAATGGGCCTTGATTCCCTGAGGTGCCGAGAGGCCTTTGTCTTTGGAAATGCAGCAACCGATCCATCTTGAGATCGTAGCTCTTGAGAGTGGCAAACCCTGCCTATGCCCAGATGGGACTATAAACTGTCTCTCAAATTTTCTAATGGAGTGTGTTCTATTGACATAAATTCTTAAGCATCTGACTAAGTCCAGGTTAATCCAAATCAGGCTTATCTCCTTTGGTGATGTCAGGAACAAAGGAGGGCAGAAATAAGTCCTGGGAAAGGAGAGACTACTTTCTAAAGAAAATTTGGCACATGTCTGAGCGTCACACAATCTTGATTGAAGAGTAGAAAAGGTTCCAATATGACAGGGTTTGGAGCCCGGAAACCCTTCAAGCGGATGTAATTGCTATCAAAAAGGTGATCTTCAGTGAGAGCCAAGAGAGGTGATCCAGAGTAATGTAAAGTCCCAGGATGGAGTGAGGTTCCTGAATGAGGGATATAATCTTTGAATGGCTTTAAAGAAGTGAACAATTAGATCCTGTCAAGCCCATCTGGTCCCAGTAATGGCAGAAATAGCAGATACCGGAACCTTTAAAAAGGTATTGGGCTCGGTCCCTGCTGGAACACTTTTGTGAGAAAATCCAAGATATGGCAAGAGATGGAATGGCCGGAGATAATACCTTCTTTGAAGCCCAAAGGGAAAAGGCTGATTTTAGCAGGAGTGAAACAGTTGGTTCTCTTAGCCCCTGAGCTAGGAAGGTTTGCCACTCAATCGCCAAGTGCCAGATGGAGCTTGGAGGGGTCCGGGTGAAGAACCGGGCCTTGGGAAAGCAGATCTCTCCGGTTGGGCAGGATCCAGGTGTCTCAGACAGACAGCATCCAAAGTTTAGGGAACCAGGGTCTCAGAGGCCAAAAGGGGAGAATTTCAATGACCTCTGCTTGTTCCATAAGAATTTTCTGAAGGATTCTGGGAATCAGTGAAATTAGTGGGAAGATGTAACTGAACTCCTAATCCCATGGACGATTGAGTGCATTGACTACGTGAGCTTCCTGATACCAGATCTTCCAGTAAAACTTATGTAGCTTTCTGTTCTGAGGCCATGAGGTCTATGATCAGGAGAACCCATTTCTGGACAATCACTCCAAATTTCTCCCAGTTCAAAGCCCAGGAATTACAGTCCACCTAGTACCTTCTGAGAAAATCTACATGGATATTGAGTTTCCCTTGGAGATAATCTGCAGTGAAGTCCAATGCATGGGACACAGAATCAGAGTCAGTTCTAGAAGCAGATCTGCTCCTGGTTCCCCCGTTTCTTGACATAAAAGAGAGCTGGCCAGATGTTCATTTGAATCTTGATGGCTCGGTTTTTCAGTTGTGGGGGCAAAATGGAAGATAGTCTGGGTGGTGGCAGCTCAGAGCTCTAGCACGTTTGATGGCAAGCTTGAGTAGTGAGATGGCCAGGATCCTTGTGCTAGTTCAACCTTTTCAGCTGGTGTCTGTGGTGAGAATGGTCTCTCAGCCATCTTTCTTGAGTTAGGTTGTGTACTTTCTCCCACTAAAGTAGGCTGGTTCGGACATGATCCAGAATGAAAACAGGAACTTCCAGATTGTCAAATTGACTGTACCATTGGTCTAGAAATGATACTTGGAATGGTCTCATGAACCACTGTACCCATCACACCACTGGGATGGTGGAGGACATTAAACCAAGTATGTTCATACATTTCCATGCTGGGAGGAAAGACTGCCATCAGAGATTGAATTTGAAACAGATTCTGTGCCTTCTCTAAAGTGAGAAACTTTTCCCTGTGAGGTATAGAAGAGAACCCAAAAGAAGACCATACGCTGAGTGGGTGTCCGGAGGCTTTTTTCACAATCCACTAGATAGCCAAGGTGGGACAAGAAAGATCGCCAGATCTCTTTGACAAAGACAGACCCGGTCTTGCGAGACAATTAGGGTATTGTCCAGATAGTTGTAGACCCTGAGCACTTGTAGTGTGAGCTAAACAATCAAGGGGAGAAGAAGTCTGGAAAGCGTTCTTGGAGCAGTCCAAGTGTCGAAAGGCAGGCATGTGAACTGATAATGGTGAATGTCCACAGCAAAGGGACCTCTGATGAGCACAGGATACAGGAATATGAAAATAGGAGTACTTTAAATCCATTGAGACCATCCGATCCATGGAAGGACTACCTTGAAGATGGTCTGAAAGGACTACACCTTGAACTTCCGGACGTTCAGGTTGCAGTTTAGGGCCTTCAAGTCTAAAATGGGATGGAACTCTGAGGCTTTGCGCACGAAGAAGAGAATAGATGCCCAGGAACTTCTCTTCCTGTGGGACCTTGGTGAGGGCACCTTCGGCTAGAAGTTGAGTTATGTACTCTACCAAGATCACTGTTTAGTGGATCCATTGGAAGTCGTGAGGGTTTGAAAATATTTATTTTGGGTAGGGACTTTAATTCCATCACGTAGCTCTGAGAGACCACTTGAAGAACCAAACTGTCTGGAGAAAAAAAAAAAAAAAAACTGGTCCAGATCTCATGGTGGGGAAGACTGCCTCCAACCCCAAAAGGCTGGACCTGAACACAGTCAGAACTTCACGGCTCTGGTGGGGCAAAAGAAAAAGGGCTGTCTGGTTTACCAAGACTGAGACCTGGAGGATACGTTTCCTGAATGATAAAAGTGGGCATCACTAAAAGGACCAAATTCGAGCCTTCTGTTCCTCCTCTCAAGGTAAAGAGGCTCTTGCCTTCAGAGGTTTTTTTGAGGAGATTGTCCAATTTCTCACTGAATATAGTACCGGTGAAGGGAAGGGCACAGAGGTTCAACTTCAAAATAATATCAGCATTTCATAGTCAGAAACAAAGAGCATGTCTGGCGGAGATGGCCAGGAACATTGCCTTGGATGCAGACAAGATCAGTGTTCGAGTTGACAATTAAATTGGTGGCTAACTTGAGGTCGGATAAGGGCTCTACTATAGATGAGACTGGTTCCCCTTGAAGAAGTGCTTGTTCAACATTGTCAAGCCAAATTCTCATAGCTCTAGAGATGGAGGTTAAAGCCACCACTGGCTTGGAAGCCAAGCCAAGAAAAGGAATAGTCTTCTTAAATCAATCTCTAGGCATCCATCAAGGGGATCTCAGAAAGAAGCATCATCATAATCTAAGGGTAGGGTGATCTTGTGGGCTAAATGTACCAGTGCTGCATCTACCTAGGGCAGAATATCCCAACATTCACAGTCCATTTCTGTAAATGGATACATCCTTAGAAGACGTGGAGTAGGTTTGCATCTCCTGTCGCACTTCTGCCATTCCTCTAGGATTAAATCTCTAATAACCAGGAGAACATACAGTCACTAGGATGTTTGTCTTGGGATCCTTGCAATCCTAGACTCTGCCAGACAGACTTAATCAAGGGTTCAACCAGACAGGTGTCAAATCCTCTAAGGTCTGCCAGTTCATCCTCCTCTTCTGCAGAATCTCTAGGTCCAGGGACATTCAGGTCAGAGTCGCCAGAATAGGAATCATACTCTTTGTTCAGGTGCAGTTTGTGGAGAAGGAAGGAAGATGCCTCTTAGAATCCCTTGAAATCACAGCCTGTCCAATAACAGATGAGATGTCTGCAGACGTGGGTGGGGTATCTTGAGACGGCTCGAATTAGCATGTTCTGCAGATTTTCTTCCCCTCCATAGCCTTGTTACAGCATGCGAAGCAGGGTCTAGATGAAGGGAAGGTTGATGGTTCACATCTAATTGGGCTGGAAAGACAAAAAAGAAGTCCCATCAGCCAACTCATCACTTTTTAATATAACAAAAATACTTAAACTTACCGTTAAGCTAACCTACCCCACAGTCTTAGGTTGCAGTTTATTTTTAGCGGAATCCAGGTTCATGGCACAGGGGGCTGGAAATAAAGGATATTCCAGGAAGCACTTTAGACAAAATAAAAAGCCAAACTTAAACTTAAGAAAATTGTCCTTACCAGGGTATCAGAAAACGAATAAATAGGCCAACAACACAAGAGCACTAGAAAGCTGAGAGACTGATGAGGAGCAAGCAATATACAACAGAATAAAAAAATTGCACTTACCTGCAGAGGTAGAAAATTGGAGGAGCTCAAAATCGGGTTTGTGACCCTTCTGCACATGTGCAGCCGGCGCATGCCTATGACGTGTTAGCAAAGAGTAGACGGTGAGAGGAAGTAGTCTTGCTTCATATTAGAAAATGGCAAAAGATAAAGACACTGATGCTCCTTTCTTGAGCAAAAAGCAAAACAGCAGGAAGAAAGCCAGGACAGACTGATAGACTCGCAGCTTAAGAGCCTTGCTAGCGCCAAAATAAGCACAAACGTGAGCCTCCACTACATAACAGAGTCTTCCCGCCGTCCAGACAATTTGGAGAAATAAATGGGAAGCTCCGGACCGCCAGGAAGTGAGAGACCTGGCACCAGTCTGTGAGCTTAAAGCTCGGAAGAGGAACAAAAGAAAAAGGTCTTTCACTAAAGTGATGTTTCCATCCACAGCTGAGGTAGGAAAGAAATAAAAATAAAAATGATAGCTGTTCAGGGGGAGGGGAGCCGATTTATAATATTTTTTTTGGAAGTGTTTCCAGTCCTGACGGCTGAGACTGGAAGCTTAACCCTTTCCTGAATCCTGCCAATGAGTGACCAGGAAAATGGTTTTAACCAATGCTAACTCCTAAGAGGGATTGGACCCTTGAGCAGTCTGTATAGGGGCCACAACACAAGAGGCATACCTGGATGACACTCAGAGAGATTGACATGACAAACAAGTGATCATGGCAAAAGAAACAGAAAGTTCTGGTGGTCTTGGGCTTCCACATGCCCTCTTTGGTCTCAATTGCACACAAACCCCAAAACAGCGGACCCAGAGAGACAGTGAAGGCAGAAAAAAAAAAAAATACACTTATCTGCACCACTGAAGGGAGGGCTACTAGTGACTAGGGGACAATCTGGCCATCTGAGGTGACAGAATGCATTAGAGATGCCTCCTGGGTGCGTTGCACAAAAAGAAAAAGAAAAGAAACCCACATTCCCTTCCCAAGCACTGGGCTATACAGCTGAAACGAGAATTGACAGCCATTATTGCTGCACGCTATCTCTGAGGTGGTTAGCCTCAAATATGGGGAGGCCCAGAATTGTCTTAGATGATCCCACCCTGAGCTGCAGGGAATGGACACACACACACCAGGTGGACAAAAAAAAAAAACCAAAAAAAAAACACTAGGGAATTTAGAGACAACGTTTTTTTATTTTGGCAACACAAATAACACTTCTAATGATTATCCTTTGTTATGTAGTTTAGAGCTAGTTTATAGATTGCCTGGAATGGAAAATCTTATGAAAGCATAGCAATATGAAAGATGTGAATTTTAAAAGGGGGCAGATTCTTGGTGCCCATTTAGCTGGAGGATCTGTAATGGAAAATGCCAGTATGTTAGAAGTGTCCAGTGCAACTTTACCCAAGGTTATTAAGACACACACAAATTATGGGAATATCACACGTGTTACGAGGAATAGTGTCCAAAACCTAAACTAACCTATACATGATTAGCTAGCTGGCGGGGTGATGTTATGTGTGTCAATGACCCGTCCAGCTAAATGATGATTGGCTGGGAGGTGAGGTTACTGCTGGGCATGGGAATTAATATCCCTGTTCAATTTCCCTCATTCTGGCTCAAGCAACAGCCCCAGTGGCAAGTTGTTTGTTTGTTTGTTTTTTTTAGGTTTCTTTATATTTTTTAAGAAAAAGAAAAATCCTGAGCTATATACTATTAAGTGAATGTATGCTCTGACCTAGGCATATATTACAATTATTAGTAAATCTGAAAATATGAGGATTTAGTCCATATTTTGGCCAAACTTATGTTAAACTTGGCACCACCATCAAGATACCTCATAGTTTGGCATGTATCTACTCTAATATACTTATACAGTCATGTTTTTATTTTTTGACAACATGCAAGAGCCCCAGGGTGTCTCAGACACCGCTGGAACTCGGACATCAAATGTTATGAATGATGCAAGCATGCAAATAATAAAATGAACAAATGGATCTGAATCTGAACAAATGTGTTGAACGTGCCATTTGTTTCTTGTTTAAATCCAAACGTCGCAAAATACACAGTTTCCCTTAAAATCTGCATTTATTCTGAAACTAATGGACAAATATAGTAAATAGACTATTAGAAAAAGAAGTTTGTTGGTATATTAAAAAATAAATGCAGATGTCCACAGGATGCACAAACACTCATACTCAAACATATTAACTGGGTGTACTTAATGTACTTAATCACTTACTTTTGCGCCCAAATTAAGTAGTTGTTGTGTAAAGGATTTTGAGTAGTTTTCTGTTCTGTTAGAGGACCATACTTCAACATATGCAGTAACACCTGAAAGAAAAGTGGAGATTTTACATATTTATGGCAAAATTGGTTTAGAGCAATTGACTATCCTAATTTCCCACAAAACTCATACACAGCTTTCAATATGGAACATTCAATTAGTGGTTTACAGGTTTAGACAGAATGCTTAATTATTAAATAGTATATTTTTTATTAGAGTGATAGGGTAACCGAGCCATACAGTTTACATTCTTGGCCAGCTGTTATCGTGTTAAGGCCGAAATACGGCCACTGCATAACCCAGTATAACAAGCAATGTAAACAAAAAAAAAAATTATATATATTATTATTTAGAAAGTTACCAATCATACTTAATGTTGGAAGCGTGTCTAGCCAGCAGGGTGCATAAAATTACAAGTCTCTGGTACCGAAAGGGTTAAAACAACTCTAGAGCCCTAAGAATGAATGTCTCTTAAATTAGCAAAAGGACATACCTATGTAGTTGTCCTTCAGGCAAAAAAACAAAAACAACTAATTCTATTTACTTGCTTTTGTTAGCAATTTTTGCAAACTGTTTTCTTGTACTGTTTTTGTTCACGGCTAATAATTTAAGTTCTTTACCTAAGTAATATTGAAAAGGGACACAGGTTAAGTCAATAAACAAAACACATTGAGAGACTTATTCCTTCTGAAGAAGGAAAAAACAGAACACTTAAAGTGTTATTAATATCCAAAAAAAAAAAAAAAAAACGCTATGGTTTAAGAGATACGGGCGTTTAAAGTTTGCTGTAAAACGTATGCTTGAACACCAGGCCACCAGGCACACATTTTAGACCATTCCAATGAAGGGATTCCTTGTAAGTAACAAGATCTCGGCACTTCTCAAGAGCCTCTATGTCGACCGACACGAATCTCCTGCTGACAGCTTTACAGCTGTCATTAGGAAACAGCAAACTTTAAACGCCCGTATCTTTTAAACCACAGCGGTTTGGGAGATACGGTTTTTGCATTTAGCTCAGCTTTTTAAGCTCTTCTAAATGCAAAAAAACTTGTTTTTGGACATTACTAACACTTTAAGGACCACGGACCAGTTTTTTTTTTTGTTTGTTTTTAATTTCCATTTCAAGGCTCCCTGAATGGCATGACGGTCCTAGCATATCATGGGTCCTTATGGCTTGCCGACCCATGACGTGCCTGGACCGTCAAGGGTCCATAAGGGGCTAAGGGAGGGAATAAAGAACTTCAAGCTATGTGCACAAAGATCCCAAGGTTTGTAAGCTGCTCAGAAGGTTTGACATTCATTTTTACTGCTTGCCCTCCCTCCTCACACTTAAAGCCTGGAACAGATGTATTTCACTCCAAACAATCTTGAAACCTAGCACTTAAGGTAACGTGTTCGTTGTTTGTACATAGATTTTTATAACAATGGGATTAACCCCTTAAGGACCAGAGGACCCAGGGTGTGTGTGGTCCTTTAAGGACCAGATAGGAAACTTTGACGTGCCGGCCCACAACTGATCACGTGTGCCTGCACGCCAAAAAGGGGACTGATAGAGATCGCTCCGGTCTTAGAGCGGTCAACTTCAGTCCCCGCTATTACTCACAGCACTCCTGCGGGAGTGCTGTGAGTAAAAAGTATGTGACGTACCAGAAGCGTCACTGGTCCTTAACGGAAAAATAGCAGAGACAGCCCTGGCACATCACTGGACTTTAAGGGGTTAAGGTATTTTCCTGGGACTTTGTTTATTTTGTACCTTTTTTATTGGGAAAAAGCACGTTATCTCAACTTGGATTAATTGGATTAGTTTACCAAAAATGTAAATATTGCATGAACATACAGCCTCATGCTACATAACTAAGCTCCATTTCATGCTGAACAACCTTTAAACTATAATGCATCTTAAATAGAAAACTATCTTTAGATAGATTTTTCCTCCAAAACAATTTCATTAAAATAAATTTGATTAAAATAAAAAAAAATCTGATTTAAAAAAAAAAAAAAAAAAAAAAAAAAAAAAAAATTATATATATATATATATATATATATATATATATATATATATATATATATATATATATATATATCAGATTTTTTTTTTTATCATCTATTTTAATCCACTATGCTAAGGGGCATGTCCGCCCAAACTTTGCATTTTGTATACTTTGTGATTTAAATAAAAATGCTCTGTATAGCTTAGACATATTTTCTTGTGTGGACGCAATTCTCTTTGTTTCTGGATACGTCTGATCGTTATTGGCACTGGTCTCCGGTATCCTACACCGAACTGGCGGGGTGTGCTAGGGTAATCCACAGTACATAAATTACTCTTGCAGTCTGCAATAAAATTCACCTCCAAGTATAAAAAAGTTTGGCCAAGTGGTATAATATTTCTCCCCCTTTTAAAGGGTTCAAAGAGTTAACCTTAGCAGCTTATACTCCCAGATCTTTCTGCTCTCCTTTTCTGAATGTGTCCTATTTGTGCAATGACCCAGGGATGTTTTGTAAGGTGTTCATTTTTGCAAAAATGTTCCCCACAGCTGTATTTTATTCTCTTCTACTTGTTCACACTCACATTTTGTACAGAACTTCAAGTTGCAGGGCAGTGCACGGAAAGTGACTAGTAACCCAAATAGCAGTACTAAAATGTAGATCTAGACTTCTGCTTTATGCTCAACAGAATAACTGCATGTTACCATTAAGCATTTTCTTGTTTATCAACATTTTGTAGTAACCCTATATTCCAATAACAGTATTTCAAAAGAGGAGTCCCATTTCCAACTTTACAATACCCTCTTCCAAAATATGTAGATGATGCAGGCATTGAATTTGCATCTCTAGGCACCAACAAGGCTGCATAGAATGATATAATTTACAAAAATGAGAACAGGACATTCTACTTGGGCATATGCATAATAAACGCAAGAGAACTATAATGCTTGCAATACAAACAAAAAGCTACTTTTTTACTGATTGTTCCTACTCATGCCAGACTGCCATTAAAAAATATATATAAAAAAATAAGAGGGTTTAACAGTTTCGGTGTCCTAGGGGCAATGCGTTGCGTGCTCCTTTGGCACTGAAAGCATTTTTGAGACTTGTATCATTAGCCACATAAACTCCTTAAAAATCAAAAAGAAAAAGAACGTATGGGTGTTCCTCGCCATGAAAATGGGTAACCCACCACTAATAAGGAAGAGCCTGTATCATTCTGGAAACATAGTGGAAAAATATTATTTATACAGCATGACATATCTCAAGTTCGAGCACAATCTGGGGAATCGTTCTATAAACATGTCCAGACACATACAACAGCTGCACCACGAAACCATAGGACACAGCCCCTTTGGATACTCATTCATATCACGGTGGGTAGACTCCTTGGGATGGTATTCCCCACACTGATATGTTCAGATCTCTGGAAAGGTTCACCCCATGGCAGTATGCTTGCATGTCCCACCCTGACGAGGGGCAAGTACGCCATATAGCCAATACCAAATGCTAAGTAACAGCAGGACAGTTCCTGGATCTGCTCATGCAACAGCTGGAAAGACATAGGTGGTCAACAACTATTAACCCTCTGAATTCCAAAGAGGTGAGCAATGCAATGTGAAGCACGCGTTGCACATACATTTAACAAACGGTTAATGCCACGGACACATTCCTTGTTTGGAAACACATTTTTACATGACCCATAGCACTACCTGTAAGTACACCACCGCAAATCGGGGACAATGTTGCTTCTGTTACCACTTCCATGCTCCACGAACATCGCACACCAATCTACACCCGCCACTACTTCAAATCTAGTTCCGCTAACAAACTGATGTCATCACGCACCAAATGTCTCACGTCACGACTGAGGCGTGAAGACGCTGGGTACAGTGTCTTGGTTACTAAGGAGAATGTTGCATAGGTGATGTCGTAGATTAGTAGAGCGGTATACCTACTTGATAGGGAAAAGTAATAAATACTTATGCACTTGGTCAGACGCTAGAGAAAGTCTGCGGTAAAGCAAATGGGACAAATGATTGTTGTCATCGATATAAATTAGAGTAGTTTTAGCATACATTCAAAGTGTTGTTTGAAACCCAAATCCCTTTCTCCTACCCTGGTGTTTCTCTTTTTAGGAGATCGGACTGTGCGGTGTCTATATAAATTAATCCGATTGAGCTACGGCAATAGGATAAGCATGATTGTTTAAACATCGATGTCTGTTGTCAGCAGCAACACACTTTGGGGTGTGGATTTTGTTGGAAGAACTTCACCTGTATGTCTCTGCTTTTGTGTGTTTCAGTCAAACTTAATGAATTTTTTTACCATTTATTTCCATATTTTGTTTTTCAAAATATTTGCTATTAATCCTTTGAGTGCCAAGGGATTGGGCCATTCCTCAGACCCTGTGTGACAGACATATTTTCATCATTTTGATATCTGTCTGTATATGTATGATTCCTGTAGGTGACTCTAGTTTGATGTGGCAAGCTATAAATATATATATTATATATCTAGACTTTGTGCCTGACAAACACACCCAGGGACGGCAGTAAGGAGGACTTACTGCTCCCATTGGGTGATTCAATGGGGGCGATTCCAGCCCGCCCACCACTATCAAAGTGAGCAAAAAAACCCAAAATGGCTGCCATTTGCTCTTACGCCACAGACACACACACCACCAAACACATAAAAAAACAGACACACAAGCCACACACGCACCTCTTATCACCGTCTGCTTCTGCTCCGGTCGGCCGGTCTTGTGCAGGAAAGCCTGGAGTTCGGTGTGAGGCTGCATCGCTACCTTCCTGCGGAAGTCCTTATGCACTTTTATGAGGGACCCTGGAGGAGACCTTATCCAAAATGCGGACAACAGGGAGGAGAAAGCGATTAGGGGGTGGACCATAAGCCTGACGCCAGAGCAGCGCTGGATGTGATGACTGCCACAAAAAGGGTTCAGTGAACACTGCACTCATATTTAATGGAAAAACATCTCTATCTGCTCAGGACTCTCTCTCTCACCTTCTCTGCGTGATGAGCACACACAGAAGGGGAGACAGAGAGAGGCCGGAGCAGATACAGATGTTCTTCCATTAAATATGAGCGCAGTGTTCACTGAAGCAAGGGCAACAGTGAAGCAAGTGGGAGCAGAGTAGTCCTGCACGGATCGGTGACAACATACAGCCACAGAGCCAGCCACACAGCACAGCCCGGGTGAGCCTAACTGACATCACGTCACGGTCCTTTTAAAACCTCTCAATTAAAACTCTGCGCGGCTGCATGCCGCATTAAACATGCCGGCTGCATGACACAGTGCTGTGCATATAACCACGACATTCTCTGAGCGCGAGATACCTTCAAGCTCTGAGCCACCAATATCCCCTTGTACGTGCCTCTCTTCCTCTCTTTTCTATGACAGTCCTCCCCTCACTTCAGGGTGAGGAGGGGAGTTAAGTCCTTTACACGTACATTCCCTTGTGCATACGGAACACTAGTGCCAAAAAGTCCTGTGACTAATGGCTGAATACTACTCATGGAATTTAAAATAAAATGTGCTTCCAGCCTACTGCAACACCCCATCGGCAGTTCTTTAAAAAGTGACAGCTGTCTTCAATAGTCACTACATTACTAAGTAAACCCCTTGAATACTGCCTGGAAATGTTCTCAACACATTGGAAAGCAAGTTTTTTTTTACCTGCATCATTATCCCTTAGAGTGCAAGAGGGCTACACAAAGCATTGCTTTGTAATCCATTGCGTACCCCTCTGACACTCAAAGGGTTAAGCCACACTCACATTCTTTAGCTGCTCTCTCAGTAATTTACAAGGTGGTGACCCTCTTCCGACATGTAAGAGAATCGGATCGCATTGCAGCCCTGTTACGTCTCTTATCAGTCTACCGGCACTGACTGCACAAGATAACACAGGACTTCAGTACAAACATTTATTAGCTCAGATACTGGAAGAGACCACCTTGTAAATTAGTAGAGCATATATAAGATAGAGAGCTGGAGGTGTAACCCTTCAGGTGCCAGAGTGATCTGCAGTACATTGCTTTGCAATGCATTGCACACACACTTCTGCAATTTAAAGGGTTAAAGTCACAAGTGATATGGTTAGGTGCATTTAAACTCTGTATGTCAATTTATAATTAAAATCTTTGTGTGCCACTTTAATATATGTGATCCCCTCTTATTTCCTCTCCTTTCCCCTTATTTCTGCTTTTTTATGGTTCACCCTTTATCGTACATCCCACACGCACTCACATTCAATAAACCAGTTAACTCTTTGAGTGCCGAAAAGGTCAACACTTTCATACCAATGCACGGAGGCAGCTATCACTGTGTCAGTGTTCCATCTGTGTGTGTATGTGTCTGTGAGTTGCACATGTGCCTTTCTGTTGCACGTGTGTGTGCATATGTCTGTTCCACGTATGCCTGTTGCTCATGTGTGCGCATATGTCTCTTGCACGTATGTGTACATCTCTGGTGTGTGTATGCATGTCTTTTGCATGTTTATGCCACTCACTGTGTGTATGTGTCTGCCTGTGTATTGCATATGCTTGTGTTTATCAGTGTGTCTGCATTTCGGACACGTATGCCCGATGGTCATAACATGACGGGCAACGCCATCCCACATTGCTAGTATACAGTATAAAGGAGATGCTGGTCAGGTGACCAGCAAGTCTCCAGACATGCCCCCCCAAGGCGGTTAGGAGGAGGAGATATGCACCTCTCCATCATTCATGTTGCTCCACACATTCACAGGGGCGTGATTTTGACAGGATGGCACTTCTGTGAAAATCTCGATAGTGAGTGACACGTCCCAATTTTGCGCTTTCTCCGACTTTGTTTCTTGCTGCACACGTTCACATGGGCGCCATTTTCACACTCCTGTGAAGAGTCGCACACCTTCCAATTTCGATCTTCCTGTACTTCTTTGTCCTCACCTACACTGCCGTCCTACTGGACGGAGGTCGGGAGGGCAAAGAAGGGGGATGATGCAGCCGCGCTGGCCTCATATCTCTGGCAGGTGCCGGGAAAGCTTGGGCAATTGGTCGGGGCTCAGGTTGTCCCGACCTTCTATAGTCCTCTGCCTGATCTACCATGTAGTGTCGTCGGTCCCGAACGCAGTCTCGGACCACTGCTGGAAAATAGCCGTAAAACTGCTCTAGGTGATGAGCTGCAGGGCATCCGCCAAGGTGACAGCCTGACAACCGGCCATCCAGCTCTCTGCGGCCCTCGCCATTCGATGAACCCAATCCATAAAAGGCTGTCCTTCTTTCCACCATAGGCTGCGGAACTTTAGGCGATGAGCCTCCGTGGTGATGGCATAACAGCTGAGGAGTCATTCTGTGACTCGCTCATAGTCCGCACAGTCCTCTGTAGGTACAGCCTGGTTGCCTCTGCTGCCCTCCCCGGCAGTGTACTCATGAGGAGGGTGACCCAGTCCGATTATTCGATCCCCTTCAGGGCATACTGTCTTTCAAAGACCTGCAGGTAACTGTCGATTTCATCCTCCGCATCATTAAAGGCTTTAAATGCGGAATAAGGCAATTTCTTTTTGGCCACCCCTCTGGGTCTGATGGCCATCGGCTCCCCCCTTGTCACGGTTTGCAAGCAGACAGTATAGTAAAATTGACCTTTATAAGAAACATAAAAATGAATAGCAATAACTAAAATAGCAAATCTTAAGCCTGTTGTAATGCTGCTCTATCTGCTTTAGTGACACGGTCCAGGTGGTGGTTTGGATATTCCCTACATAAGGTAGCTAGCTTACCTTTGCCACCAATGTGATGGATACCTATACTCAGACTGAGTAGCTCTGCCAAAACTGTGCTTCCTTAGCTCAGGGCGACACTCAGGAATTCAACCAGCCAGGAACCAGGACCATTGCTCCATTCACCCAGTCATTTATGCAAGAGTCGGTGTAGGATGAATGCACTTTGGATACAGCAAGCTTACCCCAAGAACCAGGCAACACCAGTTTAGGGGTAACACAAGAACTCTGTATTGCAGAACACACAGGGTTTATATACACACATAACTGCATTATCAAAACATCTTGGAATGCAATAGGATAAATGCAACTGCAACCAACATATGGGAGTATACACAAGCAATACAGTGGGGCCGGTGGTGGAGGGGCACATAATACAAAAAGGCACAATGAGAACAACGGGAACAATACACAAGTCATACAATGGGAGTCTCAGGGGGAACAAAGGACTGTAAAAATAAAAGGCATTTCAACATGATTACATCACACGTAATCACCTCAACCACATAATTAAATTACCACACCAGACAAGAGCATAATAACACAATGTTCTGTTCCTGTGACAGCCCCCCATACTGGACAGTCTGTAGGGAGGAGACTGGCCACCAGGCCCCTCCAGGAGCCCAGAGCATGGAGGCTTCCGTGACAGTAGTTATGGTGTGGGTCTTCACTGAGGTTATGCAGGCATCCGAAGCACGGTCAGCAATGAAGGGGGATCCCCAGGGAGAGAATATGCACATCACTTGAGACCTTCCGGTTGTAGTGCTGGGTCATATCTAAGCTGTTGCCAGGATGGAGGGCATTGTGTGGTTTCCCTATAGAGGTGTTGTTAGAAGGCCTCCAGGCTTTGGAACATCTCACTGACTTTGGGTTCCTATGATGCCTAGTAGCACTCTTATTCCTAGTGTTATTGGACAATGTGTGGGGTGATGTACCTTTCTGGTGCAGGGCCAGTGAGCAAAACATTTAGGTCCTGCCCAAGGAGTAGCTGTGTCTGCTCTTTTGCATGTCTCCACCCCAGTGTAGTCTCCCCTTTCCCACAGACTATGTTGTAAGTTTTCAAAACAATTCAAATGCCGGTAGTGGAGTCCGAGCAAGCGACGGCCTTCCAGCCATTCTTGGAATGTGCTGGTTATGACGAAAATAAACACATATTCCTCTAAGGATAACATACAGTGTTACCCTTACAAGATTGTGTGTTTCTTTTCAGTCATAACCAGCACATTAAAAGAACAGCTGGAAGCCTAACACTTGCTCTGACTCACACAGATGGGAGAGTTCCCGAAATACGCGTCTTCCACCTCCAATGCGGGGGGGGGGGAGACATTTCATGAATCTGCTGGTAATATAAGAGCTGTGGGCAACCATTCTGTGTCGACAAGGGAAGAACCAGCATCGGAGGAAGTGCCTGTATATTACCACAGTCATAGTGGAGCGGAGGTGGGTCTGTGACACTCAAACAGTTGACATACGAGAAAAGCTTAACCCTTTCAGTATCAGAGGAGTAATGTAATGTTTTTTAAGACACTCAGACCAGGGGTGAGATAAAACACAGTTTTATTAAAAGAAAAATAAGGCAAATGATCGCCCTCTACAGGCAACACAAAATAATAGCAAAGCAATAACAGATATGCCCCCACAGGCCCAGTATACAGAATAAGAGTATTACATATACTGTCTCAGGACAGGCACATGAGAGGAACCCAGATAAGGGTTAAATGTATAGATGAACAGTCTCTGTTGTGGAGTTTGGCACGCCCAAGGTGTTAATTGGAAGCAGTAAGTGTAGCTGGAATCACACTTATAGTACTGAGAGATGTTGCAACTAGGCCGTGCGTGACCAGAGGTAATATCAGCAATATAGTACTCAGAATAGCCCCCACAGGCGTAACCAAGGGTACGACTGACACTGCAAGTGCTTGAGTAGTTTGCCCCCACGGGCGTCACCACAGTATAACCTGAACTGCAAGAGCTGCAAATAGCCCCCACAGGCGTACGACGGAGACCAGCGGAATAGAGGTAGTGAGCCAATAGCCCCCACGGGCGTAACCTAGTCAACCTGCAAGAACTTTGAGCCAATAGCCCCCACGGGCGTAACAACGGACCACATATGCTGCAACGGAGAAGCCAATAGCCCTTCACCCTCAGTACATTAGCTTGTGCCTTCAGCCTCAATGGTGTTAATGGAAGTGTTGGAGCCAAGTAGCACCCTACCGGAACCGTTACCAACAGCACTACTCTGCAACGGTGTAATGAGCCGCCGACCAACCAGAGCATAAGCGGCCAGCTCAGCAGATGTGATGCAAGAGGGAGGCTCTATACCAGTGAAAGAGGCAAGCGAGAGGTAATGCGGCACAGCTAGGGTTAAATGCAGCTTTTACGGATCGGAGGCTCAGAGAAGTATGTAAGTTCTGCAAGCGATACGGAGGCTCAGGACAGCAACACAACTCTGCAATCAGGTAATACTCAGCACTGGGAGCAAGCAAGCGGCAGTGGCGGAGGTCAGAATGTCGCCACAGCGACAACCGGAGAGGAGAGCAGGAACTAGCTGGTCACCGGAACAGTCTGTTAGCAGGTCACGTAGCAGGAAGTCAGCCAAGCCGGGTCGGATCACGGAGAGGATACTCATACAAGCCGGGTCGGATCACGGAGTGGGTACTCAGACGAGCCGGGTCAATCACAAGCAGGAACACAGGAACGTAGTCAAGACGGGCCAATTCGGTACACGGAAAACCGGAACACAGGCACTCAGCAACAGCAACACTGGCTCTGAAACACCACGAAAGGGCACCTGACAAGTGTCACGGTCAGGCATAAAAAGGTCATCAGGGGCGGGCCAAACCAGTATAGCGAATCAGCATACACCACAAGCGAGAGTGACAGAAAGGATCACAGGCACTGTGATAGTACCCCCCTCTCAAAGACCCCCTCTCCCCGCAGGAGGTCTGGGTTTCTGAGGATATTTAGAGTGGAAGTTGCGCAAAAGTCTAGGCGCATGGAGGTCCTTTTGGTCAACCCAAGAACGTTCTTCAGGACCATAGCCCTTCCTGTGGACCAAATATTGCGACTTTCCTCTAAATCTCCTAGAGTCAATGATACTCTGAACCTCATATTCCTCTTGGCCCTGAACGTCCACCGGCCCAGAAATCACTGGCGTAGTAGTGTAACGGTTGCAGACCAATGGTTTCAAAAGAGACACATGGAACACATTATGAATATGCATAGAGGGTGGAAGTTCCAATGCATAAGAAACCGGATTAACCTTGCGGTTGATCTTGAAGGGCCCAATGAACCGGGGAGCCAACTTATCGGAGGGCACCTGCAAATTGAGGTTTCTGGAGGAGAGCCATACCCTATCCCCTACCTGAAATGAGACCGCTGGTAGCCGTCTGCGATTAGTGTGCTGCTGATGACGCTGAAATGACTGACTGAGGGACCTCTGAACCTGTGCCCATGTGGAACGAAGTTGCGCCATATGCTCATCTAGGGCAGGAATCTGTTGTGCCTGAAATGAGTCCGGAAGCAGGCAAGGCTGGAACCCATAATTAATGAGAAATGGGGAGCTCCCGGACGATTAATTAACCGCCCAATTCCTGGCAAACTCTGCCCATGGCAACAGGTCAGCCCAATTATCATGATGATCGGTAACAAAGCAACGTAGGAATTGTTCTAGTCCCTGACTGGCATGCTCAGCGGCCCCATTGGTCTGGGGATGGTAGGCGGAGGAGAAGGACAATTGGATGCCCATCTGACCACAAAATGCCCTCCAAAACCTGGATACAAACTGGCTTCCACGGTCGGAGACAATCACTTTGGGTACCCCGTGTAGGCGTAACACCTCCCTGGCAAAAACTACAGCCAATTCCTGAGCCGATGGAAGACCATTGAGAGGCACGAAATGAGCCATTTTAGAGAACCTATCGACCACCATAAGGATAAATGTATACCCCCTAGAGACTGGTAATTCTCCCAAAAAGTCGATAGATATGTGGGACCATGGACATTCGCCATTAGGCACTGGTTGAAGTAAGCCCACTGGGAGATGTCTGGGGGTCTTGGTACGGGCACAGGTGGCAGTAAAGTCGGAGCAATCGTCTCTAAGGGTAGGCCACCAAAACAACTGCGAAAGAGACCATATAAGTTGATCCCTCCCGATGTGCTCAGCCGCCTTAGATGAGTGGTACGTCTCCAATAGACGGGTACGCAACGGCTCCTCCACAAAGCATTTGCCAACTGGGGTCTCAGGAGGAGCCCTAGATTGAGAAGCCAAGATTTCCTCCCCCAGTGGCGAGGTTATGCACGTACGGATATTGGCCAGGATACGATCTGGCTGAATGATAGGTACAGGGTCTTCCTCCCTCTCAGTATCTGAAGCAAACTGTCGGGACAGAGCGTCTGCCCTAACATTCTTAGAGCCTGGAAGGTAGGACACTACAAAATTAAACCGGGACAAAAAGAGCGCCCACCTAGCTTGTCACGAGGACAATCTCTTTGCCTCAGAGAGGTATGTCAAATTCTTGTGATCAGTAAGGATTAATACCGGGTTCTTAGTACCTTCCAATAGGTGGCGCCACTCCTTAAGTGCCAAAATAATGGCCAACAACTCCCTGTCGCCAATCTCGTAATGACTCTGTGCACTGAAAAGTTTTTTAGAGAAGAATCCACAGGGTGCCACCTCCCACAGGGCGCTGGGAGAGCACTGCCCCCACCCCAACCTCCGAGGCGTCAACTTCCAGGGTAAATGGCAGGGAGGGATTAGGGTGGGACAGCACTGGAGCGGACGCAAAGGCAGTTTTCAAGGACTCAAACGCATTCTCAGCTGCCTCAGACCACTGAGATGGAGTAGCCCCTTTGTGTGTCAAGTCAGACAAAGGTTTCACTATCGTAGAAAAGTTCTGGATGAACTTCCTATAGTAGTTGGCAAAGCCCAAGAACCACTGAATAGCTTTTAACCCCTTAGGGTGAGGCCACTGCAAGACTGCTGCCAACTTAGCCTGGTCCATGGCGATGCCATCCTTAGAGATTACGAACCCCAAAAATGGTACTTGAGGCGTATGAAATTCGCATTTCTCTAATTTACAGTACAATTTATTCTTGCGAAGTCGGAGTAAGACTTCAGAAACATCCTTAACATGTTGTGTGAGGTTGGCAGAGTGAATCAATATATCATTGAGATATACCACCACACAGGATTGGAGCAAGTCACGCAGGATGTCATTAATAAACTCCTGGAATAAGGCAGGTGCATTACATAGGCCAAATGGCATTACCAGATATTCGTAGTTCCCTGTTCTGGTATTAAATGCCATTTTCCACTCATCTCCGGCCTTAATTCTGATCAAGTTGTAGGCCGCCCGCAAATCAAGTTTAGTAAAGATGGAAGAGCCCTTCAGCCTCTCAAATAATTCAGTAATGAGTGGAATAGGGTAGGCATTCTTAGGCATCAGTTTATTCAGGCCCTGGTAGTCAATACAAGGTCACAATTTGCCATTTTTCTTCTTTACAAAGAAGAATCCGGCACCAGCCGGGGAGGTAGACTTGTGAATGATACCTCTACTGAGAGCGTCCTCAATGTACTCCTCCATTGCCCTGGTCTCATCACAAGACAGTGGATAGGTGCGGCCTCTAGGAGGCACCACACCCGAGGGCAGATCAATATCGCAATCATAAGGTCTATGCTCAGGCAGTGCGCTGGCCTCTCCCTTGCTAAATACGTCACTGAATTCCCCATATTCCACTGGCACAGAGGGAGAGGTACATAAAATCTTAATCGGGTGAGATAGACATCTCCTAGCACAATATTCAGACCAGGAATTAACCTCATATCTCTGCCAATCGAACTGAGGGTTATGTAGAAGTAGCCAGGGATACCCTAGAATGACTGCGTGGTGAGGAGAAAGGATTATTTGGAAGCGTACTTCCTCTTTGTGGAGAGCCCCCACTGACATTGTAATAGGAGTTGTTTCCAAAGTAATAAATGCAGGTTCCAGAGGTCTGCCATCAATGGCTTTGATCGCCAAGGGAGAATCCCTTTGACATAACGGAATGTTGTGCAATTCGGCAAAGGACTGATCCATGAAGTACCCGGCTGCACCAGAATCTACTAGTGCCAAGACCTCCACGAGACCGTCAGCCCACGAGAATACCACCTGAATGGTGGGTTTCAGTGTATTAGTATCCAGGGACTGCTGTACACCACCTAGGGCCTGTCCCCCAAGGTAACCTAGGTGCGTCCGTTTCCCGGCCTTACCGGACAAGTGCGTAAAATATGCCCAGGTTTGCCACAGTACAAGCAAAGGCCTTGCTTCCTACGGATAGCCCTCTCCTCCTTAGTCAGTCTGGTGAACCCAAGATGCATTGGTTCTCCAGCTTCGGGTAGGCGTTCAGGAGGAATGGGTGGAGAGGGTGGGTTAAGAAAACTGCCATGGCCCTGGTTTCTGGATTTCGCCCTTTTAGCCAACTGTCTCTCACGAATGTGGGAGTCAATGAGCATGACATAGTCAATGTACTCATCCAAATCCCCAGGTACATCTCGAGCAGCTATTTCGTCCTTAATGGATTCGGATAGAACTTGGGCGAAGGCTGCAACTAATGCCTCATTATTCCATCCCACCTCTGCTGCCAAAGTCCGAAATTCAATAGCATAATCGCCCAGAGTACGCTCGCCCTTTTGTATCTCCATTAACCTCTTGGCAGCAGAGGCAGTCCTGCCAGGGACCTCAAACACTCTGCGGAACTTTCTTACAAACTCATTAAAGTTTAGAGTGCAGGGTTTGGCATTCTCCCACAATGGATTTGCCCAACCCAGAGCCTTGCCCGTCAATAGTGAAATCATAAATCCGACCTTACTCCGATCGTTAGGGAATGTCTGGGGCGTCAACTCCAAAAAAATTTCCAACTGATTAATAAAGCCCCTGTATTGTGAAGGTTCGCCATCATATCTCAAGGGTAACGGCGCTGCCAACGTTAAACGGTAGGAGGGGCTACAGGCTGATTATCTGGTGTTGGAGCTGGGGAGACCACCGGATTCTGATTCGGCTTGTCAAGGTGTACCGTACGCTCAAGTAACATTTGTAATGCCAGTGCCAACTGGTCTAGGCGCTGCTCATGGACATCCATCCTCCAGTGGATGTTTTGGGTGTTACTTTCGCCCTTACTGTCTGATGTCATGGCCCTTTCGTACTGTAACGGTTTTTTAAGACACTCAGACCAGGGGTGAGATAAAACACAGTTTTATTAAAAGAAAAATAAGGCAAATGATCGCCCTCTACAGGCAACACAAAATAATAGCAAAGCAATAATAGATATGCCCCCACAGGCCCAGTATACAGAATAAGAGTGTTACATATACTGTCTCAGGACAGGCACATGAGAGGAACCCAGATAAGGGTTAAATGTATAGATGAAAAGTCTCTGTTGTGAAGTTTGGTACGCCCAAGGTGTTAATTGGAAGCAGTAAGTGTAGATGGAATCACACTTATAGTACTGAGAGATGTTGCAACTAGGCCGTGCATGACCAGAGGTAATATCAGCAATACAGTACCCAGAATAGCCCCCACGGGTGTAACCAAGGGTACGACTGACACTGCAAGTGCTTGAGTAGTTAGCCCCCACAGGCGTCACCACAGTATAACCTGAACTGCAAGAGCTGCAAATAGCCCCCACGGGCGTACAAAGGAGACCAGCGGAATAGAGGTAGTGAGCCAATAGCCCCCACGGGCGTAACCTAGTCAACCTGCAAGAACTTTGAGCCAATAGCCCCCACGGGCGTAACAACGGACCACATATGCTGCAACGGAGAAGCCAATAGCCCTTCACCCTCAGTACATTAGCTTGTGCCTTCAGCCTCAATGGTGTTAATGGAAGTGTTGGAGCCAAGTAGCGCCCTACCGGAACCGTTACCAACAGCACTACTCTGCAATGGTGTAATGAGCCGCCGACCAACCAGAGCATAAGCGGCCAGCTCAGCAGATGTGATGCAAGAGGGAGGCTCTATACCAGTGAAAGAGGCAAGCGAGAGGTAATGCGGCACAGCTAGGGTTAAATGCAGCTTTTACGGATTGGAGGCTCAGAGAAGTATGTAAGTTCTGCAAGCGATACGGAGGCTCAGGACAGCAACACAACTCTGCAATCAGGTAATACTCAGCACTGGGAGCAAGCAAGCGGCAGTGGCGGAGGTCAGAATGTCGCCACAGCGACAACCGGAGAGGAGAGCAGGAACTAGCTGGTCACCGGAACAGTCCGTTAACAGGTCACGTAGCAGGAAGTCAGCCAAGCCGGGTCGGATCACGGAGAGGGTACTCATACAAGCCGGGTCAGTCACGAGCAGGAACGTCAGCCAAGCCGGGTCGGATCACGGAGTGGGTACTCAGACGAGCCGGGTCAATCACGAGCAGGAACACAGGAATGTAGTCAAGACGAGCCAATTCGGTACACGGAAAACCAGAACACAGGAACTCAGCAACAGCAACACTGGCTCTGAAACACCACGAAAGGGCACCTGACAAGTGTCACGGTCAGGCATAAAAAGGTCTTCAGGGGCGGGCCAAACCAGTATAGCGAATCAGCATACACCACAAGCGAGAGTGACAGAAAGTATCACAGGCACTGTGATAGGTACATAACGCATTGCTTTGCAATGCTTTCTGTACCCCTCTGCCACTCAAAGGGTTAATGTATGTGTGCCATATCTCACAAGCGCAAATGTAAAGATCATGTTAAAGGGGATGTATCACCCCTATACAATTTAGTAGTATTTGTTAGCTTACACAGCGAATATAAGTAAATGTGTATTAATTTTTTTTTTTTTTAAAGCTCCTGTTCGTCTAAATTGAAGTCATAATATCTGCCCTGCAGCTACTTCCACATAGACTGCGATTACCTGCTCTGTAACCGCAGTCCATCACTCTGCCTCTGCTCCCCTCCCTCTATCCAGCCTCCTCCGATGACGGATGCTTTCTGCCTGTAAGCTGCAGCACTCTCATTGGCTAGATATCGATCTCTGCCAATTCATGCTAATGCTAGGTTGATACATCCCCTTTAATATACATCTGAAAATTCTGTTATACAATAAAAAGTCTTGCAAATGATAGTTACAGTTAGGTGAGAACAGCTCTGTCTAATTTTGCTCTCGTCATAATCCTTGATTTGTACTTTGAACCACTTCAGTGCGTTGCCCTAGTCGGGACACATACCTGATCAGCCTTCAGCCGCTTTTTCAACCAACGTCAATACACTAACATCATAGTACAGTGAATGTCACCTTAACCCTTTGACTGCCACTGGGGCAAACAGTACATTGATATACATACCCCGCTGCAATTCAAACGGTTAAAGCTTTCTGCACGGGCCAAGCAAGTGCTGTTTTGCACCTCTTTTCTTTGTTGTCTGCCTATGGGAGGAGCCACCACTGAATGAGAGGGCCAATGATACAGGCACCACTGTGTTCTGTCATTTGCCCCCTTACATTGCTGTCCTCATTCTCCCTCTATCCACACTACGTCAGCCCTCCAGCCCCCAAACCCGAGCTGCTCCCACTTGAGTCCCAGGACACATATGGTATGTTTGTGCATGACTATGTGCTGTGTATGTATCTATGTATCTATCTATGATAATATGTAAGTGTGCATATATAATAATATGTGTGCGTCACTATCTATGTATGATAATATTTATATGTGTGTGTGTGTCTATGTATGTTAGGGACCAGGAACCAGACAGACACAAAAATGTGAAGTACAAAACACCTTATTTAAAATAACCAAAGCAAAATCGTGATCCAGGAGCATAAACCAAAAGACAAGCCAGGGTCAGGAACCAATGCAGGTACTCAGACAAGCCGGGGTCAGGAATACAGAGATCAGCAATGTCAGGAACAAGCCAGGAGTCAGGAGCGAGAAGGGACATCAGAGGAAGCCAGGTCATGCACGGATAATCAGGAACTCAGAAGAACGCACTTGCAGCCAGAAGCAAACACAAGGGCAAGGAGGAAGTAAGTCTAGCTGCTTTAAATTGCCTGGAAGGGGTTGGCTGATAACAGGTGAGTAAGCATGGAAACAGAGAGGCCAAGGTAATGTTAATCATCAGCTGAGTCAGCCTGACACAGAGAAGGAAAGGCAGCAGTAATCAACAGCAGAGTGTTAGAGCAACTCAGCCAAACCTTGACAGGACCCCACTCCGCACAGGGCAGGGCCAGGTTTGAGGTGAAAGCATGCATGGAAAGCACGGAGGAGGGCGGGGTCATGCACATCTGAGGCTGGAACCCACGAGCGCTCCTCTGGACCATACCCGTTCCAATGGACCAAATACTGAAGCATCCCACGGAGCCTACGAGATTCGACTATGGAGCGGACCTCAAACTCCTCACGGCCGTCAATGGCCACCAAATGGGGTCGAGGAGCAACTGTAGTAAAATGATTACAAACCAGGGGTTTCAGCAGCAAGACATGGAACACGTGTATTCGCATATTGGGGGGAGGCCTAGGGCATAGGCCACAGGGTTCACACGTCTGAGGATACGGAAAGGCCCCACAAAACATGAAGCCAGTTTCTGAGAGGGCACTCGGAGGTACAAGATCACATAATTAAAAAGAGACAAAAGTAAGGCCTATTGGGCCTGCCTTGGAGTCCAGCGCTTAGCCTCGGACAGGTAGATGAGGTTTTTATGTTTCATGAGGATTAGGACTGGCATAAAAGTTCCATCGAGCAAATGCCTCCATTCTTTGAGAGTGAGTATTTTCACCAGCAACTCATGGTCACCAATTTCATAGTTGCACTCCGCAAGACATCGCTTTTTGGAGAAATACCCACACTGTTGCAAATGACGTTGAGACAGGAGGGCACCTACTCCTGTCTCAGATGCATCAACCTCAAGTACGAATGGAAGCTCATGTTTAGGGTGTGCCAAGATGGGTGCTGCAGCAAAAGCGGCTTTTAATGACTCAAATGCTTTGATGTCTTCCGGGGACCAGTGACTGGAGTTACTGTCTTTTTTGGTCATATCGGTAAGGAGTTTTACAACAGAGGAAAAATTTCGGATACATTTCCTGTAGTAGTTAGTAAACCCAAGGAAACGTTGAAGAGAGCAGAGACCTACGGGTCTCAGCCACTGGAGAACAGCAGAGAGTTTCTCAGGGTCCATAGCGAAACCGACCTCTGAAATCATGTACCACAAGAAGGTGACCTGTTTGCTGTGGAATTCACACTTCTCTAATTTGCAAAATAGGTTAGTCTCTCTTAATCTTTGCAGAACATGGGCTACATCTACATGGTGGCTTTCTATGGATGCGGAATGTATTAGAGTGTCTTCTAAGTATACCACCACGCATTGTTGGAGCATGTCCCGGAGGACATAATTTAGGAATTCCTGGAAAACCGCGGGAGCATTGCAGAGACCGAAGGGCATTACGAGGTATTCTTAATGCCCGCTTCTGGTATTTGTGGCCCTCCTTTATCATTACCAAATTATAAACCCCTCGCAGGTCGAGCTTAGTAAACACCTTGGACCCTTTTAATCAATCGAATAGCATGCTAATAAGTGGAATTGGGTAGGCGTTTTTAACCGTGATATGGCTGATCCCCCTGTAATCAATACAGGGTTTCAGATCTCTACTCTTTTTCTTCACGAAGAAGAATCCGGCCCCGGCGGGAGAGGAAGACTTACGGATTAACCCCCGGGACAGCGCATCTGCAATATACTCCTGTTGACAGCCATGACGAGTTCAAGATCCACTCCATAGTTGACTCTCGTAGGTTCCGTGAGAGGCTTCAATATTTGGTCCACTGGAAGGGGTACGGTCCAGAGGAGCACTCATTAGTTCCAGTCTTGGATGTGCATGCCCCCGCCCTCCTCCGTGCTTTCCATGCACGCTTTCCTCTCAAACCTGGTCCTTTCCCCTGAAGGGGGGTACTGTCACGGATTGGCTGATCTTCTCTAGCACTCTGCTTTTGATTACTGCTGCCTTTCCTTCCCTAGGTCAGGCTGACTCAGCTGATGATTAACGAACTGCCTTGACCTCTCTGTTTCCATGGTTACTCGCCTGACTGTTAGCAGCCAACCCCTTCCAGGTTATTTAAAACAGCTAGGCTCACTTCCTCCTTGCCATTGTGTTTCTTTATGGTTGCAAGTGCGTTCTCCTGTGCTTCTGATTATCCATGTATGACCTAGCTTCCTCTGATGTCCCTTCTGGCTCCTGAATCCTGGCTTGTTCCTGACATTGCTGACCTTTATATTCCTGACTCAGGCTTGTCTGCGTACCCATCTTGGTTCCTGACCCCAGCATGTCTTTTCATTTATGCTTCTGGATCACCATTTTGTCTTGTTTGTTTTGGTTACTTTAATAAAGGTGTTTTGCACTTTATATTATTGTGTCTGTCTGGTCGCTAAGTCTATAATAAACACTGCGTAACATGCGTCCCTGTACGCAATGTAAATTGGAAAAGGTATGACTGAACAAAGTTGTAAAAAAACAAATAAAAAGCAAAAAAGGAATAAAAATTATATTAAAATGATGGGAAATATCCAGAGGTGATACTATTTCTACAAAAAGGAAAAAATGTTACACCTCAAACCCAAACTGTAATATATTACACAGCACCACACACACACACACCCTTCATGTACCCTATTTTCTTAATATAAGGTAAATACCGGTATAACAAAATATTTAGTGGAGACCTTTATAGAAACTAGCGATCGATCACAAAAAAGTATATAGATCAATATGTGAGCAAATGCATTTTCATATGTAGCTTTCACAATCTTGTGTAGCGATATTTTGTAAGATCCAATTTTTCAGTGAAATGGTCCCAACATATGCAACAATCTTGGATACTTAATGGCAATGTTTAAACGCAAAGTTGAATGTTTTCAAATCTATGCCTTGTAGTTCTTTATCCTCCCTATATTGTAGATGAGACAAAATTTATTAGAGATATCTGTATTTTACTAGTATACATAGTATCTTAAAGCCATAATATCTTAAAAACAATGTTTCAAATATCTCTGTAACTTACGGCTTATACACATTAACTGATACTTGTATCAACTGTAAATGAAACAGTCGATATTGGAGATATAGATGTTATATTTACATATATGATGTCCTCAGACGTTCAACACTTTCTGGCACCATCGCCCACAAATACACAGCAATAACCTATTCAAGCATTTATACAATCTTCACTTGCATATATAAAGGAAGGATCTCACCGGTATACAACGTATCCGATCACCCTCTTAATCTTATGTTCTCCACCAGACTTCTGTTCATCAGATGCGCACAGATATTTCTTCCTTCTTGCTGGATAGGCTTATGATCTTATCTCAATGTCGGTGTCTGATCAGCAAATTCCCGCCATACAACAGGATAGTTTGTATCTCTCTCGCCCATTCTTTGTCTAATCAGTATAGACCTCCAAATTCTACCACTTGTTTCAAAGCTCACATATTAGTATACTCCAACGCGTTTCAAAGTCTAACCCAACTTCTTTTTCAGGGAGACATATATATATATATATATTTGAAGCTTCAGCCATTTTATGATTTGTAACTCAGTTTACATCCAGGAAATGTATGTTTTTATATAATTACTGAGCTGTGTAAGGATAGTTGTACCATGTAACCAAGGAATGTGCCTTTTAGTTCATGAAGTTGAAAATACCCTTTTAAATTCCTGTTAATTAGGGGGTCTGTTCAGGCCATGCATATAAGTATGACCTGAACAGACTCCCTAATTAACGGGAGTGTAAAATAGTATAATATCTAAACAGAGAAAATGCTAAAACTGTATCTGGCCTCAGTGTCTAAGAAATGGCCCCTGGCGCTGATAGGGTTAAAGAGAATGCAAAAATGCATACCAAACCATGTTTCCAGTTAATAGATTCAGAAACTTTTTAAATGATTTGAGCAAATTCATAAATATTGAATGAATTTAAGGAAGTTATGTTTTGATTATAAAATAGGCTTTCACTGTGTATGGAAAAACAGTTTACATTTTTAGTTACAAAAAATGTACTACTGATTTAATTGTGATGCTACGAGACTATGGAAGCAATGAAAGTATTTTTAAATCATATTATCATTTTAGATTGTAATGTTATCATTGCCAGTTATAGCTGCATAGTCCTTTAAACCAAAATGCTTCTATGACAATTAGAAAATATTTAAAAATTAAAGCTTTTAATTTGTAGTGATTAATTGTTTTAATTATGCAAAAACAGATATTATGCCTGGTTAGCACAAAATACTGTTTTCATTTCAATTGTGGTATAATAGCACTATTTTTTATATAGTAATCAAATGTATACAGTACCTAGGACAGCAATTAAAACACAATGCATTTTTGTATTACATATTATGACAGCCAAGGCTCTGTGATATAAAATGAGTTCAGAGAGTTCATACTGAGGTGGCACCTGGTCTTCAACTGATGTCTCCCACAACAGAAGTACATGCAAGTGCCTTAATTATAAATCTGCTCTCCTCAATCAATCATCTTTGTACAGTTAAAATCCCTAATCAGTCCACAACCAACTGTTACACTGGATCTGTTTTCAGTATGCTTTATTCTCTTGTCTTGTGTGTTTCATTAATTTCCATTTTCTCTTTACTAGTGTCTCTTGTTTTGTATGTTTCATTAATTTCCATTTTCTCTTTACTAGTATGGAACAATAGCTGCTGAGATACATGCAGTTCATTTTGCTTAACATATTCACTACTGCAGTTAGCCGAGGGACTGCTTCAAAACAGACATATTCTTATCATTAGAACCATCCATATTACTTTTGGTGATAAGACAGGTGCTAGAACAAAGGACAGCTATGCCACAATCAATAATGTACTGTGTCCTCAGTTCATAATTGTGTTTGGTGTGTTTTCTATGTTACTTTTGTCTATGAACCTTTATGATGATTACTGCATGCTAAAAATGTATGTCTTGAAATACAATATTAACAATATTTTTCTATTATCATTGCACTCTTTTTGTCTTATACTATAGTTATAAAATACCATAGTTTCACAAAGGTACCTGGGGGTGTTGCACTAACAGGAGATAAGGAGCCAGGGTGGTAATATGATGGCACAGGGATGTCAATGGCATATCAAGAGGATGCACAAAGGTGAAATCACCACCAATCCGTCACAATCTACCGACATCGCCATGCATCCGCTGCGCTTTCAGCAGGTTTACTATTTTGTACAACAGTGGCTAATTTGCATATGGAAAGGTAGGTTAATGAGCCATTGTAGTACTCATGTGGGTGGGTGTGTTTCTATGTGACTCTGTCACATGGCCACATTCACTAAACACAGATTACAGCTTTTTCTGTCTGAGTTCACAGTTCCTACATCACCAACCTAAGGATCGCCCTGTAGCTCTCTGTGGAGCCAGATGACAGCTTGGTGTCTCTACTGGGGCTGGATTCTATTACAGGTGCTAATTTTATCACTGCTTTTATCTCCAGTTTTCTCCATAGACTTCAATAGGAAAATGTTTGATAAAACAGGTGTTAACATTTAGCAGAGACAGCAGCTGCTACCCTTTAACCCTTCCAGTTCCATAAGGATGTTCATTGCATACCCCTGTGGCACTGACAGGGTTGCAACATTAAAATATATTTCAAGCATTAACTTATCGTTTAGAGAATGTTAGAGACGCTGTGATATGTTATAGCTTCACTGCCATTCTTTCAATGATAAATGAATGCTGACAATATATGTTAATATTGTAACTCAGTGTCATAGGGCTGATGAATGAAAATCCCTACGACACTGAATGGGTTAAGGGAGAAATGCAGTTTGTGTTGTCTGAGTGAATCCTCTCCGCTTCACCACTGGGCAGGTGGGAGAGCAGAGAGGATTCACTCAAACTATAGAATTAGAAGATACAGAAATAGGATAGTGCTACAACGAACAATCTAAATGCCGTGGGATATTCCGTTACCAAGACCCAAGATACTAAATATAGCAAGTAGAATAAAATAAAAATAACATAAAAATAATAACAATAATAATAAGCAATGGGTCTAACAAAGGGACAGAGGGAGAAGTGAATTCGGTGATCAGACAATGAAAATGGAAATAAGATAAACAAAGCACTCATAAAATAAATTCCAGTGCTATTAAAATATGACCCTATAAGTCCATAAAGTCACTGATGGATAAATATTTATATCTAGAGAGGAGGTCCAACCTTGATGTAGTAATATTACACAATTCCTTTACATCCAATGATAATGTAAATAAAATTTGGAGACTGTAAGAACTATCTGCAGTGTTACACGGTGACTGGGTCTATATCATCCCCCAGAAGAAGAGGAGAACATCTGGATACAGCTCATCTACAGATTCCAAGAACTTACAAGGGAGCAGTTTTCGTGGCTAAGAGGTGGCTGGGACCCCAATACGCTTCACCCCAAGATGGGGAACATGAGAGTGCATTACTGTATACGTTTTTTTATATGATTGTTTTAAATAAATACTACCCTTAGATCTATAGAATTGTCTGCTGGATATGTGTATTAATTTACCCTAATAAATGGAGGGAAAACATAGCTTTGGACAAAAGAGGGTTTTTACTTCACAATACCTGTTTCCCTTCATCTGACACTGTCTTAATATGAGCAGGAGATACAGACAAAATGATGTACTGGGGGAATCTAGGCCCAAAGTATAAGCCCCACATATCTTTAGATTTATCAGCCCTTGAATGCGTGTATTGGCAAAAATGTCCCATTATACCTATCCTCTGTCCACTATGAATTGAGCATCAATCCCACTTCTATCCTCCACTGCAAATTTGCCTGACAGCATACCTGTCTCCTGTAAGTACCCCTTTACTTGAATCTGCCAACAGTGGACCAAATGAATTGGTGCACCCCACATTCTTCCCTCCCTCATAGGATTTGGGGTAAAATCCCAGCAATGCCCCCCCCCCCCATCAAACTGACCCAGTATTTGGACTGTGTCTGGGCTCCTTTTCTACCTTCTTTACCTATCTACATTAATTAGTCCTACTGCAGACGGCTCTGTGTGGGTGCAAGACATGCCTATTTCCCCAAATAAAGGGCCTACCTACCATCAGGTCCAATTATCCAGACAGCAGCTCTGTCTCTCCTCTTTCCATTTATTGGCTAGGCCATGGAGAGGATGCATGATGGCAGTGCCCTGTGTGCTCTTGGTCTTCTTTATAGTGAAAGAGAGAGTGCAGTAGCTGCTTCAGTCCAGGCACAATTTGTAATCTGCTGTGACTGACTAATAACAATTAGGGAAGGAGGGGTGTAAGGCAAAGTGATACTTCGTGGGGATGGTTGGGGCTGTGTCTGAGAGCCTCCTGTAAGCACTAATGATATTACAGTACATTTAAGATGGTGTGGGGCAGCCAAGGTAATCCAAGCTCTCTCTTGAGACAAGGTAGAAGAGTGAGGCCCCCTCTGAGTAGGAGGTCCCCGTGCGTACACCAGGTACATCCAGGTGGTAAAACATTACTGGAACCAGGTATTCTTTCCCTATTCTGCCACAGTTTAAACAAGGTTTTAAACACCCCACTTATATCAATAGAAATGATCCAGTGCTTCATGTTAGCCAATGAGTGCAGTTGGTTTGCTTCAAAACTACTCCAGTTCTTGTTACTTCAGCCTAAACGAAAATGCTAGGATTACTGGATCAAGAACAGTCCTTCTTTAGAAATTGACCAATTATGGGCTTTTGTTACAATACACACACACATAAAACTTCATACGAACAGGTTTAGTTAATCGCAGGCAGATTTAAAATACACATTCATTAAATAACACATCATTAAAACCCCAATCCATCATTTTCCTATTATATCCTCTTCCTAAGATGGCAAAGCCAATATAAGGTAGAGAGCCCATAAACTTTCTTTCTAATCTTGTTGTGATTGCCACGGCCATAAGAACAAACAAAGGAAGTAGCCATCCCTCTACTTCCACTGGGGGAAGCTAGGGGTAAGTTACTCTCCAGCAGCAGGAAAATTAGGGGAGGGGTTTAAAAATGTCACCTATAGTTGGCATTATGTTCTAAGGTGGACTGTTTCCACCTATAGTCATATACAGTTATATACAATGTAAGTCTTGGTTTACTATTATAGCAAAATTTATACTTGCACCATCCGTTAAGGTATTGGTTGGATCTTTCTTCACAAGGGGATCAAGGCAGAATTACGAGATTAACCCAAAGTACCTAGCTCCCCTAAAAACTGAAAGTCTATGTTGTGTTTTTTCATGCATGATATTGACTATGTTATGTTTCATTATCTCCAGTGAGATAACATTCCCCTAGAGGAATGTGCTCTGTTTTATTTTACGTTGCATCATCTCTACTGCATTTTCATTTACTTGGTTCTATGTTTTCTCTTCTGTGGCATTATTGCTAATGTGTTGTCAATCCCCTAGTGGTATGTTTTCTATTATATGTTACGTGGCATTATTTTCAGTTTATTATAATTCCCCTAGTGGCACGATATCTATTCTGTGTTATGTGTTATCTCCAGTCTGCTCCCATTCCCATAGTAGTATAATCTCTGTTCTTTCCTAGTATATTAGCATTCACATAGTGGCATGTGTCTGTTTTGTGTTATGTGGAATTATCCGCAGTGTGTTACCATTCCAGTAATGGCATGTTTTCTATTCTATGTTGTATGACATTATAATGTATTATCATTCATCTACTGGCATTTTCCCTAGTTTATATTATGTGGCCTTATCTCTAACATGTTATCATTCCCCTAATGGCATGTTATCTAGTTTATAGTATATGTCCTTATCTTCATTGTATTATCATTGCTTAGGTGGGTGCTCTTTATTCTGTTACTAGTTGAAGAGCCCGTTACACGAGCCACAGTGCCACTGCCAGCTGATCGCGGGGCAGTCATGCGCAGTAGAGACTGCCCATGCCGTGGCTGACACAGTGCCAGCCAGTTCGGAGAGCCCTCTCTGTATCAGCCTCGTCACTGGCAGTCTCTACTGCGCATGACGTTACACACGTTTTAGCTAATTATTATATAGGATGTGTCATTATCTCCAGTGCATTATCTTTCCCTAGTGACATCTTCTCTTTTGTATGTTATGTGACATTATCTACATTGTATTATCATTTTCCAATGGCATGTTCTCTATTCTATGTTATCTATAAGTCCAATCTGTTACCATTCCCATAGTGCCATGTTCTCTATTTTATGTTATGGGGCATTATCTCCAATGCATTATCATTCCCCTAGTGGCGTATTCTTTATTGTATGTTATACAGCATTATCACCAATGTATTATCATTTTCCTATTGCCATGGTTTCTATTGCATGTTATGTGGCATTATCTGCAAAATATTCAAAGTATTATCATTCCTCTTGTGGCATGTTCTCTAATATATATATTTTCTATGTTATGTAGCATTATCTCCAGTCTGTTACCATTTTCACAATGCCATGTCCTTTTCACCAATGTAATATAATCCACCTGCTGGCATGTTCTCTGTTTTGTGTTCTATGGAATTACCTCTAATATATTATCCTTCTTGTGCATGGTTTATATTCTGTGTGTCATTATCTCCATTGTGATGTATCTCCTATTTAGTATTATTCCCCTAGTGACACTCTCTTTATTGTGTTATGTGGCATTAGCTCCAATGTATTATCATTCTTCTAGTGGCATGTTCTCTGTTCTGTGTCATGTGGCATTATTTTCAATGTATTATCATTCCCCTAGTGGCATCTTCTCTTTTCTGTGTTATGTGGCATTATCTATATGTTGTTATCATTCGCATAGTAGCATTTTGATGCTATGTGGCATAAGCTAAAATTTATTAGCATTCACATAGTGGCATGTTTTCTATTATATGTTGTCCTGCATTATCTCTAATTTATTAGGTGTTCCATAGTGGCATGTTCTCTATTATGTGTATTATGTCCATCTATATATCGAGTTCCTGTTATTAGAACCAAGTATTACTTTAGTGGTGTTTCCTCACCTCTAACTTGAGAGAAGACCTGGTTTATTGGATGACAATGTGGTTCTTTCAGAAGTAGGGCTGTCACAGGTTGAAATTTTATACCCATGTAGCAAACAGAATGGGTTGTGGGGTTTTTCTTTAGGGCAATTGGTGCTCAAAGAAATGACCTCACAAGTATCTCACTAGAAACCTGACAATCCTTGAGCTCTTCCATATTGTTATGGAGTTGTAATGGGGACATGGCAAGTTTGCTCATGAAGCAGTGCCATTTTGATCTGATTCTGGGTCATAGGACATGCCTTAATGCGTTGGGTGAAAAGTGCCAAGAAAAAATGAGGCAACAAGTGCTTTGCAAAAGCAGTTAGGGATACCACAGGAACACATGGGTGTCAAATGGTTATAAGGGGTATAAGGGCAGCCCTGTGGGATCTTTTCTGGAAGCCCCAGGTACTATGGGGATCTTAACTGCACTTAACTCTGTTACTTGCCATAAGATTTTATCTTTATGTCCTCATACCAGACACATATTCTTTTAGGATAGGGATGCCTTCTCAAGCAGCAGGGCCAGTCAGGGAGGGCTATTTAGAAGCTTGAGAGATTTTGCTCTCTGGCTTAAATAATATATATATATTTATCTAATCATTATCAATAATAATGATTCTCTCTCTTTGACCATATAGCCTCATCTACCTTAAATCCAGATAACTCATTTTTAACATGTAGGATACCTGTTTCAGGGTATTGGCCATATGTCCTGATGTCTATCTAGTTTGGTCTCATATTGTGAGTAGAAAGTACTTGTGAAGTTTCAATAGCCACAATGGTGAACTCTTTGAAAAAGGTAAACCAACCCATATATACAGTCAACTGTTCCTGTCTGGGGTACTCGAATAGTGAGGTCAAATGTAGTGAGGATGCCACTATATTGATACAATTGGGTACCTCTCTCATGGAAGTGACTTGATTTGTTCCTTAGTGCCCTGATAGTAGTGTTGCACAGTTGGTAAGGGTTGAAATGGGCTTAAAAAGGTCCTAAAATAGGTTTATCTTTAATTGAGTGGAGGCACTGTTATGGTGGGGTTATGGAGATGACTCATTTATAGATACAGGATAGGAGCTGTCTCTGCTATCAGGTCTGCCTTGCAAGGCAGGCTTTTGTAAGGACACAAGAGACACAAAATGTTGAGTGATGAGGAAAATGAGGGGCTGGGCAGGGCCTGTCTGTGAGCAGGTCCCTCATTTGAGATGGGCTACTTTAGCTTGGCACATGGATGCAGGCCCACACTAACACATCATACCCTATGGAGTCATTCATTATAAAGGGTGTTATCATGGGGAGTTATAATAAGTAAATATAGTAATAAACCATGGCCTATTTTTGACACCTTACACATGTCTGTTTAATTATTTTTCAATAAGATTTATTTATTGCCCGGTAGGTAAAAAGTACTGTTTAGAGTAGGTATTTTTGTTTTTTCTGCCCACAGTATCAGAGCCCAGGTTTTGAAAGGTTAAATGAGTAAGAAGAAAGGGAAGCAGTGCATGTACACCTTATGTCTTGTATGGTTTTTAGTTTTGAGCTGCCAAGGATTGGAAAGATAACAAATGAAGATGTGTAGAGGTTAGTGACAGAAAGCATCTGATTATTAGCAGTATGGGAAATAGTGTTATCCAGAGAACACTCGGTCAGATGGCAGTGCCCATCTAATTCTATCTAGCAATGATTATGCTCAGGCTTCACTTACTGTATGAAAATTGTGCAGCTATATTTTAAGTAAAAGGAAGATATCTTACAAGGGGTCTTATTATGACTGGGATTCATATATAACAAAAAATAAACTTTATAACAAAGTTTTTGTAATACATTTATCACTTTAAACAAATTAGCAATAACTAGAAAATTACTGTTTTTTATGTTTTCAGAAAAGCTACAAACATATGTTATACGTTATTGAGAAAATTACAGAATTGCCTTAACATTTTGCTGACACTGATGATTGGGTTTAATTGTTGAGCTACTTTGACTTTAAAATGTCCTATAAAATCAATTATGACCTGTCAGTATGTTTATGGATGGTTGGCAAAGCTGCTAAGCGACAAAGTATATTCCAAAAGACCAATTTTCTTGCATCAGCTATGAACTAAATGAGTTTAACTAGCATTAAATTGTATGCACAGTTGTCTATAAAGTAGATGCTCTCTATCTGTGACTCACTAGTGACTTGCACTCGTTATATACATCAAAATTGACATTGCCTCCCACTTAAAGTTCAAACAAAACCTATTAACAGATATAAATGTACTTGTGATTAGCTAGGAGGCATATGCGAGATTTATATTACTATTTTCATGCTAAGGTTGCAACCTCAGGATCATCATTCTGCTATCCCAATTGCTATCTATAGGTACAAATTTTCATTTATTTAGAATATTCTCAACAAGTTCAATACAAATAGGTATTCTTGGCATTACATAAGAGGTGTTATTTGTTTCATATTATATTGCACTGAACTGTGACTTTGTCACCAGACTCCCATATATCTTTTTTTTTCCCCACCATATCCAACAATGGTTGTTTGGCTATTTGTCCTGTGACATGTCAGTTGAACGGAAAACATGCTGGGAAGCAATTATGGGCAATACTGGTGCAATACAACTGCACCATAGAGGAAAAATAAACAATCACTTTTATTTATATGAGGCTTTTAACCCTTTGAGTGCCAGAGGGGTACAGAACATATTGCAAAGCAATGCGTTCCATATCCCTCTGGCACTCAAAGGGTTAACCGCTTGAATGCAGAGATGTCTCCAGCTCATTGCTTCACAATGTGTTGGAGAACTCTTCGGTATTCCAGGGCTAAAAGCTAAATGTAAATCAATTGTATATTTAGAGAATGTATATTTGTCCCCTATGGCACAGTTGATTTATATCAGAATCGCTCTATTTCTTCTTAGTACATCTGCCTCATTGTATTCAGAAAAGCATGTAATAAAATTGTTTGGTTGCAGGTATTAACCCTTTGAGTGCCAGATGGGTACCCATCTGGCATTCAAAGGGTTAAACAGGCTTGGCTCAAAATTAAGTATCTCAAGCACTTTACTTGTTAATATGTCTGCTTTGCTGTCTGTACTACCAAATGTACTCACATGGTGTCATGTATAGATGTGTAGATGATTAAATGAGAAGTAATCTCTACTAAAAATAATCCTTGGCTTACTTTACTATGGCCAACAAATCACAAAGGCCCCTACAAATTTTATCCTTTTGCCTTTGTTCAAGAGATGGCTTCTTCTTTCTGTCCTGAATGGAAGAGGACATGATAGATGCTGGAAGTCTTTTTAAACAGAAGGGTACTGTAATGGAAAACCTTAGTTGACCACCAGCAAGCTTGCAGTCTGAGCGGGTTTTCAGTGCAGATGCTTATATTAATGACCATAGTACACAGCTATCAAGCAACAGTATTAGTAGACTTCATTTCTAAAAATGAACCAGCATCTATTGCCTTCAGATGTAGAAGTGGACAAAACCACACAAGACAGGGAAGGTCACAGCACATGCACTTTTAACAGTAGAACTGAGGAGAAGGAGAAGGGGGATTTGAAGGGTTGCTACAATCTACCACAGCTGAGACCACTGCTAAGACCACTGATTAAAGCTTGGCAATAATAATAATCTAATACTTATGCCTCCACTCTGGCATTCATTCATATAGTTGAAATGCATGTGGTAATTGCACATACTACGGTGGAAGGTGGATCGTGCTGGCTCCCGGGGTGTGAGAGAGTGGCATTCATTCAAGTAGTTGAAATGCATGTGGTAATTGCACATACTATGGTAGAAGGTGGATTGTGCTGGCTCCCGGGGTGTGAGTGAGTGTGAGTGAGACTTTGGTGGAAGGTGGATCGTGCTGGCTCCCGGGGTGTGAGTGTGAGTGAGTGCGTGCAAGAGTGAGTGATTGCATGTGAGTGATTGCGTGTGTGTGTAATTGAGTGAGAGAGTGTGACTATGAGTGATAGTGTGTGTGATTGAGTGTGAGTGAGAGTGTGTGTGATTGAGTGTGAATGAGAGAGAGGGTGAATGAGTGAGAGAGAGTGTGAGAGAGAGTGTGAGAGAGAGTGTGAGAGTGTGAGTGAGAGTGTGAGAGAGAGAGAGAGTGTGAGTGAGAGAGAGTGTGAGTGTGAATGTGTGAGTGAGATATTGTGAGATTGTGAGTGTGTGTGATTGAGTGTGTGTATGATTTTTGTGTGTTTGTGTCTGTGGTGTAGGAGAGAGTGGCAGCCATTTTGTTTTTTCAGTTACTTGGATAATGGTGGACGGGCTGGATAGTGGGGACAGGCCAACTCCCTGCATGATTTAATTCACTCCCCCATTGAATCACCCAATGGGAGCAGTAACTCCTAAGTTGAGGTAATATAGCAATATAACACACTGTGGCTCTTTAGTTGAGGCAGCGTAGCAATATGCTGAGGGAACAAGTAGAAATTGGTGTTTGAGGCTTGCCCTCTGTATACAGCAAAGCATCTCTCTCCCTTTAAGGAGAAAGGGCAGGAAGCAGGAAGTGGAGGAGTTACAGCTGAAAACAGACAGTTAGTGAGGTTGACTGAAGAGATGAAAATAGTTAAATAAAAGAGTTGCTATAAAGTTTATCCCTGAGTTTGTACTTTATGGAAACATTACACCCTCGTACTGACAGAGTGTATGGAGGGGTACAATTATCTGTGGGAGGTGAAACAGAGTATATGAAGGGTTACAATTATCTGTGGGAGGTGAAACAGTGTGTTTGTGGGGTCATGATCCTGAGTGAGAGTGTGTGTGGACCGGGAGAAGTTATTGATATCCCCTACTTCAGGAGCGAGTGGCAGCTATATTTTTTTTTGTCAGTTGGATAGTGGTGGGCGGGCTGGAGGGGGTGGGCCAACTCCCTGTATGATAAACATGCCCCCATTGAATCACCCAATGGGAGCAGTAAAATCCCCACTGAATCACCCAATGGGAGTTGTGTAAATTATGTAATGAGGCATTCTGTTAAATGTGTGTTTGTTTTATGAGGAGACATAAATTATGTTCTGTGTGTGAGGTACATTAATTATGCAATGAGGCTTATTCTTTTATATATATATATATCTACCCGTGCGCATTAATCACACCCCCACCACCACCATCATGCAGATCTGCCACATTAAGAGATTAAGTGTAACTTTTATTTCATTTATCTCTTTGAAAGTAATGGCATAACAGCAGGCAAACAAAAGTCTTCAAAATATTTTTTGTAGGCTTACAGAAAGTGACACCTTCAAAACATTGTGAGCTTCAAAAAGGCAAGCTCAAAAATTGTGTTTGCAGGGCTCAGCATACAAAAAACAAGCTCTGAAAAAAATTGCTTGCATGCCCAAGGTTTGCACGAAACAACCCCTGAAAAAACCATCTACAGACTAGCTATCAGCTGGTAGGGAAGGTAACAGAGGCAGTGGTAGTACTGTGGAAGAGGACGAGAATCCTGAGGGTGTTGGGTGGGGACAATAGGTACATTTTGCACACCTGAACTCTAGCACAAGCAGATGATAACAAACAAGGTGTTATGGTCATCAACAAACGTTAAGCTGGTGAGGGGTTTCTCTTGTCTACCTCTGGTAATTTACAAAAACATATATGTATTAGCGATCCTACACCAGTCCATATAAATAAAAAGTCCTCTGAATGTATGTCTGAATTGCTACAGACGTCCGTGCTCTTATGGTGCAGCCTCTTTGTCCAATGTCCTCAGCATCACCACAGCTGTCATTGGCCAGAAATCAATCTCTACCAATGAGAGCGCTCCAGCTTACAGACAGAAAGCCTCCATCATTGGAGGAGACTGGATAGAGAGAGGCAAAGTGGCAGACTGTGGTACAAATGAGGTAACCTCAGTCTGCCCAGAAATAGGTAAAGAGCTGTATTTCTTCTTTTAATTTCTCCAAACAAGCTTTTTTTTTTTTTTTTTTTTTTTTTTTTAAATGTATACTCTTTTCATTATCTACGATATATTACAAAACTATTTAGGCAAAGTTGTAAAGGGGTGAAAGATCTCCTTTAATGAAGGCAGATGTGCCATGTTGTCTCCCTCCTTTCCCTTTATCACTACCTTATCACTGATGATTGCATTGTGCCTGCCCCAAGGGAAGAATATTCGTACATACATGATTTTAACAAGGGGAGTGGTGGAGAAGAATTGGCTTCTTCTTCTCCAGAAGTGCATGCAATGGCTTGGGCTAGGACCATGAGTAGTGGTGGCAAATGGGACCACACCTCCCTGTCCTAGACTCATATCTCTGTTTGTTAAACCTAATCCCCTGGTAGTCACAATGGTATATGGCACACTAGCCTGGTCATCATCAGCCTGCAGTTGTGACAGATGAACATCTGTCTCTGATGACTCAGCTGCAGAAATTAGAGTAGCAGCAAATGGCAGAATGTCACTGCTGCTGGCAGTGGTAGTGATACCCATTCACAATTTCACCTCTTTCTTCCATTCCTTATCACTTTTTGACAAAAACATTTTCACTCTCTTGCACACCAGCTATTCCAGCACACTTACTTTCACCACCAGTCTCTTGCAGCTCTCTAGGACTAATTGGTGATGGCAAATGTGACAGAGGGTCCTCTGCTGTCACCCATGTCATCACCTCAATTGGCGGAACACTTACAGCAGCACTCACAGGCAGCTGACTTATATTGCTGATACTACTATCCAGTGTCCCCTTCATTATTATACTTCCCCTGAACCAGGTTGGGGTACTGGTGATCATTTGAGCAGAGGGAAGTGGGCTCCCTTCACTGTGGCTGCTGTTGAATTCCTCCACTTCTGATTCGGTAGCGGAAGCAGCGTCCTTCTAGTTTTACCTGTTGCACATTGTGCTAGCCAGCATTCCAAACAACTTTATTTATTTTCTTATTTTTTTTTCTCTCTGTCTCTCTGCTTCCCTTCTTCTATCTCTTTACTCTACAGCATGCTGTAGAATAAAGAGATAGAGACAGAATAAAAAGATAGATGTGGATTATTATAGTATGGGAGCAGGAAGTTTCACCAGCATTGAAAACATACGGTAGGTGGAAAATGGAATTGTTCTGAAAAAAAAGATCTGCGGTGTTAATGAAACGGCAGAAAATATATGGGTTTCTCTATGGGAAGGAATTTGTGGTTTTTTGTGAAAATTCCCATGGGAACAAAATGGGACCTAGCTCATCCCTAATTAGGAGCTGTTAGTTTTACTTTAATGTTCCCTTTAGGATACCCATTACTATTGGCATACCCATTAAGAAATGAAAAGCAATGTAATAAAAAAGAAAGATAGAGTTAAAAAGCAAGTTGTTAAAACGATTATCATATATATAATCATTTATTATGACCTCCTTGAGTCTTAAAATCAGTGCTATCCTTTTGATTTGATACCAAGATATTGTTATATCTTATTTTAGCAGACAAAAAAGAAGCCTGGCCACCTCCTTGTGTCTGTATGTGGCTTAATTAGCTGTCTAGTACCTAGCCAGCAGACAGGAGATCAGGAGGGTGGCTGTGTGTGCTAGTAGGTTGACAGAGGCACTGTCCACCCCTGAAGAATGCTGTTGGAGGTTTTCCTCCATCATACTGAGGATGGAACCAGCAAGGCAGTGTGGCAATACAATATTCAACCATGACCTCTGCACTTCATGTGCTGTTTTGTTAACCCCCTACCCATACGTCCCTTATTGTGCTCAGAACTCACATAAAAAAGCATACATTTGATGAGAAGTGCCACCTGATTTAATTCCATTTCCCCATTCTACACAATCTACCACGTTCAAAATTCAACTTTAAAGGGCCTTTAAGGGAATTAAGGGGGCAATGTGTGAGCAGTTCAAAGACCCGTTTTAAGCTTTTGACAGCAGAGGATTGCTGGCATTTTCTCAGAATTGGGATAACCATGTAGATTAATAATCAAAGAAAATGTTTCTCCCTCTAAACAATTATATTACTATAATTCATCGAATATCTCCTTAAGGGCTTTTTTATGTACTAAAATATCCTTCTGTGTTCTAGGAAAATTACCTTTGGAGAGAAGGAGAAATGCCATACGGAAAAACACTTCCGAGCATCAGTTTTGCCACTAAGTAGCCTTGGCCACCAATGATAATGTGACTGGGAGTTTCTGTACCTAAATACATTTTTAATAATAAATAAAGAACTTATTAAAAACTGAAAGGAAACACAAAAGAGAAGGGAGAAACTTATCTTGCAGGCGTCCAAATATATTTCACAGTAGAATACAACAATCACGATTGTACTCACATTTATGTATTGTCATAGGTGGATTACCAATGACAGAACCGGCTGATGGAGGATATTCCCTGCTCTCAGTTCCCCTTGAGGGAACTTCTAAAGGACATCCCCAGGATATGGTCCCACCAGAGGTTACACTCTCCACAAACAAAGACATACCTTCGTTGGTGGCTTCATTGCTCCCACCTTATTCAGGGGTGCAGTTTTTGATTCCAGAATGGAACCTTGTAACAGGATTCAAGTCTGAAAGGATGGGGTGACCCAGGGTCACAGGGGAGGGAAGTCTCCATCCATCAGTATTCTGGAACTGCACTGTTCACCTCTCCCCCTTCACTGGTCCAAGGTACTCATGGGGAAACCAGGTAGGGTTCAGTTCGACAACTCACATCATCCATCAGCGAGGAACTTGCATGGAAAGAAGTGAAGAATCTCCTTCTCTTCTCTTACTTTCCAGCAATCTCAGAGGTCTGCATCCCAGGAGAGGAAATGTGATTGCAATCTTTCGCAGCCATAAAGACATGGATTCAGGAAACTGGAAGCTGTATCTGGAGGTGTTCTACCAGATAGTTCATTGCTGGGGTAACCCAGCTATAGACCTGATGTCCAGAAAGAACAGGAATGTTCTTATGTTCTGCACATGGACCAGGGATCCCCTGGCCTTTGCAACACATGTGATATGCAATCAGGAATTACCATCTGTCTTGTGTGTTCTGTCCAATTCCTTTCATCCCCAAGGTGATCCGGAATATCAGGATAGTAAAAGTGCTAGTCATCCTAATTGCTCCATTCTGGCCCCAAAGGATCTGGTTTGTGGACCTTCTCAAACTGTCTATCGAGGAGCAATTCTGCCTACCACCGAAGCAGGACCTCCTTCTAAAGGGTCTCATATGGTACAAGGATGTGAAGTGACTTGTCTTGACTGCATGACTCTTGAAGCCACCTTTCTGAGAAGAAAGAGTTTCTCTGATTAAGTTGTTTCCACTAAGGTCCAAGCCAGGAGTCCTGTCTCCTCTGAGACATACCAGAGACTCTGATGCTTTTTCCACCAGTGGTGCTCTGACAAGAATGTGTCTGCTCAGACATTCTATCTTCTTACATCCCTGTCTTCCTTCCTGAAATTGTGAACAAAGGCCTCAGTCTGAGCTCCATTAAGGTACAGATCTCAGCCCTTTCTGTTATTTTTCAGTGATGTATTTCCATTCTGCAAGACTTTAAGACTTTCCTCCAAGGGGTGGCATATGCCTTCCCTTCATTTTGGGATGCCACACCTCCGTGGCATCTCAACCTGGTCTTAAGTGTCCTCCAGAGGTCTCCTTTTGATTCTTTGGCCCCAGTTCCATTGCGTCCCATGATTACTCAAAATGGCTCTACTTTTGGCTATTGTCTGTGGCTGAAGGTGGCCGAGTTGAAAGCTTTGTCTTGCAAACCTCCTTTCCTGGCCTTTTACCTGGACAAAATGGTACTTAATACCTCACAGGAGTTCTTATTCAAGAACATGAATCCTCTTAGGGTCAGTTTTTGGAGCTTCCTTATGCGCTTTTATTTTGTTTTTTATGTGGCACTTGTCACACAAGAATATGGAGTAGGTGGGGGATTGAACTGGAAGAAGAGGAGGAAGTCTCCACCCCAAAGACTTTATATTTTGTGATGTGCCCTGCCTTCCTGGATGAGGCGCTCAACCCCATGTTTCCAGTGTTCCACATAAACTAAAGAGAAAAGCATTTAATGGTAAGTTCACTAAAATTCTCTTTTTTTTTCTGAGTGTTGTTTCCCCCTTCCCCTCTGACTCAAGTCGTATGGGGTGTTCAGGAGAATTCACCCTTAAAGGGATAGTAATACGTAAACATTTTTTTGTCTAACTGCATTATAAAATATTAAAGAGTGTAACCAATGTGTCACACTCTTTAATATTAATTGCTTTCAGACTTATTTTGACATGTACTGTATGCAGCACCAGTCACATTGACAGTGAAAATGACCACCAAACTCTTGTTTCTGTGTAAGTTTAATGCCTCCTGTGCTCCGACTAAAGCTGTGTGTGTGTGTGTGATCTGCCAGGCAGGTTGGCACTGTAAAAATGTGATTCCATTGAACAGTCCCCTAACTAGGTGAAAATATTGACATTGGTGAGGGGCAGTATTAAAGGGACACTAATGTCCCATAAAAAATTAGACTTGTTTTGAGGAGGTTTTAAAAATAAGTTAAGGGAAATTTTACAAGCAATTATCTCTCAAGCCATAGCAGTTTGATAGATAGGATTTGTGCCAAATAACTTATTTTTTAAACCTCTACAAAACAAGCATACTTTTCCCTTTACTTTCCCTTTAAAGAAGTGTGACTGACATAAGACATCCCGTTTAATACTTTTGAACAGAATGAGATTAATATTTTTTTTGTTTGTATTTTTCTTTTCCAAAATTTTATTGAGAAAATATCACAATACAGTGAGAGAAAAATGTTACCAAAACAAATTTCAAAAGCAATGACTTCAATTCTAGGAGATGGCAAACAAGTCAACACTGGAAACAGCGTATGACAGAATATCTGCCATATGGATCTAACATCAATAAGGCTGATCTAAAGCAATACATAGATAGTCACATTTTGAGGGCTACTGTGATCCCCTGAGACGATGTCTACGTCAAAGGGGAGTGCATTCGTTTTTATGTATTACTGTTTCTAACATCAACCAAGGCCATCAGAAGAATACTTGCCTTAAACGCTTCCTCGCTGGGTATTAAGTTAGGACAATAAAGTGATGTTCACAATGTTCTTGATATTGTCCCTATCCAGTCCCAACCTGCTATGCATGTACTTGTGACAATCAGTCATTGCCTTCAGATTCTCACCTCTAGCCCATCAGAATGGAATAAGGAAAACAACACAGGCATCTGTCTTCATACACATCAGGAGTGATGAGAAACCCACACACTATGGGCAATTGTATGCAAGCTCTCCAGTCAGAGGTCCAAGTAATCTGAACCTTATATAAATTGAGTTATATTTCAGATATATATATATATATATATATATATATATATATATATATATCAGAGGAAGCATCATGGAGTTATTCAAACTCCTCTATACTGCATGTCCCTTTGGCGTAAGCATGAGGAGTGATTTTGTCCCCCTGCCCACTCCTGTGAAAATCTCTGCAAGGACTTCACTCTCCATCACAATGCACACCTCCTCCCTCTACATCCTCCCTCCTATTTGCCACATACTGGACTTCATCCTCCACCACATTATACACCTCCTCCCTCTACACCCTCCTTTCCCTTTGCCTCATCAACTCTCCTCTCCTTCTTCAGATTGACATCCACTCCCCTTCGACTGATTGCCTCACACTCCTTTTCACCTGATCGACTTGCACTCCTTTTCATCTGATTGCCTTACTCTCCCCTTTGCTTCATTGCCTCTCACTCCCCTTCACCTAATCACCTACACTCCTCTTCACTTGATTGCCTAACCCTCCACTTTGCCTCCACACCTCCCTTCCTATCCAGTGCATTGCGTTGCAAGACATTGGATACCTTTCTGACACTCAAATGGTTACATTTGCTAATATTACAGCTCCTGCAATGCAAAATGAAAAAAAAATCAGATCTGCTCAGATGTATACCAGTAAGGAATTAATATACAAATGATATCAGTCTTCTTCAGATTTGGAGCACTTCATTCACCTACACCTCTAATGAGCATGACCCTCACCCCCCCACCTCCCTCTGGAGGCAGTGTGTGGCGTGCTTGAATCTCCAGCCACTTCCTCTGCTGATGATCCTTGAGATCCTCACAGGGCAGTAGCATACTTTCAATGTGCATAGCTGTACACACTGAGAGTATTGCAGTGCCCTTTGAGAACATGCTGAATGGGAGGGAGGGTGTAGAGGGAGGAGGTCTCTAATGGAATGGAGAGTGAAGTCCTTGAAGAGATTTTCACAGGAGACACATCAACGGATGAAGCGGCTGGCAAGCTTGCTGAATGCTGCATACTGCCTTCGGAGGGGGTGGGGAGTGAGGGCCGTGCTCACTTGAGATGTAGGTGAATGAAGTGCTCCATGTCTGAAGAGGTCTGATGTAAATTTTGAGTTTATCTTCATTCCTTGGCTATACATGTCTGAGCAGGTCTGATTTTATTTTCTATATTGTGAGAGCTGTAGTATTAGCAAATTTTATCCTTTGAGTGCAAAGCAATGTGTTGCATACCCCTGTATCTTTGTTGTACAACATACTTCTGTATCTTTTGTTGGACAACAAGGGAGCAGGTAACCAGATAAATCTATTATATATATGTCTCCTAAAAACCAATCTAATTCAGCAACATGCACATTGACTGTATAACAGATAGCACACAATTACAGTTGCTAGCTATAAGGCCAGAATCCAATCCCAGTGTAGTCAGGTTAGGATTTGTATAACACAGTAGTAGCTGAGAGACCCAGAAGCACAGGAGGGGATAGCACAATGGGTTGTAACTTGAGGGTAGAATGTACTTTATTGGAAGTAAAACACTATCGCTTTAAGAGCTTGCTGGCTCGACTGTTTTACTAGTCATAGTATCGAGTCCCAGATGACAGAGGTCGGAACCATGAAACTGAAGAAGAAGGAGATGCAGCTGTACTGTAAACCAATGAACTAGACACCACTAGCATTGGTCAAAAGTGTGAAACCTAAACTGCTATGCAGTTGATACAGGAATTGGCTGATGTGAAGACTGAACTGCTTAGCCACTAATGAAGTAATCAGATTAATTGAATTCAAACCTGCTAGACATGGAACAGGAAATTCAGCTGGGCTGCAGATTAATTGAATTCAAACCTGCTAGATATGGAACAGGAAATTCAGCTGGGATGCAGACTGTTAGGCAAAGTGGCAGAGAAAGACAGTTGTCAAAGTCAGAGGAGCAGGGAGTCAGGAGTTGGGAGGTCAGTCAGATAATAAATCAGATTAAAAGAAGTGATGCAGAGGAGAAGTTGATCAAGCCAATAGTCAGGAGCAGGAGAGCAGTCAGAACTATACAAAGTATCAAAGGATTATAATGTGAGGTGAATTCAATAACTGGATCCTATTGTAAAGATAAGCAACACAAAACTATTGGAAACAATACTGAAGACCAGGCAGTGAGCCCAACCAGAGGGAAAGTTTTGAACCCCTTAAGGACCAGAGAGAGTACATTCCTTTACCCTAAAGAACCAGACAGAGTACATTCGGGAGTTGGCAAATGTGATTGATCACATGTACTGGCTCCCCGAAAGAGAAACTGAAACTGATTGCTCTGGTCTTGGAGCAGTCAGTATTAGATGTGCGGCGTGATCACAGCTTTGAGCAACCTTTGATAAGTACAAGTGAGCTGAACAGTCAGACATGACATCTGATACAGGAAAGCTGACTAGTCAAACATAATAACAGAGTTCAGATGTAACATACACAGCATCAAGCACACTATGAATCAACTACAGCTGTACTAACACACAGACACCAAGTACAACGACAGTATAAAACATCACTGTGTATATGATCAAACATAGCACCAAACACATATACAGAACCAGTATCTGACAGTAACTTATTGGTGCAAGGGCAGCCTCCAGCATGATTTTATGCATCAATGGCAGTATGATTTATAGCAAGGAAGGTGATGGGTGACAGAGGAGCCATTCTTCAGAACCAGTTGCATGCAGGAGGAAGAAAGATTAATGGAACTGAGTGCTTCCTGCCCATGACCTGTTGTATTTTGTTGGCATAGAATGGATAGAACTAAATGGGTTTGGTTCCTGATGAATGTGTGCAGGCCACCTGGTGGTAAATCTACAGTACTACAGTCTAGTTCCTGTATTTACACTGAGATCAAGATTAAGATTAAGAAAAGAAAACCACATATATGAAGTTTATGGCCATTGAGCATGTACCTCCCTCTGGGTCTTATGACCAGATTCAAAGACTCAATAGCGGGAAATATTTTGGGATATTCAGGTTATCAACTCTTTTCCCTCTAGGTTTAAATTAAGTCTGTGAATCCACTCATGGTTAATCCCCCCCGCCCCACTTTCCTTTTTTTGTTACATTTAGGTAGCATATTTTATATTTTTATTTTTCTTATCCACCAATTAAGATTAGATGTAGTGTTAGTATATTATTCCAAATTATCACAATTATTTAGGGGGGTTATAGCTATATATTTTATACACATTTTTTCATATGTTTCTAATTGTCCTGGGGTTGCAGAGCCTTTGAGAAACTGTGGATGATGCAGGGAGACATATGTTAATTGCTTTGTTTCATCTTGTGCTCTCTGAGGACTATGGAATTTTTGGATAATATCTACCAACACGTTTTATCATTTGGAGTCTCTTAATGTTGATAGCATTTCCTGATTCCCTTTTGTGGAGTCTATATTCTTTAATTACTGGACTATATATACACTTAGTGTATGGTCTATTAAGTTGGGAGAAGTATCACTGCAACTGGGAAATTAGGAGTTGTGTATCTATATATCTGGTATATTTATAGCTTTTATATACAGTAATGTGCAAATGTTTTAGGCAGGTGTAAAAAATGCTGTAATGTAAGAAGGCTTTCAAAAATGTTAATAGTTTATATTTATCAGTTAGCAAAATGCATAGTAAGTGAACAGAAGAAAAATCTAAATCAATATTTGGTGTGACCACCCTTTGCCTTCAAAACAGCATATATTTTTCTAGGTACATTTGCACACAGTTTTTTAAGGAACTCTGCAAGTAGGTTGTTCCAAACATCTTGGAGAACTAACCAGAGTTCTTCTGTGGATTTAGGCAGCCTCAGTTGCTTCTCTCTCTTCATGTAATCCCAGACAGATTTGATGATATTGAGATCAGGGCTTTGTCAGGGCCATACCATCACCTCCAGGGCACCTTGTTCTTCTTGATGTTGAAGATAGTACTTAATGACTTTGGCTGTATGTTTGGGGTTGTTGTCATGCTGCAGAATAAATTTGGGGCCAGTAAGGTGCCTCCCTGATGGTTGTCACGGTATTTGAAGACTCTCAGACTTAAGGTTTGGTAAAAACGTAACTTTATTGAAAAGTTAAGGCAATTCCCCGTAGGGTATCATACATATATAACAATACAACAATAATGACAAGAGAATAGATTCTACCGGCCTTGCCAATAATACCGGGCAAGGCAACCCGAGTGACAGTTGCAATAGCGATAGGCTCTACCGGCCTTGCCTATACCGGGTAAGGCAATCGTGAGATGACAGATACCGGTTCTACCGGCCTTACCAATACCGGGCAAGGCAGCCCAATGGAGTACTGAGTGTAGGCTCTACCGGCCCTGCCAATACCGGATAAGGCAACCTTAGGATGGCAGCAAGAACAGGTTCTACCGGCCTTACCAATACCGGGCAGGGCAGCCTGAGGAAATACTGATAGTAGGCTCTACCGGCCCTGTCTATACCGGGTAAGGCAACCTTAAGATGAAAACGTATATAGGTTCTACCGGCCTTACCAATACCGGGCAGGGCAGCCCAAGAGAGGAGACCCAGCTGTCAGGTGACAATGATAGTAGTATGGAGAGGAACAATAGTCTCCTCAGCAGAAGTCTTTAGCCTGAGAACACCAGACAACTGCGTAAAGAATTGGACAGCAACCTGTCCTCAGTATATGAGTAGTCAAGGAGCAAACCAGCGTCCGCACGCTGGGACCAACAGTTACTAGCGCCACCAGGTTTAATGGAGTAAACCAGCGTCCACATGCTGGGACCAACAGTAATGAGCGCAACCAGATCAATGGAGTAAACCAGCGTCCGCACGCTGGGACCAACAGTAATGAGCGCAACCAGGTTAATGGAGTAAACCAGCGTCCGCACGCTGGGACCAACAGTAATGAGCGCAGCCAGGTAAATGGAGTAAACCAGCGACTGCACGCTGGGACCAACAGAGTGAGCGCTACCAGTTTAATGAAGTAAACCAGCGTCCGCACGCTGGGACCAACAGAGAGAGAGCACCAGGTAAATGGAGTAAACCAGCGTCCGCACGCTGGGACCAACAGAGAGAGCGCACCAGGTTAATGGAGTAAACCAGCGTCCGCACGCTGGGACCAACAGAGTGAGCGCAACCAGATAATGGAGTAAACCAGTGTCCGCACGCTGGGACCAACAGTATAGGTCGCCGGAGCGAGAAAGAACAATGTCGCCTAAGCGACAGCAGACAGAGAGAGAGTCCAGAGATAAAGCGGAGGATACACCGGAGCGAGCACAGCTGTACAGACAGATGACCGGAACTGCTGGAGCCACGGAAGAGACCAGAACCGGCTGGAGAGACAAGCAGGCAGGAGACTCAGGAACGATCAACTGGCGAGGTACTGGAACCCAGGAACACAGGAACACTGGAGCAACGGAGTACTGGAACACAGGAACACCGGAACAACGGAGTACTGGAATACTGGAACACTGGTATATCAGGCCCAAAAGACTGACAAGCAGGTCAGGTAAAGTGATGTCAGAAACACCACGAAAGGGCAACCTGGGAGTGCCCAAACTCGGTTTAAATAGACTGAGTGAGGAGGGCTGATAACAGACAGCCAATGAGGAGCTCCAGCAAGTAATAGACACAGGATAGCACGAATCACGGGCACCGTGATAATGGTATTGCATTATGGATAAGAATCTGCCTGTACTTCTCAGCATTGAAGAGACCATTAATACTGACCAAATATTCAACTCCATTTGCAGAAATGCAGCCCCGAATTTGCAAGGAACTTCCACCATGCTTCACTGTTGCCTGCAGACATTCATTCTTGTACTGCTCTCCAGCCCATCGGTGAACAAACTGCCTTCTGCTACAGCCAAATATTTCAAATTGTGACTCATCAGTTGAGAGCACTTGCTGCCATTTTTCTGCACCCTGGTTCCTGTGGTTTTGTGCATAGTTGAGCCACTTGGCATTGTTTCCACGTCAGAGGTATGGCATTTTGGCTGCAAGTCTTCTATGAAGACCACTTCTGACCAGACTTCTCCGGAGAATACATGGGTGTACTGGGGTCCCACTGTTTTCTGCCAATTCTGAACTGATGGCACTGCTGGACATCTTCTGATTGTGAAGGGAAGTAAGTATGATGTGTCTTTCACCTGCTGCACTAAGTTAATTGGCCGACCACTGCGTCAGTGGTCCTCAACGTTGCTTGTTTCTTTGTGCTTCTTCAGAAGAGCTTGGACAGCACATCTGGAAACCCCTCTCTTACTTGAAATTTCTGCCTGGGAGAGACCTTGCTGATGCAGTATAACTACCTTATTGTCTTGTTGCTGTGCTCAGTCTTGCCATGATGTATGACATTTGACATTAAACTTTCTTCAGCAACCTCACCTTGTTAGCTGAGTTTGGCTGTTCCTCACCCAGTTTTATTCCTCTTACACTGTTTCTGTTTCAGTTAATGATTGTGTTTCAACCTACATATTAAATTGATGATCATTAGCACCTATTTGGTATAATTGATTAATCATGCGCCTAACTATATGCCTACAAAATTCTGACCTTATGCAAGTGTACCTAGAAGAACTGATGTTGTTTTGAAGGCAAAGGGTGGTCACACCAAATATTGATTTGATAGAGATTTTTCTTCTGTTAAGTCACTATGCATTTTGAATATTAACTAGGGATGAGCGAGCACCCCGATGCTCGGGTGCTCGGGTGCTCTGACCGAGCACCCCCTGATGCTCGAGTGCTCGGCCGAGCACCCGAGCCCCATTCAAATGAATGGGAGCACTCGAGCATTAAACCAGGCACCCCCTGCTCTGATGAGCGGAGGGTGCCTGGTCAATGTCCCCCTTCATCTCCGCTATGCCCCTCTTCCACAATGTCCCCCTTCATCTCCTATGCCATAGCGGAGATGAAGGGGGACATTGTGGAAGAGGGGCATAGCGGAGATGAAGGGGGACATTGTGGAAGAGGGGCATAGAGTCTATGCCCCTCTTCCACAATGTCCCCCTTCATCTCCGCTATGCCCCTCTTCCACAATGTCCCCCTTCATCTCCTCTATGGCATAGGAGATGAAGGGGGACATTGTGGAAGAGGGGCATAGCGGAGATGAAGGGGCACATTGTGGAAGACGGGCATAGCGGAGATGAAGGGGGACATTGTGGAAGAGGGGCATAGAGTCTATGCCCCTCTTCCACAATGCCCCCCTTCATCTCCGCAATGCCCCCTTCATCTCCGCAATGCCCCCGTACCTCCATTCCCTGGTGGTCCAGCGGAGCGTCTTCGGATCTGTGCCTCTTCCGGCACAGATCCTCTTCACCCGAACATGTCGGGCGAGCACATGGCGGTACTCGTACGAGTACCGCCATGTGCCGAGCAGAGCGATGCTCGAGCCGATCCGAGCATCGGCCGAGCACGCTCGCTCAACACTAATATTAACGTCTATTTTTGAAAGCATTCTTACTTTACAGCATTTTGTACACCTGCCTTTTGCACATTACTATATATATATATATATATATATATATATATATATATAATGCATATTTTTTTTATTATTTTTCATATAGTGTATATGCTTAATTTTGATATCTAGTAAGAATTGGAGTGTATGTATTAATATACATATAGTACATAGTCTTTGTTCTTTCATTTCCCATATTGGGGTTATTTGGTTTGAATTGTATGATGTATGATTTGTATGGAACTTGAATAAGGGAATATGTATGAAGTATGGTTTATTACAGTGTTTGAAGTTCCACTTTCCCATTCTGGAGGTCCCGAGGGATGTACACAAGTTCATCATATTTCTTTTCATTTGTCTTTTATATCTGGGTTAACCAGACGTTTTGTGGTGTTTTATGTATATTCTCCTGGTCCTTTATATTTGGGGGACTGTATATATGCAAGTAATTGTCATTTATTATAAACAGTTTGCATTAATTGGTTATTATGATCAAGGGCCGAATATATGTCACGGTATTTTGGATTGAAGTTATATGGTGCCATAGATCATAAATATATGCACAATTCTGCTGTCCGATTTGATCAGATCAAGTTAAACATATTTGTATAATGATTGTTTTTTATTGTTTGGTGGATTCTGACACCAGATTTGTTAATGGAGTTATCATTCCTCCTTAGGTTTAAGTATTGGAGGCTTGTCTTTCTGTTAACCAGATCACAATGGCAGCATCTTTTATGTTAGTCTGGCTTTTTTTTATGGTTGGCAAGCAAAACCAGGAGTCAGATGGTATAGTTAAGATAACCTTTATTTTGAGAATAATAACAGTAATGCAATATATATATATATATACACACAGTGGGTGATCGAGGAGGCGAGTACTGTATCAGGAATAGCAGTCTCCCAATATCTCTACCACACTGTCCGAGACAAGGCTTCAGCCTACTGGAGTCTCAAGGTATGGTAAAGCCCAGATCTAGCACTGACTCAACCTGCAGTCAGTCTAGGAACGGAGTCTATATTGTATGCAACACGGAAGCTACTGACTCAAGCCTGCAGTCAGTAGCTAGGAGTCTGCTAGAGCCCCAGGTCAGTACTAGGAGGGATGTCTGAGGAACAGAACCAACACACGTAACGAACAGACAGGGCCTTCTAGTAAGTACCAGATAGGATAGTCAGACAAGCCAAGGTCATACACGGAGCGGGTAGTCAGACAGAGCCATAGGTTTGCACCAGATAGCATAGCCACTGACATGATAGAATGTTGGATGTGCAGTGGACAGAGCCCCAGGTCAACACCAGAGTGGGTAGTCGAACAAGCCTAGGTTATACACGGAGTGGGTAGTCAGCCAGAGCCACAGGTTTGCACCAGAAATAATATCTGAGCCAAATCAGAGTGCAAAAGGAGAATAATCAGACAGAGCCACAGGTCAACACCAGAATGGATGGACAGACAAACCGGATCATACACAGGAATCAGGAATACAAGATAATGAACTGCTCAAAACAACAATGTAAGGGTAACTGAGTCAGGAATCAGTCTGCCCTTTAAACCCCTTCTCAGGAAGTAGGTAGGAGGAGCAGCTCAGAGGGAGGAAGAGACTACAGGCCTCAAACACATAAAACAGAGGCCTGCAGCATGCTGAAGCCTCGCTCCTGCAGAAAACGCATCTAGCATTGTAAGCATCACCAGAAGTGGTGACGCTACAAGGTACTTTGACAGTACCCTCCCTTCAAAGACCCCTCCTCTGAGGGACCGGACCAGGTTTGAAACGTGCATGGAATCTGCGCATCAGGAGAGGAGCATGAACATCAGTAGCAGGGATTCAGGAGCTCTCCTCCGGACCATATCCCTTCCAATGGATAAAATACTATAAGTGCCCTCTAACCATATGGGAGTCCAGAATACTTTGTACCTCATATTCCTCATGATCTGCAACTATCACGGGAGCAGGACTGACATGAGCGGAGGTATACCGGTTGCAGACCAAGGGCTTTAACAGGGAGACATGAAAGACATTATGTATACGCATATTGGCATGTAGTTCCAATGCATAAGCCACCGGGTTAATCTTGCGCAACACCTTGAAGGGACCAACAAATCGAGGAGCCAATTTGTTGCATGGGACCTGGAGGTGCAAGTTATGGGACGACAACCACACTCTATCTCCAACCTGGAAGGTCGGTGCTAGCAAACGTCTATGGTCAGCCTGCATTTTTTTTGTGGCTGCACTGAACCACGTAGGGTATGCTGTACCCAAGCCCATGAGGAACGGAGTGCCCGCAAATGCTCATTCAAAGCTGGAATAGCTTGTGCTTGGAAGGTTTCGGGAAGAACTGAGGTTTGGAACCCATAGTCAAACAAGAACGGAGAACTCTGAGTAGAAGAGTTCACAGCATAATATCTGGCAAACTCCACCCAGGGCAACAGGGTAGCCCAATTGTCATGGTGGTCAGAGAAATAGCAGAGGAGAAATTGCTCCAAGGCTTGGTTTGACCTTTCTGCCGCACCGTTGGATTGTGGATGGTATGCGGAGGAGAATGCCAATTGAATTCCCATTTGAGCACAGAAGCACTTCCCGAAGCGAGACTCTATCAGAAACAATCACCTATGGAATACCATGGAGTCGAAACACCTACCTGGCAAATACCACCGCCAATTCCTGTGCGGATGGTAAGCCCTTAAGTGGCACAAAGTGAGCCATCTTTGAGAATTTGTCTACAATCATTAGTATTGCAGTAAAGCCCATGGACCTAGGAAGGATGACCATGAAATCAATGGATAAGTGTGACCAGGGGCGTTCCTCGTTGGCCACAGGCTGGAGCAAGCCAACCGACAGATGTGGAGGAGACATTTTGAGCACACGTGGTGCAGGCCGCGGTAAAGGCAGCACAATAAGAGCGGAGGCGCGGCCACCAAAACAGTCTAGACAAGGACCAGATTAACTGGTTGTGCCCAATATGGCCAGCAATTTTGGAAGCATGGCATGTCTCCAGAATTTTTATGTGGAACTGAGCTGGTACAAAACATCTCCCACTAAAAGTCTCTGCAGGGGCCGATGCTTGGGCGGACAGTATCTCCTCTCCCAGAGGAGAAATAATGCAGGTACGTATCGTGGCAAGAATGCGATCAGAAGGAATGATCGGAGTGGGAGGAACCTCCTCCTTGGACCTACTACAAAATTAGCATGACAGGGCGTCAGCCTTAACATTTTTTAAGCCCGGAAGATAGGAGACCACGAAATTAAACTTGGATTGGAATAGTGCCCATCTGGCCTGACGGGAGGACAGCCGCTTGGCTTCAGACAAGTACGTCAGATTATTGTGGTCTGTAAGGATCAAAAAGGGAGAACTGGTACCCTTCAACAGATGACGCCACTCCTTTAACGCCAAAATTATGGCCAGCATCTCCCTGTCACCAATCTGATAAACCCTTTCTGCCTTCGATAGTTTTTTTGAGAAGTAGCTACAAGGGCGCAAATCCTCTCCAGGAGCTGACCGTTGAGGATCGGAGCAGCAGTGAGTGCACTTTGGCTCCTTTCCGCATCATGTCAGTGATGGGTTTTACAATGGTCGAGAAAGTTCTTATAAATTTATGGTAATAATTGGCAAAGCCCAAAAATCTTTGGATCACCTTAGGTCCCGCTGGACAAGCCTGCTGAACCACAGCCAAAAGTTTTTTGGGGTCCATCTTGAACCCAGATGCGGATATAACATACCCATGACCTTGTTTTAGCCTGACCAAATTGTACACCACCCTCAAATCGAGCTTGGTAAATATAGTAGAACCTTTGAGGCAGTCAAACAGCTCAGTGATCAATGGTATGGGATATGCATTTTTTACCATCAATTTGTTTAAGCCCCGAAAACCAATACAAGGGCATAATTCTCCGTCCTTCTTTTTAACAAAAAAAAATCCAGCACCCGCAGGGGATGAGGATTTCCGAATGATGCCCCTCTCCAAGGCATCAGCAACATATTCCTCAATGACCTTATTCTCTTCTACAGATAGAGGGTACGTACGACCCTGTGGAGGAGTAGTCCCAGGCAGGAGCTCGATCATACAATCGTATGGTCTATGGGGAGGTAAAGCTCCAGCCTGGACTTTGTTAAATATCTCAGAAAACTGTGAACAGGCCTCCCATAGGCCTTGAAACTCCGCACAATCAAGTCTGATGGGATGTGAAAGACAAGGCTCCTCACAGTGAGTGCCCCAGGACAAGATCTTACACGTTATCCAGTCAATTTTAGCGTTATGCTTTTGTAACCATGGAAACCTTAACACAATAGCATAGTGCGGAGAGTTTATCACCTGAAACTTCAGGGTTTCCGTATGCAGGGCTCTCACACTTAGGGTAAGTGGGCCCGTCTCATGAGTAATATGTGCTGGCAGCAGGGGTCTGCCATCAATCGCTTCAACCACCAAAGGAGAGTTACGCGGCAATAAAGGAATACCAAAACGATCAGAGAATGAGGCGTCCACAAAATAACCTGCCGCCCCAGAGTCTATCAAGGCAGGCACAGGAATAGACTCTTGAGCCCAAGATAGAACTATGTCCAGCAAGGGTTTAGCCTGAGAGGTTTCAGAGGACTGTAAGATGCCCTGACAGGATCTTAGGTGCGAGTGTTTCCCGGACGTACCGGGCATGATTTCAGTAGGTGACCATGTTTACCGCAGTAAAGACATAGTCCCTCCCTCCACCTATAGGCCCTCTGTGCTGCAGAGAGTCGGGTAGCCCCCACCTGCATAGGTTCACCACTCGTAGTGTCGGAAACAGGAGGCATGGGAGGTGAGGGAGGACAGGGTGGACAAGAATAGCTGTAGGACATGCTGGTAGGATGCCTCCGCAGGCACTCCTTAAACGAAAGTCTCTCCTGGACCCGTGTATCTATGAGGATGACAAAGGATATCACCTCATTCAGACTATTAGGTAGGTCACGAGCAGCAATCTCATACGTCATGTAATCGCAAATCCCTTGGGAGAATGCATCTATCATGGCCTCATTGTTCCACCCTACTTCAGCTGCTAGAGTTCAAAATGCGCTCCACTGTGCGGTTACCCTGGTGGATAGTCATGGGATGTTTGGAAGCCAAGGTCCTGCGACCTGGCACATCAAATACGCGTTTAAATGATACCACAAGTTCTGTAAAAGTTTCTCCGTCTCCCATAAAGGATTAGCCCAAGCCAATGCCTTGCCAGCCAGGAGAGAAATCATAAGTCCAACCCTACTGCACTCAGTAGGGAAGGCATGAGGAAGCATCTCAAGGTATATGCCCAACTGATTTATGAAACCGCAAAATAACTCAGGTTCACCACTATAGTTTTGTGGGAGTGGAGCGGAACCAGTTAACCCTCAGACCTGTCCAGCATCAGAGACCCACACTGCTGCTGGGTAGACATTTCCAATGCTCATTAAAAATACAACCAACAACAGTGAAAACCCTCTCTGACTGTATGTTTACTGGTTTACTGGTGGGCAACTAAGTGTATCCACTGCAATTTGCACCAGTGCTAGCCACACTGATTGTTTTCTTTACCTGTACTTGATTGGGTCATCATTTCTGCCTAGAACATAGGTATCCTGCAGAAAGGCAGTAACCATCTCAGATGCAGTAGGGCCACGCCTTTCAGTTAGACTGTGTTCATGCATGTCAGTTACCAACTCACATTAAGGGCGCAAGTCCTATAGAGAAGTGAAAGTTCGACCACCAACACCACCATGACCACCCTGCCCCGCACACACACACAGACACCATAACCACCAGCTATGTTAGACTGCTACTGCCCCTGAGAAATCAGAATGGTTTCTGTGATAAAGATGCCCTGTATTCTCGTAATGCTTGGGATGTTGCTTTCAATGGTGTAATAATTTTTGTAACTTCCCTGTGCTTTCTATTTCTTTTTGGGCCCATAATTTCCTCTCTCTCCTCCTTCACAATTCAATGTTCAGATCATAAGGATTTCTTTGACAGAATCTGATTCATCAAAAAAATGCTGTTCATACTTTGGCAGAAATGCAGACATAAAGTGGGGTCTAGCAGTGCAGCAAGAAAGTATTTCTCATTGCTGTTTATAGACAATATTCTAGGATCCTGCTAAATGTATGCTAATATATCGATCAGCAGCTGGGTCATATCTGTTTTGTTATTATGAACAGAATTGTGCACTATTTAGTTTATTCTGCAATAAATAAAGGAAATATTCCCTTATTTCTGCCCCAGTCTGACTAACCAAGGAGACCTCATAACATAAACTGCCATTGACCAGCTGATAATGAAGCCCTCCCCCAAAGCCTTCCAGTTAAGCATAGTCTATTTGCTGATGGCCTTGTTCTGCTTATATGGGTCTACTCACTTGGGCAAAGTGCAATTCCTTCTATTACGGACCACATTTTCAGTTGGTAATGGTCCAGGTGTTTTCACTCTTGTATGGAACATAATACATTACCTAACCAGCTAAAATGCAAAGATTTTGTGCATGATATTCAGAATTTATGTGATGGTTTCAGATTCTGACAGAAAGCAAATAAGGACATGAACAAAGCGGAGTATATGCAACTTTCAAGCATTGGAGTACAAGCCATTTGTCTATCACTTAAGTCAGTTTATTTAAGACATCTACGGCTTTGAGGAACTGTCTCTTAGAGCTTTTCATACATAAAGTGGCATGCAAATTGTATGAGCTGCTCTACAGCTGGACTTTGCTACTATTGACAGAGTAGATGGTGGTGGTGGTGATGGCGGTGGTGACATTCTGCTGCTTTTAAATATTGCTGATGGGAAAGATACCCAGTGAGATTTCACAATCATGTAGAATATATGCTTCCCACTTGTCCACATATCTGAGGTTACGTGAACTATCTTGCCATATTTGTGAATAGCTAACAAACTGTAATGAACTGCTATTATCAATACAAAAATGAATGTGGCTGTTACACAGAAAAAGAATGTGGCTTTTATACAGATTTGTGATCATAAGCCAGTTTTGTACAAACAAGAAAAAGAATTAGCAGAATCTTTTTTTTCTCACATTTATGCAATTATTAATTAGAATTCTGATACTGGTTAATTTAAAGCCCACCCCTCACACATTCAAAGCACTCCACTCACATTCCATACATGTACCTGGTTAACATGTGGTACATTCCATATTGTCATCAACTGCAGGGGAGGGCTGGCCTGGGGGGCAGAGGGGCAATTGCCCCCGGGCTGATCATATGTCTGGGCCAGTGGGCCACTGCCTCACTCAGTCTCCCAATTGCTGCTGTAAATGGAGCTACACTAGTGATACCACAGAGCTTACAATTGAAATGGAGCTACATAAATGATACCACAGAGCTGCAATCCAAATAGAGCTACACTAACAGCATAACCCATTTCCCTTGTAAGCTCTATGGTATCAATCATGTTGCTGTACTTAAGTTGTAAGCTCTATGGTATCACTAGAGAAGCCGTATTTCAATTGTAAGCTATGTGGTCTCGTTTACCTTACTTAACAGCATTAATACCAATATTAAAAGTAACTAAAGGGGATGGGTTGGGACACTGGGCTGGAGCGACTGAAGAAATGGGCCAGTAGATTGTATTTGCCCCCCAGGCCACAAGTTGCTAGCCCTCACCTGATCAACTGTCAAGAGTGTTTTATTGTACCTGTGCCTGACAGATCTGCGGGAACAATTCTTCCCATAAATGAAAGGGTGAAACCAACTTCTGTTATTTTGTCTGATATTTTGAATGCCTGCAAGGACATTGCAAAACTTGATTATCACCATGAAACGGTAAACCATAATTTTATTTTTGTTGACCTCATGGTAGCCAACACACAAATAGTTGAAAGAGTGTAGGCAGCCAAGCAGGGCAATAAATACAGGTGAGGGATTAGCTGAGATTTTCTAGAACATTTTTTATCAGAATTCATGTTTTACATAGCTTACATGCTTCATTTTGGCCTGCTGTATCTGTCAAGACTACATAAAATTTATACTTCATGCTGATTCTGTCAAGACTACATAAAATCCTATCTAGTGGTTTAAACCACTACATAAAAATAGCAATAATAAAGTAATAACACAATCCTATCTAGCAATGGGCTTTTAATTGTACAGTTGATGACAGCTGACAGTTACAGTTGATGACAGCATGGAATGAAATGTGTGAGTGGTTTGCTTTTAATGTGTACATGGTGGGTTTTTAATTAACCATTACTGAATGACTTCTGGGGATTGCTAAAATTAGCAGTACTAGTTCTGCAATTATAGTTTGCTACACTCTAATTCAAGCATATCAAACATGCGGCCCTGGGGCCATGTGCTAATAAACTGCTGCCCCAACAGGATTCCTCATTTTACAGTGTGGCCCTGCTGGTACAAGTTCCATATTAGATCAGATTGGCTTGCTTTCACCTTAGAGAACATGGGTTGGAAACCTTTGGTTTTCCAGTTTTATTTGCTGGTTAGAGATGATAGGAGTTGTGGCTTTCAAAAGCCTGAGGAGGAGGGCAAGGAAGCGCACTTGCCACTGCTACACTTGCCCCTTCCATATAAACATAGGGGCTGAGTGGGCTGGCATAGGTGTAAGTTTATGGCTTTGCTCCCCCCCGGATAAATTTCTGCCAACTGTATTATGAAGACAACAACCTAGGTAAAATTAAATTAAAGGAGCAGTAAACTTTTTATATGAAAAAACATATATTGTAGGGCATTTCTTGTTGAGTAACATAAGGGTGCTCCCACTGCTGACAGATGTATATTTCCAGTGTTTAAACCTGTGTTTATTTACATTAGCAGTGCCCTGTAGTGGTCACAATCCAATTAGTTCTCCTGTTACGTTCTCATGGAGAGGAAAGTCAGTGACTTACAGTTCTCCATAGAATGTGAAAGAAATTGCTTGTCACTTCCTGTCAGAACTATCAGGAAGCAAATGCACTGTAAATTAAAGTGATAGTAATACTTCAAAAAATGTTATTTTATATTGTAGCCATTAAAAAAATCATGAAGAACGATATCAGTCTTATCTCTCAAACCTTTATAGTTTGAGAGATATTCACAAGCAAAGTTCCCCCTCACTGACGTCACCGCTCTAGCTGTCAGATTTGGAATCTGGTCCGCAGACTGGCTGATGCTCTACAGCAGAACCTAGTTTGCAAGATATAAGAAGAACTACTTCATTGAAATGGTATACAAAGTGTGCCTGTTTTGCAAGCAAACTATGTAGACCATTCCAATTAACTAGTTATTTTTATATCTTGCTTTCTTGGCTCTGCAGACCGGATTCCAGATCTGACAGCTAGATGGCAGACTTGACTGTTTCGGTCAGTGAGGGGAAACTTTGCTTGTGAATATATCTCACACCATAAAGGTTTGAGAGATAAAACTGATATCGTTCTTAAAGGGATAGTAATACTTAAAATATAAAAAAATATGTTGTAGGGTTTATCCCCCTGAGTAAAACAAGGGTACTCCCACTGCTGAAAGATGTTTCATTCAAAAGTTATTAATTTTCAAAGTTGAATTTTTTAGGTGCAATATCACAGTGGCCTGAAATTGTACAGTGGTGCTGTTGCTACACCATCCTATGGAGATTTATGGTCCCGGGACCAGAGCTGTCTGTAGGATCATGTAGCAACAGCGCCACTGTACAATTTCAGGCCACTGTGATATTGCACCTAAAAAATTCAAATTTGAAAATTAATAACTTTTGAATGAAACACCTTTCAGCAGTGGGAGTACTCTTGTTTTACTCAGGGGGATAAACCCTACAACATATATTTTTTTACATTTTAAGTATTACTATCCCTTTAATGATTTTTTAATGGGTACAATATAAAATATTTTTTTTCAAATATTACTATCACTTTAACTTCATGATTATTTGAACTTTTGTAACATCTGAATAAAACAGAATAAAACAACTGGCAGCAGTGGGAGTAACCTTGATTTACTCAGCAGTAAAAGCTTTATAACATACATTTTCATAATATATGTATACTACTCCTTTAAGCACCACTGTTTCTAGGGCATAGTTCCACTTTAACTTTCAAAGTAAAGTTATCAAAGCAACATAAGAAAATGGGCTGTAAACAACTAATAAAAGTATAAACTGATGTGTCCATTACACAATACAGAAATTATAAGCAGTTCATATAAACTGCAAATTGTGTAACATATCCAAAAGGTATATGAAAGAGTTGAGATCAGAACTCTATGTAGGCCTGTAAAGTTTTTCCACATTGATCTTGACAAACCATTTCTGCAAGGACATCCCTTTGTTCTTGTGGGGCATTGTCATGATGAAACAGGAAAGCACCACCCCCAAACTGTTGCCACTAAGTTGGAAATACAGAATCTTCTAGATTGTCATTGTACTATGTTCCTTCACTGGAAATAATGGGCCTAGTCCAAACCATAAAAAACAGCCCCAGACCACTATGCTGTCAGGCAGGCAGCATTCTGCTGATGTCTGTCAAACCTAAGCCTGACTGCCAGATGATGAAGTGTGATTCAACACTGTAGAGAACATATTTCCATTACTCCCGAGTCCAATGGTGGTGAGCCATACACCACTACAACTGATGCTTGGCATTGGACATGGTGATCTTGTGCTGACGTTGCTTCCAGGGGCAGGTAAGAACTCATCAGTGAGTGCTGTAACCTATTACAGATGAGAGCGACTGTAGTTTTTCAGGCACAGAAAGTCATCCATTCACCTGTGTTGTGAAAAACTACCACAGGGAAAAAAACACATTGGGCACTACATTTTTTTTCCATTTGAAGCAATGAAAAATATTGAGAATTAGTGATTCAGTTCCATGTGTTGGGCAGTAACATGCATTAAGGGACCCCACTTTATAACCAGAAATCAGCGGCAACTTTTTTTTTGGTGAAGTGGAAATAACTGAAAACACAGTGACCAGTGGATATATTGATATGGGGCCCTAAGCCTCAATACATCCAAAGTACAGAAAAATGTGTGTAATGTAAAAAAAATTTACCTTATGAGTGCCTTTGTGGCACGCAACACATTGCATATCCCACTGGGAATCACAGGGTTAATCTGACTAAAACTAATACCATCTCCTGAAAATAAACAGTTACCTGAAAGTCTGCTGTCCAGCGGGGTCTTCAGCACCCTGGTCATACAGTTCAAGTTTTTCTTTAATCTTCTATATTGCTTTTTCTTCTGTCTTCTTATCTTCTCTCTTCTAATCTGCCAAAATAGAATGCCACAATAAATAAAAAGAAAATCCATGTTCAAAGATATGCCAGAAATGGCCGTTGCCACTGTGGCTGCCACAGGTGGCAGGAGAGAAGAGGAAAAAATCCCTCCCTTAGATACCTCTTGGTCCATTGCCCAAGCCATTCTGAGTAAAATGTGAACAGAGACTGGCTTTTATAAGGCCAGTCTCTGTTCTAAATGGTTACCAGCCTTCCATTAGATTGGAAAGGGGGTAATGCACCTCCCAGCCAATAAGCTTCTAGAGGGAGGGATGACCAGCCTGGAAGTGTATCTCCAACACTATTCTAACAGCTCCACAAACAGCTCACTTTATTTATTTGTTTGTTTATTTATTTTTTGTTTGTTGCATAAAGTCACTAGAAAGCACAGTATGTTCCTTTCTCTCTCACTTCCAAGCACAGACTGTCAACCTGCGTGAAGCTGGCACCCTGTTATACTAGCACTATGGGAATACTAGCACCGTTGGGTGGCAATTTAGTTCTACCTTTAACTTCAATTCATTACACAAGCAAAATAGTGGAAAATCTGCACTTTTTGTGGAAAATTTTCTGCTCAGTGGAAAGTGCCCTTTTTTTTGCCTGTTTCACTTTAGAGGTTGGAAGTTTAACTCATACAGGCACAAGACTCAAATGCTCCTGCAGTTGAAACATAGTTACAGTAATGTTGAGCATGGGAAAACTTCCCACTCTCACCACAGAGCATGAAATAAAGAGAGAGGTAAAATAGAGTCACCTTGTTCTACTCTTGCAAGAACATTTACAGCTTTCTTTAAAACTTCAAGTTGGACAGGCTCTTAAACCCTCAAAAAAGAGAACGATTTCTTGGAAAATCCAGACATATGGTAACTGATGCCATCTTCCTTTTCAGAGGCTCAGCTACTCCTTCAAGGGAGTAAACCTCCTATTTAACCCCTTGGTTTTGTGCAGGATAATGCAATACATGAGGCTTCTGGGGACAAAATACCTCCAGGACCAGGCTAAGCAGTCGGCCATTCAGTCACGGACAAAGGGCCCACCCCAGGTGATGCCTGTCCATGCCCAGGCATCCATGAGGGCAGTGGAATAATGGAGGTCCCTCGCAGACTTGGGAGGGCCTCCAGAAAGTTTGGCCTGTTATGTTTATTTGTACCTCACGGGCCCCCAAACAGTGTGTTCAGTTGTTCCAGGGCCCTGGAGAGTCTCTGGGCTCATCTGCAGCTATAGCCAGAGCTGCAGTATTTGTATCTCGGCTGGGCTTATAGCAGAGAGGTGAGAAATAGAATCACGTGCAGCCACATGCTGTGCCTCACGTAATGAGGTTATGGTATGAGTGGGCTGCTTAAGTCTTCCAAACTCCAGTTACAGACTTGCATTTGTGCATTGCTGGTGTACTTTTGTCATGTTCCTCTCTGGCTGCATGTGGGACAATGTGTTTTCAGCTGTGAGTGAAAACTTTATTTTATGCTTTAACTTAACAATTCTGCATCCAGCATTCTATAGTGCAAGGTGGCACTGGCCTCTCCAGATGCAGAATGGTTTGACCCATTGAATGCTAGAGACATCTTCAGCGCAGAGATATTGCTAGCATTCAAAAGAATAAAAAATAATACAGACTTTTGCTTTGTAACTCACTTTACAGGAAAAACATTGATTACTGGGGGGGGGGGCAACAACAATAGGGACTCAAACACCATAGGGTACAAATAAAAATCCCCATTAATTTAAATGGGGTTCTTAACACCTTGAAAGCTAGAGTGATCTTCAACATATAGCAAAGAAATTAATTGGAAAGCTCAAGCATTCAAGGGTTTACAAACACCATTTAATTTAAATTAATGGGGATTTTCAGAAAGTATAATTTTACCATGTAGAGCAGTTGGTTTCACAAGAATTTCACCTTTAAACCTTTGAGTAAAGCTGGCAAATGATCCAGCTTTCAGGAAAAGTAAGTTAAGACTGAAGAATACTCATCTTCCATTGGGGAGATATTCTGGAGACTAGTGGATTTCCTGGTGTACCTGAATGGAGACGGGAATTTCTCCATCTGTGAGTTCTTTCAGACTTACTTTTGACCATCTCACTTGTGAGTACTATTGCATTTTTTTCCATCTCATTAACAAACAGTTTTATACTATAGGGTTCCCTGTATTTTTTATTTGCTATGACCTGAGATTCTCTGGCCTTTTGGAAAGTGTGTGTCACAGGATCAGCCCTTTTCTGGAGAGTCCTACTGACAACTGGGTTTGGGCCAGTTTAATATCCCAATGATTCCTGTTTAGCTGTGTAATATATATGTAAAACCGCAGCATCTACGCTTGGGAGTATCTACCTATTGGGTGTTTTTTTGGTGGAGGTTGGTGCTGACAAAACAAGCTACACAAGGAGGCACCTTTGTTTTTCTTTCTTCTTTTTATTATACCATTTGAGTTGTACTAATGTGGCTACATTTCAATTCTAAGCTCTTTGGTATCCAAAGTATAGCGCCATTTCAATTGAAAGTTCTGTGAAATAGATCTACAATAGTACTGTAGCTTCATTTCAGTTGTAAAATCTGTGGTATTACTATTGTAGCTCCCTTTGAATTGAAAGCTCTATGAAATTACTAGAATAGCTAAATTCCAATTGAAAGCTCTGTGATATTACTAAAATGGAGCTACACGAGTGACACCGCTGAGCTTGAAGTTATCATGGAGCTATACTATTATGGTAGCTCCATTTCAATGGTGAGCTCTGTGGTATCAGTAGTGTAATTCTATTTCAATTGTAAGCTCTGTAGGAACTCTAGTGTAGCTCAGTTTCAATTGAAAGCTCTGTGGTATCAGTAATGTAGTTACTTATGAATTGTAAGCTCTTTGGTATCACTAGTGTAGATCCATTTCAGTTGTAAGCTCTGCCGTGTCACTAGTGTAGCTCTATTTAAATTTTAAGCTCTGTGATATCACTGCTGTAGCTACATTTCACCTGTATATTCTGTGGAATCAGTAATGTAGCTCCATTTCATTTGTAATCTCTGTGGTATTACAATTGAAATGGAGCTACACAAGTGATAACGCTGAGCTTACAATTAAAATGGAGCTATACTACTATTGTAGCTCAAATTCAATTGTAAACTCCATGTCATTACTTATGTTGCTCCATTTCAATTGTAAGCTCTGTGGTATCACTAGTGTAGCTCCATTTCAATTGTGAGCTCTATTGTGTAACTAGTGTAGTTCCATTTCAGGCATAAGCTTCTTGATATCCCTAGTGTAACTCCATTTCAATTGAAAGCTCTGTGAAATTACTAGTATAGCTAAATTTCCTGTGGTATTACATTTGAAATGGAGCTACACAAGTGACACCACTGAGCATGCAATTAACATGGAGCTATACTACTATTGTAGCTCCATTTCAATTGTGTGCTGTGTGGTATCAGTAGTGTAACTCTATTGCAACTGTAAGCTCTGTAGTATCACTAGTGTAGCTCAGTTTTAATTGTAAGCTCTGTGGTATCAGTACTGTAGTTACATTTCAATTGTAAGCACTTTGGTATCACTAGTATAGATCCATTTCAGTTGTAAGCTCTACGGTGTCACTAGTGTAGCTCTATTTAAATTTTAAGCTCTGTGGTATCACTGGTGTAGCTAAATTTCAGTTGTATACGCTGTGGAATCACTAATGTAGCTCCATTTCAATTGTAATCTCTGTGGTATTACAATTTTAATGGAGCTACACAAGTGATACCACTGAGCTTACAACTAAAATGGAGCTATACTATATTATAGCTCAATTTCAATTGTAAGCCCCATGGTATTACTTGTGTTGCTCCATTTCAATTGTAAGTTCTGTGGTATCAGTATTGTAACTCCATTTCAATTGTAAGCTCTGTGGTGTCACTAGTGTAGCTCCATTTCAGGTATAAGCTCCTTGGTGTCACTAGTGTAGCTCCATTTCATTTGTAAGCTCTGTGATAATTGTGCTAAACTAGTGATACCACAGAGCTTACAATTAGAATGGAGCTACACTAGTTTTGTTGCTCCATTTTAATTGTAAGCTTTGTGGTATCGCCTAGCATAGTTCCACTTCAATTGTAAGCTCCTTGGTGTCTCTAGTGTAGCTCCATTTCACTTGTAAGCTCTTTGGTATTGCTAGTGTAATCCGTTTCAATTGTAAGCTCAGTGGTATCCCTAGTGTAGTTACATTTAAAGTATAAGCTCTGTGTATCACGAGTTTAGCACAATTTCCATTGTAACCTCTGTGGTATCACTAGTGTAGGTGCATTTCAATTGCAAGCTCTATGGAACTACTAGTGAATCTCCATTTCAGTTTGTAAGTTCTGTGGTATTATAATCGAAATGGAGCTACAAAAGTGATACCACTGAGTTTACAATGGAAATGAAGCTACACTAGTATTGTATCTGTTACAGCTTACCTTAGTTTCAGCGTCATCTACAGACGCGAGGCTTCAAGCATGCAGCAGGCCTTTGTTTTATGTGTTTGCTTCCTGTAGTCTCCTCCTACCTACTTCTTCCTACCTACTTCCTCCCTCTGAGCTGCTCCTCCTACCTACTTCCTGTGGAGGGGTTTAAAAGGCAGACTGAGTCCTGACTCAGTTGCCTTTGTGTTGTTGTGCTTAGCAGTTTCCTTAACTTGGGCTCTGTGTATGAACTGGCTAGTCTTCCATCCAACCTGGTGCTGACCTGTGGCTCTGGCTGGCTACCTGAACTGTGCATGACCTGGCTTGTCTGACTACCCCCTCTGGTGCTGGCTTGTGGCTCTGTCTGCTCCTTTACCTAGCTTATGTTTGCTCCTTTACCTAGCAGACATCCAATCTAGTGCAGACCTGGGGCTCTGATAGACCAGCTCTGATACTGACTGCAAGATTGAGTCAGCTATCTACTTCCTCTCTGACTGCAGGCTGAGTCAGAGTCCTCTCCTTACTGACGACAGGCGTGCTTCGGTACATCTTCCACTTCGGATCAAGATCCTGTGTTCCTGTTCCTGACCCAGTTCCTGCTCCTGTTCTGTTCCTGGTTCCGGTAGAGACTACTAGTGGCTGAGGCCAAGCCTGGCAGCCTATTAGTTCTGATATCTGTGCTCGCTGGCTTGTAACCCTCTGCTTTTTACTACTGTATATATTTGCCTACCTACTACTATCAATAAACTGCATTTAACTATATCGTACTGACTCCTGAACTTTTCTGGGAACCATAACAGTATCTCCATTTCAATGTCACAGAAATAGTCCAACAGGGGAGAGGAGAAGGTAGATTGGGAGATAGCTGCCAATACCCTACGAGGGGGTATGATGGATTCTGTCCCTTGATTCTACTCTGAAGGTGCAGTGAACATCCTGGAGAGTGCATCAGCTTTGATATTCTTAGTACCCAGCCGGTAGGTAATAACGTAATTAAACTGGGCCAGGAACAGAGACCATCTGGCTTGTCTTGGGTTCATCCTTTTAGTGTCGCTGATTTACAGGAGATTTTTATGGTCCGTGAGAATCCATAGGGCAGGAATGATGGCCAGCAACTCTCTATTGGCCACATCATAATTCCTCTCGGCCTGCAAAAACTGTTTAGACATGAACCCACATGGATGAAGAGGACTGTTATGGGAGCTTCTCTGGGACAGGACAGCCCCTGCACCGACTTCGGAGGCGTCAACCTCAATCACAAAAGGCTGACTGGGGTCTGAATGTCTCAAAACTGGTGCCATGGAATATTTTTTTTTTAATACATTGAAGGCCTTGATAGCATCTGGAGGCCAATTAACAGAGTCTGCATTTTTCTTAGTAACAGCAGTGAGAGGAGCAGCAATCTTGGAATAGTCTCTGATGAACTTACGATAATAATTTGCAAACCCCAGGAATGTTTGAAGGGGCATGAGTCCAGAGGGTTGTGGCCACTTGAGTATGGAATCCAGTTTGGAGGGATCCATCTCGAAACCAGTAGAGCTGATGATGTAGCCTAGAAAGGGTAGCTTATCCACCTCAAAGATACATTTCTCCAACTTGGCGAATAAGTGGTTCTTATGGAGACGGAATAATACTTGGTTGACATGGGTGCGATGAGTGGGAAGATCAGGAGAGTGAATCAATATATCATCTGGTGCAGGAAGTGTCTGAGACACTCGTTTATGAATTCCTGGAAGACAGCAGGAGCATTGCAGAGCTCAAAGGGCTTGACTCTATACTCATAGTGTCCTGAGCGGGTATTAAATGCTGTCTTCCATTCATCTCTCTGACAAATCCTGATGAGGATATAGGCTCCCCTTAAAGGGATAGTATTACTTCAAAATTACTATCCCTCATATTGTAGCCCTTAATTAACTGAGTTAAATGACACCAGCGGCATCTCTCAAACCTTTATGGTTTAAGAGATAGCCACTTTCAAAGTTTCCTCTCCCCTGCTGTCAGCGTTCTGCTGCCAGCAGGAGAATCCGGTCTCTGAATCAAGTGGAGGCTCTTCAGCAGAGCCGATATCTCGTTATGGAAGGAAAAATGATTAATTGAAACAGTCTTTCACTTGTGCTCAGTTACCAAGCACACGTAGGAGACTGTTTCAATGAATAATTTTTCCTTCCATAACGCGATATCGGCTCTGTTTAAGAGCCTCCGCCTGTCCCGGGACCGGATTCCCCTGCTGGCAGCAGAACGCTGACAGCAGGGGAGAGGAAACTTTGAAAGCGGCTATCTCTTAAACCATAAAGGTTTGAGAGATGCCGCTGGTGTCATTTAACTCAGTTTATTAAGGGCTACAATATGAGGGTTAGTAATTTTGAAGTAATACTGTCCCTTTAAGTCTAGTTTTGTGAAGATTTTAGAACCTTTAAGCCGGTCAAACAGTTCTGATATCAAAGGTAAAGGGTACAAATTTTTAACAGTGATCTTATTGAGCCCCCTGTAGTCAATGCAAGCGAGCAAGTCTCCCTCTTTCTTTTTAACGAAAAGAACCCCGCTTCAGCCGGGAAAGTAGAGTGTTGGATAAATCCTTTCCTTAGACTCTCTTTAATATATTCCTCCATGGCTTCTGATTCAGGCAGAGAGAGAGGATAAACTCTGCCTTGTGGAAGAATGGTCCCAGGCAAAAGATCAATAGGACAGTCCAGAGCCCTGTGAGGGGGTAGTTTCTCAGACTCCCACTGTTACGGTTTTCTGACACTCAGACGGGGTTTAAGTAAAAACACAGTTTTATTGAAATAAAAACAAGGTATAGCGCCCCTGGAGGCCAGGACAGGCATAAACAGTAATGACAATAGACAGGATCAACTATGTATAACCAGACTATAATGGACAGAATATCTGAATGAACAAGGGTTAATATGAAAACCACTGATCAGTCTCTATGATGGTAATTAGCCAAAGCCCAGATGAACCTATAAGTCTCTTGATGGTGCTACAGGCATATGTAGTAGGCCTGAACAGAATCACTCTCAGATAGCTGTATAGTAGGACGCCCAAGTAGACAGCACAGATATAACCAGAGCTGAGCGATTACCTCCTTAGAGGAGTGTGATGGATGACAGCCACTGCTGGAGCAAAGGAACAGAACCTGAAATGCCCTTAGCACTCGCAACTGGAAGTAACCCTGCGTGCCAACGGAGAGGAGAGCCAGGCCACCCACTGGGTGCCAGTCTGAATCAACACTGCACAAGCAATAATGATCCCACGCACAGGTAGTGCGGTAGATAGCGAAACACACTGAGCAATAGACCAGAGCCGAGACACCCTTCCGGTGCCGTCACGGAACAACACACTGCAAGAGCAAACAGGAGGCCACTAGCACCGGGAGGTGCAACCACGGTACAGCCCACGTACCGGAATGGAAACTGCTCTGCTTGTGTAAATGGATTGGCTAGGTCACAAAGGCACGGCTCAATAAGTGTTAATAGGCTTGGATGGATCGCACCGGCTTGGCAAGTGTACGGAGGTAGGCTCAATAGCGGAGGCAACTCACACAGCAAGGTATAGGGCAGGTTCAGACACGGAGACTACAGCTCAGCAAGGCTACAACAGCTCGGTAACGGAGGCCACAGCACAGCTCAGCAGAGAGGTGATTAGACAGAGCACTACTAAGCACAGTTCAGAATGTCGCCGGTAGGCGATCGGGATACACAGGAACACAGGATGCAAATGTAGAGCAGGAAGCTTCAGCCAGAACCGGGTCAATCACGAATCAGGAACGTCAGCCAATGCCGGGTCAATCACGGAGCAGGATTGTCAGCCAAAGCCGGGTCAATCACGGAGCAGGAACGTCAGCCAAAGCCGGATCAAATCACGGAGCAGAAACAGAGAATGGTCAGACGAGCCGAGTCGGTACACAGAAGCGCAGGAACACAGCAAGAACGCGCAAGCTCAGGAACACCATGAAAGGGCATCTAACAGATGTCATAGGCCCAGTATATAAAGGAACATCCTGGGCGGGCCAATCAGCCTGCTCCAATGCACAGGTACCATCACAGAGATTGACAGGGGATCACGGGGACCGTGATACCCTTTTACTGAACACATCAGAAAACTGCTGATATCGTACTGGAATTTCCAGAGTGGAAGACAGTGAAGACTGAATTCGTACAGGTTCTGTGGCTTCAAGGCAGTGCGAAGAACAGAAAGAGCCCCAGGAAGCGATCTGTCCTGTCTCCCAGTCAATATGGGGATTTTGTAAGGAGAGCCAGGAGTATCCCAAAATAACTCGTCAGGAAGGAGAGGTGATCACATGAAGGCTTAAGATCTCAGAGTGTAAAACCCCCACTTGGAGATGTAAGGGTGTAGTTTCCTTAGTGATAAGGGATGGGTGAAGCGGTCTCCCATCAATTGCCTCAAGCAATAATGGCTGTGACTTGGCAAGGCAAGGAATCCCATTTTTCCATACAAAAAGTCTCATCGATAAATGAGACAGCAGCCCCAGGACCTATTAGTGAAAAAGTAGATACCTGTAGATTCTGGCAGGATAGCTGCACAGAAACTAATAGACGCTTGTCCTTAGCTTCAGGGGTACAAGAGACTACACCTAGAGCAGGGCCCCGATCCATTCTAGGTGCGAGCGTTTCCCTTCTTTTTAGGACAGTCATGGGCATAATGGCCAGATTCTCCACAATACATGCACAGATTCTCCCTCCTTCTGTGTTATCTCTCCTCCTCGCTCAACCCCATGGACCTTATCTGCATGGGCTCCTCTGGTGGCGGAATGACTGGAGGTTCAGAAGGGTTGAAAATGGGTGCCAGTCTGACAACCAGTTTCCTGATGTGGTCCCGTTGGAGTTGCCTCTCCCTGAGCCAGAGATCAATACGGGTAACGAAATGGATAAGCTCCTCCAACTCCACTGCTAGATCTTTAGCAGCGAGCTCATCTTTCAACCGGTCAGACAGTCCATTATTAAAGGCAGAGACCAAGGCCTCATCGTTCCAATTTACTTCTGCAGCGTAGGTGTGAAACTCTATAGCATAGTCCATTAGGGAATGTGAGCCTTGTCTTATTGTGAATAGTGAGGAGAAAGCAGTCCCAGCTCTGCCTGGAAGATGAAAGACTTGGCGAAGGCTACGGGCAAAGTCAGAATAATTGTTCACCAGGGGGGTGCCACTCTCCCATAGAAGGAAATAGATGTGGAGTCATTTCAAAGTGTATGGAGCACTGATTTAGAAAGCCACGACACCCAGCAGGATTACCTCCATAACAGGGGGGAGGTGGCAGTCTCATAGTAGGCATAGAAATGCTGGTCTCCAATTGAGCAGGAGAAGAAGTAGTAGGAGCAGAAATTCGAGCAGGATCTGTACGTACTAAGTTTGCAAAGCTTGGGAAAACTAATCCATACGATGATCTAGGCCCTCAATACTGGCCTCACAGGTGTTGAGTTTTTGTCTGACCTCTGCGGGTTCCATAGTCTGGCCCTTGGATACTGTCACTATGTCTCAGCCTGGCAAGGAAGGTTCGATCTCCAACACAGAGTCGGAACCCTACTGCAGAAGGTCGACAGTCAAGGAAAAGCAAATGTCTTTAAGTGATGCAGTAGTCGGCAGACAGAAATTGGTCGACTGAGAGCCTAAGACAACAGGAGAGTCGAGGTAGAACAGGAGTTGACTACAAGTTGTCAAATAATGCAGGAGTTGACCCAAGGGGTCGTACACAAATGGAGAGTTGTCGACAAGCTGGGTTCGGTACACAGAGAGTCGAGCAAATGAAGCAGTCGGTACCTTGGAGTCGTAGACAAGCTGGATTCGGTACACAAGGAGTTGAGCAAATGAGACAGTATGAGGCTTGGGAATGTAGATAAGTGGAGAGTCGTGGACAAGCCGGATTCGATACACAATGTGGCAAACAGGAACTGGAGCAATGAGTAGAGAGTAGTCGGGAACAAAGCCAGCATCAGGAAACCAGAAAGTGGGATGAATGGGATGCAAGCGGAGGTCACAACACGAATCAGAGACCAGGATAATCAGGTAAGCAGGTACACAAGACACAAGGACGCTGAGCACTGACCATCCAGGGGCAGGGAAAGGAGAAAAGTCCCGGATATAAGTAGGCCACAGACAGGTGAAGGAGTATAGTAATTAGGAGAGACAGAATGCCTCCTGGAAGGAGGAGTCTGATGGGTTGTGACATTCAATTGTACGATTTTTTGTATTACTAGTGTAGATACATTTCAATTGTAGTCTCTGTGGAATTGCTAGTGTAGCTCCATTTCAATTGTACCCTCTATGGTATTACAGTTGAAATGGAGCTACACAAGTGATTCCGCTGATCTTACAATTAAAACAGAACTATCACCTCTTAAACACTTTAACTTCAATAACTCCCCATCTGGTGACTAGCATCTTAGTAGTGCTAGTCGCCAGAATTATTACCCTATGCAAAAGAAATATGCATTTTTACTGGGCTGACAGCAGCACGGAGTGCGGACATCTTACCATAGTGACGTCCACGCGTCTGCGCTGTCAGTCCCAGCTGGGTCTAGGAGGCATTGCTAGGAGCCGGGTCCAAAAGGGACTGACAGCGCAGGCGCACAGACATCACTATGGTAAGATGTCTGTGCTCCGTGCTGCTGTCAGCCCGGTAAGAATGCATATTTTTTATGAATAAGGTAATAACTCTGGCAACTAGCGCTACTAAGCTAGTACTACTGAAGGTAAATTGTTTAAGAGGGGGTAGTTCCGCTTTAAAATGGAGCTACACTAGTACTGTAGCTTCATTCTAATTGTAAGCTCTTTGTTATCACTAGTGTAGCTCCATTTCAGTTGTATGTTCTGTGGTATTACAGTTGAAATGGAGCTACACATGTGAAACAATTGAGCTTACTACTGAATTGGAGCTACACTAATATTGCAGCTTAATTTCAGTTGTAAGCTCTTTGGTATCATTAGTGTAGCTCTGTTTCAATTGTAAGCTCTGTGGTATCACTGGAGTAGTTACATCTCAGTTTTGAACTCTGTGCAATCACTAATGTAGCTATACAAGTGATACCACAAAGCTTATCATGGAAGTAAAGCTACACTAATATTGTAGCATCATTTCAATTGTAAGTTCCATGGTATCACTATTGTAGTTCCATTTCAACTGTAAGCTCTGTGGTAATACTAGTGTAGATTTATTTCAGTTGTAAGATGCATGGTGTCACTAATGTAGCTCTATTTCAAGGTATATACACTAATCACTAATGCAGCACCATTTCAATTATAAGCTCTGTGGTATTACAACTGAAATGGAGCTAAACAAGTGATGCCACTGAGCTTACTATTGAAATGGAAGCTAAACTAATGTTTCAGCTTCATTTCAATTGTAAGCTCTATGGTATTACTAGTGTAGCTAAATCTCAATTGTAAACTCTTTGATATTCCTAATGTAGTTCCATTTTAATTGTAAGCACTGTGTAGTCACAAATGTAGCTACATTTCAATTGTAAGCTCCGTGGAATTAATAGAATAGCTAAATTTGAATTGTAAGCTCTGTGGTATTACAACTGAAATTGAGCTACACAAGTGGTACCGCTGAGATTACAATTAAAATGGAGTTAAACTACTATTGTAGTTCCATTTCATCTGTAAGCTATGTGATATCACTGTGTTGCTCCATTTCAGTTGTTAGCTCTGTGGTATCACTAGTGTAGATCCATTTCAGTTGTAAACTCCATGGTGTCACTAGTGCAGCACTATTTCTATTGAAATGGAGCAACACAAGTGATACCATGGAGCTTACAATTGAAATAGAGCTACACAAGTGACACAGCTGAGTTTGCAATTAAAATGGAGATATACTACTATCGTAGCTCCAATTCAGTTATAAGCTCCGTGTTATAACTTGTGTTGATCCATTTCAACTGTGAGTTCTGTGGTATCAATAGTATAACTCTATTTCTATTGTAATCTCTATGGTATCAGTAGTTTAGTTACATTTGAATTGTAAGCTCTTTGGTATCACTAGTGTAGATCCATTTCAGTTGTAAGCTCTGAGGTGTCACTAGTGTAGCTCTATCTCATTTTAACCCCTTAAGGACCAGGAAAATCTGAGGTCGTTTTCACTTAAGGACCGGAGAATTCTGACCTTTTTGACTATGTCTTTGTTCAAGAGTGTTTTCCCTCTAAGTACTTTATTTTACCCATGAAAATGATATACCATTTTTTTACGCACAAATAGGGTTTTCTTTTGATACCATACTTATATGGATAGCCCACCATTTATTTTAGGAAAATTAAAGAAAATGGTAAAAAAAAAAATTAAAAAAATGCCATTTTTTTTCTCTTGGGATCATTTGGGCACAATGGGTTAAATTTTTATGGACACTGCATTAAACATATGACCGGTCAGTCATACCTACAAAATGGGCAGTTTTAAGTGGTTACTTTCCCCCCGGGTGAAAAACCCCATGTCCCCCCCATTTTCCCACTTTTTTATTGATGACATTTGGTGGTGTGTGTAAATGTATTACATGGCTCCACAACAATCACACTTCCTATTTTGGTTATTGAGATTTTTTTTATTTAAATACAATTTTTGTTAAAAAAAAAAAGTGTTGTGTTTTTTTTTTTAAACAAAAGTTAATTTTAGCAGGTCAAAACTGGACCTGCATTTAGCTAGCCTCCAGCACAGCAATGAATGGGTTAATACCCCCAGCTCTGCTTCTCTGTCCCTTACTTTAATAGTAAGGGACAGAGGGCTGAGAAGAGACACGTGAGGCAGAATATAACACTGCCTCATTCATTCATTCATAATGCCGGTACATGGGATCACTGCTGCAGCGATCCCATGACCTGGCACTTGTGAAAGGTCCAGGAGCGCTCAGTCTTAGCTGAGAATTAATGATAGCAGTGTGCACAGAGGCGTGCTGCTATCATTTAACCCATGACGGTCCAGGACCGTCATGGGTCCTTAAGGCAAAACAACCCATGATGGTCCTGGACCGTCATGGGGTCGTTAAGGGGTTAAGCTCTGTGGTATCAGTGTAGCTACATTTCAGTTGTATACTCTGTGGAATCACTAATGCAGCTCCATTTCAATTGTAAGCTCTGTGGTATTGCAACTGAAATGGAGCTACACAAATGATACCACTGAGCTTGCCATTAAAATGGATCAACACTAGTATTGTAGCATCAGCTCAGTTATAAGCTCCATGGTACCGCTAGTGTTGCTCCATTTCAACTGTAAGCTCTGTAGTATCACTAGTGTAGTTAAATTTCAATTGCAAGTTCTGTGTCACTAGTTTATCTCTCTATTTCAGTTGTAAGCTCTGTGGTTTCTCTAGTGTAAGCTATGATGTATCACTTCACCAAATTAATGACAGTTTTGAAATTAGCCGAAATAGGTTGACTGGGACCATGGGCTGGAGTGATTACTCAGGGGAAGGATATGAAAATGTTGGTGGTACATAACTGGGGGCAGGGTAAAGGGGGCCCATTACCTCCTTTTTCTGGGGGGTACTAGATGCTGTCAGTCTGCCCCTGAATACCTCTCTTTGTCAGGTGGTTATTCGGACCCATTACCTGCGACCTGGAGTGGTGCAATTATGTTGTTTCCCAATTTGATTCCCAAATGCTGTGGCAGCGTATAATAGCTAGCCTTACCTCTGTTACATGTCTTCCATTTTAGTAATAAAAAGACAGAGCTTATCAGGGACAATTATCTGAATTGTTTAAGCAAAGGCAACCAGAAGCATTTCATAATATAGTTAAGGAATATCTTGGGCAATATATATAACCTTTTTATTTTTTATGTTGCTGAAAATAGCAATTAACTAAATTATTGAGAGTTGAAACTTAATAAGAAACTTGTGACGGTTAATCAAAACATCGATATTACGGTAGGTCCCATATTAGCAACATTATACAGCACTGGAACACTTTTGAGTATGAGAGAGAAAAAAGAGGTCTATTCATAGGCAGTAGATTGGTGTGTGCTACTGTGGCTATGGTTCTACCTTCTTTATGACCCACTCAGAGGCAAGGTTCCCTCTATTCTAGAGAAGGATAACTTCTGGTTCACTGCTGTTTCTGGACTATAGTCTCAGGAATATGGGTGTTGATGCATTAAAGGGATAGTAATATCAGAAAAAAAGCATTAACTATATGGTAGATACAATCAAAAGAGAGTACTTGCACTTGTTACTATCTCTCAAACCATTATGGTTTGAGGGATATAGGAAAATAAAGTTCTCTGGTCCCTGCCCTTTCTGCTTGATGAGACGTAAAGCTGTCAGAAGCAGATTCTGATCGCGCGACCAGATGTGGCTCTTCAGCAGAGCAGATATAATGATATCTATAGATAAATACTTCATTTAGAATGGTCTACAAAGTGTGCCTGGTTTGCAAGCACACATTGTAGACTGTTCCAATGAAGTATTTATTTCTAAATAGCATGATTTCAGCTCTGCTGAAGAGCCTCTGTCTGATCAAATGACTGGAATCTGCAGCTGTCAGCTAGATGCCAGACTTCAGTGAAACAGCCAGGAAAAGTTAACTTTAGCAAGTTACATCTCTCAAACCATAAAGATTTGAGACATAAGACACAACAGAGATGTTAACCTTTTTTAATGTCTACAATATTAAATCAACTTAAAATTAACCATTACTATCCCTTTAAGGTGTGATTAATGTTCTATGTAATCTATTTATCACACATTTAACTTCTCCAGTGTGATAATCTCTCATGTTATTCTCATGTTATAGGGTTCATAGAATAACAAAGGAATTGGATAGTCTATCACCCGGAGACGTTATCTCTTCCTTGTCACACCTTCCCTAGTGCATCACCCCCTGCAGTCCTGAAGGATTCCCTTTTTTCACAAGCCTTGTTTGTGCATTAAAGGGATAGTAATACTTCGTTTTAACTTTATTTTATTTTGTAGGCATTAAAAAAACATGAAGAATGATATAAGTCTTATCTCTCAAACCTTTATGGTTTATGATATATTCACAAGCAAAGTTCCCCTCCCCGCCCCTTTTTCCTAGTGTAAGCCATCTCTTCTCAGATGTGAGTCTGGTTGTATGACAGGACAGATAACAGAAGGGGACAATTTTCTTTGTATGAAAACAATGAAAGCCCTTCCCCCCGTTGACAAGTTTTTAGCTTTTTCCATTATCTTAATTGAAGATTGTCCCTCTCTGCAGTCTACCTGGGCATCTCCCTTCTGATCTGGTTGAACAGGGAAGGGATATTTTGTTTGTGAATATCTCTTAAACCATATAGGTTTGAGAGATAAGACTTATAACATTCTCCATGTTTTTTTAATGCCTACAAAATAAAATAAAGTTAAAACGAAGTATTACTATCCCTTTAAGAATAATACTTTACACCCTTATTTTGATGTGCACCCTTTATTGCAGATCCCAAACATATTACTAAAATAATAAATGTCCTTGTAGAGTATATTTCAGGAAACCACAAAATGAAATATTAATTTTAGTTGATTATTGAAACATGAAGAAAACTTCATATAGGTCATTCAGTAACAAATCAATATAACCATTATTATGCACAGCAAGAGTTCTTGCTCTATTCAACTATCATTTATTGCTGAATAAAGTGTCATCTCAAACAGTGGAAGCCTGACTGCTGAATAGTCTCTGTGTGCATTCATCTTATAACATGGAAATCAATTATGTATTCTGAGGTTATCAGTGTTAGAAACTGACAAAGAAAATGATGTAGTTACATCTACTTAGTAATTATGACACTGATGTACTAAAGAGAACTGGAGAAATTCTTGGACAAACTGATTGCATCAGAAGGGACAAATTAAAATTCCCTTTGATTTAAATGGGCCATTGATTCACCTGAATTCATGACTAAATTAGAAGGTAGTAGAAGCTGGAAATTACTGAGCGTTCAGTTGGTCTTTTACTGTGTTCAGTGTTGGAGATTTGTGAACAATTAGAACAGTTTGGGAGATGCAAATAGGTCAGAGATAAACAACAGAAAGTTGTGGTACATAAAATCCACTGTGGGATGCTGCTTGGTTCTACTTGCACCATTCTCTTTTCAATCTTCATTAGTGAAAGAACAGCAGGGTTCAGAGGGAAAATAAGCCATGTTACATACTGTAAGCTAAGGGGGGCTACCACTGTCTTTGTAATTAAAGGGATAGTAATGTTTCACAATAAAAGCAGCTCCAATTAATCTTCATAGTATTTGGACCATGGAGAGTGTTATTTCAATACTGTCAAGAGCTGCAGTTCAAGAATAATTGAATAATAAAATATCCCCCTTCCACCCCTTTTACTGATGTAACACTGCTTGCCTCAGAGCAGCAAGACTGTCCAGATGGATCGCAGAGAGGGACAATCTTCAGTGAGCATAAGGAAAAACATGAAAAATCTGTCAAGGGGGCAGGGTTTTCCTCATGTTCACAGTAAGAAGATTGTCCCTTGCTGCGACCTGTCCAGTAAAGGGACCAGATTCCACATCTGAGGGGAGGTGGCTTACACTAGGTAAAAGTGGGATACTTTATCATTCAATTACTCTTGAACTACAACCCTGGCAGTATTGAAATGACACTCTCCATGGCCCAAATACTATGAAGATTAATTGGAGTTGCAGATTTTTGTGAAACATTACTATCCCCTAAACAATTGACTCAAATACAAGGAACCTGGCCAATTTTAGTTCCATAGGCTTTGATTCACGTTACTCAGAAGGTAAATCCCTGCAAATATATATTTTTAATTATAAAATACTTTACCGCTCCTTTCGGATTCTTATATAATATATATATATATATATATATATATATATATATATATATATATGCACATCACTAATATGTCTTGTGGTTAGGTACATTGAAGCAGTACTAATAATAATTTTCCCTTACCTTACCATGGCCAGAAGATCCTAATGGCCCTATGAATTTTGATGACCCTTATGAATTTTGCCCTTGTACCTTTGTTCTTCAATCAGTCCTGGATGTCATATCATGTTCATGGAGGCACACATGACAGTTGCTTGTACATGGTAATCTTAACTCTTTGAGGACCAGGGGTGTATGCATTGCATTGCAAAGCCATGTGTTGCAGACCCTCTGGTTGTTAACCCCTAAGGGACCATGTGACTTGCTAGGACCATCACTGTTTATTTTCCCCTTACATCACTCCTGCTGGAACGCTGTAAGCAAAAACTGGGTCAGAAATTGACTGACCCCTGCTAAACACGTGTACATGTGTACATGTGTACATGTAACAAGTCACATCTACTGGAGCGTCTGCAAGGATGAAATTGGTCCTTAAGGGAAGGTAACTTCCCTGGACCTCTGGTCCTTAAGGGGTTAAAGGGTTATGAAGGCTCTTGCACACTGCGTGTTTCAATGTGAAAACTGTCATCAACTGTCATGTCTGAGTCTATGGACCTGACATCAAGGGCTGATTAAAATATCATCTCTTGAACAAAGACAAAAGGACAACATTCATAAGGGCCATTGGGATTTACTGGCCAAAGTAAAGCATGTTGGGGGGCATTTATAAGAAGGTGTTAGTGTTGTTTAAACCCTTTGAGTGCCGGAGAAGTATCCAATGCATTGCAACACAACACCTTGGATACCTCTCTGGCACTCAAAGGGTTAACAGCAAATTTTAGCTTTTTTTCTTGCCATTTGTATGTGTTTCATGTCCAGACAACTTTATTTGACATTTGTTTGTGTGCAAAGGTTATGGCTAACTAAGCTTATTGACTCGGAAGCAGTTTTTTTCCATCCTTTATTTAAATAATCCAAAAAAGTGCTGTCAAATCTACGTCTGTGTGAAAGTTTATATAGTGCTTTAAGACAAAATAATATATATAAAATGATTAAATAAAGATGAATGGACAAGTGTCTTGGATCTAAACTGTTATTTCACAAACTGCTAAATAATGACAGATGCCCCTTCTAGGACAAAAGTGAGGCATAAACCTATACAAAATTAACTATAATACATACTTCCTAGAAATACCCCGTGCCATATTTACCTTGTACAAGAAACAATAGAATACAAAAAAAGTCTACAACATTTTAAAATGTTTAAACCACAAACTCAGCTCCTAAGTTCACCATATGAATGCCAGAGGGGTATGTAAATTTATAGAAACTCAAAGTATTCCCCATCTCAATAAGAGTTTGATTCAATTACCTCCGTTAATTAACCAAAACTAAAGTTGGTAGCTTTAGGTCACAGTTTGTTATTTTATTACTTATGCTGTGATAAACTACTGACTGGTAAAAATGCACAACGGACTCTAAATTATCACCCATCCAAAACAATGCAAAAGCATTAAGGCTTTCTTTTTTTGCACCTAGGCGTTGAGTCCCTAACGTGTGTTAGAAACCACTGACGTGTACATGAACAGTGTAAAAAAAACATTAAACGCTTGTGCAACTAGGGATCTCTACACTAGTGGCCCATGGATGTATTGATATGGAGCCCTAAGCCATTGTAACGTTGAACATAAGAGGAAGGACTGCACTCATGCAGAGATCCAGGGTGGCAATTAAAAACAAAAGTTTCACACATATGTATCAGTCTTACTCGTTTAGCACATGTAGCTCTTAGACCCAGTTTGAACTTCCCTCTAACCAGTGGATTTAAAAGTTGAGAGACTCATTACAGCCTAAAATTTAAGACCCAGTTTGTTTGGCCGTAGAGTCCCTCATCGGATCTTTTTCCAGCTAACGCAGCTGTTAACTGGCAAAAAACCCAGAGTCCTCAGTGGATGTATTGATATGGGGTCCAAGCCCCACATCAATACATCCAAAGTGCCTAAATTGTGTCAAAAGTTAGTAGAATTAACCCTATGAGTGCCAGCGGGGTATAATTACCACGCCGGCATTCATAGGGTTAATCCAACTAAGTGAAAAACAACATCACATTACAAGTTACACTTACCATTAATCCTGATGTCCAGCGGAGTCCTCAGCTCCCTGCTCCTCTTCTGTCCTTCTTTCTTCTATCTTTGCTTCTCTCTTCTTTCTTCTCTTCTTCTGTCCTGTAAAAGAGAAATGTGTATAAGTACAGCGTGGAATACAAGATTTAGTTTAACCCCTTGAGTGCCAGGGGGTACACAACGCACTGCAAAGCAATGCATTGCGGATCTCTCTGGCCTCAACAGGTTAAGTCAGTGCCCAGGAATAAACATATACAGTGTCATATTATATCTCCAAATAAAATATGCCCCCCAAAGAACAAGTGCGTAAATATGGTATATATCTCAGAATAAATGAATGGTGCCTTAGCTTAATAATCTGACTCCACTGCTGTGCGTGGCCGCAGAGTCGGCGTCAGCGGAGACAGTGCCGTGAGCCACAGGTTCCCTCCTTTTCGGGCCGATGCCCGTTCCGCATTGAGGGAATCAGAGCAGAGACTGTCTTATATATGGGCAGCCTCTGATCCAATTCCCTCACAGCCATTAGCTGAGATGTGCTGAAACACACACATCCCAGCCAACCAGATTCCGGCGACTGTGCTTCAGAGAGAAATCAGATGAAGTAAATGTTTAGCCTGCCACATGAGGATCTCGCATTTTTCATGCAGGGTGAGATTCTCATGTCATCCTTGTCATTACAGCGATATGGTGAATGCACCTTTATGTCACATGCTATTTTGTGTGCAACATTTTAAAAGTAAACCCTGAGGATGAATGTCCATTTGGAGCTGTGAGTTTTTTTTATAAAATACCCTAACATACTCCACATGTCATAAAACATTATGCTGCTCTCTTCTACATGCTGTTCTGTTGAATCACTTCCCAGATGTTATTTCCAGACTCTGCTTACATTATAACTTTTCTTCACTATCCTTTGCAGCAGTAAGATCTTCTGTATCAGCAGATGCTATACACAAGCTGTTATTTAATTTGCTTTGTTTGATTTATGTGAATTTAATATTTCACCATCTTAGCATGCTGGAAGTTAAAATTCATCAATAGCTGCATGCAGGGGTGGACTGACAGCCCCCAGGGACCCCGGGGATATGGAGGTTATATGCTTCCTTTTCCACACCCATAATTATGTCCTGCCCCCGATTTATCACTCCAGCCCACCGCCCCAGGCAATTTCGTTTTGCTAATTTTATAACTGCCATTATAAAGCAGTATCACAGAGATTGTAACTGAAGTGGAGCTACAATTCTATTGTAGCTCCATTTCAGCTGTAAGCTCTGTGGTATCACTTGTGTAGCTCCATTTAATTTGTATTACAACATAGCTTACAATTCAAATCTAGCTACACTAGCTACACATAGCTTACAATTGAAATGAAGCTACAAATGTGATAGTACAGAGCTTACAATTGAAATGGAATTGGTGATACACTAGTGATACCCTTACCACAGAGCTTACCATTGAAATGGAGCTGTACAAGTGATACCACAAAGCTTACAACTGACATGCAGCTGCAATTCAATGGTAAGCTCTGTTGTATCACCTATCTAACTCCATTTAAATAGTACGCTGTGAGAGCATAGTTACTATTCAATTGCAAGTCTGATGCCACCTATCTCCCCCCCTTTTTTATTCCCTTTATCTCCAGAGCGACTGCATGCTTGATTTTGATTCCTTCTCTTTCAGGCCCTGCCAGGTGCACAAGCAGATGCCACTGTACAGCTGGATGTCAACATGCGGCTATACAATTGGAACACAGGAGGTTGCAGGTCATGAAAAGCAGTAGATCAAGTGAGTAGAACTTTCAGACATTGCCACCCACTCAGAGTAAGATTAAGACTTCACAGAGCCCTAGACAGGAAGCCAGTCTGCCCATTCCATATTTACCCCTGCTGCACCTGACCCCAGCATCCAACTCCTAGCACTCTGGGAGATCTATAGTAGTGGTGCTCAACAGTTGGCTCTCCAGTTGCAGAAGTGTGGCATCTATCTTCCAATTAATATTTTGTTGCCAATTGTTTTTTAATAAAAACGTCTGCTATTGTTCAGTGCCATAAAAATATGAATTCCAGCCAAATGTCAAATTGCCACCACCACCGCTGGCAGCGGCAGGCATGCAGATAGACAGAGACATAGTAACATAGTAAAATTGTAAATTAGGTTGAATAAAGACACAAGTCCATCAAGTTCAACCTTTGCCTCATACTCTAGTGACATGAGAACTGTATAGCTATCCTGCTGCCAAATACGTTAGTCTTATTCAGACCTTCCTGATCCTGACCTTACTGTAAAAAAACCCTTCCTCTGCTGAAGTCTAAACCTCCTTTCCTCTAATCTCAAGGGGTGTCCCTTGGTCACCTGATCAGGCCTTGGAATAAATAGCTCACCGCAGAGATCCTTGTATTGACCTCTCCCACTACAAAGGTTAAACTCACAGGTCTATAATTTCCAGGTTCTGTTTTAGTTCCCTTCTTAAATAGAGGCACTACATTGGTTCTTCGCCAATCTTGTGGCACTGAGCCTGTGGTGAGAGAATCTTTAAAGAGTAAATATAGGTGTTTTGCTAGTTCCTTAACCCCTTCAGTGCCAGAGGCTCGGGCCATTTCCTGAACCCTGCAGGCCAGATAGTTTTTCAGCATTTTTGCTATACTTCAGTTTAAGCTTGATTTCCTCTGGGGATTTTTAGTTACATATGGAAAACTATATATTGTTTTTTTTCAGAACAAATTGAGCTTTCTTGTGATACCTTACATGAAGAGAATTTTACATCGTACAAAAAGCTATGATGTCATAATGACAAAAAAAGTGAAAATTTACTAATGTATCAAAAACATTTACCTTGATTGAAAAAGTTTCAATTATTTGAAAAAGCCCTGAGTCCTCCGAGTAAAAAAATACCAAATTTGTATAGTTTTACCTACGTCCATGGCTAGCGTAGAGCCCTAATCACCAGCAGCGCAAAATGACATTTTCAACTTCATAAACTAATATGCGCATTCTAGGGTGTTTGTGGTAAAGCTACCCTAAAACAGTGGAATAACTATATAAAACTATATATTTCTGGAAAGTAGACAACCTGCTGCATCTAATGAGTGGTGATGTGCCTTGTTACCCCAAGTCTGGTGTGCACAAATGCCTCCAGAAGCTGGCGCTAATGAAAAAAAAGGCATTTTCTTACATTTCTGCCACTTCAAATGTACTGAAATCTGTGGAAACCATGGCATTTCCAACTGTATTCATTAGCTAATGCTCTTAGGAGAAAAATGACACCCCATTTGTATGGGTTTACCTACCTCAGGGGGCGCTAGAAGTGCAAAACGACACTTACTACAACCTCAAAATTTTCTAACATTTTCTCAAACATTACTTGCCTGTACAAAAATGGTTATAACAACTACAAAAGTGAAGAAAGGGTACACAAACCATACCATTTTGGAAAGAAGACAACCTGCCGCATCTAATGAGGGGTGAATTGCCTTCTTACCCCAAGCCTGTTATGCCCAAATGATTCCAGAAGGTGGCATTATAGGAAAAAAAGACATTTTCTTACATTTCTGCCCCTTCAACTGTACTGAAATCTGTGAAAACCGTGGAATTTCCAACTGTATTAATTAGCTAGTGCTCTTTGGAGAAAAATGACACCTCATTGGTATAAGTTCACCTACCTTAGGGGGCACTACAAGTACAAAACTAAACCTGCTAAAACCTCTAATTTTTCTTACATTTTTTCAAATATTACTTGTCTATACAAAAATGGTTATAACAACTACAGAAGTGAAGAAAAGCTACACAAACCATACCATTTTGGAAAGAAGACAACCTGCCGCATCTAATGAGGGGTGAATTACCTTCTTACCCCAAGCCTGTTATGCCCAAATGCTTCCAGAAGTTGGCACTATAGGAAAAAAATGGCATTTTCTTACATTTCTGCCCCTTCATCTGTACGGAAATCTGTGAAAACCATGGCATTTCCAACTGTATTCATTAGCTAGTGCTCTTAGGAGAAAAATGACACCCCATTGGTATGGGTTGACCTACCTCAGGGGATGCTAGAAGTGCAAAAAGACACCTACTGCAACCTCTGCATTTTACAACATTTTCTCAAACATTACTTGTCTATAAAAAAATGGTTATAACAACTAGAGAAGTGAAGAAAGTGTAGACAAACCATACCATTTTGGAAAGAAGACAACCTGCCGCATCTAATGAGGGGTGAATTACCTTCTTACCCCAAGCCTGTTGTGATCAAATGCTTCCAGAAGGTTGCACTAAAGAAAAAAATGGCATTTTCTTATATTTCTGCCCCTTCATCTGTACGGAAATCTGTGAAAACCATGGAATTTCCAACTGTATTCATTAGCTAGTGCTCTTAGGAGAAAAATGACACCCCATTGGAATGAGTCCACCTACCTTAGGGGTGCCAGAAGCACATAACTACACCTACCTGCTTCCTCGAAAATGGCTGCTTGTACTAAAATGTTCATAACTGTTAGAGACATGAAGGAAAGGTATAAAAGGTGTACCATTTTGGAAAGTAGACATTCTCCCACATCAAATGAGGGGTCACTTGCCTTTCTATCCCTGGGCTGAAGTGCACAAATATTTCCAAAAGGTGGCGCTATGGGAATAAATACAAGTTTTTTTTACATTTCCACCACTTCAAAGATACTAAAATCTTTGAAAACCATAACATTTCCTGCTGTATTCAGTACCTGCCACCAACATGAGAAAAATGGTAGCCCATTTGTGTGGGTTAACATACAATATATGGGTGCTAGGAACACGTACGTAAACCTGGCACTGTTGTTTTTGAAATGATCTGCTTGCACTAAAATGGTTATAACCATACTAGATATGCAGGAAAGGTAGAGAAACAATGCCAGTTTGGAAAGAAAACAACCTGCCGCATCTAATGAGGGGTCACTTGCCTTCTTACCTAAAGGCTGGTGTGCACAAATGCTTCCAGGAGGTGGCGCTAATGAAAAAAAAAGGCATTTTCTTACATTTCTGCCCCTTCAAATGTATGGAACTCTGTGAAAACCATGGAATTTTCAACTGCATTCATTAGCTATTTCTCTTAGGAGTCAAACGACACCCCATTGGTATGAGTTGACCTACCTTAAGGGGTGCTAGAAGTAGAAAACTACACCTACTACAACCTCTGACGTTTCTAACATTTTCTCAAACCTGATTTGCCTGTACATAAATGGCTATAACATCTTCAGAAGTGAAGAAAAAGTAGATAAACAATACCATTTTGGAAAGAAGATAACCTGCCGCATTGAATGAGGGGTCACTTGCCTTTTTACCCCTAAGTTAGTGTGCACAACTATTTCCAGAATGTGGTGCTACAGGAAAAAAAACAAACATTTTTTTTTACACATCAGGCACTTCAAAGATACTAAAATGGTTCAATGGCGTGGAATTTCCTTGGAGGACTTCTTGCCAGCCTAAGAAAAATGGTACCCCACGGCTGTGGGTTGACATACCAATTTGGGTGACAGGAGTGTAGCTACCAGTGAAACAGGGATGGGAAAGCAAACGGTGTATGTGTGATTTTATGGCTAACTGTGACTGCTAGTGTAACAAAGTGTGTGGGAGGGTGAGGGATTAGGCAGTGTGTGTTGGTATGAGCAGAGGAGCAAGGATGGTGGTGATGGTGGGGCAGAGTCTGATAGTGTATATGGGGGATCTGTGACTACCAGTGTCCACAGTATGTCCCCCTCATACAAAGCTTGATTCCCAGCCTGAATCTAGTGCATACTGGTACTTTGAGTCTACCAGTAGGCAGTGGAAACAGGCTGGGGGTCAGGCTAGAGAATGGGACTGCCAGTTGGCTGTGGAACCAGGCAGGGGGATACGGTACGTAGGGGGGCATTGGAGGCATTTTGTGTGCATGCCACAGGGGTGCCCAATGTACTGCAAAGCAATGTGTTGGACCCACTGTTGCACACACAGAGGTTTTTTTTTAATTATTATTTTGTATTCATACCTCATTGGGGAGGCGGTATCAGGAACATTCATGGTGTCCGCCATCAAGGTCTAAAAACAGAATAATGGAAAAAAAAGTGTGTGTGTCACAGGGGGTCCAACGCATTGCAAAGCAATGCATTAGACCCCCCCGTGGCACATGCATTTTTTGGGGCTTTTCCCCCAATATTTTTGTATAGACCTCATTGGGGGCATCAGAACCCATACAATGAGGTCTGAATAAAAAATAAAAGGGAAAAAAATGAATAATCCTTTGTGTGCCACAGGGGTGTCCAGTGGATTGCAAAGCAATGCATTGGGCCCCTGTGGCACACAAAGGGTTAATTTTTTTTATTGTTACTTTGTATTCGGGTGGCCACCAAAGAAGCTCTGATCACAAAGTAATGATAAAAAGTCCTGTGTGTGCCACAAGAAGGGGGTCTGAATTGAACACCCCCCCTCCCAGTGACACACACAGGGTTAATTTTTTTTTATTACTGACCTCGTTGAGGGGCATCTGGACCCCACTGATCCCCCCAATGAGGTCTTAGTCAAAAAAAATATATGTCCACAAAAGAAGTGACCCTGTGAGTGCCACAGGGGTCTCCAGCGTATTGCAAAGCAATGCATGGAATCCTTGTGGCACTCAGAGGGTTAATTTTTTTTTCTATCATTACTTTGTAATCAGAGATTGTTGGGGGACCATCGGGACCAATCCTCATGGCCCCCCAACAATCTCTGATAACAAAGTAATGATAAAAGCCCTGTGTGTGCCACAGGAGGGGGGGTGCATTGGACCCCCCCTGTGGCACACACAGGGTTAATTTTGTTTTTTCATTTTTTTTTTTTACTCATAGACCTCATTGAGGGGCATCAGGACCTCCCTGATCCCCCAATGACGTCTTTCAAAAAAAATCCCCCAAAAAGAAGTGACCCTGTGAGTGCCACAAGGGTCCATCGGCTGGGAGATCAATAAGGCGACCGCAGGAGAGCAAAAGCTCTCCTACCCTTCTCTCCTACCATCGGTAGGAGTGAACTGGACTGGGGAAACTTCCCTGATGTCATCGGTGATCATGTCACCGATGACGCTGGGAGGCTTCCCCTGGTCCCGCCCACTCCTACCCGGAAGTTCGGGTAGGAGAGAGGGGAAAGGAGAAACTCCATTTCTCCTTTGTACTTATTGATCTCCCAGCACGATCGGCTGGGAGATCAATAACTGGGGAGGCATGAGGAGTGATCCTCATGCCTCCCCACGAGTGCCAGGCATTTTTTGTTTTTTTAAATGCGGCCACTGCATGCCGGTTATACCGGTTTATGCAGAGACCGCATTTCACTCTTACGGCATACGAGCGTGGCACAGCAGGTACAGCTCTGTACACTCGTTGCCGTAAGTAGCTGGCACTCTAGGGGTTAAGAACCCTTGGATGTATACCATCAGGACCCGGTGTTTTGTCAGTCTTACTTTTGTTCAGTCTACCCATGACATCTTCTTGAGTTAACCCAATATCTGATAATTGTATTGCTTTATTAGTTACTTGTTGAGGCTCTTCTACCATTCCTTGCTGCCTTGCATATACTGGTGCAAAGAAAGTGTTTAGAACATCAGCCTTTTCTTTATCCTCACTAATCAACACACCCATCTCATTTTTGAAAGGTCTCACTATATTTGAAACACTTTTTGGGATTAGTCTTGCTTTCCCTTGCAATTCAAGTTTCGTTTTGTATTTTTGCTACTCTAATTGCCTTTTTGCAATCTTTGTTGCACTCTCCGTATTTTAAGAAAGAATGTTCAGTTCCTTCCCACTTAAAGGGATAGTATTACTTCAAAATTACTATCCCTCATATTGTAGCCCTAAATAAACTGAGTTAAATAACATTAGCGGCATCTCTCAAACCTTTATGGTTTAAGAGATAGCCGCTTTCAAAGTTTCCTCTCCCCTGCTGTCAGCGTTCTGCTGCCAGCAGGAGAATCCAGCCTCTGAATCAAGCGGAGACTCTTCAGCAGAGCCGATATCTCGTTATGGAAGGAAAAATGATTAACTGAAACAGTCTTCTATGTGCCCTTGGTAACCAAGCACACCTAGAAGACTGTTTCAATGAATAATTTTTCCTTCCATAACGAGATATTGGCTCTGTATATGAGCCTCCGCCTGTCCCAGGACCGGATTCTCCTGCTGGCAGCAGAACGCTGACAGCAGGGGAGAGGAAACTTTGAAAGCAGCTATCTCTTAAACCATAAAGGTTTGAGAGATGCCGCTAGTGTCATTTAACTCAGTTTATTAAGGGCTACAATATGAGGGATAGTAATTTTGAAGTAATACTATCCCTTTAAATAGTTTGAATGCTTTTTTTATTTTGCCATTTCCTTCTTTACATGTGTAGTTAACCATACTGGCTGTGACTTACTTCTTTTGTATTTGTTCCCCATTGGTATATACTGTTGGGTACATTTCCGCAACCTAAATTTGAATTCTGACCATTTATCCTCAGTATTTTTGTCTTTAAATAATGTATCCCAATCTATGTGTTGCATTGAAGTCCTTAACAATTTGAAGTTAGCTTTTTTTAAAATTAAGAGTTTTGATTGAACCTATACAGACTGATCTCAAATGTAACCACGTTGTGATCACTGTTTCCCAAATGTTCACTTACCTTAATATTGGATACCATTTCTGTGTTATTCATTATCACTAGGTCCAATATATTGTTATTTCTTGTCGGCACTTCCACCATTTGTGACATGTAGCTTTCATGAAGTATGCTCACATACCTGCCTCCCTTAGCACTCTGTCAGGTCTTCTTTTTCCAGTTGATATCTGGATAATTAAAATCTTCCAAACTGGGCAGTTTTCCTTATATGCAATAGCAGTTGGGCCTCAACATTGTCATCAATATTTGGTGGTTTGTAGCATATAACCACCAACACCTTTTTTACCTTTTACACCACATTTAGTCTCAATTTCTACCCACAAGAACTCCACATTGTGGCCAGTTTCCTCACTAATATCACCCCTCAAAAGTGGATTTAGCTCTGGTTTCAAATATAACCTCACACCTCCCCCTTTTCTATCAATCCTGTGTCTCCTAAACAGGGAATAGCCATTTATATTTACAGCCCAGTCATGTGCATCATTCCACCATGTTTCTGTTATATCAATTATGTCCAATTGCTCATTAACCGCCAGCAATTCTAGTTCTCCTATTTTATCTACCATACTTCTCACATTTGCTAGCATACAATTAATTTTGAAGTCTTTACATTTATCATTCCCTATATGCCTTTTAGCTACATCTTTATTTACTAGGATTTCCTTCCTATTTACTACATTTATCCCCAGCCTTTCTCCACCCCCGATCATTTACTTGGAACCAGTTCCTATCTGCTCTATGTACCCAATTTTTGCTATCTATGCCCCCCCCCCTTTCCTACCTATCGAACCATTGCCCAAGTCATACTGAGAGAATTTTGAACAGAGACTGGCTGTTTTAAGCTCACTTGGCTTTTTTTCCTTTGCTGTTCTCTCTCTTTAGCAGGAGTTGTGGGATCAAAAACCAACAATGAGTATTTGGCCAAAACATAAGTTTTGGCCACCACCACTAGTTGTTCCATGTACCTCGCCAGCTGTAAAATAGCTTCAGTACACATTGCTCAGTGTTTTTTTCCCCATTATCTGCTGTTTTACAAGGGGGAATATAATCGAGCTCTAGATGTAAATCATGGCCATAGCAGGAGGAGCAATTGGTGTAGTGTTAACTACTTTATAAGTTAGAACCAGAATTTTGAATTTAATTCTAGATGGAACAGGGATCAATGTGGGTATTGAAAGAGGGATGTGTCATTAGTAGAGTTATGACTGAGGGATAGTATCCTTGAATTTCAGCTTGGAAGAGTATTTGAAATTAGAGCTTAATTGTTACTTTCTAACTCAGCCAACTTTTTAGCACATTGAGTTCCTTTCACTGGAGACAACCCCCATCCTGTAGTTGTACAGTGTTACAATATTAACACTCTGAATGATGATAAATACCCACTGGACTCAGAAGGCGCCAAAGACAATATTATCTTTGTATTTATGTGTTCACCTAGGAAGCAGTACATGAAAAATCAATCCTGTAATAATAACTCATTAAAAGTTTTGTTATTAAAAAATTTAGTTCAGTTTAATTAATTACATATTATGTAACAAAATACTTTACTATATTCCAATAATTGAAGAAACATATGTTGACAGATTGTCAAAAATTAATTTCTTACTACAAAAGCTGTAATTAATTAACTTGATAAGACTGAAGACCAATAAAATCTTAGTCTTAAAACATTAATAATATTAGTTAATTTGTCAATGTACTAAAGAAAAATAAGTACATTTGCTGGAATAAAACTTATTTTGTAAGTACATAATGAGGCTTTTGACTGTGAAGAAATGGAACAGAGTTGGACCAAACCACATATACTGTAATAGACAATAAAACAACATATGAAAATGTAATTTATTTAAAAGGGTTTAACCAAGTGAATGAGTTAGGGGTCTCCAACAAATTCTGTGCAATGCATTCACGGGGTTAAAGACCAAATTTAAATCAGTGGGAATTTTTATTTGCAGGTGATTTACCTTAGATGGGTTATGTACTAAGGCATTATTTCTCAACGTCAGTCCTCCACAACATGTTATCTTTTCAAGATATTCCCACTTAATCACAAGTGAGTAATCAGGGGCTCAGTTATTTTGTGTGAAGTGTGCTTAATTAGTGATATCCTTAAAACCTGACCTGTTGGTGTGTCCCAAAGACTGGACCTGGGAATCATTGTACTAAGGTGTGAAAAAGATTAAAGGGATAGTAATGTCAGAAAAAAAGTATTAACTATATGGTAGATACAATTAAAAGAGAGTACTTGCACCTATTTGTATCTCTCAAACTGTTGTGGTTTGAGAGATATAGGAAAATAAAGTTCTATGCTCCCTCCCCTTTCTGCTTGACAAGCTGTAAAGCTATCACAAGCAGATTCTAGTCGCTTGACCAGATGCGGCCCTTCAGCAGTGCCGATATAACGAAATCTAAAGATAAATACTTCATTGGAACCCTCTAAAAAGTGTGCCTGGTTTGGAAGCACACTTTGTACACCGCTCCAATGAAGTATTTATTTCTAAATAGTAGGATTTCAGCTCTGCTGAAGAGCCTCTGTCTGGTAAAATGACCAGAATCTGCAGCTGTCAGCTAGATGGCAGACTTGAGTGAAACAGCCAGGAAAAGGTAACTATAAATGTTTGAGAGATAAGACACATCGATGTTAACCTTTTTTTAACCCCTTCATGACCCATGACGTACCGGGACCTTCATGGGTAAATTCGCTCCAAGGACCCATGACTGTCCCGGTACATCATGGGTTAAACTCTACATCGTGGCCGCACGGAGCGATACGAGAACGCAATCTGCTTGTTACTAAGTGCTCCGGTACTGGGGCACCTAGTAACAGCCAGTAGAAACATTGTTGCAACATTGTTGCAACATTGCTCCCCCAAACCCTGACAAACCAATGCATATGGGGCATTGCTGTACTCAGACGATGTAACTCACCACTAATGTAAAGCACTTAAAAATCTGCAAATATCATCTAATTGAAATCCAGAGCAACACTAAAATATGTGTGAAAAAATGGTGTTTCGCTGCCTTCCTGCATATTTTGGGAGGATGGAGTAGCAGGAAAAAAATTGATAAAAAGCAAATAGAATGAAAGCCAGGGTTGTCTACTCTTCTACAACATATACTTTTGCTGGTAAAATTAATTGCAGCATTGCCAAACAGTCCGAAATGAGACAAGGCACCAGCTGTAAAAATGGCATGTCTGTAAAAGGAAACTAACATGTTCCAACTGGACCCAGTAGCTCCCCCAAACCCTGACAAACCTATGCATATGGGGCATTGCCGTACTCAGAAGAAGGAGCCGAACACTAATCAATGCAGTTTATAAAATCTTCACCTATTCTGTGCTTGAAATTCACATCAACATTGAAGTCAAAGTGTGAAAATGCTGATTTTTTTTTTTTACTTATGTCAAGTTTTCACAGAATTGGTGGTAAAATGGCTGTGTACAAAATTTGAAAACACACCTAAAACAAAAGCCTGGGGTGTCTACTTTCCAAAAATATACACTTTTGGGGGAAATCTTAAAATGGAGCACTGTTACACAAGCCAAATGAGAAATGGCACCATTGACGCAAGCTGTGAAAATTCAAAGTGTGAACCTGGAAACGCGCATGTTCCAATTTGGGCCCCATAGCTCCCCCAAACCATGAGAAAGCTATGCATATAGCATATTTCCGTACTCAGAAGAAGGAGCCGAACACTAATAAATGCAATTTAAAAAATCCTAACCTACCCTGTGCTTGAAATCCACATCAACATTGAAATCTAAGAGTGAAAACCGCTGAATTTTTTTACTTACTTCAAGTTGTACGAGAGAGTGTTGGTAAAATGGCTGTGTAAAAAATGTGAAAACACACCTAAAATGAAAGCTGGGGGTGTCTACTTTTCAAAAATATACACTTTTGGGGGTAAAAAATGGACCCTGTAGCTCTCTCAAACCACGAGAAACCTATGTATATGGGGTATTGTCTTACTCAGAAAAAGAAGCTGAACACTAAACAATGCATTTTTAAAAATATTCACCTATCCTGTACTTGAAATTCACATCAACATTGAAGTCAAAGTGTGAAAAACACTGATTTTTTACTTACATCAAGATTTACAAGGGATTGGTAGTAAAATGGCTGTGTAAAAATTTTTAAAACATACATAAAATGAACGCCTGGGGTGTCTACTTTTCAAAAATATACACTTTTGGGGGGGAATTTTAAGGTAGCGCTGATACACAACCCCAAATGAGACATGGCACAAGTGACACAAGCTGTGAAAATTCGAAGTGTGAAACTGGAAACGCTCATGTTCCAATTTGGTCCCTGTAGCTCCCCCAAACCTTGAGAAACCTATGCATATGGGATATTGCCGTACTCAGAAGAAGGAGCTGAACAGTAAACAATGCATTTTTAAAAATCTTCACCTATCATCTGCTTGAAATTCACATCAACATGGAAGTCAAAGTGTGAAAAACGCTGTTTTTTTTAACTTACATCAAGATTTACGAGGGATTGGTGGCAAAATGGCTACATAAAAAATTTGAAAACATACATACAATGAAAACCTGGGGTGTCTACATTCCAAAAATATACACTTTTGGGGGTAAATCTTAGAGTGGAGTACTGTTACACAGCCCCAACTGAAACATGGCAACAGTGACGCAAGCTGTGAAAATTCGAAGTGTGAAACTGGAAACGCCCATGTTCCAATCTGGGCCCTGTAGCTCCCCCAACCCTTGAGAAACCTATGCATTTGGGGTATTGCCGTACTCAAAAGAAGGAGCTGAACACTAAACAATGGATATTTTTAAATTTTCAACTACCCTATGCTTGATATCAACAGTAATATTGAAATGTAAGTGTGAAAACTGCAAAAAAACAATATATTACCACACTTTTGAAAAATATTTCTGGAAAAATAGCTGCATAAAAAACTCCAAAATCCTCCTGATTATTTACCTTATGTTGTCTAGTTTACAGAAACATATACCTTTGGGACATTTTTATTTCTGCCACTGTCAACTAAGCTATAATGCTCACATGCAAATTGTTGAAAAATTACAAGTTGGAAATAATGGCATCCATCTTGTAATATTTACCTTGTAAATGTGAGAAAGGGATTGAAATACTAGGCATATGGGGTACTCTTATATTCAGGAGAAGCAAATGAATATATTTAGGGGTATTTTTTTTAATGATCTAATAGTATGCAAATCCTGACAGGAAAATGTATGCAAAATGTTGTTGTTTTTTATTTTTTTTCTCTTTTTTTCTATTTTAATCAAATTAAACGATGAGGTATTCATATAATTGTGGTATCAAAAGAAAGCCCCACTTGTGCTTAAAAAAAGAGTAAAATTTGTGTGGGTGTACAAAATGAATTAAAGAGAAAATATGGATGAACAAAGACATAGTCAAAAAATTCTAAATTACTCCGGTCCTTAAGTCAAATCAAACTCAGATTTTCCCGGTCCTTAAGGGGTTAATTTCTACAATATTAAATCAACTTAAAATTAACCATTACTATCCCTTTAAGTAAACCTGCTAATGTGATAATCTCTCAAATTCCTGTGTTATTCTATGAGCATATGCACTAAGATATATCCAACTTGAGAGATCTTAATGCAGAGGCTCTATATAATATGATAGGAACAGGAAAGCTTATCTAACATTTATCACACCTTTATTTCTCCTCAGTGCATCTCCTCCATGTTGTTCTTGTACAGCTCTGTTTAATGTGTGATAACTTGTTAAATCTGACTTCCTGAAATAATTTGTCAGTGTTACCTTGACATGTTTATGGTATTTAAATATAGTTTTTATATTTTATACACAATTTTTTTATATATAATTCTAATAAGCTTCACAGCCTTATTTGAACACTGAGGAAATTTGCCTGTGTATGCCTGATCAGGGACAGGCTAGTAATTAAAGGGATATTAATGTTTCACAATAAAAGCAGCTCCAATTAATCTTCATAGTATTTGGGCCATGGACAGTGTTATTTCAATACTGTCAGAGTTGTAGTTGAAGAGTAATTGAATTATAAATTAGCACCCTCCCGCCCCTTTTACTGATGTAACACTGCTCATTTTAAAGCCTCAAGACTGTCTGGATGAATTGCAGAGAGGACAATGTTCAGTGAGCCCAAGGAAAAACCTGTCAAGGGTGGCAGGGTTTCCTCATGCTCACAGTAAGAAGATTGTTTCTTTCTGCGTGACGTTCAGTCAAGCGACCAGATTCCACATCTGAGAGGAGGTGGCTTGCACTAGGTAAAAGGAGCGCGAGGGGGATACTTTATCATTCATTACTCTTGAACTACAACTCTGACAGTATTGAAATAACACTCTCCATGGCCCAAATACTATGACAATTAATTGGAGCTGCTTTGTTTGTGAAACATAACTATCTCTTTAATCTTTCAAGCTCTTTATGGGTAGAGCGATATACAAGTTGAAGAACATCTGTGAGTATGTTTTGGAGTTTCTTACATTCGTGGTTTCTAGGTGGGTATTGGAGACTCCTGGGTGGATGATTAGAGGCTTAGTGATTGGAGGTGCCACACAGTTGATTTTCCAAGGGGACCATTTGACCCAAATGGGGATAGGAATAATATCTTCTACAGGCTTTAAGCTTCATTCAGACACATATGTGAAAAACCATCAGTTTTGTGAGTACAAGTTCAAGGGGAGGAGTGGGTACAATTTTATAACCCTAGAGATGCTACGCTATTCAGCACCCCCTATCGCTTCTCATTTGATGTGTAAGTACAGCAAATAGATGATTTTGAAACCTGTTTCAAATTATCTTGTATGTTTTTATATCATAGTGTCCCTGTAAAAACACTGTTTAAAATCAATAATCTTTTTTATTTATTTCCTATGGTGTAGCTGGTTTGCCCCAGAACTGCTCTACCTATGTCTTTATACATATACTAGTGTAAAAGCCCGTGTACACGCTCCAAGTTCCGGGTGATGTTAAAAGTCCGGTCCTGTTCTGGGTCCTGCCGCTGACACAGTCATGCACTGTAGAGACTGCCTGAAAGCACAGAATGCTCCCAGCACAGAACTCCCAGCATTCTGTGTGTTCGGGGAGACTCTACTGCGCATGACGGCTTGTGACAAACATCCTAGCGAATTATTATATAGGATTCCAGTATGATCAATAAAGCAGTTAGTTTTGTAAAGGTGGCATTTTATTTATGTATAGTATAGTGAAGTATAGTGAGGTTTATTGATGGAGGAAAAATCCTATTTATTGTTCTTCAACAAGCTTTCTTACAGTCACACTACTGTATTTTCACAAACAGGTAACAATGAGGTTGAGAAAGCTTGATGGCAAGGATATAGAAGGGGGGAGGGGTGCAGGGTGGTATATCCCATTCGGCCAAGCAGACAACTGCCTAGAATTTCACATTTTGAAGAGTGCCTCAACTATGTGGGTGTGGCTAAGTCAATCCAAATACCTCTATAGCAGACACAAGTTCTTGGTTTATAGTGGCCAATTTGTTTACCAGCTACATATCACTTTAATGGACGCTATTCTCAAGGCGTTGGAGACCTTTTTACAATACAAGGTATTAAGAACTTTATGAAGTTTTAATTTTATAAACTAAGGATATTCTCTGTGCCAGATTACAGTGAACATGGGTGTCGTCATGGGTGAAGTCAGGGCCAGATTTACCATAAGGCACAGTAGGCATCTGCCTACAGGCACACCCCACAGAGGGTCACCTGTCATTAGGACTCGTTTAAAAAAAAAAAAGAAGCCTCGCCACACGCACTAACCCGCCACCCCCCGGTGAGGTCTGTGCTTCCTTCAGCACAGACCTGTAACTACTGCGCTCCCTTGACGGCTCTTTAGTAATACAGAGCGCTGGGAGATGACATCATCTCCCATCGCTCTGCATTACTGAAGAGTAGACCACGCAGGAGCTCCAGCAGTTACAGGTCTTACTGCTGGACCACCAAGGAAAAGGTAAGAAACGGACACTGGGGGGGGGCAATGTGAGGGCAATATGGAGCTGATGGGGGGCAAATTGGAGCTGATGGGGGCAATATGGAGCTGATGGGGGGCAATATGGAGATGATGGCGAAGTGGAGATGATGTGGGCAATGTGAGGGTAAGTTGGAGCTGATGGGGGCAAGTTGGAGCTGATGGGGGGCAATGTGAGGGCAATATGGAGATCATGGGGGCAATGTGGAGAGGATGGGGGCAATGTGAGGGCAAGTTTTATGCTGATGGGGGCAAGTTGGAGCTGATGGGGGCAATTTGTGGGTAAGTTGGAGCTGATGGGGCAATATGGATTTTATGGGGGCAAGTTGGAGATGATGTGGGCAATGTGAGGGTAAGCTGGAGCTGATGGGGCAATATGGAGCTGATGGCAATGTGGAGATGATGGGGGTCAATATGGAGATGATGGCAATGTGGAGATGATGTGGGCAATGAGAGGGTAAGTTGGAGCTGATGGGGGGAAAGTTGGAGCGGATGGGGCAATGTGAGGGCAATATGGAGATGATGGGGGCAATGTGAGGGCAAGTTGGAGCTGATGGGGACAATATGGAGATGATGGGGGGCAATGTGGAGGCTAGGAGCATTGTAGAGGTGTCCAGTGGAGATGGCCAATGGGGGGGTCGCTTCAGATTTCTGTGCCTACAGGCTCCTGAGATGTAAATCCGGCCCTGGGAGAAGTAGGTATGTGAAGATGGCAGGGCTGAGGTTACCTAGGATAACTTTTCTGGGGGAGCCTAATATGGTTAATTTGGTCCTGCTGTGTGTTTGACATTAGTGACAGATGAGGTAAGGGAAGGTGGAGAGAGATGTAATGAATAGGGGATATAGGTCAACAAAATGGATTGGGGAATGAAGTTGAGTGAGAATGATTTAGGTATCCTTCAAAACTATATGCTTCTGTGTTTTATAGTAGTTTTTACTTGAATAGTCTTTAATAAACACAGAATTACAGCACTGGGCATCTATAATGAATTTGAAGCTGTTTGGATTGAACTGGTACAGGATAACTTGGCAAGGAGGGTTTGTAGCTTGTAGAAGATTTAACATTTGGTGTTAAGCAACCTTTTTTGGGTACATAAGATCTGTCTGTTGAAATTAATGAACTGCAGTCCAAACAAAACTTTGACTGTGACTGGTAAATTCTTCAACTGTTTTTTTGTATCTAGAAAAATATGGCAAATGTATGTTTTGAAATATTAATTACAAGAAAAATAAAAAAGGGAAACAAATGCACTATTTATCAATGTGACCTTCATAAATAGAATTAATCAACCTTAAAAGCAAATGTTAATAACCTGTACTTCCTTGCAAAAATGTTCACTTTGTTCTCTAAAAGGGTATGTCCGTGCTCAGTAATAATAGCTGTAGTACACTATCAGCAATATTAAATTATTTATAAGTGAATAAAGGATTAAAGCACAGGCAAAAATAATAATATACACTTAAAGTGAAAGCAAACTTGTAAATTAATAAAATGAAAGTTTCACAAAAATAAATGTGGGCTTCACTAAGGACTAGATTAATTATGGTGCAAACCAGTCTCACAGCAGGGGCAAATAAAAAAAACCCTTTGATATAAATGGGTCTTTTAACCTCTTTACTGCTATATGTCTTCACCACATTGTGAGGCAATGCATTGGAGACCTTTGCAGCATTAAATTGGTTGAAAGCCCCATTTTAATCAAAATACATTTTAGTAATTGTGCTCTGTGCTGCAATTGGTTTGCCTCAGTATTACTCCAGTTTCCTTATTATGTCTGCTTCAGTGTGTTGTTCATTTCCTGCTGAGCAAAGCAGTTTTTATGAGACCTGCTATTGCTCTCTATGGGGAGCTTTTATCATTGAATGAAGCAATCCATATACATTAATAGCAACAGCTCCAACATAAAATTGTAACCAGGATTTGGAAGATATTTGACGACCCTTGCAGGACCAAACAGGTGAATGTCTGAAGTGGACTGTAAGGAGTCAGAGAATGTCAACAACTTCACCTAGATGAGGTTCCTTTCATCAAGGAAGAAATGAAGACAGATACAGGATCACTTCTAGGGTGGATGAACTCTGAAGGAGCAATTAAACTGGAGAGCCGAGTTGTAGGAGTAGAGCTGTGAGATCCGGAATGAGGGTAGTTGGATGTCAGCGATTCTTAGAGGAAGTCGAGCAGAGATCAATAGGCAAAAACTTCTCAGGGTCTGACTCTTGGTCAAGCTGTGGTCGATGACACCTCGGCGTCTGACTGATAGTCCAGCGGTTGACTATGCTCAACGATACCTCTGTGTCCAACCAGTAGTCGGGTGGTGGTTGAAGAAACCAAGCAGCTAGGCTGGTATCGATCTGACCAGCCATCAGGAGGATACAGCTAGGTCTGGTCGGAGATCATCCTGACGGGTAAGGGTGGAATCAAACCCCAGGCCGAAAGTGGATAGCAGTTTCTGCAGGTGATCAACCTGGCGCAAGCAGTTACCAGGATCAATCCGACTCATGATAATTGGTAGCAGACTGAGTAGTCTCAGGAAGCTCTCAGTGAAAAGAGCAGCGAAGAGTAGTCAGAGCTGGATGCCAAGGTCTAGCCTGGGAGACAGCAGAAGCAGCATTGCCAGAAGGCAAGCTGGGTTGTAACAGGAGATCAAACAACTCAAGGAATCCGACGGAATCGATAGTCAGGAAGGCCAATGCTGACAGGAACAACACACCAGACTTTCACCGGCAACAAAGTGTATCTTGGAGATCAGGCATGGGAAGCCAGAAACTGGAAGTTTTAAAGGAGAATGTCTCAATCATGAGTGAGACGGGCAGAGAACAACAGATGCAGTGACAAAAGTAAGAAGACTATGAACATTCTGCAGCCATCTTGTAATAACAAACAAATAAAATAAATACATTTACAGGAACACTAACACTTAAAAATCTCCTGGGATTATAAATGCTCAAATACCCTGTACCCCATGCTACATCTCCTCTATTTCTGAAGTCTAAAATTTAGTCTTACATATTTTATAAGGGGACAGTGATTCCTGTTTTTTTGCAGGACTCTTTGACTCCTGTTAATTTAGGAGGCTTGACAGATGTCTCTGAAGTGATAGTTCATAACTGTGTATTAACGATCTGGGATAAGGCAACGCCCTTTCTGAATATAACAATTGGTACTAATCTCAGTGAATTAACTGCATTAGCTCTTAACTCTACTTACAAACCACAAAACACAAATGAACCTTGAATATGACAGTCTACACATGCATTAAAATTCAATCTTACTATTATATTTTAGAGATCTAAGATAAAATACATATTTTAACAGACGCTAGCTGTATGTGCATGATATTTTAATTTATATCAACCAACTCCATTTTTAGTTTTTAATGTTATTTAAAAAAAAAAAGCTACCTTGAGCTGTAATTTTGCAGGAAAACACCTGCACTATACATATACTAGTTGAAAAGCCAGTGTACATGGGCCACAATGCCACCCAGAAACCTTGGCTGGTGCCCGGATCCTCTCTTCTCAGTGGCCGCACTGCAGTCATGCACAGTACTGACTGCCCGAATGTGCCACAACTGATACGGAGCATGGCGCTCCGAATTCAGATCATAGTCCAAGCGGTCCCAGGAAGGTGCGCAGAAAGGACTCCGGTCTGAATTCGGAGCTCCCCACTCCGTATCAGCCGCGGTGCGTTCGGGCAGTCAGTACTGCACATGACTGCAGAGCAGGCAGTCTCTACTGTGCATTACTGCAGTGTGTGAAGCAGTCTGTACTGCGCATGACTGCATCGTGACAAACTTTTTAGCAAATTATATATATCATAACAGTGTCAGTTTCCATTATATAAATGCATAGGCCTAAGATACTAGTTAAAAAAAAAAACCATGTGGTTCAGATTGTCTGCTTTTTATGACTGTTAAAAGCTGAATATTGCATAACATAGTTATGCTTATACCAAACATTCCAAATCCCTTACTGCCATTATCCCTAACACCTACAACAGAAGGCTATTTGTTACGGTTTTCAGACACTCAGACTGTGAATTACCCTCACCAGTACTGTCTGAGGTCATTGCCCTTTTGTACTTTTTACGGTTTTCAGACAATCAGACATGTATGGTTTAGTAAAACGCAGTTTTATTAAGCAAAAAACAAGTACTGTAACACATACAGAACAGAGGATAATATATATGTAAAACAGGCAACTGATACAGGAACAGTTAAGCAGACAAGGAAAGGTATCCAAGGAATAACCCAGGGTCTGGACTAGTACAGCAGCAGAGAGAATCTAGTCCAGAAACAGAGAATACCACAGGGTGGTAGCAGGAACGACTAGGCCAACGACCGGAGCTAGCAGGCCCTAGTCGGGAGGAGGACCCCAACGCAATCTCCCTAGAGCACTAGGGAGTCTGTCTGTAGTAGACAGTACGCGAAAGGCAACAGGACCGGTAGAACTCTAGGGATAGCAGTTAGACACACAGTATGCAGTGAGGCAACAGGATCCCTATTACGCGAGGGAGGTCAGCAAGACTGACTGGAGCTGAGAGGCAACAGAACACCTAGTACACTAGGTGGTATAGCGATATTGACAGTAAGTGTCAAGGCAACCGAACCCTTAGTACGCTAGGTGGCAAATTGATACTGAGAGTAAGTGGAAAGGCAACCGAACCCCTAGTACGCGAGGTGGTAAAGCGGTACTGACAGTAACAGGCAAGGCAACCGAACCCCTAGTACTCTAGGTGGTAAAGCGATACTGACAGTAAGTGGCAAGGCACCGAAACAACCCAATGGACTAAGGCAACCAGCTTGTGACTGGAGTCACTAACCCACGCACCAACCCTAGATCTAGGGTAAGGGACGCTTCAGACCCCAAACCAGACCCTAAAGCCACACAGACAGGGAACTAGTGAGGCACCCAGGGAGCAGCAGCCAAATTCGTAGTGAAGGAGCGACAAGCTGTGCTGGGTCAAGTGTACAACAGGTGCGGGTATTCGAGGATGCTCACCGACACCGTAGTGTCAGGAACGAAGTAGCACAAGATGACCGGGAAATGCTGGGTCACTAGGGAGAGGAGACACACAGTGCTGGACAGGCACTCTAGGAGCAGGAACAATGGATAGCCGAGTAGGAACTCGGAGCAGGTAGTCAGCCAAGCCGTGTCGGTACACTGAGCAGGATAGTCAGCCAAGCTGGGTCGGTACACGGAGCAGGATAGTCAGACAAGCTGGGTCGGTACACTGAGCAGGATAGTCAGCCAATCCGGGTCACAACGGAAGTCAGGTACTGGCGATCAAACAGGAACGTAGCCAGTCTAGCCGGGTCATACACAGGATACCAGGAACCACAGGATCAAACACAAGATACTGGTACACCACGAGAGGGCGCCGCCATAATGACGGCACCAAGAATATAAAGGCAATCGATAGGAGGAGTCAGCGTAGATCACCAAAAAGAATGCAGTATGTAAAAATCAGGAAGTAGCAATGTCGCAACCAGAGGAATCACGGGCACACTCAAAGACCCTTTCCCAGTGGAGTAGGGCCCGGCTTCTGGGGAAACTTAGTGTGGAATCTGCGCAACAATGCAGGAGCATGACGATCGTTCAGGGTGATCCAAGTGCGCTCCTCGGGACCATAGCCCAATGTACCAAATACTGGAGATGCCCCCGAACTCTCCAGGAATCAAGAATACTTTGTACTTCGTATTCATCTTGGCCCTGAACATGGATGGGTCCGGTGACGATAGGAGTGGTACTATAATGATTACAAACCAATGGCTTTAATAGTGAAACATGGAATACGTTATGGATCCTCATGCTAGCTGGGAGATGCAGAGCATAGGAAACCAAGTTTACTCTACGGAGTACCCTAAAGGGGCCCACAAATCTGGGAGCCAATTTATTGCATGGAACTTGCAAATGGAGGTTTCTCGAGGACAGCCATACCCTATCTCCCACCTAGAACGAATGTTCAGATAATCTCCTGCGATTGGCATGCTGCTGATAGCACTAATAAGAATCACCGAGGGCCCTCTGCACTCGTGCCCATGTGGAGCGGAGCTGTCGTATATAGGAAGCCCAGGAGATACAAAGAGAGGAAAAAGACTGGGGGGTTACTCATCTGAGGAGGACTTCAGTGGAGCTGAGGACTTAGATGGAGCTGCCCCTGTTCACTCCACACTGGTGAGTGGGAATGCGTTCCTCACCAGTGCCCCTTGTGGTGCCCCTACATCAGGGAAGGGGACAATGGTCCTCCCTGATACCCCTTTTCCCTTGGATTATACTTTTCCTGTGCTGAGGAGTGGGAATGCATTCCTCCTCAGCCAAGAAGATGCCTCTGCATCAGGGGATGGGACAAATGTCTCCCCTGATAGGCATGTGGCCCCTTCCCCTGCTTTCCCAGCTGCGGTGGATGAGACGCAGGTCCCCACCAGCAGCAATGTTATGCCCCCACTGATGGGTAGGAGAGAGCCCATCAGCTCCTGTGAACCCCCTGCTGTGGTGAGTGTGGAAGAGCTCACCAGCAGCCCCAAAGTGATGCCCCCTGTTGTACTGGAGAATGCCCTGGGAGCGGAGCCGTGTGGGCTCCCCAGGGTCATGGATGCTGCTGCCTTGAGGGATGGGACTGCGGTCTCCCTCAAGGCAGAAAAAGGGACTGTTAATAATGGCCTACAAGAGGAGGACCCCAGCAGGCTGGGAGAAAGCAGTGCTACTGGCCCTCCTGAAGATATGAACTGTGCACTGATGGGTGGGAATGCGGTCCCCATCAGCCCTTGTGAATCCCCTGCTGTGGTGTGTAGGAGTGAGCACATCACCCCTTGTTTTGCCCTGATGCTGGTGAGTGGGAGCAAGCACACCAGCAGCCCCAGGAAGGCGCTCCCCATCAGTCCCCCTTTGGCCCCTGACTTGGTAAGTGGGACCACAGTCCTCACCAGGGATGTTGCTGGGGCCCCTGGATTCCCTGAGTTCTGCCTGGGGGGTGGGAATGTGTCCTCCACCCGGTCCTTTGGAACTTTGAATACCCCTGCCCTGCCCAAACGAGTGCCCAGTTATGTGGACGGTGCTCAGAACATTGCCCCAGCCCAGGAGAGTGGGAAGGACAACCTCTCCTGTCCCCCTGGGGCACTTGATGCCCAGGCCGCCCAATTTGGTGATTGCCAGGGCCAACAGGCACCAATATCCCTGGCCCAGGATTAAGAACCAAGACTGTGCCCCTGGTCCAGGACAAGGGACTTGTTTTCTATTGCCAGGCCCGGACAAGGGGCTCATGTTTTCTACAGGCCCAGGACAAAAGGACTGCTCATTGTTTCCCTGGCCCAGGACAAGGGGCTTCCCATTTGAGACTGGCCTAGGACCAAGGCCTCTGGATTAATGAACTGTCCAGACAAGGGGCTCACAACAGCAATGCTCTCTTACAGCTCCAAGCCAGCGTTTACTATTGCAACCGCTGGCTTGGTACAAAAAGGGGGAGAAATGTAACGGATCTTATCCGTTACTTGGGCCCTTGTCTGGACCTCGAACGTTTTACCTAAAGACTATGGCCCCTTGGCCTCCTTTGACCTCAGATGGGGGGTTTACTATCTTTATGTTAAAAGATTTATGTTTTATGTATTGTCAAATATTGTATGTGTTTAATTGTACTTGTCCCTAGGATGTGTATTGTAGCCACTCCAGCCATTTGACTCAAGACCTCCTGCTGGGTGTTAATCAAGTCATTGTATTGAGAACTGTCCTGAGACCCCCTGCTGTGTGTGTTAATCCATTCACGCCCCTCAAGTCTTTGTTCAATCAAACCCTTTTGTATCTGAAATGTAATCATGTCTGAGTTATTGTTTCTGTTAAGACCATCTGCTGCTGGCCTTTTGTCTGATGTGTTATGATTTAATCATGTTCCCTATTGTATCAGGTTTCCCCATGTGATCCAATGTACTGTACTGTGTATAAATATCTGTGGCCTTTGCCAATAAAATGAGTTATGTTTTGGAGTGAACAAGGAGTCCTGGAGTCTTGTATTGTTTATGGTCTAAAGCAGGGCTCAAAATTTCCACTCTCCACTAGCCAATGGTGAGTGAAAATTTAGCCCTGGCGAGTAGAAATTCAGCCCTGGTGGGTATGTTATGGCTTGCAGTGGCGAGTAACTTTTCAGGTCTGGCTAGTAGCAAAGGACTTCAGATTATAAGCCCTGGTCTAAAGTGTCCACTATGATACCCATCTGCGCCAAGTATCCTGAATCGTCGACCGCCTGCTGCCAGCTTCCTGTGGCCCAACTTCATATGCTGTCAGGCAGCGACGTGGACTCTTCCCTGCTTCCCTGCTTCCAGCGATCCTGCGGCTGTTTCCAGTGACTGTCCATACTTCAACTGGTGCATCCGACGGCGCTTATCTGCATCAAGAAGGAGAGACCCGGGAACGACGGCGGAAGGCGACGCGGTCCCTTTTCAGCTTCCGTTACATATATGCTCATCCACATCCAGAATTTGCTGTGTCTGAAAGGAATCCGGGAGCAGACATGGTTGAAACCCATAATTGATAAGAAAAGGAAAGCTCCCAGAAGATGAATTAATCTCACAGGTCCTGGCAAACTTCGCCCACAGCAACAAGTCGGCCCAGTTATCCTGATGATCTGACACAAAACAGCGCAGCAATTGCTCTAATCCCTGATTGGAACGTTCAGCGGCCCCGTTAGTCTGGGAATGGTAGGCTTAGGAAAAGGACAACTGTATGCCTATCTGGCCACAAAATCTGGATACAAATTGGCTCCCACAATCGGACACCAAAACTCTGGGTACTCCATGGAGCCGGAATACCTCTTTCGCAATTATGATGGCCAGCTCCTGAGAGGAAGATAGGCCAGGAAGCGGAACAAAGTGCGCCATTTTCGAAAATCTATCAACCACCATCAGGATGAATGAATACCCGTTAGACACCAGTAGCTCCCCCAGAAAATCAATAGAAACATGTGATCACGGATGTTGGGAACGGGCTGGAGCAACCCAGCTAGAAGGTGTCTTGGGGATTTGGCATGGGCGAACGTAGTACAGGCTGCCATGAAGGCGGCACAATCTGATCGCAAGGAAGGCCACCAAAACAACTGGGACAATTACCATATTAGCTGATCGTGACCCACGTGACCGGCTGCCCGAGAGGCATGGTAGGCCTCAAGTAATTTAGTGCGTTAAGGCTCAGGCACAAAACACTTGCCCACCGGTTTTTCCAGAGGAACATGCTTACCCCATCCTACTAATTACGGAATTGTTTGACCATTTAAATGGCTCCTCTGTATTCACTAAACTCTATTTGCGTGCAGCATACAACTTGATTAGAATCAAGGAGGGCGATGAGTGGAAGACCTCCCTAGGAATATGTGTATCCACAACGTATTTCATGTATCTCTCCTGAAGCCACTGATCTGCAACTGTTATACTTCCGCCCAGGTAGCCCCAGATCCAGTAGGCATTCAGAATCAGGATGAATATGAGATCCAAAGCATCCTGGATCCCTGTAGGGTTCTGGGGCGCATTCAATATTTTGTCCACTGGAAAGGTTATGGTCCGGAGGAGCGTTCATGGGTGGATCAGGGTGATATCCACACTCCTAGACTGTTGCGCAGTTTCCACATGAAATTTCCCAACAAGGTATGGTTTCCTCCACGGGGGGGGGGATCATTGAGTGGGGGGTACTATCACGGTGCCCATGATTGCCTATTGCAAGATGTTGCCATAGAGTGACATTATTTACCTCCTAGCTGTCTCTCTCGCTGAGTCTCTATTCTTATAGGGCACCATGCTGATGAGGTCATTGCTCCACCTACCTGTCAGAGTTTTTAAATCTCAGCCTGTGTCCTTTCCAGTGCCCTTTCATGGTGTATCTGAGCTTATTGCTTTGTTGGTCCAATACCATACCTTTGTATTACCTGGCTACGTCTGACTACCCGTTCCGGTTCTGACTTCTGGCTCGACTGACTACCCGTTCTGGCTATGACCACTGGCAACGTCTGACTACCTGATCCGGTTTTGACCATTGGCTGCCTCTTGGTTACTCTCCGTGTTGCGCTCTGTGACCATTCCATGCCTTGGTTTGGTTCCCGTGCTGCCTGTGTTTTCCACTCTGCACTTGCTTTCGTTAGCGGCGCTTGTCGGTCTCTCCGTGTGTTTGACCTCCCATGGCCGTACCGGTTTGTGCTGCCTAGCCTATCCTACCCGCCTAGTGTATCCCCTGTCGGGGTATTGGTCTGCTCCTTATCTTGCCGACTGTGTGTATGGGAGTGCTCTGCACCTGTCCTATGAATTGTGAGGAAAGTGCCTACACTGTTCCTTTCTGGTCTCGTGAAGGTGTGCCATCCTATCCGGGTACGGGAGGGCTCTGCACTGCTCTCACATCTACCATGTGGTCCAAGGGGCATTCGGTTTCTGATCACCTTATCACGGTGCCCGTGATTGCTGCCTTTTTGTGTCAGTTACCTGTTGGGGGCTCCCCATTGGCTGTCTGCCTTCAGTCCGCCCTGCATTGCCTATTTAGACTGAGTCTGGGCACCCTTTGGTTGCCCTTTCGTGTTGTCTCTATGCTGCTCGCATCTTCATCATGTTCCTGAGCTTCCTGGGCCCTTGCTGTGTTCCTGCTATCCTGAGATCGTCTAGTTCCCGAGTTACCAGTCAGCGGTTCCTGTTTCCGTTCCTGATCTGGTTGGAGTCGCCCTGTGTCGCTGCTTCCTGCTGCCAGTCCCTGCTGCCGTTCTTGATCTGGTTGACCGTTGGAGAGTGCTGGTTCCTGTTTCACCTGCGGTGCTCCTTTTCCGGTTCACTTGGGTCAGCGATTGCTCCCTGGTCACCTAGGCGACATTTCCACTCTTGCTGGTTTACCCAGTACGCGGCTACTGGTTAGCTCCACAGCCTCTCGGCTACCGTTGCCTCGATACTGTATTGGGTTCCCAGTACGCGGGTACTGGCTCGCTCCACAGCCTCACGGCTACTGTTGTCTCGATACTGTATTGGGTTCCCAGTACGCGGGTACTGGTTCGCTCTACAGCCTCACGGCTACTGTTGCCTCGATACTATTGATTCCCAGTACGCCGGTACTGGTTCACTCCACAGCCACCCGGCTGCCGTTGTATCTATGTGATTGATTCCCAGTACGCGGGTACTGGTTCGCTCCACAGCCTCATGGCTACCGTTGCCTCGATACTGTATTGGGTTCCCAGTACACGGGTACTGGTTCACTCCACAGCCTCACGGCTACTGTTGCCGCGATACGATTGAATCCCAGTATGCGGGTACTGGTTCACTCTGCAGCCATCCGGCTGATACTGCACTGTAGTACTGTGTTTCCAGTACGCGGGTACTGGTTCACTCCACAGCCACCCGGCTGCTGTCGCAATATTGTGTTTTATACTCCCAGTACGCGGGTACTGGTTTGCTCCTTAGCCACTCGGCTCTTGTTGCTACTCGCATGTTATGCTTCCAGTACACTGGTACTGGTTTGCTTACGTAGGTTACCGGTTGCGGTGCACCGGAAGAGTGACGGTTTCTCCAGTACGCGTGTACTGGTTCACTCCATGCTGGTTAGTGCTGTCAAGTCCTAGGCAGCTACATTGGCTCCCCAGTACGCGGGTACTGGTGGTTCCCTGCTAGTCCTTGGCTTGCCACTTGTGCTCATTTAGCCTTTGCATGTCATCCAAGTGACTGTTGTTGTCATCTAGACGGTCACTGAGGCCTCAGTGGTTTCCACCCTCTCCGTTAAGGCTGCCTTGCCCGGTATATTGGCAAGGTCGGTAGAACCTTTCTTTCGTTATCATCTTGGGTTTCCTTACCCGGCATTGGCAGGGCCGGTAGAGCCTGTATCTAGCTGTATTCCATTAGGCTGCCTTGCCCGGTATATTGGCAGGGCCAGTAGAGCCTGTATACTTCTTGTGTTCCGCTAGGCTGCCTTGCCCAGTATATTGGCAGGGCTGGTAGAGCCAACTATCCTGTGTGTACCAGTCCTGGCTGCCTTGCCCGGTATATTGGCAGAGCCGGTAGAGCCACCTATTCCTCGTATGCCAGTCCAGGCTGCCTTGCCCGGTATATTGGCAGGGCCGGTAGAGCCTAATTCGCTATTATTATTGCTTTTCCTGTCATTTCAATATATATGTATGTACGTGTATGAGACCCTATGGGATTGTCTTAAACTTTTCAATAAAGTTGTGTTTTTACCTAACTGCGTCTGAGAGTCTTAACAAACCGTGACACACCTGTCCTGTGAAGGGTAAGGAAAGTGACTCCACTGTTCCTTCCTGGTCTCGTGAAGGTGTGCCACTATCCACTGCCACTTTGTGTCATTACCATACTACTGTTGTGTCATTTGTTGCCACCAGCATGTTGCCTTATCTCCTGTCATTCATTGTATTTAATAAAGTTTTATATTAAGTTCATCTGTTCTTGTCAGTGTGTTAATTTCCTAGTCACTCAGTGACACTCAGCTAATCTAGAAACCCTAGACTCCCTTCAGACAAATTATTCTACATTTGCTCCCTCATCACACAATACTCAGTCATGGCCTGTCTGTCTTGGGTTCAGCTGCATTTCCTCCTATGGCATCTAAGCTTTGCCACTAGGATCATCCCACAAGGGATATCCCTCACATCCAACTTCTATCCCTTCTATCCAACTCAGCCTACTTTGACTCCCCATTCTCCTCGACCAATCGGACCTAGCACTGTGGTCCAGTATTCAGCAGGACTGGAATAGCCATTCCATGTTCCCTCCTTCTTCTTCATCTACCACCCCATCAGTTTATACAGATGTCAGAGCATGCTTTGGCATCACAGCCATTTGCAATGAGGAGTGGTTCTCATAGTCATGGCCACAGGATACCAAGAACATGCCCCATTTCCCATCAACCTCCCCTCTGTTCAAAATATACCCCATACTCACAGAACCCATACTGTGGGGCCATCAATGGTCCTGCCAGGCTGTCACATTCCATACCAATACCATAGCTTCATATCAAGCTGTTAATAAGGGTAGATCCCTCTCTCCCAAATCAGTTGTAAGACCAGGCATGGCACTCATTTCAAAACGTTGTTATCAGTACCAAACCCCCTAATCCTACCTCATCTGACGTAATACTTGCTTTCACATCATACTGTCACTCCACCCTTCACTTAGCTCCACTATCAATATATACTTGTCAGGCATTCAGGACCACTTAGCTCTTCAATATCACCACAGTCCTTCGCTATTTTCCAACTATCTTGTGAAACTGTTCATGAAAAGCTTACTCAAATAGCTATCACACTCCCCTCATATCCATCAGACGATCACAGGCCCCATATTCAGCTGAATATACAATTTTCTGCATACATAACCATTCAAACACTCCAGTAACAACATTCTCCTGGCAGCAATTAACTTTTTTTTACTATCCTGCACATATAGCCACCCTATCAAATCCAATCATATATTTCACTCTAACTACTGCACCCATTTAATCTCCACTTCAAAAAATAGTGAGCCCAGTGCAGTCATCCATATCCCATTCTACTCCACCAATGATCAGTGGTATCCATACACATCATTCTTTTGTATATCATCTTTCAAGGCCCATAGAGCAACTCACAGCCCTCTCTTACCTACACTGGATGTCTTCTTACTGCTGCAAGGTTCACCTAATTTCTACACATTATCCTGTCCAGATCTGGCCACAATCCACATATATATTCTGTTCACTCCTTCTGCATAGGAGTGGCATCTGCAGCCCTTAAGCATGGAGTCCCCACACACATCATACAAAGGCTGGGGAGGTTGTGATCCTCATGCTTCACATGCTACATCCATAACCCAGCCTCTAATATCAAGTCAGCACTCACTTCACTAACTAATTAAGAAAAAAAAAACAATAAAGGGGAGCATATACACTCATACATTCATTCATATGTCAGCATCATTGCGAATAAACATGCTTTTGATCAGCAATCTTTGGTTCTTATTTTTGGCCTCTAACAGGCTCTTCCCTGGGACTCCAAGGTGCCCAGGGGCTGCACCTTAGGGCTCGTTCATCATTAGGTTATACATATTTAGCTGGAAGCCCAGACCACAAACCTAAAAAAAATGTTTGGTTACTTTTTTTTAGGTTATCTAAATTTCTCCCGAGCCTCTAAATTCATCTGTTTTTTTATTCCTTCTTCCCTGTTTTCTTTAAACCATCCACTGATGGCCAAAAGCCAATCCCACTAACAGAAATCTGAAGGAAGAACATGAGCTGAGAAGGAGGAGAAGTGTGATTTGAGAAGCTGGAATAATCAGTGTAAAAGAAATAGAGAGCAAAGATTGCCCATTGCCATAACAACACAAAAAAACCTGATACAATCTATCTATCTATCTATCTATCTATATATCTATCTATCTATCTATCTAACTATGTGTGCTTGAATAGAACACAGATCACATTTATTTTCCCTTTAACATGCTGCTTTACTCATCTCAGTTTTGTCCAAGGCATCCCTACACATATAATGGGAAACTATACCACATGAATAAGTTACCCTTCATTTTTTTAACAGATTAACCTACCTAGTTAGGTCAGGTGTCCTTCTGGCAAAGTTGATATTAATGTCTTGATATAACTGTGAGTCTCCTATAGCTAATAATACCTAATAATTACATATCTATTTGGCACTGGCAGTGTTGGGAAAATTGATTGATTCACTTATGAGTCTCTGATGTGATACCCATCCTCTTATCAGTATCTCTCTTTCCCTTATTACTTCCACTACCTGACCTTACCATATTATTGTCCCTTCAAGCTTTTAGTCCAGCAGTGCTCTTTGATTTCCTGACCTAGACAGAACTGCTGTTATCCAGCCTTACCGTTGTTATAATCTTCATGAATTCTGCTCATCTCATGGTTCCAACCTCTGTTAGACCAAACGACAAGTGCTACTGCCTCCTTCTGTACCTCATTAGCATCTCTGATTTATCCATTTTACATTGCAATGCATTTCTAGCCAATTTGTCAATGGAGATGTTAACTGTGGGCCCTTTTAGACTAGTCGGTGGAGGCAGGGTAGTGTAATTTTTTCTTCGTTAAACTCTCAGATGCCAGACAGTTTACAATGGCATTGGAGTGTTTAAAGGGGGCATGCATGAGTGTAGGGAGGGTGACTGAGTGCACTGGGAGAGGCTATGGTGGCCACAGCCTTTATAGGCCACATAGTCATTTTTGTCCAGGCCCGGCAGCTTTGAGCTGTAAAGTATGGGAAGGACTATCCAGCAAGGCAAATGATCCATGCAAAGGCCATTCTACTGGTATGCACTAGCAGAATGAGTATTTAGGGCTGTTTTTTAATGTATTCTGAATTGAGAAATTCAGCATACATACTAGCTGGAATTTATTAACAGAAGTAGGAAAAATGGTAAAAAAACACATTTTTTTCTACACTTTTGCCATCCTTGTTTCCATAATAATGGAATGGAATCTCAGCCAATGCCTTCAAATAATGTGGGTCAATAGAAGGAATGTATCAACTCTGTCATCCATAATACCTGCAATCCTTTCTCTCCTGTTCTCCTCACAGCTCTCTCAACCAACCCAACTTCTTTTCTGCCAATCCATCTCTAGAGTCTCTTCCCATCTCTCCTTCCCACTTCTTCTGACCCTCCTTAAATCTCTGGAGCTCTTATTTTTTCCATTTCATCAATGTGTAATGTTTCCTGTTCCTGATCACCTATAAATTATTGTCTACCACCTCTACTCATTTTCTTGATGTTAAAAGTTGAACTTGGATGAGACAGGATTTCCTTTAAGCATGTCTGGTTGAATCTCTCTCTCTCTCTCTCTCTCTCTGTCACGTGTCTCTCTGTTTGAGATCTTTCCAGCATTCAAGAGCTTAAAACTGTAGGATACTTTAAAATAAAACAAATTTGAGCTGAAATATCTTTTTCATGAAATATCTCCCAACAATGGGAGTGCCCTTGTTTTACTTCAGGCACCCAATAACAACCTTTTTCAAAATAAGGAATTAAAATCAATGGGAATTTTTATTTGCCCCTTGTAGTTCAGCTGTTTTGTCCTGCAATTACTCTGCTATCATCTCTATACATATTTTTCAACCCTTTAAGGAGCAGAGGGGCATGCAACAAATTACTTCACAATGCTTTTGCATGCCCTTCTGCTCCTTAAAGGGTTATTAAACAATATCAATAGAATCAGAACAGTGTCAATAATATGAATGCATCACTTGGTATCACATCTGATAAAATGACCGATATCAAGTAGATGACAATTTTTTGAATGGGTCAGCAGGAAATGGAGAGAGGTGAAAGTATTATTACTGTGGGAAGTGCTGACTTCCAGACAGCTGTGTCTGAATAATGAAAATATGCTTAATATTTTAATGGGCAAAGATGCTTGCATTGCCATCCATAAGTTTAATGTCTAATTTCACAAAAAAAACGAACAGCTCCTTTATGAATCAAACGTGACATATAAATAGGGCTGTCATATATTAACAATAATGGATCTTTCAAAGTACTTTGTTATGCTGTTGTAGAGAAAGAAAATTGATTGCATGAAATCCAGCAGCAAGATTTGAGCTAATTTTTCTCTTTTCATTATATTCAGTTGATTTCAGTCACCTCTATATTTGCCACATTTGATCTGTATCGCTGTCATTCAGATGTACAAAAACCTGAAGAAAATTTAATGTGAGGTCGAAAATGAACAAATTGCTCACTGCTATGCTTTTTTTAAGTTTTGAGGTGACTTTCTAAACTTAACCCAGAATAAAAAGTTATTTAAGGATAGGGAAAAATGAAGTATCAGTCTCCCCCGAAGCAGCGTGTAGTTGATCTGGCTGTAAGATTAATGATACTCCACATTCTGTCTTCATGACCAGGAGCATTGATCTGTTTTGATTTAGTAAGATGAGAATCCAATTGTTTCTTTTGTTCCTCTGAGCACAAAAGCTGAATTAAGTTATACACATTGTTTGTCTGAACATTAAAGATTATTCTTTGTGTCATTATTTTATTTTTACAAGTCTCAATATAATTAATCACATTATTTAAATGAGGCAAATATTAAGTAAGAAGCTAGATAATTTTACAGTTTTATAATACAATTAGAGTTTTATTAAATGACGTGCAGCGCTGCAGATTTTGGGGCAGATTTAAATAAAATGTAAAATTAAGATAAATGTCAATAATTTGGGCCTTATGTATAAAAGTAACTTGGCGCAATCCTGGGGCATACAAATTGCACTGTAGGAGCAAATAAAAAATCCCCAAAATTCCAGCTGATTAAAATGGACCTTAACTCTTTAAGTTCCAGAGAGACACACAAAGGGGTTCAAAGCAAAAATTATCAATGCAATTATGTAGAATTATATATATAAGCTGTAACATTCTGCTATATTGTTTTAAGCTTTGTGCTAATTTTATAAAACAAATTTTGCAAATGTATTGAGGGTTTTTGCAGTATTAGGCACTATTATATTCCAGTAGTCCAAAGAAACGTCCAGACAGAATTAAGAACAGATTGCAAGAAAGATCATGCCATATGGTAAAGATGAGATAGCTCAGTGGTAAAGTCCCTGACTATGGAGCCTATTCCAACCGCAAGGTTGCAGGTTCGAATCCCAGTAGGGTCAACTCAACCTTTCATCCTTCCGAGGTCGATAAATGAGTACCATTTATTGGGTAATAATAACATCTATTATTTCAGCTGCCGATTTGGTTAATTCCGAGAGCGTGCGCTGAAAGCACTTCGAGTTCCACTGGGAGAAAGGCGCTATATAAATACTAGTTATTATTATTATTATTACTTCACTCAACTCTGGGTAAGTCAGCATGTTAATGTAAAGTCTATCTCTTCTCCTCCCATTTGTAAGCTAATGGAAGGGACATAGGGAAGTGATGAGTGTCATTTAACTTAAATTTGTGTTTAACCACATACCTAAAGGTTCACAGTCAGAGATTGTGGACATTGATCAATGATTATTAACATGACATCCATGGGTCCAAATTACCCTAAATCAGTGTCATAAATATGTATATCTTTCCATAACCATTATCAAGCTGACTTTTTGTTTCCACTTCAAGACTCCGGGACACACCAATGTCTTCCAATATTGTGGAATACACATTTTGGCTGCATTAAGTGTATAAAAGTAATTCCTTCTGAGGATTTTCTGTTTAACTGAGCATGATTTATATATATAGAAGTAAGTGCTTAGGGTCTTTAGGTAATTACAACAATGTGATTTTATTTATTTCTATATGTATTTGATTCCAGTAGTTTTTTTTTAATAATGGACAGAGTTATCAAATATAGGTCATATTTCTTATGCCCCCACAAAATATCCCCCAAAATATCCAACAATTCTTACAAACTGTGGGGAGTACAAGAGACCCTGTCCAGATAGTGCAACAAGTTATACAGCAGCATAATGAATACAACCTTCAATTATGCATAGCCTTCATTGCCTATGAAAAGGTCTTTGACTCATTGAAAAAGCAAGCAAGAATTGATGCCCTGATCAACTATGCAATAGACAGAGCTTAAATCAATATCCTCCAATCAATATATGAAAACACAACTGCATCAATACAGGTTAACAATGATTAAGTCGAGATAAACACAGAAAAAGGTATCCGACTTGCTTATTTAGAAAAAATTGTCTGTAAACTAAATTGGGGAAAAAAAAAGGAAATAAGACCAATGGAGACTACATACATCACTTACATTTTGCAGACCATATCCTACTCTTTGCCAGTAGTCCTGAAGAACTGCAATAATGCACTGAAGAGCTACAACAGAAAAGCAAAAAGTTTGGTCTGAAGACGAATATCAACAAAACCCAAGTCATATTTAACAATTTTACCATACCAAGGAAAATCATAGTAGATGGACAAGAATGTGAACAAGTATGTTTACCTTGGACAGGAAATTAATCAGATGGAAACATCATGATGGAAACTGAGAGACAAAATTGGGATGGCAAGTATTTGGAAAACTTAGTAGTATTGACTTTAAGACAAATTTACCACTCTGCCTCAAGCAAAAGGTTTTTGACTAATGTGTCTTCCCAGTTCTTATGTATGGCTAGGAAACATGGACCCTGAATGCTAAAGCCATACAAAAACTTAAGGTTACTCAGAGAAGTATAGAGCATTAAAATCTGAACATAACAAAAAGAGACAGAAAAATGTGTGCATGGATTCATCAGCAAACAAAGGTCTATCACATGATTGAAAGATAAAGTGCCTAAAATGTAAATGGGCAGGCCACATACCTGACAGAAGATGGACCAAACATATTTTGGAATGGATTCTACTCAATGCTAAATTACCAAGAAGAAGACCACAAGCAAGATGGATAGATGAAATTGCCAAATTTGTTGGTACACAGTGGCATCTAAAAAGCACAAGACCAAAGTTTTTGGGAACTTGCTGAGGAGATCTTCATCCTGAAGTGGATCAACAATGGTTGCAGATTCTAAATACAGTTGCTGTACTAGTTCCTTTATGCATTAATCTGTACTCATAGACCAAATGTTAACCATCCCAAAGTCTAAAGTCCAAAGATAGCCTGATAGAAAACGGTGATTCATAGCACCCGCTGCCATTGAACTGGTCTTCCCACTGCTGTAGATAATAGCTCACGAGCATCAGGTAATGACAGGCATTTATTTTGTTGTGAAGCCATGTTGAGGGAATGGACCATAATCTGTCATGTTAACCCAATGTGGGCTGGCAGATTTTAGTAAGGTGTCTATGCTTTGATTTGTCTGCCATATGTGAGCCTGCCAGAAGTATATGTTTCCAACTGCATAGTTCTCAGCTTTACTGACACATACAAATGTAGCCGCAATGATAAGGTATCACTCCATGGGATATATTATGGGAGATTTCAGTGCAAGAATTGGAAAGAACTAAAATAGATAATTTTTTTGCACCATATGGAACTGGAATAAGAGATGACAGAGGCAACCACCCAATTGAATTTGTAGAAGAATACAATTTATACATCATGAATTAATTGTACAGGAAAAAAACAATTGAAATGGAATGGAAAAGCCCCACTGTCAATACAAATGAAATCAACTTCATACTTGCAAATAATAAAACGATATTCATTGACTATTCACTCTTAAACCCTTTTAATGTTGGAAATAACTATTGGCTAGTGCAAGCAAAAACCAATAGCAAGAAAGAACTAAAGGAAACTATCAAGTCAGCAAGAGCGACACAAGCCATCTATTGAAAAATCATAAGAATACCAAATTAGCACTGTCCAGTTACTTCATTGTGTTGCAAGACCTTCCAGTCACAGTCATTTCAACCCACAATGACAAAAGACATTTAGACTATTATAGACACTGCCCTACTGTGAAAAAAGAAAAAACAACCAGAATATAAAAAAAAAAACAATTGCCATGATGAAAAAGTAAAGAGAAATTAAGCTAAACGGTAGAAACAGGGTAGAATGTGCAAAACTATCAGAAAGCGAATAAAAATGAAAAGACAGGTTCAATGATAAGCTTATCAAAAAGACACTGGATGAAAATAAAGGGTTAAAGAAAGCAAAACAAAAGATGGCCACACATAGGAGCCAAATGTTTGCATTAAAGCTTGAGGATAATACAACAGCAAAAACTCAACAACACATACTCTAACAAATGGAAGAATTGCATTCAAATCTTTATAATGATGAAGAACAAATACTGAATGCAGTGCCAGAGGTTGTTATTAGGCAGATCTAAAAATATGTCGAAATGTACATCTGGGGTTAGCTGTTTCCCTTGTTCAGAGAAGAATTGTCTTGCATTTTGTGGCTGGACTGTCATTTTGGCAGGACCAATATGATATGCTTCAGAATATTTCGTCTCTGTGTATTGCACTTGTGAGTTAAAAAATATTGAACCCTGGGTGCAGAACACAGTCCTAGTGAGTCTTTTGCATACCTTGCAGGTTCCTGAGCCTAGTTGAGAATTTCTGACTTCTTTTACTACATATGCAAATCAGTCTTAGGGTTGGTCACCCTAAGAGTGTAGGGAGAATCCAGACATGGACCCCTTGCTCACACATGCCTAGAGAGATCAGCTGCACCTCACCGACGAGGCCCAACAAGGCCGAAACGTAAGTCTGGGGTTCGATGTTTCCTGTGTTCAGAGAAAAATTGTTTGTCATTTTGTGGCTGGATTGTTATGCTGCCAGGACCAATATGATATGCTTCAGAATATTTCTTCTCTGTGTATGGCACTTGTGAGCTAAAAGACATTGCATCCTGGGTGAAGGACACAGTCCTAGTGAGCTTTTTGCATACCCTTGCAAGCTCATGAGACTAGCTGAGCATCTCTCTGACTTCCATTAGATTTAAAAAAAAAAAAAAACAACAGGAAGAAGTAGAACATGAAAGCAAACATTTTGGTCTGAATATGGCAACAAAAAACAAGTCAAGTTTAACAAATTTACCACACTAAGGAAATCACAGTAAGTAGAAAAGAAATAAAAGAAGTGGACAAGGATGCTTACTTTGAACAGAATAGCAAGCATTTGGAAAATCTAGGAGTATTTATCTATAAGACAAATTTGCCACTTTCCCTTAAGTGAAATGTTTTTGACCAATGTGTCCTCCGCGTCCTTATGTATGGCTGTGAAACATGGTCATTGAATGTTAAAGCCATACAAACTTATGGTCAAATCGAGTATGGAATGTGGAATTTTGAACAATAATAATGGACCAAATTCATTTGGAATGGATTCCACTTGATGTTAAATGCCCAAAAGGAAGACCAAAGACAAGATGGGTCGCTGAAATTACCAAATTTGTTTGTGAACAGTGGCAACAGAAAGTACAAGACTGGCATTTCTGGAAACATTCTGAGGAGGCTTTCATCCTGCAATGAATCGCCAATGGCTGAAGATGATGAAGTGTGTATTTTATGTATGTACTAGTTACAAAGCCCGTATACACGGGCTGATCCGGAGTGGGGAGCTCTGGAAGGCTGACAGCATTTCTGTGCTCCTGGCTCTGGGGTAGCAGTGGAGGCGCTCCTTCTGGAGCTCACCTCTCCGGATCAGCCTGTTCTGTGCATGTGCGGTTACGAACACAGTGAGCGACGCATTCTAGTACTTTATGTTATAGGAGGATATGGCATCGGTATCTAGATGCTATTTAATGGTTAGTTTCAACTACTGCAATATTTCTTGAGTACTCCTTTGCTGTGATCAGCATCTGCCTCCATTCCATAATATTCTTGATTGTCTGGGAGGGCATCAGGAGGGGTCCTGGTGTTACCCCAAGACGTTCTGCTAAAAAAAAAAAAAAAAAAAAAAAAAAAATCAGCCCTGTGGCTCTGTACACCCCTGTGGCACACACAGAATGTACTGTTTAGAGCTATTTTCTTTATTCAGACTTGATGCTTCCTCAATGAGGTTTGAATGAAAAAAGCGAAAGAAAAATAAGGTATTAACCCAACGCAGACCCCCCTGTGGCACACACATAATTTATTTTCATATTTCTTATTCATACCTTATTGGGGGGAATCGGGGGGGGGGTCTTGATGCCCCCTTCCAACAATGTATGAATAAAAAACATTTAATACAATTTATCCCTATGTGTGTCACAGGTGGTCCAATGCACTGAACATCCCTGTGGTACACAAAGGATTGTAATAACGTTTGTTAACCTCTTCTGGGGGGGCATCAGGAAAGGTCCTGATGCCCCCCAATGAGAGCTAAATAAAAAATATTGGAACCCCCCAAAAAACCCTATGTGTGCCACAAGGGGGTTCATATGCATTGCTTTGCAATGCATGTAACCCTCTGTGGCACACACACTGTGTTTTTATTATTTTTATTCAGACCTTGTTGTGGTGCCCCCCCAATGAGATATGAATAAAAAATAATGTGTCCAAATAATGTGTCCACACATACACTGGATGACCCCCTAGCCTGTTTCAACTGATTGTCATAGAATCACATGTATGCTGTTTGCTTTTCCATCCTTGTCTGTCTGGTTGATATGTCAACCCATACCTGTGGAGTATTATTTTTCTTAGGCAGGCAGGAGGTCCTGATTACACTAGAAAATTCTATATTGTTCAATCATTTTAGTACAGGTAAGTTATCGTTGAAAAACGTGTGAAAAATGATAGATTGTAGTTGGTGTAGTTTTGTGCTGCTGGCACCCCCAACAGTATATCAACTCATACCAACACAGTGGAATTTTTCTTGAAAAAGTAGTAGCTAATGATTACATTAATAAATTCCATTTATTTTCAAAGCTACCTGTTTCCTATAGCACCACCTTCTGGTAACAGTTGTGCACACCAGCCTAGGGATAAGTGACCCCTCATTTGATGTGGGTGAATATCTACTTTCCAAAATAGTGTAATTACCTACCTGTAATGGTTATGACCATTTTAGCGCAGGCAGGTAATTTAAAAAACAAAAGTCTCAGGTGTAGGCTAGTGTTCTGGCACCCCCATATTGTATGTTAACCCACACAAACGAGGTACCATTTTTCTAAAGTTGGTAGCAGGTACTGAATACAGTAGGAAATTCTATGGTTTTCATATAGTGCCACCTTTTTGGAAATATTTGTACCCAGTAGTAGAAAGGCAAGTGACCCTTCAGTTGATGTGGATGCATGTCCACTTTCCAAAATGGTGTACCTTGCATACATTTTCTTTATGTCTCTAATAGTTATGACCACTTTATTACAGGCAGACATTTTTAAAAAACAAAATAGGTAGATGTAGTTTTGAGCTTTTGGCACCCTTACGTTATGACACATCATATGAATGGGGTTCCATTTTTCTCCACTAGCTAATAAATACAGTTGGAAATTCCATAGTTTTCACAGATTTCAGTACATTTAAAGGGGTGGAAAATTAAAAATTGTTTTTCCCTTTACCTCTTCCTTCTGGAAACATTTATGCACATCAGGCTAGTAGTAGGAAGGCAAGTGAACCCTCATTTGATGCAACAGCTTATCTTCTTTCCAAAATGGTATGCTTTGTCTACCTTTTCTTCATTTATGTATTTGGAATACAGGCAAGTCGTGTTTGAGAAAATGTAAGACAAATCAGAGGTTGTAGATGGTGTCGTTTTCTATTTCTAATACCCTTCTCATTTTGTCATCTCATACCAGTAGGGTGTCATTTGTCTCCTAAGAACACTAACTAATGAATTCAGTTGGAAATTCCATCATTATCACAGATTTCAGTACATTTGAAGAAGTAGAAATGTAAAAAAATGCTATTTTTTCTTTAGTGCCACCTTCTGGAAACATTTGTGCTCACCAGGCTAGGGGTAGAAAGGCAACTGACCCCTAATTTGATGCAGTAGGATATTTACTTTCTGGAAATATATAGTTTTATGTTTTTAATATATAGTATCTGATTTTAGCAAAATAAGGTTTTTTTTTACTTTTTTGTAATTATGACATCATAGCTTTTTGCACAATGCTAAATCACCTTCATGCGAAGGGACGATGCAAAAGCTCAATTTGTTTTGAAATGAAAAATATATATAGTTTTCCAACTCAAAGCAAAATGGATAGCAAAAATGCTGAAAACATGTCTGGCCAACAGGGTAAAGAAAATGGCCCAAGCCTCTGGCACTGAAAGGGCTAACATGGGGATCTCAATTTAACTAGCTGACAAGCATGCACATATTTCTTATGCATCACATAATGTCTCTAATGGTATCAATGATTAACACAAAGCTGTCCAGAACCACAAGTAGAGGTGGCTACCACTGTCATGAGAAGCATCCTCTTTATTACATCAAAAACACAGACATTGGATGAAAGAAGAAATTGCATGGTATTGCATAGTATAGTATATAAGGACTGGTTCATGAAAGGAAAAAATAGAAACAGATAAAGATACCCCCCCCCCCCAAGAAAACATACAAACAAAATTATATGCTACTTTTTTTGTTTAGTAGATAGCAAGGATGGGCAAAAATTTCTGCCTCAAACTGAAATCTGCAAAAAATGGCACTTTCCGCTTGGCGAAAAATTTCCAACACCATGACAACCAAAACTAGGTACTGCCGCTGTCACTATACTCCTTGTCCAGACTCCGCTAAGGACACATGACAACTTGCTGACAGTTTAATAGTAATGATGAACTCCCCCTGCCAGCATCTTAGCATATTATGAGGGATGGAATCTCCTCAGATGCCGCTTGATGCACTGCTTGTGATTCTCTTCCACCACACTGGCATGTATGGTCAGTGCACCACACAGTGTGCAATGGGTAGAGACAAACTGCAACATCCTAACATCAACAGAGTGCCTATCATTTGGCGGGGGAGGTAACGATGAACGAGGTGGATTGGCAGAGGATGTAGTTACCCTAAAAGGTGATGGCGAGCTAGTTGTTTAATTCATCATGGAACTTCCAGACTGCCTGAGTTGCTCTATTCTTCCTCCTCTTTGATCTCCGCCTTGCCTCTTGTTGCCTTTCTGGAGAGTCAGGGGGTATAGCAACAGTGGTGCCTGATTTCTGTGGTGGGTGTTTGGCTTTAATAATATTTGACATAGATCTCATGGTGTCTGTGTTTCATGTGTGATATCAGGGAGCTTGTACCAAGGTGTGTTCCTTCCTTTCCTCTTTTCACTGACAGGTCACAAATTGTGCACAGTGCCATTGCTGATGACTGCACTGTGCCTGCCCCAGCAGAAAAATAGTCCCACACCTATGACTTCAGGAGGGAGGGGACATGTGGAGAAGAATGGCCTCTTTCTTCTTGTCCTCCACATTGCCCTTCACTTTCTGTGGCAGAGGATAATGTTGCTGATGTTGCTGCTACTGCCTCAGATTCAGCACTTCCACCCCAGCTTCTCCACCATCATCACCACCACCCTACTAGCCCATACTTGTTGCTGCTGCTGCTTTATACAGACATCTCACTGCAACTTGGAGGAGGTGATTAGCAAGTGACAAAGGGTCCCCTAATGTCACACTTGGCATTTTCTTTTCACCTGAAGAAGAAGACAGACTAGCACTAGCAGCAGCAGCAGGCACAGGCAGCTGATCTGTGCTCCTGCTGGTGGTGGTGGTATTAATTCTAAACACGCTCTCCTCCCCCAACACCAGTTATGGCCTCTTCAGGATCATGTTTCACCTGGGCACTGTAGTGAAGGGAAGGTGAGGAGGACTCCCAGAGCCAGAGGAATGGTGTGGGCTCAGGGCCGGATTTGCCATTAGGCAAAGTAGGCACCTGCCTACAGGCGCACGCCACCTAGGGGCGCCTGCCACTGTGATTTTTTTTTTTTTATCTTTTTTTTTTTAATTAAAAAAAAAAAAAGTAGGCACCTCGTTGGCGCTGCCACCCCCCCTTCCCTATTTCCTACCTTCCCGGCAGGACATGTCTGTGCCTTCTTGGCACAGTCCTGTAGGTGGTGCCAGGGCCGGACTGGCCTTCCGGGATACCGGGAAAAATCCCGGTAGGCCGCCAGCACTGGGCTTCCCTGGGGGCCGTCCGGAGCGTCGTAAATAAAAGTGCTACATTTGCCACGCTTGCAGGCCATCACTAAGTAGACGCGACCGGTGGTTGTTCACATCTCGCGGCCGCCTGTTACCTTGCGGCCGCGAGATGTGAACAACCGCCGGTCGCGTTTACTGAGTGATGGCCTGCAAGCGTGGCAAATGTAGCACTTTTATTTAAGAAGCCGGGTAGGCTGGCGGTGTGACAGAGCGGGATGCTGGGAGCAGAGACAGAGTCAGACGCCAGACACGATCACAGGCAAGGGGCATGGGGGGAATCAAGAGAATTTATATAGAGGTAAGAGGGGGAAAAAGGCAAAAGGGGGACCAATTGCGGGTAAAAGAGGCAGAGGGGGGTCAAGAGGGAGAAAAAAAAAGGCAAAAGGAGGGGGGATCAGGAGGGGGAGAAAGTGGCAAAAGGTTGGGATCAAGAGTCAGGAAGGGGAGAAAGAGGCAAAGGGGAGATCAAGAGAGGAAAGTGGGGGGAGGGGAGAAAAAGGTAAAAGGAGGAGGGTCAAGAGGGGGATAAAGAGGCAAAAGGGGGGCATCAGGAAAGGGGAAGAGAGAGGCAAGTGGGAGAGAGAGAGGCAAAAGGGGGATGAAGACAAGAGTCAAGGCTGGATTAAGGCAAGAGGGGGGAAAGAGGCAAAGAGGGGGATCAAGAGGAGGAGAATGGCAAAAGAAAAATCAAGAGGGGTAAAGAGAGGCAACTTGACAAGAGGGGGAATCAAGACCGGGTGAAAGAGGCAGAGGGGGGTCAAGAGTGGGAAAAAAGAGACAAATGGAGGGGGGATCATGAGGCGAAAGGAGGGGCAATCAAGAGGCAAAGGAGGGAGGGACCAAGAGGCAAAAGAAGGAGGATCAGGCCATATGCAAGGGGCAAACCAACTGTTCCAATGAGGGGGGCAAGTTGGAGCTGATGGGGGCAATGTGAGGAGCAATATGGAGATGATGGGGCAAGTTGGAGCTGATGGGGGACAATATGGAGCTGATGAGCATTGTGGAGGTGTCTAGTGTAGTTGGCAAATCGGGGGGGGGGGCGCTTCACAGTTCTGTGCCTACAGGCTCCTGAGATTTAAATCCGGCCCTGTGTGGGCTCCCTTGACCGCTAGTCTGGACACTCTCAAATGTTTCCCCTACCACTCAGGCTGCTTCACCATTGCTGCTACTGCTACTAACACAACCACATCAAGTTCAGCTGCATAGTCTTCCTCCTCAGTCTAACAGTCACTAGTAATATGAGGTTATATTAAGGGGTCAACTGAAACAACCCTAAGACCCACAAGAGTCACCAGACAGTTGGCAAGGGCATCCACATCTGCAACCCTTTCCAAATCCCCAAGAAACAAAAAAGCCCCTTGTGTTTTCCTCAAAAAAATTAACTTATTGATTGTCTGTGATTCATTCAGGTATCTAACAAGGTCAGTGACAGAGATATATTTAAATCATTGTAAAGTACTGCACTGAACACAACCCTTGCACATTTTACTTGGTGGGAAAGTGTTTGAGCATTGGTAACCAAACACAGTACATTCACTGTTGTCTAATTTCAACTCACAATACACTTAGCAAAGTTAAAATCTGGAAGATGTTGTCTGGCCATGATTGAAACATATCAGAACCTAAGCCTGGAAACACACAGGATCACTGTTAACACACAGTAGCACTCCAACACAAAGGTACTCCTTCTTCACATAAGATCATGTCAGACATGTGGCACAGGGATCACACTGAGCAAAAATCACATCTCACAATACTCAATGTCTGAAACACAAATATATCCTTCACAGCAACCAATTTTTATACCCTAAGGTATATGCTCATCAGTGGTGTGCTTGTGAGTGGTGGAGGAGTCTTAGGGGACTCATGGGATGCCAGTAAGTCACTCAATGCATCACACACATAAATGCATTGTGTAATCCTCTTGCATTTCAAGCTCCCGGCTGGCTCAACATATGCAAAATATGGTCAAACTTCACTGTTGACATATCTTTGTGATGGGTTCCTTCTTAGTTCCACTGTCATGAGGTGGTTTATAGAATGTCCAAGATTCTAAACAAGGAATATGTGTGGATTTCAGATACCCTGAGTATGGATGCTGTGCATGTCCTCAACACCTTGTTCTTCATGTGTGGATGACCTCTGATACAACAACATTTTGTCAGGGCAAACACATAACAATGGTTCATTGGGGACTGGTCATGTCTCTCCATTGTTCTATTGTGTAGAAACAGATGTGCCTCATCAAGTCCCGCCATATGACTCATGTCAGTCCCTCTAAATTACTCATGTCAGTCACATGACATGACAAGACATGATTCCATACTGTATTAACACTAGGAAGCAGCAGCAGGAGCACTTTTTGGAAGTGGTAACGCTGAAAGTGCACTGCATAACTATCTGGTGCTCAAAAGATTAGCCATCGCCATCCTATTAACCCTCTGAATTTCAGAAGGGTAAGGATATTCCTCTGAAATTCATAAGTTTAAGAACAAGGGGATGCTAACCAGCCATATAAATTTGTGAATGGGATATCATAGCAGTATATAAAATAGTAAATTAACTAACCCCCATGTAGCAGAAGCTAATGTCTGGTGCCAGTCCATTGTCATTGTACTACACACACATACCTTCCTAACAAAGGTTAAATGCTTAATGTGAATATGTTCAACTCTTAACCTGCTGATTTTCTGCATTTAATACATCTAGAAAATGATGGACATAGGCAATTGGGTGTAGCAGAGTTCACAGGGGGATACTTGATATCCGTGAAGTGGCAATGTCATCATGCCTGAATGGAATTCCAGATGTCGGTTAAATTCACAGCTTCCATGAGACCCAAACATGGCTTGTCAGCTGCATGTGTTCATTACGGTGCCAACTATGATGCTGTGATGTTGAAGCAGGCAATTTCAAGACTGGAGGCTCACGTGAATCTCAGTCTTTCTGTGGAGTGAAACATATCATTATGCATTGTGTGATTTTGTTTCCACATAATCTTCATGCCTAATCATGGTCATCCATGCATTGTGTATTATTCATGTGTTATACTTACAGTTGAAGAAGTCCCTGATGAGCCTGTCTTGTGTCTCCTCCCTCCTCATGGTCTTTTCATCCTCAGGCTGCAGAACAGGTACCTCCAGAGTGGGTTGTGGATCCAGACCCTCCACTACACTTGTGTTCACTGTGTACTGGGCAGTATGGCACACACTAGTATGATATTGCATACTTTGCCAGAAGCATATTGCAGAGTTCCCCCATAGCTATCCAGGCAGCCGAATCTTGTTTTCCGGAGGCCAAAGGTGCATTAAATAGCATTCCTGGTTCTGACGTGAGCCTCACTGAAGCGTTCTTATGCAGGTGTTTCTGGATTTGGTACAGGTGTGAGGACCCATGGTTTGCAACCATATCCTGCATCCCCTGTGGAAGTAAAACTGACATTGTGACACATGGACGTGAATGATGTTTTGTGATGGGGACATACTTGTTGTGAGTCATGATCATGATTCATGTAAGTGCCCCTGTGGATGTAGTGTGATGTATAGATTGATCACTCAATTAAAAGCCATCCTCCTGTCTAGGTTCCATTCTCAAAGTTGCGTTAGACAGATGAGGGATGTATGATCGTCATGGTTTCATCACAAACCATCTGTGTGTTCATAGAGTGGAAATGCTTACAATTGATGTAGAGGTGGCCCTCATTCGGAGGAGCTCTTATGCACACATATGGGCAGTCTATGACCCCCATGACTCTAGGTACGCCTCCCCTTGTGTAGAACTCCTGTTTGACACATGCCTACTTTATCTGGGTGGATGGGAGGTGGATGTACCTCCTGTCCTTCCTCTTCAGGGCTGTCAACACCTGATCCAACTCCCTTGAACATGTGGCCTGGGCTGTCCCAGATACATATCCCTCTGAACTGGAAGGATGAAATGTATGGCACACAGCAGCTTCTGCATAACAGTTAGGGCATGACTGGTGCTGAATATGGTACTGAATACGGGGTCTGCGTCATATTTGATCACCTCATATAGGTCAATGATGCTGCTTGACGTCAATCTGTAGCTGTCTATCACTTCATCCTCTGTCATTCTGAAGATTGTGACTCTTGTGCAGAATATCCTGGGTCTTTGAAGTCGTCTGTCCTCCCTGTGCTGCTCCACAGGTCTCTGTGGTAGTTGTGGGAGCTGTGAGAGGTCCTGTTGCAGCAGCTGAATGGTCTCACTATAAACACACCACGTCTGAGGATGGTGAGATATCCCTTTAAGACAGTGGGATGTGTTGTCCATGCATGGTCATCAGGTACATAGTGGTCAGTGGGAATGTGTATGTTGTCCAGGTAAGTGTATGCTGGTGTGGCTTTTGTTGTTTGAATGTATTTGGTGTAATTATTGTTTACCTGTCAGGTATGTTGTCCGGAGCACCTTGGCTCTCCATTGGCTAGTGATGTTGCACAGGCAGGCTTGGGTTGCTTAGCGATTGCCAAGTGTGCATATTGTGTTGTGTGGAAATAGATTTTTGTATGTGTTAACCCCAGTTGTGCCAGGATATGGTGTGGTTGATTTGCCAAGCCCTTGTTCCTCTTGAGATTGATGGTTTAAGGTTGATTGTCCAGCACTTATGTGTGGTTCCTTGGCATTACAGGGGTTATTGTGCTATGTGCTAAGTGTTGTGTGAGCTGTTTGTTACCTGCTTGGTTTTTTTTGATGGTGGTTTTTATCTCTGGTTATTTTCTGTAAGCCAAAATAAGTGGGCGCAGGATACGCGAGTTAATGTATCTGTTCATTGTGCATTGGCATTCACAGCACAGGAATGAAGTGCAAATGAGTATAGCTGTTCCATTGTTCTCAATGGGAGTAATATTACTGTCCATTGTTTTTTTTAACACGTTAGCGGTTCACAGGACGGTTATCGGATGGCTTACTGTGCTTGCATAACTACCTTATGCTTTTTTTTTTTTTTTTTTTTAACAGTAGGAAATGGATCGAGGCCCAGGTATGCACACGAAGGATTATCAGAAGGTGTATCAGAATCTCTGCAGGTCAGGGGTAACACATGCAGCAACTATATTCTAGGGAGATCTCAATTTCTTTTCTAGCATTCAATAAGTTAAAAACCACATTTGAATCAATGATCATTTTTATACCCTGCATTTGGTTTGCTACATAATTGATCCCGTTCTTTATATTAACCCAGGCTCTGACAGTCAATACCCATGGAGCTGAAGCCAACAGAAATTTAGATTGCAAAACATTTACAGATCTAGAGATGTCAATTATTCCTGAGAGTATGAAGATGATTATTAAACATCTCTGAGAAGGTATTTATGCCAGATGGTAAAAAATACACAAGCTTATTAGCACCACATTGAGAGATAACGCATAACAACTTGCTGTTAGAGTATTAGTTACCCCCTTCTATGACCCATAATGTCACTTTAACATATAAATAAGGTATGAAATACATTGAACGCTGTAGCAGTCAGAGGTCTTTATTACCTTAAAACTGAAAATAAGCTTCCTGGCCCTGCTACAATTGCATTTCATTGATTTTCTAGTAACTAAAGTGCTTTAATACAGGGAATGTCTGTTATGCATGAGAAAAAATAATCTTTACAAAAACACAATAACATGTTGGCTTTGATTCTGTCGTATTTAAACTGAGTAATGTCAGGCTTTCATGAATGTTACAGGAGGAAGTCTGCCAATATATGATTATTTTCAGTTTTTGATTAAAAATCTAGTAGAAAAGAAAATAGATTATATATTACATATTATAGTTACATTTGGGGGAGTACAGTCTACCAGCTTACCCATAGTACACATCTTTGAGCTCTCTGTATGCTGTATACAATATTATAGATTTGTGCAAAGTAAAAAAATAGTTTCATCTGAATTATTAGATTACTTTTTACCCATTCAAATGAAAAAAAATATAATTTACTCCCCTTTTTGGTTTAGCAGAACTTCAGTTAAGATTTCTGTTGCCAATTGAAATTCTCTCACTTATATTCTAACCATTAAGTCCCCCACGTTTATCACTTACCTTGATGTAGGAGGTCCAGCAGTGTCCTTGGTGCCTTGGGCCTTCTGCATGTTGTGTCAAAAAAATAACATTAATACCCCTTCAAAATACTAAATAAAAACACATCCCCCTCCTTAATCCTGCTTGGATCACTGCCCAAGCCAGAAAGAGAAAAAATGGAGAAGAGATTGGTTTTTATATAATCATCCCTGTTCAAATATATTCCCATGCTCCCACTGGCTGGGATTGTGGGGTTCAGTTTTTTTCTCACTCTGGCTTGGGCAACTGTAAGGATGGGCGAAAATTTTCGCCTCAAACTGAAATTGGCGAATAATGGCACTTTCCATTTGGCAAATAATTTCCGGCGAAAAGTGACATTTTTCTGCTTTTTCCCGCCTTTTTTGCCCATTGAAATCAATGGGAAGAAAAATATTTCTCCACCACACAAAAGTTTTCTACAGCCATATAAAAGGTTGTCAGGCTCTCAGAGTATTCCATTTTGTGTTTGTGAGAGGAGAAAGCAGTATGTTTTTTGAGCTAAAGAAGACAGGGGAATTGAAGTTTAGTTTAGGGTATCTTTTTTGTAGGACATTTGTTCTGTTAGGAGAGTCAGTGGGGCACTCTTGGGAGAAGAAGGGCATGACAGAGGCAGCTAGGGAACTATTTGCTTGCTGATCTTGCTGTTATTGTCTCTGTGCTAGGTGGGGAAGTCTGGGGAAAGACTTTTTTTTTTCAGTTATAATTTTTTTTGGATAGGTTGTGATAAGACAACAAGGTGGACAACTTAAAAAATAAATACATAAATAAATAAATAAATAAAAAAGAAGAAAGAACTAAATTTATTAGGTGACAGTTACAGACAGCTGACTGGGCTTAGGCAAGGCATCATACAGATCCATCAGTTGTGTTGTGTACCATACAGTAAAAAAAACAGTGTGCTTGAGTAATATCCAGCAAATGCACAAGGGGAAGGGGGAGGGAGAGGGGTGGAGTAATGTAGGGATGTGAGAGTAAAGTAGCAGTTCAAAAATTGACTGCAGCAATGGTTGCTGCAGGATGTGCAATCAATGATGATGATCTCTCTACTCCAAGGGAGGATGCAGTTTCTCAATGTCCCAGCAAAACTAGTTCCAGCACTACCAGTGCCAATAGAAATAAAGAACCATATAAGAAGAACACTGAAGATGACAACAAGTTGTTGATGATGCTGACAATAGCATAATAGAGGAAGGTGTAGCAGCTGAACCGCCTGCTGCATCAGATAGTGAGACAAACAAGCACCAAAACACCCATCCTCAAAGTAGTAGGGAACTTTGTTACAGTAAAATTAAAAAGAAATTGTTGAAACCTCTAAAAGCTTAGAGGAATATAAGGGTAGTAGTGGGCAAGAATTGTCAGGTGATGATGATGCTGAGGATGACCTAATGATGACGGGTGATGAGGCAGATCTAGAATATATCCCTCCAGCATCCTTCTCTTGTTCGGATATAGATGAAGTTGAGAGTGAGGATGATGACAGGGCTATAAGGTTAGCAGAAAGTCAAATGCTGATTTTTCCACCACTTTTAAGCAGCACTGTACCTCTCTATAAAGTGTTTGAGAAAGCCATTGGGAAGTCTGACCCTGGACAGGCACATATGTCAAAAAGCACACAGTCACCCTCTTGGTCATCGTGCAGCAATGTTGGGAGACTAACATTCTTAAAAATGAACCAACATCTCATACCATCTGAGTATCAGGTAGCAGAAACCTCACATGACAGAGAAAGTCAGGACAAATATATTAACAGCAGCACAGATGAGGAGGTGGAGGAGGGATGTGAAGAAGGGTTGCCACCATCTACCCCACTTGGGGCCACTGCTATGACCGATTATTAATGTGTGTCAATAATTTGAGAAGGAGGATAGTGTATGACAATGGTAAAAACAACATACATATACAGATTACACCATGTCAGTCCCCCACCATCACTACCATACACATCTGCCAAATTGTAGGTTGAACTTTATTTTTTTTATTACTTGACATCATCATGAATATGTCCCATTGTCACTTAAGCAGAAAGTTAGTGTTGTGGGAAAAGGACAAATGCATTCTGCATTCTAACACATTTTTCAAGGCATATGTTGCTGTAGGACTTACAACTTTGACTTACAGTCACTTATTTCTTAACTTCAGCCCCCAGAAGAAGTAATATTACAGTGGGAAATATAGTACCTACAGGAAATATACGTGAAATATGTGTTAAAATAGGGGGAAAATGTGTTAAAATAGGCGAAAAGGAGGACATTTTTGCATAGGAGGAAAGGCAAAATTTTTCACGGGAAAAGCAAAAAATCTGCAAGTTTTCATGTAAAGTCATGTGGGAAATTTTTCACACTTTTCCCCCACCCCTAGGCAAAGAGCCTGAGTAGGATGAAAGTTTTTTTTTCACTTTGGAGGTTGCAGCAGGGATGGAGTCAGTGGCGGTTTTTAGTGTTTATTTTTTGACACAACATGCAGGAGGCCCAGGTCATTGAGTATACAGCTGGATGTCAAACATCAAGGTAAGTATAATATGTGTTATAAATGGTGTAAACATGTGAGTAATCCTGTGAATGACCAAATGAAGGAAATGAACAGATGTATTTGAATGAAACCGTTGAATGTAATGTTTGTATTTCTGGAATTGTGTGTTCCTTGCCATTTATTTTTTAATTTAAATCCAAATGTCATGAGGCACACAATTTTCATTTAAATTTGCATTTGATCCAAAATGAATGCAAAGGTCTAATGGAAAAAGAGTGGAGGCAAAGAGCTCCCTGAGTTCTTTCACTTGATACTTCTCTGGTTAATGGGTAACATCATCTAGGCATCCCTTTTTAATTCAGCAGGGCTTGCTATCTTCGTTTTCTTGTCAGTGTGACCAAAATATGCATCATGATTTCATCCATTCACTTTTCACCAGGATCCCAGTCAATGTCTGTGAGAGTAGTAAACACGTAGGACAGTGATCCTTAGTTCCAATCCTAGGAGTACACCAACATGTCTTGTTTTCAATTTATCCCTAATTAATCACAGGTGGATCAATCACACTGACGGAGCCACTAATTACTCACCTGTTATTAAGTAGAGCTAACCTGAAAACCTGCACTGCTGGTGTGCCCTGAGGACTAACTTTGAGAGACACTGACTTTTGGCATTTGTCATCAAGCTGTAGAGGGGCAAACCAACTACACCCTGCAAATCCCCATTGATTCAATGCCAGAGAGGTTTCCCATGAATTGTGACGCAAAAACATTGGAGACCTCTCTAGCATTCAAGGGTTTAGGGTCTTATCTACATCAATAAGCATTAACCTTGCCCTTCTGTGGTGCGGTTGGTTTGTTGTTAGCTTGATGAAAAATTCCCTAAGGTGGTTCTCAAATGTAAATGAAGATTTGGGATTCAATTGATTGTATTGTACTGTATAATTAGGAACACAGATTAACACTTCTGTCAGTCTAGGGGTTAAAGACTGGAAGGAGAGAGCTCCTAAGATGCCGCCTCCAGTTACTTCTGCCAGTGACAGAGGACATTCTACAACTATCCCTGCTTTTTCTGTTCCCAACGGTGAGCTCTCTAGGAAGAGAGAATCAGTCAAGTAGTGGTTATCAACCTTTTTTCTTCATGGAACCCCTAATATATAATCTAGATTCTTTGGGGTTCCCCTATCATTTTATATGTCAAATGACAAGCACATTATGAAGGGTACAAATAAGTAACATGTTAACAAAAGCAAATATATTGTGCACAAAAAATTCCATAAATATGCATTTGAAACTCAACAATCACTTTTTTGTCAAAATCTTTATAGAAAACAAGGGCCACCCTAAGTGGATGTCAGAGGCTTACCAAAGCGTAGTGGCATCCTGGTTGAGAAACACCACTAATATCTCTGCTGAAACAGGAGAAGACTACACTGGATGTATGGATTCAGGATACATAAAAACAGGTTTACTCAGAAGTTATATCGCAAACGCTACACATGATAAACAGTCTCATACACTTCACACATAGAGGGATAAGTGATAGACAAAATTCAAAAATCTGTTACCCGGGATCCTAAAGCACCTCCTCCAGTAATTAACCAATTAAAATGAATGTGTGTTCAAAGCACCCAATCTAAATAAAAAAAATCCATTAGAATAGCTGTGCAAAAAATACTTAATCAAATGGGTGTCCAGGATTGTAAAAGAAGACATGACATGGGTTAAAGCACAACAATACAAAGAATACACTTAACCCACCACAATAAAAATAGACTATATACATTTATCGTACAGACAAATGCATGAGTTAAAGAAACATGACAGTAGTTTTCTGGAAGTAATGTTGTCAGTCAGTTTAATACTGAGACTGCAATAATTTTGTGAGGCAAATCCAGTAGCAACCTACACATCATATGTAACATCAAAATCACGGTATAAAACTTGTAGTATATGACTGGACAGGGTAAAAATTAAAAAAAACTCAACTTAGGAAAGTAATTTAAGTCTATCACCTCTTCTCACAGAGAGATTAACTCTTTCAGTATCCTTTACTGAATCTGAATCGTGAAGCTGACAAAAATGCTGAGCAGCGTCAGTCTTATAATCTCTGAGGTTAATGTTTCTAATGTGTTCCTTTATATGCTCACTTAAAGATCTGTTCATTTTACCAACATATTGGGTACTAATAATTGTACAAGTAATCACATAAGTGACATATTTTGTTGTACTATTAATGTACTGTTTCATATTAAATTGTGAACCAGTCACTAATGATTTAAAATGTTTAGTTGGAGTCACCAACTGAAAACTACATTTACCACTGCCAAATCTGTACATTCCCTCAGTATTAAGCCAACTTGTAGGCTTAGCCTGTCTGTCACCCAGAAACATATTGGGGGATAGACGATTGGCGAAGATGGGTGCATTTCTTGAAACAAATTTAAACCCATTCTGGAGAACAGAGTGTAACCCACTATTGTCTATGGGAACCGGTAGATGTTGTTTAATGATTTTCTTAATCTGGTGGAACTCATTATTGTATGAAGTACTGAATTAACTTGATCTACTGGTTTTTGACACTCAGAATCTGAATATTAAGAGGTTCAGTCTGTGACTTATTCCTAGTTATGTATTATGCTCTATTTTACATCCACAAAGGATACCCTCTTTAAATAAACAGTTGTCTTAATTCAATACACTCTTGATAAAAGAGTACATCCATGGAACAGTTATGTCATGCTCTCAAAAACTCATCAATAGTCATACCCTTAATTATAGGGTGAGGGTGGCAGCTTTCTGCATGCAGCAGAGAGCTGACAGCCACTGACTTCCTATGAATATTAGTATATATTAATCCAGAAGTTAAAGATGAAACAATGTTGGAATCCAGAAAAAGAATCTGTTTAGGATGATGAACCATGGTGAAAGCAAGATTACAAGAGTTGTCATTAAGTTAATTCATAAAATCAGAAATAAGTTTACAGTTGCCACACCATATAATCATTATATCGTTGATATATTTTTTAAAATAATAAATGCTCTACCTAAATGGGTTACTATCTCCAAAGACTTATGAGAGTGCAACTTTGGCCCCATAGATTTGGGTAAACAAGTAATGTAATATATGGTGGCTATTCTGTCTGCTTGAAGAATTAAAACACAAACTGTTTGGTAATTTTCTTGCTTGCTGCAACATTTGCAATCCTGACAGTTTGAATAAGAGCATATAAACAGGCAGATACGTGATTTCATGGTGGCTACTCTATTTTGCTCAAATCATTGCAACACCAACAGTTTGATCAAGCATTGCTTTGTTTTGATTTGTTCACCTTTAAGCATTTTTACACTCACAGCTGTGTGTGTGAATATTAACCATGTCTACAGCTTTGCCTGACACATTGTCCGTAAGTGACTTTGATAATGAAGTTATTCACGCTACACCTAATTTATCCCCTGATCAGACCACACAAATTGATTTACTATCACTTAAGGGGACTATGTTTAAATGGAATGAGTAAATGCAGACAGCCTTTTCAGGAATTAACACTGATGTTAATCTCCCTATCTATGGTCTGATGCCAAAAAAAAAAAACAAATGCAGATTTTCAAGAACAGTAAGCTATTCAATTACCTGTGGTATGGAAAAAGTACCAGTAAAAAAAAACATGTTGGATAATAAATGTAGCTGCGTTTTCACCCATTGAAAATAAAACATTCAATTGAATGCATTAGCCCTAAGAGCTGTTAAGGGACCCACTTTATCATGGGGAAAATCTGCACCCAGTTTTTTTGGGCGAAGACTTAATTATCAGATCTCAAAACAGCCGACACATCAATTGAAAGTGGAAAAAGTAAAAAAAAAAAACAAGTCCCCAGTGAATTTTAGTAGAATTAACCCTATGCTTACCCCACTGGCACTCACAGGGTTTATCTGACTATGTTACAAAGCAACAGCCCCTGAAAACACTTATCATTAATCCTGATGTCCAGGATGTCAGTTACCGTCCATCTTCTTCATATGTCTTTTCTCTATCCTCTTCTTTCTCTTCATACCACCATTTCTGTGAAATAAAGGAAAACAAACATATTAAATGTGTGACCAAATCTAATGCTGACATCTGTGCATAGTTTAACCCTCTCCGACAACAGATATATATATATATATATTAGGTAGTCTCTTTTCAAAATTCCCTCACACTGGAACGGGCATCAGCCCGTCAGGTACTAGGGGGAGTCTGCTCACTTTTCCTTTTCCACCGCAGCCACTGCAACCAGCAGTGGCGGAGAAGACAAAAGGGACATGTTAATTTCTATAGTATTTGGGCACTGAAAGGGAGAGTAATACTTAAAATGTAAAAAAAAAAATATGTTGTAGGGTTTATCCCCCTGAGTAAAACAAGGGTACTCCCACTGCTGAAAGATGTTTTATTCAAAAGTTATTACAGCTCCTGGGACCAGAGCTGTCCATTGGATAGTGTAGCAACAGCGCCACTGTACAATTTCAGGCCACTGTGATATTGCACCTAAAAAATTCAACTTTGAGCTGTAAAAACTTTTGAATAAAATACCTTTGAGCAGTGGGAGTTCCCTTGTTTTACTCAGGGGGATAAACCCTACAACATAATTTATTTTTACATTTTAAGGATTACTATCCTTTGAAGTTCGCTTTTGTTTGGGAGCACATAATTTACTTCTTAGTGGATTAATGGGGCAATTATTTTATTCTGTTGACATTCTCTATATGTCTAACTCTGAAATCTGTGCATAGTTTAACCCTTTGAGTGCCAGAGAGGTACACAATGCATTTCTCTGCAATGCGTTTGTATTCCTATGGCACTCAAGGGGTTAAACTATGCACTGATGTCAACATTAGATTTAGGCACACACTTAATATGTCTTTTTTCCTTTATTTCACAGGAATGACAGTACGAAAAGAAGATGTAGAGATTAAAGAAAAAATAAGAAGAAAGGTAGAAGAAGATGGACAGTGGATGACAGGTAGGTGTAACACATATGAGCTAATGATCGGCGCTTGAAAGTATCTCAGGCATGGACTGTTACCTTTTTTCCTATGATGCTCCCATTATTGCGGCTATGTAGCATTGTATTGGGAACTTAACGCACTTGGCCATAAGTCCTTTTCTGTGGCCTGATATCCATTTTGCTTTCATCTGATAGGGCAATTGAGAATTGACTTAGACATTTTTTTCTGTCGGTAGGTAGCCAGTTTAGCCCTACTGGCAGTTTTACAGCACAGGATTGAATCGTGGCTTATGAGTCTTACAAAAAGGTTTAAGAATTTGGAGAATCTGTTGGGCCATGAAACAAAATTATGGCGGGAAGTTAGTGTTTCCATTTAGAGGTCATCATTAAGGAATACAAAAAACCTAGAATCTCCCAAGGAGGAGGTCTTCAAGATACAAACATCAACGATGTAGAATTGCATATGAAGAAGAAGAGAAGCATCCAAGTCAATGTTATCCAAGGAGAAATTGATGCAGAAGAGACCTCTATCAATAATTAACCTTTCCTCTCATGTACTAACACATGTTGAGGAAAATGTTTTAACTGTTTGGAATTTGCACCCACTACTCATTTTAATTTATTTCATCAGTTCTTGATGTCAATGGGTTTATATTCAAATTGGCCTTTAAGAAACATTTCTCTAATTGTTAGGTTGATATGATGTCCTTCCCTGATTACCCAGAATCTTCTTCCAGTTCTTTGATTTTGGGGTGTGCCACCAACTGACCAAGTAGAAACTTAATGTTTCCCATTAAGGGATCAAGGCACACTGATGGAATAGACATACTTACAGGATGAGTCCACTTAGTGCGAAGGTAAAATTGCCACAGCACCTGTAGCTTCAGCTATAGTAGTTCATATTATCCAGTACACACAAGAAGCACCTCATTTGATGTTTTCCAAGAATTAGTTGAAAGGGATCTCTCTTCACTGTCTAGCTGTATTAAAGGGATAGAAATGTTTCACAATAAAAGCAGCTCTAATTAATCTTCATGGGATTTGGGCAATGGAGAGTGTTATTTCAATACTGTCAGAGTTGTAGTTCAAGAGTAATTGAATGATAAAGTATCTCGCTCACGCCCATTTTGCTTATGTAACACTGTAACAAGACTGTCCAGATGAACTACAGAGAGGGACAATCTTCAGTGAACATAAGGAAAAAACATGAAAAACTTGTCAAGGGGGCAGGGTTCTCCTTATTCTCATAGTAAGAAGATTGTCCCTTGCTGTGATCTGTCTAGTCCCAGGACCAAATTCCACATCTGAGGGGAGGTGGCTTACTCTAGGTAAAAGGGGCAGTAGGGGGATAATTTATCTTTCAATTTCTTTTGAACTACAACACTGGCAGTATTGAAATACCACTCTCCATGGCCCAAATACAATGAAGATTAATTGGAGCTGCTGTTTGGTATGCAGCTTAAGCACATTGTCAGTTGGCTGACCAAGACACATGGTTGGTGCTGGGCAAAGATCCTACAAGTGTTTTCGGGAGTCTGCTGTATTCTCTTGTGGACTGTGGTACCTTGGAGGGCTTTTTCACCATGAGGGAAGCGGAGCTGCTTAAGGTCACCCACCCTGTGGTTCCTATTTTCCATCAGCTTCCCAAGGTCCATAAGTCACTTGAGAATTCAGCCGGCAGACCTATTTTGTCAGGCACTGACTCACTTAATGACAGGGTGAGTGAGTATGTTGATAGTTGTCTCCAACCATTGGTTCTTAGAATTAATACGTATTTGCGAGATAGTAACTAGGTCTTACAAGACCTGAAAGACATTGTTTGGCGTCATAATAGGATTTGGATTACTAGATGTTTCTTCACTTCATTCATGTATTCCCCATGATTTGGGCTTAAGAGTGATAAAGTTCCATTTGCATAAATATAGCAATTATAGCAATTGAATTTTGCAATTATTTGTTGGTCATACATTACTTGCTTACCCATAACCTTGAAATCGGAAACAGAAGAAGACTGCACTTTTTGATGGCTCCTACTATCTCCAAAGATGTGGAACCTCAACTGGGGCCACATTTGCGCCCTCATAAGCCAACCTTTTTATGGGCTGGTGGGAAGAATTCACTTCTTTGGAGATAGTAAACTATTTAGGGAGGGCATTTATTATTTTAAAAGATATATTGATAATATATTGCTTATATGGTGTGGCAATTGTGACCGAATTTCTGTTTTCTTTTTAAATTACCTTAATGACAACTCTTGTAATCTCGCATTCAACATGGTTCATCATCCTAAACAAATTCTTTTTCTGGATTCCAACAGTGTTTCATCTGTAACTTTTGGACTGATATCTACTAATATTCATAGGAAGTCCGTGGCTGGCAGCCTTCTGCGGCGTACAGAAAGCTGCCCCCTCACCATACAATTATTGGTCAGTTTATGAGAGCATGACATAACTGTTCCTCTTTGATCAAGAGTGTACTGCATTAAGAGAACTGTTTATTGAAAAAGGGTATCATTTGTGGGTGTTAAATAGAGCATAATCCATAACTAGGAATATGACACAGACTGAACTTCTTAATTTTCACCCTCTGAGTGTGAAAGTACAGTAAATCAAGTTATTTCCAGTACTTCATATAGTAATGAGTTCCATCAGATTAAGAAAATCATTAAACAACATCTACCTGTTCCCATGGCAGATAGGGAATTATACTCTTTTCTCCAGAATGGGTGTAAATTTGTTTCAAGAAAAGCACCCACCTTGGTCAATTATCTATTTCCCAATATGCTTCTGTGAGACAGACAGGCTAAACCTACAAGTTGGCTTAATACTGAGGGAGTGTACAGATATGGCAGTGGTAAATGTAGTTGTTGTCAGTGGGTGACTCCAACGAAACATTTTAAATCATTAACAACTGCTCACAATACAATATGAAACAGTACATTAATTGTACAACAAACTATGTCATTTATGTGATTACTTGTATAATTATTAGTACCCAATATGTTGGTAAGAAGAACAGATCTTTAAGTGAGCATCTAAGAGAACACATTAGCAACATTAACCTCAGAGATTATAATACTGGAGTTGCTCAGCATTTTGTCAGCTTCACGATTCAGTTTTTGGAAGTTTATCTGTAAAAAGTATGGAAAGAGTTAATCTCTCTGTGAGAAGATGTGATAGACAAATTACTCTCTCAAAGGGAGTTTTTTTTGGATTTGTACCCTGTCCACTCATATACCACAAGGTTTAAACAGTGAATTTGATGTCATGTCACATATAATGTGTAGGTTGCTACTGGGTTATGTTTCCCTTTCTCACAAATTGATTGTAGTCTCAGTATTAATCTCACTGTTGACATCAATTTCAGAAAACTACTGCCATGTCTCTTTAACTCATGCATTTGTTTTTATGATAAATGTACATAGTCTATTTCTATTGTGGTGGGTTATGTGTATTGTTGTACTTTAACCCATGTCATGACAGCCTTTTTTAGGATCCTGGGCACCAATCTGATACAGTGTTCTTTGTAAAGCTATTCAAAAACATTTTTTTTGGCTTGGTTTGGATAGAGTGCTTTTAACACACAATCACTGTAATTGGTAAATTAATGGAGGGAAGTGCTTTAGGAACCTTTAAGTCATCTGGGTAAGGTTTTTGAATTATGCCCATGACTAAGCCCTCAATATGTGAAACACGTAAGACGTTATCATGTGTAGCTTTTGCTCTATCACTTTTGAATAAACTGAATCCTGAATCCCTACGTCCAGTGCAGTCTTCTTCTGTTTCCGATTTCAAGGTTTTGAACACCGCCGACTAGCACTGTATTGGAATATAAGAAGAAGAGGTGAGTGTTTTTCTTTAAGATGGCGAGGATGCCTCTTGTTTCCCTTCTGTTACCTGATATCTCTGCTGGGCACAGAACAGCTTTGAAAGGATGAAGGGGATGAACCAAACCATAAAACGTATATAAAATTTGATTCTACATCTTCTGTACTTGCAGTACATGTAACATCAAAAATCAAGTTTACTATCACTTTAAATGGGACAGACACTGTTGAGTGTAGAGGTTGTAGCCTTACTATTGTCAAAGAAGAGGCTCCAGGAGCTAGGAAAACTCCGTTACCTCATCTGCAGGATTCTCCTGTGCTTGGCATTGTCTATTTGAATAAAGAATTACATCTCAGGCAGACATATGTGCTTTTATACTAAATAAGCTTGATCTGTGAACACCCCTTTAAATTTAAAATGGAAATTATTTCACTATATATCACATAAATGTATTATATTAACATATAAATTAATATGTCCAATTTAATATGCAATACACACTATCCACTTATTATTATGCATAATGCAGAACATATTAATTCTTCTTAAGAATTATTATCTTCTGTGACAGGTACATCTTATGGGAGCAAATATTAGAAGAAGGTACATAGTCATCAGATATAGTTATTTGATTTTCTGTCCATAAAATCAAAAACAATCCAAACAAGAACAAACAAACAAACAAAAAAAAAGCACACTTTAGGGCTTTATGCACAAAAGAAAAGGGAATCATTCTGGGGCAAAAGTACTGTACCATAGGGGAGAGATAAATCTTCCCATTGCTTGAATGCTAGAGAAGTCTGCAATACAAGTATTAAAATCAACAATTTAGTATCTTAGTACCATTGGAATTCAATTGCCCTACCAATAGGAACCACAATGAATGATGGGACACAGAACCAGACTTTTGGCCCAAAGTTTGTCATGGGATTTTTGTTCCCAAAACTCCCACTAAATAGTGTGAGAAATGTGAACATCAAAGGAAAGTGACTAATGCTCAGTGTTTGACATAGTGTCAAACACCGAGCATGAGCTAAAACAGTCACTCTCCCAAACACTAAGCCTACACTATTCCTAACAATAAAGTGAAACAATACTAGCTCTAACATTACCCTAACACCCATACCCTATAACTGTATAACACTTACCTGTCATCCAGTTCAAGTCTTCATCTGTAATCTTCTGTGTTCTTCTTTCTTCTTATCTTTTCATCTTTGTATCTTCTTATCTGCCAAAATAGTATACCACTAGAAATAAAAAGAATATCCATGATGAAATCTGAAATGCCCCCAAATATATGCCATAAGTGTATAAGTGTATATATGCCATAAGCCGCCAACAGAAAAGAGCAATAATTGCCCCCTCAGGCCGTTGTCCAAGCTATTTTGAGAAAAATGTGAACAGAGACTGGCCAGTGAACTTTCAGAATCGACTTTGCGAGAGGACATGCCCTCTTAGCTGAAATGACTGAAGTAGCATTTAATGCACCAAATGGACAGATTTCAAACAAAGATATTTACAACTTTGAACAAAAACAAATAACTATAGGTAGAAGAAAAGTTTCACCTAAAAAGGAAAAGGTAAGAAAAACTGTACTTTTTGCTTTCTGTAGTAATTCCTGTGAAAAGTGCTGTTTTTCCACTTTTTGCCACATCATGCTAATCCCCAGCCTTATGCAGTAGTTGCCAAAGAATCACACATATTGACCCCCAAGCCTCATCACATGGTAACCATGGAACCACATATACTGGCCACCCAGCCTTGTCCCAGTGCCTGGTGGCTATAGATATGGGCAGTGTGAGGCCCTTCAACTACTGCGAGCCTTATGTTGCCCACCACTGTTGTGACCCCCATTCCCATTGTAGCCATAGACACATACACACAAACTAAAACCCCAACCATGTCCCACAGAAGCCATAGACCCACTCACTCTAATCCTGCTCCCTATCCTTGTCCTACAGTATTCATAGAACCCACCCCCCATACACACACACACACTTCTGTCACTGTAAAATTTCCTGCAGGAAATTTGTTAGGGTTAGTGGAAAAGAGAATATTTTGGGGGGATTCTATAGGTGTGAATTATTGTGGGAAAAAGTGGTAAATTGACGGTTTTCCTAAAATCAGTACAAATAACATAATTTTTTCAAAGTAAACATGCCATTTAATTTCTGACCTGTATGTTACTCAAAAAATATCATATGAAAGCATGTCTGGAATTTGCCAGGAATCTTGAGAATGTCCCAGCTGCAAAGTGGTAAACTGTTTTTAGGTCTGAGGAGACAGACCTTTTTGGAAAAAGCTTAAAGCACTTTCTGTGGCACAAACCTAAGCTTGCCCATACATCAAGACACACCATCCATACAGTGAAGTGTGGTGGTGGCAGCATCAAGCTGTGGGAATGCTTCTCACCAGCAGGGACTGAGCTTCTTGTTAAAATTGAAGGAACAGTGGATGGAGCAAAATACAGGGCAGCAAAAAACTGAGTTTCAGTTCACCTTTCACCAGGACAATGATCCAAAGAAATATTGGAGTGGCTCAAGAATGAAAATGTGAATGTCTTATAGTGTACTAGTCAAAGTCCTGGTCTCAATCATTTTGATAATCTGTGGCACTATTTGGAACTTGTGGTCCTCAAGCAACATCCAACCATCCAAAGCAACCTGGAGTAAATCTGCAAAGAAGAATGGGCTGAAATCACTTCAACACTATGAGCAAGCTGGGACATTACTAACCCAAAATGACTTAACCCCTTAACGAATCATGATCCGATGGTAGGCCACTGCATTTTTTTCCTTCTTAATGAATTCTGGGAGTAATGTAGGTAGTCTCCATTGATCTTAAGTATTTTTTGTCCTAATTTAGTTTGTGAAAAATCTCTTTTAAACAAGCAAAAATTAGTTTTGGGTAGATTGTGTCTCCTTGTCGAATGCCTTTTTCGATGTTGATCTGGACTTTATCATTGTTGACCTGTAGTAGTGCAGTTGAATTTTCATATCTTGATTTCATATATTGATATAAGCTCTATCTATTCCTTGGTTGATCAGGGCATTGATAATTGTTTGCTTTTTCACTGAATAAAAAGTCCTTTTCATAGTTAATGAAGAATCCAAAGTCATTGGTGCAAAGCACTCACAGTTAAACTGGCTCAGGTGAGTTGTGAAAAATTGACTAGATATGCAATGATGTTATCTCTCTCTCTCTATATATATATATACTAGCAATGTGGAACGGCGTTGCCCGTCATGTTATGACCATTGGGTGTACATTTGTGTAATGTAGATACACTGATAAACACAGACTTGTGGCACGAATATCTCCTAAAGAGAGAGACTTGGGAGATATGAAGCAGTAATCTTTATATATAAAAGAAGACTTTGTGCCTGGCAAAACACACCCAGGGACGGCTGTTAGGAGGAGTTACTGCTCCCATTGGGTGATTAAATGGGGGTGTGATTTTCACAGGAGTTGCAAGGGAGTTGCCCCACCCCCACTATCCAGCCCACCCACCACTATACAACTGACCTCCCCAAAAAAATGGCTGCCACTCTCTCCTACACCACAGACACACACACACACAAGCCCCCCCCACACACACACAAGCCACACACTGAGGAAAAAAAATGACTGCCACTCGCTCCTATACCACATACACACACATGTCACTCACACATACACACCTCACACAACTTTGGCCTCACTTTATTTACCATGCTCAAACATCGCCTATCACAAGACTCTGCTGTAGCAGTAGTCCTGCCTGGCACCTCTCTCCCCAAAGCCTGCTAATTCCTGCTTCTGTTTTGCCCTTAAAGTTGGCCCCCCTCTACACTACCTAGCAATACATACAAATAAAGCACGTCTAACATTCGCCAGCAATAGAAATAAACCATGTTGCTATTCCAGTAACTCCACTTCTCCGCATTCCATCTCAGCACAACTAACTTTTACCTGTACTTGCACACACTCCATCAAATACTCAAGTTGCTGAACAATCATAGAGAGGATATCTACTTGCTTACCAGGACATCCGCAAGGACACTACCAGCGTCAAGAAACTCAAGCACCCGCCTTGTGACACAGAGGAGGGTGAAGAAGCAAGTTCCGACCAAGAGGAGGAAAGGATGGCAGCAAGGTCCACAGCGGTATCTGCCATGTGCGACTCTTCAGCCTACAGGACTGCGTCCGCATTGAGCCCAACATTCACTAGGTCGTGTCCCGGCTGCAGAAAGGCCTGTATACGGTGGACTTAGCCCCTCTCACCAACAACCACTTCTTCTAGGAGGCTTACACCTACTGGGCTCGGCTCCAGAAGAGGGCACCGCGTCTGGAGCGGCTCTACCCCAAGGGGGAGATGGATGACATCCCGGGCCTGGGCGCGCCATGTGGTGATCTGGGAGTGTGTAAAGGGTCAGTGTTTAAAAGGGGTGTAAGGCAGTATGGAAATATTTGCGTTTTACTTCCCTGCATACAGTAAAGTTTGAGTCAACTAGTGAGTTTCAACGGGAGGCTCTCCAGCTCTTCTCAAGGACCCTAAAAGTGGGTGGGGCTTAATCACGAGTAGGGGGCAGGGCTTAAAAAAATGTGGAAAAGTGTTAGTAATAGACTGGAGAAGAAGGAGAAGTGGGAGGGAAATGCAAGTTTACAGTGTGAGGGGTTTGAACACACTTCCTGATGGGTAAAACATGATACACAACCCTGTGGTAGTCAGTGGGTTAAGTGTGTACCTGATGGCTGCCTGTGACAGTGAAGAAATAATTGAGCAATGAGGACCTACCTTAGCCCTTTGAGTGCCATTTTGTTCCTCTGGTGCTGCAGCTTCCCTTCAGTGGCTGTACTACAGGTCCTGCTGAGGCCACTGGGAGTCAGAGTGAATGACTGTGTGTGTGTGTCAAAGTCTATATGTATGTGGTGTGTGTGTGCTTTTTCTTTCCTGAGTTGGACAGTGTATGTGTGTTTGTCTGTGGTGTAGGATCAAGTGGCAACCATTTTGTTTTATTGGTAGGTTGTGGGTGGGCTGGATAGTGGGGGCAGGCCAACTCACTGTATGATGAATCACCCAATGGGAGCAGTAACTCCTCCTTACTGCCTCCCCTAGAAGTGTGTGCCTCCTAATGAGACATAAATTATGTAATGAGCTAGTCGGTTCTATGTGTGTGTCTTCTGAGGAGACATAAATTATGTTCTGTGTCCTGAGGAAACATAAACTTTGCAATATAAATATAATGTACATACATGGCACATTTACATATTTAATGGTATTTAATAGTATTTATGAAAATTGAATATTGTGGAAAACACAGTAGCAGATCAATAGTCTGCTCTCCCATGAGTTAATAAATCTTGCCAATTAGGCCCTATTTTATTATCTAGTCCTGTAAACCTCAGGCTCTTCAGCTGTTGAGAACTATAATTTCCATCATCCCTGGTTAGCCAACAGATGATGGCAAGCTTAGTCAAATAAGACATGTACAAACCAGTACTTATGCACAGAGGGAGCTGTGGACCTAGGCTCTCTCCAAGAGACATCATCCCTGCCCTGTCCTCAACTGAATACGGGACTTCTAGCTAAGCAACAAGGCATACAGATTATTATTGGTTTCTCATATTCATGTTTGTTGGGTCTTTACTTTTTGCTTCCTACTGCATGTATGCATATTATTGTTCTTTCTACTGCTCACCCTTCTTTCTTTTTACTTTATTTACCTACTCATATTGGGGTATGTGGCTGGGGTGGGGGTTCATGCTGGATTTGATGTTCTGGTCTGCTCAATTGCCCCTGGGTATGGGGGTTGGGGCCTCAGGAGGGAGGATTACATCCCTCCTGTGGCCTACATCGGAGCCCCATCTGGGAATCGTGGGCATCTAGAGGTAGCGATATATCCATTTGATGCTAGATCTCCTGTCCCCATGCTAGGGGTACTGTGTTCCTGTGTCTGGGGCTCGGAAGTGTAATCCTCAGGTGAATCTTTGCCATCCATCTGGCTCACCTGGAGGCTTCTGGTGGAGTGAGTTGGACTGCTGGCTTTCTCTTGCCTTCCCTGCCATAGGCAGGAGGCCTCTTTCCATTGAACTTACCTATACTGAATTCTATGTCTCTACCCTTATTTGAGAGTTTCCCCCCTTTTTTTTTTCTTGTCTCCTTTATCCCTTCTCTCCCATCCCCCCAGGATCATGGCTGAGGTTGGCCATTTCTGATCCCTCATTATTACTACTCTACTATGGTCCTGGGGTCCCAATTTCCATCTTTGAAACTGTTCTTATTTCCTCTCAGGGTCTCGTATGTGGTGGGGCTGATTGTGTGTACTATTCAAATTGATGCCCCCCTGTACCACTACTGGTTTTTCATATTGAAAATTTTGATAAGATGAATGTGACAATTTCTCTCTTCCACATGACCTGACTTGCCAGGCAATGGAATGGCTTTTTTCTGCTCTCCTCTTTTCTCTCTTGTCTATCCCCTCTACCTACCCTCATTTTATGTCTCATTGCCTTTAACTCAGTACACTTTTTACCACATTTTTGATGGCATATCAAGGTGTTATCTATAAATGCCAAGCACATACAAAAGTGTTTTGCTCTTGTACAGAGAATGTTTCCAATTGGCTGGTCAGGTCTATTTTGTGCAGGGGATGCATTAACCCTGGTCCAATATGCCATGTCTCACTAATAGACTCTACTCCACTCAATACCATAGTTCGCCTCCTCCAAGCATGGCTTGATTGTTTTCCTGCTCAGTGTCGGATCCTCATGGTAGATTTCTAATTTTTAAGGGTAGAATAGGCTCCTTACTTTTGACTTTTGCCACATTATATACCCCTATTGCTCAGTTTTTGATAACACTCTTGTCCAACTATCAACCTTCTCTGAAGGATTTCTCACTCTGGGAGGGGATTCTGATTCTGTCTTAGTGCCGGCACTGGATTACTCCAATGGCAGATTCTCCTTGCTCCCTTCCCAATTCTCCAGATTCTGTTCTATTCTTCATGATTACCATTTAGTGGATGTTTGGTGACTTCTCCACCCGAGTGATAAGGGTTTTCCTTTTTTACCTCTCCACATGAGTGCTATTCCAGGATTGATTTATTTTTGATATTTCAACCTCCCCTCCATTATATCTCTTCAGCAGTGATACACCCCATTACTTAGTCTGATCATAGCCCAATGGAGGTAACTGTTTCGTGACCCATAACGCTTTCACCTCATGGGTACTGGCATTTGGATGCGTCCCTGCTTCGGGACCCTAGCTTTGCTGAACAGTTATGCCTGGCTATCAAGGAATATCTTTACTCTAACTCTGAAGTGTGTTATTGGGGGAGGATGTATTTGACTCTTATTGCATAAGACTGCTCGGGCAGAATTGGATTTCTTACTCAAGAAGATAGCCTCCTTGGAGAGAGCTCATGAGCTCTCCGGAGATTATGGGCAACTGGAAGTTTTGATTGCTTACCACAAGCAGGTGCGCTCACATAAATAAGTTAATAAGACCATGGTTAATAAGTCTATGAACAGGTGAATAAATGTGGGAAGTGGCTTTCTCATACACAGAGTGAGATCGGAGGCCGAGCAAGAGTCACAGCGAAACGGAGCAAACAAACAAGACTAACTGGTACACCACATAAGGGCAACTGGTACTAAGCCCCAGAGGCGTTCAAATGGGTACACACAAAATGGGAACCAATCAGGGAAGTAGGCTCCATATGTATAAACAACCGCACGTTACAGACACGCATCTGCTCCCGTGACCAAAGATAGCAATGAGGAGACACAGGGAGCAAGCAGCATGGCTGCCAAGCACACTATGATAAGCTGCTTACCACCACCTTTAACATTCTCCCAGAGTGGATCCCTGTTCATCCTCTATTTTGGAAGCACACATCACAATTTTGCCTAAGCCAGGCAAAGATCCATCCCATTGCTCCAATTATCTACCCATTTCACTGCTTAAAATGGATATAAAGATCTTTGCTAAGATCCTTGTCAATCTCCTTCATCTGCTTCTTCCATGGCCTGATTAATTCTGACCAGACTGGCTTTGTCGCTAGCCGGGTGAGTAGAGACAATACCATTTGTCTTCTCACAATAATTCATCACTCCCACACAGACTATATTTTTCTTTCTATTGATGCTGAGATAGGGTCAATTGGGACTACATCGTCCATGTCATTCAGGGATTCGGATTAAGAGACAGATTTGTTGCCTTTGTTTAGATGTTATATAGCAACCCCTCAGCAAAAGTTCAGGTTAATGGGTCCCTTTTGTCTTCTTTCATTTTATGTAACAGTACACGACAGGGATGTCCATTGTCTCCAATTATCTTTATTATGATTATGGAGACACTGGTGAACAGGATCCACTCAAAGTTCAATATGTTAGGACATCCACATCAAAATAAAATCAATCCCCTCACAGGGTAAACACATATACAAGAGGCTGGACCTTCCGCACATTGACTGGGCCTGACCCCCAGTCATAGTCATTCTCCATGATCTCCTGTATCCTCTGAGCATCTGCAGGGTACACCTCTTGACTCCAGAATGCACCTCAGCTATCCAAACGGGTATTAGCAACAATAGTGCAGAAAGAGGTTATAAATCCAGGGTCACAAATCTCATATGGCTACCAACAGTAGGAGAAAACAAAGGACAGGACCATCAGAGATTTCCAAAGAAGCATAGAAATGTATTACTAGGTACAGGTAAAACCTAATTTATATTAAAACACATATATAATGACATCTCCCTGCGCTTTTTGTAATGCTTGGTTACTTTCTCAAGGGAATGTACAAACAAATGAGCAAACCTCAGCCATTTTAAACACTGACCAGCATGCTAGACCCTCCTCCATTTCTAGTAGGCCTACTGTGTAGTGTCCCTTCCCCTCTGCTATCTCTGTTAGCCTGCCATGACTATCCTTTGGGTCACAGTGCTCTTCTTTACTGGTAAACAGGAGGTAAACTTCTTTTTTCTGATCTCCTTTCAGAGGGTTCTCTAGCTTCCTTCTCAGTACTACAGGAATGTCTTGACCTCCAGTCCCATGAGTATTGGCATTATATGCAGATCCCTCATGTTATCACTTCCCACCCCCTTCAAATAGAAACTTCTCAGAGATCTCATGCCCATCGAGCGGTTTTGCCAGCCTGGTGGCCTCTGAGGGGGAATACCCTCTCACCTCATTTCAAAACTACATAGACTGACAGAGACTCGGAGACTTTTGACTCGCAAAGTGGAGCCTAGGAATCAGAATTGCAGACCACTGTCTTACCCGATTCTTGAAAAATGGCAATAGAAAAAGACCCTTTTCTCCTCCCATAGTTTGGCGGCCTTCAAAACTAACTGCAAACTACTTTTATGATGGTCCAGGACTCCATCTTTCTGGCATCTTCTGTACTTGGCTATGTCTCTGCTTTGTTGGAGATGTGACAGTGAGGAATCGGGGAATCGCTGGAAGTAACTGGTGACCCTCCTGCACAAATCCCTGATCTGTGTTGGCCTCTTCTCCCCCCTTGTGTGAGACCCCTTGAGGCCTGATCCCTGAGATATACTTTGTATGCAGAGACTGGTTGTGAGTGTGAGGCTTGTCAGCATTTTTTTTTTTTTACATATTTTGTCTGGCCTCTTGTCCTCCAAGTGAATCAATGAGATCATAAGGGGTTTTAATTGGTTAGCCAAAATGTTGCATAAATTAACTTAATGTAATTTAGATTCATCAATGATTATGCTCCAATTATAGACCAGTTTTTGGGTCTTTACCTTCCTTATTAAAGACTGCTGCAAGGGCTCCTGTTAAATTAGGTTATAGTTCTATATTTTGGGGAATTTCATTTAATGCTCAATTAAGGACTGAGCTTATTCCCTCAAAAACACTAAACTAACAAAAAGTCAAAGGGACACCATCTGGTCCAGGTCTTTTTACTAAGGGCATCTGTTTAACAACAAATTGTATTTCTTCTGCTAAAACTTAATCTTCTAACGTTTCTAATTGTGTTTGATTCAGTTTTAGCATCCCAGAACTGTTAATGTATTTTATGATTTGTCTCTATGTGGTGTTTCTCTTTGATCTTCCAAGCTATAAAGATTGCTATGAAAATCTTTAACATTTTCTACACTGTCTTTCTTTTTTCTTAACAAAGAGGCCATTTCCTCCTTGAATCTCATATATTATGGAATTTTAGTCTTGAGTTTGAGGTCTGTCAAATATTTCAATAATGAAGGATATGAATGTTTTCATGTTGGAACTCTAATTTAATATAGAAAAAATTAAAATATCAATAGATACTTTTAAGCGCACTCTAGTGTTAAAGTCACAAGAAAAGTCTTCAAATCAACTATATATTGCTTGAGGTGAATGTAATTAAAGTAAAACTTTTATTCAAGATAATAATAAAACATACAAATTAATTAAAAGAAAAATAGCCCTGAGCATTGTTGTGTTGTATCAGATAAAAAATATAATCTGGGTGCAACAATGTTACAGCACCAAAAGTAAGTAAGATACCTCTGCACACTTGTGCCTTAAAATATGTTGCACTTATATCTAAGTTACTTCAACCAAGAGTTCTCACTTGAAGTACCTCACAAAATCCCCCTCAGGAACTGAAATATTATAGATGGGAGCTAATCAGTTTCAATCTCCCACTCTAAGTTCCTAGTGACCGTAAAGAGGTTAATGAGTAATGATCTGATCTCATCACAACACGGCTCAGGGTATTATGTTTAAAATAATCGGCACCCTGCTCAGTATGTGTAAACTGATCATTAAATCAAAATGTAATTCACAAGCATCCTTGATAAAGCCTGAGGGTGAAACGCGCGTCAACGTTTTAGTTCGGCACTCTGCAATGACAAATATATTAAGATGTAGAAAATGAAGATTAGACACCTTGTGAATTACATTTCGATTTAATGATCAGTTTACACATACTGAGCAGGGTGCCGATTATTTTAAACATAATACCCTGAGCCGTGTTGTGATGAGATCAGATCATTACTCATTAACCTCTTTATGGTCACTAGGAACTTAGAGTGAGAGATTGAAACTGATTAGCTCGCATCTATAATATTTCAGTTCCTGAGGGGGGTTTTGTGAGGTACTTCAAGTGAGAACTCTTGGTTGAAGGAACTTAGCTATAAGTGCAACATATTTTAAGGCACAAGTGTGCAGAGGTATCTTACTTACTTTTGGTGCTGTAACATTGTTGCACCCAGATTATATTTTTATCTGATACAACACAACAATGCTCAGGGCTATTTTCTTTTAATTAATTTGTATTTTTTATTATTATCTTGAATAAAAGTTGTATTTTAATTACATTCACCTCAAGCAATATATAGTTGATTTGAAGACTTTTCTTGTGACTTTAACACTAGAGTGCCCTTAAAAGTATCTATTGAAATTTTATTTTTTTCTATATTAATGATGTAAGGTTTAGATACAGGTGCACAGCAGCATACATAACAGTTAGTAATATTAGCTGTCCTTAGTGTTTGACACATTCAGTGCTCCAGTCCTTCCCTTTTTTTATTTTTATTTTTTTGGAACTCTAATTTAGCAGTTCAACCTAAAATGTCATCTAATTGCCTAATGGCTAGTTTGTTTTTATATGAAGCTATTTTTATGAATTCCCCTCTTATTATACATTTGACTGTTTCCCATCTATTTATAATTGGTTTGTCATCATTATGAGTGATTAAAGGGTTAAAAGCTAAATGGCACAATGCTGATTTTATGCACCCAGTACTAAGTGAATTAATACTCCTAGAACCCCTTTTCACTATCAAGTTGTGTGGAAAACAGCTATTGGAAATATCATAATCCTAATGAGACCTCAGTGGTCACAGAGAATGAGGCAGAGACTTGAGTGAGTTTGTAATCATTAGATACGATATTAATACATGAAAAAATCATACCACTGGGGGTATATATATTTTAGAAAAGCAATCATAGTTTTGGATCCATTATTGACAACATAGGCCTGCAGTGGCATAGGATGAAGTAACAACAGCGCCACTGTACAATTTCAGGCCACTGTGATATTGCACCTAAAAAATTCAACTATGAGCTGTAATAACTTTTGAATAAAACACCTTTCAGCAGTGCCTTTAGGGGATAAACACTACAATATACATTTTTTTACATGTTACGTATTAATATCCCTTTTCGAAAATATTGTATATTTTAGTGTAATTTTATTTACAGGAGAGAAACAGGTGTAATATTTTCCTACTGCCTGTGTTAAAATCCACGTGCCAAATAGTTTATGTGAGTGAAGTGTTTTCTTTAATTTATGAAAATGGCCTTTTGGAAGATAAGAAGGTCCATAAGAAATATTCCAGATTTGGGTCCATAGGTGAATTAAATACCCTCCCACCACCACTAGTCCTTCCGAAAATTGTTTTAATCTATCTAAAGTGTAATTTAAAAAAATAAATGTTATTGGAATTTGGAGCATAGATGTTGACACTAGTAATTTTCAAATCTCCTATGTCCTCTTTGATAAAATATACCTTCCTTCAAGCCAAAACAAATGGAATGCTTCAATGAATTAAAATAACTACACAGTCCTTTTTTGAGTGACTGAATTGTCATAAGATTCACAGTATTTTCTTGTTTTTGAATCGAGGTGATCTATTTCAGTCAAAGTGTTTTTTTTTGTGCTAAACATATATGACCTTTAAGTCTGTTACATTGCTGAAACAATAATGACCTTTTCTGAGGGGAATTCAGACATTTTGCATTTATTGATAATTCCCTACATACATATTGATCATACATTACAATTACAGAAGAATTCATAAACAAACACAGACAAACCTTTCAACTGAGATAATCCAGCTGCAAACCAAAGTATCATTTCATCATGCCTGTAATAAATCTTACTAGAGGACAATTATTCAATACACCTGCTCTTCTCAGAAGGCTTTCATCCTAGTAAGTTGTGAAAAATATATATATTTTTTCATGAAAGATGTCCAAAGAGTATATGGACAAGGGAAACCTAAATCTATACTAAACCAAACCAAATAAAATATTACAAATACTTGACTGATATAAGGGGATGTGCTTGCAAACCAGGCACACGTTGTAGACCGTTCAAATGAAGTATTTCTTTGTAACTAGCTCGATTTTGGCTCTGCTGAAGAGCTGAAGGATGGTCTGCGGACCAGGATCTCTGTCTGTAAGTTAGAAAGCTGATGTCAGCACAAGGGGAGGGAAGAGGGAACTTTGCAAACTGATATGTCTCAAACCATAAAGGTTTGGGAGATCAGAAGCAGTGCAATTAATTCAGTTTTTTTAATATCTACCAAATTAAATTTCTTTAAATCCATGTATTACTATCACTTTAAACTCCAGCATCCTATATGTTCCTAAGAATAACATTATCAGAGTACCACGTTGATGTGTTGAGTTGGAAAACACACTGGTAACAGAAATAAGAACCCCTAAAAGTCTATATATAGCTCTTGGTAAGGCTGACAAACAACATCAAACAAGTGTTAAAGAAAAGTGGCACAACAATGAAGACATGTATAGTTGCCTGAACAACAAATACCCTTCTTACTAGATGTGAAAAAGATCAGTATCAAAAAAGTAGTTCTGGTGCTATTACAATAAATCGATTATACACAACCCTATATAAACAATGGGAAGAGAAACACAATAGAGAAAGATATTTTATTAAAAAGAGAAGAGACCAGATCAACAATTAGTCTTAACACAGTTGATACATATGTCCAATAATAATACCATTATTATAAAAAATACATTAAATGAAGAGGCACCAGTATTGGCTCATCCTAACCCTGCCTTGCCATTTATACTCGAGGTAGATGCGTCTGAGACAGGAGTAGGCCCCATCCTGTCTCAACATACTACTCCTGAATGCCCTTTGCACCCGTGTGGGTTATTTTCCAAAAAGTTATCCCCAGCAGAGTACAATTACGAAATAGGTGACAGAGAATTACTGGCCATTATTCTGGCATTAAAAGAATGGAGGCATCTGTTGGAAGGTATTAGCCCTCCGGTACTTATTCTGACCAACCACAAAAACCTCACTTATCTATTGTGGGCCAGATGGCAAGCCAGGTGGGCACTGTTTCTGTCAAGATTTAATTATATTGTTTCGTACCTCCCTGTTACAAAAAATACCAAGGCCAATGCATTGTCATGTCAGTTTTCTACCCCCTCCAAGAAGGAGATGTTGTCCATGACAGTGATTCCTTCTGACCTATCACGGTGCCCGTGATTCTATGTCGCCATTCTTACTTCCGGGTTTGTGCCTGATTGCCTCTTATTGGTGCTTGCTGGTTAGCCCCTCCCAGGGCTAGCCTTTATATACGCCCTCCTGTCATTGGGCCGGTGCCCTTTCGTGGTGTCTCTGACCTTACGTTTACTGCACTCCTGTTCTGTGTTTGATCCGGTTTTCGTCTGACCTTGTTCCTGTGCTACTCCGTGTACTGATCCAGGCTTTGGCTGACTACTGCTCCTGTGTACCGCACCAGGCTTTGGCTGACCACCGCTCCGGTGTACCGATCCAGGCTTTAGCTGACTACCGCTCTTGTGGACCGAACCAGGCTTTGGCTGACTACCGCTTTTGTGTACCGAACCAGGCTTTGGCTGACTACCGCTCTTGTGTACCGATTCAGGCTTTGGCTGACTACCACTCCTGTGTACCGATTCTGGCTTGGGCTGACGACCACTCTCTGATACTGATCCAGGCATTGTCTGACTTACGCTGTTTGTGCCATTCTCGCTATTGTCAGATTGGTTGCTCCCACTACTTTATGCCTGTGTATCAGTGTGGCCTCCGCTAAGTACACTCGGTCTGTACTGTCCAGTCACTAAGCAGTTAACGTTGCCTATCCATTATACGCCCAGCCTGTGCTTCTCTGTGGCCTCCGATACGTACACCAGTCAGTGCTATCCAGTCACTAAGTGGTTAACGTTGCCTATCCATTATACTTCAGCCTGTGCTTCTCTGTGGCCTCCGATAAAGTACACAGTCAGTGCTATCCAGTCACTAAGCAGTTAACGTTGCCTATCCATTACGCTAGCCTGTGATTCTCTGTGGCCTCCGTTACATACACCGGTCAGTGCTATCCAGTCACTAGCAGTTACGTTGCCTGTCTATTACCTCCTATCTGCCAGCATCACGGTAGAGCCGCTCAAGCCCTTGTTGCACCAGATTACAGGCTGCCTTACCCGGTATTTGGTAAGGCCGGTAGAGCCTCCTCCATTCCTTGTTGCACCAGATACAGGCTGCCTTAACCGGTATACGGTAAGGACGGTAGAGCCTCCTCAGTTCCTTGTTGCACCAGATACAGGCTGCGTTACCCGGTATACAGTAAGGCTGGTAGAGCCTCCTCAGTTCCTTGTTGCACCAGATACAGGCTGCCTTACCCGGTTTTCGCTAAGGCCGGTAGAGCCTCCTCAGTTTCTTGTTGCACCAGATACAGGCTTCCTTACCCGGTATTCGGTAAGGCCGGTAAAGCCTCCAGTATTGTACTGCTATTTGTATGCCCTGTCCTGTATCAAACTTGCTACTGTTATAATAAAGTTTGGACCCGTGAGGGGCCTTGTTGCGCTTTATACTATCTATTAAAGCTTTTTAACCTACCCAATTGTCTGAGTGTTCATTAAAACCGTGACATGACCACATTCTGCCGTACGAACCTCACCTCTCCCTTGGGAGAACAGATTCTCTCCCCAGTCCCAGGCTCCCCCAGAAAAGCCTAATGGGAAATGTTTTGTACTGGATAACCTCTGTATTAGACTCATGCGTACATATCATAACACCAAGGCTGCTGGCCATCTCAAGACAGTTCTGGTGGCCTAGTCTTAGACCAAATGTGATCTGATTTGTGGCCTCTTGTTCTGTGCTCAGAACAAAACTCGTTGGCACCTTCCAGTGGACCTTCTACAGCCTATAATTAATGGAGAGTGCCCATGGACTCACCTGTCTATGGACTTTATAGTTGACCTACCCGCCTCACATCGTCATACTGTAATCCTCATGGTTGTAGATCAATTTTCCAAGATGGCACACTGCATACCTCTGAAAAAATTACCCATGGCTCAGAAGCTTGCCTCCATTTTTGCGCGGGAGGTCTTTCGTCTCCATGGCATACCGAACGTTATAGTCTCAGATCGAGGGAGCCAGTTTGTTTCCAGATTTTGGAAGGCATTCTGTGCACAATTGGGAATTCAGCTTTCTTTTTCCTCGGCTTATCACTCGCAGTCCAATGGTGCAGTGGATTGAGCTAACCAACCTCTAGAACAATTTTTGCATTGCTTCATATCAGACCATCACAACAACTGGGCCGACCTGCTACCTTGGGCAGAGTTCGCCCGCAACAGTACTCTGAACACATCCTCTGGTTTATCCCCTTTCATGGTTAACTATGGGTTCAGCCACCCATGTTGCCCGATATGTTTGTGCCACAAAGCATTCCAGCATTGGAGGATCACTTGGGAGCATGTTCAGAACTCGCTCCAATGGTCCATGCAACGTCAAAAGACTAAGGCTGATCGTAGGAGCTCGACCACTCCCACCTACCACGTCGGGGAGAGGGTTTGGCTGTCTTCCTGCAACCTCAACCTTCAAGTGCCATGCCAGAAACTGGCTCCCAGTTATGTCAGTCCCTTCTGCATTCTTCGGCAGATCAACCCAGCGGATTATGCCTTAGACCTTCTGCCCGGTATGCTCATTTCTCCTGAAGCCGCTGGTGTGTAACCTCTTCACTACCTCATTGCCTCACCCTCGGCCAGTATGTGTGAACAACCATGAGGAATATGAGGTTCAGAGCATTATCGACTCTCGTGAGTCCAGGGGCCTCTTACAATATCTAGTCCACTGGAGAGGGTATGGTCCGGAGGAGCGATCTTGGGTTCCCACTGCTGATGTTCACACTCCCGCCCTCCTCCGTGCCTTCCATGCATGTTTCCCCCATAAACCTGGCTCTCTCCCACAGGGGAGAGGTCATTGAGGGTGGGTACTGTTAGGGTTCTCACACTTCCCCCTGCTTTTTGCTTAGCAATACAGGTGCACACCTCAGCTGATCACTAATGAGCAGCCTTACTTCCCTGTCTCAGGCTTACTCAGCTGATAGGTTACTACTGTCTGTCAATTTCAGTTACCACGGTTACCTGTCAATTAGCCAGATGTTTCCTGCTGTGCTCTGGCTATTTAGCTGCAAATGTTCAGTATCTCTCTGCCCTTGTGAGGTCAATGACGTCCCTGTGTATTCTTGCTGTTGCTGCTATTGTTCCGGTGAGTGTCCCTGGCCTGGCTGACTGATTCGTCTGGTTCCTGATTCTGGCTTCCGTTCCTGACAGTGCTGCTTCCTGTGCTCCTGACTCGGCTCATCTGACTACCAGTTTTGGCTTTTATCACTGGCTTGTATTTTTAACTATGATTCCGGATTGTGCTTCTCAATAATTTTTTCTATTAATTTTATTGTTTAATAAAAGGTATTTTATTTACCAGCATCTCAGGTTTCCGTCTGATTTTCTTGGTTCCCTGACACCTCCATATGGAAAATAAGGAAAAAAAAACAAACAAACAAACAAACAAACAAAAAGGTATACTATCAGACATAATGGAGAAAGAAAGAGCGGCACTATACTCAAAGTCAATCAACAAAGTTTTAACTCTTGACTCGCCCACCGATAAAGGAAACATGGTGCCGGGGGATTGAATCAACCGAAATATTCATTTGATGTGAAGAAAGAAGAAATCCTCCCCACTCCTGGGAATCCTTTTAAAAGCACTTCTTTATTGAGAATTTATATGGCACATATGAGAGCAGTAGTCTCATGCGTTTCTCACGTATAGTGCTTACTCATAGACTAATTTTCTCCATTACAACCCTCAATCTTTATGGGTAATAGATCAACAGTTATTCTTTCAAACAAACCAATCAGCCACCGGTTTCAATTAATTCCATTCACAACAAGGTAGCAAGAATGGTAGTTTGCACCTCCTATCTTTATACATGTTAAGGTGCTCTTTAAACCGGATCTATTATTGCCCATATAGATGTTGCTCCAACATCAATACATCAATATATATAAAAAAAGAATATCTGCAAACAACATTAGATGTCTTTTGTGTTCGATGTTACATTAACACTGAAAGAATGGCATATCTTCAGATTAACAGATGGTTACACGTCATTTATCTAAAGAATCGTTTTAGATGACTCTGTGTATAAATCCTAAGTAATTCAAGTGATTCGATCTAAATTAACCTCTTAATTGCCAATATATAACCCCCTTTGGATATATTCATCTCAGCAAGTCCAACTTCTCGCTTTATATTAACCCCCTGGGCACTAGAGGAACAAGTATCACATCACCCTCAAACATGCCACATATCCTTACAACTTCCAAAAGGGACACAGAACGTATCACTTACCAATGGGTCACATGTCCCCACGGCACCCAAGGGATCAATCTACTATCATTTTGGGCAATGTATGTCTCGTGACAGGCAACATGCACCTATCATTATAACTCTCTATATTAAATTAATCCAAACAAGCTCAAACTCAAATGTGCATCCTTGCCCAACTTGAGGTATGCAACCCCAATACACAGATGTTCTTAAAATAGATTTGAGAGCTGTATCGAAATATACTTTTGTTACTCATTATCCATAATCCACTATCCATAATACAAGCCTTATTCTGGATTACTAATTGATTTATACAGTCCTTTATTGTATATATGGAATAATATGCTAACTGAATAAAGCATAATCCTTAATATTGACTTATCCATTAGGTCCTATATAAACCAATTTGTAATCCCTCAACTTGAGTTGAAATTATCCAGTATTGATTTATAAATCAAATGGAATTACACCAACCAGGGTAAAACCAGAGATTTAAGGATTAATCAGATCTGATTACTAGCATTCCATCAGTTCATAAATAAATCTATTTATGATTCATTGGTGATAGTGCACTGCACTCCCCGAATCTAAATTCGTGATAAGCAAGTCACATACACCCAATTACACAAAATTGACCCACCATGATGTCCGATCATAGAATCATAGAATGCCATGTACGCCTTAATGCCAACCAGAGATCAAACAATAATGCGTATCATTAACATATAAATTATCCGTTAATTTATTGTTATCAATTATACACAATGTGTGACATCATACTTTGTTTAATCCCTTTGGTATTCTAGTTGACAAGGTGAATATCCAATAGACCTCCCGATAGGAGAGTCTACTGAACATATCACCTCCTCTGACTGAATACACAATTCTTTCCAAAGCCTGTACTGAGAAGCCATGTAGTTCTGAATTATGTAGGGTTCAAAAGTTGAAAGACACACCAGTCCTTAAATCACCACATCTGATGTTACTGAGATGTTCTCTAAAGCATTCTCGCAAACTTCTGGTGGTCTTACCCACATATTGCACTTGACACAATTTACATGTTATCAAGTAGACAACATAGTGTGTTGCACAATAAATATATTGAGTATTCTTGCCTGTTACTGTGGACTGAAATACTTTAGATGTTTCTAACCAACAGCAGCATTTACATGATTTTGAATTACAGTACCTACAGTGTTAAGCCAAATTTTATCTCTTGAATTATCTCTATCTCTGCGATACAAACTAGGAGATAATTTAGTTGCCAAAGTAGGAGCCTTTCTTGAAATGTATCTACAACCTGTTTCTAAAGTGGGTTGTAATTGTCTGTAACCCATGAGGACTGGTAAGTGTTTTTTAATTACTTTCACGATCTTATTAAATTCACAGCTATAATTTGTGATAAATGTCACTTTCTCATTACCTGTATCTCTAACAGTGCTGGGACTAACTCGACTGAATTAAAGATCCTCTCTTTGCTTATACCTAGACATATTTTCTTCTCTATCAAGCATCCAATCAAGATAGCCTTGATCTTTGAATTTAGAACTTAAATCTATACAAGCTTCCTCAAAGAGCTTTTCGGTGGAACAGTTCCTTCTCAGTCTCACTAACTGTCCCTCCGGCACTCCCCTTATTGTGTGATGAGGATGACAGCTATCTGCCCTCAATAATGAGTTGGATGCAGTATTCTTTCGGAACACACAAGTCTGTATATACCCTGTAAGTGAGCAGGATTTAATAGATAAATCCAAAGAAGTAATTTCACTATTGGGACTGCATAAATAAATTTTAAATTAAACGTGTTATAGTTTAAATAATTCAAAAAAGATGAATTAATTAAAGAGGCATCCCCACACCAAATAATAAGTAAATCATCTATATATCTTTTAAAATAAAAGATATCTGAAAAAAACAGGTTATCACCTCCAGAGATGTGGGACTCTTCTCACCAACCCATAAATAGGTTGGTGTATGTGGTGCTTGTTCCTCCGGCGGACAGAGGGTTAATGTAAAGCGAGAAGTTGGACTTGCTGAGATTAATATATTCCAAAGAGGGTTATATATATTGGCAATGAAGAGGCTAATTTAGATCGATAATGATTCTTCAGATAAATGACATGTGCAACTATCTGTTAATCTGAAGGTATGCCATTCTTTCAGTGTTAATGTAACATTGAACACAAAAGACATTTAATGTTGTTTTTAAATTTGTAGATATTCTGTTTTTTAGATATTGATGTATTGATGTTGGAGCAACATCTATATGGGTAATAATAGATCCGGTTTAAAGAGGACCTTAATATGTATATAGATAGGAGGTGCAAACTACCATTCTTGCTACCTTGTTGTGAATAGAGTTAATTGAAACCGGTGGCTGATTGGTTTGTTTGAAAGAATAACCGTTGATCTATTACCCATAAAGATGGAGGGTTGTAATGGAGAAAATTAGTCTATGACTAAGCACTATACGTGCAAAAAGCGTGACACTACTGCTCTCATATGTGCCATTTAAGCTCTCAATAAAAAAGTGCTTTTAGAAGGATTCCCAGGAGCGCGGAGGATTTCTTCTTACTGTCAGACATAAACCAAGAGAATAACGTGGTTAGTTGACAGTACATTAAATCAGCAATCCCAACATAATAGTGACTAAAACGCCTGTGCAGTAGCCAACCCGTGGAATCCCAGTAAGTTAATACCACAAATCACAAAGGCACTTGAATACAATAATATCGATAATAGCCCAAATATTAAAAATAATAGAATCAAAATACTTTATTGTATGTATCAAATCCACATATACAGACCCAGATACCTACAACCTGTATCATCAAACCAAAATACAAATAAACATCTCAATCTAACACAGGGTTAAACTGAATGTCAAGCAAAATGCCTGATAATAAGTCTATGAGAAGAGTCGCCTAGTCTTCAATTGTGAGTATGCACCCTGTGGTACTTTTTGGTGTTGGTTTGATAAAATTGTTATTGTCTAGACTAGATGCGCCCCCACCATTTCTCCCGAATAACTAGCACACTAAACAACTGTAGAATTGAATCAGAGTCCCCAAACTCAGAAATATCTTTTACAGCATATCTTTTTTAAAGCCTTATCTGTAACATTATCACTTATCATTAGGAAGGAAGGAAGGTAACTGAATACCAATCAAACTGGGAGGTCTAAGTAGGGATTGATGGAACCAGGGCAGGATAGAGGAAATGGATACCTGAAATGAGGCAAAGATTGCTGAAACAGGGCAGAGCACAAAGGGGAAAGACTGAAATACCAGGAATACATCAGGAATTCAGTATGATAGCCTCAGAAGTTTAACTAGAACAGTGGTTCTCAAGGGTGCAGTGACACTCTATTTGCTATGAAAATTTAACAAAAAATGTGGATCTTGAGTTTAAGCTTTATGTTTATGGAAATTGTTATGCACACTGTATTTCAATCTGTTTCTGAGCCCTAAGAAAAACTATAAATTATTATGTATTTGTACCCTTCATTACCACATTGACAAATGACATAAAACCCGTTAGGCTTCCCCAATAACTCCAGATTGCATGTTGAGGGTTCCTATAGCTATAAAAAAAGATTGAAAACCAGAAAAATAGATGGTAATAAAGAGGAATTTTGATTGTTTACTGTCATATAGCCATCCCATGGTTGTGCGGCTTCATTATATGAATATAGTGTATGAAGTGCTGTGGATTGTATGTTTTCCGTTTCAAATTTAATTTGTACTTTATTGACCCAGTGACTAAGAAATGGATGGGAGGTGGATTTCAACTGGAAGGGGTATTAGCACAGTCACTGCATTTATTAGTGAGGAAAAGAGAGTGGAGAGTTGTAAGCTACCTTAGAGTTGTGTTGGTGGCCAGATATTAAAAATATATACACTATGTATGGGTATGTGAGGGACTTTTACCTAAATATGCCATTTGTGGTCTTTACTATACATCTCTGTCTCTTCATTTGACATAGTAGTCACAGTCTAAAAACAGTGCCACAGCATCTGGTTGTATTCTGGCTTCTGATCATATCACTTCATTATCAGAAATCAAGAAGACTCAGTCCAGACAGATAGGAGCATAAATGCACAATTGAGAAGCTGTTGTCAGGCATTACCGCAAGCCACATAACTAACTGGGTGATAAAGGTTGAATTTCTAGATACATCCTCCAAAAGTCTTCATATGATTGTCTCTTTACATGTTCTGTCCAAGATTGGCTTTGTGGCATGCTATTTAAAACGCGTAAGCGCCATGAGGTATTAACCTGTCACCTACTGGACCTACTTTAAGCACTATTAAAAAAATCCATTTTAGGATGAATACTGGAACTACATTGATTAAGAATCCCAAGGACTACCACTATTCTTACATTTAATCTCCATGCCAAAACATAGGGAGTGAAGGCAACTGTGTTGGAAAATGCCCTGCAGTAGCTAGACCCATACAAATCCAAACTTCAGTGGGCTTTGTGGTTGATGTTCAACATCCCCTTGGGGTTTGGTGTGAAAGATTCTTATTTCCTTGATGTGAAACATTCCTTACATCAGCACCTTGTGGTTTTGTGTGCAGGATTTTTACCTATTCACTTAATGGCAAACATTTCCTACACCAGCCCTTTGGGATTTATTTAGATGGATTACTTTCTATCATTGCTTTCATTAGGACAAAGCACAGACTCACAACCCCTGGCCTTTTTTGTGTTTGTAAGTAATTCATTATTTATGTTTGGAATATTTCCTTTTTGTTGCCATTAACTGGTTAACTAAATATTTACTTTACCTATGGAGATCCACCATAGCCTGTTTTTGTGGCATATTTATGTGACTGCTGCCATTAAATACTATGAAAATATTGGACAACATGTTGTTGCTTCTGTCCACGTTATTTCATATAATAAAGTGGTAGTCAACCTCCTTTTTAACTTTACATATTCTGCAGTTTCATAATATATTAAGTTAAATTGATAAAACGTTTTAGTATTTTTTAACCCTTTGAGTGCCAGAGAGGTATCCTATGCATTGCTTTGCAATGAGTTAGATAACTGTCTGGCACTCAAAGGGTTAATATTTTATGTTCCTAACAGTGAGCTCTCTGAATTTATGTTTTCAGAAAGCTTTTGGTTGAGTGTGAAAGAAGGTTTATTGATGTAATGTAACACTATCCATGCAATAGATAAGCCTGTCTCCACTACAGCATACCGAACACGCAGTGCAGCGGGGATAATGTTACATTGTATCACAATCCCTGAAAGAAAGCTCTCTGGAAATAAATTCAGAGAGTTTACTGACAAGGGCATAAAAGTGAAAAATAAAGTAGGTGAAGATGAAAAAATGCACAGGCAGCAGTCTCACATTACATATGATATACTTGGTTAATTGTCACTTTAATGAACCTAATATTAGTCAAAAATGAATCGAAGAAGCAATGTATGTTTATTTCTCTAAATTGTAGTAAATGCATTAGAAACATTTCTAAACATATGTATTGATATGAAAATAATTATATTGAGTATACATTTAGTACCTAACTATATCACTATTTCCCTTGGTTTTTGTATTCTGGTTATATAAAAAAAAGAAAAATATAAAGAAGTAGTAAAGAAAGCTGTTTAACACTGAACTATCTTCTAGCTAATAAATCTCAATTGATCTGGCTTATCTAGAAGATTAATTTGAAGGTGTTCTACTAGTTTAAGTTTTGTATTTATCTTTTTAATGGCCCCGAGGTGTTTCACCTATTCACTTTCTCATTTGTCTAGTAGTTTTATCCCCGTACATTAAACAGCATGGACACTTAAGTAAGCATAGTACAAAAGATGTATAGTGTTTAATAACATCTCTGTACAGGGATATCTTCTGAGAAATGTGTCTTTATAAAAGTCACCTTGGGAAGAATAGAACAAACATCCGGAACACGCACTGCATGGTAGAATGTATCATCTCTTTTAGAAGTCATCCTTAATTTATATATATATATTTTGTATCACAGCCAGCAGATAAGTGGGGTTAAATATACAGTTTTAACTTATTGTTTATAATGGAAATGTTTTGGTTTCTGAATTGTAATCTAAGGTGTTACATTAATGAACCCTTCGAGTGCCAGAGATGCAATGCATTGGATACCTCTCTGTCACTCAAAGGGTTGACATGGAAACATTTTTATTATGAAAAATGACAAATTGTTCAGCATTTTCTGCTCAGCAAAATAAGAGTGATCCCACTGCTGGGAGAAGTTTCATCCAAAGTTAATATAGCTGAGACTATGTATATGTTATTAACAGCCACAGGACTGAAAGGTACATCAGATTTTGTAGTTTTATATGGTTGTTGGGGTTGGAACTTTGCTAGCAAACTGTGTACCTAGGTTAGTGATGTAAAAAACTTTCCCATCTATGTCACTGTCCCTCTGGATTGTGTTCTCATTTGCCAATTGTGGCCTCTTTAGTGGTCCAGCCAATAGTTGTAGGGATCCAGGACTGCTGGTGGGGCCTAACTTTTTCACTGGCTCTGAAGGTTGACTATAAGTGCCATTTATGGTGGACAGATTTGTTTCTAATTCACAAGTTTATTTAGTGTACACTGAGTCTGACCACCTCAGGTGGTATTTACTTCTTTTATTGAGTATAGAGGCTTATATGGATGTATTTCTGCTGTATCAAAAACTTACTAGCTTGCACATGCTCGTTTCCTGGCCTCCTAATGCATATGTCTGTTGATATCGATGTCTTTGTGAAGAACGGAGGACAGTCAGCTGCTTTTTCATTACATTCTATGGAGCACATGCTCACAATAGGGCTGATGATGCGTGTTGCCATGCTGACCTTCTGATCAAGGTGAAAAATGTTCTTAGCTACCACTATATGTTTAAATTTGCTGTTGATGTGCTGCCTTCACCTTTTAACTCTTGTTTACCTTTAATTTTGATTCCTGCCTTTGTGCCTTTTTTATTTACTTCTTTAGTGGTGACTCATTTCTTTGACTCTGGACAATCTTGGCTCTTTCATTGTTGACACAATGCCCCTGTACTATTTTGCCTGCCACCTCTGGCTTTTATTTTGTTTTATTTCTTTGATCTGTCATTTGAGTCAAGGTAAGGTCTCTTTCACATATGGGGCCTTTTGGCTTCTTTTGTTATTGAAGTGTGTGTTGTCTGTTCTAATATAGTTTTGCAGCTCTGGACACAGGATCCCTTGGGAGATGAAACGTTGAACCTCTTAAACCTTATGTGTCATAAACCAGGGTGTGTCTGTACCTTTGTTTGAATATTATATATATAGAAGTTTTGTTGCATACCCTGGTGCAATAGAATCATACAAGCATAAAAACAACAGCAGCACTCAAGGGTCTTTTCTTGTTTATTTAATTGTTATTATTATTTGTTAAGTATTATATATTCATTGATGTTTTGGTTTATTACCTACCTTGGGAGAACCAGAGGCACAGAAAATAACAGATTAAATATCATACCATTCAAAATAGGTGTTTGCATCCTAGGTGATATGGAGATCTTTGAATCTCATGGAGATCTGGTTTGGTGTTTCCTGTGCCTCTGGTTTTCCTGTGGAAGGTGGTAATAATAATAATAAGTACAAGAAGAATACTAATAAATAATGCATACATAAATAATAAAGGACCTGCAAGTGCTGCTGTTTTGTGTATGCTTGCTTTGGGAGAGGGGAGCCACTGGTTACAGTTCTCCATAGGATATGATAGTAACAGTTCCACCATTTTGTGACTTTTGAACTGGAATAACTTTTAAATTAACAACTTGCAGTAATGGGTATACCCTGATTTTACTCATCAGGAGAATCTGTACAATGCATGCTTTTTCATAATAAAATGTGCTGACCCTTTAAACAGTAATTGAAATGATACATTATTACAGTTGTTAGCCATGCATTATAATTGCACTTGTACTGATTTTAAACTTTACCCTGTAAGTTCCTGTTAGCTTCAGCTTTCATAGCCTAAGGCAGGGGCTTAATGTGTCTCCTAGTGCTAACATCAATTCAAGCATTGCCTTATTCTGCAAATAGCTCAGCAGCAACTGGTGACTTTAGAGAAGAGCAGCTGTTCAGAAGCAAAACGCCTTGTGCTAGTTATAGTTTGACATGCTAATGAGCGACTGGCTCTATTAAGTTTGGTGGGTTTGATGAATCAGACCTTGTGTTATTTTTTTTCAACACTGCACTGTAAAGTACCCTCTAGAAGAATGAACATATTTGCTGTTTGTCTTACTATGTATAGAATTCTCATATCTGAAATAATTTAAATCATCTGCAGCTCTTTCTTCTGCTTATATGCTAGGTACATTCATCTTGAGAACAGTCATTTTTTCAGTGCTGTACTGTTCAGTTGATTTTCCCTGGCTGCCTCTATTTTATTTATTATGTATATTGTGCTTTGTCCTACTTCCTTGATCTCTTTTCTGATGTCTGCTTTTTTCTATCTCCGTGCCCTTGACATGTTGGTCTCATATGCTGGCTTTAATGCTGCTCTCGTTTCTTCACTTCCTACTGCAGATCAGTCCTCTGGTTTCTATTGTCACTTCAACTAGAATTTGATGGAATCTCAACAGACCATTGAGGCACAATAGGATCTCATTCATCATAGCAAGCTATTGAACTTGTAAAAGTATTAGATACAAAAGTATAGCCTGCATTATACCATATTTTGTTGCAAACGGTATTTGGCCCACAGTATTTCTTTAAATGAGTAGTTCCCAAACTTTTTTCAGTCGTAACACATCCTTTTTTTAAGTAGCGACATATATTGCTAGAAAATGGACAGCTGATACATGTACAGGAGAATCACTGAGCGTTATATATACTAAGTGGCAAAGAAACTGCATAATAGCAGACCAGTACAGCTTCCAATTTACTTTAATTGGACTTTTAACCCTTGAAAGCTAGAGTGGCCTCCAACACATTTCTTCATATGCATTGGAGACCTCCCTAGAATTTAAGGACATAAAAGCCCAATGTAAATCAATGAGAATTCAGTGAATGTTTATTAATCATTTATGGTGTAGATGCTTTCCTCCAGAATTCCTCCAGTCTTTCCTAGTACAGGAGCCTCAGTAGAAAATATTGAAAGTATTTGGGAATACCTGTTGGGAGTCAGTGCTTTAGATAATACCCACAATAAATGGATTAAAGGGCAACTATCACCTGGGAGCATACCTGCTGATGAAGCTGGGGCTGCATTGTAGACCGCCGAAGAACAACCGGAGAACTGAAAGGGAGTTTGATTCTACGATTAGTTCTGTTCAGAGTTATGTGGGGCCCCATCAGGCAGTTCCTATAATGGTGGGGCCATCCACTCTCTTTGTCAAAGGGGTCAGTGGGTGCTATTTTGTAGATGTCAAGTGCAGACAGGGGCTTTTGTGAACAGAATTAATAAAACATTATACTTACAGTTTTAATGTCTGACTTCCTACCTAGAATATAGTATAAATATTTTTCACTAAAGAGATACACTAAAAAATATTTTCTTTCTATGGATGATTGGGCAGCTTTGTCTGGAATCTTTAACTAGAGTTTTTCTATTGATTTGTTAAAAAAGGAACATCACAGTTAATTTTGTGTACCTTATTTATCAGTAGCAGAAGTGTAAGCATACAACTCAAAAAAGAAGAAGAGAAAGGGTCTTCTAATAGCGTAATACCGTATTGATTGTAGTAAACAATTAATCAATGTAGTTAAATTCACATTTAAATATGGTCAGGGGCTTATACCTAAGCTAACAATCAAATGCTTGTGGGGAAATTGTACCATCTTCACTCTGTGTTTTCTCCCAAACTGCAGTCCTCTGTCTTTCAGTGATGTGTTCATAAGTTCTTTCATAGCTACAAAAAATAGATAAAACAGTTCTAACATTGATTTTAATAAAAAAAATTAAGTTTATAGATTGAAAATCTACAAGTAATCACAGTACAGTGTTAATGAAGGCTAACGATTTTAGCAGGGAACAAACCTGCTTTCTCAAAGCCTATTACAATATATTGTGCTAGCAATGTGGGACGGCGCTGCCCATCAGGCTATATAGGGAATTAATGCACACACACGGATGCAAGACACACACACACACAGACACACACGTAAATGCACACACATGCACTGAGATGCATAAAGAGCGACACAGTCATACAAACATACATGGAATGCACAACATGCAGACACATAGAGTGTGATATAGACATGCAACACACACAGTGAGAAACACACAGGCACACACAGAGACACACACACACACGCACAGAAGTGAATCATAAGGGGGTGACTTATGTGTCATTGTAATGAGTTTGTGTTTGTACTTATGCCTCCACAGTGGCATTCATTCATGTAGTTGAAATGCATGTGTTAATTGCACATACTATGGTAGAAGGTGGATCGTGCTGGCTCCCAGGGTGTGAGTGAATGTGAGTGAGTGTGTGTGAGTGAGTGGCATTCATTCATGTAGTTGAAATGCATGTGGTAATTGCACCTACTATGGTGGAAGGTAGATCCTGCTGGCTCCCAGGGTGTGAGTGTGAGTGAGACTATGGTGGAAGGTGGATCGTGCTGGTTCCCAGGGTGTGAGTAAGTGTGAGTGAGTGTGTGAGTGATTGTGTGTGAGTGATTGTGTGTGTGTGTGTGTACATGTGAGTGTGTGTGAGTGTGTGGGATTGTGTGAGTGAGTGTGTGAGTGATTGAGTGTGTTTGAGTAAGAGTGTGTGTGAGTGTGTGAGTGTGTGAGTGAGTGTGATTGAGTGTGTGAGTGTGAGTGTGTGACTGAGTGTGAGAGTGTGTGATTGAGTGTGAGTGAGTGTGTGTGAGTGTGTGAGAGTGTGAGTGTGAGAGTGTGTGTGTGTGTTTGTGTCTGATGTGTTTGTGTCTGTGGTGTAGGAGCGAGTGGCAGCCATCTTGTTTTTTCAGTCACTTGGATAGTGGTGGGCGGGCTAGATAGTGGGGTCAGGCCAACTCCCTGCATGATTTAAATCACTCCCCCATTGAACCACCTAATGGGAGTAGTAACTCCTCCTTACTTAAGCTGAGGTAACATAGCAATATAACACACGGTGGCTCTTCAGTTGAGGCACCGTAGAAATATGCTGAGGGAACAAATAGAAAGTGGTGTTTGAGGCTTGCCCTCTGTAACATACAGCAAGGCATCTCTCTCCCTTTAAGGAGAAAGGGCGGGAGTCAGGAAGCAGGAAGTGGAGGAGTAACAGTTGAAAACAGACAGTTAGTGAGGTTGATTGAAGAGATGAAAAGAGTTAAATAAAAGAGTTGCTAGTAAGTTTATCCCTGAGTTTGTATTACACCCTTGTACTGAAACAGAGTGTATGGAGGGTTACAATTATCTGTGGGAGGTGAAACAGTGTGTTTGTGGGGTCATGATCCTGAGTGAGAGTGTGTGTGGACCGGGAGAAGTTATTGATATCTCCTACTTCAGGAGCGAGCGGCAGCTATATATTTTTGTTGTCAGTTGGATAGTGGTGGGCGGGCTGGAGGGGATGTGCCAACTCTGTGTATGATAAACATGCCCCCATTGAATCACCCAATGGGAGCAGTAACGTCCCCATTGAATCACCCAATGGGAGTTGTGTCTCCTAATGAGGCATTCTGTTCAATGTGTGTGTGTTTCCTGAGGAGACATAAATTATGTTCTGTGTGAGGAACCATAAATTATGCAATGAGGCTTTCTCTTTTATATATATATAGATTAGGCTTTGAGAAAGTGGGTTTGTTCCCTGTGAAACACATTAGCCTTTATTAACACTGTACTATGATTATTTGTAGATTTTTAATATATACAGTAAAGTGTAAAAGTTTTAGGCAGGTTTGATAAAATGCCATAAAGTAATAATGCTTTCAAAAATAGACATGTTAATAGTTTATTTTTATCAATTAACAAAATGTATAGTGAGTGAACAGAAGAAAAATCTAAATCAAATCAATATTTGGTGTGACCTTTAGTCTTCAAAAGGGTACTTCTGGGTACACTTGCACACAGGTAGGTTGTTCCAAACATCTTGGAAAAGTAACCACAGTTCTTCTGTGGATTTAGGCAATGTCAGTTGCTTCTCTCTCTTCATATAATCCCAGACAGACTCAATGATGTTGATATCAGGGCTCTGTGGGGGCCATACCATCACTTCCAGGACTCCTTGTTTGTCTATACGCTGAAGATAGTTCTTAATGACTCTGGCTGTATGTCTGGGGTCTAAATCATGCTGCAGAATAAATTTGGTGTCAGATGCCTCCCTGATGGTATTGAATGATGGATAAGTATCTGCCTGTATTTCTCCACATTGAGGATACCATTAATTCTGACCAAATCCCCAACTCCATTTGCAGAAATACAGCCCCAAATTTGCAATGAACCTCTACCATGTTTCACTGTTGCCTGCAGTCACTCATTCTTGTACAGCTTTCCAGTCCTTCGGTGAACAAACTGCCTTCTGCTACAGCCAAATATTTCAAATTTTGACTCATCAGTCCAGAGCACCTGCTGCCTCTACACCCCAGTTCCTGTGTTTTCCTGCATAGTTGAATTGCTTGGTCTTGTTTCCACATTGGAGGTATGGAGGGCCTTCCATGAAGACCACTTCTGACTAGACTTCTCCAGATAGTAGATGGATGTACCAGGGTCCCATTTTTTTCTTACAATTCTGAGCTGTTAATTAAACCTGTTTTGCATACTAGCTGATATAGGACCATATTCACAAAAGTAAAGATGAGAAACCCTAAGGAACTCATAATTGCACAAAACTTTGCATGATGCATGAAACTTTGATTTAATTGTGGACTTTAGCCTCTTAAATGCTAGCGAGGTCTCCAATACATTGTTTCACAGTGCGGTGGTGACATCTCTAGTCTTCAAGGGCTTAAAAGTCCCATTTAGAATAATTTGATGAGTTTTTATTTCTCTCCCCTATTGTATTGGAGGTTTGCTCATATTTTCTTTTTTTTTGGTCAAGGACAGGACCATCCAAATTCAGTCCTCAAGGGCCACCAACAGGACAGGATGTAAGGATTTCCCTGATTAAGCACAGGTGAGTTAATCAGTGGCTCATTCATTGTGACTGACTCACCTGTGCTTAAGCAGGGAAATTCTTAAACCCTAGCTTGTTGGTGGCCCTTGAGGACTGAACTTGGACAACTCTGGTTTAGGTCCATAAAGCCATATGCACAAGGACAAAAGAAGCAATTCTGGCACAAACCAACTACACCACAGTGAACAAATAAACCACCCTAGGATTCCCTTTGATGTAAACAGGGCTTCTTACCCCTTGAAAGCTTATACATTGCAGTGCAGTGCTTTTGAGACCTCTCTAGAATTCATATGAATTTGGGGATGTTATTCTTGTTTCCTGTGGTGCAGTAGGCTTGCTCCAAAATAGATGTTCCTATATAAATAACAATGTTTACTGCTCTCATTCTGATGTAATTAAAGTGATTAGTTTATATTTTTATTACAAAACCGAAGCTTTTTCAAGCTAGATATAGTAAAAGCAGCTAGGTGGCTCTGTTCTGCGATGCACAGAGGCGCTATCTAACTGTCTCATGTAGTGCAGTTGGTTTGCTCCAAAATTGCTCCAATTTTCCTTACTACATAAAGCTATTGAAGCAATTCTTTGGCAAGCCAAGTGTACCATAGGGGAGAAATAAAAATCCCATGATTCCCATTTATTTAACCCATTGAATATTAGAGATTTCTACAATGCATTGAAAAGCAATTCTATGGAGCCTGCCGTTCACAGTGAGCCAACCCTGACATAATATTATATTATATAATATTAACCATTAGAGTAGGTTATAGGTGATTTGTTCCTGCTTGCTGTAACCCAGAGGTGCTCCAGTCAGTCCTCAATGAACCTATAACTTGTTAAAGGGATAGTAATGTTTCACAATAAAAGCAGCTCCAATTAATCATCATAGTATTTGGGCCTTGGAGAGTGTTATTTCAATTCTGTCAGAGTTGTAGTTCAAGAGTAATTGAATGATAAATTATCCCCCCTCCCCTTTTACTGATGCAAATGCTCTCCCCAGAGCAGCAAGACTGTCTGGAGGGATTACAGAGAGGGACAATCTTCAGTGAGCATAAGGAAAAACATGAAAAACCAGTCAATGGGGACAGAGTTTTCATTATTCTCACAGTAAAAAGATTGTCCCTTGCTGTGAGCTGTCTGGTCTGTGGACCAGATTCCACATCTAAGGAGAGGGGGCTTACACTAGGTAAAAGGGGCGGGAGGGGGAACATTTATCATTCAATTAGTCTTGAACTACAACTCTGACAGTATTGAAATAACATCTCCATGGCCCAAATACTATGAAAATTAATTGGAGCTCCTGTTTTTATGAAACATTACTATCCCTTTAATACAGAGTAAACATATACAAGACAAGCAGGACTTCTCCCTTTTTCTTTCTGTTAATGAACAGTTTATTTGCACAGATCATGTAGTGGGAAATACTGGACTTTTCTATACTGAGATTTGGGTCTAAACCATGAGAATTCCCAGATGAGGAGACTGCTCTATCATTCATAGTAACATAGTAGATAAGGCTGAAAAAAGACATGCGTCCATCAAGTCCAGCCCATGCCAATAACACCCCTGTTGATCCAGAGGAAGGCAACAAAAAAGCCCTCTGGAGCAATTTCCAATGTAGGTGTGTGTGTGTGAGTGTGTCAAATAGTTCCCCGGCTCAATATCCTATTTGCTTTGAAGCCATCTGTCATAACTGTCAATATTGTTCTGTGCTAGATAGGCATCCATTGCTTTTTTGAATGCAGTTACATTATCTGCAAGCAGAGCATCCCGAGGCAAAGAATTCCATAGCCTTACCGCCCTTACTGTAAAGAATCCCTGCCTGTGTTTTAGTCGAAATCGCCTTTCCTCAAGTCTTAATGGATGACCTCTTGTTCTTAGCTCAGCTCTTTGCATAAATAATTCATTGGATAGTTCTTTGTATTGGCCTTGAATGTATTTGTAAATGGTAATCATATCACCCCTTAGACATCTCTTTTCTAATGTAAACAAACCCAGTTTGGCTAGTCTCTCTTCGTAACTCAGATCCTCCAATCCCTTTATCAGTTTTGTTGCAATGGGTTAAAGTCCCTATATCAATCAATGGGGATATTTGTTTGTCCTCTGTCATACAATTTATTTACTCCCGAATTTTCTCCCCTTTTTACGTTATGCATATGGCTCATAGTGCCTCAAATAAATGTTTAATCAAGTAACACAATAAAAAAATCATTAAGTCAGGTTTTATTCTCAGATTTTATTCATGAACCGCAAAAACAGGGATGTCACTTGTCCTAAATGCAATTTTTTTTTTGTCACAATAAAATAGTCACTTCTAAATAAATAACAATGTTTACTGCACTTATTCTGAACTATTCAAAGTGATTATTTTTTCTTGCTACAAAACCACTGGTCTTTCAAGCTACTTTATACATACAGTATTAGCAGCTAGGTGGCGCTGCTCTGCTATGAATGAATGTGTAAGGACTAAATTTAAAAAAACAACAGAAATGTGATATCAGCACATTCTCACTGCTTAATCTGTGCAGTGCAGTAACACATCAATACTATTTGCAGAATTTTAAATTGTAATTTTTGAATTATAGTTCAGATGATGTGCAAAATATTGCTGTTAGAGGTTTGGCATAATGATTTGCACATTAGCACATTTCACTATAAATAAAAATCAATTTTCAGACTATTATTTTTGCACACTCTTCTCGTTCTTAGTGATTTACGGCTTAAATGTGGTATTTTGGAGTTTGTTATAGCCGTCTAGAAGTGTGGTGATATTAAGTGCTGTATTCACTAAGTTAAAGAGGTGCAATTCTGGAGCAAATCAATTGCACTATGAAGGACACATTAATATCTATATGGATCTTTTAACCCTTTGAGTGCGAGAGGGGTACGCAAAGTGTTGTGTACCCCTCTGGCACTCAGTGGGTTAACCCTTTGAAAACTAGAGAGGTCTCCCGCACATTGCGGAAAACTCTTTGTTGTGCAGCTGGTTTACCCCCAGAATTGCTCCAAGATCTTTATGCATATGGCCCTAAATGTATATGGTGCATTTGTTCTCCTTCATCTGACTTATAACTTTTTCATTGCATATGGGCAGATTTACAGGGGACCACTGAATGTCCCAGACACTGCAAATACTATATAATAATTCACTAAGAATGTTTGTCAGAAGCCATCATGTGCAGTAGAGACTGCCCGAACGCACAGAATGCTGGGAGTTCTGTGCTGGGAGCATTCTGGGTTTTCTGCCAGTCTCTACAGTGCATGACTGCGTCGGCGGCAGGACGCAGAGAGGGACCAGCCTCTTAACCCTTTGAGTGCCAGAGGAGTAAGCAACGCATTTCAAAGCAATGCATTGCATATCCCTCTGGCACGCAAAGGGTTAACATCACCCGGACCTTGGCCCGTACACGGCCTTTTACACTAGTGAAGTAATAAATAGAACATGTGCCAATATATATATATATATATATATATATATATAGATATATATATATAGATATATATATGACAGAAGGATATCAGATAGGAGAGATCTGTAGCTTATTGGGATAGCCTGAACTGAGTCCTTACATGATAGATAGAATAATGCCCCTTTTACATAGGAGACACCAATGCAGTTATCCTGCATATGGGATGTTACCCGTTATGAAAGGTATAATGTCAGGCTATGAACGCACCAAAGTGCAGCAATCTGTATCCTTACAGCACTCATGTAGGAATGCAGTAAAGATATAGCAGAGCTTAACTGCACAGCAGACCTTTCACATGAGTGATGCTGGCTGTTGTGGTGTTGATCACAACCTTTAACCCTTTGAGTGCCAGAGGGGTACGGAATGCATTGCAAAGCAATGCATTCCGTACACCTCTGGCACTCAAAGGGTTAATGAAGGCCTACCCTTGTGGGCCCAGATAATACTATTCTGTCACATATGCTGGCTGTCAGACACAGCATCCAGATTGGCAGTGGAATGCAGGAAAAAGCTGAGTATTCAACACAGGAGACTGAACTGTAGTAGGGAGTTGCTACAGTTCTGTTGCTCTAGTATACAGCATATTATTCTAAGTTAATTAAGCCTTACTAATTTTTTGGTTATACTGTCATTTAATTAATGATTCACAACATTTTGATGACTCTAGTTCAGATTTGTTTATGAATACAGGCTACTGTGTTCAAAGAAAAATGGAGTAATGTTGGGTAAAAGAAACTGCACTAAAGGGTATACCCAAACATTTCAACTTGTTTTAAATGAAGCTTTTAACTTCATGAATTTTACAGAAGTTTCCAATATGTTTCTTAATAATATGTTGCCGACCTCTAGCAATTAAGAATTTAAAGGGATACTAATATTTCACAAAAACATCAGCTCCAATTAATCTTCATAGTATTTGGTCCATGGATAGTGTTATTTCAGTACTGTCATAGTTGTATTTCAAGAGTAATTGAATGATAAAGTACCCCCTCCCACCCCTTTTACCTAGTGTAAGCTATCTCCCCTCAGATGTGGAATCTGGTCCTGGGACCAGACAGCTCACAGCAAGGTTCAGTCTTCTTACTATGAGCATAAGGAAAACCCTGCCCCCCTTAACAGGTTCTTCAGGTTTTTCCTTATGCTCCTTGAAGATTGTCCCTCTTTGTGATCTATCTGGACAGTCTTGCTGCTCTGAGGTGAGCAGTGTTACATCAGTAAAAGGGGCAGGAGGGGGTAATTTATCATTTAATTACTCTTCAACTACAACTCAGACAGTATTGAAAAAACACTCTCCATAGCCCAAATACAATGAAGATTAATTAGAGCTACTTTTATTGTGAAGCAGTAATATCCCTTCAAGATTAGAGCTCCATTTATATAAATAAGAATATTGTGACTTTGTATTTGTCCCCCATGGTGCAGTTGATTTGTCCCAGAATTAGCAAATCTTTTGAACAGAGGGCCCTTAATCTGGAAATAACAGACAGCTTAAAAGAGAAATACAGTGGGTCATATGCACAAAGCAAAACTGGGCAATTCTGGGGCAAGCCAGCTGAGCTATAGGGGACAAAAAATCCACATTATTTTAAATGGGCATTTTAACCCCATTATTTACAATATGCTTTGGAGTCACCTCAGCCCTTCATTTCAATGTTATGCCTTAGGAAAGGCATTTACATGTTCCTGGTTGAGTCACTTCTGGTTGTTACTGCAGTTCTACATCTATCCATTTCCCTCCCACATTTCCTAGATACCCCGTTCTCAATATATCCACAGTTAATTTCAGTAACCTAGGTACAACCATCTGAAAGTCAACCTCTACTATGCACATACACATGCACAAACACACACACACTCTTCCAGAACTGCAGAGGGTTAAAATCTCTCTCTCTCTGTATATATATATATATATATATATATATATATATATATATATATATACGGGATTCCGGTTCGCTGTCAGGGGGCATGGTTGGTACAAATATTACCTAGCTTAGGAGGAGGCAGGGGGCAAATCCCTGTGCCTCTTCAGCCAACTGCTTGCAGAAAAAAAAGTCAGACCTCGTAGTGGGGCTACAGGACCACTCCTTATGTCCCCCAGCTACTGATCTCCCAGCCAATTCAGCTGGGAGATCAATAGAGGCAATGAAGTTGAGCAAGAGAGCTCCACTTCTTCCATTTTACCTGGAACAGGAGTGGGCAGGATCAGGAATACATGTAGGAGGCTTTCCCTCAATCCAGCCCACTCCTATCCAGTGGCTCTGGGTAGAATGGAAGCATCACCTTTATTGATCTCTCAGCCAAATCAGCTGGGAGGCATCAGGAGGGGTGCTGATGCCCCACTATGAGGTCTGACTTTTAATGCAAATTAACCATTTCAGTGCCACAGAAGTATTCCTTTTGATACCTCTCTGGCACTGAAAGGATTAAAAAAATAAAGGTTAACTGCACAGGCAAAGTTGTGCCACACACCTGCTAGTGAAATTATAAAAACAACATATATTTTTTTTACTTGGAAGAAGGGATGCACTGTCAATAATATGAGATCAGGCCTTGTTGCCAGAAGAAAGAATTACAGTACGGTATAGTCCATACATCAGCACTCACAGGACTTGTAGTTTAATCAAATTCAGTGGTTTTACTTTGCAGGACAACTTTTTGATCCTCTCCTGGGATCTTTATCAAGACAACAAACCAGTACACCCAACCCCCATTAAATACTCAGTGTGGAATGACAAGAAAATATTCCCCAAAAATCAAACTAGTAATCAAATAAAAAGTAAAACATTCTAAAATACCATGATAACTTCTCATTGTCCTAGACTCTTCCTAAATGTTACAGGAAAAATACAAATGAAATAATATATAGATTTTTACAATGAAAGACTTTGTACAAAAACACCTGAACATGCTACTAAATCTCCATAATGAATATGCAAATCAGTCAAATCGAGAAGATAAAGAATGAATGCTAATAAGCTATATAGCACATTATACATACATACATAAATCTGAATAGTAGGCTTGTAAATAAAGTAGACATAGCAAAAGAGTACATTTAATTAGGGCTGAATTGGCGATAGCTGTTAAAAATAATACTGTGAAGCATCACAGGTGTCACTGAGAAAGAAAACCAACCCGGTGCATAGCAAAACTATATATCCCACAGTGTACTGCTGAAATGCCATTGCAGTCTAGAGATGCAACAGGTATAGAGACAAATATCAAATATACTTGTAGCGCACTGGTGTCCCAATCTCTATCTTTCCAGTTTATAAGCAGCCAGATAACTATTCCCCACTCCCAGGCAGACACTTTGTTGGAAACCACCTATTACACATTAACAAACAATACTATATACTTATGGCAGAATAAAAGAATATTACCAAAACCTGCTTTCCTCTCTTGAAACAACTGGTGGTGAAACAATGCATAGTTATTATCAGTTTAGTCTGAGGATCCAGGGCTTTTGAAAATAATTGAAACATTCATAACCACTATCAAGTTTTTGATAGACAATGGATAATAGCAAAATAAGTATTTTTTTAAACTTGTCACACAATGCAAAATTTACTTCATGTGAGGCACCATGAAAAAGTTGAATTTGTTCTGAGAATCCCCCACTATATATATATATATATATATATATATATATATATATATATATATATATATATATTACTAGAAAGAATCATATCTAAACAGCTGGATAGCAAACTGTTGAAGAGTGCCTGGTATTCCCAGAGGGAAAAATTCACCTAGCCACCGGAACTCAAAGTTTTAAAGTGAATCTCTCATGCCTAATACATTGTTCAACTTTTACATTTGCAAAATGTAATGCTCTCTCATGATATAACATTTATTCTACATGACAGATTCTCATTAATCTCACTTAAGAATTGTAATAATGAATTTTAAATTCAGAAAGCAAAAGTGTAGTAATTCTGAAGCAAACCAATTTAACCATATAGGGCCAATAACATTTCCCAAAATTCCCCTTGATTTAAATTCGTTTTTTAACCTCAGTAATGCTAGAGAAGTCTTCACTGCATTGTGAAACAAAGTGTTGAAGACTATTCCAGTAATCAAGGGGTTAAAAGACTCGCTTAAATGTCCCCTGATGATATAAAGTTTATTCTGTATGACAGGTCCTCGTTAATCTCCCTTAAGAAATATCATCATAAATACACACCTGAACTGGGATAAGAATCAAACCCAAGAATAATGTGTTAAGGAGCATTTCAGAAAGCAAAAGAGTAGTAATTCTGGAGCAAAACAATTGTACCACATGCCACCAGTAATATTTCACAAAATTTCCCTTGATTTAAATTAGCATTTAACCTTTGTAATACTGGAGAAGTCTTCACTGAATTGCAAAGCAAAGAGTCTGAAACCTCTCCTGTGTTCAAAAAATCTGCACTTAAATCAAGGGTCATTTTTATTTGTCCTCTATGGTGTGGTTGCTTCACACTGGAATTGCTAGTTTTTTACTTTTGGAACTGCTGTATTCTGTCTCACTTTAACACTGAAGGAGTTAAAAGCCTCACTTGAGCCAGTACAAATTCTCATTTGTCCCCTATGCAACTGGTTTGCACCAGAATTAATCTGCATTTCTTTTACGTATAAATCCCTTAGGGCCTTGTTCAGTAAGTTGAACAGGTGCAATTCTGGAGCAAACACACTACACCATAGGGAACAAATTAAAAACAATGATTTATGGGACTTGTAAGCCCTTGAATGTTAGAGTGGTTTCCAGTTGGAGACATCTCTGACATTCAAGGGATTAAAAGGCAAATTCAAATCAATGGGACATTTGATTTATCTGACTACTGTCCCTAGAGTGGTCACTTGCTGCATTCCATTGCAGTCAGGTGGAGAGATTTCACTAAGGTGTGATAAAGAGGTGGAAACATCTCCAGTGTGATAAACATATGTGTCCCTATGATATTTTATGAAGCCTGTGCACTGACATCTGTCCAACCCACGAAGTCCTTGTGTATGGGCTCCATAGAATGATAAAGGAACTGTAGTGTTTAAACAGTGGGGAAGTGGTCTCCTCTTTATCACACCTTAGTGCATCTCTCTCCTGGAGTTTGATTCTATTGTCACAAGTAAAACAACAGTTAGTTCTAAAATTTGTTGCAACCAATAAACACATAAGTGTTCTGTGAGGTTTCCATAACAAAACACAAATCCACCAAACTAAAATCTTCAACCACAATTCAAAATATTGTATATAACCTGCAAACCAATCTTCACGCCTTGCTTGTGTTTGGAAGTTCACTGAGCTACAGAAAGAGAGGAGCACCTAATAGCATCAAGCCCCAGAACTGTTATGAATTACAGGATAACATGCCTGAAGAAGAGATCTAAGGTCTTGAAAGCTTGCATTCTAAATCTGCTTAGTTAGCCAATAAAAGGTATCAAAAACTATATTTGCTTCCTGTATTTCTACGGCTAACACGGTACTGACTCTCATGAATTACTTTATCTCACAGATTCCTATTTATGTCTATGGCAAGATTTGGTGATGAATCCAGTGAATAGTTATCACCTACAATGGAATTCAACCAGTCAGATGAAAGTCATATGCACTAGTTTAGAAATTAGTTTTAATGTAATATAGTTATATTTAAACAATATTCATATAAAAAATGGTATGATAAATCAACAAGGTATTGATCCACTTTGAGATAGATCAAGATACCATTATTTTTGTCTGATGTACAATATAAATATAGCTATAATTATTTTTCTGCTGGATGACATATGCTTTATCGTACATTTATGAAAAAGAACCTTACATGAGAGATATAATTATGAGATTGCTGCAATTATATAGCACATCAGATTACAAGGAAATAAGGTGATACACACACGTTAACACAGTGGAGGTTTGTACTAGAACAATTGTTGGACTTTCAGTTGTTGGGAACTACTGTATGACTTCTATCATTGTGGGAATGATAGGAGCTGTGGCCTCCAACTCCAGCCTCCAGCTGGCGGTCCAAAAGTTGACTGTACTAAATCTCCCTAGTACAAAACCAGCGCAGAGTCAAAGGTAAAACAGCACAATCGTTCTCTCTCTCTCTGGATCTGTCTTGGAGACTCTAGTTCATAGAAATATTTATCCTGTCTCTGGGAACAGAGGTGTATTCTCTGGCTTGATGAATTACCAGATAACCTCCGCAGTTAACAGTTATTTTATTTATTTATGCATTTTTTGCCTAAAAAATAATTTCTCTCATTTTCAAGTATGTTCTGGAGAGCTTTTACAATAAAATGTTATATATTTACACAGAGAATCTATATCTATCTATATATATATATATATACTAGCAGTTTGGGACGGCGTTGCCCGTCATGTTATGCAGCAAATGTTTCTTTTTTTTTAAATAAATGTTATGATAGTGAATTATAGCGTAGGGTGTACGTGTCAGAAAGGTACACACAGTGATAGACAGAGACACATGCAACACACACATATACACACACATGCACTGACAACACAAACAGTGACACACAGCTGCAAATCAGAACATAAATACATACAGTGTGAGCAGTGTAAGTAACATACCTCCCAACATTTCATATGGCCAAAGAGGGACACTTGTGTTTTAGGTGGTGTTACTGGGGGCGTGGCTGGTGGTGTATTTTAGAGAATTTTTAACCCTTTGAGTGCCAGGGGGTAAGCAATGCATTGCATCCCCTCTGGCATTGAAATGGTTAAGTTACTCTTTCTGTAAGTGAATGATTTAGAAGAAGATGAAAGTATTTTTTTTACACAGACTAATGTAACAGATATATACAGAAGTTTATACCCACATTACTGTGGGTTTTATTGATGTGGAGCAATCTGATACACTGGTATATACACCACACAATGTGATCTCCTAAATAGAGGAGCAGAGGGATTTGGGTGTCAAACAGGGACTGTCCCTCCTATACTGTATAGTGCCAGTCCTTATACACAGACACATGCAGACTGTATACTATACAGCAGAGGTTCTCAGCCCATGCCCTCAGTGGCCACTAACAGGCCAGGACTTAGGAATTTCACTGCTAGAACACAAGTGTGTTGATCAGAGGCTCAGTCATATTGATTAACTCACCTGTGCTCTTAAAAGGAAATTCTAAAATCCTGGCCTGTTAATAGCCACTGAGGGCACAGATTGAGAACCACTGCTATACAGTGCCAGACCATTGTAGAGAATTTTTAACCCTTTGAGTGCCAGGGGGTAAGCAATGCATTGCATCTCCTCTGGCACTGAAATGGTTAAGTTACTCTTTCTGTAAGTGAATGATTTAGAAGAAGATGAAAGTATTTTTTTACACAGACTAATTTAACAGATATATACAGAAGTTTATACCCACATTACCGTGGGTTTTACTGATGTGGAGCAATCTGATACACTTGTACATTAGGCTGACCAGACCTCACCTTTAACCAGTGACACATATGAAAAATGCATACTGCAGGGCTGCTTTGATTTTGGTGCACTCCTGAAATATGCTTATTTCCTATGTGTCCCCGGTTAAAGGTGAGGTCTGGTCAGCCTACTGTATATACACCACACCGTGTGATCTCCTAAATAGAGGAGCAGAGGGATTTGGGTGTCAAACAGGGACTGTCCCTCCTATACTGTATAGTGCCAGTCCTTATACACAGACTGTATACTATACAATGCCAGACCATATATAAATAGTTTGTCATACATGCTATACAGTGAGCTATGTACAGCATGGAGATGATTGCAGGAACTGGCACCTCTACTTACAGACAGACTGACAAACAACCTGCTCTCTTTCTCTCTCTTTGTGCAATATATAAATACAGTCACATCCATGTCTCTGCCATTTACCAGCTCAGCTGAAGCCTTGCTCTGCACTGCCTGATCACCTCTCTGCCGTTGTTTCCACTTTCTCAGCAAGCCAGTATCCTCCTGCTGATTGTTTAGAAATCAGCTCACTTGTAGTAATTAGCAGAGCTGTGTAGGCTCAAAGACAGGGAATGAAGAAGCTGCATAATACAGATTGGACCATGGCCTTCCAGCTGTAGCTTGAACATTGTTCCCATCATCCTCAGCGTGCGTGTGTGTATATGTGTGTATGTGTCTGCTAGTCTGTGTGTGGGAGGGCATGTGCATGTGTCTGTGGTGTAGGAGTGTGTGGCAGCCATTTTTTTTTTCAGCCTTAGATAGTGGTGGGCGGGCTGGATAGTGGGGGCAGGCCAAAAATCACACTCCCACAGAATCACCCAATGGCAGCAGTAATCCTTTTTACTGCCGCCCCTGGGTGTGTTTTGCCAGGCACAAAGTCTTCTTTTATATATATAGATATATATATACAGACATAAACACAAACATACAAAATGTATATGCAGTTACATATTGTTTTTAGATACAAAGATGCGGATATTTTAGGGATTTTAGACTGGTAGAAAATCTGTTTTTTCAGGTAGGTTATTCAAGGATTTCATGGGCAAGTCACATACCAAGGTATTTGTGGAATACAACAATTAGACTTTGTTACAATGGTTAGATGGGTGTTGTGGAATTTAAGTAGTTTGCACTTTGTACCAAATACCATTGTGATTGATTTGCCAGTGTTTAAGAACAGCTTTTTTTGTTATCTAGCGTTCAGCTTCTGAGAAATCATCCTGTAATACTACCTCAAGTTGAGATATGTTTGGATTTTTAAAGTAGTTTATGGTGTTATCTGCATACATGTGCACAGAACATGCTTTGCTAACCATGGGCAGATCACTTACAAATACTGAAAATAGAAGATATACATACATACATATAATGGGGGTCAAGAATGGAGCCTTAGGAAACCCCTCTTGGGTTAAATATTGTCACCAGTTGACACACATTGTTTTCTGACTGATAAGTAGGATAAGAACCATCCTCCGTTTATCCACTCTCTGCTCTGTTTTGCCCACTTCATGCTTATTTTACATGCAAACCACTTTCCCCCTCCCAAGCTCAAATGCACAAAAGTTTAAAATGTGCCACACGCCAATGGAACTACTTTTTTACCCTGGCGGAATGCCGGGTTAAGCAAAATAGAAAAAAATGCAGAGGGGGTAAGGTAAAAAGGAGTAGGAGCAGTTAAGTTTGATCCAGAAAGAAGTTAAATTACCCAAAACTATATGATAATTGGTAATTAGGCTAGCTAAAATTGAAAATGAGAGAACTATTGCAAAAGAGAGAAAGAAAAATCCTAAAAAAATTCTACAAGTATATAAATAACAAAAAGATTAAGGTTGATATCTGTCCTGTTAAGGCTGAGACAGTATAATTGATTAGTGAGGATAAGGCTATGGCTGACACCTTAAACACATTCTTTTCTTCGGTATATACAAAGGAAGCAACAATGACAGGCTATGGAGAAACAGACAAAACACAGAATTTCCTCCATCATGTACATAGCTTGTTGAGGACTGGAAAAGTTTATGGTGAATGAAGCACTTGGACCTGATGGTATACACCCAAGTGTACTTAAGGAACTTAGTTCAGTAAAAGCAAGGCCATTATACTTAATATTTATTGATCCACTTTAATCAGGCATAGTGCCCTGTGATTGGAGGAAAGCTGATGTAGTACCATTGTTCAAAAACAGGGAAAGACCCAAGCCAGGAAATAATAGATCTGTGAGCTTGACTTCCATACTGTGTAAGATATTAGAAGGAGTACTAACTGAAAGTATTCAGAAGGTCAACAATATTATTAGTAGGAGCCAGCGTGGTTTTGTGCATAATAGATCATCACAGACTAATTTACTTGCATTTTATGAAAAGGTAAGTAGTAATTTGCACAAGGGAATTGCTATTGATGTATACTTGGAATTTGCAAAAGCATTTGATATAGTGCAGGTTACTGCATAAATTAAAAGTCTTCGATTTGGGGGTTATATCTGTGTACAGATAGAGAATTGTTTAAATGATAGATGGCAGAGAGTTGTTATTAATGGATCCTTTCTAAGTTGATCTAAAGTTGTAAGGGGGATGCCACATGGGTTAGTCATGTGTCCAATTCTTTTTTAATCTATTTATTAATGATGTAGAAGTGGGAATTTACAGTAATGTCTCGGCCTTTGCTGATGACACTAATCTATGTAAGGAAATACGTACAGAGAAGAATGTATTTTCTATGGAGAAGGAGTTAGATAAATTGAGTGAATGGCCAGAAAAGTGACAGATGACATTTAATGTAGATAAATGTAAGGCTATGCATCTGAGCTGTAGAAACAAACATGCTACATATATATTAATGGGAATATAATTGGGGTATCCTCATTAGAGAACGATTTAGGAGTACTGATAGACTATAGACTTAACAGCAGTGTGCAATCACTCTGCTGCAACAAGAGCAAATAGTGTACTAGCCTGCATAAAAAGGGGTATATATGCATGGGATGCAAATATAATTATGCCGTTATATAAATCCTTGGTTAGAATATGAAGTACAGTTTTTAAAAAAGACATTGTTGAACTGGAAAAAGTGCAGACACATGCAACAAAACTGATGAAGAGATTTGAGTACCTGAGTTATAAAGAGAGGTTAGATTTGATTACATTAGAGAAGAGATGTCTAATGGGTGATATGATTACCATTTACCAATACATTTGAGGTCAATACAAAGAACTCTTCAATTAACTATTTACTCAAAGAGCTGTGCAAAGAATGAGAGGTCATCCATTAAGACTAGAGGAAATGCATTTGTGACAAAAACAAAAGCAGGGTAATTTTAAAGTAAGGGCAATAATGTCATGTCTCAGGATGTTGTGCTTGCAGATACAGAAACTGCTTTAAAAAAGTATTGGATACCTATCTAGCACAAAATAATATTGAAAATTATGACAGTTGGCTTCAAAGCAGATATAATTCTGATCCAGAGCAATATCTAACTGCCATTTGGAGTCAGGAAGAAATTTATTTAACCACTTGGGGCTTAATTGGAAAAGGCCTGCATTTTTTTTGCCTTCCTCTTGATCAACAAGGTTGATTTGGCAGGAGTTGGACTTGATGGATGCATGTCTTTTTTCAGCCTCATCAACTATGTTACTATGTTAAAAGCTTGGGAAGATAGCTGGATCAAACTGGCAAATATGGTGCAGACAGACATCAAAAGAGAATAGTTTCATACGTTCCACCAACTCCTTTGAAGGGAATAAGGTATAGTCTGTTAGTGTGATTAAGGTAGAAGCTATGAAATATAACGCTAAGTCAGGGACTTTCAATCCTCCGGAATCACCTGGTTCAGTGAATCTGCCTTCTGGAAGAATATAAGGAATCCTCCTGGCTGCATCTATACAATTTGCAACAGATTGTGGCACAACAGGAGTATGTAGTTAACGTCCTAACATCCCAGCCGGTTGATCTAGACAACTATAATAGGAGATGCAATGTTCTTATTAAAGATCTGATGAAACGGTGTTGACTCCCTTTCCAATTCTTAGGTGAATATTGCCAAATCATAAGTTCTTACTCTTAATATTCCTGCTGAGGTGGGTAATGGAATGTGACTAAAATGTCCCTTTTTCACCTATTTTCCTTTCAAATAAATCAGACCTCTCGAAGTAGAATGATTTAAATATCTCCTGATTTGACAGAATTAATTTGACAAAGATGACCCTTCTACCCAATATTTGATATATTTTTAATGCATGACAAAAGCAACATCTAGTTTAGACACTGGTCGTCTATCATGGAGACAGAGTGGGTTTTCGTAAATTTGATTAGTTGCTAACCAATATTCTCTAGACACATACAGTTTGTGCATTTTGTCTACTATTTATTTATAATAAAGATCGTATTTGATACATAAGTTGTACAATACGTTATTTGACCAACACTATTGGATAATGGTTGGATTACAAGTACCCAGAGGAAGCCTGAGTGACAGACAGCATGAGAGATCCGACTTAGAGAGTACGGACTAGAGGACACAGATGGAGAAAACCTAACGGAGAAGAAAGAGGAGCGCAGGACCTTTCTAAGTTATATTTAAGTGACTGCTTTTATATTCAAGTGATCTATACTATGTACTGACATAGAGTTATCTCCTATCTTTATACCTGTGAGGGAATGAGGAACCATACCAGACCACACAAATCGTGGTTAAGCAGGACGTCGTACAAAATCCTTCCCCACTGGCAGAGAGAGACTGGATGAAAAGAGAAGCATTCATATAGGAACTGAAAAGTACTTTTGAATTTAACACCTTACAACCTACTAGGATTTATATTTTTGCAGAACTCATAATTACCAATCACAAATATAGAGTATTGATAATAACGTTATCTATTTTGCTCATTCACTTTATTCATATTTGGTCTTGTCCAGGCTACATTAATACTTGTACACCTTAAAGATCTATTGGCCAGATTAGAGTACCTATATCTTATACTCCACATATACCCAGTTTGTTCCAGTTACATTGCCTATCTCTCTTTTTGTCCACGCTATATAACTAATACCTGTGCACTGTGAGTATACATTGTCCAGGGTAGAGGCTGTGAATCTTCATATCATATATTCCATATTGACTTGTCTTGTTCAAGCACCTAGAATATTTTTCTCTCTTTTGCATGTGCATTATTGTTACCTGTTTATTTTATATCTGTGAGAACAGAAATTTTGTATTTAGGATTTAGTATAGATTCCTTAGGAGACATTTGTATCTCTTCTTGGGATCTAACTTGATTGCTGATTTTGCTTTTATTGCCTCTGTGCTGGGGAAGTCTGGGGAAAGAAGTTGTTGATATTGTTTTTTTAGTTATAATGTTTTTTTTTAACTGACTGTGATAAGATAGGGTGGGCAACATAAAAAAGAAATCTGTGGCTAACAGTGGGCAGGGAAACAAGGCTGGTGGGGTTACACAGTGTGTGAGGGAAATCTTTGGCTACTAGTGGGTGGGGGCAGAAGGTTAGTGGTGTTTCACAGTGTATGTGGGGAACCTGTAGCTACAAGTGAACAGGACAACAAGGTTGGTGGTGTCACACAGTGTATGAGGGGAATCTGGGGAAAGAAGTTGTTGATTTTGTTTTTAGTTATGTATTTTTTGGGGGACTCACTGTGATAAAATAGGGTGGACAACTTAAAAAATAAATAAATAAAATTAAAAAATGAATACATAAATAATTAAACAAATTAATATATTAGGTGACAGACAACTGACTGGGAGCCAGATGTGAGCTCTGTGAAGGAGGAAGGCTTGATATACAGCAGACGACATTGAGAATTTTGTTGAGGAGTAAGGCAAGACGTCACACTCCATCAGTTATGTACTGTAGAGAGTAAAAACACACAGTAGCTGAGTAATGTGCAGCAAATGAACAAGGGGGATGGGGAAAGGTGGAGCAATTCAGGGATGTAATAGTAAAGTAGTAGTTCAAAAACTGACTACAGCAATGGTTGCTACAGCATGTGTAATAAGTGAGGGTGATCCCTCTCCTCACAGGGTGGATGCAGTTTGTCAAGGTCCCACCAATCACACCACGCCAGTCCCCCACCACCACTACCATACACATCAACCACATTATAGGTTGCACTTTATTTTTTTATCACTTCACATCATCATAAATGTGTGCCAGTGTCATTTAAGAAGGAAGTAAGTGTTGTGGGCAAAGGACAAATGCACTCTGCATGCTAACACATTTTTCAAGGTATATTTTGATGCAGTTCTCCCAGCTTATTTATCCAGTAGAGTCCTCAGAAGAAGTAATATTGTGCTGGGAAATGTTGCACCATAGGAAACATAGGCAAAATGTGTTGGAATAGGAGAAAAATGTGTTTGAATAGGAGAAAAAATGTGTTGGAAGGAGATGAACGTCTTACAATAGGAGAACAATGTGCTGGAATAGGCTAAAAGGAGGAGCATTTTGCATTGGAGAAAAGGAGAAAGCTTTCACGAAAAAAGAGAAGAATCGTCTGTTTTTTCTTGGAATGTCATGTGGGAAATTGTTCTCACTTTTTGCTCACCCCTACTATCTAGCACAGAACAATATTGAGAATTATGACAGGTGGCTTCAGTGCATATAGGTTGTTGATCCAGGCAACGATCTGACTGCCATTTGGAGTCAGGAAGGGTTTTTTTACCCACTTAGGGCTAAATTGGAAGTAGCTTCAGTGTTTTTTTCTTTGCCTTCTTCTGGATCAACAGGGGTGATATGGCATGGGCTGAACTTGATGGACAAATCTTTTTCCAGAGTCATCAACCATGTAACTAAGATACACGGGTATGATCTACCTGCATATTTATATTAAATCTCCACATGGAGCACATATAGGGGAGAGGTTATAAGTTTGGTGCTAATGGATTATTATTAAATAAAGAGCAAGTGCAATTTGTGCAGAATTCTCATAGTAGAAATCTGATTACTCAGACCACATACATTTTAGAGGTGTTTCTATCAAGAAAGAACAAGAAGAGGATAGTGTAAGAAGGGAGAAAAGATAAAGGGCCACATGCACAAAAGAAAATAGAAACAATTTTCGGAGTAAACCAATTGTTCACTAAGGAACAAATTAAATTTGTATTTATTCTCCATGGTGCAGCTGGTTTGACCCAAGATTGCACATGTTTTGCTGTGTGTATTTGTCCCAATATCTCAAACAATGGCATTTCTTAACTACTCCTTTAACCTATTTTGGACCAAGTGGATGTTCAACACATTGCATTACAATGTGTTGTGCATCCCTCTGGTCCTCAAGGGGTTAACTACTGTATTGTAGCATGATGGAGCTGAGATATACTTTAAGATTTAAATTTTAATAGAAGATGGAACTAGCTTAGCATGGTACTGTAATTAAAGATGTAGAAATTAATTCACATTGAAACACCTTTTCACTGACCCCCCCAAAATTTCCTGAGAACATTTTGCTTCTTCCACCCATACCTTAGACATCCAAGGCGATTCAGTAGTAAAAGGTAGTTCAATGGCTGCCAGTCCAGTGGGACAAGGCTGGGACTCAAAGGTCACCGATGTGGTTCTGTGGCTACCAGTACAGTGGAACAAGGCTGGAGGCTCACTATGTGTGGTTCAATGCTGCATTCTGGCCATTGGCTGGTGAGGAATGATGGGAGTTGTAGTCAGACAGCAGGTTTAGTGCCTCACATTGCCCATCTCTATGGCGTCCAGCAGGGGCAGGTGGGCTTGGCCAGGGGCAATCGTCCACAGGGCCAGTCATAAGTTTGAGCTGTAGGGGGGTGCAGCCTCCCTCCATCTTCTGTTTTCTGTCAGCAGTCGATCACCACACTGAAACTGAAGGCAGAGTGTAGCAGAGCAGGAAGGAAGGTATGAGGGTAGGGGCATCAGACATTATGGATGCGGGTAATATGTGGCTATCGGTGGGCAGGGAAACAAGACTGGTGAGGTTACACAGTGTATGAGGGGATCTGTGGCGTCCAGTGGGCAGGGAAACAACGCTGGTAAGGTTACGCACTGTATAAGTGGAAGCTATGGCTACCAGTGAACAGGGGAACAAGGCAGGTAGAGGTTACACAATGTGTGAGGGGGGTATGTGGCTTACAGTGAGCAGAGGAAGAAGGCTGGTGGGGTTACACAGTATATGTGGAGAATCTGTGGCTATCAGTAGGCAGGGGAACAAGACTGGTGGAGTCACACAGTGTATGTGGGGAATCAGTGGCTACCAGTGGGCAGGGAAACAAGGCTGGTGGTGTTACACAGTATATGAGGGAAATCTGTGGCTACCAGTGGGTTGGGGTATAAGGCTAGTGGTGTTTCACAGTGTATGTGGGGAATCTTTGTCTACAAGTGGTCAGGACAACAAGGCTGGTGGTGTCACACAGACTTATACCCCAGCCTTCTTTCACTGGTCATTGACAGCCGCTCATATACTGTGTGATACATCAGCATTGTTCCACTGATTACAAGTAGCCTCTCATACACTGTGTGACTGACAGCATTGTTCTGCTGGATCAACATTCTATAGTAGACAGTGTATGTATGGGATTCTATCAGTGTCAAAATGCTGTGACATTTATTAGTGGTTCTGTGACTACCAATGACCAGTGAAACAATGCAGGGGTAACAAAATTGTATATGTATGGTTCTGAGTCTACCAGTGGCCAGTGGAAGAAAGCTGGGTGTATAAGACTTTGTATGTGGTTCTATGGCTACCAGCGGGACAAGACTGGGGTATCAGACAGTATATCTGTAGTTAATCTGTCTGCAGACTGTCATGTTGTGTTGCCCACTTCCCCAGCTCAGGCCCTGATTGAGACATAATGATGTCTGATGAGAGGTGTTGGAACTAATGTTAGAAAACATTGTGGAGGCAGGCAAGTAACATCATGCGGTCACACACTGCTTGTTGTTTTCTGGGGAAAGCAACAGTGTGTGGCAACTTCAGGAATACTCTACTTTCTAGTAGAGCCCTCAAAGGTGAGACGCTACTGCTAAATGGTAAGTAGTAATAATCTCCTGATGATTTCTTCCTAGAAATATGTCTGTGTATCTGTGGAAAAAGTAAGTGTGTGTGTGTGTATGTGTGTGAGGTTCTTGGGGTGTGTGAATGCATTTGTGTATGAATGAGGTGTGTGCACGTGTGTGTTTGTGTGTGTATGTGTGTGTGTGTGTTTGGGTGTGTGTGTGGGTAAAGTGTCCTAAGGCGTGAAAATGTGTCAATATGATGTGACCTGTAGTGTTTATATTATACACACATGACTCTAGGTAGAGCAGAGCACCCTGATGTACTCCTACTGTTAATGAGCTACACCTCTTATTTTCCTGAATGAGGATGATGGGGGTTGTGGTCTAATAACAAAGTAGTAAGAGTCACTGCAGCATCACCCAATCCTTCCTGCCACACTCTTTCCCTTCCATTTTCTTTTACCTTCATTACCACAGTCTATGTCTGTGGTTCCCACTCCTAACTATTTAACTTTCCCTGTTTAACTGCCTCTTTCCTTCCCATTCCCCACTGTCCCCCTACTGTTATTCTATAAACCAGAATAGGGTATATGGACATAATGACTTGCATTATGCCTGGTTTGAAGAATAGCAGCAGAGAAACAGTGGGAATTGGGAAGGAAAGAGGCATTGAAAGAATGTGGCAGGAAGGAAGGGGATATTGGTATGTGGGTGGCTAAAGTGGATGAAGGAATAAATCTGCAATGGATATAAAAGCGAGGAGTGGTGGTGGTGGTGGTGGTGGTGGGGGCTTAAGCTGAAAACTAGACCAAAAAGGTGTTTGGGAGTAACCATTAACTCCATGTTTGTAAGCTAGTAAATGGCATTAGTATGACTAACAAAATAGTAGAACCCTTGATTTACAGAATGCAAATGCATCAATAAAGTTCCTCTTTGAGCATAAAAAAAAAAAAAAATCTTGGGCCAAGTTATCACTAGTGTACCATTCCACCTGTAAGCTTTTCAGTATCACTAGTGTAGCACCAATTCAGTTATAAGCTCTGTTATATCACATGTGTGGCATAAATTCATTTAAGTTCTGTGGTATCATTAGTGTAGAACCACTTCAAATGAAAGCTCTGTGGTGTCACTAGTAAAGCATCATTTCAACTAAGCTTTGTGGTATCATTAGTGTAGCATAATTTCAATTAAGCTCTTTACTATCACTAGTGTAGCATAATTTCAAATAAGCTCTGTATTATCACTTGTGTGGCTCCATTTCAATCATAAGCTTTGTGGGATCATTACTGTAGCTCCATTTCAAGTGTAGATTCTGTGGTATCAGTAGTGTAGCTCTTTTTAAATTGTATGCTCTGTGGTATCACTTTGTAGATCTACTTCAATTGTAAGCTGTAGTATCACTAGTGTAGCGCCATTCATAAGCTCTGTGGTATCACTTCCCTTCACAACATCAATGCCAATGACAAAATTAACAAAAGGGGTGGTCTGGGATGGTGGGATGGAGCAATAGTACAAATGGGCCACTTCATTGTAAACACCCCCCCCCCCAAGTTTGTCATGGAACGTAGGGGAGTGTGACGCATTGCAAAGCCATGTGTTGCATACCTCTCTGGTCCTTAAAGGGTTAAACATCACTTTTAAATGGAGCACAGCACTTGAACTCTACAACAGCCTGCAATATTCAAATTTAAATAAATCTTCTAATGTATAAAAACAAAGCAAAAATAATATTTAGCACTGTGCCTGCATATGAATCTTAAAATTTAAAACTGATGAATAATGTAGCAATTATATACAGACATCTGACAGTAAGGGATGGTAACACACTCTAACAAAGATGTTTTCATGCTAAAAAAATTGAAAAGACTCTTGTAATGTAGATTTTTTAGAAATGTAAGAAACGTAAAACTTTTAAAAATAGAATCATCTGAAAGCCCCTTTTCTTTGGCCTGTCTCTTACATATAGTACCAGGTATTCATTCTGCAGACAGTATAAAGGGAAATAACAATTTGTATTTTATGTTCATTCCACTTAAAAACAGAATTTAATGCATTCACGAGCAAGCATTGCAGGAATGTTATTAGTATACATGTCTATTTTTGTTAGCGCATTCTTATTTACCTTATTAAATAGCAAATAATCCTTCTCTTTGGTGGTTCCATGGCATAATTGAGATAAAGTTATAAAATATTAACAGCTTTAGTGTTGAACTTTCCTGACAGTGAACAGAACAATGTTTGAAAAAAGAAGCAATACTTACAGATAAGTAAGTAGTTCTAGCTTTTGCTTCACATGAAAGGAAACTGTAAATACTACAAACAATTTAATGTTTTAATATTCATAGATGCAGCATTACTAAGAAGAATAGGAGCAACTTAGGAGCAAACAAACTGCATCATATGGGACAAAGACAAATTGTTTTACATGTCAATTCTTTTCACTTCAGGGGAGAGAAGCTTTGCTTTCACACGCAGGACTGAAATAAGAAACAAAGTATAAAGGCTAATCAGCTGGATGAAAAGGCCCATCAAGTTGCCCTGAAAAAAATCAGCAAAAACCACATGGTTGCCTGATTTTTCACGGGAAAATCTGATTTAAATAAAGCAAATAAAATCTTCGATGTTTTCACCCATTGCCAAAAATGTTTCGCTATTTTTTTAATGGCTACAAACTTTTACTTACATGTTTTTCACATTCAGTTTCCACAGGGCTTGGGCCTAGCACAAGTCTAAGTACTACAAATCAATGTTTCCTAAGAGCTTCGGCCTAGCACAAGTCTAAGTCCTTCAAATAAATGTTTCCTCAAGGCTTGGGCCTAACCCAAGTCTAAGTCCTACATCAAATCAATGTTACCTCAGGGCTTGTGCCAAACAAGTGTAAGTCCTACAAGTTACTGTTTCCTCTGGGCTTTGGCCTCTAACAACAGATCTAAGTCCTCTAATCTAATCAAAGTAAACATCCTCTACAAAATACTTCCATCAACTATCAGTCTGCCCCAGTCACAGATTACATCAGGGGATCCTTGTCTCTGTCAAGTTACATACCAATTTCTTATTTTATTTTTAATTTTATGTGTGGTCTGGGCTTCCAAAAGTGTAATATGGATATGAAAGTTATAATGGTGTGGGAATTCTAGGCACTACTTGCCTAGTGAAAGACAAAAAAGGCAACCAGATTAGAAGGCTGCCTACTTAAAGTAATTGTTGAGAGGGCGGGATAGAGGAGGGCTCTAGGGACAACAAGCCCTGAGCAGAGTGTGAGGTTCGTATTTGAGGGGTCTCCAGCCCCTCCCACAAATTCGGGCCAAGCCCTCCACTTGTGGTCTGGGCTTCCGAAAGTGTAATATGGATATGAATGTTATACTGGTGTGGGAATTCTAGGCACTACTTGCCTAGTGAAAGAAAGATGAGGCAACCAGATTAGAGGCCAAAAACCAATAGCTTAATTGAGATTTGTGGGTATTACATTATGTTAAAGGGCGAGGGAGGTGAGGGCTGTTTTTATTTCAGATGTTGGTTCCAGATGAATGGCACCTACCCAGCTTCTCTAGGGACGACAAGCCCTGAGCAGAGTGTGAGGCTCGTATTTGAGGAGTCTCCAGCCCCTCCCACAAATTCGGGCCAAGCCCTCCACTTATTTATTTTTTTATTAACTGTCCCCCAATACAGTCAACAACCCACCCAAAATAAATTCCCTGTTAAACTAATTATTTCCCCAGACTCCACCCAACAACTCAGGCACCCTCCTCAGACCTCTTTTATACCATGTCTTTTTTTATTTTATTTATTTTTTTATTATCTGTCCCCCCCAATCCCAGTCAACAAAACTCCACAAAAACTTCCCTGTTCAACGGATTGTTTCCCCACTCTCCACCAACACAATCACCCTCATACCCCTATAACTCTTTTGGGAAATAAAATAATATTAGCTAAGTGGGAAATGCCATTATTCACTGATTTTGGTTTGAGCCAAAAATTTCTGATGGTTATATATGAAAAAAAAATATTTTAATAGCCAATCAACAAGCATGGCAGGAAGTCTGACTGCTATATATAGAAAACAGACAAGGAATTGACAGGTAAGAACAATTCTGTATTTCCTTCAAGGTCTTCCATTGTAGCACATCTGAGGGCTCGATACTATTACCACCGACATTGGTGCTTTTTAGTTAGATTTCAGTATTCTATCACCCACGTTGCTATAACAAAACTTGCAATATTTCTTCTCACCTCCAGTCAAAAAAAAGCCCATACAAATCAACTGAATACAACACGCAAGTATTATTATATTACATACAGTCAGCTGTACCGCATGTTTTGTGGATACATTTTCTGTCGATAATCCTGCACCTCAAAGTTGAGGCATAGAAGCCACTATGACAGTATGACTATCGTTGTTTCAATGAAACAGCACAGAATCCATACACTCTTGCTCTCTAACGCCAAAACAAATGGTGAAATGTCAAGTTAACCCCTGAAAGCACCCAAACAAATGGAGAAGGGTCAAGTTAACCCCTGTAAGCACAAATAAAGAACCTGAAAAAGTAAACCCACAGTAGGGGTGGGAGAAAGCTTTTGATGTGTTCCAGCGAGAAATTCCACTAAAACCTCGTTGTTGTCTGCTTTTTTGCAGGAAAATCCTCTTTAAAACCAATGATTAAAATCTTCGCATTTTTTGCCTATTGCCCCTGTTGCCACCAATACTGTGTTTACTGTGAGACGTGCTCCCGCTGCTGCCACTAGTGCTCTGCCTGCTGTCAGACGTGCTGCCCCTGCTGCCACCAGTGCTGTGCCTGCTGGCAGTGCTGAACCTGCTGCCACCAATAGTGTGCTTGCTGTCAGACATGTTGCCCTGCTGCATCCAGTGTTATGCCTGCTGCCAGTGCTGAACCTGCTGCTAGTGTGTCTTGTCATACTAAGGAGAGGGGGAGGAGAAGAAGATACCAAGTGTGACAGCAGGAGACCCTAAGTCACACTTACCATCCCCAAGCAGAACCACCAGTACTAGCACTACTACTACTAAGGTCCAGCAGCTTGTTAGCATTAGGAATAAAGGAAGGGGTAACCAATATCCTCATATTAATAGTTATTGTGAGGAAGAAGACTCTGGGGTTGAACTTGATGTGGCTGGTGTTAGTAGTAGTAACAGTAATGTGAAGCAGCTGGGGGGACTAGTGTTAGAGGAGAGGTAGGGGATGCATTTGAGAGCATCCAGATTAGTGGTCAAGGGAGCCCACACTATTCCTCTTGCCCTGGAAGTCCCATTCCCTTCACTACAGTGTCCAATGGAACATGATCCTGAAAAGGCCAGAACTGTTGGGGGATAGCAGGCACAGAAAAAATACCACCACCAACACCAAGAGAACAGATCAGTTGCCTGCGCCTTGTGCTACCACTGCCAGTCTGCTTTCTTCACATAACCAAGAAATGGCAAGTGTGACATTAGGGGACCCTCTGTCACGTCGCTCATCACCTACTCCAAGCATCAGTGAGATGTTTGTAATAGAGCAGCAGCAGCAGCATGTAGGGACTAGTGGTAGTTGTGATGATGATGCTGGAGAATCTAGGGTGGAAGAGACATTTTGGCCTTTTTAGCAGAAACTGAGAAGGAATGGGAGACAGCCAGGATGGGCATCACCACCACCACCAGCAGTGAGCTTTTGGCATTTACAACTGCTCTAATTCCTTCTGCTGTTGAGTTACAAGGGCCGCAGGATGCTGAAAAGCAAGATAGTGTGCCACAGACCACCATGGACACAGTGGGAATGGGGTCAACAAGTGATGCATGACTAGGACAGATTAAACTTGCCAACGGCAGCAATACTCCTGGTCTTAGTTGCAGTACTGATTCTGAGGCAGTAGCAGCAACAGCAGCAACATCATCTGCTGAAGTCATGGGTGTGGGACTATTTTTTTCTTGAGGCAGACACAGTGCAGTCATCACCAATGGCATTGTGCACAATTTGTGACAAGTCAGTGAGAAGAGGAAAGGAGGGAACAAACCTTGGCACAATGGCCCTGATAACACACATGAAACACAGACACCCTGACATTTATGTTAAACATGTTAAAGCCAAACACCCACCACAGAAATCAAACACCACTGTTGCTGTACCCCCTGACTCTCCAGAAAGGCAACAAGAGATGAGATCAAAGAGGAGGAAGAATAGAGAAACCGAGGCAGAGACTGGAAGTTCCATGATGAGTGAAACAACTAGCTTGCCATCACCATTACCTTAAACTTGTTTGGCACAAGTCCTAAAGAAACGTTGAATTGTAGGAAGTAGGCTTGTTAGAAACAAACCCCCAAACATTTATTTTTTTGTAGGACTGTGTTTTTTTTTTTTTTTAAAGCACAAGCCCTGAGGAAAAAAAAGGCCGTATTGGCCTACTGCCTGCAGGTGATGTCCTGTTGGCCATTGGCCACTGGCCATTGTCAAATGCCCTGATGTAGTTGCGGAATTTGTGACTGCTGTACTTGCTGCTGCTTCTGAGTTTTTAAGCAGTAGGATGATTACACCACTGAAAGGGATTGGAATCAACAACAGAAGTAACATGGTTGATGGATGATGAAGGTTTCACTTGCTATGACTTCCTGCAGTGATGCGCCCGAGGCAGTAGCAGCACAATGTGGAGAAAAGAAGTTGGCCAATAATTCTTCTCCACCTGGCCTTCCAACAAAATCATGGGTGTGTTGTTATTAGATTATACATTTTTGCTTTGAGAGCAGGAACTTTGCCTCTCATCAACAACTGCAATGTGCACAGTGTATGTGTGGTAAATAAGATCTGGGTGCACAACTGTATCCAAACATCATGACATCAGAAATCAAGTACTGCTGCTGTCACTATACCCCTTGTCCAGACCGCTCTAAGAGCATATGACAACTTCCTGACAGTTTAATAGTAATGATGAATCACCTCAGATGCCACTTGATGCCCTGCTTGCAATTCTCCTCCACCACACTGGCATGTGTGGCGAGTGCACCACACAATGTGCAATGGGTGGCGATGAACTGCCACATCCTAACATCAACAGGCTATCATTTGGTGGGGGAGGTAATGATGAACAAGGTGGGTTGGCAGAAGATGTAATTACCCTAGAGGAAGAAGGTGATGGTGATGGTGAGCTAGTTGTTTCCCTTGTCATGGAACTTCCAGTCTCTGCCTGGGTTGTTCTATTCCTCCTCCTCTTTGATCGCTGCCTTGCCTCTTGTTGCCTTTCTGGAGAGTCAGGGACAGCAAAAGCGGTGCTTGATTTCTGTGGTGGGTGTTTGGCTTTAACATGTTTGACATAAATGTCATGTTGTCTGTGTTTCATGTGTGATATCAGGGAGGTTGTGCCAAGGTGTGTTCCCTTCTTTCCCCTACTCACTGACTTGTCACAAATTGCGCAAAGTGCCATTGGTGATGACTGCACTGTTCCTGCCCCAAGAGAAAAATAGTCCCACATCCATGACTTCAGGAGATAGGGAACAGGGGGAGAAGAATTACCTCTTTCTTTTTCTCCTCCACATTTCCCTTCACTGTCTGTGGCAGCGGATTATATTGCTGCTGTTGCTGCTGTTGCTGCTACTGCCTCAGAACCAGCACTACAGCTAGGACCAGGAGTAGTGCTCCTACTGCTGCTCTATTACAGACATCTCACTGTTGTTTGGAGGAGTTGACGAACAATGTGACAGAGAGGCCCCTAATGTCACATGTGGTGATGTGAAGAAGGGAGATTGGCAACAGTAGCAGCAGGTACAGGCAGCTGATATGTGCTCCTGGTGTTGGTGGTGGTATAATTACTTCTGCGCCTGCTCTCCCCCAACAGTCCTAGCCCCCTCACTATCATGTTCCACTTGGAAACTGTAGTGAAGGGAATGGGACTCCCAAGGCCAGAGGAATAGCTTCCTTGACTATCCTGCTCTCACTAGTACTACCCTTTTCTCCCTCCCTTCCCATTAAATTCCCAAAGATCCCAGGGGTGATTTAGGGGGATTGGACAGCATTGGTTCAGTTGTGCTCACTTCTTCCTCCTCCTCAGACTCAGCGGACACACAAGGGTCCTTCCAGTTCTTCCTTTTATTAATTTTAAACCTGCTCATAGTGATAGCAGTCACTATGAGCATCTCCTGCCTCAATTTTTCCAAAAGATCACAGCAGAACAGCACAGCACATCTACCTCGCTCTGTAGCTGCTTCTTTTGTATTTCACTTATGCAACTACGTCATGTTTTTATAGCTAAAAAGCGAAAAACACATAAATCAATCAGCACAAACTTTCTAGCCATTGAAAAAATGGTGAAGATTTTTGGCCAATGGGCAAAAAATGCAAAGATTTTAATCGCTGGTTTTAAAGCGGATTTTCCAGCGAAAAAGTGGACAACAACGTAGTTTTTGCAGGGAACATAGCGAGAGCTTTTGCCCACCCCTACTCATCATTACTATTAAACTGTCAGCAAGTTATCTTGTGTCCTTAGCAGGTTCTGGACAAGGGGTAGAGTGACAGTGGCAGTATTTGGATTCTGGTGTCATGGTGTTTGGATACAGTTGTGCCCCCAGATGTTATTTACCACACACACACTGTGCACATTGCAGTTGCTGATGAGGGGCATATATACTGGGGGCTACTTATTGTGCTGCTACTGCCTCAGACGCATCACTGGAGTTAGTCGTGGCAAGTGGAACCTTCATCATCCATCACCCATGTTACTGTTATTGTTGATCCCATTCCCTTTCAATTGCCTAATCATCCTGCTGCTTAAACAACTCAGCAGCAGCAGCAAGAACATCAGTTACATATTCCGCAATTATGGACTCAGGAGGAGGATATCTGACAATGGCCAGTGGCCATTGACCAACATGACCTGCTGGCACTAGGCCAGTAGGGCATTTTTTTCTCAGGACGTCTGCTTTTAAAAAAATAAAATAATAATAAAAAAACCCCATAGTCCTACAAAAAAATAAAAAATTTTTGGGGTTTATTTCTAACAAGTCCTACAAATTAATGTTTCCTTAGGGCTTGTGCCAAACAAGCTTAAGTCACACAAATCAATGTTTCCTCAGGGCTTGGGCCTCTAACAACAAATCTAACAAATCATCCTCTATCAATTCATATATCAGTCCACCCCAATGGCACCTTATGTCAAGGGGTTCCTATCTCTCTCCATCACTTTACATACACATTTTTTTTTTTTTAATTAAATGTCCCCACAAAACCAGTCAAGAATCCCCCCAAAACAAATACCCTGTTCAACTGATTAATTCCCCAGACTCTGCCCATCAATACAGGCACCCTCCTCAGACCTCTCTTATACCATGTCTTATGAGGTTTTTTATTTGTATTTAGAATTTAGTTTTTTATTAACTGCCCCCAATCCCAGTAAACAACCCCCCAAATAAAACAATCCCTATTCAACTGATTCTTTTTCCACACCCCAACAACAGGGCCGGCTCCACCTATAGGTGAGGTAGGCGCCCACCTAGAGTGCACTTCTACTGGGGGAACAGTAAAGCTGAAAGCTGGTGGACCCCCATCCAGGCCACAGTTTTGCTCATTAGTTTAAGCTGGAGGCTTAGGGGCCCCCCATGCATTGCAGTACGCTTACTTCACTTGTCATTTAACCTTCTGAGTGCCAGAGGAATATCCAGTGCATTGCTAAGAAATTTGTTGCATACTCCTCTGGTGCTCAAAGTTGTAAGTCCACCCCCACAGAATCTGGTGAGTCCATATGTACTAGCCACGCTGCTCACTTTGCTGGAAGGTGTCTTGCAAATAGGACATAAGAGGTGGGCTGATATCACTGTATGCAGCTGCACGGGCTGCTTAAATCCTAGAAACTCAGTGTTGTTAAGCATTGTGCTGCTGTCATGACTCATGCCAGCACTGTGTGTGTGAGACGTCGAGAGACACAAACAACAGCGATCCCGAGAGCAGGGGCAGGTGAGACCCAAGTCATATACAAAGACAGTGTGCACTGGTGTGTATATATTTGGGGAAGAGAGAAGAGAAACAATATTTTCTTGCTGTGATCTACCGTTTGAGTGCCAAAGGGCTGTGCAGATGCATTCAGCATATTCCTCTGGCACTCAAACGGTTTATCAGAGCAAGAAAATTTTGTTTTTTTTAGTGTAAGAAAATTTATTAAGAGAAAAATTATTTTTGTTATGGAAATAACATATCAGAGCAGTGTTGTGCTCTGTTACGTTAAAATGCACTCTGCTAGAGTCCTAGATTTAAATTTGCAGTACTTTCACACACGGAGCCTGTTTGAAGAATAGCGCACCAATGGCAGAGTGAATCTAATACCCCAGCAGAAAAACATGATTCTTCTGTCTTCATCACAGCACAAAATCAGCTTGGTTCTATAGAGAGGTGCCTGCTCTCCCCAGAGGGGCTTTCTTGCAGTGGTGGGTGAGTAGAGAACAGAGAGTTTATATGCCCCAGACCTGTAGGCTGTGTTTGCAGCAGAACAGTGTGGTAACCAATGTAATCACAGATCAGAGCCTTCTGACATCTTTTCCCCTCCTCTTCATTCCAACTCTATTTTCTCCTCACATCATTGTTCTCTCTCATTTACTCCCAATATCTAATCAGAACTAATGAGAAGCAACAACTTTTAGTAATAATATATATAATATTAATGTGTGGGAAGCATGGGTGGGATGGTTGGCATTGGGGCACCATAGTCCATTGTCTTACCAGGCACTAGTTATCCAAGGGCCAACTTTTGGGGAGGCTGAACCTCCCCAAACCCAGGATTGCACCTGTGATGAAGTACAGTTAACACACTGCCTCAGGCCCATGAGGCACATTGTACTTTTAGCAGAAGGCATGTCCACAACATCATGTTGTCAAATCTGGACTCCCTTCTGGCACTCAAAGGTTAACCCTTTGAGGACCAGAGGGCTGTGCAAAGCATTGCTTCACCATGTGTTGCATGTCCCTCTGGTCCTCAAGGAGTTAAAAAAGACTATATAATATGAGTATTCATTTCCTTCCTCTAACCGCCACATTAACCATTGGAGCGCTAGTGTGTTGCACACCTCTCTGGCAGTCAAATTATTAAACATATATCCTTTTAGCAATGGCACTCTGACTTGTTTCTCCAGGTATACACAGAGCGAGTCTCCCTGATTCCTGGGTATGTTCTGTGTGCTCAGGGGCAGACCAATCATCTCTTACTATGGAAATGGAAGCTGAGTGTAAGAGGTGACTGACTGCTACTGAGTACAAAGGAACATATACAGAGACTGAAGAGACTTGCTCTGCATATACATGGAGGTATAAGTCTGAGTGACATTGCTAAAATAAGATTATTATTATTATTATTCTTTATTTATATAGCGCCAACTAATTCCGCAGCGCTGTACAATTGGGGAATAGACATACAGAGGTATTAAATAGTACAATCAGATGTGTAGAACAGGAGGATCAGAGGGCCCTGCTCGTGAGAGCTTACAGTCTAGAGGAAGGTAGGTTTGATACAGAAGGAGTAAGTGCTATTGTGTTTAAGTGCCTCCTGCCACATGAACTGCCAGTCAGTGGGTGGGAGTGAGAAGTGCTGTTGAGTGCAGTAGTCCGTGCAAGGGGTGAATCTTGGTGATGATGTTTATGGAGGCAGTTGATAGGCCTCCCTGAAGAGGTGAGTCTTCAGGGAGCGTCTGAAGATTTGAAGGCTGGGGGAGAGTCTGATGGGGCGGGGGAGGGAATTCCACAGCTCAGGTGCAGCACGGGAGAAGTCCTGTAGGCGGGAGTGGGAGGATGTGATAAGAGCTGTGGAGAGCAGAAGGTCATGTGCAGAGCGAAGATGGCGGGCGGGAGTATATTTGGAAATGAGAGATGAAATATAGGGGGGTGCAGTGTTAGTGAGGGCTCTATAAGTTAGCACCAGAGTTTTGAATTTTACTCTGTATGCTAACGGGAGCCAGTGTAGGGACTGACAGAGGGGTGTGGTGTTAGAGAAGCGATGAGTGAGGTAGATTAGTCTTGCAGCAGAGTTCATTATGGACTGTAGCGGGGTTAGTCGGGTGAGAGGCAGGCCAATTAGTAAAGAGTTACAGTAGTCAAGACGGGACATGATGAGTGTTTGGATTAGAATTTTGGTAGTGTCTTCTGAGAGAAAGGGTCGGATTCTAGAGATGTTGCGGAGGTGGAGGCGGCATGAGTTGGAGATTGACTGGATGTGAGGAATGAAGGATAGGGCAGAGTCAAATGTGACCCCCAGGCAGCGTGCTGTAGGGGTTGGTGTGATGGAAGTGTTGTTAACGGTGAGGGTAATGTTTGGGATAAGGCTGGTTGTAGATGGAGGGAAGAGAATTAGTTCAGTTTTGCTAAGGTTAAGTTTGAGTTGATGGGAGGACATCCAGGAAGACACAGCAGACAGACAGTCAGACACTCGGGACAGGAGGGAAGGAGAGAGGTCTGGGGAGGAAAGATATATTTGGGTGTCATCAGCATAGAGATGATGGTGAAACCCGAAGGAGTTTATTAGTTTTCCAAGGGAAGCAGTGTAGATTGAGAAGAGCAAGGGTCCCAGTACTGATCCTTGGGGCACACCAACAGACAGTGGGAGGGGTGGGGAAGTGGAGCCGGAGTATGAAACACTGAAGGAGCGGTTGCAGAGATAAGATGAAAACCAGGAGAGTGCAGTGTCGCAGAGGCCTAGGGAGTGGAGGGCTTGGAGGAGGAGTGGGTGATCGACTGTGTCAAATGCGGCTGACAGGTCCAAAAGAATGAGTAGGGAGTAGTGGCCTTTAGACTTGGCTGAGAGCAAGTCATTGGCCACTTTAGTGAGGGCAGTCTCAGTGGAGTGATGAGGGCGGAATCCGGATTGCAAGGGATCTAGCAGGGAATGGGAGCAGAGGAATTTAGTGAGCCGGTTATATGCAAGGCGCTCGAGAAGCTTGGAGGCAAACGGGAGTAGGGAAATTGGCCGGTAATTTGACAATGAGTTTGGGTCCAGGGAGGGTTTTTTTAGGATGGGAGTGATTAGTGCATGTTTGAAAGAGGATGGGAAGGTGCCGGTTGACAAAGAGAGGTTGAATAAGTGAGTAAGGATTGGAGTTAGTAGAGGGGAGAGTTCTTGGGTGAGCTGAGATGGGATTGGGTCGAGAGGGCATGTGGTTAGGTTTGAGCGAGTGAGGAGAAGGGAGACTTCATCCTCAGTGACAGGTGGGAAGGAGCTTAGTGTGTATGTGGGAGAGGCGACAGGGCTGGGCTGGCTGGGTGGGGGTGGTAGTGATGAAATATCATGTCTGATAGATTCAATCTTGTTCTTGAAGTGGTTGGCGAGATCTTGGGCCGAGAAGTTAGTGGAAGGTGTTTGTGTTGGTGGGTTTAGAAGAGATGTGAAGGTTGAGAAAAGGCGTTTGGGGTTGGAGGAAAGATTAGAAATTAGAGAGGAGAAGAATGACTGTTTAGCCAGGGAGAGGGCAGAGCTATACGAACGGAGAATGAATTTGTAGTGTGTGAAGTCGGCTGTGGAGCGCGATTTCCTCCAGTGCCTTTCAGCAGTGCGTGAGCACCTTTGGAGGTATCGCGTTAGTCTTGTGTGCCAGGGTTGTAGTGGGGTTGTGCGTGGGTGGCGTGGAGTTGCAGGTGCAGCGATGTCAAGGGCTGAAGTGAGAGTGCTGTTATAGAGAGCAGTAGTTTTGTCTGGGCAAGTAAGTGTGAGGATGGGGTTGAGGATAGGCTGCAGGGAGGTGGAAAATTGTTGCTTATCAAGAGAATGTAGATTTCTCCGCATGCGCTTGATTGTGGCGGGGGTGATGGGTTTGCGTGGTATGATGAGGTTACCGGTGAGGAGGTGGTGGTCAGAGAGGGGAAAAGGGACGTTAGAGAAGTTGGAGACCGAGCAGAGGTTAGTGAAGATCAAGTCGAGGGAGTGACCATCACTGTGTGTGGGAGAGCTGGTCCACTGCGATAAGCCTAAGGAGGTTGTTAAGGAGAGGAGTTTGAGGGCAGGGGGGGTGTTGTGATTATCTATAGGGATGTTGAAGTCACCCATGATGAGAGTAGGGACATCAGAGGACATGAAGTGAGGGAGCCAGGAGGTGAAGTGATCAAGGAATTGTGCAGTGGGACCAGGTGGCCTGTATATGACAGCGACACGCAGGGGGAGGGGAGAGAAGAGGCGAAGTGTGTGAGCTTCAAATGTAGGGAAGGAAAGAGAAGGAACAGTGGGGAGTACCTGAAATATATGGTTAGGGGGCAGCAGGATGCCTACTCCCCCTCCCTGCCTGTTGCCAGGCCTCGGTGTGTGTGTGAATTGAAGGCCTCCATATGAGAGTGCGGCAGTGGAGGCAGTGTCTGATGATGTGAGCCAAGTTTCAGTGATGGCAAGGAGGTTTAGGGAATGAGAAATGAACAGATCATGAACAGCTGTTAGTTTGTTACACACAGAGCGGGCATTCCAGAGACCAAAACAAAAGGGGGGGGAGGAGGTTAGGTGAGGGGGTACGGTTATTAGATTGTGAGTGTTGCATGTGTGAGTGGGTTCTGTGGTCCAAGAGAGAATGGAAGGGGGGCCTGGGTTAGGTGAGATGTCACCTGCAGCAAGTAGGAGGAGAAGGGACAGGGACATAAGGTGAGAGTGAGATTTGAAGCAGTGGGGCTTTTTTGCAGGGGTAGAAGGAGATGGTGGTGATAGGGAGCGGAGGAATGAAAAAAGTTCATGGGAGCAGAGAAGTGGTGAGTGAAGAATTGAGGGTGCAATGTGAATGGCGTGACACTTAATGTGGACACAGGAGGAGGAGACTCTTATGCAGGTGAGAATGGCGATGACAAAACAAGGAGTTAATTTGCCCATAGTTGGGTTAATGAATGGGGCAGTAGAGATGTGCAACAGTCAGTAATCCAGGAGAGTACAGATGACTTGGCAGTCAGGGTCAATCCACGGAGCAGAGGGTATAGGTGCCAGGGATGGTGAGGAGAGTCAGTAGCAGAACTGCAAAGTACTTGGTGAGGGTAGGAATCAGTGCAGGGTTAAATGAAGTAGTCCAATGATGATCAGGAGAGGCAGAAGGTGTAATGATTAATGGTGGCTGGAAATCCTGGTTTCTTGCATCAGGTGGTCAGTAGTTTCAGTAGAGGAAGCAAATGTCAGTGCTTGGTGAAAATGACTGTTTCTTCATTCTGAAGAATGAATCATTTGTCTCTTGGCTTCTCACATGTTCTATGTGCTCATTAGCAGACCTCTTACTGTGGAAATGGAAGCTGAGTGTAAGAGGTGACTGACTGCCACTGAGCACACAGTCTGTGGAGTCATGAGACCGGTTCTCCAAACATTGTGAACTAGTATGGAAGCCCGTATACACAGGCTAAAGTGCACCCAGCTGCCCCGGCTGCTGCCCCAGAGCTGGTAGCAGAGACATGACGTGAGCTGTCCGGAGCGGGGCAGCGCGTTCGGAAAGTCTCTACTGTGCATGATTGCAGTCATGCGCAGTAGAGACTCGCCGAACGCACTGATCCATAGTGGGAAGCTCCAGATGGCTCACAGTGAAGCTCCCTGTGTGCGAAACCACACATGCACAGTACAGACTCTCTACTGTGCATGTGCGGTTACGGCTCACACTGAGCGATGCATTCTACCACTTTATGTTATAGGAGAAGTCTAAGTGCCAATCCTAAAAGATATGTTTAACCATTTAACTGTCAGAAGTGTGTAGAGCATTGTGTACCCCTCTGGCTCTCAATGAGTTAAATTGTGACTTCCACAGATCACACATTTCCACTTGGCATGCAGTTTTGATAATACATTTATTTTATTAGCAATTGTGTTAATAAGTGTTGAAAATAACCAGTGAGTAGAACTGGACAGATGGGGCTCGATTTAAAGGCAGCCGTTAGCCAAAAAAAAGACTAACGGGTGCATTAAGGTGCAGTAAGCGATTCAAAGCTCCATGTTATGTTCAGCTAACGGCAGAGCACAAGTCACAATGGCCGATACATGCATTGGGGCCCGTAGAACAAAATTCCCCAGAGCAATTCAGAGGAGTGCGGGACTGCTAACGGCAGCGAAAAAGATACATTTAACGGCCAAGTGTTAAGACCCAGTTTTGTTAGGCGTTAGACATCTAACGGACAAAAAAATAACCCTCTACATGGTAAAACAGACAAACTGCTCCCCGCACAAGAATACAAATGGGAAAATTAACCCATGCAATGCCAAAATAACACAAAAAACATGTCCACACACCACAGATCACTGGTGCACATAACACAACAACCAAGCAACACCACATGGACATGGCCCAACAAAAAAACACCAACACAACATGCCACGGAACAATGGGGGTTAGCACACAAGACGGACACCTGCCAACACAAAACAAGCTCACCTGTGCAACATCACCACACGATCCAGACACAACCTGCACCGCAAAGCTCCACACCCGCAACTGACAGGGACACAGCAAGCACAGCACAGCACACTTGTAAACACAGACACACCTGCAAACACTTACCTGGACAACAAACACCTTCCCATTCGTCAGCACTCACCTCATCACCCCACCTACACAACGCCCCACCACCTACTTAAACAGACAGCTAACCACACTCACTTGTGGCTTGTTTTCCACTCAGGAGAGATAGAGATAGAGAAAGAGAGATAGAGATAGAGAGAGATAGAGAGTGAGAGAGAGAGCGCAATCAGTATGTTGGGTTACATATTGTTGCGAAGACTGCAGAGAAGGCGTGCAAGGGAGAGAGCTAGGGAACACCAGCAACCCCCAGGCACACCTGATCAACAGCCTTCACCTGTTGCAAGTGAGGAGGCTCTGGCTCATGAGCCGCACAGGAGCCCATCCCCACCTGGAATACACCTGCCTGCAGATGCACAGCTGCAGCAACAGGATGCTCCCCAACTGCCACAGGGACCCCTGGAGCAGCCCAGGATGCATAGACGACCACCAAGGACCAGGGTATACCGCCCAAGGGTCACTCTCTTTGGAATGACCAATGACGAGGTCATTGATCGCTACAGGTTGAGGCCGCACAGCATCATTGCCCTGTATGAGGTCATAAAGGATCAGGTGGATCCCATATGCACCCACAACCATGCCCTAACTGGCTTGCAAAAACTCCTGTGTGCCATACACTTCATGGCAAGTGGTGCCTTCCAGTCGACAGAGGGTTACGCATCTGGCATGTCCCAGGCCACATTCTCCAGGGTGCTGGCCCAGGTCTTGCCAGCCCTCAAAGGCAAGGCTAGTAGGTACATACACTTCCCCACTACCGACATGGAGTGGACACATCTCAAGCAGGGCTTCTATGAAAGGGGAGGCATGCCCAGGGTCATGGGTGCAATAGATTGCACCCATGTCAGAATCAAAGCACCAGCACGTCAGGGACATGTGTTCATCAACCGAAAAAACTTCCACTCCATGAATGTGCAGATGGTGTGTGACAGCAATTTGGCCATCATGAATGCCTGTGCAAAATATCCCGGAAGCTGTCACGACTCCCATATACTCAAAAACTCATCTGTGCACAGAGATTTCGAAAATGGGACCTATACAGGTGGATGGCTTCTGGGTGAGTTAACAAAACCAAATCACACCACATACACACGTGCTAGTACGTTCACCTCATGAAACAGCATCCACACAACATGTGCTCCTTGTCCCACCATGTCACTCACTTCTCACAGGTGATGCCGGCTATGGCTGCAAACCATGGCTCCTCACCCCGCTCGCCAATCCCCAAACCAATGCCCAGGAAAGATATAACCAGGCTCCTGCCAGAACTCGCAATGCCACTGACTGTACCTTCGGCCTCCTTAAGTCCTGATTCCGATGTCTGGACCACTCGGTGGGAGCATTGCAGTATGCACCTGAAAAGGTCTGCAACATTGTCATGGCATGTGCCATCCTCCATAATATCGCGGTCGCCACCAGACTCATCGACGATGTACAGGGTGAGGAAACCCTAATAGGGATGCAGACAAGACACAGATTGATCAGGGATCACTTTAGCTGTGAGTATAATACATGTATGCACACAATCCATGAATGCACACCCACCACAACACACATCTTCTGTTTCACCCCACAGGATCAGTGACACAGCCCTGACACTGGATGCAGTATGGACCACCACCATCAGCCATTCCATGGACCAGTCAGATTGGGCCTAGAGATTTCAATTACATCTGACACCCTGTCGTCCATGTTGATACTGCCACCCCAAGGATATCATGCATGTTCCCCTGGAAACCAAGGTACAACACTTCAACCTTGTGCAACATATTCCACGGCTCCCCAGGCATGAACTAAAGTGGTTTATCTAGGATCACACCCATAGCAACCGTGGTACCCCTGTAGTGAGAGAGTCTCTTCCAAGGCAATGCACTGGATAGCACTCTATCACATCAGTGGTTAAGGGGACATATGAGCGAACATGGGACCTGTAGTTTGCCAGAGCTAAAAAGAGCAGCAGAGGGATGGATCTACAGTGGTAATGTGTTACACAACATAGAGCTCATTACATGTGGATCACGTCTCCAGGGACACCATACTGACCTGTGTGTTTGTGCAGTGATATGTGCCCCAGACAGAAATACACACATCCACAAATATGTCCTGATAGCTCCATGATCCAAACATATTTGGACTGTGTCTGACAGTGGCAAACCAAATATATTGTTGTCACGAAGCTATCAGGACATATCTGTTGATGTGTGTAACCATGTCAGGGGCATATATCCCTAAAGGTGGTTAACATCCCTTTAGTTATCCCCCATGATGGTTCATAGACTAGTACACAACACATTCCACAGCAATGGTTCGTGTAGCCCTATGTCAGAAGAAAGATGAAGAGAATCAGGATGTTGTAGCTGTTGCATGATGAACACTTCGAGGGTGATGTTCCAAATCCTGTCCACTTGTCCCACAGGCATCCATAGCACGATCCATCCTTGAACAGAGGAGTTTCCATGTGACTGGACTGAAGTCTGGACAACACTTCCATGAAGCTCACCCCTTGGTGTTTCCAGTGATTGGGTTGGTGATGCAATGTGTGACCTGATGTTCACAGCAACCTCTACTGGAACATTCACATATAGACACGCATTCATGTGTGTACTACCACCCGGGTATCAGACCTGTACAGTAAGACTGCTCATCACAGAGTAGACAAACCATGTGGACAACACATGAGCAGTTCCCCAGTGTTACTAGAGTATCCCTATTTAGTTCAGATGTACCGTTTGTGTGCTCATACAAGTGTTTCATGCATATAGGCTATATACCCAGAAAACACATGTATGTGTTACTGTAGTTTGAGACACAATAAAGGAGTACCATCACTATTCAGTATGTGTCTGTCTGTATGAATAAATGTTGGATTTGACATCTCTCAATTATGAACCATACTCAAGGCTAGAGTATACCTCATACATAGGAAGGCATGGCCCACATCACAGGAGTCCACTGGTTGTTTGACCATGAGTGAACATTGTGATGTATTCATGCAATGGGATGATGGCAGTGATACACTAATGGGTGTTGTGGTGATAGCAGGTGATACAGGGGACATCATTACTTCCACAGTGATGTCACACCCACGGTTTGTGTCTTGCTCAATTTAATCAATGTCCTGAGATTGCTGTAGGTTGACATATCTCAGTACATGGGGTATATAAAAAAAACCCAACAAGACCAAGTGGACAAGTGTTATCACTGGTGAAGTGTGTTACAACCTTAGTTAAATAACAACACAACTGAGTACATAACCCAATGCCCAGCCTAAGTTTTTAATGTGTTTGCTAAACATTGACATCTTAGGAAAATCATTGGGTTATCCAGTAAGTTAGGCTGTGATTCAAACACCTATCGTGCAACTGACTTACTGGAAAACACAATGCTCCCCCTAGGATCCCAATGTGTAGCACACACACTGAGATCCTAGGTGTACATTGTGTTCATCAGTAAGTCAGCTGCACAATGGGAGTTTGATCCAAAGTCAAAAGTGAAGCATGTTCCATCTGTCCTGCTTGTTATTTCCCTGCTTGTCACATAGCTGTTTGTTTGGTTCCCCTTCAAACACAACAATTAATGCAGACAAATGTTAAGTGTTGTACCAGTTGTGATGAGGGGTATATTCAGAACAATTCTAACAAAGACACAACATGGCCATGTAACACTGTTGTGTTACATGGCATTAGGGATGGGTTGCCAGGTGAATTTGGACAATGGTGTGTGTGTGTGTGTGTGTGTGTGTGTGTGTGTGTGTGTGTGTGTGTGTGTGTGTGTGTGTGTGAACCCATGTTGTAGCATCCCACAAACATTTCACCCAGACAGAGGTTGTGTTCACGGCATTGTATGGCAATACATTGGAGACAACCCTGCCACCCAATCCATAACTGAAGACACAGCAGATAAGGCAGGAATCAAAAGCACAATGTTTCTTTATTGAGGGGGCAGTTAACAGGTTGGGCCTTTCATTTTTTCTTTTTGGGGGGGGGCCTTAGACTGGGTGCAAGAGGTGGATGCCCTTGTTGATCGCCTGGTCACCCTCTGCCCCCTAGGTGTGGCTTCAGGGGTAACACTGTGTTGGAGGAGATGGGGATGGTGGGTATGGTGACCACCGGCTGGTCCCCTCCTCTGTGTACTCCTCACTGGGGGGTGACGTAGCCTCCTCCACGGGCTCCCGCTGGGCTTGAGGGCCGTAAGCTGTGTGGAGAAATGAGATGTTGTGATTAGTGAACTTAGCCATAGGTTTGGGGAGACAGTTATACTTTGATATCTAGTGAAGAAAAATATATGTGTTTGGGTTAATCCCCCTGGGTAAACAAGGGTACTCCCACTGCTGAAAGGTGTTGTTTGAGTTATTACGGGTAAAGGTTTCATTTTGAGGTGCAATATCACAGTGGCCCGAAATAGTACAGTGGGGATGTTGCAACACCCTCCCATGTAGATTTCTGGTCCCTGTACCAGAGCTGTCCATATGACAGTGTAGTAACAGCACCACTGTACAATTTCAGGCCACTGGGAAATTGCCCTTGACATATCCATGTCTGAGCTGTGATACCTTTTGAATTAACACACCTTTCAGCAGTGGGAATACCATTGTTTAACTCGGGGGGCGAATCCTACAACATTTATTTGTCTTTACAACTTTTAGTGATGGCTATCCCTCCAAGGGGATAGCAAAGGTTAAGTCCACCTTGAAGGCATATTGTACACATTGTGACAACAGATGTTGTTCGCTGTTAGTCCCATCCCTCCTACCCTCATGGTTATTCAGATATTGCTCTATGTGACAGATGGAGATTTCAGTCATTTGTCCACACGAAGGCTCTTCAGCAGAGCCAAAATTGCCCCATTTAGAGAACAACACTTAATTGGAATGGTGTACAGAGTGTGCATGGTTTGCAAGCACACTCTGTGGCCCATTCCAAAGAGGTATTTATCTCGAAATGTTACGAATTTGGCTCTGCTAAAGAGCCTCCGTGTGGTCAAATGACAGATATCTCCACCTGTCACATAGATCAATAACCATGAGGGTTGGAGGGATAGAACTAACATTGATCCACATCTTTTTACAATGCCTACAATATTACATCATGGTGAAATTAACCATTGCTATCCCATTACAGTCACACACAAGTAGAAATGGTCATATATGTATGTGGATATGTACCCTTCATATGGATACAAAAGTATCCTTCCAAGATGTGAAGCCAGAGAGCAGTTTGGTAGGTGTGATTGCCTTACTGGCTATATATGTGCACCCATCCAAAAATACATTGGATTGATATGATGGATATGAACATACCTCGTATATCACATCTACGTAGAGTGTGATATACTATGTATGTGTATCTGGATGGTAGCAATGTAGGTTAATTTTTAATGGGTGCACATATCTGACCAGTAAGGCAATCACATCCAGTATACTGCTCTCTGTGTTCACATCGTGTTGGGACATATTTAGAAACATTTGAAAGGTACATATCTGACCGTTTTTGTTAGTGTCCATATCTCTTGTGAATAGATCTGCAGTGGGATCCAAGTGTTATTCAACCCTATCTTCTTATTTGATCCTGTACAATGCACAATTTTGGATTACTTGACAGGTGACTCTCTGGTTGTCATGATGATATCCTATGCATTACATTGTGATGCATGGGATACCACCCTGCCAATCACAGATTGATGAATTTGACAAGATCCTGTCCATGTTGTATGTTCCAGTTGAATCCTAAGGGCAACAATCAAGCCAGTAGTGAGGGATATCTTTGATTGAGACCTGTTTTTTCTCTGTGTATGAGCCCATCCATCCTTCTTTGTGAGGCAACCGTACTCAATCTGAGATAGCCATCATTCATGGTCTGTTGGTGACCAAGGTACAATGGTTGATATTTGGTTCCCATGTGTATCCTGCAATCAGCAGCTGGTGTACAATCCATCCATGGCATCAGCACCCCTGTGGATCCATGTGGGAATCAGATGTGGGATATGTCATTTCAAGTTACAGTAAGTGATTGCAGCACAACACCAAGGCCTACTTCATCCACCTTTAATTCTGTGGAATTGTTTGCGGCCTGTGTGTTGCACATACAACCAGTTAATCTCTGGGACACTGTGATGCGTGACCTGATCCACCCTTTTAGTGATTCAGTAAGCGGTGATGTTGAACTGATGAAGTGAACATGATGCTGACTTCTCCAGTGATCTCCTTTCCCCATTTCCAGTGTTTTCCATGGAGTCTGTACAATGGGACCCTATCAACTTGATTCTTGTTTTTGCATATTCTCCATAGACTAACACTGGTATTGGTGAAGTGAGGGTGTGTGAGGGTTACTTTGTCTCCACCATCTCTTTGTCACCGTTTAGTGAATTTCCCCTGTGTAGCATGTGATCGTTGGCCTATTGACCTGTTTGTTGTCTGGTTAACCCTTTGAGTCCCAGAGGGGTTGCCAAAGCATTGTTGATCGATGCATTGATGATCCCTCTAGCACTCAAGGGGTTAGGTGCTGACGTCCCTGTGGGGACATGGGTGACATTGTGTGTGAACAGTGATGATATTTAACAGATGACATTTTGAACAGCATGGTTTGTGTATTGTGTGTGATGAGCACAATGACAGGAGGGTTGAACTAGGACTTTGGCAGGTTTGTCCCAAGTTGGACCTTGACATTTGTCCTGGTGTTGTGTCCTGTTTATAACCCTCAGGGTGCTGTGTTGGTGTAGTTGTATGGATGAATGATGGGCATGTGTTGAGGTGTGACTGTGTGTGCAGCTGGTGTTGGTTGATGTAGTGTGTGGTTATGTAGTGTTGCACTTACCGGTAGTGTGGAGGCTCCTCTCATCCCCAGTGTCAGCTCCTCCAACGACCCCCTCGATCAGGGTCAGGGACATGGTCTGCCTCACCATCTCCTCCCACCTGCAGAAGGTGATGGGGACAGGTGGCCCACCTCTGGTGCCTCGGGCTTGCTTGGCCATGTCAGACATCTTGTTCTTGACTACCCTCTGGCAGTTGCCCCTTCTGTTCTTCACGGACTCCACGTCCCGCCTGCATGTAGCCAACGCATTCACCCGGCTGCATATCTGTTCCAGGCTGCCTTCCTCCTCGCTGACAGGCCAGGGACCTTTGCCGTCGGGTGGAAAACACTCTGTCTCTCCAGGACAGCTTCCACGAGAGCTGTGTTCTCCTTCTCAGTGTATTTTGGATCCCTGATCCTGCCCTCGTCAGCTCTGGCATGGGAGGATTCTGAGCTGGAGTGTCCTGCCTGCTCTGACCCTGACTGCGTGGGGTGCTCCCCAGCAACTACCCCTTGTTCCACTGCAGGTTATGTCCCTGTCGTCCGTGTGCCTACTCTTGTGGGCCAGGTCCCCCTCCGCCCTGCGGATGTCCCTCTCCCACCCCTGCTCTGCTCATGGATATCCTCCTGACCTTCCTCCTCCTCCACTACTCTCCCCATCCCTCTCTCCTGTCCTCCTCTCCTGGCCATCACTCGCCCACTCACACCCAGTCACTCCCACAGGCCCTCACAGACACACTCAATCCACTCACTCTCTGTCAGACACTTTCACTCACAGATTCACACTGTAAAAATAAAATTTAAAATGTGTAAGGTGTTATGAAAAAAAAAGGACTATGTGTATGTATGTGTATGTGTTTGTGTTTGTATGGGTGTATGTAATATGTGCAAATGTGTAATATGTGAATAGTTAGTGCACCTCTCTCCAAACTCCAAACTCAAAAACTCCTCAACCTCCAATGTACACTCCTGTCTCCCTCTCTCTGATCACTATCCTCCGCTCCTGGGTCCTGATATCTAGCTCTCAAGAACTCGATAACAGACTATGTGACGGTTATTTCTGGGTATATATAGGTGTATTTTAACTCTTTGGATACTTTGGGGCTTTGGGATTGGCTGTGTGTTTGAATTTGTTTTTGCATCAATCATGGTTGCTAGACAACGGCAGCCGTTATGTTACATGTTGTTTTGAGCTATGTTATCGTGTGATTTGGCCGCACATTGTGCATTAACATGAGCAACAACGAGTTTTGTGTTACGTGTTTTGGCTGTGCCTACACTCGATAGCTATTCTTGTAGAGTACCTATTGAATCTGCTGTAACTCATGTATTATTTGCGAGCGATGTGCCTTTTTCACTTAGCGGCTGGTTTAACGTGAGCCTTTAAATCTAGCCCATGGTCTTTTTGGTACTCACACGAGCCTGGAAGGATGTGTTATTTGCAATGTAAATACATACAGGAAGCAGCTAAGTGTCCCCTGATGGGGAGTGACAACCAAAGATTATAGGCTATGTCTTCTAAATAGTGAATACTTACCCACCGGCAGAGAAAATGAATAGGAAGGGGTATAAGTGGAAGGAGCAGACACAAGGGGCAGAGCAAAGGGGCAGCAAAATGTAGTTTCGCCTAGGGTGGCAAAAATCCTTGCACCAGCCCTGCCCACCAACACAGGCACCCTCATGCCCATTTTATACAATGTATTTGGGATAAAATAATATTTGTTATGTGTTGTGTTTAAATGCAATGTTCCCATTGATTTCAATGCAATGAGCTAGGCGAAAAAAGCAGAATGAAAAGCAGAAAACTGAACTTTTCACAGGAAATTATTCGGCAAGCGCGAGGTGCCATTATTCGCTGATTTCAGACTGAGGCAAACATTTTTGCTCATCCCTACTGCACAGCTACCAGCAACACATTAACTCCTTCAGCACCAAAGGGGTGTGCCAAACAGTACCTCCAGAGCAAAGGCACAAAAACACATACATACCCAATCAAGGTATGCACACCCGTCTATTGCAGTGGGAGGGGAATGCAACAACCTCATGGCCTGCACCTGCTCAAAACACATTGGGCTTCAACAGCTAACACACAACCATCAAACAGATGACCCTGATGATCTCACAGCTACTATGGGTTCATACTGCCTTCATGTCCCCCTCTGCTATCAATATTGCTGTGAACACCCAGTTATTAGATTACATCCACCCTGATCCCTGTTCTGAGGTACCAGTGCAACAGTCATTGAATGGTGATGCCCTCAGAAGTGGGGAGACACTGGACGGGTCATCAGAGAATATTTTGCCAGTGAATATAATGAATATACTAACTTCAAGCTTACTACACAGACCACCAACACAGGTTCACATATCCCAACATTCGACCATGTTTTGTCTCCATTCCCAGAATGCTGTTCTTCTGCTTGACATCTCACACTGCACCTCAGTTTTGTTGAAGTGACTGTTCTTCCTGGTCTTCCTCATCTGAGCTAACACCACCTGAAACAACACCCTGGAATATGTAGCCTGTCACATCCTCGGAACATAGTCTTCAATGATTATAAAGTGTCCAGATGCTTTGCAATGGATGGCACCGGGTGAGTCTGAACTGACAGCTAACATGTATGATATCCTACAGTGTTTGTTGTTCGCTGTCTTACAGCTGTTTCCTTCTCTTCTCTTACAGAGATGGTCATGTCACCTACCTTTGGCTCATGTATTCAGAAGGGATGTGTGTGTGTGTGATTCAGTTACCATTATTCTTGTAATTGTATGTTGTGTTCTCCAAATATCATTTAAACCTTAACTTTATTCATGAACATGTCATGTTGTTTCATGCTTAACAGGTCTACGCTATACACTTAACCCTTTTAATGCCAAGGGGGAACACTACACATTGCTCTACGACATGTGGCTTCCTCTTTGACATTCAGAGGGTTAATGAAACAACTTAAACACATGTGAGAACCTACGTATGTCCACTATGCCACATTTCCCTGAACACTGCTCCAAAGCTTTTAATTGGCAGATATGTCTGAAACACAAAGGTATAGGGAGTGTTACAGACCAATCCACCATTCAAAGTGTTGGACCTTCAGTTCAGTTAAAATTAGATATATACAAATCCCATGTTGTATACCCCTGCAGATATGAAACACAGTTTGTTTATGTTTTTCTTTTGTTTCACAACCACATATCAATATACCCCAGTGAGGTATGTTTCTTGATCTCAACCCAGACTCTGGAAACAATCATTGTTCCATGTCCAGTCAGCACGTCACACTGAAGAGATCAAGAACACAAGTAGTGTTGGGTGTCTTTGATATGTGGTTTTGGGATCAGTGACTCAGTGAATGTTACTTGATTTGACCTGTGGATGTGTGTTTCCATGTCTACCAGATGTCAACTGGGAGACAGGTTTGGTTGTCCCTACAGTGTCCCATGAACCTGCATGTACATTTGTAACAAATTGTGGATCCATCAGTTGTTGTGGACTCATCCAGTTCTTATGTGTCCTGCACATTGATGAGTCATATGATATCTGAAGGTCACCAACAACTGAGAATTGTTATTTGCAATACACACCAAGGGACTGTGGAGTGCCATGGTGGTGTCCATTGTTTTGCTTTGCAATATATCAGACATACCTCTGGAACTGAAAATGTTAACACACCCTAAGAAACACAGACACCATGTTTCCAAGAGGGGAATATTTATTAATATGGCAGATCACCTCCTTCCCCTTTTGACAGGGGGGAAGGCAGAAAGGGTAGGGTAGGGTGGTCAGAGGGGACAGGCCTTCTACAATGTCTTGTGCTCCTCCTATGGACCGAGGGTTTGTGCAGGTATGATGATGGAGAATGAGGGGGTTGAGGATGACAGGAGCAGTAGGTGGGTCTGGATCTAGTTGTGATCCCGCAGCTCTGACATCACCTGTTCCAGGAGGTCAGCCATCACTGCCTGATCTCATGGGTCAATGTGTCCAGTTGGACCTCAACATGGTGATGATGTCTCCTTGCTTCCCTTATCCTCCGCCTCTGGAGCAGCAGGTGTTCCCTGTACAGGGCAAATCCTGTGTCAGCAGGTGGAGATAACGGGGTGTGTTCAGATGTTGATTGTTCACCAGATGAAGTCTCCACAGCAGGCACACTGGTGGACGACTGTGTACTTGGAACAATTAAGAGTTTAGTGGACACTGGCTGTGGTTCTGCAGCAGGCAGTGAAGCAGAGGGCACTGGCTGTGATTCTGCTGCAGGTGGCGAAGCAGTGGGCACTGGCTCAAGAGCAGGATCACCTGCTGACTGTGGCAAGGCATATGGGGAGGAACCTGACCCACCACATCAGTCTCCCCTACTGGTGATCCCGATATCTGTGTTGGGGTGCTGTAGCGAGCCTGTGTCCTTTGGGGCTCACTAACCAGGCCAACGTGTTGGTAGTCCAGTGCCCAGGTATCACTTCCCAACCACTGACTTCCATGTGCCAGACTCCAGGCTAGATGCCCATGATATGTGCCATATTATGGTTGTGGTGGTGGTGGTAGCAATGTCAGGTCTGAAGGCCCCATGTGAGGCCTGTGTATGGGGTACATGTGTTGGGGTGGTGGTGGTGGTGGAAGCCAGGGGTGGGCTTGGGGCATCACTCACCTTCTTGGTGTTGATGGTGGAAGACACTGTGTCATCCCCATACTCTGGGTGTCTGCTGGAAACTGTGGCTGTGACTGGTCCAGTGGCTGGTCCTGTTGTACAGGGGCGGGACCCTTCTCTGGATCTTGGGACATTAACCCTGTTGCTTGCTACTGTGCAGGTACATGGTTCTCTGACTTGGACACTGCAATTGGAGGATGAACAATGGGAATTAGTTGCAGGTGCAATTACAACACTGTCTACTATGAAATACATCATACACATCTGGACCCTAGCTTGGACATATGGAAAGACTGATTTAGCATATAACATGTTTAACCCTTTGAATGCCAAAGGGATACGTAACTCATTGCAAATCAATGTGCTGCATATCCCTCTGGCACTCAAACAGTAAAGATCCTTTCAACTCTATCTACTCATTTGAGGGTTTCTTCATGCTGAGTGAAGAGTGTTCTCCACCAGGAGGTGCATTTTGTGGGTGCATCGCTAACTTCACTCATCACTGTGATATTTACCTCCATTTGCTAAATAATTGTGTGCTGATTGCACTTTTGCACAACTCTCTGTGGCACTAGTTCAGTCTCTAGAACCTGTCACCCATTACACGAGTCAATCACTACACGATGGGCCTGACTGTCACAACTGTGAATAGCATGTATTAGCAACGCAGAACAGAAGGTGTTAACAACATGCTTCATCCCACTGAGTTCCAGAGGTAAGGCTTAGGTCAAGATCTCAGTAACTATGTACTAAGAGCCAAGTTTTATCAACACTGCAGCAGGGAACAATACAACAGATATGTGGAACAAATGATATGGCAACATCTATAACAGGGTGTTGGTTGAGGGACAGGGGGAAGAGAGATTGTTGCTTACCAGGATCCAGAAGAGTACTGTCATCTCCTGTGTCACAGCCACCAGGGATGCTCTGTACTGCTGTGATGGACAGGCTGCCATGGAGCAGCTCCTCCCAGCCGTTGAAGGATGATGGAGCTCCACCACCTGTTCCCCTGGCGTAGGCTGCCACCTCACTCAGCTTGTGCTTTACCCGCCTCTTGCAGTCTGTCAATCTTTTCTTGAGGCCGTCCACCAGTCACCTGCACACTCTCACTGCATTGACCAAGTCGGTCACCTCCTGCCACGCCTGCCTCTTACGGACAGCAATGCTGGCCTTGTCTGTGGTATACAATATCCTCTCCATGTCCAGGATACCACAGGCAAGGGCCATGTTCTCCTCAAAGGTGTACTTGGCCTCCCTGACCCTGTCACCTTCCACTGCAGACTCAGCTTGATGTGATGTGGAAGGCAAAATCTGCTCTGGGCCTGGCTGTTTGTCCCTCCCTGACGCCCACACCCCATTCCACTGCCATCTCTCTCCCTGCCTGGAGCATGTCTGTCTCTTGGCAGATCCCCCTCCTCCCACCTGCTCTCCCTCTCTTTCCCTGCCTGGGGATGCCCTGCACACTTTCCTCCTCTCAATCTCCTCTCCTCCCTCCCTCCCTCCAGTCTCCACTCCTCTCCCAGCCATCTCTCCTCTTCGCCTCCCTCACACCCACTCACACACAGTCACTCACACAGGCACTAACTCAAACACTCAATTACAATGACCCTCTAGCACTCCCTTGCACTCACTCAGTCACACTGTCGGAAAAAGTTAAATGTGTGTAGTGTTAAAAAAAAGTGTGTTTGTGTTTGTGCGTGGATGCAATGTGCGCGATATGTTCAAAGGTATATTATGTGTTTTATTATGCAAAAAGCTCCTCTACCCACTCCACCTCTACCTCTCTCCACTGACTGCTTCTCTCTCTGTCTAACACTATCCTCCGCTCCTGGGCACTGTGCTTTAGCTCAAAGAACCACAAAACACAGGCAGTGTTTGCCACTTTTTTGGGCTTATATACATTTTGGGTCTAATATTGATACTTTTCTGGCTTTGGATTGGCTGGGGCTTGGATTTGAACTTTCTAACGCTTAATTTGACCTTACTGTCATCAAATTTACACCAATTTCCTTTCACATTGACTTTTAGGAGTTTTTTAATGCAGAAGTTTAGTGCGTGTTCGGTTTAAAGCAGATGGTGGCATTTTTGTTAGTACCGTGACCTGCGCGGTGTACACAGCTTTTGATATTTTATGATTCTGCAATAAGATACTGGTAAAACATAAGTTTGCATTGTACACGTGCTTGTTTTTACTGTTACTCCTGTTTTGACTCTGCTAATAGAATCGAGCCCTGAGAGAGATAACAAAGCTAATAGGAAGTGAGCGATTACAAAACTGCTTCTAAACATTTATGATCAAAAGCAGTCTCCTCAGAAGCCAAAAAGATTCCTGTGTAATGGTGAGTGAAAGTATAGATGCTTCACCAGCTAGGTGCCCCGCAAATCTGATGAATAGTCGCTTCAGCTTTCTCTGCTCAGGATGCTGAGGCTACTTGGGTAGAATGTGCCCAGATTAACAGTGAATTCTGCAAGTTCTAGGTTTAATAAGCTTCTTCAGTGGCTGCACAAGCCTAGCTGGCAATTGTGGACTTGTAACCTTTCGGATCCTTTAGACTGTCCTGAAAAATTCACAACTAAAGAGAAAGTGGTCCTAAAATTCTCTGTTCTCTATATACATTTGAATTCAGCATTTGATGTGCCAGGACTCTTTTGTTTAATTTTGTGATTGAGAGAAGGATGCCGGTAAAAAAAGATCTCTTGATCCCTTTAGAAAGTAGGAGTGACATTCAGAGGAAATTCTGGTGGGCAGGTGGAAAGTAATTAAATATTTAGTAAACTGGAGGTAATGAGGCTAAGTTGATAAAGCTTGAAGTTCTCTCACTCATATAGGAGCACCCAGAAAACTTCCTAAGGCAGAGAATTGGGTTTTCAAAGTGTTTGGATATAATTTTTAAAGAAAATTTTGGATAGAAATTCCAAGTGTTGAAACTGAAGGAAGTGCAGATCCTTGTTCTGATCCTGGCGCTAGAAGGAAATCTCCCGCAAGGTACGTTTATAGGCCCCGGCAGTGCTCTCTGTGAGGCAGAAGCAAAAAATGAATGACTTCAGAGAAGAGACCTTGATTTTCTAACAGCTGTGCTTCTGTAACCATGCTTCCAGGTTGAGATTGACTTGCAGCTATGACGTCTATGTTGGGAAGCACCTATATGTGGCAGTGAGGGAGAGAAAGATCTCCTGATTGAGAGACAACTATTTCTGTATAAAAAGTTGTCTGCTCAAGTGCTCCAACCAGATGTTGTCCTTCCCTTTAATATGGACTATTGAGCGTGCTAGAAGTTTTTAGCCAACTGAAATTTCATTGAAGAAAGTCTTGATATAGAAGGACTTCATGTTTTCCCTTGCCATGTCAGATAAGTAACCATATTTTAACAAATCTTGACTACATGTCCTTGAATCAAGTGAAAAGAAATCATGAGAACCCTCCTGACTACCAATAACTTGAAGTGACTTGTGTGAAGCTTGCTTTTGGTCTTAGACCACATCCCTTGAAATTACTGTCCCAGAGAGTTGCTTCCCATCAATGTATGTTAGCATCTTTGTTAGGATGGTCCAGTGAGGGATATACCAAGGAAGACCTTTGTGGAGGTTCTATCTGCAACTCTGCTACTAGAAGATTCACCTGAGGAGTAATGGGGCTAGATGATGGAGTGATTGGTGATATATGTTCCATTTTGTCAAGATGAGCTGCTGTAGTGGCCTTATATGTAGCATGCCCAAGGAACTGTTTCTACAGCAGAAGTCATAAGCAGGACTGACATTAGATATTTCAGGAATATCTGTCTGGAAGTCTTGACCAAATTTCCTTAAGATATGAAATAGGCTATCTTGTAACCATCTTGAATAATCTACAAAACACAGGAAATTGTAAGAATTTCTCTGTACAGAGGAAGGAAACATTGCAAACTGGTGTCAGAACTGAGACTTCCGCTGATGTTGCTTTTGAAGTTACAATAGAGGAGAAAAAGAGTTTTGTGAGTTGTATCTCATATATTAAGAAAACTTATTTTCGTCTGATAAGGAGTTGAGCAAAGCATCCAGTTCATTACCAAACAATACATTATCTTCAAAAGGCATGTAACAAAATGTAATACAAAAATCAGCTGCCCAGTGACACAACCTCAAGGGTCTGCATCCTGCTGTACCAAGTGCAGTAGGTTTTGCAGCCAATTGGACACTCTCCCTGGATGTGTCCTTTATGAAATCGATTACCAATTGCCCCATGGAGAAAGAACAAATCTTCCCTTAAGACTTTGTTTAAGACAGCTCCTCTAGCAGGAGCTACAACAGGTGCAGGGTCTTAGACTTGCCAGTTATCACAATGCTATGGAGGAAAATTTCATAGCACCTGTGGACAGCTGTTGCCATTTTTTTTTATTCTTTGGGTCCTTGTAACCAGATCCATTTTCAATTAGAAGGCTACTTTGGACACCTTATCCCTAAAGGCAGTGCCCTTAGGATCAATGAGAAAAATCACTTTAAGTTTCTTTATAAAAAAGGTGCTTTTTTGTATTTGCCCATTTTTGATGATTGCTGTATTAAATTTATCTACAGGAATGACTTGTGCTTTTTCTTATAGCAAAGGTAAAATCCCTCCATCACTTTTTTATGCTTATCTTCCATCATTCTATATGCTTAAGTACAATATTAACACATTTTACAGGAAATATATGAGTCCTTACAACATCTTCTCAATCAGAATTTGAAAACTCTCTAGGTCTGTCATAACGGCCAACAGAAATAAAAGCATCTCTTGATGAAGATGAAGGACTCACAGTACCTTCCTCAGCTCACATGGACTTCCAGGTCTCTTTTTAGATATTGGTGAATAGTGACACAACTGAAATCATATTTGTAGGCATAGCAAATAGGGAAGCTACTTGAGAGACTGCCGGAGAATTCACAACCACTGAGAAGGCAGGGCAGAGTTTTTACCAGAGTGTTCCTTAAAGGGCAGATGCTTCCATCTGAAAAATATAGGGAAGCCAGCAATAAGCGTTTCAAATCCCCATAAATGAAACCAAGAAAAAAACAGGCAGCAGCTTGCTGTACTTACAAAGCAGGATCTAAGTGTGATTTCAAGGGACACACCTGGTCTGGCAAACAGGTGAATGGTGTCAGAAAGAAGAGGCAGCAACAGGCAGTGTAAAACCTGATGCACATACAAAAAGATATGCCCCAAAAGATCAGGGAAATGCTTATCTGTGCTCTGGAGAAGAATTCATCCCCTCTGAATACACCATTGTGTGAATTCTGGTCTGTGGGAATTTCATAGACACCATAGAGATGATATTTCTACTGCTGAAGTGACAGGGAGATGCAGTTGAGAGACCAAGAGGGGATGCCAAGATAAGAGATGGTAACATAAGAGCATGGTTCTGAAGGAAGGAAGGGAGGGATGACAAAAGGAGGAGGGGGGGGGAATCCACTATCCAGTACTAGCCCAGTCTATGGGTAGTGCAAAGGGAATGATTCAAGGAACTCAGCTGGGCCCTACAATAAAACAACAAACATGAGATGGTGTCCAGCGACAACACTGAGTGATGATGGGAGGTTCTTTATATTTTTTTATTTTCTCTGTCCTGTCTGCAGGGGGTATTTCTCTCAGGTGTAATAACATAGGAAAGCCTGAAAGGAAATAAGTATAAATGGGCCTTTTAACCCCTTTAATACTGGTGGGGCCTCCAACACATCATGAAGCAATGCATTGGATACATCTCTAGCATTCAAGGTGTTAACTGTCCCATTTCAGTAAGTGAAAATTTGAGGAATTAGTATTTCCCTATGGTGCATTTGGTTTCCTCCAGATTTACTCCAATTCTTCTTGGTCCACCAGTCTTGCTGTGGATGCGATGTCTAAAAATAGAAATTAGATGATCTTAAACACAAAATGACAGTTTAAAAAGTCCCTCACAACCAAACATATATACTGTGTGGTGTGGGGGGGGGACAAAATAGGAAAGTGTGTTCAAGGCTGTAAGAGTACATAGTATCAGCAATTTTAGATGGGAAAAAATACCACTCTTTTGCAAGGTCAAGAGTTTAGCGCTTTATCCTATTTTAGTTGACTGCTTGTACCTGCTAATTCTCATTTGTGTTTGCATGAGTAAAGACAGAAAAACTGTCAGATTTACTGTACTCTTCATATAGATTTCAACAAAGCAAAAAAAAAAAAGAATATTGATGCACATCCATTTTTACTAAATATTAAATGTTTAAATGGCAGATGAACATTGCACCTAGGGGTGCTTGAACCATTAGATGCTGCTCAAACTTCTAGATATACAATTCCAGTCAGGATTTTGGTAAACACAACTAAAGAAACAAAAATGCATTTGCTGGAGTGAGATTCATTTTGACTAAAATAGCTAAAAGCAAAAACACAGAATATTGATGCACATCAATATTTACTCGATATTAAGCATTTGTACTGCGGCATGTTGACTGCATATAAGCACTATATTCAATTTGAGGGTTTAGTCACATAATATGGAACTAGTATGTTAAACTTGCCATGGTACCTCATTTTAGGTAAGTGCTAACCTTAATTTTTTCTGTTCTTTGCTGAGCTGATTTTTTCCTTTTGCACTCTTCAAAATAGAGGTTAGGACTGGCCTAAAATGGGGAATGCTGGCATAATGGTATGTTTAGCATAATAGTTTACTATGGTCATATTATGTGACTAAAACCTCAAATGTAATACAGTAATTATATGCAGAAAGAATCAAGGGTTAGTACTGAGTAAACTTGCATGTGTATTAATATTATGGGGGGTTATGCACTTAGGGGTGATATGTCGAATTAATTATGATGAAGGTATCCAAAGGGTTAAAACAAGAGAACCAATCAGGTTGGATATCTTCACATAAATAGATAAATGACAATATTAAATAATTTTGGGAACTTTACACTATATTAGGTATTGACACGCTACTTCACAGTAAAGAATTGAGCAAAATAATTAATCCTGCATATTTGTGCAAAATATATATAATTTATTAAAGTACAATATACTATATATATAAAAAGTGTAAGCCACAATGAAATAAATGAGTGACCAGCAATTACAATAGATACACATTAACTGAACCCACAATTATCACCATTAGGATTACCAGCAATTAAAGGGTTAACCACACATAGGGATATTCAGAGGTATTAGATAACATTAATTGCACTCAGCAACATAGAAAATGATAATTGATCCTTACAATTAATAAAATACAGTTGGCAGCAGTGTATATGAATGCCTTCTGCCCCAGAAAATGTATAAACTATGCTAATTAAGGTTTAAGGTATATTGTCATGTGAATTGGCTTTAATATTAAGCTAGGTCCTCTGACAATTATCCTTGTATATAAAATAATCAAATTTAGAGACTAACTGGAATAGAATCCCACATATAAATCACTATAATTTAATTATGTACTGATTTCAAATATTGCATACCTTCTGAATAAAACATATAAATTGCATTTAATATAGTCAAAAACAGATTCTACCAGAAAATACTTATAATCAATTCAATAATATATGTCTAGACAGTATATTAAACTTCTTGCAACATATATCACAAATATGACTATAGCAATATTATGTAAAACCTTTAGGGTACTTCAAAGGTTAATCCACTTAAATATGATGCCACACCCAAGCTAGCAGCTTCTTTTGCTTAGTGAGAGGTTAACAGAAACTTTCACTTTACAAAAGTTAAGCCTAGTACACACACAAAGGAATCCAAAGAAACCACAAATAAATAGACAAATAGCGGTTAAAGGGTTAATAAATTAATTCAAAGAATTCCCCAGATCAAATATTACCTATTATAATCTTTCCAGAAACACAATATTCTAGAAACAACATAATTATATTATCTAATATATAAACCGCTCTATTTAAGTATATTAGCTTTATCTGGCAAAATATAACAATTTACCAATAAATGAATAAATAAATTCTGCTTAATTCCAGAAATTCTTATAGCTAATATAGCTTATTATAATTAATCCCAACTGGTTGGCCAATCCAATTAAGACAAATTCTAAGAAAAATTAGGTTTCTTCAAATATAGAAGAAATGTGTATATGATTATGAACTTTTGCAGAATTTAAATAAAGAAAATATATAGTCACCAGTCCAAGTGTGTGAATTTCTTAGGATTTCCTTAGCAGGCAACCAGGTATATAGCAGGAATTGAAGAGCCTGGAACCAGCCCCAGACTCAAGAGGGAAAAGCCAAGAGCCCCTTTTCTCTCTCAACTTGCATATTTATACTATGAAAACCCTCTTATCAAAATCTGCTCTGATTGGTTAAAGGACCATCTTATTATACAGTGACATCAGGCATATTATTATCATAATTTTTGGGAATTTCTCAAAACACTGGTAATAACGCTATTTACATCCGCAAGATGGCCCTCTCTCTCCACGTTAAAATTTTCCTTGTGATCTGTGTGATCTGTAGTGATAGGTCAAGAGGTCATCACATTTCATGTACCTGTCATCCCTGGAATCTGTACTCCCAGTCTTTTATACAAGTTATGACCCAAAATCCCAGATGTTGTTATCTTCTCCCTAGTATAATTGTCTGGATTTTAACCATAACTTACCATACAGTCAGTCAACCATTTTCACTCCCATTGATGGAAATGGGCCCATTGTCTCTGTAACATGAGGTAATTTAAACTCATTTTAAAACACAGATTTTTAGAGAACTAGGTTTAAAAGAAAAATTAACCATTTCCTCCTCACCATGGTAATGTCTCTGACAGATAAAATGGAGATGACTTCTCCAGTGATGTCACTTCTCCAGTTCTAGTTCCTGTGTTATTCTATGGAGCTATCACGGTGCCCGTGATTGCTGCATTTCTGTGTCTATCACCTGTAGGGGGCTTCCATTGGCTGTCTGCCTTTAGCCCGCCTCACATTGCCTATTTAAACTGAGTTTGTGCACCCTTTGGTTGCCCTTTCGTGGTGTTTCAGACTGCATCCACTTTCATTATGCTACAGAAGCTTGATGGGCCTTTTTGCTGTGTTCCTGGTTTCCTGAGTTCGTTCTGTTTCTGAGACTCCTGTTCTGCTGTATTTGTTCCAGTGCCTGTTCCGGTTGAAGTCGTCCGAGGTTGCTGTTTCCTGCTGCCAGTCTTCGTTGCCGTTCCTGATCCGGTTGACCATCATTGTGCTGGTTCCTGTTCATCTCCTGCGTCCGGTTCCTTCATCTGTGGCGACCTTGTTCCTCGGTCGCTCCGGCGACATTTTCACCTGTTGGTTCCCAGCGTGCGGACGCTGGTTCGCTCCACTGCCTTGCGGCTACTATTCTCTAGTCTGTTGGTTACTAGCGCGTGGGTGCTGGTTCGCTCCTTTGCCTTACGCCTCAATACACAACTATCTGTTGGTTCCCAGAGTGCGGATGCTGGTTCACACCACTACTTCACGGCCTACTATATGTTCATTGTAGGTTCCCATCGTGCGGACGCTGGTTCGCTCCACTGTCTTGCGGCTACTATACTCTAGTCTGTTGGTTACTAGCGCGCGGGCGCTGGTTCGCTCCTTTGCCTTACGGCTCAATACACAACTATCTGTTGGTTCCCAGCGTGCGGACGCTGATTTGCTTCACTGCCTTATAGCCTACGATATATCTAGTCTGTTGGTTACCAGCGCGCGGGCGCTGGTTCGCTCCATTGCCTTCTGGCCTACTATTTACTCAGTCTGTTGGTTCCTAGCGTGCGGGCGCTGGTTTGCTCCACTGCCTTGCTGCTTACTTGTATTAGAGTGTTGGTTCCCAGCGCGCGGGCGTTGGTTCACTCTATGACCTTAAGGTCTACTTAACATCCAGCCTGTTGGTTTCCAGCGTGAGGGCGTTGGTTTACTCCTCTGCCTCACGGCTTACGATTCATATAGTCTGATGGTTCCCAGTGCGCTGTCCAGTCCTAGACAGCTAGTTATTCCCTTGGTACACGGGTACTGGGGTGTGCAGACTACCTGGTATTACCACTGGGCCTTGTAGCCTCTACCTACCATCTCCATACTGTCATTGTCATCTGACAGTTATTGAGGCCACTGGGGTTGACACCTTCTCCTTAGACTGCCTTGCCTGGTATATTGGTAAGGCCGGTAGAACCTTCCAATCATTCCATCCTGAGGTTGCTTTACCCAGTATTGGCAAGGCCGGTAGAGCCTACTATTATGGTATTCCGTTAGGCTGCCATGCCAGGTATATTGGCAGGGCCGGTAGAACCTGTATCAGCTGGTGATCCGTTAGGCTGCCTTGCCCGGTATATTGGCAGGGCTGGTAGAGCCTGTATTCTCCTGACAGTCTATTAGTATCACGGTTCCCGTGCTGTTCTGTCAATCTTGGCTGAATTGCCTGTGCATTGGAGGATGCTGACTGGCCCGCCCAGGATGTGCCTTTATATACTGGAGCTGGGGCGCTTGTCATTTGCCCTTTCGTGGTGTTCCAGTATCTGCGCCTTGTTGCTGAGTTCCAGTATCTCCTGTGTACCGACCCGGCTTGTCTGACTCTTCTCCTGATTCTGCTCCGTGATTGACCCAGTTCTGGCTGACGATCCTGCTCCGTGATTGACCCGGTTCTGGCTGACGATCCTGCTCCGTGATTGACCCGGTTCTGGCTGACGACCCTGCTCCGTGATTGACCCGGCTCTGGCTGACGACCCTGCTCCGTGATTGATCCTGTTCTTCGGCTGTTGTTCCTGCTTGTGATCCGGTTCCGGTTATCGTTCCGATCCTGCCTGCTGTTCCGGTGTTCCTGCTTTGCTCCGGTCGCTCCGGCGATATTCTGATCTGTTAGTGACTCACTGTTCCTCTCACTACCCTAGCTGAGCTTGAGGTTGCTTTGCCATCCACTGTTTGCTAGCTGTCTCTCCTGTACAGAGCCTTTTAACCCTTGCAGTGCCATGTAGTCTCCGGTCTCGTGCCTCCGTTATTTTGCCAAGCATACGGTTACCCGTTAGAGCCGCTACTCTAGTACCTCTGATACTCCACACTTCCTTCCGCAGAGCATTGTCTGTCCGGTGTTCGGTGTGCACCGTGACCGCGCCAGTTGGCGCTGATAGTCCGTTCGCTCTTGCTGGGAAAGTTACGTACGGCACCGGAGGGGTGTCCTGGCTCCGGCCTACATACGCTCAGAGGGTACGCTATCCATTGCACTATCCAGTGCCTCGGCTCTTAGTAGCTTGTGCAGTCGCTATCAGTATTGACATCCAAGGGGTGTCAGGGCACCATCCATTGGGCATGGGCAGGGTTACCACTACTTTCAGTTAAGGGCGATTTTGGTTCTTGTACTTCAGCTTTGGCAGTAGCATTTCTCTATAGCCCACGGAGGTGGTATTGGCTCAGCTCTGGGTACTTGTGTGCATTCTTAGTCCAACTTGAGAGTGAATTCAGTGCAGACACTTTACTCCAGCTCCCCTATTCAAGGACTGTGTTCCAGAGACTGCTATATATCCTGGGCGTTGGCCAACCTAAGACTGAATTTCTCCTCTTGCACTTGTTAACCCTTTGGGGTTATTCCCCATCTATACATTGCACAGTATCCTATTACTGTATTGCATTCACTTTGTCTGTGTTTGCCATTACTGTTATTCCTGTGCTGGCCCCTAGGGGCATTGTGTTACATTCTTGATACAATAAACTGTGTTTTTACTTCATACCCTGGTCTGAGTGTCAGAAAACCATTACAATTAGGCTGCCTTGCCCGGTATATTGGCAGGGTCGATAGAGCCACCTTTCCATTGCTTGCCCAGGCTGCCTTGCCCGGTATATTGGCAGGGCTGGTAGAGCCTGATTCGCTATTGTCACTACCTATTTGCCATTTCTATGTATTGTATGTATGTGTATAAAGTCCTATGGGATTATCTTAAACTTTTCAATAAAGTTGTGTTTTTACCTAACCTTGCGTCTGAGAGTCTTAACAAACCGTGACAGGAGCCTATGCACTATGTTCTTACACTGGACAAATCATAGTGCATTAGATCCATAGGATAACATTGGAGCTGGAGAAGTCATCTCCACTTTATCAACTCTTTATCTCCCCTTAGTTCATATACCCCTAGCTATTTTATTTGAAAATTATTGATCTCCATCTATTTAAATATATTTTCTCTTTGGATGCGCTGACCAAAACCTGAACCAGATTTCCACAAACACAGAACCCAAGTACATCAACATTTTTCCTTATACTGAGAAATTAGACTTATTTGAATTATCAAATATTTTTTAATCTTTCCCCCCTTTGTCAGTCAATTATTTTTACTTTCTCATCCTTTGCTGCTTAGATGATCCCATGGTTGTGAAAGGTTTGAAGATTAATGGATTTGTTAAGCTCTGGAATTGTTCACCTAACATAGATTCAAGATTAATGAGTCAATTAAGTTATGAGACCTTACAAAAAAATAACACCAGTGGATCAACTAGTAGGGTGCCCAAATGTTTGCACATTTTCTGTGTTTATATTTTTCGGTCTGTTAAATTCAGCTACTAAATAGTATCTGTGCTTTACAGTTTGCAGAAATATGTGAAGTAAGAGTTTATTCACTGTATAGATTGTGTTAGTGTCTTTTAAGTTAGAAACTCAACAAAACATATAATTTGGCCAGGGTGCCCAAGCGGTATGTATTTTTTTAGCCTGACATCAGTCTTCCATTTTCAAATGACTGCCACAAAGTGAAGCATCACTGTTTCAGTCTATTTCCAACTGATATCCTGAGCCTACCTTCTCATACTGTTCATGCCTAGCTGGCATGCTTACAGTCAGCTGTTATAAGTGAGTGCAGCTACTGCTGTAGATCTCTCAGCATTCATGCCAAGCCATAGTCCCATCTCCCTAGCTTCCTTGCAGTTTCATGATTATTGATGCTAGAGCTTCTTCACTGTCACATGCTAGCTACTTTACCCTTCTCCTTACTCTGTCTTCAATTCAACATCCCATTCAGCATTGTCCCCAATCATTAACCAAGTATGCTTAGGCTAGAATTTCACTCCAACTCACCTTTTATCCTGCTATTTTTGTGTGCATTAATCTGCTGCTCTTTTTCCTGCCAGCGTCTAGCTTTGCTGTCTAGTACTCCTCCAGTCCTTTCTGTATCAGTAAGTGAATACTAATCTGTCGTAACATGCCTGAAGAAGATACTTAACTTGTTTTGTAAGCTTGCAATCTAAATTTACTCAGCTAATTAAAGTATCACTTTCATTCTACCAGTCTTTTACCAATCTATCTGCTCTCATGGCATCACCTTCTGACCTGGCCTCTTCAACCGTGAGGTGTAACGTACCGGTTCTACCGGCCTTACCAATACCGGGCAAGGCAGCCTGAAGGAGTACTGAGAGTAGGCTCTACCGGCCCTGCCTATACCGGGTAAGGCAACCTTAGAGATGTACCGTAAGTAGGTTCTACCGGCCTTACCAATACCGAGCAGGGCAGCCTGAAGGAACACCAATAGTAGGCTCTACTGACTCTGCCTATACCGGGTAAGGCAACCTTAGAGAGGTAACGTAAGTAGGTTCTACCGGCCTTACCAATACCGGACAGGGCAGCCCACAAGAGGAGACCAAGCTGTCAGATGACAATGACAATAGAGTGGAATAGGAATCAATGGTCTCGCTCAAGCAGAAGTCTCCAGACAACTGCAATAATAAGTTGGACAGCAACCGTCCCTCAATGTCAGAATAGTCAAGGAGCAAACCAGCGTCCTCCCGCTGGGACTAACTGTAACATAACCCACCAGGTTTAGTGGAGTAACCCAGCGTCCGCATGCAGGGACCAACAGTATATAATGCCACCAGGTTAAATGGAGTAAACCAGCATCCGCACACTGGGACCAACAGTAATGAGAGTCACCAGGTGTAATGGAGAAAACCAGCGTCCGCACGCTGGGACCAACAGTAAAATGAACCACCAGGTTAAATGGAGTAGACCAGCGTCCACACGCTGGAGCCAACAGTAACATGAGCTACTAGTTTAGATGAAGTAAACCAGGCAGGAGACTCAGGAACTCAGGAACGAACGAGGCTGGAACACTGGAACCACTGGAACACCGGAACACAGGAACACTGGAACACCGGAACGCAGGATCCTCAGGCCCAAGCACCTGACAAGCAGGTCAGAACAAGTAATGTCAGAGACACCACGAAAGGGCAACCTGGGAGTGCCCAGAGTGGGTTTAAAAAGGCTGTGTGAGGTGGGCGAACAGCAGACAGCCAATGAGGAACTTCCAGCAAGTGATAGACACAGGATAGCACGAATCACGGGCACCGTGATAGTACCCCCCTTTCAAAGACCCCCCTCTCCTAGAGTAGGGTCTGGGCTTCTGGGGGTATTTGGTATGAAAAATCCGTAGTAACCTGGGTGCATGAAGGTCCTTACTATCCACCCAAGATCGATCCTCAGGGCCATAACCTTTCCAATGCACCAAGTACTGTACCCCTCCTCTAAGCCTACAGGAATCAATAATACTTTCCTTAATCCTTTAATCCTTTATTTATTTATATAGCGCACACAGATTCCGCAGCGCTTTACACTCATATTGGTTCCTGTCCCCAGTGGGGCTCACAATCTAAATTCACCTATCAGTATGTTTTTGGAGTGTGGGAGGAAGCCGGAGTACCCGGAGGAAACCCACGCAAACACAGTGAGAACATACAAACTCATTGCAGATGTTGTCCTTGGTGGGATTTGAACCCACGACCCCAGCGCTGCAAGGCAACAGTGCTAACCACTGAGCCACTGTGCTGCCATCAGCACAGTGGCTCAGTGGCCTCATATTCCTCCTGCCCTTCGACTTCAACGGGGCCTGGCATCACATGTGTAATAGTGTAACGGTTACAAACAAGAGGCTTAAGGAGAGACACATGGAATACATTATGAATGCGCATGGATGCAGGTAACTCCAAAGCATAGGAAACAGGGTTAATTTTGCGAATGATTCTGTAAGGACCAATAAACCGAGGTGCCAGCTTATTAGATGGGACACGGAGCTTCAGATTCTTAGAAGACAGCCATACTCTATCCCCAACTTGGAAGGAAACCTCTTGAAGCCTTCTGCGGTTAGCATGGTGCTGATGGCGCTGAAAGGACTGGCCCAGTGCCCTCTGAACTTGTGCCCATGTGGAACGGAGTTGCTCGATATGCTCATCCAGAGCTGGAATTTGCTGTGTCTGAAAAGAATCCGGGAGCAGACAGGGTTGGAACCCATAATTAATCAGAAACGGAGAGCTCCCGGAAGAGGAATTGACTGCACAGTTCCTGGCGAACTCTGCCCAAGGCAACAAGTCAGCCCAATTGTCATGATGGTCAGTCACAAAACAGCGCAGAAACTGTTCCAAACCTTGATTGGCCCGTTCAGCGGCTCCATTAGTCTGGGGATGATATGCAGAGGAGAAGGATAGCTGTATGCCCATCTGTTCGCAAAATGCCCTCCAGAATCTGGACACAAACTGGCTCCCCCTGTCGGACACCAGTACCCTGGGTACTCCATGCAACCGAAACACATCTCGAGCAAATACCATTGCCAGTTCTTTAGCCGAAGGAAGGCCACGGAGAGGTACGAAGTGAGCCATATTAGAAAACCTGTCTACCACCATCAATATGAAGAAATACCCTCTAGACCTGGGCAATTCTCTCATGAAATCGATGGAAACATGAGACCAGGGGCGTTCACCATTAGGCACCGGCTGAAGCAAGCCCACCGGGAGATGTCTAGGGGTTTTGGCCCGAGCGCAGGTAGCACAGGCATTCGTAAAATCGGCACAATCTGCTCTCATAGAAGGCTACCAGAATAACTGATAGAGGGACCAAAACAATTGATCTCTACCAATATGTCCCACAGCCCTAGAGGAGTGGTAAGTTCCAAGTAATTGAGTACGGAATGGTTCAGCAACAAAACATTTGCCCACTGGAGTTTCCTGGGGAGCAGAGGATTGAGAAGCCAAAATCTCTTCCCCTAGAGGTGAAGTGATACTGGTACGTATGGTGGCCAATATTCGATCAGGTTGGATAATAGGTGCTGGTGCTTCTTCTCTGTCAACCTCCGTCTCAAATTGTCTAAACAGAGCATCAGCCCTAACACTCTTTGATCCCGGCAAATAAGACACAATGAAATTAAATCGAGATAGAAACAATGCCCATCTGGCCTGGGGAGAGGACAATCTCTTGGTCTCAGAGAGATAAGTCAGATTCTTGTGATCAGTCAGAATTAACATGGGATTTTTCGTGCCTTCAAGTAAATGACGCCATTCTTTGAGAGCAAAGATAATGGTCAGTAATTCTCTATCACCAATCTCATAATGACTTTGGGCTCCAGTCAATTTCTTGGAAAAGGACCCACAGGGTCTGAGTGTTCCACCTTTGACCAGTCGTTGAGAAAGTACTGCCCCAACCCCAATATCTGAGGCATCAACCTCTAAAGTAAATGGAAGTAATGGATTGGGGTGGGATAACACAGGAGCATTAACAAAGGCTACTTTCAGTTTCTCGAAGGCCTCCTCAGCAGCCACTGACCAGAGAGATGGATTAGCGCCCTTATGCGTGACGTCAGACAGGGGTTTCACAATAGAAGAGAAGTTCTTAATAAACTTCCTATAATAATTGGCGAAACCCAGAAACCGTTGGATGGCTTTAAGGCTCTTAGGTTTAGGCCACTGTAAGACTGCCGTCAACTTCTCTTTATCCATGGCAATGCCGTCTTTGCCAATTATAAACCCCAGGAATGGTACACTGGTTTTGTGGAACTCACATTTCTCCAATTTACAGAATAATTTGTTTTTGCGTAACCGCTGCAATACTTCGGACACATCCTTGATGTGTTGTGACAAGTCTTTGGAGTGGATAAGTATATCGTCAAGGTAGACTACAACACATGATTGTAACATATCTCGAAGAACGTCATTGATCAGTTCTTGAAATACTGCAGGAGCATTACATAGACCAATTGGCATGACTAGGTATTCATAATGCCCAGATCTTGTATTAAAGGCAGTTTTCCACTCATCACCGGCTCTGATACGTATCAAATTGTAGGCCGCCCGTAGGTCCAATTTGGTGAAAATTGAGGAACCCTTAAGCCTATCAAAAAGCTCAGTGATGAGTGGTATCGGATAAGCATTCTTTGCCATCAGCTTATTTAGCCCACGGTAGTCTATGCATGGTCGCAGTTCGCCACTTTTTTTCTTAACAAAAAGAACCCGGCCCCAGCCGGAGAAGTAGATTTCCTTATGATCCCTCTACTAAGGGCATCAGCTATGTATTCTTCCATAGCTTGGTTCTCTTCACAAGACAATGGGTATGTGCGTCCTCTAGGTGGCACTGCTCCAGGACTTAGTTCGATATGACAATCGTATGGTCTGTGCTGAGGTAAGGTGCCAGCCTCTCCCTTACTGAAAACATTGCTAAACTGCTGGTAAACGTCGGGTAGCGAAGGGGAGGTGCACAAGACCTTAACAGGATGGGTAACGCACTTATTCATACAGAACTGAGACCACTCAGAAATCTCACATTTCTGCCAATCGAATTGTGGATTATGCAACTGTAACCAAGGAAAGCCCAAAATCACGGCATGGTGAGGGGAGTTAATTAATTGAAACTGCTGCTCTTCCTTGTGGAGAGCCCCGATAGTCATGGATAATGGCATAGTTTCAAAAGTAACCTGGGCAGGTTCCAAGGGTCTGCCATCAATCACTTCAATAGCAAGAGGGGTTTCTCTCTAAATGTGTGGCACCCCATGCAATTCAGCAAAGGTATTGTCCATAAAATACCCAGCTGCACCAGAATCAACCAGGGCCAAAACCTCAACTGAGCGTTGTGCCCACGATAATACCACCTGTATGGTGGGTTTAAGTGCACCCATCACTGGGGACAATTGGACACCACCTAGGGCCTGTCCCCCAAGGTACCCTAGGTGTGTTCGTTTCCCGGACGTACCGGACAAGATCTTAACAGGTGCCCATTTTTACCGCAGTATAAACATAATCCCTGTATCTTGCTATTCCTTCTCTGCTCCTTGGTTAACCTAGTGAAATCCACCTGCGTAGGTTTACCTGGTTCCTGTACTGGTTCACTAGGTTTGGATGCCAAGGGAGGGTTGGGTGGGCAAAATATGCTACTAGACCCATTATTCTTTAACCGATTTTGTCGCTCTCTGGCGGTTAATCTCTCACATATTCTGGAGTCAATTAGAATAACATATTCAATATAATCATCTAGGTCAGTAGGCAAATCTTTTGCTGCAATCTCATCTTTAATCTGATTACTCAAGCCTTGGGCAAATGCTGCTAACAAAGCCTCGTTATTCCATCCTACCTCTGCTGCCAAGGTGCGGAATTCAATGGCATAGTCGCCTACCGTGCTCATGCCCTGTTGTATCTCCATAAGACGTTTAGCAGCAGAGGTGGTTCTACCAGGAGGCTCGAATACTCTCCGAAAGGATTGCACAAATTCACAAAAATTTTTTGTGCAGGGTTTAGCATTTTCCCACAGTGGGTTAGCCCAGGCCAATGCTCTACCGGTCAGCAGGGATATCGTGAACCCAACCTTGTTGCGGTCATTAGGAAATGTGTGTGCCGTCAATTCCATAAATATTTCAAGCTGATTGATAAACCCTCTGCATAGCTGAAGGTCACCGTCATATCTTAGCGGCAAGGGTGCAGAAGCCGTTAACCCTTTGACTGCGGCCCCTGAGGGCCTAGACTCATTTTCCGGTGTCTGAATTGACGAGACCACCAGGCTAGAACCTGACTTATCTGCAAGTACCGTGCGTTCAAGAATAGTTTGGATAGCAACCGCCAGCTGATCCAAACGTTGCTCATGCATGTCCATCCTCCAATGGATATTCTGTGTGTTACCGTCACTCTTAGTGTCTGAGGTCATGGCCCTTTCATACTGTCACCGTATTTGAAGACTCTCAGACTTAAGGTTTGGTAAAAACGTAACTTTATTGAAAAAGTTAAGGCAATCCCATAGGGAATCATACATATATAACAATACAACACGTAATGACAATATGAATGGGTTCTACCGGCCTTGCCAATACTACCGGGCAAGGCAACCAAGTGACAGTTGCAAATATAGCAGTAGGCTCTACTGACCTTGCCAATAAGGCAACTGTGAGGTGTAACGTACCGGTTCTACTGGCCTTACCAAAACCGGGCAAGGCAGCCTGAAGGAGTACTGAGAGTAGGCTCTACCAGCCCTGCCTATACCGGGTAAGGCAACCTTAGAGATGTACCGTAAGTAGGTTCTACCGGCCTTACCAATACCGGGCAGGGCAGTCTGAGGGAACACCGATAGTAGGCTCTACCGACCCTGCCTATACCGGCTAAGTCAACCTTAGAGAGGTAACGTAAGTAGGTTCTACTGGCCTTACCAATACCGGGCAGGGCAGCCCACAAGAGGAGACCAAGCTGTCAGATGACAATGACAATAGAGTGGAATAGGAATCAATGGTCTCGCTCAAGCAGAAGTCTCCAGACAACTGCAATAATAAGTTGGACAGCAACCGACCCTCAATGTCAGAATAGTCAAGGAGCAAACCAGCGTCCTCCCGCTGGGACTAACTGTAATATAACCCACCAGGTTTAGTGGAGTAACCCAGCGTCCGCACGCAGGGACCAACAGTATATAATGCCACCAGGTTAAATGGCGTAAACCAGCGTCCGCACACTGGGACCAACAGTAATCAGAGTCACCAGGTGTAATGGAGAAAACCAGCGTCCGCACGCTGGGACCAACAGTAAAATGAACCACCAGGTTAAATGGAGTAGACCAGCGTCTGCACGCTGGAGCCAACAGTAACATGAGCTACTAGTTTAGATGGAGTAAACCAGCGTCCGCACACTGGAACCAACAGTATCATGAGCTACTAGGTTAGATGGAGTAAACCAGCGTCCGCACGCTGGAACCAACAGTATCATGAGCTACTAGGTTAGATGGAGTAAACCAGCGTCCGCACGCTGGGACCAGCAAGGATTAAGCCACCAGGTTAAATGGAGTAAACCAGAGTCCGCACGCTGGACCATCAGTAATTGAGCCACCAGGTTAAATGGAGTAAACCAGCGTCCGCACGCTGGACCAACAGTAATATATCGCCGGAGTGAACAAGCACAATGTCGCCTCGGCGACAGGGGAAGGAGCGAGAGCCCTGAGACCAAGCGGAGGCAAACTGGAACGAGCACCGCTACACTGACAGATGACCGGAACAGAAGGAGCCACGGAAAGCAACCGGAACCGACTAGAGAGACAAGCAGGCAGGAGACTCAGGAACTCAGGAACGAACGAGGCTGGAACACTGGAACCACTGGAACACCGGAACACCAGAACACAGGAACACTGGAACACCGGAACGCAGGATCCTCAGGCCCAAGAGCCTGACAAGCAGGTCAGAACAAGTAATGTCAGAGACACCACGAAAGGGCAACCTGGGAGTGCCCAGAGTGGGTTTAAAAAGGCTGTGTGAGGTGGGCTAACAGCAGACAGCCAATGAGGAACTTCCAGCAAGTGATAGACACAGGATAGCACGAATCATGGGCACCGTGATAGCAAGAGAACAAAATACCGTAGATAGAGGGTGCCCAATAGTGTAATATGTCACATACTTCAAATATAAACAATAAAAGTATAAGGTGGGTACTCACAAGTGTGGTGGTCAGCTCGAGATAAAGCTGACTGATACGCATACAAAGAATATAACCCGTCTCCGTTCTGGTAACAACCAAAATCAGAAGATCACCAGTAAATTCAGAGATATGGCTCCAAAAAACAATAAAAAATAAAAATACAAAATGGAAAAAAAACGGCTTAATCAAATTCCATTGGCATAGACAGATCTAGACAGTTTGGATCTGTCTATGCCAATGGAATTTGATTAAGCCGTTTTTTTATTCCATTTTGTATTTTTATCGGCTTTTCGTTCCTTCCAGACTGAGACACGTCCGGCAAACCAGGCAGTTACCTCAGCTCCGCGTTCCTCCTCCAAGCTCAAACAACAATGGAAGCCTAAGACCTCCACGGAGTCCAAGGCTTCCAAGCCTTCTTCGGCATGACTCGACGAACCCAGGTCCCACTCTGCTGTGGGTGGCCATCTGCGCCACTACCACAGTGTATGGGAGGACTCAGTGGTGGACCCATGGGTTTTTCAGGTGGTGGCGGAAGGGTACAGGGTCCCTTTCACCTCTCTTCCTCCCTTCCGGTTTTTCCCTTCTCACACGCCTCAGGGCGTGGAGAAACGCCGTCTGTTCAATGGCACCATCCAGGCCTCTCTGGTCAAGGAGGTTCTGGAATCGGTTCCCGTTCAGGACAGGGGTTTGGGTTTTTACTCAAACCTGATTGTGATTTCCAAGAAGGACGGTGGCTGTCATCCAATTTTGGACCTGAAGGATCTCAATTCTTTTGTGGTCAAGACTCATCATAGCCAGGAGTCCCTATGGACGGTGATTGCTGCCATGTCCCCAGGGAATTCCTTGCTTCTCAGGATCTTCAGGACACGTTTCTGCACATCGCCATTCATCCAGAGAGCCGGCAGTACCTCAGATTTGCATGCGACCAAGGGCATTTTCAGTTATCCGCTCTTCCCTTGGTCTGACTACAGCTCCTCAAGTCTTCAATCGTGTTCTGAGAGCCTTAGTGTCCGTCCTCCTTTGGAACGGCATTAGAGTCACTCCATACATGGATGACCTGCTTCTGAAAGCCCCTTCTCCGGAACCCCTTCATCAGCAGGTTCAGGACTGCATTCATGCACCCATTATGGGGGGATTCTCAACATGGACAAGTCGGATCTTGTCCCATCCCAGCAACTGGTCTTCCTGGGCCTTCTCTTCAACACTCAGCAGAGCATGGTGTTTCTCATGGATGAGGTGGCTCACCAGATCGCCCACAGGGTTTCCGCTGTTCTAGCTCACGGTCCAGTTCCAGCCAAGTAGTTGTCCTCTCTAGTGGGGAAGTTCATTTCCACCATAGAAGCAGTCCTGTTTGCCATGGCTCACACCAGGGAACTCCAGAGGTTTGTGATCCAGGTGTGCAGGGGTCAGCTGGACCTCCTAAAGATGTCAGTGTCCCTCCCTCTTCATGTGGAACTGAGTCTGTAGTGGTGGCTCAACCTTTCCAATCTGCTGAAGGGTAAGACCTTCCTGGTGTCCTTCTGGACACTGGACCCCTATCCGGCTGGGGAGTGGTATTGGGTCACCTGAATGCTCAGGGTCGGTGGTTTCTGGATGAATCTCTCCTTCCTATCAACGTGTTGGAGCTTCTGGTGATAATTCATGCCCTTCGCCACTGGACACGACAGCTGGAGGCCTGCCCGGTCCGGGTCCAGTCCAACAATGCTATGGCAGTGGCTTACATCAACAAGCAAGGTGGAACAAGAAGTCTCGCAGCTTGGTTAGAGGTCAAGGATATTTTGTCCTGGGCAGAGAAACATGTTCTTGCCATTTCCGCAGTTCACATTCCCGGCGTAGACAACTTCTTGGCAGACTTCCTCAGTCGACACACAATGGACAGCAGAGAGTGGGAACTGCATCCAGAGGTGTTCAACTTCATTGTTCAGAGGTGGGGTCTTCCATGCATTGATCTGATGGCGACAAGACACAATCGGAAGATTTCAATGTTCTACTCTCGCTGGAGGGATCCTCTAGCTCTAGCAGTGGATGCCATGTCCATTCCTTGGTTATTTCCTCTGGCTTACATCTTTCCTCCCATTCCCATGTTGCACAGGGTGATAAGGAAACTGAGACTGGAGCGATGTCCAGTCATCCTGATTGCTCCGTACTGGCCTTGGCAGGCTTGGTTTCAGGAGCTTATGGATCTATCAGTGGCGGAGCCATTCCAGCTCCCATGCCGTCTGGATCTTCTTTTGCAGGGTTACCTGTGGAAAGAGGATGTCCATCGTCTAGGTTTGACGGCTTGGAAATTGAATCCTTAATACTGAGGAAGAAGGGTTTTTCTTCTGGTGTGGTGGCTACTATGCTTAGTGCACACAAACCTGTTTCCTCTAAGGCCTACCATCGAGTCTAGTTGACTTTTTCTCTCTTGGTGTGCTGAGAGAGACCTATCTCAGGATTTTTATCTCCCTGCAGTCCTGACCTTCCTACAGGAAGGTGTGGATAAGGGCCTCAGTTCCCTTAAGGTTCAAACATCTGCGATCTGTTTTCTTTTAGAGATGCACTGCTATTCTTCCTGATGTCAAGGGTTTATTCCAGGTTGTTGCTCATACTCGTCCTGTTTTTAAGTCTCGTGCTCCTCAGTGGGATCTTAATCTGGTTTTGGGCATCCTTCAGTGCCCTCCCTTTGAGTCCTTGGCTACTATTCCTCTACGCCTGCTGACGTGGAACATGGATTTTCACACTTTGCAGGAGTTCTCTAGAAGGTGGTTTCTGAGTTCCACATTAATCAGGAGATTTTGGTGCCTTCCTTCTGCCCTGACCCTCCCTCTCACAAGGAGAGGGGTCTCTGTTAGATGTGGTGTGTTGTTTCAAGTTTTATGTGCATCGCACTGAGTCCGTTCAACAGATGTGGTGTGTTGTCTCAAGTTTTATGTGCATCGCACTGAGTCCGTTCAACAGTCTGACGTGCTGTTCGTCATTCATGAGGGTCCCAGGGCAGGGAGACCTGCATCCAAAATGACCATTGCTTCTTGGATTAAGTCCGCTATTTGAACTAAGGAAGAAGCCTGTTCCCTTTCAGGTCACTGCTCATTCTACAAGATCTATTAGGGCTTCTTGGGCTTACAAGAATCACACCTTAGCTGATCAGTTGTGCAATGCTGCCACTTGGTCGTCTGTGCACACCTTTTCGAAGCACTACCACATTGAGGTGCTGGCATCGGCTGATGCCAGATTTGGGAGGAAGATCCTGGAGGCAGTCTTGCCTGTCTAGGACCTTCTTTGGTTCTTCAGTGCTCCTTCACTTCACCACTTCACCAGTGCTATAGAGGTGGCATTGGGGACTCACTCACATTAAAGTATAAATTATTGTGACATGTCTGCACCTCGTGAAAGGCTAAACAGGTCTCCAGCACTCTGCTTGGCAATGCGCTGGAGGCCTCTTTAGCATTTAAGGGGGTTTAAAGCTCAATGTAAAGCAATATGGCATCAATGCTTTGTAACATAAAACTTTGAAATCAGCAGTCTAACAAACAAATATCTGTGGGTTTTATTTTTTCTTCTAGCCCCTTACTAAATCTTACTTTTTATCCTATATATTTATGTGACCTGAATAATACATGAAATAATTACTTTGCATGTGCAATATTGTGTTGCCTGTAATGTTATTCATTAATCTATATGGCACAAACAGTGCAAGCAGGTCGATAAGTTTAAAGGATAATTAGCAATTGATCAGCACCTTTGAAGTCAAATGAAAAGTCACATTTCTTTTTCCAAATGACTTGGAATGTAAGACTGCTATAAAAAAGGCTTTTTCTAACCTTGATCTCATCCCATTCTACTGTAGAAGTTATTCCTTCTTTATATCAGTGACGTACTACAGCCTTCTATCCCAGGGGACCTTAGATGTGGCTATCTTCTGTTTTTAAGTTACAGGTGCATCAGTTATTCAGAAGAGATAGTTTTTGTGACTGATAATGTTAACTTGTTTATACAGTGTTAACGTAAAACTTCTTAGCCCTTTAAGGACCAAAGGCGTGTGCACACATTGCTTTACAAAGTGTCACACCCACTTTTGATTCTTAAAGGGCTAAAAACATACATGAGATCAAAATAATTAAATATTATTTTCTTGCATCCCCAAAAACGTTTGTTAACATTAATTTTGTGGATCGGTTTAGAGGATCTGGAAAAAATTCTGATCTGTCTTAATCATTTTGGAAAGAATTATGGAAGAACAGATGGAAAAGGGTACATGGTCAGGTAAGGACATGGGAGCAGCAGATAAAGAGTGTTGAATCATAGGTGGTAAGGAATAATGTGCAAGAGTCTTGTCAAAGGGACTGGAAAAATGGAGATTGCCTAAGATTTGAAAGAGAGGGGGTAGGTGGGAGGAGATGAAAGTGAGGAGAGCAGGCTGGTGGAGATGGAAGAGAGGGGGAACCAGTTAATGATATAGAAGGAGGAAGAGCTGGCTGGAGGAAGTGGTAGGGAGGCAATTGGCTGAGGAGATGGAGAGAATGGAATGGAGAGTGGGGAGTGGGACAAAGAGGATGGGAAGAGAGGTTCTCTGTCTTGCTCAAATGACTGTGGAAGATGCTGTGAATGTCAAGTTTTTATTGGAGTGTTGTAGCAAAACAGCTGTTTAAATTATGTGTTTTGGGGCTCAAAAGACTGTATTGGACAAAAAACAACTTCCCAGAATCTTTTCACTCATCAGCAATTATTTAATTAGGTTATTGCACTACAAATCAAGTTGAAAAAATGTCCTTTTAGGACATTTAGTTTTAACGACTAGGGATGGAGAAAGTCCCATTTTTTTTTTCAGTTTGAATTTTGGTGGAAAACTAGCAATTTGGTGCTTTTTCCACAAAATATCAGCTAAGGAAAAAGACAGCACAATGACCCAGAAACCCAAACCCATCCTGTATATACTATGTCTTTAGCCACACATTTTACTCCCTAACCTCCCATTGCCTTTCTGGTGTAGTGGTGGCACAGGTAGTAATTTAGGAAATAAGACTTTAGAGGTCCTTTGCTTAAGCTTGTAACCTAAATCCCTGAAATCCTTCTTAACTGATCTCCATTTACTACCCTGCAGCCTTGGGTTATTTTCTAAGTCAGCTTTCGTAGGTGCAGACATAGCAAAACATAAGAATTTCCCTTTCATAAATATCAAAGTAGGAACATTTTTATTTTGAAGAATCTGCATCTTCAAAGTAGCATTATTTGATAAATGGACCCTACTGTCATTATATTGTAAACTTACATCAATTTCATTTTCAGGATATTCCAATATAAATGTTAAAATATCAGTTATCTTATTATTGTAGGGAAACAAGGGTGCCCATCACAGCTGCGGGTTTTCTAAATCAGAAACAGTTATAGGACTGAAAGATTACCAAGGAACTAAGGCAACCGAGAAAATGTTAATTGCTCCCATGTTTTATTTTGTTTCAGCCATAAAATGTTGTCAAATGTGTTTCATGTTTTCATTTATCTTAATAATTATGATGTCTTATAATATTAGGCCCGATTCCTTTTTGTTTTTATAAATGCATTAGTGTAATTTAAATAATCAGTATTAATGAGATTTCTGGACGGTGATTTGTGGATGATAAGTCTGGCTTCTTGACAATCTTATTTTCGAAACATGTTTTCTCTATTCATCCATTAAACTACAGAACTAAACACATCTTGAACTAATAATCATATATCACTGTTAAATATTTAATTTTTAATCAGTTCCCAATTTCTGTTTGAATAGCAGTAATATTTTACCAGAATGCTACACATTCAAAATATGTTTTCCTTGATACATCCATATACTCATGTCATGTATGAAAGATCATAATAATTTAAAAACAGAATAACATAACCTTGGATAATTGTCATTCTTTAAAGCCCATTAAAAATACACATTTCTTTAGATTAAAGAATATACAGACCACAATGATAAAGAAACACTTCAGAAACAAAAGATAGCTTTTTAAAACAAGGGACATATATTGAATATTAATGTAATGTAAAATTTAGCATCTATACTATACTTTGCAGAATATTAAAGGTGAACCACCATCAGATAGATTTTGCCATATCAGTTACTGTAGGAGAAGACCTGCCAAGCTAGTGGGATTTAATTTTGTATCCTGATTGATTAGATAGACAGTTTGGAGGTCAGAAAACAGTTTTTTACAGCTGCCTGCTCCTGCAATACACCTAAAACTTTGAGGTCTCATAGTTCAAGTTGGAGGGTCTGCCTGTACAATCCCCACACTCAACAAGTGTTGGGTTTTCAAAACTATCAATTTTTGCCTATGGGGGAAGCATTACCAGAAGTGAAGGATGTGGTTTAAGATAGAGACTTCACTTATAAACCCTAATCATTGATAGCATGAAGGTCAGATTTATGACTTTCTGAACAGTTCATAAGATCCAGATTAGGGTTATACAGCTTCACGCTTCTTAAACAGTGCATTGAACTTAATACTTACGGATTTACCATTTTACTCTTTAAGAACCAGAGGAGTGTGTAGTGTTTACTGTCTGCCACTTCAGCTTTCTTCCACTGGTAGATGCAGAACCACATTATACTGTCTGACACCCCAGCCTTCTATTGATAGTCACAGACCAACACATACACAGTCTGACACCCTTGCCTTGTTCCACTGTTAGTCACAGGACAACAAATACAGTTTCTCACACCCCATCCTTTTGCACTGATCACTAATAGTCAAAGATCTTCAAAAACCCTGCTTAACACACAGAAGACCTTGCACCATTATTCAACTGATAGTTACAGACCCACACACATTGTCTGCCACCTCAGCCTTATTCCACTTAGGAATGGACACACACACACGTAACTGTGTGACACCCCAGTGGAGTCACATTGTCCTACTGGTAATCACAAACCCACACATAAACTGCATGATACCTTAGCTTTATTTCACTGTTCCCCTGCTAGCTGAATACCCACACATACACTGTCTACCACCACACCTTTGTTCCACTGTCCCACTGGCAGTCAAGGCATCACACACATATACTATCCTCCACTCCAGCCCTGGCCCCACACATACACTTTATGGCCCAGTGGTAACTGCACATCATCCACACATACAATGTGGGATGTCAGCCTTGTTGTAATGTCCCACTTTTAGCCAAAGACCCACACATACATTGTCTGTCACCCCAGCATTATTCCAGTCTCCTGCTTATAGTCACAGACCCACAAATATGCTCTCTGTCATCCCAAACTTATTCAACTATCCCATTGGTAGTCACAGGCCCACATATAAACTCTCTGCCACCTTAATCTTGTTCCACTGTCCCACAGACCCACATATACACTGACACTCTGGAATTTTTTCTACTGTCAAATAATCACATTTAGATTGTTTGACACCCCAGCCTTGTTGTACTTTCCAGTGGCAGTCACAGACCCTATTACTCAATATCCCTGCCACTTTTCATATCCTCCTACCTACTCTTAATGCTTTCCATGTATTTGCCATCTCCACACACCCTGCATGTTTTTCATGCACTATGTGAAGTTCCCCTTTCCCCCAGTGTTGCTCTGCTTTTCATATGAAGGCAAATTTGTAGAATTCAGTGTTCATCATCCTATAATAAAAAATGTCCTGTCTCTCTGCATGAAGTAGTTTATTTTAGTGATGAAAACTGAGCTCTACAGCTTCTCTTCCTGGTGCAAAGCAGAGCAGCACTCAGAGGAGAGAGGACTCTCACATAGAATGTAAAAAATATGTGTGTGTGAGGGGTGAGCAAATACACAGTGGGCATTTAGAGTAGGCAGGGGGAAATGAAAAGGGGCAGGGGCATTTAGAGGAGGTGGAAGGAAATGACCAGTAACAAGAAAATTTAGAGGAGGCGGTGGGATATGAAAAGTGACAGGAATATGGAGAAGAGGAAGGGAGATATGAAAAATAATGGGAGACATCGAGAGGAGACTGGGGGATATGAAAAGTGATTGGAGACTGAGATTAGGGGGATATGAAAAGTGATGGGGACTTTGCAAGGAGGTGGAGGATATGAAAAGTAACAGAGACATTGATATGGAAAATGATGGGGGATCATATTAACCCACTGAATGTCAAAGTATTGTCCGTCAAGTTGCATAGCAATGCAAATCCAACATAAGCTGTGACCTGGAAGTCCCCTGGACCACAAAGGAAAATGAGGTTAGTGAAGGATACAGGGGTATCTCTAACAGAGCTCATATCTCATCCCGCCCTCTTCCTCCAGTCTGTTCAGCATCTCTCACCCATTGAGGAGGACCTGTTACTGTGCATTACACCTGTTCAGAGATCATGATGCCCTTTTCTTTCTCTTTGAAAAACACATCGAACGTACCTGATGAAGAGCAGGACCACTATGAAATGTGTTTGGGCATCAAGTGTAAAGTCCTAGATTTTCAAATCCTGCATATTCATGATTTCTGTTAAGAATATCTAACAACCTCATTCATACCAAGCTGAATATGTGGTGGTGTGCTCTAGATATAATAAGGAGAAGGATGGCATGAATCCTGGACATATGTAATCCACAGTAATGGGTCCTGCTCTGTGGGTGACAGATGCCAAGTGGACCAGAGGAGTATAAACTATGATATCACAATGGAAAAAACTAGCAACGAAATCAAAATAAGTCTGATATCTCAGAAAGAAAAGGAAAGGAGCAACCCATAGTATAAAGTATTCCAGAATTCATATCAGTTGGGAAAGAGACATCTATAGCACCAGAGTGCTAAAAAGGCGAAAGACCCTAAAGGGTTAAAGCTGTGTGCAGTAGCCCACAAGTAAGGGAAGGAGACAAAGGCACTATGTTTGTATTCCTGTACTCATGTATGAATTTTACCACTTCTGGGACATTTAAACCCAGCCTGGTCAGATTGTGTTATCTGGATTTGTAGGTACACATAATTTAGGTTGAACATTTTTACTGTATACACAGAGGATGAATTAAGAGAGATATAGTATGTATCTTGTGTTTTGTGAGTTGTCTACCTCATGAGATGTGTGATCCCAACGCAGGATTATATGTAGGTGAGACTGGACAAACTCTAAGAAAATAGATGAATTCTCATGGATCCAGTGTGAACAAGAGAATGCACATCCCAGTATGTTTGCAAAACTGGTCACAGCAATGATGATCTCAAGATGACTGTACTGATGGGAAATCTTCAGGGAGAGAGACAGAAAGTTCTGGGAGTATAAATATATGAGCAAGTTTAAAGCGGAACTACCACCCCACTTAACTTGCCCCTAAAGAATTACCCATCTGGTTACTAGCTACTCAGTAGTGCTAGTCGCCAGAATTATTACCTCCTTTTAGAGAATTCCTGCTGCTCCCAGGACTGACAGGCAGGAAACAGTGCAGACATCTTTGCATAGTGATGTCTGCGCGCCTGTGCTGTCAGTCCCTTCAGTTGCCGTGCGGCTCCTAGCAATGCCTCCTAGAGCAGACTGGGACTGACAGAGCAGACGTCACTATGCAAAGATGTCTGCGCTGTTTCCTGGCTGTCAGTCCTGGGAGCAGTAGGAATTCTTTAAAAGGAGGTAATAATTCTGGCCTCTAGCACTATTGAACAGCTAGTCGCCAGATGGGTAATTCTTTAGGGGGCAAGTTTAGGCAGGGTGGTAGTTCTGCTTTAAAACTCTAAACTGTGGCCTGAACTGTGACAAGGAATTTGTTTCATTACTCAGCAAAATAAACATATTTTGGCTTTTGGGTGCCAGAGGGGTGCTCAGTTATTTGCAAAGCAGTGAGTTGTGCACCCTTTTGGCACATGGAATGTTAACCCATACATTCCATGTACTTAGCCACCTTTAGATGCAAGTCACAAACTTGCCACACACACTAAATATACTGGAGCTATTCACATATCAAAAGGGAAATATATATTCCATTTGGCCAGCTGCAATGAGATGCCTCTACTGGTGTTTAAAGAATAAATTTCACAGACACCACTGATAAGAGTTTCACCTCCAGAGGAATTCAAAGTAACCAAGAATTTGCATGAATGCAGAACCTATGTCATGCATTTTGTATTCAGCCTTCATTTTAAAATGCATGAAGAAGAGACCTAAGTTGGCTTGAAAACTTTCATTCTAAATCTACTCAGCCAAGGAATGTATCATTTTTACTCTACCTGTCTTATACTTTCTATGGCCTCACAAATTTCTGCTTCAGTACTACTGCTGAAGTTGTTAGCAGCCTACAGTAACATACACCTTTCCAAAATGTTTAACAGGCTTTGCCCTTTGCCCACTACATCATCTACCTGGGATATGCTAGATGGTGCAATGCATGACATAAGTTCTTTAAAAATCGCTGTTGTCAACAAAATAATAGGGCAGCATGTCAACTGCTAACATTTTGGCAATGTGATATGAAGCAATGCATAGTAGACCTCTATAGCATTCAATTAGTTAAAAGCCCAATTTAAATCAATGGTTGTGTGTGAAATTTTTATTTGTCCCCTAAAATGTAGTTGGTTGCCTCCAGAGTTTCTCCTCTAGCTTCCAGATATGACCCAAATGATTTCATGTCTCATTTGACAAATATTCCCAAAGTTTTTATTAACTCTGCTTATAGAGTACAGTCCTGTGTTCACAATTTTAATGAGAATAGCAAAGTCAGAAGACTTTTTGGATAAAGAATTTTGACAAGTTAACTTTGCTTTCCATCTTACTTGTCAGAACCGTTTTCATGACATATAATGTTCAATACAAATAGAATTGCAACTGTTTGTGTTGTGGACTGAAGGTACAGTCTCAATTAGTTGCTTATGAAATAGATTTTCTTTTTCCCTTACTATTCTCAGTCATTACATACTTTGTTGTGAAATTTTCCTTTGTTATTTTGTTTTGCAACAATGATGTTGGTATGGTATTATATTTCAGGTTCTCTACAAATCACCATCATACTACATTTTCCATCAAATTGCTTGTGACAGTCCTAATTACAGCAGATCTGGGAATATAACAAAATAGTGTCTCAGTGTCCCAGTTAATGCTTAGTTTGTATTGAACTGAAGATTTTTAACTTATATTGTGCAATAACAAAATAATGATACTATAAATTTGATGCTTATTTGTTTTTATTCATGTCATTGTACTTTGACGAAAAATGGCTCAGGCTTGCTAATCAGTCTGTCACAGTCACTAGGTAACTTTGCATTACCTCCCTCATAAGATCCAGTTGGTACATTATGCTGCCTCAACTATTATTCATACCACTAAATATGTGTATGGACCTTAGCTTTATTGAGAAAACTAGAAACACGTTGCCTGACATTCTGAGGGGTTTGCAGACATGATTTGAAGATTCACTTAAAATGGTTGGCAGTTTAAAGAAGTAGCTTTTTTAGGCATCTAGAGGTCAGGGCTGGACATTTAATTTATGAAGAAAACCACGGAGACTGCATCATCACTACTATGGTGGGAAAATGCTTTTTCTCTAACTCATGGTTTGCTTTTAAATAGCTTAAAACTGCTTGATTTGTGAGATGTGCAAATCCTTTTCTCTGAATGACACTTGGCTGCTAATGTAAGCTTCTATAATGTAGATATAAGTATGCAGCCCTATCCCCCATGATGATGACACCCCTGAACTTAGAATCACAACCTCTTCTTTTTGTCTGAGTATGTCAGGTTTTTAACAGGGCTCCTTGATAAATGTATATCAACATGATGATACGTATTTCTAAGATATAAATATGTTAGAAAAAGAGGAATTGTTAGGATTGTTGGGTATTTGCTTGACTATCCTGATGGGTTAAACTAGTTTTTTTTTATAACAAGATTTGTGTCATGTAGCCATGTATTCTGAAGCTTGTTATGTTCTTGGAGATGGAAAATAGATAAACTAGCAGTGGCCCACTCAGGATGCATGCTTTGTTGCATAGTAATTTTTTGAGTGGCCCTGAACTGAAATATGCTTATGCTGCTTTTCCTCCTTTCTTAACACTAATTGTATGGTGCCATCTCTTCCATTGAGGGGTTTATAAGTTACCCTGTTTTAGAATAATTCTAAGGAGTTTTTCTTGTTGTACACTGCTCTCCATACTGTACTGCAATAAATCCAGCTGAAGTGTCCTTTTTGGAGTTTGTGTATCTACTGGTAAATGAGACTGCAACATCTCTGCTATGACTGAATCTAGGCAGAACCCACACAGAATAGCACAGTAAGTGGTACATTTGGCCTGGAACATAAATATTTAGCATTACATGCCACACCGTGCCACCAAAACATAAAGGCCAATTTCTCAAAAATGATTTTACAGAAAAGGGTTAGTGCATCATATATGGAGACTTTAATTATCTGTAAAATAAACTAAACCTGTCTTAGGGTTGCAGATCAACTTTAGTTATGCATTTATGGCTTGATTATTTGAAAAGCTGAAGTCTATGAACCCTGGTTGTTTGGCTGTAGCAATAGCTGCAGTAGTATTTTGTTTTTGTTTATAAAGGGTTTTTGCAGTCAGTTTCTGAGTAAACATTTTGCATTGTTGCCTCATCCTATGTTTTTTTGTTTAAGTTAAGTTTTAAGATGTGGTAATTGTAAAGAAAGATTGGAGAAGGGACACAGAAGGAGAATATGGAGGGGAAAATGGAGACATCTCTACAATGTATAAATATAATTAAAGTCAATGCAGTTTTATAACAAATAAGAATGCCTCACCATGCCTCCAGTGGAAAATAAATATTTCTCATACAGTAATGGCAGAAAGTACTACAAAGCTCAATGCCATTTCCCTTCATACATAACCAGATCCTCTGACCCTGGTAGTGCAAGCATATGGAGCACGTTAACATCAATCAGGGCAACCTGCTGTCATTTCCCCCTGGAATTCTGCTGTATTAATTTGAGTATATGACCCATAGTGAGAACAAAGATCTGATTACAGTGCTGAGCTGTATCTCTTCTAACAACTGAAGCTGTTTGAGATAGAAGTTTTTTCTTTTTTGCCTTGGTGACAATTGTTCTGCTGGTTTAGACAGCAAAAAGACCAATGGGTCACAGTCTATTTCCTTTCCAAAAATATCCTGACACAGAGAATGAACTGCCACCCACCCTACTTTCTGGATGTGCCTGCATTCCCACAAGACTTGTGGGTATGTCCCTTCTAGATGGCAACTGTTCTAACAAGAAGCAACTGATTTATGTCCAGTCTTGAAGTTTCTGAGACATAGAACACATCCTTTGTATGGACATTAGGATGCAATCAACAATGTATAAACTAGTTGTCCTACATGTATACACAAATACAAATACCATATACACATACACAATACCATATACACAGTGTGAGTTAAAGTGAAGTTAGCCCATATTTATAAAATCAATCTGGAGTTCTTCTGGAGTAAACCAACTGCACCATGGAGGACAAATAAAAATTCCTAAATTCCATGTGCTTTTTTAACACCTTGGGGGAGATTCACTAATTGGAGATAAAGAGGTGATAAAGTGGAAAAGACTTCTCCAGTTTATCACTTCTCCAGTTCCAAAGTTGAAGAAATCTTAGTGCATAGGCTCCATAGAATAACATAGGAACTGGAGAAGTGATATACTGGAGAAGCCATCTCCACTTTATCTCCTCTTTATCACCGCTTAGTGAATCTCTCCCTGGGACTGGTAGTGAGACCTCTCTAGAATTCATTGGTTTAAAAGCCCAATTTAATTTAACAGGAATTTGTATTTGTCCCCTATAGTGCAGATGGTTTACTTCAGAAGAAATACAGCTTGCTATTATAAATATGGGCCATTATCATCAAAAATTAAATAGACTCAAATCATTTAAAATATTACGTAATCCTAAATGTTTTCTTTGATGAGAAAACACTAAAATCTCTCAAAATAAAAGGCAAAGGAAACCAACTACCTTTGTCCGTTTCTTTATCAGGCCTGTTAAAGAAAAGATAAAACCATAAACAGAGATAATTGTTTTGTGATTAGAACCCACCCAGTTCAGTTCACTGAGACATGTCATATTTATTTATTTACCTGAATGATGCCTTACACTGCCCGTATCCTATATAATCATTTGCTAAACGTTTGTAACAACACAGTCATGCACAGTAGAGACTGCCCTTGACATGGCTGATACAGACCGTGGTCCTCTCTGCGCACCTTGAATTCGGAGCGCCCCGCTGCATATCAGCCGCGTCACGGGCAGTCTCCACTGAGCATGACTGCACCGCGACCAACCAGTACTGTTGCCTGTGTACACAGGCTTTTCAACTAGTTGTTTGTATAAACAAAGAGAGGGAAAATGGTCATGCATAGCTGCCTGTAGATTAATAGGAAAAGAACATTTTATTTTTGACATGATTTTGACAAATGCTGGCTAGGAGCACATTATATTTAAAAGGATATGAAACCTATTCAGTTTTAGGAGATAACATTTCTTTAAATGTATGAGTTCACCAGCACAGCTCCACTGGTGTTAGCTTCTAATGTCAAAAGCTGCAATTCTGGGTATGTTCTACTACAGGGGGCTCCAACCTTTTCTTGAATGGAAGCTACTTTTAATCATTGAAATGTATATTAAGCTACTCTAAAACACTTAATGAAAATAAATTAATTTATAACACTATGCATTAAACCATTGCTAAAACTCCTCTTACATACTCTTTATTCTTTCCCTCATCTTCCCATAACAAAGTACTGCACAAAAAACAAGTGACCTCCATGACAGCTCAAGGAGATAGATTCTGCTACGAGAAAGAAATCCAACTGTCTCATATTACTATTCATGTTTAAAGTTATTAGAGTGGTTTATTAAAACATTTATTGACGATAACAGAAAAATCTCAACTTTTGTACAATGGGTGAATGAATATGGAGTCACACTGTGGTTCTTAGCCACTTTGACACAACATATCAACCAAAACACTTGCTATATAAATGCTAGTAGCTCACAAGCTACTTGATGACTATTGTACTACAGTGCACGGTCACTGCATTGAACATAGCTCACCCACTGCCCTATCACTAATAGACTTAGACTAATGTCTAAGACACTTATGTCAAACCCATAACACACATATAAAAAAAATGTCACAATGTTTTCTCCACACTAAACAACATAGCATAGAGAAAAGGCATGCCCTGAAACACCCATACACTGCCCCACTGAGAAATAAAAGGGATGTTGAATGCAAATATATCCATATCTGGATATGATGATATACAGTAGGCAGTACAATAGACAAGTAGTTTCCATTTGAGTGCCAGAAGGTATGCGACACATTGCAAATCAATGCTTTGCGTACCCCCCTGGCACACAAAGGGTTAATATGTGCCTAAGCACTTTTAACTACATGAAAATCCTATAATAGGAACACGGAAAATGGATCACATGGCGTTCCAAGGACACTGACTGCCTTGCTCAGAAATGAACCTGTCAATGGACACCACTTGCATTGGTTTGGAATAATGAGTCTAGGGTTTGAAGAACTACTTTATGTGAGTATTCAGTGTTGATTGATATTTGGACTGTTACACAAGAGCTACAAAGTAGCCAATGCTCACAAGCTTAAATGCATTTTACAATCAAGCTTACCATAGTCGTGCTTCTTGAATAATAGTCTGTTAGAAATTGTCTATACTGTAGTTTTGTAGCTGAGCTCTAACGTTTAAATGGGGATTTTACTCCATGAATGCAAGATAGACCTCCAAATCATTGCAAGCAAAGTGGTGGAGACATCTGTAGCATTCTTGGGGCCATATCCTCAAAAAGCAAAGTGGAGACGTTCTGGGGCAATCCATTTGTAGGGAAGAACTAAAAATTCCCATTGATTTAAATGGAGAGTTTAACCCCTTGAATGCTAGAGAGATTTCCAACGCATTGCAAAGCAATATGTTGGAGACCTCTCTAGCATTCAAGTGGTTAAAATCCCCATTTAAATCATTGGGAGTTTTTAGACATTTTACTTGTCCCCTATATTGAAGCTGATTTGCCCCATAATCCTCCACTTTCCTTTGAATTTATGGCTCCAAGGATTAAAACCCCATTTAAATCAGTGGTAATCTGGATCTGTCCCCTGTGATGCAGCTGATTTTCCCCAGAACTGTTCCACTTTTGTATCTGACCAATATATACAGAGTATAAGTAAAAACAATACATTTGTGCCATTCACAAATGTACACACAACTTAGCTGTGGTGTTTATTCACAAGTGATTTAGGTGTCAATTAACTTAATTTGAAACAATATATGTTGTGAACTGCCTGAATATTCACTTCCTAATGATTTATTTTGTTATCTAATTCCATAATTACGTGTGCGGCTCACAGACCAAATGCATGCAGAAATATATAAAGTATATACCGTAAGGCATATTAATAGTAGTTATTGATTTAAACATATTATTTCAGAATGTTCTTAAAAATGGTTATTATGGGAAGGAAACTTTGATCAGTTCTTGTAAAAAAAGAGAAAAAACCCTAGAGCCCTTTAATAATTATATTAGGTTATTTATTTTAGTCTCTGACTCATTCCTCTGTTCTCTTTTCTGTTTGATTTCCTGATTTCTTTTCACTTGTTTTTTCAACTTCGCTGTTGTTTCTCTCCCTGCCCTTTTCTCTGGGACGCATTTATAAAAACAAAAGTGGAGCAAGACCTCTCTAGCGTTCAAGGGGTTAAAGGTACCATGTATATCAAAAGGATTTTTTTTAATATCAGAAGGAACTTCCCCTGACGTGTCGTTGGTGTGACCAGAATTTCTCCCCTTTTCTTTGGCCTAGAGAATTATATGTTAGAGGCCTTTAAGTGATAGTAATGTTTCAAAATAAAAGCAGCTCCAATTAATCGTCATAGTATTTTGGCCATGGAGAGTGTTATTTCAATACTGTCAGAGTAGTAGTTCAAGAGTAACTGAATGATAAAGTATCCCCCTCCAGCCCCTTTTACTGATGTAACACTGCTCACCTCAGAACAGAAAGGTGGTGTCCACATGGCTTGCTGAGAAGGACAATTTTCAATTGGTATAAGAAAAAAACCTGAAAAACCTGTCAAGGGCGGGCAGGGTTTTCATTGTTCTCACAGTAAGAAGATTGTCTCTTGCTGTGATCTGTCTGGTCTGTGGACCAGATTCCACATCTGAGGGGAGGTGGCTTACACTAGGTAAAGGGGGAGGGAGGGGGATACTTTATCATTCAATTACTCTTGAACTACAACTCTGATAGTATTGAAATAACACTCTCCATGACCCAAATACTATGAAGATTAATTGGAGCTGCTGTGTGTGTGTGTGAGAGAGAGAGAGAGAGATTTTAATTCCACACCACCACACCTGTTCATTAAACATGTTGATCAATAAATCGCCCAACATGCACATTTTATCCCTCTGAGTGTCAGGGGTAAGCAAGGCATTGTGAAGCAATGCAATGCCCACTCACTGACACTCAAAGGGTTTCGAGTACACTAAAATAAAAGAGAAGTCTCCCATCTTTCCTGGGTGTTTATTTTAGAGCAAGCATAGGTAGTATAGGGGCTTTTAAGAGCTCACGCTAAATGTACTTTGTTCATGTTGGGTGATCACAGTTGGGGAATATACAAGACAACTGTATTCTTGACTCTCTCAACAAAATAGACAAGTAGAGTACAGGAGACCAATAATAATTCCTAAAATATTAACTATTATCTTGTATAGCTCATATTAAATATACTAATAATTTCAAGATTGTTTAATAACTCAGTTAAATATGCTACTTAACAATAAGTAGATTGAGTAGAATCAATTATACATACTTAAAAATATAAAATGTTATTTATATATAAAATACATTATACAAATAATAGTTTGTACAATATTAAAACATTAGTGGATACAGAAATACAGCATAGTAAAATATCTCACATATACTGACAAACTCATATACAGTAGTAGGATATAGTAAAATCGAACTACAGTAAAATATATAGCAATATGGAAATATAAAATTACCACCATTCAATGTTCAGTCTTTACATATACAGCACTGAGCAAAAGGCTTAGTCAGGTGTGAAAAAATGCTGTATACTAAGAATCCTTTCAGAAATAGACATGTTAACAGTTTATTTTTATCAATTAACAAAATGCATAGTAAGTGAACACAGGAAAAATCTAAATCAAACAAATATTTGGTGTGACCACTAGTGATGAGCGAGCACCCCAATGCTCGGGTGTTCGGGTGCTCTGACCGAGCACCCCCGGAGGCTCGAGTGCTCGGCCGAGCACCCGAGCCCCATTGAAGTCAATGGGAGGACTCGAGCATTACACCAGGCACCCCCTGCTCTGATGAGGGGAGGGTGCCTGGTCCATAGGAAAAGGGCAGAAAATGATGGAAACACCGCAGAAATGGTTCAGGGACAGCATAGGGAGGATGTCTGGATGCATCTTGGACTCCAACATCGCTGCTGGGAACGATCTTTCGCCCGTAGTACGCCATTTTTACAGACTGACCGTAAAACACACAAAAAGGAAGATAAAAACGACTTTAGGCGAAAAATTGTTACCAAACAGTATTTGCTGTATATTTATATATCATCTACAAATTCTCCCAAAAATTTCCTCGATTTTTCTGAACTGAGGCCATGATTAAGAGGGAAACGTGCGCAGAGGCAAATTCTCCAAAAAATTTCCTTGATTTTTCTGAACTGAGGCCATGATTAAGAGGGAAACGTGCGCAAAGACAAATTCTCCCAAAAATTTCCTCGATTTTTCTGAACTGGGGCCATGATTAAGAGGGAAACGTGCGCTGAGCCGACCATCCAAAACATTATGGGTGAGGGTCTGCTGCGGAGCTGACCATCCTAAACATTATATGCGAAGGCCCGCTAGTGAGCTGATGCTATAAAACATTATATGAGAGGGCCCGCTAGAGAGCTGACCCAATAAAACATTATATGAGAAGGCCCGCTGGTGAGCTGACCTATACAAAAATTGTCAAACTGCGCCCGCTGGTGAGCTGGCCCTATATAAAAATTATATCACAGGGCCCGCTGGTGAGCTGGCCCTATATAAAAATTATATCCCAGGGTATATGGAAGAGAGTCAACCATATACCCGTTTTTTGGGTGGAAGGGGTGAATGGGAATACAGAGTATTCCCATCATTGTAAATAACATATATAAAGTGAGTTTATGTTCCCCCGGGGCTTTCCTCCAGTGGAGTGGAGAAGTCAGGGGAAATCCAGGCCTTGTTCATTTTTATAAGTGTCAACCTATCAGCATTGTCGGTGGAAAGGCGGATACGCTTATCTGTTATGATGCCACCAGTAGCACTAAATACCCGCTCAGACAGAACGCTGGCGGCAGGGCAGGCCAGCACCTCCAAGGCGTAGAGTGCCAGTTCATACCACGTGTCCAGCTTGGACACCCAGTAGTTGTAAGGCACAGAGGGATCATTGAGGACGCTGACACGGTCTGCTACGTACTCCTTCACCATCTTCCAAAACTTTTCCCTCCTTGTGACACTAGGCTGCGCGTCAGGGTGAGGGTGCTGGCGGGGTGTCATGAAGGTGTCCCACGCCTTGGAGAGTGTTGCCCTGCCTTTGTCGGAACTGCTGTGTGCTCCCCTTTTCTCCCCTTCTCGGTTGGCCAAGGTAGCACGTACTCTGCCGCCAGCGTTGTCAGATGGAAAATTTTGGAGCAATTTTTCAACAAGAACCTTCTGGTATTGCACCATTTTGCTTGTCCTCTCCACCGGAGGAATGAGAGATGAGAAATTCTCTTTGTAGCGGGGGTCCAGAAGGGTGAACACCCAGTAATCCGTGTTGTCTAAAATGCGTATAACGCGTGGGTCACGGGAAAGGCAGCCTAACATAAAGTCAGCCATGTGTGCCAGAGTACCAACAGGCAAGATTTCGCTGTCCTCACCAGGAGGATGACTCTCAATATCCTCATCCTCTTCCTCCTCTTCTGCCCACCCACGCTGAAGAGATGGAACTAAAGTTCCATGGCTACCCTCTGTAGCGGAGGCAACCGTGTCTTCCTCCTCCTCCTCCTCCGCCTCCTCCAATTGTCGCTGAGAAGACGAAGTGAGGGTGCTCTGGCTATCACCTTGTGTAAGCTCTTCCTCCCGCATTTCCACCTCTTCCACATGCAAAGCGTCGGTTTTAATTGTGAGCAGCGAGCGTTTCAGTAGACACAGAAGTGGGATGGTTACACTGATAATAGCGTTATCGCCGCTCACCATCTGTGTCGATTCCTCAAAATTGCGTAAAACCTCGCAGAGGTCTGACATCCATTCCCACTCCTCACTTCTGATTACAGGAAGTTGAACGGAGAGGCGACGACCGTGTAACAGCTGGTACTCCACTACTGCCCTCTGCTGCTCACAAAGCCGGGCCAACATGTGGAAGGTGGAGTTCCAGCGCGTGCTCACGTCACACAGCAGCCGGTGAGCTGGCAATTGTAAGCGCTGCTGCAGCTTCAACAGGCCGGCTGAAGCTGTTGATGACTTACGGAAATGTGCACACACGCGGCGCACCTTGGTCAAGAGATCATGCACATTGGGGTAGGTTTTTAGAAATCGCTGAACCACTAAATTAAATACATGCGCTAGGCATGGTACGTGTGTGAGGTTGCCGAGCTCCAAAGCCGCCACCAAGTTACGCCCATTATCACACACAACCATGCCTGGTTGCAGGTTGAGTGGCGAGAGCCACTGCTCGGTCTGGTGACTAATCCCATGCAACAGCTCTGAGGCCGTGTGCTGTTTGTCCCCAAGGCAGATCAGTTTCAGCACGGCCTGTTGACGCTTCCCCACTGCAGTGCTACACTGCTTCCAGCTACCGGCTGATGGGTGAGTGGCGCTGCATGCAGAGAATTCGGAGGTGGAAACGGAGGAGGAGGAGCCAATAACGTAGGTGCTGGCGGAAACCCTGATGGAGGTAGGGCCCGCAATCCTCGGCGTGGGTAGCACCCGTGCCATCACAGGGTCCGAGTTGCTCCCAGCCTCCACGACATTCACCCAGTGTGCCGTCAGGGAAATGTAGCGTCCCTGGCCACAAGCACTTGTCCATGTGTCAGTCGTTAAGTGGACCTTCCCAGTAACTGCGTTGGTCAGGGCACGGGTGATGTTACGGGACACATGGTGGTGTAATGCGGGGATGGCACACCGGGAAAAGTAGTGGTGGCTGGGGACCGCGTACCGAGGGACAGCTGCTGCCATCAGGCTGCGGAAGGACTCAGTCTCCACAAGCCTAAATGGCAGCATTTCGATGGACAGTAATTTGGAAAGGTGTGAGGTTAGTGCTATGGCCTGTGGGTGGGTGGCTGGGTATTTTCGCTTGCGCTCAAATGCCTGGGGTAACGACAATTGGACGCTGTGCTGGGACAGGGAAGTGGATGTGGTCGCTGATGGTGCTTCAGATGGTACAGGTGCAGGGCGGGAGGTATGCGGGCCTGCGCCTTCGACAGGCGATTGGCCGGCACCAAAAACAGGGGAAGAGGAGGCAGTGGTGTGGCCTGCAGACACAGATGGGCGATCCAGGCGTTCCTCCCACTTATTACGGTGCTTGGATGCCATGTGTCGGATCATGCTGGTGGTGGTGAGGTTTCTAGTGTTCATGCCTCGGCTCATTCTGGTGTGGCACAGGTTGCAAACTACAATTCTTTTGTCGTCCGCACTTTCCTTAAAAAAACGCCATACCGCGGAACACCTACCCCTTGGCAAGGTAGATTTACGCAAGGGGGTGCTCCGTGGAACATTTGCGGGCCGGTTTGGTGCGGTCCGCCTTCTTTCTGTAGCCACACCACTGCCTCTTCCAGCCTGTTGCGGTGCTGCAGATGGCTCACCCTCAGGACTGCTGTCATCGCTCGGCTCTACACCTTCCCAGGTGGGGTCAGTCACCTCATCGTCCACCAAGTCCTCCTCCACTTCCTCACTCTGATCATCCTCCTCATGTCTTGATCCCACCACATACTCAGTCATTGACAACTGTATATCATCCTCCTCATCAAGGTCTTGAGACAGTAATAGTGGTTGATTTAATGGCAACTGTGTCTCATCATCATCATCATCCACTACTTCCTTTGACCTTAAATGCCGTTCACATCTGTCATCTTCTTGTGATTGGGTACCCTCTAGAGGTTGTGAATCAGGGCACAAGATGTCATGTTCCTCTGCAAGCGTGCTTGGAGAGAGGGTCAAATGAAGGATTGGTGATGAGACGAGCTCCTCACTATATCCCAGTGTGGGATCACTTCTTTGACCAGACCCTCTATGGTGGGAGGAAGGATGATCAGAGTGAGGATTATGTTGACCAGACTCTTGGCTACTGAGAGTGGACTTGGTGGAAGACAGGGTGGTGCTTAACCGACTGGAAGCAGTATCAGCTGACATCCAACCGACCACCTGTTCGCAGTGGTCGGACCTCGAGAGTGATGTCCTGCGACGCCCTGTAAAATAAGACATGAAGCTAGGTATGGTGGATGTCTTTCTTTCTTGTGCTCTGGCACCAGGCACAGTTTCTACGCGTCCTGACCCGCGCCCTGAACTATCAGGATCACGTCCACTTCCCCGTCCCTTTTTACCCGCCTTCTTCATATTACACGGAATATGTGCTGCAAATCTGCAACTGTGCACAGTACACAGAATGTGCTGCTAAACTGCGGCGAAGCACACTGAATAGAATATGTGACTTTGATATTTTACAGTTTGAAGACTTAACAGTATTTTTTCCTATTCTGCAACTGTGCACAGTACACAGAATATGCTGCTAAACTGCGGCGAAGCACACTGAATGGAATATGTGACTTTGATATTTTACAGTTTGAAGACTTAACAGTATTTTTTCCTATTCTGCAACTGTGCACAGTACACAGAATATGCTGCTAAACTGCGGCGAAGCACACTGAATGGAATATGTGACTTTGATATTTTACAGTTTGAAGACTTAACAGTATTTTTTCCTATTCTGAAACTGTGCACAGTACACAGAATGTGCTGCTAAACTGCGGCGAAGCACACTGAATAGAATATGTGACTTTGATATTTTACAGTTTGAAGACTTAACAGTATTTTTTCCTATTCTGCAACTGTGCACAGTACACAGAATGTGCTGCTAAACTGCGGCGAAGCACACTGAATAGAATATGTGACTTTGATATTTTACAGTTTGAAGACTTAACAGTATTTTTTCCTATTCTGAAACTGTGCACAGTACACAGAATGTGCTGCTAAACTGCGGCGAAGCACACTGAATAGAATATGTGACTTTGATATTTTACAGTTTGAAGACTTAACAGTATTTTTTCCTATTCTGCAACTGTGCACAGTACACAGAATATGCTGCTAAACTGCGGCGAAGCACACTGAATGGAATATGTGACTTTGATATTTTACAGTTTGAAGACTTAACAGTATTTTTTCCTATTCTGCAACTGTGCACAGTACACAGAATATGCTGCTAAACAGCGGCGAAGCACACTGAATGGAATATGTGACTTTGATATTTTACAGTTTGAAGACTTAACAGTATTTTTTCCTATTCTGCAACTGTGCACAGTACACAGAATATGCTGCTAAACTGCGGCGAAGCACACTGAATGGAATATGTGACTTTGATATTTTACAGTTTGAAGACTTAACAGTATTTTTTCCTATTCTGAAACTGTGCACAGTACACAGAATGTGCTGCTAAACTGCGGAGAAGCACACTGAATAGAATATGTGACTTTGATATTTTACAGTTTGAAGACTTAACAGTATTTTTTCCTATTCTGAAACTGTGCACAGTACACAGAATGTGCTGCTAAACTGCGGCGAAGCACACTGAATAGAATATGTGACTTTGATATTTTACAGTTTGAAGACTTAACAGTATTTTTTCCTATTCTGAAACTGTGCACAGTACACAGAATGTGCTGCTAAACTGCGGCGAAGCACACTGAATAGAATATGTGACTTTGATATTTTACAGTTTGAAGACTTAACAGTATTTTTTCCTATTCTGAAACTGTGCACAGTACACAGAATGTGCTGCTAAACTGCGGCGAAGCACACTGAATAGAATATGTGACTTTGATATTTTACAGTTTGAAGACTTAACAGTATTTTTTCCTATTCTGCAACTGTGCACAGTACACAGAATATGCTGCTAAACTGTGGCGAAGCACACTGAATGGAATATGTGACTTTGATATTTTACAGTTTGAAGACTTAACAGTATTTTTTCCTATTCTGCAACTGTGCACAGTACACAGAATGTGCTGCTAAACTGCGGCGAAGCACACTGAATGGAATATGTGACTTTGATATTTTACAGTTTGAAGACTTAACAGTATTTTTTCCTATTCTGAAACTGTGCACAGTACACAGAATGTGCTGCTAAACTGCGGCGAAGCACACTGAATGGAATATGTGACTTTGATATTTTACAGTTTGAAGACTTAACAGTATTTTTTCCTATTCTGCAACTGTGCACAGTACACAGAATATGCTGCTAAACTGCGGCGACGCCCACTGAATGGAATATGTGACTTTGATATTTTACAGTTTGAAGACTTAACAGAATGTCCTCTAATCTGCAACTTTGCACACTAAACAGAATATATGTTTTTTTTTTTTTTTTTTTTTTCCCCCCCACACAAAATAAACTGCTGCCCCCACACACAGTAGTCCTAAAAAGGACTTTTGGTTCTTTTTTTTTGTTCAACAACATTTTTCTTCTCCCTACACTGACTTTCTCTTCCTATCCTCATCTCTCCCTGGCTAAGACTGAGCCGAACTCGCTGGTCAGGTGCTATACAGCACCCGACCACGGGTTCTGGCCAGCCAATCAGTGTAATGCCAGCAGCCAACATGGCTGCTGGCATTACACTGATGTCAGAGCCTCCCTGCACGTTTATTGGCTGCGCAGCAGCCGCGAAACGTGCGGGGAGGAGACCCGAACATGGCGGGCGAGCACATGCGGTACTCGTACGAGTACCGCCATGTGCCGAGCAGAGCGATGCTCGAGCCGATCCGAGCATCGGCCGAGCATGCTCGCTCAACACTAGTGACCACCCTTTGCAATCAAAACAGCATCAATTCTTCTAGGTACACTTGCACAAAGCCATTGAGTTTGTAGGCATATATTCAGGTGTATGATTAAACAATTATACCAAACAGGCGCTAATGATCATCAATTTAATATTTGAGTTGAAACACAATCATTAACTGAAATAGAAACAGCTGGGTTAGTAACAGAGAAACTCAACTAACAAGGTGAGATTGCTGAAGACCTTTTAATGTCAAACGTCATACACCATGGCAAGACTGAGCACAGCAACAAGACACAAGGTAGTTATACTACATCAGCAAGGTCTCTCCCAGGTAGAAATTTCAAGGCAGACAAGGGTTTCTAGATGTGCTTTCCAAGCTCTTTTTTAAGAAGCATAAAGAAACAGGCAATGATGAGGACCGTAGACGCAGTGATCGGCCAAGGAAACTTAGTGCAGCACCTGAAAGACACATCATGCTTACTTCCATTCACACTCTGAAGATGTCCAGCAGTGCCATCAGTTCAGAATTGGCAGAAAACAGTGGGATCCTGGTACACTCATACACTGTCTGGAGAAGTCTGGTCAGAAGAGGACTTCATGGAAGACGTGTGGCCAAAAACCATATCTCCGACGTGGAAACAAGGCCAAGTGACTCAACTATGTAGGAAAACACAGGAAATGCTGTACAGAAAAATGGCAGCAGGTGATCTGGACTGATGAGTCAAAATTTGGCTGTAGCAGAAGGCAGTTTGTTCACCAAAAGGCTGGAGAGTAGTACAGCAATCAGTGTCTGCTGACAACAGTGAAGTATGGGGTAAAATCCTTGCAAGTCTGGGCTGTATTTCTGCAAATGGAGTTGGGGATTTGGTCAGAATTAATGATCTCCTCAATGCTGAGAAATACAGGCAGATACTTCTTCATCATGCAATGCCATCAGGGAGTGTCATGGCTTCTGGGTTTTTCCTTAATTTCTGGGATTAACTGCTCTCCTTCCTGAATTTCCTTGGTCTTCGCCCTTTTGTTACACCTCTTTGTTTTGGGCCTATATCTAGCACTGACACTGGAAGTGATGGTATGGCCCCTACAGAGCCCCGATCTCAACATCATTGAGTCTGTCTGGGATTACATGAAGAGAGAGAAGCAAATGAGGCTGCCTAAATCCACAGAAGAACTGTGGTTAGTTCTCCAAGATGTTTGGAACAACCTACCTGCCGAGTTTCTTAACAAACTGTTTGCAAGTGTACCTAGAAGAATTGATGATGTTTTGAAGGAAAAGGGTGGTCACACCAAATATTGACTTGATTCAGATTTTTCTTCTGTTCACTCACTATGCATTTTGTTAATTGATAAAAATAAACTATTAACTTGTCTATTTTGAAAGCATTCTTACTTTACAGCATTTGTTCATACCTGCCTAAGACTTTTGCACAGTAGTGTGTATATCATACAGCACCAACTCATAGATGCAGATCCAGTATTAGATATTTTTCTATTATACAAAGTATTTCAATCCAAACAACCTATCTCAATTGATCTAGCATTCACCATTCAAATATTCAACACGAAAAACATACTCATCAAAGCATATCAAGCTAAAAATGTTTCTTGTACTTTACTCACAGATCATAAAATCACACGCCTATCACACACAACCATTCATCTGGCAAACAATTTTTGCGTATCCTTTGGAAATCATGCTATAATTAACTGAATGGAATACTTACAAACTATAGTTCATATTTCCAGTTCCATAGGAAATCACGATCTACCCCAAATAAATGGGTGATAATAAGGCCTCCAGAAGCTTCACAAGAACAATATTAATAAAAATATAGTTACCAGTCTTCAGATTGTGTCCTTATCTGTGCTGAATGGATATTCAGTGGCCTGGATTTCCTGAAAGTTCCTTGTATGTTCCAAATGTAATCCCGTTTTTCTTTATCTCCCCCTTTTTTCTGTGTTTTAATTCTTTAAAGAATACAATAACCTGCTATCTGACAACACCACCCATTAGAATCCTGGCTGTCAGTGATAGGGCAATTGTTATCTTTTTTAATTATGGGTTTAACTAAATTTTGTAAGTATTTTGGACAAGAAGTTTTAAGTTTTCTCAACTCTTAATTTGACTAACCTTTATTAAAACTAGTTTTTCATCAATAGATGGCGCTAAAAGACTGCAGATGATTTAAAGGGACACTAATGTCCCATAAAATGTTTCTTGTTTCTCCTGCTGTCAGCAGGAGATTCGAGTCGTAAGACTTGAGGAGGCTCTTCAGCAGAGCCGAAATTGCGTTATTGAAAACAAGCATCATTTTTTTATGGGATATTAGTGTCCCTTTAAGAAAACATCCTCAAAAAATTCATCCACATAAATGGATAAGTGGAATTACAGCCTCAGAAATCTCTTAGAACCTTGGGTAAGTTTTATTAAGTCAACATCTTACCCACATATAATAGAATTTATTTTAACACCCCCACCTATTTGTGATACCAGGTTATTAAATTGTCTGAGGCAATTCTAAAATCTATGGTGTTTGTTTTTATCTTTAAAAAAAAAAAAAAAAAAAAAATATATATATATATATATTTCTATATAAGGATATTATTAATACATAGTATGTATAATTGAGATTCTCATACATAAAATATATACTATTGATTTCATATTTATAATATGAATCTGTTTTCTATGTTGCTACAAACTCGCTCGCTACGATCTTTCATAATGATATTTATGAGCTTGCTATGAGTCATGCAGTTTATTGTGCCTGATACAAGAATCTGCTATTCATTAGCAAAAAGACTTTAAAGGGATAGTAATACTTAAAATGTACTAATCCCTATATTGTAGGCATTAAAAAAAGAAACGTATTAAGTTCCCCCCTCCCTCCCTTTTCCCTGAAGTCAGCGTTCTAGCTGACTGAAGGGGAATCCGGTCTTACGTGCATCAGGAGGCTCTGCAGCAGAGACGAGATCTCGTTAGTAAAAAAAAAAATCCTTCACCGAAACGGTCTTCTACGTGTGCTTGGTTTGCAATACCATCTTGGCAATACTGCGAGTACCCCTATTTAAGTGTGAACTACTCCCCACTGATGAGGATGAGTCTACAATTCCTTCCCGTCCCTTCCAAATCTTTCTGCTAGACAATGAGCATGTATCTTATTATAAAAAAATACTATTATAAAGAAAAATAAGTATTATAAATTAAAAAAAACACAAGTCACTCACACTACTTACTTCACTGACCCTTATTGCTCTAACACTAACTCAAAACATTTTGATGACCCTCACTACCCTAACACTAAACCAGTCTGAATGACCCTCACTTTCCTAACACTGACTCACAATTTAAATGAATCTCCCTCATTGTCCTAACATTAACTTACACAATCTGACTGTCCCTCACTGCCCTAGCACTAATTCTCACTTAAATTATGGTCACCGATCTAACCCTAAGTCACACACACTTCACAAACTTCAGAAATCCCAAATATTCTTTTGAACAGCTCTCTCCTCTCCTAAAACACCTCTACTCCTCTTTCTCTACTTACAAAGCTCACACTGAAATACTGTAAATTCTTGGCTTTCATAGTAGACGCTCACAGGAAATTAAGGAGTGTTTTCTACTAGGCAAGAAATTCCCGCCTCCAAACATAAATGGCATAGGGTGGAGGAAAAACATATGTTCTGGGACTACTGAGCAAAACATGGGTACTTTCGTTGCTGAGAGATTTTTTAGACAATAGCTATTACAGTTAAAACTTATCAACAGTGCCACCTAGTGTTCAAAATACAATTTTCTTTATAATTAATTGTATAGCAGATCCTTAGTCACAGATTATGGCTAAAATAAAATGAAAATCAAAGTCCAGCACACCTAACAAAATAAACACAGGGAGATTACTGTATATTACATACACAGGGTGCCTGAACATCTAAAAAAGAGATATCCACAAAAAAGAAAACGTTATAGTAGATAGTATATAGGCACTCAACTCCTCAAAATAACTACATAAATAATAATAAAGAAAAACAAGTAAATAAAGATAAGATACATTTAATAAATAGCATTGCAATTCCCCTGAGGTAGAAACACACGTCAAACCCAAGTAATAATTGAAAACAACAGAACACTTGCCGCTAGATGCCGGCATCTATATATAAAGTGTTTTATAAGTAACCACTCCCCAAAAATAAATAAATCAATTATTTGTAAAGGTGCCCAGATAAAGTTAGATGATAATAATGACCAGATATGTCATGACAAAATCATATGAATGCTGGATGTCAACAGTATCTAGACAGTTCTTGTCCTTGTAATTCAAGTAATCCACAATGTAATCTTCAGCACACATAAACGCAGACAAAGTGAATCATTTATATAGAGAGGATACATCATAGCAGACATGGATATCCAGAGACATACTGTAATAAAGATATAGTCCTGCAAATTCTTAACTCGCACAGATGTATATGTCACACTGGAGTCTATGAACAGAGATCTAGAGATGTAGCCGACATATTAAGATACAGTCCTACAAATTCTTGTAGGACTGGGAACTATGGAGCTCACTCACATTATAGATTTAATAAGAATGGAATGCTCTCACCATTTCCATGTGATATATTCAACGTAACAATCTCGATAATCACCATGTGTATATTAATTACCCTTTTGCGGTCTTCCCATGGCATCTTTGCATATAGTTACATTGTAACCTGAATCCTCTCGTTTCTTTTGCTGCTTCTCTTTGATGTACACCAAACCACCATACTGCATGTGTATGCGGTTCTTTAGTCTGAATTTACCCAAATATCACGGTCCCCGTGATCTTGTGTGTCACTCGTTGCTGTGGTGCTCCCTGATTGGCTGTGCTGTTTTGGCCCGCCCCTGGTTCCCCTTTTTATACTGGCCGCTGGCACCAGTCTGGTGCCCTTTCATGGTGTTCCTGAGCCTTGCTGCTGTTCTTTGCGTTCCTGATTTCCGTGTACCGACTAGGCCTGCTTGTGACTCTCCTGTGTTCCTGCTCGTTGCTGATCCGGCTTGCCTGCGAACCTGCTCTGGTATCTGACCCGGCCTGGCTGACGTTCCTGCTTGTTGCTGATCCGGCTTGTCTACGAACCCGCTCTGGTATCCGACCCGGCCTGGCTGACGTTCCTGCTCGATGCTGATCCGGCTTCTACGATTCTCCACAGTTCCCGGTTCCAGTCTATCTACGTTCCTGCTGCTGACTACTGGGCGACATTCTTTCTCCTGGAGTCGCGCTCGTGCTCAAGACTGACCTTAACCCTTGAGTCACTGTTCACTGTCAAACGCTACTGAGCTATACTACTGCTGAGTCTCCTTAAGCTTGCAGAGCGATTATCAGGGCGATTCCAATTGCTGAGCAGATTCCTTGCTGTGCCTCGCCTCCAAGTGCCTTGTTAACCCGTTCAGTGCTACGCTACTACTGTTGAGCTGGCCGCTTGGGCCTGAGAGATGGCGGCTCATAGTCCATCTATGCAGAGTAGTTGTTCCGGTACCGTACCGGTGGTCATCTTGCCCACGCACTTGCACTGGGGGAGTAGTTATACGCCCGTGGGGGCTACCTGGCACTAGCTATTGGCTTCCATTTATCCCCGAGGGGGCTAGATCCTTGCTCTTGCAGCTTGTAGTCTCCGGTTTACGCCCGTGGGGGCTAACGACTCACAGTTCCCAAATACTGGTGGCACTTGTTACGCCCGTGGGGGCTATCCATTATTGCTCTAGCGTTCTGTGTCAGTTCTGTCGTGCAAGTCGAGTGCTCCTACAGACTTGGTTTTGACTCCTCATACTTATACAAGCTTCAGTTACACCTTGGGCGTGCCTACACCACAACAAAGACTGATGAGGACTGAGTTAACTATTATGTGTCCCTGTTTGGGTTACCAGTCCTAGTATATCTTTCTTGTACATAATTTCTACTTTGTCTGTTCTCAGTATACTGGCCTGTAAGGGTCTAGACATTTGTTCTTGTTTACCCTGTGTGCCTGTAGAGGGCGATATTGTGCATTAATTTATTTACTAAAACTGCGTTTTACCATACAATCTGTCTGAAGTGTCTGAAAACCGTAACACCAAACTTCAGCAACAAAATAAATCTGGAACACCTCTCCTCCATAGATGGTCCAGAGCATGTAGCTTAACAGAATCCAACACCTACATGTTTAGTCCCATACATCAGAGCTTTGTCAAGGTGGACAAAGCTCCGATATTTGGGGCGAAACATGTAGGGAAGACCTCAAAAGTGTGATTAATACAAACATGGTAATTATCGAGATTGTCGAGCTGAAGATATCACACTGAAATGTTGAGAGCATTCCATTTTTATTAAATCCATAGTGTGAGTGAGCTCCATAGTTCCCAGTCCTACAAGAATTTGTAGGACTGTATCTTAATATGTCTGCTACATCTCTGGATCTCTGTTTTTGCTATGATGTGTCCTCTCTATATGCAGACTTTGTCTGCATTGATGTGTGCTGAAGATTACATTATGGATTACTTGAGTTATGGGGCGAAGAACTGTCTGGATACTGTTGACATTCAGCATTCATATGATTTTCTCATGACATGGTACCCTGATGTGAGCTGTCTAACTGATGCAGATTTGATAGGTAGCAGACAAGAATAAGTATTTTGTTGAGGACCAAGTCAAGGCATCATACTCCATCAGTTGTGTAAAAACACACACAGTAGTTGAGTAATGACCAGCTAAAGCACATGAGGCAGTAAAGTGGTAGTTCAAAAACTGACTGCAGCCATGGTTGCTGCAGCGTGTGCAATAAATGATGATGATCCCTCTTTCCCAGGGAGGATGCAGTTTGTCAAGGTCCCACAAAAAGTTCCACCAACGCCACCACCACCAACGACAGTACTATAAATAAAAACAAAAGCACACTGAAGACGATGAGTCACATTCTAGTGTTGATGATAGCATAATGGAGGAACGTGTAGCAGCTGAACCAACTTTTGCATCTGACAGTGAAACAAGCAACCGCCAAAACACCTGTCCTCAAAGTAGTAGTGAATTTTTGTAAGTAAAAGGTTAAATAAATTGTATGACACCTCTAAAAGCTTAGAGCAATATAAGAGTAGTGGGCATAAAGTAGAGAGTGATGCTGAGGATGACCTAATAATGACTGATGATGATGATGATGCAGATCTAGAATATATACCTCCAACATCCTCCTCTTGTTCAGATTCAGATGAAGTTGAGATGAGTGAGATGATGCGTTATATGGCCAGAAGGTTAGCTGAAAGGCAAAAGCTCAATATTCCCCCCACTGAAAGAAGCATTGTGCCTGTTCATAAACTGTTGACCCTGGACAATCAAATATGCCCAAAATACACAGTCATCATCAGTATTGTTGCCTCTTTCAAGTCCAAGCCCCACTCAGCCACACACACTTGTGTTGAGTAACCAGCAGCAACAACAACAAGCAACAACAACAACAAACAACAACAAAGGTTATTAACATCCACAACATTATCTATGATGAGTGCCTCTGCTGATGATGCTGGAAGTGCTGGACCTTTGACACCTAGTAGTCATAGCAGTAGAACTGTATCAACATCTAGCTCCAGTAGTAGTAGCAGCCCCTCAGGAAAACCGAAGTCCATGAAGTCCACAGTATGGAAATACTTCTCTCAGGATCCGAAAGCTAAGCATGTTGCTATCTGTTGTCTCTGCAAACAACACAACAACAGGGGAAACCAAGCTCAAACCTAGGCACCTCTTCAATGAGATACCACCTGAAGCACAACCACAGGTCTGACTGGGAGACTCACCATGGACATGTCACAGGTGCAGCAGCAGAAGCACTCCAAAAAGTTTCCAGGGCTCTGGGGCAGATAAGAGAAGTAATGATGTGTCAGAGAGTGTGCCATTGCCAAAAGTTAGTTTGTTCCAAATAACACCTATGACTCATGTTGAAGAGAAGTATGATGACTCTAGGTTTGCTTTAGGAGACGACATCCATAGAGTGCCTACACATACTGCTGCTACCCCCACCACCTCCACAAGTGATGGCATTAAAAGTTACATAGTTCTTCTACTATGTACTGCTATCCTACACTTACTAAGCTCTTAGAAAGAAATAAAAACCTGCACAAACATAATGCAAAAGTATGCCTATGTAATAGTAAACTTGCCAAAATGTTGGCAGTTGACCTGCTACCCTTTTCTTTTTTTGAAAACAGAGACTTTAAAGAACTGATGTCACGTGTTGCACTCTGCTGGAATATCCCAAGCCACAGTTATTTTCAAGGATGGTTGTGCCATGTTACATAAGCAGGAAGTTAGTGTTGTGGGCAAATGACCAAGGCACTCAGTCTGTTAACAAACTTTTCAAGGCATATGTTGTTGTAGGACTCACAACTTTTAGTTTTTTAGTTCTCCACTTCAGCCCTCAGAAGAAGTAATATTGTGGTGGAAAAAGTTGCAGTCATAGGAAACATAGTTAAATAATTTATTGGGAATGGCAAAAAGGAGAAAATGTCTGCTGTGGCAAAAAGTTTCATAAAAAATATTTTTTCCACGAAAAGTAATGCTTTTCACCTACCCCTACTCACCAGACGACTGTCCTGAGTGATGGAAGTTGTAGTCTGACAGCAGTCCAGGGTTTCATATTGCTTACAGTGCTCTAGGGCATACACCAAGGTTAACACCTGTGCTGGACTTGTACATCCCCGCCCCCCGGTTCTTTATAGTTTTACCACTTCAGGGACATTAAAATCTTGATAAACACTGATTTTAGTACCATGCTGGAAATCTACACAACAACACATGGATTAAAGAGATTTAAAGAGATTTATCATAAATCTCTAATTAACACAACAGCGTAAGATACACTAGTTCACAGTGCACATTGCATTGTATTTCACACTGATTATAATATCCCTATAGAAACTTGCCTTCATTTTTGACGTTGAAGTTTTGGTTGCTTGGTTTGGCCAAAATATCTTTGCATGCTACAAGAAAACACCACAATTTCAGTAATGTCCTAACTAGTGTTGAGCGAGCACCCCGATGCTCGGGTGTTCGGGTGCTCTGACCGAGCACCCCCTGAGGCTCGAGTGCTCGGCCGAGCACCCGAACCCCATTGCATTAAATGGGAGGACTCGAGCATTACACCAGGCACCCCCTGCTCTGATGAGGGGAGGGTGCCTGGTCAATGCCCCCCTTCATCTCCACAATGCCCCTCTTCCACAATGTCCCCCTTCCACAATGTCCACCTTCATCTCCGCAATGTCCCCCTTCATCTCCGCAATGCTCCCTTCATCTCCGCAATGTCCCCCTTCATCTCCGCAATGCCCCCTTCATCTCCGCAATGCCCCCCTTCCACAATGTCCCCCTTCCACAATGTCCCCCTTCCACAATGTCCCCCTTCATCTCCGCAATGTCCCCCTTCATCTCCACAATGTCCCCCTTCATCTCCGCAATGCCCCCCTTCCACAATGTCCCCCTTCCACAATGTCCCCCTTCATCTCCACAATGTCCCCCTTCATCTCCGCAATGCCCCCTTCATCTCCGCAATGCCCCCTACCTCCAGTCCCTGGTGGTCCAGCGGAGCGTCTGCAAGATCTGTGCCTCCTCCGGCACAGATCCCTGCCACCCGAACATGGCGGACGAGCACATGGCGGTACTCGTACGAGTACCGCCATGTGCCGAGCAGAGCGATGCTCGAGCCGATCCGAGCATCGGCCGAGCATGCTCGCTCAACACTAGTCCTAACTAATATTATTTTTCCTATCATACAACTTATATGATTGTCATGGGTATTGCTTCTGTTTTTCATGATCTCTCCATGTGCATCATAGTTTATTTAACCCTTTAAGGACCAGAAGGGAATGCAGCTTATTACTAAGCAATGCATTGTATGTCCTGGGTTCCATAAACATTTAATAATGTATGAAAAGAGAGAGATGATAAGCACTATAGAGTAGAAAACTGTGGGAGGTGCATCTGTGTGGTGGTGGGTTTGAATACAGTAAGCTTCTCTAATTACATATTTAATAATGGAAGAATATAAGGCCATCCAAGAACCAGCACTAGTGCTTAGAACTTGCAGCATTTCACTGTTCTCACCAGTCACATTGATATTGGGGTCAATCAGGGAGAAAAGAGGCTCCATAGTTACAATGTATGTGCTAGAACTGCCTAAGTGCTGAATCTCAGCTAAATGTAATCTGATGGGATTTTCCCCTTTTCCCCTGACTTCCTATGCCCATGCTGAACATATTGAGCATATTTTGTCCACACTCTGCAACCAAAATGAACTTCAAAAAGGAATGGGATTTATTAGTAATGTTTTATGACATGCACTGGTTCACAATCTGTATGTCAGCAGTGGGTTATCTGAGGCCCTCCATCCCTGACAAGCCAACAGATAATGGGAGTTGCAATCCACAACAGCTGGAAAGCCTCAGGTTGCCAACTTCAGCACTGGGAGTAGATTTGTCCTTCTCGTTAGCTTTTGTGTTGATGAATAGCATCTGACTTTTATGAAAATTGTCCTACCTGGTAAAGAATTCTACATGCTTTGAATGTATTGCTAAACTCCTAAAATTCAATACATTATTGGCCATATTATCATCAAGCTAAATAAATGCAATGCTAGAGTCAACTAACTGCACCAAAGTTTTGAAATGGAAATTCTGCAAATTTCCATTGATTTAAATCAGGATTGTAATCTCATGAATGCTAGAGAGACCTTTCTAAGCATTCAAGGGGTTAAATCCCTATTTAAATCAATATGAATGTTCATTTCAAACCAATGGTGTTGCTGGATTGTTCCAGAATTGTTCCTCTTTAGCTGGATAAATATGGCCACATGTCTCACTTTTTAAACATGAGATGGTGCCTGTATGGCTTCTCTAGGTGGAGAATAAGGCACTTTCCATCTGATACAATACTATTTTTTCAGTCTTTGCACCATATTTTAGCAGCAGTAATTAATAGGCAAAGCAGAATAAGATTTTTATGAAATTCAGGAGTCATATAAAATTAAATTGGTGTAGGAAGCAAGAGCAGATCAGTGTGTCAGGGCCAGAAATGGAAGTGCTTTAACGGGGTATGGCTCTTAATGTAGTCTGCATAACTATGGATTCCAGAAGACTATTACATGAAGATGATTAATATATACATGTGCATTAGCTAGAAAAAAACAGCAGGCAGGCTCTTGACAATCTCAGAATCTATTTTGGTCCATGGTATAGCAGAAAATAACATGCTTTAGCAAGAAGTGTGAAAGACTGGTTGGAACCGATTAATGCATTGCCAATTATTGTAAAAACAATACTGCAAAAACATATAAATACATATGTTTGAAATACTAAATAGAAACAAACATTTTAGTAAAAAATGTAAAAATAACAAAAAAGGGCTTGTTACCATCTCAAAATCTATTTTGGTTCCTTGGAATAGTGCAAAATAACCATTTTTCCTTAGCAAGTGGTGTAACAGACCTGTTGCAGTTTATTAATGTACTTTAAATTATTGTAAAGCACCTCCCTGATGATATAAGAAAAATTTGTGTTTAATTTATGTATTGGGACCAAAAAAACAAACAAAAAAAAAAAAATCCCAATATGACTATCCACCAAAAAAGTAAAGTTTCCAAGTAATCAGATATGGTATTTAAATAACTGAACCACTGCACTAAGCTTGTATTCTGCATTTATTCAGCCATAAAGAATCCATTGACATTGATGGATTGAATCAGAAAATTATATTACTTGTGTAAAGCAAATGTCTTTTTAAGATTAATGAATATTTCTGAATGACAATTATTTTTAAAAAATACAATTTTCTTCTTCTGTTCATCCGTTTTCATATTCTACATGTTCTGATAATCAGATGGTTTTTGACCTTGTCCTGAATAAGGCCTACAGAATCTAACAATGATTTATTTTAAATTTAAATTGAAAAAACATCATTGACTAATTGTTTTATCTTAATGATGATCATCAGATAGTCTTTGTTTTTTCTTTTTATTTTTATAGTGTATTTTTTTATTCAGGAGCAAGTTTGTTACAAGAAGAGTAGAAATGCAATTTTGCATTCCATAGTAGGCATCAAAAAACAAAAGAAGCCGCTAACATGGTAGACTTCTAAGAAATGGATAAGTTGACAGAGGTGATTGTACCAGATATAAATACAGTCATGTATAAACTTAGGTTCAAACTCCCACCAAGGACCAACTAAAGTCACACATATATATAAAAGAGGAATCATCATGTGACTTAATTTATGTCTCCTTCAGGAAACACACACACCCGGAGCGGCAGTAAGGAGGAGTTATACATATCTCTTCTATTCCTCCCGTTCCAATGGTGTAAGCATGGGATTTGATTTATATATACAGTGCTGAAATGTTGACAATAATTTGAAAATTGTATTGCAGTTGTTGCGTGTATCACCAAGGCATTATTTGGACAAGACATTGCAACACTGTTGCTGACAGAAGCAATTATGTATCACTCTGGAAATGTCAGGAGAAATTGGTTAAAGGGATAGTAATACTTCGTTTTAACTTTATTTTATTTTGTAGGCATTAAAAAAACATGAAGAATGATATAAGTCTTATCTCTCAAACCTTTATGGTTTATGAGATATTCACAAGCAAAGTTTCCCCCTCCCGCCCCTTTTATCTACTGTAAACAATCTCTTCTCAGATGTGGAATGCAGTCCATAGACTGGACAGATAACAGAAGGGGACACTCTTATTCCTATGAAAACAATGAAATCCCTGCCCCCCTTGACAAGCTTTTCAGGTTTTTCCCTTATCTTAATTGAAGATTGTCCCTCTCTGCAGTCTACCTGGGCAGCTCCCTTCTGCCCTGGCTGAAAAGTGTTACATCAGTAAAAGGGGCGGGAGGGGGATACTTTGCTTGTGAATATCTCTTAAACCATAAAGGTTTGAGAGATAAGACTTATATCATTCTTCATGTTTTTTTAATGCCTACAAAATAAAGTTAAAAAGAAGTATTACTATCCCTTTAAATTCTTCCTATGTCTGATTATGCACAGAGTAGCAGATGAGTTAAATGATCCTCAACCTATAAGCTAAGGTGACCATGTATCTGTATCACGGTGCCCGTGATTCAGCGACATTTTGACATGTTTTCTTCCTGATGCCTTGTTATTGGCTGTGCTGTCTAGCTCTTCCCAGTGACAGACTTTAAATACCTTGGGCTGGCACTTAGGGGTCACCCTTTCGTGGTGTATCTGTTGCCTAGCGCTAGTTCCGATTACTCTCATTGATACCAGTGTATAACCCGGACTGTTTTGACTACTCTGCCTGTTTACCGTTCCTGCTCTGTGTACCGACCCAGATTGGCTGATGTTCCTGCTTCCTGTATTGATCTGGCCTGGCTGATGTTCCTGCTCCATGTACCGACTCCGCCTGTCTGGTGATCCTGCTCCGTGTACCGACCCGGCGTGATTGGAGATCCTGCTCTGTGTACCGTATCGGCTTGGCTGACGTTACTGCTCCGTGTACCGACCCGGCTGGGTTGAAGTTCCTGCTCCTGTTCTGTTCCTGCTTGCTAGCCACTCCACTCTCGCTGTTGCTCACGCTCAGTGGTCTTGCCAGAGCTCCGGTGGTCCGGTTCCGCATTGTAGTCCAGTCCTTGATCCGCTTACACATTGTGCCCTGTGTGACCCTCCGGTATATTCCGATTAGCACCACAATCGCTTGGTCTGTTTCTGCCATTACTGAGGTCGGGTTCAGTTGGGCGCCTCAGGTTACTTCCACTCTGCAGACTGGAGTATTCGTTAACCCCTTCAGGGTTGGTGCTGGGCATTTGTATATGAGTCTGAAGTCTCAGTTGGGCGCATGTTATCCTACTGCTCTAAACACTGACTCACGCTTGTTTGTAGTCTCCGGTGGGCTATGTTGCCTTAGCCAGATCTATGCTGGCTTAACCCGTTACATACTTGTCAGTCGCTGTTGTGACTCTCTGCGTAGAGAGTTACATTGGGCCTCCCATCATTAGGGCCAACTCAGTCATTGGCCTAATTAACTTCTCTTGGTCATATTTACACTGTATCAACTGTGATTTACCTGACCTGTGTCAGTACTGTATATTTGTTCTACATACTGGACCCGTGTGGGTTAATCATGCAACTGTAACCTGTCCTATGTCAGTTTACCATATTTCTGTATGCTGGACCCGTGAGGGTTACTGTTATTCATTGTGTGCAAATAAAATTGTGTTTTACCAAGACCTTCCGTTTCTGAATGTACTGAACCATAACAATCTGTTTAACCTCTTAAGGACCAGGCATACCAGTGTCTTCTTACACTTGAGGACCAGGGCCATTTTATTTGGAGAGCCAGCGCATGTGAGCAATCCCATGTACCGGCATGCAGAAAGAATAGCTTTAACTGACTGCCCCGGTCTTTGAGCAGTCAGTTTTAGATTCCTCTCATGATCACAGAGCACTCTTAGGGGCTTTTTGATCAAAAAACTCATGTCGTGCCAGGACCTTCACCGGTCCTTTACAGACTGAAAGTTGTGACAATTCCACAGTCCTTAAGGGGTTAATTCAGGGGATGCTTATGAATATTGAATTCTGCAGGACTGCACAGGAATCAGTGCAACCCTTGAGTGTGTGATTTTTAAACACTTTCCTGATTTAAAGGGATATGTGTTCACCCAACTCTGGGACAATTATATTGATTCCACCCGCTTATTAGCATGACATTGTTGTTCTTTGAAATCACTCAGTATGCATGGAGGGTTAAAGAGCGGCACTACGGAAACTCTGTAAAACCAGCTGGATTTCTCAGCACAAAAGGAGAGACTACAATACTTTACTTGGCTTCTTTCCTTTCCAGGTGCTGAGTTTTGCTTGCGCTACCTGCCTGATAACATTTACTGCTTTCCTTAAAAGCAAAACAGATGAAAAGAGCACTTACTACCGTGTGAGAAATGTTTTGCCTTGATCCTTGCACAGAAAATTATCTCAAGAAAGGAGATCTCCTTAAGTGGAAAGTTCGCCTTCTATTCCTGTCAGGATAATATATTTTTTGACTGAGACAATTAAGTTCCATCCAGACCTGGTTGAGACTGATATTCTATGACTGATTGACAGATACTGCAAACTGACACCCAAGAGACAGACAAGTACAAGTGACACTGACTTTTACAAGCTCCAGTAGGAGGGACCAGCATACTGACTAAGGTGTGGCTGTGCAGTGGTGCTGCACAACTTATCAATGTATGTCTAATCATTTGGAAGTTAACAGGTCCATCCTTATAATGATGTTGGGAGAGAGAGAAAAAGAGAAAAAGCAACTGCTGCAATTCTGACACTAGCTAAAGGCAGATAGGCTTAATGTTGGGAGGAGTCACAGTTGAATGAAGTGTGTTTGTTAAATTTTTTTGTGGGTAATGATAGATTGGAACAGTTTATTAAAAAAAAAAAAAAAAAAATGTTGACAGAATTTGTTACTCCCACTGTGAGATGCAGCATTTGGTTTATCTGCTACACCCTCGTACACTATGCTATTAACAGAAAAATGTTGAACTTTTTAGGTGCAATATCTTAGTTGCCTGAAATTCTACATTGGTGCTGTTACTGCTACATCATCCTATGGAAAGTTTTAGCCAATTGACCACAAACTTCCATAGGATGACGTAGCAACAGCGCCACTGTAAAATTTCTGGCCATTGAGATATTGCACCTAAAAAAATCAAGTCTGAGCTGCAACATTTGAATAAAACACCTCTCAGCTGTGGGAGTAGCCTTATTTTACTCAGGAGGATAAACCTTACAATATAAAATTAACTATATAATGTGTTAATATCCCTTTAACTTGATAGCTGCCTTGGGAATTGGTGATATGATGCATGTACTCTGCTTTGCCCATGTTCTAAATTTAGTTGTGTCTAGATTCCTTGCACAATCTGAGAGATGCTATCAAAATGTATTCCCATTTTAGATGCTCCTACATTGCTCACAACAATGCATTATATTTCAAGACCATAACAAACAGCCCCATCAACAGCTTGAGATGGAAGTGCCTACCAGGCAAATAAAACAGCGGACGTGGCTAGCACTGACAAGTGCTACAGTGGAAACCCTTAATTACCCAGTTGCCTGCCAGCAAGCTTGCAGTCTGAGCGGGTCTTCAGTGCATATGGTTATATTGTTAATGATCTAGGACATTTCTATCAAGCAGCAGTGGCCTGAAATATTGTATACGCTACTGGATTAGTGCCAGCAGTGCTACATGGCAGTGGCAAACCACTACCACAATAAACATATTAACACCCAGTGGCACCCACTTGTGACATTCTGCCATTTGCTACTGATGTAATTCTGCTTTCTGATTTGTCAGAGAATCAGGATTAGGCTGCTGCATGGGACTAGTTCATCAGCAGTGACATGAAACAGGTGGTGGTACAATAATGGTCCCAGCTGCAGAACCAAAACAAGCTATCAACCCCTTAAGGTTCATCTAATGAGAAGAAGTTGGCCAATTCTGCTTCCCTTCCTGCATATCCTCTAAAATCATGTGTTGGAATATATTATTTTTCTTGAGATCAGGAAAGGAGTGGGCAGATATCATCAGCAACTTCAGTGTTCACAGTGTGTGGAAACATTTTGAAAGAGGGGAAGGACTGGAAAGAATCACACGTGACACATCTGCACTCATATTATGCAGCTAGCACAGAAATAACCACCAACTTGACATTTATATCAGCATAAATCAAATACTGCTTTCACTATGGCCATTACTCCACTGAAGACAAAAAAATAGTGTCCCCTCCCCATCATCTTGGCATATTCAGTATGATGGACTGTCTGCAGATGCTCCCTGATTCGCTGCATTCAATTGCTCTCCATCACTTGTAATGTGTGCTTACTACACCCCACATGGAGATGAACTGCCAGATCCTCACATCTGCAGACCCACTATCAACTGGTTGTGATGATAACAGCATTGATGGTACTGCCAAGGGGTTGGAGGACAGTGAAGGTGTTGGGGGAATATTTTTCTGTACCTGGACCCTAGCACAAGAAGACTCCTGGTGGGGGGTTTCACTAGTCTTTCAGCAGGATTTCTCCCATGTTCTGTTTGCTCTAAGGGATGCAGAAGGGGCACAATGACAATGCTTTACATACATACATATCTGGGACTACTATATCAATTTGACAGAGGGCCTCCTGCTGTCACACTTTTCAATGCCTCAGAAGGCACACTGACAGCAGGTAAAGGCAGTTAAACTGTGCTGCTTCTGCTACTAGAATCTAGTAATCCCCTTTTTCTTATGGTTCTCCAGATCACTGGGAAGATGTTGGAGGCCTGGGCTCACTTGGCCAGGGGGCAGTGGGTTCCCTTCAGGACAGCTGCTGCTGCTGGATTCCTTTACATATGATTCAGTAGAAGCATTCAGTTGCTCCTGTTGCTCATACTTCATAAGCACACACAAAACAACTTTATTTTTTTTTTACTTTCTCTCTCTGTTTCCTTTCTTCTACCTTTCTGTTCTACAACATGCTGCATGGCTAGAAGTTCTGGGTTTTTATATTATGAGGGTGGGAACACTCACCACTATTCAAACTAGGTGGGAATTCTCACTGAAAAAGTTGAAAAAACATGTTTTTCAAGGAAATCCTTGGGGGATTAAGTGGGACTTTTTACCCATCCCCAGATGAGGGCTCTTGCCTTGTATAAGTTGAAAAATGTACAATGCAGGTTCCAGATGGTATATCATCATCATCTTAGGGATGGTAGGTAATCCCTTTAAAATGAGACACATAAACATGCATGTTTCAGAGCTGCATTTATTATTATTGAGCTGCAATGATTATGAATTCATGCAGCACTAATTTTTCATAAGCTTTTCTTTTTAGAGGGATTATCTGGCAACCATAGTTTATCTTGAAAAAGTCTCAACACAATTAAAACATTCATATTTAGACAATATATTATCTTAGCACCCTGGGCTTTTTATGAACTGAACACTGCCTGTTTTTTATTTATTGATTTAATTAATTATTTTTTTTACAAATCTAAGAACACTGTCTGCTCTTGAAAATAATCCCTTAACATATATTTCCTTCTCTGTCAATTATGTCTGTATTTCATTGAAATCAAACTTAACCACATTGTCTTTTGTATTTCACAGCTGCTTAGGTGATAACAAAGGGCAGCCAGTTTTATATCTTTTTTTAACAATAAAGGACAAAAATGACTCTAAGAAACAGATCACTTTGGAAGGAGGCTCTTCTCTAACATTGCCATTTGCTAAAAAACCATTTGAGTGCCACAGTGAAACGCAACTCATTGCAAAGCATTGTGCACACATTTGGTACTCAAATGGTTAAAACCATATATGTGTTTGAGATCTGAAATTATCATACAAAATTAGTGAATAAAGCTACTGTGTATGGTTTATGGGTAGGACATATATATATATACCAACCTTGGATTTGACTTTATAGGAGATGTAAAGTTTTTTTTTTTTTTTTAAATAGATAAAAAGGTAGCTGTATGGTTGGGCAATGTAGAAGTGTATAGAAAGGTTGCTAAGGTTGCTTACTGATGATGTAAAGGCATGTGTGCCTATAGTGAGATGAAGATGTGCTTGTATGGTTGGGGACCTGTAGAAGTATATTTAAGAACTTTGTCGAAATATGCTAACAATACATGTAGACAGGTGCATTTATGAACATTTTTAGAAAATGTGCACAGTACATGGCTAAAGGTCAAGTAGGGGGGTTGTTGGTGAGATGCAGAGATATTTGTATATTTGAGTAAGCAGTGTAGATGTGTGTTAATGGAAGATATGTAAACCATTCAGATAGACCTCATTGTCTGATGCTTTTGTTATTTTAAATCCTATATAACATATAGGATTTGAAAATTAACATATAATTCCTTTAACTGGAAAACAATGTTTATCGTTTCTATATTTCTCAGAGTTTGATTTATAGTATTCATTTAATGAAATTAAATAAACATTTAATATCTTCATAAAATGTAAACCTTATTCTTCAGAAAAAACACCATTAACACGTACAGTATACTCACTAACAGTTATTGTGTGGTGAACAGCTATTTTGTCTTTACTAGATGGGTCAAATGATCAAATCTCATCCTGGGAACTCTTTACAAATGATTTGAAGAGGTGTAAGAAGTCACACAGAGACTGTATAAGGTTTGCAAGTTGTAGCGATGTAAATGACTTCAAAATGTTCCTTTTCAACCTCTTTGTACTTTCTATAGAGAAACTGTAAGACACTTTGACTTGCAATAACAATGTCCTGTGATCTTATTGTCAAGGAAAAGATTTACGTTTATTTTCACAAAGTGCTCCTTTTGTATGAAATCGGTGAATAACGTGACTTCTGAGAATATCATGAAGTATTGTAAGACATCTTTTATAGATTACATTTTTCTTTGAGTTTTTTTTTCTGTTGCAATATATACATGTTGCTGTTACCTGGTGAGATGGCAAAAGGATGACTCTATCAAATCCAAAGTTGTTTCAGAGCAAGGAAAATAAAAACTCAAGAGATAAACTGGCAGTTTTACTTAAAAAGGGTAACAACTAATCCTTCCCAACATTAGGATCCATTAGAAAAAACTAATGTGCATACAAACAGTCCTCTTCAGAAGAACTAACCTAGGTGAGTAAAGATGCACACAAAATAAAAAGTAAATTCACTCCCGATCAGTGTAAATAAACTAAGCTATTTGGATACTAAATAAAAACTCCTCTAAGTGGATATGGTACTTCAATTCAGTAAAAAGTCTTAAAATTCAGAGGTTTGAGGTTTCTATCTGAACAACCATGTACTTAAGGGCTTGCAATCAAATGTTTCTCTAAAAAAAGCACTACAAATTAAAGAACAACAAGCATAAACTGCCTCTAAGTGTTGATTTAAAGAGAGCAAGATCAATCCACCCCTTTCCAGACAGCTATTTACTGTATACAGAGGCAAAAAGTGGCTTCATATAAAGAGCCTGTGTGGAACCCTTTACCAGGTACACTGGAACCAAGCACATCTACATTATGGGCCTGATTTAAAGGAGTGCAATAAAATATGCGGTAGGGACAAATTGAGTACCAACCAAATACAAAATGTCTAAGAACCACATGTTCAAAGGGATAACAAAAAATTGTCGTATTAAAGACAAAAATAAGTAATTGAATACATGAATGACATATTTTCTATAGAATATACGACAAAAAACTAGTAATGTCCGTTGTGTACAACACAACTCCAGAATTGATGGGCAAAGGGGTGTGGCTAAACTATTCCCCAGTGTCGTATAGAGGAAAAGAAAATTTGTTGTACCTAACAACAAAAAAATGTCTTTCAAAAAACAAAATTTGTAAGTTAAGAAAAAAGTGGAGGGAATGTGTTCTGAATGTGAGAATTTTTGTCTATGGTTAAGACATTTTTGTTGTTAGTTAAGACATTTTTAAAGACATTTTTGTCATTAGTTAAGACTTTTTTTGTTGTTACATATGACAGTTTGAGTCAGGACAAACAACATATTTCCAATCACAACTGACACTCTCTGAAAATATTAATGATGCCAACGACACTGTAGTTTGAAAAGTCGTTACAAATGACAAAAGCTATTTTGTTACCTCTTTGAACATATGGCCCTAAGTTGTTATTCAAATTCCTGCCAGCTAAAAGCAGAATGGATGTTAGGCCACAGAAATGGCCTTGTGGCTAAATGTCCATTTTGTAAGTTAAGTTTCCAAAACGCAGCTAAATAGCAGCAATAATGGGTACTTCAAAGGCAAAAGTTAACTATCGGTGCCTGACATACTGTAAAGCACCAATTGTTAAATTATCTGTGTTAAACTTACCTGTCATCCACTGTCAGTTTCTATCTATCTTCAGTCCGTATTCTCTTTTCTTCTGTCTTGTATCTTCTTTCTTCTTGCATTTTAGCTGTAAAAGAAACATACATTTCCAACTGTATAAAAATGAGTATTCCGAAATGTGTTAAAAAAATATACTTAGCTTTTTATTGGGTGGGAAGTACATAAGTGTTACTTTTTATGTGATGTAGGTTTGTTAATTAGTCAGATTAACGTCCACTGAGGACTTTTTTTAGCCTTTCGTTAACTGCTTCGGCTAATTAAAGATCCGATAAGGGACTTTAGTCAAATAAAAACTTGGTCTTAAATTTCATGCAGTAAAGTGAGTCCGTTATCGGATCTTTAGGGCTAATGCAGTCTATTAAATGGCAACTTGTGTTTTTTTTTATTTTCAGTTGGCCAAAACTCATCTAAATTTAGCAGCTGGCAGGGTTTTTTGGCTGCATTTTTTCACAGCATTGGACATTGAATCACTTACTGTTCCTGAAAAAATACCATAACAAGATCTGTTACAGTTATCAGAGTAACACTTGAAATGTGTAAATGAGTCTTTTATGAGTATTACTACTAAAATAATAAAACAATAAAGCGACCTTACTTGCTTAATGGTGCATTTGCCAGTTTGTTGGGTGTAAATATTTGGCACCACCAAGAAACCAGTTTAAATACCTGGAGTAGAACAAAATTTATATTCAATGGAACAAAGTTGTTTTGCATTTCAAATGGGTGCCTCCAACTCTGCCTGAGAATGGACACTTCTGTTTGTAGCTAATGAGGCTTCCAATGATAATGCAATTATAATCATGGTGCCCACAGCATTCCGTTGCTAATCTAACATTAAACAAGGGCTACAGAGAAGTCAAAAACATATTCAATAAAGCCAGAGTTCTTATAAAGTTTACATAAAAATAGGAAAGCTAAAATGTATAAAGATGGGACCCTCATAGAAAAGGAGGAATTGACTTTGTTATCAGACCGTGGAAATGTATCTCATTCTCCTCTTATTTCCTCATGATCTTGGAACTCTAGTTTGACATTTACAAATTCCCTCATCTGCATAGAGGATACACTGTTCACTTAACTCTTCATTCTGAAATGACCTACATTCATGTTCATCATTCCAGATATCTTAAAGAATACATTAAAATAAACAAGGGGAGACATGTATAGTAATTTACTACATATGCAAATACAATAACCAAACTTTATCATGGCTTCATAAAATCTATATCCTCATCCAACCCTAATGGAGACATGGGATTCACTAAAGCATAATATAGAGTTATAAAGGGGAGATGACTTCTCCCGTGATATAACTTTTACAGTTCCTATGTTATTCTATGGAGCCAATGCACCAAGATCTCTAAAGCTGGAGAAATCTTAGTGCACTGGCTCAGCAGAATACCATAGGAATGTAGAAGTGATGTCACTGGAGAAGTCTTCTCTGCTTTATCACCTCTTTATCACACCTTACTGCATCTCCCCCATATTGTTAAGTATGAATTCAATATGATTCTCTCCTACACAGTGTATTTATAAAGAACTGGAAATGTGTCCTATGCCTATCACTTTGATAAAGTATTTGGGAATATTATGACTAGGTGTGGGCGAAAAGTGGGAAAAATGTCCCGCATGATTTTTCATGAAAAATGTCCAATTTTTCTCCTTTTTTCAAGAAAGTTTTCTCTTTCTCCAATGCAAAATTTTCCTCATTTTCGCCTGTGTCAGCAAATTTTTCGCCTATTCCAACACAGTATTCTCCTGTTCTAACACATTTTCGCTTAGTCAAACACATTTTTGCCTATTCAACACATTTTTTCTCCTATTCTAACACCTTTTTCTCTTATCCTAACACATTTGTCTCCTATTCTAAAACATTCAAACAAATTTTCTCCTGTTCTAACACATTTTTTCCTATTCCAACATATTTTTTCTATGTTTAATATGGTGCAACACTTCCCAGCACAATATTACTTCTTCTGAGGGCTGTAGTGGAGAAATAAATAGCTGGAAGTCAAAGTTGTGAGTCCTACAGCAACATACAACTTGAAAAATGTGTTAACATGCAAAGGTCCTTTGTCCTTTGCCCTCAACACTTCCTGCTTAAGTGGCAATGGTATGTATTCATAATGCTGTCAAGTGATTAAAAAAAAATAAGTACCACCTACAATGGGGCAACTGTGTATGGTAATGTTGTGTGTTTGCGGGGGGGAACTGGTGTGATGCGATTTGTGGGACCTTGACAAACTGCTTCCACCCAGGGAGGAGAGGGAGCATCATAATTTATTGGACATGCTGCAGCAACGATTACTACAGCCAGGTTTTTGCATTAACACTTTACTCCCACACCCATGCACTTTCTCCACCTTTCCCCTTCTCACTTGTGCATTTGCTAGACATTACTCGACTACTTTGTGTTGTTTTTACTCCAAATTGATGGAGTGTGATGTCTTGACTTGGCCCTCAACAAAATTCTCAATGTTACCTGCTGTCTATCAAGTCTGCCTCAGTCCCAGAGCTTTCAGTCAGCTGTCTAATATTTATTTGTTTAATTATGTATTTTTATTTTTTATTTACTCATTTATTTTTAAGTTGTCCACCCTATCTTATCACAGTTAGTCCCAATATATATATATATATATATATATATATATATATATATATATATATAAATAAACTAAAAAACTAAATCAACAACTTCTTTCCCCAGCACAGAGACAATAAAAGTAAAATCATCACACAATTTGGACCCCAGCTGCCTGTGTCTTACAAGTCAGTCACACTAAATTTTGGGATATTTTGGGTCAACCTCCTTCCTCTCTTCTTATCCCCATTGTTCCCCCTGACTCCCCTACTACAGAGGAGAAATGTCCTATCTAAATAATTCCATAAAACAAAGCTTCAATTCCCCTTTTTTTGCCTAAATTCTCTAGCTTAAAAACATGCTGCTCTCTCATCTCACAAACAGAATGGCTGCTGTGAGAGCCTGACAGCCTTTTATATGGCTGTAGAAAACTTTCATGAGGTGGAGGAACATTTTTCTATCCATTGATTTCAATGCAATGAGCTAGGCAAAAAAAAGCAAGGAAAAAATGTCACTTTTAGCGGGAAATTTTTCACCAGGAGAAAAGTGCCATTTTTCGCTGATTTCAGTTTGAGGTGAAAATTTTCGCCCATCCCTAATTATGACCTTCATCTGTATTCACAAGTTTTCTTTTATGTTCCCCTGTTTAAAACCACATACACATAAAATAATATGAACCACATGTGCTGTAGCATAGTTTTTTAAACTGATTACATGTACATAAATATAATTATTCTAAAAAGTATTTTCCAAAATGTATCGCCTTGGCACATTAATGTTACACCTGAAGTTCGCTACTTTGCTTTTAGCTAGTTCCAGGAAACTATATTGATTTTTATATTTTTGCCATATGAAATGTCACTATACCCTTTTCTGACAAATCATCTTTAAGTTTCTTGAGAATATCAATGTTTACAAATTGGCAATTTTATGTGGGGAAGCAAATTAACTATATTATGCTGTGAATTAAGTAAAAAACTTTCCTTCAATATTCCATCTTATTTTGCTTCTCAGCAGGTTGTCTCTTTCTAGATTCTGTGCTTTTTTTTGAAGGATGAGTACACTACAGTTTTCAGATACCCTCTTCTAGGAATTTTCATTTAAAACTTGTCCTTGTTTTTCAATTGTACATTTCACAATTCCATCTTGGTCTGTTGTACTGTCCAAATGGGCTATTGATCTTCTACTTCTCATAATGATGTTCTCAGCATGTAGCTAATGACTGGAATGAAAAGATTTTCTATTGATGTTACTAAAAATGTCTCTATTCTCTAGACCTGAAAGACAAGATCTAAAAATTATGTGATCTTCTTTTGGATATTACGAATTAACTCAGACAGTAACTCTTATTATTAAAGTGGGACATCATTCTGTAGATCATCAGCTGTTCCCCTCTACATGTATTGACATACAACACCAGGATCACCCCATGAATTATCACACCTATAAAGGCTACCAGGGAACCAGGATAGAGAAGCCTTACCCACCTACTGTGATGGATGCTGGAGTACGACGTCAGGGAGCAATGCTGAGGACCACAGTCAGTACCTGCAGAATACCTGCTGTAGCCAAAGCTAGGTTAAAATTGCAAGACTTAAAGCCAGATGTCCGACCCCAGTTGAGCCATGGCCCTGACCATGATGGATAACCAAGCTCTGAGTAGCAGCAAAGTGGGAAAAACTAAAGGGTAAGACTCACAAAAAGACACTCAAGAGGCAGAAATAAATTGGAAATAACATGAGGTGGAATGTTTGTTGGCAGTAAACTAGGAAATGCTGCCCCCTGTAGTCTAAATGGAATACTAGAGGGAAATTACCATAGAATCCCACTGTCAAAGAATACAAAGACCTCCAGAACAGAGTGAGTAGCTAGCCAGAAGAAGAACTGTCACCAAAACCAGACCTAACCTGCAGAGATGCCAAGGATACTGAGGCAGTACCACTTACTACCCAGATCCAAGAAAAAGGAAAGAGAAGCCTACCCACTAGCAACCCTTAATTCTCCTGGAAAGGGAACGGGAGAGCTTACTCCATGTGAGATATAGAATAGGCAGTCTGGAATATTGTAGCAGCGAGAAGCCACTAGGGTGAGAGAAAAAACGGCATGACCTGAACTGAAAAAGTTATTCCCAAGTACGGAGCAGAGGATGAGACAAGGAAGCACTACAGAAGGGCAGAGTGGGAAAAACTGATGAACACGCTCTATAAAAGTGAAAAAGGTATAACCTTTAGAGAGGCAAAAAAGTGTATTTGCAGCTACGGGAGACCTGAAAGAACTGGAGAGTCGGTAAACAGGATGGTGAACAGTATGTTAGAATAGCTAGAAAACACACAGAAGACAGTCCTCAAAGGATTAGTCAAGGAGACAGCCAGGTCATACACAGAATAATTCAGGTGTATAGATGGAGACAGTAGTCGAGGAGAAAGCTGGGTCGTACACAGGATCAATCAGGTGAGTAAATGGAGACAGTAGTCTAGGAGAATGTCGGTTCATTAACAGGAGCAATAGAATCACTCGGGCAGACTCTATAGTCAAGGAGAGATCTGGTTCAGACACAGGATCAATAAGAAACATTCAGGCAGAGAAAGTAGTCGAGGAAAAGCCGGGTTGTACACAGGATCAATCCCAATCGCTCAGGCAGAGATGGTAGTCAGTAAAATCCGGGTCATACACAGGATCATTGTGAACCACTCATGCAGATACAGAAGTAGAGGAAAGCCGGGTCATACAGATGATCAATCTGAATTACTCAGGCAGAAATGGTAGTCGAGGAAAGCCGTGGTGTACACTGGATCAGTCCAGTCACTCAGGCAGATACGGTAGGTGAGGAAAGCCGGATCAACACACAGGATCACACAGGAACACAATGAGGGCTGGGTATGAGGAGACCACAAAAGATCAAGGAGCACAAATTAAAAACTAAGAGCCCTAATCTGAGGAGAGAGGTGGTTCAGGTTCAAGATGTGACACATATCACACTTCTCTGTCAATGTTTTCTGTCTTTCACCGAGATTATCATCTCCAGATTCAAGGGGTCTCTATAGGGACCAGGTTTTCAGTCCAGTTATGTCAACTTATTAATGTTATATTTGGGAAAGCCAGAAAGTGTGTCATGATAACTCCTAGATTGAAGGGGACCTTGGAAGACCTCCTGCCAGGCCATTGATATTATTGTAAGATGTTGAGTTTTTTATGTGAGGTTACTTTTTGCCTCTATTTCCATTAAGCAGCTATTTGGAGAGTATAGAGTGATTCTCTTCTCTTTAAATCTGCACTTAGATTTTTTTTGCTTTCTTTTATTTCTGGTGCTAACTTAATGATACCTGATATTACTTAATTTGCTACAAAGGTGACAAAGCCTTTATATGTATTTGATGAATCTAATCATTGGTAATATGTTTCACAATTTGACTATACTTATGAGACATTTCATTAAGGAAATATTTTATGCAGTAATATAATTATACTTCCTTCTTGTCTATGTCATATTACATTTAAAAAAAACCCAAATGCTAATATAAAAGAGATTGTTATATGTTATATACTAGTTGAAGAGCCAGTGTACATGGGCCACATTGTCACCCAGCAACGGTTGCGGTGTAGTCATGCACAGTAGGGACTGCCTGCTCTGCGACTGACAACGGAGTGGCCAGCTCTGAATTCAGACCGTAGGTGTGCAGAGAGTGCTATGGTCTGAATTCAGAGCAGGCTTCTCCGTTATCAGCCATGGCATGGACAATCTCTACTGCACATGACTGCAGAGCTCGCAGCCAACTGTACTGTGCATGACAGCTTCTGACAAAAAACGGTAACGCTTTATTATATAGGATGGTGCATTAGCCAACTACTCACTGGGTCATATATAGTGGGAGCATGGGAATAGGTCACAGCATGTGACGTTGCCCCTGCATACTTGTGGAAGTTAGGGAAGGTTTTTATTGTGTTAAGGTTGCTTGTATAGTACATTCCACTGTAATAGACATAGATCTCACTAGATTTTGGGTGTGAGATGATAGAATCTGTCACTTTGCATAAAAAGCTAATCTAAGTATAGGTGCTACAGTATAGTTACAAGTTTTCTGGTAAATCTTCACCAAATGAATCAGGGAGAAAGGGAAAATGGCATCACATATTATTTGTTTAAAAAAAAAATCAATATCACTACTATTTTCACAGATAACGGCATCAAAGCCAGTAACAATAAAGGGACTTAATGTAGATAGTGGAGCTTATAAACATATATCAAAGCATAAGCAAATTCTAATCAATAGAGGTAACACATTCCAGTTAAAAAAAAGAAATCTATACATACAGGTATGGTTTCTTTAAAATCTACATTATGGAAGGAACATCGTTTTTATCTCAAATATTATTTAGCTAAGGCGAGAGGTAAAAAAAAAATAGCAGTTCCCTGTGTGTCGTTTAGCTGTCAGTATTTTGCCAAAACAGCGCTCTAAAAACAGCATTGAATTACCAGGTGAAAATGAATTTCCCACTGAGCTTTCTGCAGTGCTTGCTTGGATGTCTTTTGTCTTTGTTTAGCAGACAGCTACCTGAAAACTTGATTCACATAAATACTAAATGTTCCTCTTAAATGTACTCAGGCAAAGTTTGAATTTTTGTTCATAAAGTTGCAAAAGTAGAATATATATCACAAAATCCACAATCTGACTCTGTTAAATATTATTTTTTTGATTTGTATGTCATCTCTACTGTAGTTTTACTAGTTTTATTACAGCTATAGAAAATATAATTATGATAAATAATTTGTATAATAATTTACTCAGCAAACATTGCTGATATTAAAATAAGATTTCCTTGTGTTTAAAGGGCAGATAACCAAACCAGGGTTGAGAGGCACTAAAGTTTGATGCTGTGATGATATGATTTTGTCGAAGCATTCAAAGCACTTTGACTTTATGACGTAGACACACGTCACCATATGCATTAAAATTTAGAGATTCAAGGAGAGGGGAGAAGTTCCCCATTAGCATACAAGGTGATCGAACTGCTGTTAATGTGGAAGGGATGCCCGTCCTCATGAATCACCTTCAGTAGGACAATCCTGAAACCTGAGAGCTTTCTCTCTGCTTCCCTACTTGGCTAGTTAGGGGAGAGGAGAGGATCCATTCAGCAACACAAACAATATCACTCCCTTAACCTTTGAGTGCCACAGGGATGTGCATTATGCACCCCTGTGGCATTCAAATGGTTAAAAAAAGTACACCAAGCAGTACACAATCCCCCTGAGCTCTGTATTATGTTTCATACATGTTGTGAACTCCCATGGAAACAAAGCTGGATCAGGCAGCATCCATGGGGATTTATGGCTACTAGCTGCCCCTCAGCCTTGTTCCTTTGCCCACTGGTTGCCCCAAATTCCCATGTACACTGTCTGCCCCCCTTCACCAGCCTTGTTCCCTTGCCTACTGGCAGGCACAAATCCCCATGGGCATTGCCTGACCCCCAGCCTTGTTCCCTTGGGAATGCACAAAATGTATAAAATATGATACAGAGCTAAGGGGATGGTTGTGTATTGCTTGGTGCACTTTTTTCTAACCCTTTGAATGCCACAGGGGTGAGCAATGCACATCCCCATGTCACTGAAAGGGTCAAGAGAGTGATGCTGTTCATGCTGCTGAAAGGATCCTCTCCACTTCTCTACTGACCAAGTGGGGAAGCAGAGACAATATGCTAAAATTTCAGGATTGTTGTACTGTTGATGATCTGTGAAGGAGGGCATCCCTTCCACATCAACAGCAGTTGGACAACATTGTATGCGAATGGGAAACTTCTCCTCCCCTCTCCTTGTGTACCTAAATTTTAGTACATATGGCGATGCATGACTACATTGAGAAGCTGAAGTGCTTTGAACACATTGTCAAAATCACATTACCACAACATCAACCTTCAGTGCATCTCCTCCCTGGTTTGGTTATCTGGCCTTTAAACACAAGGAAATCCTTCTTTAATATCAGCAGTGTTTGCTCTGTAAATTATTTTCAGTCAGTGTATGTGGGGCCCCACATGATCGCTTCCTGTGTATACATTTACAAAAATACACATAGTGTAGGATCTCTAATCCTGCACTATATGCTGTTTTTTGGTGTTGTTGTGAAAGAAAATCAGACCTCTTGGGGGGGCATCGGGATCCCTCCTGATGTACCCCCTAGAATTGAAAATTCCATTGAAACTGGCATTTACATATGGAAATAGGCCTTCGTTGATTTGATAAGTGAACGTTTATAAACCTGTCGAAGGCATGTTGGATTGATGTCGATGTGGATATATTTTTGTTGGATTGATGGGGAAGTGATGTCAAAGACACTTTTCTGCATACTGTTGATGAGCCTTCGGCAATGCTCCAACAGGACATCATGAGCCCTCTTCGACCTTTAGTGCATCTCAGCCCAGATCTTTATCCTAATATAATCACACCTTTCTTGGATACAGATGAGCCATGTATATGTTTAGTTGGATATTTTGACTGTTTTATTTCATGTAGATCATTTGAGATGTATACCTTATCAATGACTTTATTCTGAGCTAGTGATCTATCATTGCTACTAACAAATGACATGAGGTACAAGACATCTGGGTGGAACAAGGACATGTGTTTATCGAGCAGACAATAAAGTCAAACTCATATCGATTGTTGCAGCTTGGCGCATGATTTCCACAGGTGGAATTTCAAATTTAATTCAAGGCGACGGGCCTATTTTAAAGTTTGATTTGATAACTAATCTTTTGTCCACTGTGTAATCAAGGAAGGAGAAAAAATGGCAAATGCTTGATTGCAAAGTAAAATCTTTTTTCCCTGATGAAGTAACAGAAGTTTTGAAAAACGTAGAGCATTCTGATGTTAGAATTTTTATAGGCGGCTTTTTTTATTCATTATATTCATAAATGATTTTTGATTAATTTTGTATTTTTTTCATAAAATATTAAATATCTGCTATAGATTTGTCTTTCCTAATGCTCCTTTTTCCTTTGGGTTTTGAGATCCTGCTAGTATCTATATCTGTATCTATATATATATATATATATATATATATATAAATATATATACCTGCCTGATGTATAGGGTAATCTCCCACTTTTTTCTCCATTGAAAGGGCATCACTGGACTTACACAAGGGATTAGTTATATCTCTTGTGAATACAAAGCCCTATATATCTGGATTGGAAGATCCCTTTTTGAGAAAAGAAGGTAAAGTGGAATTTAACCATACGGGGTTTATACCAGTAGTTTGTTTTATACTTTGAGGCAGTTATATAGCCTCAGATAAATGTGAGTATTGATCTTAAGGGAACTGGGTGAATGTGTGTGTATAAAATTACATATATATATATATATATATATATATATATATATATATATATATTATTTATATAATGTGAATAACTATTACTAATGTTATATATATTATTTCTAATTATTAATTACTAAGATTTCTTAAGACAAATTTAATGAACTATAATCTAATCATTTTTATGTGATTTACTCAATACATTTTATGAATTATAATCTAATAATTTGTCATTTTATTATATTTAACTTGTGGTTATATTCCTTGGCTACAAACAATCTTTATTAACATAACTGCCAAAGAGAACCTTATAGTGATATTGTAATAATAGTGAAATTGTACCTATATTTCTAATTTAAATGAATAAAAGAAAGATGTTTGTTATATTAAACCCCAATCCCCCCCAAAAAACCCAGCACAAGAGCCACAGAAAAGATTCAGTATATTAATTTAAACCTTTGAGTGCCAAAGAGGTATAGAATGCTTTGCATTTCCCTCTGGCAGGCAACAGGTTGAACCCTCTGGTGACATGGTGTGTAGTGTAAACATCTAAAATGCTTTTCGGTTGTTAAGACGACACAACCTATCATAATTAGCAACAAACTCAATGTGGATGACACTAAGCACTGACAGATCTTTACTATGGGTTATAAGGCAACATCATGTGACACTATGTTAAAGAAAACCCTGCTCTGCATTCTTCCTATGTCTACTAAATCTTCATTACAAAGTTTGTATACTAGTTCCAACATATTGGGCACTATACATGCAAGCATTTTACCGAACTCTGGAGATGGAACTACATTTGCCTGAAATATGCTATGCTCAGATGTGTGAAAATATTCATGTTACAAACAGATTGTTATAAATGTGCAATATCCATAACTAGAAAAAAGTAAGTAGGAGAAGTAGCTATCTGTCCGAGTAAAGAAAGAGCCTGGAACATTCCTATCTTGAAGTCCAAAGAAGTGCTTTAAATGCATTGGACACATTCTGGTTCTGGAAATGCATGTCAAGCATAAGGTTCTGAAAAGGCTTACCTCAAAAATTATATTATATGTGGTAAAGAAGATAAGTATTGGTTAGAAAAGAAGGAATTCTAGATGCTTTAGGGTCCTTTGGAGAATAATTAGATATAATATACAATTAATTTCCTTATAAATACTGCTGAATGTGATACAATTAATTGAGCATGCACCATTCATTTCACAACTCCACTATCCACAATTTGTACATGATAATTCTGTTCTACATATATAAAATAATTACCTATTAACTGAGGCACTCCATAGCATACAGTCTTATTGTGTAATGAAGGCACTAATCATATCTGAATCCTTTTCTGAAGAATACTAGATTACACAACCTCATTAACTATACACAGGAAAAAATAATTTCAACACCATAAAAGCTTACTTGACTATTATTTCTGTTCATGTATGCCTCATTATAGCACTGCTCACTGGGTGTTTTTATATTACACCCTTAAATAACCAGAGGACTACAAAACCTGTTGTAAAGCTATACAGTGGAAAGCTATATGGTGCACACCCCTCTGACCAATAAAGGGTTAGCAAAGGGGTAAGTAGTAAGGGTAAAAACCCATATCTGAATACCTTTTAAAAAATAATGTGTACTTTACAAAAAAAAAGTTAGTTGTTGATACTGTAAACATGTTTTTGTTCATATAAGTATACTTATCTATGAATCAGCCCAGTAATGTGCCCTTTATCACACTTTTCAAAGAATGACTGTTGCTGGCTATGAAAGTCATGATAACCAGAACCTAGATAGTATACTCTGCAAGTCACTTGAACAATGAGGAATTTGTACTTTTTCAGGTTATGGAGTTGTTCCTTTCTTGATCAAGGTGGTTTGAATACAACATATACGCAACTGACTCCTATAATGTTTGGCATCCTGGTGAGCCTAAAAAAAAAATCATTTTTAGGCTTTTGTTAGTGTCTCCACTCGGTATCAAAAGGAATCTACTTGCAAAGGTCTCATTACCTTCAACACCTGAACATTGTTACAGTTAAGCCTACACTAATAAGAAGTATAAAACATTTATCTTATCATTTTTTAATTCCCAAACAAATATGTGGGATTCAAAAAAGTATACAAGCTTTACCAACCGTACTAAAGATGTTAGTGATACATTTCAAGTCACAAAATAATCATAATCATGTAATAACTAAATATTTAGCCAGATTTAAATTCACCTAAGAAATAAAATGTTGTTAAATATGCAAAGTGTATAACTGTGTTTTACTTAGTGGAAAGTGTATTACTTAGATTGTAAGCTCTATGGTGCAGGGACCTTTTATCCTTATGTATACTCACCTGTTGTTCCCCTTATGATTGTCTATATAAGCACTTAATCACCGCACTTATTGTACCCCTTCTATATTAAATGTAAACTGTAAAGTGTCAAGTACATTGGTTGGCGCTATAAAAATAAAAATATACAATAAGTACAATACAGCTGTGAATTGTAGTGCATATTCATATTCGCTGTTTGAGAAATTCTGGTCTTAATTGACAGAGTAACTTTTCAGATTTTGTTCTTGGCCATATCACTACTTATATCACAATTTTAGTTATACCTTGATACATTTTCAAATTTTTAAGATCTTCTCCACAATGGAACTGATGAAGGGTTTCTGGTTAGAAGACAAACATGCTTTCCACTTTTAAAAGCAGTTAGAGCTGGAATGTCTAACCCCAAGGGTTAGGAGTAGGCCAGGATTTAAGGGTTTCCCTGATTGATCACAGGTGGTTTAGTTAAAATCAATGAACCACTGATTAACTCTCCTGTGCTTAATACATTATGCGCTCTATACTATTTTTAAAACCAGCGTTGGTGGTTTTGACAGCACAGTTTGCAATTCAATGCTGTAACCACCAAAGACTGTGCAAAAATGCACAATTTTCACCCACTGGATATCACTTAAAAATAGTCGACTTTTCTATCCTATTCGGTGGCTTCACCTTATGTTTAGGACAGCAGTTTTCATGGAGCAAATCCTGTGCCATGAAAAGTCAGACGTAGAGTCCCAAACTTGTGATGAAAACCATTGGTATGTGTTGGAAAACTGGTTTCCCCACCCATGTGCTCCTCTCCCTCCTATCACCAACACAAGTTCAACTTTAACCTTTTGAGTCCCATTTATGTGTGCAATGCATAGTAATACATTTCACATCTCTTTGGCACAGAGAGTTAAATGCATTGAGCAATTGATCCATGCGGAGAGTGTTTCACCAAAGCCTCATCTACCTACATCCACATGCACCTCTGCCCCTGATCTGCTACACTGAAATCAAAGCAACCTTCCAGTATGTATTTTTCCTGTTTCCCCAATTTAAGGTTTTCTGGACAGCCTACTCATTGGTTAAAGAGAATCTGAAGATGGAAAATGTGATGTGCAGTAGTGACTATCACACTTGCTATATTAATAATTTTGCTATATTAATAATTTCCGTGTTTCTCATACAAAATGCAAGACATTTCCAAAAAAATTTTGCAACACTGCATTTTATACAGGGAAACTAAAATACTTATCAATTGTGTATTATAAACTCCTGCAATATTATTCAAGAAACACTAAAGTGAAATGCTGCTGACTCAGAGAGAACAGCCAATGAAATCACTGATTTAACTCCTCAGCTGTCAAACAAGCTACAGCATCTATCTGCGGTATAAGAACAATCATCCCTGCATAAAGGAATAGTGAAATAAAAAATGTTATATGTGGGACCCTGGTCATATTATAGTATTTGTCATATTTATTTGTCATCATTACAAATATGTCAAGGGTTAAATCATTTGAGTGCTATGTGTGTGCATCCCATCTAAATTAATTTGTAGTAACCATAATTATCCAGCTTTAGTTATACAAAATTATGAGTACTTTTTTATTTGGATTAATATTATATTTTGACCCTTTGAATGCCATAGAGGTATTCAATGCATTGCATTACCTCGCTGGAACTCAAAGGGTTAAGACAAGCTTTCGAAAGATCAACTGTCTTCCATAGGTCAATCAATACTGTTCAATCACTAGGTCTGTTCAGTCACTCAGTCTGTTCAAAACAATGCATAGTTATTGAGTTCTCAAGTCCCATAGTCCTGCATGTTATCAGTCTGTGTTTGGGAGAAATATAGAAAACAGCTAAATGTTAGATGATAGCTAGAGTAGGCAGAGAGGCAGATAGAGTGAGCTGGAGTTGCTTGATAGGAATGTTGGTGGTAGCAATTGCCAGTTGATCTCTGGGTGTGGGTGTGAAAGGAGAGTTAAAAACAAAACCAACCTATTCTTACTGATATATGACAGCCAGCAGAAATGCACAGAAGGAGAGATGGGAGTTGTTTGTGGTTGCATGGAGTATGGATATGATTTGTAGACAGTGATGCTGACAGATGGTAAAAGAACAAAACAAAAAAAGGTTTAACTAATAGGTGACACAGACAAGCATATTCATATACGGTTAAAATATAGTGATGTTGATCTGGCACAAAATAACTGAAATGAAAAGGCCTAGTCAGTCTTCCACCACCGGAGCAATGTGCCTGTTTACTGTCTCTGTGATAAATAACATGGAAAGTGTGGATAAGCGAACATACCTAAAAATGTACAATGAGTGCTTCTGTTGTTTTAAGTGCAGAACCAGTTACCCCTACTGCTAGTTCTACTGCAACATCTAACCCTTGAAGTAGTAGTAGTAGTGATCCCTCAGGACCTCTTCAATCTATGAACTCTCCACTCCAGTATGTAGATACCCCACTCATGATCTAAACTATAACATGTTGCTATCTGTTGTTTGTGTAAAATCCATATGAGCAGGGGGAAAGCAAGAACCTATCTAGACTCATCCTCATTGGGAGTGAGAGACACACCAATAGCACATCTGAAATGAGATGACTACCAGCAGTAGAATTACTACTAAGATCTCAAAAGGCTTTGGGGCACATAGTCATAGTGTAGGTGTCTCAGGGACTGGGGCAGCCTTTTCTTCAGTAACAATAACACCCACATTTCCTAATGCTGTTGTTAAAATGCAAAGCACAGAAGAGGATTACTCTGAGTTAGTTGGCAATGACAAAAGTTATAGAGTCCCACCATCTGCTGCCACTTCCACCACCACCAACACTGTTTGTCATGTTGTTAAAACAACAAAGTTATACATTTCTTCTATATGCTGTTAACCCTCTCTTATTGATTTGTCAAGTTGAAAACTTCACAAAAACAATTCATAAGTATGTCTGTGGAATGGCAAATTTGCCACAATGTAGGTGGTTGACATGCTTCCCAATTGTTTTGTTGAAAACAGAAGATGTAAAGAAATTATGTCATGTGTTGCACCCCACTAGCATATCCCAAGCTGGAGTTATTTTCAAGGATGCCTGTGCCAGAGTTGTACAGGAAGCTGGTTAGTGTGGTGGACAAAGGTCTGGAAAAATCATATGGCAAAAAAGTTCACCTGACCACAGATATGTGGACAAGTAGCCAGAGTACGGACTACATGACTGACACAAATCACTGGGAATCATTCCCTTCAGAGGGAAGCAATAGCATAATGTATCACAGAAGATGTCACCAGTCATAGAAAGATATAATTTGTCGGCAGATAAGAACCATTCGGCCCATCTAGTCTGCCCATTTTCCTACTATAAAAACCTCAAACCTTTTTTGTCCTTGGTCTTTTCTTATGTTAAGGACAGCCTTATGCCTATCCCATGCATGCTTAAATTATGTCACTGTATTAACTTCTAGCACTTCTGCTGGTAGGCTATTCCACTTATCTATTACCTTCTCAGTGAAGTAAAACTTTCTTACATTAAGTATATGGGGTATATGTCATACCAGTACCCAGTATGGTGGACACCCCAGCCCGATCTTGATCTATCATTTCATGATGCTGGTGGGACTAAGTCAGACAATTCAGCAGCAGGAACTGTGGCAACTACAACTATATTACCATCATAACATCATATCAGTGCTGTTGGTGACCCATTCCCGCCATGTCTTTCATCCACTCTTATTGTGTATAAGCCAGGAAACCTCTCTTTATGTCACCACTGGTAGCACCACACTCATTAGCAATAACACCATCACCAGGTTATTCCTTCTTTCTTACTGGTTGTGGCACGTGGTTTCACACTCAAAGACATAGCAACAGCAGGCTCAGAGAAAGGAGGCAACTCTGTGCTGCTCGTGCTACAAACAGCCACGTGGGGAAAAACACATTTTCCTTTTTAGGACATTTGACCCAGGGCCCTGAGGATGTGGTGGCAATACTGCCTGCTGGGGCTGGGTAGAAGTGCAACAATATCTGGCACTGCTTTTTGTCTATGAGTAACAGAGTATGTGGTGGTGCTGCTGGCAGCAGTAGCAGCACTATCTGTTGTGGGGCTCTGGTGTCTGAGTAACAGCAGAGGATGTGGTGGGTGGTGGTAGCACTGTCTTCTGATGGTAGATTCTGTAGACTCTCAGATATGGGCGATGTGGTGGGGGGTAGTGTGTGTGTGTGTGTGTGTGTATGTGTGTGTGTGTGTGTGGGGGGTATTCAGTTCCCAGTTTCAGCCTGAGAAAATGGTATCTCATTAATATGTGGTGTATGTGCCAGCATTGCTACCAGTGAAACAAGGCTGGGGAAGCAGACAGTGTATGTGTGATTGTATGACTAGTGAATTGAACAATGCATGTATGGTTTAATGGTTACCAATGGGACAGTGTATGTGGGAATCTTTGTCTACCATAGTTCAGTGGAACCAGATTGGGTGGGGGTGTCAGAAAGTGTATATGGGGTATATGTAACTAACAGTAGGAAGTGGAACAAGGCTGGGGGTCAGACAGATTATGTGGAGATCAGTGACTACCACTCACTGCCTTCCTCCCCATTATCCTACTACACCTGGTATTCCCTGACCCTCCCACTGGACCCATAAGTTTGTGGAATACTGGGTCCAGGAGTAGTATGGGAAGGAATTGTGAGAAGGTGAGTGTGCTCAGGTCACCATTATTGATTGCTTACACCACATGGATAAGCCATCAATACCTGGGGGCATCAATGAACCTGGTGCCCCCATCAAGGTCTGATAAAGAAATATATACATAACCATGTGACCAGTATGGCCTTGGCACAGAGAGTCCAACTATACTGAGCCTGGAAATTGAAGGGATAAAGGCAAATGTTGAGCTGTTCTGGAGAAAACCCCCTGAACAAAAAAATACTATTGATTTAAATTGAATTTTGATAAAGAAAATAAGGGCAATGTACAGAGAGAGAGAGAGGGAGGCAAGAACATCTATTTAAACTGGCCTTTTAACCACTTCAATACTAAAGAGTCCCCCAGCATACTGCACATTGCTCTACTTTTGCCTTTACACACATGCCCGATTTATCAGGTACAATGGTCTGACTGACTTATTAAGAAAAACCTTTGGATGTTTAGCAATCAGTGAGTTTCTGTCCTGACATTGTACTGAAAAGCACTATAAAAGCCATAATAAATGAGTGTCAGAATGACATTCTATGGTTAAAAGCCTACAAATGCTATTGATAAAAACATGTATATATAGAGAGACTAAAATTACCTGTGTCTGCTCTAACAATGCAAAGCATATAACTGCACAGGAAACACCTGCAAAAATATAGCCACTAATTGATAAATTAGAGAAATAAAAACATTGAAGAATTGGGCCTCGGTTCTATTCTCCCCAGTAAAACAACTAGTAAGGGGGAAAAAAAAAACACTCAGTGACAAACCCATCTATGTACAGCAGCTATTCTTAGCTGGCAAGGTACATGGAACAACCAGAGTTGGTGACAAAACTGACATTTTGGCCATATGGTCATTGTTGATTTTTGTTCCCACAATTAACGCAAAAAATGGTAAATTGTATGAACATCAAAGGGAAAAAAAGCCAACTCTTGTTGTTTTACACTGTCAAACAACGAGAGTGAGCTCAAAATAGTTACCCTTCCGACACCTCCCATACACTAACCCTATACTATCCCTAATAAGACGCTAAATAACACTACCCCTGACATTATCCTAACATTATCCTAACACCCAGTAACACTTACATTTATTATACTTATGTTCAGCGCTCAGAACAAAAACAAATGGAGTGACCCCTGTGTTACTCCAAGGCATATAAAATATGCACACTTATACTAAAGATATATTCACCAATAAAAACAAATACCCCAAGATTTTCAATTTACAAATAGATATAATTGTAAAATACAGCTATTATTGCCAAAAAAATCGTGCGTCCACGATATCTAAAACACTTAATTGCATGTATTACAAATCTCCAAAGCAATATACTAAAATAAAGGGATCCCTATCTGACCACACCTTTGATCCACAAATTATCCAAGGTATGCTCTAGAGACCCACCTGTATACTCTATCTTGCATATAACCAATAAGTGGATATATTCCACCCTGGATTTTCACAAGAAACAAAATACATACAAAATAAATATAAAACAAAAATAGTTAATGTCGTATCAGCGTCCTACCTTCCTTCTCAAAAAACAACAGATCTCCAGAAGGACCAAAATAACGGTAGGAACGCAGGTGCCCACATCAAAACAAACAATAATTAAAACCATAAAAAAGAAAGATATATATCTTCTACTCAATCTCTCTCTAAGCCGGCTATTAAAACAAATAAAGTAAAATGATTATTTCTCCAAGAACCTTGCTATATATTCCGGTCGGGTGGTTCACTAACTCCAATTGTAAACCAAATCACATGACGTTCTGCTCAGAGCATGCAATAGACAACAAAAACATTGATAGATGAAAATAGCAACTATGTAGTAATTACACTCCTTCTCTCCTTATAATCAATGTCTCCAAATCAGTGATGTTTCAATTTGTTACTTTTACTGTCTCTGAGTAACAATTACGGTTCTTCATACACAATGATACAAACCACGATCATAGTAACAGTCCGGAGAGCAAGTATAACTGCGATACTTCACTGGTCTTACTACAAGGGAAATCTACGTGCTCCGGTTGTATTCAATTCAGGTATCTCCCATGCACCATATTTGAATCTGTTGGTTGTACGTATGACATAGAGTCCATACACTCTTCACATACCGAACATTAATATACAATACCTTCCGCTTCCGATTACCTTACCGGTTGCACGTCTAACACTATGTATGTTACCCTTTCGTATGCCAGACTCCTCCTACGCAGTGATATCCAATACTTTCTGCTCTCGCCGTTTGTAATTAAAGGATCTCCTCGGCGTTCTCTCTCTCAATTTCTCCCGCCAACTCTGTGTTACTTGTTCATAAGTGGTCCAAACAATGTGTATCATCAAACGTTAATCACAATCAACTGAACCACCCTCCGTACTTCCTCCAACGCGTTTCAAAGTCCTCTGACTTCTTCCTCAGGGAGATTATCATTATCATTTTTTGAGAAGGAAGGTAGGACGCTGATGCGACATTAACGATTTTTGTTTTATATTTATTTTGTATGTATTTTGTTTCTTGTGAAAATCCAGGGTGGAATATATCCACTTATTGGTTATATGCAAGATAGAGTATACAGGTGGGTCTCTAGAGCATACCTTGGATAATTTGTGGATCAAAGGTGTGGTCAGATAGGGATCCCTTTATTTTAGTATATTGCTTTGGAGATTTGTAATACATGCAATTAAGTGTTTTAGATATCGTGGACGCACAATTTTTTTGGCAATAATAGCTGTATTTTACAATTATATCTATTTGTAAATTGAAAATCTTGGGGTATTTGTTTTTATTGGTGAATATATCTTTAGTATAAGTGTGCATATTTTATATGCCTTGGAGTAACACAGGGGTCACTCCATTTGTTTTTGTTCTGAGTGCTGAACATAAGTATAATAAATGTTTGTAGTGTTTTTATGATCTATAGGCAAGGATCATTGGTTCTAGCAGCTAGGACAACATTTTTTCTCCACCTTCCACAAGTGCGCTACCTATATTCATATACCCAGTAACACTTACCTGTAATCCACCGGCCATCTTCTTCTTTAATGTTCTGTCTTCTTTCTTCCCTTCTTCTCCTCTTCTTTGTGCTTTACAATTTGTGTTTAAAATGAAAAATCCAGTGAGTTGTTTTGTTCTTCAAAGCCCACAAAAGATGCCACAATTAAACCTTTGAGTACCATGAGGGTACCTCTAAGGCACTCAAAGGGTTAAAAGAAGCATGGCATCCCTCTGCAATTTAAAATGTTGCAGTGCCTTTTGTTATTAAATAAACAATCTTATGTTGTCCAGTTTATAAAAAATATAAAGACGCAAATAAAAATATACCGGCGCTAGGATAGCTATCTTAGACCTATGATGGAGTGAATGGAGGAGAATATAACCAAAATATACAGATATATGCAAGGGAAACGGTAACAATGTTGTATATGAAATAATAATATAATATAATAATGGGCCCGGACACCCCACTCCTATCCAATAGAGTTCTATTGATGCAGCTTTATCCTCAAAGATGCCAACGATCCAAGTGGCGAACAATATGTAAAACAAAAAGAAGAGAGGAGAAGCGCAAGAAAAAAACCATCTAAGTGTAGTAGTGAGGGTATACACTTATATATAATTATATATAAAATATAGACAATGAATGATATGTAGATCGATCTATAAAAATCATAAGAGTAAATAATAAATATACAAATGCATTTTATTCTGAATATAAAAACAAAACAGGATATAAATTGAAAGTATATAAAAATGAATAAATGAATACATAAAATCTACTCTCAAAGAGAGTGTGGATGTATAAAAGAAAATCTGATGATACTGAAAGTATCAATATCCCCAATAGGGATCAAATATCACAATGTAACCATTAATAGATGTGTTTACAATGTATAAAATAAATATGAACAAAAAGTATCCACCAGAGTGGATGGATGGCCCCTTACTTGATAACTAGAGTTAGTGCACCTTGAACAGAGGGGAGTAACGGCCCTGCACACCGTCCGATCCGTTGCCTCACTGGAACGTATCACAGAAATGATCGGTGGCTCAGTTAGCGGGGTGAAATCCAAAGTCCTCCTCAGTTGTTTCGTCTTCCGGAAAACTGAAACATTCGGTGTAGTAGTCCGGTTACAGAGATGGGGCATCCAAACCAATTGATCAGTGGAATTGAGATCGTTCAAAAGGGCTCAAAGGCTCAACGCGTTTCGGCGCCAAAACTGCGCCTTCATCTGGAGTGTGGGGCGCCGGGCCGACGCTGAACACGACCACTACCAAAACGATAGCTGCAACATAGATATTAGGAGAAAGGACCTTTCTCCTAATATCTATGTTGCAGCTATCGTTTTGGTAGTGGTCGTGTTCAGCGTCGGCCCGGCGCCCCACACTCCAGATAAAGGCGCAGTTTTGGCGCCGAAACGCGTTGAGCCTTTGAGCCCTTTTGAACGATCTCAATTCCACTGATCAATTGGTTTGGATGCCCCATCTCTGTAACCGGACTACTACACCGAATGTTTCAGTTTTCCGGAAGACGAAACAACTGAGGAGGACTTTGGATTTCACCCCGCTAACTGAGCCACCGATCATTTCTGTGATACGTTCCAGTGAGGCAACGGATCGGACGGTGTGCAGGGCCGTTACTCCCCTCTGTTCAAGGTGCACTAACTCTAGTTATCAAGTAAGGGGCCATCCATCCACTCTGGTGGATACTTTTTGTTCATATTTATTTTATACATTGTAAACACATCTATTAATGGTTACATTGTGATATTTGATCCCTATTGGGGATATTGATACTTTCAGTATCATCAGATTTTCTTTTATACATCCACACTCTCTTTGAGAGTAGATTTTATGTATTCATTTATTCATTTTTATATACTTTCAATTTATATCCTGTTTTGTTTTTATATTCAGAATAAAATGCATTTGTATATTTATTATTTACTCTTATGATTTTTATAGATCGATCTACATATCATTCATTGTCTATATTTTATATATAATTATATATAAGTGTATACCCTCACTACTACACTTAGATGGTTTTTTTCTTGCGCTTCTCCTCTCTTCTTTTTGTTTTATATAAAAAATATAATGTGCATCAAACTGTCCCCTGCCACTGCTGCTGCTGCTGCCTCTGCTGGTGGTGGCAGGCATGCAGATAGTCACAGATCCCCCCTGCCTACCTATCAGGCAGTTGCCAGAGACCCAATGACATAATTTTGAACAGAGACTGGCTTTTGTATGCCAAAAGCCAGTCTCTGTTCAAAATTCTCTCAGTGGGACTCAGACAACAGCCCGATAGGTAAGCAGGGGGGATCTATGACGATCTGCATGCCTGCCGCTGCCAGCATAGCCAGCGGCATTTGTGGCTGGGGACATTTGGCTGTACTTTATATTTTTTTATAAACTGGACAACATAAGACTGTTTATTTAAAAACAAAAGGCACTGCAACATTTTAATTAGAGGAGAGATGCCGCACTTCTTTTAACCCTTTGTGCACTGGAGGGGTAACCCTCTGACACTCAAACAGTTACTGTGGCATCTTTGTGGGGCTTTTTTTTGAAGAACAAAACAACTCATTCGATTTTCTTTTTTTTTTTTAAACACAGATTAAAAGGCGAAGAAGGGAAGATAGAAGATGCTTAAGGTGCTGAGGCTGGACATCAGGATTACAGGTAAGTGTTTATTTTTCATGCCATGTGTTAACTCTGTTGAGATTAACCCTATGAATGCCAGTGGGTAAACAACGCTGTTCCATGTGTTGCATACCACACTGGCACTCGTAGGGTTAATCTTTTTTTAACATACACTGGTGGTTTTCACTGCAAGTTAGGGACTCTGCGCCTCCTTTTCATGGCTCAATTTTTTCGCAATAAAAAGTGTGGTCCGTAACATGCAATGAAGCCACAGTATGGAATAGGATATCAAATTCTACTTGTTTTACATGGTGGTAGTTGTTGACAGGGCAATTAATAGAATAGCAAACTATGCTGTCAAAACCACCATTGCTGGGTGTGTTTTTGTGTATTTCAACTTGCTCTTTAATGACTGATCTTCATAGTATATGGTATCTATGTTACTATGATTATAAATACAAATGTTTTGACTAAATCTTAAATTAAAATGAAGCTGAGAGACAAAATGAACATTGGTCACTTTAAATAGCACACACTCCTAAATAATGTCTAGAACGGGGGGTCCTTAATCATTGAAAGAACAAACATTCAGCAAATGGTAGAATGTGTATTTGAGCGTATTATTTTTTCATATGTAAAAGTGATCTGTAAAGAGTTCTTCTAGAGCAGGAGTGTCCAAACCTGTCCACAACGGTCATACACAGGCCACAATTTAATGGTATCTCTAGGAAAATTAAGTTTGATTAAATCAAGAAGGGTTAGGGCCTATATAGGGTCCTGGAGGGCAGATTAGGGCACCCTTGTCCTAGAAACAGGTTTTTACTATTTAAATTGTATCATTCTGTGTCCCTTGTGCACAAGTCAATGAGTCACAGTCTACACTGTAAGGACATCCTTGCATGAGCACAGCTGTGTTAATTAGTCAATAAGTGAAGCCTGACGAAATATACTGAGGTGAAAACTGTCAAGTATTTCTTTGAGATGCCAGCCCTCACCTCTCTGTATGCACTATGCATTATGTATGGTGAGGCACAGAAAATTGTCTCATTTGCATTTGACAGTATAGGCTCCAGACACCTATTTTAAATTGTGCATTTGCTTCATTTCTCACTTTTTAATATAAAATATATTTTCCTCTTTTGGAGTTGTGAGACATTACAGGATTGGCGACCCAGATTGGGTTATTTGGAGCAGAAGTGTCATGTTTGTAAGTGTAATACTTGACACTGGTGATTTAAAAATATCTCATACAATCTTTTTTTTTTCTCTCTACAGGATTTGCACCTTTTTATTATCAATACACATACAAAAGGAAAGGAGTAGCTCAGCTGCACTTTCTCACTTGGCTGTTACAGTAAGGTAAAGTACTATGAGTGGAAATAGGATGACAAATGTGGGACAGCTTAACTAAAACATCTAGATTTCATGATCTTATGCATGTATGTATGGTTTGTCTTTTTGAAAAGCAACGAAATCCCATTCCTTGGATATGATTCTTATCCTTACATTTTATTATCTTTTTCCACTTGTCATCCAGATCAGCTGGCACACATATGGGCTGAAAGAGTTACTGGAAAGGTCTTGTGATGGCTCCAACTGTATCTGGGACTGAAGCAGTTACTTGAGGTCCATCCTTTACTGATACACTATATGCACACACAATGCTCGGCAGTAGGGGTGGGCAAAAGGACCCACCGTGTTCCCCCCATAAAATCTGAGAAAACTGCGTGGTTATCCGCTTTAAATAAAATGATTAAAATCTTCACTGTTTTCACCCATTGCCAACATTTTTTGTCGCTATTTTATCAATGACTACATACTTTTCACCCTTTACTTAGATGTTTTTCACATTTTTGCTATAAAAACATGATGTTTCCAGAAAGTGAAACACAATGCAAACAGCTAGAGAGAGAGAGAGAGAGTGAGGCAACACAAGACTGTATCGTGTCGAGCAGTCAGGTAGGGGCTGCTTAACTCTTTGAGTGCCAGAGGGGTTATGCAACACATTGGAAAGAACTCAAAGGATTAACATTACCCGGACCTTGGCCCATTTACATGGGCTTTTACACTAGTAATAAATAATGGGCTTCAATGGTAGCCAGATTTGGCCATGAAGAATATCCTGAAATCATTAATTTCTGGGATGTCCAATCTAGGAATATTGTAGAAAAAATATTGTAGAAAACAATATAGAAGCATCACTTAATTTACTCATGTATATGACCATATCATGTGTGGGGTACATCTATTTGTTTGTTTGTTTTTTCAAAAAAGACAAAGAGATGAATCCTAAAAAGTACTCGGACAAATCAAATTAGTTTCAAGCTAAAGTAAGAAGAGATATACAAAATAGTGCCATTGGGGCAAATAAAAATTCTTAATGATTTAAATGGCTCTTTTTTAACCATTTGAATATGTTCTTCAATACCCTGTGAAGGAGATGTCTATAGCATTGTAGGGTTGAAAAGAGCCTTTTAAATCAATAGGAAATGAAAGGATTTTTATTTGTCCCTGTAGTACAGTTGGATTGCCCCAGAATTACTCTAGTTCTTCTTAGTTCCTCAGCCTTAATAATCCATAATTCTTTAGCAGTGCAAGACACGTCATTATTTTTATAATACTGTATGTAGCAAAATGCAAGGTAGCTGATTAGACTAGTGACGGATTGTATATCACTATAAACTCTCATTTTGTTAAGGTGACCCAATATTAATTTAAATGCAAGATACTTATGAAAGACACACCCTGCAGGTTTGCAGATTGATATGTCTATAAGCATCCTGAATTTGAAAGTATATCTGATTACTGCATATTTTATGCATGTTTGTTTCAGTCATTACATTATTTAGCAGTGTCCATCCATCAGCTCAATGTTTTTCTTCATCTAGCCCTTGAATACACCTCTGCATTTTACGTGATGCTGTGTGTGTGAGGATTTATTGTGTTTCTGAGGCATACTGTGATATTATATGTCCCTCAAAATAGTATTCCTTTTCATATTCCTTAGTTTTAGATCTATTGACTTTAACAATGGTTTGTATAATACTGATGCAGCATAATGCAAGGTAGCTGCTTAGCCTAGCTATGGATTGCGTACAATAGTCATTATAAACTCTCATGTTGTTAAGGAAACCCAGTGTCCATTTAAATGCAAGATCTATTGACTATAACAATGTTTAAAACTTTTTTTTAACCCTTTGAGTGCCAGTGAGGTATCCAACGTATTACATCTAAACATGGTTTTCTCTCTTTATAGTGCTTTGAAAGAGGACAATTCAATCTCAAAGCATAATGCATGGTCCTGAAGAAGGTTCAGTTAAGCAGTTAGTGTGTTTTTCTTCTGCTTTTCTCTTGCTTTCTTGCTTGAACTGAGTAATTTATATGCTTTTTTGAATTCATTTTAATTGTTCAACAAAAGAATTCTTCACAAATTTAATGGTCTGTAGAGATTTTTGACAACTCAAGCTTTTCTTCTTCTAAGTTAATGAAAAAAAATCTCTCTTCCCTAATTGTTTCTTTGTTGTTGGAAAACTTTAATAAAGATATGTTTAAAAACAACAACAACAAGAGATTAATAAACACAAAGGCACATGATTATAAAATCAAAATGGGATTATTCTGGAGTTACTCAACTGTACCATCGGTGACAAATAAAAAAATCCAGTTAAAATGGGCTTTTAGCCTAGGGTGACCAAACCTCACCTTTAACCGGGAAGCATATGAAAATTGCATACTACAGGGCTGCTTTGATTTTGACGCAGTCCTGAAATATGACTATTTCCCATGTCTCCCCAGTTAAAGGGAAGGTCTGGTCATTTTATTTTAACCCCTTGAATGCTAGTTAGCTCTCCAATACATTGCTTTGCAGTGCATCGAAAACCTCTCTAGCATTCAAAGGGCTAAAAAAAAGCTCTATAGAAGTATATTTGAATTTAGGAATTTTTATTTGTCCCCTATGGTGCAGTTGGTTTACTCCATAATAACTCCAGATTGTGTTTATAAAAATGGGTCATAGTGCTGTATATGAGAAGATGAAGAAGAGCCAATTGGTCCATAGGAGATAAATAAAAACAATGCCTACAGTGCTGTACTATAGTGATTAGACATGCACAGATATTACATAGTACAAATGGAACATGGAACACGAAAGCATCAGAGGGCCCTGCATGTTAGAGCTTACAGTCTAGATGAATATAGATGGGACACAGAAGGAGCAAGTGTTATGGGCTGTAAGTGCCTCCTGCCACATGAACTGCTGATCAGTGGGTGTCTCATTAAATGGGGACTTTAACCCCTTGAATGCTAGCAAGCTGTCCAAATATTGGAGACCTCTTCAGCATACAAGGGGTTAAAGATCCCATATATATATATATATATATATATATATATATATATATATATATATAACTGGGGATTTTAATTTGTTATCTGCTGTGAAACTGGTTTGCGACTTCATTTCACTTATTTAGTTTCTTGAATAGGATCATTAGGGCCTTAGGCATAATACACAACAAAAGCAGTTCTGCAACAAATCAACTGTACCATGGTGGGGGGAGTTAACATTTAATAATACTCATAGATTTGATTGGGTCTTTTAACAACAACAATGATTAGAAACATCTCTAGATTACAAGGGGTTAAGATCCCTATTTACATTTGTTGGAATTGTATCTGCCCTATGGTGAAGTTGATTTGCTCCAGACTTGCTTATCCGTTACATTGCTCTTAAGGTCATTAGTCCATTAGTCATTGGCTCTCTTTCTTTCTTTCTTTCTTAGTAACATTTTGCCTGTCTGAAGCTCTTGTGCTGTTTTTTGCATTTTATCTTCTAAAACTGCAAACACTTTATACAGGTGAGTCAATAGCTTCATACAACTAAAGATATACAGACATATACATCTATAAAATACATACATACATACAACATGAATAGCACAGTTAATGTCCTAAGATGTAGGACAAAGCTGTTTAGCATTTTTGGAGTGCACTACTGAAGCCCTGTGTAGGGAATGTAAAATACCCCTGGAATACAAATTAACAAGATCATCCTACAGGGCTTCTGTTTGTATATGGGTGATAAAGGTAAAATGTTCGCTGAGCAGGAATGTAATAGGAATAGCAAGAGACAGTAGAGAATAGTAAGGCTATAGGCAAGTTTAAAACAACATCATTTTTAACCAACTTGACAGGAAGCCAGGGAAGGATATTGGAAGGAATAATGTGGACTACATTTACTTGCATGATATGGCCTATCTGTACCCAAGGAAACATGTGAAAGCACCTAAGGGCTTAGCAAATAAATAATACCAGAAAAACATTGTCCTGATGGATTACTGCATGTGATTCAGAAATAGCATCATCTGTATTGGGAAGGGCAGCAAAGGAAATCAATGCACTGCAGGCAATCCTTAAGCAAATGGGCTAAAGGATGTTTTGGATGAAAACTTGATATTCAAGAAACAGCTGTCACCCCTGCAGATTGCACTATAACAGATGCTCTTCAAGTAGAATTATCAAAAGAAGCTTGAATAAAATACATGCTATTCAGGGCATGTTGGTATGACGTTTTCATAAAATGCCAGTATGGCTTTGAGAGAAATATAACACACCATTCCAAAGGAACAACATGGTTCCCTTCAATCCTGAACCAATCATTTTAATATGTCTACCAGTATAAATAAAATTCTTGGGCCCATGAACTTTCTTACAGATAACTGCTGTAGTAAAATAAGTTTACTAATCTGTAATTAAAAAGGACATGTAAGTCTATATAGAATGTTATTCTTATTTATTATTTATATACCTACAGTATATATATATATATATATATATATATATATATATATATATATATATATATATATGTTTTGTTTCTCTATGTGTTAATATGTATCTGTGTTCTGTAAAAGCTCTTACCTAAAAATGACAGAAATCACAATGTATTCCTGGTAAAACTGTAAATAAATAAAATTTTGTTTCAATCAAATTTCTCCATAGGTGACAAATACAAATCCTCATTGATTTAAATTGTGCTTGTAGCCCCTTTAAAGTATAACACTTTGTAGTGACTTGGATTACTTTGAAATCTCTTTGATAATTGTCTATATATATGATAATGTGTTACTTATGAGGTAATTTAAAAAAAGCCATTCTTTCTGTTACATTTTACAGTTTGTTTTGTTAGAAGTGATAGGCACCTTAAGAATTGAAATGCTAAGTATAGCAAGAAATCCAGTTGATTAAAAAAAGAAACAATATTTCTGGGTTTAATAAATGAAAATTTTTTAGCTAAAACCAAGTACTGATATTTCAATGCTGGGGACCTGAAACCACTTATTATCAAGGCGCAATTGGCCTGTCAATGTAATTGTGTTTACATTATCTGATGTACATGTCTGACTCTTTATGGACCTTATACAAAATGCTAAAGAGGAACACTTCTGGAGCAAAACAATTGCACCATGGTGTAAAAATAACATTTTAATTGTTTTAACCCTCTGAGTGCCAGAGGGGAGTGTAGTGAATTGCAAAGAGTTAACTTTGGCTGTTAAACTCCTAAATGTTAGTGAGATCTCCAAAAAATTTAAAAACTATGCATTAGAGATCTAAGTAACATTAACAGAAAACTGAGTACAAGTGGGCAGAATTCCCGTTGGCCAACTTTCTGCGGAAACTGACAACCTCATTAATTTTTCTAAACCCAAACTGGAGCACAGAAAATCAAAATATTATTTTTAGTAAATAATAGAATTCCACACAGCCATGTAAATGCACAAGTCCCAATACTTTATTAGTAAAGCGGGGCCATATTCTTCTGTAAAGTTTTATTTGAAATGACCTTCTAAGATGCAATATATTTTGGACATATGGTGACACCCCCAGTAAAATGCTTTGCAATGTGTTATAGATGTTGCACGCTTTACTAAATATGTTGAAATGTTACTGTTTATAGCAGAGTGGCTCAATGTAAAAGAGTATTATAATGAGGATTACTGTCATGATAGACCACTGATTGTCCATATACAGCCCTCAGCAACTTCTCTTATAGCCCCCACTCCGTTCTGTGGTAAAGTGGAAAGAGGATATATATTCACTTTACCATATCACAAATACACACACTATTCCCACAGCAAAAGAGCCCATAAAAAGAACCCATACATCTTCAATGTGAAATGAATGGATATGCTTATTTATATAGAGCCAAGTGTACTCAGTGCTTCTCAGTTTAAGGATTTGAATGATACAAGGTGACAAATGCTTGACAAAGTGAAACACTGGAAGTTGGGTCCCTGCTCAGCAGCATACAATCTAGAGTGGTAAAGGTAGACATATAGAGAAAATAAGGGTTAAGTGCTGAATATAATGCTCAATTTCAGGTATTGGTATGGGAATATAAATAAGTAAAGTATAAGATCCTTGGATGTATGACATGAGTGCCTTTATCGTTGAAGCCTTGTTGAGGAGGTGTAATTGTAATTGAGACTTGAAGGCCACAAGAGGAGTGCAGTGGCTCAGGCTGGGAGGTAGAGCATTCCACAGATAAGAAGCAATGAGGAAAGAGGGCTTAATGCAAGAGCTGTAGACACAAAAGGGGCTTGAGAGAATAATGTTGTCGGCTGATAGTAAATGATGGCGTGGAAACCTAGGAAGTGGTAGAGGAGAGAAGGGTCTTGAATGAGAGAAGCAATATTTTATAAGATATCTGGAGTTTGATAGGCAGCCATTGGAGTGAATGAAGGAGGAGGAGGAGGCAGGGACAGGAAGGTAACTGTTTCAGCATCATGTATTGATTGAATTGTGTGGATTTGTGAGGCAAAAAGATCAGAGGGAAGAAGGTTACAGTACACCATGTGGGATGAGATGAGTGCTTGTGTTAGAATTTCACCTGTGGAGAAATAGAGGAAGGGACTGATTTTCTCTGTGTTACACAGGAGAAAGCATCAGGATTTGGTGATAGCATTAATATGAGGAACCATGCTTTCACCTGAATAGACACTACAGGGCCAGATCTAGGTAGTGTTGAAGGTGGCAAAAGCAGCTGAGAGATAAAGCAGGATAAGTATTGAATAGTAACCTTGTTACTATTGGCCACTCTCGTGAGAGCAGTTTTTGTTGAGTGAAAAGTGTGAAAGACAGAATGTAAAGGGTCAAGCAGGTTGTGTGTGTGTGTGTGTGAAGGATTTGAAGCAAACAGGAGCATGCTAGGTGTTCTAAAAGCTTAGATGCAAAAGGCAGGAAAGAAAATGGTTGAGTATAGATGCCACTATGGTATGTTTATAGGCATCAGGAAAAGTAGCTGAGGCAAAAGAGGTTAAATATTTGTTGTAGTATTGGGATTAATTTTGAGGAGAGAGATTGGATGAAGTGAGAGGGAACTGGATTTAGTGTTTGGCTAGGTTCGGCTATGCTTTTTGTTTAGAATTACATCCAAATCCCAGTGGAGCTCATGAGATTTTTTTTAGCTGTACCCTAAAACTGGAGCAGAACCAGAGTTGAATTGTATTAGCTAAGCTGAACTTAGGCTTCCCAGAGTGCTCTGGAATCTCGCAGCTTGAGCAGATGTCCTTGAATGTCTCCACTCATTATTTAATACTTTATAATTACCTTTCATATAACTTTTACTTCAAGTTACACAATACAGAAAGTATGCCATTTCACTTTTATATAAATATCTATGCCTAACGACCATTTATACAGATAATTCTACCTAATTAATATTTATTTATTATCAAAAATAACAACTTACATAAAATGGGCTAGAAAGGCACCACTGAAACAGCTCTCTTGCTGTAGTTGGATTTCTGAAGCCAACCTGGAAGTGGACCTGGGTGTCCCTCTCCATTTCAAAGTCAGCCTAGACCTTAAGCTGGGTCACTGGAGCCACACTCGAGCCAGATCAAAATTAGGACAAAGAAGAATCTTTAATGTGGGGAACAGTTTTATCAGGAATGAGAAAGATGTGGACTGAATTGAGGGTTCTGTCATCAAACACTTTAGTAGTTGTTATAAAGACAAGAAGAACAGGGATAATGTAGGTGAAAAGATCAATCTCAACAATTACATTTTGGTGGACTACATAATCCCTTGCTTCTTAGCAGGCATACAGACCCATATGCATAAATGTAAAGTGGAGAAATTCTGGACCAAACCAACTGCACCACAGGAGACAATTACAAATTTCCAAAATTCTCATTGAATTAAATTGATCTTTTTATTTCCTTGAATTGCAGAGATTTCTCCAGCACATTGCTTGGGAGTTGGTATTCCCAGAATTGTTCCACTTTCCCTTACATATATAGCCCACAAGATCAGGTCTATGCACATTTATCATTCTTTCTTCACTTTAGCTGAATATGACATTTGTGGGGACACCATCTTTATTATCATCCTTATTACCTGCACCTAAGAGATACTTTTTAATTTGGTAAGATAAACTCTCATGTTCTCTTTCTCTCTCTGTGAAACAAAACTGTAGGTTCACTGTGAATACCTACCAGGTAACCTTGATAAAAGTGTTACTCACCCAGAATCTTCTCCTGGGGCATCTCTATTTTTGTAGAAAAGAAAGATGACATTTGCCACCCCTGTGCACAATAATTATCAGAACCATTATCCTCTGTGTTTGATCTTAGAACATAAATTAAGCTACATTCTGTTACTAGATTAACTATATTGGATCTGCAGAATCATAATCAGCTGAAACCTATTAGTAGCTCAGCCTTCGATGGCCACAAACTCCCTTATTGCCAGGGTCAAAACTTCAGGGGTTACAGAGGGTGCAGTTTTGATGGGGTCTGGTGCCCAATGGTGCCCATGAACTCCAGGGTCCAATAAGATCTAGTTATGCCACGCAAGAACGTTTTGTGTTGGAGGCCCAAAAAAATATTTGCAACAGGGCCATCCAATGATTAGATATGCTTTTTCCCCTTATTGTGGGACCATGTTAATCAATAAAAATGTTTAGCAGTGGTGTTTACTTTGATTAATGTGGTGAACTTTTTTTCCCCCAGAATTGCTCAATTTTGCCTTGATAAATAAACTATTTAAAATAAAATTATCTAATGATCTAACACTTTTTCAGCCACTGATATTAAAGTCTGCACTCACAACAATAAGAAGCAAGAGTCCATGACATAGTGATGGTATTTACTATGGAGGTAACAAACAATCTGGAGGATATTACCACTGATATGCAGAGTCAGGGTTCCCAATTTATAGGCTAACACCCTGCCTACTAGTGCAAAGGCAAATTATATACCAAAGTGTTTCATTATGTTTACACATATAGTTTTCACTTTACTTTTTGAGTGTCCGAGAGGTATCCAATGCATTGCAACAGAGTCTGTTGGATACCTCACTGGCATGAAACGGGTTTTAATGTTTTTAATTTATGCACACTCAGGGGAGATTAAATAAGAGTGCAGCTCTTATTTTGGATCCTTATATGAGAAAACTAAAGGCTAGCCTACACCTGTGCTTAATTAGAGTCCCCTTAGTAAATATCAGCTCTCATCTCCTCCAGCACGCACCATCTAAGTGCATAATGCAGTAGTGGACTACCACATGCCTTCCAGGTGTTCAAGAATAAAATTCACATCTTCCCCAGTCAGCCAACAACTGGGCAGCATGGTACCCAATATCTGGAGGGTCTCATGTTGCCCTCCACTGACATAACCCCAGTGGTCTCTGGAGTAGGCCTAACCCCTTAAGGACTCCTGACATGCCAGGACCATCATGCCGGTTTGGCACTTAATGACCCATGACTGTTCTGGCTCGTCATAGAATTCTGTGGTCTCTACGCAGCTGCAAGCCACTCAGGGGACCATGGAATATAATTCACAAAGAAAAAAAAACCCATGGTCCTTAACTGCCAGCCGTGCTCTGCTGCGGCTGGTCGGTAAGGAGTTAAATTTACTCTGTATCCATTTTATCCATAGCCTGCTTCTGATTGCAGAACAAAGGATTGACTCAAAGCAGTCAGACACTCCCACACTGCTCACCCTTCGGAGCAAACATATCAGTGAGGCCCCTTGAAATGTGCAAATAACACTGGGCAGTTCTGAAGGACACCAACTGCACTATAGGAGGGATATAATATTCACTTTTATGTAAATGAGATTTAAAGTGTATTGGACACCTCTCTAGTATTAAAGGTTAAAAGCTCTCCTTTTAAATCAGTAGGAATTTTGTCACCTATGATGCTGCTGCCTTGCCCCAGAACTGTACATCTTGAGCATTCTTTCCAGCTAAGCAGGTTCCAAAACAGCTTTTGTATCCCCTTTGCTATGATCATTTATTCCACCACTGTGGTCTGGCTACATTTCTGTTATGTAACTTCCTGTTCCCTAATGAACTGAAAAATGTAACTATCAAATGTAATACTGGGGCAATGGCAACCACTGCTTTAAAAAAAAAAAAAAAAAAATGACATGATTTCGCCCAGTAGTTCCAAGAAAGTTTTATGAGAACTTTCCAGTATCCTTAAGCTATATATATATATATATATATATATATATATATATATATATATATATATATATATATTTAGGGAAGTCTTAATTTTTATGAAAATGTAATATTTTTCTTACCAAATCCTAAATCCTGAAAACTGTTGCATGTCAGAGTGATGCCCAAATGAATGATTCACAATTAGGGATGTATGAAATATTCTGCAGAATGAAGAAATCGGTGGAAACAGGGCTTTCCACCGGTCTTTTTCATACAATGGCAAATTGCAAGAGAGTGTGCTCATGTGTACAGGTATGCCTAATGACATGCTCATGCTCCTCCCATACATCATAACAATAATGCTTCGAGGTTTTTTGCCTTCCAGTGATAACTTTTGCTTGCATTTCATCCAGTGGGAATTGCTGTGGAAAGGAGGAATATTGCCCATTTTCTGGGGAAATTTCCCTGAGGAAGAAATGCCAAATTTACATCCCTACAACACATTTTTGATACCTCTGGCTCCTAACCCCTTGGACTCCAAAGACATCTCCCACACATTGCAAAGCAATGCATTGTAGACATCTTAAGTATCCAAGGGAGTAAACAGCCAAGAACCGATATACAAGTTAAAACTATTAAAATTAAATTATTGATTCAGTGTACTTGAGAAACATTGCAGCATTTCAAGAAGAACATTTCTTTCTACACAGTAAAATCACACAAAATCTATATATCACCCTAAAAAACAATTAACATCACCAAGCACAGAAAAGATTGAGCCTCATGCTGCTTTCACAACACCTATCAAGGTATGTTAGAGTGAACAGATTGACTGAGAGTACCTTTCTGTAACAAGAAATAATATATCTAGCTTCAATTTGAAATATGAAGAACTATCATATGAGCCCTCTCTGAGCTGTTATTCTCAAAGTAACAGTAATCTCAGGCAATATGTCTCACTGTGACATTAATTATATATTTATTGTTCCTCCTGTTGACAAATGGAAAAATCTGGTCACAACTCTAGTTTTTCACTTTATATAACTTTGTGGCAGCTTTTGATAAACTTTGTTATATTTGCTCTGTAGTCTTCAGAATTTAGTGCTACACATTGCATTTGGGAATATATTTCCCAGTTGACAGAGTAGGCAGATGCTTAGGGCTCCAAGAATTGAGGGGAGCTGCAGTTCTTCAGGTCACTCTTACATTCTGAGTCATGACTGTGACCAGAGAAATCTCATTGCTCCAGCACCAGGCACCTTCCTCTAGTTTATGGTAAGTGGTTATTTTCTACATGCCTTTGCTCTCCGGTATGAGATGCTTGGCTGCTAGAGAGGTTTCCTATACTCAGCAGGGACAAATATGTTCTACAGCAGTGGTTCTTAACCTTTTTCATGCAAGGGACGAGTCTGACATTTTCCCAACATGCTAAGGTCCATTTAACATTTACATCATATTTTTGAACATTTTTGTATATGCAGGAGTTAAATTCAGTGTTGAGTAAAACTATAAAATATTGAGGGGAATACATTTTATTAACAGAAATCCAGTGAAAAGATAAACATGTTTGTCACTTTTTAAAAAGGGCAAAAAATTATTAAATTAGACATTTTATCATAAACATTCACAAACACACACAATCTGATCATTATGCTGTTTCTCTTTCTCTCAATAACAGCCTGGAGACAAGTCTTCCTTTGGAGTGGCAGTGGCCACCTTCATTTGTTCACAGGGCTTTATGGGGAGTAGGAGGGCACTGGGATTAAGAGGGGTAGCAGGGTATTCAATGGCCACTCTATGCTATTCAGGAGAGCTGCTTCTCTTGCCAGTGCTGTCTCTTTACTGGCTTCATACCACACTCTTTTCCCTTTTTGTCTCTGCATGCTAGTGAAATCCTCCATGTCCCAGAGGTTGGGCATCTCCTGTCACTGCACCTGTTTGTAGGTGGCTGCCTCTGCTGTGGCCACTGCAACTCTTACAGTGTTTGTATATCCCTAAAGTTTGGAGCTACCACAAGTTCCAACCCTGGAATATACCAGGAAGCGCCACAATGAATAAAAATCACAAAAATACAAACAATATTCACAATATAAATATAAATATAAATTATTCTCACGAATAATTCTTCAAGAGGTAGTAAATATTTCTTCCAATGATGGATCACAAAGTCCAATGCTGCTGATATTTGGGTCAGGGAATCCCAACAATTTAACTAAAGAACAAAGAAATATAAAAACATTGCAAATAGACTCTTCTGAGTGCAGTATTTTCCAAATTCTTTTCCTTCACCTTCACCACGTGCTCCAAATTGGGTACTCACTTGTAAATGAGGTTTTTACTGGTTCAGACCCCAGGCTGTGAGTACTCAATTTGGAGCACGTGGTGAAGATGAAGGAAAAGAATTTGGAAAATACTGCACTCAGAAGAGTCTATTTGCGCTGTTTTTATATTTCTCTGCAACTCTGCCTCTCCACAATGTTCCCAGTGGCTTGGCCGCTCTAATATCACATCTCCTTTCCCTTTCTAATGACAAAACACAGAAGAAAAATATATATGTGAGACAGGGGAGCTGGATAGAGTGGTTGAGAGATGGAGAGAAGAAGAGAGAGCAAGATATATATATATATATATATATATATATATATATATTGCATTCTCTTCTTCTCTCTCTCTCTCTCTCACATATAAATATATATGTGTGTGTATAATATAAATTGCTAGGCTGCGAAGCTTCCTGTGTGCGTACCAGCACATGCGCAGTAGAGACTGCCGGAATGATGCAGTCATGTGCAGTAGAGACTGGCCGAATGTGCCGATCCGGAGAGGGGAGCTCTAAACAGATCACCGTCTGTCTCTGCTCTGGGGCAGCAGCTGAGGCCACTGGTTGGTACACGGGCTTTCATACTAGTATAGTTATATCTATATAGAGAGTGAGTTGCTGGTCGCTGTTGAACCCTAAACGTCTCCCTCCAATTCCTTAGGATCTCGTGGCACACCCATTTGTAGCTCTTCTTCTGACTGACCCTCCCTCTGTGCTTCAGACATAGTGATCTACTTTTAGGATTTGGTTTCCTGTGTCATCAGGGGCGGGAAACTTCCAACATCATCCACCTTGCTAGGCTCGCTTGCCCATGGTCTTGGTCAGTTTTCGTATTGTTTCCTTGACTATAAATGAATGTAACTGGTCAATGTGTCTCCACCACACCTGTCCATGTTTTGTGCATACAATTTGGACCTAGCCACATCAGTAATCACTCCTGCCACCCAATGATTGGGCTCATTGTAACACCAAATCCATATTCTGTTACCTGCTACATATTTCCATGTGATTTTCCTTCCCCACTGACGAGACTGATGTTGGTGGATAGTTTGAGTTAAATATGGATGTAGGGTGTCCAGTGTAGTGCACACCGGATGTCTGAATATGAGTGTGCTGGGGTTACATCAGTTATGGCATGTGCCAGTGTTCTATATGCTGTGAGAAAGTCATCCAGAGAGGCTGTCGGATCTGACATAGCGTCCATGACCATGAGGGCTGCTTTTAGGGTTTGCACAAATTGTCCTGCAAAGCCATTCGTGGTGGGGTAATAAGGCGCTGTCCTTGTGTGGGCTACTCCAATGTCTTTCAAATATGTTTGGAACAGTTGCGATATAAATTTTCTGCCATTGTTTGTAACCAACTGTTTTGGGAATCCGAATGTGGGGAAAATCCATATGAGTACTCTGTTTCAGGAGACTTGGTTGAGGACATGGGCCAGGACCACAGACCACTTGGAATGTGCATCTTGCAGGATTAAATACAGACAGCTGCCCTTGCTTTCTGCTTCATCATCACTATGCCCTTATGCAGTATGGACAATGTGATGCTCTGTTCTGACAGTGGTATTACTAAATGATTTTCCCAGAATAATCACCATACAACGTCAACTCTAGTTTCCGATTGGTGTAGGAGTGTAGAGTTGGAGAAGGGGTTGTCAGCCAGCCATTGTGGACATACTTCAAGACCAGAGACAGTAAAGGATCCTTCTGTGTGGCTGCTGCTATGGATTCCAAACTGTACAATATTGTGAAGCATACCAGGTGGGGTTCCGAAGGCAAAGTTTCTGCTTGAAGCTGGCAATGGGAGAAAGTGTCCGCATTTGCTTGCTGGTCGTGTAAGCGATATTTGATTCGAAAGCTCTCAGGTATAATGTGTATCTTTGTAAATTGTGTCACTCTGAAATTCCCCTCTCTGGATTGAATATCCCAAGTAAGGATTTGTGATCGGTTAATAGCGTGAACTGTCGCCCATGCAAGTACAATGTGAATTTCTGCAGAACCCATATGATGACCAGTGCCTCTTTATTGATATGGGCATAAGTATGTTCAGCTGGAGTGAGTGAACATGATGCGAAAGCAATAGGTTGTTTGGAGCCATCTGGCATAATGTGTGAAAGGACTGCTCCCAACCCACAGGGCAAAGCATCATATGCAACTGTCATGGGCTTTTGGAGATTGTAGTGGACCCAGACTTTTGATTGTAGAATTATCTGTTGTTTTTTTTGTTTTTTTTTGTTAATCAAGTTTTATTGTTTTTCTGTATTGGAGAAGGTAGGGAGACAGGGGACTCGAGATTGAGAGTACAAAGGCATATGTATACAGATAAAGGAATAAGCAAAATTACAGGGAAGCAAAATACGTGAGAGCATATTACTTCACGGAACATAGGTAATGAAATCAACAGCACAAATAAACAAGTAAGGGTTCCGCTGTCATCAGATAATGACCAACCCTGCCTTCGTACCAGTCGGTCCTTAAAAAGTGTATACTTGACTTATAGAAGCTAGAAAAAAAGCAGGAAAACCAGATAGGGAGAGAGAAGGGATAGAAAAAAAGGGGGGACTGTGAGGAGGAGGGGAACAAAAACAAAATAGAAGATAGACCAGGTGAGCTTGTTTAAGAACTAGAGATAGCCAAAAGGGGTTGCGTCTGCAGATCCTTCAGAAACCGCATCCACTTGAACCAGGTACCAAGGTATCGGTCTCCTTGTCTGTCTGATTGGAGGATAAGTTCCTCCATAGAATTAGCATTCTCCACCCGCAAGATCCTCTCACAAACCGTTGGTGGCGAAGGTGAGCCCCAATGCAGAGGAATAAGGGCTTTGGCTTCATTTAGCAAATGCTTAAGGATCGATTTCTTATATCTGAAAATCGGTACAGTTGTGTAATGCAACAAAAGTGAGGCAGGGGGAAAAGGGATAGGAGTATCAATAAATTTCTGCAGAAGGGAATGAATTTGCGAACAGAAAGGAGAGACAAGGGGACAGTCCCACCAAATGTGGAGTAAAGTGCCCGGAGCAGTTTGACATCTCCAGTATCTACCAGTATGTGAGAAGTTTTTAGGACACCTCCTGTTCACAGAGCACTTATGTGTTAATAGGAAGATTTTCTCCCATTGCGCCTCACACAGCGAGATCTGAAGAGCAGATACCCATTTCCCTGCGGTAGAGAGATATCGGCTTGTGCACGAAGCATAGTACATAAGAGGGAGATGCCGTGGCCAGGAAACTCCTTACCATGACAAAAATCTTCAAAGGGAGTGGTGGGGTGCAAGAGGTTATGTTGCTGTGGTAGAGAACGAAGGAAATACCCCAACTGAGTATAGTGAAAGCGATCAAGAGATGTCAAGTTTCAGTGGGGCAGGAGGTCTGAAATGGATTTAACCGTAATATCTGGAGTCAGAAAATCAGTCAGAACCTCTGAACCATCCAATGAGGTGCTGAGAAAATCACCAGGACTCTGACCCGGAGGAAAGTCTGGGATATGGCGCAAGGGCATCAAGGGCGATGGATAAGTAGTAAGGCAATATCTGGAGGCAGCAATAAAGACAGAAATCATAGCAGAGGTTAAAGGGTGGCCAGCAGAATGTCTTTTAGCGTGATGTGGTTTGAACCAGGGAAGTATTTGCAGCGGGGTATGAAATCTTGTTGCTTCTATAGCAATCCAGGATTTATGTGGGGGCCCAAAAGTCCACTCCAGAATGCGGAGTAAGTGACAAGCCTGGTAGTACAGCTTGGGACATGGCAACGCCAAGCCATCACGTGATTTGGAGCACGTCAAGAGGTTGAATCAGAGCCAGGACCTCCCCTGCACCCACACAAACCCCAGAAGCATTGTGTGGAGAGAAGAGAAAAATGGCAATGGAATTTTACTGGGTAGCATCTGGAACAGGTAGAGCAACCACTGACGGACATTCATCTTCAATGTATTAACTCTACCCATCCAAGACACATGTAAAGGCGCCCAAGTCACAAAGTCACATTGTAACTCTGCCAAGAATGGAGGAAAGTTGCGGTGATAGAGCTGTGAGGGATCACTAGTCAGTCACACCCCTAAATATTTGACCCTGTCCCTGCACCACCTGAACGGAAACGACGTAGATAGGTGAGTCACCTCACCCATGGGTAAGTTAACATTCAATATCTCCGACTTCGAGTTATTGATCTTAAAATTCGCAAGTGATCCATATAGTTCAAACTCGCGAAGGAGGATTGGAGAGATAGTCTAGGCTTAGTTAGCATAAATAGGAGATCATCGGTATCTTATGTTGTATTCCTTTAAACGTCAGACTCCCGATGTCCTGATTCTGACAAACTGCTTCCATAAGGAAAGGACAAAAATTAATGGAGATAATGGGTAGCCCTGTCTAGTACCATTAAAATCCAGAATGACTCAGAAAGCACTCCATTAATCTGTATTCTAGCCGAAGGACGGGAGTACAGGGAGGAAATCCAGGCTAACATATGCGAGCCAAAGCTCACACATCTCAAGACTTCCATCAAGCCCCTGCTGGCTGCCACACTTTTCTCATGCTCCTGACCTCTCCAGGAATTACCTTCATTATAACCTCCTTACTTTCACAATTCACCAAAAATATTCCAAGGACCAATCTCGACAGCACATCCCACATACCTGGATTTAACAGAATTCAATGCAGTGGATTGAAATATACTTCCCCTGGACCCTCTTACTGCTAAGAAGGAATACCTCCACCTGAACACCACAAACAAGGTACATTGAAATTATAAAGCCGACTCACTTCCAGTTGTTATTTGGGTTTTGGATTTGATCATCCATTCAGCAATACTAAGATTTCATTTCTAAACACTCAGAAAACTTATTGATGGAAAAAAAAATATATATATATAATATATTTGGATAATAATAATTTGGGTCTTCAGTTTACATATCAAGTTAGTAAGACCAGTGTTAATTTTTTGGATCTCACTCTCTCTCATAGGGGGTCTACAATAGTTACAGAGACCTATATGAAGGAAACGTGTGTGAATAGTTACCTTCATTATACCAGCTGTCATAAACACAGTTGGCTTTATAGCACTCCAAGGGGACAATTCCAGAGAATGCGTAGGAATTGTTCGGATCTAGAGCAATTTAGGAAGCATTCTCTGGAATTAAGAAAGAGGTTTATTGAAAAACAGTACCCTATAGAAGTTATAGATAACTCTCTTTTGGAAGTAGAAGAGATGAATAGAGATAGCCTTTTGAGGGAAGTGGATAGACAAGAATATAGAGATACAAAATATGGGAATCAGGCTATGTTTATCACTAGATATAATGTGGCACATAGAAAAATAGAAAACATATTAAAAAAACATTGGTCATTACTAACTGCGGATCCACTCCTGAATAAGGCTGTCCCTGTTAAACCACAGAGTATTTATAGGAGAAATACAAATCTAAAAAATATTCTGGGGAAGAATAAACCAACTAGGGAATGTATTAGTTAGGAGGTGGAGGAAAAGGGAGCCTTTAAGTGTAGTTCTAGACGTTGTATTACATGTAAATATATAGAACATGGAGTTAATAGTTTTCAGGATAGTAGAGGTCATGATCATGATATTAATTTTTATATTACTTGTGAGACCACTTATGTGGTCTATTGTATTAGATGTCAATGTGGTTTAGTTTACATAGGAAGAACTAAGAGACGCCTCAAAGATAGATTTTTAGAACATAGAAGGAATATACTTAAAGGGATAGTAATACTTCGTTTTAACTTTATTTTATTTTGTAGGCATTAAAAATACATGAAGAATGATATAAGTCTTATCTCTCAAACCTTTATGGTTTATGAGATATTCACAAGCAAAGTTCCCCTCCCCGCCCCTTTTACCTAGTGTAAGCCATCTCTTCTCAGATGTGAGTCTGGTTGTATGACAGTACAGATAACAGAAGGGGACAATTTTCTTTGTATGACAACAATGAAAGCCCTTCCCCCCTTGACAAGTTTTTCAGCTTTTTCCCTTATCTTAATTGAAGATTGTCCCTCTCTGCAGTCTACCTGGGCATCTCCCTTCTGATCTGGTTGAACAGGGGGGGGATACTTTGTTTGTGAATATCTCTTAAACCATAAAGGTTTCAGAGATAAGCCTTATATCATTCTTCATGTTTTTTTAATGCCTACAAAATAAAATAAAGTTAAAATGAAGTATTACTATCCCTTTAAGGGTGAGGACAAGTATCCATTAGGTAGGCACTTTAAGGAAGTTCATAATAGAGACTTGGGACTCATTAGCATATTACCCTTGGAACATATACCTTCTAGTATTATAGGGGGAGATAGATTTAGGACTCTCTGTAATAGAGAGTCCTATTGGATATATATGTGTGATAGTTTAAAGCCCAATGGACTTAATGATAAATTGGATGTCCATACATTTTTGTAGAGGTGTATATGCTCCATGGGATATGTGTGGTGAGTAATTATTATTATTATTATTATTTTTTTGGCATTTTTTCAGTACTTCCCAATTTTTCATTTTTTAGTTTTTTAATTTTTGACCATGCAGTAGCTATATAGTATATATATGTTTGAGATGTTTATAACATTATGCACAATATGTATTAATGAGATTGTGTTGAGACTAATATATATAGTTATCCAGTGAAGTTTTTGCTGGTTAATAGGGCATATGTATCAGGAGAGCATGTAGTGCCCCTAAAGAGTTAAAAAGGTCAGAGGGATATCACCTGAATGTGTTTATCCCTCTGGGTGAACTATTTATATTGGACACTTGTACTATTTTGCTTATCCCTGATGAAGTGCCCTGGAGGCAAGAAACGCGTTGGATGAGACTATCTATAGATGGAGTCAGTTAACTCTGTGTCTGTACGGTGAAGACCTGATAAATATATTGATCAGTTACTGGTCTTCCTGTTTGGAGTGTGCCTGAGGGGAGGTTCCCTGCGAGTTGTCCATTACACGCTTGTCTGTTTGTTTGGATCTATTTTGAGAGCAAGTTTCCCAGCAATTGGCTGAATATACATTGCGGGAGAAGCCCTGGGAATAGGACCCGGTGATTGCAGCTGGCCGTTGGGACATCATAAGAGGCGGCTGCCGCCGGAGGGGCATATTGCTACATCGTGTCTGCTACATTGTACCTGCTACATTGTTGGATGTTTGCCATTTCATTTGGATCTAGTTCATATACACCTCCCACGATCTGCCCGCTGACGTATTACGGGACCCGGTGAGTGCATCAAGCCGCTTGAATGTGTGTGTAGCGGTAGCCGCCGGAGGGACATACCGTATATTATATGTTAGATCCTAATAGACGGGAGATATAGTGGTGGAGGAGAAGATCTGAATAACTTATACAGACGAGGCAATACGGACTATCCTTAAGGGGTCACCTCAGTTCAGGACACAGAGTTTCTGTTACCTCTATGCAATTCTATTTTATTTTTTTTATTTATTTTATTGGTTTTCTGCATATGCCTGTATACTTGTATACATTGTAGAGTATAATTTTTTTATTGCATTTGATGTGTGCATTAATATGAATAAATACTGTTTGTGTATTTTATAGCTACTGCATGGTCATTTGATTTATTATTCATAGGAGGTATAAGAATAGGGGTGATTATAGTTTTGGTTTATTTTCATTTATTTTTTTTTAGCGCACCCCCATTTTCATTTTTTTTTTCTATTGATTGTGTTCACACCAGTCTGGGGTTTTGGTAGCAGCTGGTCATTTAGAGCATGTCTCCTGTTTGAGGATTTAGAGGTATATCTGAGGTATTAACCATTTGGGCGCCTGTATATCTCCAATTTTTGTTTTTTGAATATATATATATATATATATATATATATATATATATATATATATATTTCACTGAAGCACACTGGTTTTGAGTTCCTGTAATCTGACTTGCAGGCATGCTTTCTTATCTATGTTATCTACAAAGCAGTCTGAAGTGCACAGTTCCACACCTCACACTGGTCTGCATCCTATGGCACAAGACAATGTGATCATCCCTGCAAAACTTAGAGGCTATGTTATCCCTATCAATGCTGTGGGAATGACAACCTCCAGTTGTTAATTGGGTTTTGGATCTGATCATTCATTCAGCAATACTCAGATTTAATTTCTCCACACTCCGAAAACTTAATGACGAAAAACAAACAAACAAAAATCTGTTTATTTCACTGAAACACACTGGTTTTGAATACTGCAGTCTGACCTATATGCACACTTTCTGTTATCTGTTATCTACAAAGCATCCTGAAGTGCAAAATTCCACAGCTCACACTGGCCTGCATCCTATAGAACAGGACAATGTGATCATCCCAGACAGCTGACATCCCTGCAAAACTTAGAGACTATTTAACCCCTTCACTGCTGAGGGAATGATCAACTATACTGTCTCATAGCTGTATTCCCTACAACCCCAAAAAGCAGTCTCTCCACTCAGTCCCTCTCAAGTGGTTACCCTAAAATCACTTGGCATCTTCAAAGGCACTCACAGGGGCTACCATAGTGGAAAATCAAAACTTAAAGTTCAATCTCCTATTTTACCATAGCCACTCCGCAACTTTGTTTACCTGCAAACCCAATTGAAGTCATTCAACCCAGAAGCCACAAAAAGCACACAATAAAATCAAGGAAACCTCTTTGTGTGATCCCTATAAGAAGACACACTGTTTCCAAAGTACAGCAAGAACTCAGAACCCCAAAACTGTCCTATCAGATCAATCCTGTGCAATGCCGGATCAATAATGAACAAAACAGCTATTATCGCTGATCTTATTGAAACAGGCGAGTTAGCATGCATTACAGAATCGTGGCTAGCTGACAATGCGGGGCCTATCATAGAAGCAGCTGTTCCAGGCAATTATGCGGTGTTTCACCTCCCGAGGCAAGAGCGCAAGGGAGGTGGAGTAATGATTTGTGCCAAATCATCCTTAAACCCCAGGCCAATATCAGTACACACCCCCCAATCTTTTGAATGCGTAGCTGCTAGCATCTCAATAGATAGAGGATTCCAGATACTTTTAATATACAGACCCCCAGGAGATGGAAAGAGGTTCCTTCAAGAACTCTCAGACCTTTTGACTGGTTTAATCCTTGAACACCCTAGATGGCTTATATTGGGAAACTTCAACACTTGGATTGATGACACACTATCCCAGCTTGGGCAGGATCTTCTCAGCCTGATGAGTGGGTTCGGCTTCATACAAATCGTTGCCACTTCGACCCACAGAAAAGGTCATACACTTGATCTAGTGTTCCAGTCTGGGCTAGAAGTGTCACCAGTAACTGTTAATCCAGTTGTATGGTCAGACCACCACTCCATACACTTTTCCATTGTATTACAATCAGCCAGAGCCCAGCCTCAGAACCTGGTCAAACACAGCTCATTAAAAATGGTGACACCATTGGGTGTAACATCAAAAATGGATCTAAGTGAACTGATGAGCACTTGTGAAGACCCCAGCTCCTTAGTCCAACTGTACAACAAAACCATGAGAGACACCCTAGAAAGCACTGCACCAACATGCATACGCAAAACTCACAACAACGCAACTTGGTTTGATAGCACCATCAGAGAAATGAAGAGAACAGGCCATATACTCGAGAGAAGATGGCGCAGGACACATGACACAGAGGACAAAGGCACTCTTACCAAACACCTCAATGAATATCAATTTAAAATAACTCCGAAAAAATCATCATTTTTGTCAAGCGAAATTACACTCTCCCGCAACAGACCCAGGCAACTGTTTTGCACAGAACCACTACAGTGGAACTCCAGATTTCCCCAGCTTATGGTCTACTTTTACAAATGTGGATCTAGAGGAAGTTAAAAGAACCATGCAAAAGTTGCTCCCCACTACATGTGACTTAGATCCTGCCCCAACTCGTCTTAAATCCGCATGCACTGAAACACTCACTCCAGCCCTCACAAATATAGTGCAGTGTTCACTAAAAACTGGAAACTTCCCATATCCTTTAAAAGAAGCAGTGGTAAAACCCCTCCTAAAGAAACCTTCATTAGACCGAGACTGCATAGCAAATTACAGACCAGTATCCAATCTTCTATTTCTGGTGAAAATCATTGAAAGAGTAGTGGCAAATCAGCTGGAGGCCCATCTGTTAAGCTATAACATCTTTTATCCTTTCCAGTCATGTTTCAGATGCCACCACAGCACGGAAACAGCGCTAGTCCGAGTGCTAAATTATCTCCATATGGCGAGAGACAAAGGTGATTACTCCATCCTAATCCTCCTGGATCTCTCAGCTGCATTTGATACCACTGAACATGGGATTTTAATAGAGAGCTTGCAGCATACCTGTGGTCTAGGAGGCACAGTTCTAAACTGGTTTCAATCTTTCCTCACTGGTAGATCACAGAGAATAACATTAGGATCTTGCTCATCTGCACCAACAGAATTAGCCTGCGGATTTCCGCAAGGTTCGATCTTGTCTCCCATGCTATTCGCAATTTACTTGCTACCACTGGGGGACATCATCAGGTGACATGGCCTAAGATATCATAGCTATGCAGATGACACACAACTCTACTTCTCCTTTGCTCCAGATACTAAATACCCAACATGCCTCGTCAACAGTTGCTTAGCAGACCTCATAGAGTGGATGAATGCTAGTTGGCTAAAAGTGAACCCTGACAAAACAGAGTTACTCTTGGTGAGGGGACCCTGGGCAACAAGAATATCTCATGATTACCCAACTGGCCTGGAATTTGGAGGCTCTAAACTCATTAGTTCAACAGAAGTATGAAATCTCGGAGTGATTATTGACTCTGGACTGTCACTTAAACAGTAAATTTCTTCCATAATAAAATCTGCCTTCTTTCATCTGATAAACATAATCAGGATACAACACTTAATTCCACCAGATTATATGCCAACATTATTCCATGCATTTGTGTCCTCTAGTCTAGGTTACTGTAATTCACTTTACTTGGGCCTTCCAGAAAAAGAACTCCATCGCCTACAGACAGTACAAAATACAGCAGCCAGACTATTGACGAATCAAACTCGCGCATGTCACATAACACCTGTTCTCCACTCTCTGCATTGGCTTCCAATTAAATGGCAAACATATTTTAATATTGGCCTGCTGACCGCCAAAGCCTTAAATAATCAAGGCCCACAGTACCTGAAAGAGCTCCTGGCACCCTATATTCAATCCTGCTCACTGCGGTCAGTCAACAGATCCCTCCTGTCAGTAGCCAGAATAAAGACTACCTCAGGTTACCGGGAATTCAGCCATGCTGCCCCCACATTCTGGAACTCTTTACCATCCTCAATCAGAGAGGCACCATCATTACAGACTTTAAAAAAAAGCTAAAGACCCATATCTTTTATCAGGCATTCAGTCAACTCATCTGACCAGAAGGAACTCTTAATTTGTATGTCTGTTTGTATATTTGTAAAGCACTTTGAGTCTCACAGGGAGAAAAGCGATATAAAAATCACAAATTATTATTATTATTATTATTGTTATTATTATTATAATAGGAGAGAGGCCAACTCACGGTGTAGGACTAAAAGACGCTGAAGATCCTCACCACACAATATAGCTTTGTGGGAATGCTCCAGGAGAGCATTCCAGGAACAATACTCAGCATGCTGCCTCATATGTGCTGTCTTCACGGAAGAAGCAAGTTTAATGAAGTGACCCCGCACCACACACTTATGTGCCTCCCAGACCGTAGGCTCTGGAACATCAGGGGTGGAGTTATTAGTGAAGTATTCTGCTAGAAGTAATTTAGTAGAAGACATAGCAGCTGAATCTAAAAAGGAAGGAGTCATTAAGCTGCCAGGAACACCGAGTGGGTCGGGTGAGCGGGGAGGTGAGAGTCATAGTCGGGGTATATTATCTGACCAAGTCGTGAGGCCATATTGAGATGATTTCAGTAGAGGCAAGTGATAGTGGGAAAAAAATATAATCAATGCGAGAGTACCTGGCATGAGACGCAGAGAAAAACCTATAATCCCTGTCCTCCAGGTGCAAAGCCCTCCAACAGTTGATTAGTTGGTTGTCAGAGAGTGATTTCTTGATCTTCCACAGAATGTACAGGGGTGTGCGGGTAGAGCCAGCCGAAGTGTCTAGGAGAGGATCTAATGCAACGTTAAAATCACCTCCCAAGATCGTAAATCCTTCCTGGGACCACCACAAAAAAGCCATGATAGCAACAAAGCAAGTATGCTGTCGTACATTGGGGAGGTAAATAGAAGCAAAAGTGTAGGGACAGTCAGCCACCGTACCCTTGACAAAAACATATCTACCTTCGGGATCTGGCGAGTGAGCACTGGGGATAACAAACTATAGTCCCCATTATCAAAGTAGGGAGGGCAAACTAAATGGATCTGCCTAGTTCACCACCAGGAGATGGACACCGTAGTACACAGCTAATAGCACTTAAACCATATAAAATCAACCCCCCCGCGTCCTGGCAGTGGAGCGCGAGTCCACCAGGGCAACAGCGCACGTCCACCACACACCGCACCCCGCAGTGGAGCCGGGCGAACTCGGCTGCTCAAAGTCAAATAAATGCCATAACCCAGGTCGAGCCCAGACGCCGAGCAGAAGCAACTCACAAGTGCAATGGAATCATGTAGATTCCAGGGGATCCACTAGCATAGCAGGCCGAACCCCAGGTAAAGTATCGCAGTTCAGGTCACCATCTGGCCACGAAGAATGCAGTACATACAATACCAGTGCAAGAAACACAAACAAACCATGTACATGCCGTGGATCCCAGGGAAGGTGTGCGTGGCTGATAAGGTCTGAAGTACCATGTGGTAAAGCAGAACCCGGGGAAGGTGGGCCCCCGGATCAGCCACACACCCAACCCCAGAGTTAAACAAAGGGGGGGGCCAGCGAGACCGAACCCAGCACCCCACGAACCAATGAGGGCTAGAGTCCCAATGGCGCGTGGCTATGAGGCAGTGCAGGGAGAGTATTAAGGGCGCGCATGGCCAAATGGGAAGCTGGGGGCAGGGAGTCAGCAAGGCAGCGAGCAAAGCACTTGGTGTGACAGGGCAAGTGACAGGGTTCAAGAGCAATAGAAGCACAGTGCCCAGGTGGGCAATGGGCAACATAGGACCAATGAACCCGTAGTTTGCAGAGTCAGTAATGCAGGGATAAGCTGAGCGCAAAATAGCAAAAGTCTCACAAGTGTCTTAATGGTGGGATATGGGAAGGAGGGACAGTCCCATCAAGTGGAGTTCAACAAACTGAGAAATGCAAGCCACTTCTGGAAGCAGCCCAACAGTCCGTTAGTCACAGACAAGATACAGGTTAAAGTAAGGTATGAAGATTCTAGGGGCAAAGCAGCTCAGCACAGTCACTCCTCAATCTCCACACATCTGTGATACCATTGGTCCACAGCACCCTGTGAGTCCCAGAGAGGGTCAGGTCTCTGGGCAGTACAGTGAGTACAGGCACGCAATGGGACCCGGGGTTCAGGAAGACTCCAATCTCGGATCTGAAGATCAAGGAAACTAATCTCTTCCAGAAAGCCAGGTAATTCATGGTAGAAGCTTAGGGTATGGGTGGAATCCCGTAGATAAACCGTTAGACCAAAAGGATGATTCCAATAGTATCTAACATTCCCCTGTTGTAACAGGAGAGTTAGGGGTCTCAAAGCTGGACCGGCTTGCAAAGTCAGATCCGAGTGATCCTGAAAGAAGGTAATACCGTGGTCATCATGGGTCCAAGACCCAAGCTCTCGTGCCTTCTTCATGATATCTTCTTTCAGCCTGTAATCAGAATTATCTGTTTTGTGTGGTATAAGGCCTGTTGACATTTTGGCATCAATTTCCAGTGTGTATGCGCTTCCAGTAGTTAGTGTAGCGGTTGTAGCACCTGAGACACATTTGGTAGAAATTGGTTATAGTGGTTATGATTGCAGCTGTGACACATCAATAGGTACTGGAGTCTGAACCAATGCCTGTACTTTATTCTGTGTGGTATGCTATCTATCTTTATTGATCATGTGGGTGCAAACTATTAGCGAGGTTTGAAGAATTTACATTTTTCCAGATTTAATAGAAATCAATTTTCTTTTAAGAGCCATAGGACCATTTCTACCTTGCTTCTGTGTTCCTCTTCCATTTTTCCTGTTATAATCCTGTTGTCCAGTAAGCATTTTCTGTGTAGTATACATTAAGATGGAATCCATGGTCCTTTGCTAAATGACGGGTGTGGAGGCGACCCCGAACACCATTCAGTTATATTGGTACAGACACACATATGTACATTCTATCACTGAGAAACACACAAATTGGTCATGCAGAAACACAGATACTCTGGCCATGCAGGCCCACCACATAAACACAGACCAGACACTCTGGGTATGTAGATACACACAAACACACACACACTCACTCAAACACAAAGAGAAACACAAAGACACTTTGATCAAACACACACACACATACACTGGCCACACAGATAAATATACAAACATTGAGCTGTGATCATTTAACTCATGACGTTCCAGGACCGTCATTGGTACTTAAATGACAGAAACTTGTGACAGTCCTAGTACATAATGGGCTAAAATGCACATTTAAATCAATGTGAATTTGGGGAATTTATATTTGTCCCCTGTGGTGTCATTTGCTCCAGAAATTCTCCAGTTGTTAGTACATCAGACACATTGGTGCTCCTTCATGTGAAAAGAAATGATACCAACATTTTGGTTACCTTAACCTGTTGAGTGCCAGTGGAGTGTGCAATGCATTTCTTCTCATTGTGTTGCATGCCTGTCTATTGATTAAGGGGTAAAGTGATCGATATTGATTTATATTATGTGGGCAAAGCGGAAAGAATCTTATCATGCTATACCCATGATATTCTATTGTTTACTGCAATGTGGTGAGATGATATCTGGGGAAGTTCATTTATCAGAATGAGAGAGATGTAAAAAAATAACCCCATCAAAAACAGAATTTTATAAAAACTAGCACTCAGTCGTTGTCTGCTAGGGGTTTGAGATTGCTCTTTACACTTAAGGATCAGAGGGATGTGGAACAAATTCCTTCACAGTGTTTTATCCATCACTCTAACCATTAAATGGTTAAAGGTACATTAGAGTAAAATGCAAGAATAGCTTCCCTTCGAATTGGCTTTTTTAACATACAGTAGGTTGGATAGAACATAATCTTTTCCTTGGGGAGATGTTTTAGTTTTACAGCTCTTGAATTTGAAGTTTGCCTTTTGTTTGGTTTACTACACTCTGAGGATAGAAGAAGCAGCATACTCAAGTACCTGAACACTAAAATAAACAAATTATGTTTATAATGATCAGCTGATGAATTCTACTAACTTATTACACATTCTCAGAGACTTAAATGCTTAAACAAGTTGTAAAAGTGCTCAGCAATTACATAATTCAATACAGGTGAAACATGGTGAAATTAAAAATTAAGAGATTCTTAAAAGTTACCTACGAAAAGCAAAGGCCAAACGGGTACCATCATTTCATTTAGAGAAGGAAAAATTTTAATTTTCTCCCTTTTAGCAAATGTATAAGGTTATGTAAGTTATATAATGTAAATCAATATACATCACTTTACCCCCTTACTCAGTAGACGGGCATGCAACACAATGAGGAGCAATGCATTGCAAATTCCTCTGGCACTCAACAGGTTAAGGTAACTAAAATTTGGTAGAATGTCTTTTCACATGAAGGAGTGCCAATGTGGCTGATGTACTAATAAATGGAGCATTTCTCAAGCAAACAGCACCATAGGGGACAAATAGAAATTCCCCAAATTGTGCATTTTAGCCCATTGTGTGACAGGACTGTCACAAGTTTCTGTGGTTTAAGGACCGATGGCAGTCTTGGAACCTCATGCGTTAAATGATCACAGTGCACCTGAAGGTGCTGTTATCAAGCCAAGAGGCAGAAACTAACTGCTCCAAGACCAGAGCAGTTAGTTTCATGCTTTCCCCAGCGAGCCAGTACATGTGATTGCTCACATGTGCTGGCTCAAAGAATGTACTCATTCTGGTCCTAGTGTGTGTGAAAACCCACTGGTTCTTTAGGGGTGAATTTATTTGCCCCATGTGTTGCAGTTAGTTAGCCCCAGAATTACTTCTTCTCAGCATTTCGGCACACATAAATGCTTATTTATAAGCAAAATGTCAAGAGCTACTCTCTTTGGAGCTTACACCTTTGTTAACCACTTGCAGTTCCAGAGGTTTGGCCAAAGAATTACAAAGCACTGCATCAACCATTCCATTGTACCCAACTGTTCTCGACACACATAGAAATTACTTTTAACCCTTTGAATGCCAGAGAGGTATACAACACATTACGCTGCACATAACCGAATGTTTCTGTGAAACCCTGGATTATTTTGCAACTATACATTAATATGTATATATACTCTTCAAAAGATTATAACGGCTGGTTTTCTGAGTTAAAGGGATAGTAATACTTCGTTTTAACTTTATTTTATTCTGAAGGTATTAAAAAAATATTAAGAATGATATAAGTCTTATCTCTCAAACCTTTATGGTTTAAGAGATATTCACAAGCAAAGTTTCCCCCTCCCGCCCCTTTTTCCTAGTGTAAGCCATCTCTTCTCAGATGTGAATCTGGCTGTAAGACCAGACAGATAACAGCAGGGGACACTCTTCTTTGTATGAAAACAATGAAAGTCCTTCCCCCTTGATAAGTTTTTCAGCTTTTTCCCTTATCTTAACTGAAGATTGCCCCTCTCTGTAGTCTACCTGGGCACCTCCCTTCTGATCAGGCTGAACGGGGGGGGGGTGATACTTTGCTTGTGAGTATCTCTTAAACCATAAATGTTTGAGAGATAAAACTTATATCGTTCTTCATGTTTTTTTAATGTCTACAAAATAAAATAAAGATAAAATGAAGTATTACTATCCCTTTAAGCCATCTTGATCTGATAAGCAACTTCTATTGACTTGTATGGGATCTTTAATTACTTTTAATAGAAAGATGGAAATAATGGACACTAAGCATGGCTACATATGTATTTTACAGTGCTGAATGAAAATATGACAATGACATGGGTAAAGAATGATATCCACTAAACCAGGGGTAGTCAGTATTTTGGTATTCTAGATGTTGGAGACCACCATCATCTCAAACAGCCAACAATCTCTACTAGCTGGTGGTGTGACTAACCCTGCACCAAACAAGAACACTCTGGATGTTAAAAAATGAGGAGGGTGATGTGGAAAGAAAAAGCAGGGACTAAAATGGATTTTTTTTAACCCTTTGAATGATAGGCACTTCTCCAACACATTGTTCTGCAACACGATGGAGACCACTCTAACATTAAAGGGGTTTAATCAGTGGGAATTTTTATTTCCTTTAGGGTCTCCAAGTACCACACCTGAGGAAGGCCCCACCCAAGAGGACAGGAGACAAGACGTTCCACTACACCATCCCCAATGTTTTCCTGTCCAGGTACAGGTTGTAGTATCCACACTCTTCTCATTATAGCACAAAACAAAAGAAAAACAGAATAAAAGGGACACAGTAGAGAAGCATGTATATACTCATGGCATTTGCTGTTCAGATTTCTCACTACTGGTCTCTGCCCTTTCCTCCCATCCTACTGAACCTGTCTTCCCACCCTACATGCTTAGTTTCGACAGGACTGTGTCAAGGGTATTCTTCTACTGTTAGATGTCTGTTCTAATTACAGCTTCATTAGGAGTTTGAGAAATGTTCTTCTCTAGGTTACAACAACAATGCCAAACATTTACCAAATCATCAGCTCATTCATCATGATATTATATAACTGTTATTGTTAGAATTGCAACCTAGAGATGAGCATTTGTCCAACTACCCCTTAAATCTTTAAAAAGAGCATATATTTAAGACAAAGACGGGTACAACATACTATGCTACTTACACACACTCATTCAAGAACAAGGGTAACAAGCACATACTGGGGTGTGGTGGTGCTGCACCAGGTGCTGTGTACTTTCTATCCTCTGTTGCAAGCTGCCGGTTCTGGAGGGAACAGATCTATCCTGAATTGTACTGTAAACATTAACACTGCAATCCTTTGGAGAAAAGGAAAAATCAGCTGCAATTTTGACAGTAGTTACTACTGTAGTGAAAGAAAGGCAAAGAAGGGAAGCTAATGTTGCAGGGATTGTGGGTGTTAGTTTTAGACAGTGACAAACAAGAAAGTTTAAGAGGGCAGCACGGTGGCTCAGTGGTTAGCGCTGTTGCCTTGCTGGGGTCCTGGGTTCAAATCCCACCAAGGACAGCATCTGCAATGAGTTTGTATGTTCTCACAGTGTTTGCATGGGTTTCCTCCGGGTACTCCGGTTTCCTCCCACACTCCAAAAAAAAAACATACTGATAGGTGAATTTAGATTGTGAGCCCCAGTGGGGACAGGGACCAATATGAGTGTAAAGCGATGCGTAATCTGCGTGCGCTATATAAATAAATAAATAAAATAAATAAAAATAAAAAAGAAAATGATTTTGGCTGATAGCTGACAGACATTAGACCCTACATCTGAGCTTAGACAGAAAGTAACAGTGAAATAGTACGGGGACAGATAAATGCATCATAAATTATTTTCAGGTAAAGCACCACTCTACCTTCTAACAGCTGTGATACATACATTACAGTGAAAATCTATATAACACTCTAAGGGGAAAAGTAATAATGAAAGCAGTGGGGAGAAAGTGGAAGCTGCTGCTGCTGCTGACCTTCCTGTTGTTGATGATGTTGATTTAGAATATGCCCATCAATTCTTCTCCCATTCTACTGATCCAGATGAAGTAAAGCATGGGAGCAATGGTGATATGACCAAAAAATAGCTGACAGGAAAATGCTCAGTCTTTGAACACTGAAAAGGAGCAATGTGACTGTTTATGAACTCATTGAGGGATCCACTGGAAAGTCTGATTCTGAACAAGTAAACATGCCTAACAATACACAATCATCATTTGCCTCATTTTTCTCATAAGGGTTTTGCTCACAGTAGAGGTAAGGTGGTATCACTGCTATTTTATTGTATTATACTAAATACAAGTTCAATCAGATTTGAGGCAGATGTGGACTTGCCTAATTTGGGGTACTCTGATGGGGAATGAAAGTTTTCCATGGTTTAGGACATAAACATGGAACTAAACCTCACTGTGTATTATCTACAGTAAGTGAGATATAGTACAGAAGTATACCATGCTTCCTCAATGGGAAACCCTAATATATGTACAGTGTAGAGGAGAGACTAGGGCCATTCTTTTTATTTGTTGGCAACTAGCGTGTAAAATCTCAGTTAGTCCCTATATCCTATATGCAGACAATAAGAGTGAAAATGTATGGCACAATAATAGATTTGGGAAAGGTATTTCTATCTGTCCTTCATAAGTGTGTGTTGACCTATATCTCCTCTCATTAGCAGCGGGTCTTGTTGTGGTCTCAATGTAATGCTAAAAAGTAAGGTACATGTAAAGTCAAAGATGAGTTTGGAAGGGGAAGACAGCGAGGATATTCCTCTAAGTGTAGTATTTTATTTACATAAAAAAAATCAGTGGATATATAATAAAAACAAAAATATTAAATATAATGTAATATAATAAAGTATAATACACTAAATGACCTTTGAGAAGCACACTATTAAAATCTACACAAGTAAAATAATGAAACCTTGTTGAGCAACGTAATCAAACCTGATAATATAGAAGACTGGGGATATGTATAACATAAGGAACACTCTGGTAGTGAGTAATATGCAAGGGACAGTTGAATTATTACTGCAGAAAACTTTAAGCAATAAATAAAAATGGACCCTTACAGAGTAGTAGTACGTAGGTACATCAAAGGAGACAGATAGATTACTGCTACCATCTAACTCACAGAAAGACACAATGTGCATGAGTAAGTAATGGCTCCTTACATCACTGATGAAAGTAATATTGCATCAAGGAGTCAATTAGGTGACCTCTTATTTGATCTGTCTGATGTGTCTCTGCATGTCAAGTGTCAAAATCTGTGGTGCTTCATGTGGTGCTTACTCCATCTCCTCTTGGTTGGTAGCTCCCGAGTAGCTCCGTTCTCAGTCCCTAGTTTAGACGGCATCTGTCTCAGCATGTGGCCTGTATAACTCGCCCTAACTAATAGACTAAAATCACCAATCACTGAAAGGAGGGGTGAATTAACAAGAGAATATTGTAAACAGAGTGAGTAAAAAATGCAATATAAATAAAAAAACAAATAATTGTGAATTGAATTAGCTAGTTATTCTATACAACCTAACAAAATAAGCACGTGTATAGAACCACTGAAAATGCGGCAGCAACCTGGTATTCATATTAACTTCAAACAGGAGACAGGGGAAGAGGCACATCCTAAGTGCCTTACTCATATGGCGAAAGATACAAAATTAAAAATGTCCCAATTTTTATAATGGGAAACTTCCTAAAATGAGGTCAGACAGGTTTAAACAAAAAACTGATTCCTTTTGTATTGAAATATGTGAAAACCAAATACATTATGTATAGTATGAAAGGAAGTTACACTGAAGGGATAGTGTAATTGGGTATTCTAAAGTTTTGTTTATGTGTAACAAATGTATAGGTTCTTTATTCAATACTAAACTGGACATGTCCCCATATTTTTATGTGCAAAAAGGGGGAACCAATACTCTCTTAGGGCTTGATCCAGTTCCCACTGTTGGTAGTTTGAAGTCACAGTCAGGTATGCAATTACCTGCGCTGTGACACACACTACCAAATAGAAAAAAAGCACCATGAGTACTAAATGTGCGCCCATTGGAAGCAAAGAAAATGTTTTTGAATTTGTGATTCAATTACATGTGGTGGCTAGTAACACACAGTAAGGGACTCTTTTATCACTAAAAATTACCAGCTAAAAGATTTGCTGATGAGTCCCCTAAAGTGTGTGCCAAAAGCTAAGACAAAATGCTAAAGTAGGGATCCCTACACAAGTGACCCATGGATGTATTGATATGGGGCTCTAAGCCAAGGATTCAAAAACATGAGTGAACGGAAAAAATGAACCCTTTGAGTGCCAGTGGGGTATGCAACGCATTGCACAGCATTTCATACCCTACTAGCACTCGAAGACTTAAACCTCCCCTAAAGTTAACACCAACCCATGAACATTGCACACTTACCTGCATGTCTGATGTCCAGCTGGGTCTCCTGCACCCTGGTCTTCCTCTTTCTTTTTTCTTCTGTGGTCTTCTTTTCTGCATCTGTCATCTTCTTCTTCATCTGTACTCTTCTGTCTTCTTATTATATAAACTTGTTGCAGCCTATAAAAAATAGTTATTAAAATGCAGAAATCCATGCAGTTTCCTCTGCCTCTGGTGGCAGTGAGAGAACAGAAGAAAAAGTCCCCCCTCTTTAAATCTTTTGGGCCATTGCCCGATGCCAATTGAGGGAAATTTGAACAAGGACTGCCTTTTAAATGGCCAGTTCCTGTTCAAATCTTCTTCACACTATCTCATTAGCTTGGATGTGGGATTACTCAGGTTACTTAAGTGTTACAGCTATGGGGTTTAATGTTAGGGGTAGTGTAGGGCCAAGGGTATGGTTAGTGTTTGGGAGGGTTACTGTGTTTTATGTTCTCATTTCTCATACTATTTAGTGTGAGTTATGAGAATAAAAAACCACAACAAATGTTGGGCCAGAAGTTAGGTTCTGTGGGCCAGCGCTCACTGTGATTCATGTTGAGAGGGAAATGGATTTTCTACGGTACCACTGTGTGTGTACCATTCTGTATTGATTTAGGCCCTAACACCGGTTTTACTGGTGGCAATTGGATCAAGCCCTTAATGAGATTTACTCATCTCATAAGGAACTTAAGTTGTTTGCCAGTCATTCTACATATCATTTTTTTTAGAGATTTTTCACATTTTATTATACTTTTTTGTGTTTTATTTCTTGTTTTCTATTTATTTTGTATGTGAAGTCAAAATTGCTTTTAACCAAATTAAGTATCTACAGAACTAAATCTATTGAATGTTAAGTATGACTATCACTTTAAGAGGAAAGGGGGATTCTACCTTCAGCAGAGGAAGAGGTTCTTTATAGTAATGAAATGTGGGGATAATAGATATAAATGATACATTTAAGAGAAGGTTACATACATTTCTAGGGGCCTTACAAAGTTATACTATGTTTTAGCAGATTAATAGTAAGCACTGGGTAATAGGCTAACATCCATATTGGAATCGGGAAGGATTATGTAGTTCTTATTTTTTGGATTATACTGTAGCAAAGGTTGAACTTGATTGATGTATGCCTTTTTTTCAACCTAATTTACTATGTAATTATGATTACATCAGAGCTGAATGACTCATCAGAAGACTTTTCTTGAGATTTTTTTGTACTTTGAGCAAATAGATTATCCTACTTCAGGGATATCTGGAGTTCACTTTGGGATCTCACTTAGATTGTAAGCTCTACATTGCAGGGACCACCTATGCTAATGAATGCTCCTCTTATGATTGTCTATATAACCACTTAAATACTGCACTTATTGTACACCTGCTATACAAAATGTAAACTGTAAGGTGCTATGTACACCTGTTGGCACAATATAAATAAAAATATAAATAGATACATCTTCGGTATCTAGCATTGTAATTGATCTTTTGAGGTTAGGTTGTGAGGGATGGTGACTGTCAGCCTTCTTTGTCTGCTATTCATGCTCCAGCAGCTATAGACTGCAATAGCAGTTCAATTTGACTAGTTGGGAAAGGAAATAAACCCATTGTATATGTGTGTAAACAAAAACTTGGTAATACAGAAGTCTGAAAATAAAAACAAAAAAAGAGATTATATGGAACAATTAGGCTTTTAAAATTGATTAACCACTTTGGTCAAATATTTAAATTATACAGTACTGTAGGAATCCAATTTTTTAAAATTTCATGTATATATATATATATATATATATATATATATATATATATATATATATATATAAATTGAAGATAAGGCAGCACCAGTAGGACTTTTTCATAGATTTATAATGCAAATAAAATAATTGTCAACGTTTCGGTTCCCACTGGAACCTTTCTCAAGCTTGAGAAAGGTTCTAGTGGGAACCGAAATGTTGACAATTATTTTATTTGCATTAAAAATCTATGAAAAAGTCCTACTGGTGCTGCCTTATCTTCAATTTCTATATCATTATTTTGGGATTGTGCACCTAGGCACTAACATCCTTAAGTGAGTGCTGCTACACGAACAAACTTTATATATATATATATTATATCTGTGTGCGTGTATCTGGTGCCCAAGGTTTAAAGGCCATTATCATCTGTGGATTGTTCACTATTATTTTTTAAAGTTCAATTTCATCACGTTGACTTCTTTAATTCTTTAATATACATGGTTAAAGCACAAAGCACATTAAAGGATTTTAGGAGTTTGAATTTTAAAATCCAAATGTTCAAGACTTTCGGGGCTCGATGAAAATGTTGGAGATAGCTGTTTTTTCAAGCACAGTAAGCTATTCAAATGCCTGTGCTGTGAAAAAAGCCCTTTTGTGATAAAGTTAAGAGGTGTTTTCACCCATAGCAAATAATGAATACACCGTAATTTGGTATTCAAATTTCTGCGTTAGCCATGGAGATCCAATAAGAGACTAAAGTTATTGCAGGAAAGTTAAAATCCAGTTTTTTGTGACTTCAGTCCCTTATCAAACCTTCAAAAATTGCTGATGCAGAACCTGAAAGTAAACAAAAGTTTAAAAAACCTTCAGATTCGAGTGATTGTGCATTAAACTGATTGGCTGGGATGTTCGTAAGTACATCTCAGCCAATGGCTGTGAGGGAAATGGATCAGAGACTGCCTATATAAAGGCAGTCTCTGTTCAAATTCCCTTAGTGCGAAACGGGCATAGGCCCGTGAGGCAGAAGAAGGGAGGACCTGTGGCACACGGTACTGTCTCCGCTGCTACCGCCTCTACGGCCGCACACAGCAGCAGAGACATTATTAAGCTAAGTGTATAATTATTATGTTTTTGGACATATTGTATTGGAGCATCTTTACTATAATGGCTTATTTCTTCAAAAAATAATGGCGGCATATTTCTATTAAAATGGGCACTAATACATTGCTCAACTCTTTGAGCTACAGAGAGGTCTGCAAAGCATTGCTTTGCAATATGTTGCATACCCCTCTGCCACTCAAGGGGATAATCTATGTATTATTATATTATTCTGCATCATATTAATACTTTTTTTGTTTTACAGATGCAAGAAAGAAGAGAGGGCAGACGATACAAGAAAGAAGAATTAAGCGAAGGCAGAATGAAGATAGAAAGAGACAGACAGTGGATAACAGGTAAGTGTAAGACATATGAGTTAACGATAGGTGCTTGGCAGTATGTTAGGCACCAATAGTTAGCTTTTTTTCAGTTAAGTTCCCAATACTGCTGCTATTTAATGGTGTTTTGTGAACTTAAAGCACAAAATGGACATTTGGCCACAAGACCATTTCTGTGGCCTAATGTTCGTTGTGCTTTTAGCCAGCAGAACATTTGAATAGGGATGGGCAAAAATTTTCGCCTCAGACTGCTTTTTCCCGCTTTTTTCACCTAGCTCATTGCATTGAAATCATGACAGTTTTCTACAGCCATATAAAAGGCTGTCAGGCTCTCACAGCATACCATTCTGTGTTTGTGAGAGGAAAGAGCAGCATGTTTTTGAGCTAGAGAAGATAGGCAAATAAAGGGGAATTGAAGCTTAGTTTTTGGGAATCATTTAGATAGGACATTTGTTCCCTGTAGTAGGGAAGTCTGGGGGAACAATGGGGATAAGAAGGGAGGAAGGAGGTTGACCCAAACTACCCCACAATTTAGTGTGACTGACTGGCAAGACACAGGCAGCTGGGATCCAAATTGCTTGCTGATTTTACTTTTATTGTCTCTGTGCTGGGCAAGTCTGGGGAAAGAAGTTGTTGATTTTGTGAATTTAGTTATATATATATTTTTGGGACTAACTGTGATAAGATATGGTGGACAACTTAAAAAAATTATAACTATATAAATAAGAAAAAAACATAAATAATTAAACAAATAAATATATTAGCTGACTGGGAGCTCTGTGACTGAGGCAGACTTGATAGACAGCAGATGACATTAAGAATTTTGTTGAGGGCCAAGGCAAGACATCACACTCCATCAATTTTGAGTAAAAACACACACAGTAGTTGAGTAATGTCTAGCAAATGCAAAGGCGAGTGGGGGAAATGTGGAGGAAGTGCAGAGGTGTGGAAGTAAAGTGTTAATGCAAAAACTAACTGAAGCAATCGTTGATGCAGCATGTGCAATAAAATGATGATGATCCCTCTCCTCCGGGTGCATGCAGTTTGTCAATGTCCCACCAATCACATCACACCAGTCCCCCACCACCACTACCATACACATTTGCCACATTGAAGTTTGTACTTTATTTTTTTTAATCACTTGACAGCATCATGAATACATGCCAGTGTCACTTAAGCAGGAAGTGTTGTGGGCAAAGGACAAATGCACTCTGCATGCTAACATATTTTTCAAGGTATATGTTCCTGTAGTAGTCACAACTTTGACTTCCAGCTACTTATTTCTCCACCACAGCCCTCAGAATAAGTAATATTGTGCTGGGAAATGTTGCACCATATTAAACACAGGAAAAAAAGTGTGTTGGAATAGGAGAAAAATGTGTTAGCATATGTTAGAATAGGAGAAAAATGTGTTATAATAGGAAACAAATGTGTTAGAATGTGTTAGAATAGGAGAAAATGTGTTGAATAGGCGAAAAATGTGTTAGACTAAGTGAAAAATGTGTTAGAATAGGAGAATAATCTGTTGGAATAGGCGAAAAGGAGGAAAATTTTGCATTGGAAAAAAAGAGAAAAATCGGCCGTTTTTCACGAAAAGTCATGCACGACATTTTTCTCACTTTTCTCCCACCCCTACATTTGAATATCGACGTAAACATTTACTTTTGTCGGTCGGTATCCATTTTGCCCTACCGGCTTTTTTAGTGCAAACATTTGTATCAAGCCCTCAGGGTCTTGCTGTGGGGTTCTGTGGGAGAGGTTTTATGCTCTCCCTATTGGCTTCCAGTAGATTAACCCCTTAAGGACCTGCCAGGACTGTCACAACTTTTGGCCCGTTAATAACCGGTGACGGACCTGGTATGTCATGAGTTTTTTGATCAAGGAGCATTTGCAGACACATTGTGATCATGTTAAGACCGGAGCAGTCAGTTTCAGCCTCTCTCTCAGCCAGCCAGTACATGTGATTGCTCACATGTGCCAGATCTCCAAATAAAATGGCCCTGGTCGTCAGAGGTAAAAAAAACCCTGGTCTGCCAGGTCCTTAAGGGGTTAATCTCTAGCGTTTTGGTGCAAATAAGATATTGAAATGTGTGGCAATGCTCCTGAATAGCAAATATATATGCATTGAGAGCCATAATCACCTCTCATGTAGTCTAACACATAATTTGATATGAAGAGTAGACATAATCATACTAAAATATTTGTAATCCGAATGCTCTCAGTTCAAATACAAATCAGTATCTACCATTATTCTATCTCTTGTAAAACTTTTGTATTGAATGGGAACCAACCTCATCTTATGAAGATGATATAATGTGATGCTGGCTACATAAAATAAGCATACTGCCACTGCTAAAATTAGTTTGATTCAAAAGTTATTACCGAACAAACTTTTATTTCTTCATAGCTTGGGTTTAACATTTTTGTGGCCAGGTGGTGCTGTAATTATTTTGTCTATGTTGAGCTTGTGTACATTTAATATTTATACATGTAATTAGAGAAGTGATTAAGTATATGAAATAATAGTAACATAAAATATAAGTTGCTGTAAATAACCGTAAAGGAAATAGTACTAACACTTCTACTAAAAGAGTTTGAATGTCAGTGCTTGGCAATTTTGCTTTCCAAAAAAAAGTATTAAAAAAAATGGTTTAGTGGATGTCTATACTTTCCAGCCAATTTCTTTTACCTTATGTGTAGAAATCAAAATAGGTTCCTGATTGTGTATTGATTTCATACTCAGTCAGAGTGCAAACGGTATAGCAAGTGAGCCCTAAGGGGATGAACGAATTGCTTAGGATTGTAACATTGCCAAGGGTAAGGTCTGTTGAAAAACTGCTTCATTCTATAATCAGAATGTTTTATCCTTCCTTTCACTATTGTGTTTCAACCACCCATTTATTGGAATCAAATGTTTCATTGGATAATACTTTCATTGTTAGGGTTGACATGTAGTATTATGCCAGAACACATTGTAATAAACAAGCATTAACAAAATCATGTTGCTTAACTTTATATGAAGGAGGGGCACTCAGAAATGAATATTGTTTAAATGCCAGTCTACCCTTATCTTTTTTGTAATTGTCATTTTTTTAATGAAAAGTAATGGAGACATCTCTAGCATTCAAGTGGTTAAAAACTGTATTTAAATTAATGGATATTTGGGGAATTTTAATTTGTTCTCTATGGTACTGTTGGTTTTTCCTGCATTTGCTCCACTTTCCTTGCGCATGTGGCCCACTGAGGCATTTGTATAAATGGTACAGTTACAGCTATGAATGAAATTGCATCCATCATACGCAATATATTATATGCATTTAAATGGTGTGCATTACAAGCAGCATCTGGAAAGAAATTGATTTGAATTTATAGATCCCTAAAATGTAATTCAGAATTTGCTTTCTAATGCATCTGTAAACATATTTGCTCTTCTTCTATATAGCCACTGTTTGCTTCTTTTGTGTAAGCATGTCATGAGTGACATACACTAAAGTAGGTAATTTACTGCAATCATTGACCAGCTTTTTTATATTCGCAAAGTCTGTTGTATGTATTAGTTCACAAACAGAACTGCCCTATCACTTCTCATTCACCTAACAAGGCTCCTTAACTAAGCAAGGTCCTTGTGTTCCTGCACAAAACATATTTAGGACTCTATTTTAGACCATGTATAATTTTAAACACATATTTGGACCTCATATTTATGATGCTGAACTCTTTTACTTGAAAACTATCCCTAAAAACAACATATTTTCACCCCTTATTATCAAAAGCACACATATTACAAGTACTATACACAGATTTTGTCTATTAACCTACCAACATAAATCAATCTTTATTTGGTTTATGGCATTCTACAAGGAGTACTGGCAAATTAATTAGAATTGCATTGCTTGAACAATGATTGGATGTAATTATTTTCACTTCAGTGGATTAACTCAATATTTCTTTATAGAAAGTTTTCTGAACTTCACAAAAAAGGGGTATCCCCAAGGACAGAATTGATTGTATCCTAACTATGCACACACACACAAGCAAGCATGCACACACATATGGGCTACCCTTTAAAGTTACCAGGGTTATATTGTAAGAAATGGAATTATTTAGGCTATATTAGTATACCAATTGAGCAGAGTAGAGAGGCTTGTAGTTCTGCATAGAGGCTGTCAATTGGAACTGCATGATTGACACATGATTTCCTTGCCTTGAGATAGAGAAAGAGAGAGAGAGAGAGAGAGAGAGAGAGAGAGAGGTAAACCCCATACAAGGCCTATGTCTACTGTCAAGTCTCAGTGGTTTTCCAGGAGTAGATTAATTCAAATGGTAGGTCAAGTATAGCTCAGTAAGACTTCTTTCAGGGTGAGAACTATTTGACCCACAACTTTACTACTTAATAGTGACTGAAACTTTATTAAAAATAAATTAATATTTAACCCTTTGAACGCCATTTGCATTACATACTCCCTGTGGCACTCAAAGGGTTGAACAAGTCCTGTGACTACTGTATTTGCCTAACTTCTGCAAAGTATATACAGAGTATTCTACAACCTTCTGATAGAATAGACTCATCATACATTGTAGTTCCCAACACATTAAACTCTTAATCCAGCCATGGGAGTACCTTCTGATGTTAAAAGGAATCATATCAAGCAGTGATTTCTAATAATTTCTCCTGTGTAACAAATTGTTTGCAGTTTGTTTGAAATCCTATGGAACCTATTAAGTATTTGTTCTGAATATACAAAGATCTGAGCACTTTGGTATTTGGTTATGCCTTTTTTATTTGTACTTGCGGTTTATATTTTAAAACAAGATTTCAAAAAATCAACTCTAATGCAGGTCAAACAATACTGAATCAAAAGGTCTGTTCAATCATACAGTTTGTTCAAAACAATGCAGAGATCCCAAGTTAGATATCAATCTAGGATGCTTACAGGCCATTTCACTGATATCCTTCATTTATTACCCATTACTGTTACACGGATATTACGCTTTTCACCTTTTCCAAGATTTCCTTGTCTAAAGCATAGATTGTTATCTAACTTGGAAACTGTGTATTGTCTTGAACAGACTGTGTGATTGAACAGACTTGTGAGTCAATATTTTGTGACTTGAAGAAGTAAGTTGAGCTCTCAAACCTTATTTTCAAATATAAACTGTAAGTCCAAATAAAAAGGTATCACCAGATACCAAAGTACTCATATATTTGTATTACTTAAACTGGATTAATATATCTGCTTCAAATTAATTTTATATATGCACACATACCTTTTTCTACAAAGGCCTCAGAGCAGTGGGCTATAGGAGCGGGTTATCTCAATTGGAGCAGCACCAAGGTAAATTTCCCCTTTGCTGAGCTGTGCATCACCTAACAGATTAATTTCTGGTCTAGAGTGATAAAGGGGTTGCATATTGTTATGATGAAAGCCTCCTGGCTATCTGAGACTGGATGTCTCACAGGTACCTCTAGGTCAATGCGTCTAAAACTGAGCTAATCCTCATCCTGCCTAAGCCTGGCCCAGTAGTGCCCTTCCAGGTGAATGTAAATGGCACTACCATAAATCCAGTATCAGAAGAACTATGCCTAAAAGCGATAATTGTTATTGTTCTCTCATTCTCTCCTCATATAAACATCATCTCTAAACCCTGCTGCTTTCTCTTGCATAACATAGCTAAAATCCATCCCTTCCTCTGTTCCTCAGCAGCTAAAATTCTTACACAAGCACTCATATTTTCACGAGTGGACTACTGTAACCTTCTTCTCTCTCATCTTTCTGCCTCCCAACTTCATCCTTTTCAATCCATACAGAATGCTGAAGCACGAATGACCCTATTGTCAACTACGCAAATCCTTGCCCCTTCCCATCTCTCATTCAAGACCCTTCTCTCCTGTACCCATTTCTAAATTTCCACTTGAATGTCCAGTCACTTATGATCAACCAGTGACAGTCTTCTCTGAAGTATCAAACCTTTTTATCTCATTGCTCCTTATATATAGAATGCTTTACCTCCTACCCTGTGTCACTACACCTCTCTTATGATCTTCAAGTCATACTTGAAACTACACCTACTTAACAAAACTGAAACATTCTAGAAGACACTGACTTTGCACAACTAAGGCTTTTATAAATTATTTACTTTATTTGTGTCCCCTATCCTGACCAGAACTCTAGCACTGTATTCAGCACTTGACCTTATGTACTCTGGATTTCTCCTATTACCACTTTAGACTGTAAACTTTCAGACAGGGACTTCACCTCCAGTGTTTCACTTTGCAAAGCACTTGTAACCCTGTATTGTCTAAACCCTTAAATTGTAAAGTACTGCAGACTTGTGGTGCTATATAAATAAACATATTCATTCATTGATTCATTCATTGATTCATTCATTGATTCATTTATTCATTCAAAATGTAGCCAATGTATCAAACTACTAAGCTGTTCTGACATAAACTACTGCTTCATGATGGTGGGAGACAAAATGTTAGTCATACTGATCATCACTGAGACCAACAAAGTGTTATTACAGTAGTCTACATTAACAGTAATATACATGAATGATTCCATACTAGTTAAGGCTAATACATGTTGTCAAAGCCTTACATGGATTTTCCTTATTAGTAGCTCTTTATTTTTATGCTTTTGCATGGCATGTAGCAATTATCACTATGGTTACATATTTTTTGTACTGTTAGGCAGCATGCTCATGATTAGCATTCATATGATTACCATGGATACTTGAAGCATTTTCCTTTAACAAACTCGGCATTAGCTCATAAAGTGACTATTCATTGCTTGTTCACATTAGAGTTAGTTAGTAGTCTGGGTTTGAGGGTAAATATGTTTTATACTTTTGTTATATAACTGTATACTTCATCTTAATGAAATTGTACAGCAGTGATTAAGGGCCAGATTTAAAGGTTTGCTTTAAAACCATTGTTAATGTAAAAAAGCCTAATGACCACTAATAATACATGATTTACATTGTATTCAAGAGGTAGTCTACAAGAACAGTTAATGAGCGTGGGCTCAACAAATACATGTAACACAGAAACCTGTGTTGCACCTTTTTACGCATCACCGTGCGTCCCAAACAGCCAATAAAACACGTCTAAAGTCAAGTTAAAACATAACGGTCGATGTTGACTAGCAACCCTGATTGCTGGCCAAACAAATTAAAATCCACAGCCAATCACAAGACCCCAAAGTATCAAATATGTTCAAATACACCTCTATATACCAAAAAATAACGGAGACTCCTTGTCTGTGTTTCGAGTAAGGTACAAGTGAGGTAGGAGGAGTCAGCAGAGGAGAGAGTTGGACAGAGTTGGTGCACCATGGCGATACATAATACACCATGGCACATATTCCATACACGCATACCTGAATGTGAGTGGGTGCATGATGGTGAATAGAGGAGGGCAGGAAAGAGAGGATGAAGGAGAACATGGTATCCCCTGTCAGGGTAGGAGTGGGAGGGAGGTCCGGTGTTGTTGGGAGAAGGGGGACCAAGCCAAGAAGAGGTACACGGACGACAGGGACATAACTGTCAGTGAAATGAGAGGTACTTGACGGGTAGCATCCCACACAGTCAGGGGAAGCATAGGCAGGACATTCTGTCCACATCTCCGACACCTTACAGGCTGGAGCTGAGGAGGAGAGGCTGAGAGATCCTCATTACACCTATGAGGAGAACAGGCCCCTCGTTCAGGCTATCTTGGAGAGGGAGAGAGTACTCTTTCCGAAGGAGAGTGTCCCTGGCCTGACTGCTAGCAAAAAGGCTGCCTGGAATCAAGTCTGCAGCAGAATGAATGCAGTGTCCACCTGCAGCCACACCATGGACTCTATTATAACTGTTGGGGAGACTGCAAGTAAGTGGTGATAAACAAGATGAGGGACGTTGCCCTGCACGATCATGGCATTGGAAGGTGGTCCCCCTGCCCACATCACTTTCAGCAGCTGGGAGGAGATGCTGAAGCAGAATCTGTTGTCTATAACTGTTGAGGGGGTCCCTGTAGGATCGGACACTGGGGTAAATACATCATCACATAACCACACACCACATCAACCAACACAACCAACACAAACAAACACAGTCACACCTCAAAACATGGCTATCATTGATCCATACAACTGCACCAACACAGCATACTGAGGGTTCAAACAAGGACACAATACAAGCACAAATGGGGATGTTCAACCAGGCCCAATCCTGTCTAAGTCCCAGTTCAACCCTTTTGTTGCTGTGCTGATCAGACACAATCCACAAAACCCATGCTTCCCAAAACATTGCCTGTTAAAGATCATTACTGTTCCTCCACAATGTCACCATGTACCCACAGGGAGGTCAGCACATAACCCCTTGACTGCTAGAGGGATCCTCAACGCATCGCTCCACAATGCATTGGCAACCCCTCTTGTACTCAAAGGGTTAATCGACAACAAAGACAAGCTGACAGGTTACAATTAAATACTCCACATGGGACATTCACTAAGCAGTGATAAAGAGATGGCTAAATGAAGGTAACCCTTCCATTTCATCACTTCACCAATTGCCATGTTAGGCTATGGAAATAATTCAATAACATGTTTCAAGTTATTGAGATCTCAGTGCATAGGCTCCCTAGAAAAACATAAGAAATGGAGAAATTATATCACTGGTGAAGTCATCATCTCCACTTCACCTCCACGTCATCAAACCTTCAGCTCAGTGAATTTCAATAAAGATGGATCAGGTCACACATCACAGTGCCATTGAGACTAACTGGGTATATGGGCAACACACAAGCCTCAAACTAACCAACACTGTTTAATGAAATGATAACCAAGTAGATTCAACATACTGTTAAGCAAATGTACATTGAGTGGGAATGGCAAAGAGGAGAATTGGTGAGGGTCGAGGACATAGTATTGTTGTTCCCTAGGCCTTTGTATTGTGTATGCAATTATTTGCTCTCACTTGAACTGTCATATCCTACATTTGGTTCTTATATGGGTCCTCAGGAGTGGGGATGGCAAGGACGGATTTTAGACCATGAACTATTTTCAGGACACAAACGGAAACCAAATATTAACTACTGTGGTTTTCTCACCAGCAGGTCATGATTGAGGGATTCAGGGTAACTCATAAAGATGGAGCTACCGATCAACACAACAATAGGGCTTAATCAGAAAAATCACTCACTACTGACCTGTTTGGTGGCCTTGATGACAGACCTCATGTACAGGATCCTGTCAAGTTCATCAATCTGTGATTGCCAGGGTGGCATTCCATGCATCACAATGCAATGCATAGGATACCATCATGACACTCAGAGATTCACATGTCAATTACATCATCCTGCATTCATTCTGTCATTGTCAACATTACTAATCACACCATGTCATTTCCCCACACAGCATACAGCCTGCAGCACAGCAGGAAGGCATGGAGGAGGAGGAGGCATACTCATCACCCAGTGAGTTCCCACTTGTGGAGCAAGATGAGGGGACCAGCAGGTGGTTGCCATCCCCACCAGCTGCACCAGCTGTGCCGGCTTCCCCAGCTCCACCAGCTCCACCATCTGCAGCCTCACCAGAACAACAGAAGGCGGATGTAGGTGAGCCAGCAGCACCAGGCACATCCTCCTCCACCAGTGTACGCAACATGGGGATGGAGAGGGAGTGCCTGATCATCCAGAGGAGGCAGCTCAGGGAATCCTGGAGGACAAACAGATACCTCAGGAGGTTGCAACAGGCTTCTCTGAGGAACACAGGCACCCTTCATGCCCTGTATGCACAACTCACCATGTTGACTGCTGAGCTGCGCCAGTACAGAACCTGCATGATGGATATGATAGAGTAGCTGCTGGTGGAACTCAGGGAACTGAACTGCAGGGAAAACCTGCGAATGGAGAGGTAGCCCCAGTCTACAGAAGGGTCCACTGCAACCACTTCCCCCTCCAGTATGACCCCTGCACCAACAGCAAGAATATCAAGGGTAACCAGGCAGTCAACCAGTAAACCCACTTCTGGCATCCAGTCCAAAGTCACCCACAAAAAAAGAAATAAAGAGCCCAACTTGTTATTTTTCACCCAAATATAAAAAAAGTACTTCAGCATTTTAATCCTGTCTGAGAAGGCTTGTGGTCAATGATAGGTTAAGTGGCAAAGCTGTCTCCATTGAATTGCAAAGCAATGCAGTGAACACAACTCTTGCCCAGGTTTCTTGGTTGTAGAGTGTCTTAACATAGTTTAGCACACATACCAGACACAAAATTGTCCAAATCCAACTCGCAATCCACCACTGGAACCAAACAAAATGACAGTGTTGTAGGGCCATGATGTGGGTTGAATCTGAACAACTAACACCTACCCCTTAACATAGCAACAGGTGCCACACTGTGGATATTCATTTGCGTCAATTGTTGTGGTTTATAGGGGTTATCCAAACAGCTATTTGACTTAGCTAAGTAACAGGCAAGATAGAAAATCCAGCCACACTCTGATCATGAAATTAACATTGGAATGTTAGGTTGATCATTGGATTATCCAGCAAGTGGTGTTAATGTGTTGATAAGGTTAAAACTGACTTCTCCAGTAATATCACTTCTCCAGGTAGTCTGTTTGTCAATGTAGCATATGTACTGAGATATGTCAAACTAGAGCAATATCAGAACATTGGTTACATTAACCAACATGGGAACTGTGAACATGAGATCACTGGGGTGATATGTCCCCTGTATCACCTCTTTATCACTCACAACACACCTTAGTGTATCACTGCCATCATCTCCTTGCATGAATACATCACAAAGTTCACTCTTGGTCAAACAACCAGTGGACTCCTGTGATTAAGACCATGCCTTCCTATGTATGATTGATACTCAAGCTATGAGTATGGTTCCACATTGAGATATGTCTAATCCAACATTTGATTTAACAGACAAATATTGACTAGTGATGGCTCTCCTTTAATGTGTCTAACACTACATTAAAACATACATGTTTGTATATTACCAATATGCATTGAACACTTGTATGAGCACCCAAAAACTAGAAACAGGACACTGTAGAAACACAACTGAACTGCTCAAGTGTTGTCCACAAGGTATTGTAACTATGAGGATGAGCATTCTTACTGTACAGGTTTGATACCCGGATGTTAGGAAACACATATATTTGGGTCTTCTGTGGATATGTGAATGTTCCAGTAGATGTTGCTGTGAACATCAGGTTAAACATTGCATCACCAACACACGCATTTGAAAGCATCAAGGGGTGAGCTTCATGGAAGTGTTGTCAAGGCTTCAGTAGAGCCAGATGGACAATCCTCTGTTCCAGAATGGGTCATGCTGTGGATGACTGTGGGACAGTATGACAGGATTTGTAACAGCACCCTCTAACAGCTACACCATCATTATCCTATTAATCTTTTGCATTACATGGGAGTACATAAACCATTGCTTTGTAATGTGTTGTCTACTCATCTGTAACCCATTATATGGGAAACAAATGGATGTCAACCAGCCATATGGATATGTGCCTGGGACATAAATCAACACATCACCAAGTATGTCATTAGAGCTTCATGAAACAAAGGATTTTGGGCTGCAAATGTCAGAGTGCTACACACACACACACACACACACACACACACACACAGGCCAGAATGGTGGCCCTTGAGACCTGATCCACATTTCTTGACCTCTATGCTGTGTAACACACTACTCATGTAGATCATTTCCTCTGCTGCTGCTTTCAGTTATACCAAACTACAGCTCCCATGTTCACTCCAATGGTCCTTTAACCCCGGTGTGACAGAGTGTTATCCAAACATTGTATTGTACAAAGCATTGTATTGGATAACACTCTTTCACTACAAGGGTTCCATGGTTGCTATGGCTATGATCATGGCAATTCATATTAGTTGCTGTCAATTGAACCCTGGAATATTATGAACATGGGTAATGTGTTGTACCTTGGTTCACATGGGGGATGCATGGTATCCTTGATGTATCAATGTCAACATGGACGATAGAATGACAAATGTTATTAGAATCCCCAGCCACATTATGACACGTTCATGGAATGGATGATGCATGCGTTCCATGCTGCTGCCAGTTTCAGGACATTGAGTGTTATTTATCCTGCGGGGTGAAACAGAGCATCATGTGTGGTGTGGTGTCACGGTTTTTGATAAACACTCAGACACGACTGGTGAAGTTAAAATGACTTTATTAGGATAAAGTACATATAATAAGTTAGGCCCAAAGGCCCATAATAACAGAACATATATATTGCAATAACAAGCCAGTCCCTTGAGATATAGGTAGAGATGAAGGCAACAGCTGGCTGGAGAGAGTTCTGAACTTGAACCCTAATGACTGGAGGCACATAAGACAATAGGCAACCCAACCCTAGTGGACTAGGGACTAGCAGAGGCTACGCAGCCCAAGTGCTGGCGGCAGGACTCTAGATGACTAGGAGTCCAGTAGTAGGTAACTGGCACAAGACCCAGACTCCTGGGAGACACTGAACCCAGTAGTAACGAGGCAACACTGACCCTAGGGACTAGGGTCACAGAAAGACCAAGGCAACTGCTTCTGGTAGGAAAACCCTAGAGTGCTAGGTGTGGATCGAGACACACTACACGAAGGCAACTTGTGTCCCTGCACACTTGCAAAGTGTGATGTAACGCAACAGCTGGCTCTTGAGTCTTGAGGCTACTGCAGGAGGGAATGGAGCACTGACCCTGCCTAGAGGATCTAGGCACTGAAAGGGTCTAGAGGTAACACCCATAGTGAATACTGCAACTCCCACAGGGAGTGAGCCCAGCTATGAAAACGGAGGAGGACACAGATAGAGATCAGAGTAACTCAGTCAGCACTATACAGCACTGAACTGGTACCTTACATGTGCACACCACCTGCGGCGGTTATTCAGTAAGCGGCTATAGCACGAATGCTCAGCCTACGGTCGGCAAGAGAATGAAAGCGCCACGCGGTGCTACTACAGACAAGCGCAACAGGAAGGCAGCAGAGTGGAATGCTAGCCAGACAGAGGCAACCGATACTTGCCTGTCACTCTCTGTGCTGGTGCTCGTCCATTGGAGGAAGCTGATTGGCCCGCCCAGGGTGTCCCTTTATATTGGGCCTTATGGCACCTGTCAGGTGCCCTTTCATGGTGTTCCTGTGTCTGCGCTATTGTTGCTGTGATCCTGTATTCTTTTGTACCGACTCGGCTCGTCTGACTACTCTACGTTCCTGCTCCGTGATTGACCCGGTTCCGGTTGACGTTCCTGCTCCGTGATTGACCCGGTTACGGCTGACGTTCCTGCTCCTTGATCGACCGACTCCAGCTGACGTTCCTGCTCCATGATCCTTCCAGTTCTGTGTTCCGCTTATGCCTGGCAACATTCTGAACCTACTCGCAGCTAGCACCAACTGATCACACTTTAGTTTTCTATGACCTCCGATTCTGAGCCTGTTGGTTTCCTCCGTTCACTGAGCCTGAGAGATTACTGCTGAGCTGAGGCCATAGTGTCTGTGTTGGTCTTAACACTTGCTGTGCTGGTTGCCTCCGTGATACCGAGCCATTGCATACGCCTGCGAAGCTTGTTTTACTGAGCCTTCACTACACCGGTTGAGCATTTTCCCGCATACCAAGCCTAGCTATACATTGCAGAGTTGTACATTTGTTTGGTGCCATTCTCCTGTGTATTGTGCCGCGTGGTGCAAAGGGCATTACGATACTCTGGCAGTGGAAGCTCCGTGTCAGCACCGGAAGGGTGCTTGGCTCAGGTCCTAATCGCTCACTGTGTATGTGTCCATCCATCCACACTTGTTTGTGCGTTGGCTCCTATAGTCAGCTTGGGCAGTGCTTCCTCCGTTACAGCACCAAAGGGGTGCTAGGCTCTGGTCTCATTGGCAGTGACCACTCCTACCACACCGGGGGTGCTTCCTATTTGGGCTCCATTGGCTCAGGCAGTATCTCTCCTTGTTGCTCACCCCTGTAGGGGCATTGGCTCTTGCTGCAGTTGGTTACTCTATACCCTTGGGCAAAACCAGACCGAGATCTGGTTGTGATTCAGTTTGGCCGCTCTGCTTGAGCTAGCTGCTACATCACTACTAGTGGGACTGTGTATACCGGGCGTTGGCTAATCACCACCACAGAGACTGACTACCTGCTTGGGTGCTAACTCTTTATTGTGTTATATTATACTTTGCTTGCTCTTGCTATATCATGCCTGTATATCACTCTGCACTGTATTACTGATTCTGGCCCTCAGGGGTGCTGTTCCTTATTTTCATTTTAATAAAACTGTGTTTTATCTCTAACCCTGTCTGAGTGTCAGAAAACTGTAACAGTGGGTTCAGACAGGCACAGTTAGCAACGGAGCGGGTTCTCAGCCAGAGACAGTCAGCAGCGTAACGTGTTCTCAGCCAGATACTGTCAGCAATGTAGCGGGTTCTCAGCCAGATCAGTCAGCAACGGAGCGGGTTCTCAGCCAGAGACAGTCAGCAGCGTAACGTGTTCTCAGCCAGATACTGTCAGCAATGTAGCGGGTTCTCAGCCAGATCAGTCAGCAACGGAGCGGGTTCACAGCCAGATCAGTCAGCAACGGAGCGGGTTCTCAGCCAGATCAGTCAACAACGGAAACAGCAATGCAGGATGCGCAGGAGCGTTGTCAGGCAGGCCAGGTCATACACGATTAGAGCAACACAGGAACTAATGACAGGAACAGGTACACCACGAAAGGGCGCCTCAGTATAGACATGACAGAGTATATAAAGGCTGGCCCTGGGCAGAGTCAGGATCACAAGAACAATAATAGAGAGGCAGTGAATCAGAAACAATAATGTCGCTGCCTGTTGGCTTGAGCACGGGCACCGTGATAATACCCCCCTCTCAATGACCCCCTCCCCACGGAGGAAGACCAGGCTTAGAGGGGAACTTGGCGTGGAATTGACGCAACAACAATGGTGCATGAATATCAGACTGCTTGACCTAAGAACGTTCCTCTGGCCCATAGCCCTTCCAATGAACCAGATACTGGAGTTGACCACAAACCCTGCGTGAGTCTAAAATACTTTGAACCTCATACTCATCGTGGTTTTGACTATGGACAGGACCAGGAACCACCGGAGCTGAGGTATAATGGTTGTAAACCAGAGGTTTGAGTAGAGATACGTGAAATACATTGTGAATTTGCATACTTGCGGGAAGTTCCAAAGCAAGGAAACAGGATTGACCCGCCAGAGGACTTTGAATGGTCCAACAAACCATGGGGCAAATTTGTTGCAAGGGGTTTGCAGATTCAGGTTTCTGGAAGAAAGCCACACACGGTCTCCAACCTGAAAAACAGGAGCCGTCAACTTCCTGCTATTGGCATGCCGTCGATAGCATTGGAAGGACTCACGCAGTGAGGTTGGCACTTGTGCCCACGTGGAGTGGAGTTGCCGGATATGTTCGTCAAGGGCTGGCATCTGCTTCACCTGAAAAGAATCCGGGAGCAAACATGGTTGGAACCCATAATTGACAAGAAAGGGTGAGCTCCCGGATTAGGTATTAATGGCACAGTTTCTAGCGAACTCCGCCCAAGGTAACAGGTCAGCCCAGTTATCATGGTGGTTGGACACAAAGCAACGAATAAGTTGTTCGAGCCCTTGGTTAGAGCGCTTCGCAGCCCCAATTGTCTGTGGGTGGTAAGCAGATGAGTAAGACAACTGAATGCCCATTTGACTGAAGAAAGCCCTCCAAAATCTGGATATAAATTGGCTGCCACGGTCCGATACAAGCACCTTGGGTACACCATGAAGTCTAAATACCTCTTTGGCGAATACTGCCGCCAGCTCCTTCGCGGAAGGCAGACCAGGGAGGGGCACAAAATGGGCCATTTTAGAAAATCTGTCTACCACCATCAAGATATATGTGTAGCCCTTAGAGACAGGTAATTCACCCAGAAAATCAATGGATACACGAGACCATGGTCGGTCGCCGTTAGGAACGGGCTGCAGAAGACCCACTGGCAGATGCCTTGGCGAGCACACACAGTACAAGCGGCAGTGAAGTTGGCGCAATCCAATCTTAGAGTGGGCCACCAGAAAATTCGAGACAACAATCAGAATAATTTATCTCTGCCCACATGACCTGCAGCCCGAGAAGTATGATAGGTCTCAAGTAGTCTGGTCTGAAACGGTTCAGCCACAAAACATTTACCCATGGGCTTTTCGGGAGGAGACTCAGCCTGAGTTTCCAAGATCTCTTGGCCCAAAGGAGAAGTGATGCTGGTTCACAATGTGGCCAGGATGCGGTCTTGGGGAATAATTGATACTGGCTGCACATCAGACTCCAGTTCCGGCCCATGCTGCCTGGACAGTGCATCAGCCCGCACATTCTTGGAACCAGGCAAATAGGACACTATGAAATTGAAACGAGAAAGAAAGTGATCCCATGCTTGTCTTGGTGATAATCTCTTAGCTTCCGACAAGTACAATAAATTTTTGTGATCGGTCAAAATAAGAATCGGCAACCTAGTGCCCTCCAACAAGTGACGCCATTCACGTAACGCGAGAATGATGTATACAGATTGCACTTTGGTCAGTTTTTTCGAAAAGAACCCACAAGGCTTAAGTACCTGACCAGGGCCAGACCTTTGTGATAGTACAGCCCCCACGCCTGTGTCAGGTATTAGATAACAATAATTGAACTCAGCAGCATAGAAAAGGATAATTGATCCTTACCATTAATTAAAATACAGTTGGCAGCAGCATATATGAATACCTCTGCCCCAGAAACTGTATAAACTATGTTAATTGAGGTTTAAGGTATAATGTCAGGTGAGTAAGCTTAATATTAAGCTAGAACCTCTGACAATTTCCTTATACCATATATAATAATAACATTTAGAGACTAACTGGAATAAAATTCCAGCTATAGATCGCTATCATTTAATTGTGTGCTGATTTAAAAAAATGCATGCCTTTTGAATAAAACATATACATTGCACTTAATAAAGTAAATAATGGATTATCCCAAGAATATACTTAGAATCAATCCAATAATAAACGTCTAGCCAATATATTAAACTTTGTGCAACATATATCACAAATGTGAGTATAGCAGTCCTATGTAAAACCTATAGGGTACTCCAAGGGTTAAATTACTAGTAAAATATAGGATGCCACACCCAAGATGTCTACTTCGTTTGTTTAGTGATATGTTTAAAAACTTTTCAATGTACAAAAGTTTAAACCCAAAACATACACAAAGAAATCCAAGAAACACCTCAAAATAAATAGACAAATAGCAGTTAAATAAATGAATTCAAAGAATTCCCCAGATCAAATATTAGCTATTATAACCTTTCCAGAAACACAATATATTATTCTAGCAATACCAGGAATTATATTAGCTAATATATAAACCAAGCTATTTAACTATATTACACTTATCTGGCAAAATATAAAAATTTACCAATAATAAATGAATTCTGCTTAATTTCAGAATTTCTATAGCTAATATAGCTTATTATAATTGATCCCAAATGGTTAGCCAGTCCAATTAAGACAAATTCTAAGAAAATTAGGTTTCTTCAAATATAGAAGAAATATGTATATAATTCTGACATTTTGCAAAATTTAAATAAGAAAATATATAGTTACCAGTCCAAGTGTTTCTTAGGATCTCCTTATCAGTCAGCCAGGTATACAGCAGGAATTGAAGAGCCAGGAACCAAGAGGAAAAAGCCAGCCAAGCCCCAAGAGGAAAAGCCTTTTCTCTCTAAACTTGCATTTTTATAATGTGAATTTACTCTTATCAAAATCTGCTCTGATTGGTTAAAGAGCCATCTCATTATGCAGTGATATCATGCATGTTATTATCATAATTTTTGGAAATTCCTCAAAACACTGGTAATAATGCTATGTACTCTAAAGAGGTCGCTGTTACTCCATACTAAAATTCACCTTGATAATAATTCCTATCAAAGGACAATAAGGTGTTCTGGTTACTGTCATTAGATAAAAAAATGTCAAAGGTTATTCCATTGGATATCATTCTGTTACCCTAGCAGACATTCTCACATGGGAGAATATCTTTGTCTTAGACTTTTTGTCTCCAACTGGACATCAGTAATCATAAAAGTCACCGAGATATTTTTCATTCCCATCTAAGTAAATAGATGCCTCTTTTGTCCAGAAGAATGAGCTAATTTAAACACATTTTAAACACAGATTTTTAGAGAATTTGGTTTAAAAGAAAAATTAACCATATCCTCCCCATCATAGCAATGTCTCTGACACTTCCAGTTCACCAGATATAGAAGAGTGAAACTAGCATTTTGTCACAGACAAGTTTATTATTTATTTATTTAGAAAATAATACATTGTGATTTCTCTCGTTTTTTAGTATGTCCTACCACAGACATGGGAGGAGGAGGAGCAGAGTGGACAAACCTGTTTTAAGAGCTTGTATAAAGAAACATGTAAGATAAGTGAGATCTTAAAGTTTGAAGGAATCTCCAGTTTGTAGGAACCTGGTTCATGTGCTGGAGTATCTTGACCAGTCCTAGGTAGAGAGGGCCAAGTTCAGAGGATTGAGGAAGCTTGATTTTCTACATTGAAAGCCAGACCATGTCCCCTGGAGCATACTCATGCTCTGGAGCATGATATTTGTCAAAGACTTTGCTCTGATGAGTCCGAGATCCCAGGAGAGAGGCACAGATGCCCTGCTATAGATCTACAAGGGAGGCACTGCAGGTGACAGCAGCTGGTACTCCCATAGACTCTCTCTACAGAATGAGGTGTGGGGATTAAAACCCAAGGCAGAAAAGAAAAAAGAGCATTCCAGGGAATCTTGCTGCAATGACTTTGGTTTAACCCCTTAAGGATAAGCCGCTCACACACGCGGCCGGCACTTAAAGACCATGGACCATTTTTTTTGTTGTATCTGGTTCCGGGCTCCCCGAACAGTGTGCAGCCGCATGGGGAACCTGGAATTCCATGACGGTCCTGGCACATCATTGGTAGTTAACGCAAAACAACCCATGAGGTGCCATGACCATCAAGGGTCGTTAAGGGGTTAATCTCCCTGTCTGACCATTAGACTGAAGGTGGTATGTTGATGAAAAAGGCAAATCAATCCCAAGCCTTTTACAGAAGGATCTCTAGGATTATGACACTAAGTCAACATCATCAGCTTTAAACTTAGGCCACCAAAGGCTGCAAGCAAGGAGGTTAAAGGTACATTTGGCTCCATGATATACAGCCAGTGATGATTGATGACCCCAGTGCAGGATTTCTGGTTGTAGGGAAGTAGGCATAAACATGAGGAGGAAGGTCAGTCCCAGTAGGAATATTTTGCTGGGCAGCTGAAAGCTTTTGAAGGTGTGAAGAAGAAAGTGAGGCATTTATTTGAAAGGAGTGTATTAGAACACAAGGCATCAGAGGTTTCCTCTTATTATTAGGAGAGGTTGTTGTCCTTAGAATTCTTATTACCTGGTATGTTAGAATATAGTAAAGTTGAACTGGATAAAGAACAGAACCCGATTAGCCTGACTCTCATTCAATCGTATGGCTTTTCTGAGACATAGAAGACTACTGTTACAATTGTTATGGGTATAACAGCACCCTGTAGCAGTTCTTGGTTACCCACATAATCATTATCTTCAACTGTAGATAACTTATTTGAAAAGAAGACAGTAGGGTGGTGTCAGCCAGTATGGGGAGACCGCTGAATGCAGAATGATTTTTGCTAAGAAGAAAAAGGTTTTCAACAATTCAAAGGCACCTTATGCTTCTGGGGACCAACGTTGGTTGTATATACCCTTTCGGGATATTTGGGGGATATGCCACAATTTTGGAAAGGTCCCTTATGAAATGCCTACAGTAATTTGCAAAGCTAATTAATTTTGAGGAATGGGGAAGTTTGTGACTACTTCAGCCTTTGAAGGATCCGTAAGTGTGCGATTTAGGTGAAATGATCCTTCTTTTCTGAGCTTTTTGGCAGAGAGACAGATATTACTCAGGAGACTAGAAGAGTAAAATAATACCTTTATTGGCTAACTGAATGGCTCTAGGCTGCAAGTTTTCAAGACAACAAAGTCTCTATTTCAGGCATAATAAGAATAAATGCTGAATAGATAACACATGACTTTAAACACTCTTTCACAATATTTTAACATTTAAATTATACTGTCAGTGTATATTTTTATCAGTATGGTCCATCATTCATTCCCTAGGCTCCAGTAAATTCTCTTTGAAGTGGACTAGAAAATTCAAACAGTGAATTTTAGTATTTAAAGATTAATTACCTTGTATTATACAGTTATTACCTTTTATTCTAGCAAATACAGTAATTAACATATATTGCTTCACTGAAATTGATTTACACCTTTCAGAAATAAAAGTATTAATATCTGCTAAACTATGCATGTGCAGGTCTTTTAGCTGACATTATAAATAGGCAGTTCTGAATTACTTTTTCAAATGTGCAAACTTGAATTCAAGGTCACAAATCCACTTTAAAGGAACCTAACACTTCCTATTAATATATCCCACTTACTTTAGCCTGGGCCAAAAATACTAGTGGCAGAAAATCCTAATTCTGTGTGTACTGGCTCCCTAAAATACATTTTAATCTGTACTGGACATCATGACCACAGAGATAAACCTGATTCTTTGTGGACAGGCTCTGGGGGGATATTCACTAAGGTCTGATTGACCTGTATATTGCCTTTTTGAATGCACTAAGGACTTGTCTGTTTTTCAAAACCATTTCATTTGGCTTACCCACGATGGCCATGAACTCATTCATTTTATTGTAAACATTGTGTTGGGACCATATTAATGTAGGGGCTGGGTGGGCTAGCCTGAGGGTCATATTAAGACTTTACAATCCCCCCCTGGAAAATCTTCTGTGGCCACTCATGAACAATGCAAAAGTATTTTTTGAATAAACAAATCTTCTTTAACCCCTTAAGGACCCATTACATGCCAGGACCGTCCCAGCTTTCCCGTCACTTGAGGACCAGTGATGGTCCTGGCATTTCAAGAAATTCTGGCTCTGCCATCCCAGAATAATATGCACAAGAAAATAAAGTTCTGTGGTCCTTAATGGCCACCCACGTGCCAGATCGGGTGGTCGTTAAAGGGTTAATTAACATTTTTTCATATTCATCTGAGCTTCTATATACATGATAGTATTTGTTTGCAAAATATCCCTGGCATCCACTTAAGTCTGATATAGTTGTGTAACTAGTCTTTAGATGGCCCAGGTGCAATATTTCTGTGGTTCCCTTATCACAAAAATATATTCACAGAGGCAGAACTAGAACCTATTGGACCCTGAGGTAGATGGGCCCCCTTAGATGATGGGCTTCAGCACAACGGCACCCCCTGCAGTTAAGTTCCTAGTCTAATATGTTGTGATAGTGTCTGAGATCACAGAAACAATCCCACCTCTGTGAGGCAAAGGCTCACAGTGCTTTATTGGCAGGTCTACAACAAGGGAAACAGATCTGCCAATAAAGATCTGTGGGATGATTGTTGCCCTTTAACCCTTTGAGTGCCAGAGGGGTACATAAGTTGGAATCTTTTTCTTAGGTGGTGTTAGTAACCCATTAATTGTGTTTATTTTTATGTAACACATTTCTAACCATTATAACAATTGGCTAAGTGGATTTCAGTCAATACATTTTTAACCCCTTGTGTGCTAGAAAACATTTTGCTTCCCAATATGTATAGAGCTTTCTAGTATCCATGGGTTTAAGTTGTAGTTTCTTAGTGAAGCATAGTCTTTCCATGTTTTTTTAACCCTTTGAGTGATTTTGCAATGCATTGTGTATCCCTCTGGCACTCAAAGGGTTAAAATTACTGAGGATTATGTACTTTGAAGAAATGAAGCAATCTTGGGAAAATGAACTGTACCACGCTGGGCTAATATAAATTCAAATTGATTTAGACAGTTTAACCCCTTAAATGCTTGAGAGGTATCGCTTAGCAATGCATTAGAGACCTCTTAAGTATTCAAGAGGTTAAAGGTCCAATTTGCACTCTGGGGAAATTGTATTTATCCCTCTATGGCCCACTATAATTTGTGTTGAGTATATTGTCCTCAGTATGTATGGTTCTGAGCAGGTATATGAACTACATCATTTACTTCATGTTGCCTAACTTCCCATTTTAAAATATTTATCATTTAATTCAAAAAAGTAATAATAGCAGTGTTCTAAGTTTTCCCAGGCCATATTCAGTCTCCAGAGTAATTACTTTTGATGAGTGCTTCAGGGTACAATAACCCCAAAGAGACACTCTGGCTACAGCAGAAATTACCAAGATGCTTCTAAAGCTTTTTGTTGCCATTCCCGCGGGGCAAGGAAAAATACTGAATGGTAATCAACTGCAAAATGAAATTTTGAAACTTAAATCATTTAATTATAAGATTAAGTATTCAGTATCTTATCAGTATTCTTAATCAAGTAAAGTAGCCATGCAGATCTTTTATTTTGCTTTACTTTGTCTAAGTAAGACTTGCTTTGATGATTTTATCCCTAAAATTATTGCGGTTCACCAGTGCATTATATCACAAAGTCAGATGTGATATGTTAAGTGTTCAAGGTGCTGGGAAATTAATTCAGCCTGAAATCTACAGTTAGCTGGTAAGGGATGTAGAAAAAGATTCTGCTTTCCAAGATTTGTGTAATGTCCATAATGAGGTTAAGCGATATGTGCATTTTTAATTGCTATTTAAGTATTAGACCTGGAGTAAACCGTTATTTATTTTAATATTAGTTTCAAAAGCTCTATCATTTGAGGCTCATTAACTAAGTGGAACTGGAGCAGGGGCTTCTGCAGCAGTATTTTCAGAGGGGAGGTGGGGAAATAGCATAATATGACCGCCCCCGGGCCACCCTGCCCAGCTCCTATATTTACACGGATGTGGTAAGTGTAGGTGGGGGGCCCCCCACTGGACACCTATAAACTGGGGCAAATTTGGATCATACCAAGTGCACCATAGGGGCCAAATAAATAACAAATGTGGTGCAGTTCCAGTTCCAGCTAACGACCAACAATGTGACTGCACATTTGAAACTAATATAAACATAAATTATGTGTCAATAGGGGTCTAATACTTAAATAGTAATTAAAATGCTAAATGTCACTTAAACTCATTAAGCTAAAGATTAGGCTTTTTGGGGGGTGGAGCGATGGCGTGTGTACGCACTGCACGCCATTAGCAGAATCAATGGATGGTGCCACTACGAGGGCGTGATGCTAGGTACGCTGGAAGTGTACTGAGGCGGCGTAGAGATTGTGGCCGATCAGACTTACCCGGGTGGAGGGGCCGTGTAGTGGCAGAAGGAGAGATACTCCGTAGCGGAGGTGCCGCGGGCCACGAGCAGGGTGAAGAGGCCAGTGATGTGGTCGGGAGTGAGTGCTTGTCCCAGGACAAGTGAAAAGGAATCCAGGTGAGAGGAAGGAGCTGAGTCCCCGTTGTGGCTGGAGGTGGCATGGTGGAGTATGAAAAAAGGAAGAGGTACAGTGCAGGTGTTATAAAGTCAGGAGGTGGTGGAGGAGAAGGAACTGAGTGCTGGAATAAAAGAGGATGGAGGGACACTGTACCTTTACATGGCCCATGAACGGGATATCCCATATAGAATTTGGCTGGTGTGGTTTAAAGCTGCATTAAGGTGGTCTGTAACCATTGTTAAGGAGGAAGAAAATTGGAGGAGACGGATAATCTTTTTGTAGCCAAGGTGGAGAGAAGGAGGGTGATGTGGAAAGGTTGGATCGGATAGCATGCCAGATTGAAGTCTGCATTTATATATAAAAATAGTCCCTGGTGTGCATGTAGATAGGGGTGAGAATATGCCCCCAAAAAAGTCTCCAAGAAAATCCCCGGAGAGGAAGCAGGGGTCAAAAAAGGAATGGAAACAAGAGAATAAATCTGGCAAGACAGATCAGAGGCTGTCAACCTTTTTTTCCCCACAAGGGGCTCAGCAGCAAGTTGTGATGGGGACTCCACGCACAGAAGGGTTAAAGGAGAGACAACCTATGGCATTAAATGGAGAGGAGAATGAGGGGCATTCTACACTAACATCTGATTTGATCAAACAATGTGTAGAAAAAAGCTTGCAGGATTATATGGGAAGAATATTGGTGGAGATGAAGAAAATTCTGAGACTATAATTCATGAGATAACATCACTGAGTAATAAAATTAAAGTCATTGAGGACAGAGTGGACAATTTGGATTACCAAATGAAGAATAAGGAAGAAGAAATGGTGGCGATGAAGAAGAATTTGGATATAATGGAAGTCAAACTGATGGACTTAGAGGACAGATCCCGTCGGAACAATATTCGTATTGAGGCATTCTGGAAGAGATTGTGCAAGAAAATCTAGAGACATATATTCAAGAGTTTTTGATATCTCTAGCAATAGGGTTTGATAAGGATCAGAATGTTATTGAAAGGTGTCATAGAGTACCTAGGCCAGATAATGTGGATGTGAGGTTACCAAGGGATGTCCTAATCTGTCTCCATTCTTATAAAATAAAGGTAGATGCTATGAGGGTTAAAACTGAAATTATTCAGAAGAATCCAAAGTATCAGCAAATAAGATAATTTCCTGACTTGTCTTATAGGACTAGGAGATGGAGGAGGTCCTTTGGAGTCTGCATTGCACAATTAAGGAAACAGGGATTGAGATATAGATGGGGTTTCCCAGCTAGAATTTTGGTAACTTTTGGGGATGAGACAGTCTCTTTTGAATCCCCAGAAGGGTTAAGAAAATGGTTGGCCGATAGATTTGGAGATAATGGTTAGGGGTGGGTGAAGGGGGAATTAGCAGAGTCCTGAGAAGTTTGCGCAGGTGGTGCAAAGAAATATCCTGGAAGGCCCTAAGGAGGGTGGTTTTCTAGGAGATGGGGATTTAGTTGGGGAGTGCGTTAGCAATGTGTGTGTAGTATGGGTCAGAAGGGTAAGGATGTGGTGGATTATGGATGGAGAGGGAGTGGCTGATAACGACTGTAGATATTTGAAGTGGAATGAGGGAGGATTAAGTTTGCTACCTTAAATGTGCGGGGTTTGAATACCCCGCAGAAAAGATGGATGGTAATTTCCTATCTAAAGAAAGAGGGGATACAAGTCTGTGGCTTACAGGAGACACATTGGAAGATCACAGAGGAGATTAAGTTTAAGTCCAATTATTTTCCAACTATGATAGCGGCTTCATATATTAAGAAAAAATGAGGGGTAGTGGTTTTGTTTGCTGGTAATTTACTGGTGGAAGTATTGTATCAGGAGCTGGATGTACAAACTAGATATGTGATAATCGTTTGTAAAATAGATAACGAACTGTACACTATAGTTAATGTGTATGCTCCGAATAGAGCAGTGGTAAAAGATTTGATCGGGTTATTTGATAGAATAAATAGGATAAAGGCAGGAAAATTGGTCTTACTGGGGGATTTTAACGTGGTATTCCATCCAAAAATGGATAGATCCCCTAGTAATACCAAGGAGAATAAAATGGATACAAGAAGCAAGGAGATTTTCGGAGTTAATTAATATAAATTATTTGTATGACTGTTGGAGGACATGGCACCCAATGGAAAGAGATTATACATGTTTTTCTATGAATTATAATGTGTATTCTAGAATAGATTTTATAATGGGTGAGTGATCTATAGTGATGTTAGATGGATATATATTAAAAAGGTGACGTGGTCGGATCATAATATGGTGATACTGGATTTAAAAGAAAGGTACAAAAGAATAAGAGCAGATTGGAAGTTGCTAGCGGATTTATAAAAAAACAGTCAATATTTAGCCCGTATTAGAGATATGATGGAAAAGTTTTTTGAAGAGAATATGCATAAGGAGGTGAGGCCTGTTACAACATGGTGCGCATACAAGAGTGTGATTAGGGGTCATTTGATTAAATTAGAGAGTGAAAAACGGAAGAAGAAAAATATACGATTAGCGACTATGTATGTAAAGTTAGCTAATATTTCCAGACAGAATAAAAAATTTCCTTTAGTCCAGGGTAATTTAGAAATAAAGGAAATACAAACCCAGATAAATCAATATTTGATGGATGAAGCTATGAGGAATAAAGGGTTTTTAAGAGCTAGGTGGTATGGTTCAGGGAATAGGGCCAATAAAGAATTAACAAAAAGAGTGAAACAAGATAGAATACTAAAGAAAATAAATAAAATAGTGGTAGGAGATAAGGTTATATTGTCCTTAGAGGAGATAGGGAGGGTGTTCAAAACCTTCTTGGAAGAGCTATATAATTTACAGGATGAAGTACAGGAAGATCAAATAGAACAATACTTGTCCTCCCTGATACTTCCTAGATTATCACAGGAGCAGTTGGGAGAATTGAATAAACCAATTTCAGGGGAAGAAGTTGTGCGTGCGATAGATAGGTTAAAAGTGAATAAATCTCCTGGCCCTGATGGTTTTACGGATGTGTTTTTTTAAATTATTGAAAGATCAGATTGGCATGGGTTTATTAGAAGCATTTAATGAGATTGCGGTAAATGGGAGGTCTCCGGAGGAGTTATTACGGGTAAATATAGCCCCTATATTGAAGCAGGATAAGGAACCCGATAATGTAAAAAAATTACTGTTGTATTTCTATTTTAAATGTGGATATAAAGCTGTATTCTGCGATATTGGCTGAAAGAATTAAAGTAGTGATTTCAGATTTGATTGAACAAGATAAAGTAGGATTTATTCCTGGACGTTCTTCCAAGGGTAGTATGCGTAGAATAATTAATATTATTGAACAAGTGGAAAGGGGAATTCCCTTCTGGCCCTGTCATTGGACAGTGATAAGGCCTTCAACAGGGTCAGATGGGAATATATGTTTACTATATTGCGGAGGTTTGGTTTCCAAGGTTTTATCTATAGTACAAGTAGGGCTTTGTATTCTTGTCCTCAGGCTAGGGTAAAAAATATTGCCTTTTCTACAGATTGGTTCTACATCAATAATGGGACTCGTCAAGGCTGCCCTCTTTCTCCTTTATTGTATATTTTAACTTTGGAACCATTGGCAGTAAGAGTTAGACAAAATGAGGACATTAAAGGGTTTTGAACAGAGGTAGCTGAGTATAAGTTAATGAAGTATGCAGATGACATTTTGGTAACACTGGAAGAGCCATATTCCTCCTTGGGCAAGTTCATGGGGGAGGTGGAGAGTTTTTCTAGGGTTTCAGGGTATAAGTTAAATGTGGAGAAATGAAGTGCCTGATGCTGAATGTAGATATGGAAGTTGAAGTGAGATTGAAACAACAATTTAGGTTTGATTGGACTAAGCAATGGTTGAAATATCTGGGAATTTTTATTACTGCCAGTTTAACGGGATGTATGGAGGTTAATTTTATGACAAATGCAGATTAATCTAAAAAAATGGAAGATGTTATTCTTGTCTTGGTGGGGTAGAATTCATTGCATTAAGTATTATGTTTTACCAAAATGGATATATTTGATAAGAATGCTACCATTATCCATCCCGAATGCATGGTGCCAAATGATTCAAGGGGCTTTTGATTTATTTATTATTATTTGGCAAGGTAAAAACCCCAGAATAGCAAAGAGATATCTCTCAAGAAAGATTAGAGTTGGAGGTATGGGTTATCCTATTATAGATTAGGTATATAGGGCGAGTAGACTCTTCCATATAATTTCCTCTCAGAATGAAATAGGAGGAAAGGAAAAATGGTACCAGATTGAAAGTGGAAAGGTGGAGGAGGGGGGATCTTTTTGCATTTTTCTGGGATCCAAGAAAACAGAAGGCTGTTCTGGCATCTTTATCTCTTATTTTGAAAAGATCTTAGGAGATTTTGGTGTAAGATCAGAGATAACTTAGGGCTTCGGGGAAAGATTTTATATATAACACCATTGGCAGTGATTGCAAAATATTTAGAGAATATAAATATTTCAGCCTGGATAGAATAAGGTATAGTTAAGGTACAGGATCTATTTAGGGATGGTAGGTTTATATCATTTGAGGATTTGAATATAGGAGATAGGGAGTTATGGAATTACTGTAGGGTTAGGGCATTTGTAAAGTCCCATATAATTAGTGTAGAAGTAGTGGAACAGATATTACAACTTCAGCAGATGATTCAAGAAGATTCTGAGAGGAGATTGTTAGCGAGATGTCTAAAGTTTATAAAAAGCCTGGAGAGACAGGATAATCCACCGGCAGTAAATAGATTGGAAAAGGATCTAGATAGATCAATATCCCGTGTATAATGGAATGGAGCATTATCATTGATTGCTAAGAATATACACTGTTTAAATTTAAATGTGTTATAAAGTTAGTAGCAGATGGTAACTAACTCCTGAAAGATTATTGAAGATCTATCCAGGAGTTGATGGGATTTGCTGGAGATGTAAGATAGAGGTGGGAGGTTATATCCATATGTGGTGGAGCTGTCTGGTGATAAAGAGGGTATGGGAAAGTATATTCCAAAAAATATTTGAGATTTGTGGGATGTGTTTGGAATTAAAACCAGAGATAGCGCTCTTACATATAGATCTCCTGAGAATGAATAAATGGTTGATTAGAATTATTCTCCATATATTGGTTACAACAAAACGTGATATAGCAATGTAAGATGGAACGGGGATTAATGATTATTGATAGGAAATCTCAAAAAATATACAAACATGGGATATATGGATAAGTAAAGTGTTGAGGGTTGTTTATGTATCTATACAGTCAGGTGTGATTGTGGGGAGAAAGGTGAATAAAAAAAAATTAGGCTTTTTGAGGTCTGTGTATATCTATATATGTGTGTGTATATATATATATACATATACACATACATACATACATACATACATATACAAATACATACATACATACAAACATATACACACACACACACACACACACACACACACACACACACACACACACACACACACACACACACACACATATATATATATATATATATAAATAACACATACATACCTACACACACACATACAGTGTGTCTATATGCACACCCACAAATATATATGCATTAAGTATATATACATATATACAGTATATAGATTTTTATCTCCAACCATGTGTTCAAGCATTACCGTTTTATCTAAAAGACAGTACGCACTTTCTAAAGCTAGTAAAAATTATTTTAAATTTAAAGACAGATTCTATCTACAAAAGACAGACACAGCCATGGGGGCATGCATGGCTCCTTCCTATGCCAACATATATATGCACAAATACGAGAAAGAGATCCTTCAGACACAAGAATTGTTTGTAAAAAATGCTATATTATACACCAGATATATAGACGACATGTTTGTACTATGGAAGGGTACTATGACAGAATTGGAAATGACAGTTGATCAATTAAATCAGAGACATTGTAATATACAACTTACACTTTCTTGTAGTCAGACTGAAATCCCATTTTTGGACACTTTAGTCCTTAACATGAATGGACAGTTAGAAACTACCTTGTACACCAAACAAACAGATAGAAATAATCTCCTCCATGCCAATAGTCATCATCCACCACATCTTAAACAGAGTTTACCAAAATCACAAATGCTGAGATTAAGAAGAATTATCAGCAAAGATGCACATTTACCTGTTGAACTTGAAAAGATGGGAGAGAAATTTTTAGAAAGAGGGTATGATAAAAAATTAATAGAGGACTGTAAAACTTCTATTTCAACGTTATCAAGGTCTGAAAGTCTCCAACCAAGGAAGAAAACTAACTTAGATTGACTTTTCCTACGGTATACAATACAGCAACAAGTGAGGTAAGGAGAAGTATACGCAAACATTGGCCAATAATAGCATTGGATCAACAATTGCCATTCAAAACAAACACTCCTCCAATGATTTGCTATAAAAGAAACAGGAATCTAAAAGATATATTAGTTAAGACTGACCCATTACAATGTTATCAAAAGAAAAAACTACTATCAAATTGGGTTGTTATAAATGTGTATCATGTGTGACTTGTAATTACATGATCATGGGTACTTATTTCCGACACCCACATAAAGGATTTAAAATCCCCATTCGTTATAATTTAAACTGCACAAGTCAATATGTAGTGTATATGCCCATGTGGACTAATGTACGTGGGTAACACCACAAGCAAGTTTAAGGAAAGAATGGGCAATCATCGGTCTGCTATTAAAGCAGCATTAGAGGCAAAAAATAATCCACAACGCAGTTTAAAATCCAATATTAAAGACCAACCAGTGGCCTTACATTTTGCAGCATTAAATCACACATTACCATCCTTAAGATATATGGCTATTGACTGTGTGCCAACATTACCGAGAGGAGGCGATAGAGGCAAACGCCTCCTACAAAAGGAAACAAAGTGGATTTATTTCCTTGATACAATCACTCCCAGGGGATTAAATGAAAGCATTTCATATAACTGTTTTTTGTAATGAGTCTGTTGATAAATAAGTATTTGGAAAGTAATGGAACACACGAACACCAATTATTCCTTTCAATATTTGTATAATAACCTTTTGGTTCTATTTTTGGATACAAAAATGTGATTATAACAATTAATCTTCATTGGAGTTACAGTATCCCTTTTATATGATCTGATTAATGTTGCGTTAATTGGCTATTAATAATTGTATTTGAATTTTGCAGTATCTTCTATTGGCAAAATAGATTATGTGTGATATATTAATAGGCACATAAAAAGTTTTCTCTATATTATTGTGTCATATACAGTAATCATGTTAGTTTGCTATGAATGGGGATGATATTGATTACTCTCATGATTCATTTGTTAATTTGACTCTAATGGATCATCTAAAATCTGACTGCAGCACCGGGGGGCTTTTATGTGATTTTCCGATCGCTTCTGAGTTGGTCACCCATAGAATATGGGTGGCCTCTCAACAGTTGGTCGGATTCACGGTCATCCAACAATTAATTCACTTCTAAAAGACATTTTGTAAATAGGAGCTTGCACATGAGGTTCACATTTGTGTTACAGTACTTTGAATGTTCTCCAATAAGCCGCATAGCTACAACACCCTGTAATAGGTCTCTGTAGCGTCCGCTATAAAGCGGCACACGTAGAGCCAGGGGTGTGTGGTCTCAAGTCAAAAGAATCCGATACTCACAGTTATTTTATGATTACACATTGAATCATTGGATAATTAACTGTATATGTGAGCCACATGGAAGTGATATACCCAATACAGGCTGGACTATCAGTCTTTACTACTATGCTGGACCTTTGACACCAGAGGGCGCATCCAGTGTCTGCGACACGATGAAATCACTACATGTATGTGATCTATTTGCCATCTTGTTGGATGCCTGAATATTGGGTTTGTTGTCAATAACGGGACCTTTTTCACCCATTAATAACCCCATGATCGGGACTCCGTGTTGTTTGTTTTATAATGACAGCACACGTAGAGCCAGGGGCAACGGGTGACAATCGGAATGAGGTGACTTGATAGAGATGACAGTGGACAACATGGACGTTGTCAGTGTGCAGGCTTCTAATTCAATGGGATTGTTCTTAAACCATATGGTGGAAAATGTATCATGTCGGTGACTATAAGCCTCTCCGGTGCATGCAACGTTGTGGTAAGAAATTAGTTGTTGCAACTTTGTATATTTTATTCGATACATTGTGGTTATGCATAGATTCCTCCATGACTAGTTTAGTGATATAGCGGACTAGCGCTGTTAACATTGAGAACGCTACATTATTTTACTTTTACTTCAGCAAACAATGGGTTAAGATGAGTGATTAAAATTTTAATTTTTTTACCGGTTTAACGTTGTCGCATGTTTACGTCACTTAGCGTTTTCTCGTGGCTTTTTGGCGCTATTTCCGCAACACTCTGTATTTAAGATCAGTATTCACATCTGGTTAGTTGTCTTGAGAAAGGCTTCATGATGGAGCTACCTTTAATAAACTTAGTTTTTATTTTATTAAAAAAGACCTATGAGTGCAATTGTACTTTGGTGATTTAGACCAATGACTGTTTCGTGTATATATATATATATATATATATATATACATACCTACACACACACACACACACACAATGTGTCTATATACACACCCACAAATATATATGCATAAAGTATATATACATATGTACATAAACACATTCATATAGATGTATGTGTATGTGTAGGTATGTATGTATATATATATATATATATATATATATGTGTGTGTGTGTGTATATATGTATTTATGTATTTGTATATGTGTATTTGTGTTTATGTATGTGTGTGTGTGTGTGTGTAAGTGTATATGTGTGTATATATATATATATATATAAGTGTGTGTTTGTGTGTGTATGTATGTACACATATGGGCACATGTTGTATATAGGCCTGCGTGCACATGCTGGACTGTTGGATGGGAATTCTAGCACTCTAAACATGTGCATACTTTTTTAATTCTCTCCACTTTATTACCATCTCCTGCATTTTTTTCTCTCTCTCTCTACCCCCCCACAATCCTTACAAAAGCTATTTATGACCCTCTGCAAGAAGAGTGCAGATTCTCTTGTCTTATCTGCAGTCATGTTTTTTGTAACCCAACACACACCTAAACTTTGAATTGTATGTATCACTGTGAATTCTGTGTCCTTTTACTCAAAAATGCTTTAGACTTGAGAAAGGGAGGTTCCCCCAAAAGCTTGTCAATCCAAAATTCTGTTAGTCCAATAAAAAAGGTATTACAAGATACTCCGTTTGTTTGTTATTTTACACACACACACACACACACACACACACACACACACACACACACACACGCACACACACACACATATATCAGCCTGGGTTGACCCCATTGGTTGAGGGAGAAAGCACACATCTGGTTGCAAAGTTGAACTTTACAACCAGATGTGTGCTGTCTCCCTTGCAAAGTTGAACTTTACAACCAGATGTGTGCTGTGTCCCTCAACCAATGGGGTCAACCCAGGCTGAGTACCTTTATATACTTATTTATTAAGGGACTTGCACCAGCCAGTTTTATACTGTTTACTTATTATCTATATTTATTAGTGTGTGCTACTGCCTGCCTTTTTGGCTATCTATGCTTATATATATATATATATATATATATATATATATATATATATATATATATATAAACATTTAAATACATATATATATATATATATGTATATATATATATATATATATATATATATATATATATACATATATATGATTATATATTTCTATAAAAATAAAAAGTATACAAAAAAAAATTACAATTAAAATGCTCACCACCCATACAAACTAATATGAATAAATGTATACCGATCAAAGTCCACTTCAATCTGTCAGCTACAGTGTAAAATATTGATTAAAATAGAATAGAATAGAATAATAAATAACTGAGACACAGTGATCTCCCATCTATACATAATAAAATTAATGATATGCTTGCATCTCTGCCCGCTAAAGAACTCCACATGAGGACTGCAAACATCATTAAGGACGAGAGAAAAAACTAACCTTTCTGCCAGCTATAGTCCTAATTGGACTGGAGAAGTATCATACCATTAACAGTGCAGGTTTACGACTATTCAATATATTACAGAGACTGCTACTCTAATAGACAGGTGATCACTGTATTTGTATACCAATAGTGTTTTTATCGTGCATAGTAATAAGTTACTTTTCTATACCGTTCAGAGTCACTCAGTAGATACTTTTATATAGTTTATACTAAATTCAACCTGTAATGTTTTCACTCTGGTTTTTGAGAATAATGGTTAGCAGCAATGTACAGAAAGATTTGCCTTCAAAATAGCTAGCCTTGATAAAAATTGCTTACAGGTCTACAAACTTACTGCTAGCAGTGATGAGGTGATGGTTGCAAGCTACCACCATAAACATTTTGCTGCACATTAGTACCCAACCACAATAGGGACATTATGGTGTTTGCTAATCTACTTCTTGCTGCTAAATCATCTGAGGATCAGGATTAGGCTGCTGAATGGTGGAAAAAGCAGCAGCAATGACATGATAAAACAGATGGTGGTGGTGAAAGGTTCCACTTCCTACTAAGCAACATCATAACAACCACCACCATTTCAGGTGCATCTGGTGAGAAGTTGGCTAATCTCCATCTGCACTCCTCTAAATTCATGGTTGTTTTCCTTGTGAGCAAGAAGGAACTGTGTAGGTATCATCAGCAACTGCAATGTGCACAGTGTGAAAACACTGTGAAAAGGAGAGAGTACTAGGATCTCTTCTGCTTCATGATAAGAGTGAGAAGTAGAAAGGCAGAGAACAGTAACAAGGGCAATGTTTACATATAATGCCTTTGTCGTGTGGCTCCACTTACACATGTGATTGCTGTAGTAGCTATCACATGTGTGGCTCCTCTATGGAATGGCTGAAACTGACTGCTCTGGACAGTTTGACAAATGTACTTCTGTTTCAGTTGACTCAGCAGCATGATGTACACTGGAAGCGAATGCCATAATGTCACTTCCTGTGGTGGTGGTGGTGATGCCCATTCCCAACTGCATTACCTGCTTTCATTCTTTATTGCTTTCAGCAGGGAAGGCTCTCATGCTATCTTCCACACCACCAGGTGAACCACCTTCTGAGTCATCGCCACTACCAGTATCTTGCACCTCTCTAGCTGGACGAAAGGGCTCCTTCTATCACATTTGTTACCACATTATCCAGTAACCCCTTTCTTAATATATTTTCCCAGATCCCAGAGGAGAAAGTTGTGAGCCAGGGATGGCAACTGCTAGAATAAGTGGGATCCTTCCTTCACAACTACTGCTGCTAGCTTTTTCCAAATCCCCAGTTGCCGACATCAACACTCCTGATCATCTTGCTCATTCTCCACTCTAACAAGCACCAAAACAGAACTTTCTTTGTAGTTTTTAAATTTATCTCTCTCTCTTAGCTTCCTGTCCTGTCTTACATCTGCCTAATAATCACTACTCAACATAGTAGGTAGTTACAGGTTTTTATATCGTGGGGGAAACATTTGGGAAAAGTTATGGTGTTAGAGAAAATACAGAAATTCTATAGCTTGTTCTATGTGCAGGGAATCTGTGGAAAAATGACTAGTTGTGAATTTTCCATGGAAATTTCCATGGGAACAAAGAGGGACTTTTTGCCCATCCCTACTATCCAGCATTCAATAAATTAGAAATGTATATGTTCCCTGTGGGATAGATAGTTTGCCCCTGAATCACTCCAGTTCTTCTTAGTACATCAGCCTCAAAGTGTAAGATTTAAAGATCAACAAACATCATATAGTTGCTTGGGTAGATTTAATACCCTACCCTTCTGATGAAGCTGGGGCTGTATGGGGAGCCCACACTCTCAATCAGAGGAGCAGAATTGAGTGCATTTTGCTTCATAACAGGATAGTTTCCAATCCTGTGAGATGAATGTCACTGTAGAACCTCTGTATTGGACTTAAAGTGGCACTTTCACTTAGTATAAAGTCACCCTCCAATAATTAAACATATGGCGACTAGCTTCATAATACTTCATTACCTCTCATAAGTGCCAGATTCTAAAGTAATCCTTAATCTTCGGAGACTGATGGCCAGGTTAGTGCCATGTGAATGCCTGAGCCGTCAGTCCCTTCCGGTGTTTTATGGCACGGTGCAATGCCTCTTAGAAGAAACCGGGACTGAGAGCACATGCATGCAGACGTCTCTAAGACAAGATGTCTGCGCTGATGCCTGGCTTCCAGTCTCTGACGACTAAGGATTACTTTAGAATCTGGCACTTCTGAAAGGTAATAGAAGTATTATGAAGCTAGTTGCCATATGTTTAACTATTTGAGGGTGACTTTATACTAAGTAAAAGTTCCGCTTTAAAAGGCTGACACAGAGGGTTTATAGAGAATTTGCACACACAACTGGAGTTTGTGGCTGATACAACACAAACTTCTGAATTGCAGTCCAGCCCGATGAGTCAGTTTTCTGATTTCCCAAATGGCTGACAGAAACCATTTTGGAGTTTTATGGAGCAGCCCCAGGCATTTTTTATGAAGTCTACTGCCATCAGAGCAGACTTAGCAAAATGTCATAATTGCCCTTTAAGAGGAAATAGTATAATTAAGAGAAATAAGTAAGTGTGGATTTTTCAATTAATCCAAACGTCTGTTAAAGGCTATTGGGGTGATTTGCATACTGGATTGGCAGATTATATACAGGCAGTGAGTTTCACAAGTTGCAAATCAGCATTTAGTATTGATTATAGTCCAGCAGAGTGCCAAATAAGAAGAAAATTGCTTTCACTGAGGTGAGGCTGATAAATGACTGGATTGGAATTTTATATGAATCCTAAGGAAGGCATGTCTATTAGCATTTATAGGCCAAGGTGGCAAAGTTTAGTGAAGAATAAAAGAGAGGGAAGTATCACATATTGCCCCCAAAAGCTTTTGTTATAAGATAAGAAAATAATTACCTTTATTTGTTGAATTAAATTAATTGATATGATTGTCAAGGTGAAGCCTTTTGCATATAAGAGGTCATTGCATTGTGAACAATAATAGCAGGAACAAAAATCACGTGACATAAGTATATTATGAATTTTGCAGAGCAGAACACATATAGCACCTTATGCACAAAAAAAGAGGTGCGGTTCTGGAGAAAGCCATCTGCATCAAGGCAAGAGGGGATAATACATTTCCATTAAATTAAATAAGGCTTTTAATCAACTGAATTGTGATGAAGGCTCCAGTGCATTGATTCACAATGAGTTGGAGGTCTTTCTAGCATTTGAGGGGTTAAAACCCCCTATGAATCTGTTTTTTGTTTTTTTTTTTATTCTCCCCTATGGTGCAGTTGGCTTACTCCAGGATTCACCTCTTTAATTTATTGATTACTAGTTGAACAGCCCGTGTACACGGGCCAAAGTGCCAGGCAGCAACAGCCGCAGTGCAGTCATACTCAGTAGAGAATGTTCGCGCCACAGCTGATAACGGAGCTGGGCGCTCCAAATTCAGACCGTACTACTGTCTGAATTAGGACCACCCCACTCCGTTACCAGCTGCGGCACAGGCAGTCTGTATTGTGCATGACTGCAGCGTGTGCAGCCATCTGTACTGTGCATAACAGCTTCTGACAAACATACGTTAGCGAATTATTATATAGGATAAACAGAAACAGAAAAAGCCCACCGCGCTAGCACACCATAATAAATACATGTAGTGTAAAAATAAAAAAGTGTTAAATAACTGGCATCTAGATAGCAGCAAGGAATGAGAGGGTTCTCCAATCCCCTAAAAAACATTGGGCCAAAACCTAAAGTGCACATACAAAACAAAGAACAGACCTGTTCTCCTCCATACCTATGTGTAAATGTGTGCCCTAACAGGCATATATAATAAAAATGTGTATATATGTGTCCTGACCTAGATATATACTAAACTATTCAAAATTGAGAATTTTGTCCATCATTTGGCCAAAGTCAACCCTGTCAAGGTATCTCAAGTTCTGATAGGATGACCATTAGAAAGCTGGCTTGATGTTGGTAGAGTATGCAGGCTTGCAAAGGGAAATCTGACAAAGATGAGATAGATAAATAATACATGAATTAGGGGACAGAAGACTGGTGCATCAACTGGTGGATATAATCTTTCAGGAATATAATGTCCTGATAGATAACAGAGTCCTCAAATTCATAAAACAGGACCCTTTTCTCAAAAGTATAAATGTCAATGAGTTAATATATTTAGTGTATATAAATAAATAATTGCTAGACAAGTAATGTATTACAGCCTGTTCAAGCCAGAGAGCAAGACCACAACATCTCTATGGCTAAAGCAAGACAGACACTGTTAATAACCTAGATCTCTAAAGGACTTGGCGGAATCATTTGTAAAATAAAATAATAAATGCTCTATGGAATGACATATGTAGCTAAAATATAAGATGTAGTAGAGTATAATAAGAAGGGAAACAAAAGAAGTAATAGCATAATATGAATGTGTGTAACAAAATACATGTGTAGTATAAAAATGTCTAGTGAAAAATATGTGATAATATATATACCATGTGATGTTGATATTATTAAAAATAGTAAAATATAAATAAAATTAATAATAAAACATTTATAATTATAATATACAATTTGAGGATTTTCCTAACTTCGTGAAGGAAAGTCAGGATTTTATTAAAGACACGGAGGTGAGTATTATGCATATAACTCCATCTTTACTACTCCAGCAGCAAAACAGTTACAGAAAGAAAAAGTGTATACAACAGAATGATAACCCCGCCCCTTAGATAATGCTTATCCAATCACATCACAATAAGCTGTATAACTGTAGGATCCAATAATCCCACTTCCTCTTCTTTGATGCTGCGAAAAACATCAACTGTAGCAACGTCTATAAACAGGATTCTGGAACCTAAGTGTCTGAAACTCCTTAATGATTCCCAGAATACAGAGGTCGTTTATCCTAAAGAAGAAAAACATAAAAGTAAGAGAGGGAGGGTTAATTAGGGAGGGATAATACTCTCCTCCGTGTCTTTAACAAAATCCTGACTTTCCTTCACGGCAAGAAACGGGGGCTCGTATTATGCAAGTTCAAAGCTGTTGTATAACATTAGCAGTTACATGAGTACTAGGTTTGAAATAAAAGGTCTTAAAGGTGGATTCTCTGGACCAATCAGCCGCTTTGAGAATGTCCTAAAGTCTGCCACCTGCAAGAAGCTATTTGGAAGCCATTGCTTCTCTAGAGGAGTGTATTTTGTATCAATACCAGATGACTACATGATCCAGTGAATCCATCTTGCCAAAGTAGCTGGTGAAACTGAAAGGTAAGGTTTCATAAATGAAATTAGTAATTGGTGTGAATTAGTAGCTCTATATTTAGCAGTAGCAGATTCATATGCCTTCAGACAAAGAACACAGAGTTGAGGATCATGAGGGAAGCTTGGATAAATGATGATAGATGATTTTTTTGTGTACAAGGAAAATATTGCTTATGCAACCTGGTTCTGAAATTTGGGCTGGAATATTCGCTCCTTTCCTCTGTAAACTCTGAATTTCTTTGTCTATTAACAGACCTTCTTCTCTGGAGTACAGGAAAGAATTTGATGTTATGGTCTGATGAGGAGTACAATAAAATTCTATCTGATGATCTTGCATTGTCTGTAATTCCCACAGATTTGCTGTTATCTGACCACCAGGCTTAGAAAAAATGGATGAGTCTGCCACCCATTTTTCCCGGAGAAAATGATGAGGGGGAAAAAACACTTATCTGAAAAGGGTCATGAACGAGGAAATCCTCTCAAACTCTTGGCTCTCTAGACCCTGCCACATAGAGGAAAGAAAGGAAGGGGAGCTCTGGTGTCCTGGGAGAAATTTCCTCTCCCAAAATAAGAAGGGTCTTGGTATTTCCTGTTTGTCCTCTAAAGGAACTAACAGACCAGCCAGGAAATGGCCCCTAATGAAAGCCTTACTGTTGAAAACCTTCTTTATTGAAGTTTGGGTTTAATCCAAAGCTGTGAATGTATTCACAAATTTACCTAAATTTTTTATGAAGGTTTCACCAAAAAGAAGACCATTAGCTTATGGTTCTGCTTCCGTGGAAGCCATGTCAGACAACTTAGGGTCTGTTCCAAGTAAAATTACCCTGCATCTTTCTGTTGAGAGAGCCGTATTGCCATTACTCAACAGACAAAAGGTTCTTTGTATCCAACCTCTAGGAATATTTAAGTCTATTGGGGTATTGTTAGATACCACTTCCTTAGTCAGAATAAAGATCTTACTAGTGGGCCAACAATATCTAAAAGTTTGTCCTGACATTGCTTCACAGATACTTCAACTCCCTTTCTAGGGTCTCTACCAGATTTTGATATTGAGCCATCTGAGGGTCCATAAATGGGGTTTCACAAACCTTACTAATAGATGGCCTCAGGCATTCAGACTTGTTTCTGGATTTTGCACCCAGAGCTTTCCTGATCCAAAATTCTATGTATTTGGATACATGATCTTTAGGTATACATTCAGCTTATTTGTAGTATTTAATACCCTCTGGATTGAAAAGTGGTTGAACCTGTTCATCATGAATTATGTTATTTCCTTGTTTAGTACTGTCTATACTATTTTCAATAAAATTTTCATCCTCTGATATTTCATCAGAAAATTGGCCCATATGTTCCTCTGACTCATAATTGGACTCCTCAGTAGAACAGTCCAGACAAAAGGAATCTGGTTTAGACTCATTCCTGTTTCTCTTTCTCGGAAAATCATCCTCCTGAGCTGAGGTTCGTTTGTGTGGGTTTGAACCACAATTTTCCGTGCTAGATGCTCTGATATTTCATCAGAAAATTGACCCATATGTTCCTCTGACTCATAATTGGACTCCTCAGTAGAACAGTCCAGACAAAAGGAATCTGGTTTAGACTGATTCCTGTTTCTCTTTCTCGGCAAATCATCCTCCCGAGCTGAGGTTCGTTTATGTGGGTTTGAACCACAATTTTCTGTGCTCGATGTTCTAGCTTTTCCATGGTGAGAACAAGAATGTTCTCTTTTCTGTGAGGAACAATGTTTAGTTTTATACTTCATTTAGCCTTTGATATTTTCCTGAGTTTCTCTCTCTCAGGTGAGGTGTCAGAAATATTTTATTGCCAATTAATTGAGGTTTTAATAAACTTTGAGGAGGCTTATTCAAATTAGTTTGATTAAGGACATCAGCAATCGCTAAAGTTTTTGTTATCTGATTCTTGCAAGAAGAAATGGCATTAGATACAGATTTATTGACAGATTGATCCATAAAGACTTGAATATTCTGTTCAGTATCAGGCCTTGATGACATGCCAATTGCCTCTTGAGAATCAGAATTGGAAACATTATCCTCCAACATAAAATGAGGAGGGATCCTATTACATTTTTGTGGAGTAATGGGTGAAATGAATTTCTTGTGAGACATTTTAATGTCCAAGGGAACAAAACTCTGAAGACAAAGCTGGGATGAAAGATACAAGAAAAACAATCTATCGCTTTACACTAGCAGAATTGTCTTGTAAAGTAAATTCCAAAAGGACAGCAAAAAAGTATGTCTAAAAAGAGAAATATATACCAGAAAAGTATAAAAACAATGGCGATTATACACAACCAAATCAGGAAAGGTCTGTTGTCTAGCAAAAAACATCTGTAGTGATAAGAAACGTCACAAAATGGTGTATACTGTGAAGAAAGGTTTGCACATGCTCAGAAAAGCAGAAAGAGCAAGATGCCCAAATCCAAGATGGCCGCTGCAAGTAGGGATATACAATAGAAAACGGGCACTTAACAAAGAGAAATACCCCATATGCTATATATCATTTGAAAGGGGAAGAAGAGGGGAGTCTAACCACTATGAAGGAAACTTTAAAAAAATGAAAGTACAAAGAATAAAAGGAAAAAGAACTTGGAGGCAAGGTCTGAAGTGGGGAGTATGCTCATAAAGCTAAAGGGAGCTGAGGTAAAGACAAGCTGAGAGGAAAACCCATTAGAGAAGTGAAATAAATACACCAGGGATCCAAAACAAAGGGCAGTCCTCACAAGGAAATAAGAGGCAAATCAATAGCATCAGGGGACCAAGAAAAAACTAAGAATGAAAGTATAAACAAATGAAATAGACAATATAAATTAAACAAAATTCACTTACACACCAGATAAAATATAATACAAATTTTATCAATTATACACAACGCAAATATTTTATCAAATGTATTAAACAAAACCACAGAGTACTTATCTTGTGCCAGGAGCAGCAAAGAAGAGGAAGTGGGATTATTGGATCCTACAGTTATACAGCTTATTGTGATGTGATTGGATAAGCATTATCTAAGGGGCGGGGGTATCATTCTGTTGTATACACTTTTTCTTTCTGGATGGAGTTATATGCATAATAGGAGCCTCCGTGTCTTGCCATAAAATCTATGATTGTTGTTTATTACATTGACATATTATACAGTAGATTATATATTGTGAATTATAATTGATGAAATCATTCATTTGATATATCAATCCTTTATCATACTTAAATTGTTTTGTAAGGTGGGATATTTGTTTACATGTAATGCACTTGGTTGCTCCATACTTTTAGTTTCCTTGAAGATGTGTTAGTGCTGTATTTTGTTTATTGGAATTTGTTGGTTTATTTTTAGAAAAACTATTTAAACATTTTTTTAGAAAAATCTATTTCCGACTTTGCTAAAAAATATTATCAGACTGTAATGAGTCTTTCAATAGGACTGAAAAATATTTATCCAAAACACTCCTAATTTTATTATATGAGGTATTATACCTTTTAATACATTTTGGAGTCTTTTTTTTTATTCACTTTCCTTTAATTACTTGTTATAAAAGGTTTAAACACACTATTGATATCGTTATTCTATAAGCATGCTGACTCTACCAACTTTTAGGATATCCTTTGTTGGTAATTTTGTGTTTTAATTAAAGGGATAGTAATGTTTCATAATAAAAGCAGCTCTAATTAATAAACATAGTATTTGGACTTTGGAGAGTGTTATTTCAATTCTGTCAGAGTTGTAGTTCAAGAATAATTCAATGACAAAGTGTCCCCCTCCCGCCCCTTTTACTGATGTCACACTGTTCAGCCAGAGAAGAAGGGAGGTGCCCAGGTAGACTGCAGAAAGGGAGAATCTTCAATTAAGATAAGGAAAAAACCTGAAAAGCTTGTCAAGGGGGGCAGGGATTTCATTGTTTTCATAGGAATAAGAGTGTCCCCTGCTGTTATCTGTCTGGTCTATGGACTGGATTCCACATCTGAGAAGAGATGGCTTACACTAGGTAAAAGGGTCTGGAGGGGGAAACTTTGCTTGTTAATATCTCATAAATCATAAAGGTTTGAGAGATAAGACTTATATAATTCTTCATGTTTTTTAATGCCTACAAAATAAAATAAAGTTAAAACGAAGTATTACTATCCCTTTAAAGGGATTGGTTCTCAAAATCTAATTATCTAGTACAGTTTATTTGTAATCAAAACAATTGTGCTTTAGTAGTGTTTTGTTTCCACTGCTTGAGATGGCCGCTGTCATAATGCTTATAGCTGTATATATTAGCCGGTTTTATATTTGATATGTTATTATATAACCATTTTGAGGACTTAAAGTCAAATCTTTATAATTGAATTTATGAGGCATGTGAAGGTAAGACCTATATTGTTATAATGAAAACACTGTATACAATTACAAACTAGTGCTGATCAGTGCTAGATGAGGATAAGATCATTAACCCCTTAATGACCATGACGTGCCAGGACGGTCATGGGTAGATTTGAGTTAGGGACCCATGACAGTCCTGTCACATTATGGGTTAAAATCTCCCATCACCGCCACACGGAGTGATGGGAGATTACGGGCAGGCTGTTGCTATGTGCTCCGATAGCAGAGAACTTAGTTTCAGCCAGTAGTAACATTGTACAAACATGTGATTTGATTGATTAGCGAATCACATGTTGTAAAAGCAGAATGACTGGGACAGTATTTACAAACACTGTCCCTGTCACATCTCTCTGCCTCCCTCCATCTCACACACTGCTGAGGTGAAGAGAGACATCGTGTTCCAGCATTCCAGCTCCTGCTCCAGCTTTCTACCTGTAAAAAAAAAAAAAAAAAAAAATCAAAATTAACCCCTTGATCACTGCGGTTGCAGTAATCAATACAATTTTTCCCCCTCTGATCAATCTAGTAGTGATCAATTGCTGCAGATCAGCTTTTGCTGATCTGTGATACTTCCCTCCGCCTTGTATTTTTTAATGTTTTTAATATAAAAAATGTATTATTTAGGTAGGTTAGCTAGGTAGTTGGGTAGGTTTAGTCTATATGTGTGTTAGGAAAAGGTTTAGGGTTAGATTTAGGTTTAGGAGGAGTAGAGTAGGAAAAAGAAACAAAAAAAGTTTAATTTTATTTAAAAATTTTTTTTTTTAAAGATTTTTAGAACAAATAATTATAGTTTAGATAGGTAGTTGAATTGAGTTGCGTAGGATTAGGGAATATGTGGGTTAGGGTAAGGCCTAGGGATAGATAGGTTTAGGAGTAACGTAAGAAAGAAAAACAAAAAACAGTTTATTTTATTTAAAAATTGAGTTTGTATTATAAGATAGTTTAGATAGGTAGTTCGGTAGGTTCAGGGAGTATGTGTTTTATAAGATAGTTAAGACAGGTAGTTGGGTAGGTTCAGGGAGTACGTGGGTTATGGTAAGGCTTAGGGATAGATTTAGGTTTAGGAGTAGCATAGGAAAAAACAAAAAAAGTTTATTTTATTTAAAAATGTAGTTTGTATTATAAGCTAATTTAGATAGGTAATTGCATTGGGTAGGTTCAGATTTAGGTTTAGGAGTAGCGTAGAACCCCCCCCCCCCCTTATTTCAAGAAAAGAGCTGCCCCGGCAAATGCCCAAAGAGCTGCCCAAAGACCTTCCCAAAGAGCTGCCCTAAGAAATGCCCCAAGACCTGCCACAAGTACTGCCACTCCTGCTGATACTAATGAATGGTTATCACCAGCCAATTTATACTGACAAATTCCTGAATTCACAGGCAACCCAGGAATTCAAGTGGATGTAGCAGGCTTTGCCCATTTTCAGTTTTTTATTTATTTTTGGGGGAAGACATTTTGGGGGAAATTGTGTCACGAACCAATTTATATGCAGCTCAATATATTGCCGCCAACCCATCAGCATTTTTTTCCAAGGAAGACATATGGCAACCCACAGACCTTTTAGAATTCAAGAAATTCTGGGCCTTAACAATGACAATGAGAATAATAAAAAAAAACAAGTATTAGATCATACTGGAGTAAAAACCTCATATGTAATACCCCTATATTTGCCAAAACAATGACCAGGACTAGATACGAAATGATTTTGCACTTTATGCACTTTAGTGATAATACCCTGTGCCTCCCAAAAGAACACCCCCACTATGACAGACTGTTCAAAATTTGCCTCCAAGCGATCGAAATTCAGCATTAAATGTTATAAATTGTGTGACAGTGCCACAGGCTATATCCAGGCTTTTCAAATTTATGAGGGCAAGGACAGCCAACTTGATCCTCCTTGATCCTCCCTTATTAAATAAAGCTTATCAGTTACATGTTGTTAACTGATACATCAGCCCCCTTTTATTTGTCACCTTTTTATTTTAACACTGTGGCATGTGCACTGTTAGGTGCAATTGCAAGGAGATGCCCAAAGAACTTATAGCTAAAAATATAAAAAAACGGGACATCTTCAGCTTTGTGCCAACAAGAGCTGTTGGCAGTTAAGTTTAAGGACAAAAAAGAAGTATACATGGTTACGACCATGCATGAGGACAAAACTGTGGCAGTCTCTGTTCGTGGCAGAAGGGGGGTACTAAGAAAGCCAATCTGCATAACAGATTATAACAAACATATGGGGGGAGTTGATCTGTGTGATCAACTCATGCAGCCGTATCTCACCATCAGAAAGTATAGGGCATGGTACAAAAAGGTTGCCACTTACATGATGTTGACTGCAGTATACAATTCTTTTTTATTTTCAAATTGGCAAACCCCTCTCCAAAATGTAGATTTTGCAGTATCAGCTCCATCTTATTTCCCAATTTTTGTTTCAAGGGGCAACAGAAATCAATCCACCAAGACCCGGGGTTGTACACTTTATTATAAAATCCCCACAACCCTCCAAAAGAAAAAAACACAAAAGCTCTGCAGAGTTTGCTACAGCAAGGGAATACGGACAGGCACCCCCACTTACTGTCCTGATTGTCCCTCCAAACCTGGCCTCTGCATGGGTGACTGCTTCAAGCAATATCATGTAGACACAATGCAGTAGTGCTGTAAAGGTTATTTTATTATTTGGCCACTTTTCCCTCTGAAATATTCATTTTTTATTTTTCAAAACACATCCCTCCTTAGAGCTAACAATATCAAAATATGATGGGAAGCAATGGACCTCAAATTTTTTTCATGCCTGAAAATGGAAACGTATATGTTCCAACTGGACCCAGTAGCTCCCCCAAACCATATACAAACCTATGCATATGGGGCATTCCTGTATTCAGATGATGTAACTCAACACTAATGTAAAGCATTTAAAAAATCTGCAAATATCATCTGATTGAAATCCAGAGCAACACTAAAATATAAGTGTGGAAAAACGGTGTTTCTCTTCCTTACTGCAGGTTTTGGAAGGGATTGGTAATAGAGTGGCAGCGAAAAAATAGTTAAAATGCCAATAGAATGAAAGCCAGGGTGGTCTACTCTTCTATAACATATACTTTTGGGGGTAAAAGTCATTGCAGCATTGACAAACAGCCCGAAATGAGACAAGGCACCAGCTGTAAAAATGGCATGTCTGTAAATGGAAACATACATGTTCCGTACTGGGCCCAGTAGATCCCCAAAACCCTGGCAAACCAATACATATGGGGCATTGCCATACTCAGACGATGTAACTCAACGCTAATGTAAAGCAGTTAAAAAATCTGCAAATAACATCTGATTGAAATCCAGAGCAACACTAAAATATAAGTGCGAAAAAATGGTGTTTCTCTTCCTTACTGCAGGCTTTGGGAGGGATTGATGACAGAGTGTCAGCAAAAAAATTGTTAAAATGCAAATAGAGTGAAAGCCAGGGTGGTCTGCTCTTCTAAAACATATACTTTTGGGGGTAACATTCATTGCAGCATTGCAAAACAGACCTAAATGAGACAAGATGTCAGCGGTAAAAATGGCATGTCTGTAAATGGAAATGCAAATGTTCCTACTGGGCCAAGTAGCTCCCCCAAACCCTGACAAACCTATGCATATGGGTCATTGCCATACTCAGAAGAATGAGCTGGACACTAATCAATGACATTTATAAAATATCCACCTATCCCGTGCTTGAAATTCACATCAACATTGAAATCTAAGCGTGAAAAACTTACATGCATCAAGTTTTACGAGGGATTGGTGGTAAAATGGCTGCGTAAAAAATGTGAAAGCACACCTAAAATTAAATCCTGGGGTGTCTACTTTCCAAAAATATACACTTTTGGGGGGAGATTTTAAAGTGGATCACTGATACACAGCCCCAAATGAGAAAAGGCACCAGTGATGCAAGCTGTGAAAGTGTGAAACTGGAAACGCCAATGTTCCAATTTGGGCCCTGTAGCTCCCCCAAACATTGAGAAACCTATGCATATGGGGAATTGCTGTACTCAGAAGAAGGAGCTGAACACTAAACAATGGATATTTTTAAATTTTCAACTATTCCGTGCTTGATATCAACAGTAATATTGAAATGTAAGTGTGAAAACTGCAAAAAAACTAAATATTACCACAATTTTGAAAAATATTTCTGGAAAAATAGCTGCATAAAAAACTCCAAAATTCTCCTGATTATTTACCTTATGTTGTTTAGTTTTCAGAAACATATACCTTTGTGGGACATTTTTGGTTCTGGCACCGTTAACTAAGCTATGATGCTCACATGCCAATTGTTGAAAAATGACAAGTTGGAAATAATGACATCCATCTTGTAATATTTACCTTGTAAATGTGAGAAAGGTATTGAAATACTAGGCATATGGGGTACTTTTATATTCAGGAGAAGCAAATGAATATATTTAGGTATTTTTTGTAATTAACTAATAGTATACAAATCCTGACAGGAAAATGTAAGCAAAAGTCAAAATTTCTCCTGTCCTTAAGTAAAATCCAGCTCAGATTTTCCTGGTCCTTAAGGGGTTAAGGCTCACCCCCAGCTGTTTCTGTCAAATGTAATAATCTTCGTAAAAGCCAGTAAATAAATTGGCATAACTATGAGGAAACCTGATGCTCATGGCAGCTCCCTTAATTTGTCTATAACATTTGAAAATAATTGTGATCAAATATATAACATTTCCTATCTAGTTTAAACACGTTGTGCTTACAACTGTTCTTTTCAAATTCCTGTCTGTTTTTGCTTTTTAAATTTATTGAGATATTACAATAATGCATAGCAATGTAGAAGTTTGGTGCTGAAACAAAACCTCCTTCCAGTACTTCACCAACCCCATGGGTGTTAAAGGGATAGTAATGTTTCAAAATAAAAGCAGCACCAATTAATCTTCATAGTATTTGGGCCATGGAGAGTGTTATTTCAATACTATCAGAGTTGTAATTGAAGAGTAATTGAATGATAAAGTATCCCCCTCCTACCCCTTTTACTGATGTAACACTGCTCAGCTAAGAACAGAAAGGTGATGTCCAGATGGCTTGCAGAGAGGGATAATCTGCAGTTAATAGGGAAACACCTGAAAAACCTGTCGAGTGGGGCAGGGTTTTCATTGTTCTCACAGTAAGAAGATTGTCCCTTTCTGTGAGCTTTCTGGTCTTAATACCAGATTCCACATCTGAGGGGAGGTGGCTTACACTAGGTAAAAGGGACAAGAGGGGGATAATCTATCTTTCAATTACTCTTCAACTAAAACTCTGAGAGTACTGAAATAACATTCTCCATGGCTCAAACACTATGAAGATTAATTGGATCTGATTTTATTTTGAAACATTACTATCCCTTTAAATTTGGGTATTATAGGGACACATTTACAATGGAGATTCCTGTCAAGTACCTTCCCCTACCTAAAGCTTTATACACTAAAAGGCTTCCCCTTAATGCTGCTTGCATGGAGGAGAAGGGCAACGATGCAGTCTGCAGATGTTTCAGGGAGTTCTATTAGTCAGCTCCAGGATTAACATGGTACAAAAAACTTAGTCCACATGACTGTCTTGACTAGTATATGCTACTAGTTTTAAAGCCCGTGTACACGTCCAACACTGGCGGCGCTGCAGTCATGTGCAGTACTGACTGCCCACGCTGCGGATGATATGGAGCGGGCACTCCGAATTTAGACCATAGTCCTCTCTGCGTACCTTCCTGGGACCAACTGCTACCACCTGACTGGAAAGGAAACAAAATTATGTTTTGTGAATAATTATAATTTATTAGTAACCACAATACTGTTGTTTGTGAAGACCATTTTGTGCATGTAACTTATACATTATACCTTACATCCTATTATATTGGATTAGAACATGCAGAAAACACAGAGCCTGAATGTATGCGTACATGTCTTGAAATAAAGTTAATAAAAGATTAACGTTTTAAGTGCCAGAGGAGATACTAACACCTTGTAAATAATTGGTTTGCCACCCATCCCCCCATATGCTCAAATGCTTAAAAAATTGTTAAGCCAACAGGATCAGAATTTTTAAAATAGATTTCAAGACTAATTGAGCATGCCTTCAATTACAGTTTGGTCATCTGTGAAAATACTGTTTGATCTGGTTAGTTCTAGTTTAACCATTTGAGAGCTAGAGGTGGTGTACAACGCATTGGTTCTGAATGTTTTGTGTACCACTCTGATATTTAAAAGGTTAAATATGTCAATAAAAAGTGAGAGAAATAAGAATACTAAATGAAAAAAAAAATACAATTTGAATATTGCTGTTTCTGTTGTGGTTCATTGCTTTTGATGTACTAAGAAGCACACGAGAAATTATAGAGCAATCTGACTTTACTATAACATCCTAACAATAACTTTTACAAAATACTGACAACTTAAAGGGACAGTAATAGAATATTAGCAAAGCAACTCAGTTTGTTCATCATAAGCAATAATACTGCCGACTGCTGTGCTTATTGTCCAGAACTGAACAATTATGATGTTATTTTATGTAGTAGTTTACCCCTTCCACCCCATTTGCAGTTCTAATGCTGCCTCACCTTAGATTTAAACTCCATTTGCTTGACTGGACAAATCACAACGAGGCCGTGTCAAAGGAGGGAAGGTTTTACTTAATGCTCACTGAAGAGTGCCCCTCGTTGTGATATGCCATTGGAACTCAGAGTAACATGCTGATGTCTGGAAAAGGGGCAGGAGAGGTAAATTTTTGCATAAAATAACATCTTAATTATTCAGTTCTGGACAATAAACACAGCACCCAACAGTATTATTGCGTATGATGAAAAAACTATGCTGCTTTGCTAATGTTCTATTACTATCCCTTTGAATTGGGCTTTGTTTTAACCACTTGAATGCTAGAGAGGTCTCCAACACATATCAAAGGATTCAATGAGTTAAAAGCCCAATTAAAATCAATGTACATATACTTTCAGGTGTGCTTTTACTGTTGCTAGTCATCACAAAGTCTGATGTGTTGCTGATGTTTCTCTTAATCAGACCTGTGGTTAGGCTTCAGGTGAGACCTCAGTGACAGAGACAACAGGCAACAGAATGCTTAGATTTTTGATGCTTTTGTGATATATCTTCCTACTGGAGATTTAAAAGACTGAACACTGAGTTCCAGAGAGACTACTATTATTACTCCAGGGGCTAGATGTTGCAGTAGTACTACTGGTAGGTTCAGAGGTGCTGCACTTAGAACATCAGAAGCACTCTTACCTAGGATGTGGATGTTGACCTGTGTTGCTTAGTCAATAATAGTGACTGTCAATAGATCAGGGTCAGACATATAAGAAGTGAAAGTGATGATGATGACTGGTATGATTTGTTTAATATAATGATGATATTATTGGTTTTTACAGGATGATGATGGCCCTTAATCAGTATGCTGGCCCTCTTCTGCTGGCTGTTGCAGGAGTTAGTGTCAGTTAAACTTGTCTATATTCCAACAAAAAATAATTGCATACAAATCTGTGGTATCAAAATTACCCTATATTAATATTCAGGGTGAATGGCAGGAGTAAATTAATAATTCAAAAGAAAAGAAACCTATACCTCATTTGATATTAGGACGAATAAAACGTAACCTTTACTGAAGCTGTTAAGATAATAAAATATTAAAATAATTGATCTCTTATATGTATGTAGAGGAATAGGATATATCTAGTGGTGGTACCTATATAATGATGACTTCTAATTTACAGTATCTTTAATAAGCCAATTGATATCCTAATATATATTGGAGCTCATTGTGTTTGACCGTATGTTAGTCTTACATATAAACTGTCACTTTGTTTAGAGGCAGCAGATACTGTGCATAGATTTAAGTCGTTATATGCCAGAACGACTGATTCACTGATTTTATGTTTAATTAGGAACTTTACATTCACATTATTCATACTGCCCTCATGTCAATATACAGCAGTAATAATACCCAAATCTGGGTTATCCACTGATTTGGTGCTCAGGCTTCCGAGTTTGCTGTGCTTGGCCTAAATCGCAATAAATATTATCTAGTACCACAAAAGTAAGATCATATCTATCTTACACATCAGATTGGGTCACAATGAGCTCCTTTATATACAGGAGATTTAAAATCAACCATTATAATGACCAGTCATAGGTATTCCCTTATGTACGAGGACTCCTAGTTGTAGCTGTAAATATTTATAGTAATTTGTTACTCGTGAATACAGCCTAATAAATAGCGTAGTGAGGGACAATATGGTGTTAATACAATATTTACAGATCCATAGGTAGATGTGATTACTGAAATTGGCACTTAGCCTTAAATCATCTAGAGTGTATTTTACTTTCAATAATCAATATTATCTCCAAATCCGAGGTCCAGCTATGACAACTGCATGTCACCATCATATGCGAATCTATGAGGTAGATTTAAAGGCAGCCTTTAGCAAAAAAAGCACTAACAGGAGCTTTAACGTGTTGTAAGCCATTTAAAGGTCTGTCTCAAGAACAGCTAATGGCAATTCACAAATACTTATGGCCGATAAACTGACGTGCATTGTGACTCATAGAACAAGATTCCCCAGAGCCATTTAAAGGAGTGCAGTACTGCTAACAGCTGAAAAAAAGATATACTTAACGGCTAAAACTTAAGACCCAGTTTTGTTAGCCGTTAGACACATAACAGTCAAAAAGAAGCCACCGTTAAAGACAATCCACATACCGCACATGCATGTAAATGGCAAAATTAACCTGTGCATTGCCAAAAGAACACAAAAACATGGACAGACACCACAGATCACTGTCATACACAACAACAAGCAAACACCACAGGACCCCCCAGAAAATACCAACACAACATGGCACGGAACAATGCGGGTTATCACACAACATTGACACCTGCCAATACAAAACAAGCTCACCTATGCAAAATCACCACACGATCCAGACACAACCTGCACCCCACAACTTCACACCCGCAACTGACAGAGACACAGCAATCAGAACACACCACATTTTAAAACACAGTACCTACATACAGTTCCCCACCACCGACATGGACTGGATACATCTCAAGCAGGGCTTTTACGCAATGGGAGGCATGCCCACGGTCATGGGTGCTATAGATTGCACCCATGTCCGTATCAAAGCCCCAGCACATGACGCACATCTATTCATCAACAGGAAGAACTTCCACATCATGAACGTGCAGATGGTATGTGACAGCAACATGAGGATTATGAATGTCTGTGCAAAATATCCTGACAGCTGTCATGATTTGTACATTCTCCAAAACTCCTCAGTACAAAGAGACTTCGAGAATGGAACTTATACAGGGGGATGGCTTCTGGATGAGTTCACAATACACCACATCCACAGGTGTACACACAACACTGCTCACCAAGCTCCTGACCCACAGCTAGTACTTCCACCACACAAAACATCATTCACACAACATGTGCTCCCTGTCTCACCATGTCACTCACATTACACAGGTGATGCTGGCTATGGATGCAAATCCTGGCAACTGACCCCGGTCGCCAATCCCCAGATACCCAGGAAAGATACAACCAGGCTCATGGCGGAACGAGGAATGCCATTGAGTGGACCTTTGGCCTCCTGAAGTCTCAATTCTGATATCTGGACCACTCGGGTGGAGCATTGAAGTATGTACCTGTAAAAATGTGTGAAATGATAATGGCATGTGCAATACTCCACAACATTGCAGTGGACACCAGGCTGATGGATGATATCCAGGCCCCGCCATACCTGAAGTGCTCATGGACATCAGCCATGTTGAGGAGACCCTGAGAGGGGCGCAGATCCGAGACAGGCTCCTCGCGGACCACTTTAGCTGTGAGTATAACACAGGCATCCAAACCATCCATGCAAATCCTCCATCAGTCCTGTGAATTGGTGCCAACACACTAACCACACCGAACATGATGTTCTGTTCCACTCCACAGGATCATTGACACAGCCCTGCACTGGCAGCAGTATGGCCCAAACATCATGCATACTATGGACGTGGCATAGTGTGTGTGGAGATTCCAAAACCATCTTCTATTCCCTTCTCCACATTGACATTGATACCTCAAGCATATCACGCACACCACCAGGAGAAACAAGGTATAACCCATGTTCAGCATCTGACAGGGCTTGATTGACAGCAACTAACATGATTTGCCATGATCACAGCCAGAGCAATCATGGTAGCCTTGTAGCAAAAGATTGTTATCCAGCACAATGCATTGGATAACATGCTGTCACATCAGGGGTTAAAGGGCCATTGGAGTCAACATGGGACCTGTAGTTTGCTAGAGCTGAGAAGAGCAGCAGAGGGATGGATCTACAGTGGTATTGTTACACAACATAGAGGTCATGAAACGTGGATCAGATCTCCAGGGACACCATGCTGACCTGTGAGCGTGTAGTGATATGTGGCCCTGACATGAACACACACATCAACAAATATGTCCTAATAGTTCCATGAAACAAATAAAATTGGGCTGCCACTGTCACTCTCACAGTGGCAGCCCAAATATATTAGTTTCATGCAACTTTCAGAACATTCTTGTTGATGTGTGTGTATTCATGTCAGGGGCACATATCCCTAGAACTGCTTCACATTTCCTTAGTTCTCTACATAATGGATTATAGACGAGTACTCAACACATTACAAAGCAAAGGGTTGTGTACTCACCTGTAACAAAAAGATTGAGGAGATTAAGAAGTTCAAGTTGTTGCATGATGATCAGTTTGAGGGTGCTGCTCCAAATCATGTCCTCTTGTCCCACAGGCATCCATAGCATGATCCATCCTTGGACAGAAGATCTTCCATGTGACTGGACTGATGTCTTGACAACACTTCTATGAAGCTCACCCCTGGTGTTTCAAGTGTTTGTGTTGGTGATGCAATGTTTGACCTGATGTTCACAGCAACCTCTACAGAAATATTCTCAAATAGACACAGAAAACACAAATTCATGTGTGTACTAACATCCGGGTATCAAACCTGTACAGTTAGAATGCTCATCTACAGAGATGTCAAACCTCCTGGACAGCACATGAGCAGGACAATAGTGTTTCTAAAGTACATTTAGTGTGCTCATACAAGTGTTTAATGCTTATAGGCAATGTATACAGAAAACACATATATGTTCTAATGTACTCTGAGACACATAAAGAAGAACCATAACTATTCAATCTGTGTCTGTATGAAGAAATGTTGGATTACACATGTGTCAATGCGTAACTACACTCAAGGCTAAAGTATCCCCCATACATGGGAAGTCATGACCGACATCACAGGAGTACACTACTTGTTTGCCAGTGAGTGGACTGTGTGATGTATTCATGCAAACAGATGATGGCAGAGATACACTAATATGTGTTGGGAGTGATAAAGAGGTGATCCAGGGGACATACTTCCACAGTGATGGCCACGGTTTCTGTGTTGCTTAATATAATCAATGTTCTGAGATAGCTTTAGTTTGACATATCTCAGTACATGGCCTACGTCAACAAACAACCAGACTAAGTGAACAAGTGTCATCACTGGTGAAGTCTGCTACAACCCTAGTAAAACAACAACTCAACGTACTGGAGAACCCAATGCTCACCCCTGGATTTCAATGTGTGTGCTACACATTGAAATCCTATGGTGAACATTGAGTTCCCCAGTAAGTCAGTTTCACAATAAGAGTTTCAAAGACTATTTTGCTGCATGTTCCATCTGTGCTGCTTGTTAGTTCTCTGCTAAGTCAAATAGCTGTTTGTTTGGTTAATCCCTTAAACACAGCAATTGATGCAGATGAATGTTCATTGTTGCACCAGTTGTTGTGCTAAGGGGTATGTATTGTTCAAATTCAACCCACAACATCGCCATATAACAGTGTCATGTTATATGTCTCCAGGGATGGATTGCCAGTTGAATTTGTACAACAGTATGTGTGTGAACCCATGTTGTAACATCCCATAGACATTTTACATAGGCAGAAGTTGTGTTCACTGCATTGCTTGGCAATGCATTGTAGACAACTCTGCCACCCAAGATATCACCAAACACAAAGCATATCAGACAACATTCAAAAGCACAATGTTTTGTTTATTGAGGGGGAACATGACAAGTTGGGCAGTTGATTTTTTTTTCTTTGGGGGAGACCTTAGACTGGGTGCCAGAGGTGGATTCCATGGCTGATTGCCTGGTCACCCTTTGACCCCTAGGTGTTGTTGGACTATTTATATGAAGGTATCCAAAGGGTTAAAACAGAGAACCACTCAGGTTGGATTTCTTCACTTAAATAGACAAATGACAATATAATAATTCGAGAACTTTATCTTTAATATATATTGACACGCTACTTCACAGTAATTAATTAATCACAAGAATCAATCCTTCATATTTGTGCAAAAATATATATTTTATTAAAATACAATATACTATATATATATATATATTTATATAACAAGTATCAGTAACAATGAAATATAGCAATTATAATAGGTACATAGAAAACCAAATCACACTTATTACCATAATGATTACCAGCGGTGCAAGGGTTAACCACACATAGGTATATTCAGAGGTATAATAACAATAATTGCATTCAGTAGCATAGAACAGGTTAATTGATTCTTACAATTAATATGATACAGTTGGCCGCAGTGTCTCTGAATACCTCTGCCCCAGAAACTGTATAGACTATGCGAATTATGATGTAAGGGGTATTGTGAGATGAATTAAATAATTCCTCTAACAATTCCTTCTATCATATCTCAATAATAATCAAATTTAAGGAATAACTGGAATAGAATCCCAGATTTAAATCACTATAATTTAATTATATACTGAATTCAATATTGAATACCTCTGAATAAAATATATAAATTGCAATTAATATAGTCAAACAAAGACTATACAAATAATCTATCAGAATTAATCCAGTAAAATATGTCTAGTAATGCAACATATATCATAATTTTGACTACGGCAACATATATAAAACCTATAGGCACTCCAAGGGTTAATCCACTCGTTTAAAATAGGTGCCACACCCAGAAGTTATTTTGTCTATTAAAAGTGAAAACCTCCAATATACAAAATATCAGCCTAGTACCCTCACAAAGAACTTTAGAATGCACACCACAAATAAATAGACAAACAGCAGTTAGAGAGTTAATAAATGAATTCCAAGAATTCCCTTGATTAAATATCAGCTATTATAATTTTACCAGAAACACAATATTCTAGACATACCGAAATTATACTAACCAATATACATAAGGATAAATATATCTCACTGCTAGCTCTATTTTATGATCTCTCTGGTAATTTATAACAATAAATTAATTAATTAATTAATTCTGCATAATTTCTTAATGACTATGCTAAATATAGCTGATTATAATATTTTCCATAAAACTGGCCAGGCTTTTATGGGCAAATATATATATATATAATTTTCCTCAAATATCGAGGAAATATACTTATTTTGAAATTAAGCAGAATTAGAATAAATAAAATATAATTACCAGGTCATTCAGTGTGGATTCTTGAAGTTATCAAGTGTTGTCAGGAATTTAATCAGCAGAGCCTTCTTTTGTCAGGAATCTAAAAGTTGTTATAAGTTTTCATCAGGAGTCAAGAACCCTAGGAGTTTTCTTTTTCAGGAAGTGAAGCGCCCCAAACTCAGAGAATTTTGGCATTATATTGGCAATTTTTGCCTTATTAGTAATCTCCACCTCTTTCTAATGATTGGACAAAGATCCATCTCATTATACCGTGACATCACCAGTATGCCCTGATTGGATATTAATATATCCCTAATTATTCACGGAATGTGGATACCTCAGTCATGATGCTCTCAAGACTCTAGAGGGCACTCTTACTCTACTTAACATCTTACATATAATCAATTTTTATGTCATCAATGATGTATGTAAGAGGGCATTAAATGTCATATAAATCTGCCATTTTTTTAGACGTTCTCATAGGGGAGTATCTTTCTCATAAGATAAAATTACTTGCTAGGCACCATGGCTGTCTGAAAAACTCTATTTATCACCATTACTGTCAGTTAGTTATTTCTCCCCCAATGATTATTCCTTTGTCTTAAAGATGAGAGAATCTGAACCCATTTTAAACAAAATTTTCCGTTAATCTCTACTATTAGAGTTAAAGGGATAGTAATACTTAAAATGTAAAAAAAAATATGTTGTAGGGTTTATCCCCCTGAGTAAAACAAGAGTACTCCCACTGCTGAGAGGTCTTTCATTCAAAAGTTATTAATTTTCAAAGTTGAATTTTTTAGGTGCAATATCACAGTGGCCTGAAATTGTACAGTGGCGCTGTTGCTACACCATCCTATGGAGATTTATGGTCAACTGACCAGAGTTGTCCATAGGATCGTGTAGCAACAGCGCCACTGTACAATTTCAGGCCACTGTGATATTGCACCTAAAAAATTCAACTTTGAAAATTAATATCTTTTGAATAAAACACCTTTCAGCAGTGGGAGTACTCTTGTTTTACTCAGGGGGATAAACCCTACAACATATTTTTTTTTACATTTTAAGTATTACTATCCCTTTAACCCTCTGTGCTCCACCAGAACAAAGTCTCTGACAGTGTGGCTTCAGGTGTCATGCTGGAGGGAGTGGTGGGTGCACTTGAGCCCTCTGTGGACCACAGCTCTCTCTCTACACACAGGTTCTCCCTGCGGTTGTGGTCTCTCTCAACTCCACCAGCACCTGAACCAGCATGTCCATCATCCCTGTGTGGTGCTGATGGAGTTGTGTGTTCAGTCTTGTGCGATCCAACTCCAGGGCATGTATCCCTGCCTGTATTCTTGATGTGTTTCTCCTGGATTCCCTTCTGCTTCTTGTGACATTTTTGTTGACCCTGTGGCATGCTCGGAGTAGCCTCCTCTGTAGGGACATGCATTCCCCCTCCATACCCATGAGTTGTGCAATGCTGGAGGTGGATGTGCCCGGTGACTCTGCTGGTGGGGTTCCTGCTGCTTCTGTGTTCTCTGCTGCTGTGTCCTGAGCTGCTGCTGTGTCCTGAGCTGCTGCTGGGTCCTCAGCTACTGCTGTGTCCCAAGCTGCTGTGTTCTCAGCTGCTGTGTCCTGAGCTGCTGTGTGTGCTGTGGCTGCTGTTGCTGTGACAGCTGTTGTAGTGGCTGGTGCAGATGATGGGCATATGCCCACCACATCAAGTGACTCACTACTGCCCAATGTATTTATGTATGTATGTCTTTATTTAAATGGCGCCACACAGTGTACTCAGCGCATTACAATAGAAGTAAGTTACTTTAAAAAAGAGGGGATAAAATAAGTGACACATTCATAGAAACATTAGGAGAGAGGTCCCTGCCCCAAGAAGCTTACAATCTAAATGGGTAATAGGAGACAGACAACAGGGTAAGAGGGTGTCAAGTGCTGAGGTTACAAGTGCTGGCTTTGGTGAAAGGTAGTGCATGGTCCTAGTGCTCCAGAAGATAAGATTTCAGGGTAGACTTAAAGACAGAGGGGGATTGTTCTAGATGTAGGGAAACGGGTTTGGAGTTCCAGAGGTAGGAAGCAGAAACCGAGAAAGGTTTGAGACGGGATAGGGTAAAGGGTGTGGATGGTGTAACAAGAAGGGCGTTGTGTGCTGAGCGAAGACGGCAGCGAGAAATATAAGAGAAGATGAGGGAAAAGATGTAAGGAGGGGTAGCAGTGTGTAGAACATTAAAGGTGAGAAGAAGGACTTTGTAACTGATGCGTTGCTGAATAGGGAGCCATGACAGATGTCTAAGAATTATGTGAGAAGGTTCAGTTTTTCGTGAGAGTGTGGTTATTTATGCAGCAGAGTTTAAAATAGATTGCAAAGGTGAAAGATGAGTAGCAGGGAGGCATGTACAAGAGTTTTAGTAGTTTGTTGGGAGAGAAACGGACAGATTTTAGCAATGTTGTAGAGAAAGAAGCGAGATGTTCTAGCAAAAGAGTTAATGTGGGGGGGAGAAGGAAAGAGAGGAATCAAATATGGCCCCAATGCAGCGTGCTGTGCTGACCGGGTTAATGTCAATTCCATCAACTGTAATGTTGAAGCTAGGTGTTGGGCAAGGTTTTGGAGGGAAAATGAGCAGTTCAGTTTTGGACATGCTTATCTTCAGCTGACGGTGTGCCATCCAGGAGGAGATGGCCAAGAGGCAGTCTGAAATTTGTAGCTAGATTTGAGGTGAAAGATCAGGAGTGGAGATGTAAATTTGGGTATCATCAGCATATAGATGATACTTGTAGCCAAATTAATTAATAAGTTCACCCAATGAAAGGGTGTACAGTGAAAAACACAACAGACCCAGAACAGAGCCTTGAGGCACCCCCACAGACAGAGTGACTGTGGAAGAGGTGTTATTGCCAGAGGATACAAAAAAGGAACGTTGTGAGAGATAGGAGGAAAGCCATGAAGCAGCTTGATTTCGGAAACCAAGATTGTGGAGAATCAGAGCAAGAAGAGAATGGTTAACTGTGTCAAAGGCAGATGATAAGTCACGTAATATAAGTATAGAAAACTGTCCTTTGGCTTTTGCAGTCTGGAGATCCTTAGCCACTCTACAGAGAGCTGTCTCAGTAGAGTGACCACACCGGAAGCCCGACTGCAAAGGGTCCAAAATATTGTTAGAGCTGAGGAATTTAGTTATTTGGGAGAAGACAAGGCATTCTAAGAGTTTTGAGGTAAGTAGTAGACGGGAGACAGGTCGATAGTTAAAGAGACAGGAAGGGTCCAGGTTATTGTTCTTTCGTAGGGGTTTAATTTGTGCCTGTTTGAATGAAGAAGGGAAAGTGCCTGTGGAGAAAGAGGTGTTGAAAATGTGTGTTAATATAGGTGTAAGGACTGGTGCAAGTGGTTTGAGTAAGTGGGAGGGCAAAGGGTCCAAGGAGCAGGTAGTGAGGTGGGTAGATAGGAGAAGCTGAGAAACTTTTTCTTCTGTTACAGGTGTAAAAGTATCAAAGTATGATGAAGGGGATTTGGGAAGACAGAGTTTGGAGACAGATGAAACAGTGGGAATCTGTTTTTGAATAGATTCCACCTTGTGTTTGAAGTGTTCTGCAAAAGCTACAGGTGAATGTATGGGGTGAGAGGAAGCTGTAGGAGGATGGCGCAAGGAATCAAAGACTGCAAAGAGATGGCGAGGATTAGATTTGTTGTTGTGGATCAGGGTGGTGTAATATTCCTGTTTGGCTTTAGATAAAGAAAAATGTAGACAGGACAGCATAAATTTAAAGTGGATGAACTCTGCATGAACTCTGCATGTGAGCATGATTTCCTCCAAAGGCGTTCAGTAGAGCAGTGCAAAAACGTAGGAATCGGGTATGGGAGTTGAGCCAGGGTCGTGGATTGACTCGGCGACTCTGATGTAGTTTCAGTGGAGCAAAGGAATCAATAGCAGAGGATAAGATTGAGTTGTAGGCGTTCACAAGAATGTCTATGTCAGAGATGGCCAAGATAGAGGAAAGACTGGAGTTAAGTGAGGTGCTCATCCCAGAGAGCTCAAGTGAGTGGGTATCCCTTTTATATCTGTTGGGGGGAGGGATGGGGGAAGGGGCAGAGTGGGAAAGAGAGAAGGAGATAAGATGGTGGTCTGAAAGAGGGAATGGGGAAACTGTGAAAGAGGAAAGATCCAGGCTCTTCGTAAAGACAAGATCCAGGCAGTGACCAGCTTTGTGAGTGGCACAGTCAGTCCACTGGCGGAGATCAAGTGAGGAGGTTAGTTCTAGAAGACAGGAACCCAGGTAACAGAAGGTTGTCAATATAACAGTTAAAATCACCCAGAATAAGGACAGGCTTGTCAGTGGCCTGTATATTACAGTCACATGCATCGACAGAGGGTAGTAGAGCTGGATTGCATGTATTTCAAATGAGGAAAATGAACAGATGGTGGGATTGAGAGCGTTTGGAAACGGCAGTGGCACTTACCGGTAGTATGGACGCTCCTCTCATCCCCAGTGACAGATCCTCCAGGGACTCCCTCAATCAGCGTAGACGATAAGGTCTGCCGAAGCCTCTCCTCCCATTAGCTGAAGGTGATGGGGACAGGGGGACCACCTCCAGGGCCTCGGGCGTGTAGGACGACATCCCCCATCTTCTTCTTGACCTGCCTTTTGCAATCGCCCCATCTCTTTTTTCACTGAGTCCACATCCCACCTTCAGGTGGTCACTGCATTGACCCACCTGCAGATTTGGTTCCAGGCAGCCTTCCTCCTCACAGCCAGTCCAGAAACCCTCTCCCTCTGGAACAGGATGGTCTCCCTCTCCAGCACAGCCTCCATGAGTGTCCTGTTCTCCTCCTCAGTATAACGGGGATCCCTGATCCTCTCCTCCTCACCTCCGGCCTGCGATGAGTCTGAACCAGACTGCCCTGCCTGCGCTGCCCCTGCCTGTGTGTGGTGGTCCCCACCATGTACCCCACGTCCCACTGCAGGTTCTGTCCCTGTCCTTTGTGTGCCTGCTCTTCTGGGCTGGCTCCCCCTCTGCCCTGCTGATCTCCCTCTCCCACCCCTACTCTCAAAAGGAATGTCCTGCTCTCCTTCCTCCTCCTCCACTACTCTCCCCATCCCTCTCTTCTGTCCTCCTCTCCTAGTCATCACTCACCCACTCATATCCAGGCACTCACACAGGCCCTCACAGACACATTCAATCCCACTCACTCTTTGTCACACTCTTTCACTCACAGATTCACACTGTAAAAATAAACTTTAAAAAATGTGTAAAGTATTATGAAAAAAAGATGATGTGCATGTATGTGTTTGTGTTTGTATGGGTGTATGAGATATGTGGAAAAGTGTGATATGTGTTTTTTTTAAGTGCAGATCTCTTCTCTCCAAACTCCAAAATCAAAACTCCTTCTACCTCCAATGTCAGCTCCTCTCTCCCTCGCCCAAAATGATATCCTCCGTTCCTGGTCCTGTGATCTAGCTCGCCCAAAACTCGAAACACAGACAAGGTGTGACTGTTATTTTGGGGTATATATAGGTGTATTTGAAAACTTTTGCTACTTTGGGGACTTGGGATTGGCTGTAGGTTTGAATTTTGTTTGTGCATCTATCAGGGTTGCTAGCCAATGCCAGCAGAAATGTTACATTTTGACTTACGTTGTGTTTTAACGGGTGTTTAGGATGCACAGTGATGCGAAAACAGGTGTGATGCAAGTTTTTGTGTTACGTGGTTTTTTTGTGGCTATGCTCGATAGCTATTCTTGTACTCATACCTTTAAATCCGCCGTACGTCATGTGTTATTTGCGGCTGATGTGCCTTTTTTACTTAGCAGCTAGCTTCACGTGAACCTTTAAATAAGTATTCAATGACCAGAATACTATGTTTACAGCTCATATTTTATTATGGTTCAGATATATTGACGATTTGTTAATTATCTGGACTGGAAACATAATATTATTCAAAGAATTTCTAGAGATCTCCATCTCACACACACAATAGATCCTCAATGTGTGGAATTCTTAAACTTGAAAATGTATTTTAATTCAGATCGCTTGATTGTAACTGATTTATATCAGAAAACGACAGCAACAGTATCCTACATGGGACAAGCCACCATCTCATTTCTGTTATTACATCAGTTCCAATACGAGAATATTTGAGAATGAGAGGAACTGCTCCACTTTAAATGTATTAATATATCAAGCAGGACAATTAAGAGAAGAGTTATTACAAAGAGGTAATGCAAAGCCAATATCAAAAAGGCATAAAACCGGGCTCTCCATACAGAAGGAGATAGATTGCTTCAGGGAAATAAGATCTTGAATAAAGGTGAACAAATCCTAAGATTTATTGGCATTTATAATCATAAATGGAAACAAATAATCCAAATACTTCAAAAGAACTGGGATATTCTGATGTCAGATGGTGTACTGCAAAAGTGTCTAGGACCAAAAATTCTAACCATTTGCAGGAGAGCCCCTAATTTGAAGGACTGTCTGGTATATTCTCATTATCAATCTTCACAAAGAAAGGATAAAATAACAGTTGTTTCAAATATGGCACCTGTAATATCTGTCAATACATTATCCCCAAAACGTTTGTGCATGATAGATTTGGTAATAAGAAATATATACGCCAATATATCAATTGTGGATTAGAAGGAGTAATCTACTGCCTATCCATGCAAGAAAATATATGTTGGCATGACCAGAAGAGCACTCAAAATAAGAATCATGGAACATATAAGAAATTTCAAACGTGCTCCTCAGAAAATAACTAGTAAAGGAATCAAAGTCAGTAAACATTTTTATGACAAACATTCCATATTCCCAAAGGATTGATTCCAGTGAGACCAACTGGGACTAAGACAAGGTGATACAGCAGAAGCACTGTTAAAAAAGAAAATCAGTGAATTTTCTATCAAAATTCTATGGGTTTAAATGTAGAATTAAAATGGGTTCTACATAAGTAAATTCGTAACATAACTATTAAAAATCCTCTCTCTCACTTCTGAAATGTCAAATATATTTAGTAATTCTGAGTTAATAATTCCTTCTGAATCACTGATGGATTATAACAAGAGAAAGAGAAAAAGAAAAAAATCCTCCTGTTTAAAATGAATCACTATACTTGTATGTAATAAGAAAGAAAACCAGAATTTCTACTTTGGAATATGGTGATAAAAAATGGAACTTCCTCCAAAATTACTGACAGACAGTAGGATGATCTGAACCAATCAATATATTTAGAATGTGGAGTTAAGAGTATTTAAATCCACCAATCCCAAGCATTGCGTTTCTTCACCCTTGATAAAGCCGAGAGGCGAAACCGTTTAGCTCAGTCATGATCTCTGTGAATATGTAATTGATTAATAATACTTTAATATTAGCAATGACGTATTGATATAATGAGGATTGTAGGAATAGGTCATTAGGTGCAAGAATAGAATTGAGGAAACAGTGTGTCAAGGCAATTAATTTGTAAGAACAAGATCCACCAACTAACAGACGCTCAGAACGGAGGTTAGACACCAAATGTAGAACGAACGCTGAGGGGGAATACATACTTGTATAGTTGGCAATTAGAAAAAGTGCAGATACTGAAGTCACTAGGGACGTCAGAAGGAACACTCCAATTTAACCCTTTAAGTGCCAAAAGGGTACAGAATACATTGTGTTAAATGATAGATGATAAATATATAAAGAATGTCTCAGTGGGAGTGCTGACAAATAATGAATTGGGAATACCAGACTGAATATAATATACAGACTGCTTTTCTCTCCCTGACTATCTGCAATCTGAAAAATAATTGAAATAACTGCTGAGTGAGTGGGTTGCAACACAGGAATAGTGTAATCATAAGCACCTTACAAAGAAACGATTATCCACTCCAATTCATGACAGCAAGTAGTCTGACTGTGCAGAAACAATTTCAGGGATTTGTTGTAAATATACTCCAGATGATTTAATGCTATGTGCCAATTTCAGTAATACCATCTACCCATGGATCTGTAAATATTGTATCAACACCATCTTGTCCCTCACGGTTTAACGGTAGGGGCATTCTTTTGCTTTTAATCAAAGAACACGAATGGATTTTTTTTTTCAGCAAGAAAGAAGAAAAGCAGACAGAAGAGAAGAAGAAAGTAAAGAAGGAGAAGCTGACCGTGACCCTTGTGGACAGCAGGATTACTGCAAAATGTTTAATTGTCAGGACATGTGTGAACTCTTTCAGGATTACCGCTATGAGTGCCGGTGGAGTATGCAACACTGTATACTGCATTGCATACCTCACTGGCACTCATGGGGTAATCTTTTTTTTTGTCTTTCATCTGCTGCAATAAGTTTCCTTGGCCAACCAATGCGCCTACGGTCCTCAACATTACCCATTTGTTTGTGCTTCTTCAAAAGAGCTTGGACTGCACATCTGGAAACCCCTGTCTGCCTTGAAATTTCTACCTGTGAGAGACCTTTCAGATGTAGTATAACTACCTTGTGTGCTCAGTCTTGCCATGGTGTATGACTTTTGGCATTCAACTGTCCTCAGCAACCTCACCTTGTTAACTGAGTGTGGCTGTTCCTCATACAGTTTTATAACTCCTACACAGCTGTTTGTGTTTCAGTTAATGATTGTGTTTCAACCTATATATTACATTGATGCTCATTAGCACCCATCTGGTATCATTGTTTAATCATACACCTGACTAAATGCCTACAAAATCCATGATATTGTGTAAGTGTACCTAGAAAAATTGATGCTCTTTTGAAGGCAAAGGGTGGTCACACCAAATATTGATTTAATTTAGATTTTTCTTCAGGTCATTCACTTTGCATTTTTTTAATTTATAAAAATAAACTATTAACATGTCTATTTTTGAAAGCCTTGTTACTTTACAGCATTTTTTCACTTTCTCTTGGCTGAGTGCAGAAGTTACACTTTTGTATTCTTGTATCCCTCAGGGGCTTAAAGCTCTCTGAGCACAGTGGCAACATTTCTCTAATTATGATGAGGAGTTAATTGATTCATTGGTTCAGTTTTCTGGGTACCTCCTGTACCACAACTTTTTTGCCTTTGTTCGGGTGTTCTATTTACAGAAGAGTGGAGTCGCTATGGGGGCTAGTTTTGCCCCCTCTCTAGCCCACTTGTATATGAGTTGGTGGGAGGCCATGCATATTTTTGGTGAGGGGAACCCTCCATTGAAACAGGATTTTGTGAAACGGGAGGTACATAGACAACCTTTTGTTTATTTGGGGGGTACCAGAGAAGAGTGCCATTATTGAGATTTTGAATTGTAATGGATATAATCTCCATTTCACTTTCTCCTATCAAGTATCCTCGGTTCCTTTCCTGGACTTGCTCCTTAAGGGTGATTTATTTTATTTATTTATTTAGAAAATGTTTTACCAGGAAGAATACATTGAGATTTCTCTCGTTTTCAAGTATGTATCAAGGCGCCCGTGATTATGCAACATTTTGACAGGCTTATTTGACTGGTGCCTTTTCATTGGCTGTGCTGTACAGCTCCTCCCAGTGACAGCCTTTATATACCCTGGGCTGTCACTTAGGGGTTGCCCTTTCATGGTGTACCTGATGCCTAGCGCTTGTTCCGTTTGTTTGATACCAGTGTATGACCCGGACTGCCTGACTACGCTATTTCTACTGTTCCTGCTTCTGTGTACAAATTTGGATTGGCTGACATTCCTGCTTCCTGTTCTGACCCGGCCTGGCTGACGTTCCTGCTCCGTGTACCGACCCGGCAAGACCAACAACCCTGCTTCGTGTACCGACCCAGCGAGACTGACGATCCTGCTCCGTGTACCGACCTGGCTTGGCTGACGTTCCTGTTCTGTGTACCGAATCGCTTTAGCTGTAGTTCCTGCTCCTTCCGTGCCCGGCTGGGCAAAGATTCTGTCAGTGCCTGTTGCTGTCATCTGTGCACTTCTCTCACGTTATCGTGCATCACAGAGCTACGGTACTCTGTTACCGTTTGTAGTCCAGTCCGTGGGTTTGAGTCTCAGTGTGCCATTAATCCACCACACTGTTCACTTGATCGCTTGGTCTTCCACTCTTGGGTTCAGTTGGGCGCATCCGGTAGCCTTCCGTATCCTGATCATAGCGTTCATTAACCCCTCCGGGGGTGGTGCCTTGTGCCGCTACTTGTTTCACCATTGTTGTTCTCATCACCGTTATACTTGTTCGCTTGGTCTTCCGCTCTTGGTTCAGTTGGGAGGTTCAGGTTTCCTTCCACCTTAAGACCATAGCGTACATTAACCCCTTCGGGGGTGGCACAGGCACACGGTGGTGGATAGTCTCAGTTGGGCATCCGTTCCTGGCACGAGCTCTGACTCACACAGTTGTAATCTCCAGTGGGCATCCACTGTTGCAACCTTCCGTTCAGGTGAACTTGCCTGTTCTTTGCTGCCATCCTGTCACTGTCGCTATCCCTGTCTATAGGCGACATTGGGCCTCCGCTTATCTGGGCAATTGAGTCAGTGGCTTCACTGGCATTTCTAGACTCTATTACACTGTATTAATCATATTTACCTGACCTGTGTCAGTACTGTATTCTGTAGTACATACTGGACCCGTGTGGGTTAAACTTGCTAATGTAACCTGTCCTGTGTCAGTTATTTGTTGCTATATGCTGGACCTGTGAGGGTTACGTTATTCCTTGTGTGCTTTAAATAAAATTGTGTTTTTACCAACATCTACCGTTTCTGAGTGTACTGAACCGTAACAGAATGTCCTGGACAGTTTTCAGTAGAGGGTTGCATATTTGCACAAATTGAGAAACATTATATATTACATGTTATTAAATATACATACACATAGGTATATACATACATATGGAATATTACATTTATATACAGTTACACTCTGTTTTTAGATATAAAAATGCATTTACTTTTAAGGATTTTAGACTGGGAGCAGATTTCATTATTTCAGGCAGATTGTTCCAGGCCTTTGGAGCTCTGAAGGAGAAAGCAGATCTTCCTGCTTCTCTCTTGTATTGTGAGACCTCTAAGGTTGGGAAGACCAATATTTACAGGAAACCCACATCCTGTAACAGTCTCCTTCATTCCAGGTATACTCATCCACGGTTTCAGGTCAACAATATTCAGAGAGGACGGTTCCTGTGTTTACACAGGAACTGTTCCACGGATGTTGATTTTGACAGAGCTGTGGAGGACCTTACCAATAGGTTTATAGCAAGGGGCTATGATGTGGAGATGTTGGATAAGGCTCACATCTATGCAAGGTCACAGTCCAGGGAAGATTTACAGAGGGAAAAACAACCGTGAAATCTATGGTTAGTAAAGATAGAATCAAATTTTTTACAAATTAAAGTTCCCAATATGGCTCAATATGAAACATAATTAAGAGGAACTTGTCTATTCTCCACACAGGTGCTAAGCTTGATTCTCTTTTACAGTATGGTTGTGTCTTTGTGGCTAAGAGAGGAACCACTATAGGCAAGTGGGTTTCACCAGCCTGTATCTGAGTAAAAAAGCTACACCTACATGGTTAAAACATAAAGGATTTTTAGATGTGGCGCGTCTGCAAGTGTTGACAGTATGCCCGAGTTTCAAGACAAATCACAAGCACAGTGGAACAGTGTTCTTATGATATTACAAATTATGTTAACTAAAACTTGGAGTTTGTAATATACTTGTTTACATGCAGATTGTGTTCTGTGCAATATGTTGGGCACACTTTCCGCCATTTGAAATATAGGATTAGGGAGGATATTAACTAAATTGAACATGATTGTAAAGAATCAGCCATAGTAAGACATATATTAAAATGTCATGCATGTAAGTTTTCATGCTTTGAATTCCAGGGCATTGAAAGAGTTAGACTTGGAGAGGTGGGGATATTGCAAAATTGATCAATAAACGTGAAGCATATTGGATATTCCAACTGAAAACTAGGACACCACTAGGATTGAATCCTGAGTGGGATATAAGTCACTTTTTTATCTATTTACCTATGTATTTATTTTAAGTTAAAAACTTGATGAAGAGGGAACTTGTATAACAGCTGTTGGTCACACAACATTTTCGAGTATTTGAAGAAAACGTCCGTTGCTTCCTTCTCAAACCCACAGACTCTCCCCTAGGACAGATATAACAGCCAGAGCAGAAATAAATTTGGATCACCCCTGCCTGTATGTTTCCAGTCAGTCACACAGAATTTTGGGCAATTTGGTGATATTCTCCTTTACTCCCTTCTCACATCGCAAGACTGCCCTCACAGAGATAACAGCCATATCAGAAAGGAACTTGGGTCACAGCTGCCTGCATCTACTTGATCACACAACATTTTGGGGTATTTGGGGTAAAACATCTTTGCTCCCTTCTCACACCCCAAGACTTCTGTAGGACAGAGATAACAGGTTGATCAGGAAGGAACTTGGTACACGTCTGTCTGTGTCTACCCAGTCAGTCACACTGAATTTTGGGTTATTTGAGCTCAAATTCCTTTCTTTCTATCCCCCAAAGTCCCACAGACTCCCCTAAAACAGAGAACAGAGTTGCTGTCTACAAGACTCCCTAAACTGAGCTTCAACTCCACTTTATTAGCTTGCCTTCTCTAGCTCAAAAAATGTACTGCTTTCTCTTCTCAAAGACACAGAATGGCATGCTGTGGGAGCTTGATAACCTGTTATATGTCTATGAGAAAATAAAAGAAAATGTCCTTGTATTAGGAAGAAATTCTGCCTTTCCATTGATTTCAATGTAAAGAGTTGCTCAAAAAAAGAGGGAAAACGGCACTTTCTGTGAAAAATTTCCACTTGACTAAAAGTGCCATTTTTCTCCTTTTTTGTCATCTTGAGGTAAAAACTTTTGCCTATCCCTAGTTTCAGGGAATTCCAACAGTTTTCAAACATGCCCATACAGGGAAATTCATTGCTTGCTATTTGTTTGACCTTCATTTAAAGTGGAAGCACAAACTTACCGATCTCTGCTGTTGCAACGAGGGGGGCAGGGCTACATTTCATAGCCAGACGCTTCTAGTAGGGAATCAAGTCAGGTTCTATATTGGCACCTATGTGGTTATTATTTTCCTTATTGTTTTATTCAATTCTAATTGTCAATTAACAGAGTGGCTACCAAAAATGGTTTGATAATGACCTGGATGTTGTGTTGGTTTCTTACTGGAATTCAATGAGACACAGCTGGAGAGTTCAGGATAAAGTTAAAGGTTCATTTATTAGGTCACGCAGTATCCCTGTGTCAAGTGGGACTTACAAAACACTCTTTCCACAAACACTTTCTTCCACCCCAAGATAGCAGGTTTCACTCATGTGTAGTCACCTTGTAGCTTAGGGCTGTCCAAGTTCAGTCCTCAAGGGCCACCAACAGGCCTGGATTTATGATTTTCCCTGATTAAGCACAGGTGAGTCAATTAAAATTAATGTGCCACTGATTATATCACCTGTGCTTAATAAGGGAAATCATTAAATACTGGCCTGTTGGTGGCCCTTGAAGACTGAACTTGGACAGCCCTGTTGCAGATTATCCCTCTTAGCAGTCATCTAAATATCCCCTCACCACTCCTGGAGTGTTCTAACTCCCAGTGTTGGGACACATTTGTCATACAAGAACATTCATTTTCAACTGTCAGTTCAGACAGACGATAAGATTGATGTACTGGGTTAAAGTTGTGCAATTCTGGAACAAATAAACTGCACCATAGAGAACAAATATGTCTTCCCATTGATTTAAATGGGGCTTTTAACCTCCTTGAATACTTGAGAGATCTCCAATGTAAAAAAAAATGTTAAAGACCCACTATTAGTGTTGAGCGAGCATGCTCGGCCGATGCTCGGATCGGCTCGAGCATCGCTCTGCTCGGCACATGGCGGTACTCGTACGAGTACCGCATGTGCTCGCCCGCCATGTTCGGGTCTCCTCCCCGCACGTTTATTGGCTGCTGGCATTACACTGATTGGCTGGCCAGAACACGTGGTCTGGTGCTGTATAGCACCTGACCAGCGAGTTCGGCTCAGTCTTAGCCAGGGAGAGATGAGGATAGGAAGGGAAAGTCAGTGTAGGGAGAAAAAAAGCAAATTTGTGAAAAAAAAGAACCAAAAGTCCTTTTTAGGACTACTGTGTGTGGGGGCAGCAGTTTATTTTGTGTGGGGGGAAAAAAACAACAAAAAAAAAAATTTCATATATTCTGTTTAGTGTGCAAAGTTGCAGATTAGAGCACATTCTGTTTAGTGTGCAAAGTTGCAGATTAGAGCACATTCTGTTTAGTGTGCAAAGTTGCAGATTAGAGCACATTCTGTTAAGTCTTCAAACTAAAATATCAAAGTCACATATTCCATTCAGTGTGCTTCGCCACAGTTTAGCAGCATATTCTGTGTACTGTGCAGAGTTGCAGAATAGGAAGAAATACTGTTAAGTCTTCAAACTAAAATATCAAAGTCACATATTCCATTCAGTGTGCGTCACCGCAGTTTAGCAGCACATTCTGTGTACTGTGCAGAGTTGCAGAATAGGAAGAAATACTGTTAAGTCTTCAAACTAAAATATCAAAGTCACATATTCCATTCAGTGTGCTTCGCCGCAGTTTAGCAGCACATTCTGTGTACTGTGCAGAGTTGCAGAATAGGAAGAAATACTGTTAAGTCTTCAAACTAAAATATCAAAGTCACATATTCCATTCAGTGTGCTTCGCCGCAGTTTAGCAGCACATTCTGTGTACTGTGCAGAGTTGCAGAATAGGAAGAAATACTGTTAAGTCTTCAAACTAAAATATCAAAGTCACATATTCCATTCAGTGTGCTTCGCCGCAGTTTAGCAGCATATTCTGTGTACTCTGCAGAGTTGCAGAATAGGAAGAAATACTGTTAAGTCTTCAAACTAAAATATCGAAGTCACATATTCCATTCAGTGTGCTTCGCCGCAGTTTAGCAGCATATTCTGTGTACTGTGCAGAGTTGCAGAATAGGAAGAAATACTGTTAAGTCTTCAAACTAAAATATCAAAGTCACATATTCCATTCAGTGTGCGTCACCGCAGTTTAGCAGCACATTCTGTGTACGGTGCAGAGTTGCAGAATAGGAAGAAATACTGTTAAGTCTTCAAACTAAAATATCAAAGTCACATATTCCATTCAGTGTGCGTCATCGCAGTTTAGCAGCACATTCTGTGTACTGTGCACAGTTGCAGAATAGGAAGAAATACTGTTAAGTCTTCAAACTAAAATATCAAAGTCACATATTCCATTCAGTGTGCGTCACCGCAGTTTAGCAGCACATTCTGTGTACTCTGCACAGTTGCAGAATAGGAAGAAATATTGTCAAGTCTTCAAACTAAAATATCAAAGTCACATATTCCATTCAGTGTGCGTCACCGCAGTTTAGCAGCATATTCTGTGTACTGTGCAGAATTGCAGAATAGGAAGAAATACTGTTAAGTCTTCAAACTAAAATATCAAAGTCACATATTCCATTCAGTGTGCGTCACCGCAGTTTAGCAGCACATTCTGTGTACTGTTCACAGTTGCAGAATAGGAAGAAATACTGTTAAGTCTTCAAACTAAAATATCAAAGTCACATATTCCATTCAGTGTGCGTCACTGCAGTTTAGCAGCACATTCTGTGTACTCTGCACAGTTGCAGAATAGGAAGAAATATTGTTAAGTCTTCAAACTAAAATATCAAAGTCACATATTCCATTCAGTGTGCGTCACCGCAGTTTAGCAGCATATTCTGTGTACTCTGCACAGTTGCAGAATAGGAAGAAATACTGTTAAGTCTTCAAACTCAAATATCAAAGTCACATATTCCATTCAGTGTGCGTCACCGCAGTTTAGCAGCACATTCTGTGTACTCTGCACAGTTGCAGATTAGGAAGAAATATTGTTAAGTCTTCAAACTCAAATATCAAAGTCACATATTCCATTCAGTGTGCTTCGCCGCAGTTTAGCAGCATATTCTGTGTACTCTGCACAGTTGCAGAATAGGAAGAAATACTGTTAAGTCTTCAAACTAAAATATCAAAGTCACATATTCCATTCAGTGTGCTTCGCCGCAGTTTAGCAGCATATTCTGTGTACTCTGCACAGTTGCAGAATAGGAAGAAATACTGTTAAGTCTTCAAACTAAAATATCAAAGTCACATATTCCATTCAGTGTGCTTCGCCGCAGTTTAGCAGCATATTCTGTGTACTCTGCACAGTTGCAGAATAGGAAGAAATACTGTTAAGTCTTCAAACTAAAATATCAAAGTCAAATATTCCATTCAGTGTGCTTCGCCGCAGTTTAGCAGCATATTCTGTGTACTCTGCAGAGTTGCAGAATAGGAAGAAATACTGTTAAGTCTTCAAACTAAAATATCAAAGTCACATATTCCATTCAGTGTGCGTCACCGCAGTTTAGCAGCACATTCTGTGTACTCTGCACAGTTGCAGAATAGGAAGAAATACTGTTAAGTCTTCAAACTCAAATATCAAAGTCACATATTCCGTGTAAGATGAAGAAGGCGGGTAAAAAGGGACGGGGAAGTGGACGTGATCCTGATAGTTCAGGGCGCGGGTCAGGACGCGGAGAAACTGTGCCTGGTGCCAGAGCACAAGAAAGAAAGACATCCACCATACCTAGCTTCATGTCTCATTTTACAGGGCGTCGCAGGACATCACTCTCGAGGTCCGACCACTGCGAACAGGATGTCAGCTGATACTGCTTCCAGTCGGTTAAGCACCACCGTGTCTTCCACCAAGTCCACTCTCAGTAGCCAAGAGTCTGGTCAACATAATCCTCACTCTGATCATCCTTCCTCCCACCATAGACGGTCTGGTCAAGAAGTGATCCCACACTGGGATATAGTGAGGAGCTCGTCTCATCACCAATCCTTCATTTGACCCTCTCTCCAAGCACGCTTGCAGAGGAACATGACATCTTATGCCCTGACTCACAACCTCTAGAGGGTACCCAATCACAAGAGGATGACAGATGTGAACGGCATTTAAGGTCAAAGGAAGTTGTGGATGATGATGATGATGAGACACAGTTGCCATTAAATCAACCACTATTACTGTCTCAAGACCTTGTTGAGGAGGATGTTATACAGTTGTCAATGACTGAGTATGTGGTGGGATCAAGACATGAGAAGGATGATCAGAGTGAGGAAGTGGAGGAGGACTTGGTGGACGATGAGGTGACTGACCCCACCTGGGAAGGTGTAGAGCCGAGCGATGACAGCAGTCCTGAGGGTGAGCCATCTGCAGCACCGCAACAGGCTGGAAAAGGCAGTGGTGTGGCTACAGAAAGAAGGCGGACCGCACCAAACCGGCCCGCAAATGTTCCACGGAGCACCCCCTTGCGTAAATCTCCCTTGCCAAGGGGTAGGTGTTCCGCGGTATGGCGTTTTTTTAAGGAAAGTGCAGACGACAAAAGAATTGTAGTTTGCAACCTGTGCCACACCAGAATGAGCCGAGGCATGAACACTAGAAACCTCACCACCACCAGCATGATCCGACACATGGCATCCAAGCACCGTAGTAAGTGGGAGGAACGCCTGGATCGCCCATCTGTGTCTGCAGGCCACACCACTGCCTCCTCTTCCCCTGTTTTCGGTGCCGGCGAATCGCCTGTCGAAGGCGCAGGCCCGCATACCTTCCGCCCTGCACCTGTACCATCTGAAGCACCATCAGCGACCACATCCACTTCCCTGTCCCAGCACAGCGTCCAAATGTCGTTACCCCAGGCATTTGAGCGCAAGCGAAAATACCCAGCCACCCACCCACAGGCCATAGCACTAACCTCACACCTTTCTAAATTACTGGCCATCGAAATGCTGCCATTTAGGCTTGTGGAGACTGAGTCCTTCCGCAGCCTGATGGCAGCAGCTGTCCCTCGGTACGCGGTCCCCAGCCGCCACTACTTTTCCCGGTGTGCCATCCCCGCATTACACCACCATGTGTCCCGTAACATCACCCGTGCCCTGACCAACGCAGTTACTGGGAAGGTCCACTTAACGACTGACACATGGACAAGTGCTTGTGGCCAGGGACGCTACATTTCCCTGACGGCACACTGGGTGAATGTCGTGGAGGCTGGGAGCGACTCGGACCCTGGGATGGCACGGGTGCTACCCACGCCGAGGATTGCGGGCCCTACCTCCATCAGGGTTTCTGCCAGCACCTACGTTATTGGCTCCTCCTCCTCCGTTTCCACCTCCGAATTCTCTACGCGCAGCGCCACTCCCCCATCAGCCGGTAGCTGGAAGCAGTGTAGCACTGCAGTGGGGAAGCGTCAACAGGCCGTGCTGAAGCTGATCTGCCTTGGGGACAAACAGCACACGGCCTCAGAGCTGTTGCAGGGGATTAGTCACCAGACCGAGCAGTGGCTCTCGCCACTCAACCTGCAACCAGGCATGGTTGTGTGTGATAATGGGCGTAACTTGGTGGCGGCTTTGGAGCTCGGCAAGCTCACACACGTACCATGCCTAGCGCATGTATTTAATTTAGTGGTTCAGCGATTTCTAAAAACCTACCCCAATCTGCATGATCTCTTGACCAAGGTGCGCCGCGTGTGTGCACATTTCCGTAAGTCATCTACAGCTTCGGCCGGCCTGTTGAAGCTGCAGCAGCGCTTACAATTGCCAGCTCACCGGCTGCTGTGTGACGTGAGCACGCGCTGGAACTCCACCTTCCACATGTTGGCCCGGCTTTGTGAGCAGCAGAGGGCAGTAGTGGAGTACCAGCTGTTACACGGTCGTCGCCTCTCCGTTCAACTTCCTGTAATCAGAAGTGAGGAGTGGGAATGGATGTCAGACCTCTGTGAGGTTTTACGCAATTTTGAGGAATCGACACAGATGGTGAGCGGCGATAACTCTATTATCAGTGTAACCATCCCACTTCTGTGTCTACTGAAACGCTCGCTGCTCACAATTAAAACTGACGCTTTGCATGTGGAAGAGGTGGAAATGCGGGAGGAAGAGCTTACACAAGGTGATAGCCAGAGCACCCTCACTTCGTCTTCTCAGCGACAATTGAAGGAGGCGGAGGAGGAGGAGGAGGAGGAGGAAGACACGGTTGCCTCCGCTACAGAGGGTAGCCATGGAACTTTAGTTCCATCTCTTCAGCGTGGGTGGGCAGAAGAGGAGGAAGAGGATGAGGAGATTGAGAGTCATCCTCCTGGTGAGGACAGCGAAATCTTGACTGTTGGTACTCTGGCACACATGGCTGACTTTATGTTAGGCTGCCTTTCCCGTGACCCACGCGTTATACGCATTTTAGACAACACGGATTACTGGGTGTTCACCCTTCTGGACCCCCGCTACAAAGAGAATTTCTCATCTCTCATTCCTCCGGTGGAGAGGACAAGCAAAATGGTGCAATACCAGAAGGTTCTTGTTGAAAAATTGCTCCAAAATTTTCCATCTGACAACGCTGGCGGCAGAGTACGTGCTACCTTGGCCAACCGAGAAGGGGAGAAAAGGGGAGCACACAGCAGTTCCGACAAAGGCAGGGCAACACTCTCCAAGGCGTGGGACACCTTCATGACACCCCGCCAGCACCCTCACCCTGATGCGCAGCCTAGTGTCACAAGGAGGGAAAAGTTTTGGAAGATGGTGAAGGAGTACGTAGCAGACCGTGTCAGCGTCCTCAATGATCCCTCTGTGCCTTACAACTACTGGGTGTCCAAGCTGGACACGTGGTATGAACTGGCACTCTACGCCTTGGAGGTGCTGGCCTACCCTGCCGCCAGCGTTCTGTCTGAGCGGGTATTTAGTGCTGCTGGTGGCATCATAACAGATAAGCGTATCCGCCTTTCCACCGACAATGCTGATAGGTTGACACTTATAAAAATGAACAAGGCCTGGATTTCCCCTGACTTCTCCACTCCACTGGAGGAAAGCCCCGGGGGAACATAAAGTCACTTTATATATGTTATTTACAATGAAGGGAATACTCTGTATTCCCATTCACCCCTTCCACCCAAAAAACGGGTATATGGTTGACTCTTAATCTTCTCATCCTCCTCCTCCTCTTCCATATGCCCTGTGATATAATTTTTATATAGGGCCAGCTCACCAGCGGGCCCTGTTTGACAATTTTTATATAGGTCAGCTCACCAGCGGGCCTTCTCATATAATGTTTTATTGGGTCAGCTCTCTAGCGGGCCCTCTCATATAATGTTTTATAGCGTCAGCTCACTAGCGGGCCTTCGCATATAATGTTTAGGATGGTCAGCTCCGCAGCAGACCCTCACCCATAATGTTTTAGATGGTCGGCTCAGCGCACGTTTCCCTCTTAATCATGGCCCCAGTTCAGAAAAATCGAGGAAATTTTTGGGAGAATTTGCCTCTGCGCACGTTTCCCTCTTAATCATGGCCTCAGTTCAGAAAAATCGAGGAAATTTTTGGAAGAATTTGCAGATGATATACAAGTAAATATACAGCAAATACTGTTTGGTAACAATTTTTCGCCTAAAGTCGTTTTTATTTTCCTTTTTGTGTGTTTTATGGTCAGTCTGTAAAAATGGCGTACTACGGGCGAAAGATCGTTCCCAGCAGCGATGTTGGAGTCCAAGATGCATCCAGACATCCTCCCTATGCTGTCCCTGAACCATTTCTGTGGTGTTTCCATCCTTTTCTGCCCTTTTCCTATGGACCAGGCACCCTCCCCTCATCAGAGCAGGGGGTGCCTGGTGTAATGCTCGAGTCCTCCCATTGACTTCAATGGGGCTCGGGTGCTCGGCCGAGCACTCGAGCCTCCAAGGGTGCTCGGTCAGAGCACCCGAACACCCGAGCATTGGGGTGCTCGCTCATCACTACCCACTATAATTGCACTACTTTGGCTGAGTCACCCACAGTGACATGAGGAACGAGTGACCACACAATGAGAAAACACAATTAATACCTTCTTAATCAAAGTGACACAGGGTATTCCACACAGAAATTTCCACATATAATGAATTAGTTTATTTTTATGTGCTATGAATGACTGAAAGATAATATAATGTTTCAAATAAACAATTTAACAGTAAATCAGCATATCTATCACATTCTATCACTGAAAAGTTTTTTATTTTTTTTACAAGCAAATCACTTTTCAATAAATTTTTCAGCAGCACCTGTTAGAGCTTATTATTCATCATGCAGGGTCTGCAGAAATGGATTTTGAGTTAAGTGAAGTGCCAAATGATACTTCAGCATGGTGCAAAGCTATAGACTGAGATAGTAATAGGTTTTCCAGAAATGTAGAATGTATTTTAAATTCTTTACAAACAAAACAGCCCTCTTCAGCAGTTCCCAGTTATGAAAAATAATGAGAATTAAGTTATTTTCTTTCCTAAGAATCTTGTATATGAAATGAAAAAGTTCACTCCTGTTATGTGGAGAATGGAATGGGGCTTGTAGCTGCACTGCTACATGTTACAGACTAAGGGCTCAATACAGTTGCCACCAGTAAAACCCACAGTAGGGCAAAAATTATCACTGAACAGTGCACACACACACACACACACACACACGTACCATTAGAATTCAATTGTCCTATCAACATGAACCACTTCAAGCGCTGGTACCATCATTTGTGTAGTAAGACTGAATTCTAACCTACATTGTATTTATTTTATTATGTTAATTGTCCTTAAAATATTTTGATGCTGCAGCTTCTACCTTTCAGTAGCTATTGGACAGTTCTGAGCTTTAGAGTTCTGTGTGATCCCCCTGATTCTTTCAGTATGCAAATGCCTTCCCATAGATGAGACAGACATCCGAAGCATGATAGTCATATTCCCTGGAAAATGGAAAACTAAAGGCAATTCATTAAATAAAGTTACTTGGAAACATACGTTGAGCAAATCGGAGGTCAGAACTAGTGTGGGAGTGTGAAGCGGCACCAAATCGAGGCTGGGAATGCAAGGCTGCAGGATCCTTTTGGAATTACGTCACTGTGCGGCGACAAGCTGCCTGTGAGCGTACAGGACACTGAGGTTGGCGTGAGGGAGATCAACACACCGCAATAAGTGACCTAGGAATTTATTTGGCTGTTTTTAAATAGAGAATCTTGTGAGCAGATATCCTGAACGTGGTCTTTTTGTGTCTATATATTTTTTTGATTATAATTAAATACTACACTTAGAGAGTATCCTGTTTGTGCTCTCTTGTTTTTTGTTTGTTTTCTGCAGTACCTATTGATTACTATTTACAAGTGGACACAGCTTGTCTTCGCGATTGATCACCGGGACTGGAATACTCTTAAACATTTTAATCTCTTTGGGACATTGTATGTGTGACTTTTAATAATTAGTTTCAGCACTATATATATATTTTTTGATTCTTGCATAACGATTGTATTGTAGTCCAAATAGGACTGGAAGTCCAAATAAAATTAATAAGGCAGCGAAAGAGTTAAAATACTCTGCTGCCTCTGCCCTTGGCGCCAGAGATGGCGGCAGGAATGCAGGCAAAAAGTCCCCTCCCCCTTTTTACCTCTCAGACTGCTGCATGAGCCTTTATGAGGAAAATTTAAACAGAGTCTGTTTTTTACATGTCCAGTCTCTGTTCAAAATGGTTCCCAGTCTTCCACTGGCTGGGATGTGTGCTTACACATCTCACAGCCACAACCAATCAGCTCCTAGTGGGTTTTGACATTCCCCCTCTAGAAGTTTATTGGCTGAGATTAACCCTGTAAGTGCCAGCGGGACATGCAATGCTGTCTTAGGGCCCCATATCAGTACATCTACAGGTCACTTAGGTTTTCTTATGCTTTTTTTCCCCTTCAATTCTGTATCGGCAGGTTTAAACATACATTAGGGGATTCTGCTCACCAAAAAATTGGGTGCAGATTGTCATCCGTTAAAGCAGATCCTTTAATGCATGTTTATGCCTAACGCATGGAACTGAATGGGAAAGTTGGACTTGTTATAATGGGTTCCAAAGGGCATTAACTTTAATGCCCGACGTGCTTTTCTTTAACAGCTATTTTTCCATAGCACGGGTAATTAAATGGCTTAACATGCTGTTTTTTTGTGATGGGCCAATTGATTCAAGGCCTATATCCATGACACCAGAATAGAACTGATAAATAAGATGAAATTTCAAATAAGGGCTAATAAAATTGTGCATGCTCTAAATAACATTGATACCTGGAAAAAACGCCAGGAAGATAAAAGGGAGAGGAATGATGTGGATGAAACCTTCAGATTTACTAAAAGACATCCTGTAAATATTAGTTACAGACCCACTTGGTTAGAGGCACAGTTCTATAAAATCTGAAACATCAGTCTCATCCCAGCCATTTACTAAACCATCTCAGAGCCTCAGTATCCTCTGACTATTTAGATTCAAGCACAGGAACTTACATACAGATTTTTACAATGTGGCTATAGTCATAATCTTATTAAAAAGGCAGAATAACCTGCTTGGAGTACTCCAAGACACATGCTCCTGATACATAGACCTACCAGAAAGAGGGACCATATCGTTAGATTCATTGGTACCTATAATAATCGATGGAATGATCTTAGGTCAATAATGAACTAATATTGGGAAGTACTGAGAGTAGACCAAGACCTTAGAAAAGTTTTGGGTGATACAGTACAAATGAACAGTAGAAGATCCCCTAATTTGGGGGATAAACTGACCCCGAACCATTTTTTAAGTAGAAAACAAAGGACACCACTTGTGACTGGGATGGAGAGATGTGGTAACTGTACCATTTGTCCCTATATTCTCAGTCAGTGTACTATCACTAATAGATTTGGTAAAATACACGGCTTGATCACTATGCAAACTGCGATACATCTAATGTTGTGTGTGCCCTTAAGTGTACCTGCAGTAAATATTATGTGGGCATGACTACTGGCAAGTTGAAAGAAAGAATAAAAGAACATGTCTACAACATAAAGAAAGCAGTTTGGGATGTGATACTAAATAAGAATCTCAACAGTGTCAGTAGACACTTCCTGTTAATACATAGTGGGATAACCAATGGAATGCGTGCCATTGTGTTAACAAAGGTCTAGCTGGGAATCAGGAAAAGGTGACTATGAGTGTTGCCTATTACAAAGTGAGAACAGGTGGATTTTTCTGATTAATTCTCTGTTCCCAAGTGGGCTTAATGAGGGGATGCGACTCTCTGCCCACATGTAATTGGGAATATTTGTGACACTACAATACTAATTATATATATGCTAGATTCTATTTGAGATATACACGTGTGCTTTATTGTTGGAGACAATTGATCTTCAATGCTATACTTTAATAGTACAGTACTAACCGCGAGGACAATCATATCTCTGTAGAGTGTTATTTTGTCTAGTTGGACAGGGTACTGGTACTACTGAAAATGAAAAAGTATGTCTAATCAGACTTTTATCTTCATTATCATAGGATTAAACTGTTCCTAGAATGGTGATACAATGTTTTTTATGGAGAAAACTTTGATTCTAAGTATCAAACACTGTTACATTTCAGCTGTTGTACAATTGCCAAGAGGATTTTGGAATGGGGTTAGAACCCTCTCTATGGGAGGAGTTTTATGTTTAAAACCATCGTTGTCCTTTCACAAAGCAATTCAAAGTCAAACTTAAGTCAGTGTAGAAGAGAGTAAAAATACTATATAGGATAGAATGTAAAAAGAGCAGAAGTCCTAATGCTTGTTAGGGAAAATAGACCACAGGGCTATCACAGAGATTGTTTTACTGTCTTACTACTTACTTACTACTTCTTGACAGCTCTAATTGTCTGGTATGAATTTTGGTAAGAGCTCCCAGTACATACTGCTATCCAATGATGTTTGAAGGCAGTCGGGAATACTCTTGCCGTCGGACATAAATAGGTTAGAGCTTAATGATACTGGGATATGATATGATCATGAGCGAGAGTGTACATTACTAAAACCTTATCTTCTAATGTCACGCTACTATTATAAAACATCATATGGGGTTAATTGCTATATCGTCTAGAGAACGCTAAGAATACATGTGCATAATGGCCGATGATATGCCACAATAAAATACTATGTAACTAGGAGATGATAAATAAAGTGGTTAGGAGTAATAATAAAATGTTTTGTGTAAACATCTTAAATATCCTTCCATGCACTTGTTTGACTAGTGTATCCGGATTATAACCATGTGCCGCTTATGAGAGCGGAAGGGTTAATGTAAAGTGAATAGTGTAACTAAAACATTAACCTAGGTGGCAAATTTATACACATTGAGTGTGAACCTATATGATCATAACAAAGAGGGGTTTAAGCAAACAGATTAAATCTAATAAGTGCTATCCCTGAATTTTGAATACACACTTACTACTCAAATAATAAGGGCTCTGGTGTATAAGCGGTTAAATTACTATACGAAGAGATCTTAGTATTATGATAACACATGGGTCCTCCAATGTATAAAGCTAAGCCATGCTTTATACATTGGAGGAACACACTAAGTTTGTACAAACCATTTAACCCATTGGGGTTCAGGTACACAAGTGGTTAATGGTTACATAGGAGTGATCAAAGCACAGCTCTAATGCATAGGTCATCCAATGCATGACTGTGGAACTAATTTAGGTTTAGGTGTGGTACACCACTTTAATATACATCAACAGTAGTAGATAATACTGGTGTCTTGGGGAATCTTAACCCTTTATATGATCTAAATCCATGTAGGGAAACATATGTAAATTAGTGATTGTTTGGTGAACAGGGAATGAAATAGTGAGCTTATAGGTGATTAGCTCCAACTCCATGGTGTATATAAAACAATGTTTGGTGACTATGTAGTTAACCTCTTGTGGAGCGAACAGCCTTCCTTTACTCAGATCTCTATATCATTATGATTGATTTAAGCATTCCCGTTAAAGGTATCTTGAATAATACAGTGTAATATACATATACTCCCAATGTGACGGCAGATACAAGATATCTCTGTTCTAATTCTACCTGATTTAATTATACTAATACTAATTTGCAAAATTTGATTTTATTTGACTTGTGTTTTGGATTTTAATGAATATAATAAAAGTTAGATTTTAACTTTAATTTTGATACCCCAGAATATATGTGTGGGCTATCTTATCTATGTCTATTGGCAATGACAGTCCGTTGCTGCAATTAATGAGGAAGGTTTTGGTGCTGTTAGTGCCTTTTTCTTCTTGTTTGCAGTTACTGTACCTCTGTTACTGTCTTACTGTCACTTCTTCATACTGTAACTGTTAGCTTAGGAGAAGTTTAATTGATTTTAAAGAGAATTAAAATCTCCCTGTATGCTGACTAGCCATTTTTTTGTAATACAAATAGTTTTAGAAATTAACCTGTATTTTATAGCTACACAATAAGGCACTTCGTGCAAATTTGTTTCAGCAGTGTGCCAATATACCCACACACTGTGCTATGAATGAATCAAGGCAGAGCCCACACACTGGAGCCATTCCTATTAACTTAATGAGAGAAAAGTTTGGCCTTGAACGGAATGATTTAGCATACTGAGCAGGAAATTTGAACAAAGGAACACACTGTATTATCAAAATACATTGGTTCATTTCTCATAAACTGTTTTTAATAGAAAAAGGGCTAGGTAGATTTTAATTTTCTGTAAAACTAACTAAACTTGTCTTGGGGTGATAGGTCCCCTTTAAGTTTGAATATTTCATTAAATACTGCTTGTGCATCATATTAACCAAAAGACCAGCATATGCATAGTTAAGAAGATATAGATATTAAACATTTTTAAAAGTAATCTGTTTAAGTGCAACATGGTATGCTAATTAAGCTTAGCACTTAATTAGTACATGTTTTTTCACTTGGAAGCAACACTTTTCTGAAATAAAACTGTCAATGTCTCCTAAATGACGGATCTATAGGTCTTTTGTCTAACAATTTAATGAATGTATGGAGCAGTGTCACAGAAAAACCACCAGACAATTGCATGATGGCATGTTATTGGCTGTACATAATATGTCTCCCATTGAATTCAGTTGTGATTATACAGCTGATGCTTGGGGCATGTGCCTAGCTAGGCAAAGCATGTCAATGAACCTACCCAGAACAATGTTGTAATGGAAAACCTCAAGCAGTTTGGTGTAACAGGAAATATGTTACTGTGGACTACATCCGAAATTAAGAGGGATAAGTGATTTAGACAAGAACTAAGTGACGAATACCCACATTAAAGATCCTACAATGTTCTATAAGCTCTCATATACTGTATATTTATGAAGACAATATCTGTCTCTTGTAACACGTGAAGAGCTGAAATTTCTGAACACAAAACAGCTGTCAACAGATCTTACTCTATCCTACACATTATTTGTTTTTGAGACAAGATAGAAGGTTACTGCAATTTTATAAAGTCAATATGGGTACAGAAAAGTGGATATTCTGTGAAACAAAAATCAATTGCAATTACTACGGAATGTGAGTTGGGTAGCCCCAGAATTGCAATGTTTTAAATGGTAACTGAGCTGCAAGAGAAACAATTCCACTTGGACTGAAATAAATACTTGTGCGGTAAGAGACTTGGAAGAAAATTGCTACCAAAGCACCTGCTTTCCCAAGCATGGTAATTACATTTGTACATATTTCACTGGAGAAGGTGTGTGTGTCTTTAACTCCTTCTGAGCCTTCTGTGTACATGTATGGCACTATGTAAATAAAGATATAAACATACATAAATAAATACATTGATTTTACTGTTATGACTGCTTGGCTGAGCAGTGATTGAAAGAACTGGAAAGAAGCACACTAAATCCCACAAAACAGTATATTGTAAATAAACTCAAGTGAGATAAAACAATGAAGCACATCCACATATTATTTTTAGAATTATTTAAATATATTACTATAAAACATATTTTGTATACATTTACATTCTTCAAACAGATCAGAAAAACATTTCCAGTAAAGAATAAAACATCTACAATGTTTTAGTTGCATATCCAGAATTCTATGCAACATCATGCTTTTGAGAGTATACAATGCAGTCATTTTGCAGATACCAAACCCATATAAGTAAGGGTCCCTCAATGTCATTGTAATGTACCTGTGGCCATTAATAGAGCCCAAAGTCAAGGACCAAAGGAACTGGCTGTCCCTGTATGTGGAAGGCCCAGCTACCCAACTGTAGTTGCTTCAAGGAGAGGGAAACCCGGAATGACGGCTAAGGACAATTGGGTGTCATTAGCTTCTGTTACACTGGTGTCGATGGTGGGATCCTCACTCTCTCCTTACCAGAGATCCAAACCACCAGTTATCTTTAGCCGTCACTCCAGGTTTCCCTCTCCTTGAAGCGCTACAGTTGGGTCCTGCAGAGTAGAATTCCTAAGAATGGGGGTCAAAGGGAACCCTCTAAGCTATTCCTGTAATAAAAGACACAATACAGGTTCTATTCCAAAATTAATTCTGACCTTTATTAGAAATGGCCAGGGTTTATATAGCCGCATTGTCAGGGGATGTGTGCAATCAGATTAATACAATTAACACATAGCACAGTGGAAGCAGGTTATAAAGACAACCATGACACTACACAGATATCATCACACAGCAACAATGGTGAATACACAACAGTGGTGAAGGGATTGGGAAAGTAACAACTAATCAAACCTGAACCAGACAGTGAGACAGATATAGTTTGGAGAGCATAAGTGTTAAAAATAAACATTTAACCCCTGCATGCCCATGCAAGATTGCAGTCCAAACAAGTTCCCGAAACAGGGATCCAGCATCTGTTACATGTATTACAGATACATTTACAGTACTCATCTCTGGACTGTTGTAACGGTTGCAGGTCCCTTACATTGGGCGGCAGGGAATTCTGAAGGCCTGACCTCATTTTGGGTACTGCGGCTGGACCTTCCACATACAGGGACGGCCAGTACCTTTGGTCCTTGATTTTGGGCTGTAGTAATGGCTACAGGTCTGTTACAGTCATGTTAAAGGGATAGTAATACTTCGTTTTAACTTTATTTTATTTTGTAGACATTAAAAAAACATGAAGAATGATATAAGTCTTATCTCTCAAACCTTTATGGTTTAAGAGATATTCACAAATAAAGTATCCCCCCCGTTCAACCAGATCAGAAAGGAAGTGCCCAGGTAGACTGCAGAGAGGGACAATCTTCAATTAAGATAAGGGAAAAAAGCTGAAAAACTTGCCAAGGGGGGAAGGGCTTTCATTGTTTTCATACAAAGAAAAGTGTCCCCTTCTGTTATCTGTCTGGTCATACAACCAGATTCACATCTGAGAAGAGATGGCTTACACTAGGAAAAAGGGACAGGGAGGGGAACTTTGCTTGTGAATATCTCATAAACCATAAGGTTTGAGAGATAAGACTTATATCATTCTTCATGTTTTTTTTATGCCTACAAAATAAAATAAAGTTAAAACGAAGTATTACTATCCCTTTAAAGCCCAAAGCAGTATTCTGAGTCACATTGGTAATGAAAAGGTTAAGAATTTTCATTTGTTGTTTTTTTTGTATCTCTAGGGCCTGTACATGGCTATTACAAGCTGGAGTATTGTTTAGAAGGGATATTTATGGAGGACATAAACCACTTAATTCCTGATATTCATTAGCCACAATCCTTCCCTTCTGCCACACCAGGTAGGGGGTGCATGACACAGAAAAGAGGTAATATAAGAGCAGAACAAACCAAACACATTTGTTACACAATTGGGGGGAAATGAGGAACACTATATTTGTGACCATCCTTCATAGCTCACCCCAGAATACAGAATGACTGAGAATACGGTATGTGAATAGGTCTGTTATTTTTAATCCCTGTTTACGTTATAACTGTAAGGACTCATTTTGTATGTCAGTTTATTACATACATAACACTTGTTATGGCCAGCTAGGTCAGTAGGATGTCATACTACCAGGACAGAAGAGACTGACCACTGGACCTGGGGTAGTTGATGCATAACTGGACAGGAGAGGAGCTAGTAATGGAGGGAGTGTGAAGGCAAGACTAGAGTGTGCAATAGTTCATGAATACATTATGAAAAGACACACAAAGAAGAAATAGGGATCCTGCACTCTCCACCTAAATTTAGATATTTAAAACTTGTCCTATATAGATCAAAGGGGAGTATGGACAAAAAGGGGTCACGGCCACCCTGCCAGGTGAAATTGTATTTTATTATCTAATTTAAAGAAAAATGATCTTTGTTGGATAATGTATATTCATCCAGAGCCCACACCTGTAATAATGCTGTCAAAATAAAAACCACAACCCGCCACCACACTATCTGTCTGGGAACAATGCAATCCTGTATAAAATGACAATACAGTATTACTATTACATTCCAATATATTTTATAATGAGTACATTTCTAAGTATATCCTATGTATGTCATATACACGAGCACAAGGTATATTTGCATCACCCAGTATCATTCCTTATCAAATTTCCAGTGGTGTATAGACCAATGAAAAAATTTTCCTAGCAGGGTCCTTCAGATTAACATCTGTCCAAGAACATACAAGTATGAAACTAACACTGATAGTGAAGTGGAAGCATTTTAGATTTCTGCCCTTTCTCAGGCTCCTTCCTATAGATTTCATCCTGCTCCCAATGCCATTCTTATTCCTCTTTTGATGCACACATAATCTGGACATGCCCAATATTTTACACACGGTAGTCATAGGAACCATGCATCACAGAATCCATCCCTTTGTTTGGATCTTATCACCATAACAATTCATGTCCATGGGCCATTATATTAAAAAACTACACATTTAATCATTAAAACTAAAAATAGAACAAAGAATATTGCTTGGAAACTTTAATGATAAATCCCATGTAATACCAAACGTATGTTAATTAAACCCAATAGCAGAAGCAAAGAAACACTTTAAAGAACCCTGTTCCACTGTATGAATGCTCTCAGTTACATTCCACAGGGTCTCCTTTGTTTTCCTCATGTGTGGCATAGGATACCATGTTTATAGGAAACCCCAAATAATTTTTACTGAACCCCAAAATCACAAGTACAGCAAGGGCCTTGATGGAATAAAACAATAAGAGGCAGATGTCTTACTACAACACAGATGAGGCATCAAAAATCTGATCTGATAATTTATTACCATTGTATATAGGATTGTATTGTTCCAAGAGAGTTATTTTGGTGGGCGATTATGAGTTTCATATGGAAAGTGTTATTATTAGCTTGGATAGGGGGATTAGAGATGGATGGAAAGACCTCTTTTGTTTCCACAGGAATCATTGCAAAAGAAGCATGTTTTCCATTTTTTTTCTACAGAATTACCACCAATAGAGAAACCCATAAAGGTTCCACCGTTTCACTAACACTCCTGAATTTCCTGTGAGAATGGTTTCATTTCCTATTTTATAAAGAAAACATCTGAATTTCAATAGATACTTTGAGGGCACTCTAGTGCTGGAGTCACAGAAAGAGTCTTAGAATCGAGTATATATTGCTTGAGGTAAACGTAATTAAAATATAACTTTTATTCAAAATTATAATAAAATATACAAATTTATTAAAAGAAAAATAGCTATGAGCACTGTTTTGAAAAGACTGAGTTCAAATAAACCCTGCACTCATTTCTATCCCACCCATGTATCAAAAAGGGAATATGATCAGTATAAAATAGTTTTCCAATACTGAAAAAAAGGGTTAGCTATCACAGCATACATATGCCTTAAAATATATTCTACTCATTTATCTAACCTGAGTATCAGGAAACGTCTCAAGTTAATCAAAATCACATCCCTATTTGACAGGGACACCCTGACGTAAGCTGTGACTGGGGGCAGACTAATATTTGACGGGATAGAGTATTTTGTAGAGGATTATTTGAGGGACTTAGACTTGGATTAGGCCCAAGCCCTGAGGGGAAAAAAATAATTCTAGGGCTTTGGCCTGTTAGCCTTGAAGACTCACATCAGATCATTTTTATCTATCAGGCTTGTTAATGTCACAAGCCATGAGGAATCAGAGATCATTTGTATCACTCAGGCTTGTTAGGGTCACAAGCTCTGAGGAATCACAGTTATTTATATGTGAGAAATTCCACACAGTCGCAGCCCAAAATGCTGCTTATACAACTCTTGGCTAACGCACCCATAAAGGTTATTAATGACCAATATCACAATTGACACGCTACCACCCGAGTACTAGCAATAAGTAATAATATTTAATTAAAAAACAATAATAGTAAACAAGACTAATACACTGTATATTATCAAATATATTCTAGCTAAACACCTAATAATACCAACTAAACAATTACTTACTGCAGTACAAATAAAACACAATATGCAAAAATTATAACAGAAATGTCTATATGTTGTTTACTGGGGTGGCTTCTTAGAAATAAAGTATAAAAAAGAGAAAAGAGCGATACAGTTTATACTTAGCTATCCTGGGACAATCTTATGATGACGGTACCTCAGAAAAGGACGCAGGTGAGGAGAACTGGTTGAATGGCTCAATGCACTTGGCTGCGTCAACTGAGGACGTCAGGCATAAAAAAAAAATGACTCTCATGCTCTGGCTTCTGGAATAGTTCTCCCCAACTCTCCCTGTCTGTGTCGCAAATTCTGTCTGTGTCGCAAATTCCTCCCCTCACCAGCCTACTTTACCTGCTCTGAACAGCCCCTTTTCCCTTCACTCTAGCAGCAAAAAAGGGGAAAGGGACTGGTCTATTCTGGGCTTCTCTGATTTTTTGCCCGCCATAACAGACAAAGAAACCAGGGAAAGGGTCTGCAAAAATGGTTATCTGGTGGTCTGTAACACAGTTTGTTTTAGGACATAAAAACATAAAAATAGGTGCAAATGCTGTCACAAAAGTGTTGCAACATCACACCATATAATAGATGCAGTTCTATAGCAAAACTGCCACAACTTTATCTGTGTCCAGAACACCTTTGTCATAGTGGTACCTTAAGGAAGCGGCGGCAGGCTATAGCTGGCCGCTTCCTAGTCCTGCTTCGACGGACTGTGTCTGAGTGAGCAGCCAACAGCTTCTGCACCAGTCACTTCCGCATTCTATTGACTCTCATGTGGTTGGGTGCATGTCAGCTGGGTCTGTTTCCCAGTGAGGATGCATTGGCTCTTGGAGCTTGTTCTCTTTTTTCTTGTTGGTACTAATGACAAAGTCAGTCGAAAATGTAGGTCTGTTAAGAAGGATTTCAAGGACCTAGGATATAAGCTTAAGCAGAGGACCTCAAAGGTAGTATTTTCTGAAATACTACCTGTGCCACGCGCTACATTAGAAAGGCAACGGGAGATTAGAGAGTTAAATGCGTGGATAAAGACTTGGTGTAAGCAGGAGGGGTTTGGGTTCCTAGAGCACTGGGCAGTCTTTTCCCATGGGGGCAATCTATATAGTAGTGATGGATTGCACCTAAGTGGAAGGGAGGCCACGTGTCACGGTTTGTTAAGACTCTCAGACGCAGAATTAGGTAAAAACACAACTTTATTGAAAAGTTAATGTAACCCCTTAGGGTATCATACACGTACACACATATATCTTTATTAGACAGAAATACAATGCAAACAATAGCAATGTTGGCTCTACCGACCCTGCCAATATACCGGGCAAGGCAGCCAAGGAATTGGAACTCATGACTCGAGGCTCTACCGGCCTTGCCAAAATACCGGGCAAGGCAGCAGCTGGACAGGAGACTGGCTCTACCGGCCTTGCCAATACCGGGTAAGGCAACCCAAGGAAACAGGACAGGTTCTACCGGCCTTACCATATACCGGGCAAGGCAGCCAATAAACAGGATATAAACACCGGCTCTACCGGCCTCGCCAATACCGGGTAAGGCAACCCATGAGACAGGACAGGTTCTACCGGCCTTACCATATACCGGACAAGGCAGCCAATTGACAGGAGATAATGGTAACCACAAGCCTCACTGACTGGAAGGTGGAGAAACAGTCACTAATAGACAAAAGGCTAATTCGGTAAGTAGGTCGTCAGCATAGGGATTGCGGATGGATAAGGAGAACACCAGCACCCTCACAGGTGGAATGCCATGCCTCTAAGTAGCAATGGAGCGACCCAGTACCCAGTACGTGGAACGCGGACAATCTACAACATAGCCGGAAGGCTTATGGAGCGAACCAGTAGCCAGACGTGGAACGCTATCAATCCTGCAATGCAGCCGGGTGGCTAGAGGAGCGAACCAGTACCCTGTGCGTGGAACGCTAGGAATGCTGAGACAGCCGGGTGGCTAGAGGAGTGAAACAGTACCCTGTACGTGGAACGCTTGCAATCCTGAGACAGCCGGGTGGCTACAGGAGCGAACCAGTACCCTGTACGTGGAACACTTGCAATACTGAGACAGCCGGGTGGCTAGAGGAGTGAAACAGTACCCTGTACGTGGAATGCTTGCAATCCTGAGACAGCGGGTTGGCTAGAGGAGCGAACCAGTACCCTGTAGGTGGAACACTTGCAATACTGAGACAGCCGGGTGGCTAGAGGAACGAACCAGTACCCTGTATGTGGAACGCTACAATACTAAGACAGCCGGGTGGCTTGAGGAGCGAACCAGTACCGTGTACGTGGAACGCCACAATACTGAGACAGCCGGGTGGCTAGAGGAGCAAACCAGTACCCTGTACATGGAACACTTACAATACTGAGACAGCCGGGTGGCTAGAGGAGCGAACCAATACCTTGTACGTGTAACACTATAATGCTGAGACAGCCGGATGGCTAGAGGAGCGAACCAGTACCCTGTACGTGGAATGCTATAATGCTGAGACAGCCGGATGGCTAGAGGAGCAAATCAGTACCCTGTACGTGGAACGCTAACGTACTGAGACAGCCGGGAAGCTGTCAAGCAACCAGTAATCGCGTACTGTAAGCCGCAAAGATAGAAATGTCGCCGAGGCGACTAAGGAGCGTCAGCTAACTGGAGGCAATCAGAACAGGAACCAGCAGATGGAAGCTGGAACCAGCAGGCAGATGGTCAACCGGAATCAGGAACAGCGGCGGCGACTGGCAGCAGGAAGGGATGGCTCAACCGGATCAGACGGAGGCAGGAACAATACGGCTGGAAACACTGAAACAAGTTGAACACAGGTCGCAGGAACACAGCAGGGGCCCAGGATACACAGGAACAAGGTGTAGACTCAAACAGCATAGAGACAACACGAAAGGGCAACCAAATGGTGCCCAGACTAGGTTTAAATAGGCAATACAGGGCGGGCTGAAAACAGCCAGCCAATGGAGAGCCCCCTACTGCTGATAGACACAAAAAGAAAGCAACCATGGTGCTGGTTGATATAATGGTTAGAGGGCTGGAGGAGGCTTTAAACTAGAAAAGGGGGGGGGAGGGAGCTGCAACACAGGCTGGGGAAGGTAGTATAATTGAGGAAATGGGATTAGTGAACGGGTATGGGGGTGGAGAGGGGGAATGGGCTAGTTCATCTAATAGGGAGTTGCCATTGTTACAGCCTGATAAAAGACAAATACATTTGACAAAGAACAAAATCTTTAGGAATGGGAAAAATATAAAATGTATGTATGCAAATGCTCACAGTCTGGCTGGTAAGATGGGGGAACTAGAAATGACTGCAGTACATGAGCAGTATGATCTGATTTGAGTGTCTGAAAGCTGGTTAGCTGATATGTATGACTTGGCAGTCAATCTAGAGGGTTATTCACTTTTTAAGAGGGACAGGGTTAATAAAAGGGGAGGAGGGGTATGCCTATATGTAAAGCGGGCCTTAAAACCTAGTTTAAGGGAAGATATAAATGAAGGGTCCAATGAAAAGGTAGAGGTCTTGTGGGTTGAAATACACACTGGGGGCACACATAATAAAAATATATTTGTGGGGATTTGCTACAAGCCACCTAATTTTGGGAAGTTGGAGGAAGCCCAACTTTTACTGCAAATGGAAAAGGCTGCTAGGTCAGCACAGGTAATTATAATGGGAGATTTCAACTATCCTGAAATTGACTGGAGCAATATGACTTCAGGCACAACAAAGGGAAATATTTTTCTAAGTATGATAAATGATAATTTTATGTCCCAACTAGTAGAGGAGCCAACTAGAAAAGAGGCCTTGCTTGACCTAGTGCTCTCAAACGATTCTGACATGATAAACAATTTGCAAGTAAGGGAATATTTGGGCAGCAGTGTCCACAATATGGTATCCTTTGAAGTTTGTTATGAGAAACCCAATAGCAAGGGTTTAACCAAAACATTCAATTTCAAAAAGGCTAATTTTACAAAGTTAAAAGAAGTGTTAAAGGATATCCAGTGGGATGTAATTTTCAAAGATAAAAATGCACAAGAATCATGGAATATATTTAAAATGCTCTTGGGCAAATATACACGTCAATATATACCATTGGGGAATAAGCACAAGAGAAGTAAAGCAAAACCAATGTGGCTTAATAATGTGGTTAGCAGGGGGATGAGAAATAAAAAAAACCAGTCTTTTAAAGTGTTTAAGTCAAACGGGTCAGATGCATCATTTAAAAAATATAAAGAATGTTATAAAATCTGCAAACAAGCAATTAAGCTAGCTAAAATAGAAAATGAGAGAAACATTGCAAATGAGAGAAAAACCCTAAACAATTCTACAAGTATATTAATAACAAAAAAGTTAAGGTTGATATTGGTCCTCTTAGGACTGAGACAGGTGAATTGATTAGTGAGGATAAAGCTATGACTGACACCCTAAATATGTTCTTTGCTTCAGTATATACAAAGGAAGCAGCAATGACAAGCTATTGGCAAACAGACAAAACCATGGAATTTCCTCCAACATCTACATGGCTTACTGAGGACAAGGTCCAAAAGAGACTGGAAAGGGTTATAGTGAATAAGGATCCTGGACCGGACGGTATACACCCAAGGGTACTTAAGGAACTTAGTTCAGTAATAGCAAAACCATTATACTTAATATTTATTGATTCACTTTCATCAGGCATAGTGTCCTGTGTTTGGAGGAAAGCTGATGTAGTTCCATTGTTTAAAAAGGGAGCAAGATCCAAACCAAGAAATTATAGACCTGTGAGCTTGACTTCCATAGTGGGTAAGATACTAGAAGGGTTATTAAGTGACAGTATTCAGAACTATATGAAGACAAACAATATCATTAGTAGGAATCAGCATGGTTTCATGAAGAACAGATCATGTCAGACTAATTTACTTGCATTTTATGAAAGAGTAAGTAGTAATTTGGATGGGGAATTGCTGTTGATGTAGTATACTTGGATTTTGCAAAAGCCTTTGATACAGTGCCTCACAACAGGTTACTGCATAAATTAAAAGGCTTCGGTTTGGGCGGTGTTATCTGTACATGGATTGAGAACTGGTTAAATGATAGATGGCAGAGAGTTGTTGTAAATGGAACTTTTTCAAATTGCTCTAAGGTTATAAGTGGGGTGCCGCAGGGTTCAGTCCTGGGACCAATGCTCTTTAATTTGTTTATTAATGATCTAGAAGTGGAAATTGAAAGTAGCATCTCAATCTTTGCTGATGACACTAAACTATGTAAGGAAATACATACTGAGCTGGATGTTTTTTCCCTACAGAAGGATTCAGATAAACTGAAGTGAATGGGCAGAAAAGTAGCAGATGTCATTTAATGTAGATAAATGAAAGGTTATGCATTTGGGCTGTAGAAACAAACGTGCTACATATACTCTAAATGGGAAACAACTTGGGAAATCCACATTAGAGAAAGATTTAGAAGTACTGCTAGACGATAGACTTCACAGCAGTGTGCAGAGTCACTCAGCTGCTGCAAGAGCAAATAGAGTACTAGCCTGCATAAAAAGAGGTGTAGAAGCAAGGGATGCTAATATTATCCTACCTCTGTATAAATCCTTGGTTAGGCCTCATCTAGAATATGGAGTACAATTTTGGGCGCCTGTTCTAAAAAATACATTACTGAACTGGAAAAGGTGCAGAGACGTGCAACAAAAATGATAAAGGGATTGGAGGATCTGAGTTACAAAGAGAGACTAGCCAAACTGGGTTTGTTTACATTAGAGAAGAGACGTCTAAGGGGTGATATGATTACCATTTACAAATACATTCAAGGTCAATACAAAGAACTATCCAATGAATTATTTATGCAAAGAGCTGAGCTAAGAACAAGAGATCATCCATTAAGACTAGAGGAAAGGCTCTTTCGACTAAAACAAAGGCAGGGATTCTTTACAGTACGTTCGGTAAGGCTATGGAATTCTTTGCCTCAGGATGTTGTGCTTGCAGATAATGCAACTGCATTCAAAAAAGCAATGGATGCCTATCTAAGACAGAAAAATATTGACAATTATGACAGATGGCTTCAAAGCAAATAGGATATTGATCCGGGGAACTGTTTGAGTACCAATTGGAGTCAGGAAGGAATAATTCCCCCCCCCCCACACACACTTGGGACTAGATTGGAAATTGCTCCAGAGGGCTTTTTTGCCTTCCTCTGGATCAACTGGGGTGTTTTTGGCATGGGCTGGACTTGATGGACGCATGTCTTTTTTCAGCCTTATCTACTATGTTACTATGTTACTATGTTACTATGTTCTCCGCCTACTGGATGGATTTATAAACTGCCTGGACACAGGGCTCAGTTGCCCTTACATTGGTATCCAGTGCAGTACTGTATTTTGTCTCCCTACTCCAGTGTATGACTTTGGTAAGGCTTCTGACTCTCTCCTGCGGTCCAGTTGTGTGGCTTGTCTGACTACCTATTCTGGCACTTGACCCTAGGCATTGGCTGAAGACCTGCTTTGGCATTTGACCCTAGGCATTGGCTGACTACCCTCTCTGATATTGACCAGTGACATTGGCTGAGTACTCGCTCTGGTTATTGACCTTTGGCTTTGTCTGATTACCAGCCTTGGCTGCAGACCCTGACTCTGGCTGACTACCCACTCTGGGCGCTTCACCAGTAGACGCTACAATTTCAGATCATCCAGTCTCCGCATTATGCTGTTGTTCTCGGGTTTCCATGGTTGTAAAAACATAATCCTATATTCGATTGGCGTACTTGTGACATTTTGGCCTGGTCTCCCCAGTGTGATGAATCCTGTCTTCATCGACCTACGAGAGTTTTGTGTACAGCCTCCTCCTCCTTACCAGAGGAGTATCAGTCCTACATTGATGTGTTCAACAAGATGCAGGCCAGTACTCTACTCCCTACAGGCCGTACAACTGTACGATTGACCTGATTCCTGGTGCTGTTCCTCCCAGAGGTCATGTGTATCCTCTATCAGTGGCTGAAAATAGGGTCATGGAAGAGTACATGGCGGACGCCTTAGCTAGGGGTGTCATTTGCAAATCTACCTCTCCGGCTGGAGTGGGGTTCCTTTTTGTAAAGAAAAAGGATGGTGAATTGAGGCCGTGCATTGATTTTAGAGGCTTAAATAGGCTTTTGGTCAAGAATTCCTACCTGATCCCACTGATTACCGAGTTGTTTCATCATCTTAAGGGCTCATCAGTATTTATGAAGCTCAATCTCAGGGCAGATTATAACCTGGTAATAGTGAAAGAGGGCTATGAATGGAAACCAGCGTTCACCACAAGAAGTGGGCACTACGAATATCTGATCATGCCTTCTGGACTGTGCAATGCCCCTGCTGTCTTCCAGGAGTTTATTAATGATGTACTTAGAGACCTTTTACAAAGTTGTGTGGTAGTCTATCTGGATGACATTCTCATCCATTCCCCTATCTTGTCTCCCTACTCCTGTGTATGACTTTGGCTAGGCTTCTGAATCTCTCCTGAGGTCCAGTTGTGTGGCTTGTCTAACTACCCATTCTGGCATTTGACCCTAGGCATTGGCTGACAACCTGCTCTGGCATTTGACCCTAGGCATTGGCTGACTACCCTCTCTGATATTGACCAGTGGCATTGGCTGAGTACTCTCTCTGGTTATTGACCTTTGGCTTTGTCCGATTACCCGCCTTGGCTCCAGAACCTGGCCCTGGCTGACTACCCGCTCTGATATTGGCTAATGGCATTGGCTGAGTACTTGCTCTGGTTATTGACCATTTGAGTTGCCTGATTTTTCACCTTGGTTCCAGACCCTGGCTCTGGCTGACTACCTACCTAATATCTCTGGTAGCTTTGGCTACTACCCTGGGTCTGGGCCTGTCTTGTCTGTGGGAGGCTTGGCCTAGCAATATCCTGTGTCTTAGCCTTTCCTGGGCATTTCTCAAATACTTGTTTTATTTTCTATGTTCATTATCAGAATAAAGGTGGTGTTCATTTAACTGTACCTAGCCTATTGCATTATTATTGAGTCCATGACAACCTTGCTTGGTAAAGATGATGTCAATTGTAATTTGATACCTTATTGTGAGACCCATATTGACATTAGCACATCAGCTTCCCTGTCTTCTAGGAAACTGTTTAGGACTGATATATCAAAAGAAAAAGACATAAAATATCCCAGTTTGTTTACAACTTTCTGTAATTCTTTGTGATTTATTATTGTTTATTAATATATATATATATATATATATATATATATATATATATATATATATATATATATATATATACACACATTTGTTATGTCACCAAATCCACAGTTTGGTAAATTTAAACAATTATGCAGAATAGTAACCATTTAAATAAATCATATTATAATTGGTATATATGTACTATGGTTCACTTTATTGACCTACAACAGTTTTCTTTTTTCGTTACTAGTTGTAAAAAATACATTACAGATGAAAACATAAAACAAAATAAAGTCTGTATCCATTTTATGCACATTTTATGCACAATTATTTTTGTATGCAGTTCATGAGGCTCAGTTTTGGGAGTTTAACAAAAATGAGAGAAATATGCATTGAGTGAAGCAGAAGACATTCATTTTATTTGACAGGGTAAAATAATTAAATTATAAGTTCAACCCTGCTGGAACAAGATTGGTTGGAAATGTATCATATGTCAAATTATGATACTGAATCCTCGGTATGAATGAAGCTGTGCAGGTACTGACCATTGAATATGGATATGTACTAGCATTGTGCCTTGCATATAGACTACAGAATAGAGGACCATTGGCTTAGTGGATTCTAGTAGATGCGTACATGACACATTTCATTATCCAAAATTTCTGCATAGTTTGAATCAAATTTGAAAAGAATGACACTACACCTGGATGAAAAAGATTAACACAATCACAAATGACTCATTCCATAATTATATATTGATGCTGTGAAGCAGAGCTGGAAAACCTGAGGACTACTTTTATGGTTATAAATCATCATCCCTGGCCAGCTGTTGGATGGCAGAGGATGATGAGAATTGTAGTCCTCAACATGTCAATTCCTGCTGGGAAGAGTGAGACAAGCAAGATATACTAATGTTGGTCAACACAGCATTAGTACTAAGCTGATTTCATTAGAAATTTCTCAACTGGATGAAGATAATGTCTTATAAATTAGCATTATTATCATATTCCCACACATTGAAGCAGGTAGCAGCCTCTCTACTTGGTCATCTTTTGCACTAAATGGAGGAAATCATTCTATGTGACAATAAATTATACAATGCCACAATAATATGCCTTCATTACCATTTGTATATTTGTATATTAGCTCATTCAACACAAACAATTATGCTTGCAAAACAGGTCATTCATTTATATTCAGATATTTTTATATAGATTCCTTCAATGTAGGATTAGCATAAATATCATGGAGCTAGGTGAAGACTGGGCTCCATTTAAGACCGCCCTTACTTAGTAGCATCTTTGTGTGTTTTCATACCAAGCCATCTTGAAAGAAAACTATACATTTGGAATTAATGACTTCTAACTGGTTTAATAGATTTGCTTATGTAGGTAGGTGCCCTTTGAATTGCAGCCAGGTTACTCTCTCTATCTTTGCATTATAAGTGCAGTTCAATGTGTATAGTGAAATCTGTTGGAGACAATGAAATTCATTGAGCTTCAGTGAGTCATAAGGCCAGTTGTTAATATCACATTGTAAATTGAAACAACCATATAAAACTATATCAACTGCTGTTCAAAGGACACCAACCTAGGTGAGTCCTTCTGCTAAACAAATAAAGGAACACTTATTCTGATGGTATTGTTCCCTTTAGCCCCAAGAATCCTAAATATGACTCAAACTCATGCTTTTCAATGCATTGGAGATGTCTTCTTTAACATCCAAGGGGTTAATATGTGTAGGTAACACAAACAGTAGTTCACACTTGTAGAAGGTCCATTATACGACTATGTTTCATTAGGATGGGAATTACCATTAATTCCCATCCATTCTGAGTTAGTCATATAGAGAAACAAAAACCCATGCTAAGAAACTAGGATCAGAATATCACTGTGCCCGTGCTTCCAGTGCTGAGTGGCAACATTATTATTCTCTGCTGTCTTCTGACTGGCTGGTCTTAATTGCTACCACTAGGGCTTGCCTTAATATACCCTGGGATGTCCTCCCTTAGGTGCCCTTTCGTGGTGTACGAGTTCCTGAGTCTATTCTACACTTATGCTGTTTCGTGTATGACCTGGCCTGCCTGACTATGAGTTTGTTCCTGAGCTCCTGTTGCTACTCTCCGTTGCTGATTGTATCCTGGCTGAGAACCCGTTCAGTTGTTGACCGTATCTGGCTGAGAAACCGCTCCATTGCTGACTGTATCTGGCTGAACAACCCGCTCCATTGCTTACCGTGTCTGTCTGAGAACCCGCTCCGTTGCTGACTGTATCTGTCTGAAGAACCCGCTCCATTGCTGACCGTATCTGGCTGAGAACCCGCTCCGTTGCTGACTGCTTCTGGCTGAAGAACCTGTTCCGTTGCTGACTGCCTCTGGCTGTAGAACCGCTCCGTTTCTGACTGTATCTGGCTGCAGAACCCGCTCCATTGCTGACCGCATCAGAGTGAGAACCCACTCCGTTGCTGACTGCATCTGGCTATAGGACCCGCTCCATTGCTGACCGTTGGTGGCGCTGTTCCACTCCATTGCTGTCTCCTGTTATCGGTTTACCGGCTCCGGTACCAACCGTGTCTGGTTGTGCCTGGGCGACCCCTTGTGGTCATCGTGATACTGGGCCTTGTATTACTTATAGTGGTACTGACTGTGTTACTCTGATCTCTCTCTCTGTGGCCTCCCTACCTTTAGCGCTGTGCTCACTCCCTCTGGAAGTTTTCAGTAAGTCTGACCATTAACCCTGTGGGTACCTGGAGAGTCCAGGTAAGGGCTTATACTGTTCACTGCAGTGACCTCGAGCTAGAGCCAGTGTTGTACATACCATGCTGTAGGTTGAGTGGTCACTGGTTGTGTTGTCGTCTCGATCCACCCCTAGTGTTCTAGGGTCTGTCTCTAGCAGCTGCCTTGGTCTCCGTTACCATTCCATAGGGTAATGTTGCCATTCCACGGTTGCCCGGTATATGTGGACTAAGCCTGGGTCTGAGTTGCCTCGTTACCATATCTGAGCCTGGGTCTGAGTTGCCTCGTTACCATATCATACAGTCTGGGCCAGTGTTGCCTCACTCTTCCTAGTTTGGTGCCCAGGCGTCTGGGTTGTGCCAGTCCTGTTACACATGCACCTCCGGTGTACGCTCACCTATGGTCAGCTCTCGAACGGGTTACCTCCAACCTCTCTGATTCTGCCAGAGTCTGCACTACCAGTTTGTATTCTGTTGTTCCAGTCCACCTATTCTGGTACTGCGGGCGGCTTCCTATTGTGTATTAATATATTGCTGTTTGATTTGCCTTATGGGCCCCAGGGCCTAATTCCTTGTATGCTCTTGTTCAATAAAGTAATTTTAACCTTACCATCCTGTCTGAGTGTTCATCGAAAAACCGTGACACAGAATATGGGAAATCAAATGTGAGATATACTCTTGGTGGCTCCAAAGTATACAGTATCTGTAATACTGTTACATGCTTCTGAACTATAAAACTATATGTTATTAAATGGGAAAGGGAACGCTAATACTCATCAATCTGGAGATTGTTTAATCAGAGCCTACTATAGCCACTCCTTGAAATGAAGGTAACCTATACTATATAATACTTAGCTACTCTATACTTATGTAGATAAGTTGCACTAAATATTGTGAACACACATGGCTTGGAAAGGGTGAGAGTATACCTACTGGGATAAATATTGGGATTTTACTATTCACTATTATTTCTGGCAGATAAAACTACAAGTTCCAACACAAATGGAAGAAAATGTATCTGTCACTTGGTTCTATGCATGGGACGTTTTTTGCAAAATAGTGTACCAAATCATTAAAATTGGAAAATATCCCAGGCTGTTAGTAGAAAACCTGCTGCTATAATGTATAGATGAAAGTGGAGAAGAGTCCACTCTGGCTCTAATGGCATCCTCATACTGAAACAGAAAAAGAGAGAGACTGATAGGGAGAGGTAAACATTAGGGATGGCCATAACTCCCATCTCAAAAGTGAAACAGGTGGAATTTCTATATTTTTTTTTATGGTAGAACTACATTTACAAACGATACTGAGAGTATTCCTGTGGTACTAATATAAAAGGGTGTCAGTGTCCTGAAAGTTGACATTTGTGTTTGGAACTCTGCAAGTGAGAGAGAAAAGCTCATACTGTGATTTCTGGTGACTTATTAACAATAAATAAATAAATAAATAAATAAATAAATAAATAAATAAAGTGAGCTTTTTGTTTGTGAAGGGGTTCATGGAGTATTGGGGAGGTACTTTGAGTTGTTTTCTCTGTGTGGATGAGAAAAAGGGAGAGCTAACCCACCCCCAACAAAAGTGTCAGAGTGAGTGATAAGCAGCCAGCCATCTTGAGGCTGCGTGACTCAGATACAGATGCATCTGTGTTTGCATTTGGGAAGCAAGAGGTAATGCAGCATATTGTGTTTTCTAACCACTTAACCCAAATAAACATACAAACAAAAAATAAATAAATAAATAAATAAAGTGAACTACTTATTTGTGGAGTTTTTAAAGAAGTGCTCAAGAAGCACTTGCATTTGTTTTCTTGGTGTGGGTGGCAACAAGAAACAAAGTATTAGAGTGGCAGCAATCAGCTAGCCAGCCTGAGGTGGAGTGATGTGACAGATACCACCAAACAATACATGTGATGTTACAAGACAAATATAGATAAGGAGGTCAGCTTAACATAGAGCTGTATTCCAAGTCATCCTCAAGAAATAGAGGGGTATTGCCCAGTATTTACCATCTGTAATAAGAACTAAAATGAAAGCTTAAAATACAGGTGTGCTCTCTCTAAGATCAAACATAGAAAAACTCAGAGTGTGGAATGCCTTCTATGGTGATCCGCAATGGTACTCAGACTAGATCTTGGTGGCAGGAGCACTGTATTACTAGATCGAATGAGTATATCCCTTCAATAGCTGTATCTGATATATACTTACAACAAAGAGTAAGAACCTGCATGAAGGTAAAAAATAACGGTGTGGGCTACTATGGCAGCACCTCTTCTACATGGCACAGAGGGGAACCCTTAGACTTATCTGTATTTTATTGCTGCTGAAATAACAACTACTTAGTAATGGGTGAACCACTAAAAGGATCCGCATCGTTCAGCATAACAGCGGTTAAACACACCGACAAAATAGAAAGATGGGTCTAGCATAGTAAAGTATAGGCCTATACAGCAGGACCTCTCGCATGAGATACTGACGGGAATCCTTTGACTAAATCTATGCTATATAGCTGACAAAAAACAAATGCTATTGAAACGGGTGGACCACTAAAAGGATCCACATCCTCCAGTGTAGCAGGGGTTAATTATGCCAAATAACTAATAAAAAGGAAGTTATCACTGACTATAACTGCTGTTATTCTATAGGGTGGATTACTAGAGAATCCTCACCGCTCAGTATAGTAGGGGTTAAACACATCAGATTACTAATTAAGAGGTGTTTCATACTATTTAACTATTTAACGACTGCAACTGAAGCAGGTGTACTATTAAGAGACGTCTAAACATCTAATAGCTAAGGTTGTTATTACAATGGTTGAACCATGAAAAGGATCCACTCCATCTGACACAGCAGAGGCTCAACACGCTAAATAACTAACTAAGCGGTGCCCATTATTTGGATACCAGCTTAGGGGCTTTTTGAAACTGTATTGATTTAGGCTTTCATTCTTACAGTTACTGGAGTATTGGGTTTGCTTTTAACCCCTCAGTAGTACTTGTACATGAGGGTACTTGTTTTTAACTAAGATATCCTTAAGATGATTAATAAAGGATATACATCACAATCATTTGATTTTTAATAATAATAATGATAAAGGTTACTTTTTAGGGCAACAATAGGGATTCACAATGACGTAGATTGCCAAACTTGCCTCTTGAGGGACATTTCTGCTGGATTTACAATTAAAAATAAAAATAAGTGACCAGTTGATAATAATCCCTCATCCTCTTTCTCCTCTGTACTTATCAAATAAGGCATGCAGTGACAAAATATTAATTGTGATAAAAGATATACATTTTCACACAAAAAAAGAAGGAACTCACAAACAATATATACATAAATGTCATGGTGTCCGTGTTTCATGTGTGATATGGCACTTGTGCCAAGGTGTGTTCCCTCCTCTTCTCACTGACTTGTCACAAATTGTGCACAGTGCAGTTGGTGATGACTCCACTGTGCCTGCCCAAGAGAAAAATAGTCCCACACCCATGATTTCAGGGAGGAAGGGAAAACATGGAACAGGTGCAGAACAATGGCCTCTTTCTTCTTGTCTTTCGCATTCCCTTTCACTGTCTGTGGCAGCAGATAATGTTGCTCTGCAACTAGAACCAGGATTACTGTTGCCGCTGGAAAGTGAAACCTATCCTAGTCACTTGTTGACCCCATTCCCACTGTGTACACGGTGGTCTGTGGCACACTAGCTTGTTCTTCAGCATCCTGCTGACCTTGCATCTCAGCAGCAGCAATTGCACATTCCTCAAATTCCAAAATGCCACTGTTAGTGGTGGTGGTGGTGGTGATGCCCATACTCATCCCTGTCTTCCATTCCTTCTCAGTTTCTGCTAAAAAGGCCATCAATGTCTCTTCCACCCCAGCTTCTCCTCCATCATAATCACCTGCTGCTCTATTACAGACATCAAACTGCTGCTTGGAGGAGGTGACGAGCAATGTGATAGAAAGACCCCTAATGTCACACTTGCCATTTCTTTTTGACCTGAAGAAAGCAGACTGGCAGCAGTAGTAGCAGGCACAGGCAGCTGATCTGTGCTCCTGCTGGTGGTGGTAGTATTAATTCTGTGCTTTCTCTCCTCCAACACCATTTCTGACCTCTTCAGGATCATGTTCCACTTGGACACTCTAGTGAAGGAAAGGGGACTCCCAGAGCCAGAAGAATGGTGTGGGCTCCCTTGACTTCTATTTTGGATGCTTTCAAATGCTTCTCCTACCACTCTCCTACCACTAGTCCCACCAGCTGCTTCACCATTACTGCTACTACTACTAACACCAACCACACCAAGTTCAGCCGCAGAGTCTTCCTCCTCACAGTCACCAGTAATATGACGATATTGAGTACTCCCTCCTTCACTCCTAACACTAAAAAGCTGCTGTACCTTCTTCGTAGTAGTAGTTCTAGCACTGGTGGCACTGCTTGGGGATGGCAAGTGTGACTTAGGGTCCCTTGCTGTCACTTGTCATCATCTTCTCCTCCCCCCCTCCTTAGAATTACAAGACAAACTAGTAGCAGGTTCAGCACTGGCAGCAGGCACAGCACTGGTGGCAGCAGGGGCAGTACTTCTGACAGCAGTCACAGTATTGGTGGCAGCAGGTTCAGCACAGGCAGTAGGTACAGCACTGGTGGCAACAGGGGCAGCACATCTGACAGCAGGCACAGTACTGGTGGCAGCAGGTTCAGCACTGGCAGCATTCACAGCACTGTTGGCAACAGGGGCAGCACTGGCAGCAGGCAGAGCACTAGTGGCAGAAGGGGCAGCATGTCTGGCAGTAGGTACAGCAATGGTGGCAGCAGGGGCAGCACGTCTTGCAGCAGGCACAGGCAGCTGACCTCTCCTGTTCTCTCTAGTACTGCCCTTTTATTCCTCCCTTCCCATTAAATTCCCCAAGATCCCAGGGGTGATTTAGGTTCAGTAGTGCTCACTTCTACCTCCTCCTCAGACTCAGTGGACACATAAGGGTCCTTCCAGTGCTACCTTTTACTATTGTTAAACCTGCTCATAGTGATAGCAGTCACTAGGAGCCTCTCCTGCCTCAATTTTCAAAACAAATAACAGTAGAACAGCACAGCACATCTACCTCACTCTGTAGCAGCTTCTATTGTGTTTCAAATGCAAATATATCGCATTTGTATAGCGAAAAGGCAAAAACCACATAAATCAATGGGCAGAAACTTTCTAACCAATGAAAAATTGGCTGAGAATTTTGGCCAATGGGTGAAAACCGTGAAGATTTTAATCACTGTTTTAAAAGCGAAAAAGCAAAAAATAACCTGGTTTTCACTGGATTTCTCAGGGTAAGAAGGCAACAACTTTAGCCCACCCCTAGTGATGAATCCATTAATAAATTTGTTGAGACATTTTCCAATACCAGTAGTACTACAAAGTCTAAAGATGATGATGAGCAGTGTCATTCAAGTGTTGTTGCCACAGTGGAAGAGGAAGACTTAGCAGTGGGACCAAATGCTGCATCAGATAGTGATAGCAGCAACTCTGGCATTGTAGTTGAATTTTCAAGCTTCTGTAAATACCTCACAGTGCAACAGTAATACAGTGTTTAAGAAAAGGCTAGAAGAGTATGAATGTGGTGAGGAAGCAGATGATGATGGTGACCTATCAGTGATGAGGCTGATGAGGGTAATTTAGAACATGTCCTTCCACTGTCCACCCATTCTTCTTCAGATATAGATCCAGAAGAATGTGAAAATAAAAGGCTTTATCTTCCACAGCTGGAAAGGGGCAGTAAGCCTGTTTACTGAGAAATCATTTGGAAAGTCTAGCCTTGTAAACAAGGAGAAAAAACACACTTTCTATCATTATCAGCATCATCACTTGGAATTACAACCCCCAAGCAGCCATACTCATCCTCAGTAATAACAATAATAGCAATAACATCCCCACCGCCATTTAGGAGTTTTTCTGCTGCTGCTGAAAGTGTAGAACTTACTTCTATAATCATTATAATATCTAGCCCATCTAGTTACAGTAGCATTCTGTTAGGATTTCTGTAGACCATGGAGATACGTCATTTATGATCCAAAATCACAAAATGACTGTTTAAAAAGCATGTGAGCAGAGGGAAAGCAGGATGCATCTAGGCACCTGCGATCTCACCTGAACTAAAACCACAGGTCTGATTGGAAGGAACACCAGTGGGATATCAGATGGAGCATAATTAGCAGCAGCAGAAGCACCTCTAAAAGGGGAAGAGGGTAAGGGGCTTGTGTTAGAAAATTGTCAGGAAGTGAGACATTATATTCCATATCAATAACACCAGTGTATTGTAGTGCTAGTTTTATGCAAGAGTAACATATGGAGAAGGATGTCTCTGAGTTAGTTGTAAGAGTTGAAAAGAGTCATAGAGTATATGCAACAAAAGAAAATAAAGACAGCCCAATAGAAAATCTAAGGGTAGTGCTGAAGTTCAGAAAGAATGCAGAAATAAATGTAGGCAATGCATCTAAAAACAAGTGGGAAGATAAGAAAAGAAAACAAAAATTATATAGTATATAAAATGGGTACAAATGTTAGGATCTAACATAGCCAGAATATGGACTGTTGGTGGTGCCTGTAGAGTGGTGACCGTAGTGATTATCTAATACAGATATGACTAACTTTGGCTCCTAATTCTGACCTTTGGTGATGCCTTTGGATTGTTAAGTATACACTCTTTTGGAATACTGTTATATATATATTTCTTCTTTATATTTTCTCTATTTTTGAGATATTTGATGTATCAGAGTATATGTTTATTTCCTTTATTTTAGGGGTATTTCTGAGGACATACATTAGATTCAATTTATGATCCCAGGAGTTAAATGTTGTGTATATTTGGATTATCTGGTATGTCCCCCTCTACTTTGCTTTTTACTTATGCTTTAAATGTGAATCTCTGGGGGGCATGGCCTGGCAGCCATACTGTGTGGTCACGATTTGGAGAGGCTCCATTGTGACTCGTTGCTATCCATTGTCATCCTTGCTCTGCAGACATGTTTTTGCAAGTATATGCACAGACTCTTGTTTGTCGTTCGCTGGGCTGCTCAGCGGTGCCTTTGTTTTTTCATTTGGATTGTGTGCCCGTGTCTGAGCGCTTGGGCCGGAAGCTGCGGCCTGGCCTGTTGCATTCGCCCGACAGGGCACCGAATGAAGGCAGATCACTCTGGAGGACTCGTTGCCTGGCGTCAGTGATTGCCTGCACATATTTCTTTAACGGAGGAAAAAACGGGGCAGAGGTACAGTGTAGATGTGGAGGCCTTGCTGTTTTTGACATCACATGCCAGTCCATCCTGTGTATTCAGTAAGTACCTGCTTCTGTTGCTACTGATGGCCCCTGTGGGCCAGGGATGAGCCAACCAATACCCTCTTGAGTTTTAGTGCTCCCTCCTATTTTTTATTTTCTTCCAAGTAACCCTTCCCTTGCCAATAGCTTTACTGATATCACCTCCTGCAGTAGAGCTAGATGTACAGCTTGGATGGTGGACTCCCCAGTTTGTTGCCTTTCCTTTTTTTGTCTTCCCCTTCTGCCCCACGTATACTTGGCTACTTAAGCCCTGACTGTCAGACTACATTTGCCTATCTACAATCAAGATATCTTGTGGCTGCAGACTAAACAGGTGGACTATGGTAGCCATGATGCCTTTTTACTATATGCATCATTATTGACTTCACTAGTGGGCCTGCATTGATGACACAGAGGTGACTGGAAGACCTATTGTCGTTACACTCTTTGGCCTAGATAAGTTACTACTACTTCCCTTTAGTGCGACCTCTGATTTGTTGTTTTTCCCCTCTTGTGCCCCCTTTTCCCTATCCAATAGGCCAATACAACTCACCTGGATGCTCACTGGGCCTTTTTGCTGTTGATGCGCCCTCGCAGTGTCGTGGGCCTTTCCCTCTGGGCCGATCTGTACTATAGCTTGTGTCCTCTATACTGTACTACAAACTTATCTTCAACATAAGTTCCTACTACATATCCAGCTGTTACAGTGGTTTCTGCTGAGACTGAAGAGGCAGCTGGGGGACCACCTGTTGCTGATATATTCTTTGAAGATACTGCAGAATATTGAAAGCCAGATATAAGCCTGACAATTTTTTAGGTGCTGGATTCCCCTTTTTATCATCTCTCCTGCATATGTTCCCCTCTCCTGCCCCATGTTTCTATTTGGACACACAGTTCTGACTTACTGGATGCTTCTCCCTATATACAGTTTATGCCTGAAGTTTTGGGACAAGTTCTGTGTGCAGTTTAAAGTTTATCTACTGGTTACATGTCCTACTATTATGAGCTACATTTGAGATACAGAAGAGGCTGGAAAACCTATTGTTGCTGCATTATTTTCCAGTTGTGGTAAATATAATTTTATCAATCATTGGAAGATTTTTAGTTGCTTCACCACTCTTCAGTTAAATCACTGAATTGCTATGGATTCCCCCTGTTTGTTTGATACCTCTCCTGTATATGTTTCCCTCCTCTTCCCCATGTATATCTAAATGAGTCACGCATGATGCTTCGATCCATGGTATGTGTGGTTCTTGAATATCTGATGTGAAGATATGAGTCCAGATATGCACGGTATTTGAACTTTTGAGAGGTCCCATCTGCACATACCCGACCTAGCGGCAGCTATCCACCCTACTCTGAATTGTGGCCTGTGTTGATCTGACCTATATCTGATTTCCTGCTCCCAATATGGTTAAAAAGTCATCAAAATATAGGAAGAAACTGAGTAAATTTGCTAGAAGAGCTATGGCGGCGGAGGAGGTCACGGCCATGATGGAGGCCCCTTCTGCGGTGGCCTCACCGGCACAGTCCTCAGCTTCTGAGGAAGATGATTCCAAGTCCCAATTTACAGAAATAATTTCTGCAATTGCTACTTGCCAGGCAGTCCTGACCAACAAAATTGACAAAGTACAGGTGGAAATTAATGTCCTTCGTGCGGACCAACAAAACCTGCGTGAAAGTATCACAGATGTTCAACAACGTATCTCTACTGTAGAGTACTCACTTCCTCCTGTGGTTAACACGGTGGATGAACTAAAGAATCAGGTACGATCTCTACAATCCAAGGTAGATGATCTTGAAAACCGGTCTAGACGCAGTAATTTTCGTATAGTTGGACTGCCAGAGAACCACGAGGGTCGTACTCCTGAGCAATTTATGGAGTCCTGGATAAAAGAACATGTTGGCACGGAGGGTCTCTCGCCATCCTTTACTGTTGAGCGGGAGCATCGTCTGACGACAGGTCCTAGACCTCCTGGATCGTCTCCCCATCAGATAATTATTAAACTTCTAAATACAGATATCGGGACGCCATACTTCGTATGGCCAGGATAAAAGGTCAAGTTCTTTTTGAAAATCAACAAATCTCCTTCTATCCGGATTTCTCGGCTGATGTCCAACGCCAGAGACACAGGTTTGCAGAGGTGAAGCGCAAACTTCAAGAGAAAAACATCTGTCACGGTTTGTTTTGACTCACAGACACAGAGTTAAGATAAAAACACAGCTTTATTGAAAAGTTAATAAAAACCCTCACAGGTCCTGAACATACACATATGTTACAGACACACGACAGGTTCAAGTAGCATAACATACAATGATACAATGTATAGGCTCTACCGGCCTTACCAAAATACCGGGTAAAGCAGCCTAGCGGATGGCACAACGGGACCTAGGAGGCTTTACCGGCCTTGCCAAAATACCGGGCAAGGCAGCCCAGAACCTGACACAAAGAACAACGAGGCTCTACCGGCCTTACCAATATACTGGGTAAGGCAGCCTATGGCAGAAGGGCAGTAAGCAACTGGTGTAGGAGTGGTACAAACCAGTACCACTTACTGGATAACACTGAGGCCCTACCAGTGCTATAACAGAGGCAGCACTAACAACCGGTGTTAGAGTGGAGCAAACCAGCACCGCGTACTGGACAAACACGGAGGCCCTACCGGTGCTATAATGGAGGCAGCACTAGCAACCGGTGTAGAGTGGAGTAAACCAGAACCACATACTGGACAAACATAGAGGCCCTACCGGTGCTATAATGGAGGCAGCACTAGCAACCGGTGTTGGAGTGGAGCAAACCAGTACCGCATACTGGACAAACATGGAGGCCCTACCGGTGCTATAACGGAGGTAGCACTAGCAACTGGTGTTGTAGAGTGGAGCAAACCAGTACCACGTACTGGACAAACACAGAGGCCCTACCGGTGCTATAATGGAGGCAGCAGTAGCAACCGGTGTAGAGTGGAGCAAACCAGTACCACATACTGGACAAACATGGAGGCCCTACCGGTGCTATAAAGCTATGTTGGAGTGGAGCAATCCAGTACACTGACAGTCAGTGCAAACTCGGAGGCCAGAAGCCTGAAATCAGCGGTGCCACCAAAGGAAGGCACCGGAAGTCAGAATGTCGCCAAGGCGACCAGAGTCAAGCGAAATGCAGCCAAATCGGGATCCAGGAACAGGAACGACAGCCAGGCCGGGTCAGGATACTGGAGCAGTAACGTCAGCCAGACCGGGTTGGATTAGGAAGCAGGAACGTCAGCCAGACCGGATCGGTACTCAGGAACGACTCTGGAGAGTAGACAGGCTATCCGGGTAGGTACACAGGCGCAGGAACAGTAGAGAAGTCAGGCGGGCCCAAGATGACACAGGAATCCATAGGCAGGTGATCAGTGGCATAGAAACACCACGAAAGGGTAGTGAAAGGGTGAAGGAGCCCAGTCTATATAGGCAATACTGGGCGACCAATACAGGCAACCAATGGAAAGCACCCATTGCTAACTGACAAGAAAAGCCAGCAATCACGGGCACCGTGATAATATCTCCTACTCTATGTTATTTCCTGCTAGACTGAGAGTTGTTCATGACGGTAACACCATTTTCTTTACGTTGGAATCGAAGACTAGAGAATGGGTGGACACTCATTGAAGTCATTTCATCATTTCCTGACATTGCTGCCGCGGTCTTAAATTTCTGAGTTCTCATATGTCTTATCTCCCTGGTTCTCATTGGACAATGGGGAGGACCCCGAGGGACATGGTGGATATCTGGACTGACCCTTCTCCTGCTGATCTACTTAAATGGAGGCTGAGCCCAGTGGGACATGATGCCGTGGCCTTTTTACAATGTGGACATATAGAGCAGTGGTGATGCTGAATTCCACCCCTCCGGGGCTTTCGTTCTGTGATGGACTGCTTTCGGATCTCTGCTGTGGTGATGAGGTTGGGGCAGGACTGCCATGTTATGAGTATGTAAGCCTGATTACGTGCCTGTTTTGATAATGCCACTGTCTATGTGTGGGGGGGAGGGGAGGAGGATTTTTTTTTCTCCTTTCTCTTCCCCACCATGCTAATACTGTGGGCACTCATTTGAAGTGGTACTAATTTGCTGATACTCTCTTGCGTCTCTTGGGCTGTGGTTGGATGCTGCATTGCCGTGAGTCAGCATTTGAATTTTTGTTTTGCAGCTATTACTTCCTGCTTATATATTTTATGTTGCCTCTGACCCACCGGGGGATGCTGAGATGAGGTGAATAAATGGGAGGCATACCTAGTGGCTTTGGGGGGATTTGTTTTATTACTGGAATGTAATATTGCTATTGCCATCATGTATCTGACTGTGTTTATATGTGTTCATGTACTTAATTGTGGGAATATGGGCTACTGTTCTGGGGTGTTTTTGATACATTGCTTTTGCCTCAAATCCTTTGGGCAGTGGCTTGACGCTGTGTTGACGTGGTTCGGCACTTGAACCCATTGAGGTTGATGGGGTCTGATCGTTTAATGATGCCTCCGATCTGCCCAGGGGGTGCTTGGATGGGGAGAATGAGTGTATGTGGCATCTGGTCACGTCCGGGGGATTGGCTTCCTACCGGACGGGAGATGCTCCGCTTTAGGGATGACTATGGTGGTACGGTCCTTGGGATTTTTCTTACTTGTTACTTTGAAGTGATGATGTGTTTACTTTTGCTTTATTTTGCCGCTGCGGGGGGTGGGTGGTGTGGATGGGACTGTAAGTGATTTGTTTCATTGGAATCGGATGCTGCTGCGGCGGCGGAAAAGCAGTTTGTGGAAAGCGGGGATTCAGCCTCTTATGCTAAGTTTGTTTCTTGCTCGCTACAGTATTCTAGAAAATTGTCTGAACTGAATGCCCGTCATGTTTTTTATTTGAAACAAAATATTTTCAAAAATGGGGATAAGGCGGGGAAGTTAATGGCTCATCTTGTTTGTCAACACAGGGGGACTCTGTCTGTTTCTTCACTCCGAGATCCTGGGGGTGAACTGATACTAGACTTGCGATTTCAGCTCTTCTACTCTCATTTATATGAATCTTGACTGACCCGCTCCGAGTCACAGATTTCCTGTTTTATTGATCATTGTGACCTTCCTCAACTTTCTTTTGAACATAAACAAATGCTGGATGCTCCTATACTTCTTAGAGAGGTAATTGATGCTATTCGTGGTTTACCGGCAGGTAAAGCGTCGGGTGTGGATGGTCTTCCTGCGGAGCGGTATAAGGAATAACATTGCAATAACATCGGAACTCGGGTGATAGCATCTATTGATGCATCTAAGACCTTTGACTCTGTCGAATGGCCATACCTTTGGCACGTACTCCGGGGTTTTGGGTTTGGCCCCTCCTTTATTTAAAGGGATAGAAATACTTTGTTTTATCTTTATTTTATTTTGTAGGCACTAAAAAACATGAAGAATGATATAAGTCTTATCTTTCAAACCTTTATGGTTTAAGAGATATTCACAAGCAAAGTATCCCACCCCCGTTCAGCCAGAGCAGAAGGGAGGTGCCCAGGTAGACTGCAGAGAGGGACAATCTTCAATTAAGATAAGGGAAAAAGCTGAAAAACTTGTCAAGGGGGGAAGGGCTTTCATTGTTTTCATACAAAGAAGATTGTCCCCTGTTGTTATCTGTCTGGTCTTACAACCAGATTCACATCTGAGAAGAGATGGCTTACACTAGGAAAAAGGACAGGAGGGGGAAACTTTGCTTGTGAATATCTCTTAAACCATAAAGGTTTGAGAGATAAGACTTATATCGTTTTTCATGGTTTTTTAATGCCTACAAAATAAAATAAAGATAAAACGAAGTATTACTATTAATGTTGAGCGAGCGTGCTCGGCCGATGCTCGGATCGGCTCGAGCATCGCTCTGCTCGGCACATGGCGGTACTCGTACGAGTACCGCCATGTGCTCGCCCGACATGTTCGGGTTGCGGGGATCTGTGCCGGAAGAGGCACAGATCCGAAGACGCTCCGCTGGACCACCAGGGAATGGAGGTACAGGGGCATTGCGGAGATGAAGGGGGCATAGCGGAGATGAAGGGGGACATTGTGGAAGAGGGGCATAGACTCTATGCCCCTCTTCCACAATGTCCCCCTTCATCTCCGCTATGCCCGTCTGTCACAATGTGCCCCTTCATCTCCGCTATGCCCCTCTTCCACAATGTCCCCCTTCATCTCCTCTATGCCATAGAGGAGATGAAGGGGGACATTGTGGAAGAGGGGCATAGCGGAGATGAAGGGGGACATTGTGGAAGAGGGGCATAGAGTCTATGCCCCTCTTCCACAATGTCCCCCTTCATCTCCGCTATGCCCCTCTTCCACAATGTCCCCCTTCATCTCCTCTATGGCATAGAGGAGATGAAGGGGGACATTGTGGAAGAGGGGCATAGCGGAGATGAAGGGGGACATTAACCAGGCACCCTCCGCTCATCAGAGCAGGGGGTGCCTGGTTTGATGCTCGAGTGCTCCCATTCATTTGAATGGGGCTCGGGTGCTCGGCCGAGCACTCGAGCAGCAGGGGGTGCTCGGTCAGAGCACCCGAGCACCCGAGCATCGCGGTGCTCGCTCAACACTAATTACTATCCCTTTAATGGATACATGTCTTATAAAATAAGCCCAAGGCTACTGTGGTGACGAGTGGACTGAGTTCACAGCCATTCTCCTTGCACTGTGGCACTAGACAGGGCTGCCCACTTTCGCCCGGCCTGTTTGCTTTGGCCTTAGAGCCCCTGGCTGTTCTAATTCATGCTAACCCGCTGATTCGAGGACTCAGTGTAGAGGGTAGAGAGGAAAAGCTCGCACTATATGCTGATGACATCCTGCTCTTTCTAGGTGATGATGGGAATTCCTTGTGGACCATGCTCCAATTGGTGCATGATTTTGCTACATATTCTGGATTTCAAATAAATTGGACTAAGTCCTCTTTGATTCCGATTGACGGTGGTCTGAGGGAATCTCATCCGACTGACATCCCTCTTTCTTATGTGGCTGAGTGTACATATTTGGGGATTCGGGTGGCAGCGACGACGACGGACTCCTTTTTGGAGATGAACTTGATACCTACTTTGATACCTACCTAAAAAACAATGGCATGGCTTCATCTGCCCTTAAATGTTATTGGTAGATCGAATCTTATTAAAATGATCTTCTTGCCCAAATTTTTGTATATTTTTCAAAATACGCCGGTGCCTATTCCTAAAAAATATTTCCGTCAAATAGACAAAATTATTTCGCAATTCAAATGGTGGGGAAGTCGGGCTAGACTCAAACTAACTACTCTCATGAGACCAAAATGGGAGGGGGGAATTGCCTTGCCCAATTTTTATAGATATTACTTGGCAGCACAATGTCGATATGCGATAGACTTTGTCTCTCCCCAGCCTCGTTATCAGACTACCCAAATAGATGTATTATTATTGCAGCCTGCTTATAAGCTGCCCCAAATTTTACATGGTGGCTCCGCAGTTTTTAAAACTCAAACTCCTTTAGCAACAACCCTACATGGGGAGTGGATGGAGTTGAAAAAGTTGCTGGGATTTGTAGCCATGGATCCGGATACCCCCTTGTGCGGCTCATCTGTGTCTCCGCCGCCGCACCAAGCGGATGGAGACATGAAGATATAAGCTAAGTCAATTTACTTAGCATTTCTGCATGATGTATATGTATATATATGGCATTTTTATGTATTTTGACACTACATGGAGGCATTTATGTTATGGAATATTCATGGCACAATAATATTGTAAGCAATGTGTTGCATACCCCTCTGCAACGCAAAGGAATATACAATATCACTTTTAATGCTCTGTAATAATGTTGTTTTATTTTACAGTAGAAGACAGATGGAAGAGAAGAAAGAAGATAGAAGAAAGAAGATAGAAGGAAGAAGAGAAGACAGAAGGAGAAAGACAGTGGATGACTGGTAACTTTTTTTTACTGTTGAGCTCCCAATACTGCCGTTATTTAGAGCGGTTTTGGGAAATTAACGCCCCAAAATGGACGTTTGGCCATAGGACCATTGTATGTGGCCTAAAGTCCATTGTGCTTAATGCCGGTAGGACATTTGAATACCGACCAAGACATCTTTTGTCTGTCGGTATCCATTTTGCCCTACTGCCATTTTTAATGCCAACATTTGGATTGAGCCCCTAATCCCTTAGGCACAGATTTATATATATGTGTATATATATCTATATATATATATATATATATATATATATTTTATATAAACAAACAACTATAAACCTGCGCTCCTCCAGCTAGAATGAAAAAATATTATAGTGTGCCCTGTGGTGGGCATATAAAATAATGTGAATACATTTTAGAAAGTATGTGTACGTATTTAATAATACATGTGGAATTACAATTTTTATTTGATTTTTAATTTTTTTATATATGTGAAGTGCTCATAAAAGAATTAAATGTAACTGAAGTATGCAGTAAAATTAAAAATCAAATAAAAATTATAATTCCACATTTATTATTAAATACGTACACATACTTTCTAAAACACTAAGTGAGACAGCTCTGTAAGTTATTGTTTTTTTTTTGTTTGTTTTATATATCTCCTTAAGCTTTAGCAGCGTCTCACTTTGATTAAACATCACAAATGTTTGTCTCATATCACCTACTCTTTCCCTTATTTTGGCCATTGAGGGGTTAATTTAGGCTTCCATATATACAGCCTATTACACAAATTGCTCCTCATTTGGCCTGCTGGTGCATATATAGAGGCTGAGATAAACTAATTCCTCAGTATGGGCAGTTACACCAGCAGGCATGTGTGGTAAGTACTTTTCTGACTTTTTTCAATTATAGTTTATTATTTGTTTTTAATTGCATACATGGGGACTCTCAAACAGTTTGGAACACAACACAAACCTACGCGTTATTATAACATCTCCTCAGGGATAATTTTAATGTATTATTTTTTTAGATAGGGGCTTCAGTGTTCAGTGTAGGTACTTGCCACACTTGAGGAACCTTGGCGCGGTTGGCAAGCTTACCCCCTCTTTTGGACAAAAATGTAGGCCACTAGAGCCTCAAATTTATTCACATTATTAGATATGCCCACCACAGTGCACACTATAATATTTTTTCATTCTAGCTGGAGGAGTGTAGGTTTATAGCTGTTTTTGTGTTTGCTTTCTGTTGGGGGACTGGAGAACACTCTTATTCCTTGATGCATAGTTCAGTTACATTTAATTCTTTTATGAGCATTTCACATATATAAAAAAATTAAAAATCAAATAAAAATTATAATTCTGCAAGTATTATTAAATATGTACACATATTTTCTAAAACACTAAGGGCTTGATTTAAAGGCAGGTGTTAGTAAAAAAAAATACTAACGGGTGCTTTAACGTGTTGTAAGCCATTTAAAGGTCCGTCTTAAGAACAGCTAACGGCAGTTCACAAATCTTTATGGCTGATAGACGTACGTGCATTGAGACTCGTGGAACAAGATTCTCCAGAGCCATTTAAAGGAGTGCGGTACTGCTAACGCCAGAGAAAAAGATACATTTAACGTTAAAAAGTTAAGAGCCAGTTTTGTTAGATGTTAGACACTTAAAGGACAAAGAAAAAAAGCCATTACATGGTAAAACTGACAAACTGCTCACCGCAGAAGAATGCAAATGGGAAATTAACCCGTGCAGTGCCAAAATAACACAAAATCATGCCCACACACCACAGAAGGGGGTTAGCAGACAACATGGACACCTGCCAATACATAAGAAGCTCACCTGTGCAACAACACCACACCATCCAGACACAACCTGCACTGCAACGCTGCACACCCGCAACTAACAGGGACACAGCAACCACAACACAGCACACCTTTAAACATAGACACACCTGCAAACACTTACCTGGACAACAAACACCCACCCATTGGTCAGTACTCACCCCATCACCACACATACACAACGCCCACCACCTATTTAAACGGACAGCTAACCACACTCACCAGTGGCTTGTTTTCCACTCAGGAGAGATAGAGATAGATAGAGATAGCGCACAATAAGTGTGTTGGGTTACATTTTGTTGCATAGACTGTGGAGAAGGAGTGCAACGGAGAGAGCTAGGGAACCCCAGCAACCCCCAGGCACACCTGATCAACAGCCATCACCTGTTGCAAGTCAGGAGGCTCCAGCTCAACAGCCACACAGGAGCCTATCCACACCTGGAGAACAGCACATGCCTGCAGATGCACAGTTGCAGCAACAGGATGCTCAGCATCAACAGGATGCTCCCCAGCTGCCACAGGGACCCCTGCAGCAGCCCAGGATGCAAAGACGACCACCAAGGCCCAGGGTATACCGTCCAAGGGTCACTCTCTTTGGAATGACCGATGACGAGGTCATTGATCACTACAGGCTGAGGCTGCACAGCATCAGTGTCCTGTATGAGGTCATCAAGGATCAGGTGGATCCCATATGCACCCACAATCATGCCCTAACTGGCCTGCAAAAAGTCTGTGTGCCATTCACTTCATGGCAAGTGGCGCCTTCCAGTCGACAAAGGGTTACCCATCTGGCATGTCACAGGCCACATTCTCAAGGGTTCTGGCCCAGGTTTTGCCAGCCCTCAAAGGCAAGGCCAGTACCTATATACATTTCCCCATCACCGACATGGAGTGGACACATCTGAAGCAGGGCTTCTACGCAAGGGGAGGCATGCCCAGGGTCATGAGTGCAATAGATTGCACTCATGTCTATATCAAAGCACAAGCACATCAGGGACATATGTTCATGAACCGCAAAAACTTCCACTCCATGAATGTGCAGATGGTGTGTGACAGCAACCTGGCCATCATGAATGTCTGTGAAAAATATCCCAGGAGCTGTCACGATTCCCATATACTCAGAAACTCATCTGTGCAGAGAGATTTCGAAAATGGGACCTATACAGGCGGATGGCTTCTGGTTGAGTTAACGATACTAAATGACACTACATACACATGTGCTAGTACGTTCACCTCATAAAACATCATTCACACAACATGTGCTCCTTGTCACACCATGTCACTCAGTTTCCAAAGGTGATGCTGGCTATGGCTGCAAACCATGGCTCCTCACCCCGATCACCAATCCCCAAAATGATGCCCAGGAACAATATAACCAGGCTCATGGCAGAACACGGAATGCCACTGAGTGGACCATTGGTCTCCTCAAGTCTCGATTCCTATGTCTGGACCATTCGGGGGGAGCACTGCAGTATGCATCAGGCAAGGTCTGCAACATCGTCATGGCATGTGCCATCCTACATAATATTGTGGTGGACACCAGACTCATTGACAATGTCCAGCCCCCACCCAGACCTGAAGACCCTGTGGACATTGTTAAGGGTGAGGAAACCCCAACAAGGATGCAGACAAGGGACCGATTGATCAGGGATCACTTCAACTGTGAGTATAATACATGTATGCACACAATCCATGCATACACACCCACAACAACACACATGTTCTGTTTCACCCCACAGGATCAGTGACACAGCCCTGACACTGGCTGCAGTGTGGACCACCAGCATCAACCATTCCATGGACCAGTCATATTGGGGCTAGAGATTCTAATTACATCTGACACCCTGTCCTCCATGTACGTATGTATCTTTATTTATATAGCACCATACATGTACACAGCGCTTAACAGAAGTTGAAATAATACAATACAAAACAACAGAACTGGGTTAAGAGCATTAAGGTTAAGTACAATCATTACATTATTTGTGAGGGAAAGTGCAGCAAGGGAATCATACACTAGGAAAGGGACCCTGCCCCAAGGAGCTTACAATCTAAGCTGAATTCATAATGACAAACAGAGAGAGTGGGATGAGGATTATAAGTGCAGGTACAAGATGTGGTAAAAGAAGTGCAGAATGATTCTGCTTTGACTGTCAGTGTGCAGAAGGAGGACATTGCTATTGAGATGCCTCCCTGACAAGGTGGCTTTTGAGGAGACACTTGAAAGTGATGATTGTGGATGATTGGCGAATGGTGATGGGGAGGGCATTCCAGAGTCGAGGAGCAGCCAGTGAGAAAGCTTGTAGTCGAGAGATGGCTTGAGTTGTGTAGGGAGAGGACAGGAAGAAGCCTTGAGAAGACCGTAGGGGACGGGAAGGGGTGTAGCGGGAAATAAGGGCAGAAATGTAAGAGGGTGCTGAAAAACAGAGTGACTTACAGGAGAGGAGGAGAATACGATACTTTATAGGTAGCCAATTGAGGGATTTCAGGAGAAGATGCGATGGAAGGTATCTGGGAGCAAATGTGGTAAGTCTTGCGGCTGAATTAAAAACAGATTGAAGTGGAGAGAGATGAGAAGCAGGAAGACGGAGAGTAGAATGTTGCAGTAGTCAAGTCTAGAGAGAACAAGTGCCTGATATAGTGTTTTAGCTGTTGATATTCAGAGGAATGGACATATTTTTGCAATATTGTTTAGGAAGAAGTGACATGTTCTAATGACAGCTTGGATATGGGGGGGAGGTTAATTTAGAATCAAGTATGACCCCAAGACATTGTGCTTTGGATACTGAGTGTATAGCACAGTTTTCTATTGTGATGGAGAAGGGGGTTGGTGGATGGGTTTTAGGAGGAAACACCACCAGCTCTGTCTTAGCCATATTAAGTTTAAAGGGATAGTAACACTTCGTTTTAACTTTATTTTATTTTGTAGGCATTAAAAAAACATGAAGAATGATACAAGTCTTATCTCTCAAACCTTTATGGTTTAGGAGATATTCACAAGCAAAGTTCCCCTCCCCGCCCCTTTTTCCTAGTGTAAGCCATCTCTTCTCAGATGTGGATCAGGTTGTATGACAGTACAGATAACAGAAGGGGACAATTTTCTTTGTATGAAAACAATGAAAGCCCTTCCCCCCTTGAAAAGTTTTTCAGCTTTTTCCATTATCTTAATTGAAGATTGTCCCTCTCTGCAGTCTACCTGGGCATCTCCCTTCTTATCTGGTTGAACAGAGGGGGGATACTTTGTTTGTGAATATCTCTTAAACCATAAAGGTTTCAGAGATAAGACTTATATCATTCTTCATGTTTTTTTAATGCCTACAAAATAAAATAAAGTTAAAATGAAGTATTACTATCCCTTTAAGGTGGCGGTGGGCCATCCATGATGAAATGGTTGAGAGACATTGAGTGACTTGAGCCTGCACAGCTGGAGTGAGTTCAGGGACAGAGAGATAGATTAGTGTGTCATCTGCATACAGATGGTAATTAAATCCAAGAGATGAGAAGAAGTCACCAAGTGATAGGGTGTATAGTGAAAAAAGAAGTGGTCCCAGGACTGATCCCTGAGGTACACCTACTGAGAGGTCAAGGGGAGAGGAGAAAGTGTTAGAAAAAGAAACACTGAAAGTACGTTTAGAGAGATAGAAGGATATCTTCTACCGCTACCTCAAGGATATCATGCATGCCCCCCTGGAAACCAAGGTACAACACTTTAACCTTGTTCAGCATATCCCACAGCTCCCTAGGCACCAACTAAAGTGTTTTGCTAGGATCAGACCCATAGCAACCAATCTGTCATATCAAGGGTTCAAGGGGCATTCGAGGGGACATGGGACCAGTAGTTCACTACAGCTAAAGAGAGCAGCAGAGGGGTGGATCTACAGTGATAGTGTGTTACACAACATGGAGCTCATGAAATGTGGATCACATCTCCAGGGACACCATGATGACCCGTGTGTGTGTGTGTGTGTGTGTGTGTGTGTGTGTGTGTGTGTGTGTGTGTGTGTGTGTGTGTGTGTGTGTGTGTGTGTGTGTGTGTGTGTGTGTGTGTGTGTGCAGTGATATGTGCCCCAGACAGAAATAAACACATCAACAAATATGTCCTACTAGCTCCATGAACCAAACATATTTGGGCTGTCTCTGACAGTGGCAGCCCAAATATATTGTTGTCAGGAAGCTATTAGGACATATGTGACAGATGTGTGTAACCATGTCAGGGGCATATATCCCTAAGGATGGTTAACATCCACTTAGTTCCCCCCATGATGGTTCATAGACCAGTACACAACACATTACAAAGCAATGGTTTGTGTGGCTCCATGTAACGAGAAAGATTAAGAGAATTATGATGTTGTAGCTGTTGCATGACTATCACTTCGAGGGTGATGTTGAAAATCCTGTCCTCTTGTCCCACAGGCATCCATAGCACGATCCATCCTTGAAGAGAGGTATTTCCATGTGACTGGACTGAAGTCTGGACAACACTTCCATGAAGCTCACCCCTTGGTGTTTCAAGTGATTGTGTTGGTGGTGCAATGTTTGACCTGATGTTCACAGCAACCTCTGCTGGAACAGTCACATATGGACATGAATTCATGGTAACATCCAGGTATCAGACCTGTACAGTAAGCCTGATCATCCACAGAGTTGCCAAACCATGTGGACAACACATGAGCAGTTCACTAGTGTTACTAAAGTATTCCTATTTAGTTCTGTCAATGTGGAACCATACTCAAGGCTAGAGTATCCCTCAAACAAAAGAAGGCATGACCTACATCACAGGAGTCCACTTATTGTATGATCATGAGTGGACTTTGTGATGTATACATGCGATGACATGATGACAGTGATACACTGTTGTGAGTGATTAAGTCGTGATTCAGGGGACAGACTTCCACAGTGATGTAACGTCCATAGTTTGTGTGTTGCTCAATATAATCAATGTCCTGAGATTGCTGTTGGTTGACATATCTCAGTACATGGGCTACATCAACAAACAACCAGACCAAGTGGATAAGTGTTATCACTGGTGAAATGTGTTACAATCTTAGTTAAACAACAACACAACTTTATACATAACCCAATGCCCAGCCTAAGGTTTCAATGTGTGTGCTACACATTAACATCTTAGAAAGATCATTGCGTTATCCAGTGAGTTAGCCTGTGATTCAAACTCCTATTGTGCAACTGTCTCACTGGAGAACAAAATGCTCACCCTAGGATCCCAATGTGTAGCACACACATTGAGATCCTAGAGTGTACATTGGGTTCCCCAGTAAGTCAGCTGCACAATAGGGTTTGATCCAAAGACAATAGTGATGCATGTTTCATCTGTCCTGTGTGTTATTTCCCTGCTAAGTCACATAGCTGTTTCTTTGGTTTTCCCCTCAAACACAAGTGATGCAGATGAATGTTCAGTGTTGCACCAGTTGTTGTGCTAAGGGGTATGTTCTGATCAGATCTAACACACATCATGGCCATGTAACACTGTCGTGTTATATGGCTACAGGGATGGGTTGCCAGGTAAATTTGGACAATAATGTGTGTGTGTGAACCAATGTTGTAACAAACATCCAACAAACATTTTACCCAGGCACAAGTTGTGTTCACTGCATTGTTTGGCAATGCATTGGAGACAACCCTTCCACCCAATCCATAACTGAATACACAGCAGATCAGACAGGATTCAAAAGCACAATGTTTCTTTATGGGGAGGGGGGCAGATAACAGGTTGGGCCTTCATTTCTTCTTTTTTGGGGGGTGGCTTAGACTGGGTGCCAGAGGTGGCTGATCGCCTGGTCACCCTCTGCCCCCCAGGTGTGGCTTCAGGGATAACACTGGAGGGGGTGGTGGGTGCAGTGGACCCCTATGTGGAACGCTGGTTCTCCCTCTCCATCCTCAGGTTCTCCCTGCACTTATTCTCTCGCAACTCCACCAGCACCTGTGCTAATATGTCCACCATCCCAGTGTGGAGCTGGTGGAGTTGTGTGTTCACCCTGGCCATCTCCGACTCCAGGGCTTGGATCCTGGTCTCCTACCTGTTGGTGTTTCTCCAAGAGGAATCATTAACCCACACGGATCCAGTATATATAAATGAGAGCAAAATATAATGACACAGGTCAGGTTATAGTTCGTGTGAATCAGCGAGACAATATAGGAAGGCGCTATAAGCCAGGAGGCTAATAGGCCTTGATAGCGGAAGGCCCAAAGAACACTCTCTACTCAGAGAGTGATACAATAGCGACTTGTGACCACAAGGGTGAACGAGGCCCTGGATGCATAATGGACTACCGGGACAACACTGGGTGACTGCAACCGGGGTGCAGTGTAATGCCAACCGAGACAGCAGAACTGTGACCCAAGGATAACGGCATCAACCCCCAAGGGTTAACAAACGCTCAGGCCTGATGGCGACTGCCAGGTAGTTGAGACAAACTGAGGCGCCCAGGAGACCAACCTCAGAAGGGGAGCAGTGACAGGCCAATCGTACCGTGTGCAAACAGAAATACCTCCTACCCTGGAGTATGGAGATACAAGGCACAACAGAGTGACTGGGTCGCAGTAGCTGAATGGCAGAGCAGTAATCTAGGCAACCAAAAGGGTCTCTACGAGACCTGGACAGTGCACCGGAAAGATCCCCAAGCAGGATAACCGGATGGAGTGGTGAACCGGGCCTGAGTGGTACTCAGAGCAGGAATGTCTTCCTAACCGGGTCAGTACACAGAGCAGGAATGGCAGCCAATCCGGGTCGATACAAAGAGCAGGAACGTCAGCCAGGCTGGGTCGGTACACAGAGTAGGAACATCAGCCAATCCGAGTCGATACACCAAGCAGGAACGTCAGCCAGGCCGGATCGGTACACAGAGCAGGAACGTAATCAGGCAGAGTAGTCAGGCAGTCCGAGTCATACGCAGGATTCACACGAAACACAGAGCAAGCACTAAGCAACGGGAACACCATGAAAGGGCCCTGCAGAAGTGACAGGGTTCAGTACTTAAAGGCTAACACTGGGAGGAGCAACATCACGTTAGCCAATAAAAAGGTATTCAGGAAATAACACTGTCAAAATGTCCCCAGCAATAACAAGGCAGCCATGATATTGCCCACCACATCAAAGGACCCACTGCTGCCCACTGATGTCTGTGCTGGTTGAGGTGGTGGAGTGAACAAGTCCCTCGGCAGAGGGTGCTGGGGCTCCCTAATCAGGCCCAGGTGTTGGTAGTCAAGTGGCCAAGGGTCATACCTTGGCCACTGGTAGGTGCTTGGCCCATACCTGGTATCATACCTGTGGCCATGCTGGGGAGCCATCCAGGAAGGTAGATCCATCTGGGTGGAATATGGCCCATATTGGCTGGTGGCCACATTCCCGGGCAGCCATTGTCTCCCTGGTGGTGGTGGTGCTGCTGCTGGAGGGTAATAGCTCCTGGAGGTGATGGGATGCATCCATCTCTCCCCCTGCATCCAGCCGCTGTAGAATTGTGGAATTTCCTGTGGTGGTGCAGCCAGTTGAGGGGCAGCCAGTTGAGGGGCAGCCAGTGGTGATGCAGCCAGTTGGGGAGGAGGTGTGGAGATTGTGTACGGTTCCCATTGGCTGGTCCCCTCCTCCGTATATTCCTCACTGGGTGGTGTGGTCGGCTCCTCCACGGGCTCCTGCTGTAATGGAGGCCCATAAGCTGTGTGGAGAATTGAGATTGTGTGATTAGTAAACCTGGCCATGATGAGATTAAAGGGATACTAATACATGAAATGCGGAAAGGGAAATATATGTTGTAGGGGTTATCCCCCTGAGTGAAACACGGGTACTCCCACTGCTGAAGGGTGTTTTTTTTAAAAAGTATCACAGTTCAGAATTGCTTTGGTGCAATATCCCAGTGGCCTGAAGTTGTACATTGGCACTGTTGCTACATTATCCTATGGGGATTTATGTCCCCTGGACGAAAGCTGTCCATAGGATGGTCTAGCAACATCGCCATTGTACTTCCCTTATTGAGAAGTAGAAATTGAGGGCTAAAGATGTCCTACTTGAGCACTGTTTTATTAATATGGGGTCTAGAGACCTTTCACTAATTATTTTTACATTAATTAAATAGAACAAAAGATAGAGAGTCATGGATTCCTACTTTGGCACATCACTATTAATGTAGGGTTTATAAAGTCAACAATTATTTATTCGCATTTTATCAGGTGAGGAATAGAGTGAGTGATTTATGGATCACCCCCTTTGGAAAATTATCTTTTTTTAACCGTCCTCACCCAGCATTGGATAAGAAAATAAGGAAGGGATTTAAATATCTTTTCCTCAGGCAAAATTAATCAACATGGCATCTCCAGGCAGTATATTATAATTCATCTCCTATATGCAGATGACATCAGGGTGGATAGGTGAAGGGTTCATGAAATTCCAACACAACAATTGTTAGACATCTAAACCACACAATATGGTTAAAGGGATAGCAATGTTTCATAATAAAAGCAGCTCTAATTAATCATCATAGTATTGTGGCCTTGGAGAGTGTTATTTCAATTCTGTCAGAGTTGTAGTTCAAGAGTAATTGAATGATAAAGTATCCCCCTCCCGCCCCTTTTACTAATGTAACACTGCTCACCTCAGAACAGCTGGGAGGTGCCCAGGTACACTGCAGAGAGGGACAATCTTAATTAAGATAAGGGAAAAAGCCGAAAAAACTATCAAGGGGGGAAGGGTTTTCATTGTTCTCAGAGTAAAAAGATTGTCCCCTGCTGTTATCTGTCTTGTCTTACAACAAGATTCCACATCTGAGGAGGGCAGTGTTACATCAGTAAAAGGGGCGGGAGGGGGAAACTTTATCATTCAATTACTCTTGAACCACAACTCTGACAGTATTGAAATAGCACTCTCTATGGCTCAAATACTATGAAGATTAATTGGAGCTGCTGTTTTTGTGAAACATTACTATCCCTTGAAAGATTGACAGTGTAGGTGAATGAGGGTAGACAGTGGATTAAAATTTATTTCAAAGACTTCTAAAATCTTTGCTGCTTATGCAACCACAATGCAATGCTTTGTGAAGAGATACATACCAATTTGGCAACTGAAACGTTAATCAATGGTCAGTGGAGTACACCTCTCTGTTGCCAGTAATTATGCAATGTAAAGTCACGAAGCAATGGTTAATGGATGTGTTTGAAGCTGGTGCAAGGGAGATTTGGTAGACAAGATTAAGTAGGCAGGGAGCTGGGAAGTCTTTTATTTCCCTCCAGTTGTACCTGCTTAAAATAGGTGGCAATCACCCTCTAACCCATATACTATCATCAATACAGTGTCTTCGAGACTGCATGCTAATGATGTAATGTCCCCCTTCATGCCCCAGAACCATTACAATATAATTGGCCCCCAAAGGTACATAATGAAGCCATTTTCAGGTGGATGTTGCTGTACATTATAAAGAGACAGAGATCTATTTGCCCTCTCTCTTTGTTGTTTATAGCTCTTTTTTTAATACATAAAAATAGGGACAAATTCTTGTTTTGTGTTTGATTTAAACATAATAACCCCCAGGCAAGTGCATGCATAATTAAATGACCGATGTGCTTTATATTGCTGTAAAGTCTGTCGCACCTTTGTTCAGAGCTCACATCAATAGCAGAATATTAAATTATAGTACATAAAGTCAGACTGAACAATTATAGCTAAACAAGATTAATCAAACATTCTAAAGGACTAAGGAAAATAAGGGGTAAATACAAGGTAAACAACAATATTATGAGAAGTAGTTATTTATGGGTTTGAAATACATTTCAAGCAGGGAAAAAAAGATACAGTTGCAACATTGCTCAGGTAGATCACAGCAATTTCTTTTCAGGGAAATACATGTTCAAAGAGTATTCTCTAAATCAATGAATAAGCAGTTATTTACTTTGTCTTACAGAGGTATATTGTACAAGATAATGAGGGGACCACAAGTTACAACCTGACACATTTCATGTCAAAATTTACACTCTATCAGAGGTATGAAATAAATGTCAAGATTGTGGAAACCTGAAGAGAATTTCCTGAACCAAGTAAGGACCAGAACTGTGTGCAATGTATCACAATACAATGCTTTGTGCAGGCCTCTGGTGGTAAAAGGGTTAAGCGTGGCATCTAGTCCTCCAAACCAAGCACCAGATATGAATGTTTGTCTTCCTTCAGCCTATTTATTTGGAAAGATTTTGTCATTGTTGTTTTTCTCTACTGTGTTAATTAAGAATCCAAAAAGCTGCCTAAGGAACAAACAACCCTTCTAATAAATTATTGAATCAACACTTTTTTGTTCAGTCTTGTGACAAACAAGGAATCTGTTAGATGAACAGAACAACTCAGGCCTATATATTACAAGGGGTGCTGACATTCATGTTTCCGCAAGGGCATTCACTGCAAAGCAATACAGAAAACAAGCAGTTGAAACACTTACAGGCATGTCAAAGTTAATATTTCCTGGATCATATATACTATCAGAAATGACCATGTACTGCCCAGGGTGAGTAATATATACACACACACTATGTTTCACCCACACACCCACAGTGACAGCCTTTAGTCTGTCTGATTATTTATATCTTTCTTGCTCTATTTGTCTGTACCTCTCTTTTAGTCTATCTCTTTCTCTTTCAAACAGTATCACTCTTTCAGTTTATATTTTTCCCTCTTTCAGTCTGTGAGCTTCATACTATTAACAGCACTAAAAGCGTTATTAGGGGACAAATGAGTCCTGGGTGGTAAACACACAGCTGTATCATCGGAATCCTATTGTTTGGCCAGCATCCACTGCAACAAGTGTTGGTCGCCAAATCCCACATTGCTGACAAACCCTTGTTCAGCTTTTAGTTCTTACAAAACACGCTAAATAGTGTGAGTTGTGAGATGTGGGAACATCAAAGGAAACTAGATAACTCTCAATGATTGATACAGTGTCAAACAATGTGAGTGAGCTAAAAATACAATAACCCACCCAAACACTAACCCTACACTACCCCTAACAATATAAATAAAGTGAAACAATACTAGCTCTAATACTATTATTTCATACACACCCCATAGCTGTAACACTTATCTGTCATTGACTGTAAGTCTTCTTCTGTAATCTTCTATCTTTCTTCCTTCTTCTCAACTTCTTGTCTTCATCGGAAATATAATGTCACTATGAATTTAAAAAATCAGGGTAATGTTATATATGCCCTGAAAAATAATCAGGCCATACTGTTCACTTCCTGCTAGAAGCTGATTGGCTGTCAGGTGCATAACCCCACATCCCAGTCAATGGAAGCATGGGAACCATTTTGAACAGAGACTGGCCATATAAAAGCCAGTCTCTGTTCAGATTTCCTTCATCATGGCTCAGATAATGGCCCGTATATGGGGGTGGTGGTGGGATTTTTGCTCTGCTTTCCTGCTGCCACTGGCAATTTACAGATATGGCCTACATATCCTTGGGGGCATATATATATAATGTGAACATGTTTTTTTTTTGTTTGTTTTTTAAGATAAGATAAGGACAATTAGAAGATGAGAAGAAAGAAAATAGAAGATTACAGAAGAAGACTTACAGTGGATGACCAGGGTGCTAAAGACCCCAGTGGATAGTAGACTTACAGGTCAGTGTTCATTGTCAGGGGATATTGTGAACTTTAGAGGGATTAAGGAAACAGAAAACTCACAGCGCTAACTCACATTAACCCTTACATTAATTTTACAAATAAAAATTAAGAATCCAAGTGAATAAATATAAATAACAGCAAGAAGTGTGAGGAATTAACCCTGTGAGTGCTAGTGAGGTATACAAAGCTCTATAATACATTGCATACCCCACTGGCACTCATTGGGTTCACTTTCTTTTCTTTTCAATTATGTTTTTGGATCCTTGGATGTACTGACATGGGCCTTAGGGCCCCATATCAATACATCCAGGGGTCACTAGTGTAGGGATCACTAGCTGTGCATGTGCATTCACATGTGTGTGTGTTACAAACTACTTTTCAAGTACATGTCAGTGCTTTTTAACACTCCTTAGGCACTCAATGTCTAGGTTTGTTAGGTGCTATTATAACACAAATATAGAGTCCACCACATATAATTGAACACCAAATTCATCTACTTTTTCACTGTGAACAATGGACGCAAATTTAGCGTCCATTGTGCATTTTAACTGTCGGTAGTTTGTCACAGTACAGGTAATAGAGTACCTGACCATGACTTAAGACTATGGTAGCCACTTTTTTTTAAATGGTGGTAATATATCAAGCCCTGAGTCTTTCCCTCTCTCTTTTAACCTGCCCTCAGTTTCAGTCTGTCTTTCAGACTCTCAGTCTGTCCCTTTCTTTTTTAAATCTCTTTCTCTCTCTTTCAATCTCTCTTTTTCAGTCTGACTCTCCTTGTTTTTTTCTCAGTCTGTATTTCTCGATTTCAGTCTGTCTTTTATGCTGTCGGTGCCAATCTCTTTTTCAGTCTGAGAATGAAGACAGCTGGAGAGCTACATGTTTTCAGCTTCACTTTCTGCACTAATTATAACAGCTGGTGTTAAACAGACAGTCTGTGAACTCAGCCAAGTTGAGTAACCAGATACATATAATACAAATAAATATTGTTACCAATGACAGAATTTATTTTTTACGTTTATTGGATCATAGCTCAAAAGAGAAAAAGTTAAAATACTATGACTACAAAACCTAAAATGCATTTCCATCAGCATGCATTCCCAGGGGTGTGGCAGGCTAACTAAACTGGGATAAAAAGAGAGACAGAGATGCACTAAGGCATGATAAAGAGTTGATAAACTGGAGATAACTTCTGCAATGGTATCAGTTCTCCATTTCCAATGTTATTCTATGGAGCCTATTCAGAAAGATTTCTCAAGTGGGTGAGCTCATAGCGCATAACTTCATAGAATAGAATAGGAATAGAAGTGATACCACTGCAGAAATTATCTGCAGTTTATCACCTCTTTATCTCACCTTAGTGCATCTCCCACACACAGAGAGAAAAAGACAGAGAAACAAAGAGAAAGAGAAGACTAAAGGGGAAATATATCCTTATAGCTTTAAGGAGTGGACATGAGAGGTAGCTATAAGAAAAAGTCAAGGCCCCTTTAGGAGTCAGGAGATGAGATAGACTAAGACTAAGCAGACCTCAGTCAGTGAGACTTGAAAGTGAGAACCACAAAGAAAATAGAGGAGCAGGCCTGATAGGAAACTGAGAATGAAAGCCGAGAAAAGCTGAGAATGGGGAAGATGGACAAGAGAGCACCTTAAGAAATGACCAACATATGGAAAATTACAAAAGAGTATGTATGAAGTGGGAGGCAAAAGATGGAGAGGCAAAGTACCAGTATGGACTGTAATATGCCACTCATATGGCACATGCTATATTTGTATGAAAATATGAAAAGCACATACTAGCTATATATATATATATATATATATATATATATATATATATATATATATATATATGTATAGTCACACACACATTTTGTTTTCACAGTATTATTCACTTCAGATTCAAAGAGTTAAATTAAATCAGTACATTTCCAATACACATAAAACATATTGTCAACTCAGGGTTTTTGTGTGTCTTGAAGACTACCTGATTTCATGGCGTGCCAAGATGTATTAGTTTGTTCATTTGTAAGGTTTACTGCAGTGCACAGGCATGTGATATGTAATTGGATGTTTTTTTTTATTCTATAGACTTTTTTGTTTCAGTTTTATTTCATTGGTCTTTATTTCATAAATATTGAATATTTAGAGAATTTCATTATAATTATAAACTAAAAATTAAAAAAAAAAACAGTAAGGGAACATCATAACTCAACTTGTCTTTTGGGTAACATTTTGGGCTACATGCTCAAAGAAAAAGTGAAGTGATTCAAGCTGAACACCAGCTGCATCACATGGAACAAATAAAAAGAAAAAAATCCCACAAAATCGAAATGAGCTTCTAATTACTTGAATGTTAAAAGCCCCATTTAAATAAATTCGATTTGGGAGAATTTTTATTAGTTTTCTGTGATGTGGATGGCCTGCCCTTGATCTACTATACTTTGTGTTTGTGTCTGTAGCCCAGTGTATTTTGGAAATTCTCTGGTTGATAACTAAATATAGAATTGAGTTTAAGAAAAGGAAAGGAGATGCAGCCACAGTCCCCCCAGATCTATGCAATAAAAAACATAACTTATATCTCAATATCTTCTTGCTTCTATCCGCTAACCTGGTAGTGAACAGGCTAATAAGATAAAAGAGAAGAAAGAAGCATACAAGGAGAGCACTAGATATTCATAATAATATATATATAATATGTATATATATATATATATATATATATATATATATATATATGTATATGTATATATAAAAAAATTTATAATAAAAAGCATGTAAAATGTACATGAAAAACACAAAAGCAATATAAACATACATAGTACAACACTGTGAATAGCACTATATAGTAAGTTATCTCCAAAATGAACATAAAAATATATATGATGTATAATATTGCAGCTTTACCCCTGGATCCTATTACTCTGAGCAATATCTGAATATGCTGTTGGACATATATATGTGAGAACTGGATAGTATACTGTCCTTCTTAGAACAGTCCCAAACTACATAGTATGGAAGAAGCAGCAATAGTGGAATACAGAGTTTAAACACAGTACCTCCCATTTCCATGTTGTCAAATGAGAGCAGGTAAAGATATAGATGATAGATTTGTTACCTCCGGTCTCTGTATTATTATATGCGGGCTCATGGAGAAGAAAATAGTAACTTTTTTGCTTCCCAAATACTTGGCAACTGGACAGGTAAGTGCTCTCTATAAATGTTCTCCACTCAAATATCTATAGATATGATGTGGGCTATATTGGTACTCTGAATACACCAGTGGGCAGGTATATAGAAAGGCTCACCTCTTGCCTTCCATCTCTGTGTTGGTCTGTGCAGGTATGCAAGCTTCTCAATATAAGTCACTCCACCTCTCCCATCCGTGGGTCAGAATTCAGAGTCCACTGTACATATTGATACCAGATCTCTGGGATCTGAAGAAGTACCTGTACAGGTATGAAAAGCATAGGATTCTGACCTCACAATATATGCACTGCATGTCTGGATTCCTATAACAATTTAATAGATGGATATCCTGTCCATGGACACATTTCTCAGCTGCCAGGAGATGCCGAGATCTGATATCAATACATACAGCAGATGCTGAATTCAGTCCCACGGATAGGAGAGGTACAGTGACATATTGCAGAGTGTGCTTACCTGCATTAGATAATCCCCTTTAAAAATATATTCAACTGCCTCTAGCCCAAATCTATGTTCAATGTTTGAATATAGAGAGATCATGTCAAAAGTCTTCTTGCCATATTATTTCATTGCATGTTTGTGGTAAAGACATGGTATCACATTTATAACATGTTTCTGTAGATGGTAATCTATGAAGTCAGATAAGTTTGAGGTCAGGAAATTGATGCCCGATATAATGGTTCATCATGGAGGGTTTAATTTATCTTTGTGTATTTTACTCCCATAAGCATGTTCTATACGATCGCAAAATGCCTTCTATCTTATAGAACATGCCTATGGGATTAAAATATTGAACAAAAAGAAAGAGATTGTCTATATGTTAAAGAAGTTTCAATGGCATATTATTATCACCTCCCTAAAATACACAAAGATGAATTAAACCCTCCCAGATGGCCCATTATATCGAGCATCAATTCCCAGACTTCCAGGCTCCTCAAGGCTCCATTCTTGGCCCTCTTCTATTTTCTCTTTTTATAAATGATCTGCCCAAGGTTTGCAAATCATCTTCAGTACACATGTATGCAGACAACACCATACTCTGTGCTAAACACTCAAACATATCACACCTTGAAGCCATATTACAACATGATTTCTGCGAGGTCAAAAGATGGATAGCAAGGAACAAACTGTTCTTAAACACAGACAAAACTGTCAATGATATTTAGAACAAAGCACAAACAGCGTAATCTCAGCAATACCCACCTATCCATTGTAACAGAGTCTAATCATAAATTGGCCCCAGTGGACTCCTACAAATATCTTGGTATGTGGCTTGCCCCAACCTCACTTTTGGTCATTATATTGACAAATTAACCTCCAAGCTTTATCCAAAAATCGGTACTCTTTTTAGACACAAATCAGGTTAAAGTCCCCTGGTTAGAAAACGTATTGTGCAACAGATGTTGCTGCCTGTCATAGACTATGGTGATGTAGTTTATACTCCAGCGCCAGAAATCCATCTTAGTAAACTTGACACCCTGTATAATTCAATATGCCACTTTAGCCTCCAATGTAATTACACTACTCATCGCTGTGATATGCTAAAAGAACTAAATTGGTTAACACTCAGATCTAGATGTACCCTTCACCTTTCTTGTTTAGTACACAACCACTTCTCTGGAAAACTACCAGACTACCTGAGCAGTATGCTCACTCCTGCTCCCCATACTAACTATAACCTCCGCTCCACTGCTAACAACTCACTACATATACCACAATACAAGAAAGAAGCAGGAAGATCTCCCTTCTCCTTCAGAACTCCAAAGGCTTGGAATAATCTGCCTGAAATAATCAAATGTGCTCTCAGTCTAACCGTATATAATTACATATAATATAACATGTAATATATAATGTTTCTCAGTTTGTGTACATATGCAACCCTTAACTGAAAACGAGAGAAATCTCAGTGTATTCTTCCTGGTAAAACATTTTCTAAATAAAAATAAATAAATAACATATATTTGGGCTTGAACCCGAGTGTGGCAATTTATACCCTTTCGGGAAAGAAACTACTTGTAAGTATATCACCTATCATCTCTATTGTTAACTATCTTTCTTTGGAGATTACATTTTGGTAGACTGAGCAAGGACAGTCCATATACTCCTCACAAGCGTCTTTAGCTTGCCTAACTGTCATGTCAGACGAGTGAGGACCAGGGATGGGTGAAACCTGTCGCTGTGTTCCTGCTGGAAATTTCGTGAAAACCACTTTGTTATCCGCTTTTTCGTAGGAAAATCCGATTTAAAACTAGCAGTTAAAATTTTCGCACCTTTCGCCCATTGGACAAAATTTTTCAACATTTTTTTCAATGGCTATAAAGTTTCCGCCCATTGATTTATGTTGTTTTTGCACTTCTGCTGTAAAAAGGTGACGTTTTCACTGAAGGCAGACACATAGAAACAGCTATAGAGCAAGATAGACTTGCTGTGCTGTTCTGCTGTGATATTTTGCAAAAATTGAGGCAGGAAAGGCTCATAGTAACTGCTATCACTATGGGCAGGGTGAAAAATAATCAATAGAGGAGCTGGAAGGCCCCTTATGTGTCCACTGAGTCTGAGGAGGAGGAAGTGACTAGCAGTACTGAACCAATGCTGTCCAGTCCCCCTAAATCACCCCAGGGGATCTTGGAGAATTTAATGGGAAGGGAGGGAGAAAAGGGAATGGGAATGAAAGAAGAAAAGGGAATGGGAAGGAAGGGAGGTCAGTTGCCTGTGCCTGCTGCAAGACGTGCTGCCCCTGCTGCCAGTGCCACTATTGCTGTACCTGCAGCCACTAGTGTTGTACCTGCTGCCAGATGTGCTGCCACTAGTGTACCTGCTACCAGTGCTGAACCTACTGCCACCAATATTTTGCCTGCTGCTAGTGTTTCTTTTAGTACTCAGCGGGGGAAGGAGAAAAGTATGCAAGTGTGACAGCAGGGGACCCTCTGTCACATTGCTCGTCACCTCCTCCAAGCAGCAATGAGATGTCTGGAATAGAGCAGCATCATGTAGGGACTAGTGGTGGTGGTGGTGTTGGAGAAGCTGGGGTGGAAGAGAAATTGATGGCCTTTTTATCAGAAAGTGAGAAGGAATGGGAGACAGGGATGAGGATGGGCATCAGCACCACTACTAGCAATCAGCTTTTGGAATTTGTGGAAATCGAAACTGGTCTAATTCCTGTTGCTGCTGCTGCTGAGATAAAAAGAGAGCACGGTGCTGAAGATGAGGCTAGTGTGCCACAGACCAGCGTGGACACAGTGGGAAATGGGGCCAACAAGTAATGCAGGAATGTGGAGAAGAAGAAGAAAGAGGCCATTCTTCTCCACCTGTTCCCTATCCCTCCCCCCAGAAGTCATAGGTGTGGGACTATTATTCTCTTCCAACAGGCACAGTGCAGTCATCATCAACAATGGTACAGTGCAAAATTTGTGACAAGTTAGTGAGAAGGGGAAAGGAGGGAACACACCTTGGCACAAGCTCCCTGATAGCACATGTGAAACACATACTCCATGTCATTTATGTCAAACATGTTAAAGCCAAACAACCATTGCAGAAATCTAGCACTGTTGTTACTGTACCCCCTGACTCTCCAGAAAGGTGGAGATCAAAGAGGAGGAAGAATAAAGAAACCCAGATGGACACTGGAAGCTCACCATCAATATCACCTTCTTTCTCTAGGGTAACAAGTACATCTCCTGCCAATCCACCTCGTTCATCAATACCTCCCCTGCCAAATGATAGACACTTTTGATGTAAGTGGTGGCAGCTCATCTCTACCCATTGCACACTGTGTGGTGCACTGACCACACATGCCAGTGTGGTGGAGGAGAATCGATACCAGGTCATCAGGTGGCATCTGTGGAGATTCCATCCCACAGAGTATGCTAGGATTCTGGCAGGGAGGGTTCATCATTACTGTTAAACTGTCAGCAAGTTGTCATGTGTCCTTAGCGGGTCTGGAAAAGGGGTACAGTGACAGCGGCAGTACTTGGTTTTGGGTGTCGTGGTGTTTGGATACAGTTGTGCCCCCAGAATTTATTTACCACACACACACTGTGCACATTGCAGTTGCTGATGGGAGCCACAGTTCCTGTTCTCAAGGGAAAAATATATATTCTAATAACAACGCACCTATGATTTTGGAGGAGGAGCAGGTGGAGAAGATTTAATGGCCAACTTCTTATTTTCTCCACATAGACTGGGGGCAACTTATTCTTTTGCTACTGCCTTAGGCGCATCACTGGAGCCAGTCTTGGCAAGTGGAACCTTCATCATCCATCTTCCATGTTACTGCTATTGTTGATCCCATTCCCTTTCAGCTGCCTAATCATCCTGCTGCTTAAACAACTCAGCAGCAGGAGTACAAACAGCAGTTGCAACTCAGGACTCAGGAGGACATTTTACAATGGCCAGTGGCTAATGGCCAACATGACCTGCTGGCACTAGGCCAATAGGGCAATTTTATTTTTTTCTCAGGACTTGTGCTTTGAAAAATAAAAAATAAATACATTAAAAAAACATAGTCCTACAAAAAGTAAGCAATTTTTTGGGGGTTTGTTTCTAAGAAGCCTAAGTCATACAAATCAATGTTTCCTTAGGGCTTGTGCCAAACAAGCTTAAAGGGATAGTAATACTTAAAATGTAAAAAAAAATATGTTGTAGGGTTTATCCCCCTGAGTAAAGCAAGAGTACTCCCACTGCTGAGAGGTGTTTTATTCAAAAGTTATTAATTTTCAAAGTTGCATTTTTAGGTGCAATATCACAGTGGCCTGAAATTGTACAGTGGCGCTGTTGCTACACCATCCTATGGAGATTTATGGTCAACTGACCAGAGTTGTCCATAGGATCGTGTAGCAACAGCGCCACTGTACAATTTCAGGCCACTGTGATATTGCACCTAAAAAATTCAACTTTGAAAATTAATAACTTTTGAATAAAACACCTCTCAGCAGTGGGAGTACTCTTGTTTTACTCAGGGGGATAAACCCTACAACATATATTTTTTTACATTTTAAGTATTACTATTCCTTTAAGTCCTACAAATCAATGTTTCCTCAGGACTTGGTCCTCTAACAACAAATCTAACAAATCATCCTCTAATAAAAACTCTATCAAGTCAAGTATCAGTCCACCCCAGTGGCAGCTTATGTCAAAAGGTTCCTAAAAAATAAAATAAGAAATTTGTATTTAACTGTCCCCCCAATAGCAGTCAAGAAAGCCCCCCAAAACAAATTCCCTGTTCAAATGATTCATTCATTCACCAACACAGACACCCTCCTCAGACCCCTTTATACCATGTCTTATGGTTTTTATTTTATTTTATTTAGGATTTTTTATTAACTGCCCCCCAATCCCAGTAAACAACCCCCCCAAAAATCATCCCCTGTTCAGATGATTCTTTCAACACACCTCACCAACACAGGCACCCTCATGGCCCTTTTATAATATGCCTTTGGGAAATTAAATAATATTTATTTTATGTTGTATGTAACTTCAATGTTCCCATTGATTTCAATGGAGTGAGCTAGGCGGAAAAAGCAGAAAAATGTAGAAAATCAGCACTTTTCGTGGAAAATTTTTCGCCAAGCGGAAAGTGCCATTTTTCGCCGATTTCAATTTGAGGCAACAATTTTCACCCATCCCTAGTGAGGACCATAAAAGTGAGTATCTATGAACTTTAGAATACAAAGTTTAAATATTTTGAACACCAAATGCAAGATTCATCATATATATTTATAATTGTGGACTTTGTGTAACGTTTGAGTATACAGATCACAGTATATGTAAAAAATTTGTTTTTTACATCTGATCATCTACATACCGTTTGGAGACATCGCTTCTAAAAATCAATCATTCAAGCATTCCATATTTTTATTTCACTCGAGGTTTTGTGAGTACACTTTTTACTAACAACCCTGGAGACATCAGTATGATGTTTGGTTAACATATATGTAAAAGGTGAAAAATTTAACCTATACTGTATGTCTATATATGCTTTATATATGATGTACTGATCGTGAAAGATTTATAGTCTTCCCCTTTGGCTATGTTTTGTTATGTTATTATACTATTACTTTGAATATTATACAGCCTATCATTCATTCCATTGTCATAAATTGTTTGTTGTATAAATGATTACCTTTTGTATTTTAGACAGTCAATCTTTGCTTTTCTCTCTTATATAGATATCATTGTAGGTGTTAGGGATGTCTGTGTAAGAGAGATATCTATATCGATATTATGATCCATTCTTTGTCATAGCACCTCTTATATCCCATCTGTTTTTTGCATTTTAATGATAGATAGAGCATCTATTTAGGAGAGTAGCATATATATATATATATATATATATATATATATATATATATATATATTATATTTTAGAATTACTAATACAATCATATCTAACACTTAGTCACTTATTGATTTTTTGGGCGCCTCTTCAAATCACAGCAATGCATACTTACCTGCCCAGTTGCCAAGAAGTAGGAAAGCAACAAAGTTACTGTTTTCTTCTTCATCTGCCTGCATATGATAATACAGAGATGGGAGGTAACAAAACTATCATTTATATCTTTACCTGCCCACTTTAACAACACGGAGACAGGAGGTACTGTGTTTAAACTCTGAATTCCCCTCTGCCCGCTTTTTCCATACTATGTAGTTTTGGATTGTGCAAAGGAGCACAGTATACTATCCAGTTCTCCAACGATATATTTGGATATTGCTCAGAGTAATAGGATCCAGGTGTAAAGCGGCAATACTATACATTATATTTTTTTATGTTTATTTTGGAGATATATTACTGTATAGCACTATTTACAGCATGGTACTTTGTATGTGTATATTGCTATTTGTGTTTTTATGAACATTTTACATGTTTTTATTATAAATGTAATACATTATTCAGAATATCTAGCACTCTTCTTGTATGCTTCTTTCTATAGAATTGAGTTTGTCTATCTATCTAACATATCTATCTATCTATCTATCTATCTTAATCCTGTGCTTGTTTTTGTATTGCACTATTACTATTTCTATAAAGAGCAGTGTACATCTATGGCACCATATAAATAAAGATACATACGTACAAATGTCACTCTGATTGTGCATACTAAATATATGTATGCTGCTCTAAATTAGAATTCAACTGATAGGCATGCATCTTTAAATGCCTTTCTTTGATTATAGATTACATGGTAAGAAACTGGTCTATCACCATAGACAGAGAATAAAAGAATGTTTTTCCATGCATTTACACATTATATTGCTTGTCACATTAGAGTACAACACAATGCTACAGACTCTGTTGGTTCTTTATAAAAATAGAAGTAATTATATTATAATTATTATTATTATTATTATTATCTTAATCATTTATTTATAATGAGACAGCATATTCTGCAGAGCTGAATTAGATAACTGATTACAAACACATGAAATACTTGATAAATGGATACAAATGGTGGAGAGGATTATCCTCATAATCTAGGGGGTGATGGGGAACAAATGTAACATAAATACATTAAAAGGAATTATATTTAGCTATATAGAAGGGAAAGGTTTGGGTCAGCTGCAGAGTTTGTCCCTTAGACTGGTTAGCAGGACAATGTAAAGCTGCTATTTTTGAAACCTTAGTACAGACAGAGGTACCGTGTAAACTGCTTTGAATAGATGTGTCCTGAAAGAGTGCTTGTATGGTTAAAGCTAGGGGAGAGTCTGATGGAGTGTGGCAGTCAGTTCCAAATATAAGGAGCTGCTCTGGCATAATCATGGAGTTGAGATCAAGAGGTGGTGGTAAAAGGGGATACAAAATAAAAAATAATTTACTGAGCATAAAAAAACAGTTGGGGTTCATTTACATATGGGTACAAATATATATGAGAGATCTATTGTGGAGAGCTCCAAGAGCGAGTGATCAGAGTTTAAAAGTAATCGTTGCAGACACAGGAAGCAAGTGTAACACCTGGCAAAGTGGGGCTGCAGAGGAAGTGAGACACATGAGATTAAATAACCTGATAGCAGCATTCATGATAGACTGAAATGGTGAGAAAGCAGCCAATTGGGAGGATGTGCAATAGTGGATCTGAGACAAGATGAGGGAGAGGACTAAAGTTTTGATAGTATACTGTGAAAGAAAAGGTGCAATTCTAGAGATGAGTGAGACTTTGTGAGATAGAGTATTTGAGGAGTGAAGAAGAGGTCAGATTCGAAAATGAATCATAGATGTTATAGTGGAGACGTTCATATTAATGGTAGTATCAGGTATGCAAACAGTACCATAAAGGTCTCTTTTTGCTGAGTTTAGTTTTAGGTAGCATTGGAACATCCAGCAGGAAATGTCAGATAGACAGTTGGGGACATGAGAAAATAGGGTGGATGACAAGTTGGGAAAGGAGATATGTACCGTATTTCAGCATCATCAGCATAAAGGTGATATTGAAGGTCATAAATCACTAGGTTTGAGAGATAGGAAATGCATCAATGGATTTCTTTAGTGATGAGCGAGCATGCTCGGCCGAAGCTCGGTTCGGCTCGAGCATCGCTCTGCTCGGCACATGGCGGTACTCGTACGAGTACCGCATGTGCTCGCCCGCCATGTTCGGGTCTCCTCCCCGCACGTTTCGCAGCTGCTGCGCAGCCAATAAACGTGCGGGGAGGCTCTGACATCAGTGTAATGCCAGCAGCCATGTTGGCTGCTGGCATTACACTGATTGGCTGGCCAGAACCCGTAATCGGGTGCTGTATAGCACCCGACGCGCGAGTTCGGCTCATTCTTAGCCAGGGAGAGATGCGCTTAGGCAGGGAAAGTCAGTGTAGGGAGAATAAAATTGTTGAAACTCTTTCAAGACCCAAAAGTCCTTTTAAGGACTGTTGTGTGTGGGGGCAGCATTTATATTTTGTTTGGGGGGGGCACAATTTCCTTTTTTTTGTGGGGGGGATATTTGTAAGGTGACATATAATACTAGATGCACAGGAAGTCAGTGTAGGGAGAATAAAATTGTTGAAACTCTTTCAAGACCCAAAAGTCCTTTTTAGGACTGTTGTGTGTGGGGGCAGCATTTAATTTTTTTTGGGGGTGGCAGAATTTCATTTTTTTGTGGGGGGGGACATGTTCTAAGGTGACATTGTACTAGGTGCACAGGGACAAATATTTCACAGTGCAGTGACAAGCTGACATATTCTGTTAGGTGCACAGGGCCAATGATTTTACAACGCAGCGACAAAAAGGGCCATTTCAAACGTGTGCCTAGCCATAGATTATTGTCACATTCTGTTTAGTGTGCAAATTCACAAATTAACGTCACATATTCCGTTCACTGTGCCTAGCCGCAGATTAGCGTCACATTCTGTTTCGTGTGCCTAGCCGCAGATTAGCATCACATTCTGTTTCGTGTGCCTAGCCGCAGATTAGCGTCACATATTGTTTAGTGTGCCTAGCCGCAGATTAACGTCACATATTGTTTAGTGTGCCTAGCCGCAGATTAGCGTCACATATTGTTTAGTGTGCCTAGCCGCAGATTAGCGTCACATTCTGTTTCGTGTGCCTAGCCGCAGATTAGCGTCACATATTGTTTAGTGTGCCTAGCCGCAGATTAACGTCACATATTGTTTAGTGTGCCTAGCCGCAGATTAGCGTCACATATTGTTTAGTGTGCCTAGCCGCAGATTAGCGTCACATTCTGTTTCGTGTGCCTAGCCGCAGATTACCGGCATATATTCCGTTTAATATGAAGAAGGCGGGTAAAAAGGGACGGGGAAGTGGACGTGATCCTGATAGTTCAGGGCGCGGGTCAGGACGGGTAGAAACTGTGCCTGGTGCCAGAGCACAAGAAAGAAAGACATCCACCATACCTAGCTTCATGTCTCAGTTTATAGGGCGTCGCAGGACATCACTCTCGAGGTCAGACCATTGCGATCAGGTGGTCGGTTGGATTTCAGCTGATACTGCTTCCAGTCGGTTAAGCACCACCCTGTCTTCCACCAAGTCCACTCTCACTAGCCAAGAGTCTGGTCAACATAATCCTCACCCTGATCATCCTTCCTCCCACCATAGAGGGTCTGGCCAAAGAAGTGATCCCACACTGGGATATAGTGAGGAGCTCGTCTCATAACCAATCCTTGATTTGAACCTCTCTCCAAGCACGCTTGCAGAGGAACATGAGATCTTGTGCCCTGATTCACAACCTCTAGAGGGTACCCAATCACAAGAAGATGACAGAGGGGAACGGCATTTAAGGTCAAAGGAAGTGGATGATGATGATGAGACACAGTTGCCATCAAATCAACCACAATTACTGTCTCAAGACCTTGATGAGGAGGATGATACACAGTTGTCAATGACTGAGGATGTGGTGGGATCAAGAAATGAGGAGGATAATCAGAGTGAGGAAGTGGAGGAGGACTTGGTGGACGATGAGGTCACTGACCCCACCTGGGAAGGTGGAAAGCCGAGCGATGACAGCAGTCCTGAGGGTGAGCCATCTGCAGCACCGCAACAGGCTGGAAGAGGCAGTGGTGTGGCTAAAGAAAGAAGGCGGACCGCACCAAACCGGCCCGCAAATGTTCCACGGAGCACCCCCTTGCGTAAATCTCCCTTGCCAAGGGGTAGGTGTTCCGCGGTATGGCGTTTTTTTAAGGAAAGTGCGGACGACAAAAGAATTGTAGTTTGCAACCTGTGCCACACCAGAATGAGCCGAGGCATGAACACTAGCAACCTCACCACCACCAGCATGATCCGACACATGGCATCCAAGCACCGTAATAAGTGGGAGGAACGCCCGGATCGCCAATCTGTGTCTGCAGGCCACACCACTGCCTCCTCTTCCCCTGTTTTCGGTGCCGGCCAATCGCCTGTCGAAGGCGCAGGCCCGCATACCTCCCGCCCTGCACCTGTACCATCTGAAGCACCATCAGCGACCACATCCACTTCCCTGTCCCAGCGCAGCGTCCAAATGTCGTTACCCCAGGCATTTGAGCGCAAGCGAAAATACCCAGCCACCCACCCACAGGCCATAGCACTAACCTCACACCTTTCCAAATTACTGGCCATCGAAATGCTGCCATTTAGGCTTGTGGACACTGAGTCCTTCCGCAGCCTGATGGCAGCAGCTGTCCCTCGGTACGCAGTCCCCAGCCGCCACTACTTTTCCCGGTGTGCCGTCCCCGCCTTACACCACCATGTGTCCCTTAACATCACCCGTGCCCTGACCAACGCAGTTACTGGGAAGGTCCACTTAACGACTGACACATGGACAAGTGCTTGTGGCCAGGGACGCTACATTTCCCTGACGGCACACTGGGTGAATGTCGTGGAGGCTGGGAGCGACTCGGACCCTGGGATGGCACGGGTGCTACCCACGCCGAGGATTGCGGGCCCTACCTCCATCAGGGTTTCCGCCAGCACCTACGTTATTGGCTCCTCCTCCTCCGTTTCCACCTCCGAATTCTCTGCGCGCAGCGCCACTCACCCATCAGCCGGTAGCTGGAAGCAGTGTAGCACTGCAGTGGGGAAGCGTCAACAGGCCGTGCTGAAGCTGATCTGCCTTGGGGACAAACAGCACACGGCCTCAGAGCTGTTGCAGGGGATTAGTCACCAGACCGAGCAGTGGCTCTCGCCACTCAACCTGCAACCAGGCATGGTTGTGTGTGATAATGGGTGTAACTTGGTGGCGGCTTTGGAGCTCGGCAAGCTCACACACGTACCATGCCTAGCGCATGTATTTAATTTAGTGGTTCAGCGATTTCTAAAAACCTACCCCAATTTGCATGATCTCTTGACGAAGGTGCGCCGCGTGTGTGCACATTTCCGTAAGTCATCTACAGCTTCAGCCGGCCTGTTGACGCTGCAGCAGCGCTTACAATTGCCAGCTCACCGGCTGCTGTGTGACGTGAGCACGCGCTGGAACTCCACCTTCCACATGTTGGCCCGGCTTTGTGAGCAGCAGAGGGCAGTAGTGGAGTACCAGCTGTTACACGGTCGTCGCCTCTCCGTTCAACTTCCTCTAATCAGAAGTGAGGAGTGGGAATGGATGTCAGACCTCTGTGAGGTTTTACGCAATTTTGAGGAATCGACACAGATGGTGAGCGGCGATAACGCTATTATCAGTGTAACCATCCCACTTCTGTGTCTACTGAAACGCTCGCTGCTCACAATTAAAACCGACGCTTTGCATGTGGAAGAGGTGGAAATGGGGGAGGAAGAGCTTACACAAGGTGATAGCCAGAGCACCCTCACTTCGTCTTCTCAGCGACAATTGGAGGAGGTGGAGGAGGAGGAGGAGGAGGAAGACACGGTTGCCTCCGCTACAGAGGGTAGCCATGGAACTTTATTTCCATCTCTTCAGCGTGGGTGGGCAGAAGAGGAGGAAGAGGATGAGGAGATTGAGAGTCATCCTCCTGGTGAGGACAGCGAAATCTTGCCTGTTGGTACTCTGGCACACATGGCTGACTTTATGTTAGGCTGCCTTTCCCGTGACCCACGCGTTATACGCATTTTAGACAACACGGATTACTGGGTGTTCACCCTTCTGGACCCCCGCTACAAAGAGAATTTCTCATCTCTCATTCCTCCGGTGGAGAGGACAAGCAAAATGGTGCAATATCAGAAGGTTCTTGTCGAAAAATTGCTCCAAAATTTTCCATCTGACAACGCTGGCGGCAGAGTACGTGCTACCTTGGCCAACCGAGAAGGGGAGAAAAGGGGAGCACACAGCAGTTCCGACAAAGGCAGGGCAACACTCTCCAAGGCGTGGGACACCTTCATGACACCCCGCCAGCACCCTCACCCTGATGCGCGGCCTAGTGTCACAAGGAGGGAAAAGTTTTGGAAGATGGTGAAGGAGTACGTAGCAGACCGTGTCAGCGTCCTCACTGATCCCTCTGTGCCTTACAACTACTGGGTGTCCAAGCTGGACACGTGGTATGAACTGGCACTCTACGCCTTGGAGGTGCTGGCCTGCCCTGCCACCAGCGTTCTGTCTGAGTGGGTATTTAGTGCTGCTGGTGGCATCATAACAGATAAGCGTATCCGCCTTTCCACCGAAAATGCTGATAGGTTGACACTTATAAAAATGAACAAGGCCTGGATTTCCCCTGACTTCTCCACTCCACTGGAGGAAAGCCCCGGGTGAACATAAAGTCACTTTAGATATGTTATTTACAATGATGGGAATACTCTGTATTCCCATTCACCCCTTCCACCCAAAAAACGGGTATATGGTTGACTCTTAATCTTCTCATCCTCCTCCTCCTCTTCCATATGCCCTGGGATATAATTTTTATATAGGGCCAGCTCACCAGCGGGCCCTGTGATATAATTTTTATATAGGGCCAGCTCACCAGCGGGCCCTGTTTGACAATTTTTATATAGGTCAGCTCACCAGCGGGCCTTCTCATATAATGTTTTATTGGGTCAGCTCTCTAGCGGGCCGTCTCATATAATGTTTTATAGCGTCAGCTCACTAGCGGGCCTTCGCATATAATGTTTAGGATGGTCAGCTCCGCAGCAGACCCTCACCCATAATGTTTTAGATGGTCGGCTCAGCAGCAGACCCTCATTCCTAATGTTTTAGATGGTCAGCTTAGCGGCATGCCCTCGCCCCTAATGTTTTAGAGGGTCACCAGCAGGCCATTAATCCTAATTTTTCAAGGGTGTGTATGATGCCCTCCTTTATGTGTAATAAAGGGTGTACTGGAGTGACATTTCAGTCTAATTTTTGGCAGCCCTTTCACTTAGTGCATAGGCTTTATGAGTGTTGGACCACTACCTGAACTATTGTACCACAATGTGAATGAGGCCCTCCATTTTGTGATATACAGGTTGTATCGGAGTGCCTCAGGTCCTCCCATTGAATTAAATAAGGCTGGGGTGTTCGACAGAGCAGAAGGTAGTTCTTGGCTTCATCCACTAAGTCACTTCGTCACTTTTACTCAATGGATCAGACCCCACTGTTCCGACTATAAATTTTGGACTTAACAAGGGCAAACGGACATGTTGTAAAACCTGTGGTAGCTGCGGCCTCCGTTCCTGAATGCTGTACCTTACCCGGGCCATAACCACGTTGAACACCTGCTTTACGCTGCGCACGTTTCCCTCTTAATCATGGCCCCAGTTCCGAAAAATCGATGAAATTTTTTGCAGAATTTGCAGATGATATACAAGTAAATATACAGCAAATACTGTTTGGTAACAATTTTTCGCCTACAATCGTTTTTATCTTCCTTTTTGTGTGTTTTACGGTCAGTCTGTAAAAATGGCGTACTACGGGAGAAACATCGTTCCCAGCAGCGACGTTGGAGTCCAAGATGCATCCAGACATCCTCCCTATGCTGTCCCTGAACCATTTCTGTGGTGTTTCCATCATTTTCTGACCTTTTCCTATGAACCAGGCACCCTCCCCTCATCAGAGCAGGGGGTGCCTGGTGTAATGCTCGAGTCCTCCCATTGACTTCAATGGGGCTCGGGTGCTCGGCCGAGCACTCGAGCCTCCGGGGGCGCTTGGCCAGAGCATCGGGGTGCTCGATCATCACTATATTTCTTATTTTATGGTCTACATTATTACTTTTTATATAATTAAGACAGTACTATCCCTTTAAACTTCATAATCCATTTGTTTGGCCACCTCTGTCATTTTAGAAACAAACATTCTGCTCTGAATGTATTTCCCTGGTCAGTTTAGTATGATCTGCAAATATTATACTTTAGCTTTCTATACCAATATCAAGGTCAATTATAGATATATTAAAAAGCAGCAGATCAAGTACTAAACCCTGAATTACTCCACTATCAATATTAACTGTATTACAGAATATTCCATTTATAACACACTGTTCCCTGTCCTTCATCCAGTTATCTATCCAGTTGCAAAGGTTATCCCCTAGACCCATTTCCTTAATTTATACACCAGCCTCCTATGTGGCACTGTACCAAATGCCTTTGCAGAATCTAGATATACTACTTCTACTGTTTTACCATTATATAAGTTGCTAATTCTTCATAGACGTTCAAGAGATTTGTTTGGCAAGAGCTAATCTTCATACAATTATGTTGACTCCTGCTAATAAAATCTTATTTTCAGCAGTGTAATTCTCAATTAATCACTAAATATCCCTTCTAGCAGTCTTCCTACTACCGAGGTCAAATTCACAGGTCTATAATTCCCAGGTTCTTTTGTAGTTCCCTTCTTAAACCTTTGATTGCCAGAGTGTTATCCAATGCATTTCAACACAATGCATTGGATATCTCTCTAGCACTCAGTGGGTTAAATAAAGGTACCACATTGGCTTTTATAACGATCTTGTAGCACTGAGCCTGTGGTGAGATACTCTTTAAAGATTCAAAATTGTGGCTTTGCTACCACTGCACTCAGTTACTGAAGAGCCATTGGGTGTATATCATCAGGACTAGGTGCTTTGTCAGTCTTAAATTTTGTCCAGTCTTTCCTTGACCTCTTCTTGTGTTAACCCAATAACTGATAATGGTTGTAATTTTTATTTTTTAAGGCTCTTCTATCATTTCTATCTGTATATACAGATGTGTGACGGTTTGTACAAATGAATACAGGACAGGTACTTATAGGTAACAATCATTTTATTAAGCACAAATAATAAGTCAGTAAGGCATGTATCAGCAATAAACGGTAAACAGTAGCATTTGTATACAACAGAGCTTACGCCATTTATCAGAAGCTGGAGGCTGCCTTCATGAGAGGCACTATCTGTCTGGCCCAGAAGCAGAAATGAATGCGTGGTCTTCAGAGCCACAGGTCCACACCTGGAGGATACCAGACTATATGGAAAGGCAATCAAGAATGACTGTTTGAACCCCAGGTCCGCACCTGTAGGGAAACCAGACATAATTGATAGGCAGCAGTAGTGAAGAATGTCTGAGCCTAGGTCCGCACCTAGAGGATCACCAGACAAACCTAAAGTGAACAAGGAACGGTTAGTCAACCAGAGCCACAGGTCTAGACCAGATTGGATGTTGGACAAGCCTAGGGTCATACACGGAGCGGGTAGTCAGACAGAGCCACAGGTCAGCACCAGAATGGGTAGTCAGACAAGCCAGGGGTCATGCACGGAACAGGTAGTCATCCAGAGCCTCAGGTCTGCACCAGATTGGTTGTCAGACAAGCCTAGGGTCATACACGGACCGGGTAGTTGGACAGAGCCACAGGTCAGCACCAGATCAGGTAGTCAGACAAACCAAGTAATACACAGAGCTCAGGAAACACAACTGCACTGGAACACCATGAAAGGGCGACTGATGTGGTGTCCAGGCAGTTTAAGTACCAATTGCTCCACCTCCAAAAGGTAGAGCAATAGGGTACTATGCCTTTAAGGGCTGGGTCGTAACGTCACAGGGGATTTGTTTGACGCGCGCCCGCAGACTGCCGGCAGAACACAGCACTGCCGGAAGCAGAAGCAAGAAGCTGGCTGCCCGCCAGGAAACCAGTGCAGTCGGCTACTGGGGAACAGACACGGCAAGGAGCCGCGAGGCAGCACAAACGAGACTGACCACCACAGATGCCCGGTTTCCGTCTCAGAAGGTAAGCAGAATGCTTACAAGATGAAAGGAATTTGTTCAGAACATCAGACCTTTACTTATCATCTCTAATCATCATGCCCAGTAAAGGAAACTCTGAAGGAGCAGTTAGTTTGGTAGTATACAATCTAAGAGAGTTGTGTAATTGAGGTCTCAAGAGAAGACAGTTTGTAGAAGGAGTGAGTGGTTTATAACAGTGTTTCTCTGATAGATTGAAGCCAGGGACCATCTGTCTGCCTTACTAAACTGTAAAGGACCTCTATTATCATTCAAATAATTTATGTCAGAGCTTCAAGGTATTACATGGACTGACATTAATATTGCCAAGGATCAGCTCATGTCTAGGAACCATTGGTCCATATTATAATAATATTAACACACTTGTCATCATGGTAGCTGACTGGAAAACAATGCAAGGAATATAAGGAAATAAGACAGTGCATACACTATTCTAAGAACCTTTGTTTAACCTCAGTCCAACTCTCATTAGCTGCTACTTAAAAGATCCAGATGCTAGTCCTGCCTCAGGGTTTCAATGTTTTTGTACCACAGCTTCTCAGGTCACACTCTTCTTTCAACTTTTCGATGGTCCTTCTTCCATAGTCATCACAACAATATACCAAACATAGGCAGGGTAGGAGGATTGTGGAAGAAAGAAATCATAGTAAAAAAGCTACTAAAACTTTCAGTACTGAATTAGAAGGGTAGTAATAATAACATTCTAAAGGGTTTACATATAAAATATTAAAACACTAATATAATATGGCCAATAGCTTTTTTGTCAGCTGCTTCCTCTGGGGCATCAAAACTAATATCAAACAGTCCAACTTATATACTTTTCTATAATTCCCACCCTACTTGCTAAAATGCTTTATTTCAGTAGACACTCACCTGATAAGTGGAAAAGAAAACTACCATTGACTCTTCCAATATGGAATCCCACTTCATACTGAAATACATGTAAAATTGATATCATTTTAGACAAAAGCATCTTCTCTTCCATTACCAACATGACTGTAGGAACACTTCCAGTCGCCACAAGATGACAATAACTTCCAATAGTGTTCTACTTCAAATTGCTATTACTTTGCATTCAACTTATGAATTCTATTAGATCTTAAATTGGAATCCTGCTTCTTATGGAAACACCTATAAAACTACCCATTCAAACAAGAAACTTATTTCTGTACAACTATTTCATAATGTGATCATATTATTGATTTGGAACATGTTCCTATATTCAGTGTAGTCCAATAGAATATATTTGTTAATATTCTGAATTTGTTTTTGTAATTATTATTTTGTAATTATGCAATGATAACATATAATGATTATTACAGATACATACTGCATCTTCCACAAATCTGCTGGTAATCACAGAAATACACAAAGATAATCTGTGATTCCAGCCTTGTTTCCCCTGTGAACACATAGCACACCACAGTACCACTGTATTCTGGTTGAGAACCACTGGGCTAAAGAGTAAATGCAGTGAAAATCTTTTTCCTAGCTTAAACCTTCAATAATTTAAATGTCACAAAAAAGAAAATGATGCTAACATGGAACAGTATGCCCTTAAAAATGTAAATACAAAAAAATATTAGAAATGTAAACATGAATGAATATGCTAGCAGTGGAATCATAAGCTGCAGAAAGAGTCATGTTTATTTGTGGGGGAGAGTAAGGAAATGCTGCTTGGGAGAAAATAAGCACTTTAACCTGCAATATTATAAGCTAATTCACTAGGAAAAGTGTAACTAGAATTCTGGCATAGCTTGGTTGTCAATTTGGGGGCATAGATCTTATAATGTGCCCCAGGCATAAAAATAATGAGTTATTTCTCTGTGTAAATATTTTGATGTGTCTTTAACCCCTTGTATATATGGCCATCTGCAGGCATTTTGTCCTGGTGGGGTGGGGGCAAGGGCAAACACATATATGCCCCCCAGGCTAGCTCTCCCAGCCCTAATGTCTATTCGGGAAGGGGTTCATATCTGGATGCTAGAGAGGTCTCCAATGCATTGCAAAACAATGCATTGGACAACTTGCTAGCATCCAAGGAGTTAAACCATTGCTATGCAAAGAGCATACATTAGCTGCATGTTATGTGCCTCCATATGTCAATTTACAATGTACTTATGCTCCATGCATTTGGGAGCATTTATCATGTAGCTGTTATACTATAAATACTAATTATTTAGACATGCCCATTACAATCACATCGCAAACTGCACATTGTCTTAAATTGTATTTTTAAATGTTACTTTCATTATTTTTCAGTCACAGTATGTAAAAAAGACAAAATCCCACTTGTAATTGCATTGGTTAGTTTTCATTCTCTCAGGCAATTGGCACTGGAAACAAAATATTTTCATATACTATTAATGACATTTTCCCTATGGTTTCTGGAAAATCATTCACAAAATAGCAAACCAGAGTCTATGCCAATCACTAATTGACTGTCACTTCATTTATTTTCATAGAACTAGAAATCAGTGACAAGGTTCATAACCAGTAACCATTAACACTGTTCCAAAAGTAGAAATCTATAATGGATGTGGCAACATTTTTAATATGGATTATTCTGAGAAAAGTCAATAATAAGATTTACTGTTTCTCTAAACTCTTTAGGTTCCTATATCAACTCTTTAAGGACAAGAGGGGTGTGCATATTCCTTCACAATGTGTTTCACACACCTCTGGTCCTTTTAAGGGTTAAAAAAATAGAAAAATGTCATGAGTATGCATCTTCTATTATTTTGTTGGAGACACATTGTTATACTACACTAGAGCTGTTGTTCATATACAACGGGTTAAAATACATTGAAATTGACTTTTGATATGTGAGTTTGACTATAGGCCTGGGTTATCTGACAATTGGCAAAAGTCCATTCAAAGTGAATACATCAGAAAGAAAATTTCCTCAGGAACTTTATTCAATTAGATCAATCACATTATGGCAATTCAGAGTCTTTGGCACACTTCAAGTTGTATCAGCTCTGTGACAGATACCCGTACTCAAACTGAGTAGCTCCGCCAAAACTTTGCTTCCTTAGCCCAGGATGACAGTCAGGAATTCCACCAGCCAGGAACCACGATCATAGCTCCATTCACCCAGTCACTTAGGCAAGATTCATTGTAGGGTGAATGCACTCTGGATAAAGCAAGCTTACCAAAGGCACCAGGCAACACCAGTGTAGGGGTAACACAAGAAACGATTTATTGTAGAACACACAGTGTTTATATACACACAAAACAAGTGATCCACACATATTAGAATACAACAGGATACAGGTGACTGCAAACCATATAAGGGAAGACAATGGGGCCGATGGTGGAGGGGCACATAATACAAAGAGGCACAATGGAAACAATAGGAGCAATACACAGGCTATACAATGGGGGCCTCAACAGGGGGGACAATGGACTGTAAACAGAAAACAGGATTACATCACACATAATTACATCACTACATAATGACAAACATCAGACCAGAGCTTAATTCTCTCAACAAATAGACTACTCTGTTCCTGTGCCAGTCTGTAGGGCTGGGCCCTCAGCCCCTTCAGGAGCCCAGGGCACGGATGCTTCCATGACAAGGGGCAAACGGGCCAGTGAATAGTCTTAGGGGGAAGCTATACCCCGTTCCAGGGCCAGGTCCATAGTCTGTGGGCAGGAAGCTGACCCTCAGCCCCTTCCAGGAGCCCCGGTGATGGAAGGTTCTGTCACAAGTTCCCAATAAAATGACCATAGAAAATAATCGGAAATAGTTTGCTCAGTAATATAATGCATCTAATCAGAATATCCAATGTTGATTTGGCTTCTGATTGGGCAACAACTTGAAGAACACTTGGAGCCAAATTTTACTTTATGTCTCAATGCCTTTTGCATTTAATACATTTTCATATATATAGGAGTCTTTATAAAAATTATAAAAAAAATGCCCCATATGCAACCTGTTTCATTTTTTATATCTTTCAACCCCTTGTTGAAGACCTCTATACATCTTAAGAGGTTAAAAGCCCCATTTAAATCAATAGGAATTTTTATCTGTACTTTTGCCCCTTTATGTCCATCTCGTTCAGTATACTATATCACACAACACAGAATGGGATATGTGGAAAAAGGTTATTGGGGAAGAGAAAAAGTGGAATGGCAGACAGAGAGGATGAAGAGAGTGAAATGCAGAATGGGAATGAAAAAAACTTGACTCTATAGGGGCATTTCTAAACAAGTTCAAATAAATGATTTAGCAATGGTCTTCACTAGCAGCACTTTCTATTCCATTGGCTGCAACAGTTAGAACTTACCAGTTCCCACTGCAATCCATGGACGTGGTATTTGCAGCCCTATAAATTGAGCCCCCAAGACATAAATCTCACTATTAATGTTTATTGTAGGGCTACATTGACAATTTCCTGAGCCAACTTTAGAATGCCTAACTGAACAGCTAGTCTGTTCCTATAGCAGACAACTCTCCTCTCTCCTCACTCTACTTTCAAGAAAAAAGTGAGAGATAGGGAAAAAACAGGGAGGTCAAAAAATGTAATTCAAAACCAAAACTGAGCATTGACTAATACTAAATAATGAACTAGAAAAATAATAAATCAATGACTAGTGTAAGGCTGTCCCTAAGAAATAAAATATATGTCATGTTTCATGGGAGTAGTGCTGGAAGAGACAATGATTCTTAGTTGTAGCACTTTTTATGGTGATCACAAATTTTTCATGACGTAGAGAGGATTATGACCTAAAGAAGATTAGCAATGCTGCCTTCTCCTGTTTATAACCACCATTGTACAGATGTATGCTTATAATGTGTGAAGCACTTGTTGCAAGCTTGCATTAAAAATAAAGCAGTCTAGTAATACTGCATGTGGTAAAATACACACTATTTGATAAGATGGTATTGATCAAAGCTTTTGAACAGGAAAAATGTGCAATTGGTGATTACTTTGATTGAACCACAGTAATATTTAATCAGAATATAGATAGATTTTGAACACTTGAAAAGGAATCCTTTGTGGTTTCAAAAACACGATACTTTATTAAGAACCATTAAGCTGGTTCACTGAAAGATATCACCTACTACAAACAATTTAAAAATAGCCATACTCATAGCAGTTTAATATGTAATGTATAGATGTGCTGTGAGTTAACCTTTCTTAATTGTGTTTTAGCAAGCACATTCCCCTTTCAGTTCTTTAATATCTAATGCACCTATATAACATTAGAAAATGCTGGCACTCCAATAGTGCATTTTGGGAATCATGCCATTCAAAACCACATAGCATACACAACATTTCTGGACTGGATTTAATTGCTGCTGGGCTTCACAGCTGTATATCCAATGGTCCAGCTTGTGTCCATATGTGTTTCACATTATTCTTGCTCATTGTACAATGCTTTATTTTGCTTTATCATGTCAACGCTTAATTTAGCTGTTTATGACATAATACATAATGTCATGCTCTAGCAGCATTTCTTAAATGTTTTAAGGAACAGGTCAATAGATTTGGTTAGAGACATTTATCTCTACAATAATTGGGGCATATTATGGACAAATTTAGAATTTGTCAGTAGTAATAAGGGTCACATTTAAGATATATGATCATAGCTGTCCCTCTTTTTTTTTTTTTGCATATTAATATTAGTTGTGGAAGCATGGTTATTTTGATTGTATCTCAGTGTATAAGGTTAGGTATTGACTAGTGACGCAATTGAAGTTGTGGCTTGCTCAGAGCAAAGTCATTTGGTAGAATCATCTGTTGTTTGTATACAATTCAGATTTAGTCTCCATGGATATGAGGAGGCACTGAGTGATGACATGATGGAGGTATGGTATACAGAGAGCTAGATCATATGATAAAACCACGTGATCATCTCACGTTGAGGTTATTTCATTGTCGATTTGGAACGCACGTCCATCTTGAATGTGTTCCAAAGCATACAGTCTGACTGCGCGGATAGGGATTCATTTTAGAACTTTGGAAGGTAAGAACCTGATTGATTTTCCATTCCTTCTAGAAATGTAATAAATATTTGGAAAATTTTGAGCTTTTGAAGTGATCCACGTGTGTACTTGTATATTGGGTTCTACTCTTTTAGACTGGATTGGTTTGGAATCACTATGACTTAATTCAGCAGAAACTTGCTAATGCCTCTATTCTTAGAATCCAACCTACAATTATTAACAATACAAGTCAGTTTAATCTTTTTAGATTTCAGTCACTATTTAATGTCTTGAATTACAATCAGAAGTGAACAGTGATGTTGGAAGAGCAGTGCTGAGCAATCCATCCTTCTTGTTGGGCCATGTACATGTGAAATAACTTGTTTGTATATACTATATACATATACACAGGTGAGTGTCTTTTTATTTTAGATGTAGGACTTTTCCAAAATATATTGTAGGTGGCTCCTCTACCTTTGTCTGTATATTACCGTGTGCCCTCTAAATATAATTCCTTAAGACACCACTGCCAATTGCACATTTGGTTTGCCCTAGAACTGGTCCACGCTACCTTCTTACATAAGGCCCTATGGAGAGATTTGTAAAAAAACCTTTTTATTGCACATTTAATAATGGTCGCTAAAGATCATAACATTGTGTCATATTAGAAAGGAGTGGTCAAGTTTATAAAAATGTGTCTTAGAAAATTCAAAGAAAATTATCAACTGAGAATATTTTTTCACATACATAAAAGCCTGTCACTATATACGTTCATTAAGAATAGGTTATACCTGGGGTTAAGATTTAATCACTAAAATTCCCTTTATTTTTGGTGCAATTAGTGAATTTCTTTATAAATACATTGTGACATAAATGTTATTTGAACAAGACCATTTCTACTCCACTTTTGAAAAACGTAGACTGACTGGAGTTAGCACTCAGAGAATATGTCGCTAGACCTTTATACATATCCTTGTGACACTTTGAAACAATCTTAAAGACACTTTTTTTATGACTCCAGTTTTATAAATTTCCCACAGTGTTTCTGTAAGTACATTGTGTGTTCTTAGTTAATTTGTTTTTAAGCTGTAAGTGTTAGAGGGGGGTTGTCCCCTTGAATACTAGAGACTACTCCAAGAAATTGCAAAATGGTGCTGCTGAAAAATGGGTTACAATATCTATAATTGCAAGGAGCTCTATATTTAAAAAATAATTTGGTGTTAAAATTCCATTATAGATCCACACTTCTTCAGAATTGAATATTGTAGAGATAGCGGCACTTTTTTTATACTAGTGAAGACAAAGGATGGGTGAAAAGTCTGAGAAATTTCAATCAGGACTTTTCGCAATAAAACGATTTCAGGCTTTCTAAACAAAACGTCCCTCCTTTTGACAAAGCATAAAATTTCCCCCCAAGAACTTTGCCATATTTCGCCTTTATTTTCTATGACTGCAAGATTTCTCTACTTATGAGTACTGAAGTGGAGAAATAAATAGCTGAAAGTATAAGTTGTGAGTCCTATAGCAACATTGATAAAGTTGTTAGCAGGCAGAATGATTTTTCCTTTGCCCACAACACTAACTTTCTGCTTAAGTAACATTGTCACAATCCTTGAAAAATAACTGCAGCTTGGTATATTCGACTAGGCACCAACACATGACATAATTTTTTAAAGCCTCTTTTTTCTAAAAAAGAAAAGGGCAGCATGTCAACCAACAACATTTTGGCAAGTTTACTATTCCATAGTCGTATGTTTGCATTATTTTTGTGCAGGTTTTTTCTTCTTTCTAAGAACTTAGTAAATGTGGGATGGCAGTACATAGTAGAAGAACTGTGTAACTTTATTGCTTTAATGATATGACTTGTAGAGGTGGTGGTGGTGGGGTGACTGTATGTGTAGGCATTCTATGACTCTTGTCATCTCTAAAAACAGAATAAGAGACCTACTCCTCTGCGGCAAGAGCAGATAATATTGGCACACTCTCTAACACATCAGCAGCACCTCTATTATGTACCCCAGAGCCCTGGGAATGTGTAGTACTTCTGCTGCTGCTATTTGTGGCACCTCTGACCTGTTGATGGTGTGTCTCCCATTCAGACCCATGTCTCCCATTCAGACCCATGGTTGTACTTCAGGTGGGAACTCATTGAGGAGGTGCCTAGGTTTATGAGCCTGCTTTCCCCCTGCTCAAATGCTTCTTACATAGACAACAGATAAAAACATGCTTAGCTTTTGGATCTAGAGAGAAGTACATCCATACTGTGGACTTCATAGACTGTGGGGTTCCTGAGAGGCTGCTATTACTTCTACTGAAGCTATATGTTGCTAAAATTGGACTACTACTAGGTATCACAGGCGCTACACTTCCAAGAGCAGCAGAGGCACTCATCAAAGCTAAGGCTGTGGATGCTGATAACATGTGTTGTTGCAGGTTACGCAACACCAGTAGTATGTTTGGTTGAGTGGATCTTGGACTTGGACTGATGATGCTGACGATGACTGACAGGGTGCCTGTGTATTTCTGGGCATCTCTGCTTACCCAGTGTCAGACTTTCCAATTGTTTTCTGTCACAGTTTTAATGAACACTCAGACAATTTGGTAGGATAAAATAGAAAAGCTTTATTAGGCAAGATAAAGCGCAACCAGGCCCTACATGGGTCCAAACTCTACAAGCAGCAGTAATATAGTTTGACACAGGTCAGGGCATACAGATAGTAATACAACTAATGCGGTTCTACCGGTCTTACCGATTACCGCGTAAGGCAGCCGGGTAACTGGTGCGACAGTAAATAGAGGAGGCTCTACCAGCCTTACCAAATACCAGGTAAGGCAGCCTGGTAACTGGTGCTACAGTAAATAGAGGAGGCTCTACCGGCCTTACCGAATACCGGGTAAGGCAGCCTAGTGACTGGTGCAACAAGAAACAGAGGAGGCTCTACTGGCCTTACCGAATACCGGGTAAGGCAGCCTAGTGACTGGTGCAACAAGGAACAGAGGAGGCTGTACCGGCCTTACCGAATACTGGGTAAGGCAGCCTGGAGACTGGTGCAACAAGAAACAGAGGAGGCTCTACCGGCCTTACCGAATACCGCGTAAGGCAGCCTGGTATCTGGTGCAGCAGAGAGAGTACTGACAGGCAGTAACACCATAGAGCGGTGCGCTCAGGAGCTAGTACTGACAAAGGTCCTACTGAATCACAGGCTGAGCATAGTGTAATTAGCTGACAACTGCAACCGCTAGTGACCGGAGAGCACAGACTGGGTGCACATAACCAAGGCCACAGAGAATCCCAGGCTGAGCGTAGTGTTATGAGTGACAACTGTAACTGCTAGTGACCGGAGAGCACAGACTGGGTGTACGCAACGGAGGCGACAGAGAACCACAGGCTGAGCATAGTGTAATGAGCTGACAAAGTTAACTGCTAGTGACCGGATAGCACAGACTGGGTGTATCTAACGGAGGCCACAGAGAATCACAGGCTGAGCGTAGTGTAATGAGCTAACAACGGTAACCGCTAGTGACCGGATAGCACAGACTGGTATCATGTAACGGAGGCCACACTGATACACAGGCAGAGAGTAGCGCAACCGGAGATAACAAATATGAGAGGACTGACAACAATAGCGAGGGCAGCACAAAGAGTGTTAGTAAGCCAATGCCTGGATCAGTATCAGAAAGCGGTAGTCAGCCAAAGCCTAGATCGGTACACAGAGAGCGGTAGTCAGCCAAAGCCTGGATCGGTACACAGAGAGCAGTAGTCAGTCAAAGCCTGGATCGGTACACAGAGAGCGGTAGTCAGCCAAAGCCTGGATCGGTACACAGTGAGCGGTAGTCAGCCAAAGCCTGGATCGGTACACAGAGAGCGGAACAGGAACAAGGTCAGATGAAAACCAGATCAACACGGAACAGGAGAACAGAATAACGTAAGGTCAGGAACACCACAAAAGGGCACCGGCCTAGTGACAGGATGGCGTATATAAAGGCTATCCCTGGGTGGGGCTAGCCAGCTAGCACCAATAAGAGACAGCCAAAGACAAACCCGGAAGTAGGAATGTCACACAGAGAATCACGGGCACCGTGATATTTTCTCAAATGTTTATAGACAGGCACAGTGCTGCTTTTCAGTGGTGGAAGACCAAGCCTTTGCCTTTCAGCTATGTTCTGGGCATATCATCATCTCTCTCACTCAACTACATCTGTGTCTGAAGAGGAGGAGGATGCTGGAAGGACATATTCTAGATATACGTCATCACCATCATCAGTCATCATTAGGTCATCCTCAACATCGCCCACCACTTCTTGCTCACTACCTTTATATTTCTCTAAGCTTTTAGAGGTCACATACAATTTCTTTTTACTTTTACTTTTACGAAGTTTGCTAATATTTTGAGGACACTTGTTTTGGTGCTTGTTTGTCTTACTGTCAGAAGAAGCAGTTGGTTGAGTCGCTACACTTTCTTCCATTATGCCACCATCAACACTAGAATGGGATTCTTTCTTGTCTTCAGTGTTCTTCTTACATGGTTTTTTTTATAGTGCTGTGGTGGTGGAAATTTTGGATTGACCTTGCCAAACTTCATCTTATCCAGGAGGAGAGGGATCACCATTATTTACTGCACACTCTGCAGCAGCTATGGCTGCAGTCAGTTTTTGATTACCACTTTACTCACCCTTGTGAATTTGCTGGTCATTACTCATCTACTGTGTGTGTTTTTACTGTACACAACAGAACTGATGGAGTGTGATGTCTTGCCCTGGCCCTCAACAAAATCTCGTCTGGTATCAATCACGCCTTCCTCAGTGGCACAGCTCAGGTCAGGGTCCCTATCAGCTGTCACCTAAGTTAGTTTTTTAAATTGTATATATACATATCTATATATATATATATATATATATATATATATATATATATATATATATATATATACAGTCGTGTGAAAAAGAAAGTGCAGCATCTCTGAATTCTACGGTTTTACATATCAGGACATAATAACAATCATCTGTTTTTTTCATATTGTACTTTATTTTGTAAAACTCACAACTGTTCACCAAAAAATGGATGAGAAAAAAAAATACAATTTAATGTTGAAATAACTTTAAAGGGGAACATTCACCTCTTAAAAAGTTTTTTTTTCTCATTTACATACTTTTAAAGATATTTCAGCTTCAAGCTGTGCCGGTCAGCATAATGCAGCACGCTGAATCTTCATCACAGCTCTTCTTCACTTCCTAATTCTCCACCCACCTCCCTCCCAGCTTGCCCAGGGAGTGCATTCATACTTCACTTAGGTGTGTTGTGAATGGTTTCTATTGTTACATCAAGCTCCGGTTAGCATTATACTGAGGTTGCAACCTCGGTATAATGCTAACCGGAACATGATATAATGATAGAGGCAATACACACCACACCAAAGGAACGCGTGAACACACTCCCTGGGGCAGCTGGGAGGGAGGTGGAAGGAGAAGAAGGGGAAGATTCAGCTTGCCGATTATGCAGAAGCGCACAGCTTGAAGGTTAAATATCTGTAAAAGTACATAAATTGTTAAAAAAAATGTTTCCTAATACTACTTTAATAACTAAACCTATGCTAAAAACTTTTTAAGAGGTGAATGCTCCCCTTTAACAATGCTATTTAACAAAACCATTTTTTCTGTCTGAACAATTTCATGGATTTAATCCCTTAAGGACGCAGCTACATGTATCTCAGGGACCCCTGAATCCATTTTGCAAAACAAAAGTGGTCCTTAATTGACAGCTGCACTAAGGGGTTAAAAAGAATAGCTTAAAGGTGCAGTATAACCTAATTGTGACACAACTATGTTGTAAGGCTTTTCCCATAGCAAGGGTACCCCAAAAGCTTGGAGATGTTTCTTTTAAAAGTTATTACAAAAATAACTTGGCAGGTAGTACTATTGCTATTACAGCCTGAGAAAAGCTGAGTCACAGACACAAGCTTCTCCTACATGAATGCTGAAACATCTTGAACTCCTGTCATGTTATCTTTTTAATAACTTGTGAAAGAAACAGTAAGAATTGGTATTACCCTTGTAAAAGCAATACAACAAATATATTTTAATATATTATACTGGCCCTTTAAGGCATTTACTGCATTGAATGACTTGCTTTTTCATTTTTTTTATAGTTTTCCTTCCATCCATTTCATAGCAATATATCTATCTGAAATTAGATATTCCATGATTTACCAGCAGTCATTTTGAAATTATATCTTCTGTTGTATTACTATAATTGCAAAATTTGATTGAATTAAACATCATGGCAAAAGGCTCAATCAAAATCTAGAACAGATGAGAATTTGAGCTTTACAGTGAGGGCCATTATATTGAATTAACATCAAATCATTTTTCTTTGGGCGCAATGAAAGGATTCAGTGAGAAAAGTCATTATAAAATATCTCTGGCTGGTAGGTATCAGTACACTGAACATTATATTGTTACATTGTTATCTCCATTTTTCTACTGCTATGAAGGGAGCATAAATGTATTACACAATGTTTCTGTGTGTTCTGTACAAAACAACTTGCAAAAAACAAAAATGATCAATTCTAGTATGTAGCAATTCATTGGAGACTATTCTGGCATTCAAGAGGTTAAAATACCTATTTAAATAACTGGGAATATTAATTTGTTCTTTTTGGTACTGTTGGTTTGCCCTAAAATAAGTCCTTTTTTTAGTGATTTAGAAAGCTCTAATGCTTGTAAAACATCTTATATCACCAGATATCTTTTCATAATGTGATGTTATACAGAACAATACATTAAAATATGAAATGCATACAGCACAATATGCATTAACCTTCAAATAAAAGCTAAGCAGTGTCTCTCAAAGGGACAGTAAAACTTAATATGGAAAAAAAATATATAGCAGGTTTTATCTTATTTAACAAAACATGGGTACTCCTACTGACAAGAGATGTATTATTTAAAAGTTATTGTAGCTCAGAATGTTTGGATGCAGTAATTCCATGGCTTGAAATCTGAAGCACGTAACAGATTTGTACTTTCCCTTATTTATTTTATTCTGACATATAATTAATGTATGTTTAATAATGTGTACTACCATCAGAAAGAGGGAGTTGCTAGGGAAAATACATGTGGTCCCCACTATTCTAACCTGGATCTAGGCTCGTCTGAGAATAAATGGGAACATATGAAAAACATATCCATTTACGGATCCATTTTATTGACAATATACTGCTGATCTGGACTGAGACAACAGATTTCTTTCATGAATTTGTAAAGAAAATGAATTACAATATGATTACTCTAATAAAAAGAGAATGTCCTTCTCGTATATCTAGTTTATAGATGAATCCATAGGTTGATAGAAAATATAGCCAATCTCATAAATAAATAAATACTGTCTTAAGAGGAGAAAGTGAACATTCTGCTCCTCTTTTAAAAGGAATACAGATTGGACAATATCTTAGAGTGAGAAGACATTGCAGCTAAATTACAGATTTATTTTTTTGACAGAGGGTATGGTAAAAAAAACCTCCTGAAGTAAGCCGATAAAAGGTTTGTCTCAGACAGGGATGAGTTGCTGAATCCTTCCCCTAGACTAAAAATGATAAATCCGATTCATAAGTGGCTATAGAACTCACGTGTCGATGATAAAACAATAACAGCACAAAGTGGCTAGATTGCACTGGATATGCATGCTATCCTTTCAAGTATGACCCCTTTCCTCTCTTTGCCTGTCTACCTCCCTATAGGCAGTGTCAAAATTTCCACTGCAGCTTTCTCTCGTCCCATCATCACTGCAGTTCTATTTTTTCTTTAGTACAAGATAAGGATAAACCTGTCTTAAATTCACAATCAGCAGTTTGCTATAACAGATACATTGTGATTCACAGCAGCTACTGCAAGCATGCAGCACCAACACACCTCTGTCACTGAATATATGTGTCTCTTCTTCTTGTGATTGTAGGAGTTAGTGTCAGTTATTCTTCTCTGTCTCTTGAGTATTAGTCTAAAAGTATATGTGCCAGTCAGACACAAACACTCAGCCAGCTCAGGAAGGACCTGGGATCACCTGCCTCTTTCAGTGGGGAATTATGGGTAAATCTCTTTCCTTCCTCCACACTCCATCAGAGTCCCCAGACTCCACTATCACAAAGATCAAATTGCCTTCTTCTCAAACTCCATTTGTGCTTTTACTCTCTCTCTCACGCAAACACAGAATTAAATGTTGCACAAACTTGATTATACCAATGGGATATGTGGGAGAATTTCTTTGTGTGTGTGTGTGTGGGGGGGGTCAGTCTTAGAATTGATTTCAAGTCAATTTTGAGGTGTAAAAAAGGTAAATCTGCATTTACCACAAACAACTTCATTTATGGTGGGAATTACAATATTTCATCTGTTTTGCTTTTGAGGTGTTTCACCCATCCCTGGTAGTAATGTACATGTAAGGTGACATCTTGGATTCCACATTTGTAATCCAGAATTTCATGTAAGCCAGTTCTAAAAGAAATCCAAATTAATTAACTGCATTTTAAAGAGTGTTAGAGTACATTCAGAAAGAGCTTCATATCTGATGGTTTCAGGGATCTCCATGATCTATAAATTCTTTTGAGAGGGGTTGTTTAGATCATCTGTCATGTTTTCTTCCACAGGGGGTTGTGATTTCAACGTGTCAATTTCATCATGTTGAACACTAGAGATAGCGATTAGTTCTTCTGTTTTGATTTATATGCTTAAAGTACAGTTGCAAATATATTTTAGGTTTTTTCAAATATAGAGATGAAAAATTTTACATTTGTAGGAAAAAGAGTATCAAAATATTGTTTATTATATGCCTATGGAGATGGCTACTACTCTGAGTCCATAAATGCAGAATCTGAAATATGTCTCCTTGACATTGTCTGTGATAGATAGTCCACTAAAATAGAATATTCAGAGCTGTAGAGTATATTTAAAGCACTATTGTCAATGAATTATGTGTCTTCTTTGGTCCAGCACAAAATTAATAATCTGTTATTGAATACACAGGGATGTTTTTGAGAATCATTGCATAGGGTATAAGTGTACTTCATAGTATAGAGAGTCCATGTAGAGTATATGGAGAAAAGTGGGCACAACTGCCCCTATTCTTCTTTAGCAGGAAAATATATCTTTATAAAGTCCAATCATCTGAGAGGTCCAGCTTACCAAATATGCAGTTTTAGGCAACCATTGTAATGAAAAATTGGGAACCAATACCTTTAAGGCTTTAGAATGTTTTTTTTAGATGTGCTGGTATCTCTGTACCAATTTACATTAAAGGGAGTACAACAATAAAACATTAGACATTACTACCTTTTTAAAGTCTAAAAAGGATGACTACCTGTGAGAGCATCCTCTTGCATGAGGTAAACTATTGGGCAGTAGTACCCCTAGACGTTACCCAGGTCTCACTGGTGTGGTCTTGATGCATTCTAACTGAAACTTCTCTGGGGTTGTGTAACTGCTTCACTAGTCCAATATACAGTATATTAAACAGTACTTAATAGTTGATAGACAAGTTGGCACTTGGTCCATTTGTGTAAATGTTTCTTAGTATGAAAAGACTGTGCTTTTCTCACTTGGAGCATGAGCCTCAGTGATGTGTTCCAGTCTGCACAGTGACTAATATCAGGGCTGTGGCTTTGTGTCTTAGACCTTTTTTTAAAATCCCTATGTTAAGGGACTCAGGGGAGTTAAGGCTTATGTAATCTCTTTACCGGTTTAATGTCAGAAGGTGGATGTTGGTGGATTAATAAAATGTTGGATTGCTTCTTCTCAAGTTGGCTGCTGGCCATGTCCCCCACATTTGTGTTTCTGTGGGTACAAACATAATGTAAATGTGGTTCTATGTCTATCAGTGGGATTGCTGGGGAGTCAATGTATGTGTGGTTCTATGATTATGAGTGAGATAACTGAACAAGGCTAGGGTGTCAGATATGTTATGTGGAGTTCTATGACTACTGATGGGATGGTGTAACAAGATTTGAGTGTCAGAAAGTTTATGTGCAGTTCTATGATTACCAGTGGGATGGCTATGGTTGCAAGCCTGGGGTGTTGCAGAGTATGTGTGTAGTTATGTGGTTACCAGTGGGACAGTGGAACAAGTCTGGAGTGTCACACAGTCTATGTGCAGCTCTATGGCTATAGGCAGGATGTCTGGGGTGTTAGTGCATGTTGGATTCTGTGTCTACCAGCAGACAACAATCAGATAGGGCTTCACATAGTGTATCTGTGGTTCTATGGGTATCAGCAGGAGAGTGAAGGAAGGCTGGAGTGCTAAACAGTAGTTGTATTGTTCTTTATCTACCAGTAGTTAGTAGAACAATGTTATGTTGTCAGACAGTGTATGTGTAGGTCTGTGGACACTAGATTTTCCCCTGTGTCAGATGTGCAACATTGCACTTTTTTGCTCCTCACACATACATTTACAGGAGCTTGATAGAAGAATATAGGTGTTCTTTCTTCAATTAATATTTCAGCCATACATTTGGCCTTTATTAACATTACAAAAAGAGTGCAGAGAGCTAAATATATACCCCAAAATACTCAGGAAGATTAGGTTGGTGCCTTCATGACATCAGAGAGTAGATGGAGAGAACAGTCATGTAAGTGTATTCATAATTATGCAAAAAGCCAAGTACAGTACTGTACAAGGATTGGTAGAATGACTAAGTGCTGGACAAAGGACTGCATTCCTAAGTGAACCTATTGAGAAAGAAGAAGGAAAATATATATATGCATATTTACATCTTGTTACATAAATCCATGAAATATTGATATTATCAATCCACAACTGTACAAATTACTGACAACAATGTGATATTATACAAGTTGTACATTAGAACAGACTCATGGGCAAATGAGCAAAATGTAGCAGTACCTGTGATCCTATGTGTGGATGCGAAAGTGATACTTGAAACATTCTAGAAGCTACACAGGGTGTCTGTCTAGGTTGTCACTATGTAAACAATTATGGAGAGCTGCTAAAGTGTAGCACTCATCAATGAATAAGAGAGCATAGTAAGCACAAAAATGTAGGAATATCATCAAGAACAGATGATAGAGAGTTATCCATAATGCAATTCTGTATGGAGAGTAAAGTGGAGCTGTTAGGCTTCTGAACAGATTGCAGAACACTGTGTCTTGAGCAATAAAGTGTCATAATTTCACATATAGGCATTTAGTGCTAAGGCACTCCAGTTCATAAGGAATGCAATGAAGATGTGAATACAAAGTATATCATAAAGACAGGTGTTCAGAGCAAAATAACTAAATAGAAGTGATTATAATAGATACATTGCACTCATGTTGTACTGATTGCAAAACTGAATAGAAATCATTTTCAAGAAAGATTGGAGGGAATAACTAGTATACCAGGTTAAGAGAATGTTACCTGGATTCCAGGCCATTGAAACTTCTGACAAAGAAGAACGATGCCGCACTAATAAAAGCCCATGTGCACAGGCCAAAGTGCATAAAGAAAGACATTTTCAGACCACAGAACTACACCTCCCACCATTCTATGCATTCGGGCAGTTTCTACAGCGCATGCCTGCATGGCCTGTGTTCGTGCAGTCTCTACTGAGCATGACTGCATGGCCTGCGTTTGGTGGTCTACTGAGCATGACTGCATGGCCTGCGTTTGGTGGTCTACTGAGCATGACTGCATCGGACAAACATACATCTGGCCTTTCATATTATAGTGTATTTTCAACATTTCAGTTTGACTCTAGCAAGAAAAGTATTACTACAGTATGAGTTGAGACTTCTTTTAATTATTCCCATGAATGTGGCATCATCCTTTGTTGTATACATACACACCCCGCACGGAAGCACATACACACACACATATACATACTGTAGGTAGAAAGAAAGAAAGACATAGATAGATGAAGCAATGGCCTCAATGCCAGATGATAGTTAATATACTAGTTACTACAGGACTTGTGATGATGGCAAACTAATCTAAGAAATGTATTAAGTACTGTAAGTGATTCAATCCCCCATAAGAACTTGATGAAAATCCCAGAGTGTATCAAAACAAAGACACTTATAAATTTTGTGATATATTTTGCCATCATTACAAGTCCTGCAAGTGCCGATTCCTGTGATTTTATATACACCAATTTATTTTGTAGCTCTGAATAAACCTTTTCATGTTTTAAGTCAAATGAATGCTCCTATTTTGTAGCGGTTTAAGGCTCAATCTCCTTCACACAAATGTAAATTCAGTTCTTTGCTTTGCAAAGCTTCTATGTTTATTTTTAAATAATGGGCAAGTAACCCATCATAGGTTTGCTTATACATAAATTACATTTCGTGAGAGACAGCATGACACCTTATCAGGAAATGAATACACTTTTAAGATTCTACTTTAGCCAGACAACACATTATTCAGTCTCTTTCTGCTTCAATGAAATTACTCCAAACAAAAAGCTAATCTAGGTTACACTGGTATAATTGAATGTTTAAATATATACTTGAATTTAAAGATATAACGTAACAATTCAGCTACATATAGTACCAGTTCTATTTTAATTAAATATGTGCTCAGAACTTTCAAGCAGTAAATGATAAATATAAAGTAGTCTTTAGATAATACAGAAATGTAAAAGCAAACTTTAAAAAGTAATTTTGAAACTAGAATAAATGTACCCTTGAAGCATGGATAACTAAACTATAAATATTTATTTTCTTTAGAGACATATTTATTTGAATTGAGCCTGTGTCTAGGAAATAGTATAATTGCAGCACACATGCACAGCCATTATATTAGATCTTGATTAATCTCAGTAATGTTATAAATGCCCATGTTTCCTACCATGCCAGGAAGCACAACTGCAAAACAGCCTTCTTGAAGCACACACTGGTTGAAGCATTATTGCAAAGCTGCTTTTTAGGTTTCACTGTAACTCTGATCCTTTGTGGAGGATTCTGTTAGGGGTTATGTTCTCTCTGAGGGAACATGATATGATATATTTTAAGAAGTAGGATTTTGCGATTCCATTGAAGAGGAAATTAAATTATATCACACAATTTTGATCTAAATTGTTTTCATTAAACAATCTACGTGTAACTGATTTTGAGAACATGATCACCAGTATTTTCTGTTATTCAAACAGCGTAAGACCACTCTGGTTTGTACTACAGTCCTGTCACATCTCTTTTTCATTACTAGAGTCTACTTTGTGAGTGTACTCTTGCTCGCTTTAATTTTCAATTTGTAAAGTTTAAAAATTTGTAAACAACACTGTTGATGATGTCTGAGTGAGAGATGAGTAAAGATGCAGTGAATCCTAAAGGAAATAACAGATGAGTAAATGGATAAAAGAGAGATTAATCAAACAGAGTGGGGAGCCTGATGGAAACAATGATGGTAGAGACTACAAAGAATGGGGCAAAGTGGAGAGTAATACTCAATGAGTTCTTTTTATGACAATTTCAAACACATATGGCATATATATATATATATATATATATATATATTTCTTTTTTTATGACTCCACTTCTTGTGCCTACATCTTCTCATTCCACCATTCATTCAGTGCTTAGCCTTTTGGTAAAGACTTGGCTCTTTATTGATGCTTTGATATTCTGGTTTTACCTCAGTTGTCTCCTGATTCCGCTAGACCTCTTCCCGCCTTCACCACTACTTATCTCCTGATTCTGCTAGTACTTTGTCTTATCTACAGACTTTTTCTCTATCTCTGATACTTTCTGTCTACCCTGCCATTAGGATCCTCCTATCTGGGGTATCTGATTTGCTGCCCTACTAGGGTAGTGTCAGTACTACCAACTTGTGGTAAAAATGATTTTTAGGACTCATACTCATGTCTACGTGAACCATCCAATTATATCACTAGAGTATATCAATATTTTATTTATTTACATTTTTTCAACCACAACTGGATATACTTTTCATTATTTCATCATATCTCATATCTGTTTCGGGGTAGCCAAACCTGTTCCCCAAGAGTGACCAACAGTGCATGTTTTCAAGAAATCCATTAATGAGCACAGACAGACCAATTAAAGTGACTAAACCACTAATTAGTCCACCTGTGCTCTAGCTGGGACATCTTGAAAATATGCACTTTTGGTAGCTTTTAAGGACCAGGGTTTGCTACCCCTGCTCTATATATTCAATATCTTTTCATTGTGTTGGGCCACTTATCTCTCAGCCATGACTGCTCATTTGTTCGTTTAGCAATTATTTTGTAGTGTATTTGATACTGGCTATTAGCTTGCATCACATGGATTGATGTTCAAGTATAATTTCCATCTGATTATTTTGACTATTAGGATACAAAAAATCATATTATTTCATATACATTTTCTTACGATTGGTATCCACATATTTACATTTTTTAAAGAGGCTTCGATTTTACTTGTCATTTCTAATTGCACTTTGTGGTCTAATATTTTATGGTTGTATCAACAGCTGTGTCCAGTTCGGATTAACATGATAACTTGATATATTAAATATATCTTCAGATTCTTGTTGTTCTTCCCAACCTTTGATGAGTGTTCATGTTTTCAAGTATAGTAGGTTTCAAATAACTCTTTAACATTCAATGTCCAGGTTTTAGGTAAGAGGAAACCATATTAACTCCCAGAGCTAGCTTTAAGGTAATGGTGGGCAATAGGTGGTCCTGGGGTCAGAGGTAGCCCTCTAAGGCTTCTCTTGTAGCCCTCAGACTTGAGGTCCACATGTTTAGCTGTTAGGCTGAATATGGATTCCTGTCACTGCTTTAAGTTGGGTCAATAGTAAAATAACGATATAAAAAAATCCTGCAGTGCATTTTTTTTTAATTGTTGTACATGACTCTAGTATAAATCAAAAACTTATTACTAACATCCCTATCAAGCACTAAATACACTAGTTGAGAACAATCCTTTCTTGCTTTGCTGATACTTGTAGCGTGGAATATAATTTCAATCTACAGGAAATTTTATAACACCTGGGTGGAGATTCACTAAGCAGTGATAAAGAGATGATAAAGTGGAGATAACTTCTCCAGTTTATTACTTCTCTAGTTTCTATGTTATCATCTCCGCTTTATCACCTCTTTTTTACCGCTTAGTGAATCTCACCCCTGGGATCAGGCAATCACAGTAGGTACCGAGAAGCATAAAGGCTCTTGCTAATTAAAATCTGTGTTTTTCTTTTAAAAAGACATAAAATGTATATATGACATGGTAAAAAGGCAGATATTTTATTTAGAAAAATGTTTTACCAGGAAGAATACTTTGAGATTTCTCTCATTTTCAAGTATGTCCTGGAGTGTTTACAGCAAAGAGTTGCATTTTAGACAAATAGAGAAACTATGTATCATACAATAATATAAAAGGCCAAATGTATGTTTGTCCAATGCAGTCATACTCAGTAGAGACTGCCCTATCGCAGGCCAGTCATGCGCAGTAGAGACTGATTTCTCTTGCCTTTTATATTATTTTATGATGATGATAGGAGGCAGGGATAGGGAGGAGCGGTGCTGTATATTGTTAACCCTTTGAGTGTCAGAGGGGTACTCAACGCATTGCAAAGCAAAGCACATACTACATCCCCATAGTCTATGCCTGACATTAAAGGGATAGTAATACTTCGTTTTAACTTTATTTTATTTTGTAGGCATTAAAAAAACATGAAGAATGACATAAGTCTTATCTCTGAAACCTTTATGGTTTAAGAGATATTCACAAAGTATCCCCCCCCCGTTCAACCAGATCAGAAGGGAGGTGCCCAGGTAGACTGCAGAGAGGGACAATCTTCAATTAAGATAAGGGAAAAAGCTGAAAAACTTGTCAAGGGGGGAAGGGCTTTCATTGTTTTCATACAAAGAAAATTGTCCCCTTCTGTTATCTGTCTGGTCATACAACCAGATTCACATCTGAGAAGAGATGGCTTACACTAGGAAAAAGGGGCGGGAGGGGAAACTTTGCTTGTGAATATCTCTTAAACCATAAAGGTTTGAGAGATAAGACTTACATAATTCTTCATGTTTTTTAATGCCTACAAAATAAAATAAAATTAAAACTAAGTATTACTATCCCTTTAACATCTGTTGTACTATACATTTTCTTATCAGGGGACTTAGATATGATTTGTTTCAAAACAGAGCACCTATTTTGGGATAAAGCCTGGAAGTTAATTTATCAGTATGAAGACTATAAGTGAGGTTGGGTCAAGCACATACTAAGATATTTGTAGTCCACTGGACTGTGGATTGTGGAGTAGTATCCCATCACACCAAACTGGCTTTCTGCAGGGCAGAGATTATAACTGGAGACATAGGTTGTGACCCAGAGGACACAGGAGCTCTGAGATAGTTATCCCAAAACAAAGCTTCAGAATTGCCTAAGCCATCTGATTTATTAAGTAATTGCTCTTTTTATTCTATGTGATTTGAAAAAGTACTTCTGAGAAAATTTTTCTAAAGAGCCTTGGGCACTTCCTTGATTTTATGTACACCATCACTATACACCTTTAATCTGTCATATTTGAACGTGTCTATTTCTTATATTCCTCCAGAGCAGTGGTGGACAACAGGAGGTTCTCCAGCTGCTGTCTGAATACGACTTCCATCATTGAGATTTGTAGTCTGGCAGCAACTGAAGCACCTTATGTTGCCCATTCCTGCTTTTAGAGTGTATGTTCTCATGATAACAGCCATCTTGTATTCTGTGTTCTAACTGCACAATTTAAGATGTCATTATATCGATTCCCTGTTGTGTTGCACTGCAGAATAAGCTTGTGCTTTATAAAGGATAATAATAATATACAGTTACAATTTTATTTTTGATCCTCAGTTTATGTTTTTATTTCCCAGAGTTTCATAGCTCCTTTTTCTCTTGTCCTTTTCTCCAAATAATTATTTCTCCATACTTTTCACTGCATCTGTCACCTCATTTTTCTCCATTTTATTCCTTCCACAAATAATCATATCACATTTTTTCTCATAATTTTCCTTCTGCCATATCATAATCTTTCCCTTTTTTATCAGCCAAACCATTTTAGTGAAGCCCACTTATATGGCACTCCAAGTATGAAAGCACTGTCTTTGCCTTGTAGGGGGTCTATGTGATAGACCTCTATCTCTTGCTATCAGACCTGAAGAGTGACTGCTTCTTGCTCCTGCAGCAAAATTACATGTTGTTTCACTCATCACCAGGTGAAATAACACAATGTTTGCAGTAGCAGTAAGAAGCCACTATTTAGGTTTGATGGTAAGAGAGACATGGAGAATGTCTCCCTGCAAAGCACAGGGAAAATTTCTCTACAAAGAGTAAAAATGGGGGTCGTTATATATACCAGCATTAATGAAGTATAAAAATAAATGTGAAAATTGTGTGTGCAGTGCTGGCACACTGATAGTCTTTTAGACTCCCAAGTCTCTCATTCTCTTATATCCCCCATCTCTCTAGAAGAGATTATATAGAATAAACCGGTGGACCTGATCTATGAATCGTGGCCAGCAATAAACAAGCTGTTTGTGTGCATAATGTATATAGCAAACTAAACTGGGCACTGCTGGAAGTACTATTTAATTAACAGAATTTAGTGTACTGTAGCAATTCAAGGCAGGGGATTTAGGGGACTCTGTGCCAAAACAGAGTAGGGGCAGATTTTTGGCAATAAAGTGGGGTCCCTTAACGCATGTTACAGCCCAATGCATGGAATTGAATTGGAAATTCAAACTCTTTAAATGGGCGCTAAATTTAGCACCTGAAGTATTTTTTTCATGCGGCAGTTTTTCATAGCACAGGTAATTGAATGGCTTACTGTGCTTGGAAATCTACCATCAGCTGTTTTTATTTTTTGAATGGGGACAATTGAATTGAGGCCTAAACTAAAAGGGCAGAATAACATGGTTAAAAAAACAGAGCTATGGAAATAGCTCTCCCTTAACGTATAACTCACCTGTTCACTTAAGGTTTGCTGTGCTGATCACTGATATCTACACAGCTGGGTGACATCACTCACTTGGTGCACATGGAAGCTTTCTTACCTCCTCGTAGATGCCTCGTGTTAATTAATCCATTGCCAGTAGAATTCAAATGGGTTTTGGTGCAGCGGAGAGAGCGCTTCTTTGACCTCCAAGCAAGGCAGTTAAATCACACAGTGGTGCAGATATTACTGATCTGTAAAAGCAAACCATAAGGGAATAAGTTATAGCTGAGTGCACTTCCAATGATTTAAAAGGTTCTTTTATTGGCCCTTTAACTGTTGTTATTCCCACCTCTTACACAGTGTATAATATAGTATTTAATGTTATATGTGTTTCCTATAAAAGAGACTGAGGCTTTCAGCAGCATCCTTTATATATTGGCTGTGCAGGTGGGTGTGATGTCATAGGAACATTTTTGTTTCATGCTAGTTGTCCTTTAAAATCACTAAAATTATTTTTAGTCTAGTGAGGGATTGTCATGTGCAAAAAATGAAAATTTCTCAAGACTGTTTTCATTTTATACAATTGCTTCCAATATTTGTCATTGGGGGGGATACACTAAAGCGTGATAAAACAGAGATTACTTCTCCAGTGATATCAGTTCTCCATGTCTTATGTTATTCTATGGAGCCAATGCACTAACAATTCTTCAGCTTTAGAGATCTTAGGGCTGGATTTAAATGCAGGTGCTAATTTTATCTCTGCTTTTATCTCTAGGTATCCCCGCAGACTTCAATAGGAACATTTTTGATAAAACGGAAGTAACATTTATCTCCTGCATTTGAATCCAGTCCTTAGTGCATAGGCTCCATAGATTAACAGAGGAACTGGAGAAGTGTTATCAATGGAGAAGTCATCTCCGCTTTATCACCTCTTTATCACACCTGCATAACACCCCATTTTGGCTTCTACAAATCACACTTTTAATTGGACTCCATTGGAAATAAATATGTCAATGCAATAAATATATTGACCTTTAACAACCTTCTTTACTGCTTCTAGCTATTAAAGCCAATGACAGAATATTCTGTTGTATGATAGATATTTAATATTCAATGTTAGACACATTCATTACTAAGTTATGAAGGGAAGGTTATATACACTACTTTACACTTGTCAATATTATGAAGCTTGTTATATTTATATATCATACCATTAACTGAAGAAATTACCTTATTATTTGCAATATGGAAAAATAAACTGCCCAGCAAAGATAGTTTACAAACAAGTGATATACATTCTCAACCACTTGTGCTCACTATGGAATCACTTCAATGTATTAAAATATCACCTGCTTCTTTAGCTTTGGAATGCTTTATGTAGAATTTGCTAATTATGCCAGGAAAAATGTATAAACTGGCTTTAGTGTCTGAGATCATGAGCATATTAATTGAATCAGAGGCCTAGTTTACTTTCTACTGGGATTACTTCCATCTGATTAGCTGTTAGAGACATTTTCTTAATCTCCCTATGTTTTTCTGTATGACAACTAAAACATTTTCCCCAAGCACAGAATATAATTGTTGTCAAGACCCTTAACCCCAGTTGAACACTTATATCATTTAAGATAAGATGGTAGAAGGTTGATATTCTGGGCTAGTCAGTTACATCTTCAGGGCTCAGTTGAATTTCAGCTGAATACAAAAATGCATAGTATGAGATTTATAAAGATGAATAAAAATAAGATTTGTATCTGTATAACTATCCAAAAATGCTATAATGTTGGTACTCAAATAACTTGTGCAGTTTGATAGGTATATTACAGTTTGAGCCATTCTTTATTGCATAAAATATGCAATATGCTTTGCAATGGGTTGTCTACCCCTCTGGACCCCATAAGGTTAAGTACAAGGGGATGCCAACCAGACATATGTATATGTGACCGGGACATTATAGCAACACATCATCTAGTATGTGAACCAAGCGCCATGAAACAGCTGATGTTGGTGTGCTGATGTCAGTGTGTCGCTCGCTCACACACACACACACACACACACAGAAGTCAGAATGGTGGGCTTGCAGCCTGACTCTAAAAAAGATACTCCGATGCTGTAAATAACACTAACACAGTATATCCATCCCTATTGTGCGCCATTAGGCATTGCTCAACTATTGTTCTTATGCTAACTCCAATACCCCTTTAACACCTGAAATGATAGAATGGCATCCAGTGCATTGCACTGGATACCCCTCTATAACTCAAGAATTGTTTTTCTTATAGTTTTTTAACAAACATATGAACAACTGTGTGTACTAATAAATGTTTACAATATACATAAATAAAGCCTTGAACCATTCCCCTGGACTGTAAACAAAGTTCAACATTCAGCACCAATAATTCAAATGCTAGTCTGATATTTTCTATCTTAAACTTTAAATGGTTATGCCAATTATTGGAATAGTATGCCTTTAACACACTGCTGAGTTATGTAGAATGACTCAACAGTATGCTGATTATGTGTGTGTGTATATATGTGTGAGTGTGTAAGGGTTAAAGTTAATCCTTATGGTCCAGTGTATTTTATAATCTACAAAACAAGGTTGTTAACAATCTGTGAGACAACTTCCTTATTCTCTATTATCTATTCCGATCAGTGGTCTGTTTTGTGTCTTTCAGTGTCTTTAAAGTCATTATTACATTTCAAAAAATTATATAGTACATCCAAGGCTGGATTCTATTGAAGGTGCTAATTTTATCACTGCGTTTATCTCCTGGTTTCCCCATAGACTTCAGTAGGAAATATTTGATAAAACGGGAGTTAACATTTATCTCCTGCAATAGAATCTAGCCCCTAGTTTGTCCAGTCCACTCATGTTTGTCTGTCTTTTTAAAATGCTTGCACAGAACCAAAATCAGATTACAATTTGGCAGCATGAGTTATAATCCACATCTGATTTATTTTTTGCCCATTTGGATGTAGCAGCTAATTAGAGTACCAGAACTGTCTGTTTTGAAGAGAGACATTTGCTAAATCAAGTGATTTTATATATATGGTGTATTTATTTTATTAAAAAAAGTCTGAATCATGTATCATCAAAAGCTATAATTTGAATTTTGTCTGAAGTATTTTTGTCTCTTTCTACATTTGTATAGGTAGTATTTATTACATACAAAATATAAATGTTATGATCTATAAGAATGCTAGAGATAACTATTGTAATATTATGTTTAAAATGTGTTCATATCTTGCTGCTTCTTTTACTCCAAGATGATTTGCGAATGCAAGCTGATTCTTCCACAAATAGTTTTCAACTTGTCTGTGTTAATTCAAATAAACTGTACTTTCATTCAGCTGTTCTTATATTTCTATATTATAATAATTATAATTGTTACTGATTTTTTTTTAACATTTTCAGCATATTATAGCTTCATTTTATGGGGAGGATGGTTTCTTAACAGACCTCACAGAAATTATATATATATATTATACCAGTTAATTGGAAAAAATTAGAATTAAGAAAGGGCTTTCACTGGTTTGACAGAATTGGCCAACAAATTAAACTCTGACTTGCTTGTACATCTCTAGTAGGGGTGGGTGAAAAGTGTGAAGAATTTCCCGCAAAACATTTCAAGAAAACATGCTGATTTTTCGCTTTTCCCGCAAATAATTTTGCCTTTTCGTCTATGCAAAAATGTCATCCTTTTTGCCTATTTTAACAAATTTTCCATCTATGTTAAAACATGTTTTGCCTATTTTAACACATTTTTCGCCTGTATTTCCTATAGGTACTACATTTCCCACAGTAATATTACTTCTTCTGAGGGCTGAAGTTTAGAAATAAGTGGCTGAAAGTCAAAGTTGTGAGTCCTACAGCAAAATATGGCTTGAAAAATGTGTTAGCATGCAGAATGCATTTGTCATTTCCCCACAACACTTTCTTCCTTAAGTGACACTGTCACATATTCATGATGATATCAAGTAATAAAAAAAATAAAGTACAACCTACAATGTGGTAGATATGTATTGTAGTGGTGGTGGTGGGGACTGGCATGGAGTGATTTGTGAATGTATTTTTACCATTGTCATACTCAATCCTACTTCTCAGATAATTGACACAAATTACTTATCGGTCATAGCAGTGGTCCCATCTGTCCTTTGTCCTTTGTCTGCCATGTGTGGTTTCTGCTACTACTACTACTACTACTGGAGTTAGATGTAATTCTACTGCCACTACTACTAGGTGCCAAAGGTGCAGCACTTACAGCAGCAGCACCAGAGGTACTCATCATATCAAACACTGTGGATGTTAACGTGTTGCTGTTGCTGGGCACTCAAAACAGGTGTGTTTGGCTGAGTGGGACTTGAACTTTGAAGAGGCACAGATACCGATGATGGTGACTGTGTGCTTTTTGACAACTTTGCTTGTCCAGGGTCAGACTTTCCAATGGCTTTCTCAAACAGTTTATAGATAGGCACAGTGTTCCTTAAAAGTGCTGGAAAAGTCAACATTTGACTTTCTACTAATCTTATAGCCCTGTCACCATCCTCACTTTCAACTTCATCTGTATCTGAACAAAAGAAGGATGCTGGAGGTGTATATTCTAGATGTGTATCATCATCAGTCATCATTAGGTCATCCTCAGCAGCATCAGCATCCCATGACAGTTCTTGCCCAATATTACCCTTGTATTCCTCTAAGCTTTTGGAGGTCTCAAACAATTTATTTTTACTTTTACTGTAACAAAGTTCCCTACTACTTTGAGGATGGGTGTTTTGGTTCTTGTTTGTCTCACTATCTGATGCAGCAGACACTTCGGCTGTTACACCTTCCTCTATTATGCTACTGCCAGCATCAGCAACACTTGAATGCAACCTGTTCTTCTTATATGGTTCTTTATTTCTACTGGCACTGGTGGTGCAGGAACTAGTTTTGCTGGGACCATGACAAACTGCATCCTTCCTTGGAGTAGAGGGATCAGTATCATTGATTGCATATGCTGCAGCAACCATTGCTGCAGTCAGTTTTTGAACTACTACTTTGCTCTCACGTCCCTGCACTGCTCCACCCCTCCCCTTTCCCCTTGTGCATTTGCTGGACATTACACAACTACACTGTGTTTTTTACTGTATGGTACACAACATAACTGATGCAGCTGTATGATGCCTTGCCTAAGCTGAGTCAGCTGTCTGTCACTGTCAACTAAGATATTTATTTTTTTATTCTTTATTATTTTTTATTTATTTTTTATCACAGTCTGTCCAAAAAAATTATAACTGGAAAAAAAAATCAACAACATCTTTCCCCAGACTTTCCCACCCAGCACAGAGATAATAACATCAAGATCAGAAAGCAAATAGGTCCCTAGCTGCCTGTGTCTTTCCAGTCAGTCACATGGAATTTTGGAGTATTTGGGGTTCAACCTCCTTTCTCCCTTCATATCAACTAGAGTGCCCCCAGACTCCCCTAATACAAAGAACAAATGTCCTACCGAAATGACTCCCTAAACTAAGCTTCAATTCCCCTTTATTCTCCTCTAGCTCAAAAACATGCTGCTCTCTCCTCTCACACATACAGAATGACTGCTGTGACAGCCTGACAGCCTTTTATATGGCTGTAGAAAACTTTTGTGTGGTGTAAAAATATTTTTATTCCCATTGATTTCAATGGGCGGAAAAGGCGGAAAAAACTGGAAAAATAGCATTTTTCGCAGAAAGTTTTTCGCCAAGCGGAAATTGCCATTATTCGCCAATTTCAGTTTGAGGTGAAAATTTTCACCCATCCCTAATCTCTAGTTTGTCACAGACTGTAGTATGCAACATTGAAATTACAATACTAGGAAAGAAGAGACATAGAGGCATGTAAATCTCATGATGTACAGTCTATCTGCATTCCTCATGCAGGAACTATGCGTCCCCATTGATGGTGTATGGACTAACACCTCTCAAGAAATTATTGGAGGTATGCCTCATTATTTAGTCGCCTACATATCTCACTAGTTGTGCACAGTTACTACTGAATATAATGTTCAATTTAATCGCTTGTTTCTCATGTTGTCCTTCTTACATTTGCTGCTCAATCATATGTTTTATCGTAGATAATCACTGCGGATTTGGCAAATAACCATGATCCTACACATTTTCCAGACCTACCCTACAGAGGACATATGTGAGATCTTATGGGTCTCCATCTCCTCAAGGACCCTTCTGTAGACATCTTTTAAGAGATTCATTCTGAAGTTGATGATGCACTGACTATCATCATCCATGAAATGATTGACCATCTTATCGATGGTGTGTCCCCTCATCTTGCCACCTTTATGCCTTCCTAGAGAATGCACACTTGCTAATGAATAAAATGTGTTGTGTACATTTTTGTTTCAGAATGCTAATCACTTGTTTATCATGTTATCCCGTGTGTGTATATGAGTGTGTGTATATATATATATATATATATATATATATATATATATATATTGCAATTTCATATGAATCCCAAGTTAACTTCCAGATGATGAATTTTCAATACTCAGCAATGTATATGAAATTTCATTAAGACCCATATCAATTCCTTGGTTTTGAAGTTTCAGTGGTGAGCAATATAGTGAGTCATTCGTAATTTATACAACAAGTTAAAAGTTCTTAAATATCTAGTTAATCTTAAAATAAAGTTACTGAGGTAAGTTCACTGATCATAAGTAAAACCATTATGAATCATTACATCTTTGTGATGCTTAATATAGAGCTGTTTTGTCAATGATAATGGATTGTTCCTTTTTTTAATCCTTTTGCTTACTGGATTTAAAATATTGAATGAATGTTTTCAAAGTAAAAGCCACATAGGATATGTTCTATGTCAATCAGTTTAATCTGACTTAGAAGAAAGGCAGAGGCACAGAAGTCTGTATATCCTAATGTAATATTACAGTATATTTTTAACAATTTCAACCAAATATTAGACCTTAAAAATCACAAATATATTTTCCATATGCATTTTATCAATAACATATGTTACATGTAATATGTAACACAGAACAAGTTCATGAAGGGTTGTACATTTGTGGATCTGTGACCAGTTCAATTATGTTCAATTTTACTCATCCAAGCAAATTGTGTTGACACATTTTTCAGGTTGATTTAGACGTAATCGCAGATATTGTAATATCTGGCATGACAAAAAGGTCATTTGGCAATGTAATAAGTATAGTAGATTCATTGGGATTACATTTTGGTTAATTATACCCAAGCTTCAGGGTTATGTTGAATTATGGTTTTATTATGTTTATTTATGATTTAGACAAAACAAATACAAACAGAATTTCAAAATATGTTAGGTTGTCTGAATGTTGCAACAAATGTTTATATTTGTGTTTAAATATTCAGCTACCTTTCAACTAGGGATGCTCAAAACATTTCAATTAATTTTACAGATCAATATGTAAAAAAAAATTGCAAGGGCATCAAGGTGCAGCATTAATCAAAGAGGGATAGGGTATATGGTGGAATAGGGTGAGGAGGGGTCAGTGTAAGGGAAGAAGAGTCAGTGTGGCCTAAGGTTACCTATACCGCTGATTTAAGCCTGTACCTGTCAGTGTGGCCTAAGGTTACCTATACCGCTGATATAAGCCTGTACCTGTCAGTGTGGCCTAAGGTTACCTATACTGCTGATATAAGCCTGTACCTGTCAGTGTGGCCTAAGGTTACCTATCCGCTGAGATAAGCCTGTTCCTGTCAGTGTGGCCTAAGGTTACCTATACTGCTGTGATAAGCCTGTTCCTGTCAGTGTGGCTTATGGTTGCCTGTATCAACTGAGTGTCGCTTGGGTTGGTCAACTTTGCCTGTGGCCACCTTAGTCATCTGGGCTAGTCCTTTTTCCTGGCTTTATAGTCTCCTACCAGGGCAGACTAGTGTCAGTCTCTGTGCTACCTTTTTACCTGGGTCGTACTTGGTCTCAGTGCTCCTGTTTCCTTGCACTAGTTCCCATATTCTATTGGGGATTCTGCGCTGGAGTACCTACCTTCACTTGTGGGCCACTTCCTAGGTGGTACTGTTGAGGTTCAGTTCCAAATTCTTGTCTACTGTTCCTGTATTTATATTTGTTATACCTGTTTGCTTATTTGTACCCTGACCTGTGTCAGATTTGGAAGTGCCTTGGCACTCTCTGGATCTGGACCTGTGAAGGGAGTCTGTGTTTATTATTCTTTCAATAAAGCTGATTTTACCTTGCCAAATTGTCTGAGTGTTCATTAAAACTGTGACAGAATGTCACCTGGGGTCTATGAAATTCATATTTCTCCAATTGGCAAAACAATTTGTTTTCCCTCAACAGTTTTAAAACCAACGACACATCAGCCCGATGTGTCTCTAGGTTCGGAGAATGGATGAGAATGTCATCCAGGTAGACCATGACACACCTTTGCAGTAAATCTCTAAAGACATCATTTATGAATTCTTGGAAGACAGCAGGAGCAATACACAATCCAAAGGGGTTCACCAAATATTCATAGTGCCCATTCCGGGTGTTAAATGCTGTCTTCCACTCGTGGCCCTCTTTTATCCTTACAATATTGTAAGCAGCTCTGAGATCAAGCTTAGTAAATACTGTGAGCCCTTGAGCTGATCAAACAGCTCAGTGATTAAAGGAATGGGGTAGGCATTCTTGACTATCAGCTTATTTAGGCCCATGAAATTGATACATGGTTTTAGTTCCCCGCCTTTTTCTTCACAAAAAAAGAACCTTGGCCCCACAGGAGAGGAAGATTTGCGAATTATACCCCTGGACAAGGCATCAGCCATGCAGTCCTCCATAGCTCAGTTCTCTTCCACCGACAATTGATAAACACAACCCCTGGGAGGTCTAGCACCTGGAACTAGATCAACAGTACAATCGTACGGCCTATGTGGTGACAATGTACTGGCCTCTATCTTGTTAAATACCTCTCTGTAGGACTGGTACTCTGCAGGTAACAAGGTAGAGGTACACAGAATTCTCATAGGCTGCTTTAGGCAAGAGGGGACCAAGATACGATATCAGAAGTTTGCAAATCAATCCTCGGATTGTGCATCTGCAAAAAGGGAAATCCCAGAATAATGGCATAATGAGGTGAATGGATGACCTGAAACTGTAAGGTCCCCTACCGTCACAGACAAGGAACACGTCTCGTGGGTAACCTGTGCCTCAATTGCCAACAGAGAGGAGCGGGGTAGCAGCAGAATCGAATGCCTGGCTGCAAAGTCTGCGTCAATGAAAAGCCCAGCAGCCCCTGAGTCTAGCAAAGCTAGAGCAACCATCGAGGACTCGGGCCAAGACAGAACTACCTCAAGGATCGGTTTGCCTTGAAGAGATTCTCGGGGGACTCTGAAACTCCACCTAGGGTCTGTCCCCTGCGTAACCCTAGGTGCTAGCGTTTCCCAGCTGGACGGGACAAGAGCACAACAAGTGATCAGGTTTCCCACAGTATAAACAGAGGCACTCCCTCCGATGGAGAGCCCTCTTCTCCACTGAAAGGTGCATAAACCCTAGTTGCATGGGTTTTCCTCTAGTGGTCAAAACCAGGAGGTATGGGAGGTGAGGGAGGATTGGGTTGGTTCACAAATCTGGGTGCCAACCGGGACGGAGGCCTAAGTGTACATTCTTTGAACGATTGTCTCTCCTGGATATCAGTTATCTCTGATAATAAAGTCTGCATGGCCAAAGACAATTGATCAATACTTTGATCCTGCGAGTCCACCCTGGACAGGATGCTCGGAGAAGGTGGATTGCCTCTGCCTTCAGTACTCATGGCTCTTACGTACTGTCATGGTAACCAGTACAAATGAAGGTCAGACACAGGTATATTGAAGTAAAACCACCTTTATTAAAGATACACAATAACAGTAACTCCCCAGCAAAGCCCCAGAACATAAAACGGACAGTCCACAGTTCACTACCCAGACTGATAATGAGCAGAGGCCTGTACTACTCAGAGAGGAGTAGAGAACCAGCCTATGGTTCTTTCTCACAAAGATGTATCAGGTGCCCAGCGGAATAGGAGTACTACTGAAAGGTACAGAATGGGGACAGTGGCAACAGAGTGGAGGACAGTACGAGCCACAGTACCGTTAATACGAATAGCCCAATAAGTCTAGGATAAGGGAGTGAGTAGACAGCCAGAGCTACAATTCAGAACCAGAGTGGATAGTCAGACAAGCCAGGGTCATACATGGAGCGAATATTCAGCCAGAACCTCAGGTCTGAACCAATGTGGATAGTCAGACAAGCCGGGGTCATACACTGAGCGAGAGATAACTAGAGCCACAGGTCAGAACCGATGTGGCTGGTCAGACAGGCCGGGGTCATACACAGAGTGAGAATGGAAGCTAAACCAGGGTAACAATGAAGAGCAAATGTAACGAGTAACCACAGGAACACCACGGAAGGGCAACTGACCTTAGGCCCCGGGAAGGTCATATAGGACTACATTGAGGTGGGAATCAATTAGTAAACTGAATACGTGTGTATAAACAAGCGCCGTGTTTGGAGACAGAAACATGTGCCTGCACCCGTGACCACCAGACAGAGCAGCGAATTAGCACAAGGGTAACTGGCAGCATGGATGCCAAGGTACACTGTGATAATCCCCTCATGCAGTCACCATTTTCACCAACCACCAAAACCTCCAGTATTTGCCATCTGCCAAGCATTTGAAAGCACATCAGGCACACTGGTCCTTGTTCTTTTCCTGATTTAACTTTGTAATTTCTTAAATCCCTGAGACATAGAAGATTAAGGCTGATGCCCTATCCTACCAGCATGAGACCTCTAATTCTCCTCTGCCTGTTCTGCTAGTATTGTTTCTTCCTTGTCTGTTTCGCTTCTCACTTCCCTCAGGGAAGCCATTCTTCTTGTCCTTCTGGAGTCTCCTTGCCCCCAAATGTGGATTTCATGCCTGGACAGTACTGCTCAGATATTAAATGTTTCTATGTCAGGGACATTGTTCTGCTACTGCCAGTCATCCTGGGATTTTATTTATTCAGGATCTTATTTATAGGCACTTCTGGTGGCCTAACCTGAAGATGAATGTTACCTCCTTCATGTCCTCCTGTCTTATATATGCCAGTATGAAGATACCTAGATCTCATCCTGTGGGTCTTCTACAACCTCTCGCTGTGCCAGATCTTCAATAGACTCAGATCTCCATGAATTTCTTGGTTGATCTGCCCTCCTAATCTTGCAACACAGTGATATGGGTTATAGTGGATTGATTTTCCAAACAGGGACATTTTATTCCACTACCCAAATTCCCTTCCTCTACTGAACTAGCTGTTCATCCGTTAAATCTATCATCTGCACGGCATACCACAACACATCACTTCAGATCGAGATTCCCAATTTGTGTCCTGTTTTTGGAGGGCATTCTTCTCCAGACTCGGTATCCATCTACAGCGTTCGTCTGCATACCATCCGCAGACAAATGGACAGACTAAGAGATTGAACCAAAACTTGGAACACTTCCTCCCCTGCTATTGTTCCCATCAGCTGGACGATTTGTCTCATTTGCTGTCATTGGCATCTGCTGATATCCTTGAAGTGTTCATCATTCTTTGTGGCTATTTATCCCTCCATCCTTTAGAGTCATTGTGCCTAAAATTAGGTATTCTTATTACTATCACTTTAAAGGGTTGATGTGGCAACATCTATTATAACACTCCTTCTATTTTGTGTGTGTGTGTGGTTTTAAAGCACTAGCTGTGAAATCTATTCTAGTCCACAGCAGGGTCAAATATCTGCAAAGCTTCACTGGACCATCGTGGTAGATTACAGTCCATTCCCTCAGTTTGGCTTGCTATGGAAGCCTTCATCCTGCAGTGGATTAATAATGACTGCAGCTTTAACTTTTATATGTGTGTGTGTTTTACTATACCTATTTAATATGCAGTCAGCTGTAGACTCTGTGAACATGAAACATGTAAGATCTGTCATTCTGTTTTCTAAATTACATTAAAGATGTTTAATATGCAAAATCATATTTATTAGTACAACATGCTCATGTGGTTTTGTGCCAGTGTTTGAACCATTTAATCCTTTCTTTGCAAAGTCAAGTCAAAGAAATCTGTCAGAATCACACTTTTATAAATAAGTACTCAGATGTCTCATCAAAGTAAAAAAAAATTCAGATCAAAGTAAGTTTAATGATAAACTCTCACCACAGGGAATGCTAGCTACTTATTAATACTTAAGGTATATCAGTGCCTGGCAGGAGTATAGTGTCCACCCCTGCATCCTTATCTATCTTGGTATATATTTACAATGACTGTTTCCAGTCCTGGCTCATAACTACTTTTTTAGTTAAGAGGGCATTCTGAAACACTTCAAAGTAATAATTTACAATATTTAGATCTGCTTAATTCTTTGGATTCTAGATACATCTCCAATGCATTGCTTTAAATGCACTAGATATGACTCTAGCACCCCAGCAATTAAGGAAACAAGCATTTATGTATTTGTCTTTATTTTCCTTTAATTAAAGTATTATTAATGTACTAAGATACATGAACAATAGCATAATTAAAAATCAGGTAGTACAAACAATTGTGAAACATGTTACAAGCAAGGGATAACAAATACATTTAAAAATTGCCTTTGGTAGTTTTGTTTGTAAAGGAACATCATTAGGTAAATCAGGGCAAGAGTGTCATGCTATCTGGACTATCAAACATGGAATAAATTGCCAGGCAAATTATCCAAATTATTGAATTAATTGTAAGAGTGAAGAAAGGAAGAGTGTAAAGAGGAAAGACCTAGGATAAGAAAGGGGAGTGTGAAGAGTGAGAATATGGGGAGAGAAGACAGGGAGAGGGGAGGTAGGAAGGGAGTTGTGGATGAGAACCAGTGAATACAAAAGAAAAAAGTTATATAATCAGAAAGTCTAGGGGAATTGATGGGATATATAGAGCTGAAAGGTTCTAAGTGATAGATCAAGAGAGCTTGCAGCTTAAGCATAGAATAGGTATCTGACACCTGAAAATGCCACTGAGAGGGAAGGTGAGATGACAGACCCCCAGTGAAGTGGAATAAGGTGCTTTTTGCAATTGGAGCATCCAGGATGATACCGATATGGACAGCGATGGCCTCCCAGTAGTTTGCAAAATGGGAGCAACTCCACCATATGTGGAGCATCAAACTCTCTTCTTTACCACATCTGTAGCATAGAGGTGAGCTATCAGGGTTAATCTTAGGAACCACTTGAGGAGGAGTCTTATACCATCTTTCTCCCAAGCAGACATGTATCTTTGCCTGAGTGGTAGGTTTACAGTTAACATAAATGTTTACCACTTTGCAAAAGTTCTGTGAGAAATGTTGGGGAGGATCATATGGCTTATAGACTTACTTTTTTTTAAGAAGTCCATCAAGAAATTATTTACTTGAGATTATTGCCACTGAAAGTCTGGTGACAACACATGTTGTCTTATAAGTGTCTCAGAAGGTACAAAGGAGGTAGCAATGATGAGTCAATCACAACCACATTGATTAGAGACTTTATACCAACAGAGTCTACCAAGATCGTTACCAGATAAGAAGATTTTGGAACAATTAACCCAAGCTTTGCCAGGAATATGCATACAATCAGATAGCTCTGACAATAGTGTTGCTTTATAGGATGATTCTATGTTAAGGTTGCCAAGGCCTCTAGGCTGGGTTAGTAGGAATAATTAGCAGATAAGTAGTCTAGGCTGACTGAATTTCCATATAAATAATATTATGAGTAATTGTAATTTTATATGATATGCTTGTGGGAGGTGTATCAGTTGAATGTTAAATAGGTATAACATATCTGGCACAAAAAACATTTTGAACTCTTTGATTCAACAGAACCATGACAGATATAAGTCCTTTCACTTAAGTGTATCCCCTTTAAAGGGATAGTAATGTTTCATAATAAAAGCAGCTCTAATTAATCATCATAGTATTTGGACTTTGGAGAGTGTTATTTCAATTCTTTCAGCATTGTAGTTCAAGAGTAATTCAATGACAAAGTATCCCCCTCCTGCCCCTTTTACTGATGTAACACTGTTCAGCCAGATCAGAAGGGAGGTGCCCAAGTAGATTGCAGAGAGGGACAATCTTCAATTAAGATAAGGGAAAAACCTGAAGAACTTGTCATGGGGGGCAGGGCTTTCATTGTTCTCATAGGAAGAAGATTGCCCCCCTTTGTTATCTGTCTGGTCTAAGGACTGAATTCCACATCTGAGAAGAGATGGCTTACACTAGGTAAAAGGGGCAGAAGAGGAAACTTTGCTTGGGAATATCTCTCAAACCATTTAAAAGACGTAAGAAGTGGTGTTACAGATATACCACATTTCCAAACAGTTAGAAATCAGAACACTGATGTATTTGATGGTCTGTGAAGGCCATGGAAAGGAAAACTATTTTTGAAGCAAACTGGCAGTCACTTGAGGGAGATTAAGACTGAGTATCTCCCATTTGGAGTAATTCACCATAAAAAGAGAGAGAAGGCTATATTCTTCAAAAAGATGAACAAGAACAGGAAGAGATATACATGAGCGTGAGAAAAAGAAAGGCACGTCATCGGAAAAGCAAGCCATTTAGTGATGGAAATAGCAGGGGGAGACTCTATATATCTGGAGAGGATCTAATAGTGCAAAGTAAATATTCAAGGACTAAAACTAAAAAGTATGGGGGATAGTGGACAGCCATATGGAGTACCAAGGAATTAGAGAGGTTTCCATTGATCTTCACTCTTGTGGGAGGTTTAGAGTACAAATTAACGATAGAGGAAAAACATCTGTGACCTAAGTATGAATGTACCTATACTTGGTATGGCCAAGGCAGCCTATCAAAAAATGTCTCTATGTCTATCGGGAAGTTTAGATTGGATATCCTTCTTATGAGGTATGAGAATCAAAGTTATCATATTGGAAACTTTATCCCTTGTCTTAAACCTAGGTACCAAACCAGCCTGATCGTAATGGACTAGAGTGGACAGAAGCTTTATAAAGTTTAACAAAGAGATTGGACGGTAGCTTCATGCATTGGAGAGGGTCTTTATCAGGTTTAAAGATGATCACAATATGCAGAGCCTACCATGGTATGGTGTCACCACTGGCAATTTGGTAGAGTAAACTGAAGTGAATCTATGAATTCTTTGCAATACAATACTGATAAGCCATCAGGGCTGGGGCTTTTCCCAGATGGGGTACTTAGAATTGCTCACCTAACCACATCATGCCAGTTGGATGATCTTGAGCATACTGTGATGACAGGTTACAGAGGCTCTCATAAAAGTGTTGAAAGGAAGTGGCCATCCCTGGGAAAGAGAGGTGAAGCTCATTATTGTGATATTCAATCTTATCTATGTAATGAGCATTCCACTTGATTTTAAACTCTGGCCAGAGTTTTCCCACAGCTACTGCCATGAAGATATTTGAAAAATATAAGTAATTGAAGAGACTTGACACTGCAGTAGTTGAGCTAATTCGGATCTAAGAGTCTGCAATTCGTCTTGAGTGTTGAGTAGTGTTGAGCGAGCATGCTCGGCCGATGCTCGGATCGGCTCGAGCATCGCTCTGCTCGGCACATGGCGGTACTCGTACGAGTACCGCATGTGCTCGCCCGCCATGTTCGGGTCTCCTCCCCGCACGTTTTGCGGCTGCTGCGCAGCCAATAAACGTGCAGGGAGGCTCTGACATCGGTGTAATGCCAGCAGCCATGTTGGCTGCTGGCATTACACTGATTGGCTGGCCAGAACCCGTGGTCGGGTGCTGTATAGCACCTGACCAGCGAGTTCGGCTCAGTCTTAGCCAGGGAGAGCTGAGGATAGGAAGGGAAAGTCAGTGTAGGGAGGAAAAAAAGGAAAATTGTGAAAAAAAAGAACCAAAAGTCCTTTTTAGGACTACTGTGTGTGGGGGCAGCAGGTTATTTTGTGTGGGGGGGGGGAAAAAAAAAAAAAAAATATATATATATATTCTGTTTAGTGTGCAAAGTTGCAGATTAGAGCACATTCTGTTTAGTGTGCACAGTTGCAGATTAGAGCACATTCTGTTTAGTGTGCAAAGTTGCAGATTAGAGCACATTCTGTTTAGTGTGCAAAGTTGCAGATTAGAGCACATTCTGTTTAGTGTGCAAAGCTGCAGATTAGAGCACATTCTGTTAAGTCTTCAAACTAAAATATCAAAGTCACATATTCCATTCAGTGTGCGTCGCCGCAGTTTAGCAGCACATTCTGTGTACTGTGCAGAGTTGCAGAATAGGAAGAAATACTGTTAAGTCTTCAAACTAAAATATCAAAGTGACATATTCCATTCAGTGTGCTTCGCCGCAGTTTAGCAGCACATTCTGTGTACTGTGCAGAGTTGCAGAATAGGAAGAAATACTGTTAAGTCTTCAAACTAAAATATCAAAGTCACATATTTCATTCAGTGTGCTTCGCCGCAGTGTAGCAGCACATTCTGTGTACTGTGCAGAGTTGCAGAATAGGAAGAAATACTGTTAAGTCTTCAAACTAAAATATCAAAGTCACATATTCCATTCAGTGTGCTTCGCCGCAGTGTAGCAGCACATTCTGTGTACTGTGCAGAGTTGCAGAATAGGAAGAAATACTGTTAAGTCTTCAAACTAAAATATCAAAGTCACATATTCCATTCAGTGTGCTTCGCCGCAGTTTAGCAGCCTATTCTGTGTACTGTGCACAGTTGCAGAATAGGAAGAAATACTGTTAAGTCTTCAAACTAAAATATCAAAGTCACATATTCCATTCAGTGTGTGTCACCGCAGTTTAGCAGCCTATTCTGTGTACTCTGCACAGTTGCAGAATAGGAAGAAATACTGTTAAGTTTTCAAACTCAAAAATTAAAGTCACATATTCCATTCAGTGTGTGTCACCGCAGTTTAGCAGCCTATTCTGTGTACTCTGCACAGTTGCAGAATAGGAAGAAATACTGTTAAGTTTTCAAACTCAAATATTAAAGTCACATATTCCATTCAGTGTGTGTCACCGCAGTTTAGCAGCCTATTCTGTGTACTCTGCACAGTTGCAGAATAGGAAGAAATACTGTTAAGTTTTGAAACTCAAATATTAAAGTCACATATTCCATTCAGTGTGTGTCACCGCAGTTTAGCAGCCTATTCTGTGTACTCTGCACAGTTGCAGAATAGGAAGAAATACTGTTAAGTTTTCAAACTCAAATATTAAAGTCACATATTCCATTCAGTGTGTGTCACCGCAGTTTAGCAGCCTATTCTGTGTACTCTGCACAGTTGCAGAATAGGAAGAAATACTGTTAAGTTTTCAAACTCAAATATTAAAGTCACATATTCCATTCAGTGTGTGTCACCGCAGTTTAGCAGCCTATTCTGTGTACTCTGCACAGTTGCAGAATAGGAAGAAATACTGTTAAGTTTTGAAACTCAAATATTAAAGTCACATATTCTATTCTGTGTTCGTCACCGCAGTTTAGCAGCCTATTCTGTGTACTCTGCACAGTTGCAGAATAGGAAGAAATACTGTTAAGTTTTCAAACTCAAATATTAAAGTCACATATTCCATTCAGTGTGTGTCACCGCAGTTTAGCAGCCTATTCTGTGTACTCTGCACAGTTGCAGAATAGGAAGAAATACTGTTAAGTTTTCAAACTCAAATATTAAAGTCACATATTCTATTCTGTGTTCGTCACCGCAGTTTAGCAGCCTATTCTGTGTACTCTGCACAGTTGCAGAATAGGAAGAAATACTGTTAAGTTTTCAAACTCAAATATTAAAGTGACATATTCCATTCAGTGTGTGTCACCGCAGTTTAGCAGCCTATTCTGTGTACTCTGCACAGTTGCAGAATAGGAAGAAATACTGTTAAGTTTTCAAACTCAAATATTAAAGTCACATATTCTATTCTGTGTTCGTCACCGCAGTTTAGCAGCCTATTCTGTGTACTCTGCACAGTTGCAGAATAGGAAGAAATACTGTTAAGTTTTCAAACTCAAATATTAAAGTGACATATTCCATTCAGTGTGTGTCACCGCAGTTTAGCAGCCTATTCTGTGTACTCTGCACAGTTGCAGAATAGGAAGAAATACTGTTAAGTTTTCAAACTCAAATATTAAAGTCACATATTCTATTCTGTGTTCGTCACCGCAGTTTAGCAGCCTATTCTGTGTACTCTGCACAGTTGCAGAATAGGAAGAAATACTGTTAAGTTTTCAAACTCAAATATTAAAGTCACATATTCCATTCAGTGTGTGTCACCGCAGTTTAGCAGCCTATTCTGTGTACTCTGCACAGTTGCAGAATAGGAAGAAATACTGTTAAGTTTTCAAACTCAAATATTAAAGTCACATATTCCATTCAGTGTGTGTCACCGCAGTTTAGCAGCCTATTCTGTGTACTCTGCACAGTTGCAGAATAGGAAGAAATACTGTTAAGTTTTCAAACTCAAATATTAAAGTCACATATTCTATTCTGTGTTCGTCACCGCAGTTTAGCAGCCTATTCTGTGTACTCTGCACAGTTGCAGAATAGGAAGAAATACTGTTAAGTTTTCAAACTCAAATATTAAAGTCACATATTCCATTCAGTGTGTGTCACCGCAGTTTAGCAGCCTATTCTGTGTACTCTGCACAGTTGCAGAATAGGAAGAAATACTGTTAAGTTTTCAAACTCAAATATTAAAGTCACATATTCTATTCTGTGTTCGTCACCGCAGTTTAGCAGCCTATTCTGTGTACTCTGCACAGTTGCAGAATAGGAAGAAATACTGTTAAGTTTTCAAACTCAAATATTAAAGTCACATATTCTATTCTGTGTTCGTCACCGCAGTTTAGCAGCCTATTCTGTGTACTCTGCACAGTTGCAGAATAGGAAGAAATACTGTTAAGTTTTCAAACTCAAATATTAAAGTCACATATTCCGTGTAAGATGAAGAAGGCGGGTAAAAAGGGACGGGGAAGTGGACGTGATCCTGATAGTTCAGGGCGCGGGTCAGGACGCGGAGAAACTGTGCCTGGTGCCAGAGCACAAGAAAGAAAGACATCCACCATACCTAGCTTCATGTCTAATTTTACAGGGCGTCGCAGGACATCACTCTCGAGGTCCGACCACTGCGAACAGGTGGTCGGTTGGATGACAGCTGATACTGCTTCCAGTCGGTTAAGCACCACCCTGTCTTCCACCAAGTCCACTCTCAGTAGCCAAGAGTCTGGTCAACATAATCCTCACTCTGATCATCCTTCCTCCCACCATACACGGTCTGGTCAAAGAAGTGATCCCACACTGGGATATAGTGAGGAGCTCGTCTCATCACCAATCCTTCATTTGACCCTCTCTCCAAGCACGCTTGCAGAGGAACATGACATCTTGTGCCCTGATTCACAACCTCTAGAGGGTACCCAATCACAAGAAGATGACAGATGTGAACGGCATTTAAGGTCAAAGGAAGTAGTGGATGATGATGATGATGATGAGACACAGTTGCCATTAAATCAACCACTATTTCCGTCTCAAGACCTTGTTGAGGAGAATGTTATACAGTTGTCAATGACTGAGTATGTGGTGGGATCAAGACATGAGGAGGATGATCAGAGTGAGGAAGTGGAGGAGGACTTGGTGGACGATGAGGTGACTGACCCCACCTGGGAAGGTGTAGAGCCGAGCGATGACAGCAGTCCTGAGGGTGAGCCATCTGCAGCACCGCAACAGGCTGGAAGAGGCAGTGGTGTGGCTACAGAAAGAAGGCGGACCGCACCAAACCGGCCCGCAAATGTTCCACGGAGCACCCCCTTGCGTAAATCTACCTTGCCAAAGGGTAGGTGTTCCGCGGTATGGCGTTTTTTTAAGGAAAGTGCGGACGACAAAAGAATTGTAGTTTGCAACCTGTGCCACACCAGAATGAGCCGAGGCATGGCATCCAAGCACCGTAGTAAGTGGGAGGAACGCCTGGATCACCCATCTGTGTCTGCAGGCCACACCACTGCCTCCTCTTCCCCTGTTTTCGGTGCCGGCCAATCGCCTGTCGAAGGCGCAGGCCCGCATACCTCCCGCCCTGCACCTGTACCATCTGAAGCACCATCAGCGACCACATCCACTTCCCTGTCCCAGCGCAGCGTCCAAATGTCGTTACCCCAGGCATTTGAGCGCAAGCGAAAATACCCAGCCACCCACCCACAGGCCATAACACTAACCTCACACCTTTCCAAATTACTGGCCATCGAAATGCTACCATTTAGGCTTGTGGACACTGAATCCTTCCGCAGCCTGATGGCAGCAGCTGTCCCTCGGTACGCGGTCCCCAGCCGCCACTACTTTTCCCGGTGTGCCATCCCCGCATTACACCACCATGTGTCCCGTAACATCACCCGTGCCCTGACCAACGCAGTTACTGGGAAGGTCCACTTAACGACTGACACATGGACAAGTGCTTGTGGCCAGGGACGCTACATTTCCCTGACGGCACACTGGGTGAATGTCGTGGAGGCTGGGAGCGACTCGGACCCTGGGATGGCACGGGTGCTACCCACGCCGAGGATTGCGGGCCCTACCTCCATCAGGGTTTCCGCCAACACCTACGTTATTGGCTCCTCCTCCTCCGTTTCCACCTCCGAATTCTCTACACGCAGCGCCACTCCCCCATCAGCCAGTAGCTGGAAGCAGTGTAGCACTGCAGTGGGGAAGCGTCAACAGGCCGTGCTGAAGCTGATCTGCCTTGGGGACAAACAGCACACGGCCTCAGAGCTGTTGCAGGGGATTAGTCACCAGACCGAGCAGTGGCTCTCGCCACTCAACCTGCAACCAGGCATGGTTGTGTGTGATAATGGGCGTAACTTGGTGGCGGCTTTGGAGCTCGGCAAGCTCACACACGTACCATGCCTAGTGCATGTATTTAATTTAGTGGTTCAGCGATTTCTAAAAACCTACCCCAATGTGCATGATCTCTTGACCAAGGTGCGCCGCGTGTGTGCACATTTCCGTAAGTCATCTACAGCTTCGGCCGGCCTGTTGAAGCTGCAGCAGCGCTTACAATTGCCAGCTCACCGGCTGCTGTGTGACGTGAGCACGCGCTGGAACTCCACCTTCCACATGTTGGCCCGGCTTTGTGAGCAGCAGAGGGCAGTAGTGGAGTACCAGCTGTTACACGGTCGTCGCCTCTCCGTTCAACTTCCTGTAATCAGAAGTGAGGAGTGGGAATGGATGTCAGACCTCTGCGAGGTTTTACGCAATTTTGAGGAATCGACACAGATGGTGAGCGGCGATAACGCTATTATCAGTGTAACCATCCCACTTCTGTGTCTACTGAAACGCTCGCTGCTCACAATTAAAACCGACGCTTTGCATGTGGAAGAGGTGGAAATGGGGGAGGAAGAGCTTACACAAGGTGATAGCCAGAGCACCCTCACTTCGTCTTCTCAGCGACAATTGGAGGAGGCGGAGGAGGAGGAGGAGGAGGAGGAGGAAGACACGGTTGCCTCCGCTACAGAGGGTAGCCATGGAACTTTAGTTCCATCTCTTCAGCGTGGGTGGGCAGAAGAGGAGGAAGAGGATGAGGATATTGAGAGTCATCCTCCTGGTGAGGACAGCGAAATCTTGACTGTTGGTACTCTGGCACACATGGCTGACTTTATGTTAGGCTGCCTTTCCCGTGACCCACGCGTTATACGCATTTTAAACAACACGGATTACTGGGTGTTCACCCTTCTGGACCCCCGCTACAAAGAGAATTTCTCATCTCTCATTCCTCCGGTGGAGAGGACAAGCAAAATGGTGCAATACCAGAAGGTTCTTGTTGAAAAATTGCTCCAAAATTTTCCATCTGACAACGCTGGCGGCAGAGTACGTGCTACCTTGGCCAACCGAGAAGGGGAGAAAAGGGGAGCACACAGCAGTTCCGACAAAGGCAGGGCAACACTCTCCAAGGCGTGGGACACCTTCATGACACCCCGCCAGCACCCTCACCCTGATGCGCAGCCTAGTGTCACAAGGAGGGAAAAGTTTTGGAAGATGGTGAAGGAGTACGTAGCAGACCGTGTCAGCGTCCTCAATGATCCTTCTGTGCCTTACAACTACTGGGTGTCCAAGCTGGACACGTGGTATGAACTGGCACTCTACGCCTTGGAGGTGCTGGCCTGCCCTGCCGCCAGCGTTCTGTCTGAGCGGGTATTTAGTGCTGCTGGTGGCATCATAACAGATAAGCGTATCCGCCTTTCCACCGACAATGCTGATAGGTTGACACTTATAAAAATGAACAAGGCCTGGATTTCCCCTGACTTCTCCACTCCACTGGAGGAAAGCCCCGGGGGAACATAAACTCACTTTATATATGTTATTTACAATGATGTGAATACTCTGTATTCCCATTCACCCCTTCCACCCAAAAAACGGGTATATGGTTGACTCTTAATCTTCTCATCCTCCTCCTCCTCTTCCATATGCCCTGTGCTATAATTTTTATATAGGGCCAGCTAACCAGCGGGCCCTGTGATATAATTTTTATATAGGGCCAGCTCACCAGTGGGCCCTGTTTGACAATTTTTATATAGGTCAGCTCACCAGCGGGCCTTCTCATATAATGTTTTATTGGGTCAGCTCTCTAGCGGGCCCTCTCATATAATGTTTTATAGCGTCAGCTCACTAGCGGGCCTTCGCATATAATGTTTTATAGCGTCAGCTCACTAGCGGGCCTTCGCATATAATGTTTTATAGCGTCAGCTCACTAGCGGGCCTTCGCATATAATGTTTAGGATGGTCAGCTCTGCAGCAGACCCTCACCCATAATGTTTTAGATGGTCAGCTCAGCGCACGTTTCCCTCTTAATCATGGCCTCAGTTCAATAAAATCAAGGAAATTTTTGGGAGAATTTGCCTCTGCGCACGTTTCCCTCTTAATCATGGCCTCAGTTCAGAAAATCAAGGAAATTTTTGGGAGAATTTGTCTCTGCGCACGTTTCCCTCTTAATCATGGCCTCACTTCAGAAAATCAAGGAAATTTTTGGGAGAATTTGCAGATGATATACAAGTAAATATACAGCAAATATTGTTTGGTAACAATTTTTCGCCTAAAGTCATTTTTATTTTCCTTTTTGTGTGTTTTATGGTCAGTCTGTAAAAATGGCGTACTACGGGCGAAAGATCGTTCCCAGCAGCGATGTTGGAGTCCAAGATGCATCCAGACATCCTCCCTATGCTGTCCCTGAACCATTTCTGTGGTGTTTCCATCCTTTTCTGCCCTTTTCCTATGGACCAGACACCCTCCCCTCATCAGAGCAGGGGGTGCCTGGTGTAATGCTCGAGTCCTCCCATTGACTTCAATGGGGTTCGGGTGCTCGGCCGAGCACTCGAGCCTCAGGGGGTGCTCGGTCAGAGCACCCGAACACCCGAGCATTGGGGTGCTCGCTCATCACTAGTGTTGAGGGATAGGGTAGACTTGTGGCTATGTTCCTTTGCTTTAATAGAGGCAATACATTAATTAACTTGGGTTAAGAGAAAAATTGTTTCTTTTTAAATGAACCTAGCTTGAATAATTTGTTTTGAAGCATGCATTTTTTGTGTCTGCTATATAACTGTGGAAGGAACATCCCAAGAAGAGTTAAATAAAAAGAACTCTTTGATACATTTTGAAAGCTTACTAATAGAGTGTTCGTCTTGTAACAATGTGCCATTTAGTTTCCACAAAGGTCTACCTAATTTGTTAGGGGTAAAGAGAATAGCCACACGAGTGACAGCATGAATTTGATACTAATCAACCAAGAGAAATACACACAGAATGGGATCTTTGTAATTTACAGTTAGCTGTTGTATAATTACCGCAGGTCTTGATGGTCTTATAGACTATTATGTACAAAAAGAAAAGGCCAGAGAGTGTATTGAGAGAACACAGTGATATAACCTTGTATCTTCCCTTCACTCTGAAGCAAAACCAGTTCAGTATCAAAGGTAATGCAGACATATTTAAAACAAATTACTTTATTAGTTTATATTAAAATAAAGAATAGAAAAATTAAAACACTGGAATAGGCGGTGTTCAATTTAACAAAAGCTTGTCCACTATACAGGTACAGCAACTAGAATACTACCACTATGATTAGTATAATAATATGTCCATGAGGCTATGAAGAATGCTAATAGACAAATTATTTACAAATGTATCATGTTCAAAACACTTCAGTGTAAGCTATAGAAGCGGATATGTAACATCAGTTACAACGTATCTGTGGCAAGACTCTAAAATTGCTGTTCATCAACAGCCTCTATCCAACTTAACAAAGCTTGAAACATTTTGCCAAGAAGAATAAGCAAAACTGAGTATCCAAATGTGCAAAGCTGGTAAAAACAAAGACTCACAAGCATAACTGGTATCAAGTATTGACTCAGGGGTTGAACACAACCAACAAATGTCTGCTATTTGTTTAAAGTGAAATTACCACATCAACTAAAGTCGCCCTGCAATATTTAGGCAGGTGGCGAGTAGCTTAATAATCATTATTTTACCTCTTAAAAGTGCCCCCAAGTAAAGTAATCAGTAATATTCTGAGACTGACGGCCAGGTTAATGCAGCCTGCTCTCCTGTGCCATCAGTCTCTTCCTGAGTAGTTCAGGCCAGTGCAATGCCTCTGAAGGGTGATGGGGACTGAAAGCACAGGTGTGCAGACAAGATGTTTATATGTTAATGTGGTAATTTGCCACAGACACTAAGCTCAGATAGACGCTTTGGCGGTTGTAGTTTACAGTCCTAACTTCAGATCTTGCTATAGATCTCCATGGTGTCAGTGGACAGTTTGGTGTCTCTACAGGAGACCAGAGTAAGCTGACATCAGGAGAAGGGGGGGGAGGGGGGATGTTTGAAAGTGAATATCTCTCAAACCGTAGTGGTTTGAGAGATAGGATTTGTGGCAAATAGTTTATTTTTTAAGCGCTATAAAACTAGAAGAATTTTTTTATGGGACATTACTGTCCCTTTTATGATGATAGTGTATTTGTGGCGGATTCATATGGATGTGATTGAGAAGACATATTAGTGCATATGTCAAGATGTCACTGTAGCAAATACTGCACTATATAGTCATCTTGGTTCATTCTCAAACCTTAGTTCATCTCCTCCTTTGAGTGTTTCTGGGACAAATCAACTTCACCTTATCAGACAAATAAAAACTTATGTTGATTTAAATGGTTATTTTACAGTCTCCATGCATTGCGATGCAAATCATTAGAAGTCTCACTAACATTCAGAGAGTTAAAACCACTATTTAAATCAATGGAAATTTGGGGAATTTTATTTGTCCCTATGATGCAGCTTGTTTGCTCTAGAATTCAGCCTCACTGAGTAGCAGAAATCATACTATAATCCATAAGATAAACAAAAATGTTTGCATATTTTATTTTTAAATGTTTACACTTTTTACTTTGAAATGTACTTTTAAATTAATGCTTTAGAGTGAGTGAAATGCACAACCCAAGTGACTTTGATCTTAACCCTTTTAGTGCCAGAGAAGGTATCCAACTCATTGTGCTGCAATGCGATGGATACCTATCTGTTAGAATCTTCTTTGTTTAAAGTTCTAATCCTATATTAGAATTCACTAAGGATGTTTGTCAGAAGCCATCATGAGCAGTTGAGACAGCTGTGCGCGCTGCAGTCATGGGAAGTACTGACTACATGTGTCACGGTTGATATGGAGCAGGGCTCACCAAATTCAGATCGTAGTCCTATCTGTGCACCAGGACTACAGTCTGAATTCGGAGCATCCCCCTCAGTATTAGCCGCGGCACGTGTAGTTAGTACTGCGCATGACTGCAGCTCCGCCAGTGTTGGCCCGTGTACACGGGCTTTAAAACTAGTGTTTAATACAGAAGTACCATCCACAATTGATTCTATTATAGTTAACAATTATAGTTAACAATGTATATGTTTATTGTGTGTTAAGTAATTCATTCTCAGTTTTTCAAAGACATTAATATAGAAAAAAAGATTAAGAATCATGTAATGCACTCTAGAATAAAAAGTGTGCATTCAGGTTAAAAGATCCTTTGTGTATAAATTGTGTTTGGGCATGTATGTCTTCCAAAACTCAGAAAGAAAACTATGCTTTTATATTTCAGTGTCCCGTGAGAGAGGTTCATGATACTTAAGACAAGCTTCACACGAAGATTAGCTGTCTTGAGTGGTTTTAGGGAATTGTATTTATTTTTTCTATATTAATCTATTGGATGCAAGAGACATCATCATCACATTGCCTTCCAATCTGCTGGGGATGTTGCCAGCAGCCAAGCAGTTAAAGGGATAGTAATGTTTCACAAAAACAGCAGCTCCAATTAATCTTCATAGTATTAGAGAGTGTTATTTCATTACTGTCATAGTTGTAGTTCAAGAGTATTTGCTAAAGTATCCCCATCCTGTCCCTTTTACCTAGTGTAAGCCACCTCCCCTCAGATGTGGACTCTGGTCTTGAGACCAGCTCACAGCAAGGGACAATCTTCATACTGTGAGCAAAATGAAAACCTTGCCCTCCTAGATAGGTTTTTCCCTTATGTTAATTGAAGATTGTATCTCTCTGCGATCCACCTGGACAGCACCCTGCTGTTCTGAGCTCAGCAGTGTTACATCAGTAAAAGGGGCGGGGGGGATACTTTATCATTCAATTACTCGAACTACAACTCTGACAGTATTGAAACAACACTCTCAATGGCCCAAATACTACGAAGATTAATTGGAGTTGCTTTTATTGTAAAACATTACTATCCCTTTAAGGATATTTTTTTTGTGTTAAAGGATTGTACAGTATGTATTCATACTAAATAGCGTAACTATTTATTGCCCCTATAAGCTATGTTTAACCTCCAATTTAAAATTAAAAGAGATTAAATAATCTTGGTCAATGGTCATCTACTCTAGTGCTGTGCAGTGCATCTATGAAATGGATTGGCATGTTCTTAGGCCAACATCCTTGTCATAAGGAACATTGGGGGAGATACATAAAACTGGAGTTATAAAGAAAGTGTCTGTAAAAGTATCTCAAAGCAACATAATGATATGTATAAACATCTAACAACATTTTCGCTAACTCCAGTTATTTGACTTTTTTGAAAAGTTGGAGAAATGGTCTTGGCTAAATAAGAATGGTGTCCCAATGTATTTATAGATAGTCACAGCTATGTTTGAGAAAAAATTTTCTCAGGTGTGAATTTTCGCAGAATATTCTCAGATAGACATATTTATAAACATGACTTTACTTCTTTATAAATATTACCAGGTGTTGTGAATTTTAGCGAAAATTCTTAAGTATACATTAAGAAGGCTTTTTATACACCCCCACCACCACTGGCATATATTTATAAAAGAGGAATGGTGAAATTCTGAAGGAAACCAATGGCACAAGAAGGGTAAAGTAAAAATTCCCCAAATGATTTAAATGGATCTTTCTCTTTAATCAATTGTGGAGCACAGGCATCATGGGGTAAAGTATCTTTCTCTAGCAGGCATGGAATTTGGATGCATCTTTTTCTGAAGGCCAATACTTCCTCTCTGCTCCACTTTACTCCCACCTAGCAATCTCAGTTTCAAAGTGTCTTGTGTAAGAGAACCAGCAGAGTGAACATTTTTTATTTTTGTAACTTTCATGAGGTTTTCATCCCCCATTAAGTTGATTCCTAGTGCCCTTCCTCAGTTTTGGATATGGAACAGGGGGGAAGACTTTTCTAGGGCCTGGGGTCTGCTTGGAGTTGGCTATCAGGAATTTACTAGAATTCTCTAGCTTCTCACTTTATATCACTAGGAGCCTGAAGACTGTAGAGGACTTTGCACATGTCCTGTGGGTATGCTTTATCTGTATGTCTGCCTGCCAGCCATAATCTGAGGTCTGTGGCTGTTTAGTTGCTCCATGCTCTTTTATCATTTAATACTATTTATTACTATTTATTATGCTTATAATTATATTTGCTAACTTCTCCTTTGCCCCTCAGATGAGGCCAAGGTGGATTGTATTTGTGGACACTTTCATACTTTTTCTCATATTCCTGCATTATGGTAGGATATCCACTGAAGCGATGGTATGCACAGTGGACAGAGCCCCAGGTCAACACCAGAGTGGGTAGTCAGACAAGCCTAGGTCATACACTGAGTGGGTATTCAGCCAGAGCCACAGGTTTGCACCAGAAAGGATATCTGAGCCAAATCAGAACGCACAAGGAGAATTGTCAGACAGAGCCACAGGTCAACACCAGAATGGATGGAAAGACAAGCCGGATCATACACAGGAATCAGGAATACAAATAATGAACTGCACAGAACACCAACATAAGGGTAACTGAGTCAGGACTCAGACTGCCCTTTAAACCCCTCCTCAGGAAGTAGGTAGGAGGAGCAGGCTCAGAGGAAGGAAGTAGGTAGGAGGAGACTACAGGAAGCATGGCATAAAACGGAGGCCTGCTTCACTCTGAAGCCTCTCACCTGCAGATGATGCATGGAAAGACACCGAGCATTGCTGAAGATACTGTGACAGCATCCTACTTCGAAATCCAAACAATCATGAATGGACAAGAAACCTGCCCAAAATTCTCTATTGACAAGTCTTCCTATGCAAGATTGTGGAGGTCTGGTCTGCCTAAGGCAATCAGAGGGCATCTACATCTCATTCACGACACATGGACTCTATCCACGGTGGGTCCATAGGTTTTAAGAGTGATTTCAAAAGGCTACCACATAGATTTCAAGTTCCCTCCTCTTTTCCATTTTGCATGTCCAGGGTCCCTTGTGACCTTGTGAGGGCTATTCATTCCTAGAGGTGGTTCAATCCCTGTTGAATATGTAGGTCTTGGTACCAGAGAGATTTGGAGGGAGTTTTATTCCAACCTCTTTATAGTCTCCAAACAAAAGCATGGTGCTTGTTGTCAGACAAAGTCAGGGATTTTGTAGGCATATAGTCAGGTGTATGATTAAACAATAATACCAAAAAGACGCTAATGATCATCAATTTAATATTTGGGTTGAAACACAATCATTAACTGAAACAGAAATAGCAGTGTATGAGAAGAATAAAAGTGGGTGAGGAACAGCCAAATTCAACTAACAAGGTGAGGTTGTGTCACAGTTTTTAAGACACTCAGACCAGTAGGTAAAATAAAATGCAAGTTTATTAACAACAAAATAAATGACAAAGATTGCCCCCTATAGGCAGCACTGCGTAGCAGCAGGAAGGCAATAGTATGACCAATATACAATATAGTAGAAAATAGCACAGGCAACTGACAAACACTGAGTACTGATATACAAGGGTTAACGGAATAATCAGTCCATCTCAGTTTTGTTGTTTGGCACGCCCAAAGGTGGTGAATGGTGGAGAAGACTCAACACCAACAGTCTGTAATACTGAGGAAACTGTCCAGCAAAGATGAACCTGCCACCCAGAGCCTGCTGTACTTGAATGGTAGCCCGCATGGGCGTATGAATAGAGCAAGTAGACTGCCAGAGTTAGAGCGAATAGCCCCCACGGGCAAAACGGAGACAACTGAATTGCCAGAGCTGGAGCCACTAGTCCCCATGGGCGTAATGGCAGGAACTAGATTGCAAGAGCTTGAACCAATAGCCCCCACGGGCGTAATGGAAGCAACTGAATTGCAAGAGCTTGAGCCAATAGCCCCCACGGGCGTAATGGTAGTGACTGAATTGCAAGAGCTTGAACCAATAGCCCCCACGGGCGTAACCACAGAGACATGCACAGAAGCAGCCAGAGCCGTGTGCCACCAGGCGCGGTAATGAGCTACACCGGACTGCAAGGAGAGGAACAGCTCAGCACACAAGCAACTCTCTGTATAGACTGAAGGCCCAGAACCGGGACACAGCTCTGCACGGGTTAACGGCTCGATAGTTGGAACACAGCTCTGCACGGGTAAACAGCTCAATAGTTGGAACACAGCTCTGCACGGATATACAGCTCGGTAGTTGGAACACAGCTCTGCACGGGTTAACAGCTCGAAAGTAGGAACACTGCTCTGCAGGAAGCGGCTCAGAGGCAGGAACCAGCACATCACGGGCAACCGCTGCAGACACTCAGGACAGCAAGTGGGACAGTCACAATGTCGCCGTGGCGACAGAGGAGGCAGGAACGTAGACCGGACCGGAGTAACTGGTACAGGTCACGGAGCAGGAACGTCAACAAGCCAGGTCGAATCACAGAGCAGGTTCTCAGACAAGCAGGATCAGGATACAAGCAGGAACGTCAGCCAGGCCGGGTCGAATCACGGAGCAGGTTCTCAGACAAGCCGGATCAGGAAACGAGCAGGAACGTCAGCCAGGCCGGGTCAAATCATGGAGCAGGAACACAGGATCATAGTCAGAGATAGCCAAGTCGGTACACCGGAAATCAGGAACGCAGGAACACAGCACAGCAAAACTGCCTCAGGAACGCCACGAAAGGGCACCTGACAGGTGCCACTGGCCCAGTATAAAAAGGTCACCAGGGGCGGGCCTAAAAGGCTCAACCAATCGGAGCACAGCACAAGCGAGAGTGACATGAAGAGAAACTGCACCGTGATAGGTTGCTGAAGACAGCTTAATGTTAAAAGTCACACACCATGGCAAGACTGAGCACAGCAAAAAGACACAAATAGTTATCAGCAAGGTCTCTCCCTGGCAGAAATTTCAAGGCAGACAGGGGTTTCCAGATTTGCTGTCCAAGCTCTTTTGAAGTAGCACAAAGGAAGAGACAATGTTGAGGACCGTAGATGCAGTAGTCGGCTAAGGAAACTTAGTGCAGCAGATGAAAGACACATCATGCTTACATCATGCTTACTTCATTTATGAATCGTCCCATGCACTTCCAGTCATTTTGACTACCGTGACCTCTATTAGATATCACAATTATGTTTTAAAGTTGATCATGTTTCAAAAACCTATAAAAGTAGCTTGTTTTGATCAAAGTCTCAAGATGTATCAATTTTTACACCATATAGGTTTGTAAAAAAAAATAACAACATTTTATGCTTAGTTGAATTTTCTGATTCACACCCACATGGAGTGTGAGAGTTGGAAATTCTACTCAAGGATGAGTGATGGGATACGGTTTTACTTAAAAAATATTTCAAGACACAAATGATACCAAGAGGGCTATGGTTCAGTCTCAATCCCATGTTCCGAGATGAGACTTTCTCAAAAAAATGGTTTAATGCTCTTAATGCCTGTTAATTTAACTTGATACACATTCTGATAGAGTATAGGGAAGAGACACTTTTTGAGCTCAATCAAAATATAGAGTCCGAAAGCAAAGAGATAGAACAGCATAGAAGGGTGGACAATTTTGGCAGATTGGAAGAGCAGACCAACAGTATAGTGACTAAATATCAGGAAGAGCTTTTAGAGAGGAAAAAGAAAAAGCTTTCAAGAGACCAATTAGAGTATAAGAGTGGTAAAATGAAGGAGATAAAACACCCAGATCCACTGAAGGACCAAGAAGACAGGTACCAATGATGGAAACGTGGTAGAAATGTAAATACTGAACAAAACAAATCACGACATTAAGAACAAGATAACCAATGACAATGGGAGTTCTCAGAATAAGCTGATATATTTAGGTATGCGATCTACTGGAGATCCTGATGAGGGGCCTTCCAGCAGACCTCAACAAACTGACAGCTCTAATTCCAAACTGCCTCCAGTCGCTTTTTTAGACCTTGGGGGCACAGAGACCCCGTGGTGGAGAAGCCAGAACAGATTTCTCCCCTTAAGGGAGGAGGGCCTTCCAAAAAGAGAATATATAGAGGAAGAAGAGGCAGAGGGATCAGGTCCAAAAAAAAAACAAATTGAACCAAGCGCACTGCATCTTCAACCTGTCAAAACATACCTTAACACGATTTGAAACTGTAGTTCTTGAAAAGGGTCTCTCCTTTTGTCCAACGTCGGACCCTGACATTTTCGAACTATTTGTTTCTTTGCTAATAAGAACCTGAGAGATTCACCTTTATCGATACTGATAATTACAGACATATCTTTGAGTGATGAGAGCAATAGAGAGCTAGTTCCATATATGAAGAAACTAGGTTTATCCTTGAGGGGATGGTCCTTACGGGCCTCAAGGCTAAATCAACTTTTTTCCCTATTGAACACCATATAGACGTTTTTCAATCAGTCGTTATGGATGAGTTCAGGAGAACATTTGCTCAGCATCTGAATAAGACCCTCTATAACCTGTCTTTTAAAGAAAGGGAAGCAGTTGGTCTCTTGAGGAACAACTCAGGGATCATAATAAAACTGGCAGACAAGGGAGGTGGGGGGTAGAAGTACAAGATTGAATTAGCTATATGACAGAGGCTAACAATATACTGTCAGATAGGTCTTATTATATACTTTTGGAAAGTGATCCCACCATCCCATTTCAAGCTGAATTAGATTGTCTACTATGGAGGGCATGCAGAGAAGGTCTGCTCGTGGTATCGGGGAGAGACTATATTTTCATACCTCATCCGAGGATATTGGTGTACTATCATCTCCCAAAAATTCAAAAGTCCCTCTCCAATCCCCTGGGCAGACCTATAATATCAGGGATTGATTACCTCACTTCCTCCTATGTAGACTTTCATCTCCTATGGCTGTCCTTCTATGTAGACTTTCATCTCCAATGACGGGTTTGAGATCATATCTGCGAGATACAGCTGATGTTCTCAAGATCGTTAAAGATTTCATATGAGATATGGAATACTTCTAGGTGACCTTAGATGTTACTGGTTTGTATTCTAATATCTCCCATGAGGGAGGTCTGGAGGCAACCAGGTTTTTCCTCATGGAGGATATGTTGGAATGGAACAGCTATGGGCACCATGTTTGCACCAAGTTATGCCAACTTATTTATGGGATACCTAGAACATTTTAAGATCTATGGAGGTGGCCCTTTTGGCACGAACTTGGTGCTCTACCGTTGATATATCGACAGTATATTGATAATCTGGAAGGGTGAGAAAGACAACATTGGGGAGTTTGTCAGTTTCATGAATGACAATCCATGGGACATTGAGTTTACCAGTAGTGTTTCAGACCATATGATCCAATTCCTGGATCTTGAATTACAAAGGGACCCAAGAACAGTAGTTAAGACCCATACTTTTTTCAAGTGAGTCGACTCAAACAGCTATTTAGAATTTAACAGCTGTTACTATGGGCCATGGTATAGAAACATACCATACGGCCAATTTAGACACATTAAGCAAAACTGTTCAGAACTTGAAGAATACGATAAACAAGCAGAGGTTCTAAAAGAGAGATTTAGAGTGAGGTCCTATCCCCATAAATTAATAAAAGATTCCTTCATAAAAGTGAAGACATATGAGGAGAGATGTACAGAAATTAATACTGGTGAAATAGCCAGTCCCAAATGGGAAGATACATTTCCAAGTTTTATCATGAATTACAACTCCCTGGGTAAGAAAATTAGACAAATAATACAGAAACATTGGAGTATTTTGACCAATGACACCTTATTGGCCAGATCATCCAAAAGTGGTATTTAGAAAAACCAAGTCTTTGAAAAATATACTGACCCCCAGTAAGTTCAAAGCAGTAAAGTCCATTAACCCCTCAGGTGAAAACAAACAGATAGAAAAATGGAAAAATATGTTAGGATCAAATATGACTGCGGTCAAAGGTTCATTTAGGTGTCTATCTAGTAGATGCCTAACATGTACCCATATTGCAAATAAAGATCTTAATTTTTCTTCTGGTGTAACCAGAGAAAGGTTTGAGATTAGACATCATATGACATGCGCAACTTGCTATGTTGTGTATATGTTGTCCTGCTCTTGTGGGTTGCAGTATGTAGGCCGGACCACCAAATGCCTTAGAACAAGGGTAGGACAACATCGACACAATATCCTCAAGGGCTTCTGCCTACATGGGGTTTCACTCCATTATCTGAAGAGACATGAAAAGAATCCTAAATGTTTAAAAGTGATACCGATTGAGTGGATAGGTCCCTCAAATTCCAGGCTGCAGAGACTGATCAAAAGAAAATCCTATTGGATATACAGGCTGGATACTATGTATCCCAGGGGGCTCAATGAATCTATAGAGATGACTTGGTAAGTTGAGAATAGTCTCAATTACATTATATTTTATATAGGCAAAGTTTTGTTATAAAAATCAGAATAGTCACACAAATACAAATGTATGCACATACGAGTATTATTTCACTTTAGTATCACTTTTATATAACACCACATTAGATATTTGAGCTGTTGTCACACACACACCGTGTGGTGTGTATTGTGCAAGGAGTTCGGAATATAAATTGTTAGAATGAAGGCATGGTTTAGGACCATATAGATAAAAAAGACAGCGCTACACTATTAACAATATTCATAGTTTCACAGAGATTCATTATAGTTCACTATTGATATCATTTTTGGTTATAGAATTTTAACTAATATAAATAATAGTTTTTGATATTTAATAAGAAAAGTTATAGTTTGGACACAAGGATCATTACTCATATATGTATGGTTCTTTGGTGTTATCATCTCTAATGTATCATTGAATTCCCTGGGATTTTTTCTTTAGTATTAACCAGCCTGAAGGATGAGTTATCACCATTGTTGAGTTAAGATCCTAGGAGGCTATTGCCTAATGAGATAGATAGGGATTTATACTTCATTATTTCTGAGATGATGCAAGTGAGTAACATCTATGACCCCTGACTGAGATCTATGGAGGTGAATAACGGCAACAAGATAGAATCTATGATGTATACCTATAGAGAGATAAAATCTCAGCTTTGTTAACTCGTTATTGTAGGGACAATCATCCTGAGAGTAATTTTCTCCCCGTTGATAGCCTTGAGACGCAAGTTTCAGCAGCTCATATTCATCGCACATTAGTTTCCACTGCCCAGGTGACAAAGAGGATCACTCCAAAGCCTTCCAGTTTTGCATTGCGCAGTCGCTAATGGCCTTATTGTGCTTGTACAAAATGCTCTAACATGTACAAAGTGGAATTCCATCTGGTGATGGGAAAGGTTGTTTCACTCTTTTGTGGAACATAACTAGTTGCACGCACTGTAGGCTTAAATGTGGCTTAAATGGGCACAGATTTTGCGGCTAATATTCAGCTTCGCTCTAGGTAATGACTAAATTTAGCACGTAGACAAAGCAAAGCACAGGCACCGTATCACATATTCTCAATGCAGCTATTATGTTGGAGCCATTACCAGCAGACACAAAACCAGCTCTTAAAGAGTGGGGTACAAGCCAACCCTCTATCATCTGCTCTAGTTTAATTAATACATCTATGGATTTATGAGACTATCCCTCAAAACTCTGTATGCACATGGTGGCTTGCCAATTGTATGGGATATCCTTCTGCTGCTTTTAAATCATACTGCCAGAACCAGAGTCAAGATTACTGGCTGTCTCCTGATGCTGTCAGCTAGTAATGTTACCCACTAGGAGGGAAACCCAGGGAGCAGTCACAGTCATACAGTCTGTGCTCTGTCCACTTGTCCACATTTCTGTTGTCAGGTACTTTTCCTTATGATATTTCCAGCCCTTTGCCCACCACACTAACCACCTGCTTGTACAATTCTGGCAAAATTAATGTGGCTTGGGATATGCCAGCAAAGAGCTACACATCAAATCAGTTTTCTGATACCCTGATTTTCAACAAAATCATACAGCAGCATGTTCACTGGCAACATCTTGGCAACCTTGCCATTCCACAGGCACACTTTGGGATTGTTTTTGTTAAGATTCTGACACCTTATCAATAACTCAGTGTAGGTTTGCAGTACATGGCAGAAGAACCCTGTAACTTAATTGCTTTAACAGCATGACTAAAGGAGGTGGGCAGCATGTGTGGAAAGTCTATGACTTTTGTCATCTCCTACAACATACTCAGAGCCATGCTCCTGTGCAGCAGGAGCCATAGGCATTATATTGAATGAACAAACTAGTGGCACACTCTCTGACACATCAACATCACTACTTCTTTTATGTGCCCCAAAACCCTGGGAGCTTTTGTGAGTTCTTCTACTGCTTCTATTTGTGGCATCTCTGACATGATGATGGTATGTCTTCAAGTCAGACATATGGTTGTGCTTCAGGTTGGATCGCTTTGAGGAGGTGCTTAGGTATGAGCCTGCTTTCCACCTGCGCATATGTATTTTACACAGACATCAGATAGCAACATGCTTAGTAAAGTATCTCCATCCAACTGGGGGGTTTCAGAGGGGCTTCTTCTACTACTGGGGTTAGATGTTGCTGCGATTATACTACTACTAGGTCTCACATGTGCTGCAACAGCAGCAGAGGCACCCATCATAGCTAAGGTTATGGATATTAATAACCACATTTGTTATTTATGATTACTCAACACTAGTGCATAGCTGAGTGGGGCTTGAACTTGTAAGTGGTGATGATGCTGATAATAACTGACAGGATGACTTCGTATGTTTGGGCAACCTTGCTTGTCCAGGGACAGACTTTTCAATTGTTTGTTTATAGACAGGTACAGTGCTCCTTTTCAGTGGTGGACGATTGAGCCTTTGCCTTTCAGATAACGTTCTGGCCATGTCATCATCTCTCTCACGTTCAATTTCATCTCTATATGAAGTAGTGGAGGAAGCCAGATGGATATATTCTATGTCTACATCATCATCATCATTATCAGTCATTAGGTCATCCTCAGCATCGCTCGTTGCTTCTTTCTCACTACTTTTATATTATTCTCAACTTTTAGAGGTCTCAAACAATATCTTTTTACTTTTCACCTTTTAGGGCTTTTCACAGTGTTTTCTACTACTTGTGCTAGTTTGTCTCACTGTCAGATGCCATCCAAAAAAGAGGAACAAAAGACATCCCCCAAAGAAGAAATCCCCCTTTGTTGAGGCACACAAAAAAGGTCCAATAAATAATATACAAATTGTTTTTATTATGTATCACAAAATATCAAAAATACAATGAAATAGAAGCTCAATAAAACCATTTAAAAATTATGATAGTCAGAGTGGTGTCAAAAAATAATTAGACAGTGCATTTCCTCTAATTTATATGACAATAATAGCAGCATAAATAGTCTGAAACCATAAATAACAATGGTATCCAAGTACACTTAATATAACAGAGACACAAAGTAAACCTCACACCAAATAGTGAAATCTTTATAAAAATATAGCATGAGACTATATAAGTGAAAAAGTGTATCAATCAATGATGAAGGCTAAACACCATATTAAATAATTAAATGAGACATGTAACACTTATCCGTGAAAGAACAAATAAGTATGAGCAAAGGAAACCAGGAGGCATTGCATGACACCACTTCAGACACAAGCATCTGATCCCAACACGTGTCGCCAAAAGCATCTTTGTCAGGGGATAACAGGAAGCTGCGTCATAGAGATATTTGTGTGTGCCAAGGTCCAATCCCAGCATCGAGAAAAAGGTCACATGCCGTAGTTTCCCAGAAGTGTATGTGCGGTTGCTAAGTCAACAAATGTCAGAGCCTGGTGGAGCATTAAAACAGACTGCTCAGTCATGTGACCTAAGCTATCCAATCACAGAGCAGTTATTCCGTTCAGATGTAGTAACAGGTTCAGAACATGACAGCGATCCGAGCTCAGCATAGAAATAAGTATAATTTCAAAACAGAAGGCAACAGAAGTCTCCACACTGGAAAGTATGGCATGTGAACCAGTACAGAAGCCCCCATATCACATAAGTTGCATTTCACGATGCAATAGAACAAGAGTCATATTAAAATAGAGACCACCCATCCGGCATATATATACTTTAAATTAAATACAATGGCCAGTTTCACAAAAAGGAGATATACATACAGGATGCATCACAAAGATACAAACCCATACAAGGAAAAATGTCTATATTTAGTATAATATGGTGTATGATAAATTGCCGCAAAAGAAAATAAATGATATATGGTAATAACCAAGACCAAGATAAGGATTATACAAGTACCTAAATAGGACAAAGAATAATAAAGGTACATACATTGATATGACTAAAGATTAATTGCAATAAATTGTAACATAGCATATCAAAAAGCTAAGTGAAAAGAAACATCGCTTCACATAGATATTACATACTACTGACCCGAATCAAAAGAACATTCTTGGTTTATAATATTAATAATCAAGAATGGAATTAGAAACCAAATGTAATATGTGTGGATACTAGACTCAAACTTGTGCACACATTCACCCCACAGACAAGGTACCCATACCAAACACCCAGTTACACCATAAGATCAATGGTACCGTCACCTGCAAATCATCCAATGTAATATACCTAATCATGTGTGCAAAAAGCCCAACAGCTCTTTATGTGGGTGAAACTGGACAACCACTACATAAAAGGTTTAATTCCCACAGATCCAGTGTCAACAACAAAAAGAGACACCAGTGGGAGAACATTTTTGCCAAAATGGACACAGTGTCATGAATATTAGATTAACTGTACTGATGGGACTGTTCCGCACTGAGAGGGACAGAAAAGTATGGGAGATTAAGTTAATATTGAAGTTTAATGCTATTCATGATGGTTTGAATAAAGACAGAGAGTTCTTGTCACATTATCACATTGTAGATTGACCTTTCCAACAGCCCTAATGGGATCATAAATACCTCTAAAGCCTCAGAGGAAGAATGCAATTTAACATCGACTGATCAAAGTATCTGGATCTGGACTGCGTTCTCTTATCTGATTTACATTCTAAACAATGCAATGTGTACTTGCATATAAGAGAGGTGTTTTCATATTTATCTGTATAACGTGCCTAAGGAAGAGACCTAAGGGCTTGAAAGCTTGCATTCTAAATCTGCTTAGTTAGCCAATAAAGGTATCAACAACTATATTTGCCTCCTGTATTTCTACGGCTAACATGGTGCCAGCTCTCATCTGTTATAAAAACATACTTTCTGTTCAACTGCTTCTTTCCTCCAGGCTACCCTAGCACAGATATAACAGCCAGATCAGGAAGAAACTTTGATCACGACTGCCTGTGTCTTCCCAATCAGTAACATAGAATTTTGGTGCAAATCTTTTCTACTTTCCACACCGCAGACTCCCCTAACACAGAGATTAAATCCAGATTTAAAAGGAACTTGTATCACCTCTGCATGTGTCTTCCCAGTCAGTCATGCCAACCTCCTTTCTACCTTCCCGTTCCCCGGACTCTCCTAATGCAGAAAACAAATGTCCTTCCTACAAGACTCCTTTAACTATGCTTCAACTCCACTTTCTTAACCTGTCTTTTCTAGCTGAAAAATGTGCTGCTCTCGCTTCCTCTCACAAAAATAGAATGGCAATCTGTGGGTACCTGACATCTTTTTTATACTATGCATTCTGAAAAATGAGGGAAACTTCCAACATGGTGGGGAGAAATTCAGTCTTCCCACTGATTTAAATGCAATGATTTAGGCAAAAAAAGTAGAAAACCACCACTTTTCGAGGGGAATTTGCAGCTAGACAGGAAGTGCAATTTTTCTGCTGTTTCTCTTTGGGACGAAAACTTTCAGCCATCTCTATGCTGCACAATAAAAGGTCACAGTCAGCACTGAAGCTTGGGTGGTACTCAAGGAAAGCCTTCTCTACCACCATTGTTGCTCCAGTTTAAAATCTTTCTAAACCTCCCTTAACTTCTGCTTATATTTCAATTCTACAATAAGAACTCACTTTTGTTCCTACAGCACATTCTAAAATATTTCTTTGTGAGATGGATGTACATCACTTTTAGTGATTCTTATCATTCAAAGAACACTACAAACAATACCCTCAAGACCAAGCCAACAATTGGTTCAGGTCACAAAGTACATTTGATCCTTCATCAATAGTAAGTCCTTAATTAAAGCATTTCTCAGTTCTAGAGCTATCCCGTCATGCTGGTTCTCACAGTACATCATGCTATAACCCTATGAATTTTACTGCATTCCACAGGCAAAACATATATATAACAGGGCAAACAAACTAGTGGACTTTCATTGGATAGTGTCTTGTAGCTTGATAAAAAATCATGGTATGATCAATAAGCTCTATCTGCTACTACTTTAGTGCTGAATTACAGAATTTTCACTTTCAAATATAGGAAAATAATAGAAGCTTACTGTATAGTGTCCCAGTTTACCTTTTTCATTTAAAACTCTTCATTCCAGGCTTTGATGAAGCTCTAAATGCAGCAGGCTGTCTTCATGGTGAAAACCCCACAAATACATAATGCCTATAGACTAATATACTGCAACATACAGTACTTACGTTTGATTTGTGGGTCTGCCTCCCGCTAAAGCCTACAATCTGATGTTTTATGAGGCTCTCAAACACGTCTCTGGTGAGCAGTTTTCAGAGAAAAGACGAAATAATTATAAATATATATTTAATGATCCAAGACAAGCTGTATTTGGTTATAAAATGAGATTATCAGCATCCAGTATCAAGATGTAAAACCCAGCTACTACCTAGGGCCTTATTTCAGTAACTATCATGCACATGCCCAGTTAGAAATACCACGTACACAGTGCAATTATACAGCATGATCCTATTATCTATACCCTTACTCTCATCTTGAAAAAATATAAAATAAAGTTATAAATGACCATTTTATGTGTCCATATAGAGAGTTATAAGTGATCACTTTATATATCCATCTAATTTGTAATATTGCCAGACTGCCCCTGCTTTAATAAGGCAAACATTATTAACAGTTTCTGCTAATTTGTAGGTGAGAGTAAAAGTTCATGTCTGTAATAAATGTTAACGTTAAGATAAGTGCAAAGGACTGCTTACATCCCTGGACTTGTCTAACAAAAATGTACTGCTAAAAGGGCAAGGGAAATCACTGCAAAATGCTTCCCTTTTCTAGCAACTGCTATTGGGACTGCCATGAAGGGCTTGTTCACATGATGGTCAAGTTGTGTGTATTAACCTATTGAGTAACAGAGTTTATTGCTTTGCTTCACAATATGTTGGACACCGCTCTGGCACTCAGAGGGTTAAATCATCTGTATTTGAGCACTGGTATAAGAGTTGCATTTGCAAGCCTACATATTAACACAGCTGAAAGTCAGCATTGGCACATTCATATACTGTTTTTCCCTCACTATGTTTATCCCACAAATATCTGTAGTTGAAAAGGTGTTTTCCACAGCTGGACAAAATTCTTAGGGTCTGTTTAATAGAGTTGAGGTTTTTTTTCTTTTTGCCTATGCCTAATGCATTTTTTTACCGTGTCTTTGGGGAATATGAAGCATCGTGTTCTTTAAATATTTACTAACCTGCATATTTTGAAAACATCTCAATGTTTTTTGTTTTTTATTTATTGTTAAAATCTAAGTTGATGAAGAAGATAAATATATGAAATAAACAGGGGAGTTGATATGTTCCCAAAAGACCTATTTATTGGGCCAGCCTAATGTATTTTTAGTGCAACATGCAGCCCAGTGGCACCACTACTAGTAGGGAAATTATCACCATTACATACCTTTAGTAGACAGCAAGACCTGTGCTTTAACACCTTAAAGACCAGGGGCCCTATGATTCAGTACCCCTTAAGGACCGCATAGATGTCATTCGGTGAGCCAGCACACATGATTCATCATGTGTGCTGGCTCACCAAAACAAAGTCTGAACCTGACCGCTCCAGTCTTGTAGCAGTCAGTTTCAGACTCCCGTAGTGCTCATCGTGCTCCCGCAGGAGCACTGTGAACACAAAACCAGTGATGTGCCACGACAGTCACCAGTCATTAAGGTACGGACACCCATGACATGTCAGGAGTGTCTCTGGTCCTTAAGGGGTTAAGCAAGAGATGAACCCCCCCCCCAGCCAGTACCTAGACACATAAAAGTGCAAACGTAAACATTATGGATGAAAAGTATCCACTTAACATAATTTATAGCATGTAATTTTGCACGTGCTTCATTAAATAAAGCTGATTCATCTGTATTCAGATTATATTCAATGAATAATGCTATATTAACTGTGACTCAAGTATCCCCAAGATATTGAAGAAATGAAGAAACAAAACATAGTAACCTCAAAAATGTATTAATATGTGCTGTACTGCCCAGAGATATAGCTTTATTTAGTCGACATACCGAGCAAAAAACAAAAAAACACAAATAAGCTTACCAACTGCGAAACTTCAAGGATCTGGCAAGCAATGGAGCTGTCTGCAGGTACTTTTTAGTTGAAATATACTTCTCATGACCTCCTCAAATATATATCTTTTAAAAGCAGACATGGAATAAAAATGAATCTTGTAATATATCATGGTTCACATTGTATAGATGCAGCATATAATTCCTTTTCAGTTGTCAAAGTTTAAAATAAGGATTGTGCCACCACATTCAATATTTGAAAATATGTATTACAATTATTACTATTGCTGCATACTAATAACATTATTTTATTGGTATTGTATTAATATATTTATTATTATCTTCGGAAAAGTAGTGTGAGCCCTTAGAAAGGGAAATGGGAAAAAAAGAGTTGATAAGAAAAAAAAAGATGAAAATAAAAAAATAGTATCATACCTAAGTAGTCTAAATGTTGTAAAGCAAAGACTAAAGAAAAAACAAAAATAAAAAGGGAATATATTAGGCATGTACATTCATTACATAACAAATCTGAAATTAACCAAAATCAAGTGTTTCATGAGATTTTGATAAACACAACATACTAGATGAAAGATACATGAAATCTCAGAATAACTAAAAACAATTTCAATGTTTTCACTGAAACCCATTCACTTATTAATTCACACCTTTTCAGCAGGGAAATTGGGAAGGGACGGTGTGGAGGGCATAGTAGCAAACAGAATAGCCAATACAATCCTGGCAGCAAGTGGATGGACAGTCACTTTGGTTATGGCTGTAACTAATTGTTGAAACAGTCTGTGAATCTCTAGGTTATCTGTGATGTGGTTTATACTCTGACCAATACTGATTTCCAAGGGGATGGCCCTTCAAACAAATATAATCTGGATACAGCTCATTTTCCTTACTTGCAATCTGCAGCGAGAAGAGAAGCAGTGTGTTATAGATTTATGATCATTATCTCTTCCCCCTACATTGTTGGAAGAAACAAAATATTAATTTTTCTTTCTTCTGATTCCTTTACTACTAGAGGTGGTAGTACTACTTAGTAGTAGTTTAATAGCAGCTAGAGTTAGGTTAACAATGGGTAGGCTAGCTAGTAAATATAATTAATAGCTAGGTTAGCTAATAAATAATAACATTAAATAGTTTAGCTAGTAAATATAAAATTAATATTAGATTGGCAAAAGGGATTAGGAGTCAGGGAGTGGTACTTTTGTCATAACATTACGCCTAAATAAAATTGTCTGTGTCCTGTCTATCTATTCCATTGCGTAGGCATCCACTGTCCAGTGAGCAACTACACTATTATTTCAGAGTGTCTGTTAATTTTATTTTATAAAAAGGAAAAATTAGATTTACTGTTGAAACTTAAGTGTACACCTACGCACATATTGTCAACTATGACTGTCATTAATCCTGTGAGTAAATTCTATGTATGTATATCTTTGTTAATTTGACACCAGTGTACACATCATCTTACAACAGTTATATGTTACAATAAATAAATGGGGATACAATAAGTGTCACAGAAACATTAGGTGAATGGTCTCTGCCCCAAGAAGCTTACAGTCTAGATTTAATTTAAAAAAGGTAAAAATTAGATTTACTGTTCAAACATCAGTGCACACCTACACACAAATAGCCACTGTGCATGAACAGTGTCACAGACTCCAGCAAGTATGTCTGTCAGTCCTAAGTGTGTTAATTTAATTAAAAAAAGGAAAACTATATGTATAGTTCAGACTTGTTACTTAAAGGCATAGTAATACTTCGTTTTTAACTTTATTTTATTTTGTAGGCATTAAAAAAACATGAAGAATGATATAAGTCTTATCTCTCAAACCTTTGTGTTTATGAGATATTCACAAGCAAAGTTTCCCCCTCCCGCCCCTTTTACCTACTGTAAGCCATCTCTTCTCAGATGTGGAATGCAGTCCATAGACTGGACAGATAACAGAAGGGGACACTCTTATTCCTATGAAAACAATGAAATCCCTGCCCCCCTTGACAAGCTTTTCAGGTTTTTCCCTTATCTTAATTGAAGATTGTCCCTCTCTGCAGTCTACCTGGGCACCTCCCTTCTGCTCAGGCTGAACAGTGTGACATCAGTAAAAGGGGAAGGAGGGGGACATTTTGTCATTGAATTACCCTGGAACTATAACTCTGACAGAATTGAAATAACACTCTCCAAAGTCCAAATACTATGATGATTAATTAGAGCTGTTTTTATTATGAAACATTACTATCCCTTTAAGTGCACAACTGCACAAATAGGAACTGTGCACAAGCAGTGTTCTATCCAGAAATAAACACGTTGGCCCTAGTGGCAAAGTGTCCATCAATCCCACCAAAATAAGGTATAATTTCTATCAAGGCCTAAAGGAGAAGTCACATACTGGGTGGATCAAAGAAGAAAACAAAGATTACTTGTACACATAGACTATTCCATAGTCATTGTCAACCACAGAAGATCAGAAACACTATCATCACCATTGCTACTACTACCACTTCCTTCCTTCCTTACTACACTCAGTGATCTGTGTACATTTTTTTTTTTTTTTGAGGGGAGGGAGGAGCATTCTGTTGATGGACCCCACCAACTGCACTGCCGCAGTCAAAAGAATTTGAATCTTGTTCAAATGTTAGTCCCGAGAAAACAGCAAGGGCATCCCCATTGAAAACAGAATGGAACTATTTTGTCCTGAAACAAATATTCTTAAAGAAGTTCTGAGCAACCAAACAGAAACTCAAAGTTTGTTTTCTCTGAACATGTTAACATTTTGCACAAGTAATTTAGACAAAACAAATGTTCTCGCTATACACAAGTCTAGAATATAATGAAAGGTTAAATAGTTACAATATTTTGAATACAGAACAAGATGTAAAGATTAACAAAAGAGAAAATGAAAGTAAAATACAATTACAGGGTAACAAGAAAAAGCAAACAATAAGAATATTTCAACCTTGAACATAAAGGATATGGGAGTAATTGGCTGCATATCACTGACTTTGCAACAGTATATAATATCAGTTAAGCTTTAATAAAAAGGGGTGCAGAATTACAGGAAAGGGGTATAATTTATCATCTTCCCAAATCCTTGGTTAGACCCTAGCCTGAATACACAGTTACACATTTCAGATAAATGAAAGCCCTCTGTTGACGGATTTCCTTAGGAATGTCTTATCATCGGACCTTGTTCTGAGAAGGGAGATGAGTTACTCCAGATAGAGGAATTCCTGCTGATTGGATTGGATTTACAAGAAGGAGGAGGTAACTTCAGGGCATGTATGAATGTCCTGCAAAACCGTTCCTACAAACCAATCAGAGCTTGGGAACATTTTAAATTAGGATTATCTTTTATATAAACCAATTTGTTTCTATTTTAAGTGCCCTGGGCTTTTGACCTAGGAATGACAGGGTTAGGTAGACTTCACTTTCTTTTTTATTCATGCCTAGGGATGGGCAAAAAATTTAGCCTTAAACTGAAATTGTTGAATAATGGCACTTCCTGCTTGGTGAGTAATTTCCTCCTAAAAGTGCTGTTTTCCACTTTTGTTCACCTATCTCATTTCATTGAAATCAATGGGAACATTAAATTTACACACAGCACATCACACATATTATTTTATTTCGCAAAGGCATAGTAAGGGAATATTTCTTTGGGGGTTAGCTTTCTGGAACTGGGGGCAGTTAAAAAAATCCTAAATACAATTAAAAAAAACATGAGACATGGTATAAAAGGGGTCTGTGGAGGGTGCCTGTGTTGGTGGGTGGAGTCTGGGGAATGAATGAGTTGAACAGGGAATTTGTTTTGGGAGGTTCTTGACTAATATTGGGGGAACGGTTAATAAAAAATGAATAAGTACAAAAAGTAATTTGTATGTAAAATGATAGCGACAGAAACCCCCTGACATAAGCTGCCAGTGGGGTAGACTGATGCTTGAAGCGATAGAGTATTTTGTAGAGGATGATTTGTTAGATTTATTGTTAGAGGTCCAAGCCCTGAGGAAACATTGATTTGTAGGACTTAGGCTTATTAGAGGCACCCTGAAGAAACATTAATTTGTAGGACTTAAAGGGATAGTAATATTTCATAATAAAAGCAGCTCTAATTAATCATCATTGTATTTGGACTTTGGAGAGTGTTATTTCAATACTGTCAGAGTTATACTTCAAGAGTAATTCAATGACAAAGTGTCCCCCTCCCGCCCCTTTTACTGATGTAACACTGCTCAGCCAAGGCAGAAGGGAGGTGGCCAGGTAGACTGCACAGCGGGACAATCTTCAATTAAGATAAAGGAAAAAGCTGAAAAGCTTGTCAAGGGGGGCAGGGCTTTTATTGTTCTGATAGGAAGAATATTGTCCCTTGCTGTTATCTGTCTGGTCTATGGACTGCATTCTACATCTGAGAAGTGATGGCTTATACTAGGTAAAAGGGGCGGGAGGGGAAACTTTGCTTGTGAATATCTCTCAAACTATAAAAGTTTGAGAGATAAGATATCGTTCTTCGTGTTTTTTTAATGCCTACAAAATAAAATAAAGATAAAACAAAGTATTACTATCCCTTTAAGCTAGTTGGCACAAGCCCTAAGTAACAATTGATTTGTAGGACTTATGCTTGTTAGAAACAAACCCCCATAATATTTTTTTGTAGGACTATGTTTTTGTTCTGTCCTGGAAAAAAAATATAAAAATGCCCTATTGGCCTAGTGCCAGCAGGTCATGTTGGCCAGTGGCCACTGGCCATTGTCAAATGTCCTCCTGAGTCCATAATTGTGGAATTTGCAACTGCTGTTCTTGCTGCTGAGTTGTTTAAGAAGCAGGATGATTGGGTAGCTGAAAGGGAATTGGATGAACAATAGCAGTAACATGCATTATGGATCATGAAGGTTCCACTTGCCATGACTAGCTCTAGTGATGTGTTTGAGGCAGTAGCAGCACAATAAGTAGCCCCCAGTATAAGTGGAGAAAAGAAGAAGTTAACAAATAATTCTTGTCCACCTGCCCCCCCTTCAAAATCATAGGTGTGTTGTTATTAGAATATAATTTTTTCCCTTGTGTTCAGGAATTGTAGCTCTCATAAGCAACTATAATGTGCGCAGTGTGTGTGATAAATAACATCTGGGGGCACAACTTTATCCACACACCATGACACCAGTACCCAATACTGCCGCTGTCACTATACCCCTTGTCCAGACCTAAGGACACATGACAACTTGCTGACAGTTTAATAGTAATGATGAACCCTCCCTGCCACCATCTTAGCATATTCTGTGTGATGGAATCTCCTCAGATACCTCTTGATGCCCTGCTTCTGATTCTCCTCCATGACACTGCCATGTGTGGTCAGTGCAGCACACAGTGTGCAATGGGTGGACATGAACTGCCACATCCTAACATCAACAGAATGCTATCATTTGGCGGGGGAGGTAATGATGAATGAGGTGGATTGGCAGAAGATGTAGTTACTCTAGAGGAAGAAGGTGATGGCAAGCTAGTTGTTTCACTCGTCATGGAACTTCCAGTCTCTGCCTGGATTTCTCTATTCTTCCTTCTCTTTGATCTCTGTCTTACCTCTTGTTGCCTTTCTGGAGAGTAAGGGGGTACAGCAACAGTGGTGCTTGATTTCTGTGCTGGGTGTTTGGCTTTAACATGTTTGAACTAAATGTCATGGTGCCTGTGTTTCATGTGTGTTATCAGGGTGGTTGTGCCAAGGTGTGTTCCCTCCTTTCCTCTTCTCACTGACTTGTCACAAATTGTCCACAGTGCCATTCGTGATAACTGCACTGTGCTTGCCCAAGAGAAAAATAGTCTGATACCCATGATTTCTTGGGATAGGGATAGGGAACAGGTAGAGAAGAATGGCCCCTGTCTTCTTCTACTCCACATTCTCCTTCACTGTCTGTGGCAGCGGATAATGTTGCTACTGCTGCCTCAGTTTTAGCACCAGGAGTATTTCTGCTGCTGGCAAGTGGAAGCTGTCCTAGTCCTGCATCACTTGTTGACCCTATTCCCACTGTGTTCACAGTGGTCTGTGGCACACTAGCTTGCTCCTTGGCATCCTGCTGCCCTTGCAACTCATCAGCAGCAGGAATTAGAGCAGTTGCAAATTCCAAAAGCTCACTGCTGCTGGTGGTGGTGATGCCCATCATCATCCCTGTCTCCCATTCCTTCTCAGTTAGGGCTAAAAAGGCCATCAATGTCTCTTCCACCCCAGCTTCTCCAGCAAAATCATCACCAACACCACTAGTCCCTACGTGCTGCTGTCGATCTATTACAGACATCTCACTGCTGGTTGGAGGAGGTCATGAGCAATGTGACAGAGGTCCCCTAATGTCACACTTGCCATTTCTTGGTGATGTGAATAAAGCAGACTGGCAGCAATAGCAGCAGGCACAGGTAGCTGATCTGCATCTGCTATCCACCAACAGTTCTGGCCACTTCAGGATCATGTTCCACTTGGAAACTGTAGTGAAGGGAAGGGGACTCCCAGATCCAGAGGAATAGTGTAGGTTCCCTTGACCACCAGTCAAGGGAACCCACACTCAAATGCTTCCCCTACCACTACCCTAACACTAGTCCCACCGGCTGCTTCACCATTATTGCTATTACTACTAACAACAACCACATCATGTTCAGCCCCAGATTCTGCCTCCTCACAGTCACTAGTAATATGATGATTACCCCCTCCTTCACTCTTAACACTAACAAGCTGCTGGACCTTCTTAGTAGTAGTAGTAGTAGTAGTACTAGCAATGGCAGTACTGCTTGGGGATGGCAACTGTGACTTAGGGTCCTCTTCTGCGTATTACAAGACACACTAGCAGCAGGTTCAGTACTGGTGGCAGCAGGTTCAGCACTGGCAGAAGGTACAGAACTGGTTGCAGCAGGAGCAGCACATCTGACAGCAGGCAAAGTATGGGTGGCAGTAGGTTCAGCACTGGCAGCAGGCACTGCACTGGTTGCAGCAGGGGCAGCACATCAGATAGCAGGCACAATATTGGTGGCAGCAGGCACAGCACTGGTGGAAGAAGGGGAAGCATGTCTGACAGCAGGCAAATTACTGGTGGCAGCAGGTTCAGCACTGGCAGCAGACACAGCACTGGTGGCAGCAGGGGCAGCACTGGCAGCAGGCACAGCACGGGTGGCAGCAGGGGTAGTACATCTGACAGCAGGCACAGCACTAGTGGCAAAATGGGCAGCATGTCTGACAGCAGGCACAGCAATGGTGGTAGCAATAGCAGGAGCAGCACGTCTGACAGCAGGCACAGCACTATTGGCAGCAGGGGCAGCATGTCTGGCAGCAGGTACAGCAATGGTGGCATCAGGGGCAGCACGTCTGGCAGCAGGCATAGGCAGCTGACCTATCCTGCTCTCATTACTACCCTTTTCTTTCTCCCATCCCATGAAATTACCCAAGATCCCTAGGGCTGATTTAGGGAGATTGGACAGTATTGGTTGTGTAGTGCTCCGCCTCAGAAACAATGGTCCTTCCAATTCCTCCTTTTACTATTTTGAAACTTTCTCATAGTGATAACAGTTACTATGAGACTCTCCTGCCTCCTTTTTTCAAAAAGATTGCAGCAGAACAGCACAGCACGTCTACCTCGGTCTGTAGCTGCTTCTATTGTATTCCACTTCCTGGATTACGTCATGTTTTTATAGCAAAATGGCAAAAACCCGTAAATCATTGGGCAGAAGCACTCTAGCCATTGAAAAAATGGCAAAGAATTTTGGACACTTGGCGAAAAATGCAACAATTCTAACCACTGGTTTTAAAGTGGATTTTCCCATGAAAAGCAGACAACATCATTTTTTGGGATTATTCTCAGGAACATAGCGAAAGCTTTCACCCTCCTTTATTCATACCAGAATTGCAAGTAGGACTTTTTTTAGGATTTATGTCTTTTAGTTAATTATTTACATGAATGTGAGGACAAGGGCATCATGGACATTACTGGCGCTCAGTAGGCTCTTGGACTCCTAATTAAGATAGTGGTGGGGGGAGGAGCAGGATGGAAAACACATGCCGAGACCATATAAGCCTCTATATATGCATTTATTGGTCTCTTGTTTGCATGGTATTTTCATTATAGGTGTTTATTTGCATAATAATTGTTTTAATGGTTTAGTCATTTGTATCATTTCTATTTAGTTCTTTAATTTAGCATTTAGCTTATATGTATATTTCTTGGCTTGGGGTGTTTTTTCTGTACTGGTTGCTATGGTAATATTGAAAGGACTATCTTTGAACTCATTTCTTAACATCAAGCTTATTTTCAGTAATGTGTATTCATGCTACTTTACAAATATGCATCATTTTCCTCACAGCTGAAATGTCTGAGGAATTTCTTTAAACAAAAAGTGTAGTACTGTGCACGTCAATCTGCTAAACTCCAGTTTCAGGGATAATGCTGATTGCTTGAAGGGTTCTGTATATCTGCATTCCTTAGCAATGATCTATACTAAGCAAAACACTTGAAGATCTCATACATGAGTGAAAATATTGAAATTAACATTTGTTTTTGGTCTGTATAGTAATAATTTAAACTAACTGGGCGATATTAGCCTGTAATCACTCCAAGTCACATGAGTAAATGAAAAACCTAAGTACGTATTAGAAAGTTGTATTATTCAGGTTCAGTGTACATAAAAGAAATATTCCCTGCCCTTTCACACCAGGTGTTCTCTAAAGGCATGCCATTGTAAGCCATAAAGGCATTGTTTGGAATTTTTAATATAAAGCAGTTTATGAGTCATATGATATAAAAAAAATCTATCAGACAGGATTTGCCTAAAATGGGGTACCTTGCATTAAACATATTTTGGCCAAACTATGCAACCAAAACCTCATCTTGAAACACGTGTTAATACTTGGGTGACATTAATGTACAGAATACCATATACAGGTTCACATTTAGGCAATTTATATGAAGCAGTACAGGCTTATCATCTGTAAGCTCTCTGAGCACCAAAGAGGTTCTCAATGCATTGTTAAGCAATGTTTTGTACTTCTTTAGCACTGAAAGTTTTAACCCCATGACCATATAGTATACACTATGTTCCAATGTTGCAGCTTTTCGCCACTGTAAAATGTATCTACCTTTGAAGAAATTGTGCTGAGATGAGAGACTGAGAGATCAAAATCCTTCATTATATGACCCTTTTATTTATAATACAGCCATTTGTACATATCACTACTCCTTGTGTATCCTATATAAATTAAGAATAAATGGAACACATCTTTAATTTAAGATGCATAATTCCTCAAAAACAAAACATGCCCTTCTAGAATTGAGCAATATGAATACAAAAATAAAAACCGATAAACACTAATTTGAACAAACTATAGCATGTAAAAATATCCCAGGGCAGCTTTAAGAACCCTTTCAGACTCCAGCAATATTGTGAGTGGAGGCCCACAAATAGTGGGCAATATTTAAGCTCCTCATTAATTTGGTTGTAACCTTCCTTTTTCTGTTTCCATTAGTGAGGAAAGCATATTGATGTGTTGTGAACCTAGTATAGCCTCACTCCTTCCTGTCCATCTGAGCAGAGAATTAAATTGTTACCTTACTGTGGCATTGGGATTAGGGATGAAAAAAAAAATAAAAAAGTTTTAGCAGGAATTTTCATGGAGTATTCGCAATTTTCTGCATTTACAGTGAGATCTCCCACCAGAATATACATGAAATGTACACTTTTTGGCCAATGACAACAAATATCCCACCAGAACCTTGCCATTTTTTGCGTATGCTATCTATGGTTGCAATATTTCCCACTTACTACTGCTTCTGTGGACTGAAGTGGAGAAATCATCATCTAAAAGTAAAAGTTTTGAGCATACAGAGACCTACAACAACATATGCCTTGAAAAATGTATTAGCAAGCATAGTTCTTTGTCCTTTGCCCAACTGCTTTTACAACTCTGGCACAGGCACCTTAAAATAACTTTGGGTTGGGATATGACACCAAGGTTAAACTTAACATCAGTTCTTTAAAATCTTCTGGATTCAACAAAAAAAACAGGGTATCATGCCAACTGACAACATTTTGACAATTTTAATATTCTACAGGCATACTTCTGGATTATTTTTATGCAGGTTTTGACTCCTTTCTAAGAACTCAGTAAGTGTAGGATGGCAGTAAGTAGTGGAAGAAATATGCAACTTCATTGCTTTAACAACATGACTTGTGGCAGTCAAGGTAGTGGTGGTGGTGTTGGCAGAGGCATGTATGGGCACTCTATGATCCTTTTTATCTCCTCAGTCATACTACTCTGTACTTGGCATTTGAAGCACAGCAGCAGGATCCATAGGTTTTACTGAAAATGAAAATCTTGGCACACTCTCTGACACATCTACAGCACTATTATTATGTGTCTCAGAGCCCTTGGAAGTTTTGGGAGTGCTTCTACTGTTGCTAGATGTTGCACGTTTGATATGCTGCTGCTGGTTTGTCTCCCAGCCGGACATGTGTTTCATGTTTCAGGTGGGATTTCAATTAGGAGGTGCCTAGGAGTTGGGTCGATGAAAAGTGAGAGAAATTTCCTGCCTGGCTTTTTGCGACAAATGGACGATTCTATGCATTTTTTGCAAAAGTTTTCTGCTTTTCTCTTATACAGAATTTTCCTCCTTTTCACCAACTCCAAAAATGTTTTGCCTATTCCAACTATTTTGCCTATGTTTCTTATAGTGCAACATTTCAAACCACAATATTACTTCTTCTGAGGGCTGCAGTGGAGAAATAAGCATCTGAAAGTCAAACTTGGAAGTCCTACAGCAACATATGCCTTAAAAATATGTGGGGTACTGGCGTGGTGTGATTGATGTGAGTGAGTGTATATATATATATATATATATATATGTCAGTATGTGTGTGTATATATTTATATATATATATATATATATATATATATATATATATATATATATATATAGATATATATATATAGATATATATATGTCAGTATGGAAGTATGGAATGGAAGCACTCGCACTACAGGAGTTAAAGATTCCTGGGTGCTCTCAGGTGACTAGTAATACAGTTTATTGTAAATTATCAAGCACTCTCAGGACATTAAAGTCCTGAGAGTGCTTGATAATTTACAAAAAAAAAAAATAATATATATATATATATATATATATATATATATATATATACACAGTGGGGCAAAAAAGTATTTAGTCAGCCAATTGTGCAAGTTCTCCCACTTAAAAAGATGAGAGAGGCCTGTAATTTTCATCATAGGTACACTTCAACTATGAGAGACAGAATGAGACAAAAAAATCCATAAAATCACATTGTCTGATTTTTAAAGAATTTATTTGCAAATTATGGTGGAAAATAAGTATTTGGTCAATAACAAAAGTTCATATCAATACTTTGTTATATACTCTTTGTTGGCAATGGCAGAGGTCAAACGTTTTCTGTAAGTCTTCACAAGGTTTTCACACACTGTTGCTGGTATTTTGGACCTTCCTCCATGCAGATCTCCTCTAGAGCAGTGATGTTTTGGGGCTGTCGCTGGGCAACACAGACTTTCAACTCCCTCCAAAGGTTTTCTATGGGGTTGAGATATGGAGACTGGCTAGGCCACTCCAGGACCTTGAAATGCTTCTTACGAAGCCACTCCTTCGTTGCCCGGGCGGTGTGTTTGGGATCATTGTCATGCTGAAAGACCCAGCCACATTTCATCTTCAATGCCCTTGCTGATGGAAGGAGGTTTTCACTAAAAATCTCACGATACATGGCCCCATTCATTCTTTCCTTTACAAGGATCAGTCGTCCTGGTCCCTTTGCAGAAAAACAGCCCCAAAGCATGATGTTTCCACCCCCATGCTTCACCGTAGGTATGGTGTTCTTTGGATGCAACTCAGCATTCTTTCTCCTCCAAACACGACGAGTTGAGATTTTACCAAAATGTTCTACTTTGGTTTCATCTGACCATATGACATTCGCCCAGTCCTCTTCTGGATCATCCAAATGCTCTCTAGCAAACTTCAGACGGGCCCGAACATGTACTGGCTTAAGCAGGGAGACACGTCTGGCACTACATGATTTGAGTCCCTGGCAGCGTAGTGTGTTACTGATGGTAGCCTTTGTTACTTTGGTCCCAGCTCTCTGCAGGTCATTCACTAGGTCCCCCCGTGTGGTTCTGGGATTTTTGCTCACCGTTCTTGTGATCATTTTGACACCACGGGGTGAGATCCCACAGTTGATTTCTTAACACCAAGCTGCTTGCCTATTGCAGATTCACTCTTTCCAGCCTGGTGCAGGTCTACAATTTTGTTTCTGGTGTCCTTCGACAGCTCTTTGGTCTTGGCCATAGTGAAGTTTGGATTGTGACAGTTTGAGGTTGTGGACAGGCGTCTTTTATACTGATAACAAGTTCAAACAGGTGCCATTAATACAGGTAACGAGTGGAGGAAAGAGGAGACTCTTAAAGAAGAAGTTACAGGTCTGCATGTTGCATGTTTGTAGGTGACCAAATACTTATTTTACCGAGGAATTTACCAATGAATTCATTAGAAATCCTACAATGTGATTTCCTGTATTCTTTCCTCCCATTCTGTCTCTTATAGTTGAAGTGTACCTATGATGAAAATGACAGACCTCTCTCATCTTTTTAAGTGGGAGAACTTGCACAATTGGTGGCTGACTAAATACTTTTTTACCCCACTGTGTATATATATATATATATATATATATATAAACAACCCCTATTGGAAAGCACTCTCTCATATGCTGGCTTTTGCCCAGGTGCACATTCCCATAATTCATACACACAATACCCAAAAGGAAAGGGCAGCACCAGTGGGTCTCTTTGTTTAAGCAAAAAGTCTTTTTAATATGGCAACAAATCGTCAACGTTTCGGTCCACACAGGGACCTTTCTCAAGACGCTGTATCTATGTTTTACCTCGTGTTTTATCCCCTGGTCTGTATCGGTCTCGTCGCTGGCACTGGTGACGTCATCACCCGGGCTCAATCTGTGATTGGCCCGTGGTGGACAAATCACGGCGAAGCAACTCAAGCCTACTTCCCATGGAGAGTAACACTGTTATGTATACACTTCATTATGGTATAACACGTATTGGGTAACAAAATTGAATCTAGATCTGATCTATTTTTCTCTATCATAACGAACCACCGCACTCTCGTTGTAACCAAGTGTCGGGTGAGGCTTTGAAACGGGTGTACGTCTACTGGTCACTGTAATGCCACAACTCCACATCCTAAGTGTCACCGAGACAACAGACATCATGTGCAGCGCCGGACCTATATTAGTCCGGCGCATACACAGATCCTGTCTCCCCATCTTAACACCCGGTGTGGTGCAGGGGACCGCAGTGCAGTCAAAATCACAACATTGTACAATCATGATCACAGAAGTCAAAATCATAACATCCACATATAGTCAAAAGTGTCTCTAGACTAGGGACACATAAAAGTTTATAGTGTGCGTCCGGGTCAAGTACTAACATAACAAAGCGATCATCATTTTCATCTTAGTTAACATGTTGAGCATGTTCTTACATAACGGTCATTGAAACCTGTTACTCATCTCGATGTCAGTACTCCTAGAAGTTCCATCGATAATACACCAACACCTCATGTACAACAATTGTTATTCTTGTCCCATTTGGAAATAATGGAAATTCCATCAGTAGTAAGCCAACACATCATGTACAACAGAGTCTGTTCACAGTGTATTTATTCTTGTCACAATTGGTTATGATACCATCTGTTCTTACAGGTTATGTTAGATATGCAGGTTTTCCTGTTTTCATGTGGTATATAGCTTTACCACATAAAGTATGACAAACTAAAAGCAACATAAGGGCTAAAGTGGCCATAAACACCCCCTTCTCTAAATAATAGGACGACAACAACCTACGCAGACGAGAACTGTCTCTGATCCTATTCCTGTTACACCAAGTCCTATTCTGGGTCGATGTTTGAAGTGGCAACGCCCCCTCTTTTAGAGGGTTCTATGCCCATCTACCCTGGAGAGGTGTTACAGGTGTTTCTAGCAATATGACAAAAGATTCAACTCTATCTCAGATAGGTTTACTATCATATTGCGAATATTCAGTCACAGGAAGCAGTTAAAGGGAATTCTGTCATTAAGGCCTCTTGGGATGAGGGTATCCAGTTTGTGAATCCAAAAAGCTTCCTTCTGTAAGAGCCTCCTACCCCTATCTCCTCCTCGGGGTAGTGTCTGTTGGAAGTCAATGATCATATAACGGAGTTCTGCCAAGGAGTGTTTGGCCTCCGCGAAATGTCTGGCTACTGGTTTGTCACTCATCTTACCGTTCAACGCCTCTCTGATGCTTGACCTGTGATTCGCCATCCGTTCTCGAAAGCTGGTTGTTGTCTTACCTATATAAAAGAGACTGCAGGGGCATTTAATAAAGTAAACCACAAATGTGCTGGTGCAACTCAATTTATGCTGAATCTTAATAGATCTTCCTGTATGGGGGTGTGCAAATTGATCACCCGTAATCAAATATCTGCAAGTCGTGCATCCCAGACATTTAAAACATCCCTTCTTTTCTGTAGGGAGCCAAGAGGAGTATTGTGACCTATAGCAATGTCTAGGGTCAGTATGTACCAAAATATCCCGCAAATTCCTCCCTCTCTTGTAGCAATTACGTGGAGAAGATTTAAAAGTATTAGGTAAAGTACGATCAGTAGAAAGAATATTCCAGTGCTGCCGTAATGCTTTATTAATCTGAACACTTTTAGTGGTGTATGTTGATACAAATGTTAGCTTGTTATCAGACTCCTTCTGAGTTCTCTGTTGTAACAAATCTTGTTGGTTATGTGTTTTAGCTCTAGACAAGGATTCGTCCAAAAGGACCGCTTTATATCCTCTTTGTAAAAATCTCTCATACAGATCATTGAGTTGTTCAGTCGCGTTTTGTAGATTGGTGTTATTCCTTATAATCTTAAAAACTGTGCATAAGGCACCCCTCTTTTCAAGTGTTTCGGATGGAAGCTATCAAAATGTAGCAATGTGTTCCTATCCGTATCCTTTCTGAAATTTGTGGTGCCCAAACCTTCTGCTGTTCTGAACACCGTAAGGTCTAGAAAATTAACATTCTGAGGATCCGCATTAGATGTAAATTTAATGGGACTATTCAGTGAGTTGAGTTGTTGAACAAACAATTGAAATGACTCCATGGTACCTCTCCAGATGATGAACAAGTCATCGATAAATCGCTTGTAGAAAATAATCTGTGAGGGTATCAAGGGTAGGATGTGTTTCGATTCAAACTGTGTCATAAAAATATTCGCGAAGGCGGGGGCTATGTTCGACCCCATTGAGGTTCCAGAAATCTGAAGGTAATAGTCACGTTCAAACCTGAAGTAATTCAGTGTAAGACAATATTCCAAAAGCTCTAAAAGGAAACCCAATGGAGGTCGATCCGGTGGTTTGTCTGCTTTTAATAATGCCGCTGCCACTGCTCGAATACCGTCACTGATAGGAATGACCGTATAAAGAGAGCTGACATCCATGGTGGCTAGAATGATGTCTCCCTCTATTGGACCTAATTTGAGAACCTGTGATATAAAGTCACCCGTGTCCTTGATGTATGAAAATGAATTTTGAACCAGTGGTTGTAACCAATAATCTAGATATTGGGCCACTGGTTGTAAAAGAGAGCCCCGTGCTGACACTATGGGGCGTCCTGGTGGTTTAACAGGATTTTTATGAATTTTTGGTAGTGTGTAGAAGATAGGACAAACAGGGTGTTCCACTGTCAGGAACTTCAGGGTAGCCTCCTCTAGCCAACCATGTGATAGCGCATTGTTAAGTGAATTATCAATTATTCGCTTATGACGTAGGAGGGGATCCATTGTTAATTTCAAGTATACTCCCTTGTTGTCCAACTGAGATAAAATTTCTTCGCGATAATAAGAATAATCTAGTATTACAATGGCCCCTCCTTTGTCAGCCGGGCGAATCACTATTGTGGGATTATGTGCAAGATCTTGTAGTGCAGATTGTTCATCTCTAGTCAAATTGTGATGTGGAAGAGTAGCAGGTTTAATTTTGCTCTCATTCTCTACCATTCTCATAAAGCTTTTAATAGAGGGATTAATATTGATTGGATCAAAGGTACTAGTGGGGGAAAATTTATTGATCTTTGATTCTTTCTTATGTTGAAAATGATCCTTTAATTTCAAAGTGCGTTGGAATTTAAATAACTCCACAGCTATATTAAAATCATTGAATTTGGTGACCGGTATAAAGGACAAACCTTTAGAAAGTACCTTCTTTTCTGTAGCAGAGAGAGAATGTGAGCTCAAATTAAACACTGTTATTTCTTCACTGGTGGTTTTAGAGTGACTTTTTTGCCTCCGGTTGCCCCTTCTTGTGTGAGGTCTTTTGCGTTGGCTGCAGACCTCGTGGTGACCCCCAAAAAAGTTTCTTTGGGGGCCACTGTTGTTGGAGGGGTATCTGAATCTGAGGAGTTACCTGATGACGTGTCAACCGTACGTACATTAGGTTTATTAATTCTTCTATGAAATCTTGTGTAAGATCTAACCCTTTCCTGCGTGCCTGTTAACCATTTATATACTCTGTTTTCTTTATAGTCTTGGTTAACCTTCAAAACTTTGGCGGATTTAAAACAATGTAATTCAGTCTTGTACGTGTTGATAGTCTCAGTCAACTTCTCAGACCATTTACCTTCTATATCAGCAGTTAGAGTAGGTAAGTGGATCTCCTCAAAGCTGTCAATTTCAGCTTTTACTAATCTCAATTCCCTAGTGACCTCCTCTATAACCAATAGCATCAAGTCATAGGAGCATTTATTTAAAATACAGCACCACCTCCTACAAAATTCCGGGTTGGTGCGTCCTATGGTTGGTGTATTAGCTACTCGGAAGCCCCTAGGAATGTGATGAGCTCTGTAGTAATCAGAGAGATACAACCACTGGTTCAAAATTCATTTTCATACATCAAGGACACGGGTGACTTTATATCACAGGTTCTCAAATTAGGTCCAATAGAGGGAGACATCATTCTAGCCACCATGGATGTCAGCTCTCTTTATGCGGTCATTCCTATCAGTGACGGTATTCGAGCAGTGGCAGCGGCATTATTAAAAGCAGACAAACCACCGGATCGACCTCCATTGGGTTTCCTTTTAGAGCTTTTGGAATATTGTCTTACACTGAATTACTTCAGGTTTGAACGTGACTATTACCTTCAGATTTCTGGAACCTCAATGGGGTCGAACATAGCCCCCGCCTTCGCGAATATTTTTATGACACAGTTTGAATCGAAACACATCCTACCCTTGATACCCTCACAGATTATTTTCTACAAGCGATTTATCGATGACTTGTTCATCATCTGGAGAGGTACCATGGAGTCATTTCAATTGTTTGTTCAACAACTCAACTCACTGAATAGTCCCATTAAATTTACATCTAATGCGGATCCTCAGAATGTTAATTTTCTAGACCTTACGGTGTTCAGAACAGCAGAAGGTTTGGGCACCACAAATTTCAGAAAGGATACGGATAGGAACACATTGCTACATTTTGATAGCTTCCATCCGAAACACTTGAAAAGAGGGGTGCCTTATGCACAGTTTTTAAGAATTATAAGGAATAACACCAATCTACAAAACGCGACTGAACAACTCAATGATCTGTATGAGAGATTTTTACAAAGAGGATATAAAGCGGTCCTTTTGGACGAATCCTTGTCTAGAGCTAAAACACATAACCAACAAGATTTGTTACAACAGAGAACTCAGAAGGAGTCTGATAACAAGCTAACATTTGTATCAACATACACCACTAAAAGTGTTCAGATTAATAAAGCATTACGGCAGCACTGGAATATTCTTTCTACTGATCGTACTTTACCTAATACTTTTAAATCTTCTCCACGTAATTGCTACAAGAGAGGGAGGAATTTGCGGGATATTTTGGTACATACTGACCCTAGACATTGCTATAGGTCACAATACTCCTCTTGGCTCCCTACAGAAAAGAAGGGATGTTTTAAATGTCTGGGATGCACGACTTGCAGATATTTGATTACGGGTGATCAATTTGCACACCCCCATACAGGAAGATCTATTAAGATTCAGCATAAATTGAGTTGCACCAGCACATTTGTGGTTTACTTTATTAAATGCCCCTGCAGTCTCTTTTATATAGGTAAGACAACAACCAGCTTTCGAGAACGGATGGCGAATCACAGGTCAAGCATCAGAGAGGCGTTGAACGGTAAGATGAGTGACAAACCAGTAGCCAGACATTTCGCGGAGGCCAAACACTCCTTGGCAGAACTCCGTTATATGATCATTGACTTCCAACAGACACTACCCCGAGGAGGAGATAGGGGTAGGAGGCTCTTACAGAAGGAAGCTTTTTGGATTCACAAACTGGATACCCTCATCCCAAGAGGCCTTAATGACAGAATTCCCTTTAACTGCTTCCTGTGACTGAATATTCGCAATATGATAGTAAACCTATCTGAGATAGAGTTGAATCTTTTGTCATATTGCTAGAAACACCTGTAACACCTCTCCAGGGTAGATGGGCATAGAACCCTCTAAAAGAGGGGGCGTTGCCACTTCAAACATCGACCCAGAATAGGACTTGGTGTAACAGGAATAGGATCAGAGACAGTTCTCGTCTGCGTAGGTTGTTGTCGTCCTATTATTTAAAGAAGGGGGTGTTTATGGCCACTTTAGCCCTTATGTTGCTTTCAGTTTGTCATATTTTATGTGGTAAAGCTATATACCACATGAAAACAGGAAAACCTGCATATCTAACATAACCTGTAAGAACAGATGGTATCATAACCAATTGTGACAAGAATAAATACACTGTGAACAGACTCTGTTGTACATGATGTGTTGGCTTACTGCTGATGGAATTTCCATTATTTCCAAATGGGACAAGAATAACAATACTTAGAGCAGACTCTGTTGTACATGAGGTGTTGGTGTATTATCGATGGAACTTCTAGGAGTACTGACATCGAGATGAGTAACAGGTTTCAATGACCGTTATGTAAGAACATGCTCAACATGTTAACTAAGATGAAAATGATGATCGCTTTGTTATGTTAGTACTTGACCCGGACGCACACTATAAACTTTTATGTGTCCCTAGTCTAGAGACACTTTTGACTATATGTGGATGTTATGATTTTGACTTCTGTGATCATGATTGTACAATGTTGTGATTTTGACTGCACTGCGGTCCCCTGCACCACACCGGGTGTTAAGATGGGGAGACAGGATCTGTGTATGCGCCGGACTAATATAGGTCCGGCGCTGCACATGATGTCTGTTGTCTCGGTGACACTTAGGATGTGGAGTTGTGGCATTACAGTGACCAGTAGACGTACACCCGTTTCAAAGCCTCACCCGACACTTGGTTACAACGAGAGTGCGGTGGTTCGTTATGATAGAGAAAAATAGATCAGATCTAGATTCAATTTTGTTACCCAATACGTGTTATACCATAATGAAGTGTATACATAACAGTGTTACTCTCCATGGGAAGTAGGCTTGAGTTGCTTCGCCGTGATTTGTCCACCACGGGCCAATCACAGATTGAGCCCGGGTGATGACGTCACCAGTGCCAGCGACGAGACCGATACAGACCAGGGGATAAAACACGAGGTAAAACATAGATACAGCGTCTTGAGAAAGGTCCCTGTGTGGACCGAAACGTTGACGATTTGTTGCCATATTAAAAAGACTTTTTGCTTAAACAAAGAGACCCACTGGTGCTGCCCTTTCCTTTTGGGTATTGTATATATATATATATATATATATATATATATATATACAGTACTGTGCAAAATTCTTAGGAAGGTGTGAAAAAATAGACATATTTATAGTTTATATTTAACAATTAACAAAGTGAACAGAAGAAAAATCTAAATCAAATCAATATTTGGTGTGACCATCCTTTGCCTTCAAAACAACATCAATTCTTCTAGGTACACTTGCACAAAGTCAGAGATTTTGTAGGCATACAGTCAGGTGTATGATTAAACAATTATACCAAACAGGTGCTAATAATCATCAATTGAATAGTTAGGTGAAACACAATCATTAACTGAAACATAAACAGCTATATAGGAGGAATACAACTAGGTAAGGAACAGCCAAACTCAGCTAACAAAGTGATGTTACTAATGTCATACACCATAGCAAGACTGAGCACAGCAACAAGACACAAGGTAGTTAAACTGCATCCGCAAGGTTTTTCCCATGCAGACATTTCAAGGCAGACAGGGGTTTCCAGATGTGCTGTCCAAGCTCTTTTGAAGAAGCTCAAAGAAACATACAGGTTTGGGGACCGTAGATGAAGTGGTCAGCCAAGGAAACTTAATGCAGCAGTTGAAAGACACATCATCCTTCAGAATCAGAAGATGTCCAGCAATGCCATCATCTCAGAATTGGCAGAAAACAGTGGGTACACACATCTACTGTCTGGAGAGGTCTTGTCAAAAGCGGTCTTCATGGAAGACTTGCTTCCAAAAAGCCATACCTCCAATGTGGAAACAAGGCCAAGCGACTCAACTATGCATGAAAACACAGGAACTGGGGTGCAGGAAAATGGACTGATGAGTCAAAATTTGAAATATTTGGCTGTATCAGAATGCAGTTTGTTTGCTGATGGGCTGGAGAGACGAATGAGTGTCTGCAGGCAACAATGAAGCATGGTGGAGGTTCCTTGTATGTTTGGGACTGCATTTCTGCAAATGGAGTTGGGGATTTAATCAGAATCAATGGTATCCTCAGTGCTGAGAAGTACAGGCAGATATATAGCCATCTTGCAATACAATCAGGGAGCGTCTGATTGGCCCCACATTTATTCTGCAGCATGAAAAGTCTAAAATAAAAAAAAAAGAGCTATATTCAATGTAAAGAATAACAAGTAGTCCTGGAAGTGATGTAATGACCCCCACAAAGCCCTGATTTCAACATCATTGAGTCTGTCTGAGATTACATGAAGAGAGAGAAGCAAATGAGGCTGCCTAAAGCTACAGAAGAATGGTGGTTAGTTTTCTACAATGTTTGGAACAATCTACCTGCCAAGTTTCTGAAGAAACTTTGTACAAGTGTGCCTCGAAGAATTGATGATTTTTTTGAAGGAAAAGGGTGGTCACACCAAATATTGATTTAATGTAGATTTTTTTTCTGTTCGCTCACTTTGCATTTTGTTAATTAATAGAAATAAGCTATTAACATGTCCATTACAGCATTTTTCACACCTTCTAAAACTTTTGCACAGCCAAACAAAAGAGATGAGTACAGGACTCAGGCTTGCCAAAAACAAAAACCCTGAGTAAATAGTTTATTGCAGGAGTCAAGTTTATAATAAGGGTGTGTTGTTCCAAGGTTTGTCCCCTCTTTTCCCTTGTTCACTAACTTGTCACAATCACAAATAGTGCGCAGTGCAGTCGCTGATGACTGCACTGTGCCTGCCCCAAGGGAAAAATATTCACACACCCATGATTTCAGTGAGGGGAGAGGTGGAGAAAAATGGACGCTTTCATCTCCACAATCACCTTCACTGGCTGTGGAAGGTGATGCTGCTGCCTCAACATCATAACTGCGGCTAGGACCAGGTTTATTGGTGGCAAGTGGAGCAGGCCCCTGTCCTATATCATGTCGGCCACAGTGCTCAGACTATGGCACACTAGCACCCTCATCATCATCCTGCTGCTGCTGAGATAGATGAAAATCAAGTGAGGGGCAATGTTGGGGGAACTCGACCTCATTGGGTATGGTGAATGTGGGCTCCCAGTCCCTTTAGCACTGGTGGTGGCTAGTGTTAGTGACACATGTCTCCTGAGTCACCAGCCTCAGGATCCATCCAGCTGCTTTATTTTATCAACAGTAATGGTGGTTTACGAACAATCATTTGTAGACAAGAGTCAATACCAAATACAACTGGTTGACCTACTAGATTCTCCTGTGACTTGTGGACTATATGGAGATGATGAAAAATGGGCACCACTGGACATGCAAACTTCAATAATTCAGATTCGTATGTGGTAAAAAAAAATTCAGAAATTCTACAGTCAGCCAGATAATAAAGTAGGCATTTAAATTCTTCTGTAGGATATTTACTCAAGTACTGTAGGCTTCTATGTGCAAGCTGGCAATGAACTTCACTAGGATACTGCATGATATCCACTGAAAAAGAAATAAAGAGAATAGACAATCTTTTATAGGCACTCAGAACTACCTTCAAAATTTTATGTATCAAGAAACAGTATATACATATAAATAATATCACATCAAAACGACAAGCAGTGCTATCTAATCAAATGAGACCCCCACCTCTCCCAATAATCCCTCTAAACACATACCTAAGACATCCTAACTCATATAAGAAGGATCACACACAACAAGGTGGACCCAGCATATATATGGTTAATAGAGCATGCTAGCAGAGGCAAGTTGGAAAATATGGGATAGCGTGCTTAGGAGCACATATAGCTCAATCCATGGAACTAAATGTTCACATATCCAATCAGCATATAATTGATCCTTTTATTGTTATGTCCGGCACAAATAGATCGACATATAGGCAAGTATCAGGCAGAGCAAAGTGGCAAGACATGAAGCAGAAATCAAGCAGTTAATAAGCAGAAGGTCTTAATCTCACCCATTGCTGTTAAGTAATACATATCAATGTCCAAGCATAGGTGCAAATGCTAAAGTGTAGTAAATAAATGGTACTGATCTCACCGCTATGTAGTCTTCTCCACTATGTCAAATGGTACCTGCTCTGGAATCAGCAACCGGGTCTTCACCTTAAAAGATAGTGCTTGCTTACACACATTGTATGTCGCCATCTTCATGCACACAAGTATAGTCTGAATGCTAAAATATAACTGTCATAACTGCAGACATAAGCAATGCTTAGATATCCAAGGATGTGGATAGGGAAATACATGATGTGACTTTTAGCATGTAGTCTAGCTTGGAGTCACATTTACAATATATTGTATCTTAAAAATCTCATCAAAGTTTAAAGGGAAATTAATGTTTCATAATAAAAGCAGCTCCAATTAATCTTCATAGTATTTGGGCCATGGAGAGTGTTATTTCAGTACTGTCAGAGTTGTAGTTCAAGAGTAATTGAATGATAAAGTGTCCCCTTCTTGCCCCATTTTACTGATGTAACACTGCTCACCTCAGAGCAGCAGGGTGGTATACAAGTGGATTGAAAGGAGGGCCAATCTTCAATTAACAAAAGGGAAAAACCTGTAAAACCTGTCAATGGGGGCAGGGGCTTTCATTGTTCTCACAGTAAGAAGATTGTCACTTGCTGTGAGCTGTGTGGTGTGTGGACCAGATTCCACATCTGAAGGGAGGTGGCTTACACTAGGTAAAAGGGGAGGGAAGGGGATAATTTATCATTCAATTACTCTTGAACTACAACTCTGACAGTATTGAAATAATACTCTCCAAATACTATGAAGAGTAATTGGAGCTGCTGTTTTTGTGAAACATTACTATCCCTTAAAAAAAAAAAAAGTTACTGATGGTACTGAAAATGTTTAAGTGCTAATTTATTCGCAAATGTATTTATATCCACCACTGTATGAAAAATGTTAAAATGTGTCACACAAAAATTTTAGTTTTTTTAGTTTCTAATTTTGAACAAGGCACTCTCTTTGGCATCGTGTTCCATCAGCTTGGACTTTCTTCTTCTTAGTATTTGTTTCTTCTTCTGGGATGTTTGTATCTTGAGTGTTTCCTGGAAGGATTCTCATTTTTTGTATTTTTTGATGATATTCGATCACTAGTATTATTCAACACATTTTCAGCATCAAAGAAGTATCAGATAATGTTGCTTAGGAGTGGTACTTGCTTTTAAAGTAGATCTACTTTCCCCTAGGCCCTTTTTATGACTATATTATATGGGCTATATATAGACTCTTCCCAAACTGTACTTTTCTTTATCTTTAGTGAATTTGCTTTGTTTGGACTGCATGATACTATTTTCTTGTCCAAACTTGACTGTAATTATCGTTCAAATTTCTTAAAATAAACTGTGTGTGATGGTCCTTCCACCAATAATATTCATTTATATTGGATGATCAAATTCATCAAATAAAATTAAACAGTTTGTTAGAATTTGGTTCCATTTCTGCAAAATAGACGTCACACAATGGCACCTATATTAGAGCATGCCGCACTGGTGCCAGCACACTCTCACACTGTTTGTCCCATGTGTAGGTGCTTCTATGCCAATTTCCCAGCATCTGGACCTAGTATACTCCCTACTTCCTCTTAGTCTTTCTGTTACCTAACATATGACCCTTTGCCTTGTCTTGGACTTCATGTTTACCTATTGATTCTGTACCTATTGCTGCCAGCCAGTGTATGACTTACGCATTTCCACTGACCAAGAGACTGCCTAATGATTCTGTGCCTATTCCTGTCAGCCTGTGCATGATTTATGCATTTCCATTGATCAAGAGACTGATGGTCAAACATGACCCTGTGTATGTTTGACCCTGTGCATACTCCTTGACAGAGTTATTGCCTGCTGATTCTGTTTTGTTCCTGCCAGCCTGTGTATGACTTTATACTTGCCTGACCTTGTTCTAGCCAGTTCTGTCTTTTTGGCTTGACTCAGTGCTGGTCCTCAGCTCCCCCTGGAGATCTACCTCATCGGAGTTGTTCATGTCTCACAGGTCTGTTCTCTCCCTTGCTGGGGAGTATTTAATACATTCTTATACATTACTAATTGGGCTTGGAGAGATACACTGTGATAGGCCTACGTTCTCTATCTGTGTATCCTACTCTTCATACCCTAGCCTTCACTCTCCCCTACAGGAGGCAAGGTGCTGCCAGGGGAGGTACCATTCTGGGCTCACATCTGGCTCTCTGGGGTTTGTCATCCGGCCTTGCGGATGGCACATAAATTCGGCCCTAGCTGCAGTAAGGTAGCATTGCAGACAGCGAACGTACTCCTAGCTTCACTCCCCAGCAATCCCTCTCCTGTAGGATTCGCACACCCTCCTGGTGTCCATGTGACATTTATCCCCTTCTGGTGTCCATGTGACAGGCACAGAGTATTAGGTGTGATAAGGTAGTGAAATGGGGTAGTAGGAGACACACTACGGCACAAATGCTCTCAATCACATTGGACATAAACACCGTAATGTTTTTGTTAAGCATGTGAAACCCAAATCCCAAAAAAGGAAATTTTGAGTTAATACAAATAGTGGATGATTTCTCCTGAAGTCAGGTATATTCATACAGTTAGGGAGGGAGGAATTGCTAATGATTGACAGGTAACAGATCTGAAAGAACTGGCGATATATGAGAGAAGGTAACTCAAACATTTAAATTGGCTGGATAATGCCATTACTTATGGTGTTTGATTTCTACATTACATCAATGATTTTGGATTTCTGAAAAAGTGCAGTTCATTCTTCTTCATTAATGTACCAGAAAACAAGCAAAAATGGAAGAGACTCAACAAATAACACACACAACCATAACATTTTCAGTCAGGGATAACTCAAGAAGAGGTCAGGGGAAGACTGGACAAAATTTAAACCAACAAAACTCCTAGACCTCCTGATGGTATATATCCAAGGATTGCTTGGGATGCCGTGATGATAACAAGACAATTTTTTTTTTAACTATTAAAGACTCTATATCCACAGATTCAGTCCCACAAGATTAGCATAAAGCAAATGTGGCACCTTTTTTTAAGAAGGGAACTGAAACAGAACCTGTCAGTTTAACCTCAATAGAGGGGAAACTGTTTAGAGATTATATTCAGGATTATACTGTGAAAAATAAAATTAGTAGCAGGAGTCAGTATGGTTTTATACAGCAAAGATCTAACCAAACAAATAAATCTACACAGAAGTTAGTAGCAACCTAAATAGTGGTAAAGCAGTAGATGTAGTATATCTAGATTTCGCAAAAGCATTTTATACAGTCACAAAAGGGCCTGATCTGTAAACAAGAAAAATAGGTTCAGTGGATACCCTTTGTAACTGATTGAAGGATAGGAAATGGTGTGTGTTGTAAATTGAAAATTCTCCCATACAGTTGAAGTTTAGTGTGGAGTACACCAGGGTTCAGTAATTTGTTTACTTTTTTTAACTTGTTTATAAATAACCTTGAAATATGCATAAAAAGTACAATTCCACACAAATGGGATACCATTTTCTCATGTTGGTAGAAGTTACTAAATACAGTAGGAAATTCTATGGTTTTCAAAGATTTTAGTATCTTTGAAATGGTGGAAATGTAAAAGAGCATGTATTTATGCCTGTAGCATCATTTTTTGGAAATATTTGTGTACTTCAGTCTAGGCGTAGAAAGGCAAGTGACATTTGATGTGGGTGAATGTCTACTTTCCAAAATGGTATACTTTACATACCTTTCCTTCATGTCTCTAATTGTTATGAATATTTTAGTACAGGCAGCCATTTTCAAAAAAGAAAACATGTAGGCGTAGCTATGTGCTTCTTGCACCACCTACGGAACATCAATTACATTTTTCACCTAATAGCACTAGCTAATGGATACAGTTGAAAAGGTCATAGTTTTCACAGATTTCCATACGTGAAATAAAAAATGCCATTTCTTTCTGTTAGCTCCACCTTCTGGCATTTATGCATGCCAGGATAGGGGTAAGAAGGCAATTGACTCCTTAGTTCTTTACAAAATGGTAAGCTTTGTCTACCTTTAATTAATTTATTTTGTTGTTACAACCATTTTCGTATAGGCAAGTCATGTCTGAAAAATTGTAATAAAAATAAGAGTTTGTTGTAGGTGTAGTTTTGTGCTTCTGGCACCCCTAGGGTATGTCATCTCATAGTAGTGGGGTGCAATTTTTCACCTAACAGCACTAGTTAATGAATACAGTTGGAAGTTTTATAGTTTTCACAGATTTCAGTACAATTGAAGGGGTAGAAATGCAAAAAATATTTATTTTTTTCCTTTAGCGCTACATTCTGGGAAGATTTGTGCATACTAGGCTAGGGATAAGAAGGCAAGTGACCCTCATTTGATGCTGTAGTTTATCTTCTTTCCAAAATGGTATGCTTTGTCTAACTTTTCTTCACTTCTCTAGCTATAGTTATAATAATTTTTAGACAGGCAAGTCTTGTTTGTGAAAGTGTTAGAAAAATCAGAGGTTGTAGTAGGTGTAGTTTTGTACTTCTAGCACCCCTTACAGTATGTTAACTCATACTAATGGGGTGCCATTTTGTTTTCCTAATATCACTACAGAACACAGTTTGAAATTCCATAGTTTTCACAGATTTCAGTACATATGAAGGGTTAGAAATGTACAAAAGGGCTATTTTTTTACTTTAGCACCACCTTCTGGAAACATTTGTGCACATCAGGCTAAGGGTAGAAAGGGAAGAGGCTACCCTTCATTTGAAGTGGTAATATATCTACGTTCTAGAAATATATATTTTTATGTAGTTATTCACCTGTTTTATGGTAGTTTTATTATGTAACCACTAGAATGTGCATTTTAGTTCATACAGTTGAAAATACCATTTTGCTCTCCTGATAATTATGGCTCTGTGCTAGCCATGGATCTAGGTAAAACTATGCCAATTTGGTATTTTTGTACTTGGAGGACTCAAAGAAGTTTCAAATAATTGAAACATTCACAATCAAGGTAAATATTTTTGCTATATAGTATGTATTTTAGAAAATTATGACGTCCTAGTTTTTGCAAGATGCAAAATTCTTTTCACGCAAGGCACCAAGTAAAAGCTCAATTTCATTCTGGAAAAAAAAATACATATACTTTTTTTTACCCCTATGTAACTAGAAATTTAACAGCGGAAATCAAGCCTAAACAAGTGGATGGCAAAAAACGCTGAAAATGTGTCTGGCCTACAGGGTACCAAAAATGGCCCAAGGCACTGAAAAGGTTAAAACCTACCCTGATTATGGCTTTGCCCCCCACCCAGAGACATTTCTGAGGATGTCCATGATTGCAAGTTCTGGTACATATCAGGAGAACCACACAGAGGTCAGAAAAGTGACTCCTGGTGCTCTCCAGTAATTTCATGAAATAAACTGAGCTGTAAGTCTAAGATTACTCTCAGTTCACTAACAAGGGGCCCCCAAAGCATCAGACAGTTACCTTATAATATACAGATTTTTTTTAGCAGTTTTGGGGAAAACATTTTTTCTTTGCAGACCCCACGTCAGAGTGTTTATTCACTTGAAGAAGAATTGAGTTCAGGGGAAATATATTTCCCATAACCTAAAATTCTATTCCACTGCAGGTGATAATTTTATCACTCGTTTTACTGCAAATTCCCTCATAGATTACCAGTCTGTGGGATAAAACCAGTTGTAATACATATTATCTTCAATGTAATCTATCCCAAAGTATGGGAACTCTTACAGATATATCTAACAATGTTAAATTAATATTTATATAAGAACAACTTATATTTTACAATTGATGTACCTTTCAGTTCCTTTTTGCAGTGTTACTTTTATAAAATCTAACAATGAAACATAATTGTTTATCCATGATATCCCTGATGAAGTATCATTAGAGGTATGAAACGCTCTGGAAACTACACCTGAGAGCCACATCATTTGAAGCTCCATATTTCCATATATTTATCTTATATATTATCCACTATACCAACATTATCAGACTGGAGGTTTTCACCAGTACTGGTAGCTATTCCTCTATGCCTGCTATTGCAATTTGGGTGAGCCCAGCACTGCTGATACTGAAAGAGTTCAGTCCCATATTAAAGACCAAATGGAGAAAGTGATGGGAGAGTCAGCTTGTCTTACAAGTGTATCTGCCCACTTCATCATCTACTCTGGGCATCGGGAATTTAGTGCCTGTGTTTATCTATTGACTGGGGAGGAGAAGATTTGCATCCTTTGGTATACCTGCCCTCTATAAAGTGGAGACTTCTAGAGGACTAATATACGTGGATATCTACAGTCTATTCATTCAATCAGATACAGAATACGTGAGCTTTCCATATGACTCTTATTTTACATTTTGAGTGATATCACTTTTTTTTATTGAGACCATAGATGTGGACTTTCGAGTTACTATTTTAATATTAGTTACATTTATTATATTGTACTATTTTGCAGCATTTATATACTGCTTATTATTGTCTGTGTCATTTTGTATCTAATACATTTATATTAAGAATATTGGCGGTCTCCTTTCTTTTTTCTGTTTGCATAGAAAACTATAATTTTAAAGAATATTCAGTAAATTGCAAGATTAATATATACATAAATGTACATACACAAAAATTCCCAAGTGAAAGAATATTTTCCTTCTTAATGATATGCATTAATTTGGTTGTCAATCAATTATAAATATTGATGTTCTTGCATTTTACAATATATATAAATTCTAAAACATGCAATTTAGGAGTAAAGATAAATTACAAAATTTAGAGAGTCACTTTTAGACATATCCCTCCCCAATATTTGTCCCCCCAAAAAATTGCTGCTTTTTAGGTGATTATTCAGAGTGTTTTGTACAATTTAGCAAATATTCTTAAAAAATAATTACTTAATTTGTTTAGAGTTTGTAGTACAGACATTCCAAAAACAGTTATGACAGTTATACAAAATAAACTTATTAGAATTCAAACTTGAAGCAATAAGCAGTACTGCATATGTTTTGCAGTTTTATAAATTATTAATATACATAACACTGAACAGACCAGAGAATGTTATATTTCATTCAGCAATTGCAAATGAAAACCTGTGAATAAAATCTGTGCCTGAGGCATCAACATTGACAGTTCTTTTATTGTGGATTGAGGTGGGAAATTTGTAGATTTTTCTTTTAATATGTACTTCAAAATTCAATATGTAATATATGTAGAGAGAAGGTTTATTAGTTTTTATATATTGACCTAGTTTATCTTATGAGTAACTATCAACAACTAATTTGCTACAGCATATACATAAAAATACATAAACAAAGAAAAGGTTAGAAGATATGCTTTCAATTACTCCTTTAATTTAAAGGGAAATTATAACTTTTGGAGGTAATGGGTCATAAATGGAAACTTTGCTTAATACTTAAAATATGTAACTTTTGGCTATCATACAGTGGTCAAGTATATTTACTGTTTTTACATTTGAACTCTACTTTTTAACTGCTCAGGGATATAGAGCATGATCAACATCTTGGGACTGATAAAGTTCACTATTTATAGTGTGAAACTGTAAACTTATTACTACTTGCCTATCTATCTATCTATCTATCTATCTATCTATCTATCTATCTTAAATTTAGGTTAGCCATGTTAGTCCAGTAGTGTAGAGGTCAAGTGAATACGTATTGCAATATGTAATTTTTATTGGACTAACAATCAATTATATGGAGACAAGCTTCCGAGAGAGATGCTCCCTTTATCTAGTCTAAAGCATACTGGTAATATGAAAAAATGGAAAAAAACCCCATGTAAATGAAAGTTTAAAACTGATAAGAAATTAATCCCTTGACAAGAATGAGACGGGAGAGGGAGGCAGACAGAATCACAGTGTACAGATACAAGTCCAATGCACTGAAGTGACTGATCAAATGTCTTTCTCTCTTAGGTATTATTGAAGTTCCCCCTGGTATTTTGATTTAAGGTTATGGATGGAGTGGTTACCTTGGATAAAATGATGAGAGAAAGGGGTATATTTCTTAGTTTTATAATATTTCTCAATAGATTGTCTGTGTGTATTCATCCTTAGGTTTAGTGGTAGGCCTGTTTCACTACTGTAACATCCAATTCACATTTAGTGCATTGTATCATATATACATTTCCTGATGTAAATGAATATGATACTGTAATGTTGTATATCTTATTGTTGTGTTCAGCAGTATTGTTTACATAAATATGTTGACATGACTTGCAGCTCGATTTGTTGCATGGTTTGGCCCCATTATTGGTGTTTGTACATTAGTCAGTTTTCTATTCATCAATTTTTATTTCAGATTCAGTGGTTGCCTGAATTCCATAATAGATGGTTGGGGAAACATATCTTTTAACACCACATCACAGTGGCTGTAGCTCTTTGATGATGTTGCAAATTTCTTCTAGTGTGAGGTTGTACGTTGTCACAAGTGGTATAGATGTAGAGACTTTTTTCTCTTTGTATTGTAACAACTGTTCAAGTGGTGTGATTAGTGCAGATGTTATTTTCTTTGTGATGGTCCTTGTTTTATAACCTGTTTGAATGATTCAGACAATGTTTTTAGATGATTGTTGCAGTCCATGGTATCAGAGCATATGCTGTGATATGCTTGGCTGTGGATGATGCCTTGTGTAGTGTGAGTTGAGCAGAAGCTGAGTTGTGAAGATAACTGCACCTGTCTGTGGGATTTCAATATATACAGATGATTATAGCTTAGCATCACCCACAGCCAAGCTATCAGAAAATAGACGGCACTCACAGGATCTTGCTGAAAAAAGTCAAGTGATGTTTATTGAATCGACATTTCGTCTATATGACACATAAGTTCTCTTTTTTTCCAATGCAAAATTTTCCTCCTTTTAGCCTATTCCAGCAAATTTTTCAACTATTCCAACACATGATTCTCCTATTCTAACACATTTTCTCCTTTTCCAACACATTTTTTCCTATTCCAAACAATTTGTTTCCTATGTTTAATATGGTGCAACATTTCCCAGAGCAATATTACTTCTTCTGAGGGCTGGCTGTAATGGAGAAATAAGTAGCTGGAAGTCAAAGCTGTGAGTCCTAGAGCAACATATACCTTGAAAAATGTGTAGACATGCAGAGTGCATTTGTCCTTTCCCCACAACACTTACCACAACAACAATGTGGCAGATGTGTATGGTAGTGATGGTGGGGGACCTTGACAAACTGCATTCACCCCAGTGAGGAGAGGGATCATCATCAGTTATTGCACATGGTGCAGCAAAGATTGCTACAGTCAGTATTTGCACTAACACTTTACTCCCATGCACCTGCACTTCCTCCACCTTTCCCCCTCCCGCTTGTGCATTTGCTAGACATTACTCAACTACAGTACACAACTGATTGAGTGTGATGTCTTGCCTTGGCCCTCAAAAAGTTCTCAATGTTGTCTGCTGTCTATCAAGTCTGCCTCAGTCACAGAGCTCCAAGTCAGCTGTCTAATATATTTATTTGTTTAATTATTGTTGTTTTTAATTATATATATATATATTTTTTTAAAGTTGTCCACCATATCTTATCACAGTTAGTCACAAAAAAATATATAACTAAAAAACAAAATCAACAACTTCTTTCCCCACACTTCCCCAGCACAGAGCCAATAAAAAGAAAATCAGCAAGCAATTTGGACCCCAGCTGTCTGTGTCTTGCCAGTCAGTTACACCAAATTTTGGGGTATTTTGAGTCAACCTCCTTCCTCCCTTCTTCTCCACATTATTCCCCCAGACTCCCCTACTACAAAGAACAAATGTCCTACCTAAATGACTCCCTAAAATTAAACTTCAGTTCCCCTTTATTTGCCTATCTTTTCTAGCACAAAAACATGCTGCTTTCTCCTCTCACAAACACAGAATGGCATGCTGTGAGAGCCTGACAACCTTTTATATGGCTGTAGAAAACTTTCAAGTGGTGGCGAAAAATGTTTCTACCCATTGATTTCATTGCAATGAGCTAGGCGAACAAAGTGAGAAAAACTGCACTTTTTGATGGAAATTTTTCATCAAGCATAAAGTGCCATTTTTCGCCAACTTCAGTTTGAGGTGAAAATGTTCACCCATCCCTAGTAATCTTGATAAAGGCTATGTAATAAAGCTGAAATGTTGATTCAATAAACATCACTTAACTTTTTTCCGCAAGATCCTGTGAGTGCCATCTACTTTCTAGAACTGTGTGCGCGTGTCTTCCTGCGTGCTGCATATGTCTGTGTTTATTAGTGTGTCTACATTTCAGACACGTACGCCCAACATCATAAAATTATGGCATATATATATATATATAAATATATATACACAGTATATAGAAAATAATTTAATTAATGTCTTCAAATCATATTGACTCAACCAGATGAGCTGCAAGTTTAAATGAATGCTGACATTCCCTGAGGAAGTATCACTCCAATGCAAAATGCGTAGGAAGACATGATTGTATTTTTGTTTTTCTATTATATTTACTTATCCTGTGCTATCTACTATTGCTCAACTCTTTTATATTTGAGATGGGAGGGACTCTGATAATACTTACCTTACTGGCACCAGCATTGATACACTGCTGCCTGCTGACATTAGATAAAGGAGAGGGGAAGAATACATAGAGACAGGAGAGAGTATGAATATTTGAAATCATCTCTGCCTGCTTCCCACATCACGGTCTTTTTGTAATATTGTGAGCAACACTAAATACAGGAGAGACCTGTGTATTATGAAACTGGGATATTGACTGATTGAACAACTAATAGGATTACCCCTGCCCATTAATTGTATTTTTATAAGCTTATTTTTTATATTTAGCACAGTGTTTAATTTTTTGTTTATATTTTATGGTACCTTTGTGCGATAAAGTTAAGAGGTGTTTTCACCCATAGCAAATGATGAAGACACTGTAATTTTGAATTCAAATGTCTACGTTAGTCATCAAGATCCGATAAGGGACTCAAATTATTGCAGGAAAGTTAAGACTCAGTTTTTTTTGTGACTTGAGTCCCTTATCGGACCTTCAAATAGCTGACACAGAAACTGAAAGGAAAAAACGTTAATAGAAAAACACCTAAGTCCACAGTGGATGTATTGGTATGGGGCCCTAAGCCCCATATCAATGCATCCAAAGGATGAAAAATGTGTCAAAAGGTAGTAGAATTAACCCTATGAGTGCCCGTGGGGTATAATGATCCCACTGGCATTCATAGGGTTAACCCAACTAAGTTAAAAAAACAACATCCCATTAAAAGTAACACTTACCATTAATCCTGATGACCAGCGGAGTCCTCAGCATGCTAGTCATCTTCTATCCTTCTCTTCAGTCTTCAGTCTTCTCTTCTTTCTTCTCTTCAGTCTTCTTGTATCTGTAAAACAAAAAAAGTATTAATAACATGCAGAATAATATAATACATAGTTTTAGCCCTTGAGTGCCAGAGAGGTTTTGCAATATGTTGTGGTCCTCTCTGGGGCTCAAAGAGTTAAGCAATGTATTAGTGACCAGGTTCATAGAAATATGCTGCCATTATTATGCGCCAATATAATATGTCCAGAAAACATAATAATAATTTACTTAGCTTAACAATGTCTCCTGCAGTGTGCGGCCGCAGAGGCGACGGCGGAGTCATTGCTGTGTGCCACAGACACCCCCTTCTGCTGCCTCATGGGCCTGTTCCACAATGAGAGAATTTGAGCAGAGACTTCATTTATATATGGGCAGTCTCTTACGCACATCCCAGCCAATCAGATTAAAGCGAATGTGCTTTAAACTGATTAGCTGGGATGTGCGTATCCCTCTGGCACTCAAGGGGTTTAACTATGTATTATATTATTCTGCATTGTATTACTTTTTCTTACAGATACAAGAAGACTGAAGAGAAGAAAGAAGATACAAGACAGAAAAATGAAGAGAAGGCAGAATGATGACAGGAGACAGACAGTGGATGACAGATAAGTGTAGGACATATGAATTAACGATCGGTGCTTGGCAGTATGTCAGGCACTGATTGTTATCTTTTTTTACTGTTACTGTAAGTTCCCATTACTGCTGCTATTTACTTAAAATGGGTGTTTGGTCACAAGACATCCTTTGTGCTTCTGGATACCGACTTAGACATTTTTTTGTCGGTTGGTATCCATTTTGCCATCCCAGCTTTTTTTAGGTCAAACATTTGGATTGAGCCCATAATCTCTCCAAAACTATTTGCTGCTTGTTTAAGAAAAAGCTTTCTGAAAAATAAATTGGGACAAAAATAGAACTTAAGATCAATGGAGATTGCTAATATCACTTATGTTTTGTAGATGATATCATATTTTTCGCCAGTAGTCCTGAAGAACTGCAAAAAACATTGAAGAGCTGCAACAGAAAAGCAAATGTTTTGGTCTGCAAGTCATGTTTAACAAATTTACCGAACCAAGGAAAATCACAGTAGATGAACAAGAACTAGAAGTGAACAAGTATGTTTACCTTGAGCAGGAAATGTCAACAGATGAAAGCATCATGATGGATATGTGTGTATGTGTGTATGTATATATTATATATATATATATATATATATATATATATATATATATATATATATATATATATGTAGATGTAGATAAAGTTCAAGTAGGTAGCACTCTCTGAAAATGTAATCATATATGGCTGGGTGCACATCAAAAACACAAATAATATAATAACAGAAAAATAAAAATACAATCACGTCTTCCTATGCATTTCTCCTTGGAGTGATACTTCCTCAGGGAATGTCAGTGTTCATTTAAACTTGCAGCTCATCTGGTTGAGCCAGTATTATCTCAAGATGTTAATTAAATTAATTGTTTTAAAGGAGTGGTCTACTGCCCATTAATTGTATTTTTATGAGCTTACTTTTTATATTTAGCATAGTGTTTGATTTTTTATTTTTATGGTACCAATATATATATATATATAATAGTAAAGCAAATCTGTTTTTTATTGTCTGGACATCTAATTGGATAGAATAAGAAATGAAAAGGTGAAAGACACACCCATTTTACAAGATATGTTTTATGTCTTGAAAGGCTGCAGGTTTTGTACAGATACTGACCTTATGGAAATACATCATCATAGTAGCATATTAAAAGAATAAACCATGACATCCCTGAAACTTGGCCAGATACAGCTCCCCCCATCTACCTGGGATTAACTGCTTACATGTGCCCATTTCAGTTTTATACACACATAGGGTCATATGCATAATGGAAATTTGGAGGAATTCTGATAGACAACTGAACTGTAAGGGACACATACTCTTACTTAATGAAGCTTTTAACTCAATGAATGGTTGAGTAGTCCTTAATACTGTATATTGGTTCACTATGTTTTGATGACCTCCCTAGCATTCAGTGAGTTAAAGTGTTAGTAATGTCTAAAAAAAACTTTTTTTGCATTTAGAAGAGCTTAAAAAGCTGATCTAAATGCAAAAAAACATATCTCTCAAACCGCTATGGTGTAAGAGATACGGGCATTTAAAGTTTGATTTCTCCTACTGACAGCTGTAAAGCTGTCAGCAGGAGATCTGTGTCGGTCGACATGCTGGCGCTTGAGAAGTGCCGTGATCTCGTTATTTACACGGAATCCCTTGGAATGGTCTAAAATGTTTGCCTGAACACTAGGCACACGTTTTAGACCATTCCAATGAAGGGATTCCGTGTAAGTAACGAGATCCCGGCACTTCTCAAGCGCCTCCGTGTCGACCGACACTGATCTCCTGCTGACAGCTTTACAGCTGTCAGTAGGAGAAATCAAACTTTAAACGCCCGTATCTCTTAAACCATAGCGATTTGAGAGATACGTTTTTTTGCATTTAGATCAGCTTTTTAAGCTCTTCTAAATGCAAAAAAGTTTTTTTCAGACATTACTAACACTTTAAAAGTCACATTTAAATCATACTTCATAGTAGCAAGCAATCTAAGAAGATCACTTATACTACCTTTTGAAACAATATGTAGCTTCTGGGACTCACAATCTGCCCAATGGGGAACAAATACAATTTCCCCCTAATTCCCATTGACTTAAAGGAGCAGTAAACTTTTTTTATGAAAACACATATTTTATAGATCTTTTCCTGCTGAATAAAACAAGGGTACTCCCATCTCTGTCAGATGTTTTATTCAAAATTTATAGTAGTTTAAATAATCAGGAAGTTAATTTACTGTGTTTACTTCCTGATAGTTCTAACTGACAGGAAGTGACAGGCAGTTTCTATCACATTCTATGGAGAACTGTATGTCTCTGACTTTTCTGACTTTCCTCTCCATTAGAATCTAACAGGAAATCTAATTAGAATTTGACAACTAGAGGGCACTGCTAATGTAAAAAACATGGGTTTAAACTGTAATAACTCTGGAAATATAAATCTCTCAGAAGTAGGAGTACCCTTATTTTACTCAATAGGAAAATCCCTACAATATATATTTTTTCATAAAAAAAGTTTAGGGGATTTAATGCCTTGAATGTTAAGGTATCCTTTTTGGGGGGATGAGGAGAAGAAACAGGAGGCAGTCCTAGTGTAAAACCTTCTAAGGATCAAAAACACCAACCACCACCGTAAGAGAACTACTCACAAGTAAAGTGGCTGAATAAAACACATATGTGTAATTCAGCAATGACGCTTTGGGGATATATTAACTGTTCCCCTTAAACAGTATCTTCTGGCAGCTCCACTCTTATCAACTCTCGTACCAGAAGGAGTAGTAGTATATGCAAACAAGAAGAAAAAAGAGGGAGAGGGCCTCCAATAGTATATTATCTTTATATACCAGATACTATCATGTATTATATAGATCAACTCACATTTATATTTAGTTGATCTAGACATATATGCCAATGATCAACATAAATCACATGCGGGTACTTTACCCATCCCTGCTTGGGTCTCTCAATCTCTGATCGATGTGGAAATGCTCTAATCCAACAGTCCAAACAGAAGGAACGTAGTCCCTGCCTGGATCTCTCGATCTTCAACTAATATGGGGATACTCCAATCTGGCAATCCGGGTAAAAGGAATGTCTTAGAATATTATGCCAATATAAAAAGAAAATAATAAACTTGTAGCCATACTAATCCAATATAAAATAATTTATTAAGAACAATAAAGTGCTCAATGGCAAAAAAAGGCTCTAGGTATGCGTTTCGCAGCACATACTGCTGCTTTTTCAACCAATCTAGCCTCAAACAAAGAAAAAATAACGGCTACAATATGACGACTTTCAAAAACTTCCATGATTGTATCTGACTGAATACTCATCAGTATAGACAAATTATGATAAAATGTGGCATTATTATGTTTTCATAATAATCATCTATACAATTATCTCATAAAATATATTACTTATATCTAAACAATTCATTTATGAACCATTGTATTATAAGATGAATAAATGTTCCTCCCGTATGGGCTCTCTCGTATCCAAACAGACCTAGTAATCCTAAAACATGTGCACCGTGACGCTCCGTGGTCACCCGGAACATAAAATACATCACTAAAGTAGCCACCAGGATGACACAATGCACAATTACCACAATAACTATATTACGGTCCATATAGACCATTGGGTTCATCCCATAATTGTTAATCAAGAGCTTGACTGTAATTCCCATTGATCATATTATCCCATCACTGTTTGCAGATAGACAGAGATGCCACAATATGAGAGAGTCCTACTGGATTTTCATGTTGGAAACTGTGAACCCGAGTGGTTTAAACGAGACTATAGAAACTTTCTGGTAGATTTGTTATGTCATCTCTATATATATGTTTTATATGTTTTTTTATATCATTGTTATTATTATTATATTTTTATTTTTATTTACTCATTTATATTGATGCATAATTGTTTTCACCACATTTTTGTATTACAATTGGTGTGATGATATTATTATGTATTAATGTCAGTGATGTTCAATCATATTATATTATCATACATTAGAGATGATAACATACTATTGTATTATATAGATTTCGCGTTGCTGACAAGTTTGTTCCTTATTGACAATGCACTACTGCTAGATGAGGTAGATATGATGGTATTATATACATCTGTTTCATTAGAATAGAGATTCTTTATACATATCTCTTGAATAGACTTGTGCACGGGCAACATTTTCGGTAAAATTCTAATTCGGACGAATTTTATTTTTCTAATTCGGATGATCCTAATTTCAGACCGGGCCTATTCGATTCGAACGAAATTCTGATCCATTCCAAATTATTTGGCCGAATTTAACATTGGTTAAATTATCGCAGTGCACCTCAGTGCACGCTGCTATCATTCTTTGCAGACAGGGTGTGCATTTAGAAAAAGATCCATCCCAAAAACGGACATTGTCGTACATTGCCAGTCTGTGCATGTCACCTCTATTCCAGCATGGGATGCCAGTCACAATGCAAACGTCGAACATCGAGAACCCATGCCTGTCATTCAATTTAGCATGTTCAAACATCGAAACCCCATGCCTGTCCTTCAATATAGCATATGCTCGAACATCGAAAACACATGCCTGTCATTCAATTTAGCATATGCTCGAACATCGAAAACCCATGCCTGTCACATCCTACTCAACATAAGTGGTCGACTCGAACATGGACAAACTACATGTCACATTCTATGTTAGTACATGGATAAAGATTAAGGTTTCATTTTCTGGTACCAGCCTACTACCCTACTGTCCCTCTTTAGTACCCAAATTCCTCTCTCTCGTTTTCCTATCCTGATTTCCCCTCATATCAGATAAGTCTATGTGTATATACATTGTAGTGTTTCATACTACATCAAGAATAAACATCAATGATTGTAATGTGATAGATGTAATGTGTTAAAAAGAAAAATTGAGACATTCTGTTGTGAACGAACTGCAACACAGGAGAGAAATAAAAAAAAAAAAATGCTTGACATCTATACAGCATTGTCTTAGTATAGCAATATCACCGTTTTCTGTGAGTGTGCACTACAGGGCTCTACGGTAATTGCTGGGGATTTCCCAACGTCATAATCAGGGGATGATGGGAGTTGTATTCTAACTACTGTTAGGAAACATATAAGTGATGCACATTCATCTCCCACCTAGAAATTATTTACACACGAGGCAACTTTCCCAAGTAATACCTAGCCCCTTTCCAAGTGAAAGGACTTCCGGAAAGGCTTCAGATCTCTTAGTGACTCACCTGTTATTGCCAGTCAGAGGGACCCGGAGAGTAGGAGGGGGTGATGCTATGGCTGCAGATTAAGTCTGGCACGGTGCTGTTAGTTGGCCACTTGTCACAATGTTGAAGCTCAGTCAGGCCAGCACCTTCCAGGTGGAGACACCTCACAGCAATCCTGTTCAGGAAACATCATGCACTGTCGTGCACTCATACTAGGGATCCCAAATGTTTAGACTCATTTCGTACAGGGGGCACTCTCCTGTATTTGTAAAACCTCTCTAGCAAATCTGGGACGGTAGACCTATTTACTCAAGTCTTGACTTTAGGTGGGCGATAAACAATACAAAATAAGCATAATGTTTGACTATCACATAATTCACATCACTGAGGCAGCCAACAGGCATCGCCACTGAGTGAGCATAGGGCTGCCCGGCTGCTGACAGTCACACTGATGGGACACCCTGCAACACAGAACTGGCGGAAGCGCACAAAATAAACATGCTATGGGACGGCAAATTGCTGCTCCTGTCAAAGTGCCGCCTGGGACCATGGACCCACTGGGACCCATGTAATGGCCGGCCCTGTATTCGAACAAATACCTAATTATTTTTTATATTTTGCACAGGAACAAATATTTCTCGCTCTTGCAGTGGCAATAACTGGAGCTAATGCTGGCTGCCTACCTATGCCTAGCCTAATGCTACCTGCCTGCCTACACAACAACTGGACACTCTCTAATCTCTTCTTCTCTCTCTGAGCTCCAACAACGCAATGAGGAAATGCAGGCTGTCTGTCTGTGTGACTGTGCCATTAGTCCAACCCCCATCATGAAACGAAGAAGGCTATTCGAATACAGACAAAAGAGGGAAGCAGTGCATGAAACGGAGAATGGAATTGGACTAGAGACATGGAGGGAAAATTATGGAGGGAAAGTAATTGAGTGCACACAGGAAGTACAAAAAAGTCCTGGTCAAAAGTAGTCAAAACTTTTGGAAATGTGTCGATTGCCGGAACTTCTAAAAGTTTCGACGAATTTCGGCCCTGGGCTGTTCGGAGTCGGATCATTTTTTCCGAATGACCCTTGAGTTTCGGATTGGGCGAATGTCTCCGAATGACCCCATTTTCGACGAAATCCGAATGTCTCCGAATGAATTCGCACAAGTCTACTCTTGAATAATAATTATGGGATGAACCCGATGGTCTATATGTAAAGTAATATAGTTATTGTGGTAATTGTGCTTTGTGTCAACCTGGTGGCTACTTTAGTGATGTATTTTATGTCCCAGGTGGCCACAGAGCGTCACGGTGCATATGTTATTACTAGGTCTGTTTGTATATCAAATAGCACATACTGGAGGAACATTTATTCGTCTTATTGTACAATGGTACATAATTGAATTGTTAAGATACAAGTGATATATTTTATGAGATAATTGTATAGATGATTATTATGAAAAAATTGTTTATCACCTGAGTATAACACATTATTGAGCATCAATGTTGGAATATAATCATGATTCTTTCCAATTGTTTGGGTTTATGTGGCATCGATGTTTCGGTTTGCCACATTTTATCCTAATTTGTCTATACTGATGAGTATCCAGTTGGATACAATCATGGAAGTTTTAAAAGTCGGCATATCGTAGCCATTCTTTTTTCTTTGTTTGAGGTCAGAATGGTTGAAAAAGCAGCCGTGTGCCCTGCGAAACGCGTACCTAGAGCCTTTTTTTGCCATTGGGCACTTTATTGTTCCTAATTATTTTATATTGGATTAGTAAGGCTACGAGTTTATTATTTTATTCTTATATTGGCATAATATTCTAAGCCATTCCTTTTATCCAAATTGCCAGATTGGAGTGTCCCTATATTGGTTGAAGATCGAGAGATCCAAGCAGGGACTACGTTCCTTCTATTTGGACTGTTGCATTGGAGCATTTCCATATCGATCTGAGAGACCCAAGCAGGGACGGGTAAAAAGCACCCTGTATGTGATTTATGTTAATCATTGGCATATGTCTCTAGATCAAGTAAATATAAATGTGAGTTGATCTATATAATACATGTTAGTATCTGGTATATAGAGATAATATACTATTGGCACCCCTCTCCCTCTTTTTTCTTCTTGTTTGCAAGGTATCCTTTTTAGTTGTCGTTCACTAATGGGCAACCAACAAAACGGCACAATAACAATGACTACTGGTTATAAAGGGTGGCATTCTGATGTTGAGATATCAAAATGTCGAGTAACCAGGCAACATAGATGTATACATTGTGTGGTGGAGAGGTGAATGGCTTAAGAAAAAAATAGCCATTTTGTTCAGTATGCAACACTGTTCGATATAAAGTTAGCAAATGGTCTAAAACATGTGCCTGGATTGCAAGCACACATTTTAGACCATTCCAGTGTAAGTAACGAGATTGAGGCACTTCTCAAGCGCCTCTGTGTCGACCGACACGAATCTCCTGCTGACAGTTTTACAGCTGTCAGTAGGAGACAGAGAACTTTAAATGCCTGTATCTCTTAAACCATAGCGGTTTGAGAGATACGTTTTTTTGCATTTAGCTCAGCTTTTTAAGCTCTTCTAAATGCAAAACACTTTTTGTTGGACATTACTAACACTTTAACTGAAACTATACTCTTACCACTGAAGTACCCCTCCGTCTAGCTCCGGCTGTCTAGCACACACCAGACTGACACATTACCATTCATGCTATGTAAGCGTGACATTTTTAATGCACTGTATGTGTCATATGAGAGAAGTTCTTTTAGGCAAGTATATGCTGAATAAGCACGTCTCTCACATGTCAAGTACGGAAGCAATAGCAATTTTTCAGAATGTTTCAAATTCCCTTTGAATGCAAGAGATGTGTACATTTCATTACTTTTGCATTCCATAGGTGAAAAGATCCATTTAAAGTCGAACTACCATCAGAAGTAAAGTTGCCCTGCAATAATTAAGCAGGTGGCGCTAGCTTCATAAGAGTTCTCTTACATCTCACAACAACATGATGCTAGAGAAATCCTTAATCTTCCAAAACTGATGGCCAGGTTAGTGCCGTCTGCGCACCTGCACCATCAGTCCCTTCTGGTGCCTTATGGGACAGTGCAGTGCTTCTGAAGGGAGACCAGGACTGACAGTGCAGAGCACAGACAAGATATCTGCACTGATACCTGACTTCCGGTCTAGGAAGATTAAGGATTTCTCTAGCTTCGTGTAGTTGTGAGAGGTAAGAGAACTCTTATGAAGCTAGTCACCACCTGCATAATTGTTGCAGGGCAACTTTACTTCTGATGGTAGTTCCGTTTTACTCGACGATAATTTTTATGTCTCCCCTATAGTACAGTTCATCTGCCCCAGAATTGCTTCTGTTTCCTTTTCTACATAAAGCCCTTTGTATATGCTTGCTTTGGTAGTGCAACCCACATAAGAATATCAACATGTATCACATGCTATCATACAAAATATACTGATGCCCCAGAATCCCACACTCAAACGCTGTGGAAATAATGGTCAATTTCACTGGCACCCAAGCAGAGAACCATTCTGAGTAGCAGCCAACAGACAACTTGGGACTGCCATTTTATAGCCACTTGAACACTAAACATGCAGCAGTAAAGTAGGTGGGTGGAGAAAGAATCTACAATACAATAAGTGAAAATGATTAGACTTGTGTGATTCGGTTTGGCGACATTCAGAATTCAAAGAAAAAGGGGTCATTCAGCGACATTCAAACCTTCCGACAGGCAAGGGTTATTCGCCAAAAAAAATATTAATCCGACTAACCCTGGTCTGAATGTCATTGAAACTTTTGGAAATGCGGCGACTACCACCTGCGCTCAGTTTCTTTCCCTCCATACTTCCCCTCCATGTCTCTAGTACAATTACCTTCTCCGTTTTATGCGCTACTTTCCCGCTTCGTCTCTATTCCAGTTGGCTTCTTCATTTCATGATGGGGGTTGGACTAATGACACAGACACCCAGGCAGACAACCTGCATTTCCTCATTGTGTTGTTGGAGCACAGAGTGAGAAGGAGATAGAGAGTGCCCAGTTGTTGTGTAGACAGGCAGCCAGCATTAGTGCCTTATTCCCACTGTAAGGGAGAGTGATCTTTGTTCCTGTGCAAAAAATTAAAAATATTAGGAATTTGTTTGAATAATTTTCAGAGTGACACTTTAGCCAGTCTCACAGTTCTGCAGGCAGGCTAGTACCTTATTACCACTGTAAGGGAAAGTCACCTTTGTTTCTGTGTTAAATATTAAAATGAATATTAGGGATTTGTTTGAATAATTTTAACAGTGACACATCAGCCAGTCTCACAGTTCTGCAGGCAGGCCTAGAACCTTTTTACCACCTCAAGGGAGTCAAGTTTCTGTGTTAAATATTAAAAATACTAAACTAGTAGGAATTTGTTTGAATAATTTTCAGAGTGACACTTCAGCCAGTGTCACAGTTCTGCAGCCAGGCCTAGTACCTTATTACCACCGCAAGGGAAAATCACCTTTGTTCTGGTGTTAAACATTAAAATGAATAGGAGGAATTTGTTTGAATAATTTTCAGAGTGACACCAGCCAGTCTCACAGTTGTGTATGTGTATTGTGTAGGCAGGCAGGGTGCCTTATTGCTATATCCATACTTCATCTACTTCATCCATAGTACCATAAGGCTAAATGCCCACCTTACCCTGTTCCACCATCTTCATTTAGACCCTGGAAATGGTTCCATTCATTTAATTTTCACTTTTTTTATTGTATTTTTAAAGGTATTTTAGAGTCGCAGAATAATTCGGACTGTCACCGTCTTTCGTCCGAGTCGAAAAGGTCGGATCCGAATTGTGGAGTTGACAAATGAAAGAAAAATTCGTCCGACATCGAATTTTACCAAATATTTTTGTCTTGCACAAGTCTAAAAATGATAGTAAATATAAATTCATAATTGTATTCATAAAATCAAAATACTGCTGGCCAGTCACAACAATGAAAACATTAAAACACTAGTAGTAGTTTTGATTTAGGGAATTATGATTAACAATTGAGTTTTAATCTGTATTTTTCTGTTGTGACTGGAGTCTTATTGTCCTTATAAATATATGCATTATTTTATAATTATTGCCACTTCATTTATTGTATTGGGGAGTCTATCTCTGCCCAGGTTTATACTTTCTTGCCGCTCAAGTAGCATCATATAAGCATTATGCTGTCCAAGTAGTGTCAAGGATATTTATGATATACCTGACATGTTTATTTATGTATTTTTTTATATATTTAGTTTGTTTGTTTATCTCACAGGGAGAAAAGCGCTATAAAAATCACAAATTATTATTATTATTATTATCATTTAGAAATTGCTTTACCAAGAAGAATACATTGAGATGTCTCTTGTTTTCTGGTATGTCCTTATAAACATTACTAAATCAGACAGCGTAAGGTTAAAATATGTGCTGCTTTTTGAAGTCCTGTTTTTGATACGCACCCACATTTAACTCTCCCTATATTATATGTTCATGCCTGCTCTGGACACTTCAGTTAGCAGGCGATAACCCCAAACTACTATTTTTATGGATGTTTTATTTTTAAAGGAACTGTTTCTTAACTCTTCCGTTTATTTTAAAGATTTATTGATCACACATATTGATGAAATAATCCTAAAAGCTTTGTATGTCAATAGAAAAGGGCCAATGAATGGTGATTAACTCTGAATGATATGTTACATACCTGCACAAACAGATTGATGCATACACACACACACACACACATGCCCAATGGATGATATATAGACATTCTGCATACATAAAACAGATTAATGCATACAAATGCATGCACACAAACAATTGTTATAACCCTTTGAGTGCCAGAGGGGTGGGCATTGCATTGCTGCACTCAAAGGTTTAAAAATACTGGTCAATGTACAAAAATCATCTCAGCCACTATATTTTAGCAAATGTCCAAGGTTTGCCTTGGTAATGAATGTGAAAAATAGTTTTAACTCAAGGACTTTAATAATAACAACCAAGGCTAGATGATTATGTTGCTGATGAGTTATGCTGCAATGAGGAGCTGTCCCTTTAAGCATTTCTTAATGGTAAACTTTACTGTTGGAATTGCATCTGGTAACCTTTGGTGAATGTCATTCATCTATGTCTAGTGAATTTTTTGATAATCTAAGTTGTATACCAAAACAAGAAATGCAGTAATAATTTTGTTGCGATAGATTCGCAAAGCTTTGAAGTTTTGATGTAGTTAATGACACAGCTTGAAGGCAGTTGTTGTTTACTATTTAAAGGGATAGTAATACTTAAAATGTAAAAAAAAATATGTTGTAGAGTTTATCCCCCTGAGTAAAACAAGGACACTCCCACTGCTGAAAGGTGTTTCATTCAAAAGTTATTGATTTTCAAAGTTGAATTTTTTAGGTGCAATATCACAGTGGCCTGAAATTTTACAGTGGCGCTGTTGCTACACCATCCTATGGAGATTTATGGTCAACTGACCAGAGCTGTCCATAGGATCGTGTAGCAACAGCGCCACTATACAATTTCAGGCCACTGTGATATTGCACCTAAAAAATTCAACTTTGAAAATTAATAACTTTTGAATGGAACACCTTTCAGCAGTGGGAGTACTCTTGTTTTACTCAGGGGGATAAACCCTACAACATATTTTTTTTTACATTTTAAGTATTACTATCCCTTTAAAGAAAGGGTCTAATGGCAAAGTCTCTTATCTCTGATATAAGAAAAAATTAAAACGAGCTGCCAAATTTCATGAAACTCAATACGTTGCTATGTGCTTATAATAACAGAGTAGTAGTATTTTTATAACAAAGAAATACTCATTATTGTTTTGATTTAAATCTCATACTAAATTTTGCATCGGTTGCCTCCATTAAAGTAATCCATTATTTGGAAACTAATACAATTGATTAATTTTATAAACACTTTCTGAGTTTCTAATGCTATGCAAAGTTGATGTGCTAATGACCTTCCTACTGGCTTGCTTCATTAACTTAGAGAATTACATTTTTGCGTTGGCTTGAGTTCAAAATATTCTTATGCATTTTCTTCCTTATTTAAAGGCATGAAGACAAATGATTTACTGTAGTAAAATTCATTACTGTTAAATATATTCTTCAGTGTACAATTGTTTTTCTAGATTTATAAGCTATATGGGGCAAATTTCTGATTGTAAGCACACAGATACAAACATTGGCAATTATGCTTATTGCTCTAGTCTAAATTAAATGAAGAGACTGGCAAAAACTCCTGTTTTTTGTGGGAATTTTTGAAGAAAAACACACTGTGCCTATATATCCAGGGAAATTCCCACACATAGAAATACATAAAAGTCATATAATTTACAACTATTTGCTGTGGCCAATGATGTTACAATAAGAAATTTGTCAATTTCTGCCTATGATTTCTATGTCAGTGAGCATTCCATCTGCAATACTTCTGATGCTGAGTGTTGAAGTGGAGAAAGCCACATTCAAATATAAAAGTTGTAGAAGATGGAGTTTTACAGCAATATACATATAATCCTTGGAAAATTGTTTGCAGGCTGAGGCCTGCAAAAACATAACCCCTTGAGAAAATTGTTAGCAGGCAGTAGTCCTTCAGAAAAAAAAAAATTGTTAGCAGGCTGGCAGGGAATGTGATAGGTCAGGTGATTACATTCTTACAATGAATGTAATGAATTTTTAGAAGGCTGATGCTTAAAGCAACATAAGCCCTGCATTTTTTTTGCAGGCTGAGGTCTGTAGTAACATAAGCACTAAAAAGTGTTAGAAGGCTCAGCAGACTAAGCTTAGGCTTCACATTATCAACAAGTCTTGCCATATGATATGTCCACTACTTTGCCCTTGACACTAACCATTTGGTACAAGTATTTGCTGAAAAATAACAGCAGCTATACCATTGGTATCCAACAATTCCTATCAATTCTTTAAAACCTCTGTATTCAACAAATGAATAGATGAAAATGTCAACTGTGAACATTTTGGCACGTTTACTATTACACAGGCATACTTTTGCTTTGGTTTTGTGCATTTATTTACTTCTTCCTAAGAGCTCAGTAAGATTTGGAAGCACATATAGCTGTGTAACTTAATTGTTTTAACAACATGACTAGTATGTCTCGTTCACCATCACTCTCAAATGTACAAGCAGAATCTCCTGCCTGTCTCTGTCACCTATCAGTTAAAAGTATTTTTTATGTTTATTTGTTAACTGTCCCTGTTACTGTCAGTGTTACTGTATACAAATCACTCCCACATTAGCTGCAACTATTCAGTGAAGTGGTGTTTACCAATATGCATTAAAGCAACTCCAGCTCCCCCTTTTTTGCTTGTCTTTCTTGACACACACTAGTAGCTAGTATCCATACGTCAACAGATTTCTCATTCTCTCACAAGGACCGCAGTTTTAATTGCCTGACTGTCCAGTACAGAATTAAGAGCAAAGAAGCTCCACACATTATTATATGCATGTCTGTTGTTTGTGCACATTGTGCACATGTAGGAGTAAATGTATCTAAGTAACAAGTTTGTCCAGTTGTGTTTGTCTTTTTGTCTTGAATGCACGATGTATTTATTATTGTCAGCATTGTATCTGTAACTGTGTATTAGTCTCAAGCTCAATCAGTCAGTTCAGGTAGGAAGGATCACCTTCCTACCTGAACTTTATCACTTATCAGAGAAAATGTTTTATTTACTTTTTAGCTCACCTTCCACCCATACCCATGGAAGAACTGTCTACCACCAATACCTCTATCAAACAACTCCATCTCCCTCCCATTGACTCTAGCATCAAACATTTGGCTTCTTTCTCTCCCTCTCTCTCCCAAGCACAGTTTTACACCCAATTTCCCCTCTAATGTGAGAAATCAGCACTGAAAGAGTTAAAAGGGCAACTGAAATTGGGCTGGCTGAATAGTGCACTTGTTATTCCAGCGTATCCCTTCATGAAAACTCCTCTTTAACTATTACCGTATTAAGTACAAGTGGATAGTTCTGTAGCTAGTCACCATTCTTTTAGCTTTATAGTGCCAGTACAGATGAGAAATTCACATGTACATATTAGACTAATTCTGCTGAAAAGGACAGTCCAGTTCCAAAATGACAGGCAAGTCCCCTCTGCACTGTGACATCAGCCAACCCCAGACGTATGTTTCACTGAGGTGCAGCTGGATTTCAAATAAAGAGACACTGGATATATGTATAATGTGTGTGTATATATATATATATATATATATATATATATATATATTTACGCAATATAACATAATGGAAAAATTCTTTAGCATATCAGCTGCACCATGGGTGCAAATGAAAAGTCCCATTGGCTTAAATAGGGCTATAACCCTTTCAAATCTAGCAGTTGTCAGAGCATTGTTTTCAATGTGTTGTTGAAAACTTTGCTAACATTCAAGGGGTTAAAAGCCCAAACTAAATCAATTGAATGTGTATTTGTACCCTATGGAGCAGTTGAATTACCCCAGAATTGTTGTACTTTACTGTTATGCATAAGGCCTATCAAGCTCTAGAGGTACAATTCTCGAGCACACTAGTGATGAGCGAGCGTGCTCGGCCGATGCTCGGATCGGCTCGAGCATCGCTCTGCTCGGCACATGGCGGTACTCGTCGAGTACCGCCATGTGCTCTCCCGCCATGTTCGGGTGGCGGGGATCTGTGCCGGAAGAGGCACAGATCCGAAGACGCTCCGCTGGACCACCAGGGACTGGAGGTACGGGGGCATTGCGGAGATGAAGGGGGACATTGTGGAAGAGGGGCATAGACTCTATGCCCCTCTTCCACAATGTCCCCCTTCATCTCCGCTATGCCCGTCTTCCACAATGTGCCCCTTCATCTCCGCTATGCCCCTCTTCCACAATGTGCCCCTTCATCTCCGCTATGCCCCTCTTCCACAATGTCCCCCTTCATCTCCTCTATGGCATAGAGGAGATGAAGGGGGACATTGTGGAAGAGGGGCATAGCGGAGATGAAGGGGCACATTGTGGAAGAGGGGCATAGCGGAGCTGAAGGGGGACATTGCGGAGCTGAAGGGGGCATTCGGAGATGAAGGGGGCATAGCGGAGATGAAGGGGGCATTGACCAGGCACCCTCCCCTCATCAGAGCAGGGGGTGCCTGGTGTCGCCCCATTCATTTCAATGGGGCTCGGGTGCTCGGCCGAGCACTCGAGCCTCAGGGGGTGCTCGGTCAGAGCACCCGAGCACCCGAGCATCGGGGTGCTCGCTCAACACTAGAGCACACTAATTGTACTGTAGGGTTAATATAAAAATCCTGTAAATTAATGTTGAATTGCATGGGCTTTTAATTCAATTAATTGTACAGATGACTCCAACACAGTGAGAATCAATGGAGACACCTCTAGCATTCAAAGGAATTAGATGTCTCATATAAATCAACTGGAATTTACATCCCCCCCTTATAGTCTAGTTGGTTTCCTCCAAAACTGTCCTTATTTCACCTATTGAGGTTCATAACTAAGCCCATTGTGTCACATCTGCATGAGTATGGATTTTATGTAAAACATGCACAAAATATTAGAAACAGAATAAAAATAATACAAATATATTTAAATGTATTGAAGCTATGGTTGCTGCAGCTTGTGCAGTAAATGCTGATAACACCCCTCCTCCTCTGTAGACTGTTTGTAATAGTGTAATGAAATGTTTCTCCAGTAGTAGTAGTAGTACTAAGCCTTTAATACTAAAGATGATGACAAGTTGTATTCTAATGATAGATTTAGCAATACAGAGTCAACTCCTGCACCAGACAGTGATAATGGCACTCCACAGCAAATTAGTGGTCAGTGGCAATGTCCCATAAGGGGAAGTAAATAAAAACTTTTTACAGATTTTAAAAAAACTACACCACACATTAGTATTGGAGAGAAAGTAAAGGATGTCGACTGTCACTTTAAGCCATTGAATGCTAGATTGATCTCATTGCAAAGCAGGGCAATATTTTACCTATAGAGTCAACACCTGGATATTTATGTTGATACTAGTTGAAGAGCCCGTTACACGGGCCACAGTGTCACTGGCAGCTGGTCGCGCTGCAGTCATGCTCAGTAGAGACTGACTGCGACGTGACTGATACAGAGCGGGACGCTCCTTCGGAGCACCCCGCTCTGTATCAGCTGCGGTGAGGGCAGTCTCTACTGCATATGACTGCAGCACGCGCAGCAGTCTCTAGTGTGCATGATTGTGGCGTTACACACATTTTAGCGAATTATTATATAGGATACAGGTTTCTACAAGTTTATATATTCAAGTAAAATCCTTAGAACACGATACTGCATAGCAATATTAAACATACAGAATTCAGTTAAATAAAACAGCCAGTTTTCTCTGCAGGTGCAGCAATTAATTATAGGATTTTCTGTGGGACTATCTGAGTTTCTGTAGAAGTTGTATTTTACTTTATTTATCTGTAACAGCTATCAAAAAATGTAAAACAGCAGAAGAATCCCAGTGGCCTCAGCAAATCAATAAAAGGGCATTTGGCCTAAAAAGTCCCACTCCATTGAGGCTGATCATAGAAACAGTGTCCTGATAATACATAAAAGGTACAGAACAATGACACATAACTAGGTAAGAAATAATTGCCACTTGTAGAAAAGACCTTAGAGATGACTGAGATACCATAGAACAAAATCAGGACAAGCTGTATATATGCATATTCCTCTGCAATAAAGATTTCTTACATATTCCAGTATTCACACCCCCTTCTCCCCTGCAGGAGCTTTCTATCATTTATATTCACCATTTTACTAAAATTCCTCCACCTCCTCTCACTATCACTGCTTTTCGTCGCTATGTTCCCAGTCCTCCCATTCGCCACTCTGTCTCTTCTTTCTCCCTCCTTCCCATTTGCCACTCTGTATTTATTTTCTCTTTCACTTTAACCACCCTGCCCCTCCCATTTGCCACTCTGTGCCTATCTTTCTCCCTCCCTTTCGCCACACTATTGCTCCCATCTTCCACTCTATCTTTCTCCTTCTATTTCATAACTCTGCCCCTACCCTTCACCACTCTGTGTTTATCTTTCTTCCTCCCATTCTCCACTCTGTGTCTGTTTTTCTTCCTCCCATACTTCTCTCTGCGTCTGTACTTATCCTTTCCTTTCTCCAATCTGTGTCTGTCTTTCTCCCTCCTCTCATTCTCCACTCTGTGTCTGTATTTCTTCCTCTTCCAGTTCCCCAATCTGTCTGTCTTTCTCCTCCCCTCCCATTCTCCACTCTGTGTATGTCTTTCTCCCATTCTCCAGTCTGTCTATCTTTCTCCCTCCCATTCTCCACTCTATGTCTGTCTTTCTCCCTTACTTCCATTCACCACTCTGTGCCTTACATATCCCAGTTTTCACATCCCCTTCTCCCCTGCAGGAGCTTTCCATCATTTATATTCTCAGTTTTGCCAAAATTCCTCCACCTCTCCTCACTATCACTCTCTTTCACCACCTTGTCCCCCTACTCCCATTTGTCACTCTGTGTCACTATTTCTCCCTCCTTCTCATTCTCCACTCTGTGTCTCTCTTTCTTCCTCTTGCAATTCCCCAGTCAGTGTCTGTATGTCTCCCTCCCTACTATTCTTGACTCTGTGTCTGTTTTCCTCCCTCCTCCCATTTTCCACTGTGTCTCTCTTTCTCCCATTCTACACTCTGTCTGTCTTTCTCCCTCCCATTCTCTACTCTATGTCTGTCTTTCTCCCTTCCTTCCATTCATCACTCTCTGTCTTATATAACCCAGTATTCCCATCCCCTCTCCCCTGCAGGAGCTTTGCATCATTCATATTCACCACTAGCTATAGTGACATGGCACTGTATTGTGTCACAATGAGTTGGATACCTCTCTGGCACTCAAAGGTTAAAAAAAATAAAAGTTTTGAATTTATTTGCAAACCCCCATTTTTTTTCTTCCCCACCACTTCAAGTATGTGTGTGTGCATGTGTGTGTGGGAAAGAGAAAAATGACAACAGAGAGGTGAATGACAAGGAGAAGGATAGACACAGAGTTGAAAATAGGAAGGATAAAGACAGACACAGAGTGGAGAATGGAATGAAGAAAGATAGACAAAGAGTGGTGAATGGGGGAGTGAGGCAGAGTGGCGCCACTCTGGCCCTCTCCACCATCTGCCACTCAGTGTCTGTCATTCTTCCTCCCATTTGCCATTCTTCCCCCTCCTCCTTTTCACCACTCTGCTTATCCATTCTTCAGCTGGTGAATAGAAATGATGGAAAGCTCCTGCAGGGAAGAGGAGGGGATTTGAATACTGGGATATGTAAGACACATAGTGGAGATAGGAGGAAGAAACACAGACACAGAGTGGAGAATGTCAGGGAGTAATACAGACAGAGTAATGAATGGGAGGAGGGAGAAAGACAGACATAGAGTGGTGAAAGGGAGAGAGAAAGAGACAGTGACACAGAGTTGTGAGTGTGCAGAGTAGTGAAAGGGAGGGAGAAATTTAAACACAGAATGGGGAATGAGAGTCAGGGAGGGAGAAAGACAGGAACAGAGTGACAAATGGGAGGAGGGGGTCAAGGTGGTGAAACAGAGTGATGATGACTGGATGAATTTTGGTAAAATGGAGAATATAAGTGATGGAATGCTCTTACAAGGGAGAAGGGTATGGGAATACTGGGATATATAAGAACTCTTTATTTCAGAGGAACTGAGCTCAGTATATGGATGTTTGTGTAGTAGCCATTTAAGTGCTACAGGGGCATGCAACACACATTCCTATGGCACTCAAAGAGTTAAGGGAATTATGCTTCTTGTGGTGCTGATGTCTGAGCAGATCATCTCCGCTACCCCAGTGAGCAAGTAGGGAAGCAGAGAGAGAATGCACTCAGACTTCAGGGTTGTAGAATTGCTGGCAATGTGCAAGGAAGGGCTCCAGCAGTTCAACAACACTGTATGCTAATGAGGAGTTTCTCCCCTTCCCTTGCATGCTTAATTCTTACTCCGTATGATGATGTGTGTCTATATCGCCATGACAATGCTCTTCCCACACATCGCCAGACAAGCATCACCACAGCATCGAACCTCAGTGCATCTCCCCCCCAGGTTGCACAGATGTCTTGCAACACAAGGGGTGCAACAGGAGAAGGATGCCAGCTGAAGTCACTGGAGGGATTAGGGATAAACAAGAAGAAAAGAGCCTTCTCTAAAGCATGAAGGTTACTTCAATATGAAGCTGTTTATAGCCTGTGTTAATGCTTAAAACACTAATGTGCTAACTCCTTTTTTGCAGGTTGAGGTTTTGGTTACTGTCTAAATATGCTCAAGTTTTCTTGCCATGCCAATGTATCCCAGTTTTAGGCAACTACTAACCAATACATTTGACCATATCATATGGCTTACAAGTTGTTCCATAGAAGCTACATCTTCATCTGCTGCTCTATAAGCTTTCAATGACTGCTATTAGGGGAACAGCTGCAGTGAGTGAGTGGATAGTTTCCAAACCTGGGATGTGTCCCGCTCCCTAGTACACAATCCACCAACTCCTATTTACTGCATAAAGCTTGAATAATACAAATTTCCTAGGTGTGTTGAGGTTTTAATTTTTCATTTACTCAAGTGACTTGGATAATTACAGGCTAATATGGCTAATTAAAATATGTTTTACACCTTTAACCCTCTCATAGAGTTGCCAGCAACTGTGCATTTTAAATGCACTTTAATGCATTACATTTATATCATTGTCATTTACTACACTGAAAGTTGCTAGAATGTAAAGTAAATATTCCCTGGAAAAACAAAAAACTCAACACTAAAGCATTATAATCTGTGTGTGTTGCAAACTCGGTATTTCATTTCTATGGCTATCAGTGCAGGACACACCTGGGAGTTGGAGGGTTAGCATGTGTAGTTTCATGGCTACTATGGGGGTCTATGAGTACTCATGGATCATTGGCTACTGTGGAAAATGCTGGGGTCAGTGTGTGGTTCTATGGTTACCATGGGAAATGGCTTCTGTGGTTACTGTGGAACAAGACTAGTGGGACAGTGGGTAGTTCTATTGTTATTGCGAGACAACGTTTGGGAAGTGTGGTTCTCTGGTTACCAATGGACAAGACTTAGGGACAGTGAGTGGTTCTATGGCTACCATTGCAGAGGGACAAGTGTAGAAGGTCATTATTTGTGGTTCCATAGCTAGCGTGGGAAAAAGCTGAGTGTTGGTGTGTATGGTTTATATGGATACCAGTGCAGTGGGGTTTGAAGAGGAAAAAATTCACTTTTTACAGGAATTCCCACCAAAAGGTGAAAAGTGTATTTTTTATTTGCCATTTTCACTTTTGAGGTGAAGCATTTTGCCCATCCCAAGATTTCAGACCCTCACAATTATTTTTTTCATTTTTAATCAATTGAGTGCCATGCATTTCATTGCATGAACCACCAATACTGAAAGAGTTCTCCCACAAAATGGATACATTCTTATCCCTATTAGCAGAGATACAGGTTTTCATAATAAATGGAATACTAAAGTAAAAGGATGTGGCATAAAATTGGAGGTTGGAAGACTAAGAGGAAATGTAAGAAAAAACAATTTATAGAAAGAATGATAAATGCATGAAAAAGCTTCCCAGTAGAAGTAGCTAATTTTAAAACAGTAAGTGAATTAAACTTGGGATACATAAATGGCTACTTTAAGAATTAAACATTTTTAAATGTAACAATCTTCGACTTGAAATGTTATTCATACTGCCAATAACCCTGTCCTCTGCCTATGGAAGAATAGAGGGAGTAGTTAGATGACCCAATACCCGAAGTAAGATGCACGAAAAGGTGATAAGAGCCAGGAGTCCAATATGATGGCTAATTCCCATGTATAGGGATGGGCGAAAAAGTGAAACAGGCAAGAAAAAAATGGCACTTGGCAAATTTTTCATTGTTCTGCTTTTTTCATCTAGCTCATTGCATTTCAATCAAAGAGAAGACTTAATTTCTCCCCACCAAGTGGTAACTTTCACTTCTTTTCCCAAAGGTATAGTATAAAAAGGGTGTCACATTCCAAAAGCGTGCCATTCCATGATTGTGAGAGGAAGAGAGAGCAGTATATTTTTGAACTAGAGAAGACTGGCTAATAAAGTGGAGCTGATGCTTAGTTTAGGTAGTCATGTAGGGAGGACATTTTTTCTCTTTATTAGGGAAGTCTGGGGGCACTATGGGGGTCAGGAAAAGAGAGGAAGTTAATCCAAAACACCCCCACAATTATGTGTGAATGTCTGGGAAGAGACAGGAAGCCATAATCCAAGCTCTTTCCTGATCTCTCTGTAAGTATCTCTGTGCTGGGGGAGTCTGAGGGTGTGAAAAATGAGCAAAGGAGATTTACCCCAAACACCCCAACATTCTGTGTGACTGATTGGAAAGACACAGGCAAAAATGATCCAAGTTCCTTCCTAAAAAAATAAAAATTATAGATGATGGGGACCCTGACGTGAGCTGTGTGACTGAAGCAAACTGTTACTAGATGAGATTGAGTATTTTGTAGAGGGCCAAGCCAAGACATCACACTCAGTCAATTCTATTTTATACTTTATAGTAAAAATGCAGACACAGTAGATTAATAATATCCAGCAAATGCACAAGGGAAGGGGAGAGGTGGAGAGGAGTAGGAGCAAAGCAAAGATGTGTGAGTAAAGTGGTAGTCCAAAAACTGACTGCAGCCATGGTTGCTGCATCATATGCAATAAAAGACTGTAAGCTCCTTGGGGCAGGGACCTCTCTCCCATTGTTTCTATGAATGTCGCACTTATTTCATCCCCTCTTATTTATTGTAACATATGTCTATTGTAAGGCGCTGTGTACACTGTGTGGTGCCATATAAATAAAGATACATACATACATACATACAAATGATAGTGATTCTTCTCTTCCCAAGGAGGAAACAGTTTTTCAAAGTCCCACCAAAAGTTCCACCATCAGCCCAAGTATTATTAAAATATTATTAAAAACTATTTAAGAACAATGAAGATGACGGGTCGTATTCTGATGCTGGGATAATGGTAGAAGGTGTAGCAGCTCAACCAACTGCTGTATCTGACAGTGAGACAAAAATGCACGAAAAACAACTGTTCTCAAAGTAGTAGTGAGCATTGTGAAAGTAAAAGTAAAATTAAATTGTTTGAGACCTAACAGCCTAGAGGAATATAAATGTAGTGGGCAAGAAGTGACGGACAATGCTGAGGATGTCCTAATGATGACTGAAGATGATGATATAGATCTAGAATACATCCCTCCAGTATCCTCCTCCTCTTCAGATACAGATGAAGTTGAGAGTGAGATAGATGATGACATGACTAGGAAGAGAGTTAAAAGGCGAAGGCACAATCTTCCACCACTGAAAGGTAACACTGTGCTTTTCTATAAAATGTTTGAGGAAACAATTGAAAAGTCTGACACTGGAAAAATAAAAATAAAAACATAAAGTGCATTACATACAGGCACTCCACTCCTCAAATGTAAGCAATCAGAATAGTAAAGTAAGACATCATATAATGAAAAAAAGAAGAAATGTATTATCCAACAATAAAGCTCCCACATACGACATCCCTATTCATCCAATTTATTGAACTTCGTTTTCCCCCTTAGGGTCTCTATTATAAGCAATTGCTTCTTAATTTCCTTATTCAAGATTCCAATCTTCCCTTCACGAAATTCTATAAGGAGACGTATCAACATGGGCATCCGCGGGGGGGGCAAGGGGGGGCACTTGCCCCCCCTGGATTTTCATCTTGCCAATGCCATTTAAAACATGAGCCTGAGCGTAGCTCTCGCACGCACTCTGAAGCACCTCTCCTTCTGCTGCCCACGGCGATCACCTCTCCTCTCCCCCTCCGCGACCTGTGGTCTGCACTGCAGCCAATGAGAGAAGAGAGTTGGATACCCTTCTCTCATTGGCTGCCAACTGTGCATGACGGGTGTTGCGTCGCGGAGGGGAGAGGAGATTGCTGCAGGCAGCTGAAGGCATCGCGGAGAGGAGAGGTGATCGCCGCAGGCAGCTGAAGGAGCGGTGCTGCAGACAGCGAGCGAGAGCTACAGACCCCGCTCAGGAGGAGACCTGGTGGACTGCATTCAAGGTAAGGCTGGGTGTACTCTAAGACATCCATGGGCGTCTGCAGGGGGGGGCACTTGTGAAGCTTATGGGGCAATGTGAAGCTTATGGGGGCCACGTGAGGGCAAATTAGAAGCTGATGGGGCAAGTTATAAGCTGATGGGGGCAATGTGAGAGCAAGCTGGAGCTGAGGGGGGCAAGTTGGAGCAAATTGAAGCTGATGGGGCAAGTTGGAGCTAATGGGGATATGTGAGGGCAAGTTGGAGCTGATGGGAGCAAGTTGAAGCTGATGGGGCAATGTGAGGGCAAGTTGGAGCTGATGGAGCAATGTAAGGGCAAGTTGGAGCTGATGGGAGCAAGTTGGAGATGATGGAGCAATGTGAGGGCAAGTTGGAGCTGATGGGGGCAAGTTGGAGCAAGTTGAAGCTGATGGGAGCAAGTTGGAGCTGATGGGGCAATGTGAGGGCAAGTTGGAGCTGATGGGAGCAAGTTGGAGCAAGTTGGAGCTGATTGGGGCAAGTTGGAGCTGATGGGGCAATGTGAGGGCAAGTTGGAGCTGATGGTGGCAATGTGAGGGCAAGTTGGAGCTGATGGGGGCAAGTTGGAGCAAGTTGGAGCTGATGGGGGCAAGTTGGAGCTGATGGGGCAATTTGAGGGCAAGTTGGAGCTGATGGGGCAAGTTGGAGCAAGTTGGAGCTGATGGGGGCAAGTTGGAGCTGATGGGGCAATATGGAGCTGATGCGGGGCAACGTGAGGGCATTATGGTTATGTGGGGGGTAATGCAGAGATTTGGAGCATTGTGTAGGTGTCCAGTGGAGCTGGCCAATGGGGGGGGGGGCTTCAGATTTCTGTGCCTACAGATGGTAGAAACTATATTTGATATTGATATACTATTCTCTTGCATGCTGTGTAGACCTAGCATCCCAGACATTAAAAGGTTGTATGAAGGTGCAGTATGAAAGTACCGTGAACATCCTCCATTCCCATCCACCAGATTCAACCTTTCAGTAGGCAACCTGATAATCTTACGCTGCCATGCAGCGCAAGATTTTCAAGTTGCCATTTAAATAATTGCGCCAAAGTTAGTGTTATTTGGTCGCATGCTCTTTTGCATGCAACCTTTTAAAAGTAAACCCCTAATTACAATCATACCATGTCAATAAATGCAAGAGAAAGTGTTATGGTCCGTTTATTATTTGTTAGCATTAATTTTTATGTAACACAGATCTAATATGACCTAAGCCATAACTATACATATCTTCTCAAAAAAGAAATCAATGGGAATCATGCAGGACATTTGAATATAAAATCAAATAGTCAAAATATTAATTTATTTGCAAGTCCTCTTGAACCCTTAAAGTGATCCGTTCGGTACTACACTATTATAAGATCTATTGTTTGCCTAAAACTTAACCTTTATTCATCAAAATATAAAAAGTACTTAAACAGTGCTCCTCATTTTTATTAGAGTTGTGATTAAAAAACCCATTTGTGCTAACAAGTTAGCCAACATGGTGTTAAAAACATCACAGCCTCTTTTTTTATCAGACGGCTATAGACATGCAAATAAGTAAGCCTAAGGGAATAGCGATATAGTGTTGATATTATCGTGGCACACTATAGGTTGCCTGACAGCTTTCAACCTTGTTCTTAAATCCCGTGTCAAATAATAATAAAGACACTAGTGAACATATATTGTGACATACTCTTTTATCTTTCAGTCACAATTCAGATAGTGCTAGATTCCTCCAGACATGAGGCTTTTTTGCATGTGTTATTTAGTTTCATAAACACCTACACTTAAAGGGATAGTAATACTTCATTTTAACTTTATTTTATTTTGTAGGCATTAAAAAAACATGAAGAATTATATAAGTCTTATCTCTCAAACCTTTATGGTTTAAGAGATATTCACAAACAAAGTACCCCCCCCCCTCTTCAACCAGATCAGAAGGGAGATGCCCAGGTAGACTGCAGAGAGGGACAATCTTCAATTAAGATAATGGAAGAAGCTGAAAAACTTGTCAAGGGGGGAAGGGCTTTCATTGTTTTCATACAAAGAAAATTGTCCCCTTCTGTTATCTGTACTGTCATACAACCAGACTCACATCTGAGAAGAGATGGCTTACACTAGGTAAAAGGGGCGGGGAGTGGAACTTTGCTTGTGAATATCTCATAAACCATAAAGGTTTGAGAGATAAGACTTATATCATTCTTCATGTTTTTTTAATGCCTACAAAATAAAATAATGTTAAAACAAAGTATTACTATCCCTTTAAGTCTGATAGCGACCAGAGACAAGAAACTTCCTTTGTTCTTATAGGTGATACTCATTCATTTGTTTATTGGTAACTGCAGGTCTTTTATTGGCACATTTATTTATTTAACACACAGACCAGGGTTGCAAATCTTAGTTTCACCTTTATTAGTTCAGTCCAACATTTCATATATTTTAACAAAAGTGTTTATATTGTAATGTGGTCTTCAGTTTAATATTGATAAAATCTATTTTACCACATTTAACTCAAGATAATATCTACTATTGGCCAGGTTGCACACCATTCATTCAGAGTGTTTATATTAATACTGCTGATTTATGTTAGTGTTTATTGCTATAAGCACACACTAAGTTACCATTTTCTGTAAGAGGTTACTTGTTCTTCTTTGACCAAGACTTGCTAATCTGGCCTGGTATTTGCTAAGCAGAAACGGAGGTGTTTGCAGTTAATGCGCCATTGCATGCATTTGTTAGCCTCTTCACTGTTGATCTCACTGTTGTGCTGGATTTTTTAATTGTTATACCTTAAAATAGATATCAATTAACCAATTATAATCAAAGGTCTCTTGAAATTATGTAACCAAGACTTATTGTTCCATCCTGGTGGTTTCTTAGTAAGATCGGAGGTAATATCATTAAGCACACAACTGCAATCCTTTACCTCTTCCTTGCTGGTCTTGCTTATTATCAAGAATTGTAATTCTACTATATAAACGCTACTGATAGCTTCTACAACAATATGTACTAGTTAGTTCCTGGCTGTATAAGTATTTAGAGGTATTTCTTTCTGATACTCATGGACTCTCAAGTAAATTGAAGGTGAACTATAATGGCGGAATCCCTTACTCAGCCATATAGTCCATATAGACTATAAGCCCCTGACGAAGCCGCATAAGCAGCGAAATGTGATGGGCCAGGCCGCTTTAATATTTGGTTTATTCATAACTCACAGTGCACCTATACTTGACGATTCAATAATATAGCATGCAGCCTTAGAATGTGGTGACATCAGTGACAGAATTAGGTTGAGTAAGGGATTCCGCCATTATAGTTCACCTTCAAGGTACTTGAGAGTCTGTGAATATCAGAAAGAAATACCTCTACATACTTAAACAGCCAGGCAATAGCTAGTACATACTGTTGTAGGAGCTACTAGTAGCCTTTATATAGTAGAATTACAATTGCTGATAATAAGCGAGACTAGCAGGGGAGAGGTTAAGGATTGCAGTTGTGTGCTTAATGATATTACCTCCGATATTATTCAATTTTTCACGATTTACTAACCCTGTGAGTGTTACTGCTATCTGGTTATATACCTGTGAAAAAGCACAAAAAGTGGAGGAAAAGCAGAAGGTGGATCCACCCGAGATACTTTCCCTCCATACTTTAGCTGTCTCTAGTCCAATTAGCTTCTCAGTTTTATGCACTACTTTCCTGCCTTGTCTCCATTCCAGTTAGCTTCTTCGTTTCATGACGAGGGTTGGACTAATGACACAGACACCCAGACAGCCTGCATTTCCTGTTAGTGCTTTGTTGGAGCTCAGAGAGATCAGGAGATAGAGTGTCCAGTTGTTGTATAGGCAGGCAGGTAGCATTAGGCATAGGCAGGCAGCCAGCATTAGTACCTTATTACCACTGCAAGGGAGAGTCATCTTTCTTTTTGTGCAAAATATAAAAAATATTAGAAATTTGTTTTAATAGTTTTCAGAGTGACACAGCCAGTCTCACAGCTGTGTAGGCAGGCAGGCCTAGTACCTTATTGCCAATGCAAGGGAGAGACATTTTTTTAAAGGGACTGTCGGCAAATTTCGTCTGAGTCGAACTGGTCTGGTCCGAAAGTTGGATCCTCCAAAACCCTCCCCCAAAAAAAATGGCCGAATTCAAAAAATTTTTACAAATCTCTTCTTACCAATTTAACTATGTGCAAGGAAAATTGATTCTCATCTACAACTCGGTTTATTGGATAAAGAATATGTAATGATCCATACTTTTTTTAGAAATGGACATCCGCAGATTTCTTTCAAAATGAAAATGGGATGAACTAGAATCTGATAAGGAAGTAAGAGAAGAATCCAGACATGGTGAACAGGATGCAGAACAAAGCACAAGCAGTTCTGCAGGTCCAATTTCAGCTCCAAGAGAATGTAGCCATGTTGATGCTCCTGCAAATGATATCAGATTGTATTTTAATTCATCAAAAAAGCTAACAGATGATCTTAAATACAATCTGCTAATAAATACATATACCCCTCCACAAAATTATGACTTCAAGAAGGATTCAAGTGGACCACGCTGTTTCCGTTGGGTGTGGATAAGTCAATATTCACCATGGCTTTGCTACTCTCCACAACTGAAAGGTGCAATTTGCAAGTATTGTACAGTTTTTCCACAGCCTGTTCGTCGTGGAATACAAGGAGCATTCATAACTATGCCTTTCACTAAATATAAAGACTTTCATGAAAGTGCACGCAACCATATTTGATCATCTTGGCATAAAAATGCACAAGTGGATGCAACTCACTTTTTGGATATCCGAAAGAAACCAGAAACAAGTATTGTTTGTCAGATAGACAGCGCTGTGAAGCAGCAAGTTGAAGAAAATCGAAGAAAGTTATATCCAATTCTGTCCAGTATTTTATTTTGTGGCACTCATGACATAGCTTTGCGTGGTAAAAAAAGTACAACTGGAAATGTTAAAAGTCTGTACCAATTTCGCATTGAAGCAGGAGATGTGGTCCTAAAGAACCATCTGGAAAATGCGCCAGTCAACGCACGTTATACATCAGTTTGTGTTGAAAATGAATTGATTACATTGTGTGAAGAAACATTAAGAGAAGATCTAGTTTCCTTAGTGAATAAGTCAAATGGCTTTTCAGTCATTGCTGATGAAAGTGCTGACATATCTGGGAAAGAACAGATGTCAATTGGAGTACGTTTTGTAGACACAAGTAGCACCATAGCTGTCATCAAAGAAGAATTCCTTGGATTTAAACCTTAAAAGACATGGATGCTATCTCAATTGCAAATATGATTCTGGCTACATGTTCCAAATTTGGATTAAACTTAGAGAAACTCCACGGCCAAGGATACGATGGATGTTCTACAATGGCAGGAAAGGAAGGTGGCATTCAAGCCATAATAAAGAGAAAGTATCCCAAAGCTACTTTTGCTCATTGTGCTGCACATAAATCGAATTTGGTTGTAAATGACCTAAATGCTGTTCCTGATATACGTAATTGTGTTGGCACAGTGAAAGCCATTATCAAGTTTTTCCGTGAGAGTCCAAAAAGAAGATCTCTTATTCCCAATGTGCCATTGCTGAGTGAAACACGGTGGGCATCGAAATATAAGAGCATTAGAATTTTTAGCTCAAACTTTGAAGACATTTTTCAACAATTAAGCTTGCTGGCCACTACAGCCTCTGGTAAAACACGTCAGGACGCATATCAATTGCAATGTTCCTCAAGCACAGTGAGCTTCCTCATTTGCTTGAACATCATTGCAACCTACTCCTCAAGATTGGAATCTGTAAGCCAGGCTCTCCAAGCTGTTCAACTTGATATTCTCCAGGTCTGTGATCACGTGCAAGACCTTCTGACTGTGTTCCATGATCATAGAGACAAAGCGGAACTGCAGTTTAAGGAAATATTTTCAAATGTTCAAACAATGTCAGAAAAATTGAACATCGAACTTTCTGTTCCCAGACAGTGTGGCCGGCAAGTTTTTCGTTCTAATTTTGGTAGCTCTTCAGTGGAAGAATACTATCGTCAATCCATCTATGTGCCATACATGGACTCTATTATCGCATCATTAGAAAGTCGGTTTGGCAATGAAAATAAGAAGAACTTCAGTCACTGTACCCAAAACAAATGGCAAAAATGACACTTGAGCAATACAAATGGCACATTGCAAACATCAAAGAAGTCTACAACTTAGAAAATCTGGATGCCGAAGCAATTATGTGGTATGAGATATGGTCAACAAAGGAAGAACAGTTTGACAATGGATTTTTGGATTTGCTAAACAAAACAGATTTGTTTCCATCAGTCCGGCAAACAATTCACATTGCTCTCACATTGCCACTGACCACATGTACAGTGGAAAGGTCGTTCAGCACTATGAGAAGGGTGAAAATCTGGTTGAGGTCGACAATGGCAGATGATCGCTTATCAGGTTTGTGCATGATGAGCATACATCGAGCAAAAATTTATGAAAACAAACAACAGCTGATTGAAAAAATACTTGATAAATTTGCACAAGACCACAGACGTTTACAGTTCCTTTTTCGAGATAACTAACCAGTGAACAAAAACAATACAAAATTATTCACTGAAAAATGTGATTGTTACATTTGAGCAAGAGTGTGGATGTTTACAGTTCCTAACGTACAACAGTTATTCAGTTAAAGTTTATATGTTTTACTTTCCAATTTGGATGAGAACAGTTGTTATATAATATATATATATATATATATATATATATATATATAATATATTTATTTTTAAATTAATATATTGTTATTTATTTTAATATATGTCAGTTAATACATTTCGAAATAAATACATTTGTCTTATATTTTAATTGTCATTCGTTTGTACACGTTAACACCAAAAACAGATTCTGCATTTTTTTATAATTCAGTTATAGTGCCTTGATCATGGGTGTATGACTAGTGTGGTGCATTGAATAGTGTTTACATTAAAAAAAAGATTAGAAATTGCAACACTTAAATCAGACAATGGCAACTTGATTCTTCTATTAAGCTTTTGTATTAGGTTTCTCAACCCTTTGCATGCCTGAGCTTTATGTGATGACTATTCCCCTCCCCTTCATGACATTGTGAAAAAAGGACAGAGTATGGATGTCATTAAAATTATGCCCCCCCCTGGAAAAATTTCTGCGGACGCCCATGCGTAACAACATCCAATATCTTATACCATCTTATACCATCTCTGCGAGAATTCCAGATCCTCTCGAAAAGATGGTATTAGGTTCAAACGCAAACCTCTAGAGATCATATTATTGGAGGCATATCCTTTTAAACCTCTATGTCCCATCAATTCCAGCATTAATTCTTTAAAAGATCTTCTAAATTTGAGAACATACCTCCTATTTTAGGATCCTGGATGGTATTAGTATCAGGGCTCAAAATTTCAAGTCCTGAGCTACTAGACAGGCCTGAAAAGTTACTCGCCACAAGTTTCCATGATTAGCCCCACCCATATCCCCGCCCTTAACCCCACCCATATTCCCACCTTTAAGACCACCCATCTCAAGTTCTCTTTGATGAAATAACACTGTTGTTCTATTTTTTATTCAGAATAAAATTATCTAAAATATACAATAACAAACAAACAACGTATATACACACATAATTTATCAAATGGAGCACAGCGTTGCCCGTGGTGATAAAGTCCTTTGAGTGCTTCAGGGGTATTAACGCATTGCTTGACAATGGTTTATGTACTTTTGCACCAGTGAAAGGATTCAGTGTTTCAGAGGCAAAGAGGTATCCATGCAGAGGAATGTGTTGGATAGCTGTTTGGCACCGAAGGGGTTTAATGAAAAGCATGAAAAAGGGCAATGCGTTTGGTTCCTTCAGTTGCAAAGAGGTATGTAAGACATTACACTGCATGGATACGTCTTTGTCTGTGAAAGACTTAGTTGTAATACTTTATTTATTAATGCATTGCAATGCACCTTTTAGTCCTTAAGGACATTATAAAAAGTTAAGAGTAATTGCTTCTTAACTACAGAAAAGAAAATCTGGACTATGTTCCAAATAAACTAGGATACATTAACTCTTAGAGTGCTAGAGAGGTATCCACTGCACTGGGAACCTCTCTAGCACGCAAAGGGTTAATTGTATTGCCTCTTGCTGGCACAAGCTATAGTTCTATGCCACATTATTATAAGTAATGTTCTTCTGATCATTCACAACAAACAAATTTCAATATCATGCAATACATGGGCACTGGCATAGCAATATATATGACTGATAGATCATACAAGTGTGAAATCAGTGTATTAGCAGTCAACAAGTTATGCCATGGATGGTTGCATGATCATTATCGTTAAACCAGACAGGGAAATTTTAAGATGAAAGAACTAAAAAGGACTGAAACACTGGACATGGAATATGAGCAATAATGTACATGAGGTGAAAAAATAGATAGGAGCATAAATGAATTGTGAAAATAGCAGTCCCACAGATTCATTTATTTATCTCCTGTCAAGAAAATGGTTTAGTGGAAGTGAAGCTTTCAGACCATAGGCTGTAAGACAATCCAAGTAACAGGTCTTGAATCTCTCCTTGTGTAAGATTAATAGGTGCTGGCTGGGAACACACTATTTAAAACAGAGGGACTTTAGCAATATTCATGGGGTAGATTTTAAAATCTACACTATCTCCTTGTCTTTTTGAGAACATGGTATAATTTGATCTTAATTTAATTCTCAAAAAATGTAAAATGTCACATGTAAAGTATAGTAATGATACTAAATTAGCCCTTTTGGGAAGCAGAGGCATATTTTATGGTGATTACAAGTTTCATATAGCAGCAAACATCTGGATTTATTGCAACAGTGAATGTAAAAAGCAGAATTAACTCATTTTATCTTAGTTTTCCTTAGAAATAGATATGTATTTTTTACTCGAAATTTGCACTTCGGTTTTAGCAATGCACAAATCTAAAAACCACATACAGGCATATATATACATACATTCTGATTTATTAAGATGATCAGTTAAGTTATGATTCGCAATGCAATATAAAGTTCTGTCAGTATGAAGATTTTCTACTTAAATAGTGTTATTCTCAATTAAGTACTTGTGCATAATTAAAAGGTAGAACTTTACCACCATGCCAAAGAGGTCAGTGAACCATTACTTTGCAATGTGTTGGAGACCTTTTAAGCATCCAAGATCCCTCATGTATTATTTCAAAAGTATTTTAGCTCAGATCAATTATTTTAGCTTCATTCCTTGTGTAGATGCTGAATATATAAATTGGGTATATCTAGGGTGGAAACAAGGTTTCAGGAACCCATCATGAGGACCAGTGATCTGGTAGTGTAGAGAGCAGAAAATTAATTTCCAGTTACCAGCTCCACCATACTTTCAGCAGAGTCATCTTACCTCACCTCTAGTGGACTCCTGCATATTTTCAGCACTAGTATACAGCCAGTAACTGAAAGATAGTTCCAGGGAATTACTCATCCCCCGAAAAACCCCTTCCCATCTAGCCAGGTCTTAGGCATTCTTTATGTTATATACATGAAATATCTGACATTTGTGTGGTTCTCCATATGTTTTAGACCAAACTTCAATCACCCTACTGTAGCCAGTAGCTAGCCTAACATGATGGAAGCTGCAGTCCAACAAAAATGAGCCACACAATTCCCACACTTTTGTTAATGTATAATAAGAAATGGGGAGCAGAAATTGAGAGGGCTGGAGCTGGGAAAAAGTAGGGAAGGGTGAGGGATGAAGAGAGAGTGATAGAAATGGTTGTCAGAGAGGTGCATCAGTAGTGCAAAGATGGGGAGAGTTGCAAACAAGTGTTAGCATATACACTGAGAGAATGTGAAAGTAAAAAAGAAATAGATGTTTTCCAGAGATAGAAGAGCAAGAGTCAAGATGCAGTAACAAAGAGAGATATTGGCTAAAATGATATGAGGCAGTGTGCAATAGAAAGTATAGGGGCGAGAGAGAGAGAGAGAGAGAGAGAGAGAGAGAGAGAGAAAGAAAAAGAGGGATATACTGGGTTGGTAGGGAGACAAATACAGGGATAACTGAGAAGAGGAAAGAAAGGCTGGGGAGACACACTGAATTATTGGAAAGTTGATAAAGATGATGGTGTGACAAAAAATTACTGTGGATCCACAGGCATACATAATAGGGTGGCAAAAGTAAAAAATGAAAAGGCACAGAGGCAAAAGTCAGCAGATGATGCCCAAAACAAATTGAGTTGAATAAAAAGCAAAGGGGGCATATGATGAAATGTTTCAGTCTCTTCATGAAAAAAAATCAAATGGCCGAGGGACCTGCATCTTATAATATCATTTGTATGTGCTACAGGTCCTTTTGGCAAGAGCGGGATGTCAATCTTAGCCTAAAAAGCCATCTCCTCTGCTATAGAGACTAACTGTCAAATCTCATGTGGTCTTGTCAACCTAAGCTATCAATAAAGACCCATGATATTCTGCCTGAAACCTGAGGCTTTAGCCTCTCAGCCAGTATGCAACAGTGCTCCCGATGATAAATCCTTGAAAAAGCGGATTTGTTTACTCCTAAAGCAGCAGTTGCAGAACTCTAATATCTTCAATGCAAAAGAAAATTATTATTATTTCAGGGTCAAATCAGCATACAGACACATATGTTTCAGACTAAGCTTCATTGTTTCTCAAACCTGACTTTACAGACTCTGATGCACTAAAGAACTGGAACAATTCTGGTATAAGCCAAATGCATAGGGGACAAATATATATCCCCAAAGATTTGATTAGGTCATTTAACCACTTGAATGTGAGAGAGGTCTCCAACACTTTGCTTCACAATGCTTTTGATACATGCTTAGAAAAAAGAAAAAACACACACGGGGGTGCCAATAGTGCCTTATCAACTTGAAAGAGAGGAATTTACAAAAAGGGCAGAGCCAAATACAGAATACAGGTGAAATTGGATCTAATATTCTTAAAGGCTCTTTTAAGTGTGGAAAATCTAGGTGCCATATTTGTAATTACATCGGACATAGAGAATCATATTTCAGATCTATGGAAACGGGAGAGATATTTGAAATGAATACTGTAATGAATTGTGGGTCAAATTATGTTGTGTATCTCCTGACATGCCATTGTAACAGGCAATATGTTGGCCGTACTACACAAAATTTACGTACACGTTTTAGCCAACATAAGAGAAATATCATGTCTGGTTATGCACTACATAGTGTGTCTCGACATTTTTTGGAACATCACAACAGGAATCCAGCTGGATTGAAGATAGTACCAATAGAATATATTAACCATACGTATAGGGATAGGATTAAAAGATTGTCGTGTAGGGAGGCGTTTTGGATTTTTAAGTTAGGCACACTTACACCAGGAGGATTAAATGAGGTAGTAGATACACAATGGTGAATGAGCAGACACATATTTTTATTTTAGGTAGAGTGAATATGCATGTATGTGTGTGATTGTACTATACATGCACACATGCATGCATGTTTTGGTTGATTTTTTAGGTATATATAGTAGGTGGATTTAAAAGAGTTAGTAGACACACAAATAGGTATACAGTAGACACTCTAATTTTATTTTTAGGTAGAGTGAGCATGTATGTGTGTGTATTATATATACAGATACATACATGTTTAGTTGATTTTTTCAGGTATATATAGCAAGATTGCATATTTCACTAGGCATATTTTAGGTGGTTTTATTTTTATTTAATTGGGGTTTCAGTATTAGCGATAGACAAGATTTTTGGTGTTATTTTGGATATTCAGTTTAGCTGGGTATTTAGCCCAATTGGGAGATCAGTAATTTTAGTATTATATAAATAGTGGATCCATATATATATATGGAACATGTTATAGTTGATAGAGTTCACGTATCCATTAATAGGGTATTATATTAGTTATATATTTATCAGGTTTTTTACAGCTTGATATATTTTCACTGTTCTAGAAAGTAAGAGTTTCAAGGTTATGTTTTATTTTAGTATTTGTATATGTATTTGGGATAATTGTTCCGATTGCGGGATCGGTAAGAATCTATTGGTCCTAAGAGGTCAATGGTTTTCACATATGGGTATGGTTAACCTGTTATTTGTATTATCATTATTATCATTTTTATTGGGAGATAATAGGGTTTTGATTCCATAGAGGTATCTCTAAGGGGTTAATTTTTTGATGGAGAGTATTGTGGGGATGTCCATTCTGATGACCCAATCGGATTAACGTCCTAACCTCTAAATAACCATTGTGTTATCGAGAGCCATTTAGTTACTTGTTCTGTAGCAGCTGAGGAAGCAGCGTGGATCGCTGCGAAATGGTGTTTAAATTGTCTTTGTTGTGGATCCAATAAACGTTTTTTGGGTATACGTGGAATGAACGTCCCTTCATTTTCTATGAGGTTTGGCTTCTGAAAACATCCTGAGAATATTGGCGGAGGTCCGCTACATTGAAACGAGGAGAGCAGATCCCAAATTGATACGTGGAGGAGGTCATCGCAACAGCTACCGAACAGGGGCGGTAAGATTCCCCTGTATGCTATATTGGCTGCGTTTATACATATGTATCAATGCAGCAATTTATTAATGTGAGTGTTATTGCTACTTAATTGCATATTTGTGAATCAAGTTGATAAGGAACTACTGGCACCCCCGTGTGTGTGTTTTCTTTTTTCTATGTTGAGATCCTTCAAGAGTGGAGGTGGGAGAGAGGCCAGACATCTATCGTGGTGAAGCTGATTGAGGGTCAGCCTTAACAAAACCCTAAACGTTAATTGCCGTGTTTCACTTAGGTGTTTTAACCGGCAAGTATTTATGTGAGTACCATTCCTATGGTGGTGGTGAATTTGGTATCCAATGTTAATACATTAGGAAGCTCCTCTGTGTTTTTTCTTTTTTCTGCTTTGATACATGCTTAGCATTAAAGGGGTTAAGTTTCATTTTTATCTTATGATGAAATTAGGTTTTTTGTAAATCAGACTCACGCTCATTTTATTTATTTTGTTTATTACAGTTACTAAAATGTTTTGCTTGCACAGAAATCATCACACTCCTCCCATCTAACAACAGCAAACAGCAATAATCACATCCTGTCTGTATTTCTGACATGCTTTTCTGATTTTGTGACATGTATATCAACTATCTTCCTCAACCTATTTCCTTAATGGCCAGAATGAGAAAAAAAAACTTAATCAAGATTGTAAACTTAATCAGATACTTATAATTAATTGCATTGAAGGGAAGCATGCACAAATGATAGTTTAAACCAAATATACAACAACGTCAAGGCTAACAAGCTCTTAAAGATGACTTGTCAACCTAAAAAAGGTTTAGATTTTAAAGAGAATTAAAAACTACCAGTTCATTGTATTAACCCCATGGTTCCTAACCCTCTCCTCAGGGGCATCTAATAGGCCAGGTCTTTTGAACGTCCCTGATTGTGCAGTTTATATAAATTATTAGGAGCCAGACATCTCTCCTGGCATCCTGAGGTACAGGTTAGCAATTTCTGAACTCTCAACTGGTGCTTTAGAATTCTTCATCTTATATTCATTACTGTAAATTAGTCTAATTACACACATTTGAGAGCAGCATCTAATGTGTTCAAGTGCAACAGTGACTGGAAACCCATGGTTGTCTAGCCACCATCCTTTTTCACCTAGAATAACTCTTGTTAAAGTTAATTGACAAGTCTCCATTATATATTGTAATAGATTCGAGCAAAACAAAACTGCAATTCAAAGTCAATGGGTATCAATATTATCATTATTCAATTTTGCTGTGCTCACTGTGAGGCCGACATTGATGGTACTAAACCTGATGAGCTCTTTTATAACTTCTGTAACTCGACTGTTACATTGAATGAGGATGGCCTAGTTGAAGATACTTTATGCCACAGGAAAGACTTACCAGCCCCACTGATGTGCCTGTTCACTGTATATATGTTACTAACTGCAAACCAACATGCAGGTTGTTGCTAAGGCTTTCAGTTTATGGCTAGAGGCCCATAGCCTACCTGAATTGAACACATGAAGGTGTATAAAACATTGCAATATCATGGCTAAGAAATTATTTGCCTCCAGAAGCCCAAAATTCTGATGACGGTCACTGGTGACTGGGTTGTGTCAAAACTTCCTAATGTCTCCACAATGTACAAACTACACAACATGAGTGCCATCAAGGTAGTGCAAGTGTGGAACACAAACTGGCAAAATGCTCTGTCCTTTAGGGACTGTTGGGTGTCAGTCAGCAATCATCTGGCAGTTGAGGACCATGTCATGCATTGTCTCTTCATATGTAATAATAGTATAGTTAGCACAAGGTCAATATCATGGGTAATAGCCACTAAAAGGTGTGGAACACTCTGAGACTCACAAAAGCTAAGTGAATAGAAAAATTCAAAGAAAAGTGCAGAAGGACCTGAAAGAAAGACTTGTGAATGAGCCCAAGATACCATAGTAGAAAAAACAATATTTGGAAAATATAAACATAATGCCTCTGTATCTTAAAACACATCTTAAAACACATAAAAACACAATCAGGGAGATAAGTAATGCCAAATAATTATAAATAAAGCTGCAAGAGTAATGATTTATCCAATAATAGGATAAAGACTCAATATAAAGCCAGTAATAGTACCACAATAGTACCTCCCGCTGAAAATAAAGATAAAAAAAATAGAAAATCAGAGAAGTATTTTTCCAACTCACATCCCACATCCATGAAAAAAGCTATTGGACAGTATTCATGTATGTGATTTTTTCAGAGCTGCAAGTTCCTCTACCTCAAGACCAAGATACAGAGTAGTGCTGGTGGTGCCATAGAGTCAACCAAGGCCTGAGATCAGTCTGTGTACAAATACTGCACTGACAATATCTACCACCCTGGTGGCTGTGGTGATTATGACCCTAAGTATATTTTTTTTACTAAGAATGCCACAAACAACATGATTCAGTGTTTGGAGGAAAGCCAGGCACACAAATTTATCCATGATAAATTAAAGGTATTCCCCTGGAAACGTATAAAACCATTAAATGACTCAATCCTGACATATCCTGTTCATTCCTTGTACCCATTCTCAGACTCCCAGTAATACCACTAGAGAGGAGAATCCCCTTAGTCATGCAAAAAGAGTTTCTTGGAATGTTGACGAATGTTCATGCTTCATGCAAGTTCCTGCCACTATTAAGTGCTACCAGGATGTTTTGTAGTATTCATTCTCAAAGCTAGCTTTGATATCCTGGTTTGGGCTCTTCATGGCCCATTGTGAAATGAAGTTCCACACTGCACATATCAAAGGCAACAACAATGAGATTAGTGGAGTTAGCGCTATGGTTTGTTACTTAGCCAGTCCCAGGTAAATAAATACCACACACACCATTAGCAATTGCCAGGGATCACAGATTTTCTGCAGGCCACCCTGCTGTTCTGGCTAAGAAATTGAGTAGCCAAGATCCAATACCCCAGTGATACCTGGAATGATGGATACAGCTTTCCTTGTAAGCCATTCAAGGATATAGCCGAGAACCTGGAGATGTCTTTTTACATACTCTTTAATGGCCCCTTGTCTGATGGTGCTGTTATGGTGTTGGTGCTCTACTTAATTAAAACAGTATTAAGACTAGGGTAGATGTGATTCATTTAATGTGTAGAGGATACTTGTGATTGTGATAACCTGTAGGTGCCTAGAGTGGTATCATCATTAAGGACATATATGATTGTTTCTTGGATGACAATTTTTTTCTTAGTAAATAAACTCCATGTTAGTAGAAGCAGCCTTCAACCAGACTATTCTTTCATCTTCAAGACCTCTCAGGCTCTCTGCAATCCACCAACTGCTGAATTCATCCTTGGCCTTCTCCAACTTTAATTTTTACAGGGTGATGTGATCATCTAATTCCAACAGTTAGCTAAGCAATCCTTACAGACACTGCTTTTCTCTGGAATTATTCATTGGCATAAGGTAGTTTATTTGCTCTTAAAGTCCAATCCAAATATCCTGTAGAAAAGAGAACAACAACAAAGAGGTGCTTCCTTGTGTGATAGGGGGGTGGGAAGGGGATACTTTATCATTCAATTACTCTTGAACTACAGCTCTGACAGAATTGAAATAACACTCTCCAAGGTCCAAATACTATGATGATTAATTAGAGCTGCTTTTATTATGAAACATTACTATCCCTTTAAAGGGGAACTACCACCTCTTCAAGAATTTAACTTCAATAAATCCCCATCTGGCGACTAGCGGCTCAGTAGTGCTAGTCGCCAGAATTATTACCTTATTCCATTGTTCTTGGGCTGACAGCAGGACAGATTATGGACATCTTGCCATAATGACGTCCGCGCGCCTTCACTGTCAGTCCCTTCCGGAGCCGGCTGGCTCCTAGCAATGCCTCCTAGACCCTGCTGGGACTGACAGCGCAGGCGCGCGGACGTCATTATGGCAAGATGTCCGCGATCTGTCCTGCTGTCAGCCCCAGAACAATGCACATTTCTTTGGAATAAGGTAATAATTCTGGTGACAAGCGCTACTAAGCTGCTAGTGGCCAGATGGGGATTTATTGAAGTTAAATTCTTGAAGAGGTGGTAGTTCCACTTTAACTTTCTAATATACCTATCCATATCTACATAAAGGTCAAATAAATTGGGAGCTGCAGTCGAACAGAACGTCAGTCCCTTTTCAAGCACAAAAGTTTCAGCATCATTTAACCTGTATGTAGATAGATTAAAGATTTTTACAGTTCGGTGCTTAACAGGACCCTGCTCTTTTTGTTGTTGTTTATGACCCCCCTACTGCCCCTAACTCTTCTTCTCTCTCTATATTCCTTTTTGTTCCTGTTCGTGGGGTCATCCATTCTCTGTCTCCCAACTGGCTCAACGTGTCAAATCTGTTCTGTGTCTGCACTTGCAGTTGTGGACCTCCCCCCCTCCGTCACATTCGGTCTTTGGGACAAAAAATGTGAATGACTTACTCCATTTCTTTAATGGTATGTATCATAAGGCTTATAATTCATAGACTGATCATATCTACCGCCCCCGCTACCCCTTCCTCTAAACTCCCATTAGATCTCCCTCTATTATATTGGCCTTGGGTATCTCTTATCTCTCTCCCATATAAGTCATTACCTCTGGGGCCCCTACATGATCCAAAGCTGTCATTTGGATTACTAAATGGAATATTTTCACTAAAAAAATCTGCCCCTGTCTATTAATGGGCATGGCCTCCTTGTGTCGTATTTACATGTAAAAGTATTCCCTCCTCAACTGTTAAATCTGAGGATTCCCTCATTTGTTGACCAATCTTACCAGTATTTTTCACTCATTTTCCATATTCTGACCTGTCCCACAGTATAATCATTCTTATTCCTATTGATCTTTTTTGTTTTATGAGTAATAATTGCGTCCTCACACTTCTTCACATTCACAGTTGCTCTCTCGCTAAATTTTTCAAATTGTGAATTGTTTTACTTTTTTCAATCTCTCTTCTAGTTTCCTCTACTTTTGTTGTTAAATCACTTAATTTATCTTCTCTATATTTAATCAGTAGATTCATTAATTGTACTAAATAATTATCAATTACTATATCCCATTCTGCTTTGAAGGTTTCCTCCTTAAAAGAGGGAGGAAAATTTATCCTCAAACCACGTGGGATTATTTTTTCTTCTACATAGTACTTCAATATAAATATGTCCCACCAATGTTTGGCCTCCAAACATAGTTGATTCTCTAACGTGTAGAACAGCTTCGAAAATTCTTCATCTGTGCCATTTCTCACCATCAGAGAATTACCATGCAGGGATCCCTCATATAACTTATTTCTAATTGATTCACGATCACCATTGTGATTAAATAAAGCTTGCATAGTGATAAATGAAAATACAATAAAATAAAAACCCACAAACAAAACAATAAACAAAATAAATCACTCAATTATAATCTGATAATCAAAAAAAAGTTCTTAAGTTCTTAAGCTCTATATTATTATCCATGGGGTAGATCTTGATTGTAGTATGAGTCATCAGCCCTTTTTAATAGTTGCCACTGCTGCCACCTTCTGCGGATTTAATGATCCCAGTGGTAACTACAATAAAGATGAAAAAAAGGGGATAAGGAAGAAGAGAAAGGGGCGCCTCATACAGTAGTAATGTTTGTTAGGGTTAACTAACAACTTTGTAACATAAAACCAGTTGCTACATTGTTGTTGATTGGTTATTTAAGGAAACATTTTTAGAACTGGTCAGATTTGAATCAAGAGGTAGGTCTGAAAAGTCTTAAATAGAAGCGTGCTGTTTGTTTTTGATTATTTGTGAAGCTCAAAGTGGTTTGAGGAAGTAACAGTCATACGCTACGATATGTTTTTGAATATATGAAACAAATATTTTAAATATAGATTTTTAAATAAATATATTCTGGTACATCCAGCACACCTAAACCCCTTATTCCTTTTGGGATATTGTAAACTAAACGTTGGGATTAACCCTTTTAATACCTATACCCGTTGACTGAGGCCACTTCTGTGTATGCCAGCATTTGATCCGGAACAAGAAGATTCTCCCTGCATGTGAAGCTGGTGTATTCAAGTGTTAGTAATGTCCAAAAAAAAAAAAAGTTCTTTGCATATAGAAGAGCTTAAAAAGCTGAGCTATATGCAAAAAACCGTATCTCTCAAACTACTATGGTTTAAGAGATACAGGTGTTTAAAGTTCGCTGTCTCCTACTGACACCTGTAAAGCTGTCAACAGGAGATTCGTGTCGGTCGACGAGGAGGCGCTTGAGAAGTGCCGCGATCTCGTTACTTACAAGGAATCCCATCATTGGAATGGTCTAAAACATGTGCTTGAACACCAGGCACACGTTTTAGACCATTCCAATGACAGGATTCCTTGTAAGTAACGAGATCGCGGCACTTCTCAAGCGCCTCCTCGTCGACCAACACGAATCTCCTGTTGACAGCTTTACAGCTGTCAGTAGGAGACAGCGAACTTTAAACACCTGTATCTCTTAAACCATAGCGTTTTTTTGCATATGGCTCAGCTTTTTAAGCTCTTCTATATGCAAAAACTTTTTTTTGGACATTACTAACACTTTAAGGACAACAGTGTTATCAACTCCATGAGTATTAATGTTCCAATACTGCGAATCAATGTTATAGCTCTCCAAATACCAAGCCAATATACTTGCACTGCCTTTTCTTCTCTCCTTTAATTTTTGGGTTCATTGAGGTGATCATTCTACGGGTCACCCAGTGACCAATGTAAGCAGCTGTGTGATTCCAGAGGAGTTGACCCAAATGAAAGTGGGTTAAAAATATCTTTCACCCGTCAGTTTGCCTATTCCGCATATATGTGTGTGTTAGGCTAATAATCCATGTGAGTACCCTGATTTGGGGACTGGTTGTGGGTCCGATTGAACAAACGTTACTACTCTATGAGGCACCCCTTTCTCTTCTTCCCTATCCCCTTTTTTATCCTGCTTATGCTACTTTTAATTACATTGCCAGAGCCAGAGGCACGATTACTGGCTGTTGTCAGGTGGACTTTCTTTCCGTACACACTTTCCAGTAGAGATGTGCAAATAATTCTCAACTCAAACCAAAATCGGCAAATAATGGCACTTCCCACTTGGTAAATAATTTCCCACGAAAAGTGCAGTGCAGTGCAATGGGAACATTGAATTTACAAACAACACATAGCAAATGTTATTTTATTTCCCAAAGGCATAGTATAAAATGTGTGTGAGGGTGCCTGTGTTGGTGTAGTGTGAGGGAAAGAATCAGTTGAACAGGGAATATTTTTTTGGGGGGGTTGTTTAGTCAGATTGAGGGAACAGTTAATAAAAACTAAAAACTAAATACAATTAAAACTCCCCCATAAGACATGGTATAAAAGGGGTCCGAGGAGGGTACCTATTTTGGTGGGTAGAGTCTGGGGAAAGAATCAGTTGAACAGGGAACTTGTTTTGGGGAAGTTGTTGACTGGTAGTGGGGGACAATTAATAAATAAAAAAATGTATGTAACGGGACAAACAGGGACCCCCTGAAGTAAGCTGTGACTGGGGTAGACTGATACTTAACAGGATAGAGTATTTTGTAGAGGAAGTTTTGTAGGACTTAGACTTGTGTTAGGCCCAAGCCCTGAGGAAACATTGATTTGTAGGACTTAGGCTTGTTTGGCCCAAAATCTAAGGAAACATTGATTTGAAGGACTTATGTATGTTTTTAGCCCTCTTTTTTCTGTTTTTTTTTTTTTTTTTAAGAACAAACCCTAAGAAAAAATGCCCTAGTGGCCTAGTGCAAGCAGTTCATGGGATGTTGGCCAGTGGCCACTGGCCATTATCAAATGCTCTGAGATAATTGGGGAATTTGCTACTGCTGTTCTTGCTGCTGCTGAGTTGGATAATCATCAGTAGGATGATTAGGCAGCTCAAAAGGAATGGCATGAACAACAGCAGTAACATGGGTGATGGAAGATGAAGGTACCACTTGCCATGACTAGCTCCTGTGATACGCCTGAGGCACATCCACATTCCCCTTCACTGTCTGGGGCAGAGGATGATGTTACTGCTGTTGCTGCAACTGCCTCAGAATCAGCACTACAGCTAGGACCGGGAGTATTGCTGCTGGCAAGCTGAGCCTGTTCTAGCCTCTCATCACTTGTTGACCCCATTCCCACTGTGTCCATGGTGGTCTGTGGCACACTAGCCTGCTCCTCAGCATCCTTCTGCCCTTGCAACTCAGCAACAGCAGGAATTAGAGCAGTAGTAAATTCCACTAATTCCAAAAACTAACTGCTGGTGGTTGTGGTGATGCCCATTCCCATCCCTGTTTCACATTCCTTCTCATTTTGGGTTAATGTCTCTTCCACCCTAGCTTATCCACCATCATCATCACCACCAGTTCCTCTTGCTGCTGCTGTATTACAGACATCTCACCGGTCGAAGGAGGTAATGAGATATGTGACAGAGAGTCCCCTAATGTCACATTTGCCATTTCTTGTTCACCTGAAGAGGTCAGATGGGCAGAATTAGCAGCAGGCACTGGCAGCTGATCTTTGCTCCTGGTGGTGGTGGTGGTATTATTGCTGCTAGGAAACAATTCTGACTTCTTCATGATCATGTTCCACCTGGACAATGCCATGGTGGGAAGGGGACTCACTGGGTCAGGGCATGGTGTGGGCTACCTTCATCTTTATTCTGGGTGACTTGCATTACTTCCCCTACCACTCTCATAACACTAGTCCCACCAGCTGCTTCACCATCACTGTTACTAATACTAAACCAACCACATCAATTAGTCCCTGAGTCTTCCTCCTCACTAATAATATGATGATCACTCTCTCCTTCACTCATAACACTCTGAATAAGCTGCTGCACCTTTTTAGATATCATCATCACACACTGTAGCAATCATGGTTGCAGTTAGTTTTTGAAATACCTTTTTACTCCCATATATTTGCACTGCTTCACATTTCCCCCAACCCTTCCTGTACCACTCTCCAGCCTTCAGGGAACAAACTGCCTTCTGCTACAGCCAAATATTTCAAATTTTGACTCATTGATCCAGAGCATCTGCTGCCATTTTTCTGCATCCCAGTATCTGTGTTTTCATGCAGAGTTGAGTTGCTTGGCCTTGTTTCCACATCAGAGGAATGGTTTGGCCGCAAGTCTTCCATGAAGAGCACTTCTGACCAGATTTCTCCAGACAGTAGATGGGTGTACTAGGGTCCCACTGAATTCTGCCAATTCTGAGCTGATGGCACTGCTGAACATCTTCTGATTGTCAAGGGAAGTAAACATGATTTGTCATTCATCTGCTGCACTAAGTTTCCTTGGCTAACCACTGCATTTACGGTCCCCAACATTGCCTGTTTCTTTGTGCTTCTTCAAAAGAGCTAGGACAGCACATCTGAAAACCTCTGTCTGCCTTGAAATTTCTGCCTGGAAGAGACCTTGCTGATGCAGTATAACTACCTTGTGTATTGTTCCTGTGCTCAGTCTTGCCATGATGTATGACTTTTGACAATAAACGGAACTTCACCTTGTTAGCTGAATTTGGCTGTTCCTCATCCAGTTTTATTCTTCCTACACAGCTGTTTCTGTTTCAGTTAATGATTGTGTTTCAACCTACTTTTTAAATTGATGATCATCCACACCTGTTTGTCATAAGTGTTTAATCATACACCTGACTATAAAAAGCAGGAAAACTGCACTTTTCACAGGAAATTATTCGCCAAGCCTGAAGTGCCATTTTTTGCCAATTTTGGTTTGAGACGAAATCTTCGCCCATCACTTCTGATTACATAAAAATTCAAAATGTTACCCAGGAGGCAATGAGTAAGATTCCTTAATACAGTCTTGTGTGAATTGTTTCTTCAAATATTATATATAATGGGTTCATTAATATTCTCAAGGACTCTTTTCTAGTTGGTCACTGTGGCTGCCTGAAGCAAGGCTACCAGTGGAACAAGGATGAGGGGGTTAGAGAGAGTATGCAGTAATTTGTGACTAATGGGTAGGAGAACCAGATTGTTGGTATGGGGGAGGGAGGAGTCAGACAGTGTATCTAGGGATTGGTGACTTTCAGTGGGCAAAGGAACCAGGCTTGGGGTCTGATAGACTATATGGGGATGTGACAAAATTCTAAAGTGGAACAAGGCTGGAGCGGGGCTCAGATAGAGTATGTGGGGATCTGTAAGTTGCAGCGGGAAATGGAATCAGGCTGTATATGTGTGTTGGGGGTTTCCTACAAGCAATGGATTAGGAGGATGAAAAGCAGAGTTAGAGTTACAGAGAGGTGTCCAATGAATTACAAAACAATACATTGAACCCCTCTTGCACAAATCTTATTTTTTTTACTCAGACCTTGTGGGTGGAATCAGGACCTCTTATGATGCTCCCCAGGTATTGATTTCCCAGTTAATAAGGTTGTGAGACCAATAGATGTGACTGCAGGAGAGCAGCCTGTCCCCCTGCTTCCACTCCTACAAGAATATCAGTATAGGAGTGGGTGGCATCAAGGAAAACCTCCGACATCGCTGGTGACATAACTGATGTCACTGGGGATTTTGAGGTTTTTCTCATTGCCACCCACTGTTACCTGAAAGTTCCGGTAGGTGTGGATGCAGGGGAGCATGCTGCTCTCCTGAATTTGCCTCTGTTGATCTCCAAGCCCAATACTGAGGGATACCAGGGGAGTCCTAATGCTCCCCATTGAGGTATAATTACTTAAATATATAAAAAGTTTAAATGCTGGGGAGCTATGCTGAATTCCATGGCTGTCACTATTGGTCAATAATTGGGGGGCATCAGCAGGGGTCCTGATTCCCCCCAATGGCATATGATACAAGGGGGGTTGGCACATGGAGGTGGGGCTATTTAAAAAGAAAAATACTTTGCAGTCATAGCATGCTGGTAATACTGTCATATTCAGTGGCTGCGATTAGGCAATACGTTGTTAGGCTTGGCACAGCAGGTTCACCATAAATGGATCAATGAAGTAGATGTGCAAAGGTTGAACTTGATGGAAGCAAGCCTTTTTTCAGCCTCATCAGCTGTGTTACTGTTACTATAAATCAGTCTATACTCAATTATTTTATATAAAAGTTAACCACAGTAAATACTCAGGGTTCAAACTGAATCCCTTGGATACTGGAGAAGCCACTATTTTTTTTGCTATGCATGGGATACCTGACATCAAGGGGTTAAATTATATTTTCAACTTTGCATTTTAATAAATGTAACCTCAGAAGTAGCATTACAATAATAACTCTCATTCTACAACTAAATGTTACTATTTGCTTTATAAATAAATGCTACCAGTGATTAAATAAAACATGAGAGCAATAAAGAATGTTCACCTACAATGCGGATGGAATGCATAATGAGCAACTATAAAAATATTAGGTCATAGTCCCAAATGTTAGGCTAATGCCAATTATTTGTTGATTCCTATACTACAACTATGTAACTCAGTCTTAACTGTCTTTTTAATATCAGGAATCATATTAGAAACCAAGACCTGAAGCAATAGAAAAGAGGACACAAGAATGTTTATTCTCATAACATCCCAATAGGATAGCCATGATCTCAGGCAAATATTAAGCCAAGTGAAACACTGGATAATATAACTAGACCGTAGATTTTAAATTTAACAGAATAAATTGCATAAGCATTCTTATTTAAGATTTGATTCCTTTTGGTAAGTAGATCTTATGTAAAAGACTGTTTTTTTTTCTTCTATTTTCTCCCTCTTTCCGTTCTATTCTGTTTACACCTATTCTTACTTTTATTTATTTATATATTTAGAAAGTGTTTTACCAGAAAGAATACACTGAGAGTTCTCATATTTTCAAGAATATCCTGGAGAGCTTTTACAGAAAAAGTTACAGTTACACAAATAGAGGAACAATATGTACACACATTCACCTTGAATATGCAGTACAGTTTTGGGCATCAGTTCTGAAAAAGGATATACTAGAACTGGAGAGGGAACAGTGAAGAGCAGCAAAATTAATTAAAGGGATAGTAATGTTTCATAATAAAAGCGGCTTTAATTAATCATCATAGTATTTGGGCCATGGAGAGTGTTATTTCAACTCTGTCAGAGTTGTAGTTTAGGAGTAATTCAATGATAAAGTATCCCCCTCCCACCCCTTATACTGATATAACACTGCTCAGCCAGATCAGAAGGGAGGTGCCCAGGTAGAGGGACAATCTTCAATTAAGATAAGGGAAAAACCTGAAAAGCTTGTCAAGGGGGGCAGGGATTTCATTGTTCTAATAGGAAGAAGAGTGTCCCCTTCTGTTATCTGTCTGGTCTATGGACTGCATTCCACATCTGAGAAGAGAAAGCTTACACTAGGTAAAAGGGACGGGAGGGGGAAACTTTGCTTGTGAATATCTCTTAAACCATAAAGGTTTGAGAGATAAGACTTATATTGTTCTTCATGTTTTTTTTCTTCTATTTTCTCTCTCTTTCCGTTCTATTCTGTTTACACCTATTCTTACTTTTATTTATTTATATATTTAGAAAGTGTTTTACCAGAAAGAATACACTGAGAGTTCTCATATTTTCAAGAATATCCTGGAGAGCTTTTACAGAAAAAGTTACAGTTACACAAATAGAGGAACAATATGTACACACATTCACCTTGAATATGCAGTACAGTTTTGGGCATCAGTTCTGAAAAAGGATATACTAGAACTGGAGAGGGAACAGTGAAGAGCAACAAAATTAACTAAAGGGATAGTAATGTTTCATAATAAAAGCGGCTTTAATTAATCATCATAGTATTTGGGCCATGGAGAGTGTTATTTCAACTCTGTCAGAGTTGTAGTTTAGGAGTAATTCAATGATAAAGTATCCCCCTCCCACCCCTTATACTGATATAACACTGCTCAGCCAGATCAGAAGGGAGGTGCCCAGGTAGAGGGACAATCTTCAATTAAGATAAGGGAAAAACCTGAAAAGCTTGTCAAGGGGGGCAGGGATTTCATTGTTCTAATAGGAATAAGAGTGTCCCCTTCTGTTATCTGTCTGGTCTATGGACTGCATTCCACATCTGAGAAGAGAAAGCTTACACTAGGTAAAAGGGACAGGAGGGGGAAACTTTGCTTGTGAATATCTCTTAAACCATAAAGGTTTGAGAGATAAGACTTATATTGTTCTTCATGTTTTTTTAATGCTTACAAAATAAAATAAAGATAAAACGAAGTATTACTATCCCTTTAAGGGAATGGAGAACTTGATGTATGAGGAATGACGAGAAAAATTGTTTTATTTACTCTAGAGAAAAGATGAGATCTTATCACACTGTACATGTATATGACAGGTCAATACAAGCATTTCTGTGGTGAGCTATTCGTTCCAAGGCCTGATCAGGTGACCAGGGGACACCCCTTGAGAATAGAGGAAAGGGGGTTTAGACTTAGCAGAGGAATGGGTTTTATTTACAGTAAGGTCTGTTAAATTGTGGAATTCCTTGCCCAAGGAGTTGGTTATGGCGGATACAATGGATAAGTTTAAGAGAAGATTGTATGCATATCTTGCAGAAGGGAGCTTACAGGGTTATACTGAATATTAGTGGGCAAGTCAGGAAGGTCTGATGAAAGACTAACTTATTTGGTAGCAGGATAGCTATATAATTCTCATGCCACTAGGGTATGAGGCAAAGGTTGAACTTGATGGACTTGTGTTTTTATTCAATCTAATTTACTACGTTACTAGATACATATACATGCAAAGAAATTATATACAGTTACATATTGTTTTTAGATACAAATAAGTAGTTATTTTTCTCTTTATTGATTATTTTATTCTGCCTCATTTTCTTCTTACTCACCTGTTTGACTTCATAGTTTTGATCTCACAACAATACTGTAAAACTGTTAGTTAACTGTTTAAGGGACAATAGGTATGCAACACACTGGAGAAATGTACTTCACACCTCTCTAGACCTTAAAAGTTAAGTCCCATTTTACAGCACTGAAAAATATGTCTTGCCATGTAGAAAAGTCAAAATTATGGGATTCTTGTCCACTTCTTGTTCTGTGTGTCAGTGCACATAAGTTAAGATACTCATATACACTGTACAAGAAATATAATGCTTGAAAGTTCAGATGACAGCAACAAAGAAATAACTGCTCTCTAAAGAACAGAGAGAAACTTATATTCTAATGGTATTACCTGCAAATTACAAAGGCTGAGAGCTAGTTCAGAGATTTAGTGAATAGGCAGAGTTGGGGTCTTGCCAGAAAATCACAAAATCTGTCCAGGTTTTTATGAATGACAGTGTTGAAGTCCCCACCAATTATTAAACTAGAGAGAGGAAGCATTTGCAGTTTTATAAAAAAAAGCAGCATAGAAGTATTTATTGGAGGCATTGGGAGTGCACACACTAGCCAAGGTCATATGGAAAGAATTCAACCGGCCATGAATTATAAGAAATCAAACCTTTGGGTCAGAAATCTAGGTCATATCTGTGAAAGTAAAATATTGATTTAGCAATATCCTGATGCCCTTGGTCTTTGTAGAGGCAGTGGCAAGGTAGAAGACAGGATAGTATTTAGAGAAATAAGGAGTGGAAGTATGAGAGAAAGGTGTCTCTTGAAGGAACATAATATTGGCCTTGTGTTTTACATATCAGGAATATGCTACTCAGCGTTTAAAGGGATTTTAATGTTTCACAAAAACAGCAACTCCTATTAATCCTCATAGTATTTGAGCCATAGATAGTATTATTTCAATTCTGTCAGTGTTGGAGTTCAAGAGTAATTGAATGATAAAGTATCCCCTCCTGCCCCTTTTACCTAGTGTAAGCCACCTCCCCTCAGATGTGGATTCTGGTCTTGAGACCAGACAGTGGTATGATGGGTGGTATGATGGGATCAACTGATGGGATCAACTGAAGTATCAACTGAATTATTTTGGAAATAACATTGGAGGAAAACAATGGAGTTGAACTAACTATGGAATTTTCTGGAGCAGTGTGATGAACACAGAGTGAAGATCATTGACATGGTAACTTGTGAGTTGCAATAACCTGATTGCGGGATTTGAAGGTATTGTTGGATGTACGTTTATTTAATCGTGACAATAGCGGTTGTGAGATAGCAAGATTTGCTGTCCACTTCTGAGCTTACATTGTCCAGACTCAGTTACCATGGAATATTGAGGAAGATTTAAGTTATGATCTTGTCTTGTTTGCATCATATGGTCATCTTATGTGTAACATTCATCACTGTGGGTGAAGCAATATACATTGTGTCATGCTTGCTTCATGTATCATACTCCATCTATATGTTATCACTCCATTAAGCTATATTCATCAAGAATATTAACATAATCTACCATGTGCTTACTAATATGACTACCATCTACATATTCAGTTACAGTACATTGCTATGAGAATATATATCTGAAGTTATGTTGGAGGACATTGGATCATCTACTGAATATCTATTTGAAGATATGTCAAGGATTTGGAGCATGTTCTCATTATCTCATATTTGACATCAGATATTTAGGGACAGATAGAGCAGTATTATTATTTTAGCTATATTATTGAATTGGCCATTGTTTATTGTTGTTGTCTTTTTGTGTAATGTATTCTCTTTGAGTATTTAGGAGGTCCCTTTGGGCTGGATGGGTTTGGGAGGTGGTTGGGGGACTTGACTATGTGTTCAACCTCAATTTCTTTGTAGATTGTTATTGATTTTTCTAGTGGAATACATTTTCTATTTTTCCTTAATTATTATTGATTTAATTTTTGAATTGGGTTGAGTGCCTATTTAGAACTCTTCTGTTTTTTTCTTTATTAGTTTTTATAACTTATGTTTCGAGGTTGGGTAACCCACATACGATATATGTGGATATACTCTATATTTAGTTAAATTAGTCTGCTCCTATTTAATATACATAAAGTTTTTTTATGTTTTCTTGAGACCAGACAGCTCACAGCAAGAGACTATCTTCTTACTGTGAACATAAGGAAATCCCTGCCCCCTTGACAGGTTTTTCAGGTTTTTCCCTTGTGCTAATTGATGATTGCCCCTCACTGAAATCCATCTGGACAGTTTTGCTGCTCTGATTTGAGCAGTGTTATATCATTAAAGGGGCAGCAGGGGGATACTTTATCATTCAATTACTCTTGAACTACAACTCTCACAGTATTGAAATAACACTCCCCATGGCCCAAATACTATGAAGATTAATTGGAGCTGCTTTGTGAAACATTACTATCCCTTTAAGGGGTTAATTGAGACCAGTGCAATTATGCAAAAGACAGATCAAAGTCCAATCAGGGGAGAGCCACTTACCAGTGGACCTGCCATGACAAGAACAAGGAAAGAAAGTCACTTATCAATGGCCAGCAGAAGAAGGTCTGAGTATCCAGCCAATGACAGTCCCAGAAAGTAACTCAATATCAGCAGGCACCTCTCATTCCAGGAGAGGTGGGGCGAGGAGAACAGGGGAAAAAGAAAAGGAGACACAAAACAAGGGAAGGGGGAGAAAGGGGGGGTAACACCCACAGGGTGGGAGGAAATCAGGCACAAGGGAAAGGGTAGGGAAGATGGGTAGCACAGGGAAGCTGTCAAAAGCAGCCCAAACAAAAAGTATATTTTCTACAAAGAAAAAGTCACTAATATTACTAATCTCCAAGGAATAGAAGCCAACCAACTATGTACAGTATGGAGGCAAAGTAGTGCCTGTGCTCTGTCATGAAAACTAATGGGTCGGATAACCCTACTCATGGAGACACTGCTCATAGAAGGGCCATGGCCCTATTGTATATCCAGAACTAAAGTAACTCCACTCAATAATAAACACCCAAGAAGAAGACCAAATAAAAATTTGTTGGTACACAGTGGCAACAAAAGGCACAGGACCAAAGTTGTTGAAGGCTTGTTGAAGAGGCCTTCATCCTGCAGTGGATCGACAATGGCTGAAGTTGATGAAGATGATGTTTGGTGCTGTCACAGGTTTACTTTTTTATCGATTTATCTATCTTTCTATATATCTATCTATAATACACATGGACAGGAGTATTTAACTGCCAGGTAAGCATAACGCTTTTCAAATCTCCATTTCTTAAAGATATAGCTTTCAACTCTAAGAAATACAATAATAGCAATATGTAAAAGACAGGAATAACTAATGAAACAGAAATAAGGCCATCAACATAAAACTTAAAAAAAAACCAAATTCTTCTGGATATAAAATACTGATACAAAGTTTTAACTTTAAAATAACTTTACCATCAAAAATTTTTTATGTTCTATGTTAATGTAAATGCCATGGAGGTATCATTATACGCTGTTTTTCAAAATAATATATTTGGATACTTAATGTGTTTTTAATTAAGGCTTATTTTCAAAGCTGCTCAAGGAATCCATACCTCAGTTTTCTTGTTGTACATTGTATGTATTAAATGCCACAAATACACTGAGTAAACAACATAACTGGTATTACAATTAATATACATATTAATATCAAAATACTCTTGTGTTATGGTAAAAGTAAGAGCATGCCAACATTTCAAATGGCCAAAGAGGGACACTTGTTTTAATGGTGTTTCTGGGGGGATAATGAGAATTGTTAGGTTATTTCATGACCTATTGATGTCTCATTATTTAAATGAATACATTATTTAGTGCAAGATCAAAGTATTTTATTTCCACAGGCAAATTTATAAACACATATACTGAAGTTGAAACAAACTTTAATCTGACTTTAATTGCTGTGGCGCTATATGATACACCTATGTACACACCACATAGTCTAATCTCCTAAAAGAGGGACTCCATTGTGGGAAAGTGGGACAGAGAGATTTGGGTTTGAAAGAGGAACTGTCCCTCCTAAAAATGGATACTTGGGAGATATGTAAGATTCTTATGTGTTGCTAGACATTTGCTTGCCCCATATTTATAATTTTCAGAAAAATAAAACTATTTTTACTACTTTGTAAATGTTATTACTTGATATTTAATACTTTGGGATATTAATATATATATATATATATATATATATATATACTATGAGATATTTTAAAAGGGAGTAATTCTATAAAAGTCCCAGTTTTTCTTAGTAATATGTTTTATATCATATGCTCTATTAATAAATTAAAGGATAACATTAATTTAAGCTGAATGGTCAACTGAATTTTGTTTATTATTTACATTTTTTACATTGCTACTAAATATCTTACTGTCTCTTGCTTTTAATATGATTATATATATGTTAGTTGAACAGGATAACCTCTTGGAATAAAACTCTGAGTATCAAAACTTTTTGCTGAAAATATTTAGTTCTTTAGCAATTTAGTGTTTAAATGAATTAAAATACACATTTTGTTTTCACTTTTTACATGAACAACTACATAACAATTATAGTTATAAGTAACATACTCATATCTTAAGAAACTATGGGGTATATAAGCATCTGTATGAAAAATTATTTAGCCCCTGGGATGTAAAAAAAGAAGTATGCTACTAACACACTTATTTGGATCATTCTAGAGCAATCCTGGATGGAGAATGCTTTAGAAATGGTGGAGGAATGTGCACTTGATAAAAATGTTGAATGCCAAACAAAATACTGTTGTAAATATAAAGGGATATAAAGATAGGCAGCTTCATTTTATCACTGTGTATTTCAGTAATAATGTGCAGGAGTATTTTGTGCACTGATTCTTAAAACAACATTCTAGAATTGTAAAAAAACACAAAAGTGAGCAACAAAAGTAATAAAGATGAGGGATGAATATAAAAAGTATTTATTTGGAGGAAAGTTGATTTCATAATTTCAACCTGGGAATGGTTTCTTTATAGTAAAGGCTGCTAAGTTGTGGGATTCAGTATTTATGGATGTGGTGATAGCAGATGCTTTTAAGAGATGATCAGGTGCATTTATTTTAGAAGAATGCATAAAGGTTTACATGAAATGTTTAATAGATTACATTTAATGTAGTTGATCTGGGAAGTAATCAGACAGTTATCTATCAGTCATAATGGGCTTTGTTTTGCATTGCTCTGTATTAATTGGAAACAATTTATTGTTCAAAGAATAACTTTAACTGTCCTACATATTTTTTAAAAAATCTCGCAAACTATGTAATTATAGGAAAAGTTTTCCTTGAATATTATTATATATGTAATGTAAAGTAAATTTTCACTAAAGCACAAAAAACAAATTTCCCCATGAAAAAGGCTGACAAGTCAAGACTTTTGGGACTGATGGCCTCACCTGAAATAAATTGGTATGTTGATGTAGAGAGAGGGGACTGATGAAAGACCTCCGAATTGATGTCCGTGTAGACACCTTACCCACTGTTTTACCAACCATGCCAGTGAAGGAGTACAGTTTTCTCCCAGCTTTGCTTTGGTTATTCTGTGCTTTGGCTATTACCTGTGCTTCCTGGCTAATCAAAGTCTCCCTGTTTTTTGGCCTGATATTTATCATATTGCCTTTTCAGCTTATTGAATGCTTGGACCATTCAGTATTTTGAAGACTTTCCCTGATCTCCATTGTTTTAATCCTGGATTCCTCTGATAATGCTTTGTCTTTAAATGTAACTATTTATCTATGAATAGCTATGATATTTCTAGATCTCCTAACCATACTAAAAGAGCCTGTATCCCTATTACAAAACAAAGGGCTCAATATCTGTAGTGTATCAGGGTTATTAGAAAAATACCTCACAATCCAGATGAGAGTATACTCAGTGGTTTGCCTCCTGGGGGAGCTACACTAAGATGTGATAAACTGGAAATAACTTCTACAATGAAATTGATTCTTCAGTTGCTATGTTACTGTATGTAGCCTATGCACTAGCATTTCTCAAGTGGGATATATTTTAATGCATATTTTCCATATATTAACATACATATTGGATAATTGATATATTATGATCACCTTCCTATCACACCTTAGTGCATAAACTTCTCAAGTAGAAATCTCCATTTGGTTCTGTCTCTTCAGCATACAGTCTTTGTAACAGCTTAACCCTAACAGACACCAGCTTACAGTTTCTGTGCTGTGAGGAGGCAAGAGCATAAACAGGGAGAAAAAGTACCCACTTGCAATACTTATCCTATATGCTTAACTAACTTCAGCACATAAGTTCAAAAGCATTCATTACAATATGAACACTACAAACATAAAATGCCATTGGATTTGATGCTGTGTTGCTCCACCACTTAGACTTATGCCTACACAGGCCCAGTATAACGGCAAGTGAGAGAGCACATATACTGTCACAAGTCAGGCATGACAAGGAGAACTCAGCACAGCATGCGTTAAAGTCCAATTGATATAATCAGTCTCTGATGTGGTGTGTTCAGTAACGCCCAGTATGATGGAATAACAGTGATAAGGAGACTGTTGTGCTAGAATGGAGACAAAGCACTTTAGATCTGCCGGAGCAGAGCTGAGACTTATACCCCCTGCCGTAGCAGTAAACGGAGACCACACAATACTCTGCAAGAGCTGTACAGAATAGAGCCACGGGCACCCTACCGGTGCAGTAACGGAGGCAACAGTACTCTGCAGAAGCTGAATTGGATAGAGCCAATGGCACCCTGACGATGCAGTAACGGAGGCAACAGTACTCTGCAAGAGCTGAATTGAAAAGAGCCAATGGCACCCTGCCGGTGCAGTAATGGAGGCAACAGTACTCTGCAAGAGCTGAATTGAATAGAGCCAGTAATGGAGGCAACAGTAGCTCTGCAAGAGTTAACGGAAGGCTCGTAGTAGTAACAGAGGCAACAGTAGCTCTGCAAGAGTTAACGGAAGGCTCAGTAATTGGCACACTGCTGGAGCAGTAACGGAGGCAACTGTAGCTTTGCAAGAGTTAACGGGATGCTCAGCGGAATGTACACTGCTGGAGCAGTAACGGAGGCCCAGACAAGGCTGAAGTCAGAATGTCTCCCAATGACACGATGAAGCAGGAACTGGAGAGCTGGGCTGGATCACGGAGCAGGAACGTCAGAAAAGCCGGGTCAGGTCACGGAGAAGGAACATCAGCCAAGCCAGGTCAGATCACGGAGCAGGAACCAGAAGCGGAGCAGTCAAACGGGCCAAGTCGGTACACGGGAACACAGCAACTCAAGTCAGCACTGGTACAGGAACACCACGAAAGGGCCCCAGATAGGTGCCAGGGCCCGGTATTAAAAGGCCATACTGGGCGGGCCAAACATAGCTCAGCCAATAGGAGTGCAAAACACAGAGAGTGACAGAAAGCACGGGTTCCGTGATACATGTATAAAAGTTTAGATGATGTGCATTAGAGGGGTTGTGATATGTCTGATATGTAGTAAGGTATCAGTGCATGAATGCAGTTGCAGAGCTCATGTATCATACATTTTTAAGGATGCAGAGTAAGCTCTGCTCCATTCTTTTGAGCATTCTCTTCATTACATCAATGTCTATTTATATGAATAATATGACTGCTCTTTGAACTTATCACTGTGCTTTGGTGGTATAGGAGAATATGAGCTGTTTGCTAAACAGATAATACTCCGTAAGTAGTCTTTTGTAGTTCATTTACTTTTGATGCAGAATTTGCAAAACAGTCATATTCAGGGACAACTTGATTGAAATATATGTTGTAGAGTCGCCAAAATACTACATTTTTGTCAAAATAGCACCTTGCTACAGTAATACAGTTTATTTCCTTAAGGTGTCTTATTTTTATAGAAATGTGAAATTCAGAAGTGAAGCAAACTCGAGGGAGACATTTTTTAGTTTTTACCTCCTAGACACATCATAATTTAACTGCTCCTAGAGTACTTCCAAAATGATGACTCAAATAAGTAGCCCTCTTGAGGAACATGAGTTCATCATATTTTCAAATTCAAGAAAATCCAAGGCCCTTCAGACTTCTATATTTAATTATAGATCTTGCATTACCAAGTTTACAGTGCTCAGCTGTACTTTATTTAGGAATATATGAACATAACTGAGAATAAATCAGAAACTGATATCAAATCAGTAAAACAAATCCAAAATAAAAGAAACAGATGCACTGACCCCCATTTCTGTCATGGGACTCAAGGTGACAGCAAGAAATCCATATATTCAGGTCAATGTAAGGAAAAATAAATACAGTGATCTAAAAAAATGCCAGTTACATCCACAGACTATGAGGTATATTGTGACACAATCTGGGAAATACAGTTGTTGGTGTTTTCTATTATTATAGAGCTTATGTATGTACCAAACTGTGCATACATGAAATCTGAGCTTACACCCTATGCCTTTTTTAGATGTGAATTGTAATTGATGACAGGATTTTTTCAATCTAGACTCCAGATTAGGAACAAACTTATAACAGGTGAAGAACATGCACCATCTTCTAATGCAGTCTTATAAGAGTTGTATATTTAAGTGAAAAGTGTAGGAATACTGGGACAAACTTGTGCTGTAGTGGAGATCTAAAATTCCCTATTACTTTAAATATGCATTTGAACCCCTAGAAAACTAGAAAGGTTTCCAGTGTGTTGAAATGCAATGCTTTGGAAACCTCTCAGTTTTTCAAGAAGTTAAGATGCCCTTTAGGCAACAGTTGTCCATCCATCTGGTCTTTAACCCTTTCAGTACCAGAGGGGCATGCTATGCATTGCTTATGTATTCTTTATGGTTTAGATGGATTGGCCTGTTATTTCTTTGATTTTCTTTCTAAAATTGTATTTCATAATTTCCTTGTGTTTTGTTCTTCTTAGATAACAGGAATGTGTAAGCTACTAACAGTTGTGTGTGCACTTAAAGACCTTGAAAATTCACAAATGACTTAATTTAAATTGATGTGAAGAGTATTTTTACAAACAATGGCATTTTAAATACTGTTCCATACAGAAAGGAAGTGATTATATATATATATATATATATATATATATATATATATATATATAGGAAAGCACCATTACTTCATGTCCACTGTCCTGAGTGCTGATGCTCAATAGAATCAAAAAATTAATATACTATTAAAAGGATGTAGTCAACACTCTCAGGACTTTTTTCACAAAAAATTTAATAAATGTGTAAACTTTTCATTGTAATCACCCACATTTTCATCAGGATAAAAGCAAATCTAAGACTTCCATCGAATCTCCCTTCTCCATATCAGCCGAGGCGCGGGCAGTCTCTACTGCGCATGATGACTTCTGACAAACATCCTTGGCGAATTACAATATAGATTTTATATATATATATATATATATATATATATATATATATATATATATATATATTAGAGGTGGGGAGATGAAAGCACTCAATCTTTAATGAAGAAATGCCCAGGTGCACAATCATAAAAATATGATATACAACAAGAAGGGGGCAACACCCAATGGACTTGTCTAGTACTTTATTGAAAATTAGGCAAAAAAAATGGGCTCTGGTCGATGTTTTACTCACAGGGACATCTATCAGCCTTGATAAAATGTTGACCAGAGACCATTTTTTTGCATAATTTTCAATGAAGTGCTTTACTAGATAAATCCCATAAGTGCTGTCCCCTTCTTCCATAAAAAAAAAAAAAAAAAAAATATATATATATATATATATATATATATATATATATATATATATAATAATATATTACCATCATCTTCAGCTGTTGTTGATTCACTGCAGGATGAATGCCTCCTCAGCAAGCCTCCAACAACTTTAGTGTTGTGCCTATTGTTGTTTACCAACAAATCTGACAATTTCATGTACTCATCTTGTCTTTGGACTCCTTCTTGGACATTTAGCACTGAGTGGAATCCTTCCAAACCAAACTTTGTTTGATCCATCTACAGTCAGGTGTTCTTGCTTTGTGGCATGACCATTTCCATTTCATTACTCTTTCAAAGATGTCATAGACCTTTGTTTACTAATTAATCCATGCCCACGTTTTTTGGTCTTTTTTTGTTATGTTTAGAATTCACTGCTCCATACTTCTCTGCTTAACCTTACATTTTTGTTTGGCTTTGACATTCAGTGTGGATGTTTTACAGCCATGATAAGGAATGGGAGGACACATTGGTAAAATACCTTTCCCTTAAGGCCGAGTGGTAATTTTGTCTTAAAGACAAGTACGACTAAGTTTTCCAAATGCTTGCTATCCCAATTTTATTTGTCGATAAATTTCCACCATGATGTTTCCACCAGTTGACAATTCCTGTCCACGTTAAATGCACTTGACAACTTCTAGTTCTTGTCCATCTACTGTGATTTTTCTTGGGATGGTAAATTTATTAAACATGACTTTCTTTTTGTTGGTCTTCATCTTCAGAACAAAGATTTTTGCTTTTCTGTTGTAGCTCTTCAAAGCGTTCTTGCAGTTCTTCAGAACTAATGTCAAAGAGTATGATATTATTTGCAAAGTGTAAGTGATGTAGGTAGTCTCCATTCAAATTCTTTTTGTTCCAATTCAGTTTGTGGGAAGATTTCTTGTGGAGATTGTGTCTCCTTGTTGGATGCCTTTTTCTTTATTCATCTGGACTTTATCATTGTTAAATTGTATTGATACAGTTGCATTTTAATATACTGATTAGAGGATATTGATGTAAGCGCTATCTATTCCTTGGTTGATTATTGCTTGCTTTTTCACTGAGTCAAAGGCCTTTTCATAGTCAATGAAGGCTATGCATAATGGAAGGTTACATTCATTTTATCACTCTATAACTTGTTGCACTATCTTGATATGGTCCATTGTACTGAGACCACTCCTAAAGCCAGCTTGTTGTTTAGGTTGTGCAGCCTGAAGCATTGATTCCATTCTTCTTGATAGTACCTTTGTGAAAATCTTGCAGACCACTGGCAATAGGCTTATTGGTTGGAAGTTTTTTGTTTTGTGCAGTAGGGTGACCTGCATTTTTTCAAATTTCAGGCACTTTGCTGAGTAGTAGGCATTTTAAAAATAGTTTAGCCAGCATTTTGAATAAGGGTTGACATCTGGCTTTCAACATTTAAGTGGTAACTTTATCAGGTCCAGCTACTTTGCCATTTTGCATTGATTTTATTGCAGCTTCTTTTTCTACCTAACTTTCTGTCACAGCTTCAGCCTTTGGCACTGCTTTCAGTTGTTGTTCTCCATCCTTATAAGTATTTGATTTGTTGTTGAGGTTTTGTTCAAGCTTTAATTCAAGTATTTGGCTCCTATGTGTGGCCCTCTTTCATTCTGCTTTCTTTAGCCCTTGATTTTCCTCCAGTGTCCTTTTGATGAGCTCAACATTGTACTTGCGTATTTCTTCTTTTATGATTTGCTTATGGTGTTGCACATTTCTACGCAATCTAGCCTGTTTCTAATATAACCGCTTTGCTTCAGTATCATTTGCCATTCTATTTGAAAAAAAGAATAAGTCATTACTGTGTTGCAGAAATAAAAGGGCTTCCAGTGTTTAAATATATATCTGCTGCTGCCACCTCCACTAGCTCCACTGACGGCGGCAGGCATGCATATTGCTACAGCCTCCTACATACCTTCCGGGACATTGCCCGAATACGAATGAGGGAATTTTGAACAGAGACTGGCTTTTTATATGTCTGTCTCTGGCTGGGATGTGTGCTTATATACCTCTAAGCCGACCAACTTCTAGTAGGTTTCGTCATCCACCCTAGGAGCTGATTGGCTGGGAGGTGTGTAAGTTGTGGGAACAAAAATCTCAATTGAGCGTTTGGACACAACGTTGATTTTGACCAATGCTTGTCGGTCCATGTACCAGTCCAGCTATATAATAGCTGCTGTACACAAGTGGGTTTCTCACTCTGTGGGTTTTTTTCCCCTTACCAGCTGTTTTACTGGAGGGGATTGAATCAAGGACCTGTTCTGGGGCAATCCAGCTGCTCTGTAGGGAATAAAAAAATCCTCAAATTCCATTAATTTAATATGGCTTTTAAACCCTTTAAATACGGGAGAGATTTTCACTGAATTGCTTTGTAATGCTCTGGAGATCATACTACCACTGAAATGGCTACTTAACACCAAAGCTCTATGGGGCCATTACTTTACCATTGTAGGCACCAAAATAACATTTGGAAATACAGATATTCTCCTAAGGAGCCCTGTCATCTAAGAAGGATCCCAGTAACCATGTACTTAGTGCATTCATGTTTCCTCCTATGTTATTCATAGCCTATTATGAGCCTGTTGTCTCCATTTACATTATAAAGGTCTACAGGGCTATTTCACTAATGTTAAATATACCTAGATAATGTAACATTACCATAGATATTGATGGTGGTATCCTATATACCTATGCTGCTGTCAAAAACTTACTATTATAATGGAACTATTTGCAAGGATCGCTTCTGGACATTTACTTTAAGGATCAATTTTTCTATCTAGTTTGACTTTCATTCTATATTTGAAGATATAGGGCTGCCACATGTTTCTATTTCTTTCACCATACACTTACACTCTCATATGTCACCCAATAACTGACTTACATGCATGCTCACCTGTAATATATGCTCTACTTATTAGTGATGGGTCATTTTCCTTTACCAGCCTCCTCTTATTAGTGCTATTCCTATTGTCTCATGCAGTGTTTTACTACATTACGAACAATTATTTTACTGGTTAATTTAAGCTTTTCTAACTGCATAGACCTCACATATACACTTTGTTAACAGGCAACAATGAAAAAAAAAAAAGAAAATCCTACTAATATTTAACATAATTAAAATATATATATATATATATATATATATATATATATATATATATATATATATATATATATTAATTACCAGTATATATGTGCTTAGTTGATTACTGGTAAATTACACTTCCCTTGCATAGTGTCACACCTCCATATACATTGCTGCTTGTTAGTTAAAGTACATGTTCCTAGACTTTGTAATTAAATGCATATTCAAAAGCTAGTCATTTGTTTAACAATATAGTGAAAAAGAGGAAAGCTGCCAGAAAAAAGGGAGGATGGGATATTCTGAATAAAAGAAACACTGTCAGCTTTTTTCAGTATAAAATTATAGCTAAGGTTTTATATAAAAAATGGCTACAACGTTGTTTTAATCTCAAAGTAATGACTAGGAGGACATTGCTGTTTTGTTTCATATTGGGACACATTGCAAATCGAGCTCAGACTCTTGCTGCAGTGCTAATTACTACAATGACTAACCATTAAACAATGTCAACAGCCCATTCATACTTCAAGATGATGTTCTATTTTTGCCAGCCTTTTTCTTCCAGTCTGCTTTTACAAGGGTCCAAACTATATTTATATTTTGAGTATGAAAATAAACAGAAAAATGTGAAATGTTGTACTAAAAATTTACATATATTCTTAGCTGTGTATATGTGCATTTAATGTTAGATCTGTATAAAAATAGCGGACTCTAAAATGCTACATTACATCTATTAAACCCTTTGAGTACAAGAGAGGTATCAAATGCATTGTGCTGCAATTTGGCACTCAAAGAGTTAAATGCCATTAATATATAATCCGAAGAAATATCCTTGTCATTTGTGTTTTTACTGGAAATACAGTTTTTATGACTGCATACATTTTAGGGAATTTGCATCAAGGAAAAAGACCCTATTGAAGTCAATGGAATGTTTTATTTGGTACATAAGGGGTAATTATTTTATTACAGGTTCACTTAGGAAACAAAACAAAGAGAAAAGCAGTAAGAAAGCAGAAAAAAACAAGAAGGATTTAAGGTAAAAAACCAACCGTGCCATAGGGGACAAATTAGTCACCATGAATCTAAACAGGATCGTTATTTTTATGGGGAATAATTTCCTGCGAAAAGTGCAGTTTTTCCGCTTTTTCATGCTTTTTTTTGCCTACTTCATTATGCATTGAAATCTATGGGAAGAAAATTTTTTCTCCACCACATGAAAGTTTTCTACAGCCATATAAAAGGGTGTCAGGCTCTCACAGCACGCCATTCTGTGTTTGTGAGAGGAGAGAGCTGATGTTTTTGAGCTAGAGAAGATAGGCAAATAAAGGGGGATTGAAGCTTAGTTTAGGGAGTAATTTAGGAAGGACATTTGTTTTTTTTTTAGTAGGAGAGTCTGGGGGTAGAGATTGGTGAAAATTTCCACCTCAAACTGAAATCAGCAGAAAAATGGCACTTTTTGCTTAGCAAAAAATTTCCCTCAAAGTGCAGATTTTCCACTTTTTCCCACTTTTTTTTTGCATAGCTCATTCCATTAAAATCAATGGGAACAATGAAGTTACACACAACACATATGAAATATTATTTTATTTCCCAAAGGCATAGTATAAAAGGGGCATGAGGGTGCCTGTATTGGCAGGGTGTGGAGAAAGAATCAGTTGAACAGGTAATGATTTTTGGGGGGTTGTTTACTGGGATTAGGGGGAAGTTAATAAACAAATCCTAAATAAAATTAAAAAACAACCCATAAGACATGGTGTGAAAGGGGTCTTTGGAGGGTGCCTATGTTGGTGGGTGGAGTCTGGGGAATGAATCAGTTGAACAGGGAATTTGTTTTTGGGGATTTCTCGACTGGCATTGGGGGAAAGTTAATAAAAAAATAAATAAATAAGACATTTGTATTTAAAGTGATAGAGACAGGAACCCCCTGACATAAGCTGCCACTGGGGTGGACTGATACTTGACATGATAGAGTATTTTATAGAAGATGATTTGTTAGATTTAGTGTTAGAGGCCTTTGTATGACTTAGACTTATTAGAGGCCCAAGCCCTGAAGAAACATTGATTTGTAGGACTTAAGCTTGTTTGGCACAAGCCCTAAGGAAACATTGATTTGTAGGACTTAGGCTTGTTAGAAACAAACCCCCCCCAAAATTGTTTATTTTTTTGTAGGACTATGTTTTTCATTTATTTTTTTTATTTTTTTTTTCAAAGCACAAGCCATGAAAAAAAAAATGCCCTACTGGCCTAGTGCGAGCTGGTCATGTTGGCCAGTGGCCTCTGACCATTGTGAAATGTTCTCCTGAGTCCATAACTATGGATTTTGCAACTGCTGTTCTTACTGATGCTGCTGAGTTATTTAAACAGTAGGGTGATTAGGCTGCTGAAAGAGAATGACATCAACAATAGCAGTAATACGGAAGATGGATGATGAAGGTTCCATTTGCCATGACTGGCTCTAGTGATGTGCCTGAGGCAGTAGCAGCACAATAAGTAGCCCCCCAGTCTATGTGGAGAAAAGAAGAAGTTGGCCATTAAATCTTCTCTACCTGCCCCTCCTCCAAAATCATGGGTGTGTTGTTATTAGTATATATTTTCTTCTCTTGAGAGCAGGAACTGTGCCTCGCATCAGCAACTGCAATGTGCACAGTGTGTGTGTGTGTGTGGTAAATAACATCTGGGGGCACAACTGTATCCAAACACCATGAAACCCGAAACCAAGTACTGCCGCTATCACTATACCCCTTGTCCAGACACTGCTAAGGACACATGACAACTTGCTGACAGTTTAATAGTGATGATGAACCCTCCCTGCCAGCCTCTTAACATATTCTGTGGGATGGAATCTCCTCAGATGCCACTTGATACAGTGGTTGTGATTCTCCTTCACCATACTAGCATGTGTGGTCAGTGCACCACTCAGTGTGCAATGGATAGAGATGAACTGGCTATCATTTGGCGAGGGGAGGTAACGATGAACAACGTGGATTGGAAGAAGTAGTTACCCTAGAAGGTGATGGTGAGCTAGTTGTTTCACTCGTCATGGAACTTCCAGTCTCTGCCTGGGTTGTTCTATTCTTCCTCCTCTTTGATCTCCTCCTTGCCTTTTTTGCCTTTCTGTAGAGTCAGGGGGTACAGCAACAACAGTACTTGATTTCTGTGGTGGGTATTTGTCTTTAACATATTTGAAGTAAATGTCATGGTGTCTGTGTTTCATGTGTGATATCAGGGAGCTTGTGCCATGGTGTGTTCTCTCCTTTCCTATTCTCACTGACTTGTCACAAATTGTGCACAGTGCCATTGCTGATGTCTGCACTGTGCCTGCCCCAACAGAAAAATAGTCCCACACCCATGACTTAATGGGGGAGAGGGAAGGAGGAGAAGAATGGCCTCTTTCTTCTTGTACTCCATATTCCCCTTCACTTTCTGTGGTGCGGATAAAGTTGCTGCTGTTGCTTCTACTGCCGCAGATTCAGCACTGCAACTAGGACCAGGAATATTGTTGGCGCTGGCAAGTGGAACCTGTCCTAGTCCCGCATCACCTGTTGACCCCATTCCCTATGTGTCCACGGTGGTCTGCAGCACACTAGCCTGCTCCTCATCATCCTGCTGCCCTTGCATCTCAGCATCAGAAGGAATTAGAGAAGTTGCAGATTCCTCATAATGCTAACAAGCTGCTGGACCTAAGTAGTAGTAGTACTAGCACTGGCGGGACTGCTTGGGAATGGCAAGTGTGACTTAGGGTTCCTTGCTGTCACACTTGGTATCATTTTCTCCTTCCCCCTCCTGAGTACTATAAGACACACTAGCAGCAGGTTCAGCACTGGTAGCAGCAGGGGCAGCACGTCTGACATCAAGAACAGTACTGGTGGCAGCAGGGGCAGCACGTCTGTCAGCAGGTACAGCAATGGTGCTTGCAGGTACAGCGCTAGTGGCAGCAGGGGCAACACATGTGGCAGCAGGTACAGCAATGGTGACTGCAGGTACAGCATTGGTGGCTGCAGGGGCAGCAATGGTGGCAATGGCAGCAGGGACAGCACATCTTGCAGCAGACATAGGCAACTGACCTGTCCTGCTCTCACTAATACTAATATAAATTCCCCAAGATCCCTTGGGGTGAGTTATAGGGGCTGGACAACATTGGTTCAGCATTGCTGGTCACTTCCTCCTCCTCCTCCTCCTCAGACTCAGTGGACACATAATAAGGGTCCTTCCAGTTCCTCCTTTTGCTGCTCATAGTGATAGCAGTAACTAGGAGCCTTTCCTGCCTAAGTTCTCACAATAAATAACAGCAGAACAGCACAGAATGTCTATCTCGCTCTGTAGCTGCTTCTATTGTGTCTGACTTCCACAAATACGTCACCTTTTTATAATGAAAAAGCAAAAACTACGTAAATCAATGGGCGGAAACCTTGGCAGGAAATTTTGTCCAATGAGCGAAAAACATTTTACTTGCTGTTTGAAAAGCAGGATTTCTCGTGAAAAAGTGGACAATAACGTGGTTTTCACAGAACTTCTCGTGGGAACACGGCGACAATGTTCGCCCATCCCTATCTGGGGGCACAATGGGGGAGAAGAAGGAAGGAAGGAGGTTTACCCAAAATACCTTAAAATTTGGTGTGACTGGCAAGACTGGACTAACTGTGATATGATAGGGTGGACAACTTAAAAAAATGCATAAGTAATTAAACAAATAATTATATTAGACAGCTGACTGGGAGTTCTGTGACTGATGCAGACTTGATAGCAGACCATATTGGGAATTTTGTTGAGGGCCAAGGCAAGACATCATACTCCATTAGTTGTGTATTGTAGAGAATAAAAACAATCACAGTAGCTGAGTAATGTCTAGCAAATGCACAAATGGGAGGGGGAAAGGTGAAGCAGTACAGGGACATGGAAGTAAAGTGTTAGCACAAAAACTGACTGCAGCAATCATTGCTGCAGCATGTGCAATAAATGATGATCCCTCTCCTCCCAGGGTGGATGTAGTTTGTCAAGGTCCCAACAATCCCACCACCACTACCATAAACATCTGCCACATTGTAAGTTGTGCTTTGTTTTTTTTAATCACTAGACATCATGAATATGTGCCAGTGTCACTTAAGAAGGAAGTAAGTGTTGTGGGCAAAAGATAAATGCACTCTATATGCTAACACATTTTTCAAGGTATATATTGCTGTAGGACTCACAACTTTGATTTCCAGCTACTTATTTCTCTACTACAGCCCTCAGAAGAAGTAATATTGTGCTGGGAAATGTTGCACCATATTAAACACAGGAAAAAATGTGTTGGAATAGGAGAAAAATGTGTTGAGTAGGCAAACAATGTGTTAGAATTGGAGAATAATATGTTGGAATAGGAGAAAAATGTGTTAGAATAAGTGAAAAATGTTCTGGAATAGGCGAAAAGGAGGAAAATGTTGCATTCAAGAAAAGGAGAAAACTTTCGAGAAAAAAGATCAAAAATTGTCCATTTTCCGTGAAAACTCATGCAGGAAATTTTTCTTACTTTTCATCCACTCCTACTCGAGAGATCTTTAATGCATTGCTTCCCATTGCTTTTGAGACTTCTCTAACCACTTAGCTCAATGGGCATTTTTATTTCTCCCCATTTTTTTGTGCATATGGTTGTAATAATTTGCATTGATTCATGTGCCTGCCCCTCTTTGTGTTTTCCTACACGAAGTGACAGTGAGTCTTATGTAACAGAAAGTTAAATAATTCGGGAGCAAACCAACTGCACTATGGGAAAAAATAGAAATTCACATTGGTTTAAATGGGTCTTTTAATGCCTTGAATGCTAGAAAGGTCTCCAAGGCACTGCTTTACAATGTGCTGGGGACATCTCAGACATCCAAGAGGTTAAAAGACCCATTTAAATGAAAGGGCATTTCTGGTTGTTTTCTATTTATTTACTAGGGTGCAGTTTGTTTGCTCCAGAATTGCTCCACTTTGCATTGTACATTATTATGTATTTATATAGCGCCAACTTATTCCTCAGCATTGTACAATAGTGAATAGACATACAGAGATCTTAAATAGTACAAATCGAATGTGAAAAACATAAGCATCAGAGAGCCCTGCTCGTGAGAGCTTGCAGTCTAGAGGAAGGTAGGTTGGACACAGGAGTATGTGCTATTGGGTGTAAGTGCCTCCTGCCACATGAACTGCTGGTCAGTGGGTGAGAGATAGATGTGCTGTTGAGTGCGGTGGTCCAGGGAAGTGGTGGTTATTGGTTATAATATTTATGGAGGTAGTTGATAGGCTTCCTTGAAGTGGTGAGTTTTCAGAGAGCCTCTGAAGATCTGAAGGCTGGGGGAGAGTTTGATAGGATGGAGGAGGGAATTCCAGAGCTCTTATGCAGCAAGAGAGAAGTCCTGTATGCGGGAGTGGGAAGATGTAATAAGAGCTGTAGAGAGAAGGTCAAAAGCAGAGCGAAGACAGCGAGTGGGAGTGTATTTGGAAATGAGAGATGAGTGTCTATTACAGATATTCAGTCTTGTTATATGTGTATTAGCTTTGATAAACTGAATTTGATAACAAATTATTCCTTTTTTTACAAAGTTATGTTCTAAAATGTTTTCAGTGTTTAAAAAGTATATGCAGCATATATGTAGTTACATGCTTTGGTAATTTCACAATGCATTGGAAAATGATCTACTAATAAAGGAAGGAGAGGCACTAAGGTTTGATAATGGGCTAGGCTGGTGACTTAGTGATGTATTGCTTTGATTACATGTTGACATACGCATAAGATGTCCGTGCTGCCATATACCTGTGAATAAGCCACAAATACACAGTATTGCCATACTTTTACTATTCCTTGGCCAGGTTTACAATTTTGAGGTGACTACTTTACCAATAGCTCCTTTGCATATTGAAATGCAGCTTAATGAGCCATTGTCATATTACTGTAGGTGTGTTTTTATGTTAATGTGGCATTTCACATGAACTAAGCTCCGACAGCTGGCTATGCTGTAAGAGTGCATAGTCTCAACTATGTCAACCTAAGGATGGCAAAGATGAGATCTTCCCATAGTCTTTTATGGGGCCAGTGGGCAGTTTTTCGTCTCTGCTAGAGAGCAGAATACAGTAACTGCCCTCTCTTAACCCTCTTGGTGCAATAGGAATGTGCATTGTACATTTCTGTGGCACTGAAAGGTTTATAACATTAATGATCCATTAACCCACTTCACAGGTCATTCAGAAATTGATAGAATGGCAAAGCAGAAGTTACAGTTTCTCTGCCTGTTCAGCTGATCACCTATTTCTAGTCCACAGTGGACTATCCACTGAACAACAAATTCTTAATGATATAAGCATTTCAGTGGAACATGAATGTTCAATGGACATCTCTATGGTACTAGAACTGCTAAGGGAGCAATGATGGTGTTCAAGGAGCCTAAGTTCGAGTACATACTCTTCACTCCACCACTTGCCTTCCCTGGGAAATCATCCGTATTATGCAAACCCTATATGCTAATGATAAAAAGTAACTCCCCCTTCCCATGCATGAATAATTCTTAGTTCATATGGATAGGTTTATTGTATTCTCCATGGCTATGTCATTGCCACACATCACCAGACACACTTCACCATTGCCTCTACAACAAAGGATTTAAGAGCATTATCTAAATCAATGGGACTATGGGTAATAATCATTTACCTTCACTTGTGCAGTTGTATTGCTCTCGCTTCCTCCATAGCCACTCCTTAGTGTCTTGGGTACTGCTCTTAGTCCTTTGGATTCTAGGGTTTTATGTAACTTCTGGCAAAGCAATGGAGTTATGCTCTAAGGCATGATAAACAGGAGATAAGGAGGAGATAACTTCTCCAGTGATATCACTTCTCCAGTTCCTATGTTATTCTATGGAGCCTATGCACTAAGATCTCCACAAATGGAGAAGTGATATTGAACGAGGTGGTCCAGGGAGATGTCATCACCTCTTTATCATGCCTTAGTGCATAACCCCATGTGTTGAAGAAGTAAATGTCCCTGCATCCAAATGTTTAATCTATCAAGTTGATTTTTTTCTAGATACCTATCAGGTGGATTCAGATGAACCCATGTCTCAATGTGAAAAATTAATACTTGTCTCCAACGTCTCAGCCGAAATATTGAATCAACCACTTTCATTGAATAAATATTACTTTTAATCACATGAAGAACATGTTTATTTGCTTTTAAATTGAGTGAATTTTTTTTTTATTCTATCCATATAAGTAATAATTTACAATAAAATAGGACATATGATGGAAAAGAAAAAGAAACAGGGAGGTGGAATACTTTTTAATAATTAGTAAAATAAAAAAAACAACAGGAAGGTGGAATAATTTTAATAACTGGTAGAAAAGAAAATTAATTTAATTATGTTTTCCAAAGTGTATATTTTAGACTTTCGTTTATTTCAAATGTTGCTAATAAATTAATTTGATCAATTCTGAGATAAACATTCCCAACGTTCTTGTTTGTTTAAATTTTTTTGTTGTTTTTTTTAAAAACATAGTAACATAGTAGATAAGGCTGAAAAAAACATGCATCCATCAAGTCCAGCCCATGCCAAAAAAACCCCGGTTGATCCAGAGGAAGGCAAAAAAAGCCCTCTGGAGCCATTTCCAATCTAGTCCCAAGTGTGTGTGTGTGTGTGTGTGTGTGTGAATTATTCCTTCCTGACTCCAATTGATAGTCAAATTGTTCCCCGGATCAATATCGTATTTGCTAAGAAACCATCTGTCATAATTGTCAATATTGTTCTGTGCTAGATAGGCATCCATTGCTTTTTTGAATGCAGTTGCATTATCTGCAAGCCCAACATCCCGAGGCAAAGAATTCCATAGCCTTACCGCCCTTACTGTAAAGAATCCCTGCCTTTGTTTTAGTTGAAAGCGCCTTTCCTCTAGTCTTAATGGATGACCTCTTGTTCTTAACTCAGCTCTTTGCATAAATAATTAATTGGATAGTTCTTTGTATTGACCTTGAATGTATTTGTAAATGGTAATCATATCACCCCTTAGACGTCTCTTCTCTAATGTAAACAAACCCAGTTTGGCCAGTCTCTCTTTGTAACTCAGATCCTCCAATCCCTTTATCAGTTTTGTTGCACATCTCTGCACCTTTTCCAGTTCAGTAATGTCTTTTTTTAGAACAGGGGCCCTAAAATTGTACTTCATATTCTAGATGAGGCCTAACCAAGGATTTATACAGAGGTAGGATAATATTAGCATCCCTTGCTTCTACACCTCTTTTTATGCATGCTAGTACTCTATTTGCTCTTGCAGCAGCTGAGTGACTCTGCACACTGCTGTGAAGTCTATTGTCTATCAGTACTCCTAAATCTTTCTCTAATGAGGATTTCCCAAGTTGTTTCCCATTTAGAGTATATGTAGCAAGTTTGTTTCTACATCTCAAATGCATAACCTTACATTTATCTACATTAAATAACATCTGCCACTTTTCTGCCCATTCACTTAGTTTATCTAGATCCTTCTGTAGGGAAAAAACATCCAACTCTGTATGTATTTCCTTACATAGCTTAGTGTCATCAGCAAAGATTGAGATGCTACTTTCAATTCCCACTTCTAGATCATTAATAAACAAATTAAAAAGCATTGGTCCCAGGACTGAACCCTGCAGCACCTCACTTATAACCTTATATTCACAATGCATTGGTGATTGCACTGGCTTTCAAAGTATTAAAAGCCTTATTTAATGAATGGTGAATTTTATTTTCCCATATAATGCAATTGGTTTTCTCAGGAATTAGCCCAGTTTAGTATTTACATAAGGTCCATTGTTTTTATCTCGAAGCAGTGTTCTGTGCCAAGATATCTTAGATATGTACTGATATCAGTCCTCAGTATCTTTGGCTCATACTGTTATCATGTGCCTAAGAAAAGGTGCTTTCCACTGGGAAATCTGTTAGATAAATCATACACATCTTGTTCACTGTGTTTTTCTGTATTGAATATATATTGCACTGCTCAGTTAATTTACTGGACATATATTCTTGATCAATACCTAGTTCAATTACTTGATTCCTGAATCTATATTTATTAAATGCTGAGAAGTGCATGAACATTATTATCATAATTTTCCATAGTCACTGGGTTTAATCTACCTTTAATACTCACAGTAGAAATTTACTGCTGTATTAGCCTTTACAGAACAAAAAAAAAATACACAATTGACTTGCAGAATGAAATGCTTTATTTCCTAGCTGTTTGAGCTGTCTTAGAGGTGATTGTGAACATCCCTTGACATAATTTCCAGAATGCTATACTGACAATTAAAAATTAACTAGTATTCTCAAAATATTCACCACAATAAAAAAAAAATATTAAAAAGGCAACATCAGTGCAGTAGTATTTACTGAAATGCTGGTATGATCAGTATGGGAAGTCTTTTGTCTAGGATGCCTGATACTGGTAAAACAATGTCTGAATTCATAGTAAAGTAGCTGCTGCCTGTTTTTCTTGACCCAGAGGTAATTAAAACAAAAAACAAAACATTGAAGCCATTTCCAATTATGCCCCAAATGGATTAAATAGAATTCTTCCTGACTCCAAAAGGCAATCGGCTATCTTCCTGGATCAACGTCGTACATGGATTTTAACCAACTATCATGTTATGTTATACTGAGAAAGTTGCTTTACTCAGTAGGATGTCAACAGTTAAGTTCGATGTAACAATCAATGATATTTGACATTATTACAATCTGTTCTTATTTGCTCCGGGCAGCAATCCTCTTTTCCACTCTTTGTTTCCTATTAGCCATCTGTCCTTTATAATATCCAGGTTTGTTTTGAGCTCAAAATAGCATTTATTAATAGTGTTCCAATTGTTACATATGTGTATAGTCAGTAGAGCATCAAGAACTATATCTTGGCTACATATATAAAGTATTCAAAAGGAAAATCTGTGTATCAGGACCTGAACTTTATAAATAAATAACCTGTGATTTACTATCAATAATATACAGAGGGGATTAGTTATATATTTTTGGCCAAAAGCATAAAAAGCTTGCCTTCCCTTTCAAGGCAACCCAGATTTAGTCAAGTCCCTTTCGGTCTCAAATCAGTCAACATGTGTTTAATACAATGCAATTAAAAAGCAGTAATTATTAGTAACATTATGCCTACTGTGAACAAAACCGTTGTGAGGGAAATAAGGGAGGTAATTATACCTTCCCTTTTCCGTTATCACCTGATTTAGGGAGCTACTAACCAAATTACATACAAAAATATCAAATGTACAGGTTCCTAGTGAGCTCAAAATAGCATGTATTATTAGTTACATATGTGTGTAGTCAGGAGAGCAGCAAGACTATATCTTGGCTACATATACCAAGTAAATAAAAGGAAAGTCTTCACATCAGATCTTGACCTTTACAAATAAATAACCTGTGACTTTCTATAAATAATAAACAGATGGGTTGTTCACAGTAGGGTTAAGGTGGTATTATTGCTTTTTAATTGCATTATAATGAACATGTGTTCACAGATTTGAAGCAGATAAGGATTTGCCTAAATCTGGGGTGCATTTACATGGCATGCAAGATTTTTGTGCTCTTGACTTAAAATGTATAACTAAACCGCTCTGTGTAGTTTCCTTGTACCAAACTGCCAAACAAAATAAGGTTTTTCATTTTGGCTCCATGGGAAACTTTAGTCAAATCTATGGATTCTCACCAAAGTTATCATGAAGGGTTCTGATGAGTACTGTGTCATCATACTGGTGGGGGATGATATGAGTTATAGTCTGGAACAAGCTGGAAGGCTCAAGTTGCCCACCCTCACTTACACTGTCATACCCCAGCCTCATTCCACTTACCAGTGGTGGGCAAACATGGGGCCCTCCAGATGTTGTCAGACAGTCTATGTGCAGTCCTGGGACAACCAGTGAACAGTGGTAGAAGGCTGGGGTATCAGATAATCTGTGTGTAATTATGTGAGTACCAGTGGGAGGGAAGTACAAGGCTTGCCATCAGGCAGTGTATTTGAGGTTCTATGACTACCAGTTGGAAATTGGTAACAAAACTAGGCGTTAGACAAGGAAAGTGTAGTTAGACAAGGAAAGTGTAATATGGGTATGTGTCCCCTTTAAAGGGATAGCAATACTTTGTTTTATCTTTATTTTATTTTGTAGACATTAAAAAAATCATGAAGAACGATATAAGTCTGAGGTTTGAGAGATATTCACAAGCAAAGTTTCCCCCTCCCGCCCCTTTTACCTAGTGTAAGCAATCTCTTCTCCGATGTGAAATGCAGTCCATAGACCAGACAGATAACAGCAAGGGACAATATTCTTCCTATCAGAACAATGAAAGCACTGCCCCCCTTGACAAGCTTTTCAGCTTTTTCCCTTATCTTAATTGAAGATTGTCCCTCTCTGCAGTCTACCTGGGCACCTCCCTTCTGCTCTTGCTAAGCAGAGTTACATCAGTAAAAGGGGTGGGAGGGGGACACTGTCATTGAATTACCCTTGAACTATAACTCTGACAGTATTGAAATAACACTCTCCAAAGTCCAAATACTATGATGAGTAATTAGAGCTGCTTTTATTATGAAACATTACTATCCCTTTAACCTAGCCGTCCTTGTGATTTTTAGACAGCAGAACATCTGAAAAGTCAAATTGAGGCATGGATATTGGAAATTCCTAGCCTCACTTTCAAGTATCTGATGTGATAAATAAGCACTGGAAGGCTGGTTCTTTTCCCTACTGACCCCTGATGAAACCAGCTATGTCTGGAGAAACATGTTAGGCAATGTGTTTTTAATAGGAAAATAAGAAATATGACCTAATATTTAGGTTTGAATGTTTTTATTTGCTTGTTAGATATTAATAAAATTGTAGGGATTAGTGTCTTTATTTTTGCTTGGAATATCCGATTAAAAACATTGAACTGGCTTCCACTATAGCCCACGTGACGAAACTATATAGAAGGTTTCAATAAACAATTTAATCATAGGGCTCTTACATTTCTGTTCTATCTTCTATCTTAAAATCAGTTAAAGTCAAATATTGATAAATTGGCGAATTACCTAAAAATTCCAAAATTTAGAAAGTATCAACGAGATAAGAAAGACTTTGCTCAAAAAAGAGCATATCACTTTGTAATTCCCAAAAAAGATGTAAGTGCCACAGAGACCAATGCATCAACCTCTGACATCACCAAAGATGATAATAGGGAACAAGAAGGGCCAGGTAGACAACAGAGATGTAGAAAAAAACAAAAATAAACTAAACATTCCTCCACCGCATTTTTTGGGGTACAGGACTGAGAGACCTGGAAACAAACAGGGACAAAGTCCCTTACTTGAGAGACAGAGACAAATGGGGATACAGAGGGGGATGGAGATAAAAGTGGAAGCTGGCATGTAAATTCACAATATCTCCTTTCTACAACTTACATCATCCCAAGAAAGCCTTTTGAAAGAGGGGTTACATTTTTGTCCTGCTATGAATTTTAACCTATGTGAGTGGATAACAGACTTGAACTTATTCTGCAGAAAACTGTTGATGCATAAGTTTTTTTAAAACAACTGAAAATAAAAGGGGTGGCCCCTCAAATGACCAAGAAGCAGTTAAAGATCTAATGTCATTCCAAGGACCCTTTACTGATTTAAAAATAAATAAAGGTTTTACTCCATCCAAGAAAATCTCACCACATGTAGAGGTCTTCTGTGATAAAGTGACACAGGATTTGGAGCAGTTGCAAGATCAACTTAAAATAAATATGCATCTCAAAATACCAGAATCTGATCACCACAGAAAGATATAATTTAGATGCGCTAAGTAAAAATCATGAGATTACTATAAAGCCAGCTGATTAAGGTGGCAACCTTGTTGTTATGGATACTGTTAAATGTGTCAATGAATGCAAAAGACTATTGACACTTAATGTTACCTTAAACTACTGTCAGATACAACTATGAAATTTATGGAAATTTTAAAAACAATTTTGGATTGTGGTAAACAAATGGAAGTTATTACAGAAAGAGAAAGGGAATATTTGCTTCCAAAATGTCCCACAATTGTCACTTTCTATAGTATCCCAAAAGTCCATAAAAATATGCATAACCCCCCAGGGAGGCCCATAATTTTGGGTAATGGCAGTCTCATTGAGAGAACTTCAGTTTACGTAGATAAAATTCTGAAAAAGTTTGTAGTGAGTCTACCATCATATGTCAGAGACTCACAAGACGCAATAGCCAAACTGGAAGGGATTCCCCTGTGGACAAATGTAACTTTCATTTAGGCAGCAGGCACTGGACCACTAAACTATCTATTTTACTATCCAAGCTGGTCATGACTAGGGGTGGGTAAAAAGCGTGAACATTTTTTCACATGACTTTTCGCGATAAACGGACAATTTTTCGCTTTTTTTTTTTTTCAAAGGTTTTGCTTTTTCTCCAAAGCAAAATTTTCCTCCTTTTCGCCTTTCCCGCAAATTTTTCCCCTATTCCAACACATTTTTTCCCTATGTTTAATATGGTACAACATTTCCCAGCACAATATTACTTCTTCTAAGGGCTGTAGTAGAGAAATAAGTAGCTGGAAGTCAAAGTTCTGAGTCCTACAGCACCATATACCTTGAAAAATGTGTTAGCATGCAGACTGCCTTTGTCCTTTGCCCACAACACTTACTTCCTGTGACACTGGCACGTTTTCATGATGCTGTCAAGTGTTCAAAAAAATAAAGTACAACCTACAATGTGGCAGATGTGTATGGTAGTGGTGGTGGTGGACTGGAGTGGTGTGATTGGTGGGACCTTGACAAATTACATCCACCTTGGGACTAAAGGGATGATCATTATTTAATGCACATGCTGCAGCAACAATTGCTGCAGTCAGTTTTTGCACTAACACTTTACTTCCAAGCCCCTGCACTTCCTCCACCTTTCCCCCACTAGCTTGTGCATTTGCTAGACATTACTCAACCTCTGTGTTTGTTTCTACTCAAAATTTATGGAGTGTGATGTCTTGCCTTGGTTCACAACAAATGTCGTCTGCTGTCTATCAAGTCTGCCTCAGTCACAGAGCTCCCAGTCAGCTGTTTAATATATTTATTTGTTTAATTATGTATGTTTTTTCTTATTTATTTATTTGTTTTAAGTTGTCAACCATATCTTATCACAGATAGCCCCCCCAAAAAAATTATATATATATATATATATATATATATATATATATATATATATAAAAAACAAAATCAACAACTTTTTTCCCCAGCACAGAGACAATAAAAGTAAAATCAGCAAGCAATTTGGACCCCAGCTGCCTGTGTCTTGACAGTCAGTCACACCAAAGTTTGGGGTATTTTGGATCTACCTCTTCCTCCCTTCTTATCCCCATTGTTCCGCCTAGACTCCCCTACTACAGAGAACAAATGTCCTATCTGAACCAAGATTCAATTCCCTAAGATTCAATTAAATTCTCTCTCAACAGCCCTTGACAAAGCAGCACCTGCCACTCCACGCCACCCACGCACAACCCCACTACAACCCTGGCACACAAGACAAACGCTATACCTCCAGAGGTGCTCACACACTGCTGAAAGGTACTGGAGGAAATTGCGCTCCACAGCCGACTTTGTACACTACAAATTCATACTCCATTCATATAGCTCTGCCCTCTCCCTGGCCAAACAATCATACATTTCCTCTCTGATTTCTAATCTCTCCTCTAACCCGAAATGCCTTTTTGCAACCTTCAAATCTCTTCTACACCCACCAACACAAACACCTTCCACTATCTTCTCTGCTAATGATCTTGCCACCCACTTCAAGGACAAGATCGAATCTATCAGAGATGATATTTCATCACTCCCACCCCCACCCAGCCACCCCAGCCCTGTCACCTCTCCCACATACACACTAAGCTCCTTCTCATCCTTCACCGAGGATGAAGTTTCCCATCTCCTCACTCACTCAAATCCAACCCCATGCCCTCTCGACCCAATCCCATCTCGCCTCACTCAAGAACTCTCCCCTCTACTAACTCCAATCCTTACTCACGTATTCAACCTCTCCTTCTCAACCGGCACCTTCCCATCCTCTTTCAAACATGCACTCATCACACCGATCCTAAAGAAACCCTCCCTGGACCCAAACTCACTGTCAAATTACCGACCAATTTCTCTGCTCCCGTTTGCCTCCAAGCTCCTTGAGCGTCACGCATATAATCAGCTCACCAGATTCCTATGCTCCCACTCCCTGCTCAATCCCTTGCAATCTGGATTCCGCCCTCATCACTCCACCGAGACCGCCCTCACTGAGGTGGTCAATGACTTGCTCTCCGCCAAGTCAAAAGGCCACTATTCCATACTCATTCTCTTGGACCTGTCAGCCACCTTTGACACTGTAGATCACCCTCTCCTCCTCCATGCCCTTCGCTCCCTAGGTATCTGTGACACTGCACTCTCCTGGTTTTCATCTTATCTCTGCAACCACTCCTCCAGCGTTTCCTACTCTGGCTCCATTTCTCCACCCATCCCACTGTCTGTTGGAGTGCCTCAAGGATCAGTCTTGGGACCCTTGCTCTTCTCACTCTACACCTCCACCCTTGGAAAACTAATGAACTCCCTTGGGTTTCACCATCATCTCTATGCTGATGACACTCAGATATATATTTCCTCCCCTGACCTCTCCCCTTCCCTCCTGTCCCGAGTGTCTGACTGTCTGTCTGCTGTGTCTTCCTGGGTGTCCTCCCGTCAACTCAAACTTAACCTTGGCAAAACCGAACTAATCATCTTCCCTCCCACCACAACCAGCCTTACCCCAGACATTACCCTCACCATCAACAACACTACCATCACACCGACCCCTACAGCTCACTGTCTGGCGGTCACATTTGACTCTGCCCTATCTTTCATTCCTCACATCCAGTCATTCTCCAAATCATGCCGCCTCCACCTCCGCAACATCTCTAAAATCCGACCCTTACTCACACATGACACTACCAAAATTCTAGTCCAAACACTCATCATGTCCCACCTTAATTACTGTAACTCTTTACTAATTGGCCTTCCTCTCACCCGACTAACCCCACTACAGTCCATAATGAACTCTGCTGCAAGACAAATCTACTTCACTCATAGCTTCTCTGACACCAAACCCCTCTGTCAATCCCTACACTGGCTCCCATTAGCATACAGAATTAAATTAAAAATTCTGGTGCTTACTTATAGAGCCCTCACTAATACCGCACCACATTACATTTCATCTCTCATCTCCAAATACACTCCGTCTCGCCATCTTCGCTCTGCACACGACCTTCTCCTCTCCACTGCTCTTATCACATACTCCCACTCCCGCCTACAGGACTTCTCCCATGCTACACCTCAGCTCTGGAATTCCCTCCCCCGCACAATCAGACTCTCCCCCAGCCTTCAGATCTTCAGACGCTCCCTGAAAACTCACCTCTTCAGGGAAGCCTAACACCTGCCTCCATAAACAATATCACTAAGAACCAGCCCTTGCCTTGACCACTGCACTCAACAGCACTTCTCACTCCCACCCACTGACTGGCAGGTCAGGTGGCAGGAGGTACTTACACCCAATAGCACTTACTCCTCCTGTGTCATACCTACCTTCCTCTAGACTGTAAGCTCTCACGAGCAGGACCCTCTGATCCTTCTGTTCTCCACACTTGACTGTACTATTTAATACCTCTGTATGTCTATTCCCTACTGTAAAGCGCTGCGGAATTTGTTGGCGCTATATGAATAAAGATTAATAATAATAATAATAATAATAAAATTCCCCTTTATTTGACTGTCTTCTCTAGCTCAAAAGCATGCTGCTCTCTCCTCTCACAAACACAGAATGGCAGGCTGTGAGAGCCTGACACCCTTTTATATGGCTGTAGAAAACTTTCATGAGGTGGAGAAAACAATTTGTACCGACTGATTTCAATGCAATGAGCTAGGCGAAAAAAACCCAAAAAAAACTGCACTTTCACAGGAAATTTTTCGCGAAGCGGAAAGTGCCATTTTTTGCCGATTTCAGTTTGAGGCGAAATTTTTCGCCCATCCCTAGTCATGACCCTTCTGTGGCCCTGACACTTAGTAGCTTGATGTTCATTATATATGCTATATATTTCATGCACCACACATGACACTTGTCTCATTAATACATGCTTTATGACACTATTATATTGAAGTTTTTGCTGCTGTCTTTTATGTGTAAACCTTCTATTTTGTTTTTACAGTGTACACATGTTTTTGGAACCACTTTGGGATGCACAGTGACATATGAATGATTTTGCCTATCCATTTGATGTCCTCTTTGATTAAGGATGCCCATTCTTGTGCCGTTCTTACACATTGTGGGTATTTATATGACCTTGATTGTACTTTTGGCTTGTCTTGAGGAAGGCCAGCTGAACCTGGCCAAAGCATTGCCAACAACACCTCTTTAATTGTTTCACCCTTGTCCTGAGAGTGCTTTTGTGCTATCTGTACTTCCACAAAATGAAGTTATGCTAAACCTGAAATAGGGGTATAGCACTATAAGGTGAAGTGAGTGATTGGAAACCTGCTGTCCTGTAAAACACTTAAACTCTTTGATACATTGCTCCTCATGACTTGTGATAGAAACTACAACAGAAAACAATAAATTTAATGCATAGTCAGTCCTCAGCTTAAAACTTCTGTAAAATAGTATATGAGATTCTAGTGAAAGAAACCAAAAGCAAAATGTGAATAAGAAAGATATGAACCATTCCTTTAAAATGTAATCTGTTTTGGTTATTACAATTAACCTAAAGATTCCTTTAGAATAAAGTAATTAGAATAGTTCTAATATACTTTGTGTCCCCTGGTATGAGATTGAGGAAGAAAATGAGTTCATGAAGATAAAGAATTAAACTTATCTGGTATCAGAATGATGATGGAGCATAACATAAATATGAATGAAAAACTTGTCTTAGAAGATTAAATGGTCCAAGGTATGCGATATTGTATGAGTAATCTCTGTTGAGTTCAACTGTAATTTTTTGTGCGGATGTGCTCAGGTACTTGGAATACAAAGGAATAATTACATTAAAAACGAAAAAAGGGAGGGGGAACAGCACAGAAGATCTATGTTTAGATGTATTACTAAAAAGATTAAGACAAAATAAATAAAAAGTACTATTTGTCAGAATTAATATGCTTATTAGTGATGAGCGAGTATGCTCGTCCGAAGCTCGGTTCGGCTCGAGCATCGCTCTGCTCGGCACATGGCGGTACTCGTACGAGTACCGCATGTGCTCGCCCGCCATGTTCGGGTCTCCTCCCCGCACGTTTCGCGGCTGCTGCTCAGCCAATAAACGTGCGGGGAGGCTCTGACATCAGTGTAATGCCAGCAGCCATGTTGGCTGCTGGCATTACACTGATTGGCTGGCCAGAACCCGTGATCGGGTGCTGTATAGCACCCGACGCGCGAGTTCGGCTCATTCTTAGCCAGGGAGAGATGCGCTTAGGCAGGGAAAGTCAGTGTAGGGAGAATAAAATTGTTGAATCTCTTTCAAGGCCCAAAAGTCCTTTTTAGGACTGTTGTGTGTGGGGGCAGCATTTATATTTTGTTTGGGGGGGCACAATTTCCTTTTTTTTGTGGGGGGGATATTTTTAAGGTGACATATAATACTAGATGCACAGGAAGTCAGTGTAGGGAGAATAAAATTGTTGAAACTCTTTCAAGACCCAAAAGTCCTTTTTAGGACTGTTGTGTGTGGGGGCAGCATTTATATTTTGTTTGGGGGGCACAATTTCCTTTTTTTTGTGGGGGGGATATTTTTAAGGTGACATATAATACTAGATGCACAGGAAGTCAGTGTAGGGAGAATAAAATTGTTGAAACTCTTTCAAGACCCAAAAGTCCTTTTTAGGACTGCTGTGTGTGGGGGCAGCATTTATATTTTGTTTGGGGGGGCACAATTTCCTTTTTTTGTGGGGGGGGGACATGTTCTAAGGTGACATTGTACTAGGTGCACAGGGACAAATATTTCACAGTGCAGTGACAAGCTGACATATTCTGTTAGGTGCACAGGGCCAATGATTTTACAACGCAGCGACAAAAAGGCCCATTTTAAACGTGTGCCTAGCCATAGATTATTGTCACATTCTGTTTAGTGTGCAAATTCACAAATTAACGTCACATATTCCGTTCACTGTGCCTAGCCGCAGATTAGCGTCACATTCTGTTTCATGTGCCTAGCCGCAGATTAGCGTCACATTATGTTTCGTGTGCCTAGCCGCAGATTAACGTCACATATTGTTTAGTGTGCCTAGCCGCAGATTAGCGTCACATATTGTTTAGTGTGCCTAGCCGCAGATTAGCGTCACATTCTGTTTCGTGTGCCTAGCCGCAGATTACCGGCATATATTCCGTTTAATATGAAGAAGGCGGGTAAAAAGGGAGGGGGAAGTGGACGTGATCCTGATAGTTCAAGTAAATATACAGCAAATACTGTTTGGTAACAATTTTTCGCCTAAAATCGTTTTAATCTTCCTTTTTGTGTGTTTTACGGTCAGTCTGTAAAAATGGCGTACTAGGGGCGAAACATCGTTCCCAGCAGCGACGTTGGAGTCCAAGATGCATCCAGACATCCTCCCTATGCTGTCCCTGAACCATTTCTGTGGTGTTTCCATCATTTTCTGACCTTTTCCTATGAACCAGGCACCCTCCCCTCATCAGAGCAAGGGGTGCCTGGTGTAATGCTCGAGTCCTCCCATTGACTTCAATGGGGCTCGGGTGCTCGGCCGAGCACTAGAGCCTCTGGGGGCGCTCGGCCAGAGCACCCGAACACCCGAGCATCGGGGTGCTCGATCATCACTAATGCTTATAATTAGGGGGAATGTAAGGGTTAACCAGGTGCCGACACACCTTCCAGCTCTGTCTAGGGGTATAAAGTGTATTACCTTGCAGGAAGTATTCCTTAGCCAAAAATCATAGAGAGTTTCTTCTTTTATTATAAAAATAAAGATTTATTTACTGTGAGTAAGATGGTCATTCCTCACAGGGTTACACAGGAGCACAGAGGAAGATGTACTAAGATGTAATCCAAAGATGTAACCAAAAGCTTTAACCGAAAGTTGTAACAACTTGTTTAGCTAAGTGATGGCCTTCTTAAAGGCGGATTCTGGACATCTGATCTGTATGTCTCTGCCCAGAACAGCTTCCCTTTCCCCAGGCCTGACCAAACAAAGACCATGCTAGATCCTGTTTGTCCAGGCCCAATTGGTGCTATATGTTTTACGACTGAGAGGGCTGTTCGTTTACATACAAACAAATCTACCCTATAATCAAAGGCATCTATCTTTCTTCGGTTTACTTTATGGTATCTAGATACCATCTGTTTAAACAAGTCCTTACTTGGACAGGCTGAGGTAGGCATGATAAACCAACAATGAAGGAAAACAATGGCCTGTCCCCCAAAGGTCAGCTTGTCCTGAAAGAACAATCCCTATGATTGCAATAATATCAATGATGTCCTGTACATCTATCAAATTATTACATAATTATAACCACATGTCCACATTCCACCACTTTTTTCTTCTTCTTTCTTCTAAATCACTGATTGTTTCCTTCCAAGATGATTCTTGACTGTGTGGAGACACTCCTTGTCCTTGTATCCCACTGGTGTCATTAGTACAGTCCACACACTTTTCCTTAAGATAGTCCTTGTTTCTTCATGCTGTAGTCTTCCCATCCAGCACCTTTAGGGTACATGCAGAGACACAATTATGATGCGTGGTTGCAGCGTCCTCTCTCCAGAAGTTTCAAGAACCTGTTGGTTCTGTAGTTAAGAGTCTGCATTAGGCCTCCAGGCCATTGTTTTTAGGAGAAAACAGAAGATAAAGACACAGAGCACTCGGCTGGGTACCCACTATGTAGATAAGAGAGAGATGCACCAAATAATATAAACAAATAAGATAACAATAGTATTCCTAAAAGTGGAATAATATCTCAAATATATGCCAACAATAGATAAAAATAAATGGAATCTGGATATATAGTCTATCCCTATATCTATTGTCTGTATTGGGCGATTAGTTCTCTCTCCTTTGCCGCTTGTCCACCGCAGAACATGAAAAATAGAATCAAACAAGAGGGGAGGGTGGACAGCGCAAATAATATCTTCTAAGTGTAGTAGGCTGTCCACCCTCCCCCCATTGTTTTTAGGACACAGGCATAATCGTGATCCTTGATTTTTGGAACTAGTGATTTAGTGTAATTCTCTGGTCTCCTTCTGACTGGAGTGCCCAGATTTGAGCACATGTAGACAATGCATGCAACCTGAACAGTATCTGTCTTACTTTACACAGTAGATCGATGCACAGAATTGAAAAAATACCTAATATCATTGCAATCACCAAAGCATGTATCAGACTGTTAGAAATAGTTGACCCTGAGGGACTATATCCAAATATACTGTGAATGGATACAAGGGGAGCATCTACCTGCAAACCTTGTATAACTTCCATAATTCTTTGAGTATCACGCTTCACCAATAAGTCCAAACAGTAAGTTGCAGCAACAAAGTTTTGCGCACTTGTATTGATTAGAGATATGTTTAGCATATCTCTAATCACTACAATATTGCAAGTATGAATAGATAAATCATAATGATCAGTTGCTACATTAATATTTCTATTACAAAAAAGTATATTACGTATTTACAGAAATTAAAATAATGGAATATTTTTACCAAGTCCCTGATAACAAAATATGTAATGATTGGTACAGTAAGTGAAAACAGAGATGTCATTGACCAAATTAAAGTATCAGTATTTGAAGCGGATGATACAGATATGTGACATGAGCCAGAAGTGGTCCAACAATCTGTCTCATGTACTAGTGGATATAACATACATAAAACTTTATGTATTCAAATGTATCATTTGTTTGAAAATCTAAGAATGGTGCTAGTCAAACTAAAGTAACATAATATTCCATTGCAGTAAGCAAGAATTTAGTATTTACATTGTCCATTGAAAATAGAAGTCCCAGCGTTTTGTGCTCCACAGCACAACTATAAAACAAAATGAAACAGTTCCAGTCTCATTCATTTAAACAATAAAGTGAAGGTAATAAAAGTTCCACAGGCAAATGATCTCCACATCAATCATTCAGCTATCACTCAGTTCCCACAAACGGGGATAGGCTTCATCAGCATCTGTAAGATAAACTCAAGAGCAGTCTCAGATTTCATCAGCTAATACATCCTCTGTAGTTTTGTTTATAAAACATTTATTCTTATAACAATCATGTTTGTATTAACACCTAGCTATGCGACCTGTTAATTTCATTCATTACTTTTCCGTATTATGGAAACATTATATTTAAAAAAAAATTGCTAAAGCAAAACTACATAATAATACTATTTCAATAATATATTCCAGTTATTTATATATATATATATATATATATATATATATATATATATATATCTATATATATATATATATATATATATAAATATTTTAGGGAAAATAAAATAGCTACACATCCATTCTGTGTTTATATGTTAATGAATGGCCACATTTTGTAAAAATTTAAAGCCACTGGATGACTTAAATCAAATTAACCACATTCTTTTGTGCAAAATTACATTATTTTCTACTATTTTATACAGTTCTACACAATATTCCTCCTGTAAAAACAATAAAACAACATTAAAATGTGCATTAACAACAAAATAGTTTCCTCCCAACAAGCCTGTTTTGTATGCCTGGTATCTGTGTTGTCTACAGTATAGGTTCATTTTGAATAACCTGCAGGCGTAATGACTCTATTCAGTGCAGTAACTGCTTATTCTCTTGCAGCAGCTTATGGAAAGGGATCCATTCACCATTTTTACCTGCTCCTTTCCTTATTACACTACCATGACCTCTGTTATTAGTATCACATCTGAAATTCCCTTCAACTCTCCACTTTTTACTACTGGAGAGTCTTTTTCCCACAATCTGCACCTTTGTTCCCTTAATTCTGCTATGGGTGTTATAGGAATATGCTTGTGTCTCCAATTGTAATGTCTGAACCCACTAAGTGAATTCAGTATTTGCTTCAACGAGGAGATTCATATATTTTGCCACCTGCGTAGATACAATGGCTAGAATTAGTTGGCAATATGTTTCATCATCCTCATATTTTTTCACCTGAATTTGCCTTAAATGAGCAGAGATACTTGCTGTGTCAGTAGCAGCCAAATAGTCTATAATACGGCGTGCTGCAGATGGTATTGATTCATTGGGGCGAACAGCTATCAGGCGTGCCATTTGTATACCACTATTTACTTCGAAAATTTTTCCTCTACATCATTGCAAAAATATGGGGAATGCTGAAGTAAATCCCTCAATTTCCCTTCCCTTATCAACCAAACCTTTTAGGGCCAGGTTAATTAATGCACCTTCCGCCAGATTACTTGTATCTCCCCAATGAATTAGCAAATTTATCAATGCCATGAACTTATTAAAGTCATGAATTGGGGCTGCCCAATATCTGCCAAAATCATCTTAGTATCAGTAATGCACAAATTACTTACTGGTGGTGGATGTGCATTGTGTCCTGTCTGTATAAGGGAAGCAGGAGTAGTTAAAATAGGAGAATACATATCAGACATGTTACCAGTAACAGAAGGCCTAGAGGGTGTTTCTGACCTTCTACTACTTCTTGCGGTACTGTGATTTTCTTGTGTTATGTGAGTGTCACTTATGTCAGTATCATGAGAGACTGGTAAATTATGCTCAGCTTTTTGTCTTTCTAACTGTTTTACACATTGCCTAGTATGTTGCAACCTCTGATGAATATCTTTCACATAATCACTTATCTCTTCCCTGGTGCTGCTGTGATCAGGGGATTTTGACAATTTCTCTAGGGGAAGTAGTGGTGCGGCAGAATTTTTTCCAGGGATTTGTGGATATACTGCTACAATTTCTTGTATTTTGAAGTCTCTTTCTAGATCTGTATCAATACACAGATTATATCTAGTGTGATATCTACAAGGCAATTGCAGCAATTTGCACCCATTTTCTTTGTCATGAGAGGGCTTAAGGAAAATACCTTGTCCCTTCTTTAAACCTGCAAATTTAATTCGAGGCTGTCTTACCCTTGTTTGTAGTGTTGTTAAGGCTGTTTCCACATTGTTATTTTTATTTAGACGTTCATCTACTTTCTCTTGCAGTGAAACAGCTGTGTGCATAGCATTTTGTGCAAGAGCTTTTGCATCCCCTAACTGCTTCAGTGTCTCTTCTAACTTTGCTTCTAATTTCTCTGTTTTCTGACACTCACAGTCAAACATATAATTCAGAGTGTGTATCTCATGAAGTAGAAGCTTTACTGTGCGTCCTTTCTTTCCCTTCTCCTTAAGGGTTAATACTGCATCCATGCCTGCTGAGATTCCATCTAATGAATTTATGTCTATATCTGTCCACATGTAGGGACCCCCTTCTTTTTTAATCAGCATGCCAACATATTGTGCAAACTGTGATGGTAGCCACTGAAAGGACTCCTGAGATTCCTTGACATTCTCTAAACTGGTCACCCTTTTCTGTGGCACCTCCATTGCCCTCTGTGCATTGTTATTTGATTGGCATGAAAAAAAAAAACTCATGCTTACCGTTCAAATGTGTAGTGCAGATCAAATGAACATTAATTCACTTTAAAAGGACCAGATGAACTGCTCAGTATCCCAAGAAGTGTTGTGGAAATTAATCCTTTGAAGAAGGCTGTGATTATCTTGACTTGATTAAATTTACTCCTTTCTGCAAATCGTCTGTTCAGACCCAAGGTGGGGTTGAAGCTGCCTTGAACCCAGGAACAGCACAGAGGACGAGCCCCCAATATGTTGGAATTAATATGCTTATATTTAGGGGGAATGTAACGGTTAACCAGGTGCCGACATACCTTCCAGCTCTGTCTAGTGGTATAAAGTGTATTACCTTGCAGGAAGTATTCCTTAGCCAAAACTACTGACTTAATATTACTATAAAATAAACATGGCAAATAAACATACAAAAAGACAATAAAATATGTAGGTAATATTAAAATGGGCATATAGATGGGCATATAGATGGAAGATGGAAACAGGTCTGATTCAGAACCTACATATCAGGAACAGGCTTACAGCTGTATCTTGGTAAGAAGGAGGACTGGTTCAGCAGCAGTGGATCAATTCAGAAACAAGCAGCAAATAACTGTTTGGTCAGGAACAGGACTAGTTCAGCAATAATGTCTCAAAGCAGGAACATGCAGTAAACACACGGTGTAGTCAGCAATAGGGATGGGCAAAACTTTTTCTCTTCAAAAGCAAACAGGAGAAAAATTGCAATTCCCTCTGAGTTCTGATTTTCTGCCTTTTTTGCCCAGCTTATTCCAATGAAATCAATGGGAAGACTGAATATCCCCCACCATGTGGCAAGTTTCCCATTCTTCCCACAGGCATAGTATAACAGGGGTGTCAGGTTCCCACAGCATGCCATTCTGTGTTTATTATCAAGAGAGAAAGCAACACAGTATGAAAAGGCTCCCAAGAGTTAAAGTACGAGTAATAAAGACAAAACTGATAAAGAAAAGAGGAGAAGAGAAGACAAGAGAGGGGAGAAAAAAAAAGGTTATATATACATATGGGAGAAATGGAGGTAAGGGGGGGAGAAGAAGAGGGGAATCAGGCACAAATCATTACTCCACCTCCCTTGTGCTCTTGTTTTGGGTGGTGAAACACCGTATAATTCCCTGGAACAGCTGCTTCTAGGATAGGCCCCTCATTGTCATCTAGCCACGATACTTTCATGCACACTAATACGCATGTTTCAGTAAGATCAGCAATAATAGCTGTTTTGTTCTTTATTGATCTGGCATTGCACAGGATTGATCTGATAGGACAGTTTTGGGGTTCTGAGTTCTTGCTCTGTACATTGGAAACAGTGTGTTTTCTTACAGGGATCACACAAAGAGTTTTCCTTGATTTGATTGTGTGCTTTTTTATTTCAGTTTTGATTTTCTACCACGCAAGCCCCTGTGAGTGCCTTTGAAGATGCCAAGCAATTTTAGGGTAACCACTTGCGAGGGACTGAGTGGAAAGACTGCTTTTGGGGCTGTAGGGAATACAGATATGAGGCAGTATAGTTGATCATTCCCTCAGCAGTGAAGGGGTTAAATAGCCTCTGAGTTTTGCAGCTGTGGGGGATGATTACATTGTCCTTTTCTATAGGATGCAGGCCAGTGTGAGGTGTGGAATTTTGCACTTCATGATGCTTTGTAGATAACAGATAACAGATAATGCAGGTCAGATTGCAGTATTCCAAACCAGTGTGTTTCAGTGAAATATACAGTTGATTTTTTTGTTTGTGTGTTTTTCGTGATTACGTTTTCTGAGTGTGTAGAAATCCGAGTATTGCTGAATGAATGATCAAATCCAAAGCCCAATTAACAACTGGAGATGAGTATAGGTTATCATTCCCACAGCATTGATAGGGATAACATAGCCTCTAAGTTTTGCAGGGATGTCAGCTGTGGGTGATGGTCACATTGTCTTGTTCTATAGGATGTAGGTCAGTGTGAGGTGTGGAATTTTGCCCTTCAGGCTGCTTTGTAGATAACATAGTTAAGAAAACATGCCTGCAAGTCAGATTACAGGGATTTAAAACCAGTGTGCTTCAGTGAAATATATATCAATTTTCATCATTAAGTGTTTAGAAATGAAATCTTAGTATTGCTGAATGGATGATCAGATACAAAACCCAAATAACAACTGGAGGTGAGTCAGTTTTATAATTTCCTGGGAATGGTAACCTATTTGGGCAAGTTTACTGCCAATCTATCAGACAAAACTAAATACATGAGAGGGTTACTGGTAAAGGCTGCTGAGTGGCATTGCGGAAAGGAGCATGAGGTTGCATTTGTATTACTAAAGGAATTGTTAATGACAGCTCCTACACTATAGTTTTTTGATGCTTCACGTAAAACTAAAATTTCCTTAGATGCATCCCATGATGGAATGGTTGTAGTCCTGCTACAACATGATGGCTCAGGTTGGAGTCCTATTGCATATGTGGCCAGGGCTTTTACTGACATTGAATACAAGCATGCTCAGCATTTAGCTGTGAAGCATTTCACAACTTTGTGTATGGAACTTAATTTGCAATTGTAACTGATCATAAACCTTTAATGACAATTTCACACAAAGAATTTTGGAAAGCTCCACCTAGAATTCAGAGACTTGATCCAGCTGAAAAAATATGACTATATACTGGCATTTTCTCCTTGGAGACATCTTTTAATCACAGATACCTTGTCAAGAATTTGGTCTGAATGGACCAGGTCTCCTGATGACAGAGTTGACGCTGACGTGGATGTGCATATTAACAGCATCTTGATGTCTGGAGTGATTTCACCAATCAAGTGGAAAAAACTGCAACCGGCAACTATGGAGGATGAAAAGTTTCAAAATGTGATACAAGCCATACTTTTGACAACTATGAAGATATACATGCCTAAACAATACTTAACACGCAAGGATGAACTATCAGTGATTGACAATATACTCTTGAAAAGCAGGAGATTGGTCATTCCAGCTTCTCTCAGATGTGAAATGCTACAAAAAATACATGAAGGACAATTAGGGATTCAAAAAGAGGAGAGCAAGAGAAATTATTTTCTGGCCTTCAATGATGAGTGATGTAGCAGCTCTAGTCTCTTCATGTCCCACTTGTCAGTCACTTCAGCCAGCCAGTCTACAGGAAGATATGGTGAAGATTCCATAGCATACAGTGGTAGTGGATTTGTTTTTAATTGATGGACATGATTACCTAGCAATTCTGGACTCTTACTCATCGTATGCTGAGGTTGCCAAACTCAGGAATATGTCAGAAGAACATGTGTGCTTGAAAATATGAGTTACAGTATATTTTCATGGTTTGGCATCCCTACAGTTATTAAACAGACAATGGTCCTCAGTTCTCCTGCAGGTACTTTAAGGTATTTTCTGAAGAGTTTGGATTTCTTCACAAAACATCAAGTCCCCACTATTCTCAAGGGAATGGATTAGCTGAGTGCTGAATCAAAATCATTAAGAGACTACTTAAAAAAGCTAGTCACAAAACAGCAAGTAGCTTTGCTGAATTATCGAGCAACCCCTTTGGAGGGGGGCAAATCTCCTGAAGAATAGATACCACAGTTGACTTTGACACAATACCATTCTAACAGAAACTTGCATTTTTCCTGCATAGAAAAGAAGGAAGGGATAAGGGAATATCAGAAAAGAAACTTTCACAAAATTGCAAAGAATGTACAAATGCTGCACTTTGGGGACACTGTAAATATCTGGTTAGGTCAGCGTTGGATGACTGAAGCTGTAGTACTGAGTAAAGTCTCAGGTCCTTTGAGGTAAAAACAAAGAACGGAGTGGTTTTGAGATGTAATACGGAAACTTTTATTAAAGATACCAACTCATATTCGGGACCAAAAACACTGGACATGGAATTGTTAAGCAATTTTGAGGATTCGGAAAAGGGTTGTTCTGAAATTCAACATAACCAAAAGGTACTTGATTGTGATTGATTACTTGTAAATGACCCGGATGATGAGTCATCTGTTGAGGATACTGACAATGCAGAGGATATTCCTGCCCCAGTACATTATTCAGGAGGAACTCTACAGCAGTCTTCACAGGGGTACCACCATACATCAAGTGGCAGAGCTGTCAGAAGGCCGCAAAGACTCATTGAAGAATGTTAAAGGGATAGTAATACTTCATTTTATCTTTATTTTATTTTGTAGGCATTAAAAAAACATGAAGAACAATAAAAGTCTTATCTCTCAAACCTTTATGGTTTGAGAAATATTCACAAGCAAAGTTTCCCCTCCTGCCCCTTTTACCTAGTGTAAGCCATCTCTTCTCAGATGTGGAATCCAGTCCATAGACCAGACAGATAGCAGAAGGGGACATTCTTCTTCCTATAAGAACAATGAAAGCTCTGCCCCCCTTGACAAGTTTTTCAGGCGTTTCCCTTATCTTAATTGAAGATTGTCCCTCTCTGCAGTCTACCTGGGCACCTCCCTTCTGCTCTGGCTGAGCAGTGTTACATCAGTAAAAGGGTTGGGAGGGGGATAGTTTGTCATTGAATTACTCTTGAACTTCAACTCTGACAGAATTAAAATAACACTCTCCAAGGCCCAAACACTATGATGATTAATTAGAGCTGCTTTTATTATGAAACATTACTATCCCTTTAACTGCAGACTGACACTAAACTCAGTTATACTGCATTTTATGTTATATTCAGTTTATGTGGTATATGTTGATTGTCATCTCACAAATGCAGCAATTGTTCTATTGTTAATTATGAATGTTTTTATTGTTCGCTTTGTTTAGAAAAGGAATGATGTACTCAGCTGAGCCTGTAATGTATATGCATAAGGGTCAGATAACAGGAAGTGAGGTGGTGCCCCAGGAGGTGCTTGGGAGTGCAAGGCTGAGAAGCCAGTGTGTGATTGCAGAGAGCTGTAATAAAGACATTTTTTAAACAGAACCTTGTGAATCTTTCAGTTAAACAATAAGCAGAACAACACAGTCATAGAGATATATCTGTACTTGTTCTGGCTCTGAATAGTCTGGAACCAAATTTTGGACTAAAGAAGATTGATATATCTCTGAGATGTGAATTGCACTGCAATAATTTGCTGGGAAAGTTAAATACATCTGAGAAGTGTTAGTAACCACCAACAGCGGAAATTCCATTGGGATTTATTATGAAACAGCAATATTATTCAATGTCCCTGAAAATAAATGCTTTTTTGAAGACCCTGTTACTTCAAAATATTTTTTATTTTGATTAATGTGTTCCACTATATGTAATGAATCCTTCTGGGTGCAATTGTTACAGTCCAAATGCTAGTGGTAAATAAAAACAGATATACACAGTATCCAATGGGACAGGGAAACAAGTGGTATTATGTTGCAGCAAAGACTGGCTGACAGGGAGCTAGTTTCACCATTTAAGGGCCAGAGGAGTGTGCAACACATTGCAAATCAATCCATCTCTCATCTTTGTCCTTTAATAAAAACAACTCAAAGAAAAATGTTAGCTATTTAAAGAGTCACATGAAAAATCTTCAAATTATATGAACAGACTAAGGCAGTATCACATCACATTTTCTGTGTCAAGTTAAACATTAGGAAATACACAAGAGAAACAATTAATAGACAAAGTAAAGGGGAATTAAAAAAGAAGAAAATGAGTGGATGGCAGTAGGATGCAGTTATCATAGGGCTCAGGCAATCTCCAGGTGGATATTTGATAGGAGAGGTAATTTGAAGGATGTGGAACCTTGTTTTAACTATTTGATTTCCAGAAAGGCATTCAGTGTTTTGTGATGCAATATATTTGATACCTCTGTGACACTAAAGAGGTTAAATGTAGTGTTTTTTTTTCTCTTTACTTGGGGGAAATATGTTTTTCCAGACCTATTACAGTTTAAACTTTTTTTTTTTTACATTAACAGTGCCCCCGGCGTGCAGAAAGTTAACTTAGAGTGCACCTGGGGCTCGATTCTATCAGCACCATTGGGGAAGACAAATCACCACCAGTAGTTTTAAGTCACAGTCAAATTTTCTATTACCAGTGCTGTGATAAACTACCGACAGGTAAAAATGCACAATGGGCACTAAATTAGCTCCCACTGAAAACAGTGGAAAAACAGATGAATTTGGTATTCAATTACATGTGGTGCTAAAAACACATTAAGGTTCTATTGTTACTTTAAATTTGAGCCTAACAAACCTAGGTGTTGAGTCCTGATGTTCAGCTGAACAATGGTTTCAAAAAAATACACTCATGTGCAACTAGGCATCTGTACACTAACAATCCATGGATGTATTGAAATGGGGCCCTAAGCCCTAAGTCAATATATCCAAGGAACCAAAAACATGAGTGAAAATAAAAAAATAACCTTTTGAGTGTCAGTGGTGTATGCAAGGCATTGTACAGCACTGTATACCCCACTGGAACTCAAAGGGTAAATCCCCCTAAAGCCAACACCATGCCATAAAATATACACTCACCTGTAAGTAGGGGTAGGCGAAAGTTGCTGCCGTGTTCCCACGAGAATTCTTGCAAAAACCATGTTATTGTCGGCTTTTTCATAGAAAATCTGCTTTTAAAACAGTGATTAAAATCTTTGCAGTTTTCGCAACTGCTATCAGTACAGCAAGTTTTAAAAATAGTAAAAGGAGCAAAGGACCCTTATGTGCCCACCAGGGGCGGACTGACCATCAGGCATTCGGTTATGGACCGAGGGACGCGACCAAGGGGGGCCCGCCTCCACCAGCAATAAAAATTTTAATGAACCTGCCTGCCTGCGGCTGCCTGTAGGGGCCCGCCGTCTATTAAATCATGCCGCGGCCCGCACTACAGTGTAGCCTGTCATCAGTGTCATGTCATCATCAGCTGTCAGTGCTGTCACTCACTCTCTCACTGTGGAGTCTGACCGTGAGTGACTGAGAGGCACTGACAACTTCATCACTAGTAGGCCCAATGTTTGCCCATTAATTTTTTAAATTATACTAATGCTGCTCATTCATGCCCAGCCCAGTGCCCTTTATCATGTTGCGGTAGCGGTGCCGCCAGCTCACCCACCCCATAAAATGCTGCAAGTCGGAGTCCCGATTTGAGTATGTTCATGCCGCACTGCAGCCTATGTGTAACGGTTTTCAGTACACTCAGGCGCAGACAGTTTGGTAAAACACAGTTTTATTGAAATTAGACCGAATTAAGTAACCTTCGCGGGTCCAGCGATAGTTAACAATCAATGTTGACACAGGACAGGTTACAATATAACATTAACCCACACGGGTCCAGTATATATATCAGTACATATACTGACACAGGTCCGGAACAGTTCGTGTGAAAACATTGAGTCACTGATATGTAGGTGCTATTAGGCCGGGAGGCTGGGAGGCCCTAATAGCGAGGCCCAAGAAGCACTCTCTGCGGAAAAGTGTCACAATAGCGACTAGGCCCAGGAAAGGTGAGCGAGGCCCTGGATGGATCACGGACTACTGGCAGTACTGCAACCAGAGAAATAGCGGAAAGCCCAGGAATCAACCCAGACTGCGACACAAGGTAACGATACCGGACAACAAATGTAACAACGCTAGGCTCGATGGCAACTGCCGGGTGACAGAGCTGACTGAGGCGCCCAGGAGACCAACCTCAGTTAAGGAGCAGTGACAAGCCAGCGTATAGTGTGCCAATAGAATAGCTCCTACCCGGGTGAGAACCGGAAAGCCCTGGTAATAGACGCTCAGGCTTGATGGCGACTGACAGGAGTGGAGACTAACTGAGGTGCCCAGGAGACCAACCTCAGTGGCAATGCAATAACAAGCCAGGCATATTGTGAGCAAACAAAATCTGCATCAGCCCTGGGTATGGAGGAAGGAGGCAGGAAGGCACAAATGGGTCGCAGTCACGGAACGGTAAAGCAGTACACAAGGCAACCAACTGAGCCAGCACGCTCAAGACAGAGCACAGGAGATACTCTCTACCGGACTACCGGACGCGGTAGTGCACTGGGCTGGAGGCACAAGGAGCAGGAACGGAAGCCAATCCGGGTCGATTCTCAGAACTGGAATGTCAGCCAGACCGGGTCGGTACACGGAGTAGGAACGTCAGCCAATCCAAGTCGGTACACGGAGCAGGAACGTCAGCCAGTCTGGGTCGATACACGGAGCAGGAACGTCAGCCAATCCAAGTCGGTACACGGAGCAGGAATGTCAGCCAATCCAAGTCGGTACAATGAGCAGGAACATCAGCCAGGCCGGGTCGGTACACGGAGCAGGAACAGAATCAGAGAGAGTAGTCAGGCAGTCCGGGTCATACACAGGATATCACACGATAATAAAAGCAAGCTCTTAGCAACGGGAACACCACGAAAGGGCCCTGTAGAAATGACAGGGATCAGTACTTAAAGGCTACCACTGGGTGGAGCAATATCACGCTAGCCAATAAAAAGGACTCAGGCACAATGCTGTAAATACTATGCCTTGCCACCCAGTTATGGGTTACTGTCCCACACAAGACAAGAGCCGCCCAGCCAAGTCCAGATGCACCACTCCGCTTGCTGCCAGCCCACTCAGTACAGAAAGACTCACTCGGGCTGGCCTGGCAGCAACCACAGACTGTCACTCACTGTGGCACTGTGCCTCTTCGTCTGTTGTGCCTTGCTTGCGTATGTCAACTTGACCATTTGGTCTGCGAGTGCGCAGCATGTGTGATGTCATCATGGCCTGCTGGGGTGCGTGATGATAGGAGGGGGGGCAGAATGGGAGTCTGTGGGACATCAGGTCATTTGACAGACCCCGCCAAAAGGACACACGACCAGCAGAGGAGGAGTCAGGAGCAATGGGAGCCTCAGGACTATTACCAGTCGTCTCTTTGACCTGTCAGAGCTGAAGAATCACCAGGAGGACCCAGAGAGTGAGAAATCCACACAGCAGTGACAGTGACAGACAGTCTGAAGAAGACCCACCACAGTCCACTCCACGCACAGCACAGGTAAGCCAGTAGTGGCTTGGATCTTGGGGTGTACTGGATGGCTTGAGGCTGGGGGGAGGGCTGAGGGGGCTACTGGTGGCCTGGGAGGTACTGAATGACCTGGAGGGGGTTACTGGATGGCCTGGGTGGGGTTGGATGGCTTTGGGGGTAATGGATGGCCTGGGGTGGTACTGGATTGCATGGGTTGTTACTGGATTGCCTGGGGGGGGATGGATGGCCTTGGGGGTAATGGATAGCCTAGGTGGTACTGGATGGCCTGGGGCAAGTACTGGATTGCCTGGGGTGGTGGATGGATGGCTTTGGGGGTAATGAGTGGCCTGGGGGGCCCAGACCTCTGTTTGGACCAGGGGCCCTGGGTCCTGTCAGTCCGCCCCTGGTGTCCACTGAGTCTGAGGAGGCGTAAGTAAACACTACTGAACCAATGCTGTCCAGTTCCACTAAATCATTCCTGGGGATATTGGGGAATTTAATGGTACGTGAGGAAGTGAAGGGTAGTACTAGTGAGAGCAGGACAGGTCAGGTGCCTGTGCCTGCTGCCAGACGTGCTGCCCCTGCTGCCACCAATGCTGCCCCTGCTGTCCCCAGTGCTGTGTCTGCTGCCAGTGCTGAACTTCTGTCACCAGTACTGTGCCGCTGTCAGACGTGCTGCCCCTGTTGCCACTAGGGCTGCACCTGCTGCCATTGTTGAACCTGCTGCCACTAGTACTGTGCCTGCTGTCAGACATGCTCCCCCTGCTGCCAGTACTGAAGCTGCTGCCACCAGTGCTGAACTGCTGCTAGTGTGTCTTGTAATACTCAGGAGGAAGAAGGAAAAAATGATGCCAAGTATGACAGCAAGGGACCCTAAGTCACACTTGCCATCCCCAAGCAGTACCGCCAGTACTAGCACTACTACTACAGTCCAGCAGCTTGTTAGCGTTAGGAATGAAGGAGCGGGTAATCAATATCCTCATATTACTAGTGACTGTGAGGAGGAAGACTCTGAGGCTGAATTTGACGTGGTTGGTGTTAGTAGTAGTAGCAGTAATGGTGAAGCAGCCAGTGGCACTAGTGTTAGGGGAGTGGTAGGAGAAGCATTTGAGAGCGTCCAGATTAGCGGTCAAGGGAACCCACACCATTCCTCTGGCAGTCCTCCCCTTCCCTTCACTAAAGTGTCCAAGTGGAACATGAGCCTGAAGATTAAGAGGCCAGAACTAGTGTTGGGGGTGAGCAGGCACAGAATTAATACCACCACCAGCAGCAGGAGCACAGATTAGCTGCATGTGCCTGCTACTACTGCTGTCAGTCTGCCTTCTTCAGGTAAAAAAGAAATTCTAAGTGTGACATTAATGGACTCTCTGTCACATTGCTCATAACATCCTCCAAGCAGCAGTGTGATGTCTGTAATAGAGCAGCAGCAGCAGGAGCATGTAGGGACTAGTCGTGGTGGTGGTGGTGATGATGATGTTGGAGAAGCTGGGGTAAGAGACATTGATGGCCTTTTTCTCAGAAACTCAGAAGGAATGGGACACAGATATGAGGATGGGCATCACCACCACCACTAGCAGTGAGATTTTGGAATTTGAGGAATTTGCAACTGCTTTAATTCCTGCTGCTGCTGAGATGCAAGGGCAGCAGGATACTGAGGAGCAAGCTAGTGTGCCACAAACCACTGTGGACACAGTGGGAATGGGGTCAACAAGTGTTGATGGACTAGGACCGGTTCCACTTGCCAGTGGCAGCAATACTCCTGGTCCTAGTTGCAGTGCTGAATTTGAGGCAGTAGCAGCAACAGCAGCAACATTATCCACTGCCACAGACAGTGAAGGGGAATGTGGAGGACCAGAAGAAAGAGGCAATTATTCTCAAACTGTTCCACCTTTTCCGTCCCCACTGAAGTCATAGGTGTGGGACTTTTTTCTCTTGGGGCAGTCACAATGCAGTCATCACCAACAGCACTGTGCACAATTAGTGACAAGTCAGTGAGAAGAGGAAAGGAGGGAACACACCTTGGCACAAGCACCCTGATATCATACATGAAACACGGACACCATGACATTTATGTCAAACATGTTAAACACCAACCACAAAAATCAAGCACTGCTGTTGCTGTACCTCCTGACTCTCCAGAAAGACAACAAGAGGTTTGCTTCTAACAAGCCTAAGTCCTACAAATCAATGTTTCTTCAGGGCTTGTGCCTCTAACAACAGATCTGATAAATCATCCTCTACAAAATACTCTACCAAGTCAAGTATCAGTCCATCCCAGTGGTATCTTATGTCAGGAGGTTCCTGTCTCTATCACTTTACATACACATTTCTTATTTTACATAGTAACATAGTAATTTAGGTTGAAAAAAAGACTTGCGTCCACCCTTTTCCTATTCCTGTTTACCGTTGTTGATCCAAAAGAAGGCAAAAAACACCCTCAATATAGCGATTTCAAATTCTGCCTTGAATGGGGGGGGGGATTCCCTCTTGATTCCAAATGGCAATCAGATTTCTCCTTGGATCAACAAGCCCTAAGTAAATATTAATCCCAATACTAACGTACATAGCCCTCTATGTTATTGTCACGGTTTGTTACGACTCACAGACACAAAGTTAGGTAAAAACACAACTTTATTGAAAAAATAATTAAAATGATCCCTTAGGATTCCAACACGTACATACAACATTTAATAATAGAAAAGCACAGATAATATAGGCTCTACCGGTCTTGCCAATATACCGGGCAAGACAGCCTGAGGATACAGGGACAGTAGGCTCTACCGGCCTTGCCAATACCGGGTATGGCAACCTTCAGATGGAATAATGTACCAGGTTCTACTGGCCTTACCAATATACCGGGCAAGGCAGCCCAAGGAACTATACATAAGCTCTACCGGCATTGCCAATCCCGGTTAAGGCAACCTTCTGATGGAATAATGTACCAGGTTCTACCGGCCTTACCAATATACCGGGCAAGGCAGCTCAAGGAACTATACATATAGGCACACCGACAGAGTATGACCTAAAGTACTTTTGGAGCAAACCAGCGTCCACACGCTGGGACCAACAACTGATCTGTAGAGCCGCAAGGCTTGGAGGATAACCCAATGTCCGCACGCTGGGACTAACAACTGATTTGTATAGCCGCAAGGCTTCTGGAGCAAACCAGCCTCCGCACGCTGGGACCAACAACTGATTGTATAGCCGCAAGGCTTCTGGAGCAAACCAGCATCCGCACGCTGGGACCAACAACTGATTGTATAGCTGCAAGGCTTCGGGAGCAAACCAGCGTCCGCACGCTGGGACCAACAACTGATAGTATAGCCGCAAGGCTTCTGGAGCAAACCAGCGTCCGCACTCTGGGACCAACAACTGATTTGTATAGCCGCAAGGCTTGGAGGATAACCCAGCGTCCGCACGCTGGGACTAACAACTGATAGTATAGCCGCAAGGCTTCTGGAGCAAACCAGCGTCCGCACGCTGGGACCAACAACTGATTTGTATAGCCGCAAGGCTTGGAGGATAACCCAGCGTCCGCACACTGGGACCAACAACTGATAGTATAGCCGCAAGGCTTCTGGAGCAAACCAGCGTCCGCACGCTGGGACCAACAACTGATTTGTATAGCCGCAAAGCTTGGAGGATAACCCAACGTCCGCACGCTGGGACTAACAACTGATTTGTATAGCCGCAAGGCTTCTGGAGCAAACCAGCGTCCGCACACTGGGACCAACAACTGATTGTATAGCCGCAAGGCTTCTGGAGCAAACCAGCGTCCGCACGCTGGGACCAACAACTGATTGTATAGCCGCAAGGCTTCGGGAGCAAACCAGCGTCCGCACGCTGGGACCAACAACTGATTTGTATAGCCGCAAAGCTTGGAGGATAACCCAACGTCCGCACGCTGGGACTAACAACTGATTTGTATAGCCGCAAGGCTTCTGGAGCAAACCAGCCTCCGCACGCTGGGACTAACAACTGATTGTATAGCCGCAAGGCTTCTGGAGCAAACCAGCGTCCGCACGCTGGGACCAACAACTGATTGTATAGCCGCAAGGCTTCGGGAGCAAACCAGCGTCCGCAGGCTGGGACCAACAACTGATAGTATAGCCGCAAGGCTTCTGGAGCAAACCAGCGTCCGCACGCTGGGACCAACAACTGATTTGTATAGCCGCAAGGCTTGGAGGATAACCCAACGTCCGCACGCTGGGACTAACAACTGATTTGTATAGCCGCAAGGCTTCTGGAGCAAACCAGCATCCGCAAGCTGGGACCAACAACTGATTGTATAGCCGTAAGGCTTGGAGAAAACCAGCATCCGCACGCTGGGACTGCAAAATGTCGCCAAGGCGACCAAGCTAACGGGTCATCAGGACACAGCAGGCAGGACAGGAGATGACAGGAACCAGCAGGGCGATCAACTGCTCAGGAAGCGGCAGCGAAAATGATCAGCAGGAAACAGCAACCTTCAAAGGACTAGGCCGGAACCAACACGTGAACAGCATTGCAGACAGGAGAATCAGGAACAAGATGCAATCTAGAACTCAGGAACACAGCAACAGGCCCAAACGACTACTGGAACAAGGTGAAAGCGAATGTGGTCAGAGACACCACGAAAGGGCAGCCAAGGGGTGCCCAAACCAGGTTTAAATAGGCAGTATGAGGTGGGTTAAAGGCAGACAGCCAACAGGAGCCCCCTAATGGTGACAGGCAAGGAAATGCATCAATCACGGGCACCGTGATAGTTATGCTCTTTTAAATAAGTATCCAGGCCCTTTTTAAAGGCATCTAATGTATTCGATAGCACCACCTCCTCAAACAGTGAATTCCATACCTTTATTGTCCTTACAGTAAAGAAACCCTTCCGCTGTTGTAGATTAAATCTCCTTTCCTCAAGTCTAAGCGGGTGTCCCCTTGTCCTATGTACTGTTCTGTTAATGAACAGGTCTTTGGAGAGCCCTTTGTATGGGGCCTGAACATATTTATATAGTGTTATCATATCCCCTCTAAGACGCCGTTTCTCTAGTGTATACAAGTTTAACTTTTCTAGCCTTTCTTCATAACTAAAACTTTCCATTCCCCTTACTAGTTTTGTAGCCGCCCTCTGCACTTTCTCTAGTTCCATAATGTCCTTTTTCAGAAAGGGCGCCCAGAATTGAACAGCATATTCTAGGTGGGGTCTTACCATGGACCTGTAAATAGGCATAATAATATCTTCCTCCCTTGAGTCAATACCCCTTTTAATACATGCCAATATCTTATTGGCCTTTGCAGCTGCCAGCTGGCACTGCATGCTACTGCTAAGTCTATTGTCTACCATTACTCCCAAATCCTTTTCATTTGTAGATTTCCCCAGAGAAACACCATTTATACTATATGTTGCATTTTTATTATTATACCCAAAATGCGTAACTTTATACTTGTCTATATTGAATCTCATTTGCCATTTACCTGCCCAGTTACTCAGTTTGTCCAAATCCTCTTGTAATGAAGACACATCCAGTTCAGAATTTATTACCTTACTTAATTTTGTGTCATCGGCAAACACTGATACATGGCTCTCTATGCCCTCTGGGAGGTCATTAATAAACAAATTAAAAAGAAGAGGACCCAGGACAGATCCCTGAGGTATTCCACTTATCAAACTCCACAAATTCACAGCTGGTTATAGTGGTGATACCCATCTCCATTTGCATATCTGTCTCCCATTCCATCTCACTTTCAACTAAAAAGGCCTTTAATGTCTCTTCTAGGGATGGGCGAACATTGTCGCCATGTTCCAGAGAGAAATTTTGCAAAAACCACGTTGTTATCCTCTTTTTCACGGGAAAATCCACTTTAAAATTAGTGGTTAAAATGTTCTCATCTTTCTCCCATTGGCCAAAATCTTTCCCTATTTTTTCAAAGGCTAAAATTTTTTGCCCATTGATTTACATTCTTTTCGCATTTCCGCTATAAAAAAGTGATGTTTCGCTGAAGGCAGACACAATAGAAGCAGCTACAAAGCGAGATAGATGTGCTGTGCTGTTCTTTTGTGATATTTAGCAAAAATTGAGGCAGGACAGGATCATAGTGATTTCTATCACTATGAGCAGCAAAAAAAGGAACTGGAAGGATCCTTATTATGTATCCACTGAGTCTGAGGAGAAGGAGGAGGAGGAAGTGGCTAGCAGTACTCAACCAATGCTGTCCAGTCCCCCTAAATCACCCCAAGGAATCTAATAAGAAGGGAAGTAGAAAAGGAAATGGGAAAGAAGGGAGAAAAGGGAATGGGAAGGAAGGGAGAAAAGGATAGTGAGAGCAGGACAGGTCAGCTGCCTGTGCCTGCTGCAAGACGTGCTGCCCCTTCTGCCAGTGCCACCAGTTCTGATCCTGCAGCCACTAGTGTTGTACCTGTTGCCAGACGTGTTGCCCCTTCTGCCAGTGCCACCATTTCTGTAACCTCAGCCACTAGTGTTGTACTTGTTGCCAGATGTGCTGCCCCTGCTGCCAGTGCTAGTCATCCAGACTAGCAGTCAAGGGAGCCCCGGGACTGGGAGTTCTCCCCTTCTCTTCACTACAGTGTCCAGGTGGAACATGAACCTGAAGAGACCAGAACTGGTGTTGGGGGAGGAGAGCAGGCTGAGAATTGATACCACCACCACCAGCAGGAGCACAGATCAGCTGCCTGTGCCTGCTGCTATTTCTTCTAGTGCTGGTCTGCCTTCTTCTTAAGGTCAAAAGGCAATGGCAAGTGTGACATTAGGGGACCCTCTGTTACATTGCTCGTCACCTCCTCCAAGCAGCAGTGATATGTCTGCAATAGAGCAGCAGCAGCAACAACAGCATGTAGGGACTAGTGGTGGTGGTGATGATGCTGGAGAAGCTGGGGTTAAAGAGACATTGATGGCCTTTTTAGCAGAAACTGAGAAGGAATGGGGGACAGGAATGAGAATGGGCATCACCACCACCACTAGCAAGGATATCTTGAAATTAGAGGAATTTGCAACTGCTCTAATTCCTTCTGATGCTGAGCTGCAAGGGCAGCAGGATGCTGAGGAGCAGGTTAGTGTGCCACAGACCACCGTGGACACAGTGGGAATGGGGTCAACAAGCGGGACTAGGACAGGTTCCACTTGCCAGCAGTAGCAATACTCCTGATCCTAGTTGTAATGCTGACTCTGAGGCAGTAGCAGAAAAAGCAGAAACATTATCCGCTGCCACAGACAATGAAGGGGAATGTGGAGGACAAGAAGAAAGAGGCCATTCTCCTCCACCTTTCCCCTTCCCTCTGAAGTCATCATGGGTGTGGGACTATTTTTCTGTCGGGGCAGGCACATAACAGTCATCAGCAACGGCACTGTGCACAATTTGTGACAAGTCAGTGAAAAGAGGAAAGGAGGGAACACACCTTGGCTCAAGCTCCCTCATATCACACATGAAACACAGACACCATGACATTTATCCAAACATCTTAAAGCCAAACACCCACCACAGAAATCAAGCACTGCTTTTGCTGTCCCTGACTCACCAGAAAGGCAACAAGAGGTGAGGCGTAGATAAAGAAGAGGAGGAATAGAACAACCCAGGAAGAGACTGGAATTTCCATGATGAGTGAAACAACTAGCTCACCATCACCTTCTAGGGTAACTACATCTTTTGCCAATCCTCCTCTTTCATTACCTCCCCCGCCAAATGATAGCCACTCTGTTGATGTTAGGATGTGGCAGTTCATCTCTATCCATTGCACACTGTGTGGTGCACTGACCAAACACGCCAGTGTGGTGGAGGAGAATCACAATCAGTGCATCAAGCAGCATCTGAGGAGATTCCATTCTGCAGAATATGCTAATATGGTGGCAGGGAGGGTTCATCGCTACTATTAAACTATCAGCAAGTTGTCATGTGTCCTTAGCGGGTGTGGAAAAGGGGTACAGTGAGAGCGGCAGTACTTGGATCGGGTTCCATGGTGTTTGGATACAGTTGTGCCCCCAGATGTTATTTACCACACACATATTGTGCACATTGCAGTTGCTGAGGAGACCCACTGATCCTGCTCTCAAAGGAAAAACTATATTCTTATAACAACACATCCATGATGATTTTGGAGGAAGGTCAGGTGGAGAAAATTTAATGGCCAACTTGTTCTTTTCTCCACAAATACTGGGGGCTAGTTATTCTGCTGCTACTGCCTCAGACGCATCACTGGAGCCAGTCATGGCAAGTGGAACCTTCATCATCCATCTTCCATGTTACTGCTATTGTTGATCCCATTCCCTTTCAGCTGCCTAATCATCCTGCTGCTTAAACAATTCAGCAGCAGCAGTACGAACAGCAGTTGCAACTCAGGAGGACATTTGACAGTGGCCACTGGCCAACATGACCTGCTGGCATTAGGCCAGTAGGGCATTTTTATTTTTTTCTTAGGGCTTGTGTTTTGAAAATAAATAAATAAAACAAATCCTACGAAAAAATAAACAATTTTTCATGGTTTGTTTCTAACAAGCCTAAGACCTACAAATCAATGTTTCCTTAGGGCTTGTGCCAAACAAGCTTAAGTCCTACAAATCAATGTTTCTTCAGGGCTTGGGCCTCTAATAAGTCTAAGTCCTACAAAGGCCTCTAACAACAAATCAAACAAATCATCCTCTACAAAATACTCTATCAAGTCAAGTATCAGTCCACCCCAGTGACAGCTGATGTCAGGGGGTTCCTGTCTCTGTCACTTTAAATACAAATGTCTTATTTTATTTTATTGATTTATTTTTTTATTAACTGTCCCCCCAATAGCAGTCAAGAAACCCCCCCTGTTCAAATGATTCATTCATTCACCAACACAGGCACCCTCCTGAGACCCCTTTATACCATGTCTTTTGGTTTTTATTTTATTTAGGATTTCTTTTTTATTAAGTGCCCCCAATACCAGTAAACAACCCCCCAAAAAATCATCCCCAGTTCAACTGATTCTTTCCCCACACCCCACCAACACAGGCACCCTCATGCCCCTTTTATACTGTGCCTTTGGGAAATAAAATATTATTTGTAATGTGTTGTGTGTAACGTTTATGTTCCCATTGATTTCAATGGGTGAAAAAAGCGGAAAAAAGCAGAAAATCAGCACTTTTCGCAGGAAATTTTTCACTAAGTGGAAAGTGTCATTTTTCACCGATTTCAGCTTGAGGCGAATGTTTCGCCCATCCCTAGTCTCTTCCACCCCAGCTGCCCAACCATCACCCTCATCACCAACTCTCCTAGTCCCATCTTACTGCTGCTGTTGCTCTACGAGTCTCACTTGTTGGAGATGACAAATATGCCAATACTGCTAACCAGTTCTGCCTTCTTCAGCATCATGTCCCAGAGGCAAAATGCAGGGGGAAGGGGAATCACAGGTTCAGGGGCATATTGTGGGCTCCCTTGACTGCTAGTCTAGCTCCTCAGCATCATACGTTTCACTTCCCTTTCCACCTCAGCAGAAGTATCTTCAACGGTCATGCTAGTCTACCAGCTGCTTCATCACAATTATCATCACCATCATCATCCCCTCCCTCACCCCCAACACTCCCTAGTTACTGAGTGGTATTAATGGGACTGCTTGCAGATGGCAAGGGTGACTCAGGGTTCCCTTCTGTCACACTTGTCATCATCCCTTTCTCCTCTTCCTGAGTATCAGAAGGAATATTGAAAGAAGCAGCAGCTGACCTATCCTGCTCACTACTACCCACTTCTTCATGTGTCTTTGCTGATGATGACTCAAATTTACCCCAGATCCCAAGGGAAGATGCAGGGTGACTGGGCATCATTGGGTCTGGGGAATCAGGGATCCCAAACCCTTCTATGCTGGTGGATGTCACTTCCCCCTACTCTGACTCACTGAAAGCATCACTATCCTTCCAGCTTCTCCTTTTTTTTTTTTTTTTTTTTTAAAGATAGCTGCTCATATTGTTAGCCAACAGTTTGAGCCTCTCCTGCCTTTATTTTGTCAAATAAATCACTGCAAAATAATTTAGCAGAACCCACTCGATCTCTCTAGCTGCATAGTTTTTGTTTTACTTCCTTGAAACAGCTCGTTTTTGTTGTGAAATCTTAAAGTACACGTAAGTCAATGGGATGGAACTTTGCAACCACTGAAAAAAACAAAAACATTTTTTGCGGTAGGCAAAAAAGAGAGAAAAAGCTGACAACCAAGTGGTTCTCACTGATTATTTTCACAGGAACACAAAGGAAGCGTTCACCCACCCCTAGTTAACAGTCCTATTTAAATTAATCAACATTTTCATTTGTACCCTTTAGTGCAGCTGTTTTGCCACATTATTCTTAATACATCAGCCTCATTGGCTCATCTTATCAAGATGTATGAACTTTCACTGAATGCTCTTTCTTCACATGATTATAATATTACTGCTGGTACTGCAGAGCAATGTTGTAGCCATATTTAAGTTCTTGATAAAGCTCCTAAACATTGATTCCATAAAGCTATACCTATAACACAAAGAAGATAGACCCATGAATGTGGTTATCACATGGGAAATGCATGCATTATTTGTCTTTTGAACTGCAACCAGGCATAGCACCTATTCTGGGGTAAGCAAATTGTTTAGTATCAAAATTTCATGAATTTTGAGCACACATCTAAATCGCACATTTAAAATGGATAGACATCAAAATGGTACATTTAAAATGTTGCTGTTTAAAATATCGCTTTACCCTAGCCTAACCTAAACTGTAGTGTTGAGCGAGCACCCCGATGCTCGGGTGCTCGGGTGCTCTGACCGAGCACCCCCTGAGGCTCGAGTGCTCGGCCGAGCACCCGAGCCCCATTGAATATAATGGGGCGACACGAGCATTACACCAGGCACCCCCTGCTCTGATGAGGGGAGGGTGCCTGGTCAATGCCCCCCTTCATCTCCGCTATGCCCCCTTCATCTCCGAATGCCCCCTTCATCTCCGCAATGTTCCCCTTCATCTCCGCTATGCCCCCTTCATCTCCGCTATGCCCCTCTTCCACAATGTCCCCCTTCATCTCCTCTATGCCCCTCTTCCACAATGTGCCCCTTCATCTCCGCTATGCCCCTCTTCCACAATGTCCCCCTTCATCTCCTCTATGGCATAGAGGAGATGAAGGGGGACATTGTGGAAGAGGGGCATAGCGGAGATGAAGGGGCACATTGTGGAAGAGGGGCATAGAGGAGATGAAGGGGGACATTGTGGAAGAGGGGCATAGCGGAGATGAAGGGGGACATTGTGGAAGAGGGGCATAGAGTCTATGCCCCTCTTCCACAATGTCCCCCTTCATCTCCGCAATGCCCCCTTCATCTCCGCAATGCCCCCGTACCTCCAGTCCCTGGTGGTCCAGCGGAGCGTCTTCAGATCTGTGCCTCTTCCGGCACAGATCCCCGCCACCCGAACATGGCGGGCGAGCACATGGCGGTACTCGACGAGTACCGCCATGTGCCGAGCAGAGCGATGCTCGAGCCGATCCGAGCATCGGCCGAGCACGCTCGCTCAACACTACTAAACTGTCCTAAATAACCTAAGTACTCTAAATTATCTACCCTAAAAAATTAACTGTTGATTAGTAAATTTACTGTACTAATGGCAGTGTATTAATGCCAAGGCCCAGGTATTTCAGTGAGTGGGCAAGGAAGAGGAGAATTGTGACTGAAAACTCAGACCACAATTCCTCACTGGAATGAAGAGACGCCATAGAGATAGCATGACATGGTTCCATGAGAAGCAAGGAGTCTATCTTTTGATGACAAGCCAAAATTGAGGGGGGGGGTACAGAGATCTCTATAAATGAGGTATAAGGAATTTTGCCATGTTAAGTAAAGGGAATATAACTTTCCATTTCGGTTTAGACAAGGGCAGTTCAATGTGGGTTTTATATGTAAAAGGTAATAGGAGCGGTTTGAGAAGGGATATACCAAGTCAATGAAATGTCAATATTTTAATTATGCCATTTTGATGGGAGTGACATTTTAACAATGTGTGGGTGTTAGGGGTATGTTTCTACATTTACTATGGGACTGCCCGGTTTTCCATAAATTGTGGGTAGACGTGACGTATACTGTTGTTTTAGTCCTGGAATTCACTTACCTATAACACCACACCTATGTATTCAGTCAATTATTCCAAATGATGTGTTTGAATCAGATGACAAAGCTCTGATACAAGAATTATTCATCATGGCGAGAAAGGTGTTGGCCATGAACTGGATGTCGGACAGGACTCCAGTGCAGAAGGCATGGTTAAACATGGTGTATCAGAACATACCACATTACAGACTTGTACGCTTGCACAGGGCACCCTTCAGAAATTTGATAGGGTTTGGGAAAAATGGCAGTCCAACTGTCCTCATATCTCAGAAAAAATATATTCATTTTCTTCAAAGATAGGATCATACACATGGATGGCACAGTATACCTCCATGATTATACAACTTTCCATTTTTAATTATTTATTTGTTAGTCTAATTTTTATTTCTCTATTTCTCCTTTTTATTTTACCTAGTACTACTTGAGAACAGAGCCCAAGGGGCTTGGGGGTTGTCGTGCTTGTAGGGGAGAGATTGGGGTATGGGTTATGTTAGGAATTCGGGGAGGGCAATAGTCCATTGTTGTTATAAGAAAATGTGAGTCATAATGTATTTTTATATTGTCATTTCAGTACTTTTATACTTGTAATATTGTTAATAGTCTTTCAGAAAACATTTGCATTTTTCCTTTCATACGTGACTCAATGACCGAGTGAATATGTAATTTTTACCTAAGGAAAATTGACTAATATGAGTTACTGGAAATCAATGCAAATAGTTGGATTGATACTTTTGCTTTGGACAATGTTATGCATTACTTTAGCTCTACTTTGTCTTGAAAAGTTATAATCCTGATTAGTGCAGCAATATATTTGAAAAACCATGTCAGAATTGACTGACATAAGTTCCACTGACGGCAATAAATTTTGAACATTATTTGCAGAACAATAATAGAACAAAACATGTATGAATTATTCACTATATAAAGAAGGATTCCAGTTAGGTATCTATAGCAGATTATTGCTATCAGATATGGATAAGGAGTCAGAAAAGCAGCCATTTATCAATAACTGAACATAGATATCATAGAAAGTTCTACAGCAAAATAAGCCTGAAAACCAATGTTTTTTTAATTAGTTTCCATTAACTTTTTAGGTGTTTCAGTATATAGTTACAACAAATTGCTTTTCTTTTTTCATTAATAAAGGGCCACAACCATGGAAAAAAAATATCTATCTATATGTGTGGTATGGCTCAGTTTTGTTACTATCATTGAAACATAAATTTCTCAGTGTATGGGTACATCTACTACTTCCTCCCCCCCCCAGGGTGATCTCATAATTCTTATTGTCATCTTATTGGCTGTTGGATTCTTATTGGCTGCTTTGACATCACGTATTGCAATGGAATGGAGAGCGCACAAACATTCACTATATAATTTATTTTATGATAGGCAGCATAATAAATGCTTTAGCACTCTCTGGGTTTAATTTTTACACTTTCATTGTTCAATTTCCATATCATCAGCAAGGTTTCAAACTGGTATTGTGTTGACAGTACAGGAATAGAGTTTGGACACTGAATCATCAGGCTTGGGAGTAACCCCAAGATATTAAAAAAATAAAAATAAATAAATAATATTTTTGAAAAGCAGGACTTAAGGACGTGTGAGTGCATTTTAATTGGAGCATTTGTCCATTATAGACATAACATCCATTTACTGGATTTTGGATGATACCCACAATTATCTCTATAATTTGTATATTACTGTAGTATCCATGGTTGTGAATTAGGATTCCTCCATTTCTCAGGTTAACTGCGTACCCCAAGTCTCCCGGCAAGAGGTGAAATGCAATGGTTTCTTTGAGCATAAAGGGTTAAAAATTTATTCACTGAGATTTTCAGCACTACATCTTTAAAGTCAAAGAAATTTGTATATGGAATGTTTTCCAAGTGCATCTGAAAGGCATGATGTCAAATCAACAACTGTGAATGTTTCAGAATTAAAGTGATTTTCTATAACCATTCTCATACCAGGCAACTGTGTGAAAAACAAGTGACAGCTTGTGCTAACTATGTTCCATAGTAATAGCATATTTTTTTCTTATTTGGAAGTTCATTGTTTATGACTAGACAAATGTTTTCAGCATGAAGTTTAGTTGTCATTTTGCATTCAGGATTGTAAAAGTTTTGTTATTTCTAGAAATATATATAGATGGCAAGACAGGAGTTCTCTTCTTAAATAATAATTCACAATTTCACAAAAGGAAAATAAAATTCTGGTGCTCATAAGCAGATGTTGGGCTGTGGGCTCTCAATTGCCACAAACAATAGATGCCTATGGAAAAATTGTCACACTCTCTCCATTCTGTATTTAAAGGGATAGTAATACTTCGTTTTAACTTTATTTTATTTTGTAGGCATTAAAAAAACATGAAGAATGATATAAGTCTTATCTCTCAAACCTTTATGGTTTATGAGATATTCACAAGCAAAGTTCCCCTCCCCGCTCCTTTTACCTAGTGTAAGCCATCTCTTCTCAGATGTGAGTCTAGTTGTATGACAGGACAGATAACAGAAGGGGACAATTTTCTTTGTATGAAAACAATGAAAGCCCTTCCCCCCTTGACAAGTTTTTCAGCTTTTTCCCTTATCTTAATTGAAGATTGTCCCTCTCTGCAGTCTACCTGGGCATCTCCCTTCTGATCTGGTTGAACAGGGGGGGATACTTTGTTTGTGAATATCTCTTAAACCATAAAGGTTTCAGAGATAAGACTTGTATCATTCTTCATGTTTTTTTAATGCCTACAAAATAAAATAAAGTTAAAACGAAGTATTACTATCCCTTTAAGCAGTTGCCTCCTTTCATTTGCCGGCCCAATGTCAGTGACGTGTTCAAACCAGAATGAATACAAAACAGAACAGGGTCTGTAAAATAATGCTTCTTACAGATGCATACAATTATGTGAAAAACAAATCACACATTTAGGTGATCACTGGTTGCATATGCAATCACTAATAACAAACAAGCCAACAGAAATACTGGAACCTGTCACTACTCAGATTGTTTCCACCTTTGAAATGAAGTGTACAGTAACATGGATAACATCCAAAAATAAAAGTGTATTAAAAAGAGCACACAATGCATTTCATGGTGAACAATGATTGCATCAGTAAATAAATGGCACTAATGTACACTTTGAAAGGAAGGAAAAGCCTACACGTCAAAGCATTCCCTAGAGCCGATTTTCTCTCTGTTGAAATGGTTACTAACCATGAAAGGCTGTAAGTGATTATTTTTTAATATAGTTTTAAATATTATCTTAGTAGCTGAGTACATGATTTCCAGTTTGTGGAGCTCTGTAAGATGATAGGTTCAGAGTGTAGACACCTGGCTTTTAGAAGAATCATATGGCTGGATACTAACTAGGAGGTGATGGGTTACAATAATCCTGCTGGCTTATTTGTTACTAGTTTTGCATATACAACTAGTTACCATCTAAATATGCGAGTGGTTTCTCAAGTTACTGTATGCGTCTGTATCGCCTGTGTGTTCTAGAGCACTATGTGCAGTTTCTGTTCTTTCTTATCATCAGCTCTCCAAATCTGCCTTTTGCAATAATGCTATGGAACAAGTTTTTGTTCTTTGAAGAATTTATTACACGTTATATATTTTTATTATTATTAGTATATTAGTTAAGTGTTTGTGGTTACAATCAAAGTAAAATATACTGAGTATTAAAACACATCCATATTCACTCAACATATAACTTTGTATAATTGTCATAGTGCCTGCATATTATCATGTGCATTAAAATTTCCATTCGGTTCATATGATATGGCCATACTTTGCCAATACGCTATCAAATCAAAGTGCTCTGATACATGCAAATCCCATTCTTTGCTTATTTTACTTTGCTTGTACAAATCTGCCAGCACAGCTCATTGTCTTCATTTAGATGTTGGCATATTAATCACAAGGCTGCTTATCTACTAAAGCATGCACTCCACCATTGTTAAGACGTGAATTGTGAGTAAACTCCAAATATCTACCCTATACTATAGCATGCTCAGGAGTCAAATTTCGTTGGTTTCCTCTATTATTTGCTAGGACATAGTGCTAAGCAAGCCACAGAGGAAAGAAATGTCCTACTTGCGTACAGATGAAAATGTTTAGTGTAAGTAGCTTGGCAAATTGGTGTTAGACAGATGAAACACTATTTTAGAGTGGGTACATCAACCTTCCTGGCTGGCAATCTGTAGTGTCCTAGGGGCAATCAGCAGGGCACCTAGGGGTAGAAGAGGACTTATAAGAACTTACACCAGTCCTTACACCTATATTAACACACATTTTCAACACCTCTCTCTCTCAACAGACACCTTCCCTTCTTCGTTCAAACTGGCACAATTTAAACCCCAAGACTAACCGAGACCCCACATGGCTCTCCACCTATGACTTCATGGCTCTCCACTTATCTTTCACAACATTCCTTTTTTGTATCTTCTACCAATAACACCTCCTCTACAGTCCCTCTGTCTGTGGGTGTGCCTCAATGCTCCATTCTGGGATTGCTAACTTTCTCACTGTGCGTCCTTTTATTGGGTGAACTTATTAATTCATTTGGCTTCAAGTTCCATCTATATGCCGATGAAACCCAAATTTACATGCCCACTCCTGATCTTTCATCTCAAATCCAGTTACAAATTTCAGACTGCCTCTTGGTCATATCCACCCGGATGGCCCACCATCAGCTGAAGATAAACATGTCCAAAACTGAACTTCTCATTTTCCCTCCAAGACCTTGCCCAACACCTAGCTTCACCAGTATAGTTGATGGAATTGGCATTACTCTGGTCAGCTCAGCACTCTGCCTTGGGGCCATATTTGATTCCTCCCTTTCCTTCTACACTCTCATTAACTTCATGGCCAGAACATCTTGTTTCTTTCTCCACAACATTGCTAACATCCACCAGTTCCACTCACAACATACTACTAAAACTCTCATACATGCTCTCATTCTGCCCCACTTAAACTATTGTAATGTCCTACTAATTGGTCAACCTGCTACCCATCTTTCACCTATGCAATCTGTTTCAAACTTGGCTGCACATATCGCCACGCTCTCCCCAAAAAACTGAACCTGTTCACATAATTCTTAGACAACTGTCATGGCTCCCTATTTGGCAATGCATCATTACAAAGTTCTTATTCTCACCATTAATGCTCTTCACACTGCTACTTCTCCTTATAAATCTTCCCTCATCTCTTCTTACGTTCCTGGCCACCTCCTTCTCTCAACACACATTGTCCTTCTTGTTGCACGATCCACACCATCTGTCCTACTCCTCTCCCATCTCAAACCTTTCACACTTTCTGCTCCCTACCTATGGAACTCCATAACCCTCTCCCTACATCATGAACATTCCCCTCTGTCTTTAAGTCTACCCTGAAATCTTATCTTCTGGAGCACTAGGACCATGCACTACCTTTGGCCAAACTCAGCACTTGACATCCTCATACCCTGTTGTCTGTCTCCTATTACCCATTTAGACTGTAAGCTCCTTGGGGCAGGGACCTCTCTCTTATTGTTTCTATTAATGTGATGCTTATTTTATCCCCTCTTATTTATTGTAACATACATCTATTGTAAGGCATTGCGTACACTGCATGGCTCCATATATATAAAGATACACATACATCAAAGTACTGGGATATGCAATCTTAGGATATTATAGGCACAATATTTCACTAAATCCAGTTTTAATTTTTAAGTGATTACGTGCAAGTTATATGGATTGTTATACAAAAACAATTATGGATGAGCAAAATTATTCGGCAAATTCAACATTTTTATGAAACATGCTGTTTCACAAGATCTAAAGAAGGTTTTGTTAAATATATGATTCATTTTACATTTTTCTTGCATTTTAATTAAACTAAATATCAGGAAAAGTGATTACGTGATGTCCAAAAAGGCACAACAAACACCAATAAAAACCAGTTTCTGTTCAGATCACTTATCTAAACAATGTATAACTTCTCAACCACTGCATATATCTCACTGTCTCAGTTATTCTCTCTCCATCTCCCTTTCTTCCTTCTCAAATGTCTCTCCTTTTCTCTTCCTCCTTCTATCCTTCTCTCTTCTACTCCCTTTTATTCTGTATCTTCTACTCTGAAGAAAATCCTGTGCTCTCAAATCATTTTTCCACCTCTGTGTGCAGCTGTAGAGGAGGTAGCGACTATGAGATGCTGCACCCCCCCCCATCTGTACCACACAGGCCTATGCCCATTCCAATGTGAGGGAATTTGAACAGAGATTGCCTTTATATATGGGCAGTCCCTGTTCCAATTCCCTCACAGCTATTGGCCAATCGACTTCGAGCTTATTCTTTCTCATGCACTCTCCTAGGATCCTGGTTTCTCCTGCCATGAGCCTTCCATCTCTCTCTCTCTCTCTCTCTATCTCTATCTTCAATGCTCCCACTCTCTCCTCTTTCTCCCTCTCATTCTCTCTCTCTCCACTTCTCATCCCTACTAATAACCAGTATTTTTATTTATTTATTTTTTTCCATATACAGATACAACATTAATTTAAAATTCCCTTTTCACACGTCTCTTTAAGCTATTAGCTCTAATCACGTTAGTAAAAACGTCATCACAAAAAACATAAACCATATGAAAATTCTGCCGACAGTGAGAAAGAAGCACAGATAGCAAGCCACCCACTTAAATATTTCCGCAGTGGATAAATTATATTGGGTTTTCAGTTGTGGGAAAGATTTCAGCTCCTGTGACATTAATAGATCCCTCAGAAATATTATTCCCTTTTCTCACCATGTCTTCAATGTTAAATTCGCTACATTACCGCAATCTGAACAAACTCAGGAACTCTTCCTCTCAACTCCATCTTTTTTTCAACTGAAACCAGACAGGGAGAATATGCTCCAATATCATACATTTATTCTTATTCATACACTTCTCTTCTATGATCCCCCACACCAATTGGGACAGATCCCTAATACCACAAACTTCTGTCTCTATCCAATACGAAGGTTCCAATTTTGCATGCACCACCTGCATCTTGTATACCTGATATAGGTTACAGACTTCATAATAGTCTGCTATCAAAGGATAACCTAATCCTCCCTGTCTGATTATATTTGACAACCTCTGTGAACCAATTCTCAGTCTTTTTCCCCTCCAGAAATAGTTACTAAAACCTGTCTCGATAATCTCTAACCAGCTTTTAGGGATTCCTAGAGGTACCATTTTGAATAAGGAAATCCACTTTGGGAGTATATAAGCCTTCAGAGTATTAATTCTACACCACCATGAAATAGCCTTCCCACCCCATTCCTTCAGATAGTGGTTTGTAAACTTCATCAAACTCAAAAAAATTAATTCCATCATTCTGTCTATTTTATTAGGAACAATCACCCCTAAGTATTTCATCTCTTTCTTTCCACATTCCAGATGATATTTATGCTGTGACCTTTGTTCAGATTTAACTTGTAATTGGATATCCTGCTGTACCTCACCACCTCCTCTATAAATTACTCCAGGGAGTTTACTGGATCAGTGAGGGACAGTATAATATCATCCACATAAAGTCAGGCTTTCAATTCTTGATCTCCCACCTGAAAACCTCTTATCTCTACATTTTCCTTATATTACTGACAAAAGGTTCTATAGAGAAGATATATAATATGGGTGAGAGTTGACAACCTTTTCTCATTCCATTATTTAAATTAAACCACTCTGAACACAATTTCACACTCACAACCCTGGCAGTAGATCCTATTTATAGGGTTCTAATAGCTCTCAACATCCACCCATCTATTCCAAATCTCTGCAGAACCTGGAACATATATCCATACCCGACCCTTTTCTGCATCCAATGACAGGGTCAGGAGGAGACTTCGGTCTTCTCAGACAAATCTAAGATATCTATGATCCTTCTTGTATTATCAGATGACATTCTCCCTGGTACAAAGCCAATTTGATCTATATGTACCAACCCAGGCAGAAGGATCTTCATCCTCTTCGCCAACACTGCAGAAAATATCTTGGGGTATGCATTTATAAGAGAGACAGAGTGATAATTTGAAATCTCTAAAGGCGTTTTATCATGTTTTAATATTGGAAGTATATTGGCCCTAAGCATCTCCGCAGGGAAGCAGCCACTACTCACTATTTCATTAAATGCGCTAACTAAATGCTCTACAATATCATTTTTATATAACTTATAAAATAAATTCCCATATCCATCTGGCTCTGTGTCTTTTGTTTCTCTAATTTATCTATCATATTTTAAGACCTCTACTTTGGTGATCTGCTTATTTAATATTTCCAATTGCTCCTTTGTAACTTTAACTTATTTGTAAGAATTGTACTTGCTCTATTACCCCCCTGATAGTATTTCATCCCTAATTTTTCCAAATTTCTATTTACTTTAGCTAATTCCATCTGATTTATTTTTTCCTTAAGACCTTTCATTTTGACCACATCCTCTTCGTTAAACTTTGCTTCTTTAATCACTTTTAGGATCTTATAGTAATCTATATATAACTTTACTAATGAGACTGCCTTCTGTTTATTCATTTTGTGCTTTAGTTTAATCAAGTGACCCCGTATCACTGCCTTAAAAGCATACCATTTTACTTTAGACAGCATGTCCTCCATGCAGTTTTCTCAGAAATAATTATCTATCATTTGGCCTATAAATTCCCTGTTATCCCTACTATGCAACAAGTAATCATCCAATTTCCAAGCTGTAAAAGGTCGTTTTTGAACACCATCAGAAATCTCCAAATATACCATGCTATGGTCTGACCAGACATTTTCTTTAATATATACCTTATCTGTTCTTCCTGCTACATCTGTGTCCCCCAAAAACATGTCTATCCTAGAGAGAGAGAGTGATAAACCCTCGAAAAATACATAAAATCTTGTACCCCTGGATGATAAATACTCCATATATCATACAAATTTGAACGCATCACAGTGTTCCCCAATGTTTTTTACAATTTCTTAATATTTCCAAGACTTTTAAATGGGATCTTATATTTCTTATCAAACTCAGCATCTAATACTCCATTGATATCCCCAGCAACTATTAAACTATCCACTCTAACTCTCTCCACTCTTTCATTATCTTTATCAAGCAACAAACTGGGGACACATTTGGCAAATATACATTCACTGGCGTATAGAGCACACCATTTATTTTTGCCACCATTATTATATATCTACTCTCCACATCAACCTCCTGATAAATTATTTCCAAATCCACCCTATTTGTGAATACTATGGCCACTCCTTGTTTTTTCTTTGGATATACAGAGAAAACAAGCTGTTTATAACAGGAGGCGCCCCATTTTCTATACTCCATATTACACCTGTGCATCTCCTGTATAAAGGCTATATCAACTCTATCCTCCCTTATGGTCTTATACACCATCTGTCTTTTATATGGGGTATTTAGACCCTGTACGTTCATGTAGACAAACTTAATATTACATCCCACAACCTACGGCTCATCATCCTACTTCCTCCCCACTTTGGCAACACCACATATAACATATATAAAAAAAAAAAATAAAATCCACTAAAAGGGGGGCTCCCCTATTCTCCCCCACCCTCGTCTGAGAACCTGGAACTCGTCCAGATACTCAATTCTTTGTGTCCCGGCCGGCTCCAAAAGGGACTGACAGCGCAGGCGCACCGACGTCACTATGACAAGATGTCCGTGCTTCCTGCTACTGTCAGCCTCCGAAAAATTCAAAAATCTTTGAAACCAGGTAATATTTCTGGTGACTAGCGCTACTAAGCAGCTAGTTGCCAGATGAAGACTTAATTAATGTAAAGTTTTTGCGGGGTGGTAGTTCCCCTTTAAGCAAGCTAGACTAAAGAACCAACTGCTATATTTCCCTTAATATCTTAAACATGGCTGAATCTTAGGAATTTTAGAAATTTTAAGAATTGTAGGTGGACATAGGTCAGAAGAGAAATATATCCTATAATATTGGATATTTATTGCAAAAGCCATATCTAATAACGTCTATTATCACCAACCCTAATAGAGTCTGGGAAGAGAGGAGTGAAAAGGAAGAGAGGAGTGAATTAAAAAAAAAAAGCTATCTTTAAGACCCTAAACCATACCTAATGCGCATACCCAATCCCCAATTTGCTTCTCCTCAATCTTTAAACCTAATCGACTATGTATATTTGTTAACACATTAATATTTACCACCACCTGATACTTTGACACATTGTAATTTCAATCTTATTTTCCACATGTTATATATAGTGTTTCTGTTCCTTATCTTACTTCTCCTCACTCTTGAACATACTCCACTCTGTGTTCTCTAATAAAATCTTCAGTTATTAGCATTAATATCGTTCAAAACCCAATTCATTAACACCGTGTAACGTCTAATCAAATCTCATTATCCAAATTTTCTATCGTGTTCAACTGTTTATCAAACCTTTGACATACAATACATACATGCAATATTCTTTCTTCCTTATTCTTTCCTTATCTCACCTACCCTCCCTTCCCCCTCCTTTCTCCCCTCTCTACCCCTTCCCATTCCCTTCTTTATTCCCCCTGTCTCCCCTTTCTCTCTTCCTCCTCACCTTCTCTTTTCATCCCCCTCTCTCTACTTCCCTTTTTCTCCATCCTTGGATTACATCCCTTCCCTGCAGAAGGAGAAACATCTGTACCCCGTCTAAAAATAGCCCTTCAACTCCCCAACATTTAAGTAAGGACATGATAATTGTTTGATTGCATTGACTAATAGATAAATAAGTCCAGTTGATACTGTGAAGGTGGTTTGTTGTGTACCACATAAAAAAAACAAAATACCTATTCATACAGAGTAATATTTATAATATTCCCGATCATTTTATGAGGTGGGGGAGACATCACCTCCTTCACATAAAATTTACAAATATTACAGTCTAATTATATGATCTTGTATAATTTCATGAAGTTCAGTATTTTTTCAGATCCCACCTTGTTCACAATCACAGGTCTGACTGGGAGACATACCATCAACAGGTCAGTGGTACCACAATTAGCAGCAGCAGAAGCACTCATAAAATTGGCCATGGTTCTGGGACACATCTCCTACAATAGTCATTGACTTTCCACAAATGCTGCTTCCACCACATCACCTCCTCCACTCATGTTGTTAAATCTATCAAGTTACAGGGTTCTTCTTCCATGTACTACCAACCCATACTTACCGAGTTCTTGGGAAGGAGTCAAAAACCTCACAAAAACAATCCCAAAGCTTAGGAATGGCAAGGTTGCCAAGATACAAAGAAAAAATGACCACAATACTACAATAATTGACCCCATACTAGAGATAAGTATATATGTATATACAAAACTTGGTAAAATATAAATTATGTCAAACTAATGATGATGCTAAAATAAGAATTGATAATAAATAAAAAGGTCACTCAAACAAATAATTGTCCGAATAATCACAATGTCCAAATACAATACTACAAACCCATCAGCTCTGACCTTGGCAGATGAGAAATATGAATTCGTCAATAGTTCTGAAGTCCCAGAGCAAGGGGAGAATTAGATTTATGAACAGATTCACACACTAACAAAACTCGAATGCTTCGAGTCCCAGCTGATGGTCCTGTACTTGACCATTTAATGAAATGCAAACAATGGAAGGCTTGACTGCTCTGAATCATAATCAATATGTAAATAAAGGAAAAAAGAGACAATTCCAAGTGTAATATGTATAAATAATAATAATAAATATAAAATTGCACAAGGAAATATCCCCAAAGGGTATAGAGCAACTTGGGGTCCATAAGCCCCCATATAGTCTTGATGTCGTGTCCTCCTTTGCTGTTTTCCTGGTACCTTAGTCCTTTGTGATGATGGTAATAGTCCTTCCCAGAACAGTTAGTATCTCGGCCTTAGGTGACATGGACTGCATGCCAGCTCAGAATCTTCTTCTAAGGATGCCACTTAGATGTGAAGTGGAATGGGAAAGAAACACTTAGGACTGGCCCGACAGGTGCTCAAATGGATTAAATGGAAGAACTAAATGAAGGGGCAAACTCACGGGGATGTGGGGCAAGGCCCAGCACCACAGAGTTCAAAACTGATAAAAATGGGGCCAAGTGTGTTTTCATCAGCCTACTGCCTGCTTCATCAAAGGCCAGACAAACAGAAGCGACTGGCACGTACATCACTTTAAGCTACCCCCACTTCCATTTGTAACTATAAGATGCATGCACTGATACAATAAAATATAAAACTCAATGATAAAATGACACATGAGAATATGAATACATTAATAAAATATAACCATTCAAATACTGATGTGTAAAATTACAAGAATAGTAAAATAGTGAAAATAAGTGCATATTCCAATTTCAGTGATAACCTAATCATGGCAGTGAATGAACACAGCCATCTATTGACCAAGAATACACACTGACACAAGGGGAAACAATTAGTTACATTAATGGCACCTAGTTATCTTGTTAAAGAACCAAGGGAAATACCTGCAACATTACAATGAATGCCCTTGTGTCTCTCCGTGTGCTTTCCTGGACTCCTATATTTAGAGCTTAGAATCACTGTTTGCATCCACTTGGCCTGAGTTCAAAACAGCTCAAATTGGATAAACTGTGTTCATTAGAAAACATATCCATACAGACATTGGGCAAGAATGACAATATCTGTAAAGCTTGCTCAAAACACAGAATAAAAATCACACACAAACTAAGAGACACCCTAAAAGCAATGTGAATAGATAATTAAACAAATAATTAAATGAAAGCTGCAAAATCTATGTCAATACTTATGTCATTTGGCTCCAGGGTTTGCAACTCATAATCTTATATATCCAAAAGGTTTCCCTTTGTCTTAATTGACACAATCTGTCCCGTCCTCTATAGTTGTTCACTACTCTCTCAATGAGATGAACATTGTTCTCATTAATCTGGTTATAATTAAACTTTTGTATAGGATGATATTCTGACTAAAATGACTGGAACTATTAAGAAAAACACTGTGCCACAGCCCCATGTACAGGTTATCAAATGATGGAGCAAAAGTGGACCCCATATCCACTCCATTTTTCAGTAAATAAAACTGTCCCTCAAAACAGAAGTAGTTGTGATCCAAAACAAACAATATGCAACCCAATCTAAACTTCTGGTGAGCAAGGGGCAGCACATTAGATATATAAGGGAAGTGGCCTCAATTCCTCTTTCATGTGGTATGCAGGTATATAAAGCCTGCACATAACATGTAGCCCAACTGTAGCCCTTCTGCCACACTACATCTTTTGACTGTGGATAAAGGCTGCATGGTGTTCTACGAATATGATGGACGTTTCGTGACCATAGGTTATAGGAACTCATCCGCGTATTCAAATACTCAAATGGTAAGAAAAGCTTTCTGAGGAACAATTGGTCTTCCAGGAAGGTTGGTTAGACCCTTGTGAACTTTGTGAGGATGAGAGAATATCAGAATAAGTGGATCCACCCTAAAAAGGAACTGATGCTTCTCATTGTTGATTATGCCTACAGCCTTACCAACAGCCAGCATCTCTATGCGTTCAGTAATATATGTCTTGTGTAGGATTGAGCGTAGTCTATCTGCTTCTTGTATGTATTGAAACCTATACTGTAAGACCACTCCACCCCCTTTGTATGCATTTCTAATAATAATGTCTTTGTCCCCCTCAAGGCATTTTAAGGCCTTTTTCTCATGTAGTTCAGATTTGATATCAATTATTTATTGGACCTTATCTTTTTGAAATCCTGCAACACCATCTTTACAAAATCCATGATGGGTTCCCCCTGTGATGATCTGGGATAAAAGGTGGACCATGTCTTCTTGGTTGCATGAATAGGAGGTCAAAGATCTACATTGTTCTCTTCCTGTTCAAACATCTCAAGGCAACAAACATCAAGCTTTTCCCTGACAGAAACAGTGTTAGTACAGAATTCTCTGGCTGGGGGCTTGGGGCAAGCATTTTCCTAAGTGCAGTCAAGACTTCCATTGTTTATATTTCATAAGATGATCAAGTACAGAACCACCAGATGGGACTAGCAGCATAGGATTTGTTACTGTACGAATCTATTCATAAATCAATTACTCCCTTTGCTCTGGGACATCAGAACTATTGATGAATTCATATTACATATTACTATATATTACATATTACTACTATAACTACTTCTATAACCTGGGACTTTCTAATGGTTTTGTGCTATTGTATTTGGGCACTGATATTATTCATTCATTTATTTGTTGTAGTGACCTTTTTATTTATTATCAGTTCTTATTTTATCGTCAATATTTGTTTTCATATAGTTTATATTTCACCCAGTTTTGTGTGTATATTTATACTTATCTCTTGCAGCAGCCATCTCTGATAACTGTGATTCAAATTTCTTTATGGAATAAGAACTCTGGTGACTTTTTAATTTGTATAATTGAATTCTGTGAGTCTTTTTTGTGATTCTGTGTTGCCTATTTAGATTTGTAACTCCTTTACAACTCAGGGAATATTGTGGCTTAATTTGGGGGTCTGGTGTTCCTTTTAGAAGAGAGGTACAGGGAGTGCATTGGAAAATTTTCTGCCAGATCTGCTCCTCCCAGCCATTGAAGGATATACGTGAAGTGGGCCACCACCTGTTGCTCTTGCATGTGTGGCCAGATGCCTCATCTTATTTTTTACTCTCCTCTTGCAGTCTGTCCAGTGCTTTTTATCCCATCGACTGTTCGCCTGCACCTTGACTCTGAGTTGACCGACTCTTCCACGTCACTCCATGCCTGCTTTCTCCGGGCACCTATTCTCTTGCTCCTTTCAGTGGTGAATAAGATGCTTTCCCTCTCCAGTATACCCCTCATTAACACCATGTCCTCCTCATAGGTGAACATGGGTTCTCTGAGCCTGTCCCCCTCCACTGTTGTCTCAGCTTGCTGAGTTGGTGTTTGAGGCCCTGTCTGTGCTGGCCCTGGCTGTATGTATCCCTCCCCGATATCCACAACCCGTTCCACTGCCAGTTTTGTCCCTGTCTTGTGTGTACCTGTCCCTCGGTGTGTACATCTTCTCCCACCTGCTCTTCCTCTCCCTCCCTGCCTAGAGATGCCCTGCTCTCCTTCCTCCTCTCCTGCACCTCTCCCCATCCCTCCAGCCTCCACTCCTCTCCCACTACTCTCCACCTCTCTCTCACACCCACTCACACTCAGGCACTTACAAAAGCACTCGGTCACAATCACTCTCTGCTTCTCCCTTTAACTCACTCAGTCACACTGTATAAAATAAATATAAATGTGTAGCATGTCAAACCAAAGATGTGTGTTCTGCTACCCACTCCGACTATACCTCTTTCTAGTGTCTACTCCTCTCTCTCTCACTAACTGTATCCTCCACCCCTGGGCCCTGTGCTCTAGCTCTATGAACCACGAAACACAGACATGGGTTGGCCATTTTTTGTGGGTATATTTAAATTTGCTGTAAAGATTTTGATACTTTTATGGATGTGGATTGGCTAGGGACTTGAATTGGCCTTGACAACACCTAAAGTGACCTGCTAATGTAAAACTTTGGCCAACTTCCTTGCGTTATTTTATATAGGATATCAACGCGCAGTGCTGAAAAAACTAATGATTTGCAGTAAAGTCGATCTGTGTGGCCTATGCTCGTTGTTACATGTACTAGTGCAGTTATAGGATAGCTGCGGAACACATGTTTGTTTCTTATATGGTATTTGTTTTTTCATTATCCACTGTTTTACCTGTGGTCATAGTATTGAGACCCAAATCTTTTGCTTTATTGTATTACAATGTGGTGGAAAAGAAAAGCATGTTATATAAAAAATGTGTAATTAATTATTAAGTGCTAACATATTCTGCAGTGCTTTACTCCTGGGAACACCGTACTCCGCCAAAAACAAAAAATAGTTTTTGTCGTTTGTAATGACTTTTCAAAGTACAGTGTCGTTGGGCTCATTAATAATTTCAGAGAGTGTCAGTTATGATCGGAAATATGTAGCTTGTCCTGACTGAAATGTCTTAACTAAGGACAAAAATGTCTTAACTAAAGACAAACATTCTCACATTCAGAACGTCACATTCCCTCCATTTTTTTCTTAATGTACACATTTTGTCTTTTGCAAGACATTTTTTTGTCGTTGGTTACAACAAATTTTCTTTTCTTCTATACAACACTGGAGAATAGTTTAGCCACACCCTTTCCCCGCCCCTTTGCCCAAAAATTCTGGAGTTGTGTCATACACAACGGATATTACTAGTTTTTTGTCATATACTCTATAGAAAATATATTGTTCATGCATACAATTACTTATTTTTGTTGTTCATACAACATTTTTTTGTCATTATTAGTGTTGAGCGAGCACCCTGATGCTCGGGTGCTCGGGTGCTCTGACCGAGCACCCCCTGAGGCTCGAGTGCTCGGCCGAGCACCCGAGCCCCATTCAAGTCAATGGGGCGACACCAGGCACCCCCTGCTCTGATGAGGGGAGGGTGCCTGGTCAATGCCCCCTTCATCTCCGCTATGCCCCCTTCATCTCCGAATGCCCCCTTCAGCTCCGCAATGTCCCCCTTCATCTCCGCTATGCCCCTCTTCCACAATGTGCCCCTTCATCTCCGCTATGCCCCTCTTCCACAATGTCCCCCTTCATCTCCTCTATGGCATAGAGGAGATGAAGGGGGACATTGTGGAAGAGGGGCATAGCGGAGATGAAGGGGGACATTGTGGAAGAGGGGCATAGCGGAGATGAAGGGGGACATTGTGGAACAGGGGCATAGCGGAGATGAAGGGGGACATTGTGGAAGACGGGCATAGCGGAGATGAAGGGGGACATTGTAGAGTCTATGCCCCTCTTCCACAATGTCCCCCTTCATCTTCGCAATGCCCCCTTCATCTCCGCAATGCCCCCGTACCTCCAGTCCCTGGTGGTCCAGCGGAGCGTCTTCGGATCTGTGCCTCTTCCGGCACAGATCCCCGCCACCCGAACATGGCGGGAGAGCACATGGCGGTACTCGACGAGTACCGCCATGTGCCGAGCAGAGCGATGCTCGAGCCGATCCGAGCATCGGCCGAGCACGCTCGCTCATCACTAGTCATTATCCCTTTGAACATACGGCCCCATGTGTGACATTAAAAACATAAACAGTGTGAAAAAAACAAATAAAAAAAATTGCACTTATAAACTATCCACCTGCGGTGGAATATATGTATATTTATTTGGTTTTCCTGTTTATGGAAATGTTGAAATATGTGCATTGTAGAGTAAAGTTTTAGAAGTTGAAAAAATATTTGGAAAGTTCAGAATAGTTTGTAATACAATTTTAGTTTCTAAATCTAAAAATCATTAAAGGGATAGTAATACTTAAAATGTATAAAAAATATGTTGTAGGGTTTATCCCCCTGAGTTAAACAAGAGTACTCCCACTGCTGAAAGATGTGTCATTCAAAAGTTATTAATTTTCAAAGTTGAATTTTTTAGGTGCAATATCACATTGGCCTGAAATGTTGCTACACCATCCTATGGAGATTTATGGTCCCGGAACCAGAGCTGTCCATAGGATCATGTAGCAACAGCGCCACTGTACAATTTCAGGCCACTGCGATATTGCACCTAAAAAATTCAACTTTAAAAATGAATAACTTTTGAATGAAACACATTTCTTGTTTTACTCAGGGGGATAAACCCTACAACATATTTTTTTTTACATTTTAAGTATTACTATCCCTTTAATGTCATGTAGATGTTTTATAGTTCTTAGTTTTTATAGTCTTGTTACAATAATTATTCATATTTACATTGTTATTATGATATTTTATCATCCTACATGAACTGGAATTCTACCAAAGAGCTCAGCTAAATTACTTGTTAAATGGCCTTAGAGTATAACAGATTGTATGTCCACATTCACATTGAATTCATACAGGATGTCTTTCTATTATATCTATGAAATAACAAATTCATCAATACCTAGAAGCATTTTTTTGCCCAATATATACATTACATCCAACAGTTACACAATATAGACAATAGGCTTAACCATCATACAGTATACGTCTGTTACATTTTAGCCTGTTACTGTTTTATAGTAGCTATTTGTCATTTTTATATATTTTCACTAACTATATAGTCATTATAATGTAGCTTTAGTGATACAATATAAATAATTTGTCTAATACACAGTGCAGAACTGTCATTATTAGTTCCAGACCACTAGACATACTAGCAGGTCAGGTTTTATGGATATTCTTAATTCAGCTCAGTAAATTAATTGAAATAACAGCTACACTGATTATTCACCTGGAATCAACTTAAGATATCCTAAAAACATGAACTTTAAGTATTCGCTGAGGACTGATGTTGGAAATCACTGATCTAGAATGTTGTTTTATTGTTATTTGCAACTTAATTTTTTTTATAATAGTCTACACTATTAATCTTGTCTCATTGCAGTAATGAAAGGGATAAAAAGGATACCTTGCAGCATAATAATTATATATCCAATAATATAGCATATTTGATTGATGGGTAAAACATATTTTATAGAATATTTTGAAATATAGTTAGTGTAGGTATAATTTTTACTCACAAAGAATACACTTTGTGTATCTATCATTCTGACTAACGTGTTAATAGAAACCTTTTAGAAGTTTTCACCTACTACGATCGATTTCATAACATGAACCATACAATAAAACCTATTTTACATTTAACATGGAGCTACCAGTGTCTACTAGGGATTTTTCAACATAAACTATATATATATATATATATATATATATATATATATATTTATTTATTTATTTATTTATATATATATATTTTTTTTTTTTTTTTTTTTTTTTAAATCCCAGTGCTGTTAAAGGGCTTCAGATAGAAACCACCTGCTAAAAAATATATTTAATTTTAGCATATTTAATGAATAGTAAATGGGGTTATTCTCTAAAGGGTGATAAAGAGGTAATAAAGAAAGATGGCTTCTCCAGTGATATCACTTCTCTGAGTCCTAAGTTTTTCTATGGAGCCTATGCACTAAGACTAGGGGTGGGGGCGAAATCTCTTGCCGTTGTTGTTATTAGAATATAATTTTTTCCATTGAGGGCAGGGACTGTGCCTTTCATTAGCAACTGCAATGTGCACAGTGTGTGATAAATAACATCTGGGGGCACAACTACATCCAAACACCATAAGAAAATTTTCACCTCAAACTGAAATCGGCGAATAATTTCCAGTGAAAAGTGCCGTTTTTCTGCTTTTTCTCGCTTTTTTCGCCTAGCTAATTCCATTGAAATCAATGGGAACTTTTAAGTTACACACAATACATAACAAATATTTTATTTCCCAAAGGCATAGTATAAAAGGGGCATGAGGTGCCTGTGTTGGTGGGGTGTGGGGAAAGAATTAGTTGAACAGGGTATTTTGTTTTTTGGGGGGGTTGTTTACTGGGGTTGGGCGGAGGTAGTTAATACAAAATAAATCCTAAATATAAATAGAAAAAAACCCATATGACATGATATAAAAGGGGTCTGAGGAGGGTACCTGTGTTGGTGAATGAAGGAATCAGTTCAACAGGGAATTTGTTGTCGGGGTGGGTTCTTGACTGGTGGGGGGACAGGTAATAAAAAAATAAATCAATAAAATAAAATAAGAAATGTGTATGTAAAGTTATAGAGACAGGAACCCCCTGACATAAGCTGCGACTGGGGTGGACTGATATTTGACTTGATAGAGTATTTTGCAGAGGATGATTTGTTAGATTTGTTGTTTGAGGCCCAAGCCCTGAGGAAATATTTATTTGCAGGACTTAAGCTTGTTAGAAACAAAGCCCCCAAAATTGTTTGTTTATTGTAGGACTATGATTTTTTTTGTATTATTTTGAAAGCACAAGCCCCGAGAAAAAAAATTCCTACGGCCTATTGCCAGCAGGTGATGTCCTGTTGGCCAGTAGCCATTGGTCATTGTCAAATGCCCTGATGTAGATGCAGAATTTGCAACTCCAGTTCTTGCCGCTGCTGAGTTTAAGCAGCAGGATGATTAGGCAGCTGAAAGGGAATGGGATCAACAATAGCAGTAACATGGGTGATGGATGATGAAGGTTCCACTTGCCATGACTAGCTCCAGTGATGCGCTTGAGGAAGTAACAGCACCATAACTAACCCCCACCACATCTGGTATTTTTGTTGCTGCTTGCAAGTGGAACCTTTCCTAGTCCCAGATCACTTGTTGACCCCATTCCCACTGTGTCCACAGTGGTCTGTGGCACACTAGCCTGATCCTCAGCATCCTGCTTCCCTTGCAACTCAGCAGCAACTGAAATTAGAGAAGTTGCAAAATCCACAAATTTCCAAATGCTCACTGCTGGTTGGAGGAGGTGACGAGCAATGTGACAGAGGGTCTCCTAATGTCACACGTGCCATTTCTTGGAGACCTGAAGAAGGCAGACTGGCAGCACTAGCAGCAGGCACAGACAGCTGATCTGTGCTCTTGCTAGTGGTGGTGGTATTAATGCGGTGGTGCCTTCAGGATCATGTTCCACAAGGACAATGCCGTGGGAGGAAGGGGGCTCCCAGGGTCAGGAGAATGGTGTGGGCTTCCTTGACCACTAGATTGGATGCTCTCAATTGCTTCCCCTACCACTCTTCTAACACTAGTCCCACTGGCTGCTTCATCATCACTATTACTACCTCTACTACTAACACCAACCACATCAATTTCAGCCCCTGAGTCTTCCTCCTCACAGACACTGTTAACAGGAGGATTCTGATTACCGAACAAACTGCTGGACCTTAGTAGTAGTACTACCACTTGGAGATCCCCTGCTGTATCATCTTCTTCCCCCCACTCCTGAGTATTATAAGACACACTAGCAGCAGCTTCAGCACTGGTGGCAACAGGTTCAGCACCAGAAGCAGGCACAGCACTGGTGGAAGCAAGGGTAGTACTGGCAGCAGGCACAGCACTGGTTGAAGAAAGTGCAGTACTGGCAGCAGGCACAGCACTGGTGGCACTGTCAGCATGGGCAGCACGTCTGACAGCAGGTACAGCACATCTTACTGCAGGTAAAGCACGTCTGGCAGCAGGCGCAGGACATCTTGCAGCAGGCACAGGCAACTGACCTGTCCTGCTCTTACCACTAGTACTACCCTTTTGTTCCTCCCTTGACAGTCATTTCCCAAAAAACCCTAGGGGTGATTTTGGGGAACTGGTCAACATTGCTTCTGTAGTGCTCACTTCCTCCTCAGACTCAGATTCAGTAGACACATAATGGTCCTTCCAGTTCCTCCTTTTATTATTTTTAATCCTGCTCATAGCGATAGCAGTCACTATAAGCTTCTCCAGCCTCAATTTTGGCTCAAAATCACAGCATAGCACATCTACCTCGCTCTGTAGCTGCTTCTGTTGTGTTTCACTTCCTGGAATATATCATGTTTTTATAGCGAAAAGGTGAAAACCACTTAAATACATGGTCGGAAACTTTCTAGCCATTGAAAAAATGACAAAAAATTTTGACCAATGGGCCAAAAATGCAAAAATTTGAAATCGCTAGTTTCAAAGCGGATTTTCCAGTGAAAAAGTGGAAAACAATGTGGATTTCACAGAATTTCCCTCGTAAACATGGCGACAGATTTCACCCATCCCTAATTCTATGTTTGTGAGAGGAGAGAGCAGCACATTTTTGAGCTAGAGAAGAAAGGGGAATTGAAGTTTAGTTTAGGACATTTGTTCTCTGTATTAGGAGAGTCAGTGGGGCACTCTGAGGAGAAGAAGGGAAGAAGGAGGTTGACCCCAAATACCCCAAAATTTCACATTACTGACTGGCAAGACACAGGCAGCTGGGGGCCTATTTGCTTGCTGATCTTGTTGTTATTGTCTCTGTCCTGGGGAAGTCTGGGGAAAGTTGTTGATTTTATTTTTCAGTTATAACAATCCCTAATATCTAGATTCCAAGGGATTAAAAGCCTAATTTAAATCATTGGTAGGTTTTTTGTCCTCTGTGGTATAGTTGGTATATGCCAGAATCCCTTTTTTTGTGTCCATATATCCTCAACTGCACTGTTAGCACATAATATAAAACAATAATAAAGCCTAGAATAATAAAGCCTACTTGGGATACCCCAAAGTTGTAAAAGCAGTGCATCAGTTATACAATCACCTGTACACCTGCCCCTAGCCTGTTCACCCCCCCAAACACCCTTTCCACCAAACACCTGCTTGGCAGTGTTGGAGCAGGCAAAGATTGTGGGTCCTAAATAACAGTTTAAACATGCATTAAATTCACTGTTTTCTAAACTCTTATTCTAGAGAGGCATACATGGTAATCTATTAATCCCTTAGCCTACTGTATGCTATAGATGTATACTTTATATGTTAATGCCTTGTATGCCAGAGAGACATACAGCAATGTGTTATTCTGTGATTAAACCGCTGAATGTCTCATAGGTGCACAGAAATGTGCACCTCACTGAATAACCTTAGTGTGCCAAACACCTTTATTCACCATTCTGGCATACATGGGGTCAATTATTGCTGAATTATACCTCATGAAAAGAGCTAATCAGGGAGGTACACATTGCTGTGAAATGTGTTCTGCACCTATGAGGAATTTAATGGGTTAATCATACAATAAAACATTGCTGTAAACCTGTCTTGCATACAAGGGTTTAATAACTGCTTTATTTATACCTCTCTATAGCATACAGTGGTTTAAGGGGTTAACAGATGATAATTTATGTCTCTGTAGCAATGGGTACAGTGATTTAATCTGAATTAAATAATGAAAATTTAAACTATTAGGTATTTAGGAACCAGAGGTTCTGCCTGCTCATCATGCACTGCAGCAGGACATACTCTGCAGGCAGTGCAAAGCTGGGTAGGTCAGCCTTGGGGGGCAGGATGGATACTGATGACAGGACATACCTCTTCCATGTGTTCCACTCTACACCAGCTCTCATGAAAGCTTTGCCTCATGTTCATAATATTTTGGGCTGGAAATGTGAGCTCATCTGATCTCCCCAACTGGCCCATAACAGGCCGGTCTACCAGGGAATCTCTTATCCCCAGTAGGACAGTCTGCCCCTTAGTCTGTCATTTGGTTCCTAGAAGTGATATTTTGCTCAACAAAAACACATACCTTGCATTTTCTTATCTACAATGACAAAGCAGCACATAGGCCTCTCTACTTCCAGCGATGTACCAAGGCTGATTTACTATGATCATTTTGAGCAATTCTGGAACAAACCAAATGCAACATGAGGGACTAATAGAATTGCACTAATTTATCTTATAACATTAGTCTTACTATATACTGTAAACAAAGGTACAGTTCTTGAAGCAACAACATCATAAAGGAAAAAGAAAAGTTCTCAAAATTCACATTGTTTTTATGGCTCTCTTAACCCCTTGTGTGATAGAGAGAATTCCAGCACATTGTGAAGCAATACGATGGAGGTCTCTTTAGCAGTCAAAGGGTTAAAAGACCCATTTAAATTAACCCTTTTAGCACCAGAGGGGGTATACAATGCATTGCTTTGCAATGCGTTGCATATCCCCTCTGGCGCTCAAAGGGTTAATGGACATTGTTATTTGTTCCCTGTGGTGTAGCTGGTTTGATCCAGACTTGCATCACTATTCCACAGTACATCAGCCTAAGTAAAACTTCAGACAAGTAGAATATGACACTGTGTGGTTTCCAAGTGATGGCTTGGCACTTTGCTTCTGCCTGGAATCCATAGAGCTTTCAACCTTTTAAAAAGCTTTCTATTGTTTATTTCCTCAGTCCTATTTTATTATTCATTTGTATTATTTATTTATATGACGCCATATATATATAGTCCATGATATTTCCCAATATGTGAACACATTTGTGCAAGTGGCATAGTTAGAACTTTAACAGTGCTAATGTTATTCTTAAAGCTTTAAAATAGCTTTTGTTTCTGCATTATCAATTGAGAAATTCTTCATATGAATACAGTTATAAATAAGTTAGGAGTTTTCTCTGCAGGGAAATAATATATACATTCTCTCATTGAAAATGATGACGCAAATACATTATTGGGAAGTATTTAAATTAACCTTATTAGGAGAGCTGTATGTAAATAAAAGGCATGCCCAATGACTGTAGCTTACCACTATTATTCTATTAATTATGGTGTAACTTTCTCCTCATTATTCATTTTTATGTTTTTATCAAGTATATTTACTTTTAATATTTCAAATGTTTTATAAAGTTTTTCTCATCTGCCCACAAACGTGTGCATTTGTTTCTATTGCCATGCAATTTGCTTGTTGTTAACAGTCATATGCATGCCTTAAACTGTCTAATAAAAAAACAAAATCCCCATTGATTACATTTTTTATCCCACTGAATACTATAGGGGTCTCCATTGTATTGCTTCACAATGCATTGGAGACTGTCACCTCTCTATCATTGAAGAGGTCAAAAGCCCCAGCTAAACAAATGGGTATTTTTATTTATACCCTATGCAGTTCATTTTCCCCAGCAATTGCACCTTTTTTCTTTTGTAATAATGATGAAGAAAGACACCTGACAGCAATATATTTCATGATTTAAATGTAGGCAATCAATGCACCAAAGCCATGGAAAATGTCAGCAAGATACTAGGTTGTATAAGAAGAAGAATTAGCAGCAGAAAGAAATTGGTCATAATGCCCTTTACAGATATCTAGCGCAACCTTACCTAAATCATGGACTACAGTTATGAAGACCATTTGTTAAGCAGGACATGGATAAATTAATGACTATTGAAAAAAGGACCACTAAAACGGTACACAGACTATATAGTAAAACATATAAGGAACAAGAAAAAATTCCCTACAATTGGTGGTTGAAGAAACTAAAAGAAATATAAGGAAATTAAATAGTTGAGGTTAAAACAGTAAATGAACTTAAACAAATCTTGGGATAGATATATAACTATTCTAAGAATAGGTAAAACATGGTACTGTGTTAGCAGTAGAAAGCAGGATAATGGTTGAGTAAAAGATTTACCTTTATTGGATAAATGATTAGCTTTAGAATGTAATATTTTCAGACAAGTTAGGTCTCTTCTTCAGGCATGTTAGAAATCAGGCTGAATACAAAATGCATGACATAGGTTATACATTCATGGAAATTCCTGATTCATTTAAATTCCGCCAGTGTCACTATAAATTATTATTTAGACTCCAAGTAGTCCAAGGTTATTTCCCTTTTGATCTGTGAATAACTCCAGTAAACTTAGTGTGTGGATAGATTCAGACTTGCAGCCCAAGATCGCTAAGCATATGGAATGTATGGGTTATACTTAGCAATGAACAGTATACCCCTCTGGCACCCAAAGAGCCAAACTGTGCACAAAAACACAGGAACGGGGGTGCAGAAAATGGCAGCAGGTACTCTGGACTGATGAGTCAAAATGTAGAATATTGAGGTGTAGAAGAAGGTAGTTTGTTCACTGAAGGGCTGGAAAGCAGTACAAGAATGTCTTCAGGCAATGGAAGCATGGTGGAGGTTCCTTGCAAGTTTGTGGCTGCATTTCTGCAAATGTAGTTGGGGATTTGGTCAGAATTAATGGTCTCCTCAATGCTGAGAAGTACAGGCAGATACATATCCATCATGCAATACCATCAGAGAGGCATCTGATTGGCCCCAAATTTATTCTGCAGCATGACAACGACCTCAAACATACAGTGAAAGTCATTAAGAACTATCTTCAGCAAAAAGAAGAACAAGGGGTCCTGGAAGTGATGTTATGGCAACTACAGAACCCTGATCTCAACATCATCAAGTCTGTCTAGTATTACATGAAGAGAGAGAAGCAAATAAGGCTGCATAATTCCACAGAAGAACTGTGGTTAGTTCTCCAAGATGTTTCGAACAAAATATCTGCCGAGTCCCTTATCAAACTGTGTGCAACTGTACCTAGAAGAATTGATGCTGTTTTGAAGGCAAAGGGTGGTCACAACAAATATTGATTTGGTTTAGATAGTCAAATCCAAATTATTATTTGCTATTAGTATTCCACACAAAAGTGTTCTCTTATCATCTTAACAGATTTCCATAAAAACTATATATCCCTGTATTTCTTAACATCTTAATATATTAATACTAAGCCATAAACATGTAAGTGTATCGAAATATATTTTCTAAAAAAGATTGCAAGCTTAATAACACGATTTCTTTGGATATTATCCACATTTATCATTTTGGTTTTTTATTATTTTGAAATTAACATGAGATGTAGGGACACAAGACCATATTACATTGATAGTTTGGTATCAATGTTGCAATTTTTTTCAGTTTTGCTTATTATTACCCCCCCCCCCCCCAAGTTCTGTGGGGCATATGTCACTCTTTCTTTCATCCTACACCTTGCATCTGCCAATAACTAAATAGAAAATGGACCACATATGCTTCGTGATCGATTTGATACAGCTATTAAATAGAAACACTTCTCCTACATAAACTATTGTCTCCACAACTGTAAATATTGAACTCCTTATTAAGAAAAGCTTATGTAACCATTGAAACATTTTTAATAAATACTATTTTGAGCTCACCAGAACACTGTATATTTTATGTTTTTGTATTTAATTTTGAAGGTTTTGGCTCCTCCTCTCTTGCTTGGTTGCTCCCTAAAATCAGGTGATAGCTGAACAGAGAAGGTATAAATACCTCCATTATTTCTCTCACAGGGGTTTTGTTCACAGTATGGGTAAGGTAATATTACAATTTTTTAATTGCATTATACTACACATGTTCACAGATTTGAAGAGGATTGGGACTTGACTAAATCTGGGGTGCCTTGATGGGGCAGGCAAACTTTTTATGATTTTAGCCAAAAATATCTTACTAAAAATACTACTGTTTATTATTTATAGTAAGTCATAGGTTATTTATCTGTAAAGGTCAGGATCTTATGCTTAGACTTTCCTTTTGTTTACTTTGCCTTTCTGTAGGCTTGCTAACAATTTTTTTATCTTATCTTATCTTGCTGTAGTAGGATGTGCTAACAATTTCTCTGTAGGCTATTGAATGCACAAGACACAGTAATACTTTTTGAAATGCTTTACTTTGCCTGGCCGTAAACCAGATGTAAAACTATGTTTTGATGTATCCTGCTAAGGCTAACCCTTCTGTAACTACCTCTCTTATGTTACAATTTCATAAATGGGCATACGTTTGTTTACAAAAGGAAAAAAACATATTTTTTTATAAAGTTTTACCTTGAAATTAATTCACTTCAGTACACCTTCACCACAATGCTCCTGTAGGACTGTTAATGATATTTGGAAAGGCATATCAGATGTGAATAAATGTGAAGTCTTTATTGGTATCCATAATATACATAAAGAAAAGGAGTAGGCACTGATTCACTAATACATGAAGCAGACTTTATCCACTTATAATTGTGGGGTGCTCTCAGGGACGCAAATTGACAACTGACCACACTACACAAAAATCCTAAACATATCAGTATATTATAACTGACACTTGAAGAAAAAGTAGTCCCCTAATTGAGGCACACAAAGTCAGCTGATATGTTTAGGATTTTTGTGGAGTTTATTGGTATCAAAACACATAATCATAGTATAATTTTAAAATGTAAATTAACAAGACAAGTGGATATGATTAATTAAAATAATAAAGAGAAAGAGGAATAATCTCCCAGTTCTTCCTCCAATGTAGTCTTATATATATTGTTGAAGATTGAATGAGTGTGCATGAATTCTGAATAATATTCTAAGAGAACAAACAAAAGAAGAGTGTTAAATTGGACACTCCACTTAATAAAACTTATCAAATAATCTATATACCAATGTAAGCTTTCACGAGCAGGGCCCTCTGATGCTTTTGTTTTCCATGTTCCATTTGTGTTATTTAATAACTCAGTATGTCTGTTCCCTATTGTACAGCACTGTAGAATAAGTTGGCGCTATATAAATAAAGAATAATAATAATAATAATAATAATAATAAAACAGACCTATTTAAGAGGTGGCTTCTATCCTAACTGACCAAAGTGTGCTATGATCAAAAACATACCAAAAAACAAAACAGAGAGCTCTAAAATAAATAAAACAAATATATAATATATATATAAAGCAATGAAGTAACAAAATAAGAATGAACAAGCTAAATTATAATTTGTTAAATTTATTGGAATGATAAAAATAAAATAAGAAAAACCAAAATGTATATCAAGAAATGCAAATATACAAATGCTGTTGAAAAATCTAAGTCCATATAATATATCAGTCTGCAGTATATTGGCATAAATAGTGGCCAGTGGGAAGTAATAACAAGGGTTACCTCTCCTGTATTTAAAGTCTCTCTGGTGAACTCGTTGCATAGACTCCACTTGGTCTTGCATATTGACGGAGACTTTCGACTATTGCTGAAGAGTATTTCACTATGTAACTTGTAACTTGTAATATGTTTTGGGCAGAGGTCCCTGAGATAAAGTGCACAGTGGTGTTTGTAGTAAGTTCGGACACTATTCTGAGCTGCAAGCTAGTGATGTCAGTGAGCTCTGATTTCTTTCTATGTTCACCAAGTAAAGTCCAATGTTCATTGTGTTGGACACCTTAAGCTGCTGTATTAACCCTTTGAGTGCCAGAGGGGTACGGAATGCATTGCTTTGCAATGCATTCCGTAACCCTCTGGCACTCAAAGGGTTACAAGAATAAAGCAGCCAGATAATGCAAAACCCAACACATTTTATATTTTCAAAATACTTCATCGGGTAATGCTGACTGTTTCTTGGGGAAGTTGGTGTTCACATAAATCTTATGCCTTGGTTAATAATTGAAATGGTAAGAAATCCTTGACCCTCCAGTTGTCAGACAAACCCACAGCACACATTAGTATTGTATCTGTTCCTGGCATTCAAAGGGTTACACTATTAAAATAAATATAAAGGTGTCTCAACTGTATTTATATGTTACTCTGTAACTCCATGTATATCCCAAAATGCCATAAAAACAATATGTATACATAAAATTATAATTCTGCCACAAGTATAGTAAACTGGTGGGAAATATATAACTTAAGTATAAAAAGTAGAAAAGTCCCACATGGATAGCAATATAATTTTACATATACGTCTCTTAAATCTAAGAGTATTTTAAACATATACTGTACATATAAGATTAATTTATTAAAATTAGCCATGGGAAAAGGAATGAAATGAAATAAAATTGAAAATATTCCATGTGGGTATGGGTACGTGGGAAAAAGTGACATCCATGATACTAATCTTATTAAATAAAGGAATACATGTTTAATTTGTCATTGTGTACTGGAGGTTTGAGATTGTCACATTTATACAGTATATCCAAAGTTTCTTTTTGACATAACTGCTTGAATCTGTATGCACATGAAAAGGTGCTAGGAATATGATTTAAAGGCATACCATTTTATATATATATATATATATATATATATATATATATATATATATGTGTGTATGTGTGTGTGTGTGTTTGTGTGTGTGTGTGTGTGTGTATATATATATATATATATATATATATATATATATATATATATATATATATATAGATATATTTTCAGATGGACACCTTATGCTGTATATTACATAAGGTGTGTTACATGTGATATGATGTTTAATCTCATAATTATTCCCTCTGACATCTGTGAATTCTGTGAATTTTTTAACTTTATGTGTATTAAATCCACAGGTTATACATCCTTTAGATCCACATTTGAAATTCCCTTTATGTTGCCTAAACTTTGTTCCCTGATGTATCCTTTTGAGTGCCAGAGGGGTATGCAATGCATTGGATGGATGTGGTGAATATATTATAATGATGATGTTGAATAGGAATGAATGCTAAAAAAGTATATGCAGCATCATATATAATTCTAATAAAAGCTTACATTTGTCAGTCATTAAACTAGATTCATAGCACTGGTCCTAGAGATTAATAGCTGTTGGCGCTAGGGATGGGTGAAAGTTTGCACTTCAAATGCAAAACAGGAGAAAAACTGCATTTTTGGCCAAGCATCACCTTTTTCATGAGAAGGGATGTTTTCCACTTTTTTTGCCTAGCTCATTGCAGAGAAATCAGTGGGAACACTGAATTTCTACCCACCATGTGGAAAGTTTCCCTTATTTCCTGCAGGTCTAGTATAAAAAGAGTGGCATTCTGTGCTTCTGTGAGGAAGAGTGCAGCACATTTTTGAGCTAGAGAAGACAGGCTAATACAAAAGAGTTGAAGCTTAGTTTAGGCAGTGTCCTATTCCTCTGGCATTTGCTGGCATCTCTTGCCAGCTGTCCTGGTTTTCCCTGCATTTTTGTTTCTCTGCCTTTTCGGGTCACGTCTTTGTTAAAGCCTTTATCAAGCACAGACACCTTGTGTTGGTGCAAGATCAAAGCATTCCAGTTGGTATCAAGTTCCTTGAGTTCCTGTTTGTTCCAGTGATTACAGTGTTATACCCGTCTTTCTTCGACTTTGCCTTTGTCTCCTGATTGTGCTTTGATATGCTGTGTTGATTCTGACCTCGGCCTACTTATCCGACTCCACTTCTGTCTTCTGATTGTGTACTACTTTGCTCTGACTTGCTCGACTATTCTTCTGTCTCATCCCTAGTATCATCTCTGCCCGCCTCTTTCCGACTTGGCTCATTGACAACTCTTCCGTCAACTCCGGCGGGTTCTTCTGTGCCCAGTGTGTTGTGTTCTATGTTGTGGACCATCTGGTAGAGTTTGAAGCTGTCGACCACCTAGTCAAGTTCGACGTGTCAATAACTTAGTCAAGTTCTATGTGGTCGAGTATCTCTGTTTTGACCTCCAGTTGGGCGGTAACCTTGAAATCCATGGTCCTATGACTGCTGTTCCAGTTCCTATCTACGACAGAGACAACTATACTGCTGGTAGGTTACTTAAGCCTATTCCACACTCGGAGGAGAGGACTTTATTTTATTATATCTCTCAAACCATAAAGGTTTGAGAGATAGGAATAAGGGCATTACATATTTTTTATTGTACCTATCATTTCAGCTACACTTTTTTTCTGGACTTTACTATCCCTTTAAATAGCAGTCTGTTTTTCTTTGTGGGGATTTCCCTCTGAAAGGTACATCTCAGGCAGCTTACATTGGGTGCTTCCTGTCAGATCGTCACAGAGAATCTTGATGGAATGACATTTGTCCTCTGTATTAGGGGAGTCTGAGGGCACTCTGGGGGTGTTAGAAGGGAGCAAAGGAGGTTGACCCTAAATACCACAACATTCTGTGTAACTGATTGCAAAGACACAGGAAGCTGTAATTCAAGTTCCTTCCTGATCTGGCTGCAAAATGAGCAACTGAGATTTACCCCAGATACCCCCAAGAAACAGGAAGTTATGATCCAAGTTCCTTCCCTCTCTGGATGTCATTATATCTGTCCTAGACATGTCTGGGGCTGTGAGAATGGAGCAAAGGAAGTTTACCCAAACACCCCAACAGTTTGATTGGAAAAACACAGGCAGCTGTAATCTAAGTTCCTTCCTGATCTGGCTGTTATTATTATCTCTGTGCTAGGGGAATCTGGGGAAAAGTATTTAACAAGGGTTTTTTAATTATTATTTGTTTTTGTTTACAGGATGTGGCAGGGGAAAAAAGTTAAAAAAAAAATGAATAAAATTGATAGGTGACGAGGTCCCTGAAATGAGGTGTGTATAAATGTCTCTTTCTTGTCTTACTCCTTAGAACTGTTATGGGCAGTTTGCTTCTCTTGTTTTTTATCTGCTACATTCCACTTAGATGTATAGATGCTGGTTCATTTTTAACCCCTTCACATCCAGTGATGTGCAAGGACCATCGCGGCTGTCCGGCACTTAAGGACCAGTGACAGTCCTGGCACGTCACATACTTTTTTACTCACAGCGCTCCTGCAGGAGTAATAGCAGGGACTGAAATTGATTGCTACAAGACTGCTCAGTCCCCAGTTCGGCATTCCAGCACACATGATCAGTTACGTGGGACAACACATCAGACTTTCCGATGTGGTCCTTAAAGGCCCACACACCCCAGGACCTCTGGTCCTTAAGGGGTTAAAACTGTCTACCTTCACTGCATCTGGATAGAGATATCCTTTTATCATTAATGAAATGATCATCTGTACTGAAAACCCATTCTGAATGAACACTTGCTGGTCTGCAAATAAGTGTTCCCACAACTATACAAATAAGTGAAAGCTGTAAACATTGTTTTCTTTGTTAACAAAGTTTGTGAACTCTGAGGAGTGTGAAGGGAAAAATGAGATTTACCCAAAATACTAAACTTCTTGTCTGTCTCTGAAGAGACATGCAGGTGATCCAAGTTCCTTCCTGAGTTGGCTGAGCCTCTATGATTTACTGACTGATGGATATTTTGCTCACTGGCACCCAAGAGACAGACATATGCAAATTATATGGATATATAAAACAGCCAGAATGACAGGGGCTAGCAAACTGACTAAGGTCTATATCTTAATCCTGTACTGTAAAATATTAGGACTGCAGTTACATTGGCAGAGAAAGAAAGCAACTGCTGAAATCATCTTGACATTAGCTACAGGCAAATTGGGGGATATGCATTTGCACTTGGCGAGAGTGTGTTTTTATTTTCTAGACAGTGGTGCACGTAGTGACAGTTAATACAAAAATTAAATAGGTGATAGAGACAGGGACCCTGATGTTGGGTTGTGACTGAGGCTGACTGTGACAGAGAATTATATGATACAGTATTTATAAAAGGTAAGACATCACAGTGAATGAAATGGTAGCCTGCTTTGAGAAGGATCCTGACATACTGTCCATTAAAATTAATGAGAAATGCATTCTTGCTGCATTGCTGGAAGTCTGCATCAAACATAAAACTTCTGAATTTCTGTCAAAACATAATTAGTTTGTGCCAAGGTGTGATCAGTAGCAAGTCTCTGAAGAATTGGATTCTGTAAAAGATATGTTTATAGATAGAGTGGGGGTTACATTAAGAAGGACGAGAGAGAGAAAGATAAAGCCAAGTGGAAAAAGAAGAAGGCACATTTTTATACAATTTGCAGCAGATGCAACAACATCAACAAGAGCACGTGAAATTTTCTCTGAACATGTTATTATCATCATATGTGTCTCATGGATGGCAGTCTAACATTTGTAGTGGCCGTTGTCATATATGTCTATGAGATTTGCTCCTAGAATATGGTTTATTAACTGACACACACACACACACAAATGTCATGTAGCTCCTAGGAGTGGTCTCACTGCATATGAGATGGTTACAGCATAATTGCAGGATAGCTACATACTAGGCTGAAACAATAACCTAATTGACTACTGGCAAACAAAAACCTTGTGTGGGTACTGCACTGATGCATACTGGATTTATTTTCTATTAACTGCCTCCCAATCCCAGTAAACAACCCCCCCAAAAATCATCCCCCGGTTGAGCTGATTCAAGTGGTTCAAAGGAAACTGCCATTTTTCACTGATTTCAGATTGAGGCGAAAAGTTTGTATGGTGGCGCAGTCAGTATGGACTAGAGTAGTGGTTCTCAACTCCTGTCCTCAGGACCCACTAACAGGCCAGGACATAGGGTTTTCTCTGCTAGAGCACAGGTGTGGTGATCAAAGACTCGTTCACATTGATTAACTCACCTGTGCTCTAACAGGGAAATCATCAAATCCTGGCCTGTTAGTGGGTCCTGAGGACAGGAGTTGAAAACCACTGGACTAGAGTATGAGTTCTTCTCAGAAAGTGATAAGGAATGGGAGAAAGATGCAATTGGGAATGTACATCATCACCACCACCAGCAGTGACAACCTGGTCTTTGATACTTGTATAATTCCTGCTGCTGAGTCATCAAAAGACAAACAGGATGATGATGATCAGGCTAGTGTGGTTTCAAGAAGCAGCGATATGGGACTAGGACAGATACATGTGGATTCATTTGCTCCAGCCATTCAATGAGCTTATGGAGAAGAAGGTGGCTATTATCCTCCACTTCTCCCTTCAATGAAATCATGGTTGCTGGAATGTTTCATTTCAAGCAAGCACTGTGCAATCATCACTATGCACAATGTATGATAAGGTAGTGAACAGGGGAAAGGAAGTTATACACCTTGGAAGATCTGCAACATAAACACCACATTTATTTTAAGCATATGAAATACAAATCTCAGGAAAGGGAAAACTGAGTGCTACTGTCACTGTGCCCCTTGTTCCTACCCAAGGCTATAAATAAAGGGGAAGAAAATCCCACAGGGATACAAGAGAAACTCAGCCTGGACGTTTGATGATGAGAAGAGTTCCTGCAGTCATCATCTTCTTGTGCTAGGGTCCTCATCTGGCAGTTCATTTCCATCCATTGCACATTGTGTGGTGCACTGAGAGAAATCGAATAAGGAAATGTCAGCAGACATTCCATCCCACTGAATATACTAAGCTGGTCAAAGGGAGAATTCAAGTACAATCATGTGGCCCATTTTACTGTTAATCCAGCCCACTCTGGTAATTTTATAATTGGCATTAATGTTGTGAATATACTACAGAGCTTACACACAGATATAGTAGTGATATGACAAAGCTTACAATTTAAATGGTACTGTATAAATTATACCACGGAACTTACAACTGAAATGGAACCACACTAGTAGTGATACCACAGAGCTTACAATTGAAATGGATCTAAACTAGTGATACCACAGAGCTTACAACTGGAATATAAAGACACATTAGTAATACCACAGTTACAGGTATACACAGTTACAATTGAAATGGATCTAAACTTGTGAAACTACAGAGCTTACAATTGAATTGGAGCTACACTAGTTATAACACATAACTTACAATTGAAATGGAGCTACACTATTAATATCACAGAACTTACAATTGGAATTTAATTATACTGCTAATACCACACAGTTTACAAGTTTAGTTGAGCTGTGATATTGATATCACAGAGCTAACCACTGGAATGGAACTACACTAGTGATACCACAGAGCTAAGACTGAAATAGGACACTAGTGATACCATAGAGCTTACAATTGAAATAGTATATTAGTGATACCTTGGCCTCCCTATTTCTCTTTGTTAATAATTGTATTTAATGTTCATAAACAATGCCTAGAAATTGCAATCCAAAATGCATCAGGGAGTTTGCATTCTCTAGAGCAGTGGTGCTCAGACTTTAGTAAGAAGGGATCTACTTTCTTGTTAGTCACCCTAATATTATCTACTACTTTAACAACATGGAGTTAATGGGTTAGTAATGTCTAACATTAACTAACCCTAATATTGAAGGTATTAAAAAATAATATTAATGTGCCAAATCGTATCACTCAAACCTTTACGGCTGTCAGCTGTAAAGCTGTCAGCAGTGGATCTGTGTCAGCCGACTCGGTGGCTTTTCAGCAGAGCTGAATGAGTGCTATCGAAAAAACAGATACCTCACTGGAATGGTCTACAAAGTGTGCTTGGTTAGCAAGAACACTTTGCAGACCATTCCACTGAAGTATTTGTTCTTCAATAGCACTCATTCAGCTCCGCTGAAGAGCCACCGGCTGGTGTGGGGCTGGGGTCTCCTGACGTCAGCTACATGCTGACGTCTGGAAAAGGGGAAGGAGGGGAAGACTTTCAGCGCTTATATCTCTCAAACTGTAAAGGTTTGAGAGATACGACTTGGCACATTAATATTATCTTTTTAATACCTTCAATATTAGGGTAGTAAATGTTAGACATTACTAACGCTTTAACGGTCACTTGCCAGCTCATTTTTGGTCAGCGCCATTTAAGACACCTTCCCACCATCATCCCTACTCTCTTTATTATCCAATCCAGATCTTCTCTTTCATCCCTTTCTACCACCTCCATACCATTTTCCTATCCTTTCTGCCACAGTCTTTGACTGCCTCTCTCCTTCCCATTTCCCACTGTCTCCTTGTTGTTATTCTATAAACCAGAGGTAATATCAGCCACTACATCTACATACCCTATGCTGGTTTATAGCTTAACAGCATGCAGATAGTGGGGAATAGGAAAGAAAGGACCAATTACATTGGGGACATTAGGTAGCAATAGGAGCAAGGCAAATTGACTGTGGGAACAAAAGAGGAAGAACATGGCAGGGAAAGTGTGGTAGGAAGAATGGTGGGGTGCTGCAGTGTCTACTACTAAGATGTTGTTAGACTACAACTCCCATCATCCTCAAATAGCTGGCTCATGATATCTAGAAATCTACTTATATTAGCTATTGGTCAGATCTTTGTTATCAAAGTTATCTGACAATTGGGCATTCGGAGAGATATAGCCTGTATCCATTCAGGCAACTCATGGTTTTACCAAGTCACTTCTTGAATCTTCAGATTGAACAGGTGGAGACTTCACTTATAAAAAAGGGAATTTATTAAAAACTATAAAGAAGACTTAAACGCTAACATGTTTCACGGCTGCAGTGCTGCTTTTTCAAATCTAACAAACCTAATGTAACGGTTTTGTAAGATACTCAGACCAGGAGGTTAGAATAAAACACAGTTTTATTAAAAGACAAGGAACACTGCCCACTACAGGCTAGTTAGGAATAACAGGTAAATGATATACAGGAAAATGTATGCCCTCTCAGGCCCAGTATATAAGCAAAAACAAATACTGTCAAAGGACAGGCATAATACAGAAGAAAACAGTAGCCAATGGGTTAAAGTTTTAGGTAGGTAATCAGTCTCTGTTGTGGTGTGTTGGACAATGCCCAGTAGATGGTAAAAGTAGCAAGAGACTGTGGTGCCTTAGCAGTGAGGCAGAACTGACACACTCCCTGGACAGGCAAGGAGAGGAGATACCAACACTCTGCAAGAGCTAGCACTACTTTTGAGCCGTGGCACCAGTGCTGTGCCGTAACGGAGGCAATGCACACTGCTAGAGCTGAGGGACCAGAGCCATTAGCACCCTTCCGGTGCAGTAACGGAGTCACAACACTGCTAGAGCTGAATGGAACCAGAGCCAATAGCACCCTGCCGGTGCGGTAACGGACCTCAGTACACTGCGAGAGCTGAATGTAACCAGAGCCAATAGCACCCTTCAGGTGCAGTAACGTAACCCAGTACACTGTGAGAGCTGATGGAATCTCCCAGTAGCACCACCTGGTGCAGTAACTGATACACTGCGCGATTAAGGGTTAAACGGAAGCACAGTGTAACGGAGGCCACAATGCTCTGCAAGTGTAACCAGGAGGCTCGGTATAACGTAGGCTGCAATGCTCTGCAAGTGTAAACTGAGTGGCTCAGTATAACGGAGGCGACAGTGCTCAGCAAGTGTTTAACGGAAAGGCTCGGTATAACGGAGGCAACAGTGCTCAGCAAGTGTTTAACGGAACGGCTCAGTATAATGGAGGCAACAGTGCTCTGCAAGAGTAACTGAAGGCCCAGTATACGGAGGCAACAGGCTCTGCAAGAGTTAACAGAATGTTCAGTCTGCACAAACACCTCTACTTGCGAAAGTTCAGAATGTCGCCAAGCAACACAGGATCAGAATCGCAGTTGGTACACTCTCAGGAAGTCAGGATAGCCGGAATCAGGTCACAGAGCAGGAACGTCAGCCAGGCCGGGTCAATCACGGAGCAGGAAAGTCAGACAAGCCGAGTCAATCACGGAGCAGGAATGTCAGTCAGGCCGGGTCAATCATGGAGGCAGGAACCAATGAGAGTAGTCAAACGGGCCAAGTCGGTACAGAGGAACGCAGGAAGACAGCAACAGTAGCACTGGTACAGGAACACCACGAAAGGGCACCTGACAGGTGCCAGAGGCCCGGTATATTGGGCGGGCCAAACAAGCTCAGCCAATGGGAGCGCACCACAGCAGAGAGTGACAGAGAGATCACGGGAACCGTGATACCTAACTAGAGTAAAACAATGTTCTTTTTTCTTTTATACATTGTTGATACATTGTTTTTCTCTAGATTGGCTTGTTAGGCTTGAAATGCGTTAGCGTTTAAACCTTCTATATAGTTTTTAATAAATTTTAATAAAAGTGAAGCCTCTACCTGTTCAATTTAAAGATTCGTGACCTGGTGAAACCGTGAGTTGCCTGAAAGGAGACAGGCTATATCTCTCTGAATGCCCAATTGTGAGATAACTTTGATTCTTATTATTAAGTGTGAATAAGTTACACTATTTGGTGCTTTTTTCTCATTTAATTAATCATTTGGATTATCTCACCACTGTGGGAGAGTGTGTCTTCTGTGGAGTGAGCAGCTAAACATATTCAACCCCCAAAGAGGTGGATTCTGCATCTGTAGGCAGTTTTATTCTCCAGCCACCTAATGTTGTTGGATTTTGCATAAGCCATCTCAAACACATTAACATTGTGAGTGCACACCATGTGTGTGTGTGTGTGTGTGTGTGTGTGCGTGTGTGTGTGTGCGCAAAGCACCACATTTATTATTACATAGTGCTGGAGGTTTACTATTTAGTTGACTGATCCATCACATATATACATATCTTTTCCAATCCATTTTACCAATAAAATCCCACAGGTATGAGTATAGCATGAGCTATGTGAGGCTTTATCCACAAAACAGCTGAGACTAAACTACAGAAATGTGCAGAACATCTTTTTAGAGCACTTAAAATAGTCTCCTGTCAGTGGGGTGGTCCCAAGTGAATTTAGTCTTAGTATAGCTAGATCAAAGGAAAACATTTTAAAAGTCCTTATTATATCCTTGGCAGTCAGTTGTTGTTTTTTTCTCTATTCAGGTTTAGATTTCTATCATACAGAAAAGTAAAATGGATATTGAGAGGAAACAGACAAGAAGTATCCTAACAAAAAGTCAAATTTTTAGTAACAGGTACCAACAACAATAACACAGAATTCTCACATTTAATTAATCTATCACAAACTAGCAAACAAACAGAAAACTTACTGTGTCATTGTAAAGAGTTCAAAAAAGTTCTCAATTTTAACACTGTGTTGCTTAGCAACAAATAAAACTCTTGCAATGTGTTGGTAAAATAATTTTTAAAAATGTAGCCATATGTTAGGCTATAAATATTTTAGAAAGTAATGAATAAAACACTATTGTTTTATCATTCCCCTCTCTTAGTATTATTGAATCCTGAATTATAAGCATTTCATAATTAAAATGTGCAAAATGTAGTTTGAATTTATCAACAAAATAGTTCCTTCCTCAAAACAAGCAAAAGCACTAAGTAAAATTGTTATGGACACCACGACAGTGCATTAGTGATATAATTAACCTTTTGTTTGCTAGTAGTATTCCCAACACATTGCTTTCTAATACCCAAAGACATCTATCGCATCTTAATTGTTAAGCATATTCTTTATTACAATATGTTTTATCTGTATCAAGATCACTGTGGAAATGGGGCATTGGTGACATATACAGCTATAAAAGCAATGTGCTGCACACCTCTATGGCCTTCAAGGTGCCAGTTTTGCCATCTAAATTAGATATTTAATATCACTGGAGAAGTCATCTCCACTTTATCACCTCTTTATTACACCTGTAACAACTATCCTATCCATCTAATAGAAATATTGTGTTTATTTAGTTCAAAAATCTAAATACTGGTTTTCCTGATTTTGATTGGAATATTATATGAATGAATATGTTTATTTATATAGTGCTACAAGTGTATGCAGTGCTTTACAATTTAAGGTTTTAGACAATACAGGGTTATAGGTGCTTTGTAGAGCGAAACATTGGGTGTGAGGTCCCTCACACGAAAGCTTACAATCTAAAGTGGTAATGGGAGACATACAGAGTACATAAGGGTCAAGTGCTGAATACAGTGCTAGAGTTCTGATGATACTGGGGGACACAAATAAAGTAAATAATTTATAAGAGCGTTCTTAATACAACATCAGTGCCTTCTAGTATGTTGAGGTTTTATCCAGGAGATACATTTTCAAGTGAGACTTGAAGGCAATCAAAGAGGTGCAGTGGAGCAGGGTGGGAGGGAGTGAATTCCAAAGATATGGAGCAAAGAGATGAAAAAGGATTGATACATGAGAGGGCTGTAGACACAAAAAGCCGAGAGAAGACAATCGTTGTCTGAATGTAAGCTGTGAGATGGGGTATAGCGGGCGATCAGAGTGGAAATGTAAGAAGGGGTGGAGGAGAGAAGTGCCTTGAATGAGAGAAGTAAGATTTTGTAAGATATCCGGAGTTTGATAGGCAGCCATTTGATACTTTTGAGGAGGAGTGGGGCAGGGACAAACCGAGGTGACAGAAGAATAATTTGTGCCCCAGCATGCTGTATGGATTGAAATGGATGGAGATGGGAAGAAGGAATACCAGACAGAAGAATGTTGCAGTAGTCCATGTGAGAGAGGATGAGTGCTTGTATAAGAATTTTAGCTGTGGAGGAACAGAGGAAGGGACAGATTTTAGCAATGTTACGCAAAAGAAAGTGACAGGATTAAGCAATGGCATTAATATGAGGTGAGAATGAGAGACGTGTCAATTATCACCCCTAGACACAGTGCTTCTGATACTGGACTTTTGGTAGTGCCATTTACAGTCACCTGGAAGGACGCTACAGGGCCAGGCCTAGGTGGCATGATGAGTAGCTCAGTTTTAGACATATTGAGTTTGAGATGCCTATGAGATATCCAGTCTTTTGTATACACTGTACATATAAACATAGTATAATCAGTATGCATAACAATTTTTTTTCTATTGAAATTTTTGTGGCATTGCTAAATGATAGTCAAAGAGCAAGTAGTATTAAATGGGAACAAAATATTTACTCTGACATTGTTAACTATAGTGACTAAGAATGTGAGGTGCTGCAGATAACGGCCATTACAGGGTCTATATTTTATTACATCAAGAAACACACAGAATTTATGTTCTGAACAGTATTGCCAACAAGAGTAAAGAAAAAAATGTGTAGCTATTATTCAAGAAATATTTCTTCATTTTATACTCACTGTATGAAGTTCTTTTGACTCCTACCATTCATGCACAGCATATAGAACTTTGTAACATACCTGTATGCATGTATGTATGTATCTTTATTTATACAGCCACACATGTACACAGCGCTTTACAGAAGTTGAAATAGTACAATACAAAAAGATAGAAATGGGTTAAGAGCATTAGGCTAAAGTGTGATCATTACATTATTTGTGGGGGAAAGTCCAGCAAGGGAATCATACACTGGGAAAGGCCCCTTCACCAAGGAGCTTACAGTCTAATTAGAAATCATGGCGACATACAGAGACAGTAGGAGAAGGATCATATGTGCTAGTACAACGCATAGTTAAGTAAGTGCAAAAGGATTCTGATGTGACTTTCAGTGTTCACATTGAGAATATTGTTACTGAGATGCTTCCTTGAGCAGGTGGGTTTTAAGGAGGTGCTTGAAGGTGATGAGTGTGGATGATTGGCAAATGGAGATAGAGAGGGCATTCCAAAGTCTAGGGGGAGCCAGTGAAAAAGATTGCAGCTGAGAGATGGCACAATTTGTGAAGGGAGAGAACAGGAAGGACCCTTGAGAAGAAAGTAGGTGATGCGAAGGGTTGTAGCAGGCAATAAGAGCAGAAATGTAAGAGGGTGCTGATGAACAAAAGAGACTTACAGGAGGGGAGGAGAATCATGTCAGAAATATGATACTTTATAGGTAGCCAATTAAGGGATTTCAGGATATGAGAGGGAAAGTATCTGGGAGCAAATATGGTGATTCTTGCAGGTGAATTGAGAACAGATTGAAGTGGAGACAGATAAGAGGCAGGAAGGCCAGAAAGTTGAATGTTTCAGTAGTCGAGTCTAGAGAGAATGAGTGCCTGAGAGTTTTTGGGTATGGGGGGGGGGAGAATGTTAATGTAGAATATCTGTTTTCTTAGCTTTTTTCTGGCCATGTAATATACTCTATGCAGTGGAATATGACTGCCACTATCACTGACAAAAATATCTGTAATTTATAAATTATCAAGTAGATGAATTTTCTTGTCTTGCATTTGTAAGTCATTAAACTAAACTAACAGATGAGTGTAAGGAGGACTTTCTGTTGAGACCTACAGTATTTGTTCTGCAAATGTGCATGCATATATTCACCAAGTTAAAGTAATGCTCCAGTTTAATGCCTGAACAGAGATAGATAATTTCTGTCACATTATCACACTGTGGATTAACCTTTACAACAGTCCCACTGGGATTGTAATTACCTTTGACTCCTCAGAGAAAGACTGCAATTTACATCACACTGCTCTACCATTGACTGATCAAAGAATCTAGGTCTGGACTGAGCTTTCTTATCTGTTTTCCATTCTAAACAATGCAATGTGTACTTGTATTTAAGAGAGATTTTTTCATATTTATCTATACAACATACCTGAGGAAGAGACCTAAGAGATCTTGAAAGCTTGCATCCTAAATCTGCTTAGTTAGCCAATAAACATATCAACTATATTTGCCTCCTGTATTTCTATGGCTAACACAGTACCAACTCTCATCTGTTATATTCACCAATTCACTAACACAGAATGTGCCAGTGAAATCTGCAGTTCTGTATTAGCATATATCATTGGTAAGTATGTATACATATTTATATATACAAGCCCATACCTGTACACATCACTTTACAGAAACAGTAGTGATAGTATAATGCAATAATTATTATTGGGAAATAAGGTAAAATCAAGTGAATCACACATTGAGAAGATAATTCCTGCCATAAGTGTTTACAATATAATGCAGTTGGTAACTTAATAAAGATTTTATTTCCAAATTTCTCCATAGACTTCACTAGGAGTCTGTTAGATTAAACTTCGACACATACTAGCTGCAGTTAAACTGAGGACTAAATTTATAATAGGTACAACATACAGCGACAGGATCGGTATAAATGCAAATACAAGGTAGTTGCAGGGGAAGTGCAAAGTGCTTTTCACAGTAATAGTGAGGCATATATTGAGATAATCAGTGAGATGCGTCTTTGAGCAAAGATATTTTTTAGAAGTTGTTTGAAGGTGATGCGTGAGGTTCCTTGACAAATGGTTGTAGGATATTCATTCCCAGCCATTTTCTGTAGAAAAGATAGTTGGATTTAGTTGTGAAAGGAGTATACAGAAAGAAACTTGAGCAGATCATAAGTGATGGAAAGTTATTAGGTGTGGGCAAAAGGTAAGAAACATTTCCCGCATGATTTTTCATGAACAATGGATGATTTTTCTCTTTTTCTGCAAAAGTTTTCTCCTTTTCTCCAATGCAAAATGTTCCACTTTTCCCCTATTCCAGCAAATCTTTCACCTATGCTTATACATTTTTCTCCTATTCAACACACTTTTCTCCCATGGTATCTATGGTGCAACATTTCCTATCACAATATTACTTCTTCTGAGGGCTGCAGTGGAGAAATAACTAGCTGAAAGTCAAAGTTGTGAGTACTTCAGCAATATATTCCATGAAAAATTTCTTAGCATATTGAGTGCATTTGTCCTTTGCCCTCAACACTAACTTCCTGCACACATTCATGATGATGTCAAGTGATAAAAAAAAAAAATACAACCTACAATGTGTCAGATGTGTATGGTAGTGGTGGTGGGGGACTGGTGTGGTGTGATTGGTGGAACCTTAACAATAGGCAGGGCTCAAAATTTAGCCCTGGGGAGTAGAAATTCAGCCCTGGTGGGTTTGTTTTGGCTTGCAGTGGCGAGTAACTTTTCAGGTCTGGCTAGTAGCAAAGGACTTAAAATTATAAGCCCTGCAATAGGGATGGGTGAAAATTTTCCCCTCCAACTGAAATTGGCGAATAATGGCACTTTCCGCTTGGTGAATAATTTCCTGTGAAAAGTGCTGTTTTTCCACATTTTCTCACCTTTTTCATCCATTGAAATCAATGGGAAGAAAAATATTTATCCACCACACGAAAGTTTTCTACAGCAATATATAAAAGGCTGTCAGGCTCTCACAGCATGACACTTTGTGTTGTGAGAGGAGAGACCAGTACATTTTTGAGCTAGAAAAGACAGAGACATTTGTTCTGTTAGGAGAGTCAGTGGGACACTCTGGGGAGAAGAAGGGAGGAAGGAAGTTGACCCCAAATATTCCAAAATTCCATGTGACTGACTGGCAAAACACAGGCAGCTAGGGACCTATTTGCTTGCAGATCTTGCTCTTATTGTCTCTGTGCTGGGTGGGAAAGTCTGAGAAAAGAAGTTGTTGATTTTGTTTTTCAGTTATAATTTTTTTTTGGACAGACTGTGATAAGACAACAGGGTGGACAACTTAAAAAAATAAAAATATAATAAATAAAAAAAGAATAAAGAACTAAATATATTAGGCGACAGTGACAGACAGCTGATTGGGCTTAGGCAAGGCATCATACAGCTCCATCAGTTGTGTAAAAAAACACTGTAGTTGCATAATGTCCAGCAAATGCAGAAGGGGAAGGGATGGAGCAGTGCAGGGATGTGAGAGTAAAGTAGTCATTCAGAAACTGAATATAGAGGAATATAAGGGTACTGGGCAAGAATTGTCAGGTGATGCTGATGCTGCTGAGGTTGACATAATGATGACTGATGATGATGCAGATCTAGAATATATCCCTCCAGCATGATTCTCTTGTTCAGATACAGATGAAGTTGAGAGTGAAGATGATGACAGGGCTATAAGGTTAGCAAAACGTCAAAGTCTTTTAAGAAGCACTGTGCCTGTTTATAAATGGTTTGAGAAAGCCATTGGAAAGTCTAACTCTTGACAAGAACAGATGTCAAAAACCCACACAGTCCACCTATCAGTCATCATCAGCATCTTCGCCTCTTCAAAGTCCAAGTCCCAATGAGCCCCACACACCTGTTTTGAGTACCCAGCAACAGCAACACAGGTTAACATCCACAATGTTAGATATGACAAATGCCTCTGCTGCTGTAAGTGATACACCTTTGACACCTAGTAGTAGTAGCAGTAGAACTGCATCAACATCTAGCCTCAGTAGTAGTAATAGTAGTAGCAGCAGCACCACCACCTCAGGAACCCCTCATTCCATGACGTCCACAGAATGGAGATACTTCACTCCGGATCCTCAAGCTAAGTATGTTGCTATCTGTTGTCTGTATAAAAAGTACGTGAGCAGAGGGAAAGCAGGCTAACACCTTGGCATCTCCTCTATGTGATCCCACCGGAAGCAGAACCACAGGTCTGACTGGGAGACACACTATCAGCAAGCCAAATGTGCCACAACTAGCAGCAGCAGAAGCACTTTAAAAAGTTCCCAGGGCTCTAGGAAAGAAAAAGAAGCAGTGAAGTTATTTATGTGCAAGAGAGTGTGCGTGTGCTACTGCAAGTGTCAACAGTTAGTTCAGCCCAAATAACACCTATGGCTCCTGCTGCAGAGAAGTATGATGACTCTGGCTTTGCTGTAGGAGACTGCAAGAGTCATAGACTGCCCACACATGCTGCTTCTCCCGCCACCACTTTCTCTAGTCATGTTGTTAAAGCAATAAAGTTTCAGGCTTCTTCTGCCATGTCCTGCCAACCCACACTGACTGAGTTCATAAGAAGGAGTCAAAAACTTCACAAAGACAATCCCAAAGTATGCCTGTGGAATGGCAAGGTTGCCAAGATGTTGGTAATGGACACACTGCAGTATTGTTTTGTAGAAAACCGAGGTTTCAGAGAACTGATGTCATGTGTAGCTGCACGCAGGAATATCCCAAGCTGCAGTTATTTTTCCAGGATGGCTGTGCCTGAATTGTACAAGCAGATGGTTATTTTGGTGGACAAAGGGCTGAAAAGTGCATATAGCAAGAAAAAGACTATATGACTGTGACTGCTCATTGGGTTTCCCTCCCAGCACCAGCAGTGGACAACACTATCTTAGAGCATCAGGTGAAAGCCAGTAATCATGCTTCTGGTTGTGGAAGTGTGAACAAAGGGCGACATCAGCAGCAGCAGGATAGCCCATACCGTTGTCATGCCATGTGGTGCATGCAGAGTTTTGAGAGATGGTCCGACAAAGCTGTAGATGTTCTAAGTAAGCTTGAGCAGGTGATAAAGGAATGGCTTGTACACCGCTCCTTAAAAGCTGGTTTTGTGTCTGCTGATAAAGGCTCCAACATAATTGCTGCTTTGAGAATAGGTGGAATAGTGCATGTGCCCTGCTTTGCCCATGTACTAAATTTAGTTGTGACCAGATTCCTGGCAGAATCCAAAAACCTTAAAGAGATGCTTACTATTGGCCGTAAAATCTGTCGCTCCTACAGTGCATGCAAAACATTGTATACTAACAAGAGCGTAACAACCTGCCCCATCACCAGCTGAAAATTGAGGTCCTACCAGGTGGAATTCCACCATGTACATGCTAGAGCATTTGTATGAGCATTAGCGAGTACACCATGCAAAACTGGAAGGCTTTGGTGGGAGCGTCTTTGTCACCTGGCCAATGGCAACTAATGTTTGATGTATGTGAGCTGCTGAAAGCCTTTGAGGAGGCAACCATGCTGTCGAGTTGCATTGGGGCAGGAATTAGTGAAATTCTACCACTGATATTCTTATTGCAGAAAAAAATGAGGAGTATGGCTGAGGATTCTTACCAAAATGATAACACAGACATGCACCAGCTGGTAAAGGACATGTTAGCTTGCTTTGAACAAGATCCATTCCTTGCATGAAATCCATTAATAGCAATGAGGAATACATTCTTGCCACTTTGCTGGACCCCCACTTCAAACACAACATTTCTGAATTTCTGCCAATGGCCATCAGCAGTTTGTCACAACAAGGAGTCATGGCGATCAGCAGCAACTCTCTTGGGAATCGACATGCTTATTGATCGAGTGTAGGGTTGAATTGTGGAGGATGAGAGGGAGAAAGTGAGGGCATAACAAGCATCTAGACAGTATAGTGAAAAGGAAGGAAGCAAAGAATTTCAACCAGCAGAAGCAGGTACATCACCAACCAGAATATCTCATTCGAAACAGGGCAATTCATTGGTCTCAGCAGGGGTGGCAAAAACCCAACATTAGTAGTGGTGCTGGTGGTGATAGCGGCACATCTCTTTGGGACTTGCTCCCTGAATATGGGTTGGTAACTGACACACAGGAACACCGTGTAGCTCCTAGAAGTGGTCCCACTGCATGTGAGATGGTTTCTGCATACTTGCAGGATAGCTATGGTTTAGGCAGAAACAATGACCCCATGGACTACTGGCAAACACAGCCGTGTGTGTGGCCAGCATTGACAAGTACTGCAATGGAAACCCTCAGTTGTCCTCCAGCAAGTGTTGTGTCTGAGAGGGTTTTCAGTGCAGCTGGTTATATTGTCAATGACCGTAGGACACGGTTATCAAGCAGAAATGTTGGAAGACTAACATTGGTTTTCACTAGAGAGATCTTTCGGCTCCATGGTTTACCCAGGATTATTGTATAGGACAGGGGGAGCCAGTTTGTGTCTCGCTTCTGGAGATGCTTTTGCGCTCAGATGGAAATTCAGCTAGCATTCTCTTCCGCCTACCACCCACAGTCTAATGGTGCGGCAGAAAGGTCAAACCAAGCTTTAGAACAATTTCTCCGTTGTTATGTTTCTGACCATCATGATGATTGGGCTACCTTGTTACCTTGGGCAGAGTTTGCCCGGAATTGTGCTATGAACTCTTCCTCACAGAGTTCTCCGTTCCTTATCAATTATGGGTTCCAACCCTCTGCTCTTCCTGAGATTTCGATGCACAAGAAATTCCGGCTCTTAACGAGCATCTAAGGGCTCTCCGTTCCTCCTGGGTGCAGATACAGAATACCCTACGTGATTCCGTACAATGACAAAAATGGCAAGCTGACCGTAGGCATTTGCCTGCACCTATATTGCAAGTGGGGGAGAGAGTATGGCTGTCTTCCCGTAACCGCAACCTCCAGGTTCCCTGTAAGAAACTGGCCCCCCGGTTCATTGGTCCCTTCCATGTCCTGTGGCATATGCTCTTGATCTGCCAGCCTCAATGCTCATACACAATTTTTACATGTCTCGTTGCTCAAAACCCTTGATTTGTAACCGTTACACCTCCACTATTGTCTGGCCTGCACCCGTTAGGGTTGAGGATCATGAGGTATATGTGGTACAGAGCATATTGGATTCTCGGTGGTTCAGGGGGCAATTACAGTATCTGATACATTGGAAAGGGTACGGTCCAGAGGAGCACTCTTGGATACCGTCCAGAGATGTGCATGCTCCAATCTTGGTGCATAAATTTCATACATGCTTTCTGGGGATACCACGACCCTGTCCGCGGAGGAGGGGTCTTTGGGTGGGGTACTGTCACAGTGCCTACCTTAGTCCCAGCGTCTTCTGGCTGGGAGCTGCTGGGGAACTAGGTCCGGGAGTGGTGCTCCGGCATCACTACCTGAGTCTCACCGTGCCTGCGTCTGGTGCCTCCCGTGGCCGGCCATGTCCTTTTCCCAACCAGTGCGGCTGTTCATTAGGACGCATGTCAGTTTGATTGATGCTAGTGCTCCTTATACCTGGGGTCACCTTAGATTCCTCCTTGCTACTTCCTGGGTGGATTTAAAAGGGTGATGGACAGTCAGTCCAGTCGCCCTTACGTTGGTGTTGCTGCAGTTTTGCTAGGTCTCCTTCGGTGTTCTTGTATGACCTAGGCTGGTCTGACCATCCAATCTGGTGCTGACCACTGGCTCTGTCTGACTACTCTCTCAGTATTATCCCTTGGTTGTTGGACATCCAATCTGGTGCTGAACTGTGGCTCTGTCTAACTACTCTCTCAGTATTATTCCATGGTTGTTGGACATCCAGTCTGGTGCAGACCTGTGGCTCTGGCTGACTACCCACTCTGTATATGACCTCGGCTTATCTGAGCATCCAATCTGGTGCTGACCTGTGGCTCTGTCTGACTACCCTCGCTCTGTTGCCTGCCTGGCTAGTGAATATCCAATCTGGTGCAGCCCTGTGTCTCTGGCTGACTACCCACTATGGTATTGACCCTGGCTTGTCTGACTACCCAGGGCTCGACCATACTGGCTGGCCTAACTCAGAGGGTCCTTACCAAATCCGCTTATACTGACTGCAGGTGTACGTCAGTGGGAGTCTCCTGGTGGCCTTCCTTAGCGGGAGATCTAGGTCCATCTAGTATTGATGCAGGCGTGAATCAGGTAAGAGTCTCCTGGTTACTTATTCTATGGGAGATCTCTAGATACTGCAGTTCTGTGACTTCTCTCATTCTCCCTGAGACTACCAGTGGCCTTGGGCAGTGAGACTACTTTCAGGCCGTCCCAGATATCTGATAGTTGTTCTGGCTTCTCCGATTACCCTCTGCTCCTGCCATCCTTATTGTTACGTGTATTTCCTATACTGCTTAATAAAGGTGATTTTACTATATACCGTACTGACTCCTGGTTTATTTTTGAGCATCCATGACACATAGCTTTACCACCCTTACTACAAAAAAATCCATGCCTTTGTTTTAATCAAAAGCGTATTTCCTCTATTCTTAAAGGATGACCTCTCGTTCTTAGCTCAGCTCTTTGAGTAAATAAATCATTGGAGAATTCTTTGTATTGACTTTGAATACATTTATAACGTATAACTCAGATCCTCCAATCTAAGGGGTTAAAACATATTGCATACTTTTGCCTGACTAGTATAATTATATTCCAAAATGTGCATATGAATGCAATACCTGTGAAATTCCTAATAAATGAGCACACGTAATCTGTCAGACCTAATCTTTTTACCTGCTTTGTATTTTACATTTCTTTAATAACATTAGAGTTATTGTATTTAATTTGTTAAATTATATTCCCTGTCTGGTTCACAGATTATTTCTCAGTTTGTAAAATTGTAAGTCAATATTCCTCATGTAATGCTGTACAACTTAGTTGAGATTAGTGTACTGTACATTGCCAACATAATGATTTTTTTTATCATTGCCAAGATTTGTAGCTTCACTAAAATATGACACACACTACAACTGTAACTCATGCTTGATTTAGCTTACAAAAGATACTGTTGCAGAAATTTCCATGTAATTTTTCAAATTATGCTCATTTTTTTGAGTAAGATTGATGATACAATTTATAGAATATTCATCATGGGTATACCATGTGTCTACAACATTTACTTATTTGTATGTGCTCAGATATTGTAAAATAATTTAATAAGTGATGAGCAAAACTTCCACAAAGTGAACTTTAATAAAATTCTGGTTCCTTCTGAATTGATTCAAAATGTGTCATGAAGGAAGATAAAGACAAGGGGAGAAGGAACGAGGGTATAACAGGGATAGGCAAATGTTTTTGCCTCAAAAGCAAAACAGGAGACAAATGGCACTTTCACTGAGACCCAAATTTTTAGAGAAAAGTTAAGTTTTCCTGCTTTTTTGCATAATTCATTAAATTGAAATCAATGGGAAGACTGAAATTCTCTTTACCATATAGCAAAGTTTCACTTATTTTCCCACAGACATAGTATAAAAGGGGTATCATTTTCCCACAACATGTCATTCTGTGTTTGTGAGAATAAGAGAGAGCAGCACATTTTTGAGCTACAAAAAAGGGCTAATAAAAAGTAATCAAAGCTTATTTTTGGTAGACTTTTAGGCAAGAGTTCAGAGGGTTTTTCTTGCCTTCCTCTGGATCAACAGGGGTCTTTTTGGCATAGGCTGCAGTTGTTGGATGCATGTTTTTTCAGCCTCATTAACTATGTTACTATATAGGACATTTGTTCTCTGTTTTAGGGGAGCCTGGGAGACAGGAAGGGAGAAAGGTGGTTTACTCCAAATACCCCAATATTCAATGTCTGATTGGAAAGACCCAGACTGTTGTAATGAAAGTTCCTTTCTGACCTTGCTATAAGCTCTCTCTTAGATGTGTTTGGTGCTGTGAGAAGGGATCAAAGGCGTTTTACCCCAAATACCCCAAAATTCTATATGACTAATTTGATTTGAAAGACACAGGCAGCTGTGGTCCAAGCTCCTTTCTGTACTTGCTGTTATTATCACTGTGTTGGACGTGTCTGGGGCTGTGACAAGGGGAAAAATTAGGTTTACCCCAAATACCCCATCATTCTGTATGAGTGATTTGATTTGAAACACACAGGCAGCTGTGTTCCAATTTCCTTCCTCATCTTGTGATATTATTGTTGTGCTGGTGGAGCCTGGGTAAAGAAGCTTTTTATTTTTTTTACAGTGATAGGGATAGGTGACAAGCACCATGACTTGAGCTTTGTTACAGAGGCAGACTGATACCAGACAATATCAAGTATTTTGTAGAGGGCCAAGGCAAGACATCACACTCCATCAGTTCTATTGTGTACTCCACATAAAAAACACACACACTAGTGAGTAATGTACAACAAATACACAAGGGGCTGGGGTAGGGGGGGAGGAGTAGAAGCAGTGCAGGGAAGTGTGGGTAAAGTGGTAGTCCAAAAACTGACAGCAGCCATGGTTGCTGCCGCATGTGCAATAAATGATGGTGATCCCTCTGCTTCTGAGGAGAATGCAGTTTGTGAAGGTCCCACCAAACATTCCACTGCCAGCACCAGTACTATTATAAAACATGTAAGAACACTGAAGACAACGAGTCACATTCTGTTGTTGGGATAATGGAAGAAGGTATAGCAGCTTAGTCAAATGCTGCATCTGACAGTGAGACAAACAAGAACCAAAACACTTATTCTCAAAGTAGTAGTGAACAATGTGAACAATGTGGGCAAGAAGTGGTGGGTAATGCTTCAGATGATTTAATGATGACTGATGATGATAATAAAAATATAGAATATATATACCTCCAGGATCCTCCTCTTCTTCAGATACAGATGAAGGTGAGAGAGATGACAACATGACCAGAAAGTTAGCTGCAAGACAAGGCTCAATATTTCACAACTGAAAAGAAGCATTGACCTTATAAATAAAGGGTTTGAGAAATCAATTGGAAAGTTTGACCCCTGGACAAGCAAAGATGCCAAAAACACACAGTCATCCTATCAGTCATTATCAGCATCATCACCACTTCCAAGTCCAAGTCCCACTCAGCCGCACTCACACTAGTGTTGAGTAAAAACTAAAGAAATGCAAGCGCAAAATAAACTGGAACAATCCCCAATGTCTAATAAAACCACTATGTGTAGAAAAGTATTGTAAACCTTTGATGATGTTCCAAACAGAGGTATAATATAAACAACAGTACCTTATGAGTATAAATCAATATATAAAGTTCACCAGTTCCAGAGTGTTGAGTAACCAGCAGCAACAACAACACAGGTTATTAATATCCACAACCTTATCTATGATGTGGGCCTCTGCCCTATAGTATTGATTTTTGGTGCCAGGAATTTCTAACTTCATAGAAAAACACCCCTTAATTTCCTGCCAGCTTCTACTGTAAAAGACAAAAATGTTCTGCACTTCAGCGTGGGATTTCTTAGATGTGAGAGATGAGGGAGGAGTAGATGTGTTTCAGTAAAGGAGTGAGCTGATAAAAATACACTTTGCAATTTCTATACTGTGTGAAGTGTGTGACTTAGGCTAGTTTAGTGAGGGTCATTCGAGTAAGGATTAGTGTTAGGATAGTGAGGGGCATTCAAATTGTGTAAGTTTTTGTTAGAGCAATGATGGAAGTTATTCAACTTGTGAGTTAATTTTATGGCAGTAAGAGTCATTCAAATTGTTAGTAGCAGTGTCATTGCTACTGTCACTGGAGTCCTAGGCAGTGCTACCTGCACCAACAATATCCACCACCCATGTCACTAAGCAACCTTGTAGATAGCAGTAATGATTCCTCTTCGTTCATTTCACCCCAAAGATTTATTCAGATGAGCATAGAGGATATAATGGAGGATCTTGTGAGTGGGCAGGAAGAAGAGGTTCAGGTTCCTGTGATGTGTATGTGAAAAAATAAAAAGTCCCACTTCCATTCCACTGCTGCAACTGACCCTGCTAGACTTGTACTATCCCTCATCAAAAAGTGGACACAAGAAAACATTCCCTAAGAAGACTAAATTGGCTTCCACACCCATCACATTCCCCCCTCAGCCCAACTCCCTCCATCATTACCATTACCTCCTCCAGACAGTAAGTTTGTACAGGCACAAATATGGCAATTTCTATCCATACATTGCACCCTGTGTGGTTCATTTACTATAAACAGTAATGTTGTGGCGACAAACAGGATGCAGGGTATAAGATAAGCTCTATGAACCATGTATCCTGCAGAAAAGGAAAAGGAAAACAATGCCATTTTTAATGAAGCCCCAAGTGGTCAAAAATTCCTTCCCCAGCTCCAAATGGCAGTTGGATATTTCATCCACCTTTTTAACCTTCCATTATTACTATATTGTTAATAAATATAAATCAGTGGTCTTAGCAGTGGTCCCAACAGTGATACAAGGTAGCACTAAGGAATAACATAGATATTGTATGCCTTTAATATAAACAAATCATGTCCGCAAACAGTGAACCACTCTTCACAAAGGAAGAAAGTGGAGCTATATCCTATCATTGCATCAATGGCTAGGGAATAATTACAAACTCATATTACTGGATCCTTGGTAAAGCACGCTGTTGTGTGAAAGCGCTGCATTGGTGGAGACGCTACTTTTCTCCTGGCCAGGAGATCATGTGCAATGTTTGAAAGACATTCGATCTGCTATGTAAGTGAATATGTTCACATTATTGTCTTAACATTTATATTATTATTTTTTGTATATATATACTTTTTTCATATTCTTGTTTAGATATATTTTTATTTATTGTGCCGATCAGATTATCTGAATCAGGATACGGTATTACGGCTTACTTTCAGGTGATTTAACCAGCTTATTGGAACATGCGTGTATTTTTTATTTATATACAATAAATATGTTTTTATTTTCTATAATTTTAGAGTATGTGTATTTGATACATTTTTAGTATTTCCAGAGTTCGGTGGAGATAGTTTGGGCTAGAACATATTTCTACCTGATTTGTGAATATATTTCTTTTGCCATTAGGTCGGCAGAACTAAAGGTAAGGTCAGCTCTCAAATATCAATGATGAAGTTTGTGTTTGTTTAGCTTCCATAGTAGTATGCCTCCAGTTTGCCACTAGTGCCGGCTCTTAGGCCTGACATATCGATGATCTGTGATTACTCATCCTCCATAGCTGGTGATGGTCTTATTTGACATACGTAAGTGTGCACATGGAGGTGCACGTGAGGTGGTGTTGGATATCAATGTTTACCAGTCAGCAGATTGTCACATGTTGTGCAATGTGGACATCTGTAGCAACCAAATGGCTTTTCAGGTAGCCATATGGTTCTTGTAGATAAATAATGTGTGGTGTGACGTCTGTGTTCACTAGAAGGTCTCACAACAATAGGTTCCATCAATATAGGAGGTAGAGACATGTCTCTGGCATAGGCTAATTCTTATATATTGCTGAGGTGAGTGAATATAGTATTGAACACCATATGAGTCAAATGAGTCTGGGTGTAAGAAGGGAGCAAAGGAGGTTTACCCTAAATATCCCAACATTCTGTGTGACTGACTGCAAAGATACAGGCAGCTGTGGTCCAAGTTCCTTCCTGAACTGGCTTTTATTATGCCTGTGTTCGAAGCGTCTGGGGGTGTGAGAAGGGAGCAAAGGAGGTTTATCCCACATAACCAACATTCTGTGTGATTGACTGGAAAGACACAGGCAGTTGTGGTCCAAGTTACTTCCTTATCTTGCTGTTATTATCTCTGTGCTGTGGGCGTCTGGGAGTGTGAAGAGAGAGTAAAGTAGGTTTGCACCAAATACCCCAACAACCTGTGTGATTGAAATGATACAGGCAGCAGTGATCCAAGTTTCATTCCAATCCTGCTATTATTTTCTCTGTGCTGAGGGTGTCTGGGGGTATGAAAAGGGAGCAAAGGAGGTTTATCCTAAACACCCTAACATTCTATGTGACTGATTAGAAAGACACTGGAAGCTGTGGTCCAAGTTTCTTCCTGATCTGGCTGTTATTATTTCTGAGTTAGACATGTCTGGGGGGTAAATGAATAAAATAAATACATAAATATATTTGGTGATGACAGACAGCAGACTGGGAGCCTAATATCAGCTGTGTGAATGAGGCATACTTGATAGGCAGCAGACAACATTGAGAATTTTGTTGAGGACTAAGGCAAAACATCCATCAGTTGTGTTGTGTACTGTAGAGCAAACACACACACAGTAGTTGAGTAATGTCCAGCAAATGCAATAGGGGCAGGGTGAGGGGGGAAGGAGGAACAGTGCAGGGACATGGGAGTAAAGTGGTAGTTCTAAAACTAACTTTGCTGCAGTGTGTGCAATAAGTGATGATGATCCCTCTCCTCCTGGGGAGAATTCAGTTTTTCAAGGTCCCACCAAAAGTTCCACCACCACCAGAGCCAGTATAAAAAAAACACATGTAAGAAGAATAATGAAGAAAGCAATGTGTTGCATTCTAATGTTGATGATGGCAATGCATAATGGAGGAAGATGTAGCAGCTGAACATACTGCTGCATCTGACATTGAGACAAACAAGCACCCAAACACCTGTCCTCAAATTAGTAGCAAACTTTGTGAAAGTAAAAGAAAAATAAATTATTTGAGATGTTTAAAAGTTTAGAGGAATACAATGGTAGTTGGAAAGAAGTGGCGGGCGATGCTGAGGATGACCTAATGATGAATGATGATGATTCTGTAGATCTATGATTTATCCCTCCAGCATCCTCCTCTTCTTCAAATACAGAAGCAGTTGGGAGTGAGAGATGATGGCATGGCCAGAAAGTAAGCTGAAAGGCAAAGTCTCAATCTTCCACCACTGAAAAGGAGCACTCTGCCTGTTTATAAAGTGTTTGAGAAAGCAATTGGAAAGTCTGACCCTGCACAAGTAAAGACACTCAAAAATAAGTATCATCCTGCCAGTCATGATCAGCATCATCACCGCTTCCAAGTCCAAATCACACTCAGCCACAAACACGACTAGTGTTGAGTAACCAGCAACAACACAGGTTGTCAGCATCCATAGCCATAGCTATGATGAGTGCCCCTGCTGCTGTTCGAAGTGCAGCACCTGTGAAACCTAGTAGTAGTAGTACAATTTCAGCAACATCTGGCCACAGTAGTAGTAGTAGTAATAAACTCTCAGGAACCTCACAGTCAATGAAATCCACAGTATGTGAGCAGGGGGAAAGCAGGCTCACACGTAGGCACCTCCTCAATAATATCCCACCTGAAGCAAACTACTGGTCTCACTGGGAGACTCACCATCAATATGTCAAAGGTGCCACAACTAGAAGCAGGAGAAGTACTCCTAAAAGTTCCTGGGGGTGTTGGGTACATAATAGAAGTGCTGTTGATGTGTCAGAGTGTGTTCCAAGATTTTCTTCTCCTCTTGCAGAAGAATGTGACTCTGAGTTTATTTTTGGAGATGGCAGGTCATAGACTACCCAACACATACCAACACCCTCACCACCTCAGCAAGTGATGGCTTTAAATCAAGAAAGTTACACAGTTCTTCTACTATGTACTGTCCTCCAACACTTACTATGTTCTTAGAAAGAAGTCAAAACGTGCACAAAAATAATGAAAAAGTACTCCTGTGGAATAGTAAACTTGCTTCTGCTAGTTTTATTTATTTTGCTCAAGTATTCCTCAATTGCATGTGTGATCATATGCAGAGCCAGTTTCTTTAAATTTTGTGTAAAAGGCTTCTCTGAAACTGTATAACTCAATCAATGTAGCGGAGACCGAGGGAAGATTGGCCACCATTACCATAATCTTCCTTAGTGGGGCATGGGTATTACAGACCTGTAAAAATTATGAGTAAATAAGTAAATTGCTGAGTCTAGATCAAGTATTAGATGTATGCTATACTATGATCAATTTATTATATCATTTACGAATTAATGGAAATTCATTTTTTAAATGATCTAGTAAGTATGCCTTTGGTACATGGTTTGACTGGTTTTATACTGCAAACACAGTAGACTATGAAGTGATCACTAAACACATTTGATAGTATGCTTGAATCTTGGATTATGCTTGTGCAGGATGAAAGGATCCAGTCAAGCAGTGTATGGTTGGATGTTTTCAGATTTATGCAAGTAGAGGTGGTATTTAGCTATTATAAGTTCAATGTTCTAAACAATTAACAGAATTTTCCATTCCTGGAGTCTAGCCAATTAATATTACATTCTCCAAGAACTAACAGCTCGCTTTTTTTGCTTTGAATGGCAATCTCCTTTAGGTGTTGGGTTATGTCTGAGAAGGACTGTGCTGGCGTATTTTGGCGGCCGGTAGATACCAACAATTATGATTTGTTTTCATAAGGGAAGAATAATTTTGTAAGCAATGTATTCATGTAAATCAGAGTTATAAGAGTCATTTAAAAGTGCAAAGTTTATAGGCTCTTGTATAGGCTGACCAGACCTCACCTTTAACCGGGGACGCATAGGAAATAGGCATATTTCACGACTGCACTGAAATCAAAGAAGCCCTGCAGTATGTATTTTTCATGTGTGTCCCCGGTTAAAGGTGAGGTCTGGTCACCCTACTCTTGTATACATCTTGTATATGATTACAACTCACTTTGCTGCTCTTTCCTAAAACAAGAGTGTCTTTCTATGGCAATAGCAGTATCAGGTATTTTAGAGTTTAACTAGGATTCAGTGCGAATAAGGATTTTCAGCTTGTATGCATAACACCACACTTTTAGTTCATCCATTTTGGGCAGTATACTGTGTATGTTGCATTGCACAAAAGAGAGACATTTTTTAAAGGTGACATTTCCATTTATTGCTGTTTGAGGACCAGGGTTGGTTTCTTTGTCATTTGCCAAATAAAATGAATAAAAAATGTGTGTTGGTTGTGGTGAGCATAAAGTGAAAGCGTTTGTTTGTTGCTATAATTACTGGGATTCGGTGAGCTTATTTTTAATACTCTCCATCAGCATTCAGAGGGTAGTACACATGTATGCAGAAATGTGTGGTGGATTAATATGTCATGGTGCAAGTGAAGAGCATGATTGCTGGATTAAGACTGGAAATCTGTATTAAAAGTGGAATGGTTAGACTAAATAGTAGTAATATATACATTTTGGTATGCATGTCACAAAGATACTAGGGGAGAGTAGAAATAGAAAGTCAGAAAATAGGTGAAATATAGCATCTAACTAATACTGTTTGGAAGACAACTTTATATTTGTAACATTTATTTTAATCTCTTCCCTCCAATTACACTTTACCCTTTTTTGTTTATTTGCCTATTTTCTTAATGGGATAGTAATGTTTCATAATAAAAGCAGCTCTAATTAATCATCATAGTATTTGGACTTTGGAGAGTGTTATTTCAATTCTGTCAGAGCTGTAGTTCAAGAGTAATTCAATGACAAAGTGTCCCCCTCCCTCCCCTTTTACTGATGTAACACTGTTCAGCCAGAGCAGAAGGGAGGTGCCCAAGTAGACTGCAGAGAGGGACAATCTTCAATTAAGATAAGGGAAAAACCTGAAAAACTTGTCAAGGGGTACATGGCTTTCATTGTTCTGATAGGAAGAAGATTGTCCCCTTCTGTTATCTGTCTGGTCTATGGACTGGATTCCACATCTGAGAAGAGATGGCTTACACTAGGTAAAAAGGGCAGGAGGGGAAACTTTACTTGTGAATATCTTTCAAACCATAAAGCTTTGAGAGATAAGACATATATCGTTCTTCATGTTTTTTTAATGCCTACAAAATAAAATAAAGATAAAATTAAGTATTACTATCCCTTTAAGTGGTTGTGCTGTTTTTTCTCCTGTCCACCTCTCCTGTCAAACACTCAAGTTTGACTCTCAATGCATTTAGAAACAGGTGCACTTTAAATAAAGGTCCTGATTCAACCCCCTTGACATTCCAACAGTTGAAATGTATCTTATCTGTGCCTGAATTTACAATAGGTGTCCCTGCTGAGACTGACTGACTGTGTGATCCCTATTACAAAGTATTTTGTATTGGGAGAGCCCTGAGTGCAATTCGGCATGACACCCTTAAAACAGCTGATAAGAAATAGAACAAAGACAGGGAGATGTATGAGGGGAGAGGGGAAGGGAGGCAATTCTGAGCCAGCATCAGGGTGATTAGTACATACCGCAGTGGGTTAAATTACAGCAAAAAGACTGCATCAGGGATGGAGTGCAGAAATGGTGCAGAATTGTAGGGCTGATTAGTATATACCACAATGGGTTAAATTACAGCATGAGAACTGAATTAGAGTTAGAGTGCAGAAATGGTGCAGAAATCCAGGGCTGATTAGTACATAGGAAAAGGAAGAAAACTTTTGTGGAGACTATCAAACTCTCATGTTCAATTTACAATGCACTTAGAAACAGGTGCACTTTGAAGGAAGAGAAGAAAACTTGTGAGGATACTGTCAAACTCTCATGTTTAACACTCAATGCACTTAGAAATGGGTGCACTTTGAATAAAGATGCTTATTCACCCATCTTGAAATTCACCCTATCTGTGCCTGAATTTAAACTAGTTCAGTGTACCTGTCCATGTTCCTTGGTTGTTCTATTCAAAATTCTTACTGCTCAATTTATTGATTAAAATGAATGCTTCCAATAAATGTATGGTACCAATTAATGTATGCTGTCAATAAAGGTCTGCTGCTGCCTTCACCACTGCCATCAGAGAAGCAGATACAAAATCTTCCCTTACATATACCTCCTGTGCTATTGCCGATCCATAGTGAGGTAAATTTGAACAAAGATTGGCTTTTATATGGCAAGTCCCTGTTCAAAATGGTTCACACAAGTCCATTGGATGGGTTGTCAGGTTATACACCTCCCAGCTAATCAGCTTATAGTGGGAGGGATGACAAAACCTGCTTGAAGCTAATTGGCTGCATTTATTTTAATCTATATATTTCTTTATTGGGAGGAAGAGTTTTGAAGAGGACACTATGTCAGACATCTACTGTGAGCTGGTTTAATTTGATCATCCTATTTCTCAGGCTATTTAGCATAAGTTATGGGACTAAAAAACCCACAATGAATGTTGGGCCACAAGTTTGGTTCTTTGTCCCAACATTCATCATGGTTCCTGTTGGAAGGGTAACTGGATTCCTATGTTAACACTGTGTTTGTACCGTTCGGTATCCATTTTTGCTCTACAGACAGATTTACTGTGGACAATTGGATTGACCCTCAGGTTTGTTAGGCTCTAATTTATTTCAACAATAGAGAGTCCATTAACGTGTTACAAGCCACCACAAATAGTTGAATACCATATTCATTTGCTTTTTCACTGTTTACAATGGGTAGTAATTTAGCACGTGGTGCGTTTACCTGTCAGTAGTTTGTCACAGCACAGGTAATCAAATACCTGACTGTGACTTAAAACCACTGACAGCATTTTATCATCACTAATGGTGGTAACAGTATCAAGCCCTAGATTATTTGGTAGCCCTGGTGTATTTCTTCAGTGATTTGCCGGTTAAACCTTTCAATCATTTTGAATTTTGTTGCTTTTTGACCCATAACCATGTAGAATTATTTTATGTGTAATTTTCTGGTGAATTTAAAGTGTTTAACTTCTCAGTTAAATTAACTGAAACAATTTGTTGAGACAAATCTATGACCCTTAGAAGAAAACTTTTTTCAGCAGTCAATAAAATGAGATATTTGTTGTGTTATACAACTTAAACAATGCTTTCATAACGCATTATTTTATATTGTGTCTATACTACTTATTTCAAAATGTAAAGGGGTAGAACATTTTATTAGCAATATATGGGAGTCAAAATACTATAACAAAATGCTGTGGCATATGAATACACAACAAAAAAGTTTCATAAGCTTCCTAAAACACTGCACAAATTATTTAGTCCCTAGTGGAAACAAGAACGCACCATTCATTACATCACTTGTTAAGTATTGTGTGTGAATAGTTCATAACAATTCAAAAACATTTATTTGAGAAGGCACAGATAAAATATTTATTTAGATAAGCAATTTATTTAAGAAAGTTTCAGTTATTCAGAATTCACTGATAAAAGAACTGTCACTGTTGAGCCACGCAAGCAGTCTCTTGAGAAAGGATAAGAAAGAATATATAGATGAGAATGTAATCCCTTTAAATGTTCAAACAAGATCAGAATATTTAGTTATTATTTTCTTTAGTAAAAGAAAGCATAATCTAAGTTTGTAAAGTATCAGCAAAAATTGCTTTAGGACAATTCTTTATAAATTATAGTTAAAATTATATTTTATAAAGCAAACTGTTATGGCTGACTCACCAGACTAAGAGACAGATCCACAGGTCAAAAGTTGGTTAGAGAAACTGGGATCTGAGCCCTAGACCAGTAAACTGAATCCCAGTAGAGGAAGACAGTAGCATATGTTGTTTAACAGGTTGAATTACAATAAAGCAGTGCTAATTCACTATATCAAGATACAAAAACACAAGTCCAAGTTTCCTCAAACACTTTACAGTGCTTGGGAGGCTGCTTGTATATGTCTTAGAGGAGTATTCAAGAGAACAGCCAGATAAGGAAGCAGAGCTGCATGTAAGCTGAGAACAGAATATCAGTGAGTAGATTCTCACACCCCTATGATACTGAAACTGTTAATGGCTAGGCTAAAACACATTTCCATATCCTACCTGTGAGAAGATGTAGAAACTACACTTGTCAACATTAGAACTATCCACTTACACTCAATGGAAGGAAGGCAGAATTGTGTCAATTTCAATTTCAGGATGGCATGTGGTACATAATTGTGTTTCTTTAGGACCATATGGCATGGGTCATACAGACTTTGTAATAAGCCTCCAACATCCAATTACTTTACCTGAAGTCCTTCAATGATCTAAATCCCAGTGTCTCATAGGCCTATTAAATCACAATGTTCTTATAGGAATGAATGAATGACAGGAGCAGTAGAAGGAGGTGACAAGGAGTAGACTGCAAGGGGTAGGCAAAATGGAACAGAAAGGAAAGTATGCTAAGAAAGGGAATGAAATATGTGGGAGGACACAGAAGGGAGAGAAGCAGGGTGGAGAAGATGGAAGGGTGTAGACACGAGCAGGCCACTGAAGATGGAAGTTGAGTTGGCCAGAGGAGATGGAAGGGAGGAGAGCAGCCAAGGGGAAAGAAGGGACATAGGTTGGCAGGAGACATAGAAATATAGATTTTTCAATCAGAAAAGGAACATCTGGCCCATCTAGTCTACCCATTTCTGTATCTAAAAATTACATAGTCTTACATACTTCTTGAAACATACTTTTGTCTGTCCCAGGTATCTTTGAGTTCTTTAACAGTATTTATCATAACCACCTCTGCTGGGAGGGCTGTTACATGAGTATATCACCCATTCAGTAAAGTACAACTTACACAAACACACAGAAAGGAAGGGAGCAGGCCAAGGAGAGGAAAGTTGAGAGGGTCTGGGTCCATTTTATTGAGTGGGGAAAGTTTATAATAATTAAGCCACCTAGCTCAGACTACTGCCCTCAAATGGATAAATGAATTCACAAAATAATTTTGCTCAGATTTATTTTCTGCTCCAATATCTAGGACTGGTCTCAACATAAAAAAATAATAAATAAATAGTATACATTATTAATATTTTACCATGAACAAAAAATATCAATAATTTTACTATTTGTTATCACAGTATTTGGCAAGTGGGTTCTCAGGGTACCTACCACCACTGCCACAGCCAATACAGATAAATCCTCCATGATTTAAAAAATGAAATTATATTGCATCAAATTAAAATGTGCATGTATCTGATGGGATGTTCAAAGTTCATCAAACTGTAGAAAAATCAGTTGAATTCCTAGAGCAAAATATGCAACATAGTAATATAGTTGATGAAGAGGAGAAAAGACATGAGCACATCACGTTCAATCTTTGCCTTATCACTCATATTTTTGTTTGATTCAGAGGAAGAAAAAACTTAGGTAATTTCTTATTATATCCCAGGGATGTAAAAAAAAAGATCTGACTCCAAAAGGGAGTCTGATATCTCCTTGGATTAATGTCCTCCTAGCTTCATTGAAACCAATTGTAATAGTTATCTATATTATTCTGATTTTTTAAGGAATTCTGTAGTAGACAGGAATTCATTTCATAATGAATATAAAATCAAATGTGAGAGTCAGATAACGATGACATACTAACTGCAAGTTTCAGAATAATAAACAATAATTTCTGTGGCTTTATAGAAAACAATTTGTGATTTTGTTCATTCATTCTCGACCTTTCAGAGGGGAAGCAGGAAGGGACTGTGTGTGTGTAGGAGGGTAGATAAGAAGTGATTGATACACAGAATAGCCAATAGAAACCTTACATGAAGTGAAGGGACAGTAGTCTTGGTTATGGCTGTGATTGATTGCTAAAACAACCTGTTAATCTCTAATGTATCTGTGATGTGTTTTATACTCCACATTTTAAACTCCTGATTTCCAAAGTGATTATCCTTCAACAGGGCCAGATTTCTCGTAAGCATAGAAGACCTCTAGTACCTAGAGCTCCAAGTTTTTAGCAGGCACCTCAACTGTGCTGGCCACTACCAAATTCTGAATTGTGGGTGTGCCCAGGGCAATTTCAATGACCCTGCACAACTATTTTATTTAGCCCCTTGCGTGCTAGAGAGATCACCAACACATTGCAAAGCAGTGCATTGGAGATCTCTCTAAGAACCTTGGGTTTAAAGCTTCCCCTGTTGCTTGTTAAAGGCAAGAGGTATTTTCTGTGCCAGGCAATAGTGGATTGGACTGGAGGCAGGGCAGAAATTGGGGTGTGGATATGGGTGGAGCTAAATGCATCTAGAATTCTTTGCGTAGGGGCACCTGGGATGTTAATCTGGCCCTGCCCTTCAATTGAATATAATCTGGATGCAGCAAATTTTCCTTACTTTCAGTTCAGCAGCCAGAAGAGAAGATATGTCACAGCCACTGAGATCATTTCATCTCCCTGTATTTTTTGGGAAAATGTTATCTTTAATATTTAGTTCTTCTGATTGCCTTCCTTTACTGCTGGATGGTGTAGTACTGCTAGTTTAGCAATGGCTAGAGTTATGTTATCTAGTACATAAATGATTTCTAGCAAGGGAGGGAGAATAGAAGTCAGGGACTAATGCAGTAACAAAAGAAAAAAAAGTCTATCCATCGAATCCATAGCTGACTGGGGGCTCCATCCAAAGACCCTGTTAAAAAAGTACCATCGGCAGTTTTAAGTCACTGTCAGTTATGCAATTACCTGCGCTGTGACACACTATCAAATGCAACAAAATCCATATTGGGAGCTTAATTTGTACCCATAGGAATCAATGTAAAATAAGTTGAATTTGTGATGTAACTACGTGTGATGGCTAATAACATGAGTTAAGAGACTCAACTTTATCATTACAAATTTCCATAAAGAAAAATATGGCACAGAGTTCCCTAATAGGGGTGTCCAAAAGCTCTCACAATGTCCCCACTGGAAATTCCGCGAAAATCACGTAGTTGTCCACTTTCTTGCTGGAAAATTCGCTTTAAAACTAGAAATTAAAAATTTTGCATTTTTCACCCATTGTCCAAAATTTTTTGCCATTTTTTCAATGGCTAGAAAGTTTCCACCCAGTGATTTATGTGGTTTTCTCTTTTTTTTTTTACTTCATGTGAAAAGTGCAGATTTTCTGCTTTTTCCTGCTTTTTTTCACCTAGCTCATTCCATTGAAATCAATGGGAACATTTAAGTTACACATAACAAATATGATTTTATTTCCTAAAGCATAATATAAAAGGGGCATGAAGGTGCCTGTGTTGGTGGGGTGTGGGGAAAGAATCAGTTGAACAGGGAATTTTTTGGGGGCTTTGTTTAAATTTCCTACTGGCCTAATGCCAGCAGGTAATGTCCTGTTGGCCACTGGCTATTGTCAAATGCCCTGATGTAGATGCAGAATTTGTGAATTTTAGGAGTGCTTCTGCTGCTGCTAGTTGTAGCACCTCTGACATGTTTGTGGTGTATGCCCCAATCAGACCTTTGGTTATTAGACTTGTCCACGGGCAAAATTTTCGATTCAATTCAAATTCGGACAAATTTTTTTTTTTCTAATTCGGATGATCCTAATTTCGGACCGGGCCTATTCAATTTGAACGAAATTCTGATCCATTCCGAATTATTCGGCCAAATTTAACATGGGTTAAATTATAGCAGTGCGCCTCCATGCACGCTGCTCTCATTCTTAGCAGACAGGGTGTGCATTTAGAAAAAGATCCATCCCAAAAACGGACATTGTCGTACATTGCCAGTCTGTGCATGTCACCTCTACTCCAGCATGGGATGCCAGTCACAATGCAAACGTCGAACATCGAGAACCCATGCCTGTCATTCAATTTAGCATATGCTCGAACATCAAAACCCCATGCCTGTCATTCAATATAGCATATGCTCGAACATTGAAAACCCATGCCTGTCATTCAATTTAGCATATGCTCGAACATCGAAAACCCATGCCTGTCACATCCTACTCAACATAAGTGGTCGACTCGAACATGGACAAACTACATGTCACATTATATGTTAGTACATGGGTAAAGGTTAAGGTTTCATTTTCTGGTACCAGCCTCCTACCCTACTGTCCCTCTTTAGTACCCAAATTCCTCTCTCTCGTTTTCCTATCCTGATTTCCCCTCATATCAGATAAGTCTATGTGTATATACATTGTAGTGTTTCATACTACATCAAGAATAAACATCAATGATTGTTTAAACTGCAGTATATGTGTCTAAACTAATTTGTGTATTGAAAATACATTAACCCCATCGCGACAAGTCACTTACCAGGTACGCCCCACAAAAACTGTCACTTAGTGACAGAGGATGTACTTGGTAAGTCCCGGAAGTCATTCACTAGAATGAAGAAGAAGAAAAATCCGTTGTTAAGTGCCGGGCACATGCGCGTGCAGCCGGTCATTAAGGGGTTAATCTTGTGCTAAATCACCACCTCACTTAACCCTTCTCAGAGACTGACAGAATTGGAACGAAGTGCCAACTTGTCTTTGATTTGAGGATCGCAAATTGTGGCAAGCATTAACTCGGGACAATTGGCCATGCACTCTTCCATGCGCCGAGTAAGTTCCTTCTTCAACCTCATTAGAAGGGCAGCAACATCTGGAAGTATATTACCCTCAGCACCAGGCTAGCGTTCCCTATGGGAAAGGAAATCATCCAATTTTAAGGAGAGGTGCGTGAAGAGGGGAATGACTTCTGCCAGACTAGCGTTCTCTTTGCTCAAAAGTTCCGTCAAAGCACGGAAAGGCGTAAGGACTGTCACTACCTGTTCCATCAGGGCCCAGTCAGCCCTGCCCAGTGTTCTGTTACTGCCAATGAAATGGTGAAATGACATTGCATGAATTGCCTTTTTCTGCTCCAGGATACGCTCTAGCATATCTAAGGTGGAGTTCCACCTGGTCCCAACATCTTGTTTTAGGAGGTGCTTCCCTGCCTGCCTATACAACTGTGACACTGGCAGTGTGACGCTGAAGATTATTCAAACAAATCACTTGTATCTTTTATATTTTTACTAAAACCAACACATGTGGGTCTCCCTTGCAGTGGCGAAAAGGCACGCTGCCTGCCTATACAACTGTGACACTGGCAGTGTGACTGAAGAGTATTCAAACAAATGACTTGTACTTTTTATATATTTTTTTTAAGAAACACAGATGACCCCCTTGCGGTGGCGAAAAGGCACCCTGCCTGCCTATAGGACTGTCAGACTGGTTGATATGACATTGAAAATTATTCGAACAAATACCTAATTTTTTTTATATTTTGCACAGGAACAAATATCACTTGCTCTTACAGTGGCAATAACTGGAACTAATGCTGGCTGCCTACCTATGCCTAGCCTAATGCTACCTGCCTGCCTACACAACAACTGGACACTCTCTAATCTATTCTTCTCTCTCTGAGCTCCAACAACGCAATGAGGAAATGCAGGCTGTCTGCCTGTGTGACTGTGTCATTAGTCCAACCCCCATCATGAAACGAAGAAGGCTATTGGAATTCAGACAAAAGAGGGAAGTTGTGCATGAAACAGAGAATGGAATTGGACTAGAGACATGGAGGGAAAATTATGGAGGGAAAGTAATTGAGCGCGCACAGGAAGTACAAAAAAACTTTTGGAAATCTGTCGATTGTCGAAACTTCCGAAAGTTTTGATGAATTTCGGTCCTGGGCTGTTCGGAGTCGGATCATTTTTCTCGAATGACCCTTGAGTTTCAGATTGGCCGAATGTCTCCGAATGACCCCATTTTCGACGAAATCCGAATGTCTCCGAATCAATTCGCACATGTCTAGTGGTTATGCTTCAGGTGGAATCTCACATTGCTCACATGCTTCTTACACAGAAAACAGATAGCAACATGTTTAGCTTTTGGATCATGAGTAAAGTATATCCATACTATAGAATTCATAGACTGAGAAGTTCTTCAGGGTCAACTACTACTGCTACTACTGGGGCTACATGTTCCAATTGTATTAGATGATGTCAAAGGTGCTGCACTTGCAACAGCAGTAGAAGCACTCCTCATAGACAGGGTTGTAGATGTTGATTACCTAAAAGTTTGTTAAACGAGGTGGAAATGGGGAAGTAACCCAAGGGGTTCTGAGGAGTGAAAACTCTAGTAATTAATACCTGACAGTTCAAAGCATGGTTCAGATCCAGGCCGAAGCCTGGTCTGGAGCATCGGTTGGCGGCATTTCCAGTCACCGCTTCTGAGACCATAGGGGTTGATGAGGGGATGGTTGTGGATGATCCAGTAATGAGATACCCAACATGAAGCAAAAAGCAGGAACTTGGGCAGAAGAGTACAGCACTGCTGATTTCCCGTTGAAGGTGGCATGTAGGGTGAAGGGGAATATCCATCTATAGTGGATCTGTAGAGATTGTAGGTGATCTGTGAGAAGTTTGATTGAGCGCCTGAGAAACAGGATGTGTGGGGATAGGTCACTGAAGAGTTGGCTTTCGCTGCCTGCGTGGAATATTTTCTCTAGCTCACAACTCCATCTCGTGTGGTGGTGAACACACACTACCACATCACGCGGAGCTCCAGAGGTGTTTCTGGGCTTCAGCGCTCTATGGACCCTTTCTAGCAGGACCCTGTCTGTGAAGTTAGGGCCCAAAATCGAATGGAAGAGCTTTTCTGCACTAGCCGCTAGGTCTTGTTGCTGGATGTTTTCTGGCAAGTTTTTGATGCGGATGTTGTTCTGCCGTCCCCGATAGTCGAGGTCGTCCACTCTCCAGTTCAGCTGATGGATAATATCTGCTTGTCAGCCATAGTTTGTTCCAGGGCATTAACTTGCTCCATCGCAGCTTTGTTTTCCACTTCCAGGAAAGCCACTCTCTGTACCAATTGAGTGATGGATTCTTTAAGGTCCGTTAGGTTGGACCTCAAGGACTACTTGATGTCTTCGACATAAGACTTGATGTCCTCTTTTGTGACCAGTCCCACCAGCATGGCGGAGAGATCAGCCTTTGTCACAAGAAGTTCAGTCATCTTTCCAGTTGCCGAATTTTGTGAGGTAGCCATATCTCCTGAAGCTGTGTCACTCTGTTCTGAGTTTTCCCTCGTGGGTAGAGCAGGGTCTGATGACGTCTGCACTGTAGAGGGCTGAGCATGAACTGTAGGCCCAGGTGGAAGATACTTCATTATCTTACACTCGGCACCCCCGGCTTTACCCCTGAGTCCTCTCATTAGAAATCCCTCGGTGTAGAGGGAGTAAAAACATACAGAGGGTCAGTCAGTTTTGAAGATTTGTGGAGTACCAATCCACATGGATTCATATCTCCTCTAACATGAGACTTTCTCCATGGACAATAAGCCACACACCCATAGATGTTGATGACCTGTGTTGCTGATTACTTTGTGTGTGGTTATGCAGTGGTTGTACTTGGAAGCAGTGATGGTGCTGATGATAACTAACAGGATGATTGTGCATTTTCAGAATCTTTAATTGGCCAGTGTCAAACTTTCCATAACTCCTTTTCTGTGGTGGCAGATTGAGCCTTTGCCTTTCAGCTAGTTTTCTAGCCATGTCATCATCTCTTTCGCTTGCAACTTCATCTGTATCTGAAGAAGAGAATGATGCTAGAGGGATATAGTCTAGATCTACATAATAATCAATAATTAGGTCATCCTTGCCCACTGCTTCTTTCCAAGTACTTTTATATTACCCTAGGCTTTTTGAAGAGACTAACAATTTTTTTTTACTTTTCCCCTTAGAGGAATTTTCAGCACATTCTCCACTACTTAGAGGACTGGTGTTTTTTCACTCTCACTATCATGCACAGCAGTTATTTGCTATACCTTCCTCCCTTATGCCTTCAAAACTAGAATGTGATTCATTGGGGGTTATTCACTAAGGCATGATAAAGAAGTGATAAAATGGAGATGATGACTTCTTCAGTGATATCAGTTCTAGGGATTGGCGAAGATTTCTGCCTCAAACTGTAATTGGCAAAAAATGGCACTTTCTGCTTGGAAAAAATTTCCTGCAAAAAGTGCTGATTTTCCGCTTTTTTTGCCTAGCTCATTCCATTGAATTCAATGAGAACATAGAAGTTACACACAACACATAGCAAATATTATTTTATTTCCCAAAGGCATAGTATAAATGGGCATGAGGGTGCCTGTATTGGTGGGGTGTGGGGAAAGAATCAGTTGAACAAGGGATGATTTTTTTGGGGGGTTGTTTACTGGGATTGGGGGGCACTTAATAAAAAAAGAAATCCTAAATAAAATATAATAAAATAAAAACCTTAAGACATGGTATAAATGGGTCTAAGGAGGGTGCCTGTGTTGGTGAATGAATGAACCATCTGAACAAGAAATTTGTTTTGGGGAGTTTCTTGACTGCTATTGGGGGGACAGTTAATAAAAAATAATTCAATAAGACATTTGTATGTAAAGTGATAGAGACAGGAAACCCCTGACATAAGCTGCCATTGGGCTGGACTGATACTCGACTTGATACAGTATTTTGTAGAGGATGATTTGTAAGATTTGTTGTTAGAGGCCCAAGCACTGAGGAAACTTTGATTTGTAGGACTTAAGCTTGTTTGGCACAAGCCCTAAGGAAACATTGATTTGTAGGTCTTAGGCTTGTTAGAAACAAACCCCCCAAAAAATATTTTCTTGTAGGACTATGTTTTTTATTTAGTTATTTAGTTATTTTTTTTAAAAACACAAGCCCTGAGAAAAAAAATAAAAATGCCCTACTGGCCTAATGCCAGCAGGTCATCTTGGCCAGTGACCACTGTCAAATGTCCTCCTGAGTTGCAACTGCTGTTCTTACTGCTGCTGCTGAGTTGTTTTAGCATTAGGGAATGGGATCAACAATAGCAGTAACATGGAAGGTTCCACTTGCCATGACTGCTTTATTCCCTGAAGAAGTGAGCTGTGACTCACGAAACGCGTTGGAAGCTTTGTATTATCGTTTTTATTACTGATATTTATTAAATCATTTTTTGATATACCTCATACATCTCCAGTGCAATTCTGGTTCTGGCTGGGTCGGGCCTCATATAGATACTCGTTTTCGGAACTTCTGGTGAGTAGCTCCTATTTGTGTGGGGGGAGTTGCATCCCATATACAGATTTGCTCTTAGAGTATTGTTCCACATTTCCAGCTCTGTAGGAGAAACTCCACATACACCAGAGAGTCTTCAGTCAATGTGAACAAACTAAGGGAAAGGCCTTCCAGAAAGTTGATGAGGAATTACCCTGTGGTCATCTTAGATCACCTCTCTCCTTGCCTTCACTTACAAGAAGATATCTTGTAAGTAGATTGGGGTACTTTATTTTATCGGTACAATTACTGATGCTGCTCTCAGGTAGCCTTTCGCTCTCTCTTTTTTCTTTTTCTTCTGCATAGATATACAGTGGGTGCTACTGTGGACACTCAAGAGGAGAGCTGCAGCCCAGAGAGTTTTAGATTGAACTTCACTATTTTATGATACACCTCTTTTAAATGTCTATTTAAGAGTGTACTTTCAATGTAAGGTGCGCATTGTTGCTATTTTTTGTCTTCTTTCTTCTTGTCCTCCACATTCCCCCTCACTTTCTGTTGCAACGGATAATGTTGCTACTGTTGCTGCTACTGCCTCAGATATAGCAACTAGGATCAGGAGGAGTATTGCTACTGCTGGCAAGTGGAACCTGCCCTAGTCCCGCATCACTTGTTGACCCCATTCCCACTGTGTCCACGGTGGTCTGTGGCACATTAGACTGCTCCTCAGCACCCTGCTGCCCCTTCATCTGAGCAGCAGAAGCAGCAGCAGCAGCAGCAGAGATTAGAGCAGTTGCAATTTCCACAAATTCCAAAAGCAGACTGTTAGTGGTGGTGGTGATGCCCATCCTCATCCCTGTCTCGCATTCCTTCTCAGTTTCTGATACAAAGGCCTTCAAAGTCTCTTCCACCCCAGCTTCTCCAACACCACCACCACCACCACCACAAGTCCCTATGTGCTCACTGCTGCTTGGAGGATGTGACAAGCAATGTGACAGAGGGTCCCCTGCTATCACACATGGCATAATTTTCTCCTACCCCCCCTGAGTACTACAAGAAACATTAGCAGCAGGCAAAGTAGTGGTGGCAGCAGGTTCAGCACTGGCATATATATATAATCAGCAACAGCAGCCATTGTCTAACCACTGTAGTATGAAGGTCTCCTCAGCAAGCCTCCAACAACTTTGGTCCTGCTACTGTATACCAACAAATTTCGTAATTTTATCCATTCATCTTGTCTTTGGTCTTCTTCGTGGGCATTTTGTATCGATTGGATTCCATTCCAGTATTCATTTGGTCTATCTAACATCAAGTCTTCTTGCTATGTGGACTGCCCATTTCCATTTCATGTGCTTTATTCTTTCAATTACATCTTAGATCTTTGTTCGCTGAAAATCTATGTACACATTTTTGGTCTCTTTTTGTTATGTTTAGTATATGCCTCTCCATTCTTCTCTGTGTAACTTTCAGGTTTGTATGGCTTTACCATTCAGTGTCCTTGTTTCACAGCACTCAGTTTCCATCATGGTGTTTTTTGCTTTCCTGTTGTAGCTCTTCATTGCATTCTTGCAGTTCTTCAGAACTACAGGCAAAGAGTATGATATCGTCTGCGAAACGTAAGTGGTGTAGGTATTCTCCATTTATCTTAAGTTTGCAGAAAATTTCTTCTAATCAACCTGAAAACAGTTTTGGAGAAATTGTGCCTCCTTGTCGGACGCCTTGTTCTATGTCAAGCTGGACTTTATCATTGTTTTTCTGTATTGATGCAGCTGCATTTTCATATATTGATTGCAGAATAAATAAGTATGTTCTATCTGTTCATTGGTTGATCAGGGAATCAATTATTGCTTGCTTTTTCACTGAGTCAAAGGCCTTTTTGTAGTCAATGAACGCTATTCATAATGGAAGGTTAAATGTCTGGATGTGGTCCATTGTACTTAAACCGCTACTGAAGCCTGCTTGTTCCTTAGCTGGTGCTGCGTTAAGTATTGTGTCCATTCTTCTTGATAGTACCTTTGTGTAAACCTTGCAGACCACTGGACATAGGATTAATATTCTGTGGATTTTTATAACTTCCTTATTACCTTTTTTGTGCAGTACGATGACTTTTGCATTTTTCCATGTTTTAAGCACTTTGCCAAATAGTAGGCATTTTGATAATAGTTTAGCTAGGCCTTTGAATAAGGGTTGACGTCCGGCTTTCAACATTTCAGTTGTAACGTTACCATTTTTTTAATTGATTTTATTGCAGCTTCTACTTCTTCTACTAGGACTTCTGGCATAGCTTCAGCCTCTGGCACTGCATTCAGTTGTTGTCCTTCCTCCTTATAAAGATTTGTATAAAATTCTTCTGAATATTAAAAGAAAAAGTTGCCATGATGAATATCACACCAAACGAGTACTGCATTACCATACACTTCTGCCACATTCAATACGAGTTGTAACATTTGGAGGTGGGCAAAAAGTGAGAACATTTTCCTGCATTAATTTTTGTGAAAAACAGACGATTTTTCCCTTTTTTCGTGAAAGTTTTCTCACTTTCTCCAGTGCAAAATTTTCCTCCTTTTTGCCTATTCCAGCAAATTTTCTGCATATTCCAACACATTTTCTCCTATTCTAACACATTTTTATTCTAGTCAACATATTTGTTTCCTATTCCAACACATTTTTCGCCTATGTTTCCTATGGTGCAACATTTCCCAGCACAATATTACTTATTCTGAGGACTGTAGTGGTGAAATAAATAAATAAAAGTCAAAGTTATGAGTCCTACAGCAACATATACCTTGAAAAATGTGTTAGCATGAAGAGTGCATTTGTCCTTTGCCCACAAGACAAACTTCCTGCTAAGTGACACTGGAACATATTCATGATGATGTCAAGTAATTAAAAAAAAAAATAAAGTACAACCTACAATGTGGCAGATGTATATGGCATAGTGGTGGGGGACTAGTGTGGTCTGATTGGTGGGACCTTGACAAACTGGGTTCATTATGGAATTGTCACACACTATAGGGCATGAAAAAAATGGAGCATTAAAAATGTTGAATGAGACAAAAGGGAGCATTGTAAATGGCACATTACAAATGTTGCATGGTTCAAAAGGGCGCATTGAAAATGGAGCATTACAAATGTTGCATGGTTGAAAATGTCACATGGTTGAAATGGGCATCATTGTGATTTTGCAGGTTTGAGTGTCAAGATTTCAAAATGATGCCTGCATTAGCCGTGCTAGGAGATCCATTACCTGGCATTCAATGTGCCATCCGTGGGCCAGATTTCTCCACATGCTTTTGATGGAGACATGGGGAGAACTTTGTAAGCATCTGTGGCGGTATCACCACTTGTACAAATTGTTACTGTTATCAGCCGGAAAGCCCAGACCCTGTAAAAAAAGGTGTTGAATTTGAACAGTTCACAGCAGATTGGTGTACATGATCATTTTCCTGTATTGCTGTGGCTCACCCTTGATGTGCTGACATTTACTCAGTTATTAGTACATTTTGATGCTGGATATATCTGTAGCATGCAAGGGGTTAAAGACAAATGCAAATGGTCAGTCCATTTTTATAATTCTAAGATATATTTTACAACCCTATGCTATTTTACTTTATTTGACATAAACATTACTAAACAAAAGTAAGCAATCTTTTTATTTTGAATGAGTGAATTACAATAGATAACTAATTCATTCAATGATTTGGATGCTTTTGGTGTATTGTGCACATTGATTCATAGGTAACCCTTTGCATGCTAGAGAGGTATCCAATGCATTGCAACTCAATGCGTTGGATACCTCTCTTGCGCTCAGAGGGTTAAGGAAAATGTGAAGTATTTCTGGGAAACCCCATTGTACCAGAGGGAACAAATAAAACTTCTAATTTATTGAAATGTTTCACAATGTAATAGAAATTAACTAACATTGAAAGGGTTAAAATTGCATTTCAATCTAAAGGAATATTTATTTTTTCCCTATGAGTTTTCCAAGAATTGCTCTACTTTTAGTCAACTGTCAGATCTCCAACTGCTAAGGACCTTTGGTTAGTGAACCACTCCCTGGAGGCCGTTAACCTACCAGAGTTCATCTGCTTATCTGTGGCTTTTTAATGTATAATTTAATGTATAATGCATTGCTCCATTTTCAATGCGCCCTTTTGATCCATGCAACATTTTTAACCAAGCAGAACTATGTGTACGTTACTCTCATTACCGCTCTTACAACTCTTGGTTAGCAAGGTAATGAGCCATTTTCAATGCACCCTTTTGATCCATGTGACATTTTGAATCATGCAGGACTACAGCACCAATTTCAATCATGCATCATTTTTAGCCATGCGACATTTGTAATGCACTGTTTTCAATGCACCTTTTTTAGCCATGCAATATTTTTAACCATACAGCATTTGTAATGTGCCATTTTCAATGCACCCTTTTGAATAATGTAACATTTTTAATTTTAATTGATGCCCAATAGTGTGTGACAATTCAAAAGGATACCGACAAACTGCATCCATCCCAGGAGGAGAGGGATCATTGTCATCATTTATTGCACACAGTGCAGAAACCTTTGCTGCAGTCAGTTTTTAACTATCACTTTACTCCTATGTCCCTGTATTTCTCCACCTTCCTCCTCTCCCTGCCCCTTGTGCCTTTGCTGGACATTATTTAACTACTATGTGTGTTTTTTTACTCTCTACACTACATAACTTATGGAGTGTGATATCTTGCCTTAGCTCTCAACAAAATTCTCAATGTTTGCTCCCAGTCACTGTCTGTCACCTAATGTAGTTATTTGTTTATTTATTTATTTTTTTTTCAAGTTGTCCACACTATCTTATCACAGTCGGTCTGAAAAAAGAAAACATTTTTACTGAAAAACTAAATCAACACCTTTTTCCTCACTCTTTCCCAGCACAGAGACAATAACAGCAAGATCAGCAAGCAAACTGGACTCCAGCTGCCTGTGTCTTGCAAGTCATTCATACCAAATTTTGGGGTATTGGCGTAATTGGGGACAACCTCCTTACTCCCTTTTCTCCCCGAAAGTACCCCCAGACTCCGCTTATACAAAATTACCTACCTAAAAGACTCTATAAACTAGGCTTCAATTACCCTTTATTTACTTTTCTTTTCTAGCTCAAAAACTTGCTGCTTTCTCCTGTCAGAAACACATAATGCCATGCTGTGAAAGCCTGACACCATTTTATATGCCTGCAGGAAAAGTAGATAAAATGTTTATGGTGTTGGGGAAACATTTTTCTTCCCATTGATTTCAATGCAATGAGTTAGGCGAAAAAAGTGGGAAAACAGCACTTTTTGTGGAAAATTATTTGGCAAGCGGGAAGAGCCATTATTCACCGATTTCAGGTTGAGGAGAACATTTTTACCCATCCCTACTGGTAGCCATGGAACCACGCATACTGACCTTCCAGAGATGTTCCACAGCAGTAATAGAACCATACTAATTGACCACCCAGCTTTGCCGTATTGTTTGGTAGCTAGGATGGGCAATGTTAGGCTCCCCACCTGCTTCCAGAATACAACTGCCATCTGTGCCCACCACTGACGTCCAGCCTTATCCCACTGCAATGGCTTCCATCCCTGTCCCACTGCATTGGTATCCATAGAATCATGGTTACCTACTTCCACTGATCTCATATAGACAGAACCAAACATATTGTGCATAGCTTCACTGGCAGGAATTTTCTTGGGGTTTGTGAAAATTGAGACATTTTGTTGGTTTTGATATTAGGGATTTTTTGTATATAATCTGTTCATCCTCCACAAAAATTCCCCTGGGGAAAAATATAACTTTTTGCCAGTGTTTAGTGGTGGGGGGCTGATTTCCCATGTGCCACATTCATCATTACCAAATAATTAATAAAAATAATTGCTGTTCCTTGCAATGAGTTGCACATATTGTACAGTGTGAAGAGACTGTAGATGCCACATTATACTCTGTGCTTCCATAGTATCCATCATGATCATCCTGGTCTTTTCTTTCTCTTAACAAGGTTTTTTATTCTGCCTTTGTGCCTTTAAATTTTCCTTCACACCTCTTTTTGGTGTGGGCTGAAAGAAGTTTACTCTGTCTTCAAATCGTCCTGCAAGTGCCTGAAACTCTTTCGTGTCTCACTCTAATATTGCAAGCTTCTCCTGCAGACACATAATTGACTTATTGTGCTCTACTAGTTTGAAGATGTCCATCCCAGCTCGGCTTCATTCTTCAGATTGAGTCAGCTGATCATGTGGCTCCAATCATCTGATCCTATGGAAGGCTTATGGCAGTTGTCTGAATCTTGCTATTTTTTTAAGAAGACTTCTTTGTACTGGCTACTGAAGGTTCCAATTGCTCTACTTTGCTTTTATGAATAAGGCTAATTGTGCTATTGATTTTCCACATAATTGCTCCATGTTTGTTATTGTGTATATAGCCTGACATTTTATTAGAATAACTGAATTTAACACATTAGTCAGGTAGCTAGCACACAGTGAAAATACCAAAGCAGCAAAATCAGGCTAAGAAGGGAATTTTGCATGTATCCCATTAGGACATAATGTATTTAACTTAAAAATCCACTTTGCTTCAGGAAGAAGCAGCAGTTTTTCCAAATCACCTTCTCTAGGGGCAACTTAATCTTTTCAATTATTTGCCATTTTAACAGAATGCAATTATATTTGTATAGAATAAAAAAAAATCTTCCCGTTGAGAATACCAAGCATAACACTGTCAAAATCCTACCATAAGGAGCTCTAATACTGTGAAGCATATTTATGTAAATCCTCTACTTAACAAAGACTGTATTTTTGAATGTGATATGTATGAAACTCACAAAAATACTATAGTTTGAGCTAAAGTTTTTCACCCCCTATCACGGTAAATGGTATCCATAAAGGACATATCATTCAACTCAGAAGAATAATCAGTAAATGGGTTAATGGGGTTATAAATAAATTGAGTGGTTAAATGACACATTAGGATATGATGTGATTATTTTTGCCTTATACATGCTAATCTCATGTCTGTTATAAAAACAACCACTACTGATAAATGCATTAAAAGAAGCTGAGCCTATTGTACTAAGAACCCCAATACATGGGAAACGTAAAATATATTAATGTGCTGCTGTTTCTTTAGTATAGAAAATTAAAAAAGTATTGACAGTAACACAGGCCTGAATTATACCTGACATGAAATCAAACAAGTAGGTACTGCACATTGCTAAGTGCAATAATAATTATCACAAACAAACACTGGTGTGGGTCACATTAATGAGAGTGGGGTGCATATTGATGCACTGCTCTTACACCGCTATTCAGAAACATTTCAAGCAAACAAAGGTGACAGTAGCACTCACCAATCCAGTAGTATAAACCTCTTCCAATCGTCTGTTGAACAATGAAAGCAAACAGTTCAGGCCGATCAAAACTTGAAAAAGCTTAATTGTATCAAATCGTAGAAATAACATTATTATACCTGAGCCAAGACTGGCTATTGATTAAGAAGAGATGTGGTGGAAAATAGGACTTGTACCTCCTCCAGGAATTTCCACAAAAAAACTCTTTTATTTACCTATTCCACAGGATGAAATGAAGTACTTGAGTTTGTATTACCGATGATGTGTTTGTACATATGTATGCATGATGACTTTTGTAGGAACTTTGGAAAAACTGTGTAGAACAGCCAGATGGATCATGAGAGCACACTGTTGAATGGTTTCACAATGGTCTCAACCTTTCACAGGTACTGGGCTCAGCCTTTCATGTGGTAATATCTGTGGAAAGGAAATATAAAACTACCTGTCATTATGAACTCATAATAAGGGAATTAACACTTTCCACATATCCCAACTCTTTAAGTGGAAAGAAAAAACTCACAGAATAAATACACCTTATTACACCTTAACATAGATGTGCAAGAAAGTGACACAATGCATGAAGTGCAGCAAGATATGAGGGGACCCTCCACAAATGTCCAAATTAGAAACAATGCAACCAGACAGAAAACCTTGTGCGACTTCATACAGATTGCTCAGATCTGAACTTGCACTAGTTAACTGAAAATTGCTCAATTTGGGATTCTGACTGGTGACATGTATCTGATTCAACAACCTACAGCTTTATAAATTGTCCAGTTGTGAGCCAAAGTGACACTTACAGTGGTGTCCAATGGTGGCCATTAGATTGCCTTCTGATGTATCCCAAAGTAAGCTACAAAAGAAACTGAACTGCAGTAATTTGATGGCTCAGACAGAAACAAAATACTCTTGAGAATATTTTTGGTGCATTATACTACACATGATCTATTTAACTGCAATGTAATTAAGGCCATAATTAGAGGTAGAATTCAGGCACAAAGAGCATATATAGGGATCCATAAGTAAAGTAGTCCTGAAAAAAAACAATGCATCATATGTAAAAACAATACATGTGATTTAAATTGAGTTTTTAATAGGGATGGTAAAACTTTTTGCCTCAAAAGAAACAGGTGAAAAGTGTCACTTTTCATCTAAAAGTGCCTTCTTTACCCCCTTTTTTCGACTACCTTATTGAATCAAAATCAATGGGAAAACTGTATTTTTCCCCTTAAGGAGGAAAGTTTCAGTTTTCTCCCCAAAGGTATAATATAAAAAGGAGTGTAAGCTTCCAGCAGCATACTGTTCTGTGCTTGTGAGAGGAAGAGAAAGCAGCACATTTTTTAACTAGTGAATACAGGCTAATCAATTAGAGTTGAAGCTTAGTTTACTGAATCTTTTAGGCAGGAAATCTGTTCTTTGTAGTACGTGAGTCTGGCATACTCTGGGGGACAGGATGGGACCAACTGCTGCATATGACAATGAGACAAACAAGTGCAAAAACACTTTTCCTGAAAGTTGTAGCAAAAGTTGGGAAAATCCCTCGAAAGGGAAAAGATAAAAAAAATTGTTTGAAACTTCAAAAAGCCTAGAGTAAAATAAAAGTAGTGAGGAAAAAAGTGCTGGGAGATGATGAGGATGACCTAATAATTATATCTCATCCTTAGGAGGATGCAGTTTGTCAAAGTCCGAACAAAAAGTCCACTACCACCACCATCACCACCAGTGCTATTAATAAACCATCTAAAATACTTAAGACGACAATGAGTCTTATTCTAGTGTTAATGGCATAATGGAAAAATGTGTAGTAGCTCACCCAAATGCTTCATTTGACAGTTAGACAAACAAGCACAAAAAGACCTGTCCTCAAAGTAGTAGTGAACATTGTCAACATACCTCAAAGGGGAATATAAAGTAGTGAGCGAGAAGTGGAGGGAGATACTGTGGATGACCTAATGACTGATGATGGTGTTGTAGATCTAGAATATATCCTTCCAGCATCCTCCTTTTCTTCAGATTCAGATGAAGCGGAGAGTGAAGGAAATGAGGACATGGCCAGAAAATTATTTGAAAGGCAAAAACTCAGTCTTCCACCACTGAAAAAGAGCACTATGCCTGTGTATAAAATGTTTAAGATAATTATTGGAAAGTATAACCCTGGACAAGAGAGGATGCCCACTCAGCCACACACTGCTAGTGATGAGTAACTAGCCCCAACAACACAGGTTATTAATATCTACAACCTTAGCTACTATGAGTGCCTCTGCTGCTGTTGGACATGCAGCACCTGTGACACCTAGTAGTAGTACAAATGCAGCAACATCTAGCCCTGGTAGTAGTAGCAGTCCGTCAGGAACCCCATAGTCTTTTAAGTTCACGGTATGGAGATACTTTTCTTGCGATCCTAAAGCTAATAACCATGTTGTTATCTGTCATCTTTGTAAAAAGCACCAGAGCAGGAGAAACGCAGGCTCACACCTAGTCACCTCCTCAATGATATCCCACTTGAAACACAACCACAGGTCTGATTGGGAGACACACCAGCAACATGCCAGAGGTTCCACAACTAGAAGCACTCCTAAAAGTTCCTGGACTCTGGGACACATAATGGAAGTAGTCATGTTGATGTGTCAGAGTGTCAGAGGAGTATGACTCTGAATTTGCTGTAGGAGGTGGCAAGCGTCATAGACTGCCCACACATGTTGCCTCCACCTTCACCACCTCCTCTATCTATGTTGTTAAAGCAAACAAGTTACATAGTTCTTCTGCCATGTACTGCCAACCCACACTTAGTGTTTACAAAAACAATACCAAAGTCCAAATGCGGAATGGCAAGTTGCCAAGATGTTGGCAGTGGACATGCTGTATTCTTTTGTTGAAAACAGAGGACATAAAGGACTCTGCTCATGTGTAGCTTCGTGCTAGCATATCCCAGGCCGCAGTTATTTTTTCAGGACAACCATGCCAGAATTGTACAAGTAGGTGTTAGTTTGGTGTGCAAAGGCCTGAAAGCTCATGAAGGCAAGAAAATCCAGGAGACAACATATATGTGGACAAGTGGGTGGAGCACAGATTATATGACTGTCACTGCTCACTGGGTTTCCCTCCCACAGCCACTAGTGTGCAACACTACTAGCTTACTGTATCAGGAGACAGACAGTAATCTTGTCTTGGGTTCTGGCATTGTGATCAAAGGACAGAAGGTATAATATATATATATATAAATTTCAGCAGCAACTTTCTCTTTCACTCCTAACTTGACTGCAGTGTTAATGTTTACAGTACAATATGAAGATAAACCAGTTAGCTTCAGAACTAGCAGCTTGCAATAAAAGATAAAGCATGTCAGATAGCAGCTGCTACAGGTGTTCAGCACCACTACACCTCAGGATCTGCGCGTCCTTCTTGTTATTACACATCTAAGAGTGAGTACTTGTGTAAGTACACACAGTATGTCAAGTAAGTTGTAATTGTGGGTTTGCCTTTTGCATGTATGATGTATTTATGTCTGTGTGCAAAGTAAAACTGTCACTCACTCAATCTCAGAAGGAGCTCAGGAAGGAAATTGGATCATCTTCCTGTTTGAGTCAACGTCACTTATCTGCAAAAAAGATTTTGCTTGTGTCCTGTAGTCCTGCTAGCAACTGTCATGTTCGCCTCCATATATGACATCCAGGAATGACTGACAATATTATCTATTAAATCAACACGTATTTACAGATTAGAATCTAAGTATAACTAATTGAGATATAGCACTAGCCTTAAAGAGACACTATCTCAAAAATCAGCCACTGATTCAAAATGTTCTTGGATGTATTATTGAATCACACAGACTAGTACAAAAGAGACCAGGCCTAGATTCACTAAAATTCAATAGCATTCCAACAGAAATATGCCCACATTGACATTAACCCAACAGGTTTACAAATGTTCATTCATCACACCGACAATGGTCTATTTCCATAATGCATGAAGCATAATGGACACTTTCATATGCAAGGGGGTGTGTTGATATGTTAAAGTGACACTTCGACACATTCTCTAAACTCCGATAGCAGCCTCTGCTGTCAGAGTTCAGTCGCAACTTCACCTACCTCAGGTTGTCAATGTTGTGATCTCCCAATACTTTCCTTTGTAGTAACAACCCTCAAACAATTACAAGCAGGGAGGGCTGTACCCTGTTGTCAAGTGGAAGGGATTTCCTCCCTCACACATCAGCACTATGACAATTCTGAAATTTAGCAGCATTCTCTCTGCTTCCCTACTTGGCCAGTAGGGGAGTGAACAGAATGCTTTCAGCATCATGAACAGCATTGAGTGTCAAATGGATGTGCATTGCTCACCCCTGTGGCACTCAAAGGGTTAAAATACTACACAATTATCCCCTTAGCTATGTATCATATATAATACATGTGCACTCACAGGGGAACAAGACTGGGGGTCATGCAGCATCTATGGGGATTTGTGGCTACCACCTGGCCCCCCAGTCATTTTTCCCTTGACCACTGGTAACCACAGATCCCATTGTACACTGTCTGACCCTCTCCAGCCTTTTCTCCTTGCCCACTGCTAGTCATAAATCCCCATGGCCACTGCCTGCGTAAGGGAAAAGGCTGGACCTTTAGTGAATCTAGGCTCAGTTCGGTGTAGTAAGTTTAACTGAGCCAAAGGTAATGATCGTAATACTTAATCTTTATTCAAATTATTAAAATATAGGTTTATCCAATGATTATCTTGGAGGCACTTTACAGGGGGCAGCATAAAAAGCTTCCCCCACCCACCTGAACTAAATCAATGGTATTGAGCCCGCCCACTCAATAACTTTTCTGGGTGGCATGTGTACTTATGCCTCGGTGAAAGAGGATGCTGACCACAGTGGCAGTGAGTGGGGCCACCAGACTGTGGGGCCCACAGAAAGCGTAGGCTACTATGTTGTACTGGGTGCCAGCGGGCCTCCAGACAGAACAGTATGATGTGCTACGTTGCCACACACCACTCCCCATTCAGTCTCTGCAGTAGACTGCTGAGGGTGCAAGGAGCAGCTGAATGAAAAGGAATGTCCACTGACCTGGTCTAACTGACCTAGTCACACTGGTCTAAACTGTGTGAGACCCAGTTAAGCAGTGTGCAATACTATGACTGGGCTGGACGGAGCTTGAGGATCTCAGAAGATTCAAGCCAGCCAGACTCTGCAGGTGTGCCTTATTCCTGCCACCTGCTTGCCACCTATCAATAGAAAGCCCAGAAAGAGGGAAGGCTCATTTGCCTCACCCACATTAACTCTGATCCAGTGTCTGAACTGAGTTACAAAGAACATGTGTGTGTGTGTGTAAACTGGTGGCATTATGACTTCCAGGTAAGAAATAATAATCCATATAAAGTAAGTCTGCTATAACATGACTCTGGGGAATGGGGTTAGCAGTAGGACAGACAGCATTCACTTGGTGCACAGTATTAGAAGCTACAGTGCCCTTTAGGTGTCAGCTCTCTTAGCTGTTATCATGTTAACTCCTTACTTGCTGTAAACTAAGTGATCTGCCACCTAAAGGGCAGTAAAAAGATATGTCCTTCCATTTCTGCAGGGGATAATGGTGAGTTAATATGGTTAAAGGCATATATGTATATATATATATATATATATATATATATATATATATATATATATATATATAATATACAGTCAGACCGTGCAAAACTCATGGAAATTGCAAAAAACCCAAGAGTTACATCTTAGAGGCTACAGGCCTCAGCATGTTAAATGTTAAATTTCATGACAGTACTATTAGAAAGACTGAACAAGTATGGTTTGTTTGGAAGGGTTGCCAGGAGAAAGCCTCTTCTCTCTAAAAAGAGCATGGCAGCACGGCTTAGGTTTTTAAAGGTGCATCTGAACAAACCACAAGACTTCTGGAACAATGTCCTTTGGACAGACCAAAATGGAGAAGCTTGGCCATAATGCACAGCGCCATGTTTTGTGAAAACCAAACACAGCATATCAGCACAAACACCTCATACCAACTGTCAGACACAGTGGTGGAGGGGTGATGATTTGGGATTGTTTTGCAGTCACAGGACCTGGGAACCTTGCAGTCATTGAGTCGACCATGAACTCCACAGTATACCAAAGTATTCTAGAGTCAAATGTGAAGCCATCTGTCAGACAGCTAAAGAGTGGCTGAAATTGGGTCATCCAACAGCACACCTGCAATTCTACAACAGAATGGCTGAAAAAGAAAAGAATCAAGGTGTTGCAATGGCCCAGTCAAAGTCCAGACCTCAACCTGATTAAAATGTTGTGGTGGGACCTTAAGAGAGCTGTGTATAAACAAATGCCTGCAAACCTCAATGAACTGAAATGCGATAAAGGAGAGTGGGATAAAATTCCTCCACAATGATGTGAGAGACTGATAAAGTCATACAGAAAACGATTACTTCAAGTTATCACTGCTAAAGGTGGTTCTACAAGCTATTGAATCATAAGGTGTACTTAGTTTTTCACACATGGCTTTATTTTTGTTAAATAAATCATAACACGCCATGTCATGTGTTGTTGTTCATCTGAGGTTGTATCTACCTAATTTTTAGACCTGCTAAGGAACAGATGATTGTTATTATGTCCTGATATGTAAAACCACAGAATTCAAAGAGAATGAACTTCCTCTTTCACATGATTATTGATATATATATATATATATATATATATATATATATATATCCCATATAATTGCTAAAAAGTTTTTAACGATGCAGTCATGCGCAGTAGAGACTGCTGCACATGCTGCAGTCAAGCTCAGTAGAGACTCCCCGGGATGCATCTGATACGGAGTGGGAAAATCCGAAGTCAGACTAGAGTCCTCTCTGCGCACCTTCAGGTGCTCAGAGAGGACCCCGGTCTGAATTCAGAGCACCCCGCTCCGTATCAGCCATGACTGCACTGCAACCACCTCGCACTGTGGCCCGTGTACACTGGCTCTTCAACTAGTGTATATATATATATATATATATATATATATATATATATATATATATATATAAATAAACAATATTAACTCATTATATGCTGGAAACTAAGATCTGCCCTGTAAACTGCACTATAGGGAATAAGACTTGTCCTTCCAGAACTATAGGGGTTAATATGGTCACTGAATATAGCCATATTAACTCCTTCAGTCCTGAAAATGTAAAGATCTGCACCTAGACTTTCTCTTCTTATGGTACATAGACTAAAACAGTGTCAGTCTTTCACGACTGGAAGCTTATATGCTTATATATCTGCTACATAATGCTCAATGTTCAGAGTTAGATTTGTCCTTCCAGAACTACATGTGTTAATATGGTTAGGCATCTTGTAAACATATTAACTGTATTGCTGAAAGCCTTTTCCATCAAGCTCAATATGTGAAATTCTGGAGTAAGTGAACTGAGCCCTAGGGTTGAAACAAGGGAGTAACAACAGGGGTACAGAGAACGCAGTTGTGATGGGGCCCAACATTTAAAGGGGCCCCATCTGCCCAAGGGTCCAGTAGGTTCTAACTCTACTTAAAGAGGAAGGAGTAGGACCTAAAGAGAAAAGGGTGGGGTTTACAGATGAGGAGTGGATCTTAAACAGGAAGAGGTATGGCCTGGGTAGTAAGGGGTGGGGCAAATGAAGATTAGGGGGTGCATGAGTTTAATCAGGCCTAGGGCTGCATAAAACCTAAATAGACCACTGGGTATAGCTACTCATTATTGAGTTATTAACTCTTAAAACATAAACATATGAATGGTCTTTCATTCTCGGATGTGCCTTAAAAACAAAGATGTATTATTGGATCAAATACAATCCTTACATTAACTGAGCTGGAAATATTGATTGAACTTTTTTTTTCCAAAAATACTCTTAGTGCTCAAATGAGTATTCTCTGTTTAATAGCAGTAAATATATTTTGTATAAACTATCTTATATTGCCCTACAGTTAATCGGAATGATATAGGCTAGAATCTCGCTTATATAATTAACTGGCATAGAGTGAGTACTTTTCCATGGAGAAATATGTATTTGGAGTATATATTCCCCTTGTAACCAATACTGTGTCCAATCTCCACTGTGATTCAGACAAGTATCTACCACTTTTGCTGTAATTAAACTACTCCTGTTGCTGAATAAAAGAACCAGAGTATTTTATAAGTGTAAGCGGGTGTGCCATATGGTTTACTCATTCATTTGTGGTTACTGTTGTAGGGTAGAAACAATACAATATAGCATTTCCCATGCCTGTAATGGTTATTTGCTATACTGGTGCAAGTGAGTTTTTGATCTGGACACCAATAGTGTGCTTATAGGAATCTCATTTACGGAGTAATTGTATTTTAGTATTCAATTGCCTTATTAGTGGGCAAATAACCATCATTTACATCAAGATCATTTGAGATGTCATATTTGTTCCTTTAATGGTTCTATGTGGAAGGTTCCTATGCTAACGCCCTCATGACTGCCTAAATACAGAGTCCCACAAAGCTAGGCCCTGTTCTCATTCCATCCACAAATAACCATTTAGGACAAAGACATAAATTTCTCAAAATATTGCTGAAGCTCATTTATTGGGTATGGCCACCAGAATATCCCTACTCGTTTCTCCAAATAATTGGCTTAATCAAGGGGTCATAATCAAATCCAACCCACATTTTGGCTTTAATTATACTTTGAGAGGAGTTGATGTTTGTTACATCATCACATCTTTCTCATTCACCGGGAGCGTGTCTTTTACTTCCCGATCTGAATTACAGGTTAACTCTTTGCTAGATTATATGTTTATAGATTATACTAGTTGAACAGCCCGTTACACGGGCCACAGTGCCTCAGGCAGCCGGTCGCGGGGCAGTCACACAGTGGAGACTGCCCGCGCCTCGGCTGATACAGAGCCTCTGGCAGCCGGTCGCGGGCAGTCACACGCGGTGGAGACTGCCCGCGCCTCGGCTGATACAGAGCTGGACGCTCCTTCGGAGCGCCCAGCTCTGTATCAGCCGCGGCGCGAGCAGTCTCCACTGCGTGTGACTGCCGCACGCGCAGCAGTATCTACTGCGCATGTCGGGCGTTACACACAACTTGGCGAATTATTATATAGGATGATTGCCAATCTATTAAACAAGATACAGCAACTTAATATCAATATTATAAGCAGGATATTATATCTCTAAAAGACATTCATCCAATATGTCTTTGAAATCTGACCCATCAATTAACTTGTGTTTTATAATATCCAAACTGCTATTTTCTTGGAATATCTATTGAATGTGCTAGCAAAGTTCAATAAATTAGATATTAGTTATTATTTTCTGTTATTTTATGTAATTTCTTTAAATCTCAATTGTATAGTTGTAAATCTCTAAAGATGTTTACTAAGGGAATTAATGTTTATTAGCTATTGGAAATTGTTAGCTTTATTTGGTAAAAGGGCTGAATGTGAACCCTTCATTTAACTCCTTAGGGTTCTGGGTGCCCAGCTTATAAATCTACTCAGTTTCCTCTTATAGATTTTTTCAGAGTTAAAATGCCTTTGAACATTTTGCCAGATGTGTCGCCATTATAATATTTAACTACATGGAGTGAAACTGGCTTATCTCTTTTGTTATGAGTATCCCCAATATGTTCTAGTATCCTCTGTTTAATAATAATAATAATAATAATAATTTGAGATTTTTATAGCGCTTTTCTCCCTGTGAGACTCAAAGCGCTTTACAATTCTATAAACAGACATACAATGTAAGAGTTCCTTATGGTCACATGAGTTGACTGAATGCCTGATAAAAGAGATGGGTCTTTAGCTTTTTTTTAAAAGTCTGTAGTGATGGTGTCTCTCTGATTGAGGGTGGTAAAGAGTTCCAGAATGTGGGGGCAGCGTGGCTGAATGCCCGGGAACCTGAGGTTGTCTTTATTCTGGGCACTGACAGGAGGGATCTGTTGGCTGACCGCAGTGAGCGGGATTGAATATAGGGTGTCAGGAGCTCTTTCAGGTACTGTGGGCCTTGATTATTTAAGGCTTTGAAGGTCAGCAGGCCAATTTTAAAATATTTTTAAAATATTCTTTTAGTTTTTACAACCGATTTTTTGCCACATTCAAATTCCAACAGGTAGATAACTCCTGTCATCCTACAATTGTCGAATTTCAAAGATTTGATTTTTGTCTTGATCACTGAATGTTTTTTCTTTATTGATTATATCTACAGGCAGTACATGATCCACAAGGATAAGTCCCTTTCAAGTTATTACTGAGCCATGTTTCTTTTCTCTTGTGGCTAAAATGGCTACGTATCAGGATGTCTTTTATATTTTTGCCTCTTCTATAAGTAATTTGTGGATGCACTGTAATTACTTTGGCAAGATCTTTATCTCCTGTTAGTATATTCCAGTATTTAGATATTATATCTCTTATCATTTTATGTTGTGAGTTGTATGTCCCAATTAATCTGATAGTGTCTCATTACCCTGTTGCTTAGGTGGTGGATTTAACAATACATTTCTATCTGTCACAAGCGCTTGTTGATAGGCTCTTTTTAACACATTTTTTTCCATAGACTCTTTGTAGAAATCTCACTTGTAGTCTTTTACCTCAGTTTTAAAATCTTCCAAATTACTACACAGTCTCCTGATCCTAAGATACTGTCCTACTGGAATGCTTTTATTGAGTAGATGAGAGTTGGTACCGTGTTAGCCTTAGAAATACAGGAGGCAAATATAGTTGTCAATACCTTTATTGTCTAACTAAGCAGATTTAGAATGCAAGCTTTCAAGATCTCTTAGGTCTCTTCCTCAGGCATGATATACAGATAAAAATGAAAACATCTCTCTTATTTGCAAGTACACAGTGCATTGTTTAGAATGGAAATCGGATAAGAAGGTTCAGTCTAGTCCCAGATTCTTTGATCAGTCAATGGTAGATTGAGGTAAATTGCAGTCTTCCTCTGAGGAATCAGAGGTATTTATGATCCAAGTAGGACTATTGTAAAGGTTAATCCACAATGTGATAATGTGACAGGAATTCTCTGCCCCTCTGAGTGTGGAACAGTCCCATCAGTCAGTTAATTTAATGTCTTTGACAGTGTGTCCATTTTGGTAAAAATATTCTCCCACACTGGTGTCTCTGTTTCTTTGTTTTTAACACTGGAACTGTGGGAATGAAACCTGTTATGTAAATGGCTGACCAGTTTCACCCACATAAAGAGCTGTTTGGCATTTTGCACACATGATGAGGTATATTACATTTGATGATTTGCAGGTGAAGGTACGATTGCTCTTATTGCGTAACTTGGTATTCAGAATGGGTATCTTGTCCGTGGTGTAAATGTGTGCACAGGTTTCACACCTCCTTTGTAGGCAGGGAGATGTGCCATTTTTTGTATTTTTATTCAGGGCACTAATAGGATTATAAAAGTACTGCCCTCCAACATTGGAGAACAGATAAGGCCCCCTAATACCAGCAGGTCCAAAAACAGAAGCTAGATTTTTGCGCTGTGTCTCTTCTTCTAAGAGCAATCTCTTTTGACTCTGCCTACTAGCTCCACTAGAAAACACAATTTCCACCTGCAGATGAATACTCACAGGAACAAGAGGCTTAATCCAGCCTCTGGGTCCAAACACATATAGTGCCATTTAAAGGGATAGTAATACTTAAAATGTAAAAAAAAAATATGTTGTAGGGTTTATCCCCCTGAGTAAAACAAGAGTACTCCCACTGCTGAGAGGTGTTTTATTCAAAAGTTATTAATTTTCAAAGTTGAATTTTTTAGGTGCAATATCACAGTGTCCTGAAATTGTACAGTGGCGCTGTTGCTACACCATCCTATGGAGATTTATGGTCAACTGACCAGAGTTGTCCATAGGATCGTGTAGCAACAGCGCCACTATACAATTTCAGGCCACTGTGATATTGCACCTAAAAAATTCAACTTTGAAAATTAATAACTTTTGAATAAAACACCTCTCAGCAGTGGGAGTACTCTTGTTTTACTCAGGGGGATAAACCCTACAACATATTTTTTTTTACATTTTAAGTATTACTATCCCTTTAAAGCCTGGCTATGGCTCGCGATCACCATGCCTTCTGGATCCCACTGATGTCACTACAATATCTGGTACATTGAAAGCGGTAATAAAAGAGGAACACTATATGGCCTATACAACTGCCTCTATTTATTGGTAGTTCTCAATATAAAAATCTTTACAAACATATAGAGCAACACTCTATGCATTTCATTACAAAAATAGGCTCCTTCTACATGTTACCAAAAATACACAAAGAAGAAAACCCAGAAAGACCCATAATTTCAGGAATTGGCACACTCACAAAGAATATCTCTGGCTGGGTAGAAAATACTTTGAAACCCCTGAAAAAGCAAATATCTAGCTTCCTTCTGGACACCACGGATCTCTTAAACTAACTGACTTGGACCCTATTCCAAAGAGCACCATCCTCGTCACTATGGATGTAGAATCCCTTTACACGAACATTCCACACACATATGGCATAGCAGCATGCCAAGGATATCTGGAACAAAATAACACACCCATGGAACCAGTAACAAAACTCATACAGTTTATACTCACCCACAAGTTTGGACAGGACCTCTACCTTCAGAAAATGGGGACTGTACCCGAATGGCACCACAATACGCCAACCTGTTTATGGCAAAATTAGAAGAGGACTTCCTGTCTACCTGCAAGATAAAACCCCTACATATATGATATTCTTATCATCTTGACCGCCAGTGAAGAGGAACTTCTCAAATTCTATGAAAATTACAATACACTCCACCCCAGTATCACCTAACACTCAGTCACACACACATACATTAACTTCCTAGACACAACTATCAGTATTAAGAACAACTCCTTCCACACATGCCGGTACCGCAAACCAAAGGACAGACCAACCTACCTGAAAAATAATAGCTTCCACCCAAAACACACAGAGAACTCTATCATATACAGACAGGCCATCAGATACAACCATGTCTGTTCTGACATGACGGACCATGACAAGCACCTCCAGAAACTCAGAGGAGAATTTATAAAACAGTGTTACAGTGCAAAGATTATTTACAGTCAGATATAGAAGGCTACCCACATACCCAGACAAAATCTGCTGAGCTAAAAAGAAAAACATAAGGGAAACTGGGTGCCACAGGTGGTCACTTACCTCCCTCCAGGTTGAAATTCTACACAAAATATCAATAGAACGTCAAACAACAATACACACAGATGAAAGACTTAACAACCTATTCCAACAGCCTCCCTTATTCTCCTTCAGATAGCTTCCTAATTTGAAACAACTGATATTAAGGTGTGTCCTTATAAAAATACAAAACATGGCACATCTCCCTGCCTATAAAGGAGACGTGAAACCTGTGCACGCATTTACATCATGGACAGGATACCCATTCCAAACACCCAGTTTCACCATAAGATCAATGGTACTTTCACCTGAACATCATCCAGCTCTTTATGTGGGTGAAACTGGACAGTCATTACACAAAATGTTTAATTCCCACAGATAGTGTTAGCAACAAAAAAACAGACACCAGTGGGAGAACATTTTTGCAAAAATGTACATAATGTCAGTGACATTAAATTAACCATACTGATGGAACTGTTCCACACTCAGAGTTACAGAAAAATATGGGAGGTTAAATTAATGCTGCAGTTTAATGCTTTACATAATGGTTTGAATAGAGACAGAGATAATGCCTGTAACATTATCACATTGTGGATTAACCTTTATAACAGTCCTACTGGGATCATAAATACCGCTGATTCCTCTGAGGAAGACTACAATTTACATCACTCCACTCTACCATTGACTGATCAAAGAATCTGGGTCTAGACCGAGCTTTCTTATCTGATTTCCATTCTAAACAATGCAATGTGTACTTGTATTTTAGAGAGATGTTTTCATATTTATCTGTATAACATGCCCGAGGAAGAGATCTAAGAGGTCTTGAAAGCTTGCATCCTAAATTTGGTAGTTAGTAGCCAATAAATAAATACATTTGCCTCCTTTTTTGAGTGGCTCACTTAACTTCCAGTAGAGTATTTGTAGCAGTTTGTTTTCTATGCACTGTGGTTTGTATCTAATCATTTCTGTCCCTGTAAATTTTATTATGAAGAAATTAAATACATTTTTCATTTATTTAACTTGTGACTTTTAAATTGATATTATTAGCACTGATTGTGGTCACAAATTAGTCAAATAATTCTTTTGATCCAGTCCATACCAACATGTATTCGATGAAACGCATCCATAAAGTGATATTATCATTATATCTGCTCATTGCTTCAGAGAAAATGAAAGTTTCTTCCCACCACCCAAGATTAATGCTAACATATGTGGAAGCACAAGTGTTCCCCATAGTTATGCCCTGTGTTTGATGGGAAAATGTATTATTAAATGAGAAATAATTTCTTTTTAGTACAAATTCTAATAGAGACAGTACAAACTCATTACGGGTGCAGTGTCATGCACCTTTTGTTTTGAGGAACTTGTCTGTGGCTTTTATACCAATGTTATGGAGCATACTAGTAAATAAATACTCAGTGTCCAAATTAGCCAGATAGTTTTCATTAAAGTTATAGGCTCTAGTCTTTTGATTGCGTCCATTGAGTCCCTAATGTGTGATGGTAGACTTTGGACAAAGGGTTGCAAGATTGTGTCTACATGTTGACTGCATGGTTCAGCAAGGCTACCTATACTAGAAAGACTGGGCGACCTGGTGGGCTTGTTAGATTCTTATGTACTTTTGATATAACATAGACTGTTGGAATTGTTGGATATTTAGTCACTAAGAACTCATGTTCTGATTTACTAATTACTCCTTCTTGTAGGCCCTGATACAATAAGCCTCTGAGTTGATTCTGAAAAATTGATGTTTGGTCACAATCTAGTTTGGTATAGCACCGAGTATTCACCAGTTATCTATCACACACACAAATGTATTGATCCGTTTGCATTACCACAACATTACCACCTTTATCAGAGGGTTTAATTGTGAGATTAGGATTAGTACCTAGCTCATTTAGTGCTTGTCATTCTTTGTATGAGATATATCTTTTTGTATTGTGGTTTTTTTTGGATAAAGATTCTGTTTTAAGGAATGTTTTAGAATGAATGACCATTCATATGTGTATGTTTTTAAGAGTTAATACCTCACTAATTAAAAGTGGATATATCTATATTTTAATAATTTGAATAAAGGTTAAGTCTTACAATCATTATCTTCAGCTGAGTTAAATGTACTATATTGAACTGGTCCCTTTAGTACTAGTCTGCGTGATACAATAATACAGCCAAGAAAATTTTGCATCAGTTGCTGATGCACACTAGCAGTAGAATTTTTTCTATTAAATCAGTGGCAAGGAAAAGTAATTGGAGCCATTAGGTCTATCTGGCTATAGAAAGGTAAGTTGGGGGTTTATTATTAGGTGTTACTTCCCCTTTAATATGTAGTTTAAAAGGAAATGTAAAGTTTCTACCAGGAGAATTGCACAATTTCCTGTACCATTAATTTTCACCTCTGTATCTTATAATTTTGCTGATACTTAAGATCTATTATATATTCTCATCATTCTTCATTCTATGGTGTTGGCCACATCAATTGATTTATACAATACTGCAGCTCTGACAGCAATTGGGAGGCACTCCAGCTTTAAAAGTAGCATGACTTACAAAGTTCAAGCTTGCAGACTGACTGTTTTGTGATAATTGAATTTTATTGAACTTTTGCAGTGAGAAATGCTAAATAAAAGACTGGGCTTCAAAAGTAGCTTCAGAAAATGATTGAAAACGGATACATAAAAATGTATTGAGATTTCTCATTCAAAATGCATGAAATAGTAATTCAAACAATTCACAACCCAGTGTAACAGTTAAACATCTCTAGAAGAATATAACTTTGCACATTTTGATATCTTCACTGATCAAAATGCTTCACAGTGGAACATCAATTAAACTTTGTTATTGTTCCCAAGCATATTTACACGATTCTTATAGGTATGAAATGAGGCATTTAAAATGTGTGAACATTTTAGGCTAAAACTACAACCTGAAGGAATCTTAAACAAACAGTTGAATAGCCAGGTAAAGATGGGGAACTTGAATTGCTTGCATTTACAGGGGGTTTGCTTTGTAAGCAATGACAATGGTAGTGACAGTAACACTGTAGCCACACACAGAACATAAAGTATTGATAAAACATATACTTTATTCCATTGATTACAACTCCATGTAGGAAAAGGAGGAATTTGGACCAAAAGGGTCCTTACTTCGGAACGGTGGGCAGGAGTTTACAGAGTCTAGAGATCAAACCCCTCTGTCCCAAACAAGTTCAAAACATATTTTCTACTGATCCCAACCATATTTGCATTATTAAAAGACATCTAATATACCAAAAGGCCATCAACCAAAAAAAAAAACAACCAAAAATTACAAAATATACAAGACAGTCCTGAAATATTAATAAATACAAACAAGTTCTCTAATATATGTGTCTCAATAGTCCTTTCCGCCAGTGAGTTTGCTGAGGTTTTTGCTAAGGAGATATTTTGACTCCATAGAGTAATTAAGGTTCTGGTCTTGGCTCAAGGGAGCCAGTTGGTGTCTTGTTTTGGGAGGTCTTTCTGTGGGCAGATGGGTATCCAACTCTCATTCTCCTCAGTATACCATCCTCAGTCTAACGGCGCTGCAGAGAGATCTAACCAAGCTTTGGGACAGTTCCTACATTGCTTTATTTTGGACCATCATGATAATTGGGCAAACCTGTGACAGTGGGCCGAGTTCGTCAGGAATTGTGCCGTGAATTCCTCCTCTCAGAATTCCCTGTTTCTGATTAACTACTAAATGCATATAATTATTATTTTCTACACATATACCTGAAGTGCTGGGGGCTAGCTGTGGTGCTGCTCTGCCTCAGGCTTATCACTGGAGCTAGTAGTGGCAATTGGAACCATGTCATCCATCACCCATGTTACTTTTGTTGTTCCCATTCCCTTTGAGCTGCATAATCATCCCACAATCAACTCCGCAGCAAGAACCGCAGTTGCAAATTCCACAATGACACTGAGGTATTTGCCAATGGCCAGTGGCGACCACATCATAACCTGCTCACACTAGGCCAGTAGGGCAATTTTTTTCTCAGGGCTTGTTTTTTTAAAAAGAAACAAAAAATCAAGAGGCCTACAAAAAAATATTTTGGGGGCTTGTTTCTGACAAACATACGATCTACAAATCACTGATTTCTCAGGGCTTGTGCCAAACAGGTCTAAGTCCTACAAATCAATGTTTCCTCAGGGCTTGTGCCTTGAACAAAAAGTCTTACAAATTATCCTCTACAAAATACTCTATCCCTTCAATTATCAGTCTGCTCCAGTCGCAGCTTACATTAGAGGGTCTGTTTCTGTCACATTATGTACCAGCTTCTTAGTTTATTTTTTTTTTAGTGATTTCTTTTTTATTAACTGTCTCCCTAATACCAGTCAACAATACCCTAAAAAATTCCCTGTTCAACTGATTCTTTCCTCAGATCCTATCCACCAACTCAGGCATCCTCCTCAGACCCCTTTTATTACATGTCTGATGTTAATGTTTTCTTTTAATTGTATTTAATTTTTATTAACTGTCCCCCAAATCCCAGTCAACAAACACCCATACATAATACCACTGTATTAGTAAATATGACAATTTTGTTCCATAATTTGGCCAAATAATGTTTAAGCTTGCCAACCGCGTCAATGTAACCCAATATCTTGCAAGTCCTAATCTAATGCACCTTTAAACCCTTAAGGACCAGCTGTGCATGCACGCGGCGGTCACTTAAGGACCACGGGGCATTTTTTTTTTTTTGAGACTCTGATTTCAGACTCCCTGAATGGTGTGCAGCTGTGCGGGGAGCCCAGAATTCCATGACGTACATGTACGTCCTTGGTTCTTTAGGGACCAAAACCTCATGACGTACATGTACGTCATGGGTCATTAAGGGGTTAAAGCCCTATCTAGATTAAAATCCCTGAGGAGTTATTATAAGTAAACATAGGAGGACCTGTAATTTAGTTATATGAAGCTTGAGGGTCCCAGGGTCTGCGTTAAAACAATACAAAAAATACAGCTATTTAAAAAGGTGTAAAGAAGGACTTACCTGATATAAACCTGTATAGGCCTGCATTAAGTGGATACTGGCCCAAGAGGATTGTGGATCCACCAGCCCTCCTTGTATTGCCAGTACTAGAATTAAATTTGGGATGGCCCATACTAAGTCAGGAGGGACTTCAAGTTTGTCACTACATTACCTCTGCCCACTTGATTCATCTTCCAAAGACCAGAGAACAAGCAAAGAAGATAAAAGCACCAGCTTCAGTAGATGCGAGAGATAAAATACCTCACTCTACCCACTTGCAGTTTAATTGGTGCACCGAAAACAACCACACAGGTGAAACAGGATGGGATAAACTTCAGAGCTGCATTATCCCAAGCTACAGGTGTATGTGTTTATTATCAGCATTGGGAAGCGGTACACTATACTCTGCCCGCTACATGTGCCAGGTCTGCTGATGCACCAAATATTAATATAAGATGGGAGTGTCCTAAGCAGAGCACCGTCATAAGAAATAGGTGACTATATTTGCGACAGAAGTTCACACTGCTGATTTTCAACGAAATCAGCACTCTATCATCCACGGTTTTAATAAAAAAAGTGATATCACATTGTTTACTGTTAATATAGGATCCTATATTTGTCTGTATTGTATTATGATTATTGCATAGTGTATGCTTATATTATACTGCTTTTTATTAAAATGTATATATTTTTTATAAAACGGGAACGCTCTCCTTACATATTCTTTGTGGTATAATCTATATATGTCATTTGTAGCACTACTGGTCAAAGGATAGTAGCGGCACTGCTTCTAGTCTCTCTCTTTGCTCTGGATTTTTAGCTCCAATTTCTCCTCCCTCCTAATTCCTTACATATAACACCCCAACCTTGTTGTACTGTTCGCTGGTACCCACAGAGCCACTCATTATTCCATGGATAAAATGGGTGTTGTGGAGCTGTATATGTTAACTTCTGTAATGCCATTGTAGCTGATGCACTAAGTAAATGTGGTATGGGTCTGAAGCAAACCAAGTGCACAATGGGAATAAATAAAAATGTTCATTGTTTTAAATGGAGCTTTTATTTCCTTTTATCTCCATAAATGCTAGATGGGTGTCTAATGCATTGCAATGTGTTGGAGACATATTTAGCATTCAAAAGATTAAACTCCATTTATAAATGGTTTGCACCAGAATAGTACATATTTTTCTTAGTACATCAGCCCCAGTGAAATTGGAGAAGTTAACATGTTAAAGTGCCCACAATAACCAGCTCTATCCAAAATGATCTACATTGACTTGCAACCATCTCTGCATCTTCCATTCCTGCTATCTTCAACTTTCAACTAGCTCTTACTATGCCCCTCCCTGTTCTAAACATTCCTGTCATCTGACTTACTGGTGATGTCATCAAAGATCCATTAGCCCACTAGAATCTACTGTAGACACTACCATAATGCTCTGCCAATGGATCATAACAGCAGTCGACAAATGATTGTGTCTCCTGGTTTCAGGGCCGGCAAACCCTGGACAGGAGCCATAAAACCAGACAGATGACAACACTAAACTAAGGTAAGCTTGGGGGGAAGATGCTGAGCCACGAGACATTTAAAAAGTTTCCATCTATTGAGGGCCACAATCTAGCAGGTGGGGGCCATATCTTTAACATGACTGCTCTAACAAAAAAACAAACTGCAATGGTCATGCCTTCATGCCTGCACTGATAGTTATGGAACCATAATATTCTATTTGCTAGCAAGGAGCCTTAACCTACTCTCAGCCATTACTTACATTTATTCCATGGAACTCCTTGTACTTTTTTTAGTACAAACCTATATTATCTGGAAGTCTTAAAACATATTAAATACATAAAATGTAAGTATTTCACATCTGTGGACAAATACTATATTCTTTTTCTTTAGTGGAAACTATACATTCAGAGCATTGTTTAAAAACTAGATTTTATCCTGATCTGTTAAAGGTAGAAAGCACTAACATTTACAAGCAATGTTTTGTATGTATAATCATTGCTGAATGATACATGACTATTTCTATCAAATGTAACAGTACTATATCTGCAGTATAAAGTACAAATGACAGAGAGCACTCTTGTGAGACATTAATGTACAGCTTTACTATTTTATATTTGATCACATTAAAGATATGTGCCTGAATCCACTCTGTCCTACATTAATGCAACTTTTAGCAAACAGCACATCCTTCTCCTATTTCATAAAAATACATAAACCTGGAGTTATGTGTCCTTTGACAGGAAAACAAGGTGCAGGTGCTTATCATATTGCAATGCAATGTGCTGCATACCAATTATCCCGCCAATTATGAACACTTAACTAATTTAAGTGAACACTCATATATAGTTACAAAAACAGAAAAAGAGAAGAAAGCTTGCAGCACTAACTCATCATGAAATATCCATATAATAAATATAAATAACATATAAATATAAAGATGAAAGATATAGATAGCAGCAAGAAATGAGAGGGTTCTCCAGTCCCCCTGACATTGGGCCTAAACCCAAAAGTGAAAACACATACAAACAACCAAATATGCGCTCCTCTATATGCTGTGAATAATGTGTGCCCTGTAATGGGCATATATAATAATCCTTAGTAAATCTAAGTAAAATAAGTGAGAATTTCGTCCCACGAATTGGCCAATCCGTGTGTAAGCTTACCAACCACGCCAAGGTATCTCACTTTATGGTAAGTTCTACTCTAATACACCTACAAGTACTATCTAAATTAAAAATCCCCGAAGAAAGATGTTATTTTGAAACGCGTCAGAGGGGACCCTTTAAATGGTATTTTGATGTTTTTATTATTATTTGTGGGTCCCAGTGTAGTGCAATTAAAAACAGCAGACATACAATAAAATAAAAAAAGGTGTAAATGAAGGACTTACCTGGTGCAGGGACCTTATGGGCCTGCATTAATAAAGTGATTACATAGAGAACTATGTTCCATTTGTAACCTTCCCCACAAGTCATGTGAGGAATGGTTGATACCAAACAGACAGGGGTTATACACAATGGAACAGGCCAAAAAGCCTGGTTCTTAAAGGCCAAGTGGGATAGAAAAGGAAAGGAATGGTGAAATAAAGTAAAGTGATAATGTGTTTTTTTCTGTGAGATTTAAGTGGATAAAATGAGAAGCTGCTAAAGTGAGCTGAAGGAGATATGTGTACAAAAACAGAAAAAGAGAAGAAAGCTCACAGCGCTAACTCATCATGAAATATCCATATAATAAATATAAATAACATATAAATATAAAGATGAAAGATATAGATAGCAGCAAGAAAAGAGAGGGTTCTCCAGTCCCCCTGACATTGGGCCTAAACCCAAAAGTGAAAACACATACAAACAACCAAATCTGCGCTCCTCTATATGCTGTGAATAATGTGTGCCCTGTAATGGGCATATATAATAATCCTTAGTAAATCTAAGTGAAAGAAGTGAGAATTTCGTCAATTACATGATGGAGGAAATCATGTGTTTCTCTCAGTCACATTAAGGATGTAATGGGGCAGGAGGGGGAAATCACACAATAATTTAACCCCTTAAGTGCCAGAGGGGTACTAAACACATTGCAGAGCAATGTGTTCTGTATCCCCTGGCACTGAAGGGGGTTCATTACACATGAATTAGAGTGATTACAACATTGTAATAATACTCTGCATTGTTGAAAAAGTATGATGAATGACTGAAGCTTAATTTTATCAAGAGACATTACTATCTCTTTAAGAATTTTAACAGTTTAACAGAGATATATCTAGATCCAAGGATTTAAATAATATAGTGATAGCTAACAGATAACTGTGTTTAAACATGCATTCAGTTATTAAAGTTTTATTTTATATTAATGTTATACATAATTATAAGACTTCTAGTGGATAAAGTAGTACCATTCTCTCTCATAACCTAAAAGCTATTTTGCCAATCCTTCCTTATGTATTATACTCAATGAAGATAACTATTGTTTTCAGCTACAAAATTAAATTTTTTATATAAAGTACTAGTGTAAAAGCCCGTGTACACGGGCCAAGGTCCGGGAGATGGTAACCCTTTGAGTGCCAGAGGGGTATGCAATGCATTGCTTTGCAATGCGTTGCGTATCCCTCTGGCACTCAAAGGGTTAACAGGCAGATCCTGCTCTGCGTCCTGCTGCCGACGCAGTCATGCACTGTAAAGATTGGCCGAAAGAACAGAATGCTCCCAGCACAGAACTCCCAGCATTCTGTGTGTTCGGGCAGTCTCTACTGCGCATGACGGCTTCTGACAAACATTCTAGCAAATTATTATATAGGATTAACTAAATATTTATTCAGTATTTGAAAATGTTTAAGTCTAAACATAATGCAAGCTTCATTTGATTGTTTTAATAAGTAAATTATATAGTATTGCCCAAGGTTGCTTGCCATTTACCATTGTAACATTGCAATATTCCACTGTTCAATTATTTAAATGTTTTGTGTATCTTACTGTTGAGTTATTTTTTTATATTTAAGGTTTCCATTTTTATTTCTAGTTTGTTATACTTTTTTGCATATGCAAAGTTTTAGTAATTTCAGACTTAAATTATTCCATTAACTTTTAATCTTTTTATATAAACCAGGAACAATAGTAACACAAAATAGCTGATACTTATCACCAGTTTCAAAACCAAGTTCAGTTAAGAGTCTTCAAAATCATAGCTTACACATGCAAATATAAAGTTTGCTTAGTTCCATGAATATCCTTGTAACTTGAAAAGTCAGTGAATATTTTAATAATTAAATTAAAGGGGCAATGCCTCTAAGTGCAAAATGGATAAAAGTGCAGTAACAGGTTATACAAAGAAAATAACAGATCTCTGTGTTCTCTATTGAGTATTATATTAATGAAGGAGTATTATATTTATTAAATAAATATGAAAATATAGTTCAGTGAGCTTATTGTGTTTCAATGACAACATGGTAAAACCCTTTTTCTCAGTTTCTCCTGCTTCTGGTCATATCAGCCTCTAAAATTACACCTAGCTTTCTCAGTTAATTAGCATGCATAAGACTTCCTTCCTTTCATAGTTGGTACTGTTCCTTTAAAGGAGACCAATACCTCATTATAATAACCCCTGATTTGTCCTGCAATGGTCAGAACATCCTAATGGTTAATATGAATTTTGACCTTTTGCTTTTGTTCAAAAGGTAACTTTTTCAGTCAGTCCTGGATGTCATGTCATTGGAAGCAAACATGACAGTTGCTAGTAGGACTGTTTAAAATGTATTTTAAAAACAATTGTGCACTAATTAACTAAACATTGTAATGTTCAAATTCCATAATCTCCACAAAGCTTTTTGTTATTAATAATCATTTTATGAGTCTTTTGTTTTATTTATGTGTTTCTTGCTGTGTTTTAGGTTCAATAAACATGCTGGTGTTTTAGTAGAATGTTGACTGTTGAATACATTGCTATGTAGCTGTACTATTTACTTTATTTTCTGTTTACCCTGCCACAAAATGGTTGGTTAACAACTGATAAAGGGAGGCTAGATGCCCTGAAAAATTTATAGATACTTTGATAGAAGCATTTCATATTAAGGGGTCTGGGCCCCCTTCTTTTTCATTACTGAGTGCCGCTTCTCATTATAATATAACTTTTATATTTATTCCATTGGCTTATAGACTGCTTCAGTGTAATAATTATCAGTTTGACAGAGATCTCTAGATTGAAGGGGTTAAAAAAATGCTATGGTAAATATATAACTGCATTTAAAAATGTGTGTTACTATCACATTTATTTTTTTATTCATGGCTACAAGATTAAGAGAAAGCAAGCTCAATTTAATGTCTATTACATATGCGTTGCCCAAGATGACTTGCCATTTATCACTGTAAATATAGTTTGTCAGCTCCATGATTATGATTACAGTAATATTCAACTGTTCAATTATTTAAAAGTTTTAAATATCTAATTGGTGAGCTATTCTTGTAACTGATTTAAAGTTTCTAATTATTTAGTTTATTAGTATACATTTTTGGATATCCAAAGTCTTAGTATTTTCAATTCTAAGTTATTTCACTTATTTAGTATTTTTCACATGACTCAGCACTATTGTATTATATTGACATAAAGTAGCTGACATAACATAGTTTACACTTATCATCTGTTTCAAAGAGACTTTCTAGATTATAATTTTCTCATTCTTTTCAGCTGTATATTTTGTAGCCTCCTTAGTGAAAAGTGCAGACTGATGTGTTGTAATGCAATGAAATGCATTGGATTGCTCTCTGGCACTCAAAGGGTTAAATTATATGTTATGCCAGTTGTATAATAATGACAAAGTATACAATAAACTATATTGTAGCTTTTGTAACTATGTTAAAGTAAGTGATATATAAATGTTTTATATGCATTTTGTTTATGATTTTAACCAACAGGATAACGTGAAAGGAGATCAAATGACCATATGCTAAACACACAGAATATCAGTGTAACAGCTGGGTCAGTTGGAAGAGGTTCATTTATGGATTGGAACTCATATAAACAGTTTAGGAAGATTACATTGCTAAGTGGAAAAAAGAACTAAAAAAACCTAAGACATATCACTATTAAATACTAAAATAAAGGGAAGCGAAGTACACAATACAGCTAAAAATTCAGCATACCTCAATGTGCAGTCAAAAGTGTGACTGAAAGTGATAATGTACTAACTACCTTTAATTTAAAGTGAACTGGATCAAATACATGGGCAATACTTATTAAAATACAACTTATATTGGTTCTGACAATCCTATAAATCATTTAGCCCTTAAATAAATAAAGAGAAAACATTTTATAGTTAAATAATGTTTAATATGCACAAATATTGAAATGAGTTTTGAAGTATTCAAAAATGTAGGGACAAACAAAAGATGAATTTGTTTGAAATAGCTATTTTGTACAACAAATACCAAGACCTACTGAGGAAGGGGAGTAACAGAGGATATGGACCCAATGTCAACTGGATTCAGCAACACCTCATTGATTACTTCCAGTGGCAACCTTGATGATAGCCCCATTTTTTTCCATCTAATGGGTCTTTGCATTTAACAGAAAATCCCTCTCTGACACTCATAACAGCCAATATTATGATGTACCCCAGGTCAATAAACGGAAGCACCCAGCATTCACCTCTCTAAAACATTTCATCCAAACTGGGCTTAATCATAAAGACCATGTCAAACAAAGGATTTAATAAAGCTGAGACATATATGTGTTTAGAACAGTCCATAACAGAACTTAACATACATCCCTACTTACTTCCCAGTCTTTTCACCTGCTTTATAGCCAACGTCATGTGCAACAGATGTAGAACTCCAGAGGCCAGAATCTCAACCTAGTTCCATGTCAAAAACAAGGGAATGGCACAATTCAATGAACTAAACTGCTATAGGAGAATAACTGTTAATGTATATTACCTTCTAATTACCTAGCAAGACCATGTTTTTCAGCAGCAGTTCCTGGCTTGGTAATTTTCAAGTCAGATATTCTTATTGTAAACTTGTTATTGTGTGCTGTAAAACTGTACATTTTACAGATATACAATATATCTATAAAATATAGTTTTACAGCAATGTTTCCCAATGTGACTATTTGTGTACAAAGACATGTCAGGCAGTTGGGACTTCTGTAAGAAAACAGATACATTTAAGTATATATTGGGTTTGATTCAAATAGCCATAATAAACATATTTAAATAATAATAATAAATATATATATAATATTTAGAGAGAGAGCTCCTACAATATTCTGCCTGCTGGGGGATTAGTCTCCAACAGATCCTATTATAATGCTCTCATTCATCTGTTGAACGCCATGGAGGAGCATTAACCAGTAGATTACTAGTGCATGGTATTCTGGTAGTTAAAAAAATAAACGTCATTAAACACCCACTTAGGTATGAATAATGCTGATTGTAATGCTGCTGCTATCTGAGTATTAGTATTAGTAGGATCCAGTACCCTCTGGGACTCTTCCACCACGACAAGCTGTGGCAGGGAGGATGATCTCTCTAAAACCATTACTACTACTACACAGCATGGTGGCCACTCAAGCCTGATCCTGGTTTGATTGTAACATTGTAACATGTAATTCATCAGCAACAGGAACTATTGTATAAGCAAACAGCAGTGTCTTGACTGCTTGTGCTATGCATTATCTCACTTTCACTCTTCTTCTTTTGTACGATGTAGGAAACTTCTCATCTGGGGCTTGATTCTATTAGCAGTGTTAAAACAGGTGGAACAGTAAAAACAAGCACACTGAAAAATGCAAATGTGCTTTCTATTACAGAATGAGAAAATATGCAAACCTACGCTGCCTATTTTTAATACACCACTTGTTAAACTTCATCATAAAACAACGCATAAAATGTCAATGTGAAAGGAAATTGGAGAAAGTTTGATAACAGGAAAGACATCCCAAATCCAAGCCCCAGCCAGTCCAAAGCCAGAAAAGTATTAATATGAGTCCCAAAGTGTATAAAAAGCCCCCCAAAAATGCTGAACACTGCCTGTGTTTTGCGGTTCTTTGAGCTAGAGCACAGGGCCACAGGAGCAGAGGGATCACTTTTAAAACGTTGCAATTAAAAGATTGTGCAGCTGCACACCGCATTAAACATGGTGCTTTGTTGAAAAGGGTGACATAAGAATCTCGCCCTCCATATAAGCGCGATATTCTGATGTCACCTCTTTAAACGCTGCATACGCTAAGCAGAAGATGGCTTCAAGTTCTGAGGCAGCAGTATCCTATTCTACAGGGCTCTTCTCCACTCTTTTCTATGCGGCCACCTCCTTCTTCACCTCTGCACTACTGCAAAGGAGGCTTTGCCCTTAAAGTTGCTGGAAGGCATTAATGAAGAATAGCTGCATATAACTTCTACTTCTGCCTCAGAGATTGAAGGCACCTTCTGCTTATTGTATGCAGCATTTAATGGCGAATAAGCATAACGATTAGGGCTACTACAGAGCCTCTTAAAGAGAAAAGTGCCCCAATCACTACTCTTGTGTCCTGACCACATAAGCAATTTTCTTTGCAGCTGCTGGTTGCAGGCAAGAGGTTGGCTGTAAGTCCCGGGCCGCCTTTCAGCAAGGGAGGAAGCTGGCTGCCATGGTGTGCTCATCCCTTGGCTGCATATTCCAGTGGTCCTGTGCACTACATTGAGGTGAAGAGGAGAGAATCAGCAGCACAGGCAGTGCATGACAGTATGGTCTTGGATGGGTGGGGTATGGTCACATCATCAGTCTCTGGGAACCATGCCCACTGCATGTGACAGCACCACCTGTCCTTGCCCTAGCACATTGTGCTGCTTTCCTCCTGATGAGTGTGTCCTTTCCTGATGAGTCCACTCTTAGTCTTTTTTCTGTCCCTATTGCTGTCTGTGATGTGTTTTGGTGACCTGCTGCGGCCTTTCATATGGTGACATGACAATCTTGCGCTTATATTCAGGGTGAAATTCTCATATCGCCCTTTTAATCATAGCAACTTGTTTAATGTGGCATGTAGCTGCACAATCTTTTAAATGCAATGTTTTAAAATAGAGTAAAGAGAGAGTGAGAGGAGCAGTCACTGGAACGGGGTAGAGTCGGGGTAGGTAGAAGAGCAAATTGCTTATTTAAAAACCACTTATTACACTTTTGATCATATCACACACACATTACATCCACACACAATCACAAACATGTTTATCTTTATTTTATACAGTGTGACTGAGTGAGTGCAAGGGAGCACTAGAGGGTGATTGTGATTGAGTGCTTGAGTGATTGTGTGTGAATGAGTGTAAGGGAGGTGGAGAGGAGAGATGGCAGGGAGAGGAGTGGAGGCTGGAGGGATGGGGAGAGGAGATGGATAGGTGGAAAGTATGCAGGGCATCCATGGGCAGGGAAGGAGAGGGAGAGCAGGTGGGAGGAGAGGTACCAGGCAAGCAACAGGTACACACCAGGCAGGGAGAGAGCTGGTAGTGGGACCGGGTATGGGTGACAGGGAGGGACACACACAGCCAGGGCCAGCGCAGGTTGTGCCATCCACAGCTCAGCAAGCTGAGTCTGCAAAGGAAGGTGATAGGAGGTGAGTGAAGCATAAGCTGGGTGAGCTGGCAGAGGAAAAGGTGGTGGCCCTCTAGCTTCCATCTCCTTCAATGGCTAGAAGGAGCTGCCTCCATGACAGCCTGTCCACACCAGCAGTACAGGGCATCCCTGGTGGCTGTGATACAGGAGACAACAGTACTCTTCTGGATCATGGCAAACAACAGTCTCTCATAGCCTGTTATAGATGTTGTCGTATCATTTGTTCCACATATCTTTTGTATTGTTTCCTTCCGGTTCAGTATGTTGTGAAAAGTGGGCTCTTAGTACGTAGTTATTTAGATCTTGACCTATGTCTATAACAGCAACACACCATATATATCCCAGCTCATTTCATCCTTCTGATTGCCAGAGAGGTATTCAACACATATTCTGCCATGCATTGGCTTCCCCTCACTGGACTCATTGGGACGAAGCATGTTAACCCCTTCTGCTCTACATTGCTCATACTTGCTATTCCCAGTTGTTAGTCAGACCAATCATGTAGTAACTGACACGTGTAATGTGTGACAGGTTCTAGTGATCAAACTAGTGCAACAGACAGTTGTGCAAAAGTGCAAACAGCACCCAACTGATTTGCAAATGTAGGTACATATCAGAATGCAGAGTGAAGACAGTGCTGCAGAAAAGAGAATCTTTCAGTGTCAAACCACATAAGCAGAAGTGGGGGTACACGTTTCACTCAGCATGATGAAACCCACACACGAGTAGATAGAGTAGAAAGGATGTTAACTGTTTGAGTGCCAGAGCAGAACGCAACAAATTTCCTTGCAATGAGTTGCATGTCGCTCTGAAACTCAAAGGGTTAAGCCTTTAGGCTAAATCAGATCTTCCATATGTTGTGGACAACATGATCTATGAATACAAAATGATCAATGAGGATGTGATATGTATCTCAAAGCAGATGAAAAGGCATGATTGTTGAATACAACAATCATCCCACCATCAACATGCATGCTGTCTCGTTAGGAGCCCATCCACTATGTACACAATGCATGTGTAACAACCTTAGACACATAACATGTGTCAACTGCAACACAACAACAGGTTCATGGCAAAGTGACATTGATTCCATAGTCCAGTCTAGGGTCCAGTTGATCATGATGTATGTCACAGCAGGCTGTGTTGTAATTGTACGTGCAACTAATTCCCATTCTTCATTCTCCAATTGCAGTGTCTGTGTCAGAAAGCCATGGACCGGCAGAGGAGTAGGTAACATGGGTCATGACCCAAGACCCTGACAAGGGGCCCTCCAATGTAAAACCTGACAGCCACACGGACAGATCCCAGCTAACACCCAGCCTACGGGGATCACGCAGTGGCTTCTACTACCAACACCCACAAGGTGAGTGATGCCCCATGCCAACCCTTGGCACCCACCACCACCACCCCTACACATGTACCCCATATACTGACCTAAGAGGGAGCCTTCAGACTTGACCTGGCTACCACCACCATATGGCACATGTCATGGCCAACCAGCCTGGAGTCAGGCACATGGAAGTCAGTGGCTGGGGAGTGAACCCAGACCACTAGACTACTAACACATTGGCCTGGTTGGTGAACCCCAAAGGCCACAGGCTCACTACAATAGTCTGACACACACATCGGGATCATCAGTGGGGGAGATTGATGTGGTGGGTCAGGGTTCCTCCCCACATGTATTGCCACACTCAACAGGTGATCCTGCTCCCTAGCCCAACTGCTATTGCAAATGAGGAAAGCTACTATAATTATAGGAGATTTTAACTATCCAGATATCACCCAGAATAATGAGACCTGTCAGAGTGCTAAGGGAAGCAGGTTTCGGGAAAGCTACATGTCACAAATGGTGGAAGTGTTGACAAGAAATAACAATGTATTGGATCTAGTGATAACGAATAACATAGAAAAGATATCCAGTATTAAGGTAAATGAACATTTGAGAAACCGTGATCACATCATGGTTACATTTGATATCAGTTTGGCAGAGCAAAACTGTATAGGTTCGACCAAAACGCTTAATTTTAAAAAAGTTAACTTCAAATTGTTGAGCTTCAATGCAACATATAGACTGGGATAAATTATTTAAAGTCAAAAATACTGAGGAAAAATGGTCAGAATTCAAATTTAGGTTGCAGAAATGTGCCCAACAGTATATACCATTGGGGAACAAATACAAAAGAAGTAGATCACAGCCATTGTGGTTAACTGCACATATAAAGAAGGAAATGGCAAGGGAGGAAAAAAAATACAATTATCAGATATTGGGTTAACACAAGAAAAGGTCATGGGAAGAATGAACAAAATTAAGACTGACAAAGCACCAGGTCCTGATGGTATACATCCAAAGGTTCTTCAGGAACTCAGTGCAGTGATAGCCAGACCACTCTTTTTACTCTCTAAAGATTCTCTCACCATAGGCTCAGTGCCACAAGATTGGCATAGAGCCAATGTAGTTCCTCTATTTAAGAAGGGAACTAAAACAGAACCTGGGAATTATAGACCTGTAAGTTTGACCTCTGTAGTGGGAACACTGCTAGAAGGGATAATAAGGGATTATATTCAGGATTATACCACCAAAAATAAGATTATTAGCAGGAATCAACATAGTGTTATGAGGAACAGATCATGCTAAACTAATCTTTTCAGATAATGGTAAGGCAGCTGATGTAGTTTATCTTGATTTTTCAAAGGCATTTGATACAGTGCCACACAGAAGGCTGGGGTATAAAATAAGAAAAGTGGGGCTAGGGGATAACCTTTGCAATTGGATAGAAAACTGGTTGAAGGATAGGGAACAGTGTGTGGTTGTAAATGGACAATTCTCCAATACAGTTAAAGTTGAGAATGGAGTACTTCAGTGCTCAGTACTAGGCCCACTTCTTTTCAACATGTTTATAAATGACCTGGAAATACACATAGAAAGCAAAATATCAATATTTTCAGATGACACTAAATTTTGCAAGGTAATTAATTCAGAACAGGATATTTGCTCTCCACAGAGGGATTTATATAAAATGGTAGATTGGGCAACCACATGGAATATGAAGTTTAATGTGGGAAAGTCTAAAGTCATGCATTTGAGAAGAAAAAATCCCAATGCTACTTATGAACTTAATGGAATCATTTTAGGGGACTCATTACCAGAGAGAGACCTGGGAATCCTTGTAAACTACAAACTTGGAAAGAGTAACCAGTGTCAAATAGCAGTAGCAAAAGCAAACAAAGTCCCGTCTTGCATAAAAAGGGGTATTGAGTCAAGCATGGATAACCTCATTTTGACATTGTACAAATCATTGGTAAGACCTCACTCCCCTTGAATATGCATTGCAGTTTTGGTCACCAGATCTGAAAAAGGATATTCTAGAACTGGAGAGGGTACAGAGAAGAGCAACAACCTTAATTAAGGGAATGGAGGACTTGATGTATGAGGAACAACTAGTCAAACTTGGTTTATTTACTCTTGAGAAAAGATGACTAAGAGGAGATCTTACCACATTGTACAAGTATATGAGAGGTCAATACAAGGATCTGTGTGGTGAGCTATTCATTCCAATTTTTTACAGTACGGTCTGTTAAATTATGGAATTCCTTGCCCAAGGATGTGGTTATGGCAGATACAATGGATACATTTAAGAGCAGATTAGATGCATTTCTTTCAAAAGGGAACATACAGGGTTATACTGTGGGTTATGAGGCAAGGATTGAAATTGATGGACTTGTGTCTTTTTTCAACCTAATTTACTTTGTTTTAGTGTCCCCTGCTTTTCCACCTGCAGTAGAGCCTCAACCAGGGCCCACTGAACCCTAAATGGATCCAGCTACACAGCCATACACCAGTGTGCCTGCTGTGGAGGCTTCATCTGGTGAAGAATCACCATCTGCACACTCCCCATCACACAGGATTTGCTTAGATAGGGATCTGCTGCATATCCAGAGGCAGAGGATGAGGGAAGCTAGGAGACACCAGCACCATGTTAAGGGCCAACTGGCCACATTAACCCAGGAGATCAGGCAGTTCCAGGGGATGATGGCTGACATCCTGGGACAGGTGGTCTCAGAGCTATAGGATCATAACACGATCCAGTTACAATTATTGATCCTGCAGCAGTCTTCCTCAAAACTCTCATCCTCCATCATAACACCTGCACAAACACCTGTCCATAGGAGGAGCACAAGACAGTCTTGAAGGCCTGGACCCCTCTGATCCCCCCACCACTTCTGCCTTCCCCCACTGCCAAAAAGGGAAGGAGGAGATCTTCCATATGAATAAATACTCCTCTCTTGGAAACATCGTGTCTGTGTTTCTTAGGGTGTGTTAACATTTTCAATTCCAGAGGTATGTCTGATGCATTGCAAAGCAATGCAGTGGGCAGCAGCATGGTACTCTATAGTCCCTTGGAATTCAGGTGTATTGCATTACTGCAAATAACAATCCTCAGCTGCTGGTGACCTTCAGATATCCTGTTACTCATCAACGTGGGGAACACAAAAGAACTAGATGCATTTCGTGTTAGTGATAGGAAATCCTGTAGTCATAGAAACTTAGATTAAGAATTATTCCCAGTGGCAAAAAAGGAAAAAACATTTGCATTGGTGAAAAAGAGAAAAAAGAAAGAAATTGTTGGTTTTTCATGAAAAGTTATGAGGGAAATGTTTCTGACTTTTCACCCACCCCTATGTTTAATGTTATTTAAACAGGTTTGATCTGTTTTCACCATCAAATGAAGTGTTTCCAATGAGTGGGGGAATTGATAACTTACTTAACTGGAAAAACAGTATATTGTTTCATACATTAATTGATTGTTATATTTGTTACATTACTGATAGTTTGTAAAGGCTTCAATAAGACAACACAATCTCAAAGAGGAAGCAAGATCAGCTTTGGTTATAAATCACTTTATTAGAAATTACACCACAAAAGAGACTTAATATGACTGAGTTTAGAAGACACAATTGGGTTATGCCTTTATTATCCTTTTACATCAGTGTTCAAGGCCAGCATATGACCCATCCACTATTTCCTAGCACAGAAAATACCCTATAACACTCAAGGCACAAAAAATTAATAAAATAAAAAATAACCATTGGTTTCTAGAGAGATTGCAAACATATTGCTTAAAAATGTGTTAGAGATCTCAGATAGATAGACAGACAGGTAGATAATGTGTAGATAGATGGATAAATAAATAAATAGCTTCTTTCACATCTCCCCTGTTTAAAGTAAACGTGCATACTGATTTTATCAAGCATGCTTATTTTGTTCGCTTTAGTATGTTCCAGTATTTCAACCTTTGAGTGTCAAAGGAGATCACAACATGGAGGGTTATGCACTAAGGTATGATAAAGAGGTGATAAAGTGGAGATAACATCTTCAGTGATATCACTTCTCCTAGTCCTATGTTATTCTAGAGAGCCTATGCACTAAGATCACTCAAATTGGAAAAATCTAAGTGCATTGGCTCAATAGAATAACATAGGAAATGGAGAAGTGATATCACTGGAGAAGTCATCTCCTCTTTATTTTGTGCATATCCGCCAATGTGTTTCATACCCTTTGGTGTTCAAAGTGTTAAAAACAACTTAGACTCAGACAGTTATTGTTTAATGATATACATACATGCTAGAAAACAATTCTATGTTGAATCTGTTTATATGTAAACTGTTTCTTAATTATATAAACATAGCAAAAAATCATAATATTCATAATGTATTTATGTACCTATTAAATATTCTAATTATATTTGTTAATAATTTAGGCCAATGATTTTTAAACTTTATAATCAGAGGGAATGGTTTTGCAAAGTCCAATAACTTGGGTTAAAGTTACATTTACATTCAAGGGATATAACTTCTGAAAAAGGAGATAATACAATAAATCCGTAAAAACTGAAGCAGGAGAAGAGAAGTAAATCTGCTTTGATTTGAAAGAACCAAGTAGACATCAATCTTTGATATTGTTAGGCAATGGTCTGTAAAGTCACAAGCTGGGAGATGTAATGTGCAAGACTTCTTTCTGCTTCAAGAACATGCAGCACCTTGTTATAGGTCATTTCTTGCAGGAAAATAATATATAACTGAAAATAAGACAAACAAAGGGCAGAACAAAGTTCTACTACGTTAAAGGATGCATATAATAGATTTTCATCTTATAATGCACTTCATGCATGACATTATTCTCTCTTCTGCTTAGCCAATGTACAAGTGCAATATCTAATTCTTTGGGTATATTTAATGAAATCTAGGCATTGCTTGTGTATATTTCTTCAGTGAATTCACGACTCATTTTTTAAAAATATCTTTATTAACAGAGGAATCCTCGGGGTACAGACAGAAAACAGACATGCCATACAAAAAGGAGCATTATATCAGGTAATGGCAGCAATAATATCAACACAATGAGTTATTAATATATCAGGTAGGTACAAAGCAGGCACCCCAAGGCAACCTCATTGTTTGTTTTATTGTGTTTTAACTTTCAAGCAAAAAAACACCCACACATAAAAAATCTTTCACTCTCTCTCTCCCACCAACCTCAACACCCCCAGCACCTACCCGCCCGCACCACCATGCGGTAAGGATAAATACACCCCATCAAGGAGAAGGGGTATTCTCAAAATGTTGCAGCCAGGCACCCCAAATTCCATGGAATTTACACAGAGCTCCCGGGTAAATTGAATTCACATGATTCATTTGAAAATTCTCTGCATTTATCAATCAGTGAATGAACCAGGAATTGGCTGGTTGGAAGTGAAGGCAGTTGTAATTGTCAACAACTGTATAACAAACGCTTGTTAGACAAATGATGCTATTTTCATTGCAGTTCAATTCCTTGGATACTAGAGAAGTCATCAATACATAGTAGGGCAATACATTTGGGCAAGAAGCTAAAATTATGCTTATATATTTGAAAATGATCCCATCCTACGAACCAGCAAGTTTTTATATGTGAGATAAGAAATAAGCTGTCAGAATATAAAAAAAAATTATGAGATGTAAAATGATAGTTCTTTAACAAGTGTAGCTTAAATATTAAAATATAAAACTCTCCAAAGTAAAAGCACTTAGATTAATGTTGTATTTTCTGATAATTCACAATGCTCCATTCTAACTGGACTTTTGTAGTGCTGTGTAGGGAAATAACCAATGGGGTTAACCTTGTAGTGGATATATATGCAGGTTCTAATGAAGGATTTGTGTTTTGATATACGTTTTCATTTCTCTCAAAGCTTGACATATGTATCACGGGATGCTAGAGCATTTAGCATTTATATGAGAATTTGATTTGCCATTTATTCTGACTATCATCCAATATGCAATGTGCCATTCTGCACAAATTCTTTCTAAAAAGCAACTTGGGTAGACTTCAGTAAAGACCCAGTGTAATCAGTGGTGAAATTGTACTTGTTGGATATGCTTGATGTCAGAGGTAAAATGAAAGAAGGAAATGAAAAAAAAATCTTAGTCTGGAAAAATTACATTTTATAAGAGTTAAATAACAATAATTGACATACCATTAATGTTGAGCGAGCGTGCTCGGCCGATGCTCGGATCGGCTCGAGCATCGCTCTGCTCGGCACATGGCGGTACTCGTACGAGTACCGCCATGTGCTCGCCCGACATGTTCGGGTTGCGGGGATCTGTGCCGGAAGAGGCACAGATCCGAAGACGCTCCGCTGGACCACCAGGGAATGGAGGTACAGGGGCATTGCGGAGATGAAGGGGGCATAGCGGAGATGAAGGGGGACATTGTGGAAGAGGGGCATAGACTCTATGCCCCTCTTCCACAATGTCCCCCTTCATCTCCGCTATGCCCGTCTGTCACAATGTGCCCCTTCATCTCCGCTATGCCCCTCTTCCACAATGTCCCCCTTCATCTCCTCTATGCCATAGAGGAGATGAAGGGGGACATTGTGGAAGAGGGGCATAGCGGAGATGAAGGGGGACATTGTGGAAGAGGGGCATAGAGTCTATGCCCCTCTTCCACAATGTCCCCCTTCGTCTCCGCTATGCCCCTCTTCCACAATGTCCCCCTTCATCTCCTCTATGGCATAGAGGAGATGAAGGGGGACATTGTGGAAGAGGGGCATAGCGGAGATGAAGGGGGACATTAACCAGGCACCCTCCGCTCATCAGAGCAGGGGGTGCCTGGTTTGATGCTCGAGTGCTCCCATTCATTTGAATGGGGCTCGGGTGCTCGGCCGAGCACTCGAGCAGCAGGGGGTGCTCGGTCAGAGCACCCGAGCACCCGAGCATCGCGGTGCTCGCTCAACACTACATACCATGTATTGTGACAGGAATGTATATTTGATCTGCTGAAAGTGTATTCCTGCTGGGAGAATTTAGCTCAGATCTGCCCATTCAACATCAAATGATGGTAACCAAAAGCACACTTCTACTCTAAACAAAAATGGCTCCTGGACATTACTAAACTAAAAATTTATTACAATTGTTGCTAGCCTTTACATTGCTGGAGTGTATATGTTGGTGTTGTCCAAAGTGCTATATTTAGCTGCAGCAGTATTACTATCTTTTCCTACCAATATCGATACATCCTGTCTGACCTTATCTAATCTCTCTAGTTCTGACCTTCTTAGTTACTACTGACAGAGGAACATACTAATAGGTCACCCTGTGTATAGTGATCATACATGCAGATTTGAAAAGGGCTGCTCAGGACAAGTACATGATTAATGGCGAAGCCATACCATAATCTGTATAGACACAGATGAGCTGTAAAAAGCATTTTAATGAAACATTTGAAATGCATCAACAAAGACAATAGTCATCTGACATGTTCTGTGTGCTTATGAGACTTAATTACAGAGATACTATATATTGGGAATGGGATATACACCAACACATTTGCAAACATAAAATATGCATGTAAACATGAGGAACACATATGACATCAATCACATTGTGCTTAAATACAAAAGACAAACAACATTTATCAATATGATGCCATACGGCTTTCCTAGTCCCCATGTCTACCTGTGTACACTGTCTGCATACTAACGAGTTTAAAAAGGTTTTATATCTTGATGTGTAGTTAGTCTAGATAAAATATTATAAGTGCATGAAACATATCAGATAACCATCCTGCACATGTCCAGTTTTCTTCTGCTTCTCATCTGATCATTTAAAGATGTCCTTTTAAACATTTGCTTCTCTCACTGCATCTGATTATATACAGATGATACAGCTTCTTCATTTATCTTATTTACTGACAGTCCTTGTCAGGACCCTGCCTTGACTCACTGATTGTTCTGGTATCTGTCTCACTCTACTATACTTGGAGCTTTCAGTCCATCCACAACTGATACTACACAGCATATTTACTTCTGAATATTCATAAATTGGCCTATAACCTAGAGCTGACATTGGTTTATAAGTCTCTGCTTTAGTGCAATTGCTCTAGGTCACTAGTGATTTGTGGAAGTTCTTATTTTGTCCTTGCTGGAATTTCCATAGAAAGGAGGACATATTTCTCCTTTCCAAACACATTTCTGCATGGAAAAAATAGCTGTAAAGCTTAACTCTGGAAGGTGTTTCCATGCTGAGCTGTAATGATCCCACATTCCGACATGGATGTTATTACATTATTGTGTTGATATCATGATGCTCATGCATGGCACATGTCATCACACAGACCTGAAATGTGTTCTCTCACACTTATTCACTCATTCAGCCCACAGGGGTAAAAACAGAGGAGGAATCATCCTGCTTGAATTCCCACAGCACAGGGAAAAACGTGTTTTCTTTTTTTTTTTTTTTCCTGCTGCTGAAAACTCTGCATGTCCTTAACCCCTTAAGGCCAGAGTGGTGTGCAATGTATTGTGAAGTAATGTGTGAACATTCCCATTTCCCTCAAGGGGTTAATAATTACATCCACTCTCTCAGCTAAAAGAGTATCCTGGGAGTTCTCTCCAATTGAAATATATGGAAAAACAGTATGTAAAGATGCTTCTGCCTAATGCCTATGAACAAACACTTTGTGCTAATGTTTGCTATTCACTACATGATTCAAAGGGTGGGTAATAGGTCAGAGTGTTTGGATATTTAATGGCATGCCATTACCATACCTGGGAACTCTCAGGGTTTGACCCCGAGTCTCAGGGTTTTCACCCAAATCTCAGGGTCTCAGGGTGAAAGGCCAAATTCTCAGGGTGAGAGAGTTCTGTGCTACCTACTTAATGATTTACAGCAATTAAATGTGTCTTTAGCCTCTAAATTGGTGCCAATTGTTCCAGAAAGACTGTTTGTGTTTAGGAAGTGATTTCTCTAAGTTATAACATTATAAAAGATCCTTGAGGGCCGACTGGAGCACCGCTGGGTTAGTGCAAGCAGGTATGTATTGCATAAAATCTACACTATGGGATACTTTAAGGGTTAACATCTCAAAGATCTCAGGGTCAGCTCATTTTAAAAGTTACCAGGTATGGCCATTACTTTGTACTTTGGTGCATGTGATATGTGAACTGGATACAGAGGGAAGCAGACCAAAATTCTTCATTTTCTTTAGGCCTGCTAGGGATGGCATTAAGCTGTACATGTGGAAAATTTGCTCGGGAGTTGTGTACTAATGCATCTACCATAAGAGGCATTTGATTAGTTCATTTTTAAACATGGCCAGCTCTAGCTACTCTCATCATTCCATAGATTTCACTTAATATATCACCCAGGCAATAGGCTAGGCCTGATACTGCAACTGTATTAACAGTGCTTTAATCAACGACTAGCCTTACCACTACAATATGTTTTAGAGAGGTTTATAGGAATGTTCAGTAGTGTAAACACATTTCCTAAATAGAGATGCGTGAAAACATTCTGTACGTTTATTATCCATACAAAGCGAGTTACGAAAGTGAATTTACAAAACACGAAATAGGAAAGCTAACATGTTATATCATTATTATATAATACAATAACTTCATAATGCATATGTGTTGTCTTGTTTTAATGCATGAGGTTAAATCCTATGGGGACTTAATACCACATTTTTGAGACGTATGAAGCAATGCTTTCAAGATCATTCTAGCATGCCCTGTGTTAAAATCCCAATTTAATTCAATGAGAACGTGTACTTATTTACCATTTGAGGGTCAGAGAGGTGTATAACACATTGGTTTGCAATTTATTGCACACCCACTTGGTTCTCAGTGGTTTGACCCTTTATGGACCAGAATTGTGTACAATACATTGCATTACAGTGTATCGCCCACCCCACTGGTCCTTAAAGGACTGAAGGAGCTAAATCAAATGTATAAAATGTATTGTTTTCTGTACAAAACATGATTTTAGAAAATATTACACATTTAAACTATGTATTTAAAATTGAATAATTGCTAAATGTATGCAATTTAATTGAATTATAATTTGGACCTAGGATGTTCAACAAAATATAATAAAAAAGTTTGTAGGATATTTATGTGAATTTGTAATAAAGAGAATATGAATACAAATAGGATAACATGGTTCTGGAAAATACATTGACATTCTCTGAACTTTTGCAACAAACAGAAGCATTTTCACAGCTTTACAAATAATACACTTAGCAATGGATTTTACAGATTATGGGCTCAATTCAAGCAGTTTTGCAAAGTTCAGTGACTTTTAGTTTTATAAACTCATACACAGAAAAGGTTGACTTTATCAAACAAGTCAACTGCAGGAATGATGTGATCATCTTGTTGTGTAAAGGTGCAGTCCCCAAGAGTTCATATTGTAGCACGAAAGACAGATCTATGCCTTTGTTTTATCCAAAAACCCCAACGTAATGGCTCAGTTTTTGTTGGATTAAGTACTGCCACTGGATAGCCATGGCAAATATATTAAATTCCACAGTCACACGCACTCATTTCCCATCTCAAAAAAAATTGCTGCCTTCATCTTCCTCTCCACAATAAAATAGTACCTACTCTTTTGTAAGCAATGTAGGACTTTAATTCTTCTAGCCAAGTGATCTCTGAACTACTTTGCATGGCATCTAGTTGTATAACCCACCTCCAGAACCTTAACATGTATACATATAGCACTAGGGACCTGTTGACTCTGAAATCTACACTAGGTTTACATTCTGGATGCAGTAAGTGTGGGATATGGGCCATGAAACCCTGCTGACTTCCTCTTGTGCTGAGCATCTTCAGCTGAATGTCACATATTAAGGATAGAACAGTTAATTAAATAATATGGGGTACACTGACTCAAATTCCACATAACTGTGTCAAAAAATTATATTAATATACAGTAAAACCCTATAAGTGTCAGGAGGCTGAACAATATATAGATTGTACATGATTTGTAAATGAAATAATATAAATGCAAAATAATTAAAAGGAAACAATGTGCCATTATGTATCAGAAACCTGGGGGTCAGTCATGAAAATGCATTACTCCTCATTCTAACACCCCTCCCCTAGTTTTTAAGAAGTTAAAATTCCAGAGGGCAAGTTGTAATATAATACAAACCAGACCCAGTCAGAAACTAATGGGTTAAAAACCCACATCACCTGTACAGCTGGCTGAGTTATAGGGTAGGTGGGAGGGCTATTTATATAGGAGAGTGGGTAAGGAAGCTGGGGTCATACTGGCTATTGGGTATTTATGTCTGTATTGCAACACAGCTGAAGTGTAATTGGTGAAAACACAGCTTTTCTTATAGTTCTAACCTAAGTTGTACAAGGACACAATGGGGCATATACATAAAAACAAAAGTGAATAAAATCAGTGTCAAACCAACTACTTCATCCATTGGGAACCTCCCTAGTATTCAAAGGTTTATGAGCCAATTTAAATCAATGATTTTTTTGTTCATTATGTTGCAGTTGTCTAGCTTCATAATTGCTCTTCTCTTCTGTTTTATACACGTGGCCCAGTTTGTTGAGACAGATGTAGACAGTTATTCCATTATTTTCTGTTTTACATATATCAGTTTTTTTGGGGTGAAAAAAGTGGAAAGGATTCACAAGTCCAATATGTTTTCCACATTAATATATATTTAGTCAGAGGTACTGTGCCTTTTTTGTGACAAAACATTTCAATATTATATAACTGAACATGCGGTTCAAGGTCAAAATATAAGTGGTGCCTATCACAATAATGTTTACATGGCAGATATAATGAATTGCTTCTAAGAGAAAACAGAATTGCGTATTGTAAAACACGTTACACAGAATTATGTGTGTTCCTATTCCCAAGAGACGGTAGATTTGTTCTTTTCAGCCTTTAATTCATCCCCGTTAAACCTTATTAAATCATAACTTTATTGTGAATCCTAAAAGTATGTGTCTTTCTCCATAACTGTAACTGCAATTGAAAGAGGAGATTAAAAATGTAGCCGTGGTGCCTTCACTCTTACAAACTTAAAAACAATTACTAGTAACTATGCTGTGTGTTAAGTTGCCAAGCTCAATCAATAAATGCACAAACAGATGTTTCTGTAGGAATTTTATAATTGTGTTCAAATAGTATGTAGTGTAGATAGTACTGCACCTAAGATCATAAAAACCCTTATTGTTAATTAAAAAGGCCCTAATATTTCTTAGCAACTGATTGCATCTGAGCATACAGGACAGAATAGTTTTACGTAGGAAATTTTTCAGTTTAAACTGTTGGGGCATATTTATAAAGGGGCAAGTAGAGCAATACTGAGATGAAATAACTGGAAAATATCTCACAGCTTTCATTGTGGTTTTTTTTTTGATAAATATGTAAAAGCAGTTTTGCAGCAGAATTGTTCCACTTTTGTCATTGCAAAACTATAGTATTTCAGCTTGTAGGAACAACACAATAATACTGACCAATTGAACTACAGAGATTCAATTAAAAGTTCATCTGTTTTTTTTAATCATTTTTACAAAAGGCATTGCATTTTTTTTATCTTCAATCAAACATGAATTTGTTGTAAAAATCATATAAAAGTAATATGGTACTTTAAACTCAGTTTCTGCAAAAGTTTAGAAAAATCAGCTTAGGTATTTTCTGTGTTAGAAACTAGCCATCTGTCAGACAAGATAAGCTATTAAGTGTCAGTCAAGACCATGAAAACTTTAAACTGATCATCATTGTCATGATTCAGACCCATAAGGCATCCATCCGAAAGTCACCGAGTATTTAGTGTCATTCTAGAATTTTTACATCAATCTATGAATGTTTTGAACAGTGTTTCACTCTACTTGTATAGCATTTCAGGCAAGCCACAATTAAATGTCAGTCAAAGAGAAAAAAAACTGCCGTAAAAATGACCAATGGATGCAATTTTAAGTAACACAGATCACTTCTTTTGACGCTTCTAAATTACTGTCTGATAATATATTTGTAAGTTGCTATTTTCATTGTCATGGACCTCACATTTTTATCTTCAGCTTATTTCATGTGTGTAAGCTATCAGTTTATAAAAGTACAGCACAGTGACAGGTAGAGGATTCAAAACAAGGTGATGCTCTGATGGTTGTTCACTTTTAGATTTAACAAGATGTACTGTAGTTTTAAATTAAGTCAGTTTATATAGAAAAATCAAGAAAATATTTGTTTTGCTCATACAGCAATCAAGTATTTTGACTTATTACTTACTAGTTTTAAAGCCTGTGTACACGTGCCAACACTGGTGACACTGCAGTCATGTGCAGTACTGACTGCCCAAAAATGCTGCATCTGATAAGGAGTGGATCGCTCCGAATTCAGACCATAGTCCAAGCGGTCCCAGGAAGGAGCGCAGAGAGGACTCCGGTCAGAATTAGGAGCATCCCGCTCCTTATCAGCTACGATGTGGGCAGTCTGTACTGTGCATGACTGCAGTGCATGCAGCCATCTCTACTGCGCATGACGGCTTCTGACAAACATCCTTAGCAAATTATAATATAGGATACCATAAATATAATTTGATTATAATTTTATTATTTGCTACCCTTTTGGAAGAAAGTGGAATGGAAGATTTTTCCTGGCACAAAAGTGTTAATGCTGGCAAAGTGAAACTTCTTAACTTTACACTTCCCAGTTCTTATAGAAAAGGAAACTCCCTCTAAGCGGGTGTCAAATGAATGGTAATGGTAATAAAAATATACAAAAGCATAAAATTCCTTCAGGAATCTGACTATAACTATATGCAGTTTATAATTTTTATGAAATCATAAATGTCATACGGTATAGAGTGGTTACTTTATTTAACCAGGATTTGTTCCATCGAAGTGGATAACTATTATATGTATTCTGTTTGGATGGGCACTGAGATGATCTAGGGTACAACAGAAGTGGCCTATTAAAGCAGATGTTCTATCAACTACCAATGTTCCCAAGGAATTATATTAATTCTAGTATTTTTGGTATGAAATTAAGAATATATATGATGAATGATGCAGTATCAGAATGTTATTCCAAACACTTGCATGAATATGGAACTATGCAGCAGGAATTGTACAATATAAATTTGCAAAGGCAGAAAATCATAATTGCGTATTCAATTAACTAAGTGATTCATGCTCTTCTACCATCATTGGCTTAACAATCTATCCAAGTTAACTCTCACCGGATGCTGGCTCACACCAATTATGTGGTATCAGTCATGTTATTTTGGGGTGGTTTCTGGATCGCTGTCGATAAATTAAGCTCCTTGCATTTACATAACTGGTCCTCAGATTTTCCCATGAAAATGTTCTATTTCCTGCCTATATTTTCCAATGGGTCAAAACCTCCTGTCCACATACTATAAAAACACAGAATTTCCTGCCACTGCTGAAATAGAGATGGAGGAGGAAGTCAACATTTCCAGTATTAAAGTGAGTCAGAGACAGAACTAGCTACCAGTAGTAGTAGCACATGCCAACTGCCATGCCTGCTGCTAATGTGGCTTCTTATGAGAAAATGGTAAGTGTAACAGCAGAGGATCCTCAGTCTCACTTGTCATTCCCAACCAGTCCCATAAAGCAACAAGAGACTAGTAGTTATGAGAGTGAACGTGATGATAGAACAGCTTGTGTGGAAGAAAGTATGAGAGTGTTTGTTTTTGGTGGAAAGCAATTGGAAATGGGAGAAAGAGATGTAAATGGGCATGGGCATGGGTATCCCCACCACCAGAAATTATATTCTGGAGTTTGCTACTGCGGTAATTCATCTGCCTTTCATCTGTCACAGCAGCAGGATCATGATGAGCAGACTTGTGTGCCACATACCAGAGTGGCCACCATTGGAATAGGTTCATAAATCAGTGATATGGGACTTAAACAAGTTCAACTAGCCACCACTATTTCTGGTCCTGGCTATATTGCTGATGCTGGGGATAATTAAGGTGATTTTCGAGAGGAAGAAGAGAGGTATTCTTACCCACCTCTTCCCAAACTAAAATCATGGGTGTGAAAATATTTTCCTTTGGAGCAGGCACAATGCATTTATCAGTGACTGCACTGTGTACTATGTGTGATAAGGTAGTAAAAAGGGGAAGAAGGGGACACACTTTAGCACATTTGCCCTCATAATAAGCCATATGCAACATAGACACCACAACATGTTAAGCATGGAAAAACCAAACCTCCAAAAAATAACTTGTGAGCCACTATCACTGTACCCCTTGCCCCTTCCTAAGGACACAAAGAACTGTGCAAAAATCCCAGAGGAAGACAAGAGAAACCCAGACTGGAACTTTGATGATGAGCATAACTAGTGACAGAGAAACAGAAAAATCCTGCTAAACTAGCACTCATCAAAGGCTATCAGGAACCCTGGATGTGGATATGAAGACTAACACTTAACTTTTAATATGGGATAAATGTAAAATAACTGGGCGTTGAGAGCAGACTGCAAAAAAGGCAGAGAGAGCTTTGTGAGCAACTGCAATGCTAACACCTGCTTTAAAGCGAATGGACCACAACAAACCAAAATTGATAGATTAAGAAGCCAATTACAACTAGGGAATGTAATTAATAGGATAATAAGAACGGGCCAATCACAAAGAAGACATCTCATAACATCTGCATATTTTGTCAATACCATATACACTGTTACAAAATAAGAGATGTTAAAAATATCACAGATATTTTTATCTGTCAGTTTTAATTAACAGCTGATCTTATACTGTTATCATTGCAACATATGTTATTACCCCTTTATGTGTGGTGGCTTTAATACAGTAATACCCCTCTATATTTTGCAGTATCATATTCCAGCTTTAATAATATTTGGCCATGTTCATAGTGGGTTTTTATTCTGCAGTTCATATTTTTGACTTCTCCTATTTTGTAACAGTATCTACCATATCGGTGGAACATGGCAGTGTTATGAGTTATCTTCTTTGTAATTGGTCCATTCTTGTTATCCTATTAATTATATTCACTAATTGTGATTGGCCTCTCAATCTGTCAGTTTTGGATTGTTGGTGGTCCATTCACTTTAAAGCAGGTATGATCTCAGTTTGTCTTTTGGTTCTCCGCTGGAAAAAGCATGTAGTGAAACACGTTAGGGAGGCTGATATTTTGTGCCTTTTCCTGGTCATGTATGAGCTACACATCCCGTTTGAGCTCCATTATCATAGAATTTCGATGTTTCCCCCCTGTTTATGAATAACCCTTTTTAGGGCTGGTAATAGGACATGAGTAATTTTTTGTTTCTATTACAACAATTTTTTTTTTTTTCTGGCCTCCACTCCTGGCACCATTTTGCAAGCGTGATTACCACATGGATTTTTCTTAGAAAGCATCAACTAATGATTTTTCTATAAGTGGTGTTGCTTCTGGTCAGTACCATGTTGATGTCAGCAAGCCGGTTATTGGCCCAGCAAGATATTTCATATATAGTCAGGGTGTTATGAAAAAACTAGACTGGGCATGACAGACAAGTTAATCATGTTTCTGAGGTGATACAGTATACACAGTCAGGGTTATTATCTGACTCTACTGGACTGGGAATCAGTAGAGCATTCCTTATGAAGGTTTACGATTGATCATCAATTCACTTTAAACAATATCTATCAACCACATGGGCTGCTTGAGTTTTCATTCATGCATATACAATCCCAGTGTGTTTAGCAGCTGTGACCTATAATTTTTTTCACACATTTTGCTATACTATAGATATGATTTCTGTAACCAGCCTTGTCTGCCTTTAATATACATTATTTGTATCTCTTGAACATTTTGGCAAGCCTTTTTTTTGGCAAGCCACTCACTCAACAATTCATTGTTTCCTCACCTATTATCTAAACATTTTTTAACATATATCCCATATTAAATGTTAAGTTTTAGTCTTCATATCCACATCCAGGGCTCCTTTAATGAGTGCTAGTTTAGCAGGGTTTGTCTGTTTCTCTGTTATTATTCTGCTAATTTATCTCTGTAGCACCATCAGCTTTAGGGTTTCTCCTGGAATTGGGATTTAGCCTTTGAAATGAGAGTGCACTTGGTTCTTCTTCTCAATGATAAGCATAACACCTGAGTTGTCATTGTCTTCTTATGTTAGAGTCCGGGTGTTTCCACCCTGGCACCCACAGGAGACCCCTTCGTTCTGGTGTACCACTTTCGCCTCCATTACCTACCTCACCAGCTGATAGTGAATCTGTAGATGTAAGGATCTGACAGTTCATGTGACTTTTCACTGCAATGTGATGAAGAACAATCAAATGCAGGGTATCAGAGAGCATCTGTGGATATTCTGTCCTGCTGATTATGCTAAGCTAGAGGCAGGGAGGAGTCCTTTTTATTAAGTCTTCTTTTCATCACATGTCCTGAGCAGTGCAGACAAAGGTCATAGTGACAGTAGCAACACAGCAAGATGTTCTCATGATTGCTTTTAATGGACGCTGTAAAGGGCCGTAGGCTGTTACTTGGAGGCCTTTTCAGGCCTAAGGAACTTTTTGAAAAAAAACGGGACTGAAAATCATGGATTCTGTTGCCTTGCTTGGCCGGGATAGCAGGGGACTGGCGCCTTACATTGGAAAAGTAGGCAGCTACGGATTGGCTTTCATCTCCCAGGTGACAGGTTTAAAGGGCCTCCATAGCCTTTACATGGTAAAAGTAGGTGGCTCAGGTACTCACCATACGTTGCTCTGGCTTCCATTGGTTGAGAATGCGGGAGCAGTCTGATTGGTTGCTGTAACTATATTGCATCTTGTAGCTCCTCTTCCTATTGGTTAGGAAGTGGAGCGACAAGATTGAATTATCTAAAGGCTCCACAATGTCTACTGTTCCTTTGTACCTCTGTTTACACCCAAGCACTGTGCCCATTGTGTTATGTGGCCCTCCACCATCGACACCACTGTTTACAGCCCCATTGTGTATTGTGTTCCTATTGTTGAATGTTTCCCAAAAAACTGTATAAAAGGAGCTACTGGCCAGGCTACTCACTTGTAACTGCATCCAGGAGGGAGAAGCCCAGCACAACGGCCCAGGACAGAGTGGTGTCCTAGGGTTTCCTTTACAGACACTATCTTAGACTCATGCTTAACCCCTTCGTGACACAGGACGTACATGTACGTCCTGTGTGGCTGTCACTTAGTGACAGAGGACGTACATGTACGTCCCGGAAATCCGGCTCCCCGCGCGGCTGCGCGCCGTTCGGGGACTCCGGATTGTTTTTAAAAAAAAAAAAAAAATGTTAGACGGGCGTTAAGTGACGGCCGCGTCTGCACGCGGCCGTCACTAAGGGGTTAAAGAACTCTAACATGTAATTCACTAGCTGGTGCATATCTGTGTTGTCATAATTGTAAGATCCATTATGAACACTGTAGGAGAAGCTAAAATGGGCACATATTTTAAAGGCGCTATTTAGCATCTCTCTGAGGGTTTCAGAAACTGAGACGAATCTAGTCCACACTAAATTTAGGACATGGGCAAATCAGGGTACATGTACCTCTTCACGTATTCTCAAAGCAGATATTATTTGTTTAGCCATTATCAGCATACACAAAACCAGGTTTCAAAGCATATCCATAGGGATAGGCAACATGAGGGCTAGTAAATGCTGCCAGACTACTACTCCCATCACTCTGGCTGGTGGGGAATTAAGGGAGTTGTAGGCTGTCAGCAGTTGGAGCTCCTCACTTTGTCCAGCACTGTCACAGAACCATATATACTGACCCCTCACCCTTGTACTGCTTCAATGGTAGCCATAGGGATAGGCAACTTGAGTACCTCCAGCTACTGCCAAACTACAACTCCTGTCATTACCCACCATTACCCACCAGCCAATGGGAGCTATACCCTGACAACAGTTGGAGTTTCTAACTTCCCAACAATGTGCTATAAACACACACTGGCCTCTCTTAGGGTGTAACTACCAATTTACTTCAGCATTCATTACTTATATTCTTTATTTTCAGATGCAACATAGTTCACTTATAGAAGAAGATAGTGTACATTTGCTGCACTTACTATAAATGATCTTTTCAGGTAATATTTGTATTTATTTATCAGGGAGTATGTTCCTATCGTAGGATTCATTGATAGTGTGTTTCTGTTCTTGAAATTCAAATTCAGGTATATCTGTTTAGTTCATATATAGTTAATGTAACCCTTAAAAATACTAAGACATCAAAATATGTAAGAAATGAGGTCACAGCACATATACCTAGTACCTGTCGTTGGGCTTATATACAAAGATGCCTTAGTACAATTATTGCAGTACTCCTCCACTGCACATGAATGTGAACAATTCCTTAAAGGGAAACGATCCATTTGATAGTTTAAAGCAATAGGTTGTTGACCTCTCGTGTTCATTGGATTAAATGCCCCATTTTAAACAATGGGACTCTATATTTTCTCCCTATGCTGCAATTCGTTTGCTTCAGAATTAATCAAAATTTTGTTGTGTTTTTTTTTTTTCACAGAATCCTTAGTATGAAATACAGAACAGACAAACAAGAAATTCCCCATAGCTCGGGTTTTGTGAGCGGAATCAGGACCATGGCAAACGCAGACTGCAAGGAAATTAAACAGATGTCCACAGCTGCATATTTTTATAGCATTTTCATAACTTAAATTGGATACCTAAGTACAGGAAAACATATAGTTTTATACATTTAAAGAAATTTCAGTATATGCTCCTTGATCTCTCAAATATAACATTGTTTTACCATATATAAAGACATGGTTCAATGGTTGATCAAAGATTTCTCTGCATGAAAAATTTCTAAGAAATGAAAAATAATCTATATCACACCATGTTTGTACACCGTACTATATTTTCATCTCCTGCATTTTTCATTTTAAGGTGTCAGCATTTGCTTATCGGTGTTCTGCAAGACATGCTATAATTGCCAAAGGAAAGGACTTTTCTATGTGCAGCATAGGAAGGGGTGGAGGGTGACCCACTCCAGCAACTGGGACTTAAACAATGATTCCAAACGGAATATTTTGCAGGACAGTGTATAACACCATTACTTTTCAAAGCCACTGGCTATGATAATAAATAGAGGGGAGGCTGTCTGTCACATATTTGAATTGTGTGAACTAGCTTTTCATTTTGTAATGTAAATTTGCGGAATATAAAAAGTCAGTACATATATTTTATGCTTTGCACCTCTCTAATAATATTATAATTATTATTATGATCATCATGATTTATTCCCCCTCCTCCTCCTACTACTACTATCATTGTTGTCATCTTTTACTTCTGCATATTTTTTAATTGTCAAAATATCCTAGGTGTCTACTGTGAAAAAGACAGTGAAATACACTACAACAGATCGTTAGCTTCTGTTCTCTGTTAAAGACTCTTTAGATCAGGGATGTTCAAGCTATGGCCAAGGAGGGGGATTTTTGACCACTAGACATGTCCAATACATCTCTTCATTCAAATTGTATTAAATAATGCAAATGTGACCTGCTCCAAAACATAATAGACATTATTTGGTTTTTAGCAGTGAGGCAAACATTTATTGATTTGTCGTGTATTTAAGTTTATGTGAAAAATTAAAAGGGTAGCTTACTATCTAAACTATGAATTGCAAAAAAGTCAGCAAATGGGGGAAGGGTGTGTGTGTGGCAAGAGCCATCTTATGATGCAATTCACCTCCACACTGACATTGAGCTTCTAACACGAGTTCTGAATTGTTCCCTGAATCCCCTAATAACTGATTTTTAAAAATTACCTCAGTATTATGCCAGTAAGAATGTCATAGTCTAGGCCACAAAGTCATGGCCCCAATGTTGGTGACTAATGATGGGAGAAAATTTCAGCTTCAAACTGAAATCAATGAAAAATGGCACTTTCCGCTTGGTGAAAAATTTCTCGCAAAAAGTGCCAATTTTCCGCTTTTTTCACCTAGCTCATTCCATTTAAATCAATGGGAACATAGAAGTTACACACAACACATAGCAAATATTATTTTATTTCCCAAAGGCATAGTATAAAAGGGGCATGAGGGTGTTGGTGGAGTGTGGGGAAAGAAGGGATGATTTTTTGGGGGGATTGTTTACTGGGATTTGGGGGAGGTAGTTAATATAAAATAAATCCTAAACACAAATAAAAACCCCATAAGACATGTTATAAAAGGGGTCTGAAGAGGGTGCCTCTGTTGGTGAATGTATGAATCATTTGAACAGAGAATTTGTTTTGGGGGGGTTTCTTGACTGCTACTGGGGGGACAGTTAATAAAAAAATAAATCAATAAAATAAGACATTTGTATGTAACGTGATAGAGACAGGAACCCCCTGACATAAGCTGCCACTGGGGTGGACTGATACTTGACTTGATAGAGTATTTTTTAGAGGATGATTTGTTTGATTTGTTTTGGAGGCATTTGCAGGACTTTTTTTAAAGCACAAGTCCTGAGAAAAAAAATAAAGATGCCCTACTGGCCTGATTCCAGCAGGTAAGGTTGGCCAGTGGCCACTGCCAAATGTCCTCCTGAGTCCTTAGTTGCAACTGCTGTTCGTACTGCTGCTGCTGAGTTGTTTAAGCAGCAGGATGATTAGGCAGCTGAAAGGGATTGGGATCAACAATAGTAGTAACATGGAAAATGGATGATGAAAGTTCTACTTGCCACGACTGGCTCCAGTGATGTGCCTGAGGCAGTAGCAGCAGAATAAGTAGCCCCCAGTATATGTGGAGAAAAGAAGAAGTTGGCCATTAAATCTTCTCCACCTGCCCCTCCTCCAAAATCATCATGGGTGTGTTATTAGAATATATTTTTTCTCTTGAGAGCAGGAACAGTGGGTCTCATCAGCAACTGCAGTGTGCACAGTGTGTGTGTGGTAAATAACATCTGGGGGCACAAATGTATCCAAACACCATGACACCAGAAACCAACTACTGCCGCTGTCACTATATCCTTTTTCCAGACCTGCTAAGGACACGTGACAACTTGCTGACAGTTTAATAGTAATGAGGAAGCCTCCCTACCACCATCTTAGCATATACTGCAGGATTGAATTTCCTCAGATGCCACTTGATGCACTGATTGCAATTCTCCTCCACCACACTGGCATGTGTGGTCAGTGCACCACACAGTGTGCAATGAGTAGAGATGAACTGCTACAGCCTAACATCAACAGAGTGGCTATCGTTTGGCGGGGGAGGTAATGAACGAGGTGGATTGGCAGATGTAGTTACCCTAGAAGTTGATGGCGAGCTAGTTGTTTCACATGTCATGGAACTTCCAGTCTCGGCCTGGGTTGTTCTATTCCTCCTCTTTTTTGATCTCCACCTCACCTCTTGTTGCCTTTCTGGAGAGTCAGGAACAGCAAAAGTGGTGCTTGATTTCTGTGGTGGGAGTTTGGCTTTAACATGTTTGGAGTAAATATCATGGTGTCAGTGTTTCATATGTGATATCAGGGCTCTTGTGCCAAGGTGTATTCCCTCCTTTCCTCTTTTCACTGACTTGTCACAAATTGTGCACAGTGCCTTTGCTGATGACTGCACTGTGCCTGCCCCAAGAGAAAAATAGTCTGACACCCATGATGACTTCAGAGGGAAGGGAACAGATGGAGAAGAATAGCCTCTACATTACTGCAACTAGGATCAGGAGTATTGCTACTGCTGGTAAGTGGAACTTGTCCTAGTCCCGCATCACTTGTTGACCCCGTTCACACGTTGTCCATGGTGGTCTGTGCACACTAGCCTGCTCCTCAGCATCCTGCTGCCATTGCATCTCAGTATCAGAAGGAATTAGAGCAGTTGCAAATCCTCTAATTCCAAAATGTCATTGCTAGTGGTGGTGGTGGTGATGCCCATCCTCATCTCTGTCTCTGTGTGATAAAACCCATACAGTTTTTATTCTTGTGTGAATACTTTACTATATGTAAGGTAAACTGCATAGTATGCCTGTTTTTTGTTATATGAGAGCAATATAGACTAAATCTCTAATCATTAAGCTAAATTAACATCATTAACAACAACTTAATCCTAAGCCTTTCCTAACTCTGGTCCCGCTCAGACAAGCCCCCATACAGTGGAAGCAAGTGTGTATTAATGTTTTTAGCCCGATGAATCCCCTAGCCATGTGTGCACTTCAGTGAACAGGGAACCAACACAGGACTGCCCTATAAAGAAACATAGGAAGTGACTTCAACCTAAAATGAGTTAATGTACTGGATCCAGGGGCCCCAGATGTCATTTAACCACTTCACTGAGCCTCTATTGGCATATATTAATTTGTATTGTGGTAAGTTAGACATAATCATATATTGCCATGTTTATGTTGGTATTGGTGAAAATTTTGACCTCAAACCATAATCTGCGACAAAAGGCACTTCCTGCAAATTTCCTGTGAAAGTGCAGTTTTCCTACTTTTTTCGCTTAGCTCATTGAATTGAAATCAATGGGAAGAAAAATGTTTCCCCCTTTGTGAAAGTTTTCTCTACTTTTCCTGCAGGCATATAAAAGAGTGGCAGGCTTTCACACCATGCCATTTTGTATTTGTGAGAGGAGAAAGCAGCACATTTTTGAGCTAGAGAAGACAGACAAATAAAGGGGAATTGAAGCTTAGGTTAGGGAGTCTATTAGGTAGGACATTTGTTCTCAGTATTAGGGGAGTCTGGGCACACTTTGTGGGAGAAGAAGGAAGGAAGGAGGTTGACCCTAAATACCCCAAAATTTGGTGTGACTGGCAACACACAGGCAGCTGTGGTCCGGTTTGCTTTCTGATCTTGCTGTTATTGTCTCTGGGGAAAAAAGTTTTTTTTTTTTTTTATTTATAATTTTTTGAGAAGAGTGTGATAAGATAGGGTGGACATCTTAAAAAATAAATAAATAAATAAAAAATAAACAAATAAAATATTAGGTGACAGACAGCTAACTGGGAGCCTGATGTCAGCTGTGCAAGTGAGGCAGACTTGATAGACAGCAGATAGTTTTGTTGAAGGCTAAGGCAAGACATCACACTCCATTGGTTGTGTACTGTAGAGAGTAAAAACACAAGCTGTAGTTGAGTAATGGTCAGTGAATGCACAAGGGGGAATGTGAACCAGTGCAGGAATGTGGGAGTTCAAAAATGGAACCCATGGTTGTTGCAGCATATGCAATAAATGATGATGATTATCCCTTTCCTACCAAAGAGGATGCAGTTTGTGAAGGTCCCACCAAAAGTTTCACCAGTACAAAACATTTTTTTTGTAAAAAGAACACTGAAGATGACAATGAGTCTCATTCCAGTGTTGGTGATGGCAATGGCATAATGGAGGAAGGTGTAGCTGCTGAACCAACTGCTCCATCTGAAAGTGAGACAAACAAGCATCCCATGTCCTCAAAGTAGTAGCAAACTTTGTGAACATAAAAATAAAAAGACATAGTTTCACACCTCTAAAAGCTTAGAGCAATATACGGGTAGTGGGCAAGCAACAATCTAGAATACATCCCTCGAGCATCCTCTTCTTGTTCAGATACAGATAAAGTTAAGAGTCAAAGAGAAGATAACATGGCCAGAAAGTTAGTAGAAAGGCAAAGGCTCAATCTTCCACCACTGAAAAGGAGCACAGTGCCTGTCTATAAACTGTTTGAGAAAACCATTGGAAACTCTGAACCTGGAAAAGCAAAGATGGCAAAAAGTACACAGACATTCTTTCAGTCATCATCAGCATCATCACAGCTACCAAGTTCAAGTCCCACTCAGCCACACACACTTGTGTTGAGTAATCAACAGCAACAACAACAGCAACACAGGTTATTAACATCCTCAACCTTAGTTATGATGAGAGCCTCTGTTGCTGCTGGAATTGCTGCACTTTTGGCACCTAGTAGTAGTAGCAGTAGAACTGCATCAACATCTAGCCCAGTAGTAGTAGCAACCCATCAGAAACCCCTCAGTCCATGAAGTCAGGATCCAAAAGCTAGGCCAAATATATTAACAATGGCACAGATGAGAAGGAGGAGGGATGTGAAGAAGGGTTGTTACCATCTTCCAGACTTGGGACCACTGATATTACCAATAAGTAATATGTATCAGTAATCTGAGGAATAGCTTACATTTGACGCAAACATGATAATGTAAAAAACTGGTGTAGGAATATATGTAAATAAGTGTAACCCATAAGCTTTTTCATCATGTTCTATCCATGGACTACAGTACCCATCGTCTATACCTGTCGTTAATATTTCGGGACCTAGGAGCAGTAGGATGGAGAGTGTAAAGTTACCTCACAAAATAAATGTATCACGTTGTACAAAGGGGTGTAGGGTATTTGAATCTAATCAGGCCAGTGTGTACTGGGTCTGGACAGCTAAGAAAAATTTATAGAAACAAAATCTACGAAAACCTCATGATTTTCTGTTTTTTGTGGGAAAATCCACTTTATATTAAACCCTAAAAATTGCTGCCATTTTCACCAATTGCCAAAGATCTTTTTGCTTTTTTCCCCACTGGCTACAAACGTTTTGCCCCTTTACTTACAAGTTCTTCACATTCTCGCTATAAAAATGTGATGCTTCCAGGAAGTGAAACACAATACAAGCAGCTAAAGACAGAGAGTGCTAAGTAAAGGGGTGTGAAAAGTCCTGTTGTGTTCCTGCAAAAACAAATCTGAGAAAATGACATGGTTGTCTGCTTTTTCACAGGAAAATCCCCTTTAAATATGGCAATTAAAATATTTGCCATTTTTCACCTATTAGCAAAAATTCTTTGCTATTTTTTCAATGGCTAGAAAGTTTTTAACCCCATTATTAATGTGTTTTTCACCTTTTCTCCTTTTTCCAAGAAGTGAAACATAATACAAGCAGCTACAGATCGAGAAAGACAGATGATAGGCTGCTGTGTGCTAATAGCAAAATTGAGGCAGGAGTTGTGCATAGTGATTGCTATCACTATGATCGGGTTTACTAACAATAAAAGTATGAGCTGGAAGGACCCTTATATGTCCAGTGAGTCTGAGGAAAAGTTTGAAGTGACCACTACCAGCATTGAAGGGTCTGCTTGCCCTGATTCCCTAGACCCAATGCTGGCCAGAGTCACTAATTCACCCCTACTGATCTTGGGGAAAATTAGCTCACTGGAGGAAGAAGAGGGTAGTAGTGTGAGCAAGACAGGTTAACTGCCTGTGCCTGCTGCCAGTGTTGCGTCTGCTGCCAGTGCTGCCCCTGCTCCCACCAATGCAGCACCTGCTGCCAGTACTGAACCTGCTGCCAGTGTGTCTTGTAATTCTCAGGAGGGAGGGGGAGGAGAAGATGATGCCAAGAGTGACAGCAGGGGACCCTAAGTCACATTTTCTATCCCCAAGCAGTCTTGCCACCAGTTCTCCTACTACTAAGGTGCAGCAGCTTGTACAGAGTGTTAGGAGTGAGGGAGAGGGTGATAATCATATTACTAGTGAGGACTAGTCAGGGACTGAAATTGATGTGATTGCTGTTAGTAATAGTAAGACTGATGGTGAAGCAGCTGGTGGAGCTAGCGTTAGGGGAGTGGTAGGGTAAGTAATGCAGAGCATCCGGACTAGAGGTCAAGGGAGCCCACACCATTCCCCTGACCCTGGGAATCCCCTTCCTCCCATGGCATTGTCCAGGTGGAACATGATCCTGAAGAATGCAGAATTGTTGCCTAGCAGCAATAATACCACACCACCAGGAGCACAAATTAGTTGCCTGTGCCTGTTCTTTTCATGTAAACCAGTCACCATTTTAGCAGCCCTTCTCTGAATTTTCTCTAGAGTATCTATTTCCTTCTGGAGATGGGGTCTCCAGTACTGTACACAATACTCTAAGTGAGGTATAACTAGAGATCTGTAGAGTGGCATGACCACTTCCCTTTTTCTGCTACTAATGCCCCTAGCTATACAACCCAGCACCCTGCTTGCATTCCCCACCACTCTATTACATTGCCTGCCTACCTTTAAGTCATTAGCAATAATTACTCCCAAATCCCTTTCCTCTGTTGTCGCTAACAGCACAGTACCCTTAATAGTATATTTTTCCTTTGGATTTTTATGTCCCAAATGCAATATTTTACATTTATCAACATTAAACCGCAGCTGCCACACTCTTGTCCATTCTTCTAATTTACCTAAATCAGTTGTCATTTGGCTTATTCCCCCTGGAATGTCTACCCTATTACAGATATTTGAATAATCTGCAAAAAGGCATACCTTACCTTGAAGACCTTTTGCAATATCACTAATAAAAATGATGGGCCCCAGTACAGATCCCTGAGGTACCCCACTAGTAACACTCCTTTCGTCCGAATATTCTCCATTGACTACCACCCTCTGTCTCCTGTCACTCAGCCATTGTCTTATCCATTTAACTATTTTTACATCTAAACCCCAAAAATGCAATTTTTTAATGAGTCTCCTGTGAGGGACAGTGTCAAATGCTTTACTGAAATTTAGATAAGCTATATCTAATGCTCCCCCTTGGTCTATTATTTTAGTTACCCAGTCAAAAAAATCTATTAGGTTAGTTTGACAATATCTCCCCGCTGTAAACTCATGCTGTTTGGTATCTTGCAAACCATTCTAATTCAGATATTCAACAATTCTTTGAATATTTCCCACTACTAATGTAAGACTTACTGTCTGTAGTTAACATACTCTTCCCTGCTATCTTTTTTTGTGGAGTGGTACTACATTTGCTACCTTCAAATCTTCTGGAACTACTCCTGTCAAAAGTGACTGATTAAATAATCCTGTTAAAGGTTTTGTCAGAACACACTTAAGTTATTTAAGCAAGGAAAGCCATAGTAGTGGGCTAGATGAGCAGGTAGGACTTGCTCAGGTAGGACTGCAATGTGAAGGATACCTTTGTAGATTGATACTCCAATAACCAGCAAGGAAAGCCCCAATAGCTGGCTAGATGAGCAGGCAGGACTTCTCTGCAATTTGCAGGGTACCCTAGACCATGGGTAGTCAAATGGCTTAGACAAAACAAAATTGCAAAACCGCACACCACCAAGCTCACAGAAAAATCCCTTCCTCTCAGAGAATATCTAATCCCAACAAGGCCAAGAAATATGCCACAGAGCCCAACACCCTAGCCCCCAGAGACAGACGGCTACACCATTCATGAGTATCATGGCGCCTGTGATCAGGCGACATTCTGTCTATCTTGTGTTGCTGCTGACCTATTGGCTGCGCTGTACTGCTCCTCCCAGTGACAGCCTTCTTATACCCTGGGCTGTCACTTTGCAGTTGCCCTTTCGTGGTGTACCTGATGCCTAGCGCTAGTTTTGCTATCCCGATACCAGTGTATGACCCCAGACTGCCTGACCACGCCATTGTCTCCATTCCAGATTCTGTGTACCGATTCGGATTGGCAGATGTTCCTGCTTCCTGCTCTGACCCGGCCTGGCTGACGCTCCTGCTACGTGTACCGACCCGGCGAGACCGACGTTCCTGCTCCGTGTACCAACCCGGTGAGACTGACGTTCCTGTTCCGTGTACCAACTCTGCTTGGCTGATGTTCCTGTGCTGTGTACCGAATCGGCTTGGCGGTGGTTCCTGCTTCCTGCGTGCCCGGCTGGGCATACCCCGGGCAGTTCAGGCTGCTTACTACTTGCACGGTTCTCTCAATACTGTGTCTCATTGCTCCGGTACTCCGGTACCTTGCTCAATCCTGTCAGGTGGTTCACAGTCTCAGTGTGCCAGTATTCTTTCACACAGTGCTGTGATCGCTTGGTCTTCACTTGGGTTCAGTTGGGCTCATCCCGTGGTTGCCGTTATCCAGACCTTTGCGAACATTAACCCCTTCGGGTGTGGTGCCTCATTACCAACTTGCTACACCAGTGTGGTTTGGGTCCGTTACTCTGTGCGTACCAATCCCATAGGTCCGTTGGGCACTTCCGGTTGCCATCCATTTTATCTAGATGCATATTAACCCTTTGTGGGTAGCAAGAGCATTGGTGTTGACAGCTCCGTAGGGCCTCCGGTTTGGCATGAGCTCTGAACATTGGGCGTCCACCGTTGTATACCCGTGCAGGTGCTCCTTGCCTGTCTGCCGTTGCAGTCCTGTCATTGTCACAGCCAGTGGCTTCACTGTACATATTGGACTCTCATACACTGTATCAAGATAATTACCTGACCTGTGTCAGTATTGTGCTTGTGTACCATACTGGGCCCGTGTGGGTTAACCTGCTTGTAACCTGTCCTGTGTCAGTTTTACTGCTATTTACTGGACCCGTGAGAGTTACATTATTCCTTGTGTGTTTCAATAAACTTGTGTTTTACTAACACCTATCGTGTCTGAGTGTACTGAACCGTAACAGTATGAAAGGGCCATGATCTCAGACGGTAACGATGATGGTAATGCACAGAGTATCCATTGGAGGATGGATCTCCATGAACAGCGGTTAGATCAGCTGGCTCTGGCTGTTCAAACGATTCTTGAGTGCACGGCATACTTTGACAAACCAGTTCCGGCCCCAGTGGTCCCCCCCGTTCTAACACCGGGAGCGCAGTCTGGTACGCTGACTAACGCTAACAGAGGGCTGACGGCTACCGCTCCATTACCCCTCAGGTACGATAGCGAACCTACCCTGTGTAAAGGGTTCATTAATCAGTTGGAAATCTTCCTAGAATTAACCCCTCATGCATTTCCCAGTGATCGCAGCAAAGTGGGGTTAATGATTTCCTTGCTGACGGGCAGAGCCCTGGCATGGGCAAACCCTTTGTGGGAGTCTGCTAAACCATGTACTCAGAATTTCTCTGAGTTTGTAAGGGCATTTCGTAGAGTCTTTGAGGTTCCTGGGATAGCCGCCTCTGCTGCAAAAAAACTGATGGAAATCCAACAAGGGTCACGCACAGTTGCTGATTATGCTATTGAATTTTGCACCCTAGCAGCAGAGGTGGGCTGGAACAATGAAGCGCTGGTGGCAGAATTTGCACAGGGCCTCTGAGAATGATTGAAGGATGAGACGGCAGCATGGGAACTGCCAACGGATCTCGATGAATTGATTGACTTTTCAATTTTGATGGATTCCCGTATCAGGGAGTGTATGGCAACCAAAGACCGGAAGCAGAGGGCCAGAGAAATGGGTTCTGCTAGACCAAGTTTCCCACCCATACCTCCCTCACTTCCCATACCTCTGGCTCAAGCTGGTGAGAATAGTAAACCAATGCAACTGGGATTGACTAGGTTGTCTAAAGAGGAGAGGGCACATCGCCACAGACAAGGTCTTTGCTTATATTGTGGCCAGGCTGCGTTCTTGCCCGACCCGGCCGGGAAACGAACGCACCCAGGGTACCTTGGGTGACAGGCCCTAGGTTGCGTTCAGCAGTCCCTGGACCCAACTAGTCAAAAGCCCACCATAAAGGTCATTGTTGCCTGGGCCGACCTAGCCGTGGAAACCTTGGCACTTGTTGATTCCGGTGCGGCTGGATATTTTATGGACGAGTCATTTGCTGCCTCTCATAATATTCCTCTTGTGGTGAAAGACTCTCCTTTAACTATTGAAGCCATTGATGGGAGACCTTTGGTACCTGCCAAGATTACTATGGAAACAATCCCCTTAAATTTGCCTATTGGGGCTTTGCATTCTGAGTCACAACATTTTCAGATTATTCGTTCTCCGTACCATGCTCTCATATTGGGGTTTCCTTGGTTGCATATGCACAACCCCAGGTTTAATTGGCAAACTTGTGAAATTACGGCCTGGTCAGAGTTTTGCAATGAACATTGTATCTCCCACCCTACGAGGATCATGTGTACCTCTCCCTAGGTGCCAGTTGAATATAGTCAATTCAGTGACGTGTTCAGTAAGGGAAAGGCCAGTGCTTTGCCACCTCACAGGGCTTGTGACTGTGTTATTGATCTGCCTCCTGGTGCCGTTCCTCCTCGGGGTCGTGCTTACCCGTTGTCTTGAGAGGAGAATCAGGCTATGGAGGAGTACATTGCTGATGCCCTGAATAGGGGTATTATCAGAAAATCATCCTCATCATTCTTTTTTGTAAAGAAGAAAAGTGGTGAACTACGCCCCTGTATTGATTATAGGGATTTGAATAAACTTATGCCTAAGAATGCTTATCCCATACCACTCATCACCGAGCTGTTTGATTGTTTGAAGGGTTCTTCTGTCTTTACTAAACTTGATTTACGGCCCGCCTATAATTTAGTAAGGATAAGGGCCGGTGATGAGTGGAAAACGGCATTCAATACCAGGTCAGGCCATTATGCATATCTGGTAATGCCGTTTGGGCCGTGTAACGCACCAGCAGTATTTCAAGAGTTTATTAATGACATCCTTTGCGACATGTTACAGTCCTGTGTAGTTGTTTACCTTGACGATATTCTCATTCATTCATCTAGCCTGTCGCAACACATTAAAGATGTCACTGCCGTTTTGCTTAAGCTCCGTGAGAATAAACTCTTCTGTAAAATCGACAAGTGCAAATTCCACAAGACCTCGGTACCATTCCTGGGTTTTGTTATTTCCAGTGATGGCATCACTATGGATAGGGATAAGTTGGCAGCAGTCCTTCAGTGGCCACGTCCCAAGGGGCTCAAGGCTGTCCAGCGCTTTCTCGGTTTCGCTAATTATTATAGGAAATTTATCAGAAACATTTCTACTATTGTAAAAACCCCTGTCTGACTTAACACACAAGGGTGCTGATCCCTCTCAGTGGTCCCAAGAAGCTGAACAAGTCTGCATTTGCCTCTGCTCCTATGCTGTCCCACCCTAAACCCTCCCTACCGTTTTCCTTGGAGGTCGATGCCTCGGAATCTGGGGTAGGGGCAGTACTGTCACAGTGCCTGGACCCTGGGAGTGTGTTAAGGCCCTGTGATTTCTTCTCAAAAAAATTGACTAGCGCACAAAGTCACTATGAGATTGGTGACAGGGAATTGTTGGCAATCATTTTGGCCCTCAAGGAATGGCGGTATCTGTTAGAGGGTACCCGAACTCCAGTGCTAATCCTGACTGATCATAAGAATCTAACGTACCTTTCTGAGGCCAAGAGATTGTCCTCACGTCAGGTTAGGTGGGCCTTATTTCTGTCACATTTTAACTTTATTGTGTCTTATCTGCCTGGGTCCAAGAACGTCAGGGCAGATGCACTGTCCAGGCAATTTAACCCTGACACTGAGAAGGAAGAGGTTCCGGTACCAATTATCCAGCCGGATCATATACTTGCTACATTGCAAACTATTATTACTTCTCCCCTGGGGGTGGAGATTCTTGCTAGTCAATTTAATGCTCCTCCTGAGACCCCAGTGGGTAAATGTTTCGTGGCTGAGCCTCCCCGTACCTATCTCCTTGAGACTTATCACGCTTCCAAGGCTGCTGGGCATGTTGGCAGAAATCAATTGATTTGGTCACTCTCGCAGTTGTTCTGGTGGCCTTCTTTGCGTGCTGACTGCACAGAATTTACTGCAGTTTGTTCTACTTGTGCCTGTACCAAGTCCCCTAGACACCTTCCGGTGGGTTTGCTACAACAGTACCCAATGGAGAACGTCCGTGGTCTCATATCTCTATCGACTTTTTGGGGGAATTACCGGTGTCTAGGGGATATTCATTTATTCTGATGATAGTAGATAGATTTTCCAAAATGGCACATTTCGTGCCTCTGCCCAGTCTTCCCTCTGCCCAGGAGTTGGCAAGGGTGTTTGCCAAGGAAGTGTTCCGATTGCATGGGGTACCCAGTGTATTGGTATCTGACCGTGGGAGCCAATTTGTGTCAAGATTCTCATTCTGTGCACAGATGGGCATACAGTTATCTTTTTCTTCTGCGTATCATCCCCAGACCAATGGAGCCACTGAGTGTGCCAATCAGGGCTTGGAGCAATTTTTGCGCTGTTTTGTGTCTGACCATCATGATAATTGGGCCGACCTGTTGCCTTGGGTGGAGTTTGCCAGGAATTGTGCTTTTAATTCATCATCTGGGAGCTCCCCGTTTCTCATCAATTACGGGTTTCAACCTTGTCTGCTCCCGGTCTCTTTTCAAACGCAGCAAATTCCAGCTCTGGATGAGCATATGGAGCAACTCCGTTCCACGTGGGCATAGGTACAGAGGACCCTCAATACCTCGTTCCAGCGGTATCAGCGCCAAGCTAATCGTAGACGGCTTTCCAGGTTGTGGACAGGGTCTGGCTCTCCTCGAAGAATCTTAACCTTCAGACCTCTTGCAACAAGTTGGCTCCCCGGGTTCATTGGGCCGTTCAAAGTTATTCGTAAAATTAACCCTATGTCTTATGTGTTCCATGTGTCATTATTGAAACCTCTGATCTGTAATCGTTATACTACTACTCCTGTGGCACCAGGGCCTGTTCAAGTTCAGGGCCAAGAGGAATATGAGGTGCAAAATATTATTGATTCACACAGATTCAGAGGGAAATTGCAGTACTTGGTCCACTGGAAGGGCTATGGTCCTGAGGAGCGTTCGTGGGTAGATTCCAAGGACCTTCATGCCCCCAGATTATAGCGCAATTTCCATACCAAGTATCCCCGTAAGCCAGGTCCCTCTTCTCGGAGGGCGGTCTTTGAGAGGAGGGTACTATCACGGCACCCGTGATCAGGCGACATTCTGTCTATCTTGTGTTGCTGCTGTCCTATTGGCTGCGCTGTACTGCTCCTCCCAGTGACAGCCTTCTTATACCCTGGGCTGTCATTTTGCAGTTGCCCTTTCGTGGTGTACCTGATGCCTAGTGCTAGTTTTACTATCCTGATACCAGTGTATGACCCCAGACTGCCTGACCACGCCATTGTCTGTTCCTGATTCTGTGTACCGATTCGGATTGGCTGACATTCCTGCTTCCTGTTCTGACCCGGCCTGGCTGACATTCCTGCTACGTGTACCGACCCGGCGAGACCGACGTTCTTGCTCTGTGTACCGACCCGGCTTGGCTGACTTTCCTGTGCTGTGTACGGAATCGGCTTGGCGGTGGTTCTTGCTTCCTTTGTGCCCGGCTGGGCATACCCCGGGCAGTTCCTGCTGCTTACTACTTGCACGGTTCTCTCAATACTGTGTCCCATTGCTCCGGTACTCCGGTACCTTGCTCAATCCTGTCAGGTGGTTCAGAGTCTCGGTGTGCCAGTATTCTTTCACACCGTGCTGTGATCGCTTGGTCTTCACTTGGGTTCAGTTGGGCGCATCCCGTGGTTGCCATTATCCAGACCTTTGCGATCATTAACCCCTTCGGGGGTGGTGTCTCGTTACCAACTTGCTACACCAGTGTGGTTTGGGTCCGTTACTCTGTGCGTACCAATCCCATTGGTCCGTTGGGCACTTCCGGTTGCCATCCATTTTATCTAGACACACATTAACCCTTTGTGGGTAGCAAGAGCATTGGTGTTGACAGCTCCATAGGGCCTCCGGTTTGGCATGAGCTCTGAACAGCCTTGTGTAGTCCACAGTGGGCGTCCACCGTTGTATAACCGTACAGGTGCTCCTTGCCTGTCTGCCGTTGCAGTCCTGTCATTGTCGCCTCCTGCTGCATGGTGGCTAGTTATGGAGCTGCTACTGCCTCAGGCGCATCACTGGAGCTAGTAATGGCAAGTGGAACCTTTATAATCCATCAACCATGTTTCTGCTGTTGTTGATCCTATTCCCTTTGAGCTGCCAAATCATCCTGCTGTTTAAACAGCTCAGCAGCAGCACGAACAGCAGTAGCAAATTCCACCAATATACCATGGGATTTGAGAATGGCCAGTGGCCACACAACATACAATGTTGATATCAATGGCACCACGCCTTGAGGAGTAAAATAAAGTCAATAGAGGCCCATTAGCCTAATGGCAGCACACTCACCACTGTAGTTCTAAACCATGGAGCAGGTAAAGGAGTCCCAATCCTAAGATAAACATGAAGAATGAAGAAATACCACACAGGAACGTGGATGAACTAAAAGCAGCTTTATTAGATGAGAAAAGACAAATACCACATCAGACTAGATGCGTTTCACACATGGGTGCTTAATCATAGATATGTGGCCACACAACAAGACATGCTGGCACCAGAGGCCTAAAAAAACAAAAATAATTTTTGTGGGCTAAGTCCTACAAATCAATGTTTCCTCGGGCTTGGGCCTCTATCAAGTGCTATAAATCATCCTCAACAAAAAAATGTATCCCGTCAAGTATCAATCTGCCCCAGTGGTAACATACTTCAGGGGGTCCCTGTCTCTGTCACGTTACGTACAAATTTCTTATATCATTTCATTTTTGCTTTAATTTTTTTTCTTACAGGGATAGTAATACTTGAAAATAATTGTATTTTATATTGTTGCCCTTAAAAAAACATGATAAATGATATGTCTTATCTCCCAAACCTTTATGGTTTGGGAGATATTCATATGTAAAATATAGTAAAATGCTCTTTTCCTGGCTGTTTCAGCCAAGTCTGCCATCTAGTGGACAGATTTGGAATTCGGTCCACAGAGCAACCAGCAGCTCTTTAGCAGTCCGAGATCAAGATCTTTGAAAAGAACTACTAAACTGGAACTATCTACAAAGTGTGCCTGGCTTGCAAGCACACTTTGTAGACCATTCCAATTAAGAAATTCTTTTTAAAGATGGTGATCTCAGCACTTCTGGAGAGACACAACCGGTCCCGGGACCGGATTCCAAATCTGAAGGGTGGAGCAATGACGTCACTCCAGGGGAAACTTTACTTCTGAATATCGTCCAAACCATAAAGGTTTGGGAGATAAGACTTATATCATTTTTCATGTTTTAAGGGCTACAATATAAAATAAACTTATTTTCAAGTATTACTATCCCTTTAACTGTCTCCCAAATACCAGTCAACAACCCCCCCAAAAACATTCCCTTTTCAACTCATTCTTCCCCTGACTCCACCCACCAACACTGGCACCCTCCTCAGGCCCCTTTTATATCATGTCTTATGGGGTTTTTAATTGAGGGAAGATCCATTATTCTCTGATTTTGGTTTGAGTGAAAATTTTCACCCATCCCTATTCATAGCTAGGGATGGGGGAAAATTTTTGCCTCAAACTGAAATCAGGGAAAAATGGCACTTTTCGCTTAGCCAAAAATTTCCTGTGAAAAGTAATGTTCTCCCGCTTTTTTGACCTAGCTCATTGCATTGAAATCAATGGGAAGAAAAATTTTTCTCCACCACACAAGTTATCTCTAGTTTTCTACAGCCATATACAAGGGTGTCAGGCTCTCACAGGGAGTCATTTAGGTAGGACATTTGTTCTCTGTATTAGGGCAGCCTGGGTGTACTCTGGGGGGAGAAGAAGGGAGGAAGGAGGTTGGCCCAAAATACCCAAAACTTGAGTGACTGACTGGCAAGACACCGGCAGCTGATTTATCTTTTATTGCCTCTGTGCTGGGTAAGTCTGGGAAAGAAGTTGTTGATTTTGTTTTTTAGTTATATTTATATTTTTTTTTAACTAACTGTGATAAGATAGGGTGGACAACTTTAAAAAACAAATAAATATATTAGACATCTGACTGGGAGCCTGATGTGAGCTCTGTGACTTGACTTGATAGACAGCAGACAACACTGAAGCAAGACACCGCGCTCCATCAGCTGTGTACTGTAAAGTGTAAAAACACACACAGTAGTTGAGTAAGTCTAATGTTTAATCACTTGACATCATCATGAATATGTGCCAGTGTCACTTAAGCAGGAAGTAAATGTTGTGGGCAAAGGACAAATGCACTCTCCATGGTAACACATTTTAAGGTACGTGTTGCTGTAGGACTTTTAACTTCCAGCCTTAAAAAGAAGTATTATTGTGCTGTGAAATGTTACACCATATTAAACATAGGAGAAAATGTGTTGGAATAGGAGAAAAATGTGTTAGAATTGGAAAAAAAATCTGTTGACTGTGCAAAAAATGTGTTGGAATGAGCAAAAATTAGGAAAATTTTGCATTGGAGAAAAAGAGAAAACTTTCACAAATAAAAGAGAAAAATTGTACATTTTTGTGAAAAGTCATGGGGTAAATTTTTCTCACTTTTCACCCACCCCTATTCATAGTTAGTGTTCTTAGGAAAGAAGATAAACTGCCACATAAAATGAGGAGTCACTTGCTTTCTTACCCTTAGTGTTAAGTGCACAAATGTTTAGGAAAAATGATGATAAAAGAAAAAAAATGGCTTTTTTTTTATTTCCACTCCTTCCAGTGTATTGGAATCTGTGAAAACTATGGCATTTCCAACTGTATTCATTAGCTAGTGCTCTTAGGAGAAAAATGATGCCTCATTGGTATGAGTTGACATTCCTTAGGGGATGCTAGAAGTACAAAACTACACTTACTACAACTTCTAACATTTTCTCAAACATGACTTGCCTGTATGAAAATGGTTATAATAGCTACAGAAAGAAAAGGTAGACAAAGCATACAATTTTGGAAAGAAGATAATCTTCTGCATCAAATGAGGGGTCACTTGCCTTTACCCTTAGCTTGGTGTACACAAAAGTTTCAAGGAGGTGGTGCTAAGTGACAAAAATGAAATGTTTAAATATTTCCACCCCTTCAAACATACTGAAATATGTGGAATTTCCAGCTGTATTCATTAGGTAGTGCTCTTAAGAGAAACATTTCCCCCATTGATATTAGTTGACATACAGTAGGGGCGCCAGAAGCATATACCTACACCTTGTGGACCTGTGACTGTCAGTGCAACCAGTTGTGGGGAGTGAGGGGTCAGGCAGTGTATGTTGGTATGTCTACCATTGGGCAGTGGAGCAAGGATGATGGGGGTTCTGTGACTACCAGTGTGAATACCAGAGTGCAATGTATGTCCCCCACATACACTGCTTGATTCCCAGCCTGAATCCAGTGAACACTGGTAGTCGGTGTCTACCAGTAGGGAGTCAAACCAAGCTGGGTGAAATGGGACTGCCAGTGGGCAATGGCACAAAGCTAGGAGGGTTAGGGTATATGGGGGGGCCTGGGGGCATTTTGTATGCATTCCACAGAGATGTCCAATGCATTGCAAAGTAATGCATTGGACCCCCTGTTGCACACAGATAATTAATTTTTTTAGTTATTATTTTTTATTCATTCCTCACTGGGGGCATGGCATCAGGACCCTTCCTGATGTCTCCTAACAATGTATGAATATAATATAATAGTAAAAAAACCCTATGTGTGCCACAGGGAGTCCTACACATTACAAAGCAATGTGTTGGACTCCTCCTGTGGTGCACACATAGGGTTTTTTTCTGATACCCCCAATGAAGTCTGAATAAAAAATAAAGGGGAAAAAATTAAAACAATCCTTTGTGTGCAACAGGGGTGTAGCACTGAGTATTATTTTGTTTTAATAATTATTTTTATTCATATATTGTTGAGGTGCATCAGTACCCCTGCTGATGCCCCCCCGACAAGGACTGAATTCAATATAAATAAAAAAGTGTGTATGTGCAATAGGGGGTCAGAATCATGCAAAACAATGTGTTGGACCCCCGTGTGGCACACACAGGTTTTTTTTATTATTTTTTTTATTCATATCTCATTGGAGGGGCATCAGGAACACTCCTGATGCCCCCTAACAAGGTCTGAATAAAATATATTGAAAGAAAAAGGTGCTACAGTTGGGTCCAATGCTTTGCAAAGCATTGCATTGGACCCTCCCTTTTTTCAATATTTTTGTTTAGACACCTCCTGATGCCCCCCCGAATAAAATAATAATTAAAAAAAATTATAATAATTTGTGTGCCACAGGGGTTTCCAGTGCATTGCAAAAGCACTCAGACATAGTGAGGGGACATCAGGACCTCTATTGATGCCACCACCCCAGTTATTGATCTCCCAGTGATCATGCTGGGAGATCAATAATGGGGATGCAGGAGAGCAAAATGCTCTCCTGATGCTTCTCTCCTATCCCTGGTAGGAATGGGAAGCTTTTTCTGCAAAGCCTCCTAACATCATCAGTGACGTTAATAGGCTTCCCCTGATTCCAGCCACTCTTATCCGGAAGGTCGGGTAAGAGAGAAGTAGGAGGGGAAACTGTGCTTCTCCTTTGTAAATATTGATCTCCCAGCACGATTGCCTGGGAAATCAATAACTGGGGGGGGGGGCATCAGAAGAGATCCTGATGTCCCCCCAAATATGGCTGGGCATTTTTTTTTTCATGTTGTCATTGCATACCATAATACCAGCTTATGCAGTGACCGAATTTCAGTCATACAATGTACAGTCTTGGCACAGTGGGAACAGTTGTCCAAAATTTTATATTGTACCCACTGGCATTCTAGGAATTAATATGCTAGCATTGCCCTGCATTTCCACCATTTGAAACATTGTGGCCTTAAAATGTATAGTTATGTACCTGGATCAAAATGTTGAGAACTAAAAATAAAGATTGGAGGAGGAGACCTTTTCCAGCTTGAAATGGTTTTCCAGACTTCACCAGCTGAATTGCAAGTCCAACCTGACACTATGAGTCTTATTTACTAAGCAGAACTGGAACCATTCTGGGCCAGACCAAATGTGCCATTGAGGACAAATGCATTTTTAAAAATCCTCGTTCCTTTATATGGGCTTTGCCCCAAGAATATTTGAGTAGTCTCCCACTCATAACAAAGCAAGACATTGGAGATCTCTCTAGTATTCAAGAGGTTAACCCTTTGAGTGCCAGAGGGGTAAGCAACACATTGCAAAGCAATGCTTTGCGTACCCCCTCTGGCACTCAAAGGGTTAAAAACCCATTTAATTCAATCAATATTTACATGGCCCTTATGGTACAGTTGGTTTTTCCCAGAATTGCCCAAGTTATTCAATCTGCTTGACTGTCTCCAATAGCAAGCTGTAAAGTAGTTAAAAGTGTAAAACTTATCAGATTTTTGGTAGTTGTAACTTATAATCACATTTACTCATTGTGGTTTTTGCATCTACTGTGTACTTAACATACTGGGGCCAATGTACTAAGTAGAAATGGAGAAATTCTGGAGCAAACCAACTACTCCATAAGGAATAAATGCATGTTCCTCAAATCTCCATTTATGTAACCCTTTGAATGTCAGACAGGTATAAAATGTATTGTGTTGCAATGCTTTGGATACCTCTCTGGCACTCAGGGGTTAAATGGGACCTCTGAATGCTAGCGGCATCTAAAATACATTGTTTTACAATGCACTGGATACCACTCAATCATTCAAGAAGCTAAAAGACACATTTCTCATTCATATATAACCATTGCCCTGTATATGTGGAATGGGAATGTGTATTTGTCCATCATGGTGCAGTGGGTTTTCCCAAGAATTACTCCAGTTCTTTGTAGTACATCAGTTTCACTTTGCCTCAGAATTGCTTATGACTTAGTAAGTACCATTTAATGAGGAGGATAATGATATTCTGCTTAGAAAAAAAAATCTCACTTTTGGAAGATTTAATCAAATTAACCACAGAACATTTCGAATCATTACTCTCTAATGCTAATCCATCTGACTATTTTCATATGCACTCATCATGACTCCTGTGCTCCTGTTATCGGAAGCTTACTAAAGTCCTAGCATATTAATGATACTAAGGAGTCAGGTCAGTTGACATAAAGGACCTCAACGACTAATCTCCTGGCTGGTGTATGCCATTGAAGTCAATGGAGTGCAAAACCTACACATTTGCATAAATTGTATTTGTATATCCATTCATAAAAAGAATGTTGCACATGGAATTTCCTTCTCACATATCTTTCATAGCACTCAGTCATTCATAAATACTTGTACTACTGTATAGTTTAGAACCCTGTTATTCAACATCTGTCCTCTAAATTAACTTTTTTCTATGGTCCACTCATGTTCTTATTTTAAAATAGTTTTTTCCTATATTCTGTTTATACTCTTTGTTCTTCTAATATAAATTTGTATGTATTTTTATATCCTTTATGACATTGCAAATTGTGTCACCAGTGATACTTTATCCTTAGGCAATTTATAAACAAATATGATGATACAGACCCATATTACTATCCTATATAATAATTCGCTAAGTTGTGTGTAACGCCCGACATGCGCAGTAGACACTGCTGCACGTGCGGCAGTCATGCACAGTACAGACTGCCCGTGCAGCGGCTGATACAGAGCTGGGCGCTCCGAAGGAGCGTCCAGCTCTGCATCAGCAGTGGTGCTGGCAGTCTCTGCTGCGCGTGACTGCCCCGCGACCGGCTGCCAGAGGCACTGTGGCCCGTGTAACGGGCTGTTCAACTAGTTTTTAATAATGGAGAGCTGGGGGATATTGTTATTTTCCCATATTTTTTTGGGATAATTTTGATATTTTCATGATTTGTTTAATTATTAACCACCCATATGCCAGTGCTGCTAATCCTAGCACCTGTGGTTAATCACAGGTTTCAGTGGAACAGTGGGAGGAGAAAAGGGTATATTTTTAATTGGTTATTAGTAAGCTCCTCAGTTGCTAGTGTGGAAAAATCGCTTAAATGTGACAATGGAGGGGTTAAAGTGGGAAAGTATGGATGTGGGTAGGGTGCTTGGGGATACTTACAGGGTACCATAGGATCAGACAGGGGACTGGGTGGGCTATTGATGCCTAGCGGGAGTGATCCTATACAAGGAAAAGATGGTTGTCAGCCAATTTCCCTTGCAGCTTCTGGGGCCTTGTTTTGGAATCACTTTGGAGCATTTTCTAGCTTAAACAATAATTTAAAATCAGATCTTACTTTTTTAATTCTGTTTTTTTCTTTTACACACTATTCAGAATCTCAGCCTTGGCCCATATGTAGTGGTTAGATTTGGCAGAAGGAAATATCTAATGATGTAACAAATAGCCAATCAGTAAATATTTTCATCTGGGATCGCATTTAGTCCTTAGATTGAGAGGATACACAACCTTCAATATTACAAAGTCTAGTTAAATGTCTCTTACATTTCTCATTACTACCATGAATATATGGTACAAATACAGTGTACTTACTCCTGTTTTAGAACTACTGAATACAAATGTATTAACTACCTTCTATAATTTTATATGTTACGGCTATGCATATATATAATGCCAATATAAGTCACACCAATGAGAAACAGATTACTTTCTTCTTTAATCATTTTCGAATTTCAAAAAGTCGACCTGTCAACTTAAGATACATTTAGTTTATTTAAAAACAATTAAAAACTGCCTTTATGATGAGCTAGCCATTTGATTGTACTATAAATAGTTTTTGAAAAATCAGTCTTTATTTCTTGGTGGGGTTTTGTGCTATGCTAATTAGTTTCTGTGCTGGGGCAATATTACCACAGACTGCTTTAAGTATAAATCTGGCAGAGCCAATTTTATTATTATTCTTTATTTATATAGCGCCAACTAATTTCGCAGTGCTGTACAGTAGGGAATAGACATATAGAGGTATTAAATAGTAAAAAAACAAATGTGGAGAATAGAAGGTTCAGAGGGCCCTGCTTGTGAAAGCTTACAGTCTAGAGGAAGGAAGGTTGGACACAGAAAGAGTAAGTGCTATTGGGCTTAAGTGCCTCCTGCCATATGAACTGCCGGACAGTGGGTAGGAGCGAGAAGTGCCGTTGAGTGCAGTGATTCAGAGAAGGGGTGGTTCTTGGTGATAATGTTTATGGAGGTAGTTGACAAGCTTCCCTGAAGAGATGAGTTTTCAAGGAGCGTCTGAAGATCTGAAGGCTGGGGGTGTCACGGTTTTTGATGAACACTCAGACCAGACTGGTAAGGTTAAAATGACTTTATTGATATAAAGTTCACACACGTAATTAGGCCTATAGGCCCACACCAACAGTACAGAATTACAGGCAGGTAATACAGCAATAATTGTATGAATAATAACAATCATTGGTAACAAAGGTTCTGACTGGAACTGAACAAGCAGCAGGCAACACAGCCAGAGAACTGACCACGGGACCTTGGTACAGATGGTCATGGAGGAAATGATTGGCACAACCCAGATGCCTGGGAGGAACGGAACCCAGAGGAGCGAGGCAACACGGCTGGCACGACCCAGACTCCTGGGAAGCACTGAACCCAAAGGATCGAGGCAACACTGACCCTGGCACCGGATGCTGATAGACCGAGACAACTCTCAAGCAGACCCTAGAACACTAGGGGTGGATCGTAACACAGTATGAATATATATATATATAGGCAACCAGTGTCCCCTCCACAGAGGATGGTAATAGCACAACGCTGGCTCTTGAGCCCTAGGCTACTGCAGAGTGGACTATGCACGACTTTACCTGGAGAGTCCATGCACGCAAAGGGTCAATTGGTAACGCCCTGTGATAACTGCAACTCCCAAAGGGAGTGAGCCCAGCGCTGTAAGGAGGTGGCTACAGAGAGATCAGAGTAACTCAGTCCATGCTATGAACACTGTACTGGTACTTCGCGTGTGCACACCGCCAATGGCGGTAAGAGAGTAGCTACAGCATGAATGCTTAGCTGACAGTCGACAGAGTAATAGTGCCACGTGGTGCAACCGACTAGAGTAACGGCAAGGCCACAGGAAGTCTAGCTTGAGCAACGGAGGCAACCAAGCGGTAGGATAGACACTGTTGGCAACGGAACAGCAAGTAAACCAGGAATGGTCAGTAGTAGAGCGGGTTCACAGCCAAATACGATCTACAATGGAATGGGTTCTCATCCAGAAACAGTCCGCAATGGAAGCAGTCCTCAGCCAGATACGTTCAGCAGCAGAAGCGGATTCTCAGTCAGAAACGGTCAGCAACGGAAGCGGGTCCTCAGCCAGATACGGTCAGCAACGGAATCGGGTCCTCAGTCAGAAATTGTCAGCAATGGAAGCGGGTCCTCAGCCAGATTCGGTCAGCAACGGAAGCGGGTCCTCTGCTAGATACGGTCAGCAATGGAATGAGAAGTAGAACAGCAAACTCGGGAACGTCGTCAGGCAGGCCAGGTCATACACGAACAGCAATCATGGAGCATAAGTCAGGAAGTAGTACACCACAAAAGGGCACCATAATGTTGACATGACAGAGGTTATAAAGGCTATCACTGGGCGGCAACAAGGATACTGACCAATCAGACAGAAGGTATGGAAATAGACTAGTCAGAATGTCGCCGTCTGCAGCCAGGAGCACGGGCACTGTGATAGGGGGAGAGATCAGGTGCAGCACGGGAGAAGTCCTGTAGGTGGGAGTGGGAGGATGTAATAAGAGCTGTGGAGAGCAGAAGGTCATGTGCAGAGCGAAGATAGCGAGTGGGAGTGAATTTGTAAATGAGAGATGAAATAAAGGGGGGTGCTGTGTTAGTGAGGGCTCTATAAGTTAGTACCAGAATTTTGAATTTAATTCTCTATGCTATTGGAAGCCAGTGTAGGGACTGGCAAAGGGGAGTGGTATTAGAGAAGCAATGAGTGAGGTAGTCTTGCAGCAGAGTTCATTATGGACTGTAGTGGGAATAGTCAGTAGAGAGGAAGGACAATTAGTAGTGAGTTACAATAGTCAAGACAGGACATGATGAATGTTTGGATTATAATTTTAGTAGTGTCATGGGTGAGAAAGGGTCAGATTCTAGAGATGTTGCAGAGGTGGAGGCAGGATGAGTTGGAGATTGACTGGATGTGAGGAATGAAGGATAGGGTGGAATCAAATGTGACCCCCCAAGCAGTGTTCTGTAGGGGTTGGTGTGATAGTAGTGTTGTTAACAATGAGGGCAATGTCTGGGATAAGGCTGGATGTAGATGGAGGGAAGATAATTAGTTCGGTTTTGCCAAGGTTGAGTTTGAGTTGATGGGAGGACATCCAGGAAGACACAGCAGACAGACAGTCAGATATCTGGGACAGGAGGGAAAGGGAGAGGTCTGGGGAGGAAAGACAGATTTGAGTGTCATCAGCATAGAGATGATGATGAAACCCAAAGGAATTTATTAGTGTGCCAAGGGACGCTGTGTAAATTGAAAAGAGCATGGGGCCAGGACTGATATTTGAGGCACTCCAACAGACAGTGGGATGGGTGGGGAAGTGGAGCCAAAGTAGGAAACACTGAAAGAGCAGTTGCAGAGATATGATGAAAACCAAGAGAGGGCAGTGTCAAAGAGACCTAGGGAGTGGAGGGCTTGGAAGAGAAGTGGGTGATATACTGTGTCAAAGGCAGCTGACAGGTCCAGGAGAATGAGTAGGGAGTAGTGGCCTTTTGATTTTGTGGAGAGCAAGTCATTGGCCACTTTAGTGAGGGCAGTCTCATTGGAGTGATGTGGGCAGAATCCAGGTGCCAGTTGACAGAGAGAGAGAGGTTGAATAAGTGAGTAAGGGTTGGAGTTAGTAGAGGAGAAAGCTCTTGAGTGAGCTGAGATGGGATTGGGTCAAGGGGGCATGTGGTTAGGTTTGAGTGAGTGAGGAGATGGGAAACTTCATCCTCGCTCACTGGTGAGAAGGAGCTTAGTGTGTGTGTGGGAGAAGTGACATGGCTAAGCTGGATGGGTGGGAGTGGAAGTGATGAGATTTCATATCTGATGCAGTCGATCTTGTCCTTGAAGTAGGTGGCGAGGTCTTAGGAAGAGAAGTTAGTGGAAGGTGTTTGTATTGGTGGGTGCAGAAGAGATTTGAAGGTTGAGAAAAGGCATTACTGGTTAGAGGAAAGATTAGAAATTAGAGAGGAAAAGTATGACTGTCTGGCCAGGGAGAGGGCAGAGCTGTAAGAATGAAGAATGAATTTGTAGTGTATGAAGTCAGCTGTGGAGTGTGATTTCCTCCAGTGCCTTTGGAGGTAGAACGTTTGTCTTGTGTGCCAGGGTTGTAGTGGAGCTGTGCATGGGTGGTGCAGAGTTGCAGGTGCAGCTGTGTCAAAGGCTGTTTTGAGAGTGCTGTTGTAGATAGCAGTAGTTTTTTCTGGGCAAATAAATGTGAGGATGGGGTTGAGAAGAGGTTGCAAGGATATGGAAAATTGTTGCAGATCAAGATTATGCAGATTTCTCCACATGCTCTTGATTACGCGGGGGAGGATTTGCATGGTATGATGAGATTTCTGATGAGGAGGTGGTGGTCAGAGAGGGGAAAGGGGACATTAGAGAAGTTGGAGACTGAGCTTTGGTTAGTGAAGACCAAGTCAAGGGAGTGACCGTCACTGTGCGTGGGAGAGCTGGTCCACTGTGATAGGTCAAAGGAGGTTGTCAAGGAGAGGAGTTTGAGGGCTGGGGGGGTGTTATGGTTATCTACAGGGGTGTTGAAGTCACCCAGGATGAGAGTGGGGACATCAAAGGACATGAAATGAGGGAGCCAGGAAGTGAAGTGATCAAGGAATTGTGCAGTAGAACCAGGTGGTCTGTATATGACAGCAACATGCAAGGGGAAGGGAGGGAAGAGAAGGAGTGTGTGGGCTTCAAAGGTAGGGAAGGAGGGAGAGGGAACATTGGGGATTACCTGAAATGTATAATTAGGGGACAGCAGGATGGCTACTCCACCCCCTGTCTGTTGCTAGGCCTAGGTGTGTGGGTGAATTGAAAGCTTCCATGTGAGGGTGCACTGGAGGCAGCGTCTGATGATGTGAGCAAGTTTCAGTGATGGCCAAGAGCAGGCCTGGACTGGGACAAAAAATAGACCTGGGCATTTAAGGCTGAGCAGCCCATTTTTATTTTTTGAGCAGCCCATGGTGATCATGGGCAGAGCTTATAATCACGTGCCGTGTGCCGCACTGCAGCACGTTGATTGCCCGTCCACCAGGAAACTTGTAACAAGGTGACCATCTTTCAGAAAGTGAAAGTCGGCCCAAACTCGTTTAATGATTAATTTTTTTTTTTTAAACGCCCGGACCGGCCCCGGACCCAGAGGCGTAACTAGAAGCCACCGGTCCCTGGTGCAAGAATTGCCATGGGCCCACCCGACCACATTGGCCCCCTCAACCACATTGGCCACCTCCACATTGCCCCCCAATCTCCAAATTGCCCCTTCATCTCCACAATGCCTCCATCTCCACAATGCCCCCAGTCTCCAAATTGCCCCTTCCACAATGCCTCCTTCATCTCTGCAATGCCCCTTCCACAATGCCCCTTCATCTCCACAATCCCCCTTCATCTCCACATTTCCCCTTCCACAATGCCCCCTTCATCTCCACAATGCCCCTTCATCTCCACATTGCCCCTTCCACAATGCCCCCTTCATCTCCACAATGCCCCTTCCACAATGACCCTTCATCTCCACATTGTTCCTTCCACAATACCCCTACCTCCAGTACCTGGTGGTCTAGCGGCGTGGCTTGACAGATCTGTGCCTCCTTTGGCACAGATCTCTAGAACTGAATCTCCTGCTCGCCGCTCTAGTAATGCAGAGGCTGGGAGATGATGTCATCTCCCAGCGCTCTGTATTACTAGAACGGCGCGCTGGCGGCCGAAGTGTAAGATCAGCTAAGCTACAGACGGAGCTGCTGCGGGCGAGGGGTTCGCAGGGGGCCCGATGGCCAGTCCGGGCCTGGCCATGAGGTTTAGGGAGTGAGAAATTAACAATACACTGGGAGCATTTTTATAAGTACAGTGAAAGATACGTTTAACATCAAATGGAACTAATTAGAATACTTGCAGAAAATGACCATAAAGTACCATACTGTGCCTCTAGTATATTAGGGCTGATATCCAGAAAACTACTTATTTTAGAGAAAATGTCTGGTATAACATAGAGGCAGATATTAATTCTCTGTAAAAACAAACTTATTTCACATGTTCTCATTGCATCTAGATGCTCAGAATAAAGTCACCACCACTATTGATTTGTTTTTTAATAAAATGTTAAAGGTGTTACTTGCTTTCTAAATATTTTAAACAAACAAAATATTATTTTCAAGGCTTCAAATCTGTAGCTTAAAAACTACAGATATTATCATAAATATAATGCAAAACATTGATAACGCACAGGGAAGATAAAAAAGGAGGAATTCTGGTGCATCTCAAGCTTTTTAACTTTGTATATTCTACAAGTGTATAATATGTAATGTAAAGTTAAAGTTTAATTTTTTTTTATTTTTATCTACTCTTTTACACTTTTATGTCCCTAACAGTATTATATTTTATCACTATCCCAGATTTCACAATTTATAAAAGAACGCTCTCTAGTAACATATTCAAGTAGCTCACTGTTAGGGGCATACATAAGTAAAAAAAATAGGTGAAGATGAATACAAAAAATAGCATATTTGCACATATGTAATATCAAAGAAAGAGGTGGACTGTCACTTTAACCCTTTCAATGCATTGGAGATCTCTATAGCTTTCAATAAAGTGAAAAAGCCCCACCGAAATCAATGGGCAATTTCTTTTGTTTCCTATGGTGGAGATTGTTTGCTACATAACAACTTATTTTCAGTTTCCTAAATTTATTACAAAAAGCTTGAAATCCTTAAGTATTTTATGGACAAACAACACATAATATAATTATCATTGTGAATACAAGCTAGATAAATATAGCCTACATCTTTATATAGAGCGATTACCATCATTTACAATACATATCTTTTCTGTGAAAGTCTTATCTAAATTGTATCAGTATCTTTGGAATGTTTTACTAACTGATATATACATAACACAATGTCCAAACTGAAGCCAGAGATGTTCCATGTGAAACAGCTAGGGACTGTGCTATGCGACGTTCAGAGAAATAAACATTTGATCTATGGAGAGAGGGCTGACAGAATAATTTGAGTCATCTCTAAAACTACCCTTATGCTGCTCCTGTTTAGATGCTTTTAGTGGCACTTTGCTGATACGAAAACTTAATAAATCAGATTTATTTCTTAATGCTTGCAAATTGGAGTAAATCAGGCATTATTTACTAACTTATGTATTTGTATTGTGTCTACTATGCTATTCTTTCAGCATTAATGCACTATGTAGGATTTACTGCACTGAGTTTGTTGACCTCGGAAATCCTGAATTGAATTTAACTTAAAAGGCAATCTATTATCTTTACTTACTACATCAAACACAGTTTATTTAATTAAAATAACAAACTTCATGGACTTCTTAAACATGTAGTGTCTATTTTAACTATTATTAACTAAATTTAATATTGCAACATTAATACATACTGGATAGTTAGGCAAATAGATTAGATAGAGAAAGAAAGAGAGCAAGAGCGGAGGGGAGGGGGGGTCAGGCAGACAAGTAGGTAGGTAATGGATACTCTTAATAGGGAGAATGAAATCATTCCTTCCTTTTTTTCTGTTGAATGCATTTATCAGTTTTTGTGAACTGATCCTATAGATCTGGAGTAAAGTCTGGGTCCTTTCAAATCAATCCTAAACAAACCACAGAGGGACTAGGGGGGAGGAGGGACAGGGTCATGATCATACCTGGGAAGTTCCAGCTGAGGGCTATCCGGAGGGTAGTCCTCTGTTCAGCAGGGGGTGACAAAAATGACGCTAATCGCGCCAAAAAGGGGAGGGGCTTGACACGAGCGGGGGGGGGGAGGTGCTTAACCCTTTGAGTTTCAGAGTGGCACGGAATGCATTGCAAAGCATTCCGTACCACTCTGGCACTCAAATGGTTAAAAATGTCACACAGAAGGCTGGGGACGGAGGAACGGCTGGTGAAAGAGTGTAAGTGGGTAGAGTTTCAATAGAAACTCTCCACATCCGGAGGAATCAGCCTCTGCCCCGGAGACCCGGTAAATCTCTGTCAGAACCGGAGTCTCCGGGGCAAATCCGGAGAGTTCCCAGGTATGGTCATGATTTGGAAGGGACAGGCAAGGGAAGCATGGGATAATGTGGCACAGTATACAGGAAATCAGGGGGCAGGAGAAAAAGGGGACCAGTGTACAGAATGAGGAGAGGGAACTGGAGAATGTGACAAGATGCAAGGAATATTTAAGAATTGGTTTGGAAGAACAGGAAGGAGAAAGATGTGGAGAAAAGGGAAGTAAGTGCGAAGAAGGAGGTGAGGATGGAGCAGGGAAAAGCAGGTGACCTGTCCAAAGACATTTCCTGACTGATTGAGGAGTGTCCTGAATGGGAACATGCTGTAATTGATGTCCAAAGGTAAATGAAATAAAACATTTCTATCTGAACATTACATGATTGCTTTCCAGCTGTCTTTTTGTTTTTTTACAAAATAATAATAAAATTCTGAAATACAACATATAATACATAAGCCATGATTTGTATCTTGAGAAACAGCCTGTTTTGTATGGAAAAACATAACAGAATAATTGTAGTGCATATAATATAAGACTGATTTAACCCAATGCATTGCATACCTCCCTGACACTAAAAAGGTTAATAAGAATTAAAGTAATTATGGAGCAAATCAAGTTTATTAAAGGGGACACCTACATATTGCAATTGATTTAAATGTGTATTTTAACCTTGGAATGCTCTAGAGGTCTCCAAAGCAGTGCAAAGTAATGCACTGAAAACCTCTCTCTCATTCAATGGGTTAAAAGCACTATTTAAATCAAAGGATAATTTTATTTTCCACTGTGATATAGTTGTATTGCCCCAGAATCCCTCCAGTTCTTGTTATTAAATCAGCCTCTTATTTTGAGTTTTTTTAAATCTTTTTTTGGACTAATGGATTTTGTATGATCCCAATGCATATAATGTAAATTCTTTTTGTGATATTATTATTTGTGCATTATTTGTGTTTTCTTTTTATTTTCTCCCTATAGATAGTATCTCCTCTAATTATCTGGATTTTAAGGGGCAAAATTAACAGTCATGGCAAGGGTCTTTTAATGTGAAGAAGTTACCCCGAAAGCTATGGAAATTGAGTTCCCATAGCTTAAAGCTCTTCACTATTCGTCCCACTTCCCTGCAGATCCCTGTGACCTGCAGAACTTGGTGAAGTCAGTAATTTACTCAGCTCTTATAGGAAATTCCTATCTTCTTCTTTGAAGCCCATTAGTGACAAAATAACTGACACGAGGCTTCAATACAGGGGAGAGGTGCAAAGAAAAGCACTGACATTATCTAGCTCTGCAGATCATGGAGAAACAGAGCTGTGAGAAAACGATACACACACATAGTGTTCATGTGACTTCCTATACTTTTAAACACCTTTTCCAGGCCATTGACTGCCCTTTATGCTTAGAAAGATGTGAGAATCTCAAATAGGCATTTTTTTCAGGTATATAATATGAATTAAAGAAGAAGAGAAATTTCCGTGAATGTGGAATTAGAGGACCTAGGGAAGACTACCTGAATATCAGTGTGATCCAACTCTTTTGTGGTGTGGAAAATTATAAAAACCAATGAAAACTATATAGATTTTATGCAAGTCATGTTCCATGTGTAACTAACTGAACTGCTTTGTATGGTATCCTATATAATAATTTGGTAGGATGTTTGTCAGAAGCCGTCATTCACAGTAGAGACTGCCCGAATGCACAGAATGCTGGGAGTTCTGTGCTGGGAGCATTCTGTGCTTCCGGCCAGTCTCTACAGTGCATGACTGGACCTTGGCCTGTGTACATGAGCTTTTACAGAAGTTATACCATAATATGTAAGAAAGAAGTCATGATATGAAAGATTGCAGAGGTATCAGACACTTCGGCACTGCCCCCCTGTTACTCATCTCCAGCTCTTACCTGCTAGTCTCTTAGTGGTTTTTCTCATGCATGCTGCAGTGTTCATGGTTATGCTATCACAGGCATATACATGGAACACTGTGCTGCATGGCACTGGCTTACGCATCAGGAACATCACCGGATAGTGATGAGGTTGGTTCCTAAGCTGCCTGTCCTGACCTGGATCAGATATATAAACTTTAATCCTAAGCTGTGTTCCTTGACATTTGCTTGACATACAGAATCTTAACTACCTGGCTATGTGTTAAGACGCTGAGCTTTCACTACAACCCATGAGTCCTGTTTCATATTCAGCTTCTCTGGGACAGGTGGTAACTTGCAAGGTAGTGCACATCCATACTCCCAAGCTCCAGTATGCAATTTTTCTGTCAATGGACATAATAATTAGTTTATGCAAAATAAATGTAAACATTTGTCCAAGGTGTGACTGCATTGGAATAGCCCAATTGACAAGCTGAAATTCTGATTAATGAAATGTAAATTGCTTACAACGTGTCTTATCAACTTGTGACTTAAAATCTGTTAATTACCTGTTAAAGTAATTAACAAGGTTGCATTCAATCAAACAGCTTTTTATAGAACTGAATAAATATAACTGAAAGTCAAGGTACAAACATATTAGTCTGGAAAGTTTAAAAAAAAAAAAAATATCCTATATAATAATTCGCTAGGATGTGTGTCAGAAGCCGTCATGCACAGTAGAGACTGCCTGAACGCACAGAATGCTCCTGCAGTCTCTATAGTGCATTACTGCGTCGGCGGCAGGACGCAGAGCAGGACCAGCCTCTTAACCCTTTGAGTGCCAGATGGGTACGCAACACTGGCACTCAAAGGGTTAACATCACCCGGACCTTGGCCCGTGTACATGGCCTTTTCCACTACTGTATATATATATATATATATATATATTTGTAAAGATGTTATCCATTCAACCTTTTAAGGACCAGCTGTGTTACACATTATTAATGTCCTTAATGGAATAAATAAATAAAAATGACAAATACTTTAACCCCTTCACGTCCACTGACATGCTAGGACCGTCACGGCTGTGCGGCACTTAAGGACCAGTGACGGTACTGGCACTTACTTTTTACTCACAGAGCTCCTGCAGGAGCACTGTGAGTAATAGTGGGGACTGAAATTGACCACTCCAAGACCAGAGCGATCTGTTTCAGTCCCCCGTTCTGCCTGCCGGCACACATGATCAGTCACGCGGGACTGCACGTCAAACTTTTCTATCTGGTCCTTAATGGACTACACACCCCGGGACCGCTGGTTCTTAAGGGGTTAAGGTCTCCCTGCCCTTAAAAACTGAAATGAAATAATGATAGACTCTTTAAGGTCTCAATGTCCTGTGATCAAACAGGCTAACAAATGGATGAAAAAGATCCAACCACTTGTTCAAAACACATGTAAAGGTATAGTGTTTAGTTCAATCGTTAACCCTTAAAATTCTAGAAATGTCTCCTATGTATGGTTTTGGATAAATATTTGGCATCAGATGGGTTGAAAATAGCTTTAGAAATATCTTTTAAAGTTTTTGAAATAGGTTTGGCTGGTAAGAAAGGAGAACTGGAACTGATTGCAGTGTATGAGCAGTATGATCTAATTGGTGTGTCTGATCCCTGGTTAGATACTGACTTGGCAGTCAACCCATTTTTAGGAGGGATAGGATTAATGAAAGGGGAGAAGGAGTATGCCTATATGTAAATCGTGCCTTAAAACCTAGTATAAAGGAAGATATTAAATAAAGGGTCCAGTCAGAATGTAGAGACACTATGGGTTGAAACATATTAATGGGGATTTTTTATGTTTGCTACAAGCCACCTAATATTGGGGTATATGAAGGGGCCAACTGTTACTGCAAATGGTAAAGGATTCTCAGTCAGGGAAAATAATCATAATGTGAGATTTCAACTATACTGAATTTGACTAGAGAAATATGACTTCAAGCAAAACAAAAGCAAAATTATTTTTAAAAATGGTTTATGAAAATGTAATGTCCTAACTAGTAGAGGAGTCAACTAGAAAACATTATCTTTCAAGTCCATCCTTTTAGATACAATGAGGGCCATCTACAGGAAGCATAAGAAATAAGTTCTGGAACAAACCAACTACACTAGGGCTGTCCAAGTTCAGTCCTCAAATGCTACCAACAGTACAGGATGTAAGGATTTCCCTGCTTAAGCACAGGTGCAACAGTCAGAATGAATGAGCCACTGATTATCTCACATGTGCTTAAGCAGAGAAATCCTTACATCCTGGTCTGTTGGTGGCCCTTGAGGACTGAACTTGAACAGCCCTAAACTACAGCATAGGGAATAAATAACAACAATTTCAAAAAATACCAAGTGAGTTAAATGTTTTTTTTTAATAAGCCATTTGAATGCTAGAGAGGTCTATAACGCATTGCACTGGAGACCTCTCTATCACTCGGGAGTTTAACCCTTTGTGAACCAGATGGGTGTGCAAATCATTGATTTGCGATATAGTGTTCACCCCTCTGGTATTCAGAGTGTTAAAAGCCCAATGTAACTTATGGGGATTTTCTTTTATCTCCAAGAATGTACTTTGTTGTATCCAAAACTCTTCTCCTTTTAATAATCTAAAGATGTTTGTTTGTGTTCCAAATAATTACAAAAGAATGTGAACTTTGGAGTGTAATAGTGTGACATCTCTCCCATAGATATTCAAGTGGGCTTTCACCATCAAAAATAATGTCTTTAGACTAAGAGATTAATGGTAAATGGTAAAATAAAGACTAGGGATGGGCGAAAGTTGTCGTTGTGGTCCTGCGAGAAATTTTGCGAAAACCACATTGTTATCAGCTTTTTCTTGGGAAAATCCACTTTAAAACTAGCACTTAAAATTTTCGCATCTTTCGCCCATTGGCCAAAATCTTTCACCATTTTTTCAATGGCTAGAAAGTTTCTGCCCACTGATTTACGTTGTTTTTGCACTTACGCTATAAAACGTGACGTTTTCGCTGAAGGCAGACACAATAGAAGCAGTTACAGAGCGAGATAGATATGCTATGCTGTTCTGCTGTGATGCTTTGGAAAAACTGAGGCAGGAGAGGCTCATAGTGACAGATATCACAATGAGCAGCAAAAGGAGGAACTGGAAGAACCCTTATTATATGTTCACTGAGTCTGAGGAGGAGGAGGTCCCCCTAAATCACCCCAAGGGATCTTGGGAATTTAATTGGAAGTGAGGGAGAAAAGGGAATGGGAAGGGAGGGAGAAAAGGGAATGGGAAGGAAGGGAGAAAAGGGTAGTACTAGTGGGAGCAGGACAGGTCAGCTGCCTGTGTCTGCTGCAAGACGTGCTGCCCCTGCTGCCAGTGCCACCATTTCTGTTCCTGCAGCCACTAGTGTTGTACCTGCTGCCAAATGTGCTGCACCTGCTGCCAGTGCCACCACTGCTGTACCTTCAGCCACTAGTGATGTACCTGCTGCCAGATATGCTGCCCCTGCTGCCAGTGCCACCACTGCTGTACCTGTAGCCATTAGTGTTGTACCTGCTGCCAGATGCCCTGCTGCCACCAGTGCTGTACCTGCTGCCAGTGCTGAACCTACTGCCAGTGCTGAACCTGCTGCCACTAATACTTTGCCTGCTGCTAGTTTTTCTTGTAGTACTCGGGGGGGGGGGGAGAAAATGATGCCAAGTGTGACAGCAAGGGACCCTAAATCACACTTGCCATTCACAGGCAGTCCTGCCAGTGCTAGTGCTACTGCTACTAAGGTCCAGCAGCTTAGTAGCATTAGGAGTGAAGGAGGGAGTCAACAAAAATATTCTCATGTTACTAGTGACTGTGAGACTGAGGAAGAAGACTCTGCGGCTGACCTTGATGTGGTTGGTGTTAGTAGTAGTAGCAGTAATGGTGAAGCAGCCGGAGTGGTAGGGAAAACATTTGACAGCATCCAGAGTAGCGGTCAAGCGAGCCCACACCAGTCCTCTGACCCTGGGACTGGGAGTCCTCCCCTTCCTTTCACTACAGTGTCCCGGTGGAACATGATCCTGAAGAGGCAATGACTCCCAGGCCCAGAGAGGTTTATAAAGGAGCAGAAGGAGGCGGGACCCAATTAGGCCACCCAGAAAAGGCCCATAAACACAGCTCTGGAATAGGTCTCTTAAAACGTCATTAATGAACTCCTGGAAGACAGAGGGAGCGTTGCACAATCCGAAAGGCATAACTAAATACTCATAGTGCCCGCTCCGAGTGTTAAAAGCTGCCTTCCATTTATCGCCCTCTCTTATTCGTACCAAGTTGTATGCAGCCCTCAAGTTAAGTTTTGTGAAAATTGTTGAGCCTTTGATACGATCAAATAGCTCCATAATCAGTGGTATTGGATAAGCATTTTTTACCATTAGCATATTTAGGCCCCTGAAATAAATACTTGGTCTGAGCTCCCCATCTTTTTTTCTTCATGAAAAAAGAAGCCTGCGCCCGCAGTGGAGGAAGACTTTCAAATAATGCCCCTAGCTAGGATGCCTTCCACATAGTCCTCCATGGCCTTGTTCTCCTCCACCAACAAGGAATATACTGGGCCCCTAGGAGGTCTGGCCCCTAGTATCAGATCAACAGTACAATCGTAGGGTCTGTGTGGTGGCAATGTACTGGCCTCTAACTTATTAAAGGGATAGTAATACTTAAAATGTAAAAAAAATATGTTGTAGGGTTTATCCCCCTGAGTAAAACAAGGGTACTCCCACTGCTGAAAGGTGTTTCATTCAAAAGTTATTAATTTTCAAAGTTGAATTTTTTAGGTGCAATATCACAGTGGCCTGAAATTGTACAGTGGCGCTGTTGCTACACGATCCTATGGACAGCTCTGGTCGGTTGACCATAAATCTCCATAGGATGGTGTAGCAACAGCGCCACTGTACAATTTCAGGCCACTGTGATATTGCACCTAAAAAATTAAACTTTGAAAATTAATAACTTTTGAATGAAACACCTTTCAGCAGTGGGAGTGCCCTTGTTTTACTCAGGGGGATACACCCTACAACATATATTTTTTTACATTTCAAGTATTACTATCCCTTTAAATAACTCTTTGTAGGCCTGATACTCAGCAGGTAACAAGGTAGAGGTACACAATATTCTTGTAGGCTGCTGGAGACAAGACCTCGCACATAGAGATGACCACGAGAGGATGTAACAGGTTTGCCAATCAATTCTAGGGTTGTGAGTCTGCAGCCATGGAAACCCCAGAATAATGGCATGATGGGGGGAATTTATCACCTGGAACTGTTGTGTCACCACATGGAGTGTCCCTACCCTCAGAGACGAGGGATGAGTCTCATGAGTAACTTGTGCCGGCTGTAGAGGTCTGCTGTCAATAGCCTCAATGGCCAACGGAGCATGTTTGGCCGCGAAGTCTGCATCAATGAAAAACCCCATGGCCCCTGAGTCCAGTAGTGCCGGAGCCACCACAAAATACTTGGCCCAAGATAGTACGACTTCAAAAATTGGCTTGTCCATTACTGTTTATGGGGACTGTGAAATTCCACCCTAGTTGCGGGCGTTTTCCTGGCAGAATAGGGCAAGCACTCAACAAATGGCCCGGTTCCCCACAGTATAAGCAAAGGCCCCTCCTCCTGAGCAGAGCTCTCTCCTCCTCAGAAAGGCATGTAAAGCCTAGCTGCATAGGTTCCCCCCTGGTGGGGTCAGAATTAGGAGGTGTGGGAGGTGAGCGAGGACAGGATGGGCCAGAAAAACTAGGTGCCAACCGGGGTACAGTTTTACGCCCATGATCTTTGAATGAGGCCTCTCACGGATTCTCGTGTCTAACAGGATGGTGACTGAGATCAACTCTTCCAGATCACCAGGCAGTTCACAGGCTGCTGTCTCTTCCTTAATTGTGTCACACAAGCCCTGGGAGAATGTGACAACTTGGGCTTCATTGCTCCAACCAACCTCCGCCATCAGAGTTCCGAACTCAATAGCATAGTCCGCTACAGTATGTGCGCCCTGCCGAAAAGAGGCTACAAATTCTGTGAAATTGTGGATTATGGGCTTCTCCGTCTCCCATAGTGGATTTGCCCAGGCCAATGCCTTGCTGGATGGAAGGGAGATCAGGAGTCCCACCTTACTTAGCTCAGTAGGGAATACATGGGGTACCATCTCTAAAAAGATTCCCAGCTGATTAAGGAACCCCAGACACATAGCAGGTTCCCATCATATCTTTGGTGTAGAGGAACAGATCCCCACAATGCTCTACTCATGCTCACCTTAGGGGCAGTAGCCAGAACTGGTGCAGGTGCTGGGGAAGCCACCGGTTACGAAGCAAAGCTGTCTAGGTGAGCTGTGTGCAGGTGCTGGGGAAGCCACCGGTTACGAAGCACAGCTGTCTAGGTGAGCTGTGTGATTTAACAGTGTCTGCATAGCAAAAGACGATTGGTCTATACTCTGGTCTTGAGAATCCATCCTGGACAGGATGATCTGATTAGGTGGTGTAACGGTTTGTTTGACTCACAGACACAGTGGTTGGGATAATAACAGAGTTTTATTGAATAAAACAATACAGTAAGAACCCTCACAGGTCCTGTAGTATACAACAGTATAGTGCAGACACACGACAGGTGAATTATTCAGTGCCCACACAGGTCCAGCATAACATGAAGGTACAGACAGTATATACTGACACAGGTCAGGCAAGAAAAGTAGGTTCCCAAGATTCTGGCACTGCAGGAGTTAAAGTTCATCAATGATGGTAAACAGTCCCATGAGAGAAAGTACTGGAATGATACTTTAACAAGCCAAGGTCAGCAAACAGACGTGAACTGCCAGCTCAACTGAGGTAGAATTAGTACTACCGGAGCAATCACGCAGGCACACACTTGCAACCGATATGACAGTAACGGAGGACTAAGCCAGAGGCACTCTGCCAGAGCCGTAACTGAGACAACACTGGCAACCTGCCAAAGCAATAGCGAAGGACAAGCCAATGGCACTTTACCGGAGCAATCACGGAGGCACACACACTTGCAACCGGTATGACAGTAACGGAGGACTAGGCCAGAGGCACTCTGTCGGAACAGTAACTGAGACAACACTGGCAACCTGCCGGAGCAGTAGCGGAGGACAAGCCAATGGTAACCGGATTGTCAGAGGACTAAGAATGCCACCGAAGCAGGAACGTCAATCAAGCCGGGTCGGTGCACAGGAACAGGAACGTCAGCCAGACCAGGACAGAACACAGGAGCAGGAACGTCAGCTGGTCCAGGTCAGAGCACAGGAGCAGGAATGTCAGCCAGGCCGGGTAGATACACAGGAGCAGATACTGAAGAGTAGTCAGGCAATCCGGGTCGGTACACAGGAGCAGGAACTGAAGAGTAATCAGGCAGGCCAAATCGGTACACTGGGAACTCTGAGCAGTTAGTTAGCACTGGTATAGGAACACCATGAAAGGGCACTGTGTGGGTGCAGGAGCCCAGTATATAAAGGCCATACTGGGCGGGCTCAACACAGGACAACCAATGAGACCATTACACAGGATAACTGACAGCAAAACAAAAACAAGGAGCATGGGCACCGTGATAGGTGGATTGCCTGTAACTTCATTCAACATGGCCCTTACGTACTGTCACTGTAATCAGGCAAAGAACAAAGACACAGTGATAAAATATAACCACCTTTCCTGGAATATACAGTGATAATTATATATGAGACCAACTGGATGATAGGGCCCAAGCTCCTACCCAGAGCTGCACACTGTGCTAAGTTCTGCACTACTGTGAGGTACCGGAGACCAAAGGCAACAGGGAGCGAGAGTAGGACACAGCCAAGGAACACAGAGGCTAACGGTCAGGAAGGCTAGGAGAGTATGGAGCGAGTAGTCAGCCAGAGCCACAGGTCAGAAAAGCCGGGGGATACAGGGAGCGAGATAGGAAGCAGAGGACAGACAAACCGGGGACAACACGGAGTGAGTGAGTCAGCCAGAGCCACAGGTCAGAACTGATGTGGGTAGTCAGACAGGCTAGGGTCATACACAGAGCAGATTCTCATATAAGCACAGGTAACAACAGAGCACAAGAGTAACTATAAGGAACACCACAAAAGGGCAATGACTCCCAGGCCTAGGGAGATTTATAAACCACAGAAGGAGGCAGGACCCAATTACTCCATCCAGAATAGGCCCATAAACAGGTGTCCGTGCTAGTGCCTGTTACCTGATGTAACAATGAGGAGGTGGCCGGAGGCCATGCCGGCCAGCGGCCATACAGTGGTAAGGAAGCAAAGGATAGTCCAAGGGAGACTGTGATAGTAGGGACTAGTGGTGGTGGTGATGATGAAGCTGGAGAAGCTGGGGTGGAAGAGACATTGATGGTCTTTTTAGCAGAAACTGAGAAGGAATGGGAGACAGGGATGAGGATGGGCACCCCCACCACCACTAGCAATGACATTTTGGAATTAGAGGAATTTGCAACTGCTCTAGTTCCTTCTGATGCTGAGATGCAAGGGCAGCAGGATGCTGAGGACTAGACCACCGTGGACACAGTGATGCGGGACTAGGACAGGTTAAACCTGCCAGCAGTAGCAATACTCCTGATCCTAGTTGCAGTGCTGAATCTGAGGCAGTAGCAGCAACAGAAGCAACATTATCCACTGCCACAGACAATGAAGGGGAATGTGGAGGACAAGAAGAAAGACGCCATTCTTATTCATCTGTTCCCTCCCCCGCCAAATTATAACCACTCTGTTGATATTAGGATGTGGCAGTTCGTCTCTACCCATTGCACACTGTGTGGTGTACTGACCACACATGCCAGTGTGGTGGAGGAGAATCACAATCAGTGCATCAAGTGGCATCTGAGGAGATTCCATCATGCAGAATATGCTAAGATGGTGGCAGGGAGGGTTCATCATTACTACTAAACTGTCAGCAAGTTGTTATGTGTCCCTAGCTGGTCTGGAAAAGGGGTACAGTGACAGCGGCAGTACTTGGTTTTGGGTGTCATGGTGTTTGGATACAGTTGTGCCCCCAGATGTTATTTACAACACACACACACACTGTGCACATTGCAGTTGCTGATGAGACCCGCTGTTCCTGCTCTCAAGGGAAAAATTTATATTCTAGTAAAACACCCATGATTTTTGAAGAGGGGCAAGTGGAGAAAATGTAATGTCCAATTTGTTCTTTTCTCCACATAGACTAGGGGCTACTTATTGTGCTGCTACTGCCTAAAGCGCATCACTGGAGCCAGTTGTGGCAAGTGGAACCTTCATCATCCATCTTCCATGTTACTGCTATTGTTGATCCCATTCCCTTTCAGCTGCCTAATCATCCTGCTGCTTAAACAACTCAGCAGTACAGTACAAACAGCAGTTGCAACTCAGGACTCAGGAGGACATTTGACAGTGGCCACTGGCCAAGATGACCTGCTGGCATTAGGCCAGTAAGGCATTTTTATTTTTTTCTCAGGACTTGTGCTTTAAAAAAAAAAAACAGAAAAAAAATAAAAACTAGTCCTAAAAAAATAAACAATTTTTTGGGGGTTTGTTTCTAACAAGCCTAAGCCCTACAAATCAGTGTTTCCTTAGGGCTTCTGCCAAAAAAGCTTAAGTCCTACAAATCAATGCTTCTTCAGGGCTTGGGCCTCTAATAAGTTTAAGTCCTACAAAGGCCTCTAACAACAAATCAAACAAATCATCCTCTACAAAATACCCCAGTGGCAGCTTATGTCAGAGGGTTCCTGTCTCTATCACTTTACATATGTCATACCTCTGCACCATCCGCCTTCTACCGTGTTCCGCCGGTCCTTCCTGTTTCCGGCCAGCGTTCCTGCTAGTGGTGCGCTTCAGGCCAGCATCCATGCCTTGTTTTGAGCTCCGCTTCTGTATTGGTGCTATTTCTGTCCTCTCTGTGCTCAGGATGAAGCGTTATTATAGCGTCTCCTGAGCCTCCAGTCTTGCTGAGCAGTTGCTGTATATCTGTGTATGAACCGGTTCGCCTGACTTCTCTGTTGTTTGCCATCTCCAGTATTGTATCCTGTGCCTTATATCTGTGTATGACCCGGTTCGTCTGACTTCTCTGTTGCCAGCTGTTTCCAGTATTGTATCCTGTGCACTATATCTGTGTATGACCCGGTCCGCCTGACTTCTCTTCAGTCTGCCCTCTCCAGTACTGTTTCCCGTGTATGACCCGGAACTCCTGACCACTCTCCTGCCTGCTGAGATTCATGCTAGTATCGTGTGTCTCCAGAGTACCTCCTGATCACCTTCACTGCTTCTCCAGTCCTGTCTTCTGGATCTCCAGTCCCTCCTTGTTCCAGCTCACCCGTTCTGCCTGAGGGTCCTCCTGTCCTTGGCCACTGTGAGTACATCTGTATTTCCTGTTTGGAGTATCTGTTTTTCTCCCTGGGGATAGTCTTGTATAGTTTGCCTGGGTGGGGGTTATCCAGGGCTTTAGTCGGCCCAAGCCGCAGCACATCCCTCTCCTAGACAACCCTCGCTCCTGAGCTCCATACCCCAGCTTTGCTCCCTAGTATCTTGCTCTACTATCCCTTGTTGGAGGAGCCTAGCCTGCTTCTATACTCCTGGCCCTCCTTCGTGTGGAGTTTGACAACATACAAATGTCTTATTTTATTTTATTAATTTCTTTTTTTATTAACTGTCCCCCAATAGCAGTCAAGAAACCCCCCCAAAAAACAAATTCCCTGTTCAAATGATTCATTCATTCACCAACACAGGCACCCTCCCCAGACCCCTTTTATACCATGTCTTATGGGGTTTTTAATTTGTATTTAGGATTTTATACTAACTACCTCCTTCCAATCCAAGTAAACAAACCCTCCCCCCCAAAAAAATCATCCCCTGTCCAACTGATTCTTTCCCCACACTCCACCAACACAGACACCCTCATGCCCCTTTTATACTATGCCTTTGGGAAATAAAATAATATGTGCTATGTGCTGTGAGTAACTTCTATGTTTCCATTGATTTCAATGGAATGAGGTAGTCCAAAAAAGCAGAAAAAAAGCAGAAAATCAGCACTTTTCACTGGAATGTTTTCACCAAGCAGAAAGTGCCATTTTCGCTGATTTCAGTTTGAGGCGGAAATTTTCACCCATCCCTACTAAAGACTTATCATGCGTTCTGCATCCAACTTTACTCTCCAATCCAGTTTGTGAATGATTCAAATACATACATGAGGCTTGCCTTCACACTTGACTACAATGAAAGCTATGATGGCCTGGTTCATGGTTCATGGTTCATGGATATCATTGACATCCTTTATATATATTTAGAATTAGATTGTAACATGTGAAAAATAATGATAAAACATAGGCTATATAGTAAATGCATATGAACACTGACTGAATTATGGCTGCCCAATTCATAAGATAAAACTCTTGATTAATGAAACAGAGGAGGTTTACAGCATATTTTATCAACTTGTGACATGATTAAAAACATGTTAATTACCTGCTAATGTAATTAAAAGTCTGAATTCAATTAAGACTCATTGCATATGACTGAGGCAAGAGAAGTAGGAGTAATAGGGCAACTTTTATCTTATAGTATATATATTTTTTAATCTAAATAAGCATATATTGAAAACAATTATGCAATAAATTAAAATTTACAGGGTAACTGTCAAGAAAAGATTTGTGCTGTTTTATGAAACAACTGGTGTGTGCATGTATGTGTATAGTACAGTTTACATTCATAGAGATTATCAGAAAACAGAATCTAGCAGTGACAATGTCAGTGGAAATCATGATACAATTCTTCTGCTTGTTTGTCATGAAGGTAATGCTTTTAACAAATATAATTTTGTTAATTGTATCAAACCACTGAAATTTAATAATTCAATATATTAGAAAATAATGAGGGGTTTAAGAAGAAACTGTAACATTAATGTTAGCTATATCTGCGAAACCTTAGAGGACACATTTATTCAGAGTTAAAAATAAAAAGATAATAAGATGTGTTAAAGGAGCAATAGTTATAACAAGTATTTATGAATGCTAGAGAAACTAAGTATTTCAAAACCATCATAACCAAGGAACTAAGAAGGAGATTGAAAAGTGTGAAAGACAATATTCATACAATTTAGCTTTTATATATATATATATATATATATATATATATATATATATATATATATATATATGTGTGTGTATATGTATATTTAAAAAGTGTAGGGATACGTACTAAAACATCGTTATTCCATAAGACAAATCTTAGGAGGTTGTCCTTATACTACCCAAATAATTAAACTTTTAAGAATAGAAGACATAGAGAAAGAGAAATTTTGGCTAAATTAATTATAATAAAATCATAATATGAATGGCTCTATTTCAGGAGCATCCAACATGTGGCTCAGTGAGCCAAATGCGGCCCAGCCTATTCCAGGGTGTAAAGTACCTTAGGCCGTTACTAGAGCCTTGCCTGGGCATGGCATTTATTCAACCCCTGGCCATTGTTAAGGGAATGTATATTCTAGCCACTCAAGGCATTGTATTGAGAACTGTCCTGTGACCCCCTGCTGTGTGTTAATCCAATCATGTCTGCCCTATTATGTTTCCCTGAATCATTTGTTGTTGGTTCTCTGACCCTTTGTGATGACTGAATTATCTCTGTGACTACCCCATTGTGTTCTGCCCTACCATTTGCTGTACCCTATTGGAGGAATTGTGATTGTATTAAGTCTCATGTACTGTGCTCCAAGTTAGTGTGGTTTGAAACTGTATAAATATGCTGTGGTTTGTTGTAATAAAGAGTTAGGTTTTGGAGTGAACAAGGAGTCCTGGAGTTTTGTATTGCTTATGGTCTAAAGTATCCACTCTGATACCCATCTGCGCCAAGTATCCTGAATCGGCGACCGCCTGCTGCCAGTTTCCTGCGACCTAACTTCGTGGACTGTCAGGCGGCGACGTGGACTCTTCCCTGCTTCCCTGCTTTCAGTGATCCTGTGACTCTCCATACTTCAACTGGTGCATCCAACTGCACTTATCTGGTGTTGAGAAGGAGAGACCCGGGAACGACGGAGGAAGGCAGTCCCTTCTCAGCTTCCGTTACACAGGGTGAAGTCCATCAGATTTTTAACAAAAACATGTTTTATCTAATTAGCTAAAATACATACTTTTGAAAGCTGATGGTCTATAAATCACCATTGTTACAAATAAACAAATTTATGCAGGCCTTACATATATCAATCTCTGATTGTGAAGCCCATAACTGAAAAAACTTGGACGCCCCTGCTCTATTGCAATTTGTATGCAGAAACTTATGTTCAGGGAGTACATAGAGATATACTTACTATCACTATTGGGACAAAGTAATGTAACTGTACCCCGAAAAATGTAATAGAAATATACAGTTTATACCTCTTGACATATTTCTTTTTTTGTCTATATTATCTCTGTGGTTCTTTTTTTAATAGGTGTAATTGCTAGTGTGTGAATATGTATTTGGGCCTTTAATAAAGTGTGTTTGAATTTCAGAATTGTGTACAGTTTGAATAACCTCCTTTGTTTTTAAAATATGTATCAATAAATATTACACTTTTTATGTCTAAGCTTACTTGTGTGTTTATTGTCTGATACGGTTTTGTTTTTAATCCCCTGCAATGTTTATTGGATATGAGACAGATGATCAACTTACTTTAGTTTCTACATGTACTGAGCCTGAAGGCAGCTCTGAACATGGTTTGGGAGATGACAGATGAAAACCCAGAGCCTCTGCTTAAAACAGGAAGAGGTTTTCACTTTTTGTTTTTAGTTTTTTTTAATGTTTCTCAATTTGTCAAATACATTCCAACAACAAGGGGAAAATAATTAAAAAAAAAGCAAATAATAAGCAAACAAGTAAACAGAATAGTCAAAAAGTAGGACTTGCAGTAAGTTAATTATTACAATCTACAATCATTGGATACCCTGTCTGCCATTCAAAAGGTTATTACTGCATGGGAAACATGATTTTTCAGTCCTTTCACGCTAAATCCTTTTTTTCATAATTAATAAGCAATCTTTTAATGATAATCAGACAATAATGCTTAAAATAATGTGATATTTATAATATTTCATTTGACTTGTCAAGATAAGTGCAGCTTCCTCTAAACACATTAATGTATTTTCAGAAACAATTGGTGGACATAGTTTACCGTAATGCTACGAATTAAAATATTGATCTCTGGACAACTGATCATCAGTCTGAAATAAAACTTCAGTATTTATAATCCGTGCTTTAAATTATGCAATTTTATTGTATTTTGACTGGTATTTATTATGTTCTATGCTTGTGTGACAAAGTGAATGCAGGGATCCATTTATTTATGTTCTGTAGCAGTTGTTACCAGTACTATGCCATAGTATGAGGCCAATTAATCAACATTTTACAATCTGTTTGATTTCACAGTTAAATCATTTAATAGACAATAGCTATTTCTTTTCAAACTAGATGTGACACTGTTTAGTAGTGATACATGGTAGAAAATGTAACTAATGTATTTGCACAAAGTACATTATCTGTTCCTACAAAAGGCAAATAAACAGTGTTTGAACATATACTTCAGGATTCAGCTATGTGATATCAGTGGATATGGAATGTGCTGTTTTGCTTACTGTTGCACACCAGCAAATGCAACAAGGAATGCTTTTTCTTTATGCTTTATAAAGTGGGAAATTTATTTATTTTTGTCAGCTTAATAAGATATAGGTCCTCATTTGACCCATAGCAAAGCCTACAGTCTCTGGGACATGAGGTGCTGGAATAATTTCTGCTGTAATATTGCCCAATGTAGACTATTTTCAAGCAACAGGTGTCACAGTTCAGATGGAGGTGGATCTCTGAAGAATTATTAGCACACTCAGTCAGCCTCTTGCATAAATAAACTGTCTGCATTTGCAGGACAACTGTTGACTATATGCTTGTTGGTTGTTGTTCCATTCATGGAGAAAACACTGAAAGAGGCCAGCCGTGTCCAAGAAATTTTCACTTGCACATTCATCGCAGATTATGATAATTTTAGTCACTTAAGACTCATTCTTTCACTACAATTCCCAAACATTATCCTTCAGTATCTGACAACCTGCTTTATATAACCTGATATAGACATGGGTAAAGCTTAGTACTGTGTTAGCTAAAGAAAATGCAGGAGACTAGTAGAGTAAGCATTATACCTTCATTGTCTAACTGAGTGACTCTAGGATGCAAGCTTTCAAGACAAATATCTCTTTTTCACTTATAATAAGAATGAAGGTTGAATGCACAATACATGACTTTAAAACTCATGCATTTTATTTTAAAATCTAACCCCTGAGTGCCAGAGAGGCATCCAACACATGGCAACATAATGCATTGGATTATACTCTGGGCTTTAGTAAATTCTCTTTGAAGTGGACTAGAAGATGCAAACTATTCATGGCAACATTGGATGAAGTGTACTTGTCCACTTGCCAAATAAAGCCTCTGGTCTACCTCCGCTACATAGATGATATCCTAATTATTTGGACTGCCAGCGAAGATTAAGAGGGCATTGCACTAAAATTACAATGCCTTCCATCCCACCAGTAACAATCACCAACACAAATTAAATTTCTGAATACTACAATCAGTATCGGTAACAACTCCATCTGGACATCTTTGTACCTCAAGCCAAAAGACATATCTAATTATTTCAGTTTCCATCCAGACAAAAACAGCCAAGCTCTAAGGTATAACCGCATATGCTCTGAGACTTCTGACTGAGATCAACATCTCAAAAATCTCAATAGGGATTTTATCAGTCATTGATGTAATGTCAAGATCAGGGACTTTCAAATTCAGAGAGCCACCAGTGTACTTAGAAGAAATCTCCTGGAATACAAAAAAACACAGGAAGAGAACAGAGTGCCATTAGTAGTCAGCTACAACCCATAGCTTGAAGTACTGAGTAAAATCAAAAGAGCTCCAAACAATACTACATAATGATAACAGATTAAAAAGAATATTCCCTAGACCTCTACTCCTCTCCTATAAACAGCTTCCCAGTAGGGGTGGTCGAAAGTCAGAACAATTTACTGCATGAATTTTTGTGAAAAACAGACAATTTTTTTCTTTTTTCTCAAAAGTTTTCTCCTTTTTGCCAATGTGAAATTTCCTTCCTTTTCACCAATACCACTACGTTTTTTTGCCCATATTTTTTGCTACGATGCAGAATTTCTCACCACAATATTACTTCTTCTGAGGTCTGTAGTAGAGAAATAAGTAGCTGAAAGTCAAAGTTGTGAGCCCTTTAAAATATTTGTTATCCTTTGTCCTTGCCCAAAATACTGTCTTTCTGCTTAAGTGCCAGTGTCATACATTTATGATGATGTCAAGTGATGAAAATATAAAGTATAACCAACAATGTGGCAGAGGTGTATAGTAGTGATGGGACTGCCATGGTTTGATTGATGTATGTAAATATATACATATTGTGTTCACCATTATTATGTTTGTGTCAAATGTAAGCTGTACTTCTTCTCAGATTGCCGATACACATTACTTACAAGTGATAAAACTGGTCTCAAATGTAGTAGATGATAGCAACCCTTTTTCACATCCCTCCTCCTCGTCATCATCTGTGCTGCTGTTAATACATTTGTTCTGGCATTCTCTGTAATGTCTGATTTCTGCTACATGATACTCAGATGATATGAGATGTTGGTTCATTTTTAAGAATGTTAGTCTCCCAACGTTGCTGCTTGATAGCCTCGTCCTACGGTCGTTCGCAATGTAACCAGCTGCACTGAAACCTGCTCAGACTCAATGCTTGCTGGAGGGAAACTAAGGGTTTCCACTGCAGTATGTGTCAATGCTGGCTATACACACTGCTTTGTTTACCAGTAGTCCATGTGGTCATTGTTTCTGCCTAGAAAGTAGCTATCCTGCAAGTATGCAAAAACCATCTCACATGCAGTGGGACCACTCTTAGGAGCTACACTGTGTTCCTGTGTGTCAGTTTCCAGAAAGTAGCTATCCTGCGAGTATGCAAAAACTTTCTCACGTGCAGTGGGACCACTCTCAGGAGCTACACTGTGTTCCTGTGTGTCAGTTTCCAGGTCATAATCAGGGAGCAAGTCCCAAATAAATGGGCAGCTACCATTACTGACACCACCACCACCACCACGACTATCAGTGTTGGAATTTTGCCGTTGCTGCTGAGACCCATGAATTGCCCTGTGTTCATAATGGGACGTTCTGCTCCTGCTGCTGAAGAATGAACTGCTTCACTGCCTTCTCTTTCACTATGCTGTCTAGATGTTTTTACTGCCCTAACTTGCTCCCTATCATCCTCCACAATGCAACTGTCCACTTGATCAATAAGCATATCTTATATTCCTTGACTGAATCTGATTCCTCAGAGAGATGCTGCAGTGCTGACTGTCATGACTCCTTGTTGTGACAAACTGATGATGGCCCTTTGACAGAAATTCTGAAATTTTGTGTTTAAAGCGGGGGTCCGGCAAAGTGGCAAGAATGTATTCCTTATTCATTTTAATGGACACTATGTGAGGATCTTGTTCAAAGCACGCTAACATGTCCTTTACCAGTTGGTGCATGTCTTTGTTTTCATTATGGTAAGATTCCTCAGCCATGCTCCTCAATTTTTCTGCAACAAAAATATCAGTGGTAGAATTTCACTAATTCTTGCCCCAATGCGACTCACCAGCATGGATGCCTCCTCAAAGGGTTTCAGCAGCACACAAACATTGCACATTAGTTGCCATTGGCCAGGTGACAAAGAGAATCCCTACAAAACCTTCCAGTTTTTCATGGTGTACTTGCTATTGGCCTTCTTCTGTATGAAATTTAGAGTGTTGTGTGCACTGCAGGTGCAACTAAAATGGGCACAGATTTTACAGGAATTAGTAAACATCTCTCTGAGGGTTTCTGTCAGGAGTCTGATCACAACTAAAATTAGCACATGGGCAAAGCAGGGCACAGTATCATATCATCTATTCTCAAGGCAGCGATTTTGTTGGAGCTGTTTTCAGCTGACACCAAACCAGTTTTTAAGGAGTGGGGTACAAGCCATTCCTCTATCACCTGCTCTAACTTACAGAAAACATCTACAGAGTTTTGGGACTGTCTGTCAACACTTTTCATGCACAAGGTGGCATGGCATGGTCTGGGCTATTATGCTACTTCCTTTTAATCACACTACCGTGATTACTGACTGTCACCTGATGCTGTAAGCTGTGTTGCCCACTGTTGGTTGTGGGAGGGAAACCCAGTGAGCAATGACAGTCATATAGTGCTCTGCCAACTTGTCCACATATGTTGTAAGGTGGATTTTCTTGTCACACAACATGTCTCTCTCGCTCTGTAGCTGCTTCTATTGTGTTTCACTTCCTGGAAAATGGCACTTTTTTATAGCAAAAAAGTCAAAAGACACGTTAATCAAGGGCAAAAACTTCCTAGTCATTGAAAAAATGTTGGAGATTTTTTGCCAATGGGCGGATGATTTTAACCGCTGTATTTAAAGTGGATTTTCTCCACTATATTTTCCACACATAGTGCTGTCTGGGGACATTTCATGCACATGAAGAGATAAACAACATTAGATGAGCCACATGAGAATTTCCCTTGATATTGTGGTTTCAGTGGGAATTTGGTATGTACACCTTATCTGTGGCATATGTGTGTGCACAGGTTCCATGTGTCCTTTGTAGACAGGGAGAAGTACAATTTTCTATTGAATTTGTAAGTGAGCTCTTCATCACCAGTTGTTTCAGGTTGGGAGTAGTGGTGGGCAAAAGGTCCTGTTGTGTTCCTGTGAAAAAATCTGTGAAATCTGTGAAAACCATGTTGTTGTCCTCTTTTTTGCAGGAACACAATGGGACCTTTCGCCCACCCCTACTCCCAGCCTGAAACAACTGGTGATGGTGTCCATACCATATTCCCACAGAAACCATAATATCAAGGGCAAATTCTCCTGTGACTCATCTAATGTTGTTTACCTTATCATGTGCATGAAATGTCCCCAAAAAAGAACTATATGTGGGTGAGACATGACAGACCCTGAGAAAAAGGATGAATTCTCATAGGTTCAGTGTGACCAACAAAGGAGACACTCCAATGGGTAACATTTTTGCAAATCTGATCACAGCATTAAAGATCTCAAAGTGGCTGTTTTGATGGGGAATTTTAACCCCTTAGTGACCGGCTGCGCACACATGTGGCCGGCACTTAACGCCGGCAGTGGAGTTTTTTTTGTTTGTTTTTTTAAACAATTCCGGAGTCCCCGAACGGCATGAAGCCACGCGGGGAACCTGAAATGGAGGACGTACATGTATGTCCTCTGTCCTTAAGGGACATCCGCCCAAAGACGTTCAGGGTGCCTTCAAATACAGAAGCATTACCTATAAACACAAGAACCACATAGTGAATCATATACAGGTACTCAACTCATCAAAAGTAGCCAATAACAGTAAAAGTAAAAAATTAATTTCTTGAAGAACAATGCAATGCTCCTGGAGATAGGCAATGCTCTCACACCCCAAAACCACTTCCCTCAGCCTCACCCTATCATAAAAAACAACATTGTTGCTTGATGCAGGCATCTATACACTAGTATTATTAATTTTACCACATGACAGGAGGCTTCATATTTTGCTTATCTTCCTTTACTGAAATCTCCATAGCAGCACAGATCATTTACATAACCAATCAAAAAACAGCACCACAGGCCATAAAAGACCCTCCATACTGAAACTCCTCCTCTTTCTTGCTGCTCCAACAAGCTGCACAGGTCAGAGTGTCTTATTTCTCCTTACTTGGTTTTGGGGGATTTTTGGGATTGTACTGTATAGGATGTTATGTATTTATGTGTTTAAACCTATTACACACTTGTAAAGAGGCTCTTAAATGAAAGTGTTTTCAGTTTTATCCTATTACAATCTTGGGAAGCTCTTTAATGAAAGTGTTTTCAACATAACTGTTTGTGTTTCTGTGTGGTTTCCTCTGGCTGCCTGGCTCCCTGCCAATCCGGTGTACCGTGGGCTTTATAGGTTACCGGATTCGTGTGGGTTTATTTTCGCTGACTGTGGTTAAATTTCTCTCCCTACCCGGCGGGGATCGCGGCAGTCTGAGGTTATCACGGTGCTTCTTTGCTACCTTCTTGTTGCTGCGGCGGTCCGCGGACCGGAGTAGTACTTGTGGCGGCCATCTTGGATCTCGTCTCGCGAGATTCTCGGCGGCCATCTTTGTTGAGGGCTTCGCTTTGTGGCTGGGTTGCTCCGGCCACGGAGTGGTGTCCTCCTCTTTCGATTCCTATAGTCTGTCTCCAGTGTGTGGGAATTGTCCTATAACTCCTTAGGGGTCACTCTTTTGGGCATTAGCACCTTTTCACTTTGCATTTGGGTTGTACGCTTGGTGCAGTACATGCCTCTTACTACAGTGATTTTTTTCCCAGCTTAACCCTTGGTGCTCTATGGGTGGCTGGTGAGCCACAGGTTGCAAATCACAGGCTGTACAGTTTATATGTAACAACAGCGGGGTGAGCCCCTGTGGTACAACTGGGGTGAGCCTCCTTAGTCTTTGTGTCTCTTGTACCCCTTTGGACTGTTCTGAAGATAAAAACTATAACTAACACTTGCTGTTTGTGGGTGAGCCCCACTGTTGATTCGGGTGAGCCCCCCTGCTTACATTGCTACTTTTGAGTAGTCCTTGTGCCATGCCTTGCATGGGTTTTCCCCTGGAGGGGTTTCTGACAGCATTTGAAATTTTTTTGGATCATCCACTGCATATAAAAAAAAAAAAAAATACACTTTTACTTCACATTCTGGGTGAGCCCCAGCTGTTCTTAGCAGGTATTCGCCCTATACTTTCAGTTTCTTTATTTTGGAAGGTACTTACCCTCAGATTTATTAGTCTGCAGGTTTCACCAGGGTGAGCCCCTGAGGTGTATCTGGGGTGAGCCCCCATGTTAATGCTATTCTGTTTTCTGTGGGGTGAACCCCCGTTTTTTCCGGTTCTCTGGCTGGCGTCTTTTTCCATGCTTGGCATGGGTTTTCTCTCGGAGAGTTTTTACTTTCCTCTGTCCCTTATATATTTTTGTATATTTGCAATGGCAGGGTGTGCCCTCTGCTGCACCTGGGGTGAGCCCCCATGTTATGGATATTATGGCTTCCTGTCTCCAGCAGGAGTTTTCTTCCATGCTTGGCATGGGTTTTTCTTCTCACTGAGGGTTCTTTTTTCCTCGGTAACCTTGTATTTAAGTTTCTACGGGGTGTGCATCCCTTTTGCCTAATTACTTTTTCTTCTTTGTTTTAGTTTTATTTTAGACTCCTTTTTTCATTTGTTTTGGTCTGGAAGCGGGGCACTTTCCCTGTCTTCTTTGTTATCTTTATAGTTTTTCTTTTCCCCTGAGGGGTGGTTGTAGTCCTCTTTACTGGATGAGCCCCAGTTTTACTCAGCTGGATTTTTCCCCCCCATGTGAGGGTGTTTCTAGGTTTTTCCCCTACTTTTTGGTTGGCGGTTTGATTATCTGTTCTTCTGGGTTTTTCTGCCATCATGAGCTTTTTTCTCTTTTTCCTGCTGTACTACCAGTGACCGCGTAAAATATATTGTTTTGGATGGCTAATCATTTATATTTCATTGACTAGGCTGTGGATGTATATGTATGTATGTGTGTATTTGTGTGTATGTGTATATATGTATATATATGTATGTGTATATTTTATATTGTTGTATGCGTGACTGGTTCTATCTATATATATATAGAGAGAGTTTATGCTTTGTATTTCTGTCATTACTGACTTGGCCGCTAGGGGGGTCCCTTTTTTCTGGTGCACCTGGGGTGTGCCCCATGGCTTTAACTTCGGTTTTTCTGTACTACCTATATCTTATTTTTCTGGGACTCAGGTGATTCATTCTGAGTGTGGTTCGGCGTTGGCCAGTTCCTGTTTTTCTTAGGTCCTTCTATCTGTAGGTTTTGTTACTGCTCATTTGGGGAGTTTTCTCTTTCTCATCCTCTAGAGTTCATGCAATTGAGGTGCCAAGCAAGATGTACACGTACCAAGCATCACGTACACGTATCAAGCATGGCGTACAGGTGCCCTGCAAGATGTACAGGTTCCAAGCCTGGCGTACATGTACTAAGTATGGCGTACCGGTACCAGGCATGGCGTACACGTACCAAGCATGGTGTACATGCGTAACAAACACAGGTTTACATATTTCTTTTCTGTGTGTGGGCTCCGTTTGTGGAGATTGTATTGTATATACATTATCTGTGCAATTTAGTTTGTAATACTCATATACATTATCTGTGGATTCTACTTTGTATTTCACATATTCATTGTATTTTGTATTTCACATATACATTATCTGTGGATTCTACCTTGTATTTCACATATACATTATCTGTAGATTCTACCTTGTATTTCACATATACATTATCTGTGGATTCTGCTTTGTATTTCACATATACATTATCTGTGGATTCTACCTTGTATTTCACATATACATTATCTGTGGATTCTGCCTTGTATTTCACATATACATTATCTGTAGATTCTACCTTGTATTTCACATATACATTATCTGTGGATTCTACCTTGTATTTCACATATACATTATCTGTAGTCTCTACCTTGTATTTCACATATACATTATCTGTAGTTTCTACCTGGTATTTCACATATACATTATCTGTAGTCTCTACCTGGTATTTCACATATTCATTCTCTGTAGTTTCTATCTGGTATTTCACATTTACATTATCTGTCGATTCTAGTGTGTTTTCAGCATATACTTTTTTGTAGATTCTAGCTGGTATTTCACTTATACATTATCTCTCCTTTGTATTTTACATATATAGCTTATCGGTGGGTTCTACTGTGTTTACACGTATACTTTTTCTGTACCTTCTAGCAGGTATTTCACTTACATTATCTGTAGATTCTAGTGGGTATTACATATGTACATTGTTATGTAGAGCCTATTGGGTTTTACGTTGTCTGGATTTTTTGGGTGTATTACAGTTACGCTTGATCTGTTGATTTTAGCTTGTATTTCACATATCCATTATCTGTCGATTGTAGTGTGTCTTACACATATCCATTATCTGTCGATTGTAGTGTGTTTTACACATATCCATTATCTGTAGATTGTAGAGTGTTTTACACATATCCAGTATCTGTAGATTGTAGTGTGTTTTACCCTTATACATTATCCGTCCATTCTAGGGTCCAACACTTATCCATTATCTGTTGATTCTGTTGTGTATTGTACTTACACAGTATCTGTAGATTCTAGGGTGTACTATACATATACATTTTATGTCGAGTCTGGTGTATGTTTCATATACATTATATGTGGATTCTACCTGGTCTGTCACATGTGCATTATCTGTAGATTCTGGTGAGTATTGCTAGTATACATTGTCTGTTGATTTTAGTTTGTACTTCACATATTACACGCTTTCGCTATCGGTGGATTCTATCTTATAGTTCCTATATACATTATCTGTGGATTGTAGGGGGTATTACACAGGTACATTATCTGTAGACCCTAGCGGGTGTTTCACATAATCATTATTCCACTTATACATCGTCTGGGGATTCTGGTGTGTATTCTCGTCTGCATTACCCGTCTGCAGTATCTGTAGATTCTTGTATGTGTTACACTTCTACATTATCTGTGGAGGCTAGGGTGTCTAACATGTATACATTGTCTGTAGTTTAGGGTGTACTACACGTCTTCATTATCGGTAATTTCTAGTGTCTGTTACAAGTATATCTTGTTTGTAGATTCTTTTTGTCTTTTGCTTTATTCGTCACCCTCTTTCGTAGGATTTTTGTTTTGTTGTGTGGATGTTTCTGCTCTTCCACATTTGTTTTCATTGGGTCAGTTTTGGTTTTGTATGACAGACCCAGTGTTTTAGGCGATGTTAGGTAGAGATATTTGTTGTATCTTGACTCTGGTAGGAGGTGATGTTTATTTTGGTGTTCATTCAGTTTGTGGAGCACCTGCATAGTGGGCTCTGTCTGCAGGGGTTTTCAGTTGCAGTCGTTTTGTCTTCAGCGGAATGGTCTTGGGGAAGACAGGTTTCGCGTTTTCTTTTTCCGTACTCCTTCTCATGCTGTCTTCTTTGCTATCTTAGCGTTAAAAAAGCAAAATATGAAGCCTCCTGTCATGTGGTAAAATTGTAGATTATGTTAGCGTAGTGTACTAATAATCTTAATTTTAGTAATGACAGGAGGCGAATATTTTCCCTCCCTTGTCCCTCCCTTTGGGTTTGTTTTTTTAGGATTTATTAGAGAAGAAGGGTGGATTTTGGTTTGGGTTCGGTTATGTGCGTTTCGTTACATTTATTTATGTTTATTCATAATTTCTGTGTTTGCCTGATTGTATTATTGTTATGTATATTGATATTTCCTGGTGTGCTTTCATACATTTGTTTTTCTTTCAGAGTATCTCCTATCTGGAGGGCAGTTTGCCTGGATGGTCCTGGCATTGTGTTTTGCTGGTCCGAGGGGGTTGCTGAAATTTTGAAAATGGCAGATTTGTTGCTGATGTTTATATGTCATGTTGTTTGCTTGTTTTGTGCAAAGAAAGAGGAGGAGTTTCAGTATGGAGGGTCTTTTATGGCCTGTGGTGCTGTTTTTTGATTGGTTATGTAAATGATCTGTGCTGCTATGGAGATTTCAGTAAAGGAAGATAAGCAAAATATTCGCCTCCTGTCATTACTAAAATTAAGATTATTAGTACACTACACTAACATAATCTACAATCATACACCAATTTTTTAGTAAACATAAGATTATTTAAATAATGAGGGATAGCTGTATAATAACATACTTAGGTTCCTCAGTAGAAACATAGGATACTCACAGCTGAGTCAGTCAAAAACAACCTTGTAGATATGCAGCATCAAGCATTATCTGGACAATCATTATCTCTGAAAATCCATTTGTATAGAGTATGTCATGTATAGAGAAGCTACTCACATTTTAATGGAGATGCAATAATATAGCCAATGCTAGAACACACAGTGATGTGCATTACTAACCCACATCAATAGTTCAACCACACTGGGATAAATAAAGCATAATCACTTATGGACTTGATACTGTATAAAACAGAAAATTATCACCATAGCAGTGTGATATCCTCAGCTCTCCATTTTCATTAATCACCTTGCGTTTGGTTATTTCACTTGTGCGGTCTTCCAGTAATCACTCCATGAGTTGATATAATGTAACACTTCACGCGTCTCTTATCTCTGAACTCTTGATGTGCCATGCATGTGTCTTCGAAACAATCAGGAGTCCATCTTACACAGGTATTGATATACAAATGACCCTCCTTCAGTAAAGCACTACAGGTAATGTGCAGGATCAAACACCTATGCGCTTCTCCCCTATTACTGGGGATTTGTCAAGGTGACTATAGTTACTTTCTCAAACCCTCTAAATACCTACAGCAGGAAGTAACTATTATTCACCCAATCATTTTAAACTTATAGAGAGTCTGCCAACCACCGATCCAATACATTAACCCTTTAGTAACCAAGCCCAGCATACAAAAATGTTATTATATAACTTATCACTACAGATAAATCTATAGGGCATATTTATATATCAATTTTCAACAAGATCTCAATAAAACCCCTGCTCATCATTTACCTTCCACTCATCATATAGATAGGAGTAATATATCATTTATATATTTTTCATATTGCATATTATACCAAAAAGATATTTAAATCATATCAACCTTGAATATGCTAATCACCCCATTAGTACAATCTACAGTTGTAACCAAACACTTATATCTTGGTGTATCTCCTTCATTTAACCCCCTGGATGCTGAAGCTATGGTCAGCAAAACCCCCAAAAAATGACTTAAAGGGATGCCCGCTCCTAGGCTCGCAAAGGGCCAAACAAGCAACAAGCTAAGTCCATGCCACATTTTTCTAGTATACAGATATATTCTACAGCAGTGGTTCTCAACCTGTGCCCACAGTGGCCACTAACAGGTCAGGATTTGAGAATTTCCTTTTTAAGAGCACAGGTGAGTTAATCAGTGTGAATGAGCCTCTGATCAACAAGCTTGTGTTCTAGCAGGAATATTCCTAAGTCCTGGCCTGTTAGTGGCCACTGATGGCACGGATTGAGAACCTCTGTTCTACAGGTTCTCAGCATATCCTGAAAATTAACCATATTTCATATCCCTATCAGAGCCTCTGACGGCCAAAGAGGTGAAGACATCCAGTAGAAAAACTATGACTCGCCCCCTCCCAGTTCACAGGGGGCTACTTTACAACAGAATAATACTCAATATCTATCCTCCATCATACCTATACAATAAACAAGTATGACCTACCCTATATGAACAGCCCACATATAATCATTAAAGATACATGTTGAATTTAAGCTTTTCATTTAACCCTTTCATTTTCAATGCTTCAAGATTATAGATCCATCAAGATTCTTTTTACAACAACATCTTATCTTTATTGCCTCTTCTTAGATCTTTTTTTAAGTTGCGATCTACCCATAGCTAAAAAACCCTTTTAGGATCCACCATGCCTTGCCACAAAGTACTTGGCTGTAGGACTTTCCATTCTTCTATGTGATATATAGAAACATAGAAACATAGAATTTGACGGCAGATAAGAACCATTCGGCCCATCTAGTCTGCCCAATTTCCTACTGTAAAAAAACAAAACAAAAAAACAAAACAAAAAAAAAAACACACAACCTCAAACCTTTTTTGGTCCTTGGTCTTTTCTTATGTTAAGGACCGCCTTATGCCTATCCCATGCATGCTTAAATTCTGTCACTGTATTGACATCTACCACTTCTGCTGGTACGCTATTCCACTTGTCTACTACCCTCTCAGTGAAGTAAAACTTTCTTACATTACATCTAAACCTGTGTCCCTCTAGTTTTAGACTATGGCCTCTTGTCCTAACGTTTTTACTCTTTTGAAATATACTTCCATCCTGTACTTTGTTGAATCCCTTCATGTATTTGAATGTTTCTATCATATCCCCTCTCTCTCTTCTCTCCTCCAAGCTATACATATTCAGATCCTTTAGTCTATCCTGATATTTCTTTTCCTGTAGACCAGTCACCATTTTAGTAGCCCTTCTTTGAATTTTCTCTAGAGTATCAATATCCTTCTGGAGATGGGGTCTCCAGTACTGTACACAATATTCTAGGTGAGGTCTAACTAGAGATCTGTACAGTGGCATGACTACTTCCCTTTTTCTGCTACTAATGCCCCTAGCTATACAACCCAGTGCCCTGCTTGCATTCCCCATCGCTTTATTACATTGCCTGCTTACCTTTAAGTCATTAGAAATTTAGTTTTTCCAATATATATCCTATGACATGGCTGTGTGAGTTGATTTATCAATTCCTCAGATCTACAATTTAAGAACTGTAGTTCTTTAGTTATATATTTAATTTGTATTTCATTTTATTTTTATTTTAGTTTATTGTTTTTGATATTCAGCTGTTTTGGATATTTACAATTTTTAATTTAGTTCATCTAAACATTCTGCATACTTGTGTCTGGTTCAACCAGTTTATATATTGTTTTTGAGAATTCTGACCTAACCAATTGGTCCCTCAAATTCAGCAATTTTCTTGCCACTAAAGATGGCCGATCCCCCAAAAACTCTCTAAAACTGGGGTTGTTGGTTATAATGTGGCAATGTTTTGACAGAACCTCTCAATACCTGCCACTGATTCCCAAACTTGGAAATGAATGAAAATCATTCTGAGATTGAGATATTTTATTCTTTTTAGTATCCTGAAGTATCAATGTTCTGTTTTTAACCACAACCTTGTTTTTTTACTGTAGGTGTGGGTAGGAGAGGGGGAGGGAAGTGGTTTTGGAGTGTGGGAAAATGTCTTATCTCCAGGAGCATTGCATTGTTTTACTTTTGATATGAGTTATTATTCATTTACTGTTATTGGTTACTTTTAAGGAGTTGAGTGCCTGTATATGACATCCATGTGGTTTTTGTGTTTATGAATATAAATTGATAACCAAGTTTAACACTCTGAACTGTGACTTGAATAGTGATAAGGAAAGAATGTCACATTATCCCTCTTTGGAGTTTGGAGGGTTAACCCATATGTTTTATACACTTAGCCATCTCTGGCTAAATTCACTGGAACATGAAAAATGTAATTAATCTTGTTTGCATTTTCTAGTCCACTTCAAAATGACTGTACTAGAGTCTAGAGTACAATTTATGGTCCACACAGATAAGAAAATTGTGCCATTAGAATTTGACCCTTTGGGTGACACAGAGGTATCCAGTGCAGTGTTGCATTGTACTGTATGTCTCTCTGGCAGTCAGGGGGGTTAGATGTTAAAATAATGTCCATCAGTTATGTATTGTGCATTCAGCTTTCATTCTCATAATGCCTGAAGAAGAGACCTAGTTGTCTTGAAAGCTTGCATCCTAGAGCCACGCAGTTAGCCAATGAAGATATAATTTTTACTCTACAAGCCTAATACAGACATGTAATACTGTCCCTGACAAAATGTTCATTTACTTGGATCAATGAGTTGTGCCTATGTGTATAAGGCTACGGAATAGCCCCCACTTACACTGGTACATCTTAACCTCTACCACTGTTCAGGTGGAGAGGATCCTTTCAGCACCACAAACAGCATAACTCCCTTAACCCTTTGTGTGCCATATGGATGTGCATTGCTCACCCCTGAGGCACTCAAAGGGTTAAAAAATTATCGAGTGGAGGGTCGCATTGTGGGGAATGAAAGGGAGACAGTTAGGGCCAAAAAAACTGCAAGGAAGCACAGTAAAAAAGGAAGGCAGCAAAGGGTATATACCAGCAGCAACACATGCAGCTACATCATCAAACAGAACACCCCATTCCCATTCTGAACACATGTCGATTCCAGGGTCTCGATCAAATATTTGTGATGGTGGTAGTGGTGGTGGAGGCGCACCTCTTTGAGACTGACACACAGAAATACCATGTAGCTCCTAGAAGTGGTCTCACTACATGTGAGATGGTTTCAGCATACTTGCATGAAAGCTACATTCTGGGCAAAAACAATGACCCCATAGATTCTTAGCAAACAAAACAATGTGTGTGTGGCCATTGCCAGGACTGACATGTACCACAGTGGAAACCCTTATTTGCCCACCAGCTAGTGTTGAGTCTGAGCATGTTTTTAGTGCAGAGGTTTATACTGTAAATGATTGTAGGGTACTGCTATCAAACAGCAATGTTGGGAGACTAACATTCTTAAAAATGAACCAACATCTATACCATCTGAGTAATAGGTAGCAGAAGTGGACAAAACCACACATGACAGGGAAAGCCAGGCCACATGTATTATTAACAGCAGTACAGAGGATGAGGAGGATGATGATGAGGAGGAATATGAAGGTTTGCTACCGTCTACCACTGTGGGAACACTGCTATGAACACTGATTAATGTGTGTCAATAATGTGAGAATAATTATAGCTTACATTTGACTCAAGCATGGTAATGGTAATAATTGCAGTAGGAATCATGTTATGTATTTATAAATATATATCTATATAGAGATATGCATCAATCAGCCCACACCTCTCCACCACCACCGTACACATGTGCTATATTCAGTTTGAATTTTAGTAACCCATTTTTAATGATATCTTTATTTCTATTTATAAACAATGGCTACACAGGCTGAAATATATTTGTGTGCGCTGTGCACTGAGCAGGACTCAGGTTAGCCAAAAACAAGCACTGAGAAGAAATTGTTTTGTAGGACTTAGACTTGTTAGGCACAAACCCTGAAGAAAAATTGATTTGTAGGATTTAGACTTGTAAATGGTACGAACCCTGAAAAAAATTTGATTTTTAGGATTTAGGCTTGTTAGAACACGTCCCAAAAAAATATTTCTATAGGACTCTCACTTGCCAAGAACAAGCCCTGAGACATAAAATGATGCCCTACTGTCCTAGTGCCAGTGGGTCATTTTATGTTGGCCAATAGCCATTGGCTAATGCCGTGGTGACATTTCAGCATTTGTGACTGCTGTGCTGTTATTGCTGCTGCTGAGTTGTTTAAGCAGAACAATGATTAGGCAACTCCAAGGGATTAGAAAAAACAGCAGTGATATGAGACAGGTGATGATGGTTCCACTTGCCACTAGCCCCTGCCACCACTTCAGGTGTATCTGGAGAAAAGAAGTTCTCTTCCTGCCTCTCCTCCATAATCATAAGTGTGTTGTTGGAATACATAATTTTCTCTTTACAACAGGGAAGATCTGTGCCTTTCATCAGCATCTGCAATGTGTATGTGTAGGTTAACTGTGAAATAGGGGATGGACTGGGAACAATGGACACATCTCCAATCACATCAGAGAACTGGCACAACTGCAGCCATGCACCTTGATGCTTAGGTCCACAATGTCAAATCAATCAACCCCTCAGAAATCAAGTACTGATCACATTATGCCCCTTGTCTGCTCCTCTAAGGACACATTACTCACAACTATCACGCTTAGTAATAATGATGAATCCTCCCTGCCACCAGCTTAGAATATTCTGTGGGATATAATCTCCTTAGATGCTCCTTGACTCCCTGCTTGCTATAATTTCCCACCACATTGCCATTCATGGTCAGTGCACCACACAATGTCAATGGGTGGACACAAACTGCCACATCCTTGCATCTAGAGAATCACTATCAGCTGGTGGGGGAGGTAACAATGACGGAGGTGGTAAAGAAGAAGAGGTGAATATAAAGGACCCTGAGTGTCCTGGGGTGAGGACAGTTGCTACGTTTTCTAGAGCCCAGACCCTAGCACACAAAGCTGATGATGAGGCAGGTGTTTCGCTAACCATTGAACTTTCAGGTTTCACTCCTTTTCTTACTTTTCGATTTCCGCCTACTTTCTTTATGCCATTGGGAAGAGACAGGGGATAAAGCAACAGTGGCTTCCTATGTCTTTTGTGGGGGTTTGGCTTTAACATGCTTCTCATTAGTGTCATGGTGTATGTATACCAAGTGTTTTATGATGGCAGTTGTGCCAGGGTTTGTCCCCTTCTTTTCCCTTTTCACTGACTTGTTACACATAGTTCATAGTACTGTCACTGATTACAGGGAAGGGACACGTGGTGAAGGATGGCCTCTTTCTTCTTCCTCTCCACAATCCCCTTCACTGGCTGGAGCAGAGGATGTTGCTGTTCTCTCAGAATTAGCACTAGAACTAGGACCAGGCTTATTGCTGGCAGCTGGAATTTGCCTTAGTCCCACATCACTACTGATTGAACTAAGTTCCACTGTGGTCACTGTGGTCTGTGGCACACTGGCCTGTTCATCATCAGCCTGCTGCTGAGACAGATAAACATTTGGCCCTTGTGACTCAGCAGCAGGAATTACAGCAGCAGCAAACTCTGCAATATCACTGCTGGTGGTGGTGGTGATGCCCATCCCCATTTGCAAATCTGCCTCCCATTCCTTTTCACTTTCTGCTAAAAAGGCCCTCATTCTCTCCTTCACCCCAGTTGTTCCACAATCACTCTCATCACCACCACCACCGGTCTCTTGCTGCTGCTCTATGGGAGTGGGGCTGGTTGGCGATGATGACAGAGGGTCCCCTACTGTAACACTTGTCATCTCTTTAGATGAAGAAGGCACACTGAAAGCACTAGCAGCGGTCACAGGCAGCTAATGTGTGCTGATGCTAATTCTGCTAGTTAGTTCTGCCTTCTTTATCATCATGTCTGGAGGAATGGGAATCACAGAGTCAGTCAGTTTCCCTTCAACCTTAGCATTAGGGTCCATACTGGAGCTAGTTCCAGCAGCTGCTTCACAAACACAACCCCCACCCTCACCTCACCACACTCTAGCTGCTCTGGGATAGTAGTGGGACTACGTAGGGTCCCCTACAGTCACACTTGCCATCATCTCCTCCTCAAAATCAGAAGGCACACTGGCAAATCGGGGTTCCCAGACCTTTCTTTATTGGTGGTGGTCACTTTGTCCTCCTCTGACTCACTGGATGCATTATGGTGCTTCCAGCTGTTCCATTTTTGTTAAATCCATGGGCTCATAGTGTTAGTAAAAAAAACTTGTGACATCAAAACCATCCCTCATACCTTGTGAGAATACCAGTGAGCCCTAGGACTGAAGACAGACTGCCTTTTCTCGGTAAAAAAAAAAGCTCAAGATCCAGCCCTCAATTATATGTTTCATTGGAGAGGCAAACAAAATTAAGTGGTATAAAATAGGCAGTCCCCTCAGGTGACAATGAGTAGACAATGTGCACCTCAGTAGCTTCTAAATGGAAGCAACAAATGCATATATACGGAGAGAGTCCCTAGATGCTGGGATGGTTAAGAGAACCAGAAGTACGATGCCAAAAATATGTAGTTACTTATACAATATAAAAAGGGCACCCTATCACCCACCCTAGTTATCTACAGTTAGTGGAATAGCCAAAAAAGGAGGTATAATCAATCAGGAATGTTGGCTACAGTCTGAAACAGAAACACATTCTGGAAACTAGGAAGAGCAACAAGATGAATCAAGGAATCAATGAATCAACAACTCAGTCACTCTGAAAGGCAGCATCTCCACCACAAACATGTTGTGGAAAATGAGCCCAGGTAGAAGTAAATAGGGTGTCTAACAGTTGCATGAGTTTGATCACAGTAGATCCCAGGGCCTCACACAATTGCAGAGCTTCTTAAAGAGAGCACAGAGTAGGCAAGTGATCCTTCCTCATGATACATTATAAGAGCAAATGCAAAGCCTCATCCATAGTAGATATGGTGCTCATGTAAAGTATCAGTCAAGGATTTAAAAGCCTTTCTCTGTTATATTGTAAAGGTAGACATGTCATTGAACAGCTGGAAAACACAGCCATCGTATTTCAATTTGTGGAATTGGCAATATTTTAACAAGACCTGCTCCTTAATAACATAAGAGTGTAGAGCACTGATGATATCACTTGTTAAATATCTTGGGTCTTAGGACTAAGTGCCCCATGCGCATATTCAATTTAAATCTCTTTGCCAGGAGACAGCTTTAGGATATGCCCAAATATGAACAACAACACAGGTTTAAGATCTTTAGGCTCAATCATTTTTGGGCATGCACTGAATGCGGATATTTCACCTGCATCCCCAGTTTTCAAGATCATCAATTTGAAATCAGATATGCTGGATGGTCTCCTCCTGCTGGGCCAGCTGCTGGTTCATGCCATCCTTCTCCAAACAGAGTTTTTCTTCTGTTCCCTCAAGGTCACAAACATGTGAAACAATCTGTGACATATCTTTGTTTAATGAGAATATCACTGATTTAAGACCATCTCAGATCTTAAAAAGATCCTCCACTTTGTGCTTTGTCAGAAGATTTCTCAGGTCTTCCTTAGTGATATAAGCTATCATGTTGGTCTGTAAATATTATTTATCCGTTGATGGGATGGACACTGCCATCACTAAAGGAGGATTACTAGGCTGTAATACTCTGTCTGGAGAAGCCTTGTGCGCAGCGAAGAAAAATGTCTTAATAGAAGGATCTTTTTCCTTTCTGAGATGTAGCCCTCTCATCACAAGACATCTAAAAGTCTTATTTTGAAAATAAGCTTTACTGCCCTTATTAGTCACTCAGAGGTAGAGAGCTCAATCAATGTGGGCCATCATGTTGGCTAGCCCAACCATGCCCTTTGGATGCATTTTGTTTTGATGTCTACTGTGGTAGATATATACAGATATGACCTTAATGGTATAAACAGTACAGTCACGCAAGTATATTTTCTAAAATTGTCCTGGTTTTAGATTTTCCTTGCAGTTAAACTTCCCCATTGAGTGTTTGTTATTTAATAATAAATGCAAAGTATTATATATTGTTGCTGCTTCTTTTGTGATTCACACAGCAGGTTAATTTTCCATATCCTACTGAGAAGTGAGTATAGTTTTTCATAAAGCAACTCATCAGAATTCAAAATGCCAGAGAAATGTATCAGATATATTCACGCTTATCATTTAAGGTGCCCAGCCTTATTACATTTATATCATACAATAGTTACTGTAATGGGAGAGGTGCAAACAGGCTAGCCCCAGTTCAGATTATTACTAAATCATGTCATCTGAAGGGTCATAAGCCAACTCATAAGAACCACAGCCGAACGATTCACTCACCCCTAATTTTATGCTTTTTAGTTAAAGGAAAAGTAATCGATTTTGTGTGAATTTTTTCCTCAAATTAATGTTTAATTAATGCTTGATATGAGTCATGACATTTATGGTGGTGGACAGGATTTTTTGTTGCAGGACTCTAGGACCTCAAACTCCTCCCACTGACATCTTAATTTCCTGCAAGCTAATATTACTTCAGTTGGAGGAGTTTCATGTCCTAGAATCCTGCAAGAAGAAAGCATGTCTGCCTCCATGGATATGATATTCAGTATTAATCAAGCATTAATTTTGGGGAACTAATCCAACCAGAATTGTTACATAGTGGCTATTAGGGTTTTCTGTTCATATTAAAGGGATAGTAATGTTTCATAATAAAAGCAGCTCTAATTAATCATCATAGTATGTGCACTTTGCAGAGTGTTATTTCAATTCTGTCAGAGTTGTAGTACAAGAGTAATTCAATGATAAAGTATCCCCCTCCCACCCCTTCTACTGATGTAACACTGCTCAGCCAGAGCAGAAGGGAGGTGCCCAGGTAGATTGCAGAGATGGACAATCTTCAGTTAAGATAAGGGAAAAACCTGAAAAACTTGTCAAGGGGGGCAGGGCTTTCATTGTTTTCATAGGAAGAAGATTGTCCCCTGCTGTTATCTGTCTGGTCTATGGACTGGATTCCACATCCGAGAAGAGATGGATTACACTAGGTAAAAGGGGCGGGAGGGGGAAACTTTGCTTGTGAATATCGCTCAAACCATAATGGTTTGAGAGATAAGACTTATATCGTTGTTCATGTTTTTTTAATGCCTACAAAATAAAAAAGATAAAACTAAGTATTACTATCCCTTTAAGGTAATAATAGGATTGTATTATTAAATATGTTTTGTCTACTTCTATCTGGTATTCTCTCAGTACAAGTACCAACAGTTCTGTGATGTTGCAGTACATAAATATAACCCGAACATTTAATATTCAAGTCTTAACTGAACAAAACATCAAAGACCCAAATGCACTTATTCTTGTAATCAATTTCATGAGTGGTATACCAACCTGCACTGATAGACTAATCCAGGCATAAAACTAATTTAATATTTATTTGGTCGTCTGTCCAGAAACAAATTACCAGCTTTTCTAAGAAGACATTTACATTTTTATGTCTCCAATGTATTTATACCTGTTTAGATTTAATGTTTCCTTCTGGAATAATTTTATTAGTATTGATCATACTTGAATCTTTATATGTTGATGGGCAACATACAATATAAGTGTATTGGACAAATAAAATTGAACTTTATGTATTCCATGTGCATTGATTGCTGAGTAAAGATGCTGTGAATTGATATTTCATTTCTATTAGCAATGAATCAGTGAGCATGCATATCTGCATAAGAAATATGAGTTAGCACATACTTTGGAAATCATCTCCATAAGGTTAACCCCATGGATGCTAGAAAAGACATCAATGCATTTTAAAGCTTAATAATCACTTGAGCACCAGAGTGAAATGCAATTAATTATTTCACAATGTATCATGCACCCTTCTAGCCCTGAAGGTGTTAAATATATATGGAAATGTGTAGATGATTCAGATGGCTCTTATCTGCTGTGAAATTCTGTGTTTGCAATGAAACATAGTCATAAAAGGGCAGCAATTCTTGAGAACATACTGTCATTATGTAAAAGATGAGATCAATCCCACAGCACAAGTACTTGTGAAAAGGTTCTATGAATTCAAATTTCATACACAAATTATATTTTGTAAGACCAAATCACATTTTAACAACAGGGTTTCATTTTACATTTTGTTTGCACTTTTATCCAATTACAAAGCTGGATATGGGATCTTGTGAGGTCCACTAGAAAGAAAAAAAGAAACAGTCACATATTTTCAGATGCCAATCACAACATGTTCCTGTCTGTGACAATCATCTGAGCTAGGTAGGAGAACATCTTTGGGCAGGTTTGATGGATAGCTTTATACTACCTTCTCCCTTTTGCCTTCTCCCACTCTCACACCTTACATCTCCTCCCTGTAATTCACTCTCTTGAACTCCTGGCCCCATTTTTAGTAGCTCTCTCCTTCCTGATCCACTCACCTACCCAACGTGCTCTTCCTCCTAATCCTCTCTCAGTATTCCTTACCTTCACCCACTCTTCTTCCTGGCAGCCTTTTCCTCCCTCCCCTTGGCCTCCATTTACTCTAATTCTTCTGCAGTTCTTTCAAATTGTCTCACAAAATGAATCACAGATAGTTTGCTCTTCTCTGTCTGCAACCATAGGCAGTTGAACAGTGTTACTGTTAGAACATTTTGGAGCGTTATGAATGAAGTAAAAATGTAGCAATACTGGAGCAAATCCCCTGCATTGCAATGAACAAGTACACATTCCTAACATTTTCAGTTATTACTAGAGAGGCCTCTTTAGCATCAATAAGTTAAAATCTCAATTTTAATCAAAGGAAATTTTTATTTGTGACTTATCGTGCAACTGTCTGCCCAGAATTGAGTCACTTTGACTGTACAAATAAGTAGTAAACATTTGCTCTGTCACTGACAGAGCAAGATAAAAATGAATATATTAGTCAATTGGTAAAGAATCAGTAAATACAAACTGGCCATATTTAAAAGTGTATGAAATTGTAACAATCACTTTGTGACATTCTCGGGCTACAGACAAAGCAGAAAGAAAGGCAGCATTGAAAAACAGCAATGTTAAAGGAGAAGTAAGAGCTGCTGCATAGTCCTACTTAAGATTACCATGTTGAATGATCAGAGCTTGAGGTACTGTGGTCCTGCTAGCAACTGTCATGCAACTGTCTTGACATCCAAGACTGATTGCAGAAGTAATTTTTTGAACAAGGGAGCAACTCATAGGGGCCAACATAATTTTCTGGCCATAAGCCAATTGGCTGATTATTATTAGGATATGTTCTCCTTTAATATCATACATTGTAAGTATAAGTGGAGGAATTCTGGATCAGATCAACTGCACCAAAAGGGACAGATTTAAATATGATTTTAATTTAGATCTTCAATGCACTGGAGATGTTGCAAGAATTCTATGGTTTAAAAGAGCAGTCATTTTGTATGATAAAATGTTACAGAGCTTTTCCTGCTTAGAAAAACAAGGACATTCCCACTGATGTCAGTTGTTTCATTCAAAAGTTATAATAGTACAAATTGTCAGTAAGTGAATTAGAGCATGATTACTTCCTGAAAGGTCAAACTAATAACATGACGGAACACTTTATATCCCTTTCATGGAGAACTGTTTGTCAGTAACTCACCTCACCTTGAGAATGAAACAGAATAACTAAATGGAATTGGAACATCAGTGGGCACTGCTAATGTTTAAAAAATTGTTTAAACTGTAATAACCTGGAAAATATACATCTGTCTGCAGTGGGAGAACCAATTCTTTACTCAACAGGAAAAGTGCTAGTATATATATCAATATATAGTAACAAAAATGTACTGTTTAAAATCTCTATTTAAATCAATGAGAGCATGGGGGTATTTTATCTGTCCCCTGGTATGGTTGTTTTGCGCCAGAATTTCTCCACTTTTTCCCTGTAATTTGGCCTTAAATGCTGGGATACTGAGGAGGAGGGGCTGATGTTTTGCTGGATGTTTGTGCTTCCACACATCTCTGCTTGACGACAAATACTTGTCACAAAGGCTGAGGAAGGTTGGAGCCTATTAATTGCCCATGACTCTTCAGGTAGTTGAGGCAGAACATATCTCCTTCATGCAATAGCCCACAGTGGGTAATCTGAGTTCCCATCACTGCCCCACCACCAGGCCGACCAAAGATTCCTAGATGATAGAATATGTAGTCCTTCAAAGCTGGAGGATCTCAGCTTGACCACCTTTGCCTTAACTTATACCAGTCCATAGGTTCTGTAGCTCTTTCATCTATTGCCAAGCCTACACCACTTCCCAACTCATACATAATAACCATGCCTTAGCCTAGACCCTAGGAGATAAAGCATGATAATAGGTGGCTACACATACTGTGTGAGTGTGTGTGTGTGTGTGTGTGTGTGTGTAAACCACAGAAAAATTACCTTAATGCTTCCTGCTTTAAAAGGGTTAATAACTATCTAATACATAACTGATTTTCAGTAAATGTCATGTTATGAATTAGGGGATTGTGAGATTTAAAAACAAGGTTATATGTCCTTATTGAAATATAGACTTCAAAAAGATCACTAAAACACTAGATGGCAGCAGTACGCCAATTTTCACAATGCTGATTTTTTATTATTAAATACTGCAATCACCTTTGTGGCACTCTCAGCCTTATAGCAAAGTCAGCTTCCTTCAATGCCCATTTCTTTATTAATCCTATTCAAATACAGAATATGATATCCTTGTGCCTCTACACCATGAGCCTACTGGATCAGTGGGAAACGTGTTTGAACAATTAATATGTATAGCCTCTGATCACAAGATTCTTCATAAATGGAACTACTTGATGCTTAACCCCTTCCCAGCTAAATAGTTACAGAACATTGATACTAGCTAAGATATAAAGTGAGACATTAGTTTATGCTCACAAATTTAATCTACAAACGTAATCTTATTTAATGAAAAGATCATATTTTAGATCCAATCCCATTATATCTTATTTTGTTTATTACAAGAGAATGCAGCCCATTGCTAGTAAAAACAGCGAAAATGAGTTCACAGGGGAGTCATAAGCACAGTATTGTTAATGCTGCACTAATCACCCATTATTACAACTTTACCATAGTGGTGGCATTCACATGGGAGACGATTCCCGGAGGTTGCAATACTGATCTAACCCCCAATAAATGGCAAATCCATCATGGTAAACACATATTAAAGCAGCTACAGGTTGTGGAATGTTCACATGCAGAATCTAATGGCAAAAAAGGCAGAATCCCTGTTTTCTGTGCTACACTATGGCTGAAATAATACAATAAAGGTGACGTTTTATGTTCAGGAGCTGATCTTCACCATATACAACATCTGCTTTCAATCCCCATGGGCGTCAACCTATTGAATATGGCTAATACCCACCTGAGTTGGCCATTCAATACACCTTGGTCACTCTCTCTTGTATTATTAGACCACTGGAGAAATGCAGGCCAAGCTATCCAGACTTTGCCTAGACTAAAACTGACCTTAGCTTTGTGGCACATGCTAACATTTCCTTAAGAGAATGTACAAACTGGAAGAACAGGAAAGTGACCGAGGTGCAATAATGGAGTACAATTTATATTTCCAAAATTCCCAATACTTTAAATTGGAATTTTATCCCATGAATGCAACAGAGGTATCAAACATTGCAAAGCAAAGTGTTGGGTAACCGTTTTGCATCCAACAGGCTAAACTACCCACGTAAAACATTAGAACTGTCATATTGAATCCTATTGTGTGAACTTATGCATTGTACTCACTTCTGGTCCTCACATGGTAAAGGACCTTACAGCTTTTGTAATTAAAGATAATGTGTGTGTGTGTGTGTATAAAATTGTACTTAAAATGCATTATATGATTGAACTTGAGTCTTTCGCCATAGCGCTCCACAGTGACTAACAAAACACCACCAGATGGTGACTACAATAGAAAACTGCAGTTTAATGTAAAAAGACAAGTCTGGGTTGTAATTAGTTTTGAATGAAACATCTACCAACAGGAAAGTTGCATTGTTTTACGCACCTGGAAAATCCCTTTACAGAAAACGGATGTGTATTATACACAGTGCAGATCGTGGGACATTTCATTTTTAATCAGATGGAAGCGTTTAAATTGTGTCAGTTTACCAAAACAAGTTGACTTACAATGCAGGCAACCTCTGGCTTTTCAACTATTGTTTGCCTACATCGTCCATCGTCCATCCCACGACCTCTCTTTAACCACTGAGATGATGGAACTGGAAGTCCAACAGAGCTGGAGATCCACAGAGGCGGATGTTCTAGGAAGAACTTGAGTGAATCTGAGGTAAACTAACTGTACCTTAGAGGAAAGATACAAATCCAGATTGATATAGAGAAAAATGCCCCCCACCTTGATTTAAATGAGCTTTTGACACCTTAAATTCTAGAAATTTATCCAATTCATTAGAGACTTCTTTAGCATTGAAGCGGTTAAAATCCACATTTATACTAATGATAATTTAGGGAGTTTGTTTTGGTCCCCCATTTGTCGTTGGTTTGCCCCAGAAATACTCAAGTTCATCTTAGCCCTTTGAATGCATTGCGCGGATCGCCCCCTGGCAATCAAAGGGTTAATACATCAATTATATTAATTGTCCACTAGTGACGTAGAGGTACTCAGCATTCTCTATGAGTCACTGCAAATGGGTGGGCAGCAGAAAAAAACTGATAAATCCAGACTTATGATTGCAGAATTTTAGAAATACTTTTAATAGCACATATCCTTCTTACTGACACGAGTCATTACCAGTGTCACTATTCTGAGAATCAATCCTGTCTCTCAAGGAGACTTCAACTATTTGCTTCTCTACATATAAAAAGGAGTCGATTTGTCCTGATGAAGAACTAAAAATGAACTACCAGGACATTTAACCCCTTGAGTGCCAGAGAGGTACGCAACGCATTGCTCTGCTATGCGTTGCGTACCTCTCTGGCACTCAAGGCGTTGCGTACCTCTCTGGCACTCAAGGGGTTAATAAAGTACGGAAGCCAATTTTTTTCTGCCCATCCTTCAAGATGCTCAGTATGCATTGCTGGCCGCCTTCTCTCATTACACCCTCTTCCCAACAAGCCCAGATAACGTTGACTGTCTTAATCGGCTGAGAACCAGAGGGGTGTGCAATGTATACACGCCCCTCTGGTCCTCAGAGGGTTAATTAGGGTTAATCCGTGGGCAATCACATGAATTCCACCAGGGGGGGGTGTGTCTAAAAAGGTAAATAAATTAATAATTATGTAATACTAAAACCTACAATGAATTGAGTCTGATTTGGCATTCATAAAGCCACTACAGTTACTTGAACATAGAGAACAAGTGGACACCCTGTTACTCGCCTCGTTGGACTACAATGCCAATCAGTCTCAACTGGCTCAAGACCATGGGAACTGTAGTCTAGCAACAGTTGGAGGACTGTCCTTTTAAAAAGCCGTACGTGCACATTCAAATATAATTACTACTAAATACTGCTATAGCTCTTTGACCTGACTGGTGCGATTGGGCAATTGGGGGGGTCAGGACAACCCCTTCTCGGTTTCTTTTGTGATAATACACTGATCCTTATTTGTTTAGTTGTGAGCTGGGATCACTTACAGTTCAACAGTAACACGTAAACTTGACTTTATATTAACAGAATACCCAGCTTTGAGGCAAGCTGCTATAAAAAGAAATACCTGCCATTTTCTTTCATTTTACTACAGCTATTCCGCCTACCTTTAGGTTGGCTTTAACCCTTCGAGTGCCACAGGCATGTGCAACGCATTGCTCTTGAATGCATTGCTGTGCTACTCAAAGGGCTTGACTTCTCATTGTGCGGCAAACTAAGAGTTAACCGTTTCAGAGCCAGGTGGGTGTGCAACAGAAAGGGTTAAATCTTGATGTTCAAAACATAGCTTGTAGAGGTGTCCATAACATCGATTTTTATGTAAAGTTCTAATCATTCAATGGCGTTCCGAGATAAAGCCAGTTAACCCTTTGAGCGCCAGAGAGAGAGAGAATGGAAGTTCTTCTAAAGACTAGAGAAATGGTGGGGCGAATCGCCTAGGATATAACACATTCCAATTGATTTACATTGTGGCTTTTAACCCCTCTTTCTATATAGGTTCCCAGCACAATACTTCGCAATGCATTGGATACCCTCTAAGGGTTAACACGAATGGGAACTTGGATCTTTTTTATTTCACCCCCCGTGGCGCGACAGGTTTGCTTCGGAAATGCTGAAATTCTTCTTAGTGAAAGTGTCTGGCAGGGTATTGCACTGCATGGCCCCGCAATGCGTTTCATATTCCTCTTGCACTCATGATGGTCATATTACAGAAAACCATCTGGTGTGATACGGCTCCACTGCCTCAATCAACATGATTGTCCTTGATATGCTTGATGAGGTACGCCTGTGTGCACAGATCACTGTAGTATGTGATGTATGATGGTCTCAGCCGTTTGTGTGTGGATATACTTGGATGGAAGGAGACTGCTGTTGTTGGGGAGGTCTCTGTGTGCAGCTCCAATCTCTATCCCCTCTCCGAGCTCAGTGATGGTTGAGTCCATCTCCTTGTGCTGCTAGCGCTACCAGTCTGTCTGCTCTCTCTCTCTCCTTCTCGTCCCTCAGCCTGTTCCTTCTTCCAGCTCTCTGGATTATCTAAGCAGTTCACTGTATTGTACCACTGGCTGGTCGCTGTCCTTTCAGCACCACCTATTCACTGCATTATTTTCCCTTCGCGGACCCAGCCAGGTTCATACAATCGCGCAGCACTAACATTCTCATGCCTGCAGTAGCTCCAGCCTGTGCATGATGACATGAGATATAACCGAGCCCATCGCCAACTCCAAGAGGCGTCAAATCTTATCTTTCAAAGCAGGGGCACTCTTTCGATTACTGTCTATTTTGTGACTTTTACTGACAAGTAAAGGAGACGGCTGAAATACATTTGTCAGTCTATTGGATGTATGGAATGAACACAGACATGATTGCGTTTTGGAAATTGAAATATCTGCTCTTTCTTTGCCTATGGACTCTCACTGCAGCTAATGGTAAGATTGGGGCATATCTTCAAATTGTGTTTTTTGGGGGGCGATCATTTCTACATGTATGACTATCTAAAAGTGGACTATGTGAAGAACAGTTGCAAATCGCAGTCCTTAAGTTGAACGCGGGTGAATCTGTGACAGTAGCTCATGCTATCTGTTATCAAGCCTACTTTTTTGTAGTGTGGGTGTAAGACTGTTGAGGATTGTGGTTTCCAATAGAACGGAATGAGAACATGAGTTGAGCTTTAGATTTGGTGATCCATTTGAAAAGAACTGCGGTAGCTCCAGGGGCAATTCAATGAAGTGATATGAAACACAGAGAGGTGGTTCTATTAACGCTTTAGGTGTCAGAGTACAACACATCCCTCTGGCACTCAAAGAGTTAAGCGATCACTCAATTATTATTCTGAAGCCAACCATCTGCATCAAGGGGACAAATACCCCCTCCCCCAATTGAATCAAATGGGACTTTTAACTCTTTGAATGCCAGGTAAATCTCTAATACCTTCAAGCGCCATTAAATCAATTATTCTTTAGGGGATTTTTTACATTTCTCTCTAGCATTACAAGGGTTAAATGCCCCATATAATTCAAAAGCGTTTTTTTTGTATTTCTTCCCTATGGTGTAGTTGGTTTGCTACATAATATCTTAATTACCTCTTAGTTCATCATCCTCAATAATTCAGTATATATATATCAACGAGCTGGTTCATTTGTCGTTCAAGGGGTTAACTAATTCAATAAATTCACCATAACCTGCTTTTACTACATAGCTCAGAATGATGGCCCAGCTCCAGAGTCACTGGTCCATTGACTTAATCTGTTCATATTTTGTTTGATCTCTGCATGATGTGGTTCATTTTTGTGGGATCTGTATTATTTTATTATTTTTAGAATGCTGGAAAAGATTGAGCCCCACTTTTTACCATTCCAGAGATTACCTTCCATTAACCCCTTGAGTACAAGTGTGGTATCCAACAGAGAAGTTTATAGGATGCACTAAGACTTCGTGAAGAAATTGAAAGGGGAAATGAAAGCTTTCAATACTAGAAGTTTAGTAAACATTGAGTGTGCTGTACTACAAATAACTGGCGCAATTCTGGCGCAAACTAACAATGACATAGAAGACAAGTAAAAACCCCATTTGATTTAAATGGGGCTTTTAACCCTTTGAATGATAGGTCCCCCAGTCATTGTCATTGCGTTCCAGACCTTGTTAGCATTCACATGTTTTAAAAAGCCCCTTTTAAATCAACGGTTTGCTCCAGAATTGCTCCAGTTCCTTGAAGTACATCACCTCAAGTTTTACTAAACTATTTTGGACCTTCTAAAGTTCGACTTCACATTTCAATTGCCACTGTTTCCATAGATGTTTTCTGAAGTGTCTCCTATATGATATCGGACTGTTATTAACCATTCAGAGCCATCACTAAACTATACTGTACATTACCACAGCTTTTTGGTGGCAAAGTTTTAGAATCAGCAAAGCTACAGTTAACTCATTTAACCCTTTGAGTGCCGGAGGGGTAGGCAACGCATTGCAAAGCAATGCGTTGCCTTCCCCTCCGGCACTCAAAGGGTTAACACTGTGAATGCGTGGAGTGTGTGCAACGCATCCATTTGGCACTCAAGTAGTTAAAAAGTAAAACTTTTTTCAAGAAAATCACAGGTAATGTGATTGATTTTCTACTTATTTGTTATTTTTTCGGACATCCAAACACTGGGTCATTGATGGGTCCAATTGAATAGCTCAATATGATGTTCAGTCATTTTGTACTAAGACAGTATATCATCCTTAAATGGTTAATACCAATTGACAATGAAAGGTATAGCTAATTTCTAATTACATTATCATATTTACAGTAAACATATTGTATCAAATTCAGATTTAGATAACTTTCCTCTCCCCAAAACTAAGTGTCCTTAACTGTTTTATCGATTAATGGAGTAAATCTGAGGTCTGCAGGTAAGATTAATCAGAAAATAATATATATATACAGCAACTAGATGTCTTTCAATTGCTATAGTAATTGTTTTAATATAATACCACCTGTCACACAGCAAATAAAATGGCTGGTTAAATGTTGTTCATATTATCAGTTTTGGGTGACAAAATATCCATATAAATGTAGGATATTTATGAAAAAACATAATGTAGGACTGTGCTGATTCCTTGGCAGCCCCCACAGAATTACATTTTCCATTTTCATGAGTGTCCCACATTTACAATAATAATTGGTCACTTTATCAATAATGGCATATATTCTATTGTATACAATCCATCTGTTGGCTAGCACTGTTATTTCAAGACTGCTGTAAACTATAATGTATACAGTATACTGCACTGCTGTGCTCTAATGCAGTGACCTTCATGTTTGCAGTTTGCCTTACTGAAGCCTATTAGTTGGTGAAAAAGTGTAGTGTCATGAACTGCATTGACCAGTGTGTGTAATCTTCACAATCATTTCCATTAACTTATGTCTTATGTAATGAATTTGGTTTTTAATGCAGGGTTTGGAAAATCAGGCTATATATATATGTAACAATCTAAGATAGAATGGAAGCTGTGATTAAATAATATTAGTCATACCGAACATTACTTATGAAGGCACATTTCCATGTAAGGCATTGATACAAAGGTGTTCAACCCTTTGAGTTCATTGCACAACGCTAAAAGGTTTAACCAATAGAGGGTACATTATAGTAAATGGATTTGTTTCATGCACATTGCAGCACACTATGGCTAATGTTGTAAGAGAACCGAACCAGGTCTGGTATAACCCAAAAGAACCATAGGGAGCAAATTCCCATTGATTTAAGTGGGGTTTTTAACCACTCAAATGCTAGTAAGTTCTATGACATATGTTTAGAATGCAAGTGGTTAAAAGCATCAATTAAATCAATGAGAATCTTTACTTGCCCCCACCACGGGAAGTTGGTTTGCCCGAGGATTGCTTAAATTCCTCTTAGTATAGCCTCATTTTGTACTCTGTGGAAGACTTTCCTTCAAAGAAAACTCCCAATATGACCTATACATTGTGTTTAAACAACTGCATTAAAGGTGGCCATACAGCATACTTAGCTTGCAGTACTAAACTGGGGGAGACAATAGCATATCTGAAGTAAGGACAGAATCCCTTTGGGGCTGCTGTACTAAGAACCATAGAAACTGTACAGCAAATAAATCTAAAACATAGGACAAACACAGGTTCCCAAATCCCCATTGATTTGAATTGAGCTTTTAAACATCTGGAGGCCAGATAATTCTCCAATCTCTCATTAAAAACACCCAGTTTTAAATCATGGGAATTATTATTTATTTTCAGTGGTGCAGTTGGTTTGTCTCAAAATTGCCCCAGCTCCTAGAACATCAGCTTCATTATATAGATGGTGGAACTCTTTTGAAGAACCTGAGTGGTGTGCAGTGTGTTGCTTCACAATCTTTTGCACACCCCTTGATCCTTAAATGGTTAATATGTCATGATGCATATGAACAGATACAATTAACCCCCTTAGTGTTTGAAATGTATATTAAAATGTATTTAACATGTTTAGTACCACATGAAAACAGAACTTTGTAATTCCATCTAGCGATGAAGAGGCTGGAGGAAATGTGAGATCTCCTCTGTACAAGCTTTGAATAAATCTCCAGACTGAGCTATTCGTGTGCAGCCTGTAGATGCAGTAGGCAGCCTGTGTGTGGGCTTTCCTTCTGTACTCACTCTCATTATCAAGCTCTCGCTTTCTCACTCTTTTTTATTTTCTCTCCATCTCCTTTTCCATTTCTATCCTTTTCCCATCCCATCTGTTTCTCTTCCTCTTTCTTTCATTCTCACCTTCTTTTTCTCTTCTCCGCCTCAATTTCTCAGTGTCTCTAGATATACTCCCCCTCTCCCCCTCTCTCCAGTTTGTCTTTCTGATTCTCTTTTTCTCCTTCTTTTCTTTCTCTTTTCCCCTTTCACTCTTCTTTTTAACACCTTTATTCTCTCACTCTCTCACTCTCTTTACCTACGTCCACCCACATTTCTCTCTTATCTCCATACTCTATCAGTCTATTGTTCCATACTTCCCATTTTCCTCTTCCTCCCACCATCTCTCATTCTGCCATTTCCCCTCTCCCTCTTTTCTTTCTCTTCTCCTTCCTTTTACTAATTTCTCCCACAATTAAATTAATTTTTTTTCTCAACCTCCAATCCTTACTTTCTTCTGTCCCTCACTCTTTTCCTAAACCCCTTCCTCCCTGTATCTGTTATTGTCTTCTCTCTTTCTTTCTTCCTTCCTTCATCTCTCCGCCTATTTTCATCCCCTTGTATCCTTGTGTAAGTCACACCAAGCTATTTTCCTCTCTCCCCTTCTTCTACACGCTTCCTTCCAACTCTGTTTGATTCTTTTACTTTTGTGCTGTCTAACTTCCCTTTATTGTTTTTTCTACTACCACCCTTTCTCCCTCCATTCTTGATAAAAACTTCTCTCCATAGTGAAAATCATGCTGTTCCCAGCATACAGTTGTATTTTAATCCTTTAGGGACTAGAGGCATGTGGATTTTCTCCCCTACTGGTCCTTAAAAGTTTAATAAGATTAAGTGACAGAGCAGTGGTGGCGCTACAATATAAGCAGAATAAGCAGCTCCTTCAGGCCCCCATGTGGTCAGAGGGCCACCGCCACATGTAAACAAAATCAGATGGTAATGTCTTATTAAGAATACCGACATGGGAGAAAAGGGTGGTCCCATGTGATTTTTTTACTTAGGGCTCTCAAAAACCTTGCGGCCTCTGTGTCAGGGATACCTTACTACAAACCACACAGCACTAGTATGAGAGTTACTCACCTTGATAATAGAAGAGGCATCAACACATTGAAAACTGTAGACCCTTCATTAATTATGTTGTTCCTTTTTTTTTTTTTTTACAGTAGTGTAAAAGCCCGTGTACATGGGCCATAGTGCGTACATTTGTCCGATGCATTAATGCGCAGTAGATTGTTGGGCTCTTGGGTTGTGGCCTATACTGTGCAGTGAGCCCAGGTTTGTAGTGTGGCCATTGGCCACACTCAATACTGGGCCTGTTCCTACTACCTATCTACACCGCAATGCACAAACAGTGGATCAGTGCACCTGGGGACTCACTTGATGAGGCGCTGGACTGCCATGCTGCTCTGGGGATGGAGTGTGTACGTTCGAGTAGTCTCTACTGCGCATGACTGCTTATGTGCATTCGAGCAGTCTCTACTGTGCATGACTGCTTCTGTGCATTCGGGCAGTCTCTACTGTGCATGATGACTGCTTCTGTGCATTAGAACAGTCTCTACTGTGCATGACTGTTTCTGTGCATTCGAGCAGTCTCTACTGTGCATGACTGCTTCTGTGCATTAGAACAGTCTCTACTGTGCATGACTGCTTCTGTGCATTAGAACAGTCTCTACTGTGCATGACTGCTTCTGTGCATTAGAACAGTCTCTACTGTGCATGACTGCTTCTGTGCATTAGAACAGTCTCTACTGTGCATGACTGTTTCTGTGCATTCGAGCAGTCTCTACTGTGCATGACTGCTTCTGTGCATTCGGGCAGTCTCTGCTGTGCATGACTGCTTCTGTGCATTCGGGCAGTCTCTACTGTGCATGACTGCTTCTGCGCATTCGGGCAGTCTCTACTGTGCATGACTGCTTCTGTGTATTTGGGCAGTCTCTACTGCACATGACTGCTTCTGCGCATTCGGGCAGTCTCTACTGTGCATGATGACTGCTTCTGTGCATTCGGGCAGTCTCTACTGTGCATGACTGCTTTTGTGCATTTGAGCAGTCTCTACTGTGCATGACTGCTTCTGTGCATTCGGGCAGTCTCTACTGTGTATGACTGCTTTTGTGCATTTGAGCAGTCTCTACTGTGCATGACTGCTTCTGTGCATTCGGGCAGTCTCTACTGTGCATAACTGCTTCTGTGCATTCGGGCAGTCTCTACTGTGCATGACTGCTTCTGTGCATTCGGTCAGTCTCTACTGTGCATGACTGCTTCTGCGCATTCGGGCAGTCTCTACTGTGCATGACTGCTTCTGTGTATTTGGGCAGTCTCTACTGCACATGACTGCTTCTGCGCATTCGGGTAGTCTCTACTGTGCATGACTGCATCTGTGTATTTGGGCAGTCTCTACTGCGCATGACTGCTTCTGTGCATTCGGGTAGTCTCTACTGTGCATGACTGCTTCTGTGTATTCGGGCAGTCTCTACTGTGCATGACTGCTTCTGCGCATTCGGGCAGTCTCTACTGTGCATGACTGCTTCTGTGCATTCGGGCAGTCTCTACTGTGCATGACTGCTTCTGTGCATTCGGGCAGTCTCTACTGTGCATGACTGCTTCTGTGCATTCGGGCAGTCTCTACTGTGCATGATGACTGCTTCTGTGCATTCGGGCAGTCTCTACTGTGCATGACTGCTTCTGTGCATTCGGGCAGTCTCTAGTGTGCATGACTGCTTCTGTGTATTCGGGCAGTCTCTACTGTGCATGACTGCTTCTGTGCATTCGGGCAGTCTCTACTGTGCATGACTGCTTCTGTGCATTCGGGCAGTCTCTACTGTGCATGACTGCTTCTGTGCATTCGGGCAGTCTCTACTGTGCATGACTGCTTCTGTGCATTCGGGCAGTCTATACTGTGCATGACTGCTTCTGTGTATTTGGGCAGTCTCTACTGCACATGACTGCTTCTGCGCATTCGGGTAGTCTCTAATGCGCATGACTGCATTGAACAAACATCCTAGCATTTTATTATGTAAGATATTTAGGTTGCCATGGATATTAACAAGCTTAAATATAAGGTAACAGCACACAATTTACTTATTAACTAAAAGGAAATGGATTCCGTTTGATTGAAATCTTAAGGGTGTTCTTCAAATCCAATCCGACTGAGTTCCACACCCCTTTGATTTAAATTATGCTACACTTGTTTTTGCATATCACTCTTCAGTCTGCTTACTAGAGAGCTTGCTATAAGCATTTTTCTGATGAAATCCAGCTATTTGTATGCTGTACTATTTAACTCTTTCAACATCGTGTTGATATGCAATGTATTGGACACCAATATGACACACAAACAGAAAAGTGGAGTAATTGTGGGGGAACCAACTGTGCAATAGGGGACAAATCAAAAGCTACAATTGATTCAATTTTTTTTTTAACTCCTTAAATGTCGTGGGGATTTCCAACACATTGTTTATTAATGTGCTGGATACCTCAGTAGAATTCATGAGATTAGAAGACCAATTTAAATCAATAGGAATGTGAGTAATGTGTTTTCTCCCATGTTGTGCAGTTGGTTTGCCAGTATTTGCTCATGTTTTCTTTTGAACATAAGGCCCAAAGGGTTAGGGCATTTCACAATTTAGTAACTAAATATGATTCATTACTCTTGGAAGTAGAATGGATAATAAAGGTCAGTGCATATGAGGATACAGCATATTTTTCCCTGCAATCCGTTTTGTCTTAGAAATTCTAGGAAAATGTACCTATGGGATAGTCACAGTTCATATGGGGAACTGCATGTGTGTACTCATGTATTAATGCATTTATTCCACATAAAATTACTTATACAGTAGGAATAAAACTTGTATATACTATTTAGGAATGCAGTACTGTTGACATGCATTCTAAGAGGCTGATGGTAAAAGAAGGACAAATTCTGTTCTGGGGCAAACCAGCTGAACGGCAGGTCACAAATAACATTTATCATGGGTGCAAATAAGGCCTTTAACCTCTTGAATGCTAGAAAGATCTACAATGAGTTGTTTTGCAATGCTTTGATGACCACTTTTGGACTCAGCTAAAACAAAATGTAAATCTTTGGGAATTTGGGGATTGCTTCTTTGTTCCCTTTGATGTTGTTGGTTTGCTCCGGAATTGCTCCAATCTGTCTTAACCATGTCAGAGGAGTAACTGATGTAACTTTACTCAATTTTTCTGTGAATCCTCTAGGGGCAGCATTGGGGCATTGATCATATTAAAGTCTTAATGATGATGGATTGGGTGCACCAGTGTGCACTGTAGAAATCATACACATAACCCAAGGAGCAGCCATAGCAAAGGAGCTGTGTTGGTGAGGAAGAGATAGAAAGGCAAAGCAAAAAATATTGAGATTGCAGGAAAAACATAGGCATTTAGGATATAAAAACAATGAGTGTTTGAGGTTATCTAATATATTTACAATAAAAAAAAACAACCATGTAAGGAATGGTAGGTTTTGAAATGCATGAGAAACTCCTATGACATCCAAGAGGATGATTTATATAAAGTAATGTTGTTTTTAAGGGAGATTCCTTTCTTCTTATGGTATATTTCCATTAGATCTGGATACAGCCATATCAGTAATACCTCAAGAACATTCTATGAAACAAATGGAACCTTGGTTATTAACTCTCTGAATTCCAGAGGGGTGTGCCATGTACTGCAAAATGAGGCATTTCTCAACCTTCTGGCACTCAAAGGGTTAAAATGGCCAAATAATAATTATGCTTTGATCGCTATATGTCATAGCCCCTGAACAGCAGTGTGGTGTTATTGTATTACATTCGTGCTGTTTGTCCATTTCTAGTGCCTCCCCTCCTCCAGGTACAGTTCTCCTTTAACCCTTTGAGTGCCAGATTGGCACACAATGCATTGCAAAGCAATGAGTTGCATATCCCTCTGGCACACAAAGGGTTAAGCTTTCCCCTTCTGATAAGCAATCTACACTGACTTGCTAGGATTTACATAACCAGACAAAGTTCAAATAAATCTCAGTGTTAAACCTGGCTACATCTGGATACCTCACTGCTGTAGGGCGAGCTCCTATCCAGACAATTTATTTTGTTACACAAATTAAGAGCAACTTGTTTCCATAAGAACAATTCTCCTTTTAACCCCATGCATGCTAGATACCTGTCCAAAGCTTTGTGAAGCATGTTTTGGAGAGATCTTTAGCATTCATGGGGTTAATATGAGACCATACGTTTATGAAATGGAACATACTGTATGGAATATATCAGACAGTACATTTTCTTACCCATGGGTCTATGGGCTGTAGATATTTTTGAAGAAGGCTTTGCCTTGCAGAGCCTACGATTCAGCCCTGTCTGTGCTGTCAGCCAAACATGACTAGCCCTACAACTATTTCATTTACACAGATCACTGTTCAGTTTGATATGTACATCTTGAAAGTGACCTGGTCAATGGTGAAGTAACACTGACTGACCTGATTTCAAAAGAATGCCTTATAGCTTATATCTAGAAAGCCTGGACACCCGCAACACATCAGATGCTGTAATATGCTAGTACTGGCTTGTACCTTTTTAGCATAAATGTGAACCTAGTTTAATAAATCAAGACATGATGGATCTGGCACTTGGCATTTACACATTTTGCATTCATATAAAAAGCTTCAGGCTCCAGCAAGATTAGTCATGGATGGAATCAGAACATGTTTTCCTTTTTTTGCCAACTTCATGTAATATACAATACATTACCTTAAGAACACACATTGTAGCACATACATAATTTACTAACATAGCCTTGAATTAAATTGCAGGTGATAAGTGTTATCACTGGCTTTAATGGCAGATTTCTAATGAAATATATGGGGAAATGTGTAGATAAAATCAGTGATAAAGTTATAACTTGCAATGGAATCCAGGTTTTGATTTTATACAAATGAATGTTTTACAACCTCCAATGACCCTCTATTGAGATGAAGAATGGGCATCAGTGATACATTTTTCTAAACCAAACTTCACATATATGTCCATTAGCCACCTTCATGATCGATGTCCCCAACACACTGAAAAACTGTACACTGGTGACCCTTCTAGCATCCAAGGGCTTCAGTTTATAGTCCCTATGTATCAGTCATTACATACCCTAATTTTATACACATTTTCATTCTTTTTGTAAGCTTATTGACCACATTTACCTTATTAATTCTAATGATCCCTATGAATTTTGTCATTGTACCTTTTTTAAGACATAGCATTTTTAATCAGTTCTGGACGTCATGTCTATGGAAGAAGACATGACAGTTGGTGGGAGGTTTTTCTTTTTAAACTGGAGCAAGCTGAGTGTATTAGCATATTTAAACCTTTAAGGAAGCTTATGCAATGGGCAGATATCGTTTTCATCCTGTGGTGATGCAATCAACTGTCATGTCCGCCTCTATGAACATGACATCTATGACTGATGGAAAATGTTATATCTTAAACAAAGAAATTCTAGCCAAAGGCCAGTAAGAATTGAGCAAAATACATGAAAAACTGAATTTTACATGTGATGCCCCATTCTTACCAGGTCTCCAATTCATTCTTCTACACGTCTGTTTCTACTCATACAGGCAGGGACAGATTTCACAAATGGCAGAGTAGACAACTGCCTAGACTGCCAAAATTTAGGGTTGCCTTAGTTGTACTGATCACACTCACATTTTAAATAAAAGATGTGGCCAGTGCAGTTTCAATGTCCCTTCAATAATGTATTTAGCCCTTTGCTGGGTATATATGTATGTATGTATATCCTATATAATAATCCGGCAGATGTATGTTTGTCCAATGCACTCATGCGCAGTGAGACTGCCCGAATGTAGCGAACAAAGACCAAAGATGCATTCATGCGCAGCAGAGACTGCCCGAACACAGGCGGCCGAACGCTTGGCTCTTGTACACGGGCTTTTACACTAGTTTATTTATATAGCACCATACATGTACACAGAGCTTTACAGAAGCTGTAATAGTACGATACAAAAATACAGAACTGGGTTAAGGGCATCAGGCTAAAGTGCGATCATTCCATTATTTGCGGACGAGAAGTTCAGCAAAGGGAATCATACACTGGGAAAGGGACCCTGCCCCAAGGAGCTTACAATCTAATTACTCACACAGCTAATTGTGCATCTTGGTTAAACTTGATAAATGTGTTTAATTTTTATCTGGCAAAGATAAGCCAAAAAACTCTTTGCATACTGAGCAGGTATGAAGTAGAAACTATCCCTTTGGATACAAGAGTCATCTCAAATGCATTGTGGTATCTCTAGCATCCAAAGTGTTAAATACATATTCTTCAAGTTCAAATTTAATTTACACTTTTAAATAAATATTTATTACAATACAATTACATTTAATATAATTTGTTATGTTTTATTTCAGTTTACTGTGCTGGTTTAGATTATATGCTACTTTGTCATATTAATTATTATTATTACAATGAAGTTAAATTGGGAAGCAGAGCCAACAGTGACATAGAGCTGTTAGCAGAAACATAAATAATAAAATAAAATATTGTATAATTTACTCTGTATGACTAATTTATTAGCATGCTAAATGTAGCTCAAGGTTAACACCAGGGAATTTGTATGTATTGCCTGTGGATATTAGCCTACACAGTAAGTGAACACAGCATTTTAATTTGAGTCCATAGATAGCTATTCAGTAGAGGTTAGAAAACCCTTTTTTCCCAAGGGATATTTTGTCAGTGCATGAGACATATGTATACTGTATGTCCCACAGCATTTAGATTCACCAGGGGTCTGACAGTTTTGGGTTCATGATGCATAAAACATACAGTATGCAGACAAGAATTTCACTACCGAGTCATGTTAATGTGAACTCAAGAGCAAAGCCTTATTCAGGAAGCTAAACAGAGACAATAATGGGAAAAACTAACAACATTATTGCTGAAAAATGATAATTTCCATTGGTTTCAGTGGTACTGTTAACCCTTTCAATATTAGTGAGTTATCCCTTACATTGATCCACAATGCTTTGGAGATATCTGTAGCAATCAGTGGGTTAATAGCCCCATTTCCGTCAATGGGAACTTGTAGTATTTGAATGATTTACCTATAGGATAGCTGGAGTTGGCTTGCCCCATAATATTTAGCAAGGCCTAAAGTGGACCAAGCCATAGATGTAACTGTCTGTATCACAAGAAAGAATGAAAATGTCCCATTGATTGAAATGGGACTTTTAACCTCTTGAATTCTAGAGAGATCTCCAATATGTTGCTTCACACTAAGTTAGAGACATTTCTAACATTCAAGGATTTAAACGTCCAACTTAACCCTTTGCGTGTTAGAGGGGTACGCAATGCATTGCTTTGCAATGCATTGCATACCCTTCTGGCACTCAAAGGGTTAAATATAATTTATTTTATTTTTTTTATTTTTTTTTATTTGCCCCATATGGTGCAGTTGGTTTGCTATTCTCTCTCTGTATATGGCCCATAGATAAAGCGGAACTACCACCCAATAAAAATATTGCCCCACATAATTGCCCATCTGGTGATTAGCTGCGGACGTCACTATGACAAGATGTCCGTGTTCCATCCTGCTGTCAGTCCGGGAAGAATAGCAAATGCTCTTTAATTTGGTAATAATTCTGGTGACTAGCACTACTAGTCGCCAGATGGGCAATTATGTGTGGCAATATTTTTATTGGGTGTTAGTTCCGCTTTAAATTGTATGCAAGCACACAAACATATATATCACTAATAATATCTCAGGATGGGATCTTGGATGAGGAAAGCCACAAGTCTGAAAACAGCTGACATGAAGAATATGCACTGATTGCACAAAGGAAGATTGTAAACTGACGGCACAAAGAAACATCACAGCATTACACACCATTGTACCTTATCAGGTGGATAAAAATTAGACATTTACTTCATATCAATCACTGTCATTCAAAGAAGCAAAGGTGGTGTATGAACAAGCACTTTCCATTTGTGCTTTGCACAGAATAAAAAGAGAGAGGCAATACTTTGTATTTATCATAGTATTTTGATGTTAATCCCATACATTTTGATGGCAGATAAAGGTTATTGGCTAAACAGTGCAGTGCAGTGTGAGTATTTGTTTATGTCAATAAAATGACATGTGTGGAATGGACTGCAGATGGTTGAAGTAGTGGATCTCATTTCTGATGTTTAAACATTTAGGACAGGTAGGTAGGCACATATACAATAGTCAGCCTCATTAGAAAGGTAAAACAGGGAGGTATATATGTGTATAGTCTATGTGTGGCAAATGATTCATGGCATCAGGTAACAGTGAGAATTTTAAGAATTTCTTTAAAGCAGAACTACCACCCTATAAAAGTTGCCCCCCAATTATTAGGCATATGGAGACTAGCTTCTTAATAATGCTATTATCTCACACAAGTATCCAGTTCTGAAGTAATCCTTCTACTTCAGAGACTGACGGCCAGGCTTCCTGCTTTAGAGCCATCTGCATGCCTGCGCCTTCAGTCCCTTCCAGTGCCTTAAGGCACCATGCGATGCCTCCTAGAGGAGAGGAGATGGACAGCGCAGGCGTGCAGATGTCTCTAAGCCAAGATGTCTGTGTGCAAGCCTGGCTTCCCGTCTCTGAAGAATAAAGGATTACTTCAGAACCAGCTACTTGTGCGAGATAACAGCACTATTAAGAAGCTAGTCGCCAAATGCCTAATTATTGGAGGGCGACTTTATATAGGATGGTAGTTCCTCTTTAAGACCCTTCTAAAAACACTGGCAGTAGCCTTAGCCTAAGATTCAACACTACCCCTTTGGACAATGCAGGTGGTTTGATCTGTTATTGCTCAGCTTTGTTTATCTATGTAGAGCAGTGGTTCTCAACTCCTGTCTTCAGGACCCACTAACAGGTCAGGACTTAGGGATTTCTCTGCTAGAGCACAGGTGTGGTGATCAGAGGCTCATTCACATTGATTAACTCACCTGTGCTCTAACATGGAAATCATCAAATCCTGGCCTGTTAGTGGGTCCTGAGGGCAGGAGTTGAGAACCACTGATGTAGAGCCCAATGTCTATTCTTGCCATTTGTTGAACAATAATCTGTTATGCTTTTGTGAATCTCCATTCCAAGTTGTTAATTTCAATGTTTTCTTTGAATTCTCAGGAACCTCTTGTAGTCTATTGTTTCAATGCATTTTCTGGTTTAAAAATGTTCATTAGTTCCAGGCTGTCTTCCCATCAGCTTGTTGATGTGGAATTCTGCATTTGTCTCTTTTCACTAACTGATTCCCCCTGTGTCCTTGGTAATCCTTCCACAATCTGCAGGTGTCTGCCTAGCGTAAATTTATTTATATAAGCATATTTCTACAATTTCATTCAGAGTCAATGCTTTTTATAATTATCTTCATAGAGCCGTGGTGGTGATTCTCATAACCCTCATAACCCTCTGTGTTTATAACAAATGATGGAAAGTATGATGTTAACATAGTTATGACATGCTTCACCTCCACATTCAGTACTCTGGGGAAAATGCATGAAAATAAAGACAAACAATTCTTGGACAAACCAACTACAGCATAGAAAACTATTAAAAATGGGATATGATTTTAATCGAGCATTTAACCTCTTTAACCCACTGAGTGCCAGAGAGGTGCACAATGTATTACTTTTTAGACATCTAGCATAAAGTGTTTTAAAGTCCCCTTTAAAACAATGAGAATTCTGAGGAATTTTTATTTTTCCTCTGTGTTACTGTTGCTTTGCTCCAGAATTAATTCACTTCCTCTTAGTACATCAGCCTTAGTTAATGAGAGAGGAGAGTAAGAAGGGCCAAACTAAGTATCAGACATCATCTGACCTAGCCAGCAGGTGCCTTTCTGTGGAGTACCGGGGTCACACATCACTGATTTTGCTGTTCAGCAAAGTTAAGGGAATCATATCTATTAGCTAGCTTCCCATTTGTGGGGCAGGAGTTTTGCCACTTGGGAGGATTTTTTTATTTGTAACATGAACAGAACTGAGTCTGACATTATGTTGTATGTTGTGTGGATTAAAGTAACATCTAGGGCGGAATGTTCAAAAAGTCGTCATGATGAAAAAATTGTCGGATCATGAGTTGATGGTAAAAGAAGGACAATATTTTCAGAAGTAAATCTGTCACATTTGAAAATGTGTCTAAAGAATTTAAAATGACGGTAAGAAATCTTGATGAACATTACCTTTAAAAATGTTTATGAAAATTTTCAAAGAAATAAAGACATTCTTTGTCTTTGAAACAACAAATTGCTTCTCACTCCTGCTAACAGTACTTTAATTTGTCTTTATCAGTTTTACACCATTTTTATTTTGTCGGGAAAAAATGACGTTAATCAGACAAAAAAGTGACATTGAAATGAATATTTTCTTCTGAAAATACCTTACAATATGACGGTAGATAAAACCACACCCACTTTTAAGACGCTTTTTCCCCTTTATGAAGATGATGGAATTAGATGCAAAAAATGACAGAAACATGTCTGAGAACTGACAGATCATGGTGTAAGAACTTTTTTGTTCTGATTACAGACAATTTCAGTTACCACCAATTTCTGAACATCTCACCCCAAGAGTACTGGCATAGGTGGTAATCTGATGCTTGGAGTGTGTCCTTAGGGACAATTATCATACCGAATGAATACTATATTATAGCCATAATTTCCTGATTGAGTGCTCCTACTTCTTAGTAACTTCTTGGGGTGTTAATTATAATAGATTCAGGGTCATGCCATTCTTTCTTCTCCCTCCTTACCCCATACACCCTCCTCCTCTTTCCTTGCATGCTTCCTCTTCTCTTTTTATTCCATGCTTCCTGTTTTCTTCCCATTTCATAGCACCTCTTCTAACCCGTCCATTCTTTTATTTGATTCTCACCTCTGTCTTTGCTCTCTTCTCACCTTATTTCATTCTTCCTCTCCTATTCAGTCTGTGCTTGTTCTTCTCTCCTCTTTCCATGTTTCATGTTCTCTCCATTTCTTCTTCTTCTGTTCTCTAACTGCACTTCCTTGTGTCTTCTCATTCCATGAATCCTCTTTTTTCCACTTCTCATGTTTTCTCTTCTCCCCTTACTTCTTTCTTGCTCTTCCATTCTTTCTCTTCTTCTTGTTCACTCCTTACTGTGTTTTCTTTTGTTTCTTCTCTCTGTTCTTCCTCTTATTCCCTCTCCACTTGCTTTGTTCCAACTCTCTTCATTCTTTCTGCTTTCCTGTTCTTTCTCTTCTCATTAAATTCTTACTCTTCTCTCTTTACTACATGATTCATTTACTTCTCCTTTTCCAGCTTTCCATATTTTCTCATTTTCATTTCTGGCTGTATATTGAGTAGGGTAGGCATTTGAAAGTGGTAGGAGAATGGCAGTCTCAGGTTTAACCCTGGAGGGCATAATAGGCAAATTGCCAGTGTGAAACACTGAGGCAGTTACATGTGTCATTAACAGGCCTAGGTACAACCAAAGTATATACTAGAGGACAAGTCAAAGAAGTGTCAGTCATATACTAAAATTCAATCATTGTTAACAGGGGTCGTACACATGCAGAAAAATAATTGCTTAAAATGGGTGCAGCTGGTTTTCTCAGGGGTGTGTGTGGGGGGGTTCACTAAGAGGTGATAAAGAGTTCCTATGTTCTCCAGAGTCAAAGAAATCTTAGTGCACAGGCTGCATAGAATAACATAGGAAATGGAGAAGTGATAAACTGGAGAAGTCATCACCACTTTATCACCTCTTTATCACCACTTAGTGAAAATCCCCCTCAGTTCTCCTTAGTACATCAGTTTCAGTAATGTACAAATTATATTCAATTCAATGTAAAACTTTTTTACTCAGATTCTCAAATGTCCTATTCAGCACTTGACCCTTATGTACTCTGTATGTCTCCATTACCACTTTAGATTGTATGCTTTAGGGCAGGGACCTCGCACCCAATGTTTCACTGTACAAAGCACTTGTAACCCTGTATTGTATAAAACGTTAAATTGTAATGCGTTGTGTACACTTGTGGCACTAAATAAACATATTCTTTCATTCATGGAAACAAACCTGTACTTACTATCATGTTAACTTTGTAGAGTAGAAGATGGCATAAACAGCTTTGGAAGGTACTACTTAGTATACTGAGATATGTATTTTAAAATAATTTGTATTTTTTTAAATATCTCATATGTATACATACCCAGACATATGGGAAGTGTAGAGAGCTCTGATATGCATGTTTACTTTTCTAAACTCAAATAAATCTAATTAATACTTATTCAGTCACATAGTAACATTTCAATGTTATATGTCAGTAAAGAAGTACTGGGCATAATGTGCAAAAGAAAACTGGACTATTTCTGGAACAAACCAAATGCTCAATGGGGACAAAAAAAAATTACCCTTAATTGCCTATGATTCAAATGAGGATTTTAATCATTTCAACTCTATAGTGATTTCCAATGCACTGCTTCAGATTGGATTGGAGGCCCCATACAAGGGGGTAAAATCCATGGAAATGTTCTTTTTTATTTATTTTTTTAAATATGTTTTTATTAACGAGCCAGATCAGCACCAATCATATGCAAAAAACTACAGGTAACTTGAGTAAAAGCATACATATTACAGTTACATTCTCAAAAGATCACATCAGATACAGTGAGGTGATCAGCCCAGTCCAGCTTAAACTTTTAACTCCCTTTTCAACCTCCCATCCCAACCCCAACCCCCCAACCCCTCCAGCTTGCTCTTTCCCAACCACCCCTGCTCACTCCAAAGTTGAGCATCAGCCCTTTCCCGAGGACAGCTCCCCTTACACTCCAGTTCCCAGGAAGTTTAACCTGAAGAGCACCACACACACACACACCCATATTCTCTGCCATGAACACAAACTAGGAGAAGCGGGACATCCCTCATTCCTCAATCCGAGGCCCTGGATCCCGTAGAAATCCAACAAACCCAAATTTTATCAAACCTCTGAGGGGCGGCCCTGTGTAAGAGAATTAATTTGTAATGAGGTAAATTTTTCGTCACCAGTTCGACCCACATTATACAAGTTGGAGCCCTATCCGCAATCCATTGCATTGCCACCACTTTTCTGGCCATCGCCAGCAACTCTCTAAGGAGTATTTTTACAGACACTCCATGGAAATGTTTATTCCTCCCATATGGTGAGGTTGATTTACCCAGGAACGAATCCAGATTCCTTTTGTGTATAAAGCCCTCAAAAATTCACGTCTGTGTGACCTCGCAATGAGAAGATTCTGCACACCCTTTTCATTATATATGGAAACTGACATGCAAATAACTTATGTCTAGATTTCGTTGCAACCAATTATCTCTTCAGGATTACCAAAAGCCTTTTGGGGCATTGCATCTGTTACAGTCACATTTCTGAGTTTGCTACCTGCAGCAGATCTTGGTGGTTCTGATTTATTTTCTCATCTTCTCAGGGTCCTGTTGACTATGCAGAGGGTTCGGCCAATGGATCTCTTCTCCTTTTTCCAGTGCTCATGTGTCTGCAGCTGCTAATTGCTCAGTATTATTGGCCTGAGTTCTCTTGCCCCCCCCCCCAAACATACACAAATTGAACTCCACTGAACATCTCTCTGAAACTGAAATGGTTAGGGGGGGTAGTTGAACTAACATTTGCAGATGGATAATTAGCAAAGTAGGGCAGAGGTGCACATTTCTCCGAGCTCTGGGTATGAAAGGGTTTAGCAACATGGGACAACTCTATCTAGTGATAGATACTGAGCAAAGTAGGGCAGGTGTACTTTTGCACACCCCCTCTGGTCCTCTAAAGTTTTAACTACTGCTGGACATCTTTGACAGCTGAGATGGTGCTTTTCTTATCACCAGTCTGCAGGTCCTGTGCATGTGCCATGTCAACGTTTCATGCCAATGTGGTGAAAAAGTCAGGCACCATGGATCCATGACATCCCATGTTTTGAAATTCAGGACCACTGGAGGTAGTGGTATGCCTAGACTTCTGCTTGAAGAACACCTTCTTGAATGCCACCTTGCAGTCATAGTAACAATGCTTGAGGGCATCAATATTGAACTTGGTGTCACTGACAGTGCACACATCCTCCTTTATCTGCCTCCATGTTGATTAGTGCTGGTGTACTGTGGCTGAATGGTCCAAATGGAAAAGAACATTGGCATTGACTACAGCACCATAGATCAAGGTCTTATTCTACTTGTGGCCGAATGTCGGGTCCCTGTGCTTTTCAGCTTACTGGGATGATGTGCCACAGAAAAATTGGTCTCCTGGTTATGAGGGTTTAGGACCTCTAGTTTCTCTTTCCCTACAGGCATGGCCTTCCTCTTCTTTCCTACCTCTACTACCTTGGGTGGCTGTTCCCACAGTCCCTGAAGTAGAGGTTGTGCCTGGTCAACTTGATATTCTTTCAAGTCTTCCTACAAAACCTAATGTTGCTCTCCTCCTTCCACATATCCCTTTCCCGCTCCTTTTCACTGCTTACTCAGGGACCCCAATACCCTTTTGGTTATCTTGCTTCTCATCTACCACTGCCCTCCTCCATGCTCGTTCTCCTGTCCACACCAGCAGACATTCTAACAATCACACACACAAATGCTATCACTTTCTCTTGTGCTCATACAGACACTCTCTTGCATATATTAACATCACACTCACCAAAAATAAGTAAATAAAATAAATTCAGAAAATAAAACAAATAAAAAATAAAAAGAAAGCAGGTGTTAAACAAATATACATCAAATGAAAATCTAACAATAAATCATAAACAGAATGTACAGGAAAAGAAAGAAAGCAGAAAAAATAAGAACTAAAACAGGAGGATGTTGGGGCAAGGGGAAAGTGTGGGGGGACGAGAAATGTGGGGGTAATGTGTATTTTAGTATGTGTATACATGTATGTATAATTTTGTTTGTAGTATATTAGTGTAGTGTTGTATGCAAGGCTTAACTCTCAATTCAATAAACACATCCCATTTCACCTAACTTTGTAACTAACTATCTATTATTCCATCTCTCACTCTCTGACTCTCAGTAGGGGAATGTGCAAAGCTGCCATCACAGCAGTTAGCTCTAATTCCTGTGGCTGCACCAAAGGGTAAGCATTAGAGCATATGATTGCTTTAACGTAAACAAGCATTCACATTCCACATGCCATTAAACCTCAGTGCCAGATGGGTGTCCAATGCATTGTGAAGGGTTAAAACTGTAAAGAGAGTTAGCCCTGAACACGTCTTCTATAGCAAGCTCAGGGAATTTATTCTAGCTTCCTCTGTGCCTTGTTAGTACCGCTCGTGGTGTTAAACAGCACACAAATTAGTGGAACATCCCAAAATGCCCATACACTTCCTCACTGGCCTCCCAGTGATACAATCCTCATGCAGAGGATTATTTTCCATGTAAGCAGCTTAGTAAATTGACATTTACTGTCTATCTTTTTCCCAAACAGAAAATGAGCTAATCATTGCTCTGGCAAGTGCCTGTTGTAAGGTTATAGGTCATCTCAGCTCTGCAGGATGCTACTGCAGAGAAGTTATCAGTCATTACTGTGTAGGTCACCGACCTTCAGTTATAAATGTTATGAGTATAGGGTTAATTACTGCTCTGCAGCTTTCTCTGCGAGTGAAGTTGCCAGTTATTACTGTGCAGGTCTCTGAGACTGGCAATAGGTTAATCAGTGTTAAGTAGCTTTCTATGCATGAAAGTGTTAATCAAAAGTCTGCAGGGAGTGGGTTCATTCACTGCTTTGAACATCACTGGCAAGAAGGTAAACAAACAGGGAACCATAATGGCCCACTGGCCAGATCTGGTTGTCTGATCTTTACTTCTGGACTGGCTGGCGTTTTGCACTTCTGGGACACACAACACTTAAAGGAATAGTAAACCATATATAAAAAAAGAAAACTGCTAAATTTAAAAGGAGTATTTCCCTGAACACAAGAGTTGAAAACTCCTTGTTTATGGAGATGCTATCCCATTCCCTCTAGGTTGATCAGTGCTCAGGTTTACAGTGTCTGGCCATGGACAGTCTCTTCCTACACAAAGTTGTATAAAGGTTCGTGAAAAGCAATTTTCCTCTGTAAACATATGCTTAATTAAAGTTGTGCATTTTTTCCCATATCTGTGTCAGTTCACATTCAGTTCTATAGGCACAGTGTTCAAAAAGTCATAGTAATGAAAAAGTGCCAGATCTTGAATTGCTGTAAAGGGAGAATGATATTCTCAGAAGCAAACCTGTAATTTTTTTAATCCCTTAAAGGGATAGTAATACTATGTTTTAACTTTATTTTATTTTGTAGGCATTAAAAAAACATGAAGAACGATATAAGTCTTATCTCTCAAACCTTTATGGTTTAAGAGATATTCACAAGCAAAGTTTCCCCCTCCCGCCCCTTTTACCTAGTGTAAGCCATCTCTTCTCAGATGTGAATCTGGTAGTATGACAGTACAGATAACAGAAGGGGACAATCTTCTTTGCATGAAAACAATGAAAGCCCTTCCCCCCTTGACAAGTTTTTCAGCTTTTTCCCTTATCTTAATTGAAGATTGTCCCTCTCTGCAGTCTACCTGGGCACCTCCCTTCTGATCTGGCTGAACGGGGGGGGATACTTTGCTTGTGAATATCTCTTAAACCTTAAAGGTTTGAGAGATAAGACTTATATCGTTCTTCATGTTTTTTTAATGCCTACAAAATAAAATAAAGATAAAACGAGGTATTACTATCCCTTTAAGTCAGGGGGTGGTGAGCTCCAGAGGACCACGGCACTTTTTTCTTTACTGCTGCATTCAGGCATAGCAGCACGCCACTCAGCCTCGCTGCACTCCTCTAATTCCATGATGTGCTAGGACTAACACCGGTCCTTAACGTCTGGAAATGCATTGTTAAGCAGTTAAAATGTGTCATAAATTATTGAAAACTGTGAGAAGCTGAAAGGTGGTTGTGTACCAGCTTTTTTTTTGTTCTGTTTTTGCTTTAACCCCTTAACGACCCTTGACGGTCATAGCACATCATGGGTTGTTATACCCTTAACAACCCATGATGTGCTATGACCGTCATGGAATTCCGGGCTCCCACCGCGACTGCATGCGGTTCAGGGAGTCTGGAATCCAAATCGCAAAAAAAAAAAAAAAAAAATGCTCTGTGGTCCTTTAGTGACCACAACGTGCCTGCACGGCCGTTAGGGGTTAAACTGATATTTTTCTTCAGGTTTAGGCCATTTTCATTTTGTAGAAAAGAAAAGTTGAAAATTATACAGAAAAATTGTGTTTTTTTTTTAATACTTGGTAGATTAAACCACGTCTCATTTTTTTTCTTTTTTTTTTATGGTAACTGTGGAGTTAAATGCAAACAAATGATAGAAATATGTTTCAGAATTTATGGACAGTGGAATAAATACTTTTTCAGACTATTACTAACAATTTCTATTACCACAAGATGGTGGCATATCCTATATAATAATTCAGTAAAACGTGTGTAACGACGCAGTTATGCACAGTAGAGACTGCCCGCGGTGTAGCTGATAGAGAGCTGGACGCTCCTTCAGCCACGGCGAGGGCAGTCTCTACTGCGCATGACTGCCCCGTGGCCGGCTGTCAGTGGCACTGTGGCCTGTGTAATGGGCTCTTCAACTAGTTTGTTTATATTTCATAAATGTCACTTTGCTAAAGGCATTGACATTAACCCCTTAGGGTCCGACGATCCCGCAGTGTCTGGTCCTTTAAAGACCAGATAGACGAGTTCGACGTGCCGTCCCACGTGACTGATCACATGGGGCGGCACATCGAAAGGAGGACTGAAAGAGATCGCTCCGGTCTTGGAGCGATCAATTTCAGTCCACGGTATTACTCACCGCGCTCCTGCAGGAGCGTGGTGAGTATAAGTACGTGACGTACCAGGACCGTCACTGGTCCTTAAGTGCCGGACCAGCGTGACGGTCCGGGTACGTCACAGGACGCGAAGGGGTTAATGTACTAAGAAGATCAGGATCAATTCTGGATCAAACCAACTGCAATATAGGGCAGAAATACAAATTCCCCCAAATATTCTTGATTTAATCTGGTCTTTTAACCCCTTGAATGCTAGAGAAGTCTTCAGTGCTTTGCAAAACAATGTGTTGTAGACCTTTGTAGCTTCGAAGACGTTAAATACCTCATTTAAATCAATGGGACTTTTAAATTATACACCATGGAACAGTTGATTTGCCCCAGAATTGTCCCAGTCTTTCTTAATAAAACAGTTTTCCTAACTTATTATATTAATGTAAACTATACAATACATGATTTTCCATGTAAAGTGACAGTGAAGGACAATGGAGGTCTTTCGGGAAAGACTTCTTCTAACAGACTTCCCTTTACTGAGCAGGCAGAAGCAGATCATATTATATGTTTACCTAGGAAAGTTCTACAAACAAGCAAAAAAGTACAACCCAGAAAAAAAGACATTTTTACAACTCTGCATTATTTTACGCAAGGCTTCACAAGAGTTATAGGCACAAATAAAATACTTTCTTGATAGTTCCCTTACTAAAATGCTGATTTCACATGTATTTGAAGGTATCTGATGCAATCTCTTTTCCTGCTGCTGCTGTTACAAATTGTTTAGCTCGGTAAGTGCCAGAGGGGTGTGCAATGCATTGAAGAGCAATGTGTTGCATACCCTCTGTCACTTGAGGTGTTAAAAGGCTTTTTTTACACATTGGCATTATTACTATTATAGCATCACTTCTATTATTACTACTCCCACCTGTGACTTCTTTTGTTTCCTTCTTCCATGCCACAAAGATCAATGACTCAAATCATACAAGGGATTTTGGCAGCCATTGTGACCTTTGACAATTCCCAAGTACAAGCCTTTATATTCATTTATTTATTACTCAGAACCTGATATGTGTAAACAAAATAAAGGTTGAGGTTAGCTCCTCACAGAGTTTTTTCTGTTCACTGAGCAGCAATGCTGTTATGAGGCATAGTACACACGCTGCTAGTTTAAATCTAACCATGGACCCTTGTCTTAAAGAAAAAATCATGTCATTCTGGTGCAACTCAACTTCCTTGTAGGGAACAAATGCAAATTCACAAAATGACCGATGGTATAAATGTGTCTTTTAACCCTAGGGACCTTTCAACCACCAAATCAAGTGAGTGCATATTGATTATCACTTGTTATATTATATATACTGAGAGATTGGCAGCCTCTATTTTTTCTGTTCTTCCAATACATGTGACCATCCTTTAGATGTGATGTGAGGAGCAGCCTGTGGGCAAGATATACAAGACTGAGAAGGTGCACATTGTTGTTGGGGCAGTTTCCAATCCCTCCTGTACAGTCTGCTGTACCATATATGTATGTGTTTGACTCAGTCATTATTTACATGAGTAGATATCCTTGAGGTGGTTGTAGTGATGGTATTACAGTTCACACATTATTTGGAATGTCTCTTCTACAATTTTATATATGAGGCTTTTAATCTCTCTCTATCATTCATAGGGTTAAAAGCCACATATATGAGGCTTTGAACCTCTATATATGAGGCTTGTAACCTCTCTCTATCATTCATAGGATTAAAAGCCCCATTGTCCACTTTGGTGTAGTTAGTTTCTTGTAGAGGAAATCTGCATGCAATTCTTTAGTTTGTTAGTGATTGCATTAATGTTGGTGGGTGTGTGTGTGCTGTATGCACTAACGCTTTGGTTCATATGCATAGGTGCTGGCACACGAATAAGCCCAAAAATGATCTGCACTGGTGGACTCATACTTTTTCCCATTTGATGATGATGAAACAATTCAGGGGCAAACCAGCTGTGCCACATTAGAAAAATAAACATTCCCACAGATTTAAATAAGGTTTTTGACCCATCTTTAGTATTTAAGGGGATGAAAGTCCCTTTTAAATCAACTGGGATTTTTAGTTTAAGGAAAATAACATTCTCATAAATAAATTAGTAAATAGGCGTTAAGTAGACAAAGCAAACTGGGGAATTCAATTCCTTTGCTTTTACCTTTGTTTCTTGTCTTGTGCTAACAAGGCATAGGGTGATTGTCATACTGTTTTCCATTTTTCTGCGGAGGCTGTTGTGGTGGCTTGCGGGGCTTGCTCCACTGTATGCTAAACTGAATTTTTGTGATCATACCTCCCCATACTTCAGGGTATGTACTAGAGCATATAATTACTTTAGTGCATACCGGAGAGCATGACTCTACTATTGTTTAGACTTTAATGCAAGCAAGTCACAATTGCTTTGTTATAGCAGAAGCATAGAAATTGACGTCTTATGGTAATTCCCACAACACATTGTTAGCACATAGTTTTGGGTCATTCCTTTGTTCTTTGACTTGTTTAACCCTTTGAATGCCAGAGGGATATTCAGAGCATTGTTTTACATTGAATTGGAGACCCCACTGGCACTCATGCATTGCATTAAACAACGTAGAGAGAAAATGGTATAATATGAATCCATTACCCTGTACATGGTACAAGAGGGACATCCAGGACTTGACAACAGCAGAGTGTGTTCCAGTATGTACTCCAGTGATCATATGCTCTAAAGCATATGCCGAAGAACAGACATTTGAGGCCAATGTTAAAAGAGCAGTGTTGGACACCTCTGGCATTCAAGAAGTCAACCTAGATTAATCCTCTTCAAAGGCAATCTTCATTCCCAATAACATCCTTTAGTTCCTAATTATTTTTCTGCATTTTTAATAAACAAATTGAATACTTCAGCTATACAGCCTGTTAGGACCAAAAGCAAGATTTTTCCTAAGCATATCACCATGGCAATAAAGATATTTCTGTCAGCTTTTGAGACAGACTTGTTTATTTCTAATAATGGCTACGAGAATGCCATGTGAATGTTCATCTTTGAGTTATCCTGAAATATTGTTGTTGGCTTTGTTTTAATCCCTTGGACAGGGCTGTTTATAAGGCACTACTGAGAGTGCAACCACACTGGGCATCATGCTGCAGGTATAATAGCATTTAATATGTGCAGGTGGCGCCAACCTTGGAGTAGATATATCTGCTCTCCAAGCATAAATCATCTCAAGAGTGTTGTAACTGGAAGGAAAGTATCATCTTTTCAATTATATCTAACATGGTGAGGTTCTTTTCAAGTGATGATCACCAAATCACCCAGCATGAACTTAGGCTAAAAATGTAAGTGATAAAAGAGGAGTTGGGTAGGAGTGTATTGCTCCTGCACATGTTGGATGCAACTGTAGGTCAGGGGAAGAGCATTAGAGAGTCACAGACTGGAACTGGATGTAAGCTTTTCAAATACATAACAGAATGTTGGCATTCTCATTCTTTCAGTATAGATTGCAAGCTCTTTGGCATTGTAAGGGTCAACCACATGACACCACAGAGCTTACAACCTACAATTAGTGAGCCACATGGAAGCATAGAGCTTTGCAAGTTATGAACCACAGTAGGTAATTCCTTTTAGATTATTAGCCCTGTGGTGATATATGGGTCCTACATTGTAAGCTCTGTGGTTTCATGTAGCCTCATAGATTTTAGGCTCTGTATTGTCATGTTCTTGATGCTCCTGTCACCACAGAATGTCTACTTCAAAGGACATGATCCACAGTGGGTAATTCATTTTAAATTGTAAGATATGTGGTAAACCTGAAGGTCTTTATTATGAAGTGTGTCATAAATTGTAAACTGAAAGCTCAGTGGTGCAATGTAGGTGACCCTTATAACACCATAGAGATTGCACTTTACAAACTGACCTACAGGAGCCAGTAATCTCTGTGATGGTTTGTGATCACCTATGGCAGACTGTAAGCTCCCTGTAGTCAATTGGGCATGAATTGTAGGCTGTAAGAGTTAGTGTCATGTTGGGCATACCTTTTAGATTGTCATGTCATGTGGATAACTGTCATGATGCCATGCACCTTGAGCTTTACAGAATGTTAACCACTGTGTGAGATTCTTTTTTAAGATATTTAAGGTATAATGGAAGGGACTGAACACTTGTACATAAGCTTTTTTACAAATCTGGAGGCAATATATTATGTAGGATTTAGAGTATTACAATAATATCATGCATCCACTACTCAACATTCACACCTGAATACAGCACACTTTTTGCTATTAAGTCTTAAAAAAGTCACAGATCATGTGGGAGTTTTATTGAAGAATGTGTATATCTGTTGAATTATAAAATACATATATATGTTATCATACCAAACTCCAATAAAAACTAAATTACAAAACTATATATGTCTCTTATTTAACTTAATCAGACTAAGTGTCAGTCAGATATCTCTGTAATATATCCAATACTTCATCAGATAGTTGTGCAACACATCCTCCACACTAGGAGCCTATCATATAGCTCTGTAGCACATCCTTCAGAGTAGATTCCAATCAGGTAGTTCTTTAACACAACTACAAGTGTTAATATGGTAGCTGCGTAACACATCTGCCAGACAAGGTGTCAACGTGAAAGCCCATAATATGTCCACCAGACTATGCGTCACAACTGTAGCACTGTAACACATCCACCAGGCACCTACACATACACAGCCGTACACCTCAGCCTTTGTCTCTTGGTTACTGGTAGTCAGAACTACACATAAACTGTGTGTCACCCCAGCCTTTTTTCACTGTTAGTCACAAAACCATACACACTGTATGACATCTCAAACACCCAAGGAGTCAACCAGGCTATTTAGAAGCTTTACTGTGATTGTCTTTCTATAAACCGACTGAATTTAAGACCAATGCTTGTGCATCCAGATGCACTGACAAATATCATTTGTAACTTGATCAGCCTGAAAAAAGTGTTTTTTGAGATTGTGGTTTATGCTTTATCTAGTCTTACAAAGCAATCCTTTCATTGCTATTCTGTATCTATCATTCTTTTTTACATTTCTGATACACTTGTTCCAGTGCCTTTTTACTCTATCATAGAGTAAATGTTTTTACTCACAGAATCACAGCTCCACTGTCAGTCATGTATTGTTTTGTCATTTCTATTTTTCTACTCTTGTTTCCTTGACACCCAGCATTTGATTTTATACTCATTTTTCTAAATACTGGCTGCATTTTTAATCACTTATGAATATTAGCATATCTCTTTGTCTTCAGAAACCAAGATTGTAATCAATTCTTGCATTTTGTTAAAGACAAATAGTAAGCAGATCTTAAATGGAATTTACTATTATTACTATGTTTTAATAATTACATTTATTTTGATGCCTGGCTCTGAATAATGCAAGGCAAGTATTCTGTTTAACCCTGGAGAACCAGATGGCTGCCTAACACATAAAACACCCTTTTGGAATTCAGAGTATTAAAGGAACACTAATACGTAACATTATTTGGGGTAAAATATACATGTAAATACTCTGAGGGTGTTCATTGCTGTCTTTTGCATGACTCTCTATCATTACCATCTTGTTACAGTATCTCAGGAGTGATAGTGTAGAACTGTCTGTAAACAACCTCAGATAAGATAACTGCTTATCTTTTTATCTTTCATATTTTATCTTGTAAAAGCAGAGAATAATAATGTAAATAAATTAACGGGGCTTTCTCCCATTAAATGGACAGTAATGTCCCATAAAAAATGCTTATAGTTTTGTAGAGGTTAAAAAAATAAACTATATGCCACAAATCCTATCTCTCAAACAGCTATGGTTTGAGAGATATCCTCCGCTAAATTTCCACTTCTCCTGATGTCAGCTGTAAAGTAATTATTTTCCAATAACAAGATTTCATCTCTGCCGCAGAACCGCCGGCTGGTCCCCGGACCGGGATCTCCTGCTGCTAGCACAGCGCTGATGTCAGGAGAAGGGGAGGGGGGGGGACTTTGAAGGTGACTATCTCTCAAACCATAGCGGTTTGAGAGATAAGATTTGTGGCATATCATTTATTTTTTAACCTCTACAAAACTATAAGCATTTTTTATGGGACGTTACTGTCCCATTGAAAATAGCTCAAACAAAATTAACCAAATGCTCTCTGAAAAAATAGGAATAGATTTTAGGGACCTAAGATACAATAATCATTCTTACAGCTGATAGCTGGTATAATCCAATTTCATTTTAGGTGTTATTGCTGTTTTAATATGGATGCTAGATTGCATTAAAAAATATGAGATTTTATTGATTTCATTGCTTGACTTTCTTTATTTTGCTACACTGCTGTACATAACACCATGCCTGTGTATGAGGAAGAATTTTCGACTGTTTCCACATAGCGACACCTTAACTGCAAAGATTAATTGTGGTTTATTAGGAACCCTTATTAGAAAGGCTATATGCAGGTGTGGGACAAGTCAGATGAAGAGAAAGTCAGCTGTTGGGAAACCAAATTGTATTCAACTGAACAAATCAAAATTCTCTTTGATTTTAATTGGGCTTGTATTTCAACCCTATGAATAGTCTAGAAATCTCCAATGCATTAAAAACACAAATTTAAAGGGATAGTAATACTTAATAATTACTAATCCCTATATTAAAGTAATATGAAAAAAAATGTATTGCCCCCAGTGTCATCTCTCAAACTTTTATGGTTTGAGAGATAATCACTCCTAAAGTTCCCCCTCCCCCTTCCCCGAAGTCACCTTTGTAGCTGACTGAAGGGAAATCCGCTCTTACAATCATCAGGAGGCTCCGAGGCAGAGCCAAGATCGGGTTAATAAAAAAAAAAATCTTTCACTAAAACAGTCTTCTATGTGTGCTTGCAAGCCAAGCACACGTAGAAGACCATTTCAGTGAAAGATTTCTTTTTTATTAACGTGATCTTGGCTGTGCTGCAGAGCCGCCAGGCGGTCATACGACAGGCTTCCCTGCAGTCAGCTACAACACTGACTTCGGGGAAGGGGGAGGGAGAGAGGAACTTTAGGAGCGATTATCTCTCAAACCATAAAGGTTTGAGAGATGACACTGGGGGCAATTCATTTCTTTTTAATATGACTTCAATACAGGGGTTAGTAATTATTATGTATTACTATCCCTTTAAAGTGGACCTGTTACCCTAAAACAAGTTTAGTTTGTTTTACTGAGAATACCAATCTGCCATTATGTTTTACTACTAGTTTGTATGTAAACTAAATTCGTTTTGAGAAAAGTATCATAATATTTTCATAGCACTGTGTGGCATTCTATGCTAATTCATTACACAGTAGACAAATGTTTTTGTTCGATGCCAAACGTACCACTTTCTGTGCTGATAGAAATGCCACTAGTGTGTGGGCTCTGATAAGATGTATTCGTAGCACAGTGTGTAGTAATGCAGAACAAATAAACTAATTACCATAAAATATCACCAACACATAAAGTTAATTTCTTAAAAATGAATTGTATTACGAAAAAAATTAATAGAACAGCATATAGTTTTTAAATCAATTTAAAGTTTTCAGTAGAGAATTTTATTGGTTAACACTGGTGTAATAGATTTGCCCCAATTTTCTCCACTTTAATCATAGTTACTTAAAGAGGAACTTTCACCTGCTATAAAGTTACCCTGCAATAATTAAGCAGGTAGTGACTAGCTTTATAATATATATGTTATCTTTGAAATGTAGCTGATTGTAAAGAAATCCTTTATTATAGGAAACCAACAAGCAGGTTAGTGCAGTCAAGATGTCTTCTCTGATGCCTGGCTTCCAGTCTTCTACAATAACAAATTTCTTTATAATGGACTACATTTCAAAGGTAACATATCTATTATAAAGCTACTCGCTACCTGCTTAATTATTGCAGGGCGACTTTAACAGCATGGTTGTAACTACAGGGGTGCAGAGGATGCAGATGCACCAGCTTCTAAGGGACTAATAGATATTAGTTATAACTAAAATTTGTTTTATGATAGGAGCCAAAAATATTGCACCGTGGCCCTCCAATGACTTTTCTGCCAATGCTTCATGGGGTAAGATGTACATCATGCTTTAATTCTCCATAACCAGAGCTTTCTTACTTTTCTGGAGACTTTTGAAGATAATAAGAAACAGAAATATTTTGTCCAAAGCAAATTTTTATCTTGTAAACAGAGTTTTTCTACTGAAAATAAAGAGTGAGCGGTACCTTTTCTCTGCCAGGGCTCGTCATCTTGCTTCATAGAACAGATTATTGGTTTGCAAAATGACATCGCAACAAAACATCAGCCCATCCTTCTCGCTCCCATAAACCTACAAATACAAACTGTTTAGCTCCTATGTTTGACTGGATGCATAACTGCAGTCTGGCTTCTTCCCCCCACCAAACACTGTTCTCCCCCCCCCAGCCTTCAACATACTCTTTCACTCCCCACCCTCTGACAGGCTCATTCCCTCACACACCAACCTCCAACAAGCTCTTCCCCTCCCTCCCCACCCTCCATCAGACTCTTTTCTTCTCTCACCACCCTTCAACTAGTTCTTTTATTCCCTCACCACCCTCTAACAGCACTATTTCACCAAGGATGTTGTGTGGAGAACCACCAACAGGTGAGGGAGACTTTTCTGCTTATATTTTCACTTGGACTCATGTGCCGTTTTCTCTGGTTTACATTCACAGGTTTGTGTTACAGTGATGTTGCCTCTACCACAACACTTTAATAACTCTTTCACTACCAATACTTTTGTGGCAGTCTGTTAAGCTCTGCCCCACTCACAAATAAGCCCCACCCCTTTCCCCCCACCATTCATTTAATTTATATCCCCCAACTACCCCACAGGAGTCTCCTCTGGGGACTCCAGAAGACAAAGTTCCCAGAAATGGAATTACTATATTTAAGCCTTTGAGTGCCAGAGGACTACGCAATGTATTGCTTTGCAGTGCATTGTGTACCCCCATCTGGCACTCAGAGGGTTAAATAATCAGCATTTTTAATACATTTACATTGTATATTCTGCTAACCACTGCTATCCCCTGTCAACCACCTGGACAGACAGCCCATAACCCTATCACTTGCAATAATACCTCCATTTACTCATGTTTTGTTCCTCCAACTCTACCTATTTTTCACAATATTTCTATATATAATACTAGCAAAATAAGCATGGCTTTGCCTGTGTGACAATAGGCAGGGAAGTGAGACATATGGACCTGTACTCAGGGACCCATGCTCTCTGCCTTCTGGCCCTCAAAGAGTTAAAGAGGGAGCTCCCCACCACTCAGTTTTCTCCCAGCATACACGAACTGTTAAATTAAATAAGTGTCATGTACATAGAGTCCCCCTCAATAGATGTTCTCCTTTCACAGTTCACACTCAGATGGGGTCATGAGCCTGCAGTACCCACACATTTATAAGGATGGGATTTGTATGTGAATCCAAATAGTGTATACTATCAAAATGGGCACGGTGTTGCCCGTGGGGATTGATTCCATTCAGTGCTTCAGGGGTATTAAACAGATTGAGTGACAATGCTTTGACTACGTTTGCGGGATTGAAAGGGTTGTGTTTCACAGGCAAAGACATACTCATGCAGTGCAATATGTTTTCTACTTCTTTGCCACTGACAGAACCCAACACGTTGTCCATTTACTTTGTTTCGTTTAAACCCCTTCAGTGGCAGAGGTATCCAACACATTCCACTGCATGGATACCTATTTGCCTGTGAAAAAGTGAACCGTCCCATTGTTGCTACCTCTTTTTTCTGGACTTATACATTAAACCTAGTGCACCTGGGCATTTGTCTTGTTAAGTGAGTGCTTCCACCTCTGTAAATCTCTCTCGATAGATAGATAGATAGATAGATAGATAGATAGATAGATAGATAGATAGATATACTAGATATACTAGTATAAAAGCCCGTGTACACAGAACAAGGTCCGGGTGATGTTAACCCTTTGAGTGCCAGAGGGGTACGCAAGGCATTCCTTTGCAATGCGTTCCCTACCCCTCTGGCACTCAAAGGGTTAAGAGGCTGGTCCTGCTCTGCGTCCTGCCTCCGATGCAGTCATGCACTGTAGAGACTGCCCAAAAGCACAGAATGCTCCCAGCACAGAACTCCCAGCATTCTGTGTGTTCGGGCAGTCTCTACTGTGCATGACGGCTTCTGACAAAAATCCTAGCAAATTATTATATAGGATATGTGTGTGTGTATAAAACACCAGTAGGGAAGCAATCACATTTAAAGTGGAATCACTCACATTTAAAGTGGACTTTTGGGTGCAAATATAATGGCGTGTGTATTTCAAGAAAAAGGAAGTGTACACAATCAGATCTTTGAATTAAATAATGAAACACGTTTTATTTTTTAATGTTTTGGATGCAAAACAGCATATTTGTGTTTGTGTATATTACAGAAAATATTATCTAAAATGAATTAATCCTGATTGCCTAATACACGAACTACAAATACATTTTTTTTTGCAAAATATATGTTTTACTATACTACTTAGTACTCTTGCAAGGTATGTATTACATTTTTTGTACCTGGTATGCTTAGGTGGAAGGATTCTGTTGCAAACCCTGCACTGTAGGGAAAAGTAAAGTTTTCCATTGATTTAAATGGATATTTGAACCCATAGACTGATAGAGAGGTGTCCAACTCATTGATATGCAGTGTTAAAATGTCAAAATACTCATGGGAAATTAATTTGGTGGTAAAAAAGGTGGAAATTTTATGTATTTTCTATGCATGGGAATTTCTGAGGAGAAAGAGTCAAATTATATTTTTCAAAAATGCTGCAGGGAAAAAAAACAGGGCCTTTCACCCATTTCTAGCTAAAAGTCCCATTTAACGATTTGAGTGCCAGAGAGGCATGCAATACATTACAAAGCAATGCGCTGGATACCTTTCTGGCACTCAGAGATTTAAATCAATTGAAATGTTCACGTGTCCCAAATGATGCTATTAGTTTACTCAAGAACTTCACCTCTTTAACCTTTGAATAATGCTTTAAAGGTCCTGTAGAAAACAAGAGAGAAACAATTCTAAACTGTACCAACTGTATCATAGAGGGGTTATAAAAAATTCAAACTGATTTAAACTGAGGTATACTAACAAAAACTTGTTGTAAGAACGACAATAAGTAATTGTATATATGAACAACATTTTTTCGGTAGCGTGTCCGACAAAAAAACCCAGTAATGTCCGTTGTGTATGATACAACTCCAGAATTGCTGGGCAAAGGGGTGGGGCTAAACTATTATCAGGGTCATATAGAGGAAAAGAAAAATTGTCATTTAGAATGACAAAAAAATTGTGCAAACTACAGAATGTGTATGGTAAGAAAAAAGTGGAGGGAATGTTAAGATTCTGAATGTGAGAAACTTAAAATAATTGAAGGATACACAACACAAGCACAATTACCATACCTATATACCAACATTTTTGTCGTTGGTTAAGACATTTTAGTCGTTACATGCAACGTTTATGTCATTACATGTGACAACTTCAGTCAGGCATCATACTTCATTAACAAAACAACATATTTCCGATCCCAGTCACAACCAACACTCTCTGGAAATATTAATGAGCCCAACAACACTGACATTACAAATGACAAAAGCTATTTTGCTACTACGTTGAATATATGCCCTAAAAGATCAACTTAAATGTATGGGAATGTTGAGAATTTTGTTAATGAACAGCAGGGGAGAGATTCACTAAGCGGTGATAAAAAAGGTGATAAAGTGGTGATGACTTCTCCAGTTTATCACTTCTCCACTTCCTATGTTATTCTATGGAGCCTATTCAATGAGATCTCCAGAGCTAAAGTAATCTTAGTGCATAGCCTCCATAGAATAACATAGGAAATGGAGAAGAGATAAACTGGAGGTCATCACCACTTTATCGCCTCTTTATCACCACTTAGTGAATCTCCCCCTGGTATTCTCCAGATTTGTTAATCTTTTGCTTTCTGCATAAGGCCTACATTTCCAGATTAACAAAGAATATTTACAGTATTAAAAAATAACTGAAATTATTGAATCACTCATACTTTACAGTTTGCAGTTATTATTCTATTTATTACAAAAGAAAAAGGAAAACTCATTCTGAGGCATTGTACTTCACAGGATGAATGTACATCAAAGTGTCAGCAGAGGAAACATGCTTAAGCTTTGTTTAAGTAATAAGCAAAATAACTAAATGTAAATTCAAACAGATGCTTAATGAAAGTAAATATGCTGATAATCATGCAAAAAAAGCACATTCTTTGATTCTAGGTATTTTATGCATAAACACAATCAAGTTTACATTAAAATAATGAAATACCTCTCATGTACATAAGTATCACTTCTTAGATCATGCATTTCAAGGCTGGGCTATAGGAACATAGGAGCGACATACTTATAATTAATTTTGTAGATCAAATCAGGGGATTTGGAGCAAATCTGGTTCCATCCAAATTAGTTTAGAATGAATCTTGGGGGGACAAGAAGAGAGAGGAGGAAAGATGCAGAGGAGCAGGGGGAGGGTGACAGAGTAGGAGGTAGAGAGACAAAGTGAAAGAGAGAAGGAGAAAGTGGGAGAGATAGAGGAATGGGAGTGGGTGAGAGTGGGAACATGAGAAAGAGAAAGGAATGAAGAGAGTAGGGAAATGTGGGAAATAAAGTGTGAGGGAGAGTGCAGGAAAAGGAAATAATAAGTGTAAGAGGGAATAAAAGAGAGGAGAATGAGACAACGAAATGAGAGTGAGGGGACCTGTTGAATAAATTCTCCTATCCCAAAGATAGATATCTGACTCAGAAAGACACCTGTTATGAATGAGTATTGGAGATAAAATAACTCACTTTTTTGTTCTGCATATGATCCCTTTTACTTTTATTTGACTTGCTAAAATAGCAAATAAAAAGCAAAATAGCAAAACATGCTGGGCTGTAGGTTGCCCACTCCTGGTCTAATTTTTTTATTATTACAACAGTTTGTCATATTGTATAAAATACATTAGTAGTTGATTTAGTTCATATAGATTCACCAAGTATCAACCCCTCCTGTATCTGTATAATGTCTGTTTTTTTTTTTTACAAATAAAGTCAAGCTTAAAAAAAGAAATAAAAAAATAAAAAGACAATTGTTTGCATCAATGTAGTAAGATAAGCCCTTTGGAGATATATTTAGCAGCATAATAATAATAAACAAAAAAAGCTTGTAGAGTACAGCAACTAATGTAGGGAGTTAGTGTTTTATAATACTGTATATTGTCTATTTTAGAAATGAAAATATGCAGCATTTCAAAGTATCAGTCTAATTGGATGGGTTAGTAAAATGGGTGTTATTAAAGATCTGACTGTTTTCACAGTAATTTTAATTTCCTCTCATTCCGAATTAACAGAAAATGCAGCTTTTTACAAAGTATATAGTGAATTCTAATATCATTTGATGGTATTTTATTCTGTTGGGAATTAATGTGTTTAAAATGCTATATAATGCAGGGCTTGTAGAGCCCAATATAACAATAACTATTCATCAGCTCAATAAAACAGTCTCATACATGTTTTAACCTAACATCAGATGACAAGGAGTTTAAACTACAGAAAATATCAACATACAAAAGCACTCTAATTAGTGAGAGAAACAGAAGAAAGGAGAAAAAAGAACTATATGAAACAAACAGATTGATGTAGATGATATTAAAGGAATTCCTAAGGTAAACAAGTCACCTATATTATTTCTGTAGACAACCGATGAACACTCATGCACACACACATACACTCGTACACATACACATATAATGATGATGTCATGAACTGGCTCAGTATGGCAAAGTTAAATGAATATTGAAGGCAATGTTCCAATCTGCCAAAGCAGCACATGATCTAAGCTTAAATATGGGTTCATTAATCGAGCACCTGTCCTACTTAGCAAATTACTTAGTACATATTGGCCCACATCTTCACCAGCATACAATATCAATGCAAACAATAAATTAATACCAATATTTTAGCAGCAATATGATAAAGGAGTAACTCTTCACCGATTTCTATTTTTTAGTCAGTTACTACATAGCTTTTACCTGGGATCAGAGAAACAGCATGCCCTGAAGCAAAATACACTTCTGCATTGCATACTCCTTGGCATATGCTGCACAAAGAAACTAATAAGTAGATATAAGGCAGGAGAAGCATAAAAAAGCATTTATTTGGGCTTATTTTAGCTCAGACTTCTATTTGTGCATTCCCGTGACTGATAAAAACTTAGAGAGGTGGGCCAGTCATCTACTCTGTCATTCAACAAAGTGTGCATTCGACATTAACCCTTTGAGTGCCAGAGGGGTGCGCTATGCATTTCAAAGCAATGCACTCAAACGGTTAATCCAATGTGAATTGAATCACAGTAGTTGTAAATATTGCCAGCTTTTAAGGGACAGTAAAGACTATGGATAACTTTAGATTATATCAATGACCCTGTTGTTAGTTGCAAATGCACATGTTTGTTGTGAACTGAGAATTAATCTTTATCTTTTTTAAAGAAAAAATTACCCTTTCCTATCTACTACAGAATGGGCTTCCAGAGCAGCTCAGATTCTGGCAAATCACACACCTATATGTACGCATGCATGTAGGGCACACCTGCACCCAAACCCTGCCACTGCTCAGTTTAAATTAACAAAGCCCTGATGTCAATTCATATGGTATGTGCAGGAAATAACAAAGCCCTGATGCCAATTCATATGGTATGTGCAGGAAATAACAAAGCCCTGATGCCAATTCATATGGTATGTGCAGGAAGTAAAAAAAAGGGAGAAAATAACAGAAATCCCTGTGCTCCTTATTAGCACAGAGTAATAGGGAGAACTATTGGTGTAATAGGAAAGTAAATAGGCTTTAAGCCAGTGAAGCACACGAAAATTGGTGTATCTACTTATTTTAGTGTAGAATCCTATTAGTATATTAATTTTCTAATGTCTGAGTATTAGCAGTTTTCTGTACGGCTAAAAATTAGTGAGATTACTTCACTGAAATGTGTGAGAACTGATCTGGGCACACCATCAAGTGTTTGACTGTGGGAGTGTGGCAGCTGGTGTTGCTATGTAACACTTGCATTTCAGAAGGGACATGCTCTTTTGTGAACTTTAGTGAAGCCTGCTCACCTCCAAGATGACTAATCTGGCAGCAACCTCATGCTGAAATTTAGAACAAGTTAAGGGTACAGTTTATTTATAGGAAGAACGTACAGTATAGTTGCCGCTCAGTGTCAAGCTGGGGCACATAGGGCCCACCATAGATTTAAAATTGTCAGAGCCCACTTGAAGTGAGTAATGTATGTGCCTATTATGTGGCAGTTTTTGTTTATATATTAACCCCTTAGTGTTAGACAGGTCTCCAGTGCATTTCAAAACAGTGTGATGGAGACCTTTATAGCATACAGTGTGTTATAACAGATACATGTGTGTTGAGTGTTTTGGGGATAAACATACATTTACAGCTGACTGGCTAGCCTGCAGGGGCTTAAATAATTCATTTAGTTGTAAAATTAGCCCACGTACAGCTGGCTCTTGTTTGCACTCTCCTTCAACTTGGAATGCCTGGGACAGATTAAGTATCCACAATACCTTGCATTGCTAAACTGTCACCCCAAACTCCTGTAATGTGCTGTCTGAGGAGACCTGTGTGAGAGAAGATTAATGGAGGAATTGCTTTCTAGAGAGCAAGCTGTCTTTTTTCAGAATGAGCACAGTTTAACTTTTTTGTGAAATGTTTTGATGTTATTAGCATGGGTGTACACAGAAATGTTTCCGGGGAGGGGGGGGGGGTAAGCCATAATATGACCCCCAGGCAAGCCCGCCCAGCCCTATGTTTAGATGAAGTGGTCAAGTGTGTAGGGGATATGCATGGTTATTCGTGGACAGAGTTTTGTTCAATCAAGTCTGATTCACTTAAATATAATTTTGAAATGTTTTCATTGATTAAACATTAAACAATCATTCATCACAAAAACATATTTTTCACTGCACATGCATATGCACAGCACTATCCACTCTTCACTGTAAATGAGGGAACTTGTAGTTTCAAAAAACAGTAATTTAGGAATGAGACTACCAGCCAACAAGTGGTAAGTGATTGCAGATGTCCCCTGTAACATATATCTATTTGCCATGTTTGCTAAATATCAGTCAAGTATATTTTGTTGTAGCCCTGATGTAAGAAAAATGAGATGGCATCAGAAATGCTGTCAAGGAAATAGTCTTTGGAAATCAACACATTTTGTTCCTATTGAACCAATTTAGATAAAATGTCATCAGTTTGATGAGATTGTGACTGACTCCTTCACTTCCAAATTTCAGCTTTGTCAAAGGGTTTAATCATTTTAATGCCAGAGGGTTATGCAGTGAATTGAAAAGTAGTACATTGCATGCTCCTCTGGCATTCAAAGGGTTATTTGTTATATGTTTGAAAAGGGTCATTCAATATAGGAAAGCATTTGAACAATAACTATACTAGTACTATAGTGAAGCTATAATAAGGTAAATATAGCATTTTCTAACACTATTTGATAGAAAAACATCATTTTTAATCACCCTATTTAATAATTTGGTAATGTATGTTTGTCAGAAGGTGTCATGTGCAGTACAGACTGCCCATGCCGCGGCTGATTACGGAGCAGGGTGCTCAGAATTCAGACCATAGTTGCACAGAGGGGACTACGATCTGAATTCTGAGTGCCTGGCTCCTTTATCAGCCGCGGCATGGGCAGTCTGTACCGTGCATGACTGCTCCGCAGCCATTGCTGCCTGACACTGTGGCCCGTGTACACGGGCTATTCAACTAGTTATATTATGTTATTCTACACAACATTTACTGAGGCTGAGGTATTATGAAGAACTGAAGTAATTTTGCAGCATGCCCTCTGCAAGGACAAATAAAAGTTCCCAGAGGTCTTCAACACATTGCAGAGCAATGGGTAAATAATAAAATCCCAATTTAAATCAACAGTGATTTTTGTTTGTCCCGTATGGTGCAGTTACTTTACTGCAGAGCCGTTACTGTTTTTCTTAGTAAATCAGCATCACTTTAAAGCAGAACTTTCAACTTTAATACACCGTGTCTCCTATGGTTAGTCTAGTAAAATGGTTTGTAGATTGCAGTTTGTTTTTTTCTGTAAGCACATACTTTATGAAATAAGATGTATTAAAGGTGAAAGTTCCGCTTTAAAGAAAATTGAACACACTGCATCCTATCATGTTACCCACATGTACATAGCTCTCTCCTCCTTGCTTGGCACAATCCTATATAATAATTCACTAGGATGTTTGACAGAAGCCGTCATGCGCAGTAGAGACTGTCCAAATGCACAGAATGCTGGGAGTTCTGTGTTGGGAGCAGTCTGTGCTTTCGGGCAGTCTCTACAGTGCATGACTGCGTCAGCGGCAGGACGCAGAGCTGGACCGGCCTCTTAACCCTTTGAGTATCAGAGGGGTATGCAACGCATTGCAAAGCAATGCGTTGCATACCCCTCTGACCCTCAAAGGGTTAACATCACCCGGAACTTGGCTCGAATAGATGGGATTTTACAATAGTACTCCATATGTAGACTGTGCTGCTGTACTGAGCCAGGTCATGATACAAAAGTCTGAGAATAAAAGAGAGAAATACCATTTTAAGCAGACATGATTAAAAACTTTATACAGAGGGTTGAAAGCAATTTTTCTAGCACACTATATAGATAGCTTTTTATCTGTGATGAACTTATTCCAAATCATTTTCGTGACAGTTTTACTTAAAATGTACAACTTCACAGCATCCCTCTTTAGAAAATGCCATGACACTGTTTGTGATGGGGTTGTGATTTAAACTGCACAAAGGAGGAGAACTACTGTCAGAAAACATGCACGTTCGTGCTTTGAAATATTTGTGCTCAAAGGTTTCTCTGTGGCTCACAGAGACTGGCTTGTGTACACTAAAACATTTTTGACAGACCCTGGGCTTCACAGACACTAAATCTAACACCTCTCTGCTTTTTACTTTAGCAGGAGTTATAGCCAAATGTGAGCTTACCTCACTTAGTTTATTGCAAAAACTAAGAAATAGCATGCAATCTCCATAACTGCCAAGATGTCGTTTGGGATCAGTTTATCTGGTTTTGTACAAGACTTTGAAAAAATGAAACAAAGAGGTAAAACTCAAGACATAGGCCAACATTTACAATGCAGCAAGTAAAACTTTACTTGTGTGAAACTGCATTTCCATTATTTGACCAGTCTTCCAACTTTCCTCTTGATATCTGAGGAATATGTTTTGGAGATTGAGGCTGATTTACTGAGCATAACAAGAGCAATTCTGAGGCAATGCAGCTGTATGACAGGGGACAAAGAAATGGGTCTATTGATTTAACCCTTTGAGAACCACAGTAGTATCCAACACGTTGAGGATTATGCATTTAGGTGTGATAAAGAGGTGATAACATGGAGATGCCTTTTCTAGTGAAATCACTTCTCCAATTCCTATGTTATTCTGTGGAGCCAATTCACCAACATTTCTTACGTTTTGGAGATCTTAGTGCATTGGCTCCATAAAATAACATAGTTACTAGAGAAGTGATATCACTGGAGAAGTCATCTCCACTTTATCACCTGTTTATCACGCCTTAGTGCATAACCCCCTTTGTGTTGCAATGCTTTAGAGACCGTTCTGGCACTCAGAGTGTTAAAATGAACTTGCACAACCTTGCCTCAAAGGTCTCTAATGCACTGCAAAGCATAGCAATGTGTTGGAGACCCCCGACATTCAAGGAATTAAAATGAGAATTTGTATTGTAATGTGCAGGAGACATCTAAGGCACTCAAAAGGGTTAAAATGATCTTGTAAAACATTGATTTGGAGATCTCCAACACATTGCAAAAACAATGTGTTGACGACCTCTCTGGCATTCAAGGAGTTAAAATGGGAATTTACATTGCAATGCATTGGATACCTCTCTGGCACTTAAAATGGTGGCATGAACTTGTAAAACCTTCAGTGATACAGAGGATTGCAATGCACTGTAGACTTCCCTGGCACTCAAGGAGTTAAAATGGGAATTTGTATTGCAGTGTGTTGGATACCTCTGACACACAAAGGGTTAAAATGAACTTGTAACCCATTTGATGATAGTGAGGTCTACAATGCATTGCAAAGCAATGTGTTGTAGACCACTCTGGCATTCAAGGTGTTAATATGGGGTTTTGGAGAATTTTTGGTCCCCTATAGTGCAGTTAGTTCATTGAAGAATTTGGTGACGTCTTCTTGGACATCAGTCTCTATTGTCAGTAGCAAATCTGTACAACAGACTCAACAAGAAAAGGTTATTTTCTGGCTGCAGGGTGCTAGTACTTACTGCCCATCCATGTCTGAAGAAAAAACCTATAGGCAAAGTTATTCCACTTCCTACAAGAACTGTGATTGTAACAACCGTGACAAAGAAGCATGCCTCCCGAATCCCAAGTGTCCCACTTTAGGACCCAAATCCCTCTGCCTCGCTTTCCCCTCCCTGATGTCCCTCTTTTTAGGAGATCAGACTGTGTTGTGTGCATAAAAGTATATCACACTGATCCACAGCAATAAAACTCATATTAACCCTTTGTGTGCCAGAGGGGTACACAACGCATTGCTCTGCAATGCGTTGCGTACCCTTCTGGCACTCAAAGGGTTAATGTCTGTTTAAACTTCAGTATGTGTGTTGATAAATTAGTTTGTGTAAATAAAATTATTTGATTTTGCTCTAAGTTATTTATTCCGTTACACAAAGAGATGCCGATAGATCCTGAAAGTAACTAAAAATTCTTGGTACTGCCCCACTCGCCAGCCATGCCCCCAGAAACACCCCCTAAAACACAAGTGTCCCTCTTGGCCATCTGAAATGTTGGGAGGTATGGAGCAGGAAAAGCTGGAGAGGATATTATACTAAGAAACTGAACAATTCTGGCGCAAATAGGCTATCCATAGGGCGTAAATAAAATTTCCCAAATTCCCCTTGATTTAACCCCTTACTACCCAAGGACGTACATGTACGTCCCGAGCGGATGTCGCAGGTGGACAGAGGACGTACATGTACGTCCCGGAAGTCATTTAAACTAATGAAAAAAAAATGTTCGGCGGGCATTAAGTGCCGGCCATGTGCGCGCGTAGCCGGTCACTAAGGGGTTAAAAGGGAATTTTTTTTCTCATTGTATGATTTTATGTTAAAACATGTATGAGGCTTTATTACTTAGTCTTCATTGCCAGTGTTACTTTATCCACATACTTTGTTAAGCCATTGAACACTAACATCCATGAGGTAAATAGACATATTTAAATATTTTGCTCCAATATTGCTCCCGTCCATCTTTTGAACATAAGCTTCAAAGCGTCACTACTGGACACTGGTTCATATTTGAGTGGCTGATGTACTAATTAAAATGGTGTGATTCCAACTGAACAAATACAAATTGTCTAAATCCCTAATCATATAAATTTGTCTGAACCCTTTGAATGCTAGTCTTCAGCCCATTTATCTGAAATGCATTGGAAACCTATGTAGAAACCAAGCTAGCAAGCGACCAATTTAAATCAATAGGGAGTTTGGCACTATTTATTATCTTCGTACTGTGCAGCTGGCATTGCACTAGTTTTCTTAGTACATCAGACACAGTGTTTCTTAAAGGTTAGTTCTCTGGGGACACACCAAAAGGTCAAGTTTCAAGATATCTCCTCATAATCAAAGGTGTCTAATTAGTGGCTCAGTCACTGTGATTGGATTAACAGTGCTTAATTAGTAATATCCTTTAAATCTGCCTCATATGAAAGCACCAGCCTGTGGTGTCTCCATTGCTTTCTGAGAGGCCAGCTAATCCTTTGATACATGTGAGTAACTGACCTATCAATGTGTCTTTGGGAAAAAATATTTTAGCCATTTGAGTGCCAGAGGAATAAGCAATGCATTGATTAGCAATGTGTTGCTAATCCATCTGATATTCAAGGGGTTAAAGTTTCTACACCAAGGTCCATATGGATAAAGAAAATGGCATCATTCTCAAGAAAAATTAATAAAATTCCCATTGATTTCTTTGGAGATGTCTCCTGCATAGAATTAGAAAAACCTCATTTAACTTGTAGAGTGCAATAGCGGTGCAGAATACAGACTTGGTCAGCTATTCCTGCCCAACATGTCACTGGTGACATGATTGATGCCACCAGTAACTTGGCAACACCAGTAACTTCCCTGATCCCATCCACTCCTACCCAGAAGTTCAGGTAGGGTGGAAGAAGGGAAGAAGCCACACTGCTCTCCTGCTGTCTCCTATATTGGTCTCCCAGCACTATCGGCTGGGAGACCAATAGCTTGGAGGACAGCAGGACATGTCCTACGCCCCCCAACAAGGTCTGAGTATTAAAATAAACACATAAATATTTCATTAATAAAATGAGTAAATAAGATGTGTGCCAGAGGGATGAGCAGACAGGGCATTTCAAAAAAGAAAAGTGGAATGTGTAGGTTAGCACTTCTGGCACCCCATACAGTATGTCAACCCATACTAATGGGGTACCATTTTTTTGAACTTGAAGAAAAATACTGAACGCAAAATGAAATTCTATAATTTTCAATAGCATTACTAAAACAGTGCACATCACATTAAAAATAAAACATAAATAGAGACCCACATATGCTTTAGATGGGCCACCACTGCAATGTCCTTGAGGGATTGCCCCAACATTGAAATCAGAAGTGGGTATGTGTTTAATGTTTTATTTTTAACTAGTTGAACAGCCCGTTACACGGGCCACAGTGCCTCTGGCAGCCGGTCGCGGGGCAGTCACGCGCAGTAGAGACTGCCCGCGCCACTGCTGATACAGAGCTGGACGCTCCTTCGGAGCGTTACACACAACTTAGCGAATTATTATATAGGATGTGATGTTCACTCTTGTTTTTTTAGTATTGTTATACTGCACTTCTGCGGTCTGTTGGAGTGGCGTGGCTCTGAGGGGATTGACTTTTTCTATTTGGAATGGTGGGTCTGCCCATTGATGCCACTACAATCCACTGACAACAGGTGCAAGTTTTATTTTATTCTGTATTATTTTTCAGAATATAATATAATATATAATTTATGTATAGTAGGCTGCCAGCTTGCTTTCTGCTGTCTTGACGATTGTGGCGCCTGTCTTGACACCTGTGATCCAGTAGCAGGTTGGTTGTCCATACAAGTACTTTTTGGTAGATATAGATGTATGCAGACTCATATTGGCAAACAGAGTTATAATTATATAGTCTGTATGATCTTTTAATACATTTATATAAATTTGTATTTGGATACATTCCGTAGTATATTCTCCTTAATTGGTTGCTGATTATAAAAGTGGAGGCAATTAGAACTAGTTTATCTATTTAAAGGGATAGTAATATTTTATTTTCAGATTATTTAATATTGTAGGTGTTAAAAAATAAATTGATTGATATATGTCTTATCTCTCAATCCTTTATGGGTTGAGAGATATAACCAGCTAAAGATACCACTTTCTGGCTGTTTCCCAAAGTCAGCGCTCAAGCTGACAGATGCAGAATCCGGTTGTAATGGAAGCTCACTGCTCCCGGTTCTCTGTGCTCGATACGGTGTCGTTCTCGAACCGGAAACCTCCAACCCATAGTCGGTGAACGTGTACCCCTCGAACATACTACATACAATAACTAAAATGTTCGACATACATTAAACATAGTATATGATCCAAAGTCTATGAATTTAAGTCTTTGCTCTTAGGTAATAGCTGGCCAGTTCGTACAACAAGGCACAGCATACAGTTCAAACAGCCCTAAATGTCCACAGTCTTTGGACGAATAGTTCAAGGGCCAGACAAGGGCTCAAGTAATGGGTAGGATCCATTACACCAGTCATTTGAATGGATGGAGGCTCTTCAGCAGAGCCAAAATCACTCTATCTACAAATAAATACTTCATTGGAATGGTCTATAAAGTGTGCCTGGTTTGCAAGTACACTTTGTAGACCATTGCAATGAAGTATTTATTTGTAGATCGCACAATTTCGGCTCTGCTGAAGAGCCTCCATGACCGGATTCTGCATCTGTCAGCTAGAGCGCTGATTTGGGGAAACGGCCAGAAAGTGGTAACTTTAGCTGGTTGTATCTCTTAACCCATAAAGGTTGGAGAGATAAGACATAGATCAATTTATTTTTTTAACACATACAGTATTGAATAATCTGAAAATAAAACATTACTACGTATCCCTTTAATGTCTCAATCTTTGTTGATAACACTAAGCTGTGTAAGGAAATACATACATAGCAGGATGTTTTTTTACTCAGCAGAATGATTTAGATAAACTGAGTGAATGGGCAGAAAAGTGGCAGATTATATTTAGTGTAGTTAAATGTAAGGTTATGCATTTGGGCTGTAGAAACAAATGCTGCATAAACACTAAATGAGGGATTCCTCATTAGAGAGAGATTTAGGAGTAGTGATAGATGATAGACTTCACAGCAGTGTACAGAGTCACTCAGCTGCTGCAAGAGCAAATAGGGTACCATCATGCATAAAAAGGGGTATAGATGCATGGGATGCATAAATAAATCCCTTGTAAGGCCTCATTTAGAATATGGAGTACAGTTTTGGGCACCTGTTCTTAAAAAGGCATTAGTGAACTGGAAAAAATGCAGAGACATTCAACAAAACTGATAAAGGGATTGGATGATCTGAGTTATAAAGAGAGACTAGCCAAACATTTAAGGGGGGATATGATTACCATTTACAAATATATTAGAGGTCATTACAAAGAACTCTCCAAAGAAATATTTATTCAAAGATCTGAGATAAATACAAGAGGTCATCCATTAAGGATTGTGCTTTCGACTAAAATAAAGGCAGGGATTTTTCACATTAAGGGCAGCAAAGGTATGGAAGTATTTGCCTCTGGATGCTATCCTTGCAGATACTGTAATTGCTTTCAAATAGTAATGGATCCCTATATAGGACAGAACAATATTTATAATTATGACAGATAGCTTCAAAACAGATAAGGTCCAAGGAAATATCTGACTGCCATTCGGAGTCAGAAAGGAATTTCTTTACTCACTTGGGGCATGAGCCTTCCCTGGATAAAAAGGAGAGATTTTGCATTGGTTGGCCTTGATGAACACGTCTTTCATTTTTAGCCTTATCAGCTATGTTACAATGTTACTATAACTTCTCACATGAAGAAAAATGTAGTTCTCATGAAGTGCCTAATAAAACTGAATTAATTCTAAGTTAGACAATATATAGTTATCCCATATATAACTAGAAAGTTACCAATGGGAATCATACCTCAACAGATGGATAGCAAAAATGCTGAAAATGTGTCCGTCCAGCAGGATGCACAAAATTCCCAACGCCTCTGGCACTAAAAGGGTTAAGTCAAGTGAAATATTATCTTATAGTACAGTTGGTTTGGCCCAGAATTGTCCACTCTCTTTATGCATCTGGTCAACAGAGAGGCTTCCTGTGAGTCATTATTTTTGTGTTTATTTGTATCTGCAAGATTTTAGGTTTTTACTATGTTGCATTAAACTGGGGCAAATAAACATTCCGTAAATTCCCATTCATTTAAATGGAGTTTTTAACCCTTTCGTGCTAAAGAGGTGAACAACATATTGCTTCACAAGAACACTAACATATGGGTATATTACTTTAACCTTTACAGATAAGATCAGTGTGTATGCCTTGCACACATACCTTTAGTGATTAAATGGTATACATAATAATAATAATTATATATATATATTAATAATAATTATATTTATATATATATATATATATATATATATTCTGCTGGGGCCAGCTTAATTTAAAAGTTATTATTTACTTTTTGTTTCAAACTAAATTGTTAGCAATAGTGCCACCTGGTGTCCAGGTTTTTTTTCTTACATTCTATGGGAGAAATGCGCTACTGGATATTGCTCTCCATGTATTGGGATAGGGACAGTGCCGACAGTGCCATCAGTTTTGACAGTATAAACTATAAAAACCTTTGAATAAAACAACTGCCAGAAGTGGGATAACTTATTTTTTTTCATAATTCAATTTTACTGATCCTTTAATATAAAAATTAAAATTCTTACAAATACTTTTACTGAAGTTATTTTTGCAGAAAGCAGAATTAGTCAAAGTAAAGCTGAATTATAACAAATAATGCATATGCAAATAACATTAGATCAGTAGCCAAAATGCAGTTGACAGTTAAATGCCTTTAAACCTTTGAATGCTAAATGGGTATCCAATGCATTGAAAAAGGTTAAAGGAATAACAGAATTAGTGAGACCAAAATAACTGTTATTTCAAATGATGTGTGCAACAGGGTCTGTTGCTAGGACACTGTGGTACGTACAGCAATATAAAACTAATAATAATATATAATAATATAATATAAAACGTCTTCTACTACCCATGTTATCTTAACACTGCATGGCATACTGAGCTACAAAAAGTGCTGCATTTTTATGGTTTCTCATTATGTAGATTGGGCAACCACTTAGCATAACTAATTGTGAGGGATGCCTGGACTATGCTGTCACAACCACTGTGTTGAGTTGTGGCTGTTGCTCAGGGGGTGCCATCAATCAATACATTTTAAGATAGTAAATATGTTCCAAAATTGGGACCTATGTGCAAAAAGTAAAAAAATAAAAACAAAAAGACTGCGGTATCACTAAAATGTGTCATGCTGAAGAAAGGATTCATTAAAATTGTTTGTCTGACTTTTTTTCTGGTAGTAATAAATATTTTGCTCTTTTGTTTGAGAAATAAAGCCTCTGTGGTAGGTCATAATGTCAGACAGTGGTTAAATGAACTGGATATTGGAAGAAGCAATGCACTGGAGACTGCTCTAATATTGAAAGGCTTAAAAGCCCCCACTTTTCTTAGTAAATCAGCCTCAGTATTTTCAGTACTCTCTTGATGTAAGACAGTTGATGCCCTGGCTATCTGGAAAAGACATACTGTGGCCTACTACACTCTTGTTTCAGAGCTCCTTACTTCAAGTAAATGTAGAGATTGGCGAAACTACCATGATTAATTTTGTGGATTAGTTTGGAGGAACTTGAGAAAAGTCAGTTTTGATAAATCATTTTGGAATAAACAAATGAAAAAGTTTGACACTGGGAGTGGGCAAAAGAAAGAAAGAGAGAGATTACTTAAGAGGCCCTGCTTTGTGAATAGTAGTAAAACAGTTCTCATGCCTTGTTTGTATGAATAGTGACCTAAACAATAATCTGTTTTAAATGGTGTTCAGGGTATACGAAGAAGACTTCTCCAGTGATATCACTTCTCCAATTCCTATTTTATTCAATGGAGCCAATTCACTAATTTTTTTTTACGTTTTGGAGATCTTAGTGCATAGTGTCCATAGAATAACATAGGGACTGGAGAAATTATATCACTGGATAAGTCAACTCTGCTTTATAACTTATCACGCCTTAGTGAATAATCCCCCTTCTCTTTTTTAACATTACATGATTGTTGTAGCCTGGGGTACATAGGGGTATGTGAATTAGTTGACATGTTTTATTGGCTAAGCAGAGCCAGTTCCCATGGGCAAGACATTCAGCGTGGCCCTATCTCAGCACGGCAACACCCACACTCCTCACAGAACTTCCACCCAGTGCCATCCACAGTTGTCTGGGATAGGAAATACCCATAACCTATAACAAATAGAAACCAGAAGCTATCAAATACATTGTCCATTATAAGGGTATATACACTGGAAAATAAACTGAACACTATTTAGTGACGAGACGGGTGTACAACATTGCAAAGCTTTATAAATAATCGGTAAACAAATTGTATCCATAAAAGTGGAGATGGTAGAGGGAGACTGAAATAATTTTTACTGGAAAAAATTATAGACAACGAATTTTTTACATGCCCTAAGGTACCCTAAAATATGGTTTCAATAGACCACAGTATGAGGGTTATGCACTAGACATGTGCAAATTCATTTGGAGACATTCGGATTTTGTCGAAAATGGGGTCATTCGGAGTCATTCGGCCAATCCGAAACTCAAGGGTCATTCGGAAAAAATTATCCGACTCCGAACAGCCCAGGTCCGAAATTCGTCGAAACTTTCGGAAGTTTTGGCAATCGACACATTTCCAAAAGTTTTGACTACTTTTGACCAGGACTTTTTTGTACTTCCTGTGCGCGCTCAATTACTTTCCCTCCATAATTTTCCCTCCATGTCTCTAGTCCAATTCCATTCTCCGTTTCATGCACTACTTCCCTCTTTTGTCTGTATTCGAATAGCCTTCTTCGTTTCATGATGGGGGTTGGACTAATGACACAGTCACACAGACAGACAGCCTGCATTTCCTCATTGCGTTGTTGGAGCTCAGAGAGAGAAGAGATTAGAGAGTGTACAGTTGTTGTGTAGGCAGGCAGGTAGCATTAGGCTAGGCATAGGTAGGCAGCCAGCATAAGTTCCAGTTATTGCCACTGCAAGAGCAAGTAATATTTGTTCCTGTGCAAAATATAAAAAAATATTAGGTATTTGTTCGAATACAGGGCCAGCCCTTACATGGGTCCCAGTGGGTCCATGGACCCAGGCGGCACTTTGACAGGGGCGGCAATTTGCCGTCCCATAGCATGTTTATTTTGTGCTCTTCCACCAGTTCTGTGTTGCAGGGTGTCCCATCAGTGTGACTGTCAGCAGCCGGGCAGCCCTATGCTCACTCAGTGGCGATGCCTGCTGACTGCTTCAGTGACGTGAATTATGTGATAGTGAAACATTATGCCTATTTTGTATTGTTTATCTCCCACCTAAAGTCAAGACTTGAGTAAATAGGTCTACCATCCCAGATTTGCTAGAGAGGTTTTACAAATACAGGAGGGTGCCCCCTGTACGAAATGAGTCTAAACATTTGGGATCCCTAGTATGAGTGCACAACAGTGCATGATGTGTCCTGAACAGGATTGCTGTGAGGTGTCTCCACCCAGAAGGTGCTGGCTGGGCTGAGCTTCAACATTGTGATGAGTGACCAACTAAGAGCACAGTGCCAGACTTAATCTGCAGCCATAGCATCACCCCCTCCTGCTCTCCGGGTCCCTCTGACTGGCAATAACAGGTGAGTCACTAAGAGATCTGAAGCCTTTCTGGAAGTCCTTTCACTTGGAAAGGGGCTAGGTATTACTTGGGGGAGTTGCCTCGTGTGTAAATAATTTCTAGGTGGGAGATGAATGTGCATCACTTATGTGTTTCCTAACAGTAGTTAGAATACAACTCCCATCATCCCCTGATTATGACGTTGGGAAATGGCCAGCAATTACCGTAGAGCCCTGTATTGCACACTCACGGAAAACAGTGATATTGCTATACTAAGACAATGCTGTGGACCCCTCTTCAGTATAGATGTCAAGCATTTTTTTTATTTCTCTCCTGTTTTGCAGTTTGTTCACAACAGAATGTCTCAATTTTTCTTTTTAACACATTACATCTATCACATTACAATCATTGATGTTTATTCTTGATGTAGTATGAAACACTACAATGTATAAACACATAGAGTTATCTGATATGAGGGGAAATCAGGATAGGAAAACGAGAGAGAGAAATTTGGGTACTAAAGAGGGACAGTAGGGTAGGAGGCTGGTACCAGAAAATGAAACCTTAATCTTTACCCATGTACTAACATAGAATGTGACATGTAGTTTGTCCATGTTCGAGTCGACCACTTATGTTGAGTAGGATGTGACAGGCATGGGTTTTCAATGTTCGAGCATATGCTATATTGAAGGACAGGCATGGGGTTTCGATGTTCGAACATATGCTATATTGAAGGACAGGCATGGGGTTTCGATGTTCGAACATATGCTATATTGAAGGACAGGCATGGGGTTTCGATGTTCGAACATATGCTAAATTGAATGACAGGCATGGGTTCTCGATGTTCGACGTTTTCATTGTGACTGGCATCCCATGCTGGAGTAGAGGTGACATGCACAGACTGGCAATGTACGACAATGTCCGTTTTTGGGATGGATCTTTTTCTAAATGCACACCCTGTCTGCAAAGAATGATAGTTGTGTGCACGGAGGCGCACTGCTATAATTTAACCCATGTTAAATTCGGCAGAATAATTCGGTATGGATCAGAATTTTGTTCGAATCGAATAGGCCCGGTCCGAAATTAGGATCATCCGAATTAGAAAAAAAAAATTTGTCCGAATTCTACCGAAAATTTTGCCCGTGCACAAGTCTATTATGCACTGTGATAAAGAGGCAATATCACTTTTCCAGTGATATCACTTCTCCAGTCCTATGTTATTCTATAGCGCCTATGCACTAAGATCAAAGTTTGAGAAATCTCAGTGCATTGGCTCCATAGAATAACATAGGACCGGAGAAGTGATGTCACCAGAGAAGTTATCTCCACTTTATCACCCCTTTATCACACCTTAATGCATAACCCCCTATGTCTTTCTCAGATATCCAAGTCAATAAATAGATATATTGCACTAGGAGGAAGTGTTTGTGTTGATTTACCCCTTTGCATCAAATATGCACTTTGATAAATATTTGCAGAGGCTAATGTATTACATTTAGTGGGGCAGACCAAGTGGAAGCAAATACAAAGGCTCATCTAAATAAATTGGGCTTTTTACCCCTTGAATGCTAGAGAGCTCTCCAATGCAAATCCCCATTTAGATCAAAGGGAATTGTTGGATTTTTAATGTATTCCATATGCTGCAGCATGTTTGCCCCAGAACTGTACCATTTCTTAGTGCATCAGCCACATTGAGTATTCACTGACTGCTAGTGCACATGCATTTTTTTTTTCAAAATCAGTCTGCTCAGGGCATGATATGGAAACAATACAGACAGCAGACTAAAAAACAATTGAGTACCAAAGTGCTAGGAGATATTATGTTTAACAATTTTTAACCCCATGACAACCAAAGGGTTGTGCAACTTATTACTTCTCAATGTTTTTAACATGTCTCTGAATCTCATGGGGTTAACCAACTTATTTTTGAATTATTCAACATTATCTGCAAGTAAAATACAAACTAAGGTATGATTCAATTATTCTTTTAAAGATTTTCTATTGGTGCTTTCACATTTTTGTGTATTACTCAGTGAGTCTGTAGTTCTTCAGAAGTTGGCCTTGATTACATTTACTAAGGGGAACAAAGCAGTGTAAATAAATAAATAACAAAAATGTTTCCCCACTCTCCCTTGTTCATTAGGCTGGATCGGATTTCAGTTTGAAGTGACACTTTTTCCCACCATGCATCTAATTAACAAATACTTGTTTACCTTTAATGACCAGAAGAGCCAGCATGACAACACATTTCACTCCTCTGGTCCTTAAAGGCTTCATGGTAAATATTATGGATATCAGAAAGAACCAATAAAGTTGCTCAGGAATGGAAAGAAGCAAATATCAACCCCATGTGTCAACCCCATGAAGTGCCTATATACATACCTGGGAACTTCTGGTTATGGACTCCCCGGAGAGGGGAGTCCTGTGGTGCCAGTGAGGGAGATGAAAGATGCAAATTGAGTCAAAAAGGGGTGGGACTTAATCACAAGTGGGGGAAGGACTTACAAAACTTTAAAAAACTGTAGTAATAGGCTGGGGAAGAAGGAGAAGTGGGTGGGGAGTTGGGGGAACACAGTAGAAATGCACAGCTCTCCAGCATCCAGAGAATCAGCCTCTGCCCAGGAGACACGGTAATTAGCTGCACAAACCGGAGTATCCGGGGCAAATCTGTAGAGTTCCCACCATTCCTATATATTATCTATTAAATACTATGGAATATAAACATAATCTCCATACTTTCTCCAGAGCTCATACACCAATTAAAATTCCCCTTTTCACCTTTCAATGAACTTCGTGGGTGAGGAGGGGAGGTCCTGCATGATTACAGTGTCTCCACAAGCTTCTAAGGCTGTGCCAAACACTTACCATTTGTGTATCAAAGTTTAGTACAATGCAATATTTTGCACAGCATCTTAGTGGTTAAAGTTAATTAAAAAATGTGGGTTTCTTAGGATTCCCACATGAATAAATACATATTTGGTTTGCTAGTTGCAGTGTTGGGGCCTGAGCCTGTACCCATTAGAGAGACATCTCCCCTTACACAGAATAAACAAATTATGAGATCATTTACATCAGCCTCGTTGGGGTGGGTGAGGGAGGGGGTATAAACATACTGTTCTGTATAAAAACAGGCACTGGAATAATTTTTTTTATCCCCACACCTGCCTAATGCCAATTTACTTACTCTGAAAATTCTCCTTTTAATGCCACTTTAACTGACAGGATGGAAATGGGCAGTCTGTGGTGTTTGGGGCATTCAATTCCTCTAAATCTTGTATTAAGCAATGTATTAAACAGGCACAAGGGAAATGTTTTTTTTTTTTTTGCTGTTATTTTACTTCATTTTCCTGAACATGCTAAGAGACAAGTTTAATGGGATTGCTAACATTGAAGTTTTAATTATAGTTGTGTTGGGACTGAAAGAACACACTACAGTGATCACTACACTACGCACTACAGTGATTACTACAATTTAGTACATATCTACATGCAGCCACTGGAGTGGGAGCCTAATGCCAGCTTAGCTGTGGTCTTGTATTAGTACAGTCTTCCCATGACTTTAATGGAATAACTCTTAAAAGAGGGAGATTTATAAAAAAACTGTTCGTAGTACGTTTTAAGGAACCATCCTTAAGTCATGGCGACTGGCGATAAATTCAGGGCTGATCTATGAATTATTTAAGGCGTTTATATAAATAGGACATTATTACTCTGATGTTAACGCCTGGAATCCTTAAGGACAGCATGAACATGGCATTAAAATTCTGGTGAAAATTCTGTAGCAAAATTGTCACAAATAGCGACATTTCTTTATAAATTTGCTTCGCAACTTTTTACAAACATTGGTATTGCATTTTTTTTAAAAATGTAGTACATGGAGTATATCCCTCCTAATCTGGCATTCTTCATTTTATAAATAACAAAAACACTGTTTCAGCCATTTTAACTCCTCTTTTTGGTTAACTCCACTTTTATAAATCTGCCTCATTGGTCCTTATGCACAAAAAAATGTTTGGGAATAAACCATCGTTACCACATGGGACAAATAAGGGTCCCTAAACCTCTATGGATTTAAATTGGATTTCTAATCCCATGCAAAACAATGCATTGGAGGCCTCTCTAGCATTAAATGGATTAAAACCTCCATTTTGTTCAGTGTGATGTTTTATTTGTCCATTGTGTAGAGGGTTTTTCCTAGTTGTGCTTAAAGGGATAGTAATGTTTCTTAATAAAAGCAGCTCTAATTAATCATCATAGTATTTGGACCTTGGAGAGTGTTATTTTAAAGGGATAGTAATACTTTGTTTTAACTTTATTTTATTTTGTAGGCATTAAAAAACATGAAGAATGATATAAGTCTTATCTCTAAAACCTTTATGGTTTAAGAGATATTCACAAGCAAAGTTTCCCCATCCCGCCCCTTTTTCCTAGTGTAACCCATCTCTTCTCAGATGTGAATCTGTTTGTAAGACCAGACAGATAACAGCAGGGGACAATCTTCTTTGTATGAAAAGAATGAAAGCCCTTCCCCCCTTGACAAGTTTTTCAGATTTTTCCCTTATCTTAATTGAAGATTGTCCCTCTCTGCAGTCTACCTGGGCACCTCCCTTCTGCTTTGGCTGAACAGGGGGGGGGTACTTTGCTTGTGAATATCTCTTAAACCATAAAGGTTTGAGAGATAAGACTTATATCGTTCTTCATGTTTTTTTAATGCCTACAAAATAAAATAAAGATAAAAAGAAGTATTACTATCCCTTTAATTCTGTCAGAGTTGCAGTTCAAGAGTAATTCAATGACAAAGTGCCCCCCTCCCGCCCCTTTTACTGATGTAACACTGTTCACCTCAGAGCAGCATGGTGTGTCCAGGTAGATTGCAGAGAGGGACAATCTTCAATTAAGATAAGGGAAAAACCTGAAAAACTTGTCAAGGGGGGCAGAGCTTTCATTGTTCTCATAGGAAGAATAATGTCCCCTACTGTTATCTGTCTGGTCTAGCAAACAGATTCCACATCTGAGAAGAGATGTCTTACACTAGGTAAAAGGGGCAAGAGGGGGAAACTTTATCCTTCAATTACTCTTGAACCACAACTCTGACAGTATTGATATAACACTCTCCATGGCCCAAATACTATGAAGATTAATTGGAGCTGCTGTTTTTGTGAAACATTACTATCCCTTTAAGGACCAATGAGGGAGATGTATAAAACTGGAGTAATAAAGTGTCTGTAAAATTGTTGCAATGTGACATAAGGATATGTATAAACATTCAGCAACATTTTCCCTAAGTACTAACTCCAGTCAGCTGACAGTTTTGAAATGGTCTTATCCTATTCTTGTCCATAATAATTTTGTCACAATGTATATATAAAGACATTCACTAATTGTGCCAATAAGAACTGAAATAATTCTGCAGCAAACCAAATGAATTACAAGATAAAAATAAAAGATTCACAATTTCCCATTGGTTGAAACAAAGATTTTAACCCATTGAGTGCTGGAGGGTTCTCCATTGCAATGCAAATGCATTAGAGACCACTCTAGCAATCAATGGATTAAAAACTCAATTTAAATCAATGAAAATGTTTAAGTGTTTCATAAGGTGTAGTTGATTTGTTTCAGAATCAATCACTCCAGTTCTTCTAAGGACATCAGCCTCATTGTTTTGACCAGTTCTCATAATTGTGACATCAAAGTGTATGCCGCAACAATCTTTATTCATGGACATCTTCACAATGACTAACATAATATTTTACATACTGCTGCATTTTCATTTTTGATTTAAAATGCTTGTCCCTCTTGGGTTTTCTTTCTGCATTACCATAAATTATCTACATACTTTGGCATTCTTTTGTTAATGTACATTAACATCTCATGGTGAACTTGCCCTGAATTTGAACCATGGTACGCAGCAATATTAATTGAGCATGCAGGATAACAAGTTAAATTCATGGTGCGAGTTTGCTTAAAGTTGAGCAGCTTAATTCAGAGTGAGCCTGAACTCACTTCAATTACTAACACTTTAATCATGTTGATTGCTGAGATAATTTGTTTCTAATTCTCAATCAAAGATCTAAATATACAGAGGCATAAATAACTGCTTCATTTTATTTGATCTAAAAAAGAGTAAAGTTGTTTTTGTATAAAATCCCAAACATGCAAAGATTTTATGTGATGTTGTAACTCTTAGTCATAGGTAAGACAACCGAGAATGAAAACAAAATCATATCATGTATACATATATGTAATTACTAAATAAATACTTAAATTAACCCATTATATAGTTGTTATAGGGAAAGTAAACCCAATTATGCACAGCATATGTTATAGGGCTTTTCCTACTAAGAAGTATAAGTGTACTCCCAATGCTACTAACAATGCATGTTTTTGGGCCATCTCTGAATGGGTATAGGTAGACAACTAAATGGTCCACTGGTACGTCAGCTGTGATACTCTGAGAACAAGTAATGTTGGTTCTAGATCTTGAGGATTGGAAACCCATGCCTTAGTGCAAAGGCTGCACAGAAAAAAATTGGAATAGGTGATTTTATCACGCTATAGAGGTTACCTAATCTTTTTTTACATTTGTATCACCTAATTAGAGATCCAGTGTGCTAAAGGTACTCTCAGAGAAGAATTGGGGTAAAAAGGGAGAAGAAGAGAGACTGTGTGTTGAAGTGGGAAGAAGGCAGGAGAAGGGGGAAGAAGGAAGAGGTATAAGATAAGGTATGGTTGTTGAGAAAAGGGAAGTTAACAGAGGAGAGGCAAAGGATAATGAAATGTGATAGAGAACAGGCCATAAGAGTTTGAAGAGTTGCAGAACAGTAGTACGGGATGAAAGGAGTAGGTGAAAGGGGATGACTAAGGAAAGAGCATTGATAGGTTGTATACAAACAGCTTCTAGTCCAAAAAGTGAAGCATAGGGATGGGTTGTTACATGATGAGTAAGGGGAAATGGTGTCAGGAAATCTTTGATTAGGGTTATCTAAACTGATTTCTGTGAGCCATTTGCAACCCCACTTCAATGAAAAGAAATGTGATTTGCTATGATATAGAACAATGTGTCACATTCAGGACACTAAAGAGAAGCTATTCTGGGGCAAATCAACTGCAAGATAGTGGATGAACACAAATGATAATAAAAAACCTCAGAATTTCCACCGATTTAACCCCTTGAATGCTAGAGATGTATTCAACCCATTGTGAATCCACGCTCTGGAAATCTAGTTAACATTCAATAAGTTATTAAAAAGCCTACTTTGAATACTTGGACATGTTCATCTGGAGCAGTTGATTTGCTACAGAATTTAACCCCTTTAGTTTATTAAATGAGTCCCAAAAATTATTGGTGTTAATTCCCTGTTCATTCTAAGCTGCTGGCATGAGAGACTTTCTGGCTTAAAGTTAAACACTGGTGGAGTGTGTCTCCTGGAATGCACTGCAATACACACACACACACACACACACACACATACACTGTAATGCATACCTTTAATGTGTTAGTGTTAGACACAAATGCCAATGTGGCTGCATTGGCCAATTCATAGATTCACTCCAAGGAATATTGGAAATGGTGTGATTTTACATAATTTTGCTGCTGTTGCTACGGGACAGTAATAAGGGTTTGCTGGCATTGACTAATGACAGTGGAATGTACCTGCTGATTAGTGTTGAGCGAGCACCCCGATGCTCGGGTGCTCGGGTGCTCTGACCGAGCACCCCCTGAGGCTCGAGTGCTCGGCCGAGCACCCGAGCCCCATTGAAATGAATGGGGCGACACGAGCATTACACCAGGCACCCCCTGCTCTGATGAGGGGAGGGTGCCTGGTCAATGCCCCCCTTCATCTCCGCTATGCCCCCTTCATCTCCGAATGCCCCCTTCATCTCCACAATGTCCCCCTTCATCTCCGCTATGCCCCTCTTCCACAATGTCCCCCTTCATCTCCGCTATGCCCCTCTTCCACAATGTCCCCCTTCATCTCCTCTATGCCATAGAGGAGATGAAGGGGGACATTGTGGAAGAGGGGCATAGCGGAGATGAAGGGGGACATTGTGGAAGAGGGGCATAGAGGAGATGAAGGGGGACATTGTGGAAGAGGGGCATAGCGGAGATGAAGGGGGACATTGTGGAAGAGGGGCATAGAGTCTATGCCCCTCTTCCACAATGTCCCCCTTCATCTCCGCTATGCCCCTCTTCCACAATGTCCCCCTTCATCTCCGCAATGCCCCCTTCATCTCCGCAATGCCCCCGTACCTCCAGTCCCTGGTGGTCCAGCGGAGCGTCTTCAGATCTGTGCCTCTTCCGGCACAGATCCCCGCCACCCGAACATGGCGGGCGAGCACATGGCGGTACTCGACGAGTACCGCCATGTGCCGATCCGAGCGATGCTCGAGCCGATCCGAGCATCGGCCGAGCACGCTCGCTCAACACTACTGCTGATCATAAAGGTAACTAGTGGCATTGGAGGTGAAAGCTAGTGGAGCAACACTGGAGCATTTTGTATATTTACCCCAGTGTCTAAGGTATCATTTTCCAAAAGAGATGGACTGCACTCAATGAAACTCAACCAGAAGCATAATACAGGGGCAGAAGTAAAACACAATAGGGAGGATACTAAGTGGACTAATCTTAATAAGTATTTCAGAAAAAAAGACAAAATGTCTACTCATAAAACCCTCATACCAATGAACAATAAAGATAGTGGGCCTAATCAGAGACTGAAACAAGGGGTAAACTAGGCAGAAGCCTCCTGGGGGACATGAGACAGGACCTGTACAGATTTGTGCATGCTGTACAATGGGAACACATATTCATATGTATTCTGCCAAATTCATCAATAGCTTACAATAAGAGGACCTCTTGCCTGTGCTTCTGAAAAAGTAAGTAAAAAGAAAGCAAATTAGACAAAAGAGATAATTCTGTCTTCATGTTGCTATCATTGTGGCCCAATGCTAATAAAGCATGAGGAGACCTGATACTGCTAGATGTTAATCACATTCCTTCTGAATCATTCAATAGTCACCACAGACTATCCCTCCTTAAAGAAAGAGTACACTTTTTGTTTTTATGAAAATACATAAATAAATAAATAGGCTAAATTGTAATGACTCTATAAAGATATATTTCCCAGCCGTGAGAGTACTCTTGTTTTACTGTACTCAGCGGAAAAAACTTACAATACATGCATTTTCAGAAACGAGTCTATTGCTCCTTTAAACACTCAAACAAGCTAAACAACATGGCAAGAAATCCTTAAGACAGAAAGCATAATTAAAAAGAAACTAATATTTAAGTGTAATCTAATAAAGAAGGGTACTAATTTTACCATTCCAGTTAATAGTCTTAGAAGAGATTTTCTTGGTTCACTAAAATAATAGGACAATTACCATGTTACATAAGTTAATCACTTCAAACTACTAGTTCTCTGACAGAATTGCATTGAGGAGGAGGGTAAATGCATATCTCCATGAAAGGCAACTTAGGAAAAAGAACATTTTAAAACATATAATGATAATCCACAGATACAAGTGTCTGGCAAAGAAATATAGTCAGATACTTAGTAGTCCATTTTATTTAAAGTCCAGAATAAATAACTCTCAAGCATAATAGAATATCGCCTTTGCTTACAGGGTCAGTCATTGTCATTCATTTGTACACTCACCTGATATCATACTATCTGTTTTTCATTACATGAATGAATGCCTATACTAGAGCACTGGGTGTAATAATGAGTCATTTGATGACATTCAGCGTTATTTTTTGCAATTTTCTTACCCCATTGCAACAAACAGTTAAAAAACTGTGGATTGCCCAGCTGTTTTTAGTAATGAAAAAAATGCAAATAATTACTCTTTAATGTTTTTCAAATGAGTATAATTGGTATCATTTTCAGTAACCAAAATCCAATGCTTTCTAATGAATTAGAAACAATTCTACCATTCAGTATTGATGTCCATGCTTACAAGATCAATAGAATCCATAGTAATTTATCATGGACTTACAAACAAAATAACACAATATAAACAATTTGAATCTAATGTTAAAGGCACCACACACCTAACACATGGAACCAATATGGTTAAAAAATGGGGAGTATGCACCTAAATATCCCCAAGGGGATGTATTGAATCACAAATCCTACTACTTGTGAGGCCAAAGTGTTGTAACCCCCCAGCTTTCTTTCCAAAGTGACTGTATTGTCAATGTTCTTTATGTAGAAAATATATATCCTTGGGTTATTCGATTTTTGATGTGATAGTTGTGTACTGGATGTATTAATGCTATAAATGTGAACATGTACAGCTATGGTCATGACCAGAAACCTCTAAAGAATATTGCAGCATTTTGTAAAATGTCAGGCCATGTGGATAATGCACTCAAAATGCAAGGCTGAGCTACAAACAATTTTCAGTAAAGAATCTCACAGCATTGGGAGTACCCTTCAATATATATATATATATATATATATATATTTCTTAAATATTAAGTGTACTATTACTATTATTAACTACAATTTATAGCATAATTTTATTCACAAATCCAGCTTTTTGGTATGACTTTCAAGAAGACACTGGGAATTGATTTTTAGACCCTTCTCCTGCAATACTAGAATATTATAAGGCTTAGTACTACTACTGGAGGAATGTTTCATATTACTTTTACAAACATCATCATTTATTGCCACAGTCAATGTTTTTAAGTATGACTTTACTACTACCAACATCTCAATGCACTGCTCCTAGTCCTTTCCCCTTATCCATACTTCTAGTATGCTTGGTTGACATAATGAGAGGAGTGTTATTTTTTACTGTAAAGTGCATAACAGAGTTGTTTCAGAGTGGAGTTATATTTTGTCTCTCTGAAAATATTGTCTAATGCATAACTATGTCTTTAGTATCTATCACTGTCACACTCAGCTCTGCCTGTCTGTCACATATCAGTCAAAAATATTTTTAAACTGTCCCTCTCTTTCGCTGTCTACAAATCCAACCCACAGTGCCTCCAAGACAAGCAACTCCAGCTCCTCTATTTTGCCTGTATACCTCTGCAATAATAGTGGCAAACTTACACCAATTTCTCTTTCTCTCTCAACCTGCAGTGTTAATTTTTACAGTATTGTGCAGAATAGGCATGTTAGCTTCAGAATCAGCACCTTGCAATAAAGGTTCAGCACCAAAGTCTATCACGCCTCATTATATGCTTGTCCCTCTTGTTCTTGTGTGTGTAGATCAGGACAGTGTGTTCGTGTATGCATGTGTGTGCACAAGTAATACAGTGTGTCAAGTTGTACCTGTTGCCTGTTTGTCTTGTCTTGACTGTATGAGGTATTATGTCTTTCTGAGTAGTATCTGTTACTCAGTCTACAATGAATCTCAGATTCAGCCATCTAAGATAGGAAGGATTACGTTCTAATCTGACTGTTACTGTCATTTATTAGTCAAAAGTTTTTCATTATTTATTTATTTTGTAACTCTTCTTTTTCTCCTCACAACAACACTCCTTGATGTCCACCAATCCAGAGAATAATTGCCTATAAACAGCACTCCCATATCAAGCAACTCCAACTCCCTCTCTTTGCTTGTCTGCCTCTACACTAGCTAGTATCAAAATCTTAGCTAGATTATCTCACTCACTCTCTCTCCCAAGTATATACTGAATATGACAACACACAGTAAACTGACACCCCTTTTCTAATTTATCAGGAATACATGATGGAATCTTTGTATTTGTGTGGGGGTTTTATCATTGATTTCCATGCAATGAAAATAGGAAAAAAATGCACTTTTTGTTGCCTCAGACAGAAAGTGACATTTTCAACGTTTTCTATTCTGAGGTGAAAAGACTCACCCAACTCTATTGCAGACCTCTCTAGCATTAACATCAGCCCACCACTTTGGTGCAGGGGTTTGGACCACTGCTTATTAAGGACACTGAATTAAGAACTAAGGATAACATGGGATTGCATCAGAGCCCTCCAGACGAGATGCGGGAGAGACTTTTGATGTACCTATGTTTGCATTTTATCTTGTAAGTATGATTTATTGAATGTTCTACTGTGCACAAAATCTAGTTCACAATGGGAGATCCACTCTTTCTGTACTTCCTCTTGTTTGTGGACATTTTTTATTTGTCCCTTATGGTACAGTTGATTTGCTTCAGAATTGATCCACTTCCCCTTTGTACACCAGTCTCAGAATATTAATTCTTTTAGTGCTAAATGCTGTAATCATACATTATATTGTTTCACTAGTTAATTAAAAAACCGTTAATGCTGATATTTTGAAGTGGTAAATTAAGAAAAAAAGCACATTGTCAGAATCATATATATCGCTTAGCATCAGGGCAGAGATATAAAAGGCTCCTAAAGTAAGCCTAATGCCTTTCAATAAACAACAGGCAATGCATATACAAGAAGAAAACATAAATCAAGTACTGAAAATAATGAAATTGCTTCTTTTTTTCCAAAATATCAATGTTAAACCCATGACCAAAGCATTTTAACATGGAGATATCATCCATTTAATCCAACTGTAATAAACCAATGCAACCTACAGAGGTTGTTTCAATACATAAAAGGACAAAACCTGTATAATGATCATATCAGTATAAGGAAATGAATAATAGTGTGGTACAGAGATTACATGAAAGCAATCTTGAAGTCCAGGGGCCTTATGCAGAAAGCGACAGATTAGCAATTCTGTAGCATACCACCTGAACCATAGGGGAAAAAATACCTCTGCTAATGTAAGTGGTGCTTTTAACCCTTGAATGCTCAACATGCCTTCAAGACCTCTCTAGCATTTAAGGTTTAAAGCCCCATTTAAATGAGCGAGAAACCAGAGAGGCACACATAATGGGAGATTTATAAAAATGGGTTTATGAAAATTGTGGGATAAAAGTGCCAGAAAAAAAGCTGAAAATCAGCATTTGAAAAGAACATTACACCAGTTTTGAAAGCCTTTATGTAATGTAGTTGTGTTTCTGGAAAAAGGTGAAATCAGCAAACAGTAGGACAGTGTGAATATTCATATACTGTACCCAATCTAGCTGGTAAGCATACTGGTTATACTGTATGAGAGCATTCACATTGTCCTACTATTTGCTGATATTACCCATAATGAGCTAGCTTTGAGCTTTTATCTGTCTAAGATGGAGACTTCTTTACACACAGAAGGGAGCAGCAGCTAGACTAAGGAAGTGAAACATATTTCAGTGGTGATCTACAGAAAGGCAGTGGAATATCCTACCCAGGCTCTTTTAGGTTACTTTTATTGCTTGGTAACATTCACAATTGTTGGTTCGTATCTGTCATTTTACAAATACTTTACTGAATGCGCAACTTCTTTAACTATGAGGACCCCTTTGTCCTTTCTATTCTTTTAAATTAATAGTAAATGAATAATAAAATATTATTTTTAAAAAACATAGATTGTAGTGCTTTTCCTGCTGAGTAAAACAAGAGCACTGCCACAGCTGGCAGTATACATGCTGCACAAGCTGGTGAGTGGATGTCAGTGGTGCGGCTTGGCAAACTCACATCCATTCACATTGCCAGACATAGTGCTGACCATGCTCAATGTGACTGGAGATGTGAGTGGATATGTCTTCATGAAGCAGCACCAATGGAATCAGTCCCCATCCTCACGTTACCAAACACCCTGCACAAGAATGGGAGTGGATATGATTTGTCAAGCAGGTACCCATAATGTATGCAAGCAAATTGAGGGAGGACTTGTTAGAATGAGTGAGGGTTTAAAAGGGAGGGAGAAAAGACGTGGAAGGGAGGAGGACTGAAGGGGAGTAAGGATAGTAAATAATAAAATAATACTACTATAATGAAATAACATATAAAAATGTAAAAATATGAAGATAGTGTATGTGCAAGGTAAAACAGTGAATAATTGTGTATATAAGTATATCACAATGCTCCGCAACAATAAAACTCACATTAATGTCATTATAAACTTCAGGATATTTGTTACTCAATGAATGATTGTAAATAAAATATTTATATATGTGTTCTTTAAGAGCTACCACTCTCATTTATATGTTTTTTATTTATTTTAGTAAATACCATGTATTCAAATTGGACTTTTAGCCCATTGAAAGGGAAAAAAGCCCCATTTACATCAATAAGACTTTAGGGAATTTTATTTGTTCCCTATGGTGTACTTCATTTGCTCCACAATTGCTCCATTACTTGGTATATGGACCTCTGTGATTCCAGATACTCTCACACAGTGATTTAGCTGTATATACACTTTGCCACAACCTCCCTTTATCTAAACCCTTCCACAGTCTCCTGGGGGTGTGCAGTGCATTACAGCTTCACTGGCAATAGGGCAACTACCACATGAGAATTGCCCTTTAAAACAATGGAAATTCTGCGATTTGTATTTTTTCACTATGGTTCAATTAATTATAGCCATTATTAAATATGGACTGGCCCATAATGTGTACAGTAATACAGAATCAAACAAAAACATTTAACCCCTTAAGGACCAGCGTGCACTCGCGGCTGGCACTTGACGACCACGGGGCTTTTTTTTTATAGTACTTCTGGTTCAGGGCTCCTGGAGAGGCGTGCAGCCACGCCGGAAGCCCTGAACTCCATGACGTGCCAGGACCGTCATTGGTCCTTAAGTGCCGGACCGCCGTGACGGTCCTAGCACATCAGTGGTCGTGAAGGGGTTAAAAACCAGCATAAATTGGTCCATAACAAATGATTAGTGAAACCAATGTTCCTCCTTGCTTCTATTGACCTGCACAGAGTAAATTGTTTCTGAATTCTCTTCATTATTCTACATATTCTCTTGTGTTCTTATATCACTTGATATTAGAGCTCCACAGCAAATTTTAACCACTAGAGCAGAGTTTCTCAACCATGGGCCTTAAGTATCCCTAACAGTGCAAGTTTTAAGGGTTTCACTGCCTGAGTACAGGTACAGGACATTCCCATCTGCAGTCCGGGAGCCAGGAAAAGAAGGCTTCTAGGTATGACTGTTATCAAGGTGATTAAAACATGTTCAACCTTTTGAGTGCCAGAGAGCAAGGCACACCCATCTGACACTCAAAGGGTTAACATATTTAGTATGAAATTACATTATACACATAAAATTAATTTTACATGTTTATATCAAAAGGGTTATTGTTGCAGTATCACTTCACCACGTATATTGTTACTTTTTCTACAGTTTATATGTACAGATAAACATCTGTACAGATACAATGACATACGTATGTGTCAGGATTCAGTGGACATTTTCTCTCAGACCAGCACTTGTAAATTTGTGAAACAACAGTTCATGGGCATTTCACCCTCTAGTGGTTAGGCTTTAGGGTGAGAGTCACTAAGGAGTGATAAAGTGGTGATAAAATGGAGATGACTTCTCTAATGAAATCACGTATCCAAGTCCTATGTTATTCTATGGAGCCAATGCACTAACATTTCTCCAACTTTGGAGATCTTAGTACATAGGATTTATAGGATAACAAAGGAACTGGAGAAGTGATTTCACTAGAGAAGTCATCTTTGGTTTATCAGCTCTTTATCAAGCGTCCCTCATGTATTATTATTATTATCCTTTATTTATATAGAGCCAACATACTCTACAGAGCTGTATAATAGGGAATAGATACACAGAGACATGAAATTGTACAAATGGATCATGGAAAATAAAAGGATCAGAGGGCCCTGCTCATGAGAGCTTACAGTTTAGAGGAAGGTAGGTGGGACACAGAAAGTGTAAGTGCTATGGGGTGTAATTGCTTCCTGCCACATGATCTGTCTGTCTTCAGGTGGGAGAAAGACGTGATTTCCATTCTAGTGGTCTAGGGAAGTAGTGACTATGGATGGGAGAAGAAGACTCTATGAACAATGAATTAATAATGGGGATGTAGGTGGAAGAATGATTTAAAAAGGAAACAAAAGTGAGTAAAAGTCGGGCAGGCTGTTGATCTGGCCTTGCTCTGTCCTTATGGGTGTAGCTGTTAGTTATGAATAGTTGAGTTTTCAGGGAGAATCTGGAGATCTTAAGACTGTGGGAGAGTCTGATAGGATAGGGGCAAGGAATTCCAGAGCTCAGGTGCAGCATGGGAGAAATCCTGTAGGCGGGAATAGGAGGATATAATATGACCTGCAGGTAGAAGAAGGTCTTGTGCAGAGCTAAGGTGGTGAGTGGGAATGCATTCGGAAACAAGATATGAAATATAGCAGGTTGCAGCTGAAGGTGCTGTATGTTAGCATCAGAATTTTTAATTACATTCTACATGCCAACAGGCCCCAGAGTAGGGATTGACAAAAAGGATCATTATTGTGTGAGCCAGATTACTCTGGAGGCAGAGTTCATTATGGACTTTAGTGGAATTAGTTGGATGAGAGTCTAATTAGGGGTAAGAGTAGTCAAGGCAGGACATGATGAGTGCTTGGATTATAATTTTGATAATCTCTTGGGTGTGAAAAGGTTGAATTCTAGAGATATTACATAGATGAGACGGATGAGTTGGAGATTGACTGAATGTACGGAATGAAGGATAGTGCATAGTCGAAGGTAACCCCCTGGCAGCATACTGTGTAGGTTGTGTGATGGTGGTATTGTTAACAGTGAGGGAAATATTCAGGGTAAGGCTTGTTGGAGAGAGAGGGAAAGTTATAAATTCGGTTTTGATTAGTTTAAGTTTTAGATGATAGGAGGACATCCAGGAAGACATAGGAAAGAGAAAATTAGATACATGGGACCAAAATAGATTTGATTGTCATCAGCATTTAGATGATGGTGAAACCCAAATGAGTTTTTTAGTTTGCCATGGGAAGATGTGTAGATTGAAAAGAGCAAGGGACTCAGGACTGAACCTAGTGGTAGTACAGACAATGGGGGTGGGGGGATGAAGAAGTGGAGCCAAAGTAGGAAATATTGAAGGAATAATTGAAGAGGTAGCATGAGAGCCAATAGAATGTTGTGCCACATAGGCCTAGGGAAAGGAGAGCAAGTCATTGGCCACTTTAGTGAAGGCAGTCTCAGTGGAATTATAAGAATGGAATCCAGATTGCAGGGGATCTAGCAGGGAATGACAGAGAAATTTTGTGAGACAGTTATATATAATAGGTTTGAGGATCTTGGAGGAGAATGGGAGATGAGAAATGGGTCGGTAGTTTGTAAGTGAATTTGGATCCAAAGAGCATTTCTTTTAGATGAGTGAGATTAGTGCATGCTTGAAAGAGGATGGAGAGGTGCCAGATATCAGAGAGAGAGAGAGGCTGAATAAGTGAGTAAAGGTTGCAGTTAGGAGAAAGTTATTGAATGAGCTTTGATGGGATTGGGTTAAGAGGGTATGTGGTTAAGTGTGAGCATGTAAGGAGAAAGGAAACCCCATCCTCTGTCACAGGTCAGAAGGAGTTAAGTGTATATGTAGGAGGGGTGATAGGCCTAAGCTGGTGAAATTTCATCTCTGATAGAGTTGATTTTGATCTTGAAGTAGATGGTGAGATTGTAGGCAGAGAAGATAGTGGAAGGGGTTTATGTTTTTGGGCATAGAATAGAATTAAAGACTGAAAAGAGGTGTTTGTGGTTTCAGGAAAGATTAGAAATTAGGGAGTTAAATATGACTGTTTGTATATGACTAAAATGCAAGCAAAAGGGGGGGCGATAAAGTGTATGAACTTCAAAGGTAGGAAATGAGAAAGAGGAAACAGAGTGGTTTAAATTAAATGTGTAGTTAGAGGAGAGAAGGATGCCTACTGCAGCCCCTGGTCTTTTAGCAGGTCGAGGGGGTTGGTGAATTGTAGGCCACTGTGTGAAAATGCAGCAGTGGAGGCAGTCTTTGATGATGTAAGTCATGTTTCAGTGATGGGAAGTAGGTTTAGAGATGAGCAGATTGTGAACAGTAGTAAGTTTATTGCATATAGAGCCTGCATTCCATAGACCAAAACAAAAGGGAGGGATGTCGGTAGGTGAGGTGGTACGGTTATTTTTTTACCGATGTTCCATGTGTAAGCGGGAGTTGCAGTACAAGAGGGAATGAATGGAAGGGAGACCTGGATTAGGTGAGATGTCACCTGCAAAAAGCAGAAAGAGAAAGGTGAGTAACAGAAGGTAGGAGTGAAACGTAAAACAGTGGTGAGGGGAGAAGTGAGGGGGCAATGTGAATGGAGTTAAAGTTAATGTGGGTACAGGAGAAGGAGAGTTTAATGCAGGCAAGTATGGATATGAAGAAACAAAGAGTCAAATTGGACAATGTCAGGATAATGCAGTAACAGGAGTAGACTTTGTAGGTGCCAGAGAGGATGAAGAGTTAGTTCCAGTACTTCCAGTTGTTTGGGGAAGCCAGGAATCGGATGTAGACTAAAGTAGCTGATATATTGCAGGGTTAAAGTGTAAAAACCTTTCATGTTAAGTAGGGAGTGTAAGTTGTGATAATAGGAGTTGTCCCAGATAACTGATTTAAAAGCTTTGTTCAGACATTGGTTAAGGGGTTAAATGAGCAGTTTGTAAAGTCAGTCCCGGTACTCCTGATTTATTGAATTAGATCCCCACCAGGTTTGGGAACAGCTGCAAGTGTCAGTGAACATTCCTTAGATCTGCATCCAGTAAGAGCAGTATTTTGTTGATAGCGGTCCAGCCTCCATCCAGCTCTCTGGCCAATTCTCTACTTGTCCTGAGATTTTATTTAAGCAATATTAGGACATGTGATCAAAACAACTGGGAGCATTAAGGTAATTAGCAATGTATGTGTGAGCATAAACAGGCAAAGAGACTGCGAGAGATGGACAGCCAGGAACAGATAAACAGAGCATTACTTGAATAGAGACAGCAGAAGGTTAGAATCCACTATTCAGCCAGGAAGTACCCATAGGCCAAAGATGTGATTCCAAAGTGACTTTAACTATAACCATGACTACGAGCAAGTTCAGATTAATAACTATGGCCAAAGTCTCTGTCTAACTGTCATAAGGAGACTTAAAATGAGGACTTTGTATTGATATCACTGGAGTAGATCTTTCGGGAATATATACTCCAAAGTAAGTGGTTGCTGTAGTGAAAACAAAATATTGTTTTGATTTATGCTATTCTTTAACCCTTTGAGTGCCAGAGGGATATGCAACGCATTGCAGAGCAATGCGTTGTGTATCCCTCTGGCACTCAGAGCGTTAAGTATTATTTAAGTTGTCTGGATTCTTTATAGATGAATATAGGTAAAAGCTGATACAGTGTTAGCTGTGGAAAATGCAGGAGACTGGTAGAGTAAAAGTGACATCTGGCTGAGTAGCATTGAGTGCAAGCTTTCAAGACAACTTAGGTCTCTTCTTCAGGCACAATTACAAGCCAGATGAGGAGACTTAAGTGGTCTTGAAAGCTTTTTCTTCAGAGCTACTTAGTTAGCCAATTAAAGTATCACTTTTACTTTACCAGACTCCTAGATGAATATAGAAATTGATCAGCCTTTTCTTAAGGGAGAGATTTCTTACAGTTTAGTACAGATCACTCCTTTCATCTGTATGGGTTCGGTGCACTGAAAGACAGAAGTCAGAATTCTACAATATCCACTAGAGGGCCTTTTGATGCATTAAGGGCCCATCCAGAAAACTGGAGATTTGCAATTTTGCACCATAGTGGACAAATGAAAGTTCTCTAAATGTCCATTAATTCAAATGGAACTTTTAACACCTTAATACTAGAGATGTACAATATATTGCAAAGCAATATTTTAGAGAATTCTCAAGCATCCACTGAGTTAAAAGTCCATTTTAAAAGTCCATTAATCACAATGGGAATGTTAATTGTCCAATACATTTGCAGTTGATTTGTCCCAGAATTTTTTCTTCTTTCTTTTCCTGAACACAGCCTTGTGTTCTATATTCATGGTACTTTCTCAGAGATGTGTGCATATATATCATGGTAATGGTAAATCCAAGATCCGTGTATTCATAATTTTTTTTATTGTTGCATATTAACCCCTTGAACACTAGATACAGCTACACTGTATTGCTTTGCAATACATTGGAAATACATCTAATATTTAACCCCTTAACAACAGCCCAATCCCACACGCTGGTGTCTGTTAAGGACCACAGAACTTTTTTTTTCTTGATTTGAATTCCATGACGTGCCAGGACTGTCACCAGTCGTTAAGTGCCAGAACCAATGTGACGGTCCTAGGACGTCAAGGGTCATTAAGGGGTTAAGGAATTAAGAGAACTAGCACCGTGTAATAATAACCCTCCCACATAACTTATTATGACCAGGGAATCCTAGTAGACCTTATACATGTTGTTCTTGTACTTTATGTTAAAAAAAATAACATGTTCAGACAGTCTAGGATGTCACATCCTTGGAGATGTATTGGACCTCAAACTGTGCTCACTGAACATTTTAATATTAATTCTTTAAGGACCAGAGGGGTGTGCAATGCATTGACTGACAGATTTGAGCACCCCCCTGGTCCTTAAAGGGTGAAGTACATTCAGCACTCTGACTGCTTCAGTTTGGAAATCATTTCCAGCAGCTGTCAGGTTTAGCCCTTTAAGTGCCAGAGGGGTGTGCAATACATTGCGACACTCAAAGGGTCAAGGTTACCTGATATCTCTTAAATTGCAGAACACTTAAGAAAACTTAATTTTGCGGGAATCAGTGAAACACTGCCATGTACAAATCTTCCAACATTTACATTGGCCAAAGAGGGACACTTTTGTTTTAGGTGATGTTGCTGGGGGTGTGGCTGGTGGGTGGGGCATTACCAAGAATGTGTAGGTGATTTCATGACCTATCAACACATCTTTCTTTAATATACTACATAATTTGGAGCTACACCAAAGTATTTTATTTGCACAGAATGATTTATATACATATATTGTGAAGTTTATACAAACATTAATGTGAGTTTTAATGCTGGGGAGAAGTGTGAAACACTTATATACACCATAAGACTGATCTCCTAAAAAGAGCGACACCAGGCGAGAAAGAGGGACAGATGGATTTGGATCTCAAAGAGGGACTGTCCCTCCTAAAGAGGAACACTTGGGAGGTATGCATGTGTGTTTTTTATAAGAGTCCTGCATTTTAAGGGATATATGGTCTGCTTAGTAATGCTGAACGGGACATCCAGTACTGATTGAAGAAGTTATCCCCTAAACAAAGTCAACAAGGAAAAATTCATAGATTCCATTAGGATTTTCTAGGATTATTAACATAAGGTGTTTGTTTTTCCTTTCATAGTCCAGTGAGAATATTCTACTTTTTGTTAGATCAGTGGACTACAGATATTATTGACATCTTTATATAGCTAGGAAAAGTAAAGAGGAGGTCATAAAGTAAAATCTAGTATGCGTCTTCTCAAGCATACAGATGATGTTTTTACTAAACTCCTAAAACTACAATGGCCTAAATAAACAGACTAATTAAACATTGTTGCTATGAAAAAGAAATCAATGTTTGCCGGGAGTGGTGATTACATTGATTTTTTGCAACATGATCTTTTTTGTTAATTTGATATACTTTTTTCATCCTTCCCCAATGAAACTATTTATCATGCATAACAGTATAAATCCAGAAGGCAAGCACTTAGTGACAGCAGGAAGCCTTATTTAATGAACATTAACACCTCCTGATAATAATCCCTAATTTACTTTAATGTCGGCAGATGATCCAAAAATCCTAATGTCCACTATGAATCAATCTCAAAGGGCTGGCTCAGTAAAAATAATCTTTAATTAGTAAGGGATATCATGTCCATGGAGGCAGATGTTATCATACTTGTGAACTCTCCAGATCTGACCTGGAGACTCCAGGTTTTTATACTTAATTACGAGGTAGTGGTTGATTCTAGTGGCTCAGTGAACTCTCTTGCAACTTTGCTAATTTCACTGCCAGTTCTGGTCACTATCTTCTCTGTTCTTCCCAATCTCTACTCATTTCAAGGGCAAACCCCACCTCCTCTCTTCTCAATCCTAGCCACCCCAATCAAGCCTCAACTTTATGACACTAACCTCTCAAACCTTCATGGACCTCTGGAGACTTAGGACAAGATGGTTCCATGCTCCTTTGTTGCAGGAACCCAAACTTCTTCTACTAAAAACTTCCTAAAATTTAGAGGAACAGATTGGCCCATAACACCTATAACCTCCCACACTGCACAACCTCTGTACATGTGAGGTGAGGAGGAACGTTTTCTGTGTAGACAGCATAGTAAATAGATGTTGGGCAGGTACAGAACACAAAATATTTTTCCCATTTCCCTTTTAGCGTGGATTAGTTCACCCCCACCCCCAACTGAATCATAAAATTCTTTATTGCATAGTGTCCTTTATACTTTCAAAATAGTGTTGATTATTGTGCCCCATGGTTTGTCATTCTTAATTTACAAATTTGTATCCATTCTATGCCAAACTAATATCAAGACAGCTTGTTGATGTGCATATAATTTTTTTCACATTTTCTTTATATTTAGATACTCTGTTACAGGGTTTGTCAATATAAGACCCTTCTCATTGTTAAGGACTTAAGCTGATATCTGGCTTGGTATGATGATAGTTGTAGTCCATAAGAGCTGAAGGGTCTCATGTTGCCCATGCCTCCTGCCCCATTACTTTCTTAGCTTGGGTATGAATTTAGCAAACTGCAATTCTAAAATGTAACACAAACTTGAAGTTTGTGCATTTTTTAAAAAAAGAAGGTTGTAAGCCATGCAAAAAACATTTTTATGTTTATTGGATTTATACCAATGTCAGAATAGATGCAGCTATCCATAGATTGCACACATATTAATATAACAAATGCTGTCTTGTAGAAACAATGGAATTGTATGCTAGAATTCTTTTGAAAAGTGTTTGTTTAACACAACCTCAGATCACTGAGAAATAAAATGATCCTTTCATGCTAATAACAGAGGCACCATTGATTCACAAATTCTGTCTGGAAAAGGGTAGCAAACCAATGGATAACAGTATAATTCACTGCACATTTCCTTTTAAAGGAGAACTATTCTAGGCTCCTGAAACACCTGAGGCTAAAGCTTTTTGATGCATAACAAGCCCATGGCCCTTAGGGAGATCAGCACACAATTACATCATTAAATGTTATGGCTGGAAACATGAGATATATGGCTTTAAACATGAGACCAGAGGCCTGAGACCTTTGGCTAGTACCCTTCAATTGCCAACACTATAATTATAGGAATAAATGGATCTTAATCAGAGTAATGGAAGAAAAACCTAGTTATGTGTTCATATAGATACTGCATATATCAATAAACACATTTTTGCATTGGAACGGTTATAGTCTATAGCTAGACTGTGGCATTTTACTATTTTAAAATGCTAATATCCTTCTAAAATTGGGAAGCTGATGTTCTAAGATTTAGAGCACATTTGGACTAGACAAACTGCATCATAGGGGACAAATAAAAATCCCCCAACTCCCACTGATACATATGGTGCCTTGAACCCATTGAGTGCTAGTAAGGTCTCCAACACATTGACCGAAATACACTGAATACCTATATAGCATTTAAAGAGTTAAAAATGGCCTTTAAATAAATGAGAATGTTTTCTATCCCTTATAGTGCATTTGGTTAGACCCAGATTTATTCCAAATCTTATTTGTACATCAGCAAACATTACTCTGGTTTATATGCAGACAGTAATGTCTTTTAGTAGTCATATTTTATTTATTACCAAAGATATACTAAATGGAGTACAGTAAATATATTAATTTGATATGCATTGATATAAAATAACTAAACTTTTTACATAGATGTAAGGGACGTTGAAAGACTTCTACCTTAGTGTGTCTCCCAATGTTAAAAATACAGGGAGAGGGATAAAATGTAAGGGTGGAAGGAGACAGGAATTAACATACTGTACATGAATAAATAATCAAATAATAGTATACATACATATATAACAGGGTACCCATTTATGGTTTTTCTTGGCTATTCAGGGAGGCTCTTGGAGGTGAGAGTATAACTAGTGTTAATTGGCAGAAAGTCAGGAGAGAAGGAACATGTGCTGACAAAGGGAGGAAAGTGCTGCAGCTGAGAGGCAAAGACTTCTGTAGACTGCCTAGTGCAGAGAACTGTTGTAAGAGAAAGTGGGCTAAGATGAAAAGTGAGAGCTTTCTGATAGAAAGATCCCTGTGTCAAAGTGGAAGCCCACCAGTGGGATAGATAAAGAGCAGTGAAAGGGAAACCCAGCGAGTGGAGGGATTCCTAAAGAGAAGGAGATGTGTGGGCCAATGTATTGACAATGAGATTGTCTGCTGAAAAGAAGTATCAGTGGTTCTGCTGTATAATCAATGTTTTAGTTCTTTGAGACACATTATTTCCACCCATTTCACTCTGTGTCCATGGGCACCAACTGCTGGTTTGGAGAATCAACGAGCTGTGTGGAATGGAAGACTATCCATGGTCCCCAGTAACTGTTAAACATTGTATGATAATCATACTTACTGACTGCAAGCTTCTTCATGTCAAATAGGGAGTATATCTTCCTTTCTCCTGGCCTCAATAAAAGACAGTCTGACCACAGTTAAGGTTTCTAGTTCGCCATCCGCCCCTCTCCGGGGCGTCAGGTGAGCAGAATGTGCCTGCATCAGAAAATTTCCATGGGGTAGCTTTCCCCCTAACTACTCATGTCACAATTACTGCAAAGAGATTCAAGGGGGGAACTAATATATATATATATATATATATATATATATATATATATATACTAGTTGAACAGCCCGTTACACGGGCCACAGTGCCCCTGGCAGCCGGTCTCCTTCGGAGTGCCCAGCTCTGTATCAGCCGCGGCGCGGGCAGTCTGTACTGTGCATGACTGCCGCACACGCAGCAGTGTCTACTGCGCATGTTGGGCGTTACACACAACTTAGCGAATTATTATATAGGATAATTTGCTAAAGTTTGTCACTAGCCTTCATGCGCAGTAGAGACTACCCGCATCACGGCTTATAGGGAGCGGGGAGCGCTCAGTATCAACCGCGAATGCGGGCAGTCTCCACTGCACATGATTGCACCACGACCAGCCACCACTGTGGCCCGTGTAACGGGCTTTTCAACTAGTATATATATATATATATATATCTGTGTGTGTGCGCTTGCATGTGTGTGATGTGTGTAAATAGCTTTAATAGAATAGCTTTAATAGAATCCATATCGGATTATATTTCATAAGTAATAAATTCTTTAAAATAAACATATCTAACTTTTTCTGTTTTTGACTAATCTCACTTTGTCATAATTTTCTGACATAAACTGCATGCTCAAAGTTATTTTATCATTTTTGCCAGTGCTTTACTGAGCACCACATGTGTCCCTCTAATGCATGAAAGTATACTTGTCAAGCTCTGACAAAGACATGCTACACAGGTTTCTGCAACCAGTGCTAGTGAGGATGCAGTAAACATCATCGAGGGGAATATACGAATATGTCGCCCATGGTAAAATAAGCCCAAACAAATGCTTTTGTGCATTGTGCATGCATGTGTAAATGTGGCTGCTTTTAACTGCTTGCAAGAAGAGCTGGGCAGTATAGGACTATATTTACTAAGCTATGTCCTAACAACACAGGAAGATATGAGCACAAACTTCTTCCTTGTCCTTATGCCTTTTATAGGAATGATATTAAACATCTGAGTCCATGTTCATTGATGTCATATGCTCACAGTTGTGTGCCTGGTCATAAGTTTAGTTGCTTATTATACTATGAATATCTATCTCATGCTGCTGCATGCTTTACCCTTATTAACAGAGAACCAGTGTAACACCTTCTATTAATACTAATCCCCCAGTTACCTTATTATGGCAGGAAAATCCTAAAAACCCTTATGAATTTTGCTCTTGTGCACTTTTAACCCTTTTAGTGCCAAAGAATTAGACTATTTCTTAGGACCTGGTGGCCAGGAACATTTAAGCATTTTTGCTATCTACCTGTTTAAGTATGAATTATATAGACACATTTGTAGTATTTATGGGAAACTATTGATTGTTTTTGTTTAAAACAAACTCAGCTTTTTCATGGTGTCTAATGTGAAGTAAATTTTGCATCAAGCAACATGCTATGATGTCATAAAAAACAACGTAAACAAATGACTTAATGTCACCGAGTATACATCAAAAACATTTATGCTGGTTGTAAATGATTCCGTTATATTTAAAAGCACTGAATCCCTTGAGTGCAAAAATACCAAATACGTGTAGATTTACCTACATGCACAATCCCCCAATTAAAAAGGGTATTTTCAGCTTCATCAACTAAAAATACCCGTTTCATGTCTTACATGGTAAAGCTACAGTATCATAAAAAAAAAAACTAAATTCCTGAAAGCAGACTAATTATGAATCAGAAAATGGGTGAAGACTCTTCCTATACAGAATAATGTAGCAAAGAAATTTTGGTAAAGGGTTTTGGGCATGTCCCAAACCAAAATAATTTTTCAAGGGCGACTGTACAAGCAGGAACTCAGTGTCATGGGCAGACAACAAGGGACGTAGTTTGCTATCAATTTTTTCAAGGCATATGTTGCTGTTGGACTTAGCCTGCTTAGTAATTTTACTTTCAGCTATTGATTTCTCCACTTTAGCCCTTAGCATCAGTGGCATTACAATGAGAAATCTTGAAGGCATAGAAACCATAGGTGAAAAATGGCAAAGTTCTCACTAGAAATGTATTGATAGTGGCAGGAATTTTATGTATTTTATATGGGTATGGATTTTCTCAAAGTGGCAAATTCACAGTTTTCTGTGAAGATTCATGTGGGAAAAAAATTGATTTTTTTGCTGAACCCTAACCATTAGCTATTAATCTTCCAAGAAAAGTGGACACCGGTAGAAGTGGTTGTAGTGAATCCTGTCACCGTGTTCATTCATGAGAAGCGCATTACTGCGGTTTCATAAATGAATCAATTACCCAGTTTTTGAATGACTGGGTGATTGATTCATTCATGAAAGTGCAGCAATGTGCGTCTCATGAATGAACCCAGTGACGGGGTTCACTACAACCACTTCTACTAGAGCCTGCTTACACAGTCACTCAAGTAGTAAGAAAGGAAGGCAGAAAATGCCTTCCTTGTCAACCCTACTGGATAGGTGATGCAAGTTAGGGTGAGATATCTGGAAGGGTCCTGATGCCCCCCTTGAGGTCTGAAATCATTGTATATTAAAAGCAAGTGCATATAATCTATGTTACACATAGGTTATATTTGCTTTATTAAAAAAGCCGGCAACTGTCGCCACATGGATCACCTATCCTTCTGGATAGGTGATCCATGCTAGGGGGTGTCAGGAGGAATCCTGATGCTCCCCTCGAGGTCTGAACTGTATATTTTTAATAAATCTAACAATCATATTAAGAAAGCCCATATAACATATGTTACACATATGTTATATGGGCTTTATTGAAAATGCCGGCATTTGTCTCCTGCATTGATCACCTATCCTACTGGATAGGTGATCAATGCTAGGAGCAGTCAAGATGGGTCCTGATGTCTCCCCCTTGAGGTCTGAAATATATTTTCTTTCATACAATAAAATATACAAAACAAAATAACATGTATTACACATATACAGGTAAGGTATGCAGCCGCATAAATTGGCTATTAACCCTTTGAGTACCAGAGGGGTAGCAAATGCATTGCAATACTTTGCTACCTCTGGTTCTCATAGGGTTAATAATGCAATACATATACAATGAGGGCACGTCGATTTAAACAATGTTGAATGAAAATGGAGAAAGAAAATCATGCGAGCATTATAATCGAATTTCAAAGGAGACATTAATATCTCAAATGGGAGCAATATATGTTGAATTAAAATGAGGAACAAAAGCATTATAAGTCAAATTTCAAAGGGGGGGTTAATAAGTCAAAGGGGGACACTTTATGCCCTGAGGTGCAGGATTACCAACAGAAAAACACTCGGTAATACCGACTGTAGGTAAGAAGATGCTACTTGAGCTTTGTTTTTAGTTGTTTTTTATGGGCTTTTTTTGACTGGCGGTGCGTATAAATTACCTCTGGTTTTGTTTTCACAACTCGGGTAATAGGATACTAAAACTTGACTTTAAAAAACACCTGTTTTTTTTTTTGTTTTTTTTTTTTGTTGAGGTGGTAATAGTATTGAGAGCTGGACCTTAGATATTTGCTCACTCGTTAATACATTCTATTTTTTTTTTGTATAGGGTAGCTTTTGGGTATTAATATGTACTATTCACAGTTACACTTTTTAGTATATGGCTATTGCACTTTTTGTTCTATGAACATCAATTTTTATGAGCTATATAGGGATATAGTTATTTTACCATATTCTTTTACACACATCAACACTTATCGTATATTAATTTTTGGCAACATTTTCACACAGACTAATTTATTTACACTATACCAATCTATACCAATCTATTTATTTTATATTATTTTAGTTCAAATCACTTTTGTCTAATTTAATTATTAATATAATTATAAATATAAACACATGTAATATTTATTTTCCATGTAAATTGATTGACACATTTTGATTTTAATTAACTAATTTTGTTCTTTATCAATTCTTTACATAACATATTAAAGGGATAGTAATACTTTGTTTTATCTTTATTTTATTTTGTAGGCATTAAAAAAAAATGAAGAACACTATAAATCTTATCTCTCAAACCTTTATGGTTTGAGAGATATTCACAAGCAAAGTTTCCCCTCCGACCCCTTTTACCTAGTGTAAGCCATCTCTTCTCAGATGTGGACTGTAAGACCAGACAGATAACAACAGGGGGCAATCTTCTTCCTATGAGAACAATGAAGGCCCTGTCCCCCTTGACAAGCTTTTCAGGTTTTTCCCTTATCTTAATTGAATATTGTCCCTCTCTGCAGTCTACCTGGGTACCTCCCTTCTAATCTGGCTGAACAGTATTACATCAGTAAAAGGGGTGGGAGGGGGATACTTTGTCATTGAATTACTCTTGAACTACAACTCTGACAGAATTGAAATAACACTCTCCAAAGTCCAAATACTGTGATGATTAGTTAGAGCTGCTTTCATTATGAAACATTACGATCCCTTTAATTTTACAAGTGGTATATTGTTTAATTTTGTTACTAAATACAATTTCACTACATCATTAACAATAAAGATCATGTTTTTAACATGATTCATATTTGATTGTTTATAATTGATTTGGATTAATTATTATCAATAATTTTATTACTGATTTGAATAGGTCAATTTAATTTTTGTATATTAAATAATGTTTACTTGATTTGATTTAATTGTTATTTTATGTTATACTATAGAATTCATTTTGTATTTTATTTCATTAATTATTTTTAACTTTTAAATAATTTATAATTGTGCAAATGCTTAGATATATAATCTATATTGTAGGGAATTGTTGTTAGTTGGGGGTCGATGATATGTACTACATTTATAGTTTATAGTGAACGCAGATTATGTTAATGGTATGTTATCATAAAAATTTTATTTTGGGGTTAATTATGGTATTTGTTTCTAATAATCCTACTTTTGAGTTGCCTTTTTGGATGCCGGGTTGAACCACAATAACTTTATTGCAGTGTCCATCCAGCACCCATGTTATTATTAATATTCTTGTTTAGTCATTTAATTTTAATTATAGTGTAATTTGTTTAGTGATCAGCAATATATATAGAAATTATTGATCTCATGTATGTAGTTTTATTGCATTAGCAATCTGAGTCTGTAGAGCTAATCACTTTCTTTGGCTGATCCTGTATACACCTGAGTACCTGAACCGGGATAGGTTAATCCCTGTGGCTATATACCGTGGCATCTTATACAGCCAGTCAAACACAACTTGGGAGTACATCTATTGTTTTATAACATATTAGGGGATTAATGCTGGATGTTGATAAGCACCCCTATATTATTCTATTTTTAGGAAATTGAAAATCTAATTTTTCATACGGTTTTTCAAATATGACTTGAGTGTACTAAAATGGATATAAAAACTATTGCAATAAAGGAAAGGTACAAAAGGATAGCATTTTGGAAAGTAAACAACCAAGCAGCCTCATCAAATAAAGGGCCTTTTAAACCTAATCCTGATGTGCAAAATTTTTTTCCAGAATGTGGTACGGTAAGAAAAGTACATATGTTTTGACTCTTTAACCATTTAAAAGACACTATAATTTTTCAACACCATGGAATTTCCTAGTTTATTAAGTGCCTAGTACTTGCTTGAGAAAAAATGGATCCCAATAGTATTGGTTAAAATACCGTAGTGAGTCCCAGTAGCATAGTTACCAGTAGAACAAGGGTGAAGAAGCAGACAGTGTATGCATGATTGTATTGCTACAATTAGAACAAGGCTGTGGTGCCAGGCCATGCATGCATGGTTCTGTGTCTACCAGTGGAATAAGGCCCGGGTGTCAAAATGTTTGTGTTGTTCTATGGCTAACAGTTGGACAAATTTGGGGAAGCTGACGGTGTATGTAAGAGTCTGTGGCTTCCATTGAGACAGTGGAACAAGGCTGGGGTGTCAGACAGCATATTTAGAGTTATGTGACTGTCATCTGGCAGTAGAACAAGGCTGGGGTAGGGTAAAGTGAATGCAGGAATCTGCAACTTCCAGTGGGTGGAACAAGGTGGTGGTGTCAAACAGTGCATGTGGGCATCTGTGAATGCCAGCAGGCTCCAGAACTAGGATGGAGTGTCATACAGTGTATGTGGGACTCTATGACTGCCTCTAGACAGCATAATCAGGCTGGGGAGGGATTCAGACACTCTGTATGAGGATATATGACTAGCAGTGGGCAGGGCCGGATTTTCCATAAGGCAGAGTAGGCATCTGCCTACAGGAGCACCCTACAGAGGGGCGCCTGCCATTGCAAGTCTATATATATATATATATATAAATATATATATATATATATTTTTTTTTAAGTGATGTGCGTGCCGCCCGCTGCATGGTAAGGTCTGTGTTAGCGCTAACTCTCAAAGTACTTAATCAGTGGCCGCAGCAGTTCAGCAGAGGAACAAGGAGCAATGGAGGCTACTGTCTGGAGCTCTCCAATATACCATAACGATAACGGACACCTATTGGGGCCTTCAAGTCAGCCCCCCCCCGCATCGCAGGGCCCTCCGCTATGCCTCTGCCGTCAAGCACTCAAAGGGTTACTCAGCAGAAAATTCTGATGAGCCATTTGGAGTTTCTGAACTTACGGAGGTATCAGTTGGAAAAGTAATTTCCCTTTTGCACGCCAGCGTTGTAGACCTCTCTGGCATTCACAGGGTTAAGGAATAAGATATCATACATTGATCTTTATTAGGAAATTACATCTGTACATCAATTTGTGCACACTTTTCATTAACATGTCTGAGAGCAGTGACAATGCTCTCTGAGACCATGACATCACCCGAGTTCTCCGCCTTTCTGTTTTACACGGTAGCTTTGGCAAGGAAAACTTTATCGTCAGGTAACAGTGACCCGCCTCTTCCCCCAGCCACACTGTACTATGCTTAGAAGACACAACCGATTGCGGCTGGCAGGGAAAGGTAAAATGGCCGTTTCAATCCACTGACAATAACCACAGGAGTGGGGCTAGGAGAATATTTGGGTGGAAATGCTGTTTGCGTTGTTATGACAGAAGTTTGCTGTTAGGGGCGGGGTTTATGAGAGCTGGTGGGTTGGACTAGGTTTGCTATGGCAATAGGATGTGGTAGATTGGTGGGAGGAATGCGATGCCAAAGTATCGGACACATAAAGGGTTAAACAAAACAAAACGTGGTGGTGGTTGTGGGTGCGAAGTGGTGGTACAGTCTATGGCCCTTTACTTGATGTTAGGCTACATATCCCATCATTATTAGACAGCTGAGGCAATGTGAGGGCAATATGGAGATGGTGGAGTCAATGTGGAGGTGATGGGGGGCAATGTAAGGGTAACATGGAGCTGATGGGGGGCAAATTGGAGCTGATGGGGGCAATGTGAGGACAATATGGAGATGGTGGGGGAAATGTGGAGCTGATGGGGGGCAAGTTGGAGCTGATGGGGGCAATGTGAGGGCAATATGGAGATGATGAGGGCAATGTGGAGATTAGGAGCATTGTGGAGGTGTCCAGTGGAGATGGCCAGTGGGTGGCACTTCAGATTTCTGTGCCTACAGGCTCCTGAGATGTAAATCCAGCCCTGCCAGTGGGTAGTAGAGCCTGGCTGGGGGTTCAGATGGTGAATGGAGGAATCTATTACTTTAAGTTGGCAGTGGAACCAGACTAGGAGGGTCAAACTGTGTATGTGGGAAATGGAACCAGACACTGTGTTTGGGGATATTTGTTTAATAGTGGACAGTAGAACCAGGCTAGGGAGACAGACAATGTATGTGGGCACCTGAGACTACCAGTGGGCAGTGGAACAAGGCTGGAGAAGCAATGAGTGTATGTATGTATGTCCTAGGAGTGTCAATTGCATTGCAAAGCATTGTTCAGTCCACACCAGGGGGCATCATGAACTTTCCTCTTGATCATCTACACAATGATCTCATGGTGAGATGAGCAAGGTACTCCTCACATCATGGCTGATATGAGAGATGATGCAAGGAGTCCGTCCTGCTCCTCTCAGTCAACCTGTAAAATCTGGGAACCCTGGATCAAGGAAGATTATTGAAAAAAATGCAGTGAGTGTATTTAGGTCACCATAGGTGATCACTTACATTACCATTTAAGTAACCAATAAAAGGGGGAGCATCAAGTGTATCCTGATGTCCCCAGTGAGGTCAAATTAACCCCTTAAGGATGGCCGATCACACATGCGGCTGTCACTTAAGGACCACAGACCATTTTTTTTGCAATTCAGTTTCAGGGCTCCCAGAATGGTGTGCAGCTGCACGTGGAGCCCTGAAGTCCATGGTGGTCCTGGCACGTCATGGGTCCTTAACGCAAATGTACCCATGATGTGCCAGGACTGTCAAGGTTCGTTAAGGGGTTAAAATCTTAATAACTTATATAAATGCTGAAGGTATATATAGAGCGCAACCGCATCCCCAATACAGAATTGGCACAACAGGGCCAGCAGTACCAGATACAGGCTTTGTCACTCTAAGGGTTGAAAAGTTCACCATTAATAAGCTCTGGGTGTCATCACACAGAGACAGACAGGACAGTTGGCAACAGGACCTCCAGCTCTGCTCACTGTACATAGTAATCTTAAGTGAGCTCATGTACTTCCTGCCATCAACTGTCATATCTGCATCCATGGACATGGCATGCATGACTAATTGAAGATTGTACCTCTTGATCAATAATAATAATAATAATTTGGAAGCCAGAAGTCATGAAATTACAGTTGTAAAAACTGAAGTCATACATTATTTTATATTTAGAGATTACCAAGTACAAATATCATAAACTAGATTTCATTCAGTTATTACAAAAAAACAGAATATAAGTTTATAAGGTGACAGTTTCCCTTTGCATGCTATTTTACTTTTGTTAGTTGTTCTTTTTAGCAGCACCTATAAAAACAATGTGATAGCTATTTAACTGTCAAAAGCTCATCAGTTTGATTTACATTTAAAGGTGGCACTAGCTGATCGACATGTAATTTAGGATGAAGTGATATGGTTACAACACATTTTGTATTCAATATACTTTTTCTCTCCAATTAAATAATGATCAACTATTCAAAGTATTATTCACAATATTTTAAAGCTTAACAAGCCATTTTAAAATAATGGGTTTCATTTTCACAGTATTCACATAAGGCAATTTAAATAAACTTGCTCATGAACATGGCTTGTCATTTTTTAGTTGTAGACTTTTTTCAGTCACATATTTTTGTTAAAACCAAAAACTAAAATACATCCATTTGCTGGTTGGAGATGATGGGAATTGCAGTCTCCAGTATCTTGAGGTTCAAAGACTTACTACAGTTGTCCTAAGACATATGATATTGTCTATGTTGGTTTTTAATAGGCTGGGAAACAATTGTACCTGTACTTTCTTCTTGTTTGGTCTGTGATTAGAAAATGTGATTAGCATGCTTTATGGTTGAGAAAAACAATCTGTTTTGTCACTACAAAGCAGGAAAGATTTATGTTTGCCAAAATATATCTGTTCTTATTTCAACTGTTAGCAGTAAAAATGAATATATTTGCAATGTCTATTAAGAAAGGGGCATATTTAAAAGTAATTCTGTAAAGAAACATGCCATACATGTCATGGGCACTGAGTAGCTCTCCTATTTGAAATATATATTTCATGTCTGAGAGAAAAACAATAGAACTACTGAAGATTATGCAAAATTATAAAAAGTGGATAAATTCTGGTGGAGAAATGATTTGTAATAGGTTGGAGATCTCTCGGGTTTTCATGGGATTAAATTCCCAATTAAATCAATCAATTTTGTAACTGCTTTTGATTTTGTGTATCTATCTGGCTTTATGTTCACATGGCAATTTTTAGTAGCAGTGTTTAAGACAATATAATTTCATAAGAAAGAGATGTTGTTTTACTGAAGGTTGCATCTGGTAGTATAATAAGTATTTTTCCTCCCAGCATCCCTTTCAGAAACATCATTGCAGAGAAAACCTAACTGAGATATTTGTGAGATTTCATTGTTACTTTGTTGCAGTTTCATTGAAACTCATATTACAAGTAGTATGCTAATGCAAGGTCACTCAAATTGGTCCTCAGGCCCTCCAATAGGGCAAGTTTACTGTATCTCCTCAAATGAACATGTGTATTAATCCATGATTCAGTCATTCTGAAAATCTGCCAGTGTTAAAGGAATCAGCACATTCCATGTGTTTCACAGTCCATGGAACTCTATCTAATCTCCTCCATGCCCAGAGTTAAAAAGAATAAATCTTTCTTCTTCTACTTTTTCTTGTTGTCCAACTTTCACACTTATACAGGGCAACTGGAAATACCATTGTCAATACTAATTTGTCTTTAGTTGCCAGTGAGAAATCTCAGTATTTCATGATTTTGGACAATCCAGCCTAGGAGATCTTGAAAGGGGCAATTTTCTTCGGATCTCATTATCACAAAGTCTTGTAAGGGCCAATAAGCATAGAACAAATTTGTTTACAACCTTAATACTGTCACTATCAACAGAAAAATAATTTATTGGTGCAGTTGACATGACATTTGCTTTTCTTGATGTTTAGGGCCAAATTGTGTACTTTCTTGTTTTACTTTCCTTAGAATCACTTCCAGATTTTGTTGTGTTTCAGCGAGTAGTGTCGTGTCATCTGCATATTTGATATTATTGATGTTATGTCCTGTAATTTTGACACACACTGATATCTCATCAATGGTCGTTAAGGGGTTAAAAGCACAGTAATACTTAAAATAAAAAAAATATATATTGCATGATTTATCTTGCTGAGTAAAACAAGGGTACTCCCATTGCTTATTTTATTCAAATGTTGCTGCAGTTAAAATTAACATTTTTTGTGTGCCGTAATTGCATTGTATGAAATGTTATTGTCTCACTGTTGCTAAATGTAATGGGTACCTAAGTTCGTGGATGGACTCAGGCCGTCGTGCTAGGTCTTTCTCTCCTGAGGTGGGCTACAAGCAGGTAGTCTTGCCGGTCATTCTCCCAGAGCTGCTTCCTAGGATGGAGGTCAAAAGGAGACCCTTGATACCATCCACCAACAAAATGACAGGACACGGATGAAGTTCCAAAGCCAACAACACTTTATTCAACCAACTTCAGTTCTTTTATACATGGTTAATCACATCAAGACAGCATATTGAACAAAGGACACAAAGGACAGTGACAAAAGGTACACACAGGATACAAAGGTCCAGACATGATCACATTATTTAGACAAATAGACTGATGAGGGGTAAACACTGGGACAAATGGCTAAGGGGCTAGAATACACATTTTATACAATGGCCAGGGGGATGAAGCATCTTTTTAGTCTGTTTGAATATTCCGCTTCAACCCCTGGCCAATCAGTAGCCTAGAAACAGCTGACCAATCCTGGTTAAGTTTGTCACGGATGTATCAGCCTATCAACATCTTTGGGCGGGCCGTTGACTGACCAATCCCTGGGCCACCTACTTTTCCCTATACTAAGTCAATGGCGGCCCTTTAACTCTGATTGATCAATCAGGGCTTACCGATACTTAAACTTATGGCGGCTTGCATTTACTTCTGCCAGCTAGCGCTGGCCCAGTGAACTCAGTCTTTTCTGAGAGAAATAATTTTTCCTAGACCACAGCAAAGTTTTCCAGTAATGGCCGATGGCTCGTTTCACTAAACACGTTTGTGGACAGCTATGTTCAGATGACTACAAACAGCCATAAAATAATGTAGCAACAACATCACTGTAAACTTTCAGTCCATGCAAGTACTGCACCCAAAAAAATGAAAGTGTGACCTATAATAACTTTTTGAATAAAATATCTCTCATCAGTGGAAGTACCTTGTTTTACTCACCAGGGTAAATTTTGCAGTATAGTTTTGTCAATGTTAAGTGTCCCTTCATCCCTCAACGACACATGATGTGCCAAGACTGTCACTGAATTCCATCCATTGTGGACGGATGATGGCCCTGGCAAGTCATGGGTTAATGATGCACTGTGATCGCAGGAGGGAGGCTGTTGCTGATGGCTCCAGAACTGGTGCAGTCAGTTTCAGTTGTTTCGCCATGGTTCTGCATGTTTGATCCACACTTTTGATCATTGCCTTTGTCATTATTCTCTGCTTCTCTCCTTATTGCTCTGATTGTGAGGCAGAGAGAGACAGAGAACATACCTCACAGTGCTTCAGATGGCCAAAGAAGGGACAGTTTTATGGTATTGCTGTTGGCAGGACTGGTGCGTGGAGCACTATAACTATTTTTTAGGTTATTTCATTACCTTTTGACACCTCTTTGTGTAGCTGAATAACTGATTTAGAATAAGATCAAAGTATTTTATTTACACAGACAAATGTATAAACACATACACTGATGTTTAAGGACATAAATGTGAGTTTTATTGGTGTGGAGAAATGTAATACACTTATATATGCACTACATATTATGATCTTATATAATATTTGGGCACTGTAGTAGGAAATAAGGGGGGGACACATAGGAGGTAAAAAAAGGGACACATGGGAGGTATGAGTAACGTTCACAAAATCTAGAGCTACGAGGAAAAAAATTACAATAATATATAGCACTGAAGTGCAATAGATGTATTAAATGGATTGCAGAATCAATGAGACAAATACAGACTCACATGATAATAAAAAAATATTTGCCTCTCGGGGTGCTTTACACCCTTAATGCCATCACAAACAATGTCCCTCCTGTTTCTGTCAACTCAGCTCCACTTTCAAGGGACTGGTAAACACTCTGGTTATAACCAGCTGTTTATTCTTGTAAAGATGGCTGTACCAGTAGCAATGTTTCCACTAGACAGCTGCAGTCTGGTCAGTGAAAGTAACCAACCACACAGGAGATGTGGGGAGAAACCAGCATAATAGTGAGTGCTTAATTACCCAAATGTGTTTTCTTGTGGATGACTTCCCAGTTCTTCAGGGGTTTCATGAGAGGTTCAAACTTTTCACCCAGTCCCTATTAAAAATTGCAGGGAAACCTAGAACAATTTTTTTTCAGTTTGTTATACTATTATTGAACTATGTCATGAATTGGATTATACACATAATATGACATTAAAAGAAAGCCCTATGTATCCTTAAAGGGAAAGTAATGTTTCAAAATAAAAGCAGCTCCAAATAATCTTCATAGTAATTGGTCCATGGAGAGTGTTATTTCAATACTGTCAGAGATGTAGTTCAAGAGTAATTGAATGATAAAATATCCACCTCCTGCCCTTTCTACTGCTTAACTCAAAACAGAAAGGTGATGTCCAGATGGCTTGCAGAGAAGGACAATCTTCAATTAGCATAAGTGAAAAACCTGTCAAGGGGGGCAGGGTTCTCATTGTTCTTACAGTAAGAAGATTGTCCCTTGCTGTGAGCTGTATGGTCTATGGACCAGATTACACATCTGAGCGGAGGTGGCATACACTAGGTAAAAGGAGTGGGATGTGGATACTTTATCATTCAATTACTCTTGAACTACAACTCTGACAGTATTGAAATAACACTCTCCATGGCCCAAATACTATGAAGATAAATTGGAGCTGATTTAAAAATTACTATCCCTTTAACAATGGTACATAATCTGTGTGGGTGTACTAAATGAAGAGTAAGAAAATATGGTTAAACAAAGAAATGCTAAGGCCAAATTTGCTCTTGTCCTGAAGTGTAAAACTCCCTTGAAGAGGTTAACAACATTCATTTGTGTTTACGATTCCCTGAAAGCATGTACTGTTGGGGTGAGACTTGAGGGCAGGTTTGAGAACCCCTGTGATAATGCATTGTGAAAGGAAACTTGAAGCAAGCTGTGTGGCCTGTAACATCCACTGCCAAAGCTGTCATTGTGATTAGCCTCTTAAGACTCAATGTACCCAACATGTTTTAATCATGCACTATTATCACTGAAATAATGTTACTGTGTGGACATGCCCTGATGCTGGAGTCATTTAGGGTTGTCAAGTCATCCCTTTAAAACTGGATGTATATGAAAAATATCTGCTGCATGGATACATGGAAACCATTGCATCCCAGTTATAACCACTGCAGCCTTGCAGCCTTGTCACATGTGTCCAGTTTTGAAGGGAGGATCTGATAAGTTAACAAAAATAAACACATTAAATATTTGGCTAGTTTTGCACATGTTAAATTAAAGTAGCTCCACAGAACAGACACAATGAAGAAGTAGGGAGACTAGGGACTAAAACTGGCCCCAGAGGCTATCCATACAATCATTTATCATCACATGGCTACCCCACACACTTATTAGAGTTTCCCCTGTGTAAAATTATATTTACTGACTCAAATCCTTGTAATTTTTCTTGCAAAGCAATGCATTAGATGTATCTCCAGCAACAAGAGGTTAATAATGGATATTCACTGAGGCTGATGTGCTAAGAAGAACTAGAGCAGTCATGGAGCTGCACCATAGAATGACAAATAAAATCCTTATTAAATTCAATAGGGTTTTTAACTCTCCTTGAATACTAGCTGGGTCTTCAAAATGCTGGAGATCGCTCTAGATCGCTCTAGCTGCATAAAAATCAAAGGGAATTGTGGGAAGATTTAACCTTTTCCTCATTCTGCAGTTAGTCTGCTCCAGAATTGTTCCATTTCATCCTACCCTATAAGCTTCACTATTTGTAATGGAAATCTAGCCCATGCACTTTTCATATTTAATCATTTTATGCTATGGAGGTCTCTGGAGACCTTTCTAGCATCTAAGGGATTTATACAAAATGCAATTACTTTTGTTGAGTTTTATAATTAAAAATGTGACATATGCAAAAGAATAGAAAAGCAGTAGATTTATAGCACTTGGTTTGGGATATGGCAACACTCATATATAAAATGAAAGATATTCCTGGAGCCAGTAAGAATGAGCCTAGAAAATTAGATAAACTGTAGTTGCCGTGATTTAGGGCCTGATTTAGTGTTGATTAGTTAATGTTGTGCCATAAAAATTTTGCATTATTCAGACATTACACCCATGATTAAGATGTGATTTAGAGTTAGGTATATCAGATTTGTTTGCATCTGGCCTCAAATTATGATAATTAGGTCTTAAAATTGCACAGTTGTCAAAGTGCGTGTTAAACATCTGTATCAATCATTAAACTGTGCAAAACAATTAAGTGTGCATAACACACAGAGTACAGTCATTAATTAATTTGCTTTAATTTTATTAACATATAAAAAGTTACATTTCCAATTTGCTGTGTACTTCACAAAGAAGGACAGATATGTTCAGATCCATGGACTAGTTCAGATATTTTTTATTTAATAGAGGTTCTCATTTTCATAAAAAACATGATAAATATTTTTTTCTGTGCTGGTGTAATATATTCCTATTTCACTGTTAACCCTTTCAGCACCAGATATGTGCCCAATGCATCACTACACAATGTGTTGAATACCTCTCTGGGACTCAAAGGATTAAGTACCATGTTTAGGTATCTATTTATAAGAATGATTAATGGCTAAAACTGCAGGGAAATCCACTAGGAGACTGATGTAATAAGGGTAATTAGAGCCTTTCTGGAACAAGCCATCTGCACCATTAGGGACAAGGAAACATTCCTATAATTCCAATTGATGTAAGTTTTTAACCCCTTGAATACTTGAAAGGTCTCATATACATTCTTTTGTTATACATTGGAGGCCTCCTTAGCATTCATGGGTTTAAAGGGGAAGTGCTTCCTAGAAGCAAGCATTAATTTTCTTAATAAATACTTTGTTTAGAAGCTTATCCATGACACTTCTGTTACTGAATTAATTTACATTTTGTCCTGGGAGCCACTTGCACCTTTAAAATTATGCTGCAATTGCTTTATCCCTGAATGAATAATTTCTGTCAACATTTCTGACCCTGTCTGCATCACATGACATGCAGGATTCCCAAGTCACTGCATGTCATGTGATGGACTCACACACACAGAAGAGAATAGGGAGAGAGGAGGGGGAGAGAAACAGGAATCGGTCAAAATTCCCACCTCAAACTGAAACCGGCTAAAAATGGCACTTTCCGCTTGGTGAAAATTTTTCCTCCAAATGTGCAGTTTACCTGCTTTTTTCACCTAGAAATCAATGGCTAGAAAAGTTTTCTACAGCCATATAAAAGGGTGTCAGGCTCTCACAGCATGTCATTCTGTGTTTGTGAGAGGAGAGAGCAGCATGTTTTTGAGCAAGAGAAAATAGGCAAATAAAGGGGAATTGAAGCTTAGTTCAGGATATTTGTTCTCTGTAGTAGCGGAGTCTGGGGGCACATTGGGTGAGAAGAAGGGAGGAAGGAGGTTGACCCAAAATACCCCAAAATTTGGATTGACTGACTGGCAAGACACAGGCAGCTGGTGTCCAAATTGCTTGCTGATTTTACTTTTATTATCTCTGTGCTGGGGAAGTCTGGGGAAAGAAATTGTTGATTTTGTTTTTTAGTTATACATTCTTTTTTGGGCTAAATGTGATAAGATAGGGTGGAGAACTTAAAAAAATAAATAAAATGTTTTTTTTAAAAAAACAAATAAAGAAATAAATATATTAGACAGCTGACTGGGAGCTATGTGACTGAGGCAGACTTGATAGACAGTAAAAATTAGATGTATTAGACAGAACCACCAATATATATTTATAGGTTACTTGAACACTAAATAGTGTAGGTGCCTAGTAGTATAAAATACAACTTGAAGCAAAAGAAGAAAAAACAGAACTACTATTCAAGGCACTCTAATATTCCCCTTTCTATAACCAATAAGATAAACTTATGGCCACATATTATATGCTGTAATCTAAGTTAGAGAGTCAAGGCTTTGTATTTGAACCTATAACAAACTATAATCTTTATTAATATTAAATAAAAAACATAAATTGTGATTGTGATAAATAAAAACACACCTGGGACCCATGAGATACACACATATAAGGATAGATGGAATAATTATTCTAATAACTGCAGCATTAAGTTAATATGCTAGATATATAATGTCAAAATATCTAGGAGAATACAATGTACCAGTGGGAAGTAAAACTCTGCTAACAATCATAAGATATTACATGGAGTTCATACACCAGTTGGTTGGCTTCAGCAGTATACGGAATCGTGTAACTAAACTTGACCCTATCAACTGATTGAAGTCCCGATTTACTTTGGCATGAGCCTCTGGGCATAAAATAAATCTCATCCCCCTTAGAATATCTAGCGTAATTAACCTTATGCAAGCAAGTTCTAACACCAACTGGTTAACTGCAGCAGCATAAGGAATAGTGTCATACGGCACAACCCTACAAGCTGACTGAAGTCCCGATTAAAGCTGGTGGAACTGAATCACTAATATTCATATATATCAAAAAATTGCTAAACACTGGTCAGGGACACCCCCGATCACAAGGGGTTACTGTCCCAGTGGGAAAGAATGGAATCCCGCAACTTCTTATTTCACAATATCAAAGCAAAGAAGATATCCCAATGTGACTTCATCTTGCAGAGTACTAAACTTCCAACACTGTGTCTGGTTCTTGTATCCCAATCACAGTTTGCTAACTTCTTCTCACTTTACATCCACCCCTACAGAGGATGTATCAATATTATTGACTGTGGGAATCTAGTGGAGCAGAGTGGAGACTAGAAAGGAAGAGGGTGAAGTCATAAAAGTGGCTTGTGTATAAGGCTTAGTTCACACAGGCATTTTCAATGCAGTGTTTTTTGCAGCACAATCATATTAAAAGGCCATGCATTTAACACATGGTTGTAATTTCTTTGCTCTGTGTTTTTTGGTGTGCATATAGTTTTTTTTTTACTTTGTTATCTATCTGCATGTTATTGATGCAAGAAGTAGAATTGATGAATCAACCCAGCTTCAACTACACACAAAAAATAATAAAACATACCATGTTAATATACACTGCTCTGCTTTGGTCTGTGTCAGGCCTGGATTTGCCAATAGGCAGACAAGGCACTTGCCTAGGGCGCCCGATTTTCAGGGGCGCCTGGCAATGCCATTGTCACGCCCACAATGCATAATGCTGACTGCTGTGCCATTCTGGTGGTGTGCGCCTATGCCCTTGACTCGAGGGCGCTTGCTGACAACTGTGTTACCTTGTCAGCATTGCTCTGTGCCTGTGCCGCCGGGACCGCTTCATGTGACCCTGCTGCTCCTGCGTGCCGCACCTCTGCTGTCATTGGTTACCACCTCAGGACCTCGTGTGATGCTGCCGACGAACAGACGTCAGGTAGTGGGTGCCGTGCAAGCTACGCCTAACAACATAATAGCCACAGGAAGCGGCCTACACTATAGTTGGAGTTTGACTCAGCAAAGTGTGAAGGAGTTGGTTCAGAGGCAGGCCGCTGGTGCAGTCAAGAGAGCAGGTCTGGAGTTGTTACTGGAAGGGTGACAGGAGGAGCGGCATGCAGTAGCCTCCCCAACAGCCTGCAGTTCAGCATCAGGCCAGTATGTGTGGTGCACACAACTATATTTATTATCTGTTTCATGGTTCAGTTCACTTACACTGGAAATAATAATGCCATTCCCTTACATTAGTAAGAATGGTGCCTTTCCTTTACACTGGTAATAATGGTGCCATTCCCTTACATTAGTAATAATGGTACCTTTCCCTTACATTAGTAATACTAATAATGGTGCCATTCCCTTACATTAGTAATAATGGTGCCATTCCCTTACATTAGTAATAATGGTGCCTTTCCCTTACACTGGTAATAATTGTTTGGGTGTGGTTAATGGAGGGGTGTGGCTAAGTGAGAGGCGTGATTTGGGGTGGGGCAAAGGTGGGGCTAGGGGCGCCAGAGGTGGTTGTGCCTAGGGGCGCCTGAGATGTAAATCTGGCCCTGGTCTGTGTAGTGTATTTCAATAAAAACTTGTCTGAATGGCCTCATTCGACCCAATGAATTCTATTTCATTGTTTTTTTGATGTGCAGGAATCAAATATTGGAGGTAAAGGTTGTTTTACAATATTATTGACTTACCATGTATACACTTTATACCCGTACCTCTTTGATGCAAGCCTCCATAAACTCGTAGTCTTTACATAATATTCACGGGAATACATAATTTGTGTGTAACTTTTCTTTATGTGTTAGATTAATGGGGCTGTTACATTTAACCACTTAAACTGCAAATAAATCTGAACTCTTTGAGTGCTTTGCAATGCGCTGAATACCCCTGGCACTTCAAGGGTTAATGCTTTCTTATAAGGATCCATAAAGACTATATTAACTACTAGTGTAAAAGCCCATGTACAAGGGCCAAGGTCCAGGTGATGTTAAGAGACCAGTCCTACTCTGCATCCTGCCACCGATGCATTCATGCACTGTAGAGACTGCCTGAAAGCACAGAATGCTCCCAGCACAGAACTCCCAGCATTCTGTGAGTTTGGGCAGTCTCTACTGCACGTGACAGCTTCTGACAAACATCCTTGCGAATTATTATATAGGATGCTTACTAATGAGTTGAATTCCGCTACACTTCCTATACCAACGTCACATGTTTTAGTTCTTGGAACAGATGCAATACATAATTTCACTGTTTCAGTTACAAAGATTCTTTTACCATCTTTTCCTCCATGGATATATATATATTTTTTTTTTCTAATGATTAGGCTGTATTTGTGAGTCTTTCATTTCTTTAATACTTTGCTGTATGCCTATACCCCTGTACAGACATCATTTCAACATTTCTTTTTTCTTCTTTTTTATTTTCTATTATTCACTACATATTAATAAAATATGATTGCTTTCTGAATTCTTGTGGATGCATAAGAAAAAATAGTAACGCAAACAAAGCACTCTGCTTCTTTAAAGTAAGAATAAATCCATAAGAAAGTAAGGGCTCGATCCAAATGTTGGCGTTAAAACCAACGTGAAGAAAAAAACTGCCTTCGCTCCTTAAGCAAGACCAGGTAACGTGAGATTCAAATCTTCCTTACCCAGAAAGCCTAAGGAGCGATAACCAACAAAATACACGTTAACCTTAAACCTGCGTCGCATAGAAAATCTTACCTAAAAACACACGATAAAAATGTTACCTAGCACCACAGCCAATCACAGCACTGCAAACTATCAAGTTCAGTCAGAAAATCCAAAACCCACGTCTCCAGTTCTGAATAGCTTTCTCTGTGCTTCCCTACCCAGCCACTAGGGGAACACAGAGAAGGCTTTCAGCACCATGGACAGCTTTGAATGCCATAGGGATGTGCACTGCTCACCCCTGTGGCATTCAAAGGGTTAAAATCAATAAAACTAGTACACCAAGCACTACACAATGCCCCCTTCCACATCCCCCCCTTAGTATGTCACATATATTGCATATATGGGACATACTAACCCCATCCACCTCATGGACTTCCATGTAGTGGACAAATCTGCCTTTTATTCCACAATTAACCCTTTGAGTACCAGAGAGGTAGGAAAGCATTGCTTAGCATGTTTCCTACCCCTCTGGTACCCAAAGGGTTAATAGGCAACGTATGGACTACATACCTTGCCTATATATATATATGTGTGTGTTTGTGTGTGTTTGAAACTTTTTTTTAATTAAAATAGTATTATTAGACAGTTTAACTTACATCTCATTCATTGTTAACCCCCTACCTCCTGTGTCCCATTGCTATTAGTACTTTTGCTCCACTCTTCCTCAAACTGAGAGTGGAGCAAAAGTACTAAAAGCAAAGGGACACAGTAAGTATGGCATCATTAATGGTTGAGATCTAAGTTAACCCTTTGGGTGCCAGAGTGGTTCGCAACGCATTGCAAAGCAATGCGTTGAGTACCAATCTGGCACTCAAAGGGTTAACATACAACTGAGGGAGCAGCCTGCACTGTGAATGCAGGGCTTCCCTCAGTTTTAATTATACATTCGTTATTTTGTAATAATTAATTTATTTGTCATTTATTTTTACTTAAAAATTATGTATTTATTCCCTTGCTGCGGGCGGCTGTGAAGCCCGCAGCATAATAAACCCTTGTGCATAGAGGCATTGGCGACAGCGGAGGAGGGGACAGAGACATTGGAGGAAGCGGGTGGTAGGCTTGTACTTGCTGCCCGCTTCCTCCAATACCTCTCCTCTAGCGGTGGCATTGTGCCAGGCTGCCTGATCGCCTTGTGCAATTCGTCCCTTTGCACAAGGCGTTGTACAACGTTGTCTTCTGTCCAATGTTAAGTCTATGGAGGGAATGCCATGGCTGGTATTTCTTTGAAGAAAAGGTGGCAACCCTAAGTGTTGGTGAAGCTACTGTATCAACGACAAGTGTGATATTGGAACACTATTCTGAGTTATCCTATATAATAATTCGCTAAATAGTGTGTAACGCCCGGCATGCGCAGTACATACTGCTGCGCGTGCGGCAGTCATGCGCAGTAGAGACTGCCCGCGCCGCGGCTGATACAGAGCTGGGCGCTCCGAAGGAGCGTCCAGCTCTGTATCAGCCGTGGCGCGGGTGGTCTCCACTGTGCGCGACTGCCCCGCAACCGGCTGCCAGAGGCACTGTGGTCCGTGTAACGGGCTGATCAACTAGTATATGAATATTTGGATTATACATACTATTCTGGATGACCTGGATTATTTTAAACCTTGTTATAGTTTTTACGATCGATTGTGTTAGTTTTTATGTAATATTTTTTTTTCTTTGATAGAAAAGTGGTTGATAGTAGGGGTATGCAGTCTAATATCTGTGTCTCTCTGGTCCAGATGAGATTTGCTGATGTGGAAGACAAGTAGGTTATTTCCAGATGTATTTTCTGGCATATGCTTCCTATTTCTATATGTGGGCAGCGGACCCATTAGAGCAACAGCGACACAGGTATTTAGTTATAAGGCAATTATTTTTTACGTTTTAAAGTGTGTATGTAACATGGCAGTTACTACTGTGGATGTTTTTTCATTGCAGAATACATACTGGGTATGTCATTGCATTACCAAAGTATAATTTTGGGACAAGTTGCCTTCACTATATTTCCATCATTTTTCAATATATTGCACATGAACATTTCCTTTTAATACTGGTGTACTCAGGTCATGGCTGCATTACCAGTAGGACATACAAATACATCATTTATATTTATTAAACTGTAGCAAAGTGTATTGTTTACAGTATATGTCTATACTTTTACCATTGGACACACCAGAAAATGAGTTATATGATTAGATTTAATTTTTGATACTTTATAACAGAGGTCCTTTCCAGGCGGCAGCCAGTGGTAATTTTGACACTTCCCTCCACATAGCGCCACCAGTTGTGTCTATTTAAGATATATTTTATTTTATGCTAACTGGAGATTGAAATGGTTATTTTTATTAATAAACTGTATTGCTTACTCTTTTGTCCCACACCTCTTTTCAGTTCATCTCCAATTCATTAAGGTTTCTTATAAGCATTGAGGTGGATTGTATCCATTCATGTTTGTTCACACCAAAGACTCTATTAGCATAGCAATCCTGATAGGTGTCTCAGAAGGAATATTGCAGTATTGTTTATAAACGATATAACAGAAGCATTGCAAATAGACGAGGGTTGCATTCCAATGATTTGGAATTATTTAATTCAATACCCTATCATTAGGTATGGGCGGAAAATTTCGCCTCAAACTGAAATCAGTGAATAATGGCACTTCCCGCTTTGCAAATAATTTCCTGAGAAAAGTGACAATTTTCAACCTAGCTCATTCCATTGAAATCAATGGAAACATTGTATTTATACACAATACATAACAAATATTATTTTATTTCCCAAAGGCATAGTATAAAAGGGGCATGAGGGTGTCTGTGTTGGTGGGGTATGGTGAAAGAATCAGTTGAACAGGGGATGATTTTGGGGGGGTTGTTTACTGGGATTGGGGGGCAGTTAATAAAAAAATAAGTCATAAATACAATTAAAAAATCCCCCATAAAACATAGTATAAAAGGGGTCTAAGGAGGGTGCCTGTGTTGGTGGGTGGAGTCTGGGGAATGAATCAGTTGAACAGGGAATTTTCTTTTGTGGGGACAGTTCTTGACTGGTATTGGGGTAACAATTAATAAAAAATAAATCAATATAGGAAGAAATTTGTATGTAAATGTATAGAGACAGGAACCCCCTGACACAAGCTGCCACTGGTGTGGACTAATACTTGACTTGATAGAGTATTTTGTAGAGGATGATTTGTTAGATTTGTTGTTAGAGGCTCAAGCCCTGAGGAAACATTGATTTGTAGAGCTTATGCTTGTTAGAAACAAACCCCAAAAATTGTTTATTTTTTTTTGTAGGACTATGTTTTTATTTATTTATTTATTTTTAATGCACAAGCCCTGAGGAAAAAAAAATGCCCTGCTGGCCTAATGCCAGCAGGTCATGTTGGCCAGTGGCCAGTGGCCATTGTCAAATGTCCTCCTGAGTCCATAATTGTGGAATTTGCAACTGCTGTTCTTGCTGCTACTGCTGATGCTGAGTTGTTTAACCAGCAGGATAATCAGGCAGCTGAAAGGGAATGGGATCAACAATAGCAGTAACATGGGCAATGGATGATGAAGGTTCCACCGCGCCTGAGGCAGTAGCAGCATAGTAAGTAGCCTCCAGTCTATGTGGAGAAAAGAAGAAGTTGACCTATAATTCATCTCCACCTGCCCATTCTCCAAAAGCATGGGTGTGTTATTAGAATATAATTTATTTCCCTTGAGAGCAGGAACTTTGGCTTTGATCAACAACTGCAATGTGCACAGTGTGTGTGGTAAGTAACACCTGGGGGCACAACTGTATCCAAATACCATGACACCAGAAACCAAGTACTGCTGCTGTCGCTTTACCCCTTGTTCAGAACCCGCTAAGGACACATACAACTTGCTGACAGTTTAATAGTAATGATGAACCCTCCCTGCCAGCATTTTAGCATATTCTGTGGATGGAATCTCCTCAGATGCTGCTTGATACACTGGTTGCGATTCTCCTCTACCACACTGCAATGAGTGGTCAGTGAACTACACAGTGTGCAATCGGTGGAGACGAACTGCCACATCCTAACATCAACAGAGTGGCTATCATTTGGTGTGGGTGGTAACGAAGAACAAGGTGGATTGGCAGAAGATGTAGTTATCCTAGAAGGTGATGGTGATGGCAAGCTAGTTTTTTCACCCATCATGGTTGGGTTTTTCTACTCTTCCTCCTCTTTGATCTCCACCTTGCCTCTTGTTGCCTTTCTGGAGAGTCAGGGTGTACAGCAAGAGTGGTGCTTGATTTCTGTGGTGGTGCTTGGCTTTAACATGTTTGACATAAATGTCATGGTGTCTGTGTTTCAAGTGTGATATCAGGGCGCTTGTGCCAAGGCGTGTTCCCTAGTTTTCTCTGCTCAGTGTCTTGTCACAAATTGTGCACAGTGCCGTTGGGAATGACTGTACTCTGCCTGCCCCAAGAGAAAAATAATCCCATACCCATGACTTTAGGGGGGAGGGAAAAGGTGGAACAGGTTAAGAAGAATGGCCTTTTTGTTCTTGTCCTCCCCTTCACTGTCTGTGGCAGCGGGTAATGTTGTTGCTGCTACTGCCTCAAATTCAACACTGCAACTAGGACCAGGAGTATTGCTGCTCTTGGCAAGTGGAACCTGTCCTAGTCCCTCATCACTTGTTAACCCCATTCCCACTGTGTCCACAGTTGTCTGTTGTACACTAGCTTGCTCCTCAGCATCCTGCTGCCCTTGCATCTCAGCAGCAGCAAGAATTAGAGAAGTTGCAAATTCCTCAAATTCCAAAATCTCACTACTAGTGGTGGTGGTGATGCCCATCCTCATCCTGTCTCCCATTACTTCTAAGTTTCTGCTAAAAAGCCCATCCATGTCTCTTCCACCCCAGCTTCTCCAACATCATCATCACCTCCATGACACTAGTCCCTATGTGCTGCTGCTGCTCTATTATAGACATTTCACTGCTGCTTGATGGAGGTGATGAGCAGTATGACAGAGGGTCCCCTAATGTCACACTTGACATTTCTTTTTGACCTGGCGAAGGCATACTGGCAGCATTAGCAGCAGGCAGAGGCAGCTGATCTGTGATCCTGATGGTGGTGTTGGTTTTAATTTGGGGCCTGCTCTGCCCCAACACCAGTTCTGGTCTCTTAGTCTTTAGGATCATGTTCCACTTGGACTCTTTAGTGAAGGGAAGGGAAGGACTCCCAGAGTCAGAAGAATGGTGTGGGCTCCCTTGACCGCTAGTCTGGATGCTCTCAAATGTTTCCCCTACCACTCCGGCTGCTTCACCATTACTGCTACTACTACTAACACCAACCACATCAAGTTCAGCCGCAGAGTCTTCCTTCTCACAGTCGCTAGTAAGATGAAGCTATTGATTACCTCTTCCTTCACTCCTAATGCTAAAAAGCTGCTGCACCTTCTTATCTGTAGTAGTATTAACACTGGAGGGACTGCTTGGGGATTGGAAGTGTGACTTAGGGTCCCTTGCTGTCAGACGTGGCATCATTTTTACCTTCCCCACCTCCCTCCTCAGTATTACAAGACACACTTGCAGCAGGATCAGCACTGGTGGCAGCAGGTTCAGCACTGTCAGCAGGCACACCATTGGTGGCAACAGGGACAGCATGCCTGACAGCAAGCACAGCACTAGTGGCAGCAGGGGCAGCATGTCTGACAGCAGGCAAAGCAATGATGGTAGCAGTAGGCATGGGCAGTACGTCTGACAGCAGGCTCAGCATAGTGGCAGCATGTCTGGCAGCAGGTACAGAAATGGTGGTAGCAGGTACAGTGATGGTGGCAGCAGGGGCAGCACATCTTCCAGCAGGTAAAGGCAGCTGACCTGTCCTGCTCTCACTAGTACTTCTTCCCATGCCATTAATTTCCCCAAGATCCCCAGGGGTGATTAAGAGGGACTGGACAGCATTGGTTCTGTGCTTACTTCCTCCTCCTCCTCAGACACAGTGAACACATAAGAGTCCTTTCAGTTCCTCATTTTACTATTTTTAAACCTGCTCAGTTATAGCAGTCACTATGAGCCACTCCTGCCTCAATTTTCTCAAAACAATAAAAGAAGAACAACACAGCACTTCTACCTCGCTCTGTAGTTGCTATCGTGTTTCATTTCTGCAAATATGACACATTTTTAGCAAAAAGCGAAAGCCACGTAAATCAATTGCCGGAAACTTTCTAGCTATTGAAAAATTGGTGGGGAATTTTGGCCAATGGGCAAAAAATGCAAAGATTTTAATTGCTGTTTTAAAAGTGGATTTTCCCGTGAAAAAGCAGAAAATAACATGGTTTTCGTGGGATTTATCTCCGGAACACAGCGACAACTTTCGCCCATCTTCATTTTTTTCTGCATATTTATTGAGGCCCAAAATCTAGTCTTAAATGTACTTCATGGGGTCTCCCATTCCCTCCTCCTTGATTCCAATTACAATAGCAATCTTGGCAGGTGTTTGAGAAATCACAGTAATGCATTTTCTGTAAATGGGCTGCAATAATCTGGCATCACAAACAAATTAACCATATGTGTGTAGGATAGTCTACACAGGCACCAAAACTCAAGTTTTTATATTTTATTGTATTTTATTATATTATTTTATTATATTATTATAGTTTATAGATGTACCATAAAAGAACACATTTTAACAGATGCTAAATGGAAAAACAGGTATTTCAAATCAAATATGTAATGACTAGCAATGACATAAGTAAAGCATTTCTTGTTACTTTTACATTAGTTTTGAGGAATTTTGGTCCATTTATTCCTTATAGAACTGTCACAATTAAGGGGTTCCCTGCACAGACAGCACAAGCGAAATCCTATCAAGACATTGTACGGGGTTTAGGTCCAGACTTGGCATTAAGCATTAAGCTCTACTAAAATGTGGAATGTATTCTCTTGGAGATTTGCTTGTATATATGTCTTGGTGCATGACCCATTTCTGTTAAGCTCACGCAAGTGTGGCCTGAAATTCCCCACTAGAATATTCTTTTCAATGCAAAAGCCATGGTTGTATCATTGATGACAAGCTGTGCAGTTCCTGTGGTAGCAAAACAGCCCCAAACCATCAGCCTCCCACCACCATGCTTCACAGCTGAGATTAGATTCTTCTGTTAGAATGCAGTCTTTGGTTTTTCAAACATAAAAATTTATCATTGAGGCAAAAAAATTATAAATTTCACTGATCTGTCTAGGTCACTTTGCTCCAGACATTTATGGGCTCTTGGCAAACTTCATATGGTCAGCATTGTTCATTTTAGAATGCAACGATTTCACCCTATTTCTTGTTAAGATTTTTTCTCATAGTTGAGTTATGAATAATAGCATTAGTCAGGATGAAGATACTTGGATGTTAACCTCGGGTTCTTTGTTTTTCTGGATTATTTGTTGGTTTGTCCTTGAGACATAGGTTGAGATGTTCAGAAAGTGGTGGTAACTGCAATTGTGTGTAATCAGAATAAAAAAAGTTCTTACGCCATGATCTGTCAGTTCTCAAACATGTTTCCATCATCTTTTTCCATCCTATTCCGCCATATCTGTCAAAGGGAAAAAGCTGTCTTATAAGTGGATGTGGTTTAATCTACCGTCATATTGTAAGGTTTTTCAGAAAAAAAATATTCATTTCAAAGTCACTTTTTTGTCTAACATCATTTTTTACCAACATAATTAAAATGGTCTAAACTTGGAGAAGACAAATTAAAGTACTGTTAGCAGGAGTGAGAAGCAATTTGGCATTTCAAAAACAAAATCAAAGACATTTTTAACATCAGAATTTATAAAAGGCAATGTTCATCAAGTTTTTCTTACCGTCATCTTTAATTCTTTAGAAACATTTTCAAACACGATGAATTTACTTGTGAAATGTCATAGCCTACCTAGTTCCAGTGTCTGTCCCTTCGGCAATGCAACAAGCTTCCTCCCAGGCGCCGCTTACAGTGCCTGGGTTAAGAACGCCTGGGAGTGAGATTGGGCGCCTATGTCCTCTTGCTGGCTGCTGTTGATGCTCAGTTTGGCACGGGCGCAGGCCACTGGATTGACGCATAGCGGCATAATGTGTCATATACTGGCGCAAAGCGGCAGAATGACACAGAGGGGGATTTTATGTTGTAACACTGATTTCTCCTACCAACTACTTCCTGGATTGGGCCTTTAAAGGGGAACTGAGCCAACTCTCAGTTGCCCTTGCATTGCTGTACAGTACAGTTCTATCTCCTTGGGCTCTGTGTATGACCTGGCTTGTCTGACCATCCATTCTGGTGCTGACCTGTGGCTCTGTCTGACTATTCTCTTGCCTTACCCTTTGTATAGTGGACACCCAATCTGGTGCAGACCTGTGGCTCTGGCTGACTATCTGATCTGTGTATGACCCGACTTGTCTGACTAACCTTTCTGGTGCTGACCTGTGGTTCTGTCTGATTATTCTTTGTTGATTCCTTGTTCTTAGCAGATAAACAATTTGGTGCAGGCCTGGGACTCTGGTAGACTCGCTATTATACTGACTGAAGGCTTGAGTCAGGTATCTATTTGTCCTCGTCTGACTGCAGACGAGAGTGAGATATCTGCTGCTCCTAGTCTGACTAGCGTGAGTCAGGTAGTCATCTCGCTAATTCAGCTTGGGAAAATCAAGTTACAGTTCCTGCTCCTGTTCCAGCTTTGGTTCCAGCTCCTGGTTCCAGCGGAGACTTCCAGTGGCTCTGGCCTAGTCTCCACTGGTGAGGTCCATCCTTGGCAGCTTACTATATCTGATAGTATCGCTAGCTTGGCTTGTGACACTCTGCCTCTTTTCAGTTGTCTTTTTCTGTGTTATACCTTATATTGAGTTTTTCATTAAAATTATTTTTACTATACCGTACTGACTCCCGATTGGTTATTGGGAAAATATTGTCCTTCTTTTACCACCAATTCATGATCCAACAATTTTTTTCATTATGACAACTTTTTTAACATCTCGTTTTAGGATGACTTCTTTGAGTAGAGTGACGGTGTTCTTGAACTTTATCCTCTTATAGACTATTTCTCTGACAATGGATTGGTGGAGTTCCAAATCCTTACAAATTGTTTGGTGACCCTTTCTAGACTTAGAGATTAACAAATGCTTCTCTAAGAACCTCTGAGTTTTCTTTTGATTATGGTATGGCATGTTTTCACCAAACTACCCCCTGAATATCTGCCAAATTATATAATTATACCCTTTATAATATCGATACTCATATCAATTACTCATTGGTTGTCTAATTCATTCATTCATTCAACCAGATAAATGGTTAATATAAATCCTACTGGATATGTAATATAATTATAATATCTTTATTCTTATCTAATGCTACAAAATGGTATGCAGTTTTGTGCAGGTAATTTTTCAGTCACAGCAATTTCCTGCTCCATAGAGCTTACAATCTAAGTTTTGATGAATTAAGGAGCTAAAGTTATTTGCATAAGGTCATATGGAGTTGGTGAAAGCGAGAAATTAATCAGGTTTTCTGAGATTTTCAACTAGTGTTTTGGCTTCAAAGTCAGTTAATTAACCTACTGAGCCATTCCTTTGTCTTTAGAAAAAGCCTGATTTTGATTCAAGAATGCAATCACGAAAAAACTATAGAATTTCCATAATTCTCATTGGGTTCCCAAAATGTTTCATGCCATGATAGATAGTCTAGATAGACAGACTGTACAAGGTTCTCACATTCTTCAGAAAGTAAAGATACATGTTGTTTCTCTTATGCGCTATACATACTTCTTATTGCAGGATTATATAGAAAATAAACTCATGTTTTTTTTCTAATAGAGATATATCACAACCTTGTCTCTTAAGATTATTCTCCTTGAGAAAAGCTCCAAAGTCTTAAAGGGGATCGATCACCCCTATACAAATTGCTCTTAAATGTTAGTTTATATAGTGAATATTTTGAGTAGTTCATTAATTTCATATTTTAAAATGCTATTTGGGCAAAATAGAATGAAAAAATATTGCACTGACCCTACTTCCAGATAGGCTGTGGGTACAGCTCTATAACCACAATCTGTAACTCTGCCTCCGCTCCCCTCCCTCTGTCCAGCCTCCTCCGATGATGTAGGCTTTCTGCCTGTAAGCTGGAGCGATCTCATTGGCAGAGATCGATATCTAGCCAATGAGATTTCTCCAGCTTCCAGGCAGAAAGCTTCCATCATCAGAGGAGGCTGGATAGAGGGAGGGGAGCATAGGCAAAGTTACAGACCTCAGGCATAGAGCTGTACCTACAGTCTATCTGGAAGTAAAGCCATTGCAATATTTATTCCTTCTGTTTTGCCCAAATTAAGTTTTAAAATGCTAAATTAATGAACTACTCTAAGTATTCACTATATAAACTAACATTTATGAGCAACTTGTATAGGGGTGATAGATCCCCTTTAACAAGAAAGTGCAGACTTGTAATAAAATACTTTCAGTTACTGTTAATCCATCATGGATGTTGCACTTGTTCCTTTAAAATGAAAATTATACATATAAATTCCTTTGCAGATGATGAATGTTATCGATAGTTTTATCTAACAGATTCTTACTGAACCCTATGGGGAAATCTGCATGTAAAGCCAGCGATAATGTTTTCACCTGCCATGGAATGTAGCCTACTGAAAGGCACAAAATAGGTACTTTTGCTGCTGCACTGATATGAATCGATATTCTGATATGAAGACTAAATGGAAAAAAAAAGCAAGAAGAAAATGTGATTTATCCACAGAGTACAGTTCGGGAAACAGTCCAATCAAAACAGTCATGTAGGTAAGATAAATATTAATTTTATGGAAATATATATCAATAGAAATTATTACTAAATCCAGAACAATTTCAAAGCATACCATTTCCTTTAATTCATAATATAGGAGCCAGTTAGTGGAAAGAACATGATGGGAAACAAATGTTACATTTAAATGCATAGAATTTCACAGTGTTTTTATTCTAAAATAATTACATTCAGTGATATTTTATTAATGTGAAATGCATGCAGTAATATAATTAATTAACTGCGGGTTACATAAGAACTATTGACTAACATAATGACTAAGGACTGTATGCACAGAGAGAGTGGAAACATTCAGGAGTAAACCAACTACACTAAAAAAGACAAATAAAAAATGCTATTTAGTTAGAGTGGGGCATTAAACCACTTGAATGCAATGGATTAAAAGTTTCACTTAAATTCAGGAAAGTTTCATTTGTGTTATGTAGTGCAGCTGATTTTCTCCAGACTTTATTTTTTTACAAAAGCATGGACAATTTTAAGTGATTTGTTTAATATATACTGCTATGGCACTGTTTTTTTATTTTATTTCTTTACTTTATTTAATACTTCAGAAATGTTAATGTGGAAAAATGCAAAGTTATGCAGAAAAAATCCCAATGCTACTTATGAACTTAACCCTTAGAGTGCCAGAGGGGTACGCGTCGCATTGCTTTGTGATTCATAGCTGTTAATGGAATCAATTTAAGAGACTCTTTACTAGAGACAGACCTGGGAATCCTTGTAAACTACGTATATGGAAATAGTGACCAGTGGCAAACTGCAGTGGCAAAAACAAACAAAGTTCTGTCTTGCATACTAAGAGCAAGAGTGGATAACATAATTTTGCCACAGTACAAACCCCTGGTAAGGTCTCACCTTGAATATTCAGTGCAGTTTTGGGCACCAGTTATTGGAAGGGATATTCTGGAATTGCAGTGAAGGGCAACAAAATTAATTAAGGGAATGGAGGACTTGACATATGAGGAATGGCTAGACAAACTTGGTTTACTTACTCTAGAAAAAAGACGACTAAGGGCCATATGTTCAAAGAAGTAGCAAAATAATTTCATAGAGTGTCAGTTGTGATTGAAAATATGTCGTTTGTCCTGACTGAAATTGTTGTATGTCTTAACTAACGACAAAAATGTCTTTAAAAATGTGTTAACTAATGACAAAAATATCTTAACTAAAGACAAAAATGTACTAACATACTAATGTTGTCTTTTGAAAGACATTTTTTTGTCGTTATTACGACAAATTTTCTTTTCCTCTATATGACTCTGGAGAATACTTTAGCCATGCCCTTGCCCCGCTCCTTTACCTGTCAATTCTGGAGTTGTGTCGTACACAACGGACATTACTAGATTTTTGTTGTGTACTCTATAGAAAATGTCATTCATGCATTCAATGACTTATTTTTCTTTCATATGACAATTTTTTTGTTGTTTTCCCTTTGAACATACGGCCCATAGAAGACATCTTGTTACAATGTACAAGTATACGAGAGGTCAATACAAGGATCTCTCTAATGAGCTTTTCATTCCAAGGCCTGATCAAATAACTAGGGCCCACCGTTTTTTTTTTACAGAAAGGTCTGTTTAAATTGTAAAATTCTTTGGCCCAAGGATGTGGTAATGGCAGAAACAATGGATACATTTAAAGGGATAGTAATGTTTCATAATAAAAGCAGCTCTAATTCATCTTCATAGTATTTGGGTTATGGAGAGTGTTATTTCAATTCTGTCAGAGTTGTAGTTCAAGAGTAATTGAATGATAAAGTATCCCCCTCCCGCTCCTTCTACTGATGTAACACTGCTCAGCTTAGAGCAGCAGGGAATGTCCAGGTAGATTGCAGAGAGGGACAATCTTCAATTAAGATAAGAGAAAAAGCTGAAAAACCTGTCAAGGGGGGCAGGGTTTTCATTGTTCTCACTGTAAGAATATTGACCCTTGATGTGAGCTGTCTGGTCTATAGACTGGATTTCTCATCTGAGGAGTGGGGGCTTACACTAGGTAAAAGGAGTGGGAGGGGGAAGCTTTATCATTCAATTACTCTTGAACTACAATGCTCACAGTGATGAAATAACACTCTCTATGGCTCAAATACTATGAAGATTAATTGGAGCTGCTGTTTTTGTGAAACATTACTATCACTTTAAGGGAATATTAGATGTATTTCTGTCAAGGTTAGTCTGTGTATTAGTAGGTAAAACAGGTTACAGTAAATAGACAAATAGTTATTTGGTAGTAGGAAGGCTTATCTAATTCTAGTTGTTCTGGGTTTTGGGGCAGAGGTTGAACTTGATAGACTTTTTTTTTTTTTTCAACTTAATTTATTATGTTATTATGTAAGCTGACTGTGTCAGAGTGCATTTCATTCCTGTTGTGCACTAAAAGGGTTAATGTTCATATATTCTCATCACAAACACATCTCCATTCACCATACAGACTCTCAAGCACACCATTCACCATCCATTCAACAAAAAAACACACACACACCATTCCTCAATCCGCACAAAAAGCATTGACCTCCATGCAAGTCTCCATTTAACCTTATCACAGACATGCACTCATGAAAATTCATTCCCCAACACACATACACCATATTCAAACATACTTGACTTCAATCCTGTCTTCCCCACCCCTCCATTCAAATGTCCTATGTATTGTCCAATTCACCTCTTTGTACACACATGCTACATTCAATCCCCCAACACACACACACTCATTCAGCCCCACCACACAAACAAACACGCACCTTCATTCAGAGGTATCCTTATCATATGCATACCTGGTATACAGTCAACCATCTCCAACCAAACATGAGATGAACAAACATCCATTCAATTCCCCACACAACTTCTCTTGTATGATAAAAAACACAACATTTTTATCACACTCTTAAGCCTCTCACTGAACACAATCTTCCTTTCTTTCCTTGCACACATTTTTTTTTTTTTTAAATATAGTTTATTATCAGCAAGATATACAGTAAGAGTATGTAAACATTCATAACAATAAAAAGAACAGATGCATATCAATATGGCGTACGGAGTCGATCTGAGGTTTTTATAATAATTCAACCCAAACTCCAAACATCCAGCCTAACTAAGCTAAGCCTACATCCCCCGATCCCAGTTCCTCTCTCCCCCGAGCCCGCAGCACCCCCCATCCCCACCCACCAGCCAAAGATTCCACAAAATCCCAGTACGTACAGGAGTCATATGCAAAGGTACACACCAAATATATGTCACAACCATCCACACAACAAGCAGATATGATCACAATCAATCAGCTCCAAAAGGTTGCATAACGTCAGTAGCATCTGCTCTAGCTGTCCACCAGGTCTGCCATCGCCCCCAGATCTTATCAAACTTAGCCGGAGTACCTCGGTGTAAATAAACCAATTTATAATGTGGAAAGCACTGTGTAACCAGATTTATCCATGCTCTACAGTTGGGAGCTCTGTTTGACATCCAGTGCAGGGCCACCACCTTCCTCGCCATCACCAAGAGCTCACTCAGGAGAGTCCTGTCATTTGCATCCTCAATCTCATCAGGGAAAACAGACAATAGACAGCTCTTTGGGGTCACATGAACAGGTCTTCCCAATACCAGGGCCTCCTTGCACACATTTACTTTGTCTCCCCCACAAATAAATGTCTTCTGAGTGTGTCACATTATAAATTATTGGCAGAATGTATGTTGTATATGTGTTTATGGTTTCTGTGTGCTTGTAGATGTTTATATGTGTTTTCCTGTGTGTGTAGGGGTTTGTGTGTAGGTGTGTGTGGTGTGCATATTTCTGCGTGTATTTGAAAGACTGTGTTCTGAGATAAGTCTCTATAATGTGACCATGAGTTAGTGTGGCTGTATTTTTTCACTGTCATATAGCATGTTTTGTACTAGAAATGTATAAATGATCCTTTCCTGAAAGATTAAACAAACTAGCCTTTTTATCTGCTTCAAATGTTTATTATTATACATACCTATCACTGGCAGAATTTTACTGCTGGAGAAGGAGTCATGTTACGCCATTAACAGAGGGGAAAACAGATTTTCATTTTCAAAATTGTGTTCTAATTTCAAAAAACAGCTCTTCATTTCTATGCCAATGCTGAGGTGTTCCTGAGCCAAGGTATTTTTATTCCCAAAATCAATCTGCACTACTAAGATGTTATTACTATTATAGCAGTAGTGTTGTGCTATTACCAGAAAAAAAGAAGCAGAGTTTCATTTTCATAATTAGCCTTTAATTTAGAAAGGTTGCAGTTAATATTCAGTGCAGAATTGTTGCTGACATAACAGATGTCTTTGTAAAAGGATGTTTTTCTAGCTAAACTAATCAGAATACATAGATTAACAATATATTTGCTGTAACTCGCAAGTAATTTCATTTTCATTCTATACTGGATATAGATCCGTGCACTGTCTGTTTAATGAAAATGATCCAGGTTTAGGATCATTTAGTCTAGCCATCTCTAATCTGGATTAGGTCCAGATAATGGATTGGCTGAGTGTTAATCAAGAGGTAGAAGCCAAAAGGGAGTCATGCCATATTGTGTTAAACATCTCTGGGTACACATAGAACAAAGCAGCAATGTACCTTGGAGCTGCAGTGACTGATTCTTGACTATGCAGAATTTTCCAGACAGCCAAAAACAGATGTCAATATACCCAGAATAAAAACAAATACAAGAGCACTTACAATGTATTTATATTATATAAATATCTAATTATCATGTTGTAAATGTATTCTACTTATGTTTTTCTGGAATTAAGTTTTTACTGTGCTTTACAATACGACAATTAGCCTAATGCATATAATAATGACACACACACATCACATTCAGTCTTCCAACACACACGCACTTATTCGGCCATACACACGCTCACGCTGATTCAACACTCCCTTAACCACATGCACACCTACTGTACAGTCAACCATCTCCAACAAAACAACACAGACATAAACATCCATTCAACTTTTCCCCTTCCACACTCCTCCATTCCTTCATGTGCATATCATCCTAAAGGAGAAAGAACATATTCACAGATGGTAGCTCGTAGTGTCAAAGAACAGCTTTTCTAAAGGCCAGTCGTGACAAACTGTTGACAGTGAAGTTTATAATTAAAGGACCTTTTCATCAAGCTAAAAAAGGTGCAATTCTGAAGTAAACCAACTGTACCATAGAGGGGAAATGTAAATCACCATTTAACCTTTTAAATGCTAGGGAGGTCTCCAACATATTGCTTTGCAACATATTGGAGATCTCTCAAGCATTCAGATGATTGAAAATCCCTTTAAAATCAGTTTCATTATTTGTTGTTTTGATCCAAAATTGTATTTCATAAGATTGATAAATAGAGCTTCTAAATAACACACCTGTGCTCTTGTAAGGATATATAAAACATTTCCGTCGGGAGACTGGAGGAGAGAAACTCTGCCATAGAGTTTTGATAACTTCAGTAATTTATTACTACTTTTTTCTGTTACTACTCTTTTCTTGATCTGTTTATGGACTTAAATAATCTTTTTTATGTCATATAGCAAGCATAAGAAACATAATGATAACCAAATCTTGTCAACAGTATAGATCAGTGTTTTTCAATCTTTATCTGGTCAAGGTCCCTGGATACAATGTCTGGAATTTTCAGGGCACACCTAGCATTTTATAAGACTTTTGTCAAGTAGAAATGAAGAGTACATATACATAAATATATAGTTATGCTTATGTCTCACAATCAGAATAACAAAAACAAACATATTGTTCAAACATTTTTTCATAATTATACGTTTGAAACTCAAAAATTCTAATGTTTTGTCAGAGTCTTTACACCCTTAATGGCTGTAGCAGAACTTCCATGACATCCTGGTTGAGAACCATTGGTATTGCTAATGCTCTACTGGAGTATAAGTAACTAGGGATGAGCGAGCACCCCGATGCTCGGGTGCTCGGGTGCTCTGACCGAGCACCCCCTGATGCTCGAGTGCTCGGCCGAGCACCCGAGCCCCATTCAAATGAATGGGAGCACTCGAGCATTAAACCAGGCACCCCCTGCTCTGATGAGCGGAGGGTGCCTGGTCAATGTCCCCCTTCATCTCCGCTATGCCCCTCTTCCACAATGTCCCCCTTCATCTCCTATGCCATAGCGGAGATGAAGGGGGACATTGTGGAAGAGGGGCATAGCGGAGATGAAGGGGGACATTGTGGAAGAGGGGCATAGACTCTATGCCCCTCTTCCACAATGTCCCCCTTCATCTCCGCTATGCCCCTCTTCCACAATGTCCCCCTTCATCTCCGCTATGGCATAGGAGATGAAGGGGGACATTGTGGAAGAGGGGCATAGCGGAGATGAAGGGGGACATTGTGGAAGAGGGGCATAGCGGAGATGAAGGGGGACATTGTGGAAGAGGGGCATAGAGTCTATGCCCCTCTTCCACAATGTCCCCCTTCATCTCCGCAATGCCCCCTTCATCTCCGCAATGCCCCCGTACCTCCATTCCCTGGTGGTCCAGCGGAGCGTCTTCGGATCTGTGCCTCTTCCGGCACAGATCCTCTTCACCCGAACATGTCGGGCGAGCACATGGCGGTACTCGTACGAGTACCGCCATGTGCCGAGCAGAGCGATGCTCGAGCCGATCCGAGCATCGGCCGAGCACGCTCGCTCAACACTATAAGTAACGCTATACACCTGCTCAGTTCCTATAAGCTTACTTATAGCCCTTGGAAGAGATACTTTTCATCCCTGTGGAGTTTAGTGGAAACAACAGCCTCACTTTTTTTTCTCATCTGATTGTGAGAATAAAAAATTCTGGTTTGTTTTTAACTCCAACAGAATGAGAGTGCTCGGTGTAAGTATGCTAGCATGTACCTTTAGGCTTTCTTTCACATTTTTAATATAAGTGTAAATAATCTCCAGCTCTCCAGCTGTTTATGGCTGGTTGATTCTGATGGGTACCAATAGTCTGACAACAGCTCGAGAACTACAGTTTGCTTGCTAAGTTGTGCGTGCCTCTAAACAAATCAGTGATCTTTTACAGACTTATAATCAGGATAAAGCCTTGCTGCACACCTTTTTTGATATTGAATCACTCTGTCACTCCAAGTTTGGTCCTCATTGTTGTCCTCTGATCATCATATAAGTACTTGATTGATATTGTCAACTGTCCTGGAACACCCATGTTTTGTAGCTCATTCCACATTCTATCATGGTCTACAAAGTTGAAGGTCTAACTGCAGTCTCTTGTCTCACTGGGGGGGTGCTGTTGGCTGCGTCTCAGTTTGCCGGTGTGCTTGTTGGTAGTCTGGGGGCATTTGCCTTTGCTACCCTGTGTGCAATTTCGGCATGACTACCTGGGAGTTTGGAAAATCATGGTCATTTTTGCTGCACTTGGATCCAGGTCTCTTTTGGACAGTTTTTGTTTATATTTTACATTTGGTTATTTATAGCATCAACAGGGGTGACTTGGCATGGGCTGGACTTGATGGACGCTTCTTTTTTCTGTCCCAACATCAATGTTAGTATGTTACTATGTATACATCTCTTTGAAATTATCTCGCTTTTTCTATAATTCAGCTTATGTTACAGCTTTGATCTCTAGTTCCTCTTCCACTCCAGTCCCACAATGTCTTCATGTTGGACTTCTCACTCTAAGTAAGGTTTTAGTCTCTTTTGCAATATCTTCAAAAACAAGTTGCTTATGTGGTATTTGTGTGATTGCCCTGAGATTTGCACATCTCCCTTCTTTGGAATGAGGAAAAACAGATTTTTTCCATTCCTCAGACCATGCTAAATTCCTAAAAATGTTTTGGCATGTGTGGATTAGTACTCTGATGTCCTCATGTCCCCCTGATTTGAATAGCTTAATGGATATACCAGCCTAATTCTGTTAGAAAAAATCCTTGTTTTTTTTTTTTAATTCAGTTCCATATGAACAGTATGTGCAAGGCAAAATATAGTGTCGTCAACACAATGGTGTCTGATGTACAAAAGATAAAGGGCCATATTTAGGAAGCTAGCAAAAAATAGCAAGTTTGGAGCAAACCATTTGCACACAAGAGGAGAAATGGAAAAGTGAAACAATTTTATTGATTTCAGTTAAGCTTTTAATCTAGTATTAATAATTTTGTTTATATACTCAATATGATTTTTTCCCCAGATATTGCCATGTCCAATCATCCAAATCTTTTCACTGACAAGAGCAATAGAGTATGTTAAGATAACACATTCTGATGTATTATATGTCAATGCCATTCTACTCAGGCTAGAAAAATATTTGGGTGACTATGCTGATTGTATATACTATATTAAAAAGCTACCAATTTACATTATAACAAAGCATTTTAATTTTATATTCTTCTATTCGCTGTTTTTTCTCTCAAAGCATTGCCATTAAGACATTAAATGTTTTAGTGTAATGAAGCATTAAGAAATGCAGATAAGTCTGCCATGTTATCACTGAATAAATAATTGTGTTTATAATGACAAATTCATGAAAGGGTAATAGAACTGCTATATATTTTTACTGCAGAATTGATAATTGGCAACCATGGTACAGGTCTCCCTATAATCCATAATTAAGAAATTAGTTTATTTTTACTTTAATGGGAAGCTATCAAAACAAAATATATATGTGCCTGAATCCTTGTATGTAATTAAGTAGTGGCTATTTACCTTGTAAATCATATTGTCTTTTCTGCTTGATGGAAGAAAGGGTCTCATTTTTTTCCTGTGGAAATTTTAAGATAAAACCAACATTTTGCCATGTTATCAGTTCAAATTCCTGCATACAGAAACCCCCCCAAAAATCCTCTCTTCTTGCTAACCCCAAGAAATTTCCTGTAGGAACTTTGCCAATTCCCACCACGGGGTTAGGCATTGGCTATTCGAGTGTGTGGTTCTTTGACTACAGTGTGAGTAATAATTTAATATGTGTGGTTCTGTGGGTATCATGTGACAAAACTGAGGGACTAGTATGTGTGGGTCCAAGGCTGGGGGCAGTATTTGTGGTTATATAGCTAAATAGGATGGTGAATGATGATTCAGGAAAAATCCTTCTAAGGTGGTTGGCCTCTTTCAGAAGACTCCATGCATTTTTGCAGTGTGGAGGACATTACACGTGATAGCTTCATTTATTAGAAACTATCAGAATTCAATCAGACAAGGAGGAACTAGGAGTCCTGCTCTGCATTGTTCATCATCAGCTATTCTCCACTGAACAGAGCTCAATCTGCATTCTCTAACTGGCATCCATATAAGAGGCAGGGACAACAGTTGGGCAGACAACCTAATCAGAAATCCAGTCCTTAAGGATGAATGGTCTTTGAATCAAGAGGTTTCCTTTTCAATGGAATGGGGCATGTCACAAATAGACCTTATAGCAATGTGAAAGTTCCAGTCTTTTTTTCCTCTCTGTCACCAGGATTGTCCTCTAACAATTGGTGCCCGCTCATACTTGGTCATTCAGGTTATCACACATCTTTCCTCCCCTGAATCTTATTCCAGATATATTGAGGAAAACCATGCAAGTCAGAACTACAGCCATTCTAATATCTCCTGAGGTTGTGGTTAAACCCTGAAGGCTATGACAGGTCCAATCATGATAAAGAACAAGAAGAATCTTCACCAAGGTCCAGTACTTTTTTCAGAGCAAAGTGAATCTAATTTTTAGCAGTTGGGTTACTGAAACCCAAGTTCTAAAGTCAAGAGACCTTTCAGACCAAGTTATAGGATTGTTATCTAATCCTGTAAAAACGTTACTTCAACTGTATATAACCAAATGTGGAAGAGATTTTAATTCTGGTATAGAGAACAATAATATGATCTGGAATTCTGGAATGATTCTGGAATTTCTGTTGGTAGGTTTTTCCTCAGATCTGAATCCATGCACACTGAGAACTCGAAAGTTAAAGTGGCAGCTTTGGATAGTTTCCTGGGACAGCAGACCTCCATTTTGTCAGATGGTTCTTAAAATCTACTGCTGTTCTTAGGCCTATTTCATATTTTCCTCCTTTGTATCTTAGTTTGGTCTTGAAGCTCTGCAAGGAAATATGTTTAAGCCTTTGGAGTCTTGTCACATTAAGATGATGTCTATATTTGTTTGTATTGAGCTAAAGCCAGTTAATTTATTGAAATTAGTTCCCACTGCTCTTGTCCTCAGGACAGTTATCTTATTTAAGCCCATTCACAGATAACCCTAGACATTCAATGGGAGCCCTGGAAAAGACAGCAATGTCTGCTCACTTACAGGATATGTAAGACTAGATTTATGGCCTCAGAAAAATAAACAGATGTTAGTATGACTTACAGGGTACTTGAGTGTATATAAACCAAGTTCATTTTATGTGTTAGTGTTCCTTTAAAGGGATAGTAATACTTCGTTTTATCTTTATTTTATTTTGTAGGCATTAAAAAAACGTGAAGAACAATATAAGTCTTATCTCTCAAACCTTTATGATTTAAGAGATATTCACAAGCAAAGTATCCCCCCCTGTTCAGCCAGATCAGAAGGGAGGTGCCCAGGTAGACTGCAGAGAGGGACAATCTTCAATTAAGATAAGGGAAAAAGCTGAAAAACTTGTCAAGGGGGGAAGGGCTTTCATTGTTTTCATAGAAAGAAGATTGTCCCCTGCTGTTATCTGTCTGGTCTTACAACCAGATTCACATCTGAGAAGAGATGGCTTACACTAGGTAAAAGGGGCAGGAGGGGGAAACTTTGCTTGTGAATATCTCTTAAACCATAAAGGTTTGAGAGATAAGACTTATATCGTTCTTCATGTTTTTTTAATGCCTACAAAATAAAATAAAGATAAAACAAAGTATTACTATCCCTTTAACTCTGAAAAAATGTAACATTAAGGGCAGCTATATCTGTAGTACATCTCCGTACATTTTTTCCAATGGTTGTAGTTATTACTAGTGTTGTCACCAAGATATTTTATATATATATATATATATATATATATATATATATATATATATATATATATGTATGATCATGTAACAATGTTTATGCCAAGCTTCTTCAGTTTTTTTTCCTGAAAAATAAGTGTGAAGATAACAGCAAGACTATGGTGGTGTTATTATAAGCAAGTAAATATCCCAATGGAGACATGACTTCAAACCATATCGTATAAAAAATGTTAGGAAGGATGCATTTTGGGACCACTTCAAAGGCAAATGAGCATTTAGAACACCTGGTTAATGTGGTGCATGATACAGCATATTATTTAGTAATACTCCTAACATTCAGAACGTGTCAAAAAATGCATGTTTTTTCAGCTTGAAAACATACGCTGAAGTCATTAATATAAAAATGTGTTCTTATTTATTCCCATATAAGTAAATGTCATTGGCTGTTCCAATAGTGCCAAAATGTTTATTTTAACTAATAAGCTTATTTTCCTTGACATAAATGGTTGATTACATAAGAAAGTGATGTTTTCAAAATGTATATCCTATTATTGTCAACAGTATTACAGTACTATTCATGGTATAGGAAAAAGGACTAAGCTTACACATCTATCTTAGTTACATCAGCAATGTCATGATTATTGATACAACAACAAAAACAAAAGAATGTTTTCATAAAATGTTGGATAGTTCTTGTACAGTATAACAGAGTTAATGCATGTGGAGATTGAAACACAGTTGTTACTTAATATCTAACATACTTTGGATATAAAAATGGAGTGTACTAATGCACTTACATGCCAAAATTGCAATAGGAAACAATTTTTGCATGCTGCTATTGCCTATTTTGTTTCTTTTTTCTTTTTTAATCTTTTTTCTTTGTTTTTCTTTTTTTTTACAAAAGGTTCTCACATTCTCATTCCATATTTAAGTCAATTTTACTGTTATAAATGATAATTATGGTATATAATGAAAAGCACATAAAAAGTTTTAACATGCACAACTGTGTACTATTGTAAAAGTGGTTTGTACAGGTATGGTGCGTGGCTTTATTTTGATTATCTTGACTGGCCTAGGTTTGCCTGTAATCATGGTGTATTATACAGGTGTTATGCTGTTAATAGTAGTTGGTGGAACAGACCTATAAAAAGGGACTAGTGGGAGCACTAGAATACAGCTCAGTCTAAGCATGAGGGTATTAGATATCTTGTTTTGTTAGGAGTGGAATATTTTATCTCTATCTTCAGGATCATTGTTAAATATTAGGAGTTTTTTCACTTAAAATAATTTTACAAATTCTAAATATGACAATTAATATTAGATAGCACTCACTGAACATGGTGAGGTAAGCAAATGTAAACATATTTTGACCAAACTATGCAACAAAGTGAATTTACACATTGGTATGATATCAGCTTAGCAGAAGATTCACGTTAAATGGATAGTAATATCTATATTAAAATTTAACTCAGAGTCTTCTATATCTTTTTTTATAACATGCAGCATTTTGTTTACTTACATGTTTGTAGTTCAAAAAATAGCAACCCCCTCCTGACCATTCTGGCTGCTTCACTGATCATCTCTCTCTGGTCCAGATGGAGAGCGGCAAGGTACAATCTTCAGTAAACAAAAGGAAAATCCTGCCCTCCTTCATCAAGGGGGGCAGGGTTTTCCTTATACTTACTGACGATCGTCCCTCGCTGCATCCATCCGGTACCACAACTACATTGCAGCACTAAAGGGAGGCAGCCAGAAGGGGCAGGAGGGGTATCCTTTCAGCTTGAATATATTTTGAACTATAAACATGTAAGTAATTAAACATGGCATTGCATGTTATAAAAAAAAATATGGAAGACTTTGAGCTAAACTTTAATATAGACATTACTATCCCTTTAAAGTAATGTGTATGGAGAAATTCAGGACTTTGCTTTTTGCTCTTGCCTAGCACCTACTTACTAGTACTAAGCTAATTATGCTGAAAAGCCCCTTCTTGCCACTTGAACAAGGGGGGAAGGTGTCAGTAGGGGAGTATTTGGCATCAGGACTGTTACAAGCCAGCAAATCAGAATTTGTTTTCATGTTTCAGTACAAGTTTCAAATAATCTGACTCTTTCTTATCTTGACAAAACTCAGATATGTTCATATTCAGACTGTCTGATACAATCCTTTGTACCTCTTTCCTACTTATTTATAATAAGCATGATGTTCTATATAATGATAATTAGGAACTGTACTCTGATTAATGAGCATGCCATACTTTATAATTATTATACTTTTCACAGAGGTGAGGGGAAAGCATAACAGTGAACTTCATTATGATTCCACCAGGAGAAATCTAGCTGTACATGTTATGCTTCCACTAAAAAATTGATTTTATGAAAAATGGAGATTGTAGACATCTATAGCATTCAAAGTATTAAAGCCTTAGTTAACTAACTGGACATTTTCATGTGCACAGTATGGTAGAATTAGTTTCCTCTAAAAATTGCTCCTCTTTAGCTTCCTAAATATGTCTCAAGATGAGTAAGTAAGGTGAGTTACAGATGAAACTATATTTTTGTTTTGCAGTGCCCCTGAAATAAAAAGGGCAGAAGTGTATGAAATCACAAAACTGAAGGATCACTTTATTATGCAGTTAGCAAAGTGTTTGGCTAACTAGGTGCAGTAGGTAACCTATGTACAGCATTCATTAAAAAGAAGCACAGCATGTGGCTAAATGGTACCACACAGCATGTGGCTGTTTACACACCCTAACAAATCATACCAGGGAGCCTATACAACACAGTTTCACAAAGTGTTTTGTCCTGTACATTAACATGGGGAAAGGTGCAATAATGCCCGCTATATTAGCCAACATTTTTTTTCCCTGGGTTAAAGTGAACCTAACACTTTATAATGAGCTTGGTGATTTTAACTGCTCTTTATTTAAAACTAGAGTTTAGGAGATGCATAGCTTTATTTATTTGTCAGTTTATTCACATTAGGCAGCACTTGCTTTCACATCCTTGTGCATGTCAGATGCTCCCAATTGCCACGTCCTCTGAGAAAGTACTAGCTACATTGCATAAACTGACAAATAAATAAAGATATGTATCTCCTAAACCAGGGCTTATAATTTTAAGTCCTTTGCTACTAGCCAGACCTGAAAAGTTACTCGCCACTGCAAGCCATAACATACCCACCAGGGCTGAATTTCTACTCGCCAGGGCTAAATTTTCACTCGCCATTTGCTAGTGGCCAGTGGAAATTTTGAGCCCTGTCCTAAACTATAGTTTTAAATAAAAGATGGCTAACAGAAATGTATGTGACTTTGACCTCCAATTTGGAGTGAGCGAGTGATTTATTGTATTAGAATATTGTCAGAATTGTTTGTATCAAAAGCATAAATAGGTACAAGTCTCAGTTAGTTAGTGGGGTAGCACAAAGTAAGGCTGAGGATTTAATAACTGGAGAAGTTCTGCAGCAAACCACCTGTACCTTATATAACAATTCAATTTTCTCATTAATTGCAATTGGGCTTTTAACCCTTTGCATGTTAGAGAAGTCTCCAAACATGTTACTTTGCAATTTTAGCACTCATGAGTTAAAAGCACCATTTAAATAAGATAGACTTTTGAGAATCATGTGAGTCCCCTGTGATGCTATTAGTTTTCCCTAGAATCTCCAATTATTTGAATACATCAGCCTCAGTACATTACCATAAGGAACAATTTGTGTATTAATTCATAGGCCACAGTTAAACGTAAACAGTAAACCTTTCTGACCAGCAGAAATAAGTTAATAATACTTTTAGTATTAGTTTGAGGGCCTCATGTACCCACTCTCATCATTTACTAAAATATAGTCATTGCATGTGAGCAGGAGGGAGAGCATGAGGCAGGTGATCAGTACAGAATGTTAGTATCCAGCACAGGGCTGTGGTGACCTCTACTTGCTTATTTGTAAATAAAACTAAATATATCATAAACTAGTGTTCTAAATAAAAATGGCTAAAAAATACACAAAAAAACTCCTTCAAATTCACAGAATATGTTATAGCTGTTAGTTTAACTTAAAGTGTTTATCTGCAGTAAAAAACAATCTTTAATGAAAAAGCCCATATAAAAAATACAATTAATTCTGTTAAAAACACTGTCACGTTATAGACATATTTGTCAAAATAACAATAGAGAAATCAATACTATCTTAACATCAATATCACTGGTATGAAAAATACTCTACTTCTCAGTATTAAGAAATAAAAAAACTTCCAGTAAATCTGAAGATTTATTGACCATAGACACTGCAGTGTAATTGGAATAAACCAAACTCTAAATAAATATCTTTCTGCAGGTACAGAATCTTTAACCTCATGGATGCTAAAAATGTCTCCAATATATTTCAAAGCAATAGGTTGGTGAGGCTGATGCACTTATTATAATGAATGGGAGGAGGGGAGATGCACTAAGGTGTGAAAGATAGGTGATTACGAGGTGATAACTTCTCTAGTGTATACTTTGTTATTTCCTAAAGCATATACACTTTCCAGCCTAAGAAAACTTAGTGTGTGTGCTCCATAGGATATTGGGTAGTTTATCACACTGTATATGTTATTGCCTCTTCATCTCCTCTTTGTCATATCTTAGTACATCTCCCCCTGGAATCCTTCTGGGACAAACGAACACAACATTGGCTGCAAATAAAATGTCCATTGATTTAAGTAGGGTTTGTAACACCTTGCAGCAAAGTGGTTAAAAATGTACATTTAAAATGAGGATAACGAAATTCTGTATGTATGTGTGCCGCATCCTATAATATAGCAATATATCAGCATATATATACAGTATAGCAATATATAGCATATAGTCAAGTTTATTTTTATCATAAACAAAATGCATAGTGAGTGAACAGAAGAAAAATCTAAATTATATAAATATTTGGTGTGAACACCCTTTGCCTTCAAAACAGCATCAATTCTTCTAGGTACACTTGCACAAAGTCAGGTATTTTGTAGGCGTATAGTCAAGTGTATGTTTAAACAGTTATACCAAACAGGTGCTAATGATCCTTAATTTAATATACAGGTTGAAACACTGCCATTAACTGAAACAGAAACAGCTGTGTAGGAGGAATAAAATTGTGTGAGCAACAGCTAGACTCAGCTAACAAGGTGAGGTTGCTGATGACAAAAGTCATACACCATGTCAAAAGTCATACACCATGGCAAAACTGAGCACAGCAACAAGACACAAGGTAGTTATTCTGCATAAGCAAGGTGTCTCCCAGGCAGAAATTTCAAGACAAACAGGGGTTTCCAAATGTGCTGTCCAAGCTCCTTTGAAGAAGCACAAAAAAACAGGCAACGTTAAGGACCGTAGATGAAGTGGTCCAGCAGTACACCCATCTACTGTCTGGAGAAGCCTGTTCAGAACTGGTCCTCATGGAAGGTTTTTGGCCAAAAAGCCATACCTCTGATGTGGAAACAAGGCCATATGACTCAACAATGCATGAAAACACAGGAACTGGGGTGCAGAAAAATGATAGCAGGTGCACTGGACTGATGAGTAAAAATGTGAAATATTTGTCTGTAGCAGAAGGCAGTTTATTTGCCAAAGGGTGAGAAAGTGGTACACAAATGAGTATATGCAGCCAACAGTGAAGCATGGTGGTGGTTCCTTGCAACTTTGGGGCTGCTTTTTTGCAAATGGAGTATCCTCAATGCTGAAAAATACAGGCCAATACTTATCCATCATGCAATACCATCAGGGAGGCATCTGATTAGCCCCAAATATATTATTCAGCATGACAATGTCCTCAAGCATACAGCCAAAGTCATAAGAACTATATTCTGTAAAAAGAAGAACAAGGAGCCCTGGAAGTGATGGAATGCCTCCCACAGAACCCTTATCTGAACATCATTGAGTCTGTCTGGAATTACATGAAGAGAGGGAAGCAACTGAGGCTGCCTAAATCCACAGAACTGTAGCTTGTTCTCCAAGATGTTTACAACAACCTTCTTGCCGAGTACTTTAATAAACGGTGTGCAAGTGTGCCTAGAAGAATTGATACTGGTTTGAAGGCAAAGGGTGATCAAACCAAATGTTGATTTGATTTAGATTTTTCTTCTATTCACTCACTATCCATTTTGTTAACTGATAAATATAAACTATTAACATGTCTATTTTTGAAAGCATTCTTCTTAACTTACAGCATTTTTTCACAAATGCCTAAAATATTTGCACAGTACTTTATGTATATATATCTCAATTACTAAAAGGAAAACAGAAAAGGAATTACTAGGATGAAATGCAGCTTGAAAGATAAATTTGAAATATATAATGACAACAACAACAGTTAAAAACACAAGTGATAACTGTGCTAGGAGATATAACCAAATCTGTCCCCATGCTCGGTAAATAAAAACAGTAGATAAGAGAGAAAATAAAAAAATCATAACCAATATAACTATACAGACAAGGAAACTTTCAACCAATCCACACTGAGAAAAAAGTGAAAAATAATAAAAAACAAAACATATATACTATAAAGTGTATACAAATACACAAATAACCATTGAGTACCTAGCTAATAAAAGTCTCATGTATATAATGTAGTAAAAGAAATTATAAATACAGTTAGTAAAAAAAGGATGAAAAGTCCAAATGATATTAGGTGGACAAGACATCCACCCAGCAGTCAGTGAGATGAAGATGGTGATGAATGAATGATTCATTAGTTAAAATCTTAATGAAGCTGGATGTTTACTTCACACCAGAACTCAATAGATCTTTATCCTGCAGCACATTATGAGAGAACCTCCATTCTCTTCAAGTCTAAGAAAAAGATACAAGAGCACAAAGAAAAAAAAAGATCTAAATGTGGTTTTTTATTAGCAAATAAGCAGACACACAAAACAAATACAAACTTACAGGATAGCCTGCATAAATGAGCATCTCTCCCTCCCAGTCAAAATAGCCATGATGCTGTGGAGCCTCAGCATCTTATAAGCCACCTGTGCAAATCGGTCAGATGTTAGTCCAGAGATTTGGTTGCTATGGATGTGAATCGTAACATATATAGACTCTGCATTTGCAGGTAGCAAGAATTCCTTCTCCTGACTTTCTCCAATTGTGGTGCACTGCTCTCTCTATATGACGTGGGCTTTTCTAAGGGGGCATGACCTGGGGGGACCCAAAGTCCGATGCTACCCAGCAATACTGTTTCCAGTGCATATCCTCGTGGTACAGGGTATCATTCAATCCCTTCTTTTTATTCCCTCCCCTTGATATGATTACAGATTGAAGAGCAATATAATAAAATATATAAAATAATATGAAAATAAAACAATTAATAACATACAATTAACACTATTCTCTCATTTATGGATAAAATGAAACATCAGGAAATGCGTATTAAAAATCGTAACCATCTCATATTTCTTGCCGATTACCCACACATCCATTGTCTATAATAATCCATGACTGCATTAAACCACTCATTTATTTCTAAAAAGGATTTGATATGATTTTAAATTTTTTCTAATTTAAAATGTTTAACCCCTTAAGGACCGGGAAAATCAGAGGTGGATTTGACTTAAGGACTGGAGCAATTCTGACCTTTTTGACTATGTCTTTGTTCAACAGTGTTTTCCCTCTTAGGCTTTTATTCCACCCCCATAAGTTATATACTGTTTTTTTACAAACAAATAGGGCTTTCCTTTGAGACCCCACTTATATGGATAACCCACCATTTACTTTATTCAAATTAAAGAAAAAGGTAAAAAAATTGTAAAGAACCCATCATTTTTGTTTTTTCTCTTGGGATCAATTGGACGCAAAGGGTCTGCATGAAAGGTATGACTAGTCAGTCATACCTACAAAATGTGCAGTTTAAAGTGGCCACTGTCCCCCCTGGGTGAAAATCCCCATGTCCCTTTTTCCCACCCTATTTTCACACTTTTTTGTTCATTACATTTGGCGGTGTGTGTAAGTGTATTACATGACTCCACAACAATCACACTTCCAATTTTGTTTCTTGAGATGTTTTTTTTTTTTTTTTTTTAAATAAAATATTTTATTTGTAAAAAAAAAAAAAGTGTTTTGTTTTTATTTTAAAAAAAAAAGTGTATTTAGCAGGTCAGAAATTGACCTGCATTTAGCCATCCTCCTGCACCAGCAGTGAAGGGGTTAACACCCCCAGATGCTGTATTTTGTATTTCCACTAGGTGTCTCCTCCCTGCTTCTCTGTCCCTTACTTTGATGTAAGGGACACATTGGCAGAGAGGAGACACTAGAGGCAGTAAGTAGCACTGCCTCATTCATTTTTTTAGAATGCCGGTACATGTGATCGCTGACGCAGCGATCACATGACCTGGCACAACCGACCGAGGCTGAGACTGAACGGTCCGGTACTGGACCGCTCAGTCTCAGCCTGGATTGAATGGTAGCAGCGTGCACGGCGGCGCGCTGCTACCATTTAACTCTTGACGTACCAGGACCGTCACTGGTCCTTAAAGCAAATTTACCCTTGACGGTCCTGGTACGTCAAGGGTCGTTAAGGGGTTAAACAATTATCTTTAAAACCTATATAAAGTATAAAAAATGTAAATATTGTAATAATTCCTAAAAGTAGTTACTATTGTCCAGATGCAGGAAAAAAACTCATAGGTACGTAGCTGGAAAACTTGATCACCTTCATGTAGAATAATAATAATTGTTCAGTATTAAAAAAAAAACACCCATAAATGGATTAGCAAAAAGTAAAGAAATAACCTCTGAGGGTACATATCAACCCCCTGCAAAGTACAGTAATCACCATGCAACCCAGTAACCCCCACCCCAAAGATCTACTAGGCAATATTCACAACTTATAACTATGCTCAGAGTGAATTACAAAGCCCCTATATGTGTATGGGTGCCCTTATACCACCAAACCTGCATATGCAGATCCATAGATTGGCCTGCATGGGCAAAACACACACACACACACAGAAAGACCAGGAGTGGGGCATACACCAATCACACAGTGAATGATGCTATATCAGTATCGACATTTAAACCGCTAGGGCTTAGAGCCCTCAATTTGTGAATCTAAAACATCTCTTGTTTGCAGTTTTGAGAGTCTATCACCCCTTCTTCTATCAGGCAAAATTGATACAATAGCTGTAATAAATATATCTTCACAATTTCCAGCATATCTTTTAGCAAAATTTTGGATACACTGTGTGCCAGAAACCTATCCTATATAATAATTTGCTAAAATGTGTGTAACACCGCAGTCATGCGCAGTAGAGACAGCTGTGCGTGCTGCAGTCATGTGCAGTAGAGACTGCTACTGCCGCGGCTGACACAGAGCGGGGAGCTCCGACTCTGTATCATCTGCGGCGCAGGCAGTCTCTACTGCACATGACTGCCCCGCGACCGGCTGCCAGTGGCACTGTGTCTGGTATAATGGGCTCTTCAACTAGTGCTTTTATATTTCACAGATACTCCATAAATCTAATCTTATGCTTATGCTCAGTATATCACAAATATAGCCACCCAAAAGGGCAACTCATTACATAAACCACAAAACAAAAGTTAAAATTAGTCAGCTGGTTGATATCATAATTTTTCCCTCTGACTTTGGAAGAGAACTTGGGAGCAATTTACTAAGCATTAATCAAGAGGTGATAAAGCGGAGATCTCTTCTCCAGTTTATCACTTCTCCAATTCCTATGTTATTCTGTGGAACCTATGCACTAAGATTTCTTCAGCTTTGGAGATCTTAGTGAATGGGCTCTATAGAATAACATAGGAACAAATAACAAAAACACTGTAAACTCATAAAAAGCAACAGTAAAGGCACAGTAGGGAACAGCAAGCAAATATTTTAATGGAGGAATAATGGATATTGCAGGACCTGTGGTGTATAAAAACAGGTGAGTTGGCAGTATTCTAAGGGTCATCTGATAGCCATTATATTTTTTAATACTTCTTTTACAGAAACAAAAGAGTTTATAAAAAGGGTTGGGCAACAAGTCACTCCCCAACTCTTGATGGGCTACAGATTCCATCACTCTGCTGGCTGATGGAACTGCAGAGCAGCAGCTGAAGGGGCATGTGATTCACATTAAAATACAAAAAATATAATTGTGCATAATTATCACAGCCATCAGTTTCTTTAAGGACAACTGTGTATCCATATTCAATATGCATTCCAAGATTCCCTATGGTAAAAGCAGAGAGACAAAAAGGTCAATATAGGCAAAAAGCAGAATCAGAATATGCCAATTTCCATGATAACGCATTATTATATTTTTTATGTAGAGTTTTATAGAGGTTTACAGAGAATTAACAAATTCCAAGTTATCATTTAAAGTCTGACCTTATGCATACATGTATAAAAAGCAAGGAGAAAGTAAATTGAATTATTAAGGTACCATAGTATGTATAATAAGACTAAGTGGCATTAATAGACATAATTTCTTTCAGAGATGTGTACATTTTTCCTCATTGCCATTTAGATCTGCTGAAATTAGCTGTGCCCAATTAGATGGGATCTAGATTCAAACTGTCACAGTCAATACTGGTATTTATATCTCTGTGGTTAAAGATTTACAATATCAATAGATAATTAGACATGATGTTAATTTGGTCTTAATTATACTATATTTAGCAGATGTATGTAAAATAAGCCTCTTTTCCTGTTAGAGGATATAATATGTGAGAATGCATGGTTCCACAGAAAACTCATTTTTTCCAAATAGAAAAAAACACGTTTGGATTCTCATAATATGATCACTAGATTCCATTATCAAAATATATGCCAAATTGCTTTTTTTTTATTTTAAAGCTTCGGCAAATATTTCAAGCTGTCAGTTTTTATCACATTCTGATATAGGCTCAGAATCTGATTGCCAAAGTGTGTTTTTTTCTTGAATAATGCTTTTGAATTATTGTAGACAGTGAAAACACTCCAAACAGTCCCCAAAGTGTATCTCAAGAGGAAGGGAAGCAGTCAGATATTGGCTGCTTCCCTTGGTCTGTGGTCTAATGCCTGCCTGGCCCACTGCCTGATCCCCATATTCCTGAGCATCCTCATCACAGTCTTGCTGCACTGACAATGTAGAGGTTAACCACTATTTAAAAAAAAAACTATATCTCCCTGGCACCTCATAGCAATCTCAACCACCACATCCATGATCTCAGTGCTCTGACACTGGAGGAGCTTAACATCTTGTTTGACCCCTTTGACCATCATTGTCTTAGAGCTAAGATTACTCCAAGGATTTTCATTACTCTATGTAACACCATCTTTCAGTCAATGGGAGAGAGGGAAAATATATATTTTTTCCACAGTCATGACTGGGGAAGGGGGCAGATTTGTTTTTGGGTGGATACCGCTGGATGTCCGACATCCAGTTGTGGATGTGTTTTTATTTACACACCTTTGCATAATACATACATGGGGGAAAGCCTCCAGAATCCATATTAAGTTATTGAACTACATCCTTACCCTTAAGGTGGGCCACTTTTTTTTTTTTTTACATTTCTTTCGACCCCCTATCACTGTTCTTCTCTTTTTTTATTACTTTCTTGGCCACTGAATAAATCAGCCTAGGTCCTATATTGATTTAATTTTTTTTTTCATTCAGTTTGATTTTCTTAATGATTTAATATAGGTGATATATATATCATATATTGATATATTTTGTTACATTTTTACTTTAAACAGTGGGGTGAATGTACCCCATATTTTTAATTTATTTAACCACTTGTCTGCTAATCCTTTTCATCTGGAGGTCTTCTTTTTAACTGGAGGTCATCTTTTCACATTTTTGTTGCCATCAAACGGGAAGTTTAGGTGTTTTTCTGAGAGCAACCCACACGTCATACATCATTTTGATTGTTTTGGGGAGGTTTTTAGCAGACCCCGTACTTTCAAAAGGCACCATTGGTTTGTGGCTATCCCCTAATATGACCATAACATTTCATTCAGAATTAAAATTCTTTTTTTAAATTCCTTGTTTATTGAAATTCTGATAAGGGGAATGATAAACAGTACTTTTTCTATGTTCCACTAGCATTTTTTTAGTTGTAGGTTAAGTATAAACTGACATGTTTAAATCACCAAAATGTGTGCTTTTTTGCACAAATTTGCAAAAAAAAAAAAAAAAATAGCAACTAAAAAGGAAAAATATATATTTTTTCAGTTTGGTATCTTACGGCATGTATTTAAGGCAAAAATATAACAAGAAATAAACCACTTAACCATGCATGCTATATATCTTTGAAAAGTATGCAAAATTAAAAATGAATTTATGCATTTCTTCCCAAAACCTGGTTTGATAAGAAGAAGATGGTTCTATAGCAAAAAAAAAAAAAAAAAAAGAAAAAAGAAACGGAAACACTGACACCATGGAATGCTATATTATGTGAGGTAGCTAAAGCTCTCCTTAGTAAAATTGTACTCAGTGGTATGATTTGACATACATATTGACATACACTCAATAGACAAAAATACCCTCAACAGACAAGAAGAAAAAGTAAAGGCATGCCATTTTAAAAATTAGACAGCCGACAACATCAAATGATGGTTCACTTGTTTTTCTAACCCTAGCCAAGTGTGCACAAATGTTTCCAGAATGTGGTGCTAAAGGAAGAAATGTCCATTATTTTTATCTCTACCCCTTCAACGTTACTGAAATGTTTGTAAAACATGCAATTCCCTACTGTATCAATTAGCAGCTCCTATGTCTATATTCTCTTTAGGTAGCACTATGCCCAGTGCTGTAATCTATTACATACATTGGCGAACAGAACCACCAGCTCCACACTTTCTAGACTTTACCTGGTACATAACAGAACTTCCCTAGAATGCAGTATGGAGACAGTGAACCAATTTCATACTTGCTTCTGAACTGATGTTGATGGCTGTGAGAGGGAATAGATGTAAGATAGGTAAGACTTCTAGTACACAAGCAGGCCCTCTCGGTAGACTGAAGGGTATACACAGTCACATGTTAAAGTAAAGAGCCCTATGTCCCCATGAGGACTTTGAGTGTTTGCATTTGCTTTTTTCCCCTAATTGTCAGGTAGCATCCTGATTCACTTGGGGGGGGGGGGTAGGTGTTCCTGATGAGGATAGGAAAGGGTATTTTGTAATTTATTGTATTCCTCTGTATAGATGGGAGATTGAATGTGGCCAGTTTGCCATGTGTCCTAATTTTGCCAAAGGTATAGTCATTCACAGGCTGGTATACCAATTCTGTCTATCCAGGAGAGGACTGCTGGAGGTATATACCACCCCAAGTCGATCTCTTCCTCACCCCTTGACTCTCTCTTACCTCCAGTCTTTCCTTTTCTCCTTGTCTGTATCTCACACTTCACCCTTTCTTCAAATCTCTCTTTCACCCCCACCTTGAAATGTGTTGGATTAGTGCTTATGCTTTGTAAAACTCTAGGGTTGCTCAGTGTATATGGATTGTAATTTCTTTAGTTCAGTGCCAATGGATTGTAAAGCTCTGTGATGGTTCAGAGCCTATGGATTACAAGTTCTGTGGTGGTTCAGTGCCTTTGGCCTGTAATGGCTGTGGTGGTACTATGCCTTTGGACTGTAAGTTCTGAGGTTCCTCCAGGGCCGGATTTACATCTCAGGAGCCTGTAGGCACAGAACTGTGAAGCGCCCCCCCCCCCCCCCCCCGATTTGCCAACTACACTAGACACCTCCACAATGCTCATCAGCTCCATATTGTCCCCCATCAGCTCCAACTTGCCCCATCATCTCCATATTGCTCCTCACATTGCCCCCATCAGCTCCAACTTGCCCCCCTCATTGGAACAGTTGGTTTGCCCCTTGCATATGGCCCTTATTGTTCCACCTAGGGCAGTGCAGCTTTCAGGATATCCCTAATTAACCCTTTGAGTGCCAGAGGGGTATGCAACACATTGCTTTGCAATGCGTTTTGTACCCCTCTGGCACTCAAAGGGTTAAGCAAAGGCAACTAAATAGCAACGGCTGTACCACTGCTCACCCACCTGTTACTAAGCAGGGATATCTTGAAAAGCTAACCTGTTTGTGTGCTCTGAGTACTGCAGCTGAGAATCACTGCATAGCTAGACTAATAAGGGTCATGTGCAACTCTTGGGAAAATAAACTGCTACAAGGAGAGCAAATAAAAAGCCCCAGTGAGACACACTGACCTATGACGATCACATTTCCTTTCTGCCATTCAGGAACATTATTGCCAAGATGACAGCAACAGAGTGCTTCTTGTCTCTATGCTGCTTCACGGGAGAGGGTTATGTAATATCACACGGCGAAACAACTTAACTTCCCAGTCATGATCCCCCCTCCATTTGTCTCTTTTTTCCCACTCTTGACCCCCCTCTGCCTCTTTCACCCGGTCTTGATTCCCCCTCTTGTCAAGTTGCCTCTCTTTACTCCTCTTGATTTTTCTTTTGCCATTCTCCTCCTCTTGATCCCCCTCTTTGCCTCTTTCCCCCCTCTTGCCTTAATCCAGCCTTGACTCTTGTCTTCATCCCCCTTTTGCCTCTCTCTCTCCCACTTGCCTCTCTCTTCCCCTTTCCTGATGCCCCCCTTTTGCCTCTTTATCCCCCTCTTGACCCTCCTCCTTTTACCTTTTTCTCCCCTCCCCCCACTTTCCTCTCTTGATCTCCCCTTTGCCTCTTTCTCCCCCTCATCAACTCTTGATCCCCCTTTTGCCTCTCTCTCTCCCCTTCCTGACTCTTGATCCCAACCTTTTGCCACTTTTTCCCCCTCCTTTTGCCTTTTTTTTTCTCCCTCTTGACCCCCCTCTGCCTCTTTTACCCGCTATTGGTCCCCCTTTTGCCTTTTTCCCCCTCTTACCTCTATATAAATTCTCTTGATTCCCCCCATGCCCCTTGCCTGTGATCGTGTCTGGCGTCTGACTCTGTCTCTGCTCCCAGCATCCCGCTCTGTCACACCGCCAGCCTACCCGGCTTCTTAAATAAAAGTGCTACATTTGCCACGCTTGCAGGCCATCACTCAGTAAACGCGACCGGCGGTTGTTCACATCTCGCGGCCGCAAGGTAACAGGCGGCCGCGAGATGTGAACAACCACCGGTCGCGTCTACTTAGTGATGGCCTGCAAGCGTGGCAAATGTAGCACTTTTATTTACGACGCTCCGGACGGCCCCCAGGGAAGCCCAGTGCTGGCAGCGCCAACGAGGTGCCTACTTTTTTTTTTTTAATTAAAAAAAAAAGATTAAAAAAAAAAAAGTCACAGTGGCAGGCGCCCCTAGGTGGCGTGCGCCTGTAGGCAGGTGCCTACTTTGCCTAATGGAAAATCCGGCCCTGGGTTCCTCTATGCCTGAGCATTGTAAGCTCTGTGGGCGCCTATTGGTTGTAAACTCTATGTTTGCTCAGTGCCTATAAAATACAAGCTCTGGGATGGTTGAGTGTCTTCATATTGTAAGTTATGTGCTTATGAATTATAAGCTCTATAGTAATTCAGTACTTACTGGATTTACAGAAAATATTATCAGATGTGCTGGAGGAAAAAAGTGGATTTTTAAAAGTTTATAACTGACATAGCTAGAGCAGGAAACATTGAGGTCTCAGTGTTTCTAGTGTCAGCATGGGTAGTGCCACTCAGCATTAAATAATGGTCTCATGTAGTATATTGCTCTGTTGTTCCCATGTAAAGGTGTAATGCTATTACTGAACCCAATAGGACCATGTACAGATTCAATTAAGCAGAAGGAGTTCAGGATGACAGTATCAGTAAATAACAGGGCAGGTGTGTATATGTATGTAAATGTTTGTGTGAAACACCATAGGTGTATGTGTCTGTTGTGTTCTTAAATTGGATTGTTCTTTTTCCATTACTTTATTTCTCTATTTCCTTGCTCCTTGCTCCCTCCATGTATCCTTTCATTGTTTTTCAATTCTCACTTCCTCTCTCTTCATCCTCTGTCTTATTCCACTCTTCCTCCATCCTTCCATCTTATTCTCCTTCCATCCTGTTAATTCATCCTCCCATCTTCTTCCTCCCTCCCTTCCAGTATTTTTCCATCTTTTTCTCCTTCCCTTCCAACTTCTTCCTCTTACTCCATCGTCTTCCACCTCTTCTCCAGCTTTTTCCTTCCTCTCTCCTACTTCTTCCCCCTCCATCCCTCCCTGCAGGTGGATGTTTTAATATATGTGGTTATGGGATGCTAAGGAATGATTTATTTAAATACAGTGCTGCGGCATGTTATTGTTTGCTGGCATTGAAAATATTTTAACACAGAATGCTGTAGGGTACTGGGAAGTGGGGACTTCTATGTTTTATTATTGTTATTTTTGTTATTGTGTGGATGGGGTGTAAAGGTAAGGAGGGACATAATTACATGAGAGACGAATGGAAAACCCTCAACAAGTTTGCAAGGAGGCCTCAGCATTTTTTTATTATACCACTGCTAATCACCAATGAGAAATCACTATTTAAATCTTTGGTGCCATTAGAAAGGTGAAAAGCCATTTGCATATTGGCTAACTCCACCCAAAAAAAGCAGCCAAGCACAAGAATACTAGCAAACCTCAGATGTATATTTCAGCCTTCTTAGGCCCAATCATTGCGTAAACTGCTCTGTAGTCATTAGTAAGATGTAGCTGGTCTCTTTACGTACAGATAGCAAGATATCCATGTCTGAAGTACCCATTAAATCACATAAATGAATATTCACTAAGACTGAACAATAGTATACTCATCACACAGAAATATCAAGCTCTCTAGTGATATTACAAACCAAAACCCATTTGCATAGTGAACTGACTCCACTTACAGGTGCAGCCTAGCCAAAAATGCAGGATAATTCCCATCTGCATGTGAATACCATAAACACCCATCACCATTAACCCCCGTTACCCTTAGAAGACCGAAAATCTCCCTGAAAGTGCAGGGTAATCTATTCTAATGTGTGCATGGAAATTTCTCCTGCTTAATGGCACTAGGGACTGAGAGGTAATATATGATGTTTTTGAGCAGTGATTAGATGCTGAACAAGCAATATTTGCATTTATTCATCCTCAGGAACTCCTACATACCTTGGCTTAATTCTCTATAAACATGCACACATACAGAGTGACATTTCAAGCAAGTGGATGTGATTGCTATTATTATATTATACAATGTAATGTACGTTAAAAGTATGAAAAACATTTACATGAAAATAAAACACTAAATAACTTTAGATGAGGATTGGATTCAGAGTCAATCATTATCTTTGGTTATCAGTAGTACTTTGTAATATTGTCAAAAGTAACATTTGCCTCATAATCTTTATACTGCTTAATTTACATGAATTGACTAAATCTGTATCTGTAATATCTTATTTGGCTGTCAATTCCTAATGGAATAGTTTATTCCAACAATATAACATGACTGTAAATTGCAATATATAACAAATGTAATAATAAGTATTTCCAGTCTAAGCAAAGTCAAACATTTTACAGTTTATAGTGGACAAATTATATTCTTTTGTATTCATAATTTTGATTCAGAAATATTTCTTTTATAGAATATTTAAAACTGGTAGAAGAGAGATGGATCATAATAGCTTTTTTAATGGGGACCTCCAGAAAAATAAAATAAGAAGACTTAGAAAACAAAAGCATTACAGTACTTTCAATGCTACAAAACATTTAAAGGGATAGTAATACTTCGTGTTATCTTTATTTTATTTTGTAGGCATTAAAAAAACATGAAGAACAATATAAATCTTATCTCTCAAACCTTTATGGTTTGAGAGATATTCATATCCCCTCCCGCCCCTTTTACCTAGTGTAAGCCATCTCTTCTCAGATGTGGAATGCAGTCCATAGACCAGACAGATAACAGCAGGGGACAATCGTCTTCCAAAGAGAACAATGAAAGCCCTGCCCCCCTTGACAAGTTTTTCAGGTTTTTCCCTTATCTTAATTGAAGATTGTCCCTCTCTGCAATCTACCTGGGCACCTCCCTTCTGATCTGGCTAAGCAGTGTTACATCTGTAAAAGGGGTGAGAGGGGGATACTTTGTCATTGAATTACTCTTGAACTACAACTCTGACAGAATTGAAATAACACTTTCCAAAGTCCAAATACTATGATGATTAATTAGAGCTGCTTTTATTATGAAACATTACTATGCCTTTAATGGCACAAACATATTTTTATAATTACTTCCATTTAATAATACTCCTTATTTTCACTCCTAGTTAGACTATTCACAGATAACTGACAATCCGCAGAAACTGTCCAAATAAATTCTACAATATGTCTGACTTGCATTATGATGGTTAAAATAAATAAAATAAAGTATGATGTTGGAGGTTTTCGTTCATGTAACATTTCACCTTTTCTCAGGCAGCTAGATTATTTTTAAGAATCCATGGACACAATGTCAAGAAATGTCACAGGTCACGTCCCAGAATTTTATTAACTTGTCACTTAATTTTAGGAAGTAGTTTAACCCTTGAGGACAAGAGGGGTATGCAACAATTGGTCCGCAGGGGGTTAGAACACAGGTTTAAATTATTGTTATTGAAAAAGAAAACTGAGGCTTACGCATTAAGAAGAACTAGAGCAAACCAACTGCACCATAGGGGACATTGCAGTTTGTGAAATTCTAATTGATTTTAATATGGATTTAGACCTCTGATTATGCTGTAGAATTCAAGGGGTTGAAAGTCCCAATTAAATCAATGAGGGTGTTTGTTTGTCTCCATTCTGTAGTTGATTTGCCCTAAATAGTTCCAGTTCTCCTTAATAGGTCAGCCTCTTCTAAGTTTAAGGAAACAAAAAACATTAGCAAGCAATTACTTTTACTGCACCGGTTTTTACATCCATTTATTTTTTCAGAATCTGCTCCGTGAGCAATATTTTCACTGTTTTATAAACGGGGTGCCTTGTCTAATAGGCAAGTGCACACTGCAGTGCTATAGATAATGACAGCTAGCTGTGAAACAGCTAGGTCTGATACCCTTATTTAATATTTAGCAATATAACTTATGTGTCAGTTCATATTATTGTGAATAGTGTTATACTAACCATGTAAACATGTAATAGAAAATGTGAAAGTTGGAAACAATGGGATGCCATCAGACATTATACGTTTAACTGGCATCTCCCCATCTTTCTAATTGCTAGCTCTGCTCTTAGATACAGTTTGCAACAGGAAAAGAGGTGCTTGTGTCTAGGGGAGCTCATTCTGATGATGGTGTATTATTAAGAACTGTAGCAAATCTGTAGCAATCCAGCTGTGGCATAAGGGATGAGTACAAATTCCCATTCATTAAATAGGGCTCTTATCCCATGCTAGAGTGGTCTCCAGTTCATCGTAATGTAATGCTAGAGACCTCTTTAACAGAAGGTGTATGTTTGGTTTACTCCAGAATGACTCCATTTCTTCTATTCTGATGCAAATTCCTCACAGGGAGTCTCTGACTTATTTGCACTGGACCTGAATTCTACATCTATACATCTCTAGGTTTATGCAGAGTACAGGAAGGGATTAAATCATATTAATATGTTTATTATACAAAAAATACAAAATATGACAACTCTGCTCTTTATTTTGTTTATACTAGTTCCATCTAATTATGTATTTTAATTTAGTGAGGGATGGATCAGTATATAGGAAAACATGTTTCAGTATAGCCATGGATCATGAGGACTCTTATCCAGATGTGTAATAAAGGAAAATACAACCTGCACATCCCTTACTAGACATGTTAGTAGCATGTGGCCTCATTCTCCTGTCCTGCCATAGGCCTCTTTTCTAAGAAAAACCTGGTTACATCACCTATATTGTCTCCTGATATTAAGTTGTTCCTCTGACATCTAGATCAGACAGTAGTAGTGAAGAGCTATCTTTCTGCTTGGTGGAAGATACAAATCTCTTTCTTCAGAAAGGGGGTGACAGATTCGGGTTAGTCAGGTCTTGTGGAAATCACTGTAGATTTACTTGTAGCTGAGATTTGATGCTGTTGGGTGGTTCAAAGGATGAGAAGGAGCTTTATGGGTCCTACCAGAATTGCCCATTGGAGACTAATTCAAGCCTGTTCTCTTCACCAACACTACATATTTGAACTGATTGTGGCCTGGACAGATTCTTGATCAGGACACAGCACAATAATTATCCCTGCCCACCCTTGATCGTAACCCTGATATATATATATTAATTTTAAGAATGGTTGAACAAATACTGACATTTGTCACATCCAACAAGTAGCATTGATATGTAATGAAATGCCAAATGTTCTCCCTTTTAAAAGAAGCTGTGGAACTGCTTGATCGTATACAATAAGAATCTAATTTTAGTCTGTTAACAATATATTTCAGGCATTTTCAGTGGGGGGCCACAACAGAATTCTTCTAAAAGCCACTACCTGGAAATAAAATTGGGGACAATAATTAAATCTTTGCCTGGAATTTTAGATAGTCCTTATAAGTGTATTAAAAATAATATCCAGATGGATGATTTTCCTCTGTAGTGGCTTAATTTAGAACATAAAACATGATCAAGCAGCTCACAAGTTGTTATCTCCAATACAAAAAATATGTAGGCTTTGTTGCAAAAAAAAGCTCTTATTTCACTGATTTATTTAATATAGGTAGATATATAAAGAAAGACAGACTGATAGACAGATCATCCACACGTCATTTTCAAGCATCTCCTAAAAATTCACCTGCTCGAATATTGTCCTTGTACACACAGTGACAGTCACATCAGAATCATTCTACACTTGAATGAATATGTTTATTTATATAGCGCCAAAAGTGTACGCGGCACTTCATAATTTAAGGGTTTAAACAATACAGGGTTACAGGTGCGTTGTAGAATGAAACACTTAGTGTGAAGTCCCTGCCCGAAAGCTTACAATCTACACTTCCTTTACTGAAGACTTATACGTGTGCTTATATTACTCCTGCTACCGTCTCTGTATGTTACAATGCATGTTCTTTAGGGTAGCGTTCCCTTCCCCCCATGTATGGTTCCTTTTGCTGCACTTTTCCTTCCACTAATAATGCAATAAGCACAATTTAGTCTGATGCTCCTGAACTTGTTCTGTACTTTTGTATTGTACTATTACTATTTCTGTAAAGTGTTGTGTACATGTATGGTGCTATATAAATAAATGAGAGATAGATAGATAGATAGATAGATAGATAGATAGATAGATAGATAGAGAGATAGGCAGTCAGAAAGATAGATATATGTTTCTGAATTAATATAGACAGAGATACAGACAGATGTTTCTCAAAAGAGTATAATTATTTATCAGATTCCAAATATACTGTGTGTAATATGTTGCTGGGCAGGTATTGTCACAGCAACCATCTTCTCTGCTTTTAGAACAGTTGAAGTAAAATTAGTACATTACTACATCCCCTACCTTATGAGGACTGTTCTTGAAATAATGGTGGTGTAAGATGAATAAAATATTTCATGTTGCAGATAATACATTTTTCCCTTTTGTTATAATTGTCTACAATAACTTGTATTCAATGATTCAGCTTTGTGAAGGGTGGTGGCTGATATTCTGGCTTACCTGGTAAAACATTACCTTGATAGAGCTCAGTATCATAGGGTCATTAGTAATCAAGGATATAAATCTAAGCTTTAGTGTAAAGAAAACAATACATTCTTAAAAACAGATTTGTCATACACAAAATATAACTTAAAATACTTAGCATGTACTTACAAGTTATCTAGTGTTCATGATATCATACCAATATAGTCACACTGGCATTGGCCTCTAATTTCAGTGGCTGCACAGCAGGGTATGCACTATAGTGCATGATTACTGTATAGTATATGATTGCTGCAGTGAATACCAGAGGACAACCTCTACCAGCAATAGGACTTTTATGCCAGAAACCAACAAAAACATGCACAGGGGAAAGGCATTAAATTACACAATTTCCACTGCTCCACAGTGTTAAATTGGGTGCAGAGAAAATATCACAGCAAAAAGCCCATAGATTGCCTCATTTTAATCCCCTTGGCACAAGAGGTGTTAAGGGGAAGCTTTATGGCCTACATAGCTTAGTAAATTGGAATCAAGCAGGCTTAGAGACTAAAAGTTGATACCAGCTTCTGAATTAGAACAGAATCACCACTGTGCATTCACTGCTCTGTCTCCTTTCTTCTGGGCTGTTATCATTGTTTTGTGGTTGGCCTTTTACTCCTCACTATTACACGGCCTATTTATGACCAGCAATTCAAATATACATTATTGGGGGGTGCACAAATCCACTAATGCAGCTAATTTTCTGCATTTGTACATTGGTCTAGAAAAACATTTTCCTGCACTTTGGGGAGAGTATGATCACTTTAATGCATACTGCCACACACGTATCACACAATGGTTAAGACTGTAATGTATGCATGACCAAACCCCAGTCCTATAGAAGGCATAAAAATACTATTAAGCTGATTTCCTCTACTCCTTGTTAATTCGTTGAACACCAGAAGGGTGCGCAACACACTGAATGTTGTTGATATTAAAAAAGTAAAATGAACTATATAAGTCCCGGTGCCTACAGCTGTCTAGTTTTATAGTAATATGCACTTAAAGTTCCCCCCTCCTGCCCCTTTACCAGACGTCAGTGCTCTAAATGAACAGAATCTTGATCTGTCAGCTAGAGTGCTGATGTCTGGGGAGTGGGAGACTTTAAAAGCATAGAACTATAAAACTAGACAATTGTTAGCAACGAGACTTAAATCTTTTGTTTACCGTTGTAATATGAGCAAAACTCAACTGTATGAAAATCTAGTATTACTATCCCTTTAAGCTGAGGAAGTTAAGGCCAAAACTCTCAAGGTGTAAATGGGTCACTGTGAAAGGAAATCAGAGAATCTCCTTGCACATCAGCCAGTTGTCTATTCAGGAGTGGTAGATTGTATCTGGAGATTGCTTATTGATGAATATGTCATAGCCAGATGCATCCACCAGTTCCATCTGATGGCATCAAGCTGGCAGACCCTCTTACATGCACAGGGGGGCAAGCACATGCATACATATACTCTGTATCCATATGTGTATGTATCACCAGAATTGTGCCATTTATGCTATTTTATAGCATATTTTCCTGCTTTGTATACACAAGGCATGTAGGCACAATATATAATTGATGAATACTCAAAGGAATGTATTAATATTCACAGTGTAGTGCAGCTTATTTGATACTCTGCTTTTTCAGCAACTTGATGAATTTCAGCCTGAGTCTGATTTACTAAGAGGAAGTGAAGCAATTCTGGGGCAAACCAGCTGCATCATGGAGGAGAACAACTGAGCATTCTAAAAATGTTCTTTTATTTAAATGGTGTCTTTAACCCACTGAAAGCTAGAGATGTATCCAACTAATTGCTTCACAATTCATTGGACACCTCTAGCACTTAAAGGTTAAATCTACATTTAAATCAATGGCAAATTTTATTTAGCTACTATGGTGCAAATGGTGTACTCTAGTATTGTTCTAGTTATTCCTAAAACAGCAACCTCACAGACACTTTACTGCACTTTGGTAAATCTCTCCAAGTACTTTTGTTAAATAAAGAAGACAGATGGAAATATATTGTAACGTTTTATTGATCAGTAGTGCATGTCGTATATAGTATGTTTCTAGTGCTTTAAGTGACACAGTATTCTAGTTAATTATGAAAGCTTCTCAGGTTCAAATAGTGTTTATTAATATACCTATTCAACTACAGAGATGGCCAGAATATTTTGTCATGGGAAAAACATCTCGTTTCACTTACTGCAGAAATTCCTGTGGGAAGACCATTTCTCCATTTTATTCCCATGAAGAATATCTATGAGTGAATATGTGCTTGTGTACCTGACTACATGCATTATGATTCATGTCCACATATGTGCATGCTGGAAGGTGAAGCCCATTTAATTCAATAGGATTCACCTTCTGTCATAGAAAGAACTGCCATTTTCCTTATTGTAGGAGATTACATAGAAAGGAGAAACCACTTCTATTCAGTGGAAACTCCTGAGTGAAGGAATCTACACTTTTCACCTATCCATATTAATAAAATGAACATACATACAAATGGTTTAACTCTGAATGTCAAAGAGATGTACAGCAGATTGCTTTGTAATGCAATGTACACTTCTCCAGCAGTCAAAGCATTAAACAATATGTATTCATGAAAATGGTTTCTTTTATCCGTTTTGCTTGATGACAACTTTACCAAAATTTTAATCTAGATTTCAACATTTGTGATTGCATAAGTATTTGTGACTTTTTGTTAGGTTTGTCAGTTTCTATCCTTTTATTTTGCTCTCCTAGTTTGCTCTTCAATCTTTTGAAAAAAAGTTTCTATTTTATAAGCATCATGTACATTTGGGCTTCATGTATTATGAAAATGCCAAATAAATGATTCCACAATTCCCATTGATTTAAAGGGATCTTTTAACCTCAAAATACTTGTGAGCTCTCTGCATATTGCTTAGCAATATGTTTGAGATCTCGCTAACATTCAAGTTTAAGCAGAACGACCACCCCTGTTAAAATTTGGCCCAAATAAATACCCATCTGGTGACTAGCTGCTCAGAAGTGCTAGTCTTCAGAATTATTACCTGGTTATTGAGAATTAAACATTGTTCCCGGACTGACAGGCAGGAAACAGCGCAAACATCTTTCCATAGTGACGTCTGCATGCCTGTGCTGTCAGTCACAGTCTGCTCTAGGAGGCATTGCTAGGAGCCGTTCGGCTCCAAAAGAGACTGACAGCACAGGAGCGCAGATGTAACTATGGAAAGATGTCTGCGCTGTTTCCTGCCTGTCAGTCCTGGAACAGTGTTTAATTCTCAATAACCAGGTTATAATTCTGGCGATTAGCACTATTGAGCAGCTAGTCGCCAGATAGGTATTTATTTGGGCCAAATTTTAACAGGAGGGGGTAGTTCCTCTTTAACCCTTTGAGTGCCATAGGGGTATCCAATGCATTGCAAAGCAAAGCATTGGATACCCTTCTGGCACTCAAAGGGTTAAGACTTAATTTTAATCAATAGAATTGTATGTTTGTTCCCATTGTGCAGTTGGTTTGCCATAGAATTACTCCAGTTTGCCTTATACATAAAACCCTGTGTATCATTTACACAAAAAAGCATCAAGCATATTTAAGTGTTGCTATGATCCAATCATGATAATGTATTTTCTCAGCTTTTCTCTTATATAATTTACGTACTTATGCTTCCAGTTAGCCACAGTAAAATGTATTCACCGTTCATGAAATAGATTTTAATATATATCCTTTTACTGGAAGATCTAGAGCTTTAAGAATTATTTAACAGTTACACAAATGACCAGTAGAGGGCAGCCTCTGATGCTATTTAAAGGATTGTTGAACATGAGAAGAGAGTTAATGGTTTTAACCTTTATGTGAGTTTATTTCTTTTTCTAACTGCAAAGAAATCCAGAAGTAGTCAATCTTTTTATTCTTTTTCAGGAACATAATGTCATAAATACATTAAAAATTTACCAAAATACATGTGAATAGAATTTACAAATATAGATTGGTAGATAGATAAACATATTTTGTCTCCATATTTTTTTACTGTTTTGTAATGGAGGAAAAGCAAGAATGTATGCTGTTTCATGCTTGGGACTAACTAAAGACATCTAGTACCTGAATACATTAGAGTGGGCTTGCCTTCTGCATTTAAAGTATGTTATCCTGGAAGACTGCCAAGTTCTATTCAGGAAGATGACCTCATGAAATCTTATTTAACAAAGACTTCACTATTGCTTTATAAAGCAGCCAAGTGACATTATTTGTGTGTTCTTTTTTCCATTGATAAAGATTTACGTGTGAGGAAATAGCACACTTTAACAAAGTCACAATTACGCCTTTAAAAATAAAAACTTCCAGTCCTGCTTCATCAGTGAACTATAATCTGTATTTATCAGCTTTATAAACTAGCTTGTAAAATGCTCACCAAATGCAGACTGAACTGACAGTTAAGAATTTATGTTAGAGCTATGTAAAGGGAAAACGCATTAAAGATGTTTCTATCATCCACATCCAAGGGGGTAATAAATGCATACTCAAGGTGACATTGAGAGTTAAGGATTTAGAACTATATAAAGTGATTTTTATTTTGTTTTTTACATGAGCACCACATTAATAGCTATATATCAAAGATAATAATAAGGACCTAGCATTATGTTCCCTTAGGTAGCACAAACCTTTTACCAGACTTGCAAGTACATAGCTTCATGATGGTTGGAGTCTCCATTTTCTAATTAGGATAAGTTATAAAATGTCACATTAATATAATGCAGCTACCAAAAGGCACTTCTTGCAGGATTATACAGTAATGATCATCACCTGTTCTTGCTGAGAGTGCTGTCAAGTTGTGGCACTGCCATCTGTTGTACTGTAGATAGTAGACTCTTAGTTCTTGGTCCTAGCACCAGTCTTCTGTTTACACTGTTTCCCATTGATAGCAATAACATAAAGGTAATCAACTGTACCAATATTCACTGGCTCCCACTGACTTGTTCTTTTGTGTGGGCATGCCCTGGAGAAAACCTAGAATTTACAGAAAAGTGTTTTAAAATAATAATAATAATAATAATACATACATACTTAAAAAACCAAGAATTTACAGAGAAGTGTTTTATAATAATAATAATACAAATAGTAATACTTAAAGCTTCACTTGTTTAATTCTGCATCCAAAACAAATTTCAGATTCTTTTACATATATCACAGAAGGGCAACCTTCAACTCTCCAGATGGATGAAGATGGAGGGAGTTGCAATTCATTAACAAGTAGATACATTAAATATTCTCACTCCTGGCCTTTATTTATTGACATCAGCAGGAATTGTTTCTCATTATTGTGTACCTCAAATCTGAGAGAGAAATCAGGGTGCGGCAGGGGTTTACAGGCAAGTAGAAACCCTCTCTTGGTTTTCCCTTACATTCTGTTTACTATGGCATCAGGGGGGAAATTCACTAAGCGTTGATAAAGCGCCAATTAAAAGGTGATAGAGTGGTGATGACTTCTCCAGTTCATCACTTTTCCAGTTCCTGTGTTATTCTATGGAGCCTATTCACTAAGATCTCCAAAGGAGAAGAAAACTAGTGCATTGGCTTCATAGAGTAACATAGGCATTGGAGAAGTGATAAACTGGAGATGTCATCTCCACTTTATCACCTTTTTATCACCGCTTAGTGAACCCCCCCCCCTGGTTTGAACAGGAAAATCTCAGTATTACAGTCTATTTATTGAATGTTAAACCAGCCTCCTGTTTATTGCTTAGTTAGTGGTAATAGAGACATGCTAGAGTCAGTTTTCTATATTTATCCAATATATTCCTCAATGTTGTTATTTACTGCAGTCTATGTTTATCTCTTCTAAAAGTACCTACTGAAATACAGAATCTTGGTTCTACATCATTATTTAGTATATTAACTAGATTTCCATTAAAAAGAAAAAAAAACATGTAGATTGTTGCACTAATTGGTTTCAACTACAATCTGTTTTTTTTCAGATGGCAATAAGCAATAGTATGATTATGGTATGTAAAAGAGGAAAAAAAGTGGTACCGTGTTAGACAGTAGAGTAGATGGGATTCACTGTAGTTTTGTAATAAAGAACTCACAAGAGTAAGATAAAGGTGATTCCTTTTAATGGCTAACTGAGGACATAGAAAGTTCAGGCTTTTAGGACACTAAGGTCACCCATGCCTGACGAAGGGACCTTAGTGTCCTGAAAGCTTGCACTTTCTATGTCCTCAGTTTGCCAATAACCCCTTAATGACCACCCGATACCGCACGTAGGCAGCTGTTAAGGACCATAGAATTTATTTTTTTTTTTGCTCATTGAATTCTGGAATGGCAGAGCAGCATAAAAAGAATAAGACCAAAACGATAATGAGCCTAAAATAAAACATCCTGTTATCGATCTTTGACATGTCAAATCTTCAAAGTTATCAAAGAAAACATAAATACAACAAAACATCATAGAGTGTAACATATTTGTAGATAGATATTAAAAACAGAGAAGGTACGGGTACTCACAAATGTGAATGCAGACGAAGAATGGTTTGACATTAATTGCTGTATATGAAGACACTCATCAAGGAGTGCTGGGGTGGAACCACAAAACATGTATTGACTTTAGACTTTCTTTCCTCCATATGCCTAGGTACTGTGAAGTTTGCACTCCCAAGGATACATAACACTTCAGTTTAGATTACCATCAGTACCTTTCTGGCCTAATTCAACTTCATCCATCTGTTAATTTCTTCAATGTTACAATGTGAGGCTATTAGGGTACCATGTATTCTATCGATTGCACACTACTCATTTACACTAATAGGTAATAATTGTATAAGCACATGGGGTTTCCTGTTTTAGGACCTCATGTGTTTGATCATTTGAGTGCTACTATGTTCTATGATTTAAGTATTTCTTTCTAAATGGTAGTGGTGTTGTTGAAAGGTGATCAGAGTCAGGGGTGAGTGATACATTTAATCCAGATATCTGACACTTTAAGTATCTGCTGAGATTCTTCCATACAAACCCAATTTATCGCCAAGATGAATGATTTTTTTAAGTATTTTATTTAGATATGCAGCTTAAGAGTAATAAAAATCAGTTACAGCAGAGAATAAAATGGCATAATGAGGCTTGTAAAATAAAAGATAAACATACAGAATTAAATAAAATAAAAAATGAAATGATGAAGAAAATAAAAAGGAAAATGGAAATGAGAAGGAAAATTTAAATTAGGAAAGAGAAATAGAAATGGGTATAATATATGGGTGAATAAGAACAGGATATGAAAAAGTCAGACAAGGGTTAAAATAAGAGAAAATAGGGTAAGGGAAAATATATGGAACAAGCAAACATAAATTGTAGCTATCATACATACATCTCAAATGATTAGACTGTAGCATCTGTCCTCCAAGCAAACCATTACAAGGCCATAAATAATATTCCAAAATATGGTCATCACATAACACTGCACAAAACATCACTATTTTAAGCACTTGGTGTCACTATTGTACTTTACTTGTGTTTGAACAATACTGATGTCAAAGCACAAGTCACTACTTAAGATGTGTTTAGAGACTCTCCGTGCTCTGTTTGTGTGCTCAAATAATGTGCTGCTTTTCCCCCTGTGAGTCCCTCTAATGGGGGTCGAGTGGAGGAGAATCACAAAGCTGGGCCATACGTGCATCTGCCATATATAATAGAGTCAGCCAGTCACTGGAGAATGAGAATGACATCTCATCCTCCAGAATCACTTATGTGAATGATGTGCGCAGAGCATAGGCCACCTTTCATAATCAGCTTGCTGTAACCAGGATGAACCCAAAGCATAAATGTGTCCAAGTTGCAGAATCCTTCTTTCCACTGCATTCTGCAAAGTAGAAACTACTCATATGAACAGCACCATTGGAGGCAAGCTGTCTTACATGGGAGAATTATTATCACTGAGCGAAAGTCACCTGTATAAACTAAAGGTATACACAAATTTGTACACACAAGAAAGGAGAAGATGAAAATGTGTTAGATAGTATGGGAAGACAAAGAGGGGGGATGATGGAGACTGGAAAAGTAGGGGTTGAGGGAGGAGGGGGGATGACTAGGGGAATGAAAGAGGAGGAAGGAAAATGAAGAGTAGAAAAATCTCTCCTATTCCCCTTACAGGAGTTTTTCTCACAGTAGGGGTAAGGTGGTACAATGTTTTTCAATTGCATTATACTAAATACATGTTCATTGGGATTTAAGGCAGATAGACACTTGCCTAAATCTGGGGTGGCACAGGAAAGCTAATCATGGTTTTGGCCAGAAACATGTAACTAAACCCCACTATTTATCTATATTAAGTCATAGGTAATTTATTGGTAAAGGTCAGCATTTGATGCAGATATTATTTTTTTTTTACTTTGTAGGTGTACAAAAAGAGATAGGAGATGGATAAGAGAGACCATTCACTCCCCCATTTAGCGCCTACACCAGTGAAGGGCAACTTGTGGCCCTCCCTCTACTGCTGGAAAACAACTCAAATCATACTAATCTTGACAAAATCTGGCTAGGATGATGTGATAAGTTGTCAGACAGCAGCTGGATATTCAAAGCTTGGCTCCTTTTTTCCACTTTCACATACTTTTTTGAGTAATCATCCTGACCCTCTATACTCCTATATACATTCCTGGGAAGCCTTCTTTACCCCAGAGTACTAAATGAGCATGGGTGGGAGTATCGAAATGATGCAACTTGCATATTATTATAAAAGTTGCATCATTTCGATAACTCCCCATGCTCTTCTAGTACTCTGGGGTAAAGAAGGCTTCCCAAGGGTGGGTGGGTGGTATTTTACAGCAGAGAAGGTAGGTTTGACCCTAAAATGGGTAGTGGTTGGGTGACCAGGCCAGGTCTTAAACATAATGGTCTTTAGTAGTAAAAATGGATATGTTGGGGGTGCACTGTCACCTTGATTGTTGTACTGAGGAGAGGAGGCTCTCATATTACCCTGCCAGGTACTTAACAAGTGTAACCAGGAGAATCCAGTGGAAGCCGCCTGAATCTGAACTCTGTGTAGAGGATACTTCACAGAGAAATAGCAGATTGCTAGTTATTCTATTAGGAAAGACTAGAGTAAGGACGCTCTGGAACACTGTGACGGTTTTTGATGAACACTCAGACCCGACTAGTTAGGTGTCACGGTTTTTAAGACTCTCAGACCAGTGTGTGAATAAGAACACAATTTTATTAAAAATAAGATAAGGCAATAACACGCCCTCTAGTGGTGGTAGATATACACCAGTGGTAATTATTATAGATACAATGGCAAATGCACAAATGACTTATAAGTACAATTACACAGCAGTAGAATAGCGTATACCCCCAAGGGGTTAAGTCCTTGATAACAGTCAGTCTCAGATGTGGATGTTTGGAACGCCCAGGGTGTTATAAGGCTGTGCTGGAGACCAAGACTATCACCGGCTGGATACTGGACTGCCTCACCACGGTGTTCAGTAAGAAGAAGCACAAGAGTCCACGTAGCCCCCTCGGGCGTACCTACTGGAACTGCTTCAACTAGTGTAAGTGCAAAAGGCCCCCACGGGCGTGATTGGAACCGGCCTTCAATGCGAGAGCTGCCAAGCCTCCTCAGACTTAACCGGACAACGGGATAACACACGCTAGAGCCGACAGCCCCCACGGGCGTAATTACCGGAATACGAATGCTGATGCCTGTGCCTGCCACCACTCTGTAAAGCGGAATCGCTCAATGAACAAGAGAGAGAGTCTTAGGCACCCAACCGGCCAAACGGATGTGAATACTCTGCAAGGATGTGTGGAGCTGCCGACGGAGAGCAGCCAACTCAGGAGTATTATCACCGAGAAAGAGACTCTTACAGGAGTAGCGAGAGAGTGGAACCCAGGCGGCACTGCTAGGGTTAATTAGCACTTTTACTCGAGGCTTTTCAGCGGTATAGCAAGGCTCTGCAGTCTGAAGGAGGCGCGTATACGCACAACTCTGCATAGGAAAATACACTGCACAGATCGGAGTACACCAGGCAAGGCAGTCACACCAAAAGCTGGAACAGCAGATAGAAATGTCGCGGCGGCGACAACTGGAACACAGGTCACTGTAGAAAGCAGGAGTCGGTCTTCGGAGCGGGAAGTCAGCCAGGCCGGGTCGGAGCACGTAGAAGGCAGTCATACAAGCAGGGTCGTACACAAGCAGGAACGCCAGCCAAACCGGGTCAGGATCCAAGGGTGGTAGTCAGACGGGCCGGGTCATACACGAGCAGGAACACAGGAGAATAGTCAAGACAAGCCGAGTCGGTACACAGGAATCCGGAACACAGGAACACAGCAACAGTATAACTGGCACAGAAACACCACAAAAGGGCGACTGACAGCTGTGCTAGCCAGGTATAAAAAGGTCACCAGGGGGCGGGCCAAACCAACACAGCAAATCAGTATCTGCCAAAGATGAGACTGACAGCAATCACAGGCACTGTGATATTAGGTTAAAATAATTTTATTAAGATAAAGTACATACAGCAATGTAAGGCCCACAAGCCCACAATAACAGTACAGCAAAGTACGATAATAAGCCAGTCCCTAGCGGGCTAGGGAGAAAGGGAGGCACCGGCTGGGTGATGAAAGCTCTGATCCTGAACCCAATGGACTGGAGGCCCACGATAGACTACTGGCAACCAAGACCCTAGATGAGTAGGGATATGCAGAGGCTACGCAGCCCAGGCACTGGCAACAGGACCTTGGTCACTAGGAGTCCAGAGGAAGGTAACTGGCATACAACCCAGGAGCCCTGGGAGACACAGAACCCAGCAGTAAACAAGGCAGCTCAGACCCTAGCTCTCTAGGGTCACAGCATGACCAAGGCAACCGCTAATGGTAGGAGAGACCTTAGAACTCTAGGGGTGGATCAAGGCAGCTCAAAACAGAAGGCAACTAGTGTCCCAGCACTAAAGTGCAATGATGTAATGGCATGCAACAGCTGGCTCTTGAGCCATGCGGCTACTGCAGGGAGCAAGCGAGCAATGACCCTGCCTAGGGGATCTAGGCACTGAAAGGGTCCAAGGTAACGCCCAGAAGAATATCTCCAACTCCCACAGGGAGTGAGCTCAGCTATAATAAGCGGAGTGGAGGACACGTATGGATCACAGAGTAACACAGTCAGAGCTATGCAGCACTGAACCGGTAGTTTGCATGTGCACACTGCCTGCGGCGATTAACCAGTGTAAGTGGCTATAGCACAAGTGCTCAGCCTAAGGTCGGCAAGATAAACGAAAGTGCCATGCGGCGCTACTACAGTGGGAGCGCAACAGACTAGGCAGCAGTGCGGGTTCACTAGCCAGATCGGTCAGCAGTGTAACGGTACTCACCCAGTCCAGTAACACAGCCAGAACAGTCAGCAACGGATCGGGTTCTCAGCCAGAACAGTCAGTAATGGAGCAGGTTCTCAGTCAGATCAGTCAGCAACGGAGCGGGTTCTCAGCCAGATCAGTCAGCAATGGAGCGGGTTCTCAGCCAGATCAGTCAGCAACGGAGCGGATTCTCAGCCAGATCAGTCAGCAACAGGAATCAGCAACTCAGGAAGGTTGTCAGGCAGGCCAGGTCATACACGAGCAAAGCATACACAGAAACTAACGTCAGGAACAGGTACACCATGAAAGGGCGCCCAAGAATAGTTATGACAAGGTATATAAAGGCTGGCCCTGGGTGAAGTCATGATCACGTAACCAGTAAAAGAAAGGCAGTAAACCAGGAAGTGATAATGTCGCTGCCTGTGGCCAGGAGCACAGGCACCATGTTAACAGCACAGTAAATAGATAAACACACACAACAGAAGCATACACAGCAACTCAACAGTGGTACACAGCAACTCAGAGTGTAGGGAAGTCCCACAGTAGGCAAGGTGCTGGGATGCACTGAGTGCTGAGCATAACTGGCTGGCATTGGCTACCCCCTAGGCTGTCTTGCTGTGGCCTAGGCCAAATTTAAGGTGCTGACCATTAGTTCAATTTAGTGCATATCAGATGAGCTGGCTTACACCCTGGATGACAGCCCTGGGGATAGCTACTATCGTCTGTCATAGAAGACAAAGACACAGAGTTAACTGCACTGTTAGTCTAAAGTTGATCACAAGAGAAGCTGGAGAGCAGAAATATTCCACCTCTGACACAAAGGTACGGCTATAGTCAGAGTTTGAATAGGTGGACTGGGATCCAACTGGCAGTTGAACAAATGTATAACAGATAGTCGAAGAAGTTGAACTTTCACAGTTCCGGTGCATGGTGAGGACAGATGAGTCGAACAAATGGTGGGATAAGCAGGATAGTCGGATGGCCATACTAGCAGGGTCAGTAACAGACTGATAAAGAAGTACCTAAGCAGCAGGCAGGAGGAAAGTCGAATGGAGAAGCCAGTGTCAGAAATGGAGAATCAGTAACACCAAGACACGGTACCAAGTTGGAGGGCAAGAGATGCAAGCCAAGGTCAATACACAAGGAGGTACTGCAAGGGATCTCAGGAAGAGGATTAGGAACAACTGGATAATGCACTGGAATGCTTTGACTTCACTCCAGCACTGAAGTACAACTAAGATGACAGTGAAAGGTGAGGTTATTATTATGGGGGACTTTAATCTTTCTGCTGTGGACTGGAAAAACCAAGAATCTGGTTCAGCTAGGCATAGAGATATCCTAAATTCATCACATGGATTAGCATTTAGTCAATTAGTAGAAGAGCCAATTAGAAAGGAAGCCACACTAGATTTATTATTTACTAATGGAGACTTGATATCAGATGTAGCTGCAGGAGAGTGTTTGGGCTCCAGTAATCGTCAGTCTGTATGGTTTAATATAAAGATAGAGGCTGAGTTGCCCCACACTAAAACAAAGGTTCTAGATTTTAAAAAGGCTGATTTTTCTAAAATGGAAACATATTTATATCAGTCTTTAATAGCTTGGAGATCTTTAGATGGAGTCCAGGAAACATGGGATTATTTGAAATGTGTTTTACTAACTGCAGCAGAGCATTGCATTTGACATGTCAGCAAGCTTAAAAGAAAACCACTGTGGTACTCCGCAGAAGTGGAAAATATAATAAGAAAAAAGAAGCATTTAGGAAATATAAGCAGACGCAGAAGGAAGAAGATGGGTATTGGTACAAGACTAGGCTGAAGGAGGCAAAATGTATTATTAGATGTGCCAAAGGACACACAGAGGAAAAAATTGCCCAGTCAATAAAAAAGGGGGATAAAATATTTTTTAGAAATATATGTGAAAGGTGGAAAATGAAACAAGGCGTAGTTAGATTGAAAACAAAAAATGGAAACTATGTAAAAGAATAAAGGACTAGATGACTGTCTCAATTAATATTTCTGTTCAGTTTTTGCAGAGGTAGATGAAGGGAAGGGACCTCTTTTAGAAAAAAGGAAATAGCAAGATATGGGAAGCATGCATGTTTACAGAGGAAGAAATTCTACTTCAGCTCTCTAAGGTGCAAACAGATAAATTGATGAGACCAGATGGGATTCACCCAAAGTTATTAAAAGGACTTGAGTGTTCTGGCGAAAACTTTAACATAATTATTTAGTCAGTCACCATCAACAACAGTAGTTCCAGAAGATTGGAATGTAGCAAATTTAGCACCGTTTCACAAAAAAAAGGTAGCAGGTAAGAGTCTGGTAACTACAGATCAGTAAGTCTTAAATCAGTAGTGGGAAAATTAATGGAAATTGTCTTAAAGGAAAGAATTGTTAAATATCTGAATTTAAATGACTTGCAAGATCCCAAACAGCATAGGTTTACAGCAGGGATATCCTTATATATAACCTTATACATTTTTTGACTGGGTAACTAAAATAATAGACAAAGGGAAGCAGTAGCTATAGCTTATCTAGAGTTCAGTAAATCATTTGACACTGTCCCTCATAGAAGACTCATTAATAAATTGCAGTGTTTGGGTATGGATGTAAAAATAGTTAAATGGATTAGGCAATGGCTGAGTGACAGGAGACAGAGGGTGGTAGTCAATGGAGAATATTAGGATGAAGGGAGTGTTACTAGTGGGGTACCTCATGGATCTGTAGTGGGGCCCTTTCTTTTTAATTCTAGTGATAATTTTTATTAGAGATATTGCAAAAGATCTTCAAGGTAAGGTATGCCTTCTTGCAGATGATACAAAGATCTGCAACAGGGTAGACATTCCTGGGAAAATAAGCCAAATGACAAATGATTTAGGTAAATTAGAAGAATGGACAAGGTTGTGGCAGCTGCAGCTTAATGTTGATAAATGTAAAATAATGCACTTGTGATGTAAAAATCCAAAGGAAAAACATACTATTAAGGTTACTGTGCTGTTAGAAATGACAGAGGAAAGGGATTTGGGAGTAATTATTTCTAACGACTTAAAGGTAGGCAGGCAATGTAATAAAGCGGTGGGGAATGCAAGCAGGGTGCTGGATTGTATAGCTAGGGGCATTAGTAGTAGAAAAATGGAAGTGGTCATGCCATGCTACAGATCTTTAGTTAGACCTCATCTAGAGTATTTTGTACAGTACTAGAGATCCCATCTACAGAAGTATATAGATAGTCTAGATAAAATTCAGAGAAAAGCTACTAAAATGGTGACTGGTTTACAGGAAAATAAATATCAGGATAGACTAAAGGATCTGAACATATATAGATTGAAGGAGAAAAAAGAGAGAGGGGATATGATAGAAACATTCAAATACATGAAGAGATTCAACAAAGTGCAGGAGGGAAGTACATTTCAAAGGAGAAAAATGTTAGGACAAGAGGCCATAGCCTAAAACTAGAGGGACACAGATTTAGACATAATGTAAGAAAGTTTTACTTCATTGAGAGGGTAGTAGATAAGTGGAATAGCCTACCAGCAGAAGTGGTAGAAGTTAGTTAATATAATGGCAGCATCTAAGCATGCATGGGATAGGCATAAGGCTGTCCTGAACATAAGACAAGACCAAGGACCAAATAAGGTATGAGGTTTTTACATTAGGAAAATGGGCAAACTAGATGGGCCGAATAGTTCTAATCTGCCATCAAATTCTATGTTTCTGTGTTTACTTGTGCTTGATAAAGGTTCAGGACTGGGCACAAAACAAGGCAGGGAACAAGGATCCAGTAAACAAGAAGAACCAAGACAAAAACCAGACAAGGAACATGAAAAAAGGCAGAAAACACATGTGGACAGTCTGTGGCTCTCCAGCTGCTCTCTGACAATTACTCATTCTTACACAGATTCTGGGTGGCTGCAGATGATGGGAATTGTATATGAACATTAACTGGTAGGCACAGAGACAGGAAGCAGATGAAAGCTAGGATTTTTTCTTTTCTTTCTGGGCTGCCTGGTGCAACCCTGGTAGATACAAAAGGATTGTAATACATGTGAGATAGGGATCCAGTCTGCCATATAAAGGTTGAATGATGCAAAGGAATGACTGCAAAGGACAATGGAGGGATCAAAGTGCCAGTTTGCAGTGTTGTAAGGGAAGGCGGTATCAGCTGCGGCGTGGGTAGTCTCTGCTGTGCATGACTGCCCCGCGATCGGCTGGCAGGGGCACTGTGGCCTGTGTAATGGACTCTTCAAATAGTATGTTTATAAATAAATATACCTTTAGTGCAACCAATTATGGTCAAATACCCAAAAGCAAAAACACAGAATGTATGTATGTATGTATGTATGTATAGTTTTATTAATATGGCACCACACAGTGTATGTAGCTGCTTACAACAGTAGTTTGTTACAATAAATAGATGGGAATGAAATAAGCATTGCAATTATAGAAGGAATAGGAATGAGATCCTTGCCCCAAGGTGCTTACAGTCTAAGGGACAGATTTAAAGGCAGCCGTTAGCCCAAAAAAGCACTACCGGGTGCGTTAAGGTGTATCTAGCAATCCAAAGATCCGTCTAAAGAACAGCTAATGGCCGTTTGATAATCTTAATGGCCGATACACTTACGAGCATTGAGACGCATGGAACAACATTCCCCAGAGCCATTCAAAGGCTTGCGGTACTGTTAACGGCTGAAGAAAAGATACACTTAACGTGCAAATGTTAAGACCCACTTTTTCTTCGCCGTTAGACACTTAACAGGCAAAAAAAACACCCATTACATAGGAAAACAGAAGAAATGCTTACCACACAAGCATGTAAATGGAAAAATTAACCCATGCAATGCCAAAAGAACACAAAAAACATGGACAGACACCACAAATCACTCTCACACACAACAACAAGCAACACCACAGGGACAAGGACTTAAAAAAAACACCCGTTACATAGGAACACAGAAGAAATGCTTACAGCACAAACACGTAAATGGAAAAATTAACCCGTGCAAAGCCAAAAGAACACAAAAACATGGACAGACACCACAAATCACTCTCACACACAACAACAAGCAACACCACTGGGACAAGGACTTAAAAAAAACACCAACACAACATGGCACAGAATAATGGGGGTTATCCCACAACACTGACACCTGCAAATACAAAATGAGCTCACCTGTGCAACATCACCACATAATCCAGACACAACCTGCACCCTACAACTTCACACCTGCAACTGGCAGAGACATACCAATCACAGCACAGCAACATGAGGGTTAACCAGGGACTTGGACAGGTTTGGGCCTTGGTGAACCTTGACAATTGTCCTTGTCTTGCGTCCTGTTTGAACCCTCAGGGTGCTGTGTTGGTGCAGTTGTGTGGATGAATGATTGCCATGTGTTGGGATGTGACTGTGTTTTGTGTGATGGTTGTGTGGTTTGATGTGGTGTGTGGTTATGGTATGATACAATTACCGGTAGTGTGGAAGCTTCTCTCATCCCCAGTGTCCCCCTCAATCAGCTTAGATGACAAGGTCTGCCACAGCCTCTCCTCCCATCCGCTAATGGGGACATGTGGACCCCCTCCGATGCCTCGGGACATGCAGGGCAGCATCCCCCATCTTCTTTTTCACCTGACTCTTGCAGTCGCCCCATCTCTTTTTGACTGAGTCAACGTCCCATCTGCAGTTGGACACCGCATTGACACAGCTGCAGATCTGGTTCCATGTGAACTTCCTCCTCAAAGCCAGACCAGGGACCCTCTCACTCAGGAAGAGGATAGTCTCCCTCTCCAGCACAGCCTCCATGAGGGCCCTATTCTCTTCCTCCATATAGCGAGGATCCCTGATCCTGTCCTCCTCTTCTTCGGCCTGCAAGGAGTCGGAACCAAAGTACCCTGCCTGCTCTGCCTCTGTCTGTGTGTGGTGGTGCCCACCATGTACGCCTCGCCCTACTGCAGGTTCTGTCCCTGTCCTTTGTGTGCCTGCTCTCCTGGGCCGGCTCCCCCACCGCCTGCGGATCTCCCTCTTCTCCCCTAATCTGCTCAGTGCTGTCCTCCTGAACTTCCTCCTCCTCCTCCACTACTCTCCCCATCCCTCTCTCCTGTCCTCCTCTCCTCACCATTGTTCACCCATTCAAACCCAGGCACTCCCACAGGCCCTCACATACACACTTGATCCCAATCACTCTCTGTCACACTCTTTCACTCACAGATTCACACTGTAAAAATAAAGTTTGGAAAATGTGTAAGGTGTTGTAAATAAAAAGACTATGTGTATGTATGTATGTATGTGTATGTGTTTGTGTTTGTATGGGTGTATGTGATATGTGCAAAAGTGTGATATGTGTTTATTTAAGTGCAGTTCTCTTCTCTCCAAACTCCAAAATCAAAACTCCTTCTACCTCCAATGTCAGCTCCTCTCTCCTTCACTCTAAACGCTATCCTCCGCTCCTGGGTCCTGTGATCTAGCTTGCCAAAACTTGAAACACAGACAGGATGTGACCGTTATTTTGGGGTATAGATAGGTGTACTTGAACATTTTTGATACTTTGGGACTGCCTACAGGTTTGAATTTTGTTTGTGCATCTATCAGGGTTTCTAGCCAATGGCAGCCATAATGTTACATTTTAACTTAAGTTGTGTTTTAATGGGTGTTTGGGATGCACAGTGATGCGAAAACAGGTGCGATGCAGGTTTTTGTGTTACTTGTTTTTGTTGTGCCTACGCTCAATAGTTATTCTTGTAGAGTTACTTTTAAATCCGCTGTAAATAATGTATTATTTGCGGTGGATGTGTCTTTTTTTACTTAGCGGCTGGTTTAATGGCTGCCTTTAAATCTACCCCTAAATGGGTTATAGGAGAGACACATCAGGTTATGAGGTTGTCAACTGAGTGAGTGAAAGTACTGATTTTTACAAAAGGTGGTGCATTGTGCTACTGCTCCAGAAGATGGGATTTCAGGGTAGATTTGAAGACAGAGCCGGATAGTTCTAGAAGATGTAGGAAGAAAGGTACTGAGTTTCAGAAGTATGAAGCAGAAAGCTATGTTAAGATATGTTCAAATATATTAGTGTCCGTAGCACAGGATATATTATTGGTTTGATCATTTAAATTAAATAAACAAATAAATAAAAACAACCCACTTCCACAATTATGAGTTATATAAATTCAACAGTATAATTTTCAGTATATATAAATACAATATATGTTCTTTACAGCCAATTATTTTCATAATTTAATAATATGCTATAAAATTCATGGTTATGGTTACGTAAATTTAACTAAACAATCCAAAAGTGCTTTGTAGATAACAACTCATTTGAAATGTTATTAATGTCATAAAATAGATTACTGCTGATATAATATGTGATATCATTGATTATGTCTATTGTGAAGTTGTGCATGATGCCATTCATAAGAGTCAGGGAAGTTGCAAAGTTTCACACAAACTTAACTTTGGATTATTCAACTTTTTTTCACGTGAGCAAGAACTTAATGCTGGCTTTAATTAAAGTTTGTTTTTTCTTGCCTTACAATATTAATTACATTTACTGCTGTTAGTTGAAGAAGACAGTAAGCTTTGTCCCATTTGGGACAAACTATACAAATGAATGTTAAATTGAAAGGTGTTTGTAGATGCAGCCAGGGAGAACATTCTTGTGACCATTGTTAAATACAAGAAAGATACACTTTCACTGAGGCATAGGCCATCATAATGCTGGTAGGAACAGTGGTGGTGTGTGGGTGTGTGTGCTTTATGTGTGTGCTTTATGTGTGTGCTTTATGTGTGTGATTAAGGGCAACTGCTGTAGTGCATGTACACAGGCTTTTGAAGAAAATTGTAAGTGAAATTTTGAACTAAAAAAATGCTAGTTACAGATAGTATAGTTTTGACAGTTTGTGGGATGTTTAGTTTATTTTTGATAAATGCTGTGTTAGACTGTAGAATAAAGCAAAGTATAAATAAAAACCTACAGCTGGCATACTTTTGATAATTCATTATCAGCATTGTTTCACAACATTACATAAAACATATTTTTATTTCTACTTTTGCACAGATGTTAGAATTCTGATGTTTATTTTAATCTTTGTGGCATTAAAATTATACCTGTGTATCTCCTGTGCATCATTAAAGATATATACAAAAAACAGAATAATTATTTGAAGAAGCACCTGCTTTGCATAGTAATGGATAAGTATTTATGCTTACACCTGTCTAAGCTTTCAAACTCATTTCATGCCTATTGTTACAGAAACATTAAAAGTATAGGACAAATACTGTACATTATATCAAAAGGAGTAAATCTCTGTTGCGTTAAGTAGGAACTTAACACAAATACATTTGTGCTCCTGATGGAGAATCTGCATTGATTTCAAAAGTGTTTTCTGAATAATATTATAACTGGAGATGAGAGAACTGGCTTGGTGGTCAGTTTATAGGATGGAGACATTTTTGAGCTGCCCAGTTGAGATGAGGGATTTTTTTCTGTAAATTTAGCATATACACAAAATGGGCAGTTTCCCAAGATTTGGAACACACTTTGCAAAACAGTGTTTTGTGTTTCTTCTTGTTTGATGTTTTAGTCAATCAGATTGCTGGAAAAGCAATCACATGATATCTTGAAAAAACAATAGCAGGTTCACAAATACTTTTTCATCTATATTTTCAAAAGAAAGTGGAGTAATTCTGAGGCAAAAAAACGACACTATAGGGGAGAACAAAAAATTCCCCTTGGATTTAAATGGGGCTTTTAATCACTCAAATGATAGGGTCACCAATGCATTGCTTCAAAGGAGAACTGCTTGAGCAGTTGTTATTTCTTATTCAGTCTTATTCAGTGAAAAAATGTAGGACTGCTGGATGACTCATTTCTTTCTTTCTTTCTTTCTTTCTTTCTTTCTTTCTTTCTTTCTTTCTTTCTTTCTTTCTTTCTTTCTTTCTCTCTCTGTCTTTCTCTTTCTCTGTATCTCTAACTCTTCCCCTCCCACCTTACCCACTCAACCATTATATTTGAGTGGGTTGGCTGATTTGGATGGAATCAGAGATTTGACATTATCTGCCAAATTGTTCTGCACACCATATCATGAAATCTTTGCTCATTTCTATTGCAGTGACCTGCTCATCGGTAAAAGTATCTGGACCAGAAAGTAAAAGTAGATTAGCAAGTTATATATTTCTAATGTATGCATAGGTGTCTGTGAGGCAGTTGTGGCTGTTCTGTAGAAGATATGTTGTGAGTATAAGTAGGTAAAGGAGGTTGCCTTCTAAATTCACAGTAAGGTGGATTTGTGAGCTCACTTAACAATAGCACATTTAAATGCTTTTGCATCAAAATGGCAGGCTTAAAATTATGTCTTATTAAAACAGAGTTTAACTTTAAAGAACATTTAAAATGTTTCCTTATTAAAACAAATGTACCCCCAAACTACCCTAACCACCCTAACCTAACTACCCTAAACTACCCTAACCCTAACCTAACCACTTTGACTTAATTATACACATAATCCCCGTTAATAAACAACATGTAAACTATATTACTAACACAAACACTTGATGCTCGGAGCATAATGTTAGATATTTTAATAGGGCAGCATTATACCCCATCTCGACAATTTACTTACCAGGTACGTCCCGCAAAAACTGTCACTTAGTGACAGAGAACGTTCCTGGTAAGTCCCGGAAGTCCGGGTCTCTGTGCGGCTGCACGCCGTTCGGGGACTCCGGAATCTTTTAGAAAAAAAAATGTTATCTGGGCATTAAGGTGACAGCCGCGTACGCACGTGGCTGTCACTAAGGGGTTAAACTGTAACATTTCAAATGTACAATTTTTATGCCAGTGCCTTTATGACATTCAGCATATATTACTCACAATTGTTATTTGATACATCACACTCCATCAGTTCTGTAGTATAGTGAGTAAAAACACACAGTAGTTGAGTAATGTCCAGCAAATGCACAAGGGGGAAGGGGAAAGATGTAGGGACGTGGAAGTAAAGTGGTAGTTAAAAAATTGAATGCAGCAATGGTTGCTACAGCGTGTGCAATAAATTATGATAATCCCTCTCCTTCAGGGGTAGGTGCATTTTGTCAAGGTCCCACCAATTGTCCCACACCAGTCCCCTACCACTGCTATACACATCTGCCACATTGTAGGTTTAACTTTTTTTTTAATCGCTTGGCATTATCATGAATATGTGCCAGTGTCACTTAAGCAGGAAGTAAGTGTTGTCCGTAAATGCACAAATGCACTCTGCGTGCTAACTCACAACATTGACTTTCAGCTGCTTATTTCTCCACTACAGCCCTCAGAAGAAGTAGTATTGTGCTGGGAAATGTTGCACCATAAGAAACATAGGCGAATAATATGTTGAAATAGAAGGAAAATGTGTTGAATAGGAGAAACTTTTTCTGGAACATGCAAAATGTAGGAAAATTTTGCACTGGAGAAAAGGTGAAAACTTTAGCAAAAATAAAGAGAAAAATTGTCCGTTTTTCACAAAAAGTCATGCAGGAAATTTTTCTAACTTTTTACCCACCCCTACTAGGGAAAAAATTAAAATTGCCAAAATTTCCTTTAGTTTAACCCTTTAAGGACCGGGAAAATCAGAGGTGGATTTGACTTAAGGACTGGAGCAATTCTGACCTTTTTGACTATGTCTTTGTTCAACAGTGTTTTCCCTCTTAGGCTTTTATTCCACCCCCATAAATGATACCCTTTTTTTTAATAAACACATAGGGCTTTCCTTTGATACCCTACTTATATGGATAACCCACCATTTACTTTATTAAAATTAAAGAAAAAGGTAAAAAAAAAAATGTAAAAAACCCGCCATTTTTGTTTTTTCTCTTGTGATCAATTGGGCGCAAAGGGTTAAATTTTTATGGAGGCTGCACGAAAGGTATGACCAGTCAGTCATACCTACAAAATGCGCAGTTTAAAGTGGCCACTGTCCCCCCTGGGTGAAAATCCCCATGTCCCTTTTTCCCACCCTATTTTCCCACTTTTTTGTTCATTACATTTTGCGGTAGGTGTAAGTGTATTACATAGCTCCACAACAATCACACTTCCAATTTTGTTTCTTGAGATGTTAAAATTAAATATTTTATTTGAAAAAAAAAAAGTGTGTTGTTTTTATTTAAAAAAAAAAAAAAAGTGCATTTAGCAGGTCAGAAATTGACCTGCATCTAGCCATCCTCCTGCACCAGCAGTGAAGGGGTTAACACCCCCAGCTGCTGTATTTTTTATTTCCACTAAGTGTCTCCTCTCTGCTTCTCTGTCCCTTACTTTGATGTAAGGGACACTTTGGCAGAGAGGAGACACTAGAGGCAGTAAGTAGCACTGCCTCATTCTTTGCTTTAGAATGCCAGTACATGTGATCGCTGGCACAACCGACAGAGGCTGAGACTGAACGGTCCGGTACTGGACCGCTCAGTCTCATCCTGGAATGAATGGTAGCAGCGTGCACGGCGGCACGCTGCTACCATTTAACACTTGACGTACCAGGACTGTCACTGGTCCTTAAAGCAAATTTACCCTTGACGGTCCTGGTACATCAAGGGTCACTAAGGGGTTAAAGGGGGCTGTTTTTAAATGGGGCTTGTAATGACTCAAATGCTAGAGAGGTCCCCAATGCATCACTTTGCAATGCATTGGATATCTTTGTAGCTCTTTCATAGAAACATAGAAAAATAGAATTTGACAGCAGATAAGAACCATTCAGCCCTTCTAGTCTGCCCATTGCCCTACAAGAAAAACCTCAAACCTTGTTTGGTTCTTGGTATTGTCTTATGTTCAGGATAGCCTTATGCCTATTAGTGATGAGCGAGCACCCCAATGCTCGGGTGTTCGGGTGCTCTGACCGAGCACCCCCTGAGGCTCGAGTGCTCGGCCGAGCACCCGAGCCCCATTGAAGTCAATGGGAGGACTCGAGCATTACACCAGGCACCCCCTGCTCTGATGAGGGGAGGGTGCCTGGTCCATAGGAAAAGGGCAGAAAAGGATGGAAACACCACAGAAATGGTTCAGGGACAGCATAGGGAGGATGTCTGGATGCATCTTGGACTCCAACATCGCTGCTGGGAACGATCTTTCGCCCGTAGTACGCCATTTTTACAGACTGACCATAAAACACACAAAAAGGAAAATAAAAACGACTTTAGGTGAAAAATTGTTACCAAACAATATTTGCTGTATATTTACTTGTATATCATCTGCAAATTATCCCAAAAATTTCCTTGATTTTCTGAAGTGAGGCCATGATTAAGAGGGAAACGTGCGCAGAGGCAAATTCTCCCAAAAATTTCCTTGATTTTCTGAAGTGAGGCCATGATTAAGAGGGAAACGTGCGCAGAGGCAAATTATCCCCAAAATTTCCTTGATTTTATTGAACTGAGGCCATGATTAAGAGGGAAACGTGCGCTGAGCTGACCATCTAAAACATTATGGGTGAGGGTCTGCTGCAGAGCTGACCATCCTAAACATTATATGCGAAGGCCCGCTAGTGAGCTGACGCTATAAAACATTATATGAGAGGGCCCGCTAGAGAGCTGACCCAATAAAACATTATATGAGAAGGCCCGCTGGTGAGCTGACCTATATAAAAATTGTCAAACAGGGCCCGCTGGTGAGCTGGCCCTATATAAAAATTATATCACAGGGCCCGCTGGTGAGCTGGCCCTATATAAAAATTATATCCCAGGGCATATGGAAGAGGAGGAGGAGGATGAGAAGATTAAGAGTCAACCATATACCCGTTTTTTGGGTGGAAGGGGTGAATGGGAATACAGAGTATTCCCATCATTGTAAATAATATATGTAAAGTGAGTTTATGTTCCCCCGGGGCTTTCCTCCAGTGGAGTGGAGAAGTCAGGGGAAATCCAGGCCTTGTTCATTTTTATAAGTGTCAACCTATCAGCATTGTCGGTGGAAAGGCGGATACGCTTATCTGTTATGATGCCACCAGCAGCACTAAATACCCGCTCAGACAGAACGCTGGCGGCAGGGCAGGCCAGCACCTCCAAGGCGTAGAGTGCCAGTTCATACCACGTGTCCAGCTTGGACACCCAGTAGTTGTAAGGCACAGAGGGATCATTGAGGACGCTGACACGGTCTGCTACGTACTCCTTCACCATCTTCCAAAACTTTTCCCTCCTTGTGACACTAGGCTGCGCATCAGGGTGAGGGTGCTGGCGGGGTGTCATGAAGGTGTCCCACGCCTTGGAGAGTGTTGCCCTGCCTTTGTCGGAACTGCTGTGTGCTCCCCTTTTCTCCCCTTCTCGGTTGGCCAAGGTAGCACGTACTCTGCCGCCAGCGTTGTCAGATGGAAAATGTTGGAGCAATTTTTCGACAAGAACCTTCTGGTATTGCACCATTTTGCTTGTCCTCTCCACCGGAGGAATGAGAGATGAGAAATTCTCTTTGTAGCGGGGGTCCAGAAGGGTGAACACCCAGTAATCCGTGTTGTCTAAAATGCGTACAACGCGTGGGTCACGGGAAAGGCAGCCTAACATAAAGTCAGCCATGTGTGCCAGAGTACCAACAGTCAAGATTTCGCTGTCCTCACCAGGAGGATGACTCTCAATATCCTCATCCTCTTCCTCCTCTTCTGCCCACCCACGCTGAAGAGATGGAACTAAAGTTCCATGGCTACCCTCTGTAGCGGAGGCAACCGTGTCTTCCTCCTCCTCCTCCTCCTCCTCCTCCGCCTCCTCCAATTGTCGCTGAGAAGACGAAGTGAGGGTGCTCTGGCTATCACCTTGTGTAAGCTCTTCCTCCCCCATTTCCACCTCTTCCACATGCAAAGCGTCAGTTTTAATTGTGAGCAGCGAGCGTTTCAGTAGACACAGAAGTGGGATGGTTACACTGATAATAGCGTTATCGCCGCTCACCATCTGTGTCGATTCCTCAAAATTGCGTAAAACCTCACAGAGGTCTGACATCCATTCCCACTCCTCACTTCTGATTACAGGAAGTTGAACGGAGAGGCGACGACCGTGTAACAGCTGGTACTCCACTACTGCCCTCTGCTGCTCACAAAGCCGGGCCAACATGTGGAAGGTGGAGTTCCAGCGCGTGCTCACGTCACACAGCAGCCGGTGAGCTGGCAATTGTAAGCGCTGCTGCAGCTTCAACAGGCCGGCCGAAGCTGTAGATGACTTACGGAAATGTGCACACACGCGGCGCACCTTGGTCAAGAGATCATGCACATTGGGGTAGGTTTTTAGAAATCGCTGAACCACTAAATTAAATACATGCGCTAGGCATGGTACGTGTGTGAGCTTGCCGAGCTCCAAAGCCGCCACCAAGTTACGCCCATTATCACACACAACCATGCCTGGTTGCAGGTTGAGTGGCGAGAGCCACTGCTCGGTCTGGTGACTAATCCCCTGCAACAGCTCTGAGGCCGTGTGCTGTTTGTCCCCAAGGCAGATCAGCTTCAGCACGGCCTGTTGACGCTTCCCCACTGCAGTGCTACACTGCTTCCAGCTACTGGCTGATGGGGGAGTGGCGCTGCGTGTAGAGAATTCGGAGGTGGAAACGGAGGAGGAGGAGCCAATAACGTAGGTGCTGGCGGAAACCCTCATGGAGGTAGAGCCCGCAATCCTCGGCGTGGGTAGCACCCGTGCCATCCCAGGGTCCGAGTCGCTCCCAGCCTCCACGACATTCACCCAGTGTGCCGTCAGGGAAATGTAGCGTCCCTGGCCACAAGCACTTGTCCATGTGTCAGTCGTTAAGTGGACCTTCCCAGTAACTGCGTTGGTCAGGGCACGGGTGATGTTACGGGACACATGGTGGTGTAATGCGGGGATGGCACACCGGGAAAAGTAGTGGCGGCTGGGGACCGCGTACCGAGGGACAGCTGCTGCCATCAGGCTGCGGAAGGACTCAGTGTCCACAAGCCTAAATGGCAGCATTTCGATGGCCAGTAATTTGGAAAGGTGTGAGGTTAGTGCTATGGCCTGTGGGTGGGTGGCTGGGTATTTTCTCTTGCACTCAAATGCCTGGGGTAACGACATTTGGACGCTGTGCTGGGACAGGGAAGTGGAAGTGGTCGCTGATGGTGCTTCAGATGGTACAGGTGCAGGACGGGAGGTATGCGGGCCTGCGCCTTCGACAGGCGATTGGCCGGCACCGAAAACAGGGGAAGAGGAGGCAGTGGTGTGGCCTGCAGACACAGATGGGCGATCCAGGCGTTCCTCCCACTTACTACGGTGCTTGGATGCCATGTGTCGGATCATGCTGGTGGTGGTGAGGTTTCTAGTGTTCATGCCTCGGCTCATTCTGGTGTGGCACAGGTTGCAAACTACAATTCTTTTGTCGTCCGCACTTTCCTTAAAAAAACGCCATACCGCGGAACACCTACCCTTTGGCAAGGTAGATTTACGCAAGGGGGTGCTCCGTGGAACATTTGCGGGCCGGTTTGGTGCGGTCCGCCTTCTTTCTGTAGCCACACCACTGCCTCTTCCAGCCTGTTGCGGTGCTGCAGATGGCTCACCCTCAGGACTGCTGTCATCGCTCGGCTCTACACCTTCCCAGGTGGGGTCAGTCACCTCATCGTCCACCAAGTCCTCCTCCACTTCCTCACTCTGATCATCCTCCTCATGTCTTGATCCCACCACATACTCAGTCATTGACAACTGTATAACATTCTCCTCAACAAGGTCTTGAGACGGAAATAGTGGTTGATTTAATGGCAACTGTGTCTCATCATCATCATCATCATCCACTACTTCCTTTGACCTTAAATGCCGTTCACATCTGTCATCTTCTTGTGATTGGGTACCCTCTAGAGGTTGTGAATCAGGGCACAAGATGTCATGTTCCTCTGCAAGCGTGCTTGGAGAGAGGGTCAAATGAAGGATTGGTGATGAGACGAGCTCCTCACTATATCCCAGTGTGGGATCACTTCTTTGACCAGACCGTCTATGGTGGGAGGAAGGATGATCAGAGTGAGGATTATGTTGACCAGACTCTTGGCTACTGAGAGTGGACTTGGTGGAAGACAGGGTGGTGCTTAACCGACTGGAAGCAGTATCAGCTGTCATCCAACCGACCACCTGTTCGCAGTGGTCGGACCTCGAGAGTGATGTCCTGCGACGCCCTGTAAAATTAGACATGAAGCTAGGTATGGTGGATGTCTTTCTTTCTTGTGCTCTGGCACCAGGCACAGTTTCTCCGCGTCCTGACCCGCGCCCTGAACTATCAGGATCACGTCCACTTCCCCGTCCCTTTTTACCCGCCTTCTTCATCTTACACGGAATATGTGACTTTAATATTTGAGTTTGAAAACTTAACAGTATTTCTTCCTATTCTGCAACTGTGCAGAGTACACAGAATAGGCTGCTAAACTGCGGTGACACACACTGAATGGAATATGTGACTTTAATATTTGAGTTTGAAAACTTAACAGTATTTCTTCCTATTCTGCAACTGTGCAGAGTACACAGAATAGGCTGCTAAACGGCGGTGACACACACTGAATGGAATATGTGACTTTAATATTTGAGTTTGAAAACTTAACAGTATTTCTTCCTATTCTGCAACTGTGCAGAGTACACAGAATAGGCTGCTAAACTGCGGTGACACACACTGAATGGAATATGTGACTTTAATATTTGAGTTTGAAAACTTAACAGTATTTCTTCCTATTCTGCAACTGTGCAGAGTACACAGAATAGGCTGCTAAACGGCGGTGACACACACTGAATGGAATATGTGACTTTAATATTTGAGTTTGAAAACTTAACAGTATTTCTTCCTATTCTGCAACTGTGCAGAGTACACAGAATAGGCTGCTAAACGGCGGTGACACACACTGAATGGAATATGTGACTTTAATATTTGAGTTTGAAAACTTAACAGTATTTCTTCCTATTCTGCAACTGTGCAGAGTACACAGAATAGGCTGCTAAACTGCGGTGACGAACACAGAATGGAATATGTGACTTTAATATTTGAGTTTTAAAACTTAACAGTATTTCTTCCTATTCTGCAACTGTGCAGAGTACACAGAATAGGCTGCTAAACTGCGGTGACGAACACAGAATGGAATATGTGACTTTAATATTTGAGTTTTAAAACTTAACAGTATTTCTTCCTATTCTGCAACTGTGCAGAGTACACAGAATAGGCTGCTAAACGGCGGTGACACACACTGAATGGAATATGTGACTTTAATATTTGAGTTTGAAAACTTAACAGTATTTCTTCCTATTCTGCAACTGTGCAGAGTACACAGAATAGGCTGCTAAACGGCGGTGACACACACTGAATGGAATATGTGACTTTAATATTTGAGTTTGAAAACTTAACAGTATTTCTTCCTATTCTGCAACTGTGCAGAGTACACAGAATAGGCTGCTAAACGGCGGTGACACACACTGAATGGAATATGTGACTTTGATATTTGAGTTTGAAAACTTAACAGTATGTCTTCCTATTCTGCAACTGTGCAGAGTACACAGAATAGGCTGCTAAAAGGCGGTGACACACACTGAATGGAATATGTGACTTTAATATTTGAGTTTGAAAACTTAACAGTATTTCTTCCTATTCTGCAACTGTGCAGAGTACACAGAATAGGCTGCTAAACGGCGGTGACACACACTGAATGGAATATGTGACTTTAATATTTGAGTTTGAAAACTTAACAGTATTTCTTCCTATTCTGCAACTGTGCAGAGTACACAGAATAGGCTGCTAAACGGCGGTGACACACACTGAATGGAATATGTGACTTTGATATTTTAGTTTGAAGACTTAACAGTATTTCTTCCTATTCTGCAACTCTGCACAGTACACAGAATGTGCTGCTAAACTGCGGCGACGCACACTGAATGGAATATGTGACTTTGATATTTTAGTTTGAAGACTTAACAGTATTTCTTCCTATTCTGCAACTCTGCACAGTACACAGAATGTGCTGCTAAACTGCGGCAACGCACACTGAATGGAATATGTGACTTTGATATTTTAGTTTAAGACTTAACAGTATTTCTTCCTATTCTGGAACTCTGCACAGTACACAGAATGTGCTGCTAAACTGCGGCGACGCACACTGAATGGAATATGTGACTTTGATATTTTAGTTTGAAGACTTAACAGTATTTCTTCCTATTCTGCAACTCTGCACAGTACACAGAATGTGCTGCTAAACTGCGGCGACGCACACTGAATGGAATATGTGACTTTGATATTTTAGTTTGAAGACTTAACAGTATTTCTTCCTATTCTGCAACTCTGCACAGTACACAGAATGTGCTGCTAAACTGCGGCGACGCACACTGAATGGAATATGTGACTTTGATATTTTAGTTTGAAAACTTAACAGAATGTGCTCTAATCTGCAACTTTGCACACTAAACAGAATGTGCTCTAATCTGCAACTTTGCACACTAAACAGAATGTGCTCTAATCTGCAACTTTGCACACTAAACAGAATGTGCTCTAATCTGCAACTTTGCACACTAAACAGAATGTGCTCTAATCTGCAACTGTGCACACTAAACAGAATGTGCTCTAATCTGCAACTTTGCACACTAAACAGAATATATTTCCCCCCCCCCCCCCACACACAAAATAACCTGCTGCCCCCACACACAGTAGTCCTAAAAAGGACTTTTGGTTCTTTTTTTTCACAATTTTGCTTTTTTTCCTCCCTACACTGACTTTCCCTTCCTATCGTCAGCTCTCCCTGGCTAAGACTGAGCCGAACTCGCTGGTCAGGTGCTATACAACACCCGACCACGGGTTCTGGCCAGCCAATCAGTGTAATGCCAGCAGTCAACATGGCTGCTGGCATTACACTGATGTCAGAGCCTCCCTGCACGTTTATTGGCTGCGCAGCAGCCGCAAAACGTGCAGGAGGAGACCCGAACATGCCGGGCGAGCACATGCGGTACTCGTACGAGTACCGCCATGTGCCGAGCAGAGCGATGCTCGAGCCGATCCGAGCATCGGCCGAGCATGCTCGCTCAACACTAATGCCTATCCCATGCTTGCTTAAATACTGTCACTGTATTAACTTCTGCCACTTCTGTTGGTAGGATATTCCACTTATCTACTACCCTCTCACTGAAGTAAAACTTTCTTACATTACTTCTAAACCCATGTCCCTCTAGTGTAAGACTATGGTCTCTTGTCCTAACATTTTACTCCTTTGAAATGCACTTCCCTCCTTCACTTTGTTGAATCCCTTCATGTATATGAATGTTTCTATCATATCGCCTCTCTCTCTTCTCTCCTCCAATAGGTTAAAAGCCCCATTAAACACATTAAGTACCAAAGAGGTATCCAGTGCATTGATTTGTAATGCATTGGATACCCCTCTGGCACTCAAAGGGTTTAAAATGAATGTGATTTTGTACTGGTCCTCTAGGATGCATTGTTTTGATCAAAAATTGTTCTACTTTTCTTTTGCACAAAAGAAATCTAATAGAAAATGCATTGCAACTTTTCAGTTAATCTCTCCTAATGGTTTAGTTCATTATTCCTTTGGATGACATTGATTCTCCATTGGGAAGTAAGATATTGCTCGATCATCCAAACAAAAACAAAAATCAGAAAATCTGACTACTGGTGATGTAGTTTAATTACTGTACATTGTTGATGTAGCAATGGATACCTATATAGCACAGAACAATATTGAAAATTATGACAGATGGAGTCAATGCAGATAGGATGGTGATCCAGGGAAATATCTGACTGCCATTTGGAGTCAGGAAGGATTTTTTTTTCCACTTGGAGTTAGATTGGAGTTGTCCTCAGAGGGCTTTTTTGCCTTCCTCTAGATAAACAGGGGTGTGTTTGGCATGGGCTGGACTTGATGGACGCATGTCTTTTTTCAGCCTCATCAACTATGTTACTATGTAAGTATAACTGCGTAGGGAACCAATAATGTAAATACAAATTTTCTGCTTAAAACAAAAAAAGTAAAAAAATATAAACTATGCAATACAATATATAATTTGCAGTGCTTGGACATGAAAATGTACATTAGCATGGGTTACATTTATGCATCCTTTCAAACAACCCCCTTAGCTACTTTTGCACATATTAAACCTATTACTTAATTTGCTTAATGAGACAATACTCATATTGTTCAAATATTTATTATATTTTAGTTATAACATATTAATATGCAAGTATATATGTGTACACAGTATATTTGCTATATACATATATTTATATGTCCTCCTGGATACATATATATGCAACCACTATCAATTAAGCTTTTTTCCAACAAGGTAACACCTGATTTACTGTTTGCAACACAACAATATAAGACTTAAAAGCTCAGTCACATTACAATCAACACATTTGTTTATTCTTTCTTTTTTTTTTACTAACATAAAAGGTAATGTGTGATTCACAGCATGAATAAACGTTAAAAGTACTTTGTAAACACCTGTAGTTCTATTTTACAACAAAAACACAGTCAGGATAATGTATAAAGAAAAGTGGTGCAATTCTGTGGTAAATCAAGTGCATGATAGGTGACAAATACAAATTCTACAAAACGATGTGCAGCTTTAAACAGTGCTTCTATTCTCTTTAATGCTAAAAGTGTAGGTCTTGAATATATTGTGATTTGATACACTGGAAACCTCTCTGGCATCAAATGGGTTAAAATGTCTATTTGTTCCCTATAGGGCTATGGTGCAGTTGGTTTGCTTCAGAATTACTCCATGGCAGCTGGTATGCTGCCAAATTTCACAACTTTCCCTGGTGCACTGGCCTCAATGATAGCGATAATGATGTACTAGAATAATTGGGGAGTTATGTACTAAGGTGTGATAAACAGGTGATAAAGAGATTTCTTCCCCCATCTTAGAAACTCAAAAAGTTATAGGTTATTCTATGGAGATTATGCACTAAGACCTCTCAAACAGGAGAAATCCTAGTGTATTGAATTCATGGCATAGCATAGGACTTGGGAAGTTTATCACATTGGAGAAGTCACCTCCATGTTATCACCTATTTTTCACACATTAGTACATAACTCCACAGTTCTTCTTAGTACACCAGCCTCAATTAATGCATAACGATTCTTCTTGTACATCATTATCACTATCATTGAGGCCAGAGCACTAAGGAAAGATGTGAAATTCTGCATCATACCAGATGCCCTGGAGTAATTCTGGAGCAAACCACTGCACCATAGCAGACACCAAACGTTCCCCAGATTCCTTTTTGATTTAAAACTCTTTCAGTGCCAGAGAGGCTTCCAACACATTGTGTTGAATGATCTAGATGCAATAAAGGTCAATGCAGTGTAAGTATGATCTTGTCAATGTGTTCGAATCACTCGGACAATTCAATCTGCACACAAATCGACATATTCTCCAGAACTGTCAGATGGAAGGGGAGGGTTGGAGAAGGTATCTATTAACATACAGGATTTTTGAAGAGCTGTCGATATGAAAGGGATGTCTTCCCTTCATACGTCTCCATCATTACGACAATTCTGAAGTTGAACAGCATTCTCTCTGTGCTTCCCTACTTGGCCAGTAGGGGAATAAAGAGAAGGCTTTCAGCATCAAGGACAGTCATAGAGATGTGCATTGCTCACCCCGTGGCATGCAAAGGGTTAAAATAAACAAAAATAGTACGCCAAGCACTACACAATTATCTCCTAACCTATGTATCATATATTATACCTGTTGTGCACTCACAGGGGAACAAGAATGGGGGTCACGCAGCATCTATGGGGATTTGTGGCTACCACTTTCCGACCAGCCTTGTTCCCCTGCCAAGTGGTAGCGATAAAACCCCACTGCTCAGTCTCCACACTTGTTCCCTTGACCACTGTTAACCACAGATCCCCATGTACACTGTCTGACCCTTTCCAGCCTTTTCCCCTTGACCACAGCTAGCCACAAATCCCCATGGCCACTGCCTGTGTAAGGGAAAAAGGCTGGGGGTGTCAAACAATGTATATTGGGCTAACACACAATGGTGTTGGTCCCCAAATTATAGAAATGTGACATAGAGTGCCTCCCTTCAACATAAGCCCCCCTTAGTATTTTGACATATATTGCATATATTCAACATACTAACTCCATTCGACTTTCACCTCTTCATTGGACAGGAACTGCCATTTATTCAACAGAACCCGTCCTTTATTTGATACTTAACCCTTTGAGTAAAAAAGCGAGTTTTTATTTAAATACATTTTTACATTTATTAAAAACAACATCAGACCTCAAGGGGGTATCATGACCCCTCATGGCACCCACCTAGAATGGGGGCACAATTGCCCATTTTTTAAATACAGCACATATAACCTATGTTTAACACCAGGACCCCTCCTGATAGCCCCCTATCCAAAAGGATAGATGATCCATGGGGGGACCACAAAGACGTTTTATGCCTTCTTGATATTAGAGAGGCTGTAAAAGTGGCTGTAGTATCAAGCACTTGTGGAATGAATGAACCCTGTCACTGGGTCATTCTTAGAAAGTGGAGCGCTGCTCTCCCATCATTGAATCAGTCACAGGGGTCAGACTGGGTGATTGATTCAATGATGAAAGAGAAGCGCTGTGCTTTCTAGCAATGGCCCTGTGACAGGGTTCATTCATTTTACAAGTGATTGTACTGGACATGGCTTATACAGCAGCTCCAGTACTGAAGAAGGTATAGAATGCCTTTGGGTCACCTCATGAATCATCAGCTTTATTTAAAAAATGGGCAATTGTCGCCCCCATGCTAGGGACCCTTGAGGTCTGATTTTTTTTTAATACATTTAAAAATATATTTAAATAAAAACACATTTTTTGTTACATATACAGGCAAGGTATGCACCTGCATACCTTGCCTATTAACCATTTGATTGCCAGAGGTGTAGGAAACACATTGCTAAGCAATGTCTTCCTACCTCTCTGGTACTCAAAGGGTTAAGTGTTGAATAAAGGATAGGTTCTGTCGAATAAATGGCAGTTCCTGTCCAATGAAGAGGTGAAAGTTGAAAGGAGTTAGTATGTCGAATATATGCAATATATGTCAAAATACTAAGTGGGGGGATATGTCGAGGGTGGGCACATTTTGTAGTGCTTGGTGTACTATTTCTGTTTATTTTAACCCTTTGAGTGCCACAGGGGTGAGCAATGCACATCTATATGGCATTCAATGCTGTTCATGGTGCTGAAAGCCTTCTCAGTGGCTAGCTACTAGCTCAGTAGAGAAGCAGAGAGAATGCTGTTCAGAATTGTCATAGCTCTCCATGCTTTACTCTATAGGAAATACAGGGAGATACCAACTACGATGAGTTAGGTGAAGTGGAGACTCTGAACTCCGACATCAGTGGCTGCTATCAGAGTTTACTGAATGAGTCGAAGTGTCACAGTAAAATATCAACACGCCCCTTGCATACAAATGTGTCTCATTATTCAGCATTTCTATATAGAAATGAGTCCTAATATTTCATTTCCATATAGAAATAGGCCATTGTCGATGTGATGAAAGAAAATTTGTATACTTGTCAGATTGATGTCGATGTGTGCATCTTTTTGTCGGAGTGCTGGTGATGTTGTAGACACTTTGGTGAATACGGTGGATGTGCTTACAACATTGCTCTGACAGGACATCAAAATTTTTAGCCGTCTATGAATTTTTGTGCATCTAGGCCATTGTGTTGGATACCTCTCTTCCACTCAAAGAGTTTTAATGTATTTTTTTAACTCATTCAATACAAGATAAAGCAGATGACCCCAGTATATCACATGATAATAAACTGATGACACTTCTAGCATTTAAGGAGTTAAAAGCCCCATTAAAATCAACAGGCATTTTGTATTTGTTCTCTATGGTTCTGTGGGCTTGCCTTAGTATAGGTCCAGCTGTTTTTAGTTTCAAAGCCTCAAATAAACCTTTGAGTGCCAATGGATTGCCCTGCCACCACTCTAAATGTTAATACATAAATGATTTTTGACAAAATAAAGAAAACTTGTGACTTTATATTGCATTACATATCATGGGTAGTTAACACTTGGATGCTGGAGAGGTTCCCAGCCAGTGAGACTCAAATACTAAAGAGGTTGTAATATTCTAGAGCAAACCAACTATACCCTAGAGGTGAAATCATTCTAAAAAATTTCCATTGAATTAAATTGTCCTTTTAACTCAAATGCTAGACCAGTCTGCAACAAAGGGAGAAGCAATGCACTGGCGACTTCTCTAGCATTCAAAAGGTTTAGTTCAATATTTTTAGTTCAGTATAAATGTTTCTTTGTCTCCTATTGAGAAGATGGTTTGTTCCAGGATTTCATCCCTTTTACTTAGTATATGAACCTCACGGAGATTGATTTACTAGAAAAACTGAAATAATTCTGAGCAAATCATCTACACTATTGGGGGTAAATAAAAGTTCATTTGAAATAGCAAAAAATCCAATTTGTGTAAAAACTGAAATATATATGTGCAATAGGTTGTTAAAAGTTAAAGTAGCACCACACCTAAGGGTTAATTAAAGAAAAAAGATCACTCAGAGAAATACCATAAATAAGGTATTCTTCTGAGTGAAAAATCCCAGCTTATTTAAGAGGATCTTAAAGTTGAACTGTCACCTTAAAACAACTTGAGCAATTTGAACACATTTTGCAAAAAACAGCTCACATGTATATCTATACACCATTAAACCAGTATATACAGTTAAAACAAGCAACTGTTTAAATGTGAGAAATGAAGCTGCCATAGTTCTATTTAGCGTAAAAGGTACCTGTCCTCATTGTTTTAGAAACACCAGGGGGGTTATGCACTAAGGCATGATAATGAGGTGATCACTCAGAGATGGTATCCTTTTAAAAGGTCGCAAGCAAAAGAGCGTGCGACCATATGACAGATTAACTATGTCACCATGATAAAAATGGAGACATGAGAATCTCTCACTTCATGACAGCCAGAGGTGTAACTAGAACCCTCCTGGGCCTGGTGCAAGAAGTGCCATGGGCCCCCCTACACTCCGACCACATTGTCCCTCAAGCCGTCCACAATGCCCCCATCTCCTACCTCCCAATCCCCGGTGGTCCAGTGGAGTGGCAGGAGAGATGAGCTGGCTTGTTGTGCTCCCATGCAGTCCTCTTCTGTAATGCAGAGCGCTGGGAGATGATATCATCTCCCAGCGCTCTGTATTACTAGAGAGCCAGAAGGAGACTGCGGGCGCCAGGCGGAGGGGTTGCAGGGGGCAGCTGGGCCCCTGGAGTGACGGGCCCGGTCGCTAGTGCGACCCCTGCAACCCCTGTAGCTACGCCACTGATGACAGCATGAGATTCTCATGTCGCTTAATAAATGGTCGCGTTCACTAGGTGACCTAGTGAACATTCACATTTCTTTAACCCATTCAGTACCTTTAATTAATTCAGGCAGTCAGTCCCTTATTTCTTTGAGGATCTTCACCTTATGATGTGTCTAGAACAGGACATGATCTCACATGGAGTGGCTCCTTCATAAGCTTGTTTTTTCACCTCTCCTAAAAAGTTTAATTTAAGCTCAGTGATCAGCTGAAAAGAGCACAACAAGCACAAAGCTGCAAAAAGCACCAATGGCTGAATGGATTAAAGGAACTGAATGGGTTAAAGGAATGTGAACGTTCACTAGTCGACATGCTGTCACGCAGTGTGAGATTCTCATGTCGCCATTTTTATCATGGAAAAATGCTTAATCTGTCATGTGGTCGCATACTCTTTTGTGTGCGACCTTTTAAAACTGAACCTTTGGAGATAACGTCTCCAGTTCCTATGTTATTCTATGGAGCCAATGCACTAAGATTTCTCCAGCTTTGGAGATCTTAGTGCATAGGCTCTATAGAATAGGAACTAGAGAAGTGATTTTGAAGAAGTTGGGGGAAACTCACTAAGTAGTGATAAAGAAGTGATAAAGTGGAGATGACTTCTCCAGTTTATCACTTCTCCAATTCCTATTTTATTCTATGGAGTCGATGCAGTAAGATTTCTTCAACTTTGGAGACCTTAGTGCATAGGCTCTATAGAATAGGAAATAGAGAAGTGATTTTGAAGAAGTTGGGGGAAACTCACTAAGTAGTGATAAAGTGGAGATGACTTCTCCAGTTTATCACTTCTCCAATTTCTATTTTATTCTATGGAGTCGATGCAGTAAGATTTCTTCAACTTTGGAGATCTTAGTGAATAGGCTCCATAGAATAACATAGGAACTGGAGAAGTGATAAACTGGAGCGTTTATCTCTACTTTATCACCTCTTTATCACTGCTTAGTGAATCTCCCTTTTTATCTCCATGTTATCACCTATTCATCTCACCTTAGTGCATAACATCCTCCTCCGTCTCCCTCCCCACATTATCATCCTGTCTCTGCAGACAACCCCAGTAAAGTTAACATCTTCATTACAAAAAGGTGTACAAATTACTTTGCACATGTTTTGGTTTCTTTGCACTTTCAATGAGTTAAGCATGCATTTAATCATTTGACTTAAATGAGTCCAAGAAAGGTTTGCACTCACCTAGCTCTCCAAGGATTCAACCTTTGACATATCTGATTGAAATTATAAAACATAAATAGGACAAACATTATATTTCCACCAAGATCTTCTATTTAACATTATTTTAATGATGTTGTATTATAATTCTTTATTAACCCTTTCACTACTTCTATACTGAAAATGTGATTGTTCTTTTACTGTTGTAGCCTGTTTGGCAGCTCCTGGGTAAATCAGTGATTGCACTGGCTGTTCTCTCCTAGGAGTCAACAACAGTTCACTCCTGTATATTATACCTTTATATGGCAGATTTATAACATACTATTTTGTTTCCCTCTATAAAATACAGTGTTGCAAATGTTTGTTTGAAACAGAGAGAGAGAAAAAGATTAAAAAAAGAAATTAATAAATAAAGTTGTTTTTGTTTTGCTTGCTTGCTTGCTTGCCAACACATTATGAGCAATATCAGCAGGAAAAGCTGGAGGACTGCTGCTGCTGAATCAGAGGTGGAGGAAGCCAGTAGCAACAGTGAGTGAAGCCCAGTTCCTCCTGCCCACATGAGCCCCAGGGCCCCAACATCTTCCCAAGGATCTCAGAAAGCATAACTAAAATGGGCTCACTGGATACTAGTGGCAGTAATGTCACAGTTTAGCTTCCTGTGCCTGATGGTGATGTCAGTGTGACTGCTTTTTTCTGTCATCAGTGTTTCAGTTAACATGAGGACAATTGTGACTGCAGGGGTCTCTCTGACACATGTTTCATCACCATTTGTCATCATGGTCATGTTGATAAGTGTGAAGGTGGTGGAGCTGGTGGTGTAGAAGTGTTGTTGGCAGAAAGTGATATAGAATTGGAGAGAAAGATGTATTTAGAAGTGGACATCACCACCATTATCAGCAGTGGCATTATGACATTTGATGCTACCGTAACTGCTGCTGCTATGTCATCAGAGACATATCTACATCTGTCACTGACCAGGCTAGTGTGTCTACCATACCCGTCACGGGACTGGGTTCTAGCTGTAATGATATGGAACTTGGAAAAGTACAGGTAGGTGTGGTTCCACTTTCCACTAACCTAGGTCCTAGCAGTAGTTCACTACCTGACCAAGTCAATACAGATGCATCTGTGGAAGAAGAAAGCCACTCTCCCCACACTAAAATCATGAATGTGAGGCTATTTTTTCCTTGACGCAGGCAGATTGCATTTGTTACAAACTGCCTTGTGCATAGTGTGTGATAAGGTAATGAAAAATGGGACAGCACGGTAGACACCTTGACACATCAGCCCTCATAAAGCACATGCAACATATACACTATGTCATGTATGTAAAACATGTGAGACCCTCCCCAAAAAAGGAAATTGAGTGCTGTAAAAGAGTTCCATGTCCCACTGAGTGGCATAATGTTTCTGGTGGTGCCTAACCACTACTAGCATTACTGACACTAGGCCAATAGTTCATACAATTTTCTCAAGCCTTGTAATTAGAAAGCAAGAAGCATATAAACATAACTTTTCAGGACTTTTTGCAATCAATTTTTTTTCAAAAGTAGTCTTAATATTTTGAAGGTTTTACTTTAAAGGGATTTTTTTCTGTAAGCCTGCTGCTTTGCTAACTGTTGTTTTCAAAGAGATAAAAAAGTTTAATTTAATGTAGTGGATGATGAAGTATGTCATTTATATATATCATTAATTTATTAATAGGAATACTAGACCAATCATTTACATTATCATATATGATTCCAATGTATTATTAAATTATTATTAGATTACAGTCAAATATTAATCAGTGGTCATAGCAGTGGTCCTACCTGTGGTAGTTGGTGACAACTGTTCATATCCTTCCTCCTCCTCAGTGCTGTTCATGTGCCATAGCCCTTACTGTCTTCTGTGTTTTCTCCATTTCTACTACCTGATACTCAGATGGTATTCAATGCCTGTTCATTTTTAGAAGAATAAGTCTTCTGCGTGATAGCTATGGTCATTAAGAATATAGCCATAAACACTGAAAATCAACTCAGACAGCATGCTTGCTGGTGAACAACTAAGGGTTTCCAGTGTAGTACATATCAAGGGGAGCAACAGATACTGTTTTGGTTGCCAGTAGTAAATGGGGTCATCTTTTCAGCTTAGAATATAGGTATCCTGCAAGTATGCTGAAATCATCATTTAGTTTTTTATCATAAGTAATATAAAAGTAGTGTGTTTTATATATTATCACTATATTGTTTTATCCCATTGTTGCTGTCCTGACTTCTAAGCTAACTTTTTACTTTGACCCAGCACATATATGTTATTAATTAAAATGCAAACATTTTATTGAGATGAGGAACAGATCACTTTTTTCAAGTGCTACACCTTTCACATTGTGGGATCATGTACTTCAACTCATGTAGCCCATCACTCAAGACTAGAGTGAGCAGGAGTTTTGGTAATGCATTCAACTGGATGAGATTGGTGCTACACATAATTCACACACACACATACATATTCTCACACAAACACACATACACACACTCTAACACTCATAAACACACATGCATTCACACAAAGATCTATACATACACACACACACAACACACTCACACACAAATCCCCCCCCCCACACACACACACATAAACATCACTGTTTGTAAGGGGAGGTAAAATACAAATCCACCAGCACGGCTCCTCTGGCACTGACCTCCATTAACATCATCTGAACTATGGGGTTTGAATTAAAGTGTTTAATCACTTTAGTGCATTCCAGGACTTTAATACCAGAAAGCGCCCTTATGCTTCCCCATAGCATATGTAGTAAAATGGAATACAATTTTACCAGTTTCCTCCGTGCTGTATTAGTACATGAAGTACAACAAGAAGCAAAGAAAAGGAATTGTTGAAGATGAATAAGCCATTAAGGGGAAACATTTAGGTGTCGAAATGCACTTGAACTAATCCACTATATATGAAAGCAAAGTATATCACAAATCTAACTCTTATAGATAAAAACACACAAATATACAACACCCTAGGTGATCCAGTTATTGGTGTATTGATAGAACAATATATAAGTGTTGAATACACAGTGATACTATTTCGTGAAGATTTTGCTTGTAGTTGACGGGTCACAGATATATTTTCAGATATTCATATGTAGAGAGAGAAAAATGAAAAATAGGCCACCTGTCAGTTTAATGATTGTATCTATTACATATAGACAGTAACATCAACCTACTGGTTAGAATCTTGCAACTTGATTTATTATCCATATCCGCAAAGAGATCTCATCCAACAGCACAGATTCTATGGATAGAAATGAAACAAGCAATCAATACAATATACTTCAATTACAAAATGACAAGAATCCACTCACTTGTCAAATTATTTAATCCCACGTGTATGCATCACCATTATCAACAGTCCAACTCCATGCATAAGGAAAGACTCTTTCTTGTCCAGAAATTGTACACAGTTCCCAGAATAGAGAGGAACAATCAAGGTTACTTCAGGTCAAATAGTACATGTGTTACGTGTCATATAGTGTTCAAAGGAACTTTCTTTTTATAGTGATTTTGGTGAAAAGTGCTCAATACGTTGATATAAATGAATAAAATTGTCCATAAAATAAACTTCCAAAATCTAACATAAAGTCGAACCCTACCAAAGTTATAAAAGCATAAAAACTAAGCTAAAAGGAAAAACCTTGATAACTGGATCCTCACTGATCACACAGCCAAGTGAATGGAAATGTAGTCTGGACAGTATGTGCATAGCCTCTAAACCACAATCCCCAAACTTGTGATGTGTTTCACTGAGTAGTCTAAGGGTTAAAAGGTTTGTTTTGATGCAACAGATGTGTTGCATTTTGGAAAGTTGTGGTTAAAGTTAAAACCATTCTGCATTTTAAATCAAATAAAACAGGACAGCTATTTGACAATGCATTTTTTTAAATGCACTAGCAAAAATGTTGTATATCTGATAGAGTGGCCATGTGGCTTACGATATTTGGGGTGCATTATTAGATGTGTACGTGTTCATATTGGAGAACATGTGAGAAATATTAAAAAGGTTTAGAGTCACGTAGAGTTTCAGATCAGTTTGCCAAATTTCATAATAATGATCCACCTATTTTTAAGTTTACAGCGCTAGACCAAGTATGCACTGGCTGGAGGGGTGGTGATATCATTAATGGGGTTTCTTAAAAGAAACTGAATGTATTTATAAATTAAAAACTTTAACCCCATTAGGTCTTAATATTAGTATAAATTTAAATTGTTATTTGAAGACTGAAACTTATTTTCTTTAAATAATACGTTTCTTTAACTATTATATAGTATTTTGGTTGTTAGTACTGATATGAAAAATGTCAAAATATGTCAATTGATTTTATGTGTTTTAGTTGAAAAAGATATTTTTATATTCATATAAATTAATGACTTTTGACAACTCCATTGATGGTCGTTTAACAGATTTGTGTTGTATAAAGTTTTGGAATTTGAAATTAACAGCAGGGGTTCATTTTGTCAATGGAAACTGATGTTAGCAGAACAGCCAGAATATAAGTGAGTTATTTAAGAGCAGACCCTGATATTTTCACTGAGGAAGTGTACCTTACATGAAATGCATTTGGCAGATTGTGATATTAGGAGACCTTCAGTGCTTGGACTACTCAGTGAGACCCAGTACGAGTTTGGGGGATTCTGGAGCAGACACCTTGAGCACAATGACCAGCCTTTCACTTGGCTGGCTGGTCAGTGACGATTCACTTATCAAAGTTTCTCCTCGTAGCTTAGTTTTTAAGCTTTTATAACTTTGGTAGGGTTAGATTTAATGTTAGTTTATTTTACAAATGCATTTTGGAAGCTTACTTTTATAGCCAATTTTATACATTTATATTGGCATCCTGAGCACTTTACCCCAAAAGCAATACAGAAAGAAAGTTCCTTTGGATTCTGACACATAAGTTTATGGCAAGTGTACCGTTTGACCTGAAGTGACCCTGATTGTTCATCTCCATTCTGGGAACTGTTTACGATTATCTGGACAAGAAAGAGTCTTTCCTTATGCATGGAGTTGGACTGCTGATAATGGTGATGCATACATGTGGGATTAAATAATTTGACAAGTGAGTAGATTCTTAGTTGTCATATTGTAATTGAAGAATATTGTATTGATTGCTTGTTTCATTTTTATCCATAAAATCTGTGCTGTTGGATGAGATCTCTTTGCTGATGTGGATAATACAATCAAGTTGCAAGATTCTAACCAGTAAGTTGATGCTACTGTCTATATGTAATAGATACAATCATTAAACTGACAGGTGGCCTTTTTTCAGTTTTTCTCTCTCCACATATGAAAATCTGAAAATATCTCTGTTACCCATCAACTACAAGCAAAATATTCAAGAAATATTAGAACTGTATCTAGAACACTTATATATTGTTATATCAATACACCAATAATTGGATTGCTTAGGGTGCTGTATATTTTTTTTTTAGGTGTTTGATAAGAAAATTGATTTCATCTCCTGGTTTAGTGTGAAATCATATTTGTAGTGCTGGGGACCTGATAAAAGGAGCTTCTGATAGTTTGATGACTATACTATACTTATTTCCATACATTATCACAGTAATCATTTATTGTAAATGTTTATGTTTTTACCACACATAATATATAAAATGTGGTGTTTTATGTATTATCACTATATTGCTTTATGCCATTGTGTGTTTTTCAATCCTAAACTAACTTTTTACTTTGACCCATTCATACATCGTACACACGTACACATGTGAAACCTGCTATTTTTCACTCCACTGGTGGTACATTTACTGAATTGTAAAAAAAAAAAAAAAAAAAAAAAAGGATAACACATGCCTAAATATTTTAACACATTGCACTGAATTTTGAACACCGTTTAATCAAAGTGCTCAAAGCAAGACACATTCTACATTGAAATTAGGTTTATTATGGTAGATCCAAAACCACTATATAAGCCTTAGCAACACAGATATGTGTTATTCATTTAAAAGGAATGGACACCCATGCAGCCATTTTACTGAGGTGAGGAACAGATCACTTTTTCAAGTGCTACACCATTAACAATGTGGAACTGTATTCACCTAAAGTAGCCCTTCACTCAAGAGCCAAGCCTCCTCAAAAGTATGTGGAGTGAGCAGGGGTTTCAGAAGTTTGGCTGCATAGTCAATAGGGATAGATCGGTGACTACATATAATTCTATTGGGGGTATCTCCCAGGACTTTTTCCCCCAAAACACACACACACACACACACACACACACACACTAGATAAAAGGGAGACATTTATATCTTTATCTTTTTAGGCCCCTTGTGATTGAAGTAATACTTCCCCAGTGGTCAATAAGGCAAATAGATATTTCCTACACTGATGCCTATATTAATTCCTGAAGATAGGGTAGGATTCAGCATAGCATGATGAGATATGTACTATGTCAAAATATAGTATCTAATACAATTATGTTTCATGTTGTCTTGAGTAGATTTTACCTCAGATATGGTGTTCAACTTGAAAAAAAACATTTATGTCCCTCAAATAGTTAGTTCTATATATAGCCACCTGCATTACATATTCAAGAGGTGACAAAGGGTTTATATAGGCCAAAACTCAATAACATTGTTTTTACCCTCCTGATTCCAAACCAACCTTCTTTTCAGGAGTAACAACTATTCTGCATGACATTGCTTCCAAGTTCCATCTGTGAAATGTGATTCTAACCAAAAACCACTTTACCATATACAAAATGACCAAAGAATTAACTCAATATCCAGGCACAAACAAGCCAACCCTATACATTTGATTATTGGCCGCACCTTAACTGTCATTACAAATATCCAGTCATTGAGAAACTCTGAAAAATAAGCAACAGAACATTTGAAGTCCTGAACCCCAAGTGACCTCACAAATGAAAGATTATATGTTACACAAACAAAATGGACACACACACACCTATTACTTTTTGCCTTACAGAGCTGACTGACTATATCCGAACATTCATGGAAGCTCCCCATCATAGTTAAAGTATAGTAATGATGTTTTCAAGATGGTGAACTATCCCAGGGGATGCTGGTGCAATATAGTTTTTCCATGAATGGTAAAACGAATATGTTAAAAATGGTTTTAGCATACTAACATGGTGAAATCACACCTGTCACCACAACTAAAATCTCTCCTGTCAAATATAAGATCTAAACTGATAGGTAAAAGAGAAAGTGGGATAATTGTACTTTGTTTATCAAATAAATGTGTAGACTGTAGTATAGTAGAAAGACTCTATTTCTTAAATTGAACAAGAGGACAAGTTAGTCACCTTACCATATAAGCCGCAATTGGGTCTATTTTTTTTTAGTTTTTTTATGAAACTGTAGAAATTTAAATAAGACATTATATTAATGGTTATGATAATTATGATTACCATTCATTAATTTTTTCTGCATATTTTATGCCTATTGCTCATCAGTATTAAATTGTGCTATCTAATTTTTAAAAAAATGTAGCACAAGAATGACTCCACTGAATAACCTGTATGATAATAAGTTTTATAATTTATTCATGCTGATTTTGAGCTTGATTATATGATTAATGAATTTAAATCATGTGAAAGTATAGAACTTTTGAAGCAAAGTGCAGTGACTGGGCTTTCTCAATTGCTTCATTGGTACTACCCTATATTCAAAGATTCTACTGTACTTTAGCCTAATGATGGTCCACAGTAGGACTTAAAATGTTTATTTCTGCTTTTCTTCCAAAATAATTATTACTGTGACCTCTCTTTAAACAACTGGCAAAAAAATATTTAGTAAGAAATAACTCATATTCTTATGCTATTCTATAAAGCTAAGCTTTAGATTTGTCTGCTTGTTAAAGGAGTAGTAGAGGTTTTAGTATAAAAATATAAGTTGCAAATGTTTTCCTCTCAGTAAAACAAGAGATCTCATTGCTTGAAAGTGCTTCATTCAAAAGTTATTACACTTAAAGTATCACAAAAAGGGGAAGCTAATATTATCATATGATGAGAAGTAGCCTAAGGATTAACTTTCCCATAGAATGAGATAGAAATATCTGTGAGGACACCAATTGGTGCTGATACTATCAGTTAAGTAAACAGATTGAGCTATTATAACTTTTGAATGAAGAATATTTTAAAGTAGAACTTGATTGCTCTTTTGTTGTTTTTTTTGTCTGCACAGATCCCATAGACCCTAATGATGGGCTTCTAACTCAACAGTAAAAGTCTAGGAAAGCTAAAACCTATGGCTGTGACTGTGAGCTACAATGTTTCACGTTTTTGCCTACAGACACCCAAGAGGGTACATTTTTAACATTTAACCTTTAAATGTCTGACAGTGCAACTTCAACTTTTTGCCATATAAAAGTTGCTCTCGAATTAAAAAAAAACATTGTGCTCTTTCCTTTTACTATTCTTTTGTTAATTTTTACTGCTCTTTTATTGTTGGACTCCAGCAAAAGAGTTCATAAGCAGTGTTTCTCTGAAGTATATGACGTCCTTTTACTTCCAGTCAGGTTTCTACTTTTCTACTTCCAATGCTGGAAATCTCATATGCAGAGTCTTTTTGACAGAACATGTTGAGTAGATATGCCAGAAAGCATACAAACAAAATTTGCCACAAGTATAAAACAAAATTGGTTTATCTATCCTGCTCATTTCACTGTCTGTTTAGAAAGCTTGGTCTTAAACAATCCTAAAAACCACATGCATATTCTAAGAGATCTTAAAGTCATGCCATGCTTTAGCTCCTCCCACTTTTACACATTATTTACCAGCCCTTTAACATAAGATAACACATTCCTGTTCAAGTATTCCAATTTTTCTGAACAGTAAACCCATCCTAAATTTTATTTAATACCTTCATAAATGTGAAGGTTTCAATTATATCTCTCTACTGACATCCTAGTTATAAATAGTGAAGGCCAAAAATCCTTCCTGAAATTTGTTATTTATACCATACACAATTTTAGTAGCCTTTTTTATAGTCTATAAATTATTAATGTTCTTCTGGAAATTTGGTATAAAGGAAGTACACTGAAGTCTAGATATAGTCTAACTAGTGAATTATAAAGTGGCTTAACCTGTCTCTTTTTCTGCTTCTTGTGTCTTATCTTATAAAAGCCAGAATCCTGCTGCTTTGCTAAATTGCACAGTGCTGACTACTTTTAAATACTGGGATGTAACTACTAGTCTCCCATTCATATGATGTTGCTGTCATTAAAGTACAATTAAGTTTACATTTCACCTTAGGGTTTTTGTGTCCTATATTCATTATTTTTTGTTTTGTAGCATTACATTTTAGAGCCCATTCCCTTCTCCATTCTTCCATCTTTTTAATGCATGTTTCAGGAATGTCAGCCCTATTACATGTCTTCATATTATCTGGCACTGACGGACTCGAGTAATATCACTAATAAAATGACTAAATAGAAAAGGTCTTATAACCTATCACTGAGGTACTCTGCATATATTCCATTGACTATAATATTCAGAGGTATGTGTACTAAAGTTCTCTAAGTGCACAACAAAGCCAATGATAGATGAATAGATAGACACCAGATGTAGGCACTCAGAGTAACAGGAGCTTATCATATCTGAGTACAGCCATGGCATGGATTTAAATACAAAGGATAGACACCCTCATATAATTCAACAAGAAATTTTTTAATAAGTGAACGTGAGTAATGTTTTGGCTTTCTGTCAGAGCCTTTATCAAGTTCAATTAGAAAAGACTACAATAGATAATTATGTAAGAGGAACGTGAAATGTGATGACTCACCGCAATGTGGCAGACCCCTGTCTGACACTGATGCATATTCCTAGAACTGGTGGTATCATGGACTTGGCCAGAAGAGAAGAACCTCTGAATAGGAAAGCAAATGAAAAAAGGAAACCACATTTACCAATACAAAATACCAAAGAGACATGTAGTGGTAGAAATGCAGAAAGCCCCAGAATGCCAAGATGTGAAAAAAAGATAAGAAGAAACCCTTTTAAAAAGGTACATATAATGTAAACTGTACTGATACTTATACTTCAAGGATTACCATCTATTCAAAAAGCACACAAATGACATTTGTTCATTTAAATCCCTAGGAGTGATGCTATTCAAATATTTTTGTAAACATAACCGAGACCAATCCCCCCCCCCCCCCCCCCCCATGGTTTTGGTACATGATCAGTCACTATAAATGTAAGCGTCAATAATTGATAACCCAAAGATAAGAAAATGTTTGACAACAGAATTGTCTGATCTCAGATCTTTATCTGTTGTTCCGATCATGGAGCTGTGACCTCTGATTCAGTTTGTTAATTTCAAATCCATCTTACCAAAATATACAAGCCCAGAAGGTCAAGTAATGAGGTATATGACCTGATCTGACATGCAAATGATGTATTTAATCTTAATGTTTTGCCATTGTGGGGATGTCTGAATGTGGTACCCGGTGTCATATGAATGCAAATCACACACACCACACTTGTAAAACAACAGTTCTCATCAGGGATCCAGCAACCAGGTTTGAGCCTTACTATAACAATGTGTGGGATCAGTATGGGCCAAAATGTCACTGAATATGGCATGATATCTATACCCAATAGTTAGGAATTTACACATAATCAAGGACATAGTTGGATAAGTGGACAATAATCACCAACTGGTCACAATAATTTTCTTTATAGCTTAACTTGCCATTGAAAATCTAGTAGATTGAATGAACCTTGTCTCTTTAGAACCTTCCAATACCCTAACAGCTTGCTCACATGCAGATAACAGTACCAATTGTAAGCAGCCTGTCTTCTGGAATCTTTCTTTTTTTCCTTATCATTCAGTTGTATGTCATTCATCTCATCATTAGAATTGTTCCTAAGAACTGTGAATAAGGTAAAGACTTCTGCCTAGAGGTAGGATGGAGACATGCTGCTGATAAAAGAGCATTTCTATCTGTTATCATGCCATATTATTAGTACATGATTAAGATTTTGAAAAATACCAAAATATTGTTTTGGAGCATGAGCAAAACATATGTCCTTTCATAAAATATGACATCTTGATAAATTTCTAAAGTGGGTCTGAAGCATTGATGGAATAAACCAGAACATGTGTTTCACCTTTAAGAAGACCTGTAAGTGCTTTGTCTGATTATATATGTTGCTTTATGATCACCCTATAGATTAGCACCCAGGCTTCAGCCCTGTATTTACTGACTTGTGTAATTTATTTTATAAATATGGATATATGCATTTGTGTAGGATGGTGCCATTATGGCACCCATTGATATTCCCACAATTTGTAAGAAGAAACAATTCTTAAAGCAAAAAATAATTTAATGTGAGGCAGGTATTCCACTGGTACAACATAGTGTGAACAATATATTGCTCTTGATGAAATTACTAGTCATTTAATAAATGCATTGTACGAATTACTCTGTATCAGGATTGAGATATTTTATTCTCCATTACTGAATATACTTTTTAACTTTTTTTAATTCTGATGTTCCTGTTACTTTTTACAATTCACTTCAATAAACATCATCTGTTATGCGCATAAGAGTGCACTTTCAGTGGGGAAGGTGAGAATTCTATCCCTGCTGGTGATTCTGTTGCTGGATTTACTACCAGAGTACTGAATCATAGTAAGTACATTCTTTTTCACCACTTGGTCTTTTTATAGTTATTTACACTACATAGTTCCACTGGAATACTGGCCAGTGCCCTTTTCATGTTTTGTATCCTCTTATGTTGCATATTGTGGTCATAGTTCTTCTTATGGACACTTAAAGACTAGAGTGTGAGGTGCCACAGCCAGAGAATATTCACAAGGGGCAGCGGAATATCAGACACATTTGTTCATTATTTTTACCAAGTTGGTAACTATCCTTTTTATTGTATTACCTCTAGCCTCTTCTGTGTTCTGTGTATTACTGCTTGCCTCTTATCCATTCTGTGTGATATACACACAGTGATAACAGGAGCAACATAGACAGAGCTTCTCAGTCTGGGAAAATGTATAGCAGCCCCCTTCCATATACATTGATTGTTCTCACACACTTATTCTTTTCAGTGGGTTGTAAAATACATTAAGAAGCAGTGCCTTTCTCATCTCTTTCCTACTCACAGTGTTTATGGCTTCCTTTGGGATTTACCAAATAAAGAAAAGCCTTTCTCCTTCCACTGACGTTTTACACTTTTGCTCCATTCTCCCCCTCAGATCTGTCTCAGCCTTCTCTGTATCTCTACTCCCTTTATGTCTCCCCCTCCATCTTTCAACATCCTCCTTTATATATTTCTGTATACAGAACCAAAAGTCTATATGTTCTGGTGCAAACTAGCCACATTACAGAAATAATAATGTGTGTATGTGTGTACGTGTGTATGTGTGTGTGTGTGAGAGAGAGAGAGAAAGTGTCTTTGTATGTATACAGTAGAATATCTCTCTCTTCCCCCTATCTCTTCTCATGTAGGCGAAAACATGTATCTTTTGCTAATTTCAAAATAAATGTCATACCCCAATTCATCTTTATACTCTTTGGCATTGGTCCATTTTGTATATAAGCTGTACATTCTTTTATTTCTATAACATATGTTGTACAACACATTTACAATAAAAAGACATGTTGTTTAGCTTACCTTCACTCAGAGCCAAGAACTCGGCTACTGTGTAAAATGGTTTGTCTTAACAATAAGGTATTTTTAAAGTCATATTTCCCTGAACTTGTTTTGTACAAATGTAGTTTTACTGTAAAAATTACTAAGGGTTCTCAGTGCCAAAGCAAATCCTTTTGTGCACCCAGACAAAATAAATAAATAAATAAACCTATTGTGATCAAGACAAGTGTGTGTAGTATTTTCTGAAATATGGTGACAGCCTGTCCTAGCATTGTTTACATGTACGCTAAGAAAAATAGCAGGTTGCCTAAAAAGCTTTGTTGAATAGCAGAACACTTTAGATACTATATATGCAAGTGCATTTGATGGTATGAAAGCTGTAGTTTTATTTGTAAACGAACTGTTAAATAAAAATCAAACAAAGGTCAGCAAAGATTCATACTGGGTATCAAAAATTTTAAAATGGATGAAAAAAATACTTTCTCAAGCAGAAAATCAAAGTGGTTTTAAAGAAGCCTGGTTCTTTCAAAATATATATTTTTCACATAAAAGCATATTAATCTTTCAAAGTTCCATATTAGTCAAATCAATACTTTACTTCTAATTCAGTACCAGCTGTAGAACAGATCTTCTTAAAATGACAGTTACTTTAATAAAATGATGGCCAAGTCAAATGTACTGAAAATATAAAATAGTTTAGAGGTCTTTCTATTTTTCATCTATTCTTAAATTGTTTTAAAAAGAATCAGATTATTTTTGCACATTCATCTCAAAATGATTTTGTATGTTTTCTCTGTTAATAATTTTTTTTATCCATCTTTATATACTCCATGCAAAAAGATATACTTCTTAATTTGAAACAGTATATTGTTAGAAAGCACATTTTGTTGATCATATATACAATTTTGCACAAATATAAACTGACAAATCTGTTATAGAGCTACTGGGAAGGTAAATGTAAGTTAACATTTAATTACATTTTATTTTATTTACATCATTTCACAGGTTATATTCCAACACTAGACATGATGAGTCTGAGTGACTCTATAGATTTATTTATAAGACAGATGTGTGGTAGTACCAGGAGATATTTAGGTAAAGTGTGATACAGTGTTAGCCATAGTAAAAGCAGGAGACTCGTAAAAATGATACTTTTATCTGCTAACGGAGTAGATGCATGCTTTCAAGACAACTTAGGTCTCTTCTTCAGGCATAATAAGAATGAAAGCTGAATACACAACACATGACAGGTTAATGCAAATTATTTTAACATTTTAATTCCACTAGAAGTGAATATTCTTATCATTATTGTATATAATTCATTCCCTAGGTTCCAGAAGAGTCTCTTTGTAGTGGACTAGAAAATGCAAACAAGGTTTATTACCTTGTAATGTGAATTTTAGTCTATAGAATATATGGGTTAACCCTCCAAATGCTTCCATTGCTTGCAATGAGCTGTGCGGCCTCCTGTCCCAAAACATGTTTATTGGGTGTGACATTAATTTCTCCTCATGGTTCAAGCAACAGTTCAGAGTGTTAAACTAGGTTATCAATCTATACTCCCAGATCTTTCTCACTTTCTGTGTCCTAAAATTTCCCATCAGTATAGTCACGTTGAGACATTTAATGCTGTGATCAGTTTTGCAAAAATGTTGACCCACTGGTTGTTCACACTGGGCCTATGAAAATTAATTATTTTTATTAGGGTTTGTCCTGTCTCACCTACATATTGTCCTGATTGGGGTAATTTTGCACACACATTATGAGGTAAATATTAAATGAGCTGCAAGAGCATTTGCCCTTGATATTGTGGTTTTGTGTGGAATCTGGTATGATTACCTTTTATGTGGTACATATGTGTGCAGAGGTTCCACATTTCTTTTGTAAATAAGGAAAAGTACCATTTTCTGTTGCGTTCTTAAGGGAGTGCTTCACCACCAGTTGTTTCAGGTTGGAGAGGGGCTGTTTACAGGAGAAGAGCAGAGATCTTAGGAATAGTCTTTTTAATCTACCATCAGTATGTAGTATTGTTTGGAGCTCTTTTGAGCTTCAGCTCAGTACTTCAGGTTGTGGGTTGTAGGTGACTATTGATGGCATTGTTATCTTCTATGGCTGTTTGTATTCCAGGGAATTTCTTTAGGGCACACTGTTGGTTCTCTGAATTTGAATGGCTATGACCTTTGCATTATATTGATGATTGATACAACCTCTGCTACAATTTTTAAGATATTGATCTCTGTAAGTTATACCTTAGGGCCTGGCTGTAAACAATAGAGCTTTTTGTGGGTCTGGAATGGAAACTGTAATTTCTATTACTCTAAATCCGAGATTCTTAACTTGCAGCTGGACAGAGATTCTGTAGCGGCTCTAAAGCAGCTATACCCTTTCCGGTGGTCTTCCTCCCATTTACCTTATCTCGGCATATCCCTTTCATCCAATTTAAAATCCATAATTGAAGACAATTTGTCTCCTCTGATCCAGTCTGTACAATCTGATTTAGATCGGTGGAGAGGATTATTGATTTCTTGGTTAGGCAGCGCTAACCTCTTGAAAATGGCCATCTTATTGAGAATGTTATACACTTTTAATTTGCTTCCTATATTCATTCCTTCCAAATGGCTGAAACACGTGCACTCCCTCTTCGTGGCCTTCATTTGGGCTAATAAAAGATCTAGGATTCTCTACTACCTCTTGTCCAGGGATCTATTCCATGGGGGGCTAGATTTTCCAGACATCTACTGCTACTACCAAGCATCTGCCTTGGTGAAAATATATGACTTCCTACCATCTCACGCCAAAAGGTGGACTAACTCAGTAAATGCTTGCCTGGGAAACTGTTCCTTAGTTCAACTCTTGTGGACTCCACCCCGACTTATCCCAAAAACCTGTATTTGCCTTATTATTTTGGGCCATATACTGATTATATGGCACTCCCTGAATTATACTTTTAGCCTTGCCCCTTCTCTCTCATCACTCTGTTCCTTGATAGGGAATCCTTCCTTCCCTCAGGACTCCTCAGATTTAACGTTAATAGGATGGGAAGCTCTTGGCCTTGATACCTTGGCATCACTCGCACTTGGTGGCTCGTTCTTGCCCTTTGATAATCTAAGGCTGAAATTGGGCCATGCTTTGACTCCATGGTGGACTTTGTTCCAGGTCTGACATTGGTTTTTGACTGAATCCATCAGGGGAGACCCTGATAGGACCCTTACCAGATTTGAATCTGTACTCAGAGACCCTCCACAATGTTTCCAACCCCTCTTATTTTGTCATTCTCTGCAGAAAGATCTTTCTGGTAATACTCTGCCCTATGGTATGGAATGGTATAGTGAGTTATCCCTTACTCATAACCCAGCAACTTGGAAAAGAATATTGAAATGCAACATACAGGCTAGGGATTCCAAAACATGTCTTCTGAATTATAAAGTCATATCCTGTTGGTATATGACTCCCCTGCGTCTGCACTGCATCTACAATTCTGCTTTCAAGGAGTGTTGGAGATGTCAGGCTGACACTGGTTCGATGCCACATATTTGGTGGACCTGCTCTCTGATTCAACCTTTCTGGTCCTCTATTATTGACCAAATAAACACATTACTTCAGATCAGAATATCACTAGACCCTTTGGTCTGTCTATTCTCTTACAGATCTCATATCTCTCTCTGATTTCTGGGCTTTGGTCCACAGCTCTCTCTCTTCTTGCCCTAGCCAAATCCTTCATTCCCTTGTATTGGCGTGAAGCTATTTCTCCCCCCATCTCTCACTGGTTCTTGAAAATTAAGGAACTTTATACTATGGAACGGCTCCATTCAGTTTCCATCGGTACTTACTCCACATTCTCCTCGCGGTAGCAGTGGTGGATGGCTCATAATTCTTCATCTTCACATTGCTCACAAAGAGGGGTTGATTCCCCCAGTGTTCCATAGACAGCGACAACTGCTTTCCTTACATAAGCACATTTGCTCCTGGTCCTTGTGTCAGTCCAGAGAGATATTTCTTCCCTTCCTACCCCCCTTTTTGTGTCATTTCTGAGATGATTATTAGACCTGTCTGTTGGCTGCAGAGGTGTTTGGATGGAGTTGTTACTAATACTGTTTGTAGTATACAGAAAGTTAATTTATGTGTGTGACTGGCTGAGTTTGAGGTTAATGGTAGGTTGGAAGGCATGTTAATATTCATGAAATGACAATAGTTCATCTTCATTGGTAGTCCAGATGATTAGGATATTATCTATGCAGCTTAGGTAGACCAGAGGAGTTATTTTGTATTTGATATGAGTTCATATCACATTGAACAGCAGTGTATATGCAGCCCTCTAGTCCTCATGGAGTTACATAAGTTAGGAGTAGAGTGATACTTTTGTAGTGTAACAGAAAATCCCATGGATAAATAAGGAAATAAAAGATGACAGAATTTATCTCCTTTACTTACAGGAGATCCTTGTTAACATTCTTAAAAATTAGCATTCATTAAGGTAAAAGGTGGTTCCATGTTAGCCATGGAAAGACCAGTGGCTGATAGAATAAAAGTGATACCTTTACTAGATAACTGACTAGCTTTGAATAGCAATTTTTCAAAACTACATAAATCACTTTGTCATGTATGTTATAAAATGTGGACACGTGTACCACAGTAAAGATGTTCATACCACACTCACCCACATCAAGGGAAAATTCTCCTGCAGGTCATCTAATGTTGTCCACCTCATCATGTCTGTAAACTGTCCCAATACAGAATTATATGTATGTCAGAGGATACATTATTTCTAATTTGAATAGGTTCTGTGCAAACAAGAATAAAAAAAATACACTTGTGGGGGAACAATTTTGCAAAAATGGGCATGAAATCAAAGACTCACTTTACTAATAGCAAGGTTCCAGGTATTGAGAGACATAAAGATCTGGTTGTTCAAGCTGAACCATGACAAGCAATTTATATCATCTTATTCCACACAATAATCATATTCTAACTCACAAATTCAAAATGCTGGGCCACATTTGTTTGGAAATTATGAACATACAAAAAAACACTGGCATTACTGGAGTCACACTTCAAAATGGAGAGAATTCATGTTCCACTTGGCCACACATCATACTGCGAGGGGAGGCTTATTCCAGACTACAAAAACATGCCTCTACTGACATCTAAAGAGTAATTTAGATGAGAGTTGGTACTGTTTTAGCCGTAGAAATACAGGAGGCAAACATTTAGTAAAGTTAATACCTTTATTAGCTAACTAAACAGATTTATAATGCAAGCTTTCAAGACTTCTTAGATCTCTTCTTCAGGCATGTTATACAGATAAATATAAAAACTTCTCTCAAATACAAGTACACATTACATTGTTTATAATGGAAATCAGATAAGAATGTTAGTCCAGATACTGATTCTTTGATCAGTCAATGGTAGAAGATGTGATTTAAATTGCATTCGTCCTCTAAGGAGTCCAGGTATTTATGATCCAAGAGGGACTGTCGTAAAAGTTAATTCACAGTGGGGTAGTGTGACAGAAACTCTCTGTCTCTATTCAGCCCATAAGTCAAAGAATCAAATTGTAGCATTAATTTTACCTCCCATAATTGTATGTCCCTCTGAGTGTGAAATTGTCCCATCAGTACAGTCAATTTAATATCCCTGACACTGTGTCCACTTTCGCAAAAATGTTTTCCCACTGGTGTCTCTGTCTTTTTGTTGTTAATGCTGGATCTGTGGGAATTAAACCTCTTATGTAATGTCTGTCCCATTTTCCCCACATAAAGAGCTGTTGGGCATTTTACACACATGATGAGGAATATTGCATTGGATGAGTTGCAGGTGAAATTACCATTGATCTTATGGTATAACTGGGTGTTTGGTATGGGTATCTTGTCTGTGGTATAAATGTGTGGACAGGTTTTACGCCTACTTTGTAGGCAGGGTAATGTGCCATTTTTGGTAGTAATAAACAGAGAGTAATTTAGGCAGAGACTGGTAAGTAATAAAGAACTAGCATATCCCACTGCCATGAATATATGTGATTATCTGCTGTACAATCTATGTTATTTTTTTTTGTTATATTAATAATATCAAAGTATTTTACCAGGAAAGATACAGTGAAATTATCTAATGTTTTCAAATATGTCCTGGGGTACATATGTTATTATTACCAGATTTCATGGTACTAATTTTTTCTACCTCAGAAGGAGGATACAAAAAGTTTACCCTTCTGAGACTAGAAACTGCAGCTCTGAGGTCTGAACAAATTCTGCAGATGGTACATTAACCAAATAAGCTTTCTCACCAGTTATACATATAGATATTCAGATCACATTCTATTATATGCCTGACAAGGGGATTTAAGTGGTAACGAAAGCTTACATTGTTAAGCTACTCATTTAACCCTCACTCTACTAGTCTCCCATATACCTTAACCCCTTAAAGACTAATGATCAAGGGAAGTTACCTTCCCATAAGGAAAGCTCTAGTCTTGGAGTGGTGCATTTCAGACCCTGATTTTGCTTGCAGCGCTTCCAGAAGTGAAAAGTATGTGACGTGCCAGGAGCGTCACTTGTCCTTCAGGGAAAAAAATGGTGATGGTCCTAGCACATCACTGGTCATTAAGGGGTTAAGGAATAACTTTTCTGTATGCTATGTATGTACCACTGAGGCAGCCTTGAAAGTTCAGTCAAACAACTGTTGAATATCAAACATGCAAAGAAATATTTTTTCCTTATATGAATACTATAGTAAAGGTTGCCTCAGTCTCACAGGTACATAAATAGCGAGAAGATAAGTATGTGTATAATAAAGAAAAAGAAAAAAATAAATGAAAGAATAGTGTTTATGTCTTGAAGTAAATATTTCTAATTTATGGAAAATACCAATTTAAATGAATTGGTAGCAATACATACGATACATGAAATATAGCTGTCAAACAATATCAATAAGAAATATATGGGATCCCATAAAATTTAAATAAAACGGGTAAACCTACCTCCAAATCATTGAGTACATTCTAGAAAAAATTCAAGTATAAATACACAAACAGTATTACTTTCAATGGGTGGTAAAACAATACTCATTTTTGTGTATAACCTATTGATAGCAAATTTGCAATGGGGTCCCATATATTTCTTATTGATATTGTATAATAAATATATTTTTAATTTATACATTGATTCATCAATGAACAAATGCAAAGATATGCAACAAAGTAAGGAAGTTTTCTGCACATACACATAAAATGTATACATACTTAAGTTTCACTAATGTCTACTTCAAATTACCCAAATTAAATGATATTTCATTAGTACCAAAGGATTTTTATAAATTGATCCAGGTTATTTGGTATTAGACAGTAATGTATAATATATGACATTCTAGTCATAGACTGCACTCTCACTCTCAGTCAAAGATCACTACTTCCTGCTGTTTCTTCTACATTTTACATTTTTTATCCTGATAACCAGTTTCTCAATGAAACCTTATTTAAAAACTAATATATATGATATACATCTATTCTGCCTCATGTTTGTATATATGTGGACACCCCTCCTAATTATTGAGTTTAGGTGTTTTAGCCACACCCATTGCTAGCAGGTGTATAAAATCAAGCACATAGGGATGTGCATTGGCAGGAAAATGGGTCATTCTGAAGAGCTCAGGGCCATTAACCATGGCACTGTCATAGGATGCCACCTTTGCCACAAGTCAGTTCATGAAATTTCTTCCCTGCTAAATCTGCCCAGGTCCACTGTAAGTACTATTATTGTGAAATGAATTTGTCTAGGGGTAACAACAGCTCAGCCATGATCACACACACTCACAGAGTGCTGTAGCACATAGAGCATAAAAATTGCTTGTCCTCTGTAGCATCACTCACTACCGAGTTCCAAACTGCCTCTGGAAGCAACATCAGCACAAGCACTGTGTGTTGGGAGCTCCATGAAATGGGTTTCCATAGCCGAGCAGCTGCACACAATCCTAAGATCACCATGCGCAATGCCAAGCATCGGCTGGAGTTGTGTAAAGCACACCACCGCTGGACTCTGGAACAGTGGAAATGTGTTCTCTGGAGTTATGAATCACATGTCACTATCTGATGGATGAATCTGTGTATGTAGGATTCCAGGAAAAAGATACCTACTGGAGATGAGATAAAGGCAACTGAGGCTGCCTAAATTCACAGAACAACTGTGGTTAGTTCACCAAGATGTGAACAAGATGTTGGAACAACCTACCTATTGTAAAATTTAAGCTATTACTCTATTACTCTGCCACAAATTGTAGGCTTGTTAAGCTAGTTTTAATTTATGTGCCTTGTTCAGTATTAAAAATTAATAATTACATAAATAGAATATAGTAAAAAATGAGCGACCTTCTGGAGTTACATTGGTGGCTAATCAATGATTTCTACGATTTTATAATAATAATAACTAGTATTTATATAGCACCTTTCTCCCAGTGGGACTCAAAGCACTTTTAGCACTTACCCAATAAATGGTACTCATTTATCGACCTCAGAAGGATAAAGGGCTGAGTCAACCCTGTGGGATTTGAACCTGCAACCTTGAGGTTAGAAAAGGCTGCATAGTCTGGGACTTTACCACTGCGCTATCTCACATACATTTTATACAAAGCATAAATCCCAAGCAGGTTAAAAATAAGTATTGTCCTATAGGCTTGACACTTTATTAAACAATGTGACTTTTTACATTGTTCAGCTTGTTCACAGCTGTTTTAACATATCAAGCAGAAATGTATAAACATTAGTGTTGAGCGAGCACCCCGATGCTCGGGTGCTCGGGTGCTCTGACCGAGCACCGCCGGAGGCTCGAGTGCTCGGCCGAGCACCCGAGCCCCATTGAATTCAATGGGGCGACACAAGCATTACACCAGGCACCCCCTGCTCTGATGAGGGGAGGGTGCCTGGTCAATGCCCCCCTTCATCTCCACAATGCCCCTCTTCCACAATGTCCCCCTTCCACAATGTCCCCCTTCCACAATGTCCCCCTTCATCTCCGCAATGTCCCCCTTCCACAATGTCCCCCTTCATCTCCGCAATGCCCCCTTCATCTCCGCAATGTCCCCCTTCCACAATGTCCCCCTTCATCTCCGCAATGCCCCCTTCATCTCCGCAATGCCCCCCTTCCACAATGTCTACCCTTCCACAATGTCCCCCTTCCACAATGTCCCCCTTCATCTCCGCAATGTCCCCTTCATCTCCGCAATGCCCCCCTTCCACAATGTCCCCCTTCCACAATGTCCCCCTTCATCTCCAAAATGTCCCCCTTCATCTCCACAATGCCCCCTACCTCCAGTCCCTGGTGGTCCAGCGGAGCGTCTGTAAGATCTGTGCCTCCTTCCGGCACAGATCCCTGCCACCCGAACATGTCGGGCGAGCACATGGCGGTACTCGACGAGTACCGCCATGTGCCGAGCAGAGCGATGCTCGAGCCGATCCGAGCATCGGCCGAGCATGCTCGCTCAACACTAATAAATATTAAATTACATTAATGATTCAGACGTTTTTTATAAATTGTTGAGAAGCGTACCATTTGCAGAGATAATCTAAAATGTTAAATTGTGATTTAAATAGCATTTGGTATTTTATAACACTAGACAAACATACATGTTTTACGTATGAAGATATCTAATTTAGGATATTTTAATAATGAAAAAATAAACAAAGTGATAAAAATGCAATATACTATTCTAACTGCCTTTTAAAACAGAATATTTACTTAAAGACAGATTTATTTTCCACTGTAATGTAGGTGTTTGGTCACTGTGTAGGAATCAAAACTATATGGAAAAAGGTACTGCAATCTGATAAAAATATATGAGTTTTAAATTGAATTTGGGAATCATGATTCATGATGCAAAATAAAACAATACATTATTTAGCAGTTTTATTATATGTAATTTGTTTCTTTTGCTTTGATTGAAACTTGCAATTAGATTCATTTTATAGAAATATAACATATAAATGAAATAGTAAAAATTTTAGAAGTGATTTGGGTGTTCCTTTACTAAAATATAAGTATTCTTTTAGAAAATCAGATTGTTTATATTTGTGGCCTTTGATTAACTAACACTAAATGTATCTCAGATACAGTATATTGTTTCAGAATTCCATGTGTTGGTTACAGAGGAAACAAGTAAAGATTACTCATGACCCTGATTATTATTATTATTGCTATTATTTTTTTTTCCTTTGGTAACAAAAAATAGTATAGTGTAATTACTGTTACGCCATATTATTTACCATGGTAATTTCTGTTCACGTAAAGAGAAAATATAATTTCATATTATTACAAACAGTTTAAACAAACATGGATTGTACCAACATATTGTAAATTGATACAATGGAATTTAAAGGGAATCGATTCCAAAAAGTGTCTCTTTCCTGGCATAATTTGATATGAAAGAGCCAGTGCAAATAGACCATCTATAAAGTACCAAAAGTGTGACTAAACAAACTCTTAAATTGCAATTAAAACAGCATGACATTACATGTGTTATAATATACTAGTTGAACAGTCCGTGTAGACGGGCCACAGTGCCAGGCAGTAATGACCTCAGTGCAGTCATGCGCAGTAGAGACTGCCCACACCGTGGCTGATAACGGAGCATGGCGCTCCAAATTCAGACCATAGTCCTCTCTGTGCAACTGTACTGCTCATGACAGCTTCTGACAAACATACATTATCAAATTATTATATAGGATGGAATACAAATAACATGGATCTAAGATAATGCTAACTCTCTCTCTCTCATATGCAGTATGATACGTAACAAGTAGCAGTTATTACCAGTAGTCATTTCTGAGACCAGTAGTCATTTCTGTCGATTTGCATTCTCGTATTATCCTGGTGTTTTGGGTCTGAAAACACTGAAAAACAGTGTAAGACAAGAGGAACTAATCAAAGTGTAGCAGTTTATTAAAGGGATAGTAATGTTTCATAATAACAGCAGCTGTAATAAATCTTCATAGCATTTGGGTCTTGGAGAGTGTTATTTCAATTCTGTCAGAGTTGTAGTTCAAGAGTAATTGAATGATAAAGTATCCCCCTCCCGCCTCTTCTACTGATGTAACACTGCTCAGCTTAGAGCAGCAGGGAGTGTCCAGGTAGATTGCAGAGAGGGACAATCTTCAATTAAGATAAAGAAAAAAGCTGAAAAACCTGTGAAGGGGGGCAGGGTTTTAATTGTTCTCATAGTAAGAATATTGACCCTTGATGTGAGCTGTCTGGTCTATGGAATGGATTCCACATCTGAGGAGTGGGGGCTAACACTAGATAAAATGGGCAGGAAGGGGAAACGTTATCATTCAATTACTCTTGAACTACAACGCTCACAGTAATGAAATAACACTCTCTATGGCTCAAATACTATGAAGATTAATTGGAGCTGCTGTTTTTGTGAAACATTACTGTCACTTTAAATGAAAAAAAGCAAGTATTGTACTCATTTGTGCCCTTCTTGGGCTAAAGCATATCAATGGGTCCCTTCCCAAATCAGCCAATGAGCTGTGTTCTCCAAAGTCTCAGGCAGAACTGTCCACATTTTTAATGCATCTCCAGTGAATCCTATATGACATATATGTGGATCCTAAAGCCAGTGCTACTGTAGTGTCTTGAATATAGTGATCCAAAGTCAAGGATCCAAGGGGTGGGCTTCACTCCTTTCTGAACACATAGAGAGACTTGAAGGGATGCCAAAAGATACTGGGGAGCAGGACCTCTGAGAGATGGAGTGAGAAAACTCACAGGGGTGGGGTATGGAAGGTAACATCTGTAGAGGCTTCTTGCTGCAATTTCTATTTCTGCGTACTTTGAAATGATTGTGGGAATAAGAATGCTGACAAGTAGTGAAGGTAGTGGCAACCTGTCGTTTCTCTGTTGTTGTAGGGGATCAGTATATTTATTCCACAACACTCTACTTGCTCCCTTGAACATGCCATGTAAGCACAAGATGGCATCCAGTATCTTAATGGCTAATAGGTCAGCATTTACCATATGTTTTCTAAATGTACAGAACAGATACGCTCATACTTACAAACAGAATACCTATTCTGATGCAAAACTAGTTCCCTAAAAATGTATATTAATAGAAACAAGAGGTATAGAACTTCTGTATTTTAAAAGTCCGAAATATAATACAATATTTTTATATATTCTTCTTTTACAGGAACTGTAAACTGTTATTTTACAAATAATACTTATTCAAATTATACATTTTTAGTTACCGAATCTGACACTATGAGGTAAAATGTTAAGAACTTGAAGTTGTATTAAAAAAAACTGACATTTTATTAATTCCCCTTATAGTCTGAAGTAAACATAGTTCTGATACAGATAGTTCACAAAATTCTCTATTTCGCAACACAAAAATTTGCTTTTACCTGGCCAGGAAGCAATGTAATTTGCATTGTTTTCTTTCTCTATTTATTCTGCAATGATTAAATACATGGTATTGGGCAGGTTTAAATTTAAAGATCAGTTAAAATATTATTCATTGGTACAATCCAGCTAGATGACAACCAACATTAGACCAATGATGGGTAACCAGATTCACAACAAGGGCAGCAAATGTGTCACTTAATCTGGCAAAGGTCACCTCAGCCAAATTATTCTTAAAAAATTCTAGGGGGGGAGGAGCACTGACTAAGATGGATGCGCTTCACTAGAGCTCTTGCTATCGTAGTTAACTTTACCTGATTTTGTTTCTCTAGCTGGGCCCATCCTACTGCCACTCTTCAGGAAGGTCTTTACTGTCTGATTGTGAACATTTTGATACCTCATGTCCCGCTGTATTGCACCCGCTCGGTGGGTAAGGAGGAGTTGCTTCTTTACGCTCCTCTGCAATTGGAGCGTACTGAGGCACGACATATGGATGGCGGATCTGGTTATTTGGAAAGCGGTGGACCTCAGCAGTTTGCCCAGTCTACATGCTGATCTGGAGCCTCTAACTCCTGAGGTGCCCCTGTGCTCATCTCATTTTCCTCTTTCTCCGCCACGCCTAGCTTCACTGGTCCTCCCGCACCCACAGGAGAATAGTGTGTTTCAAGCCTTTCGAGCAGAGCTCCGGAACGCAATACAAGAGGTGTTTGCTGATTTACACACGGCGACTGAACCTATAACACATCTCGAGACATTGCGGGAATGACTAGAGGAGGTGGAGGTTGCACACAGGGCATGCACGCTTGCTACTTACCTCGGAATGGCTGAGTTAGAACCGCGTCTGCTGCTGTACCAAGAGATGTCTGGAAATATGGTGTGGAAGAGTTATACCCTGGCCGGGATTGATCTTTACCACTCCTTTGGAGGCAGCTACTGACAGATACGGGACCAATATCTGGTCTTATTGTCGTGCACGCCAATCAAGCTCTTCCCTTTCCACCTCACCTTGCCTTGGAATCCAGGTATCGGTGATTTTTTCCTGACAACACTCTTTGCCAGAAGCGATTCCCGGCAATTCATGACGAAATCAGAGGATGGGACTCAGGGCTTAAAATTTCCACTAGCCAATGGCGAGTGAAAATTTAGCCCTGGCTAGTAGAAATTCAGCCCTGGTGGGTATGTTATGTCTTGCAGTGGCGAGTAACTTTTCAGATCTGGCTAGTAGCAAAGGACTTCAAATTTTAAAACTTGATGGGACTTACAGTAACCTAGGTGGTGTATCTGTCCATCTCAGCACCTTTCTTTATCAGTTGGATGCTATCCTGCTTTGATTGCCATCATCTGTTGGCAGTTCCTTAGTCTTTGTTACTTCGTTGTAGACACCGGGCTTCTCCGAGATGGACTCCTTCACCTCTACTTACATGTTTGGGGGGTCATGCAGGTGTCCTGCAGACTCCTTCCTTGATGTTTGGATGTTTTCTGTGGTTGTATTCACAGTATATTTGTTGGGACTTTGGCTTCTATCTCCTTTCATGAGACGCCCACGCTATTATAGGCTTCTGGCCTTATCTCGTTTGCTTAGTCGGTCCCCTTCCTTGGGCTGGGGGAGGGTAGACCCAGATAATCGCTACCTTTTACAATTATGTGCTTTTATGTCTCAGGGAGTTATGATATGTCTCTGTATTTTGTACTCTAAGTGTTAATCATGTATATGCTGTATGTTTTGGGTTTTGTGGCTTGCCGGTGCCACTTCTGATCCTGTGCGCAGGCCAGGACCGGCTCCGGTGACTCCTGGATCTCTTGAGATATTATGTGTGTACCGTGTTTTTATTGACCAGTAGGCACAATATATTTTACTCTTATATTGCTGATCACTTTGACTTATTCTTTCTAGGCCTTTCTGGTATCCTGGTTGATCGGTGTTCCTTTATCTCACCAGACCAGTTTAAACTTGTTTTTTGGCAGTTACACTTCCGTGTTCTTCCATACCACACATTACCATCTCCATCTCCCATTATAGTCCCTATTGTTATTCAGTGAGTTTTGGTTCTCTCCGTATAAGCTACGCTCATACCTGATATGGTTATATTATCTATACTACCTTTTCCTCTGCTCCCGCGCAGTTTAGACCTTTAATATTGTTTACACCCTATGGCATGTTTTATTTGATAGCCTTCTGGCTTGTTCCCTGTGTCTGCTTACTATTTATAATATTTTAATTTAACCCCCCCAATGCCTCGCAGATTCTCTGCGTTAGGCGACTACTGCGGGCCTTGGCCCACCAGTATATTCTATCTAGTATTTCTATCTCTTCTCATTGTTTTTTTCAGATTTTATGTTTTTCTTCTGCTTCTCACTTCCTTATACCTGTACCCTGTGCTGATTCCCGCATGCTAGAATGAAGGATCCAGACCTCAATTCCTCTGTATTTACTTGGTGCTTCTTCCTGCATGATGGAATGATGTTTTACTTCATATATTGTATTGTACTATTTGGTCCAGGTTGGACCCAGGGCCGGATTTACATCTCAGGAGCCTGTAGGCACAGAAATCCGAAGCCCCCCCCCTTGGCCATATCAACTGGACACCTCCACAATGCTCCTAATCTCCACATTGCCCCCATCATCTCCATATTGCCTTCACATTGCTCCATCAGCTCCAGCTTGCCCCCATCATCTCCATATTGCCCTCACATTGCCTCCACCATCTCCAGCTTGCCCCATCAGCTCCACATTTCCCCCACCATCTCTATATTGTCCTCACATTGCCCACCATCAGCTCCAACTTGCCCCCCATCAGCTCCATGTTACCTTCACATTGCCCTCCATCAGCTCCACATTGCCCCCACCATCTCCAAATTGCCCCCATCAGCTCCATATTGCCCCCACCATCTCCAAATTGCCTCCCATCAGCTGCACATTGCCCCCACCATCTTCATATTGCCCTCACATTGCCCCCCTTCGACTCCAACTTGCCCCCACCATCTCCATGTTGCCCTCACATTGCCTCCCTCCATTGTCCATTTCCTACCTCCCCCCGTTGTCCATTTCCTACCTCCCTGGCAGGAGATCTGTAGTCTGTGCCTCCTGTGGCACAGTCCTGTAAGCACTGGAGCTCCTGTGCGGTCTTCTATTCAGGAATGCAGAGCGCTGGGATATGATGTCATCTCCCAGGGCTCTGCATTCCTAAAGGGCTGATGAGGGAGCTCAGCACTTACAGGACTGTGCCACAGGAGGCACAGACCTGTCCTGCCAGGGAGGTAGGAAATAGACAGCGGGAGGGCGACATGGAGTGGGTGCTGGCGCAGGCAGCGAGGTGCCTATTTTTTTTTTTAAATAATTAAAAAAAAAAAGAATTAAAAAAAAAAAAGAATCCAAGTGGCAAACACCCCTTGGTGGCATGCGCCTGTAGGCAGGTGCCTACTTTGCCGTATGGCAAATCCGGCCCTGGTTGGATCGCTGTAAACCCACTTGTATTTGTACGCTTCGGTCTTAATGTGGACTCCTGCGTGAGTCTCTTTGTTTCATTGTATTACTCTATCAGACATCAATAAAATATTTTTTGGAAAAAAAAAAATCTAAAACAACTATAGATTAACAACTCTAGTGTGTAAGTTTTGAGAGGTATGTTCAGATGCATTAAAGGCTGTATGTTTTGGGTGTGACAGCAGGCCATGTATGTTGTGGTATAAGTAAATTATATCCTCTTCCCACTACAATCGCTAACAGAATGGGAGCCACAGATGAAGCCTTTGAGGACCCGATGTGGGCCTAGGTGTTGCCTACCACTGCATTATGCATTACTAGGGTGACATAATTCAGGAGACACAGGAAATTACTATATATAAAAGATAAAAGAAAAAACAGAGATAACAAAACATTAAAACATTAAAATAGAAACAATGAATATGTTTATTTATATAGCGCCACAAGTGTACGCAGCGCTTTACAATTTAAGGCTTTAGACAATACATGGTTACAATTGCTTTAGATAATGAAACATTGGGTGTGAGGTCCCTGCACGAAAGCTTACAATCTAAAGTGGTAATGGGAGACCTACAGAGTACATAAGGGTTAAGTGCTAGAGCTGATGGTGATAGGGGACACAAGTAGAGCATTCTTTGTACAACATCAGTGCCTTCTAGTATGTTGAGGTTTTATCCAGGAGGTGCATTTTCAAGCGAGACTTAAAGACTACCAAAGAGGTGCAGTGTCACAGGGAGGGAGGTAGAGCATTCCATAGATATGTAGCAATGAAAGAAAAAGATTTGATACATGAGAGGACTATAGACACAAAAGGAGCAGAGAGAAGACAGTTATTGGCTGAAAGTAAGTGGTGAAATGGGGTACAGTGGGAGATCAGAGTGGAAATGTAAGAAGGAGTAGAGGAGAGACGGGTCTTGAATGAGAGAAGTAAGATTTTGTAAGATATCCGGAGTTTGATAGGCAGTCATTGGAGAGATTTAAGGAGGAGTGAGGCAGGGACAAACCTAGGTGACAAAAGAGTAATTTGTGCTGCAGCATTCTGTATGGATTGAAGTATGTATGTATGTATGTATGTATATCTTTATTTATATGGCGCCACACAGTGTACGCAGAGCCTTACAATAGACTTATGTTACAATAAATAAGAGGGGTTGAAATAAGTGCAACATTCATAGAAACAATGGGAGAGAGGTCCCTGCCCCAAGGAGCTTACAGTCTAAATGGGTAAAAGGAGACAGACAATGGGGTAAGAGGATGTTAAGTGCTGAGATTACAAGTGCTGAGTTTGGCCAAAGGCAGTGCATGGTCCTAGTGCTCCAGAAGATAAGATATCAGGGTAGACTTAAAGGGATAGTAATACTTCGTTTGAACTTTATTTTATTTTGTAGGCATTAAAAAAACATGAAGAATGATATAAGTCTTATCTCTCAAACCTTTATGGTTTAAGAGATATTCACAAACAAAGTATCCCCCCCTGTTCAACCAGATCAGAAGGGAGGTGCCCAGGTAGACTGCAGAGAGGGACAATCTTCAATTAAGATAAGGGAAAAAGCTGAAAAACTTGTCAAGGGGGGAAGGGCTTTCATTGTTTTCATACAAAGAAAATTGTCCCCTTCTGTTATCTGTCCTGTCATACAACCAGATTCACATCTGAGAAAAGATGGCTCACACTAGGTAAAAGGGGCGGGGAGGGGAACTTTGCTTGTGAATATCTCATAAACCATAAAGGTTTGAGAGATAAGACTTATATCATTCTTCATGTTTTTTTAATGCCTACAAAGTAAAATAAAGTTAAAACGAAGTATTACTATCCCTTTAAAGACAGAGGGGGATTATTCAAGACGTAGGGAGAGGGGTATGGAGTTCCATAGGTATGGAGCAGAAAGCGAGAAAGGTTTGAGACGGGAGAGGGCAGAGGGTGTGGATGGTGCAACAAGAAGTGCGTTGTGTGCTGAGTGAAGTAGGCGGCCAGGAACATAAGAGAAGATGAGGGAAGAGATGTAAGGAGGGGTAGCAGTGTGGAGACCATTAAAGGTAAGAATAAGGACTTTGTAATTGATGCGCTGCTGAATCGGGAGCCATGACAGATGTCTGAGAATTATGTGTGCAGGTTCAGTTTTTGGGGAGAGTGTGGTGATTCATGCAGCTGAGTTTAAAACAGATTGCATAGATGAAAGATGAGTAGCAGGGAGGCCAGTTAGTAGGATATTGCAATAGTCTAAGCGGGACAGAATGAGGGCATGTATAAGAGTTTTAGTAGTTTGTTGGGAGAGGAACGGGTGGATTTTAGCAATATTGCAGAGAAAGAATTGAGATGATCTAGCCACGGAGTTAATGTGAGGGGAGAAGGAAAGAGAGGAATCAAATATGGTCCCAAGGCAGAGTGCTGAGCTGACCGGATCAATATCAATTCCATCAACTGTAATGGTGAAGCTAGGTGTTGGGCAAGGTCTTGGTGGGAAGATTAGCAGTTTGGTTTTGGCAATGTTTATCTTCAGCTGACGTTGTGCCATCCAGGAGGAAATGGCCAAAAGGCAGTCTGAAATTTGCAGCTGGATTGGAGGTGAAAGATCAGGAGTGGAGATGTAAATTTGGGTATCATCAGCATATAGATGGTATTTGAAGCCAAACAAACTAATAAGTTCACCCATTGAAAGGGTGTACAGTGAGAAAAGCAGAGGACCCAGAACGGAGCCTTGAGGCACCCCCACAGACAGAGGGACTGTGAAGAAGGTGTTATTATTATAGGACACAAAAAAGGAATGTTGTGAGAGATAGGAGGAGAGCCATGAAGCAGCTTGATTTCGGAAGCCAAGTGTAACAGTTTGTTTGACACACAGACACAGTGGTTTAGGATAAAACACAGTTTTATTGAAAAAACAGTAATACAATAACCCTCACATGTCCTGTAGTATTTTATCAGAATAATACAGACACAAGACAGGTTACATATACATATGCCTACACAGGTCCAGTATAACCATAGAGTCCATAACAAAATATACTGACACAGGTCAGGCAGAATACGAAGGATTCCCAGGGTATCTGTACTGCATGGGTTAATGGCCTTCAGCGAGTATAAACAGTCCCATATGAAGAAAGGTCTGTGAAGGAGCTCACTTAGGATAGAGAGCTTAGGGATGAGTAACACCCGGTAATAGTTTAGCAGGCAAACGTGAACTGCCAGAGCAGTATCAGAGACTGAGCAACATAGAACACTGCCGTAGCAGTAACGGAGACCAGGCAACTTGTATTCTGCCATAGCAGCAAACAGAGATAGTGCACTAGCACTCTGCCAGAGCAGTAATGGAGACTAGGCCACTTGCACACTGCAGTAGCAGTAACGGAGACAAGGCCACTTGCACACTGCCATAGCAGTAATGGAGACTAGGCCACTTGAACTCTGCAGGAGCAGTAATGGAGACGAGGCCACTTGCACACTGCCATAGCAGAAATGGAGACAAGGCCACTTTCACACTGCCGTAGCAGTAGACGGAGACTAGGCCACTTGCACACTGCCGTAGCAGTAACGGAGACAAGGCCACTTGCACACTTCCGTAGCAGTAGATGGAGACTAGGCCACTTGCACACTGCAGGAGCAGTAACAGAGACAAGGCCACTTCCACACTGCTGTAGCAGTAACGGAGACTAGGCCACTTGCACTCTGCAGGAGCAGTAACAGAGACTAGGCCACTTGTACACTGCCGTAGCAGTAACGGAGACACACAACTGAGCACTGCCGTGACAAGAACGGACTGAGCAACTGATCAACTCACCCTGAGGTCACAACCAACCGGGAGCGTTACGAATGCCTAACCAATAGGAATGTCGCCAAGGTGACACAGAGGCAGCCAGAGCAGGAACGTCAGCCAAGCCGGGTCAATTCACGGAACAGGAACATCAGCTAAGCCGTGTCGATACACGGAGCAGGAATGTCAGCCAAGCCAGGTCGGTACATGGAGCAGGAACATCAGCTAAGCCGGGTCGGTACACGGAGCAGGAACATCAGCCAAGCCAGGTCGGTGCACAGGAGCAGGAGAAGAAGAATGGTCAGGCGGTCCGGGTCGGTTCACAGGCAGGAGACGAGATGCAGAGTAGTCAGTCAGGCCGGGTCGATACACTGGGAATACTGAGAGCAGGAACAAGCACTGGAACAGAAACACCACTAAAGGGCACGGGAAAGGTGCCAGAACCCAGCATATAAAGGCCATACTGGGCCGGACAAGCACAGTATAGCCAATAGGAGTGAAGCAGAGTATAGACTGACAGACTGTTGCAAGAGGAACACGGGTACCATGATACCAAGACTGTGGAGAATTTGAGTGAGCAGAGAATGGTTAACCGTGTTGAAGGCAGAGGATAAATCGAGTAGTATAAGTATAGAAAACTGTCCTTTGGCTTTTGCAGTCTGGAGATCATTGGCCACCCTGCAGAGAGCTGTCCCAGTTGAGTGACCGCACCGGTAACCAGACTGCATAGGATCCAAAAGACAATTAGTGTTGAGGAACTTAATTATTTGGGAGAAGACAAGGCATTCTAGGAGTTTTGAGGTAAGAGGTAGAAGAGAGACAGGAGGAGTCAAGGTTAGTCTTTATGAGCAGGGGTTTAATTTGTGCCTGTTTGAAGGAAGAAGGGAAGGTGCCTGAGGAGAGAGAAGTGTTGAAGATGTGTGTTAATATAGATGTAAGGACTGGTGCAAGTGGTTTGAGTAAGTGGGAGGGCAAAGGGTCCAAGGAGCAGGTAGTGAGGTGGGTAGATAGGAGAAGCTGAGAAACTTCTTCCTCTGTTACCAGGGTAAAACTATCGAAGTATGATGAGGGAGGTTTTGGGAGAGAGAGTTCGGAGGCAGATGGAAAAGTAGGAATCTCTTTTTGAATAGATTCCACCTTGTGCTTGAAGTGCTCTGCAAAAGCTTGAGGTGAATGTATGGGGTGAGAAGAAGCAGTGGAAGGATGGAGCAAGGAGTCAAAGACTGCAAAGAGACGGTGCGGGTTAGATTTATTGTTGTGGATTAGTATAGTGTAGTATTCTTGTTTAGCTTTTGATAAAGCAGAATGCAGGCAGGACAGCATAAATTTAAAGTGGATGAAATCTGCATGTGAGCGAGATTTCCTCCAAAGGCGTTCAGCAGAATGAGTGCAAGAACATAGGAAGCGGCTGTAGGAGTTGAGCCAGGGTCGTGGATTGACTTGACGACTCCTTTGTGGTTTCAGTGTGGCAAAGGAATCAATAGCAGAGGATAGGATTGAGTTGTAAGAGTTAACAAGAATGTCTGTGTCAGAGATGGATAAGATAGAGGAAAGATTGGAGTTAAGTGAGGTGCTCATCCCAGCGAGATCAAGTGAGCGGGTATCCCTTATAAATCTGTTGGGGGGAGGGATGGGGGAAGGGGCAGATTGAGAGAGAGAGAAGGATATAAGATGGTGGTCTGATAGAGGGAATGGGGAAACTGTGAGAGAGGAAAGGTCCAGAACCTTAGTAAAAACAAGATCGAGGCAGTGACCAGTCTCCCTACGTCTTGACCAGTGGCACAGTCAGTCCACTGCTGGAGATCAAGGGAAGAGGTTAGGTCTAGAAGACGGGAAGCCCAGGGAACAGAGGGGTCATCAATATGACAGTTAAAATCACCTAGAATAAGGACAGGATTGTCAGTGGAGAGAAAGGAGGAGAGCCAGCCAGGATTCAAAATCTGAGAGAAAGTTTGAAGGAGAAGAGGAGTTGGTAGGTGGCCTGTATATTACAGCCACGTGCATAGACAGAGGGTAATAGAGCTGGATTGCGTGTACTTCATATGAAGAAAAGTGCACAGATGGTGGGATTGAGAGGGTCTGGAAGCGGCAGCGGGAGGAGAGAAGGAGACCTACCCCCCACCTCTACCAGTGGAACGAGGGGTGTCTGAGAAGCAGGACCCTCCATAAGAGAGTGCAGCCTCCACAGCAGTGTCCTGTGCAGATAACCAAGTTTCTGTGAAAGCAAACAATGCAGTGATTGCTCACAGAAACAATCATGAATGGGGGTTGTCTTGTTAGCAATGGAGCGGGTGTTCAACAGAGCACAGGAGAAGGGGAGAAAGGAAGGTGAACAAAGAGCAATGTTTATGAGATTTGAGAGGTTAGAACCCTCCAAGTTGTGGTGGGAGGAAAAGGTGGGCCGTGGCAGATACCAGGTGGGTATGGGGTTTGGACCGAAATTGGGAGCAATATCCCCTGCGGCAAGCAGAAGGCTAAGACAAAGGGCAGAGATGTGGGAGTGGGATTTGTATTGGTGCTTTGGAATAGGGAATTCAGAGGGAGAAGGGGTTAAAATCTGGAGCAGTGTGTAAGAGCAGACAGGTGTGAAGGGGAGGAGAGAGGGGGAGATGTGGATGTAGTTTGTAAAGTCAAGGGGAGAGCTAAGGCTGATAAGAATCCTGGGGAGCACTGAACATATAACAACAAAATAAATAGCAGATGTAAACATGGCAAGACCAAATCTGTTGCCAGAGAAGAAATGTCTTTGCTGATTATCTTCCTACAAGTGCTCTTTACAGGTAATGAAGGCGTTCTGGTGCCTTGTGTGTTGCCTTGTGTGTTGTGCTTGTTGTTGAACTCAGTTCATAAACTCTTGGAGACACTTTAGAAGATGGGCACTTAGGAAGAGGGGCACAAATGCTTTCCCCCAGAGTGTGTCCAGATATATAGGCCACCAAATTAGTGACTGGTAATCAAAGAATCAACATATCAAAGGATGGAGCAAAAGGCTGAGGGAAATGGAAGGTGTGAGAGGGAAATTAACTCTCCAAGGGAATGCAGTCACACAGTCTATGAGCTAGCAGGGTTGATAAATTAGATATAAAAGATATTAGTATCTGTTCATACCCAGACAAATAACTCCAGATGCACCAGGCACACAATGGGTTAATATTAATGCAAGGCAGAGGATAGAATGTTCATACCTGTGGATGCTAAAGCTTTCTTTCTCTAAACTGGCAAAAAAAGATCACAGGGGGTTCAAATCAGCTGGAATCTATACTTTTCCATTTGGCCTTACTTGGGGTGCCAAATTTATCATCAACAAGCCTAAGTGAAAAAATATATCACTACCACTTCTCATTGCACAATAGTTAAGTAAACCTAAAGAAATCATTTCTCCATGTTTGGTGCTTTTGGCCCATTGTGTTAACTACAGATGTGACGTTTTCCATGCATCTCCCATGGGTGTGGGATATTTTATAAATTAATATTGTTTCAGAAGTAAATCCTTGTTGTACTTAAATTATTTTTTTCAGTTAATTAAATCTATTATATTAAACACTGAATGTGAATGTGGGGTCTCTTGAAGTCATGCTTTGCACACTTCAGTGAGTTCATTTGCATGTGAAAGGCTACAAATATTTGTAACTGAATGAAAAGCTTAATTACTATTACACTTTTATAAGATCAAATCATAGATAATCAATTCTTACAATGATTCAAATGCATTACAGTAAGTAAAACTATGCAAAACAAATTTAAGCTGTTAAGAATGGCATAGAATAAAATTTGCATCTATTTCTTTCATAATGTTTGATGACATATCTCTCTCACCAGGGAAGGCCTATCTTATAGTTTAAAAGGAGATGGGAAAATCTATTTGATTAAAGTAATGATGATTAATTGAGATGTTACAGAAGTGAGATTTGGTAATGTTGCTCCAATTCAGATTTATCAACTCACTTTTTAAAGGGCAACCAACATGAAAAAATAGATAGATAGATAGATAGATAGATAGATAGATAGATAGATAGATAGATAGATAAAATAACTTTTTGTCTCATAGGTGACAGTCTGGTCTATAATATGTATTTTGCTGTGGAATTCCTTAATTGCCCTCCCACAAATATGCAGACAGATCAAATTTACAGTGGTACGGAATACACTGCAAAGCAAAGCATTCCGTACCGCTCTGGCACTCAAAGGGTTAAGATCATAGGGCACATCTATGCAGCAGCAATGTTGGTAAACGTACATTTTTAAAAATGAATAAGTAACTCATGCAATGAGTATGTAGCAGATGTGGAAGCAACACACAAGACAGCAAATCATCTGGCACATGTATTAGTGTTAACAGCATAACAGTTGGGATCATTTATGAATGACTGACAAATAAGCTAATCTTATCCAGTTTACATCATTGCTCACTCCTCAATTTGACATGAAATAATAGGTGTTGGAATATTTGTCCATGGGGCAGGGGCTGTGCAGTTTTCAGTTGCAAGTTGCATTGTATGTGAAAAGGTTTTGAAGTGAGCAAAAAAGGGAATCCCACCTTGGCCTTTCAGCACACCCAACATAACCATATTGAGGTTTATGTTGCCAATGTTATACCATCCCCAATAAATCAGGTACTCTTTCTGTTACTGTACCTCCCTCTCTGTCCACAACATCATCACAATGATGTTCCCCAAAATCACAAACTGCAACACTGGTTCATTGTTGAGATTAATAGGATGCACATGCACAATATAAGTAACATCTCAGACTGTCCACCATGTAGAATACACACTTTGCTCATTGCAGGGAGGGTAAGTCATTTTTATTATTTGGTAAGTGTGTTGGTCCATAAGATGTTGCCATGCATCACCCCACAGTCACTTGTTGTTGTCCGATCTCAGTCTAAGAGCCTTCTACCACCATCAGAAACTAAAAAAAGTTTTACTTTGCTGTTGGTCTGCTCCAAGTCCTAACATTTTTTTCATGTCTTACCATGCCATAGGTCTCAGCCTGCTAGCAATTTTTGCTTAAGGCTTACCTTCCTGTAGATCTCAACATGCTAACATTTTTTTTCAAGGCTTACCTTGCCGTAGGCCTCATCATACTAAGAATGTATTACAGCCCTCGCAAGAGTATAACCACCTACCCCATAACTAGTTTCCAATAGAGGTTTCTACCAACCTGCTAACATTTTTTCATGGCTTATGTTGTACAAGAATAAGGGAAGAGAGGGACAGCACAACAGTGCAATGTTTATTAGTAAAACGTATACATATATATAGAGAGAAGAAACAGCAAATTAGGACAAAGATTAAGAAAGCAACAAAATGATAATCACAGATCTACACATGCAATCACTTAAAACAGACTGGGCCTGAGCCTGGAGAATACTCATATAAAACAAACTTTATAATATAACACCCCTCAACACAGTGTGTAAGTAAAATCGTATATATGACAATACAATTGTGTTAAAGGATTCTTATACTATAAAGAGCAAATACTCTGAGACGTAAAAGAGTCATGCAAAGTACATATAGAAGAAATAGACCGGTTAACATGTAAGATCAATTCCCTACAGGCTCAATAGCTTCTATTAGGTATATGGACTAGTGGCCTTGTACAAACATAGAGGAATTGACCTCTATAATGTGTCTGTGGGGGGTACCCCTAGTGTGGATGTGCCCTTACTTGAAGTTGGAAGTCACTGGAGCCCATCAGGATGCAGTCTCCATCCTCAGGGTTACTCTGATAGCCATCAGGGTTTTCTATTTACATGGGCCTGTGTCCCAGATCTGTAGATGCTTCCTTTTAGGTTGGCATTCTCACTGCGGCAAAAAAGTCATTTTTAGCATCAATGATATATACCCACTGTTATTTTCTTTCTGTGTTACTTACACCACATTTTATAATGAAGTTGTTATTATTTAGATTATATATGTTGTACACAGGTTTTATAATTTGTTTATTTTGTATTTAGCTTTTGTCTATTTGTTGCCATAATATTTGTCCTAAATATAATAAGGAACTACATGTACCAATAAATAATTTAACTGTCACAATGTAATAATGATTTTAAGACATTCTCCTGAGCTACATGTTGCAGCCTTGTAAAGTAACTGCTGTCTCCAACATAATTTCTTTTTTTACTATAGTGTGGTCCCGCTGGTCCAAATTCCATCTGAGATTGGCTTGGTTTACTGTTACCTTCTGCAGCAGAGGTAGTCAACCAGTGGCTATCCAACTGTTGCCTGGTAGGAAGTGATGGGACATGTAGTCTTCCACATTCCGAGAGGGCAATGTTGAATGCTGAGTATGAGACCCTCCTTAGGGGAAATTGTTGGGTATGCAGCCTTCTGTACCTATGTTTGAGTTTCACATGCAAGCTTTATAGAACATGTAATATATCTTAAATTTAGGCAAAGAGAGTTGATTATTTTTGGTGAGCTGTGTATGTGATTTGGAAAAAAATGAGTTGTTCATAGAACTTTTTTGGGTTGTATTTTGCTAATATTACCAAAATTGAAATAATTATATTAATAGCAAATAAACCAATTACTTTTCTGAACAGAATATGTCAATTGTTGATAACCATCACAAATGAATTGCATGATACTGCATAGATTACATCCATAGAGACCATTACCATAATTTTATAGTTATACTTTCTAATTACAAAGCAAATTGTAAGATGAGATAAGATGGAAAAAAAACAATTATTCATATAACATACAAATAATTTAATACATTTTATTACTATAGGAAATGTACAAATATGATGCCACACAAAAACAAGCTATGGACTTGATTTTCTTTCCCTATGCTGACCTAACACCAATTTCCTGAGCTAATTATACCATAAGTTCCACTTAACACAGCTTACACTAGGTGGAGAGCAGTGCTGCAGTCTATGGGCATATTGGGGCTCTCTTTCCTCTATAATTTGTGTAACACTATGTACCAAACAAGACACAGAAAAAACACTAACTTTGCACCATTTTCCTGTGCATGGTATGGGGAAAGCATAAGGTGTTTACTGGCTTTAAAGTATTAATAACAGTGAAGCATATCCACTGAAATATACTACATTTATCATGCTCTCTAGTACATACCCAAAAGTACAGCCAGTGGTGTAGGATGCTTATGCCCAGGGATCAGTGCTGGAGGACTCCAGTCATACAATCAAGGTATTTTCATAGACTATATGTGTTATATTTTCATAAAATTATAGATATAGAGAGAAGTATCTATTATAATACTACACTAATTGCATCATGTCATATTGTTTTTAACCCCCCACCCACACACACAAGAAAACAAAGAAACAAGAAAAAGAAAGTACTTATAAGGAATATTAATTATCTCATGGTCATAATAAAAAGCATTTACATATGTATCTGCACCTGTTCATATACACAAAACTTCAGAGCACATGAGTGCACACAGCTTAACCAGCACTGAGATTTTAATGAAAGCAACCACGGCCACCACCACAATAGCACGCAAAAGAAAAGAGAAAACGTATGCTGATTTCCTCTATGCCTTCATTGTACACAGAATGTAAAAAGGCGCAGAGGAACATAACAAAATGCCCATATACACTCCCACAGCTTTCGCCTTGGTGAAGGCAGCATAAATAGGATTTCAGTGGAAATCATTTAATACCTAGGTGTTAGGCAGGTGCATCTATTTTGGCACAAAATCCCATTCGTACATTTTCCACACTGTCTGTACTGTTCTGAGAAGCCCAAAATCCTCCCTGCTATTAAGATTTAGGTTTTTTATTTTATAAAAGCCTTTCTAGTGTTTTCGCAATAGCAAAATAATATAACCTAATATAATTTAGCAAAGTGAGAGTAATGTTATAATAACGTGAAGCATATGTATTGTTATTATAATTAATTAAAAAGTGAACAAATGTAAAATAAAACCTTCTGTAATAGAATAATATATCCCATAATGTGCATTTGCTTACTTCTCTTTCCATTAGTCTTAGCTTTTCTATGCTGTTATTGCATATCCTTTTGTTACATGTGATTTGTATTCCACAAAATGCTATTTATCTACCATTTATATTCCCTCCTCGATTATGTGTTTTTTCAACCTGCTCATCTTTCTTTAACAATCATTTCACTCTGCCCTATACATGTGCAAATTATTTTCCTGATTCTCAGTGGTAATGCTAATATATTTGACAGCAGGATTTCTGTTGTACACACTTGGCCTGTTTTTATGTACCATGAAATCAATTTTATTTACACATATACCCTGTGTGAATTAATTTTCCATTTGTTAGATCTGCAGAAACCAAACAAAAAGAGAAAAAAGTATAGATTTAACAGATCTTGAAACACTTTTTTAAATGGTCAAACTAGATTTTCTCAAATGTTTACACTGAAGTTCATTGTATTGACTTCTTTAATTAAACAGACAAGTCTCCACTGCCTTAGATTAGCAATAGGCATCATTTGGTTCTATAGCTGTTGGAGACTACAACTCCCATCATCTGCTGGTTGGGGATGATGGGAGTTCTAATCACCAACAGCTGTAGAGCCAACTATTGCTTAGCCCTGCCTCAGATAACCAAAATTATGTGAGTATTTTGGCCTACACAACTCTACTTCAGATGAAATCCCACTCTTGATATTTCTGAATAATAGAGAATTAAGGGGAATGTATAGATGAATGGCTACATTAGCTGAATGTCTGTGACTTTGTATGGACACAATTAATGTTTAAGTCCACAGCACATAACTTCTATGTGAACAGACCCTTTATACCATCCCTATAAAAGGGTTTTCTCTGTGATTTTTCACACATAACTTGTGCCCTGTGCCTGGTGCAGTGAAAGAGCACTTCACCCTTGTGCACAAGGAGCATTACAGCCAATTCAGCATGTAAAGAGCATATTCATCAAGCAGAAGGAATGGGTGATTGATTTTGCAAGGCCATGTCTGACCTGTTCTTATTTTTTGCAGTCTCCACATTTATACATGTAACTTAAATACTTTATAAATACCAACACTCATAATAAGGAATAAGGACATTTTAAGGATCAGATCAAAAAATAGGAATAGAAATACTTTTTATAAATCTCCCCCATTGTTTTTGCTCAAACCTGATTTCATGCTATATACATAGATAAGGGCATTTTGTTATTGCTACAATTCTGGTGTGAATTGTGAGAATACTTTATAAAGTAAGTCAGGTGCCATGTTTTCCATTCTTTGAAGTATTTCTTAATCACATTTTCGTAAATAAGAATATTCCATGCAGGAGTTTTGTAACTTAGGTCCATATTCAGTGAGACAAATGGGATTTTTAGTTGCTTGAATGTTGAGATTTCCAATGCATTACAAAGCTTCACAGTGCATTGGAGACCTTGCTAGCATTCAAGGGGTTATAATGTCTTGAAATCAATGAGAAATATTGTGAAAATGTATGGTCTCCAATGGTGGAGTTGGTTTGCACCAGATTTGCTGCTCCATAGCTTACCAAATATGGCCCTTGAGATGACATGGTAAATAACAGCTATTGTCATGTTGTGTCTTCATACAGAGATGTATGCTAAGTTACTGCATATTTTTGTCCATTAACAATATGATATTCAGCATTAATTAAATATTAATTTGGAAGAACCAGTCTACACAGAATTGATCAATAGTGGCCATTATAATTTTCTTCCCATATTAAGGTACATTCGGGGGCAGTTTAATATTAGGAGGTATTAGTGTTCCTTTAATGCCTTGTATTAAGGAAGTCTCAGGGGAAACCATGCACATATACCGTAAAATCTCAGGTATAATACACACCTGTGTATAATACGCAGGTGTATATTATACCCAAGATTTTAGAGGAAAACAAGAGTATAAATGCATCCTTGTTTTCCCCTCTTACAAGAAAAAAATTAAGCCTGCCAGAACCCATCCCTCCCTCAACCGGCACTATCCGATGCTAAAATACCACTTACTTTCTTCAAAAATAAAAGAAAATTAAGCCTACCAGAACCCTTCCCTCCCTCCCCCTGCCCTATCTGATGCTAAAATACCACTTACTTTCTTCAAAAGTCAAGTCCCTTCATTTTCAAGATTATCAGGCAACATATAAACAATGTCAATCTTCCCCTGCGGACGGCATGCTTCCATTCGCAGCCCGCTTCCTTCCGGCTATGGTACTGCCCTGTGAGGACCTTCAGATCCTCACAGAGAATTACCATTGGCTTGAGCCGGAAGGTCCTGAAAGCCAATTGAAGGAAGCGGGCAGCGAATGGAAGCATGCTGCCCGCAGGGGAAGGTTGACATATTATATGTTGCCTGATAATCTTGAAAATGTGGGGACTTGACTTTTGAAGAAAGTAAGTGGTATTTTAGCATCGGATATCGCCGGGGCAGGGAGGGAAGGGTTCTAGCAGGCTTAATTTTTTTTTTTTTAATAAAATATTCTCAGGTATAATACGCACCCCCCACTTCACATAAGGTGAAGTGGGGTAAAATTGTGCGTTTCATAAAATATAGATTTTACGGTACTCAATTTCCCTGTAAATGGTAGAAGGAGGCATTTGGAATTTGCTGAGATCTACCATGACACAATGTATTCGTCAGCAGTATGCCCTTAAAGGATCAATAACATTTTTTTTAATGAAACAATATCTGTTATAGAGCTTTTCCTGCTGAGTAAAAGAAGGGTACTTACACAGTTGTCAGTTATTTTATTCAAATGTTATAACAGTTCAAATAATCAAGAAGTGAATTTACAGCACGTGTACTTCCTGAAAGTTCTACCAGTATGACTCAGCAGTTTCTATCACATTCTATGGAGAAATGTTTATCCGCGACTTTCCTCTCAAATAGAGTGCACCAGGATAACTAATTGGAATCTGACTACTAGATGGCACTGTCAATGTAAAAAAAAAATAGTTTAACTTTAATAACTCTGGAAATATGCATTTCTCAGCATTGGGAGTGCTCTAATTTTGAACAACAATTAAAGTCCTACATTGTATGTTTTTTAATAACAAAAATGTGCTGCTCCTTTAAGCTCTCTTATAATCTAGTGCATACCCCAATGTAGTCACATATGTGACTACCAAAGGATCTGCAATTGTAGATTTGTATATTACTCCCATTGTGTCATGGCTTATGGTACCAGTGTTGTACAAATATCAATTTTTGTGAACTTCAGTGAACCACATCATTTGTGATGTCTCTGCACTGTGAACCTAGAACACCAGGGAAGCACAGGACATATATCTTCACATTTAACTTGTGCATTACAGATTATAGATGACATTGCTTCTCTGACTCAGAGTGCAGCAGTTTTGTAAGTTTACAGGTAGCTTGGTAAGTGGAACCGATTGATTTTCTGAACTTTACTGCAACTTGTTCACTTACCTCTAATGCTGAAAATCATGCACAACATATATATTTTCTTCTGAAGCACCAAAGTAATAAAATCATAAGTGAATTAATTACTGCATTATGATGTACTGCTTAATATGAAATATGTTGGTAATTTTAATTATATTTTCCCTTTAACAAAAAGTAAAGGCATAACAACAGTGATGTTTATGTAATAAGGCAAACTGGATCAATTATGGGGCAAACCAACTACACCATGGGGGCAAACAAAAATTCCTATGGAATTAAATGTGGTGTTTTAAATATTTAATGCTAGAGAGGTCGCAAATACATTTGGAGACTTTTCTGGCATTCAACGGGTTAGAATCCCAAGTTAATTGAATAGCAATATGTGGAAATTTTTCATGATTCCATTGGTTTGCACCAGATTTGCCCTGCTTAGTACATCTGCCTAAGATCCCATTCAGTTGAGTGAACTAATGCAGTTACATTGCCCATTGTGAATGTTACAGTACTGGGCCATGGCTCCTTTCAAAGAGATGACTATCTTGAAAGGCAGTAAAGCTGTATTAAAGAAAGTCTGAATGGAAGTTTGCTAACATATCTTTCACACAAATGTTGCTGAAAGCTGAGATGCTCATTTAAAACTCCAATGAATGATCAATAATATTGGCTGATGCTCATGTGACCTGTGTGCCTTGTGTTCTTGATGAAAGTCCAAGAGTGGCATGGAAAGTCAGGATGAGTTTTAAGACACAGTAAAGGTTACGTTTTATATAAAGTTTGTGACTGACTGTAGACATTTATCATAGATACCTATATGCAATTTAAAGAATAGTGAAATCCTAATAACGTGCAGAAAATAAGTGTGAAACAAAAATATAAATTGGGCAGCTCAAAGATATAAGTTCACACCACCACTCAATTGTGTACTAACAAAATTTAAAGAAAAGAAGATATATAGCCAAGCACCCTATAAAATCTATATACATCTAATAAAATAAATAAAGCATGGAAAAGATACCAGGGAAAATGCTGAACAAAATATAGAATAAAACTATATAATAATATAAAGGGAATAGGTAAGTACAATGGCATGTAGATGCAACAACAAGAAAGTGTATCCCTCAACAGGTGGTGATCATACAGGTATCTACACCCTCTGAAAATTAGACACTCTCGTATCCTCCAATTGCACCCCACACAGCAGTGCTTACAATAAATTACATATCTCAGAAATAGATAAAAAATAAATAAACTATATAGGACACCCAAAATAACGTGTCCACTATACTATAATGGATAAAGAGTGAGATCGCACTCACCTACAGACAGTAATCACATGAATGTGTGCAGCAGCTGTAAATAAAAAGTGTTTGAGAAACATTGTTCTATTTACAGGTGCTGCACACATTTGTGTGTTTTTTATCTGTAGGTGAGTGTGATCTCACTCTTTATCACGTATTGTATGGTGGACACGTGTTATTTTGGATTTCCTATATAGTTTATTTATATTTTTATATATTTCTGAGATATGTAATTTATTGGAAGCACTGCTGTGTGGGGTACAATTGGAGGCTATAAGAGTGTCTCATTTTCAGTGGGTGTAGATACCTGTATGAACACCACCTGTTGAGGAATACACTTTTTCCTTGTTTCTTCTTCATGCCATTGTAGTTACATATTCCCTTTATATTACTATTTTGTTTTAAACTGTATTTAGTTCAGCATTTTCCCTGGTATCTTTTCCACACTTTATTTATTTTTGGATTTATATAGATTTTACAGGGCTCTTGGATATATATCTTCTTCTCTTTGTTTATTATATTTAGCCTGGAGCACTGTGGAATACACGGTGAATTAAAGCAGTTCAGAGAATTTGTGGCCTCACATGTAATATACCCCAACTATGTCTGGATCAGAGGTGGAATGAACGAGAAAGGTTAATAAAACAAACTGGGTGACAGAACTCATGCAGGGGGTTGATAGTTCTGCCACCCATGTGAAATAGCCCAAAGTGTTGCTTTCTTCAGAATTACTATAGCTAGTGGTAGCCCGCATATGTGATAAATACCAGTAATACTGTCAGCAGTAAGTCAAAGATTTAAAAGTTATTGCTTTTAAAACCACTATGTTTATGACACTGGAATGATATCAGTTTGATGTAGTACACAGTAAAATTGTAGAATCACCAAAGTTCATTTCAAAGAGTAGAGTGAGAGTTGTAAGTTAATGAAATATATTTCATTTTGTTAACCATAAAACATGTAATCAAAATTAGAATTTCATTGCTTCTCTTAGTCAGTTTTGAAATATGAAATAACTTAAATTTATAGAAAACAATAACTCAGGCTTCAAAATTCTCATCTTCAACCAACCTTGTTGCAAACATTTCCCTTTCTATATTACCTCTATCCCAGAATGACAACATTTCATGTGCTGGGTCATCTCTTTTATCATGAGGATTAGGTCACTTACAATTCCATTTGTGTGTTTCTGTGATAATGTGTCTCATGTACAACTTTTACAGAGTTAAGGTCACGTACACAAAAGATAAGAGGAACAATCCTGATGCAAACTGACTGACAGGGGAGAAATAAAAAGCATCATTACTTAATAGGAAAAGTGCTGCAATCTGTATTTTTTCATAAATGCTGTACTGTTCCCTTAACCCTTTGAGTGCCAGAGGCATTCAATGCATTGTAAAGTAATATGTAGGATACCAATCTGGTACACAAAGGGCGAGATTCACTAAGCGGTGATAAATTGGTGTTAAAGAGGTGATAAAGTGGTGATGACTTCTCCAGTTTATCATTTCTCCGATTCCTATGATATTCTATGGCGCCTATGCACTAAGATCTCTTCGGCTTTGGAGATCTTAGTGAATAGGCTCCATAGAATAACATAGAAACTGGAAGTCATCTCCACTTTATCACCTCTTTATTAACGCTTAGTGAATCTCCCCCAAAGTATCAAAAGGCTCATTAAAAAAATAAAAATAATGGTGCAGTTGGTTTGCTCCAGAATTGTATCTAGTTTCTTAATGAATAGGACCTTATCCACAAAAGAAAAGATAAGCAATTCTGGAGGAAACCATCACCACCATGGGGGATAATTAACCTTCTCTGTATACTCTGTTCCAAATGGGATGGTTAACCCCTTGTATGCAAAAGAGCTAGCCAATGCATTGCATCACAATGTCTGTAGTCATCTCTAGCTGTTAAGGGGTTAAAACTCCTGACTTGAATTCATGAGAAGTTTTATTTTTCTCCTATAGTGTAGCTGATATGCTCCAGAATTGTTATTTTTCATTTGTGGCTATCTCCCTAAGTGTTTCATATGAAAATTAGATTTTTAACCTACTTTTATTAAGTAGACAGGTTCACAAGTATATTGAAGCAGAATGTATTAAAAAAGTAAAGTAAGTGATTCATTGCGTTAATATTTTCTTGAAGCCTTTTTAGAAGTTTCCTCTCTTACTTTATTCAATTTTCACTAATGTTAATGTTCCTATTAATATTTTCTTTCATGTGGATTGCAGATTTGGGTCAGATAGAGAAGAAAAATCAAGTTGGAAATATGAGCTGCATCTTACATAAAGAAAAGTTTTGACTATTTTTTCAGTGCTGTCTCCTATGTATTAGATTTACCCTACTATTGCTCTGTATTTCTCACTTCAGTTGTCACCCTCTATTGTTCCTTTACAACACTGACTTTTGTGACAATAGCTCTTCAGAGCTTAACCCCTTGTGTGCCAGAGGGGTATGTAATGAATTGCAGAGCAATGTGTTGCGTACCTCTCTGGCACTCAACGGGCTAAAGCTAACCTTTAGTTTGTTCTGCAGAAAATTAAAGTCTGCCTATATGTTGTGATGGTATCATGTGGCATTTTATGCTAATTACCTGCACAGTATGCTAATTGATATGTTTAGAGGCTAAACCTATCAGTTTATTAGAAATGCCCTAGTGAGTGGGCTCTGCCTAGATTAATTCATAGCACAGAGTGTGGTAATATTGAAGCAGCTAGAAGCTAATTAGAATAATGTGTCACACCATGCCACAACCAAACTAAGGTTAGGTTCTCAAAATCCATCATTATAAACAAATGGCTATCACAGCATATAGGCAGTTTCTAATTATTTCTAAAATTAACTACCGTAAAATCTTGGGTATAATACGCACAATTTTACCCCTCTTCACCTTATGTGAAGTGGGGGGTACGTATTATACCCAAGAGTTTTTTTTATAAAAAAGTATATTGCTGGCAAATACCCTCCCTCTGCAATGGGCTGTCAAGACCTTCTGCCTCCAGCTAATGGTAATGTCTGACCTCACAGGGCATTACCATTGGCTGGAGGCAGAAGGTCCTGACAGCCCATTGCAGGAAGCGGGCGGCAGAGGCAAGCGTGCCGCCCTGCAGAGATCGTGGTGAGTTCTGATGATTAATAGTAAGGCTTATTTCCAGATCGATTGAGCTGGGGAGCGGGAGGGAAGATGGGGGACTTATGTAGGATGAAATTAAGCTTATTTGGAGAGCGGAATGTGCTGGGAGGGAGGGAAGGCATTTGCCGGCATTAAAACTTTTTTTAGTAAGGGGGAAAACATATGCACTCTTGTTTTCCCCTAAAATCTTAGGTATAATATACACCTGTGTATTATACACAGGTGCGTATTATACCAGAGATTTTACGGTAACCTTATCTTAGGCTGGCAGGTACACATTTTCTCTCATTTAGGCCTCAATTCAATTTCCCGATTGCTAAAAAAAAAAAAAAACCCGCCTACATTTTTTTCCATACAGAGTAAGCAACTCAGTTACCAGTGTTATGAACAAATATTGGTTAAAAAACAGTATGTCGGGAGCTAAAAGTTAGCACCCACTGAAACCCATTAAAACTAGTTAGGCATTAAAATGCATTTAGGGACCAACTCTAATGGGTGAAAATCTGCACCCAGTTTTTTGGGGAGCAGAGTCCCCTAATACATGTTAATCCTGCAGAAGCAGGAATTGAAGAGAAAAAACAAACAAACTGACCAGTGGATGTGTTGGTATAGGGCCCTAAACCCCATATCAATGCATACAAAGTATGAAAAAAAGTGTCAAGTGTTAGTAGAATTAACCCTATGAGTATCAGTGGAGTATGCATACCCCACTGACATTCACAGGATTAATCCGACTAACTTAAAAAATATCACCTGAAAAGAGACACTTACCAGTAATGTCCAGTGGATTTTTCAGCACCCTGGTCAGCTACTGTCGTCTACTTTTCTGTCTTCTATCTTTCTTCTTTCTCTCCATCTTCTCTCTTCTCCACTTCTGTCTTCTTATCTTCTTCCTTGTTGCAGATATGTACCTGAAAAGAATAAAATAAACATGAAATATGCTCCACAAACATAACCTGGAAATATGCTCAGTGATTAACCCCTTGATGGCACTCAAAGGTTTAAATTAATACATCCTTTCCAATCGCAACAAAACAATATTCCCCCAAATCGAACATTATGTTTAAAAATCTGTTTCCCTTCAAAATAATTTTCCTCCAAAGAGAAAAATATAGGTTTAGGTGAAATATATTGCATATAATGCATTGCAATATATAAAAGTTTGTGGGCTCTGCCACTAATGCTGGTGGGGGCAGGATGTCAGGCAGACAAACCCCACCCTTGATACCTTTGGAGCCGATGCCTAAGCCAGTGTGTGGGAAATTTGACCAGAGATTGGCTTTCAGATGGCCAGTATCTGTTCAAAATGGTTCCCAGATGTCCATTGGATGGGATGCGTGCTTACGCACCTCCCAGCCAAGCTCCTAGTGGGGGCGGAGATGGATCCTGCTAGGAGCTGGTTGGCTGGGAGGTGCATAAGTACACATCCCAGCCAATGGACATGTGAGAGACATTTTGAACAGAGACTGGCCATATAAAATCCAGTCTCTGTTCAAATATCCCAAACACTGGCTCAGACATCGGCCCCAAAAGTAACAAGGAGGATGTTTTGTCTGCCTGATTTCCTGCTGCCACCACTGGCAACAGTGGCGTACACCACAACTATTTATGTATTTCAGTGTACCATATTCTATATATTTCACATAATCCTATATTTTTTTCTTTTAAAGGAAAATTATTTTGAAGTGAAATTAAACATATGATTCGATTTAGGGAATGATGTTTTGTTGTGACTTGAAAAGGATGCATTCATTTAACACATTGAGTACCAGATAGGTATGCAAAGCATTGCTCTGCAACGAGTTGCTTACCCCTCTGGCAGTCAAAGGGTTAACCACTACACATATTTCCAAGTTATGTTTGTGGACCATATTTCATGTTTCATTTTTTTCTTTTCAAGTTCATATTTGCAACAAGGAAGAAGATAATTAGACAGAAGAGAAGACAGAAGATGAAGAGAAAGCAGAAGAAAGAAGATAGAAGATGACAGAAGATGGACAGTTAATGACAGGTAAGTGTCATACAGCTGTTGGTGTTAGGCTAGTTTTAGGGGTAGTATTATTGCACAAGACAAAAAGACAAACCTGTGCTTCTCCATACAAAGTACAAATGTGTGCCCTGTTTTCAGCATATTTAATACCACTGTCTTAGCAAATATGAGGATTTAGTTTAATAATCTGACTAAACCATGTATAAGCTTACCAACCCTGTCAAGGTACCTCAGTATTTGGCATGTCCTAATCTAATGCACCTGTAAACCTCTATGTAAAGTTAAAAACAATATCTGAGGAAGTGTGGTAATTGTGGTAAATGTGTCAGAAGGGACCTGTTCATAGACTATTTGTGATGGTATTTATAATGCTTAGGGGTCCCAGTGTCTGTAATTTAAAACAAGAAACTTACCGATATTTAAAAAGGTGTAAAAAGGGACTTACTTGTTGAAACACTTTGTATGCCTGTAGTGTATACAAGAGGAATCCAACAGCCCTCCTTATCAGTAAAATTCCTCCCCACAGGCCACATGAGGAATAGTTAATTACAATCATACAAGGGATAATGAGGCAAAAATAGTCCAAAAGACATGTCTTAAAGGCTCCTTATTGTATTGTGCAATTAAGCATTTATGTATTGTATATGTTTTACCGGTATATGTGTTGTATAAGTATATGTAAGAATCAACAAGAAAGAGCAGAGGAGATGTGCAAAACAATACAAAAGAAAGAATTGCCCACAGTGCTAACTCAGAATGCATACATATAACAAATTAAATTTAAAATAAGCTAGAGAAACTAGTGTATAGATAGCAGCAAGGAATTAAAGGGTTCTTCAGTTCCCAAAGTAAGGCCGAAAGCTAAAGTGCAAGCACAAGAGAAACCTGCACGTCTCCATATAAAGTGCAAATGTGTGCCCTGTACTGGGCGTAAATTTGAGAATCTAGTTTCATAATTTGGCCAAACCATGTATAAGATTACCAGCCCCGTCAAGGGATACTAAATATGCCCAATACAAGGCACATATTTGCACTCTGAATGGAGAAGCACAGATTTTTGTGCTTGCACTTTAGGTTTTGGCCTATTACTTGGGGGACAGGTGAACCCTTTCATTCCTTGTTGCTATATATACACTAGTTTCTTTATCTTACTTTAAATTTAATTTATTATATGCATACATTATGATGAGTTAGCTCTGTAGTATTGTTGCACTTCACTGTTGGGGGTAGTGTAGGTTAGTGTTTTGGAGGTTGACTGTGTTGCACTCATGCTCTGTGCTTGACAGTGTGCCAAGCACTGATCGTTAGTTCTTTTCCTTTGGTTACGCAATTGAATGGCTCCATTAGCACAATTTGTCAATGGACTGGTAGCCATTTTTGCCCTATCTTCTGTTGCTGCGGGGTCATTTCATTTGATGACTTACTCTTTCTACATCTTCTCTGCCTGTCATCTCTTTTTCTTTTTCGTTTTTTAACCAAATTCTAGCAATGCTATCTCTTCCCTTCTGCAATCATTCTTTTTCTTTGGTTAGGTGTAACTTGGATACTTAATGAGGGTAAAACATTAGCCTAGTACAGGATAAGTCATTATCAATATTTGATTGTCCAGATGTTGAAGATAACAACTCCCATCATCTAGAATCAGCAGTTGGCTGGTTGGGGTAGATTGAGGGGCAGCAGGTCCCATGATTGACTACCCCTGGCCTAGGACAGCATATCATTATACCATTATTTCTTGAAGGTAAGGCTATAATCCCGTCTGGAATAAGGTATATGCAATATTGTATTCAATTAGTGTAAGCTGTCAGTGCCCTTAATATTTTAATTTAGGGGTCTGAAGTGTATTCTTTATACATCTAATTTTTAAAAGGTCTAACCATGTTGCTATGATAGCCATGAGTTAAATTTTGACCTGTATTAGGTAAATCATACATGTCTGTACCACTATGGGACCTGATCACTCAAACGGGAGGTTTTATACATGAACTAGTGCAAAAGCCCGTATACACTGGCCAAGGTCTGGGTGATGTTAATCCTTTGAGTGCCAGAGGGGTACGCAATGCTTTGCGTACTGCTCTGGCACTCAAAGGGTTAAGAGGCCGGTCCAGCTCTGTGTACTGCTGCCGCCTCACAGGCTGAACATGCGATGCAGTCATGCACTGTAGAGACTGCCTGAGCACACAGAATGCTCCCAGCACAGAACTCCCAGCATTCTGTGTGTTTGGGCAGTCTCTACTGCGCATGACTGCATCGTACAAACATTCTAGCCTTTTATTATATAGCATGAACACAAACAGAAATAATGTTATCAAGAGACAACATACAGTACACTACAAACAACTTTGCTAGAAAGATATCTTCATTCTGAGGATATGAAAAAAATGTGAATTTAGACAAAACATATTTTATATACTATTGGTATACATTTTATTTTATTTCTGAAGGCCTTCATGGTGGACTGCATAATAAAAATGCTGTGTGCATGTAAAAAAAATCTTGGATTTGTCTCTGTTCTGCTGTCATTGTTATCTTCACTAACAATTTACTGTATGCAATTATTATTTTAATGACTGAATCATAAATGCTTGTAATTTTATCCTCCACTATCCATCAGAACTGTCCTCACATTTTTTATTTTTTTTTTAACAATTTAGAGATGAAATCATTTTATTGCATTTTAATTATTGGATTTTAGAGACATATCTAATTCATTCTGAAACAATCTTAATAATTTAAAGATGCAGTTCAGCTTGATAAAAGGTGGAATTCTGGAGCAAGCCAACTATACCAAAGGGTTCAAATAAAAATTCACAAAATTCTGATTGATGTAAGTAGGTCTTTTAACCTTTCGAATGCTAAAGAGATTTTAAATACACTGCTTTGCAATGCAATGGAGATTTAAGTAGCATTTCAATCAATAGGAATTGTCATTTGTCCCCTATAGTGGAGCTGGTTCCCCCTAGAATCCCACCTCTTCATCTTTCTGAATAGCACTTTAAGAATTTATATTCCATCAGCTCAATGAACAAGTTGGCATTCATGATGGAACAAAACTACTGAGCACAAAATTTTGTCTCTAATATTTATACATAGAAACAGATCATTGGGAGATGATATACCACATGAATAAAAGCTTCTCATTTTAATGTAATGTAATATTATAGTATTGTATTATATTATATATGTATTATAGTATTGTTTTAGTTAATTCATATTCATTCATGCTCATTATGTATAGCTAGGTACTACATTATCAGGTAAATAAAAACATATATTTTAAGATTCAGTCTCCCCATCTCAGAGTGCTATGATAAGTCTCTTCATAGCACTCTGAGCTGGGGTGATTGAATATAAAAATATATGTATTTATTTACCTGATAATAAATTATCTTGTTCTTGATTATTCCTTTTGTTCTTCTCTTATGCTGTAGAGTACTTCAATGTAGATATCTGTTACTTTACAATTGGATTTGAAATCATTATTGTCTCCAAGAAAATTCTCCATGAAACTCATAATGCTATTTTCTGTCTCAGGAAATAATAGTAATGAGCATAATCAGGAAGTTAAAAAGGGCAAACCAACTGCACCATATAAGCATGCACTGGACACCTCTCTAGCAATCAATGGGTTAATAGCTGCATTTAGGCCAGTAGGAATATGGGGAATTGTATTTGACCCAGAACCGTTTAGCTTCCACATATAGTGACAAAGAGGAGCAATTGTGGACTGAACCTACTGTACCACAGAGTGTAAATACATTTCTCAAAACTGACTCTGATTTATAGAGGACTTTTAACCCATCTAGTATTAGACAGGTCTCCAATACAAGAGGTTAAACACCCAATTTTAAATCAATGGAAATGTAATTATCTCCTCCAAAGGGGCTGCTGGTTTGCTCCAGACTTGCATCTCTTTACCTTTTTGTTAAAATATTAATCTAAAATGAATTTGCTTAAATTGTAAAGTATTTAGAAGAATAAAGCCAAAAGAAAGCTCTGTAGTTTACTACTGTGTCTGCAGTTCACATATTTATATGTGAATATACGTATTCATATACGTATTTCCCATGCATCAAAGAAGGAGGCAAATGCATCAGGTGATAAATGTCTCACTGGTTTTATTTCAATATTTCCCTATAAGTAACTTTAGGAATTTTCAGAAACAGTCTACTGAATGTGAAAGGGAATCAAGTATAGTGGGTGAAGGGTAACCCAGGTAATAAATTAAGGGAAAGCCATAAAAAAGGAAAATGTAAATCAAAGTGACACTTATATGTACAAGTAGATTAGAATTAGAAACAGAGAAATTTAATTTGCCCAAATTAAAAGACAGGTATAAATGAAGACTAAATTGAATATTATAATGTGAAAATAACAGAATTACTAATGAACAAGAGCATAGAAATTACTTGTAAGTGAAATTAAAAAAAATGCTGAAAAGTTAAAATATTTGTCCTGGAGCTATTGGTATTGAGCATTTATTGTAACGCTCCTTCAGTGGAAAGCAATTGAGACTGATGGGCTAAGAGGAACTGGAGAAAGTATGGGGTACATCAGTTTAAACATGGGGGCAAATAACAAGAGATGGGCAAAAAGTTTTGTTTTGTCACTGCAGGTATTTTCACAAAAAAGCATTTTCCACTTTTTACATGGCACATATACCTTCATAAAGCACATACAATGTAAACACCACAACGATTATGTTAAACATGTGAAAGCCAAACCCCATGAAAGAAACAGAACCCCATTGCCACTGTGCCCCTTGTCCCTCACCAAGTGCACAAAGAACAGGGAACAAACCCCCAGAGGATGTCTAGAGAAATCCAATCTGGAATTTTGATGATAAGCATAACACCTGCATTGTCATTGTCTTCTTGTGCTAGAATCAAGGTGTAGTAAATTTAGCCATTGTCCCTGCCCAGCACCCTCAGGGTCCTCTATCACCTCTGCTGTACCATCTTTGCCTCACCCAATCCACATTATGTGGTGAATTGAACACACATGGCAATGTGGTGGAGAACAATTAGATGCAGGATATCAGAGAGCATTTACATATATTCCATCCCATTAACTGTGCTAAGCTGGTGGCAGGGAGGATACCTTATGTTTATTAAATTTTCTTGTCATCGTGTGTCCTTACCTGACAAAGGCTATAGTGACAGAAGCATTTGGTTTCTTGGGGGATGGTTTAACACGGCTGACTTAAGTGTCAAGGTAGTTGGTTGCTTTTGTGCCTACTGCTTGATATGAGAACAGATGCATCAGTTGTGATACTTCCCTATTTCACAATGTTTTGTTGCACACACCATGCACATTGCAGTTGCTGATGATAAGGCACAGTTCCTTCTTGCTCTCAAGAATACAGCCATGATTTTATAGGAAGTGAAGAAGAAGCATAAGTAGCCAACTTCTTTTCACTAGATGCACCAGAAGTGGTAGAGGTTTGTTTTGGTGTTGCTGCAGCCTCAGAGGTAGCAATAGGGCTAGTGGAAAGTGGATGTATCATCCTAACAATGCCTGCCTCATTTCACTGCTGATAATCCTAGTCTCTTGCAGCAACATAATCTTCCTGCTTCTTAGATGGAAGCAGCATCAGCACCAAATTCTAGAAGGTCATTAGTGGTATTTGCCACACCATTCATCTAGCACTGCTGGCACTAGGCCAACAGTGCAAACAATTTATTTTTAGGGCTTGCTTTTTGCAAGACTGTGGCCTAAAACAAATGGTCTTCTTAGCTTGATTTTTACAAAGTTATAGGTCCAAGATGCTTAACTAGGCTTGTTTTGAGCGTGCAAGCGTATGAAAACAGCACACTAGGACTGCGTCCTACTCCCATGGTGCAATCACTTGTAGCTCACAAGTGCCATACACATAGACTAAATAGCCCAAAGCATATCATACTGGTCCTGTCCAAATGACGGTCCAGCTATGAAATGCCAGACAATTCCTTACTGAACAAGAGAAGCAGCTAAGCCCAGATCGGATTAGTATCATGGTCCCCGTGTCTTTCTGTCAATCTATCATGATGTACCTGTGCAATGGTGGAGACTGATTGGCCCGCCCAGGATGTGCCGTTATATGCTGGAGCTTGGGCAATTGTCAGTTGCCCTTTCGTGGTGTTCCTTTTGCTGCATCTTGTTGCCATATTCCATATACCGACCCGGCTACTCTGACTCTGTTCCTGATTCTGCTCCGTGATTTGACCCGGCTTTGGCTGACGACCCTGCTCCGTGATTCGACCCGGCTCTGGCTGATGGCCCTGCTCTGTGATTGTTTCCGGCCTGCCTCTGTTCCAGCATTGCTCCGGACCTGCCTGCTGTTCCAGTCACCGCTCCGGCCCTGCCTGCTGTTCCGGTTGCTGTGCCGGCCTGTCTGCTGTTCCAGTTACCGCTCCGGTTCTGCCTGCTGTTCCGGTTGCTGTACCGGCCTGTCTGTTGTTCCAGTGATCGTTCCGGTTCTGCCTGCTGTTCCGGTTGCGGTGCCGGCCTGTCTGCTGTTCCAGTTACCGTTCCGGTTCTGCCTGCTGTTCATGTGTTCCTGCGTCATTCCAGTCGCTCGGCAACATTCTGAACTGCAATAGCGACTCACTGTTCATCTCACTTGTCAGTAGCTGTAGCCTGAGGTTGCTTTGCCTGCTGTTGGCTGCCAAGGTACTCGCGTGTGTACAGAACCATCTAACCCTTGCAGTGCCTGTAGTCTCCGGTCTGGTGCCTCCGATACTTCTTGCCAAGCATACATTTTTCTGACATAGCCTTTTACTCTGAGTGCTTCTGTGTGTCTCTTATTCCATCCGAGCCTTGTCAGTCCGTGTTCATTCTCTGGCTCAGGGCCACAGACGTTGAAGGTACATTCCCATTGCACTCCAGAGGACATTGGCTCGATTACAGCTTGTGCAGTTACCATCAGTACAGCACCCAAGGGGTGTATGGGCATATCCTAGTGGCACATGCAGGGTTATTACTTTTCTAGTCAAGGGCGATTTCGGTTCTGATCATTACAGCGTTGCAATAGCACTCCTCTGTAGCCCCAGGCGTGGGTACCGGCTCAGCTCTGGACTTTGGGCTCTAGTATATCAACTTGAGAGTGTTTTCAGTGCAGTTACTCCACTATCCTGCTATTGAGAGACTGTGTCCACTATCCTGCTATTGAGAGACTGTGTTCCTGAGACTGCTATTTATCCTGGGCGTTGGCCAATCTTGTATATCTCACCCATTTCAGTCTTTAACCCTTTGGAGAAAATTCCCTATCTATTCTAGCACTTGTCATTATCATTGTGTGCATTCACTTTGTTATTTTTGCCATTGTTGCTATTTATGTGCTGGCCTGTAGGGGCCTTGTTTAATTTTCAATAAAACTGTGTTTTTACTTCATACCCTGGTCTGAGTGTCAGAAAACCGTAACAATTAGTCTAATGTGTATGTGGAAATTTATCCTCTGTAATGACACTAGAGAGCTAAAAACATGATGCTCTTGAGTGGTCACTCACTAGCTGGGGAACAGGCAACATTGCTTAAGTTCAGCCTCAGAGCCTCTCACATAGTTTTACTTGTTTTTTGCAAGCCTAAGGCCTGCAAACAAATGTTTTTCCAGGCTAGCCATGTTGAAAGAAGCTCACAATTATTTTTTGTCCAAACCTAACCCTGCTGGAATATTTTGAAATTTTCTCTTTCAGTAGGCCTGGAAAAAATATTTTCCTTGTTTTTTTCTGTAACCCTGCTGTTATTATAATCATTATCTTTAAAGAGAGAAATAAAAAAGTTCAAATAAGGTTACACTTAATGTGAATGGTGGTGGTGGATTTTGTAATTAATATATATATATATACAGGGCTCAAAATTTCCACTCGCCACTAGCCAATGGCGAGTGAAAAGTTAGCTCTGGAGAGTAGAAATTCAGCCCTATCCATGAGCGCTGGATAGATTATTTGTATTATTATATTTAAATCCAATTTAAAGTTGCATTATTATTATTACCTCTCTGGTATAATATACACTTTTGCATAATACACAAATGTAAACTATACCTACAGTTTTCAGTAAAAAATTTAAAATATGCACCTCCTCAATCTAAAATAAATTCCGTATTCCCCCACCTCAATACATAAAGTTAAAATTCCCCCTTCTTTCTCTACCCCTTCCCGCACTCCCCCACCTCAGTAGAATTGTCTGTTCAACATATTCCATCCCTTTCCAGGACAGCCCTCCAGAGGCAGGCAGATCTGTGCAGAGGGTGGCATGCTTGAATTGTCAAATGTTTCCTCTGCTGTGAATTAAAACAATGGTAATGCCCTGTCAGGACCTGGAGGTCTTGATAGGGTACAAGCCTATCTTCTGTGGCAGAAATGGAAGAAACAGGAGGTGGTTAGAGGGAGGGGAAGGGATAACACAGGATTTCAATGGGTTTCCCTTTCTTGTGTTATTTTGTCCACTTCTACTACCTGATACTCAGATGGTATAAATGTTAGCGTCCCAACACTGCTGCTTGAAAGCTGTGTCTTGGGTTTATTTGCGATGTAACCCACAGCACTGAAAACCTGCTCAAATGTAAGGCTTACTGGTGGGCAACTAAGGGTTTCCACAGATGTTCATATCAGTGCTGGCCACACACACACATTGTTTTGTTTGGCAGTAGTCCATGGGGTCAACATTTCTGCCGAGAGAAACTAGCTATCCTGTAAGTATGCTACAACTGTCTTGCATGCAGTGGGACATTCCTAAGAGCTACACAGTGTAGCTGTTAGGAAGTCCCATAGGGATGTGCCACCAACCCTTCAAATGTTAGATTACATGTTCAGAAAGTTTTTGGGATATTCTTGCTGATGTTGCTGCTGCTGATTGTATAAAGCATTTGCTTAATTCTTTATCAAATGCTTTTTTTCTGTTTTTTTGGACCTCTCTTTCCCTCTGTTATCCTATAAATCCTGCAAACCTCCACTTCATCTATAAACATATCTTCATGTTCTTTCACAGAATCTGATTCCTTAGACAGATGCTGCTGATCACACTTTTGGCATACATTTATCACACTTTAGTACAAATTTAGAAATGTTACAGGGGGCAAAGCAAAGTAGCAAGAATGCATGCTAGCATCCTGCTCAAGGGATGCTAAAATGTAATTCACTAGCTGGTTACATATATATCAACACTAAACAAACCTGAGCTCCTTCATTGTAAGTGATAAATGTGCCCTTTATATCGGGGCATATGTAATACTTTATTAGTGATAAGTGTGCTCTATAACAGGCATATATAATACTAAATTGAAAATTTTTTTTTTGCTATTCCTTTGAGGCACAGCAGTTAGTTAAGTTGCGATATACTCCTCGGAAATGCCATCATCGTGTGAATTTATATAGACAGAGTTCAATTTCTCTTTTTTATTTATTAAGTATATATATTTTTTATTCTTGAAGCCATTTTTTTTTTAACATTTTTCAAGTTGGTTATATTGTGGATTGTTGGTTTATACCCGAACGGAGACGGGAGAATTTCTCCATATGCGTGAGAGTCAGCGCTAGTCCAGCTGACCAATATACTTGTGAGTACCCATTTTTTATTATTTATGATCCTTCTTTAATATCTGTGATATACTGCACTATTGGGCACCCTCTTTCTACAGTGGTTTATATGTACAATGAGAGAACGTTCTAGGAGGAGCAGCCTGATACTAGTGTGAAGCATTGCAGAGAGAAGAGACTACATAAGCTTGGGGTAGCTTCTAATTTTCCCCCATTGCGAATATAGCTGTTTTGAAAATAAGTGTAGATTCAGCACATTTGTTTGTGAGTATTAACTCACTGTGGTGCTTTGGTGGGGGTTGATTGTTTAAAGGATTCAACACAGGGGCGCCTCCTGTTTTTCTCTCTTTCTTGTCCTTTCATGTTAATTTTTGTCATCTTCAGTGTTTTTAAATGGTTGGGGTGGAGAATATTTCTATATCAGTTTCACAAACTCCTCCTCAGGAGGAGAAGGATCATCATTGTTTATTGCACACACTGCAACAACCATGGCTGCAATCAGTTTTTGGACTACCACTTTACTAACAAGTCCCTGAGCTGCTCCTACTTATTTCCCCCAACCCTGCCCTAGTACATTTGCTGGACATTTTCAAAGTAGTGTGGGTTTTAACAGTCAAGTACACAACACAATTTACTGCATGTGGGTTTTAACAGTCAAGTAAACAGCACAACTTAGTTACCTGTCTGTCCCTTGTGTGTCAGTCTGCAAAATATGTCAGTGAAATAGGCACAATCAGCTCAGGAATGAACTTGGATCACCTGCCTGTCTCTTCTCAATCAAACAGTATTTGGGGTAAATCTTCTTTCTCCCTTCATACTCCAAACTCAATAATACAAACAACAAATTAGCTGGTAACAAAGACCATATGACAAGTCTATCCAGCAACAGTGGCTTACATTTATAAAAATGAACCAGTAAATATCACACAAGTATCATGTAGCATAAGTGGATAAAACGCACAAAACTGTAAATGCAGCACTGAGGAGGAGGAGGGTAATATTCACAGCTGTCACCATCTATTGCAGTTGAGACCAGTGTTATGAAGAATGATGAATGATTGACAAATAATAATGTGAAATCATACATAATACTGTATATAATTTGTCTAGCATTCCTTCATCATCGTCATCATCTAGTCATCACTACCATTGTCCACATCCATCACTTTGAATTCAACCTTTTATTTTTTAATTATCTCTATGTTGTTTAGTTATGTTAACTACACCTTAATTTCATCACCATTTATTTTGTTTATGAGCACAATTTTAAAATTATCAAGTGTAATAATGTATTTTCATTCAGAGTGCACAGACAGAATACAGAGTAATAATATTCATTATACATGCATACTCATTAAATCTTCAGCAGTATACATGACTTCACTTTGTAAGAAAGACTGGGAGATATATCCACTTACATTCACACTAATTATTTTAATAATTATTTTAATGGTCCCTGTATTTGTATTAGAGTTATGTATTTTGATTGAGATAGCAATGCAGACTAATCATAAAACACACTTAGCTTGTATACTTTCCAAAAATAATTAAAATGCCCAAAGAATCATGCTGGTAGAGTGAAAACAGTTGTACTGTACAGCAGCAACATACTATGCAAGCCTTTATAAAAAATTAGGATATTTATATCCATTTTTAATAAATGAAACTTAATATAGACATTTACAGAAAAGTTTGCCAGAACAACAGGCTTTTCAACACATTTTTTATATCTGGTTTAACATCCCAAAATAATGTATTACATCGTCTTGTAGATTGGTTAGCCTTCATAGAAATAATTATAATTACAAGTAAAACTTTTAGAAGAATTGCTAGCAGAGCCTACTACAGCCAAGTAGCCTTTAAAACTTTCCAACAGGCTTATACATCAAGGAAAACCTAGAATAAACTTGTTTTTTGATCACTGGATTATTGAAGAGGACTGTTTAAGGGATAGAGAAGTGACTGATATTTCTTAGACCCTTGCCTGATAACTAATTATATGCCCCTATTAAAGGGGCTGGAATAGCATATGAATTTTCTGTATCTAGATTTGCAACAGAGTGCATTATTATGCACTGTTTGAGAGTTAGTGCACACTGTATGATCTAGTGCAGATAACTTTAAAAACATTTCATAATATTCTTTAAACAAGTTATGCTTTGCACTTTCCCAATTTTGATGTAAATACATTCTTTACCATAGTATCTCAAATAGCATGGTACATTAGCTATCATGAAACAAAATATGATTCATATTACTACTCCTAGTCTATCTTGCCTCAAGGTTTTAGAACCTAATACATGTTCCATTACACAGCAACTAATATGAAAGATATTCTATACAGTAGAATTTATTTTTAGAATTGCAAACATTAACTGCTATAGCCTCAGGCTCAAAAAACTACCAGCAAGGGGATTCATGGTAATTGACAAAACTGATAAGTCATTTTCCATGGTAGTATTAAATAAGACTAGATAACAACATGAAACATAACAAGAAGGAATCCAAGGAATTATCCAAAGTAAAAATTAAGTTTGTGATATAGTATTGGGAATAATATTGTTTGTTATTTAATTGGAAATGAAAGTCCAATAAAATGATGCATATAAGTATGTTCTGTATCTCCGTCAGAAACTATTTGCCTAGAAAACAATCTTGGGGAAAATGCTATGCATCTAGCCAGCAGTAGGTAGCATATGTCTCTCCAGGTTTTGTTGAACTACACTCTCATTGTCCTCAGTGATCCAACAACTGAAGAATGGCAGGTTGCACATTCCTGAACTAAGTAGTGATACATGCATTCTGTGTCCAATAATACTCAGATGTCTGACATCTTGTTACAGTATTCTAGAAAGAGATGATAACCTCCACCCCCTAAAAGTAATGATTGATTTTATATATATATATATATATATATATATATATATATATATATATATACTAACAGTGATATCACTGAAAAATGACGTCACTCCTATAGGAGTGACGTCATTTTTCAGTGATATCACTGTTAGTATGTATAAATATTGTTTTATTGATTTGTTATGAATAAACATAATATATATTCAAGAGTGTTATAGTATATTTATTTTTTAATACTGAATATTGGTCTAGCGCTCTCCTTTCATTTTTTTTTTGTTGTATTGTTGTTTTGTGGCCTCTTTGCACTAAGGGTCAAATCGGATTGTAGCTACAGACCTCTATTCTAGTCTTATATATAATAATTTTACATTAGTCTGTAATACATAGGGTGCCTAGCCCATGTGTGGGTCCGATATGTGTGTATATTTTTGATATATATATTATATATATATATATATATATAAAATTATGTATTAAAATATTAAACAAACACTGATGTTACAATGCAATTTGCTCTTATATGCGTGAACAACATTCACAGATAAACATTTCTTTATCCTTATGTAACTTAGAGCCTAATGCAGAAACAAGAGGACCAATTCAGGAATAAACTAAACAGAAAGAGACTGCAAAAAGAACATCTAAAATTAGTGTTTATTCAAGAGAAATAGACACTCAGTAAACTACTCCTTACAGATGTAAAGGAAAAGTATTGCCCATCACCATCCTGGCCCAAATAGCCACAGAGTTGTGCCCCTCCATTCTTATTCTATGCTACTATCACTTGATGGATTCTCCAGTGAATGAGATTATGGATATTCTAAATGTTGCATCCAACTTTGTGTATCATAAAAGATAAAGCTCCGACCATTTAGGAGAGAGTGCTACTGAATGAACTTGCAGGTCCAAGGGTCAGCATTCTCAGAAAATGTGGAAAGCCTCACAAAGAGAATGCCTAGGAGAGAAACCATAACTTTAACATCTGGTATACATACAACATATCCCATTAGTATTGCAGATCTGTCCCTCTGCTTTGTTAAGGGTGTAACGATCAAGTCACCTTTATATACATGCAATAAAGGAAGATATATATCTGTTAATTGTAATGCATGCATAATCAACTCATCATTTCTCAAAACCAAAACCACACATTATATCACCCCTACTAATTAGATAATAAAAATGATGTCCCTTATGTTAAAACTAAAATAGAACTATGGAGAGAATAAATATAAAATATATGATAAAATCTCACCTAATAAAAACTCCAATTACACACTTACATTTCCTAAAAAGAATACTGAAAAAGTGCAATTTGCCTAAAACAGCAATGTGACTGGTGATATCAAGAGGTGAACTTGGAAATACATAACCCACAATGAAGTTCACATATCCCCTTGACCCTGTCAACCAAACACAAAAGATGGCTTAATCCACTTAAAACAATGGTTAAAAGAAAGCTGCTAAATAAATATTAATGTTTAGACCCTCAAAGGCAAGAGTCCTTCCTGAGTTTGTAAATCTCAAATGTTTCCTGTTGTTGAAGTTTAAAGGGATAGTAATGCTTCAAAATAAAAGCAGCTCCATTTAATCTTCATGGAGAGTGTTATTTCCTGCCCCTATTACCTAGTGTAAGCCACCTCCCCTCAGATGTGGAATCTGGTCTTAAGACCAGACAGCTCACAGCAGGGGACAATCTTCTTACTGTGAGAACAATGAAAACCCTGCCCCCCTTGACAGGTTTTTCTGTTAAATCAGTAAAAAGGGCAGGAGGGGGATATTTTATCATTCAATTACTCTTGGACTACAACATTGACAGTATTGAAATAACACTCTACATGGCCCAAATACTATGAAGATTAATTGGAGCAGCTTTTATTTTGAAATATTTCTATCCCATTAAGCAATCTATCCCCACCTCTCCTATTCAACTTAACATGATCGATAGCACTGATCGTTGCCCTTGTGTCTGTGGTTCCCTGACAATTACTGTAGTGTTTAGATATGCCGTGAGTTTTCAGTCAGGCTTCTATGATTCTCCAGCTCTCATTTTTAATTTCATGTTAGTAGATACACAATGGGAGTTGAGTTACAGTTGAAGAAATGTTTTATACAATATTATTTTTCTGTATTTTTTTAAACAAAATAAGCCCTCTCTTTTCTTCTTCTCTCCTGTCAAAGTTGTGAGTCCTACAGCAACATATGCCTTGAAAAATGTGTTAGCATGCAGAATGCATTTGTCCTTTGTCCACAACACTAACTTCCTGCTTAAGTGACACAGGCACATATTCATGATGTCAAGTAATAACAAATAAATAAAATACAACCTACAATGTGGCAGATGTGTATGGTAGTGGTGGTGGTGGGACTGGCATGGTGTGATTTGTGTATGTATTTTTACCATTGTCTGTGTTGTCATTCTGGTAAGAATCCTCAGCCATGCTCCTCATTTTTTTCTGCAATAAAAATATCAGTGGTAGAATTTCACTAATTCCTGCCCCAGTGCGACTCACCAGCATGGTTGCCTCCTCAAAGGGTTTTTCAGCAGCTCACATAAATTGCACATTACTTGCCATTGGCCAGGTGACAAAGAGGCTCCCTCCAAAGCCTTTCAGTTTTGCATGGTGTACTCGCTAATGGCCTTATTCTGCTTGTACAAATGCTCTAGCGTGTACATGATGGAATTCCCCCTGGTAGGGACCTCCATTTTCAGCTGGTGATGGGGCAGGTTGTTACGCTCTTGTAAGGAATATAGGGAGTTGCGTGCACTGAAGGAGCAACTAAAATGGGCACAGATTTTAAGGGCAATAGTAAGCATCTCTTTGAGGGTCTCGGATTCTGCCAGAAATGTGGTCACAACTAAATTTAGCACACAGGCAAAGCAGGGCACATGCACCATACCACCAGTTCTCAAAGCTGCGATTATGTTGCAGCCATTATCAGCAGACACAAAACCAGCATTTAAGGAGCTTGGTACAAGCCATTCCTCTATCACCTGCTCTAGCTTACTCAGAACATCTACAGCTTTGTAGAATTGTCTCTCAAAACTCTGTATGTACAAGGTGGCATGACAATGGTATGGGCTATCCTGCTGATGCCTTTTAATCACAGTGCCACAACCAGAAGCACGATTACTGGCTTTCACCTGATGCTCTAAGCTAGTGTTGTCCACTGTTGGTACTGGGAGGGAAACCCAGTGAGCAGTCACAGTCATATAGTCTGTGCTCTGCCCACTTATCCACATATCTATTGTCAGGTGAATTTTCTTGCCATACGCACTTTTAAGTCGTTTTCCCACCGCACTAACCACCTGCTTGTACAATTCAGGCAAAGCTGTACTGGAAAAATAACTGCGGCTTGGGATATTCCAGAGTGCAGCTATACATGACATCAGTTTTCTGAAACCTCGGTTTTCTACAAAAGAATACGGTAGTATATTCATTGCCAACATCTTGGCAACCTTGCCATTCCAAAGGCGTACTTTGTGATTGTTTTTGTGAAGTTATTGTCTCCTTCCCAGAAACTCAGTCAGTGTGGATTGGCAGGACATGGCAGAAGAACCCTGAAACGTTATTGCTTTAACATTATTAGAAGAGGTGGTGGTGGTAACTGCAGCATGTGTGGGCAGTCTATGACTCCTGCCATCTCCTACAGCAAAGCCAGAGTCATCATACTCCTCTGCAGCAGGAGCCATAGGTGTTATTTGGACTGAACTAACTGTTGGCACTGGCAGTAGCACACTCTCTGACACATAAATAACTTCACTACTTCTTTTTTCTGCCCTAGCACCCTGGGAACATTTTAAAAGGCTTCTGCTGCTGCTAGTTGTGGCACCTTTGGCCTGCTGACAGAGTGTCTCCCAGTCAGACATGTGGTTCTGCTTCAGGTGGGATCTCATAGAGGAGATGCCTAGGTGTGAGCCTGCTTTCCCCCTCCTCACAGGCTTTTTGCATAGACAACAGATAGCAACATGCTAAGCTTGAGGATCCTGAGTGAAGTATCTCCATACTGTGGACTTCATGGAATGAGGGGTTCCTGAGGTGCTGCTTCTACTACTACTACTACTACTGGGACTAGATGTTGATGCAATTCTATTACTACTACTACTAGGTATCAAAGGTGCAGCACTTACAGCAGCAGCAGAGGCACTCATCATATCGAACATTATGAATGTTAACCTATGTTGTTGTTGCTGGGTACTCAAAACAGGTGTGTGTGGCTGAGTGGGACTTGGACTTTGAAGAGGAGATTATGCTGATGATGACTGATAGGGTGACTGTGTGCTTTTTGACATCTGTGCTTGTCCAGGGTCAGACTTTCCAGTGGCTTTCTCAAACAGTTTATAGACAGGCACAGTGCTCCTTAAAAGTGGTGGAAGATTTGACTTTCTGCTAACCTTATAGCCCTGTCATCATCCTCACTCTCAACTTCATCTGTATCTGGATGCTGGAGGGATATATTATAGATCTGCATCATCACTAGTCATCATTATGTCATCCTCAGCAGCATCAATATCACCTGCCACTTCTTGCTCAGTTTGCCCTCTACTACCCTTATATTCCCCTAAGCTTTTGGAGGTCTCAAACAATTCTTTTTACTTTTACTGTAACAAAGTTCCCTACTATGGGTGTTTTGGTGCTTGTTTGTCTCGTTATCTGATGCAGAAGGAGTTTCAGCTGCTACACCTTCCTCTATTATGCTATTGCCAGCATCATCAATGATTTGTTGTCGTCTTCAGTGTTCTTCTTATTTGCTTCTTTATTTCTACTGGCACTGGTGGTGCTGGAACCAGTTTTGCTGAGACCTTGACAAACTGCATCCTCCATTGGAGTAAAAGGATCATCATCATCACTGATTGCACATGCTTCAGCAACCGTTGCTGCAGTCAGTTAACTACTACTTTATTCTCACGTCCCTGCACTGCTCCACCCCTCCCCCTTCCCCTTGTGTGTTTGCTGGACATTACGTGTTTTTTACTATATGGGTACACAGCACAACTGATGGAGCTGTATGATGCTTTGCCTAAGCCCAGTCAGCTGTCTGTCACTGTCACCTAATATATTTAGTCCTTAATTCTTTTTTATTTATTTATTTTTTTAAGTTGTCCACACTGTTGTCTTATCACAGTGTGTCCCAAAAAAAATTCTAACTGAAAAACAAAATCAACAAAGTCTTTCCCCAGACTTCCCCACCGAGCACAGAGAGAATTACAGCAAGATCAGCAAGGAAATAGATCCCTAGCTGCTTGTGTCTTGCCAGTCAGCCACATGGAATTTTGGAGTATTTGGGGTCAACCTCCTTCCTCCCTTCTTCTCCCCAGAGTGCCCCACTGACTCTCCTAATACACACTTACACAGAACAAATTTACTGCTAAAAGATTCCCTAAACTGAACTTCAAGTCCCCTCTCTGACTTCTCTAGCTCAAACAGGGTGCTGCTCTCTCCTCTCACAAACACAAAATGGCATGCTGTGAGAGCCTGACAGCCTTTTATATGGCTGTAGAAAACTTTTCTTCCCATTTCAATGGGCAGAAAAGGCGGGAAAAAGCAGAAAATCTACACTTTTCGCAGGAAATTATTCGCTCAGCGGAAAGTACCATTATTCCCCAATTTCAACACTATACAAGTGGAATTAACAACTCTCATTGTTTTATATGATCCCCCTTCAGTGGTAGGGGGTTGGAAAACTCAATAACCACTTGGATGTCAGCGCTTCTCTAATAGATTATCATCATTATCATCCTGTATAATAATTTGCTAAAACGTGTGTAACGACAAAATCATGCACAGTAGAGACTGATCTGCGTGCTACAGTCATGCACAGTAGTGACTGCCTGCGCCGGGGCTGATACAGTGGGCAGTCTCTACTGCGCATGACTGCCCCGCGACTGGCTGGCAGTGGCACTGTGGCCCGTGTAACGGGCTCTTCAACTAGTTTATTTATAAAGTACCAACATACTCTGCAACATTGTAAAGTATTAAGTTGGATACATGCAAGTGTTTAACAAGTAAGTCACTGAAAACTATTAGGCATGCTATATCATTAAAAAAAAACACAAGGCTGATGCACTAAGTAAACATTAAGCTGTTATGGGCAAACTGTGTACCATAGAATCGGATCAAAATGGTTGAAATTCTCATTTATTTAAATGGGACTTTTAGCCATTTAAATGCTAGAGAGCTCTCAAATGTATTGATTATAATGGAGCCCGTTCTGGCATTCAAGCGGTTAAGAATCACTTTTAAATTAATGATATATTTTATTTCTCTCTTAGAGACAGACAGATACACACACACACACACTTTTATTTAAAAAAATGTTTTCCTTTACCGTTATACTAGTGAAACCTATCTGACAATTGGAAATACTTCTAAAGATAGTTGTGATAAAAAATAATTTCACACATGCATCAGCACTCTGACAAAATGGATTTGATAAGAAATTCAATTACCGAGTTTCTAAAAGGAGTTTATGATAGGAGTCATCTGAGATATATAGACACTAAATTAATTACAAAAACAATGCATTATTCACAGATGACACATTAGACACTCGTAACATTTTGAAAATGTTAGATTTTTACTGTATACTATTGGAATAGTGAGGATCTGGGGGAGTGCTGCCAAGTGCAACTTTATAAATAGCACCATTTTGAAGTAAGCCTTTTAACGTGGGCAACATTTTGATGTCACCCTTCCGACTTTTTGTCATCTCATAGTGTTGAGCATGTTTACAGATCCAACACACCTGCACTTAAAGTGGGAGCAGTATTGCAAACCATTTAAGTAATGTAACCCTTTCAGAAAATTGCAATTAAAAAAAGAGGAAGAAAAAAAAGGCAAGTGAAAGGAGAAGGGGATGTGAGAGCATCAAGAATGGAGAGATGTGGATGACAGGGATTAGGGACAATGTGAAGCCAATAGTGGGTGGAGGTAGTTAGAACTGCACTGAGAGTTCAGTGCAAAAGTGAAAGATCTAGAGAGTATATAGATAGGAGAGAAAAAACAGACAGGACTCCCCGGTTACCAGCTTCTCAGTACTATCAACTGCGGACATGTAACAGATAAATACCATCCTTTGGTGGGTGAAGATAAGTGAGGTTAGGTGTCTGAATGAGTGGCTGTAGTGAGATCCTTAGTTGCAAGGAAACTAATGTAATAGATGAAGTGGATAGAGTAAGGATACGTTTCCTATAAGGAGAAAACCTTTAGCCATATAGCTCTTTATTTTGTAAAGCAATACTGTAGTGAATTCTGGTAAAATAGAGGATTCTTTGTTTGATCATCGTTAGCATGGATTAATGTAAGCCTGTCCACAATGACAAGATTACCTTGAAGGCTATCATGAGAACAATACCTAATAGCTGAATGGTTATTTTATTAGTTTTCCCTGTAAAGTCATAAACCCCTAGAATAAAAGGATGCATCAGTAGTGTACAGCAATACATATAAGAAGTTATTAACATAGTATAGTGTGTCTCACCAGAGGCCGAAAATGAGGGGACATAAGTAAAGCATGTGCAGCAATGATGCTTCAGGAAAGATGAATTAGGGACACTGATCAGTCATGGAGACACCCACAATTTGTACCAGGTGGGGTGGGAGGATGTGATCTATGTAGCAGTAGGTACGATTATCTATGAAGTTATGATGATGGGGAGCTGGACAGTCTACTTTAAGAGCAGATTGATACATTATTAATAGTTGTGGAGGGAATGTTCGCAACCCTGGGGCAGACTTAGAGTATTCAATAGGATCCATTAGATGTTTATATATGACGGCCATGTTATATCTGCAGGCTTGAACATCAACTATCAAATGGGTTACTAACCATCTGGAACTGTAGTTCTGGGAGGAGAGAGTGTAGATAGTGTTTGGCTTGCAAATACACAAATAAGTGTTTAGGGGAAAGAATGTATTTAGTTTGGAGGTATATGTGGAGTAAAAGTATTTGGTGTGAGGGTCAATCAAGTGTCCTACTGTGGTAATCCCTTTAGACATTCAGTAGATGAATCTGTTATGTTGTAACGAGTTTGCAGCTGAACCATCGGTATCTGGCTTATTGTCATGCTGAGACGGTGCTCATTATTAAGGGGTTGGATCAGCAGCGCAAGGGGATTTGGGTTCCAGTGGCATGAAGAATATATGAAAGGTTCACATGGGGAATGAAGCTTTGGTCCATATTATAGCCAGTAAATGTGTTAGTTTTGTGGATCCAGTCTTTTGTGTATATGGTTAAACTAGCTATTTTAAAGAGCTTTATATTTGGAAGGTTAAAGCCTCCCTTACTTCTAGGATAATTCAGCTTGATGAGGCTGATTTTGGGGTATTTGCTGTTCCATATGAAACCCTGGAACTTTCAGTGCATTGTTCTTACATATTGAGTAGATACGTAAAGGGTAACTTTTAGAGTTTATATAAAAGTTGAAGAAAGGTATCCATTTTAGTTAGGTTGATTCACCCTACAAAGGTGAGCGGTAGATGTTTCCAAATTAGCAGTTCTGCTGTTAACTTTTCAATTGAGGGGATGATATTGCAGGAGTATTGTTGTTCTGATGATTTATGTATCCGGATACCGAGGAACTTAATTTAATCTATAGACAATATGTGTATGTGTATGTGTGATTTTTTAGTCAGAGTGCTTCTGATTTCTCCAGTGTGATTTTCAACTCTGACATTTCTATAAAATAATAGCGCTTTTTAAGTATATCAGGGAGTTCTGTTTATGGATTACTTATATAGATCAGCAGATAATCAGTGAATGCTGACAATTTGTATTCAGCATCTCCTATAGTGATCTGCTGGATGTTGCCAGGTTTTTTAGATGCCTAATGAGAGGGTCAAGGGCCAAATTCAAAAATAATGGGGATAGAGGGCAACCCTGCCTAGTGCACCTGTGAAGACTACATAGCTGTAAATTAGAATGATTTGCAGTAATCATGGCTTTGGGGGATGTGCACATTAAGTTAATATATCTGAGAAATTGCTGTCCAAAATTTTGAAGGTTTATCATCCTAAAATGGTGGTTCCAGGAGATTTTATTGAATGCTTTTCTTTGTTGAGGTTATTTATTAGGTTTTGGTTATTTTGAGTATCTCTGAATTTCAGAGAGGCCACTGTTGTTGTGTGTATGGTAACTACCTAATGTCTACCCAATACAAATTCTGCTTGCTCTGGGCATTTCAGGGAGGACAGGATAAGATTAAGTCTGTCAGCTGTGATCTTGTTGAGGATCCTAAAGCCTGTACTGAGTACTAAAATAAGTTGATACAAGAAACTTGTTTGGGGTTTTTAATCTGGTTTAGGTAAAAATTTAATTTTAGATCCCATACTCGTGTCTCTTTCTCCAGTTTTTCCTACGCCCTCATGCATTCAGATTATCCCACCTGGAGAATCAAACTTGTGCACTTCACCTACATCTATCATCTACACCTTAACTTGAACTCCACCAGTACCACCATTGATGATCACCAATGAATATTCTGAAGAGAACAGTCCATAACAGAGACACCTATAGTACTCCACTAGTAACCCAACCTTACTCTGAATAAATACTGTTGATTATGACAATCTCTTTTCTGTCCTTCAGCAATTATATATACACTCAAATACCTCTGAGTCCACTCCCAAAGGTCTCATTTACATCAACAGTGATTTGAAGACTTGTTATTTGTACCATATGGCACAGTTGTTTTACTCCAGGTGTGCTCCAATTCTTAGTGCTTCTTCTTCAGTGATTATGTAGGTTTCAGAATATTTTTTACTAAGGGTGGGAAACTTATTTATATTGTCATGCCTCTTTCAGGGTGTTCCCAATGAATGTTCACATTTCATATTAACATCATGTGAGTAATATTGCATTATTTAACAGCGGGGAATTGGATTAACAATAATATTTAATCTAAAATGTATAGGGATTATTCTATCTGCAATTTATTGAGTAACTTCTATAGGCTGATACTTCATGTGAGCCAAATGTGGCTCCCATCAAATGTCACAAAACACATCACTAATGATAAAAAATAGGGGACTGTAATTCAATATATTTTTCCTTGTTTTCCAGATGTATGCATATCTAAGAGCATTCCACAAATAGGCTACAATGAGTTTGAACTGTTTTAGATGTGTGTGGGCAATACATGTAATGGGTATTTAATGGAGATATTCAGAGGAATATTCAGAGGAATAACAAGGGATGTGATAGGAAAATATGGAGGTGTAGAAGAAATGAAGAACTTAGAGTAAATTAATACTTCTGGATTGTAAGTTTTCATGATCAGTGCCCTCATCTCCTTTTATTTCAATGTGGCATTCCCCAAAATTTCCTCTCTCTTAATCCTTCAGTATAATAACAATATTCTGCTCTAATGAAATGAAAGAAAACTAACATAGTTGTAGAAGGAGCTGTAAAATCTTGCATAAGATACTCTGAGAGGAAAATGGTAGGAGCATAAAGTGTTAGTGTTGTGATGAGTGATAGGCCCAGGTGTTCAATTAATCCATTTTCAACTAGACACCAGCTATTACCATTTTACATCATCCACAGGTATGTACATACCTTCATGAAACCTAAATAGTCTTCTTGTCATCACATGTCCTTAGCTGAGTGGACAAAGATCCAAAGATCATAGTCATAGCATTGCTTGATTTCTTGGGGGATGGTTTTATTTGTCCAACCTAAGCGTCAGGGTGTTTGGTTGCATTTGTGACTGTTACTGATTAATATGAGAGCAGCACTTATTTCACAATGTTCCCTTGAGCACAGTGTGCACTGTGCAGTTGCTGATGACATGGCACAATTTCTTCCTGCTCTCAAGGGAAAATATAATATTCCAAAACAGAGGAGGTGTTACAGTTTACCGTGGTTTCAGCGTCATCTACAGGCACGAGGCTTCTAGCATGCAGCAGGCCTCTGTTTTATGTGTTAGCTTCCTGTAGTCTCCTACCTACTTTCTCCTACCTACTTCCTCCCTCTGAGCTGTTCCTCCTACCTACTTCATGTGGAGAGGTTTAAAAGGCAGACTGAGTCCTGACTCAGTTGCCCTTGTGTTGTTGCTCATAGCAGTTCTATTACCTTGGGCTCTGTGTATGACCTGGCTAGTATCCCAACCAACCTGGTGCTGACCTGTGACTCTGTCTGACTATTCTTTTGCTTATTCCTATAGTGGACACCCAACCTGGTGCAGACCTGTGGCTCTGGCTGACTACCTGAACTGTGTATGACCTGGCTTGTCTGACTACCCCCTCTGGTGCTGACTTGTGGCTCTGTCTGAATACTCTTACGTTTGTTCCTTGTACCTAGCAGACACTCAATCTAGTGCAGACCTGGGGCTCTGGTAGACCAGCTCTGAAACTGACTGCAGGCATGAGTCAGCTATCTATTTCCCATTCTGACTGCAGGCGTGAGTCAGAGTTCGCTCCCTACTGACTGCAGGTGTGAGCCGGTACGCCCACTACGTCAGATCAAGATCCTGTTTCCTGTTCCTGCTCCTGGTTCCAGCAGAGACTACCAGTGGCTTAGGCCTAGTCTCCAGTAGATTGGTCAGGCTTAGCAGCCTACTATTCTTGATAGCAGAGCTCGCTGCCCTGTAACCATTTGCTTGTTTCTATTGTATATGCCGTGTTCTCCTTTTCTGATTAATAAATTACACTTAACTATACCTTACTGACTCCTGAACATCTTTGGGGAACCGTGACAGGAGGTGCAGGAGGAGAAGCATATTTGGACAATTTTTTCTCTCTAGATGCACAAGAAATGGTGTGGGGATTGTTGTGGTGTTTCTGCTAGTTTAGCATACAGTAATAGTGCTAGTTTCAAGTTAAAACATCATTGTATCATAGCTTGTCTCATATTAGTGCTGATGATCTCAGTCCCACGCAGCAGTTTTATATTCCTGCTACTTAGATAAATCAACAGCAGGATTTACAGTAGGAGCAAATCCCAGAATGTCACAAGTGGTAGGTGACACTGTGTGGCAAAACCTTTCCACCACCATCTAGCACTGCTGGTATTGTTATGCATAACTTTTTTTGCAAGCCTGAGGCCAGCATTCAATCATTTTCTTTCAAGGCTAGCCTTTCTGTAAACTTTTGAATGATTAACTTGCAGCAAGAAAGAAAAGCAAATGTTTATATATATATATATATATATATATATATACAGTAATGTGCAAAAGTTTTAGACAGGTGTGGTTTAAAAATAGACATGTTAATAGTTTATATTCATCAATTAACAAAATGCAAATCAATATTTGGTGTGACCACCCTTTGCCTTCAAATCAGCATAAATTTTCTAGGTACATTTGCACATAGTTTTTAGGGCACTCTGCAGGTATTTTGTTCCAAACATCTTATAGGACTGACCACAGTTCTTCTGTGGATTTAGGCAGCCTCAGTTGCTTCTTTCTCTTCATTTAATCCCAGACAAAACTAGGGGATGTTGAGATCAGGGCTTTCTGGGGGCTACACCATCATTTCCAGGACTCCTTGCTCTTCTTTCTGTTGAAGCTAGTTCTTAATGACCTTCGCTGTATGTTTGGGGTCGTTGTCATTCTGCAGAATACAATTTGAACCAAACAGATGCCTCATTGATGATATTGCATGATGGATACGTACCTGCCTGTTCTTCTCAGCATTGAGGATACCATTAATTCTGACCAAATCCTCAACTCCATTTGCAGAAATCTTCACCATGCTTCACTGTTGCCTGTAGACACTCATTCTTGTGCTGCTCTTCAGCAAACAAGCTGCCTCCTGCTACAGCCTGCTACAGCCATATAGTTAACATCAGTCCAAAGCACCTGCTGCCATTTTTCTGCACCCCAGGTCCTGTGTTTTTGGGCACAGTTCAGTTGCTTGGCCTTGTTTCTACCGTTAGAGATATGACTTTTTGGCTGCAAGTCTTCCATGAAGACCATTTATGACCAGGCTTCTCCACACAGTAGATGGGTGTGCTAGGATCGCACTCTTTTCTGCCAATTTTGAGCTGATGACACTGCTGGACATCGTCTGAATGTGAAGGGAAGCAAGCATGATGTATCTTTCATCTGCTGCACTAAGTTTCCTTGGCTGACCACTGCATCTATGGTCCTTAATATTGCCCGTTTCTTTGTGCTTCTTCAAAACAACTTGAACAGCACTTCTTGAAACCCCTCTCTGCCTGGGAGAGACCTTGCTGTTGTAGTACAACTACCTTGTGTCTTGTTGCTGTGATCCGTCTTGTCATGGTGTATGACTTTTGACATTAAACTGTCTTCAGCAACCTCCCCTTCTTAGTTGATTTTGACTGTTCCTCATCCAGATTTATTCCTCCTACAGCTTTTTCTGTTTCAGTTAATGATTGTGTTTCGATCTACATATTAAATTGATGATCATTAGCACTTGTCTGGTATAAATTTTAATTATACACCTGACTGTATGCCTACAAAATCCCTAACTTTGTGCAAGTGTACTTAGAAGAACTGATGCTGTTTTGAAGGCAAAGGGCGTTCACACAAAATATTGATTTGATTTAGATTTTCCTTCTATTCATGCACTGTGCATTTTGTTAATTGATAAAAAATAAACTATGAACATGTCTATTTTTTAAATCATTCTTACTTACATCATTTTTTCACACCTGCCTAAAACCTTTGCACAGTACTGTATATCTAATTGTACTGGAAACTAGCTACAAATGTGTAAACAGAATACAAAAATTAATGTCAAGCTGGCTAACAGGACAGGAGTAGACCCAGAGGGCAGAGAGGTTACTTGCAGAACAGATGCAGAAACAACAAATAAAACAGTCACTAAGTACTTGGAAGTAGGGAATATAAGTACAACTCACTTGCAGATAAAAGCTGGATGATGGGTGGCCATAGCCTGGCAGATAAAACTAGCTCTCAAGTCTCTTGTTGCTGCTGAGAGCAGCTTGAGAGCAAAGCTAGGTAGCAGTGTAAGCTGCAGGAAGCTCACAAAGGTGAATAGAGGACTAGGAGCTCACAAACAAAAAAGGTCGCAGGATCCAAATCAGCAGACAGAATCAGGTCTGGAGTGAAGCAAAGGTTAAGACAGGCAGCAAACAAGCATGGTCAGAATACAAAGCCAAGGTTATACACAGGAAACAGGTATTTCAGCACTGGAACAATAATCAATAAGGCACCATGCAGATGCTCTGAACAGTCTGTAAGGCTGCCCAATATAGGTATCAGAGGGGGAGTTCTAGAAACAGACTGGAAGACAGGCAATAACAGAGCTGGAGTGAATGGAGCAGGTGTGTCCTGGTAAAAAGGCAGAGCTGCAGATAAGAGCAGAGCTGACTTTCTGGACCTTCTCTATTATTCAGTGTTTGCCTATTTATTATACAGAGTTGCAAATATACAGGCAATTTATAACTTGATGAATAATCGTCTATTACTTTTACAACAGTGAAGGCTGTAATATTTTGCATTCCTTTTTATCTTGAAATGGTTTTGTTTGAATGTGGACCAAAGAGATTTTATAAGGATTTTTGGCATGTGTGTTTGCTTTTTTCATTACCATATATAAAGACAGCCAAAAACTGTTTGGTGATAGTGGGAGTCCTCAACAAGTGAGCCAAAGGTTGACTATGTTCTAGAGAGTAGAAGCTAAGCAATTAAAATTGCAATGCCAAATATAATCATTAAATCATCCGGTGGTCTAATACCATACACAAGAAAAAGAATCCTCTAAAAAATACATGATTTATATTGATTGTTTTATACATTATAAATTTACAGTGTGAGAATTATTTGTCAGGGATATGGTGTTGGTGGATAAAAGAGTCCTATGCTGAGAACGTTTCTGTTCAGTTCTGAAGGCATTCTTAAACATTTATTTTATAGTTCTTTTAGAATTTCAAGTAATTCAAACACATATTAATAACTACTTCATGTACCTTATTATGGGGAGTAAATCTTAGTGGTCCCATGCATTTGCTTTTGCTCCTGAGTTCAATAGATAAGACCTCTAATCAGTTTTGTTTCCTATGTCTATGATAGTGGACATTAATATTTTTGGCAAAATTCCACACACTGCAGAATTTGCAACTTCTGTGGGTGCCTATACTCTACCCGATTCACATTACAATCAGCAGAGCTTGAGGGCCAGGGATCCACCCATATTTTATTTTTGTTGTTACTTAAAGAAGTTGTTTTATTTCTTTAGTTTTTTATATAGCATACACTGTACATAAAGAGATTTTCAAATAGATATAACATACAGGCCAATAAAACAACTTCCTGCCTTTGTGTTGGTAAGTAACTACTTGACAAACTAAATGAATGACACTTGATTACTAATTATTTCAAGAGTCCTCAATATAAACAATACACCTACAATATTAATCTTAATTTATCAGAACACCTGGTTTTGACAACATGAACAGTTCTGCAGATAAGGCACAAATCATTGTGTCCATTAGTTATTTTTGAAGACTGGTTTTAAAATTTTGACTTGTTTTGTTACTCTAATATAATACAACAATAAATTATAATGTTAGCTTGTCAAAGAGCGAACGTTTGAACACTGACAAATGGAGTCATAATGAACCACCCTCATATTTGTCAAGCTCAATGTGCCAGGCTTACTCCTCTGTATTTACTTCTTTGATCAATGTGCCACAGTTTTACCAGCTGTGGATTTCACCACTGATAAGTTGACTTTGCAATATTTGTCAGCAGAAACTTAACAGCATACATAATTTTACATCAGATAAGAAGAAACAGTCTGCCCAGCTAGCTTTTCAGTTCCCTATTTGAAAAAAAAATCCCTCAAACTTTTAATCCTTCAAATAGCTATCCAAATATATTTTAAATGGCAACTATAATTAGGAGAGTATCTTATCAGTAGTCCTGCTGCCCTGTGTTGACAGCCCTAATTGATCAGTGGTGGAGCAAAAAAAACTGTGAGGAAAAAGACCCATGGTGTTCTCTCATTGGTCCCATGAAATATACTGTACTGTAAGAATGAATTCTTGCAGTTCATTCTCTTTGGGCTGTTTGAAAACCCTTATAGACATTAGTGAAAGACATTCAAGCCTGACATTAGTGGTCTATGGAGGCTCTGTGTAACCCACAACATTTGTGGTTGTGTGGCACAAACATCTGGGCTGCATTCCAGCCCCCTACTAGGCAAAAAAAAAAATCTGACCGCTCCAACAGCTGTTAAGAGGTGTTTTGGGGCTGTACTTTTTACTAAGCCTGCTCCCAAAACAACAGGCTTATTAAAACATGAACATTTCCTTTTAAATTTATTTACTGTCTCAATCAGTACCATGTCTGCCACGAGACTATTCAATATATTGCTGTTAATTTCTGTTAAGTTGTTTTTTTCTTACATTTTTTTCTTACTTTCCCATTATAACGGTGCCCATGTATTGCTGGCGACATTTTAACAACATTGTTGCTGATGCCTTCTTATTGGCTAGTGTGAGATTGTTTCACCCAGTGGTAGCCATTAAGTACTGTGCCTTCACTGTCACTCCTTCAGGGCCCTTTCGTGATGTTCCCGTTGCTTAGTGCTTGCTGTCGTTATCACATGAATCCTGTGTATGACCTGGACTGCCTGACTACTTTCTTTGATTCTGATTCTGTTCCTGCTCCGTGAACCGACTTGGATTGGCTGACGTTCCTGCTCCGTGTACCGACTTGGTTTGGCTGACATTCCTGCTCCGTGTAATGACCCGGTCTGGCTGACGTTCCTGTTCTGTGCATCGACCCGGATTGGCTTCCATTCCTGCTCTTTGTGTCTCTGGCCCGGTTCACTACCATGTCCGGTATTCCGGTAGAGAGTACTTTCCGGTGCTCTGTCTAGAGTGTGCTGACCCAGTTGGTTGCCTCGAGTGTTGTTTTACCATTCAGCTACTGTGACCCATTTATGCTCCTGTACCTCGTATCTCTATACCCCAGGGGTGAAGCAGATCTCGTTTGCTCACTATACGCTTGGCTTATTACTGCATTACCACTGAGGTTGGTCTCCTGGGTGCCTCAGTTAGTTTTCCACCACCTAGCTGTCGCCATCAAGCCTGAGCATCTATTTACCCTTGCTGTCCGGTGCTCAACCGGGTATGAGCTATTCTCATTGGCACACCATACGCTTGGCTTGTTACTGCTCCCCTACTGAGGTTGGTCTCCTGGGCGCCTCAGTCGTCTCTACCATCTGGCAGTTGCCATCGAGCCAAAGCATCTGTTAACCCTTGTTGTCCGGTGCCATTATCCATGGGTCCCAGCTCATGCTGATTCCGTTGGGCGTTCCACGGTTCCTCCGGTTACAGCACTGTCCGGTAGTCCATGATTGCTTCAGGGCCTCACTCACTCTTTGAGGGCATAGTCGCTATTGTGTCACTCTCCAGTAGAAAGTGCTTCTTGGGCCTCGCTATTAGGGCCTACCAGCCTCCTGGCCTAATAGCACCTTCACATTGTTATCTCACTGATTCACATGAACTGTAACCTGACCTGTGTCAGTATATGTATTTGCTCTCTGATATATGTACTGGACCTGTGTGGTTTAATGTTATTTTGTAACCTGTCTTGTGTCAGTTTTAAGTGTTAACTATTGCTGGACCCGTGAGGGTTACTGTATTCTGTATGGTTTCAATAAAACTGTGTTTTACCAAACTGCCTCTGAGTGTACTGAAAACCGTTACACCCATCCTTGATCAATTCTACTTGTTCACATATACTAGTGCATCTCATGTATCTTTTTCAGACCACATTTGTCTTAACATCAGTGGTTTGTTCTTTAAAGGGCAAATATTTTAAAGCTCAGTATTGGGATTGGCCTGTCTCTGTTTTCACAGTATCATGCTTTTTGTGGTTTGGTGTGCTACAGTCCGATACGTTGCCATCTCTAATGATGCCATTCTTTAGTAACACTTTCCTGAGCTACCTCCCCTGTGCTGCCTTGCCTGTGTTGGAGTTCCATCTAGTGACCAGTCTTGATAATGTAGCCAGCTATTGTAATGTTGTTCTTCTCACAGGCTCTGTAGTATGTGTAGCTGAAATCTGTCTCTTGAGGTTTTCATCAGGAGTTCATCTGGTGGTGCCCATTTTTGTCTATGATGTTTTTGCTTCAATTACTTACTAGTCCTCAAGTACACCTTCTACCACCTTCTTGGCTATTGTGTAGCATCATCTGGTTCCAGTCACAGGCCAAACTGGTGACTGACATTCAATTTTGCAGTCGACCTCTTTATCACTGTTTTTTTTGCTGCAACAAGTTAGACAACTCACCCAGGCATCACAGTCTAGCTACTCTCTCTCTACCTTCTACCTTCAGCGGTAGGCAGATGATAATAAAAGTTATAGTCTGGCAACAGTAGGAGGACTTCACATTGCCCATCACTGCCCAATGATGTTGTTGGTTTAGACAACTGCAACAGTTTTCTTTTAGCAAATGGGACACTGACTTTCAAACTCATATGCCACCTGGAGTAAGTATGAGGCAAAGCAACAGCACCATATGGGTGAAAAAAAACTTCCCTTTGACTGGAGTTGGGCTTTAGAGAATTTTATAGCATTTAAAGGGTTAAAAGTAACATTTAAATTTATTGGAATTTTAGGACTCAGTATTTCTCCCCTACTGTGTAGTTAGTTTGTCCAAGAATGATTCTACTTTACAATGATACATAAGGCCCTTAGACTTTTAGACTTCTTTTTTAAGTAAATAATTTAATAAGGAATGGATGTACAGGAAACATATTTTAGCTGCAGATTTTTTAGTTGAGCCACTAATCCTCGTTTTGAAGAAGAAAGTAACAAAAAAGAAAAAAAAGCACTCTAAGCGGCTCATCTGCATAGAAAAGTGTTTCACTCTGGTATTTATCTTATTGAGAGATGCAGGAAAGGCAGTGAAGAGGCAGCTGTGTTTATCTCATTTACGCACATGGTGGAGGCTCTGAACTCCATACAAGGCAGACATTTGAGCTCTCATCATCCACGATATGTCCAGCTGTGCTGAGGAAGCCTATAATAATGCAGAAATTTGAACTACAATACAGCATACAAAGTCTTTCCGGTGCTTTTGCTTTTGACACTCCACTATCATCAATTGTATGTCTTTCAAAATTATGCTATAAACAAACCCAAAGATAAAACTAGTAATAGTATTTTGTTATTTATTTCATGAATGTTCCAAGAAGCAATTTGTTTCTGAAATTATACAGCTCTTTATTCCCTTGGCAACTGGTTGATTTATCAAGTTGTTAATTCAGAGCTATTTCAGTACGGTAAAAACCACTCATTCTACTAATTCACCATATGAGTTGCCTGTTTAAGATGAGATGCTATGAAAACCATCATGATTAGTTTGTTTTTAAAAATATTGATTATAATTGATACAATTACTGTGTGCTAACAAGATACAATGGGGGGTAACAATGTAACAATAAATATTTTAAGGATCTCCTCACATAAATCAATTCCTGTTTCAATCATTCTGAAAGATCTGCCTCAGTTAAAGACAATCACTTATGATTAAATGAGGATATTCTGAAAAGATAAATTGTTGGGGAGTGGGGTTTTTTGGATATGTTTGAGCACCCCTGCTCTACTACTCAAGAGGTTAAAAGCTCCATGCAAATTAGTGGGATTTGAAAATGTGACCCCCCCCCCCCCACTCTCTATGGTGCAACTGGCTTGCTCCAGAGTTGTAACTCTTTTCAGTTTGATGCATAAGGCCAAATATATCTTTAAGTCACCCTAATAACAGAAGTAAGAAAATGAGGAGATTTATACAAATTTTCTCTGTGCCTAATTCAATATAGCTAGCAATTTGGTGAAGGGGAATGATGTGTGCCAGAATTAGGGATAGCCAAAATAGTTTTCATTAAAATGAGACTTGTGAGAAATGGCACTTCTCTTTCTGAGCTGGAAATGTATCTAAAAAAAGCAAAGATTTTCTAATTTTTTCCCACATAGCTCATTGAATTGAAATCATTGATAAGACTGAGTCCTCCTTCCCACATGGCAAGTTTCCCTTCTTTTGCCACAAAATAATATAAAAGAGGTGTCAGGTTGCCGCAGCATATAATTTTGTGTTTGTTAGAGAGAAAGCACATTTTTAGAGCTTGTAAAAACTGGAAAATTAAGTGAAGTTGGAATTTACGTTAGGGAGTCTTGTGGGCAGACAATGTGTTCTCTTTGTTAGGGGAGTTTGGGGATTCTGGGGAATGCAAAGGGAGAAAGGCGATTTACCCAAAGTACTCCAAAATCTTTATTGACTGAGACAGGCAAGTGACCCAAGCTCAAGCTGCTTCCTTACCTGGTTATTCTGTGTCTTATGGAATTCTGGGGGTATGTGAAGGGATAAAGAAGATTTGCCCCAAATACCACAAAATATTATGTGATTGAGAAGAGACAAGCAGTTGATCCACTTTCCTTCCTGCTTCTATTACTGACTGATTGACAGAATATGGTGATGAAAAAACAAAGAGCCTAATTGGCCATGGCAAGGTCAATGCATGGGACAGCAGAATCTGTGCAACAGTCCAATAGAGTACCGATGAGTTGGTATGGGCACCCTCAAAGTGAAATAGACGAAAAATGGCACTTTCCGCTTGTCGAAAAATTGTCCCCGAAAAGTGACGTTTTCCTGCTTTTTTCACCTAGCTCAATGGGTAGAAAAATGTTTCTCCACCACACAAAAGTTTTCCACAGCCATATAAAAGGGTAGCAGGCTGTCACAGCATGCATTCTGTGTTTGTGAGAGGAGGCAGCAGCATGTTTTTGAGCTAGAGAAGATAGACAAATAAAGGCAAATAAAGGGGAATTGAAGTTTAGAGAGTGATTTAGACCCAATATACCCTAAAATTTGGTGTGACTGACTGACAAGACACAGGCAGCTGGGGTCCAAATTGCTTGCTGATTTTACCTTTATTGTCTCTGTGCTGGAGAAGTCTGGGGAAAGAAGTTTTTGTGGACAACTTAAAAAATAAAAATTAAAAAATACATAAATAATTAGACAAATAAATGTATTAGCTGAGTGAGAGCTCTGTGACTGAGGCAGACTTGATAATCAGCAGATGACATTGAGAGTTTTGTTGAGGGCCAAGGAAAGACATTACACTCTATCAGTTGTGTACTGTAGAGATTAAAAACACACATAGTAGTTGAGTAATGTCTAGCAAATGAAAAAGCGGGAGGGGGAAGGTGGAGCAGTGCAGGGATGTGGGAGTAAAGTGTTAGTACAAAAACTGACTGCAGCAACCATTGCCAAGTCCAATAAATGATGATGATCCCTCTGCTCCCAGGGTGGATGTAGCTTGTCAAGATCCCACCAAACACACCATACCAGTCCACCACACCCACTACCATACACATCTGTACTGCTTGTGACTGCAGCGTGCACAGCCATCTGTACTGCGCATGACAGATTATGACAAACATACATTAGTGAATTATTATACAGGATAGGAGAAAAATGTGTTGGAATAAGTGAAAAATGTGTTGGAGTAGGTGAAAAGGAGGAACATTTTGCATTGTAGAAAAGTAGAAAACTTTTGCAAAACAAGAGAAAAACTGTCTGTTTTTCATGAAAAGCCATGCAGGAAATTTTTCTCACTTTTTGCCCACTCCTACTGATGAATTTGCTAATCAAGGCTCATTCCAAGACAGTAAGAGGTATGGAAGTTGCAGGTGCCATAGAGGGTAAAGAGGACTACCAGTTGTCTGGTGAAGGCAAGAGTCAGTGCAGGATGAGGCATCTGAGATATTGCAGGGTTAAAGAATATAATCCTTTGGTTAAGTAGTAATCTACAAACTCTCACCTCTCTTAGTACTGGCACTAACCTCCAGCTCTTGAACACTGTTTTCTAACTTGATAAAACCAAAACACAGTTGAAAAATTTGCACCGAGAAACCCCTTAAATCACCACTCATTCTGCTTAATTTGATGCTCAATTTTTTTAATGAAAGAACATTACCAGGATTGATACATTGAGATTGAAGATTGTTTTATCTACCTCAAACCATTGAAAAGCAGAGTTGACCATGCCAGCACTAGCACCTTGACCCTTTGTACAGCTGGTGCCTTAGCCAACTGAGCTATCCCACCAGATTTCAAGTTTTAGAATGTGGAAAGCATGTTTTCAGCTGTTCACTTATTGGTTAAAGATTTGCATTTGTTAGCATGAAAAATCACAAGAGATATCAGCCAGGATTCACTATTGTGACTTTGTCAGGAAGCATTTGGCTTTAATGTAATCGGACAGATTTTGAACTTTTTTTTTAGTTTTTCTACCAAATGGAAAAAGGCCATCTGGTAGGAAAACTCGATCTAAATGGAATCTCTGCCAAATATTGGTGATTTTAAAGGCTCCTTTACATATAACCTATTTGTTACAAAGTGGCAATACCTCTTTAGATGTATTCTTTTATTTGCTCATTTGAAACAAAATATATGTATAATTACAACAAAGCAATGCACCTGAGCATTCATGGATTTAAAATTTCTATTTAACTCAAGGGTGCAGTTGGTTTGCTCCAGAATTGCTCCTAATTTCTTTTTCCAAATGAGGCCCATTGTATATTAACTAAGATACAGAGGAAATTATGTATCAATGTAATTTTCACTTGCATGCTATGAGGCAGTTCTGAGGCATGCTTCCATTAAAGTTCTAATAACAGCAGAGTAAGTCCACTGGTATGCACAAAAGTAATCGTGGGCTGTTGAGCAAAACAAAAAGGGCAGCCACTGCTGTTGAAGGCTAACACCAGTGGAGCTACACTGGAAGATTTGTACATTGAAATTGCTGTGTACTATCTAGAAAATAAAATTACCTTTGGATGCTAGGGATGTATCCAATGCACAGGGCTAGATTTCCTAATAGGCAGATTAGGCAAATGCTTAGAGCTCCAAAGTTTGAGGAACACCCAAGCTATGCTGGTCACATACATATAGTGATTGTGGGTGTGGCCAGAGTAATCTCAGTGCCCCTGCGCTACTTTTATACCCCATTAAAGGCTATTATTTAAGCCACTGGATGCTGGAGAGCTCTCCAATGGATTGTGGAGTAATGCACTGGAGATCTTGTTCTAGCAATCAAGGTGTTCCAGCATTTTACATTCTTACTTGTTATAGATAAAGGGTATTTTCTATACCAGGAAACAGTGGATGAGACTGGGGTGGAATTATGTGAATAGTGGGGTATAACCATGGAAAGAACTAAGGAAACATAGTATACCTTGCCTGAGGTCACCTGAGGTGTGAATCCAGATGTGACAGTGCATTGCAAACCCAGGCACTGGAGACCTCTCTGGGAATCAAGTAGATAAGGAATAAATGCATATATGAATTCTCAGGGAAAATAGTGGTTAAGTAGACAAATTACTCTCTAAGTCTACGAATGCTTCAGCTGGGAAAGATAGTAAGTGCAGTAAATTTGTTTTTAATTTCATAAACTTATGTGCTCGCACTGCTCCACTTTGACATGCTTCTGTATTAATGACAGACATTTCCATAAGGCTTCCTTCAAGCACTCTCAGCAACCTTTTCATTTAATCTTTAATTATGCTAAATTATTTTCTAACTCAACCTTTGGGTTACGAAATGCCACTGTATATCCTTTGGCTCTCTGTGGGCTATGGGTATTTTAAAACTAATCATCAACACAGGATATTTATAAATGCATAAATGCTACCAATAACATCTTTTATTGCCATTTGTACAAACTAAGAGTGCCACAATTCTGGGGTAAAATAATTGGACATGCAGGACGGGGCAGTTGATTCTTATTTGCAGTCAAATTATAGACCGGGACTCATAAAATGTCCTGTTGAAATCCCTTAAATGTTAGAAAGATCTCTGATGCATTGCAGAACAGTGGTTAAAAGAACCATTTCAAACAATGGGTACTTTAGATTTTCTTTATGTTGCAGACGATTTGTTCTACTTTTTTGCGTGTATGTCCCAAAAAATGCAAAGATGAAAGAAATCACTAAAACACACAGTGAAACTGATGTATTAATGAAAAATGGTGCACTACAGGAACAAACACTGGCATTGATTTAAATATGGCTGTATTCTTTTTTATATTTTTTGGAACTGAATTTCATTACAATCATTAGGAAAAAGAAAATTTGAAAAGAGAGAGGACAACAATGGAAAGCAATCAATTTACAAAGAGATAATACCAATTGATGTTACCAGCATATATTATTATACATCCCAATGAACCTTCAGGAGAAGATGATAGTTTGCAGAGCAGAGTGTCATATGTGATCTCCATGCAGTCAATGCCATGTCTGATACCTGAGTGATCATGGTATAAATTATCCCAGTCTTCCTGTGGAAGGCCAATGACCTGAGGCTTCCATTGACCCTAGCTGTCAGTCTATCTATCTCATAAGTGGTTCATATCTTTTCAGTTATATTAGAAAGTGTGGAAACCATAGAGTGTTGCTGTGAATTTACAGGAGAAGCATGGATTTATACTGTTGTTCTTGTAATGGGATACACAGTTACTTTTGAGGTGAATTCCCAGATCCTAATCCAGACCTCTTGTTACAGGATATAGCCTATATCTTTCTCCCAGGTAAACATATATGTACATTTCAGGCCCCCAGTTCCTCTCACCCATATTTGATAATTTGTTTAGTTCAGGGGACAGTCCTTCAGGGCCATATCTCCAAGTAGGCAGAGTAGGCTCTAAATTTCGAGAGGTACTTCAGCTATGCTTGCCATACCCACATTATGAATTGTGCAATGTTTTCAAAACAATCTAATTTTCCCTGCACCAGTTTATATTCATCTTCACAGGCTACTATTTAACCCCTGGAAGCTACAGATATCTCCAGTGCATTGCAAACATTCCTGGCAGGTCCCATTATTAGTCATGGTAGGGACATCTCTATGTTAATAGAGAGACCTAATGATGCTCTGTATGGGAGCAAGGTGTCTAAGAGAAATTGACAGAGGACACAGTCACAGACTTTTTCTGTGTCTATTGAATAGAACAAGATGATATTTTTGGGGTATGAGCCCACCAAAGAAGGTTGAGATATACAGTTGTGCTCAAAAGTTTGCATACCTTTGGAGAATTGGTAATATATGTACCATTTTTAAAGAAAACATGAGTGAGCAGGCAAAACTCATGGGATTCAACTGTAGATTGTAACAGAATGGCACAATCATAAAACAAAACATGGCAACAAATAAAAAAATGAAATGACCCCCCTTAATACTGTGTATTGCCCCCTTTAGCATCAATGACAGCGTGCAGTCTTTTGATATAGTTATCTATGAGACCCCAAAAAGTCTTTGGTCATCATGCATGAACCATGTGTTTGAGATCTCCCCAGAGTGGCTCGATGATATTAAGAGACTGTGATGGCCACTCCAGAACCTTCACCTTTTTCTGATGTAATCACTGGAGGGTCAACTTGGCCTTGTGCTTAGTTTCATTATCCTGCTGGAAAGTCCAAGTGCGTCCCATGCACAGCTTTCATGCAGAAGAATGCAAATTGTCTGCCAGCATTTTCTGATAACATGCTACATTCATCTTGCCATCAATTTTCACAAGACTCCCCATGCTTCATCGTGGGGATGGTATTCTTTTCTTTATAGTCCTTACTGACCCCTCTCCAAACATAGCTCTTATGGTTGTGACCATAAACCTCTGTTTTGGTCTCGTCGTTCCAAATTACAGTGTGCCAGAAGCAGTGAGGCATGTTAAGGTGTTCTCGGGCATATTGTAAACGGGCTTGTTTTGTGACATTGGTGCAGTAAAGACTTCTTTCTGGCAAACTCAACCATGCAGCTAATTTTTGTTCAAGTATTCTCATATTGAGCTTCTTGAAACAACCACACTGTCTTTTTCCAGAGCAGCCTGTATTTCTCCTGAGGTTACCTGATGGGTTTAGTTTGTATTGCGAACAATTCTTCTGGCAGTTGTTCGTGAAATCTTTTTTGGTCTACCTGACCTTGGCTTGGTATCAAGAAATCCCCGCATTTTCCACTTCTTAATAAGTGAATGAACAGTACTGATTGGCATTCCTTTTCAAGGTTTTGGATATCTTTTTATATCCTTTTCCATCTTTATAAAGTACCTTGTTACGCAGGTCTTTTGACAGTTCTTTTCTGCTTCCCGTGGCTCAGTATCTAGCCTGCTTAGCGCATCCACGTGAGAGCTAACAAATGTACAGACTATTTATACACAAACACTAACTGCAATTTAAAAAGTCACAGGTGTGGGAAATTAACCTTTAATTGCCATTTTAACCTGTGTGTGTCACCTTATGTGTCTGTAACAAGGCTAAATATCCAAGGGTATGTAAACTTTTGATCAGGGTCATTTGGGTGATTTCTTTTATCATTATGATTTAAAAATGACCCAAACAACTATGTGATAATAAATGACTTCATATGATCACTGTCCTTAAATGATCTTTGCATGATCAGTCATATTTTCAAAATCAATGCCAAAATGTCACAATTTCTGCCAGGGTATGCAAACTTTTTAGCACAGCTGCATGCATGTATTATCAGATGACTGTCTGGCAGGGATTAAGCACACCAATGTATTAGAAAGTATCTTAACAAAAATTTGTGACACAACTTAATACAGATATAGGCCTGAGACTTCCAGATAACCGTCCTTGGGGATCAGAGTGATTTTTGCTAGATATGCCTCCTAGGGGAAGGAATAACTATGAAGAACCCTGAAAAAATAGGTTAGCAAATGTGGGAAATCATCCATTTATAAAACCAACTTCTAAAAACATCAGGTCCATGATGTGTGTTAGATTTTATCTGCGTTTAGTCTCCATCAATCCCTCAATGGAGATGGGGATTTTCAGTGTCTCAACACATGCAAAACATTTTTGGTTAGTTTACATAGATTTTATATGGCAGTATCTTCATATGTTGTGAATCAGTGTGCAAGTATTCAAAATAAGAGGTCAATATGTCTGCCATTTGTAGCAAATATTCTTGGCAACGGTGACTATCGAGATGCAGGATATAGTTTTTTTTCTGTGTCTATTCCTAAGTCTATTATGTTGGATTTTATATTTCTTTATCACACAATTTTGTTTCAACCTCTTCATAGCTAGCTCATTCCGGTGTTGAAGGAGCTGTTTAATTTTGCTGCAATTAGTTAAGAATTTAGATTCTTCCTGAGCTGATAAGTTAGTATGGTATTTATTTTGTAGGATGGTTAATGAACAATTTAGGTCAATCAGACTATGAGTCCAAATTAATTTTTTAGCAGTGGCTTTGAGGTTGCAGTGTCTATGATAACTGCAATAACTTGTCCATTGTAGGTTGAAATGTCTGTGTCTGGAAGGTCTTGTAAAACAAAGCAAAAAGTATTATCTCAAAATTCTTATGATTTTTCAGTAGCTGGCTAGAGTCGATCTTCACATTTGTTGACTTGATCAGTTTCTCTTTCTTTCTTTCTTGGAATCGATTTTGATTTAAAATGACTTAAGACTGAGCAGTCAGTGAAATTTGTTTTATTATTTGCAAATATGAAGTCGGTTTCACTTGTATTACCATTAGGGATTTTCCATCACCATTTTCTATGGTCCTTTTTCCTGTTGACTGAATTAATGATATTCAGATTTAGTTCCTCTGCAAATTCCATCAGTTGGTTGCCTCTGTCATCTCTTTTTCAAATTTACATGTTCTGAATGTTTTTTCTCCATTTTGGATCTCCCATTACAAATTTGTAGTGGTAATTATCCTGTTTGTAGAGGCGTAATAAATCATGATGAAATTCTTCAACTTCATCATCATGGTAGCTACTTGTAGGGGTATAATCTTGAATGATTTAAAGAACAGTCTTTTGTTAATCTAGAATTCGATTTCTCCACATCATCCAGCATTGGTTCCTTTACAGTACAGCCAGTTTCATCTTCTAATTTGACTCAATCTTCATCTATTTTACAAGACTCACATAAGCCGATGATTTCCCACCTGATGTGATTTCTTTCTTATTAAGGTTCTTCTAAGCATGAAAATGTAGTCATAAATTGAATGTTAAGAGTTCCAATGTCTAAAGACCAAAGGCAGCCTGATAGAACCTGGTGATTCTTAAAGGAATAGTAATACTTAGTTTTAACTTTATTTTATTTTGTAGGCATTAAAAAAAACATGAAGAATGATATAAGTCTTATCTCTCAAACCTTTATGGTTTATGAGATATTCACAAGCAAAGTTTCCCTCTCCCGCCCCTTTTACCTACTGTAAACAATCTCTTCTCAGATGATGAATGAAGTCTATAGACTGGACAGATAACAGAAGGGGACACTCTTATTCCTATGAAAACAATGAAATCCCTGCCCCCATTGACAAGCTTTTCAGGTTTTTCCCTTATCTTAATTGAAGATTGTCCCTCTCTGCAGTCTACCTGGCCACCTCCCTTCTGCTCTAGCTGAAGAGTGTGACATCAGTAAAAGGGGAGGGAGGGGGAAACTTTGCTTGTGAATATCTCATAAACCATAAAGGTTTGAGAGATAAGACTTATATCATTCTTCATGTTTTTTTAATGCCTACAAAATAAAATAAAGTTAAAACGAAGTATTACTATCCCTTTAACACCCTCTGCCATTGAGCTGGTTTTTCCACTGCTGTAGGAAGTAGCTCGCAAGCCTCCAGGGAATGAGGGTCATTGTTTCTGTTGTAAAGTCATGCTTTGGGAATGGAATATTATCTGCCACACAGGTCCAGTGCAGGTTGGATCAATTTAGACTGTTGTCTTAGCTGTGATCTGTCCATCGTGGGTGACCCTGCCAGGAGTATATGCTCTTGATGGCATAATTCTCGGCTTCATTGAGACATGCAAACACTCCCACCATCATAAGGCATCTACCCATGGGAGTGCTCTTCCACAGATATTGATATTGGTATTATTGTCTATGGGATGCCAGTGGGGTGAGAAATGCATTGCTTTGCTTTGCTTTGCATTGCTTTGCAATGAGTTGCTTGCCCCCTCAGACACCCAAGGTGTTAATGGCACAGATACTATAGAATAAGTGCAAGATTTAAGTTGGATGAAAATAAAAATATATAATACAACATAATGTTGCCATAATTTGGTATTAAATGTATATGATAACTAATTTTGATGACTTTATGTAACGGTTTTGTAGGACACTCAGACCAGCAGGTTAGAATAAAACACAGTTTTATTAATAAAACAAGAAAGACCACCCTCTATAGGCAATACAGAATAATTGAAAAGAACAGTAGCGTATAGATGCCCGCTCAGGCACAGTATACAGAGAAATGAAGATATATATACTGTCACAGGACAGACACAGAAAATATAAGGGTACTCAATGGTTAGAGTACATATAAATCAATCACTCTCTGTTGTGGTGTGTTTGACACGCCTAAGATGGTAATGGAGCAATAAGAGGTGCTAGATGAGAAAACACCTGTAATATATAGAACAGAGACTACTGCTTTGCTGGGCAGGAACTGAGGCCAAACACTCTGCTAGAGTATAGGAGCTAGAGCCACTGGCACCCCAACCGGTGCATAAACAGAGAGCAAGTGCACTGCAAGAGCAGGGAATAATATCGCCACAAGCCCCCACGGGCGTTGAAATGGAGACTAATTACACTTCAAGAGCGAGGATGACTAGAGCCAATAGCCCCCACAGGCGTTGTAACGGAGACTAATTACACTGCAAGAGCGAGGACAACTAGAGCCAATAGCCCCCACGGGCGTTGTAATGGAGACTAATTACACTGCAAGAGCTCAACAGACAGGAGCCAATGGCGCCTCCTGCGGGCATGGTAATGGAGACCGACTACACAGGAATGCTTAGCTGGAAGAGCCACAGACACCCAGACAGGCGCTGGAAGATAACCAAGGCTCGGCAAGTGTAGCGGAAGGCTCAGGGTAACGGCTCTGCAAGTGTTAATGGAGGCTCAGTAAACGGAGACAATGGCTCTGGAAGTGTTAATGGAGGCTCAGTAAATGGAGACAACTGCTCTGCAAGTGTTAACGGAGGCTCAGAGAATGGAGGCACGGCTCTGCAAGTGTTAACGTAAGGCACGGTGCTCTGTAGGAGTAAACGGAGGCCCAGAGTAACGGAGTAAGCAGGCTCAGCTCGAGAAAATGGAGAGGCCCAGTACACAGATGGCAATGACACAGTCAGCCCTGCCACAGCACAGTGGAAGTCAGAATGTCGCCTAGGCGACACTACAGCAGCGAACAGCAGGAACACAGGTAGGGTCAACAACGAGCCGGTTCAGATCATGGAGCAGGAAGTCAGCCAGGCCGGGTCTAATCAAGGTGCAGGAAACAAGGAGCGTAGTCAGACAGGCCAAGTCGGTACACAGGAAGCAGGAACACTGGAACACAGCTACACAGCAATACTGGCTCAGGAACACCACAAAAGGGCACCTGACAGGTGCCAAAGGCCGGGTATAAATAGGCCATACTGGGCGTGCCAAACAAGCTCAGCCAATGGGAGCGCACCACAGCAAAGAGTGACAGAGGAAGATCACGGGCACCGTGATACTTTAACAGTTGTTAAACTATTCCCTGTGGTGCAATTCGTTTGCGCTAGAACTGAAGCACTTTACATTAATATATCAGCCTCAGAGTAATTTTATCCTGCATTTTTACGTACAAATGAACTTTATTTCCATTGTAACCTTATTGCCTACCCTGTATCATACTAGCTAGTCTGTCATCTAACATCCATGCAACCATCCTCATTGTCTCTGCTGTACTATTTTATCTCCTCTTTAGATGGATTAACATTTCTGAACAGGGTTCAGGGGTAGGGTATATGAAGCAAGGATGTGGTACAATCAGATCCACATGAAGATATGAAATATGAATGAAAGGAGCAATATGTTTATTTATGTAGTGTCACAGCGCTCTGGTAATAGGGTGATAGGCATGTTTTTTTATTAAACATTTGTCAGGGCCTATGACGATTCAAAACACTTGCCTAAGGACAATTCTGAACTTTGCTCTGAGAAAAAGCTATTACCATCAGGTAATTTAAAATCAATATTGAAATGCAGGTTACAATTTGAGCAGCATAAACAATGACTCACATATCAAATGGTATGATCAGTGTAGAATCTAATTATTGTACTGATCACTGCTTTTCATATGTTAGTCTCTGTTTGTGTTGCTCAAATATTAACCTGTTGAAATAAACTTTTGATATTGATTTTAAATTGCCAGATGGTGGCAGCTTTCTCTCACAGCTACAGAGGTGAACAGAAAAGTATGTGTAATCCACTTAGGATTGTTGCATTTTTCACACCTACATCGTTATTGTAGATTTAAATCTAAGTTTTAATAATAGGCAAATAACCTCATTAAGCAAATGGCACACAAACATGATACTTTGTCAGCATTGTTTATACACTACTGATTCAACAATTTCCTGAAACTGACGGTCAGTCTTAGTTTTGAGGATCTTTTCCCCAATCCTCTATACAGAGCTGCTTCAACTAGCTGAAATTTATTTCAGTGCTTCCTTTATGGATAGCTTACTTCACACAACTTTTAATGATGTTTAGTTCTGGACTTTGACTAGGCTATTTCAAAATGCTGAATTTCTTCTTCTGCAACCAGTCTTCCATAGATAATTTGTATGTTAGGATCATGATGTTACATGACAAACTTTCAGTTCAGTTTCAGCTCATGGACAGATGGTCTGCCATTCTTCTCTAGCATCATCTGCTACACTGGAGAATTCATAGTTGTGTCAGTGACTACAAGCTGCCCATGTTCTGAGGCAGCAAAAAAAACATCATACTCTACCTTTGACTATGCCCAGAGAACATTATTCCAGAAGGCTTATGGATCATCTATCAGACAGGCAGCAATATTCTTTTTACAGAACAGTGGTCCCCTCCTAGCTATCCCCCATTAATCCCATTCCTTTTATGATCATTCAGCCATGAACACCTTACCATGAGATTCTTTGTGGCCCAATTGATGATATCTGGGGTCACTCTTGGAGACATTTTGGCAGGACAGCTTTCCTAGGTTGGATAAAAGTGGTCTTGAACCTTTGTTTGTAGAAAATCTATTTAACAGTAGATGGAAGAAACCCCAAAACCTTAGCAATGATTTTGTAACCTTTTCTGAGGTCTTCAGAGATGTCGTTTTGATCGTAGCATTGCATGCCTCCAAACAACATCATCCTAATTATTCCCTTAATTATGCTTCTGGAATCAGGGGTTCACTTACTTCTGCATATACTCAGCCTTGTATGTACTCATTGTTTTCCTAATTTTATATAATTTTGTTTCAAAAGACAAGGTCTTGATAATATCACCCCTATTAGCTATTTAGACAAGGATTGTTTTTCATTAAAAAAGCTATAATTGTACCTCCAATGAATTTCTGTAATTATCATTTGGGTTCACAAACGTTTTCCCACCATGGTTAATCTCTATTCATATATCTTCACACAACTTGGGATGTTCTTTTAGACCTTTTAAACACCTCTGGACTGAAAAGCATAATAAAAGGGTGAGTTTCAGTTGCCACAGTACCTCTTTGTTTTTTACATATTTTCATGGGTTGATTTCAGTGTACCCTGATATGTTGAGCTGCCTTTTCTCTCTTTATGTGAGCCAACTCCTAAAGCTCATTCTGTATACCTCTTTTTTTACTCCCAGGCAGTACATATTCACAATTTTCACCATCCCTTTCAAGAGCAACTGAAATGTGGAGAGTGACTTACTTGCTGGGAGTAGACCTGTTCAAGATATTGAGGTTACACTGTAAGTCCTGTTAGACCAGCAGAGTAGCAGAAAAGGGGTATTGTTGTTCTGTGAGCACAAACTCCATAAACATTAGTGAAGGGCTTCCAAGCACATCATTAAGGGTTTATGAAGACTGCATCGTGTGACGTTTCTAGCCATGAACCACAACATTTTGAGTTGCATTTTAGACCAGTGCAAACCAAGAAGATCAGTTTTCTGACCCCCACCCCCTGAAAAACAGCTGCCAAGAGCTGTTTTGGGGCTGTGAGGCATGAGCAGAATCTCCTCCAATATCTCAGGAGTATCTATATGCTTTCCTCAAGGGACTGAGAAAAGAACAATGACACTAGGGCCACATTCTACTAAATAATGTAATGACATTTAACAGAAAATTTAGTTTATACTGATTATTATATCACTTTAATGGGATAGTAATACTTAATTTTATATTTATTTATTATTATAGGCATTAAAAAAATGAAGAATGATGTAAGTCATATATCTAAAACCTTTATGGTTTGAGAGATATTCGCTACAAAAGTCCCCCCCCTCTCTGATGTCAGCACTTTAGATGACAGACTTGGATTCTGATCCCATGACCGACCAGCGGCTCTTTAGCAGAGCCAAGATCGCGATCTTTAAAAAAAACTACTTAATTGGAACGGTCTACAAAGTGTGCCTGGTTTGCAAGCACACTTTGTAGATAGTTCCAATGAAGTAGTTTTTTTTAATGATCATGAGCTTGGTTCTGCTGAAGAGCTGCCGGATGGTCTGTGGACCAGAATCCAGTTCTGTCAGCTAGATGGCAGACTTGACAGAAACAGTCAGTAATAGGGAGCTTAAGTTGCGAATATCTCTCAAACCATAAAGGTTTGAGAGATAAGACTTACATAGTTGTTAATATTTTTTTAATGCCTACAATACTTAATAAACATAAAATAACATATTATTATCCCTTTAAAGGAAAATTGTTATCAAGAAACAAGTTTTATTTATTTTAAAAAAATGCTAAAATAAATATACAAGTGTTTGACTTAGGCTTTTATGCAAATTACTTTATGTATATCTCCCCTTATTTCCTAGCCATTGACTAAGTAGCCCTGTTCAACTACTGTAAAATCTAACATCCATTCAAGTAAGAATGGTACTGTATACTTATTTTTATCAGTGCTCCTTAGGCTCTTATCAGGGGAAGGATTTTTATGTAGTTCAGTTTAATTAATAGCAGTTTAATTATAGCTCAGATCACTGTAGTATAGGTACATTTTAAATACCCATGCTTCACAAGCTCACATAGAAATCTCCAAAACTATTGAAGTACAAATAGATTTATGCAACTCACTCACTATTGGCTGTGTATTTTTACCTCCATTGGGAATATCCCAACTAAAACTACCAATACCAAAGCAACACACATTCTCAAAAAAAAACACTGTACATATTTCCAGCTACAGATATAGAAATATGTAGCACATGTTTGTGGGAGGACGCCCAATATATAACTAGTACGTTTTTCAGAAGAGTCTTCAGAATAGAAACATGTATATACTCCCACACTGTAGATAGAACATAATAATACACAATAACAATACACATTTTTAAACAAAATAATAGTGAACCTGTTAAATAAGATTGCTTTTTGGAGCATGGTGCAGTCATGTGCACTAGGTTTCCATATATAGTATAGGTTGGTAAGGATGTTTATGACTAGATCTTTTATTAAATATTTGTTATATAATATGCTGATTCCAAACTTGACATCACATCACCACTTCTTGGTGAGATCCAACACTTGAAGCTCATGCTGTACATCTCCTTCAAAACCTCCAGGTATTTGGCTTAAATCTATGAGCTGCAATGTATTGCATACCATACTGGCACTCAAGGAGGATCTCTTCCCAGTAATGTTAGGTCAATCGAAAAATACTATACACCCTTGTAAAAAAAAAGTTTTATCAACTATCACATGCTGAAGGCAATTTCACTACCTACGATTACATTTATAAAACTAGCATATGTTCAAAATTGTCTATTTGCATAAGACTGCAAATGTATGTTGATGAGCCAAAAGGGAGTCAAAAGATTTAAATGCAAATCCAACCATAATTGGCTTAGAGTAAAGGAATAATAATATATAAAATGCTTTATGCTAACATCTCTATTAGTTTTCTAAGGCCTGAGGGAGCAGACATTCCTGCCTTTTCCAGGACTAAATACAAACAACACAAACAAGATTGAATAAATGATCTGAATAGGACCAATTACATGACTTAAAGGTCAAGTTTAGGATTATACTTTAGGGATAGGATTTTAGGAATGTTAACATATGAATAACTACGTTTTAAATATATTAGCAATAAGTATGTGATACTTAAAGCTCTATCAACCTATTTCATTTTTTTGGTCTTAGTGTTCCATAGAACTCTGATTTCAATTAAGAACAGAGACTCCAGTTATATCATATGTCAATCTTGTACTAAAATTAGAAAAACAGTAATAAATGGAAAAATAATCACAATAGCATAGTATTAAGTGGGTGTTATAATGGCTTTCTAGTCCTTTACATTGTTTTGCAGTGTATATAAAAGTGTCATCGATAACAGGCAGTGAATTGGTGTGTGCTTTTATTCTGTTATAGGTTAGATTAAGTTAATCACTCACAAGCTTCAAACTGATGAATAACTGTGAAGACAGTGTAGTGTTAGGATTTGTCACACAGTGAAATGTTCAAAGACAACATATAATACCTTCAGTTATTTATACAAACAGTTCTTTTTGTCGTTAGTATTAATTTATCCCAGCCATTACAGACTGATATATGCAGATAAATTGGAAATTGCATTTTGTATGAAGTCAACAATGACACTTGTTGATATACTGTATAAATAGATTGGAGTAAGCTGCCTATTTGTTCTATTTTCCCATTTATACCTGAACTTACCTGTGCTTCTAGTTTGAAAGATTATTCAAAATGGTGTGCAAATATGATATTCAAGTGAATAATTATTTTTTTCTTTGCATTATCCATCTAATGCACCTGACATTAGTGAGGCAAATGTAGTAACTAATTGATTTAAATGAAGCCTTTAACCCCTGCTACATTTATGGACATTTTGGGAATTTTTTTCTAACTTCAGTGATTCAGCTATGGATCCACCACTAGGTGCTAATTGACTAGAGGAATATGTCATGGCTTGTACATTTGTGACTCTGTCTTCTCATTTGTGATTGGCTGGTAAATAGTTCTCCAGGGGTTTGGGAGCCAGGTGAGTCTGGGAGAATTTTTAAAGGCATTGGCTGTATATTAGCCAATCCCTGTTTATTTCTTTTTACAGCATCTTGACCGATGTCCTGGCCAGAACTGAGGACTTTTTTTGCGTGGGGGGTTGCATTTTGTTTTAATTTATTTGTGACTGTGAGATTTTAGTTTTTTTTATTTTGTTATATTTCTTTAGGCTTATGGATGCTCATAGATGTCAAGACACAGGTATCCAAAATACAACTGGACCTCAATATCGAGATGAGTATGCTTTTTTCCAAAACCCACACACACAGAGGATGAAAGGGATCCCACGGATCCCTTAAATTCATTCTAAAGAATTCATATGTGTTTTCCAGATCCAATTTTATTTTATTTTCAGTTAATTGACTTTAAAATTAATGTGAGATTATTTGACCTCATTTTTTAACACTGTCTATCCTGATATCTTTGGAGGGATGGCTTTAGATTGCTCATTTTGAGTAATTTTTTATTTTGTTTTGTTTTATTTTACTCATATTAACCCATTTGATTTAGTGTGGTGCACTGGTACCGAGAGATTAATATTTTTTCTCTGCATGGTAGTTGGGAGGGTAGTTTTTTCTTTTTACATGTAACATGGTGGTTAATCCTTCTGTTGCCAGTGTAGTGAGACAGCTGTGATCTGACAATGGAAGAACTGAACATTTTGTGTATGGGGAGGCTGTAGGTGTAAGGGCTTGGTAGAGACAGTTTCTTAATTTTTAAAATGGAGGATAACCCCTCCATTGCCATGCAACAAGATTCCCTGGACTGATCTAGACCAAGGGAAGAGATCAATGTCTGGCCACTACAGAAAAAAGTCAAGTTTTTCACAGGAATTTCTATAGAAAATGTTCTGCTTTCTCCATTTCGTGCTCACAGAAAATGCATAGCATTCTTATTTTCCAGTGAGAATGTTGCTGTTTTCTCCATATTCTTTCTATAACTAAGAAAATTCTTATCACCATACAATAAAAACCCAGAATTTCATGTTGTGCAATAACAAGCAATATGTCTCCACAAACTGCACATTGTGTGGTGCAATGTCCACACATAGCAATGTTGTGGAGACCAATAGAATGGAGGGAATAATAGAAGATCTGCAAAATTTCTATCCTGCATTGGATTTATCTACTTTAACACTCAGTAGTATTACAGCAGGAATTCTCTCTCTTGTAGAAAGCATAGGAACAAGCTGCCAAGATCTCATAGGAATTGTACTTGATTTTCACTCCAAGGAATTTTTGTAAAACAGAGAAAAATTGTGGGTGTTTCATGATGATTTTTGCAAAATGACAACATTTTGTCCATCCCTAATTTGTACATTTTCTCTAAGGACTTCTAGGATCAGTGGTGATTTGTTCCAATTAGCACACTCACAACATCAATTCTATTTAGCATAATACTATGTAGCAGAAATAGTAAGTTACCCAAATATAACTGACAGTACAGCCTGAGCAGTAATAATAAATGTCATTTTTTGGAAAATGTAAAGCTTGACTGCTAGAGAGGCCTTCAGCATATTGTTTTGTTCATGTGAAACTATATATTTCATTAGACAACATCCATCATTCTAATCCAGCCACTGACTGAAGGGCCACAGTTTCCCCACCCTGATGAATAGCTGAATAAAAACCACAGATCTACAAAACTACAAATTAATTTCTCATTTGAGAAGAGAAGCTAATTCACAATGGATTAGAAGCTATAATTGGTCTGTTCCAGACACATAAGTCTATTTATAAATTGCATTCTGTGTCTGTTTGGCATAATTATGGCACTGCTTGAGTCACGAGAACTTCCCACTGCATTCTGCTTATTTGTGTAATGAAAAGTTTATACCTCTGATTTTTCCAGTTCTAGTCATGCTGATTTAGAAAGAATGAAAATACAATATTGGTGTTTTTTGTTTTTATTTTTAATCAATACAATATTACATATTTTAGAACAATATAATCATTTTAACCTAATGTTAATCTAGTGTTCTGCGATCTATAACATAAAAGCAGTGCATCTACAAAGTATAACTGCAGCTAAAATGTATTATGCATATTGTTTATGCTGTGCATTAGGTCTCAGTGGAACTGCAAGCTTTCATAATGATGAGACATTCTGAGCTAGAACAACAGACCACACTACTCCAATTTAACATCTGTGTTAAAAGAAAGCAAAGCTTTATGAAATCACCCCACATCCTATAATCCAGTTTTTTAACTGATACAGAAGATATCTCAGTAAAACTGTAACAGTATGATTTGATCCATCACAGTACAGTTAACTTAAAATAATGAAAAATGTATCTTACAGCTAAGTCTTTTGCTTTTCTGTTCAGCACTGCTAATCCCAATTTGGGAGCAGCAGCATTATACATTTACAGCCTTCAGTACAAAGGTCACTCCTGGGAAAAATGCACTAAAATTCAATCAGAGTCCAGATTGGTGATGCTGTGATGTCTGCACTAATTCCATGTTGTCATATGCACTAAGAAGTCTTCACCATCATATCCATATATATGTTGCAAATACGCAGATGTTGTTATGCTTTCTCCATGCCTTCACAAGGTTTCTGTTGTTGCAATGTATATGCTGCATATTTATGAGCCATAACTGTATTCCCATGTGTATGTGTATTAATGTGACTATTGATAAGCACAGAGAAGTGGCTATGCCACCAGAATTCATAGACCTAGTTTCTCCAAACTGAGGTGGAGAAGTTGAGCTCTTCTATGGAACCACAATGGACAGTTTGCTGTCTACGGGAGAGCAGAGATAGTTTCTCTGTCTGGTATATGTGTACTTGAATGATCAGTGAAGTGGGACGGGATTGTTTATATTATACCCCTTTGAGCAATTCAGGGGTGAGCATCTCATTGCAGAGCAATGCTTTGCACATCCCTATGGCAATTAAATAGGTTAGAAAGGGCTGTTGATGTTTTTGGTGCTGCAGTTGGACCGTATCTTTTTCATTCACCCACTTGCCTTCTCTAACACATTACCAGCATTACTTTGCATTACTTCAACCCTATATACTAATTATTAAAGTGTGTCCTCCTCTTCCATAGATAATTCTTAGTGCATATTCTCCATGAAGTATCAAAACACGTTGCCAGACACACTTCACCATTGTATTAACCTTTAGTGCCTCTCCCCTACTAGCTTCTCCTTCCATGAGCTGGTGCATTTGAGTCTGAAGAGAGAACTGATGAATACTTATTCTGTTTCATTACTGATCTATCATGCTGTAAATAGCCTCCTTGTAGGAGGTACAGCAACATATAGTGGTTGAATTTTAGGATTAGGGCTCTACATTTAAAATTATGCTATTTGCATAGGTTGGAGTAACAAAAATTAACAAATAAATTACTGACATTTAAACACTTCCAGACAATACTATTTTGTGACAGTGTCAAATTTCACCGTTCTTACTCTGTGTTTATTAAAGGATCTGTAAAGTTTTTAAAGGGGAACATTCACCTAAAATAAAAATTTGACCATGGGTTTTAATCATTAAAAGAAGATTAGCGCTGTTTTTTATTTAACTCACCTAATAGTGGAATTATTTAGCCTTCAGATTGGGCACTTCTGCATTCTGCGGGACCCAGTATGTCCCGCATGACTCCTCAGGACTTCTCATATGTCCCAGGGAGCACTTTCACGTTCCCCTTCGTAGCTGTATTTCTGTGGGCTAACGTTACAGCAAACTCCATTTACCATGCTACTATCACAGTGCCTGTGATTCCTGTCACTCTCAGTTGTGGCTGTCACTGATTTGCTGACTGAGTTTGACCCGCCTCCTGATGACCTTTTTATACCTGGCTATCACATCTGTCAGATGCCCTTTCGTGGTGTTCCTGAGCCAGTAGTGCTGTTGCTGTGTTCCTGTATTCTGAGTTCTTGTGTACCGATTCGGCTTGTCCTGACCATTCTCCAGTGTACCTGCTTGTGTATGACCCGGCTCGTCTGCGTACCACCCTTGGATCCTGACCCGGCTAGACTGACGTTCTTGCTTGTGTATGACCCTGCTTGTATGACTGCCTCCTACGTGCTCCGACCCGGCCCGGCTGACTTCCTGCTCTGAAGATCGACTTCCAGCTTGTTCCTGTGACCTGCGTTCCTGTTGTCGCCGCCGCGACATTTCCAGTCTCTGCTGCCCGCGTCAGTGTGACTGCCTTGCCTGGTGCTTCTCTCAATTAAGTGCTGTGCCTCGTCACTTGTGCAGAGCTGTGTGTATTCTGTGGGCCTTCCTCTCCGTGCAGAGCCTTGCAGTAGCGCTGAAGCCTCGAGTAAACGTACATTTTAACTCTTGCAGTGCTGCCTCGAATTCACTCTCTCTATCTCCTGTACGAGCCTCGTTACCCATGATACTGCTGCTGAGTTGGCCGCTCTCCGTCGGCAACTCTAGTCTACCATTGCAGAGTGTTCACATAGTTTGGGTCGTTTGGGCACTTAAGGCTCTCCGGTATTGGTTACCGACGATATCATTGACACAGAGTGTTGGCAGAAAGGCTTCAGTGTTGGCTTATCCGGTACTATGCCCGAGGGGGCTAGTGGCTCTTGCTTTATTATTACTGCATTCGATTACACCTGAGGAGGCTGTTAGCTCTTGCACTGCCGGCCGGTTTCCGTTACGCCTGGGGGGGCTATTTGCACTTGCACAAATGAAAGCAGTTCCTGTAACTACGCCCGTGGGGGCTAAGTTGTTTCCCATTCTGCTTACCATCCAACACCTTGGCAAGGCAGCTCGATCCTCAGCACTTGATGAACATTGTATATACAGCACAGCCTTTTTAACATCCAGGACGTGTCAAACCTCCACATCTGAGACAGACTGTCATTTGGACATTAACCCCTTGGGGGTCCATACCATCCTAGTGCATACTGTTTTGCATTTATGTCTATTGCGCTATTACCCTTGTAATATCTCAGTATACTTTATCTGTGTATTACCTACCGCCTCTAGAGGGTGTACTTGTGCATTATTCACTTTAATAAAGTGTGTTTTATTTTCACTTATTGGTCTGAGAGTCCTAAAAAAATGTAACAGCTACTGAGATTGCAACCTCATTACAACATTACATTACATTACATTACAAACATGACATAGCAATACCTATCCTCAAGAACAATACCCCTGATAGTAGTACACTTTCTAGCTATTGAATGGTTTATCTCCTACCTTTGCATCTAAGCTCTTGGAGTTTCTCGCATTCTCCCATCTAGGGGTGGGTAAAAAGTGAGAAAAATTTCCTGCACGACTTTTCGTGAAAAACTGCAGATTTTTCACTTTTTTTGTGAAAGTTTTCTCTTTTTCTCCAATGCTAAATTTTCCTCCTTTTCCAGCTAATTGTTTGCCTATTCCATCACTTTAGTCTCCTATTCTAAAACATTTTTCACCTATTCAACACATTTTTCTCCTATTCCAACATTTTTTCCTATTGCAACACATTTTTTGATATGTTTTACATGGTACAACATTTCCCAGCACAATATTACTTCTTCTGAGGGCTTTAGTGAGAAATAAGTAGCTGGAAGTCAAAGTTGTGAGTCCAACAGCAACATATGCCTTGAAAAATGAGTTAACATGCAGAGTGCATTTGTCTTTTGCCCACAACTCTCACTTCCTTCTTAAGTGACACTGGCACATATTCATGATGATGTCAAGTGATTAAACAAAATAAAGTACAATTTGGTGGGACCTTGACAAACTGCATCCACCACAGGAGGAGAGGGATCATCATCATTTATTGCACATGCTGCAGCAACAATTGCTGCAGTCAGTTTTGCACTAACACTTTACTCCCGTGCCCCTGCACTTCCTCCACCTTTCCCCCTCGTGTGCATTTGCTAGACATTACTCAACTACTATGTGTGCTTTTACTCTCTACAGTACACAACTGATGAAGTATGATGTCTTTCCTTGGCCCTCAACAAAATTCTCAATGTCGTCTGCTGTTTATCAAGTCTGCTTCAGTCACAGAGCTTGAAGTCAGCTATTTATTTGTTTAATTATTTGTGTTTTTGTTTGCTTGTGTGTTTTTTATTTATTTTTTTAAGTTGCCCACCACATTTTATCAGAGTTAGTCCCAAAAAAGATATATATAACTAAAACATAATCAACAACTTCTTTCCCCAGACTTCCCCAGCACAAAGACAATAAAAGTAAAATCAGCAAGCAATTTGGACCCCAGCTGCCTGTGTCTTGCCAGTCAGTCACACCAAATTTTGGGGTATTTTGGGTCAACCTCCTTCCTCCCTTCTTCTCCCCATTGTGCCCCCAGACTCCCCTACTACAGCAAACAAATGTCCTATCTAAATGACTGCCTAAACTAATCTCCAATTCCCTTTTATTTGCCTATCTTCTCTAGCTCAAAAACATGCTGCCCTCTCCTCTCACAAACACAGAATGGCTGCTGTGAGAGCCTGACAGCCTCTTATACGGATGTAGAAAATTTTTGTGAGGTGGAGAAACATTTTTCTACCCATTTATTTTAATACAATGAGCTAGGCGAAAAAGCGTGAAAAAGTGGAAAAAAATGCACTTTTCGCAGAATAGTTTTCACCAAGTGGAAAGTGCCATTTTTCCCCAATTTCAGTTTGAGGCAAAAATTTTCCCCCATCCCTACTCCCATCTTCATGATTCTCTTAGCACTTACACAGCCAACCAAAACCATTAAAATATGTCTTTCATACAGCTCAAGCCCTAGAAACTGCTCTCACATAAAATCACACATTTTCAACAAGCCAGAATGCACTGGCTTTCTTCATGCATCCAAGGCACTTATAATTTATTTATTTATGTCTATGAGAACTCTCGCACTGTATTCCACTTATTATTATTTTTATTCATATAGCGCCAACTAATTCAGCAACAATGTTCAATTGGGAATAGACATACAGAGGTATTAAATAGTACAACCAAATGTTGAGAAACAGAAGGATCAGAGGGCCCTGCTTATGAGAGCTTACAGTCTATGTACGCTGTATGTCTTCTGTAATAACTTTTAAGCTTTTGAACAAGAATCACACTTCTATTGTTTCAATTCGTAATGCACTTGTAATCCTGTATTATCTAAACCTTTAAATTGTAAAATGTTACAAACACCTGTAGTACTATATAAACATGCATTAATTTTGTAGCAAAAAACTTGATACATCTCTGTGAATAAATTAATTTGTTTATTTATAGAGCTCCAAAAGGTGTACGCAGTGCTAACGTCTCTTTTAATTTTATTTGCTCCTTCTGGTGTAGTTGGTGCAGGGAAACAAATAAATTAAAGGATTGGATGAAATTAAGTATGAAGAAAATCTAGCCAAACCTAGTTTATTTATTTTAAGGAAAAATACCCCTAAGAGAACATATATATGTGAGGTCAGTACAAGGATTTCTCCAGTGAACTTTTCATTCCAAGAACTGACACAATAAGTAGTGTCTAGTAATTAGAGGAAATAAAATTTCAGGATCAGCAGAGGAAAGGGTTCTTTACAGTAAAGTTTTTTAAATTGTGGAATTGTCTGCCTATGGATGTGGTAATGGCAGATACAACAGATACATTATACATTTCTAGTAGATGGAAACACACAGGGTTATACTGTGTATTAGTAGGCAAGACTGGACTAAATCCCATCTTGGAGTCTGGAAGAATTATTTAGCAGACTGATAAAGTAAACATGATACCTTTACTGGCTGATTGGCTTTAGAATGTAATCTTTCAAGACAACTTAGGTCTCTATGGCAGGATTATGTAATTCTCACTTTCTGGGTTATCCTGTGGCAAATGTTGAAATTGATGGACTTTTGACCTTTTTCAACCTAACTTGACTATGTAACTAATATGCAACTATGTTTCTGTGTTCCATTACATATGAGAGAAAGTGTATAATGATCCCAATTAGCTGGTGTTGTGCGTTTTCCAGATTTGACTTCCTATTATATTTTGGCCCAATTAGACTGAATTTTGTCATGCTTATATTAACTCTAAACATTTGTCAGACTTTGAGAATGACCTGATGTCTCTAGACTAATTATCATACTTCATATTGACCATTTTAAATCACAATAGGGGATATATATTATTTAAAACATGAGCTTATCTTGATACCTTCCACTTTTCTTATCAGCTTAGTCCTCTATGCTCAGCATTTTATAATGTTAGAATACTGTGGTCTGCGTCGCTATAGAGACTTGTTCTCCAATGACTCCATAGTCAGTTTTGTGTCTATATAAATATATATATATTCAAAAGAGAAGAAGAGTACATTTATGACAAAACAACTACCCTTTAGGGAAGAACTGAAAGCTCCAACTGATTTAAAAGGGACTTTTCACTCCTCAAAAGCTAGAGAGGCCATCAATGTGTTGCTTCAGTAGCATTATCTAGCATTCAGTGGTTTAAAGTACCCATTTAAATCATTGGGAATGTTTATTTGTCCCCTGTTGTGCACTTGGTTTATTTCAGAATGAAGCTGCTTTAGTTTTGAAAATATGAGCCAAAAGAGCACAGCGCGCCCCTCTTGCCCAGAAAGCTTAGTCCTTCAGCTTCAAATGTTAGGTCTGTTTTCAGAGATGGATGATATTTCAGTATGTATTGAGATAAGATTGTAAGATTATAGAGGTTACAAAAAAAACATAGACAGTATATTAGCTCAAGGTGTGTATCTGAGGTATGATGGTGAGCAAATTAATCACAGCTGCTGGAATCCAGAAGGAAACAGGGCAAAATGAATTTGAGTGTGTCTCAGACCTTGCTTCAATCTTCATGTTCCTATGACAAGAGCTAACCAATATTATTTGCAGTTACATTGCTATTCTGATCTTAGAAGCATCTCTAAGACTAAGATGGGCTTAGAAGTCAATCACTACTGCTATTATTATTATTATTATTGCCCAACAGAAGGACATTTTCCCTATTCATTATACAAATTAACTTACTTGAAATGGAGACAAATAATGTTATTTATGTAATTTATAAAGACAAAGAAGCTGATGATAGTATGCCAAGTGTTGAATCAGGATGGTACCTGTGATTAGGGATGGGCAACATTTTTCACCTCAAACTGAAACAGCAAAAAATGGCACTTACCACAGAGTGGGAAATTTCCAGCAGAAAGTACCAATTTTCTGCTTTTTTCCACCTAGCTTATTGCATGAAAATCATTAGAAGCCTCCAACCATGTGAAAATGTTCCCACCAGGATAGTATTAAAGGGATGTGTGGTTCTAGCAGAAAGTCATCCTGTGTTTGTTAGCAAGATAGAAAACAGCTCATTAAAACTGGCAAATAAAGTGAAGTTGAAGACTAGGGAGTCTTGTTGGTAGCCATTTTGTTCTCTGTTTTAGGGGACTAGTCTGTGGGGGAGTGAGGAGGGAGAAAGGAGGTTAACCCAAAATAACCCCACATTTTGTGTGTATGAAGCAAAGGAGATTTACCTCAAGTACCAAACATTTGGTGTGACAGTGGTGGCACAGACAGCTTGAAACAAGTTCTTTCCAGCTGGCTGATCTCTCTCTTAAGGGAGGCTGGGGGTGAGGGAAAAGAGTGAATAAGATTTACCCTAAATACCTCAACATTTTGTGTGACAGAGAAGACACAGGCAGCTGTGATTTAAGTTTATTTTTGATTATCTGTTCACTGTGTAAGGGACGTGTGAGGGAAGCAGTTGAACGGGGAGTGCTTTTTTTTTCAATGCTGATAAGGACAGTTAATTAAAAAATAAATATAAAAGAATAAAAATAAAAAGGTTGACTGATAGGTTACAGGGACCCTGACATGAATTGTGACTGATTCAAAAATATACTAGAAGAGATAGAGTATTTTATAAAGGGTGAGACATTGCACAACAGGCAGTTCTGTTGTGTACCTCACTGTTTAATAATGTCCAGCAAATGTACTAGGGTCAGAGGTGGGAAGAAAGGTGTAGTAGCTGTGCAGGGGTATGCTAGTAAAGTGGTAGTAAAAAAATGACTGCTGCAAAATGCTCATTAAATAATGATGATCCTTCTCCTTCTAAGGAGGCTGTTTGTTAAAGTCATTTAAAAAGTTTCACCAGCAGTAATATTAATAAACTATGTAAGCGCACTGAAGACAACAATGAGTTGCATTCTAATGTTGATGGCATAATGGAGGAAATTGTAGCAATTCAACAAACTGTTGTGCCTGACAGTGAGAGTAAGAACACCACACTTCAAAGTAGATGAGAATGTGCTGGAAATCTCTCTAAGGTGAAAAGTTAAATTCTTACACAATTTTACATATTTTCATGTATTATAATATCCAGCTCACTGCTTCAGAAAGCCACCTCCCACTTCCCACTGCTCATTTTTTGCACTTATACATAATATGAGATCAGGAATATAAAACAGCTTTAAAGGGATAGTAATAATTAGTTTCAACTTTATTTTATTTTGTAGGCATCAAAAAAACATGAAGAACAATATAAGTCTTATCTCTCAAACCTTTATGGTTTATGAGATATTCACAAGCAAAGTTTCCCCCTCCCACCATCTCTTCTCAGATGTGGAATGCAGTCCATAGACCAGACAGATAACAGCAGGGGACACTCTTATTCCTATGAAAACAATGAAATCCCTGCCCCCCTTGACAAGCTTTTCAGGTTTTCCCCTTATCTTAGTTGAAGATTGTACCTCTCTGCAGTCTACCTGGGAATCTCCCTTCTGCTCTGGCTGAACAGTGTGACATCAGTAAAAGGGGCGGGAGGGGGACACTTTGTCATTGAATTACTCTGGAACTACAACTCTGACATAATTGAAATAACACTCTCCAAAGTCCAAATACTATGATGATTAATTAGAGCTGCTTTTATTATGAAACATTACTATCCCTTTAAGTAGAACTAAACAGTGCTGACTTCTGAACAATGAGGACCTTGCTCTAATTTCAGTTGTCAATGTTTACTTTATGTTTTTAGTCTGGGCATTCACTAAATTTTATCTAATTAATTAATTGACATTAATACTGTGGTTAAATCAATATATTAAGGAACTCAGCTGAGGATCAGTTATTTTTCTTAACCAGAATCAGACAGACAGTGATAAGGATGACCTAATAACTGGTGATAATGTTGATCTAGAATATATCCCTCCATCATCCTCCTTTTTCAGATACAGATGAGAGTGATAGAGATGATGACATGGCCAGAAAATTACCTGAAAGGCAAAGGCTCAATCTTCCACCATTGAAAAGTTGCCCTGTGCCTGTTTATAAATAGTTTGAGAAATTCATTGGAAAGTCTGACTTGGGTCAAGTAAAGATTCCTAAAAATACTCAATAATCCTGTCATTCATCGTCAACATCATCACGGCTTCCAAGAACAGACCCCTCCCATCCATACACTAGTGCATAGTAACCATCAACATCTGATCTAACCCTACCTATGATCAGTGTTTCTGCTTCTGTTGGAAGTGCCGCACCTTTGACACCAAAGGTAGTAGTAGTCCCCCAGGAGCTCATCCACAGTGTATGAAGTCTACAGTATGGAGATCCGTCTCTCATGATTATAGAGCTAAAAATGTTGCTATCTGTTGTCTGTGTAAGAAGCATGTGAGCAGGGTGACAGCAGGATCATACCTAGGCACTTTCTCACTTACATACCACCTGAAGCATAACCAAAGGTCTGACTGGGAGAGAAACCATCATCTTGTCAGAGATGCTACAAATAGCAGCAGCAGAAACACTCCTAAACTTTCCTGGGGCACATAAAAAAGTGCTGTTGATGTGTTAGAGAGTGTACCATAATTTCCTTAATTTGAAATAAAACCATGGCTCCTGCTATAGAGTAGCTCCACAAATTATGTTGTTAAAGGTATAAAGGTTCACAGTTATTCCACTATGTACTGCCATCCAACACGTATTGAGTTCTTAGAAAGGAGGCAAAACTTGCACAAAAGTATGCCTGTGGGACAGTAAACTTGCCAAAATGTTGGTGGTTGACATGCTGCTTTTTCCTTTTGTTAAAAACAGAGGCTTTAAAGAATGTATGTCATGTGTTGCACTCAAGCCATAGTTAAGTTTCAAGGATGGTTGTGCCAGTGTTACACAAACTGGAGGTTGGTGTTGTGAGCAGATAAAGGCACTCAGCCTTCTAATAACTTATTTAAGGCACATGGTACTCAAGGACTTTGGCTTTTTACTTTCAGCTGTTGATTTCTGCACTTCAGCCCTTAGAAGCAGTAGTAGTGTGGTGGGAAATCTTGCAATCACAGAAAACCTAGGTATAAAATTGCAAAGTCCTCACTGGAAATACAGTATAATGGCAGTGGCAAAAAGGCAGACATTTTATGCATTTTCTATGGGAGGGAATTTTCTCAGGAAAATCAGGACATTATTGTTTTTCCACAAAAATTCCCCCAGGAAATTTGTTTGACTTGTCACGCATCCCTACCTTTGATGCATGCTCTTATCAATCTTCAGAAAAGACAGAAAAAGAACCTCAATACTTCTGCACACACATCTGAAGTACATAATGAAAAAAATGTAGCTGTTTTTAATGTGAGACTAGTGGTGGGATGTACAAATTACATAATACATATTAATTGCTGATGGTGTTAAGTTCAATTATCTTTAATAAGAGACATTAATTATTTCATATAACTATTATTATTAGCTACACATATAATATAACAGCAAGGATGTATAGTATAAGTCTACTCAATCAGGTTTTATTCCTTGAGACTGTCATCAACCAATGTACTGTATAGTATTAACTTGTCTTAAAGGGATAGTAATATTTGGATTTAAGAACATTTAATATTGTTCATATTAAAATAAATAAATTAAGTAAATCCCATTGCTTAAAGTTGTATATTTTAAGAGTTATAAGCTTTTAAAGTCCCCCCTCCTGCGTCTTTTACAGATATCAGCACTCTAGCTGACAGATCGAGATTCTGGTCATGTGACCGGAGGCAGGCACACTTTGTAGACCGTTCTAATGAAATATTTCTTTGTAGACAACGCTATTTCAACTCTGCTGAAGCGCCATCTGGTCCTGGGACCAGGATCTCAAATTGTCAGCTAGAGCACTGACATCTGTAAAAGGGGTGGAAGGGGGGACTTATAACTCTTAAAATAAACAATTTTAAAGGGATAGTAATACTTCATTTTATCTTTATTTTATTTTGTAGGCATTAAAAAAACATGAAAAACGATATGTCTTATCTCTCAAACCTTTACGGTTTAAGAGATATTCACAAGCAAAGTTAACCCTCCCGCCCCTTTTACCTAGTGTAAGCCATCTCTTCTCAGATGTGAATCTGGTTGTAAGACCAGACAGATAACAGAAGGGGACAAACTTCTTTGTATGAAAACAATGAAAGCCCTTCCCCCCTTGACAAGCTTTTCAGGTTTTTCCCTTATCTTAATTGAAGATTGTCCCTCTCTGCAGTCTACCTGGGCATATCCCTTCTGATCAGGCTGAACAGGGGGGGGATACTTTGCTTGTGAATATCTCTTAAACCACAAAGGTTTGAGAGCTAAGACTTATATTGTTCTTCATGTTTTTTTAATGCCTACAAAATAAAATAAAGATAAAACGAAGTATTACTATCCCTTTAAGCAACATAATTTACTTCCCTTAATTTATTTTTTTAATATAAACAACATTAAACATTCTAAAATCCAAGAATTACTATCCCTTTAAGCAACAATAAGGGCTGTATTTTCATGTCGAGCAATTCTGGGGAACACAACCATACCATAGTGAAGAAATAAAAATGCCACTACTGTAAAGGGGATTTTTGACCTCTTAAATTCCATTCATTTATTTGCAATGCATTGGGGACCTCTCTATTGTTCAAGGAGTTAAATCCCTATTAAAATCAATGGAAAGATGTGGAAATTACATATTACCCCTATGGAGCAATTGCTGTCCCACATCATTTCTCAATTTGTCCTTTGAAAATCTAGCTTCATCACAATATTTTTATCTTCAACTCATTGTAATGCAATGCACCTGTGTTCAAGGGGTTAATGTTTTTATGCTTTCTTTAAGGCAGTTTTGTAGATGAATCATTGTTGGTTTCTGTTCTCAAGACCTGGCACAGGGATGAGCTGATTGTGTTGGGATTGAAAACACTCCTTGTTATTTTCTGCACAGCAACACCTTGACCTGAATCTGCCACACACTGATGCATAACACTTTATGGAATCTGACCTCTTATGTTCAAAGTTTAGCTATATGTGATTGTTTTCTCCCTAGACGTTGTTTCACTTTATATTACTTGGCGTGAGGAATTTTGATTGGTGACTTTGCAAGTTACACTATGCCTAATTTAATCCCTGGTTGATCTTACTTTCCCTGTGGGCATTTTCAGTCTACAGAATGTTTTATGCCTTTTAGTATCCTGTGATTCTTATACATTTTTTTCAGGCTTATGGAAATCATCCATGGGAATTTAGTTAATCATATGTCATGGCTTCTGTCAGTTAAAATATAGGAATAATTATGATATTTAACTATGATATAAATTCATTATTACATAAATAATAATGTTATTAATACTACTACTAATGATGATAACAATGATTGTATAAACAATATACATAATAAAAACTAAAAAATAATGGGGCTGCTTAGAAGTATTCCATAATTGTCTGTCACAGTGGATAGTTACTGATACCTGAGAAGTGCCAGCATTGCAGCAGTTCAGGTTACCAAGGAAGAAGCACATAAGAAGTGTCCTTCAACTGGCAAACAATTTATTACCACCAGTGATAGAGTGTCAAAAAAACAACCTATTGCAAGTTATAGCTGGCTCAAAGACTGCATCGCAGCATGTCCTTTTATGATATTTTTAAATAACAACAGGATAATTGCAAGAATAATATGCTGAGAGCAAGGAGAAGGCACACCTACACATGCTAAACCAAGGAGGGGGCACACTAAGGCTCTCTTATCATATTCTGGACCATGGTCACTGTCTATGGAAGCAGGAATACGCCATCTTGTGATGTAGTCAGTGACCAGAATTTTTACAATTGTGGTGGCCTATTTGTTGTAGAGTATGCCACAATCCATTTACTGTCTATAATCACCAAACAGTAAAAGTATCTTATGGATGGAGGTAGTTGAATGAAGTCCATTTGTAAGTACACAAAGAGGCCCCATAGGGTATGATGGTGTTGTTGTGGGATAGGCATTCCCGGGGTGATGTTGTGCTTTTAGCATATGCTGCATAGTGACAACATCTGTAGTATTGTCTTGTGAAAACTTTAATACCTCCTCCCCTTGGACACATGTGGAATACCATGGCATGATGTCACAGGGCTTCCATCCCTGCTGACCCATGCACCTTTGGGTGAGACTTGGCAGCTGTATTTTAGCCATTAGGCTTGTTCTGCTTCTGAGGCAGATTTTTACATGTCTATTACATGAATGGATGTGAGAATAGAAGCAAGGGAAGCAGGGAGATCAGCTGGCAGAGGACCTTGTGCTGCATCTGCCTTCCATTTGTGGGCTGAGTTGCACATCCTATACTAGATTGGCAGAGACTTTGATTGCTACAACAGTGGCAGCCACTGCTTATAAGCATACAGGGAATGCAGCTGCTACTGGGTCAAGTTTAGCTGAGAAGGTCTTTGCTTGGCTCTGTGAGTCTGAATCAGCACAGAGTGAGCAAAGCTGTTCCTTTCACAAATATACAGTTGGAATGGCTTATCATAGTCATGTAACCCAAGGGTTGTGAGACAGAAGATTTAAGTTCCTTGAAGTATGTGAGAGCACTGAGTTGAAATCGAGAGACAGGTGAGGATGGAGGTGAGCCATGAAGTATTCTTTTAAGGGGGCAGGTAACTCTGTAAAGTTAGGGATCCACTTCCTGCAGTACCCTATTAGTCCCAGGAATCCCATTAGCACCCTTACAGTGATAGGGGTTGAGTATGTCTGTATTGCCTGTATCAGTGATCATGTGTTTGGGGTCATTACTAATGAGGCAACCTAGGCATTTCACTTGGGTTTGGTCTATTTGTAGCTTTACAGGGTTTAACTTATGACCCGATGACTTTGAGAAATGTGTGTGTAGTGTAAGTCACCTAGGTGTGTGCGATGGTCTAATGAATATGTATTGTACAAGTACAGATGCTTCAGACAGGACCATTCCACTGAGGTCTCTCTTGAAAGCCTTATAGAAGAAACAAGGACTTTCATGTATTGCTGTGGTGGGTATGTCCGGATGTACTGATGTCCCTTCTATGTGAATGTAAATTATTGTTGACTGAAAATGTGTAAAAGTATAAAGAAAAAGGCAGAACAGAGAATAGACCCTTCATTCTGGAGAGTATACTGAACAGGATGGTGACTGGGTTGGGGACCATGGGAAAAGCGGGCAGAACCACTTGGTTGAGAGCCCTTAAGTCCTTGGTTAAATGCCATTCATCTTTTCCAGGGATCTTGACTGGCATTTGGAGGGATACTGAGGATATTGCTACACTTTAGTAGGGGCCTTGTGAGGGTTCAGTTTTATCTGCATGGGAGTGGCAGATGCCATTAGGCCAATAGGTTCCAGCTGATGGTTTGTATGTAAAGCTCTGCACCAAAGTCTGATTTGGAAGTTAGAATATGGCATCTCTCTGTTACACATCTGGAGAACAGGTGATGACACAGCGGAGATATCCTAGAATAGCCACCCCAAACAAATTCATAAAAATACATCACATATTACTAGCTTGTGCATAATGACCATTTCGCCAAATTTCAAAGTGAGGGCCTGAGATAACCTGTACTGAGAGGGGTGCCCAGTGGCAACCACTATCATGCAAGATTCACTTGCGTGTACAATCCACACCTTTGGGCTATTTCTATGGATATGGCACTTATCGTATTCTCTTGCCAATCAAAAAGATTGTGCCTAAGCCTTTTAGGGTTATGGTTACACAACTACCATGGGAAACATGAGTAGCATGTGTGTAACTGTGTTAATATCCTGTGTCTTCTGCCACCACTTGTTAATCCTCCTGTCATTGCAAACTATGTTTTCTTTTCCTAAAAGCTGACATGTCTCTCTTCCGCTTCCTGTATGACCTTGCCCAGTGTCTAGCGCTCTCTCAATAATGAGAGCACACTGGCACCAGGCCTGACCCCTGAGTCAAGAGGCCAGAGGCGAACCATAAAGGGGAGCAGTGAAACTTGATCCTCACCCTTAGATATTATCTTTCCTTTCCTTTCTCTAAAAGCTCTTTCCATATCTATGATTGAACTGCTGCAGACCAACCGTTAGTGGAGATAGGTGGATGGGTTGCCCCAAGGGAGCATTCAAATTTGCTTTCCATAACAGAAAGGCACCTATTGATTTTGATTGTTGTGTCCCTATGTCCTATGGATCTAACCCAGAGTACTGGTCAAACATTTGACTGAACTTATAGGGTTAGGGTTTTTGTGTGCATACATTAATTGTATTCAGTGTATGGGGTCAGGGAAAAGCTTAGTTAGATAATCAGTTAGGGTTAAACACTCCTTATGTTGGTCTGAGCAGTTTCACTAGCCTCACACTCATTATTTAACTTATCATACTCAGATTTTAAGAAGTACTTGCAAGATAGACAGGATATCCTTTGCATTACAGTTGTAACATGTTAGAATGCATTTAAATTTTCTTTGCAACTCACACACACTTTCATTATTTTTTTGGTTAGGAAACTTAGTAATTATTACATGCATTTCATTAGATGTCCATAGCTTGTGGTGTGTAGTAGTAGAGGCTGATCCTGATAGTCAAGGTACCACTGCCATTCATAAGGGCATATTAAATACTGGCATTGTAGGAGATCGATCAAATAGATCTGGGGAATAATAATAGGGTCTACAATCTAGTGTCCTATCCCCTGACCTGTATGAGATCGGGGAGAGGATGCCTGTGCCACCTCTCCATAGTCTGGAGAACTAAGGGGTAAAGATGAAACAGAAGGGTAAAATGCATTGTATATTATAAAGGGATCATAATCATCAGACACCTCCTATCTGCACACCACAAGCTGTAGGAATTTTACCTTTTTTCCATAGACAATTTTTAAAATCCTACATTTTAGTACTATTTCCTTTCATTTTATCCTATAATTTAGCTGTATCATTTTTCAGAAAAGTATTCACTGATTCTAAGCTCTCAACTACCTGCTTAACATATGTCAACATTTAATAACTGCCTTTGAAGGACTAAATCCGTGTAGACCCTCTTCATCTTATGCAGATCAAGAGAGCCTTCCAGGGGCCACATATTGGAGCCCAGAGTCTTTGAACAGAGGCAACAGGTGTTATAAACCTATCCAAGTAGTAAAAGGCAGCTTCCACTAGACTGATTGGACTGCTCCAGTCAGAACAGGCAAACTTAACTCTATTATGAAAAATTTTGTCTCACATTAAAATCAGTGAAAAATGGGGGCACTCTGGGGGAGAAGAAATGAGGCAGGAGGTTAACCCCAAATACCCCAAAATTTGATGTGACCACCTGGCAAGACACAAGCATCCGGGGTCCAATTTGCTTGCTGTCATTCTCTCTGTGCTGGGAAAATCTGGGGAAAGAAGTTGATTTTGATTTTTTTAGTTATAATGTTGGTTTTTTGGACAGACTGTGATAAGATAGGGTGGACAATATAGATGATCTGACTGATTAAGCGCCCAATGTAAGCTGCATGGTAGCCTGTGTAAAGTGGATTCTCCACAAAGATGTGATAGGCTGCTATTTGATTTAAATACTGTGAGCAAAGCACAACAACAAACAATACAGGTATATTGCAAGGCAGGCCCCAGTGAGCCAGATGCTAGGGAGTGAAGACTAGAGTATGTAGCAGGCTGGCGGTGGATGCTCTCCGGGTTGCCTTGCTGCAACCTAGGCCAAGTTAGAGATGCTGGTTGCAAGGTCCGATTAATGCTGACTGGATGGCAACCCAGATAACAGCAGCTACCCACTGGGATCAAAGAGGATACAGAACAATAACCCACCTGCAGTATAATTGTAGTTGTAGAACAAATAGGCATGTGAGTGAGGAGGAAGAAGTCCACAAGGAACAAGGCAAATGGGAGGTCAGACAAGCAAGATCAGGAACGGGTAGGCAATGTAGTACAAGGCAGCAGAGAGAGGAATGGTCGAATAAATGGAGACAAGGTCAGTAACAGATGAGCACGGTACCAAATCGCAAAACAGGAGGGATGTTGCAGGAAGAGCCAGGTCAATGCACAAGATAACACTGTTGTTGTGGGATAGGTGTCCCGGGGTGATGTTGGGCAGTTTCTCAAGGTCCCACCAAAAGATTCACCAGTGCCAGTACAAAAAAACATATAAGAGGAACATTGAAGATGACAAGGAGTTGCATTCTAGTGCTGATGATGCCAATGGCATAATGGATGAAGGTGTAGTAGCTGACCAACTACTACATCTGACACCAAACACCAAAACACCTGTCCTCAAATTAGTAGCAAAGTTTGTGAAAGTAAAAGTAAAAAGAAATTGTTTGACACCTCTAAAAGCTAAGAGGAATATAAGGGTAGCGGGAAAAAGCAGCAGGCGATGCTGATGCTGAGGATGACCTAATGATGACTGATGATGATGCATATCTAGAATATATACCCCCCAGCATCCTCCCTTTCTTCAGATACAGATGAAGTTGAGTGTGAGAAAGATGATGACATGGCCAGAAAGTTAGCAGAAAGGGAAATGCTCAGTCTTCTACCACTGAAAAGGAGCACTGTGTCTGTCTATAAACCTTTTGAGAAAACCATTGGAAACTCTGAACCTGCACAAGCAAAGATGGAAAAAATTACATAGTCATCATGTCAGTCATCATCAGTCATGCATGAAGATGAGACTGCATTTCACTTGGATCATATGCAGGATGTAAGATCTTCATAATCGAGAAATAATCATTAAAATGAAACCTGGTGATACTGTTATTGTGATTGAAATGAAAAAACAAATACATTTAGTAAAATCATATTGGCAATCGGAATGTGCCCCGGTAACAACAGAATCAGGGTACAGATGCTATATACACAAATATAGGTACAAGTTATTAATTAATAACTGGCAAACCAAGGGTTAAAGCGGACTTCTTATTTATATATAGCTGAGACCATCTGTGTTGCTGTAGATAACTATCTATTTCCTCATTTTGAGATAAGTAATTTATAACTTATTGATTTACCAATTTGGGTAATCAGTATTGTAATTGACTTTGATGACCTTAAAAGAAGTTTGACCGTTTATAGTGTCATAATTACCAGAGGCGGACTGACAGCACCCAGGAAAATGGAGGTCATGGGCCCCCTTTGCTCTGCCCTTATTATGCCCCACCCATATTTATATCCCTCCCACTCCAAACCACCTCTTTTGCTACTCTTATAACTGACATTAAAGTTTTGAAGTAAAACAAGTGATATCTCAGACCTTACAATTCTAGTGCAGCTCCATTTCATCTTCAGTGAAGTTCTGTTCTGTCACGCTGCAAGCAGAATTAGCATATAGATCACAGGCAGCAGTGCAGCTTTTATCTGGTTTGGTTTCACCTTAGGAGCCAAACCAAACATTTAGGAGCCAGACTTTCCCCTCAGCTCCTAGCGCACATTTGTAGTCGGAGGCACACAAACTTATGTAACTCTGCATTCTGCGCTGTCATTTTAAACCCTAGCATGCAGTAACCAGTAAGCCTGTATAGATTGGGTGCTCAACATGTGACTTTCCAGCTGCTGTTGGACTACAACTCCAATTATCTTGACTATTACAGTAGTTGTAATCCCTCTGATATGCCAAATCATAGCTATCCCTCTGATATATAAAATCACACTTGCCCCCCCAACACACACACACACACACACACACACAAACACACACAAACACACTCAACAAAATGAGTCAACACCATCACTTCAGGTAATATTAAATCACACTCTAATCAGCCCCCAAATAGCCATTTAACCCTGCTAGTCCCCAGAAAACCAATACATGACTGTCTGACCTCCTCCCTGTCAGAAGGAATCAGTGAAGCAATGCAGTTCCTATTCTTTTTTACTTTGTTCAACAGAGAAGACAGTGCAGGTAACCCCACAGTGGCTGACATGGGGCAATGAGAAATAAGTGTTATGTTTGCTTTCTGTCCTCACCTGAATGCTAAAAACACTGTCCCTGAAGTGTTAAGTGTGCATGACGGTAATTCTGTTTGCAGCCATTCTGTTTTAAACATGGATTTGCTCCACATCCAGAAACGAAAATCTACTATAAAAACCGTGGCCAGGAGACAAATGCCACGGAGTTAATTCTTACCCCCAGACTCCCACACAACTTGGACAAATCCTAGTTAAAGCCCACCGGCCACAACAATACATTTGCTTTAACCCTCTGAGTGCCAGAAAAGTATCCAATACTTTTGCAATGCATTGGATAACATTCTGACACTCAAAGGTTTAAAACCCCCATAGGCTGACTTCTTAGGTCTGTGTATTTTCCTGGGACATTGTGCTTAGTTATGGAGATGCAGGTGGAAATGATAAAAATAAAAATGTTTCGCTTTGGGAAGGCTAAGCCTCTCAAACTCTTTATTATTCTCCACCCGTGCTCTCTTGCACCTTCCTCTTTTCTAGCACTGATAACAGTTTTCACTCACCTCAGTGACTATGGCCTGTCTCCAGCAGCAGTGCAGAGTACTGTAGCACACCATTGCCATGCTGTCCTCCACTTCCACTATATCAGATACTTCTGGGTACACGATCGCTGAGCCTCTCTCACCTCTAGTCATCACCACGTGCCCCTGCGGGACGTGATTAAATCAATGGACAGGCTGTGCTGAGCAAGAGGTCTCATATGCATGTGCAGGGAAGAGTACTCGCGTCTCTTCATTGAGTCTCGATAGACTCAATGAAGAGAAGCTTTACTTGCTGCCAGAAAGTCTAGACACCTCACTCACTTTCTTGAAAATGACAGCTAAGTGTCTCTCTCTTGAAAGTGGCAGGCCCCTAAATGGAGGTAGGCCACCGGGCATCATTGCAGTGGGGTAGGAACTGTAGCAAATAATTTGGACCTCTAAGCGGCTGGTGGGCCCCCCTTGGCCTCGGGCCCTCAGTCCATGACCAAATGCCACCCCTGATAATTACCTTTAGACAGAGGAATTATCAGAGTCTTCAATATTATAATTTGAGGAATTTAAGAGGGTGACAATAGTGAGCCATAGAAATACAGGATGCTAAATTTTTTTGTAAAGTTGATACCTTTATTGACTAACTAAACAGCCAGTGGACACAATGTCAGGGACATTAACCTGACTGTACTAATGGGACAATTTCATAATCAGAGGGACAGAAAATTATGGGAGGTAAAATTAATGTTACAATTTGACTCTTTGACTTATGGCCTTAATAGAGACAGAGAGTTTCTGTCACATTACTTAATTGTGAATTAACTTTTATGACAGTCCCTCTGGGATCATAAATGCCTGGACTCACAGGAAGAATGCTATTTAAATCACATCCTCTACCACTGACTGATCAAGGAATTTGTATCTGAACTAATGTTCTTATCTGATTTCCATTATAAACAATGTACTTGCATTTAAGAGAGAAGTTTTCATATTTATCTGTATAACATGCCTGAAGAAGAGACCTAAGAAGTCTTGAAAGCTTGCATTTTAAATCTGCTTAGTTAGCCAATAAAGGTATCAACTTTACAAAAAAATTTTGCATCCTATAATTACCTATAGACAGGGGGATTATCAGAGTCTCCAATATTACAATTTGAAGAATTTAAGAGAATGATAATAGTGAATCCAATGGAGAACAGTCTTGGTAATAAAATTGTAGTGACACAGAATGATAGAGTTAGATCTGTGTTGTACATACTAAGGTATATTTGTTTAGCGATTTCTATTTAGCGAATTACAGTGAGATGCAATCAGACAATTCTATATTAAAAAAATCACAGTTTTTTTTAATGGATATATAAATAAACACTAACTTTTCGGTCCCAGGTCTTTCCAACTTAGGTTTGGAGACTAATATGACAGTTTATGAATTGAGTGCTTAGTTCTACAGGGGTTCTTTTTCTCTATTGTCAATATATGTCATTTACTTTGTGAGCACCTTCCTGTCGGAGAGAGACTCCTCTCCTTATAGTGGGGTTATAGTGTGCATAGGGTAATCCTTTTTTGTTTCCAAAATGATCAACACCACTAAACTGATAGTGATTAGTGTTGAGCGAGCGTGCTCGGCCGATGCTTGGATCGGCTCGAGCATCGCTCTGCTCGGCACATGGCGGTACTCGTACGAGTACCGCCATGTGCTCGCCCGACATGTTCGGGTGAAGAGGATCTGTGCCGGAAGAGGCACAGATCCGAAGACGCTCCGCTGGACCACCAGGGAATGGAGGTACGGGGGCATTGCGGAGATGAAGGGGGCATTGCGGAGATGAAGGGGGACATTGTGGAAGAGGGGCATAGACTCTATGCCCCTCTTCCACAATGTCCCCCTTCATCTCCGCTATGCCCGTCTTCCACAATGTGCCCCTTCATCTCCGCTATGCCCCTCTTCCACAATGTCCCCCTTCATCTCCTATGCCATAGAGGAGATGAAGGGGGACATTGTGGAAGAGGGGCATAGCGGAGATGAAGGGGGACATTGTGGAAGAGGGGCATAGACTCTATGCCCCTCTTCCACAATGTCCCCCTTCATCTCCGCTATGCCCCTCTTCCACAATGTCCCCCTTCATCTCCGCTATGGCATAGGAGATGAAGGGGGACATTGTGGAAGAGGGGCATAGCGGAGATGAAGGGGGACATTGACCAGGCACCCTCCGCTCATCAGAGCAGGGGGTGCCTGGTTTAATGCTCGAGTGCTCCCATTCATTTGAATGGGGCTCGGGTGCTCGGCCGAGCACTCGAGCATCAGGGGGTGCTCGGTCAGAGCACCCGAGCACCCGAGCATCGGGGTGCTCGCTCATCCCTAATAGTGATCCTAAATAATATCCTGCCTTTGTACCCACTGTTCACAATTTAACAGGGCCCACAGATATATGAAAAAAAAGCATCCCTCGCTTGCACAAAATATGCATTAAGTGATACATGGTCAGATGTCTGCAGTTAACTCAAGAATGTCAGTTGTTTCCCATTTTGCTTTCACTGATGAATGTTAAATGTGTCTGCTGTCTATATTTCTTTTTATTTTAGTGAATATTGTTTTACACTTACCTAGACATTGATAAATGTCACTTCTGTTACATCTGTAGCTCTTGTACTGTACATTATACAAGCGATTCAAGAAAAATAGTTTGATGTGTATTTAAATGGTCACACTTCATTTTGAAGAAACAAATAAACTACTAATACAGGCAACACTAAAAATCAAAAGGTTTGTCTGTCAGCATGGGAAACCTTTCATTTATGTAAAAATGTGAAATAAAAAAGCACAATCATAACCTATTTTATTTCTAGAACACCAGGAAAAGAAAGTGCTTGGTAGAGCCACCTAATTGTCATCTTTTTAATGATGCAACAATAGACATTATGCTTTCAGTTGTCATACGCCCACACATACAGCCACCCACATACTGCCAGCACTAACAAAAAAACTGCAGATTCTAATCTTTGGAGCTTTGAATTTGCTAAGGAAAGCTGTTCCTGGAACATGGAAATGCTTGAAAATAGTAAAGGTCTGAACATTTTCTGTCTGCAAATTTAAATAAATTAAGCACATAAAATACATATCATCATAGAATGTGAACATATAAGGGGGATGAACTAGTCTTGTGATTAAATGCTAAAACATTCTGGAATCCTTTAATCCTTTGGGGGGCAAGGAAAGTATCCAATGTATTGTAACTAGGGCTATTGCCTACTTACTTACTATTTATATTCTTACACTGAAAAGTCTCCCCTTAATTCGTTTTCCACCAAGGAGAGGGTAGTGTGGGAATGTAGTACAGTTTAGGGGCATTCTGTTCCTCTTCGATTTAGACTATAGCAAAGGAAATTGGTTGTAGCTCCACTTAATTACCCTGAACATTCTACAGGGAAGACAAACAAGCATGTTCTCATTTATGTCTTAACTAGTGTAAAAGTCTGTGTACACAGGCCAAGGTCCTGGTAATGTTAAACCTTTGAGTGGCAGAGGGGTACGCAACGCATTTCTTTTCAATGCGTTGCATACCTCTCTAGAAATCAAAGGGTTAAGAGGCCGCTACATCACTGCTCCACACGATGCAGTCTTGCCTCGCCTCACTCATTCGATACAAACTTCCCGAGTTCGTGCAGTCTCTACTGCGCACGCCTTCTGACAAAAATCTTAGAGAATTATTATATAGAATAATGTGTGTACTGTTTCGATCACATACACTAAGCAAGGGGGTGTCCAAGTTCATCCACAAGGCCCACCAACAAAGTTATGGATCTCCACCCTGTTTAAGTACAAATGATTAATAAGTGACTTATTCATTTTGATTGCCACACCTCTGCTGAAACAGGAAGTCCTTACACCCAGGACTGTTGGTAGCTCTAGAGCACCAAATTTGGACACCCCTGGTCTAATGTTGGCTAACTTACTGCCAAATAAAATGAACCATGCGGATGGATTCCTGCTTTCCCCCATAGGAAAGTAAAATATGAGAGTTTCTGGAGAAAACCAACCTCATCAAATAGAGGGAATAAAATTTGTAATATTTAAATGATGCTTTTAACAAAATGAATCTTAGAGGTAGCCATTCTCCTATAATTTATGAATTAATGTTTTAGAGACCTTTCTAACATTCAAGGGGTTTAAGCCCAACTTAAATCAGTTCAATTTTTTTCTAATATTTGTTCCATGTGGTGATTTTGCTATTGTCGGAAATTGCTTATGTATTGCTTTCTGTATAAGGCCCATACTGTACTATGTATACATATTTTACAGGAATTTGTAGCTGCAGTATATTTAATTCAGTTAGGATAACTCATGTCAGGTAATTAACTGCTTATTCCAAAAAGCAAGGAGCCTTTCACAAAAGTTAGTTATGGGATAATGGGATTGTACTAATTCTACCCAATTGGGAAATATATTGCCATTACTAGGTAACAAAACCACTTGGTGAGGAAGTATTTTTGAATCTTTCAAAGTGTCATACAGAACAGTATATGGAATGTTAATTGTCAGTGTTATAATTACAGGGGGTGCAGAGGGTGCAGTTGTACTGGGGCCCCACATCCAAGGGGCATCTGTTCCAAGATACAATAGGTTCTAGTTACACCTCCGTGGAAAATTTTATGTTGGTTGGCCCCCAAAAAAGACATTGCACCAGGTCCTTCTAATGACTTGCTATGCCTCTGTAACCTTTATATACATCAGTGGTATATAGATTTTTAAAATTTTGCCTGGCCTGGAATTCCTTACTAAAGGAATATGTTTTGCACTAGAAATGCACATTTTTGCACCTTCTCATAAAATCACTGGATCAAATTATTGCTTTATGGGTGCACTGGGTAATTTGATTTCCATATTGACATTTGGCTTATATAGCTCCATTGGCAGAGATACTATGTTTATACACAGGCATGTATTATGTATTACAGTGTAATTGAGAAGGCGGGTTATATGAGCAAAACAACAACAAAAATGATGGAGAACTTAATTAGAAGATTATACCATACAAAAAAGCAGAATTGTATGTTATATAATACACATATAATGCAGAAATTACAACATGTAAATATTATAAGTTCTTTTTTATTCTAATAGTTTTTCTTTAACATCTGTTCTGATTATTTCCATGCCAATACAGGAAAATTATTCTTACAATGTGTTATAAAGGTATTTATTACACAACAATGCTGTTGACAACAGTTCTTATAATTCCAATGGATGACTTAGCCATCATAAATATTATGAAATTAACCTTTTGAGTGACAGAAAGTTATCTAATGCACTGGATTTCTCTGTGTCACTCAGTGGGTTAGCACATGCAAATTAGGTAGTGTTATAGAATTACAGTTGCATTTATATTAATATGTATTGAAGTTAGCTGAATCTGTTGATACATTTTAGATTGTATTATATTACAACTAATCAAAGTGTTTGTCAAATGTTTTGAATTCCTTAATGCTTTCACTTTTGTTTGGAATGAATTTAATGTCAACAGTGTTTATTTGGAGTTGTTCAGCTTCTGTGCTCAGCATGTATAGAAATGTTGATATTTGTTTGATTCTTAAAAGCCATATAAATAGAACAATGCACAATTAGTGTGTATAATCCCATCTATTTATATTCGGGGTGGGCAAGTTGAGGCCCTCCAACTCTTGTAGACTACAATATCCATCATGCTTTGACAGTCTTTGGCTGCAAGGGAGTGATGAGTGTTGTAGACCACAATAGTTAGAGACCCCAGATTGCCAAATCCTGACTTGCATTCAAATTAAATATAATTAAAGAGCTACTAAAATAAACACTACTATAGCCATGCCCAGAGGAGCATTTGTCTAGTATTGGGGTGTACAACTGTCCGAACTGAGGAGTGAGCAATGAAGTCCTATGGCCCTGCTAGCAGCTGGCATGCCCACATCCATGGCCATTACATTAAGGATTGATTGAAGATTTTACCTTTTGAAAAAAATAATATGGGCAAGATTCAAAGGGGCCATTAGAGTTTTCTAACTATAGTAAGGTAAGAGGGAGATTATTATTAGTAAGGTGTTAGTTGTCATTTAATACTGAACTATGTTTGATTATATGTTATTAAAAGCCATCCTGTTTAGGGATGGGAGAAAACTTTCGCTTCAAACCAAAATCAGTGAAAACATTCAATCCTGTGAAAAGTGTAATTTCCCCACTTCTTTGCCTAGCTCACTTCATTGAAATCAATGAGAAGGAAAATTTTTCCCCACCAAATAAAAGTTTTCTCATATAAAAGGCTGTCAGGCTCTCACAGCACGCCACTCTGTTTTTGAGAGAGGAGAAAGCAGCACATTTTTGAGCTAGAGAAGATAGACAAATAAATGGGAATTGAAGCTTAGTTTAGGGAGTCTTTTAGGTAGGACATTTGTTCTCTGTATTAGGAGAGTCAGGGGGAAAAGAAGGGAGAAAGGAGGTGGACCCCAAATATCCCAAAATTCGGTATGACTGACTGGCAAGATACAGGCAGCTGGGGTCTAATTTGCTTGCTGTTATTGTCTCTATGACTGAATCAGACAACAGACAACATTGAGGAATCTATATATGTATACATACACACATCAATAACACCATGACAGTACCCCACCACCACTACCATATACATCTCCCACATTGTAGGTTTTACTTTTTTTAACCCCTTGACATCATCATGAATACGTGTCAGGGTTTCTTAAGCAGCAAGTTAGTGTTGTGGGCAAAGGACAAAGGTACTTTGCATGCAAACACATTTTTCAAGGTATATGTTGCTGTAGGATTCACATTGTTGACGTTTAGCTACTTTTTTCTCCACTGCAGCCCTCAAAAGAAGTAATATTGTAGTGGAAAATGTTGCGCTATTAGAAAAACAGACAAAAAATTTGTTGCAATTGGTAAAAAGGAGGAAAATATTGCATTTGCAAAAAAGGAGAAAACTTTAGCAAAAAAAGTAAAAAATCATCCCTTTTTTCTCAAAAAGTCATGCAGGAAATGCTTTCACTTTTTACCCACCCCTAATCCTGTTATGGTTGGATACAGTTAACATCTACAAAGAAGCCTCCTTTCTAAGTAATTATTAGAGTGGAGTAATTTTGGTGCAATCCAGCTACAAAATAAGGTACTATAAAAAAATCCCATTGAAATGGGACTTTTAACCTTATGGGTGCTAGAAAGGTCTCCAAAGCATAGCATTACAAATAATTAAAAGCTCCAGTTAAATCCATAGGAATGTTTGTATTGCTTTTGTATTCCGATTTGTATTTGTCAACTATGATGCAGTTGAGAAACAAATATTGTGACAAGCACCCATCAAGAACAAACAAGATAAAGTGTCTTGTCCTTGAGCATGGTGGCCCCTCAATGGTGCTAAGGTCATGTTTTTCACTCCCATGTGCCACTGCAGAGATGAAATTTCCATATTCATATCACACTGGTCCCGCCCTCAGACAGTCCAGCTCTGAAATGTCAGGCATATCCTCTCTACTTGAGAGAATCAGCAAAACCACAGACATACATTTTGGCCTATTTGTGCCTCGTTGGTGTGGTGCAGCTGATTCCTTCTAGGCACATGGAGAGCAAGGGCCCATGTCTGGGATCCCCTTGCCTTTGAATTATTCTTTAAAGGTCCAAAAGCCTATGTAACAGGAGTGGGCAATGTCAGGTCCCCAAGCTGCTGACATACTACATCTCCCATCATGGGTGTAGTACTCTAGCAGAAGCTCTAGGGCCCAATGCTGTCCACTATTTCAATATATCAGTCTCCCACACTACTTAGATTCCTAGGTTCAAATGAAAACTGGAGTAATTTTGGCTCAAACCAACCTCACCATAGAGAACAAATAAAAACTCTCATTGATTTAATTGGAGCATTTAAGTTGCTGAATGATAAAGAGGCCCTGATTGTATTGGGAAACAATTCATTGGAGACCTCTAGCTTTAAAGGAGTGTAAAGCCCAATTTAAATCAATAGGCAAATTTAAGAATTTGTATTTGTTCCCTATTGTGAAGTTAGCTTCACAGTTTTCTTCTAAATATATGCGACCTTAGCCATTAGAGAAAACTGGTAGGGCTTCATTTGAGGGTATTCACATCCAAATTGGAGGAAGGGTTTAGGAATTACAGCTCTTTAGTATGGAGCCCCCTCCTTTTCAAGGGACAAAAGTAATTGGACAATTGACTCAAAAGCTGTTTCGTGGACAGGTGTGGGCTATTCCTTCATTATTTCTTCATCAATTAAGCAGGTAAAAGGTTTGGAGTTGATTAGAGGTGTGGCATTTGCATTTGGAAGTGAAACAGGCCATCCTTAGGGTGTAAAAAAAAATCCATCAGGGAGATAACTGGAACATTAGGAGTGGCCAAATCAACAGTTTGGTATAATCTGAGAAAAAAAGAACACACTGGTGAGCTCTGCAACACAAAAAGGCCTGGACGTCCATGGAAGACAACAGTTGTGGATGATCATAGGATCCTTTCCATGGTAAAGAAAAACCCCTTCACAACATCTAGCCAAATGAAGAACACTCTCCAGGAGTTAGGCGTATCATTATCCAAGTCTACCATAAAGAGAAGACTTCACAAGAGCAAATACAGAGGTTTCACCACAAGGTGCAATCCATTCACAAACCTCTTTTAAAAAGCCAGCACAGTTCTGGAACAGCATTCTTTGGGCAAATGAAACTAAGGTTAACCTGTAACCGAATTATGGGAAGTAAAAAGTATGGAGAAGGCTTGGAACGGCTCATGATCCGAAGCATACCATATCATCTGTAAAACATGGTGGAGGCAGTATAATGGAATGGGTATGCATGGCTTCCAATGGCACTGGGTCACTAATGTTTATTGATGATGTGACAGAAGACAGAAGCAGCCAGATGAATTCTGAAGTGTATAGTGATATATTGTCTGCTCAGATTCAGCCAAATTCAGCGAAATTGATTGGACAGCGCTTCACTTTACAGATGGACAATGACCCAAAACATACTACGAATGCAACCCAGGAGTTTTTAAGACAAAGAAGTGGAATATTCTGCAATGGCTGAGTCAATCACCTGATCTCAACCCGATCAAGCATGTATTTCACTTTCTGAAGACAAACCTTAAGGCAGAAACACCCACAAACAAACAACAACTGAAGGCAGCTACAGTAAAGGTCTGGCAAAGCATCACAAAGGAGGAAACCCAGCATTTGGTGATGTCCATGCTTTCCAGACTTCAAGCAGTCATTGCCTGCAAAGTATTCTTCACAAAGTATTAAAAAAGAACATTTTATTTATGATTGTGTTCATTTGTCTAATTACATTTGATCCCCTGAAATAAGGGCACTGTGCATGAAAATGGTTGCAATTCCTAAACATTTCATATAATATTTTTGTTCAACCCCTTGAATTAAAGCTGAAAGTCTGCACTTCAGTTGCAGCTTGGTTGTTTCATTTCAAATCCATTGTGGTGGTGTACAGAGACAAAATTATGAAAATTGTGTCAGTGTCCAAATATTTCCTGACCTAACTGTATAATTCCAATACAAGGATTGCAAGTAAGCTTTTTGTTCCAAGGCCTGATTTAGATAACTAGGGGACACCCATTAAAAAAAGGGGACAGGAGTTTTCAGCTTCAGAAGAGGAAGGGGATATTTAAAGTTTTTTTTTTTTTTTTTTTTTTTTTTTTTTAAATTATGGAACTCTTTGATTGGTTTGTGGTGATGACAGATACAAAACAAACATTTAAGAAAAGAGTAATTTTTTTTTAAGAGAGACTTTTTTAGCAGTTATACATAGTTATACTATGTTTTAGTCTACTTACCAAAACCACCAGCTTATTCTACTAACATAACTCGATGACACCACTACAGAAAATTATTCCTGCTATATAAAGATCATGAGCTCTGTGCACAAACAAAAGAGGAGCAATTCTGAGGAAAATCAGCTTTTCCGTAGTGGACAAATATACATTTCCCTTGAGTTAAATGGGGATTTTAAGTTCTTTAATGCTATAGAAAATAAAAAATACAGATCTCTTCTCTAACAGTGGAAATACATCAGTCAGGTCTGATCACAAGCAGACAGAATTGTCAGTCACCTGTCAGTCAGTCAGTCGCCTGATGAAAATGCACATGGGTGATACTAGGGGTGGGCGAAAAGTGTGAAAAATTTCCCATGAAATATTTCACAAAAACGTTCCAATTTTACTATTTTCCAGAGAAAAATTTCGCCTTTCTGCTATGCAAAAATGTTCTCCTTTTTGCCTATTTTAACAAATTTTCCACCTATGTTAAAACATTTTTTGCCTATTTTAACATATTTTTGCCTATATTTCCTATAGGTACTACATTTCCCACTATAATATTACTTCTTCTGAGGGCTGAAGTTTAGAAATAAGCAGCTGAAAGTCAAAGTTGTGAGTCCTACAGCAAAATATGGCTTGAAAAATGTGTGAGCATGCAGAATGCATTTGTCCTTTGCCCACAACACTTTCTTGCTTAAGTGACACTGGCACATATTAATGACGATATCAAGTAATAAAAAAAATAAAGTACAACCTACAGTGTGGTAGATAAGTATTGTAGTGGTGGTGGTGGGGGACTGGCATTGTGTGATTTGTGTATGTAATTTTACCATTGTCATACTCTATCCTCCTTCTCAGATTATTGACACACATTACTTATCGGTCATAGCAGTGGTCCCATCTGTCCTCCACCTCCTCATCTGTGCTGCTGTTAATATATTTGTCCTGGCTTTGTCTGTAATGTGTGGTTTCTGCTACTACTACTAATATAGCTAGATGTTGATGTAATTCTACTGCCACTACTACAAAGTGTCAAAGGTGCAGCACTTACAGCAGCAGCACCAGAGGTACTCGTCATATCTAACACTGTGGATGTTAACCTGTGTTGCTGTTGCTGGGTACTCAAAACAGGTGTGTGTGACTGAGTGGGATTTGGACTTTGAAGAGTCAATGATGCCGATGATGACTGATAGGGTGACTGTGTGCTTTTTGACATCTGTACTTGTCCAGGGTCAGACTTCCCAGTGGCTTTCTCAAACAGTTTATAGACAGGCACATTGCTCCTTAAAAGTGTGGAAGATTCAGCCTTTGACTATCTGCTAATCTTGCTGTCACCGTCCTCACTCTCAACTTTATCTGTATCTGAACAAGAGAAAGATGCTGGAGGGATATAGGCTAGATCAGCATCATCATCAGTCATCATTAGGTCATCCTCAGCAGCATCAGCATCCCCTGACAGTTCTTGCCCACTACTACCCTCATATTCCTCTAAGCTTTTGGAGGTCTCAAACAATTTCTTTTTACTTTTACTGTAACAAAGTTCCCTACTGCTTTGAGGATGGGTGTTTTGGTGCTTGTGTGTCTCACTGTCTGATGCAGCAGGCGGTTCAGCTGCTACACCTTCCTCTTTTATGCTGTTGCCAGCATCATCAACACTTGAATGTGACTTGTTGTCATCTTCAGTGTTCTTCTTATATGGTTCTATATTTCTACTGGCACTGGTGGTGCTGGACCTAGTTTTGCTGGGACCTTGACAAACTGCATTCTTCCTTGGAGTAAATGGATCATCATCATGGATTGTACACACTGCAACAACCATTGCTGCAGTAGGTTTTTGGACTACTACTTTACTCCCATCTCCCTACACTTTTCCACCTCTCCCCCTTCCCCTTGTGAGTTTGCTGGACATTCTGCAACTACACTGTTTTTTTTTACTGTACAGTGCACAACACAACTGATGGAGCTGTATAATGCCTTGTCTAAGCCCAGTCAGCTGTCTGTCACTGTCACCTAAGATATTCAGTTTTTTATTCTTTTTTTATTTTGTTTTTAATTTATTTTATTTTTATTTTTGTAAGTTGTCCACCCTATTGTCTTATCACAGTCTGTCCAAAAAAAATTATAACTGAAAAAGAAAATTGACAATGTCTTTCCTCAGACTTCCCCACCCAGCACAGGGACAATAACAGCAAGATCAGCAAGCAGATAGGTTGCCTGTGTCTTGCCTGTCAGTCACATGGAATTTTGGAGTATTTGGGGGACAACCTCCTTCCTTCCTTCTTATCCTCTAGAGTGCCCCTAGACTCCCCTAATATAAAGAACAAATGTCCTACCTAAATGACTTCTTAAACTAAGCTTCAATTCCCCTTTATTTGCCTATCTCCTGTAGCTAAAAAAACATGCTGCTCTCTCCGCTCACAAACACAGAATGGCTGCTGTGAGAGCCTGACGGCCTTTTATATGGCTGAAGCAGAAAAACGGTACTTTTCGCAGGAAATTTTTCCCCAAGTGGAAAGTGCCATTATTCGCCGATTTCAGTTTGAGGCAAAAATTTTCACCCATTCCTAGGTGACACCATTAAACACCTTTCTTTCTACACCATTTTGCTGCTATATCTATCTATATATATATATATATATATATATATATATATATATATATATATATATAGTTCATGACGTATAGAGTACATGTAAACCAAAAAGCACAAATAAACAATCATATAAAATGTATTCCTTTTCATTTAATATGCTATCTACTGGTTAAAATACAGATATAGTAATACATTGCTATACAGTTTTTAATTTAAGGGTTTCAGTAATTCAGTTTTGTTAAGCAGGTTCTTTTTGTGGAAAACTGAATTATGAGTCAGCCATTGTGTATTTCTGAGTTTCAAGATTAGGATGAGATGCTTATTTAATCAGCATTAAAGTCACACAATCAACCAAGTGTTTGCTTGAAACTCAGAGTGCATCAACAGACAAGAATCAAAATCTACTGATTTATTTACCTAGAACTCATCACTGATCTATTTAATAGGAACAAATATTGTATTTATTACCATACCCAGAAATCTCCATAGCAGCTTATAGTATACCACAAAATATGGGACCTTATAAAAAAATTAACATTCTAGAGCAAATCATCTGCACCATAAAGTGGCCCTGCCACCTTCAGATAAGTTTAGTTAATTTGATAGAAAATTACAAACTGCCTCCATGTTTTTATTATAAAAGGTTTGTGAGAATTCAAATTGAATTTGCCAGTGTCACAATATAGTACATTATGCTAATGAGTTTATGGGCCAGGCCAATATTACTACTCACAGTTGAGTGGGTCTACATTAGTTTCCCAATATTAATCCTTGGTTTATACAAATAGATCATCTTTTCAAGATGCTTAATCATAGGTCAGTATTTAGTGGATCCATGCCACATCCATTCCCTTGTTGCCATTCTGTGTCTCCACCCAGAGCTCCCCTGTTGGCACCTCCACACTTATCTTCCTGGCTTCCAGACAGGTAGATGCATGTCATTTGAACATCTTTTGTGTAGTAGTTGCATCTTGTTCCTGATCTCTGTGTTTGACCCTGGCTTGCTTACCACTTCCCACTTGATTCCTGTATTTATCCAACTTCCAGTGTACAATTTTGGCCTGTCTACAACCTCTCTCTTGACTTCTGTATTCATCTTACTTCCAGTGTTTGACCATAGCCTGCCTACGCCCTCCTGGAACTGCACGGAAGGATAGCTAGTGTATGGCACCTACCCCGAGGGGTTAAAACACTCAGACCAGAGTCGACTGAACAATAGGTGAACTGCCTGAGGTGCCCAGAGAACCCAACCTCACTGTGAATGGCAGGAAACGGTCCAGCGGATAATGGTGCACGGATGGAAGGAACACACCGGCAATGTCTCCTGGATGACACCGATTGCAACGGAGACTAGACTGCAGAGAAAGACTGTCCGGAGACAGAGAGGATCGTGGAACAACCTCACCCAGAGGCCGGATAAGGCATAGCAGGAGGGATACGCAACCACAGGAGCCCAACCTGGCCAGGTCAATATACAGAGCAGGAAGGTCAGCCAATCCGAGTCAGTACACAGAGCAGGAACGTCATCCGGGCCGGGTCGGTACACAGAGCAGGAATGTCAGCCGGGCCATGTCGGTACACAGAGTAGGAATGTCAGCCAATCCGAGTCGGTACACAGAACAGGAACGAGATGCAGAATAGTCAGACAGTCTGGGTCGGTACACAGGCAGGAACAAGGTGCAGAGTCACCTGGCAGTCCGGGTCGGTACACAGAGATCACACAAAATACAGGAACAAGCGCTGGTAACGGAAACACCACGAAAGGGCACCGGATAAGTGACAAGGTCCAGTATTTAAGGACAAATATTGGGGGGGGACAAGTCACTTCAACCAATGAGCGAGAGCAATAGTGGAAACTGACAGACTGTCGCCAGCATAGCACGGGCACCATAATAGTGAAGCATTTAACTCATCCTGTTTCCAACTTCCCCCCTGCTGTCCTGTCCTGCTGCAGGGTATCAGCTAGCTTCCAAACCTTTACCATTTGAGGTGTCTACATCACGTGGCATTGAGTGTATTTATCCTACTTTCAGGCTTCACGGCCTGCTCCTTTAATTCAGGCTTACTCTGCAACAAGGGTACAGCTTGCACTGCCACTGTTCTCTATGGTCTCTACCCAGCTACTAGTAGATCACTGTAGTGGATGCGTACATTCCAGTGCTTGATTATCCAGAGCATTACAATACATTATTATGATTATTATTAATGATTGAGTTGCTGATGCTTAATTAGGTATTTGCTGTAAACCTGTGCTTAGAGAACTGGAGCTTAGAATCATGAAGGTATAAAAGAAAACCCATAAATTGTCTCCCTTTTTCTCTAACCATAATACATTTCTTGCAAGGACTATGTCTCAGTACAGGGAGGGGAGCAGACTCAGTATGTATGGTTCTGTGGTTAGCAGTGCAGTGGGAAAAGGATGGTGGTCAGTATGTGTTGTTCTATGGGGTCCTCCAATGCAGGGGGACAAGACTGGAGCATTATTATGTGTGGTTCTATGGCTTCCTATGCATAGTAGTGCAGTGGGAAAGAAGCTCTGAGGTCAGTATGTGTGGTTTTATGGCTACTGTGGGACAAGGCTGGAGGTCAGTATGTGTGTTTCTATAGATACTCTGGGACAAAGCTGGGAGGTCAGTATATGTGCTTCTATGACTATGAGTAGGACAAGGCTGTGGGGTCTGTTTAAAGCATGGAAAAAAAGAAAAAAACTGCACTTATCACTGTAATTCCTGCAAAAGTGGAAATTGCCAATTTACACATGATTTCCTTTTTAAGCAAAAGTTTCAGGTTGAAAATAAAAGTTGCATTAAGGTAAATGGGGCCTAATCCCCATGAATGCCAGAGAGGCCTCAAATATATTGTGAACAATGATTATATTTAGGGGGTTTTAAAGAGCCATTTAAACTAATGAGAAATTTGCAGTTATCTTTTTACAACCCCACTCCTGATACAGAAGTTCACAAGCTTCTGAATTGCGTTATGCATAACACCCTGATATCAAGTTTTATAACCAGTCATGAGGTGTTACACATGGAACAATACTTTGAAAGGTTTTACATAATGAAAATATGCAGTGTAAAGCTCTTACTAATGTGCTAAATTTAAACTTTACTTTGTGAAATCATATCTAATAATTCCAAGTACAGCATTTTTTTAAATAATGATTTAATCTTAAATGTTATAATGGCCTGCAAATTGGACTTCAAATATATTGCTAAATAGAGTGCAAATGATAGTGATAGCCCTACTTTTAACATGTAATGTATTTCAAATTAGAATTTAGAGCAGTGCCACAAGAAAAAAAATATGTAATTGTAGTAAATAAATTGATTAAGATTTTAAAAAACAATATTGTGAATAAAAAGTTAAAACTGCCATGACTAATGTATACATTAATATATGGACAATATACTCATAAAAAATACAGAAAAAAGAGAAAAACAGAAAGCTACCATTAATAACAAAACTATAAATATCTTTAATACACAATTTTAGCTAATAGGTAAAAAAGTAAGCATAACACTATATGAGATTCTAAAATATTGACAATCACAAGGCACTAAACAGATGGTTATTTTGTTTGTTTACTATAATGAAGCATATAATGTGATCATCGTCATAGGTGAAATTGCTGTATTCTCAGTTATCATTCTTACAATACATATGTTTCGCTGATATATCCCTGTTTGGAGATGGGCTTACTTTGATATTTCATTTGCACATAAGATGTGCGAAATTACTGTGACCCTTTCACTGTTTCCTTATTCTTTTTCCCGACTTTCAATCTCGGCATCTCTTGTGGTCCCACTATGGTTACTGGCAAGTAATCCAATGCATTTGATGACTCTAAGTCACCTGTTCAGGGATGTAGGTTATCATTCATATGACAAAGGCAATTAGGTAATTGAGATATGGTAATTATTTCATTACACATTTCCTGTAAACGTTTATATATATACTAGTTGAACAGCCCGTTACACAGGCCACAGTGCCACTGCCACCCGATCGTGGGGCAGTCACTCGCAGTAGAGACTGCCCGCGCCATGGCTGTTACAGAGCTGGACGCTCCTTTGGAGCGTTACACACGTTTTAGCGAATTATTATATAGGATTTTATATTCAGTCATGTGTTTTTCAGATGTCAGGTTCTAACCAGGTTCTAACCACTATAGAGTGTTGGTAACTCCAGGGAATGTTTTGTCCCTGGTGAGAAACATTTAAAGGGATAGTAATGTAAAAAAAAAAAAAAGTATTATATATAGTATTACTATATAGTAGATACAATTAAAAGAGATTACTTGCAATTATTCATATCTCTCAAACCATTATGCTAACGGCATTAGATCCTGGTTCCTGGGCCAGACAGTGGCTCTTCAGCAGCACCAACATAGCGATAAATAAATACTTCATCGGAACGGTCTACAACATGTGCCTGGTTTGCAAGCACACGTTGTAGACCATTCTGATGAAGTATTTATCTTTAGATATCATTATATCTGTGATGCTAAAGAGCCGCGTCTAGTCAAGTGACCAGAATCTGCTTCTGACGGCTTTACAGCTCATCAAGCAGAATGGGGAGGGAGAGGAGAACTTTATTTTCATATATGTCTCAAATCACAACTGGTTGAGAGATACGAATAAGCGCAAGTAATCTCTTTTAATCTTATCTACCATACAGTTAATACTTTTTTCTGACAGTACTATCCCTTTAATATCAATGTGTCCATTTCAATCCAAATGACACCTGTACAGAAGCAACGATATCCCTTAATTGAACACTGACTTAGCGTTTAAGAATTGCAAATTAAAACCCATGCTCTGGAGGATTCTAGAACATTAGGGCATATATCCAGACAACCATATAGAAAATGAGAAACATCAAAAACAATTACTCCAATTATGTCAATAAAAAAAGTGCTAGGGGCCATTTCATCAAAAAACTAGAGTAATTAGAGTAATTCTGACCAACTTGAACCACAGGAGACAAATTTTGATTGATAGAATTGCAGTTGTATTACATGAGGCTTTTAACCGCTTAAATGCTAGAAATGTCTCTAATGCTTATGAATCAATGCTTTCAAGACCTTTTTAGCCTCAAGGGGGGCGGGGTTCACTAATCAGTGATAAAATAGATGATAAAGTAGAGATGACTTCTCCTGTTTATCACTTTTCCAATCCCTATGTTATTCTATGGAGCCTATGCACTAAGATTTCTTTGACTTTGGAGATCTTAGTGAATAGGCTTCACAGAATAGCATAGGAACTAGAGAAGTAAAAGACTGGATGTCATCTCCACTTTATCACCTCTTTATCACTGGTTAGTGAATCTCCCCCAAGGGGTTAAAGGTAGGGCTTGGTGAATAATTTTGCAATAGAAAGAAATAGAATGAAGATGGTCTATTTCAGGCAACATCTTCCCATAGGGATTTAAGGTGAATGGCTTTGCTTGTGAGCTCATGCACAGTTGAATGTATGTGTATGTACACATACATGCATGATGACATATGCATGCTTAATAATAATGCCGGTGAGATAGCTCAGTGGTAAATTCCCTGACTATGGAGCCTATTCAACCTCAGGGTTGCAGGTTCGAATCCCGGCAGGGCCAACTCAGCCCTTCATCCTTCCGAGGTCGATAAATGAGTACCATTCATTGGGTAATAATAACACCTATTATTTCAGCTGCCGATTTGGTTAATTCCGAGAGCGTGCGCTGACAGCGCTTTGAGTCCCACTGGGAGAAAGGCGCTATATAAATACTAGTTATTATTATTATTATTATAATAATGCCTGTGCTCATGAGTGTGTATACATGATGCCAGGTTAAGCAGATTTGAAATAATGTAACTTAGTGTTTTGAGTCTGATACAGAACCCATTTGCCTTTTTGACAGCATAGGAAAAATCCAAGGAAAGATGAAACATCTATATCAGCCTGTGAAAATGGCAGCAGGAAAGTTAACTTTTGATCCATCTCAAGTAAAAGTAGCATTAAAGTGATATTGATGTTTCAAAATAAAAGCAGCTCCAATTAATCTTCATAGTATTTGGGTCATGGAGAGTATTATTTCAATACTGTCAGAGTTACAGTTCAAGAGTAATTGAATGATAAAGTTTCCCCCTCCCGCCCCTTTTACCTAGTGTAAGCCACCTCCCTTCATATGTGGAATATGGTCTTAAGACCAGACACATAACATAAAGAGACAATCTTTTTACTGTGAGAACAATTAAAACCCTTCCCCCCTTGACAGGTTTTTCAGCTTATGCTCACTGAAGATTGTCCCTCTCTACAAGCTGCCTGGACACTACCTTTCTGTTCTGAGCAGTGTCACATCAGTAAAAGAGGTGGAGGGGGATACTTTATCATTCAATTACTCTTGAATTACAACTCAGTATTGGAATAAAACTCTCCATGGCCCAAATACTATGAAGATTAATTGGAGCTGCTTTTATTTTGAAACATTACTTTCCCTTTAAATTAATGAGGATTTGTATTTGGTCCTCATGGTGTAGTTGGCATTTCCTAGAATGACTCCACTTTTCATTTGAACATATGGGCCTTATTGACTTCCACTCAAGCTTTTGTTTGATGTAAAGAGCTGGATAAGTCTTATCACTAGTTTTATCCCCAACTGCTCCAAAATAGATCACCTGTAATGGATTCCAGCACAAAAAGGATAATTTTCTTTTTATTTGCTAAATATTTGCTTTTTTATATACGGCAAGTGGGTTTTTTTTTAACGCCAATAAAAGAAAAGCATTTGAAATGGAGCTGTTTATCAAAGAGAAATTGTAATAGTATTTTGAAGTGTTTAATTGTTGTATTCACTTTTTTGTGGCTAGCATATCCTATGTTAGTTTAAGGGGCAATGATCTTACACATACTGAGTCTAATATACTAATAAACATTGTAGTAAGCCTAGGGCAAACCAAATGTACCACAGGGGAAAATTTTCCATTTGAGTGGTTAAAAGACCCATTTAATCCAAAGATAATCTTTGGAATTTATATTCATCCCCTATGGTGCGCTTGGTCTGCTCCAGAATTGCTACAACTTTTCTTAGTGCCTCAGCCTTACAGAATATGGGCATGCATAGGCACATGAGCGAAGAGGCCTTTCTGCTTTGAAAGTGAAATTCATTCTCACTCTTAACCCTTTTGATTACCAGAGGAGTACGGAATGCATTGCTTTGCAATGCATTCTGTACCCCTCTGACACTCAAAGGGTTAACGTTTATGCCTAGTGTATGCTAGCATACTGGATGGGTAAGTGAATGCACTTAAAGGGTATTTAGAGGTAAAATGTAGCATATCAGTCAATCTACTCTTCTTGACAATATTTTTCTTGTGTGAAAAGCATATCACATTTTTTTTTCTACTTTTGTTTTACATAAACATTACACAGTATATACACATTTAAATGACTTAACATTTGCATTATACCACTTAAAGGTTAACTAACGCCAGAAAGTTTTCCATCTGCAGGTATGTTTCTCTGGAAACAGACCTTCTGATCTTTCTAGAGCTGCACTGGGCACACAGTCTGCTTAGGAGTTGATAAACTCTGTTACTGTCTCTGTGTGTTCCTCAATGTACTTGGATGTTTCACAATTCATGTTCCTGACTTCAATGAATATCCCATAGGCAACCATTCTCAGGAAACCATACCTGGCACTTGCTGCCTATAGGAAAAGCAGTGCAGCAAATAAAGTCCATTGTTGAATTACCTTTATTTGTAAAGCCGAGACCAATACTGTCCATGGGTAACTAATTAAAACAGCTGATATTAGACCTTTTGGGGCTGCATAATGCAGCCCTGTAGAATTACAGAAAATTCTACAAGAAGTACAATAAAATGGCATGCTCTAAAAAAAAATATTAATATTAATAGTTCAGTGTAGTTTAAGAGGTTAGAGATAGCATGGCTAATTAGGAGTTGATAAGCAAAATGTAAGCTCGCTCTGGCTAGAGAACTGTGTTTGAGAACACTAAGATAATGCATTAATTAAATCTGCAACAACTATGGATCATAAACGTGTTGTAGAGGCTATTAATAATGTTTCAGTCATTACTGATAAGCAATGACTAATTCATTGCCCGTTTTTGCAAAGTTTCATTATTCTAGGAAATAAAGCTTTAATGACATAGGTTTGTTTTTTATGAAAATATACTGTTCAGTGCACAATGTTACAGCCATTGAAAGGCAGTCAGATTTAAACAGCTAACAATTTACGTTGTAAATGCCTTTATGATTGCCTTCTTCAAATGTTGAGCTTCAAGCTACACTACTTCCTGGCTCTGCATGCTTGGCTAAGAATAGATGCTAGATTAGATATGCAGGGAGAATATAAAAATCTTGTTGTAAAGCCAAGGAAAAAAGGAGAATTTTATATATACAGAAATATAGTTTTACTGAATTTAAACTATTTAATTTTAGGTAGAATGTCTTATATTTTTGAAACAGGAAACATGTCATCACTAAGAGGTCTAAGCATTATCTGTCACATTTTTCCCAGATTGATTTTCCTCCACTAATAATGATCTTTTCTGCTTTTCTATAAATTTAAAAGGTATAACTTAGTAAACATTTAAAACATGTATACATTCTGTCAATTACCACATTAAAGGGATAGTAATAAAAAATAAAAAAAAATATGTTGTAGGGTTTATCCCCCTGAGTAAAACAAGAGTACTCCCACTGCTGAAAGGTGTTTCACTTAAAAGTAATTAATTTTCAAAGTTTAATGTTTTAGGTGCAATATCACAGTGGCCTGAAATTGTACAGTGGCGCTGTTGCTACACCATCCTATGGAGATTTATGGTCCCGGGACCAGAGCTGTCCATAGGATTGTGTAGCAACAGCGCCACTGTACAATTTCAGGCCACTGTGATATTGCACCTAAAAAATTCAACTTTGAAAATTAATTACTTTTAAGTGAAACACCTTTCAGCAGTGGGAGTACTCTTGTTTTACTCAGGGGGATAAACCCTACAACATATATTTTTTTACATTTTAAGTATTACTGTCCCTTTAATCTGCCTACAGGGTGTTCAACGAGATTTTGGCAGGGAGGTCTTTAGTATTCAATTTCAAGCCATCATGGCAAATTAGAGTAATCTGGAGCAGAGAGCAGAAGCCAGATCTTCTGGAAACAATTAAATTTACATTGTTGCATCCAGAAACACAGAATGATCTGCACGGCAAATATAAAGTTTAGAGAATAAAAAGATGTACGGACTTCTATTATAAAACAAATCATTAGATTAGTAAAATGAATATTGAGGTTTGACCTTCTTGGATAAAAATTGCTTAATTACATGAAACAAATTTGTACAAAAGTAATTTCTGGTCCTACAGGAATCATAGCTTAATTTGTTCAGGTAACTCAAGCATTTTCACATTTCATTATTAATTACACTTCTTGTGTCATTTATTTTAGCTCATCACACTGTGCAGAAATGTCCTGAGGATATGCATTCATATTTGTGTCCAGCATGTGTATTCAATCTGCCTGAGTATAAAAGCTATGGAACAAACAAGTTCCTAGCAGCCATCAAAGACTTGAGGCTAGACCTTAATGCAGTGCAGCAGAGATGATGATAGATGAGACAATAGGTATTTCTAACAAATTTTGGCAGCGTTACTGGTGTTCTGATTCTTATACACATCTGTTGGTAAGGGGCATACAATAAATAAATGACTGCATTGACAGTGTTTGAGATATTAAAAACTGAAACAGTTTGGATGACTTCCAGATTTTTACATGAAAATGTCATCTTGACAGTTTGTGAGTGTGTCTTTGTGTGAGTTTATCTTTTTGTCTATCAGTGTAAGGCAGTATATTTCCTGTCCTCTGAACGTATTAACTAAATAATTTCTAATCTCCAGAAAATATATTGACAACTTCTACTGTAACATGGGCTTTTCTCAATCCAGGACAGTTTGTACATAGTGCCCTATTCAGAAATAAAAAAAGACCAGCGGGAAAAGCACAAAGAGGTGATAAAGTGATCACTTCTCCAGTTTCTATGTTATTCTATATAGCCTATGCATTAACCCCTTATGGACCAGACCATTTTTTTTGCCCAATCTGTATTTTCGTCCCGAATGGTTTGCAGCTGTGCGGGGAGACCTGAAATCCATGACGATCCAGGCATGTCATGGGTCCTTATCGCATGTTGGATCCACCATATGTCTTTAAGGGGTTAAGATCTCCACTTTTTCACCACTTTGCCATAACATAGAGTATGACTCCCAAGGGGGAAGATGCACTAAGGTGTGATGAAGTGCTAAAGTAGAGATTACTTCTTCGGTGGTATCACTTATCCAATTCCCATGTTAATCTATTGCTCTTTAGTGCATAACCCCACATATCTGGAGCAAACAATCTGTAAAATATTTGCACCAAAGCAGAGGTTATAGTTAGTATGGAGAGTTGGAGTGAGCATTCTGCTCAGGTAGCCTGGTAGCTTTCTATAGAAGTGGTTATAAACCACGCAAGAGAGGTATGTCTAGATTCAAGTGTTAGCCAGTTTAGTTCTTCATACATATCAAATGATGGGTTGTGTAATTACATTGGAGGATAAAGAAGCATATTGAGTTATATGGATTGTCATGTTTAGTAAGATGGATTTGTGGCATGGGAGCATATACTATGTCCACGTAGTCTATGACTGGCATTAACATGTGTTGTACAATATGCCTTCTTCTCAGGGGACTTAAAAAGGATTTGTTTCTAAAAAGAGCATCTATTTTAGGATAAAGTCTGGATGTTAATTTATCAATATGAAGACCAAAAGGTGAGATTGGGGGCAAGCCACATACCAAGATATTTCTATTAGTATTGCAGAGATTACTCAGTTTGTGCTTTGTAGCAAATAACATTGTGTCAGTGTTTAAGAAAAGTTTGTTCTTTGCTATCCATTTTTCAACTACAGAATAATCATGTTGTAATACTTTTTCTATTTGAGATACATTGAATTTTTAGCATTTATTATGGTGTCATCTGCATACACTCGTACAGAAGATGCTTTGCAAACCATGGGTAGATCATTTATAATTAGAGAAAATAGAAGAGGGCCAATGATGGAGCCTTGGGGAACCCCTCTTGTTACTTTGAATGGAAGGGAAATATTGTCATCAACAGACACATATTGCGTTCTGTCTGATAAATAGGATGAGAACCAGTTTAGAGAATGATTACCCAATCCTGAACTTTGAAGTTTACTTATCAGACTTCTATGGTCTATTGTTGTATTGCAGCAGCAGCTGTCTCTCTCCTAACATAGTAACTGTCAGCTGCCTCTCTCCTAACATAGTAACTCTCTGTTGCTTAATTCTCAGTACTTAGAATAAGGTGTATTTTGATAAAGGTGCCAATGAATACACCTGGAAAATGATGCTACCCCAGCAATGATGCCACCTCTATCTGTACCTGAATTTAAACTAGCTAGGAGTCTCCACAAAGACTGGCTGATTGACTGACCACAAAGTGCAATCAGGTGTGACACCATTAATACATCTGGGGCTTGATATTATTACCACTGGTAAAACCGGTGGTAATAACAAAAACACTAACACCTAAAAAACTCAGCCATGTTCCTCAGCTATTCTGTTGCTGGAGAGGTACATTTTAAAAAGAGCGTTATTGGCCAAAACTCATGTTTTTGCAAATGCTTGTTGTTTTTTGCTCCCACAACTCACGATAAATAGCACAAAAAAAAAGCAAACTGTTTACTTCTGACACTGTGAGCTAAAACTAGTAAGAAATGTAACACTTACCTGTCATCCACTGTCCTGCTTCTTCATTTATCTTCTTTTCTTTATTCTCTTATCTGTCTTTGTTTCTTCAGTCTTCTTTTCTTTCTTCTGATCTTCTTCCTTCTTTTCTTCTTTCTTGCTGTAATAAAAAAAAAATACCCATTAGTGCTCTTTGATTAAAAAAAAAAAAATCCCCCAAATTTGCTACCGTTAACCCTTTGAGTGCTGGAGGGGTAGCCCCCCGATGCTCAAAAAGTTACTATAGGTAGCATCTTAAAGTCCTCATCGTATAAAAATAAGATATTTTTTTCATAAATGTGCATTATAGAATAAATATTAAAATCTATGTACCCTATTTGTCTCTGCCTCCATCTCCGCTTGTGGCGGAAGGCATTCTGAGCAGTACAAAGGCATCCTTCTGACCTCTTGGGCCGCTGGAATTTTTAACCAAGACTGACTTTTATATGCTAGTCTCGGTTCAAAATATATTGGCAGTCTCCAATTGGCTGGGAAGTGCTTACGCACCTCCCAGCCAATCAGCGTCTAGCGGGGATTGTCATTCCTCCAGCCCAAGAGGTCGCAGGAATGCCTCTGTGCTGCTCAAAATGCCTTCCACCTCCAACGGAGATGGTGGAGGAGGCAAATAGGGCACATAAATGTGAACATTTATGCTATATGGCACATTTAAAAAAAATCTGATTTTTAAACCATGAGGACTTAAAGATGCCACCTATAGAAACATTTTGAGCACCGGAGGGCTAACCCTCCAGCACTCAGAGGGTTAACTGTAGCATCTTTGGGGGAATAGTTTTTTTACTCAAAGAGCACTAATGGATATTTTATTTTTTATTACAGCAAGAAATAAAAGAAGACAGAAGAGAAGAATAAGAAAGAAAAGAAGAAGAAGCCGCCCGTAACCCCGCTGGACATTGGGATTACTGGTACGTTTTTAATTGTCGGGACATGTGTGATCTGTTTCTAGATTAACCCTATGAGAGCCAGTGGGGGTATGCAGTGCTGTATAATAGTTACATAGCAGTTTAGGTTGAGAAAACACTTATGTGCATCAAGGTCAACCATTTTCTTATTCTTGTTTATTGCTGTTGATCCGAAAGAAGGCAAAAAAAAAAAACCTTATTTCAGCAATTTCAAATTCTGCTTTGTCCTTCTTGACGCCAAATGGCAATCAGATTTCTCCCTGGATCAACAAGCACTAAATAAATATTAATCCCAATACTAACATACATAGCCCTCTATATTATGCTCTTTTAAAAAAGTATCCAGGCCCTATTTAAAGGCATCTAATGTATTCAATAGCACCACCTCCTCAGGCAGGGAATTCCATACCTTTATTGTCCTTACCATAAATAATCTCCTTTCCTCAAGTCTTAGTAGATGACCCCTTGTCCTTTGTACTGTTCTGTTAATTAACAGGTCTTTGGAGAGCCCTTTGTAGGCCCCTGAACATATTTATATAATATTTATATAATGTTATCATACCCCCTCTAAGATACTGTTTCTCCAGTGTGCACATACTTAAATTTTCTAGCCTTTCTTCATAACTAAAACTTTCCATTCCCCTTATTAGTTTTGTAGCCCTCCTCTGCACTTTGTCCATTTCCATAATGTACTTTTTCAGAAAAGGTGTCCAGAATTGAACTGCATATTCAAGGTGGGGTCTTACCACGGACCTGTAAAGAGGCAGAATAATATCTTCCGCCCGTGAGTCAATACCCCTTTTAATACATGCCAATATCTTATTGACCTTTGCAGCCGCCAGCTGGCACTGTACATTATTGCTAAGTCTATCGTCTACCATTACTCCCAAATCCTTTTCAGTAGTAGATTTCCCCAAATAAACACCATTTAAACTATATGTTGTGTGTTATTATTATACCCAAAATGCATAACTTTACACCTGTCTATACTGAATCTCATTTGCCTGCCCAGTTACCAAATTTGTCCAAACCTCTTGTAATGAAGACACATCCAGCTCAGACTATATTACCCTACTTAATTTTGTGTCATCAGAAAACACTTATACATGGCTCCCTATGCCCACTGGGAGATCAATAATAAGCAAATTAAAAAAAAGAGGTCCCAGGACAGATCCCCGAGGTACCCCACTTACCCCACTGAGGTACCCCATTTATCACCATTCTTTGCATTCTATATTTCAGCCAATTTCCAATTGGCCTATTTCAGCCAATTTGTACAGTAACTTTTTTTGTGGAACCATATCAAACTGCACCCAAATCTATATTTTTACTCACCTGTTCATAAAATGTAATTAAGTTGGTTTGACAAGACCTGTCTTTCACAAAGCCATGTTGGCTCCTGCTAATGATATTCCTGTATAAGATGATTTCTTGAATATATTCCCTTAGCAACCCTTCAAACAGTTTCCCCACCACAGACGTCAAGCTTACAGATCTGCAATTGCCCGACTGGGACTTTGATCCCTTTTTAAATATGGGCACCACATCTGCTTTACTCTAATCTGTGGACACATACCTAAAATAAAAGAATCCCTGAAAATCAAAAATAATGGTCGGGCCAGGGCCTGGCTTATCTCTTTAAGTACCATCTGGCCCCAGAGCTTTGTCTACCTTAACCCCATTTAATTATTTAAACACTTATTCTTGTGTCAGCCAATCACATGCTTGCTGTGACTGCTCTGTAAAAGTTGTTTGCAGGTTCTTGTACATCAGGTCTTCCTTGGTAAAAGCAGAAGAAAGGAAATTATTTAAAGGGATAGTCATACCTAAAATGTAAAAAAAAATATGTTGTAGGGTTTATCCCCGTGAGTAAAACAAGAGTACTCCCACTGCTGAAAGATGTTTCATTCAAAAGTTATTAATTTTCAAAGTTGAATTTTTTAGGTGCAATATCACAGTGGCCTGAAATTGTACAGTGGCGCTGTTGCTACACGATCCTATGGACAGCTCTGGTCTCAGGACCATAAATCTCCATAGGATGGTGTAGCAACAGCGCCACTGTCAAATTTCAGGCCACTGTGATATTGCACCTAAAAAATTCAACTTTGAAAAGTAATAACTTTTGAATGAAACATCTTTCAGCAGTGGGAGTACTCTTGTTTTACTCAGGGGGATAAACCCTACAACATATTTTTTTTTACATTTTAGGTATTACTATCCCTTTAAAGTATCTGCTTTCTCTCTGCCCCCACTGATCATCTCACCCATTTCAGATAACAAAGACCCAACATTAGCAAACTTACATTTTTTTGCCATTAATGTATTTATAGAATTCTTTCTCTCCTTAACAAATATTTTTTTTTATCATTCTCCAGTTAGCTAATTTAATTGCCTTTTTACAGACTTTGTTGGCATCTTTGTATTTTGCATATGCCTCTGCTGATCACTCAGCTTTATAATGTTTGACTGCTACTTTCTTCTTATTAATTCCATGAATTACTTTACTGGTTAGCAACATTGGCTTTAATTTGCTTATTTTGTATTTGTTTCCAAAAGGTATAAATTCATATGAATTGTTTTGTAACATTATTTTGAAGGTATTCTACTTACCTTCTGCGTTTTTTCCAGAAAATATTTCATCCCAGTCAATGAGACCTAGGGATGCATTAAACCTGCTAAAATGGGCCTTTTTAAAATTCAATGTTTTGGTGGAACCCTTGACAAATTGCTTTTTTTGGAATTATTCTAAAATGAAACCATGTTATGTTCACTATTCCCGAAGTGCTCCCTTACTTGGATGTCAGAGATTAGCTCCTCATTGTTAGTTATTACCAGATCCAGACATGCATCTCCTCTGGTTGAGGTCTGTACAAGTTGAGACAAAAAATTGGCATTCAACAAGTTCAGAAACATACTTCTTCTAGCAAAATTATTTGTTCAATTATTCCAATCAATTTCTGGATAATTAAATTCCCCCATAATTATAGTTTTTCCTATTTGAGAAGCCTTTTCTGTTTGCTTTAGTAGTGTCGTGGTTGTGACTTACCTTGTGGCCGGCAGGGAGAGAGCCAACCGCAACCATGTCCATTCTTGGCGGTTTATGATGCATCTCTGTGGGAGAGCGGCTTCCGTATTCAGTTTCTCCAGCGGGAGCGTGTCAGTTGGCAGCCATCCAGTGACGTGCGCTCAGCTTTTAAAGCTACAGCACTAGTTGTGTGCTCCATCACCTTGCACGGTCATGAAGCATTTAAATTGCCTGGACACTATATCAGTTGCCCTTATGTGGTGTTCCAGTGCAGTAGCTCCTTGTGTCCAGTATCAATCTGTTTGACCTTTGCTTGGCTTCTGTGCCCTCTAGTGTCTAACCCCTGGCTAAGCCTGACTACCCACTCTGGTGCTGATCTGTGGCTCTGGCTGACTATCCACTCCATGTATGACCCTTGGCTAAGTCCAACTACCCCCCTCTGGTGCAGACCTGTGGCTCTGGCTGACTATCCGCTCCGTGTATGACACTTGGCTAAGTCTGACTACCCACTCTGGTGCTGACCTGTGGCTCTGGCAAACTATCCGCTCTGTGTGTGAACCCTGTCTAAGTCTGACTACCCACTTTGGTACAGTTCTGTGGCTCCTTGACCTCCAGTTTTGAGACCTTCCAGAGCAGTCTACTATTTCTGGTAGGAACCTCTGGCTCCTGGTTCTGGCTCCATCTGCCATTTACTATTTCATTTTATATGTAGTGTGACGGGGGTACAGGGGTTACTGATTGGTATACCGGGGGTTAAGTGATATATCCAGCCAGACAAAAAGATAATAAATTGTATTTATTAGCGAGGTCATGGCACACAAACATAGGACAACAATTACAGGCAAACAAAACAGGGGTAAAGCATAAAAATTAAACACTTCTGCTGTTCTCTTCTTGGTGTGTCAGCAAAGTTGCACAGGTTGCCAGGGGTTACATATAATACTCACAGTCCATATTAGCTTTATGCTGGAGCTTACACATAGTCCCACTAAAGGCAAGAGTGGACACCCTGCCCACTGCTCCTGGTGCTCAATTGCATGCAGTTTCTTTGTATCTTTTAGTCCTGACAGAGGAGTTGGTGAAGGACATCCTAAGAGATTATCCCCAGCCACTTTCTTTAGTCTTTGGCCATAGCCACCGAAGTTTAGCTTTCTGGCCACAATCCTTGTGGTGCGAACATCAGGGTACTCCTGTGGCTGAAGCCGCCTTGACTTACAGCCCACAACTGAAAAGGGCACCTGGCCACTACAGTGCCCACTCACTCTAACTCTTCCAGTGAGGGCACTCACCAGTCCCAGTTTCTCCAGTACTACTTTAGAATGCCCATGGACCCTAGGGCTCCCACCATTATGGAGAGGCCTTGTCTCCTCTTCCTACACTTTTCAACTCTGTCCTCTCTCACTCTTCTCTCTCTCCTCTTATGCTTTTTTCTACCCACCTCCTACAGTATCTGATGTCACAGGTACCATCTACCAGGTCTCTTTCTGCTTAGCCTGATGTGAGGGGGAGGATACACACATTCTACACACAGATTTGCCCTACCCGCCTCTATCTGACTAATAATGGCTATCTCATAACAGAATCTCTGTGGTCAGCTAGACTGGATGGCACCATCCCTCTGTACATCATACACACTAACCAACCCATTCAATGCTGGTAAATGGCCAACACTCTCTTATGCATGCACACACAGGGGACATTAATGTTTTCAAGAATGGGAATACATATGAAACAATGGAGATCACTGAAAACAGACAGGGTTCATTCTCAGGGTGACAACCATTACATCATAGTCTGCATATTTAATAGGTGGAGTTCAACTACTGTACTTGTTTCTTTATTGACGTCCATGACAAATAGCTGTGATTCTTCAAGGCCACCAATGTTTGGTGGTTTGGAACAAATACCCACTAATGTTTTCTGGCCAGTTTTACCCCCATTGACTATTTCAACCCACAGGATTCCACATGTTCACTACTGTTATCGTATATATCTTCCTGCAAATGAGACAATAATGCCAGTTTAACATACAGATAGACCCCTCCACCTCTTTTGTTTTTCTAAACAAAATGTAGCCCTCCAAATTGATTGACCAATCATGTGTGTCATCCAACCATGTTTTTGTTATGCCACTCAAGTCATAGTTTTCTATTTCAGCTACCAGCTCCAATTCCCCTATTTTACCAGTTAAAATTCTGGCATTTTCAAGCATACAATTAATGCCACAGCCATTTTCTCTTTGTGATTTAATTATGATTTGGTTTATTGGCTTCTCCCTATTATCTGTACTAACCAAGCCACCAGCTCCAGCCCCCTGGGTACTAACTAAGTCACCTTCCCTTTCTATACTGTCTAGCCCAGTATTTATTTGTCCCCCTTTCTAGTTTAAAATATCTGCTGTCTAGCCATCCTCTCCTCAAGCACATGAGACCCTCTTGCATTCAGGTGCAATCCATGTGGACTATAGAGATTGTACACCCAAAGCAAAATCAGCCCAGTGCTCTAAAAACCCAAAAGCCCTCCTTCTTACACCACGACTTTAGTCATGCATTAAGCTCCCTAATCTCCCACTGTCTCTCTGGTGTAGTGCATGGCACAGGTAGTATCCCTGAGAAGACTACCTTGGAGGTCGATTTCCTAATCTTACTACTAAATCCCTAAAATTACTTTTAGGACTCCCTATGTTCCTCTTACTTTGTCATTGTTACTAATATGCACCAAGACAGCTGGATCCTCTACAGCCCCTCCCAATAATCTGTCCACCCTGTCCGCAACATGCCGAACCTGGTTAGCTGGGAGACAGCAAACTATTCGGTTTCTGAGAACAAAGTCACAGATTACCATATCTGTTCTCTTAATAGTAATAGAGTCCCCTACAACCACAACCTTGCATAACACACTGGCACACATAGGGTTAATCTTTTAGTTTGTGTCAACCACAATAATTTGTTGGAAACCAGTTTTCCAACACATACCGGTGGTTTTCACCACGTGTTTTAGACTCTGATCGAGCCTTCTAATGGTGCAAGGACCTGTGACATGAAAAGTGCAGTCCTAAACATGCGGCGAATTCACTGCATAGAATAGGATAGCAACGTTGACTATTTTTAAGTGATTTTCCATTGGTGAAAATGTTTCACTCGTTAAACATTTTTGCACGGTTTTTGGTGTTGACAGCACAGTTTATAGAATTGTAAACTGTGCTATCAAAACCACTACCACTTGTTTTAAAAATACCGGGGTTAATATTATCAGGCGCCTGATGAGATAAACACAGAGTGATATAGGAAAGGAATGGGGGAGGCAGACAACATGGAGACTGGATCAGGAAATTACAAAGGGCTGATGGTTAGTACATACCGCAAGGGTTTAAATTGTAGAGTGGAGACTGCGTGAGTTTTGCAATTTCAAAATGAAGGACTGTTTATTACATACCACAAGGGGTTGAATTGTAGAGTGGAGACTGCATGAGGTTTTCAAGTTCAAAATGAAGGAGTGGTTAGTACAGACGGAAAGGGGTTAAATTGTAGAGTGGAGACTGCATGAGGTTTGTAAGTTCAAAATGAATGACTGCTTAGTACATACCTGTAAGGAACATGAGGATCTTGTTAGGAAACTGTCTTCATACAATATACAATACAGCGTACTGGATACATATTAACATATTAACTGTCTTGTCTCTCAGTTCTTAGAAGAAGGTGTACTTTGATAAAGGTGCCAACTAATACTCCTGGCAAATGAGGCCACCCCGGCAATTATGCCACACCTAACTATGCCTGAAATTAAACTAGCTAGGAGTCTTTACAAAAACTGACTGACGCCAAATATATCCCTTCTGCCATAGAAGAGTTTTTTGCATATGGCTCAGTCATAATGTTAAATATCTTTGCAAGATGTGTAATTCACACCTGCATTATTATGACAGAGGATGTTTATTATTTAGCAATTCCATTAATTTGTTCAGGTATACTCTCCTTGCTCTTGCTAAAGTATGGATTGTAGATAAAAATATAACTTCTTTCCACTAAAATCCACACTTTGGATTTTCAGGCTTAAAGCTAAAAAGATGTGAACAGCTATTCGTGTTCAGAGGTTTTCACACTGCATCTTGTACTTCATGAGGCATGCTAATTTGTCATTGTAAAATTTGTAACTATTACTCACTGAAAAACCCACAGTTACATATGTATCCTGCTGCTGGCAGTGTTGGTGTTGTAATGTAAAATAATAGATCATATGTCATACTAGTAGAGGCATCATTACAATTCTTACAGGAAATTAGTACTCAGTAAAGCATAGGACATGCTTTCCTTTTGCCTTTATTATTGCAGGTATATATTTAGACTAAAGATATAATGGCTGCATTTTACAGTATTATACACAGGCTTAGTGGTTTCACTTCTATGAATGGAAAATATAGTGAGATAAACATTTTAAAGGAGAAGTAAAAAATCATAATTATAAACCCCCAATTTATCTTAATTTGCCCAGAAAATCCTAATGGACCCTATTAATTTTACTCTTGTGCCTTTGAATCAAATCTGGATGTCATGCCCATAGAGGTGGACATTATATTTTTATGTAGTCTCATGCTCTCTAGCATAGTTTAAATTCATAGACTGAAGATGTTTTCTGAACATCATAAGTCATATCAGCAGAATCAGCAGGCTAATGTATCCGACCTGCCCATTAGTGTTAGTTTGGCAGTGGTAAAAGTAGCAATGATGGTCATATAGGATAGGTAATGGTGAATGTGGTTCCTAGTGCTATTTCTAGTACTATTGCTGGGGCAGTTGCAGCAACTAAGCCACCGTTGGTGCATTTGGATGAACAACAACCTTCTCTACCTCCCATCCACCCTAGCTCCCATTCACCCTAATATCATGGGAATAGGATTATTTTTTCACTGGGGGCAGTGCAAATGCTATCAACTGCAATTTGCGCATTGTGTGAAAAGTTTCAGAAGACTGGATTGGAGAGGTCACACCTTGGTACACCTCCCCTAATAAAGGACATGCAGTAAAACCACCATGAGGTGTATGGTAAGCATGTTAACCCTTTCAGTGCCAGAGGGGTATACAACACATTGCTTTGCCTCTGTCACTGAAAGGGTTAAACTAGTCCCCTCCAAAAAAAACAAAAGCAAAGCTTGCCTTGTCACAATTCTGCCAAAAGTGTTTTAAAGCTTGCCTTGCTATAATAATTTGAAGGCTAGCTGTAAGCCTTCTAAAAAAAATTTAAAAAGAGATAATTAGAAAATAAAAGTACTTATTCTGGCCTTATTCTGTTTATACAAATGCCTCATCATGTACAATATGGAATTCCAACTGGTAAGGTCTTCCATTTTAATCTGCTAACGGGGCAGGTAGTTAAGCTTTTGTATGGAATATAATGCATTCTGAGCCGTAAGGCCGACTAATATGTGCACAGATTTTAAACTTCTGTTCTGAACCAAACATAACCTTTTACCATAAGTTGGCCATTATGCTAGAGGGTATAATTTACCTTCAGCCAACACAATCTCATTTCAGTACCTCTCTTTGATATATATTTTGTAGTTCTTTGCCAGACGCAGCTGCTGCTATATGCTCCTTTGCACTATAACTATGTAATCTAATACCCATCTATTCAGTGGTGAAATACTAACTTAATTATCTTTGTATGTGACTTCTGGTTATACACTCCACATACAGGAAGTCACTTGTGGGTTCAGCTCCAATGGGGATGGACTTTTTTTGGGAATTTATTTTCCATAGCAATGGTTAGCATCCCTATGCTGCAGCCTCTATTTCCAGTACATGTATGAATAGCAGTCTTGTTCTGCAGTAATGTGAGTCTGGTGACAACCATTTTGTGTGCTTGTGGGGGGCTTATGTTCTCTTTTGGGAGAACTCAGGCTTCCATGTCCATAGAGAATATTGATTACCATGGCTCCTTCATATTTATTGCAAGAGATCTTCAGATAAAGCTGTGCCCATCATGTCTTCTTGTTGTCAACCCCCCTATGGCCCCCAAGATTACTTCAAATGCCATTAGTATTTCTTCATATATTGCATCAATGGCCTCTTTCATCACCGGCATTGCCAATAACTCATGAAACTTCTTGCGGATGGAAGGGGCTTTCATTGATCCATCATCATCATCAGCTTCCAAGTCTGCATCCTCATCTAAGGCCTCCCGTTGGAGTCCTAGAGATCTGTCAGTTGCAGAGTCCACAGAGGCAGGCTATAATGCAGATTCTTATATATTTCCAGTGGAGTGCATTGACATTCTATTCAAACACATATGCTCTTTGTTAAATATCTCTGTAGAGGACAATGCAAAGAAAATTATGTATGCTAATGCTACATTTCTATGTTGATGCTGGTCGCTCTCTAACAAGCTTGCTCAATCTAATAGACACCTTTGGTGCTTTTTCAGGTCTCTCAATTAGGAATGGGTGAAAAATCTGCTTGGCGAAAAGTGTCATTTTATCACCACATGGCAGTTTTCTCTTCTTTACCTGCAGGTATATAAAAGGGTGTCAGGCTTTCACTGAAAGGCAACATGCCATTCTGTGTTTGTGAGAGAAGAAATCAGCATGTTTTTTAACTAGAGAAGGTAGGCAAATAAAGGGGAATTGAAGCTTAGTTTAGGGAGTTGTTTAGGTAGTACATTTGTTCTCTGTATTAGAGAAGTCTGGAGGCACTTTTGGGGAAAAGAAGGGAGGAAGGAGGTTGACCAAATATCCCCAAATTTGGTGTGACCATCTGGCAGGACACAGGCAGTTGGAGTCCAATGCATTTGCTGTTATTGTCCCTGTGCTGGGGAAGTCCGTGGAAAAGTTGTTGATTTTGTTTTTTAGTTATAATTTTTTTTTTACATACTATGATAAAATAGAGTAGACAACTTAAAAAAAATAAACTAAAATAAATAAATAAATATATTAGGTGAAAGATGTGAGATGTGTAACAGAGGCAGACTTGATAGACTTGATAGCAGACTACATTGAGAATTTTGTAGAGGGCTAAGGCAAAACATCACACTCCATCAGTTGTACTGTGTACTATAGAGTAAAAACAAACACAGTCATTGAGTAATGTGCAGCAAATTCACAAGGGGTGGGGAGGGAGAATGGTGGAGCAGTGCAGGTACATGGGGATAAAGTAGTAGTTCAAAAAATAACTGCAGCCATGGTTGCTGCAGCATGTGCAATAAATGATGATGAGGGTGTGAGATATTGTACATCAAACCTGTAAGGTTACTATTGGTGTAACATTGTATATATGGGGTACTTTAGAACTGCCAGCATCAGGTGATTATGGAGGTTATTAAATGTTTATAGTTCTGGACAATACAGGAAGAGTATGTGGCATGTATGGGATCTGTGATTTTTATAGAATTATGTGAATGGAACAGAACTGTGTGGTTATCAGTGGCCAGCATCAGGTGATTATTGAGGTTATTAAATGTTTATAGAACAGAACTGTGTGGTTATCAGTGGCAAAGGGCCATATGTTCAAAGAAGTAGCAAAATATGTTTTGTCATTTGTAACGACTTTTCAGAGAGTGTCAGTTTTGATTGGAAATATGTCATTTGTCCTGACTGAAAATGTCGTATGGAACGACAACAAAAAGTCTTAACTAACGACAAAAATGTCTTTAAAAAAAGTCTTAACTAACGACAAAAATGTCTTAACTAAAGACAAAAATTCCCTAATTCAGAACACATTCCCTCCACTTTTTTCTTAACGTACAAATTTTGTCTTTTGAAAGACATTTTTTTGTCATTAGTTACGACAAATTTTCTTTTCCTGTATACAACACTGGAGAATAGTTTAGCCACTCCCTTTCCCTGCTCCTTTGTCTGTCAATTCTGGAGTTGTGTCGTACACAACTGACATTACTAGATTTTTGTCATATACTCTATAGAAAATATGTAGTTCATGCATTCAGTGACTTATTTTTGTCTTTCTTACGACAATTTTTTGTCGTTATCTCTTTGAACATATGGCCCACAGTGTGGAGAGGAGTTGACTGAGTATCACATACCTCTCTGTCTTCTCTTTTTCCCTGTTTTCCATGTCACTGCCTCAGCCATTTTCTAAATGTAAAAAATATATTTTTAACATATTTAAATGCTTAATACTTGTTTCTCTCATTCCATAGCCTATTTCACTTTAATAGCTAAACCTTGTTTCTCCAAAGAAGAACACATAGGAATAATTTGTACAGTAAAATCATTAGTATCTCATTGGTTAATTTACCAGAAAGCTAGCCCCTCATTGTTTCACATTCTATCCACTTGGTGTTACAGTATGTATTATTTTCACTTAAGTATTCTGTACATTTTACTTTAATAAATGGTAATTTTTGGCCTGCTGAGATTGTTATTTTTTCTTGATAACTACTCTTGCATAAAGTTGAAGTGATCTGATGAGTAGCTGACCTTTGAGCCTTTGGCTGTCTATACTTCTTTAATCAAGAAATTGAGTGAAATAAACCACTACAATTTCTTTCAGTATTGTTTCCTAATCCTGAGTCATAATACGTGTTATCATTGCCACAATGTAATGCAAAATCTATTTTCAAAACTAGAGTTACATTATAACATGTCAACCTACAATAATTATAGTCAGCAGAATTAATGCTTCAGTTTTAGTATGTTATTAGGAAGTGTATCATCTTGACTAAAGTCGGACATTAGCTCTTTAAGGACAAGAATTTTGCACAATATATATATCCACTTAAATTATATATGTCTAGATCTGTTTTGGTTCATTAACTAACACTCAGGGGAGGGATGTACAAGTATGCCAATAGAAAGTTCATTTTTTATACTTCAATATTGGTATAAATCATGCACCTGTACTTTGGGGTCAGTGAGTATGATCTCTTTATAGCATGCTGGTGCACACACTCCGCCATCGTCAAGACTAATTTGAGCAAGCACCAAACATCACCCCTATAGCACCCAAGAGAAACAGACCAATATCACACCAATTTACTCTGCATCTTATTAGTATATAACAAGAAAAAGGAGTTAGAGAAACAGAATGACCTAAAACACCCAAAAATTGTCCTCCCCACAAGTGGAATAAAGAGGAAAGACTTTAGTGTAGGCAGCATAGAAAATCAGTGTTAATACACAAAAATTGTTTTAGTGTGGAATTATATTAATACCTCCCACCTATAAAGAATTATTTTCCAGCCTTCAAGGACATATCCAATATACAAACACCAAAAGAGTAAAGCTAAGCTTTGTTTGTCTGACCTCCATTTACTGCCAGCCAGTAGGAGGCTGGGAATACCTTATAACAAATTATTCAGTTAGGGGACATTCTTTTTTTATTCACTTTCTGATGGGAGAGGAGTTGAAATGAGGAGTCTAGAGCATCTTTGACTGCCGTTGCACATCAAGTCACATACGTATAACTTTCTTTTCTTTTAACCATTTGTGTTCTTGAAAAAGAGATATAACATACTGCTATTTTTAAGTGTAATAAACATGATTAATTAACAATCTTTTCCCACCAAAGCCACACTAGTGAATCCCAGACAATATTTCCTGTGATTATTTAGCACTATCTTTAACTAATAAGTGAATGCCTGAAAACTTGCTTCCTGTATTCTAAATCTTGAAAGCCATTAACAAATTTGAGTATCAGAATAAATGGAATGACTGGGGAGATTCTCTATAAGGGTCTTCTCAACACTATTTTTGCTTTAGTTTGGGCTTTATCAAGTTTGGTCACAGTGCTCAAGAGGAGATAGAAGTTAGATATATGAGAGGTGAGATTTATGGATTGAGTTGACTATTGTGCTTTGCAATTAACATCTCACACACAACACTACATCCATACCACACTTAGCATTACATATACACACATTACATATATATTCACATAGAAGCATTACCACTCTTCCACATTTACCTTTTTCTGCCACACCTTCACATGTTATTCATACCCACTGCCTTAGGCTGTCCACAGCATTGCAGCCTACACTACTGCCCTCTTCAGCTTGTACCATTCAGCCATATCACCCTGATATCATGCAATATGAAGGCAGATACAGGAGTATGCTTGTGATGTTAGCAATACTAGTTGCACCATCAACTTCCTGAATAACAGCTACTGACTGCAAGGAGGAAAGAATGAGATGTCCACGACATCCAAAAATGTCACAGGAGGAATCATGGACCACAAAAGCTAGAGAAACTTTAGTGCATATGTTTAGTTCTTAAGTCATGGGGGAATTTTCCACTGTTGAAGCCTATGAGTCCTAGCATCCACTGCTAGGTATTGGCTAGCTGGGTGTTGTAGTTCCCAATGGCTTGAGAACCCCCGTTCGAATTCACCTTAACTTGGTACATAAGGCCAACACCAAAGTCAGGGTATATTCAAGCATGGGCTCCCCAGCTGTTGGGGCCTACAACTACCAGTTAGCCATTAGCTATTTGGTGATGTTGAGTCATAGCTCATAATGCTGATTGTCCTCTGAACTGGGAATAAGTGATGAGTACTAAGGGCCCAATACAGATTGTAGTCATATGTTGGATTTTCAGCTGTAAGGGCCTACTGCTCCTAGCATCCCCAGTTAGCCAGTGACTAGAGGATGATGTGCATCATAGGTGCAGACAGTTGGAGGAGCACACACAGTTGAATCTATATTGGTACATTAGTACATATGTCCTATTCCAAAGTCAGGGTGAATTCAGTCTTGGCACTTGTTTACACCTAGGACTCCCCACATATCTCATAGGGGAAAGTTGTGAGTTATAGGACCCAAAAAAGGGGTGGAAGCCAAGGATTAATAAACCCTGACTCAAGCATAGGCCATAAGTACCAAGGGTCCTAGTCAGCTGTTGGGATATATGACTACCAGCTAGCCAATACCTAGCAGGGAATGCTAAGAGACATAGACTAAAACAGCTGAGGACCCCAAGACTGATTTGACATGACTTAAGAACAGACCGTATGTACTAAGGCTCCACTATTAGGTATATTCACTTGTGAGCTCTCCAGCTGTTGGGGCACACAACTCACAGCATCCCCAGCTAGTCATAATGTAGTCCAGTTTTTCCTCCATTGAACAATGACAGACATGGATAGTTTTATGTTCTGAAAATAAAACATGGGGAAAGCTCCAGTTCCAGTGTTTATTATTATGGAGGATCATGTTAGTATATCCTCCTTAGGATGGGCTAAGAATTGGAACAATTCTGGAGCAATCCAGTTGCATCATAGGGAAGAAATAAAGCTTGAATTTAAAGGGATGTTTAACTCATAGAATGCAAGAGCAGTTCTCCAACATGTTGTAAAGCAAAGCACTGGAGACCACTATAGGATTCAATGGCATTAACTGTTCCTTTGACATTAATGAGAAATTATTCTTACTTGTCCCCTACGGTGCAGTTGTTATACTGGGTTTACTTTTAAATGGTCGCATGCTAAAGAGCGTGCAACCAAATGACAAGGTTACCATGTTGCCAAACTAAAAATGTCAACATGAGAATCTCAAACTGCATGACAGCGAGAAATTCTCATGTGGAATAGTAAAAGGTCTCATGCTTCCCTGGCTGTATCACATCATGCTGCTCCATGCTCTGCCCCGTGCTGCACTCCATGCTGCCCCAGAGCTGTAATAATATTACCATGTCATTTTCTTGCACTCCTTGCTGCCCAGGAACTGTAATGGAACTGTATTACTACAGCTCCTGGGCAGCAAGGAGCACAAGAAAATGACATGGTAATATTATTACAGCTCTGGGGCAGCACGGAGTGCAGCATGGGGTGGAAGATGGAGCAGCTGATGTGATACAGCCAGGGCAGCATGCGACCTTTTACTATTTGACATGAGAATCTCGCTCTGTCATGCAGTGCGAGATTCTCATGTTGACATTTTTAGTATGGAGACACATGATCTTTTGCGTGCAACCTTTTAAAAGGATACTGTTCTCCTAAACATCAGCCTTGAGTTCCAGAGCAGTACACATCACATTTCTATGTAATGCATTTCATTCCTCTCTGGCACTCAAAGGGTTAATGATGTTAAAGAAAATTCACTGTTATCAGATAATAGCTAGTCAATAGTGTTGAGCGAGCATGCTCGGCCGATGCTCGGATCGGCTCGAGCATCGCTCTGCTCGGCACATGGCGGTACTCGTACGAGTACCGCATGTGCTCGCCCGCCATGTTCGGGTCTCCTCCCCGCACGTTTTGTGGCTGCTGCGCAGCCAATAAACGTGCAGGGAGGCTCTGACATCGGTGTAATGCCAGCAGCCATGTTGGCTGCTGGCATTACACTGATTGGCTGGCCAGAACCCGTGGTCAGGTGCTGTATAGCACCTGACCAGCGAGTTCGGCTCAGTCTGAGCCAGGGAGAGCTGAGGATAGGAAGGGAAAGGCAGTGTAGGGAGGAAAAAAACAAAAATTGTGAAAAAAAAAGAACCAAAAGTCCTTTTTAGGACTACTGTGTGTGGGGGCAGCAGGTTATTTGGTGTGGGGGGAAAAAAACAAAAAAAAAAAAAAAAAATATATATATTCTGTTTAGTGTGCAAAGTTGCAGATTAGAGCACATTCTGTTTAGTGTGCACAGTTGCAGATTAGAGCACATTCTGTTTAGTGTGCAAAGTTGCAGATTAGAGCACATTCTGTTTAGTGTGCAAAGTTGCAGATTAGAGCACATTCTGTTTAGTGTGCAAAGTTGCAGATTAGAGCACATTCTGTTAAGTCTTCAAACTAAAATATCAAAGTCACGTATTCCATTCAGTGTGCGTCGCCGCAGTTTAGCAGCACATTCTGAGTACTGTGCAGAGTTGCAGAATAGGAAGAAATACTGTTAAGTCTTCAAACTAAAATATCAAAGTCACATATTCCATTCAGTGTGCTTCGCCGCAGTTTAGCAGCACATTCTGTGTACTGTGCAGAGTTGCAGAATAGGAAGAAATACTGTTAAGTCTTCAAACTAAAATATCAAAGTCACATATTCCATTCAGTGTGCTTCGCCGCAGTTTAGCAGCACATTCTGTGTAGTGTGCAGAGTTGCAGAATAGGAAGAAATACTGTTAAGTCTTCAAACTCAAATATCAAAGTCACATATTCCATTCAGTGTGCTTCGCCGCAGTTTAGCAGCACATTCTGTGTACTGTGCAGAGTTGCAGAATAGGAAGAAATACTGTTAAGTCTTCAAACTAAAATATCAAAGTCACATATTCCATTCAGTGTGCTTCGCCGCAGTTTAGCAGCACATTCTGTGTAGTGTGCAGAGTTGCAGAATAGGAAGAAATACTGTTAAGTCTTCAAACTAAAATATCAAAGTCACATATTCCATTCAGTGTGCTTCGCCGCAGTTTAGCAGCACATTCTGTGTACTGTGCAGAGTTGCAGAATAGGAAGAAATACTGTTAAGTCTTCAAACTCAAATATCAAAGTCACATATTCCATTCAGTGTGCTTCGCCGCAGTTTAGCAGCACATTCTGTGTACTGTGCAGAGTTGCAGAATAGGAAGAAATACTGTTAAGTCTTCAAACTCAAATATCAAAGTCACATATTCCATTCAGTGTGCTTCGCCGCAGTGTAGCAGCACATTCTGTGTACTGTGCAGAGTTGCAGAATAGGAAGAAATACTGTTAAGTCTTCAAACTCAAATATCAAAGTCACATATTCCATTCAGTGTGCTTCGCCGCAGTTTAGCAGCACATTCTGTGTAGTGTGCAGAGTTGCAGAATAGGAAGAAATACTGTTAAGTCTTCAAACTCAAATATCAAAGTCACATATTCCATTCAGTGTGCTTCAACGCCGTTTAACAGCCTATTCTGTGTACTCTACAGAGTTGCAGAATAGTAAGAAATACTGTTAATTTTTCAAACTCAAATATCAAAGTCACATATTCCATTCAGTGTCTTTCACCGCCGTTTAACAGCCTATTCTGTGTACTCTGTACAGTTGCAGAATTATAAGAAATACTGTTAAGTTTTCAAACTCAAATATTAAAGTCACATATTCCATTCAGTGTCTTTCACCGCCGTTTAACAGCCTATTCTGTGTACTCTGTACAGTTCCAGAATTATAAGAAATACTGTTAAGTTTTCAAACTCAAATATTAAAGTCACATATTCCATTCAGTGTGTTTCACCGCAGTTTAGCAGCCTATTCTGTGTACTCTGCACAGTTGCAGAATAATAAGAAATACTGTTAAGTTTTCAAACTCAAATATTAAAGTCACATATTCCATTCAGTGTGTATCACCGCCGTTTAGCAGCCTATTCTGTGTACTCTGAACAGTTGCAGAATAGTAAGAAATACTGTTAAGTTTTCAAACTCAAATATTAAAGTCACATATTCCATTCAGTGTCTTTCACCGCCGTTTAACAGCCTATTCTGTGTACTCTGTACAGTTCCAGAATTATAAGAAATACTGTTAAGTTTTCAAACTCAAATATTAAAGTCACATATTCCATTCAGTGTGTTTCAACGCCGTTTAACAGCCTATTCTGTGTACTCTGCAGAGTTGCAGAATAGTAAGAAATACTGTTAAGTTTTCAAACTCAAATATTAAAGTCACATATTCCATTCAGTGTGTTTCACCGCAGTTTAGCAGCCTATTCTGTGTACTCTGCACAGTTGCAGAATAATAAGAAATACTGTTAAGTTTTCAAACTCAAATATTAAAGTCACATATTCCATTCAGTGTGTATCACCGCCGTTTAGCAGCCTATTCTGTGTACTCTGAACAGTTGCAGAATAGTAAGAAATACTGTTAAGTTTTCAAACTCAAATATTAAAGTCACATATTCCATTCAGTGTGTTTCACCGCCGTTTAGCAGCCTATTCTGTGTACTCTGCAGAGTTGCAGAATAGGAAGAAATACTGTTAAGTCTTCAAACTCAAATATCAAAGTCACATATTCCATTCAGTGTGCTTCGCCGCAGTTTAGCAGCACATTCTGTGTACTGTGCAGAGTTGCAGAATAGGAAGAAATACTGTTAAGTCTTCAAACTCAAATATCAAAGTCACATATTCCATTCAGTGTGCTTCGCCGCAGTGTAGCAGCACATTCTGTGTACTGTGCAGAGTTGCAGAATAGGAAGAAATACTGTTAAGTCTTCAAACTCAAATATCAAAGTCACATATTCCATTCAGTGTGCTTCGCCGCAGTTTAGCAGCACATTCTGTGTAGTGTGCAGAGTTGCAGAATAGGAAGAAATACTGTTAAGTCTTCAAACTCAAATATCAAAGTCACATATTCCATTCAGTGTGCTTCAACGCCGTTTAACAGCCTATTCTGTGTACTCTACAGAGTTGCAGAATAGTAAGAAATACTGTTAATTTTTCAAACTCAAATATCAAAGTCACATATTCCATTCAGTGTCTTTCACCGCCGTTTAACAGCCTATTCTGTGTACTCTGTACAGTTGCAGAATTATAAGAAATACTGTTAAGTTTTCAAACTCAAATATTAAAGTCACATATTCCATTCAGTGTCTTTCACCGCCGTTTAACAGCCTATTCTGTGTACTCTGTACAGTTCCAGAATTATAAGAAATACTGTTAAGTTTTCAAACTCAAATATTAAAGTCACATATTCCATTCAGTGTGTTTCACCGCAGTTTAGCAGCCTATTCTGTGTACTCTGCACAGTTGCAGAATAATAAGAAATACTGTTAAGTTTTCAAACTCAAATATTAAAGTCACATATTCCATTCAGTGTGTATCACCGCCGTTTAGCAGCCTATTCTGTGTACTCTGAACAGTTGCAGAATAGTAAGAAATACTGTTAAGTTTTCAAACTCAAATATTAAAGTCACATATTCCATTCAGTGTCTTTCACCGCCGTTTAACAGCCTATTCTGTGTACTCTGTACAGTTCCAGAATTATAAGAAATACTGTTAAGTTTTCAAACTCAAATATTAAAGTCACATATTCCATTCAGTGTGTTTCAACGCCGTTTAACAGCCTATTCTGTGTACTCTGCAGAGTTGCAGAATAGTAAGAAATACTGTTAAGTTTTCAAACTCAAATATTAAAGTCACATATTCCATTCAGTGTGTTTCACCGCAGTTTAGCAGCCTATTCTGTGTACTCTGCACAGTTGCAGAATAATAAGAAATACTGTTAAGTTTTCAAACTCAAATATTAAAGTCACATATTCCATTCAGTGTGTATCACCGCCGTTTAGCAGCCTATTCTGTGTACTCTGAACAGTTGCAGAATAGTAAGAAATACTGTTAAGTTTTCAAACTCAAATATTAAAGTCACATATTCCATTCAGTGTGTTTCACCGCCGTTTAGCAGCCTATTCTGTGTACTCTGCAGAGTTGCAGAATAGTAAGAAATACTGTTAAGTTTTCAAACTCATATATATTAAAGTCATATATATCGTGTAAGATGAAGAAGGCGGGTAAAAAGGGACGGGGAAGTGGACGTGATCCTGAAAGTTCAGGGCGCGGGTCAGGACGCGGAGAAACTGTGCCTGGTGCCAGAGCACAAGAAAGAAAGACATCCACCATACCTAGCTTCATGTCTGATTTCACAGGGCGTCGCAGGACATCACTCTCGAGGTCCGACCAGTGCGAACAGGTGGTCGGTTGGATGACAGCTGATACTGCTTCCAGTCGGTTAAGCACCACCCTGTCTTCCACCAAGTCCACTCTCAGTAGCCAAGAGTCTGGTCAACATAATCCTCACTCTGATCATCCTTCCTCCCACCATACACGGTCTGGTCAAAGAAGTGATCCCACACTGGGATATAGTGATGAGCTCGTCTCATCACCAATCCTTCATTTGACCCTCTCTCCAAGCACGCTTGCAGAGGAACATGACATCTTGTGCCCTGATTCACAACCTCTAGAGGCTACCCAATCACAAGAAGATGACAGATGTGAACGGCATTTAAGGTCAAAGGAAGTAGTGGATGATGATGATGATGATGAGACACAGTTGCCATTAAATCAACCACTATTTCCTTCTCAAGACCTTGTTGAGGAGAATGTTATACAGTTGTCAATGACCGAGTATGTGGTGGGATCAAGACTTGAGGAGGATGATCAGAGTGAGGAAGTGGAGGAGGACTTGGTGGACGATGAGGTGACTGACCCCACCTGGGAAGGTGTAGAGCCGAGCGATGACAGCAGTCCTGAGGGTGAGCCATCTGCAGCACCGCAACAGGCTGGAAGAGGCAGTGGTGTGGCTACAGAAAGAAGGCGGACCGCACCAAACCGGCCCGCAAATGTTCCACGGAGCACCCCCTTGCGTAAATCTACCTTGCCAAGGGGTAGGTGTTCCGCGGTATGGCGTTTTTTTAAGGAAAGTGCGGACGACAAAAGATTTGTAGTTTGCAACCTGTGCCACACCAGAATGAGCCGAGGCATGAACACTAGAAACCTCACCACCACCAGCATGATCCGACACATGGCATCCAAGCACCGTAGTAAGTGGGAGGAACGCCTGGATCGCCCATCTGTGTCTGCAGGCCACACCACTGCCTCCTCTTCCCCTGTTTTCGGTGCCGGCCAATCGCCTGTCGAAGGCGCAGGCCCGCATACCTCCCGCCCTGCACCTGTACCATCTGAAGCACCATCAGCGACCACATCCACTTCCCTGTCCCAGCACAGCATCCAAATGTCGTTACCCCAGGCATTTGAGCGCAAGAGAAAATACCCAGCCACCCACCCACAGGCCATAGCACTAACCTCACACCTTTCAAAATTACTGGCCATCGAAATGCTGCCATTTAGGCTTGTGGACACTGAGTCCTTCCGCAGCCTGATGGCAGCAGCTGTCCCTCGGTACGCGGTCCCCAGCCGCCACTACTTTTCCCGGTGTGCCATCCCCGCATTACACCACCATGTGTCCCGTAACATCACCCGTGCCCTGACCAACGCAGTTACTGGGAAGGTCCACTTAACGACTGACACATGGACAAGTGCTTGTGGCCAGGGACGCTACATTTCCCTGACGGCACACTGGGTGAATGTCGTGGAGGCTGGGAGCGACTCGGACCCTGGGATGGCACGGGTGCTACCCACGCCGAGGATTGCGGGCCCTACCTCCATCAGGGTTTCCACCAGCACCTACGTTATTGGCTCCTCCTCCTCCGTTTCCACCTCCGAATTCTCTACACACACCGCCACTCCCCCATCAGCCAGTAGCTGGAAGCAGTGTAGCACTGCAGTGGGGAAGCGTCAACAGGCCGTGCTGAAGCTGATCTGCCTTGGGGACAAACAGCACACGGCCTCAGAGCTGTTGCAGGGGATTAGTCACCAGACCGAGCAGTGGCTCTCGCCACTCAACCTGCAAGCAGGCATGGTTGTGTGTGATAATGGGCGTAACTTGGTGGCGGCTTTGGAGCTCGGCAAGCTCACACACGTACCATGCCTAGCGCATGTATTTAATTTAGTGGTGCAGCGATTTCTAAAAACCTACCCCAATGTGCATGATCTCTTGACCAAGGTGCGCCGCGTGTGTGCACATTTCCGTAAGTCATCTACAGCTTCGGCCGGCCTGTTGAAGCTGCAGCAGCGCTTACAATTGCCAGCTCACCGGCTGCTGTGTGACGTGAGCACGCGCTGGAACTCCACCTTCCACATGTTGGCCCGGCTTTGTGAGCAGCAGAGGGCAGTAGTGGAGTACCAGCTGTTACACGGTCGTCGCCTCTCCGTTCAACTTCCTGTAATCAGAAGTGAGGAGTGGGAATGGATGTCAGACCTCTGCGAGGTTTTACGCAATTTTGAGGAATCGACACAGATGGTGAGCGGCGATAACGCTATTATCAGTGTAACCATCCCACTTCTGTGTCTACTGAAACGCTCGCTGCTCACAATTAAAACCGACGCTTTGCATGTGGAAGAGGTGGAAATGGGGGAGGAAGAGCTTACACAAGGTGATAGCCAGAGCACCCTCACTTCGTCTTCTCAGCGACAATTGGAGGAGGCGGAGGAGGAGGAGGAGGAGGAGGAGGAGGAGGAAGACACGGTTGCCTCCGCTACAGAGGGTAGCCATGGAACTTTAGTTCCATCTCTTCAGCGTGGGTGGGCAGAAGAGGAGGAAGAGGATGAGGATATTGAGAGTCAGCCTCCTGGTGAGGACAGCGAAATCTTGACTGTTGGTACTCTGGCACACATGGCTGACTTTATGTTAGGCTGCCTTTCCCGTGACCCACGCGTTATACGCATTTTAGACAACACGGATTACTGGGTGTTCACCCTTCTGGACCCCCGCTACAAAGAGAATTTCTCATCTCTCATTCCTCCGGTGGAGAGGACAAGCAAAATGGTGCAATACCAGAAGGTTCTTGTTGAAAAATTGCTCCAAAATTTTCCATCTGACAACGCTGGCGGCAGAGTACGTGCTACCTTGGCCAACCGAGAAGGGGAGAAAAGGGGAGCACACAGCAGTTCCGAGAAAGGCAGGGCAACACTCTCCAAGGCGTGGGACACCTTCATGACACCCCGCCAGCACCCTCACCCTGATGCGCAGCCTAGTGTCACAAGGAGGGAAAAGTTTTGGAAGATGGTGAAGGAGTACGTAGCAGACCGTGTCAGCGTCCTCAATGATCCCTCTGTGCCTTACAACTACTGGGTGTCCAAGCTGGACACGTGGTATGAACTGGCACTCTACGCCTTGGAGGTGCTGGCCTGCCCTGCCGCCAGCGTTCTGTCTGAGCGGGTATTTAGTGCTGCTGGTGGCATCATAACAGATAAGCGTATCCGCCTTTCCACCGACAATGCTGATAGGTTGACACTTATAAAAATGAACAAGGCCTGGATTTCCCCTGACTTCTCCACTCCACTGGAGGAAAGCCCCGGGGGAACATAAACTCACTTTATATATGTTATTTACAATGATGGGAATACTCTGTATTCCCATTCACCCCTTCCACCCCAAAAACGGGTATATGGTTGACTCTTAATGTTCTCATCCTCCTCCTCCTCTTCCATATGCCCTGGGATATAATTTTTATATAGGGCCAGCTCACCAGCGTGCCCTGGGATATAATTTTTATATAGGGCCAGCTCACCAGCGGGCCCTGTGATATAATTTTTATATAGGGCCAGCTCACCAGCGGGCCCTGTTTGACAATTTTTATATAGGTCAGCTCACCAGCGGGCCTTCTCATATAATGTTTTATTGGGTCAGCTCTCTAGCGGGCCCTCTCATATAATGTTTTATAGCGTCAGCTCACTAGCGGGCCTTCGCATATAATGTTTAGGATGGTCAGCTCTGCAGCAGACCCTCACCCATAATGTTTTAGATGGTCAGCTCAGCGCACGTTTCCCTCTTAATCATGGCCTCAGTTCTGAAAATCAAGGAAATTTTTGGGAGAATTTGCCTCTGCGCACGTTTCCCTCTTAATCATGGCCTCAGTTCTGAAAATCAAGGAAATTTTTGGGATAATTTGCCTCTGCGCACGTTTCCCTCTTAATCATGGCCTCACTTCAGAAAATCGATGAAATTTTTGGGAGAATTTGCAGATGATATACAAGTAAATATACAGCAAATACTGTTTGGTAACAATTTTTCGCCTAAAGTCGTTTTTATTTTCCTTTTTGTGTGTTTTACGGTCAGTCTGTAAAAATGGCGTACTACGGGCGAAAGATCGTTCCCAGCAGCGATGTTGGAGTCCAAGGTGCATCCAGACATCCTCCCTATGCTGTCCCTGAACCATTTCTGTAGTGTTTCCATCTTTTTCTGCCCTTTTCCTATGGACCAGGCACCCTCCCCTCATCAGAGCAGGGGGTGCCTGGTGTAATGCTCGAGTCCTCCCATTGACTTCAATGGGGCTCGGGTGTTCGGCCGAGCACTCGAGCCTCAGGGGGTGCTCGGTCAGAGCACCCGAACATCCGAGCATTGGGGTGCTCGCTCATCACTACTAGTCAACTTACACTTCAATAATAGAACCATGCACTATGAAAACATATTGCTAAAGAAACACTTCAGGCAGCTAAGTTGGATGAAGTTCTTATATCTATGATTTTAACTACAATACACTATAATGCATTCTTTTTAAATGTAATTCTAGTAATTTTGTGTTAAATGAGATAGAGATAAAAGCACGAGAGGGGGTAGAGATACAAAGGTTTATTTAATGAAACGTTTCTAAAGTTAAATGATTTCTTAGTGGTAGATAATAGGCTCGTCATTCTGAAAAATAATCTCTTTATGTGGCTAAATCAATCCAGATTAACCATATGAGTGCCAGAGGGTATCACAATGTCCTGGATACCCCTCTGATATTCAACAGGTTAATGAAACACCAACACCTCTTAAAGAAAAACTAATACCTCCTAATAATCACCCACCACTTAAGTTATGGACAGAAACCCTAATATCCACTATGCATTCTGCCCTTCCTCTATGAGTCAAAATATAATATCTTCAATCAGTAATGGATGTTATGTCCTTGGAAGTGGACATGACAATTGTGGGCAGATTTTTTTTCCAAAATAAGCCAGGAAGAGTACATGAACCTGTATAAAATTACCATGTACATTTGCAGAGTTTGAAGTCATGTTGTTCTGCTAGCAATTGCTACAATTTCCACCTAGATGGACATGACACCCTGGACTGACTGAATATATTACCTCTTGAACAAGGAACAAAAACAACATTTATAAAGGCCATTAAGAGAAAAAGAGAAGGGGATAGAACGTTGATGTTGTACCAATATTTTAAGTAGAGTGAAGGGTAGAACCTAGGCTGTAAGGAGATTTTTAAGAAGCAATTTGCACTCAAGACAAGAGCATGATAACCTTAATTAGCATTTAGTAGAGCAGAGACAGATCTCACATAATACTTACAATGTAGCGAATGAAGTGACACGGTATTGTTGTTGTATAAATGTGCTGATAAAATTACATGTCGATTACAACAGTTAAACAATACATTAGAAGAAAAAAATGAGAAAAGTTTATGTGAACAGAGATAACCAGACAGGATAATCAACTTATTAAAGGGATAATAACACTTAACATGTAAAAAATATATACCGCATTGTTTATCTTCCTGAGTCAAACAAATGTGTTCCCACTGTTGATATGTGTTTTACTGAAAAGTTATTGCAAATGAAACTTGGATTTTTATGAGCAGTATCTCATTGGCCTTACAATTTACACTGGCACTGTTGCTACAGCATCTTTTGGACAGCTCTGTTCAGTTGACAATAAACCTCCATAGGATGGCGTAGCAACAGCGCCACTGTAAAATTTCTGTCCACTGAGATACTGCATCTAAAAAAATCAAGTCTGAGTTGCCTTAACTTTTGAATAAAACACCTCTAAACAGTGGGAGAATCCTTGTTCACCTCAGGAGGATAAATCCTTTACTATATATATATATATATATATATATATATATATATATATATATATTATTTTACATGTCAAATGTTACTATCCCTTTATATATATGGTGTTTCTCAAACATCCAGGATGGAATTGCAGGAAAACAGTGTGATACTTATGTTTGTACTAAAGATATGAGGTATGGAGTAGATATAGTATGTCATCAATCCACACACAGATGTACAACCAAGTTAACTTTCAGCACAAGAGAATAGCACTCTGAAAGGAACAGATACATAGGAGGAGATGCACTAACTTTCCATGCTGTGGCGATATGATTTTATTGATATGTTCAAAGCACTTTGACTTTTTGATGTAGATACACATCAACATATGCACTAAAATTTAGGGATGCAAAGGGAGGGGAAGAGAAGGTCCTAATTAGCATACAAGGTTGTCGAACTGCTGTAGATGTTGAAAGGATACCCTTCCTTGCACATTACCAGCAGTACGACAATCCTGAAGTCTGAGAGCATTCACTCTGCCACCCAGTTAAAATTCGACATATGATGCCCGCACACAGTTAACACTTTGAGTGCCAGAGGGGTACACAACACATTACTTTGTAATACGTTGTGTACCCCTCTGGCACTCAAAGGATTAATATCCAACATATTCTGCCCTTGATTGGCCTTGATTGTTCCTTGTGTATATATTTAAAAAAATATACATATTGTAGGATCTTTAATCCTGCACTATGCTCCATTTTTTTTTTTTTTTTTAAATCAGACCTCGTGAGGAGGAAGGGGCAGGACCCCTCCTGATCTCGCACTGGTATTGATCACTAATACAATAGGATAGGCGATCAATGCGGTGACCAGGAAGGTGATCACCGCCTTCCCCTACTACTTCCTCTTTGACCCTGTGTTCTATGAATAATCAATGCAAAGGGGACATCAGAAGGGGTCACAATGCCCCAGCAAGGTCCCATTTTTCCTTAAAAACAAAATAGAGCATAGTGAGGATTAGAGATCCTGCACTATGTGTTTTTTTTAAATATATACACAGGGAGCGATCATGAATATGGGGAAGAATGGAGTAGAAGATGTTGGATATTAACTTTGTGGGGACAGCATATGTTGAGTTTTAACTGTGGGGCAGCATGTTGAACATAAGTATTGTGGGGCAACATGGGGGACGCCTCCATTGTTTGTTAGCCCCACATACACTGACTAACACTCTCCGGGCTTGTTCCCTTGCCCAGTCAGTGACATAGGGACTATGGCTACCAGTGGGCAAAGGAACAGGTATGGGGGCCAGGCAGTGTACATGGGGTTCTATGGCTACAAGTGGGTAAAGGAAAGAGGCTGGGGGGTAGCTGGTAGCCACAAATCACCATGGACACTGTCTGGCCCTAGCCTTGGTCCTTTTGGAGTGCAGAACATGTATGAACTATGAGACAGAGGTGAGGGGATGATTGTGTACTGATTGGCGTACTTTTTGTTAACTTTTGCGTGCCACAGGGGTACTCAATGCATATTCCTATGACACTCAAAGGATTAAGTGAGTGACGTTTGTGGTCATGAAAGTATCCTCTCTATTCCCTTACTGAACAAGTGGGGAAGTATAGAGAAAATGCTCTCAAACTTCAGGGTTGTCTAGTGCGGGTGATGTGTGAGTGGGAGAATCCCTTCCATGTTTGACAGCACTCAATGCTTATAATTGTTGATTGAGGGCTGTTACTGCATAGGAAACTACAGGGAGATCCCAACTTCACCAGCCTCAGGTAGGCAAAGTTGAGACTGTGAACTCTGATAGCAGAGGCTGCTATCGGAGTTCAGTGCATGGATAAAGTGCCACATTAACATATAAACACACCATTATAAATATGATAATGGCTGATTAGCCTATATTTTCATATGGAAATGAGTCATTATGCTTCATTTCCATATGGAAATATGCCATTGTCAATGTGATGAATGAAAGTTCATAAACCTGTTGAAGGCATGCTGGGCTGATGTCGATGTGGGCAGATTTTTGTTTGAATTGATGTCGAAGACACATTTGCACATACTGTCAAGTCTGTCAATGTGCCTTCGACACTGCTCTGACAGGACATTGATATTATGAGCCCTCTTCAACCATTAGTGCATATCCCCCATATTAGGAAGACCAGGAGAGAGCTTTGTCTTAAAACACAAGTGAATGAACTGTGTGAAACACAGAGTCCAGTTTCTCAGGTTTATAAAAATCAAGCAGAATATGAACAAAGTATAGTCCTTTGAATTTAGCAGTCTGAAGGCTATTAGTACTTATAGTTAGGGCTGGATCAGTTGAACAAGCAATTTTAAAGAGAATATTAGAATTTAGGAGAGATAACATACAAGGGGGAACATTACTTTCCAACAGTCTAAAGGCTACAGGATAAAGTATTCTTCTAAAGAATTGGTATTATAACACAATTTAAAAAAAGAAAGGATGATAATTTGAAGCTGCATTTTGTTCCAGAGATCAGTCTATGAGAGAGGTGGTGGAAGAAATTATGTCAAGATCCAACATAAATATAAAGAAGGGAAATTAAATAGCTAAGACATTTCTCCTCTTTTAAAGAGGGGGAATCAAGTGTACCTATGAGCAGATTTTGGAAATAGAATATATCTGTGTCTTTTCTCCCCTTAAATTATTCTGCTGAAGTATGAGGGGAGATAATCTTAAGAAAATCTAAACAGAATTTAGATGAGCTCCTAGCTGCTAATTTAAAGAAACTATCTAGCACATTCATCTTGGTTTAACCCCTTAGTGACTGGGCGTGCGTACACGCGGCCATCACTTAACGCCCCGGCTAGGAATTTTTTTTTGCTAATGTAATCTGTGCGGAGACCCGGACTACTGGGACGTACATGTACGTCCTCTGTCACTAAGTTTCTGTGGGACATACATGTACGTCCATTGTCAGGAAGGGGTTAATAAATAATCACTTTCCCTTATGGTAGGGCCATGTATTACGGGTAGGGATGAGTGAAATGATTCTGTAAATTTGGAAATTGTATCAAACATGCAGATTCTAAAGACAGGAAACATGTATTGCAAAACAACTTTTAGTTTCATGTTTTGGTTGACATTTACACCAGCCAGATATCAGTGAGTGAACATGTGATGTCTGGAAAATAAAAAATCGGGTTTGCTTACCTTTAGGTGTCAATCAATTAGGTAACCTGTCTGAACATGGTAAGAGATCTTCTTCAGTGGATTTGCAGGAAGGCAGGACAATTTTCACTTCTCTCTCGCTCTCCCCTAGTTTAACTCTCTCCTTCCCTCCACCTCCATATCACCTCCTCTCTCTCCTGAACTTTCCAGGACTCCTAACCCTCAATCTAACATGCTTTCCAGTTGTTCCCACCCTTTCCACACTCCCAATGGCCCTCTCTTCCCCTGCCACTGTCCATATGTGATTCATTACAAAACAGTTAGGACTGATCTCTGGGTCCTCTGAAATAAATTATGGATGTCACTTGTCTCTAGTTATGGGAGACAACCAGAATGTCCTGTTAGATTCAGTCAAGTTAGATGCTGAGCAAATTACCACAACCACATCAGAGATTAATAGCTATTGCAGTATATAAAAAGTGCAAACTGGAAAGATATGCAGATGGATATGAAGGCTACTCTGTGTAAATAGAATTTGTAGAATATAGAAGGTTACAGTCTGATAAGTAAATGCAGGCTCATACTAGCACCTAATAAGTAAAAACAAAGACAGCTATTAACTCTATGAGTGCCAGTTGGGACTCAAAGGGTTAAAAGACACATCAACAGACTGTAGCAGTAATGTGACAAAACTGATGGACAATAGCTTAAACACTTGAAGATCACAGGGATTTGCAATGCAATGCTCACCCTTTTGGTCCTCATGATTTAAAATAATTGCAAGTAAAGCAGAAAGATAAATGGGGACTTCAATGAAATTGTGCTAATTATACTTAAAGGAGATAAAATGCACAGTTCCTAATGAGCAATTAGAAGGTACGACATATACATACTCTGCAGTAAATGAAAAGGCCTATCAATTAGAGGTAGCCAGGTGAAATAACATGAGAGGAAGAGATGCCAAACCACATAGTGGAACCAGTGCCTGTATCCAAGGGAGATAATCATAGCTTTAGGCAAATGAAAGTAAATTTGGAAGCTTTGGAGATCAGAGTTAGCCTCAGAGATGTAAGTAAGATCAAGTTTGGGAGTTAAAAGGAGCAGTGTTATGAAAACCCATATTTTATAGATCTTTTCCTGCTGTCAGATGTTCTATTCAATATTTATAATAGTTCAAATAATCATGAAGTGAATTTACTGTGTTTACTTCCTGATAGTTCTAACTGACAGGAAGTGGCAGACAGTTTCTATCATATTCTATGGAGAACTGTATATCACTGACTTTCTTGACTTTCCTCTCCATTAGAATGTAACAGGAAAAACTAATTAGAATTTGACAACTAGAGGGCACTGCTAATGCAAAAAAAAACATATGTTTAAACTGTAATAACTCTGGAAATATAAACAGTCAGTGGAAACATTAACCCTTTGAGCTGTGAGTACCATGGTCCTGACAGACTGAGTTTCCAGGATTGGTACCAGAGTATGCATGAGTTAAAGCAGTGAGTGCTAATAAGGTTAGCAAAATATACATTTTAGTCCTGTAATCATAACAATCTGTTGTAATATAAAGAAAAATCACAAGCATGTGATTTTCTTCATGACTGCTCAGAGCATCAAGTGCAGAATCAAAAGGGATGTGTCAGTGTCAGAGCATTTATCCAGGATCAAGGATTAGAACTGCAAGACATCTCCAGAATGGTGTAGGAAATTAAAGATAATCATTCAGGTTTATTATATTCGGGATCCAAAGATCACAAATGTTTAATATGATCAGCTAGTGCTGGAGTTTTAGTTAATACTGCACCTTACATAGATTACAGAATTACTAAAAATAATACAAAATAACACTGACTTCCAGGAAACCACACACTTTTGAGCAAGAAATTACAGCTTGACTAAATAAAATATATTGGGCCCAGGGCTGTCAAGTGCCAGTAAATATACTCACAGCCATTACAAATTTGCTAAACTTGGAAAGTATCCATAAAAAAGTGGTAGGAGAATAAGTAACAGTTTATAGATGTAAATACATTTGATTTTCTGTGATTTTTATTCTAGAATCAAAATAAAAAAACTTTTTCAAGGAATAGAGATCCTGATTGGGCTAAAAGTAAGAACAAAAGATGGGTAAATATGGATCAATTCAATTGCATCATAGGGGCCACAAAAAAAATAAATCACAAAATTCACATGAAATAACTTAATTGTTACAAAAGTATCCAATGCATTCATAGTGTTAAAGGGACTGTAATGTCCCATAAAAACGTTTTATATTTTTGTAGATCTGAAGAAAATAAGAATGGTGCAAACCTTATCTCTCAAATGGCTATGGTTTGAGAGATATTTGCACTGAAAGATCGCCCCTCTCTATCGCCTTCTTCTGACGTCAGTGTCTAGCTGACAGCAGGAGATTCCGGTCCAGGGACCAACTGGTGGCTCTGCAGCAGAGCCAAAATCGCGGTATTGCAAAATAATTACTTCACTGGGAATGTCTACAAAGTGTGCTTGCCAACCAGGCACACTTTTTAGACCTTTCCAATGAAATAATTATTTTGCAATATTGTGATTTTGGCTCTGCTGCAGAACCTCCTCGATTTGTATGACTCAAATTTCCTGCTGTCAGCTTTACAGCTGATATCAGGAGAAAGGGAGAGAGGGGCGAACTTTCAGTGCCTATATCTCTCAAATCATAGCGGTTTGAGAGATAGGGTTTGCACTATTCTTCTTATTTTCTTCTGCTCTATAAAAGTATATATATGGGACATTACTCTCCCTTTAAAATTTACATACACATTATAATGTATCTATTCCTCATGTTGGAGTTTTTTTTTATACAGAATTGCTCATCTTTTCCAATCTATCTACATGTAACCCAATGTCTGCCATTCTCTTTACCATTTTTTACACTGATAAGTGGTTCTGTGTCACACTGAAGTAGTTCTTCACATATTTATTGTTCTGATATGTTATTTATTGAGCCGTTGATATTCAAGGGCTATTATGGCCATGTAACAGTTACTTAGTTATGTTATATGTAGAATATAATATATTGTTGTTGTGGATTGACTATTTTCGGATTAAATAAGAAGAACTGGCACAAATCTGTAGCAAACAAACTGCACTCTAGTTGACAAATCAAAATTCCCATTGACTTGTATTTGTCTCCTGTAGTGCAGTTTGCTTGTACCAGAACTGATCCAATTCTTCATATGAAATCATTCATTTTACCTTCTAGCAAAGCACAAAAAGAATTAATATGTGTATTTTTTCAGCTATAAGACAGAAGGTGATTTGGCGTGTATTCTCAAGTAACATTGATATGTCATACTGTAGTTATTCAGAAGAAAAATATTATATTTTAAAAGCTCTAACAATGAAATAAAAAATAATACCATGTTTTACTTTTAAGGAGGTCTACCATAAAGTTGGCGACCTTGCTAGCATTTGAAGTGTAACTTTCACCTAAGCACAAATTTGCTTTAATCCACTTATTATGCCAATTCTAACTGTGCTATATTTTGTTTTTTTTAAAAAATGCATTAGAAATGAAGTTTGAGGGTTAACTTTTTCCCTCTTCCCCTCATTCTGATCAGCACCATCTTGCAGATGAGAATACAGGAGATCCTCCTCCCCTCTTTCTGTCAGTAAGCTGGAATACTCTCATTGGCTAGATATCGATCTCTGCCAATGAGAGTTCTCCTGCTTACTGACAGACCAGCGGGGAGGAGGATCTCTCCTGTATTCTCATCTGTACAAATTGCCGATCAGAATGAGAAGACATCAAGATGGAAAAGGTAAACCCACAAACTTCATTTCTATCCCATTTAAAAAAAAAAACTCAGCACAGTTACAATTGGTACAATAAATGGATTAAAACAAACCTGTGCTTAGGTGAAATTTCTGCTTTAAGGGGTTGAAAGACCCATTTAAATTAAACATAGCACAGAGAAGATGGTCTATCTTTACTCCATTTTTCTGTACAGGATATAGGGCTGGAATTAGGGGCTTGCTGGCATTAAAGTCTTAAGGACAATAGAGTTGATGCGCTGGAGACAAAAGCAATCATATGCTCTAGTTCACACACAAGTGTGGCTACTGCAGTTTGTGGCTAAGGCAAGTGGGCTTCCAATGTCACATTAGTACATTCCTTCCAGTGTTTTAAGATAATGTGTAGAGAACTACTCCCAACATTTTTATATTTATACACTTTACATATCATATACTTCTTAAATGTATGCACTAATATGGTAATAAATCAAATGTAGCTGACAGTTTGCACTGCAGTTTTATAGGAGGCAAATATAGTCCTTGATACCTTTATTGGCTAACTAAGCATATTTAGGATGCAAGATTTCAAAACTCATACAGTTTATACTCACACACAATTACTTCAGATTTGGACAGGACCTCTACCTTCAGAAAATGGGGACTGCAATTGGTACCCGAATGGCACCACAATATGCCAACCTTTTTATAGCAAAATTAGAAGAGGACTTCCTGTCCACCTGCCAGATAAATCCCCTTGTCTATCTCTGCTACATAGATGAGCAGAAGAGCTTCAATACCCCAATATCAACCTAACACTCAGTCACTCATGCACAATCTTTAACTTCCTAAACACAACTATCAATATTCAGAACAGCATCATCCACACATCCCTGTACCGCAAATCAACAGACAGACCAACCTACCTGAAAAACAATCGCTTCCACGCAAAACACACAAAAAACTCCATCATATACAGCCAGGTCATCAAATACAACCACATCTGTTCTGACATGACGGACCGTGAAAAGTACCTCCAAAAACTCAAACTTTATAAAACAGGGTTACAGTGCAAGTTAGCCAATAAAGGTACTAACAACTATATTTCCCTCCTGTATTTCTATGGCTAACACAGTACCAACTCTCATCTGCACTTTTATAACTCTTTTTTATTAAATATGCCAGATTGATCTTTGTTTTTTCATTAAAACTTTTAAAGAGGCCTCTGATCCAAATAGAGGAATGCTGTACATCAAAAAAGATATTGCTTCTCTATTAACTGTATTAAATTACTTAGAAAGTGTGGGTAAAGCTATCTCCATAGAAACTATATATTTGCTCTAACAAGAAAAAATACAGATGATATATTTTACATTAAATACATATGTTCTATGTGCTTTCATATACCATAAATTGACAACCGAATGAACAGACTACACAGTATAAGTGTGCAAATGATCATCAACTTACCAAAATTAATTTATGTCAGTGGACTTATGTGGGACATGGGCTGAAACTTACTGCCTTTGTGAATGAAAAAGCTGGTACATGTGACCTCTGCAGAAGTGATCACATGTACCGGCAGAACAGAGAAGACCTGAAACTAAGCGATCCGGTCTTGAAGCATTCATTTTCAGCCTGTTCAGTATGATAGTGCAGTGCAAGCTGCTATCATTTAACCCATTACTTACCAGGACCGTCGTGGGTCCTTATGGAAAGTTTACCCATGATGGTCCTGGCACGGTCATGGGTCATTCTGGAAAAAATTAAAGTGTAATTTTCCTGGTATAGCACAGAGCTCCATTAGAATATGAAACATCAGTGAAAACTTTCATAAACATATTACTCATCACTGAAAAGGTTTAACCCCTAAAGGACCGCTTTGATCCTTGCCGACATGCCGGTACACGTGACCTGTTGCGTGTATTGGAGTGCCGCTTTGGGGCCTGAAAGAGATCGCTCCAGTCTTGGAGCGGTCAATTTTATGCCCTATTTTTACTTACAGCACTCCCGGTGGAGCACTGTAAGTAAAAAGTATGTGATATACTATGACCGTCATCAGTCCTTAAGGGTATAAGGACCATGACGGTCATAGTACGTCATGTAGTCCTTAAGGGGTTACATGAAACATCACATAAAAGCTTAATTAGCATATTAAATGTCACTGGTACCACAATTAGCACACATACACATATGGCAACAAGTGTGAATATCTCTTTAACTGTACATTTGCTGGTCTTTTGGCTAACATGATACATAGGCAGTTTTTAATGCAGTTATCAAATATGCAAAGTTGAATTAAGATTTAAATTCCGTTTTAAGCTGTAACTGAAGATTAGTTTCACATTCTGATAAAATAATTATATTGTGTGTATTATCAAGTTTTATGAAGGTCTTTTCTACAAAGTAACCAAATCCACATGAATAGCTGTTCTTGTCAGACTACATAACACCATTGCATTGTATATCTCTTTAGAGTCCAAGGATTGGCTTCCTGTATTATTTTAAAGAGATAGTAATCTCAGCAAATAAAGTTAGGATTGATTATTCATTATACAGTTTAAACATGAACGGTACCTTTGTAAATGTCCATATTGTTGTATTATTCTTGTAATTTTATTTTAAAGTTCCCCCCACCACCTTTTCCCTACACCAGGTGCAGTTCTGAAGCTAACAAATTACACCCTCGGGGGCATATAAAAAAATCCACATTTCTTACTGATTAAATTGGGGGTTTAAACTTTTGCATGTTAGAGAAACCCCCAATGCACTGTGAGCTTTGAACAGATCAAAAAAATATCCATATAGCCATTTAAGTGCCAGGAGGGGTGTGGTTTATTGTTTTACAATTCATTATATACCTCTCTGGCACTCAGATGATGAAATCAAAGCACAAAGATTGTTGTAACCTATATTCATACCTCCTTTTCCTTCCGTGAAAGTGCTGTCAATCTAAAGGGAACACTCAAATTGCTTTACTATTTATAAGAATCTTAATAAGTTATCCAAATATCAAAGAAGGGTCAGTGCTAGACTCGTATTTTATATGTCTCGTTTGTGATGGCGAAGGAGTGGTTGGATCCTTTAAGAGTCTAAAGGCTGGATTCTATTGCAGGAGATAAATGTTACCTCCCATTTTATCAAAAAAAGTCCTATTGAAGTCTATGGGGAACCTGGAGATAAAAGCAGAGATGAAATTAACACCTGCAATAGAATCCAGTCCTAAAGGTGCAAGACCCGATTGTTTTTGGAACTTTATATCAGACTATCTGTGGTACAGTTTGCAATTAAGTTATTCATGAAATATATAATTGCTTTACCACTTTGAAAAAAGATTGAGAGTTCTATTAGCACATCCACCTTTGCCTGATACCAAAGCACATGTTTGTTTGTACCCTAGTGTGTGTTTGCTTTTCTCCAAAATGCCTTGACTTATTTGTGCATAAGCCCCAGACTATAAGTAGTAGCATATGCTGCCTCTTCTTTAAAGCTGACTTGTCACTCCAGGACAAGGTTTGTTTGTACTAGCCATTTTTCTGCAAAATAAATAGCTTTTGAGTAAGTAACCTCTTTGTTTTGATGACAAAGTGTGACACCTCATTTAAACTTCCCTGCACAGTATGCTAAATAATTATTTTCTAGACCAAACTTACCACTAGCTGCACTGTTAGAAATGCCTCAGAGTGTAGCTTCTGTCTAGATTCATTCACAGCACAGTATGTGGTAATACTGGACAAACACGCAGATAAATTAGAATAAAGTTTCAGACTGTGTCACCAATAAATACAGGTTAATTTCTCAAAAACTACTTATATTGCAAATAAATGGCTATCGCACCATATAGCACAACATCCCCTTTAACCTAAGCTAAACTTATCTTAAGATGACAGGTCAATGTTAATAAAGACAATGTAAACAGAGGTATATACTTTTTGAGGAACAATGACATCCTTTGTTCTGTGTAGAGAGATGAACAAACCATGTTCTCTATCCAGCTCACAGAGCTGCTTGGCCAACTAATTGTAAGTTCTCAGAAAATAAGCCATTGGATAAATGAATTGATTACTGCCCCAAACTAATCTAAATCTTCTAGCTGAAATAAGATGTTCATGCATTGTTTTTTCCTGTTTGAAATTTAGGTGAAAACTGGCAACGTGCTGCTTTTTCCACCAAAAATCCTACATATAGAAATCCTCCCAAATATCCTCACCCTAAGACATTTCTTGCTGGGACTTTGATAGTTTCTTTGTGTGTGTGTGTGTGTGGGGGGGGGGGGGGTGGCGACTCAGTTAGACACAGTTTTTGAGGTTCTGGTTTTACCAGTGCAGTGGTTAAAGCTTGAAGTCGTGATATGTAGTTCTAAGTCTACTAGTGCAGTACAACAAGGCTGAAGGTCGGTATGTGTGGTTCAATAGCTACTGTGGGAAAAGGCTGGGTGTTGTAGATTGTGAATCTATTGTTACTGTAGGACAAGGCTGTGGGGTCCAAGTGTGTGTTTTTGGATCTATCGTAAGTAAAGGTTTGGGGGATTATTGTGTGTATGTGGGTCTATAACTTCTGAAGGAGTTTTATGAGAGCAGCTGGAGAGCATATGTTGCCTGTCCTGGGTACTACTAGATAGCTGGTCAAGGCTAGGTGATCAGTGTATGTAGGACAAGGCTGCCAGGTGAATATGTATGGCTTTATAGCTACCATGGGACTGTAAGGGATTAGTACGTGTGATTTTGTCACTACCATTGTACTAGGATAAGGGTGGGGTTCAGTATGTGAGACTCTGTGGAAACTTTTGGACAAAGCTGAATGGTATTATATGTGGTTCTGGTGCAGTGACACCAGAATGGTGTCACTGTAGGAAAAAAGTGAAAAATTTGATTTTTGGGGGGGAATTACAGCAGGTGACAAAAGTTTGCACCTATACCTGTTTGTGACCTGAAACCAGCCTGGTTTGCAAGAAATCAGAACTTTGCAAAACTTAGTTTGATATTTGTGAACATTTTCACCTGTGCTTAATTTTGTGTCAAGGGGTAAGTTCACCAAGCACCAAGCATAGGGCCCACCTACTGATAACAACAATAATAAAGAGAATGTTATTAGATGAGTGTTTTTTTTCTTTTTGTAAAAAATAAGACAAAACAAAAAAAAGCATTGCTTCACAATGCATTGGAGATCACACAAGCATTCAAGGGGTTGGAAGTCATGTTTAAAGGGATAGTAATGTTTCAAAATAAAATCAGCTCCAATTATTCTTCATAGTATTTGGGCTATGGAGAGTGTTATTTCAATACTGTCAGAGTTGTAGTTCAAGAGTAATTGAATGATAAAGTATCCCCTCCCGCCCCTTTTACCTAGTGTAAGCCACCTCCCATCAGATGTGGAATCTGGTCCACAGACCAGACAGCTCACAGCAAGGGACAATCTTCTTACTGTGAGAACAATTAAAACTCTGCCCCCTTGACAGGTTTTTCCCTTATGCTAATTGAGGATTGTCCCTCTCTGTGATCCATCCGGACAGTCTTGCTGCTCTGAGGTGAGCAATGTTAGTAAAGGAGGGAGGGGGATACTTTATCATTCAATTACTCTTGAATTACAACACTGACAACATTGGAGCTGCTTTTATTTTGAGACATTACTATCCCTTTAAGTGAATTGCTACATACACTTATACTGTTCCAGAATTACTCATCCTATACTTTCTGCATACGATCCAAAATACATGCTTGTACATTAAAGTCCAAATAGATTCAACACTGCCTGCTTTTTTATATTATACATATTCACTTTGACATATCTTCAGAGAAACAATATAATTGCCTCTCCTCAACATTTTTTTATCGACAGAATGAGGAAAAAGGTTAGAATCAGCCTAAGGGCTTTATTCAGGAGATATATTTTGTCATAAGCAAACAAAACATTTCTCAAAAGACAAGAACATTTCTGTGAACCAATTGTTGACATGACAAGTTCTGTGTTTTTATAACCTTATCATCCCACCATATGATCAACACTCAACTGTTATGGTATGAAAACATCAACAGTTTTTGTCTGTTTTCCTACACCAACACATATTGAAATAGCTATGTAGTATAATAGATTTTGCATTCATCTAGAAAATCAAATGTAATTTAGTACATATTAGACTGGACTCTACTACATGTTAAAATGTAATCATATGATTAAATCCAAAATATTTTTATAATAAACTAGGATAAATGTTACTGCTAAAACCAGTGGTAGCTTTTTCACAGGTAATATAATCTAGGCCATAATGTATGATAATGGTAAAAATGTGTCTATATTATTTACAAGGATAAGCACCTCAATACAATCTGCCTGATATATGTTTGTCCAGTGCAGTCGTATGCAGTAGAGACTGCCCGAAGGCAGCGAACGCAGGCCAGAGATGCAGTCATGCACAGTAGACACTGCAGGCCACACATGCTCAGTAGAAAATGCCCGAACGCAGCAAAAGCAGGAAGCTGTTGGTACATGCCGTCACGCACTTTGGCCTGTGTACACAGGTTTTTACACTAGTTGTTTAATAAAAGTACGTAGCAGTAATTCATGCAGTAGTCTAATAAATAAATCACATTTTAATCATAGTGTTTACTGTTACCTGTAGCAATCTGAACTGAAATCTGATTTTTATTTATCCTCATTCGTAACAGACCTTAGATTTCAACAACCTGAATGAGAAATCAAAAAAGAAAACACTAGCCATTATTCTAAAGAAACAGCTTCAGATGAATATACAAATCTCCCAGTACAGCCTATTCATTCCAAAAAATCCTGCACTTTCACCTATGCTTAAAATTACAATAAACTTACTTTAAGCAAAAACTAAACTTACCTGTTGACTTTACATATGCAGCAAGTGTATAAGTAAAGTCATATGTCATATCCTTTTAATTATTTGTTTCTTCATCTTCATCTGTTTTTTTTCGCTTGTTTCTAACAGTGAGTTTCCCAGATCTCTTTTTCCAGAGAGTTTTCTTCCAGGCGCTGTGAAAGCAGGGATACTGATACAAATATAACAATCTACCTGTATCACTGATTGCTGTGCATGCTGTATTTAATAGAATGGAGGTATTTGTGTCTGATGGAGGGAAAGTATTACACTTTATCACTATACCTGCATTTGTGGTCCCTGACAGAAAGCTCTATGGAAATAGATATCCAGGGAGCTCACTGTTAATTACATTAATGTTTAAAAATAGTGAAGATAAAAAAGGAGAGGATATTTGACTGTACATATGATGCACCTGCAGAATATGTAAAGTCAAAAAAGTAAGTTTACTGTCATGTCATATACATCCACTTTTAGTATATACTGTATTACACACAAACATGCCAGAAAAAGCAGGTAATACGAGCAAGCCCAAAAGTCTGCCTTATAGAATGTCTAAGAAAATGTAAGACTATAGCACTGATTTCCTCTGTACCAGATTAGTATCTGACATAAATCAAGATGCAGATTAATGGAATGTTTCAAATTTCCCATATATTCACACTGAATACCCCTTGGTGAAATGGCACATATGAGCCATATTTTGCTGCAAAACTTCTTACACAGGCATTGTGTCCCTAATATACAAACTATTAATGATATATGTCTTTACTCATGATTCAGATTTGCATTCAGAAATATAGCATTTCTTTTAGTCTAAAACTAGAGGAACATAGGCTTAGATGTTATGTAAGAAAGTTTTACTTCACTGTTAGAGTGGAAGATAACTGTGATTTAGGTTAAAAAATGCTGTCTTTTGAAAATAATTTCTTGTTTAATTGGTCTTTACTCCAAAGGAAAACTGACATGTTTTGAGGTTTTATTTTGTTTTCTTTGTTATATGTATAATCAAATATAGTTTATATACTGCATATGTATACAGTAACTGTAATATTATAAATGTAATTCTATACAAATTATGCTTTAGCTCTTCAATTTAAAGGTGACAATTCATGACTTCTGTCTGTTTGCATATTACCATTTTTCTGCTACTGACTGCATTGCAAAAGTCATCATGCACGTTCATGTGTCACACCCTGAGTCACACCCTGACATTTTTCATAGAGCAGTTTTCTGTGCATTGGATATAGAGTACAACATTAATCATAGTATATAAAAATCTATCTGGTTTTGGATCAATGTCCATCCCTTCTCATGGCAGTAGGGGGGGCAGAGTAAGTGTACAATAGCAAATCATGACAGGGCATTGATTTTGACAGCAGTAGCAAGGGTATATTTGCTCCCCTGGTCACTCCTATCAAAATCATTGTTGCAAGATGCAGAGGGGGATGTAATTTTGACAGGAGTGGCCAAGGGGGCTTAGTCCTTCCAGCCACTCCTGTCAAAATCATTGCAGTGAGATTCACCAACCTCCATCAATTTGCTGCTGTTCCCTCATGTCCACCATGAAGCAAAATGGAGTGTGAATCCCACTGACAATGCTCTGCAGCATTCACTAGTAGTCTATGTAATGCGTTTGTGTGGGGGAAGTATAAGTGTATGTTAGCAAAAGTGGCAGAATGGAGCTTCATGGTAATACTTAAAGGGATGGTAACATATAATAAGTAAAAATATACATTGTGGAGTTGATTCTCCTGAGGAAAATGAAGGTAATTTCACTACTGAGAGGTAGGGGTGGGTGAAAAGTGAGAAAAATTTCCCTCATTACTTTTCTCGAAAAACCAAATATTTTTCTCTTTTTTCGGGAAAAATCTTTCTCCTTTTGTCTTATTCCAGTAATTTTTTTTGCCTATTCCTACACTTTTTCTCCTATTCCAGCATATTTTTCTCCTATGTTTCCTATAGCGCGACATTTCCCAGCATAATTATACTTCTTCTGAGTCCTACAGCAACATATACTTTGAAAAATGTGTTAGCATGCAGAATGCATTTGTCCTTTGCCCACAACACTTACTTCCTGCTTAAGTGGCACTGGAACATATTCATTATGATGTCAAGCGATTAAAAAAAGTACCACCTACAATGTGGCAGATGTGTCTGGTAGTGGTGGTGGGGAACTAGCATGATGTGATTGGTGGGATCTTGACAAACTAAATCCACCCTGGGTGTAGAAGGGTCATCATCATTTATTACACATGCTGTAGCAACCATTGCTGCAGTCAGTTTTTGAACTACTACTTAACTCCCACATCCCTGCACTGCTCCGCCTTTACCCCCTCCAGCTTGTGAATTTGCTAGACATTACTTAAGTACTGTGTGTGTGTTTTTACTCTCTACAATACACAACTGATGGAGTGTGATGTCTTGTCTTCACCCTCAACAAAATTCTCAATGTCGTCTGCTGTCTGTCAAGTCTGCCTCAGTCACAGCTCTCACATCAGTCTCCCAGTCAGCTGTGTAATATATTTCTTTGTTTAATTATTTATGTGTTTTTTTGTTTTTTTTTTATCTTATTTATTTTTTATTTTTTTTGTCTACCCTATCTTATCACCGTTAAAAAAATCTATAACTAAAAAACAAAATCAACAATTTCTTTTTCCAGACTTCCCCAGCACAGACAATAAAAGCAAAATCAGCAAACAATTTGGACCTCAGCTGCCCGTGTCTTGCCAGTCAGTCACACCAAATTCTGGGGTATTTGGGGTCAACCTCCTTCCTACCTTCTTCTCCTCCAGAGTGCCTCCAGACTCCTCTAATACAGAGAACAAATGTACTACATAAAAGGCTCAAAAACATGCTGCTTTCTCCTCTCACAAACAGAATGGCATGCTATGAGAGCCTGACATCCTTGTATATGGCTATTGAAAAGTAGAGAAAACTTTCATGTGGTGGAGAACATTTTTTCTTCCCATTGATTTCAATGCAATGAGCTAGGTGAGACAAGTGAGAGAATGGCACTTTTTGCTGGAAAGTAGAAAGCTGGAAAGTGCCAGTTTTCACCAATTCTGGTTTGAGGTGAATGTATTGTCCATCCCTACTGAGAGGTGTTTTATTCAAAAAGTATTGAAGCTCAAACTTGAATTTTTTTTGGGTGAAGTATCTCAATGGCCTAAAGTTTTACAGTAGTACTGTTACTACACCATAATATGGAGGTTTATGGTCAACTGACCAGAGCTGTACATAGGATGGTGCAGCAGCAACAACACCAGTGTAAAATTTCAGGCCATTGAGATATTGCACCTTAAAAATTCAAGTTTGAGCTGCAATAACGGTTGATTAAAACACTTTTCAGCAGTGGGAGTAACTTTGTATTACTCAGGAGGATAAACCTTATAATATATAATATATAGAAGAACATATTAGAAGAAGGTTTGAACATTCAATTATAGATTTCAATCTTATTTGCATATGCGATGTAAATGGAAGGGTGCACTAGGTAACAGACTATGGAGGTTAGTGATCTACTGTTGAAATAACCTACAGTGGATCTGAAGTCAGGTTCCTTAAGAATCAATCTAAATCAGTGTATCAAAATGTCAATATCCAGGGTTGCATGGAAGTCCATTTAATGGCTTATAGCCAGCTATAAACTTAACCATGTTTTCAAATCACTTATGAATTTAGAAAATAATTTTAAATATACATAAAGTATTACTTCATATTTTTTAGAAAATATTACAAATGCATTTATATGTGCCTTTTTCTCCTAAAGAATGTGATATGTTTATTATATATATTTTTTAATTTTAAACAATATAAGTTGCTCCTATATTTTTAATTATGTAGAGGTGTCTTATAAAGTGCTTTAGATTGTTCTTCTTTTGCCAACATTAGGAAGCTTATGAATTATGTAAAAGGATATAGAGCAGTAAGTTCATACATTAATCTGATAATGCAATATAATTATGATTTGAGATAAAGGTGATGCTGCTACATGCTAATCATTCCTGTAATACATCTGCACTTACCTGTATTTGCCTGTCAGTTATGTTTTTGGGGGACAGATGTGGTTTAACTCTTTACTGTCTTCCTGTTAACTATGAAAGCAGATATAGGATTTGCCTCTATCTGCCTGCTTTGAGTTAAACTGCATTCACCAGAGACACAATAAAGAGTTATCAGAGTTCGTTGCATGGCACACTTCATATCCAATGTTTGAGTGACCTGTAGTGGCAGCTGAGTGCCTGCACTCAATATTGATTATTTATGTGTGAAGTGGAAACAAGGCTATGGATCATTAGCCATATATGACTGGCCGATGCCCACATGTGTCATCCATGCAATGGAGATTGCGATGAGCATTGAAATGTAACAGAGGAGACATTGGCTGTTGTGCAGATTTGCCTTGCTGCAAATTGCCTGAGTTCTGTGTTGAACAGAAAAATATTGAGGGAACATCCACCCATGTGAGGAGCCCAACCAGACTATCATTATTTTTCTGTGCTGGTAATATAGTGCACTCACCCCTGCTGTACTGATATCATACATTTGAACACAGCCTAAAATGGGTTCTTAGTGTATATACAATACCATCAGATTAGCAAGTTATAAAACTGCATGTATTTAATTAGGCATAGTGAAAATAATACTAAGGGGTGGAACCATTAAACCTCTGGAAAAAGTCTGGTACCAAACTTTTCTGGAACTGTTCCAAGCTCATTAGATGCATGAATGTTGTGTACAAAGTAAATAATTTGCATACAAGATGTGCATGATATTCTAAATTTACACACAGAATTTAAAGGATGAGTAAAATTTTTGAATGATTAAGAATATAATATTTAAATTTTTAGCTATACAATGTATGCATAATCACTTAGAAAGTTAGAAACAATTAACAAACATGACTTTAATATTGCTATGAATATCATTCCCATGATATTAATATCACACTCATGTTGTTATACCTCATTATATGTCATTATACTTAGCTAATGTTTTTATGGAAACTTCAGTTCAACATGCAGTCACTGGATTTTAAAATTCTGTTTAAATAGTATATATGCAAGGTCAAAACAAGGATCTTTCAACTTTTCATTCCAACTCTTGATCAGATAACTAGGGCCAGTCCTTAAAATTAGTGGAAGGGAGATTTGAATTGCTCTGCAGTTTAGAAATATCTGATAACCCTCTTGTTAATGGTTTTACATGAGCAACACCAACACAGCAATAATGCCCTGGTGATATCACAGATAGTGAAGTGAAAAATGATGACCATGCTGCCCTTCATATAGCTAACACCTCATTTAAATGCACCAAAATCCAGCAAGCTGAATGCTTAATGCATTTGTTCAAACCACAATAAAAATGCAGTAAGGAAGAATTGCGAAGCAATCTATGAGGCCACCGCTCAGATTCTTCATATGAGCTTTCCCATAAGTTGAGATGCTCATTGCAAACTCCAATAAATAACCAAGCCATGTGGGAACCAGCCAATAATATACATGCCTGGTGTTCACATGGGCTGAGTATCAGCTTCAATTCCCTACATTTATATCAGTGGGGGAACACGTTCTATATATGGAAACCAGAACTATAGTCATGTGAAATAGCCTTTAAGATAACCACTGTAATATTAACAAAATGAAGTTACAGATGTAATGCATCTTAAACACCTGATGCATGCCACGGGCAAGACTGGCATACACTGTTCTCCCCTGATTTAAATGAGTATCTACCAATGTTATTTTTTTTCTAGAGATGCACAATTTTACTATCTTTGTATGTGGTGTTGGGGGGGACATCTCTCTGTGAAATGCATTTTCCAAAAATCTGTTTCTTGTAAAAATAAGGTTCCATTCAAGCAATTACATTATACTACACTGAGAAATTGTATCTAGATTAGGTACTGAATGTGGTTTCCATTAAACTGCACTTGTAACACCATTACCCTCTGGACTATGTAACTTAATGTCCAGAAATTGGACCTCACTAATATAAAATGCAAAAGTAAAATTTAAATTACAAACAAACAAAAAGCTACCTTGTCTCTGAAGGGGTTCCCCATCACCAAAGCAATGGAGCACTTCCCAACAACCTATATACAGGTTGTATATGAGAGGGCAAAATATGCCCTCTCCACGTGTGTGTGTGTGTGGGGGGGGCATTGTTATCATTGATTTCAAGGCAATTTTAGAATGTGAAAAAAGTAGGATACATGCACTTTTCACAGCATTCTTAATGGATTCTAAAGTAAAATATTTTTCTGTTGCAAAAATGAAGTTTAATTTGATTTCCTGTCTTGGACCATATATGATGACTATTTTGGACTAAAGAAAATATCTTCCAATGTGGAAAATAGCTGGTTGTTACATATTTTCACATGGAATGGGATCTAGTTCACAGTGTGAAAAGGACAATTTGTCTTTATCCTCAGTATTTTGTTTGACAGTGGGAAAGTTATTTGAAGGACAACTAACTGATAATATTAAGAACTATGTGATGACCAAACATTATTAGCTAAACTAATTTTGGTTTTATGGAGAATGGATAATGCCAAATTAATTTACTTGCATTTAGTGAAATAGAAAGTTGTAACTTATACAAGGGTATCGCTGTTAATGTAATATACTTGGATTTTGCTAAAGCCTTTGATATTGTCTCTCACAACAGATTAAGGCATACATTCAGCTTGGGGGTTATATCTTTGCATGGAGAAAACTGACTCTATAACACAATGCATAGAGTTGTTATAAATGTAAACTTTTCATTTTCAAGCAAGTCTGCAGTTGCAAATAGGGTGCCACAGGGTTCAGTCCTGGGCACGATGCATTTTAATTTGTTTATTAATGGTTTTAAAGTTAAGTGGCTATTGAAAGTAATGTTTTAATCTTTGCTTATGATACTACATTTAGTAACAAAATACATATAGAATATGATGACTTTTCTGTGCAGGAACATTTGGATAAATTGACTGTATAGGCAGAAAAGTGCCAGATGTGGTTTAATATAGATAAAAGTAAGATTTTGCATTGGGGCTGCAGAAACAAACACGCTACACATATACTAAATAGAAATTACTTGGGGAATCCTTCCTAATGAAATAGTTAGAAACACTTATATACAATATACTTCGTAATAGACTGATCTGCTGCAAGAGCCATATATCATTTATAAAAAGGAGTGTAGCTGTATAGGATGAAAATATAATTCTACCTCTTAATAAATCCATGACACAGCTGAGTTTAGAATGCAGTTTTTGTGTACCAGTTTTTACAAAATATATTATTAAACTAAGATAATTACAGAACCAGAGCCAATCTGGATTTGTTTACATTAGAGAAGAGATGTCTAAGTGCAGACACAATTACAACTTAATGTACAAATGTATCTGGGACCAATGCAAAGAATTCTTTGAGGAACAATTTACTCAAAGAGCTGAGGCAAAAAAAAGGGGGGCAAATAATTAGACCGAAGGAAAGGTGCTTTTGATTAAAACAAATGGGAGAATAAGCCAAATGAGAAGTGGTTTAGGTAAATTATAAGAATGGACAAGAGTGTGTTAGCTGCAGCTTAATATTGATAAATGTAAAATAATGCACTTGGAACATAAAAAAGAGAAAAAATAAGGGTAATGTGCTGTCAGAGACAACAGAAAAGTGATTTGGAAGTAATTATTTCTAATGACTTAAAGGATAGGCAGACAATGTAATAAAGCAGTTGGGAATGTAAACAGGGTGCTGGGTTATATAGCTAGGGGCATTAGTAGCAGAAAAAGGGAAGTGGTCATGCCACTCTACAGATCTCTAGTTAGACATCACCTAGAGTATTGTGTACAGTACTGGAAACCCCATCTCCAGAAGGATATAGATACACTAGAGAAAATTCAGAGACAGACTACTAAAATGGTGGCTGGTTTACAGGAAAATAAATATTAGGATATACTAAAGGATCTGAACATGTATAGCTTGGAGGAGAGAAGAGATAAGCATTTTAAATACATGAAGAGATTCAACAAAGTGCAGGAGGGAAGTACATTTCAAAGGAGTAAAAGTGTTAGGCCATAGTCTAAAACTAGAGGGACACAGGTTTATACATAATGTAAGAAAGTTTAATATTGAGAGGGTAGTAGATAAGTGGAATAGCCTACCAGCAAAAGTGGTAGAAGTTAATATAGTGACAGAATTTAAGCATGCAAAGGATAGGCATAAAGCTATCCTGAGCATAAGACAAGGAAGTGCACAACCTTAACTAAGACTGATCATCATGGTTTAAATATTGACATTCTCGAAAATAAGATCAGTGAGATTTCCATTAAGTGTATCTAACTTACTTTTAATACATTTATTTCCATTATTTATTTCGTTGAATTTCCTGCAATATCCTGAGTGTGGAACACAACAATCATCAAACACTATTTAAATGGATCATAGAGAAAAGCTGTAGTGAGAAAAGAGAAGAAATTCTGGAGCAAACCAACTGCACAATAGGGATAAATAATAATTTCTAAACAAGGCTTTTAACCCTTGAGTGATAGCAAGGTCTCCAATTTGTTCCAAAGCAATTAATTAGATTCTTCTCTAGCATTTGAGGGGTAACACCCCCATTAAAATCAATGGGTACTTTCATTTGTCCCCTATTAATGATGCTGGTTATTTGCTATAAAAATTGTTCCTATTTGGTTTTCTGTATGTTGCCCTGTTTGTTGGCAAAAGTATTGAGATTTAGCATTCAACTAGCAGGGATATCCCCATGGCATGGGACCCCTTCAGCTGCTTTCATCATGATTTTCTATTTCAGTATCCAGCTTGGAACAACAAAAAAAAACAAATGGTAAGCATAAATGAAGCAAACCTAGTAATGTGATGTATTGCAAATTATTTTATTGCAGGTGCTATTTTTTAAATCCTTTTTTAAGACATGCAGCTACTATTTTTGTACACTTAATAGCAAACCCTCTCATTGCAGAGGAGGTGATTTTTCATTTTAAAACAGCTGTAGTTGCTCTTTTTGCTATGACTATATACAAAGACTGTAGGACAAATAAAATCTTTTAATATGTATTTGGAACAGATTCTTTTTATATATAACTAGTGTAAAAGCCCGTGTACACGGGCCAAGGTCCAGGTAATGGTAACCCTTTGAGTGCCACAGGGGTACGCAATGCATTGCTTTGCAATGCGTTTTGTACCACTCTGGCACACAAAGGGTTAAGAGTCCACTACCTCACTGCTCCACGCGATGCATCTTGTCTTGCATCGCCCTGAATGTGGGCAGTCTCTACTGAGCATGACTGCTTTGTGACAAACATCCTAGCAAATTATTATATAGGATGGGCAGTATGCACAAAGTAGAGGAGGGATTCTGGAGAAAGCAAACTGCACCGTGGATAACAAAAGTATTCTCTCTAAGTTAAACAAAATGAGCATCCCGAGTTAAAGAAGAATGTTAATCAAGGGCTATTTTTAATAACCAATGCACTGTGCAGCACAGCCCTTGTTCGTTACTGTTTTAACTCTTTCAGTGCTGGTTGCTCATCTTTCAGGAAACAGTGATTGTCCACCCCTATATTTAATTTATGCTTTTTAACCATTGGCTTCTGGGGGGGGGAGTGTACGGGGCAAGAGGGGGCACTTGCCCCCTCCCTGCACTTGCCCACTCTGCATAAACATAAAGGCTGGGGAGTCGAATTATGACTTTGCCCCACCTAGAAAAATGCCCATGGATGCCCATGCTTTTAACCCCTGCAAGCTAGAATGTAGGTTTACTTCTACAGACTTTCTAGCTGATCTCTCAAAGAGTTTATAAATGGGTGTATTGCTCCTTTCAGATACAGCTAATTTTTGGGGCATATAATCGCTGCTCTCCGTCTCTACTTCTTCTGAATCAGAAGAAGGGTTTAATCAAGGAGGGATGTATTTGAGTTTGACATGCAAACTAACTGCACCATAGAAAAAGTAAATCCAAAAATTTCCATTGAATTAAATGAAATGTGGCCTTATTTTTTTTTATTGAGTTTCTCAAATAATACAAGTAGGTTCAATATGGCAAATTGATACCAAACAGTATGAAGTATGAGGCCTGAGATAACAAGAGAGTGGTAAACCCCAATTTTTGACTCCCATCAGCAAGCTAGAATCCACAAAATGTTGTCTTCAGGGAGAGTTGAAATCCTTGAAAAGAGTCATATCACCACTTGGAGCTTACGTTGGTATAGGTATTGTAGAGAATGCAGCTGATAATTATAGTATTATATTTGCATCTCATTATAATTAGAGATATTTTATACATGTTATGGACTGATTGGTTATATCTGGTAAGGTGAACATGGCAGGGTGAGAGAGGGGGTCCGTCCCTCATCTTCTAGTATGGCCTTTCTGGAGGGTCCCTGCTACCCACCACCACACCCCTCCAGCTATTCAACAACCAAATAGGAGGGAGCATCCCCAATATTAACAAATATTATGAACTAAAACCAAAACCCCTCCCCTGTGAGGCTCCAGAGGATCCGCATCCCATACTTCAGTAAAGATAAGAAGCTAAAATATTTTACTTTGTACTATGACCCTGTGGCAGTAGGCAGACCTATATGCAAGAGAGTGACAAACAGGTAAATAGGTTAGTAAGTAGACAGTTAGGTCCTCACCCCATCTTCAGCATCGCAGTAGCCTGTATATTTGTGGTTTCAATTCCAATTTCCTCAATAGCCATTGAATATTGTAAAACTGTGTTTGTAATTCCCTAGGGAACAGCAGATGTAAAATTGTGGCAAAAGGTGTTTTACATTTGGGGCAAGAATGCAAGGATGTCAAGCCAGCTGTGCAGGCAATGTCAGGAGACACATAAGCTCTTTGAAACATTCTGTATTGTAGTCTTTGAAAATAAGATGTTGGTTTGCATTTTAGTCTCAGTTTGAAATTATTGAATAGATTCAATTGTTTTGTGTGACAAGTCAATCAGACAGGCGCCTAAGCCCAATTCTGTGTGAATACTGGATAGTAGGGATGGTATATTTGTATTTATTGGAAATACTAATAAGCAAGGTGTTAGAGTTTCTTTAGTGGGGTCAAATATAGTTGAGGGGGAATTCACTCTCAATTTTCAATTTATTTTGTTGACATAGTTTTTTTGCCTTCAGATATACAAAGAGATGAGTTGGGACTAGATTTGGCCTGTAGGGCTGGAAGCATTTACATATTTGAGATATCTGGATCAATTATTCCTTGTTTTTGCCACTGGGTAAATCATATGGTATAGAGAGTGTCTCAATTATTGCCATGTCTTCATCATATTGAAGAGCAGGGGATTGGCTAGGAGTGAAGGTGTGATCTGGGCAGGGTGTGCAGGTAACAAAAATAGAAGATTAAAGCGGAACTATCCACCTCATAATATTGCCTCCCAATCCATTACTAATACAGTGATAGGTAAAGCCATACTTCTATTATAATGAATAAGTCCGCTTTATTGAAGAAAATAAACTTTTTTTGCAGCCACCAGTGGACAACAGCACATACGTCTTAGAGGCAAGGTACCTCTGAGTTTGCGCTGTCTGTCCCATTCACTGCCTGGATTGGTGGCAACGTTCATTGGTTAACTTAAGGTAATGGAAGTTGCTGATGGCGCAGGCGCACAGAGCTTCTCTTGTAAGTTCTGTGCAGCAGGCACCTGCAGAAGAATTTTATTTTCTTCAATACCACAGACTTATTCATCATAATAGAAGTATGTCTTTACCTATCGCTATATTACTTATGAATTAGGGGGCAATGTTATGAGGTGGATAATTCCGCTTTAACGTGGGATGACAAATGCTGATCAAAGAGCTAGTTTGTATAAATGTTTGTGTGTGTTAACCAGTCTTTGGCCACTCTAATTAGACTCCCTATTTTAAATAGTTTGAAGTCTGGGAGTTTAAAGCCTCCATTGGTCTTGGGTTGTTGTAGTTTTTTAAGGCTGATTTTAGGCCTCTAATGGAACCATATGAATCTCTGGAAGCATTTAGGGCTTTAAAACAGTAGGTAAGCAGAAAAGCAATACTGAACATTAGCCATGCCTTGGTAACTCAGCTATTCAATAAGCCGTCTACCAGAATGGACAATGAGCTTAGGTCGCACAAACGCACGTAGCCTGATAACGTGCCTTTTTACCTCATTGTCGGTTAATTTCAGTCGCTAAACAATGCAAGCCACATCAATGCCAAAGGAAAGTAACTAACATTTAAAGTTAGCTGGTGGCAATAAACGTTGTCAAAACAAGTTCAAAATTGCAGCGAAGTACCACTCAGCAAAGTAGCAAGTCCATTAAAATAAATATATATATACCACAAAATAACTGACACACATTGCTTGGCTTGTGTTTGGAGGTTCTCAGAGCTACAGCACAGGGCCCAGAAGTGTAGGATAGACAAAGTGACAGAGAGAGAGACAGGAGCACACATTGGAGACAGGCAGAGTGGAGAGAATTGCATTTAAAACATGCACATAATACACTTTGGCACACAATGCATACGTCGCATACACACACAAACACACACATCTTTTGTTTTTAGACACACAACACATTTTTATTTTCATTTTATACAGTGTGATTCAGTGAGTTGAAGGGAGAGCTAGAGAGTGATTGTGACCGAGTGCCTCTGTGAGTAACTGTGTGTGTGAGAGAGAGAGAGAGAGAGGTAGTGAGATGGCAGGGAGATGAGTAGAGTCTGCAGGGATGGGGAGAGACACAGGAGAGGAGGAAAGATCCCTGATCAGGGAAGGAGGGGAAGAGGAAGATCTGATGGGTGGAGCGGTACCTAACAACAGGCACCTACACAGTAGTTAGGGACTGACACGGCAGTGGGAACAGGAGGGATTGTGGCAAAGGAAAACACATCCAGGGACAGTGCAGGCAGGGTCTGACAAACAAACTGCTACACAGAGTTCACATCAATCCCAGACTGCATTGGAGGAGGACATATTTCAGGACCCCCATGAGGAAAACATGGCCCTGGTGTGGAGCATCCTTGACAAGGAGCACATACTATTCACCATTGAAAAGACCAGGGGGATTGGTGCAAGGAAAAAGCTAGCCTTGAGTCAGGTGCAGAATGCAGTCAACACAGTGTCCAAATGTAAGCCCACTGTCCATCTGGATAGACTGGAGAAGAAAAATCAAGAATAAGATGGGATAACTGTCAGTGCATGTCAGAGGCACCGGAGGTGGTCCACCAGTGAACATCACATTCAGTGCCTGGGAGGAGATGCTCAGACAAAACTTCCCCACATTGGCTATTGAGGGTATCCAAGGGGGCTGTGACACGGGAGATGATAGCATCCTCCAGACTCCCGGTAAGTCAAATCATACATAAGTGTCCACCACACAACCCTTAGCTAGTACCTCACAGCACAGTCCCAGCTGAACACATGGCTATTAGTGAGCCTTCCAAGTTAACCAACAGAGCGCTGATAGTGTTCAAACAAGCAAGTAATGCTGTACAGATAAACGGAAATCTGATTCAGTAAGCAGGCCTATTCATTTCCAATCACAAGGTTAACCCCCTCTGTGATGCATTGTTCAAACATGCTCACCTCACACAAACAATAATTACCATCACATTGTCATAAAAACATGTGTTATGTTCATGAACAATGTTACACATGTCAACACTTAACCCTTTGACTGCCAGAGGGGTACACAACACATCTCTCTGTACCTCTCTGGCACTTGCTGGGTTAACAGAAGGCTAACACAGTACACCAGTGACATGTTGCACATTTCTACAGGGGATATCAAACCCATGATAGTTGAACAAACACAAGCACAGTATGACTCATGGCTACCCGATTACCAGCATCTTGGCCTCATAGGTGAGCCACAGAGACCACAGCCACTGACTCAATACACACCACCATCACAGATTGAACCAGATGAACAAGAAACTGCAGTCATTGAGGATGCATCACATGCTGGCCCCCTGTGTAAACCTGTCTATACTTTTGGCTCAGCAGCAGCTGCAGCATCAGAGGCACCCTCTGACGATGAGGGAACCACCCGTCAAGGGACAGACACAGAGAAAGGAGAAGAGGCATCAGCAGTAGCTCCATGTGCACCATCCACTCAATCATGTGCGCAATCCATACGATCATCAAGTGCCACAATTACTAGAAACACTAGAATGGATGAAGAGTACATCACTATCCAGAGGAGGCTACTGAAGGAGACCAGACACTTCAGCTGGAGGTGTCTGTGCACCATGGAGGGAACTGCAGCCTGTGTCAGTGGTCTGGAATCACAACATTCCCACCTCCACACAGAAATACGGGACTATAATTGACTTGCTTGGACAACTGCTCATCGAAATATGTGAGCATAATCACATCCAGAGGCTGCAGGTAGAGAGAGCTCAACAGTCAACTGAGGAGTCAATTGCATCTCCCCCTCAAGTGTGACACCCACATCAACCCCCAAGACAGCCAAGAGTCACCAGACAGTCAGTGTGGGCATCCAAATATGCACCCCCTCCCAAACTTAAAAACAAAACAAAAAAAAAAACAGAATAAAGCCACGTGTCATGATTTTCCAAAATAAAAATGCACATTTTTGATACCAATCATGTCTATTATTGCTTCAGGTATCTAAAGGTCAGTGTCAGAGATGTCTCCAATGCATTGCAAAGCAATGCATTGAACACATCTCTTACACATTTTACTTTGTGGGAAAGTGTTTGTGCAGTGGTAACCAAACACAGCATCTGCTGTTTTCCCATTACAACTCATAATACACTTAGAAAAACAAAATTCTGGGATGTTTTGGCTGGGTATGATGTAAGTTGAAGTTCAACAACAGCTGATGGGAAACATTTCACAATCTAAGTTTGGTCACACACAGGATCACTATTACCACACAGGGACTGTAGCACTCCAACACAGAGGTACACCTCCTTAATATAGGTTCATGTCAGGCATGTGGCTGGGAGATCCCATTGTGCAAACTCCACTCTCAAAGTACACAGTGTCTGAGACACAAACATATTCCCTTCAGCAACTAGTGTGCATCCCCTTGGGTCTGTGTTCATCAGGGGTGTGCTTGTGGGTGGTGGAGGAGTCTTATGGGACTCTTAGGATGCCAGAGGGGCACTCAATGCATCACACAAATATGCTTAGTGTACCCCTCTAGAAGTATAGGCTGGTTTAGGTCCCATTCTCTAAGTCACGGTAGATGGAGGAGTGCCTGAGCCTTCATGAGTCATGACAACTGCCAAGATAAGAGGCACCAACATGTGTTATCTGCATGTTGTCATCACACACCATCTGGCCATTGATGGAGTGGAAATCCTTGCGGTTTACATAGCGATGTCCCTGTACTGGTCCCTCACTTCAGCCTCCTCCATTCTGAAAAGCGTGCCCTCTGTCCGATAGAGCAAAAAACATGAAATAGAATACAAAAAATAACACAAGGGGAGTGCTAAATACTCTAAACAATGTAATATAATAATAAATAAGTAATAAAACATAAAAACAACAACAAGTACAATTACACCATTATCCAATGTTACTGGATGGTGGGCAGGTGCTGGTCCCAGATAGAATAACCACCTGAATCCGGTGTCTCAGGATAGCGGGAAGGTGCTGTATAGATGTTGTATTTGTATTGCTGCTTTCCTGTCTCTCAGCTGTTAAAGTGGTGTTAGTCCTGCATAGGACTTCCAATCACTAAGCGAGCAGAGGCTTACAATAAGCAATGAGAAAAACACCTCCCATCCATTGGATCCTATAATGTTCTAACTTATGTGACGGTATCTGTGAGTCAATGATGATCAAGTCTGAGCAACAGAGGTGAAGATCCTAAGTGTTTCTTACTTGTGGTTACACTTCCTCAGGGATCAATATTTTTTATTGTTGTTGATGGTGCACACATAGCAGTTTTTGCATAAATTGAGTCCATGGTCTCTCTCACAAGATAGGCCCTTAACAGGCAGACTGAAGTCGCTATGGGGCACAATGGCCCACGAGGTGCACTGAAGGTAACAAAATGTTCCCTAGGCAGTGGGGGGTATAATGTTGTGGTGTAAAGCTGTTAATTCGTGTATGCTGGATTACTTTGAATTTTTTTCCCCATTATAGAGCTCCCAGAATAAGTGTCTTGCCCCTATCGCATCAGACCACACCCCCTTAATTGTGACCTTTATCCTCATGAATGCAAGAGAAGTCCCAAATCCATTGCTACACAAAGTATCAGAGAACACTCTAACATTAAGCATATTAAAATTAAATTAATATTGTGTTAATTGTTCCCTGAGGGTAGTTTGGTTTGCCACTGAATTGAATAGCCTCAATTTCTTCTACTCATTCCCTCCATTTACTGCATGTGACAGCTCCTCCATATGAAATCTTTGTTATTAAAGTATCGAAGTTCTTGTGCTTTGGGTCACTGTAAGAAGGTGCATTATTTAATATTCTTGGACATAGTATATGAGAAATAAATATTGTAGATGTATTATGAAAAAAAGAATTTTACCCTTGCATAAACATCTACAAAATAATGACCTAAAGGTAATTAGTAAAACATCATTATATAATAGAAGCTATGCTTTTAATGCTGCTGTATTTGTTTACCAGAAGAACTTACCTAGGTAGTAAAAGTACATATAGCATTCAAGTATATTTTTATTTTCGCTTCTAAACTCTATTTTATTCTACAGCCAGGGTACTTTTTTTTACAATCTGAAACTGATTATAATGGTTCTGTGGAATGCAGATTGGGATGTTGTCATGTTATCTCATTCAGAGTATTGTTGCTTCTACACTGTAATGAGGAAGTGTGAGCCAAATACAAATTTCAGGCTAAGCTCTGTAAATGCTTTCAACTTCAGATACAATACAAATATGTTGTAACTAGACATTGCTAGTTAAACAAATTAAGATCAGGTTATTCCTAGAGGTATAGTTTCCCTTTAATTTGTTTCACAATTTATGTTTCCAAAATAGGGACGTATACTTTATTGTTTTTTTATATAGTTTAATGGCCCAACTATCATTCTAGTTATGTATTCTGTTGTATACCCTTTTCACACTGTACAGGTCTATTCAAATGCAAATTAAGCAAGTGTTATCCTATTTATGATATCACTGCAGCCTCGATGAGCTGCTTGAAAAATCAATTTTTGCAAAGAAAATGGCATTTATTTGTTACATTACAATACTGTAATCTAGAATATAGACAATGTGCAGTGTTTTAATTGAGCTTCGATAACATAAAGAATAACTTTAGCTTTCTTCTTAAGTGTTTGTTGGCTTACTGGAGAGTTGATTTTTAAATGAGGTTGTTATTTTATATTGAAACGGACTGCCATATAATGGTCTGCATATCCAATTTAGTGAGTGAGCTTGGAGTAGGAATTCAAGCCTATCTATTATCTGTAAATAAAATATGGAAATCCCAGAGAAATATAGTGCATAGAAAAAAAGAAAACAATACTGTTCATTCTGTTACTGTCCTTTAGAAGACTGTTAGTGAAAACAGCTTTATGCTCTCAGTTGTGTATAGATGTTACAGACTACATGCAGAATAAGACAAGTAAGACAGACCCTGAGTTTATTGCTGCCAACTCGAGGCCAATGAAGATTAATAACCAAATCAAGGAAGCACAGTGTGGGTAATATTTCAGTAGGAGATTATAGACAGTAAATGTCTTTCCATGACCTAGATGCCAGTTGTAGATTCAAACTAGCCATCTGGTTATAATTAAGTTGATCAGAAAATGACATAACTTAAAATCAGCCAAACTCTAAAATAAGAACTTCACATCAAATATGTTTAATATCAGAAAGCTATGTTTGGTTAGCAGATGAATATGGATTGGTTATCCATTAATGCCATTACATTTTTTTCTAGCAAATCGGAACACTGAGTCAAATAATATATATCAAAATTTTTATTTCCAATACCAATGCTATTTTAAATTCAACTTAATATCTTCATGGTCTAATATATTCTCTTTCTAGGACTGTGCTATGGATTCCACAACTTCATATTATTTTCATAATGAGAAAATACATTCTTGCAGTCAGGGCTTATAATTTCAAGTCCTTTGCTACTAGCCAGACCTGAAAAGATACTCGCCACTGTAAGTTAAAACATACCCACCAGGGCTGAATTTCTACTCACCAGGGCTAAATTTTCACTCCCATTGGCTAGTGGAGAGTGGAAATTTTGAGCCCTGTTCCGATGGTTTTACTTATTGGCATTGTGGGCCATCTTCAAACAAAAATAATGAAAAAAAACATAAACAAAACCTCATTAATCTAATCTTTTTATTAGTCAGTCACTGCTACTCTAACCTTTTTGAGAAGAAACATGATGAACTTAAAGCCTTCAACATACAGGTTCTCCAATACTCCTCCCCAGAGTTAGTGTTGTGAGCTCCACAGAGAAAGATAATTCACTTCAGTTGTTGTAACATATTATTTTTCATGTTTTCTGCCTTATAATAGTAGAAAAACAACCTTCCTAACATTTTCTAAGAAACAAACAAGTACTCCCTAAGCACATATTAAAAGTATATCAGTAAAGTATAAACAGATATAGATAAAATAAACAGAGGGTTACCCCAGTATAGGTATCTGGAATTTAAATAAGCATCTTCGCGTGAGGTTTAAACTCAAAATTTTTGAATGAAAGTACATATTACAAGTTTAATGCCATCAACATTAAAATGAAAGCATTACAAGTTTTAATAATAACAATAAGCATTGGTGTGATATTTACATGTGATTTATTTGAAGATGAGCTCATAAGAACTGAATACATTAAATATATATATAAATCATCTTAAATACAAAATAATCACAAGCACTTTCAACATATCAGTAACATAGTAAAAGTTAGAGATGCTGTGCAATTAAGATAATGGACTTTTTGTCACTATAGCACACATTGGCTTTATATAGGAAGGTAGGCTTGTTTCTGTCTTTCATTTTGAATGGAAATAATCCTGTGTACCAACAATTAAAGGTATAGTAATACTTAAATTTTACTATACCCCATCTTGTAGCCCTTAAAAACTGAATTAAATGAGCCCAGCAGCATCTCTCAAACCTTTATGGTTTGAGAGATATCCACTTGCAAAGTTTTGCTTTTTTCCCTCTCCCCTGATGTCAGCGTTCTAGCCATTATTCACGGGCAGGATGGAGCGCAGACATCTTGCTCTAGTGACGTCTGTGCGCCTGCTCTGTCAGTCCCAGCAGGGTCTAGGAGGCATTGCTAGGAGCCGTTTGGCTCTGGAAGGGACTGACAGAGCAGGCACACAGACGTCACTATAGCAAGATGTCTATGCTCCGTCCTGCCTGTCAGCCCGTGAAGAATGGCTATTTCTCCTTAACAAGGTAATCATTCTGGCGACTAGCGCTACTAAGCAGCTAGTCGCCAGATGGGGACTTATTGAAGCTAAAATTGCTTCCACTTTAATAAAACTACTTTATAAAATATGGTTTCCCTGTTTCATTATTAGTAAATACTGTAACACAAACTGCTGCAACAGTTTCAATATATATATATATATATATATATATACCCAAGGGCAGTAGTAGGAAGAGGTTAGGTAAATTCCTCTCTACTGATGTCTGCAATAACCAGACACCAGCACCAGCACCAGCAAAATGTGAGTTCAGAGATGGCTCAGGCAGTAATTTAGGCCCAATGGTCCAAATTACTTCAGGAACAGCCCAATCTGTGTTCTGCACTATCCACTCTGTCCACAAACAATATACAGCACCTTCCACTCCCTCCCCACATGTGACCCTCAGTGTGTCCCCTCAACACCCCACATTCTCATCTCCTAAATTAAGATCCGCTATCTTTCATCCACAAACTTCATTCTTAACCCACTCAGGCATTGTTACCCTCTTCCTCCCCCCACCCACACTATGACATCCCTATTCTCCAATCCCCTCACATCTCCATGTCATCAATTAACCCTTTGAGTGCCAGATGGGTGTGGTTATTTCTTTGGCACTCAAGTAGTTAATAGTCAGATTTTCCCTGTTCCCCAGTCTCCTTCACCAGCCCTGTATCTCTTCATGAGAAGAAATTTATACATCCATGAGGTATATATCCTTCTGCAGCACTAACATGGCCTTCTACTTTGTGTTTTCCTCTCCTCCCAGTGCATTCTGCTCTCCATCTGATGCTTTTTTTGGTGGGATAGGCAGAGAGTGTGCATGCTACAGTATGTGGCAGTAAATGCTGTTAGTTTCAGTGACTGAAAGTAACAATATTTAGTGGTATATCTCATCATCATATAATATACTCACTATCCTCAAACATAGTAGCATCAGCCAAATAACTGAATGCACCAGGAGAAGTATACATAACAGGAGCTGCCAGACAGTGTATATGTGATTCTATGGCAACCAGTGGGACAGGTTTAGTGAAGTACTGCATATTGTGGTTCTGTGGCTACCAATGGGACAGTGGAACTAGGCTGGGGGTACAAGAAGTATATGCGGGGATCTGTGAGAAACAGTGGGTAGTAGAACCAGGCTGGTGGATCTGACAGTATATGTGGGGATCTGTAAACAGCCAGTGGAACAAAGCCATGCTTCCAGGCAGTGTAGGATGGTTCTATAACTGTAGAACAAGATTGGGTTGGCAGACAGAGTTAATGGGGCTATACCCTTTGGGCAGGTTTCATGCTACAAATAGTAGTTGCTAAGTAGTGTGTTTTCACACTTCCTGAAACTAGAATGAATGAATATGTTTATATAGTGCCACAAGTGTATGCAGTGCTTTACAATTTAAAGGTTTACACAATACAGGGTTACAAGTACTGTGTAAAGTGAAACACTGGAAGTGAGGTCCCTACAAAAGCTTTACAATCTAAAGTGGTAATAGACAATATACAGGGTACATAAGGACCAAGTGCTGAGTGATAGAGTTCAGGTTAGTATAGGGGACACGAATAAAGAAAATAATTTATAAAGAGCCTAAGCTGTACAAAGTCAGTGCCTTGTTTAAATTTTGTTAAGAAAGTGTAGTTTCAATCGTGACTTGAGAGCAGGGTGGGAGGAAGAGCATCTTATAGATAACGAGCAATGAGAGACGAAGGTTTGATATGTGAGAGAACTGTAGACACAAAAGGAGCTGAACATAAGTAAAGGGATGGGGTATAGCAGGAGATCAGAGTGGAAATGTAGGAAGGGGTAGAGTACAGAAGGGTCTTGAATGAGAGAAGCAACATTTTGTAAGAGATCTGAAGTTTGATAAGCAGCAATTGGAGAGATTTGAGGGGGGGCAGGGACAAACCTAGGTAATTTGTGCTGCAGCATTCTATATGGATTGAAGAGGATGGAGTTGGGAGGCAGGAAGACCAGAGAGAAGAAAGTTACAGTAGTCCATGCGGAAAAGGATGAGTGCTTACGTAAGAATTTTAGCTGTGGAGGAAGAGATTTTAGCTATGTTATGCAAGAGAAAGTGGCAGGATTTAGCCAGTAATGTGAGGGGAGAATGAGAGAGCAGTGTCAATTATCAACCCATATGCACCACTCTTCTGATCCTGGATTTATGGTATTTCAATTTACAGTCACCTGGAAGGGCAATACTGAGCCATACCTAGGTGGGATGAGTATAAGCTCCATTTTAGACATTTTGAGCCCGAGGTACCTATGAGCCATTCAGTCTGAGATAGCCTCAACAAAACTTATTTCTGTTACTTTAGTAATATATTCTTGAAAATGGAGTTCTTTTAATTTTTTTAGCTAAAGAAATTCAAGGAATATTGAATAACGTGATTAACAGCTCTTTACATATTAAAAAAACAATTAGGGCTAACTAATTGGTCACCAATAGTCAGTAAACTTATTCCCAACTTCTAGGCCATTATTTATATGAACAGTTCCACTGCATCAAACATGGGTCTCATCAAGTAATTTGGTTGTCAGAATGAGCTACAAATCTCTATAAACATTGACCTCATACACTAATTAAATACTTTTGCAAATTATTAGGGATTCATATAGAGAAATGAAACTGATGTTGAGTTCAGTTTTCTGAGTACTTCTACATCTCCTATGCAGCTCACAGCTTTTTAACTGTGCTTATTGCAATCCCATCTGCTCTCAGCTTGATTGTAAGGTCTATCACAGATTTAATGCCCCTGGCATTTTAATCACTTCTGACAGCAATGCAGATGATTACTTTTTTCATTAACATGATTTGAAATATTCTATATCTCACTGTTATTATCTATATTTTTTGTTATACAATATAAAGTCTTAGCAAGGGATTTAACCTTTCCTTTAACAAAAACACAAACCTTATCTTTAGTAATACAAACAGTAGAGTTAAGCTTCTATGAAGTAGCATTGAAATTTGCATTTGTAAATTCCATAAAATTAAAAGTATTTTAAATATAAAATGGTTATAAAAATATTTATGGCATTATGCAGTGATGACAAAATTGTATCCACATCTTGAAATAAAAATGTAGATGTTTAGAAACAAAAAGAGTAGTATGCTGTGGTGGTGCAAAATGAACCCCTCTGTTACTATAAAATATGCTTGTTTTGTGACATGTTGTACATGTTTATGGAATCTAAATCATTAAACAAAAGAAAAAAACAGAAAAAACATTCTATAAGATCCAATAATAAAACACAAAAGTATCAGATGCTAGACCTCACCTCTAGGGGTGGGCGAAATCGCTCTCCGTGTTCCTGTGAGAAATTCCGTGAAAACCAGCTATTAAAATTTTTTGCATTTTTCGCCCATTGGCCAAAATTGCTTGCCATTTTTTCAATGGATAGAAAGTTTCCACCCATTGATTTACGTGGTTTTCAGTTTTTCTCTATAAAAACGTAACGTATTTGTGGAAGTGAAACACAATAGAAGCAGCTTCAGAGCGAGGTAGATGTTCTGTACTATTCTGCTGTGATCTTTTGGAAAAATTGAGGCAGGAGAGGCTCATGGTGACTGCTATCACTATGAGCAGATTTAAAAATATTAAAAGGAGGAACTGGAAGGACCCTTATGTGTCCGCTGAGTCTGAGGAGAAGAAGGAAGTGAGAACAACTAAACCAATGCTGTCCAGTCCCCCTAAATCACCCATTGGAATCTTGGGGAATTTAAAGGGATAGTAATACATCATTTTATCTTTATTTTATTTTGTAGGCATTAAAAAAACATGAAGAATGATATAAGTCTTATCTCTCAAACCTGTATGGTTTAAGAGATATTCACAAGTAAAGTATCCCCCCCCCCCGTTCAGCCAAATCAGAAGAGAGGTGCCCAGGTAGACTGCAGAGAGGGACAATCTTCAATTAAGATAAGGGAAAAAGCTGAAAAACTTTTGAAGGGATGAAGGGCTTTCATTCTTTTCATACAAAGAAGATTGTCCCCTGCTGTTATCTGTCTGGTCTTACAACCAGATTCACATCTGAGAAGAGATGGCTTACACTAGGAAAAAGGGGCGGGAGGGGGAAACTTTGCTTGTGAATATCTCTTAAACCATAAAGGTTTGAGAGATAAGACTTATATCATTCTTCATGTACTTTTAATGCCTACAAAATAAAATAAAGTTAAAACGAAGTATTACTATCCCTTTAATGGGAAGGGAAGAAAAGGGTAGTACTAGTGAGAGCAGGACAGGTCAGCTGCCTGCTCCTGCTGCTATGGTGTGCTGCCCCTGCTGCCACCATTGTTACCCCTGCTGCCACTAGTGATGCGCCTGCTGTCAGATGTGCTGTCCCTGTTGCAACCAGTGCTGTGCCTGCTGCCAGTGCTGAACCTGCTGCCACCAATACTATGCCTGCTGTCAGACATGCTGCCCCTGTTGAAACCAGTGCTGTGTCTGCTGCCAATGCTGAACCTGCTGCCAACAATATTGTGCCTGCTGTCAGATGTGCTGCCCCTGCTTCAACCAGTGCTGTGCCTGCTGCTAGTGCTGAACCTGCTGCCACCAATACTGTGCCTGCTGTCAGACATGCTGACCCCTCCTGCAATCAGTGCTGTGCCTGCTGCCAGTGCTGAACCTGCTGCCACCAGTGCTGAACCTGCTACTAGTGTGTCTTATAATAGTAAGGTACCCTAAGTCACACTTGCTATCCCCAAGCAGTCCCACCAGTGCTAGTACTACTACTACAAAGGTCTTGCAGTTTGCTAGCCATTCCTCTGGCTCTGGGAGTCCTCCTCTTCCCTTCACTATAGTGTCCAAGTGGAACATGATTCTGAAGAGGCCTGAACTGGTGTTGGGGGAGAGCAGGCACATAATTAATACCACCACCACCACCTGCAGGAGCACAGATCAGCTATCTCTGCCTGCTGCTACTGCTGCCAGTCTGTCTTCTTCAGGTAAAAGAAGACACCTGTTCTTCACATTGTTCTTCACTGCCTCCAAGCAGCAGTGAGATGTCTGTAATAGAGCAGCAGAAGCACGTAGGGACTAATGGTGGTGGTGATGATGATGGTGGAGAAGCTGCGGTGGAAGAGACATTGATGGCCGTTGTAGCAGAAAATGAGAAGGAATATGAGACAGGGATGAGGATGGGCAACCCCACCACTAGCAATGAGCTTTTGGAATTTGCAGAATTTGCAACTGCTCTAATTCCTTCTGCTTCTGCGTTGCAAGGGCAGCAGGACATTGAGAAGCAAGTTAGTGTGCCATAGACCACTGTGGACACAGTGGGAATGGGGTCAACAAGTGATGCAAGACTAGGACAGGTTCCACTTGCCAGCAGTAGCAATACTCCTTGTCCTAGATGCAGTGCTGATTCTGAGGCAGTAGCAGCAACAGCAACAACATCATGTGGAAGAGATGAAGAAAGAAGCCGTTCTTCTCCACCTGTTCCCTCACCCCTGAACTCATGGGTGTGGGACTATTTTCTCTTGGGGCAGGCACAGTGCCATCATCACTAATGGCACCGTGCACAATTTGTGACAAGTCAGTGAGAAGGGGAAAGGAGGGAACGTGCCCTTATATCACACATGAAAAACAGACACCATGGCATTTATGTCAAACATGTTAAAGGCAAACACCCATCACAGAAATCAAGCACCACTGTTACTGTACCCTTGACTCTCCAGAAAGGCAACAAGAGGCAAGGCGGCGATCAAAGAAGAGGAAGAAAAGAGCAACCCAGACAGAGACTGGAAGTTCCATGACAAGCAAAACAACTAGCTGGCCATCACCTTCTTTCTCTAGGGTAACTACATCTTCTGCCAATCCACCTTGTTCATTGTTACTTGCCCCGCCAAATGATAACCACTCTGTTGATGTTAGGATGTGACAGTTCTTCTCCACTCATTGCACACTGTGTGGTGCACTGGCCACACATGCGAGTGTGGTAGCTGAGAATCATACGCAGGGCATCAAGCTGCATCCGAGGATATTCCATCCTGCAGAATATGCTAAGATGTTGGCAGGGAGGATTCATCATTACTATTAAACTGTCAGCAAGTTGTCATGTGTCCTTAGCGAGGAGTGGACAAGGGGTATAGTGACAGCGGCAGTACTTGGTTTCTGGTGTCATGATAAAGTTGTGCCCCCAGATGTTATTTACCATGCAAACAGTTCCTGCTCTGAAGGGAAAAATGTATATTCTAATAACAACACACCCATGATTTTGGAGGAGTGGCAGGTGGAGAAATATTATTGGCCAACTTCTTTTCTCCACATATACTGGGGGCTACTTATTGTGCTGCTACTGACACAGAAGCATCACTGGAGCTAGTCTTGGCGAACCACTCATCATCCATCAATCATGTTACTGTTGTTGTTGATCCCATTCCCTTTCAGCTGCCTAATCATCCTGCTGCTTAAACAACTCAGTGAAGCAGCAAGAACAGCAGTTGCAAATTCCGCATCTACATCAGGACTTTTGACATCACCTGCTGGCACTAGGCCAGTAGGGCTTTTTTCCCTCATGGCTTGTGCTTTAAAAAAAAAAAAAAAATAGTCCTACAAAAACACGTAACCATTTTTGGGGGTTTGTTTCTAGCAAGCCTAAGTCCTACAAATCAATGTTTCCTCAGGGCTAAATCTAACAAATCATCCTTTACAAAATACTCCATCAAGTCAAGTATCAGTCATCTCCAGTGGCAGCTTATGTCGGGCGGTTCCTGTCTCTATCACTTTATGTACAAATTTCTTTTTTTTTCTTTTTTTTTTTATTAACTGTCCCTCCAATACCAGTCAAGAACCCCCCCTCAATACAAATACCTGTTCATCTGATTCATTCCCCAGATGCCACCCACCAACACAGGCACCCTCCTCAGACCATGTCTACCCTCCTCAGACCATGTCTACCATGTCTACCCTCCTCAGACCATGTCAACCATGTCTTATGGGGCTTTTTATTTATATTTAGGATTTATTTGTATTAACTGCCTGTAACGGTTTCTTCAACACTCAGACACAGTGGTTTAGGATAAAACACAGTTTTATTGTAAACACAAACAATCAAGTACCCTTCACAGGCCTTGTTGTACCTCACCAGAAACATACAGAGATAATACAGGTATTTAATGCATATGCCTACACAGACCCAGTATAATAGGAAGCAAGAGAGGTCAGGCAGGAAAGGGTGACTACCCAGAGCAGCAGTACAACATGAGTTAAAGTCCCAATAGGTGTAATCAGTCTCTGTGTAGAGAAGTCTGTGGTGAGTTCTCTTAGTAACGCCCAGTATGATGGTATAGCAACGAGTAGGAGACTGCAGTGCAACAATGGAGACTAGAGCACTTGTAATCTGCCAGAGCAGAGCTGAGACTAAAACCCACTGCCGTGGTAGTAACGGAAGCAACAATGATACTCTGCAAGAACCAAACGGGAGTACAGCCAATGGCACACTGCCATAGCAGTAACGGAGGCAAGAATGATACTCTGCAAGAGCTGAACGGGAGTAAGATAATGGCACACTGCCGTAGCAGTAACGGAGGCGACAATGATACTCTGCAGGTGCTTAATGGATGGTTTGGCCTATGGCACACTGCAGTAGCAGTAACGGAGGCAACACAGAGTTCTGTGAGAGTAACGGAAGGCTCAACCAAGGGCACACTGCCGCAGCAGTAACAGAGACAACACAGAAGCTCTGCAAGAGTTAACGGAAGGCACAGCCAATGGCACACTGCCGTAGCAGTAACGGAGGCAACAATGAAGCTCTGTGAGAGTTAACAGAAGGCTCAGACAATGGCACACTGCAGTAGCAGTAACAGAGGCAACACGGAGGCTCTGCAAGCGTTAACGGAGGGCTCAGCCAATGGCACACTGCCGTAGCAGTAACGGAGGCAACACGGAGGCTCTGCAAGAGTTAACAGACGGCTCAGCCAATGGCACACTGCCGTAGCAGTAACAGAGGCAACACGGAGGCTCAGCAAGGGTTAACAGAGGACTCAGCCTATGACACACTGCCGTAGCAGTAATGGAGGCAACTCTGATACTCTTCCAGGCAGGCCTCAGGCACCGCGGAAGTCAGAATGTCGCCCAAGCGACACAGCGATGCTGGAACAGGAAAGCCGGGTCGAATCACGGAGCAGGAACGTCAAACAAGCCGGATTAGGTCACGGAGCAGGAACGTCAGCCAGGCCAGGTCGAATCACGGAGCAGGAACATCAGACAAGCCGGGTCAGGTCACGGAGCAGGAACGTCAGCCAGGCCGGGTCGAATCACGGAGCAGAAGACCAGAAGCAGAGTAGTCAAACGGGCCAAGTCGGTACACAGGAATTCAAGCAACTCAAGTAGGCACTGGTACTGGAACACCACGAAACGGCACCGGATAGGTGCCAGAGCCCAGTATATAAAGGCCATACTGGGCGGGCCAAACATAGCTCAACCAATAGGAGCTCATCACAACAGAGACAGACAGAAAGCAGCACAGAGAGCACGGGCACCGTGATACTGCCCCCCAATCCCAGTAAACAACCCCCCCAAAAAACATTCCATGTTCAACTGATTCTTTCCCCACACCCCACCAACACAGACACCCTCTTGCCCCTTTTATATTATGCTTTTGTGAAATAAAAAAATATTTGCTATGTGTTGTGTATGAATTCAATATTCCCTTTGTTTTCAAGGGAATGAGCTAAGCGAAAAAAAGCCGAAAATCTGAACTTTTTACAGGAAATTATTCACCAAGTAGGAAGTGCCATTATTACTGATTTCAGTTTGAGGCGAACATTTTTGCCCATCCCTATTCATCAAGTCCACAAGGTGTATGCTTCTAAAGAAGCAGCTTAAAGATGAAAAAGATGAGAGAACTGGCCATGATTTGGATTAATTCACCAGAACCATTTTCCAGTTTTCTTATTTCAAATTGCTTTACAAAGGTTTAAGTATCTTTTTTGTTTGTTTGTTAAATTGTTATCTGGGCACACAAATTGACTAGTGCAATGAAGGCAAAATAATTTGTGGTTCCATTAATTTAATCCAGTAGACATTATTAAAGTGATTGTAAAGTCCAGAAAAAAGTATAGCCCAGGTGATAGGTACAATAAAAAATACATAATGCCCTAATTCCTATCTCTCTAACCATTATGGTTTGAGAGGTATAAGACAATAAAGTCCTCTGCTCCCTCCCCCTTCTCATGAGTCAGCTCTATAGCTGACGGCATGAGATCCTGCTTCCAGGATCAGACGGTGGCTCTTCAGGAGCGCTGACATTGAGATATCTAACTATAAATGCTTGCAAACCAGGCACATGTTTTAGACTATTCTGATGAAGTATTTATAGTTAGATATCTCGATGTCAGCGCTCCTGAAGAGCCGCCTCTGAAAGCTTTACAGCTCGTTAGGCAGAAAGGTGAGGGAGCAGAGGACTTTATTTTCTTATATCTCTCAAACCATAAAGGTTTGAGAGATAGGAATTAGGGCATTACATATTTTTTTATTGTACCTATCATTTGGGCTATACTTTTTTGGGGGACTTTACTATCCCTTTAACAAAGAGACAACTTATCTAATTTATACAGTATGTACAAATTAAAGGGATAGTAATACTTCTTTTTATCTTTATTTTATTTTGTAGGCATCAAAAAACATGAAGAATGATATGTCTTATCTCTCAAACCTTTATGGTTTGAGAGATATTCACAAGCAAAGTTTCCCCTCCCGCCCCTTTTACCTAGTGTAAGCCATCTCTTCTCAGATGTGGAATCCAGTCCATAGACCAGACAGATAACAGAAGGGGACAATCTTCTTCCTGTGAGAACAATGAAAACCCTGACCCCCTTGACAAGTTTTTCAAGTTTTTCCCTTATCTTAATTGAAGATTGTCCCTCTCTGCAGTCTACCTGGGTACCGCCCTTCTGATCTGGCTGAGCAGTGTTACATCAGTAAAAGGGGGGGAGGGGGATACTTTGTCATTGAATTACTCTTGAACTAAAACTCTGACAGAATTAAAATAACACTCCCCAAGGTCCAAATACTATGATGATTAATTAGAGCTGCTTTTATTATGAAACATTACTATCCCTTTAAACAAACAGGAGTATCATGATTGATTCTGCTTAGTAGGAATGTGTAAAAAGTCTTGGTTTCTTCTTGCAGAAAATGTTATGGAAAATGTGAGTTGTTTTCTTTCAGTTTGTGTTTTATTACAGTTTTCAAAGGGGAATATAAGAAAATGGGAAAATAACTGAAGTAATCATTGGAAAGAGAGAAGGAGGGGAGGGACACAGTAGTAGTAGTAGAGCCAGTAGTGAAAGTCAGGAAGGTGCAGACAGTGGAAAAAATAGAACAGAAAACGAGGACACAAAGAGAAGGGTTGCGGGAAAGGGTGGATTAAAAATAAGAGTAAGACGATGCTTGATTTTGTGGGAGGGGCTGCAAGCACTCAAATATGGGCAGAAGCCCCCCCACACTGGGACTCAAGTTGTCTTGGGCTCTGACATCAGCGATCATATAAACGCTCAGTACCGGCATTTGTAAGTACGTTACTGTAAAGTATATACAGCTATATCGGATAGCTCACTTCTACACTGCAGTTACATTTTCATTCGATAAGGTAACATCTTCATTACCACTTTAATTCTATTAATAACTGAACCAGTAGTAATAATCTCATCTTTTTTTAAGAAGTTGACTTTCTGAGATTAACGCAGACACCACAAGGAAATCCACATGGATGGCTAGTTCAGCTCAGGCAAGTCTCAGATGGGCCATCTCAATATGCCCTCCTGTGTCTTCATTAATTCCCCCCACCTCAGTAAGCATCAAAACTCCATACCCGTACATACAGAGCTGTACACCTTGACATGCCTGCCAATGGGGTAGTGATCCTTGCGTGCATACCAGCAGGGCAGTGCGCCTTGACGTGCCTGCCAATGGGGTAGGGAACCTTGGGCGTGCCTGCCAGCAGGGCAATACACTTTGATGTGCATCCTGACCACAAATACATAACTATTCAGTTATTCTTACATATTGCCAATGCTAATTGTATTTTATTAACGCAATACCCTCTTTGACAGATGTTTTGTAGCTTTCATTTTGCCTTGGCACACACGTCACAACAGTTCATCCCTATTTTTTACTGTTAAACTATCTTATCAGAGCTAAGGAATGTAAATGGTACTGGAGAATCGTGGTTTAAAGGAATTCAAGCTCCAATCTCATGAACGCAGATTGTCTGGTCGCAATTATATCTATGCACGTAACATGTTCTCAGTCAGAGGTACATTTAGTCACACACCACAGGGATTCGATTGCCAAAACACCAGCACAGCTATGCGGCATATGACTTGACAGTACAGTGGGTGTATCCTACTACATATTATGTATTATCTATGTGTATATTCATCATGTAAATCCGCATCCTGATTCATTCCATGGACCTGTCCATACGTTTGGGATATTACAAGATTCACCTTTTACACTTTTCTTTTGTAAATCTGCATTCATTCAATAACAATTGTATTTCATGATTCAGGTACTGACCCCCATAGTGCTAAGCGCCTCTTTCACAATTTATAGTCCTGGATTACATAGATAGTTACAAAGTGAGCCTATTGACAGCATCAACATTTGTAGTCCATAGAGCTCACCGCCCATTCATACATATCAGAGGTATAATTTCAATAATTACCTCTTGCGAGGCCTAAGGGAACAATGTCAATCCTTGCTTCAATGAGGCCGAAGGAAACACTCATATCCTCCACCCCCCCCTTGTTTTGTACTAGATAGTTTTATCCATACCTTTTCTTTGAGGCCGAAGGACATACCATTTCAAAACTTACCTCAGCACAGGGGTCAAAGGAAGAACACTCAACCCTTACCTCTTCACTGAGGCTGAAGGTAACACACTCAGTCCTTACCTTTTCACCGAGGCTGAAGGAAATATACTCAACCCTTACCTCTTCAATGAGGCTGAAGGTAACACACTCAGTCCTTACCTCTTCATTGAGGCTGAAGGAAATATACTCAAACCTTACCTCTTCACTGAGGCTGAAGGAAATACTTTCTATCCTTACCCCTCCACTGAAGCAGAGGTAGACTCCATATCACCCCCTTTTTCCTTTCTTCCACATTCACCTCCACCTCATTGTCTCCCTTCGGGATTGTTTTTTTTTCTCCTCCCCCACCTCCGAGGGGATTCTTATATGAGCCATCCATGAGCACATCACATCCAACCCCCCCATTCTTCTTTCTCTCTAGCTCTCTTCTCCCTCTATTTCTTGGTTATAAGAAATACATTATATATCTCAGGATGGCAGATCTAGACCTCCAAGATCAAGCAGAAAGAGAAGCAGTCATTATAGAAAACCCATCCACTCCAAGAACCAGGGGACCCAATCTATGGGAATGGGTAGTGATGTAAAGGTTTGTTCGACACATAGACACAGTGGTTTAGGATAAAACACAGTTTTATTGAAATCACAGTAATAAAATAACCCTCACAGGTCCTGTAGTATCTCAGCAGAATAATACAGACACAAGACAGGTTACATATACATATGCCTACACAGGTCCAGTATAAGCATAAAGTCCACAACAGTCTATACTGACACAGGTCAGGCGGAATAGGTTGAATTCCAAGGAGAAAGGTACTGCATGGGTTAATGGTCTTCAATGAGTGTAAACAGTCCCATCTGCAGAGAGGTCTGTGATGGAGCTCCCTCCATATAGACAGCTTAAGGATTCGTAACGCCCAGAAACAGGTTAGCAGAACAAATGTGAACTGTCAGAGTAATAATAGGAATTGAGCAACATAGGACACTGCCGTAGCAGTAACGGAGACCAGACCACTCGCACTCTGCTGGAGCAGTAATGGAGACAAGACCAATGGCACACTGCCATAGCAGTAACGGAGACAGGCCACTTGCACTCTGCAGGCGCAGTAACAGAGACTAGGCCAATGGCAAACTGCCGTAGCAGTAACGGAGACAGACACTTGCACTCTGCAGGCACAGTAACGGAGACTAGGCCGAGGGCACACTGCCGCAGCAGTAACGGAGGCAGACACTTGCACTCTGCAGGAGCAGTAAGGAGGACAAGGCCAATGACACACTGCCATAGTAGTAACGGAGACAGACACTGGCACTCTGCAGAAGCAGTAACGGAGACTAGGCCAATGGCACACTGCCGTAGCAGTAACGGAGGCAGACACTTGCACTCTGCAGGAGCAGTAAGGAGGACAAGGCCAATGGCACACTGCCATAGCAGTAACGGAGACTAGGCCACTTGTACTCTGCAGGAGCAGTAATGGAGGACAAGGCCAATGGCACACTGCCGTAGCAGTAATGGAGACTAGGCCACTTGTACTCTGCAGGAGCGGTAACCGAGACACAATTTCCTGATGGATCAGAATGTCGCCAAGGTGACACAGAGGCAGCCAGAGCAGGAACGCCAACCAAGCCGGGTCGAATCACGGAGCAGGAACGTCAGCCAAGCCGGGTCGAATCACAGAGCAGGAACGTCAGCCAACCCGGGTCGGTACACAGGAGCAGGAACGTCAGTCGAACCGGGTCGGTACACAGGAGCAGGAACTTCAGCTGAGCTGGGTCGGTACACAGGAGCAGGCGCAGAAGAATAGTCAGGCAATCCGGGTCGGTACGCAGGAGCAGGAGACAAGATGCAGAGTAGTCAGACAGGCCAAGTCGGTACACTGGGAATCACTGAGCAGAAATAAACACTGGTACAGGAACACCACGAAAGGGCACCGGAGGGGTGCCAGAGCCCAGTATATAAAGGCCATACTGGGCGGGACAAACACAGAGTAGCCAATGGGAGCAAAGCACAGAGTAGACTGACAGAAAACAGCAAGGGGATCACGGGCACCATGATAAGTTCCTACTCTGATGACCTAGCTGAGGAGCAGAGATATCAGCTACCCAGCTACCCACCTTCTGCTTCCTAACTCAGCCACGACAGCTGCTACCGATTCATCCCCTTCCCCAGGCCTGTCTCTCTCCCCTTCATCCATTCATATTCATATTCAGTCCCAATTAGATTCCATTGTTTCCATGCTCTCAAATCTTACATCATCCATGTCCAACCTCCATGGCAGACTAAGCATGGTGGAAGCAAATCCAGTGATTATAAATTCTGAGCTGACACCAGACAACCCCCCAGGTAATTCTAACTGCCCAACCCCCTGCATCACCCCGGCTCACATGGTCCTCCAACATCTCCACAAAGATATTTTGAAAGGAAAGGATGGGAACCTGGTCTCGCTCCTGATAGCCTCCCAGGATATGGTGGGAACAGAGAACGGTCAGCTGTGAGGACAATTCAGTGACCTTAAAATCTTGAAAACCTCGGCTGTCATGCGCCCTCACTCTGACCAAGTTCGTACTGGCTTTCAGTGTTAACCACAACATCCTCTGTTCCACGTTTCCACACAGGCATCAAGAGTTAGACCAGTATCTGTTCACAGTTGTAGACCTGATGCATAAATATGGGGGTCAAACTTTTTTCGAGTACCACAAATCTGTTTCAGTGAAGGCAGCAGATGCCCGCAGCCAATTCAATTTTTTAGTAGATTGGGGCTCTTTAGACTGTAGTACATTTTGCGGGCCTCAAAACACCAGTCTGCCACCTATGCTTATCTCCTCATCATTTAAAATATTACCTATTCACCCTTCCCTCTGGTATCTCCATGGACTGCATTGAAATAATCAATTTTATTTCTACACTCGCCTGACATTCAGAGCTAAAAGCAGTCCTAAGATATTCAACACTTTTGCCAAAACCTTAGTATGGATGCTAAACTACCACTTCGCATGTCCATACTTCATTTAGTACTTAGATGTTTTTTTAGTAATAGAGCCTGCTACGCCTCCACCTACCGGACTAGCCAAACTGCTCAGTTTATTTCAAGAACTAGGCATCCTAGTCTCCCATCATAAGACAAAAGTTCCAGTCACAGGGGCCGAATTTTTAGGTATAGTCCTGGACTCTGCCAAGTCAGAGGCAAGACTGCCTAGGGACAAGCAGTTAAGAATTCTGGATATAATTAAAGAAGCAGCCACCCACCCAGCATTATCCAGAACTCAACTACAATCACTGCTGGGGCATATGAATTTCGCTGCCAGGATAATTCCCCAAGGTAGATCATTCGCCAGCCATTTGCTTTCACTACTTTCAGACTCAGCTCACATAGATGCTCCAATCCACCTCAGCTGTGATGCACTTTCAGACTTAGCCATGTAGGCCAAGCTCCTAGCAGCATGGAACTGCAAAGCCATGTTTCCTCCATTTCCATCCATCTCAGCCCCCGTCATTTATTCTGCAGCGGCCAGCCAGGGTTTTGCTGCCATATATGGGTCAGAATGGTTTGCAGCACAATGGCCAGCCGAGACACAAGCAATTCCACATTTCTTCATGACATCTCCACTTTTTGAACTATACCCCATAGTAGCAGCGGCAGTACTATAGGGTCATTTATGGTCAGGACAAGCAGTAACATTCCACACTGACCATATGGCCACAGCACAAGCTATAACCAAAGGAAGATCCTCCCACTCATACATAATGCAACTACTTAGGAAACCAATTGGACATCACTCATTTACAAATTTACTTAATACAGCACACATATTGCAAGCATTCAGAATTCAGCAGCTGATGCGCTATCTCGCTTTAACTTTCAGAAATTCTTCCACCTCCTTCCAGTGGCCAACCCACATCCAGCCACCCCGCCAGAATACAAAGATCTCATAATGATTTAGATCAGCTATCAACTCACGCCTAAAGATTATTTTATCTTCTTGATTTTTTTCCTAAGATAAGAAAGAAGTAAAAGGTTATGCTTTGTAGACCTGTTTAAATGAGAACTGTAGCTTAGTAATAAGTGGCTCTTAAATAGTTTAACAGATTGACATACCTTGGTAGGTTTCCATACACCAGTCATCCAAATACATGTAGGTTATACTTTACCTTTAAGTCACCATGTTTGGCAGAGTAGTAACAAAAAAAAAAAAATGTTATATCACATTAACAGTGATTCGCTAGATATATTTATGGTTTTCTTGTTGAATCTTAATCACCTGATTAAGAATATGAATTAACCAGATACTATCCTGCATCTGAGATGTGATACTCCAAATGTTTCTTAATTCTGGAGACAGAGAGATGATAAAAATGTATTTCATTTTATATATCCACTAGAGAAAATATGTTATATCTCATATATAATAATGTATGTACTTAACTAGAATTCCCTTTCCCCTAAATGTATAAAATTAGACATGTATCACTTTTTTCCACTTTAGATCCTTTTTATAGTCTCTTTGAATTTTGAGGAATAGCTTAACCTGTCTTATAAAGTACATAAACTGGACTTAGATTTTGTTCAACTGCATTGTTAAATTGTACCTACCCTATTTTATAACATCTCAGGAAATTACTTAAAAGCAATGATTTTTTTCACACTTTGTGAATCTTTTGTTTAAGGACAATGGAAAAAACATGAAGAAAGCAACTTCAGCTTCATAAAAAGAAAATGTACAAAAATAGGAAAGCTAAATGCTCTTGAAAGATAGCATTTTTTAACATCACTTGGTTGGTAAATGCAGAAGTTTTACACAGTCATTTATTGTTATTTTCTGCAATTAAGTTGAAAGTACATTTTAGATTTGTAATTTTTTCCCTATACAGTAAGATACAAACTTATCATTCACAGAAACAAGGCATTCAAGGTTTTCACTATCAAGGTTAAGTTTGCCAATAAACAGATATATGAGTATAGTAGATAAATTATTTAAAAATCATCTTATTATTATTAAAAATTATTTAAAAATGCTCGCAGTCTGGCTGGTAAGATGGGGGAACTAGAAATGATTGCAGTACATGAGCAGTATGATCTGATTGGAGTGTCTGAAACCTGGTTAGATGATACGTATGACTTGGCAGTCAATCTAGAGGGTTATTCACTTTTTAGGAGGGACAGGGTTAATAAAAGGGGAGGAGGGGTATGCCTATATGTAAAGCAGGCCTTAAAACCTAGTTTAAGGGAATATATAAATGAAGGGTCCAAAGAAAAGGTAGAGGCCTTGTGGGTTGAAATACACACTGGGGGCACACATAATAAAAAGATATTGGTGGGGGTTTGCTACAAGCCACCTAATGTTGGGGAGTTGGAGGAAGCCCAACTTTTACTGCAAATGGAAAAGGCTGCTAGGTCAGCAAAGGTAATTATAATGGGAGATTTCAACTACCCTGAAATTGACTGGAGCAATATGACTTCAGGCACAACAAAGGGAAATATTTTTCTAAGTATGATAAATGATAATTTTATGTCCCAACTAGTAGAGGAGCCAACTAGAAAAGAGGCCTTGCTTGACCTAGTGCTCGCAAACGATTCTGACATTGTAAACAATGTGCAGGTAAGGGAACATTTGGGCAGCAGTGACCACAATATTGTATCCTTTGAAGTTTGGTATGAGAAACCCAATAGCAAGAGTTTAACCAAAACATTCAATTTCAAAAAGGCTAATTTTACAAAGTTAAAAGAAGCTTTAAAGGATATCCAGTGGGATGTAATTTTCAAAGATAAAAATGCGCAAGAGTCATGGAATGTATTTAAAATGCTCTTGGGCAAATATACACGTCAATATATACCATTGGGGAATAAGCACAAGAGAAGTAAAGCAAAACCAATGTGGATTAATAATGTGGTTAGCAGGGAAATGAGAAATAAAAAGCAGGCTTTTAAGGTGTTTAAGTCAAATGGGTCAGATGCATCATTTAAAAAATATAAAGAATGTAATAAAATCTGCAAACAAGCAATTAAGCTAGCTAAAATAGAAAATGAGCGAAACATTGCAAATGAGAGCAAGAAAAACCCTAAACAATTCTACAAGTATATTAACAACAAAAAAGTTAAGGTTGATATTGGTCCTCTTAGGACTGAAACAGGTGAATTGATTAGTGAGGATAAAGCTATGGCTGACACCCTAAATACGTTCTATGCTTCAGTATATACAAATAGTGTTGAGCGAGCATGCTCGGCCGATGCTCGGATCGGCTCGAGCATCGCTCTGCTCGGCACATGGCGGTACTCGTACGAGTACCGCATGTGCTCGCCCGCCATGTTCGGGTCTCCTCCCCGCACGTTTTGCGGCTGCTGCGCAGCCAATAAACGTGCAGGGAGGCTCTGACATCGGTGTAATGCCAGCAGCCATGTTGGCTGCTGGCATTACACTGATTGGCTGGCCAGAACCCGTGGTCGGGTGCTGTATAGCACCTGACCATCGAGTTCGGCTCAGTCTGAGCCAGGGAGAGCTGAGGATAGGAAGGGAAAGGCAGTGTAGGGAGGAAAAAAAAAAAATTGTGAAAAAAAAGAACCAAAAGTCCTTTTTAGGACTACTGTGTGTGGGGGCAGCAGGTTATTTTGTGTGGGGGGAAAAAAACAAAAAAAAAAAAAAAAAAATATTCTGTTTAGTGTGAAAAGTTGCAGATTAGAGCACATTCTGTTTAGTGTGCACAGTTGCAGATTAGAGCACATTCTGTTTAGTGTGCAAAGTTGCAGATTAGAGCACATTCTGTTTAGTGTGCAAAGTTGCAGATTAGAGCACATTCTGTTTAGTGTGCAAAGTTGCAGATTAGAGCACATTCTGTTAAGTCTTCAAACTAAAATATCAAAGTCACATATTCCATTCAGTGTGCGTCGCCGCAGTTTAGCAGCACATTCTGTGTACTGTGCAGAGTTGCAGAATAGGAAGAAATACTGTTAAGTCTTCAAACTAAAATATCAAAGTCACATATTCCATTCAGTGTGCTTCGCCGCAGTTTAGCAGCACATTCTGTGTACTGTGCAGAGTTGCAGAATAGGAAGAAATACTGTTAAGTTTTCAAACTCAAATATTAAAGTCACATATTCCATTCAGTGTGCTTCGCCGCAGTTTAGCAGCACATTCTGTGTACTGTGCAGAGTTGCAGAATAGGAAGAAATACTGTTAAGTCTTCAAACTAAAATATCAAAGTCACATATTCCATTCAGTGTGCTTCGCCGCAGTTTAGCAGCACATTCTGTGTACTGTGCAGAGTTGCAGAATAGGAAGAAATACTGTTAAGTTTTCAAACTCAAATATTAAAGTCACATATTCCATTCAGTGTGCTTCGCCGCAGTTTAGCAGCACATTCTGTGTACTGTGCAGAGTTGCAGAATAGGAAGAAATACTGTTAAGTTTTCAAACTCAAATATTAAAGTCACATATTCCATTCAGTGTGCTTCGCCGCAGTTTAGCAGCACATTCTGTGTACTCTGCAGAGTTGCAGAATAGTAAGAAATAGTGTTAAGTTTTCAAACTCAAATATCAAAGTCACATATTCCATTCAGTGTGTATCACCGCCGTTTAGCAGCCTATTCTGTGTACTCTGCACAGTTGCAGAATAGTAAGAAATACTGTTAAGTTTTCAAACTCAAATATTAAAGTCACATATTCCATTCAGTGTGTTTCACCGCCGTTTAGCAGCCTATTCTGTGTACTCTGCACAGTTGCAGAATAATAAGAAATACTGTTAAGTTTTCAAACTCAAATATTAAAGTCACATATTCCATTCAGTGTGTATCACCGCCGTTTAGCAGCCTATTCTGTGTACTCTGCAGAGTTGCAGAATAGTAAGAAATACTGTTAAGTTTTCAAACTCAAATATCAAAGTCACATATTCCATTCAGTGTGCTTCGCCGCAGTTTAGCAGCACATTCTGTGTACTCTGCAGAGTTGCAGAATAGTAAGAAATAGTGTTAAGTTTTCAAACTCAAATATCAAAGTCACATATTCCATTCAGTGTGTATCACCGCCGTTTAGCAGCCTATTCTGTGTACTCTGCACAGTTGCAGAATAGTAAGAAATACTGTTAAGTTTTCAAACTCAAATATTAAAGTCACATATTCCATTCAGTGTGTTTCACCGCCGTTTAGCAGCCTATTCTGTGTACTCTGCACAGTTGCAGAATAATAAGAAATACTGTTAAGTTTTCAAACTCAAATATTAAAGTCACATATTCCATTCAGTGTGTATCACCGCCGTTTAGCAGCCTATTCTGTGTACTCTGCAGAGTTGCAGAATAGTAAGAAATACTGTTAAGTTTTCAAACTCAAATATCAAAGTCACATATTCCATTCAGTGTGTATCACCGCCGTTTAGCAGCCTATTCTGTGTACTCTGAACAGTTGCAGAATAGTAAGAAATACTGTTAAGTTTTCAAACTCAAATATTAAAGTCACATATTCCATTCAGTGTGTTTCACCGCCGTTTAGCAGCCTATTCTGTGTACTCTGCACAGTTGCAGAATAGTAAGAAATACTGTTAAGTTTTCAAACTCAAATATTAAAGTCACATATTCCATTCAGTGTGTTTCACCGCCGTTTAGCAGCCTATTCTGTGTACTCTGCACAGTTGCAGAATAATAAGAAATACTGTTAAGTTTTCAAACTCAAATATTAAAGTCACATATTCCATTCAGTGTGTATCACCGCCGTTTAGCAGCCTATTCTGTGTACTCTGCAGAGTTGCAGAATAGTAAGAAATACTGTTAAGTTTTCAAACTCAAATATTAAAGTCACATATTCCATTCAGTGTGTATCACCGCCGTTTAGCAGCCTATTCTGTGTACTCTGCAGAGTTGCAGAATAGTAAGAAATACTGTTAAGTTTTCAAACTCAAATATTAAAGTCACATATTCTGTGTAACATGAAGAAGGCGGGTAAAAAGGGACGGGGAAGTGGACGTGATCCTGAAAGTTCAGGGCGCGGGTCAGGACGCGGAGAAACTGTGCCTGGTGCCAGAGCACAAGAAAGAAAGACATCCACCATACCTAGCTTCATGTGTAATTTTACAGGGCGTCGCAGGACATCACTCTCGAGGTCCGACCACTGCGAACAGGTGGTCGGTTGGATGACAGCTGATACTGCTTCCAGTCGGTTAAGCACCACCCTGTCTTCCACCAAGTCCACTCTCAGTAGCCAAGAGTCTGGTCAAAATAATCCTCACTCTGATCATCCTTCCTCCCACCATACACGGTCTGGTCAAAGAAGTGATCCCACACTGGGATATAGTGAGGAGCTCGTCTCATCACCAATCCTTCATTTGACCCTCTCTCCAAGCACGCTTGCAGAGGAACATGACATCTTGTGCCCTGATTCACAACCTCTAGAGTCTACCCAATCACAAGAAGATGACAGATGTGAACGGCATTTAAGGTCAAAGGAAGTAGTGGATGATGATGATGATGATGAGACACAGTTGCCATTAAATCAACCACTATTTCCGTCTCAAGACCTTGTTGAAGAGAATGTTATACAGTTGTCAATGACTGAGTATGTGGTGGGATCAAGACTTGAGGAGGATGATCAGAGTGAGGAAGTGGAGGAGGACTTGGTGGACGATGAGGTGACTGACCCCACCTGGGAAGGTGTAGAGCCGAGCGATGTCAGCAGTCCTGAGGGTGAGCCATCTGCAGCACCGCAACAGGCTGGAAGAGGCAGTGGTGTGGCTACAGAAAGAAGGCGGACCGCACCAAACCGGCCCGCAAATGTTCCACGGAGCACCCCCTTGCGTAAATCTACCTTGCCAAGGGGTAGGTGTTCCGCGGTATGGCGTTTTTTTAAGGAAAGTGCGGACGACAAAAGAATTGTAGTTTGCAACCTGTGCCACACCAGAATGAGCCGAGGCATGAACACTAGAAACCTCACCACCACCAGCATGATCCGACACATGGCATCCAAGCACCGTAGTAAGTGGGAGGAACGCCTGGATCGCCCATCTGTGTCTGCAGGCCACACCACTGCCTCCTCTTCCCCTGTTTTCGGTGCCGGCCAATCGCCTGTCGAAGGCGCAGGCCCGCATACCTCCCGCCCTGCACCTGTACCATCTGAAGCACCATCAGCGACCACATCCACTTCCCTGTCCCAGCACAGCGTCCAAATGTCGTTACCCCAGGCATTTGAGCACAAGAGAAAGTACCCAGCCACCCACCCACAGGCCATAGCACTAACCTCACACCTTTCCAAATTACTGGCCATCGAAATGCTGCCATTTAGGCTTGTGGACACTGAGTCCTTCCGCAGCCTGATGGCAGCAGCTGTCCCTCGGTACGCGGTCCCCAGCCGCCACTACTTTTCCCGGTGTGCCATCCCCGCATTACACCACCATGTGTCCCGTAACATCACCCGTGCCCTGACCAACGCAGTTACTGGGAAGGTCCACTTAACGACTGACACATGGACAAGTGCTTGTGGCCAGGGACGCTACATTTCCCTGACGGCACACTGGGTGAATGTCGTGGAGGCTGGGAGCGACTCGGACCCTGGGATGGCACGGGTGCTACCCACGCCGAGGATTGCGGGCCCTACCTCCATCAGGGTTTCCACCAGCACCTACGTTATTGGCTCCTCCTCCTCCGTTTCCACCTCCGAATTCTCTACACGCAGCGCCACTCCCCCATCAGCCAGTAGCTGGAAGCAGTGTAGCACTGCAGTGGGGAAGCGTCAACAGGCCGTGCTGAAGCTGATCTGCCTTGGGGACAAACAGCACACGGCCTCAGAGCTGTTGCAGGGGATTAGTCACCAGACCGAGCAGTGGCTCTCGCCACTCAACCTGCAACCAGGCATGGTTGTGTGTGATAATGGGCGTAACTTGGTGGCGGCTTTGGAGCTCGGCAAGCTCACACACGTACCATGCCTAGCGCATGTATTTAATTTAGCGATTTCTAAAAACCTACCCCAATGTGCATGATCTCTTGACCAAGGTGCGCCGCGTGTGTGCACATTTCCGTAAGTCATCAACAGCTTCAGCCGGCCTGTTGAAGCTGCAGCAGCGCTTACAATTGCCAGCTCACCGGCTGCTGTGTGACGTGAGCACGCGCTGGAACTCCACCTTCCACATGTTGGCCCGGCTTTGTGAGCAGCAGAGGGCAGTAGTGGAGTACCAGCTGTTACACGGTCGTCGCCTCTCCGTTCAACTTCCTGTAATCAGAAGTGAGGAGTGGGAATGGATGTCAGACCTCTGCGAGGTTTTACGCAATTTTGAGGAATCGACACAGATGGTGAGCGGCGATAACGCTATTATCAGTGTAACCATCCCACTTCTGTGTCTACTGAAACGCTCGCTGCTCACAATTAAAACCGACGCTTTGCATGTGGAAGAGGTGGAAATGGGGGAGGAAGAGCTTACACAAGGTGATAGCCAGAGCACCCTCACTTCGTCTTCTCAGCGACAATTGGAGGAGGCGGAGGAGGAGGAGGAGGAGGAGGAGGAGGAGGAAGACACGGTTGCCTCCGCTACAGAGGGTAGCCATGGAACTTTAGTTCCATCTCTTCAGCGTGGGTGGGCAGAAGAGGAGGAAGAGGATGAGGAGATTGAGAGTCATCCTCCTGGTGAGGACAGCGAAATCTTGACTGTTGGTACTCTGGCACACATGGCTGTCTTTATGTTAGGCTGCCTTTCCCGTGACCCACGCGTTATACGCATTTTAAACAACACGGATTACTGGGTGTTCACCCTTCTGGACCCCCGCTACAAAGAGAATTTCTCATCTCTCATTCCTCCGGTGGAGAGGACAAGCAAAATGGTGCAATACCAGAAGGTTCTTGTTGAAAAATTGCTCCAAAATTTTCCATCTGACAACGCTGGCGGCAGAGTACGTGCTACCTTGGCCAACCGAGAAGGGGAGAAAAGGGGAGCACACAGCAGTTCCGAGAAAGGCAGGGCAACACTCTCCAAGGCGTGGGACACCTTCATGACACCCCGCCAGCACCCTCACCCTGATGCGCAGCCTAGTGTCACAAGGAGGGAAAAGTTTTGGAAGATGGTGAAGGAGTACGTAGCAGACCGTGTCAGCGTCCTCAATGATCCCTCTCTGCCTTACAACTACTGGGTGTCCAAGCTGGACACGTGGTATGAACTGGCACTCTACGCCTTGGAGGTGCTGGCCTGCCCTGCCGCCAGCGTTCTGTCTGAGCGGGTATTTAGTGCTGCTGGTGGCATCATAACAGATAAGCGTATCCGCCTTTCCACCGACAATGCTGATAGGTTGACACTTATAAAAATGAACAAGGCCTGGATTTCCCCTGACTTCTCCACTCCACTGGAGGAAAGCCCCGGGGGAACATAAACTCACTTTATATATGTTATTTACAATGATGGGAATACTCTGTATTCCCATTCACCCCTTCCACCCAAAAAACGGGTATATGGTTGACTCTTAATCTTCTCATCCTCCTCCTCCTCTTCCATATGCCCTGGGATATAATTTTTATATAGGGCCAGCTCACCAGCGGGCCCTGTGATATAATTTTTATATAGGGCCAGCTCACCAGCGGGCCCTGTGATATAATTTTTATATAGGGTCAGCTCACCAGCGGGCCCTGTTTGCCAATTTTTATATAGGTCAGCTCACCAGCGGGCCTTCTCATATAATGTTTTATTGGGTCAGCTCTCTAGCGGGCCCTCTCATATAATGTTTTATAGCGTCAGCTCACTAGCGGGCCTTCGCATATAATGTTTAGGATGGTCAGCTCTGCAGCAGACCCTCACCCATAATGTTTTAGATGGTCAGCTCAGCGCACGTTTCCCTCTTAATCATGGCCTCAGTTCAATAAAATCAAGGAAATTTTTGGGAGAATTTGCCTCTGTGCACGTTTCCCTCTTAATCATGGCCTCAGTTCTGAAAATCAAGGAAATTTTTGGGAGAATTTGCCTCTGTGCACGTTTCCCTCTTAATCATGGCCTCAGTTCTGAAAATCAAGGAAATTTTTGGGAGAATTTGCCTCTGCGCACGTTTCCCTCTTAATCATGGCCTCAGTTCTGAAAATCAAGGAAATTTTTGGGAGAATTTGCCTCTGCGCACGTTTCCCTCTTAATCATGGCCTCAGTTCAGAAAAATCGATGAAATTTTTTGCAGAATTTGCAGATGATATACAAGTAAATATACAGCAAATACTGTTTGGTAACAATTTTTCGCCTAAAGTCGTTTTTATTTTCCTTTTTGTGTGTTTTACGGTCAGTCTGTAAAAATGGCGTACTACGGGCGAAAGATCGTTCCCAGCAGCGATGTTGGAGTCCAAGATGCATCCAGACATCCTCCCTATGCTGTCCCTGAACCATTTCTGTAGTGTTTCCATCTTTTTCTGCCCTTTTCCTATGGACCAGGCACCCTCCCCTCATCAGAGCAGGGGGTGCCTGGTGTAATGCTCGAGTCCTCCCATTGACTTCAATGGAGCTCGGGTGCTCGGCCGAGCACTCGAGCCTCAGGGGGTGCTCGGTCAGAGCACCCGAACACCCGAGCATTGGGGTGCTCGCTCATCACTATATACAAAGGAAGCAGAAATGACAAGCTGTGGGCAAACAGACAAAAACAATGGAATTTCCTCCAACATCTACATGGCTTACTGAGGACAAGGTCCAAAAGAGACTGGAAAGGCTTATAGTGAATAAAGCGCCTGGACCGGACGGTATACACCCAAGGGTACTTAAGGAACTTAGTTCAGTAATAGCAAAACCATTATACTTAATATTTATTGATTCGCTTTCATCAGGCATAGTGCCCTGTGATTGGAGGAAAGCTGATGTAGTTCTGTTGTTTAAAAAGGGAGCAAGATCCAAACCAGGAAATTATAGACCTGTGAGCTTGACTTCCATAGTGGGTAAGATACTAGAAGGGTTATTAACTGACAGTATTCAGAACTATCATTAGTAGGAATCAGCATGGTTTCATGAAGAACAGATCATGTCAGACTAATTTACTTGCATTTTATGAAAGAGTGAGTAGTAATTTGGACAGGGGAATTGCTGTTGATGTAGTATACTTGGATTTTGCAAAAGCCTTTGACACAGTGCCTCACAACAGGTTACTTCATAAATTAAAAGGCTTCAGTTTGGGTGGTGTTATCTGTACATGGATTGAGAACTGGTTAAATGATAGATGGCAGAGAGTTGTAAATGGAACTTTTTCAAATTGGTCTAGGGTTATAAGTGGGGTGCCGCAGGGTTCAGTCCTGGGCCCAATGCTTTTTAATTTGTTTATTAATGATCTAGAAGTGGGAATTGAAAGTAGCATCTCAATCTTTGCTGATGGCACTAAGCTATGTAAGGAAATACATACAGAGCTCGATGTTTTTTCCCTACAGAAGGATTTAGATAAACTAAGTGAATGGGCAGAAAAGTGGCAGATTTCATTTAATGTAGATAAATGTAAGGTTATGCATTTGGGTTGTAGAAACAAACTTGCTACCTACACTCTAAATGGGAAACAACTTGGGAAATCCTCATTAGAGAAAGATTTAGGCGTACTGATAGACAATAGACTTCACAGCAGTGTGCAGAATTACTCAGCTGCTGCAAGAGCAAATAGAGTACTAGCCTGCATAAAAAGAGGTGTAGAAGCAAGGGATGCTAATATTATCCTACCTCTGTATAAATCCTTGGTTAGGCCTCATCTAGAATATGGAGTACAATTTTGGGCACCTTTTCTAAAAAAAGACATTACTGAACTGGAAAAGGTGCAGAGATGTGCAACAAAACTGATAAAGGGATTGGAGGATCTGAGTTACAAAGAGAGACTAGCCAAACTGGGTTTGTTTACATTAGAAAAGAGACGTCTAAGGGGAGATATGATTACCATTTACAAATACATTCAAGGTCAATACAAAGAACTATCCAATTAATTATTTATGCAAAGAGCTGAGCTAAGAACAAGAGGTCATCCATTAAGACTTGAGGAAAGGCGCTTTCGACTAAAACACAGGCAGGGATTCTTTACAGTAAGGGCGGTAAGGCTATGGAATTCTTTGCCTCGGGATGTTGTGCTTGCAGATAATATAACTGCATTCAAAAAAGCAATGGATGCCTATCTAGCACAGAATATTGACAGTTATGACAGATGGCTTCAAAGCAAATAGGATATTGAGCCGGGGAACTATTTGACACACACACACCTACACTGGAAATTGCTCCAGAGGGCTTTTTTGTTGCCTTCCTCTGGATCAACAGGGGTGTTATTGGCATGGGCTGGACTTGATGGACGCATGTCTTTTTTCAGCCTTATCTACTGTGTTACTATGTTACTATGTTCTACATGTCATTTTGATTCAGTCTTTGCCACTCAGAAACTAATGTGTCTAACAATTAAAAGTATTTCACTGGTTATGTTATGTATGGTTGATATTATTATTTCAAAGCAGAAAATATCTCAGGGCCAACACTAAAAAAAAAGAACCACTACACTTGATACACATTGAATTATTGAATTATGGATACATTGTACATACTTATACAGATATATCCCAGTTATTTGGTTTTTTTTAATAATAGTTTGTATCTTTTGGTGTTTTATAATACATGCCATCTACAGATACATCCATTTTGTTTATCTTTTGTAGCGTTTAAAGGGATAGTATGGTTTCAAATAAATACAGCTCTGGTTATTCTTTATAGTTTTTGTACAATGTAGAATGTTATCATTCTATACAATGTGTAGTTTCAGAGTAATTGAATCATAAAATGCCCCCCTGCAGCCCCTTTTACCTATATAAAGCTGTACAGCAAGACCATCCACTCAGCAAGGGTCAATCTTCTGTTAGCATAAGGAAAACCCTGCCCTCCTCCTAGAAGCAGGGCAGGGTGTTCCTTATGTTTACAGCCAGAAGATTTTCCCTCACTGTAAGCTGTCCAGTCAAGTAATCAGATTCCACATCTGTGGGGAGGCGGCTTACACTAGGTAAATGGGAAGAGAGGGGGACACTTTATAATTTAATTACTGTGAAACTACACATAGTAGAGAATTATAATACCACTCTACATGGCCCCAAAACTATAAAGAATAATTGGAGCTGCATTTATTTTGAAAAATTACTATCCCTTTAATATCAGGAGAAAAAGGGAGAATCATTTATCCACTCTCTTTATTTTTGTTGACCTGCTACACTACAATTTACCAAAGACAGAGCTGATCAGAGAATATCTTCTGCATTCATTATTGTTGTCTATATAGTTAAGTCACAATTTTTATTGAACTGTTGGCATGTGTATTATATTTCAGTTATGCTGTACATACCATCATCTACACATATGCACCCTTACACCCCATCACAAATAAAAAACATTGAGCATATATTCATACATAAAAATATCTACATACCAAAGAACTATTTAATGCAATACAGGAACTATGAGTACATACAAAATACAGTCTTCTTTAAACACATATGCTTACATACACACAGATTACATACATGATTTATACATAGAAATTTAAAATAAGCAATAAATGGTAGCATAGAATCTAGAGCAGGGTGTACAAACTGAGGGTCTCAAGCTGTTGTGAACTATAACTTGCAACTCCCATTGGCTGGTAGCGGATGACTGTAATTGTAGTCTATAACAGCTGGAGGTACCCAGGTTGGACACCCCTTATCTGGAGACCCTAATGTTGAGCTATTGTCTCTGGATATGTTTATCTGGGGCTATTAGTTGCTTATAATGTTTGGGGAAAGTATATTTAATGTGAGGCTGTAATAGATGTATTGTTTAGTAAAGTACTAGTATGTCATGTTTTTCTGTATGCAATATGTGTATTAACAGTACCAGCTTTTTGTCTTGAGCCATTCAAAGCAAAAAATGCTGTTTTTATACAAATCTTTTGTCAATTCTATTACCAGCGTTAAAAAAAACAGGAGCTGTGTTTTATTAAGTCAGGTTTTGGTATCCTATTACCCGACTTGTGAAAACAAAACCAGCGGTAATTACACATACTGCCAGTCAAAAAAAGGAAACAAATACAACGTGCAAGTAGTATCCTATTACCCACGCCCAGTATTATCGCCTGTTTTGTTTATACAATTTAAGTTGGAAATTCTGCTCCTCAGAGGTTGGGGCTTAGAAGCCACAATGACAGGTTAAAAACCATGTTGTATGATCACTGTGACACATAAAGAGTCTGTGTTTTGCAGTAAAATTGGAGAATAAACAGTGTTGAATGGGAGCAATATTATTCTAATTAAAATGGAGAAAGAAGGTCATGGGAGCACTCTAAGTCGAATTTTAAAGGGGAAGGGTTAAAATTCGAAAGTGAACATTATTTGTCGAATTAAAATGGTGAAAAAAAGCACTGTAAGTCAAATTTTGGAGGGGAAGGGTTAAAATGTGGAATGTGAATAATATTTGTCAAATTAAAGTGGTGAAAGATAGCACTGTAAGTCGAATTTTAAAAGGGGGGGTTAAAATGTCGAAGTGGGGCACTCTATGTCAGATTTTGATAATGTGGGGAACACATCTAATACTGAACTTGACCTTTCTGTCATAAAATGTACACCTATTTCCTTGGACATTTTGCACATTTTTTGTAGGTGGTAGTCGAGTAAAATCAGACAGCGCCAATTTTGTTAGTTCCCTGAAATGTGCTGTCTACACCAGTTTTGCTTTATTGTAGTTCTGCAATAGAATATCGACGTAACACATGTTTGCAAAATTCACATTGCTTGTTTTTCTTGTAACGCCGGTTTTACCTCTGGTAATAGAATCGAGCCCCAGGACTTTTGTCTTCTAGATTACATATGTGTTTTTGATATAAATGGCACTGTGAAGCCAATTCATTAAAGGTGAGATATAGAGAAACAAACAAATAGCAAATTTGTCACTAAAAATGAATTAGCATCTTTCTTTATAGTTATAATCATACAGCAAAGTATTTGTAGTAGAGGAGGTTTCTTTATTCTGTATTGTACAATTATATTATGCATTTAAATGTGCAAATGCATAAGGGCTAAGGCATCATTACCTGCATAATCTATATATCTAAATAACCTAGAAACTAGTTTTCAAAAAATAAAAATAATACTGGATATTGATCATTTTCAAAGTTCAATCTGACCAAAGCTGTTTTTTTATGTGAAAAACATTTGTCTTGCATCATGGAAAAACTCCTAGTAAAAGTACAGATGTATTTAAATTTCAATAGTAGTATCCACAAGCAAAAATATATTTTACTTTAAAAGTAATGTCAAATTATGTTTTGATTTTTTGCCTTGTAACAATATCGAGATGTTTGTTTTACTCACCGAGGAGTTTGATATTCATACAAACTGAATCTTCAGTGGATCATTGCAAACTGTGTAGGCACACAATTTACTCTAGATCATTCAGAAATCTGATTATACTTCTGCATTTATTTACGTATTTATATTCTTGCTGAAAACAACCTACTACATCTCTCTTAAGTGCTACATTTCTATTCCTGGCCCATCTTAATGAGGTATATTATTAAAATATAAGAAGCCAAAGTATAGAATCAATGTGCAGACCATGTATATGATTTTCAAAAATCAAAATTAAATGGACTTATTCAATAGATTTTTCAATTAATACATTTCAATTTTGTCAAGTTTGGTTTTAGTTTTAATTAAATCCCAAGGGGGAATAGCTGTAAAAGCCATATCTAGTTACATTTCATTGCTGGCCTATAATGGTTTTCTGGAATATTGAATGGAATAAGTGCAAATATATTAATTTTATGAACCTTGAAGTTCTCTAGGGAAAAAATGTCCAGCATGAAAGCAAGGTCAGTAATTTTAGTTGTTTATTTTTGCTGGAAAATACCAAAAGATGATCATGTAATGTTTTATAATATATTGCTTACATTCTGCTTTTACCATGACTTTGGGCTTCTGACACAAAAGCTGATGCAGTTGTTGAAATAACCATAGCAATACATAATTAATGGAAAAGGGAAACATTTAGTGACTAAAATAACTGCACATCATCAGCCTTATTCAACAGCTAGAGAGGCAATTCTGGAGAAAACCAGCTGAGCTATAGGGCTGAAATGTAAATTCCATTCATTCCCTTTATTTTAAATGGGGGGTTATCACTCCTATGTTAAAAAACATATTTAAACTAATGTGAATTTTCATTACTTCTTTAGTGTACAGTTGTATTGTGTCCAAGTTGCTCCTCTTTAGCCTGATGTATAAGAACCAATGAGTCTCATGAAAACATAAAAAGATGAGTACCTCATCACTGTATTCTCTAGAGCTTGCATCATCTAAGACACACTTTGCTGTAAGATACCCGATGTATTTTATTAGTATACTAGTTTAAAAGCCCATGTACACGGGCCACAGTGCCACCCAGCAGCATCGGGTGATGCCCAGAGCCTCTCTGCTCACAGCCCGTGCTGCAGTCATGCGCAGTACAGAGTGCCCGATCTCACTGCGGGTGATATGGAGAGGGGACTTTAGTCCTCTCTGCGCACCTTCCTGGGATCAGTAGGTCCCAGGAAGGTGCGCAGAGAGGACTCCGGTCTGAATTCGGAGCACCCCGCTCTGTATCAGCCACAGTGCGTTCAGGCACTCTGTACTGCACATAACTGCAGTGCAGGCAGTCTCTACTGCTTAAGACTGCAGCGCGCACAGTCTCTACTGCGCATGACTGCTTCTGACAAACATCCTAGCTAATTATTATATAGGATGAGTAAATATTCAAAGGACCACATAAACAGTATCCTTGCATAGTGTTAATGAAATGCAAACCTTCCTATTGTTTATAAAATAAATGAAACATTAATAAAAATGATATGTATATGGTGCATTTGGCAAGGCTCTCTCTTTCGCTTACTCTCTCTTTCTTTCTCTCATCAAATAAATAAATTATATCATTACATTGTTTTTCTCTAATAGACAAAGCTTCTTGTATAAATTAGAATTATACATTTTGCATAAAAACAAATAATTCACAGCTTCTGGAGATATACCTGATGGGGAGAGTTTCCCTATAGGTGAAGCTAAAGTATTACTACCAAGATGAACTGGAGCACCTTTGAGGCAAACCAACTGTACTAAAGAGGATAAATATATTCCCTTTGATTTACTTTTTTTTCTTTTTAACCATTTGAATGTTAGAGAGCTAATTAGAGCCTCCTAGCATTTAAGGTACTACACAACCTACATCAGCCTACAGAGAGTATTCACTAAAATGTCTGAACCTTTTGTACTTGAAAAAGAGGCACCTGACAATCTCCTTCACTGGAGAGATGTTTATACATTGATTCATATACCCTCCAAGACATGTATTTTCTATTTTTTTCTTTCTTCAAACATTACTGTATGAAAGTGGTCAAAACAGGTACAAAACAATTTCCTTGGGAGTGCATAACAATGTAAATGTTTAAAGGTGACTCCATCATTTTTACTTATTAGTTGAACTGTGCCAAACTTTACACCATGTTGCAGTGGTTTACAATTTGGACACACATTTTGTATAATTTATGGTTTACTTTGCATAGCTAACTTTGCCCTACCTATACTTTTCTACATCTCTCCCATTGACTCAAATATCCTTATGTATAAAGGCAAAGTAAATCAATTCTGGGACAAGCCAACTCCATCATAGCAGAAATAAACTCCTAATTCACCCATTGATTTAAACAAGTATTTTAACCCAATGAATGCTAGAGAGGTCTCCAATGTATTGTCAAGCAAAGCATTAGAGACCTCGCTATCATTTAAGGGTTTAATACTCCCATTTAAATCATTGAAGATATTTATGTGTCCCCAAAGGTGAAGCTGGTGTGCCCCAGAATTGAGGTATATTTTATTTACACATAAGTCCCAAGACAGCTGCACTCAGATACAGAGAAATGCACACAGACACAGTCCTTTGGTGCTACAGAGGTCTCCAACACATTGAGTTGGAGACTTTTCACATGATGCTGGCTTTTGCCATAGGATTGCTCCAGTTTTGTCTTTATACATTTGCCATATTCTGATTTCCAAGTAACAAATAATTTCACATTTTATCAAAGGACTCAAACTGTTCTATAAAAAGGACAGACATTCTGTCAAATGGCATTGTATATCAATGGCATTAAGTATGTTTTGATTTGGAACAGAACAATCAGAAATCATAAATAATTTAGTACAGTGCGTGGCTGCTCTGTACCAAGGACATTGTTAGCATTTAATATAAGTTGTTGTACGGAAGGAAAAGAATTCCTTTGGTTGTGATTTATGAAACATCACTCCGGTGATTAGCTTGTGGATCTCACAATGCTGGAACTTAAGTTAAAATTACCAGCAGTATTCCATGCACAAATTACTTAGCCCCAGTCTTTAGCTGCTAATTAGTACATTACATAAAAAATATATTTCTCTAGCTGGTGCTGGGTCTATTCCAGTAAATTGTTTGGACTATTCTATCACTGATTGTCATGCAGTCCTCATTTTTTCAAGGGTAATGGAGTATAATCCAAAACTTTTCCCCAAATTATTCATTCCAGGTACCCTCAAGCACTGGGGGTGGGGGTGGGGGGGTTATGTATCTACCCAGGTGCATCTATTTTACTTTGATGGGATGTTTTTCTTCCTAAACATGGCCCTGCAAATTAATGTATGTATAAGAGTATATCACCACTTTACTGCAAACTATTGCACACATCCTGCCATCACTGGGAATTATGGAGGCTAAGGTACTAAGAAAAACTGTGGTTATTCTGGATCAAACCAACAACACTGCCAAAGGCACTCATAAAAATCCCCATTGATTTAAATGGGTCTCCAGTGCCTCTCTTTGGAATGCAAGGATTTAAATACCCCATTTAAATTAGTGGGAAATTGTATTTGTTTCTTCTGGTGCACTTGATTTGTTCCAGAATTCCTCTAATTCTTCTTAGAACATCATATATGCAGTATCTCTGTTCACACAGTTTTCTTGTAAGTTCTTTCTAGTCTATTGATGCTTATAGTCCATCTGAGGCAGACTACACTTACATTTTGGTTGTCATGTAGGGATGGCGGAAAAGTTTCACCTTAAAAGTGAAAACAGGAGAAAAATGGCACTTTGTTGAGTGGCAACTTTTTTGTAAAAAGTGCCATTTTCCATTTTTTTTCACCTAGCTCATTGCATTGAAATCAATGGGAACACTGAATATTTACCTAGGACATGCCAAGTTTCCATTATTTTTCCACATGCATACTATAAAAGGGGTAGTGCATTCCCACAGCACGCCATTCTGTGTTTGTGAAAGGAAGAGAGAGCATACTAATTTTTGAACTAGAGAAGATAGTGGAGCTTAGTTTAGGGGGTCTTGTAGGCAGGACATTTGTTCTCTGTATTAGGGGAGTCTGGGGGACAAGAAGGGAGCAAAGGAGGTTGGCCCCAAATTGTTTTTGGAGAGGACAAGAGTCATAGAGTGCCTAAACATACTTCCACCACCTCCACAAGTCATGTCATTAAAGCACTAAAGTTACACAGTTCTTATTCTGTGTACTGCCATCCCACTCTTACTAAGTTCTTAAAAAAAAAATCAAAACCTGGAATAGTAAACTTGACAAAATGTTGGCAGTTGACATTCTGTCTTTTTCTTTTGTTGAAAACAGAGGCTTTAAAGAACTGATGTCATGTGTTATACCCTGCTGGAATATCCCAAGCCACATTATTTTTCAAGTAGTGGTTTTGCCAAAGTTACTTAAGCAGGAATTTATTGTTGTGGGCAAAGGATAAAGACACTGTTAGCAATTGTTTCATGGCATATGTAGATTACCTTCAACTATTTATTTCTCCACTTCAGCACTCAGTAGAAGTCATACTGCAGCGAGAAACCTTGCAGTCATAGAAAACATATATAAAATATAGCAAAGTGCTTGCGGGAAATTTATTGGCAGTGGCATAAAGGAGAACATTTTATATATTATCTATGGGTGGAAAGTTTTGCAAAAAAAAGCAGAGACATAGTTTTTGTGAAAAGTCCAGAGTGACTTTTGGCCCATCCCTCTTGTCATGGTGTGGCAATATCTGGTCAGCTATAAATGGGAATTATTTCACTAATATCTCTTTTACCCAGTGTACGTGCTTTAAGGACCAGTGAGCACCCTGGTGCGTCATGACTTTTTTGATAACATTGGTTTTGTGGGATTGATGTGATCACTATGGAAGTCTAAAACTGACTGCTTCAAGACTGGAGCTGACAGTTTAAACCTCTCTTTCAGTGAGCCGATACATGTGCTGGATCCCTGAAAGTTTTCTATGTGGTCATTTAGGGTAAAAGTACCCCAGATTCATGGTCATTAAGGGGTTAAACTGTATGTGTTTGTATACACAAACATGTTTGACTTGAAAAAATACCTGCACTGGTCTGAGACAACTCAATTTATAGAATCTGTTCCTCATAAATAAATTATACTGTTCTACCTGAGACTGGAGCACTGAAGCAGTTTTGGTATTTAGCATAAGTAAAACATTCAGTGTTGACCTTCAGCCATCCCCGCCACAATTTTCAACATACAACTGAAATGAAGAGTTTATAATTATGTCACAATTGTTTATGGTCGGTAACAATTGAGTAACTAAGAAAGAAAAATTTGTTAGGGAAGAGTGTGGGTGATACGGATTGTGACAACCACAAAATAAAGACACCTATATAAAGACTTCAAACAATAGAGCTGTCAAAAACACAGAGTGGTAAGTGTATAGAACTAAAAATTGCAAAAGATTTAACTAATACAATGTTTAACTGTTTGAGTACCAGATGGGTTGTCAAATGTACTGTGGAACTCAAGGAGAGTTGAGTTCTGGAACTTAAGGCGATAAAACTATTCTGGAACTTAAGGAGATAGAACTACTAAAGCAGTTTAATCAATTATTTGATTTTAGATAAAACATAACTGATGTTACATACATTTTTTCTAGATCATAGAGCTTTTATCTCTTAGTTTTTTGCAAACCTAACCTATTGCATTAAATAGTAAATATTACCTTACACTTACTTTAATAAATATCACATTTGTTTATTGATTTTAAGTTGAAGAGAGATGCTGCATAATGATAGATATCGCATAATTAACACTTCTTTTTCAAGGTATTGTAAAAATAGCAATTATTACAAAAACTAAGAAAGATATACAATTCCCATATGTCACACAATGTTGATAGAGAGAAGCTTGGTCAGAGTCAATAATTTATCAGTTGGCAACGTTAAATGAGAAAAAAGAACAAATGTGCTTTAAGTAAAGTCTTAAGTTCTTTTATATGCACAGGAATATACATGTAATTTTTATTGGAAGAATGGTAGAAAATAGGTGCATGTTCTTAATTTAGAGGGATGAATATGTAGGAACACAAAGAATTGGTAATCACAATGCTCTGTGACATCAATAGTCAAAAACCCAATTTAAATCAATGGGAATTTAGACATATATATTTAAACCCTGTGGAACAGTTGGCTTGACCAGAATTTCTCCACCAACCTTAATATTTGTTATTGAATCACTTGTTTTTTGTTTTTTTGCACACACTTCTTCACTTGCTATGGGGTGCAGATTAATGGATGTTATTAATTTATGGTATTTGACACTATGGGTGGGCAAAAAGTGAGAAAAATTTCCTGCATGACTTTGTTAAAACAGATGATTTTTTTGCTATTTTTTAAAGAAAGTTTTCTCTTTTTCTCCAGTGCAAAAGTTTCCTCCTTTTCGCCTATTCCAGCACATTTTTCACCTATTCCAGCACATTACTCTCCTATTCTAACACATTTTTTGCATATACTAACACAATTTTTGCCTATTCAACACATTTTTCTGCTATTATAACACATGTTTCTCCTGTAGGCAGGATTAGGAGCAGTGAAAGACGTGTGAGTAATATGTCACATGAAAAACACGTAAATCAATCGGTGGAAACATTCTAGCTATCAAAAACATTTTGAAAAATTTTGGCCAATGGGCGAAAAATGCGAAAATTTTAATTGTTAGTTTTAAAGCGGTTTTCGATGTATTTCCTGTGGTAACAAGGCAAGAAACCGTATATAAAACCATCTGGCATTTGCTACTACTGTAACTACTGCTGCTGAGTCATTTAAGTTGCAGGAGGATTAGGTTGTTCTATGGGACTGGGATAATCAGCACTAAGACAAGACAGGTAGTAGTACTATGTTGCTTCTATTTGCCACTAGCCATAGTGTTGCTGAGGCAGCAGCAGCAACAACACAACAAGCTCCCATACCCCTTCAGGTGCATTTAGAGAGAAAAGGTTATCCAATTATGCTTCTCCTCCTGCACCTCCTCTAAAATCATGGGTGTGATGGAATACCATTTTTCCCTTGAGAGCAGAAAGAAACTGTGCTTTTCATCAGTAACTACATTGTGTACTGTGTGTAAGAAAATATTGTGAAATAGGGGAAGTATCACAAAAATTGGCAGAGCAGCTCTCATGTCAAGCAATTGTCACATCTGCAACCAAACACATAGATGCTTAGGTCAGCAATGTAAAATCATTCCCTAAGAAATCAAGTACTGATATCTCTATGGCCTTTGTCTACTCCGCTAAGGATAAGTGATAATGCAAATAATGGATCCTCCCAGCTACTAGCTTAGGGTATTAAGTGTATTGGCACTTCTGTCGATGCTCCCTGATACTCTGCATTCTATTTCTCTCCACCACATTGCCATCTGTGGTCAGTGCACCACACAATGTGCAAGGGGTGGACACAAACTGCCAGATTCTCACATCTACAGACTCACTATCAGCTGGTGGAAAAGGTAAAAGAGGCAAAGGTGGTATGCCAGAAGAAAAGGTAGAGGACTCTGAGGGTGCCAGCGCAGGAAGAGTGGGTACTTTCCCCTGCCTGGGCCCAACACAATGAGACGATGACTATGAAGGTTTTACTTGCATCATCAAACTTACAGGCTCAGGCTGGGTTTCTTTTGTCTTCCTCTGGGATTTTTACTCACATTCTTTGAGTCAGTGGGGAGGGATGGGGGGACAGCAACAGAGGCTCTTGATTTCTTTTTTTGGACTTTGTATTTTTACATGCTTAATATACATTTGAGGGTGCTTTCTGTTGTATGTGCTTTATGAGGGCTGTTGTGCAAAGATTTGTCCCATCCTTTTCATGTTTCACTACATTGTCACAAAAAGTGCACAATGCAGTCACTGATGACTGCACTATTCCTACCCCAAGGAAAAAAATATTCCCATGCCCATAATTTCAGTGAGGGGACAGGTGGGGAACAATGGCCTTCATCTTCTTCTCCAGATTAATCTTCAATGGCTGGGCTGGAGCAGCAGCAACAACAGCATCAGTCCTAGAACTAGGACCAGGCGTATTGGTGGCAAGTGGAACCTGTCTTAGTCCTATATCACTACTTTCTGATTCTAGCCCAATGGCAGTCATGGCCACGGTAGTCTGTGGCACATTAGCCTGCTCATCATCCTCCTGCTTCTGTAACAGATGAACCTCTTCCTCCGACAATTCAGAAGCAGCAATGTCACTGGTGGTGGTGGTGGTGATGACCATTGCCATTTGCATCTCTTTCTCCCATTCCTTTTCACTTTTCTCCAAAAATGCCCTCATGCTCTCCTCTACACCAGCAGCTCCACCATCCCCCTCACTCTCACCACCACCAGTCTCTTGCTGCTCTATGGGAGTGGGACTGCTTGGTGATGAAGCTCCCCTGCTGTCAAACTTGCCATCTTCTTAGATGAAGAAAGCACATTGGAAGCAGTAGCAGCAAGCACAGGCTGCTGATGTGTATTGCTGCTCATAATTCTAGTGAGTTCTGCCTTCTTCATCATAAATCTCCAGAGGGACAATGTCAGGGGAATGGTAATCATAGGGTTGGGAGTATGTGGGCTCCCTTGTCTGCTGGCCTTGTTGACTTTCCTTTCTATCTCCACAGCAACATCAGCACCCATACTAGTGCTGCTAGTCCCAGCTGCTTCACCCGCCTCTCTCATCAAGACCCACATCAGCCTCTAGCTGCTGTGTCGTAGTGGGACTGCTTGGGGATGACAAGTGTGTCTTAGCATTACCTGCTGTAACACTTGCTGTCTCTTCCTCAGACAAAGAAGACACACTGGTAGCAGTAGCAGCAGACACACGCAGCTGACCTGTGCTGCTCACATTGCTTACCAGTTCTGCCTTCTTAACATTTCCCCCCAGATCCCAAGGGATGATGTGGGGGGACTGGACATCATTGGGTCTGGAGAATGTGGGCTCCAAGTCCCTTCAGAACTGGTGGTGCCACTACTGGTGACTTCCTCCTCCTCCTCCTCCTCTGTCCTCCTCCTCTGTATCACTAACCTCAGGGTCCATCCAGGCCAGCATGTGAAACCAGTAACCACTTTATTTGTTTGTAATATTTGTTTCAAATGTATTTATTTTTTTTCTCTCTGTGTCTCCTTCCACTGTCCTTTTCTCCTAAACTATAACAGGCTGCCTTACTTAAATTATGAGTTTATATAGTATATGGGCAGGAAGGTTCGCCCCATTGAAAAACATAGGTGGAAAATGGAACCATTCTTATAAAATGTTCTGTGGTCTTAGCAAAGCAGAGGAAAATCTGTGGGTTTCTGTATGGTCGAAAATATCTGAAAACCACATGCTTTCCACAAAATCATTGCTTTGTTTTTCTTTCAAGGTAGAAAGTTTCACCTATCACTATCAGTTAATTTTATGGAGGAATTTCCTACCTTAACCTTACATTACATTACATTACCTCTTATTCACTGACACTTAAACCTTCCAGTACTAGGGGAAGTGGGGTAGTGCATTATTGAGCAGCTGCAGTGTGTAGGATAGCTAATGTGGGGCCAAGACAGAAATTGTCTGCACAGCATGCCTTAATTCACCCAAGCTCAAAAGTTTTCTAAATAAAAATGGCTAATACAACATACAGATGATTTGGAAGGCACTTTCAAAATCTGCAAAGTTGTATTTAGGTGATAGGGTCCCTTTAAAAGAACAATTTAATTCAATTTGTATTTGTCTCCTATGGTACAGTTTCTATTTTCCAGTCAAGTTCTTAGTGCATCATTTTCAAGGTTTCTATATCAAACATGACTCAAATGTAAGCCTTATATTGCTTTACAATAATAGACTTTGAAGTAAAAGGTGATAATAATGTCAAAGTTTGGAGCTCACTTTAAATTTACATTTTGTGAAGCTGATAATCTTTTTCCATTTTTAATGCAAATATATGACACATCATGTACCTTTGATTCACCTTGCCTTTACTTCCCTGTGTAGTATGCTCCAACTCTATACTTCAAAGCCAAGGAAATATTAATTATTTATAATTAAGCTGCATACAAGACAGACTCAATCTACTTTTCATTACCATTGATATTTGATTACTCAAATTGCTTTCAAATGTCATAGTCATTACTGTCATATACTGTGTATTATGTAAAGCAAAAGTATTGAAACTGGAAATTAAAAACTTCTAAAGAAAACCATTCAAAATTATAAAATCATCAGCAAATATTTCACAAAAAGTTATTGCAAGTATCATCCTCAAACTGTTTCTTTTTACATTGTTCAGTTTTATCACAATCATATAGTATTGTTTTTAATTTCATACTAATATAATTCCACTTAAAATAATTTAAGAAACATTAAGCCTTGTGAATAAAGGTAATGATGGAGGTTATTCCAGGCTTGTGTTGCTCTGTAGCAATAGGCAAATCGTCCTGCTTCTTTCTTGTAGTTTGGGACAGTTAGTGAGTTGCTAGCAGTGGAGTGGAGGCTATAAGAAATATGAGCATACTGCTCTGTTAGTCAGGTAGCTTTCCAGATAAGTGGTTATAAACTAGGCAAGAAAGGTGAAAAGTAAATCTGCATTTCATTGTTAAGATATTCAGTTCTTTAACCCCTTAAGGACCCATGACAGTCCTGGACCGTCATGGAATTCCGGGCTCCCTGCACGGCTGCACGGCGTTCAGGGCGCCCGGAATCAGATTCTGAAAAAAAAAGTGACTGCACCGTGTGTGCGTGGCCGGTCTTTAAGGGGCTAAGCACATCACAGTTATGTGTAGTATAATTACAATGGAGAAAAAATGGCAATGACCTACTAACTTCCCTCCCTGCTACCCATATTTCCCCTATGCAAACTGTTTTAAGCTCAGCTTCAGGAAATACTACACACTCCCCAAACACTGAACCTGCTCACTTCATTCTTAGACATCTGACATCACTCCCTATTCAGCAATGCATCACTTACAAAGTCCTTCTTCTTAACTTCAATGCTCTTAACGCCACTGCCCCCTTTCATCTCTTCTCAACTTCTCTTATGTTCATCTCATGGAACATGATGAGCAATGATGTAATGATGGTATCCAGTGATATCCAGAGTATCATGGAACATGATGAGGTTTGCTAGATTTGGCAAAGGCCTTATGTATGATTTCCTGAGGAGTTCAGCTATTAAGTGGGTCAAATCATTAAAAATAAAATAAAACATAGTTTATCTCAGAATTCCACATAGACTGTCATAAGAATTTTCTAAATATAGTGCAATGATTTAATGGGTAATAGTATTCAGCCAGTTTTGTTTTATTGATTGTGACTAGGGGTGGGAAAAAAAATGAGAGAAATTTCCCACGTGACTTTTCGTGAAAAACCAAATTTTTTATTTTTTCTCAAAAGTTTTCTCCTTTTCTACAATGCTAAATTTTTCTCCTTTTCGCTTATTTCAGCAATTTTTTCCTATTCCAACACATTTTTTCTCATATTCTAATACATTTTTCACCTATGCAACACATTTTTCTCCTAATCTAACACATTTTTCTCCTATGTTTAATATGGTGCAACACTTCCCAGCACAATATTACTTCTTCTGAGGGCTGTAGTGGAGAAATAAGTAGCTGGAAGTCAAGGTTGTGAGTCCTACAGCAACATATACCTTGAAAAATATGTTAGCATGCAGAGTGCATTTGTACTCTGCCCACAAGACTTACTTCCTGCGTAAGTGACACTGGCACATATTTATGATGATGCCAAGTGATTATAAAAAATAAAGTACAACATACAATATGGCAGATATGTATGCTAGTGGTGGGGGACTGGTGTGGTGTGATTGGTGGGACCTTGACAAACTGCTTTCACTCTGGAAGGAGAGGGATCATCATCATTTATTGCACATGTTGCAGCAACCATTGCTGCAGTCAGTTTTTAACTACCACTTTACTCCCATGTCACAGCACCGCTCCACCTTCCCCCTCATGCTTGTGCATTTGCTAGACATTACTCAACTACTGTGTGTGTGTGTGTGTTTTTACTCTCTACAGTATACAACTGATGGAGTGTGATGTATTGCCTTGGCCCTCAACAAAATTCTCAATGTCGTCTGCTGTCTATCAAGTCTGCCTCAGTCACAGAGCTCACATCAGGCACCCAGTCAGCTGTCTAATGTATTTAATTGTTTAATTATTTATGTATTTTATTTATTTTAATTATTTATTTAAAGTCCCCCCTACACAGTTAGTCCAATATATATATATATTGGATAGATATATAGATAAAATCAACATCTTCTTTCCCCAGACTTTCCTAGCATAGAGACTATAAAAGCAAAATCAGCAAGCAGTTTGAACCCCAGCTGCCTGTGTCTTGCCAGTAGGTCACACCAAATTTTGTAGTATTTTGGGTCAATCCCCTTCCTCCCTTCTTCTCCCCCAGAATACCCTCAGACTCCCCTAATACAAAGAACAAATGTTCTACCTAAATGACTCCCTAAACTAAGCTTCAATTCCCCTTTATTTGCCTGTCTCCTCTAGCTCAAAAAACATGCTGCTCTCTCCTCTCACAAACACAGAATGATTGCTGTGAGAGCCTGACAGCCTTTTATATGGCTGTAGAAAAGTAGAGAAAACTTTCCTGTGGTGGAGAAAATTTTTCTTTGATTTCAATGCAATGAGCTAGGCGACAAAAGTGGAAAAACAGCATTTTTCGCAGGAATTTTTTTGCCAAGAAGATTTCAGTTTGAGGTGAAAATTTTCACCCATCCCTCACCATTGTAGCAAATAGTATAACAAAGCCACTTATGAGTACATTTAAGCATAGTTACATTAGTTTATGTTTTATAAATGTATGTGACAAATTAATTTATGTATGACTATACATAATACAATACAGTATACTAATCCTACTAGATCTGCTGCCATTGACACTGTTAACCATGCACTCCTACTTGACACACTGCACACCCTTGATATCCGTGACACAGCTCTAGAATAGATTTCCTCCTATCTCTCTAAATGTACTTCCAGTGTTTTTTTGCTAACGCTTTCTCTTCTCCACATGACCTCTCAATAGTTGTACCTCAGGGATCAGTCCTGAGACCACTTCTCTTTTTTTCTCTACACCCTCTCACTTAGTGACTTAATTTCATCTCTTAGCTTTAATTACCATCTGTATGCAGATGACATACTAATCTATGTCTCTTACCCTGACCTCACTCCGGCTGCACAGTCTTGAGTCACTCATTGTCTCACAGCTATTTCATCATGGATAGCCCACCATGATCATAAACTAAATATGGCTAAGACAGAACTGGTTTTATTCCATTCTAAAACCCACCCACCAACCCCCTTATCCAATACAGTTGACAACTCTGCCATCCACTCAGTAACCAAAGCACTCTGTCATACTGGAGTCATACTTGATTCTACATTAACATTCTACCCCCATAGCCAAGCTGTCACCAGAACATGTTGCTTCTTCCTAAAAAAATATTGCCAAAATACATCCCTTCCTCTGTATGTCAACCGCAAGAGCTCTCACTCAGGCACTCCTTCTCTCTCTAGACTCGACAACATTCTACTCTCTATTCTTCCTGCCTCTCATCTTTCTCCACTTCAGTCTATTCTGAATTCAGCTGCAAGAATTACTATATTTGCTCCCAGATTCCATCCCTCTCATCTCCTACTGAAATCCCTATATTGGCTACCTATAAAGTATCATATTTCTTACAAGATTCTCCTCCTCTCCTTTAAGTGTTTGTTCTTCAGCACCCTCTTACATGTCTGCTCTAATGTCCATCTATACCTCTTCCTGTCACTTACTTTCTTCTCAAGAGTTCTTTATGTCTTCCTACACAACTCAAGCCATCTCTCGGCTACAGTCTTTTTCACTGGCTGCCCCTCGTCTTTGGAATGCCCTCCCTATCACCATTTGTCAGTCATTCAAATTCATCATTTTTCAAGCATCGCCTCAAAACCCACCTACTCAAGGAAGCATCTTAGTTACAATATCCCCCTTGTGAACACTGATAGTCATATTAGAATCAATCTGCACTTCCTTCACTATGCCTTGCACTTGATCCTCTTCTTACTGTCTCTGTATGTTGTCATGATTTCTAATTAGGTTGGAAGCTCCTTGGGGCAGGGTCCCTTTTCCTGTGTATGATTCCCTTTGCTTCACTTTCCTCTAGAAATAATGCAATGATGGTCTGTTAGCCTAATGCTCTTAACCCAGTTCTGTACATTTCTGTACTATTACAACTTCTGTAAATCGCTGTATGGCGCTATATAAATAAAGAGACATACATACACGCATACATATGATTAAGGGAAACTGGATTAGGGCCTAATGTTATATTGAACTCTAATCCAGCACTGTACAATATTGGTAATCAACCTAGTCTGGCTATTTTGTAATTTTGTTACTAATTTCTATATTTTTATTAACTTCTATTTGTACAATTACCCTCTCCTCTGTACTCCTGCAAAACCTAATGTATAAGTTGTAATTTTCCAGTAAATTATACATCGTCCCCCCATAAGAGCCTAAAGACAAATATAAGCCTACATTTCCAACCTTACTTGAATTTACAGCAGTTGCACAGAGCTGCCTAGACAATGGCAAGGTGGCGGGAAGCAAAAAGTAATTTGTGTAAATCCCATAGGTCATAGGCTGTTATGCAAAACTTGCTAAACACAGAGAAAAAAATACCAACGCTAGCATAGTGTTATCTGTGGGTCTTATTTAGCAACTGGTAGAGCAATGGCTGATTTGGAAACGCATTTAAGAAGGAAAAAATAAGTAATGGTGATAACTTTAACCCTTCAAGAACCAATGGGTTGTGCAACAAACAAGGGCTGAAATCAGATCAAGTTTTCAAGACTGCATTACTGTAGACTGGCCATGATAACATAAAGTTATCAACCATTGCATGAGCATACATATATTTCATACTGTTTAAATATTCTGCAGCTACAACAGTTTTACCCTATAAAATGGACTTTGCTACATATGTGATCTCTTCTGGATGAAATTTAGAATAGAGAGTAAATTTATTTGTGATCTTGGCATACATGTGGGGATTATTTATCATTATCAGAAAAACACTATTTATTTGGACACAAAAATAAACAATTAAAACTGTTTCAGGATGTAACAAATATTGTTCAAGCATTTTGGATGTGTATTGAAGTGAACAAAATATCCAAAATACTGTAAACCATTTCCTGATGTTTGACATCCATGAAATTCCTTTATAATTGTGTAGAAGCAGGCATTTCTCCAGCTCATGCAGTGTATAAATTATATGACAAATGACAAACCAAGGTCAATAGTATAACGCATGGTGCAGAAAGCTAATTTTGTCACTGAATGAACAGAATGTGTGGTGTAGTGTTCCCTTTAAGGTGAGCAAGATTGAGTGAACCAGCACTGAATGTGTTAAAGAGTAATTCAGATTGTCTGGTCTGCATGGTACACCTGTTATTCCAGTGCAGCCCTGTATAAACAGCCCTCTTTATCCATTTCAAGGCTGGATTACTCACCGGTACACACTTTAGAGGAAACATTTATGTTTTATAGTAGATATAGTTATGTTCACTATGATATCAGCGAGTGTACACGATAATTCTTGTTCGGTTTCTGTGTTTACTCCATGAGATCTAAGGAACAGGCCCTAACAATAGGTGGTAAGTTCTGCAGACCATCTCCACCTTATCACCTCTTTATCGCGGATTAGTGAATTTGCCCAAGTGTGTCTCATAGGTCACCCAATCTGAGACTACTTAGGTGCAAAGTATCAAAGTGTATTAATTTCGCAGTTTCTCACAATTCCTCATGTTCTGAGCCATGGAGAAAGTGAAAAATCCCCAATAAAAGGTGCAGTAGTGCTTACTAAACTGGATATGGAATACAAACACTAAGGATAAAACAGGTGACTTTAAAAGATAGAGGTTAATGTACTAAGAAAATTTTCTGGGGCAAATAAAATTACCATTATTTGACAAATGAAAATTCCCACTGATGTAACCTTTTGAGTGCCAGATGGGTATGCAACACATTGCAAAACAATACATTGCATACGTCTCTGGCACTCAAAGGAGTAAATGAAGCTTTTAACCCCAGGACCATCATGGAATTCAGGGGTCCCTGAGTGACTGCACGCTGGTTGGGGACCCCTGAATCCATTTCTTGAAAAAAAAAAGCTCTTTGGTTCTTAACTGCCTGCCGCGTGGCCAGTCATTGAATGAAATCAATCTGAATTTGGGACGTTTTTATTCTTTTCCTATGGCGCAATTGTCTCACTTTATCCCAGTTTGTCTTAAAACATCAAGCTCACAATGCTACTACCCATACAGGACTAGAGTCTCCTTTACCACATCTATTAACAGGTTATTTGTTTGAATCATTTGTATTTGTTACATTCGTATTTATTAAAACAAAGGCAAAGCATTGTGCATAAATAAGGTATATGTGCTGCAGCATCTAAATAAGCACAATAACTGTGTTCTGCTACTATTAAACCTATGTAAATAATTAGAGATGCTGACTTATTGTTACATTTGACCTCAACAATATCTTGAGTCATGTGGATTTTGTAATGACAGAGAAAAAAGTATATATCTGTAACTTAAATGGATAGTAACACTTAAGATCTAAAAAATACATAGTGCAAAGTTTATCCTTTGGAGTAAAGCAAAGGTATTCCCACTGCTGAGAGGTGATTTATTCAAAAGTTATCTCAGCTCAAACTTGATTTTTTTTTAGATGCAGTATCTCAATGGCCTGAATTTTTATAGGGGTGCTGTTGCTCAGCATCCTATAGACATAACCATAAACCTCCATAGTATTGTGTAGCAACAATGCCCCTGTAAAATTTCAGGCCATTGAGATGTTGCACCTGAAAACATTTGAGCTACAATAACTTTTGAATAAAACCTCTCTCAGAAGTGGGAGTACCTTAATTTTAACTAGGAGGATAAACCATAAAATATATATATATTTACATTTTAAGTATTACTATCCCTTTAAACTATATATGTATGAATCAAATACATTGTATTAATGACTGCTTTTCTGCTTACGGTGCATTATGGATATGTAAATGAACAAAGGAAGAGATACATGGGATTTACATAGAAGGCATGTTTAATGATAATATACCACTAAGTGCTGGTTTGTCTCATGCTATGATTGTATTATGCCATACTTTTATAAGCAGAAGAATCACCATGGTACTCAGGGACAAGTTAAAAAAATGCGAAAAAAATGAAAATGCAATATACTAGTTTTTCAAGAAATTAATCCATTTAATGTAACATGTATTTTGTTTCTGTATCACAGGTCAGAATTGTGGTGGCTTAGTACAGGGTCCAAATGGCACAATAGAGAGTCCAGGATTTCCACATGGGTATCCAAACTATGCTAACTGCACTTGGATTATTATTACTGGAGAAAGAAACAGGATACAGTTATCATTCCACATCTTTGCCCTGGAAGAAGATTTTGATATTTTATCAGTTTTTGATGGACAGCCTCAACAAGGCAATTTAAAAGTCAGGTAGGACATTATACAATCAATTCTATTAAATATATGACTAAGCTCCTTGGGGCAGGGTCCCTTTACCAATGTATGATTCCCTTGCTGCATTTTTCCCCCAAAATAATGCAATGATTGCACTTTAGCTTAAAGCTCTTAACCCTGTTCTGTATTTTTGTATTGTATTATCTCAACTTCTGTTAAGCGATGTGTACATGTATGGCGCTATATAAATAAAGATGCATACATACATTTATATTAATCTGTAAACGAAAGATCATTTTGAAAATAACTGTTTTGGTGGAAACATACTCAAAAACTTTAGTATTTAAATGGTAAAAGTAATGACTTAATAAAACACATTGGAATGAATTTATAACAATAATTCTGCACCAAATCAGTCTATGGTATAGATTTTTAGACCCTAAGCCAGTGGTTCTCAGCTCCTGTCCTCAGGACCCACTAACAGGCCAGGATTTGATGATTTCCTTGTTAGAGCACAGGTGAGTTAATCAATGTGAATGAGCCTCTGATCACCACACCTGTGCTCTAGCAGAGAAATCCCTAAGTCTGCCCTGTTAGTGGGTCCTGAGGACAGAAGTTGAGAACCACTACCCTAAGCCTGCCTAATGTCACTTTTCTTAGCTGTATATGCCAAATTTCTTCCTTAAAACTGCTTGGGGGAGATACACTTAAGGTCGATGCTGTGGTGATATAATTTTGGAGATGTGTTCAAAGCACTACAACTTTTTGACGTAGACACACATCGCCAAATGCATGAAAATTTAGGGATGCAAGGGGAGGGGAGGGGAGGAGAAAAGAAGGTCCTCATTAGAAGACAAGGTTGTCAAACTGCTGTCAATGTTATGGCGATATGATTTTGTTGATGTTCCCCATTAGCATACATGCTGGTGATATGGAAGGGGTGCCCAACCCTAAAGTCAGATTGAAAACAGAACATAATCATTCCATCAGCTCTCTATCATATTTCATATTAATACATGTTGTGCACTCTCAAGGGAACAATGCTCTGGGTCTGGCAGCATTCATAGGGATTTGTGGCTACAGCTAACCCAGCCTTGTTCTCTTGCCCACTGGTAGTCACAAAACCCCATGTACACTGTCTGGCCCCCTGTACTTTGTTCTGTTGACCACAGTTATCTCCTTTTTTTCAACCATACACATACTGCCCCCCAAACTGCATTGGTAGACACACACATACTAACTCCCAACCTATTTCCGCAATGACCATGAAACACACATACTGATCCCCAGATTTGTCCCACTGCACTGATAACCATAGAACCACATATACTAACCTCTGGCATTCTCCCACACTAGCCATAGATCCCCACATGTTGACTCGCCACAGTGTTGTCACACAGTAGGCATTGAATCCCACATGCTGACCTCTGAAGCCAAAAATTGTTGTCCTTCTATAGTGGAAGCCATAAAACTACACAAACTGAGTATGAACCTCCAGAAGAATGCCTCAGGCCTAGACAGAAATCAGCAAAGTTCTTAAAGGGATAGTAATACCTAAAATGTAAAAAAAAATATGTTGTAGGGTTTATCCCCCTAAGTAAAACAAGAGTACTCCCACTGCTGAAAGATGTTTCATTCAAAAGTTATTAATTTTCAAAGTTGCATTTTTTAGGTGCAATATCACAGTGGCCTGAAATTGTAGAGTGGCGCTGTTGCTACACGATCCTATGGACAGCTCTGGTCTCAGGACCATAAATCCCCATAGGATGGTGTAGCAACAGCGCCACTCTACAATTTCAGGCCACTGTGATATTGCACCTAAAAAATGTAACTTTGTAAATTAATAACTTTTGAATGAAACATCTTTCAGCAGTGGGAGTACTCTTGTTTTACTTAGGGGGATAAACCCTACAACATATTTTTTTTTACATTTTAGGTATTACTATCCCTTTAAGGGAAGCTTTCTAGGAGTTAGTAAAAATGCAGACTAATATGAAGTTTCTCTACATGGGAATTTCAGCATTAAGACTGGCAAATTGCAGGTTTTCCCTAAATACTACTATGAGAAAAATATGACTTTTTGCCCCTCCCAATGTATTAGTGCTGACATCATTAGAAAGTATTAAAGCTGATAGATTACTGAAAAGTGGAGCAATTCTAGAACAAACCAATTGCACCACAGGGAACAAACAGAAATGCCTCACACTCTCATTAATTGAGATGAGGCTTTAAATGGATAGTAATACTTTGTTTTATCTTTATTTTATTTTGTAGGCATTAAAAAAATATGAAGAATGATATGTCTTATCTCTAAAACCTTTATTTTTTGAGAGATATTCACAAGCAAAGTTTCTCCTCCCTCCCCTTTTACCTAGTGTAAGCCACCTCTTCTCAGTTGTGGAATGCAGTCTATAGACCAGACAGATAACAGAAGGGGACAATCTTCTTCCTATGAGAGCAATGAAAGCCCTGCAAGGTTTTCAGGTTTTTCTCATATCTTAATTGAAGATTGTCCCTCTCTGCAGTCTACCTGGGCACCTCCCTTCTGATCTGGCTGAACAGTGTTACATCAGTAAAAGGGGCGGGAGGGAGGATACTTTATAATTGAATTACTCTTGAACTACAACTCTGACAGTACTGAAATAACACTCCCCAAGGTCCAAATACTATGATGATTAATTAGAGCTGCTTTTATTATGAAACATTACTATCCCTTTAAACCCTTAAATGCTTAAGACATTGGTTATCAATGCTTTTTAACTAAAGTCACCTCTACAGACAGTTTGAGTATAAGTACAAAAATATATAGTTCTTCTTAACCCCTTAGTGACGGCCGCGTGCAGACGCAGCCGTCACTTAATGCCCGTCTTTTTTTTTTTTTTTTTCCATTAGAATCCGGAGTCCCCGAACGGCGTGCAGCCGCGCGGGGATCTGGATTTCCTGGACGTACATGTACGTCCTCTGTCACTAAGTGACAGCCACAGAGGACGTACATGTACGTCCTTTGTCGCGAAGGGGTTAAGTCTCATAATCAGAATGGCAACAATGTGTATATTGTGAATAACAGAGTCTACAAATATACATCTGAAACTCATGATTCACATTTTTACCAACAACTTTCTTGAAAAGCCTTGGCACCTTAAGCTGGTACCTAGGACACACCAAACTACCACGCCACCAAAGTTGAGAACCACTTTCTTAAGAGGTCAGTGAGTGGAGATCTCTCTAGCCTAAAGGGTGTAAAAGTCACATTTAAATCAATAGGGTATATTATTTGTCCACTATGGTGCAGATGGTTTCTTTTCATATCATGCCTGCTAATTTTTCAGTAAAAAATTATATTACTTTACAGTAACTGAAAAATACCATGAATTATGTGAGGAGTTCTTTAAGTTAGTATCCATTTTTCGACACACATTTTTTCTACTGAAATATTAATGTTGTATAATATACAGTATTTGATGAATACTTAAGACACACATGAATGCACCCATACCCACAAATGCACCTCCCCCCAAAACATACACACAAATACACCCACACAAATGCACACATACTTGCATATACACACAAACCCAAACACACACCCAAAGATACACGCACAAACCCAAACAAATATATATACACAAACACAAAAATGCAGGCACACACAAATCCAACGTACATAAATGCACGCAAACACAATTACACACATGAACGCACACACAAATGCAAACAAATATGCACATAAATATACAAACAAAACTATAAGGACACAGTTACCTGAATTTGGACTTTCTTTTTTTTTTCTTACAATCTTCCACAATTTCTAACATAATGTGCACAGGTTTTACCAACAAATATTAAAGTTAATGTACTAAGTACAAACTGGATACATCACCCTCTTACATTTCTGCCCTTATCTCCCACTACACCCCTTCCCATACCCTACGGTCTTCCCAAGGGTTCTTCCCTCTCCCTACACAACTCGAGCCATCTCTCATCTACAAGCTTTTTCACTGGCTGCCCCTCGACTTTGGAATGCCCTCCCTATCACCATTCGCCAATCATCCACAATCATTGCTTTCAAGCATCTTCTCAAAACCCACCTGCTCAAGGAGGCATCTCCATAGCAATATCCTCATCCTTGCACAACAATAGCGACATCAGAATCTTTCTGCACTTCCTTCAGCACACCTTGTACTTGAACTTATAATCATCCTCCTATTGTCACTGGATGTCATCATGAACTCTAATTAGATTGTAAGCTTCTTGGGGCAGGGTCCCTTTCCCAGTGTAAGTTTCCCTTGCTGCACTTTCCCCCAAAAATAATGCAATGATTGCACTTTAGCTTAATGCTCTTAACCCTGTTCTGTATTTTTGTATTGTATTATTTCAAATTCTGTTAAGCTCTGTGTACATGTATGGCACTATATAAATAAAGATACATACATACATACAAGCTAAGGACATCATAGGGGTCAAATAGCAATTCCAATTTAGTTAATGGTCTCTTTAAACCCTTGAATGCTAAGGAGGTTTTTAACACATTTCAAAGCAATGCGTTGGAGACTTTTCTAGCATTCCAGGTGATAAAAGCCACATTTAAATGAATGAGAATTTGAGGAATATTTATTTGTCTATCATGGTGTTAGTTTACACTGCAATTGCTCTTGGGGTCAGATGCATTAAGGTGTGATAAAGAGGGGATAACAACATCAGTGTGATTAACTCTCTAATCCCTAGGCACTATTATCTCTGAAGGGGAAATGTTTGTGCATAGGCTCCATAGAACAACTGAAATGTATTATTGATGTATGTATGTATTTATTTATTTATATGGTGCCACACAGTGTTCTCAGTTCCTTACAACAGTAGTATTTTACAATAAATAAATGGAGAAAAATAAGAGTCACAATCTTTGAAACATTAGGAGAGAGGTCCTGGAGCCTACAGTTCAAATGGGTAATAGGAGATAGATAACAGGTAATGAGGGTGTCAAGTGCTGTGAGATCAAGTATCCCTTCTATCACCTCTTTATCACACCTCAGTGCTTAATACATCTGTTCTTAGTACATCAGTCTCACTATATTCTATGAATGAAACAGGACAACAACTTTAAATTGGTAAGCAACTTAGGGCTACATTCTGTTGCAGGTAATAAATGTTAACACCTCTTTTATCAAACATTTTCCTATTGAAGTCTTTGGGGAAACTTGGAGATAAAAGCAGTGATAAAATTAGCACCTGCAATAGAATCCAGTCCTTAGACGGAAATTGTTAAAGGGATAGTAATACTTCGTTTTAACTTTATTTTATTTTGTAGGCATTAAAAAAACATGAAGAATGATATAAGTCTTATCTCTCAAAACTTTATGGTTTAAGAGATATTCACAAACAAAGTACCCCCCCCCCGTTCAACCAGATTAGAAGGGAGGTGCCCAGGTAGACTGCAGAGAGGGACAATCTTCAATTAAGATAAGGGAAAAAGCTGAAAAACTTGTCAAGGGGGGAAGGGCTTTCATTGTTTTCATACAAAGAACATTGTCCCCTTCTTTTATCTGTCTGGTCATACAACCGATTCACATCTGAGAAGAGATGGCTTACACTAGGTAAAAGGGGCAGGGAGGGGAAACTTTGCTTGTGAATATCTCATAAACCATAAAGGTTTGAGAGATAAGACTTATATCATTCTTCATGTTTTTTTTAATGCCTACAAAATAAAATAAAGTTACAACGAAGTATTACTATCCCTTTAAGTGATGCAATGTGAAACAGAAACTTCTAAAGGACTTGGAAGCAATCCAGATAGACACAAATTATTTGATGACAGTAAGTGAAAGGAAGCCATTATGGAGACTTTTACTGGAATACAATTAAACACATTTGATGATTGTATATGAGTCTACCTGGTATGTAATAGATAAGGGTTCATTATATCAATAACGATTACAAATATCCCACTTTGGAAATTAGATCATTGATGTTTTGATGTTCTTGTTAATGTAATAAAAAGAGTTTTATTTCCTTAACTAGTATAAGGTGAATTTATTTGTTGACTAAGTGTAGCTATTTTATGCACGTATTGATGTTTTTAGATAAACACCACTACTCATCTGTTTTATAATTATCTCTTTGAGTACCAGAGGGGTATTCAATGCATGGCAAAGCAATGTATTGGATACCTCTCTGGCACTAAAAGGATTAAATACTTATGTGCAGAAAATAATCACAAACATTATGGGGCATGTGTTTAACTCCTTAATGACCAAGGAAGTACATGTACGTCATGGGTAAAAGCACCTAAAGGACCCATTATGTACATGTACGTCTTGGATTTCAGGGCTCCTCGCACAGCAGAAACGCCGTTTGGGGAGCCCTGAATTGGATTCTGAAAAACAATGCTCTGTGGTCCTTAAGTGCCGGTCCTTAAAGGGATAGTAATGTTTCATAATAAAGGCAGCTTCAATTAATCTCCTTAGTATTTGGGCCATGGAGAGTGTTATTTCAGTATTGTTAGAGTTGTAGTTCAAGAGTAATTGAATGATAAAGTATCCCCCTCCCACCCCTTTTACTGATGTAACACTGCTTACCTCAGGACAGAAAGGTGGTGTCCAAGTGGATCACAGAGAGGGATAATATTCAATTAACATAAGGGAACAACCTGAAAAACCTGTCTATGGGGGCAGGGCTTTCATTGTTCTCACAGTAAGAAGATTGTTCCTTGCAGTGAGCTGTCTGGTCCTAGGACCAGATTGCACATCTGAGGGGAGGTGGCTTCCACTAGGTAAAAGGGGCAGGAGGGGATACTTTATCATTCAATTACTCGTGAACTACAACTCTGACAGTATTGATATAACACTTTCTATGGCTCAAACACTATGAAGATTAATTGGAGCTGCTGTTTTTTTGAAACATTACTATCCCTTTAACGAGTTAAAAAAAAGTAAAAAAGAAAAAAAAATAGTTGGATAAGGCTTTAACCTACTGAATGCCAGAGGGATGTGCAACACATTGCTTCACATTGTGTTGCACATCCCTTTGGTGTGATTAAACCCTTAAAACTAAAGAGGTCTTGATTGCATTGTTCTGCAATGCTTTTGGGACCTCTCTAACATTCAAGGTGTAAATCCTGATTTAAAGCAGCAATAACATGTTTGTTTTTTTAATGAAAAAGTTATATATATATATATTTACCTGCTGAGTAAAAGATGGGTATTTCTGTTGCTGGGATATTTTTTGCATAAAAGTTATTTTTTATCTCCTTTTTAGATGAAGCTGTAGGCAACACAGCGATCTAGTTTCGAAAAAGGATTTTTTATTTTATAATGCACTTTATGGGATAGTTTAAGTCATTGTCTAGGGTTTTCCATAGCACCACCTGCTGGTCACAATATAAAATAGTAGATTACCATTTAAGGATCAGAGGAATTTGTAACACATTGCTTTGCTTCACTCACCCAATAGTGGGAATAGCCTTGTTTTACTCATCAGGAAAAACACTTTAACTTTGTTCTCCATACAAAGGTTTACTAATTATTTAACTCGTTGAGTGTCAGAAGGGTACACAACGCATTGCAAAGCAATACATTGCGTACCCCTCTGGCACTCAAAGTGTATAAATCAATAGGAATATTCATTTGTTTCCTGTGGGGCAGTTGATTTGCCTCTTAATTACTCCATTATCTTTTATACAGTTGCTCCTATATAGCTATTCTAAATGTTTGTTTTAAAGGGATAGTTATGTTTCACAAAAACAGCAGCTCCAATTAATCTTCATAGTATTTGAGCCATAGAGAGTGTTATTTCAATACTGTCAGAGTTGTGGTTCATGAGTAATTGAATGATTAAGTTCCCCCCTGCCGCCCCTTTTACCTAGTATAAGCAATCTCTTCTAAGATGTGGAATACAGTCCATAGACCAAACAGATAAGAGCAGGGGACAATCTTCTTCCTATAAGAACAATGAAAATCCTGCACCCCTTGACAAGTTTTTCAGGTTTTTCCCTTATCTTAATTGAAGATTGTCCCTCTCTGCAATCTACCTGGGCACCTCCCTTCTGCTCTGGCTGAGCAGTGTTACATCAGTAAAAGGGGCGGGAGGGGGATACTTTATCATTCAATTAATCTTGAACTACAACTCTGACAGTACTGAAATAACACTCTTCAAGTTCCAAATACTATGATGATTAATTAGAGCTGCTTTTATTATGAAACATTACTATCCCTTTAAGAGGGTTAAATAAGTGAAGCAAACACTATCCATTTTCTCTCTTTTCTGTTTCTGACCATTTTTCTATCAAAATAAAGAGGATGCAGTGAAATTGGATTGTGTTCAGAGTCCTTTGTTTTCTGACCACCAACAAGGGATAATCAAATGTATTCAGACATTCTTCTGTGAGGATTATCTCTTGTTAAAGTGTAGATCCCTGAGGAAAAATATAGTTTATACCTGTATAAAAAAAAAATACAAACCTCAAACAAAGTAGAGGGATTTCCAACAAATCTGTGAAAGCCACCTGTAGAAAATAGTGAGGGATTATGTTGGTTTTGAAAATAAGGTCTGAAAGAAAAACATGGTGATTTATAGTTTCATTGTGTTCCAGCCTCAATGCAGGTATCAGCTTCAGTGTTGAAGTCTGTTTTAAGAATGCTAAAAGAATAAAGCTTTGTCTTATTCTTCCCCAAGATCAACTGTAATTTACTGCATTTTTCTGACACTGAATCAGTGTATGATACGCACACATTCTTCAAAAGTTAATTAGGTTGATGTACAAAAAAGGAACGGGAACAATTCTGGAGCTAACCAAAGGGGATAAATAAACAATTCCCTTGGTTTAAATGGGGCATTTAACCCTTTGAATGTTAGAGAAGTGTGTAACAATACCTAAAGAATACACGGCTCTTAATTTGTATGTGTCTTTGATATATCAATCAGGTATAGCTTTCTGTTTTTTTCTGTATAAAAGCTATGTTGTAGTATAGCAGGGAAATGCTTACATGGTACTAAAGAAACATGAGTAGAGCATCTCATTCATAATGTTTGCACATTATGAAAATAGACAGTAGGCTTAACCCATTGAGTGTCAAGGATCAGCCAACTCATTCCAATGTATGTATGTATACAAAATGAACAGAAATAAACCCCCTAAAACTTGCCACCAAATTCACTGGCATTTAAGAAACAAATAAAGTGACCCACACCTCCCAGTCCTGACTTGGCTGTCGACCCAGACAACTATAAGAAAAAAAAGAAAACAATGGGAGCATGGAAACATTTAAAAGGGGATTGGCCATATTTGAGCCAATCTTTTTTTCCCCTCACAGTTGCCTAGATAGTGGTCAAGGCAAGACTGTTGTGGCAATGGAGGTTTTTTCAATTTTTTTGCTGTGATGAATGTGGTGGCAGGATTTTTGAGCTTTCATTTTTATTTATTATATTTTTGTAGGACAATTATGTGGAGGACCAGTGAGTTGTGGACACCACTGAACCCATGGCACTCATCAACACCTCCATTGCCAGAGTGACTAATTGTAGCCACCATAGCAATGGAATGCTTAACCCCTTAACGACATGTGACGTACTATGACCGTCACGGTCCATGAAAAACAGAAATGCAGCACTCACACTCACAATAAATGCGTTCAATACCCCTCAGCACTCAAAGGACTTAATCCCCACAGGCAATGCCTTGCCCCTTTTGGTAGTATAGCACATTTTTACCCCATTTGACCTTATATGAAGTGGGGGGTGCGTATTATAAACAAGTAAAAAAAAAATGTAAAATACTCCCCCACTGCAATATCCCTACTTGCCTGCACCACTTTCTGCACGTGTGCATCAAATCTATGGTAGGTGATGACAGGGCTACGCGGAGGAGTTCCAGGAGTGGAAGAAGCGGGTGGAGAATGCAAGGATGCTGCCCTCTGTCTCTATTTCATGGCTGCCTGGAATCCAGAGGGGGGATGCCGGGTATTAAGGTGGGCTTTAACATTTTGGTAATATTGCAGCACAGAGGAAGCAGGTGGTGAGTGCAGGGATGCCGCCCACTGCCTCTAGAGGGGGGGTGCTGGTCTTCAGGGGGGTCTGATTGCGGAAAGGGGGGCAGGCAAGTAGGGGTGTGTATTATACATAAACATATATATATAACACACACACATGAACTCAAAACATATATATATATATATATATATATATATATATATATATATATATATATTTCTCATTTATCCTTTAAGCCCATAATTATCAATTAATGTGACATAGTTTCCTATTAGATAGTTGCACAAAAACATTTGTTTAAGGTTTTACAGGGTACTATGTCTTCACATCTTATTGCCTCCAGAGAATAAAATTACACATCTTGCACTGAATTGGATAAATCTGTTTGCAATTCTGTTTCTTTATGATTGGCCTTAAGAATCTGATAAAGTAATGTATCATATATTATTCTCTAAAGTCCACAATGATTTTTAAGCCACTGGAACTCAGTCTTATAAGTTAACATGTCCTTGGGCCTTTTGCATTAATTCTTTTATGTGGCCAACCAACCTTGAAGAAAGTTGCCAGCATCTGTCATTAAGATAATATTTTTCTTTTCTATTTTTTTCTGGAATACATTATTGTGTAGCACAGCTCAGACCTAAAGGAATATTTAGCAACAAGAAATGGCAATATTTTTATTAATGTAGCTTTGTATATTTGATTTGTAACAAATTAAATTAAGTCAACTAAACAATTTCATAAAGATGTAAACCATATTAACTTAAATCTTTAAACTATCTAAGGGTTCTTTTTAATAAATATACTCTGTCACAGAGCAGTGCAAATGTTTATGTATTTCATTTAATAAAATTAATTAGTGCCTGTTCATATTACCTCCCCATACATATGCTTTGCGGAAAATGTATTTGGAGATGTAGGGAGATGTTCACTGTTATTTTCTCACTATAAGACTTCTACAATGGCTGCTTTCGGCTCATGCAGCCAAACTTTGGGGGATATGCACTTCGGGGTGGTAAAGAGGTGATAAAGTGTAGATAAAGTGCAGATGATGTCTCCAGTGATATCACTTCTCCAATTTCTACGTTATTCTATGAAGTCTATGCATTAAGGCCTCTCCCACTTCAAATATCTTAGTGCATAGGCTCCATAGATAACATAGGAATGGAAGAAGCAATATCACTGCAGAAGACCTCTCTATGTTATCACCGCTATGTCACCCCTTAGAGCATCTCCCCCACTGAGTTGTTTCACTAAGGACTGTGATAGTGCAAAGTTGTTAAATAGACCCCACTATACTGGCAATATAGCAGAAAAGAACAGTGGAACACTGTATGCCAATCACACAGATGAGAAATTCTGTTATTTTCTTCTACATGGAGAAAATGGATTTCTGAAATAAATGCTTGCATAAAACTTCCAATGACACTTTAAAAAATGAGAAACAAGCATGTTAATATTTAATTAACAAAGTTATGGAAATACTTGGTTTTGCACATTTATGCATGGTTTTGTCAGATTAATCCTTTCCTTCTGTGTCTGTTTTGAAATTGAATGGTCAGTGTTACAGGTATGTACATATTACTGTACATGCTGAAGATACAGGAAAGGAAAGATTGTGGATGTGTCCCCTTCCTCCAACCAATTCCATATTTTCCTCTCTGGATCCTCAACTGGGGCACTTCCAGGTGAAGGCATATTTGGACCTGTCCAAGGTCCTCTTAGATGATGGGTCTCTTGTTTTCTCACTGAATAGTATTGTGACCCTTTCCTTTTATAATGTTTGAATGAAGCATATGCAAAAGTGGGAATACTTGTGTTTTATTTAAAACTAAATTAACCTTTAAGGAACAGATAGGTGTGTAACACATTATAAATCAATGTACCGCAGTCCCCTCTTGTCCTTAAAATGCTGCATTAATTTGAATCTACTATCCATTTTGAAGGGATATAATTAAACCTTGCAGAAAAAAATATTATTTTGTGAATATACTATAAGCAGTATTTTCCATTAAATGTGCTGATAATTACCTGTGGTATGCGTAATATGAAATAATTACAATTTTAATTAATCCATAATATCGAAACCTCTTCACTCAATGTGTAAGATTGAAGAAAAGTACCACTTGTTCAGTTTGTTTATAACAGATCTTTATTAGTCCTTGACACATAATTAATATCTTGATCATATGAAGTGTTGTATATAATTAACTGTTCCCCTGCTTCAATAGTCTATCAGGAATAGAAAACAGTCCCTCTCTTTACTTTTTCTTACATCTGATTGGATTATCTCTTGAGAACATAAAATGTTTGGTTCTGTAAGCTGAGATCTCTTAGTTCACCTAAAAGCACACATAATAACCACACAGATGGCTAAGTTGCTAAGTTGCTTACCACTTTTCTTCTCTATACAACCAGTCTGGATACTCTTCCTAATATAAGGATCCTTTTATTCAATCTGTGAATGGCAAGGTGTTTGTTTGTTAGTGTGGAAAAGTAAAATATTTTGTGCTACATCTAAATATAACTGTATGATGTGATAATCATTCGAGAAAGATAAACCAGTAGACCTACTATGGCATTGTTTAACTTTGGCTTTCAAACTAACCTCGAAATAACTCAAACATAAAAGGACTTTGGAATATCCTAACTGAATGCGAGTGTCAAATCATCTATTTAGTCCTCTGATTTACCTTTTCTAGTTAGAGGTAGTCTTACATGCTGGCCTTTAAATAACAAGTCCATTAATTAAAAACATATTCCTTCTGCATAAAAGAGAGTACTCTGCTGGGAAATACATTGTTCCAAAGTTATGAAAGTTTGAACCAGTTTAAAGTAAGCATCCTCTGGAGTGTAGACAGTTCCCCTAGAGTTCATCTAGTGTTCAGTCATCATAGTATTGCCTTCTCTATCTTACTGGGCCTTATGCAAAATAGCTAACGGGATCAATTCTGGGACAAACCAACTGTATCTTAAAGGATAAATAAAGAATGAATTCTTTAAATAGGGCTTGTAACACCTTAACACTAGATATGTATCCAACACAGTGGGAAGCAATTCACTGGAGACTTCGCTAGAGTTTAAGGGGTTAAATGTTCAATTTAAAGCAACGAGGATGTTTGGAATATTTATTTTTCCACATTGGTGTTGTTGTGTGCCCCAGAATTGCCCCTGCTTTCTTTAATACATAGAGGAATTGCACTGAAGGTTGAAGGGGCTCAGGATGACAATGTCCTATTGAATCAGTATTGAAGGCACATTGACAGTATGCAATAACATGTCTTCGACATCATAATCTGACCACATCCACATAAATCCCACATGCCTTCAAAAGGTTTCTGAATTTTCACTTATCACATCGACAATGGCCTATTTCCATTTGGAAATGCAGCATAATGAATCATTTCCATATGCAAATGCAGGATAATGAACCATTATTGCATTCATGTGGATGTGTTTATACGTTAATGTGGCTGCTCTCCACATGCACTAATCTCTGCCTACTTGAGGATGGAGATGCTGGCATCTCTCAATCAAGCATAAGCATGAAAGGTTGTCAAACTGCTGGAATAGTGGAAGGGATTCTCTCCATTACACATCACCAGCAGTAAACAACCCTGACGTTGGAAAGTATTATCTCTGCTGCTCCACTTAGTCAGTAGGGGAGTGGAGAGAATCATTTCCGCTCCATGAACAGCATCACTCCCTTAACCCTTTGAGCACCATAGGGATGTGCATTACACACCTCTGTGCCACTCAGAGTGTTAGAAAAGTACACCAAGCATTACACAGTCATCTCCTCAGCTGTATATCATTTTTCAGATTTGTTGTGCATTCCCAGGGGAACAATGCTGGGGGTCAGGCAGTGTCCATGGGGATTTGTGGCTACCTGCTGCTCCCCAGCCTTATTCCATTGTCCACTGGTATCCATAGAACCCCATGTACACTGCCTGGCCTCTAGACTTGTTCCGTTGCCCACTGGTAGCCACAGATACCAATTTAAACTGTTTGATGGCACCAGCCTTGTTCCCTTGCCTACTGGTAGCCACAATACCCATGGACACTGCCTGACAAGAAACAAGGCTGGGGGTGTTAGTCAGTGCATGTGGGGCTAACACACAATGGTTATGTTCCCCACTCTGACCCATGTGGGGACATGCTGCCCTACAATGCTTATCTTCCCCATTCTGGCACACATTTTTCAATATACATGATTGCTTCTGCACTATGAACCATTTGATGTCCTCTTGGTAGTGATAACCTTGCCAATAGGATGGGTGATAAATGTGGCCACTAGGAAGGGATCAAGACTAGGGATGGGTGAAAATTGTCACAGTGTTCTTGTGAGAAATTTCTCAAAAAACTCGTTGTTATCTGATTTTTGTGGGAAAATCTGCTTTAAAACTAGCGGTTAAAATTTTTGCATGTTTCACCCATTGGCCAAAATTTTTCGCCATTTTCTCAATGGCTAAAAAGTTTCTGCCCATTGATATATGTTGTTTTCACACTCCCACTATAAAAACATGATGTTTTAGCTTAAGGCAGACACAGTATAAGCAGCTGCAGAGCAAGATAGATGTGCTGTGCTGTTCTCTTGTGATATTTTTCAAAAAGTAAGTCAGGAGAGGCACATAGTGACTCCTACCACTATGAGCAGGGTAAAAAATAATCAATAGACAAGCTGGAAGGACCATTATATGTCCCCTGAGGAGGAGGAAGAAGTGACTAGCAGTACTGAACCAATGCTGTCCAGTCCCCCTAAATCACCCCAAGGGATCTTGGGGAATTTAATGGGTAGTGAGGGAGAAAAGGGAATGGGAAGGGAGGGAGAAAAGGGTAGTACTAGTGAGAGCAGGACAGGTCAGTTGCCTGTGCCTGCTGCAAGATGTGCTGCCCGTGCTGCCAGTGCCACCATTGCTGTACTTGCAGCCCCTAGTGTTGTACCTGCTGCCAGACGTGCTGCCCCTGCTGCCACTAGTGCTGAACCTGCTGCCAGTGCTGAACCTGCTTCCATCAATACTTTGCCTGCTGCTAGTGTTTCTTGTAGTACTCAGGGGGGAAGAAGAAAATTATGCCATGTGTGACAACAGGGGGCCCTCTGTCACATTGCTCGTCACCTAATCCAAGCAGCAGTGAGATGTCTGGAATAGAGCAGCAGGATGTAGGGACTAGTGGTGGTGGTGGTGCTGGAGAAGCTGGGGTGGAAGAGACATTTATGGCCTTTTTATCAGAAACTGAGAAGGAATGGTAGACAGCAGTCAGCTTTTGAAATTAGCAGAAATTGCAACTGCTCTTACTGCTACTGCTCAGATGAAAGAGCAGCAGGGTGCTGAGGAGCAGGGTAGTGTGCCACAGACCACTGTGGGCATAGTGGGAATGGGGTCAACAAGTAATGCGGGACTAGGACAGTTCTACTTGCCAGCAGTAGCAATATTCCTCCTGATCCTAGTTGCAGTGCTAAATCTGAGGCAGTGGCAGCAACAGCAGCAACATTATCCGCTGCCACAGAAAGTGAAGGGGAATGTGGAGGCCATTCTTCTCCACCTGTTCCCTATCCCTCCCCCCAGAAGTCATTGGTATGGGACTATTATTCTCTTCCGGCAGGCACAGTGCAGTTATCATCAACAACTGTAGAATGCAAAATTTCTGACAAGTTAGTAAAAAGGGGAAAGGAGGGAACACACCTTGGCACAACCTCCCTTATAACACACATGAAACACAGACACCATGACATATATGTCAAACATGTTAAAACCAAACACCCATTACAGAAATCTAGCACCGCTGTTACTGTACCCCCTGACTCTCCAGAAAGGCACCAAGAGGGGAGGTGGAGATCAAAGAGGAGGAAGAATAAAGAACCTGTAATGGTTTTCAGTACACTCAGAGGCAGGCAATTTGGTAAAACACAGTTTTATTGAAACCAGACAGAATAAAGTAACCCTCGCGGATCCAGCAATAGATAACTAACAGTACCGACACAGGACAGGTTACTAAATATCATTAACCCACACGGGTCCAGTATACATATATCAGGGAGCAATACATATACTGACACAGGTCAGGAACAGTTCGTGTGATATAGTGAGACACTGATGGTAAATGCTATTAGGCCAGGAGGCTGGGAGGTCCTAATAGTGAGGCCCAAGAAGCACTCTCTGTGGATGAGTGCCAAAATAGCGACTAGGCCCAGGAAGGGTGAGCGAGGCCCAGATGGATCACGACTACCAGTAGTACTGCAACCGGAGGAACAACGGGAGCCCAGGAATGCACACAGACTGCGACCCAGGGTAACGGTATCGAACAATAGATGTAATAACGCTAGGCTCGATGGGAACTGCCGGGTGACAGAGCCGACTGAGGCGCCCCAGAGACCAACCTCAGTAACGGAGTAGTGACAGCCAGAGTATAAGGTGCCAAAGAATAGCTCCTACCCGGGTGAGTACCAGATGGCCCTGGTAAAGGGCACTTGGCTTGTTAGCGACTGGCAAGAGCGGAGACTAACTATGGCACCCAGGAGACCAACCACAGTGGTAACAACAACAAGCCAAAAGCATAGTGAGCAAGCAAGATCAGCATCAGCCCTGGGTAAGGAGGAAGGAGGCAGCAAGGCACAAATGGGTCGCAGTCACGGAACGGTAATGCAGTACTCGAGGCAACCAATTGGGCCAGCACGCTCAAGACAGCGCACAGGAGATACTCTCTACTGGATGCGGTAGTGCACTGGACTGGAGGCACAGACCTGGAACGTCAGCCAGGCCGGGTCAGTACACGGAGCAGGAACTTCAGCCAATCCAAGTCAATACACGGAGCAGGAACATCAGCCAGGCTGCGTCAGTACACAGAGCAGGAACATCAGCCAATCCATGTCGGTATATGGAGCAGGAACGTCAGCCACACCGGGTCAGTATACGGAGCAGGAACATCAGCCAATCCAAGTTGGTACACGGAGCAGGAACAGGATCAGAGAGAGTAGTCAGGCAGTCCGGATCATACACAGGATATCACACGCTAACGGCAGCAAGCACTAAGCAACGGGAACACCACGAAAGGGCTCTGTATGAGTGACAGGGCAAAGTACTTAAAGGCTACCACTGGGTGGAGCAATCACACGCTAGCCAATAAGAAAGCATCAGAAATCAAGTGTCAAAATGTAGCCAGCAATACACGGGCACCGTGATAGAAACCCAGACAGACACTGGAAGTTCCATGATGAGCGAAACAACTAGCTCACTATCAACATCACCTTCTTCCTCTAGGGTAACAAGTACATCTCCTGACAATCCTGTCATGCCCCTTTTATACCATGCCTTTGGGAAATAAAATAATATTTGCTATGTATTGTGTGTAACTTCTATGTTCCCATTGATTTCAACAGAATGAGCTAGGTGAAAAAAAGCGGAAAAAAGTGAAAAATCTGTACTTTTCACAGGAAATTTTTAGCCAAACGGAAAGTGCCATTTTTCGCCGATTTCAGTTCGAGGCAGAAATTTCCACCCATCCCTAATCACTACCTTCCTCTACTTCCTTGTCTGCTATTTAACTGATTAAATAAGTGATTCTTAACTCCAGTCCTTGGGAAAACTGACAGGTTAGGTTTTAAGGTTATCTGAGATTAATTAAAAGAAGATCAACTAAAGAGACCGATATACTGATAATCCCTATGTGATCAATCAGGGATAGCCAGAATATGTGATCTGTAGAACAGTAAGATTGTGGAATTCTTTAACTCTGAGTCAGGAGGCTATATTAACATATACTATAGATGCTTTCCAAAAACTATTGGATACCTACCTCAGAACAGAGAACTATGACAGCTAGCTTAAGTGCAGATATGATGTTGATCCAGTTTATATCTGACTACCTTTTGGAGTCAAGAAGGTATTTTTACTAAATTTAAGTTTATTGGAAGTTTTTTATTTATTTATTTATTTATTATTATTTTTGCCATCCTCTGGATCAGCAAGGATGATATGGCAAAAGCTGAACTTTTTTGGTGAATTTTATTTTCATCCTCTTAACTGTTGCTATAATATTATGTAAACATCATGTTTCTATGTACCTATTAGTGATGAGCGAGCATGCTCGGCCGAAGCTCGGTTCGGCTCGAGCATCGCTCTGCTCGGCACATGGCGGTACTCGTACGAGTACCGCATGTGCTCGCCCGCCATGTTCGGGTCTCCTCCCCGCACGTTTCGCGGCTGCTGCGCAGCCAATAAGCGTGCGGGTAGGCTCTGACATCAGTGTAATGCCAGCAGCCATGTTGGCTGCTGGCATTACACTGATTGGCTGGCCAGAACCCGTGATCGGGTGCTGTATAGCACCTGACCAGCGAGTTCGGCTCAGTCTTAGCCAGGGAGAGATGAGGATAGGAAGGGAAAGTCAGTGTAGGGAGAAGAAAAGTGCGTTTGAACAACAAAAAGACCCAAAAGTCCTTTTTAGGACTATTGTGTGTGGGGGCAGCAGATATATTTTGTTTTGGGGGGCAGAGTTTAAAAAAAAAAGTCACATATTCCGTTCACTGTGCCTAGCCGCAGATTAGCAGCACATTCTGTTTAGTGTGCAAAGTTGCAGATTAGCAGCACATTCTGTTTAGTGCGCAAAGTTGGAGATTAGCAGCACATTCTTTTTAGTGTGCAAAGTTGCAGATTAGCAGCACATTCTGTTTAGTGTGCAAAGTTGCAGATTAGCAGCACATTCTTTTTAGTGTGCAAAGTTGCAGATTAGCAGCACATTCTGTTTAGTGTGCAAAGTTGCAGATTAGCAGCACATTCTGTTTAGTGTGCAAAGTTGCAGATTAGCAGCACATTCTTTTTAGTGTGCAAAGTTGCAGATTAGCAGCACATTCTGTTTAGTGTGCAAAGTGTAAAAAATAAAAGTCACTTATTCCGTTCACTGTGCCTAGCCGCAGATAAGCAGCACATTCTGTTTAGTGTGCAAAGTTGCAGATTAGCAGCACATTCTGTTTAGTGTGCAAAGTGTAAAAAATAAAAGTCACATATTCCGTTCACTGTGCCTAGCCGCAGATAAGCAGCACATTCTGTTTAGTGTGCAAAGTTGCAGATTAGCAGCACATTCTGTTTAGTGTGCAAAGTGTAAAAAATAAAAGTCACTTATTCCGTTCACTGTGCCTAGCCGCAGATAAGCAGCACATTCTGTTTAGTGTGCAAAGTTGCAGATTAGCAGCACATTCTGTTTAGTGTGCAAAGTGTAAAAAATAAAAGTCACATATTCCGTTCACTGTGCCTAGCCGCAGATAAGCAGCACATTCTGTTTAGTGTGCAAAGTTGCAGATTAGCAGCACATTCTGTTTAGTGTGCAAAGTGTAAAAAATAAAAGTCACTTATTCCGTTCACTGTGCCTAGCCGCAGATAAGCAGCACATTCTGTTTAGTGTGCAAAGTTGCAGATTAGCAGCACATTCTGTTTAGTGTGCAAAGTGTAAAAAATAAAAGTCACATATTCCGTTCACTGTGCCTAGCCGCAGATAAGCAGCACATTCTGTTTAGTGTGCAAAGTTGCAGATTAGCAGAACATTCTGTTTAGTGTGCAAAGTATAAAAAATAAAAGTCACTTATTCCGTTCACTGTGCCTAGCCGCAGATAAGCAGCACATTCTGTTTAGTGTGCAAAGTTGCAGATTAGCAGCACATTCTGTTTAGTGTGCAAAGTGTTAAAAATAAAAGTCACATATTCTGTTCACTGTGCCTAGCCGCAGATAAGCAACACATTCTGTTTAGTGTGCAAAGTTGCAGATTAGCAGCACATTCTGTTTAGTGTGCAAAGTGTAAAAAATTAAAGTCACTTATTCCGTTCGCTGTGCCTAGCTGCAGATAAGCAGCACATTCTGTTTAGTGTGCAAAGTTGCAGATTAGCAGCATATTCTGTTTAGTGTGCAAAGTGTAAAAAATAAAAGTCACTTATTCCGTTCACTGTGCCTAGCCGCAGATAAGCAGCACATTCTGTTTAGTGTGCAAAGTTGCAGATTAGCAGCACATTCTGTTTAGTGTGCAAAGTGTTAAAAATAAAAGTCACATATTCTGTTCACTGTGCCTAGCCGCAGATAAGCAGCACATTCTGTTTAGTGTGCAAAGTTGCAGATTAGCAGCACATTCTGTTTAGTGTGCAAAGTGTTAAAAATTAAAAGTCACTTATTCCGTTCACTGTGCCTAGCCGCAGATAAGCAGCACATTCTGTTTAGTGTGCAAAGTTGCAGATTAACAGCACATATTCAGTGTAATATGAAGAAGGCGGGTAAAAAGGGACGGGGAAGTGGACGTGATCCTGATAGTTCAGGGCGCGGGTCAGGACGCGTAGAAACTGTGCCTGGTGCCAGAGCACAAGAAAGAAAGACATCCACCATACCTAGCTTCATGTCTCAGTTTACAGGGCGTCGCAGGAGATCACTCTCGAGGTCAGACCACTGCGAACAGGTGGTCGGTTGGATTTCAGCTGATACTGCTTCCAGTCGGTTAAGCACCACCCTGTCTTCCACCAAGTCCACTCTCAGTAGCCAAGAGTCTGGTCAACATAATCCTCACCCTGATCATCCTTCCTCCCACCATAGAGGGTCTGGTCAAAGAAGTGATCCCATACTGGGATATAGTGAGGAGCTCGTCTCATCACCAATCCTTCATTTGAACCTCTCTCCAAGCACGCTTGCAGAGGAACATGAAATCTTGTGCCCTGATTCACAACCTCTAGAGGGTACCCAATCACAAGAAGATGACAAAGGGGAACGGCATTTAAGGTCAAAGGAAGTGGATGATGATGATGAGACACAGTTGCCATCAAATCAACCACTATTACTGTCTCAAGACCTTGATGAGGAGGATGATATACAGTTGTCAATGACTGAGTATGTGGTGGGATCAAGAAATGAGGAGGATGATCAGAGTGAGGAAGTGGAGGAGGACTTGGTGGACGATGAGGTGACTGACCCCACCTGGGAAGGTGGAGAGCCGAGCGATGACAGCAGTCCTGAGGGTGAGCCATCTGCAGCACCGCAACAGGCTGGAAGAGGCAGTGGTGTGGCTACAGAAAGAAGGCGGACCACACCAAACCGGCCCGCAAATGTTCCACGGAGCACCCCCTTGCATAAACCTCCCTTGCCAAGGGCTAGGTGTTCCGCGGTATGTCGTTTTTTTAAGGAAAGTGCGGACGACAAAAAAATTGTAGTTTGCAACCTGTGCCACACCAGAATGAGCCGAGGCATGAACACTAGAAACCTCACCACCACCAGCATGATCCGACACATGGCATCCAAGCACCGTAATAAGTGGGAGGAACGCCCGGATCGCCAATCTGTGTCTGCAGGCCACACCACTGCCTCCTCTTCCCCTGTTTTCGGTGCCGGCCAATCGCCTGTCGAAGGCGCAGGCCCGCATACCTCCCGCCCTGCACCTGTACCATCTGAAGCACCATCAGCGACCACATCCACTTCCATGTCCCAGCGCAGCGTCCAAATGTCGTTACCCCAGGCATTTGAGCGCAAGCGAAAATACCCAGCCACCCACCCACAGGCCATAGCACTAACCTCACACCTTTCCAAATTATTGGCCATCGAAATGCTGCCATTTAGGCTTGTGGAGACTGAGTCCTTCCGCAGCCTGATGGCAGCAGCTGTCCCTCGGTACGCAGTCCCCAGCCGCCACTACTTTTCCCGGTGTGCCGTCCCCGCCTTACACCACCATGTGTCCCGTAACATCACCCGTGCCCAGACCAACGCAGTTACTGGGAAGGTCCACTTAACGACTGACACATGGACAAGTGCTTGTGGCCAGGGACGCTACATTTCCCTGACGGCACACTGGGTGAATGTCGTGGAGGCTGGGAGCGACTCGGACCCTGGGATGGCACAGGTGCTACCCACGCCGAGGATTGCGGGCCCTACCTCCATCAGGGTTTCCGCCAGCACCTACGTTATTGGCTCCTCCTCCTCCGTTTCCACCTCCGAATTCTCTGTGCGCAGCGCCACTCACCCATCAGCCGGTAGCTGGAAGCAGTGTAGCACTGCAGTGGGGAAGCGTCAACAGGCCGTGCTGAAGCTGATCTGCCTTGGGGACAAACAGCACACGGCCTCAGAGCTGTTGCAGGGGATTAGTCACCAGACCGAGCAGTGGCTCTCGCCACTCAACCTGCAACCAGGCATGGTTGTGTGTGATAATGGGCGTAACTTGGTGGCGGCTTTGGAGCTCGGCAAGCTCACACACGTACCATGCCTAGCGCATGTATTTAATTTAGTGGTTCAGCGATTTCTAAAAACCTACCCCAATTTGCATGATCTCTTGACCAAGGTGCGCCGCGTGTGTGCACATTTCCGTAAGTCATCTACAGCTTCAGCCGGCCTGTTGAAGCTGCAGCAGCGCTTACAATTGCCAGCTCACCAGCTGCTGTGTGACGTGAGCACGCGCTGGAACTCCACCTTCCACATGTTGGCCCGGCTTTGTGAGCAGCAGAGGGCAGTAGTGGAGTACCAGCTGTTACACGGTCGTCGCCTCTCCGTTCAACTTCCTCTAATCAGAAGTGAGGAGTGGGAATGGATGTCAGACCTCTGTGAGGTTTTACGCAATTTTGAGGAATCGACACAGATGGTGAGCGGCGATAACGCTATTATCAGTGTAACCATCCCACTTCTGTGTCTACTGAAACGCTCGCTGCTCACAATTAAAACCGACGCTTTGCATGTGGAAGAGGTGGAAATGCGGGAGGAAGAGCTTACACAAGGTGATAGCCAGAGCACCCTCACTTCGTCTTCTCAGCGACAATTGGAGGAGGCGGAGGAGGAAGACACGGTTGCCTCCGCTACAGAGGGTAGCCATGGAACTTTAGTTCCATCTCTTCAGCGTGGGTGGGCAGAAGAGGAGGAAGAGGATGAGGAGATTGAGAGTCATCCTCCTGGTGAGGACAGCGAAATCTTGCCTGTTGGTACTCTGGCACACATGGCTGACTTTATGTTAGGCTGCCTTTCCCGTGACCCACACGTTATACGCATTTTAGACAACACGGATTACTGGGTGTTCACCCTTCTGGACCCCCGCTACAAAGAGAATTTCTCATCTCTCATTCCTCTGGTGGAGAGGACAAGCAAAATGGTGCAATACCAGAAGGTTCTTGTTGAAAAATTGCTCCAAAATTTTCCATCTGACAACGCTGGCGGCAGAGTACGTGCTACCTTGGCCAACCGAGAAGGGGAGAAAAGGGGAGCACACAGCAGTTCCGAGAAAGGCAGGGCAACACTCTCCAAGGCGTGGGACACCTTCATGACACCCCGCCAGCACCCTCACCCTGATGCGCAGCCTAGTGTCACAAGGAGGGAAAAGTTTTGGAAGATGGTGAAGGAGTACGTAACAGACCGTGTCAGCGTCCTCAATGATCCCTCTGTGCCTTACAACTACTGGGTGTCCAAGCTGGACACGTGGTATGAACTGGCACTCTACGCCTTGGAGGTGCTGGCCTGCCCTGCCGCCAGCGTTCTGTCTGAGCGGGTATTTAGTGCTGCTGGTGGCATCATAACAGATAAGCGTATCCGCCTTTCCACTGAAAATGCTGATAGGTTGACACTTATAAAAATGAACAAGGCCTGGATTTCCCCTGACTTCTCCACTCCACTGGAGGAAAGCCCCGGGGGAACATAAAGTCACTTTAGATATGTTATTTACAATGATGGGAATACTCTGTATTCCCATTCACCCCTTCCACCCAAAAAATGGGTATATGGTTGACTCTCTTCCATATACCCTGGGATATAATTTTTATATAGGGCCAGCTCACCAGCGGGCCCTGTGATATAATTTTTATATAGGGCCAGCTCACCAGTGGGCGCTGTTTGACAATTTTTGTATAGGTCAGCTCACCAGCGGGCCTTCTCATATAATGTTTTATTGGGTCAGCTCTCTAGCGGGCCCTCTCATATAATGTTTTATAGCGTCAGCTCACTAGCGGGCCTTCGCATATAATGTTTAGGATGGTCAGCTCCGCAGCAGACCCTCACCCATAATGTTTTAGATGGTCGGCTCAGCGCACGTTTCCCTCTTAATCATGGCCCCAGTTCAGAAAAATCGAGGACATTTTTGGCAGAATTTGCCTCTGCGCACGTTTCCCTCTTAATCATGGCCCCAGTTCAGAAAAATCGAGGAAATTTTTTGCAGAATTTGCCTCTGCGCACGTTTCCCTCTTAATCATGGCCCCAGTTCAGAAAAATCGAGGTAATTTTTTGCAGAATTTGCCTCTGCGCATGTTTCCCTCTTAATCATGGCCCCAGTTCCGAAAAATCGATGACATTTTTTGCAGAATTTGCCTCTGCGCACGTTTCCCTCTTAATCATGGCCCCAGTTCCGAAAAATCGATGACATTTTTTGCATTATTTGCCTCTGCGCACGTTTCCCTCTTAATCATGGCCCCAGTTCCGAAAAATCGATGAAATTTTTTGCAGAATTTGCAGATGATATACAAGTAAATATACAGCAAATACTGTTTGGTAACAATTTTTCGCCTAAAGTCGTTTTTATCTTCCTTTTTGTGTGTTTTACGGTCAGTCTGTAAAAATGGCGTACTACGGGCGAAACATCATTCCCAGCAGCGACGTTGGAGTCCAAGATGCATCCAGACATCCTCCCTATGCTGTCCCTGAACCATTTCTGTGGTGTTTCCATCATTTTCTGCCCTTTTCCTATGGACCAGGCACCCTCCCCTCATCAGAGCAGGGGGTGCCTGGTGTAATGCTCGAGTCCTCCCATTGACTTCAATGGGGCTCAGGTGCTCGGCCGAGCACTCGAGCCTCTGGGGGTGCTCGGCCAGAGCACCCGAACACCCGAGCATTGGGGTGCTCGATCATCACTAGTACCTATACAATTCAGACCTTAATTATAGCATCATATATTTACATTCATTTCTTTATACTATTTCAAAGTATCTTCCTATGCTGGGCTATGGTGCCTTTCATGTGGGTGTATGCACCAAAGTCCAGCAATCTATATTTTTATTGCTTTCTTATAGCAATACAGTAACATTGCAATAAGGAAGGTCTAAGTGGTGGCCTATGAGGTTGCAGGAAGACCTTTTACAACATCAGTATTGGAGGTTGTGATACTTATCCCAATCTCTAATGAATGGCCAACCCATTGGGGGACGCCAGCCAGTAACATTGCTGTCACTCGCATGAGCCACCACTGAATAATTACTCTCCTGTGTTCAGATTGTCAATGGAACATAGGAGAAAGTTGAGTGAAATTACATGTGTGACAAAATTGTTGCAAGAGGCTGCAACAACTCTCTAGAATTTCTCAAAGAGAGTTTGGTGTGTGTGTGTTTTAGAGCCAAAGTATAGCAAGGTTCTTCCAGCATCCCAGTCTTTCAGTATAAAGATAAGTATTAAAATCACAGGGAAACACAGGAAAAACTACCTGTGGCAGTTCTGACATTTCAACGTGCTTCCATTGAAATCCATACTACAAATTTGTAGCTGCATATCAAACTTTTGGAGGAAAGTTGCTGCATTTGTCTGTGACAATCACATTGCATGTTGCCTGCATGAAATCACTAGGCTTGTGAAAAGAAAATGGGGTCATATGGCAACATTCAGACCTTCTGACAGGCAAGGGTCATTCAACAAAAAAAATACGAATCCGACTAGCCCTGGTCCAAATGTCATTGAAACTTTTGGAAATTCAGAGACTACTACCTGCGCTTGATTTAGACATATGAGATTACTCTTTTTCACTCATAGTGACCTATGAAGGGTATACCATGACAGTCAAGCAAAAGTCAAACATTAAAGCCTTCTGTGAGGCAAAACACTTTCCCAGCATTCCTGCATGAGGCCCTGATAATTTACATGAAGAGATCAAGTTTGTCCCCTGCCCCAACAAAGAAATACTCCTATTCTTCAAGAAGACAGACTTTAGAAGAAGATACCCCAGTAAATAGAAGAAACATGATTATTAAAGCGATAGTAATGTTTCACAAAAAAGCACTTCCAATTAATCTTCATAGTATTTAGCCATGGAGAATGTTATTTCAATACTGTCAGAGCTGTAGTTCATGAGTAATTGAATGATAAAGTATCCCCCTCCAGCCCCTTTTACTTAGTGTAAGCCGCCTCCCCTCAGATGTGGAATCTGGTCTCTTAACTGGACAGGTCACAGCGAGGGACAATCTTCTTACTGTGAACATAAGGAAAACCCTGCCCCCCTTGACATGTTTTTCAGATTTTTCCTTATGCTCACCCAAGATTGTCTCTCTCTGCAATCTATCCAGATAGTCTTGTAGCAGTGAGTGAGCAGTGTAACATCAGTAAAAAGGGAGGGATAATTTATCATTCAATTACTCTTGAACTACAACTCTGACAGTATTGAAATGACACTGTCCATGACCCAAATCCTATGAAGATTAATTTGAGCTGCTTTTATTGTGAAACATTACTATCCCTTTAATCTTCTTAGCAACTCATGCATAATTACACTTTGGCTACTTTATTATTTTTGAGTCTCTTCATTGTTGAACAATATAGATGCTATGTAAATATACATTTGCTATTACACTGTGTTAAATGTTTATTTTCTATTGACTTACTCATGATGTTCATGTATCATACTTGAAATTTGTTTCTATCTAGACCGATGATATTGAATACCCTATTCATAATGCTCAGGTTTGTTAAGTTAATATGCTGATGACTATTTCAGAGCAATAACTCTCATTGCCATATAATCCATTAAATGTTTACACATCTTTGCAGACTGCCTTTTTGCAACCCACCACTTTTGAGGAAGTCTGGATAGATATACAACAAGCAACCATATTTCCATACTTATAGACCACTAAACTGAAATGTAGCATATTAAGAAACTTGCTTTATTAGCATATATATTAAACTATATGGCTAATCACTGATTTTTTTTTTTAATATTTCCCACTCACACAATGATTTAGTCACTCTTCTTATACTAACATGTTAAGTACTTGTAAATGGTTTATTTCCTCCAATTATTCACCATTACATTTTCACCTAAACTTAAAATTACTGCGATCCCTCGTACCATTAAATCATGTATACTGTTTAAAAAAATAGCTTTACAAGTGCACACACATAGCTGAACAAATCAATGATTACTTGTTATTACTTAAATTTAGGGAAACAATCATTCTCACAACCCTTAAGATCTACACCAACTCAATCTTACCACAAATGTAACCCTTTAATGGATTATTGAGTATTCAGTAGATAAAGTTTGCTTGTGTTTATTCCTAGTGCTATGAATGGTCAATATTTATGTAACAAATAGTTCTGCCATCAGATAGAGGGGACCAGAGAGACTGGCCTGAAAGGGATGGGAAAAAATAACTAAGCGCTGTCTCATGTTTTCTGGGATCTGTCCTCAGTGTTGTCCATAATTATTTCATTTTACTTCCCAACCAGAAACAGTAGGATAAGGCTATTATTTCTCTTGTTCAAACTGATATATACTTATTAACATGCAGACAATCGGTTGCATATTGTTAAAGCTCTTATCACATCCTCCCACTCCTGCCTACAGGACTTCTCCCGTGCTGCACCTGAGCTGTGGAATTCCCTCCCCCGCCCCATCAGACTCTCCCCCAGCCTTCAAATCTTCAGACGCTCCCTGAAGACTCACCTCTTCAGGGAAGCTAATCAACTGCCTCCATAAACATTATCACCAAGATTTACCCCTTGCCCGGACCACTGCTCTCAACCTCACTTCTCATTCCCACTCACTGACTGGCAGTTCATGTGTCAGGAGGCACTTACACCCAATAGCACTTACTCCCTGTGTGTCAAACCTACCTTCCTCTAGACTGTAAGCTCTCACGAGCAGGGCCCTCTGATCCTCCTGTTCTCCACATCTGATTGTACTATTTAATACCTCTGTATGTCTATTCCCAATTGTGCAGCGCTGCGGAATTAGTTGGTGCTATATAAATAAAGAATAATAATAATAATAATTTATTCAGTTGAATTTTACCAATATCCAATTAAATTTTAATTCACTTGCCTCCTTAGGGAAGATTGCAACCACCCCCTGTCACACAGCCCTGATTCGCATTCGCCTTTTCACTTGACAATCCTCGCTCAATCTTATCCAGATCAGTCTATTGCTTGTTCATTATGAAACCAGTAAGGGTCCTTTCTATGCTCACTGACCTCTCATGTCATCTTGTATTCCTCATAATCAATGGATTATATCCTATATTCTACAAAAGAACCACAACCCTCCCCTATCTACTGCTTGTCTCTGTTATTTATAGCATAACATTTCCTTTTGCTGTGTAGAATTTCTGCACATCAGTAAAAAATAAAAATTCCAAAATTCTTGCTGATTTTAATGGGTCTCTTAACCCCTTGAATGCTAGAGAGGAAACATGTTAAACATCTGCATTTTAATCACTGGGAATTTTGGGAAGCATCTCCTATGGTGCAGGTTTCCTCCAGAATTGCACCAGTTTACTTTTATACATAAGGAACAATGACCTATATGTATAAATGCAAAGTGGTGCAAATCAGGCAGCAAACCTACTGCACCTAGAGAATCAAATAAAAATGTCCCAAATTTGATTTATATAGATGGATGTTTTAACCAACTGTATACTTCAGAAGTCTCCAATACTTCAATTTTGAGAGTTTTCTAGCATTCAAGGATGTTAAAGCCCATTTAATGTAATTAAAGTTACATTTGTCCTCATGGTGCAGTTGGTTTGCCCCATAACTGTCAGGCTTCATTTTTATCCAAAAAATTGAAGAACCCCACTGTGCCACCAACAATAAAGATTACATTCCCTAAAACTATTTATACTACAAACAAATGGCTAACATAGGCAGTTTTTAATTATCTTTAAACTTATCCAAGTTTATTTTAATGTGACAGGTCCATTTTGAGGACATTGGATAAAACAACAAGGTCTAGATTGGAAGGAAGTTTGAGAAGCTCTGCCACAAGCATAGTTAGGCTGGAGGCAATTAAGCATCAGGTTTTCAGAGTGTTCTGATAAGCAATTAGTGAATTTGACCACAATTTTAATGCATTCATTGTCTGTCATTGGCAACGAGACAACAGCTGAGGTCAAAGGAGATAATGAGGGAACCTAGTAAAAGTGTACATAAGCAGGAGAGCCAAGAATGTGTCTTGAATACAGATGCATAGATTGCTTTGTCAGGTTTGAGATTTGGATTGATCTTGCCATTTTCCAAACAATTCCTATGAGCAGATTTATTTTGGTTTCATTCATCATGCACTTCTTTAATTCAAGTATATATATAAAGTCTGATATTAGCATGAAAACTATAGATTTGCACCTCTGGGTATATAGAGTATAATTGCTTTACTGAATGTTGGTGCACACAGTCCTCCATATTAAGAATTTAAAATAGAACTAGCACTTTATAAAGACTCTGGAAATTTTGAAAGAGCTTTCAAAATCATGTATATTTATGCTAGACATTTTTTTATTTAAAAATATAGTTTATGAGAAATTTAGCTGCACTTATTTTTTTGTGCAAATTAAAAATTAGGTATTTCTGACAGTCACAACCTAGTGTTCCAGATACTAACATTCCACTCTTCCTCCCAACTGGCACTTCATATGAGGAAGTACCCCCTAATTTGCATAAACTGGCAAAAAATAAGGCAGAATAACTCATAAACTATAGCTTTACATAAAGAATGGCTAACAAATTCAGATACAAATTCCTTTCAAAATCATCATTCTTATAAAGTGCTTGCTCCATTTTAATTGAATGTAAGACCTAATCATGCACAGGAAAAAGGAAGAATGTTTCACTGATTTTCTCTGTGCTATATGTATGTATGAATATTTAGATAGTGCCAAACGTACACAGCACTTTACAGAAATAGTAATATTATGATACAAAATTACAGAACAGGGTTAAGAACATCGGGCTAAAGTATAATCATTGCATTACTAGTAGGGGGGAAAGTGCAGCAAAGGGAATCATATATTGTAAAAGGGGGGCCTGTCCCAAAGAGCTTAGTGTTCAGTAACCAGCAACAACACAGGTTATTGACATCCTCACCCAGAGCGATGATGAGTGCCTCTGCTCCTTTTTGGAAGTGTAGCAGCTGTCATCAATAGTATTTCAATTGCAGCAATTGCAACATCTAGCCCTGTAGAAGTAGCAGTCCCTTAGGAACCCTGCAGTCTATGAATTCCACAATATGGAGAAACATCACTCGCAATCCAAAAGCTAAGTATGTTGCTATCTCTCATCTGTCTAAGAAGCATGTGAACAGTGGGAAAGCAGGCTTGCACCTTAGATACTTAGTAGTAGTAGTAGTAGTACAATTGCAACAACATCTAACCCCAGTCATAGCAGCAGACCCTCAGGAACCCCTCAGACTATGAAGTTCACAATATGGAGATACTTCCCTCATTCTCCAAAAGTTAAATATGTTGCAACCTGTTGTCTGTGTAAAAAGCATGTGAGCAGGGGGAAAGCAGACTCACACCTAGGCTCCTCCTCAGTGAGATCCCACCTGAACCACAACGTCAGGTCAGACTGGCAGACACACCATCAAGAGGTCAGAGGTGCCACAACTAGCAGCAGCAGAAGTATTCATATCAATTCCCAGTGCTATGGGGTACATAATAGAAATGCTTTGATGTGTTTTGATGTGTCAGAGAGTGTGCCAATATTTTCTGATCATGCTGAAGAGGGGTATAATTCTGAGTTTGTTTTTGGAGATGACAAGAGTTATAGAGTAAATAAAAGATATAATCATACTGTACTAGTGTCTAAAACCTAGTACATCCAGTCCGTAGCCAGCTCAATAACTGTACCTCACTCCCAGGATTAAACAATCCAAAAATATTATTAATTCATATCAAGCTCTACACAGGCTGGAATAGAAAAGAGAAACTCAGCTTAATATAAAACCAAAATTGCATTTATTATAAGAGGAAACAGCCAGTGAGGACCTCCAGCAGAAACCGAATATCCTCTTCAGTCAAAGTCTTTACATCACTCAGCCCAGTCCTGCATGAGACACTACACCAAATTAAACTGAGGAGGTTACCCCATTAGGTACCCCACTCTTGTGCACCAACTATGGCAAGGCATAATTCTATCTCCCTGGTGGGAGTCTGCAGCAGCTTAACCACCAAGGGCCAAAAATGTATGTAACCAGTAAAAATAGTCTCATAGAACTCAATGTAGCCTGTTTATCTAGATACACAAATAAGAAATCTCAATGATAAATATCTATCAAAATTGTTAAACTCCACATGGAACAGTATACACCTCTACATGCCAGTCCACCCTACTGTGCCAATCATCAGGTGGGCTGAAGTGCAGTTCAGCACACATGAACCATATGGTGCAACAAGGGTTATGGAGACTAGTTCCAGACATCATGATAATAATAAAATGATCACCCAATAACTGTAAAAGTGGAGCAAAAAAGGCTATTTGTGTTCTCAATCAATCCATCTACAGAACACTAGGAAGAACAGAATTAAATTAACTACTCATAACAAATAAGATCAAACTATTGGTAGCAAAAAGGCGCAACAGTAATGTGGTTTTATCCAATATAAGCCTAAAATAATATATGACAAATAACCACAGCCCATATGCTGTGAGAGGAAAAACGTCACACAAAATATATATCTCCTACCTGAGTGTACACTCGAAAAAAAAATCAACGCTAGGGATCTTTACATCCCTAATAGAGAAGTCTCCCATGCATTGTAAAGCAATGTGTGGAAGACTCTTCTAATGATCAAGCCATTTAGCTCAGTGAGATTAGACACTTTTTATTTATCCCCTTTGTTGCAGTTGATTTTCTCCAGAATTACCACCAGAAATTCTCACTTTATAAACCAACTGTCCCAGTTGATTTGCTCCAGAATTGCTTTAAATGTTTCTTTCTAATCCAGCGATATGCAAAATAAGTAGCTTAAAACTGAAATTACAAGGCAGCTTTTATAACTACAAACCCACATGCTGAAAAGCTGTGTGACTGAGTATCTCCTCAAAAATAACCAACAGCTTAGAACAATTCATCACGTAAAATACTTTGTCTGAGATTCACTAAAGGTTGAAGATGGCTCAAAATGTCGATGTCCTGTAGGAGTAGTGTTGAAGGTACATCAACAGTATGCACTGAAGTGTCTTCAACATCCCATCCCTTTCAGGCTGACGAAAATCTGGCCACATCAACATCCATCTGACATGCCTTCACCAGGTTTATGAATTCTCATGACATCTACATTGGCCTATTTCCATATGGAAATGAAGCATAATGACTCATTTCCATGTGGAAATACAGGATAATGAGACCTTATCATATTCAAGGGTATGTTTTTATATGTTAATGTGACACTTCCCCACATTCACTAAACTCTGATAGCAGCCTCTGCTGTTGGAGTTCACAGTCTCAACTTCACATACCTGAGGCTGGTGAGTTTGGGATCTCCCTGTGCTTTCCTATGCAGTAACAGCCCTCAACCAATCACATGCAGGGAGGGTTGTGAACTGCTGTCAATGTGGAAGGGATGCTCTCCCTCACACATCCCCGGCAGTAGACAATCCTGAAGTCTGAAAGCATTCTCTCTGCTGCCCCACTTGGCCAGTAGGGGAGCGGAGGGAACACTTTCAGCACCATGGACAGCATCACTCTCTTATTGATTTGTGTGCCATAGGGATGTGCATTGCTTACCCCTGTGGCACTCAAAGGGTTAAAAAGTATGTCAAGCACTAGAGTTATCCCCTTAGCTCTGTATCATATTTTATACATGTTGTGCACTGCCAAGGGAACAATGCTGGGGGTCATCCATGGGGATGTGTGATTAGCACTTGCTCCCCATCAAGTGATGAATGCCAGGGGGCATCAGGAGGGATCCTGATGCCCCCTATGAGGTCTCCTCCCCTACAGTTGCATTTATAAACTTTAGTTCATATGGTGATGTGTGTGCGTACAGTGAAATTTTGAAGTGCTTTGAACACATTGACAAAATCACATTGCCACAGCATTGACCTTTAGTGCATCTTCTCCTTTATTTGTTTTATTATGTAAAATCCTGCTTGCGTACTTTAGCCAAGCCATCAGACAATTTCCACTGTATAATACAAAAAAATTGCAGCTTTTATTACATACATGTATATATCTGAATCATTTTCATTTTCACTTCCTCAAACTATATAACAAAATATAATAAATTGTAAGATGCATCTGACAAAAATTGCATTGTATCATACCAAAAGTATTAACAGCCCTTTCATCACCAGTCTCTTAGCATAATTGCCTATAATGGCTAAAATTGGTAAAAAAAGCATTTGAGCAGATCCAGATGTGTCAAAGAAAAATATACATCCATTTTAATCTGAAACTCCATCTAAGCAAATAAGATGGATATTATGGATTTAAGAACAATTTGAAAACATGTATAATGGTTTACAAGGTCCTTTTTCATATGATGTTCACTCCCAAAGACCAGAGGCATTGTAAATTACTGATAGTTTTCCATGGATTATGTTAATTTGGACAGTTTTGTAGTCTTCAGACAAAAGGTGAGTATATTACACTAAATTAGGTGAAGCAAAGCTGTGCAGCAGACAAGACTAAAGCTAAAAGTAATGCTGTTGTCTACTGAATTATATTGGGCAAGAAATATATCACATGCTGTAACACTGACTCATAAACTCTATATCCTAGTTAAAAAGACAATCAATTAGCATGAATGTTGTTCTTGTTTTTAGTAGTTTGCATTTTGCCACAAGTTAACTTGCAAAATAATTTACATAAAGTTGAAAAGCTTTCTTCAGACCTGGGGTACGATGCTTTAAAAGACAAAATCTTTAAAAATGTATAACGCTCATGTATTAACATAATTTTATAACATACATGATCACATAGTGAAATGATAATTTAGTTCATATTGTAATTATATTACTTTAAAAATATGTAACTGAATACTAACCCTTTGAGTGCCAGAGGGGTACGGAATGCATTGCAAAGCACTGGCACTCAAAGGTTTAAGTAAAACAGTTATTCATAGGTCCTTGTCCCACCTCCTAAAGGACCTGATACTGTCAGTGGCTGCCTCATTTATATTGGCTGTGCATGTAGGTGTTGATGATAATGCAGCCAATGAAAGACATCAGCTGTCTTTCCAAAGCTCATAACACTAGCTTTGGGGACAAAAAATGGGTTGGAGAGAAGTCTATCTGTGCAATTCAGTCTGTTAGTTTATAAAGTTGCTACACCCAGAGGTGAATGTAGCAGTTATTCACTAGAGTAATGCTGAGTTTTTATTTATGTCATATTTATTTACATTGCTAGCGAATTAAACATAATTTAATTTAAAGTGCAGATCACATGAAAAAATGTAGAATAAGGATGTTGAAGCTTTTTAATTGAAACGTCCCAGGACCGCTGGTCCTTAAGGGGTTAAGGAGTAAAGGAGAGATTATCTGAAGGATCCTTTAACTGGTATCTTTCTCTCACACAGTGTGACCAAAACCATGCTGTTTTTATTCCTAGTTATATTAACCTTCTCAATACCAGAGAAGTGTCCAATGAGATGAACATCCTTCTGGTTCTCAAGGATCATTTCAGATTTTTTTCCTACCTCTAGACAGCACAGTTGTGGCATTGTCCTGGAAATGGCATTGTTGCCAATGTAACAGCACTCTAACCTACTGCCAAAACACATAGCCAGCAACATTAAACTAAAACAGGGACAGTACTGAGTATCTTCATTATTCACCAACAGATGTCATATGCTTGCTGATGATTATAGAATTTGTAGTCTAAATCCAGCTAGAGATTCATAAGATGCCCTCTCTGATCTATTTGCCCTTTCCTTTCCTTTTTACTGACTTCCAATTGTCCCCTCCTTACAGTGCGGGTAATTATGGGTTTATATAATAGGTTTATATAATAGGTAAGTTTCACCTATTTGAATAACATAGGCTGGAAAAGGAACCATTCTCATGAAATGTTCTGAGCCTGGTGTGCACTAACGGAAAAACATTTTTTTTTTACCTATAGTCCATAGCATATGGCTGGCTGTATATGTTCTAAAATTCTTAATTTCCATAGATTTTACAACCATTGCAGTACAGATGTCATATCTGGAAAATATATGAACAATGATATTGTAGTTGCAGTAAATTTGTGGTGTAATTACCTGGCGCTAATGAATACAGTAGGAAATGCAATAGTTTTGAAATATTTCAATACCCTTGAATGGAATTTCATACTGCAATCAGTACCCAGTGCAAACAATGAACACGTTTAGGGTATCATAAAGTATGTGTTTGTGTGGTTCTATGGCTACCAGTGGGACAAGGCTGTGGAAGCAGTTACTGTATGTGTGTTTCTATGGCTGCCAATGAGATAGTAGAAGAAAGCTGGGGTGTCATATAGTCTAAGTGGGATTCTATGTTAACTAAGGATACACTGGGTATCAGACAGTGTGTGTGTGTGTGTGTGTGGTTATGTGGCTACCAAAAGGACAGTGAAACAAGGCTGAGGTGTCTGTCAGAATATGTGTGGTCCAATGGTTAACAAAGGATAGTGGAACAAGGTTAGGGTCTGAAAACAGCATGTCTTCTGGTTCTGTGGCTACAAGCTGGACAAGACTGGAGAAGCAGGTAGTGTGTGTTTGGCTCTATGGCTATCAGTAAACAGTTTAACAAGACTTGGGATTGGGAAGCAAACAGTGTATTTGTGGGTTTATGAGTTCCAGTAGAACAGTGGAAGGAACATAGGGTAGTAGGCAGTATGGGTGGGTCTATGGTTAACAGAAGGACACAGGAATAAGTCTGGGGAAGCAGACAGTGTATGTGTGGGTCTATGGTCACCAGTGTGAAGTTGAGCAGCGCTGGACATCAGACAGTGTATAGTTCTGTAGCTACATGTGAAACAAGGCCATAATGTCATACAGTGTATGTGGGTGTCTGTGACAGATAAAGTGCATATACCCTGCTTCACCCATTTCCTCAACCTAGTTGCAACCACATTTTGGTCACTCACATTTTAGCCTGTCTTATAGTGCTCACAGTGTTTTATATTCCATACAAGAGTATAACCAATGGAAGACTTTGGAATGGGCTCCTTTAGTCACCCTTGTCAATGGCAACCCATGTTAGGCCTCTGTGAGCTCCTCAAACCTTTTGAGGAGGCCACCTTGTTGATTAGATATGCTGGTCCAGGGATAAGTGAAATACTTAGACTTATTTATGGTGGACGATTCTGATCGTATTGACAACACAAATTTGGACCAGCTGGTTGCTAGGTTATGAAAAGTATCTAAGAATAGTGTCTATAAATAAAAAATTGAGGAATACATTCTTGCTACATTTCTAGACCCTTGATTTAAGCACAAAAGGTCAAAATTTTTGCCATAATGTGATCATATTGTGCCCAGGCATGATCAGCATTTCTTGGACAAATTGTATTCTGTCAAAGCTTATAAAGAAATTCTTATAGATCGAGTTGAACATCATAATGTAGATGGGGAGGGGAAAGAAAGAAAGAAAGAAAGCTATGTACCCAAAAATAAGTAGAAATCAGAGGGAAGTCATAAAAAGATTATGCCCTCAACAGAAACATCCCATGAATTAGAACACATGTCATCATTCTCATCACAGAAACCCATTCTGGTTTCTAAGGAGCATCAGTAGTCTAATATAGGTGGTAGTGATGGTGGTGAGGGTTTACATGGTGGTGGTGGTAATGGGGTTATGTAGTGGTGGTGATTATGGCACTGGCACTTCTCTGTGGAACTTGCTTAAGAATATAGTCAAGCTTGAAGGAGTGTCCCCACTGCATGCAAGATAGTTACTCCCTACCTGCACAATTCCATTGTTCTAAGCAAAAATGATAACTCACTTGAGTGCTGGAAAGCTATTGGTGTGGCTAGTACCAGCGTAGGTTGCAGTGAAAACAGAGAGGTATTTCAGTACTGCTTGTTAAATTGTTAATAAGAGTAAGACATGGCAATCCAGCAGTAGTGTGGATAGAGTAATACCAGCATCCAATACAATACAATTATCATGAAACAGAAGAAACACAGACAGAAGCATATGGTTCATGTACAACTAACAGCAGCACTGATGATGCAGATGGATTTGCATTGTCACCAGGCCACTACCAGCCACCAGGAAGGACCAGTGCTATGATCATATTTACTCACTGTCTCCATTGCCACAACACCGCCATCTTCAACAAATCAAGGTGATTTTTTAAAAATATTACTGACTCCTTTTATGCAGTTGGTTTGCACTAGAATTGATGCAGTTCTTCATTATGGAAGCCTGGTAGGGCTTCTATAATTGAGTTGAATCAAAGGTTCTGTGTTATTTGGCATTTTTCTTGCAGAAAACAAATTGGCTGAAACTTTGGATTTCAGTTCTGATTGGTAATCCCTTAAATCCCTGCAAGTTTCATAAAAATGTATTTTGTAGTTGAGTACCAGTCTGCTGAAAAAACTATACCCGATTTGTCCCCTATGGTACAATTGCTATGCCACAAAATTGCTTCAGTGCAAACTGTATAATTTTCAATGTATTAGAGTTCTCTCTCTCTAGCACCCAAAAGGTAAATATTATTGATAATGTCTGTGTAAATACTTACCGTATCATATAAGTAAGAATAATTTTCTGTCCTTAATGCATTTAATCATATCTGTGGATAGAATTGACTGTGTAGGTGACATTATCAGGGTACAAAAACACCTTAACAAAATTCCTGTTTCCTAATCCTGTGTCATGTCTGCTGCTATGTATTATGCATAATGGAGCTTCAAAGCTCTCTTGACAAGTGAACTTTTATAATTTTCATTTTGCCTCAAGAGCCTATAAATTTTATGATATTTAAAGCTTTCAAGCTCCAAATTTTTATCAACCTTGAACACACTAAACATGAAATCAATTAGCCCTGCTTTACGTCAGCATAATATTAGTCTCTATTTAGATTTTGATTTTGCTTAACTAACAGTTAAATAATGCATATTGCAACATTATGATTTTGTAGTTTGAGAATAGTTTGTTCGTTATAATTAAATGTTAAAAGAGGCAAAGTATTAAATGAAACCTGGTTATTATTCGCAGAGCAGATTCTTAAAAGTTCAAATTGAGAAAATAAGTTTTCCCTCTGAATTAATTATTTTTTTTTTTTTTTGCTTTTAATACCTAGCTTCGAAATTAATTAAGCAGCAGAGCTGACAGAACTAGAACAAATGCATCTTTATCAAATACATGCCACATTGTCAGTAATTTGGAACACATTTTGAGGCTCATATACTAAGTAGAACTGTACAAATCAAGTACACAAGAGACAAATAAAAATTCCCCAAATTCCTATTAATTTAAAGAGATATTAATAATTAATAATGAAACCTATTTCTATATATAACTATCCTATAACTTCCATGGTCTATCCAGCTGAGTAAAAGAAGAGTACTCCCACATTTAGTCAAATGTTATTGCAGTTCAAACTTGTATTTTTTGGGTGCAGTACCTCCATGGCCTGACCGTAGCTGTTCTTAGTCTGCTGGCCATGGAGGTACTGCACCCTCAAAAATTCAATTATGAGCTGCAATAATATATGAACAAAACATTTTTCAGCAGTGGATGAACCCTTGTTTTACTCAGGATAAACTCTGCAGATTTGTGCAGTACGTTCAACTGTCACCCAGCTGCCTCCGCTTCTGCCTTGGATCTGGGGGAGCACAGACAGGTTGTAAGCCGTAAAGAGCGGGGCCCTGTATATGGGCTTCCTAACTAGTTATTCTATATGTTGGGGCTTGGTCTATTTCTGTATTGTAAATGAATGCCTGCCTCTGTAATGTTTTTAGTACGGTTGCATTATTTTATAAAAAGATATCAAATGGAAAAGTTATTGGTCCTACAATTGCAACATTTTGCCAGAAAGAATTGACATTTCTTTCACTGTACAATTAAGGATTTATTGTATTACTGTTGATTCTTATAATCCATTTAGCACATTTTTATACCTCATCTTCTATGTAAAACGTACAGTTCCTTTCTTATGTTGATTAATATATATTACACTGCCAAATAATGTATTCTAAAAAGGGCATTTATCTTTTAGACAGTCTTTCAAAACAAATGCCAATTATATTTAAGAATTCTTTGTTTGAACAATTTTAATCTATTGTGATTACAAATTTTCTCAGTTACATTTTGGATTTCTATTTCACATCTAAGCTCTATTGTTCCCTAATCAAAGCTCTTTGCTCAATTAGATACATTTAACTTGATTGACTATTGAAGCAGTCCATCATATTGTGAGGATCTCTAACAATTTTAATTTTAATAACAAATACTTCTCATGCAGATGGAACATGGACTCAGACGTTTATATGTACACATCATAGCCTTACAAAGAAATAGTGAAATAAAATGTACATACTCATCACATAAAAGCACCAAAAGTGCAATACTTTTCTCAAATTAGTAGATATTGGGAACAATAATTCTCAAAAAAAGAGAGAACAAAACAGTGTAATACAAATTTAAACATTAAAACACATTAAATGCTACCCAAAGCACTCACAAATAAAATGGCAAACAGGTGATTACATAGCTGTTTGCTAAAATCGCTTATAAGAAGCTCCTGGACTCTGGACTAAACTCCAAAACCACACACATTCACCTCTTGTGACAATCAAATCTTCAATTGTAAAGTAATAATCATTCACATTACAGAGTACTCGGTGGGGCAATTTAAAGCCCTTTTTAAAGGAACCAGTAATGCTGACTGTACAAACTTTGCCCATTAAAGGGATAGTAATGTTTCATAATAAAAGCAGCTCTAATTAATCTTCATAGTATTTGGGCCTTGGAGAGTGTTATTTCAATTCTATCAGAGTTGTAGTTCAAGAGTAATTGAATGATAAAGTATTCCCCTCCCACCCCTTTTTCTGATGTAACACTGCTCAGCTTATAGCAGCAGGGAGTGTCCAGGTAGATTGCAGAGAGGGACAATCTTCAATTAAGATAAGGGAAAAAGCTGAAAAACCTGTCAAGGGGGCAGGGTTTTCATTGTTCTCACAGTAGAATATTGACTCTTGATGTGAGCTGTCTGGTCTATGGACTGCATTACACATCTGAGGAGTGGGGGCTTACACTAGGTAAAAGGGGTGGGAGGGGGAAGCTTTATTGTTCAATTACTCTTGAACTACAACGCTCACAGTAATGGAATAGACTCTCTATGGCTCAAATACTATGAAGATTAATTGGAGCTGCTGTTTTTATGAAAAATTGCTATCATTTAAGTCCACTTAAATATAAATGGCTTATTAGCATTTTGTCTAAACAGACTTATTCATAGCCTGACCAAACCTGATTGTATATATATATATATTCACAATAGTATAATAAATACAATATGCAAATGTTATATATATATTATCAAATCCCATAATTATGGTGTTTGATATCACCCTGTTCAAAGATAAGTAAATAAGCATAAGGAATTAAATAACCCAAAATGTAAATGAAATAATAATGCAGATATAATATAAATATCTGAAAATGTTATTTCTCTGAAAAGGGAGAAATCAAGCTTTCCATATTTCAAATAAAATGATAATTCACAAATCAACAACATGAACAGAAACACTATACATATGACCAAATAATATATAGATATTGATATAGCCCATAATAACCTAAAAAAATTATATTATTACCATCTACAATTATAAAAATATATTTAAATAACAATGGGACATTTAAACCACATGGATGTCTAGTTTTTAAATGATAGGTCCAATAAGCTTTTTTTTCTTAATGGGGCAACACCTGTATCTTCCCCTGTCCAAGATTCTCTAACATTATCAATAACCATAAAATAAAGTCCCATTGGATTACTGCCATGGAACCAAAAATGTTTGGTTACACTATGATTCATAAAACCTTTTTTTATGTTTTAAAATGCTGACCAATTCTAACTTGTAATGATCATGATGTCTGTCCTACATACTGCTTTTGGCAAGGACAGGTGATAAGATAGACTAAGATTTTACTTGAACAAGTACATTTTTGTCAACCTTTACTCTATATAGTTAACATATTTTTATTACAAAGAAAACAAACGCTAGAAGGATTAAAACTTTAATCAAGAATAAAAGTTGAATGAAATAAAACAATTATTAACTATATATTTATCTCTTGAAATATTTAATTTAGTTAGGTTAGTTTAATTTTAGTTGTAGCCATAAACATTTGAAAGAGTCTGAGTATTCAAAAGATGTGAGACCTTGCCACATTTTGTTCCATTTTTTATTTGCAATAAATATGTAAAAAAAAAATATACATATGAAGGAAGCACCATTAGTATAGTCTGTTGCTTCTTGCAAATGCACAGTTAATTTTCAAGGATAAAGTAAATTAAATTAGGTTGCTGTAGTAAGACATTGGAGAGATTCTGGTGCAAACCAATTGCATCACAAGGGACAAACAAACATTTCTGTTAATTTAAATGGGGCATCTTGAATGATAGAGAGGTCCCTGTGCATTAGAACACAGTGCTACTGTATTTGCTGGAGTAAAATTCATTTTTGTTTTGCAAAGAAAGCTCTGGATCTCTAACACCAAATATTGAAATAGAAGAGACAGGTGCATCCAGAAGTCCCTCAAAGATGCAAATGCTACTACTGTGAATACTGAGGTAGATCTTATAGATGACAGTTGAAAAGCCTTTATGCCCTGTACTGAAAATTACATTTTGAACAAATGTGTAAAGTATTTTTTAAGACTCAATTTTAAATTCAGTTCTACCCAGTTAGGGAGTAATTTTATTGATATATCTTATTATATGATAATGATTGGACATTTTGTTTCTTCTAAAAATGTTAGAGGTAAAAATCAAAGTAATGAGAGATCAAATTGAAAATAAGCAAATTATAATCAAAACCATGGGTGATGGTGGGACAGACTACATTCTGCCTCAGAGATAAGTGAATTTTAATATTGATGCTACTTTTTAAACTCATAAAACTTTTAAGTTTAACCTTTTGATTGTCAGAGGGGTGCACAGTGCACTCAAAGGCTTAAAGGGGAACCATCACCTGTCTACTTCTTGCTACCATATGAAATGGAAGCAAAAATATAAGAAGACATTTATTTTTTGTTTCCTCAATTTTTTAGAAAAGCCATTTACAAAATCCACTGTTCAGCTTGACTGCTGCACAAGCGGTGCCACAGTCATGTAGTTGTACTGCCAGCAATCCCCCTCCACTACTAAGCGCAGGATGTTGGTTTTTACTGTGTATTCATTGCCCAGCTTGTTCCTTCATGTCACTGCTGCCTGCAGGCAGCTGTTTAGACACACTACTGGAGGGAAAACATATGGAAAATGATGGGGAGAGCTCTGTCAATCATTTTAAATGGGGGAAAGATGGCTACACGCTCTTGTCTCTGCTGAAATTCCTTAGTATGTGAAACGGGCCACTTTGATATATTGAGCAAATGTTTGGTGACAGTTCCTCTTTAAGAATCAACATTATTTGCCAATCAAGGGTAATAAAATGGGTACCAGGTTTGTCCCAAGTTATGTAAATCTATTAATTGGGATTTTTTGAGCTACATCACATTTGACGGAAGTATGGTGCTCTATTGCAGATATATAGATGATACAATACATTTACAAATGATAAATATAAGTGCCCGAACCACTTCATTTTATATATGAATAATGTATGGGAAGTACACCTTTTAGTACATTTTTTTTATAAAACTACAGTTCAGTATTTAGATTTGGAACTTAACGTTAATAAAGAGGGTGATATTGAAAGTGACACTTTTTAACATTAATACTAATAGATTTTTGTATTTGTGGACTAGTGAAATCACATTCACATCTACTTGTCCCTTATCACCACTAATGTGAATGTGATTCCACTTTCTAGTAGTGTTCTTCCTCTTGGTACCGCGGCTGCTGTTTAAGAAACAGAAGCACCACCACTGTAGATGCCTCTGGTGAACAACATCCTTCTACAACTCATCCTGCCCTAAAAATCATGGATGTAAGATTATTTTTCATTGGAAGCAGTCACTGTGCAATTGTCATCAACATTTGGTAGGACTATAGTGCCCTCACTTTACTGTAAGTTGTTGGGGTTTTGAAGGACCTGCTAGGAAAGGCTGGTGTCCAGTCAGTGCAATTTACCACTGATTTATGGAGTGCTCTGATTGGCCAGCAATTGATAACGAGGGTGCGTGAGAGGCAAAGATAAAACAGGATGCAGTTACAAGAGGTGGGAGAAGATTCCACAGTTGAGCTGGAGGAGTGTGGTGTTCTTCTGGGACCTATTAGTAGCAGCGCCAGTAGCACTTCATCTTGTTCCAGTGGAGCAGCTGCTGCTTTTTATGCTGAGGCAATGGACAGATTATGCTTCTGACAAAAGAAAGCGATCCCCATAAATAGAAAAAGTGCTGAGTTTGAGGTTAAGGCTTACCTTGCAGAACCTTCTTTGCTCCCAAGTACAGATTCCTTGACCTTCTGGAATAACAAGAGGGCTGTTTGGCCTACTTTGTCCCTGGTAGCCCAGGAGTTGCTTTCTTGCCCCCAAAACACTGTCCAGAGTGAGCGGGTATTTTCCATAACAGGGAATATACTTAGCCCCCAGCGCTCTAAATTTGCCCCCACCTCATTTAACAAATTACTTTTTAAAAGTCAACTTGCCAAAGCAGGGTTACCCTGCTCTCAGGTTCGATGCAGATTAGAAAAACAAAAAGGACTTCATCTACAATCATCCATACTACCATAATACGCTGAGCGCTCTAGCTTACCCATACCCATACCTAGCTCTAGAACCGTGCTGTATCTAGCTACTGAGTCCTGCCTGCTCCAGTGTTCTGCGGTTTGCTGCTGGCTACATCTACAGTGTTTCTGTCATCCTGAGTCCGCCCCGCACCAGTGATCCTCAGTTTTCCTTCTTCCTTCAAATTTAGCTACATCCATACTTCATCTACTTTATCCATAGTACCATAAGGCTAAAGCTCCACTTTACCCTGTTCCACAGTCTTCATTTAGACCCTTGAAGTAGTTCCATTTGTTTTTATTTATAACTTTTCATTTTTATTGTACTTTTTAAAGAATTTTAAATTTGAGGAATAATTAGGACTGTCGTCCAATTTCGACCGAGTCCAACAGGTCTGGTCTGAATGGCGGATCCTCCAAATGAGAAAAAAAATTGTCCTAATTTTAATTTTACCAAAAATGTTTGTTGTGCACTAGTTTAGTGAATAATTGAGAATATACCAAGCTCATGACAGAGAGGTCAAATTATTTTTAATGAGTGTTGTGAGTTATGGAAAGTATCAGTCACCCACCACCACCCAGTGACAGCACTTGATTTTTTTTTATAGTTGGTTTAACATAAGGTGCTGGCTATTGTTCTTCTTAATGAAAGCAGAGCAGTGCTAAGTGGGATCATAGCCCCCCACATACACACATTGTGCACATTGCAGTTGTTGATAACAGCAAAGTTCCTTCCTGCTACCAAAGAAAAATATTACACCATCTATTATTTTAGAGGGAGTTCAGGAGAAGAAGTATTATTGGACATCGTTTTATCAGATGTGTCTGAATTGATGACTGATTGTTGTGGTGCTGCTGACTCAGCAGTATGACTAGATGGAACCATCATCACCACCTATCTCATATCATCCTGCTACTGGTTCAACCACTACCGTCTGTTTTGATGATGATCCAAGTCCAATGCAGCTGCCTAACCTTAGGCTCAGACAACTTAGAAGCAGGAAGTAATTAAGCAAACACCATAATATCACTGGTAAGAGAGATCTGCAGGGTAGCATAATGTGTCTGGTGGTGGTTTTCCACCACCACCTGGCATTGGGCCCATAGCCCTGCAGTGCAAGCAATTTTTTTCAAGGCTTTCACTCTTTCAAACCTTAAAATATGTTTTAGGCTTGTCTTGTTGCAACCCTGCAAACATTTTTTCAAGACTAGCAGAACTGTCTTTCTGTAAGCTAGCTAACAATTATTTTGGAGGCTTGCATTTTAAGCCTGTCGCTTACCATTATTTTCAAAACATAATTTAAAAAACAAAAGGTTTTATTAGATGCTGGTTCACTTTTAAAAATGTTAGTCTATCAGCACTGTTCCTAGCTAGATTTATCCTACTGTCATCATTATCAACATACCCAGAAGCACTGAAAACCAACTCTGACTGCACATTTTCTGGGGGGCGTCCAAGGTTTCCTATGGCACACAAGTGGTTATGCACTAATGTGTGATAAAGGGGTGATAGAGCGGAGATGACTTCTCTAGTGATATCAGTTCTCCAATTCCTATGTTACTCAATGGGGCAAATGCATCAAGATGTCTCCCACTTGAGAAATTGTAGTGCATTGGCTCCATACAATAACACATTGCAGAAGTGATATCAGTGAAGAAGTTATCTCCACTTTATTACCTCTTTATCACACTTTAATGCATCTCCCTCACAGTGACAGATTACCTCCCCCTGAGAGAGGTGAATTGTTTTCCTTCTAATGTTAACCTGTATTCTGAAATCTTTGGGGATGTTATTTTTGATGATGATGCTTACTACTTTTTCACTATCCTTTCTACTAGTTTTTTGCCAAGCATTATCTCACTCTCATCCTACAGAATAAACCTTCCACTTGATCTAGGAGAATTTCTTTATATTCTTTCACGAAATCCTATTCCTTAGAGTGCTGCTGTTCATGCACTGGCACAAACTCAGAAATGTTATGTTTAAAGTGGTAACCCCGGCAATGTTGAAAGAAAGTATTCGTCTTTGCTTTTAATGGACAGTATGCGAGAATCCTGCAGAACACATTCTGACAAGTTCTAGCTGTGTCCTGTCTGTGTTGTATCTGTTGTAAGAATTATTAACCATGCTCTTCATTTTTTCTGTTTTATATATAAAAGCAGAAGTTTCACACTAATTCTTGCACCAGAACAATAAACAAGCAAGGTGGCCTCCTCAAATGTTTTCAGTTGCTCACATGTCAAACAAACCTGCCATTGTTCAGGGGGCTAAAATGCTACTTCAAAGCCTTCCAGTCAGTGTTCTCTCTAAGCTGAGTGGCTGCATGGCAGTGTAGTTATTTTAACCCTCCACCCTCCACACACTTTGAACTCTCTCAACTCTCTCCATTTGCAAGTTATATGGTAAACACAGGAAACTTTCATGGGCTCACCAAAAGATATCACAATGGTTAATCTTATAACTGCATGATGAAGACCACACAGAGAGAAAGCAGCAATCTACTGCCTTCTGTCATGCCTGCCATTCCCTGCTGTGTGGATAAGTCATCTACAAAAGGTGAATGATCTTTCTGACCCCTCTAATCCTAATTACTGATTTCATTATGAGAAGCATTAACATTTTGAGTGCCACAGGCTTGTACACCACTTTGGTTTGCAATGTATTGCACAATTCTCTGGCACTCAAAATGTTGAAAACCACTTAACCTAGTGAAGCAACTGTTATCTTACTACTAATGCTATCTTGACCACACATTTTGCAGTGAGGAAACATTAACTCTTTGAGTGCTAACTGGGTGCTTTAGGATAATAAAACTTTAATTAACAGCTTCTCAGACTGAGTCATAGTTAATTTACTGCTCCTGCTGTCCTGAGTCGTGAAGTTGCTTTTTGTTTTAGAAGTGAGCAGAATATATATCCACAAACAGAAGGAAAAGCACAGTCTGCATTTGAGGAGCAGTAAAATCATAGTTGCATCACTAGGATTAAGCAGGTTTTAACCTTTTGAGTACCATTGTAGACCCCTTTGACTATCAAAGTATCCATGTTTTTCCAACAGTAAAACAAGTAATCTTGAAGAGGAGGGACAAAGAAAGGAATTAATAATATCCCAAATAGTAATATTGTTTTACTCTTGCTACAGTTTTAATCCTTTGAGTGCCAGAGGGGTATGCAACACGTTGCAAAGCAATACATTGTACAGCCTTATGGCACTCAAAGGGTTAATGTTAAGTCTGTGTCTCTCTCTCTCTCTCTCTCTCTCTCTCTCTCTCACTTCCCCCCCTCCAGTTGCTTGTTCTGTAAGGTGTATAGCAACACTCAGCTCTCCACTGGCTGATTACAGTACTGGCATAATTTTGAATTTGGTGTTCAACAGCTGGAGGGCCATTGGTTGCTGAGTAGACAGTATGGGATTATTAAAATGTGGATGTTGCTTTACTAAGAAAGTAGCTTTCAATTTTTTGACATATATATATATATATATATATATATATATATATATATATAATTCATGGCATGGTTGAGCTTAAATACCCCTCCTCTACCTTAAAGTACCCTCTGTTAGGGAATCATCATCCTGTACACTCCATATTAACCCTTTCAGCACCAAAGAGGTGCAAAATGCATGTACATCTTTTGTGTTCAAAGGGCTAATATTGAGTATACTGGAAAGAATGCATCCTCTATGCATCCTTTAAGCATAATACTAGCAGCACCATATCCACACATTACAATGCAATGCATTGGGCAGTGACACCCCTATAGCACAAACAGAGTTAAAGTCAGGTGGAAGAATGTATTTAGGGCATAAACAGTCACATCTGCTCCTCAACAAGTACCACCAGTGCACGTTTTCAGGATAACACTGCCTCAGTACAGGTGGATCATTTAAAGAGATTAAGCCACTGATTCAAAATGCTTCTAAAATCATGCATTAGTGGTACCTCTTGGGGATATGCTACTCCTGATCTAGGGGATAACATATTTGTGTTGTGAATGTTGTGGTTAACCCAGCCAGATGTTGAACAAGGCATTGCTATGCAGTGTATAGCACTCCTACAGGACTGTGTAGGAGTGAAAGGATGTTGCTGAATATATAGGGGACTACTAGTAATGCTTTTTGTTCTATTTTCCAATGTGTTTCTTTATAATAATCTTTAAGGTGACTTTATGCAGTCAGTAACATGACATACTTGCATTGAGTAATGTGAGATGGACAGAGACAAAGAGAGGAAAAGGTGATAGGAAGAAGAAGAATGAAGTAAAACAGATGTGGAGAGGGAGGAAGAAGGTCACTGATGTAGAAAGAGAGAAAGAGAGAGAGAGAGACTGACAGAAGGAGAGAGGGATGGAGACTAAAAGAGTGAAAGAGGGACAGAGAAAGAGGGACAGAGAAACATGATTGGCAGAGGAAGAGAGTGGGAAGGAAACTGACAAAGAGAGAGAAGGCAGAAGTTGACAGAGGGAGGCAGGTCAGAGGAATGACAGAGAGAGAGTATGAAGGAGGGAGAGAGATGGAAGGATACAGAAAGAAAGAAAGTGAGACTAAAAGAGGGAGAGAGAGAGAAACGTAGACTAACAAAGGACGAGTAGGAAAGATAATGATGGAGGAAGTAAAGGAAATAAACTGACAGAGGAAGTGAGGAGAGGGAGGAGGGACAGAGAGAGAGAGAAGGAAAAAGACTGAAGGAAAGATGAATGAATCAAGGAGAGAGAGAGGGAAGGATGATTGAAGGGGAGTGAGCAAGAGGGAGAGAGAGAGGAGTCATACTTTTGGATTATTGTTGTGCAGTGTTTACTCCTTTCTAAGAACTCAGGAGTCATGATGTTTGTGTTGGCAGTACACAGAGAAAGAACATTGTAATTGTATTGCTTTAACATCATGACTTGTGGTGGTGGTGGAACGTGTGGGCAGGCTGCAACTCTCTTGTCATCTCCTCCAACTAACTCAGAGTTATACTCATACATCCTTTGTTTTGCATTTGCAGAATAGCAGCAGGAACCATGGGTGTTATAGTAACTAAATAAAATGTTAGCACACTCTCTCACATATCTACGGCAGAAATACTATGTGCTCAGAGCTACATGAAGCTTTAGTAGTACTTGTACTGCTGCTAGATGTTGCATGTGTGAGGTGCTGCTGCTGGTTTCTCTCTCAGTCACCTCTGTGGCTGTATTTCAGGTGGGACCTCAATGAGAATGTTCCTAGATGGCATCTTGCTTCCACCCTGATGACATGTATTTTTTCACAAACAACATGTTTAGCTTTTGGTCATGAATAAATTATTTATATGGTGCAGTGGTTCTCAGCCAGGATGCTGTGGCACTTTGGTGTGACATGAATATCCACTTAGGGTGCTCTTTTTATCTATGAAGTATTTATCAAAAATGTTCAGTTTAAAAATCATATTTATGAAAACAGTTTGTGAGAGCAAATCATAATGGGTTGTTTATATATTTGTACCAGTCATCATATCTTTGACAGGAGACATGAAATATGCTAGGGGTGTCCCAAAAATTCCATATTGTGTATTAGGAGTGCCTTGAGCAAAAACAGATTGAAAACCACTTCCACAGTGGGACTATTACTTCTACATGGGCTAGATGTTGCAATTGTACTAGCATTATGTGTCATTTGTGCTACACTTCCAACAGCAGCATAAGCACCCACCAGAGCCAGAGTTGTGGATGATAATGGTCTGTGTTGCTGCTTACTCTCTAATTGTTTGTGACTGGGTAGAGGGTGCACTTGGAATCAGTAATAATGATGATGACTGACATAATAATTGGGTATTTTTAGGCATCTGTACTTGGAATTTCCAAAATATCTCAGAGTTTTTAAACAGGCATAGTATTCCTTTTCAGTGGAGGAAGACTGAGCCTTTTCCTTTCAGCTAATTTTATGGCCATACAATCTTTGCTCTTACTCTCTGCTTCATCTGTTTCAGAAAAAGGAGAGGACAGTGAAGGGATATTTTCTAAATTAACATCAATATTTAGGATCACAATTAGAAACAGCCAAACTGACTATATATGAGAAGGGTGTTGCATTGTTGTGTGTGTGTGATCTGATATTTAGCATGGTGTATCAGTGATTTACTTTGAACTATGTTTAAGAGTGGGTTAAAAGTTATGATATGTGTACAGAGAAGAGTCTGTGTTAGATATGCAATGGTGTGTAACAAAAGATGTTGTACTGCACTGTGTGCTCTCTGTATATAGTAATATGACAATGTGTGACTGTATATAAGAATAGGATAGATAGATAGATAGATAGATAGATAGATAGATAGATAGATAGATAGATAGATAGATATAGAGCTATGACTGTTAATGGGTAGGCTAAATAAATACAGTACACATATGACTATTAGTCACACAGTATCTTAACTGATTTTAACATTCAATACTCAAGGCAAAAAACGAAAAGAGAAAGTATATTACAAAAATATATTTCAGCATTTAGAAAAGACAATAAAGATGAAAAGGCTTGGTGGATTATCCAGTATTGTACTGGAGAAAGATCAGCAATTCAAAAGGGCATGACATGCAAATATGAAAACTAGTTTTCACACAAGGTAAATGGCCCTTGCCAACTGTAATGATTCAGATGAAAGCTTAAAGTAAGCAATTTGTAAGAAACCTATTGAATAATATTATGGGTTGTCTTTAAACCCTGTCACTTTTGACTAGTCATCAGGTCAGTTGGGATATCTTCAATGAAAGCTTTAAGGTGTTTGGCAGGATATATTTAGAGAGTGACAAATGAATATGTGATTTGAGAGGTCTATGTGATCTGAAGCTTTGGAATACATTTTAAATACAAACACAGATTGCTAAAATTTCCTAAATGACTGACATTGCAAGTAAAGTGAAGAGCAAAGAAACTGCATTGAGAAAGAAGAGTATAACACAGATACAACAAGAATATGCTCAGTGCCATGCATAAATTAGTAATAAAATATTGTAGTCACTATCAATATATAAATCCTTGACATTTCACGAAAATTAATTTTAACATCATGTACAAAACTATAATAGTAATAATTTATTGTAATGGTGACTTGCCATAATCTTTTCATTGGTTTAGCCCCTTGATTGCCAGAGTGGTAAACAATGCATTGCAGAGCACTCAAAGCGTTAAAATAAGGTAAAATGGAATGAAAAAAATTATACACATAAATAAATTAAATACATTAAACAAAGTAAGAATAGAGAAATAAATAAGTGTTGTTGTGTGGGTATATGCTGTATCTTATGTTAATTTGCGTCAATTTACAAAGTTAACCCTTTGAGTACCAGAGGGGAACAGAACACATTGCAAAGCACTGCATTCTCTACCCCACTGGCACTCAAATGGTTAAGAATGCCAATTTCCTCCCCTTAATGGCAGTTGTTTCAAGAGGAAGATAATGGGGCATCCTGTGGGTGTTTCGGGGTGTGTTTCTTTCCAAAGTGTCCTGTCTATGGCTCTAGACTAAACAAGGCATAGACAAAATGTGGTAAATGTATGTAATTTCCCTGCAGATGGCTGATAACATTAGTCAGAGTAACTTAGTTAATGAGGCCAAAAAGGCATTTGTCCATCACGTTTAGTCTTTGCCATATCACCCTTCTTGATCCAGATGAATACAAAAGGAAAAACCTGTTGAGCCAATTTCCAAAGAAACCCCAAATAGTTAAATAATGTTTTCCTGACACCAAAAATCAGTTGGATATCAATGTGTTATCTGCACTGAAACCAGCTATTATAATTCTACATATTGTTCTGAGCTAGGCATCCAATAATATTTTGAAAAACATCTTCAGTATCTGCAGATTCCTATCCTTTGAGTGCCAGAAGGTTATCCAGTTCATTGAGAAGGGTTACATTATGTGCCAGTATGCACTGCAGTGGTTAAATTCACTGGTCAATTAGTTAGTACATTTGCCTCATTGTTTTTTTTTTTTACATGGTATCAAATCAGGCACACTGCTGTGTGAATGGTTCACTCTCATCAGGAATAGTGCCCTATGACTGAAGAAAGCAGAAGTATTCCAATGGTTTAAAAAAGGGGCCAACTCTAAACCAGGGACTTATAGACCTGGGAGCTTCACTTTCATAGTGGATAAGAGATTAGGGGCTGGATTCTATTACAAGTGCTAATTTTATCATTGCTTTTATATCCAGTTTTCCCTATAGACTTCAGTAGGTAAATGTTTGATAAAATGGGTGTGAACATTTAGCATCTGCAGCAGAATCCGTCCCTAGAAGAATTACTAAAGAATAGTATTCATGATTATGTGATTATCAGCAACATCATACATCAGTACGGCTTTTTGAAGTACAGCTTATGTCAATTTTACGAACAGTATATGAAAGTAGTAACCTGTACTAACCTGGAAAAGGGTATACCTGTGGATATAGCATAGTTGGATATTGATAAAGCCTTTGATACGGTGCCTCAAGAGATTATGTCTAAACTTGAAATGGATCTAAGTGAGAGACAATATCTATGCATTGATAGAAATATGGTTATAATAATAGAATACGGAGAGTTATTGTAAACAGAACATTTTTAGGTTTGTCTAAAGTTGTAAGTGGAGTGTCTCAGGCTCTAATGCTTTTTAAATTGTTTAATAATAGTCTTAAAGTAGGTACTGGAAGTAGTGTTTCAGTATTGACTGAGGACACTAAAAAGAAATACACACAGAACAGACAAGGTTTGGATAAAGGGAATAAATAGGCAGAAAAGTGGCAGATGAAGTTTGCTATAGATGATTATAAAGTTATGGATTTGGGTTGCATGAAAAGCATGCAACATATATACTAAATGGTAAACTACATGGGAATTCTTTATTAGAGAGGGTCTGGATAGTAAAAGTAGATTTGTCTTAAAAAAAAAAAGTGATTTTTTTTTTATTATAGTCAGGTAGGGACTTTTATGCTTATTGACTAGTTAACTGTCACATTGGTACTATTCATCAATCAACATGTCCACCACAGGTTTAAGGGAGAAAGGTAATCTTTCTTTGGAGAAGGTGCTAATTGGCAATCTCTTTGTTCCAAAATATCTCTTTTAACAGCGAATCAATATGTTAAGAGTCCAAGTTTTGATCTTTCCTCAGAGGCTCACTGGCGCCTTTAACTCTCAGGGTGCCGTAACCATTAGATATCCACCCAACGATCAAAAGGAGAAATCCTATTACTTGCAAGCTAGAGTTTGGCACTCGTGGATTCCACACAGCCCTATATAAAATACATACAAAAGAAAACTCACAGTATCTCAATCTCAGAAGATTTACTTTATTCAAAAAACATACATATAAATCTCATATATAAGTTGTAGGAGATATATCTCTAAAAAATCAATACAATCATAACAGTCACATAAAAATAAAAATATAGAAATAAAAATCCTTTGGTACGATAATTATTGTTTTTTAAAGAGTAGGACATATTATTAATATTTTGTGTACATTTTGTTTGACTACAGGTTGCATGATATTTCTATAGGATTTTTATTTCTATATTTTTATTTTTATGTGAGTGTTATGATTGTATTGATTTTTTAGAGATATATCTCCTACAACTTATATATGAGATTTATATGTATGTTTTTTGAATAAAGTAAATCTTCTGAGATTGAGATACTGTGAGTTTTCTTTTGTATGTATTTTATATAGGGCTGTGTGGAATCCACGAGCGCCAAACTCTAGCTTGCAAGTTAAGGGAAAAAGGATTGCTTGGATGTTGTCATGGTGGTCATCATCTGAAACATACTGGAGAGATAGTTGTGTCAGCTATTCATAATGACATTATTGCAGACAAGACTTCTATTGGTAGGAAATGAGATACAGAACATCCTTCCAAATCACATCCAGAAAAGGGTGGTAGCAAGAGATCTATAAGTGCCACAGTGCCTTCTGCTAAAAAAGTAAGAGGTTGTGATGATGATGATGATGATGATGATGCATTTACCTCCTCTACTATAACATCTAGCCATTAAGTCAGTAATGGTAGTGTACCAAGCATATTATTGGAGACACATGAAGAAGGACAAAATCATGTGATAGAGGAAGAGTGTGAAGGTGGTGGCATGTCAATGATAAGTGAGGTGGCTTATTGGAGACTTACAAAATTACAGGAAAATGATCAATTAATAGAAAGCAGAGATCAAGAACAGCCTGAATTTCCTAGTAAGGAGATATTTGGTGGAAAAATTTATTCATCATCATTTTCACCACTACCACCAACATCATCGTTATCATTTGTTTTAGTCGTGTCAGAGTTTGAAAATGGGGATGTTGATAGGAGTATCCTGAGTCTTTGGTAACTGATGATGCTGTTAGCACTGAAAGCGATTATGCTGATTTAGAACATGTCCTCCAAATAGATGCTTCTCCCCAATTGCTTCTTCAGATGCTGAAAAAATGCAAACTAACAATGAGAATAATGTCCAGCTAAAATTCTCTGCTGTTTTTGAAAGGTACAGTCAGGTCAGTGTTCCACTTCCACCTTTAGAAAGGAGCAAAATACCTGCTTTTAAGCTTTTTTCCCCAAAGAGTAAATGGAAATAGAAATGTAGAGAAGGCCAAAATCCACAATCCTTGTCATCAAACTCATCATCACCTCTTCCTTCTAATTCTACCCAGTCACAGCAAATTCCACAGAGGTCAAGCCTAGGTAGTAGTGAGAAAAATATCTACCTCCTTTCCTAGTGTTGTTACACTTAGCGCCAGGCTTAGGAGGACTCCATCATTATGAACAGAAGTCTAGAGTATGGAGGAACTTCACTCAGGATGCAAAAAATGTGTAAAAATTATGTGAGCAGGGGTAAAACTATGTCTCATCTAGGAACATCCTCTTTAAGGTCACTCATGAAATACAACCATAGGTTTCAGTGAGATTAATGCTAAAAGGTCAGTGATGGTGTTAACACTGGACTCCAAAATGTGGTCAAGGCATAGTGCTGGTAGTGCTAGTGTTTTAGATGAGTATAATGAGAATGGAGCATCTTTTTCAACAGTGGGATTATCCTAGTCACCCATTTCTTCTCCTCCTGCAGTTAAACTGATGATGACGAGTTGGAGATCTGTATAGGTCACCACTATCATCAAGTTACCCCTTCACCTCCATCATCTCTACTGAGGGCAATACCCTCATCCCCGCCATCATTTATTCACCAGCCATTATCACTAGTTTCATCATGATGTGCATAGACAGAAAAGGTCCAACATAGAAGAATGTCCTGCCAACCCTCAAATGATAAGGGCTTTCAAATGACTGAAAGATTCTGCAAAAGTCAACCAAAAGTAAACATATGTAATGGTAAACTTGCCAAAAGTTCACAGTTGAAATTCTGCATTTTTTGTTTATTTCAAAACAGAGGATTTAAAGAACTGATTTCATGTATTGCACCCTACTGGCATATCCCAAACCACAGTTATTTTTCAAGGATGCCTGTGCCAAAGTTGTACAAGTAGGTAGTTAGTGTCATGGCCAGAAGAAAAATACTTAACTTGCTAAGTAGGGGTGGGTGAAAAGTGAGAAAAAATTCCTGCAAGACTTTTTGAGAAAAAAAAATCACTTTTTTCACAAAGATTTCTCCTTATTGTCTATGCAAACTTTTCCTCCTTTTAGCCAATTACAACATATGTTTTGACTATGTTTCTTATGGTGCAACATTTCCCACCACAATAGTACTTCTTCAGTGGGCTGCAGTGGAGAAATAAGTAGCTGAAAGTCAAAGTTGTTGTGAGTCCTACAGCAACATATGCCTTGAAAGATGTGATAGTATGCAGAGTGCCTTTGTATTTGTTCATAACACTAATGTTGTGCTTAAGTGAGAATGGCACACATTCATGATTATGTCAAGGGATAAAAAAAAATAAAGTACAACATACAATGTGGCATGTGTGTATGGTAGTGATGATGGGGGACTGGTGTGGTACTATTGATGTGTGTGTGTGTATATACACAGACATATCTCTCTCTCTCTCTCTCTCTCTATATATATATATATATATATATATCCTACAGCAGTTTTTACCATTATCATGTTTGTGTCAAATGTAAGCTAGAATTATTCCCAGATTACTGATACACATTACTTATTGGTCATAGCAGTGGTCCCAAGTGTGGTAGTTGATAGCAACCCTTCTTCACATCTCTTCTCCTTCTCCTCATCTATGCTACATTTAATACATTTAGCCTGGCTTTCAGCTTGAACAATCGAGGCACAGCCAACCTGGTAAAATAATTGTGGCTTGGGATATGCCAATGTGGGACTACACATTACATCAGTTCTCTGAAACCTCGGTTGTTTATATCTTGGCAACCTTGCTATTTAACAGGCATACTTTGGGATTGTTTTTGTGAAGTTTTTACTCCTTCCCAGTAACTCAGTGTGGGTTGGCAGGGCATAACAACATGACTAGAGGAGATGGTGGAGGTAGGGACAGCATGTGTGGTCAGTCTATGACTCTTGCCACCTCCTACAGCAAACCCAGAGTCATCATACTCCTCTGCAATAGGAGCCATTGGTGTTATTTGGAATGAACTAACTGTTGGCAGTGGCACACTCTCTGACCCATCTATCACATCACAACATCCAGGAAACTTTTTGGAGTGCTTCTGCTGCTGCTAGTTGTGGCACTTTTGACCTAGTGATAGTGTGTCTCCCAGTCAGACCTGAGGTTGTGTAAGCTATCATTATTCTCAGATTACTGACAAAAATGAATCAGTGTTCATAGCAGTTGTCCCAACATTGTCTTTCCCTGTCATATGTGGTTTAGTCCACTTTTGTTACCTGATACTCAGATGGTATATTTAAGAATGTTAGTCTCACAACACTGCTGCTTAATAGATAAGTCTTAAGGTTATTTACAATATAATCCGCTGCACTGAAAACATGCTCAGACACAATGCTTGCTGGTAGGCAACTAAGGGATTCCATGGTAGTATGTGTCAGTGCTAGTCCCACACAATATTTTGTTTGCCAGTAGTCCATGAAGTTATTGTTTCTGCTGAGAAATTAGCTATTCCACAAGTATGTTGAAACCATCTCACATGCAGTCACACCACTCCTAGGAGCTACACAATGTTCTTGTGTATCAGTTACCAACCCATACTCTGGGAGCAAGTCCCATAAAGTCGTGTCATCACCAGTGTCACTACTACCACAAATGTTTGATTGCTACCCCTGAGACCCATAAATCACCCGGTTTTCAGAAATATGTTTAGAATGGGATGTTCTGGTTAATTTTTCTTCTCCTGCTTTCCTTTACACATTGCTATCTAGTGGTTTCTTTGCCCCTAACTTTCTCTCTCTTATCTTCCACAATGCAACCCTCCACTTGATCAATAAGCATATCTTTATACTCCTTGACAGAATCTGAAATTCAGAAATTTTGTGTTTAAAATGGGGTGAGGTCCAGCAAAGTGATACGAAGATATTCCTTATTGCTTTTAATGAACACTTGCTCAAATCATGCTAACGTCGTTTACCAGCTGGTACGTGTCTGTCTAGTCATTATGGTAAGATTCTTCAGCCATTCATAGTTTTTCTTCAATAAATATATGAGTGAAAGAATTTCTCTAATTCCTGCCCTTACACAACTAACAAGAATGGTTACCTCCTCCAAAGTTTTCAAAGCCTTCCAGTCTTGCATTGTGTACTCGCTAATATCCTTATTCTGCTTGTACAAATTTTCTAAAATGTTCAAAATGGAATTCCCCCTGGTAGGGACCTCTATTTTTAGCTGGTTGTGGGGCAGATTGTAAAGCTATTGTATGGAATAAAATGCATTCCATGCACTGTAGGAGCAGCTAAAATGGGTGCAGATTTTGCAGGTGATATTCAGCATCTCTCTGAGGATTTCAGATTCTGCCAAGAATCTGGTCACAATTAAACTGAGGGCATGGGCAAAGCATGGTACTTGCACCATATCACCTATTCTGGAGGAAGCATGTTTGGGCAATATATGACTTTTACAATCTCTGTGTAGCAGGAGTCATAGGTGCTATTTTGAATGAACGAACTCTTGGCACACTTTCTAATACATCAACCTCACCACTTTTATTATGTGCCCAAGAACCCCATGACATTTTGGATTGCTTCTGCAGCTGCAAGTTGTGGCATGTCTTACATGTTAATAGTGTGTTTGTTCTGCAGGTAGGATCTCTTTGAGGAGGTTCCCAGGTGTGAGCCTGATTTCCCTGATGCTTGCATGATGTTTACACCAACAAATAGAAACATACTTAGCTTGTGGATCATGAGTAAAGTATCTCAATACTGTGTACTTCATTGACTGAGGGGTTCCTGTGGGGCTCTACTACTACTACTACTACTACTACTACTACTGGGGCCAGATGTTTCTGCATTTCTGCTACTTCTAGGTATCATAGGTGCTGCACTTCCAATAGCAGCAGAGACACTCATCATAGATAAGGGGATGAATTTTGATAACACTGTGTTACTGGTTTCTGAAAACTATTAGTGTGTGTGTGTGTGTGCTTGAGTGGGTCTTTGTATTTTTCATAATCTATTCTTGTCCAAGGTCAGACTGTCCAATAGTTTTCTCAGACAGTGCTCTTTTTCCATGGTGGCAGATTGAGCCTTTGCCTTTCAGCTAATTTTTGACCATGTCATCATCTCTCTCACTCTCAACTTCATCTGTATCTGAAGAACATTCTGGAGGGATATATTCTAGATCTACATCATCATCATCAGTCATTAGGTCATTCGCAGCATTGCCTTCCACTTCTTCCCCACTACTTTTATATTTCTCTAGACTTTTAGAGGTCTCAAACAACTTATTTTTACTTTTCTTCTTTGAGGGATTTTTGCAATGCTCACTACTATGTTCAGAACAGGTGTGTTTGTGCTTTTTTGTCTCATTGTCAGATGCATCAGTTGGTTGATCTGCTACACCTTCTTGCACTATGCCATCAACACTAGAATGCAACTTATTGTCATCTTTAGTATTTTTAGATTGATTATTAATAGTACTGGTGCTAGGGGTGGTAGAACTTTTGGTGGGACTTTGAAGAACTGCATCCTCCTCGGGAGGACAGAGATCAGCATAATGTATTACACAGTACAGCAGCCATGACTTGGACTTGGACTTTGACTGCTACCATACTAATGCATCCCTGCAGTGTTCCTAATCATTTGCCGTACCCCATGTGCATTTGATGGACATTACTCAAATACTGTGTGTGAGTGTTTATACTGTAGTTTACACATTAGAACTGACTGTGTTTTATGTCTTGTCTCAGTCACAGCTCACATCAGGATTCTTGTCTCTGTCACCTATCATTTTTTTTTATTAACTGTTCCCCTATCACTATACACAAAAAAAAACACGCTCCCTGTTTAACTGCTTCTTTCCCCAGACTCCCCTAGCACAGACATAATAGCCATATAAAGAAGTCTGTCACACATAATTGGGGGTAATTCTCTCACACCCTCAAGCTTCCCTAGTACAGAGATATCAGACAGATAAGGAAAGAAAATTGGATCACAGCTGCCTGTGTCTTTCCAATCAGTCATATAAGATATTGGGGTATTTGGGATAAATCACCTTTGCTTCCATCTCACACCTCCAGAATCCCATATCACAAATATACCAATCAGGAAGGAACTTGGATCACAACTTCTTTCCCCAGACTTCCCCAGCACAGACACAATAAAAGCAAAATCAGCAAGCAATTTGGACCCCAGCTGCCTGTGTCTTCCCAATCAGTCACACTGAATTTTGGGGTATTTGGGGTCAATCTCCTTTCTCTCTTCCTGGCCCCTAGAGTCCCCCTGTATACGCTAATACAGAGAACAGACTTCCTGCCTACATGACTCTCTCAACTAAGCTTCAGCTCCATCTTATCATCATGCCTTCTGTAGCTCAAAAATGCGCTGCTCTCTCTTCTTCTGACAAACACAGAGTAGTATGCTGTGGTAGCCTGACACCTGTTTTATACCATACTTACAGGAAAAAAAGGGAAACTTGACATGTGGTGGGGAGAAATTCAGTCTTCCCATTGATTTCAATGCAGTGAGTTATGAAAAAAACAAAAAAATGTCACTTTATGCAGAAAATTTGCCACTAGGTATAAAGTGACATTTTTTCTGTTTCTCTTTTGAGGTGAAAACTTTCACCCATCCTTAGTCACCACTACAGTTCCCACAGAGGCATGGAAACACAAGGAGAATAGGTTGAAGATTAGATAAATTCCTTTCAAAATGAAACGTACAGGTTTATACTGTGTATTAGTAGGCAAAACAGGAAGGTCTGATAAAGACAAACGTATTTGGTAGTAGGAAAGCTGTCATGGAGGCAAATGATCAAAATTCCGATTTGAGTTCCTGAACCTCTACTATGACTGATTGACAGGTAGACTTTGGCAAATTGATGCAACAGAAATCCAACAGACAGACAAGTGCAACTGTCTTGACACTCACCCCTAAAAATGCAATTTTTGGCATTTTCTATGTGCAGAAATGTTTGTGAGAAATTGTCAGTTTTTTACAAAAATTCCCACTTACATTTTACTCATCCCTTCCCTACTCAGGAATACCCATGAAAAATGCTGTTTTTCTGCCACTGTTCCCTCTATTTTCCAAAATAAAACAGTGCTATCTCAGGAGTCAAGATGCCTATATTATGAATAATAGTCTCTATTCTCTTCAAGGTGGGAGGATAATGGTGTCCCTACCATAATTTATTTAAGACACTTTTAGTCTTAAAGGTTAATCATTTTATTTGCAAAGAGTCCTAAGACAACTGAGTATAGGTCAGAGTAGAAAAGTGTAGGACTTTATTAATCTCAGTGTGGTAGATAATCTCACTGCTGACAGCAAGGTGACAACTCATTGCATTTCAATGCCTTGAGCGTTAGCCTGACAAAGCAAGGGATAAGTACTGTCTTTGATTCCATGAAAATAGTATTTGGGGGCACTTGGGAGCACTTGGTGTATATTTGAAGATGCTGCGTTCAGCTCTCTATTGGGTCAATTTATCTGTTTCAACAGCATTAAACTGCCAAAGCAGAATTTATTCAATAAAAACCAAAGTGCCATTGGAAAGGCCTTTCTATTGTAATGACACCAATTGAATTGTCATATTAAGAGATATACTATGGATAGTTTGCTTGGCTCCCTATCTGTCCTAGGATGACCTCTCTAGAAATCACAACTTGCTGAATTTCATGGCTCCATAAGATTTTTTATTTTAAGAATTTGGTTCCAGATGAACCATTTGGCTTCAATGAAATCCAGACCGTAATCAAAACTGTCAAGACTAGTTTTTTTTTAATTATTAACATTTTTGCTGACTGTGATACAATGCAACTATATTTATTTAATTTTGACATGAGTGCTAATTGAAATGTCACAAGATAGCAAAAAGTCTAAATTTTTATCATATTTTTGTGTAAAACATTATATTTTTTCTTTGTTTATAAAATTATCATGAACCACACGTATGCAATGAATTATTTGCATTCACCTGATTTGGTGAAAACTGTGAACACAAACAATTTGCTTATCTGTAGTCATAAATAACACTTAATTCAAATGGCTATATTAATATAATTGCATGTGTTAAATTTCCACCGATTTCCACAATGATATTTGACGTTTTCATGCTACTAATTTATTATTTCCAAAATAAGTTTAATGGCCATTTCTAAATTCATTAGCTTTTGGTTAACACCAGAGACCTAGTTAAACTAAAACTTTAATTCAACAGAATATCAGCACTGTTCTCCCACATGAATTTTCTATTACAAGACAGAATTATGAATACATTCAGAATTTTATATAAATTTACCTATATGACAGCTTCAGTTTATCTTGCTGCTGCTGTTTCCACTTATACTTGTGACATGGCTCACTGATTGCCAGCTGTAGAGAAAATCCATAACCTTTTTTTAGTTGTTCTAGCTGTCAAATATATCTATAGTTATGACAAAAATATTTCTGGATGGATTAGCAGACACCACATTTAAAAGTTGTAACATGATAATGCTTAATTTTTTGAATTTATATTGTCTCTGGGGATTCAGCTCAGTATTATATGCCTTAGGCAGGTTACATGTGATTTTCCAGCAACTCTGTTTTTGTACAAGGTAACCAGAGTATGTATTATGATTCATTGTAAATTAAGCCTAAGCATTTATTGGTATGCCTGTAGGGATAACAACTGTACAACAGCTTGTCGCTCCACAGGTAGCTGCTGATGTGAAGCAACAGTCTTTTCATTACTAGAAAATCTCTATCGACGTAGATATCTATTTATCTATCTATTCTATAATGAAGTTTCACACTGTAATTGTCTATGTACCACTATTAAACAGTTTTTTAAAGGGGTAGTAATGTTTCACAATAAAAGCAGCTCCAAATAATCTTCATAGTATTTAGGCCATGTATAGTGTTATTTCAGTACTGTCAGAGTTGCAGTTCAAGAGTAATGCATTGAAGATATTTTTGGCATGCATGCATCTATTATATTAACAAAACTAAACCGCATTGTATTCACTTTTGCAAATATATTTCCTGACATAACATTTCATTGTTCCCCCTGGTTTGATCCAGAGGGATGTGCTGTGACATTCAGCAATGTCAGATGAAACTAATAGTCTAGAGTTAATAAAATATGCTGTGTTATCTGGAATAACTGTTGTAAAATTAGACACTGGGCAAATTACCCACATTTTGCAGTGTATTTCAATTGCTTTGAAGACCAGACGGAATTATCATATATCGCTACTGTTGTATGGATCTGCTTTTGAGCAGTATTGTGGTTCTGTGATGCAGAGAACTTAGCTTAAAAAAGAAATACCCACCTTTCTGGTCTTTGTCTTCAATCCTATGATTAAGCACCATATGTAGCCATAAAAGTGTAAGACTTTCTGAGATGTATCATTTTATGGAGACCGTGCATGATACCTTGATTTGAAGTACTGCTACAAATGTTGTTTTGGACTTGTTTTAGTTCAGTAGTAGAATACCAATGTGGTTCAGCACCCATCCCTTTCAGGAAGAAAAGTGGTGAGTGAATATTCACATTGTTTAGAATTGTTTCCCTAGTTATTAATCTACATGTGTTAGTACTTTACTAGTCTTTTATCTCTTCCCATACAACCTAGTACCCTGATAGCATTATTTGATGCTTTGCTGCATTGTATGCCTACTTTTAAGTCATCAGGCATAATGACTCCCAAGTCATGTGCTTTGTTGCCAGCAGATTACCATTAGGTCTATATTTTGCCCTTGGGATTTTTTACCCTATATGCATTGTTTTGCATTTTGTGGTTAAACAGAGATACTGCTACTAGTATCTAGCCTCCCAAGCGTAACACATCCCTTTATAAAAATCGGATGAAGACGGGATAAAACATATAATGTGTATTGAATTATTGGACACATGGCATAAAGAGCAGCAAAACAGGACTTACATACACTCATGACAGTCCATTCCTGTCATGAGGAATGGACTGTCATGAGTGTATGTAAGTCCTGTTTTGCTGCTTTTTATGCCATGTGTCCAATAATTCAATAAACATTATATGTTTTATCCCATCTTCATCCGATTTTTATAAAGGGGATGCGTTACGCTTGGGAGGCTAGATACTAGTAGCAGTATCTCTGTTTTACCAGTTTGGATGGTGGCGCTGTGGGCAACACCTTGCTGCTAGGCCTCAGCATATTTTTATTTATATACGTGGAGTCCGGAAGTGTATTGTTTGTATATGGACACCAGAGCCTGAACCGGTAGTTTGTGTCGCAGTTTGCATTTTGTGACAATCTTTTCAAAATCCCATACTTTTTTTTCCAGTCCTTTAACTTTAAATTGTTTCTCATCTGGATAACTCTTCCATGGATATCAACACTATTACAAGTTTTTATGTCAGTTACAAAAACATTCACTTTCCCTTGCAGTCCACCAGTAATACCACTAATAAAAAGATTTTAAAAAAACATGCCCTGGCACTTATACCTGGGGTACTCCACTATAAATCTATCCTTAATCTGAATGCTTTCAATTGACTATGACCCCATCTTAGATATTCCAGCCAATACTTTTTCCAGACAGAGCATCTGAATCCAGTTCCAATCCATTCAGCATGGATTAACTTTTTACATGGAACAGTCTTGAAGACCCAAATTTTTTTTTGTAAAGGGGTGCTAAATTACCAATTCTCCAGTCATCTGGCACTGTTACTGCCAAAAATGAAATTTAAAAATTCAACTAATGTTCAGCACATTTCTAATTTCTTTTAATAATCTTGGCTATATTTCATCTGGGCCATGTGACTTGTCTGTTTATGTTTAATTTAGATAGTACATGTAATACTTCCTTTTCACTAAATAGACTTATCTTAGCTGTATTTCTTCTGGGCCATACAACGTATTAAAATACTGTCTAAATTAACATTAGACTTCCTTCTCACTGAATAGACTTAATTCCTTATATTTTCCTGTTATGCTTGTTTTTGTTAACACTTGTTACCACACTTCACAGCCACCTGTAAAAATTGTGTAAAATTACTCAAGCAGTCAGCTATTGCCTTATCGAATTCCACATAACTATTGTCTTTTGTGTTGTCTAATCTCTATTACTAATATACCTAAAGAAAGCATTGTTATCCTTTTCCACTGGTTGGGCTATTTTCTCTTCTGCCTGGGCTTTGGGATCTATGATTAATCACTTATCCTCTCTCCCTTTTAGTGATGGGTGAAAGGTCCCGCTGTGTTCTTGTGAGAAATACAGAGAAAACCACATGGTTGTTTTCAGTAGAAAATCCTCCCTCAGCAAAACCCTTAAAAATGTTTTCATTTTGCGTACACCTAAAATAATTTTTTTATATCTTTCAATGGCTACAAACTTCCTGCCTGTTTACAATGTGTACTCCACATTTGAGCCAAAAATGGGATTTTTCCAGGAGGTGAAACAGAGAAATAAGCAGCTAGAGAAATAGAGAGGGTGAAATGTGATTTCCTAGTGATTTAGTTAGCGAAATAAGGCTAGCAGAGGTTCATAGTGTTGGCTAACACTATGTGCAACCAAATTTTAAAAAAGGGAGGAGCTGGATGGACTGTGATTTGTCCAGTGAGTCAGAGGAGAAGCAAATGCCAGCATGGAGAGTCTGGGATACCTGATGCCCAATCTCCTTACATCATCCCTTGCGATCTGGGAAAAAATAGTGTCATCATCAAAGCAGATGCAAGAAGAAGTGGGTAGCAGTGTGAGCAGGACAGGTCAGCTGTTTGTGCCTTCTGCTACTTCTGCCAGTGTGCCATCTGATTCTGAGGAGGAGGAGATGATGGCAAGTGTGATAACAGGGAACCATAGGTCACACTTGTCATCCACAAGCAGTCCCACTACCACACAGCAGCTTGAGAGTGGTGAGGGTGGTGCCACATCTGCAGGGACTAGCTCTAGTATGGATCTAATGCTGAGGTGGAAGGGGGAATTGAGCAGCCAGACTAGCAGTCAAGGGAGCCCACAAAATTCCCCTGATGGTGTGTTTGCCATTCCCCAGGTATTTTCCCTCTGGGACATGGTGCTTGAAGAAGGCAGAACTGGCTAGCAGTATTAGCATCAACACACATCAGCTGCCTATTCCTTCTAATAGTGCTGCCAGTCTGCCTTCTTAACCTGAAGAGATGGCAAGTGTGACAGTAGGGAACCCTCTCATCATCACCAACCATTCCCACTCCTGTAGAGTAGAAGCAAGAGACCTATGGAGATGAGAGTAAGGGTGATGTTAGAGCATCTTGGGAGGAGAAGAGAATGAAGGCCTTTTTAATCTGTTTCAGCAGCAATCTGATGATGACCAGGCTAGTGTGCCACAGACAGAGGGCACAGTGAGACTGGGTTCCAGCAGTAGTGATGCGGGACAAGGATAGGTTCCACTTGCCAGAAATAATCCTGGTCCTAGCTCTAGTACTGATTCTGAGGGAGTAGCAGCAGCAGGAGCATCATCCTCTGCCCCAGCCAATGAAGGTGATTGTGGAGAAGAAGAAAGAGCCCATTCTTCTCTACCTGTCCCCTCTCTGAAGTCATTGATGTGGGACTATTTTTCTCTTGGTGCAGGTACAGTGCTTACATCAACATCAGCACTGCGCACCATGTGAAAAGTGGAAAGGAGGGGACATACCTTGGCATAACGTAGTGCAAGCATACACCCAGCTCTCAGGTGAAACGTAAAAGTTGGCTAACACGCATAGAAGCTGCTAAAAAACTTGGCATTTGTTGTAACAAGTTAAAATTCAAATATATGGACAGGATGGGACAAAATCATTGAGATCAGTTAGCATGGAACTGTCTTACACATTTCGAGCTTGTACAGCTCTTATTCATATTACTTAAGTAACTGTCCTCCCCATCCCAGTCAAAAAAACAAACAAAACAAAACACATTCCCTGTTCAGCTGATTCTTTCCCCAGACTCAGTCACTCCACCAACACAGCAGTAACAGTCAGGATGAAACTTGGATCACAGCTGCCTGTGTATTCCCAGACAGTCACACAAACTTTTGGGCTATTTGAAGTAAATCTTATTTGCTCCCATCTCACTTACACTGATGCCCCTAACAGAGATACCAGCTAAATGAGAAAGGAACATGGATCACAGCTGCCTGTGTCTTCCCAGTCACAGGAGATGTTGCTGTATTTTCATGTCAACCTCCTTTCTCCCTTCCTGTTCCCCAGAGTAACCCCAAACTCCCCCCAAATATCCTGCCCTCAAGACGCTCTAAACTAAGCTACAACTCCTTTTTATTTGCCGGTCTTTACTAGCTGACAAACGTGCTGATCTCTTTTCCTCTCACAAACATAGCATGCTGTGGGATCCTGAGACCCCTTTTATACTATGCCTGTGGGAAATAAAGGAAATTTGACATGTAGTGGGTATAAATTCAGTGTTCAATGAGTTAGGTAAAAAAAATCAGAAAAACACCACTTTTCTAAGGAAATTTACCACCAGGCAGGAAGTGTCATTTTTCTCCTGTTTCTCATTAGAGACAAAAAGTTTTCCCATCCCTACTTTTTTATCGATGTATAATTTACATTCTGTCTTCATCCAACAGAGCCTGTCTATATTTTTTTTATAAGCAACCGGTTTTGCTGGAATAATATCTGCTACCTTCCTAGAGTGAAGTATTTTGTTTTATTAACATACCTGATTCAGAGTTAAGTTACATTTAATATTGCATGTTTTAATTGTTCCCACTGCTCTGAACTCCACTCAATAAACTTCTCTCTGCCGGAGAATGATTAAAGTATTTTTCTCATATAGTACTGTGCAAATGTTTTATGCAGGAGTGAAAAAGTGCTGCAAAGTAAGAATACATTGAAAAATAGTCATGTTAATAGTTTATATTTATCAATTAACAAAATACATAGTGAGTGAAAAATCTAAATCAGATCAATATTTATTGAGACTACCCTTTGCCTTCAAAACTGCATCAATTCTTCTAGGTACACTGGCACAAAGTCATGGATTTTGTAGGCATTTAGTCAGGTGTATGATTAAACAATTATACCAAACTGGTGCTAATGATCATCAATTAAATATGTAGGTAGAAACACAATCAATAACTGAAACAGAAACCTTTGTGTAGAAGCAATAAAACTGGTTACGGAACAGCCAAACTCAGCTATCAAGGTGACGCTGCTGAATACAGTTTAATATCAAAAGTCATACACCATGGCAAGTCTGAGACCAGCAAAAAGACACAAGGTAGTTATACTGTATCAGCAAGGTCTCTCTCAGGCAAAAAATTCAAGGCAGACAGGGGATTACAGATGTGCTGTACAGTCTCTTTTAAAGAAGCACAAAGAAATGGGATGCTGAGGACCGCAGACAGTGGTTTGCAAAGGAAAATTAGTGCCTCAGATGAAAGACACATCATGATTACTTCCCTTCGCAACTGAAAGATGTCCAGCAGTACCATCACCTCAGAACTGGCAGAAAACAGTGAAATCCTGGTACAACCATCTACTGCTCAGAGAAGCCTGGTTAGAAGTGGTCTTCAGTGAAGACTTGCTGCCAAAAAGCCATAACTTTGACATGGAAACAAGGCCAAGTGACTCAACTAAGCATGAAAACACAGGAACTGGGGTGCAGAAAAATGGCAGCAGGTGCTGTGGACTGATTAAATATTTGTTTGTAGCAGAAGTCAGTTTATTTACCGAAGGGCTGGAGAGTGGTGCAATAATGAGTGTCTGCAGGCAACAGTGAAGTATGGTGGAGGTTCCTTGCAAGTCTGGGGCTGCATTTCAGCTAACAGAGTCAAGGATTTGGTCAGAAGTTATGGTATGCTCAGTGCTGACTAGTGCAGGCAGATACTTATACATCATGCAGTACCATCAGGGAGGCATCTGTTTGGCCCCAAATTTATTCTGCAGCTTGACAATGACTTCAAACATACATCCAAAGTCATTAAGAACTATCTTCAGTGTAAAGAAGAAAAAGGAGTCCTGAAAGTGACCTCAGCATCACCAAGTCTGTCTGGGATTACATGAAGAGAGAGAAGCAACTGAGGTTGCCTAAATCCAAAGAAGAACTGTGGTTAGTTCTCCAAGATGTTTGGAACAACATACCTGCTGAGTGTGTTGGAAAACTGTGTGCAAGTCTAACTAGAAGAATTGATGCTATTTTGAAGGAAAATAGTGGTCACTGTCACACCAAATATTGATTTGATTTTCTTCTGATCACTCACTATCCATTTTGTTAATTGATAAATATAAACTATTAACATGTCTATTTTTGAAAGCATTCTTACTTTACAGCAAATTTTAACGCCTGCCTAAAACATTTGCACAGTACTGTATATGAAGATAAACAGCCTTTCTAAAGCATAATACTTTTGTTCTAGTGGACACTACTCCTTTACCTGTATGCTAAACCATTGGTGGTTAATGAATCCCAGGTTTTCTCCCACTTATACAGGAGATACACTACCATCATATGTGAAGGTTAAATCAAATATTGCTTACTTTTGGATCATTAACTAGATTGCCTAAGCAATGTCCCTTGAAAGGGATCTAGGATATCCCTTCTCCTATGATTTTGAATTCTCAACAGAAACCTCTCAGTCTATAGCAGGCATATTAGAATCACCCAGAGCTATTACTTCACCCTTTCCTGATATTTTAACTATTTCTCCATCAGTTCTCTCTCAGATACTTCACCCTACCCTGCAGGCAGGGTAGAATTAAAAAAAAAAAAAATGAATGGGGCCAAAAACATGGATTTGGCTTTGTTTCTCACACCAAACCTATTTGGTGTAACAAGGAATTGTACAAAAAGGATGGCTTGCATCTTTCTCAAAAGGGAACAGAGGTTCTCAGCAAGCAATTCAGAAGTTTTGTTAACAGGTATTTAAACTAGTAGAGGGGGGCAATGGAATGATACAGGAGATAATCAATTGCCCCCCACAGCATTGCACAGATGAATTTGATCAAGGTATGTCTGTGGCACATAGGTCAAAAAACAGTAGACTTCGAGCCATGTGTACAAATGCACGCAGTTTAGGGAACAAGATCCCTGAACTCATTGCAATAATAACTAGGGAAGATGTGGACTTAGTGGCAATTACCGAGACCTGGTACAATGATAAAAATGACTGGGATGTAGAAATACCGGGGTACTCTCTATTCAGAAAAGACAGGAAAGGCAGAAAAGGAGGAGGGGTTGCCATTTATGTCAAAAATAGCTTAAAGGTTAATCTTATACAGGGTATGGAGGACAACACAGAGACTGTTTGGATAACTTTAGAATATGGGAATAAGATGGTCACTCGTATAGGTGTGATCTATAGACCCCCAGGACAAACAGAGGAGTTGGATCAACTGTTGGTCAAGGAACTAACTAAGATGACTGTGAAAGGTGAGGTTATAATTATGGGGGACTTTAATCTTCTAGATGTGGACTGGAAAAACCAAGTAGCAGGTTCAGCCAGGAGTAGAGATATCCTAAATTCTTTACAAGGATTAGCTCTTAGTCAATTAGTAGAAGAGCCGACTAGGAAGGAAGCCACACTAGATTTATTATTTACTAATGGAGACTTGGTATCAGATGTAGCTGTAGGAGAGTGTTTGGGCTCCAGTGATCATCATTCTGTGTGGTTTAATATAAAAACAGAGGCTGAGTTGCACCACACAAAAACAAAGGTTCTAGACTTTAGAAAGGCTGATTTTTCTAAAATGGAAACATTTTTATGTCAGTCTTTAACAACTTGGAGATCTTTAGATGGAGTCCAGGAGAAATGGGATTATCTGAAATGTGTTTTACTAAACGCAACAGAGCATTACATTAGACATGTCAGCAAGGGTAAAAGAAAGAGAAAACCACTGTGGTACTCAGCAGAAGTGGCAAATATAGTAAAAGAGAAAAAAGAAGCATTTAAGAAATATAAGCAGACGCAGAAGGAAGAAGATAGGTATCGGTACAAAACTAGGTTGAAGGACGCCAAATGTATTATTAGATGTGCCAAAGCACACACAGAGGAAAAAATTGCCCAGTCAATAAAAAAGGGGGATAAAACATTTTTTAGATATATAAGTGAAAGGAGGAAAACGAAACAAGGAATAGTTAGACTAAAAACAAAAGATGGAAACTATGTAAATGAGAATAAAGGGCTAGCTGACTGTCTCAATGAATATTTCTGTTCAGTTTTTACACAGGAAGATGAAGGGAAGGGACCTCTGTTAGAAAAAAGAAATGGCAAGGCACGGGAAACATGCATGTTTACAGAAGAAGAAGTTCTAATTCAACTTTCTAATGTAAAAACAGATAAATCAATGGGTCCAGATGGGATACACCCAAAGTTATTAAAAGAACTTAAGTGTGTTCTGGCAAAACCTTTAACAGATTTATTCAATCAGTCACTAGCAACAGGAATTGTTCCAGAAGATTGGAAGGTAGCAAATGTAGTACCGCTTCACAAAAAAGGTAGCAGGGAAGAGTCTGGTAACTACAGACCAGTAAGTCTTACATCAGTAGTGGGAAAATTAATGGAGACTATGTTAAAGGAAAGAATTGTTGAATATCTGAATATAAATAGCTTGCAAGATACCAAACAGCATGGGTTTACAGCAGGGAGATCTTGTCAAACTAACCTCATAGATTTTTTTGACTGGGTAACTAAAATAATAGATCAAGGGGGAGCAGTAGATATAGCTTATCTAGATTTCAGTAAAGCATTTGATACTGTCCCTCATAGAAGACTCATAAATAAATTGCAGTGTTTGGGTCTAGATGTAAAAATAGTGAAATGGATAAGGCAATGGCTGAGTGACAGGAGACAGAAGGTGGTAGTCAATGGAGAATATTCGGACGAAAGGAGTGTTACTAGTGGAGTACCTCAGGGATCTGTACTGGGGCCCATTCTTTTTAATATTTTTATTAGTGATATTGCAAAAGGTCTTCAAGGAAAGGTATGCCTTTTTGCAGATGATGCAAAGATCTGCAATAGGGTAGACATTCCAGGGGGAAAAAGCCAAATGGCGAATGATTTAGGTAAATTAGAAGAATGGTCAAGAGTGTGGCAGATGCACTTTAACGTTGATAAATGTAAAATAATGCACTTGGGACATAAAAATCCAAAGGAAAAATATACCATTAAGGGTACTGTGCTGTCAGAGACAACAGAGGAAAGGGATTTGGGAGTAATTATTTCTAATGACTTAAAGGTAAGCAGGCAATGTAATAAGGTGATGGGGAATGCAAGCAGGGCACTGGGTTGTATAGCTAAGGGCATTAGTAGCAGAAAAAGGGAAGTAGTCATGCCACTGTACAGATCTCTAGTTAGACCTCACCTAGAATATTGTGTACAGTACTGGAGACCCCATCTCCAGAAGGATATTGATACTCTAGAGAAAATTCAAAGAAGAGCTACTAAAATGGTGACTGGTCTACAGGAAAAGAAATATCAGAATAGACTAAAGGATCTGAATATGTATAGCTTGGAGGAGAGAAGAGAGAGAGGGGATATGATAGAAACATTCAAATACATGAAGGGATTCAACAAAGTACAGGATGGAAGTATATTTCAAAAGAGTAAAAACATTAGGACAAGAGGCCATAGTCTAAAACTAGAGGGACACAGGTTTAGATGTAATGTAAGAAAGTTTTACTTCACTGAGAGGGTAGTAGACAAGTGGAATAGCCTACCAGCAGAAGTGGTAGATGTCAATACAGTGACAGAATTTAAGCATGCATGGGATAGGCATAAGGCGGTCCTTAACATAAGAAAAGACCAAGGACCAAAAAAGGTTTGAGGTTGTGTGTTTTTTTTTTTTTTTTTTTTTTTTTTTTTACAGTAGGAAATTGGGCAGACTAGATGGGCCGAATGGTTCTTATCTGCTGTCAAATTCTATGTTTCTATGTTTATTACATCCATGTCTTGTTACCTCAACAGTCCTTGCAATATGCCCTCTGCCCTCTGAGAAGTAACTCCACAGACACCTAACTTGCATTTTATCTATTTCAAACAACTTTCTCTGACATTAGAATCTCAATTATTCTACTTCTTTCTGCAGATTTTTCCTTTCTACTATGAAATACAAACAATCTCCTAACCTACAACAGGGGAATTGCCAGAGTATACCTTAGAATCTGGTGCTACTACACAACTGTCCTGTTTAGCAGCTGTAGCAATGGAGTTGTTCAAAGGTACATCTTCAGGAACATGTCACTGACCCACCTTACTCGCCATACCAAAGCCCACTGTAGTTTATAATGTCTTACTTCTAACATCTCTGAGGGGCAAAGGAGGCTTCTGAGTATGTGAACCGAAAGACACAGATAACCTATCAATATTATAATTTAATTCAACATTTTAATCTGACAGAAATAATATATCCCTTTGAGTGCCAAAGGGGTACACAATGCATTGCTCTGCAATGCGTTGAGTAACACTCTGGCACTCAAAGGGTTAAATTTTATAGATACGACAACACCTTAAAAGAAAGAAGCAGAATGAAAACAACACCAAACAAGTCTTGTGGACACACTCACTCTGTAGAAACAAATGCCTGTGTGTGCTTTGACTGGTACTTATTTGTTAGATTACAAGGCACACACAGAACTTTAAATGTGGTGAAAACAAGATGTTTCTTTATTAGTGCAACATTTTGGTAGTCATTTGCTACCTCTATCAAGACAAATACCTGAGCAGTACCCTCCTAATCCACTTATTTCACAAATGAAGGTTTCCTCACATAGTTTGGCCAAAATATGTTTAAGCTTCCTTACCATGTCATACCTTGGTGTTTTAAGTGAAATTAAACATATTTTGATAAAAGTGAATTAATATTATAATATATGCTATACACAACACACTATTGTCTTCTGTTTTTTTTTTTTTGCTTTTAATTTGGGGACTGTGAAGTGCCTCTTATTCATTGCTGCACTTTTCCTCTTTACTACCTTTTCAGGATTGTTGCTATCCATCGGTATCTTTATAAAAGGTTGCATGCAAAAGAGCGTGCAGCTTTTTCATTCATTTTCCATGTCCCCATGATAAAAATGCAACCTGAGAACATCTCACTGCACGAAAGCACAAGATTCTCAGGTTGCATTATTAAACATTGCAATGTACTTCATCAGCAGCTTTTGAGAAGTTAATTTATCCAGCCTCCTCAGCGCTGCTCCGGCCTCTCTCTCCCTCTTTATAAATTAATATGCGCTTTTAAGTACGTTCGTTAAGATGGAGATCTGTTATTATGGACAGGTCTCATCCAGCGCTGCTCCGGGCTCTCTCTTCCTCTCTGCCTGCAGACTGACAGCTCGGAGGGGCTTTGCTCACTCACAGGCCTCTCTCTCACTCTCTGTGTACTCCGCTCTGTCAGTCTGCAGGCAGAGAGGAATAGAGTGGTCGAAGCAGCACTGGATGAGATATGTTCATACTTGCGGATCTCCATGTTAATGAAGATACTTAAAAGTGATTATTTATCTACAAAGAGGGAGAGAGAGGCAGGAGCAGGGCTGAGGAGGCTGGGTAAATTAACTTCTCAAAAGAACTAGAGGAGCACCTGCTTATAAGGTACATTGTGATGTTTTATAATGAGATAATACTACCCATCTATTTGGGTATGATTACAATAGGCAATGTTCTAATTATATTTAGAAAATGGTGGATTGTTTTTCTTTTCAAGAACATATTCATCTTTTTCACAGTGCCTCGCTTGTAGTAAATACAAAACATTACTTATTCTGTATTATCATACTCTGTATATCATTTATTTGTACATTTGTAGTATTTTTTTTTTAATTTTAAATCTATACATTCCTAGAGTATACTGATAAAATATATCTATATTTTTACCTACATGCATGGCCTGCACATGACCCAAATTAACAAGAAAGCAAAAGGGTGTTTTCAGATCAACTAAAAATGCACATACCATAGGGTATATGGTAAAAGTATCTTAAAGCAGCATATAGTTCCAGAAAATAGACAACCTGAGCACAAAATGATGACGCCAGGACATTTTTTTTAGAAATCTATATGAAAGTCACAATTTACTGCAGAACATCTCAAACAACCTTAGTGTAATGAGCACAGTAGGTGTGAACTATGAAGGCCACATATCTCCAGATTACATGTATGACAAATATGTATAGGTTCAAAAATGTACATTGGGGCCCAAATTGGTAACAGTAATGGTGCTGTTGATATACCATCCTATGAACAGCTCTGGTCAGTTGATCATAAATCTCCATTATGTTCATATTATGATCATATTAAGTGTTACTATCCCTTTACGTTTAGTGCACACATACTCTGAGTACCACCACTGCTGATAGCATTCTCTTTATTTAAAGGGTTAGTCATATATAAGTGTCAAGCCTCAAGGTACCAATAATGTTATATTTATATAATGTATGTTATGTTGGTTCTTGGTTGAAACAAAACAAAAACTAATCTAACATGAGACATCATCTTGAAGCTAATTGTTTACACCTTAAATCAAAACTGAACCTGAATAATTGTATTAAATAGTAGCCATTTATTTCACTAAATGTCTAGAATATTTTTTAACTTCTGGAAATGCCATGATTAACCTGTTGAATTCTACAGAGATCTGTACAATGTCATGTCACTCATTTGAAAGGGTCTAATAGAAAATGCTGCTCGTACAAAGAGCTCATGTAAAAAGACATACAAACAAGCTTAATTTTAAAGATCTGTGAGTATTTAACCCCTTGAAGACTGGAAGAGTTCCCAATACATTTCAAAGTATAGAATTGCACAACTATCTGTCTTCAATGGCTAACTATGTCAAAGACTGACAGTTTTCTTGTTGTGGGGGAGATAATGCAAACTGATGATTAAATAATGCATTTAACCACTAAGGGCCAGAGGGGTGTTGAATGTGTTGCTCATCCATCTGGTACTCAGAGGGTTAAATGTTTTCGCAGATTTTGAAACATGAAAAACCACTTTATAGGAAAACATGTAAAATAGAATATAATAATAACAGTTAAGGGTAATTATATACTAGCTTTATAACATAATTAATTGCCATGTGATATACATCACTGTGGTCTTGAAAACAGAAATAATAGTCTGGAATTTTAGTAGTATGACTGGAGAGGCAGAAACCAAAGGAAACAAAAGGTCTATTGTACAGTAATAGAAAAATATGCATTTTTGTTCATTAACCACCATTATTAATTTATGTAGCACCTCTTGGGACTGTCTGTCTCAGTTAGACTAAAATGGCAGCTTATTTGTTCAGATAAGCCAGTCAATTAAAATGAATGACAAACAGTCAATCAGATCAGGGGCATGCTGGTGAGTGTGTTTGTGTGTGTGTGTGTGTGTGTCTGTGTATGTATCTGTGTGTGCGTGTATATCTGTGTGTGTGTGTGTATATCTGTGTGTGTTTGTGCGTGTATGTGTCTCCATGTCACATATGTGTCTGTCTGTCTCTCTCTGTGTATTTTTGTGTGTTTCTAGCTATTCTTATTTTCAGTTATATGCCAATCCTTTTTCAGACTTTTCTGGCTGTATGCTGCTCAGTGTTGGTTCTGCTATCTATGAACTTATGACTATGAATTTATTTAACACAAATTCCCTATGTATGTGTCATTCATGCAAAAACTTGGCATATCTCTCCATCTCTTTAATATCTGCATGATTTGCCAGACTCTATTTGGTGCATGTATTCTGTCAAGTGATAATAAACAAGAAATCTGTTTACTCCTCTGTCTGACCTCATAGTTCTGCAAAGCTATTTAACACCTTAACCCCTTAACGACCGGCCGCGCACGTATGGGGCAATCACTTAAGGACCACGGAGCATTTTTTTTTGTTGTTCCTTCCAGTTCCAGACTCCCCAAACAACGTGCAGCCGCGGGGGGAGCCCGGAATTCCATGACGGTCATAGTATGTCATGGGTCGTTAACTCAGATCTACCCGTGACGTACTATGAGCGTCAAGGCACCAGTGATGGTCACAGCACATCACATACTTTTTACTATCTCCGGGAGCACTGTAAGTAAAAACAGGGTCTGAAATTGACTGCTCCTAAACTGGATAAGTCTCTCTCAGACCCCAACTCGGCATGCTGGTACACATAACAGGTCACATGTACAGGAACGTCGAAAGTGATCAAAGCATTCCTTAAGGGAAGGTAACTTCCCTGAACTACTGGTTCTTGAGGGGTTAAGAATATGCCACTTAAAAAAGTATATTCCCGAAAACAAGAGAAATCTCAATGTATTCTTCCTGGTAAAACACTTTGTAAATTATAATACACTTCTATCAGCTTTTTCAGTGCCACACATTTAAATCCAAATGTACACTGTATAAAAAGTTCTACTCAACAAAATGTCATTAAATATTATTATTATTGTTACATATGATATCATTAAATATTATTATTGTGCTTTATTCATATAACACCAACTGCAACCACAATTTCAGTGTTATGCATCACCTGGGAAAGTTACCTTCTGGTCATTTCAAACACAGTAATTTTCATAAACAAAGCAACATTAACTTTCCAAGGGTAAAGCAGAATACATTTTTTTAAAATAGAAAACTAAGATGTCATGACAAAGTTGACTAGGTAAAAACTGCTTACATGCTATTATGCTAGCTTATGCTCACATTTTGTTGTGCCTCAAGGGATAAAAATAAATGTAAATAAAATGCTGCTTAGCTTTTAATTGCTAGCAACATGCATTTTAAGAGGCTTGGAAGATATGCCGTTGGCTATAGTTATTTGTATACGCAAACATTAAGCTGACATTCACAAACAATTGGGTATATAAATAATAATTCAAACTGACAGCATAGGATAGTTCTTACTTATTCAAACACTATACATATCTTAAAGGCTAATATAAAAAAGATAGCAATTCTAAAAACATGTATGAACATCTGAGACTATCAGATCTTGTGCAAGTACCGTGCTTTACCTGTGTCCTAAATCTAATGGTTGCATCATTTCAAACAGAATACCAAACCATGAAAGAAATCCTAAATATTGCCAGCAAAGTATTAATAGTGGATCAAACTGCTGCACACACCTGTGTGAATTTGTAGCAAGGTGCTTCCAACATAGCATAACAAAATCCACAATGACATAGTAGTCAGGCACACTCTTCTTCAATAAAACTTCACTTTTATTAAAACCACATATGGTCAAGTCCAATGTTTCAGTCTACATGACTTTCATCAGGGACTAAGGTTTGCAGACAGCATCATTGCCTCTACTTAAATAGAATATCCGTTTGCTCCTGGTACCAGGATGTCTCTACCTGGCTACCATAGGAACTAGTATTCTTAGGGTTTTCTGAGGGTTTGCTACTTATTAAATCATCACTACTACAGGGTAGTTGCATTTGTTCTAGTAATAGTAGATGGCAGTGGCACAGCCCTGTGAAAAGCAAAAAACTTGGCTAGGCTTGCTGATGTTGAACTATGCTCTTTTTACTGAACAATAGTGAGTGTGACTAGGTTTAAAGGGGTGATGATAATGATGAACAAAATTATTGTATATTTGTAGGTATATTCCTTTAGAAAGAATTGATGATGTACAAATGTTGTTGTTCTGCAAATTTGATCAGCTGGTTACCTCCATTGTCTCTTTTTTCAGTTCCATATAGACTGTCATTTTTTCACCATTTTTGAATTTTACCATTTCTCACACTGAAATCTCCTGTTATAAATGTGTAGTAGTAATTGTCTTGTTTGTAGAGGTGTAATAAGTCATTATAAAGTTGTTTGCCTTCGTTATCACTGTGGCTACTTGTAGGGAATAAAACTGAATGATTTGAAGAACATGACTGTTTAGTTTGATAGCACAGGAAGTGGTTCTTTCAGAAATAATTTTTACTTTTACATCTGAATCAGTCAGTCTTTTGTTAATCAAAAGTCCAGGTCCTCCACATTGTCCATCATTCTTTCCTTTATAGTACAGGCAGTGTCCATCTTCCAATTTGAACAAATCAGCATTTTACAAGTATCATAGAAGACAATAATGTCTAAAATCCAAAGGTAGCATGAAAGAACCTGGTGATTCTTTGAACACTCTACCACTGGTCTTCTCGCTGCCATAGGTTGTAATTTACAAGCCTTTGGGAAATAAGGGCCATTTATTTTGTTATAAAGCCACTTTGAGGGAATGGATCATAATCTACCACATTTTACAGTGCAGGTCTGCAGATTTTGGATTGATTTAGTCTGCTGTTATAACTTGCCAGGAGTCTATGTCCATGATGGCATAGTTTTTGGCGTTATTGACACAAGCAAACACTCCTGCCACAATACGGCATCAATCCACGGGTATGATACACACACACACACACACACACACTTCAGTGTTTGTTGCCCAGATGCACAATCCTTTTCTCACAATGTAAAGAGGCAGCACTAGTGGAACATTTAATATTCACAAGCAATAGCAATGTTATTGATGTCAATGCTTCGGTTCAACACTGGACCTTTTTCAAGACTTGAAAAAGATTGTCACACACACACACATATATATATATATATATATATATATATACACACCACATACATATATATATATATATATATAGTAACTTTAAATCAGCACACTCAGGACTGCTCTTCAGTGTTATTTTTCTTTATTAGAAGATCAACTTTTCGATCCCTCACAGGGATCTTTGTCAAGATCCCTGTGAGGGATCGAAACGTTGATCTTCTAATAAAGAAAAATAACACTGAAGAGCAGTCCTGAGTGTGCTGATTTACAGTTACTATTGTGATTTTGGAGTTTCGGCACCCAGGCATTCGTCTTGAAATTGTTGAGAGTGCCTCTATTTGGAATTATATATATATATATATATATATATATATATATATATATATATACTGTGTATATATATATATATAAGATGAGCTTCCCAGGTGCTGCACAAGATTGCCAGTATCATTGTGCTGCTTGGTCTATCTTAATGTGAGTGACCAAACTATAGTTTTCCTCAAGTATATGTAGTAAAGATCCACTACACCAAGATCCACTACACCAAGCTACAGTTTATACACCTATTCTGATCTCATTTAGGAATGGACACTTTTGGATAGTTGTATTTATAGCATGACTTAATGTAGCCACATCTCAGCATGTAATCCCTTAAACTTTGGACACTTCCAGTAACAACAAAGACACTGAGTTGTGCATTTTTTTCCATGTCCTCTATGTCTGTTCACAAACCTGATTTGAGGGTCAAAATCTCTGCTTTTACTTTGGTCTTAATAAAGATCCCAATAAGATTATTAAGCAGCATTTCTAAGGCTCTGGTACATAACTGCTGTGCATACCGGCTATTATATGTGCATAAAGTAGGGTTCCTTATGATGAGGCCTTTAGGAATGAGATTTTCCTTTTTGCATGTCATCAGGAAGAAGATGTCACAGTCCTATCGTGCAAATTTCTTTGGGTGCCAGGGGGCTGCACGGCTCATTGTAAGAGATGAGTTGTGCACCCCTCTGGAGTTTGGAGGTTTAACCTATACATTCTATAGACTTCGCCATCTCTGGCTAAAGATTAAAATTAATGGAGAATCAAATATTTTATAAATCTTGTTTGTATTTTCTAGTTCATTACAAAGAGACTCTACTGGAACCATGGGAATGAATTATAAACAGTGGAATTAAAATGTTAAAATAATTTGTGTGAGTATTTACCTTCATGCATTGTGTATTCAGCATTCATTCTTATTACACCTGAAGAAGAAACCTAAGTTGTTTTGAAAGCTTGCATCCTAGAGTTAGCTAATAAAGGTATCATTTTTCCTCTTCTAGTCTTGTGCTTCCTCTATTGTATTTTAATTGTCAAATGTCTGTTTCTTTTTTAGTCACATTTTCTGCCATTTATTTATAATAAAATTAAATGTTTTCTTTTGGCAATAAAGGTGTGTGCCTTCATTAAGGGTTTCTGGTTTTATGAGAATGCTTTGTAGTCTCTGTTTACCTCCTTTTTTTCAACTTTTATATATCTATATATTTCTGTGTCATTCACGCCCTCTCCTGTATAAACCTGGATGATTTCATTGTATTTCTATTATGTTGATAGCTTATTGATTCCTTTGTTATCTCTGCAATACATAGAAATATTGTTTAGAAACTTATAAGTTTTATGTTCACTCCTCATTGATTAGTACATGTGGTACATTTAGTTCATGTGGAACAGACCTTATGAATGTGCATGCAAAATCTTCATAACATCTTATTTAAAGAAAATTAATGTTCTGTCTCTTAGTTACCAATACACCTACAAGAACTAAATTATATGTGTGTTCACTGTCAATCACTGCAAAAGCATAAGTACTTGATAAGTATATGATTTATTTGTTTCTTAAAGTGTCCCAATTTATTTCAGTGATTGCAGTTGTTTTTTTATTATTAGTCACTGGAAATTCATACTTAAATACATGTAGGTGAGACAAACCTGTGTAGATGTTCACTTTTCTAGTAGAGAAAAAGAAGGCCTCAGTGCTTCCCCCTGTTAATTGAACAATAACACATCCTAATATTCAACCTCCATTAAGCTTCTGAGCAATTCCTAATAGGTACTAAGACTCAATTCTGCAGTAATTAATTCCCCTAAATGAATCTTTAATTACTATTATACATTTTATCAAACATAGTTCTATGAGGCCAAACTCCAGGACTCATAATGAAGCCTTACTTCTTGTCAATATTTATTGATTCAGTATAATCAGGAATAGTGCCCTGTGATTGGAAGAAAGCAGATGGGGGAAAGATCAAAAAAAGGAAATTATAAACCTGTGAGCTTGACTTCAGTACTGGGTAAGATATTACAATGATAACTCACGGATAGTATCTGGGACTATGTGATGACCAACAACAGTATTAGTAGGAGCCAGCATGGTTTTATGAAGAATATAGATAATGTCAAACTAACTTACTTGCATTTTACAAAAGGGTAAGTATTAATTTGGACAACAGTATTGCTGTTGATATAGTATGCTTGGATTTTGCAAAAGCTTTTGATACTGTGCCTCATCACAAGTTACTGCTGTATAAATGAAAAGGGACTTTGAGAGGAGATATATGTGCATGGATAGTGAACTTGTTAAAAGATAGATGCCAGAGGGTTCTTGTAAATGGAACATTTTCAAGTTGGTCTAAAGTTGTAAATGGGGTGCCATTGCTGGGCCCAATGCTTTTTAACTTGTTTATTATTGATCTAGAAGTGGGTATTGAAAGCAGAGTCTAAATCTTTGCAGATGACACTAAGCTGTGTAAGGAAATACATACAGAACAGGATGTTTTTCTATGCAGAAAAATTTGAATACACTTAGTTATGGGCAGAAACATGGAAGATGAGGTTTAATGTAGCTAAATGTACACTAAATGGGAAACTAGTTGGGAAATCCTTATTAGAGAAAAATTAGAAGTAATGATAGACAATAAACTTCACAGCAGTGCAGTGTCACTAAGCTGCTGTAAGAGCCAATAGGATGCAATCCTGTATAGATATAGTGGTATAGATGCATGGAATGCTACCTCTATATAAATCAGTGGTTACTCCTCATCTGGAATATAGAGAACAGTTTTGGGCATCACTTCTAAAAAGAGATATTTAACTGGAAAAAATGCAGAGATGTGTAACAAAATTGATAAAAAGAATAGGAGCAGTGGTTCTCAGCTCCAGTCCTTGGGGCACACCAACAGATCAGGATTTAAGGATATCCCTAATTAAGAAAAGCTAGCTTAATTACAATAACTGATCAAGCCTGGTTATCCTAAAAAACTGAACTGTTGCAGTGCTCCAAGGACTAATTTCGGAGAATCACTGGATTAGAATATCTGAGTTATGAAAAGAAATAAGACAAACTGGGTTTGTTTAAATTAAAGAAGAGATGTTTAAAGGGTGACATGATTATTATTCACAAATATATTAAAGTTCAATAGAAAAAACTATTTAAGGAACTATATACACAAAGAACTAAAAAAAAGCAAGAGGTCAACCATTAATACTAAAGGAAAGACTAAAACAAATTAAGGGATTTTTTACAGCAAGAGCAGTAAAGTTATGGAATTCTTTCCCTCAGGATGCTGTGCTTGCAGATGCTGTAGTTGCTTTCAGAAAAGTAATGGATACCTTTCAGAACCACACTGAGAATTATGACAGCTGGTTTCACAGCAAATAGAATGATGATCAAAGAAAATATCCGTCTATCATTTGGAGTCAGATATAATTTTTTTTTTACCCAATTGGGGCTTAATTGGAAATGGCTTCAGTTGTGGGTTTTGTTTTATTTTGTTTATTTTTGCCTTCCTTTGGATCAACATGTGTGATATTGCATTGTCTGAACTTGATGGACGCATGTCTCTTCAGCCTCATCAATTATATTACTATGTTAATGGAAATCACACTTAAAATCAGTCTTTCTATGCTCTAAGGTCATCCTTCACTGGTATAATTCTGACCTCACCCTGGTCAAACACTCATATTGTCCCCTCCTATATAGTTTCTATAATCTAGTAACCAATGTGTTCTCCACCTTTTTTTCCTTTTCTGTTCCCTACCTTTCTTCCCACAACCACTACATTCACTTCCCTTGATTTTGCCAGCAACTTAAAACACAAGATTGATGGCATACTGAATCAGTATAAAAGTCCCCCTCCCACATAAATTTCCGTCCACCAGCTCTTTTCATTCCCCTCCCCCCTTTACTACTTGCCTAACTGACCCAATTCTGTTTCAAATTCCAGTTTGTTTCCCCTTCTCACTTATCTACCTATTCTCCCTGTCTGTTACTACTGACATATTCCTCTCAGCAGTCAAATGCACTCTAAGTATAGCAATTCTGATGAAATCTTATCTTGACCCTGTCTGTCTAATAAGCTGTCTCCCTATCTCCATACTTCCCCTTAACTTGAAACTCTTTGAAAGGCTTGTAAACTACTGTCTATCCATGTGTCTCTCCTCTAACAAACTTCTTGACCCTCTATAATCCAGAATCCATTCACAACACACCTCACAGAGGCTGCGCTAAAAATGTAATGAATTACCTACTCACAACTAAATACAAGGGAAGCTTCTGCATGCTAATTCTCTAATTGTCCCTTACCGCTAAGCATTATATAAAACAGTTGATCACTCTCTTCTTTTACAAACCTTCCACTCCATTGGCATCTGTGATACAACCTTGTCTTGTTCGCATTCCACTTTTTAGAACTTGCTTGAAAATGTCTTATTTAATAACACCACCTTCTATCCTCTACCTTTTTCCGTTGGGGTACCATAGAGCTCAGTAGATGGGCCTTTGCAGTTCTCTCCCACATCTTTACTTGGTAATCTAATTAACTACTGTGGAATAACTCTATGTCTCTGTATTCAAATCTACTTTTCCTCTACTAAATTTCCCCACTTCTTAGTAATGCAAAAATATCCCAAATATATAATACACATATCAATATTGATATATAGTTTGATGTATTATATATGTGGCATATTTTTATAACATTACATGTTTGATTATTGTATATATTGGGACCCCGGCATCTTTTATATTATTATTTACTTTGTAGTTTATTTGATTATTATTTTTACATTTTATAATAACTGTCTCTTTAAATCACCAGAATGACTTATAGGGCTGAGGTTATTGTATATGCACCTACAGCTCATGTTTCTTTTGTTCCTCCTCTACTACTTTTAGCTTTTACAATCTCAGTCCTCTCTCTACTTGTTTTGGTTTGTTCATGTATGTTACATTTTTATTTGTATATTCCCCCTTTTTACAGCACCAAGCAATAAATGGGTGCTTTATAAATAAAAGATAATAAATAATAATAACCATTGATTTAAGAGGGACTTTTAACCCCTTGAATGCTCAAGAAGTCCCCATAGCAATTGGAGACCACTCCGGTATTCTTGGTGTTAAAAGTCCAATCTAAGTCAGTGGGAATTTTTGGAATTGTTCTTAGCTTCCTGTTGTGCAATTTGTTAGCACCAGAACTAATCTGGTTCACCTTGTTACATCAGCCTCCATATGTACAGAAATGCCTTTAACCCTTTGAGTGCCAGAGGGATACGCAACTCACTCAAAGGGTTAATATTTTTGAGGCTTTAGTGAATTTTCTTAGTTTTATTCAAAGAAACATAGACATTTTACTATACTCTCAATTGTGAATGGAGTAACACATAAATCCTTTTACAAGAAGAAAAAATGATTGCTTGGTTTAGTTCAATGCAGTTCTTTCAACAAGAAAGAGTACCCTGTTATATGTGAGAAGAGGTTTATTACAGCACATCAGTAATGAATCATATTTATACAATGACTGATGCTGAAGAGGTAAAATGCTAGAAATGTATAAAACATACAGGATATTAAGATCAACAGTCTACTGTAATACTCACCCAACTAAACAGTTTATATATTATGTTAATTATTATGTTTTGTCTAAAGTCCATAAATTCTTCTTATAAAAAATGTTGAAATGTGATTTTTATATATGGTCATATGGTCATATCTGCAGGAATTGCAAAGGGAAGATAAACTTTATTTTATCTTTTATTGACTGGATTGTTTTTTGTATACTTTTCACTTTGATTTTTTTAATCAGAAAAACATAATCAAACGATATTGGAGGGGACTTGCAAAGCATATAAAAAATAAAAATTGAAGGGTAGAATCCAGCAACATCTGTATTACAAACACAAAGTGACAGCAATGCAAAATTAAAGCAAAAATGAACGCTTCAACATGAATATGGGTGCGCTATGTAATCAGGCAGTAGCGTTTTCCTGGTATCTGCCAAACCCAGAGTCATCTGTTGGACTGTCAGATGGTAATGAGTGAGTCATCACTCCAGAGAACACATTTCCACTTCTCAAGTGTCCAGTTGAGGTGAGCTTTAAACCACCCCAGCTGATGTTTTGCATTGCACATGGTGATCTTATGCTAACATTGCTTCCAGAGTCAATTTGTGTTGCACCCAAGAACAGAGATTTTTAAGCTACATGCACTCAACTGCCCCATTCTGTGAGCTTGTGTGGCCTAACACTTCACAGCTGAGTTGCTGTTGCTCCTAGACATTCCCACTTCACAATAACAGCACTTACTGTTGACTGGAGCAGCTCTAGCCGGGCAGCAACTGATATGTTGGAAAGGTGGCATGCTATGTTGAAAGTGACTGACTACTGCAATACAGTCCAATGTTTGTCTATGGAGTTTGCATGGCTGTATGCCTGACTGTATGCCCCTGTCAGCAATGGTGATGGCTGAAATAGCTAAATCCACTAATTAGAAGGGGTTCCACACATTTGACCACGTAATATATGTCAAACCCCAAGTGTTTCTGAAACAGTCGGGAAAACCAGTGTGAGGGTAAATAAATATTCCCATTGAGTTTACTGGGGATTTTAACTCCTTAAATGCTACAAAGGCCTCCTACATATTGTATTGCCGCATATAAATCAATGTGATTTGGGGGAATTTATAATTTGTTCTCTATGATGTGCTGGTTTGCGCCAGGATTTCTCAAATTCTTCTTAATACACAGTTAGAAAGTAGAAAGGTAAGGCTATTAAGAGATTTGCTTTACTAGACAGATTCATAAATGTTCATTCATTCACATAAATGTGTACATTAACCTTTATCTTGACCTAACTAGTCCTAGGGACTTATGCACAAAAGAAAAGATGAGCAAATCTGGGGTAAATCTGGAGTTTTAACCCTTTTAGTGTTAGCATTCGAGATGTTAAAAACAATAGGAAGGTATGGAAATGTATATTTGTTTGACATAGTACAGTTAACTTGCTCTAGAACTGCACCTCTTTTGTGCATAAGGCACTTTGTGAAATTCTGAGCTTGATTTGCTATACACACTAATGGAGCTTCCATGATTTTAGCCTTTTGATTTTTCTATTTGCTCTCTCCAGCCATACCTACTAAATGTTACACTCACTCATGCTAATGCAACCTTTCAACAGTTTAATTTGCACGTACACAAAGCTATAGTTATACCCTATTCAGTTGTCTAAGGCTTCTTTCTCATAGGTGACATTATAGTATCAACACAATACAAAATGTATAAGTTGTGAGTCATAGCATATTCTGGGAGATTTTACATGGCAACATGCCGTTACTATCTCAACTGACAGTGTGATATTCACTACAAATGTATGGGTTTCACTGGAATTAAATTGAACTGTCGCAGGTAGCTGGATTTTGCCTGTGATTTTGTCACTTCTGTTTATATTGAGAGTGGTATGCTGGGAAATGTGCTATACTGTAGCACTAAAATCACACTAACATTTTCAACTACTACAAAAAAGTTGCACTATAAAAAATATGCAGTAAAAGTTTCCCATGTTCATGAGCCCTAATTCAAAACAAAGAACATCTCCATAGTTAAGCTGAGGCCAAATATATTTCATATGCCCATTTATGAGCGATTAGCAACCAGTGATACATTTAGACTTCCTATTGGCCTAGACCCAACAAACTACATGCACCTCCCCCATACAGACTTTTTGTAGGAAGAAAAAACTATATGGATATGTTCATTTTGGGAAAGAGATGCCAGTGATAAGGGTTGTGCCTTTGCAATGCTTTGGATACCTCTGTGGAACTGAAGGGTTAAGGTGTATTAAAAGGCAGATCTCCTAGTAAGATGCCTCTCCTGCTTCCATTATATTCAAAGTCACTGGGTAGGAGTGGGCGGGTTCGGGAAACCATCTCACATCAGTGAGGGAGGTTTTCCCTCATTGATATGAGAGGGACTGGTGATCCTGCCCTTGGCTCTGGGTGGAATGTAAGCAGGGTTGCTCTCTTGCTCCCCCGCAAATCCTTTATTGATCTTGCAACCAAATCAGCTGGAAGATCAGTAGCTAGGGTTGGGGTTGGACTTTTTTATTAGCTGGTAGCTGAGGAGCCAGGGGACTTCACCCTCTTTCTCCTTCTAAGCCAGTGGCTAACTTTTTTTTTTTAAGCAGAGTGGAATTGGTGACAGCTATGCCCCCTGCCTTCTTCTCAACCAATCAAGAATCACCCCCCCCCACACACACATTTATATATATATATATATATATATATATATATATATATATATATAAATGCTAGAGCAGGGCACTCCTTGTATAAAAAGATATGAAGACAACTGCCTTGCTGCTGCATTAAAGTAATAAATACAATAAAGGATGGATGGGGGATAGCACCAACAAATGAACACTCATAAGGACTTATATATTAATTAATTTAGTCAATATTTCGTCCCTTCAGAGAGTCTTCCTCAAGACAAACAATACAAAACAAAATGTTGACCTTAAATACCCTATCCCAGTACAGTAATGCCAAGGAAACATGGGGTACTTGACCCCTGATGTCATCAGAAGGTGACATAATTAAAATGAAACAATAATAATAATAATTGAAAAAGGTCCTAAATAACCAAAGAAAAGGAAAAAAAACCTATGAAATATCCATAGTGACAAATACTGGGGCAAGGAAGAGACCATGGATGTTAAATGGGTACATGAGGATTAACCTTTCTTGTGCTGGAGACCCCTATGACACAGCAATAATTGCCATAACCCCAGAACCACCTGCACGTGAAGGGTCCATGCCGGCTCTGATCACTCAGCAAAAAATAAGATCCCAAATGTGGATCTAACCATTAAACATAAGGTAGCCACATTGTAATACAATTATATATCCTAACCCCTGTGTGACACAGGGGCATACCACAAAACTGTCATAGCCAATAGTGTGTCCAAGAAGATCCCCATTCACAAACCACAGAATGATGAGATAGATGGAAATGCCTTCAATCATACAATTCACAACTCAGCAATGTTTGATAGTATAAAACAAAACAATGTAATCCATGTCAGGAATAGTCCATATGTGGTCCAAGCCGCTAGGATACTTAATGAAAGGAAATATAGCAAGGCCCCTGGTTCTGCATGTGCTACTTTATAGCAGACAACATGGAACTGATTAGGGGGATGTGGGACCGGCATGAGGATAGAAGTATTGTCCGTATAGAGGCTTGACGCATATACCCTGGCTTTACATGGGCTGTAATGACAGACAACCATGGAATCCTATTAGTGGGGAGCCAACTGGTGGCGTTAGACATGTCCAAACCATAAATGATCATATTAGATCTGCCAAGTCCAAGTTCATATTCCGCTGTATGTAAATCCTAGTCAGGTATTGCTGAAAATACAAGGTCCTAATAGATTTAATCCTGATAGAATATTACTGAAAATCGTATCAAATCCAAGATCATACTAGGTCTAATCCTGGTAAATCATGATGCTATCCTAAAGTAAAAAGACACATCATATTCATATGTGGCATGAGGAAATGAATATGTGTCATATCGTTATGGGGTGGCTTAATGGGGGTAGGAAGCAAGGGAGCACCATGGTCAATGTCAGTCCTGAACGGAACAAAAACCGGCACCAGAAAACCACCAACCAAGAGTAACCAGATAGAGTGAGAAACACCCAACAAAATTAAAAAAAAGGAAGTATGTATAAAATAAAACAAAAATATAAATATAGGAGACAGATTCCCTTGTGATATTTTATAGGTCCCTAATGATAAAGGGACGGATTTAGTTGCAAATCTAAAGAAAAGAACCCACAGATGCTGGGTCCTAATCGACCAGTCTTAAAATCTTGCTAAAGCTGTATATATCTTTTCTGTTTGTAAACCATGGCTAGAGGAGATCTCATCATATTTGGTTTAAGTATGTTTAAAATTATACTGTAGCAATGTTTTATTTGCATTATTCGTAAAAGGGTGAAAATATGTTAGTGCTATATAAATAAATAACAGTAATATTTATCTGATCCAGTATCCAAGAGATAAGAAAAGTAAAATAAACAGTCTAAAGTAGAGTAAGTGTACATGCAAAGCACGACAATGTAGCATATGTCATAAGCAGGTGAAAAGTGTACAGCAAGCTATCCTCTAGTTCCAAAGGCAATTACAGGGAGATTCCAACATTACCAACCTAAGGTTGGCAATGTTGAGTATGGCAGGTATCTGAGCTTAATGTATGTGGCTAAAAGCCACATTATCATATAAACACACCCAAATGAGTATGGCTCATTAGACTACATTTCCATATGCAAATGTTGAATGAGTCCATGCAAAATTATAAATCTGTTGAAGGCATGGCAGATTCATGGGGATGTTGGTGGATTGACAGTGGATTCACCAGTATAGAATGGAGAAGATATCTTAACGCATGCTGTTGGGAAGCCATCAACACAAATTTGCCACTATATATCCATCCTGGCCAATTATTGACCTTACATCTCCTCCCATATTGCTTATAAGTTAGTTCTGTGTAAGAGGCCAGATTTTGCAATGTTTCAGACTTATTAGCTGAGCTTAGGCTGGAATCTTAAAATTTCACGATACCAAAAAGTTCTTGAATCAAATAATGGCCAATATACAATAAAACAGTGGTTCTCAAGGTAGGTTCTGCAAAACCCTAGGGTTCCCTGATGACCAGCAAGAGGCACCCCACAGCTAATGTAGGTGAAGAATGAAACACTCAACACTATGCACAATTAGTTTTTGCAATAATCAATACAACTTAAACTCTTCTAGGAAAACTGTATACTCCAATATAATTACATGATATATATTATCCAATACAATAAATAATTTAACTAATTACTCTGTTTTTGTCTTTTTAATTATTTCATAGGATGCTAAAGAAGCCAACAACATGTTGAAAAACAAGACATAGCATACTTCTGTAGTACAGAAGGAGTTAATTATATCAGTATTATTATGCAAAGAATCTTACTCTACATGATGATAAAAGTAGATCTGACTTATCTCCTGATAATCTCCATTACCGTTAATGGGATTTCACAGAAGAAAACTATCCAATCTGCATTTCTCCTTAAGTAGAATGAGACTATAAATACGTGTTTAAGCACAAGTAGGACTCTCACTGTATTTTTCAATTTCAAAATGAACACCGAGACCAATTATTTTGCAGTTATACTGTGCTTTATATAGTGAATATATGAAATGAGAATAGGTACTACAAATGCTGGTTTAGTGTGGAAATTTATATGTATGACAAGATTACATTTTAATCTACAAAATAATTTAGATAAGTAGGAAAGTAAAGCACAGATGGCAGTGTAAAGAAAAGAGGTACATCAAACACAGGATGGATATTCCTTCTATTGAGTTGTATTTTTTTTTTTCACATAAAGGCTTGTCACAAAAATGTGGATGATGAGACTTGTATTTCAATAATAGTTGTACAGTCAATGGGACTGATGTACTATGAAGAACTGTATCGGTTCTAGGGCAAATTAACTGCACCATAAGGGACACAGAAATTCCCATTGATTTAACAGAGGCATAAACCATGTATTTTTTCATGCTATGCTGTCACTATGACATTGCCACCCATCTGTAAGGGGGCCTACTCCTCTTTCCTACTCCTGCCCCTCCCATCTCCTTCACCCTTTCTCCTGCTATGTTTATGTTTTAGCAAATGGATAGAGGAGATCCAGGTGACCCCCCCACCCTTTAGAGTATTCAGTTATAAATAGTTTATTTTTATAATCTGAGTGCCAGGGATTTAGACACGTCTCTGGGACTCAAAGTTAAAGTGACAGTCAAAGTTCTAATTAAATTGACTATAAGTTTCCCCATGCTCACCTATTTTTGTTTGGTTTATAAAACAAGAAGATGAGTTTCTGTTTCCAGAGAGCTTTCTGTCAAGCTGGACTGTGAAAGTAGGGATAGTGACACAATGCTGCAGTATTCCCACAACACTGCATGCACTGTATATTATAGAGGAGGCAATTTCATTATCCCTGCTTTCACAGCCTTTAGCAGAAAGATCTCTGGAAACAGAAATTCAGTAAATTCACAATCACAACCAAGGAAGTAAATTATTTTTTTAAAAAACCTATCTTAAGAGACTGACCATAGTGTTAATAATAGATAAATAGATATACAGACACATGTACCATTATATGTACAAATCTTGATACCTATGGCCAAATTATGTGTTTTGTTGATTTTCTAAGAGAAGAGCCTCTGCAGTGAACAAACATCTAGGGGAACTATTACCCCAAATAATGCCTCCCCCAATAATTAGCCATATAACGATAAGCTTACCAATATTACTATTATCCAGCCTAATTACCGCGTTAGTCAGAAATTCTATTTCTGCCAAAACTGACGGCCAGGCAACTGTGCAGACATGTTTACTTACAGACATCTGCATGTCTGCACTACTGCCTGGCTACCTGTCCTGGCAGAAGTAAGATTTCTGATTATCACGGTAATTAAGCTGGATAATAGTACTATTGGTAAGCTGATCATTAGATGGCTAATTATTGGGGGGCTTTATTTGTGGTGATAGTGCCCCTTTAAACTTGACATATTGCTGCAATGTGTAATCCACAGATCCTATGTATATGCTAAATTTAACAGATTGAAAAATTAAAACAGGAAATGTGGCACGTGCAATTGTTTGGGTACCCTTCCATTTGATCCACTAGTGTCATTTTTTGTAAGGTCTCGGAACTAAATTGACTCACTTGGTCTTAATCTAAGTTAGGTGATAATTTTGGAGCTTAATAAGCGGTACAATTTACAGTAATTGCTGTTTTATATTAATAAATCCTTTTTTAAAAATGAATCCCTTGATCCTGCACTCTAATACTTGGTTTTGGAGCTTAATACTTTTCACCCAGCCATGATTACTGGTACCCTATACAGGACTCTCCAAGGGGTTTGGTGTGGTGTTCTCCCAGGTGGGTTAGAAGTTATATCCATTCTGGAGATCTTTGCATCCAAGTGACGAAGATCATTGGACCAGTGAGAGCAAAGAGGTGATATTCATCCTCGGGTTTATACCAGGGGAGCTATTATACCGAGAGGCAGTCCAAAACCTCTCAAGTGAGTGCAGTTTCATTTGTGCATGGGGTATTGGTGAAGGTGAATTTTTTCTGAAAAATACTATGCTTAGTGGAATTCTATCTGCACTGTTGTTTTTCTTTGTTTCTGCTGCAGTATACACTATTGTTCAAAAGATTGGGATCACTTACACATTTCCTTGGTTTTGAACAGAAATACAGTTATTGTACTGTTGTACTATTGTAGCAGGAGACGGCTGTTTTTTAATGGAATATCTACATTTGCTGCAAAGGGAGAATTTTTCGACAAAAGCAAAGTTTGATAGACACAATTATTATTTAAATTTCTAACCTAACCTTGGCAACATCTTGACTGTATTTCCTATTCATTTTGCAATTTATTTGATATATGTTTTCATGGAAAACAAGGGAATTTCTGCGGCGACCCCAAACTTTTGAATAGTAGTGTATGTGTTTGTGAGTCCCTACCATATCAACAGCTGTGAGGATTCCTCCTTATCTATAAGAAATTGTTCGCTATTTCCATTTTCAGAAGAAGAGTTTGTGAGATCATTACTGTTTATGATTTTTGCTTATTGTTGGTTTTATTTTGTGGTGCTCCCTCATATACCCTGCTGGGGACACTTCTTATTTGTGTCATACAGTAGGAAATATTTGACAAGGAGAAACAATGTCCACAAAAAACATTTTTTACTTGTTTAGAAGAAATGTTCTGCAAACTAAATTGGGACAAACAAGGACATAAGATCAGTGGAAATCACGTACATCATTTACACTTTGCAGATAACATCATACTCTTTGCCAGTAGTCCTGAAGAACTGCAAGACAGCACTGAAGAGCAGGATGGAAAAATTCTGGTCTGAAGATGAATATCGACAAATGCAAATTTACCATACCAAGAAAAATCACAATAGATGGACAAGAACTAAAAAAGTGGACGAGCATGTTTACCTTAGATGGGGAATGTCAATAACTGGAAACATCATGATGGAAATTGATCAACAAATAAAATTGGGATGGCCAGCATTTGGAAAACTTAGTTGTACTTACCAACATGTCATCTCAATTCTTACGTGTGGCTGTGAAACCTGGACAGTAAATTCCAAAACCATGCAAAAACGGTTACACAGAGAAGTGTGTAACATCGAATTCTGAACATATAAGAAAGATACCAGAAAATGTGTGCATGGATTCATCAGCAAAGGTTTATGATGTCATTGAAAGTGCAAAGCGCATAAAATGGACATGGGCAGGTAAAATAGCAAGAAGACCTGATGGTAGCTCAGTTTTTGAAATGGATTAGAATTTAAACTACACACCTAAGAATAAGACAAAAAACAAAATGGGTTGATGAAATTACATAGTTTGTTGGTGCACACTGGCAACAGAAAGCACAATTGTTGGAAACTTTCTTCCTTCAGGGGATCGTCAATGGCTGAAGCTAATGTTGTTGATACCTATACACACACACACACACACACACACACACACACACACACAAACACACATGAAAGATGCAGATATTTTATTGTTTAGTTGAAGCATTATTGTAGTTTTTTGTATGCAATACCTCCATGGCATGAAATGTTACAGTGGTCCTCTTACTATGTTTATGGTCAGCTGACCATAGCTGGTTATAGACTGCTGTAGCAACAACACCCTCATATAATTCCAGGCTATGGAAGTAATGCCACTTAAAAAAATATAAGTTTGAGCTGAAATAACATTTAAATAAAACACCTCTGAACAGTGAGAGTACCTATGTTTTACTCAGCAGGATAAATCCTACAATACATATTTCTTGAATAGTAAGTGCTTCTATCCAATAAAGTTTTTTTTTTGTTCAAAGTGTTTACTTCTAGTGTTGCAAAGCAAAATGTTGTGGGCGGTTTCAAAAGGGCATTGGCTAACTAAGAAACAATTGAAGAAATCACTATTTTTTTTAACTTAATAAAACTATAAATTTGGTCACCTGGCTTGCTTGTTTCCAGACTTGATGGAGCTAAAAATAAAATATAATTAAACCTATTTATTTAAAACAAGGAGTAAAGTAAATAGTAAAAACAGTGGAACTGCACATAACAAAAGCAAGACTTGTTTGAAACAGAGTAAGAGTTAACTGAGTGGTTATAAGAACCAGCTTTCAAAACAACTAGGTGTCTTCTTCACCTCCAGTGAGGAAAAGAAAAGACACCAGAGTGGGTCAATATTATTGCAAACTGTCCACAGAATGAAAGATCTTGGTGACTGTACTGTTTGGAAATTATTGGACACAGAGTGACAGAAAGTTTAACACTCTGAGGGCTACACAGTTCATTGCAAGCAATGGGTTTTGCAATCCTCTGGAGCTTTGAGGGTTAACCATACATTCTATAGATTTAGGAATCCCTGACTAATAACTAGAATTTACTGGAGGATCAAAAAAATAATTAATCTTGTTTGCATCTTCTAGTCTACGTCAAAGAGACTTTACTAGAGTCTAGGGTAGGAATTACGCACATACTGAGAAGTAGTAGAAGTTACATGTTAAAATAATGTACGTAAGTTTTAAAGAAATGTATTTAGCAGCCTTTATTCTTATTATGCTTAAAAATGATACCTAGTTGTCTTGAAAGCTTGCATCTTAGAACCACTCAGTTAGCCAATAAAGGTACCATTTTTCCTCTACTAGTCTTTAGCATTTTCTATGGCTAACGTGGTACTACTCTTTACCAATATAGTAATAGTTTACACACATATCTATGTTTAAGGAGTTCTCATTAATATAAATTAAATTTATTTTAAGATTTGATTTCCTTTTTTTTTTCCATAAGTAGACATGTAATCAAAACAGTGCAGTCTTTACTTTCCAAAATGTATGGACTATGTTTTTTGTAGTTTAAACTAGAGATAGACTCTTAACACATGCACATTAGATAGAAAGCTAATTGAAGATAGATAGTAAGGGATTCAACATTTTAAACAACTAAGTGGTCCCCACAATGCTAACAGACTAACAGACTAGTTGTCACTTTGAAAATGTTTCCACTGTAGAGCTGTGTGGGATTATTAAAGGTGCAGTAAATTTTTTTTTATGAATATATGTATTGTAGGGATTTTCCTACTGAGTAAAAAAAGGGTACTCCCACTGCCGAGAGATTTATATTTCCAGTTATTACAGTTTAAACCCATGTTTTTTTTACAATAGCAGTGCCCTCTAGTGGTCAAATTCTAATTAGATTTCCTGTTAGATTCTAATGGAGAGGAAAGTCAGAAAAGTCACAGACATACAGTACTCCATAGGATATGATAGAAACTGTCACTTCCTGTCAGTTAGAACTATCAGGAAGTAAACACAGTAAATTCACTTCCTGATTATTTAAACTACTATAAATTTTGAATAAAACATCTGACAGCGATGGGAGTACCCTTGTTTTATTCAGCAGGAAATGCTCTATAAAATATGTGTTTTCATAAAAAAAAGTTTACTGCTCCTTTAAATTTGACAAAAGGTAAAAGCATCACTTGGCACTTTAGAGTGGTGTTTCTCAACCTTGATCCTGAAAATACCCCTAAGAGTGCAGGTTTTCTGGATTTACTTGTTCAAGTACAGGTCAGTAACAGTTTTATCTTTATATTTGACTAGTTAACCTGTACTTAGGTAGAAAAGTCCTTAAAATCTGTACTGTCAGGGGTGCTTGAGGACAGAGGTCAAGAAACTCTGCTTAAGAATACCCTTCCCCCCAAAAAAAAGAAAAACAAGTTCTTGCCATGTATTGCTATTAATTTTCAGTTCTTAATGCATCACTTTCAAAATTATGATTCATTAACTTGTAACAAGAAAAATGAGAGCATAAGCTATGCTTCACTAAAAAATAGAACTTAAATGTGACAGCTTTACAGAAAGTCAATATAAATAACTGCAAACATTATTAAACAGAAAAGTCATTCCAATTTTTATTCAAAACAAAAAGAATGGAAGATTTATATTCTGAGCCATTTAATTAATTGGTTTTATACCACTTACCAAACAATATTAATGCATACCAATTCTATAATAGTCAAAATCATATTACTATGTATTGTCTTTTGGAAAATAAAATAACATGCAATATTCTGAAAAACAAAAATAAAATAAAATAAATGGGAGACATGATATGAAAGCACATATAGTAGCATCGATGCTTCATTTGTAGTATACAAATGCAGGCAAATTGAAACAAAATGCAATGATTGGTAAGTCTATGTCTGCATCAGCCATTCATAATTTATTGACACCTTCATGAGCTGGCCATCAGTCACATCCCTCACTTATGGGATTATCAGAGAAATGAAGGTCAGCACAGTTATTTTGTTATGTGAATATGGTAGTATCACTGCCACATTCAATTATCCATTTGAACAAGCCCTTACTAAATGCTTATCTGTATTCTTGTTAAAGAGTTTTTGCAAAAACAGGTAACTGCACCTAAGAACTAATTCATTTTAAACACATTGGCTTACTTCACTACAAGAATTGTCACCCAATATTGGGCGACCAACTAAATTCCGCATTAACCATGTTGCTTTGGATGAAAAGGGTGACATGAGAATATCACCTGTATCAAGAGGGCAAGATTCCAATGTCACGGCCTTAAGCATCTCATGTGAGCACCCGCATTCTCATTCTGATATGTGTGTCTTCATAGATGGATTATATGTCGACATGAAGTCAGAAAAGTTCAGTATGTACTCCCGCTCGCCTTCCCCTCACTGACAGTGGCTCACAATACTAAAAAAAGGAAATATAAGACCATCTGCAAAGACACAGGAGTGAATTCACCCCTACAGTAGTTAAATATACTGCTTCAATACATGCACATATTGAAGGGGTGAATTGCATGCCTCTGTCTTTGCAGATGTCATATGATTTTTTTATTAGGTATGTTTATGAGAATGATGCAAGCACTTAAGTGAGTGATGCTTAAGGCTGCGACATGAGAATCTTGTCCTTTTGATGTGGGTTATATTGTCATGTCACCCTTTTCATCCCAGTGAAATGGTTAATGCACCATTTAGTAGGTCACCCAATAGTGGGTGACATTTCTAAAGGATACTGGCTTACCTGGTTAGGTGTGCTTTATGCAACAGAAAGTTATATCTATTTTTTTACATTATATCTATCATTTCCTGCATATAGTAACCTCTGTTGAAGTCTGCCTCCTCACAGTGGACCTGGACTTTTAAGCGACACTAGTTGTTAGACTGAAAGATATTAAAATTGAAACAAACCTCAGGTGACAAATGCTATGTTAACAGAAATAAATAATTGTGGTTTGAACATGAATCTTTCTAAAAGACAAATGAAGCACTGTTTATTCTTATGGTATAGTTTCCCTTTTGCTGTTGACATTTGAAGTTGTGTTTTACAATTTCTGAAAACATAGGCATCTCCTGTTAACCACTGACATCCAATGTATTTAATCAGGAATAATAACGTCTATATTTTTAAGTGCTTTTGGACATAAACCTCACTACCTCTGGAATTTATTTGTCACAATAGTTATTACTAGCAGTACTGTCTGTTTGGTTTGTCATTGATACCCTTTGTAACAGGTGAAATATGCAGTTGCTACTTAAAACTCCAAATAGATAAAATGTCAATAGTGGATAACCACATATATGGAAGTTGAAGCCAAACTCACCCGTTACTGTATGATCGGCGGACCCGGAGCAGCCCCCATCAATCTCAACAAAGATTTCTACAGACGGGAAGACACAGGAAGGATGCGCTCTACATGGACCGCCAAACACATCAGACTCAGCCAAACATCCACATAAAAATACGGTTTATTAGAAAATCAGTAAAATCATGGATGAAATAACATAGAACATTTGACAGAACAAGGAAAATGCCTAACGCATTTCGTACACAATAGCGCACTTAATCATAGGCATAATATACCATTACAAACATTGCTCTTAAATACCTTATCACAATTCAAATCAGCCAATCGTATATACCATATTTGACCTGCCTCTCTGATCCAAAGTGCTCAAGACCAAAACCATCAGTACCAGAGTGCTCAATCCATGGATCCGGCCAGACACAACACCAAAGGTGAAGTAATACACGACTGAGCAATCGTATAAATAGTATGAATAACAGCCACAAAGCACATCAATACATGTACATCAGTATACATATATAAAAAACATATACGAAACATATATATATATATATATATATATATATATATATATATATATATATATATATATATACAACAAAAAAACATATATATCCTAATAAAATGCTCACAGGAACAAGGAGTAAATATATAGACAAACATAATGATATCAATGCAAGATCATTCAAAAGGATATAAATTAACAATGATGTATAAATAAAGTTACATCATGGTCTGAATTCATTCCTCCTGGTGAGCGTGTCTTAAGATATAGGATCCACTTAACTTCACATCTGTCAAGTAAGATCCTAATGTCGCCTCCTCGTTCTGGGACTACCACTCTCTAAATACCCTGAAAAGAGAACTTCGTCAAATCTCCACCATTACAGATGAAAAAATGTTGTGCCACCGGTTTATTCATGTCCTTATTACATATGTGCAGAATGTGTTCTCGTATCCATTCCTTCAAAGTTCGGGTAGTCCTACCCACATACTGAGAACCACACTCTGCACATGTCACAAGATAAACCACATTGGTGGTACGACAATTAATATATTGTCTGATATTAAATGTCCTTTTAGTAACCGAACTGGTAAAATCACTACCCATCTTCATGTACATACATGAAATACACCTTCTCGCCCCACATTTAAACATACCCCTAGTACTCAACCGAGTAGGTGTTATTTTGGGAACAGAGTGAAAAAGACTAGGGGACAATTTACTACCTAAAGTGGGCGCCTTCCTAGCCACATATTTGATGCCACCCTCCATTACTGATTTCAGCCTACTATCTCCCAATAAAATGGGTAAATACTTATTAATTATACCCTTAATGCTATTAAACTCTCTGCTGAAATCAGTAACAAATATAGGTTTAGGATTAATTTTTGATCTATCTTCCTTACATCTTTTATTCAACAGTAGGGACGATCGCTCAGTGTTGTAGGCCCTCCTATAAGCATTATCAATCATGCTACGATGATAACCTCGATCTAAAAAACGTTGAGTTAACAATTCTGCTTGGCATTGAAATTCTCGGTCGTTTGAGCAGTTTCTACAAATCCTCAGAAACTGTTCAACCGGAATACCTCTAATAACATGCCTGCACATGCCTTTCTAAACACTGAAGTCTGTACCCCCTCGGCTGTAAGGGTAAGTGATAGGTCCAAAAATGTAATCTCAAACTTCTGAAACTCAGAAGTGAAGATTAAGTTAAGTGAATTCTCGTTCATATACTGACAAAATGACACAAATAAATCTTCTGTGCCTCTCCAGATAAACAATAGGTCGTCGATGTATCTCCTATACATCTGTATATAAGTGCGAAATCTATTTTCCATTCCAAACACGTGGGTTTCCTCAAACCAACCCATATATAGGTTGGCAAAGGGTGGGGCGAACTTAGCACCCATTAAAGTACCACGTATTTGTAAATAAAAATGACCATCATACATAAATTAATTATGTTTTAAGAGATAGAATATAGATGACAAAATGAATGACTTCAAATCCACTGAATAGTTACTATAAGTATCTAAATGAAACTGAATAGCCTGCATCATGGGGTATCATGGAGTACAACAATGTAACATCCATAGTGCCCCATGAGTCATCCTCTCCCACCTCATACTCTGTCACAAACTGCAAAATATGTCCAGAGTCCCTAGTATAACTCTTAAGTCGCAACACTAGGGGCTGTAAATGCACATCAATAAGTGCTGACAAATTCTCATTAAGAGAAGAAATACCCAATACTATGGGCCTTCCCACTGGTGGTTTCTCCAACTTGTGTACTTTGGGAAGGTGATGGAAAATGGGAATTTTAGGAAAGGGGACATTTAAAAAACTTTTCTCCCTTTCAGAAACAACTCCCAAAGCAACACCCTCCTCTACCAACTTAGAAAGTTCCTTCGAGAAAGACCTAGTGGGGTTCCTGATGAAAGGAGAGTAGGATTCCAAGTCTCCCAACTGTCTTAGGGATTCTCTATGATATTGATGGGAGTCTAAAACAACCACACCCATCCCTTTATCCGCACTACGTATGAATATAGAGGTATCAGCTCTAAGGGATTCCATAGCAGATATCTCCCTCTTAGTCAAGTTAATAAAGCATGTAAAGTGACGGTTTCTGACAATGCCGTCAATTCTTTCTCCACTAGAGACTGAAATACCTCTAAAAAATTACCACAACATTGTATAGGGTAAAACTCTGATCTCTGTCTCAATTCAAGTCTACCCCTTACAGACTCAAGACCAATGATGCGGGAACTTCCTACATCACTTTCCCTCTCTAAAGATTCAACATCATATAACAAACACTGATCCTGAAATGACAAAAATTTATTGGGGGGTTCATCAATACCAGGTGATGGGAAAATCCCATTAGAAGGTAATTCAACAGTAGTAACATATGAGGCTGCAACCTCAGTGGTTGTAATAGACTCTGTCTGTTCAAAAAAGAATTTTTGCAGCGTTAAACACCTCACAAAACTATTCAAATCAAGAATGGTGTCTAAAAGGTTAAAATGTCTCATGGGTGAGAAGCCCAAACCTTTAGACAAAAGTTCAATCTCCACTCTCGTCAAAACTCTGTTCGAGAGGTTTAAAACTTCCTGCCTCAACCCCTCTTCAACCTTCCTCGTCCTCCTCTTCTCCTTTGTTCCTCTCCTAGTTGATTTATAAGTCTGACATTCCTGTTGGCAAAATCCTGACGGTCTGAAGACCTCCTCTGAAAGCTCCACCCCTGAAGTTTTTGGGGGCACATTCTGGCATCCTATTCTCGATTCCAAAAACACCTCATTCATTGAAGGTCTAGGTTCCATCTGTGAAGTAGGAAGAGGGGAGACAGTACTCTGTTCTTGGTCACTAACATCCTGCTCTACACTCGAGAAACTAACCCTCTTACTCTCTGCCCTCGAGCGTAGGATAGATCTCCTATACTCTTGATTAGGTTTGTGAGGCCTGTTATCTCTATCTCGTTTCCTTTCTTTGGGCCATGTATAAACTCTAGATTTGGCATAATCTTCTCTATCCCTAGAGAATTTCCTAGATTTAAGTAAAGTTATATTGTGTTCTAATTTTTGTAATTTATTCTTCATTTCCTGATCAAACTGTCAATATTGTATAGTATTATGATAAATCTTAACCTCTTCTTGAACAGAATTTAATTCCTTCTGAACTTCCATATATAGTTCTCACTTAAGGGTAATAATTAGCTCCATTAATTTCTTAGAGCACTCAGACAACAGCGTATTCCATTGACACATAAACACTTCATTGTCTTGTGCAAATGTAGGGATCTTGCTAATCCTTAATCCCCTAGGGATTATATCTGCAGTGAGATATTTTTCTAATGTAGTAATATCCCACCATATTCGTATTTCCTTAAGGGATAAATGTTCCAATTTTTTAAAAGAATTGATACCCTTTGAACAGTGTCTTGGAATACCATATTGTTTGTTAAAATATCATTGATAATATTATTGATAAAACTACTATTTGTTTAATGGTTAAGAAAGTATATGTATACATCTATTTTAATTTATAAAATTAAACCAGGGGAGGGCAGAAGATGAGACAAAACACAGATGTTTATAGAAGTTGGTTAGGAGCAGAGATTAGCAAGCCAACCAGATGCTGAGCAGTTTACTCGGTTATCCATCTAGTTCAAGTTTGCTGAGATATGAGTTGTAGTCTATTAAAGTAAATGGAAAAATGTTAACACTTTTGAGAACTAGGAGGTGTGCAATACAATCTGAACAATCCTTTATTTTTCATGCAGTTAAAAAAGAAAAAAAAATCTTGTTTGCCAGTGCTACTTACAAATAATGGGATCAGGACTGCATTTCTGATACCGCTGGAACTTAAATGGTGATATTTATAGTTGACCAAGAGAACTGGTGATTTGGGTAACCATGGTATGTCTGACTATCCAAGATTTGCTGAACTATTTAGAGCAACAGAAATGTAGCATGATTTACTGTATTTTTACTTTTTGTAAGCCTGTGGTACAGCATCCTCACAGAAATCAATAGCATGATTTTGCTTAATAAGCTTTTACAAAACCTTTCCCATTAAATTATTTGGGACCTATGATAGGCTTGTATACATGTGTATAGTCACGCAATGTGGGATACTTATAAAAGAAAGTAGCAATACTGTTTGGGAAAACCAAGTGTACCACTGGAAACAAAACAACATCCCCATGGATTAAAATGGACTTGTAATTGTTAGAAAAGTTTCTAAACAATGCGTTTGTGATCTATCCAGAATTTTTTATTTTTATTTGTTCCCTTTGACGCAGTTGGATTTCTCATAATTGCTCCAGTTTTCCTTTTACACATATGATTCGTTGTGTCATGGAATTAAGACATCATAAGATATTGCATACATCTGCAAACATTTCAGTAACTTAGGCTCCAGTGTTTAACTTCCTCAGTACTTATCTGGAGTGCTAGTTATCTTTATACTGATTTAATTGCAGTTAATAAGCCATGCCATTGTTGTGCAGTATTAAAATGTCAGATTAAGTTTTACTAGTATACACTGGCTCACAACCAGTGAGTTATGACAAAGAAGTACGTCAGTGTATAGCAGGCGTATCAAACCTGCGTTCCCCTCCATTCCAAACAGTCAACTTAAATGTATTTTTTATTTATACATACTTTTTAAAAAGGACCCTGAGTGTTTATGCTTGTATTGCAACAGATTACACCAGAATAATATGTCTTTAAACTTCAGGAAATTCCTGAAAAAATTTTAGCAGGTTGACAGCAGGGTAAGCTTTAACACTGGTAAAATGCATACAGCAAGGTAAGTCTTAAAAAGTTATCATACCTATTCAAAACAAGATACCACCAAGCTGGAACATTACACCTACAAAGATATTGCAGAGGCAATATTAACAGTGGTATAATGCTGCATGCTGCTGTTGCCCACTGATGAGAAGGATATCCAGTGAGAAGTGACAATCATATAGCTTGTATTATATCCACTTGTCCACATATCTGTGATCAGGTGACTTTTCTTGCCATATGTTTACAGCCCTGTGCCCACCATACTAATCACCTGCTTGAATAGCCATCTTTGAAAAAAAATGCCTCTTCTCAACAAACTAATAGGGCAACATGTCAACCAATAACATTTTGACAGGTTTGTCATCATACAGGTGAACTTTTGGATTTTTGTTGTAAGGTATACTTCTTTCCAAGAACTCAGTAAGTGTGGGTAGGCAGGACATAGAAGACCTGTGTCACATTTTTTTTAACATGACTTGTAGTGGTGGAGTTGGTGTTGATGGTGGGTGGTGGGACTCTGACATGTCAACAACAGCTAGCTCAGAGTCATCTTCTTCCATGTGCTGTATTTGTACAACAGCAGTAGGATTCATAGGTGTTAATGAAGAAAATGTACTCAAAAACAAGAGGTCATCTATTAAGACTAAATGAAAAACACGGTGGACTGAAACAATGGCATGGATTTGTTTTACAGTAAGAGCAGTAAAGTTATGCAATACATTGCCTTGGAATGCTGTGATTACAGATACTGTAGTTGCTTTAAAAAAAGTAATGTATACCTTTCTAGCTCAGAACAATATTGAGAATTATACCAGTTGGTTTCAAAGCAGATATAATTTTGATCAGGGAAATATCAGACTGCCATTTGGAGTCAGGAAGAAATGTTATGCCCACTTGGGACTTGGTTTGATGTGGCTTCAGTTGCTTTTTTTTTGCCTTCCTCTGAATTTGCAGGGGTAGTGTGGCATGGGCTGGACTTGATAAGTGTATGTATTTATTCAGCTTCATGAACTATGTTACTGTTTTATGTGCCCCACATGCTGTTAGTCATCACTCTTGAAATGCTCTCACTAGGACTACGCAACATATTTTGCTTCAAAAGAGAAATATACAAAAAACTGAAAATTTCACCTGTGTAAAAAGTCCTACAAAAAAAGTGACATTGTACAACCCTTTTCATTGCAATGCAATCAATGATAATAATGTATTTTCTCCATGTGGAGGGCTTCCCTTTTATTCCCATCATTCTATTATGAAAAGATAGTCAGTTTCCTGCATGTTATCAGCAAGTTTTTTAATCTTAATGGTAGAGGTGACAGATAAAAAAGTGAGTTTAGTTAGGGGTCTTGGTAGTTGCCAGGGTGTGCTTTGTGTATGGGGGTGTGTGAAGGGAGGAGTTAAAAAAACAAAAAGAAAAAGAAACAAAATAGTTTTGACTTATAAGTCACTCACTCCTATAACTGCAAGCATAATATGTACAGTCATATACTGAGGTGTGGTGGTGCTGAACACTTTATCCTTTATTGAAAACTGCTGATTCTAAAGCTAAAAGGTCTATCCACATAAAGATTAACATTGCAGTGACATTGGTAATGAGAATCCCTTTGCTGAATTTTTGACACTAGAAATATGTAGAAGCAGGCAAACAGCTAGGAAAAGAGGCAGAGCTGAGTATACTTTCAGTTACAGCAAAGTGTGTGGTGTAATATGTTTTAGACACTGACAGACATGGACAGCTTATAAAACAAACAAACAAACAAAAACACCTTTTGACTGATAGGTCACAAAGACAGGCAGGAGATTCCTTGACCTGCTCTGTGACTGACATTAACAGTGAAAGCTACTAGAGATAGAAGCATACCTCATATATTATTTTCAGGTGGGAAATGGCCCTCCACATGCTAACACTTTAAATTAAAGTCAACACTTTTATTATGTCCTTCAAAGTGTTATGGGCAGGGTTGAGAGGAAAGGAATAGGAAGAGTGCATGCTGGTGGTAGTAAAGTTTTATTCCAAAAACTGGCTGTGGCCATGGTTGCTGCAGCTTGTGAAATAAAGATTGTAAAAGTGAAATGAAAAGTTACACACCAGTAATATTTTAAGAATACTGAATATGATCATGAGTCACATTCTAATGCTGTTGCCATAGCAGTGACAATGAATGTAACACCTGGCCGCAAAGTAGTGGTCAATTGTCTTTAAATCCACCTAAAGGCACAGGTAAAAATAAACTTTGAGTGTCACTACTTCCAAGCTCAACCCTCATCCAGTCACACACAATATGGTTGAGTAATAAGCAACACAGGTCATCAATATTCACAACCCAAACAATGAGTACTCCTGCAGCTGATCAATGTGCAATGCTAATTACACCTACTGCTAGTAGTCTTTCTCATTTTTTAAAATATCATAAAAGTACAAACTGCAGTAGGAACTAATCTATAATCAATGGTAGGAATGGAAAGCATTCAGTCAAGTAAGAGATATGTCTCAAGATGGAAAGGAGAAGACGATAAAGAAAGAATAATATGAAGGAAATAAAGGGGGGAAATGAGAGAAAGAAAAATAAATTAAATAAATAAATAAATACATGCTGAAAACCAACCAAGCCAGGGAGTCAAAAGAGAGATAGTTCTCCTTGTCATCAGGTGCAGAGAGAGAGCTCTCAAAGTAGGGTCAGAAAATGGAAAGATTGAGTGAGAGTCAGTGAAAAAGAGTGGTAGTGAATGAGCTCTATGGGTTGATAGTACGGAGTATCATCCGCTAGTCTCTATGTCACCTATCGGTCAAAATGTGGGATTTTTGCATGTTTTTTTAAACCAGACATCTCTGCCAGTGTTACTCTTAGTATCTGACAATCAGCCCATGCTCCCTGAAAACCTCAAGCATCTCCTGCTCTCCCTTGTCTACTAGCTATCATGAAAAATCTTTATTTCTGAAGGATCGCAGTGATGTTTTTATAGTACAGTACAGACTAGACCTATATTAGCTTCAGAATCATCACCAGCTTGTAATAAAAGAATAAAATATAGAGCAGCTTGTGCAACATTATGCAACACACCTCAGTATATGCTTTTTCCTCTACTATTTGCAGATGGTGAAGCAGGTTATAACCCTTGTCTATTTGTCTTTCGCGGAATGTATGATGAATTGTTTGTAGAAAACAAGAAAGAGGGAGAATAAGGGGCATCCCTTGTGCAAAAACAGATAACAATGAAATCACGTACAGATACAACTCATTAGTGAATGCTCACAAAAAATGATGGCTGAGATCCTATTTGTGTAGGTCACAGCTTGAATGCATACTGGGATAGTTCACTGCCCCAGAAGCAGTTTGGTTTTCAGTAATATGTCAAAACAAAGGCTGCTCCTCAGTGAAAAGAACACACAGAACACAAGAAACAGAGGGCACCCAATAGTGTAACTCCACAAACTCTTTATCAATTAGAAAATTATGCAAGTAGTATACGCACAAGAGTGAGGGTCAGAGATCAATACCCTGAAAAAACTCAGTTGGACACTTTAACACATCTCTGCTCATGAATACACAGAATCCAGTCCAAATGTAACAGAAAATGGAGAAGAGGCTTCTGGATTCCATTCACAGCCACAGAGAAATGCAGGCAATGTCTATTCCCAGCACTCCTGTCAAGTCATTCCAGATCACTCTCTTTGCCTGTTTGTCTACACTATCTAGCATCCAAAATTAAGTTGATTTCTCCTTTTTGCAAGCACAGACTGATAACGTGTGACAATGACACCCCTTTTATATTAGCACAGTGGGCTGTGTGAGGGAAACTCTCCACATGGGGGGTGACATTATCATCATTGAGTTCAATACATTAAAAAAGTGTACAATAGAGTGAAATTTACATGTTTCACTGTTCTTTTCCTGCACCTCAGAAAATCTTTTTTTCTGCATGTTTCTCTTTTAAGTTAAAACGTATCACCCATCCCAAGTAATATGTTCAAGGGATAGTAACATTTCACAAAACAGCAGCTCCAATTAATCTTCATAGTATTTGGGCCATGTAGAGTGTTTTCTCAATACTGTCAGAGTTGTAGTTCAAGAGTAATTGAATGATAAAGTATCCCCCACCTGCCCGTATTACCTAGTGTAAGCCACCTCCCCTCAGATGTGGAATCTGGTCTCTTGACCGGACAGATCACAGAAAGTGACAATTTTCTTACTGTGAGTAAAAGGAAAACACTGTCCCCCTTGACAGGTTTTCCTTATGCTCACTGAAAATTGCCCCTCTCTGCGATCCATCCGGATAGTCTTGCTGTTCTTAGGTGAGCAACGTTATATCAGTAAAAGGGGGCAGGAAGGGGATACTTTATCATTCAATTGCTCTTGATCTACAACTCTGACAGTATTGAAATAACACTCTCCACGACCCAAATACTATGATGTTTAATTAGAGCTACTTTATTGTGAAACATTACTATCCTTTTAACCTCAAGCCATACTACCCTTAAATACCTACTTTTTACAGGAAGTGTATAGTTATAAATGAGGAACAGAAACATTTGTATCAATAAACACATTCATCCATACATAGTCAAGAAACTTATCATAACATAAGTTAATCAGTATAGCGTTTTTATTCCTTAAAATATTTGAAATAGCAAAATATATACTATTCTTTAAAGTACAGGTTAAATATAGTTTTAGGTTATTATGCTTATATGCAAATTATGTAATTATTTTTTAGATATGTTTTAACTTGTATACATTAATTCTTCTCAGTATATTTTAAAATAAAATGCTTATTACTTTACACATTAAAAATATTGAACATTTCAAACAGTGAACTATCTTCAGCTGTTCATCTTATTATACTAATTTAGCATAATTGCTGTTCAACATTTTCTTCAATATAATTACTGCATTAATGCCCCAGCACTTTGTTCAGATGAAACATGACTCAGTACTTCCAATGCATTGACACTACTCCTTTTCATAGACTAAACCTGTGTTTATTCAACTATGATTTAAATATCTCATTTAATTTATCTGTGATCTCTGTGAATTTGAATGTTTCTTTAATAATGGGATTAAAAAGGATCCCTGCTGATTTTAATATATAAAAGCAGTATATACATTTTCAGATTTTAATCTTGATATAAATGTTTCCCTTGAAGCATGAATAGCATGAATACATTTTTAATTGTACTTATTGTCATCAGTTTCTTTAAAAGTTATAATTCAAAGCACTTTAACATCTAGCAGTGTTTAAACTTATTTTAAAGATTTTGACTACTTCACTTTATATATTCAATAATGTTTATAAAACTAAAAGGTATTTGAGTGTGAAAAACAACATTTGCATACAATATCAATCATTAGCTATATCCTGAATAAAAGGTTGTTCCTGGTTACCTCACATGGTACCTTGCCAACAAGCTTTTATTAATGTAAATAATTAATTCCTCATGGTATGAAACCTAACCAGCATGGCAGATCTACACCTTTTTTTGAAGAAAGATCATAATATTAATAATAAAATACATTATTAGACTTTTTTGCAGCAATCAGACACTCTGCAAGATTGAACCTAAACTAGAAAAAGAGGAGTGCAAAGGTATGTGAGAGGAGCATCTGTATAACAATCTACAAATATAAGTGGTTCTACTCACAGGAACGTGAAGATATAATGTCTCATAGATTTAAAGGAAACAATCTTGTTCAACAACCACCATTCCACCGGTCTCTTGTATTAGCTATTCCAAGATTTCAGGATACTTCTACATATAAGGAAAACACAACAAGAGCAAGGAGAAGCCCTCTAAGAGTAATAAAAACAAATGGCGCCTCAAAGGAGTACAAATCTCACTCACCAGATGTATCCTTTGTGTCAAGCCTTAAATATAATAGAGGATCCAAAGGATTGCTCGTCACATGAAAATACCAAGTATAAAATAATTTATACAATAATGACTTCCCAACATGTTTCGTGAGCTTACTGTTCACTTCATCAGGGGAATAGCTAATATAAGAGACCGGTGGAATGGTGGATTGTTGAACAAGATTGCTTCCTTTAAATCTATGAGACATTATATCTTCACGTTGCTGTGAGTAAAACCAGTTATATTTGTAGATTGTTATACAGATGGTCCTCTCAGATATCTTTGAGCTCCTGTTTTTCTAGTTTTGGTTCTACATTGGACTTTGTCCTGAAGGGTGACTGCTTGACACCAGTTGGGGAAGCTGCAAAGTAGAAAGGATACATCTGATGGAACTCTAATACTGTGAGACTTTTGTTAATTGCCCTATGTGAGATTCCTGCGCACTCTCTATTTATATTTGTTACTCGGTTGCCCTGTATCCCTCCTATTATTCATCTTAGTGATTGAATCCCTAGCTCAGCACATACAACTTAATTTGGACATTAAATGTCTGTTTGGTGACCATTGTGAACCATTGTGAACACAAGTTATTGATCTATGCAGTCAATGTTCTCATCACTATTGCCTTACCCTCTACCTCTCTGCCAGCTCTAAATTTTGGAATTTCAAAACTTCTCTGCTTTATCTGGGCCTAGATGCACTAAAGGTAGAAGAGGGCTACGAATGTCGATGTTCTGTCGAACCAGTGTCGTAGTCACATCCACAGTATTCACCAAGCTGTCTACAACATTACATCACCAGCATTCTGACAAAAATATAAACACAATGACATCAGTCCCACAGGTTTACGAATTTTCATTCATCACATGAATTATCATCAAATTGCTAAGTTGAGGAAACTGTTTACTACTTATTCTATGTGTTCTGTCAGCTGCATTTGACAAGGTTCCTGTAAAAATTAAAAACTATTTTGCCATCCATTACTTAGCACTGACCTGATTATAGCCTCATCTTTCTAATCAATTCTTTATATTTTCTTTCACTACCTCTTCATAATCTCTTGTAAGCATTTCTGTGGGTGTTCCTTGATGCTCTGATCTAAGATTAAAATGATTTAATCTTGATAAATTTTCCTGCAAGACTGATAAATCTGCCGTTTCCTCTATTTATCCACAACTAAACTATTTTTCAAACACTCCTTCTTTTTCAACGTCTCATTCTATAGAGCACTTGTACTGCCCTGTATTTCTGGATCCTACATTTTTAAAAGATGGTGAATACTGGTGGGACTTTAGAAAGAAACACATTCATTCAGTTATTCAACTTATTTTGCCATAACCAATTTTTATTTTTGTCAATAGCAGAGGTTTGTGCCAAATTAATCAGTGGAAAGAAATGAACTAGATTTTTTCCAGGAGTATTTCTTATACCTATACCACCAGACCTAAAGTAAACTGAGAATTGTTTTGCTCAATGCTGTTTATATAAAACTGAATTGTTGTTTCCAATATGTCTACAAGTACCACAATTAGATCAAGGTTTAAGGATTGATCTTCCTGAGCAGAAGTGACTTAATCAAAATGTAATGTCTGTCGATTCACTAAGCTCTGTTCAAGCATTACAATTCTACAGTCCTTCACAGTAAATAACACTTAGGTTATGTTTACACACACAGCTATTACTACTAATCTAAATTGACCCTTGTAAAACAAATTATTCCACGGGTTATGTTCACAGACAAGATTTTACTTTTCCTAGAACACACCAGAATGCAGATGCTGCAACTTGGATGCAATTTGGATCCTGCAACTTGGATACATTCATGCACTTCACAAAAAAGGTAGCAGGGAAGAGTCTAGTAACTACAGACCAGTAAGCCTTATATCAGTAGTGGGAAAATTAATGCAGACTATGCTAAAGGAAAGAATTGTTGAATATCTGAATTTGAATGGCTTGCAAGATACCAAACAGTATGGGTTTACAGCAGGGAGATCTTGTCAAACTAACCTCATAGATTTTTTTGACTGGGTAACTAAAATAATAGACCAAGGGGGAGCAGTAGATATAGTTTATCTAGATTTTAGTAAAGCATTTGACACTGTCCCTCATAGAAGACTCATTAATAAATTGCAGTGTTTGAGTCTAGATGCAAAAATAGTTAAATGGATAAGACAGTGGATGGGTGACAGGAGACAAAGGGTGGTAGTCAATGGAGAATATTCGGACGAAAGGAGTGTTACTACTGGGGTACCTCAGGGATCTGTACTGGGGCCCATTCTTTTTAATAATTATATTAGTGATATTGCAAAAAGTCTTCAAGGAAAGGTATGCCTTTTTGCAGATGATACAATAATCTGCAATAGGGTAAAACCCAGCGGGAATAAGGCAAATGACAAATGATTTAGGTAAATTAGAAGAATGGACAAGAGTGTGGCAACTGCAGTTTAATGTTGATAAATTTAAAATAATGCACTTGAGACACAAAAATCCAAATGAAAAATATACTATTAAGGGAATATACTATTAAGGGTACTGTGCTGTCAGAGACAACAGAGGAATGGATTTTGGAGTAATTATTTCTAATGACTTAAAGTTAGGCAGGCAATGTAATAAAGCAGTGGGGAATGCAAGCAGGGTTGTATAGCTAGGGGCATTAGAAGAAGGAAAAGGGAAGTGGTCATACCACTCTACAAATCTCTAGTTAGACCTCACCTAGAGTATTGTGTACAGTACTGGAGAATCTATCTCCAGAAGGATATAGATACTCTAGAGAAAATTCAGAGAAGGGTACTAAAATGATGACTGGTTTACAGGAAAATAAATATCAGGATAGACTAAAGGCTCTGAACATGTATGGCTTGGAGGAGAGAAGAGAGAGAGTGGATATGATAGAAACAGTCAAATACATGAAGGGATACAACAAATGCAGGATGGAACTACAGGATGGGAGTAAAAATGTTAGGACAAGAGGCCCTAGTCTAAAAGTAGAGGGACACAGGTTTAGATGTAATGTAAGAAAGTTTTACTTCACTGAGAGGGTAGTAGATAAGTGGAATAGCCTACCAGCTGAAGTGGTAGAAGTTAATACAGTGACGGAATTTAAGCATGCATGGGATAGGCATAAAGCTGTCCTTAACATAAGAAAAGACCAAGGACCAAAAGAGGTTTAAGGTTTTTACAGTAAGAAAATGAGCAGCCTAGATGGGGCGAATGGTTCTTATCTGCCGTCAAATTTTATGTTTCTATGTTTTATTCCTTAGGCACATCCAGGTTGTAGCATGCTGATCTGCATGACAGCCTATGGGCCACTGCACAGATCTTTTTCACAAGCATTTCGGTCACTGTCTTGTCCAAGTGGGAGTCAAACAGTTATATATGGTGATTCCAACTTGGGCCAGCTTTGTAGCACTCCTCTACCGAACACCTCTATGACAGAATTGCATGGAGGAATTCTGAACACTGGAGAAAAGTTGGTATATGCCAGCTGGCATTAATTAAAATGGAATGCATCCTAGTCACACATGTTAAATAAGCATCAGGTCAGTTCTAGGATCCCCTCAAGTAGAAACTAGCTGTGCCCAGTTTCAACTTATCTCTATAGATATAAAATAGCTTGCATTTTAATATATCTAAATAGGATAAAATGCATACCCTTGGCTTGCAAATCCCTCTCTGATCTGTAAACAATTTCAATTGATTTCACTTTTAAAGTGGACATGAAAATATTTGCAAAACTTTTTCAGCTAAGTGAAATATCAACCATTCATTGTTTATGGTAAACAAAGTAATAAGCAGTAATACTCCTTTATATGACCAAGAATTTCAGATGTTATTTACCAGTTTGCTGCTTGGGTAAGCATGGTTTTTTTTTAATAGCCTTCTGTTTTTTGTTGATTATCTCCTTGGGCAAATAGGCTACAAATACATTGGAATGGAGACTGCCTTGACAACAAAATGTTTCATCATGCTGCTATTTACAGTATAAAATAGAGAAAATATTATATCATCTTCTCTACTGAAGCACCCAGGTGCTACCTTGGATGACCATAATAAAGGCTGTATTGGATATAATGATACATATACACGCATTATTTTACTAATGTTCAGTAACAGGCTGAAAAATATGTTTGTGTCATATGAATAAATAAATGAGGGTGCCTGTGGTGGTGTAGTAAAGGATCAGTTGAACAGGGCAATTTGTTGGGGTTTTGTTGACTGGTATTGGGGGAACAGTTAAAGAATATATTTGATGGGACAGAGATTTTTGTAGAGGATCATTTGTAGGTCTTAGACTCGTTGTTAGAGGCTCAAGACCTGAGGAAACATTGATTTGTAGGACTTACAATTGTTTGGCACAAGCCCTATGGAAACATTGATTTGTTGTAGGACTTAGACTTGCTTTAGGCCCAATCCCTGTGGAAACATTGATTTGTAGGACTTAGTTTTGTTAGGCCCAAGCACTGAGGAACATTGATGTGTAGGACTTCGGTTTCTTAGAGACAAAAGCCCTGAGGAATCTGTTATACATTTTTATACTCAGGCTTTTTGGAGTTACAAGCCATGATGAATCAGTGATCATTTTTGGCACTCAGGCTTGTTAGCATCACAAGCCATGAGGAATCTGTAATACGTTGTGGCACTCAGGCTTGTTAGCTTCACAAACCCTGAGAAAAAACATATATAACCTACTGCCTAGTGCCAGCAGATCATGTTATGGTGGCCAGTGACCACTGGCCATTGGCAAATGCCACGGCTTCAGTGCGGCATTTGAGGCTGCTGTTCTTGCTGCTGAGTTGATTAGGCGGGTCTGAGGGAATGGGATCAACAACAATAGTGATTATAGGTGATTTGCCTGAAGCAGTAGACTCACCACAGTTATATGTGGAGAAATGAAGTTGGCAATAATGCTTCACCTCCTGGGTGGTGGTGTTGAATATACATTTTTGCCTTGAGAGTTAGAAGGAACTGTGCCTCCCATCAGCAATTTCAGTGTGCACAGTGTGTGTAGTAAATAGAGGAAGGACTGAGAACATGCAATCACATCAAACAACTGGCAAACTGATAGCAAACCACCCTTGATGCTTAGGTCTGCAATTTGAAATCATCCCCAGCCAAGTACTGCTGCTGTCACTATACCTCTTGTCCACTCCCTACTAACGACACGTGACAACTTGCAGCCTTAATAATAATGATGAACCCTCACTCCCACCAGCTTAATGTATTCTGTGGGATGGAATCTCCTCAGATGCCTCTTCAGGCCCTGATTATCCACCACCACCACATTGCCATGTGTGGTTAGCACACCACACAGTGTGCAATGGGTGTACTCGAACTGCCACATATTGACATCCTACAGAATGGCTAGAGGGAGAGATAATGATGAACATGGAAGATTGCCAGAAGATATAGGTACATCTTCTCGCACCTGGACCCTAGCATCTGAAGGTGATAGCGACATTGTTGAGCCAGGTGTTTTGTTCACCATCCAACTTTCAGACTCTGGCAGGGTTTCTTTATTCTTCTTCCTCTTTGATTTACTTCTTGCCTCTTGTTGCCTTTGGGTAGAGTCATGGGGTAGAACAACATTGGTGTCCAGTTTCTTTGGTGGGGTTTGGCTTTAACATGCTTCTCATAAATGTCATGGTGTCTGTGATTCATATGTGTTATGAGGGCATTTGTGCCAAGGTGCGTTCCCTCCTTTCCCCTTTTCACTGACTTCTCAGAAATGATGCACAGTGTCACCACTGATGACTCCACTGTGCCTGCCCAAAAAGAAGAATATTCCCACATCCGGGACCTCAGGAGAAGATTTACCTCTTTCTTCTTTTCCCTCCACAATCCCCTTCACTGACTGGGGCAGAGAATGCTGCTTCTGCTGCCTCATCACTACACCTAGGACCAGGAGGAATACTGCTGTTGGCAAGTGGAACCTATCCTAGTCCCTCATCACTACTGTTGGACCCCATTCCCATTGTGGCTACAGAGGTCTGTGGCACACTAGCCTGCTCATCATCATCATCATCATCCTGTTGCCCTTGCAACTCAGCAGCAGCAGGAATTACAGCAGCAGCAAACTTCTCAATGTCACTGTTGCTAGTGGTGGTGGTGGTGATGCCCATCCTCATTTGTATATCGGTCTCCCATTCCTTCTCGCTTTGGGCTACAAAGGCCATTAATATCTCTTCCACCCTCATCATCACCACCACCACCAGTCCCTTCTTGGTGCTACTGTATGAGAGTCTCAGTGGTTGGTGATGATGACAAATGTGACAGAGGACTTAGGGTCCCCAGCTGTCACACTTGCCATCATCACCTCCTCCCTTCCTCCTGATTGTCACAATAAGGTGCACTGGCAGCAGTAGCAGAAGGCACAGATAGCTAACCTGTACTGCTAACACTGCTACCCACTTCTTCCTGTGCCTGTGATACTATTTTCCCCCAGATCCCAAGAGATAGTGTTGGGGGAGTGGGCATCATTGTGTCTGGGGAATCAAGGCTTCCAGACCCTTCAATGCTGAAGGTCGTGACCTCCTCCTCATTACCATCCTTCCAGCTCCTCCTTTTTTTTTTGTCAACCAGGTGCTCATAGTGATAGCACACACTATGATCCTCTGCTGCCTCCATTTTTCTAAATATAGCACTCCAAAGCAGCCTTGCACCCACTCAATCTCTAGCTGCTTGTGTTTTGTTTCACTTCCTGTAAAAACACAAAGTATTTGTAAGTAAAGGGGCAAAAAGTTTGTAGCCATTGAAAAATAGCAAATAGTTTTTGGCAATAGGCGAAAATGGCAACGGTTTTAAGGGCTTTGTTTAAGTCAGATTTTCCGGTGAAAAAGGCAGACAATCACAGTGTCTTTTTCATAGATTTTTTTTTTTTTTTGCGAGAACACAATGAGACCTTTCACCCACTTCTAAATCCCCTGAATTCTAGGGAGATATACAAGGTATTGCAAAGATCTCCCTATCCATTCCATGATAAGAAGACCAACGGGATTGGTATTTGTAACATTTGGTTCAATTGTGTTGCCTCATTTTTCCACTTTTTCATTTAAACATATGCTTCTAAGTTTAAGGTGGCACGAGTGTCTAAGCTGGAACAACCATTTTTCAGCTTTAATGGTCTGTGCATAGGTACTGTTAGTATATATTCAAATGTGATAATCATTTAAAGTTCTGTACTATTAAACTTGTGTTATTTGTATACTGCATGAAAAGTTCATACAGGAAAATAGCTAAATTTATATTCAGCTCATTGTGATTCATTGGTAAAACATATACATATTTTATTAAAAGTTTTAAGAGAATGGAAACTGTTTTGCAGGAACTGAGGAAATTATGAAGTACAATGATGACATCTGCAGTTATGTTTTATATTATTTATTTAGTATGCACTTCCATCACACCGATGCTGTGCTACAGTAGTTCACTTTTTAAACTGTGGCTGCAGAACATTTCATTACACTCTCTAAAATAATGTGTCAAAGGAAACACAGTCAGCCTCCTGTAGATCAGGCATGTCAAAATCAAATACAGTTGAGGGACGCATACTCAAAATTCCTTTTGATCTGTGAATGCATAATGCATACACATCATTACACATAGATTGTACGTGTGGTTGTGTGTATCTGTCTATGTAACCTTTTTCCCCTGGTATCCACAGACCCACCTCTATACGGTCTGCTGCCCCAGAACTGTTCCACTGCCAAAGGTATTCACAAACCCACCCATAAACTATCTGCTTCCGCAGCCTTTTCACTTTGGTAATTATAGAATAATACATACACCATCTGCCCCTCCACCCATGTCTGTCACCTATTCATCCCCTCACAAGTCTTTTACACACACACACACACACACACACACACACACACACACACACACACATATATGCACATGCACTCCCTGTCTCACTCTCTATCTGTCCTCGTATACCTCTGCCATGTCTCCCCACACTACAGGTCCATTCCCCCATATCCTCCTACCTCTGAAAAGCACTGACAGATTCACATTATAAAGACAATAGAGGGTGTAACATGGTTGTACTAAAAGAAAGTGGAGCAATTCTAGGGTAAACCAGTCTTCGGTACTTACCTAAAAACTCTCAGCAGTATCAGAGAAAAAATCTTGTCCAAACACTGATAGAAAAGTGCAGAAAACCCATCCTGGCCAGGGACCTTTGATTTTTTAGGTGCTTATTTCTTAAAGCAATAGTTAAAGTTCACGTCACACTGAGCATACTGGATATAAAAATGCATATTTGTCAAGCAAGCCTGACATTTAAAATAAAAGAAAGCACAGTCCCTTATTAAGATCCTTAAGCATTTTATGCCATAGGAATCCTGCTGTACTTAAGAAGTGGTAACTTTTTTAAATTTAATTTCCAAAAACTTATGACTAAATCTTATATGATTTATCAATGATTAATACAAGTAGTTATTCTTAGATAGCAATGTATTTTATTGTATTAGATTTTAATTTTTATTAATGTTACTTAATGAATGGGCTTATAAGTTCAGTCTCACTGACTGATTTGTTTTTCATATAAGCTCCTTAAAATATATTATAGTTGTCCATTAGAAAAAGACAAAACCAAAATATAAACCCCAGGCCAGCCCACTCAACCCCTTATGAAGGTGACACGTGTAGGGGGGGAGTGCCCCCTACTGGGCCCCTTCTGGACACCCATGTTTGTAGTTCTAACACATTCTTACTTTAAATTTGGCAAACAAAATTGCATTGTAATTATTGCAATGTATTTGTTTTATAATGGAACACACTATACTTGTTATGGTATATTCAAATTAAGTAGACACTTGCCTTTTCATTTTGGTGCTTCTAACTCTTTTTGGTATTCAACCATGTGTAAAGGTGAAAGTGAAAGCTTGTTATGTAAAATATATATATATTTTTTAAAGTAACAATGTTTCTTTTGCTCAATATTAGTGTCTCTAAGGGTAGTCTAAACTCTGCATATTCTGTATAACATTTTTGATAACAAGGACTTTACTCATCAAGCTAAAAAGGGAACATTCTGGAGCAAACCATCTGCACCATAGGTTTTTAATAAAACATCCATAACTTGTTATTAATACAAATGATCATTTTAACCTCTGAGAAGGAGAAGTTGTCTTTGATGCATTGCGGGGCAATCTGTTTGTGAAACCTATAACATTCAAGGGGTTGAAATCCACTTTTATCTCATTGGACATTTTCATTTGTCCCCTGTGGTATAGTTACTTCACCAGAATTGCACCACTTTAGCTTGACGAATAAGGCTCTAAATGTAATTTTTGTGTAACATAGCATATTCAGTTTGGATACTCTCTGCACTGTACCTTTTTTGTAGTTCAACGTAAAAAAAAATATGTGTGATAAAAGAATGTACCCTGTTTCAGTGTCTATTTAATTGTGGAAGCCAATTAACCCTTTAGATCAGTGATTCTTAATATTAGTCCTCTGGACACTTCAACATATCCATCTTTTTTGAGAAATTCCTACTTGATCATAGAAGGGTAGTTAGTGGTTCAGTCTTTGTGATTGGTCTATTTGTGCTTAATTAGATAAAACATGACCTGGAATTGAGAATCATTACCTTAATTTCTAAATGTCCAAATTAATTCCTAGAAGGCCAAGAAAGTCCAACATAACTCTGGTTTTGCACAAGTATCTATTTATAATTAGATTAAAGATTTTAAATCCACCTTTTCAAAAGAAGGGATATATAGAAAATCATTATTTTTGCCCTCTATAAATTAAGTATGACATCACTGCTAGATGCTAAACAGGTCTCCAATTACATATTTCCTGTTGTATTGGATATCTCTAACATTCAATGGGTTCACCATTTTGAAATTAGAATTTTTATTGTCCCTTTAAATAATTTGCCAGTTTTTAGGGGAATTAATTAAGGGCAAATGGTTCAGCAAGTAAATAAAGGAGTTCTTTGCACAATATCTATCTGCAGACTCCTCAAAGGGCAAGATTTTATCTGACACACACTCATTCATAAAAGAATGAAAAACAAAAAGACCCACCAATTCCATATTTTTTTGAAGATGTTAATTAATGCACTTATGAGTTGACACTATTGATTTTGGTACATTATTTATTTTAGTTTATCCTTTTGAATGCTATAATGAAATGAAATGGAGAAAATTGTTTAAGCTTACCATCATTTTCTATTGCTGAATATGGCCATGGCAGCATTCATCAGTATGTTAGGTACACTCCTTCAGCTGAGAGGACAGATAACTATTCAAAACAAAAATCCCTATCAGAGCATCTCCCTTTCTATCTGCTACCTAATCTTCAACTAGCCAAAACAAGGTTGGGAATGCTGCCATAGACCTATCCAAGAATAGAAAATTACCATAACCTGAAACAATTTTACAAATTGCTGAATACTCACAACAGCCATTTCACCAATGGGTTAGTACACTAGCAAGGTGCAAAAGCAAGGGAACACTCCAAAATAACAAGCCCAAACAATGAACCTATAGAGTGTTCAGGTAAATGCTTGAACCTGCACCTAAAAAAACTGAGACTTTAGCAGAAGCATTAGCTCTGCGATAAAAATCTCTCACCATGAGACATTTCTTCCATGGCCTTCACAACTTAGTGCCAATATGTAGCATTGTTCTAATCTATTGGATATTCAGGACACACATTCCTTCAAAGCAAGTACACATACTAATACCTCAAAGCACATACAGGAACCCAGATGTACTAAGTGCACACACACAGTGATACGCCTCTGCTGCACCAAAGCACATGGGACATCAAAGTTCAAAGATTCCATAGTGTATTAAAGTGCACACATTGCATCAAAGGGCACACACCTATAACACACATACTGCATTAAAGAGCTCTCATACCCCACAGTGCACCAAAGCACAAACACATTGCACTAAAGTGCATACATGTCACAGTGTACCAGAGTGAACACACCACTGTGTGGCCAGATTCATAAAAGAACATATGCTGATGTTAATCACACAAGTGCCATAGTGTAGCAAAGTGTACATGCTGTATCAAAGTGGATAGTCTCCAGTACAGGGAAAGCACATAAGCTGCATCAAAAATAAGTATGCCACGTATCCATAAGCACACAGAGTAAACCATATCCTGCCACGAAGTGCAGAAGGGGCATAGCATAAGCCCTTTGACTCTCCAGAAGGCTGTATCTCATGTCAATGTAAGCTATATGTTAAAATGTAAAAAGTGATACAAATGGAGCTTGGTGCTGACTTTTTCTTGGGATAGCCCTAAAATAATAGAAAGTATACACAGTATCTAAAAATATAGACACTTAATTCTTAAGAACAATTCAAGCTATCAAAAAGACTAACGTCTATATATGCTTTAAAAAGGAGTTTTAATAGGAGGAAATTCCTCACAAAAAAGGAATCCACACAATAATGGACCTCAATATGAATTACAGATTTCACAATATAAAAACATATAGTCATACAGCATACAAATTTGCAAAAAGTAGTAAAGATACATACATAGATAATTAGTCACCAAACATATGGCCACAGTTGTTCCTGGCCAGGAAAGCTTGCATCCAACTACACTTTTCACAACAAATGCTTTATCAAGTCTGTTGCATCATGGTTATTTTAGGGCTATCCCAGGAAAAAGTCAGTGCCGAGCTCCATTTGTATCTATCTGTGGGAGAACGTTTGTGACGGGGAGAGTTTGGACTCCCGAGAGTGCTAAAGGAGGCAGGACTTTTGTGGCCATTTTAAATCATTCTGTCGAGAGATAACAGTGAAGTTTGTTAATTGGGGTCATATAACGCCTCCATTCCTCTGTGTCTTTTCTACTCTAAATTGTAAAGATGTATAATCCAGTGCCCCAAAATCTGACCAAAAAAGGCACAATTTAACTTCACTGAACATAAACACTTCCACAATAGAGCTGTGTCACGGTTTTCAAGACACTCAGACCAGTAGGTGAAATAAAACACAGTTTTATTAAGAACAAAATTAATGACAGAATCGCCCTCTATAGGCAGCACTGAGTAGCAGCAAGGAGGCAACAGTAGGACCAATATACAGATATAGACTTAAACAGTACAGGCAGATAGCAGATACTGAGTACAGAGATACAAGGGTAACACAGTAATCAGTCCGTCTCAGTTGTGGAGTTTGGCACGCCCAAGGTGATAATAGGCAGAAAATGGTGGAGAGAACTCAACACCAAACGTTCATAATACTGAGATAACTGTCCAGCAAAGATGAACCTGCAACCCAGAGCTGGCTGAACTTGAACAGTAGCCCCCTCGAGCGTAATAACAGAGCAAATAGATTGCAAGATCTTGAGCCAATAGCCCCCACAGGTGTAATATCGGAAGCAACTGGATTGCAAGAGCTTGAGCCTATAGCCCCCATGGGCGTAATAACAGAGGTTTGCACAGTAGCAGCTAAAGCCGTAGCGCCTACCGGGCGCAGTAACGTAACTTCACTACACTGCAAGGAGTGATATGAACCGTCGCCTTAAAAGGCCTACTGGACCGTCTCAGCAGTAATAGTGGTTGGAGAGAAACAGCTCAGCAAATAGCAACGCTCTGTACCAGACTGGAGGCTTAGAACCGGGAACACAGCTCTGCAAGGGTAAAGGGCTCAATAATAGGAACACAGCTCTGCACGGGTTAATCAGAGTGCAGCACAAGTGAGAGTGACAGGAGAGAAATCACTGCACCGTGATAAGCTGGTACCATCACTGTTTTCCATGCCAAAAACCTGATATGCCTTCATGTGCTCACAAATTAACTGAACAACAAAACAGAGGACTATGCAAACTTTCAAGTAATAAATAAAGAAAACACAATGACTAAGAACTATGGGAGCATACAGCAGGGCAGGCACAACAGCTCAAAAAAGAAACATTAAAATATGGTCTGAAAGAAACAATATAGCATAATCATAACAAAACTTATAGTATGTCCAAAAAGGTGTCAGGAATCAGATTTGAATCTGTTACAGTTGTGTAAAACACAACTGAATAACTGATAGCACTTTAGACTACACCTATAATATTCAGGGTATCAGGCAGAAAATGTATCCTCCTACAGAAAATAAATGTCAACCATTCATCCTGAAAACTGGAGGCCATGCACCTGCTTTAAGCAAGGAGATAACATGAAATATACAACTGCATATCTACTCTTTAGCATAAAACATAGGTGAAGAAAGCACCCACTCCACAAGTGAAACACAACTGAATCATAGCAGCTGGGACTACACTCAAACTCTGGGCTGCAGACAAAGAATTCCATATCCTGCAAAAAGTATGGCTTTTTCAAGTACATGCTCCATCTGTAAGCAGTAAATAATATAAAAGACACAGTTAACCCAAAACTAAATATATACTGTCCAGTAAAAACCGTAGGTGAGCAGTTGAAATAAACAAAATAGCAGGAGCCTGCTCAAAACAAGGTTCACACAGGTGAAATTATTTGAACAATTGATAGTATCTAGTATTATGACCATAAGACTCAGGGCACCAAACAGTGAATGGCACATCCTGCTAGAGAAAAAAAACACACATCTTAGTTGCTCATGCAAAATGTGTGATCAGGGGGATAATATATCCAGTATATACCCATGCTTGTATATATTCACTGCATGAATCAATGCAGATGTGAGGTGCAATCTGGCCCAGGCAGAAACAGTATTCCCTATATTACCTCTTTATACATGCTACCTACAGTTATTTATGTCACAGCAACTACAGGATTCTCATTAGGTTAGCCTGTGAATAAAAATGTAGAAAGGAAAATAATTATTACTAGATATGGACAGTAGTGATGAGCGAGCATGCTCGGCCGAAGCTCGGTTCGGCTCGAGCATCGCTCTGCTCGGCACATGGCGGTACTCGTACGAGTACCGCATGTGCTCGCCCGCCATGTTCGGGTCTCCTCCCCGCACGTTTCGCGGCTGCTGCGCAGCCAATAAACGTGCGGGGAGGCTCTGACATCAGTGTAATGCCAGCAGCCATGTTGGCTTCTGGCATTACACTGATTGGCTGGCCAGAACCTGTGATCGGGTGCTGTATAGCACCCGACGCGCGAGTTCGGCTCATTCTTAGCCAGGGAGAGATGCGCTTAGGCAGGGAAAGTCAGTGTAGGGAGAATAAAATTGTTGAAACTCTTTCAAGACCCAAAAGTCCTTTTTAGGACTGTTGTGTGTGGGGGCAGCATTTATATTTTGTTTGGGGGGGCACAATTTCCTTTTTTTTGTGGGGGGGATATTTGAAAGGTGACATATAATACTAGATGCACAGGAAGTCAGTGTAGGGAGAATAAAATTGTTGAAACTCTTTCAAGACCCAAAAGTCCTTTTTAGGACTGTTGTGTGTGGGGGCAGCATTTAAATTTTTTTGGGGGGTGGCAGAATTTCATTTTTTTGTGGGGGGGGACATGTTCTAAGGTGACATTGTACTAGGTGCACAGGGACAAATATTTCACAGTGCAGTGACAAGCTGACATATTCTGTTAGGTGCACAGGGCCAATGATTTTACAACGCAGCGACAAAAAGGGCCATTTTAAACGTGTGCCTAGCCATAGATTATTGTCACATTCTGTTTAGTGTGCAAATTCACAAATTAACGTCACATATTCCGTTCACTGTGCCTAGCCGCAGATTAGCGTCACATTCTGTTTCGTGTGCCTAGCCGCAGATTAGCGTCACATTCTGTTTCGTGTGCCTAGCCGCAGATTAGCGTTACATATTGTTTAGTGTGCCTAGCCGCAGATTAACGTCACATATTGTTTAGTATGCCTAGCCGCAGATTAGCGTCACATATTGTTTAGTGTGCCTAGCCGCAGATTAGTTTTTATCTTCCTTTTTGTGTGTTTTACGGTCAGTCTGTAAAAATGGCGTACTACGGGCGAAACATCGTTCCCAGCAGCGACGTTGGAGTCCAAGATGCATCCAGACATCCTCCCAATGCTGTCCCTGAACCATTTCTGTGGTGTTTCCATCATTTTCTGACCTTTTCCTATGAACCAGGCACCCTCCCCTCATCAGAGCAGGGGGTGCCTGGTGTAATGCTCGAGTCCTCCCATTGACTTCAATGGGGCTCGGGTGCTCGGCAGAGCACTCGAGCCTCCGGGGGCGCTCGGCCAGAGCACCCGAACACCCGAGCATCGGGGTGCTCGATCATCACTAATGGACAGCAATACACTATCATTTAAACCTTAATAGGATGCCAGCAACACACATACTACCAGCTTGAAAAGACAGTGAGAAAAAGTTAAAAGAAGGAAGGTGGGACTTCTTATATAGTAAGTGTTTCTTCTGACTGGTTCCATGTCCTATTAACTGACTTAACCCTTTGGTAAATGTTGTAAAAGAAGTTCCTCATTAATGCATTTTTCCACACTTGTGTGACTGCCGTGACAAGTTTTGGAATGCTAGAACATGATAAACAGATACTTGCATATTTACAATGCCCCTGGAAATATTTTAAAGTACTCATTGTAAACACACTGAAACTGATGTACTAAGTAGAAGCTCCTATTTATTTTAATTGTGCTTTTAACCTTGAATGCTAGAGAGGTCAAAAGCACTGGCAACGTCTCTACCATTCAAGGGATTCATTTAAAAGCATAATTTAAATGAAAATGTTTGTGTCTATGATACAGTTGTTTTTTTCACAATTGTTTCCATTTTGACAACCTTACCAAGTCATCCATAATGTGCATAAAACATGGAGCAAAGTGGTAAAAAAATCCAAATTACATTTCAAAATATACCAAAAGAATATATGCACTGGGATACCAACTATAGCCAATTCCACAAGAATAATAATATGTTGGTAATATGATAAGAGATAAATTATAAAATACTCTAAATTGACTAGACAATGGAAACTTGCATCATAATATAACCAATTACCTAAACACAATGGGTGAAGAAAAAAGAAATTGAAACTTAATAAAAATAAAAAATAATCAGTGTCAATGTCTGAACTATAACCAGAAGCACTGAAGACAAGATAATAATAAAAAATATATATGAACTGGTAAGTGTATTAGTCACTTATCTCTATAGTCACCACAAGTGAAATGAAGATGAAATGATATGAAGTGATATCAAAAGTGGAATGAAGATGAATTATGTAAAACTTTCCATCACCGTTGTTCTTTGGACACAATAGGCACCGACTTTTCGAAACTCTTTTCACTGCAGCCCATCAAAAGAGAATCTCTATCCTCATAGGTCTAAGCAAACAAATACAAAGATCAAGAAAAGAAATCTAAAAAGCTTTGTTTATTTTTTGCAAAGAAGTGCACATATGTTAAAAACTTACAGAATTAATGGTATTGTTAAACCTCTTTCTCTCCCCCAGTACCTCAATACCATGCAACCACAGAGTCCAGCTTCCCCAATGTTCCTTCCCCCACTCAGTGTAATCTGATATCAATGTACACTCTTTTTCAGATTCACTAGGATATTACTCCTGACACTGGTACTTCCTGTCCATGCCCGCTATGATGTCTTGAAAGTGGGTTTATTAACAATGTCTCCAAATGGGGCTATTGTTCCTCCAGTCTCTTCTCACACTCTGGACGCAAGCTTACTTCTCAGGAGGCATGACCAAGAGGGACCAAGTCCAATACCTTCCTTCCTTTCTCTTCTCCACCCATATGATAGACTTCTACTGTTCACTTCTTTAGGGTATTACAGGACCTCAGTAGAGATCCTTCTTTTATACTTGAAACCCACTAATCAGAAAATTATTTTAAACGGTTAATTTAAAAAGCGATCATAAAATACATTAAATAGATCTTAGGCCAATATTTCCATATCTCAATCACATATTGATAGAAAACAATTTCTCATAACAAGAGATGATCTACATGTACCTACCACACACTCCATTAATCCTGTAATTTTTTAACATATTTGCGCTTGTTTGTGAAAAATAAACACCGCTTTTAGATTTCTTTTCTTGCTCTTTGTATTTGTTTGCTTACATTTCAAACTGCCTATTTTTCACAACACTTTAGTACATGCCCACATTTTTATTTTCTTTCAGGATTCCAGAAGTAATTTTTCTATAATAGTATGCCACTCTTTGTTATGAAAAACATTTATCCTCAAATAAAAATGTAATTTGCTTTTACACCAATTTTGAGTTTCAGGAAATAAAACATTCCACTTTTTTACTGGATTTTTTTTTTTTTTGCTCATAAAATGTATCCTAATGTATATGTGTAGGATTCATTATACTTACTTTCTGCTTTCAACCTTTATATAAACTTTTAGATATGCATCAACATGTTCAAGGAATTAAATTATACTATTATTATAAAGCAATGCCTACTGAAAAAAGCACATAAATATTCCATTTTCAGTTCCGATTCAAAGTTAAGTGTTAAGTATCCGAAAATGTCCTTTAGTCAGCTTTACACTTATATCATGCTTTCTCCTTTATACCTTGAGAAACATGGTGCAATCTAAATTAAATCACCAATGAAACCAGATGAATAGATTATGCTTTCACTTAAAAAAAAATATGAACTACTGTATATGCTAAAAAAGTAAATACAAGGTTTTTTAGTATGACATTTCTTGCAGTATGTGCATCACAAATACTATTTCTGAAAAGTAGTAGTGTTAGAAAAGTCCCTAACCAAGATTTTTTTGATAAATCTTTCCTTGATAGATCACATTTTTTTCCTTTTTCTCTCAGCTTCTTATAAATGAAAGCTTTAACGCAAAGCATGCTGTCTATCTTCTGCTGAGGCCTAGGGATGACTAAGTGACCTCTTTGTGATTGCAATGTTTTAGAATGATTCACGACTAGTGGTTATAAAGCATTTAGAGAAGATTGTACAGAGATGAGACTGGCATTATCTTTTTTGAAATAAGCTGGTATAAAAGTTAGCAGATAAGTCCTCAAATAGTCAAAGCAACATAGTATTTAGAAGAAAGAAGAAATGATTTCCTTTCTCTGTTGCATCCTTGATCCTTATAATAATGTTTTGTTATGGTCTTAAAATAAGAGCAAAATCTATATTTAGCATTTTAAGGTCTTAAACAAAGCACTAGTTTTATATAAATTGCATTTAGTTGTATGTTAGCACATATATTTACAATTGCTTCATGTCTGTGTAGTAATCTACTGAGCTCTGTTGTCTCTTGCCTTAAAGGAGAAGAGTAATTTTATAAAAAAATATGTTTTACGAGTTTTTTCCAGTTGAATAAAACTCAATACACTGCTGAGAGATACATATTTCCAGAGTTGTTCTAGTTTAAACTCATGTTTTTTTTTCCCATGATCAGTGCCTTCTAGTGGTTATAGTCAAATTAGTTATTCTGTTTCATTTTCTGGAAGAGGTGAGTCACTGGCATAGAGTATGATAGAAACTGCTGAGTAATGCTGTCAGTTTTACCTTTCAGGAAGCAATCATACTGTAATTCACTTTATGACAAACTGATCTATTATAATATTTGAAAAAAGCAGCTAGCAGAAGTTGCAGTAACCTTGTTTTATTTAAACACAATGACGTTTCCATAAAAAAGTGTATTGCTCCTGTAATTGAAACATATCATTTTACAGCAAATAAGAACCATTCAGCCCATCTAGTCTCAGTACTGTGCACATTTTTCCTACTGTATAAAACCTCATACTTTATTTGGTCCTTGGTCTTGTCTTATGATCAGAATAGCATTATACTTATCACATGAATGGACACCATACCTGTAGGTTTTAACATAAGAACAGAGGTAGAAATCCATTATACAGCAGTCAGCTACTGATTATATAAGTATTATTTGCAGTTCTGTGTATTTGTTTTGCACCTTTTAAGGTTTCCTTTATGGGCCTTCTACAGAAAGCAAATAAAGGAGGAATATAAACTACACTGCTTAGATTCTTGAAGAGTATATTAAAGAGTAGCTACATTATAAGTGTCAAATTTAGCACACCTTATTTTAACATAGTAAACAGCTGGTGTCCTTCATAGGGCAGTCAGGTCTCAGTATTCGTCATGTGCATTTATTTAATAACAAATTAAAAATTAACCAAAAATGACATGTTTCATGAGATTTGGATAAAAAAGACACACTAATTGAACATTGCACTAAGTAGCCAAAAAATAAAATGAGAATTTCTATATCTTTGTTCAAATTGATTTGCTCATTTGTTCTTCATTATGCTCAATTACTGGGGGTAAGTACTGTGTCTAGGAGGGTAGAGAAAAGAAGTGATTGACAGACAGAATAGCCAATACAATCCTGTCATAAAGTGGAGAGACAGTCTCATTGGTTGTAGCTGTGACTGACTTTTGCAACAGCCTGTGAATCTATTATGTGTTTTATACTCCAGTCAATCCTGATTTCCATGGGGATGGCCCTTTAAATTAATGCAATCTGGATTCAGCATATTTTCTTTACTTCAATTTGGTGGACAGAAGCAGTGCTACACTGACTGATGAATGATGATCTCATGTCCCTGCATTTAAAAAAATATTATCTTTATCAAATATATTTAGTTGTTCTTCACCAACAAAGGCACAAAGACACCAATGCATTGCATATTGGTACCTCTAAAATTAACTTCCCCTCATCAGAATGACTTACAGTTTGTGTGTGGGAATGTCATGGGAAGGACAAATAATAGGCCAAGTTTTATGTAATTAATTGAATAAATCTTGTTCAAATCATAGTCCAGAGAAGACTGCAGGGGTCTTCCCAATTGAAAACAGTGTTGAACGAATTTTATCTGTCAACAGAGACTTTTAAATAAGTTCTGGACAACACAATGTAAAGGTAAGCGAAGTTAATTTTCTCTGAATCTCTCTCTATTATTTATATATATATATATATATATATATATATATATATATATATATATATATATATAAAGGCAGCACTCATGACAATATGGTTAAATGCCTGGCTGCAAAGTAGATCAAATGCTAACAAAATTAAAAAAAATCAGCACTCACGGGAATTTTTCCATGAAAAATCAGAAAAAAGCTTTATTGTTAGATCAATCTGATTTTTCACTGAAAAAGACCTGTGAGTGATGTTTTTTTTATTTTGTTATATATATATGTACATATATCCCTTTGAGTGCCAGAAGGGTACGCAACTCATTGCTTTGCAATGTGTTGCCTTCTCCTCTGGCACACAAAGGGTTAAATACCAAATGAATGCGAATCAGAGAATGTGATAATACCTTTTTTATTGGACTAACCTTTAAGCTTAGGGACAAGCATTAGAGAACGATGCTCCCCTTTTCAGGACTAAAGCATTCTGGTTTTAAAAAATGCAACATGTATATTAAAAGCCATGCTAAGGGGAGTGCAGACTGATAAGTAATAAATCACCTGAAATTCTTAACAGAGGAGTTTGGCAGGAGTGGGGAGTATGATAGACAGAGAGAAAGAGAAGATAACTGCACCTGTCTGTGGGTTTTCTGTTTAGAGATGTGTGTCATTTTACATTGGTGAAAGTTAAAATATTTGAGTACTTCTTGTCCATATGATGAATATATCATCAATATAGTGAAAATATTTATAAGGTTATAAGGTTTGTAGTGGTATGTATCAAGAAATCTCTGTTTCAGGTCAGCCATAAAGAGATTTGCATTTTGTGGTGCCATCTTCGTGCCCATGGCACATCCCATTATCCATACGTAGAAGTCCCGGTTAAAGGTGAAATAACTGTATGAGAATAAATTGTATCAATTTAGTTATAATTTGGGGCAATATTTTTGGCTTTGGGCCCATGATGATAGAAATTGATGACAGGCATTCATTTCATCCTGGTGTGGTATGTTTCTCTAGAGTGATTCCACAGCCATGGTAACTAGAGTTGTCTAAGAAGGTAAATCATTCATCTTGTGTGTTTTTGTTAAAGACATTTGTGGTGTCTAGTATATAGTTATTGGTCTTAATGACAAAGATAATTGCAATCAGGCCAGAGATCTGCTCAGTCAGAGTTAACATTACTGTAACAATTATCCTGCCTGGGTTTCCTGGTTTGTGGATTGTGGTTCTTTTGGGGATGTTTTTTGAAGCTGATGTGTGTGTGTGTGTGTGTGTGTGTGTGTGTGTGTGTGTGTGTGTATATCTAATATATATATACCTTGGGTATTGGTTGAAAACACTCACTCTTAAGAGATGATGATATAGAAGAATGAAAGAGGGCAGCACCCATGGGACTTATGAAATAGCTTTAATATATTTGTTAGGGACTGAAATGTTGACCTTATTTTGTTGCCTATTGAATATATTAAAGCTATACTCTTTCTTTCCAATATATGTTGGTGATGTCTTTATGTATTGACTATGATTTTTGTAGTAAATGATGTCAGATAGTTTCCTGTTTCTCTCATATATATATATATATATATATATATATATATATATTCCTTTATCTGCCAGTTTAATGGTGATTTTGTTGTTGTTGGTGCAGGTCTATCTAGTGGTAATAGTTTGTATGTGTTGTTTTGCTGTTTTGTTATGTAGGATGTAGTTCTAAGACAAAAACTTTCTATGTAGTGACCAGTTTAGGGTTTTGTCCTTTGGTGGAGTGAAATGTTTGCTCTTTTTTGGGGGATTGTAATCCAAAATTGTTGTGGTGTTGTCCTCATTGTGAAAATATCCCTTTAATCATAGTCTCCTGAAACATTCGTCCAGATCTGAGTAGAGTTGTATATTATCCAGTTTTGTGCTTGGACAGAATGATAGGCCCTTGGATAGAACTGATATCTCTGGTATAGACAGCTCATGGCCTGAGAAATTTGCAGTTCCAGAGTAAATATGTTATTTTCCAGGATGGCAGTTAATATTTGATTTGAGAGCTGGTTTACTGTGTTATTATTTGGATTGAATTGGTGCAGTCCAAAATTGTATTTCCAGGTTGTGCTGTTTTACATGTTTGTTGTAATCATGAGAGAGACAATTACATTACTTATTCTTCTTCTTGATGAGACTTTGCAGTTGTTTTGCGCACAGGTTTTGTATTAGAGTTTCTAATTGTTCTATTTGATATGTATTATGTTTACATGCATTTTAAAGTGTAGCTAGTTTTTGGTAGTGTAGATTGTCTATCTATCTATCTATCTATCTATCTATCTATCTATCTATCTATCTGTCTGTCTGTCTGTCTGTCTGTCTGTCTGTCTGTCTATCTGTCTGTCTATCTCTGTGCAAGACTGCAGTGTGTGCAGCCATCTCTAACGCGCATGACGGCTTCTGACAAACATCCTTAGCAAATTATTTTATAGCAGGATAATAGTAATGCGGGATGGCATTGTCCATTTGTTTCTTTCTTTTTTTAGCATTGCTTAACCCTTTGAGTGGCAGAGTGGTAAACAACGTATTCCAATGCATTTCGTAGCCCGCTGGAACTGAAAGGGTTAAGTGAGCAAACACTTCAGCTGCAGGCTCTCCACCTGCGTGGCCTCTGCTTCTGCTGCATTATTTCTATTATTTGGAATGACTATGAAGATTGTTTGGCATTGTCCTTCATTAATCGGTACAGTAGCACTGTGGGATGTTCATGTCTTTGTTTGTTTTTTAAATAATAGAAGGCCACATTTTACTTTTACCTGTCAATCCTTTTTATAGATAGCAACAAACATGATGAATCAAGAAATATTTCCTAAAAATTATAAAATACCGAAAAATGCAAGAAATGGTTAACCCATTTGGATTTTTAGCAAAATGCCCAGCCTTTGAGGGCCAAAGAGGTGTCAAACAAATTGCAAACCAATGTGATGGAGAATTCTTGAGTCCTCAAATGGTTAAAATGTATTTCTTTAAGAATGTGCAGCAGCAGCAACCAAAGCAGCTGTTGAAATGGAGCCGAATTTCTACAGACAACTTCTACCTGATGTGTGTGTGTGTTCCATCCACATCCAGCCTTTGAAAGACCTGTATTTATAGTACATCTATCATCATCTTCAGCTACATTTTCCAGTTACCCACCCTGCTGTAGCTAGGCTACTTGAGGCAGTCTGGAGCCTTAAAACCTAGACCTATGGCAGCCCTACTTTGCTATAAGTGCTTATCCATTTGAGTGCAGTGGACTTCTTGCTAGAACTTGGATGGCTAAACCAATGAGTGATTTGCATCAGTATGCAGTATGGCACATGTTTATATACGATATTTACTTCATAGAGTTTTAGAACATGCTATGTCCCTGATACTGTACATCTAATTAGGGAAGCCCGATGTCCCAAAATCTTCATAATTATTCCAAATAATAACATTAACCCTTTGAGTGGCAAAGGGCTATGCAATGCATTGGAATGTGTTACTACCCACTGAGAATTAAGCATTGTTTAAAAAAGAATGAAAGAGACAGGCAACCCTGTCCCATACTGCTAGTATATTATACATATAGAAATTATTGCAATGCACAGCAAACACAGGGACAGTTTACCACGTGTATTGATGTTGTCTATATTCATGTAGATATAGTAATAGTGCTGCAGTTCTGATGGTATGAATTTGCTACCTTTTGCTTTGAGTGCCAGAGGGTTACACAACGCAATGCTTTGCAATGCATTGTGTACTCCTGTGGCACTCAGATGGTTAAACAATGCTGTACCACTGACACGAACAGCAACCCAGTTGATAAATATATAAAAATGTGGAAACAGAACACACACACTCTGGCTCCCAGCTTCTCTCCCTGCTTACTGTGTATTGTCAGGTCTCTGAGGTACTGTTGTTGGTGCTCGATTGAACAGACCCTGCCATTTATGTGTCTTATACCTATGTGCTAGTAGAACTGGCACAAGTTTTCATCCAGTAAGTCAAGTGATGAATGCATGTGGAAATGTAAGAAAATAAAAAAATATAAAACTGCAGCAAGGGCCCCACATTTGATGTAACGCAAGGCCTCTTTTACAACAGTATTTCCCACAGATCATAAGCAGTGGCGTGGTGTCCCAATGCAAAGCAGCACTTTTATGTGTATCCTGGAATCATATGGCAGCAGGATACACATACAGGCCCCACTTTGCACCGGGACAACAATGTACTGGTTAAACCTTTGAGTGCCAGATGGATTTTTGCAATATGTTTCATACCACTCTGGTTCTCAAAGGAATAAGAGCTGTGAGAGATTGTGTTGTCAAAGAGGTGGAGGCAAGCCAAGGAGATCATCTCGTGCTGGTACAAAGTGGCACTGGGTGTAGAGATACTGAGATTCTGTAATAGGAGATAAGTCCGTTAAATGATGCAGAACAGCACCAGGAGATACTTGTAGCAGATGGGCAAATGGGTGGCCCATGGAAATGAGCAAGAAATTGAACACGGTGGTGAGCTGGAGGGCGGTGGTCAGTTGGAGGGTGGAATAGGACTTTGTTTATTTATGGTGCCAAAGAGACACAGCAAGTTACCATTGTATCACACAGAAAGTTGGAGAGAGGCAATGATGACCCTCTACACAGAATAGAGGCCTATGAGTAGTATTGTGCATAGAGAGATACAATATTGGGTTTCAAGTAGGTGTAGGACATACCTTAAATATTCATTACCCTGTGGTGGGAATGAGAGATCCAGGTGAGGTGACTTTGTATTTGTGTGTGTGTGTGTGCATAAAAGTCTGTGTCTAGGTTACCTCATCACTACAATAGTCTTAAATAGAACCAAATTACTTGAAAGGGACACTGGTCTTTATTATATTGGAAAGTGAAAAATTAGCAATGCACTACAAGGGAAAACAAAGGCAACTAAAAATCATAGACATAACTGCTAGTTTCTTGAATTACACCTACCTGAGAAAGTACTTTTGTTAAATTAAGATCCACTGATTCCTCTGTTAAAATTCCCCATTAAGGTTGTTTAACAATTTATCTTTCATTGAAGGGGAGCAAACCTACAAGAACAAATTTCTCTAAATTTGTTTAACAGAATCATTGGTTACGTAAATTCCCTTTAAACATCAGTCTGGCATACTGATGATTTTTTATGATCTTGCATATCAGTAGAATTATGGGTGGGATATTTCTGTAAATGATGTTTCATTTATACTGTTGACGCCAATAGTCTGTTGTGAGAATGGGCATATTAAAGAAGACAGTCTCCCATAGGTAGGTATTCTTCAGCAGTGCTCTAGGTATTTCAAGGTTACGTTCTAAATGTTTGTTTATGGACTATAACTGACACTGTAAAAAAATTATATTTTATTCCTTTACTCAGTAGTACCATGAATTTCTATAGTACTCAGAAAAGAAACACTTTGTGGAGTATTTATTAACATTTTGAGGGCTAGACGAGTACAAAATACATTGCTTCTCTGGCACTCAAAGGGTTAAAGCCCTCTTTTATTTATATGTTTATCTTTTATAAATGTGAATTACACATCCAAAAATATTTTCAAATTGGAAATATATTCCTAGCAATACATGTAGTGAAGATATATATGTTTTGTATTTTATTTGTATAGTCATATTTTTATGAACATGTTTAGTAGCAACATTACAGTAAAGGGTACCATACAATGAGTCTTATCAATAAAGGAAAAGGCAGAAAAACCTTTTGGGTAAACTAATTACACCACAGGGATGAAATAAACCTTTCCATTGAGTTAAAGAGAGTGTAAAACACTTTGATTGCTAGAGAGATATCCAGTGCATTTTCAAGCAATGCAATGGAGATGTCTCTATCTTTCAAAGTGTCCATTTAGTTCAACTGGAATTCTGGAAATTTTTGTCTGCTAAAATGTAATTGGTTTGTCCCAAATTTGCTCCTTTTTTTCTTGCTTTTACTTCTTGAATGTTAAAGAGGTCTCTAATGTATTTCTGTGTAATGTGTTGGAGACCTCTCAAACATTCTAAGGGTTAAATGTCAAATGTGAAATTGATTGATTATTCATCTATTACATTGCAGTTAATGTGCCTCATACTCACTCCATGTTGCCTTTTATATAGGCTGACCATACCGCACCTTTAAATAGGGACACACATGAAGAATGCATACTACAGGGTTGCTTTGATTTTGGTGCACTCCTGAAATATGCCTGCTTCCTATGTGTCCCTTTTTAAAGGTGAGGTATGGTCAGTCTACTTTTATACAAACAACTTATTGGGTTATATTTCATGGGTATATTTAATAAAACCCAGTAGTGTCAGCTGTTTCAGCTTCCCCATACATATGCTTTGTGGATATATTCTAGAAAGTTCCAGAGAGTCATGCTCCTTGCATCTTCCTGCCATCATACCTTTAATGTGGCTGCTTCCGGCTCTTGCAGCCAGACATAGTATGTTTCATTCAAGGCTATGTGAAGCATTATGATGTTGCAGGAGCCACAAGCAACCACCATAAAGGTTTAATGGTGAGAAGATGCATGGAGAATGACCCCATGCATCTGTATATGATAAAAGAGGAGGCACTGCCGGGTTTTATTAAGCAAATTGCAACAGTTTGCTCAGCACTGTGATAGCTCAAATCTATTAAATAAACCCGGTTTTGTCCATATGATACATATTATGTACAATTATAAAAGTTAAAGAGTTGCAAATCTGGAGCAATTCACCTGACCATGGTGCACAAATAAAAATCCATATTTCCAATTTGTTTAAATGGGACGTTTAAACCCTTGAATGCTAGTGAGGTCTTTAACACATTGCTACACAATTCGAGGTGAAAAAATCCCATTTAATTAATTGTGAATTTTATTTCTCCCCATTGTTGTTGTTTGTTTGTGCCAAAATTCCATCTCTTTAGCTTATTAAGTTGCACCTATTATGTTGCATATTATCCTCAGCTTCATAACATTTTTAGTATGTAGTCTCAAACACAGAAAGAACGGAGAGATGGATCAGACACTAAAAGAGCTCTGCTGTAGTCTGAATGGTTCCATCCACCAAATCATCCCTGTAGCACCCAAGACACCAATGAAATGTGAAATACCCACTTTTTATTAGGATAGTCAAATTTCCTTCTTTGGTTTACATTGTGATTTTTTCTTTTATTGCAAGAGTATAAACTGAACTAAAATAGTTTAACAGAAAATTCTTATTTTGATACATCTTGCCCTATATGACTTTCATAATCAAAGTAGAAATCTTAGGATTTTAGATAATGTGTATACATCTAAAAGATAAATCCCATTAGCAGGTGGTGTGCAACTTACTTCATATCTTCATTGCAGACTAAAAAATTATACAATGGGTCATAAAAGATAAGCTTGTAGCTGTTGTGAATTTCTGTTATAGATACTCTAGTTATGGTACACTTACTTTTTTCTGCTGATATAGCTCAAGTTGAATACTTACAATCTTTTCAACAAGTTTTGACAGTATTTCTCTCTAGAGCATGCATACAATCTCTAGTGGAACAACAGGCTATTACTAAGAAAGATCTGCGATTTTTCAGTTAACACGGTAATTTTAACATGTCAAAGGTGTTGAAGACAATAGTGCATTGCAATTGTTTCTACTTTCATGGATAAAACCATGGAATAAATTTTACCAAGAAACAAAATAAGTCCAGTGGCTAATTTAAAATCTAGAAATGAAAAAATTGGCAGCATAAAATCCTCTTGTGCGCAATTTTCACATGTGAATAAGAAATTGTACTGTAATTTGAGCTTCTAGGAAAAAAAATGAATACAGAACTCAACAAGTATTGAATGTGTGCTATTTGCATATTACAACTCTCCAAATGACATCAGTTGGATTCTTCAGATATATGTAATGATAGTTTTAATAGACCTGTCACCCTAAAACAAGTTTAGTTTGATTAGAAAATTAAAATCTGCCTTTGTGTTACACTAGCCATTTTTCAGTAAAATCACTAGTTTTTTAAACTACTTTATGTTTTGGTTGCACAATGTGTTATTTTTTCTAATTCCTTGCACAGTATGCTTATGAGTTCTGTTAGAGACCAAATATAATGCTCACTGTTCTTTTTAAACTATGCATTGACTCTGTCTAGATTATTTCATAGAACAGTGTGTGTGTGTCAGAATTAGACCAACACAGGAACTAATTAGTATACATTATTATACAGAGCCACCAAAATGCCTCAGAAACTATCTATATTGCCAAGAAATGGCTAACACAACATATATATAAAGCTTTAACCATCTTTAAAATGAATCAAATGCACTTTAAATTTCATATGTATTATATGTTAAAGCCAGTTTTTTCAGTTGCCTGTAACTAATTTCATGTCAGATTGCCACTTGCAAGTCACCATAAAGCTGCCAAATCTGATAAAACTTGATTCAATAATGTTCACTTCCATTATAACTCTAATCATCATTAATTTCTCAGGAGCATTAATGCTCTTAGGTTCATGGCAGATTTTCATTTTTTAAATAAAACAATTAAAACATGCCCCATTTTGTAGTCAAAATGTCAGTATTGCACATGCAGTTAGAACTGGTTGATGCATGGTATTACATCCTATCAAACTCTCTTCTCTTCAGTGGGAAAAACTATTTTCCAATTGGTTACAGCATTGGACACATTCATTTACATATGATTTTTGGTTGGCACAGATAAGGTTTTTTTGTTTGTTTGTTTGTTTGTTTTTTATAACTTGATAATGGGTACATCGTAACCTATGATTATCAATACTAGAAATTAAGGATGGGCTAAAATGTTCACCTCAAATGAAAATTGGCAAAAAGTGTCATTTTTCCTCTTTTTTGCCTAACTAATTGAATTGAAATAAATGGAAATATTGCATTTACACACAAGTCATAGCAAATACTATTTTATTTCCCAAAGGAAATAAGTTTTATTAGGTCAAAGAAAAGTTTACGATGTAAAATATAAAGATAACAAAGCTCTCATGAGGCATCTGAAAAGTAACAGCAATGCATAGCAAACAATGAGTTACAGTAGGGTAATACAAAGCAAGAATCTACTCGGCTATAAAAGTAAGGCACAAGATAGGCAATCTATCAGAAGAATAACATAGTAAAATACATGCTAGTAAAATAAACCTTGAATCTGAACTAGTGAGAAAATGTCACCGAAGATCAAAGAAAGAACAAAATGAATAATAGAGAGCAAAGGATGAAGAAGGAAGGAAGAAATAGCAGAGAAGGAGAAAAGGAAAAAGAAACGAAGAGGCAAAAAGGAGGAGAAAATCAAATAAGACGAAAAGAAAAGGGGGAGGGGGAGAGGGGGAGGGAGAAAATGGGGGGGGAGGGGGAAGCCGTGCTCCTCGAAAAGCCCCAGGTAAGTGTAGAAAGGACACCGGTGTCCAAAATCCCCAGGACCCCGGGCTAGCTACAGCCTCAGAGAGTCAGAAGCAAATCAAGCAGAGAAGGGGAGGCATAATATGCCCTCACTAAGTTGGTTGACACTACAGTGGCGTCCGCCGCAGGGAGTGCAAGCCAAGGCCCCCAAGTTTCAGTAAATATGGGTTCCCTCCCAGTCTGCAAAGAAGAAAGTTTTTCATAAATGATTGTGTCATTAACCTTTGAACACCACATTTGGATGAATGGAGGGGCAGTGCTTCTCCAGCACAGTGGGATGCACATCCTAGCCGAATTCAGAAGATGTATGAGCAGAGCTTTTTTTGGTTTACATTTAATTAAAGAGCCAATCCCTATGGAAAAGAATAGAAGAGTCGGATCAGAGGGCAGAGACACATCCAAGAGTGTGTTAGTAGTAGAAATAATTTGCTCCCAGTAGTCCAGAAGTAGAGGGCATGACCACCAGATGTGGGCCATGCTGCCCACGTCCGATCCACAGCGCCAGCAGGTAACTGGGGTAGAGGGGTAAAAGTTGTGGAGAACTGCTGGGGTTCTATACCAGTGTAAAAGGAGTTTATAATTAGTTTCAACTGCAGTCAAGCTCCTAGAAGAGCATAAAGCTCCCACAACAGCTCAATGCCACACGTCATCCGCAATAGATACATTTAGATCCCCTTCCCAGGTGCATTTCAGCTGTGTAAAGGAAAAGCCCCCGTCGCCCAGGAGTTTGTACAATTTAGAAATAGAATGGCGCAAAGGGGAGGGAGATAAAGGGTGGGGTCTACATAGCTTTTCAAAGGGGGTAAGATCTCAAAGAAGGGAGTGTTTAGAAGGATGAGTGGACAGAAAATGGGAGATCTGGCGATAACCCCAACAGTCCTGGGACTGCAAGTGAAGGTGGTCCCGTAAAAAACTGAAAACCGCCAAGTATCCATCCTTCAACAGATCAGAGATCAATAATCGACCACCCCTATGCCAGTGCAAGAAAGCAGAAAATGGCTGACCTTGTGGAAAGTCTGATTGGCCCAAGACAGATAAGAGAGGAGACGGGGTACTGGAGATAGTGGAAGCAACCGAGCCCCAAACAGCAAGGGTTGCGCGCAGAATTGGAGACTCTGCAAGTAGACGTGGCCTGGAAGGCGGGGAGGTACAGAGCCAGTTCGTCAAAGAAGTAGATCCAGAAATGGATTGTAAAATATCAATCCACGGCTTGTTAGCCGAGGAATGATACCAGTGCAGGATAGAGGACAGATGGACTGCCCGATAGTAGCGAATAAGGTCTGGTGCACCCAAACCCCCTCTCCCCGAGATCGTTTCAAAAGAGCAAATCGAATCCTAGCTGGCTTATAATTCCAAGTAAATGAGTTGAAAATGCTCTTGAGTGACTTCAGGTAAGTCTTGGGAAGAGCAATAGGGACCGCCTGCAGTAAATACAGAACCTTCGGCAAAAAGACAGATTTCAAGACATTAATTCATCCTGTCCAGGACAGGAAAGTGGATCTCCGGTTGCTCAGTTCCCTCTCTATCCGAGAACGGAGGGGAAGGAAGTTAGCTTGAAAAAGAGAGGAAGCCGAGGAAGTGAGATGGATACCAAGATATGGAATAGAGGAAGCCGCCCAGCGGAATGGGGCAGGAGTGCTCAGAATGGAAATTTGGTGATGTGGGACCATCAAGTTCAAGATGACTGATTTCTGCAGATTAGCCTTAAAATTGCTAACTACACCAAACTGACACAATTCCTCCAATACCACTGGAAGGGAGTTTAGTGGGTCAGACACCATAAAGATGAGGTCATCAACAAAAAGCGCAAGTTTATGTTCCCCGTGACCCACAGGAATACCTTTAATAAGCGGGTTGCACGAATTCTACAGGCCAAGGTTTCCATGATCATGATAAAAATGAGAGGGGAAAGAGGGCATCCCTGTCTCGTGCCATTATACAGAGAGAAAGAAGCCGATAATGAGCCATTAACTCTCACCCTCGCCGAGGGGTTAGTGTGCAGGGTCCCAACCAAGGAGATGAAACGATTGCCAAGGCCAAAGCCCTGCAAGACCTTGGTGATAAAGTCCCATTTCACCCTGTCGAATGCCTTCTCTGCGTCGACAGAAAAAGAGAGGATGCAGAATGAGATCAGGCATGGTGCAGCAAAGAAATCAAGCGAATGGTGATGTCCCTTGCTTCTCTACCCGGAACAAAACCAGATTGGTCAGGATGAATCAAATTCACAAGATGAGGTCGTAAGCGATTCGCCAGAACCTTAGCAAAGATCTTAATGTCAACATTTAGGAGGGAGATGGGGAGGTAACCAGAACAGTTCTTCAGATCCTTCCTAGGTTTAGGAATTACCGAGATGTGGTCCTCTGTAAAAAGGGGGTGAGAGGCTGCAAAGGTGGGTAATTGATTGAAAGTAGAGACCAGAGATGGGAGAAGTATGTCTGCAAAGATGCGGTAGAAGCGTAAAGGAAAACCGTCTGGGCCAGGACTCTTCCCCAGTGGCATCTATTTAATAGCAGAAAGAATCTCCGAATGGGAAATATCCTCTTCCAGGTGAAGAGACTGGGAAGGAGTCAAAGAGGGGAGATCAGTAGTGATGATCGAGCACCCCAATGCTCGGGTGTTCGGGTGCTCTGGCCGAGCACCCCCGGAGGCTCGAGTGCTCGGCCGAGCAACCGAGCCCCATTGAAGTCAATGGGAGGACTCGAGCATTACACCAGGCACCCCCTGCTCTGATGAGGGGAGGGTGCCTGGTCCATAGGAAAAGGGCAGAAAATGATGGAAACACCACAGAAATGGTTCAGGGACAGCATAGGGAGGATGTCTGGATGCATCTTGGACTCCAACGTCGCTGCTGGGAACGATGTTTCGCCCGTAGTACACCATTTTTACAGACTGACCGTAAAACACACAAAAAGGAAGATAAAAACGACTTTAGGCGAAAAATTGTTACCAAACAGTATTTGCTGTATATTTACTTGTATATCATCTGCAAATTCTGCAAAAAATTTCATCGATTTTTCGGAACTGGGGCCATGATTAAGAGGGAAACGTGCGCAGAGGCAAATTCTGCAAAAAATTTAATAGATTTTTCGGAACTGGGGCCATGATTAAGAGGGAAACGTGCGCAGAGGCAAATTCTGCAAAAAATTTCATCAATTTTTCGGAACTGGGGCCATGATTAAGAGGGAAACGTGCGCAGAGGCAAATTCTGCAAAAAATGTCATCGATTTTTCGGAACTGGGGCCATGATTAAGAGGGAAACGTGCGCAGAGTAAAGCAGGTGTTCAACGTGGTTATGGCCCGGGTAAGGTACAGCATTCAGGAACGGAGGCCGCAGCTACCACAGGTTTTACAACATGTCCGTTTGCCCTTGTTAAGTCCAAAATTTATAGTCGGAACAGTGGGGTCTGATCCATTCAGTAAAAGTGACGAAGTGACTTAGTGGATGAAGCCAAGAACTACCTTCTGCTCTGTCGAACACCCCAGCCCTATTTAATTCAATGGGAGGACCTGAGGCAGTCCGATACAACCTGTTTATCACAAAATGGAGGGCCTCATTCACATTGTGGTACAATAGTTCTGGTAGTGGTCCAACACTCATAAAGCCGATGCACTAAGTGAAAGGGCTGCCAAAAATTAGACTGAAATGTCACTCCAATACACCCTTTATTACACATAAAGGAGGGCATCATACACACCCTTGAAAAATTAGGATTAATAGCCTGCTGGTGACCCTCTAAAACATTAGGGGCGAGGGCATGCCGCTAAGCTGACCATCTAAAACATTAGGAATGAGGGTCTGCAGCTGAGCCGACCATCTAAAACATTATGGGTGAGGGTCTGCTGCGGAGCTGACCATCCTAAACATTATATGCGAAGGCCCGCTAGTGAGCTGACGCTATAAAACATTATATTAGAGGGCCCGCTAGAGAGCTGACCCAATAAAACATTATATAAGAAGGCCCGCTGGTGAGCTGACCTATACAAAAAGTTGTCAAACAGGGCCCGCTGGTGAGCTGGCCCTATATAAAAATTATATCACAGGGCCCGCTGGTGAGCTGGCCCTATATAAAAATTATATCACAGGGCCCGCTGGTGAGCTGGCCCTATATAAAAATTATATCACAGGGTATATGGAAGAGAGTCAACCATATACCCGTTTTTTGTGTGGAAGGGGTGAATGGGAATACAGAGTATTCCCATCATTGTAAATAACATATCTAAAGTGACTTTATGTTCCCCCGGGGCTTTCCTCCAGTGGAGTGGAGAAGTCAGGGGAAATCCAGGCCTTGTTCATTTTTATAAGTGTCAACCTATCAGCATTTTCGGTGGAAAGGCGGATACGCTTATCTGTTATGATGCCACCAGCAGCACTAAATACCCGCTCAGACAGAACGCTGGCGGCAGGGCAGGCCAGCACCTCCAAGGCGTAGAGTGCCAGTTCATACCACGTGTCCAGCTTGGACACCCAGTAGTTGTAAGGCACAGAGGGATCATTGAGGACGCTGACACGGTCTGCTACGTACTCCTTCACCATCTTCCAAAACTTTTCCCTCCTTGTGACACTAGGCTGCGCATCAGAGTGAGGGTGCTGGCGGGGTGTCATGAAGGTGTCCCACGCCTTGGAGAGTGTTGCCCTGCCTTTGTCGGAACTGCTGTGTGCTCCCCTTTTCTCCCCTTCTCGGTTGGCCAAGGTAGCACGTACTCTGCCGCCAGCGTTGTCAGATGGAAAATTTTGGAGCAATTTTTCGACAAGAACCTTCTGGTATTGCACCATTTTGCTTGTCCTCTCCACCGGAGGAATGAGAGATGAAAAATTCTCTTTGTAGCGGGGGTCCAGAAGGGTGAACACCCAGTAATCCGTGTTGTCTAAAATGCGTATAACGCGTGGGTCACGGGAAAGGCAGCCTAACATAAAGTCAGCCATGTGTGCCAGAGTACCAACAGGCAAGATTTCGCTGTCCTCACCAGGAGGATGACTCTCAATCTCCTCATCCTCTTCCTCCTCTTCTGCCCACCCACGCTGAAGAGATGGAACTAAAGTTCCATGGCTACCCTCTGTAGCGGAGGCAACCGTGTCTTCCTCCTCCTCCTCCTCCTCCTCCGCCTCCTCCAATTGTCGCTGAGAAGACGAAGTGAGGGTGCTCTGGCTATCACCTTGTGTAAGTTCTTCCTCCCCCATTTCCACCTCTTCCACATGCAAAGCGTCGGTTTTAATTGTGAGCAGCGAGCGTTTCAGTAGACACAGAAGTGGGATGGTTACACTGATAATAGCGTGATCGCCGCTCACCATCTGTGTCGATTCCTCAAAATTGCGTAAAACCTTACAGAGGTCTGACATCCATTCCCACTCCTCACTTCTGATTAGAGGAAGTTGAACGGAGAGGCGACGACCCTGTAACAGCTGGTACTCCACTACTGCCCTCTGCTGCTCACAAAGCCGGGCCAACATGTGGAAGGTGGAGTTCCAGCGCGTGCTCACGTCACACAGCAGCCGGTGAGCTGGCAATTGTAAGCGCTGCTGCAGCTTCAACAGGCCGGCTGAAGCTGTTGATGACTTACGGAAATGTGCACACACGCGGCTCACCTTGGTCAAGAGATCATGCAAATTGGGGTAGGTTTTTAGAAATCGCTGAACCACTAAATTAAATACATGCGCTAGGCATGGTACGTGTGTGAGCTTGCCGAGCTCCAAAGCCGCCACCAAGTTACGCCCATTATCGCACACAACCATACCTGGTTGCAGGTTGAGTGGCGAGAGCCACTGCTCGGTCTGGTGACTAATCCCCTGCAACAGCTCTGAGGCCATGTGCTGTTTGTCCCCAAGGCAGATCAGCTTCAGCACGGCCTGTTGACGCTTCCCCACTGCAGTGCTAAACTGCTTCCAGCTACCGGCTGATGGGTGAGTGGCGCTGCGCGCAGAGAATTCGGAGGTGGAAACGGAGGAGGAGGAGCCAATAACGTAGGTGCTGGCGGAAACCCTGATGGAGGTAGGGCCCGCAATCCTCGGCGTGGGTAGCACCTGTGCCATCCCAGGGTCCGAGTCGCTCCCAGCGTCCACGACATTCACCCAGTGTGCCGTCAGGGAAATGTAGCGTCCCTGGCCACAAGCACTTGTCCATGTGTCAGTCGTTAAGTGGACCTTCCCAGTAACTGCGTTGGTCAGGGCACGGGTGATGTTACGGGACACATGGTGGTGTAATGCGGGGACGGCACACCGGGAAAAGTAGTGGCGGCTGGGGACTGCGTACCGAGGGACAGCTGCTGCCATCAGGCTGCGGAAGGACTCAGTCTCCACAAGCCTAAATGGCAGCATTTCGATGGCCAGTAATTTGGAAAGGTGTGAGGTTAGTGCTATGGCCTGTGGGTGGGTGGCTGGGTATTTTCGCTTGCGCTCAAATGCCTGGGGTAACGACATTTGGACGCTGCGCTGGGACAGGGAAGTGGATGTGGTCGCTGATGGTGCTTCAGATGGTACAGGTGCAGGGCGGGAGGCATGCGGGCCTGCGCCTTCGACAGGCGATTGGCCGGCACCGAAAACAGGGGAAGAGGAGGCAGTGGTGTGGCCTGCAGACACAGATTGGCGATCCGGGCGTTCCTCCCACTTATTACGGTGCTTGGATGCCATGTGTCGGATCATGCTGGTGATGGTGAGGTTGCTAGTGTTCATGCCTCGGCTCATTCTGGTGTGGCACAGGTTGCAAACTACAATTCTTTTGTCGTCCGCACTTTCCTTAAAAAAACGCCATACCGCGGAACACCTAGCCCTTGGCAAGGGAGATTTACGCAAGGGGGTGCTCCGTGGAACATTTGCGGGCCGGTTTGGTGCGGTCCGCCTTCTTTCTTTAGCCACACCACTGCCTCTTCCAGCCTGTTGCGGTGCTGCAGATGGCTCACCCTCAGGACTGCTGTCATCGCTCGGCTCTCCACCTTCCCAGGTGGGGTCAGTGACCTCATCGTCCACCAAGTCCTCCTCCACTTCCTCACTCTGATCATCCTCCTCATTTCTTGATCCCACCACATACTCAGTCATTGACAACTGTGTATCATCCTCCTCATCAAGGTCTTGAGACAGTAATAGTGGTTGATTTGATGGCAACTGTGTCTCATCATCATCATCATCCACTTCCTTTGACCTTAAATGCCGTTCACCTCTGTCATCTTCTTGTGATTGGGTGCCCTCTAGAGGTTGTGAATCAGGGCACAAGATCTCATGTTCCTCTGCAAGCGTGCTTGGAGAGAGGTTCAAATGAAGGATTGGTGATGAGACGAGCTCCTCACTATATCCCAGTGTGGGATCACTTCTTTGGCCAGACCCTCTACGGTGGGAGGAAGGATGATCAGGGTGAGGATTATGTTGACCAGACTCTTGGCTACTGAGAGTGGACTTGGTGGAAGACAGGGTGGTGCTTAACCGACTGGAAGCAGTATCAGCTGAAATCCAACCGACCACCTGTTCGCAGTGGTCTGACCTCGAGAGTGATGTCCTGCGACGCCCTGTAAACTGAGACATGAAGCTAGGTATGGTGGATGTCTTTCTTTCTTGTGCTCTGGCACCAGGCACAGTTTCTACGCGTCCTGACCCGCGCCCTGAACTATCAGGATCACGTCCACTTCCCCGTCCCTTTTTACCCGCCTTCTTCATATTACACGGAATATGTGCTGCTAATCTGCAACTTTGCACACTAAACAGAATGTGCTGCTAATCTGCGGCTAGGCACAGTGAACGGAATATGTGACGTTTATTTTTTACACTTTGCACACTAAACAGAATGTGCTGCTAATCTGCGGCTAGGCACAGTGAACGGAATATGTGACGTTTATTTTTTACACTTTGCACACTAAACAGAATGTGCTGCTAATCTGCAACTTTGCACACTAAACAGAATGTGCTGCTAATCTGCGGCTAGGCACAGTGAACGGAATATGTGACGTTTATTTTTTACACTTTGCACACTAAACAGAATGTGCTGCTAATCTGCGGCTAGGCACAGTGAACGGAATATGTGACGTTTATTTTTTACACTTTCCACACTAAACAGAATGTGCTGCTAATCTGCAACTTTGCACACTAAACAGAATGTGCTGCTAATCTGCGGCTAGGCACAGTGAACGGAATATGTGACGTTTATTTTTTACACTTTGCACACTAAACAGAATGTGCTGCTAATCTGCAACTTTGCACACTAAACAGAATGTGCTGCTAATCTGCGGCTAGGCACAGTGAACGGAATATGTGACGTTTATTTTTTACACTTTGCACACTAAACAGAATGTGCTGCTAATCTGCAACTTTGCACACTAAACAGAATGTGCTGCTAATCTGAGGCTAGGCACAGTGAACGGAATATGTGACGTTTATTTTTTACACTTTGCACACTAAACAGAATGTGCTGCTAATCTGCGGCTAGGCACAGTGAACGGAATATGTGACGTTTATTTTTTACACTTTGCACACTAAACAGAATGTGCTGCTAATCTGCGGCTAGGCACAGTGAACGGAATATGTGACGTTTATTTTTTACACTTTCCACACTAAACAGAATGTGCTGCTAATCTGCAACTTTGCACACTAAACAGAATGTGCTGCTAATCTGCTGCTAGGCACAGTGAACGGAATATGTGACGTTTATTTTTTACACTTTGCACACTAAACAGAATGTGCTGCTAATCTGCGGCTAGGCACAGTGAACGGAATATGTGACGTTTATTTTTTACACTTTCCACACTAAACAGAATGTGCTGCTAATCTGCAACTTTGCACACTAAACAGAATGTGCTGCTAATCTGAGGCTAGGCACAGTGAACGGAATATGTGACGTTTATTTTTTACACTTTCCACACTAAACAGAATGTGCTGCTAATCTGCAACTTTGCACACTAAACAGAATGTGCTGCTAATCTGCGGCTAGGCACAGTGAACGGAATATGTGACGTTCACTTTTTTACACTTTCCACACTAAACAGAATGTGCTGCTAATCTGCAACTTTGCACACTAAACAGAATGTGCTGCTAATCTGCAACTTTGCACACTAAACAGAATGTGCTGCTAACCTGCAACTTTGCACACTAAACAGAATGTGCTGCTAATCTGCAACTTTGCACACTAAACAGAATGTGCTGCTAATCTGCGGCTAGGCACAGTGAACGGAATATGTGACTTTTTTTTTTAAATTTGTGCCCCCCCAAACAAAAAATAACTGCTGCCCCCACACACAACAGTCCTAAAAAGGACTTTTGGGTCTTTATATGGTGTTCCAACACTTTTCTTCTCCCTACACTGACTTTCCCTTCCTATCCTCATCTCTCCCTGGCTAAGACTGAGCTGAACTCGCTGGTCAGGTGCTATACAGCACCCGATCACGGGTTCTGGCCAGCCAATCAGTGTAATGCCAGCAGCCAACATGGCTGCTGGCATTACACTGATGTCAGAGCCTCCCTGCACGTTTATTGGCTGCGCAGCAGCCGCAAAACGTGCGGGGAGGAGACCCGAACATGGCGGGCGAGCACATGCGGCACTCGTACGAGTACCGCCATGTGCCGAGCAGAGTGATGCTCGAGCCGAACTGAGCTTCGGCCGAGCATGCTCGCTCATCACTAGAGATCAGCAGACCTATCATAGTCAGAATGAGTAGCATCGACGAGGGGGTCAGCAGAGCAAGGTAAGTTGTAAAGATTAGCATAGTAGGATCCGAAAACCTCAGAGATCGCAGGAACGTCACAAACCATGCGTCCAGAGGGCTCCTGAATGGAATGTATTCGAACAGGAGGATCCACAGGTGTCAATTGACGCGAAAGCCACTTCCCACATTTATTACCCTGTTCATAGGTGTGGTGTCTGGTGCGTAAAAAAGACTTATTCACCCAGGATTGGAGAAGAGATCGGACCTTCCGACTCTGGGCAAGGAGATCCTGAAGAATAAGGTCACACCCAGTCTCCTGGTGGCGCTTTTCAAGTTCAACAATGTTCCTCAGTAAGAGGTCCAAATCCTGTCTGGCCTTTTTCTTTTTCAGTTATTGCAGTGGAATACATTCCCCCCTGATAACACATTTCAAAGCTTCCCAGATCGTAGCGGAGGACATTGAAGGATGGGAGTTGAAAGAAAGATATTCCTGAATAGTAGATCTGAGTCGAGCAACAACCTGTGCATCCGACAAGAGGGATTCGTTTAGTTTCCAACCACCGGGGGAGGATGTGCAAGGGCAAGGATACCTCCACCTCAACTGGGGCATGATCCAACCAAGTGATAGGATGAAGAGACGCCGCAGTGATAAAGTAGACAGATGACTGTGGAACAAGGAAAAAAATCAATTCGGGAATAAGTAGAATGAGGGGTCGAATAGAAGGAGTATGAATGATCCGAGGGATTCAAGAGTCACCAGACATCAAAAAGTGAGTGTGAGGAGAAAAGGTCATGTAGTTTCGAATAATGAGTAGTTGAGATAGAAGTAGATCCCTGGGAGCTATCCAATCGAGGATTGAGAACAGTATTAAAATCCCCACCCAAGAGGAGAAAGCCCTCCATAAAGGTTAATAGAGAAGAAATAGTTGTTTCCAGGAAAGGGAGTTGGTGAGTATTAAGGGCATAAAGAGTGACAAAGGTACAGACCATTGAGCCCACCCTTCCCTTTAAAAGAAGGAATCTGCCCTCCAAATCCGACATAGTATCAATCAATGAGAAGTTAAAGCTCTTGTGGAGGAGAATGGCAACCCCACTATGCTTAGAGGAAGCGGAGCTGCAATATTGATAGGGGAAGAGACGATGGTCGAGTTTAGGGAGTTTAGAAGAAGCATAATGGGTTTCCTGTACAAAACATATCCTACCACCCATACGAGCAAGCTCTCGATACAGTAGAGATCGCTTATGGGGTGAATTAAGTCCCTTGGCATTAATAGATATCGCCTTAAATCTATAGGTCATAGCTATATAAAAGGGGGCTGTGATGACGTAGTTGATTGAAAATGGGAGACCCAGCTGGGTATCGAGGAGCATACAGCGAGAAGGGAAGGAGAAGGAAAATGGGGAAAAGGAGGGGGAGCGGAGAAACATAGAGAAGAATAAGGAAGGGAAGGTGAAAAGAAAAAAGAAACATACCAGAGAGCAAAAAAAAAAAGAGATAAAGTGGGGAGAGAAAAAGAGAAGAAAACATAAAGACCAGGCCTAACAGGCTAGGCCTGAGCAAGAGATGGTCGAGAACCAACAAATATAAAACTGCACCATAAACGAAGGTTACAGAGAGGTAAATCGGATATCTGCAGTAAAACAGTTAGGAGAGTGAAGAGTGGAGAGATCGAGGGAGATAGAACCCACAGGTTTAGAGAAGGAAAACAAAAGGAAGATAAGCCTTGAGAGAAGTACGTAGATAAGACTGGGAGACTCTTCAACTGCTAGAAGATGTAATACTGGGTGAAGAGAAGTGAGTGATTAAGAATAGGAGAATGAAGTGTAAAGGTCGGGAGACAAGAAGGGCAAGATGAGGGTAGACAATTCTATAAGATATACCTAAACGGAAAGGAGGAGGGTGGAGAGCTGTGCAGGGGAGAGGGATAGGCCAGGAGCATAACAAGGTGATAGAGCATAAGAGGTGACCATGGGGGAATGCATCAAACCTCTGTGTGCCATCACCTAGGGTTCGTGAGAGGAGGAAGGCCCACTCACCCGTGAACAACCCCAGTGGGCCCCCAACAAGGAGGACCCCTTGGAGCCGCAGGGGCGGCAGCACCAAATACACAACCCCAGGGCTCACACCCTAGCTGACGTGAAACTACAAGCCAGGCCATGGCCCAGTTCAATCAAATGTTCCATAGTGACGATAGGAGAAAATGAAACCTGCAACTAGGACCGTGCAAGGGTCCAGCTCCCACCTCCCACCAACAATCGCCCTGAAAGACGCACCAAAACGATGTGCCTCTCGGGAACCCTGAGAACTGGTATCTTAATTCCCCGCTGGCAATCAGACCAGTGCACTCTGCTTGGAGACTGGTCATGGAAATAAATTGTGAGTAGTATATGCTTAAGTCTTTTGAAATGTTCACAACTGGGGTGCTTTTGACTGCTCTCCTTCCTTTTATCTTGTTTCTGAATATCAAAAGAAACAGTTGCCATGATGAAAAAGGAAGCAAAACGGTAACATGAGAAAAAGGGCAGAATATGTAGAAATGTGCAAGACCATAAAAAGTGCATTAAAGTAGAAACACGCAAGTTCAGTGTTGAGCCCATCATGGAAGAAAATCAAGGGATAAAGAAATCAAAACAAAAATGCAACACATAGGAGCCAAACGTTTGCATTAAAGCTTGGGGATGGTACAACAGCAAAAATTCAGCATCAAATACTAAAAACGAGTGGAATAATTTTATTGAAATCATTATAATGATGGACAACAACTGAATGCAGTGCAAGAGGCAGACTCTGTGCCAGAAGTTGTGCTAGAAGAAGTAGAAGCTGAAATAAAGTAAATGAAAAATGTCTTTGCAGCTGGACCTGATAAAGTCACTATTGAAATGTTTAATGCTGGAGGTCAACCCTTATTCAAAGCCCTAGCTAAACTATTTTCAAAAGGCCTACTACTCAGCAAAGTGTCTGAAACATGAAAAACTGTAGAAGTCATCCTGCTGCATAAAAAAGGTGAGAAGGCAGATCTGAAAACCTAACAACCAATAAGCCTATTGCCAGTGGTCTGCAAAGTTTTCACAAAGGTACTATCAAGAAAAATGGACACAATACTTAACTCAACACAACCTAAAGAAGACGCTGGCTTCAGGATTTGTTTCAGTACAATGGGCCATGTCCAGTCAGTGCAACAAGTTATTGAGTGACATAATGAATACAACCTTCCATTACGCATAGTATTTGTTGAGTACGAAAAGGCCTTTGGCTCAGTGAAAAAGCAATCAATAATTGATGCCCTGATCAACCAAGGATTAGACAGAGCTTACCTCAATATCCTCCAACAAGTAGATGAAAATGCAAAATAGAAAAAGGGATCCACAAAGGAGACACAATCTCCCCAAAACAATTTTCTGCTTGTTTAGAAGAAATTTTCTGCAAACTAAATTGAGATAAAAAGGACTTAACCCCTTAATGTCCATGGTCCTGAGGAGTGGCTTTCCCTTAAGGACCACTTTGATTCCATTCGGCGACCCGGCACAATAATAACTTTGTGAGATTGTGACTGTTCCAGTCAGTTTCAGACCCTGGTAGTGCTCACAGCACTCATGTAGGAAGAAGACCAAAGACAAGATGGATAGATGAACTAAATATTGGTACACAGTGGCAACAAAAGGCACAAGTTGTTGGAGGCTTGCTAAAGAGGCCTTCATCCTGCAGTGGATTGACAATGGCTAAAGATGATGATATATATTTACACATATAGCCACTGTTGACTGAGTCACTTATTTCTTGTCTAGGTTCCATACCACCATATTGGGTCAGTGGCCAAAGAAAGACTATTTATCCTCTTTCCAACTAGAGCTGTCACATCCCTGTGTATACTAAATCTGAAAATATGAGAAAATATGAGAGTTGTGATGCATGGCAAACTCCACAAAAAATGAAATATTGTTGCACATGGTATCACTTTCTAAAAATCACTTTTTGTGTGGTTTGTTTACATATATTTAGGAGACCTCTCAAGCTTCCCTACAACCCACATCCTTTTAGGCTGAATTATATATTTTAGAAAAGAGGACAGTAACTAATCAGATGTTCTAGATGATTAATAAACTGTTAATAATTTAAGGAAATGTGGATCTTGTGGTGCTTATTTAAGCACAAACTGCATTCTTATTCCCCAGTTGCTACTCAACCAGTTTATTTTTTTATTAATTAATTTTTAAATTAATTTGCTACAGTATATGTTTTTACTCCTTTAGTAGTCCACAAGCTTTATTTATATAGTTCATTTTATTTTGGATGCATACCCCTTTATCAGATTTGCCAGTGGTAATAACTGAGTTGTTTCTCAAGGATTTCCAAATATCCTTCTCTTTCTCTGATTTCACATACACTAATATTCTCCTGTTACTCATTGTCTCACACTCCAGATATTTAATATTTCTTTGAACACTTTTATGTTTGTTGTTATACTGAATAAAATAATGGCAGGTTTCTTTTTGCTTACCTTGGTTTCTCATATCCAGGAGCAAGTGCCCCTCCACATTACAATATTTCTAGTCTCTAGATATTATATTGGTGTTCTAAAGTGAATGGTTATTCAGGACACCCCTATTTTTGCACTGCGTGTGTGTGTTTGTGTGTATATATATATATATATTTTTTTTTTTATTATTTATTTATTTATTTTTTTTTTAACACTTTGAGTGACAACTATATAGTAGTGTGAGATGGCATTGATATCTGGGCTGTTTTCTTACCCTAATATATAGTTATATTAGGTGGATTTGTTTAATGCAAGTGTGGTCTTTCCCCTATGGTTTCGCCTGGATTTTGATCCTCTCTTACATCCTTTCCTTTTTTTAATAACACCTTTCAAACATTATTGCTCTTTTAAAGAAGATAAATACATATTTGACACAATAATTGTCATGAATGTCTTGGAATTAAAACTGCTTCTCTTTCCAGATCATAATCAGACCAAGTTGGAAGTATATTTTGTCTATGGCAGTGCTTGAGTAATCATTTTCTCTGTCAATTCAAGGACTTGAGCTCATTACAAATGTCACTACAGATGTTTGAAAACTGAGCTGTTACTATCTCACTGTAGCTCTGGAAAGACCCTATCTAATAATAAAATTGGAACTTATATAAATAAAGGAAAAGTAGTTGAGAGAGCTGAAACCAAAATCTGAGTCACTGAAATCTTTCAAGAAAGACTTTATGAAGTCTGTTAGCTACTTCACAATTTACATTATCTGTATAAATATGCATGGAATAAAAATAAAATCAAATGAAAACAGATGGAGGCACCAATAAATTAAAAGGTTGATATATCACACAGTTAAGACTAAAGTCTGTTAATAGTGATTAATGCATACTGCTCTTGTATTCAGAAAGTTTCTGAGCAATCAGTGGAACACTGGAGTCATGCAGGAATGTCTGTGCAATGTCTGAAGAACATATATGTGTATATATATATATATATATATATATATATATATATAAAGATACATTCTAGATCAAGCACTCACAGGGCTTCACAAATGGTTTTTTTTTAAGATAATATTTATTGTGTTCAACGTTTCGGCCAGGCTACGCTGGCCTTCCTCAAGACAACTGACATAGAGTGTTAGTGTACCTTTTAAACCCTACCGCCACATTCGCGCCGAAAATGCACGCCGCCGACGCGAATGACGTCATAATCGCGACGACGGCGCACATCCCAAGCACTACTATCGTATCACCCAACAGTGCGCATGTGCAACATAAAATATAGCGAACCACAAAGAGCATCCTTAGAGAAACAGGGCAATTGTCTAAATGTGTCAAAGAGACTGGGTATTACCGTGTGGATGTGCCGCATCATTTACCCGTGACCGGTCGGGCCGAAAGGTGTCTCCCATAATGCAACACCTGATGTGTGGCAAGGGACCAATCACAGCCACGCATCGGTCCGGGTCCAATGTGTCTTGTGCAGAATCCATTAATGAGCGAGTATGAGATATGCATAAAGTACATATTGGAAAAATATGTTAAACAATAAACCCTGTAGGTTGAATGTGGTACAAACATACAAAACATAGAGAATAAGTGGTAAGTGCATTGATGGTTAGATTCTGTAATCTATCGATGTAACTTAGATGGATAGCATATTGGCAAAGTTATTCCAAGTAATTATTATATAGTCTATTTTGTTACATGGAGAATGGCAAGATTTAAAGCCAAATTATATATCTAATAGCCATCTCCAATTAGTAGTTTTACATTAGGATTTTTAATCATAGATCCGTATAGAGGTAAATTCGTATTGGCAAATTCTTCATGTACTCCCAGGTAAAGCTCAAAGGATCAGAAGGAAAAGGAAAAAGAAGGGGAATCTTCCAAGGATCAAAAGGGAGAAAAGGAAATCCTCCAAGTAATGTGCAGTCACTGACCCCTATTCAGAGATCTGAAATGAGATCGTAACTAAGTTATAGTCAGGCGCAGGCAGCTCCAGCCAACTGGTCCAAGCATCCCCAACACCCACTGAATGAATCGGTGTACATAGTAACACAGATCTGAAATGTCAGCAATTCAAAGTCTATCACTGAGTCCTGTTTGTGTACACTTTGTGCAGTCGACCACTATATGTTAGAAATATTATAGAGCTCACCAGTGAAGAAGGCAATCACCCTTAGACCCAAATGCTGGCTACAGGAGTTATTTAGAGGCAGGGGGAGGTGTAGAACCTGCACTGGCTGTCATGCCCATCATATGCAGAACTCACCCGTGTAAACCCCCAATAACATCCTCATCAGGTGGTATAGGCAGAGGCACCCACTGTGTCAGTAAAAGGGTGTGAAGCTCAAGACCTCATTTAAACCCTTCGGCGCAACAGTGTTTAGTCTATGTATCCATTTGGCTTCTAGTTGTAGAAGTTTAACTGCCCGATCGCCACCTCTCCTGTGCTTTGGAACATGATCTATTAGCATGGATCGTAAGGTAGGTAGTGGGTGATTATGTTCGAGGAAGTGCCTCGCTACTGGTTTGCCAGTTTTCCCACTTTTCAGTGCTGCTCTAATGGATGAGCGATGGTTTGCCATCCGTTCACGAAATGTGGTCACTGTCTTTCCAGTGTAGTATAGCCCACAAGGACAAACCAGAATATAGACAACAAAATCAGAAGTACAGGTCAGTCTGTGTTGAATCCTGTACAACCGATTGGTGTGTGGGTGCTTGAAAGTTGCACCAGTGAGCATGGAGTTACACGTAATGCAATTAGCGCATCTATAACAGCCTAGCTTTGGGGGCTGAATACTCCACCAATGTTCTTTTCCATCCTTTTTGGTAATTGGTAATCGATCAGGTTGCATCAAAATGTCCTTCAGGGTCCGACCTCTCCTGTATGCGATCACAGGTGGGGGTAACTCAGAAAAGGGCAGTGTGGGATCAGCTTTAATGATCTCCCAGGATTTACGAATGAAATTCTGAATGGGCCTTGCCGCCGGGGCATAGTCCAAAACAAAAGTCATCCGTTGGTCCTTGGGTTTATTAGAAGCAGTTTGTAATAAGGTACTCTGGGTGTATGAGCCACATTTCACCATTTGTTCCTGCAATAGTTCAGGATCATAGCCTCTTTGTTGAAAACGGATTTTCATTTCTTCTAATTGCCGTATCGCCGTCTCGGTAGAAGAATTATTTCTGATCACTCTGATGAATTGAGAGTACGGGACACCCTTGATTTGGGATTTGGGATGGCAACTAGTAGCGTGCAATATTGTGTTACTGTCTGTAGGTTTGCGATACAAAGAGGACGTAAGGCGGTTGGAGGTGCGCATGATTTGTAAGTCAAGAAAGCTAATAGTATGTGGATCATATGCCAATTTAAAGCGAATTGTGGATGGAAGTGAATTCAATGTGTTGATCCACTCAATGAGCTCAGAGGTGGCTCCATGCCAAATGAGAAATAGATCGTCAATGTACCGTTTATAAAATTTAATGTTGGAGTGCGTGAGGTGATTGATCTCATATTGGTACATAAATAAATTGGCATAAGATGGAGCCACACTCGAGCCCATTGATGTTCCTGCAGTCTGTAGGTAAAAAGTGTTCTCAAAACGAAAAAAATTTTTTGTGAGTACTAGATTCAGTAGTTCACAAATGAATTCGGTGGGAAAATCAAGTGAACATGTACCTTACAAGCGCCTTTTTTGGGAGTCCAAACCAGGGCTTCCAACAGAGGGGCAGCAGGAGGAGGCGGCCACACCTCAGACGTGGGGAGAGGTCCCAAAAGGACAGGAAAACCCCCAAAAATCCCGAAACCTCAATCTTCAATCTCAGCACCAGACCACTCACACCAATAGAAATGCAAGTGCTTGAGAGAGGCTTATCGTTTGTCTCTAAAACTAAATTTGATCACTTTCAATTTGAGGTGGACTGCCATAAATTTCAGCGCACCTTAAATTTGGCAGACTTCTATACAAACAAACCTGTGACTCCTTTACCAATTTTACGACCAAAGAGTACATTCGACCCTCCTAATTTGAATCCAACTCTGAAAACCTTTACCAAACGCCTGATTGATGGGGCTGCATCCTTTCCACCTTTTCCCAAACGCAGTAATTTCACTAAAATTGAACGTAAGGCATTGAAAAATCTGGCAGATGACGAGCACATAGTTATCAGGCCTGCCGACAAGGGAGGTGCCATTGTGGTCATGAATAGGGATGATTACTGTGGTGAAATCCTACGCCAGCTATCTGATACGAATACATACAAGTCACTTTCATCTGATCCCACATTGATTTATAAGCGATTGATTGACCAAGTCATCACTCAGGCCCAACAGTGTGGCTGGTTAGATCAAGCTTTGGCACTTTTCCTCACAGTCAACCATCCTATCTGTCCAATTATATACACTCTCCCTAAAATCCATAAACGATTAAATGATCCCCCTGGGAGACCAATTATCTCTGCCAGGGGCTCACTATTACAACCTATTGCAATTTTTCTTGATACCTTATTACAACCTATAGTTCAGGCTATGCCTTCCTACACGAAGGATACTAGTGATTTTCTCAAATGTATCCTGGATTTGGGAGATTTGGATGATATGGATTTACTGGTTACTATGGATGTTGACAGCCTCTACACCGTCATCCCCCATGATGGCGGTGTCGAGGCTGTCAGAAGAACAATCACGGAATCTACATGTTCACTTGATTTTCCCACCGAATTCATTTGTGAACTACTGAATCTAGTACTCACAAAAATTTTTTTTCGTTTTGAGAACACTTTTTACCTACAGACTGCAGGAACATCAATGGGCTCGAGTGTGGCTCCATCTTATGCAATTTATTTATGTACCAATATGAGATCAATCACCTCACGCACTCCAACATTAAATTTTATAAACGGTACATTGACAATCTATTTCTCATTTGGCATGGAGCCGCCTCTGAGCTCATTGAGTGGATCAACACATTGAATTCACTTCCATCCACAATTCGCTTTAAATTGGCATATGATCCACATACTATTAGCTTTCTTGATTTACAAATCATGCGCACCTCCAACCGCCTTACGTCCTCTTTGTATCGCAAACCTACAGACCGTAACACAATATTGCACGCTACTAGTTGCCATCCCAAATCCCAAATCAAGGGTGTCCCGTACTCTCAATTCATCAGAGTGATCAGAAATAATTCTTCTACCGAGACGGCGATACGGCAATTAGAAGAAATGAAAATCCGTTTTCAACAAAGAGGCTATGATCCTGAACTATTGCAGGAACAAATGGTGAAATGTGGCTCATACACCCAGAGTACCTTATTACAAACTGCTTCTAATAAACCCAAGGACCAACGGATGACTTTTGTTTTGGACTATGCCCCGGAGGCAAGGCCCATTCAGAATTTCATTCGTAAATCCTGGGAGATCATTAAAGCTGATCCCACACTGCCCTTTTCTGAGTTACCCCCACCTGTGATCGCATACAGGAGAGGTCGGACCCTGAAGGACATTTTGATGCAACCTGATCGATTACCAATTACCAAAAAGGATGGAAAAGAACATTGGTGGAGTATTCAGCCCCCAAAGCTAGGCTGTTATAGATGCGCTAATTGCATTACGTGTAACTCCATGCTCACTGGTGCAACTTTCAAGCACCCACACACCAATCGGTTGTACAGGATTCAACACAGACTGACCTGTACTTCTGATTTTGTTGTCTATATTCTGGTTTGTCCTTGTGGGCTATACTACACTGGAAAGACAGTGACCACATTTCGTGAACGGATGGCAAACCATCGCTCATCCATTAGAGCAGCACTGAAAAGTGGGAAAACTGACAAACCAGTAGCGAGGCACTTCCTCGAACATAATCACCCACTACCTACCTTACGATCCATGCTAATAGATCATGTTCCAAAGCACAGGAGAGGTGGCGATCGGGCAGTTAAACTTCTACAACTAGAAGCCAAATGGATACATAGACTAAACACTGTTGCGCCGAAGGGTTTAAATGAGGTCTTGAGCTTCACACCCTTTTACTGACACAGTGGGTGCCTCTGCCTATACCACCTGATGAGGATGTTATTGGGGGTTTACACGGGTGAGTTCTGCATATGATGGGCATGACAGCCAGTGCAGGTTCTACACCTCCCCCTGCCTCTAAATAACTCCTGTAGCCAGCATTTGGGTCTAAGGGTGATTGCCTTCTTCACTGGTGAGCTCTATAATATTTCTAACATATAGTGGTCGACTGCACAAAGTGTACACAAACAGGACTCAGTGATAGACTTTGAATTGCTGACATTTCAGATCTGTGTTACTATGTACACCGATTCATTCAGTGGGTGTTGGGGATGCTTGGACCAGTTGGCTGGAGCTGCCTGCGCCTGACTATAACTTAGTTACGATCTCATTTCAGATCTCTGAATAGGGGTCAGTGACTGCACATTACTTGGAGGATTTCCTTTTCTCCCTTTTGATCCTTGGAAGATTCCCCTTCTTTTTCCTTTTCCTTCTGATCCTTTGAGCTTTACCTGGGAGTACATGAAGAATTTGCCAATACGAATTTACCTCTATACGGATCTATGATTAAAAATCCTAATGTAAAACTACTAATTGGAGATGGCTATTAGATATATAATTTGGCTTTAAATCTTGCCATTCTCCATGTAACAAAATAGACTATATAATAATTACTTGGAATAACTTTGCCAATATGCTATCCATCTAAGTTACATCGATAGATTACAGAATCTAACCATCAATGCACTTACCACTTATTCTCTATGTTTTGTATGTTTGTACCACATTCAACCTACAGGGTTTATTGTTTAACATATTTTTCCAATATGTACTTTATGCATATCTCATACTCGCTCATTAATGGATTCTGCACAAGACACATTGGACCCGGACCGATGCGTGGCTGTGATTGGTCCCTTGCCACACATCAGGTGTTGCATTATGGGAGACACCTTTCGGCCCGACCGGTCACGGGTAAATGATGCGGCACATCCACACGGTAATACCCAGTCTCTTTGACACATTTAGACAATTGCCCTGTTTCTCTAAGGATGCTCTTTGTGGTTCGCTATATTTTATGTTGCACATGCGCACTGTTGGGTGATACGATAGTAGTGCTTGGGATGTGCGCCGTCGTCGCGATTATGATGTCATTCGCGTCGGCGGCGTGCATTTTCGGCGCGAATGTGGCAGTAGGGTTTAAAAGGTACACTAACACTCTATGTCAGTTGTCTTGAGGAAGGCCAGCGTAGCCTGGCCGAAACGTTGAACACAATAAATATTATCTTAAAAAAAACCCATTTGTGAAGCCCTGTGAGTGCTTGATCTAGAATGTATCTTTAAATATAGTCATATCAATGCACCCAGGCACTTTTTTGGATCATTTAAATGAGAGTGCTTCCACCTACTGACTTTGTATGTATATATATATATATATATATATATATATATATATATATATATATATATATATATATATATAATAATTCGCTAATGTATGTTTGTCAGAAGCTGTCATGCTCAGTACAGACGGCTGCACGTGTTGCAGTCATGTGCAGTACAGACTGCCTGTGCCGTGACTCATAACAGAGAAGGGCTCTCCAAATTCAGAGTGCAGAGAGGACTACAGTCTGAATTTGGAGCACCACGCTCTGTTATTAGCCGCGATGCAGGCAGTCTCTACTGTGTATGACTGCACCGCGACTGTTGCTGCCTGGCACTGTGGCCCATGTACATGGGCTGTTCAACTAGTATATATATATATAATATAATATATGTGTGTGTGTGTATATTGAGTCCATGTTACTCAATATTATCTCTTAAATTATTTGTACTTTCTTGATGACTTTAAAACACCACCCTTGTCATATAGGTATGATACGATGTAAATGTCTTATGTTAGAGTCTTACGTACTAAGTAAAATTGGAGTGAATGCAAAGCATTGAGTTAAATGGGGCATTTTTTCAAATTATTAATTTCATAAAAATAATGTGAAACAGGTATATGTGTAATTAACACTGAAAATGACATCACGGTTCTCAAAAATTTCACATGCAATTCTCCTCAATAAAGGCAACCCACATCAATTAGCTAAGGTGAATTCATGCGTATAAGTGGAGAAAGAGGGGCAGAGAGAAAAATGAAAGAAGGGACTCTTAAGGCACACATTCCTCCTGTAGGCTGATGACCTGTCTGTGTTTCAATAGGCTTCATAATTAACTGGAGACCTCTCTAGCATTCATGGGGTTAAAACCACTAATTCTCTCAACTGCAATTTTTATTTGTTCTCCATGGTGCAATAGTTTTACCCCAATATCTTAGTACAACAGCATCTCTAAATTTACTGCCTATGTCTGAATTTTTTTTTGTTTTCTGTATGTTAAGATGTTTTCCTTAAGTAAATTTGTCTGGTGACAAAACAATGTGCACAATGCATAAATATGTTAGCATCCTTTTGATTTGTTTAATAGATGGTATTTATTTTATTTTCTGGAGGAATTTGCTAAAACCTAGCTTCAGTTTAAAACATTTGAGGGCAAATGTTCCTATGCTTGTTAATCATTTGAGTACCAGAGGGGTACACAGCACATCGCAAAGCAATGTGTTGTGTACCCATCTGGCACTCAAAGTGTTAATTATATACAATGCTATTGTTGCATCAAAGAGAAAAAACAATATGCCTGTGCAAAGGACTCATTATAAACTATTGTAATATCTTAAGCTACCTTTTCCATCAGTTTGATTTCCTATGCATAAAGGCTACTTGGATTCTGTTACTCAATAAAATCCATTAGCTATACTTGAACACTCTTACCCTAGACACTCCAATATTTAATGTTAAGAATTGCAGACTCAGGGCTCGATTTAAAGGATGCCAACTCCAAAAAAAAAAACAGTTTTTCAAGCATATTAAGCAAATTGAAAGCCTCTGATATCAAGGACTGCCGGCAGAAAAGAAGCATATCGGCAGTTACAGTTAGCGGCCATTTCTGCCCATAAAACAAACAAATGGTTCAAACAACAAAAAACTGTGTTAGGTGTTAAGATGTGCTAAGGGACACACTTTATTGTGTGAAATTCTAGACACAGTTTTTTTGGGAATAGAATCCCTTAGCTCAACTTTTAACCACCAACGCAGGAATTATATGTTAAAAAAACCCATCAGTGGATATATTGATATGGGGCCCTAAGCCTATACCCAAAATGTGTCCAAAGTTAGTAGAATTTACCCTATGAGTGCCAGTGGCCCACTGGCACTGACATTGTTAATCCGACTAAGTAACGAATCAATTGCCCATAAAAAGTAACACCGTTAATCATGAAGTCCAGCAGGGTCTTCAGCACTCTGGTCAGCTACTGTCATCTTCTTTCTTCTCCATCTTCTTTCTTCCTCTGGTCTGTTTTCTTTCTTCCATCTTCTCGTCATTGACCTGTTAAAACAAAAATACTTATCAATAAATATGCCATCCAAAGAACCCACACATCTATGCATAGTTTAACCCCTTGAGTGTCAGAGGAGTATGCAAAGCATTCCAGAGCAATGCAATTACCTCTCTGGGACTCAAAGGGTTAAGCTATGCATATATGTGGGGGTCAATAATGTAGCGCATGCCCAAAGTCCACAAGAGAGGTACCAATTAAACATGTTCCATTATAATAGAAAACATGCAAAAAATGTTCTAAATAAAATTTTATCTATTTTTTCTTTTTTTGCTGCTGTTTGTGGCAGCGAAGAGAAGCAGAAGGAGCACACCTACACTTTGTACCTCGCAGACCGATGCCCGTTCCATTGTGAGGAAATTTGAACAGAGACTGTCTTTATATATATATGCAGTCTCTGTTCAAAAGGACTCACAGCCATTGGCTGGGATGTGTGCTTACGCACCTTCCAGCCAATCAGCTTCGAGCAGTGTATTGGAGGAACCTGCTTGAAGCTGATTGGCTGGGAGGTGCATAAGCACATTACCAAGCCAATGGCTGTGAGTCCTTTTGAACAAAGTCTGACCATATATAAAGGCAGTCTCTGTTCAATTTCCCTCACAATGGAATGGGTATAGGCCAGTAAGGTACTAGGGAGTGGGGTGCTCCTTATGCTTTTCGCCACCTCCTCCACCTCAGACAGTGGAAAGAAACAGAAAATAGATAACATTTTTATTTAGATCATTGTTTGCAGGTTTTCTATTAAAATGGGGACATGTTTAATGGGGGAATCTCTTGTGGACTTTGGACATGTTCTACATTATTGACCTGCATATCTCTGCATAGCTTAATCCTTTGAGTCCCAGAGAAGTAAGCAACACATTGCTCTGCAATTTGTTGTATACCATTCTGGCACTCAAGGGGTTAAACTATGCATAGATTTGTGGGTTGTTTTTAAGGAATATTTATTGATATCTCTTTTTTGTTTTTACAGCTATATGAACAGAAGATGGAAGAAAGACTACGGGCCAGAGGAAGAAAGATGATAAGAAAAATAAGAAGGAAGATAAAAGAAGGACAGTGGATGACAAGTATAACACAGGTGATCTATAGGTCGGTGTTTGACAGTACGTCAGCAGCACCAATCAGTAACTTTTTTTCTTTGGTGTTCCCATTTTAACCCCTTAGTGACAGCCGCGTTCGTTCGCAGCTGTCACCTTAACGCCCAACGAACATTTTTTTTTTTTTTCAAACAAGTCCGGAGTCTCTGAGCGGCGTGCAGCCGAACGGAGACTCGGACTTCCGTGACTTACCAGGTACGTCCTCTGTCACTAAGTGACAGTTTCTGCGGGACGTACCTGGTAAGTCATCCGTCGTTAAGGGGTTAATCACTATTTAGCACCATTTTGTGAACTTACACAAAATGTACATTTGGCCACAAGCCCTTTTCTATGGCCTAACGTCCTTTGTGCTTTCATATGGTAGAGCCTTTGAATACCCACAGACATCTGGCCCTTTTACTGGCCTCCTTCATCTCAAGCCCTCAATTTCTCTCTCTTCCCACCCATGTATCACCCAATCTGGACCACTACTCTCCCTTATCTTGTACATTAACTCACCACCCATGCATAATGCAAATTTGAAAAACACCAGGCACTGACCAAAGTTCCCAGTTAATTCTATAGTTCATCGTAATGCACTATAGAAAAGTGGACTTACAGAAAGTTATGCAGTATATACAAATAGAATCCTACTGATAAATAAATATGTTTTCTGATTTGGGTTGTCCCAAATTCAAATATGCTGTTCTGCATCCGGTTGGAGAGATAACACCTAAAATATGAACCCTCTTTAGGTCACCATTAATACATAAACAGGGCAAATGGAAGCCCAAGATTTATATCCCTTTGTTCCTTAGAAAGACCAGAAAAATGTTTTGCAAATATATAATTTTTTCTCATGTATAAATGCTTATTAGGGCAGTTCTCAAAAAAACTATCCACACTTTCAAAGTATTACTGTTGTATATTTGCAGCATATCTTTTAGAGAGATATGAATACCACTGTCTGCACAAAGCTACCTATTTTAAAACTGTGTTCTTCAATAAGTGGCACTCCCCTTTTTCATTCAAATGGATAGCTATGTGTCTATTAATCAATAAACAGAAAGCTAAAAAAAAGTAGCTGTACTTTGATAAAAACAGTTGCTGTGATTTTTTTGGATAAAAATATAGTAAAGGTTTATTTGTTTTAAAATTCTAAGATGAAACCCGTTCAAAAGAACAATATGCATTTTCTGACATCAGTTTGAGTAATAAAGAATGTTTTGTTTTGAACTGCAATGTTAAAAATTACAGTCATTTATTAAATGATATGTATTTAAAATGATTAAAGGTGTGCTAGAATTATAATGACAAAATACCACAGCAGATTTAAAGCTAAATGCATCGACCCCTACTCTTCTGTACAGGAACATCATATAGTATAGTATGTGATGTTCTCTAACTGAAGGAGTGAGAAATGAAAATGCCAGATTTATGACAAAGTGATGCATTGATTCAGCCCACATGAATATCATTAGTGTCATTCTCTGTCATTTTTTCTTGAGACATCCTATATTTTCAGCAAAAACCTAATACTTTTATTCTCTGTTTTCTTTGAGTTGGATAGTACAACATTTCTTTTTGTGTTATACCAAGAATATATTTGTATAACAGTTTATTTATTTGTACTGTTTGTTCTTTACTGTATTTAATGCTGATATAGATATGTATCTAAAATTATTCTTCTAGTGGTTTCCAAGAAGAATATAAATAATTATATACACATTTAAATTTTTGTATTTATTTATTGTAAACCTGAATCTGATATTTTACTGGGTCAGCTATCAAAATGAAACTTCAGCATTATGCATCAGCTCCATTTTACGATAAAACATCTGATTATAAAAACTGAATCTGAAGTCATAATGTATTAAGTTAGAAAATAGAGTAAACATTTTATTAAAAGTTGCAACATTCTTACCACTCTTAGAAGTTCTTCCCTTTTGATTGATTGTTTTGTGTTTTCAAACATAGCTAATTTTTATATTTTCGGGGACAGAGAATGCAGATTTTGAAAATATGTTACCATTACAATACAATGCAATGGTTAAATATAATTTTGAAGTCTGTTTACTCTAAAATACACATGAACATTTTCTATTATTGCACGTTTTATCCATTCTTATAAATATTATTAAGTCTATACATTATGTGACAAAAGTACTTTTTGTACCATCTGTCTTGGGATCAAATTTTTAGGTTCTAGAGGCTTTTCACACGAACACAGAAGGAGGATAATTCAAGACTTTGTCTGTTTATTTGTCTCCAAGTGGTGAGACAGCAGTGTTACAAACAAATCAAAGGAAACAAAATCCTTGCTCTACTGAGCACTAACACATCAGCTCCTGCCTGTATCTGGACTACTAGTCAGTTTACCAGCATGAGAAATAAACATACATCAACACAGTCTACTAGGCACACATAAACTTCACAAGTTGTAGGCTTTCAGAGAGAGCATGTCTCAGTACAGGGGGAAGTATTTGGCTGCTAACTGCACTAATTACCGGATGCAGGTGAGTGAAAGTAGGGAGTGATAGAACTCCTGGTGTGGATTCCTCACCTGGCACATGTCAGTTACTATGAAACTGTGGGGTTAAGCACTGGCCCACAATACTCAGATTTGCAATATACAACAAGTTACCTATACATTATATTTCCCTGGGGCTAATCAGGGTAGATACCCTGCAGGATTTGGGGAGCTATACACACACATCACTATTCCTGGAACTTTGTCACAATACACAGCACCACATTGACGGCATGCCCTTCACAACTATCTAACCTTTTAAGTACTATAGGGATCTTCAATGAATTGGTTTGCAATGTTGTTCAAACCCTTTTGGTCCTTAAATGGTTAAACACATTTAGCAAGAAGATTAATTCTTCACTGTTAGAAATAAGCATCAGAAATGACTTTGCTGTGGTTTGAACTAGAGGAATTAGCTGAATATCTGGAATTCAAGGTGCACAGTCATAACAATTGTACATGCACTTTAAAAGTTTAGCAGCAAAATTGACTGTCACCTTCAAGATGCAACATGTTGTTGCTATGTACAAAGTAGGCACACTGTTTTTATATGTACACCTTTTTACTGGCAAACATAATTGTCTTTGTACTAAAGTGATTTTGGCAATCTTAAAAGTATAGTCAACATAATTCATTAATACCACTGTATTAAAGCTACCATTGCCTGTCCATGGTAGAAACAAAAGGTGAGCTTTCTGATTCTGAGAGTTCTGCTGATCCAGATGTACCAATAATCCAAAATCTAAATATACTCTTAATTATCCAGTTCCACTTATATTGTATGTAACAGAAACAAAATTGCACTATGTGACATGTTCCAAATTTCTACACATCCACTGATTGACACAAAACCACACAGCTACTGTTTGCTATCCAAGTGTTACTCCGCTGTCCACCATTGCTTACATTTGCATGGAAAAACTCCTTGCTTCTCACAGGATCCAGTGGTTCCATTGAACACTGTTTAACAATCACTAATATAACTGTCCAATAATATACTCTATTTTCAGTTTGTATATAATTTATATTAACATCTTAATTAGTTACTAAACTTAACCTTTGCTGTATTACCTACACAAACAAATTACAAAGAACTGTATGAGAGCCAAGAGTGCCTGTTTTATTCCATCAGTGGATCAATGTTATGACCTTTATGGCATTCCTTTATCTAAAAACAATGAACAAACCTGAAATTTAACTGTTCATATTTTCAAGTCATTACTACCTAAATTAAACTATAAGTTTAATATGAATCTCTGTTGACAGTGTAAGTAGATCCTAGTTATGGGTGGTGTATCCCATTCATTTCAATGGGCAGTTTAGCCTGCATGCATGAGTATGAGTGAGTAAGGCTTAAAATATGTGTAAGTCCTGTTTATACCATTATACTCTATTTTCCTGTGTAGCAAACATTAGACAGGGAAATATGAATAATCATGAAGCAAAGTCTTTATTGAATGATCTCTTTGATCTGGTTGCCAAGAGTGGCATATCTGAAACTTTGCTCTTAATGTACTTAAATAGACTGTGACCTTGGACTAAGTTTAATTGTATCAATAATATCATATCATTTGACTAAGCTACTGTAGTTTAAAGCTGTGTTAAAAATGCTAGCACATTTAACTTAACCTGGACCCTGGAATACAGTAAAGATAATTATCATTTTTCCAGTTGTATCCTGCAATTAACTGATTTGCTAACAAGAATCTTTCTTGACAAGTTCTTAAACAGTGCCATTTCATATTATTTCATTTTCAAGTCTGTGCAATTTAAGTATTGAATGAAATTGCATAAAATATGAAACATAGACACTTAGTACATGATCTGTTTCTAATGTATGCACGTACACCAAATATGACTTATTTACGATGGCTTCAACAGTACGGATTTGTATGGATTTAGTCACTTAATATCTTACTATTTTACTCTCTGAAATCAACAAATATTTACTTTGTTAATGCCCTTATCAATCATTGCACTCTAAAAATTTTCCTTCAGTTGTGATCATACCGCATATAAATCCATATAAACCGCATATGTAAAGAAAGATCTTGAGACACTTTAACCCCTTAAGGTCTGTGAAAATCTGAGGTTGTTTTCACTTAAGGACTGGAGCAATTTTGACTTTTTTCCTATATCTTGGTTCATCCACATTTTCTCTTTAATTCCTTTTGTACACCCACACAAATTAAATACTGTTTTTTAAGCACAAGTAGAGTTTTCTTTTGATACCACAATTATATGAATACCTCATTGTTTAATGTGATTAAAATAGAAAAAAAGAGAAAAAAAAATGTAAAAAAAACCCCCAACATTTTGCTTACATTTTCCTGTCAGGATTTGCATACCATTAGTTCATTACAAAAAAATACCCCTAAATACATTCATTTGCTTCTCCTGAATATAAAAGTACCCCATATACCTAGTATTTCAATCCCTTTCTCACATTTACAAGGTAAATATTACAAGATGGACACCATTATTTCCAACCTATAATTTTTCAACAATTGGCATGTGAGCATCATAGCTTAGCTGACGGTGCCAGAACCAAAAATGTCACACAAAGGTATATATTTCTGAGACAACATAAGGTAAATAATCAGGAGAATTTTGGAGTTTTTTATGCAGCTATTTTTCCAGAAATATTTTTCAAAATTGTGGTAATATTTTGTTTTCTTGCAGTTTTCACACACATTTCAATATTACTGTTGATATCAAGCATGGGATAGTTGACATTAAAAAAAATGCATTGATTAGTATTCAGCTCCTTCTTCTGAGTATGGCAATACCCCATATGCAGAGGTTTCTCAAGGTTTGGGGAAGAAAATACGCGTTTCCAGTTTCATATTTTGCATCACTTGTGCCATATCTCATTTGGGGCTGTGTACCAGCCCTGCACCTTAAAATTTCCCCCCAAAAGTGTATATTTTTGGAAAGTAGAAACCCCAGGCTTTCATTTGATGTATGTTTTCACATTTTTTACGCAGCCTTTACCACCAATCCCTCATAAATCTTGACATAAGTAAAACAATTTGCATTTTTCACACTTTGACTTCAATGTTGATGATAGGTGAATATTTTTAAAAATGCATTGTTTAGTGTTCAGCTCCTTCTTTTGAGTTCGGCAATGCCACATATTCATAGGTTTCTCATGTTTTGGGGGAGCTACGGGACCCAATTTTAAACATATATTGAATTTTCACATCTTGCTTAACTGGTGCAATGTCTCAATTGGGGCTATATAACAGTACTCCACTTTAATATTTCTCCCCAAAAGTGTATATTTTTGGAAAGTAAACACCCCAGGCTTACAGTTTAGGTGTGTTTTCAAATTTTATACACAGCCATTTTTCCAACAATCCCTCATAAAACTTGACGGAAGTAAAACAAACTGCGTTTTTCACACTTAGACTTCAATATTGATGTGAATTTCAAGCACAGGATAGGTGAAAATTTTATAAACTGACCTGATTAGTGTTCAGCTCCTTCTTCTGAGTGCAGCAATGCCCCATATATGTAGGTTTGTCAGGGTTTGAGGGAGCTACTGGGCCCAGTTGGAACATGTTAGTTTCCTTTTACAGACATGTCATTTTTACAGCAGGTGCCTTGTCTGATTTCGGACTGTTTGGCAATGCTGAAATGAATTTTACCCCCAAAGGTATATGTTGTAGAAGAGTAGGCAACCCTGGCTTTCATTCTATTTGCACTTTTTCATTTTTTTTGCTGCCATTCTATCCGCAATCCCTCCCAAAACCTGCAGTAAGGCAGAGAAACACCATTTTTTCACACATATTTTAGTGTCGCTCCGGTCAGATGATATTTGCAAATTTTTTTAAGTGCTTTACATTAGTGGTGAGTTACATTGTTTGAGTGCGTCAATGCCCCATATACATGGGTTTGTCAGGGTTTGGGGAAGTTACGGGGCCCAGTATGGAACATGTGTGTTTCCATTATCAGACATGGAAAAAACTTAGGGTATTTTGCTTCCCATTATATTTTGATAGTGTTAGATCTAAGAAGGGATGTGTTTTGAAAAATAAAAAAACAGGATATTTCAGGGGGGAAAAGTGGACAAATAATAAAATAAACTTTACAGCACTACTGCATTGTGCCTTCATGGTATTGCTTGAAGCAGTCACCCATGCAGAGGCCAGGTTTGGAAGGGCAATCAGGACAGTAAGTGGGGGGTTCTCTCCGTATTCCCTTGCTGTAGCAAACCCTGCAGCACTTTTGTGGGTTTTTCTTTTGGGGGGTTGGGGGGATTTTATAAATAAAATGTACTACCCCGGGTTTTGGTGGAATTATTTCTGTTACCCCTTGAAACAAAAATTGGGAAATAAATAGGAGCTGAAACTGCAGAAAACTAAGTTTTAGAGTGAGGTTTGCCAATCTGGAAATCAAAAAAGAATTAATACTGCAGTCTGCATCATGTAAATGGCAATCTTTTTGTACCATGCCCTACACTTTTGCATGGTGAGGTATGGCTGCATGAGTTGATCACACATATTAACTTCCCCCATATGCTTGTTGTAGTCTCTGATACAGACTGGCTTTTTTAGTACCCCCCCTTCTGCCACGAACAGAGACAGTTTTGTCCTCATGCATGGTGGAAAGCATGTAGACATCTTTTCTGTCCTTGAACTTAACTGCCATCAGTTCTTGTTGGCACAAAGCTGAGGACGCCCCAGTTTTTAGTTTTATTTGCAATAAGTTCTTTGGGCATCTCCCTGCAATTGCACCTGACAGTGCCACAGGCCACGGTGTCAAAATAAAAACGTGACTTAAATAAAAGGGGGCTGGTGTAGTAGTTGTCAACATATAAGTTATATCCTTTATTTAATAAGGGGTAAATTCGATCGCAAACTATTTTCCCATTTGTTCCCAGAGATTTGGGGCAACCAGGAGGGTCAAGTTGGCTGTCCTTGCCCTCTTAAATTTGAAATGCCTGGGTATAGCCTGTGGCACTTTTGCACAATTTATAAAATGTAATGCTGAATTTGGAGCACTTGGAGGGGATGTATTACTTGAAACCTAACCTGCCTTTATATATCATAAGGGATTCATCATTTTGGGGGTATATACTTGGGCAAACGTTTCCTGTAAATGATTTATTAAGGGGTGAATTTTGAACAGTCTGTCATACTGGAGGTGTTCTTTTGGGCGGCACAGGGAATTATTGCTAAAGTGCATAAAGTGCAAAATCATTTCATATCTATTCCTGGACATTGTATTGGTGAATATAGGGGTATCATATAAGGGGTTTTTACACCAGTAGGATCTAATACTTTTTTTTTTTACTATTCCCATTGTCATTGTCCAAAGGAGCGTCCCTCTCTGTATCAGCCACGACGCGGGCAGTCTCTACTGCACATGACTGCCCCACAACCGGCTGCCAGTGGCACTGTGGCCCATGTAACGGGCTCTTCAACTAGTGTGTATATATATATATATATATATATATATATATATATATATATATATATATAAACTTTTTAAAAAAATACAAGGGGGTTGGGGGATGTACCACTCTGCAGCAAACTGATCACTACTAGAGTGATCAGAGGGGGTGGAATTTATTGATCACTGCAGTCACAACAGTGATCAAGGGGTTCATTTGGGGTTAAATCTTTTTTTTAAAAAACTTAAAAATAATGCGTTTCTAGATCTCTTATGATCTCTTCTTCAGGGACAAGTGGTCTATATTAAGGGTGATATATATGGTGATATTCCTTTTGTTTTCTGATTGTCTTTGAGTCTGTACATAGGGTCCAGATTTGCTATTGAGTGCTAGACCATTTTCTGTATTTTTGTTTTGTTTGGACTATGAGAGTGAAAGTCTTGGTGGGGCTGTACCTAGATATTATCTTCTCTGGAATTCCATAAAAGTGCCACCCCGCTATTTGTTTATTTCTCTCAGGTGTTCTATGAATTTTGAAGTAGAAGGGAGACAGGTCAATAGTTAGAGAGACAGGAGGGTGTCAAGGTTAGCCTTCTAGTAGGGATTTGACTTGTGCCTGTTTGAATAAAGAAGGGAAGGTGTCTGTGGAGAGAGATGTGTTGAAAATGTGTGTTACTATAGGTATAAGGACTGGTGCAAGTGGTTTATGTAAGTAGGAGGGCATAGTGTCCAAGGAGCAGGTGACGAGGTGGGTGAAATAAAATCAGATCAAAATAAGGTGAATGGGTTTGAGAGAGAGATTTCAGAGGCTGATAGAAGAATAGGAATCTGTTTGTGAATCAATTGCACCTTGTCTTTAAAGTGTTCAGCAATTTTGTGGAGAATGTATGGAGTGAGAGGACGCTGTGGGAGGATGGAGCAAGGAGTCAAAGGCTGAAAAGAGATGGTGAGAGTTAGATTTGTTGTTGTGAATTAGTGGGGCATATTATTCCTGTTTTAATCTTTGATAAGGCAGAATGTAGGCAAGGCAGCAGAAATGTAACCCTTTGAGTACCAGAGAGGTACACAACACATTGTAGAGTAATGCATTGCATATCCCTTTGGCACTCAAAGTGTTAAAGTGGATGAAATCTGCCTGTGAGTGAGATTTCCACCAGACTGACATTCAGTAGACCAAGTACAAAAAAGCGGGAAGAGGGTGTGGGAGTTAAGCCAGGGTTATGGATTAACTTGACAAACCTGTTGTTTCAGAGGGGAAAAGGAATCAATTGTAGAGGAGAGGATTCATTCTCATGAGTTAGCAAGACTGTCTATGTCAGAAATGGACGAGATGGAGGAAAGGTTTGGTTTAAGTGAGGTGCTCATCCCAGGAAGATCAAGCAAGTGGGTATCCCTTATAAATATTTTGGTAGGCAGGATAGGGGAGAGTGGGGCAGAGAGAGGAATATAAGATGGTGAGAATGGGGAAAATGTAAAAGAATAAAGATCCAGGCTCTTGGAAAAGACAAGATTCAGGCAGTGACCAGTTTTGTAAGTGGTGCAGTGCACTGATGGACATCAAATCAGGAAGTTAGCTCAAGAAACCCAAAGGACAGAGGGGTTATCAATATGACAGTTAACGCACCAAGAATAAGGATAGGATTGTCTGTATAAAGAAAGAAGAGCATCAAAATCTGAGAGAAAGCTTGAAGGAGAAGAGGAGTTAACAGGGCGCCTTTATATAACCGCCATGTGCATAGACAGTTGGTGATAGAGCTTGTCTGCATGTACTTCAAAAGAAGAAAAGTGAACAGATGGTGGGATTAAAAGGTTCTGGAAACAGCAGTGGGTGGAGGGAAGGACGCAAGCACCCCACCCTAACCAGTAGAGCGAATGGTGTATGAGAAGCAGAACCCGCCATAAAAGAATGCAGCCTTCGCTGCTGTGTCACATACAGACAATGTTTATGTGAGCAATATCTGCAGCTGTTTGCCCTCACAGAATCTACCATGAATGAGTGTTGATTAATTAGTTAGGGAGCAGATGTTCAAAAGAGGGAAGGTGAAGGGAAGAAATGTGGGAGGAAGAAGAAGAGCAATGTTAATGAGATTTGAAGGGTTGGAACCCTTCATGAAGCTGTGGAAGGACATGGTACATCAGGTAGGATAATAGGTGGGTATGGGATTTGGGCCAGGATTGGGGGCAATATCCCCAGTGGCAAGTAACAGGATAAGAAAAATGGCAGAAATATGGGAGTGTAATGTATATAGTTGTTCTGGAGCAGGGCTTGCAGAGGTAGAAGGGGTTAAAATTCAGAGAAGTGAGTAAGAGCAAGCAGCTGTAATGGGGAGGAGAGAAGAGAGATGTGGAGGTAGTTTGGACAATCAAGGTGAGAGTTGAAGATAAGGAGAATCTTAGGGAGCACTGAGCATATAACAATGGAATACATAACTATCATAAACATGGTAAGTGAGATTTTGGTGGCAGAGGAAAAAAAGTATTTGCTGATGATCTTCCCACAGTTGCTCTTTACAGGTAATGGATGAGTTCTGATGCCTTTATTGTTGTCCTCATTGTTGGGAAATCATTGCTCCACCCCAGCCAATGCTCTCCCCACAGTGTGTGAATTTATATAGGCCCAATAAACAGCCTGGGTGGAATACTTATTAGCAATCAAACTATCAACACATCAAAGGGTTGCGCAACAGGCTGATGGGAAGCTAAAATTGTTATCATTACCCCACTTCATCCTCTGCAGTGCACCACCCTCTGTTCCTGCCTCACTCTCCTTCCATAATCCTCCTCCTTTTAACCCCCTTCCACATATGCCATATTGCTTCCCATATATACAAAATCAAAAAATAATTATGTATGTGTTTAAAAAAAAATGCGTCTATGAATTGCCATACGTGAGAACTTTCAGAATGAGCTGCTAACCCTCAGATCAGCTTATGCCATTTGCACATGTAATGTCCTAGTGTGACCACCAGACATGGCTGTTGCTGCAGTGAAGGCCACTAGAACATTGTTGTGACCGCATTGGTGGCGACCAGAAAAAAATCCATTGAGAACCACTGCCCTAGAATACCAGCCTCACAGTAAAGGGGCCTAGCCAGAAACTCTCTATAGCATTACAGTATGTAAGATTGATGAACATTTCATCCCATGAATTACTTAAAGCAAGTGTTGCATAAGTGTTACAGAACATAGACTAATGAAGCAGCTCACTGAAAGCAGGCATGACAAGCCTTCAACAGTGAAAGAAAACATCAGGTGGCCTTCATTTTTAGTTTAGTTTTCTGTCTGTTAGATTTAAGCTACATTCAATCTATTGTCTTGTGTAAGCACATCCAGTGAATCTATTTTTCAATAACTGCTGTTACACAAATATTAGCCATGACATTAGATTTAGCCCAAACCTTACATTTGCATTATTCTATAAAACTTAGGATGCAAGAAACATGTATAATTATGTTAAGTGTGATTATATAAGCTGTATTTACTATAAGTATTGCAAATTGCAGTCTGTCAAGCAAAACAGAAAACAATGAAAATAGCAACTGAAGGCTAAAAATTCAAGCACATGCTGCAGATGTATAGAAAATACACAGCGTGAGTCATTTTATAGACCTATTATTTCTATCAGTGTCTAAAGGGTCTGCATGTTATTGTTTTGTGTCACCATCAAGTTTTCTGATATTCTTGGATGTTGTAAAACAATTATTCATTAATTATACTGTAAAAAACATAATGCTGTACACATAGATGTTTTAAAGTTTTAACGACAAGGGCTGTTTGGCTCTTTAAGAGCCAATAAAAAAAACATGTTTCCAATCTATCTCCTTCACTGCATGCCTCTTACTTATTTCATACTTACATTTTTACCCTATGAATGTTTCCTCCTCTCCCATGTCCCATTAATTCCCCTTCATGCCTCCTTTCCCTTGTCATGCCTTTATCTTCCTCTTTCTTCCTATGCTCCTTTAGCATCTCCTTACCACCTTTACCTCTCTAATGTAGGAATTGTAAAAATTTTCACCCAAGAAGGAAAATTTAAGAAAAAATATCACTTTCTCCTGTTGCAGTAATTCCATACTTGTCCCACAATAGCCATAGTACCACATATATTAACAACCCAGTCTTGTCTAGTAGCCATTATGAAATGCAGTGTGAGGTCCTCCTGCTGCCCATAGATTGCAGTTTCCATTTGTCCCCAGCAGCTATAGGCCTCATGTTGCCCACCTCTACTGTGAACCACAATCCGATGATAGCCATAGAACCACACATAATAACCCCCAAGAATTGTCCCACAGTAGCCATAGACCCACACATACTACCCCCTCCCAGCCTTGTCTTATGGTAGCAACAGAACCGCACATACTTCCCCCCAGGCATGTTCCATAGCAGCCATAGACCCTGCACACACACTAACTCCACCCAAGTCTTTTCCCAGAGCACCTATAGAACCACACGTACTGAACCCCTCAACCTTTTTCCCACAGTAGCAGTAGATTCTCTCACACTAAAGCCCTCATTTGTGTTCCATGGTGGTCACAGAGCCACACATGCTAGTGATCTCCATTCTTGTCCCACTGCACTGTTATCCATAGAACCACACATTATCAAACTGCAATCTTGTCCTACTGCACTGGTAATGCCAGACCCTCAAAGCCTGATTGTAACATGCCCTCCATCCCCCTGCAGGAACTGGAAAAATTCCAGTAAGTAATTTCTTGTGGAGAGAATATTTTGTGGGTTTCTATAGTTTATAATAATTGAGAAAGAATCAACAAATTACTGTTTTTCCTATGAAAACTCCCTTCTCTAATGCCTCCTTCCTCCCCCATGCCACATTTCTCTACCCATTCTTCCTTTCGTTCCCCTCATGTCTCTCCATTTTTTTCATCATATTTACTTGGTCCTTTTATAATGCTTCATTATCTCCCCATATCTCATTTCTCATTTGTTTATTCTGTCTTTTCCAAAGGCTGCTTTCTCCTCCCATCCATCCTTTATCTCCCAATTTGGGATGGGTGATATTTTTTATTGCAGAGTGAAACAAACAAAAAAAGGCATTTACCACTGAATAGGAAAAGTGCAGATTTTCCATATATTCCACGTTTCTCATTGCATTGAAATGGAACACGAAAAGTTCCCTTCCTTTCCCACTAGCATAGTATTAAAGGGGTGTCCCAAAGCATGTCATTCTGTGCTTATTAGAGTTAGAAAGCAACACAATTTTGGAGCTAGATAAGATAACAAATAACTTTGACTTTAGTTTAGGGTGTCTGTTGGGAAGACAATGTGTTCTTTGTATTAGATGAGTCCAGAAAAGTGTGAAAGGAGATAAAAGATTTACCCCAAATACTCCAAAATCATGTTTGACATAGAAGAGACAGGCAGGTGATCCAAATTCCTTCCTGAACTTGCAGAGAGATATACTGACAATGACTCCTACAACACCCAGAAGAAGAGGGACCACCATCCTATTGCTGACTAAGGTCTATCCTCATCCTGTACTGTAAAAATTTTATATGAGTAAATCATGTTACCATGTTAGCCATAGAAAAAGCAGCAGACTAGCAGAATAATAATAATTCTGTAAAATTGTAAGATTTCACTGACATTGGGAAAGAGAGACAGAAATCAGTTGCTGAAACTTCTTGATACAAGCAAAAAAGGGCTGAAGCAATTATATTTTCAATGAGTGTATTTTTTTGTTTGGGGGTGGAATTTGTACACAGTGACCAACAGGGACACTTCTAAAAACATTTTTTGACTGATAGGTGACAGAGACAGTAACCCTGGCATGAGCAGTGACTGAGGCATACCATGGCAGATAATAGAAACATAGACTTATAGGATACAGCATTTTGTAAAGAGCAAGACCTCATCACACACAACCAGTTCTGCTGTGTACTTTACTGTTATTATCTACAGTATTGTGGTAGTGTAAAACAAAAAGACTAGGAGAAGGGGGGGGAAGAGTTTGAGCAGTGTAGTGTGGGATCTTATAGTAAATTGTTAAATTGGTTAGTAAATTCGTAGTCCAAAAACTGACTGCAGCCACAATTTCTGCATGGCATGCAATAAAGAATGAGGATTCTTCTCCTGCTGGTGTGTCTGTTTGTGAAAGTGACATAAAAAGTTCCTCCACCTCCAATGATGTTAAAAAAACCACGTAAAAACAATGAAGACTACATTGAGTCACATCCAAGTGTTGATTGCATCTCACATGAAGGTCTAGAGTTTCAACCAGCTGCTGTGTCTGACAGTAAGAATAAAAGGTACAACACCTTTCTTGAGTAATAGATAAACTTCTGAAAATCCCTGTAAGGGGAAAGTAAAATTAAACTGATTAAGACTTCAAAAAGCCTAGAGCAATATAAGATAGTGGGGAAGAAGTCACAGGCAATGTAGATGAACTAATTATTTATGATAATACTGATCTACAATATATCTCTCCAGCATCGCCCTCTTCTTCAGATGCAGATAAAACTGAGAGTAACAAAAATGATGACATGGTGATAAAACTAGCTGAAAGGAAACAGGCTCAATTTTCCCATCGCTGAGAAGGAGCACTATGTCTGATTCTAATTGATTTCTGAAAAAGTTTATACTAGGATTTTCTGGCCATAGTTAGGAGGTTCTTCTTCCTCTTTAAATGGCAAAGTAAACATATGGAAATCCAATTTGGAAGCAAGAAGTTGGCTGTTGGAAACCAGATAAGCTCCAGAAGCATAGATACTATACTATAATACCATCACCTACCTCACCTCACCTACCACCAGGTCAAAGGACCTCATATAAAGTTGGATTTCTTCAGGCTAGTTGATATGGTTGTTGCTTTGGGGTCTTCCTCAGTTTATCCACAAGCCAGCCTGCTCAAGAACAACTACATCATATAAACTCCATCTCTGCCAACAGCAACATTTTGCCATAATCTGTCACAAATTGCATTATATATAGTTTCAAAAGCACTGGACCAGATTTTATAGCACTGAACCCAAAACTGTTAAGGAAATTGTTTATAGTGCTGATTTTACTTGGTATTAGATGCATTTTTGCTAATGTATTGCATTGCATTGCATCTGAAATACTTGGTGAATTAAATGCCTTCAGACAATGGGGGATATTTCTACAGCTTTAAGGAGCTTAGTGCATTGGCTTCATAGAATAACAGAATTGGAGAAGTGATATTACTGGAGAAGTCATCTCCCCATGACCACCTCGTTATCACACCTTAGTGCATAACTCCCAGTGTCTTTGTATTAATATATTTTAATCAAATCAAATTTTCCTATTGTAACGGTTTTGTAGGACACTCAGACCAGCAGGTTAGAATAAAACACAGTTTTATTAAAAGACAAGAAAGACTGCCCTCTATAGGCAATACAGAATGACTGAAATAGACAGTAAACTACAGATGCCCTCTCAGGCCCAGTATACAGGGAAATATATTTATACTGTCACAGGACAGGCATAAGTTAGCATACAGGGTACTCAAGGGTTAAAGTTCATAGAAATCAAATCAGTCTCTGTTGTCGTGTGTTTGACACGCCCATAAGCTGGTAAAGGAGTGATATAGTGGTGCTAGATGTGAGAACACCAGTAAATAGAACAGGACAGAGGCTCAGTGACCGGAGGCAACAATGCTCTGTAAGTGCAACGGAAGGCTCAGTGCTCTGTAAGTGTTAACGGAGGCCCAGAGTAACGGAGGCAACAGTGCTCAGCAAGAGTAAATGGGAAGGCCCAGTACATAGGAGGCAAGAACTCTGTCAGCCCTGCAAACAGCACAGCGGAGGTCAGAATGTTGCCCAGTCGACACTGGAACAGGATCTCAGCAGGAACACAGGCAGGGTCGTCAACTTAGCCGGGTCAGGTCACGGAGCAGGAACGTCAGCCAGGCCGGGTCAAATCATGGAGCAGGATTGTCAGACAAGCCGGGTCAGATCACGGAGCAGGAACGTCAGCCAGGCCGGGTCGAATCATGGAGCAGGAACTAAGGAGCGTAGTCAGACTGGCCAAGTCAGTACACAGGAACGCAGGAACACTGGAACACAGCACACAGCAACACTGGCTCAGGAACACCACAAAAGAGCACCTGACAGGTGCCAAAGGCCGGGTATAAAAAGGCCATACTGGGCGGGCCAAACAAGCTCAGCCAATGGGAGCGCACCACAGCAAAGAGTGACAGAAACAGATCACGGGAACCGTGATACCTATGTGCAATGTACAATTGTTGGTGGTGCTATTCAATTTTTCTATGAGAATAACATTTTCTAAAAGCAATCCAAAATGTTATGATTCAAAATGACTTGCTATAATTATTAAATTTATTAAACAATTGCTATTTGTTTTTCAGCGTTTTTCTCATGAGCCCTAAATTCATTATGGTTCTTGTTTTATGACTATTGCTATTAAGAGCTCCTGCAGTTATTAATGATGTGGTAGGAAGTGGAAACCAACATGGTACACCCAAGAACTGAGTGATTGTTAAATTTGCACAAAAGATAACTATTTTAATCAAAACTGATCATTTAACACTGTGTCCATATGGAGCAATCTCAGCTACTATAATAATATACATTATTATATAATAATTATATTATAATAATGCTTTGCATAATACAAAGCTGATGAAACCACATGCATCCTTTAGTATTATAGTAATTCACACAAAAACAAATTGAATTGTTCATAGTAAAGCATATCCTTGGAAAACCTCAATGATATATGACAGCAAAATCTATGTGATGATAAAACAGGATGGTAGGAAATAATATAGCAATAAAAGTAGGTGCAAAGTTAAAAGCTCGACTTTTTGAAAGTTTGAAAATGGTGTTTTAGGATAGTCCTTTTTTTATTACAAAAATAACATATAACAGACCAATTACATACATATAATTCAAAACACACAATACCACACCAATCATAATAAAAAAAAACAAGAAAAAAAGAAAAAAAACATCCCAAACCCTGTTTGGCAATCCCAGGAGTCTAAGTAGTTATAGCTGTATTATCTCTACTCAACATCGCCCATAATCGTGAAGTCAGTTTCACTCAGCCTTTTTCCCCAAAATACTGCCTTTTCATATATTTTCTTTGAGCCATGATTCAACCCCTTCTCCATTTTCTTGCCATAATATTTGTTTTAGTACTTCCATTATATCCGGAACTATGGAAGATTTCCAGTTTCTGGTAATGCAGATCTTAGCCACCGCCAAAATGTGTATAATTAACATTTCCCAATCCAGATGGATTTTTGGCCAATTCAGATTCAATAGAAGTACCCCTGGTTCTAACTTTAATTTAATATTGGTTAATGTAAATATCAATTGCACAACTTTGCTCCAAAACGTTGATATAGGTCCACATGCCCACCATTTATGGAAAAAATTTGCTTCTTCAAATTTACATCTCCAACATATTTTGGATGCTTCTGGGTATATTTTTTGTAACTTCACTGGGACCATATACCATCTGCTCGTCAGTTTGAAATAAGCATCAAATAAATTCAGGCAATGCAGATTACTGACAATTTTATCAAACTTTCTGATACAATCTTTTTCTTCAATCTTTTTCCCTATTTCTTTCTCCCATTTTAAGCTATATGGTATCTTATTTTGGTGCCTCATATAATACCCGAACTTTGCACATTTTGCTAATAGATGTGAACATTCTTTTAGCTCAAGTCATTTACTGAAGTTGGTAATATCCTACTGATGGAACATCCCCCATTCTTTTTCCTTTTTGCTTTATTTTCTTAACTCCGTTTAACCAAAACCGTGATATTAAATTATTAAGTCCTGTTCATTCTTTCTCAATTTTATACCATTTCCCTGCTCTGCCATCAGTGTATGAGTCATGACAGTATGATATAGCCTGCTTGTATTATAACATTGCTGGGTTTCTAAAACTCCTAACCATCCTTCTTCTTTTTTTCCCTTGCCAATTCTTTCATACTTACTCTCAGTCTTCCACCCTCCCAAGTAAATTTTAATATGGCTGTATGCAGGAGATTCAACTACAGGCCCAGAAACTCCAGCAGTATCATTCACCACAAATAAAACCATTTTGGGAAGATGTAAGAATTTATAATATTAATTAAACCTGACTGTGAAAAACCTAGTCCTTTCCAGGCCTTCATGGTCTTGTTAGTATACTTGAGCAGTGTTAGCATATTTTCCTCTACCATTTTTCAACATTGGGAGTTATATTAATCACCAAATATTTTAAATAGTCTTTTCTATGTATCAATCTGATATGTTTAGTCAAAAAATTCAGTGAACCAGTGTCCAAGTTTTTTGCAATAAAAATCAATTTGTCAATATTCACTTTGTATCCCGAGACGTCTGCATACTCTCCCACTGTTTTAAACACTTCTGTTACTGATTCTCTTGGTGCCTCCAGTGTCAACAGAATGTAACATTGTAACATAGTAAATTAGGTTGAATAAATACACAAGTCCATCAAGTTCAACCTTCTCCTCATACCCCAGTAATGTTATAGCTTTCCTGCTACCAAATAAGTTAGTCTTTATCAAACCTTCCTGATCTTCCTACTAATAAACAGTATAACTCTGTATGTTCCCTTTGGAATTAAATTTATCTTCTTCTCTTGAATGTATCCATTGTATCAGCCATAACCACCTCCTTTGGCATAGAATTCCACAATTTAACAGACCTCACTGTAAAAAACCCTTCCTCTGCTAAACCTCCTTTCCTTTAATCTCAAGGGGTGTCCCCTGGTCATCTGATCAGGTCTTGGAATAAATAGCTCACATCAGAGATCCTTGTATTGACCTCTTATATATTTGTGCAATATGGTAAGATCTCCTCTTAGTCATCTTTTCTCTAGAGTAAATAAACCAAGTTTGTCTAGTCAGTCCTTATACGTCAGGTCCTCCATTCCATTGATTAATTTTGTTGCTCTTCGCTGTACCCTCTCTAGTTCTAGTATATCCTTTTTCAGAACTGGTGCCCAAAACTGCACTGCATTCTCAAGGTGAGGTCTTACCAATGATTTGTACAATGGCAAAATAATGTTATTCACTCTTACTTCAATCCCTCTTTTTATGCAAGACAGGATTTTGTTTGCCGTTGCTACTGCTGTTTGACACTGGTCACTGTTTCAAAGTTTGTAGTTGACAAGGATACGGAGGTCTTTCTCTAGCAACAAGTCCCCTAAAATGATTCCATTAAGTTTATAAGTAGCCTTGGGATTATTTCCTCCCAAATGCATAACTTTACACTTCCCCACATTAAACTTCATATTCCATTTGTTTGCCCAATCTGCCATTTTATATAAATCCCTCAGTAGGGAGCAATTATCCTGTTCTGAATTAATTACCCTGCATAATTTAGAGTCATCTGCAAATATTGATAATTTGCTTTCTATATCTATTTCTAGGTCATTTATAAAAATGTTAAAAAGCAGCGGACCTAATACTGAACTCTGAGGTACTCCCCTCTACACTTTAACTGTATTGGAAATTTGTCCATTTACAACCACACACTGTTCCCTATCCTTCAACCAGTTTTGTATCCAATTGCAAAGGTCATCTCCTAGCCCTGATTTCCTTATTTTATACCCCAGCCTTCTGTGTGGCACTGTATCAAATGCTTTTGCAAAGTCTAGATATACTACATCAACTGCCTTGCCATTATCAAGGTTGCTGCTTGCTTCCTCATAGAAGCTGAAAAGGTTAATTTGGCATGATCTATTCTTCATAAATCAAATGTTGATTCCTGCTAATGATCTTATTTTGTGTTGTAATCCTTAATATAGTCCCTTATTATTCCTTCTAGCAGTTTTCCGGCTACAGAGGTCAAACTCATGGGTCTATAGTTTCCAGGTTCTGTTTTAGTTCCCTTCTTAAATAGAGGCACTACATTGGCTCTTCGCCAATTTTGTGGCACTGAGCCTATGGTGAGAGAATCTTTAAAGAGTAAATATTGGGGTTTTGCCAACACTGCACTGAGTTCCTTAAAACCCTTGAATGTATACCATCAGGACCCGGTGCTTTGTCAGTCTTAATTTTGTTCAGTCTACCCATGACACCTTCTTGAGTTATCCCAATATCTGATAATTGTATTGTTTTATTAGTTACTTGTTGAGGCTCTTCTACCATTCCTTGCTCCCTTGTATATACTGATGCAAAGAAAGTGTTTAGAACATTGGCCTTTTCCTTAACAACTAATCAACTCACCAATCTAATTTTTGAATGGTCCAATGCATTCCCTCTTAAGTTTTTTGCTATTTATATATTTGAAAAACTTTTTTGGATTAGTCTTACTTTCCCTTGCAATTTGAGTTTCATTTTCAATTTTTGCTACCCTAATTGCCCTTTTGCAATCTTTGTTGCACTCTCTGTATTTTAAGAAAGAATGTTCAGTTTCTGCAGACTTAAATAGATTGAATGCTTTTTTTTCTTTGCCATTTCCTCTTTTACATGTGCACTTAACCACATTGGCTGTGACTTACTTCTTTTGCATTTGTTCCCCATTAGTATATACTGTTGGGTACATTTCCGCAACCTAAATTTGAATTCTGACCATTTATCCTCAATATTTTTGCCTTTAAATAATGTATCCCAGTCTACGTGTTGCATTTAAGCCCTTAATAATTTGAAGTTACCTTTTTTAAAATTCAGAGTTTTGGTTGAACCTATACAGTTTTGCTTTGCCAAACTGATCTCAAATGTAATCATGTTGTGATCACTGTTTCCCAAATGTTCACTTACCTTAATATTGAATACCATTTCTGTGTTATTCGTTATCACTAGGTCCAATATATTGTTGTTCTTGTCGGTGCTTCCACAATTTGTGACATGTAGCTTTCATGAAGTATGCTCACAAACCTGCTACCCTTAGCACTCTCACAAGTCTAATTTTTCCAGTTGATATCTGGATAATTCAAATCTCCCTTAATTACAGTATGGCCAAGCTGGGCAGCTTTCCTCATTTGCTATAGCAGTTGGGCCTCAACATTGTCATCAATATTTGGTGGTTTGTAGCATATACCCACCAACACCTTTTTTTTTACTTTTTACACCACATTTAGTCTCAATTTCTACCCAAAAGGACTCCACAATTTGGCCAGTTTCCTCACTAATATCACCTCTCAAAATTGGATTTAACTCTGGTTTCAAATATAAGCACACACCTCCCCCTTTTCTAGTAATCATGTCTCTCCTGACTTCTTGCATTTGCTAGCATACAATTAATTTTTAAGTCTTTATATATATCATTCCCTACATGCCTTTTATCTACATCTTCATTTACTAGGAATTCCTCCCTATTTTCTACATTTATCCCCACCCTTTCTCCACCCCCCGGTCATTTACTTGGACCCGGTTCCTATCTGCTCCATCTTCCCAATTTTTGTTATCTATACCCCCCTTTCCTAGTTTAAAAGCTCCTCCAAGCTTCTTAGCATTCATCCCCCTAGCACAGAAGCTTCTCTACCATTTAGGTGCAATCCATCACTTCCATATAGATTGTACCCAAGAGAAAAGTCAGCTCAGTGCTCTAAGAACACAAAACCCTCCTTCCTTGAGGCTCCCTGAGCTCCCTCTGTCTACCTGCACTGGCGCATGGCACAGGTAGTATTTCAGAAAATACTACCTTAGAGTTCCTTGCCTTGAGCTTGCACCCTAAGTCCCTGAAATCTTTCTTTAGGGACCTTCATCTTCCTCCTACATTGTCATTGGTACCAATATGTACCAAGACAGCTGGATCACTTCCAGTCCCTCCCAACAATCTGTCAGCCCTGTCCGCAACATGCCGAACCCGAGCACCCGGGAGATAGCATACTCTTCAGCATTCACGTTCCTGGCGGCAGATTACTACTACTCTCCTAATAATAGAGTCCCCTATTACCACCACCTGCCTTGGTTTCTGCCTAATCTCCCATCTAGACTGGAAGGAGGACTGTTCCCCTGGCTGCTAGAGGAATTAGCCCTCTCCAGTGTTGCCAATTCTGAGCTATCCTCATCCACATCTTCACACAATCTTGCAAATCTGTTGGACTGAGTCAACTCAGAACTGGCCTTCCTTTTCCTCTGCCCACTACCTCCCCTCCTTACTGTTACCCAGCTGCCTACCTGTTGCTCCTCATCTATAATTCCAACCTCTTCACCACTAACCCCACATACTACCTGCTCTGTGAGTTCTAAACTCCTTTCTAGGTTTCCAATGTCTCGTAATGTTGAAATATTTCTTTCCAAATCCAATATCTTAGACTCTAATAAGAAAATATACTCACACTTGGCACAGCAGTATGACCCCTGGAACGATCGCTCCAAGTGTTCAAACATGTGACAATAAGTGCATTGCATGAGACTGTCTAACCTGCTATCACTCATGCTTGGTTTTACAATTTAATAAGATTTATACTGTCCTCTAATGCTCACTCTAAAGTAAGTTACCAACTTTCAATGTGAATGTAGTAACTCCTTGAAATTATTGTCACCTCAGAGCTCTACTGATTTCCAACTCCTGATTCTATTCCACCTACAGATTTTTTCTAACTCCTCTTCTCTTGTTTGCAGTTACAAGAAATGCAGGCTCAAAGAGCCTGGGGACTGTATTTATAGTAACACTGCAGCCAGGTGACTTCCCTTAGCCAATCACCCTTTATCACACAGGCCAGAGAAAATCCTAATTAACAGTTGGTTTCTTTAACCCTCACAATACCCACACAAAATGAAAAAAAACTTTTTATTTTTTTTTAAACTTTAATCAAACACACTCTAATATACTTAACAAGATTTTTTCTAACTCCTCTTTCCTTGTCTGCAGTCACACGATATGCAGACACAAAGAGCAGACTCAAAGAGCCTGAGGACTGTATTTATAGTAACACTGCAGCTAGGTGACTTCCTTTAGCCAATCACTCTTAATCACACAGGCCAGAGAAAATCCCAATTAACAGTTGGTTTCTTTAACCCTCACAATAGCCACACAAAATTAAAAAAATATATATATATTTTGAAACCTTAATAAAAAAGCTGAATTAAAAAATCCGATCTTACTATTATCCCTAATTGTTATCACTAGTGGTTCTAACACTAATGTATACAACAATGGCAATAGCGGACATCCCTACCTTGTACCATTTCCTATAGTAAACCACTCTGAAACAAATCCTGATCCCAGTACCCTGGCCTGAGGTTTATCGTATAGGAGCTTAATGGCACTTAAGAATGGACCCGTAATCCCGTGCTGTTGTAACAATCCAAACATGAAACCCCACTTGACCCTGTCAAACACCTTGTCCGTGTCAAGCGACAGGGGTATGAGTGGGGATCTGCGCTTGTCTGCTGCCTCAAGTATATCTATTGTTCTCCAAATGTTATTTACTGATGACCTACCCAGGATAAAACCCACTTGATCTCTATCTATTAAATCAGTGCTGATCTCTTTTAATCTTTCTGCCAGCATAGAGGCAAAAATCGTAATATATTTAAGAAATTGGTTTATAATTGGTAAACTTGTTCAGCGTCTCTTTCGCTTTTTAAAATTGGGACATAGTTAGCATTTAATAATTAGTTTGGACACCCACCTCTCTTAACTATTGTATTGCACAGATTAAATATTTCTTTTTTCAAATCATTTCTGAGTACTTTATAGAATAAATTTGGAAAACCATCAGGGCCCAGAGAAGGTTTGCTTTTTAATTTATCTATCGCTATCCCTACTTCTTGTTCTGAAAAAGGCCTGTTTAATGCTACTAGTTGTTCTGGACGGATTTTCAGAAGTGAGAAATATTCCTCCAATGTTATCCCTGCCCTTCCTTTTTGTTGGTTATATAAGTCCTGATAAAATTTAGCAAAAACTCTATCTATCTTTACATTATACTTCTGATAAATCTTTCGTCTTGTCGGCTATGAAGGACAGACATGCCCGAAATGATATAATACTGTAAGCATTAACAAAACCCCACATCATCCTCCCCCGCACGACACACAAACTAACTTGCCACCTAGTGTAGGGAGAACAACTGGGGGAGCCCCCTATGTCCCTCTCTCTGCCCCCAGCGGCCCATAAAAAACGATAACCATTAGCACAGATAATCTTTAAGGAGTTATCAACATAATCTTTTTCTTTGTTGGTGCCTTCTTATCCATTATGTATACATATTCCTATGGCTTAACAATTTTATTTTACTCCATTCTTTTTTTTTTTGTCATGTACTATGTTAACCAGCTTAACCATTTAATTATTTACAAGAGAGAGAAAAAAAATTATATTCTTCCCACTCCAGGCGTATCTGTTAACCCCTGTCCCTCCAAGGCTCCATGTCTATTTCCCTTTAATACAGCTTTTCTAACCTTTATTAGTACTTAAACTCTCGTCCCTTATTTCTATAGGATATTACACACAGCCCTAAACAAACCAATAACCTCTATTACAGGAACACTTTAAGACCCTTTATAATACTGGACATTCAGCCTCGTAAGACCCCAGCAGCACAGACAGGCCTTAGAAATTCCTTCTTTTTTTACCTTCTTTCTCCCCTGTCTCTCCTTTGTCCTTTCTCTCTTATCTTTCTCTTCTTCTCTTTGGGCTTCCATATTATTCCCTTGGACCTGATCTAAAAGCCTTATGTTACTAAACATGTTACAGACCCTTGAGAAGAGGAATCCGAGATCTACCATTCATACCCCCGTCTCTAACTCCTATTACTCCTCCTTAACGGTGCTACCTTTATGTATCTCTGTTATTGCTTCCTTCCCTTAACACCCTATAATTAAATACCTTAACTCTTTAGTGATCTGTACTAATTCTAATGCTAACTTAATCTGCGATATACTATTATTTTTAAGTCCTTATTTCCCCCCGTAATCTAAATACCCATGTACTCTTTTTTTATCCTCCTTATACTTAAACTATATATGTGCACTTCTTCATATGTTTAAACCCTATACACTTACCGCACTGTCTAATCCCTCTATTATTTCCAAAACAATTCAATCATTCTATATATCTCTCTCCAACCTAAGCATGAATGTTTATCTTACAACATGTATTAATCTATTGCTCCCCATCTCATGTGAACTATACACCTCTCATACCTTATCACGATGCCCGTGATTCTATGTCGACATTCTAACTTCCGGGTTGGTGCCTGATTGCCTCTTATTGGTGCTCGCTGGCTAGCCCCTCACAGGGCTAGCCTTTATATACGCCCTCCTGTCATTGCGCCGGTGCCCTTTCGTGGTATCTCTGACCATACGCTTCCTGCGCTCCTGTTCTGTGTTTGATCCAGTTTTCATATGACCTCGTTCCTGTGCTACTCCGGTGTACCGATCCAGACTTTGGCTGACTACCGCTCTTGTGTACCGGACCAGGCTTTGGCTGACTACCGCTCTGGTGTACCAACCCAGGCTTTGGCTGACAACCGCTCTGGTGTACCGACCCAGGGTTTGGATGACTACTGTTCTTGTGTACCGAACCCGGCTTTGGCTGACTACCGCTCTTTTGTACCGAACCAGGCTTTGGCTGACTACCGCTCTTGTGTACCGATTCAGGCTTTGGCTGACTAGCACTCCTGTGTACCGATTCTGGCTTGGGCTGACGACCGCTCTCTGATACTGATCCAGGCATTATCTGACTTACGTTGTCTGTGCCGTTCCCGCTATTGTCAGATTGGCTGCTCCCATTACGTTACGCCTGTGTATCAGTGTGGCCTCCATTAAGTACCCTCGGTCTGTACTGTCCAGTCACTAAGCGGTTTACATTGCCTATCCATTATACGCCCTGCCTGTGCTTCTCTGTGGCCTCCGATACGTACACTAGTCAGTTCTATCCGGTCACTAAGCGGTTAACATTGCCTATCCATTATATCAGCCTGTGCTTCTCTGTGGCCTCCGATACTTACACCAGTCAGTGCTATCCAGTCACTAAGCCGTTAACGTTGCCTATCCATTATACATCAGCCTGTGCTTCTCTGTGGCCTCCGATAAGTACACAGTCAGTGCTATCCTGTCACTAAGCAGTTAACGTTGCCTACCTAATACGCCAGCCTGTGATTCTCTGTGGCCTCCTTTACGTACACCGGGCAGTACTATCTAGTCTCTGTTTTGCACCAGTTACAGGCTGCTTTATACAGTATACGGTAAGTCCGGTAGAGCCTCCTCAGGTCCTTGTTGCACCAGATACAGGATGCCTTACTCGGTATTCGGTAAGGCCAATAGAGCCTCCTCAGTTCCTTGTTGCACCAGATACAGGCTGCCTTACCCGGTATACGGTAAGGCCGGTAGAGCCTCCTCAGTTCCTTGTTGCGCCAGATACAGGCTGCCTTACCCGGTATACGGTAAGGCCGGTAGAGCCTCCTCAGTTCCTTGTTGCGCCAGATACAGGCTGCCTTACCTGGTATTCAGTAAGGCCGGTAGAGCCTCCTCAGTTCCTTGTTGCGCTAGATACAGGCTGCCTTACCCGGTATTCGGTAAGGCCGGTAGAACCTCCCTAGTCCTTATTGCATTTGTCCTCAGGCTGCCTTACCCGGTAATCGGTAAGGCCGGTAAAGCCTCCAGTATTGTACTGCTATTTGTATGCTCTGTCCTGTGTCAAACTTGCTACTGTTATAATAAAGTTTGTACCCATGAGGGGCCTTGTTGTGCTTTTTACTATCTAATAAAGCTTTTTAACCTACCCAATTGTCTGAGTGTTCAATAAAACCGTGACACTCCTCTCTTCATTGAAGTGATCCTACTATTGCCCTTATACATGTGCTTAACTATACCTTGCTTACCTTAACACTAACCCGAACATTTATATATCCTCATTACCTATCTAATAGTGCCCTTTGCCTTTTAAACTACACAGATATAGCACCAGATGCCTTAGTCATTCCAGGAAACCTAGTGAACCCCCTTCCCTTTACCTTCCTCTCTCTATCCACCTTTTCACTGCTCTTTTTCTTTCTCTCTTTATATTTCCCTTTCCTTCCCCATCCTCTTTCTCATTCTTGCCCCTCCCTATTCTCTCCTTACCCTCTTGCCATCCTTCCTCTTCTGTATCCTTTGTCCCTACCTCCCTCTCCCTTCTTCCCCTTCTTTTCCACCCCCTCTCACATCCCTAGTTCCTCTAAATCATCTATAACCTGTTACAAGGTGCCCTTCCCTCTGCTTTCTAATTAACAACACCCAACAACTTGATTTTTTCCCAGACCTGTTTGGGATCTTTATATTGCAACACCTGGCTGTCTGTAACAGTTTTATTTGACACTCAGACACAGTAGGTTAGGTAAAACACAATTTTATTGAACAAACTCAGAATAACAATAACCCTCATGGGTCCAGTAATATATATACCCAATATAGTACTGACACAGGACAGGTTTACAGTAATAAATACCCACACGGGTCCAGTATATGTACAAATTAGCAACAACGATATACTGACACAGGTCAGGTAAAGTTCGTGTGATACTCAAACGAGACAGCAGTGAATGGTTTACTATTAGGCCAGGAAGACTGACAGGCTCTAATAGTGCGAGGCCCTTAAGTGCAGAGAGTGAACAAATAGCGAGTAATGCCACAGAAGTAAACGGAGGCCCAGGACAAGCTTGTGGACTGCCATAGCAGTAATGGAGGACTGCAACTGTATGCCCGGAAGGGCACCCAACAGAGACTGCAATGATTGAGATCCGGTGGAAGATGGCACCTTCCCCGAAGGGGTTAACGAATGCTCAGACCAATGTTGACTGCTCGCTATGGAGAACAGCCTGAGGCACCCAAAGGAAGACCAACCTCAGCTGGTGGCAGGAAAAAGGGTCAAACGTACAGTGGTGCACAGATGGAGGAATGACACCGGAGTGTCGCTGGTGCTACACAGACTGCAACCAAGACTAGACTGCAGGAATGACAATGAGGCAACAGTGACTGTCCGAAAAACGGAAAGGAACTCGGAAGACAGCCTCAAACTGAGTACTGGATGGGGCCGCAGATAGGCCCTGATATACGGACAATGGAGCCCAAACCGGGCTGGTACCCAGAGCAGGAACGTCAGCCAGGCCGGGTCGGTACACAGAGCAGGAACGTCAGCCAATCAGAGTCGGTACACAGAGCAGGAACGTCAGCCAGGACGGGTCGGTACACAGAGCAGGAAGGTCAGCCAATCCGAGTCGGTACACGGAGCAGGAATGTCAGCCGGGTCAGGTCGGTACACAGAGCAGAAACAAGATAGCAGAGTAGTCAGGCAGTCCGGGTCAGTACACCAAGCAGGAACGGATACAGCAGAGTAGTCAGGCAGTCCGGGTCATACACAGAGATCACACGAGAAACTGGAACAAGCGCTGGTAACAGAAACACCATGAAAGGGCACCGGAGAAGTGACAAGGCCCAGTATTTAAGGACAAATACTGGGTGGGACAAAGCCACTTCAACCAATAAAAGACAGCAGGAAGTGAAACTGACAGACTGTTGCCAGCATAGCACGGGCACCGTGATACTGTCATAGTATATATATATTAAAAGAGGTGGGGAACCCCCATCTATAAACAACTGAGTTTTCCCTAAGACTTTTAGTCACTGCTTGAAATCTTTTTCTTGTTTGTCTCTGTTACAGCTTACCTTAGTTTCAGCGTCATCTGCAGATGCGAGGCTTCAAGCATGCAGCAGGCCTCTGTTGTATGTGTTTGCTTCCTGTAGTCTCCTCCTACCTACTTCCTCCCTCTGAGCTGCTCCTCCTACCTACTTACTGTGAATGGGTTTAAAGGGCAGACTGAGTCCTGACTCAGTTGCCCTTGCGTTGTTGTACAATACAGTTCTGTTTCCCTTGGGCTCTGTGTATGACCTGGCTTGTCTGACCATGCATTCTGGTGCTGACCTGTGGCTCTGTCTGACTACTCTTTTGCCTGCTCCCATTGTGTAGTGGACACCCAATCTGGTGCAGACCTGTGGGTCTGGCTGACTACCCGAACTGTGTATGACCCTGCCTGTCTGTCCATCCATTCTGGTGTTGACCTGTGGCTCTTTCTGACCATTCTCCTTGTGCGTTCCGATTTGGCTTAGACATCCTTTCTGGTGCAAACCTGTGTCTCTGGCTGACTACCCACTCCTTGTATGACCTGGCTTGTCTGACTACGCACTCTGGTATTGACTTGGGGCTCTGTCAACTGTGCTTCCAGCATACCAATACTTCAGTGGATATCCTATCTGGTGCAAACCTGTGGCTCTGGCGACTACCTGCTCCGTGTATGACCCGGCTTGTCTGACTATCCTTTCTGGTGCTGTCCCCGCTCCACAGACACCCATCCTAGTGCGGACCTGGGGCTCTATCAGACTCCTAGACTGACTACAGTCAGTGCTAGTCCTTTGGGCGTTCCGAATTACCTTGAGGCTCCAGTGGGCTGAGGCCTAGTCTTGGACAGTATGGTGGATCTATTGGCAGACTGCTATTTCTGATCACCCTCTGTGTGTTATCTGTTTACGTGCGTTACCGGTATTATTCTAATAAATGATTGTTTTATTTTTCTGTACTGACTCCTGATTTATTCCTGGGAACCGTGACAGTCTCGTAACCGGTGATAGATCTCTAAACAATTTTATGTCCTTGTATCTCTCTTGCCGATTTCCCCTCATGACTTTAAAGATCTGTTCCTTTACATAATAGCTAGAGAAGCGAACTGTAACGTTTCTTGATAACTCGGCATTTATGCCACTGGGTTTGTGAATTCTGTGGCATCTCTCAAACGGCTGAGAGCTCATGAAAAAATTCCACTAGGAAATGATTTAACTGGTCATTCAGAATATGTTCAGGGACCCACCTTATCCTAACAATGTTTCTGCGAGCATGATCCTCAGTATCAGTTATTTTTCCTCAAGGAGTTTAATGTTTTCTTCAAATTCAGTTTTCGCCTCTTGCAAACCTTTCTGAGTTTCCTGAATTATCTGAATTTGGATTTTTTGTAAAGTCACCTTTTCTGCCATCAGTGCCATCTCTTCTCTCAACATAGTCATGTTAACTTCTAAGTCTGTTTTAACCTTAAATAAAAAGCGTCTATTAACTCTGACACACACTCCTTTGTTAAGCCTGGTTGTGTTGCGGTTATCATGGTAACCGTCCTCTCCTCTTCCTCTATCGTTGTCTCTGATCTTTGCTTCATATCTATTCCAGTACTGATGCTTAGTCTTCTATTCCCTTGTAATTTAGCAGAGCCTTTGAGTGAATAAAATATGTTTATAGACTTATTGCCTTTAACTTTTTTTTCAGCGCCATGTTCAATTGTGCGCCATTCGCGGACCCCCTCTGTACAACTTTAATTTGTTATACTTCCAACCTTTCAGCTATTTCTATACTGGATTAATAATCGTTTATCTTGCCAAGTGATCCTTATCCCACTTAGGGCAATTCAGGATACACTTTCTCTTTTTTTCTTCATTTTTGTTCTCTATCTTTCCACTTTGATATTTATGCAGCCTGAGTTCCAGCACTGTGACAGACGTTTGCCTCTTATTACAGTGTTCAATGCCACTGGGCTGAACAAGGGTTGATATATAGACGGCTCAATCGTTTTGGAATTAATTAAGTGCAAATCTGTGGTAACTCTGGCCTGTGTTGTAATCAGCAATATAACCACCTCATCTGCTGTGTGCATACTCCATTCCCTTTATCTTTACAATTATCCAGCTTCTAAGAATAAGTCTTTTTTCAGATACAATATCTTTATCAACTATCTCTCATAGCCTTTTGCATATATGGCCCATAAACAATCATCAAGTATAAAACTACTGTCATTTTCCAGCACTGCTGGACTCACGTTTGCAGGTCTTGGTCGGGTTAATGCTGTATTGAGAACTGGGAGATTTTAGCACATCATTTTGTTGTTCTGTCCTCCCATCTAGCTCTTGGAGCACTTTTTTCTTTAACTCCACCGGCCGCCACTTCCTTTCCTCAGTTCCCCGAGAGCACACTTCAGGCTTGCCCGGACTGTTTCACTCTGGTGTCGGCCATCTTGTTTAGTACATCTCCAGATTAAAGTGCTATCTCCTGCAACTCAGCCGCCTCGGTGGGAACGCTGTCAGGATGTCTTTGGAAGCACATTTCCTCCTCTGCCTCGCATCCTTCGCTCTGCCCCCTCCTCACGTATGTGGGCTAAGTGTGCGCTCTGACATCACCCCTCCTCCGCAAACCATCTGTTCTGCAAGGCCAGGATAGTCCTTTTTTAGTGTAATGAGAGTGCCTTTTCTTGAAGAACTTTTAAATCAGGAAAATATTTTACATCTGGATAAGGAATATAATATGAACAAGAATTTACTTCGTACAATAAGGCTGATGTCATAAGAAGAAATGTAGAATTTCCAAGACACATCAGCTGCAACCTACAGACAAATAAAAATTGCCATTATTTTAAATGTGGTTGTTAATTCCTTCTCTGCTAGAAATGATCCCAATGTATTGCTTTGCTGTGTCTTGGAGACCTCTCTAGCACTTAAGCATTAAAAAATGTAAATCAATGGGAATATGGGATTTTTAATTTTATCTCCTTTGGAGCAGTTGCTTTACTCCACAATTGCTCCTGATCTTCGTAGTGCATAACCTCAATTAATCACAAACCACTGCTGAATGGTAAGAGTTTAATCCCAAACAGATGTGAGTGAAAAGGTTGATGTTCAATTCCAAAAACTGTTACAGCTCACTGCCAATGATTTAGTAAATAAATATCTTCAAATTGTCTTGTTCATTACTAACTGTGCTGCTCCCACATTCTAATCTCAGTGATAATTGTTTTTATAATAGCTGACATGAACCTCTTGACATGGTATCTTCTTCAACTTCTTTACACTTTTAAAAGTTATGTTGATATATACTAATATCAGGAACACATTCAATAGACATAAAACAGTTTTTTAGTCCCACTATTCTATAACATATCTATAACATGCATACTTCTTCCCTTTTTATATTATAATCTGGGTTAATTACTATAACTAGCTCTCTTTTATTTTTGACTGGGGTTGTGCCATTCTGGTCAAACCAATCCTTCTGAGAGAAAATTAAGATTATTTGTTTGACTAACAATCACTTCATAAATATGATAACAGTCATGAATCCATGTAAACTATGGTATTTTTCAGTCTCATGTGAATAAGGAATAAATATTTTACATAGATACATTTGTACAAGGCTTAAGAGGGATAAAATATATTGCAGTTAGTGATGAGCCATGTGATACTGGTTAGGATGAGATGGAGCATCATAGAGATGTGTATACCTGGGAGGAGATTGCTCATCTTTCATTAGGAGATGTACCGTGCCTGTTATAAAAATGTAATGTAAATTACTGAAAGCATATACTAGTTACTCAATGCATTTATTTTATTTACTGTTATTTTGTTTGCAGTTGTTCACTCCTTTTAAAAGTACAAACCTGCTGCAGTTCACTTCATAAGTCTATTTTTCAGATTATATAAAAAATGTTTTGACTGAGCTAATTGTCTCAGTATGGTGTGTGTTCAAATCCAAGACTGAAAAGAATTCCAAATGTAAAGAACCAGGCCTCCATTAATCTCTACTTCTTGCTTCTCAAATTATGGTCTAGCTGCAGGTGGTAATCTTATCATTGGTTTTATCATCATAATTTGCCATGGTCATGATCTAGGGGCATTAGTAACAGAAAAAGGAAAGTAGTCATGCGCCTTTACATATCTCTAATTAGACCTCACCTAAAGTATTGTGTACAGTACTGGAGACCCCGTCTCCAAAAGGATATAGATACTCTAGAGGGAGAATTCAAAAGGGCTACTAAAATGGTGAATGGTTTAAAGAAAAAGAAGTATCAGGCTAGACTAAAAGATCTGAATATTTATAGCTTGGAGGAGAGACAAGACAGGGGGAATATGATAGAAACATTCAAATACATGAAGGGATTCAATAAAGTGCAGGAGGGAAGTACATTTCAAAGGAGTAAACATGTTAGCTGCTGCAAGAGCCAATAGGGTACCATCCTGTATAAAAAGGGCATAAATGCACAGGATGAGAATATAATTCTACTTATGTATAAATCCTTGGTAAGGCACCAGTTCTTAAAAAAGTAACTTTGAACTGGAAAAAGTGCAACAAAACTGATAAAGTGATTGGAGGATGTGAGTTATAAAGCAAGAATAGCCAAATTGGCTATTGGTGATATTTACAAATATATCTACTGTCAATTCAAATTACTTTACTCAAAGAGATGAGCAAAAACAAGAGGAGGTCAGCCATTAAGACTACTGCCCTTACTGTAAAAAAAATTCCTTTGTTTTAGTCAAAAGTGCCTTTCCTCTAAAGTTATGGAATTCTTTGCCTTGGGATACCATGCTTGTAGATACTGTAATTGAGTAATGGATATATTTATATTAGTGCATAACCACCCAGTTGTTTTTAATACACCTTATCCTATGGGGTAAATGTACAAATCCTGCAGTACTGTTCCAATGACTTTAGCTTCTGCCAGTGGCTGTACTATGGGGGTATGCACTAGATCCCAAGATGGTAGTAGTGCATACCAATAGTTACACACCACAGCATACTGTTTTTATAGTAGAATGAATGAATATGTTTATTTATATAGCGCTACAAGTGTACTCAGCACTTTACAATTTAAAGGTTTAAACAATACAAGGTTACAGGTGCTTTGTAGAGTGAAACATTGGGTGTGAGGTCCTTGCCCGAAAGCTTACAATCTAAAGTGGTAATAGGAGACATACAGAGTACATCAGAGTCAAGTGCTGAATACAGTGCTAGTTCTGATGGTGATAGAGGACATCAGTAAAGTAAATAATTTATAAGAGCGTTCATTGTACAACATCAGTGCCTTCTAGCATGTTGAGATTTTATCCATGAGGTACGTTTTTAAGTGAGATTTGAAGGTTATTAGAGAGGTGCAGTGGCACAGGTTGGATGGTAGAGCATTCCATAGATACGGAGCAATGAGAGAAAAAGGTTTGATACGTGACAGGGCTGTAGACACAAGAGGAGTGGAGAGAAGACAATCATTGGCCAAAGTCCCACTGCTGAGACCAAGTGATTTTTTTTTTCTTTGCTTTTTAATTGCTAAAGTGTTTTAATGCCAGCAAGTTCCATAACACCTGCCCATACCTGGGAATTCACAGGACTTAACCCTGAGATTCAGGTTTTTGAAGCATATCACAGGGTCTTGGGTTGAAGGGCCAAATTATCAGGGTGAGAGTCCTGTGTACCTGCTATATGATGTGTACCATTTACTGATTATGTAATCTCTTAATTGGTGCACTTTCTACCAGAAAGGCAGAGGAAGAAGTCCTTGCTGGCTGTGTGTGGTCAGGCTGAGATATCTCTGTGTTGATTCCTTTAGAAAGTTCTTTGTTGACTGACTGTAACTCTTCCAGGTTAGCACAAGCAGGGGCATATTGAATAAAATAAACATAATGCTAATACAAATGGTTAATATTTCAAAGACCTCAGGGTCAGCTCATTTTTAACATTCACATGTATTCATCTGCCTTATTGCATGTGCAAGAAAATAATGTAAAATCCCACTATTTCCTCTATTACTTGTTTAGGATGCAGCATTAAACAAGGAATAGAAGAAAGGTAGTATTATAGACTACCTTGAATGCCTTCACTTGGCACAAGCAGTGTAAGGAGAGAGATTTTTTTCATTGAAGGAGCTTAGTAAATTGACATTTGACAGGCGTAGAGACAGACAATCAATTCCAGATTTAGCACAGAATCATATTCGTACAGTCACCCCTCTCTCTCCAGGGATGAGATTTTTTTTTTTGTAGACCAAGAAACACATAATTCCCATGAATATGTATAGGTACATCTAAATATATATAAATCTATACATATAATTAAAAAAACTAGTAGCAGTAAAGGAATATGGCAATAGCTTCAGACTATAAAAATGTTTTTACTTTATCAATCTTCAGTACTAGAGAAGTGTGTAAAATTGCTCTGTATTCTTTTCTACACCTCTCTAACACTCAAATTAAGATGAAAAATCACTGAAAAGGTTTCATTAACCCAATGACACCTTTTCAGTGATTTATCATGTTTTTCATGGTTTAATCACGTTTATTTATGTTGATTATGAATTTAACTGCTGCACAAAAACATAATGTAATACCCCTGACAGCCGAACCCCATGAATGCTGAAGCTGCATTAGCAATATCTCTAGCATCCAAGGGGTCACTATAATAGTTTACACATTTGGATGCATTAAAGTATGTCTTTAGACCTGTAAATGGAAATGTCTTATTAAATACTAGCAAAAATATATGGTGTGGCCTGTAACACTCACTCACTTACAGTCTCACATATACAGTCTCACACACTGACTGACACAGACAAACACTATGACAGTTGTGCACTGAAACACAACAGACACACACACACAGATGAAATGTTTCACAAAGTGAATTAGATGCAGTAATAAAACTGGAGCAATTCTGGAGTAAACCAAGTGCATCACAAGGTAGAAAAAAACTATAGATTCCAGTTAATGTAAATAAGGCAATTTAACCTCCGAATGCTAGAGAGGATTCTAACACATTGCAAAGAAATACATTGAAGACCTCTAGCAGGGGTTTAAAGCCACATTCAGATCAGTGGGATTTTTTACTTATACTTTGTGGTGCATACACACATACATGTGAATACATAAACACAAAAGCACATCTTGATGGCAGATGTTAATTAACCCTTTAAGTGCCAGAGGAGTGTTATGAATTCTCACCCCTTTGGCACTGAAAGTGTTAAGTGTAAATGCTGTTCCAGTACATATATTGCATTGGTGGACAGTAGTAATGGATCATCCAGAGCATCTCACTGCTCTCTACCTGCTGCTGCTTCCAGTGCGCAAGTCTGTTAGTCCATGTCATAGTAAATCAGCTGCTTCCAGTCAGATACACTGAGAGACAAACTGAGAGACTCAGAAGGAGAGTGTATTGAAAGCAGCACTGTGAATCATCCTCTCATTACTCCAACATCTGCCCTTCTGCCCCTATCCCTAACTACAGTCAGTTCTCACCCGAACCAATTTCCACTTTGGAGTCTATGTTAATGAACCCTTTTGGGTTAGAGCAAACACAGACCTATTCCGTAGCATCTGGGGAAATTAACAGTTAATATCAGGGCCAGCCCATTTTTTAATGCTCCATAGTATGGAGATAAGATAAGACACCAGTACAAGAGCAGTGGACACTAATTAAAATTAATTAACTGAATTATCTCTTACCTTTCAATATGGACAGCACAAACAGCATTACATAGTAACTTAGTTATAGTAACATAGTTGATGAGGCTTAAAAAAACACATTGTTCAGCCATATAAATGCTCTCTAAAGAGGACAATTAACACATGCAATAACCCCTTACCAAACAGTAGTTTGGGCAAGTTACCTTCAATTAAGAACTGCTTTGATTGTTGTCAGCATGCTGGCACATGAGACTGATTATGTGTGCTGGCACGCCGAATGGGGGTCTGAGAGAGACCTGTCTAGTCTTGTCCCTGTTTGTGCATATATCACTCCCGCATGAGCTCTGTAATCAAAATTATGTGACCTGTCAGGACCATCACCTGTCCTTCTGGAAAAACGATGATGGTCCATGTCACCGGTCATTAAGAGGTTAAAAGCAATTTTAGGACAGTATTTTAGACCTGAAACTCATAAACAATTCATTTTTTGCATATACTACTTGTAAGTCTGTGGTATTTAAAGCTACCTCAACCAATCTCCATTTTTGTCTTAGTGTTCCTTTTAAATGCTGATAAAGAAGTGTTTTTATTATCCTGCATGTATCTTTAACAGTTAACCTTGTTCAGGAAGTGTGCATATACATTGACAACCCCACAATCTGTGCAAATGTGATACTGTATAAAAAAAATGCATAAAACCCTTAGGGCTAGATTTAAAGGCAGCCGTTAAACCAGCCGCTAAGTGAAAAAGTCACATCGCTCGCAAATAATACAGGAGTTACGGCAGATTCAATAGGTACTCTACAAGAATAGCTATCAAGCGTAGGCACACAAAAAACACGTAACACAAAAGCCGTTGTCGCTCATGTTAATGCACAACGGGCGGCCAAATCACACGATAACTGCCCTCAAAACAACATCTAACATAACGGCTGCCGTTGTCAAGCAACCATGATTGATGCCAAAACAAATTCAAACACACAGCCAATCACAAAGCCCCAATGTATCAAATAACTTCAAATACACCTATATATACCCAAAAATAACCGTCACACACTGTCTGTTATCGAGTTCTTCAGAGCTAGATATCAGGACCCAGGAGCGGAGGATAGTGATTAGAGAGAGGGAGACAGGAGCGTTCATTGGAGGTAGAGGAGTTTTGGAGTTTGGAGAGAGCATTGCACAGAATACGACACATAGCACACCTTTGCACATATTACATACACACATACAAACACAAACACATACACATACATACACATAGTCTTTTTTTTTATAACACCTTACACATTTTACTTTTTATTTTGACAGTGTGAATCTGGGAGTGAAAGTGTGTGACAGAGAGTGAGTGGATCGAGTGTGTCTGTGAGGGCCTGTGGGAGTGCCTGGGTGTGACTGGGTGAGTGATGGCAAGGAGAGGAGGACAGGAGAGAGGGATGGGGAGAGTAGTGGAGGAGGAGGAAGCTCAGGAGGGGATCCCTCAGCAGAGCAGGGGTGGGAGAGGGAGATCTGCAGGGCGGAGGGGGACCCGGCCCACAAGAGCAGGAACACGCAGGACAGGGACAGAACCTGCAGTGGGACAAGGGGTAGTTGCTGAGGAACACCCCACACAGTCAGGGTCAGACCAGGCAGGGCACACCGGCTCTGAGTCATCCCATGCCGGAGGTGACGAGGCCAGGATCAGAGACCCCAAGTATACAGAGGAGGAGAACAAGGCTCTCGTGGAAGCTGTCCTGGAGAGGCAGAGTGTTCTCCACCCGACAGCGAAGGTCCCTGGCCTGTCAGCGAGGAGGAAGGCAGCCTGGAACCAGATCTGCAGCCGGGTCAACGCGGTGGCTCCATGCAGGCGGGACGTGGAGTCCATCAAAAAGCGATGGGGCGACTGCCGGAGGGTGGTCAAGAACAAGCTCTCAGAACTCGCCAAGCACGCCCGAGGCACTGGAGGTGGCCCACCTGTCCCTATCACCTTCTGCGGCTGGTAGGAGATGGTGCGGCAGAATATGTCCCCAACCCTGATCGAGGGGCTTGTTGGAGGAGCTGACACTGGGGATGAGAGGAGCCTCCACACTACCAGTAAGTGCAACACTACAGAACAACACACTACAGCAACCAACACCAGCTGCACACACAGTCACACCTCAACACATGCCCATCATTCATGCACACAACTGCACCAACACAGCACCCTGATGGTTAAAAACAGGACACAACACAAGGACAAATATCAAGGTCCAACTTGGAACAAACCTGTCCAAGTCCTACTTCAACCCTCCTGTCGCTGTGCTCATCACACACAATACACAAACCATGCTGTTCAAAATGTCGACTGTCAGAGATCATCACTGTTCACACACAATGTCACCCATGTCCCCACTGGGAAGTCAGCATTTAACCCCTTGAGTGCTAGAGGGATCATCAATGCATCGATCAACAATGCTTTGGCAACCCCTCTGGGACTCAAAGGGTTAACCAGACAACAATCAAGTCAATAGGCCAACGATCACATGCTACACAGGGGACATTCACTAAGCGGTGACAAACAGATGGTGGAGAGAAATTCACCCTTACACATTCTCACTTCACCAATACCAGTGTTAGTCTATGGAGAATATGCAATAACATGAATCAAGATGCTAAGGTCCCATCGTATAGACTCCATAGAAAACACTGGAAATGGGGAAATGAGATCACTGGAGAAGTCAGCATCATGTACACTCCATCATGTCGACAACACCGCTTACTGAATCACAAAAAGGATGGAGCAGTTCACACATCACAGTGTCACTGAGAATAACTGCTTGTATGTGCAACACACAGGCCTCAAACAATACCCCAGAATTAAAGGTGGAAAAAGTAGGCCTTGGTGTTGTGTCTGCAATCATTTACTCTAACTTGAAATGACATATCTCACATCTGATTCCCACATGGATCCTCAGGGGTGCTGATGCCATGGATGGATGGTACACCAGACACTGTTTGCAGGATACACATGGGAACCAAATATCAACCATTGTACCTTGGTCACCAACAGGCCATGAATGATGGATATCTCGGATTGAGTACGGTTGCCTCACTCAGAAGGATGGATGGGCTCATACTCAAAGACAAACAGGCCTCAATCAAAGATATCCCTCACTACTGGCGTGATTGTTGCCCTTAAGGATTCAACTGGAACACACGACATGGACAGGATCCTGTCCAGTTCATCAATCTCTGATTGCCAGGGTGGTATCCCATGCCCTACAATGCAATGCATAGGATATGATCCTGACAACCAGAGAGTCACCTGTCAAGTAATGAAAAATTGTGCATTGTACAGGATCAGCTAAGAAGATAGGGTTGAATAACACTTGATTCCCACTGCACATCTGTTCAAAAAAGATATGCACACAAAGGAAAATGGTCAGATATGTACCTTTCAAATGGCTCAAAATATGTCACAACACGATGTGAACCCAGAGATCATCTCACTGCCTGTGATTGCCCTACTGGCCAGATATGTGCATCCATCAGAAACTAACTTACACTGATACCATACAAATACACATACCTAGTATATCCCACTCTACGTAGATGGGATATACGAGGTATGTTCATATCCATCATATCAATCCAATGTATATTTTGATGGGTGCACATATATAGCCAGTAAGGCAATCACACCTACTGAAATGATCTCTGGCTTCATATCTGGAAAGGATATATTCATATCCATATGAAAGGTACATATCCACATGCATGTATGACCATTTCTCCTTGTATGTAACTGTAATGGCATAGCAATTGTTAATTTCACCAACATGTGGATCCATGTTAGTCCTATCCCTCCAACCCTCATGGTTAGACAGATATCGCTCTATTTGACAGCTGGAGATTTCAGTCATTAGACCACACGGAGGCTCTTCAGCAGAGCCTAAATTGCCCCATTCAGAGATGAATACATCTTTGAGATGGTCAACAAAGTGTGCCTGGTTTGCAAGCACACTCTGTTCACCATTCCAATGAAGTTAACATCTCTGAATGGGGCAATTTAGGCTCTGCTGAAGAGCCTCCGTGTGGTGAAATGACTGTCAAACATGTCAAAATGACTGTCAAATAGAGCAATATCTGTCTAACCATGTGGGTTGGAGGGATAGGACTAACATCGATCCACATCTATCTCTTACGATGCCTACAATATTACATCATGGTGAAATTAACCATTGCTATTCCGTTAAAGGGATAGTAATACCTAACATGTGAAAAGAAAAATATATTGCAGGGTTCATCCCCCGAGCAAAACAAGGGTATTTCCACTGCTGAAAGGTGTTTCATTCAAAAAGTAGCACAGCTCATAGTTGACTACTCCAGGGGCAATATCACAGTGGCCTGGAACTCTACAATGGCGATGTTGCTAGACCATCCTATGGACAGCTTACGTCCAGACGCCATAAATTCCCATAGGATAATGTAGCAACAGTGCCAATGTAGAACTTCAGGCCACTGGGATATAGCACCAAAGCAATTCTATTCTGAGCTGGGAGACTTTTTGAACAAAAACCCCCTCCAGCAGTGGGAGTACCCTTGTTTCACTCAGGGTGATAAACCACACAACATATATTTCCCTTTCCGCATTTCATGTATTATTATCCCATTAATCCCATCATGGCTACGTTTACTAATCACACAATCTCAATTCTCCACACAGCTTATGGGCCTCCATCGCAGCAGGAGCCCGTGAAGGAGCCGACCACACCACCCAGTGAGGAGTATACAGAGGAGGGGACTAGCCAATGGGAACCTTCTACAACCACCACACCTCCTCCCCAACTGGCTGCATCACCACTGGCTGCCTCTCAACTGCCTGCCTCTCAACTGCCTGCCCCTCAACTGCCTGCCCCTCAACTGGCTGCCCCTCAACTGGCTGCACCACCACAGGATGCTCCACAAATGTACAGCGGCTGGATTCAGGGGGAGAGATGGATGCATCCCACTACCTCCGGGAGCTATTACCCTCCAGCAGCAGCACCACCACCACCAGGGAGGCAATGGCTGCCCGGGAATGTGGCCACCAGCCAATATGGGCCATATTCCACCGAGATGGATCTACCCTCCTAGATGGCTCCCCAGCATGGCCCCAGGTATGATCCCAGGTGGGGGCCAAGCACCTACCACTGGCCAAGGTATGACCCTTGGCCACTTGACTACCAACACCTGGGCCTGATTGGGGAGCCCCAGCACCCTCAGCCAAGGGACTTGTTCACCCCACCACCTCAACCAGCACAGACATCAGTGGGCAGCAGTGGGTCCCTTGATGTGGTGGGCACCCACACACCGTCTGTGCAAGCCACTCCACCAACACAAACAGCAGTAGCAGCCACAGCACACCCAGTACCAGCAGAGGCTGGGGAGATAGAGGCTGAGGAGACAGCTGAAGCTGTGGAAGCAGAGGCTGAGGAGACAGCTGAAACTGGGGAAGCAGAGGCTGAGGAAACAGCTGAAGCTGGGGAAACAGAGGCTGAGGAGACAGCTGAAGCTGGGGAAACAGCACATGTGTCACCGGGCACTCCCATCTCCAGCAGTCAACGCACCACAGATCTGGAGGCTGAGTGCATGGCCCTTCAAAGAGGACAGCTCCGGGCAACCCACGCCACCAACGACAACCTCACGAGGAACCGGAGGGAATCCCGGAGAAACACGAACAGGTTGGAGACCAGAATCCAAGCTCTGGAGTCAGAGGTTGCCAGGGGGAACACACAACTCCACCAGATCCATACGGGGATGATGGACATGTTTGCACAGGTGCTCGTGGAGTTGCGAGAGATTAACCGCAGGGAGAACCTGAGGATGGAGAGGGAGAACCTGCATTCCACAGAGGGGTCCACTGCACCCACCACCCCTTCCAGTGTTACCCCAGAAGCCACACCTAGGGGACAGAGGGTGACAAGGCAATCAGCCAGGGCATCCACCTCTGGCACCAAGTCTAAGCCCCCCCCCCCCAAAAAAAAGAAATGAAAGGCCCAACCTGTCATCTGTACCCTCAATAAATGAAAATTGTGCTTTTGAATCCTGTCTGATCTGCTGTGTATTCAGTTATAGATTGGGTGGCAGGGTTGTCTCTAATGCATTGCCAAACAATGCAGTGAACTCAAATCCTGCCTGGGGGAAATGTTTGTGTGATGTTACAACATGGGTTCACACACACCCACACCGTTGTCCAAATTCACCTGGCAACCCATCCCTGTAGCCATATAACACGACAGTGGTACATGGCCATGATGTGTGTCAGATTTGATCAGAACATACCCCTTAGCACAACAACTGGTGCAACACTGAACATTCGTCTAAGGGGAAAACCAAACAAACAGCTATGCGACTTAGCAGAGAAATAACAAGCAGGACAGATGGAATATGCATCAAAATGGTCTTTAAATCAAAATTCTATTGTGCAGCTGACTTACTGGGGAACACAATGTACACCCTAGGATCTCAATGTGTGTGTTACACATTGTGATCCTAGGGTGAGCATTGTGTTCTCCAACAAGTCAGTTGCACAACAGGAGTTTGAATCACAGCCTAACTTACTGGATAACCCAATGATCTTCCTAAGATTTCATTGTGTAGCACGCACATTGGAACCTTAGGCTGAGCATTGGCTTATGTATTAAAGGGATAGTAAACCTTGAAAATAAGTTAATTCTATATTGTAGTCCTTAAAAAAACATGTAAAATGATATAAGTCTTATCTCCCAAACCATATATGTTTGGTAGATAAGACATATCATTTTTCATGTTTTTTAAAGGTCTACAATATGAAATAAACTTATTTTCAAGGTTTACTATCCCTTTAAGTTGTGTTGTTGTTTAACTAAGGTTGTAACACACTTCACCAGTGATAACACTTGTCCACATGGTTGTTTGTTGATGTAGCCCATGTACTGAGATATGACAACCTACAGCAATCTCAGGACATTTATTATATTGAGCAACACACAAACCGTGGACATCACATCACAGTGGAAGTGTGTTCCCTGTATCACCAGCTAATCACTCACAACACACATCAGTGTATCACTGCCATCATGTCATTGCATGTATACATCACAAAGTCCACTCATGGTCAGGCAACTAGTGGACTCCTGTGATGTAAATCATGCCTTCTTTTGTATGAGGGATACTCTAGCCTTGGGTATGGTTCCACATTGACAGGTGTTTGATCCAACATTCATTCATACAGACACGGATTGAGTAGTGATGTTTCTTGTGTATTTAGGCAATATGCATTAAACACTTGTATGAGCACAAAAAGGTACATGTGAACTAAATAGGAATACATTAGAAATGCTAGTGAACTGCTCATGTGTTGTCCACATAGTTTGGCATCTGTGTATGAGCAGTCTTACTGTACAGGTGTGATACCTGGATGTTAGTACACACATTAATTCGTGTCCATATGTGAATGTTCCAGTAGAGGTTGCTGTGAACATCAGGTCAAACATTGCATCACCAACACAATCACTTGAAACACCAAGGGGTGAGCTTCATGGAAGTGTTGTCCAGACTTCAGTCCAGTCATATGGAAACTCCTTTGTTCAAGGATGGATAGTGCTATGGATGCCTGTGGGACAAGAGGACAGGATTTGGAACATCACCCTCGAAGTGATCGTCATTCAACAGCTACAACATCATGATCCTCTTTATCTTTCCCGTTACATAAGTCTACACAAACCACTGCTTTGTAATGTGTTGTGTACTGGTCTATGAACCATCATGGGGGGAACTAAGGGGATGTTAACCATCCTTAGGGATATTTGCCCCTGACATGGTTACACACATCAACAAATATGTCCTAATAGCTTCCTGACAACAATATATTTGGGCTGCCACTGTCAGAGACAGGCCAAATATGTTTGGTTCATGGAGCTAGTAGGACATATTTGTTAATGTGTGAATTTCTTTCTGGGGCACATATCACTGCACACACACACACACACACAGGGCAGCATGGTGTCCATGGAGATGTGATCCACATTTCATGAGCTCCATGTTGTGTAACACACTATTACTGTAGATCCACCCCTCTGCTGCTTTCTTCAGCTGTAGAAAGCTACTGGTCCCATGTCCCCTCGAATGCCCCCTGAACCCCTTATATGACTGAGTGCTATCCGATGCATTGGCTTGGATGAGACTCCCTCGCTGCAGGGGTACCATGGTTGCTATGGGTCTGATCCTAGCAGAACACTTTAGTTGGTGCCTAGGGAGCTGTGGGATATGCTGAACAAGGTTAAAGTGTTGTACCTTGGTTTCCAGGGGGGCATGCATGATATCCTTGAGGTAGCAGTATCAACATGGACGACAGGTTGTCAGATGTATTCGGAATCTCTAGGCCCAATCTGACTGGTCCACGGAATAGTTGATGCTGGTGGTCCATACTGCAGCCAGTGTCAGGGCTGTGTCACTGATCCTGTGGGGTGAAACAGAACATGTGTGTTGTGGTGGGTGTGTATGCATGGATTGTGTGCATACATGTATTATACTCACAGCAGAAGTGATCCCTGATCAATCTGTCCCTTGTCTGCATCCCTGTTGGGGTTTCCTCACACTCAACGACATCCACAGGGTCTTCAGGTCTGGGTGGGGGATGGACATCGTCGATGGGTCTGGTGTCCACCGCGATATTATGTAGGATGGCACATGCCACGATGATGTCGCAAACCTTGCCTGGTGCATACTGCAATGCTCCCCCCGATTGGTCCAGACATCTGAATCGGGACTTGAGGAGGCCGAAGGTCCGCTCAATGGCATTACGTGTTCTGGCATGAGCCTGGTTATATCGTTCCTGGGCATCGTTTTGGGGATTGGCGACCGGTAGTGATGAGCGAGCACCCCAATGCTCGGGTGTTCGGGTGCTCTGACCGAGCACCCCCGGAGGCTCGAGTGCTCGGCCGAGCACCCGAGCCCCATTGAAGTCAATGGGAGGACTCGAGCATTACACCAGGCATCCCCTGCTCTGATGAGGGGAGGGTGCCTGGTCCATAGGAAAAGGGCAGAAAATGATGGAAACACCACAGAAATGGTTCAGGGACAGCATAGGGAGGATGTCTGGATGCATCTTGGACTCCAACATCGCTGCTGGGAATGATCTTTCGCCCGTAGTACGCCATTTTTACAGACTGACCGTAAAACACACAAAAAGGAAGATAAAAACGACTTTAGGCGAAAAATTGTTACCAAACAGTATTTGCTGTATATTTACTTGTATATCATCTACAAATTCTCCCAAAAATTTCCTCGATTTTTCTGAACTGAGGCCATGATTAAGAGGGAAACGTGCGCAGAGGCAAATTCTCCAAAAAATTTCCTTGATTTTTCTGAACTGAGGCCATGATTAAGAGGGAAACGTGCGCAAAGACAAATTCTCCCAAAAATTTCCTCGATTTTTCTGAACTGGGGCCATGATTAAGAGGGAAACGTGCGCTGAGCCGACCATCCAAAACATTATGGGTGAGGGTCTGCTGCGGAGCTGACCATCCTAAACATTATATGCGAAGGCCCGCTAGTGAGCTGACGCTATAAAACATTATATGAGAGGGCCCGCTAGAGAGCTGACCCAATAAAACATTATATGAGAAGGCCCGCTGGTGAGCTGACCTATACAAAAATTGTCAAACTGCGCCCGCTGGTGAGCTGGCCCTATATAAAAATTATATCACAGGGCCCGCTGGTGAGCTGGCCCTATATAAAAATTATATCCCAGGGTATATGGAAGAGAGTCAACCATATACCCGTTTTTTGGGTGGAAGGGGTGAATGGGAATACAGAGTATTCCCATCATTGTAAATAACATATATAAAGTGAGTTTATGTTCCCCCGGGGCTTTCCTCCAGTGGAGTGGAGAAGTCAGGGGAAATCCAGGCCTTGTTCATTTTTATAAGTGTCAACCTATCAGCATTGTCGGTGGAAAGGCGGATACGCTTATCTGTTATGATGCCACCAGCAGCACTAAATACCCGCTCAGACAGAACGCTGGCGGCAGGGCAGGCCAGCACCTCCAAGGCGTAGAGTGCCAGTTCATACCACGTGTCCATCTTGGACACCCAGTAGTTGTAAGGCACAGAGGGATCATTGAGGACGCTGACACGGTCTGCTACGTACTCCTTCACCATCTTCCAAAACTTTTCCCTCCTTGTGACACTAGGCTGCGGATCAGGGTGAGGGTGCTGGCGAGGTGTCATGAAGGTGTCCCACGCCTTGGAGAGTGTTGCCCTGCCTTTGTCGGAACTGCTGTGTGCTCCCCTTTTCTCCCCTTCTCGGTTGGCCAAGGTAGCACGTACTCTGCCGCCAGCGTTGTCAGATGGAAAATTTTGGAGCAATTTTTCAACAAGAACCTTCTGGTATTGCACCATTTTGCTTGTCCTCTCCACCGGAGGAATGAGAGATGAGAAATTCTCTTTGTAGCGGGGGTCCAGAAGGGTGAACACCCAGTAATCCGTGTTGTCTAAAATGCGTATAACGCGTGGGTCACGGGAAAGGCAGCCTAACATAAAGTCAGCCATGTGTGCCAGAGTACCAACAGGCAAGATTTCGCTGTCCTCACCAGGAGGATGACTCTCAATATCCTCATCCTCTTCCTCCTCTTCTGCCCACCCACGCTGAAGAGATGGAACTAAAGTTCCATGGCTACCCTCTGTAGCGGAGGCAACCGTGTCTTCCTCCTCCTCCTCCTCCTCCGCCTCCTCCAATTGTCGCTGAGAAGACGAAGTGAGGGTGCTCTGGCTATCACCTTGTGTAAGCTCTTCCTCCCGCATTTCCACCTCTTCCACATGCAAAGTATCGGTTTTAATTGTGAGCAGCGAGCGTTTCAGTAGACAAAGAAGTGGGATGGTTACACTGATAATAGCGTTATCGCCGCTCACCATCTGTGTCGATTCCTCAAAATTGCGTAAAACCTCACAGAGGTCTGACATCCATTCCCACTCCTCACTTCTGATTACAGGAAGTTGAACGGAGAGGCGACGACCGTGTAACAGCTGGTACTCCACTACTGCCCTCTGCTGCTCACAAAGCCGGGCCAACATGTGGAAGGTGGAGTTCCAGCGCGTGCTCACGTCACACAGCAGCCGGTGAGCTGGCAATTGTAAGCGCTGCTGCAGCTTCAACAGGCCGGCTGAAGCTGTTGATGACTTACGGAAATGTGCACACACGCGGCGCACCTTGGTCAAGAGATCATGCACATTGGGGTAGGTTTTTAGAAATCGCTGAACCACTAAATTAAATACATGCGCTAGGCATGGTACGTGTGTGAGGTTGCCGAGCTCCAAAGCCGCCACCAAGTTACGCCTATTATCACACACAACCATGCCTGGTTGCAGGTTGAGTGGCGAGAGCCACTGCTCGGTCTGGTGACTAATCCCCTGCAACAGCTCTGAGGCCGTGTGCTGTTTGTCCCTAAGGCAGATCAGCTTCAGCACGGCCTGTTGACGCTTCCCCACTGCAGTGCTACACTGCTTCCAGCTACCGGCTGATGGGTGAGTGGCGCTGCGTGCAGAGAATTCGGAGGTGGAAACGGAGGAGGAGGAGCCAATAACGTAGGTGCTGGCGGAAACCCTGATGGAGGTAGGGCCCGCAATCCTCTGCCTGGGTAGCACCCGTGCCATCCCAGGGTCCGAGTCGCTCCCAGCCTCCACGACATTCACCCAGTGTGCCGTCAGGGAAATGTAGCGTCCCTGGCCACAAGCACTTGTCCATGTGTCAGTCGTTAAGTGGACCTTCCCAGTAACTGTGTTGGTCAGGGCACGGGTGATGTTACGGGACACATGGTGGTGTAATGCGGGGATGGCACACCGGGAAAAGTAGTGGCGGCTGGGGACTGCGTACCGAGGGACACCTGCTGCCATCAGGCTACGGAAGGACTCAGTCTCCACAAGCCTAAATGGCAGCATTTCGATGGCCAGTAATTTGGAAAGGTGTGAGGTTAGTGCTATGGCCTGTGGGTGGGTGGCTGGGTATTTTCGCTTGCGCTCAAATGCCTGGGGTAACGACATTTGGACGCTGCGCTGGGACAGGGAAGTGGATGTGGTCGCTGATGGTGCTTCAGATGGTACAGGTGCAGGGCGGGAGGTATGCGGGCCTGCGCCTTCGACAGGCGATTGGCCGGCACCGAAAACAGGGGAAGAGGAGGCAGTGGTGTGGCCTGCAGACACAGATGGGCGATCCAGGCGTTCCTCCCACTTATTACGGTGCTTGGATGCCATGTGTCGGATCATGCTGGTGGTGGTGAGGTTTCTAGTGTTCATGCCTCGGCTCATTCTGGTGTGGCACAGGTTGCAAACTACAATTCTTTTGTCGTCCGCACTTTCCTTAAAAAAACGCCATACCGCGGAACACCTACCCCTTGGCAAGGTAGATTTACGCAAGGGGGTGCTCCGTGGAACATTTGCGGGCCGGTTTGGTGCGGTCCGCCTTCTTTCTGTAGCCACACCACTGCCTCTTCCAGCCTGTTGCGGTGCTGCAGATGGCTCACCCTCAGGACTGCTGTCATCGCTCGGCTCTACACCTTCCCAGGTGGGGTCAGTCACCTCATCGTCCACCAAGTCCTCCTCCACTTCCTCACTCTGATCATCCTCCTCATGTCTTGATCCCACCACATACTCAGTCATTGACAACTGTATATCATCCTCCTCATCAAGGTCTTGAGACAGTAATAGTGGTTGATTTAATGGCAACTGTGTCTCATCATCATCATCATCCACTACTTCCTTTGACCTTAAATGCCGTTCACATCTGTCATCTTCTTGTGATTGGGTACCCTCTAGAGGTTGTGAATCAGGGCACAAGATGTCATGTTCCTCTGCAAGCGTGCTTGGAGAGAGGGTCAAATGAAGGATTGGTGATGAGACGAGCTCCTCACTATATCCCAGTGTGGGATCACTTCTTTGACCAGACCCTCTATGGTGGGAGGAAGGATGATCAGAGTGAGGATTATGTTGACCAGACTCTTGGCTACTGAGAGTGGACTTGGTGGAAGACAGGGTGGTGCTTAACCGACTGGAAGCAGTATCAGCTTACATCCAACCGACCACCTGTTCGCAGTGGTCGGACCTCGAGAGTGATGTCCTGCGACGCCCTGTAAAATGAGACATGAAGCTAGGTATGGTGGATGTCTTTCTTTCTTGTGCTCTGGCACCAGGCACAGTTTCTAGGCGTCCTGACCCGCGCCCTGAACTATCAGGATCACATCCACTTCCCCGTCCCTTTTTACCCGCCTTCTTCATATTACACGGAATATGTGCTGCAAATCTGCAACTGTGCACAGTACACAGAATGTGCTGCTAAACTGCGGCGAAGCACACTGAATGGAATATGTGACTTTGATATTTTACAGTTTGAAGACTTAACAGTATTTTTTCCTATTCTGCAACTGTGCACAGTACACAGAATATGCTGCTAAACTGCGGCGAAGCACACTGAATGGAATATGTGACTTTGATATTTTACAGTTTGAAGACTTAACAGTATTTTTTCCTATTCTGAAACTGTGCACAGTACACAGAATGTGCTGCTAAACTGCGGCGACGCACACTGAATGGAATATGTGACTTTGATATTTTACAGTTTGAAGACTTAACAGTATTTTTTCCTATTCTGCAACTGTGCACAGTACACAGAATGTGCTGCTAAACTGCGGCGAAGCACACTGAATGGAATATGTGACTTTGATATTTTACAGTTTGAAGACTTAACAGTATTTTTTCCTATTCTGAAACTGTGCACAGTACAAAGAATGTGCTGCTAAACTGCGGCGAAGCACACTGAATGGAATATGTGACTTTGATATTTTACATTTTGAAGACTTAACAGTATTTTTTCCTATTCTGCAACTGTGCACAGTACACAGAATGTGCTGCTAAACTGCGGCGAAGCACACTGAATGGAATATGTGACTTTGATATTTTACAGTTTGAAGACTTAACAGTATTTTTTCCTATTCTGCAACTGTGCACAGTACACAGAATATGCTGCTAAACTGCGGCGAAGCACACTGAATGGAATATGTGACTTTGATATTTTACAGTTTGAAGACTTAACAGTATTTTTTCCTATTCTGAAACTGTGCACAGTACACAGAATGTGCTGCTAAAGTGCGGCGACGCACACTGAATGGAATATGTGACTTTGATATTTTACAGTTTGAAGACTTAACAGTATTTTTTCCTATTCTGAAACTGTGCACAGTACACAGAATGTGCTGCTAAACTGCGGCGAAGCACACTGAATGGAATATGTGACTTTGATATTTTACAGTTTGAAGACTTAACAGTATTTTTTCCTATTCTGCAACTGTGCACAGTACACAGAATGTGCTGCTAAACTGCGGCGAAGCACACTGAATGGAATATGTGACTTTGATATTTTACAGTTTGAAGACTTAACAGTATTTTTTCCTATTCTGCAACTGTGCACAGTACACAGAATATGCTGCTAAACTGCGGCGAAGCACACTGAATGGAATATGTGACTTTGATATTTTACAGTTTGAAGACTTAACAGTATTTTTTCCTATTCTGAAACTGTGCACAGTACACAGAATGTGCTGCTAAACTGCGGCGACGCACACTGAATGGAATATGTGACTTTGATATTTTACAGTTTGAAGACTTAACAGAATGTGCTCTAATCTGCAACTTTGCACACTAAACAGAATGTGCTCTAATCTGCAACTTTGCACACTAAACAGAATGTGCTCTAATCTGCAACTTTGCACACTAAAAAGAATGTGCTGCTAATCTGCAACTTTGCACACTGAACAGAATGTGCTCTAATCTGCAACTTTGCACACTAAACAGAATGTGCTCTAATCTGCAACTTTGCACACTAAACAGAATATATGAAGTTTTTTTTTTTTTGTTTTTTATCCCCCCACACAAAATAAACTGCTGCCCCCACACACAGTAGTCCTAAAAAGGACTTTTGGTTCTTTTTTTTTGTTCAACAACACTTTTCTTCTCCCTACACTGACTTTCCCTTCCTATCCTCATCTCTCCCTGGCTAAGACTGAGCCGAACTCGCTGGTCAGGTGCTATACAGCACCCGACCACGGGTTCTGGCCAGCCAATCAGTGTAATGCCAGCAGCCAACATGGCTTCTGGCATTACACTGATGTCAGAGCCTCCCTGCACGTTTATTGGCTGCGCAGCAGCCGCGAAACGTGCGGGGAGGAGACCCGAACATGGCGGGCGAGCACATGCGGTACTCGTACGAGTACCGCCATGTGCCGATCCGAGCGATGCTCGAGCCGATCCGAGCATCGGCCGAGCATGCTCGCTCAACACTAGCGACCGGGGTGAGGAGCCATGGCTTGCATCCATAGCCAGCATCACCTGTGGAAAGTGAGTGACATGGTGTGAGAAGGAGCACATATTGTGTGAATGATGTTTTATGTGGTGAACGTACTAGCACATGTGTATGTGGTGTCATTTGGTGCTGTTAACTCACCCAGAAGCCATCCACCTGTATAGGTCCCATTTTCGAAATCCCTCTGCACAGATGAATTTCTGAGTATATGTGAATCGTGACAGCTCCCGGGAAATTTCGCATAGACATTCATGATGGCCAGGTTGCTGTCACACACCATCTGCACATTCATGGAGTGGAAGTTTTTGCGGTTCAGGAACATATGTCCCTGATGTGCTGGTGCTTTGATACGGACATGGGTGCAATCTATTGCACCCATGACCCTGGGCATGCCTCCCCTTGCATAGAAGCCCTGCTTCAGATGTGTCCACTCCATATCGGTGATGGGGAAATGTATGTAGGTACTGGCCTTGCCTTTGAGGGCTGGCAAGACCTGGGCCAGCACCCTGGAGAATGTGGCCTGGGACATGCCAGATGCGTAACCCTCTGTCGACTGAAAGGCGCCACTTGCCATGAAGTGTATGGCACACAGGAGTTTTTGAAGGCCAGTTAGAGCATGGTTGTGGATGCATATGGGATCCACCTGATCCTTGATGTCCTCATACAGGGCTATGATGCTGTGTGGCCTCAACCTGTAGCGATCAATAACCTCGTCATCGGTCATTCCAAAGAGAGTGACCCTTGGGCGGTATACCCTGGGCCTTGGTGGTCGTCTATGCATCCTGGGCTGCTGCAGGGGTCCCTGTGGCAGCTGGGGAGCATCCTGTTGCTGCAGCTGTGCATCTGCAGGCAGGTGTCCTCCGGGTGGGGATGGGCTCCTGTGTGGCTGCTGAGCCAGAGCCTCCTCACTTGCAACAGGTGGAGGCTGTTGATCAGGCGTGCTTGGAGGTTGCTGATGTTCCCCAGCTCTCTCCCTTGCAAGCCTTCTCCGCAGCCTTCGCAACAATATGTAACCCAACATACTGTTTGCTCTATCTGTCTCTATCTGTCTCTCTCTACCTCTCTCTCTCTATCTCTCTATCTTTCTATCTCTCTCTCTCCCTCCCTGAGTGGAAAACAAGCCACAAGTGAGTGTGTTGAGTTGTCCCTTTAAGTACTTGCTAGGGCGTTGTGTAGGAGTGGTGATGAGGTGAGTGCTAACCAATGGTGTGTTGTTTTTTTTCCAGGTAAGTGTTAGCAGGTGTGTGTGTGTGTTATAAGATGTGGTGTGTTGTGCTTGTTATGTGTGTGCCATTTGCGAGTGTGCATTTGTGGGGTGCAGGTCGCGTGTTGATGTTGCCCAGGTGAGCTTGTATTTGCAGGTGTCCGCTTTGTGTGATAACCCCCATTGTTCCGTGCCATGCTGTGTTGTTGTTTTTTTGTGTGTCGTTGTCCCTGTGGTGTTGGTTGTTGTTGTGTGTGGAGTGATTTGTGTTGTGTGTGCATGTTTTTGTGTTGTTTTGGCATTGCACGGGTTAATTTTCCCATTTACATGGTTGTGCGGTAAGCATTTTGTGTATTTTCCTATGTAACGGGTGTTTTGTTTTGGCCGTTAAGTGTCTAACGTGTGAGAAAAGTGGGTCTTAACTTTTAGCCGTTAGGTGTGTCTTTTTTTCAGCCGTTATCAGTACCGCAAGCCTTTGAATAGCTCTGGGGTATGTTGTTGAATGCGTCTGAATGCATGTAAGTGTATCGGCCGTTAGGATTCTGCAACTGCCGTTAGCTGTTCTTTAGACGGATCTTTGAATTGCAACATGACACTTAACGCACCCGTTAGTGATTTTTTTTACTAACAGCTGCCTTTAAATCGAGCCCTTAAGATCCAGACTTGTGTGCAATGCATTAGCTTGTATTTCACACCCCTCTGGTCCTCAAAGGATGATGACGATTTAAAAAGTTAGGAACCAAATAAGCTGCATGCACTAAAATATGTCAATTTTCTATACAATTTTTTATATAATTATTTTTTAATTGAACATTATTAAAACAGTGGGAGGTTTGTTTGGAATACTTACATTAGGAGTGTCCAAATCTATACGGAAGGGCATTTGCACTCCTTTAATTGTAAATCCATAAGACTGCTCAGTGCTATGATTTGTTTAGTAATTTTATTTAACTCTTTGAGTGGTAGAGGGGTATGCAACTCATTGCTGAGCAATGATTTGAGTACCCCTCTGGTACTCACAGGGTTAATTTGACTTGATTTTAGTTAAAATGCCACAGAACCTATTGAACATGATTATTTTGGCATTGATCTATTTTGTAGTACATAAGATGGAGGAGTATTTGTTCACCAATGCTTTTATGGAAAAAAAAGGTCTATTTTAAAATTTCAGTTTGTACCTAAACAAAATATTTTTTGATATAGACATACAAAATGTAATTGTCACAAAGAAGTAAACATTTTTAAGTCTGCTATATGTCTTCTATGTATATAATGCAAAGGGAAAGCTTTTTATGGAACAGCTGACAATAGTTTATATATATATATATATATATATATATATATATATATATATATATATAAATAAATAAATATCTTGTAAAGGATGCTCTCTCAAAATCTACGCACTTGCCAGTTTGCCAATAAACGAATCATGTAGCTATTGTTGTGTAATCAGCACTCACGGGTCTGCTTAATGACGAAAATAACAACTTTATACAGATCAACGTTTTGATCCCTGTGAGGGGTACGCAACACATTGATTTGCAATGCATTGTGTACACCTCTGGCACTCAAAAGGTTAAGAGGCTGCTACCTCACTGCTCGATGCGATGCAGTCTTGCATCACCTCACTCATGTGATGCAATCATGCGCATTATTATATAGGATATATATATATCGGGAAGGGAAAGCTTTTTATGGAACAGCTGACACCAGTTTTACAAAAATCTTGTTGTTTAATTAGTAACTATTGATTTGGCAATAAAAGCACATTAAAAGAACAACAATATTGGACACCAGCATTCATTCCTAAAGCACTATTGCAAAAAATATAGACAGCAATACTTTGGTAGTGCATAGCTAACCAAGGTATCAGTATACACAGTTCATAAAAAATTAAGCTGGATTCACTATATTACGCCATTAAAAAAGAGAAATGTATTCATTATTGAATATGTTAAAAAAGTACATGGAGACTGATGAAGAGAGCAAGCCACAAGAAATGCATTTAGAAGTAGGAAGGAGTACACACTTTATACATGCTCATATTTTCTCTTTACATATTTAATACATTTATCCTTTTTCAAAATTGCTTAATCATTTATGGACCAGAAGGGTGCTCAATACATTGTGAAGCAATGGTCATTAAGGAAGTACTAACACCTAAGAATAAACAGGGGTTATATATACTTAAATACCCTGTACATCATGATAGCCTCTCTAAAATGCTGTGTTTATTTCCTAAGGCCTACAATGTATTTTTAAATATGCTGCATGTGATTTTTCATTGATGCAGGGATCCCTAACACTAATTATCATGGCAATCCCTATCTGTATTTGTAAAGTGTTGTTGCTTTATTGTCTATATATGGTCTGTGATAAGTTGCCAGCCTTTTTCAGTACAAGAGCAGTTGCTAATAATAACAGCATAATAACTGTTTTAACCCCCTTAAGGACCCATGATGGTCCTGGCACTTCATGGGTTGGACTTGTGATAAGGACACATGACGTGCCAGGACTGTCATGGATAACAGGGCTCCCTGAGTGGCTGCACGCCGTTTGGGGAGCCCTGATTCAGATAGTTAAAAAAAAAAAAATGCTCAGCGGTCCTTTAGCATGTGTGATCGGTTCTTAAAGGGTTAATGTGTATCTTTCATTTCAACCACCCCAAAACACACTAAACATACACTAAAAAAGCAAGTTTAGTATTCTATTTTTATGATCTAACATAAATGAAATATTTTTTTACAGATGGTAGCTGTATGTACACGATAGTTAAAGGTATATCAACCACATTCAATTTAGATAAAGTGTTCCTATCACACGGTCACACAAGGATCATGGCTTATCTTTATGAGCTTTTAATACATATGCCTAATGTAGTCCTGTAAAATGTATGTATGTATTTACTGCATACAGATTATTTAGTGAGTTTTTGTTGCGTCGTGTATTTTTATTTATATCCCTTCAAAACACTTCACCAGCAGTGATTTGCTATATCTTGATATGGGAGTCTTGCAGCAATCAATTTTAGGCCACATTTCTACTTATATCGCTCCCATTAAAAAGTATGTGACATTCTATGACCGTCACCGGTCCTTAAGGGTAACAGGACCATGACGATCATATCACATCATCTGTTCCTTAATGGTTTAAGATAAACTAAAAATCCCATAGTGGTGCTCAACACATTGAGAAACAATGGGGGCTATGCACTAAGGTATGATAAAGAGGTGATAAAGTGGTGATGACTAGTCAGGTGATATCTTTTTTCCAGTTCCAATGGTATTCTAAAAATCCTATGCTCTATGGAGATCTTAGTGCATATGCTCCATAGAATAACATAGGAATTTGAGAAGTGATATCACTGTGTTATCACCTCTTTATCATGCCTTAGTGCATAACCTCCATAGTGTTGCATGCCCCTCTGGACTTTAAAGTTTTAATCTTAGTGGCAGGCAACCTGAGGCCCTCCGTATGTTCAGAAGTAGAATTTACTTCATAACCTCCCAACTGTTGGCTATCTGGGCATGATAAGACTTGTAGACCTGAAGAGCTGAAGGGACTCAGGTTGCCCAGCCCTAGTTTAACCCCTTGGATGCTATAAATATCTCAAATGCCTTGCAAAGGAAAAGGGTTAAAGAACATTTAATGTATACTCTATTTCCTGAGATCAGTACCATATACTGCACATAAAGAGACACTGGAATTACCATACATGGTATTAATATCTGTCTGTCTTAAGATCATGTTCACACTTGTAGCCACAGGGCCTGCTATAGGTGTATGTAAGAATACTATAAACTGAATAAGTACTCTGTAGAATTGATGGATTCACATATGCCAGTATTACAGTCCATAAAAACAAGTAATGAATACAATATGAGTCTCAGTTCTCTTAGTACAGGAACACTGACCTTGGCTGGTAGTGGAGGCACAGGCTGTGTAATATTTCTGAGACTTTTCTGTTCATTGATGAATTGCATATCATTCACAATGTCAGATTATTGCTTTTTTACAACTTTTATCATGGCTCTTGATCGCTGTATTTTTGGTCTCGACAGCATTTGTTATGTGTACATAACCTAGATACATGGCTTTATTATTTCTACCTATTTTCACATGGGACACCTCAGTAGTTAATGCCGATATTTCTTGTTGTTGTTTTCTGATCTGCTTTGAATCATTGGGTTATTTATTGGAGTGCAAAATACATTTCTGCTTTACAGTAAATAAGTACAAAGGCCTGCTTTATGCAATTTTCCTGCCTAATGCCTATGGTCAAAGATTTTAACCCTTTGAGTTCCAGAGAGGTGGACAGTGCATTGCTTTGCTATGCATTGTATACCTCTCTAAAATTCAGTGGGTTAATGAGAAAAATTAAATGTTGTACTTCTTTTCACCAGAAAGAGGGCAGTTTTGGAATGTATTAGTGTTTTTTGGGATGCGTCTTTTCTCAGCTCCCTGTCTCACAAAATTTATTAACAGAGCTCATAGGAAATCAACTCAAAACTCTTCCTTTTCCATATACCTGCTATAGGAGTGACATTAAGGCTTGTTCACATTAGGTTGTGCTCTGGAGGATTTGAGAGAGTTGGTATGTATTAAAGGTGCCCTTATTCAAGAACAGGTATAGAAGCTGAATTTATAAGCCTGTATGTAGTTGTAGTAGATAGTCTGTGTTGGAGCAAATGAACATTACTCTCTCTGTTCAATAATAGTTATACACTGTAACTGTTTTAACACAGGAAATATACACAATGAAAACTTGCCACACAAACTGCTTCACAGGGAACTAATAAAATTGCTCAGATTTTTGTTGTTTTAAATGTAGTTTTTTTTTCTTTGAAGAATAGAAAAAATAGCATAATAACGGGACCATACATTTCAAATATGGTATAAATGAACATGTCAGATGTGCAAGAATGATGCTAATGAGATGTATCAATTCTGCTATAAAATAACATCAGAGTTCCCATTCAGGAGCAATCATGTGAAGAAAACAAGGAGGATAATCTCCAGGCATGTCAGCAGCAAATATGACATGAAAGCCTTATAGATCTGGTGGGTAGAAATGTTTAGGACTGTAGAGGTCAAGATTGCCAATAAGTGTTGTTTTGAGTGCAAATATAAAACCAGGTGCCAAAATGCCTAGGGTTTAAAAGCATGCATTCACCTTAATAAGGATAATAAACAAATGTGATGATCTGTACCCATGAGTGTTTTTAAAGGATGGGTGTGGAGACATTATCAGATGCAACAGATTGTACAGCTTCCCAAACACTATTAAACTCTAGCAGTAATTGATTGCCATCAGTAATGGGGAAAACACCCATTAACAGATAAAGTTCTATGTGTTGGTGTGCCTGTAGTGTCTTCATCATTACTGTCTTCTGGCCCTACAAGAATGGAACATTTCCCATTTGCTTGCCCACTGACAACCTCCACAGTGGCTATGGGAAATTGAAGAGTGGCTAAGAGGCAATTCAAGAGAGAATCCAGTAGAATACACTTCTTCACAAACATTCCCATCTGAATCAGACTCATGTAGATCATATGTACAAATAGAGACTGGGCAAAGAGTTTGATTTCTAGCCTTCCAGCTATTGCTATCTGTCCCTTGAGAATTAATTTTGTGTAACAGATGGGCTTCCTTTTTTATACAAGGTGTATGTTCTATAGTTTTGCCTTCTGTGAAATGATCGTGAATTACTTTACATGCACTTACAATCTGATCATACTTATTCAGTACTGACACCTACCTCCTTTTTTGTAATTTTACTTTTCAGTACAAGTGCCTCTTGTGAGTTGCCGCCATTTTTTTTATAGTAGTTAATGAGGTCACTTGGTTTTGCAGTTCATATTTCTTCATTTCAGTTTCATTTAATGTATTTTTTGTAGCCATGGAACATATATTCATATATATGTTATATCCTGACATTCTTTGCCAGGCATGCTGAATACATACTTGCAACTGTCATGATATTACTTTTTTTTACTTTCACATGTCTTTGAGGCCATTGCCCTGTTTAAAAAAATCCTGGAAATAAGTCCAAGGATTTTAATTTAATTTAGCATCAGAAGCTATCTGCTTTTATGAATTGTAATCTTAGCTGCTACAAAACTTTCTAGGCCAGATATATTAGCCATCTTGCAAAAAAAAAAATTAAAACAAAACAAAAAATGTTCCCTCTTAATGGTATATCTTCTCCAGTAAGTAGTTGCCTGGCCCTTACAGATTCCTCTCATATCTCTTAAAAAATACATGAAGTGGTGTATCCTCTCCCTTATATTTGAAAGCTTCTAAAGGTTCCTCTAATACACACAATAAGTGCTTAGGACTTACTCTTTACTGCTATGACCCAAATATGCTGGGTGGGTGACTCAACCTACATTGAGATACAAAAAACTTCTTGGGGCAAATGACAGCAACTACCTAGTCAGAGCTTATAGATCATAGGATTCATTCTTTATTAACGTGAGCCAGTTATGCTGGGTGGTTGTCTCACCCTACCTACCTACACAGATGGGGTACTTGGGGCACACAATATTAATACTCTTTAGTTTGTTTCATATAGATTAAATTACCATAACTCTGGTTTTGTTGAGTGTCTGTACTCCACCTCATCTAGCCTAATAACTTTATCTATATAAAGCAGGTTTCAGGATTAATCCTATGTGTGTCAGAGGGGTATGCAACTCATTGCAAAGCAATGTGTTGCGTACACTTCTGGCACGCAAAAGGTTAATGAAAGAGATCATCACAGGTGGATGCCAATTAAGTTACCAGTTTTATCTGGGTTACCAATAATGGAACACAGGGCTTTATATATAACATATGTATAACTTTACATTCAGGGTCGACAGTGCCAGCTGAGTGTGTCCATGACACAACGCAGTTGATAAGCTGAGGCAATGGCTTCACATGTGGTTGCTGGATGAGAAGGCTGAGTATGGAGGAGAACAGTGTCACAGGCAATAAAACACCTTAATAGACTCCAGAAGACTTTATGGAGTTGTCGGAAGCGTAGAAGATCTAACTACTTCAATGCTGGACAGATCTCCAACAAAAACCTTATTCAAGGGGTTAAAAACATCTGAATATGGGAAATGTTTATTTTTCCTCTACGGTACAGTTAATATGCCACAGAACTGCAACTATTTTATTTTGTGCTTATGACCTTATGCTACGTACAGTCCATGAAACTTAAACTACAGTGGTGACTTCTGTAAGAATCTAGTGATAGTTGAGAGAGAAGGCTTTGCTTGCTGCAGTTAGGCAGTGCAGGTATTTTACGTTGTTTTTATATCAGAGCACAAATGAGCTAGCCTGTATGCTCCTACTGGAATGATTTGACACTTTTTCTGGATATCACAACAATTGTGGAACCCATAAATGTTCAGCTGTTTTGTTAACCACAGATTTCCAGTGAGAGATTCTATTTTCTGTCTATGTTTTCAATGATGGTGAGTGTTCATTTCCCCTTAATACAAAACCTGGAACTTCCTGTTGTGCAGCATGTTGTGTAATAGAGAAAGGAGATAGTGAGAGGGAGAAAAAGTTTAAAAAATAAAGTAGTTTTGGTCTGCTTGCTTACACAATATGAACAGAAATAGCTGGAGTGGTGCTGCTGCTGAATCAGAGCTGGAAGAATACTGCAGTAGCAGAAGTGAAGGAGGCCACTTTCTCTGCACATTTTATCCACAGGCCCCAAGCTGCTGCTGCTGATGTCTGTATGCCACCTGAGATAAGTGTGACAGCAGGGAACCAAGTGTCACATCTGTCAACAACACAAAGTAAAATGAAACTGATAGCGGTGGTGGTGATGATGATGAGTCAGAAATGGCGGAGCTTGTGGTGTAGAAAAAGAGTATGATAGAGTTCCTGGCTGAAAATTAATTAAAATGGGAGAGAGATACAGTTGGGGATGGCATCACCATTACCAGCAGCAGTAACTTTATGGCATTTGCTGTTATTGTAATTTCAGAGTCATCAGAGACAGATGTATATCTGTCATTGCATGAGCAATTATACGTGCATCTGTAGACATATGTCATTCTTCTATAACCCCCCACCACTAAAGTCATGGGTGTGGGACTATTTATACTTTGTGGCAGGCATAGTGTAATTGTCATCGACTACACTGTGCACAATGTGCATGATAAGGTAGGAAAAAGGAGGGGACATACCTTGATACATCTGCCATCTTTAAGCAACATATTCACCCTGACATGTATGTAATCCATATGAAACCCTCACGCATAAAAAAGATTGAGTGCTGCTGTAAGTGTGCCTCTTGTCTGTCCTCAAGGGCACAAAGAATACAAGGGAAAAGCCCATCAGTCAATTAAAACCTCCCCCAGCAAGTGTGCTTGTCAAGGAAAATAACACCTGCTTCATCATATTCATTGTCTAAGATCAGTAAGTGGGAAAACATCACTGTTGTCCTCCTGGCAGCCTCAGGATCATCTTCTTCCTCTTCCTTGACAAATTGACAGTACCACCATTGCCTCCATTACCACCTCTACCACTATTTGTTAACAAATCTACAAATGTGAGAATCTGGCAGCTTGTCTCCACCCACTGCATGACGTGCAGTGCACTGACCCCAAATGGAAATGTGGTGGAGGGCAATTTAATGCAGGGAATCCTGATGTCAGGTGACTCAACAACAGGAATTACATTATTAGCAAATTACATAATGTGACTACTGGGTGCCACTGGCTGGTATCATGTCACTGGTGGTAAGCTACTACCACTATCTATCACTTGCACTATGCATACATTTTTCTTTCAGGGTTTGTTTTTGGCCAGCCTAAAGTCTGTAAATATATTTTCTCAGGATTTGTTCTTGCAAACACATGTTTCAGGATTTATTTTGGAGAACCCTGAAACCTGCACACATTTTTTTTAAGGACAGCTTTGCTATAATGTTGTGAAGGTTTAATTTTCAACAAGCCTAAAAAAATGTGCTGCTAACTGGTATTTTCAAAAAGATAATAAAAAAAAAAGGTTGAGTTCTTGATTGGGGCAGACAGCAAAGCTTCATAGACTGGAAACACAAGCCAAATGAAATGCCAGGAGGATCAAAAACACCACTGTACACAACATGTTAAAGGGATAGTAATACTTCGTTTTAACTTTATTTTATTTTGTAGGCATTAAAAAAACATGAAGAATGATATAAGTCTTATCTCTCAAACCTTTATGGTTTATGAGATATTCACAAGCAAAGTTCCCCTCCCCGCCCCTTTTACCTAGTGTAAGACATCTCTTCTCAGATGTGAGTCTGGTTGTATGACAGTACAGATAACAGAAGGGGACAATTTTCTTTGTATGAAAACAATGAAAGCCCTTCCCCCCTTGACAAGTTTTTCAGCTTTTTCCATTATCTTAATTGAAGATTGTCCCTCTCTGCAGTCTACCTGGGCATCTCCCTTCTGATCTGGTTGAACAGGAGGGGGAAACTTTGCTTGTGAATATCTCATAAACCATAAAGGTTTCAGAGATAAGACTTATATCATTCTTCATGTTTTTTTAATGCCTACAAAATAAAATAAAGTTAAAATGAAGTATTACTATCCCTTTAAACACAAGGAAGACTGGGAACTTAAAGGTTACTAGAAGTGAAGTTTTTGATTCTTTTCTAAGAACTAAGTAAATGGCAATTGGTAATACACTACGCCGTGAAGGATTGAAATCCTGCAGCTCCCGCAAGGTCCCCCTGCTCAAGAAAGTACATATACAGGCCCGTCTGAAGTTTGCCAATAAACATCTGAATGATTCAGAGGAGAACTTGGTGAAAGTGTTATGGTCAGATGAGACCAAAATCGAGCTCTGTGACATCAACTCAACTCGCCGTGTTTGGAGAAGGAGGAATGCTGCCCATGACCCCAAGAACACCATCCCCACTGTCAAACATGGAGGTGGAAACATTTATTCTTTGGGGGTGTTTTTCTGCTAAGGCAACAGCACAACTTCACCGCATCAAAGGGACACTGGACGGGGCCATGTACCATCAAATCTTGGGTGAGAACCTCCATCTCTCAGTCAGGGCATTGAAAATAGGTCATGGATGGGTATTCCAGCATGACATTGACCCAAAACACATGGCCAAGGCAACAAAGGAGTGGCTCAAGAAGAAGCACATTAAGGTCCTGGAGTGGTCTAGCCAGTCTCCAGACCTTAATCCCATAGAAAATCTGTGGAGGGAACTGAAGGTTCGAGTTGTCAGACGTCAGTCTCGAAACCTTAATGACTTGGAGAGGATATGCGAAGAAGAGTGGGACAAAATCCCTCCTGAGTTGTGTGCAAACCTGGTGGACAACTACAAGAAACGTCTGACCTCTGTGATTGCCAATAAGGGTTTTGCCACCAAGTACTTAGTCATGTTTTGCAAACGGGTCAAATACTTATTTCACTCAGTAAAATGCAAATCAATTTATAACTGTTTTTAAATGTGTTTTTCTGGATTTTTTTGTTGTTATTCTGTCTCTCACTGTTCAAATAAACCTACCATTAAAATTATAGACTGATCATTTCTTTGTTAGTGGGCAAACGTACAAAATCAGCAGGGCATCAAATAATTTTTTCCCTCACTGTAGTTTAAATGTGGTGGTGGTGTTAGGAGGCTAAGGCTTATTCAGGCATAGTAGCTCAAATTGTGCTTTATGAAATATATTTGATAAACTCTACTTTTTTGTATATTTTCAAATATTGCTTAATACGCTATGGTTTGCTACACTTGTGCTTGTGAATTTGTTAATATCATTTAATTTAAGAAGACTGACTAAAATCTTCAAATGTTTTGAATTATTTAATACATTTCAGAAATTGCATTATTTCAGAAGATGAATACTAGAACATGAAGACAAAAATTAAATTTGAGTATGAAAAAATGTAAGAAGTATGATCAACCATTCTATGTAAAGTATGACTGATAGACGGAAATCATCCGAGTGGAGGTGGTAGGGGCTAAAACAGTAAGCATATTTAAGAACGCTAGGGATAGGTATTTAAATCTGAGATCTTACATAGATACAGAAATGTGTATTCAGATTCTCTGTTTCTTTGCAATCTCACATGGATACAAATATATAATTATAAATAAACACTTCATTTATCTTTACCTGACGCTAAAAAAGAACATTTTGTTAAAGGACCTTAATTGTCACCATTTTGATAAACACATTTTTATTATTAACTAAACAAATGTATTCATCTAAACCAACAAAAGTAAAAGACTGAACTTGGAAAAAAACTCAATATTTCATTTGCTCATTCCATTAACATGTTTTATAAAAGATACAAGCAACAGCTATAGCAATTTTATTGCTTTGTTCAGATGTCTTCCCAGGGATTCTTTTATACCATTGAAAGATTAAGATTTCTCAAAAACAACTAATAACTGTTCATGAAACCATATATCAATTTTTATAACACTGGACTAAATGTGTTTAAGAACTGTGCCATTATTTGTAGATCCCCCAAGGTGCTTTCTAATGGCCTTCTTATCTGAAGAAATAATATTCAAGCACATTCTATCCAATTCTATCCAATTTATTCTCCCTGTGTTTTCTTAAAGCTTCATACAGTATCAATTTATTTATAAACGGATGCAAGATAGTATCCTAAATGTGGCCTGTGGCTACATTATGCTCCACTAATATACCATCAATGTCACTTAGTGTTCCTATGCATGCCCAATTACAAAATTGTAAATAGGAGCCTTCTGGCCTATCTGCATCTATTGAGAATGCGCATTCACAAAAATATTTTCACATTGTACTCTATTGCATTTATACACATAAAAGGGACGTCTGGTAGGACTTACTTGCCTACTTTCTGTAGTGTGTTTAACTCTGATCAGTTTAACTTCATGGAGGACTGAAAGCATGTGGCATTTTTTTCTAAGCTTAATGGAGAGTTGCTGACGTTGCAGAGAGTAAAGAAGGTATCCTGAATGGGTGAGAGTTTTCCACCTCCTCACGACACCAAAGTTCTCCAGATATGTTTGCCTGCATTGCGTTCTTCGCCTTGCAGCTGTTGAGTAATGTCCGGTAAATGCAAAAAGACTAGGGTGAAAGTATTAGGAGGAGTGTAGGGACATGTGATTAAAGTAGTAGTCCAAAAATTGACTGCAGTCATGGTTGCTGCAGCACGTGAAATAAATGATGTTGAACTCTTTCCTCCCGAATAGGATGCAGTTTGTCAAAGTCACCTGAAATTGATGTGGTTGGTGTTAGCAGTAGTAACAGTGATGTTGAAGCAGCTGGTGGGACTAGCATTACGGGAGTGGTAGGGCAAGCATTGCAGATCATCCAGACTAGTGGTCAAGGGAGCCCACTCCATTCACCTGACCCTGAAAGTCCCCTTTTCCCCTTAGCATTGTTCGGGTGGAACATTATCCTGAAGAAGGCAGAGCTGTTGCCTAGCAGCAATAATATCACCACCACCAGGAACACATTTCAGCTGCCTGTGCCTGCTGCCAGTCTGCCCATTTCAGGTCCCCAAGAAATAGCAAGTGTAACATTAGGGGACCCTCTGTCACATTTCTCATCACCTCTTCCAACCAGTGAGATTTCTGTAATAGAGAAGCAGCAGCATGGAGGGATTGATGGTGGTGGTGGTGATGATGGTGGGATGGACATCACCACCACCACCTGCAGTGAGCTTTTGGAATTTGTGGAGTTTGCATCTGCTCTAATTCCTGCTACTTCTGAGTTGCAAGGCAACAGGATGCTGAGGAAGAGGCTAGTATGCCACAGACCACAGTGGTCACAGTGGGAATGGCATCAATAAGTGATGTGGGAGGAGGACAGGTGCCACTTGCCAGCAGCAGCAATACTCCTGGTCCTAGTTGTAGTGTTGATTCCGTGGAGGTTGCAGCAACATCATCCTCTGTCTCGCCAGTGAAGGAGAATGAGAAAGAGGCCATTTTCTCCACTTTTCCCCTCCCCCTGAAGTCCAGGGTGTGGGACTGTTTTTATCTTGGTGCAGGCACAGTGCAGTCATCAACAATGGCACTGTGCAGAATTTGTGACAAGTCAGTGAAAAGGGGAAAGGAGGCATAACCTTGGCACAAGCACCCTGATAACACAATGAAACACAGACAACATGACATTTATGTGTAACATGTTAAAGCCAAACACCCACTACAGAAATCGAGCACCACTGTTGCTGTACTCCATGTCTCTCCACAAAAGAAACAAGAGATGAGGCGGAGATCAAAGAGGAAGAAGAATAGAGAAACCCAGCAAGTGGCTGAAAGTTCAATGACAAGCTAAACACCTGGCTTGCCATCACCTTCTTGCCCTAGGGTAACTACATCTTCTGACAATCCACTTCATTTATAATTACCTCCCCCACTAAGTGATAACCATTTTGTAGATGTCAGGATGTGGCAGTTTGTGTCCACCCATTGCACACTGTGTGGTGCACTGACCACACATGACAATGTGGTGGAGAAGAATCGCAAGCAGGGCATCAGGCACCATCTGAGGAGATTCCATCCCACAGAATATGCTAAGCTGGTGACAGGGAGGTTCGTCATTACTTTTAAACTGTCTGCAAGTTGTCATGTGTCCTTGGTGGGGTGTGGACAAGGGGCATATTGACAGCAGCAGTACTTGGTTTCTGGTGGGGGAATTTCATATTGGGGACCCTAAGTGTCATGGTGTTTGGATAGAGTTGTGCCAGGTATTTCATATGAGTGCAGATGTACCCATTGTTCCCAATCTTTCCCTTATTTACACTATGCACATTGCAGTTGCTGATGTGAGAGGCACAGTTCCTGCTCTCAAAGTAAAAACTGCTATTCAAGGTAAAAACTGCTATCAGTCTGTTAAAAATCCATCAAAAAAATTAGCATTTTTTTGTTCAAATTTCTGCCTTTTCATTAACACTCAAAAATATCATGAAGTTCAGACTCAGTAGTATGTGTAGTACTATGGCTACCAGTACAGTGGGACAATGCTTGAACCTGAGGTTGATATGCTTGTGTGGATCTCTTGTTACCAGTGCAGTGGAACAAAGAGTCAGTATGTGTGCATCCTCAGTGCATTCTCTAAATCCAGAGACCCAATGTTCTGTGCTTGCTGCTATCCAGAAAGACTCTAGCTGAATGATAGCACCAGGGCCTCAACCTGTAGTAACCTCCCCACTGATCAAGACAGATCTGGACCCACTTCAGCCTTATTGTATTTCATATTTTATTGTTACAACCTGTTTGTAATAAATTGTCAAGGGACCTCCATAGAGAAGATGCAGTGGGTACATTTGGACAGATTTACTTCCCTCCTCTGGAGAAATTATGTTTAAGTATCTAGTCTCTTGAAGCTCCTTGGAGGACTGAGAGCATGTGACCTTGTGTACCAAAGAGAGAGCAGGACTGTTTTTCCAGGCTTCTTGAAATACTGCTACAGTGGCAGCGTGTAAAGAGAGATAAGTATCCTGTTGGGTGAGAGCTTGCTGCCTCCCAACTACAGATGAACTCTATTTGTTCTCACTTTTTACTTGGATACTTGTGAGAGTTTAACCCTTCCTGAGTTTGGAGCTGCTGTTCCAGAAAATCATACACTGTTGTGGATGGTGCTGTGGCTAGTTTTGCATAATGGAAGTAAAGATCACCATGGATCCTGAGAGTGGAGACCTTCCATGTAGCTCTACTCCCAACACTCAGGGCCCCAATGTGTACCAACAACAGGGAAGGAATGTCAGGATTCTGGTTATAATAAAGCCCTTACTGATTTTATCACATCTTGTGAGTTAAGCCTGTTTTCTGTAAAAGTTAGTTTTGTGTAGGAATATTTGTGGGAGCGCACTATTAGCCTATTTATTAGGGTCCCACCAGATGGAGGCACTGCCATCATCTGTTAGCCCCATAGGTCTCATAACTCAGAGGTTCAGGACTCCTGTAAGCACCCTGTAGTGAAGTAACTCTATTCCATATATATCAGTCAACATAAAAAAAGGGTTATATACACTTGCTTCTTTTTTTTTTTTTTTTTTTTTTTTTTACCTAGTGATTTATTTATTCTTGCACTATAGTTCAAGAGTCTCATGGATACAAAAATAATGTGTGTCTCATAATAGAGGTACTGATGTGGTGCACATTCTTGCAACAAAAATGAAAAAGTAAATAAATAGTAATGCTCTATTCCTGTTTTCTGAATAGACTCATGGCATACTGTACATTTGATGTGAATATAAAGTATGAAATTCATATTATATATGCTTTACATTTTAACTGTTAAAAAGGTTTTAAATGAAATACCTTTTGCACACATAGTAATGATTCTAAAAGAAGGTTTGGATTTACAATCCTCCCCTGCCTACAAAATAATGTCTATCCTACTTCTACCTAACACAGTTACATTTTGACTTATTAGTATGAAATATCACAATAAAAGCAATAGAATTCCCCATATAATCATATTGTCAACTGACACTTCATAAATTCAGTTTCACTGACAAAGTAGTAAGCATTCTGCCTCAGTAGGGTGAATCCAATATAAAAAAATATACATTGTTAGTATAAAATTGTACACAATATATTCAGTATAGCTATTAGCATGTATAAATATTTCTAAACTGTTATGGAGCTGAAGGTGGCGGGGGTAAATTGGCATCCTGAAGGCAGCACATGACCTTTTGAGTACCAGATGGGTGTTCAATGCATTGATATGCTCGTGTCTCTGTTACTCAAAGCAGGGTTAAGTGTGTGAGTGCTGTCAGTATGAATTAGAGTGCATGTGCAGTACACTTTTGCATGAGCATGTGCAAAGCTAACTTGGCCCTGAGTTGCTTATACTTCAATACAATAAATTGTACTTTATATATAATTTACAGTTAATGGTATTAGTCAGGGTGCATTTACCTAACTCCAGCAAGTGATGCTGTGTCAACCCACCAGATGGGTTCAATCACTGCACCATGACCCTCCCCAACAAACTGTGCAACACTCATAGGTTCAATAACATTAATAAATATGAGCACCTTTTCCCCTCCTAAAATAAATTATTCTTACCCCACCTACTAAAATAATTCAGTCTACCCCAATAAACTATTTAATACTTGGCTTCACTAAATAAGTTATATCAGATCCGGCTCAGGTGTACCCTTAAACCAGCTTCATGTTGTTCACACTATGGGACTGCCATATTGGATCAAGAGACCCAAGCAACAGATACACTGCCATATCTCTGACAGATATTAGTTAGTGCAGCTGAATATTTGTTTTCAGCTTTTGAGGACTGAGGGGTGAGTTGCACATTCATTGCTTAACAATGTAGTTTACATACCTCTGTTCTACAAAAGGTTAATGTACGAGTGTACGTGCAGTGTGCTACATATATACTGAAATACTCATTCATTTGGCATGGAGATTGTAGCCGTATTAGTCCAGTGATGCAGATGTACAATAACAAACAAAATTAGTATTTTGTAATACCTTTTTTATTGGAGTAACAGAGTTTTGGATTGACAAGCTTTTGGGAGAACCTCCCTTTCTCAAGTGAGTGAGACGACACAAGACTGCATCGCGTGGAGCACTGAGGTAGCGACCTCTTAACCCTTTGAGTGCATTGTGTTGCTTACCCCTCTGGCTCTCAAAGGGTTATCATTACCCAGACCTTGGCCCGTGTATACAGTCTTTTACACTAATATATATATATATATATATATATATATATATAAATACATTCCAAAAGTGGAAAGCACTCACTCCTATAATAAACTATTGCCCAGGTGCACATTCTCATAAATAGATACAAAGTGTCAACAGAGAGGGCAGCACCTGTGGGTCTTTTTAATAGACTTTTAATTTTTATTCAGCAACAAAAAACGTCAACATTTCGGTCCACTCAGGGACCTTTCTCAAGACGCTATACTATAGAATACTATACTATACTATACCCCTAGAAGAAGCGTCTTTAAACATTGTAACTAAAGAATGAGCAATGCAACAAATCCAAATAGTCAAATATATGACATTGAACTTGAATGTTGTGTGGATGGAATCCTGTCACTGATTGACATTATTATTAAGCCATTGTGTCTCTACAGTTTAGAGCAGGCTCAACATGATGTTATATACACGTTGTAGTGATGATTTAAATTTGTGGAACTTTTTATGCCATGTTTAAACTCATTTCGCCTAGGGGTGTATTCAGGTTGCTACTATTGTGTTTCCACAGTTTAAAGAGAGCTTCACATGATGTTATATTCATGTTAGAGTGACAATTTGGATTTGTTGCATTGCTCATTCTTTAGTTACAATGTTTAAGGACGCTTCTTCTAGGGGTATTTGCAGGTCACAGCGGACCAGGAATGGCTTGTGGTCACAACACTTTTGTGAATGGTGACTCGCACATTTCACATTACTTATGTATTTACATCTCTGCAATGATTGACTCAGCTTGGGTCTTGAGTAATGCCTCTGTAGAGGTTGGGGATCGTGGCAGTGTGAGGGGGTGCGCTTCATCTGTTGGTGCATCGGAACCCAAAACGACACTGATGGACCGGATGGGTGAGCGCTTCCCAGTCACGTTGAAATGATTCCCCATAACAACTTCAGAGTCAGTTCATGGCTCAGGAATGGTTATATCCAGCACATTGACATAACAATAATGCACTACTTTTGGTATGGTAGTGTTTATAATAATAATACTATCTCCCTGATTGTGTATTGGTGTATGTTGCTTCGCCGTGATAGGTCCACCGCGGGCCATTCAATGAACGAGTCTGGGGTGAGGACATCACCAGCACCAGCGACAGTACCAGGATGGACAAGGGGATAAAACACGAGGTAATTCTATAGTATAGCGTCTTGAGAAAGGTCCCTGCGTGGACCGAAACGCTGAAGTTTTTTGTTGCTGAATAAAAATTAATAGTCTATTAAAAAGACCCACGGGTGCTGCCCTCTCTGTTGACACTTTGTATATATATATATATATATATATATATATATATATATATATATATTTAAGCAAACATGCAAATTTGAAATAATTATGGGCAAGCCAGCTGTACCAGAGGATCAGTTGAATATGCCAATTGATTTAAATTAGGCTTTTAATCCTTAAATGCTTGAGAAATCTGAGCTGGAGACCTCACCTGCATTCAATAGGCTAAAAAACCAGCTTACCTAACATTTGTATTTCTCTTGTATGGTACAGCTGGTTTGCCTCAGAATTGCTCCATGTTCATATTTCACAATGTATCAAGAATTATTAGAGCTTTATAAATAGCAATAATGTAACATTTTAGAACTATCACAAAATCTATATTAATATTGTTTTGTACAAAATAAAATGATAGAAATAGGTTGACTAACATCAGAAAGGGAACAAACAAAAGCTTTTAGAAAGTCAGTATTAAACCTATCAAGCTTGCTGACTGCATTTCTTGCCCAAGGATATGGTATGCCTGGAGAAAATATGTTTATCCTCACTGTTAGTACAATTGTTTCTAGCACCTCTCTGCCTAAAGGAAAACTATATCTATAGGTAAAAGCTATTCTTATTTTGTGTAATATTTAAAGTGGCACCTGTCACCTTAAGATAAATGTTATTGGTTTTGTTTATATTTGAGCAAGGAAACTGCCTTAATGCTGTTTAGCATAACTGCTTCATTATTAAAGAAACACACATGGGAAGATGCACTAAGGCAGGATGTCCAACCTGTGGGCTCTCCAGCTGTTGTGGACAACTCCCGTTACCCCATGTTAGCCAATGACTGTCAGGGGATGACTGGAGTTGTAGTCGACAACAGCTGGAGAGCCTCAGGCTGTACACCCCTTCATGTAAACAGCTGGAGGGTCTCAGGTTGGACACCACTTAATTAAGTTGCAATTTTGAATTCTACCTGTTGATGATTACTTTGACAAGGAGAAAACAACAGACTTTGTCACACTTCTTAGGAACAAACAAGGGTCCATTAGGAGATTTCCATTCCTCCATTTTATTTTGAATCAGATTGGTCATAGGCTGGAAAGAAGACAGAAGCTAAACTAGATTTTTGGATGGTGTAACAGGATTACCAGCTGTTACAGGGTCAACATCTGGTCGTAACCATGTTAGGTTAAGTGTAAAAGGGTTACTGGTTACCACAGAGTTAAAACCTGTTTGTAGCCATGCTGGGTTGATGAGCTGCAGTATCTGACAGTTAACCAGACATAAGCGTTTGACATCTCAGTCTACCGTTTAGCTGTTAGGGGATAATGCTTTCAATCCTTCCAGCAGTCAAACTACAACCTGTAAACTGTGATTGACCTGGAATGTGTGCTGTGTTTGCTTTTTCTTGCCTGAGAGAAAAAAGAATATTTAATTTTGCTTGAAGGTATTTGCTTTTTTTGATTATGGCTAAATAAAAGCCTACCTTTCTTTTCAAATAAAGCGGGCTTCCAGTCTCCTTTTCTGGGTAGATCCTTTACACCTGTGTCAATCTGTGGACTACCCAAAGAAATCTGCAACATCTTTTGAATTCATTTAATCCAGGGCTCCACAGAATCCCTTTCTTCCTCTCATTTAGAAAGGATGTCAGAAAGAGATAGTGGAGATTCACTAGTGTCAACTCTACTATCTTTTTCATCCACTGTGGACTCCTGTGCGGTTATTCACTGAGGCTTGATAAAGAGGTGATAAAGTAGAGATGACTTCTCCAGTGATATCACTTCTCCAGTTCCTCTGTTATTCTGTAGCCTATGCACTAAACTCTCCAAAGTTGGAGAAATCTTAGTGCAAATGCTCCATAGAATAACATAGGACTTGGAGAAGTGATATCATTAGAGAAATCATCTCCACTTTATCACACCTTAATGCATAAACCCCATTATCTGATGAATCAAGAATCTGTGTTACTAAGGTATCATCTCTGGGGGGATCAGATAGCCATTTGTCCAAAACATTTTTCAAAATGTTGGCAATTAGGCTTCCAAGATCTTTAGCCGATTCAGGTGCTAAAACAGGAGGAGCATTAGATTTTGAAGCAGAGGCTAAAGAACTGTGAGTAGTTGATGTTCATACTGTATAAAGGCCAGATTGATCCTCAAAATCATGGCCCCATGGAAGGCACAAACATATGATGCAAAACAAGCACTGCTGCTTCTAGTTTTATAGCTACCCTCCCATGACTATGATAAGGTGCCCATACCTCAAAGTAGAAGAATGCCTTACTAATGAAAGGAAGGGCCCCTAGATAAAGAATACATATATGTAAATCTATGCCCTCAAGAGAGAGAGACAGCCTCTCACACTTATGCTTGCTACCCCTACAGTCCATTAAATAAACACAAGGAAAGAGGCAGTCCCACCCCCTGCCAACAGTGCCCAGAAAAATCACATACCAAAAGGTGCAAAATAACTGAAGCAGAGGAAAACTCTGCAAATAGCACAGCGAGTAATACTTCAGACTTCAATGAAAATTTAATGGTAGCATGCTGAGTGAGAATATCCCACTTCTCCCAAATAGGCACTGCGACGGAGTGGGGATGACCTAATATTGTCCTTTCATGGAGGCTAAAACTGCAGGTCACATTCTGCTCAGCCCGAATAGAAACTGAGCAGAGTACAGAGTGTGCTTTCTGTTGCCTCTTTGCAACAAAAATTCCATTATTTCATCAAGCCATCTTGTTTTTATCTTCTTCTTGGGCCTTTAGTATCAAGTGTAATCCACTCCAAATTAGGTTGGTCCATCTACCATGAGTTCTTCTTAATATGTGACCTACCCATTTCCATTTTAGGTCTTTACTCTTTCAATTATTTCATAAACCTTTGTTTGCTGATAAATCTATGAATACGTTTGGTCTTTTTTTATAACGTTTAAAATTTTACATTTCATACATCATTTTCACTAATGAAGGTAAAAAACATGTTTGATAATACCTAGTGAAAATCAAAAATTCTCAAGATTTGGTATGACCATCATTTGCCTTAATTAGTGATTTAACTATGTCTAGCATTGATTCTACAACTTTATACAGAATGTTACAATTCATATTACTGCCAAACCCCTTTAGAGCATGCCAGAGAGTGTCTAGAGATTTCACAGCATGTTTCATCTTTTCACTTTTTCAATTTTTCCCAAAGATGTTCAATTGGGTTGAGGTCGGGTGATTGCGGTTAGAAAGACATGCAAATTAGAATTCCTTCTCTTTCTTGGACTTCACATACGCCTGGCACAGCTTTGATGTGTGTATAGGATAGTTGTCCTGCTGCAAAATGAATCAAATTCCACATAACTGTAAGCCAGAAGTGTTGGCATGTCTCAGAAATTAATGATACTTCTCTTTGGTCAAAGTATAGTTGATCTTGTGTAAGTCACCAACACCAGAATAGGTAAAGCATCCCCACACCTGAATATTTCTGGTACCATATTTAATTGTGGATTTTAAACACTGTGGTGTTAGCCTCTCATATGAAAGTTCTGAAAATGTATAAGCAAATGGTGTGTGAAGAGGATATTCATATAAATGGCAATTTGTTAAATAAATATTTAACAAAGAGATTAAGAATATATTTGTCTCAGTGTTAAATAATGTATTCCTGAATAATATGTATCCGTTATAATAATGCCTCTTACGCTTCCTGGAGCTGAGGTAGGCTTGGGGACAGGATGTGTCCCAGAAAAATACTCCTGCCATACCATGACCCTGGCTCAAATAAGAAAATAAAAATACATTTTCCATACAGTAAAATTGCCCTGTCACTCCTGAAGTCACTGAAAAAGCTGATTTGACAGTGCTGTGGGATGGTTAAATGGGGCAGGAATTGTGAAGAGTATTAGTTTTAGTGCCATGCCTCCTAAAGGGGCTCTATATCCATGGTCCCTGCATCTCACAACAGATGCTATAGAAATTATACTTTGATCCAGTCCTACGTATCATCAGCTCTATTAAAGGCACATTCCTGATCATCAACAGTTTACTGAACATTCAGCCATGCATCAGGCATTCCTTAGCCTGGTTTGTTTTTCCTATATAATAATATAACAGATTTGCTTCCATCAAGTTTCAACAAAATGCTCTTGAACCTATTTCACCTCAAGGCAGATGAGGATGTCTTACTGATTCGAAAATTGCTTTTGCATGAAAGATCAAATTCTTACCTGTGGTGTCACTCAGTATCCTATTTGTATATATTGTTCTTTGCTATAAAGGTATCCAATATATTTTTAATGTGTCTAATATATCTGTCTAATTAGTGTCACCATCAGCATAGCAGGCACAGGAAGCAGTGGGTAGCAGTGTGCACAGGACAGGTCAACTGCCTGTGCATGCTGCTACTGCTGCCAGTGTGCTTTCTGATTTTGAGAATGGCAAGTGTGAAATCAAGGAACCTTAAGTCACTCTTGTCATCTGCAAACAGTCCCACTATTACCACACAGCAGCTAAAGAGTGGTAGGATGAAGGTATTGGTGACTGAGAAGCACCTGCTGGGACTAGTTCCAGTATTAACGCTAATTCTGAGGTGGAAGGGAAAGTGAGCAACCACTTCCAGTCAAGGGAGGCCACAAGATCCCACTGACCCAGTTATTCCCATTCCCCCTGCATTGTCCCCCTGGTACATGATGCTGAAGAAGACAGAATTAGCTAGCAGTATTAGCATTGCCAACCCATCCCACTCAAGCAGCAGAGAGAGACGGGTGGTGTTGGTGATGAGGTGAGGTTGATGGTGAGGCAACTTGGGTGGAGGAGAGAATGAGGTCCTTTTTAGCAGAAAGTAAAAAGGAATGGGAGACAGATATGCAGGCTAATATGCCACAGACATCTGTGGCCTTTGTGGGATTGGGTTCCAGGAGTAGTGATGCAGTTCCACTTGCCAGCAATAATCATGGTCCTAGTTCTAGTGCTGATTCTCAGGGAGCAGTAGCAGAAGCATCCTATGCCCCAGCCAGTTAAGGGGATTGTGGAGAAGAAGACAGAGACCATTTTTCTTCACCTGTCTACTCCCCCTGAGGTCATGGATGTGGGACTATTTTTCACTTGAGCAGGCAAAGTGCAGTCATTAGCAAAAGCACTGTGCGCTATGTGTGACAAGTCAATGAAAAGGAGAAAGGATGGGATGCACCTTGGCACAGCACCATTATAACACACATGAAATACAGACACCATGACATTTATGAGAAGCATGTTAAAATGAAAGCACACAAAATAAATCAGGAGCCTTTGTTACTGTAACCCTTGTCACTCATCGAGGGCACCAAGAATGTAGGCAGATATCGAAGAGGAAGAAGAATAGAGAATCCCAACCTGAGCCTGAAAGTTTGATGGTGAGCAAAACACCTGCCTTGTCATCAGCTTCTTGCAAAGGGGTCCCAGCACAGGAAGACATATCAACATCTTCTGGTGTACTACCACAGTCATTTATACCCCATCCAGCTGATTGCAATTCTGTAGATGCAAGAATGTGGCAGTTTGTGTCCACCCGTTGCACATTATGTGGTGCGCTAACTACACATGGCAATGTGGTGGAGGATAATCTCAAGCAGGGAATCAAGCAGCATCTGAGGAGATTCCATCCTACAGAATACACTAAGCTGATGGCAGGGAGGATTCATAATTATTGCTAAATCTTATAGTTGTTAGTCACGTGTCCTTAGCAGATCAGACAAGGGGCATGGTGACAGCAGTACTTGGTTTATGGGGGTATGATTGATTTGACATTGTGAACCTAAACGTCAAGGTATTTGGCTTCAGTTGTGCCAGTTGTTTGATAGGAGAGCAGATGTGTCTATTGTGTCCAGTTGTTCCCCTATTTCACAACTTTCCTACACACACTGCAGTTGCTGATAAAAGGCATAGTTCCTTACTGCTCTCAAGGGAAAAAAATCTATTCGAACAACACACCCATGATTTTGAAGGAGATGCAGGAGGAAGAGCATGACTGGCCAGCTTTGTTCTCCAGATACACATGAAGCAGTGGTGGGGATGAGTTGTGGTCCTACTACTTCGTCAGGTATATCACTGGAGCTAGTGGAAAGTGTAACCATCATTGCCTTTCTCAGATCACTGCTGTTGATCCCATTCCTTTGGAGTTGCCTAATCGTGTTTCTGCTTAGACAACTCAGCAGCAACAATAACAGCACATCCTTCATAAATGCCACAATGTCATGGCCACCATAAAATGACCTACTGGCACTAAGCCAGTAGGGCATAATTTTTTTTTTTTTTAGTCTCAGGGCTTGTCCTTGGTAAACCAGAGGCTGATACAAATCATTTTTCCTCATGGCTTGTGCCTATAACAAGTCCAAGTCCTTCACATTAATTTTTCATCAAGATTTGTGCATATAACAAGTCTAATTGCCACAAATCAATTTCTTTCAGGGCTTGCATTTGGCTAACCTGAGTCATGCACATTGTGCAAACACACACACATGTGCACACACACACATCTTTCAGATTTTTAAGCCTGCTGCTATGATGCCTAGCCATTGTTCATAAAGAGAAATAAAGAAAGCATCAAACAAATAGTTACTAAAATCCAAATTGAATGTAGCACATGTGAATGATGAGGGTGGCACTTTCTGTGGGACTTTGAGAAAGAAGGAGGGGATTGATCACCTTCATTTATCGCACATGCTGCAGCAAGCATAGCTGTAGAGGTTTTGGACTATCGCTTCACTCATACATCCCTGTACTGCTCCTAATCCTTTCATCCTCTCCCTGCCCCATGTGTGTGTTTGTTGGACAGTATTCAACTACTATGTGTATTTTTACTGTAAAATATACAATAGATCTGATTGCGTGTGATCTATTTCCTTGGTCCTCTATAAAATACTCTATCTCATCAAGTATCAGTTTACCACAGTCACAGTTTACAGGGTCCCTGTCTCTGTCAAGTACCAATGTTTGTATTTTATTTTTTTAATATATTTTAAATTAAATAACTGACTGTCCCACCATCCCAGCCAACTGATTCTTTCCCAGGCTGAGTCAATCCACTAACACATAGATAACAGCCAGATCAGTAAGGAATTTGGATCATAGTTGTCTATGTTTTCCCAGTCAGTAACACAAACTGTTGAGATTTGGGGTAATTCTCCTTTACTCCCTTCTCAAACACCCAGACTTTCCTGTCCCTGATACAGAGATAACAGCCAGGTCAGAAAGGAACTTTGGTCACAGCTGTCTGTGTCTTCCCAGTCAGTAACACGGAATGTTGGGATTTGGGGTAATTCTCCTTTGCTTACTTCTCATACCCTATACTTCCCTGTCCCTGATACAGAGATAACAGCCAGATCATGAAGGAACTTGGATCACAGCTATCTGTGTCTTACCAGTCAGCTGCACAAGAGTTTGAGGTATTTGAAGTAAATCTCTTTTGCTCCCTTTTGACTCCCTCAGACTCCCCTAACAGAGATAATAGCCAAATCAGAAAGGAACTTGGATAACGTCTACCTGTGTTTTCCCAGTCAGTCACACAAGATGTTGGTGTATTTGGGATCAACCTCCTTTCTCCCTTATTGTCCCCAAAAGTGACCACAGACTCCCCTAATGCAGAGATCAAATGTCTTGCCTACAAGATGCCCTATACTAAGCTTCAACACCTTTTATTAGCATGCCTACAGTAGCTAACACATGTGCTGCTCTTTCTTCCTCTCACAAACACAGAATGGCATGCTGAGGGACTCTTAGACTGACTCCTATAATACTACGCCTGCGGGAAATAAAGGACATTTGTCATGTGGTGGGTAGAAATTCCCATTGATTTCAATGCAATGAGTTAGGAGAAAAAAATGGAAAACCAGTACTGTGGGCGGCAAATTTTCTGCTAGGAGGGAAGTGACATTTTTCTCCTGTTTCTCTTTTGAGGTAAAAACTTTCACCTATCCCTAGCACTAATACACAATAGACTTCACAACAGTGTCACTCAGCAAGTGCAGGAGCCAATACTGATTTCTCCATCTTATGCTACTACTCTGGTAGCTATGGAACGATATATACTGATCCCCACTCTTGTCCCATGGTGGCCACGCTTGTCCCACAGTAGCCAGCTTTGTTGCACAGTAGCCATAGAACCACATATACTGAGCCCTCAGTTTTGTCACACTACACTGGAAGCCATAGAACCACACATACTGCCCCCCAAGTCATTTCCTACTGCAACGGTAGCCATAGTAATGGGCAATGTCAGGTGCTGAAAGACTACAAATCTCATAATTCCCTGCCAGTCATATGATGGAAATGTAGTCTGGCAGGAGCTGGAGGGTCTCATGGCCACAGAACAAAACTTTCCTAATGCCCAACCTTGTTCCACTGCATTGGTACCATAGAACCACACATACTGACCTCCAAGCCTTTTATCACTACATTGGTAACTATAGAACACACATAGCGCCCCCTCCCCATTGTACCACCTTACTGTTAGCCATAGAACCACACATTCTGAGTCTGACAAGCATACAACACAGTGGCAAAATTCTTGCAGGAAGCATCACAAGGTCAGTAAAAAGTTGGACATTTTATGGGGTTTGTATGTTCGTAAAGTTCTGTGAGAAAAGGTAGCAAATTACAGTTTTTCTAACAAAATTCCAGCATGAAAAAATAGGACCTTTTTTTTTTCACCCATACCTAGTAATAGTAATGGCTGCCACTATTTGGGGGATTTCAAGACTATACACCAAAGACCTTTGTGTGCTATAAAAGTAGGTCATTATTATTACAAGTTGTAGAATTTAACTATGTGCATGCTGCAGAGGTCTTCAACACATTGCAAAATATTCAATGTGTTAAATGTCTCTTTTAATGGGCATTTATGGAATTTAGATTTTTCCTCTATGTTGCGGTTGGTTTGCTCAGGAATTAATGATTTTCTTCTGCGCATAATATTTCCTATTTCCTATTTACTCAAAGAGCTGAGCAAAGAATGAGAGGTCATCCATTAAGACTAGAGGAAATGTACTTTCAACTAAAACAAAGACAGAGTGTTTTTTTACAGTAATGGCAGGAAAGTTATGGGTTTCTTTGCCTCTGGATGCTGTGCTTGCAGATACTGTAACCGCTTTTAAAAAAGTAATGGATACCTATCTAGCACAGAACCAGGGGCGGACTGACAGGACCCAGGGCCCCTGGTCCAAAAAGAGGTCTGGGACCCCTGCAGAAATCTCCACATTGCCCCTTCATCTCCACAATGCCCCCTTCATCTCCCAATGCCCCCATCTCCACATTGCCCCTTCCACAATGCCCCATTCATCTCCACAATGCCCCTTCCACAATGCCCCCTTCATCTCCACAATGCCCCCTTCATCTCCACAATGCCCCTTCCACAATGCCCCCATCTCCACAATGCCCCCTTCATCTCCAAAATGCCCCTTCCACAATGCCCCCTTCATCTCCACAATGCACCTTCCACAATGCCCCCGTCTCCACAATGCCCCTTCCACAATGCCCCCATCTCCACATCGCCCCTTCCACCATGCCGCTTCATCTCCACACTGCCCCTACCTGCAGTCCCTGGTGATCTAGCAGAGCAGCTTAACACTGTGCGAAGTCCCGCGCGCCTCTAGTAATGCAGAGGCTGGGAGATGATGTCATCTCCCAGCGCTCTGTATTACTAGAACGGCGCGCCGGTGGCCGGTGTTGGAGAGCTGCTGAGCAGCGCTGGAAGCGGAGGCGGGCCCCCTTCGGTCACGGGCCCTAGGTCTGTGACCGAATGCCCGTATGGTCAGTCCGCCCCTGCACAGAACAATATCAGAATTATAACAGTTGGCTTCAAAGCAGATAGTATGCTGATCCGGGGAGCTATCTGACTGCCATTTGGAGTCAGGAAGGACTTTTTTTTTATCCACTTGGGCCTTAAATGGAAATGGCTTTTTTTGTATTCCTCTGGATCAACAGGGGTGATTTGGCATGGGCTGGACTTGATGGACTCATTTCCTTTTTCTGCCTCATGACCTATGTGACTATGTCCTACATGTCTAATTTTGGTATAGTTTGGACAATTCATTGTTGCTGCCATGAATATTAGAGAGGTCCCCAACACTTCATTTTTCAATGCACTGGAGACCTCACTAGGCAGTGGGAGGGCTAAAGAATACAAGCCATATATAAAAGTAAACTGCACCAAAGGGGACAAATAAAAATACCTAAATTCCAGTGCATTTGAATGGAGATGTTTTAACCCCTTAAATTTCAGAAAGGTCTCCAATGCATTGATTCATAATGCATTGGAGACCTCTCTAGCATTCACGTTGTTAAAAAACCTTTGTAATTTAACAGAATTTTTCATTTCATCCACTATGGTGCAGTTGGTTTACTCTAGAAAAATTCCAGTTTTATAAGTAAGGGCCATAGAAGCATTAAACTGAATTGCAGACAAAGACCAGCTGGGCAATCTAGTTGGCACTCATTTCTCCATCTATTTAAAAAGCTCAGACTTAATCACTGAAATTGACTTATATGTCCCAAGAGCAAAAAAATTGACTTTTTTATTTCCTGCTACTGGGAAGCTATTTTGTGCATATTTTCCCCCTTCTACAAAGTAGGGTTTTTTAGATACTCTTATTTTTCCACCTTCAGTTTTGAGTTCTCTGGTTTCCTTATGTACTTTATCGAGTAACTTTATATATATATATATATATATATATATGATGATTATGGTTATATATCTGCCCTCCATTCTGTTCTACAAGCTGTTACCACAAATTATGCTCCATTATACATATGTTGGTATTGGTAGTAACCTTGAAGGAAGAAAGGATGACATGTGCTCTCACTGCCTTTAAATAAAATTGTATGAATGATTGTATTACTAATTCATTGTGTTTGCAGAAAACAAACCATAGTGCTGGGCTGGCTCAGCAAATAAGTGCTTTTTACTGTGTCAACAACTCTAAGATGGACTCTCCATCAATTATAGCTTTTTACTCTGCACACATTCATGTATTGTATGTTAGCTTTTTTCCAGTACAAGTTCCATTAACAGGTACATTACATGTGACTAATGTATCTATTCATACCATGGCTTCAAAGCTGAAAGGACATCATAGGTAAATTGGAGGTTGTTGAGCAAGAGAGCGAATGAGAGTGAATTATACTCTGTCACTGCCTCCATGGGCCTGGTACAATGAGGTTGGAGGAAAATTAAGATAAAGCACTGTAAGTATCTCCATATAAACATTGAATTTGTGTTGAAGTGAATATATGTATGCTCCTAGGCAATCTAGTTAAAAGGAACCTCATTCACTTCTCAGTCTCTCAAATAGGTGTGTGCCCAATTTTTAGCAGTGTGAAGAAATTATTCTTTTTTCTCCTGCACAGGGATAAGCAAACTTTTTTGCCTCAAACCTAAATAGGAGAAAAATGGCACTTACTACCTGGTAAAAAAAAATTCAGGGAAAACTGCAGTTTTCACAGTTTGTTCACCTAGTTCATTGCATTGAAATCAATGAGAAGACTGCATTTCTCCCCACTACATGGCAGTTTTCTCTTCTTTTCCTGCAGACATATAAAAGGGTGTCAGGCTCTCACAGCATGCCATTCTGTGTTTGTGAGATGAGAAAGCCGCACATTTTTGAGCTAGAGAAGATAGGCAAATGAAGTGAAGTTGAAGCTTAGTTTAAGGAGATGTTTAGTTAGTAAAAGGAGGTTGACCCTAAATACCCCAAAATTCGGTGTGACTGACAAGACACAAGGAGTCATGATCCAAGCTCCTTACTGATCTGGCTGTTATTATCTCTGTGCTGGGGGGGTCTGGGGGTATGAGGAGGGAACAAGGAGGTTGACCCCCAAATGCCCAACATTCTGTCATGAGACAGAATGTTGGGCATTTGGGGTCAACCTTCTTGAGTCCTTGAGGTTCAAGCAACTTCCTTGCTGATCTTGCTGTTTTTATCTTTGTGCTGGGGAAGTCTGGGGAAAGAAGTTGATTATTTTGTTTTAGTTATACTTTTTATTTTTTGACAGTTATACGACAGGGTGGACAACTGTAACAAAAAAAAATAATAAAAAGCTGTGTGCTGTGTGCCTAAGGTAGACTTGATAAATAGCAGATGAGATTGAGAATTTTGTTGAAGGCCAAGGAAAGACATCACACTCCATCAGTTCTGTTGTGTACTTTAGAGTAAAAACAAACACAACACTAATTGAGTAATGTCCAACAAAAGCACAAGGAGCAGGGGGAGAGAGAAAGGTGGAACAAAGCAGGGATGTGGGTGTAAAGTAATAGTGCAAAAACTGACTGCATTCATGGTTGTTGCAGCATGTGCAATAAATGATAATCCCTCTCCTCCAGGGGAGTATGCATTTTGTCAAGGACCCACCAAAAGTTCCACCACCACCAGTGCCAGTACTATAAAAAAAATATATAGAAAGTATACTTAAGATGACAACGAGTCATATTCTAGTTTTGACGATGACATAATGGAGTAAGGTTTAGCAGCTGGCGGTGAGACAAACAAGCACCAAACAAGCTGCATCTGGCAGTGAGACAAACAAGCACCAAACATCTGTCCTTAAAGTAGCAGCGAGTTTTATGAAAGTAAAAGTTTGATACTTCTAAAAGCTTAGCAGAAATATAAGGGTGGTGGGCATGAAGCTGTGATTATGCTGAGGATGATCTAATGATGATTGATGATGATGTAGATCTAGAATATATCCCTTAGCATCCCCCTCCTTGTTCAGATACAGATGAAGTTGAAAGTGAGAGAGATAATGACATGGCCAAAAAATTAACTGAAAGGAAAAGGCTTAATCTTCCACCAATGAAAAGGAGCACTCTGCCTACAGAATATTAAAAGTGTAAATTCTCCCAAGAACAGAAAAGTTCTACAATCTGCAATGTCCTCCTTCTGTCGGAATCCCTGTGGACAAAACTTAAGTTTTTCCACTTTTTTCCATAGCCTTATCCAACTGCAGTCTTTCTCCCAGAATAACCAAAGAAATCCCCACATACTAACCACTCAGACTTGTCTCACTCTCTGGCAGCTAGGATTGGCAAAATGGGATCCTCCAGCTTCTTCCAGACTACAACTTCTATTGTTGGCTATTAGAGAATGATGGGAGTTGTAGTCTGCACTGCAGTACATGGAGGTCATCATTTTGCCCTCCAGATCTGTCGCATTGGTAGCCAAAGAACCACACATACTGACATTTAGCCTTACCCCACTGCACTTCTATAGCCAGGATCATACGTACTAACAGCCCGGAGAGAACAATCAAAGATTTTATGGGTAATTTTTTTGGTTTAGCAAAGAGGAGGACATGTTGGAGTAGTTCTAGGCACCGGAGTAGTTCTAGGCACTGGAATTTTAATTTTAAAGATGTGAAATTTCTGGCTTGTTGTGAAAATTCCAATGAGACAAACATTTATATTTTTGTACATCCCTTATAGTTATCCAACAATCAACTTTAACACTTCTAATACCAATGAAGCCCATGGTATCAGAGTAATTAACACCATAATATAATTACATACCCCTACTCTACAATAATCAAATGCAATAATAAAAGTGCTTTAACAACTGCAGCCCACATACATCTGCTATACTATGTATAACCCCTCTCTTTCCATAATGGTCTGCCATGCATTGTTTGATGTTTAATGTCACTTTTTCACCATGTGACTATCACGGTGCTTGTGATTGCTTGTTTTTCCTGTCAGTTAGCAATGGGTGCTTTCCATTTGTTGCCTGTGGTTAGCCCGCCCAGTATTGCCTATATAGACTGGGCTCCTGCACTCTTTCACTGCCCTTTCATGGTGTTTCTATGCCAGTGCAATGCCTGTCTGTGGATTCCAGTATACTTCCTTGGCCTGCCTGACTTCTCTCCTGTTCCTGCGCCTGCGTACCGACCCAGATAGCCTGACTACTCTCCTGTATTGTTCCTGTGTACCGTTCCAGCCTGGCTGACGTTCCTGCTCCTGTATCCGACCCGGTTTGGCTGACATTCCTGTTCCTGGATCCCGACTTGGCTGTGTTCCGCTTTGACTCTGGTTGCCTCGGCGACATTCTGACTTCCGGTGCCTTCCTGGTTTGGCACCACTGCCCACAGGCTTGTTTGCCTCCGTGATTGCCCTGGTATTCAGTAGTTGGTTTGCTCCACTCAGTCACCGGTTGCTAGTGCTGCCTCCGTTATAGCACCGGTAGGGCCTTCGTGTTTGTCCAGTATGTGATACTGGTTAGCTCCACTCTGACCTTCCAGTCGCAAGAGTTGCCTCCGTGATTGCACTGGTATTCAGTAGTTGGTTTGCTCCACTCAGACGCCGGTTGCTAGTGCTGCCTCCTTTATAGCACCAGTAGGGTGTCCATGTTGCTCAGTTTATGGCACTGGTTCGTTCCACTCTGAACCTCCAGTTGCATGTGTTGCCTCCGTGAATGCGCTGGTATACAGTAGTTGGTTGCTCCACTCCATCTAACCGGCTGCTTTGCTACCTCCGTTATGGCACCGGTAGAGCCTCCGCTACACCGTTTTGCACCAGTCATAGGCTGCCTTACCCGGTATTTTGGTAAGGCCGGTAGAGCCTCCTCAGTTCCTTGTCGTACCAGATTAGGCTGCCTTACCCGGTATTTTGGTAAGGCCGGTACAGCCTCCTCAGTTCCTTGCTGTACCAGTTTAGGCTGCCTTGCCCAGTAAATTGGTAAGGCCGGTAGAGCCTCCTCTGTCCTATTGCACCATCTTCTAGGCTGCCTTACCCGGTATTTTGGTGAGGCCGGTAGTGCCTATTATGTATACATTGTATGCTATATTACTTGAACCTGTCGTGTGTCTGTAACATATGTGTATGTTCAGGACCTGTGAGGGTTCTTTATTATTTTTTCAATAAACCTGTGTTTTTATCTTAACTCTGTGTCTGTGAGTCAAACAAACTGTGACAGTGGCCTTCACATATCAAAAATATAATTATATCTTCCACTGATAGATATGCCAGCAACAAGCTGCAAAACAAATTTTGGGGGTAAAATTATCATAAAAATGTATGGAGTCAATGCACCCCATAGATAAAACATAAACTGCAGTCAGAATGGGATATCTCTCCCATTCCACTCCTGGGTAGGTAGAATGACATTAAATATATGGGGTTAGTGGACCCTACACATGTAATATAATAATAAAATAAAAAACAGAATATAATAAATACAACTTTGATCTTCATAGTTGTCCCTAAGCATAATAATATTAAATAAACTAAATAAAAAAAGTCCAACACACAGTAAAATATCTGCAGATGGCTATTGTACACTGAAGAAGTGCAGTGTGGAGAGCTGAATTTTGCAGGATCAGTTATAACTAGTGATGAGCGAGCACCCCAATGCTCGGGTGTTCGGGTGCTCTGACCGAGCACCCCCTGAGGCTCGAGTGCTCGGCCGAGCACCCGAGCCCCATTGAAGTCAATGGGAGGACTCGAGCATTACACCAGGCACCCCCTGCTCTGATGAGGGGAGGGTGCCTGGTCCATAGGAAAAGGGCAGAAAAGGATGGAAACACCACAGAAATGGTTCAGGGACAGCATAGGGAGGATGTCTGGATGCATCTTGGACTCCAACATCGCTGCTGGGAACGATCTTTCGCCCGTAGTACGCCATTTTTACAGACTGACCGTAAAACACACAAAAAGGAAAATAAAAACGACTTTAGGCGAAAAATTGTTACCAAACAGTATTTGCTGTATATTTACTTGTATATCATCTGCAAATTCTCCCAAAAATTTCCTCGATTTTTCTGAACTGAGGCCATGATTAAGAGGGAAACGTGCACAGAGGCAAATTCTCCCAAAAATTTCCTTGATTTTCAGAACTGAGGCCATGATTAAGAGGGAAACGTGCGCAGAGGCAAATTCTCCCAAAAATTTCCTTGATTTTCAGAACTGAGGCCATGATTAAGAGGGAAACGTGCGCAGAGGCAAATTCTCCCAAAAATTTCCTTGATTTTATTGAACTGAGGCCATGATTAAGAGGGAAACGTGCGCTGAGCTGACCATCTAAAACATTATGGGTAAGGGTCTGCTGCAGAGCTGACCATCCTAAACATTATATGCGAAGGCCCGCTAGTGAGCTGACGCTATAAAACATTATATGAGAGGGCCCGCTAGAGAGCTGACCCAATAAAACATTATATGAGAAGGCCCGCTGGTGAGCTGGCCCTATATAAAAATTATATCACAGGGCCCGCTGGTGAGCTGGCCCTATATAAAAATTATAGCACAGGGCCCGCTGGTGAGCTGGCCCTATATAAAAATTATATCCCAGGGCATATGGAAGAGGAGGAGGAGGATGAGAAGATTAAGAGTCAACCATATACCCGTTTTTTGGGTGGAAGGGGTGAATGGGAATACAGAGTATTCCCATCATTGTAAATAACATATATAAAGTGAGTTTATGTTCCCCCGGGGCTTTCCTCCAGTGGAGTGGACAAGTCAGGGGAAATCCAGGCCTTGTTCATTTTTATAAGTGTCAACCTATCAGCATTGTCGGTGGAAAGGCGGATACGCTTATCTGTTATGATGCCACCAGCAGCACTAAATACCCGCTCAGACAGAACGCTGGCGGCAGGGCAGGCCAGCACCTCCAAGGCGTAGAGTGCCAGTTCATACCACGTGTCCAGCTTGGACACCCAGTAGTTGTAAGGCACAGAGGGATCATTGAGGACGCTGACACGGTCTGCTACGTACTCCTTCACCATCTTCCAAAACTTTTCCCTCCTTGTGACACTAGGCTGCGCATCAGGGTGAGGGTGCTGGCGGGGTGTCATGAAGGTGTCCCACGCCTTGGAGAGTGTTGCCCTGCCTTTCTCGGAACTGCTGTGTGCTCCCCTTTTCTCCCCTTCTCGGTTGGCCAAGGTAGCACGTACTCTGCCGCCAGCGTTGTCAGATGGAAAATTTTGGAGCAATTTTTCAACAAGAACCTTCTGGTATTGCACCATTTTGCTTGTCCTCTCCACCGGAGGAATGAGAGATGAGAAATTCTCTTTGTAGCGGGGGTCCAGAAGGGTGAACACCCAGTAATCCGTGTTGTTTAAAATGCGTATAACGCGTGGGTCACGGGAAAGGCAGCCCAACATAAAGTCAGCCATGTGTGCCAGAGTACCAACAGTCAAGATTTCGCTGTCCTCACCAGGAGGATGACTCTCAATATCCTCATCCTCTTCCTCCTCTTCTGCCCACCCACGCTGAAGAGATGGAACTAAAGTTCCATGGCTACCCTCTGTAGCGGAGGCAACCTTATCTTCCTCCTCCTCCTCCTCCTCCTCCGCCTCCTCCAATTGTCGCTGAGAAGACGAAGTGAGGGTGCTCTGGCTATCACCTTGTGTAAGCTCTTCCTCCCCCATTTCCACCTCTTCCACGTGCAAAGCGTCGGTTTTAATTGTGAGCAGCGAGCGTTTCAGTAGACACAGAAGTGGGATGGTTACACTGATAATAGCGTTATCGCCGCTCACCATCTGTGTCGATTCCTCAAAATTGCGTAAAACCTCGCAGAGGTCTGACATCCATTCCCACTCCTCACTTCTGATTACAGGAAGTTGAACGGAGAGGCGACGACCGTGTAACAGCTGGTACTCCACTACTGCCCTCTGCTGCTCACAAAGCCGGGCCAACATGTGGAAGGTGGAGTTCCAGCGCGTGCTCACGTCACACAGCAGCCGGTGAGCTGGCAATTGTAAGCGCTGCTGCAGCTTCAGCAGGCCGGCCGAAGCTGTAGATGACTTACGGAAATGTGCACACACGCGGCGCACCTTGGTCAAGAGATCATGCACATTGGGGTAGGTTTTTAGAAATCGCTGCACCACTAAATTAAATACATGCGCTAGGCATGGTACGTGTGTGAGCTTGCCGAGCTCCAAAGCCGCCACCAAGTTACGCCCATTATCACACACAACCATGCCTGGTTGCAGGTTGAGTGGCGAGAGCCACTGCTCGGTCTGGTGACTAATCCCCTGCAACAGCTCTGAGGCCGTGTGCTGTTTGTCCCCAAGGCAGATCAGCTTCAGCACGGCCTGTTGACGCTTCCCCACTGCAGTGCTACACTGCTTCCAGCTACTGGCTGATGGGGGAGTGGCGCTGCGTGTAGAGAATTCGGAGGTGGAAACGGAGGAGGAGGAGCCAATAACGTAGGTGCTGGCGGAAACCCTGATGGAGGTAGGGCCCGCAATCCTCGGCGTGGGTAGCACCCGTGCCATCCCAGGGTCCGAGTCGCTCCCAGCCTCCACGACATTCACCCAGTGTGCCGTCAGGGAAATGTAGCGTCCCTGGCCACAAGCAGTTGTCCATGTGTCAGTCGTTAAGTGGACCTTCCCAGTAACTGCGTTGGTCAGGGCACGGGTGATGTTACGGGACACATGGTGGTATAATGCGGGGATGGCACACCGGGAAAAGTAGTGGCGGCTGGGGACCGCGTACCGAGGGACAGCTGCTGCCATCAGGCTGCGGAAGGACTCAGTGTCCACAAGCCTAAATGGCAGCATTTCGATGGCCAGTAATTTTGAAAGGTGTGAGGTTAGTGCTATGGCCTGTGGGTGGGTGGCTGGGTACTTTCTCTTGCGCTCAAATGCCTGGGGTAACGACATTTGGACGCTGTGCTGGGACAGGGAAGTGGATGTGGTCGCTGATGGTGCTTCAGATGGTACAGGTGCAGGGCCGGAGGTATGCGGGCCTGCGCCTTCGACAGGCGATTGGCCGGCACCGAAAACAGGGGAAGAGGAGGCAGTGGTGTGGCCTGCAGACACAGATGGGCGATCCAGGCGTTCCTCCCACTTACTACGGTGCTTGGATGCCATGTGTCGGATCATGCTGGTGGTGGTGAGGTTTCTAGTGTTCATGCCTCGGCTCATTCTGGTGTGGCACAGGTTGCAAACTACAATTCTTTTGTCGTCCGCACTTTCCTTAAAAAACGCCATACCGCGGAACACCTACCCTTTGGCAAGGTAGATTTACGCAAGGGGGTGCTCCGTGGAACATTTGCGGGCCGGTTTGGTGCGGTCCGCCTTCTTTCTGTAGCCACACCACTGCCTCTTCCAGCCTGTTGCGGTGCTGCAGATGGCTCACCCTCAGGACTGCTGTCATCGCTCGGCTCTACACCTTCCCAGGTGGGGTCAGTCACCTCATCGTCCACCAAGTCCTCCTCCACTTCCTCACTCTGATCATCCTCCTCAAGTCTTGATCCCACCACATACTCAGTCATTGACAACTGTATAACATTCTCCTCAACAAGGTCTTGAGACGGAAATAGTGGTTGATTTAATGGCAACTGTGTCTCATCATCATCATCATCATCCACTACTTCCTTTGACCTTAAATGCCGTTCACATCTGTCATCTTCTTGTGATTGGGTAGCCTCTAGAGGTTGTGAATCAGGGCACAAGATGTCATGTTCCTCTGCAAGCGTGCTTGGAGAGAGGGTCAAATGAAGGATTGGTGATGAGACGAGCTCCTCACTATATCCCAGTGTGGGATCACTTCTTTGACCAGACCGTGTATGGTGGGAGGAAGGATGATCAGAGTGAGGATTATGTTGACCAGACTCTTGGCTACTGAGAGTGGACTTGGTGGAAGACAGGGTGGTGCTTGACCGACTGGAAGCAGTATCAGCTGTCATCCAACCGACCACCTGTTCGCAGTGGTCGGACCTCGAGAGTGATGTCCTGCGACGCCCTGTAAAATTAGACATGAAGCTAGGTATGGTGGATGTCTTTCTTTCTTGTGCTCTGGCACCAGGCACAGTTTCTCCGCGTCCTGACCCGCGCCCTGAACTATCAGGATCACGTCCACTTCCCCGTCCCTTTTTACCCGCCTTCTTCATCTTACACGGAATATGTGACTTTAATATTTGAGTTTGAATACTTAACAGTATTTCTTCCTATTCTGCAACTGTGCAGAGTACACAGAATAGGCTGCTAAACTGCGGTGACACACACTGAATGGAATATGTGAGTTTAATATTTGAGTTTGAAAACTTAACAGTATTTCTTCCTATTCTGCAACTCTGCAGAGTACACAGAATAGGCTGCTAAACGGCGGTGACACACACTGAATGGAATATGTGACTTTAATATTTGAGTTTGAAAACTTAACAGTATTTCTTACTATTCTGCAACTGTGCAGAGTACACAGAATAGGCTGCTAAACGGCGGTGACACACACTGAATGGAATATGTGACTTTAATATTTGAGTTTGAAAACTTAACAGTATTTCTTCCTATTCTGCAACTCTGCAGAGTACACAGAATAGACTGCTAAACGGCGGTGACACACACTGAATGGAATATGTGACTTTAATATTTGAGTTTGAAAACTTAACAGTATTTCTTACTATTCTGCAACTGTGCAGAGTACACAGAATAGGCTGCTAAACGGCGGTGACACACACTGAATGGAATATGTGACTTTAATATTTGAGTTTGAAAACTTAACAGTATTTCTTACTATTCTGCAACTGTGCAGAGTACACAGAATAGGCTGCTAAACGGCGGTGACACACACTGAATGGAATATGTGACTTTAATATTTGAGTTTGAAAACTTAACAGTATTTCTTCCTATTCTGCAACTCTGCAGAGTACACAGAATAGGCTGCTAAACGGCGGTGACACACACTGAATGGAATATGTGACTTTAATATTTGAGTTTGAAAACTTAACAGTATTTCTTACTATTCTGCAACTCTGCAGAGTACACAGAATAGGCTGCTAAACGGCGGTGACACACACTGAATGGAATATGTGACTTTAATATTTGAGTTTGAAAACTTAACAGTATTTCTTCCTATTCTGCAACTGTGCAGAGTACACAGAATAGGCTGCTAAACTGCGGTGACACACACTGAATGGAATATGTGAGTTTAATATTTGAGTTTGAAAACTTAACAGTATTTCTTCCTATTCTGCAACTCTGCAGAGTACACAGAATAGGCTGCTAAACGGCGGTGACACACACTGAATGGAATATGTGACTTTAATATTTGAGTTTGAAAACTTAACAGTATTTCTTACTATTCTGCAACTGTGCAGAGTACACAGAATAGGCTGCTAAACGGCGGTGACACACACTGAATGGAATATGTGACTTTAATATTTGAGTTTGAAAACTTAACAGTATTTCTTCCTATTCTGCAACTCTGCAGAGTACACAGAATAGGCTGCTAAACGGCGGTGACACACACTGAATGGAATATGTGACTTTAATATTTGAGTTTGAAAACTTAACAGTATTTCTTACTATTCTGCAACTGTGCAGAGTACACAGAATAGGCTGCTAAACGGCGGTGACACACACTGAATGGAATATGTGACTTTAATATTTGAGTTTGAAAACTTAACAGTATTTCTTCCTATTCTGCAACTCTGCACAGTACACAGAATGTGCTGCTAAACTGCGGCGAAACACACTGAATGGAATATGTGACTTTGATATTTTAGTTTGAAGACTTAACAGTATTTCTTCGTATTCTGCAACTCTGCACAGTACACAGAATGTGCTGCTAAACTGCGGCGACGCACACTGAATGGAATATGTGACTTTGATATTTTAGTTTGAAGACTTAACAGAATGTGCTCTAATCTGCAACTTTGCACACTAAACAGAATGTGCTCTAATCTGCAACTTTGCACACTAAACAGAATGTGCTCTAATCTGCAACTTTGCACACTAAACAGAATGTGCTCTAATCTGCAACTTTTCACACTAAACAGAATTTTTTTTTTGTTTTGTTTTTTGTTTTTTTCCCCCCACACAAAATAACCTGCTGCCCCCACACACAGTAGTCCTAAAAAGGACTTTTGGTTCTTTTTTTTCACAATTTTTGTTTTTTTCCTCCCTACACTGCCTTTCCCTTCCTATCCTCAGCTCTCCCTGGCTCAGACTGAGCCGAACTCGATGGTCGGGTGCTGTATAGCACAGCTGCTGGCATTACACCGATGTCAGAGCCTCCCTGCACGTTTATTGGCTGCGCAGCAGCCGCAAAACGTGCGGGGAGGAGACCCGAACATGGCGGGCGAGCACATGCGGTACTCGTACGAGTACCGCCATGTGCCGAGCAGAGCGATGCTCGAGCCGATCCGAGCATCGGCCGAGCATGCTCGCTCAACACTAGTTATAACTCCACTATCTATAGAGTAAACTATGACTGGATGGCTTGGAAATTTTAGCTTGTGATTAACTGTGATTTGGCCACACAGTCCTGTGTAGATTGCACAGTCCCCATAAAACCAGTGTTTAGGGATTTCACAGAGACCAGCACCACACAGGACTGGAAAAAGTATGATGTAGATCTCCCTCTTTTCAGACCTCCATTGTGTTCCTCCATTGGTCCCTGGGGCTCACAATGCAGCTTCATTGACAGGTCTGCTCCCAGGGGAAAATATCTGCTGATAGACACTATCATATCATAGATGCCCTTTAATCCTTTGAGTGCCAGAGAGCTATCCTACACATTGCATTGCAAAGCAATGGATACTTCTCTGGCAATAAAAGGGGTACTATTTACCTGCCCTTGCCCACTACATTTTCTCAAAGTGTAAAATAGACCAGTGTATGATTTGAGCCATATTTATTTGAGTTATGTATGAGTCACACAAAAATGCCTTATTAATTTATGGTGAGGAGCAACCTTTCACAGCAGGAAAATATTATTAATGCACCTCACCTGACATTTCAAAATCTACTCTTACTGCATTCAATCCTAAACTTGCTAGAGCTTTTCTGAAGCTGAAGCCTTTCATATGGTCCAGAATACTGTAGCAAATTATTTACTGTTCACATAACATAACAGTTTTATAATGATTTTCAAAATATATATGATTTTCTTTTATGGAAATGTAATCAACGTTTGTGTGCTGATTTGCAAAAGGATATATAATCTTTTAAAATATTGAAAGCATCAGAAAAGATGTGTTATCAATATAATTCAGAATGATGAACATCCACTTAAATAAGTTTCAGCTTCAGCTGATATAATGACTGTAGCTTTGGTCCAAAAGCCTTTAGTGGAGTTAGTATATTAAGTATTCATCTTTAAGGCTTATGAAGGTCAGGGCGATGGCATAAGATCAACACTAATCTCTTCCTCTGGCATACACAGTTCTTTATCTTATACAATGTTTGCCAAGTGCTGCAGTTTTAAACTGAGCTGCTAAAGTGAAACTTTCTCAGCTACTCTTAAAACATTACTCTAGAGAATTTAACACATAATAATGACTAATAAATGTTGCATTTAATTATATTTGTTGATTACAAAATGAATCAAAATTTATATTACAAATGCTTTAATTTGATTTAGTATATCAAATATGAACAAAGTTTTGTCAGAAACCAGAATATAGTTGGGACTCCAAGTTGTCAAAAATCATTGGTTGATACTTTGAATAAATCCCCATCTTTGTCTCCAAAATGTAAGATAAATGATGTAGGAATCTAAAGATTTCTTAGGATCCTTGCATTACTTATTAAAAATATAATCTCTAGATATCTATTTGGGACATGTGAAATATGTTTTTAAAATTTACATTTAGTTTTTGAACATGTAAAACAACTCTATGCTAATTTTAGCTAATGTTTCTTGGTGAAAGTCTTCCATTACCTTTTTTTAAGGAGAATGAGAGACATATTTAATTCAGACATATTCCCCTAGGTATGGTATACTGCCAGGATTTCATTTCTCGTTTATTCTACGTATAAATCCACAATGATCAAATCAATGGGCAGTTTTTTATTTTAATAGACGTTATCATGGAAAAAAGTTGATACTAACAAAAATTTAATCTGTAACCCTAATTTTCTGATTGCATGGAAAAAAAGTATTTTAAGTAACAAATGAGTTTCATGAGTTTCATACCCCTCTCAAAATCATTCATTCCATCATTCTTTCCATTCAGTGCTAAAAAACCAAAGATATTATGTTGGTTTTAGGATAGCCACAACAAATTATTGTATAGCACTGAATACTAACCTCTTGTAACAAGTTATATTTTGTATAACTCTCCCCTGCAGAAATGCACCTCTTTAGCTTGATGAATAAGGCTAAGTGTGCTGTGTATGCATAGCATTAAATAGCAGACCACCAAGTCCCCTCCACTCACTTAAACATGTACCTGCTTTTTACTGGTATATGCACGTATCTGACATACACACACACACACACATTCTCTCTCTCTCTCGCTCTCTCTTAAAATCATACCCCAGATATTCATTGGATATGTGGAGTTCCCCTGCAGCTGATTACCAAAAGATGTCCACTGAATTTTCAGCACTGCCCACAGTTTCTCTTCACCAAAAAAAATCACCCCTTGCTTTCCATGAGCATTGCATGTAAGGTAGTACACTAAAAAATTTACAATAACTTAATTTTCCTTAATACAGTTCACTAATTTACCCCCTCTCTTCTTTACCCCTCATATCTCCAATTCTCTCTATTTTCTCTTCCGTCTCCCTACTTACATTTGTTCTTTTTCCATTATATTTTGCAATGTCTCTGCTATTCACTTACTTTATTCCCTAAGACAAAAGTCTCAACATTTCTCTAAACTTTCTCCAACCCATGAAACCAAATCATTTTTCATCCCTCTATATTGACACTCCATTATCCCATCTTATTTTCCTTTTTTCTCTGCATCTCAACTTCACCTTCCTCTCTTGCAAGCGTTTCATGCTGTGTTCCCAATTTTAACACACTGCCCATTGATCTTGTATATGCTAAATCCCTTTCTTCATTTTTTTGCAGTGCACATATTTATTCCAATGCACATAGATATTAATTAATAAATTAGAAGAGAAGGTTCAACCAAAGGACCAAAAAGGTAATCACTTCATCAGCTATATAAAATGAAAACTATCTGGAGTGATAAGTTCAGGGTCCATTTTAAGAATTTTGGTTTCACTCCAAACATTATCTGACTTTCTGATTTTTGGTCCAAATTGTTCCTTTCATGGGGAATTGCTGTAGTGCCATAAATATATGGATCTGGATATACACAAGGTGCAGACTTTATAGCTTTTGGAAACAGTCCTGGTCAGTTCCATCTCCTCACTACATCTATCATGAAAACCTTATATTAGGATTCAAAGCTGGGTAGCAGGTCTGATAATTGTGCTCTCTTGAATGGTGGGCAGCTGATCTTACCAGTGTAGTGTTATTCTGACCTGTCCTGGTATATCCTACAGCCAAGCATATTGAAGAGCTTCTTTTTCCAACCTGACTTCTTTAATAAACCTGTCCTGCATTCTCTGTGTTCTGATTAATCCATTGCTGTATCCATTCTTTATGCTTTTTAATTGCCTTTTGTGTACTGAACTTGATTTGATCCAGAGTCTATGACTGTTCCCTGCTAATAAGATATGTTACCCATTTGTCTACATTTGCTCTTCACTTCTGCTTAACCTTACAAGGTCTAATTTCCTCTCAGTGGTGGTACAACTTCTGCTTTCTTGACTCTTCATATTGGCTCAACTAAGAAATTAATTAGCTTAAAATGTCAAACTGGGTCACCAACAAAAGGTACATTTTTCACAAACTATTACTATTACAAACAAATGTCTATCACAAAAATATGGACAGTGTTTGTCTTCAAAATTAGCTAAACTCTTTGGATGACAGGCTGACTTATATTTAAAAATGTTATTATTTGCAATATAAACATATTCAGCCTTTTATTGTAATGGAAATGTTTATGCAACCTTGAAAATATATTTTCTAAATTTATTAATAAATGTCTGATACTGAACAAAGGAAAAAGTATTGTAGTATTGTAAATTGCAAATACAAAAATATCTTCAATAAGTAATCATTTTCCTGTTCAATGGATTCAGTGGTTTGCACCAAGTTATTAAACATGTGAATGAAGTGCCAGGTTTTATCTGTATCAGAATAATATTGGCTATACTTTTTGGTGACAGGCCAGCAATTGTAAGAGTGTTCTTTGGTCTTTTTTTTTTTTTTTGACCCAATATTTATACAAGGTCTGGCCTACCAAGACACTAGCAAAGTTCCTGATAGGACTCGTGTCCTGGGGCCAGCACGTAGGCCTCCATCAAGAGGAGACAGGAGTTACTATTGTTCTGGCTCAGAAGGGGGGACAAGGACAAGTGTACACAGGCTCAGGCTCACATTATTTAATTAGTTTCCCCCATACACCTACATCACATTCTCTCTCTCTCTCATGGAACTAGTAACAGACAGGAGCATAAATATCCCTGTGGTGGAGTAGAAATGGAGTGAATGTTGGGGCTTCACCTTGAGTAGTTTTGAAGGTATCATGTTTCAGTCAAGCACACTAATGCCAGTCAAGATAAAGACCTAGCATGCACAGTGTTTCCATTTGAACATTGGGATATCTCCACTCTTGTCTGTTAATAGTGCTAGGAGACAAAGCTAGCCAGGAGAGCAGCAGAGTGGAAGGGAGAGGTCATGCTTGGAGCTTTAAAGCAAATTTGTGATTTGAAAATGAGAGGTCTGTGTACAGAGGATGGAGTGCATTGCAGAATACTTTATTAGGGCATTGCCATTCCACCTAACTCCAAAATATCCACCCTGCTCAGTGGATATTTGGGTATACATAAACCTTAACTGACCCCTAACATCATTCAACTGTGATAAGAGTTGGAGAGTTATCTAAATATGAGATGCTGTGGGATATTTAAAAATACCATTTGAGGGGTAGTGTTTTGTGAAACCTATTCAATGGGTGGGTTTTAACCCTTTGTGTGCCAGAGGAGGTGGGCAAAACATTGCATTGCCTATCACTCTGGCATTCAACGTGTTAAATATTGCTTTAGAGTGCAAAATATTACACTGAGTGACAGCAAACGTATGATAGAAAGTGTGTGCCTTGGATCCCCAGGGCATGGTTTGGGATATGAGGTTTAGTATCTTGTAAATTATAGAAATATACACCTATGGCTTCATAATCACATGAGATAAAAGTTATTTTTACTCTTGGTTTACAGAAGGGAAAGGGACATCTGCTATAATTAACATGTCACCACTTTTAGACCTAAAAAAACAGAAACATCCCTATATCCTTTCTGGGACAGCAAAACACGAGCTAATCCTTTCTCTACCAGACAGTTAATAAATGTATTGTAATAAGCTGCATGTCATTCTAGCAGGAAAGGACATAGAAATAACCAAGGGACTGTGGAGAGTAAGAGATCAAAATTCCAGAGTGATACTAGTTAAATTAAGCATCAAGTTATTCAATTGTATATTATTGTAGACCAAAAAAATATATAATATATTATTTGTATTTTGAGCTTTTTTAAATGTTGAATACCAGATTTCAATCCATTGTACATCAATACCTTGTAAAGTTCACTGGCAATTGACAGGTTAAAGGGATTTTAGATGGAAAAAATTGTTGGTTGTAGATATAAGAATTGTGGCTCATTAACTAAAATAGTGTCGTTCTGTAAGAAAATAAGTATTTTCTTAGACTAGTCTCAAGTTTTTTTTCTGGTACTTAGAAGACCCAGTAATTAAACATGTGCATTGTATCTGATTCCTACTGATGAAAATACACTTCTAAACTTTTATAGCTGAACTTTCAAAACAGAGTCTCGTTGACCCTTAGTCACTGGATCTTGTGCGAAAGCAGTGTGGTAAGATAAAGCCTCTAGAAATTTAAGTAGCAAAGTGAGAGAGACAAAATTAGTTAAAAAAAAAAGCAAGCCACACAGTTAAGCAGCAAGCACAAATAACTATTTTACCAATGGCCACTTAGGAAACTTAAACTACATGACTACATGGTGCTGGCTCCTCCTCACAACAATGTGATTAAGGAACATTGTTGTCATCTAGCATGCCTTCACACAGGATGAGCTCAGGCCACCCAAGCAATGAGGGTCATTGTATTTTATTACTTGGACAAACACTGTACAAGGTGATTGAATTTCAGTTGTGTCTATATTCCAATTGTGAATTCTGCATAAACAAGCAGAATCAACCTTTGGGATATAGATACAGCACAGGTTCAATCACTTTGTGTTAAGATAGGGACAACACACTTATAACTATCCAAAACATTTTCCTGAACTCTCTCCAACCAATAACCCCCACAACTCTCACTCACCACAGAGAATTGTCTGTATGAGGACAGATGAATATGTGGAGAGCAGTTTCTAAGCAAATAGTTTTTTGGTATAGGGGTGGTATAGGGGTGGAGTCGTTGGGTGGATTGGTTGGAGGAACAGGTTTGACAGGGGGACTGAGTGACCTATGGGTGGAGGAGTGGGAAGAGACATATCTGTGTGTGTGGTAAGAAACCACAAGTGATAGAGAATGAACTCTTTAGAGAGAGAGAACTGTGGGTGAAAGAGGAACAGGGATAGATGGATGTGTGGATGAAGGAGCTATGAATGTCATGATTGAGACTGACTGTGTCAGGGGGAAAGATGAAAGGCTTGGCTGGGAGCTCAGAGGAGGGAGACACCTGGCTGAGTGAGAGTTACAAACATATGTCTCCAGAAGAGTGGTAGATACATATGTGATTGTGTTCTTGTTATTGAAATGTGAGAGAAGTGTCATAGAGACCTGTAGGTGGGTGATATATGTAAAGTAGTTATGCAGATATACCTGAACGTTGTATGAATGGCATCTGACCTTCTGTTATACATAGTAATTAAATAGATGTACCTGACTGCTGTATGGTGGACACTGTAATAATCCTGTCTAGAAAGTTTTGCTCAGCGGTTATCTGCTCTCCTGGACTTGCCCGCTCCATTCACTCCAGCTCTGCTCTTGCCTGCCTTTATGTCTTAATCAAGCATCAATGCACAAGCATAGTGTCTTACTATCATTCCACTGCCTGTTTCTTGTGTATGGCTTTGGTGGCTTTGCACTCTGACTATGCTTTTGTGCTGCCTTTCCTGATCTCTGCTTTTCTCCTAACATGATGCTATTTGCTGATTTGTATCCTGCAACCTTGTTTATTTGTAAGCTCCTGTATTCACTGGTGGGATCTTCTTGCAGTTTACACTGCTCCCCGCTCTAGCTTCACTCACAAGCAGTTTTTAGCAGCAGCAGCCTAGACAGCTAGTTTTGTCTGCCAACCCATGACCACCCATTATCCAGCTTTCATATTCAAGTGAGTTGTATTTTATATTCCATGCTTCCAAGTACTTAGTGACTGTTATTACATTGCCTCGCTTGCCTATACTCATCCTCCTCTACTCTTTGACTTTACTCTCTTCTATTCTAATTTCTTTTATCATTATATCAGTTTTCCAAAACACGGGTTGTCATTCTCTGTTTAAAACAATTTAAAAAAGTTATGGTTTAATACAGACATGTACAAAGTAATGCTACATAACCACAAACATATATGAATAAATAGAGTGTGACAAACAAAGATAAACATTTGAACAGCCATGTTAAGTGGAGAGCTAAGGATGTTTGGTTGCCATGTCACTAAAAGATGGCAATCCAACCCACCAGTCATCTCTCAGGGGCATGTCTTCATCTCATCATGAGGTACTGGGGATGGAGGGTCTCATTTTATATATGGGTCGGAAGGACTGGTGGTCTCATTTTAGGTATGGGGGGATGGGGCTGTCATTTTATGTATGTGGAGGTGGGCAGGGGGTGTCATTTTCGGTATATGGAGGGGATATATGGATATCATTTTTGGTATGTTTGGGTAGGCGGGATGAGGAAGTCTCATATATATTTGGAGGAGTGGGTAAGTGTCATGTTTGGTCTGTAGATGGTGAGGTTGATGGAGCCCTAATAGTCCATGGTTGGTTATAGAGGCAATAGTAGCACATGTTTTTTTGTGTAAAGAGAGAGAATGTGATAGGACATAGGTGAGTGTTAGGGGGATAAAAAGGCACTGAGGAGGAATAATGGAACAAGGGTGGACATTAGGGAGAAAATGTGGGTCTGGTATTTTATTTTTTCCAAGGCTGTTTTTTTATTCCCAGTCCAGTCCTGCATTTTAAAATATTGAATGTTAGCCCAAGACTACAGCTCACTTCAAAAATATTGTAGTCTCTTAAGCATATAAGAGGTAAGAATGTATATATGAAAATATTAAAGCAAAACTATAATCTAATAAGTAGCACAGTTAAAATGTAGCAATAGGTATCACATCTAGCATGTACCATAACTGTAGCACAAGTCTGAAAACTGACTTTCACAGCTGTCTGGTTGACCTTGTGATGAACAGGAACTGCTACTTACTGCATAACTGAAAGCAAAGTCCATGACCTCACTTGTTTATTCTAGCACAGGGGTCAGATTTATGACCCCCAAAATGGATGAAAAGAGACAATGTGGTGCTAAAAACTGCAGCCTGAGACTTGATTAAATACAATCGTTTCCCTTCAAATTGTTTCCTTGTTTAAAATATATTAAGAAATGTAAATATAATAATTAACAGTATCCACTTGGGAAATCTGAAGGAAGCCAGAACAATATAGATTTGTGTGTCAACAAACACAAATTGATGAGTGAATCAATTAATTGAATATTATAGTATGTCTCATGACACAAACAAAATTGGATTCAAGAAAACTATACATTTACTGTAAATGTAACGTCTCCAGGTATTTTTTATTATTATTATTATTATTATTGTTAATATTATTATTATTATTATTATTATTATTATTAAGATGTATTTGAGGTAAAAAATAAATTCTAGTAAAGATTATTTACCTAAGACACTGAAAATATACTTCACATCCACATTGCAGTTGCCTAAAGCAAAGATAGGTTAAATAAAATATTCTGTTCTTTTATGGACTTTAAAGGGTATGCTAATCTTTCAAAGAGACTCATAGTCATTATACTGGCAACAGAAATGTTTCACCTTTTCCAGTGTGCAATATTTTAAAGGGCCAATAACAATTTGCAGTAGCACTTCTCTGAAAGTATGCATTCCAATATACTCAATTATTTATTTACTGTAATAGATTATTTTTTCATTGCTGCTCTTTTCTTTGCATTGACTATTATTTTGTATTACTTATTTAATGAAAAAGTTTGGATACGCCTTCTTGTAAAAAAGAAAATGCACATGCAGTTTTGTATTATGTATTATTGCATTTTGTTTAATTGCAGGATATTTACAGCTTTTTATCAATTTAACCAAGGAATATTGTGGATATAGTTCCAAGCATGTAGTTTACAGTGCCTTATTCATATTGTTTTGAAAATTAAAGCAAAAACGTCTTTTTTAGGTGTTATGAAAAAGTTGAAGGATAGAGGGTAAATAATAAGACATGTATGGCTGTACGCACAAAAACAATGTGGAACAATTATGTGGAAAAAAAATGCCATTTATTTAGAGCAGTGTTTGGCCTGGCTACTCTTCTTACTCCCTTTTTCCCTCTGTACCATGTTTTGGCTGTGGCCATCTTGTTCCACTCCATTCTGAAGCTGCTCTGCTACTGCTACCAGTTCTCTCTCTGCTCATTTGCTGCTGAGGCCAGTTCTGTGGTTGTGGTTTACTCCATCTGGCACTGCTGCTAGTGGTCCTGCCCAGCTCTCCATTCACACTCCATTGGTGACTTCTCAGCTTTTGCTTTCGTGGGTGGTTTCTATTTTACACTTCTCTCTTATTGAGCTGTCAGTTTCAATCCATCTTTGAGACCTTGGACAGTTTCCGTATCACTGCTTCCTATTGTCAACAGGTCAGCTTCTGGTAGCAGTTCCTACCACTGCTCATCCTTGACTGACCTATTACTTTTGCATGGTATTATCTTGTTGCCCAGTCTCATTATTAGTGCAGTTCATACCACCACTTACTATTGCCTGCAGCCCCTTTAATATTGTGGTTCATCTCACCACTCCCTATTGTCAGCAGCTCATACCACGGTAGCTCATCCTTGTCTACCCTATTACTTCTGTAGGCTATTGCTGCAAGTTGCCCATTCTCATTACTAGTGTAGTTCATACCATTGGTTCCTATTACCCTCAGCCACACTGCTATTGTGGTTCATTTCACCATTTACCTTTGCCAGCAGCTCTACTGCTAGTTGCAATTCATACCACCAATCATCTTTCACTGACCTCTTGCAAATGCAGGTTATAGCAGTTTGTTGCCAAGAAACATTAGTGTAGCTCATACCTCCTCCAATTGCCAGCAGCTGCACTGCTAGTAGCGGTTTATACTACCGCTCATCTTTGGCTGACCTAATGGTAGTACGGGTTTCTGCCGCTTGTTGCCCAAACTCATTATTAGTGTGGTTCATACAATGGCTGTTCTTTGTTTATCCCATGGCTATTGTGTGTTATTTCCACTTATTGCCCCATTACAGACCTGTTGCTTGTAGCTACTGCTGCAACATTAGCAGCTTATATTATCACAGTTTCCAGTCATGCTGCTGGGGTCAGACATTTTGCTTCCCAGCCAGCATCTAACTTACTTTAGCGAGAATTATTGTGACTGGCACCGATCCCAAACTTCACTCTCCAGCATCAATCTCAAGCATCTTGTTTCTCCTAGTAATCCAGTGTTTCCCTGTGACAGTTTTGAAACTTGTCCTCAGGTCTCACTAACAAGCCAGGGTCTGCGGATTTCTCAGTTTCATCAAAGGTGAGTTTATCAGAGGCTCAGTCATTTTGATTAATTCACCTTTATTCAATATGGGAAATTTTAGAACCACGGATTTACATGACTAAATGATATAGAGGTTGCCAAGCCATTGTTTGTCAATGTGATGGAGACACGTCTGTCTCCAAAAAGTTAATCTTCTTTTAAATCAACATAGTTAAGTCAGTGGGATTGGTTCAACTGGTTTACTCAGAAGAGCTCAACTTTTTTCTTTATTGTGATGTCCCTGTTTATTTTTAATCTTAAAACTAGGGGTGAGCAAAAGGTCCTGTCGTGTTCCCATGAAAATATCTGTGAAAACCATGTGGCTGTTTTTTTTTCGCTGGAAAAAAAATAAAGCGATTAAAATCTTTGCCATTTTCACCTATTGCCAAAAGGTTTTTGTTGTTTTTTCAATGGCTGCAAACTTTTCACCCTTTTAATTACATGTCTTCCCCCTTTTCTCTATAAAAACTTGAATTTTCCAGGAAGTGAAACACAAAGCAAGCAGCTACAGAGAGAGCTCAACTGTTGTGCTGTGAGTTTTATAGCAAAAAATTGAGGCAGGAGAGGCTCATAGTTACTGCTATAACTATGAGCAACTGGAATAATAATAAAAGGAGGAGCTGGAGGGACCATTATGCATCCCAAGGAGGAGAAAGTGACCACTACCAACATTAAGGGTTTAGATGCTCTGATTCCCCAGACTCAATGATGGCCAGTCCCCCACTTTAAACATAATATTTGTGAATTTTTGCCAAAGTGTGTTCAATTTATCCCAAGGAGTGACGATCAGCAGCATTTGGATTCTGTCAAAAAATATAATGATATGATTAGGGAAAAAAAATATGGCAGAAAGCATAGTGGTTTATATCAGCAGCAACATAAAAACTCACAAGAACATCCAAACATATTTTCAAACATGTCATCATCATCATCATCATCACAGAAACAATTCATGAGACTCAGGGGCAGAGATCTAACATTTTTGGAGACATTCTGGAGGTGGCACATCTCTCTGGTACTTGCTTTCAGAATATAGGTTTGTAACATATAGACATGAACACTGTGTATCTCCTAAGAGTGGTCCCACTGCATGTGAGATGATTACAGCATACTTGCAAGATAGCTACATTCTTGGCAGAAATGATGCAAACAGGTACAGTGTGTGTGGCCAGCACTGACACATTATGCCATGAAAACCTTTAGTTGACCACCAACATAAGGTCTGAGCAGGTTTGCAATACAGCTGGTTATTGTAAATGACTGTAGGACATGGTTATCGAGCAGCAATGTTGGTAGACTTAAAAATAGAACCAACATCAAATACAATGTGAAAATCTGGACGCTGAAGTGGACAAAACCACACATGACAGGGAAACCCATGGCACATGGTCTAGCCTTCAGTCCTATGAATCCTGAGTCAATCCATGGAGCACTCTCTAAGATGATCAGATAACTTGCCTGGGTGCCAGTCTCCAAGGGTTGCAAAATATAATACAGGTCTTCTTGAAGATGCAAGAAAGTGCTGATTTATTGAATCAACATTTTGACCCTGACATGGGTCTTTCTCAATCATGATGGTAGGAGTTTTTTGCAAAAGCCACTTCTGACATTCTGACATTCGCCACTGCTGTTATTACAGTCACTGAGGACTCTAAGCAACAGGAATATTAGGCTGTTGCACAGAACTGGGATTATCATCAGCACTGAAATAAGAGAAGTGGTGGTACAATGATGTTTCTTACTGCCATTACTCCTAGTGTTGCTGAGGTAGCAGCAACATCAGAACAAGCACCCAGCTACTTCAGGTGCATCTAGAGAGAAGAGGTTTGCCAAGTATGCTACTCCATTTCATCTAAAATCATGGGCATGGTGGAATACTGATCTTTCCTTTAGTAGGAATAAACTATGACTTTCATCAGTAATTGCAATATTCACAGTGTGCAGAAGGAAACATTATAAAATATGGAAGGACTGGGAAGTATCACAATTGACCTATCTGCTTTCTTATTAAGCAAAAGGCACTACTGGAAACAAACATTTTGATACTTAGGTCAGCAATGTAAAACTACCCCCAAGAAACCAAGTACTGCTGTCATTATGGCCTTTGTCCACTCCACTAAGGACACAGGATGTCAAGACTTAATAAAAATAACAACTCCTCATTGCCTCAATATCAGCTGATGGGGGAAACAAAGTAGGCAAAGTTGGTACACCAGAAGAGACAGAAGAGGACCCTGAGGATACTGAGGTGGGGATAGTGAGTACATTTTTTCTACACCTGGACCCTAGCACAAGAGGATGACAATGACTCAGTTGTTAAACTCATAATCAAACTTTCATGCTGAGTTTCTCTTGTCTTCCTCTGGGATTTTTGACAAGATACACAGTGATAGTGGCTCTCAATATTTTTTCTCTTTTTGTTTAATATGCTTTTAATATGCTTTAACATACTTAGCATAAACATTGTGGTGTCTATGTTGCATGTGCTTTATGAGGGCAGATGTGCCAAGGTGTGTCCCTCCTTTCTGTTTTCACCACAATTAGTGATGACTGCACTGTGCCTGCCCCAAGGGAGAAATATTCCCACAGACAGGACTTCAGTGAAGAAGACATGATGAAGAATGGCCTTCCTTTTCTTCTCCAGATTGACTACACTGGTTGGGACAGGTGATGCTGATGCTGTGGAGCTAGTTCTTCATGAAGTATCCAGTCCCATGATGGCCATGGTGGTCCATGTCTCACTAGCCTGTTCATCATCATCCTGCTGCTGTCACAGATAAAGGTCTGCCTCTGATGACTCAACAGCAGGAATTACAGCAGCAACAAACTCCAGAATTTCACTGATGGAGGTGGTGGTGATGCACATCCCCATTTTCTCCCATTCTTTATTGCTTTCCACCAGAAATGCTCATATATGCTCCTCCACACCACCTACTCCACCATCACCTTCACTCTCCTCCCCACCACCAATCTGTTTCTGCTGTATGAGACTGGTTGTCAATGACAAGAATGACAGAGGGTTGCCTGCTTTCACAGTGGCCATTTCCTCAGAAGAAGGCACCCTGGCAGCAATAGCAGCAGTCTCAGCCAGCTGATATGTGATGCTGCTCATAGTATTGGCCAGTTCTGCCTTCTGCAATATACCTCCCCAAAGGGACAATGTCAGGGGACAGGGGATCATTGGATCATGGGTATGTAGACTCTCTTTAACACTGGTGTTGCTGACTTCCTCCTCTCCTTCTGCCATTTATTTTAACTTTTATTTTCTTTCCCTCTCTTTGCCTGCTTCTACCATCTTTCTCCCCTAAACTACACTATGCTGCATGGTAGGGAATTCTGGAATTTTATAGCATGGAGGTAGAAAGCTTCACTGTCATTGGAAAACATACGTGGGATCTCATGAGAAAATCAGTGGTATTAGCAAAACAGTAGAAAATCTGTGGGTTTCTGTATGGGTGGGAATTCCCATGGGAAAGACAGAAAATCATGTTTATTTCTTAAAATTCCTGTGGGAACAAAATGGGACTTTTCTCGCATCTCTAACCCTGCTTCCTTCTCTTTACTGACATTTGAACATGATTCATTCAAATAAATTCAATTACATAAAACATGACCCACTCTTACTAAATTTGGAGAAGACAAATCAATATACTAGTAGCAAAGATTCAGTAGTATGATGTTATTAACTCAACTGGTAAAAACAAAAAGTATTTCTTGGAATATTTTCTTTTTAAAGACAAAATTAAAGATGTTTTAATGACATTTTTAATTATTTTGAAATGTGACAGAAAATACTATGCTTCTTTTACCATCAGCTCATGATCCAACAATATTTTCATTAAGCTGACTTTTTGAACACATCACACCCATTGACTTCCTCCAATACATTCCAGCACAAAAAAAATAGTAATTCTAATGAGGGTCCCTTCATTATAGACACACTGATATGCAATGAATTAATGTTTATAGTTGTACCTTTTCATGAGTTATGATATTTACTCTGACTACAGTATTAGACTTACTAAAAGTACAAGGAGATGAGCTGATCAAACTAGTTGTGAAACTACTTCTCTTCTGGCTGCTAAATTGCAAGTAAGGAGAATATACTGCATCAGGTTTATATAAATTTGAGGGCCCATCTCCTTGGAAATCAGGATTGTCCAGAGAGCAAAACACCTCACAGATAAATGAGAGATTCACAGGCTGTTGCAACAGTCAATCACAGCCATAACCAAGCAGGATTATATTGACTATTCTGTGAATCATCTACACTCATTTGCTTCACAGTTTCCTGCTGGAAGCTCGCAAACGAATAAGCAAACTTAATTTAATCTGTTTAAAAAATGTAATGTTCATTATTCAGTAACTTCATGTACCTATTTATTAGCATGTTTCAATCTGGGTCTCAAAAAGCACTTGATTTTCTGTTAATTACACTTCTCACTTTTAATGAAAGTTTTTTACCAAGAAGGAAACACTGAGATCGCCTCTCTTTTTCAAGAAAGCTCTGAGTATATGTCTACCACAGAACAGTGAAAAGCTCAGACTAGAACCTGCAACCTTGAGACAATAACAGCAAGATCAGCAATCAAATGGGCCCCTAGCTGCCTGTGCCTTGCCAGTCACATGGAATTTTGGAGTGTTTGGGGTCAACCTCCTTCCTCCCTTCCTCTCCCCTGAGTGCCCCACTGACTCTCCTAATACAAACTTACACAGAAGAAATGTCCTACTAAAAGATTCCTAAACTAAACCTCAATTCCCCTCTCTGTCTTCTCTATCTCAAACAAAGTACTGCTCTCTCCTCTTACAAACACAAAAATCACATGCTGTGAGAACCTGGCAGCCTTTTATATGGCTATAGAAAACTTTCTTGTGGTGGAGAAAAATGTTTCTTCCCATTGATTTCAATGGGCGAAAAAGGTGTGAAAAAGCAGAACAATGGCACTTTTCTCAAGAAATTATTCGCCAAGAGGAAAGTTCCATTATTTGCCGGTTTCAAGAGAGTTCAGGAGAGTTAAGCCAGCTTTGCGATGACTCTGTGCAATTTGTTATGATACATTGTATCAGCCTATCTCTGTGTGTCGGACTGATTATCATCACTTTTAATTTTCTGTAATCCTCACTAAGATACAGAAGTGCTGTGAAGTACAGTTATGCTATGGTTATGAACCATTAATCTGATAACTAACAATTATCTCTTACTGCATATACATTAGTGTGTGAAAGAATGATCAATCTGTGCCCAACTGCAACTCTGGATTCCTTCAATGCCAAATATGACTAAATCACTGGAAGTGGCAATAGTACACAAGTGCATAAAAGGTCTCTAATGTAGCATTGAGCTGTTATGTAGTACGGCTTATTTATATAAAGAACTACATTATATAGTACCAATAGGATCTGAGCTATTTTAACATACTTAGTGTTGTGTTGTGATGATTAAGCAATATTTTGTGAATAACTTTATTAGTTATCATTTTCTTTTTTCCTTTTTTTGGTGTGCACCTAAGCAACATCTCTTTTCTACTTTTGCATTTCACAACTCTATACAAACACCATGACACTAGAAACCAAGTATTGCTACTGTCACTATGCCCTTTATCCATACCCCGCTAAGGATACATGACAACTTTCTGACTCTTTAATAGTAATGATGAACCCTCCCTGGCACCAGTTTAGCATATTCTGCTGGATGGAATCTCCTCAGATGTTGCTTGATGCCCTGCTTGCTATTCTTCTCCACCACACTGCCATGTGTGGTCAGTGCACCACACAGGGTGCATTGGGTGGACACAAACTGCCACATCCTAACATCTACAGAGTGGCTGTCACTTGGCAGGGAAGGTAACAATGAACATGGTGGAATGGCAGAAGATGTATTTAACCTAGAGCAAGAAGGTGATAGCAAGCTAGTTGTTTTGCTTGTCATTGAACATCCAACCTCTGCCTGGGCTGCTCTATTCTTCCTCCTCTTTGATCTCTGCCTCACCTCTTGTTGCCTTTCAAGAGAGTCAGGGGGTAAAGCAACAGTGGTGCTTGATTTCTGTGGTGGGTGTTTGGCTTTAACATGTTTGATATAAATGTCATGCTACTGCCTCAGAATCAGCACTGCAACTAGGACCAGGAGTATTGCTGCTGCTGGCAAGTGGAACCTGTCCTAGTCCTGCATCACTTGTTAACTCCATTCCCACTATGTCCACGGTGGTCTGTGTCACACTAGCCTGCTCCTCAACATCCTGTTGCCCTTGCAACTCAGCAGCGGCAGGAATTAGAGCAGTTGCAATTTCCACAAATTCCAAAACCTCACTGCTGCTCGTGAGGATGATGATGCCCATCCCCATCCCTGTCTTCTATTCCTTCTCAGTTTGGGCTAAAAAAGCAATCATTGTCTCTTCCACCCCAGCTTCTCCACCATCATCTTCACCACCACCACTAGTCCCTCCTTGCTGTTTCTGTTGCTGCTCTATTACAGACATCTCTCTGCTGTTTGGTGGAGGTGAAGAGAAATGTGACAGGGACTCCCCTAATTTCACACTTGCCAATTCTTGGTGACCTGAATAAGGAAGGCTGGCAGCACTAGTAACAGGCACAGGCAGCTGATTTGTGCTCCTGGTGGTGGTGGTACTATTGGAGCTAGGTAACATTCTGCTTTCTTCAGGATCCTGTTCCATGTGGACATTGCAGTGGAGGGAACAGGACTCCCAGGGTCAGGGGAGAGGTGTGGGCTCCCTTGACTGTTAATCTGGATGCTCTCAATTGCTTCCTCTACCACTCCCCTAACACTAGTTCCACCAGCTGCTTCACTATCACTGTTACTAATACTACCACTAACACCAACCACATCAATTTCAACCCCTGAATCTACCAACTCACAGTTAATAGTAATATGATGATGATTACCCCCTCTTTTACTCTTAACACTGACAAGCTGCTAGACCTTCTTAGTAGTAGTACTAGCACTGGAGGGACTGCTTGGTCATGGAAAGTGTGGCTTAGGCTCCCCTGCTGTTACACTTGGCATCATCTTCTCTTCCCCCCTTGAGTGTAACAAGGCACACTAGCAGCAGGATCAGCACTGGTGGCAGCAGGATTAGCACTGGCAGCATGCACAGCACTGGTGGCAGCAGGAGCAGCATGCCTGACAGCAGGCACAACAATGGTGGCAGCAGGAGAAGCATGTCAGACAGCAGGCACAGCAGTGGTGGCAGCAGGGGCCGCATGTCTGACAGTAAGCACAGGTAGCTGACATGTCCTACTCTAACTACTACCCTCTTCTTCTTCTTTCCTTGACATTAATTTCCCCAAGATCCCTAGGGGGGATTTAGGGGGACTGGCCAGTATTAGTTCTCTAGTGGACACTTTCACCTCCTCATCAGACTCATAGGACACATAAGGGTATTCCAGTTCCTCCTTTTATTAATTTTAAACTTGCTCATATTGATAGCAGTTACTATGAGCCTCTTCTGCCTCCATTTTTCCTCAAGATCACAGCAGAACAGCACAGCACATCTACCTCGCTCTGTAGCTTATTCTTTTTTGTTTCAGTTCCCAAATTATGTACCAGTTTTATAGCGAAAACGCAAAAAAAATTTAAATCATTGGGTGGAAACTTTCTAGCCATTGAAAAAATGGCAAAGAATTTTGGCCAATGGCCAAAAAATTTGAAGATTTTAAATGTTTGTAAAGTTGATTTTCCCACAAAAAAGAAGACAACAACATGGTTTTTGTGGATTTTTTCATGGGAACACAATTGGATCTTTTGCCCACCCCTACCACTGGGTCATCATGGCCAGGGTTTAATGCGGCTTTAAGCATTTGATTGCTAAAAGAATATTGCAATGTTAGTTCTATCTAGAGCTTATATTTCAAAGATCTTTTATTTATGAGTTTATTTCACGTAATTCAATATACAATGCTTTTGTAGCTGTTGAAAAGTAAGGATTAGGTATACATTTTAGTTTGTAATAATATAAAATTCTTAATGTCAGTGTGTTTTGGTTTAAAACCCAATTGAAATCATTGGGAATTTAGGGATTTTTTGTTTGTTCCCCATGATGCAGTTGGTTTTCCCCAGAATTCAGTTCTTCTTAGTAAAATAGCTTGTTGAGCTATTGATTGTAATGTCCCACCTCCATGCTGTATTCATTTCTTTAAGTTCGTATTTGTACTTTCGCTTTTTTCTAAAATATTTCTATTGAAATATTGAATATTGTGCAATGGTTTATTTATACATCTGCTCTGTACTGCTTTCTTGCACAATGGATGTAGAATACAGCTTTACTTGGAGTAGTTACATGATAAATTTATTTTAAAAAGACCAATATTGCCATCTAGAAGCCATTGCTTTCACAGCAGGCATAATACATTAACCTTGCCAAGTTTCTCTAAAGTGAAAATTCACAATTCCCACTTGATAAAGTTGGCATAATGTCTTGCTGGAATGCCAAGAACTGGAAATCTACATCTGTCACCAAAAAGGCAGAACCATGCAGCTCATGTTTTGTCATTTCTTTAGTCAGATAATCAATTCTGCACCGTATTTAACAATTGTGCTGTCTGTAAACGTTTCCAAACTTTGTTCTGGTTTCTAATGCGCCTTACTTAGGTATATGCATGATACAAAAATATGTGGTCAATATGATGTGTATACTTAACACTTAATTATCAAAAACAAAATAGTACTTGAATAATACATTATAACTATATGTCATATTGTACTGACATTTGAAAAATGCAATGTGTTTAAGGCTTATATCTATGAGGGTGATTTAATAAGAACTGGAGAAATTATTGAGCAAACCAACTCATAATTTAAATTGTGCATTTGACCAAATTGAAGCTAGTGTCATCTCCAATGCATTGCAGATCATTACATAAAAGACACTTATCATGTTTACTAACTTTTCTCCTATGTGAACAGAATTAGTAAAATAATGCCTTCTATCAACTGTTTGGGGAGTAAAAAATCTGTTCCATGCAATCTATGGGGACTATGGGTTTCACCTCATGTGAACTGAAATACTTAAAATGTTGTAATTCAGTTACTAATGTGAAGTCAACAAGACTGCCCCAGCAGTCACTTTTCTGTCCACCCATTCAACTTTCTTGCTAATACACAAGGCTTTACAATGGAGCCCCAGCATCACTGGCAGGCCCACTCCTAGTGAAGCAGACCTGCTGATAGTACAACCGCTCTTCAAATTTCAAAATGCAGTTCATTTTCATATATATATATATATATATATATATATATATATATATATATATATATATATATAAACAAATATATGTATTTTTTCTTATATAATAACTGTGAAAGAGTGCTGTAAGTAACTACACCTCTTACTCCAACTTACCATAAGTTAATCTTGTGCTTGCACGCTGCCATTCACCAACACATTCTTCACCAAATAAAACCTGAGTTATGGAAGCACTAACAGTTGTGGTGTCAAGGTGCAAATTCAAAGTGATACAAATTCAGACAAAAAGAGACACACATATGAGACTTTGCTTGTTCATGAAAGTTAATTTATTGGTTAACAGGGCTGGCGCCACCTATAGGCGAGGTAGGCGCCGGCCTAGGGCACACATTCTCTGAGGGCGCATCGGCCCCCGCTGCTGCTCACCACGTAAAAAAAAAAAATAATTTCAGTACTGGAGGTTGGGTGTGACAAGGCTGGTTTCGCCGTCACATTATACAGACGTCATGCTTGTAATTTCAGTATAAAGGGGAAGTAGGAGGGAAATTGGGTGTGCACTTTCCAGAGAATGGGGTCGGATTCAGTTTCAATGCAGTACAGCTTATACTGTAGCATGGACTGCACTCACATCACAAGGTACATTTTTGTAAAGTGATTTTACTGAAAACCAAATTTTTTTTTTTTTTAAATAACCACACATCTCGATACAGCATATGTAACACAATGTATTAAGCTTAAATTATATATTGATGAAACATCCCCTTTAAGCAGGGAAATCATTACACCCTGGCCTGTTGGTGGCCCTTGAGGACTGAACTTGGACAGCCCTGCTTTATAGTATAGTCAATGTCTATTTTCCAATCTGAATAAAACTTCATCATTTATACAAATTAAACTACGTGATTTGGAGCAACAGTGTGATACTTGATGTTAATTCTATTCGCAACATGCTAATTAACAATTATCAATAGCACAGCAATTACTTGCTCTGCTATTGATAATGACCCCAGTGTAGGTCTCTAAATACATTAATTCATATCATAGTATATAGTAAAATCTACCCAGCAAAGAACACATTAGCATAAAGTGTCACACTGTGCCACCAACAAAAAGTTTAATTTCTTACAAAACATTTTACATACAAAGGACTATTCAACGTGCAGTCCATCTTTCATTGTATAGAAAATAAACTAAACCTACATGAACATGGCAGTCCACTTTAATCATTGTATTTGTTATATATTTTGAAAATGCATATAGAATTCCATTTTTAGCTAAAGAATCTAAATTTTGGTTAATAAGAAAATGTTGAAATTACATATTACAGAGTACAGTTATAGACTCTTTTCTACTGTTCACACACCATCTTGTATTACAAGCACCAGAAAAAGCACTATTGGATATAATAAAAAAGCATGGAAGTCACTACTATATGAATGATCAAAAGCCATCAATTTCATGCTTAAAGGTCTGTTTCTTGTTTTCAACCTGGAGCATGTGATGGTACTAGCATGTGATGGTACTAATCTTCCTACAAGTTAAAGCAAAATTAGACTGTATGGTACAAATAATGCATTAGGATGGCCCTTTCTGGAAACCTATAAAATCCCCTGTATGACTAAAAAAGGGCTATGGCATCTTTCAAGAGATAGATCCCTCCCTCCCTGATGAGTTAAGTGACAGTATTACCAAAGATTCCACACTCATATATAGTAACATTGTCAACAGATATGTCAGGAGGGACTAGGATCTATTACCTGTATGGGGTCATTGAATCCCTGGGATGCACCGTTGAACTATACATTTTCTATTACTTTTTATGAATAGAATGTTTTTTTATTCTGCAGAAAGATTTGGATAAACTGTGTAAATGGTGGGGATGGGCGAAAATTTTCGCCTCAAACTGAAATTGGCGAATAATGGCACTTTCCGTTTGGTGAATAATTCCCTGCAAAAAGTGCAGTTTTTCCACTTTTTCCCACCTTTTCCACCCATTGAAACTGATGGGAAGAAAAATATTTCTCCACCACACAAACATTTTCTACAGCCATATAAAAGGCTGTCAGGCTCTCACAGCAGCCATTCTGTGTTTGTGAGAGGAGAGAGCAGCATGTTTTTGAGCTAGAGGGGAATTGAAACTTAGTTGAGGGTGCCATTTAGGTAGGACATTTTTTCTCTGTATTAGGGGAGTCCGGGAGTACTCTAGGGGATAAGAAGGGAGGAAGGAGGTTGACCTCCCAATACTCCAAAATTCCATGTGACTGACTGGTAAGACACAGGCAGCTAGGGACCTATTTGCTTGCTGATCTTGCTGATATTGTCTCTGTGTTGGGTGGGGAAGTCTGGGGAAAGAAGTTGTTGATTTTGTTTTCAGTTATAATTTTTTTGGACAGACTGTGATAAGACAACAGGGTTATTTTTATAAATAAAAATAAATAAATAAAAAAGAATAAATAACTAAACATCTTAGTGACAGACAGCTGATTGGGTTTAGGCAAAGTATCACACAGCTCCATCAGTTGTGTTGTGTACCGTACAGTAAAAAAACACAGTGTAGTTGCGTAATGTCCAGCAAAAGCACAAGGGGACGGGGAGGGGTGGAGCAGTGCAGGGACATGAAAGTAAAGTAGTATTTCAAAAACTGACTGCAGCAATGGTTGCTGGAGAGTGTGCAATCAATGATGATGATCCCTCTACTCCAAGGGAGGATGCAGTTTGTCAAGGTCCCAGCAAAACTAGTTCCAGCACCACCAGTGCCAGTAGAAATATAGAACCATATAAGAAGAACACTGAAGAAGACAACAAGTCGCATTCAAGTGTTGATGATGCAGGCAACTGTGTAGTGTAATAGAGGAAAGTGTAGCATCTGAATCGCCTGCTGCATCAGACAGCAAGACAACCAAGCACCAAAACACCTGTCCTCAAAGTAGTAGCAAATTTTGTTACAGTAAAAGTAAAAATAAATTGTTTGATACCTCTAAAAGCTTAGAGGAATATAAGGGCAGTTTTGGGCAAGAACTGTCAGATGATGCTGATGCTGTTGAGGATGACCTAATGATGACTGATGATGATTCAGATCAAGAATATATCCCTCCTTCCCAAGCCCAATAAAGACTTGACCCTTTGCAGCAGTTATCTCCTTATTTCGTTGTTGAACCTCAATGTAAAAATTTTTGCTAAAGTCTTGGCCAATAGGATCCACCCGCATCTTCCCCATCTCCTACATCCCGATCAAAGCGGTTTCGTGCCAGGCTGTCAAGCCTATCATAATACAGCCACTGTCCTATATCTGATTCATCTGGCGCGTAAACGTGGCACTCCTGCCATTCTCCTTAGTACCGATGCTGAAAAAGCGTTCGATAAGGTGAACTGGCTATACCTTAGAGTGGTTCTAGAGAATGCAGGCTTCGGACATTCTATGGTCCGATGCATACTGAGCTTGTATACATCGCCATCTGTGAGGATTCAGGTTAATGGTATCTACTCAGACCCATTCAGAATTAATAATGGTACCAGGCAAGGGTGCCCACTTTCACCTATCCTATTCAACTTAACACTAGAACAACTTTTGGCATTAATCCAAACCGAACCTTCTATTCATGGTCTCCGGGTGGGTGATCGTACACACAAGGTGATGGCATTTGCTGGTGACGTATTGCTATTCGTTACTAAACCAGAGATATCTCTAAGATCTATTCTCCACACGTATCACGGTGCCCGTGATCTCTCTCTCTGTCACTCTCGCTTGTGGGGTGCTCCGATTGGCTGAGTCTGTTTGGCCCGCCCCTGGTGACCTTTTTATGCCTGGCCATTGACACCTGTCAGGTCCCCTTTAGTGGTGTTCCAGAGCCAGTGTTGCTGTTGCTGTGTTCCAGTGTTCCTGATTCCTGTGTACCGATTTGGCCTGTTTTGACTACGCTCCTGTGTTCCTGCTTCGTGATCTGACCCGGCTTGGCTGACGTTCCTGCTCGTGACTGATCTGGCTTGCCTGAGAACCACCTCCGTGACCCGACCCGGCTTGGCTGACTTCCTGCTCCGTGACCTGAACCGGCTTGCTTCAGAACCTGCCTTGTTCCTGCTTCCTGCTGACCGGTGTCACCATGGCGACATTCTGACTTCCGCTGAGCTTGTGACCGGGCTGATCGTATTTGCCTCTTTAACACTTGCAGAGCCGTGTCCCCAGTGCTGAGTCTCCATTACTCTTGCAGAGCTGTGCTTCCGTTGCTGAGCCTTCCTTTCACTTGCAGAGAGATAACCACTATTGCTGAGCCTCCGATCCTTGAGCTGCTATTAACCCTTGCAGTGCTGCTGTCTCCTTATATGAGCCTTCATTTACACTTGCAGAGCCGATGCTGTTGATCCGCTACATCTGCTGAGCCAGCCACGTTATCAGCCTTGTCTAGATGGCGGCTCACCTTGTCAACTAGCAGAGTAGTCGGTTTCCGTTACCGTGCCCGCGGGAGGTGCTCTTGGCTCTTGCTCTAGCTGTGTTCTCTCCGCTACATGCCCGATGGGGCTTTTGGCTCTAGCACTTGCAGCACAGAGTGGTCTCCGTTGTTACACCCATGGGGGCTATTGGCTCAAACACTTGCAGCGGAGGGTGGTCTCCGTTGTTACGCCCGTGGGGGCTATTGGCTCAAGCTCTTGCAGTGCAGGTTGTCTCCAGTATATGCCCGTGGGGTCTATTGGCTCAAGCTAATCCTGTGCAGTTGGTCTCCGTTATTACGCCCGTGGGGGCTATTGGCAAGCTCTTGCAGTGTAGCCATCTCCGTTGTTATGCTCGTGGGGCTATTGACTCAGGCTCCTGCAGTCTAAATTGTCTCCAATATACGCCCGTGGGGGCTATTGGCTCAAGCTATCCTGTGCAGTTTAAATTGTCTCCGTTACTACACCCATGGGGGCTATCGACTGCAACTTCTCTGCAGACTCTGCCACAATCCCGATACAGCCTAGCAGCTTTCTAGCCTTAAGAACTTTAGGTGTTTCATCATCTAACACCAGTTGCTGCCTTTTCACCACCTTAGGCGTGCCAAACACCTCAACAGAGACTGACTGATTATTGTATTTAACCATTGAGTATCCTCGCTACTGTGTACCTGTCCTGAGACAGTATATGTGATACTTTTGTTTCTGTATACTGGGCCTGTGAAGGCATATCTGTCAATATATCGCTATTATTTTGTGTTGCCTGTAGAGGGCGATCTTTGCTCTTTATTTTAATAAAACTGTATTTTATTCTAACCTGCTGGTCTGAGTGTCTAAAAAAACGTTACAACACGATTGATTCGTATTCCACGGTTTCGGGGGCCCGAATCAATTTATCCAAATCAGAAATTCTAAATATTATAATGGACAGTAGACAGGAATGAAAGTTCCACGGGAAATTTCCCTTCAAATGGGCTGAATCCTCCATTACATATTTAGGGGTTCATATCTCACCCGATATCTCTGCCCTACCTACTGAGAACTTAGACCCTATCTTAAAGTCCCTTCATGATGATTTTGGACGATGGCACTCCCTGACACTTTCTTGGTTTGGGAGAATCAATGTTGTAAAGATGTTGATTCTTCCCAAAGTTGTATACCTACTACACTCTTTACCGATTCATTTCCACTCCTCTTTGTTACGTGAACTGAGAACTTTTCTCCTGACGAGACCTCCTTGTTTTGGGGGTCTTGGTGTGCCGGACTTCCAGGGTTACTATTAGGCATCAGCCATCGCTAAATTCTTGGATTTAGCCAAGAATGGCAACTCCTATTGGACGTTGTCTCTCTTTGATAGCGCATCCAGAATAGATTTGCTTCAACTTTTATGGGTTGACTCAAACTCCTTGCCGAAGTCTTATTGGGATCACTCTGTGCTTGGTCACCTCCTCTGAATTTGGCATGATTGTAACTCAGAGCTCCGTCTATCCTCGTTTCCCTCCACACTAAAATCTTTAGTGGGTAGTCCTGACTCCCCGAGGGGCCTCCCGCCATCGACCTTCGAGGAATGGAAACTCAAACACTTAGACACATTGGGAGCTCTACGGTCTATTTCGATCCCCCTTTCCAGAGAACATCTCCAGGCGAAACTGGAACCTCATAAGCTGTCCTGGTGGTCATACCTCCAGGCAAGAACCTGGTTTTCCAGGTTCTCTGGTTTGGATGCAGGTGGGAGGAGCCTCACAACCTTTGAAACGGCAATCTTGTCCCCATCAGAATCCCTGTGCCCCCTTTCATTTTCGTACGCTCTGTTGAGACCTGTCTCGTGTTTTACTAAACCTTATTTTCTAGTACTTTGGCAAAAGGACCTTCAGGTTTCTCTTGACTTCAACTTATGGACCTATGCCTTTGTTAACAATTACAAGTATGCTAGGTCAACTAGATTGCAAAAACTGAATTTCAAGATTATCTCCAGGTGGTATCTTACCACTCTTAAGTTGGCTAACATTTACCCTTCAGCGTCCCTTTTCTGCTGGAGGTGCCATAAGGGCACAGGATCTTTGTTTCATTTATGGTGGACATGCCCTCTGATTACCACCTTTTGGGAAAAGGTTCACCTACAACTGAATTCCGTATTTGACCTTACGCTGTCGCTTGAGCCGTTATTCTTTTTGTTCTCTATCTCACAAGATCCTCCGGATCCTGTAGTAGTCCAGAACAAAAAAACCTTACTTCCTGTACTAAACGAGGCCAAATCAATCATACCATTTTTGTGGAAGCAAAATGTGTCCCTAGATATTTCTGTGTGGTTTAATAGAGTTGACGCAATGCTGTCCATGGAAAGGTGTCATGCACAGGTCACTAACTCTCTTCCTAGGTTTAAAGAATTATGGAACACATGGTGCTCTGGGACCCCTACATCTGTTTCAGTTACACATTCTTAAGATCTACAAAGGTCCTGGTTATATTCTTTTTCTACTTCAACCTACCTTGGTGTTGGGTGATGTCAATAATATGTCAATAATATGGCAAAACTATGTCAATATTCCTATAGTGCGTCTGGCTCTGACGCAGTCTACCTCCTCCCAATTATTCAGGTCTTTCATCTCTCTCTCTTTCCTCCATCTCCTTACTCCTCTTTCTTTCCTCTTCCATTTCTTCCTTTCCCTTCTGAAACTCACTCATCTTCCATATCCTCATCTTTCTTTGCACTTCCTTGTCGATGCATTATCATTCTTTTCCACAGTTCAATCTTATTTCTGCATTCTACCGCGATTTACATTCCCACATACATACTTGTGCACTTCTACATATTTGCATCCTGACATCCCCAGAGTCTATAATATTTTGGGCACCACTTCCCCCTTGATGTGATGATGGCTATCTATAGATCTGTTATGTCCCTAGCTTTGTGCCCCCGGGACTCTCTTCTTATGTTGAACCTCTGGTTTATGTTCCATTGGTATGCACTGTCACTATACTGTTCTAAGGCTAATTTCTCTAATTTCATGCTATAGGTCATTACTCTGTTTCTTTACCCAGGATTATAACTGTCATGGCCATTTGTACATTTTCCTGATGTTGTGGATTCATATATTTACATCTGTTTAAATATACCTGAACTGTATTACTCTACTTGTGTTTTGTAAACCTAATTCTTCAATAAACATTTAAAAAAAAAAATATATATATATATCCCTCAAACATCCTTATCTTGTTCAGATACAGATGAAGTTGATAGTGAGGACGATGGCAGGGCTATAAGGTTAGCAGAAAGTCAAAGGCTGTATCTTCCACCATTTGTATGGAGCACTGTGCCTGTCTATAAAGTGTTTGAGAAATCCATTGTAAAGTCTGACCCTGGACAAGTACAGATGTCAAAAAGCACACATTCACCCTATCAGTCATCATCAGCATCATCACCTCTTCAAAGTCCAAGTCCCACTCAGCCACACACACCTGTTTTGAGTACCCAGCAACAGCAACACAGGTTAACATCCAAAGTAGTGGCAGTAGAATTACATCAACATCCAGCTCCAGTAGTAGTAGTAGTAGCAGAAACCACACATGACAGACAAAGCCAGGGCAAATATATTAACAGCAGCACAGATGAGGAGTTGGAGGAGGGATGTGAAAAAGGGTTGCCATCATCTACTTCACTTGGGACCACTGCTATGAGCAACAAGTAATGTGTCACTAATCTGAGAAGCAAGATAGAGATTTGAAGCAAAAATGACAATAGTAAAAACTATGTACTTGCACAAATCACAACCATACCAGCCAGTCCCCCACTATTACCACTACAATACACATCTGTCACAAATACAGGCAAAAAATGTGTTAACATATGCAGAAAATTTGTTATAATAGGTGAAAAGGAGGACATTTTTGCATAGGCAGAAAGGTGAAATTTTTCACGGGAAAAGCGAAAAATCTGCACATTTTCACAAAAAGTCATGCAGGAAATTTTTCACACTTTTCACCCACCCCTAGTAAATGGCAGGTGAGTTTTCATGTAGACAAATGTAAGATTATGAGTTTGAGTTATAGAAATGAACATGCTACATGTATACTACCTGGTGTTCTTTATTATTTACCAGTATTGAAGTATAGTAAGACTAGTTGAACAGCCTGTTACACGGGCCACAGTGCCACTGCCACCCAGTCGCAGGGCAGTCACACGCAGTAGAGACTGCCCGCGCCACGGCTGATACAGAGCAGGACACTCCTTCGGAGCATCCAGCTCCATATCAGCCGCGGTGTGGGCAGTCTCTACTGTGCAAGACTGCCGCACGCGCAGCAGTGTGTACTGCGCATGTCATGGCGTTACACACAATTTAGCGAATTATTATATAGGATAATAGGCTTAACCCTTTGAATGCCAGAAGAGTAAGCATCACATTGGAAAGCAATGCATTGCATACCCCTTTGGCAGGCAAAGGGTTAACAACAGAGCAGTGCTGTTTATCTGCTGCAAGAGTCAGTATTGTATTATTGTATAAAAAGTGGTATAGATGCTCAGAATGGGAGTGTAATTCTAGCTCTATAAATTCTTGGTAAGAGCTCATCTTATATATGGAGTGCAGTTTTTGGCCCCAGTTCACATGAAAAGACATTGTTGAACTGAAAAAACTACAGTAATAAATTGATAAAGGATTTTGAAAATGTTATTTATAAAGAGCTAGACCAACCAAATTGTTTTTTTGTTTACATTAGAAGCATCTAAGGGAGTATAGGACTGCTATTTACCAAGATAGTCAGCGCTGATATAGAGAACTCTCCAGGGGAAAAAATGAACTCGTAGTTGAGCACAAAAAAAGGGACAGCTCTTTAAACTACAGAAAAGACACTTCTGATGACAACAAAGGCAGTAAAAATGTAATATTCTTATCCTAAGAAGACTGAGTTGGAAGATATTATAGATAATTTAAAATAAGTGTTGGATACCCTTTTATCCAAGAACAATATAGAGCCGTTGATTTTAACAAAAGTAGGATGTCAATTCAAAAAGAAACTGAATTGTTTTTTAGAGTCAGGGAGAGTCAACTGCACCATAGAGGACAAATGAAAATTCCCTTAATTACCATTGGTTTAAATTGCTTCTCAATGCCTTTGATAAATCTCTATAATTCAAAGGTTTAATACATAATTTAAATCAATGAGAATATGTATATGTTCCCTGTAGTGCAGTTAGAAAGATCCAGCATTTCTCTTTAGCTTTCTGAATATTGTCCCATCTCTAATATAATAAAAGCAATGAGGTTTGCATTTTGGAAGTAACCATTATAGATATGCCATTAACTAAGTATCAGTGTGAGCATGAGCACACACTACTGTATTATAAATATGCTGATGAATGAAGAGATCATTCACAAGGTACTCTATATATTTATTTTCTGTTCTCATAAGTTACTTGAAAAAGCCGCAATGCTTCACCAGTCAAGCTGCCCATGAGATTTACCGATGCTTCCTTGTGTTCTTTCATAGCTCTTGGTACAGTGGATGCAATGTATAGAAATTCCACATGCATGATTGGCTGATGCACAAAACAAAGAGCAACCAAAAGTGTAATTCAATCAACTATCATAAAATAGATGGAAAGAAAAGTGCATAAATAATTTGGTCAGCACAGGTTAACCCTTTGAGTGGCAGAAGGGTACACAATGCATTACTTCGCAATGAGTTCCATACCTATCTGACACTCAAAGGGTTAAGCTGACAAACCAACTTACAGAGAGAATGCCCCATCTCCATTCAGGTGACACATTAAATCCAATCAAAATCAACATAAGGGCGACTCCAATTCTATAAAAAAATTATTTATTACAATAGATAAATGAAGACTCAGGAGGGCAGAGCTCAATGGATCCACCTAATCTCAGCCAGTCAAAGCAATGTAGTTAAAACATCAATGTTTTATTCCATGTTGCCATAAAAATAAGATAAATCATCAGATCACAAGAAAATAGTGATAGCCACTACAAGAGGCACCGAACATATTTTGTGAAATGATCACAGACATCCAAAAGTAATCAATTAATGAAATGTGTTAGGAGCCTAGTGTTTTGGCTATTGTTCTTTCCATTTGATCTGATGATTGTTTTTATGGCAATATGGAAAAAAAGATTGATGTTTTAACTACATTGCCTTGACTGGCTGAGATTAGGCAGTCCATTGAGCTCTCCCCTCCTGTGCCTTCATGTTTGCTGAAGTCTTTGCCAAGACTGATGGGAGAAGCCCTGGACCTTCTACCCTTTGATTAACAGGTGGGACAATATTAGTTTTATTTGTTTATTCCGTGCTAGTAGCAACCCTTTGTAATTATTCATATATGATTTATTAAAATACATAAATACAAAAAGATGAAATAAAAAAGATAAAATAAGACATATACAAAGTGAAAAGGCCAAAAAACTATATACATTTTGCAGTGTCAACCACTGCTTTCTCAAAGGCTAAATACACTGTAGATCTTTAATGTATTTGGCTTCACCTTTGAGAAAGCAGTGATTTATACTGTGAAACACATCAGATATATTTGTGGGCCTTTTCACTTTGTATATGTCTTATTTTATCTTTTTGTATTTATATATTTCATGTATTTTTTTTATGGAATCAGAGCTGCCTTTATGTTGTGGTCCTTCAGGATTCAATTCTGCGTGTGATTTGATCAGAGATGGGGTAATCTCTCTGTAAGCTTGTCAGCTTATCCTGATCTGACCAACTTATTTGTGAGTACCCACTTTTCTATATAATTTATCATATTTGATATTGGTCTCTCTCTCTTGTTTTTTTGTGCATGCTTTATTGCTTGAGAGGTTCAGATGTGCTGCCCATTTTGACAGCAGTTTACATCCTTTTGTTGTTGTCGGACCTGGGGCAGCTCATTATCCCGTGAAGACATTTGAGCTGTTTTCTATGTAATTTGGGAAACAGGCAATTATTTTGTGAATATTCTCTCACTGAGGTGGGTGCATAATTGGAGGCATATTATTGCTCTTCGATTCAACACAAGGGGCCCCCTTGTTCACTTTCTACATGATTGGTTGATGCCTATTTGGGCCATGATTTATTGGCCTTCAGATCATCCATCCAAATCAGGGATTGGCATCATGAGGCCTTCCAGCTCTTGAAAACTACAACTTCTATAATCCTACACCAGCCAATGGGAATTTTGAGACTTGAAGTCCTCAAATGCTGGGTGATGTTAGGTTGTCCCCTAATTCAAACAAAGGGAATCTGCCACCAGTTCACATAACTAGCCTAATATATGTATATATGTTAGGTTAGCAGAGCATTAGAAATGTTGAGTCAGTGTCAGTTGTGTGAGCAAGCCCATAACAAATTGGCAGTGTGAACCTGCAGTACTATGCACATACTGATGCAGTTCCAATGAATGCACAGTATGCTCAAGAGCTATCCCATGGTATATGCCAAGTGACAGCAGGCTGTGGCATATGAGAAGTCAGATTGAGCGACATTACAAACAGACCCTAGCAATGTTCAGATAAATGATCCTTCATGATGCAAAGCACTCTGAGAATTGGGAATATCATAGCTGCAATAAATTAATTACCACTAGACTGTAATCAGGAAGGTAAAGAGAAGCAGTTATGTGGCAAACCAACTGCACAATAGGAAAAAAAAATTAAAATCCAAACATTTCTTGTAGCCTAGTTCCTGTAGTATGAATCAAGAGACATCTGTGAAATTTCAAGGCAGTACCTTTTTTGAGAAGTTACTTCAACCCCAGTTGCAGCTGCATGTCCAATAGGTCTTAACTGATATGGTATGGGTTAGGCATCACATCACTTCTCCTCAGGGTTAAAATAAAGGTGATGTACTGGATATATTAGGTCAAGGGGTTTCCTGACATTCCCCAATTCTTTTGTTTCTCCTTGATCTCCTTTTATTGATATAAATAATTTTTTTAGCCAGCTGTTCATTTTTACTACTTTAATAATTTCCCTAACTGGCACTGATTCAACTATGCAGGTAAGCTCACAAGGCCCTGTTGTCCACACCAGACTATGTGAGGAGATTGGTATAATTTTTCCTATATCTTGGGCAAAATGTATGGGCTTGGAGTGCCATTGGCATATTCCACCCTTTAAGATTTGGGGAAATGCTCTCTTTGCCCAAAAGTACACATGGGAATGGCAATCTTAATCACATTCCTATTCAACTAATGTCTTAATAGATAGGAACTTTAAAGCACTGTTAATTAATTAATTTAGTTAAGGGATTAAGAACTCAAGCTAAATAATACTTGTAGCCTAAGGAGTGGGTATTTTTCTCTAGAATGTATAGCTCTATGTGTTAAAATGTATATGTGCTTCTAAATGTTTGAATCAGAGTGTGCATATTAATCTGTCTCAGTTGTGTTTTTGCTTTAACCTCTGCACATCCATTAACTGTTAATTGGTAATATAATTTTAAGATTTAACATATAAATTAAGAGTAGGGATCAAATGGGGTTAAGGTAAGCTCATTTAGCTCCCTGACTCTTTCCACTACCATTAGCTGCATACACACTACTGGTTTGCACATACTACTTTGTTAACCATTCCATGGCATAAATGAGCAATAACAGAAATACACGTATTAATGTGTTAAACCCTCCACTGCAATTGTATATAAGATGTCTTATTAATCATGTAGTATAATATTTTCAGTTTAGATGATTAAAATACAATTTGACAACTCCAGTCCTGATCCTCCTCCAACAGCACAGGTTTTAAACAAATTCTTCCCATTAGCATATGTGGATAAGTCATTAACAAATATGTATCTATCATTTGCACAGTTGAATCTGTCAAAGTGATTGAACCATTGAATAATCCATCTGTGAGTTTATCGTTAAAACCTGCACCTGTTGATAAGGCTTGAATACTGAGTTTCAGAAAAAGTGGCTTAAGGAATTTTGGTACAATCAGTTCCTCTGCACACATATGATGATTTTGCCTTAGGATTAAGGAACTAAATACACATTATTTCTTGAATATTATTAAATTGCCAGTGACATAATTCCTGAACTTGTGTATAAATAAAAATATATAGAAATAGATCAAAATATAAATTATATTTCTATGATTCTATGGCTGTTGCCATGCACACAACATCTCTGAAAACAGCAATTTCCAAGAGTAATCCAAAAGATTAATTTTATATGTAATTTAACTCCTTGAGTGCCAAAGGGGTATGCAAAGCATTGCACAGCAATGTTTTGACTTTACCTTTACCTATTCTGTAAGTCCACTGTATGTAAATTCAGATTGTCTATATTTTTATTTCCATTCATTTTTTGCATTTCTATGTGCCTGAGAGGAACAAAACTGAATTTCTTTTTCCAAAAAGTAGGGGTGGGCAAAAGGTCCCATCATGTTCCCATGAAAAAAATCAGTGAAAACCATGTTGTTGTCCACTTTTTCACTGGAAAAACTGCTTTAAACACAGTGATTCAAATCTTAGCAGTTTTCTCCCATTAGCAAAAAAGAAACAAATCAATGGCTAGAAAGTTTTCGCACCTTGATTAACGTGTTTTTCAGCTTTTCCTATAAAAACATGCCATTTTCCAGGTAGTAAACACAATAGAAGCAGCTACAGAGCAATGTAGATGTGCTGTGCTGTTCTGCTGTGAGTTAGTAGCAAAACTGAGACAGGAGAGGCTCAAAGTGACTGCTATCACTAAGATCCAGTTTATAAACAATAAAAGGAGGAGCTGAAAGGAAGTGGCCACTACAAACACAATGCTGGCCAGTTCCCCTAAAAGAGCCCTAAGGGTCTTAGGGAAATGAATCTCAAGGGAGGAAGAAGATGGTAGTAGAGAGGGCAGGATAGGTCAGCTGCCTATGCCTGCTGCCAGACGTGCTGCGCCTATTGCTATGGCAAAACCTGCTGCCAGGGCTGAACCTACTGCCATTGTGTGCGTAATTCTCAGGACGGGTGGGGAAGAAAAAATTATAGCAGGGGACCCTAAGTCACAGTTGCCATCCTCAAGCAGTCCCCCCACTATTATTACTACTAAGAATGTCCAGCAGCTATAGTGTTAGGAGTGAAGGAGTGGCTGATCATCATATTACTAGTGACTGTGAGGAAGAAGACCCGGGGCTGAAATTTATGTGGTTGGTGTTATTGGTAGTAACAGTGTTGGTGAAGCAGCTAGTGGGACTAGCTTTAGGAGAGTAGTAGGGGAAGCAATACAGAGCATCCAGACTAGCGGTCAAGGGAGCCCATGCCATTCCCCTGAACCTGGGAGTCCCTTTCCCCCCACGGCATTGTCCAGGTGGAACATGATACTGAAGAAGTCAGAATTGTTACCTAGCAGCTAGGAATGGGTGAAAATGTTTGCCTCAAACTGAAATCGGTAAAAAATTACACTTTCCACTTGGTGAAAAATTTCCTGCAAAAAGTGGCATTTTTTACCCCTTTTTCATGCCTTTTTTTTCCCTAGCTCATTGCATGGAAATCAATGAGTAGAATAATTTTTCTCCACCTCACAAAAGTTTTCCACAGCCATATAAAAGGCTGTCAGGCTCTCACAGCAGCCATTCTGTGTTTGTGAGAGCAGAGAGCAGCATGCTTTTGAGCTAGAGAAGATAGGGGAATAAAGGGGAATTAAAGCTTAGTCCAGGGAGTCATTTAGGTAGGACATTTGTTCTCTGTAGTAGGGGAGTCTGGGGGCACATTGGGGAGAAGAAGGAAAGAAGGAGGTTGACCCAAAATACCCCAACATTTCGTGTGACTGACTGGAAAGACAAAGGCAGCTGGGGTCCAAATTGCTTGCTGATTATACTTTTAATGTCTTGGTGCTTGGGGACTAACTGTGATAAGATATGGTAGACAACTCTAAAAAATATAAATAAATAATAATAAAAAATGACTGAGAGCTCTGTGACTGAGGCAGACTTGATAGACAGCAGATGACTAGGGATGGGTGAAACTTTCTGCCTCAAACTGAAATTGGCGTAAAATGTCACTTTCCACTTGGCAAAAAAATTCCTGCGAAAAGTGCTGATTTTCCACTTTTTTCTGCTTTTTTCGACCATTAAATTCAATGGGACCATAGAAGTTACACACAACACATTACAAATAATATTTTATTTCCCAAACGCATTATATAAAAGGGGCATGAGGCTGCCTGTGTTTGTGGGGTGTAGGGAAAGAATCAGTTGAACAGGGAATGTTTTTGGGGGTTGTTTACTGGGAAAATAAAAGAAAATAAAAACCATAAGCATGGTATAAAGGGGTCTGAGAAGGGTGCCTGTTTTGGTGAATGAATGAACCATTTGAACAGGGATTTTGTTTTGGGGGAGTTTCTTGACTGCTATTGAGGGACAGTTAATAAAAAAATAAACCAATAAAATAAAATAAGACATTTGTATTTAAAGTGACAGAGACAGGAACCCCCTGACATAAGCTGCCACTGGGGTTGACTAATACTTGATAGAGTATTTTGTAGAGTATGATTTGTTTGATTTGTTGTTAGAGGCCTTTGTAGGACTTAGACTTATTAGAGGCCCAAGCCCTGAAGAAACATTGATTGTAGGACTTAAGCTTGTTTGGCACAAGCCCTAAGGAAACATTGATTTGTAGGACTTAAGCTAGTTTGGTACAAGTCCTCAGGAAAAATTGATTTGTAGGACTTAGGCTTGTTAGAAACAAACCCCCCAAAAATTGTTTATTTTTTTGTAGGATTATTTTTTTTTTTTCAAAACACAAGCCCAGTGTCCACTGTCAAATGTCCTCCTGAGTTGCAACTGCTGTTCGTACTGCTGCTGCTGAGTTGTTTAAGCAGCAGGATGATTAGGCAGCTGAAAAGGAATGGGATCAACAATAGCAGTAACATGGAAGATGGATGATGAAGGTTCCACTTGCCATGACTGGCTCCAGTGATGAGCCTGAGGCAGTAGCAGAAGAATAAGTAGCCCCCAGTATATGTGGAGAAAAGAACAAGTTGACCATTAAATCTTTTCCACCTGTCCCTCCTCCAAAATCATCATGAGTGTGTTGTTATTAGAATATATATTTTTCCCTTGAGAACGGGAACTGTGGATTCCATCAACAACTGCAATGTGCACAGTGTGTGTGTGGTAAATAACATCTGGGGACACAACTGCCACTGTCACTGTACCCTTTGTCCAGACCCCGCTAAGGACACATGACAACTTGCTGACAGTTTAATAGTAATGATGAACTCTCCCTGCCAGAATCCTAGCATATTCTGTGGGATGGAATCTCCTTAGATGCCACCTGATGACCTGGTATTGATTCACCTTCACCACACTGGCATGTGTGGTCACTGCACCACCCAGTGTGCAATGGGTAGAGATAAACTGCCATATCCTAACATTAACAGAGTGGCTATCATTTGGCGGGGGAGGTAACGATGAATGAGGTGGATTGGCAGGAGATGTACTTGTTACCCTAGAGGAAGAAGGTGATGTTGATGGCGAGCTACTTGTTTCACTCGTTATGGAACTTCCAGTGTCTGTCTGGGTTTCTTTATTCTTCTTCCTCTTTGATCTCCACCTTTCTGGAGAGTCAGGAGATACAGTAACAGCGGTGCTAGATTTCTGTAATGGATGTTTATCTTTAACATGTTTTGAGTAAATGTCATGGTTTCTGTGTTTCATGTGTGTTATCAGGGCGGTTGTGCCAAGGTGTGTCCCCTTCTCACTAACTTGTCACAAATGTTGCACTGTACCATTGTTGATGATGACTGCACTGTTCCTGCCGGAAAAGAATAATAGTCCCACACCCATGATAGGGAACAGGTGGAAAAGAATGGCCTCCACATATCCCTTCACTTTCTGTGGCAGCGGATAATGTTGCTGCTGTTGCTGCTACTGCCTCAGATTTAGCACTGCAACTAGGATCAGGAGAACTATTGCTACTGCTGGGAAGTGGAACCTGTCCTAGTCCCGCATTACTTGTTGACCACATTCCCACTGTGTCCACAGTGGTCTGTGGCACACTACCCTGCTCCTCTGCACCCTGCTGCCCTTTCATCTCAGCAGCAGCAGAAGTTAGAGCAGTTGCAGTTTCCACTAATTTCAAAAGCTGACTGCTAGTGGTGGTGGTGATGCCCATCCTCATCCCTGTCTCCCATTCCTTCTCAGTTTCTGATAAAAAGGCCATCAATGTCTCTTCCACCCCAGCTTCTCCAACACCACCACCACCACTAGTCCCTACTTGCTGCTGCTCTATTCCAGACATCTCACTGCTGCTTGGAGGAGGTGACGAGCAATGTGACAGAGGGCCCCCTGCTGTCATACATGGCATCATTTTCTCCTTCCTTCCCCCCTGAGTACTACAAGAAACACTAGCAGCAGGCAAAGTATTGGTGGCAGCAGGTTTAGAACTGGCAGAAGGTTCAGCACTGGCAGCAGGTTCAACACGAGTGGCAGCACATCTGACAGCAGGTACAACACTAGTGGCTGCAGGTACAGCAATGGTGGCACTGGCAGCAGGGGCAGCACTTCTTGCAGCAGGCACAGGCAGCTGACCTGTCCTGCTTTCACTAGTACTACCCTTTTTTCCCTCCCTTCCCATTCCCTTTTCTCCCTTTTTTCCCATTCCCTTTTCTCCCTCCCTTCCCATTAAATTCCCCAAGATCCCTTGGGTTGATTTAGGGGGACTGGACAGCATTGGTACAGTAGTGGTCCCTTACTCCATAATGGTCCTTCCAGCTCCTCCATTGATTATTTTTTACCCTGCTCATAGTGATAGGAGTCACTATGAGCCTCTCCTGCCTCAATTTTTTACAAAATATCACAAGAGAACAGCACAACACGTTTATCTCACTCTGTAGCTGCTTCTATTGTGTCTGCCTTCAGCGAAAACATCACGTTTTTATAGTGGAAGTGCGAATACAATGTAAATCAATGGGTGGAAACTTTCTAGCCATTGAAAATATGGTGAAAAATTTTGGCCAATGGGCGAAAAATGCGAACATTTTAACCGCTGTTTTCAAAGCGGATTTTCCCGTGAAAAAGCAGATAACAACATGGTTTTCACAAAATTTCCCCCTGGAACACTGAGACAACTTTCGCCCATCCCTACAGATGACATTGAGAATTTTGTTGAGGGCCAAGGCAAGACATCACACTCCATCAGGTGTGTACTGTAAAAGCACTCATAGTAGTTGAGCAATGTCTAGCAAATGCACAAACGGAAGGAGGAAAGGTGGAGCAGTGCAGGGACGTGGGAGTAAAGTGGTAGTACAAAAACTGACTGCAACAATCATTGCTGCAGCATGTGCAATAAATGATGATGACCCCTCTCCTCCAGGGGTGGATGCAGTTTGTCAAAGTCCCACCAATCACACCACGTTAGTCCCCCAACTTCACTACCATACGCATCTTACACATTGTAAGTTGTACTTTATTTTTATTTTTTAATCACTTGACATCATCATGAATACTTGACAGTGTCACTTAAGCAGGAAGCAAGTGTTGTGGGCAACCCTCAGAAGAAGTAATAGGCTGGGAAATGTTGCACAATATTAAACATAGGAAAAAATTGTGTTGGACTAGGAAAAAAATGTGTTGAAAGACAATAAAATTTGTTGAATAGGCAAACAAATGTTAGACTATGCAAAAAATGTGTTAGAATAGGAGAATAATGTGTTGGAGAAGGCAAAAAATTTGCTGGGATAGGCAAAAAGGAAGAAAATTTTGCATTGGAGAAAAAAGAGAAAACTTTCAGGAAAAATAAGAAAATCGTCCGTTTTTCATGAAAAGTCATGTAGGAAATTTCTCTCACTTTTCTCCCACCCCTAATAGCAGCAATAATACCACCTCCACCACCAGGAGCACAGATCAGCGGCCTTTGCCTGCTGATAGTGCTACCAGTCTGCCTTCTTCAGTTAACCAAGAAATTCAACTGTGACATTAGGTGACCCTTGTTACATTTCTCATCTCCTCCTCCAGCTGGTGAGATGTCTGTAATAGAGCAGCAGCATGGAGGGACTGGTGGTGGTAGTGATGATGATGGTGGAGAAGATTGGGGTGAAAGAGACATTGATAGCCTTTTTAGCTCAAGCTGAGAAGGAATGGGAGACAGGGAAAAGAATGGGCATCACCACCAGCAGTGAGCTTTTGGAATTTGTGGAGTACGCATCTGCTCTACTTCCTGCTGATGCTAAGTTGCAAGGGCAACAGGATGCTGAGGAGCAGGCTAACGTACCACAGACCACCGTGGACACAGTGGAAATGGAGTCAACAAGTGATGCAGGACTGGGACAGGTTCCACTTGCCAGCAACAGCAAAGCTCCTGGTCCTAGTTGCAGTGCTTGTTCTGAGACAGTAGCAACAAAAGTAATATCATCCGCTGCCCCAGCCAGTTAAGTGAAATGTGGAGGAGAAGAAGAAGAATTAAGCCATTCTTCTCCACCTGTTCCCTCTCCCTAAATTCATAGGTATGGGACTATTTTTCTCTTGGAGTAGACACAGTGCTGTAATGGTTTGTTTGACACACAGACACAGTGGTTTAGTATAAAACACAGTTTTATTATGAAAACAGTAATACAATAACCCTCACAGGTCCTGTAGTATTTTATCAGAATAATACAGACACAAGACAGGTTACATTTACATATGCCTACACAGGTCCAGTATAAACATAGAGTCCATAACAAGATATACTGACACAGGTCAGGCAGAATATGAAGGAATCCCAGTGTATCAGTACTGCATGGGTTAATGGCCTTCAGCGAGTGTAAACAGTCCCATGTGAGGATAGGTCTGTTAAGGAACTCACTTAGGATAGAAAGCTTATAGATGAGTAATGCCCAGTAATAGGTTAGCAGACAAACGTGAACTGCCAGAGCAGTAACGGAGACTGAGCCACATAGAGCACTGCCGGACAAGTAACGGAGACTAGGCCACGTGATCACTGCCTTAGCAGTAATGGAGACTGAGAGATGTGGGCACTGCTGAAGCAGTAACGGAGACTAGGCCACTTGCACTCTGCCAGAACCGTAACGGAGACTAGGCCACTTGTACACTGCCGTAGCAGTAAACGGAGACTAGGCCACTTGCACTCTGCCCGAGCAGTAACGGAGACTAGGCCACTTGCACACTGCTGTAGCAGTAAACGGAGACTAGGCCACTTGCACTCTGCCCGAGCAGTAACGGAGACTAGGCCACTTGCACACTGCCGTAGCAGTAAATGGAGACTAGGCCACTTGCACTCTGCCAGAGCAGTAACGGAGACTAAGTGAATGGAGACTGCCGTGACAGTAGTGGAGACTGTGCAACTGAGCATTGCCGTGACAGTAACAGAATGAGCAACTGAGCAACTCGCCCTCAGGTGGCAACCAACCGGGAGAGTCACGAATGACAAGCCACTAGGAATGTTGCCGAGGCGACACAGAGGCAACCGGAGCAGGAACATCAGCCAAGCCGGGTCGGTACACGGAGCAGGAACGTCAGCCAAGCCGGGTCAGTACACGGAGCAGGAACGTCAGCCAAGCCGGGTTGGTACACGGTGCAGGAACGTCAGCCAAGCCAGGTCGGTGCACAGGAGCAGGAGAAGCAGAATGGTCAGGCAGTCCGGGTCGGTTCACAGGCAGAAGACGAGATGCAGAGTAGTCAGGAAGGCCGGGTCGATACACTGAGAATACTGAGATCAGGAACAAGCACTGGTACAGAAACACCACGAAAGGGCACCGGAGAGGTGCCAGAACCCAGTATATAAAGGCCATACAGGGCAGGACACGCACAGTATAGCCAATAGGAGTAGAGCAGGAGGGTAGACTGACAGAATGTCGCAAAAGGAGCACGGGCACCGTGATAAGTGCATAGTGCAGTCATCACCAATGGCACTGTGCACAATTTGTGACAAGTCCGTGAGAAGGGGAAACACACCTTGGCACAACCACCCTGAAACACACATGAAACTCATACACCATGACATTTATGTGAAACATGTTAAAACCAAGCACCCACCACAAACATCGAGCTCCGTTGTTGCTTTACCCCTTACTCTCCAGAAAGGCAACAAGAGGTGAGGCGGAGATCAAAAAGTAGGAAGAACAGAGTAACCCAGCCAGAGGTTGAATGTTCGATGACTAGCAAAACAGCTAACTCACTATCACCTTCTTGCTCTAATGTAACTACATCTTCCAATCCATCTCGTTTATCGTTACTTCCCCCACTAAGTGATAGCCAGGTGCCAGGTGTTTCATGTGAGTGCATATGTACCCAGTGTTCCAATTCCCAGTCCTTCCCTTATTTACATTGTGCACACTGCAGTTGCTCATGTCAAAGGCACAGTTCCTGCTGTCAAGGGAAACATTTCGATTCTAGTAACAACACACCCATGATTTTGGAGGGCGGGCAGGTACTCCTTCTGTCTTTGTATACAAATCATACAAATCATCCTATACAATATACTCTTTTATCATGTCAAGTATCAGTCTACCCCAGTGACAACTTATGTCAGGGGGTCCGTGTCTCTGTCACTTTATGTACAAATTTCTTATTTTTTTTTTATTTTTATTAAATGTCCCCCCCAATACCAGTCAAGAACCCCCCCAAAAAAATTCCCTGTTAAACTGATTCTTTCCCCAGACTCCACCCACCAACACAGGCACCCTCCTCAGACCCCTTTTATATGTCTTATGGGGTAGTTTTTAATTGTATTTAATATTTTTTTTATTAACTGCCCCTGCAATCCCAGTTTACAACCCCATAAAAACATTCCCTGTTCAACTGATTCTTTCCCAACACTTTCTCCATACCCATTTTATACTATGCCTTTGGGAAATAACATTTACTATGTGTAGTGTGTAAATTCTATGTTCTCATTGATTTCAATGGAATGAGCTAGGTGAAAAAAGTGGAAAAACAGCACTTTTTGTAGGAAATTATTTGCCAAGCAGGTGTACCATTATTCTTCAATTTTGGCTTGAGGCAAACATTTTTGCCCATCCCTCCCAAACAGTTCTCCACTTGGGGAGTGTGAAAGAAGACATATTTATTCAATGTTGCAGTGTTTCTTCAGCACAGGATTTTCTACATTGATTCACTGTCTTAGATAATACATTCTGTCTTTGTTTACCTTGTTGAACACTCTCTACTTTCACAGTCCCACAAAGTAAACTCTGGAAACAAATTCAGAGTTTCCTGTGTTAAAAATAGTTGAAAATAAAACAATATAAAAGTCTAAATATTTCTACTTACATGAATACATTATGCACTTGCAGAATTCAAAATAATGTAAAACTCTCTCTTCAATTATTAAATATATAAAAAATATTTAAAAAATACAAATATCAATAGAAAAATTATGTTAACAACTACAAACAAATGAATATACCCGTTCCTGAATTTGTGTTTTCTAAATAGTAATTTATTTAAATGTTCCACTCAGCAAAGCAATCTGAATTTCATTTCAATCACTAAATTATTGAAAGCTTGAATAGAATAATATGAATTATTACAAATTCTATTTTTTTAATGTTTTGAAATGAGTATGTTTTTGAAAACATTAACTCTTTATCTCCCCTTCTACTCTTCCCATTTATTCGATGAAGGGAAAAATTAAAACGACCAAAACTTCTTTTCATGTAATTTTTACTTTTCAAAAAAGTTGCTTATGAATATCTGAGAAAAATAATACATTTCTGAAATGTTGAAGTGGGATAAGATTGTAGATTATTAAAAAAAAAAAAAAAAAAGCTTTCACCTATGTGTATCAGACATTTATGTAGTTTATTAGATCTTTAGCTTTACTGATATGTAAATACATGCAATTTAGCTAATAATGGCCAGCAAAGAGTGGCAGATGGGAGGAGAGCTATGTGGAATGTTAATCTGGCACATGCCAGTACTGTGAAATTCGTATAAACTGACAAATAAATAAAGCTAATCTAAATATAAATTTACAATAAACTATTGTTGTGAATTAAAAAAATCTAACATAGCCTATAGATAATTTTGAAAATCTTTCATAACCAAATAAGTTCTTAAAATGTGTTAGTCCCACTTACATTTTTAAAATATTTGAAAAATAATAGAAACTTCTTAAAGTTTCCAGACAAACACTGGGTACATTTTGCCAATATTGAGGCTCAAAAAAGTGTGCATTTTGCTCACTTTTACTAATAACACATTTGCTTTTTATTCATTTTAACATTACATGTGTAATTTATTTCACAGCAATTAAAAAGTAAGGTAACTATGATTGCTTTTTAATATCAATTTTTCCCCTGTAGCATGAGAATAGATAACTATGACTCTTGACCAAGTACATTAAAAATATTTATAAAGTGATAAATAGCTGTATGGCATTCCATGATGAATTATTACCTTATGGTATATTATTATTTTGTCACATTAAATATATGTAATTTGCTCAGTATAAATATAACACAATTTATGCAAATTTTCCTCACTAGATTAGTATACTGTTACCATTACATTATCATGAGTGTTAGGTTCAATGTCATGATGCAATACATTATTTATATTAGGTGCAAGTATCAGTTGTCAATTAGAAATTCCCGGCTGTTAGGATTACAGTTAGAGAAGGAAGGGGGGAACAGAGCAAAAACATGTAGTGTAGTATCAATGGTCAAGGATTTTAATGATAAAAAGAATACAATATCATGATCATGATCAAATAAATCACACCAAACATGCATAGCACACATTCTTGTGAACTATATAAGAACCAGAATGTCAATTTATAACTATGGCAAATATAGGATATAGTTTTTCTCCACAACCAGTAAAAATCACATAAAAAATGTTAGTCATTGGAGGTATTATAGTCAGAGATGCTGACACAGGGGAAAAGGCTCCAATTATGTTACATTTTGAAAATAAATTCAGTGATGTACTAATGAGAGATGTGGAATTTATCTTTTAGTGATGGTACAGATGTGGCGTCCATAGAAATGACCCCAGAGAACAGGACCAGGACCCCAGAGAACATAGACTATAGAGCTATATATAAAAGTGAGAAGAGATGGTTTGGGTAATCACCTAAGAATATCAGGGGCCAAGGGGTCAACAAGCTAAAGCTAATCAGAAAAAGCATTGTATTGTGACAAACAAGGGACTTAGAGAATAATCAAGTGATTACTCAGTGGCTTAAACTAAGGAGGGCTACAACGGGGAATACATATTCCGAAATAATGGGAAAAACTGTCCATTGTGTAACCAAAGGGCAAAGTGCAAAAGAGGCAGTAGTAGGGGAAACCATTAGAAAACATAGGAAAAAACAGTGGATTTCCTGTTTAGCCCTTTGGTTTATTCCTCTAACTTGAGAGAAGATGTGATCAATGGCAGTCTGACACAGGCCCATAGCATCTCCCTAATGGTAGTGGGTGAAATATCTCTCCACACTTTGTTCAATGCAATTCTTCAAAATATTCTCTATAAGCTCTAACATGTCTTATTTATATTATTTCAATTGGTTTCCATTATATATTGTGTGTCACAGTTAAATAATCCTTATATTTTAGAATATTTGCCAGTAATATTGAACATTAATGTTTGTTTTTGGTGTTGTAGATGACCACAAATTATATAGGTGTGTCTGCATTTCTAATTTCCATAGTTGATGCTGTAATGTACCACACATCTTACTCTTTTTGTCCTTTTGATAGTCCGTTCTGGTTATTTTTCAAGATCTTTTGATTTCTGGTAGTTAATTTGTGTTTTCTCAGGTAATTGGGTTCTACAATGTTTATTACTCATGAGAACAGGCTCTTTTTAAAATGTGTGTTTTATTTCTTCCTGTTGTACCTGGTGATGTATGGCAAAGTGGATGCATTGCTTCACATATCTTTCACTTCTTTCCGGGATTGCCTGTCCTTGTGGAATTGCAGGATTTTAATGCCCTTTAAATAAGCTTTAGTCACATTGTCGTTCATTCAATCCTTTTCTATGAGTTTTGCTTTCAAATAATATGCTTGTTGTTTGAATGTTTCATCCTTTCCACAGTTCATCCTGAAGAGATTAAATGTGCAAAAAGAACATTATGAAGACAACCATGGTGATGCTCACTACAAGCTTTGATGTATCTATTATAATTTATGGCTTATGGTGGGTTTTGGATGTATTTTGTAGTTGTTGGTCCACTCCCAATACTAGGTCAAGGGAAACTACAGAATACTGATGTAATAGAATGTAAAAAGTCCACATTCATTCATATTAATCTGACATACTGTTAGGGACCAGGAAACAGACAGACACAAAAATGTAAAGTGCAAAACACCTTTATTAAAATAACAAAAGCAAGCAAAGCAGGAACACGGGCACCGTGATACAGACTGAGAGAACATGCTAACAACATCATCAATGCAGCTAAAGATAGTAAAAATCCTAATAAAAAGATTTCTCCAGTAGCCGCGCATTACTTTACTAAACATAATAGTAATCCCCATTTATTAAATGCTTGGGGTTTACAGAGTCTTAGGATTGGCATAAGAGGTGGAGATATAAACAGGATCCTTATGCAAAATGACAATCGATGGATTTTTAGATTAAATAACCTGAAACCTCATGGTCTCAATGAGGAATTTCCCTTGCATGTCCATTTATAAAGCATATGGATCAATTAATCATTTATGTTTTCGTAGAAAAATAAAAGCATAGTGTTTATTCACTTTGGTGTTCTATTTAACATTTTCAAATGGACACACTAAAATATAAGTCCTTAGATCTTCTTTTCAGAGGATTGTAATGAATATTATGCATTTTATTAAGCATATTTAAAGGTGATCGAATCACTAATCATGCAGTTTTTTGTCGAATCATCAGTTATTGGAATGAATGAGTCCGTTATGTGCAGTAATTTTATTTCACATGCGGTACCTTTTACATTCTTTTGGAGATGATTGTTTAAGTGCATGGTGTGATACTATATGAATGTTTTTCAGGCGCCAGTAGTATTAGCAATCATAAGCGCTTGTATTTATATTGTATCTTTTTGTTTTGATCGTGATTACTCGCCTTCTGATAGGTCTTTGTAGATGAGTGTCAAAACAAGTTTGTAACAAAAGTGTGATTGCCAACAGTATCAGTCATTCAAACAATGATGGGAGGCGCTTCTGCTTTAAATAGCGGGTTTTTTTGAACATCTGAGTTGATAGCCTAAGAAGAAACCAGGGCGAAATGCGCATCGGCGTTCCTAGTTAGAGCTTATGTCTCTTTGTTATTTTTGACAGGGGTTACTTTAGGATCTACTTGTACTTAGTGTTGATTTACTCTATAGCAAGCATGTGAAGTACAGATTTCTCTTCATCTGCAAGATTTGATTCAGTAGATAGGTTTAGCTTCTATTTACAATGGTCCTTTTAAGGACTGGTAATAGGGTGGTAATCCAGACCCTTTTCAGGGTCAGTATTGTATTTTTGTGTTATTAAAGGCCCTTTTTAGGGCTGGTATCTTATAGGGTATATACCTCCTTTTTTTGTTTATTTTTTTAGCAAACTGTATTGTGCCCCGGTATTAGAGTAGCACTTTAGTTGAACCTAGATTAGGTATTTAGCCTAGCATTCTCTCAAGTGTGGATTGACACCCACATAGGTCCTTTTCAGGGCTGGTAATTAGGCTGAGTGGAGTTTAATATCATGACTTGTTTAATTATCGAGCATTTATATTTCCACTCATAACGGTCCTTGTTAGGAATGGTAATTAGGACTTGGTGGTGTCGGATCCAATTTAAAGATCAAATTTAGGCTTTTTAACATTAAAATGAGTGTACACATACCAATCTGGTGTTATCTCAAGATATATTGTGTGGTATTATAGAGAGCATTTTTCTTTTCCACTCAGTATTATATCTACAATGCTACACTTGTCTCTTAGGAGTCATTTGAATGCCATATTTTAAGGAGATATTGTCCCATAATCATGATTTCGCTATTCTTTTTTTTTAATTTTATGTAATTAAAGTTAAATCTTATCCATTTTTACTCGAAGTTACTACAGTATTACAGATATTATATCTTTGAGTGCTATTTAGGCAGGCTATCTGTTTGGTTTTTTTGTATAGAGACAGGAACCCCCTGACATAAGCTGCCACTGGGGTGGACTGATACTTGACTTGATAGAGTATTTTGTAGAGGATGATTTGTTTGATTTATTGTTAGAGGCCTTTGCAGGACTTAGACTTATTAGAGGCACAAGCCCTGAAGAAACATTGATTTGTAGGACTTAAGCTTGTTTGGCACAAACCCTAAGGAAACATTGATTTCTAGGACTTAGGCTTATTAGAAACAAACCCCCCCAAAATTGTTTTTTTTTCAAAGCACAAGCCCTGAGGAAAAAATAAAAATGCCCTACTGGCCTAATCTGTGAGTGCTTTGGATGAGTATATATTTATGTATATATATATATATATATATACACTATAATCCTATATAATAATTCGCTAAATTGTGTGTAACGCCCGACATGCGCAGTAGACACAGCTGCGCGTGCGGCAGTCATGTGCAGTAGAGACTGCCCGCGCCGCGGCTGATACAGAGCTGGGCGCTCCAAAGGAGCGTCCATCTCTGTATCAGCCGCGGCGTGGGTAGTCTCCACTGCGCGTGACTGCCCCGCGACCGGCTGCCAGAGGCACTGTGGCCCGTGTAACGGGCTGTTCAACTAGTATAATATAAACATGTTACAGTTTTTTTGTGTTTTACATCCTATTTTAAATATCTATTCAGAGTCTATCTGACTCTATGTCATGTAGTTTGTGCTTACAGAGCTCCTCCGCTAGTGCTGTAAGCACTAGTGGGGTCTTAAAAAGACCACTCAAACACTGGAGCTGTCTCTATCAGACCCCATTCGGCGCTGCAACATGTCATCAGTCACGTGTGCTGGCAAACCAGCCGACTTCAAAGCGATCCTTAAGGGAAGTTCATTTCCCAGTAACTGGTCCTTATGGGGTTAAACAGGGAGATAAAATGTTCTACAGTGTATATATATATATATATATTTCCATATTCTGTTCTTTTTCTACAACTTCAAAAGTAATAAAACAAAATGTACTCTTTCATGCTTGATCATATTTGTTATATAGTAAGTAAGCAGAGAAATATTTGTAAATAATATCTGGAACCACGGGCATGGTTTTGTTTTAGGTAAATTATTTAATGAATATCATACTTGTTTTATATTTTCAGACTCTCTGGATTCCAGCTGCCTGCATCCATTGTAAGCACAGGCTCCATTCTCACACTCTGGTTCACCACAGATTTTGCTGTAAGTGCTCAAGGGTTCAAGGCTGTTTATGAAGGTAAGTCTAAAGGTTTCATTATACAAGTTACACAAATAAATGTAATGTACTAATATACCAGTGTACTAAACTAGTTGTGCTTAGGTATACATGTGCTACTCTTGTATCCAATTTATTTACAGGCGTATTAGTATATACAAGTGTATAACTCTACCAGCACATTCTTTGTGAACAACTGCTTACAGGAAAATAAACACCTCCTCCAAATAATAATCTTTTATTTAACTTACTATGGACAGCAAATGCTAATTGCCCTATGAATTTTGCCTTTATATCTTTGCTAAGAACAATAGTCAAGTCCCTTCTTCATGGGCATGCCAGCTAATGACACATATGTTTCAGGTTTATTTAGGCCTCGTCCATGCAGTACAGCTAGTTTCCCTAGGTACTGAGAGCAAAGGAACATGCTTAGATTACCCTTTACCCTTAAAGAGAAACCCATAAGGTTCTTCAAAACAAAGTCCAAATATGTGAGAAACTCAGTGACAATGAGCAAGAGTATATATACATATATATATATATATATATATATATATATATATATATATATGGCTTGTTCTACAGCTTGGTCTGCTCAGAAGCATCACATTTTAGCTCCCTAGTGCCATTGTAGAGAAGAAATTTCCTTGAACATATCATACAAATCCTGCCCAAAAGGTCAGTCCAGGTCCTTTACTGAGTACTTGAAGAGGAATGTGTCTTTTGAACAAAGGCACAAGAGCAAAATTCATAGTGACTATTAGAAGTTTCTGGCCATAGTAAAGTAGGTGGGGAGATTTTATAAGGTTTTACTTCTACTCTTTAACGCTACCATTATAGCTGATGTAAAAAACAAAGTGCTGATTTCTTCTGTGGTCTTTTAGTACATTGCCTTGCACAGGGCACAGTGGAAAGTCCTCCCCACCCCTTGAAGAATGGGGCACAAATCAGCAATTTCAGCATGCAACTGGGCTTGAATACAGAATTAGACAAAAATAGTTTGCCGCACACGTTTATGCACCAACATAATTTAGTATATTTCCCTAATTAATTATTAGAATACAAGGAGATTTTTGTTAAGGAAGATCAGTTAAATAATTTATTGGGTTTCTGCTGAAGGTAATTAGCTTTATTGGCAAATGTTATCAATTTGTCCAATGTGTTTGGCTGCAGCTGTCACTTTACTGCAATCAAAAGTGGACTGTCATTTCTGCTTTCATGGTGTGAAGCAATTAGTGTCACTTACTATATATGGGTTTGACCAATATCAATCACTTCTTATCAATCACTTCTTGTAGCATTTCAAATATCAGCAAGATTAAGCAAGCTAGGATCAAAACCGTGATATAAAAATAAAGCTACATGCTCTTTTTGTATAATTTAAATGTGACCTTTATGTTCCTCTGTAAATATATATAGTAATATATATATAATATGAGGAGAATGATGGAAATACTCACAGATGATGCATGCTTAAATCAGGGCTTAAAAGTTGAACTCTTTTGCTACTAGCCAGACCTGAAAAGTTACTCGCCACTGCAAGCCATAACATACCAACCAGGGCTGAATTTCTACTCGCCAGGGCTAAATTTTCACTCGCCATTGGCTAGTGGTGAATGAAAATTTTAAGCCCTGCTTAAATGCCCATGTACACATTGTTTAACCCCTTGGGTGACAGGGTTAAAGCCACATAATGCAACCGAATGAGTTGTATACCCCTCTAGCACTTAAAGGGTTATGCTTGATAAATGATGAATGATATTTAGCAGCTGAAACTAATAAAGATGAATTAAATGAGAAAATTCATCTGTAATAGACTTGAATAGTTAATACATAAGGATCCTAAATAATGAAGTTGATAACTTAAAATAAGATTGAACAAGGAAGTTGTGCCGTTACACTATATGATAACCTAGATGCTACATAGTTATTAAATTATTATGTGATGCAAGAAAAGTGTAACATCGTCAATAGCATTGTAAGTTATGGCTGCTTCTCATCTTCCTTATTCAATATTAAATCAGCATTCAAATGGTAAAATTATTTACTGATAAAATGTGATATGTAGTGTTGAGCGAGCACCGCGATGCTCGGGTGCTCGGGTGCTCTGACCGAGCACCCCCTGCTGCTCGAGTGCTCGGCCGAGCACCCGAGCCCCATTCAAATGAATGGGAGCACTCGAGCATCAAACCAGGCACCCCCTGCTCTGATGAGCGGAGGGTGCCTGGTCAATGTCCCCCTTCATCTCCGCTATGCCCCTCTTCCACAATGTCCCCCTTCATCTCCTCTATGCCATAGAGGAGATGAAGGGGGACATTGTGGAAGAGGGGCATAGCGGAGATGAAGGGGGACATTGTGGAAGAGGGGCATAGACTCTATGCCCCTCTTCCACAATGTCCCCCTTCATCTCCGCTATGCCCCTCTTCCACAATGTCCCCCTTCATCTCCTCTATGGCATAGAGGAGATGAAGGGGGACATTGTGGAAGAGGGGCATAGCGGAGATGAAGGGGCACATTGTGACAGACGGGCATAGCGGAGATGAAGGGGGACATTGTGGAAGAGGGGCATAGAGTCTATGCCCCTCTTCCACAATGTCCCCCTTCATCTCCGCTATGCCCCCTTCATCTCCGCAATGCCCCTGTACCTCCATTCCCTGGTGGTCCAGCGGAGCGTCTTCGGATCTGTGCCTCTTCCGGCACAGATCCCCGCAACCCGAACATGTCGGGCGAGCACATGGCGGTACTCGTACGAGTACCGCCATGTGCCGAGCAGAGCGATGCTCGAGCCGATCCGAGCATCGGCCGAGCACGCTCGCTCAACATTAGTGATATGCTGTTTACAGAAGGGTGAAATATTTTACCCAAAGAAAGAAAAATTAAATTTTTCACCTTTTGCAGGAATTCTATTGAAAAGTGAATTTTTAAGCTATTTTCTAATGTTGAGCGAGCGTGCTCGGCCGATGCTCGGATCGGCTCGAGCATCGCTCTGCTCGGCACATGGCGGTACTCGTACGAGTACCGCCATGTGCTCGCCCGACATGTTCGGGTTGCGGGGATCTGTGCCGGAAGAGGCACAGATCCGAAGACGCTCCGCTGGACCACCAGGGAATGGAGGTACAGGGGCATTGCGGAGATGAAGGGGGCATAGCGGAGATGAAGGGGGACATTGTGGAAGAGGGGCATAGACTCTATGCCCCTCTTCCACAATGTCCCCCTTCATCTCCGCTATGCCCGTCTGTCACAATGTGCCCCTTCATCTCCGCTATGCCCCTCTTCCACAATGTCCCCCTTCATCTCCTCTATGCCATAGAGGAGATGAAGGGGGACATTGTGGAAGAGGGGCATAGCGGAGATGAAGGGGGACATTGTGGAAGAGGGGCATAGAGTCTATGCCCCTCTTCCACAATGTCCCCCTTCATCTCCGCTATGCCCCTCTTCCACAATGTCCCCCTTCATCTCCTCTATGGCATAGAGGAGATGAAGGGGGACATTGTGGAAGAGGGGCATAGCGGAGATGAAGGGGGACATTGACCAGGCACCCTCCGCTCATCAGAGCAGGGGGTGCCTGGTTTGATGCTCGAGTGCTCCCATTCATTTGAATGGGGCTCGGGTGCTCGGCCGAGCACTCGAGCAGCAGGGGGTGCTCGGTCAGAGCACCCGAGCACCCGAGCATCGCGGTGCTCGCTCAACACTACTATTTTCCTCAGGACCTCCACCTCTGTTATACTGCATTTGAACCACACATGCTGACCACAACTTTGGCCCATGGCAGACACAGAACCACAAACACTGACACCCAACCTTGTCCCACAGAAGCTAAATAACCACACATACTGATCACCCAGCCTTGTCTCACTGTCTGGTAGGTAGCAGGGCAATGAGAAGCTCTCCAGCGGCTGCCAGGTTACAAACCCCTTATCATTTTCAAAAAGGAAATGTGAGGAAAAACTGTCACTTTTCTCCTTTTGTGGTAATTCCCATGAAAAGTGTTCCTTTACTATTTTTTAATTCTGCTCACTACCCTACTAACCTTTGGTAGCTACTAGAAAGTGGAACAAGGTTGGAATGATGGCAGTTGAAGTCTGGAAGCAGCTGGAGGGACTCATGTTGCCCACCACTGCTTTTACCCCAGTCCCATGGTAGCCATAGAGACACATACAAATCCCCCCAAGCCATGTCCCATAGTAGCAAAAGAATACAACATATTGACCACCTATCCATGTACAACAGGAGCCCTAGACCCATTCACAATAAGCCTTGTCCCTTGGTAGTCATACCCCTTCATTGCAAGTAGTTTTCACCACAAATATCTTGGTGTTGGTGAAAGAGAAAATATATTGGGAAGTTTCTATAGAAGGACATTTTAGTGGACAAATCAGTAAATAGGACCGACTAGCCCAGGGTTTCTCAACATTAGTTCTCTGGTCACACTACTGAATCAGATTTTCAAAATACTTCTGCTTGATCTCAGGTTGGTAATCAGTGGATCAAGCATTGTGATTGGTCTACATCTGCTTAAGTAGAGATATCCATAAAACCTTGCCTGTTGGTGTGTCGCAAAGGCTGGAATTCAAAATCAATTGACTAGGCAATACCTATTATAACAGAAGCACTCCTATAAAATGGAGCAGAGTTTCCTTAGCTTGATGTCATTGTTAAAACTGTTGACTACATTTTTGTTATATCAAAAAATGATACCAAACAGGTCATATTATCAGAAAAAAGCAAATCTGGAGCAAATCAAAGCGATAACAAAAAAAAAAATTAAGCTTTAAGACAGGGACCTTACAGCTAGAGTTTCACTCTACAAAGCACGTATAACCCTGTATTGTCTAAAGCCTTAACCCTTTGAGTGCCAGAGGGGTACGCAAGGCATTGCAAAGCAATGCCTTGCGTACCCCTCTGGCACTCAAAGGGTTAAATTGTAAATCATTGCGAACACTTGTAGCACAATATAAATAAACATATTCATTCATTCAGATAGGTTTCAAAGCAATGCAGTAAAGACTTCTCTAATATGTTTTCAATGGGTTAACTTTATTCCCCATTGGAACATGTGGGGATATGGGGAATTTGCATATGTTCCCTTTGTAAAGATTGGGCTAAACTTCCTCTGCTTTTCCAGTCTGGTTTATCACTTTAATTACATAGTAAAAATATCTATAAGATTTGCTTGAAAAGACTTCTTTTTTAGTTATTTCATGATGACATGGAAATCACAAAATGAAGACTACAAATATGCAACAATTCTTGCTTTCAAAAGGTATTCCATTATTTCTATCTAGTGATACCAATTACACAAGCCTTTATGATTTTACATCATTCACAGACTCTCTCTTCAGATTTTTAAAATTGCCAAAACCTTTCTTTTCCCTTTTATGAATATAACATAAAGGTTCAAGTTATACTAGCACTATTTGCTAAAGACTAATGTCACGATGACTTACCAAGAATACATAATTCTTAGCGCATGGATTGAGGTTTGTGATAGTTATGAGAAATTCTTTCCAAACCTCACCTGATAGATACTGGGGGAGAATCACTATGTGGTGCTAAAGAGGTGATGAAGTGGAGATGACTTCTCCAGCTTATCACTTCTCCAATTCCTATGTTATTCTATGGAGCCTATTCACTAAGATGTCTTCAGCTTTGGAGATTCTAGTGAAATGGCTCCATAACAATAACATAGGAACTGGAGAAGTGATAAGCTGGAGAAGTCATCTCCACTTTATTCCCTCTTTAGCACCGCTTGGTGAATCTCCCTGATTGTCTCTAAATCAGACCTTTGTGCAGCTCCTTCATGTTATAGTATTTCAGTCAAATAACATAGAGGAAAAAATCACAATAAAAACATCACTTGACTTGTAGGAGATGTTGTGATTCTTTGAAATGTTGTCATTGAGAAAAATTATCAACACTCTTATATAAATGATGAAAGTCGGAAATACTAGTTCAGAAAATCTATCTTTACTGAAAATACCAACAGTGTGTTATCAATTCTTGCTGCATTTTCTTTGATATTCTGCAGATGTATAGCTGGAATGTGTAAATAGAAAATTAGCTGATGCATAATAAGAAAAAATGACTTACTGTTTTCATGTTGGCAAATATGCTTGTCAGGTATTTTTTAGAAACAATGTGATTATTTTGTTATAGGTTAGAAATTACATTAACAAAGGTGTTGTTTTAGTGGCAGGAGAAAGAAATGATACACCTAATGTGAGAATGCTTGCACTTCCCGGATTCTTTATGCTTTCTCCTAAAGGTTTTATATTTATAATTTATATTATCTTCCCTTAGTAGAGCTTTTTTCTCCCTTGACGCAGAGAAAAGATGTTATTTTACTTTATACGTGTTCTGTATATATTTAGAGGAATGGACAAATGTACCAGTGCAGCCCATCTGCTTCTCTTGCTTATAACCTTTCAAATCCATTGCTTGTATATGTGCTTATGTACATATGAAAGAGAAAAATACCAAGCAGGGTACCTCATATGGTTATAATACATCAATAAAATATAGATCAGTGTGATTAAAAAATAGTAAATTTACTACTTACAAAATGAGTTACAGTTAAAAGTAACCAGTTATTTAATCTGTGAAGGATAATGCTCTGTCTTCTTGCAGATCTCTAGGGCATGTCTAATAGCTCCTAATAGCTGCTGTATCTGCTGTAATGAATATCACTCCTTCCAATTCTCAGGGTACACATGGATAAAAGCAGAAAAAGAGAGTGAGCTAGCCAGTATCATCATTGATCATCTCTAATCTCTGAATTAATATAAGCTGTACACGATAACCACACTCACATGTGATATGTTCCCCAGTAACTTTTCTCTTGCTGCTGGTTAGCATTTGTGGGGATATAAATGCCTGTCCAACCACTCTAGAAAGGATATCTTCACTACTGTTGTAATGTTGGGATAGAGAAATGCAAAATGGAAAGTGTCAATACTCTAAAATAAAAAACATACTTTTAGCTTTTTACTTTTCTTTGCTCCCTGGTGATTTCGTCAATAACTAATTGGTTTAAGGAGCTTAAACAACTTCATTATAGCCTCTTAATGTGCATTACTTTTGATAAAACAATATTGAATCATGCCACAACATCTCAGTCAGTTGCATTAACCATTGTTACATAGTTAATAAGTGTAAAACACTTTAACATTTTTGATCCATATAAAAAACAATATGGATCAGTTTACATAAATTCAGCTCTGGTATAGATCACATTCTAATGTAACAAATATGTAATTAAAACAGTGGTGATGAACATAGCATAATATATGACAAACCAAATACACATACAGAGATGAACAAAACATAGAAACATTCAACCAGACAACTTCATAGTGTCATTAAAAATGCAACCCACCTAATCCCACAGCTTACCCCTAGTTTAGTTTGGGTTTTATAACAATACATAGCATGCTGCTTTGGCAGCAAACCCATGTATCTTTCATAGCCCCCAAAACCAATAATATCACTTATACATAAATATAAAGCCATATATTTTTTTAACCAAAAATTATGTGATTTTTGAGATTTGGATAAAAATGATTAGGGATGGGTGAAAAGTCTCAATGTGTTCTCGAGGAAATCTTCATGAAAAAAGCATGGTTTTCTGCTTTCCTGACAGGAACATTTGCCCATGGGAAGCCATGTATATTTTCGCTAGGAGCAAAGAAAAATTTGCAAAAATTCTTCCATTTCCTTTCTATGTTACTCAATGAGGCAAAACTTCTCCCAATATACAGTCTAAACCCATAATTTCCTAAACTCTAGTGTCCTACATTTTAGGAGAAAAGTAGAAGGAGACAAAGTGCGAAGGAGAAAAACATAAATAAATTGAAATCAAAAAGAAAAATAAAGTGTTTACTTAGTGGTTCATAGTGCTGGCTGACAGTATGACCATCACCGCTGTTTAAAAAAAAGAGAAGATGGATGGACTCTGAGGCTAATGACTCTGATGAGTCTTTAGCAGGGATGGGTGAAAAGCCCTGTTTTATTCCCACAGGAACATTTGCAGAATAAACGTAGTTTTCTGCTTTTCCCAAAAGAAATTTTGGAAATAGAGAAACACATAGACTTTCTGACATTTTGGTAAGGCCACAGAAGCTCTTGAGAGAATGGTTCCATTTCCCACCCATGTTATTCGATAGTGTAAAACTTTCTGCCTATATACTAAATAAACCCATAATTTCCCACACTGTAGTGTGGTGTATTAGAAGGAGATAGAATGAGAGAGAGAAATTTATTTAAAACAAATATTAAGAAAATAAAGTGTCTACTTAGTAGCGTATAGTGATGGTTGACACTGTGATCAGCAAATTGTTTAAAAAAATGAGAAGCTGGATGGATCCTGAGGATAGTGACTCTCTGAGGAGGGGAATTCAGTCAGTATCACTAGCAGTGGTACCACCAGTGCTATGGTACTAGGAGCCAACATTTACCAGACCCAATGAGGCACATTCTCCTAATATCACCCTCCCTTGTAATCTGGGGGTGGCAGACTTTCATCTGCATCTGCAGCAGGAGATGATGAGAGGGTTAGTGTGCCACAGTCGGAGCACTGTGGCCACCATGGGACTGGTTTCTTCAAGCAGCAATATGGGACCAAGGCCTACATTTTCCATCAATAATCCTGAAAGCTACAGTGATATGTTGAGGCAGCAGCACTGCCCCAGAGTTAAGGTAATTGTGGGGAAGAAGAAGTGGAAGAAGAAGAATTCCTTTCTTCTCCACTGTCCCCTCACTGAAATCATGGGTGTGTGAATATGTTTCCCTTGGGGCAGGCAGAGTGCAGTCATCAGAGACTGTTCTGTGCACTATTTGTGAAAAGGTTGTGAAAAAGGGAAAGGAGGGGACACATGTTTATGTTACAATCCATCAAAAATGATTTACTCAGGGCTTTTGTTTGGGTAGCCTGAGTCCTGCGCATACAAATATATGTCAGGCTTTTCTTTGTGTAAGCCTGTTGCTATGATGGCTAACCCTTATTTTAAAAGAGATTTAAAAAGGGATACAACCTAAAATGAATGTTGCTGATGTGTATGGTGGTGGTCTAATGTGATTGATGTGCGTATATGAACATATTTTTAATTTAGGTTAGCTGTGTTAGTCCATTGGTGTAAATGCCAAATGAATGATTATTATAGTATGTAATAATACCTTTTTTATTAGACTAATGTATGTGTGTATATATATATATATATATACATATATATATCTATATATATATCTATATATATAAAAGAATAAGCCTCATTGCATAATTTATGGTACCCCACACACAGAACATAATTTATGTCTCCTCAGAAAAGAAACTCGCATTGAACAGAATGTCTAATTACATAATTTATGTTTCATTAGGAGACACAACTCCTATTGGGTGATTGAATGGGGACTTTACTGCTCTCATTGGGTGATTCAATGGGGGCGTGTTTATCATACAGGGAATTGGACCGCCCCCTCCAGCCCACCCACCACTATCCAACTGACAAAAAAAAAAATATATATAACTGCCACTCGCTCCTGAGGTAGGGATATCAGTAACTTCTCCTGGTCCACTCACACTCTCACTCAGGATCATGACCCCACAAACACACTGTTTCACCTCCCACAGATAACTGTAACCCTCCATACACTCTGTTTCAGTATGAGGGTATAATGTTCCCATAAAATACAAACTTAATAGCAACTCTTATTTAACTCATCATCTCTTCAGTCACCTCACTGTCTCAACTGTCACTCCTCCACTTCCTGCTTCCTGATTCCCGCCCTTTCTCCTTAAAGGGAGAGAGATGCTTTGCTGTATGTTACAGAGGGCAAGCCTCAAACACCACTTTCTATTTGATCCTTCAGCATATTGCTACATTGCCTCAACTGAAGAGCCACCGTGTGTTATATTGCTATGTTAGCTCAATTTAACCCTTTGAGTGCCAGAGGGGTAAGCAACGCATTGCAAAGCACACATTCTGTCTCACACTCTCACAGTCTCTCTCACAGTCTCTCTCACAGTCTCTCACACAGTCTCTCACACAGTCTCTCACACAGTCGCAGTCTCACAGTCTCAGTCTCACAATCTCACAGTCGCAGTCTCACAGTCGCAGTCTCACAATCTCACAATCGCAGTCTCACAATTTCACAGTCACAGTCTCACAATTTCACAGTCGCAGTCTCACAGTCGCAGTCTCACAATCTCACAGTCGCAGTCCACAGTCGCAGTCCACAGTCGCAGTCTCACAGTCGCAGTCTCACTGTCGCACACACTCTCAGTCTCACACAGTCTCAGTCTCACACAGTCTCACACTCTCTCTCAGTCTCACACTTTCTTTCAGTCTCACACTCTCAGTCTCACACTCTCACACAGTCTCTCTCGCAGTCTCACACAGTCCCTCACACTCTCACAGTCTCTTACACTCTCACAGTCTCTTACACTCACAGTCTCACACAGTCTCTCACAGTCTCACACTTTCACACACTCTCAATCTCACACTCTCACAGTCTCTCACAGTCTCTCTCGCAGTCTCTCACACAGTCTCTCACACAGTCTCTCACACAGTCGCAGTCTCACAGTCTCAGTCTCACAATCTCACAGTCGCAGTCTCACAGTCGCAGTCTCACAGTCGCAGTCTCACAATCTCACAATCGCAGTCTCACAATTTCACAGTCGCAGTCTCACAATTTCACAGTCGCAGTCTCACAGTCACAGTCTCACAATCTCACAGTCGCAGTCCACAGTCGCAGTCTCACAGTCGCAGTCTCACTGTCGCACACACTCTCAGTCTCACACAGTCTCAGTCTCACACAGTCTCACACTCTCTCTCAGTCTCACACTTTCTTTCAGTCTCACACTCTCAGTCTCACACTCTCACACAGTCTCTCTCGCAGTCACACACAGTCCCTCACACTCTCACAGTCTCTTACACTCTCACAGTCTCTTACACTCACAGTCTCACACAGTCTCTCACAGTCTCACACTTTCACACACTCTCAATCTCACACTCTCACAGTCTCTCACAGTCTCTCTCGCAGTCTCACACAGTCTCTCTCGAAGTCTCACACAGTCCCTCACACTCTCACAGTCCCTCACACTCTCACAGTCTCTTACACTCTCAGTCTCACAGTCTCACACAGTCTCTTACACTCTCACAGTCTCACACTTTCACACAGTCTCACACTCTCAGGCTCACACTCTCACAGTCTCTCTCACAGTCTCACACAGTCTCTCTCGCAGTCTCACACAGTCCCTCACACTCTTACAGTCCCTCACACTCTCAGTCCCTCACACTCTCAGTCCCTCACACTCTCAGTCTCACACTCTCTCAGTCTCACAGTCTCTCACACAGTCTCTCACACAGTCTCTCTCACAGTCTCTCTCACAGTCTCTCTCACAGTCTCTCTCACAGTCTCAGTCTCACAGTCGCAGTCTCACAATCTCACAGTCGCAGTCTCATAGTCGCAGTCTCACAATCTCACAGTCGCAGTCTCACAGTCGCAGTCTCACAATCTCACAGTCGCAGTCCACAGTCGCAGTCTCACAGTAGCAGTATCACAGTCGAAGTCTCACTGTCGCACACACTCTCAGTCTCACACAGTCTCAGTCTCACAGTCTCACACAGTCTCACACTCTCTCGCAGTCTCACACAGTCCCTCACACTCTCACAGTCTCTTACACTCACAGTCTCTCACAGTCTCACACAGTCTCACACAGTCTCACACTCAGTCTCACACTCAGTCTCACACTCAGTCTCACACTCTCACAGTCTCTCTCGCAGTCTCACACAGTCTCTCTCGAAGTCTCACACAGTCCCTCACACTCTCACAGTCCCTCACACTCTCACGGTCTCTTACACTCTCACAGTCTCACACAGTCTCTTACACTCTCACAGTCTCACACTTTCACACAGTCTCACACTCTCACAGTCTCTCTCACAGTCTCACACAGTCTCTCTCGCAGTCTCACACAGTCCCTCACACTCTCACAGTCCCTCACACTCACAGTCCCTCACACTCACAGTCCCTCACACTCTCATTCTCACACTCTCAGTCTCACACTCTCACAGTCTCTCACAGTCTCACACAGTCTCTCTCGCAGTCTCACACAGTCTCTCTCGCAGTCTCACACAGTCTCTCACACTCTCACAGTCCCTCACACTCTCACAGTCTCTTACACTCTCACAGTCTCTTACACTCTCACACTCTCTCACACACTGTCTCACAGTCTCACACAGTCTCTCACACAGTCACAGTCTCACACTCTCAGTCTCACACTCTCGCAGTCTCTCTCGCACACACTCTCAGTCTCACACTTTCACAATCTCACACAGTCTCTCTCGCAGTCTCACACAGTCTCTCTCGCAGTCTCACACAGTCCCTCACACTCTCACAGTCTCACGCACTCTCAGTCGCACACTCTCACAGTCTCTCTCACAGTCTCACACAGTCTCTCTCACAGTCTCTCACACTCTCACAGTCTCACACTCACACAGTCTCTCACAGTCTCTCTCGCAGTCTCACACAGTCCCTCACGCTCTCACAGTCCCTCACACTCACAGTCTCTTACACTCTCACACTCTCTCACACTCTCACACACTGTCTCACAGTCTCACACAGTCACAGTCTCACAGTCACAGTCTCACAGTCACAGTCTCACACTCTCAGTCTCACACTCTCACAGTCTCTCACAGTCTCACAAAGTCCCTCACACTGACACAGTCTCTCACAGTCTCTCACACTCCCACAGTCTCTCACACTCTCACAGTCTCACACACACACAGTCTCACACACACACAGTCTCACACTCACACACAGTCTCACACAGTCGCACACTCTCTCACTCTCAGTCTCTCACTCTCACACTCTCTCACAGTCTCATACACAGTCTCACACTCTCACACACAGTCTCACACTCTCACACAGTCTCACACTCTCACACACAGTCTCACACTCTCTCTCACACTCTCTCAGTCTCACTCTCACACAGTCTCTCACACTCTCACACACTCTCACACAGTCTCACTCTCACAGTCTCTCTCTCTCACACACAGTCTCACACACAGTCTCACAGTCTCTATCACACTCTCAGTCACACAGTCTCACACTCTCATACACAGTCTCACATCTCTCACACTCTCTCTCACACTCTCTCAGTCTCACACTCTCTCTCACACTCTCTCAGTCTCACACTCTCTCACAGTCTCACACTCTCTCACACACAGTCTCACACACAATCTCACACTCACACAGTCTCACACTTTCACACAGTCTCACAGTCTCTCTCTCACTCTCACACAGTCTCACTCAGTCTCACACAGTGTCTCACACACTCAGTCTCACACACTCACAGTCTCACACTCTCACACACAGTCTCACACTCTCTCTCACACTCTCTCAGTCTCACACTCTCTCACAGTCTCACACTTTCTCACACACAGTCTCACACACAATCTCACACACAATCTCACACACAGTCTCACACTCACACAGTCTCACACAGTCTCACACACTCAGTCTCACACTCTCACACAGTCTCACACTCTCACACACAGTCTCACACTCTCTCTCACACTCTCTCAGTCTCACTCTCACACAGTCTCTCACACTCTCACACACTCTCACACAGTCTCACTCTCACAGTCTCTCTCTCTCACACACAGTCTCACACACAGTCTCACAGTCTCTCTCACACTCTCAGTCACACAGTCTCACACTCTAATACACAGTCTCACATCTCTCACACTCTCTCAGTCTCACACTCTCTCTCACACTCTCTCAGTCTCACACTCTCTCACAGTCTCACACTCTCTCACTTTCAGTCTCACACACAATCTCTCACACAGTCTCACACTCACACAGTCTCACAGTCTCTCTCTCACTCTCACACAGTCTCACTTTCACACTCTTACACAGTCTCACACTCACACAGCCTCACACTCTCACACACAGTCTCACACTCACACAGTCTCACACTCTCACACAGTCTCTCACATGGTCTCACATGGTCTCACACAGTCTCACACAGTCACAGTCTCACACAGTCACAGTCTCACACACTCTCACACACAGTCTCACACACTCTCACACACAGTCTCACACTCTCACACACAGTCTCATACTCTCACACACAGTCTCACACTCACACACACAGTCTCACACTGTCTCACAGTCTCACACTGTCTCACAGTCTCACAGTCTCACACTCACACAGTCTCACACAGTCTCACACAGTCTCACACACTCACAGTCTCACACTCACACAGTCTCACACTTTCACACAGTCTCACAGTCTCTCTCTCACTCTCACACAGTCTCACTCAGTCTCACACAGTGTCTCACACACTCAGTCTCACACACTCACAGTCTCACACTCTCACACACAGTCTCACACTCTCTCTCACACTCTCTCAGTCTCACACTCTCTCACAGTCTCACACTCTCTCACACACAGTCTCACACACAATCTCACACACAGTCTCACACTCACACAGTCTCACACTCACACTCTTACACAGTCTCACACTCACACAGTCTCACACTCTCACACACAGTCTCACACTCACACAGTCTCACACTCTCACACAGTCTCTCACATGGTCTCACATGGTCTCACACAGTCTCACACAGTCACAGTCTCACACACTCTCACACACAGTCTCACTCACTCTCACACACAGTCTCACACTCTCACACACAGTCTCACACTCTCTCTCACACTCTCTCAGTCTCACACTCTCTCACAGTCTCACACTCTCTCACACACAGTCTCACACACAATCTCACACACAGTCTCACACTCACACAGTCTCACACTCTCACACAGTCTCACAGTCTCTTTCACACTCTCACACAGTCTCACACACTCAGTCTCACACAGTCTCACACACTCAGTCTCACACACTCACAGTCTCACACTCTCACACACAGTCTCACACTCTCTCAGTCTCACTCTCACACAGTCTCACACTCTCACACACTCTCACACAGTCTCACTCTCACAGTCTCTCTCTCTCACACACAGTCTCACACACAGTCTCACAGTCTCTCTCACACTCTCAGTCACACAGTCTCACACTCTCATACACAGTCTCACATCTCTCACACTCTCTCAGTCTCACACTCTCTCTCACACTCTCTCAGTCTCACACTCTCTCACAGTCTCACACTCTCTCACTTTCAGTCTCACACACAATCTCTCACACAGTCTCACACTCACACAGTCTCACAGTCTCTCTCTCACTCTCACACAGTCTCACTCTCACACTCTTACACAGTCTCACACTCACACAGTCTCACACTCTCACACACAGTCTCACACTCACACAGTCTCACACTCTCACACAGTCTCTCACATGGTCTCACATGGTCTCACACAGTCTCACACAGTCACAGTCTCACACACTCTCACACACAGTCTCACACTCTCACACACAGTCTCACACACTCTCATACACAGTCTCACACTCTCACACACAGTCTCATACTCTCACACACAGTCTCACACTCACACACACAGTCTCACACTGTCTCACAGTCTCACACTGTCTCACAGTCTCACACTCACAAAGTCTCTCACGGTCTCACACAGTCTCACACACTCACACACACAGTCTCACACACTCTCTCACACACTCTCTCACACAGTCTCACACTCACACGGTCTCTCACGGTCTCACACAGTCTCACACACTCACAGTCTCACACACTCTCACACACAGTCACACTCTCACACACAGTCACACTCTCACACACAGTCACACTCATACACAGTCTCACACTCACACACAGTCTCACACTTACACAGTCTCACACTGTCTCACAGTCTCACACTGTCTCACAGTCTCTTACTCTCACAGTCTCTCTCTCTCACTCTCACAGTCTCTCTCTTTCACAGTCTCTCTCTCTCACTCTCACACTCTCACACAGTCTGACACTCTCAGTCTCACATACTCACAGTCTCGCACTCTCACAGTCTCGCACTCTCACCCACAGTCTCACACTCTCTCAGTCTCACTCTCACTCTCTCACAGTCTCACACAGTCTCTCACAGTCTCACACAGTCTCTCACAGTCTCACACACTCACAGTCTCACACACTCACAGTCTCACACTCTCACACACAGTCTCACACTCTCACACACAGTCTCACACTCAAACAGTCTCACACTCACACACACAGTCTCACACTCACACACACAGTCTCACACTGTCTCACACTGTCTCACAGTCTCACACTCACACAGTCCCTCACGGTCTCACACAGTCTCACACACTCACAGTCTCACACAGTCTCACACACTCTCTCACACACTCTCTCACACAGTCTCACACTCACACGGTCTCTCACGGTCTCACACAGTCTCACACACTCACAGTCTCACACACTCTCACACACAGTCTCACACTCTCATAGTCTCACACTGTCACACACAGTCACACTCTCACACACAGTCACACTCTCACACACAGTCACACTCACACACACAGTCACACACAGTCTCACACTCACACACAGTCTCACACTTACACAGTCTCACACTGTCTCACAGTCTCACACTGTCTCACAGTCTCTTACTCTCACTCTCACAGTCTCTCTCTCTCACAGTCTCTCTCTCTCACTCTCACACTCTCACACAGTCTGACACTCTCAGTCTCACATACTCACAGTCTCGCACTCTCACCCACAGTCTCACACTCTCTCAGTCTCACTCTCACTCTCTCACAGTCTCACACAGTCTCTCACAGTCTCACACAGTCTCTCACAGTCTCACACACTCACAGTCTCACACACTCACACACAGTCTCACACTCTCACACACAGTCTCACACTCTCTCTCACACTCTCTCAGTCTCACTCTCACAGTCTCACACTCTCACACAGTCTCACTCTCACAGTCTCTCTCTCTCTCACACAGTCTCACACACAGTCTCACAGTCTCTCTCACACTCTCAGTCACACAGTCTCACACAGTCTCACACTCTCATACACAGTCTCACATCTCTCACACTCTCTCTCACACTCTCTCAGTCTCACACTCTCTCACAGTCTCACACTCTCTCACAGTCTCACACTCTCTCACTCTCAGTCTCACACACAGTCTCACACACAATCTCACACACAGTCTCACACTCACACAGTCTCACACTCTCACACTGTCTCACAGTCTCTCTCTCACTCTCACACAGTCTCTCAGTCTCACACTCACACTCTTAAACAGTCTCACACACAGTCTCACACTCTCACACACAGTCTCACACTCACACAGTCTCACACTCTCACACACAGTCTCACACTCACACTCTCACACAGTCTCACATAGTCTCACACAGTCTCACACACTCACAGTCTCACACACTCACAGTCTGACACTCTCACACACAGTCTCACACTCTCTCTCACACTCTCTCAGTCTCACTCTCACACAGTCTCACTCTCACAGTCTCTCTCTCTCACACACAGTCTCACACACAGTCTCACAGTCTCTCTCACACTCTCAGTCCACAGTCTCACACAGTCTCACACTCTCATACACAGTCTCACATCTCTCACACTCTCTCTCACACTCTCTCAGTCTCACACTCTCTCTCACACTCTCTGTCTCACACTCTCTTAGTCTCACAGTCTCTCACAGTCTCACACTCTCTCACAGTCTCACACGCTCTCACTCTCAGTCTCACACACAGTCTCACACACAATCTCACACACAGTCTCACACTCACACAGTCTCACACTCACACAGTCTCACACAGTCTCACTCTCACACTCTTACACAGTCTCACACTCACACAGTCTCACACTCTCACACACAGTCTCACACTCACACAGTCTCACACTCTCACACAGTCTCTCACATGGTCTCACATGGTCTCACACAGTCTCACACAGTCACAGTCTCACACACTCTCACACACAGTCTCACACTCTCACACACAGTCTCACACACTCTCATACACAGTCTCACACTCTCACACACAGTCTCATACTCTCACACACAGTCTCACACTCACACACACAGTCTCACACTGTCTCACAGTCTCACACTGTCTCACAGTCTCACACTCACAAAGTCTCTCACGGTCTCACACAGTCTCACACACTCACACACACAGTCTCACACACTCTCTCACACACTCTCTCACACAGTCTCACACTCACACGGTCTCTCACGGTCTCACACAGTCTCACACACTCACAGTCTCACACACTCTCACACACAGTCACACTCTCACACACAGTCACACTCTCACACACAGTCACACTCATACACAGTCTCACACTCACACACAGTCTCACACTTACACAGTCTCACACTGTCTCACAGTCTCACACTGTCTCACAGTCTCTTACTCTCACAGTCTCTCTCTCTCACTCTCACAGTCTCTCTCTTTCACAGTCTCTCTCTCTCACTCTCACACTCTCACACAGTCTGACACTCTCAGTCTCACATACTCACAGTCTCGCACTCTCACAGTCTCGCACTCTCACCCACAGTCTCACACTCTCTCAGTCTCACTCTCACTCTCTCACAGTCTCACACAGTCTCTCACAGTCTCACACAGTCTCTCACAGTCTCACACACTCACAGTCTCACACACTCACAGTCTCACACTCTCACACACAGTCTCACACTCTCACACACAGTCTCACACTCAAACAGTCTCACACTCACACACACAGTCTCACACTCACACACACAGTCTCACACTGTCTCACACTGTCTCACAGTCTCACACTCACACAGTCCCTCACGGTCTCACACAGTCTCACACACTCACAGTCTCACACAGTCTCACACACTCTCTCACACACTCTCTCACACAGTCTCACACTCACACGGTCTCTCACGGTCTCACACAGTCTCACACACTCACAGTCTCACACACTCTCACACACAGTCTCACACTCTCATAGTCTCACACTGTCACACACAGTCACACTCTCACACACAGTCACACTCTCACACACAGTCACACTCACACACACAGTCACACACAGTCTCACACTCACACACAGTCTCACACTTACACAGTCTCACACTGTCTCACAGTCTCACACTGTCTCACAGTCTCTTACTCTCACTCTCACAGTCTCTCTCTCTCACAGTCTCTCTCTCTCACTCTCACACTCTCACACAGTCTGACACTCTCAGTCTCACATACTCACAGTCTCGCACTCTCACCCACAGTCTCACACTCTCTCAGTCTCACTCTCACTCTCTCACAGTCTCACACAGTCTCTCACAGTCTCACACAGTCTCTCACAGTCTCACACACTCACAGTCTCACACACTCACACACAGTCTCACACTCTCACACACAGTCTCACACTCTCTCTCACACTCTCTCAGTCTCACTCTCACAGTCTCACACTCTCACACAGTCTCACTCTCACAGTCTCTCTCTCTCTCACACAGTCTCACACACAGTCTCACAGTCTCTCTCACACTCTCAGTCACACAGTCTCACACAGTCTCACACTCTCATACACAGTCTCACATCTCTCACACTCTCTCTCACACTCTCTCAGTCTCACACTCTCTCTCACACTCTCTGTCTCACACTCTCTCAGTCTCACACTCTCTCACAGTCTCACACTCTCTCACAGTCTCACACTCTCTCACTCTCAGTCTCACACACAGTCTCACACACAATCTCACACACAGTCTCACACTCACACAGTCTCACACTCTCACACTGTCTCACAGTCTCTCTCTCACTCTCACACAGTCTCTCAGTCTCACACTCACACTCTTAAACAGTCTCACACACAGTCTCACACTCTCACACACAGTCTCACACTCACACAGTCTCACACTCTCACACACAGTCTCACACTCACACTCTCACACAGTCTCACATAGTCTCACACAGTCTCACACACTCACAGTCTCACACACTCACAGTCTGACACTCTCACACACAGTCTCACACTCTCTCTCACACTCTCTCAGTCTCACTCTCACACAGTCTCACTCTCACAGTCTCTCTCTCTCACACACAGTCTCACACACAGTCTCACAGTCTCTCTCACACTCTCAGTCCACAGTCTCACACAGTCTCACACTCTCATACACAGTCTCACATCTCTCACACTCTCTCTCACACTCTCTCAGTCTCACACTCTCTCTCACACTCTCTGTCTCACACTCTCTTAGTCTCACAGTCTCTCACAGTCTCACACTCTCTCACAGTCTCACACGCTCTCACTCTCAGTCTCACACACAGTCTCACACACAATCTCACACACAGTCTCACACTCACACAGTCTCACACTCACACAGTCTCACACTGTCTCACAGTCTTTCTCTCACTCTCACACAGTCTCACTCAGTCTCACACTCACACTCTTACACAGTCTCACACTCACACAGTCTCACACTCTCACACACAGTCTCACACTCACACTCTCACACAGTCTCACATAGTCTCACACAGTCTCACACACTCAGTCTCACACACTCACAGTCTCACACACTCTCACACACAGTCTCACACTCTCACACACAGTCTCACACTCACACACAGTCTCACACTCACACACAGTCTCACACTCACACACACAGTCTCACACTGTCTCACAGTCTCACACACAGTCTCACACTGTCTCACACTGTCTCACACTCACACAGTCTCACACTCACACAGTCTCTCACGGTCTCTCACGGTCTCTCACAGTCTCACACACTCTCACACACAGTCTCACACTCTCATACACAGTCTCACATCTCTCACACTCTCTCTCACACTCTCTCAGTCTCACACTCTCTCTCACACTCTATGTCTCACACTCTCTCAGTCTCACACTCTCTCACAGTCTCACACTCTCTCACAGTCTCACACACAGTCTCACACACAATCTTACACACAGTCTCGCACTCACACAGTCTCACACTCACACAGTCTCACACTCTCACACTGTCTCACAGTCTCTCTCTCACTCTCATACAGTCTCACTCAGTCTCACACTCACACTCTTACACAGTCTCACACTCACACAGTCTCACACTCTCACACACAGTCTCACACTCACACACACAGTCTCACACTCACACGGTCTCTCACGGTCTCATACACTCACAGTCTCACACACAGTCTCACACTCTCACACACAGTCTCACACTCACACGGTCTCTCACGGTCTCACACAGTCTCACACAGTCTCACACACTCTCAGTCTCACACACTCTCTCACACAGTCTCACACTCACACGGTCTCTCACGTTCTCACACAGTCTCACACACTCACAGTCTCACAATCTCACACACAGTCTCACACTCACACAGTCTCACACTCACACAGTCTCACACTGTCTCACAGTCTTTCTCTCACTCTCACACAGTCTCACTCAGTCTCACACTCACACTCTTACACAGTCTCACACTCACACAGTCTCACACTCTCACACACAGTCTCACACTCACATTCTCACACAGTCTCACATAGTCTCACACAGTCTCACACACTCAGTCTCACACACTCACAGTCTCACACACTCTCACACACAGTCTCACACTCTCACACACAGTCTCACACTCACACACAGTCTCACACTCACACACAGTCTCACACTCACACACACAGTCTCACACTCACACACACAGTCTCACACTGTCTCACAGTCTCACACACAGTCTCACACTGTCTCACACTGTCTCACACTCACACAGTCTCACACTCACACAGTCTCTCACGGTCTCTCACGGTCTCTCACAGTCTCACACACTCTCACACACAGTCTCACACTCTCATACACAGTCTCACATCTCTCACACTCTCTCTCACACTCTCTCAGTCTCACACTCTCTCTCACACTCTATGTCTCACACTCTCTCAGTCTCACACTCTCTCATAGTCTCACACTCTCTCACAGTCTCACACACAGTCTCACACACAATCTTACACACAGTCTCGCACTCACACAGTCTCACACTCACACAGTCTCACACTCTCACACTGTCTCACAGTCTCTCTCTCACTCTCACACAGTCTCACTCAGTCTCACACTCACACTCTTACACAGTCTCACACTCACACAGTCTCACACTCTCACACACAGTCTCACACTCACACACACAGTCTCACACTCACACGGTCTCTCACGGTCTCATACACTCACAGTCTCACACACAGTCTCACACTCTCACACACAGTCTCACACTCACACGGTCTCTCACGGTCTCACACAGTCTCACACAGTCTCACACACTCTCAGTCTCACACACTCTCTCACACAGTCTCACACTCACACGGTCTCTCACGGTCTCACACAGTCTCACACACTCACAGTCTCACAATCTCACACACAGTCACACTCTCACACACAGTCACACTCACACACAGTCTCACACTCACACACAGTCTCACACTCACACAGTATCACACTGTCTCACAGTCTCACACTGTCTCACAGTCTCTTACTCTCACAGTCTCTCTCTCTCACTCTCACACTCTCACACAGTCTGACACTCAGTCTCGCACTCTCACAGTCTCGCACTCTCACAGTCTCGCACTCTCACAGTCTCGCACTCTCACCCACAGTCTCACATTCTCTCAGTCTCACTCTCACTCTCTCACGGTCTCACACAGTCTCTCACAGTCTCACACACTCACAGTCTCACACTCTCACACACAGTCTCACACTCTCATACACAGTCTCACACTCTCACACACAGTCTCTCAGTCTCACTCTCACACAGTCTCACACTCTCACACACAGTCTCTCTCACACTCTCAGTCACACAGTCTCACACTCTCATACACAGTCTCTCAGTCTCACTCTCACACAGTCTCACACTCTCACACACAGTCTCTCTCACACTCTCAGTCACACAGTCTCACACTCTCACACACAGTCTCTCAGTCTCACTCTCACAGTCTCTCTCTCTCACACACAGTCTCTCTCACACTCTCAGTCACACAGTCTCACACTCTCATACACAGTCTCACATCTCTCATACTCTCTCAGTCTCACACTCTCTCTCACACTCTCTGTCTCACACTCTCTCACAGTCTCACACTCTCTCACAGTCTCACACTCTCTCACAGTCTCACACACAATCTCACACACAGTCTCACACTCACACAGTCTCACACTCTCACACTGTCTCACAGTCTCTCTCTCACTCTCACACAGTCTCACTCAGTCTCACACTCACACTCTTACACAGTCTCACACTCACACAGTCTCACACTCTCACACAGTCTCACACTCACACAGTCTCACACTCTCACACACAGTCTCACACTCACACTCTCACACAGTCTCACATAGTCTCACACACTCACAGTCTCACACACTCACAGTCTCACACACTCACAGTCTCACACACAGTCTCACACTGTCTCACAGTCTCACACTGTCTCACACTCTCACACACAGTCTCACACTCTCACACACAGTCTCACACTCACACAGTCTCACACTCTCACACACAGTCTCACACTGTCTCACAGTCTCACACTGTCTCACACTCTCACACACAGTCTCACACTCTCACACACAGTCTCACACTCACACAGTCTCACACTCTCACACACAGTCTCACACTGTCTCACAGTCTCACACTCACACAGTCTCACACTCACACAGTCTCTCACGGTCTCTCACGGTCTCTCACGGTCTCACACAGTCTCACACAGTCTCACACACAGTCTCACACTCTCACACACAATCTCACACTCACAGTCTCACACTCACACACACAGTCTCACACTCACACGGTCTCTCACGGTCTCACACACTCTCACACACAGCCTCACACACTCTCACACACAGTCTCACACTCTCACACACAGTCTCACACTCACACGGTCTCTCACGGTCTCACACACTCACAGTCTCACACACTCTCGCACACAGTCTCACACACTCTCACACACAGTCTCACACTCTCACACACAGTCTGACACTCACACGGTCTCTCACGGTCTCACACACTCACAGTCTCACACACTCTCATACACTCACAGTCTCTCACACTCTCACACACAGTCTCACACACACACATTCTCACACTCACACACAGTCTCACACTCACACAGTCTCACAGTCTCACACTGTCTCACAGTCTCTTACTCTCACAGTCTCTCACTCTCACAGTCTCTCTCTCTCACTCTCACACTCTCACACAGTCTGACACTCTCAGTCTCGCACTCTCACAGTCTCGCACTCTCACAGTCTCGCACTCTCACCCACAGTCTCACACTCTCTCACTCTCACTCTCACTCTCTCACGGTCTCACACAGTCTCACACAGTCTCACATACTCACAGTCTCACACACCCACAGTCTCACACTCTCATACACAGTCTCACACTCACACAGTCTCACACAGTCTCTCAGTCTCACACTCTCAGTCTCACACTCTCACAGTCTCTCTCGCAGTCTCACACAGTCTCTCTCGCAGTCTCACACAGTCTCTCACACTCTCTCACAGTCTCTCTCGCAGTCTCACACAGTCCCTCACGCTCTCACAGTCCCTCCACTCTCACAGTCTCTTACACTCTCACACTCTCTCACACTCTCTCACACACTGTCTCACACAGTCTCTCACACAGTCACAGTCTCACAGTCACAGTCTCACACAGACTCACACTCTCAGTCTCACACTCACACAGTCCCTCACACTGACACAGTCTCACACTCTCACAGTCTCTCACACTCTCACAGTCTCTCACACTCTCTCACACACACACAGTCTCACACTCACACAGTCTCACACTCACACACAGTCTCACACAGTCTCACACTCTCTCACTCTGACAGTCTCTCACTCTCACACTCTCGCACAGTCTCATACACAGTCTCACACTCTCACACACAGTCTCACACTCTCTCTCACACTCTCTCAGTCTCACTCTCACACAGTCTCACACTCTCACACAGTCTCACTCTCACAGTCTCTCTCTCTCTCACACACAGTCTCACAGTCTCTCTCACACTCTCAGTCACACAGTCTCACACACAGTCTCACACTCTCACACACAGTCTCACATCTCTCACACTCTCTATCACACTCTCTCAGTCTCATACTCTCTCTCACACTCTCTCAGTCTCACACTCAGTCTCACACTCTCTCACAGTCTCACACACAATCTCACACACAATTTCACACAGTCTCACACAGTCTCTCTCTCACTCTCACACAGTCTCACTCAGTCTCACACAGTCTCACACAGTCTCACACAGTCTCACAGTCTCACACTCACAAAGTCTCACACTGTCTCACAGTCTCACACAGTCTCACACTCACACAGTCTCACACAGTCACACTCTCACACACAGTCTCACACTCTCACACACAGTCTCACACTCACACACAGTCTCACACTGTCTCACAGTCTCACACTGTCTCACAGTCTCACTCAGTCTCACACAGTCTCACACAGTCTCACAGTCTCACACTCACAAAGTCTCACACTGTCTCACAGTCTCACACAGTCTCACACTCACACAGTCTCACACAGTCACACTCTCACACACAGTCTCACACTCTCACACACAGTCTCACACTCACACACAGTCTCACACTGTCTCACAGTCTCACACTGTCTCACAGTCTCTTACTCTCACAGTCTCTCTCTCTCACTCTCACAGTCTTTCTCTCTCACAGTCTCTCTCTCTCACTCTCACAGTCTCTCTTTCTCACTCTCACACAGTGTCTCACTCTCACACAGTCTCACTCTCACACAGTCTCTTACTCTCACAGTCTCTCTCTCTCACTCTCACACAGTCTGACACTCTCAGTCTCACATACTCACAGTCTCGCACTCTCACAGTCTCGCACTCTCACACACAGTCTCACACTCTCTCAGTCTCACTCTCTCACGGTCTCACACAGTCTCACACAGTCTCGCACACTCTCTCACACACTCTCTCACACAGTCTCACACTCACACAGTCTCACACAGTCTCACACTCTCAGTCTCACACTGTCTCACAGTCTCACACAGTCTCACACAGTCTCTCAGTCTCACACAGTCTCTCAGTCTCACACTCTCTCAGTCTCTCACACTCTCAGTCTCTCGCACTCTCAGTCTCACACGCTCAGTCTCACACGCTCAGTCTCACAGTCTCTCTCTCTCAAACTATCTCACTCAGTCTCGCACTCACAGTCTCGCACTCAGTCTCGCACTCAGTCTAGCACTCAGTCTCGCACTCAGTCTCGCACTCACAGTCTCGCACTCACAGTCTTGCTCTCACACAGTCTCTCACATTCACACTCTCAGTCTCGCACGCTCTTAGTCTCACACGCTCTCAGTCTCACATGCTCTCAGTCTCACACAGTCTCACACTCTCTCTCTCTCACTCTCACACTGTCTCACTCACAGTCTCGCACTCACAGTCTCACACACAGTGTCTCTCACTCTCAAAAACTCTCAGACTCACACACTCACACAGTCTCACTCACACAGTCTCACGCACACAGTCTCACTCACAGTCTCTCTCACAGTCACACAGTCTCACACTCTCACACAGTCTTACAGTCTCTCACACACTCTCTCACACACACTCTCTCACACACACACTTGCTCACACACACACTTGCTCACACACACTCGCTCACACACACTCGCTCACACACACTCGCTCACACAGTCTCATACTCTCACACACAGTCTCACACTCACACACACAGTCTCACACTGTCTCACAGTCTCACACTGTCTCACAGTCTCACACTGTCTCACAGTCTCACACTCACACAGTCTCACACAGTCTCACACAGTCTCACACACTCACAGTCTCACACTCACACAGTCTCACACTTTCACACAGTCTCACAGTCTCTCTCTCACTCTCACACAGTCTCACTCAGTCTCACACAGTGTCTCACACACTCAGTCTCACACACTCACAGTCTCACACTCTCACACACAGTCTCACACTCTCTCTCATACTCTCTCAGTCTCACACTCTCTCACAGTCTCACACTCTCTCACACACAGTCTCACACACAATCTCACACACAGTCTCACACTCACACAGTCTCACACTCACACTCTTACACAGTCTCACACTCACACAGTCTCACACTCTCACACACAGTCTCACACTCACACAGTCTCACACTCTCACACAGTCTCTCACATGGTCTCACATGGTCTCACACAGTCTCACACAGTCACAGTCTCACACACTCTCACACACAGTCTCACTCACTCTCACACACAGTCTCACACTCTCACACACAGTCTCACACTCTCTCTCACACTCTCTCAGTCTCACACTCTCTCACAGTCTCACACTCTCTCACACACAGTCTCACACACAATCTCACACACAGTCTCACACTCACACAGTCTCACACTCTCACACAGTCTCACAGTCTGTCTCACACTCTCACACAGTCTCACACAGTCTCACACACTCAGTCTCACACAGTCTCACACACTCAGTCTCACACACTCACAGTCTCACACTCTCACACACAGTCTCACACTCTCTCAGTCTCACTCTCACACAGTCTCACACTCTCACACACTCTCACACAGTCTCACTCTCACAGTCTCTCTCTCTCACACACAGTCTCACACACAGTCTCACAGTCTCTCTCACACTCTCAGTCACACAGTCTAACACTCTCATACACAGTCTCACATCTCTCACACTCTCTCAGTCTCCCACTCTCTCTCACACTCTCTCAGTCTCACACTCTCTCACAGTCTCACACTCTCTCACTTTCAGTCTCACACACAATCTCTCACACAGTCTCACACTCACACAGTCTCACAGTCTCTCTCTCACTCTCACACAGTCTCACTCTCTTACACAGTCTCACACTCACACAGTCTCACACTCTCACACACAGTCTCACACTCACACAGTCTCACACTCTCACACAGTCTCTCACATGGTCTCACATGGTCTCACACAGTCTCACACAGTCACAGTCTCACACACTCTCACACACAGTCTCACACTCTCACACACAGTCTCACACACTCTCATACACAGTCTCACACTCTCACACACAGTCTCATACTCTCACACACAGTCTCACACTCACACACACAGTCTCACACTGTCTCACAGTCTCACACTGTCTCACAGTCTCACACTCACAAAGTCTCTCACGGTCTCACACAGTCTCACACACTCACACACACAGTCTCACACACTCTCTCACACACTCTCTCACACAGTCTCACACTCACACGGTCTCTCACGGTCTCACACAGTCTCACACACTCACAGTCTCACACACTCTCACACACAGTCACACTCTCACACACAGTCACACTCTCACACACAGTCACACTCATACACAGTCTCACACTCACACACAGTCTCACACTTACACAGTCTCACACTGTCTCACAGTCTCACACTGTCTCACAGTCTCTTACTCTCACAGTCTCTCTCTCTCACTCTCACAGTCTCTCTCTCTCACTCTCACACTCTCACACAGTCTGACACTCTCAGTCTCACATACTCACAGTCTCGCACTCTCACAGTCTCGCACTCTCACCCACAGTCTCACACTCTCTCAGTCTCACTCTCACTCTCTCACAGTCTCACACAGTCTCTCACAGTCTCACACAGTCTCTCACAGTCTCACACACTCACAGTCTCACACACTCACAGTCTCACACTCTCACACACAGTCTCACACTCTCACACACAGTCTCACACTCAAACAGTCTCACACTCACACACACAGTCTCACACTCACACACACAGTCTCACACTGTCTCACACTGTCTCACAGTCTCACACTCACATAGTCCCTCATGGTCTCACACAGTCTCACACACTCACAGTCTCACACAGTCTCACACACTCTCTCACACACTCTCTCACACAGTCTCACACTCACACGGTCTCTCACGGTCTCACACAGTCTCACACACTCACAGTCTCACACACTCTCACACACAGTCTCACACTCTCACAGTCTCACACTGTCACACACAGTCACACTCTCACACACAGTCACACTCTCACACACAGTCACACTCACACACACAGTCACACACAGTCTCACACTCACACACAGTCTCACACTTACACAGTCTCACACTGTCTCACAGTCTCACACTGTCTCACAGTCTCTTACTCTCACTCTCACAGTCTCTCTCTCTCACAGTCTCTCTGTCTCACTCTCACACTCTCACACAGTCTGACACTCTCAGTCTCACATACTCACAGTCTCGCACTCTCACCCACAGTCTCACACTCTCTCAGTCTCACTCTCACTCTCTCACAGTCTCACACAGTCTCTCACAGTCTCACACAGTCTCTCACAGTCTCACACACTCACAGTCTCACACACTCACACACAGTCTCACACTCTCACACACAGTCTCACACTCTCTCTCACACTCTCTCAGTCTCACTCTCACAGTCTCACACTCTCACACAGTCTCACTCTCACAGTCTCTCTCTCTCACACACAGTCTCACACACAGTCTCACAGTCTCTCTCACACTCTCAGTCACACAGTCTCACACAGTCTCACACTCTCATACACAGTCTCACATCTCTCACACTCTCTCTCACACTCTCTCAGTCTCACACTCTCTCTCACACTCTCTGTCTCACACTCTCTCAGTCTCACACTCTCTCACAGTCTCACACTCTCTCACAGTCTCACACTCTCTCACTCTCAGTCTCACACACAGTCTCACACACAATCTCACACACAGTCTCACACTCACACAGTCTCACACTCTCACACTGTCTCACAGTCTCTCTCTCACTCTCACACAGTCTCTCAGTCTCACACTCACACTCTTACACAGTCTCACACACAGTCTCACACTCTCACACACAGTCTCACACTCACACAGTCTCACACTCTCACACACAGTCTCACACTCACACTCTCACACAGTCTCACATAGTCTCACACAGTCTCACACACTCACAGTCTCACACACTCACAGTCTCACACTCTCACACACAGTCTCACACTCTCTCTCACACTCTCTCAGTCTCACTCTCACACACTCTCACACAGTCTCACTCTCACAGTCTCTCTCTCTCACACACAGTCTCACACACAGTCTCACAGTCTCTCTCACACTCTCAGTCACACAGTCTCACACAGTCTCACACTCTCATACACAGTCTCACATCTCTCACACTCTCTCTCACACTCTCTCAGTCTCACACTCTCTCTCACACTCTCTGTCTCACACTCTCTTAGTCTCACACTCTCTCACAGTCTCACACTCTCTCACAGTCTCACACTCTCTCACTCTCAGTCTCACACACAGTCTCACACACAATCTCACACACAGTCTCACACTCACACAGTCTCACACTCACACAGTCTCACACTGTCTCACAGTCTTTCTCTCACTCTCACACAGTCTCACTCAGTCTCACACTCACACTCTTACACAGTCTCACACTCACACAGTCTCACACTCTCACACACAGTCTCACACTCACACTCTCACACAGTCTCACATAGTCTCACACAGTCTCACACACTCAGTCTCACACACTCACAGTCTCACACACTCTCACACACAGTCTCACACTCTCACACACAGTCTCACACTCACACACAGTCTCACACTCACACACACAGTCTCACACTCACACACACAGTCTCACACTGTCTCACAGTCTCACACACAGTCTCACACTGTCTCACACTGTCTCACTCTCACACAGTCTCACACTCACACAGTCTCTCACGGTCTCTCACGGTCTTTCACAGTCTCACACACTCTCACACACAGTCTCACACTCTCATACACAGTCTCACATCTCTCACACTCTCTCTCACACTCTCTCAGTCTCACACTCTCTCTCACACTCTATGTCTCACACTCTCTCAGTCTCACACTCTCTCAGTCTCACACTCTCTCACAGTCTCACACTCTCTCACAGTCTCACACACAGTCTCACACACAATCTTACACACAGTCTCGCACTCACACAGTCTCACACTGTCTCACAGTCTCTCTCTCACTCTCACACAGTCTCACTCAGTCTCACACTCACACTCTTACACAGTCTCACACTCACACAGTCTCACACTCTCACACACAGTCTCACACTCACACACACAGTCTCACACTCACACGGTCTCTCACGGTCTCATACACTCACAGTCTCACACACAGTCTCACACTCTCACACACAGTCTCACACTCACACGGTCTCTCACGGTCTCACACAGTCTCACACACTCACAGTCTCACAATCTCACACACAGTCACACTCTCACACACAGTCACACTCACACACAGTCTCACACTCACACACAGTCTCACACTCACACAGTATCACACTGTCTCACAGTCTCACACTGTCTCACAGTCTCTTACTCTCACAGTCTCTCTCTCTCACTCTCACACTGTCTGACACTCAGTCTCGCACTCTCACAGTCTCGCACTCTCACAGTCTCGCACTCTCACCCACAGTCTCACATTCTCTCAGTCTCACTCTCACTCTCTCACGGTCTCACACAGTCTCTCACAGTCTCACACACTCACAGTCTCACACTCTCACACACAGTCTCACACTCTCATACACAGTCTCACACTCTCACACACAGTCTCTCAGTCTCACTCTCACACAGTCTCACACTCTCACACAGTCTCACTCTCACAGTCTCTCTCTCTCACACACAGTCTCTCTCACACTCTCAGTCACACAGTCTCACACTCTCATACACAGTCTCACATCTCTCATACTCTCTCAGTCTCACACTCTCTCTCACACTCTCTGTCTCACACTCTCTCACAGTCTCACACTCTCTCACAGTCTCACACTCTCTCACAGTCTCACACACAATCTCACACACAGTCTCACACTCACACAGTCTCACACTCTCACACTGTCTCACAGTCTCTCTCTCACTCTCACACAGTCTCACTCAGTCTCACACTCACACTCTTACACAGTCTCACACTCACACAGTCTCACACTCTCACACAGTCTCACACTCACACAGTCTCACACTCTCACACACAGTCTCACACTCACACTCTCACACAGTCTCACATAGTCTCACACACTCACAGTCTCACACACTCACAGTCTCACACACTCACAGTCTCACACACAGTCTCACACTCTCACACACAGTCTCACACTCACACAGTCTCACACTCTCACACACAGTCTCACACTGTCTCACAGTCTCACACTGTCTCACACTCTCACACACAGTCTCACACTCTCACACACAGTCTCACACTCACACAGTCTCACACTCTCACACACAGTCTCACACTGTCTCACAGTCTCACACTCACACAGTCTCTCACGGTCTCTCACGGTCTCACACAGTCTCACACAGTCTCACACACAGTCTCACACTCTCACACACAATCTCACACTCACAGTCTCACACTCACACACACAGTCTCACACTCACACGGTCTCTCACGGTCTCACACACTCTCACACACAGTCTCACACACTCTCACACACAGTCTCACACTCTCACACACAGTCTCACACTCACACGGTCTCTCACGGTCTCACACACTCACAGTCTCACACACTCTCACACACAGTCTCACACACTCTCACACACAGTCTCACACTCTCACACACAGTCTGACACTCACACGGTCTCTCACGGTCTCACACACTCACAGTCTCACACACTCTCATACACTCACAGTCTCTCACACTCTCACACACAGTCTCACACACACACATTCTCACACTCACACACAGTCTCACACTCACACAGTCTCACAGTCTCACACTGTCTCACAGTCTCTTACTCTCACAGTCTCTCACTCTCACAGTCTCTCCCTCTCACTCTCACAGTCTCTCTCTCTCACAGTCTCTCTCTCTCACAGTCTCTCTCTCTCACAGTCTCTCTCTTTCACTCTCACACTCTCACACAGTCTGACACTCTCAGTCTCGCACTCTCACAGTCTCGCACTCTCACAGTCTCGCACTCTCACCCACAGTCTCATACTCTCTCACTCTCACTCTCACTCTCTCACGGTCTCACACAGTCTCACACAGTCTCACATACTCACAGTCTCACACACCCACAGTCTCACACTCTCATACACAGTCTCACACTCACACAGTCTCACAGACTCATACTGTCTCACACACAGTCTCACACTCACACAGTCTCACACAGTCTCTCAGTCTCACACTCTCAGTCTCACACTCTCACAGTCTCTCTCGCAGTCTCACACAGTCTCTCTCGCAGTCTCACACAGTCTCTCACACTCTCTCACAGTCTCTCTCGCAGTCTCACACAGTCCCTCACGCTCTCACAGTCCCTCCACTCTCACAGTCTCTTACACTCTCACACTCTCTCACACTCTCTCACACACTGTCTCACACAGTCTCTCACACAGTCACAGTCTCACAGTCACAGTCTCACACAGACTCACACTCTCAGTCTCACACTCACACAGTCCCTCACACTCACACAGTCTCACACTCTCACAGTCTCTCACACTCTCTCACACACACACAGTCTCACACTCACACAGTCTCACACTCACACACAGTCTCACACAGTCTCACACTCTCTCACTCTGACAGTCTCTCACTCTCACACTCTCGCACAGTCTCATACACAGTCTCACACTCTCACACACAGTCTCACACTCTCTCTCACACTCTCTCAGTCTCACTCTCACACAGTCTCACACTCTCACACAGTCTCACTCTCACAGTCTCTCTCTCTCTCACACACAGTCTCACAGTCTCTCTCACACTCTCAGTCACACAGTCTCACACACAGTCTCACACTCTCACACACAGTCTCACATCTCTCACACTCTCTATCACACTCTCTCAGTCTCATACTCTCTCTCACACTCTCTCAGTCTCACACTCAGTCTCACACTCTCTCACAGTCTCACACACAATCTCACACACAATTTCACACAGTCTCACACAGTCTCTCTCTCACTCTCACACAGTCTCACTCAGTCTCACACAGTCTCACACAGTCTCACACAGTCTCACAGTCTCACACTCACAAAGTCTCACACTGTCTCACAGTCTCACACAGTCTCACACTCACACAGTCTCACACAGTCACACTCTCACACACAGTCTCACACTCTCACACACAGTCTCACACTCACACACAGTCTCACACTGTCTCACAGTCTCACACTGTCTCACAGTCTCACTCAGTCTCACACAGTCTCACACAGTCTCACAGTCTCACACTCACAAAGTCTCACACTGTCTCACAGTCTCACACAGTCTCACACTCACACAGTCTCACACAGTCACACTCTCACACACAGTCTCACACTCTCACACACAGTCTCACACTCACACACAGTCTCACACTGTCTCACAGTCTCACACTGTCTCACAGTCTCTTACTCTCACAGTCTCTCTCTCTCACTCTCACAGTCTTTCTCTCTCACAGTCTCTCTCTCTCACTCTCACAGTCTCTCTTTCTCACTCTCACACAGTGTCTCACTCTCACACAGTCTCACTCTCACACAGTCTCTTACTCTCACAGTCTCTCTCTCTCACTCTCACACAGTCTGACACTCTCAGTCTCACATACTCACAGTCTCGCACTCTCACAGTCTCGCACTCTCACACACAGTCTCACACTCTCTCAGTCTCACTCTCTCACGGTCTCACACAGTCTCACACAGTCTCGCACACTCTCTCACACACTCTCTCACACAGTCTCACACTCACACGGTCTCACACAGTCTCACACAGTCTCACACTCTCAGTCTCACACTGTCTCACAGTCTCACACAGTCTCACACAGTCTCTCAGTCTCACACAGTCTCTCAGTCTCACACAGTCTCTCAGTCTCACACTCTCTCAGTCTCTCACACTCTCAGTCTCTCACACTCTCAGTCTCACACGCTCAGTCTCACAGTCTCTCTCTCTCAAACTATCTCACTCAGTCTCGCACTCACAGTCTCGCACTCAGTCTCGCACTCAGTCTAGCACTCAGTATCGCACTCAGTCTCGCACTCACAGTCTCGCACTCACAGTCTCGCTCTCACACAGTCTCTCACATTCACACTCTCAGTCTCGCACGCTCTTAGTCTCACACGCTCTCAGTCTCACATGCTCTCAGTCTCACACAGTCTCACACTCTCTCTCTCTCACTCTCACACTGTCTCACTCACAGTCTCGCACTCACAGTCTCACACACAGTGTCTCTCACTCTCAAAAACTCTCAGACTCACACACTCACACTCACACAGTCTCACTCACACAGTCTCACGCACACAGTCTCACTCACAGTCTCTCTCACAGTCACACAGTCTCACACTCTCACACAGTCTTACAGTCTCTCACACACTCTCTCACACACACTCTCTCACACACACACTTGCTCACACACACACTTGCTCACACACACTCGCTCACACACACTCGCTCACACACACTCGCTCACACAGTCTCTCAGTCTCACACACTCTCAGTCTCAAACACTCGCACTCTCTCAGTCTCGCACTCTCTCAGTCTCGCACGCTCTCACAGTCTCTCTCTCTCACAGTCTCTCTCACTCTCACACTGTCTCACTCACAGTCTCGCACTCACAGTCTCACACACACAGTCTCACACACACAGTCTCACACACACACAGTCTCACACACACACAGTCTCACACACACAGTCTCACACACACAGTCTCACACACAGTCTCACAGTCTCTCTCACTCTCAAAAACTCTGTCTCACACACTCACACAGTCTCAGTCTCACACACACAGTCTCACACACAGTCTCTCTCACAGTCTCACAGTCTCTCTCACACTCTCACAGTCTCACACTCTCTCAGTCTCACACTCTCTCACAGTCTCTCTCACTCTCTCACACTCTCAGTCTCACAGTCTCTCACACTCTCAGTCTCAGTCTCTCACACTTTCAGTCTCACAGTCTCACACTCTCTCTCACACTCTCAAAGTCTCTCTCACACTCTCACAGTCTCTCTCACACTCTCACAGTCTCTCACACTCTCACACACTCTCGCACTCACATTCTCACACTCTCAGTCTCACACAGTCTCTCTCACTCTCTCAGTCTCACACCCAATCACTCACACACTCAATCACACTCTCACAGTCTCACTCAATCATACTCACACACTCTCAATCACACTCTCACAGTCTCACTCAATCACACTCACACTCTCACACAGTCTCACTCTCACACTCAATCACACTGTCACAGTCTCACAGTCTCACACTCAATCACACTCTCACACTTACAGTCTCGCAGTCACACTCAATCACAATCACACTCTCACACTCAATCACACTCACACCCTCAATCACACTCTCACCGTCAATCACTGACACCCTCAATCACTCACACCCTCAATCACTCACACCCTCTCACTCACACCCTCTCACTATCATACACACTCTCACTCACACATTCTCACTCAATCACACACACTCACTAACACACTCACTCAATCACTCAATCTCGCACTCAAATGCAATCACTCACACGTAATCACACCCCAGGAGCCAGCACGATCCACCTCCCACCATAGTCTCACTGTCACTCACACCCCGGGAGCCAGCACGATCCACCTTCCACCATAGTATGTGCAATTACCACACGCATTTCAATTACATGAATGAATGCCAGTCACTCACATCCCGGGAGCCAGCACGATCCACCTTCCACCATACTATGTGCAATTACCACATGCATTTCAACTATATGAATGAATGCTACAGTGGAGGCATAAGTACAAACACAAACTCATTACAATGACACATGTCACCCCCTTATGACTCACTTGTGTGTGTGTGTGTGTGTGTGTGTCTCTGTGTGTGCCTGTGTGTTTCTCACTGTGTGTGTTGCATGTCTGTATCACACTCTATGTGTCTGCATGTATGTGTGTATGAATGTCGCTCTTTAAGCATCTCAGTGCATGCGTGTGCATTTGCGTGTGTGTCTCTGTGTTTGTCTCGCATCCGTGTGTGTGCATTAATTCCCTATATATCCTGACGGGCAACGCCGTCCCACATTGCTAGTATATATATATATATATATATATATATATAGATACTAGTTGAAAAGCCACAGTGCATGGGCCACAGTGCCACCGCTGCAGTCACGTGCAGTACAGACTGCTCACGCCTTATCTGATTGGGACGGCTTCTGACAAACATCCTTAGCAAATTATTATATAGGACATAGATAGATAGATACAGTTTGCAGTTCAAGGAACCACGCTCACAGGACTTCTTAGCAAAGAAAAAGTTGTAATTTATTGTGTCATCAATGTTTCAGCCCCAATTTGGGCCTTCATCAAGATATCTATCTTAATAAAGGCCCGCATTTTTTTTTACTAAGAAATCCTGTGAGTGCGGTTCCTTGAACTACAAACTGTATGCATCTTTTTGACCTGACACCCTGGCCCATTTCAATGAAATCAATGGGAAGACTGAATTTACACACAACACAGCAAATGTTATTTTATTTCCCCACATGTTATGGAATAAAAGGGGTCAAAGGGTGCCTGTGTTGGTGGAATCTGGGGAAAGAATCAGTTGAACATGATATGATAATGTTTTGCACTCAGGCTTGTTAGATTCACAAGCCCTGAGGAATCAGTGATCATTTTTTGCACTCTGGCTTGTTATCATCTTTAGCCCTGAGGTATCAGTGATTTGTAGGACTTAGGCTTATAAATAGGGATGGGCGAAAGTTGTTGTCGTGTTTCCGCAAGAAATTTCAAGAAAACCATGTTGTTATCGCTTTTTCACGGGAAAATCTGCTTAAAAACTAGAGCTTAAAATTTTCGCCTCTTTTGCCCATTGGCCAAAATCATTCACCAATTTTTCAATGGCTAAAAAGTTTCCACCCATTGATTTACGTTGTTTTTGCATTTCTGCTATAAAAATGTGACTTTTTCGTGGAAGTCAGATACAATTGAAGCACCTACAGATAGAGATAGACGTGCTGTGCTGTTCTGCTGTGATATTTTGGAAAAATTGAGACAGGAGAGGCTCATAGTGACTGCTATCACTATTAGCAGATTTAAAATTAATAAAAGGAAGGACCCTTATGACTGACTAGCAGTACTGAACCAATGCTGTCCAGTCCACCTAAATCACCCCAATAGATCTTGGGGAATTGTATGGTAACAGAGGGAGAAAAGGGTAGTACTAGTGAGAGCAGGACAAGTCAGCTGCCTGTGCCTGCTGCCAGACATGCTGCCCCTGCTGCCAGTGCAACCATTGCCGTACCTGCAGCCACTAGTGTTGTACCTGCTGCCCCTGCTGCCAGTGCCACCATTGCTGTACCTGCTGCCAGATGTGCTGCCACTAGTGTTGTATCTGCTGCCAGACGTGCTGCCCATGCTTCCACCAGTGCTGTACCTGCTGCCAGTGCTGAACCTGCTGCCACCAATACTTTGCCTGCTGCTAATTTTTCTTGTAGTACTCAGGGGAGAAGGAGAAAATGATGGCAAGTGTTAGCACTGGGAGTGAAGGAGGGGGTAATCAAAAATATCCTCATATTACTAGTGACTGTGAGACTGAGGAGGAAGTCTCTGTGGCTGAACTTGATGTGGTTGGTGTTAGTAGTAGTAGCAGTAATGATGAAGCAGCTGGAGTGGTAGGGGAAACATTTGACAGCATCCAGACTAGCGGTCAAGAGAGCCCACACCATTCCTCTGACCCTGAGAGTCCTCCCCTTTCCTTCACTACAGTGTCCAGGTGGAACATGATCCTGAAGAGGCCAAAACTGGTGTTGGGGGAGGAGAACAGGCTTAGAATAAATACCACCACCAGCAGAAGGAGCACAGGTCAGCTGCCTTTGCCTGCTGCTACTTCTGCTATTGCTAGCCTGTCTTCTTCTTCATTTCAAAAGTAAATGGCAAGTGTGACATTAGGGGACCCTCTGTCACATTGCTCGTCACCTCCTCCAAGCAGCAGTGAGATGTCTGGAATAGAGCAGTGGCAACAACGCCATGTAGGGACTAGTGGTGGTGATGATGATTATGATGCTGTAGAAGCTGGGGTGGAAGAGACATTGATGGCCTTTTTAGCAAAAACTGAGAAGGAATGGGAGACAGGGATGAGGATGGGCATCACCACCACCACTAGCAATGACATTTTGGAATTAGAGGAATTTGCAACTGCTCTAAATTCATTTTGATGCTGAGATGCAAGGGCAACAGGATGCTGAGGATCAGGCTAGTGTGCCACAGACCACGGTGGACACAGTGGGAATGGGGTCAACAAATGAGGCGGGACTAGGACAGGTTCTACTTGCCATCAGTCACAATACTCCTGATCCTAATTGCAGTGCTGAATCTGAGACAGTAGCAGCAACAGCAGCAACATTATCCACAGACAATGAAGGAGAATGTGGAGGACAAGAAGAAGGAGGCCATTCTTCTCCATCTGTCCCCTTCCCCCTGAAGTCATCATTGGTGTGGGACTATTTTTCTCTTGGGGCAGGCACAGAGCAGTCATCAGCAACAGCACTGTGCACAATTAGTGACAAGTCAGTGAAAAGAGGAAAGGAGGGAACACACCTTAGAACAAGTGCCCTGATATCACACATGAAACACAGACACCATGACATTTATGTCAAGCATGTTAAAGACAAACACCCACCACTGAAATCAAGCACCGCTTTTGCTGTCCCTAACCCTCCAGAAAGGCAATAAGAGGCGAGGCAGAGATCAAAGAGGAGGAGGAATAGAACAACCAAGGCAGAGACTGGAAGTTCCATGATGAGTGAAACAACTAGCTCCCTATCACCTTCTAGAGTAACTACATCTTCTGCCAATCCACCTTGTTCATTACCTCCTCTGCCAAATGATAGCCACTCTGTTGATGTTAGGATGTGGCAGTTTGTCTCTATCCATTGCACACTGTGTGGTGCACTGACCACACATGCCAGTGTGGTGGAGAAGAATCACAAGCAGTGCATCAAGCAGCATCTGAGGAGATTCCATCCCGCAGAATATGCTAAGATGCAGGAAGGGAGGGTTCATCATTACTATTAAACTTTCAGCATGTTGTCATGTGTCCTTAGCGAGGAGTGGACAAGGGGTATAGTGACAGCGGCAATATTTGGTTTCAGGTATCATGGTGTTTGGATATAGTTGTGCCCCCAGATGTTATTTACTACACACACTGTGCACATTGCAGTTGCTGATGTAAGCCACAGTTCCTGTTCTCAAGGGAAAAATATATATTCTAATAACACACCCATGATTTTGGAGGAGGGACAGGTGGAGAATAATTATTGGCCAACTTCTTTTCTCCACATAGATTTGGAGCTACTTATTGTGCTGCTACTGCCTCATGCACATCACTGGAACCTATTTGTGGCAAGTGGAACCTTCACCATCCATCTTCCATGTTACTGCTATTGTTGATCCCATTCCCTTTCAGCTGCCTAATCATCCTGCTGCATAAACAACTCAGCAGCAGCAGTACAAACAGCAGTTGCAAATCAGCACTCAGAAGGACATTTGACAGTGACCACTGGCCAACATGACCTGCTGGTATTAGGCCAGTAGGGCATTTTTTTTTTCTTAGGGCTTGTGCTTTAAAAAAAAAAAAACAAAAAAAAACATAGTCCTACAAAAAAAGTAAACAATTTTTGGGGGGTTTGTTTCTAACAAGCCTAAGTCCTACAAATCAATGTTTCCTTATGGCTTGTGCCAAACAAGCTTAACCCTTTGAGTGCCAGAGGGGTATGTAATTCATTGCAACGCAATGCATTCCATACCCCTCTGGCACTCAAAGGGTTAAGTCCTACAAATCAATGTTTCTTCAGGTATTGGGCCTCTAATAAGTCTAAGTCCAATATAGGCCTCTAACAGCAAATTAAACAAATCATCCTCTACAAAATACTCTATCAAGTCAGGTATCAGTCCACCCCAGTGGCAGCTTATGTCAGGGGGTTCCTGTCACTATCACTTTACATACAAATGTCTAATTTTATTTTATTGATTTATTTTTTTATTAACTGTCCCCCCAATAGAAGTCAAGAAACACCCCCAAAATGATTAATTAATTCACCAACACAGGCACCCTCCTCAGACCCCTTTATACTATATCTTAAGGTTTCTATTTTATTTTATTTTATTTTATTTAGGATTTCTTTTTTAATAACTGCCCCCAATCCCTGTAAACAACCCCCACAAAAATCATCCCCTTGTTCAACTGACTCTTTCCCCACACCCCAGCAACACAGGCACCCTCATGCCCCTTTTATACTACGTCTTTGTGAAATAAAATAATATTTGCTATGTGTTGTGTGTAACTTCTATGTTCCCATTGATTTCAACGGAATGAGCTAGGTGAAAAAAGTGGAAAAAAAATCGGAAAATCTGCACTTTTCACGAGAAAGTTTTCGTCATGCAGAAAGTGCCATTTTTCGCCGATTTCAGTTTGAGGCGGAAATTTTCGCCCATCCCTACTTATGAAAAACAAGCCGACAAAAATCATTTTTGGAGGCCTCTAGTTTATATGAAGAACATGCCCTGTTGGCACTATGGGTTATGGTGGTCAGTGGCCACTGCTATGGTGTCATTTCTGCATTTGTGATTGCTGTTCTTGCTGCTGTGTTGTTTAAACAGCAGGATGATTAGACAGCTCCAAGAGAAAGGGATAAACAGCTGTGATATGAGTGATCATGATAATGGTTCCACTTGCTAATACTAGCTCTAGTGATGCACCTGAAGCAGAAGTAGCACCACAACTAGCCCTCACTATTTCAGGTATATGTGGAGAAAATTATTTGGTGAATAATGCTTCTTCTCCTGCCCCTTCTCCAAAATCATGGGTGTGATGTTCAAATATACATTTTTCTCTTGAGAGCAGAAACTTTGCCTCTCATCAGCAACTTCAATGTGAACAGTGTGTGTAGGATAGTTGTGAAATAGGGGAAAGACTGGGAACAATAGGCACACATGAACTCACATCAAACAACTGACACAACTGAAGCCAAACAACTTTATGCTTAGGTCGGCATGGTAAAATCAATAATCCCCCAAGAAACTAAGTACTACTGCTGCTGTCAGTATGCTCCTTGTCTGCTCCCCACTAAGGACTCACAACAACTTGCAGTCTTAATAATAATGATGATGAACCCTCCCTGACACCAGCTTAGTGTATTCTGCTGGAAGGAATATCCTCAGATGTTTCTTGATGCCCTGGTTGCTATTATTCTCTACCACTTTGCCATGTGTGGTCAGCGCACCACACAGTGTGCAGTGGGTGGACACGAACTGCCACATCCTGACATCTACAGAATGGCTATCAGCTGATGGGTGAATGAATTGGATTGACAGAAGATGTAACTACATCTTTCAGAACCCTAGCATCAGAAGGTGATGGCAAGCCCGGTGTTTCACATGCCATCAAATATTCAGGCTTTGGCTAGGTATCTTTATTCTTCCTACTCTTTGATTTACACCTCATCTCTTGTTGCATTTGGGAAGAGACAGGGGGTACAGGAACAGTGATGCCCTCTTTCTTTTGTGGGGGTTTGGTTTTAGTGTGCATCACAAAAATGTCATGGTGTCTGTATTTCATATGTTGCTTTTCCGCCTATGCAAAAATGTCCTCCTTTTCGGCTATTTTAACTAATTTTCCTCCTATATTTCTTATAGGTACTAAATTTCCCACTGTAATATTACTTCTTCTGAGGGCTGTAGTTTAGAAATAAGTGGCTGAAAGTCAAAGTTGTGAGTCATATAGCAACATATGGCTTGAAAAATGTGTTTGCATGCAGAATGCATTTGCCCTTTGTCCACAACACTAACTTCCTGCTTAAGTGACACTGGCACATATTCATGATATCAAGTAATAAAAAAATAAAGTACAACCTACAATGTGGCAGATGTGTATGGTAGTGGTGGTGGTGGGGGTCTGGTTGGTATGGTGTGATTTGTGTATGTATATAGTTTTTACTATTGTCATATTGTTTGTGTCAAATCTGTATCCTTCTTCTCAGATTATTGACACACATTATTTGTCACTCATAGCAGTGGTTCCAAATGGGACAGATGGTGGAAACCTTTCTTCACATCCTTCCTCCACTTCCTCATCTGTGCTGCTGTTAATATATTTGTCCTGGCTTTGTCTGTCATACTCCTCTGCAGCAGGAGCCATAGGTGTTATTTGTACTGAACTAACTGTTCGCACTGGCAGTAGCACACTCTCTGACACATAAATAACTTCACTACTTCATTTTTCTGCCCTAGAGCCCTGGGGACTCACATACTCTGCATTACATTCAACAGAGGCAATGTCAGTGCTGTCAGCAAGGCATGCTGAAAAGCATTACTTAACCCTTTGAGTGCCAGAGGGGTACACAGAGGGTTAAGTAATGATTTTCTGTGAATGTCTTGCTGACAGCACTGACATTGCCTCTGTTGCATGTAATGCAGAGTATGTGAGGAGCTGCGTTTGTTGTAGACGTATGGAAGTCAGGTGAATAGTGGAAAGTGGCCTCCACTGTGTTGCAAATAGCTGTCTTGTACAACGGACCACTATATCACAAATAACATTGCACAATAGCATATCTGGCTTAACGTGCGATATTAAATTTGCCTTACCGTGATCGCAATGTTGCTTAACGCTGCTCTGGGGAGAGAGAGGCCGGAGCAGTGCTCAGCAACATTGCGATTGTGGTAAGGCAAATGTAATATCGCAGGTTAAGACATATATGCTGTTGTGAGATGTTATTCATGATATAGTGGTCCGCTGTGGAAGACAACAACAATGGACACTAACGGGAATTGATTCACTATGGAAAGTGGCCTCTTCACTGCATTGCAAGTGGAGCTCTCCCTGTACTTACAACTCTCAGCAAGTGGAGGAATAATTCATTTTGCATTATTGCAGGGAGAGAAAGCGCATCTGCCCCGTGGACTAATCCGATCTCCTGCTGCTTCCTTCCCTCCCGGTGGTGTGGTAGAGAAAGGTCGCCATTTTCCTACAGGGTTTCAATTTCCACTCACCCTCACTCAATTTCTCCTCGCCAAATGCGAGGGGGCGAGTGGAAATTTTGAGCCCTGCTATAGGTAACTATATATATATATATATATATATATATATATATATATATATATATATATAAAATTTTGTTTTCAGAACAAATTAAGCTTTTTCGTGGTGCCAAACATACAAATTTTGCATTGTGAGTTAAACTATTTCAATTGCTTTTAAAAGCCCTGAAATCCTAGTACACAAATAACACCCTGCGGGTCCCCTAATTAACAGGAGCACAAAATAGTATTTTCCACTGGATGAACTAAAAATGTCTTAAGAGTCCAGAAACAAAGGGAAACAGAAAATCTCAGCATGAAGTTCAAGTGTCATGACACAGTGCAATTCCAAAAGACTGGTTAAGCATGAGTACCTCTTGTGCAAAGTTTGCAAACCCAGCAATAAGGCGATACACCTATGGAAAATGTACAGCTACAGCTGAAATCTGGAGTTTGACTAATTACTGTCTGAACCCCATCATTAAGAAAGGCCACAACAGCTGGAAGACAAAAAGGACATGACCATGACACTTGGTCTTCACGTCACTTGTAAAACATGCTTTGGACAAAACCAACTTTTGAGCCTAAAACATAGTACAGATGGCAGGCTCATAGAAATCTTTTCCTCAGAATGTTGGCTTCAAGTGCTTCAGCCACGCCATCAAAACTAGATTCTTCACCACTGTGTAACTGATGTCTCTGAGTCAGGAGGTCTGGAAAGAGTACAAGATGAATGAGATCGCCATGAACAGATCGAGAAGTTCCTAGAACCATGCCCTATGCAGGACTAAGAAGCACACAGGATTACATTCACCCACTCTATCCTAACCTTCTTCAATATTCTGGGAATCAGATGGAGGGGAGGAAACCCATACACTAGGAGGTGAATACCCCACTTGTGTCTTAATAAAGTCAATGACACAGGAGTACCATTCAGTTTCCCATCATTTAAACCCTCATATGTATTTATACACTTATGTACTTGTCTCTATTGTTTGTAAGCACATTTTCCTTATGACAGGAAAGGTTTATTTAATTTGTGTAAGTTATATCATCCCTTTTGATTTCATGCTGATCTTATCCTTTGAACATTCTTCAAGAAACAAATGATCACTTACACAAAACTTAAAGATATATTGTTTATATTATGTTGAATAAAATAGGAAAGGCATAATCAGAGAAATGTGTAATAACATTTTTTGTGTATCTTTTTTTAGATATTCTCATGCTTTCCTCATATTGAACAATGAAACATCTGTTATAGAGTCTATGTAAATAGATGTGCTGTTAATCAAACTGTCTGTTGACTCACAGTTTAGAGTGTTTTGCACATCAACGAGAATCCGCACATTATATTAAATTAAATAAGTGTTATCTATAACAATGAGAAACATGGGTTTCTAATCTAAAAGCTTGCAAATATTTTACGTAACAAACACTGTCATTAATCCTTGCTAGAATACCAAATACACAATTTAGTATGTTAATTAAACTGATACAGATGTAGTTTATGTTAACATCAAGGATTTAAGCAGAAACTTCTAGATTTATTGTGATATTATTTGATACAGTATTTAATAGGCAACTGCTCCTTTGTTTGACAAGGATTATAAAAAAATTGTGTATCAATTACTGTTCTTTGGGCTTCTAGTAGCATGTGTCTTAGCTTCTCTGTCTCCTTAGTTTTCCTTTTGACAAACATTACAGGAGGTGGACCTGCAATGAAGGGGGATTCATTGGCAACAGATGCACCCAGGAAAAAGGGCTAAAACACCACCCAGCGAAAGGAAGCAGAATCAATAACGAGTGGAAAAGGATGCTGTGGAGCCAGGCTACTGCTGAGAGCTGGGAAGAGTAGCTAGTGAGTGATTTCAACTAAAAGTGCAACTTTATTGTTAATACAAATCATGGGAAGTATTATTGGCTGCAGTGCTGAATAGGCAGGACCAGGTGAGCCAGACCTTGATCAGGATGGATGTACTTGCTTGTCGATAGAAAGCAGTAGCAGCATGAGACTCAGACAGCAGATAAACAGGATTAGTAGCTCACAAACAAAGCAAGATCATGGGATCCAAGTCAGCATGCAAAATCAGGTCATGAATGAAGCTGAAATCAGGACAGGCAGGAAATTATAACATGGTCAGAATTTATAAGCCAAGGTCATACCTTGAATAAAGGAAACAAACACTTGGACACTAGTCAGTTAGACACTATACACATGCACTGAAATGCCTGTGAGGCTGCTTGATATAGACCTCAGTGGGTGTGTCCTAGATATCGGACTGGAAGACAGTTAATAGTAGAGCTGCAGTAAGTGGAGCAGTTGTGTCCATAAAAACAGGCAGAACTGCAAATAATAGAAGTGGACTTTGTGAACCAGGTTTTTACATTAGTTCACTAGTTGTGCGATAAAGCAATGAAGATAATACAAACATGATTTCCATGTTCCTTTGTACCCATATATCTTCACTCCTAATATGTACAATGGTGTGCCCACAATACCCTGCGCTCATAAATTTTGGTTTGTACTCACTAATTTGTCAGTGAATGAGTAAGAAGACACACCAGATAAATATGCTGTGTAATGTTCTGGCTCTCATATCAAGTCAATGGGGACATAAGCATACAAATTCACATACAGTATGCTATATGCTTAGGCCTATAGAGACCACATCTAATGGTCATCACACACATCATTAATGAAAGTATCAATTGTTTATATATCCAGTTTGAACAACCATGGATTAATCTATTTCCCAATCTATGAATTGTACTATAGCTGTGAATATATCACATTTACTTTCATGGTATGGCAGAGAAGGAACAAGTGGTTTTAAAAGCTTGTAATTTATCTCAACTGAGCCAATAAATGTAGCATCTTCACACCAAATTCTCCCTGCTTCAGCCATGCTTAATACCTAAAATTAAAAGGATATACATGTTTCTCAACTGCAGCACACTTGGTGATTTGAACAAATGTGCTTAATTCAAAAATGATTTGGGGACACTTTAATATGCATGAAAGTTCTGCTTTAAATGAGTTACACCTATGTTTTATGTGAATACAGGTACTATACCACATTTTCCCACACTTAAAGGAGCCTATTTGATAGGGTAGAAAACTGTTTTTCGCTACTACTGACCATTCTAATTTGTTTACTGTCACATATACTGGGTACTAAATGATTCTTAAGGGTCTGGTTTCTTCTGTAAAATAATTTTAGGGTAAATTGATGTTTACATAGTAACATATATGAGGAGGCAAAAAAAAGATATGCGGTTCAGTTCAGACTTTGCCATACCACCTTTGTTGGTCCAGATTCTCTCACCGACCCTCAGGGCCTTTCCTGTTTCTTAAGGGAACTGTTGCTCATCTCCCCTTCACCCTTGTAAATCTTTACGACCCCAACCCTGCCAGTCTCTCATTTTTCCATTCCACCCTTTGCTCTTTGGAATGTTTTCACCCGGGGATCCTTCTGCTGAGGGGGCAACTTCAATTTGACTCTTGCCCCCCTGGAGTTGGACCATTCCTTGGCTAACCCCTCTTATTCCCTTTTCTTACCTAATGCCATTTCTGCCCTCCTTACCAGCCTCCAGACAGGCAGCATCTGGCACACCTTACATCCAACCACTAGGGACTACACTTTTTACTCCAACCAACACTGCCTTAATCTAGAATAGATACATCTTTCTCAGTCAATTCTACTTGGATATGGGTATGCAATGCAAGCTGAGAAAGGTAGCATAATTATTTTGCATCATGAGCCTGTCTCAATAACTCTTTCTTTCTCACACATCCCTCACCCTAAGTTGAACTGGAGGTTAAATGACACTCTTCTATGGACCAAACTGTAAATAATAAAGAAGTTGAGGAACTCCATAATTATTTCTCTCTTAACATGACTCCTGATGTGTCTTTATCAAGCACGTGGGAGGTGCACAAATTTTATATATGAGGTACTTTCATATCACTCAGAAGCTGGCAAAACAAACAATGCAGGTGTCAAATTGATTCTCTGCTCTGAGATATTCAAGACTTGGAGCTATTCCACAAGTCCTCACTGGACCCTACTCTCCTGATGAAACTTCAGGGTAAGAGGAAGGCACTACCTGCTATTCTATACAGCCACACTCTCAAATCCTTCATGTGGCAGATTTATCCTTTATCTGAATGGCAGCAAATGTGGTAAGACTCTTGCCAGTATCATAAACTGTACAAGGGCCACAGCACACATACCTACTAATGCCGGGATTACTTCCTTTCCAACCCATCATCAGGACATCTCCCTTGAGCTGTAGATGCTGATGACGTTGGTCTAACATCCCCACCCTCTCCGCAGCTTCTGCCTCCCTCTTGGAAACCCCTTTCACCCAGGATGAAGTAGAACTTGCAATCCAGTCTTCCTTCTGCCCTTTCCTACTGCCCCATTTATACCCTGCTGGCACACATTACGGTACTCCATAAGCCGGGTAAAGATGCAACCTTCTGCAGCAGTTATCTGCCGAGATCCTTATTGAATACTGATGTCAATCTTTTTGCAAAGCTATTAGCTACCAGGATGAAACCTCTACTACCTGATATCATTGAACATCATCAGGTAGGTTTTGTTCTTGGCTGAGAGACCATAATCCTGCAGCTTCAAGTTACATCACTCCCACTCTACTGCTCTCTCTGGACACTAAAAAGGCATTTGATAGGGTGGACTGATTCTACATGTCATCGATCTTGATCTAGATTTTTGTGAACTGGCTTTAGGTAAGGTCTAGAACATATCCATTACTATGGCTCCCCTACCTGAGTGAAATTGGGTTAGTGTCTTCTTCTTTTTCTTCACTCTCTCTGCCCCTTTGTTGCTGTTCTCCCTTTCTTTACTTTACCTGTTTCTATGCAAGATTACTCTTCCTTACAGCTCTGCTGCTTAAGCTCCTCATTATGCTCCATGCAGTGCTGGCTTGTGACATGGAAGGGGTTGTTTCACTTCCCCCCTCTCACACTGAACTTGGTTCTGGGATTGGATGGAGTGGAGCAAAAGTCTCTGCTGTGTAATAAACCTTCTTTACACACCATACTCATCATTTTTGAGACAGTAGCGGGTGTTGGAAATATGTACTGTTGACTGTTCTGCACACTATTGAAACTGTCATGAGATTCTGCATCATGTATTTTTGTAGTGCTTTCTCTCAATAAAAGCATTAATATATAAACAAATGTGAAGTAGGGAACACAATAAAGTGGTACTAATACAAATTACAAAAAATAGAAATACATCAAAATTTTAATTGTTATTGTTTATAATCATTATTATTTTATTCTACAGCACTTTGCAGATTATGTAAGACTAGTTGAAGAGCCTGTGTACACGGGCCACAGTGCCACCCTGCTCATGCCGCAGCTGATAAAGAGTGGGGCGCTCCGAATTCAGACCGTAGTCCTCAGCGCAGTGAGGACTACGTTCTGAATTCGGATCACCCTGCTCCATCATCAGCTGTGGCGCGGGCAGTCTGTACTGCGCATAACTACAGCTCGCGCAGTACTGCGCAGGACAGCTTCTGACAAACATACATTTAGCGAATTATAATATAGGATTTTTATTTGAGGGATTTCCCCTCCTATCTGTGAGGCTACATAGCAGGAACTGGCTGAGGACCCTCTTCCTCAAGGAATATGCCAGTATCTGCCCTTACCAGAGAACAATGGGGTGACCTATGGTGAGTAGGGATGGGTGAAAATGTTTGCCTCAAACTGAAATCAGCAAAAAAATGTCACTTTCCGCTTGGTGAAAAATTTCAGGCTCTCACAGCAGCCATTCTGTGCTTGTGAGAGGAGAGAGCAGCATGTTTGTGAGCTAGAGAAGATAGGCAAATAAAGGGGAATTGAAGCTTAGTTTTAGGGAATCATTTAGATAGGACATTTGTTTTCTGTAGTAGTGGAGTCTAAGGGGAACAATGGGTATAAGAAGGGAAGAAGGAGGTTGATCCAAAATACCCCCAAATTTGGTGTGACTGGCAAGATACAGGCAGCTGGGGTCCAAATTGCTTGCTGATTTTACTTTTATTGTCTCTTTGCTGGGGAAGTCTGGAGAAAGAAGTTGTTGATTTTATTTTTTTGGGACTAACTGTGATAAGACATGGTGGGCAACTTAAAAATAAATAAGAAAAACATAAATAATTAAACAAATAAATATATTAGACAGCTGACTAGGAACTCTGTAACTGAGGCAGACTTGATAGACAGCAGATGACATTGAGAATTTTGTTGAGGGCCAAGTCAAGACATCACACTCCATCAATTTTGAGTGAAAACACACACAGTGAGTAATGTCTAGCAAATGCACAAGTGAGTGGGGGAAAGGTGGAGAAAGTGCTGGGGCATGCGAGTAAAATGTTAGTACAAAAACTGAGTGCAGCAATTGTTGCTGCAGCATGTGCAATAAATGATGATGATCCCTCTCCTCCCCGGGTGGATGCAGTTTGTCAAGGTTCCACCAATCACAGCACATAAGTTCCCCACCACCACTACCATACACATTTGCCACATTGTAACTTGTACTTTATTTTTTTTAATCACTTGACAGGATCATGAATATGTGCCAGTGTCACTTAAGCAGGAAGTAAGTGTTGTGGGCAAAGGACAAAAGCACTCTGCATGCTAACACATTTTTCAAGGTATATGTTGCTGTAGGACTCACATCTTTGACTTACAGCTACTTATTTCTCCCTCAGAGAAGTAATATTTTGCTGAGAGATGTTGCACCATATTAAACATAGGAAAAATGTGTTGGAATTGGAGAAAACTATGTTAGAATGGGAGAAAAATTTGTTAGCATGTTTTTAGAATAGGAGCAAAATGTGTTAGAATAGGAAAACCATGTGTTAGAATAGGAGAATAATGTTTTGGAAAAGGCAAAAAATTTACTGGAATAGGCAAAATGGAGGAAAATTTGGCATTGGAGAAAAAGAGAACATTTTCACGGAAAAAAAGTGAAAAATCATCCATTTTTTGTGAAAAGTCATGCAGAAATTTTTTCACACTTTTTGCCCACTTCTAATGGTGAGTGTGGCTATCAGTTCTGGCACTGTTTCAAGAAAGACATGGAACTTCATCTTGGAAGGGATGTGAAGTGGATACACACTGGCTTTGTTTTAGTTATTTTTTGTGTTGGCAAAAGTTATAGAGGATCAAGAGGAACAGCTATGAAGCGACATCCTTTTCTACCACAAAGAAAGGGCTGTGTTTGGGGCAGAATTATGCCTCACACATTTAATTTTTTGTCTAGTTAAAGAATTTGCATTTTTTAGAAACCAAAAGTAAGAGGCCATTTTGGCTAGTAAATGTTTTTATTATATGAGGGTTTTATGATTCAAAACAATAACATCCTTCCATTTTTTTGTATGATTCCTATATGATTAGTTGCATATTAGCCTCTTGTAAATTTTGACTTGCTATGATTTGTTGAACACAAGCAAGTTGCAGCATTTTGCACTAGTCTATGTTACCACAAAGCAGTAGTCACACTTATAAACAGTCCAAACAGACCCTCATTTCATGTTCTGTGCAGACTACATTGTGAACATACCATTGCTTCAAGTCACCCATGTGAACATGCCTTGACAGGTGAGAATGAAAAGATATTACTACCCGGTCACAGTAGAAGTTAGTTTGACTAATATACATGAGTTCAGGAAGGGATATACTCAAAATCAGGCCTGTGAGGGGAACCTGAGCAAAGAAATGAAAAAATAAATTATTTACTGAAAATTTGGCATGTCAAAGGCACTGCAGTCTAAAACTAATGAGCACTCCTAGTTTAGTTAACGTACTGTATCCTCCTGACAATCTATATGATATTATTTTGCCATTATAGAAAGCTATTTTTATTATTATTAATATCATTATTATTATTATCTAACAAATGTTATGTATGACCATGCACTACCTTTTAGCAAACTCAGCACTTGAACTCACGGAACCTGACACCCTCATGCACTGTTGCCTATCTCCTATTACCCATTTATACTGTAAGCAGCTTGGGGCAGATACCTCTTTCCTATTGTTTCTATGACTGTGACACGTATTTATCCCCATTTAATTATTGTAACCCGCTTCTATTGTAAGGCGCTGCACTATGTGGCACCATATAAATAAATATATACATACACACATGTAACATTTTAAAGTTTATTACCTTTTCTACACAAATACAAAGTCCTGTGCTAATGTGTGGTGGGCTTACTGTACTTTATTTTAGAAGGGAAGGTCATATAGGCACGGAAATACCACTGAATAAAAGGAAAATTGCATTCAATGTTGTCTTCTTTTAGAATCTCCTTTGGTTTCTAATATATATGTATATATATATATATATATATATATATATATATATATATACATATATATATATTTATATATATATATATATATATAAACTTTAAGGCATATTTAAAAATATATATTTGCTATTTTATGTGATAGTAATTGCTTGTGAGATAAAAACTTATTACATGGTGACAGCTGGTGTCTGTAGGATGATCCACTACAAATTATTTTCACACTTAAAAGTTTATTGTAAGAATAGCAAAACAGTAAGCATTGATACTTTTAAAAATAAATGCTCACATTTGAAACATTTTCTTTACTTCTAAAATAATGGATTTTATATTAATTGTGCTCTGAAATATTCTAATATTTTTAATTTCTTAATAATATCACATTTTGATTATGATAATTATCCATGCTTTTGGAGAATACTGATGTGTGAAAATGATTCTATTAGTCCTTGGTAACTTCACACAGTTATTAAAATTTAATTGCTTACTTTTTCATTGAAGAGCTAATCTGGATGTTCTTTATTATTATCTTCTACTAGAAACTCATATGATTATCTGCATTATGGCTGGACTCCCTTAATCAGTTGTGGCTAACCAAATCACCAGACCAAGCTAATCAGTCAGGTGAAATTTACAAAGCAACTCTAATAAGATGTGTGTGTTTGTGTGTATGTGTGCATGGTCTCAACAAAACATACTACAGCTATCTACAGATTGAAGTAGTAAGAATGAGAAGGCCATTTCTGAAGCCCTGCATTGCCTATTTAGACTGAGCTTGGGCACCCTTTGGTTGCCCTTTTGTGTTGTCTCTATGCTGCTTGCACCTGCATTGAGTTCCTGAGCTTCCTGGGCCATTTCTCTGTTCCTGCTCGTCTGTGATCGCCAGAGTTCCTGCTCACCAGTTCCCTGGTTCCTGCATCTGTTCCTGATCCGGTTGGGGTTGCTGTCCCTGCTGCTGTTTCCTGCTACCATTCCTGATCCGGTTTACTGCCTGTAGATCTGTTTCCTGTTCTTCCTCGGCTGGGTTCCTGCTCCTGGATCTCCTGAAGTGTGCTTGTCTCCTTCAGTCACCCTGGCGACATTTTCATTCACTTGTTCCTCTCTCCAGTACGCGGGTACTGGTTTGCTCCACATACAACCGGCTGCTGTTGCACCGGTAGAGATCTTGGTTATTCCAGTACGCGGGTACTGGTTTGTTCCACATACAACCGGCTGCTGTTGCACCGGTAGAGATCTTGGTTATTCCAGTACGTGGGTACTGGTTCGCTCCACTGCCAACCGGCTGCTGTTGCACCGGTACTGATCTTATTTTCTCCAGTACGCGGGTACTGGTTTGCTCCTCCGACAACCGGATGCTGTCTCACCGGTAGAGATCTTGGTTTCTCCAGTACACGGGTACTGGTTCGCTCCACATTACCGGATGCTGTCTCACCAGTAGAGATCTGGGTTACTCCAGTACGCGGGTACTGGTTCGCTTCACGTATTTACACCGGCTGCTCATTGTCACCTATAGCACCGGTGCTGGTTGTGTTACTCCACTATGCGGGTACTGGTTTGCTCCGTGTATAACCGGCTGCTGTTCAGTCCTAGACAGCTCCAGAGATCCTCCTGTCACTCCAGTACGCGGGTACTGATTCACTTCATGATTAATCGATGGCTGTTCACTCCTAGACAGCACCAGTAGATTGGTTGTTTACTCCAGTACACGTATACTGGTTCGCCACTTGTATTTACCGGTTGCTTGTTGCAAGATCTATCAGCACCGGGCGAGACTGTGCCTCCACTGTACGTGTACTGGTTTGCTCCTGCACTACTGACTTTCCTGTGGGCCTCAGTCTATCATCCTATGTGACTGGTCTATCCACCTAGCCAGTCACCGAGGCCATAGTTGCTGTCATCCTGTCTCGCTGTCCAGGCTGCCTTGCCCAGTATATTGGTAAGGCCAGTAGAACCTATTCCTCTTTATACCAACTTTGGGTTGCCTTACCCGGTATTGGCAAGGCCGGTAAAGCCTCTATCCTTGCTGTCTCAGTCTCAAGGCTGCCTTGCCCGGTATATTGGCAGGGTCGGTAGAGCCTATAATATTCGTTGTACCAGTCTCCAGGCTGCCTTGCCCGGTATATTGGCAAGGCCGGTAGAGCCTACACTATTCATTGTACTAGCCTTCAGGTTGCCTTGCCCGGTATATTGGTAAGGCCGGTAGAACCTTTTCCATCTTGTGCAACCTAGGTTGCCTTACCCGGTATTGGCAAGGCCGGTAGAGCCTGTGTCTCATTCTTTGTACTACTACTTATGCTACTTTGTAAATCGCTATGTTATATGTGTATGCTACCCAGTAGGGTTATCTTTAAACTTTTCAATAAAGTTGTGTTTTTACCTAACTCTGTGTCTCAGAGTCTTAACAAACCGTGACACACACACAGTTTGAGTCATACACCGTCTGAGATAAACATACAGTTTTTGTTGTGCTTTCCCATTCAGACCTGTGATTGTTCTTTAGGTGAGTTATCAATCAGGATGTGTCTAAATATGATTCTTCTTTAACCATCTCATGTGTTTTTTACAGATACATCCAATAACAACATGTTTAGTTTTTGGATTATGAGTATTGTCTCTCCATACTATATATTTGATACAATAAGGGGCTCCTGAGGGACTATAAGGGCTAAATGTTGCAATAGTACTAGAAGCAGTAGCTGTCAGTGGTGTGGCTGTTCATGACCTGTGTTGCTGCTTCTTCAGTGTTAATGAGTGGGTATGGGTTGGATTTGGAAATAGAGGTGTTAATGATGATGACTGAGATCATAATTGTGAAGATTTTGTCAGTTTTACTTGATCATAGTCACTTTTCAGTTGATCTCTAAACCAGGAATGTGTCTCCATTTCAGAAAATGTATTCTTTCTTCTATTCTCACCTGCCAATTTATTTGTATCAGAAGAATGGGAGGACAATGGAGGAACATATACTATAGCAACATCAACCACCATAAATATTTCATCAGCAACAGTATCAGCAGCATCATGCCTCTACTGTCATTTAGACTGTAAGCTCCTTGGGGCAGGGAATTCTCTCCCATTGTTTCTATGAATGTCGCACTTATTTCATCCCCTCTTATTTATTGTAACATATGTCTATTGTAAGGCGCTGCGTACACTGTGTGGCGCCATATAAATAAAGATACATACATACATACATACATACTGATACCTTCCCTGTACTTTGATATCAATCTAAATTTTTCAAATCTGAAAAAGTGTTATTTTACTTTTGCCCTCAGGAGGGATTTATAGAACATTGACCACTAGTTTGTGGAGGGGTGTTACTGTCAACCTCTGATACAGTAGTTTATCTCACTGATAAAGGTACCATGCAAACAACACTAGAATGGAATTTGCCATTGTCTTTAATGTTGTTAAAAATACTGCTGTTGGTGGTGTAATACTGCTATTGGTGGTAGTGAAACTCTTCATGTCACTTTTTCAAACAGCCACCGAAGAGGAAGTAAGAGGATGGTGATCATTTATTTCACATGCTGCAACCATGGCCATACTAAGATTTTGTAATTTATTACCACCACCAACATGTCCTTGAATGCCTGCTATTTCTTTCCCCCTGTCCCTGTTCCTAGCATGTTGGGTGTGCATAATTAATTAAAATAGTTTTGATTTTTACTGTAAAGTATACAGCAGTGCTGTTAGTGTATGGCGTTTTATCTATCTGAAAATTATGTATGGTGTATGTCTCTGTCTCTAGTATTTTCTACTGTCATTTATAGCTCTGATCAATGATATCTTTGTATCCCTGTCCCCTATCATTCAAAATTTTTTGTTTGTTTGTTTAATTTCTTTAAACTGTTCTTGTCTGTCAAACACATTGACCCCAGCTTCTTTTCATGTCTGCCTCTAAAGATAGCTAGTGTCATAATTTCTGCAGCAGTTTTCTCTTTCTCTCCTAACTTGACCGTGATGTTACTTGTTACAGTACACTACAGGATGAGTAGAGACGTGCTAACTTTAGAATCTGCAACTTACAATAAAGGTCAGAGTGTGTTGCCCAGCAGCTGCTGGAAGCATGTAACATCCCCACAGCTCAGTATAGTTTTGTCCCTTTTACTCATGTTCACTTCCTGTGGAAATCAAATTTAAAAGGAATATATATATGTATAACCTGTAATGTATTTTGTATTTAGCCTTCATGCTTTTTATGGCTGAAGAAGAGACCTAAATCGTCTTGAAAGTGAGCATTCTAAAATTACTAATTTAATAATAAATAATAATAACGGTATCACTTGACTCTTATCAGTTTCCTGCTTTTTTCTACATTTTACCTATACTTAGAAAAGGGCAGTAAGGAAGACCTGTGATTCTGACATAAGTAGATGGGAAATTAATGGAAATTCTTTTGGAAGGAAATATTGATTCATACTGGAAGTCTAATGACGTGAAAGATACATGGAAGCATAGCTTTCCAACAGGAATATCTTTCCAAACAAATTGGTTGAAATTTATGATTAAATTACTCCTATGATAGACAAGGGTGGAGCATTAACTGTAGCATATTTAGATTATTTTCTCAGATTTTTTATAGGTCAGTCCTGGCCAATACCGTTCTAGTTGTATTGGTTAGAATGTATTCACCACAAGATAAATTTTTCTGTGTTATCTTTTGTACTCATTTTATTTTTTCAGACAGTATGTAAATAATGTATTATTCTACAAAGAGGGGAATGGATTATATATTTAGATATAAGTATATGGTAGTTTATTTATTTTAGGTAATTGACTTTGCCACATAAAAGGGCTGAGATTTGAATATGTATTTATGCAAAATGATATGGGTTCTCTATTTCTAGTACTTATTTTCCAGTTTCTAGGTATTTGTTGTGGTGTGGCCAATTATATTTATATTTTTATTTTTTAGATCTGGGTTATATATTAAGTGGTCCATAGCCTATATCCCATTATGGATATGATTAATATGTTAGTTATACATTAGGATCATGTTGGGGAACTCAGAGACTATGTCCACTCTTTTAGATCTATTTGGATATGGTTTATTTCATGTATTTTTATGGTCAGGTATTTTAACCTGATGTATATAAATAAAGAGGTCTAAATATTCAATTCTACAACCTGAGGTAGGTGCCCATTTCAGGTTGATACTTTTGAGCTTGGCAGCCTGTTTGGACAATCGTGTAATGTGTATGTTCACCATTTTCTGTTGATGAAGCCGTTGCTCTACAGACCTGGATGGTTTACTATCATATATCGGTGTTTTACTAACTTTTTAATCCTCTGTTTGTGGTCACGTAGTGTTTGGCTTCCATCTTTACAGATTTGACCGATCGTTGTAATTGATTGGACAATTGTGTGATGTGTATTTTTGCTGTTTTTTGTTGATACAACCTTCCCCCCATGGACTTTAATAGTTCATTATAATACATCCATTTGATATTTGTGTGTGGTCATATCTGTTTGTGGTCGCGTGGTGCTTGGGCTCCATCTTTACAGATCTGATCAGCATATGTTAACATTTATTCATCATTGAAGATGCATAGTTTGGGACTGGACTCAATGATAGTTGACTTGATAAATAATTGACTGAAGGACAGGAAACAGCATGCCATAATCAATGCTATTTATTCAGCGGTAGTACTGATTACTAGTGGAGTGCCACAGGGGTTAGTGTTAAGGACTGTTCTCTTCAATAATCCTATTAGTGACATTACTGGTGGTATTCAAGGTAAGGTGTGGTTTTTTGCAGGGATTTAAGAAAACTGGAGGAATTGACAAAGGTATGGGATCTAAACTGGAATGCTGAAAAGAAGAAGATAATCAGAAACAGAAAACCAGAATTGGAACACATGCTTAACAGTACTGTGCAGACAAAAAAAATCATTTTAAAGGAAGTTAAATGTTATTATTTAAGATGGCTTGACCATGGCAAGCAATACAGTGAAGCTGTAGAAAAATCATACCATCTGCAGAATGACAGGGATAAAGGATACTGGATCCTGATGGTGGAAAAAAAGAGTGATAAGAAGACTAAGGCTCACAGTCTCTGCAAAGGAAGCTAGGGAACAAAGTTTGAGTGTAAGGATGGGTAGCACCTGAAACTAGTGTACCCTTCCAGTGGTCAAAACTGTTTTAAAGCTGCTGCCTACAAATCTAAATATCCCACCCCCAGATGAGCCAGACCAGGATAGGTACACTGGTAAAACGAGTAAAGCAGGGATTGTGGAGCAGAATACTGAGGAGTCAATGTACAAGGCCAGGTTAACTGGAGAAACAAACAAGCTGGAAGCCGAGTCTTCACCTCCAGGGCTAACAACTGAGCACTGGAAGCTCAGGCAGACTGTTTTAAACAGTTTCTAGACAGGGTACAACTAGAAGCCATTAACCACTAGGAGAAAGTAAAGCAAAGAAGAGAAAAAGGACAATGCTGCTACAGAACAGCTTGCAGACAAATGGTCCTCTACTGGCAGTGATGGAAGTTGCAGGACACATAACCCAAAGTTTGCCAGTTCAAGCTTGGGGAGAGGTAAGTTCAGGGGACAAACCATGACATTCCAGCTTGGAAGAAAGGAGGGAGTGGGGGATCTTTTAAATATATTAAGGTATTTAATATAGTTCAGGAGGGAAGCATTTGAAAAAATGAGAGATAGTAGAACAAGAGGTCATGATCTAAAGTTAGAAAGTGGAAAAAGAAATTTAAGTACTACTTTACAAAAAGCATGATGGACTCATGGAAAAGCCTCCAAGTAGAAGTGGTTGCGACAAATGCTATTATGGAATTAAAAAACATTTGGGAGGTTTACATTACTAAACAGGGAGTTGGGTAGAGTGGATGGTCCACATGGTTCTTTTATGCCATAAAAAAAATCTATCAAGCAAAAAAAGAATGAAAAAGCTACGAGGGGTAATAAAAGTTCTAAATCAGTATATGGTTGCACTCTAATCCAGTAGAACTTAACCCCACTAAGACCAGTTTGGCACTATTCAGTTATCTCACCACTAATAATGATGAATTCTTACATTAAGGACACCTAATAAGAATTAGTCATTACTGAGGTCATAAGTAACCATTATTGAGTTTATAAATTGAAAGATATATGAATATAAAAATGTGTTAACTTCTTTATTAGTGATTGAAGTGATTACAAACTAAACTAGTTCAGACAATGTAATGTTTCATGAGTAGGGGTGGGTGAAACTTCTCGCTTTGTTCCCACGAGAAATTCATCGAAAACCACGTTGCTGTCCACTTTTTCGAGGGAAAATCCTCTTTAAAACTAGAAATTAAAATGTTAACATTTATCTTCATTGGCCAAAACTGTTTGCCATTTTTTCAATGGCTAGAAAGTTTCCACCCATTGATTTACGTGGTTTTCACCTTTTTGCTATGAAAATGTGACATATTTGTGGAAGTCAAATAGAAGCAGCTACAGAGGAAAAATTGAGGCAGGATAGGTTCTTCTTTTGTAAATATAGACTGGGGGCTACTTATTGTGCTACTACTGCCTCAGACACATCACTGGAGCTAGTCGTGGAAAGTGGAACCTTCATCATCCATCAACCATGTTACTGATGTTGCTGATCCCATTCCCTTTCAGCTGCCTAATCATCCTGCTGCTTAAACAAATTAGCAGCAGCATCAAGAACAGCAGTCTCAAAATCTGCATCTACATCAGGGCTTTTGACAATGGCCAGTAGCTACTGGCCAACAGGACATCACCTGCTGGCACTAGGCCAGTATGGCATTTTTTTCCTCAGGGAAAAACATAGTCCTACAAGAAAAAAAAAACAATTTTGGGGTTTTGTTTCTAACGAGCCTAACTCCTACAAATCAATGTTTCCTTAGGCTTGCTTGGCACAAGCCCTAAGTCCTACAAATCAATGTTTCTTCAGGTCTTGTGCCTCTAATACATCAAAGTCCTACAAATTAATGTTTCCTCAGGGCTTGGGCTTCTAACAACAAATCTAACAAATCATCCTCTACAGAATACTCTATCAAGTATCAGTCAATCCCAGTGGCAGCTTATGTCAGAGGGTTCCTGTCTATCACTTTACATACAAATTTCTTATTTTATTTTATTGATTTTTTTAACTGTCCCCCCAATACCAGTCAAGAACCCCTCCAAAACAAATTCCCTATTCAACTGATTCATTCCCCAGTCTCCACACACCAACACAGGTACCCTCCTCAGATCCTTTTTATACCATGTCTTATGTTTTTTTTTTATTTGTATTTAGGATTTATTTGTCTTAACTTCCCCCCAATAAACAAACCCCCCCCCCCCAAAAAATCCCTGTTCTTTCCCCACATTCCACCAACACAGGTACCCTCATGCCCCTTTTATAGTATGCCTTTGGGAAATAAAATAATATTTGTTTTGTGTTGTGTGTAAATTCAATGTTCCCATTGATTTCAATGGAATGAGCTAGGCAAAAAAGTGGAAAATTGGTACTTTTCAAGGGAAATTATTCTCCAAGCAGGAAATGCCATTATTTGCTGATTTTAGTTGAAGGTGAAATTGTTTGCCCATCCCTACTCATGAGTCAGAATTCATCATTATTAGTCTTTGCTTCTCTACTGGCAAGAGAGCGCTGAACTGGTCTTAGAGGGGTTAAGTTCTATTGGATTAGAGTGCAACCATATACTGATTTTATTACCCCTTGTAGCTTTCTTCATTTTTTTTTTGTTTGATATATTATTTAGACTTGCGGTGCAGTATAAGGCTTCACAATATTTGCATAAGCTACAACAGTTCTTTGTATCGATATAAAAAAAAAATCTGTGTTTTTATGTTTAAATCATTGATGAATTACTTCCATGGGTGGCTAGGAAAGGGAATTTACAAACATCGGGTCAGTCTCTTCAGAAGATTATGTAGACAGCTTCATGTTCACTTTTCTCAACGTTGATTATCTCACTGGCCAATCCACCAAGATTAATATGGCAGGTCTTCCTTCTCATAAAGTTTTTTCTTTCCATAGATGAAGACCAGCTGAGCTTTTGCTATCTAGACCAGTGGTTCCCTTTTAGTTTTCATCAAACATTGATGACCCCCATTTAGGATCCCCTCCAGACCTATGCAAATCCTATATAATAATTTGCTAGAATGTTTGTCAGAAGCCGTCATGCTTAGTAGAGACTGCCCGAACACACAGAATGCTGGGAGCATGGAATGTTGAGAGCACAGAATACTGGGAGCACAGAATGCTGGGAGTTCTGTGCTGGGAGCATTCTATGCCTTCGGGCAGTCTCTACAGTGCATGACTGCTTTGGTGGCAGGACGCAGAGCAAGACCGGCCTCTTAACATCACCCGGACCTTGGCCCGTGTACACGGGCTTTTACACTAGTTACAAATAAAATCATAGGTAAAAGTTGGTACCTGTTATGTTAGACATTGATAAAGCATTCGACTAACAGTCAGAGTGATACCTTTATTGGCTAACTAAATAGCTTGAGAGTACAAATTTCCAGACCACTTAGGTCTTTTCTACAGGCATATTATAGAATAAGAATTGAATATGTCACATATATGCACTAAGCATGACACCGATTGTATAGCAGTTAACCATTACACTGAGAATCATATAACCAGTCTCTCTCCAAATTACTCTTTAGACTGTGTAATCACAGTAGCTTTTTTAGCCAGCCTTTCTCAAACTTCTGACCATGATTGCTTTTTTTAACAATATGGATACTGCTAGTTTGCCTCGTAATGCAGACATTTGGTGCTGAAACAAATCCTTGCACAAATTGGAAGCTTTGTTCCCTTGGGTATAATGCAACCCAGTTTGGTTTTTGGAAATTTTGCATACCATCACATAGTAAGAATTCTATAAAAAAACAAAATAGTATCTCTGTTGAAATCAAAACATTATTATTAGAACATAATGTTATTATAGGTGTATATGTATAGAAAATATCATCATATAAAATACCCTCTTTTAAAAAATGATTGTGAACACCTTTTTTGAAAGGATTATTGTTTTAATTATAAAATCTCTTTAAAGCAATGAATCCATTTTTAAGCTATATTTAATTGTTTTATAATACTCGAACTACATATTCAATCTCAGTGTGAATGAACCATAATGGATTCTTTTAAAACTGCTGATTAATTATAACTGCAGTTTAATAATTATAGATTGTTCTAAATGTATATAATATTGTATACAAAAGGTCACCCAGGTGCATTAAGAATAACATAAAATACCTAGGAGTAAAGAACGTACTCATTATTAAACCACCCTTTGAGAAACTCTGTGGTTTAGCAATAAGCACTGCTTTTAAGTGTGACATTGCTGCTCACTATAAAACTTCCTAGTACCACAAAGCGATAATTGGTAGTTAAGCAGCAATCCCCATATCTTTACACACAACTACACATTTTTTAATGTTCTTTTTAATATTTTGTGGTGGTTTTTTTGGTTTGTTTTTTGTAAATTAGAAAACGTATTTTAAAGTGTTTTTCACTTAGGATTTATAAATGGATACATCATTCAACCATCTGGTAATATTGTATTATTTGCTCACATTCCTCTTAAATGTTAAAGCTTTTAAAATGTGTTGGGCACCCTTTAGGTACTTTAATAAACCCTAATAGATTTATGAAGACTGTTGAATTAAATTATAATTGCAGTTTTATAGTTATAGATTGCTGTACATGTATACAGTTTTGTATGCAAAAGGTCACCAGGTGCATAAGAATAATAAACTGATCCAGAAGTATTGAAAATTAGTCATTATCAAACCACCCATTGATAAACTCTGATGCTGAATGAACTAAGAAGAACTAGAGCAATTCTGGCTCAAAACAACTGCACCATAGATGTTAGATGACAATACCCCAAATCCACTTTGATTTAAATGGGTATTTTACCTCTTGAACATGAGACATCACAAATATTTAGCAAAATAATAATTTGGAGACTTCTAGCATTCAAGAGGTAAAATACCCATCTAAATCAGTGGGGATTTTCATTTCTCTTATTTCAAACACAGTCACACATCAGAATGATTTCTGCTACATCATATAAAACACACATTCTGTTTGTGTTACTGTTAATATTGGGGGGATAAACACAAGTGTGGTTATCTCACATAATGGCTTTTAAAATAAAAATGGTTGGAACAAAACTCCAATAACATCACATATCCCCCAAAGCTCTTGTATCTGAAAATTGATTAGCAAAACATGTATAGTAGAAACCAAAATGAGAATTCTCAAAATAAATCAATTTTTTTTTTACTTTTCATGGCACAGTAAATTAGTCAAATAATTCTGCTGCTATCCCATTCTGAATCCAAACCAAAATGGTTTGTGCTAACCAATCTGTGGATACAGAAAACTGTCCTTTTAATCTTTTTTTTCTGAATTTATTCCTTTTATTATTGTTCTATATGCTGTATTATGCTATTGCATCCCCCCCCCTCTTGCCTTTTTGTTTTTTTGATGTGGATGTCTATCCATTTGGTGAGAACGGGATGAGGAAAAACATCCTGATTTGCAGTGTCCTTTGTATGTATCAGGAGTATATACCCAGAATTGCTCTTGTGCGGTCTATCATATAGGTGATTGATAGCATGTATGTTGAGTACCCAAGAGTGGGATGTTTATAGAAATATAACCATAGAAATATCTAGAACTTGTTACACTAGGGCACCTCTTGTGTTTAATTTCCAAGCATCTCTGTTTCTGAAGGTAAGGATATTTGCAATAATGGGTCTAGGCATTGCTCTAGATGGTTGCTGGATTAGTGAAATATGATGGGCCCATTCAACTACAAAGTAGCTTTATAAACCCTCTGTGCCCAAATATTATTTTATGCAATTTTCTATTAATGTTTCTGGATTGTAACCCTCACAGCACTCTGGAAATCCTACCAACTGAATATAATAGCATCTCAGCTTATTCTCCAAATAATCTGTTTTCCTTTGTAGTGACACAACTTGTGTTAAAGTGTATTAACAGTGTCTGAAAGAGATGGCAATGCATCCTCCACTTCAGACACTCTTCTATATGTATCTATTAATTTTCCCCACTTCGCTTGTCGGTCAACCTGTAGTAGGTTTATTTCAGATTGAACAGAAACAATCTTATGAATGAGCACAATTTGGCAATTTCTAATTGCTATCATAAGTTTACTATAATGAGCACTGGAGGCATCATCTCAGCCTGCTGAATGTGCAGGTGAGACAGAAGGCGATTGCTCTGACATAATAGCTACCATTTCTTCTTCGGCAGTTTGGCACCTTGAAAACGTAGGAGCTTTGCCTTGTAATTCTGAAGATTTTTCCCCATAATAGCAATGCCCCCAACTATTTTTCATACCCAGCGTTTGCTGTATGAATAAATGAAATTGCAGGATATACACAAAGATAAAGTAATATTTCTTAGATCATGGCTGCAAGTAATGCTATCAGTTCATGAGTATAGGTGTTTATGTGCTGTGCATTGTGTTTAGTATAATACTGTAGAGGTGAATACAGATATGAAGGATGTTATATGGAGTAGACAATGTGCATTCATCAGCAGGGAACTACATCCATCTCTGTCAGCAACATGCAGGTCCAACTCAGAGAGTGGTCTTCAGGTATTGTTACCACAAACATACTGCACACAGTGACTCCATGACACATCACTACTCTCCTTTAGAATCATGGGGTAGTTGGTTCTCACTTCTTCTGTAACAAAGATTATGCCATAGCATAATGTATAATGTACAGTGGCGCTGTTGCTACACCATCCTATGGAGATTTATGGTCCCGGGACCAGAGTTGTCCATAGGATCGTGTAGCAACAGCGCCACTGTACAATTTCAGGCCACTGTGATATTGCACCTAAAAAATTCAGCTTTGAAAATTAATAACTTTTGAATTAAACACCTTTCAGCAGTGGGAATACTCTTGTTTGATAAACCCTACAACATATTTTTTTTTACATTTTAAGTATTACTATCCCTTTAAATTCTGTCATGCTTGTGTCCCTATAGAGTAAATGGTGCAGGTATATTGAAACAAATGTGACAAGATAAAGTAAGCGATGTCTTTGAACAGGTCATTTGTTTGCATTACATTATGCAAGCCACACTCAGGAGAGTGATTTTCAATAATCACATAAATTGATTTATAAACCATTGTCTTAGCTTTTCTTTTAATTCAGGAAAAAAGGGCAAATTACCTCAAAGAGAAGGGGGGTAGATGTATTTCTAAATGTACTAAATGTTCTTCTAAATGGCAATGTGTTGCCTACTCTTCTAGCACTCAAAGGGTTAATATTAATTAATTGTAATGTTGTCTAGTTGAATGTTTTAACATGCAATCTGAAATGTTTAAATATGTTCTTGTTAACTTATTAATACTAAGGTACTATTAAGATTATCGTTATCTCTTATTTCTTTTTTTTTGTACCGATGGTGTACACTGTATCCAACACAATATACTCCAAGGGTTAAATATTTTTGGGAGAGTGGTAAATATTTTAATGTAGACATAAATATATGCACAATTGAGAAACGATTGTTTTTTGGTTTGATTGTTTGTTTTTTTCTATTTTTTGTATGTTTGATTTATTTTCAAAATCACAACATCAGTGAAACAAGATATTTGTTTGCATAAGCTTTTGACTTGGGAATTCAGAGGTATCATGTTGAGATAATAACAATGTATGATGAAGGGATTATTAGCATTTCAAACAGCTTGAAAACATTACAAAATGTGGGAATAAGAGACTCAATCACTTTCCACATTATGGAATTATTGTTTTCCCAAAGTATCTCTATTTCAGATTGCTTTCTTCCTGGTTAGGAGTTTGGAGTTGTCACTAAAGTGACAAGTGTGAAACCTGTATTGCAGATACTTCATTTACTTGTTCAGTGCTCAGAAAAAGTGATTTTTGAGAGGAGGGTTTACTATAGTTGAAGCCTTCTGTTATTGTTGCTGTAAAATATTTTAGCCAATAGAACTGGTTTAGGTGCAGGGCACTCTGGGGTCTTGGTCCCTGCATAGTTGGTAGTGACTTCCCTTGGCAGATGTGTGATAAACTCTTCCACACTGCTAAGATAATCACAGTGCCATGATAAAAGGTACATTGAATCTTGTACTGGTCTGTAGTGTTAAATAAAATAATAAACTTCAGTTTAAATGATATCCTTTGAAGTATGTGCATGTAGATGTCCAAGTGGTGTGTATCTGTATGATTATAGACACATACAGTAATATGCACAAGTTTTAGGCAGGAGTGACAAAATGCTATAAGAATGCTTTCAAAAATAGACATGTTAATAGTTTATTTTTATCAATTAACAAGATTCATAGTGAATGAACAGCATTTTTTTAAATCAAATCAATATTTGATGTGACCACCCTTTGCCTCAAAACAGCATTGATTCTTCTCGGGACACTTGCACACAATAACTCGGCAGGCAGGTTGTTCCATATTGGAGAACTAAACACAATTCCTCTGTGGATTTAGGTAGCCTCAGTTGCTTCTCTCGCTTCATATAATCCCAGACAGGGATTGATGTTGAGATCAGGGCTCTGTGGAGCCATACCATCACTTCCAAGACTCCTTGTTCTTCTTTACACCAAAGATAGTTCTTAATGACTTTGACTGTAAGTGTGGGGTCATTTTCATACTGCAGAATAAATTTGGGGCCAATCAGATGCCTCCCTGATGGTATTTCATGATGAATGAGTATCTGCCTGTACTTCTGAGCACCGAGGATACCAGTATTCTGACCAATTCCCAACTCCATTTGCAGAAATGCAGCCCCAAACTTGCAAGGAACAGCCACCATGCTTCACTGTTGCCTGTAGACACTCATTCTTGTACGCCTCTGAAGCCCTTTGGTAAACACACTGCCCACTGCTACAGCCAAATATTTTAAATTTTGACTCATAATTCCAGAGCTCCTGCTGCCATTTTTCTAGAGTTGTGGCATTTTGTCCACAATTCTTCCATGAAGACCACTTCTGACCACACTTCTCTGTCCCACTGTTTTCCGCCAATTCTGAGCCGAAGACACTGCTGTGCATCTTCTGATTGTGAAGGGAAATAAGCGTGATGTGTCTTTCATCTGCTGCACTAATTTTAATTGGCAGACCACTACTTCTACGGTCCTCAACGATGCCCATTTCTTTGTGCTTCTTCAAAAGATCTTGGACAGTACATCTGTAAACTCCTGTCTGCCTTGAAATTTCTGCCTGGGAGAGATGCAGTATAACTACCATATATCTTGTTGCTGTGCTCAGTCTTGTCATGGTGTATGACCTTTGGCATTAAACTGTCTTCATTAACCTCACATTGATAGCTGAGTTTGTCTGTTCCTCACCCAGTTTTAGTCCTCCTACACAGCTGATTCTGTTTCTGTTATAAACCTACATATTAAATTTATGATCATTAGCATCTGTTTGGTATAATTATTTAATCATATACCTGACTATATGCCTACAAAATCCCTGACTTTGTGCAAGAAGAACTGATGCTGTTTTGAAGGCAAATGATGATCACACCAAATATTTATTTGATTTAGATTTTTCTTCTGTTCACTCACTATGCATTTTGTTAATTGATAAATATAAACTATTAACATGTCTTTTTTGAAAGCATTCTTACTTTACAGCATTTTTTCTCACCTGCCTAAAACTTTTGCACATTACTGTATATTGGAAAGTTTTTTTGATTTCACTTTTGCTGTTGGATACTGGATGTCTCAACTGTGAGTAGTACATTTTTTAATGAAAACATATATGTTACAGAGATTTTCCTGTTGAATAAAACAAGGTTACTCTCATCACTGTCAGTTGTTTTATGTAAATGCTATAACAGTCAAAATTGCCAGGAAGTGACTTAAATTGTGATTACTTTTCGAAAGTTCAAACTGACAGCATGAATCAGAAGTTTCTATCACTGCTCTCCCAAAAAAATGGAATAGAATATTTAATTGGAATCTGACCACTAGAGTGCACTGTTAATGTATGTAAAAACAAAAGAGTTTCATCTGTAATTACTCTTGAAATATGCATCTCTCAGCAGTGGGAGTATCCTCATTTAACTCAACAAGAAAAACCTACTCTATCTATCTATCTATCTATCTATCTATCTATCTATCTATCTATCTATCTATTGATCTATCTTTACTGCTCCTTTAAGTGTATTTTAGCTGTGGGCCTTTTACATCAAGAGGCACAGTTTTGGAGCAAACCAACTGCATCATAGAAGTAACTGAAAATTACCATTTATTTAAATTGGACGCTTAACTCCTTTAGTGCTGAGTATTAAAACACATTGCAAAGCAATATATGGAAGGCTTCAGTAACTGTTACACCTTCTTGCACTATGCCATCAACACTGAAATGTGACTCTTTGTTGTAGTCAGTGGTTTTAGATCATATATTAATAGTAAGTATGCTGCTGGTGGTGGAACTTTTGGTGGTGCTATACTGTGAGATCTGTTATCTTTCTATATGTCTGTTTGTGCACTGCTCCCTTTGATTTTCCTTTGTAGATAGTGTATGTTGCAAAAAGTCACCTTTGCAGAATTCCTTGGTTATCAAATGTGGAAGTGTGATCATCTGAGATCTAAGCTTCAGGACTAACAGGATGCTATTAACCCTCTGAATGCCAGAGGAGTATTGGGTTGGATACCTCTCTGGCACTCAGAGTTAACCTTTTGAGTTACAGAGAAGTAGGCGCTGCGTTGCTCTGCAATACGTTGCATACCTTGATGGCACTCAAACAGTTAAATGAATGAAGGAACAGTACTAGCCAGTGTGGATTCTCTTATATTTTGCACTATATATTAATAACACAGAGCTGCCTCAAGTATAGATCATTGAATCTTAAGTTGGAACAAAAAATTAAAGTGTTGAACATAAAATGGCTTACTTCATAACTCTTTGCATTGCATTATAAATAAATTAGCAAAATAAACAATTACATTATGTGAGAACTGCCACTCATCACTATACTGTTATCATCACTACCAAAGGCAGGGGGAATGCTGTTGAATTTTGCCATGGGCTCTAGCCACCAGATCTTTGGAACCTAGGAATGCCCCGGAAAACTGCTTAATGGCTGCCATGCAGATTGATCATAAAAGAGATATTGGACATTGAGATACTCATAATAGTCATCATAATCTAATAACAAGCTGTCCTATGTGTCAGTCATATACGGTTGATGCCCACATGAGCTAGCCATCGATCACACCTAACCCATGCCTCCCCTCAAGTGAGAGTTTAAATGCTAAGGAAGCCTAGGAAGCTTTGCCTGCACTAAATAGTTTAGATGATGAATGTTTCATTCAACTTGATTAGGATTTCCCTGCTTGAGCCCAGGAGAGTTAAAGACCAAAGTGGAGATGCGCTAAGGTTTAATAAGGGTCTTTTTTGGTGATATAGAAATTAATTTGACCTGAGTCCATCTTATTGTATGCATTAAATGGTCTCCATTTAATCCCTGAGATTACACATCTAATATACTTACAGAACCATGCCTTTATGATGTTTCAGTGTCAGAATCACATTTTAATTAGTAAGGCATTTTTGTATTCATGAAATAGTTAATGTTAATTTGACTATTTTCCATATGCACTAATATCCAATAGTAGGCAATAATGTGGAAATGTGAACTTTACAGTAGTTTCCAATACAGTCCTCAGATTACTCTTTTTCAAGGATGCTACCTAATGTATCTTTAGCATATTGGAGTAATTTAGGTATTTCACAGTTTTCTATAGAGGTGTATTACCACATGCTCGAAGGAAGTGTATTTTAAAGTTATTTTTCAAAGTTCTCCATATAGAAGTATATTTCAAATATTTCAGTCATTGCCTCATGTGAAACCTCACACAAGACCGATGTTTATTATTAATGTATGATGGGAACTTTGATATACACGGCCATTAAGTTTGGCAATAACCTGGTAATTAACCTGATTACAGACTTGTACAATTACAACACATTGGCTAGATTTACACCAGCATCATATTATAAAAATGACCAGTGTCTCAACCACTCCTCTTGAATACCTAATTCTTAGTACACATGGTGAAGTATGTCTTATTCACCAAGCTGAAGTAGTCACATCACTGAAAAAAAATCCCCAGTACATCAGACCTTAATACACCTCCCAAATGTGTATTAAATGGTTAGTGATGATAATAATATGAGCAACAAGTAGTTGGTGCTGCTCCACCTTAATGAGTCTACAATGCACTTTTCTAAGAAAGAAAAATACTTAGGTTTAAAATTTGGTGACATTTTTTTTAGAGCATCAATGGAGAATTTCATAGCATAAAAACATGTTTCAATTTTCTTTTACACATTACAGGTTTATATTTTACATGAAAAATATGCTTGAAAACTTGCACACACAACAAAAGCAGACAAAAGTTTTTTAGTAGATCTTAGGTAGAATAAATGTCTGAAAAAATCTTCACCCATCCAAATTACACACATTTTTTTTAGTAAATGTTATTCATAACTGAATACAAATGTATAGTGGGACATGGTATGTATGAAGTGTATGAAGTGTGGTATAATGCTGTGCTGTAATGTGCTTCCATTATGTTCTACAATATGTTTTATTTTCCCCTAGAAAAGTCATTGCTATTTTGTACGTTTATTCTGGTGGAACATTACCATCTACTGGTTGCTCATATAATCACAAATCACTGAACCTTGACTATCAGTATTCCAAACAATAATACACAAAAATCACAAATGAAATCAAACTTGTTATAACATCATACAAGAGGGCTATTTTCTTGATTGTTTGTTTGCTGGGGGAGGGGTCAGTATTCAAAAGAACCCCAGGCAACTGGTTTAAGCAACATATTGACAAAAACATCATAGATATTCTACAAATACAGATTAAGGGACAGGGTAGAATATTTTGTGTGAACATATGTACAAGAAATGTTGCACAACACCACTAAAATGACATGAGTATTTATTAAAAGCTTGTATCAACATTATAGTTTACCCTGTCAACCTTTCTCAGGTCTTCAAAAGTAACTTTAAATGCAAAGTAATATACACCTCATCAAGAGAAGAACAGGGAGAGTCAAACATGCAGAACATGCAGATTAAGTCATGACTGCCACCAGGAAACTGTGTAGGGAAGTGTCAAAGGGTGTAAAGAGATGCATTTACCATTAGTGCATACAGTGGTTTCTTTTAACCAGAATGTGTTCATGAACAGGGAAAACATAGTTAAAAGGGTGTCAAATGCAGTGAAGGTAACATTAAAGAATAAAAAAATTAGGAATTTAGAAAAGTTAAAGAAAAAATGATAGGAAGGAATAAAACTGTAAGATTATTCACAACTATTGTGTAAATATCCATTTTAACCATTTTAATTAAATATAAAAATAGAAAATGAAAATCAAATAATAAATCCAAAATATTAGTTTCTTGATAAAACTGTTAAATTATGCACTTTTATTTGGACCTTTTTGGGTCTTTTCAGCTCGTGTTATGGATCCAGAAAGCCTGATGTTTAAGAAGCAATTTAGAATGACCATCTCCACTTGGTAGTGTTTGAACATATAAATGCGTATACATTTAATGGCGGGCAATTTAGGCTGTATAACCAAAAAATATTTGGCCACAGGCAGCTGTGGTTTAAGTTCCTTCCTGATCTGGCTGTTATTATCTCTTTGACAGAGGAGTCTGGGGTGTGAGAAGGGATCAAAGGAGGCTTACCCCAAACACCCTAAGATTCTGTGTAACTGATTAGAAAAACACAGACAGCTGTGATCCAAGTTTCTTCCTGATCTGGCTGTTATTATATGTGTGATAGAGGAGTCTGGGGTGTGAGAACAGATGAGTCTGGGGGTGTCAAGTGAGGGAAGGGAGCAAAGGAGATTTATGCCAAACACCCCAACATTATTTGTGACTTATTAGAAAGACACAGGCAGCTGTGATAAAGGTTCCTTCCTGATCTGGCTGTTATTATCTCTGTGTTAGAGGAGTCTGGGGAAAGAAGTAGTTGAACAGGGTTTTCTTTATTTGTTTGTTTTTGTTGACAGTGATAGCGCTAGGGGTGGACAGTTTAAAAATATATATATAAATAAAATATTAAAAAAACAAGAATGATAGGTTGCAGGGACCCTGATGTGAGCTGTGACCGAGGCAAACTAATACTAGACTAGATAGAGTATTTTATAGCAGGCCAAGGCAAGACATCAGAGTCAGTCAGTTCTATTGGGTACTTTACAAAAACACACACACACAGACAGTAGTTGAGTAATGTCAAGCAAAAGCACAAGGGGTAGGGTTAGTGGGAAAGGGGTAGGAGCAGTGCATGGACATGCGAGTAAAGTGGTAGTCCAAAAACTGACTGCAGCCATGGTTATGATTATTCATTTCCTTTCAAGGAGGATACAGTTTGTCAAAGTTCCTCCAAAAGTTTCACCACCACCAACAGCACCAATACTATTAATAAGGCATCTAAAAACATTGAAGATGACAATGCATCACATTCTAGTATTTAGGCACATTGGAAGAGGGTATAGCAGCTCAACTGATTTCTCCAGTTGACTGTGAGACAAAGTACAAATAAACCTGTCCTGAAAGTAGCAAAGGTTGTGAAAGTAAAAAAAAAAAAAAAATAGTTTGAGACCTCTAAAAGCCTAGAGGAATATAAAAGTAGTGGGCAAGAAGCAGTGGATAATGCTGAGGATGACAAATGATGACTTACTATGTACATCTACAATATATCCCTTCAGCATCCTCCTCCTCTTCAGATGCGGATAAAGTTGAGAGTGAGAGGCACAATGACATTGCCAGAATGTTAGGCGAAAGGCAAAGGTTCAGCTTTCCACCACTGAAAAGGAGCACTGTATCTGACTATAAAGTGTTTACGAAAGCAGTTGGAAAGTCTGACCCTGGATAAGCAAAGTTGCCCAAAAAATATACAGTCATCCTTGTCATCATAAGCATCATCACTGCTTCGTCCAAGTTCTATTTAGAAACATACACTAGTGTTGAGTAACCAGCTGCAACATTCACAAACCTAGCTATGATGAGTGCCACTGCTGCTATTGGAAGTGCAGCACCTTTAACACCTAGTAGTAGTTGCAGCAACAGCTAGCCCCAGTAGTAGTAGCAGTCCTTCAGGAACCCCCTTAGTCAATGAAGTCCACACAGTATGGAGATACCTTAATCATGATTTAAAAGTTAAGCATGTAAAAGGCATGTAAGCAGAGGGAAATCAGGTTCCCTCCTAGGCACCTCCTCAGTTAGACCCCACCTGAAGCGTAACCACGCATCTGACTAGGATGCACAATATCAATATGTCAGAAGTGCCACAACTAGCAGAAGCACTACACAAAGTTCCTAGGTCTCTGGGGCACATAATAGAAGTAGTGCTGTTTATGTGCCAGAGAGATTGCCAAGAGTTTGTTAATTCCAAATAGCACTTATGGATCCTGTTGCAGAGGAGTATGATGACTAAGTTTGCTGTAGGAGATGGCAAGAGTCATAGACTGCCCACAATCCACAACCTACTCTGGTCATGTTGTTAAAGAAATAAAGTTATAGGGTCTTCTGCCATGTACTGCCAGCCCACACTTACTGAGTTTTTGGGAAGGAGTCAAAAAAGCAAGAATTTAGGGTACTGATGTAATGTGTATCTCCTTGCTGGCATATCGCAAGCCTAATTTTTTTGTCCAGTTTGCAATGCCAGAATTGTGTAAGCAGATTATTATCATCATGGGCAAAGGCTGGAAAGCTCATATACCAAGAAATTCCACTTGACAACAAATATATGGACAGGTGGACAGAGCATAGACTATTTGACTCTGACTGCTCACTAGTATTTTCTCCCTCCACCAGTGGGTAACATTAGATTATAGTATCAGGTGACAGCCAGTAATCTTGCCTCTGGTTCTGGCAGTGCAATGAAAAGGCAGCAGCAGGACAACCCATACCATTAGCACACCAACTTGTGCATGCAGAGTTTTGAGAGACAGTCCCACAAAGCCATAGATATGTTTCATATACCCTGCTTTGCACATGTGCTAAATTTAGTTGTGATCAGATTCTTGGCTATATCCAAAACCCCCAGAGAGATGCTGAATATTGCCCTCAAAATCTGCACCCATTTTAACGACTCCTACATTGCACAAAACACGTTATATTCCATAGCATAACAACCTGCCCCATCACCATCTGAAAATGAAGGTTCCTACCAGGTGAAATTCCACACTGTGCATGCTAGAGCATTTGTATGAGTAGAATAAGACCAGTAGTGAGTAAACAATGCAAAACTGGAAGGCATTGGAAGGTGCTTCTTTGTCATCTAGGCAATGGCAACTAATGTGCAATGCACATGGGCTGCTGAAACCTATTGAGGAGGCAGCCATGCTGATTAGTCAGGTAGGGGCTGAAATTAGTGAAATTCTTCCACTCATATATTTATTGCAAAAAAAAGAAAGAAACTGAGGAGCTTTGCTGAGGAATCCTGCCATAATGACAAAACAGACCTGCACCAGCTGATCAAGGATATGTTAGTATGCTTTGAGCAAAATCCTTGCATAGTGTCCATTTAATGCAATAAGAAATACATTCATGCCAATTTCCTGGACCCCTGCTGAGGCAACTTTGCACATGGTAGAAAAGAGATGGGGGCAGGGGTTGTGAGGTCATATGCCTTTAGCTAATACAGGAAAGGTATCGGGTCAGAGAGTGAGCATAAAAGAATACAGCACACACTCTCTGATCTCTTTGTAGGTTTCTGTTCCTGCTGTAGCTTCCTTTCTATCCCTCCTATGATTTCCCACACCTCCCCAATTTCCTGCCTACCTCACACCTCTATTTGATGTCCTGTTGCTGAGATCATCTAAGTTTGCTGAACCTTGTAATATCAGGTAACAATGATAAAGTGTGGTACTGTGTTAGCCATAGCGGGATAAAAGGGGTGGGGGATTTGCTGCCTGATGTAATTAAAGAGGGATTGCACTCTAGAATTGTAAACTGCTATGTGTTGGTCTCCTCAATATATATTGGCTAAAGTAGACAAACTGGGGGGACAAAGCAAACTGGCAAAGGAGAAGGATGCATCTTGGGTTGCTCCCAGGCCGAGATGCAATTATTGATGGCATAACTGCTTTTCAGATATTTAATATTGCAGCTATTTGTTGAACTGGAGGTTCTGAACAGCTCTCAATCTGATGCTCTTGACGGTTTGGATGAGGAGCTAAGAATTTACCCGATTTTGCTTGTTCGGTACACAGCCATCGCATTGTACTTGAATCAATATGGCGGCTGAAATGCCTGCGACGAAGGAGGATTTACTATGATTAATAACAAAAGCTGACCTCATGGCTTTTCTGGATAAATTTAGAGCTGCAATTCGGGATGATCTGGTGGCCCTGAGGTCTGATTATGGGGGGCCTGACCAGCACTTTACCACTGCTGATCATGCTGATGATGTGCCGGTCTCCTCTGTTGCATACTTCGATTCTACTGGGGCTACGCATGATGAGGTCCATGATCAAGTATGGGGTTTCAGAGCCAAGTAGGATGGCTGGAGTTTGCACAGTACTCTACATGCTCCTGACTCACCCTTTATTAGGTCTGAGAGACCACTGTTGACCGCCCAGGACTTCCCTTCCCTTCACTGTCGTGTGGCTTTTGATAGCCCTTTGTGGCGTCTGTTGTCAAGTATACAGTGTTTATTAGAGCCCAGATGTGCACCGAAGGATTGCTTCCCTATCCAGCTTTGGATATTCTGCTGCCCTGTGGAGCTCACTATGCCTGGGACCCAGGAATTCTACTGCCTCAATTACGATTTAATGGAGAAAATATGGACACTGTGTGGGATGCATCTCCCTGGGACCCAGGGATCCTTCCCCCACCAAGTGGATGTGTCCCCTGAGGTCTTTCATCATTCCTTCCACTTCTGTCTGATCTTGAGTATTTATTTTTTGGTGCTGTTTACCCACAGTGGGGATGAAGTGTTCCTCTGCCCTCTTTGCTTACGACACTGTTTTCCTCTCTTGTTTGGCTTCGTGCCACCTGAGTGTGATCCTAACACCTGAATATGCTCTTGAGACTTCTGTATCCCTGTAGAAGTTGAACGCTCGCCAGGACATTTTTGATTTCCACAGGATGCCTTGGGCGGACTCGACCTGGGGCCCGGGGGGTCAGCCCTAATTAAATATTTCATATACATTATTTTGTGTTTGTTTTATGAATGTTTTATGAGCCTTTATGTGGTGCATTCACTAAGGGTGAGGGAAATTAGCTTGTTATCTCTACTGTTAGGATCTTTATTAGATTCACTTATGCCATGGATTGCATTTTGGTGTCTCGTGTCCTGTCGGTGGACTCTCCGATGCTGCTTCTGGCCTGGCGCATGGGACTGGACTGGCTCTGGGGACTCTCTGACGGATGGGAGATACTGTGCTCATACAGTGATCTGTGGCTCTATTGTTTTACAATGCTCATCTCCTTTAATGTTGTTGCATGTGAGTCATTTATGCCTTCTATTCTGGATGCCATTTGCATGTTATGTACATAGCTTCTTTTGTCCGTGCTCGATGCTACACCAAACAAGATGTTCCTACTCCACCTCTGTATAAAGCTGTGGTATACTCTATTTCCCTTTCCACACCTCAGTCTCCTTGGAGTCTTATATTTTGATATTCTACTCTATCTCCACGGCAGGCTCCCTATGACTCTGCTCACTTATGTATATTATACTGCCCCCCCTTAGCCTCGCAGTTCTCTACGGTTGGCACTGCTGTAGATTTCGTTCTCCAGTTTTACTCTTCTAGTTAAATGCTAGATCATACTTTCAGTTCTTGTATAGTTACTTATCTATCCACTATTATCTCATTGCTTTCAATGCTGGCACTTTATTCTCCTCATTTGCTTGTCCCTCCTCTACGATTTCTAAAGTGCAAGAGAGAGATGATGTCAGCATACTTACAGGAAAGTTATGTTCTTGGCAGAAACAATGACCTCATAGACTACAGGCAAACAAAACAATGTGTATGGCCATTGGCCAGCACTGACACTTACTGCAGTGGAAACCTTTAGTTGACCACCTACAAGCATTGAGTCTTAGCGTGATTTCAGTGTACTGGATTATATTGTAAATGACAATAAGAAAGATTCATCTATCAAACAGCAATGTTGGGAGACAAATATTTTTAAAAATTAGCCAAAATCTAATACCATAAGGTAGCAGAAGTGGACAAAACCACACATTACACAGAAAACCAAATCACATTTATTATTAATAGCAGCACAGAGGATGAGAAGGATGAGGGATGTGAAGGGTTGCTACCATCTACCACTGTTGGGACCACCGATATGAGTACTGAAAATGTGTGTCAATAATTTGAGAATAATGAAAGCTTGCATTTGATGCAAACATGATAATGGTAATAATTGCTGTGGGAATCATCTGTCAGAATCATTGTAGGCAGTACTTTTTTTTCCTTTTCAATCTCCATTAAAATAATGATAAACCAGGGGGTTACAGGCTTACAGAGAGAGAGAAAAGCCTGAGATTTATTTGTATGGACAGGACTTAGGCCAAGCCAAACAAAAGCCCTGAGTAAAATATTATTTTCAGGAGTCCAACTTGCCATAAACAAGCCCTGAATAAATACTATTTCTGCAGGACTAAGGCTTTCAGCATATACAAGGTCAGATCATTTTTTTTCTTGATCAGGGCTGTTGTGCTAAGGTGTGTGTCCCCTTCTTTCTGTTTTTTCACAACCTTGTCACAAATAGTGCACAGTACAGTCACTGATGATTGTAAAAAAAACCCCCAAAACAATCCTGTTCTAATCCACAGAGATTACCCACGTTTATGAACCATATGTAAAGTATATATTATACCTATATGTTAATAGAGTTCAAATAAATGAGGGTTTTGTTGCATAATTAGGCCAAAGTATGTTTAACCTTTTGCATTCATTTGCATGCATTCCGTACCCCTCTGGTATTCAAAGGGTTACGCTCACTTACTTCACAAAGGTACACCATTTTAAGTGAGTCCTATCCAATATATATATATAATATATATATATGTCTGTGTGTGTGTAAACATAAAAATTATCTCTAATGGATTTCTTTTGTGGAAACACATTAAACTGGGCCTGGTTAAAAACCTAAGTAAAAATCTAATTAAAAAAACACCCTACCACCACTAAAAGATATGTAGTATTTTTATGATTACACTGGATTTCTTTCAAACAGATAATATTTGCAGTTGATGGGTTTGGACCAAAAGGAACTGAACCCTACTCCAGTCTCTCTCTCTCTATACAATCTCCACTCTATATATATATATATATATATATATATATATATATATAGATAGATATAGATATATAGATAGATAGATAGATAGATAGATATATCCCACCGATCACTTCAAACCACATGACATCTATATACATGACTAAAGAAACAACCAAACAGGCAAGCTAATAATTCATAAGGCCATATATCATGTTTTTGAATACAGTCCTTTACGAAACTGTGCAAATTTAAATTTTGGAGGCAAATATAGTTGTTGATACCTTTATTGGCTAACTAAGCAGATTTAGAATGCAAGCTTTCAAGACCTTATGTCTCTTCTTCAGGCATGTTAGAGACATAAGGTCTTGAAAGCTTATATTCTAAATCTGCTTAGTTAGTCAATAAAGGTATCAACAACTATATTTGCCTTCTGTATTTCTACGGCTAACAAGGAACCAACTCTAATCTGTTATTTAAATTTTCAGTTAATTTTCATTATGTATAATTTATAACAGTGAAATGAAGTTAAATAAAGTTAGATATGGTGAAAAAGCATCTAGAATGAGATGTGTACAAAGTAAAGAAAAGAAAAGTCACGGTGCTAACACACCATGCACTGATGACTGCAATGTGCCTGCCCCAAGGAAAAAGTATTCACACACGCATGATTTCAGTGAGGGGAGAGGTGGAGAAGAATAGCCTTCTCCTCCAGAATCATCTTCATGGGCTGGGGCAGGTGATGCTGCTGCCTCAGCATTATCACTGTAGCTACCAGGATTATTGACGGCAAGTAGAGAAGGCCCTTCTCCCATATCACAACTTGAAAAAGCCAGTACCAAGATGGACACAGTGTACAGACTGTGGCACACTAGCCCTCTCATCATCAACCTTCTGCTGAGACAGATGGGGAAAGTGGGCTCCCAATTTCTTTAGAACTGGTGGTGCCACTGCTGGTGTTAGTGACTTGCTTCTCCTCCTCAAAGTCACTAGCTTTTTTTCTATTTAAACAGTGGTAGTGGTCATAGTTTCAGCCAGCACTATTAACTACTAAGTAACCACTTAATTTTTTAAAAATGTATTTACTTTTTTTCTCTCTCTCTAACTGTCTCCTTTAAATCACTACACTAAAGTGGGTGGGGGAATTATGGACTTATTTAGTATCTGGGCGGGAGGTTTTCACTAATCAAATAACATAGGTGGGAAATGGAATCATTATCTCAAGATTTTCTGTGGGCTTAGCAAAATGCCAAAAATCTATGGATTTCCCTATGGCCAAAATTTCCAACTGGCAAAACAGAAAACCGTGTGAATTGCACAACAGTTCCCACTGTAACGAAAAAGGGACTTTTTGCCCATCCCTAATCAGGAGGAGAAAAATCAGCATTGTTTTACTGTGCATGCTGCAGTATCCATGGCTGCAGTCTGTTTTTAGACTGCCACTTTACTCACACATCCCTGCACTACTGCTACACCTTTCATTCTCCCCCTGCCCCTAGTATGTTTGCCTGACATTAATCTAGCATTTGTGTTTTATGAGTGACGTACAAAACAGAATTGATTGTGTGTGATGTCTTTCCCTTTACAAAATACTCTGCTCTCTCTTCTAGTATCTATCTTCCTCAGTCAAAGCTCAAGTCAGGATCCCTTTTCCTGTCACCTTTCATTTAAACTATTCTAAATTTAAAAAATTATTATTTTTTTTACTTTTTTTAATGAAATGATACCCTCATGACAGAACATATATAGCATACTGTGATGGAAAAAATGTCAGTGGCCAAGAACTTTCTGACCTACACCAGGGATATCACATTTCTGTGCTCTCATTCTTAACAACTGACAATATCACTATATTGAAGGAAGTAGGCAATATATTTCCTTTTATTGTTTACATGTTTATATTTTTCTTATCTAGGATTTATTGATTTGATATCTTTTGCCACTTTGTTAAAATTTTGGTGGATAACTTGCAGATTTTGTGTGACTTCTTTTCAACTGTTTAGTGATCCTTGGATATGGAACGGATAATAGCTTGTTCTATTTCAGGGCAAAATATGTATTGCATGTTTTTTTTTTGCTGTATAAAACATCGTAACTCCTACTACTGAGATGTTTTATTCAAAATTAATTGAAGCTCAACCTTGTATTTTGGGTACAGTTCTTCAATGGCCTGAAAGAGCAAAATTGAGCTGTTTTTACAGCAGTTAGCTGACCATAAATTTCTAGCACCACTGTAAAATTTCAAGCCATGTAAGTACTGCACTCAAACATGCACCTTTGTGCTGTGATAACTTTTATATGTTTTCAATGGTATTATTCAATATTTAGGCTATTTAAATTGCACATTTTTAAATATTGAAGTATTTAATTTCACAAATACGAATAGTTTTTTATGTGGTTGCTGACATGTATCCTGATGGCAGGTCAATTTGAGTGCCACACAGATGTACCTCTTTGCACCATGGGTTTGGGCCACATAAGTTGTGCAGATACTAGTGAACACTGAAAAACAGGTAATCAGGATGGTCTGGGCCATCTAGAGACACCGACTTGCATCAAGAAGTTGAGCCCTGAGGATTGCCAGTGAAACCAAATGCCAGAGCACAGTCATTATAATGATGAGGCAAATGAAGATCTGGAGACAGGCCAAGGGGCATACTGAATTCATGCAGTCTAAAGACTAAAGCATATGGCCAGACAGGTTAAATAAATGTGGAGTCTAGTTCCAGGCTGAGATCAATACAGGCTGAGTTCAGAAAGATTCAGGTTCCAAGCAAGCAATTGATGCTATGCTATTTGATGCCATGGACAGACATATACACATGATTGTGGGAAGAGAGGAGCATTCACACATAAACTAATGTGTGCTCATTACAGGATCACACAAGCACAGACAAGTAAGTGAAGGACCACGCTCTGGGCATTCTAATATCATTTCATAAACTGTTTACACCCTGTAACTCTCTTTCTGAGTCTTCAAATTTTCAGTAAGACTTGCAAGTTGTAAAACTATTTTCTGATTCTCTTGTATTACCAATTCTATCAAGGAATGCAAAAAGACATGTGTATGTGAAGATGTGACTCATTGAGGTGGAAATGAATGTCAGTATAGCTGTGAACTGAAAACATAAGGCCAGCAGAGTTCTGCTACAATATTTCTTTGTTGAGTAGCTTTGAAAACATCCATTGCTGTGCAGGAAACAACTCTGCACAGCCAGTGGTCTCATTGATTAGACCACTTGAGGTGCATTTAAAAGTTGTTCCCTAGCTATGCGTTCTTCCAGCTATCAGCTGAAGATTTAATTTACAATATGGGTGCAAATATAAACAGCAATCACAGACTGCAATAACAAACTAAATTTGAAAAGAAGGATGCTTTTTTTGTTTATTATAGAGTATATAAATATATTATACTAAATGTGACACTTTTTGTATGTTATCTGTCATGCATTGTGTTTGTAATCAATGTGATTATTAAGAATAACTTGTAATTGAGGCATTATTAAAACTCAGAATCCCTTTCCTTACTGTCCTGGTCTTGCTCCTTTCCCCCACATATTTACAAATACTTTTATCAGCTGCAACCTTTCATGCATCTCCTACCCTGTATATATTGCTTCCTTAACTTGCATGTTTTGGAATATGTTCTGTGTATATCAGGCTAACTCTTTATGCATATTATGGCAGTGAAGTCACATTACCATAGTAGAAGTTTTATGTCATATGTTATATCTTTTGAGACATTTAACCAATAAAGCTGATGTTTGACTGAGAGTCAACACTAATGCCTACAATGTACTAAATCGATATCTAAGTTCACACAGAAAGAGAGAGATCTTATGAAGTACTATTTTTTTCACTTAGCACTTAATTGATATAAAAAATGTATAAGGAGTAAAGCATATAACTGAATAAAGGATTTGTCTATCATGGGAACAAGGAAAGCTTTTTTGAACCAAGTAGTATCTATAAATACAGATTAAAGCCTTGTTGAAGTGTGCACAAACACATGTTTGATCAAACAAAACATTGCATGAAGAATGTTGACAATGTGCAAAAACCACACGATAAAAAAAAATGAAAAGGTTGATCATTCAAATAAAGTGTTCTTGATCATACAAAATAATACTAAGAAAATATGTTGATTGTGTGTGCAAAGTGAGCTTGATGGAACAAAACAAGATCAATAATGATTGGTTGATTGTGCATTCAAAGCTTTAAACCACTCAAAACATTATTCTTACTAAAAAAAAAAATCACCAATGAAAGTTGCTTACAATTATAAGGTAGAAAGCTATGTTTAAGCTAGCATTGTAGTTCTTACTAATGAGATCAAAAGCATGGAAATGCCAGGTTATAGTTCAGAGATTTTTTAACTTAACAACTCTCCTGTTCTTTGTTTCCATATAGCTCAACTCAGTGAGTGCCAAAGGCATGTGCAACACATTGCATTGCAATGTATTGAACAACATTTTAGCACTCAGAGGGTTAAAATGTTACATTTTCTGCATCGCACCGATCAGTTTATGAGTTAAACATCTCTAAAGTATAAACTGGCATCAAAATGCTTTTGCTTCCATTAGTGAGAAATATAACATTGACTTTAATGAATTTACGTTTTCTGTGGCTTAAAGAAAGGTTACTTCCACTGCTGTGAGATTTTTCATTCAACATCTTTTACAGCTCAACCACGTCATTTTACATTAACATGTTATTTTCCAATGTGGTCACTAGGTGATGCTTTTCCTATCACTTACTATGAACAGCTGTAGTCTATTACTCAAGCTCTCCCACAAAGCACATTATAAAAGATACATTTGACTTGTGGATACTAGTTGAACATGTTACTGTCAATGAACTGTATTTAAAAATATTCTAAAAAAAGTGGTCTTGTATAGCTGGATATCCAGATATGTGGATTTGGTCTGATTTATTTTGGGCCCATTCATAGGCAATATAGTTAATTTTAAACTCTGGCACAGTCATATTTTATTTATTTGTTATTATATTCTTTTTTTTTATATCTTTTTAATTCTGGGGAGATAGGACAGAGCACACTCTCGCCTGGTCTGGATTGAATGGACTGGTTCATTTTACTTTGACCATAATATTGGGTGTTTTATTTTATAATAAACTGCCCATAACAATATGAAATATCCATAGTGGTTCATTTAAAATCATTTGAAAAAGACATATTTTTCAATGGTTTCATGAATTTGGTCCCAGAAAAGGAACTGTTGCTGAGTTGCTCATCTCCTTTCTTTTTTTACTCATGTCTTAATCCGTACCTACCGATGGATTGTAGTTCCAAAATGCTAGACAATAACATTATGTTACATTGCCATCTAAGTTCCATGGTTCATCAATTAACTGTCCTCATGTTTACAAGTAACAGGCAGAAGTGTTTACAGTGGAAGCCACCAACAGTCACAATGTGGAATGTAAAAATCTAACAATACAGCTCCTTTTTCACACTGAGATACTGGCTTCATAATCATGTGCTTGCATTTAGGAGCAGCCAGAAATATGGTCCACAAGGCTACAACTCACTGTGGATGAATGTATTCAGGAATACTGAAGCAATTCTACAGCAAACCAAATGCACTATAAAAAAATTCCCTGAATTTTTATTACTTAAACAGGTCTTTTATCTCCTTGAATACTAGAGAGGTCTTCAATAGGTATGGGCTAAAAGTTAGAAAAAATTCCTGCACGACCTTTTGAGAAAAAAACGATTTTTTTTTTTTTTGCTTTTTTCACTACAGTTTTCTCCTTTTTGCCAATTACAACACATTTTTCACCCATGTCTCATATGGTGCAACATTCCCACAATATTACTTCTTCTGAGGGCTGTAGTGGAGAAATAAGTAGCTGAAAGTCAAAGTTGTGAGTCCTACAGCAACATATGGCTTGAAAAATGTGTTAGCATACAGAGTGTATTTGTCCTTTGCCCACAACACTACATTCCTGCTTAAAGGGATCGTAATGTCTCAAATTAAAAGCAGCTCCAATTAATCTTCATATTATTTGGGCCATAGAGAGTGTTATTTCAATACCACCCTTTTACTGATGTAACACTGCTCACCTCATAACAGAAAGATCATGTCCAGATGGCTTGCAGAGAAGGACAGTCTTCAATTAGCATAAGGAAAAAAACTGAAAAACCTGTCAAGGGGTGCAAGGTTTTCATTGTTCTCACAGTAAGAAGATTGCCCCTTGCTGTCAGCTGTCTAGTCTTAAGACCAGATTCCACATCTGAGGGGAGGTGGCTTACACTAGGTAAAAGGGGCAGGAGGGGGATACTTTATCATTCAATTACTCATGAACTACAACTCTGACAGCATTGAAATAACACTCTCCATGGCCCAAATACTATGAAGATTAATTGGAGCTGCTTTTATTTTGAAACATTACTATCCCTTTAAGTAACACTGGCACATATTCATGATAATGATGATTTAAAAAAAAAAAGTATAACCTATAATGAGGCAAATGTGTATGGTAGCTTTGGTGGTTGACTGGAGTGGTATGATTGATGTCTGTATGTTTTTATATATATGTATTCCTACAACAGTTTTTACCATTATCACGTTTGCGTCAAATGTAAGCTATCCCTCTTCTCAGATGACTGATACTCATTACTTTTTGGTCATTGTAGTGGGTTCAAGTGTGGTAAATGACAGCAATCCTCCTTCACGCTACTGTTAATACATTTGGCCTGGTTTTTTGCTTGTACAACTCAGGCACAGCTGTCCTGGAAAAATAACTGCGTCTTAGAGCTACACATCAGCTGACATCAGTTCTCTGAAACCTCATTTTTTTTCTACAAAAGAATATGGTATCAAGTCCATTGCCAACATCTTGACAACTGTACCATTCCACAGGAGTACTTTGGAATTGTTTTTCTGAAGTTTATGACTCCTTCACAGGAACGCAGTCAATGTGGGTTGGCACTTGGCAGAACATAGCAGAAGAACCCTGTAACTTCACTGTCAGATGCAGCAGATGGTTAAGCTGCTACACATTGCTTCACTATACCATTGCATCATAAACTCTAGAATGTGACTTTTTGTCATCTTTAGTGTTCTTCTTATATGTTTTTTGTACTGGTGCTTATGGTGGTGGAACTTTTGGTGGGACCTTGACAAACTGTATCCTACCTGGAAGGAGAGGGATCATCATCATTTATTGCAAGCAAACTAGATCCCAGCTGCCTGTGTCTTGCCAGTCACACCTAATTTTGGGGTATTTCAGGTTAACCACCTTCCTCCCTTCTCCTCCATAGTGCCCCCAGACTCTCCTAATACAGAGAACAAATGTCCTACCTAAAAGACTCCCTAAACTAAGCTTCAATTCTCCTTTATTTGCCTATCTTCTATAGCTCAAAATGTGCTGCTTTCTCTTCTCACAAAAACTGAATGCCCCACGGTCCTTAAGTGCAGGCCGCATGCCTGGTCCTTAAGGGGTTTAATACTGCTTTGAATGTAGCATTTGGTATGAGCAATACGTTTTGCAAAATGAAGATTTCATATAAGATAAACTGATTTACAATGCTCAGGTCCACTCAAGAGTCAGAAGCAGATCACAGGCAGCTCACATTTGTGTTCAGTACAATAATAATAAAGATCACAATATAATTAAAGTATTGTCACAGAGAAAATCAATTAGGAATATAGGAATACGTAAGAATTTATTTAAGTTGTTTTAACATTTACATGGTTTATGGATTAGTACAGATCTGAAGTCTGATGCTGTCTGCACTTCCTCCTTGGTGTTATCTGGCAGAGTTGCTGTAATATAGCTAGTTGAAGCAGCTTGAGATTTAGAAATGAAGTGTTTTTTTTCTATCTTTTCTGTCTGTCTATGTAGCTATCTATCTATCCATCTAGTATAATTGGGAATTTTAAACTTTTCTATTAATCAGTGGGTTTCTCCACTTGCTAAGGGTAAGTGTCAGGTTGTTTTTTATTTGTCTTGAATCATCACATATTAATTTAATTTGAATTTATTATAAAGTCAGAATAAATGGGTGAATTATGAGTAAAAATAACTTTTTGTATGTTTTCAACTTATGCATACCAGATCTTCCATTCTTTTGGTTAACTAGCATTGAAAAATCAACCTAAACCTTTTACACTTGGTAAATGTTGGCCTTGTTCCATAATTTGGTTTCTCTTTACAGAATATGTGCCCAGTACTATTAGCATCAATGAATTCTAATTGTGTCTGAGAAATACTCCTATAAAAAAAAAAAAAAAGGAACTCACGGAGGGTTGTACTACTCAATGTATCCAATTATTATAAATTAAAAATGAGTCTTAGTTAGATTCTCTATATAATTGCAACATAAACCCTTTGAGTACTGATGGGTATGCAATGCATTGATTTGCAATGTGTTACACACCAATATGGCAATAAAATGAATAGAGGAAGCAAAGTCTGTAGACTTTCACATAGAATCAGCATGGTGTCAGAGACACTGGAGGCCCAGATATCCCTAGGTAGTAGCAATCCTTAAGTCACATCAGGAATAATGTTTTGAGTTAAGCAGCATATAAGATCTGTATTTAAAAAATGGATTGGTAAAATAAAAAAATGCAGAAATTAGATGGTTATCTTGGAGTGGTAAGCAGTGCATTGCTTAATCCTCTGAGTGGCAGAGGGATACACAACACATTGCATTGAGTACCCTCTGTGGCACTCAAAGGGTTAACAGCTGTGGGACATTATATTTTCAAGCAGGTGTGCTTGCCTAGTCCCCAGCCACCCCATGTCCATGTGGATGCAGGTGTCCCGGGAGGTGGCTGTTTCATGAGGTGCTGAAATAGAGTGAAAGAAGAGGAGATTGTATCTTGTCCATGTAGCCATATTGGCTGGCCCCTCCCCTCCAGTGCCTTATGTCAACCTCTATGTTGTAGCTGTATGTTGCACCTGTCCAAAAATATAATTAACCCATTGGATGCTACAGAGGCGTTGAGCATGCAATGTGTTGCAAACTTCTGTAGCATCCATGGGGTGAACAGTCATTTGTAAGCTTTCCTTTTTAAACTACAGCTTGATCCTCTTTGATCCTTCCCTTTAATGGAGTGAGGAGGGAATAAATGGTGTGCAGCCTCGCAGAAGCAGGGAACAGGCTGCAGGCTGCCAGTAACTGTTGTCTTTGCGTGTATGAGGTTAGCACCATGAGGCAAACAGCACCCTTTGCATGTAGTATTACTGGTGATGATTGAGGGTAAGCATCCCTTCTATATTGCCAGCACTTCAACAATCCTCCAAGCTGCTAATTGATTGAGGGCTGTTACTGCATAGGAAAGTATAGCGGGATCCCATCTTCACCAGCCTCAGGTATGTGAAGATGAAACTGTGAACTCTGACAGCAAAAGCTGCTACTGGCGTTTAGTGCATGTGGTAAAGTGCCACATTTTTAACCCCTTAGTGACGGCCGCGGCCGTCACTTAACGCCCGTCTAACATTTTTTTTTTTTTTTTTTCAAAAGAATCCGGAGTCCCCGAACGGCGTGCAGACGCGCGGGGATCCGGATTTCCGGGACGTACATGTACGTCCTCTGTCACTAAGTGACAGCCACAGAGGACGTACATGTACGTCCATTGTCGCTAGGGGGTTAAAATGATAATGGCTCATTACCCTGCATTTCCGTATGGAAATAGGCCAATGTCAGTGTTTAAAGTGAAAATTTGTAAACCTGTTGAAGGCATGTGGGATAGATGTCAATGTGGGCAGATTTTTGTCAGATTGATGGGGATATAATGTCGATGACACTTTTTAGTGTATACTATCAATTTGCTTTCAACAGACTGCTCTGACAGAACATCAAAATTTCAAGCTCTCTTCAACCTTTAGTGCATCTCAACCCTACTGTTTTCTTCTGCCTGGGGGCATAAAACTTGATCACATATATTATGTCATCCTTATTATATCCAATGAATTCACTTTTTTGTTTAAAGGGATAATAATACTTGCAAATTACTAATCCCCATATTGTAGCTTTGTTAAAAAGAAACTTATTGCCCCCAGTGTCATCTCTCAAACCCTTATGGTTTGAGAGATGATAGCGCTCAAAGTTCCCCCCTCCCTCCCCCTTCCCTGACTGAACACTGACTGCAGGGGAAGCTGTTGTACAACAGTCTTATGTGCATCAGGAGGCTCTTCAGATGGCCGAGATCGTGTTTATAAAAAATAATTATTTCACTGAAACGGTCTTCTACGTGTGCTTGGTTTGCTTTAATTCTATTATCATGTTATGTTCAATGTAATCAAAAAAGTATATATAAAATGTATTTGTACTAGAGGAAGAACTTATCTTTCAGTTGTGCTGGGACTAGCCTATTAAAGATGGACTAAAAATATGAGAATATATTATACCTTTCCACTGCTGCCCTTCGGTGTGTTTGGCAGTAATGCATGGACCCATAATGTTATTACTGTTCTGAGAGAAAGAGAGAGAGAGAGAAAGAAAGAGAGATTTAAAACAAAACAACCTTATAAATCAAGTTTAATGGAATTCTGAATGCTTCATACATCTAATTGTGTCCTATATGTTATCTGTTCATTTTAAAATCTTTTGTAAAGTATAATGACTGCCATATATTTCTAATTATATTGCATTTTACTTCTAAGACAATTGAAATCTAATTTACACTTTACCCTGTCTCCAATGAAGGACACAAAGTTGTAAAAATACATTAAGCCTTGCGTAAGTATGCCTATTTTTGGAAATGGACTTCCAAGTGTGGTTTGTTTTATAGGTTCAATATCATAAAGGTCATCATTCCTGCTATGAAACAGTTTATTCATCTATTCCCCTTGAGAGCCAAGTTCAACAATACACAGTAAATGAATTTTGCGAGCAGTGATTTGTTTTCAATTCTTACAATAGAATTATTGCAATTATGTTGGATTTATCCCTTTGCAGTGCAGGTTGGCAATATTTAATCTTTGTTACTTTTCTCATGCTGTTCTCCTTCTACAAGGGGACATCCTAAAACTAATTCTAAAATTTCACATTTTTGGTTTCTGTACTACATCAACTTGAATTCACTACAAAACAAATCCCAATGGTATATCCTGCAGCTCCTAAAATTGATTTATGAGTCTTTTCACCAAGCTAATTCCCATTTATTTGCCTTTGGAGCTCTGAGTGAAGATGCTTTGTGTTTGATCTGAACAGCCAACTGGCGATTTCTTCATCCAGATGCTAGAAATTTAGATAGAAGACAAATGCATTAATTGGCACATTTTATCACTGTCACTCTTTGAGTCTATGTAATTGAGCCACTGAAATCTTTACACACTATGAAGAGGCCAAACAAAATCCTTGTAGCTAGTAAGGAACTGATAACTATCTGGCACAGAAACATTTAAACTGAGAAGATAAGTGAAAAGATTGATGCTGCTAGTATATGGAGCAGTAACTTTTTTGTGTCTCTTACTTACTCTTATGCTTGGCTTTGTGTGTGTTTTACAAAATACAGTGCCATTATAATTTAAATACAAATCAAAGTAGCTTACGCCATTTAATTATGCTATTGGATTGTGGCACTTACATTTGGGAATACCATGGATATGTCTGTTTCATATTTATAAAGCGATTCAATTTTTCTAATTATTTGCAATACACTGGTATCTATAGTAACCCAACGAATGCCAGAAGGGTGAGCAGTGCATTGCACACCCTCCTGCTACTCAAACTGTTAAGAAATATCCACAGAGCTAACAATTTAAAAACAAGTCTTAACTTTGAAGGTCCTGGCCTATAATTCAAATTTCAAATGTTTTTATTTGCTAAAAGTACAGTAATAGGGTATTTTAGATAGTTGAGCCTCTTCGGGCAATAGGCCCTGAGTTAGGTTAGTCCTGATGTCATTTTGAACGTTCTCCTCAGATAAAACTTTATGGAAATGCTTTTGCAAGTGATGTGTATCCTATACAATCTTATGATTTTGCACAAATACTACCCATTCATTGTATTGTCCAATCTGACTTTGTATGCATAGTGTATCTGTCCTCAAAACAATAAATGTATTGAATTCTATACTGCTAAATAAAGTAACAGAATGGTCGAGAGTTTTAAAGATGTAGGGTTTTTTTTTAATACTTTACTGAGAAAAAGATATAATTACAATCGAGTCAGAATAGGAACAATTACAAATAAGTTTGCTGCACTTTTATTTCATTTATATCTTATTTTCTGTTTTGCTTTATATTTTTTGCACTTATTTTTTATTCTATTATACATGCTTTCTATTGAGGTGGCACTTCAGTGTTGCAGAGTGTCCCACCCCATGTGGTGACATCATTCCCCAGTTTTCGGTGCTGGAGTTCCATGTGGGGACTGGAACACTGTGAATTACAGAAGTGATTGGTGGTCTGGATCACTAGAACAGGTATTTAAATTGTGTTTGTACTGTATGTCTGGTACCCTGATGAAGATCCGTTCTGTGACCGAAAACGTTTGGTGATATGTGAGCATAGAATAAATCTCGTTACATGGATTATTTTGGAGTGCTGTCTCGTCTTCTCAAGCCCAGGCTGAGTACATTTTCTGTAGATACCATATGGGACATGTACCTTATTTAAGAATATATACTATACATCATTATTGTTAGAGTGCCACTGCCAACTCTTGTTGTTGATTTATATATATATATATATATATATATATATATATATATATATATATATACATTAATATCAAAGCCCGTGTATACTGGCTAAAGTGCCCCCAAGTGGCCCAGGCTGCTGCCTCGGAGACAGGCGGTGAGCTGTTTAGAGTGCCGCACTCCGGAATAGCGAGTTTGGACAGTCTCTACTGCGCATGACTGCATCGTTCTGGCAGTCTCTATTGTGCATGTGTTATTACGCACACAAGGAGCTTTGCAGGCTAGCACATTATATTATACAGATATATATGTGCGGGTAGCATTTGCTCTACTGTTATCATCTCCTTTCCCATCCTTATTTTTTCTTTCCACCCTTACATTTTTCTCTCACATTGACTTTTCCTGTTCAACTCATATTCCTCTTCCCCTGATCAACTCACATCTCCCTTCCCCTGTCCTACTCAAATTCCACTTTCCCTGTTTGAGTTGAGCAGGGGAAGAGGAATGTGAGTTACATTCCTCTTCCCCCATTCAACTCACATTCCCCTTCCCCTGTTTGACTCACGGTCATCCCATTCCTATTATTAACAGACTTATGCCTACACTCTTTTCCTCCCCTTCGCCACCTTCTCTTCACCCATTATCACATTCTACTCTGTGGCCATTATAATCCAGCAGCCATTGCTATAGCATATGATGTCAGTATTTGGAGAGCCACATTTTTCCTCTAAAATCCCAATTATATGTAGGGTTTGTCCACACTGACTTTGTCTTTATCATCAAGTTGCATACACCTCATGTGTGTGCGCGTGTGTGTGTCTATGAGTCTGTAACTATCTATGTTTCTCTCATAGCTCTTCTCATAGCTCTGTGTCTGTGTGTGTGGTGTGTGTGTGCTGTATGTGTGGTAGGCAATGCTGTATCCTTTTTGAAGTATATAGATAATAGGCTTAGATGCTGTAGGCATATCAAATTAATTATATGTATATGTGTTTTTGTCCAGCAACTCTCTCTCTATATATATCTATATATTTCTATATGTTTATATGCACAGTTTTGCTACTGAAGTTGTGTGTGGGGACATTATGTCATAGATGGTATTGAAGACTTTTGATGTCTCTAGCACTGAAGATGTTAATTTACTTTTATACAGTAGATGTCATGGTTATCCAGCTTTAGTAGTAAATCCCAGTGAGAAGGTAGCATTTCACAAAGTATGTTTTTTACACAGACACAAGTTAGATTGTTTGTCTCAAAAGGCAACAGAATAACTCATATGAATCTGACCACTAGAGGGCATTATTAGGGGGAAATGTTCAAAAAGTTCTGGTAACCGAATTTGTCCATAATTAGAATGAAAAAAAATCTTATCTCCAGTTCTCAGACATATTAACATAATTGTTTTGCTTTCAATTCTGCCATCTCATTCAAAGGGAAAAAGCAGTTGTAAAAGTGGGTTTGACGTAATTTATCATCACATTCTAAGGTATTTTAAGAAATACATACAAATGTTTTTAGCCGTCACTGTCTGATTAATGTCTTTTTCATAAAACAAGTATTATTATAGTTTGAGGTTATGTAGTGGTTTTAAAAATGTCATCACTGAAATGTATACTTGAAATTTATTCCAGTGAATAATTTACATTTTCATAGACTTTCAGGCTGACTGTTTAGCCATTACTTGATGAGATTTTCAAATTCTGAAAATGTCATTTTGAACAAATGAAGCAAGCCAAATATCCACATTATTGACAGCCTTTTGTACATTTTAGTGATGCAGAGAGTGCATTTTAGTCAGAGAAGGGAAGATGAGGGTGAAAGAGGGACATAAAGACTGAGAGTGACTATGCTACTAATCGGTCCAGGTCACTCATTACACAAAGACAAGAACAAAAAGGGCAGCATAAAATCTCTCACTCAAGAATGTTTGAGACTGATGTACTAAGAAGTAGTGGAATTATTACTGAGCAAACCAGCTGCACCATAGGGGACAAATAAAAATGTCCAAAACTATAATTTATTTAAATTGGATGTTTAACTCTTTTAATGACATGTTTCCAAAGTATTGCAAAACAACTCGATACTTAATTATGATTCAAAGTGTTAAAAGTCCCATTTAAATGAATTAAAATGTCTTTTTGCCTAAACATTGCCCTAGGTGTTTTCAGTGGAATACTGTTGGAAAGATTGTTATTGTTTATAAATCTGGAGTAATTACGTATGCATCATCACAGTCAAGGAAAAGTAGTGGACATAATTGCTTTTTTGTAACTTGAACTCATTACTTGAAAAGACCAGTAACCAAGTTTATTTCAAGAGGCCAGAATTTAAAGTGATAAGGACAGATTTAGTTTGTTTTCAGTTAATACAATCTGCTTTTATGTCATACTACTCTTTTTTATTTAAAAAAATGATTTTGAGAAGTCATTACATTTTAATGGCAAAGTGTAGTGCCTTATGCTAATTCCCTGCACATTACCCTAATTAATGATGATCTAGACCAAACTTATCACTCACTGTGCTATTAGGAAATATATGAGCTATGTCTATATTCATTCATAGCATAATGTGTGGCTTTAATGGTCCAGCACATAAACAAATTAATATAAAGTGCTACACTATGCCATCAACAAATAAAGGTTGATTTCTCAAAAGCTATGTATGGTACAACCAAATTACTTGAACAACATAGGCATCTCTTACTTTGATTTAAATCAGGGGTAGTCAACCCTGGTCCACAAGAGCTAACAACAGTGCATGTCCCCAAATGAGCACGGGTAGAACAATTAAAGTGACTGATCCAGTAATTAGTCCTCCTGTGCCCCAGCTGGGATATCCTGAAAACATGCACTGCTGATAGCTCTTGAGGATGAGGGTCAGCTACCCATGATTTAAATTCACTAAACTTCTTTTATCCCCTCAACGACCCTTGACGGTCCTGGCACGTCATGGGTAGATTTGCATTAAGAGCCCATGACATGCCAGGACCGTCATAGAATTCAGGGCTCCCTGCGTGGCTGCACACCATTCGGGGAGCCCTAAACCAGATGCGGAAGAAAAAAAAAATGGTCCGTGGTCCTTAAGTGATGGCCGCATGCGCGATTGGCTGTCCTTAAGGGGTTAAGGTAACAGGTGTTTAAGAATTTGCTTGCATTAGCACAGGTGAGTCATTCAAAATAAATGAGTCACTGGGTAACTCACTTGTGCTTTAGGAATTCATTCAATCCTGACCTCTTTGTGTCCCTCGGGGATGGAACTTGAACACATATATTTAAAGCTTGTAAACATAAATGAGTTTTTTTCATTTTAGCTAGATAACGATGACGGATTCAGATCTTATTTTATACATTGCTTTACAGCTTTGCTGTAATCTGTTGTATTTAAATCATTGCCATCCCAATTGTGTTGGAGGCTGAATACTTGATTGAAGATACAGTAAATTAACCATGATAGGGTTGGATTACTTTACAGTTTTTTATCTTTATATCTAGTTTAACTACAAATCTTTAGATATATTTCAACAGGGAATTTGTTAGACAAAATCAGTGATGACACATTACCTACAATGTAATCTAGGCCAGGGGCTCTCATACCTTTCCTCACCTAGCCCCCAACACCCCCAACAGTGCATGTTTTCTATATCTCCTCAGTTAAACACAAGTGAATGTTTTTAACCCCTTAATGCCTGCATGCCGTGCTATGACAGTCATGCAGTTTTTGCGTTAAGGACTGGTGATGGTCATAGCACGTCATGTACATTTTACTTACAGCGTTCCTCCGAGTGCGATGTAAGTAAAAATGGAGAGTGAAATTAACTACTCCAAGACTGGAACAGTCTCTCTCAGTCCCCAGTGCAGAGTGCCGGTACGCGTCAAGTGTACCGGCACGTCGGAAACATCAATGTGGTCCTTAAGGGAATGTTAGTTCCCAGGACCATAGATGTTAAGGGGTTAAATCAGACAGATGCTTCTGAATGGTTGAACCAATGATTTATTCACCTGTGTTCAAATAAGAAGATCCAGAAAGCCTGGGGGGTCCTGATGAAAGGTTTGAGTGTCCCTGATCTACTCCAAAGTTAATGTTGGAATAAATTAAAGGGATAGTAAACTCCAAAAAAAAACTGTTCGCGAATTGATTGGAATAATATAAAAACATGTAATGCCCTTATTCCCATCTCTCAGACCATTATGGTTTGAGAGATGTAAGAAAATAAGACCTCTGCTCCCTCCCCCTTCTCATGTGTCCTCTGTATAGCGGACGTCATGAGATCCTGCTTCCGGGACCAGATGACGGCTCTTCAGGAGCGCTGTCATTGAGATATCTAACTATGATTACTTCATCGGAATGGTCTACAACATGTGCTTGCAAGCCAGGCACATGTTGCAGACCATACTGATTAAGTAATTATAGTTAGATATCCCGATGTCAGCACTCCTGAAGAGCCGCCTAAAGTCGGTTGGCCAGATTCTCCCTCTGACAGCTTTACAGCTCAGCAGGCAGAAAGGGGAGGGAGCGGAGGTCTTTATTCTCTTACATCTCTCAAACCATAATGGTTTGAGAGATGGGAATAAGGGCATTACATGTTTTTTTATTATTCCTATAAATTTGCGAACATTTTTTTTTTTTAGTTTACTATCCCTTTAATATTTATGTGGCATTTGTTTATTCTATTGTGGTTTTAACTGGTGTATGTCAATGGAAATTATATTCTATAGTGTTAACAACTATAAACAGTCAGCATGATGTCTGAGTTGCATAACTTTAAGAAGCCCAAAGCAATGAAAACAAATCTTTGAATATCAGGATGCTTCCAGAACAGTTACACTTTGTCTAAGGATAATGAATATCCCCAGTGCCTTTGAGGAAATGACTCAGAAACACAGCCTCATGCAGTTAGAGTCTCATGCTGAGTATAAGAAAGAGATAAGGTATAGTAAAACATCTGAGATACAGTATATGCCACATGTGAAATAACCTTCAAAATAATAATTCACAGAATAATAGTACTTTAACAAACATTTGTATTAATTTAATTAGAAAAAGAGCAGAAAACAAACTTAAGGCCATATTTAGAAAGCTAAAGATGAGTTGCAATTCTGGAGCAAAACAATCTAACCATAAGGGGCAAATGAACATTTGCACTGATTGAAATAGTGCTTTTAACCCTGTGAGTACCATGGGTGTAAACACTTGAAATAACAAGAAGGAAATGCTCTTACGCCTAATTTAAACTGCATCAATAAATAGTATTGGACTCACCAATAGATAATGAACAGCTGCAGTGCATAACCATCATGGTCCTTCCAAGACTGACATCATCTTGAATCTCTTATATAACTACTGCAGTTGCACTCCCATATCAGAAAAGCAAGCGTCCATAGGGAGAAACTTGTAAAAACACTTCCGTTTATTGTAATCCAAAATAAAACCACATATGGACAATCAGAGGTGACACAATGTAGCAATAACATTTATAGAGGGATTAAGAGACCCACTCACTCCATCTGACGCATTTCGCGCTCAAGGCGCTTAATAATAGATTTGACACAGAGTTACTAGTGTCGCTATTTTTCAAAACTCGCTACACAAACTTGATTGGTTAAACATAATCACTAAAAGCAACATAACCACAAGGACCTCCTACCCAACCCTCGTCATGTTCAAACACCAGATCTGTTTAACCCTTCCCCAGGTATTACCTATCCAAATGTCAATGGATATATTCTTAGTAATCCAGAGCATTAAAGGGCACCAGTAGGAAACAACTCCCCTTTCTTGTTTCGTAGTCTCAGGTGCACATACTTATAACTATCCTATATAATAATTTGCCAAGTTGTGTGTAACGCCGGACATGCGCAGTAGACACGCCCTCCTGTTTGTATAAATATGAACATATACATAAACTTAAATAAATTTTTATATATATATATATATATATATATATATATATATATATATATATAAATCCCTCCTATACACGCAACATACATATAAAGGGATATACTGTCGCGATTACTTTAACCCTCCACACTCTGAGGAGAATCATATAAACCACAACCACATTAATAATTATCCTTAAGCCCAAATGTGTGAAAAAGCCAAAAAATAGTAACATAAAACATGTGCAACCAGACACAAATGTGTACCAAATTTAGAAAACATGGAAGATATCCCACTCCAAATTTAACCCATCAGGGGTACGGGTATGGAGCTGGAAAATCCAAAACACTTCACGTCTATTGATTTCCCTCATCACATTCCCACCCCTCCAGGGAAGCCTAACCCTTTCGATGCCCTGAAACTCACATAAGGATAAATCCCCTTCATGACACTCCAAAATATGTTTTGCCACTGCAGAATCTTTCCTATTCTTTTCAATCTGATAGATGTGTTCTCTAAGGCTTTCCTTCAGATGACGTATGGTGCGAACCACATACTGTACCCTGCTGCAGGTAAAAAGATAAATAACCATATCAGTATTACAGTTAATATAACTTTTAATATTGTAGCTTTTCATATCTACAGAGGATGCAAAGGTTTTAGAGGAACGTATATACCTACAACATTTACATATAGTGGCACCACAACAAAAAAAAACCTTTATGTCTCAACCAAGTGGGAACAGATACGTCACTACTAAACATACTCGGGGAAATATGATTCCCAATGGTCAAACCCCTTCTAGCTACAAAATCACAGCCCTCCTTCAGAATACTTTTCAATACATTATCTGTAAATAACACTGGTAAATTATTTTTAATGATATTCCGTATCTTATAATATTGAGGACTATATGTAGTAACAAACCTCACTCCTCCCTGCTTCAAACCCCGTTCTTTCCACCGACTTGTATCATCCAAAAGTTTGGAGAAGTAGCTCCTAAAAGAGCTAAGAACATTGTGGTATATTACCATGCTGGAGAGATATATACAACTTCAAAGGGTCCCAAGGGGACTGAGGCTGCAAAAGTTCCCAACTTTGATGTGAAAGATTTTGATTTTATTACTAGATGGAATGCAGCCTTAAGTGGGTATTCCTTTAAACTGATGAGTTACATCACAGAGTACAAACAGACTGAGATGGAGTCAATTAGACAAGATATCTCACGGACACAATCTATGTTGAAGGGACATAAGGATTCTATGGAATTTCAGGTTCTGGATAACTCACTAAAAGTCTCTTTGTCCAAAGTAGAAAAGTAGCTCTCCTACTTTAAACAAAATAAGTTTTTACGTGACAGAATAGACTATGAATAAGAAAATGTCTATAATTGGAGAAAAATTAGACACTTAACATCTTCCACAAGGTCCATTCTGAGGAATGATAATAGGAGGGTGAGTTTCTCACAATCGGATATGTCTATAGGTGTGGACAATGAGCCGATTGAGGAATTGTCTATGAGGGCTGATATTATAAATACCTTGGAGACACAGGATAATTATGTCCATCGGGAGGTTAATGTTCCAGTGTTAAAAAACGTACGAGCTATGAAGAAAAACAAAAAGAAGAAGAACAAAAGGGATCAAGGTGTCCCAGGAAGAGAGGGGGCCATAGGGGGCGATCCTGTAAGGTTCCAGTTAAGAACAAGCCAGAGTTGAAAGACTCTCTAAAAGTGATCAATTTATCACTATTGAGTTGATGTCCTCTCAATTACAGGTGTTGAAAAAGGGACTGAGCTTTGTACCTGAATGCAAGTTTAATCTTTTTGATACTATTTTGGATGTCAATAAATTTGTAAGGGCACTTACTTTGAAAAAGTTTTTTCTATTAGTAAGAGTTTCAATGAGAAAGAGGTCAATGATAGAGCAGACGCATCTAGGTATAATAATGTCCCTATTGAATTTAAGGATATCTGTGCATTTTTTGATTTGCACTCTTTAAGGGAAGAATCAACTGGTACACAGATTGAGGGAAGAATTAATGCCTTGGATACTGGATTGCGATCTACTTCTACTTTTTTTCCATTGCATTGTAAAGGTAATCAATTAGATTTATTTCAAAAAATGGTAGAACGTGATCTTTGTAAGTTACATCAGGGCATTAAGTCCCCTCATACCTGTAATAATTCGAAAAAAGAAAAAGAGGCACTTGCACAGTTGAAAAACAACAACTTCATAGTAATAAAGATGTCAGATAAGGGTGGTGCTATTGTCGTCCTCAATACGGAATTTTATAAGTGTGAGGCCCTCAGACAGCTTGAGAATGAGAGAACATCGGAGATTTTACACTTTGATCCCACTTTATCATATAAAATTGAATTGAAGGCTCTTGTGCAACAGGGTATATCCAAAGGTGTTTTATCTCGACAGGAAGCTCAGGCTTTGGTCCACCACCTGCCGAAGGTCTATAGGTCCTTGGTCGACCCTCCTGGCCGACCGATAGTGTCTGGCATTGGCTCATCCAATGAGCCACTATCGGACCTTGTGGACTATTACCTTCGGCCGCTGGTGGAGGGACTGCCTGGGTCATTAAGAGACACAAAGCAGGTGCTGTCTCAGCTGTCAGTTTTGGAGTGGCATAGTTGCCTCTCCTGGCTGACAGCTGATGTTACGGCTTATATTCATGTATCCCACATGAATTGCCACTGATAGCTCTTAGGTACCATTTGGAACAGTTCTCCAACTATGTGGAGGATCTAATTTAATTCCTTATTCATGCTGTACATTATCTCCTATGCCACAACTTTTTTGCCTTTGATGGGGTTTACTATCTTCAGAGATGTGGTGTAGCTATGGGGGCCAGTTTTGCCCCCTCTCAAGCCATCCTCTTTATGGGGTGATGGGAGGCGACCCACGTCTTTGGAGATGGGAAACCCTATCGGGGAGAAATTGTGTGGTATGGGAGATATATTGATGATCTCCTCTTTGGTAGGGAACGAGACAGCAGGCCGACTCCTTCCTATCTTATTTGAAAAACAATATTTACAACCACCATTTTGCCTCAGATTTTCAGGCCTCATCTGTTCCATACCTAGACTTGGTCCTTAGGGGTGATCTGGATTCTGGTTCTATTATTACTGGCATATATAGGAAGCCTACTTCAGGGAATAGCCTACTTCATGCTAGGTGAGCGCACCCATGGCTGCAGATCCGCAATATCCCTAAAGGTCAGTTTGTGCGCTTGTGCTGGAACTGCTCTAGGGATGAGGATTTTGATGTGGCAGCTAGGGAGCTTACTGACAGATTTGAGGTTAGGAGCTATACTCGAGATATCCTGAGCTAGGCCTATGATTATGCCAGGGCACGAACCAGAAAGGAACTTTTGGACGACACAAGTCGGCAGAAAGAACAGAGTTTGAAGCAGAGAGGAGTGTGGTTTGTTACTACATATATTCCTCAATATTATAAGATACGGAATATCATTAAAAACAATTTACCAGTGTTATTTACAGATAATGTGTTGGAAAGTATTCTGAAGGAGGACTATGATTTTGTAGGTAGAAGGGGTTTGACCATTGGGAATCATATTTCCCCAAGTATGTTTAGTAGTGACGTATCTGTTCCCACTTGGTTGAGACATAAAGGTTTTTTTCGTTGTGGTGCCACTATATGTAAATGTTGTAGGTATATACGTTCCTCTAAAACCTTTGCATCCTCTGTAGATATGAAAAGCTACAATATTAAAAGTTATATTAACTGTAATACTGATATGGCTATTTATCTTTTTACCTGCAGAGGATGCAGGGTTCAATATGTGGGTCGCACCATACGTCATCTGAAGGAAAGCCTTAGAGAACACATCTATCAGATTGAAAAGAATAGGAAAGATTCTGCAGTGGCAAAACATATTTTGGAGTGTCATGAAGGAGCTTTCCTTATGTGAGTTTCAGGACATCGAAAGGGTTAGGCTTCCCTGGAGGGGTGGGAATGTGATGAGGGAAATCAATAGACATAAAGCGTTTTGGATTTTCCAGCTCCATACCCGTACCCCTGATGGGTTAAATTTGGAGTGGGATATCTCCCGTGTTTTCTAAATTTGGTACACATTTGTGTCTGGTTGCACGTGTTTTATATTATGTTACTATTTTTTTGGATTTTTCACACATTTGGGCTTAAGGATAATTATTAATGTGGTTGTGGTTTATTTGATTCTCCTCAGAGTGTGGAGGGTTAAAGTAATCGGGACAGTATATCCCTTTATATGTATGTTGCGTGTATAGGAGGGATTTATATATATAAAACATTTTTTTATTTAAGTTTATGTATATGTTCATATTTACCCAAACAGGAGGGCGTGATGGAGCCTATCGATGGGAACTTTATTGATCCCTTTTGGTTCTTCCTGACCCCCCCAGTGTGTGATGATTTATGCACATATGTGTGAGCCGTTATGTTATAGTTATAAGTATGTGCACCTGAGACTACGAAACAAGAAAGGGGAGTTGTTTCCTACTGGTGCCCTTTAATTCTCTGGATTACTAAGAATATATCCGTTGACATTTGGATAGGTAATACCTGGGGAAGGGTTAAACAGATCTGATGTTTGAACATGACGAGGGTTGGGTAGGAGGTCCTTGTGGTTACGTTGCTTTTAGTGATTATGTTTAACCAATCAAGTTTATGTAGCGAGTTTTGAAAAATAGCGACACTAGTAACTCTGTGTCAAGTCTACGATTAAGCGCCTTGTGCGCGAAATGCGTCAGGTGGAGTGAGGTGGTCTCTTTATCCCTCTATGAATGTTATTGCTACATTGTGTTATTTCTGATTGTCAATATGTGTTTTTATTTTGGATTACATTAAACAGAAGTGTTTTTACAACTTTCTCTCTATGGACGCTTGCTTTTCTGATATGGGAGTGCAACTGCAGTAGTTATATAAGAGTACCACGGGAGTGCCCAACTAACAAAGCAACATATGTTCAAAAGAAAAGTTAAAGCATTCTGGGGCAAACCATTTGCACTATAGGGTAGAATTACAAATTACAAAAATTCTCATGGTTTTAAATGGGGATTTTAACCCCTTTAATGCTAGATAGGTCTTCAGCGCATTGCTTCACGATGCACTGGAGACCTCTCTAGCATTCAAGAGGTTAAAATCCCCACTTAAATCAATGGCAATTTTTAGTTCTTCTCTATAGTGCAAATGGTTTGCCCCAGGACATCTCCACTTTTCTTTTGAACATACAAAACAGAGTTAACCCTTGGAAGCTCTGAACCATTTTAAAAAACACTGGAGACATTTCTAACAAGGAGGAAGATTCACTAAGGTTTGATAAAGAGGTGATAAAGTGGAGATGACTTCTCCAGTGAGATCACTTCCCCAATTTCTAGGCTATTCTATAGAGCATATGCATTAAAGGGATAGTAATACTTAAAATGTAAAAAAAAATATGTGGTAGGGTTTATCCCCCAGAGTAAAACAAGGGTACTCCCACTACTGAAAGGTGTTTTATTCAAAAGTTATTACAGCTCAGAGTTGAATTTTTTTAGGTGCAATATCAAGGTGGCCTGAAATTGTACAGTGGCGCTGTTGCTACACCATCCTATGGAAATTTATGGTCCCAGGACCAGAGCTGTCCATAGAATGGTATAGCAACAGCGCCACTGTACAATTTCAGGCCACTGTGATATTGCACCTAAAAAAAATTCAACTTTGAGCTGTAATAACTTTTGAATAAAACACCTTTCAGCAGTGGGAGTACCCTTGTTTTACTCGGGGGGATAAACCATACAACATTTTTTTTTGACATTTTAAGTATTACTATCCCTTTAAGATTTCTCCAGTTTTGAAGACCTTAGTGCATAGGCTCTATAGAATAACATATGAAATGGAGAAGTGATATCACTGGAGAAATCTCTACTTTTTCACCTTTTTATCATGCTTTAGTGACTAACCCCCCTGGGGTTATAAGCCGTAATTAAATCAATTACAATTTTTACATCTCCCCTATGGCCCAGTTGATTTGCTCCAGAATTATACCTCTTTAGCATGGTGAATCGAGCCCCTTGTTTTTTTTTGTTTGCTTTTTCTTTTTACAAATAATGACATAATTTTATATATTACAGTAATAATCAGTAGTTTCTGTGTATATGTATTATAGTACATGGAAGTATATATTTAACTCATTCTGCTTCAGCTTAACCCTTTGAATGCCAGATAGACACTCAACACATTGCTTTGCAATGCATTGCATAGCCCTCTGGCATTCAAAGTGTTAATACTGTATCTGAAAAACAAAGTGCTAGACCCACTGAAGCTTATGTACTAAGAAAAGAGTTATACTTCTGGAGTAAATCAACTGCACCATAGGAGACAAATAAACATTCTCAAAATTCCCATTGATTTAAACGGGTCTTTTAACCCCTTGACCTCTAGAGAGATATCCAGTGCATTGCAAAACAATGCTTTAGAGACCACTCTAGAATTCAGTAGGTTAAAAGGCAATTTTCAGAGAATGAACATTTTTATTTGTTCCCTATTGTGCAGTTGGTTTGCTCCACAATTTCAATAATTTTCTTAGTACAGCAGTATCAGTGGGTATTATACACAAAAGAGGAACATAAAGGAAAATTCCAGTTCATTCAAATGGGGCATTTAACTCCTTGTACAATAGAGGTCTCCAGTGCATTACAACACAATGCTATGGAGATCTTTCTAGCATTTAAAAGGTTAAACACTAAATTTAAATCTATAGGTATATTGAGGTTTATTATTTGTCCTCTGGTTCAGTTGGTTTGTTCCATAATTGCCTCTCATTTTTTGTATAGAAGTCCCAATGCTGTTCTGATATATACTTTACATGAATCATATTACTAGACCTATAGGTTATTTGCTGCATAAAAGAGTTCTAAGTAAGAGTATCAACATATAACATGCTGTTTGTACATGTTTTTGTTGTTATAATTTATTTAGAAATGAGTTATTTTTCTGTTACAATTCAGTTAAGGGATGTGTGTATGGCAGAGTGTATGAAAGGACAAAGGGAGAAAGCCAGAAGCTTTGTATGCACATGCTTTCAGGGCTTTCAGTTGCCAATGAGATGGCTTATGCAAATAAAATATCCAATCTTCCTGACCAAGATCCAGTATAATAAAGCAATTAACTATAGGATATGATCAATGCAAATGGTCATAGGGTCGTCTCTTCATTCAGCCATTTCTAAACTTATTGCTAACTGGCCTTTCTGAGTCTGATCTTGCTCCCTACAATCTACAGTAAGGTGTCAACCAACCTCTTCTTTCACTTTACACATATATATTGGCAAGGCAAGTTTCAGAACTTGGGGCTTTGACTTGCAAGTCATCGTACACTGTTTTCCATCAAGAGAAAGTGGTTTTACAAAGTGTTCCTGAATATCAAACAAAAGTAATTTCTTCCTTCCACGTAAATCAGGTAGAATTCCCTCTTTATATCCAAAACATCATAGAATTTTAGGCAAGCGGACACCCTGCTTGTTTTCCCTAAAGACGCTAGGAAAGACAAACCTGTCTCCAAAAGCATGATTGTTACATGGCTTAACTAGACTATCAGACAAGTCTGTGTCTTAAAGGGTCAGTAAATGTTTTAAATGGAAACCTATATGTTATAGAGAGTAAAACAAAGGAACTTCCACCTCTGTCATTTGTTTTATTCAAATGTTACAACAGTTCAAATAATCAGGAAGTTAAATAGACTCTTTCACCTTAATTCAAGTTTGCATATTTCAAAACTTCATTAAAAACTGCCTATATGTCATGTTAACCCAAATGCAGCATAGGTCTTGCTACCCCATATGTCTCTGCATCCCTAAAATGGACAAACAGAAAAGGATTTATCAGTAAGTAAAAAAAAAATCCCAATTTTTAATCCCTCCTTCTTTTGGGATACTCACATAACAAGGCCTAAATAACACTTGTTGCATGTGTACGTTATAATCAAATTTTCACTTCAGTAATGGAATTGACTAGTTCCCTTAAAGATATTACTTACAAATATCAACATATAGAAATATGAAACAAAGCTAAATATCTAGCATAGTGTTATTTTATTTTTTTCCTATGTAGTTTATTGGAAACATTCTAAGACTGATGTATTATTAAAGAAGTATAATTCTATAGCAAACCAGCTTCAATATAGGGGACAAATAAACATTCTAGTTGATTTAAATTGGATTGGACTTATAAACCGTAAATGCTTTGCAATTCTTTGGGGTTCTCTCTAGAATCCAAGGAGGTAAGGCTCAATTTTAATCAATGAGAATTTGGATAATTTTTATTTGAACCCTCTGGTACAGTTAGTTTGACCCAGAATCACACCACTTTTTATTTGTACCTCAGCAGTTCTGTATGCTTTCATTATACCAGTGGATGGTTGAAAAATCTGACAGAGTAAAGGATTTAAATCAACTACATTTGAATTACGTAACTTTGCCAGCACTTCTGTGAATATTAGTACATAAACCATTATTTAATACATTCTTGTTTCAATATATGTTTTCATTTTAATTAAATTAGATAGAATGGGTCATAAACCCTGCCAAGCAGATAACATTGTGCTATAGTATTATTAAGAATCCCTGAAGCTGCATTCTCCTTTGATGAATTTGTCACAGTCATAGAACATTGGAAGTGAGTAACTTGCCAAAAGGCAAGATTTCAGATTTATATTGCAAGGTTTATTATAGCTTTACTTCAAAATACAGACTTGATAAATTGTTTACATCTCCATTCTATTTTAAGTTTAGTGTCCTTTTTCAGTGCACAACACTATATCCACCAATAAACAAACACTAAAATGGGAAAAAAATACAAATTGTTGCATTTAAACAAAAAAATGCACAAGGATCAGTCTCTCTGAAACCTGCATGTGGGTCATAATGGTCTTATGTACAAGCTAATTAAGAAGAGTAATTCTGGGGCAAACCAAATACCCCACATAGTTAAAATGAATGTTACATAAATTCTCATTGATTTAAATTGCATCCCTTGACTACTAGAGATGTCTTCTTCAACTCATTGCACTGTAAACCTCTTTATCATTCAAAGGGTAAAGCATCCTATTTAATTCAATGGACATTTTCCTTTCCCTCTATACTGCCTCTCTAGCTTAATGAATAAGACCCAAAGAGATTTTATATTTTGTATCCTTTCTCCACAAGCTTATATGGCAAAATCAACAGTAATTACTAATCATATTTGACTAGAGGTACATATTTAGCAATGTTATTATTCACTTTGATATTCATTTATTAAAAATATTTCAAATCCCACCAAGGACAACATCTGCAATGAGTTTGTATGTTCTCACCGTGTTTGCGTGGGTTTCCTCCGGTTTCCTCCCACACTCCAAAAAACATACTGATAGGTAAATTTAGATTGTGAGCCCCAATGGGGACAGGGACCAATATGAGTGTAAAGCACTGTGTAATCTGTGTGCGCTATATAAAAATAAAGAATTATTAATTTCTTTGCATTTTTAATATTCTGTATAAATGGGTAGTCATCCCTACCTTTACTGGAAAAGTGGTAACGTGATAATGTTTGCAGTGCTATATAATAAAAATATGTTGAGGCACTGGAAAATGTTCAAAATCATAGGCCTGTATGCTAGCCAGTGATACACTATGCATACATTTGATAGTTGCGCTCAGAGGAATTTGCTTCATATGATGAAGGTGCTCTTTATTAAATAAATATTTTGTCCATACTTTTAGGGATTGGAGAATTTTGTATAAGGCTAGACACATTTTTAGTATTGTGCTATCCACCTGTTTAGGTATGATTCCCTTAGGAAGATTCTCATTATAAATGAAAACCTGCACATTAGTTATCTTTTAGTGCAAATTCAGTGTTTTCATGGTGTCTCACATGAGGTAAATTTTGCATCATGTGACAAGCTGTAATGTCATCAATATGAAACATTGTTTAAAAATGTACTAATTTTGCTAGAAACACATTTTTTTTAAATGTATGTTGGTTGTAAAAGGTTGCTGTAAACACCCTATAAACACCCTACAGCCATGGGTGACCACAGAGGGACAAGAGTGGGCATTTGCACCCCCCCACACACTACACTTGCTTCCCCCGGAAAAACATAGGGGCTGGGCAGGCTGGCCTGGGGACGTATTATGGCTTCACGCCGATTTCAAAAAAAATTTGTGGACACCCATGCTTACATCCACTGAGTAAATAAATACCAATTATGTATACTTTTACCTACATTCATTCTCTTCACATACATCTAATTCATAAGAGCGCAGAAGGGGTTATTTCAATCTTATTAGCTAAAATGCACATTTTATTGGTTACATCATAAAACTACCTTAATACAGTTCACTAACTATATATAGCCATACATTTCCTTCAAGTAGACTAACTTGCACATCAGAAAATAGCTGAAGTTGCTTCCTACACAAAATGGTAAGGTAAGGACATTTTCTTAAAATAATAGTTTATTAGAAATGTTTCAGAAATATCCACTAAAGTCATAAATTACTGTACAACATCTCAAGCAAACTTAGACTAGCAAACAAAAATAACGTATAAAATACAATTAAGTGTACACTTAAACTCAGTGTGTAAAGGTACACAAATGTATGCCCTTCTCTGGGCCCCAAATTAGTAACAATAAATAATACATTGAACTAAACATAGTTTGAAGGCTTATGTACCCCATAACATCAAAATAATTACCGTAAAATCTCGGGTATAATACGCACAATTTTACCCCTCTTCACCTTATGTGAAGTGGGGGGTGCGTATTATACCCGAGAGTTTTTTTCAATAAAAAAGTATATTGCCTGAAAATATCCCCCCTCCACCTAGCACAATCCGCTCTCCAAAAAGCTTAATTTCATCCCACATAAGTCCCCCATCTTCCCTCCCGCTCCCCAGCTCAATCGATATGAAAATATGCCTTACTATTATCCATCAGAAGTCCCCATGATCTCTGCGGGTGGCACGCTTGCATCTGCCGCCCACTTCCTGCAATGAGCTGTCAGGACCTTCTGTCTCCAGCCAATGGTAATGCCCTGTGAGGTCAAGCATTACCATTGGCTGGAGTCAGAAGGTCCTGACAGCCTATTGCAGGACCGGGCAGCAGATGCAAGCGTGCCACCTGCAGAGATCATGGGGACTTCTGATGGATAATAGTAAGGCATATTTTCATATCGATTGAGCTGGGGAGCGGGAGGGAAGATGGGGGACTTATGTGGGATGAAATTAAGCTTTCTGGAGAGCGGATTGTGCTGGGGGGAGGGAAGGTATTTGCAGGCAATAAAAAATGTTTTAGTAAGGGGGAAAACAAGGGTGTGTATTATACATAGGCACTCTTGTTTTCCCTTAAAATCTTAGGTATAATATGCACCTGCATATTATACACAGGCGTGTATTATACCTGAGATTTTACAGTACCTAAAAGCATGAATTTCCTAAAATTAATGGGACACATACCCTTGTGTCACACGTGGTAATTAAATATAAATGACTGCTATATGATGGACTCCTACCTAGGTAAGTCCTTTGTTACACAGAGTAATTATATAAACAGATCTGACTCCTACCTACAAAAGTTTTTCTGTTACATACACTAATTATATTGCTGTATGAGGCACTTCTAACAAAGTAATGGAGGGAAGGAGTATGTATATACACACATCAGCAACTGGGCTTCTGTGATTTAGAAACAAGAAGATAAGCAAGTGGGACCAATTATAATATGAGGGATGGGATGTTCTGCAGCAACTTCTGTGTTAAAACCACAGTCACTTTTATTGGGGTGAATTTAAGTGTACAAGTTGCTGCTGAACACTAGGGATGGGCAAAAAGGAAACACATTTTCCTGCAGGACTTTTTGTGGAAAACTACTTTTCCTGTGAAGTTCCCATACATAAAATTTCCACCTTTTTGCCAATGCCAATACATTTACCTAAATAACTTTGACATTTTTTGCCTAAACTTCCTGTGACTGCAAGATTCCCCACTAAAATACTACTGCTTCTGGATCTTGAGTATCTCCATACTGTATACTTCATAGATTGAGGAGTTCCTGAGGGGCTGTTAATACTACTGGAAATAGATGTTGCTGCAATTATAATACTACTAAGTGTAAATGGAAATTCTCTTCCAACAGCAGCACTGGCACTCGTTATAGCTAGGGATGTGGAAGTTGATAACCTGTGTTGTTGCTGGTTACTCAACACTAGTATGTGTGTGGCTGAGTGGGAGTTGGACTTGGGAGCAGTGACGATATTGATGATGACTGACAGAATGACTATGTATTTTTTGGCATCTTTGCTTGTCCAGGGTAACAGCCTTTCCAATTGTTATCTCAAACAGTTTACAAACAGGAACAGTGCTCATTTCAGTGGTGGAAGAGTGAGCCTTTGCCTTTCAGGTAACTTTCTGGCCATGTCTTCATCTCTCTCACTGTCTGCTTTATCTGAAGAAGAGGAGAATGTCAGAAGAGATGTTTCCTAGATCTACATCATCATCTTCATTAATTAGGTCATTCTCAGCATCACCTGCCACTTCTTCCTCATTATTTATATATTGATCGAGGCTTTCAGAGGTCTCAGAAAATGTATTTTTAATTTTCCACTTAAAGCAACTTTCAAAATGTTCACTATTATTTTCAAGCCATGTGTTGTTGTCTTACTGTCAGGTGCAGCCGTTGTTTGAGCTTTTACACCTTCTTCCACAATGCCCAATGTGATTCACTGTTTTTAGATGCTTTATTAATAGCACTGATGTTAGTTATAGTGGAACTTTTGATGAGACTTTGAGAAATGCATCTTCCTCAGAAGACAAGGGATCATCATCATGTATTGCACACACCCGGCCACCATGGCAGCAGTCAGTTTTTGGACTACTAGATAGATAGATAGATAGATAGATAGATAGATATAATATAGATACAATATATATAAATATAGAATATACACACAATGGTGTGCAAATGAATTAGGACTAACATTAATTTTGATATGACTTCATTTTCAGACAGAACTGGAAACTGGTTTTAGTAGGGTTTCCCACCTGTAGTCTCATCTTTGAGTGTTGGATATGCATGTTTCATTTCATTATTTATAACCAGTTGAACAGCCCGTTATACGGGCCACAGTGCCACTGCCACCCAGCCGCGGGGCAGTCACGCGCAGTAGAGACTGCCCGCGCCATGGCTGATACAGAGCCGGATGCTCCTTGGGAGCGCCCAGCTCTGTATCAGCCGTGGCGCGGGCAGTCTCTACTGCACATGACTGCAACACACGCAGCAGTGTCTACTGCGCATGTCGCGGCGTAACACACGATTTAGCGAATTATTATATAGGATGTTTTTAATACTGTGGATTTTAGTAATATATATTACTCAAAAAAAAATTCAAAACTTTTAGCTCTTAAAGACCAGATTTCTATGACTGTTAGAGATACTGTTAGGGCTGTTTGTATGGCAAAGTCAAGTGTTTGAAGGTTAATTCAAGCTCAGTAAAAGACAGGATTAGTTTCAGCCCAAAGGAAAGTATGGCTGAAAACAAGAAAACAACACCATGAACTGACAAATTATTGCTTTGAAACAGCACAATTAATACTTCAAACAAAGACTTTCAGAGGTAGCTGGCAGCTGTAGGGGTTGTTATTGATTACTCTACATTGTTGTATAGGATTTTCAAAGTTGGAAGAACATTGAGAAGACCAGTAAATAACTTTTATAGTTATGAAGAAAACCCACTTGTAATGGGCAAGAAAATATAAAAAGTGGAGTTCTGAAGACTGGAAATTATTTTTAATGATAAAACAATTTTTTTTATTCAGGGCTATACTAAAAGCAGTATCATAATAATGTAAGTCCTGGGAAGCATTTGAGTTCTGTGCATTTTCAACAGGCTGTGAAAACATACACCCAAAAAATAGGAATTTTTTAATTCTCACATGACTGGATCTCTTGTCCCCAATGAAGGAATGATGATTGGTCCACACTTAAAGAAATATCCAAATTGAGATTGAATACTGTAACATGATCTTGTATCATGCAACATGTCACAAAAAGTTAAGAATTTATCCCAAAGATGAAGATAAATATGCTTCACGGGACTGGTACTCACCTGATTTTAAAATGCATGAAAACGTATGCTATATCACAAAGGCATGCTTGATTTCCAATGTGATATATGTGGTTCTTTGATGATAAAGTAAATAATATGCATCATAATCTTGTGAACTGAATGTCAAATCATGTAAAACATGTGATTACAGCTAAAGGAAGAAATATTGTATTCTAAAAGTTCTTTAAAGATGTAAAAAGAATAAAGTATTTGTTTGAAAAGTTAATAAATGTAATCATTTTACTTCTTCCTAATTAATATGCACACCATTTTATGTATATATTTGTATATATATATATATATATACTGCATTTGTAATAGCCAGAGGCACTGCACATTTTTGGAATATCCCTGATTTTGCACAGGTATGGCAAACATCAGGTCATTCCCTTTGACTGCAGTGCCTTTGAAAAATCAGACTACAAAACACAGACTTTCACTGCACTGTATGAATCCAGTCTGACACCATGGCTTATGGTAATATAACTTTATTTGCCTATTGTAAACAGTGACTGATGGATTGAAGCAGGTATACACTGAAATAGATTATTACATCTGTGACCTTCTGACTTTGAAGACACCTTAAAACATTTTGACTTCAACTTGCCCCCCCTCTTTTCATACCCTGTCTTACAGAAATATATAATTTGGCATCAAATAAAAGAAAACTTCTTAAATATTATTCTACAGCTTTTCCTGACATCACCTTAAGTCAACATGAAAATAACTATCATGCATCACCTGCAAGAAAAATAACCTTAACACTGCTACTTGTATATTACTTTTTTAAGCAACAGTAAAATACAGTATTCAATATGATGTATTTTCATTGCAAAAAAGTACAGCAGAAAAATATTCCTGAAATACTCTTGTTCCTGGAACATGTATGCATTTTACTTATTTAGACAAAATTTAATACAATTGTTTATTAATCATATCAGGCAAACTGTATGAAAGTTAGAGAATAAAATACTTATTTTAAAAGAGCATAAGTGACATTGTGTATTTCCTAGGATTAATAAATAGTCCATAAAACAAACAGGTATATATCAAAGGAGAAATTATGTTTGTATAATGGCAATGATTATTTTAAAGATAACCTTTTTACAGCTTTTTAACCAGTTATAATATGATGAGTTATGCAATTTCCCTTAGCTTGAATTAATTTTTTATGACACCACATCAGTAAAAAGGTTCAAAGCCTTTTTCTACACATGTAAGTAACCTGGTACAGTCAAAGGTATGTTCATAATTAATTTTCATGTCTTTTTATGTGACACTGTGCACATATTCAAGCTTGTACGCAATATTCTGTACCAATAAGACCTATGGAATGTATTACTACTGTAATAGTTGGTACCAATCTATTTAGCACATACTTCGACGTGTAAAATACACTGAATATTCAGTCTAAGTTTGCACTTAATGCACTGCTTAATGGCACTGTGTTTTTCTGCCATGATGAACTTTTATGTATGTTCAGTGTCACCAGATATTTTAATCATCATGAATCTTGGTAATATTGAGACTAATGAAGACAATAAGGATTGTTATAGTATTTTTTTATATTATTACTGATAGCAAAACAATTGTTTGCATTTTTGAAAAAAGATATTAATTTGCCATTGCAATTAGAATTCCATTATTATAACTGGTGAAAAAGCATCAATATGTATTAGTGAACAACAGTGAGGAAAAATTTTTTAGAGGTATACTCTTCATAGACAAATGCATATCATTCAGTATTAGAATTTAGGAATGAATGCTTGTAGAGGTTTGAGAAAGCATAATTTGTCCAGGAACATTGTACATTATCACTGCTTGATTTAATTTGGTTGTCTATTTGTAAATCTATTTTACACCCAAGAGTGCTACTAATGATTAGAGGTGGGCAAAATATCTTGCCATGTTCCCTAGAGAAATACCATGAAAAACCATGTTGTTGTCCGTGGGAAATTTTGCTTTAAATCCAGCGATTACATTTTTCACTTTTTTCACCCATTGGCCAAAATTGTTTATGGTTAGAAATTTTCTGCCCATTGATTTATGTGGTGTTCACTAGTGTTGAGCAAGCATGCTCGGCCGATGCTCGGATCGGCTCGAGCATCGCTCTGCTCGGCACATGGCGGTACTCGTACGAGTACCGCCATGTGCTCGCCCGCCATGTTCGGGTGGCAGGGATCTGTGCCGAAGGAGGCACAGATCTTACAGACGCTCCGCTGGACCACCAGGGACTGGAGGTAGGGGACATGTGGAGATGGAAGGGGGCATTGCGGAGATGAAGGGGGCATTGCGGAGATGAAGGGGGACATTGTGGAAGGGGGACATTGTGGAAGGGGGGCATTGCGGAGATGAAGGGGGCATTGCGGAGATGAAGGGGGACATTGTGGAAGGGGGGCATTGCGGAGATGAAGGGGGCATTGCGGAGATGAAGGGGGCATTGCGGAGATGAAGGGGGACATTGTGGAGATGAAGGGGGACATTGTGGAAGGGGGACATTGTGGAAGGGGGGCATTGCGGAGATGAAGGGGGACATTGTGGAAGGGGGACATTGTGGAAGATGGGCATTGTGGAGATGAAGGGGGGCATTGACCAGGCACCCTCCCCTCATCAGAGCAGGGGGTGCCTGGTGTAATGCTCGAGTCCTCCCATTCAATTCAATGGGGCTCGGGTGCTCGGCCGAGCACTCGAGCCTCCGGGGGTGCTCGGTCAGAGCACCCGAACCCCCGAGCATCGGGGTGCTCGCTCAACACTAGTGTTCACCTTTTCGCTATAAAAACATGATATATTTGCGGAAGTGAAACACAATAGAAGCAACTACAGAGTGAGGTAGACGTGCTAGATGTGCCTATTGATCCAGAGGAAGACAAAAAAAGCCCTCTGGAGCAATTTCCAATTTAGTCCCAAGTGCGACTAGTGTTAGGGCAGTGGTAGGGGAAACATTTGAGAGTGTCCAAATGAGCGGTCAAGGGAGCCCACAACATTCCACTGGTTCTGGGACTCATTCCCTTCCCTTAACCACAGTGTCCAAATGGAACATGATCCTGAAGAGGCCAGGACTGGTGTTGGGGGGAGAGCAGTCTCAGAATTAATACCACCACCACTAGTATGAGCACAGATGAGCTTCCTGTGGCTGCTGCCAGTCTGCCTTCTTCAGGACAAAATGAAATGACAAGTGTGACATTTGGGGACCCTCACATTGCCCGTCACCTTATCCAAGCAACAGTGAGATATCTGTAATAGAGCAGCAGCAGAAGCACGTAGGGACTAGTGGTGGTGGTGATGATGATAGTGGAGAAACTGGGGTGGAAGAGACATTGATGGCCTTTTTAGCAGAAACCGAGAAGGAATATGAGTCAGGGATGAGGATGGGCATCACAACCACCACTAGCAGTGAGCTTTCGGAATTTGTAATTGCTCTAATTCTTGTTGCTGCTGAGTTGCAAGGGCAGCAGGATGCTGAGGAGCAAGCTAGTGTGCCAAAGACCACCGTGGACACAGTGAGAATGGGGTAAAGAAGTGATACTGGACTAGGACAGGTTCCACTTGCCAGCAGTAGTAATACTCCTGGTCCTAGTTGCAGTGCTGAATCTGAGGCAGTAGCAGCAAGAACATCAACATAATCCACTGCCAGCACAGACAGTGAAGGGTAATGTGGAGGAGAAGAAGAAAGAGGCCATTCATCTCCACCTGTTCCCTATGCCTATGCCCTGAAATCATGGGTGTGGGGCTATTTTTCTCTTGGGGCAGGCACAATGCAGTCATCACCAAAGGCACTGTGCACAATTTGTGACAAGTCAGTGAGAAGGGGAAAGGAGGGAATGCGCCTTGGCACAACCTCCCTGATATCACTTATTTATGTCAAACATGTTAAAGACAAACACCCCACAGAAATCAAGCACTGCTGTTACTGTACCCTCTGACTCTCCAGAAAGGCAACAAGAGGTGAGGTGGAGATCAAAGAGGAGGAAGAACAGAGAAACCCAGAAAGAAACTGGAAGTTCCATGATGAGCGAAACAACTAGCTGGTCATCACATCATCTTCCTCTAGGGTAACTGCAACTTCTGCCAATCCACCTTGTAAATCTTCACCTCCCCCGCCAAATGATAGCCACTCTGTTAATGTTAGGATGTGGCAGTTTGTTTCCACCCATTGCACACTGTGTGGTGCACTGACCACACATGGCAGTGTGGTGGAGGTGAATCACAAGAAGGGCATCATGAGGCATCTGAGCAGATTCTATCCCACAGAATATGCTAAGATGCTGGCAGGGAGGGTTAATCATTGCTATTAAACTGTCAGCAAGTTGTTATGTGTCCTGTGCTGCTTGTGGACAAGGGGTATAGTGACAGCGGCAGTACTTAGGTTCTGGTGTCATGGTGTTTGGATACAGTTGTGCCCCCAGATGTTATTTACCACACACTGTGCACATTGCAGTTGCTGATGAGAGGCACAGTTCCTGCTCTCAAGGGAAAAAATGTTATTCTAATAACAACACACCCATGATTTTGGAGGAGGGGCAGGTGGAGAAGAATTATTTGCCAACTTCTTTTCTCCACATAGAATGGGGCTACTTATGGTGCTGCTACTGCCTCAGACGCATCACTGGAGCTAATCATGGCAAGTGGAACCTTCAACTTCCATCAACCATGTTACTGCTGTTGTTGATCCCATTCCCTTTCAGCTTCCTAATCATTAGGGAAGGGCAAAAATGTTTTCCTCAAACTGAAATTGGCGAATAATGGCACTTTTTGCTTGCCGAATAATTTCCCATGAAAAGTGCCTTTTTCCACTTTTTGCTGCCTTTTTTACTCATTGAAATCAATGGAAAAAATGTTTCTCCACCACACAAAAGTTTTCTACAGCCATATAAAAGGCTGTAAGGCTCTCACATTCTTGCCATTCTTTGGGAGAGTAGAAAGAAGCACCTTGTTTGAGCTAGAGAAGACACAGAGGGGAATTGAAGTTTATTTTAGGGAATCTTTTAGTAGGATATTTGTTCTGTAATAGGAGAGCCAGTGGGGCACTCTGGGAAGAAGAAGGCAGAAAAGAGGTTTAACCCAAATAATACCCCAAAATTCAGATTGACTGGCTGGCAAGACACAGGCAGCTAGGGACCTATTTGCTTGCTGATCTTTCTGTTATTGTCTCTGTGCTAGGTGAGGAAGTTTGGGGAAAGAAGTTGTTGATTTTGTTTTTCAGTTATAATTTTATTGGACAGACTGTGATAAGACAACAGGGTGGACAACTTAAAAAAATACAAAATAAATAAAGAATAAATAACTAAATATATTAGGTGACAGTAACAGGAAGCTGACTGGGCTTAGGCAAAGCATCATACAGCTCAATCAGTTGTGTTGTGTAACACACAGTAAAAAACACAGTGTAGTTGAGTAATGTACAGCATACACACAAGGGGAAAGGGAAAGGGGAGGGGTGGAGTAGTGCAGGGATGTAAGAGTAAAGTAGTAGTTCAAAAACTGACTGCAGCAATGGTTGCTGCAGCTTGTGCAATCAATGATGATGATCTCTCTACTGCAAGGGATGATGAAGTTTTTCAAGGTCCCAGCAAAACTAGCCCCAGCACCACCAGTGCCAGTAGAAATAAAGAACCATAAAAGAAAAACACTGAAGACAACAACAAGTCACATTCAAGTGTTGATGATGCTGGCAATAGCATAACAGAGGAAGGTATAGCAGCTGAACCCCCTGCTGCATCAGATAGTGAGACAAACAAGCACCAAAACACCCGTCCTCAAAGTAATAGGGAACTTTGTTACAGTAAAAGTAAAAAGAAATTGTTTGAGACCTCTAAAAGCTTAGAGGAATATAAGGGTAGTAGTGGGCAAGAAGTGTCAGGTGATGCTGATGCTGCTGAGGATGACCTAATGATGACTGATGATGATGTAGATCTAGAATATATCCCTGAAGCATCCTTCTCTTGTTCAGATACAGATGAAGTTGAGAGTGAGGATGATGACAGGGCTATTATCACAGTCTTCCTTTGAGGCCTAGGTGATTCTGTGCTTACTTCTGTATGGCCGCCGGCCGGCATGGCCTCCGGCCACTTCCTCATTGCTATAGTCATGTTTCAGGCACTGGTACGGATGCCTGTTTATGGGCCTATTCTGCCTGGTGTTCGATCCTTGGTTTGTCTGACTACTTGCTCCAGTTGTGACCTTGGCTGTGGCTGACTTCCTGATCCATGTATGACACTGGCTTGTCTGACTACCCATTCCATGCTGACCTTTGCTGTGGCTGACTACCCGATCCGGTTCCTGACTGTGGCCTGTCTGACTGACGCTCCGTTTGTGTCTCGCTCCTGTCTGACTACCACTAGGTCGATCCAGGGCACGCTCCTTTACCTAGTAGCTCAGCCACCAGCTGGTCGCTTGCAGGTTGCCTCCGCTTGGTGCCTTCTGTTTGCCTCTGGGCAGCTAATGCAACTTAGTCTCACTCCTGGACACTCGCCTCTTACGCTTACCTGTTGCCTGGCTTAGCACTGGCAGTGCTACCTATGCTCTGTGCCTCCTAGTTGCCTTCGGTAAGATAGAGTGCAACTTGTCTCGCTCCTTGCCTCAGTAGTGCGCTCCTATCTGGCTGCATCTATCTAAGCACCTACTCTGCTGCCTCGAGTGGTGCTACCAGTTACGCTACTGGTATCGGTGATCTATTCACGCTCTGTGCCTCCTCTGGGTACGCTCCTGTACTAGTCTTACTGTTCCTTCCTGTTGTGGTAGAGCCAAGTCTGGTTCTAAGACTCAGTACCATAGACCTACGGTGGTTCAGTGTCAGCTCCTGAGTAGTGGACTAGACACTGTCCTCATGTCTATCTCCCCTCTGACTGAGGAAGTGTTCATTAATACCACTAGTATTCTTATTATCTATTGCTCAATAAACTGGTTTAAATTCACTTGTACTGTTTTGTGTGTTTCTTTACTGAGAGTCCGTGACAGCTATAAGGTGAGCAGAAAATCAAAGGTTGAATCTTCCACCAATTTTAAGGAGCACTGTGCCTGTCTATAAACTGTTTGAGAAAGCCATTGGAAAGTCTGACCCTGGACAAGCACAGATGTCCAAAAGCACACAGTCACCCTATCAGTCATCATCAGCATCATCGCCTCTTCAAAGTCCCACTCAGCCACATACACCTGTTTTGAGTACCCAGCAACAGTAACACAGGTTATTAACATCCACAATGTTAGATATGATGAGTGCCTCTGCTGCTGCTGCAAGTGCTGCAATGCTCTATATTCCATACAGGAGCGTAACAACCTGCCCCATCATCAGCTGAAAATGGAGGTCCCTACCAGGTGGAATTCCACCATGTACATGATAGAGCATTTGTACGAGCAGAATAAGGCCATTAGCGAATACACCATACAAAACTGGAAGACTTTGGAGGGAGCCTCTTTGTCACCTGGCCAAGGGCAACTAATGAGGGATGTATGTGAGCTGCTAAAGCCCTTTGAGGAGGCAACCATTCTGGTAAGTCACATTGAGGCAGGAATTAGTGAAATTCTACCACTGATATTTTTATTGCAGAAACAAATGGGGAGCATGGCTGAGGATTCTTACCAGAATGACAACACAGATATGCACCAGCTGGTAAAGGACAAATTAGTATACCTTGAATAAGATCCTCGCATAGTGTCCATTAAAAGCAATGAGGAATACATTCTTGCTACTTTGTTGGACCCCTGCTTCAAACACAAAATTTCAGAATTTCTGCCAAAGGGACATCAGCAGTTTGCCACAACAAGGAGTCATGATGATCAGCAGTAACTCTCTGAGGAATCAGATTCTGTCAAGGAATATCAAGACTTGCTTATCGATCGAGTGGAGGGTTGCATTGTGGAGGATGAAAGGGAGAAAGTGAGGGCAAACCAAACATCTAGACAGTATGGTGAAAAGGAAGGCAGCAAAGCATTTCAACCAACAGAAGCAGCTACATCATCAACCAGAATATCCCATTTGGAACACAGGGCAATTCATGGGTCTCAGCAGGGGTGGCAAAAACCCAACATTAGTAGTGTCGGTGGCAATCTTTTAGGACTTGCTCCCTCAGTATTGGTTGGTAACTGACACACAGGAACACTGTGTAGCTCCTAGAAGTGGTCCCACTGCATGTGTGATGGTTTCTGCATACTTGCAGCATAACTATGTTTTAGGCAGAAACCATGAGTTGTCCTCCAGGAAGTATTGAGTCAGAATGTGTTTTCAGTGTTGCTGGTTATATTGTCAATGATAGCAGGACACGGCTATCAAGCAGCAATGTCGGGAGACTAATATTCTTAAAAATGAATCAACATCTCATACCATCTGAGTATCAGGCAGCAGAAACCACACATGACAGACAAAGCCAGGACAAATATATTACCAGCAGCACAGATGAGTAGGTAGAGGAGAGATGTGAATTAGGATTGCCTCCATCTACCCCAATTGGGACCACTGCTATGAGTGACAAGTAATGTGTGTCAATAATCTGAGAAGGAGGATAGAGATTTGATGCAAACATGACAATAATAAAAACTATATACATACACAAATCATACCATACCAGCCAGTCTCCCACCACCACCACTACAATACACATCTGCCACATTGAAGGATGTATTTTTTTTTTTAATCTCTTCATCATGAATATGTGCCAGTATCGTTTAAGAAGGAAGTTAGTGTTGTGGGTAAAGGACATGGCATGTTTTGCTGTGGGACTCACAACTGACATTCAGACATTTATTTCTAAACTACAGCTGTCAGAAGAAGTAATATTACAGTGGGAAGTGTAGTACCTATAGGAAATATAGGCAAAAATGTGTTAAAATAAGCAAAAAGGATTTCTCGGAAAAGGTGAAAAATCAGCAAGTTTTTGCGAAAAGTCATGCAGGAAATGTTTCACCCTTTTTGTCCACCCCTACTAATCATCCTGATGCTTAAATAACTTAGCAGCAGCAGCAAGAACAGCAGGTGCAAATTCTGGATCTACATTAGGGCATTTGACAATGACCAGTGGCCACTGGCCATCAGGACATCACGTGCTGGCACTAGGCCAGTAGGGCATTTTTTTTTTCTCAAGGCTTGTGCTTTAAATAATCTTACAAAATAAATAAAAATGTTTGGGGGTTTGTTTCTAACAAGGCTAAGTCCTACAAATAAAAGTTTCCTTAGGGCTTGTACCAAACAAGTTTAAGTCCTACAAATCAGTTTCTTCAGGGCATGTGCCTCTAATAAGTCTAAGTTCTACAAATCAATGTTTCCTCAGGGCTTGGGCCTTTAACAACAAATCTAACAAATCATCATCTACAAAATACTCTATCAAGTCAAGTATCAGTCCACCCCAGTGGCAGCTTATGTAACGGGGTTCCTGTCTCTATCACTTTACATACAAATTTCTTAGTTTATTTTATTTATTTTTTTATTAACTGTCCCCCCAATACCAGTCAAGAACCCCCCAAAACAAATTCCCTGTTCAGATGATTCATTTCCCAGACTCCACTCACCAACAAATGTACCCTCCTCAGACCCCTTTTATACCACGTCTTATGGGTTTTTTTTATTTGTATATAGGATTTTTTTTTTTTGTAACTGCACCCCAATTCCAGTAAACAACTCCCCCAAAAAAACATTCCCTGTTCAACAGATTCTTTCCCCACACCCCACCAACACAGGCCCCTCATGCCCCTTTTATGCCATGCCTTTGTGAAATAAAAAATATATGCTATGTGTTGAGTATAAATTCACTGTTCACATTGATTTCAATTAAATGAGCTAGGCAAAAAAAAGCAGAAAATAGGATATTTTCGTGGGAAAAATATTTGCCAAGCAAGAAGTGCCATTATTTGCCATTTTCAGTTTGAAGCGAGAATTTTCACCCATCCCTACTAATGATACTGAAGCTGTCGACTTGAAACTATGTTTAACTTATATGTGACTGTTGATCAAAGGTTGTTTTATCTGATATTATCTTAAAGGCTCTTTGTTGCTTCAGGAATAATGTTGTATATTTTTATGATTAAGCATTGTGTAAAAGCAAAATTAGATTATTCTAATCCATGGTCACCAAAAGGCTAAATTTTAATATTGGTGTTTATTACATTTTCTGTATTTATTATCACGTTAGAGATTTGTGTAAAAAAAATTTCAGAACCTAGTTGACATACGCTGCCTAAGCTATATAAAAATGCAAACTTCAATGCATGACTTTGTGAGTCTGTACATCAAACAAAACGTAATGCCTCAAATAGGTGTTAAAATTGTTTGTGTGTAAAATAAGGATATAGTGGTTAATACTCTGAACAATTATCACATTCCCTGTGAGAAAGTGATAAGAATCTAAGAATCTAAGTGAATACCTTTACTTTGCATAATATTTGACTTTTCTATAGGTTGAGATATTCATTATGTTAATCAGTGAATTTTTTTAATGGCAAGGACATCTTTCCCTTTCATATATCATTATATGAGTGTAAAACAAGTGTCCTCTTTAAGCTTGGAAGATAATAGCTAGATTTGAATTCAGCGTGTATTATATACCTCAGATTACTACCACAGTTGAAAATTGTTGAATCAATTTACAATATATTATTGTAACTATGATGCAATCCTGAGCCTTCCACATAAACTGTATTTTGAAGGACAAGATCAGATTATAATGTACTTTAGAATATAATGGTTTAGTTACAGTAAAATCATTGTAATACATGATAGGACAATACTTCTCTTTCTTTAGTTCTCCAGTCTTCATATTAAAGAACATTCAATTGATCTTGAAATAGTCAATAGCTCAAACACATTTTGATTTGATGCAACAATGTGTCATTATACAAACATAATTTCTCCCTATAGATGTACAGAAATCATCTATTCTTTATGTCTAATTATTGCTCCTAGCAAATGTAGGCATGTTAAACACTAAGATAAATGTGTGTTATTGTAATACAATTAAAAAGGTATTTCTTCGAATGCATACAAAAACTTAGATCAGGTTATATTAATAAGGGAAGAATGGTAACTTCAGTGAAAATGGTATAATAGACAATGGATTTCCATTAACAATGGTTTTGCTCATAAATACATGCCTTAACGGGATTTTAATGCTTAATACTTTTTTTAAAAACATATTGTGGTGCTTATTCTGCTGAGTAAAAATAAGGCTATCCCCACTGCAGACAGATATCTTATTCTAGAGTTATTTCAGCTCACACTTTTATTTTTTGAGTGAGGTACCAATATGGCCAGAAATTTTATAGTGGCTCTGTTGCTAAATCACGATTCAGGCCATGCACCAAGGCATCATAAAGTGGTGATAAATTGGAGATCACTTTTTCAGTGTTGTATTCTTTGTAGCTTTTACAAACAGATCTCTCAAGTCAGATATATCATAATGCATTAGCTCCATAAAAATTATAGAACTTAGAGCATTTAGAACACTGGATAAATCATGTCCACTTTATCGCCTCTTTATCACACCTTAGTAAATCTCCCCCATAGTGGTACTGAATAAAACCTCTCTCAGCAGGTGGAATACCTTTGTTTTTCTCAGCAAGATAAACACATCAATATATATACTTTTCAATATTAAGAATCACTATACCTTTAATAAGGAACAATTAAATATTCACCCAAAAAAGGAAAGTGAGAAAAATTGCACTATCCACCCTTAGCAACAAATCTTGAAAAGGTTTTTTCTAGTGATGATCGAGCACCCCAATGCTCGGGTGTTCGGGTGCTCTGGCCGAGCACCCCCGGAGGCTCGAGTGCTCGGCCGAGCACCCGAGCCCCATTGAAGTCAATGGGAGGACTCGAGCATTACACCAGGCACCCCCTGCTCTGATGAGGGGAGGGTGCCTGGTCCATAGGAAAAGGGCAGAAAATGATGGAAACACCACAGAAATGGTTCAGGGACAGCATAGGGAGGATGTCTGGATGCATCTTGGACTCCAACGTCGCTGCTGGGAACGATGTTTCGCCTGTAGTACGCCATTTTTACAGACTGACCGTAAAACACACAAAAAGGCAGATAAAAACGACTTTAGGCGAAAAATTGTTACCAAACAGTATTTGCTGTATATTTACTTGTATATCATCTGCAAATTCTGCAAAAAATTTCATCGATTTTTCGGAACTGGGGCCATGATTAAGAGGGAAACGTGCGCAGAGGCAAATTCTGCAAAAAATTTCCTCGATTTTTCTGAACTGGGGCCATGATTAAGAGGGAAACGTGCGCAGAGACAAATTCTGCAAAAAATTTCCTCGATTTTTCTGAACTGGGGCCATGATTAAGAGGGAAACGTGCGCTGAGCCGACCATCTAAAACATTATGGGTGAGGGTCTGCTGCGGAGCTGACCATCCTAAACATTATATGCGAAGGCCCGCTAGTGAGCTGACGCTATAAAACATTATATGAGAGGGCCCGCTAGAGAGCTGACCCAATAAAACATTATATGAGAGGGCCCGCTAGAGAGCTGACCCAATAAAACATTATATGAGAAGGCCCGCTGGTGAGCTGACCTATACAAAAATTGTCAAACAGGGCCCGCTGGTGAGCTGGCCCTATATAAAAATTATATCACAGGGCCCGCTGGTGAGCTGGCCCTATATAAAAATTATATCCCAGGGTATATGGAAGAGAGTCAACCATATACCCATTTTTTGGGTGGAAGGGGTGAATGGGAATACAGAGTATTCCCATCATTGTAAATAACATATTTAAAGTGACTTTATGTTCACCCGGGGCTTTCCTCCAGTGGAGTGGAGAAGTCAGGGGAAATCCAGGCCTTGTTCATTTTTATAAGTGTCAACCTATCAGCATTTTCGGTGGAAAGGCGGATACGCTTATCTGTTATGATGCCACCAGCAGCACTAAATACCCGCTCAGACAGAACGCTGGCGGCAGGGCAGGCCAGCACCTCCAAGGCGTAGAGTGCCAGTTCATACCACGTGTCCAGCTTGGACACCCAGTAGTTGTAAGGCACAAAGGGATCATTGAGGACGCTGACACGGTCTGCTATGTACTCCTTCACCATCTTCCAAAACTTTTCCCTCCTTGTGACACTAGGCTGCGCATCAGGGTGAGGGTGCTGGTGGGGTGTCATGAAGGTGTCCCACGCCTTGGAGAGTGTTGCCCTGCCTTTGTCGGAACTGCTGTGTGCTCCCCTTTTCTCCCCTTCTCGGTTGGCCAAGGTAGCACGTACTCTGCCGCCAGCGTTGTCAGATGGAAAATTTTGGAGCAATTTTTGAACAAGAACCTTCTGGTATTGCACCATTTTGCTTGTCCTCTCCACCGGAGGAATGAGAGATGAGAAATTCTCTTTGTAGCGGGGGTCCAGAAGGGTGAACACCCAGTAATCCGTGTTGTCTAAAATGCGTATAACGCGTGGGTCACGGGAAAGGCAGCCCAACATAAAGTCAGCCATGTGTGCCAGAGTACCAACAGGCAAGATTTCGCTGTCCTCACCAGGAGGATGACTCTCAATCTCCTCATCCTCTTCCTCCTCTTCTGCCCACCCACGCTGAAGAGATGGAACTAAAGTTCCATGGCTACCCTCTGTAGCGGAGGCAACCGTGTCTTCCTCCTCCTCCTCCTCCTCCTCCGCCTCCTCCAATTGTCGCTGAGAAGACGAAGTGAGGGTGCTCTGGCTATCACCTTGTGTAAGCTCTTCCTCCTGCATTTCCACCTCTTCCACATGCAAAGCGTCGGTTTTAATTGTGAGCAGCGAGCGTTTCAGTAGACACAGAAGTGGGATGGTTACACTGATAATAGCGTTATCGACGCTCACCATCTGTGTCGATTCCTCAAAATTGCGTAAAACCTCACAGAGGTCTGACATCCATTCCCACTCCTCACTTCTGATTAGAGGAAGTTAAACGGAGAGGCGACGACCGTGTAACAGCTGGTACTCCACTACTGCCCTCTGCTGCTCACAAAGCCGGGCCAACATGTGGAAGGTGGAGTTCCAGCGCGTGCTCACGTCACACAGCAGCCGGTGAGCTGGCAATTGTAAGCGCTGCTGCAGCTTCAACAGGCCGGCTGAAGCTGTTGATGACTTACGGAAATGTGCACACACGCGGCGCACCTTGGTCAAGAGATCATGCAAATTGGGGTAGGTTTTTAGAAATCGCTGAACAACTAAATTAAATACATGCGCTAGGCATGGTACATGTGTGAGCTTGCCGAGCTCCAAAGCCGCCACCAAGTTACGCCCATTATCACACACAACCATGCCTGGTTGCAGGTTGAGTGGCGAGAGCCACTGCTCGGTCTGGTGACTAATCCCCTGCAACAGCTCAGAGGCCGTGTGCTGTTTGTCCCCAAGGCAGATCAGCTTCAGCACGGCCTGTTGACGCTTCCCCACTGCAGTGCTACACTGCTTCCAGCTACCGGCTGATGGGTGAGTGGCGCTGCGCGCAGAGAATTCGGAGGAGGAAACGGAGGAGGAGGAGCCAATAACGTAGGTGCTGGCGGAAACCCTGATGGAGGTAGGGCCCGCAATCCTCGGCGTGGGTAGCACCTGTGCCATCCCAGGGTCCGAGTCGCTCCCAGCCTCCACGACATTCACCCAGTGTGCCATCAGGGAAATGTAGTGTCCCTGGCCACAAGCACTTGTCCATGTGTCAGTCGTTAAGTGGACCTTCCCAGTAACTGCGTTGGTCAGGGCACGGGTGATGTTACGGGACACATGGTGGTGTAAGGCGGGGACGGCACACCGGGAAAAATAGTGGCGGCTGGGGACTGCGTACCGAGGGACAGCTGCTGCCATCAGGCTGTGGAAGGACTCAGTCTCCACAAGCCTAAATGGCAGCATTTCGATGGCCAGTAATTTGGAAAGGTGTGAGGTTAGTGCTATGGCCTGTGGGTGGGTGGCTGGGTATTTTCACTTGCGCTCAAATGCCTGGGGTAACGACATTTGGACGCTGCGCTGGGACAGGGAAGTGGATGTGGTCGCTGATGGTGCTTCAGATGGTACAGGTGCAGGGCGGGAGGTATGCGGGCCTGCGCCTTCGACAGGCGATTGGCCGGCACCGAAAACAGGGGAAGAGGAGGCAGTGGTGTGGCCTGCAGACACAGATTGGCGATCCGGGCGTTCCTCCCACTTATTACGGTGCTTGGATGCCATGTGTCGGATCATGCTGGTGGTGGTGAGGTTTCTAGTGTTCATGCCTCGGCTCATTCTGGTGTGGCACAGGTTGCAAACTACAATTTTTTTGTCGTCCGCACTTTCCTTAAAAAAACGCCATACCGCGGAACACCTAGCCCTTGGCAAGGGAGATTTATGCAAGGGGGTGCTCCGTGGAACATTTGCGGGCCGGTTTGGTGCGGTCCGCCTTCTTTCTTTAGCCACACCACTGCCTCTTCCAGCCTGTTGCGGTGCTGCAGATGGCTCACCCTCAGGACTGCTGTCATCGCACGGCTCTCCACCTTCCCAGGTGGGGTCAGTCACCTCATAGTCCACCAAGTCCTCCTCCACTTCCTCACTCTGATCATCCTCCTCATTTCTTGATCCCACCACATACTCAGTCATTGACAACTGTATATCATCCTCCTCATCAAGGTCTTGAGACAGTAATAGTGGTTGATTTGCTGGCAACTGTGTCTCATCATCATCATCCACTTCCTTTGACCTTAAATGCCGTTCCCCTCTGTCATCTTCTTGTGATTGGGTACCCTCTAGAGGTTGTGAATCAGGGCACAAGATTTCATGTTCCTCTGCAAGCGTGCTTGGAGAGAGGTTCAAATGAAGGATTGGTGATGAGACGAGCTCCTCACTATATCCCAGTGTGGGATCACTTCTTTGACCAGACCCTCTATGGTGGGAGGAAGGATGATCAGGGTGAGGATTATGTTGACCAGACTCTTGGCTACTGAGAGTGGACTTGGTGGAAGACAGGGTGGTGCTTAACCGACTGGAAGCAGTATCAGCTGAAATCCAACCGACCACCTGTTCGCAGTGGTCTGACCTCGAGAGTGATGTCCTGCGACGCCCTGTAAACTGAGACATGAAGCTAGGTATGGTGGATGTCTTTCTTTCTTGTGCTCTGGCACCAGGCACAGTTTCTACGCGTCCTGACCCGCGCCCTGAACTATCAGGATCACGTCCACTTCCCCGTCCCTTTTTACCCGCCTTCTTCATATTACACGGAATATGTGCTGCTAATCTGCAACTTTGCAAACTAAACAGAATGTGCTGCTTATCTGCGGCTAGGCACAGTGAATGGAATATGTGACTTATTTTTTACACTTTGCACAGTAAACAGAATGTGCTGCTAATCTGCAACTTTGCACACTAAACAGAATGTGCTGCTTATCTGCGGCTAGGCACAGTGAATGGAATATGTGACTTTTATTTTTTACACTTTGCACAGTAAACAGAATGTGCTGCTAATCTGCAACTTTGCACACTAAACAGAATGTGCTGCTTATCTGCGGCTAGGCACAGTGAATGGAATATGTGTCTTTTATTTTTTACACTTTGCACACTAAACAGAATGTGCTGCTAATCTGCAACTTTGCACACTAAACAGAATGTGCTGCTTATCTGCGGCTAGGCACAGTGAACGGAATAAGTGACTTTTATTTTTTACACTTTGCACACTAAACAGAAAGTGCTGCTAATCTGCAACTTTGCACACTAAAAAGAATGTGCTGCTAATCTGCAACTTTGCACACGAAACAGAATGTGCTGCTAATCTGCAACTTTGCACACTAAAAAGAATGTGCTGCTAATCTGCAACTTTGCACACTAAACAGAATGTGCTGCTAATCTGCAACTTTGCACACTAAAAAGAATGTGCTGCTAATCTGCAACTTTGCACACTAAACAGAATGTGCTGCTAATCTGCAACTTTGCACACTAAACAGAATGTGGTGCTAATCTGCGGCTAGGCACAGTGAACGGAATATGTGACGTTTTTTTTTTAAACTCTGCCCCCCAAAACAAAATATAACTGCTGCCCCCACACACAATAGTCCTAAAAAGGACTTTTGGGTCTTTTTGTTGTTGAAACAAACTTTTCTTCTCCCTACACTGACTTTCCCTTCCTATCCTCATCTCTCCCTGGCTAAGACTGAGCCGAACTCGCTGGTCAGGTGCTATACAGCACCCGATCACGGGTTCTGGCCAGCCAATCAGTGTAATGCCAGCAGCCAACATGGCTGCTGGCATTACACTGATGTCAGAGCCTCCCCGCACGTTTATTGGCTGCGCAGCAGCCGCGAAACGTGCGGGGAGGAGACCCGAACATGGCGGGCGAGCACATGCGGTACTCGTACGAGTACCGCCATGTGCCGAGCAGAGCGATGCTCGAGCCGAACTGAGCTTCGGCCGAGCATGCTCGCTCATCACTAGTTTTTTCCACTACTATCCCCAGCCTTATTCCACGAACTAGAACCACACATGATGACCCTTAGCCTTGTGCCATGGTAGCAATCAATTCATTAGACATTGTCAGTTCAACTTCAGACTTTGTTAAAAGTTTACAACGTGTGTGTGTGTGTGTGTGTGTGTGTGTGTGTGTGTGTGTGTGCCCATACCGCCAATTCACCTCATCTTTTCACTGGTTGTCCAATACCTCATTTATAAGGACTTTGTCATCCTTACTATTCATCATATACCATTATTTGGCTTTTCCTCCTATTCACCCTCTCCTTGGTATGTTGCCTTCTCCTTTAGTGTTATACAACTACTTTAACTGCCTTGAAATGAAGCATTTCTCATCACTTGCTGCACTCCTAAATTGACCCTTCATCCTATTTCTATGTCTCCCCAGTATGTGCAGTCTTCCATTGCTACAATATAAAAGTATACCCTTTAAATTAACCCTCTGTCAGTACTTGCCTGTGTTACAACTTCCCTCTTGCACCAATAGCCATCTGTTCCTGCCATTTGCAATCCTACATTACTGCCAATATTATGACTTCACCCTTCCCAATATTACCTTCTATCCCCAATATATGTATTCCTGTATGAGTGATCCTGTAAAAACCTTGCCCTTCCTCATGTTTGCCTGTTTCCCCAGTACGTTAACTCCTACATTGCTGACTTTCCAATGACTTTGCCCTTTAACCTGTTACCATCTCTCATCACTACTTCTACCTTCCTACTTTTATTCCCTTCAAATTAACCCCTGATGCGTTTGCCATCCCCAAATTACCTTTATTCTGCATGCACGGGCCATCCGCAGCAAGAGATTGTGGTGGCATGTATTCACAATACAGTGACATCTGTTAATAGGAGTGGGACTATCTGTTAGTTGCTAGGAACCAGACAGGACACAAAAAGGTAAAATGCAATACACCTTTATTAATCAATGCAACAAAAACAGAAGCATGATCCAAGAGCATAAACTAAAAGACACGCTAGAGTTAGGAACCAAGACAGGTATTCAGCCGAGCCGGAGTCAGGGACCAGAAGTCTGCGAAGTCAGGAACAAGCCAAGGGTCAGAAGCACAGAAGTCCATGATGTCTGGAACAAGCCAAGGAGTCTGGAACACAGCAAACAGGAGCACAGGAAAATCCACGGCAACCAGCAGCAACAGGTCAGCAAACAAACACAAGGACAATGGGGAAGTGAGCAAAGCTGCTATAAATACCATGAGAGGGTTGGCTTACAACAGTCAGATGAGTAATCAGAGAGGTCAGCTGATTCAGCCTGAGCTAGAAACTCAGAAGACAACAGCAGTGGATAGCAGAGCACTAGATTAGCTCAGACAGCAGAATCAATAGGCAGAATGGGAGCAGCTCAGCAAAACCTTGACAATATCTGAACACGCTACACATCTTGCACTCTGTAAGTAGCACCCATCTCATGACACCCTGGGCAAGAGGTCACTGTGCACTTGAGGAAAGGAGTTACAATCTGCATAGGAAATGGTAGTGTGTCCTTCAACCCTTTAACTCTTCCAGTCCAAGAGTGGCAAATGGCTCAAATATTTAATTTAATTTAGCCCTTTAACCCTTTGAGTGCCAGAGAGGTGCACAATCCGTTATGTAGCAATGCATTGTAGTCACCTCTGGAATTACAAAGGTTAACTCTTCAAGTACCAAAGGGGTAGGCAATGCATCTCATTGCCATATAACCAGATTAAGGTTTTTCTTAACCCCCTTCAATGCTACAAGGACTTGTGATGCAAAGAGTTATATGCACTTTCACCACCACAAAAATGTCCAGCACTTTGTATGTTCTTTGCTACAGTGGTTGCTGCAGTTAGCCACATTGGGTGGCTGCACTGTTTCTGCCCCAAAAAAGAAATATATCCCCCAAACCCACAATTTCAGTGAGGAGGCAGTTGGACTAGAAGGGCCTTTTTATTCTTCTCCATAATCCTGTTCACTGGCTTGGGCAGGTGATGTTGCTGCCCTAGAATCAGCACTAGAGCTAAGGTAAGGAGCTCTGGTGGAAAGTGGAGCAGGTCCTGGTTTCTTATCACTGCTTGAAGAAGCCAGTCACATAGTGACCATGGTGATCTGTGGCACAATAGCCCTCTCATCACAATCCTGCTGTTGAGACAGATGTATGTCTTCTTTTGATAACTCAGTAGCATGAATTACAGCAGCAGCAAAATATCACGGTGTCCGTGATCCTTTACTGTCACTCTCATTTGTGGGCACTCCCATTGGTTGAGCCTGTTTGACCCACCCATTGTGGCCTTTTTATACCTGGGCTTTGGTACCTGTCAGGTGCCCTTTCGTGGTGTTCCTGAGCCAGTGTTGCTGTGTTCCAGTGTTCCTGCTTCCTGTGTACCAATTTGGCCTGTTTTGACGACGCTCCTGGTTTCCTGCTCCGTGATCTGACCCAGCCTGGCTGACGTTCCTGATTGTGACCTGATCTGGCTTGTCTGAGAATCCTGCTGCGTGATCTGACCCGGCCTGGCTGACGTTCCTGCTTGTGACCTGATCTGGCTTGCTGAGAACCCTGCTCCGTGATCTGACCCGGCCTGGCTGACTTCCTTCTCTGTGACCTGAACCGGCTTGCTACTGACCCTGCCTCAGTTCCGGCTACTGATTGGTGTCACCGAGTCGACATTCTGACTTCCGCTGTGCTTGTGGCAGGGCTGATCGTGTCATAGCCTCCATTAACACTTGCAGAGCCGTGCCTCTGTTCGCTGAGCCTCCGTTTGTACTTGCAGATCTGTTATCGCCATTCCCTGAGCCTCCATTTACACTTGCAGAGCTGTGTGTCCATTCCCTGAGCCTCCGTTAACACTTGCAGAGCTGTTGTCTCCGTTCACTGAGCCTCCCGTACACTTGCAGAGCTGCTGTATCCATTCACTGAGCCTCCCATTAACACTTGCAGAGCTGTTGCCCAAATCTTCCACTACACTTACTGAGCCGGCTACGTTTTCAGAGCCTTGTATAGGCGGTGGCTCATCCTGTCTATCTAGCAGTGTAGTCGGTCTCCGTTACCGCGCCCGCGGGAGGCGCTATTGGCTCTAGCTCGTACAGTGTTTGCTCTCCGTTACATGCCCTGTAGGGCTATTGGCTTAAGCTCTTGCAGTGTTTGTCTCCGTTACTACACCCGTGGGGGCTATTGGCTCAAGCTTTTGCAGTGTAGTTGTCTCCGTTACTACGCCCGTGGGGGCTACTGGCTCAAGCTCTTGCTGTGAGGTTATCTCCATTGCTACGCCCGTGGGGGCTATTGGCTCAAGCTCAACTCTGCAGTGTTTTGGTCTCAGATCCTGCTCAGCCTTAGCAGCAATCTCTGTTCTATAGACTGACGGTGTTGTTTCATCTAGCACCATTTGCTGCTCTATTACCACCTTGGGCGTGTCAAACACCACAACAGAGACTGATTGATTTACATGTACTTTAACCATTGAGTACCCTTATGTTTCTATGCCTGTCCTGTGACAGTATATGTATATTGATTACATCTGTATACTGGGCTTGAGGAGGCATCTGTAAGCCACTTATCTCTCTATTATTCTGTATTGCCTATAGAGGGCAGTCTTTCTTGCTTCGTTTTAATAAAACTGTGTTTTATTCTAACCTGCTGGTCTGAGTGTCCTATAAAACCGTTACACAAACTCCACAATGTCACAGCTGGTGGTGGTTGCAATGCCCATTACCAAATTGCATCTCTTTCTCCTATTCCCTATTATTTTCATCTCAAAAGATCCTAATTCTGTCCTCCACACCAGCTGATCTATCATCACCCTCATTCTCATCACCTCCAACAGCAGTCTCTTGCTGCTGTATGGGAATGGTTGGTGATGACAAATGTGACAGAGAGCCCCCTGCTATCACACTTGCCATCTCTTCAGATGAAGAAGGAATTCTGGCAGCAGTAGCAGCAGGCACAGGCAGCTGACATGTGCTGCTGCTCAAACTGATAGCCAGATCTCCCTTCTTCAACAGAATTATTCAAAGGGACAATGCAGGGGCAATGTGAATCACAATGTCAAGGGTATGTGGGCTCCCTTGACTGTTGGTCTGGCTGCTGACTTCCCCTTTCACCTCAGCAGCATTGTCAGGGTCCATACAGCTAGTCCCAGCAGCTGCTATACCCCCACCCACACTGCCACCAATCTTTAACTACTACTACTGTCCGTGCCCTTCTGTGTCTTCTAACTATCATAATATTTAGCTAGGTGTAATATATACCTAACAAAATACCTTTATTACCATCTCCATAATGCATACACAAATCATTTAGTTTTACAATATCTTCTTTGGGTCACACCTGGTGGGGGACTATTATATGTGCAGAAGATCTTGAGGTAGAAAAAAGAAAAAGAAACACAGGACTACTATATAATGACACTCTTAATTCCCCTTATTGATTACTATAAATACACTTAGTGGTCATAAATACAAATTGAACTAGCAAAATCAAAAGTAGACATAAGTGCTCAAATTAAAACCAAAATCTTTATTGTGGGTAACAAAATAAATTGTGATGGTGTTTATAAAAATAGGTATAAACTTATACCAGTGACATCTCAAGTATATCAGAGTCTAGGGTAATCATATATCTATAAGTAGAATGTCTCCTAGTATTAATTACACTCTGAGTTATGTCGATCATACACCAACTGGTCAGCAGCAGCAATATAAGGAGTTATTGCATAATATCATAACCCTATGGGTTTGTTGGTAAAAAGTTAAACAACAAGTGTGTATTACACAACAGCCAACTATTAACTAAAGACTGGGTAAGAGGTTACAGATTGTATTTTAGCCTCGTGCACATATCCATATTATCATTGCATATGATGTATGTATATGATTGAATGCTGTACAACTTAGTCCAACTGGTAAATGGTAACAGTATGAGGAACGGTCTTTTAATATATCAACCCTATACACTGACCACAGTCCCTGTTATATGTTGGTATTAGTAATCACAGCCCATAGTTGTCAGCTAACTTTATTCAGTGTCATATGCACCAAATAGTTGATAAGATGTAAACAGTTACAAATTATATGCGCACTCCTCACATCCGTCTAAGTCCCCAGTACTCATGAATTAATTGTGTAATATGAGCACTATCTATATAGAAGCTCATAGCAGTAATCCACTGCCTGCACTCGTAAGGACTCCATCACACTATAGCACGAGCCACAATGATAAGTAGTAAATCTAAACGCCGTTCATTAAAGAGACGGTTTCGTCAAAGCTATCTCTTTAGAGACTCGCAGCAGTAATCCCCTACCTGCACTCGCAAGGACACTACGGCACGAGCATCAATGATAAGTGATAAGTCTAAACGCCGTTCATTAGGAGACAGCTGAATAGGAGCTACACGAGACTTTTCTACATAGGCACAGTATCCCTTTTCAGAACCCCATATTAGCTGGTCACTGGCTATATCTTTATTAAAAATAAAAGAAACACGCCTAACGCTTTTCATTCATGCTAACGGACTTCATCAGAGGCAACAACCGGAATTTAAAAAGGATCCGGTTTATATACCCTCGTGATCGGTCTGGAGCATCATAGGTCACAGATGAAGACTGGCCTCAGGATTAGTCATATTAACTGTCAATCATTGCTGCGAAATGTATCTTCGCATCCCTACATCCAAGTATTCTACTGTGGCACTAAGAAACATAGTCATAAAATGATCTCATATTACAAATGAGTGCAACAATTGTCCAAATATTGATATCTTGCATATATTGAGGTATCTGCACACATTATAAGGTTTTTATATTGCTACAATTTGTGAAAGGGAGCACTATAACTCAGTGAGGAGAAAAATACACTCAACATGAAAACACTATAAATCGCCCTTAGGAATAATGCTGAAGATATTTTACAAAGAAAACATTTAAAATCATTTATAATATTTATTTAAATACACTTATAGTAATACATAATTGTTCACAACATAATAATCATATTGTTTCATATAAAGGCAATCACCCCTATAAATAAAAGGTAATTCTAGCAAGCAGATTTATAAATCCATGGAATGTATATGGATCTCATGATTATTCACATTGATATAAGCTATTCTTCATTGTCTCCATCAAACGTTCATCTCTTAATAGTAATTATTATTGGTAACCCATATTGAACAAATAGAAATATGTCTGCATAGATAATAATCCCTATAATAATGATATACTTTATTATGTGCCTACCAAGCTATTTATGAGTCAACCAAACTACAGATTTAAAGGAAAAATATATGTACTGAAATGAACTAGGTCTGTACCATTATAACTAATATCTATCAATTGGAAATACAGTATATGTATATATATATATATATATATATATATATATATATATATATATATATATATATATACACTAATTCAAGGACATACATGGTAGTCCAATAAAAGCCTATAGAGTAGAAAAATAGAGCATAGTACAGGGAATGCCAGCAAGTCAAAATAATATAGGAAAAAACTATATTCATAAGAAAACCCCAAAATTTAGGTTTTCATTAATGCCTTCTGGATGTACTGTGTTAAGGTTGAAAATCCACATGCATTCCCTTCTTCGTAGGGACTGGACTATATCACCTCCTCTAATCCCCAAGGAAACATGCTCTAGTCCCCAACATGTAAAACTATCAAGTTTACTTTGATGGCATCTCTTAAAATGTCTAGCTACTGGGGACAGTAGCTGATTTTCTTAACCCTTTGAGTGCCAGAGGCTCATGTAATGTCCTTTTAGTCATTCCAACATATCTTATAGGACAGTCACACTCAATACAATATATAAACCCTTATAAATGATTTTATGGGTCAAACCGTGCCATATCTGTCTGTTATAGATTGCATTCTTTTCACAAATTTACACGTGACACATGAATAACATGGAAACGATCCTATGATAGGAAATTCCTTTTCGCCTTCGTGAATAGTGACTTTTGACTATTCGATTAGCAGCTTTCACTTTCTCTCCCAAAGATGCAGTTACAGTACAGTACAGGCTACTACTAGACCTGTTAGTTCCAGGGTAATCAGCTTTTAAATTCTAATAAGGATAAAGAACATTTGAGCAGGTGTAGCACCAGAGTCCATACATCTCAATATATGGTTGTCCCTCATTGTAGGAATACATGTGACACAGTTTGTCAAGTTGTGCCAGTTGTCTGTATTGTCTTGAATGTGATATATTATGTCAGCATGCATAGTAGCTGATTGCCATTCATTCTCAGCTAAGTCTCATACTTTTTCAGCTCAGGCAAGATCTCCTGCCTCTCTGTCACTGTTTTTTTTTTTTTATTTACATGGAATCAGCCATTGTGATTGATCTACCTGTGCTTAGGTAGGTCGATCTTTAAAACCTGACCCATTGATGTACCTCAATGAATAAAGAGGAGAATAACTGACACAGACAGTTGTATACAAAACCGTTTCTATAGTATAATTCTGTATTTAGGCTGTAAACATGATTTATAAAGATTATAATATATCTATTCCCAAAATCTCCAAATCAATGTTTGGATGTTTGGCGCTCATACTTAAGGAAAGGGGGATTATTGCTCTATGCCACTGACTATATAGAGTAATGCCATTATTGAATTATATTATAATTTTGTCTGTGTATATATTTTGGATGTGCACCAATATTTTTTTGTATTTGCTTTTATCTATTTTGGTCAAAATTGGTTGCACTCCAGTAACTCCAGTTAAATGTGTTTTTTTTTTTTTTCTTTGAGTGTGCTTACCAAAACCTGGACTGGAATTATATATATTTTTTTTTTACTGATTTGAGTTCTAGAACGGTATTCAATGTATAGCTTTGGAATGCATTGGTTATCCACTCTCACACAGGCTTCATCACTATGGATACAGTATTTAGATCATTGGTATAAAAATATGCCGGACCAAAATGTAGTGACAAGCAAAATGAATGTTAGCCCAGGTGTTAGAAAAAAGAAAGGCAATACATCATTAGATCAAGCTGATGAAGATCTGTAATTTTCCCCATATGAGTATTGCCTAGAAACAGCTTGCTAAACGTGCCCTTTTTTTCTGGCAGCTTCACTGTAAACCAGATGAGCCATCATTAAATGTGGGTCATTGAGGATGGAAATAGTAGTTTAATCATCTTAATCGTCATGCTACAAATTCATACAATGAAGTGTAAAATATAATGATTCTTTTGAAAAACAATGGTACTATTTTAAAGGTTAACCCTTTGAGTGCCAGAGGGATACACAAGGCATTGGGTTAAGAAAGTAAATCAGTACTCAGTTTGGTATGCCAACATATTCTGAAAATACACACTCTGCACAAGAACATGTTGACTGTAAATACCTTTAAATAAAAGCTTTATTTTTTTTTTATTTGCCGTTTCACAGGTTGATTTAACACTTTGCATGTCTGACATTATGTTGCAATGATGGAATACCTCTCCAGCACTCACTGTTAAAACAGGTGGAAGGCATGTCACAATGAGAGGATATGATTCCTAAAATAAACACATACACATCTCTTGGGGATAAAAGGATAACAGGCCAAATGCTTCCAATAATTATTCTTATTGTGTTTAACCATAACATTAATTAATCATTAGCTGACAGTCCTTGCCAAACCAAATTCCTTGGAAACCAAGCCTGGTCAAAATTGCACTGACTCATGCTAGAATCACAACATTCTTCAGCACTATAGCTGACCCCAACATTCCTCAGCACTTACAGTTGACTCCACCATTCCACAGCACTTACAGCTCACTCACTTTTCCACATCAGTTATCAATCTCTGAAAACCATGCAAGGACTATCTGCCACAAATCCCGACTGTCAATACCTCAAACAGTTGAGCCCCCCACCCAATATAGACTATGGCCTGCACCCTAACACACACAGCAATCCAAAGGCAAAATAAACCAGAGAAATCAACCTGCTGACAATCCTTGCAAACATACACAGAGCACAAATGGACCACAGGCTCACCAAAACAATCCATGACTAAGCCCTTGTCACAAACAACCTGTGACCAATACCAGTCACACAGGACCATCTCGCACCCAAGACAATCAACCCACAGGCATACCACACAGTGTATGAAGAGCTCAACAAAACACCTCTGGAACACCACTTATCCACCCCCATATTGCCACAATCAAACTTAACACACACAACACAACACACAATGACCAAGACATACTAGAATACAAAATCCCAGCTACCCAAGAGAGGATACAAGACAGAGTATGATAAGCAAAACAACACCACCCTTTGGAACCACCAAGGCCCAATTCCATACCAAAGAGGAGAAAACCTTACCCCATGACCCCCACAACACACCCTCATACACATGTAGTACTGAATGTACCAAAGGAAGTACGAACTAGGAAGTATATGTTGGGGAGCGACAGAGAGATAGATAATCTACAACAAACCTACACCCAGTACCACCAACATGCAGCAGCAGAATGATCCAGACACAAACCATACATAAATACATACATCAATATATACATATATGCAGTTTTAGGCAGGTGTGAAAAAATTATGTAAAATAAGAATGCTTTCAAAAATATGTTAATGTTAATAGTTCTTGTTCTTCTTTACACTGAAGACAGTTCTTAAGGACTTTGGCTGTATGTTTGGGGTTGTTCCTCCTACACAGCTATTTCTGTTTCAGCTAATGATTGTGTTTCAACCTACATATTAAATTGATGATCATTAGCACCTATTTGGTATGACTGTTTAATCATACACCTGACTATATGCCTACAAAATCCCTGACTTTGTGCAAGTGTACCTAGAAGAATTTATGCTGTTTTGATTGCAAAGGGTGGTCATTCCACATATTGATTTGATTTTCACTCAGTATCGAATTGTTAATAGATAAATAAATTATTAACATGTCCATGTGCAGCTGGACATACAAGCACTGCCATCTCTCAGCTCAACCAGACTCGCAACTTGACACTATGACCATGCACCCACTGTCAGCATCAAGGAGCACCAAGGTACTTGACAGGCCATGTCCCTGTATGTGACTCCTTAAGGAAGCCTGACCCCTGAATGATGCCAACTGAAATGACGCACAGTACTGCAGCACTACCCCAAAGGAGACTGGAAACAACCAGAAAGCACCAACACCAAATAACTACCAAAGCTCGAAGATTTTCAAGCACACATCAACAGCACCAGCAACCTGTAAAAAGAAATAAAGGGGGGAAGACATATGGAAAACTGCCAGTTAAGCAGCATATGGCTTCGATTCACAGCAATCCAGCACCACCTGCCGTGGTAACTGCTGCACAGTAGGAAGAAACATGTCACTTCTTCAGCACCCCCAGAGGTCCCACTTATTGCCCACCTTGAAGAAGACCTGGAGCAAACCAGCTGTAACAGCAAGGACCGGGGTACACCAGACAGACTGCCACCCTACTCGCCATGTGGCAGAAGTCGAGTACCAACTGTTGTCCTGGAACCCTCACCTTGACAGTCCATGCCTGCACACCAGACATGCTACTCTTCACCTACAGCTCCAGGCAGACAAGACAAAACAAGAAATATTTTCATATTCTGTGTTGTCCGTATCACAGCGGGCATTCTTGTGCTTTTTGCCAAGCTTCACTATGCTTGCAAATGTTTAAGAAGATGATGTCCTTCCTATTATGTATATGATATAAGGCATTCCCAGTGTCTGACCCTAAACCTGTCAGGTACCTCTTCCCCTTGAATACCCACATATTATTTCAACAGGGGGAATAGTGTGGAATCTCAGAACTCCCTTCTCCCCTCCTGTCCTGGGATGATCATTAGAAAACAGTGGGAGGAAACATCAAAGATGGGGCAGAAGTTGTTGGTGCCAATGCTCCCAGTGGCAAGCATAGCCTGAGCCATGTCAAAGTCCACATCTTTGGTATAATCAGGCCAGGTTCCGAAGTATAATGTGAATTTAACTGTTTACTACCTTTGTTCCACAAGTCAAAATTCTGAACTGTGGACTTAAAGTTATGCACATATTGGGGGGCGGGCAGTTGACCCCAGTCTAATGGATCCAAGCTCAGGGCCAATAGGCAGGAATGGCTGGGGTCAGAAGTGTGAAAATCCAGAGCTGTCAAAAACAGACAATATGTTCCAAAGAATCTGACCCCTAATGCTAGGTGTAGATGTATACCTTGAAGCCATACCCTTTGCATAAGGTAAAGTTAAAGCAGGACACCATGTGGCACATCTTATCCATGGACATGGTATAGTTGGCATCTCTCATCAACCTAGGGGGTTCCTGGTTGCCGGCATCCTGCCCCCCACTCCTGCTCCCGTGGAAGGGAAGAAAGGTATCTGGGAAGTTGGGCCAGGGCCACTCCTGGCTTGTGGCTTGTGTGTAGCAAGGATCCTGGTGCCCAAATGTCCAGATCCCAATGTAGCGGGAGAGTGGAACTGGAGAGTGTAGTTCGGGAACATTGACGGTGGCACCTATCCCTTGATGTGGCCAAAGCTGGATAAAGGTGCTGGCCATGAAACCAGATGCCCAATACCATTAGAGCCGGGGCCCTGACCAGGATGGCAGCAGATGCACACTGGTGTTGGTCTTGGACAAAGGACCCAGTTAGGAACCTAGATGTAGACCCTCTAAGCTCACACTCATTCGAAAAGGATCTGCCCAAGATATCAGGCTGAGATTGCTTATGGTTAGCCAGTAGGGCAATAAGGACTAGCCCTTTAAATGTAGCAGGCTGAGACTGCTTAAGGTTCGACCATAGGGCAATAGAGGCTAGCCCTTTAAATGTAGCAGGCTGGTACTGCTTAAGGTTCACCCAAAACACATAAGGAATATCTCTCACCATACACTGGTGAAGGAGATGGAGAAGGATACCAATGACAAGTGTGAAGGACTTCTGGCTACGGTATACAATTAAGAGCTGGGACCACTGAGAGATGCGGCACACCCAGCTTTGACTTGCCCTGCAGTGGAAACACACTGTTGAGCTGAGTCGGCCAGGGTCCACCTAGGCAGATGGGGAAGCCCCAATCAAAGGTAACTAAAGGGGTTTATGTAGGAGAATACAATAATAGCGCCTGTTACCTGGGTCAGAGGAAACAGATATACAGGTAATATAGTGAGTACAGTAAATACCTCCCTGGCCCTGAGGCCCAAGATACAAAAGTACCAGATAGTGTGGATGGAATCAAGTAGAAGTATAGTTAAAACAAGCTGAGGTCACCGGGAGCGTATGGGGTATAAGAGAAAAGGAGAACCCGTAGTCAGTAAATGTAAACCAGGGAGTAACAATCTGGAGGACAATCCAAATAAACAAGCCAATGTTGAAGTACAAACAAAGTCATGTCTATCCACAAACAAACTTGAATAATTGGGCCAAGAGGTTACAGGGGCCTAAGACTATAAACCCTAGTTGACCAATAGAATCCCAGGAAGATGAGGCTATAATGCAAGGGGAGACAGACAAAAATAGGTGCAAATGGAAAAACCAAATAGAGAGAGGCCAGCAGGGTGAACAGGAGAATCCTGACAGTGTCAGACCAAAATAGGTGCAAAAGGAAAAAAAACAGACAGGCCAGAAGGGTGAAGAGGAGAATCCTGACAGTGTGCAAGCCATCCCACCAGCTCAGGCCCCCGGACATCACCAACTGCACCTCCCCCCATGTAGAGTACAAGCAGAGGACATAACAGTGAAGTAATTCTGTTCAGCCTGAATGTGTTCAGCCTGGCTCAAGTTGCTTGGCCATAAACTCACAACTTCCCTGGGTCTTGCTGCCAGCTTCACTATATCATCTACCCCCCCCTGCTCCCACCACCCACTGCTTCCTTTCCCTAAGCCATGGGCAGATCCAGCACATGTTTGTAACTCATCTAACTTGACCCCCTGTGGTCTCTCATAGTGTGCCGGGGAGAGATAGGAAGGGAAAGCTGAGGAGAAAAGTAAAATTCTCGGGCACAAAGATGTCAGGCAATGGACACCCGATCAGCTGCTACACCCTAGCGTCCGCAAACCCTGCATTGATACTGTGCTGCCAGCACTCTTCATTGGAGGTGAAGTAATAGACAGCAGCATAACAAGCCAGAACACAGTAACCGTACAAAGTCTTGCATGTCCTTTGCTTCCCCATCAACACTTCCTTCGGAACCAGCTGAGGATTGCAAAACCCTGAGTTGTAAGAGAACCCATTACTGGCTCTGAAGAGCTGCTGGGTGGATAGACCATCCTCAGGGACATAGCAAGTCCCTCCTCTGATCAGGTAATCTGCCATTTGTAACCCCAGAGTGATCACAGAGCTAAAGGAGTCTGCCAGGGAAGTGTGATGGAACACAGGATAATGATCCGCCACAAGTTCCAAGCCACCTCTGGTCACTTTAATTCCTACCCCTACAAGAGGATGTTTCTCCATGTCCTCTCTTCCCCAAACAGCCATCCACTTCCCTTAGCATACCCTTTCATGCCTAGATCAACCCTCCCCATGAGATACTTCCCACCCACCCTTGTAATCATCTTTCCCATCCCGGAGGAGTTTAATCTTTGGACTTCTAATTGTTGTAAACAGAAAGCTGCAGATTATTGGAGCAGTATTTCCCCACAGCCCAAAGTACCAAGATTCACTTCTTATGACTTAAGAGACACTAAGTTTGATGTAATAAGAAGAAGTGGATCAGCAGCGGCACCATATGATACAAATAAAATGCACAGTGAATGAAACTGAATGTTTAAGCCCTTGAATTCTGGAAATGTATCCAATGTGTTGCTTCAAAATGTATTGGAGATCTTTAGCTCCCAAATGTTTTAAAGTCACATTAAAATATTTGTGAGTGAGAGGAATGTTATGAACCCCATGCTGAATTGGTTTTCTACAGAATTATTCCAGTTAGTTCCTCAGCCACAGTAACATAGTAACAGAGTAAATTAGGTTGAATAAAGACGCAAGTCCATCAAGTTCAACCTTTTCCTCATACCCTAGTGACATGAGAACTGTATAGCTATCCTTCTACCAAATAAGTTAGTCTTTACTCAGACCTTCCTGATCTTCCTACTAATAAACAGTATAACCTTCTATGTTTCATTTTGAAAGAAATGTATCTAATCTTCTCTTGAATGTATCCATTGTATCTGCCATAACCACCTCCTTGGGCAAAGAATTCCACAATTTAACAGACCTTACTGTAAAAAAAGCTCCTCTCCTCTAATCTCAAGGGGTGTCACCTGATCAGACCTTGGACTAAATAGCTCACCGCAGAGATCCTTGTATTGACCGCTCATATATTTGTACAATGTGATAAGGTCTCCTTTTAGTTTCTTTTCTCTAGAGTATATAAACCAAGTTTGTCTAGTCGTTCCTCATACGTCAAGTGCTCCATTCCCTTAATTAATTTTGTTACTCTTTGCTGTACCCTCTCTAGTTCTAGTATATCCTTTTTCAGAACTGGTGCCCAAAACTGCACTGCATACTCAAGGTGAGGTCTTACCAGAGATTTGTACAATGGCAAAATGATGTTATCCACTCTTGCTTCAATGCCTCTTTTTATGCAGCACAGGATTTTGTTTGCCTTTGCTACTGCTGTTTGACACTGGTCACTGTTTCCAAGTTTGTGGTTGACAAGGATACCGAGGTCTTTTTCTAACAACGAGTCCCCTAAAATGATTCCATTAAGTTCATAAGTAGCCTTGGGATTATTTCCTCCCAAATGCATGACTTTACACTTCCATTCATATTCCATTTGTTTGCCCAATCTGCCATTTTATATATATCCCTCTGTTATGAATTAATTACCCTGCATAATTTAGTGTCATCTGCAAATATTGATATTTTGCTTTATATATCTATTTCTAGGTAATTTATAAACATGTTAAAGAGCAGCGGACCTAATACTGAAACCTGAGGTACTCCACTCTCCACTTTAATATTGGAGAATTGTCCATTTACAACCACACACTGTTCCCTATCCTTCAACCAGTTTTGTGTCCAATTTCAAAGGTCATCTCCTAGCCCCGATTTCCTTATTTTATACCCCACCCTTCTATGTGGCACTGTATCAAATGCCTTTGCAAAGTCTAGATATACTATATCAACTGCCTTGCCATTATCAAGGTTGCTGCTTACTTCCTCATAGAAGCTGAAAAGGTTAGTTTGGCATGATCTATTCTTCATAAATCCATGTTGATTCCTGCTAATTATCTTATTTTTTGTGTTGTAATCCTGAATATAGTCCCTTATTATCCCTTCTAGCAGTTTTCCCACTACAGAGGTCAAACTCACGGGTCTATAATTTCCAGATTCTGTTTTAGTTCCCTTCTTAAATAGTGTTAAGTGCCTGACCAATACTTTCAGTATTAGACATTGTTTTTTAATCTACCTTCAAATTATACCTTTAGACTAGTGAATGGTGCATGGTATTGTTGTGCAATTGGGCACACCATGCACACCATAAATCCAGTGGACTACTGCAGCTGCAAGTTTCACTGTAGTGATTTTCACAGGAGTGGATGGTGAAAATCACCTCCCCTTATTCGCTGCATATGGCCAGTCTCCACCCCCATGCTACCCCAGGGAGGAGAGGACAGCAAACCAGAAACCACTTTGAATATTATATATAGACATTAAACTTTTCTGTAAACATTTGTTTTTCTGATATGATTAGACTTAGTAAAGTGTTTTGGGAAACAATTTAGAAATCAATATATTGTGTTCCAGTAATTTAAATAGGATAAAGATCACAGATATTTGCAATCCATTTTACAGTGATATTTAATATTAAATATCACTATAAAATGGATTGTAAATATCTGTGATCTGTAGCCTATTTATAAAGCAATAACAGAAAGTACATTATCATACATTATAGAGAAAAGGTGCTAGCCAGCATTCCAAATACAGAATTTTAGAATTTAACATGATATGCAATTATTTAAGTTAAAAAACAGGAATAAATGTAAATCCAACCAATTGTACCATAGAAGACAAATGTACATTTCTATTGATTTAAATTGGTCATTTAAGACACTAAGGCCTATATTCTATTGCACCCTACTCCAAAAAAAACAGCCAACAGCATTTCTTCAAGCACGGCAAGCAATGCAATTACCTGTGCTATGAAAATATACAGGCTAAAATAAAACCACATAGGGTGTTAATCTTGCAGCCATTTACACACAACAAAACGCTAAAATATGCTATTCAGCCCCATGTGTTAGCACTAAGATATGTTAAAGGACCTACTTTAATGTGTGAAAATCTCCACCCAGTTTTTTTTGGTGTAGAGTCCCTTAATATATCTCAAAAGTGCTGACGCAGAATTTGAAAAGGAAAAACCCTAAAAAAAACCCCTAAATCACCAGTGGATGTATTGATACAGGGCACAAATATATCTAACGTAATCCCAAAATGTGTCAAATTTTAGTAGAATTAACCCTATGGATTAAACCGATTAAGTTAAAAAAAACAGCCCCTGAAAATAAACTTTTAGCAGTAAATCTAGCGTAGTCCTCAGTGCCCTGGTCAGCTACTGTCTGTCTTCTTGTTCCATCTTCTGTCTTCTGTCTACTGGTTTCAATAATCTTCTGTCTTTCTTCTCTTTTCTTTCTTCTGTCTTCTTTCTTCTGTCCAATCTATAGTTGAAAAAGGGAAATATGTAAATGCAAGATATTTTAGAATAATAAAAAATTCCCCAAATATATGCATGAGTTAACCCTTTGAGTGTCAGAGGGGTACCACTCCGGTACTCAAAAGGTTAAATACAGTCTGGCATATATTTTTTGAAAATGAAGATGCTGCCATTCAGGTTTAAGAAAATGGTATGCCAGTCTTATTGTCAATCATTAAAAGTCCTTCCTTGGCATAAAAATGTCCCCCACTACTGCCACCTCCACTGGCTCCGCTGGAGGTGGCAGGAATGCACATTAACACAGTCCACTCTCCAGACTTTTTGGGCTGTTGCCAGCGTCCAAATGAGGGAATGTTGAACAGAAATTGGTTTATTATATGGCCAGTCTCTTTTCAAAATGGATTCCATCCTACAATTGGCTGGGATGTCTACTTACTCACTTTCCAGCCGATCAGCTTCTAACAAGTTTTGTCATCCCCTCACTAGGAGCTGATTGCCTGGGTATGCGTAAGCACACATTCCAGCCAATTGTAGGCTGGAAACCATATAAATAGCCAGTCTCTGTTCAAAATTCTATCATTCAGACTCGGACAACAACCCAGAAAGTCTAGAGAGGGGCTGTGTTAATGTGCATACCTGCCACCACCATCTGAGGTGGCAGCAGCAGGGACATTTTTAATCTAAGGAAGGACTTTTATTGATTGACCATAAGAATGGCATCTTCATTTTAACATATATGCCCCTGGCACTCAAAGGGTTAACCCACCCATATCTTTGGGGAATTTTTTTTAATTCTAAAACTTCTTGCATTTACATATTTCCATTTTTCAACGGCAGATTGGACAGAACAAAGAAGACAGAAGAAAGATGATGGAAGATTATAGAAACCAGAAGACAGTGGATGACTGGTAAGTGTTACACAGATCTGGTTGCTGTTAGAGGTAGTCTTGTTCCACTTTACTGTTAGGAGTGTGTCAGATACCAATCATTAGCTTTTTGTTCCCATTAGTCACACTAATTAGTGGCTTATTTGGGAACTTAACACACAAAACAGATATTTGGCTACAAATCCGTTTCTGTGACCTCATGTCCATTGGGGTTTCAGCTGGTAGGACAACTGTATACTGACTTAGACATTTGTTTTTGACGGCCAGTAGCCAATTTTGCCCTACCCCATGTTTTAGCTCAAATAATTGAGTTGAGACCTAAATGCTTGATTGGTCTCTAGCGCGTTGCATAGCAATGCTTTGGAGACCTCCCAAGCATTCAAGAGGTTAAAAGCACCATTTAATAGAAACTTTAAGAATGTTTATTTGTCCCTTATGGTGAGGATAATTTGGTACAAAATTGCACATCTTTAGATTACAGAATTGCAGCTTTGGAACTTTATTAGTACTACAATAGAATACGGTTGACTGAACTGAGTGAGTGAGGTGGGGTTGACAATGAGATGAAAGTGACTTAGGTGACTGATTATTCATTGTGGAAGAAGCAGCTCTGACAATATTTTTTGTGTCATTATAGAAAATTTAAAAAAATGTAAACAAAACTGCTGGACAAAAGTATACAGGCAAAATGAAGTAGTTATGGAGCAGTTCAACTACACCATAGTGAACAGATTCAAATTCTCTCATTTCCCATTGATTTAAATTGGGGTTCTAATTTCTTGAATGATGAGCAATATATTTGAAGGCCTCTCTATCATTTTTGGGGTTGGAATATTTTTTTTAAATCAATTGGATGTTTTCTTTTTCCCATGGGGTAGTCAGTTTGCTCCAGAATTGCCCCTATATGTTTTTTTTTTAATAATGTACAACAAGAACATTTTTCAGAGGTTGAATCGTACCCTGTTCTCCACCATTCACCTCCATTCATTTTTTTGGCAAGTAATTCTCCATATTTAGCAGTCTGTTCAAAAGACTGAGGAAAATGTCTTCTTAGGTGTGATGTAGGATTCAAAATCTTTTTAGATTTGTTGCCTGTTTTCTGCAATTCCCTTGTCTATAATTAAAGTAAGGCATTTAAATCATCAGTTACACAGAGGGCTTGCAATGCATTGTTTTTCAAATATTTACTGTCCCTCTGGCCTGGGGGGAGCTAGTTATACAGATTGGCAATGACACTTTGCTTATCAATATATTGCTGGGGTTAAAACAATGGTAGCATTATGATGGGAGTGTGTTGGTAGATTAAAGTATTTATTTTTAGTGTTATCCAACCCTCAGATGCTATGAGCATCAACACATATCAAAGTAATGAGTTGCAAGTGAGTTCAATATTTGATGTGTTAAAGAGGACAGAAGGGGAGAATGTTTGTGACATTACATCCCCTCTAATGTCACATTTATCCCTTCAATGAAATAAGATATGCAACCAACACACAGTCAATCATCTCTTGTGAAGCAAAGCCCAGATCTACCAGTGTAAGTAAGGGAGGAGATGGATTGGCTTAAGAAACATTTAGCAAAGGAGAACACAGGCAATTTTCTGGTGAATGGAGCTTTATTAAATAAAAATGCTGAATCAAGGGTTTTAGCTCTCAGTACATTCATCACATGTTCATAAAATTATACAAAATATTAAAATACACCTTAGTTTGAGCACTCTGGTTAGGTGACTTGAACTGAATCCCCTGGCATAAGCCTAAAATTTTTATTTTGCACAGGAAAAAAAATGACACTCCCTTGCAGTGGCAATAAGGCACTAATGCTGCCTGCCTGCCTACATAACTATCAGGCTGGCTGTGTCACTAAAAATTATTATTAACACAAATGACTAATATTTTTATTTTCCACTGGAAAAAAATGACACTCCCTTGCAGTGTGTCACAGAACTCAAGGAGGAAACAGGAGATGGTACAGTAATTAGAAACACCACCTTTATTGCACAATAATATAGCATAAGAATCAATATACACTCCGGCAGAAATAGAGAGCAAAGCAGGGAGCAATAACTACTACCAGAAATAGTAGACTGCACCTGCAAGTCTTAAGGATAGGATACGTGCAATAGCACCGATACTAGGGCTAGGACTCAGAAATAGATAATATACTGATGAGTAATGCTGGGGCTAGGACCCAGAAATAGATAGTATACTGATGTGGTATCAAGCGATAAAGGCACCCAATGAATAAATAGTAGTCAGTCAGAGCCGATGGTCAATACCAATCGAGTAGTCAGACAAGCCAGAGGTCAGAATCAGAGCGGGTAGTCAGCTAGAGGCGATGGTCAAACCAAGCGGTTAGTCAGACAAGCCAGGGATAAGTACCAGAGCGGGTAGTCAGCCAAGCCACAACACTGGACACCAGGAAAACTAGGAAGACAAACCATAAATCATAAACAGAGCTCAAACAAACTACAACTGCACTGGAACACCACGAAAGGGCTACTGATGTGGTGACCAGGCAGTTTATATATGGATCCCCCCACACCCAGGAGGTGGAGTACCAGATGGGTCGGTCCCTTTAAGAGCCGGGACATGACGTCACTGTAGGATTCCCCAGTGACTCTCACCCAACTCTGACAGCAAGGGACTATGATGAGACACGGCAGGAGCTGCAAGGAGCAGCAGCAATGAGGCTGGTCGTCCAGATGAGCACAAGGACGCACCAGTATCGGCGAGACTGGACGCAGCAATCACACAAGGCAGCAAGCAGAGGGAACTGGCCTTCTCTGAGGATCGGACCGGCTGGTTCCACTCTGAACAGGAGGTAAGCGTGGCACTTACAGTACCTCCCCCTCAACAACCTCCCCCCTGCAAAAGTGGTTGAGGTTTAGAGGGAAAACGGGAGTGAAATCTCAGAATGAGAGCGGGAGCATGCATGTATGAAGATGAGACCCAGGAACGCTCCTTGGGGCCATATCCCTTCTCGTGAACCAAAAATCGCACGTGCCCTTGGACACTACGGGAGTCCAAAATATTCTGAACTTCGTACTCCTCGTGATATGCAACATTCATGGGAGCAGGACGGACAGGAGCTGAGGTATCCTGGTTGAAGACCAAGGGTTTCAGTAGGGAAACATGGAAGATGTTATGAATGCAGGTAGTTCCAGGGCATAGGCAACAGGATTGATCCTATGCAGAACACGGAAAGGACCCACGAACCGGGGAGCCAGTTTTTGACAAGGTACTTGTAGGTTCAAATTACGTCTCTCCCCCACCTGAAACACCGGTGCCAGCAATCACCTACGATAGGCCTGCCTTTTCTGCCACTGACTGGACCGTTGCAGGGTTCTCTGAACCTGTACCCATGTGGAGCAGAGTTCCCTTAAATGCTCTTCAAGAGCTGGGATATTTTGTGCCTCAAAAGACTCAGGAAGTACCGATGGTTGGAACCCATAATTAACCATAAATGGAGAGTTATGAGTAGATGAGTTAACTGCACAATTCCGGGCAAACATTGCCCACGGTAATAAGCTCGGCCAGTTGTCGTGATGGTCCGATACATAACAGTGCAGAAACTGTTCCAAGGCCTGGTTCAATCTCTCTGCCGCACCATTGGACTGAGGGTGGTAGGCGGAGGAGAAAGAAAGCTGGATATCCAACTGGGCACAGATGGCTCTCCAGAAGTGGGACACAAACTGGCTCCCTCGATCTGAAACAATCACCTTGGCTATCCCATAGAGCTGAAACAATTCCTTAGCTATAGTGTCAGCCAATCTCTGAGAAGTCGGTAATTATTTGAGGGGTACAAAATGAGCCAATTTAGAAAATCGGTCCACAATCTTAAGAATGACTGTGAATCCGTCGGATGATGGTAACTCCACCATAAAATCAATAGAAACGTTTGACCAAAGGAGTTCCCCATTCAGTACCTGGAGCAGAAGACCCACAGGAAGATGCTGCTGAGTCTTGACAAGCTGCCACAAATGCAGATCCATTGTTACGAATGCTGGGCCACCAAAACGATCGAGATAAGGATCAGAACAATTAGTCTCTACCATTGTGCCCAGCTGCTTTAGAAGAGTGATAGGTCTCCAATAGTTTGACCCATAAAGCTTCTGGCACAAAGAATCTCCCCTGTGTTTTGTCGGCCGGAGCCGTCCGCCAATATCTCTGTCCCCAGTGGAGAAATAATACTGGTGCGAATGGTTGCCAAGATGTGATCCGGAGTAATCACAGGCGTAGGGTCACAATTCTCCTTAGACAAGGCCTCAAACTGGCGGGGCAGGGCATCCGCCCTAATGTTTTTTGTACCAGGCAGATAAGACACAATAACATTAAAATGGGATAGGGACCGCAGTACCCTCAAGTAAATCCCTCCACTCACATAAAGCCAAACTAATGGCTAGCAATTCTCCATCTCCAATATCATACAAGGTCTCGGACTTTGAGAGTTTACGAGAAAAGAAACCACAGGGAAGGAAAGGCTCGTCTGGAGAAGACCATTGAGACAGGAGGACACCTACTCCTGACTCAGACGTGTCAACCTCCAAAGTACAAGGTAGCTTAGGATTCAGATGTTCGAGAAGTGGAGCAGTGGAGAATGCTGCTTTGAGGGTTTCAAAGGCTTGGAACGCACTGGGAGACCATTCAGAAGTGTTAGCACCCTTGTGCGTCATATACGTCAGAGGTTTGACAATAGTAGAGAAGTGATTAAAAAATTTCCCGATAGTAATTGGCCAAGCCCAGGAATCGTTGAATCGCCTTAAGACCCGCTGGAAGGGGCCATTGGAGAACAGCAGAAAGCTTCCCAGGGTCCATTGCCAACCCAGAGGAGGAAATCACATAACCCAAGAAGGTTACCTTGGATTGATGAAATTCGCATTTCTCTAGTTTGCAAAATAGCTTATTGGCCCGTAGGAGTTGCAATACCTTTGATACATCTCTTTGGTGTTGTGCCAAATTTGGGGAGTGGATGAGAATGCCATCCAAATAGACAACCACACAAATCATCAAAAGTTCACATAAGACATTGTTAATGAACTCCTGGAAGACAGTGGGAGCATTGTAAAGACCAAAGGGCATTACCAAGTATTTGTAATGCCCGCTCCTGGTGTTAAACGATGTCTTCCATTCATCGCCCTCTCTGATTCGTACCAGATTATATGCTTCATGAAGATCAAGCTTAGTGAAGATCACAGAATCCCGCAACCGATCAAATAGTTCTGTGATGAGAGGTATAGAATAAGCGTTCTTGATCATAAGTTTGTTAAGCCCACCGAAATCAATGCATGGTCTCAGTTCTCCATCCTTCTTCTTAACAAAGAAGAATCCTGGTCCTGCCGAAGAGGTGGATTTCTGAATTATGCCTCTGGAGAGGGCGTTCACCACGTATTCTTCAGTGACTCTATTCTCAGCCATAGACATCGGGTATACCCAGCCTTTCGGAGAAACAGCCCCAAGCACCAATTCAATAGTGCAGTCGTATGGCCTGTGAGGAGGTAAGGTCGTGGCCTGCACCTTGTTAAATATGTCACGGTAGGCTTGATACTCCTTTGGTAGGGTGAAGGAGATGGAGGAGGCGGAAGCAGTCATGCCCAATATTCGGATAGGACGGGTGAGACAAGAATCTGTACAATATAGAGACTATGACAATATGTCACAACTATGCCAGTCTACCCTGGGGTTATGCTTTCAGAGCCAAGGAAACCCCAGAATGATATTATGTGGTGAATTAATCACTTGAACTTGGAGAGTCTCCTGATGGAGAGCTCCTACTGTCAGTGACACTGAAATGGTTTTGTGCGTGACCTATGGTGTTTCTAGTGGCCTGCCATCAATAGCTTCAATGGTCAATGGACATGCCCAAGGCTGCAGGGGAATAGAGTGTTTCTCGGCAAAGACAGCATCAATGAAATGCCCTGCCATATGACCTTCAGGGTTGGCTTCTCCTGAAAATCTTCTGGGGACTGAGAAACGCCACCTAGAGTTTGTCCCCGATGTGACTCTAGGTGTACCAGTTTCCACGGCGTACTGGACAAGTGCGCAACATGTGTCCAGATTTACTGCAGTATAGGTAAAGCCCTTCCTATCTGCAGAATGCTGTCTTCTGTGCAGAGAGATAAGTAAATCCTAACTGCACCATAATAAAAATGGTGACATGAGAATCTCTCACTGTTGGATGTGAGTATGCGCTTACTTGCAAAGAGCATGCAATAAGGCTCAATTGTAGTCCCTGCTCCCACGCCGTGCCTGTTCTTTATTGTTTCCTCATTATCCTCATTAGTGGAGGACTGAAGATGCAGAGGAATGTTTGTTTTAAAGGAGGCTATGAGATGTAAACAATAGAGAACGGGCACAATGTGGGAGGAGGGATTACAATCAAGCTGTACTACATGCTATTTGCAAGTAAGCACATACTCAGATCCAATAAACTTTATTTTAACACAGTCCAGCAGACCTTCACATCCATTACATTTCAGTTGGAGACATGAGAATCTTGCACTGTCATGCAGTGCGAGATTCTCATGTCATCATTTTTATTATGGTGACATGGTTACTGTGTGAAAAGGTTGCATGCTCTTTTGTGTGTGACCTTTTAAAAGTAAACCTAGCCAGTACACTGGCCATTTGTCCACATGTCTCTGGCCAGGTGAGTTTTCTTGCTATATGAGGTTTCTAGCCCTTTGTCCACCACACTAACTACCCACTTGATGAGCTAGGCTGTTCTTGAAGGATAACTGTGGCTTTGGATATTCCAGTGTATGTGGCACTGTCTCTAGTTTTTGTCACTGTCAGTCTCACTCATATCTCAGGTAAATGATATCCTGCCTGTCTTTGTCACCTGTCAGTTCTTAGGGTTTTTATACCTGCCCATATCTGTCACTGTATGTAAGGAACCTAATTCCACACCCCATGTAGTGACAAGTAACTCTAATTCCCTTTCTTGGTCTGTCAGACAGGAAAAAGTAATTAGTAAAAAATTGCAGCAGCAGCTCTCTTTCTAAAGTTGACTGCAATATTAATTTTTACCGTACAGTACAGGATGAGTATAGACCTGATAGCTTCAGAATTAGCAGTTTTCAATATAAGATAAAGAGTACCACACAGTTGCTGCTGCACCTCCATACTTCAGTATATATTTGTCCCTCTTTGTCAATGAAAGTGCATGTGTGTGTAAGTACACAAATTGTCTTGTAACTGTCTGTTTGTCTTAAATGTATGATGCATTAATATCTATCTGCAAAGTATCTGTTACCCACTCAGTTTCAGCAGAGGTTCAGCCTGCTAGCTCAGGTAGGAACTTGGGTCACTTACCTGTCTGAGTCTGTATGTCATAGATCAGTCAAAAAGTTTTAGTTGATTCATTCATTTTCATGCTCCTATTTACCTTTACCCCTACTCCACACATCCAGAGAACATCTGGTTACCACCAATACTCCTATAAAGCAAATCTAGCTCCCTCTGTTTGCATGTCTGCCAACACAAGCTAGCATAAAAATTCAGCTACACTCTCTCCCTCTCCCAAATACATACTGACACATGAGAATCCTCCATTTGTGACAAAATACACTATTATCATTGATGCCAATACAATGAAAAGACTGAAAAATGCAGAGAGACTGTACTTTTTGCAGGAATGTTTCTTGTCTGAGGAGCACATTTTTCTCCCATCCTGAATTATGGGTACCAGAGGAAAATATTATATATTTGAGACTGGAATCATATGCTCAAAAGAAATCTGTATGATTTCTGAGGTAAAACAACTGCACTGGAGTGAGATCTATAAATTCCTATTTAAATGGGGATTTCAACCCCTGAAATACTAGCGAGGACTTCAACTTATTACAAAACAAAGCAATATATTGGATATTTCTTTAGCATTCAAGGGCTAAAAACTGTACTGGTAATTTTTGGAATTTTTATTTTTCCCTTATGATGCAACTGGTTTGCCCAGGAATGTTTCCACTTTTCTTTTAAACATACAGCCACAGCCCTCATTGTTGCACTTTACTGCTATGGCTTACACTACCATCTTGTCTCTCACTGTAATTCTCTCATCATCCTTTCCTGTGATAAGTTCTACATTCAGGGACCTCTTTCCTTCTGAATGTTTTGGATTATATGAAGTTGGTAAGATTCCGTGTTTTCTTCTTTTTTTCTAAATCCTTCATATTCTCTGGTGCTAAAAAATATAAAATCTGCTGTAAATAAGCAACATTATATAGCCATAAAAAGCAAGCTATGCATCTTCATTGTGACTTCACAGCCATTATGGAATTATTTGTTTAGTTTATATTACCATAATGCTTCACAGAAATAGGATTATTAACATTATGGTATTTTATGCAATCCATTTTACTTCTTTTTTTCTAAGTACTGGTGTGTGGGCTGCTTAACATTGATTTGCTGTTCTCATAACATATTCCTAGTCCACTTATTCATACAATGAAATGCTAATGCTCTGTGACATAACCATCTGTAGTGGCAAAACAAACACTGACATACAAATGAACAAAGGCTGTGAAAAGGAATAAACATACTGTGTAATATGTTTGTTAGAAAATCTATACAAAGAGGTAGTCAGTATACATATTTCTGTATTTTATAGAAACATAGCATTCATAGAATGTATTTAATTAGTAAAGATAAAGGTCAATAAGCTTTTATATGTTTATAACAATTAAGTAGATAACAATGCTCTGTGTGTACAAATAGTGACAGATGACATTTTCACACATCTCACAAATCTGTGCTCTGCATTATTAAAATATACTATGACTCAAAGAAAAGTGTAGATACTTTCAAAGAGAATTAAACATTGCCTATATATTGTACTAAACATTTGTCTATAATGTATTGAAGAACAGTCTGGCCCTTTATGCTATGCCTTTTTTGCCAGATGCTGTGTTAGGAATTAATCTATGCATATCCCATAAACACACAGCAAGTGATGACTTTGTTCTCAAGCCAAACTAACTAGCATAAAGTGCCACACAGTGCCACAGACATGTGGAAATAAATTTCTCAATAACTATTTATTTTATTGAAAAAATAGCTAGTACAATACATAAGCAGATTTTAATTATTTGTAAAATAAACTAAACTTCCATGGAAGTAACATTCAGGTTCACTTTAAGGCTTCTTCCTCAATGACCTTCCTGCTTGTATGATAACATTAAAATAACTATTAATATGCACTGAAACAATATTATTAAACAAAGGAAGCTTCCTCGTATATTATGTGGAGGGTGCTCTAAGGACCCATATAACACCAATTGCAGCAAGAAAAGAAATTAACTAAAGGATTCCAAATATAAAGCACTCCACTTTAAGTTTGACATTAAAGTTTTTTTTAAATATATTAAAAATAAATTATCGAAACAATATATCCAAAACTATTAGTGGAAATAAGTCACCCTCCCCCCACACACATACACCTCACCTAAAAAAGGCATTAAAAACACCTACTCTGACCCTACACATCCACAAAAGTCAAAACAATATAGTACTCTTGATCATTTCTAATAACAGTCAAAATTTGATTTTAGCATGCAGAAATAATCCCAGGAAACTTTGCACAAGTCCATGTAACACATAATATTCCACACAACATATTGCTTTACAAGATAAAGATACCATATTAATGGCAGGACCAATGAAGGAAGAATGCAGTTTCAGTGCAGTAAAACAGCTTTTATTAATACAGGTATCTTTAATATATACAACTTTTTATTACAGGTTCATCTTCATCAGGTATAGCTAAGATGTACAAGGAACGGTGCTTAAATTTGCTTAAAATGCTCTGTCATTCAATTAATAATGGACATCACAATTATACAATATACAGATGAATGAGGCACTCACCACTCGTAGTTGATCAGCAAATTGTGTTTTATTCCACTCTGTTCCACTCATATAATAGTTACAGCAAGGCAGCAGTGTTATTGGGGCTCAAGAACGTTTCGAGGACTACACTGTCCTCTTCTTCAGCACAGCCCACCTGAATACTTCTCCCCCGAGGCTCGGTGATATAGCCTCTTACAGCCGAACACATTGGTGCGTGTACCCGGAACGCGCGCAACCACGTCGTCAATGACGTCATCAGAGCGACGACGCACACTCCCGGACCACACGTCCCATACAGAGTCATCACCATGACAACCCACCACCACCTATATACACAACACCATCTCACAGAGCCCATATGCCCATCTACTACATAAACAATGTACTTAGACATTAATGCAGTGTCTATCAAAGCGAACTTTTCCAGTGTGCAATTTTTACAGTATTCTTCTTGAAGAAATATGGCTCTGTAAGACAAAAAGTAATTAAAAGCATTGTTTAAAACCATTATTACTATATATTCTACACAAGAACAACACTCTTACTTAAATATGTTCAAATTTATATCCATTGCATATGTGATTGAATTGAACTTAATAAACACCCTCATTATAACTTAACGGAACCACCAGTATTCAATCCTCTCATTTAGACCCAGCGGTGTTACTGTCTGTAATGTATATGTCCATCTAGCTTCCTTCTGCAAGAGAATTTTTTCTCTATTACCACCTCTTTTTAATTTTGGCACCTGGGAAGAGGTGGTAATAGAGAAAAAATTCTCTTGCAGAAGGAAGCTAGATGGACATATACATTACAGACAGTAACACCGCTGGGTCTAAATGAGAGGATTGAATACTGGTGGTTCCGTTAAGTTATAATGAGGGTGTTTATTAAGTTCAATTCAATCACATATGCAATGGATATAAATTTGAACATATTTAAGTAAGAGTGTTGTTCTTGTGTAGAATATATAGTAATAATGGTTTTAAACAATGCTTTTAATTACTTTTTGTCTTACAGAGCCATATTTCTTCAAGAAGAATACTGTAAAAATTGCACACTGGAAAAGTTCGCTTTGATAGACACTGCATTAATGTCTAAGTACATTGTTTATGTAGTAGATGGGCATATGGGCTCTGTGAGATGGTGTTGTGTATATAGGTGGTGGTGGGTTGTCATGGTGATGACTCTGTATGGGACGTGTGGTCCGGGAGTGTGCGTCGTCGCTCTGATGACGTCATTGACGACGTGGTTGCGCGCGCTTCCGGGTACACGCACCAATGTGTTCGGCTGTAAGAGGCTATATCACCGAGCCTCGGGGGAGAAGTATTCAGGTGGGCTGTGCTGAAGAAGAGGACAGTGTAGTCCTCGAAACGTTCTTGAGCCCCAATAACACTGCTGCCTTGCTGTAACTATTATATGAGTGGAACAGAGTGGAATAAAACACAATTTGCTGATCAACTACGAGTGGTGAGTGCCTCATTCATCTGTATATTGTATACTACGTTGTCACACTGTGGAGAGAGGTGGATAGAGTGAGAGCACCCCCGGGAGAATAATTGGCCTAAAGTAACATTGAACTTTTCCATATAACGAATTGTGGAGTGAACTCTGAGTGCGGATATCTTCTGTATTGGACATCACAATTAGAGACAGACACATGAAATATTATATACAATATAATAATATACAAGAATGGATAATTTTCTTTGCAGATGTTAAAGGTCATCCCTGATTTTTTCTGACACGTTCCTACTGAATAAAAGCAGTATTTATATTAAAGACAGATAACAGGCTAAAAGTAAATGACGGCAAAGGCACTTGTAACAAAATGGATAACAAATTAAATATAGCAGTTAAAGCTAAATATTCCATTAAGTTCTTTCACTGACATAGTGCTTAGTTTGTCATTGTAAATTAATTAGCTCTACAATTTTTAACATAATTCCCCTTTCTTTTGGGAAAGGGTTCCATTTCTAGTACTTGCACATAATATGGACATGTAGTGTGACCCAAAATTTAAAATAAATGCTAAATGGCATTATAAGCTTCTTGTTCCTTTTTTCTGTTACTGATATGGCCTTTTTTGTTATTAAATGTAAACCCTTAGAAATTAAATAACACTAATGGTGTTACAAATAGCAAAGGCCCTGATCTTAACAGTAAGTCTTCCACTACTGCTGAACTTCCAGCTGTTGTATGGTTAGGAGTGATGGAATTTATAATCCCAAACAGCTTTCAGTCCAACAGTTGACTACCTCTTTTCTAGAATACTGTGATTCTATGACTGGAAAATTAAAGCATAAATTATTATAGTCCTGAATGCTAGAGACTTTATTAATGAGTCTGAGACATCTCTAGCATCCAAGGAATTCATTACAATATATTTGAAAGGTAAACATGTTGACAAGTCAAACATATTTAATATAAAGGGAAAGTTAAACACATGATAAAACATGTTATTAGAGGATTATAAAATATGTTTTACAATCATTGGTGGATCTTGGACAGTTTAAACTAGGGTCTTCAACCCACACTTTGAAAATTAACGGGTTTTATAATATTAGGTAGGTGAAAATAAAAGATGTCAACGGCAGTTTTATAGTCAGGGTTTAGTATTGTGTTGCCCATGCCAGGAGCAAACAACAACAGATCGTTTTTCACAAAGGCCTTTGGGTTTCCACCCAATTAAATCAATGGGACAGCATAATTCATTCATGATTCTATTGTATGTGGTTACTGCTAATGTACAGTACAGGGTTATATTTTCTTCCATTTATTCTGCACCTACAAAACACGTCTACACTGCACTTTGCATCCTAAAAACCACCGTCTCACAACAAGTGGATGCATAAAACACAGTCATGCATGCGCCCACAAGCATCCTCTCATTGACAAACTGAAAAATCAATATAAAAAATGCCCTGATACAATCTGTTCAAGGTCTCACAAGACCCTGACAGCACAGGCATACCTAACATGAATCCTCCCAACTCGTGCACTACACAAGGGGTGTCTGCTGCATCTGATACAAATGAACTTATTTTTCTGTGTACTAAACTTCAACCTCATAGTTCCTGACACGTATACATAACCCCACAATCTGTCGGATGAATGTCCCTAATGTACCAATGTGCAATCTGGAAAAGATACCATTCCCCAACAAACGTGTGCCATGTCACGTCCCTCCCCCATGAAGGAGAAGTAACAGCAGCAAGTGGACTAACACTCTGGTCAAAACAGCATGTAAAAAGCTACATGCTCACCCAGATGAACCCATCCTCCCACTGATCCCCTCAAGCTATATAAATTCACTTGTCTGCATCCAGTTTGCCCATTTTATATAGGTGATGCACTAAATTTTGATGCTGCAGAGCTGTGTGACTGGGGATGTGTGGCGAGTACATCACCTTGGCGATGTAGACAAACATTACCATAAGCACTAAGAATTACGAATGCAAGGAGAGAGGAGGAGAAGTTCCCCATTAGCATACAGGACTGTCAAACTGCTGTTGATTTATAAGGCATGCCCTCCTTTACAGATCGCCAGCAGTAGACAACTCCGAAGTCTGAGAATATCCTCTATGGCACTCAAAGGTTTAGAAAACTACATTACACCAACCAATACAAAATCATTCTCTCAGCTCTGACATTTTTTTTATTCATATTTGTACTGCACAGACAACATTTTTGTAAAATTGGAATATGGAATTTATCCCATTGGCTGGTAGAGATGACTCCAACATATTGCTTTTGCAATGCATTGGACACACTTCTAGCAGAAAAGGGTTAACAAATTTGAGGAAGTAGGCGACTGATCACTGGCGGCTAATCCCTGAGCTCTCTACCAGCTTGCTACCTCTCTCCTTGTTCTGGCTGCATGTCACATGCAGTGAGAAACCAGTAAGTTGCTGAACTTAACTTTCCCACCCCTCCTCTGCCCTTTCACCACTCTGTCACTCCTCCTCCTCCATCTCTTTTGTCACCCTGCCACCCACACAGCAGATGACAAAAGGAGAAAAGGATAGGGAAGGTGGCAAAAGAAACAGAGGAGGGGTGACAGTTGCAGAGTGGCAAATGGATTGAGGAGGGGTGAGAGAGTGATGAACTCATTGTCCTAGAATTAAGTGGTTTCCCATGAGGGGATAGCACTGGGAACAGTTGAAGCCCTGTGTTTGTGAGCTGAACAGTTCATCTCTACTTTTGGTCAAGCACTCATATCCTATCTCTGATCTCTCACTCCCCTTCTCTGAGTGCAGAATGACAGGGAGGAGAGGAGACACCAGAGCGGCTATGGATCTACTTATTTTCAGAGTATACTTCCTATCTCTGTGTCTCTCTCTCTCTTTCCTCTGATTCTGTGGTCTTGTTCTGTATCTCAGTGAATGTCCAACCACAAGTAAGTTGAGGGTCTGTTGTTTTGCAGTTTTTATAGTGTATTTTGAATTTTGGTTTTAACTTTGCTTGTTTTGATTGGTCTGATTTGTGTTTTGTTATGGAGATGTAGGCTATTGCCATGAAACTTTGTTCTTCCCCTGTTTTCATTTGAATTTCCCTTGTTCTCCTGGAGTTTGATATCAAAATGGGTTAGCTGTCAAAAACCTGTTAGGCATGTGTTCAAGCAATAGAATTCCAGGTAATAGAATTTCCATGGTACAGTTATGTATGTGCTGGCTGTCATGCTTGTTTTACCGGACACAATGTAATTGAGCCCAAGTTCTAGGTAGAGCTATTGTGCAATATCAGGCTCAACCCCCAAAAAAACCTCTTGGCTATGGCTATGTTACAATAATTCTATGTTCAAATATAAATAGCAATATTAATGTATCTATCATAAAAGCTAAAAATGGGTTCATATAAACCTGATACACTATGATATACTATGACTCATGTTACATACAAACATACAAACCTATTCTAGTATGATTTCAGAAACGTAGAAAAATAAGCACCCACATAATTTCACCATATCACCACTAAAATTGCAGAATCGATAGATTAGAGCAAACACTGTCATTTGGTTTCTTTTTTGTAATGGGCATTTATTTATTTTTTTAATTACAGCATACAAAACACAAACAAAAGAAAACAAAAAACAACAGTTTACATTTTGAACATGAATGTGTTAGGATTACATTTGGTACATATGTAAAACAGAATAAAAATGTAATAGTGAGGCGTTATTAGAAACTAAAATCAAAAAAAATTCTCTACATCAGTGGTTCTAAAACTTTTTTGTTCAGGGCATCCCTAACACATAATCTAGAACATTCGGGGCACCACTAACATATTTAAGGTAATTCATCAAGGGCATAATGAAGGGTACAATAAATAAATATACAGTTATTATTAGGTCTTACAATCATTATAACAAAACTAAACATATTGTGCATAACAATTTCTATAAATATTTAAAAGTGCATTTTTGTTAGTCTTCATAAAAATCACAGGGCACCCTAAGTTGATGTTGTGCCACGGCATCCAGGTTGAGAATCACTGATCTACATATTCCTCATTCTTCAAATATAGTAATAAATTTCAGAGTATGTGGGTTGCAGAGGAAGATTTGTATTTTATTGTTTGTATCTTTATTTTGAATACTTTGTTGATTTATCTCTCTACTGTAATCTGATTTGCTATAAATCTTATAATTTTATGTGGTTTTCCTTCTTCATAACTATTCATTTTAATTTCTTTACCCCTTACGACTGCCAAATCTGGCGCGTGGGTGGCCGTTAAGGACAACATACATTTTTTTTCTTTAGAGCACCGAATTCTGGGATGTCAGTGTGGCATGCAACTGTGCTGCCATCCCAGAATTCCATGACATACTAGGACCATCACCGCCCCTTAACGTCTGGGACCGGCATGAGGGTCTTGGCACATCATGTGTCACTAAGGGTTTAAACTTGTGTGAAAAAGTTACTTATTTGTAAATGTAGCAATTTTATTGAATATATTTTTTTATTAAATTATTACAAATAAATAAGCCAAAGTTAAGATGCTGCAGATTGTATCATTTAAGACACAGTTTTGCCTTCACAATTTTGGAGATGACATAGTGAATATGTTATAAAATATATGTAAAACACATTACTTTTTATTTCCAAAGGTACAGTTCTTAAGAAAACTAGTATCATCAATAGCCATCTCACTTTTTTCCTGATTTCTTTGTACTTCATTAGCATATAGCAGTTGTTATTTGTAGCCGAACAGTACTTGACTGTATATTTTTATGATTATATTTTGGCTATGACCACTAAAGTACTAGAAGTGTTCAGGCTTTAGCTTATGTGCTTGACCTTCTGAACATCAAGATTTGCATAATTATTGTTTTGTAAACCACTGGATCAGGGCTGTAAATGAAACATTCAGAATACTAAAAGGATGACAGGCAAGCTAGAACTGGCATTGTTATTTTATTTAGTCACATTATGATATTATGTAATGAAAATACATTAAATACATTATATACCCTGTTAAAGTAATCAATTACCAAATAAGTTGTCCTATATAGACATTCTATTTATTCTTCTGCTTTCTGTCACTTAAATGGTGTCCCTTATAGTGTTTATAACTTTAAACTTACATTTTTCTCTTTGTTAGTTGTTAATAATAAATGATACGTTTTTATTTATTTTTTTAAACGGATACTAATTATATAATTAATGAAAAGTAAATGTGTTTTGCAAGTCCAAGCATGTTCTATTTTATAGGGAACTAGTTGAACAGCCCATTACACGGACCACAGTGCCTCTGGCAGCCAGTCACGGGGCAGTCATGCGCAGCAGAGACTGCTCGCGCCATGGCTGATAAAGAGCTGGACGCTCCTTCGGAGCGCCCAGCTCTGTATCAGCCATGGTGCGGGCAGTCTGTACTGCGCATGACTGCCGCACGCGCAGCAGTGTCTACTGCGCATGTCGGGCGTTATACACAACTTAGCGAATTATTATATAGGATGGGTGAAAAGTCCAGTTTTTTCCCTAGGACATTTTGGAAAAATACACAATTTTTCACTTTTTCCATGGACAATTCGTCTGAAACTTTTACTCCTTCTTGGCTAACTCTGATGGTGTTATGGGACTCTGATTGCTGCACTCGACGTGATGAAGAGGGGGGCACCTTTTTCCATATGATTTGAGTCTGTTCGGGGGTCCAAACATTTTGGTCCCAGGTCTTTAACAGTTTGTCACACCAATTCAAGAGGTGCATCCTGCCATTGCGAAAGATAGCCCTCTTGTCCACTGATCACAGTGAGATACACTGCGGCTTCATGAGGATATTTCTTTGTGAGACTTTAGATCTGGCCCATAGGATACTAGCTGCTGTTTTGATGTCAGATCAGCCCCCATCATATGTTGGCTGCTTGAACCTCACAAATCAAACTATTCTGCATTATAGACTCATCTTATTACTTAGAGGCTGTGTGTTGTGGCTCGAGAAGATTTGGGACCCCTGATTTTCCTCTTTCATTATTTTCCTTTCTCCCCCCTTTTTTTCTCTCCTGGTGGTGGGTGTCATTTGGTCTGAATTTATTTATGAAGACCTTGTGCCTAGGCAGACTTGGGTGTAAGATATGTGACTGGGGATGGCATGCAATGCTTTTCATGTTAGGAAATTCCCCTGCTCCCTCATTTTGCACTGTGCACATGTTCCACTGTGCTATTTAAGGTGTTGACTGTGCCCACAATTTCCCCACATGTTCTTCTGTGCTATTTAAGTTGTTGACTGTGTCCATAATCCCCCCTTTTTTGTCTCTTTCCTTGTTGTTGTTGGGTTTTTCCCTCAAAATGTCATTGACTATATATACACTTTGAATACTTAGTTATGCCTCTGTATTTTGCTACTGTACTGTTATATATATATATATATATATAATATATATAAATGCTTACATAGTTTCTTCATATACAGAGTAAGTTCTTTTTCTGTATATGTTGCACAAGTTACTGTACATGTTTTGTGCCAAAAAACTTTACATTTTCCTTCATGACACTGTGTAAGCTATCTTAAGAGGTGTGCCAACAAATTGCTCCACAATGAGCTGCTTACCCCTCTGGCACTCAAAGGGTTAATATGATTCACTATAATAATATAACAATGCAAGAAAGGTAGTCTTCTTGATAAATTTCACAGTGGTGAGTGAAAGTTTGTTGATCACAATAAACATAGAACCTGGTTTTCTACTGAAAAAGCCCAGTGTGTGCTAGTTTTTTCAGTCTTAATCCTCATGCGGTGGTACCAAGTCAGTTATTTTTTTTGTCAGTGTATCCACATCCATCTCTTGGTCGATGGATGGATAGATAGATAGATAGATAGATAGATAGATAGATAGATAGATAGATAGATAGATAGATCCAATCTCTGGCTAGAGGAATGCACAACATCGTAAGCATGCTTGATAATTTCTTACTATCCTCCAATACACACACAAACACACTTACTTTAGGAGTGGAAGGTGTCTCAATAACAGAGACAGCTGGCATGAGACTTCCAGTAATATTTTTTTTAACTTCCCCTATCAGTGGGAAAGTACGGAGGATGGAGTTCTTGTTCCATTTTCTTGAGTGGTTTGTTTTGTTGTTTTTTTGTTTTAATTTTATTCATTAGTATGAAGTATATGTACCCCATATTTAATTATTTTTTTAAATGCATCATGACTAGAAATGCGTGGCTTCCATGAAAATTTGCAATTTTCAGTTTTTCTGCTAGAATTCCTACTCATAGAAAGTGTAATGTCCTCCTTTTCACTAACATCAATTATTTTCCTGCAAAAAATGACCTGTTTTCTGCATATGCTTTCTATGGCCAAAAAAATTCACACTGACATAATAAAAAAACTGTATCTTCTTAATGTGCTGCATGGTCATGGATTCGTAGTAGACACAGTCAGAAACTACAGAGTGTGAGAGAAAGATAGAGAGAGACAAAAATAAAGTTTAACCCTTTGAATGCCAGAAGAATATGAAGCCCATTGCGTTGCATACCCCTCTGCCACTTAAAGGGTTAAATACAGTTGCAACTTGCTTGTTGGAGAATGAGTAAGATGAGTTGGAGGGATGCTACAGATGTATTGAAATCCACAAGCAACAGCAGTACTGGGAGCCCACTATGCTGAACATGTAGTTCTGACAACTACACAACACCACCAGGGACTACTGGTAATATTTTAAAAAGTTAAAACTTAAATGTAGCTGTGTGCAATAGCCTGAGCCAGCTGCTGTATTTTCTGCGATTGTGATGCATCTGAAACTACGGCCGCCATGTCACATTTATCACCCCTGAGAAAGGTGAAAAAGAGTGGTGGTGTTGGTGATACCTTTACAGTGGTAAAGACAAAGAAGACAGCATGAGAACTTTTCTTGGTTCAAATTGAGGAAAAGTGGCAGAGAGCCATGAAGATTGAAATGGGTACTACCACCTCCAGCAGTCACATTATGGTGTTTAAAAATTTATTTTCTGCTGCTTAGTCATCTCAGTCTGGACATCATACAGTATGTAACAGCAGGATGAGAGTGGGGAGACTAGGAGTGACAGCAACATGGGACAGATAATGATGGATGTGGTTCTTGGTATTCCTCCTAGTATTAATGCTGAGGCAGAAGCAATGCAAGCCATTACAGGTGCACTTGGTCAAAAACATCCTTCTGTGCTTCCTCCAGCCTTGAAATCATGGAATTGTTTTTCTTTGAAAGCATGGACTGTGCAATTGTCATTTGTCATCAACTGCAATGTTTTCACTGTGTGACAAGGTTGGGAAGCAGGGGAAGGAGGGACCACACCTGTACTAATAAAGCACATGCGGTATAACCTCCATAAAGTGCATGTTTAACATGTTGAACTGTTCCCCAATAAAAAAAAAAGTCAAATCCTTCTGTCACTGTGCCCCTTTTCTGTTCCCAGTGCTAAAAGCAATTTAGACCAAAGTCACACACAAATGTTCTTGAGGCAAGTGCAACCTTTCTACCAGCCCTGAACATTGAAAATTACACTAACACCCATGTCATCATTATCTTTTTGCTAGGGTCCAGGGTCAGGTTAATATGTCAGTTACTGCCCCCCAACACCTTCAGGGTCCTCCTCAGATTTAAAGGAGTAGACTACAAGACAGTCAAATGTCACTGGCTGCAGTTCATTTCATGCATCTGCAGCTTTGTGGGATCATCGATGGTGTAGGCTACATTACTGCTGGCTGCTGCCCACTGATATATAATAATATTTACCTAGTGAGTAATGACAATCATTTAGTCTGTACTCTGGTTACATGTCCACATATCTGCTTAGGAGAACTTCTTGCAATAATGTCAAACTTTTTTAAATGATAAATAATGTACAAAGAGAAATTAGTCCAGGAGGAAACAAACATTATCAGTTTGTCTAACATGCCCCTTCTTTCAAACCTTCAAACTATCTTAATATTTTATATGCAACATATTAATAAATAAGGTACAGAGGAAAAAAATGTCCATTAATGCCAATAAACTTCCACATTTACCTCCCATTGGCATAAGTAGCCAAGCAAATTAGATTTAGGCAGATATAACACTAACATTCATTTTTTTTTGCAGTTGAATAAGTACATACCCCCTAATATGTCCTGTTTAACTTTTTTATGAGTTAAAAAAAAGACTAACTGTATTTGACTTTATAAAATTACAAGTCTGGGATTATATACGCTGGCGTTGATGTAATAAGCAGATCAGGATCAATTATGGGACAACCCAACTGACCTTATGAGGGGAAGTAAATGTGGGCATTTAAACCAAACAATTAGTTGCTTTGTAATACATTGGATGTCTCTTCAGCATTCAAGGGATTAAAACCCCTATTAAAGCAAATTGAAATTCTGGGAATTGGAATTTTCTCCCAAATGTGCATCTGGTTTACTCCAAATGAGTTTAAGTTCTTTTCAGTACTTCAGACTCAGTGTTTGATTCTGGATCATCATGCTATGACCACTGATCAATTTCTCCTCCTCCTCAGACTCAATGGATGCTTCATGGTCCTTCCAGCTAGCACACACTATGAGCCTCTGTGGCCTTAGTTTTTCTAAATTAAGCGCTGAAAAACAGTCTAGAACCCTCTCTCCCTCTCTAGCTGCTACTATTGTGTTTCACTTCAAGGAAATAACATGTTTATGGTGTGAAAATGTAAAGTACTTGTAAGTAAAGAGGTGAAGCCATTGAAAAAAATACCTAGAACTTTTAGTAATAGGCAAAAATGGTGAAGATTTTAAGGACTGGTTTATGCAGATCTTTTTGCGGAAACACAATTGGAACTTTCACCCACCCCTCTATCTAATAGACACACATAGACAACTTCTGTCTTGTTCTCATTGTTGCCACTGTGACCCAACAAATTTAGTAATATAATTTACCCATATCATCTTGGATCTTTTTCTTGGGTAATTAGTATTGTTTGATACATCTACTGTCAGCTTTTCTTGCTATGTAGCCTGCCCATTTTCATTTTATGCGCTTTACATTTTCAGTGATGTCATAGAACTTTGCTGATAAATCCATGCACACATTATTTGGTCTCTTTTTGTTATGTTCTAACATATAGTGTCCAAGGTAGACATATTTGTTCATTTTTTCTAGTTCTTATCCATCTTATGTGATTTGTCTTGGTAAGGTAAATTTTTTAAACATGACTTGCATTTTGATTATATTCATCTTCAGACCAAAATTTTTGCTTTCCTGTTGCAGGGCTTCTTCTTGTAGGTCTTGGAGGTCAGGACTAATGGGAAAGAGTATGAGATCATATTGTATTATGTTAGTAATCTCCATTGATCTTAAAAGGATAGTAAGGGTTCATTTTAAGTTGATTTAATATTGTAGACGTTAAAAAAAGGTTAACACCTATGTAAGTCTTATCGCTCAAATCTTTATGGTTTGAGAGATATAACTTGCTAAAGTTAACTTTTCCTGGCTGTTTCACTCAAGTCTGCCATCTAGCTGACAGCTGCAGATTCCAGTCATTTGACCAGACAGAGGCTCTTCAGCAGAGCTGAAATCACTCTATTTAGAAATAAATACTTCATTGGAACAGTCTATAAAGTGTGCTTGCAAACCAGGCACACTTTGTTGACCGTTCTAAATGAAGTATTTGTCTTTAGATACCATTATATCTGCACTGCTGAAGAGCCGCATCTGGTCGCACAACCAGATTCTGCTTCTCACAGCTTTACAGCTCGTCAAGCAGAAAGGGGAGGGACCAGATAACTTTATTTTCCTATATCTTTCAAACCATAATGGTTTGAGAGATACGAATAAGTGCAAGTACTCTCTTTTAATTGTATCTACCATATAGTTAATACTTTTTTCTGACATTACTATCCCTTTAAGTCTTCTTTTGTCCCAACTAAGTTTGCAGAAAATCTTTTTCTAAACAAGCAGAAAATAGTTTCGGGGAGATTGCATCTCCTTGTCAAGTGCCTTTTTCTATGTTGATCTGGACTTTATCATTGTTTTCTAGATCTGTATTGATGCAGTTGCATTTTGGAGAATGTTGACATAAGCTCTGTCTATTCCTTGGCTGACCGGGGCATCAATTATTTCTTGGTTTTTCACAGAGACAAATGCCTTTTCAAAGTCAAGGAATGCTATACATAATGGGAGGTTGTATTTATTATGTCACACTATAACTTGTTGCACTGCCTAGATATGGTCCATTATACTGAAACCTCTCCTAAAGCCTGTTTGTTCTTTAGGTTGTGCCGCATTAAGCATTGTTTCCATTTTTCTTAACAGAATCTTTGTGAAAACCTTGCATATGACTGGCAATAGACTTATTGGTCAGTAGGTGGTTTTAGATCCTCTTTATCACTTTTTTGTGCAGTAGGATGACTTCTGCAGTTTTCCATGTTTAAATCACTTTCATTGATTTTTTTTGCAGCTTCTGCGTCTTCTACCAAACATCTGGCACATCTTCAGCCTCTGTCACTGCATTCACTTGCTGTCCTTCATCCTTATAAATATTTAAATAAAATTCTTCCACTCATTTTAGTATTTGTTGTAGAATTTGTGCTGATGTACCATCTTCAAGGTTTAATGCAACGCATTTCATATCTAATGACACTTAACTCCCTCATAAAGTGTTACTAGATATGAAATGCATTGGAGAATCTGCTTGGACCTTTAATATTTATGTATTGTGCTATGCTCAGAGGCATTTTACATTCAATATTGGATACGTTACCTTTGTAAGGACTTCCATCCTAATATTTATTGAACAGCTGCCGGCAGCATATTAATTTCCATTGAAGGGACTGATACCAGAGAAATCGGTGCATACAAACAGAGAATATCAACGTACCTTTTGCCTGCAGTCCATTTAACACTGCTCTACTATAGATGATCTGACTGGGATACAGCTTGGGAATAAATCCCCAATTACAAGTACACACTGTTTCAGCTTGTGTTGTTAGCCCAATATCCAACAGGGTTGGAGTGAGTACAACAAATGGGGGAAGATCACTTATTACACCCCTGCTTACATAAGGGAGAGGTAGCCCATCTATATATCTATAGCTTCTATATTTAATGGAATTGATTCATATTTGGATGGAGCTGTCTTATTCTATATTCCTTCTACACTGTATGATACCGGTATCTATCTAATTTTTGGACTGTTTTTATATGTAATTGCAGTAATCTTTGTTTGCTATTATTCAATGTACCTGGAACATTTGCATGCAGAGCTTAGTGTATTTATTTTATGTCATAATTTATCTATTTAGTAAAATGTACATATTATATTACGTGCCTCTATGTTTGTTTTTCCTTGACTCAATGCCCTGTAGATCATATTGCCAATTCAGATCTATAGTTATCTTATTTACCTCTCTCCTTTCATACTAATACTTATTGTTGTCGCACAGAATTTTTTGCACACATTCTGTTTTGAATAGTAGCAAGTGGAATATTTTTTAGATAGTAGCATACTGATGATTTATATAATTCTTCTGATTTTGCAGAGCACCATTTTTCCACTGTTTTTGTAGTCATCGCATTTTGGGGTTTCAGGAATAGGATCCTAATTTGTCACATTCTGCATCCTGATCTGATCAGGATGTTTAGATGAGAAAGATAATGCTACCCCTTCACTCTTTATTTAAGGACTAGTTGAACAGCTCGTTACACGGGCCACAGTGCCTCTGGCAGCCGGTCACAGATCAGTCACGCGCAGTAGAGACTGCCCGCGCCACTGCTGATACAGAGCTGGACGCTCCTTCGGAGCGCCCAGCTCTGTATCAGCCGCGGCGCAGGCAGTCTGTACTGCGCATGACTGCCGCACCCGCAGCAGTGTCTACTGCGCATGTCGGGCGTTACACACAACTTAGCGAATTATTATATAGGATATTTTGACTTAAAAGATAAATCGTTAGCCCCTCCCTTTCTGGGGTGGCTAGAGAGAATTTGGTTACGATGCAACCCCACAAATTCTGCAATGGAGGGGTTAATGACAGATAAGTCGAGTTGGGGTGGTAGGGTAGTTTAACTTTAATTTTAGTAAATCCCTCTGTTCCAGAAATGTTTTAGCACATTTCGGGCTCGATTCAAATGTTGGCGTCGCCAGAAAAAACTGGAGACGCTGGTTTTAACGTCAGTTGAGCAATGCAAATGTTCTACTAGAAACAAGCGACGCCAGTTCTGAAACAGACATCACCCGTCGCCAGAACAGCAAGATCTCACCCATAGAGGATAATGTACAAATGACGCCAAAAGCTATTCAAATGTTGGAGTTAGGGCTAACTCGCGTTAAATCGCAACATTTCTCTCCAGAAATCTAACGCCTATATTTTTTGGAGAACAGCACACAAGTAAGAGTAGAAAACCAACGTCTCCAGTTCTGAATAGCATTCTCTGTGCTTTTCCCTACCCAGCCACTAGGGGAACACAGAGAAGGCTTTCAGCACCATGGACAGCTTTGAATGCCATAGGGATGTGCACTGCTCACCCCTGTGGCATTCAAAGGGTTAAAATCAATAAAACTAGTACACCAAGCACTACACAATGCCCCCTTCCACATTCCCCCCCCTTAGGGACGATTTGCACAAGGCGTTGTACAACGCGACTCCAGGCAGCTGGGCACAATGCCACCGCGAGAGGAGAGGTATTGGAGGAAGCGGGCAGCAAATACAAGCCTACCACCCGCTTCCTCCAATGTCTCTGTCCCCTCCTCCCGCTTTTTCCAATGCCTCTCTATGCACCAGGGTTTTATTATGCTGCGGGCTTCACAGCCGCCCGCAGCAAGGGGAAAAAATAATAAATAAATAATAATAATAAAGAATAAGATGAAATAAAGAAGAAGAAGAAATAAAGAATGTATACATAAAGCTGAGGGAAGCGCTGCAAGCACAGGGCAGCCTGCTCCCTCAGTTGTATTTAACCATTTGAGTGCCAGAGTGGTACTCAACGCATTGCTTTGCAATGCGTTGCGTACCACTCTGGCACTCAAAGGGTTAACTTAGATCTCATCTATTTATAATGCCCTACTTACTGTGTCCCTTTGCTTTTAGTACTTTTGCTCCACTCTCAGTTTGAAGAAGAGTGGAGCAAAAGTACTAATAGCAATGGGACACAGGAGGTAGGGGGTTAACAATGAATGAGATCTAAGTTAAACTGTCTAATTACAGTATTTTAATTAAAAAAAGTTTAAAACACACACACACATATATATAGGCAATGTATGTAGTCCATACGTTGCCTATTAACCCTTTGGGTACCAGAGGGGTAGGAAACATGCTAAGCAATGCTTTCCTACCTCTCTGTTACTCAAAGGGTTAATTGTGGAATAAAAGACAGATTTGTCCACTACATGGAAGTCCATGAGGTGGATGTGGATGGGGTTAGTATGTCCCATATATGCAATATATGTGACATACTAAGGGGGGGGAATGTGGAAGGGGGCATTGTGTAGTGCTTGGTGTACTAGTTTTATTGATTTTAACCCTTTGAATGCCACAGGGGTGAGCAGTGCACATCCCTATGGCATTCAAAGCTGTCCATGGTGCTGAAAGCCTTCTCTGTGTTCCCCTAGTGGCTGGGTAGGGAAAAGCACAGAGAATGCTATTCAGAACTGGAGACGTTGGTTTTCTACTCTTACTTGTGTGCTGTACTAGAAAAAAAATAGGCGTTAGATTTCTGGAGAGAAATGTTGCAATTTAACGCGAGTTAGCCCTAACTCCAACATTTGAATAGCTTTTGGCGTCGTTTGTACATTATCCTCTATGGGTGAGATCTTGCTGTTCTGGCGACGAGCGATGTCTGTTTCAGAACTGGCGTTGCTTGTTTCTAGTAGAACATTTGCATTGCTCAATTGACGTTAAAACCAGCGTCTCCAGTTTTTTCTGGCGACGCCAACATTTGAATCGAGTCCTAACTGTGGCTACTAGCCATGGTAACGTTGTCAACTATGTGGTCAAATAGTCAGAACCAGTTGAGACAGATTTGGACCAGGATGGATACACTTTCTCGTTAACTGACGTAGTAGAGCACCCAGAGGCACAAAGCAAATAAATGACCAAAACTTGAAAAAATCATGCATTTAAGTATGCATCAGAATTTAGATTTTGGAACAACAGTACAGCTTCCATTGGTGGGAAGATGAAACAGGAAAATCCTCACTGAGGCAACAATGGAAAATACTGAGTAGGCGTTATCACCAGGGGCCTATTAGTTTAGGCAAAATCATCAAAACCGAACAGTAAATATACCGTTTCTCCAGATGTAAGTTATAACCCTACCAACAGGCTGAGTTATAAATGTAGGCTTCATAAATCCAATAGCCATCCAACATGCACCTCCCCATGGAGGAGAAAATGGCATGAAGGCCTTCCTTTATCACCTCATAAAAGTCTAGGATACTCTGCCAACGTACTGGTCTCTGATCTCATTGCCTACCATACCAAACAGTATGAACCTGGTGTTGTATATCCTGGGTCTCTGTCAGTGTCTTATTCTCCTGGGCTGAGCACCAGGATTCTCTGGTTCCAGAGGCAACTGTGGTGTGGGTTATCCACTGGTCTGTGCAGCACACTTGGTGCACCTGCATTTTAACCTTCTCTTCCATCAATATTTAGTACATGTTGTGAAACGTAAACTTGTGTTTGCTGCAGAGTAAAAGAATTGTTACTAGAACACTACCATTGCCATTTATTTTAGTTGTTGGACTTAACAGAATCAGGATCCAGGGGCACAGGATCCAAAATGACAGGCCAAATTTATATCAGAAAGATATCAGAGGCCAAGGGAGGTGACAAAGAACACAAGCTAGGTGTAGGACACAAAAGGAGGCACTTTTCACCATACAGTGGAATGCACTTTAAGCTGCTATTTAAAGGATCGGGGCAGTGAAGAGGGTTGGCAGAGTATAATCCACATGAAAACACCCCCGGAAAATTGAAAAGGATACTTTCCAGGTAGAACAGGATACACTTGTCACTTTGTAATATATGTGATTTTGAAAGTGCTTTCTAAAGCTTTTTAGAAGCTTTATTAACTCTTTGTTGCATACCCTTCTGACATTCAAAGGGTTATCCTAATTTTATTGTTTTCATGGAAAACAATAGGAGATATTTGGTTTTATTAGTATTGGTAGGCTGGAATACAGATACTAAAATGTCACACTGCTCCCCATCCCAACTGCCATTCCTTATTGGCCAGTGATAGCTCATGTATATAAACTTAAAAATAAATAATAATCTTAGAGAGCTAAAAACATTATTATAGTAAAATAACAATATGTACCTCTTCTTAACTGAAGCATATGTCTGCTAAATATGCTTTTTTGAAATAATTTAAGCAAACATATAAATTAAAAATAAAAGCATAAAATATACTTTTTATTTGTTCACCAGCAGAATGATTCACATAGTATTTTCCCAATAATAACAGTCAGACTTCTTCATTAGATTCCTAATAGTCATAATTTACTGTAGTTAGTGCAACACATAAAGTTACATATATGCATGAACATTGGTCTGGACAGTCTTTGTATTTTTCAGTTTCAAGACTATTTTCTGACTGATTCTTAAAAATAAAAAAAGGAAATTAAAATAAACTTACACATAATTGGAGCCAATTTGCTCCTTTTCTGTCTGCCTCATAATTTCAAGAAAACAGAATGACAGAGAAAAGCAGCAGCCCAACAGGAGACTGATAACTGTGAAGTGAATGACTCAGAACTAGATCACAGCCGATTCAGATCATACAGAGAATACTTCATTACCACTTATTAACATGACAGCAACCTGGGGCTTACAAACAATCTTACTGATTTTGAAAAGGATTAATAATTTGCATAGACTGTAAGCATTATCACAAGGCAGGGTGCACAAACATACTGTGATAAAAGCTTACAAGATGTTCACCTCCATGACTATGTGCAAAATGGCAACAGTGATGTAAATAGAAAATACAAATTCAGTGCAGTCTGAATGTAATAAAACATATATTTCATGTCTTAACCCTATCAACAAATGTTTTAGCAAGATTATTAACGTCTGACTTTAAATGGGCAGTATAGGTCCATACAAACATTTCAATTGCTTGTTTCTGCCTCCAGCCCATTTGCTACGCACAGTTTGAATCAGTGAATTGGTATAAGGATCCAAAGCAGCTTCAGTATCCCTGACTGATTTTCCACTCATTTTCTATTTTGGGGCAGACTTTTTTTAGTTTAAGAGATTATCCACTCTCTCCCCTCTACCCCTCCCCTCCTTGGAGGTCATGCAAGGGTATGTGTTATGTGTGTGTTTGTGTGTATCTTTGTAATTATGGCTTTGTGTCAGAATGAATAAATGTGACCGAGCGTGTGTGGATGTGTGGGGTTGCATGAGTATGAGTGAGGTAAACTTGTCTACATTGGAGTGGTTGTGTGAATATTTGAAAATAAATGTATCTACATGTGTGTGGATATGTGCTTGTGAGAGAGAAAAAGTATATGTGTCTAAATCTGAATATGTGTGCAAGTGGGTGTATCATGTGTCTGAATGTGTGTGTGAGCAGGTGTGCATATGACTGTGCATCTTGTGAGGGTGTGTTTAAACTGTGTATATCTCTATGAGACCATGTGTGTCATGAGAATGAATGTGCCTGTGTGTGTGATTTGGCATGTGCGCATGTGTCTATGTGAGTCTAAACATTATACTAAAGCCAGATACTGCTTATGAGGAATTTTCCCCTTTATGGATGAAAAAACAGGTTTGGTTGTTAATTAAATCTGCAAGTTTAATAGATGAACTGGGTCACAGTTCATGGAGTTCATAAAACCAGATATTACCTGATGACTGATGGTTACTTTGTCTGTAAGGACTGGTTTTGACATTTATGAAATACGATGAGCAAGTACAAAGATTGTACTTGTGTTGAACAGTGATGGCATGATAATCTTGCCCACGTTCACAGGTAAGCTGCAATAGGCAAGTCCTACTAAATATTAGTTTAGCAAAATGAAATGATATATACATAAAGTAGCTTGCAATGTTGAATATTGTATTAGAGTATACAGATGTACACTGTCATATTATTATTAGTCCAGATGGGCATGTCCTGGAGTGTTACAGTATAAGAAATGTATGCAACTGAGATATTGTTCTATAGAGTATTTTCATTTTGTGGAGGGTGTTTGTTGTCCATTTCTGGCTAATGTCTAATAGTCATACATTTTTTTTGGACAGGTGAAATCCTGACTCTGTCAACTTTCTTGTAGGGAGTTAAGCAAGTGGTGATTCTTGGACTTCACCTATAGTCGCATAGATGGATTAGAAATGGCTTTGTCTAGGGATGCAGTATATGCATGCCTGTAGAGGCAACCATATGATCCCTTGGGGCAACACTTGATGCGAGGACTCACACACAAACATGGTCTGGAGCAACTTTGTATAGCATATGCCAAGACAGACCTCTGAAATTTGGTAGACACTAGTGTTGAGCGAGCATGCTCGGCCGATGCTCGGATCGGCTCGAGCATCGCTCTGCTCGGCACATGGCGGTACTCGTACGAGTACCGCATGTGCTCGCCCGCCATGTTCGGGTCTCCTCCCCGCACGTTTTGCGGCTGCTGCGCAGCCAATAAACGTGCAGGGAGGCTCTGACATCGGTGTAATGCCAGCAGCCATGTTGGCTGCTGGCATTACACTGATTGGCTGGCCAGAACCCGTGGTCGGGTGCTGTATAGCACCTGACCAGCGAGTTCGGCTCAGTCTTAGCCAGGGAGAGCTGAGGATAGGAAGGGAAAGTCAGTGTAGGGAGGAAAAAAAGCAAAATTGTGAAAAAAAAGAACCAAAAGTCCTTTTTAGGACTACTGTGTGTGGGGGCAGCAGGTTATTTTGTGTGGGGGGAAAAAAACAACAAAAAAAAATATATATATATTCTGTTTAGTGTGCAAAGTTACAGATTAGAGCACATTCTGTTTAGTGTGCACAGTTGCAGATTAGAGCACATTCTGTTTAGTGTGCAAAGTTGCAGATTAGAGCACATTCTGTTTAGTGTGCAAAGTTGCAGATTAGAGCACATTCTGTTTAGTGTGCAAAGTTGCAGATTAGAGCACATTCTGTTAAGTCTTCAAACTAAAATATCAAAGTCACATATTCCATTCAGTGTGCGTCGCCGCAGTTTAGCAGCACATTCTGTGTACTGTGCAGAGTTGCAGAATAGGAAGAAATACTGTTAAGTCTTCAAACTAAAATATCAAAGTCACATATTCCATTCAGTGTGCTTCGCCGCAGTTTAGCAGCACATTCTGTGTACTGTGCAGAGTTGCAGAATAGGAAGAAATACTGTTAAGTCTTCAAACTAAAATATCAAAGTCACATATTCCATTCAGTGTGCTTCGCCGCAGTGTAGCAGCACATTCTGTGTACTGTGCAGAGTTGCAGAATAGGAAGAAATACTGTTAAGTCTTCAAACTAAAATATCAAAGTCACATATTCCATTCAGTGTGCTTCGCCGCAGTGTAGCAGCACATTCTGTGTACTGTGCAGAGTTGCAGAATAGGAAGAAATACTGTTAAGTCTTCAAACTAAAATATCAAAGTCACATATTCCATTCAGTGTGCTTCGCCGCAGTTTAGCAGCACATTCTGTGTACTGTGCAGAGTTGCAGAATAGGAAGAAATACTGTTATGTCTTCAAACTAAAATATTAAAGTCACATATTCCATTCAGTGTGTGTCACCGCCGTTTAGCAGCCTATTCTGTGTACTCTGCACAGTTGCAGAATAGGAAGAAATACTGTTAAGTTTTCAAACTCAAATATTAAAGTCACATATTCCATTCAGTGTGTGTCACCGCCGTTTAGCAGCCTATTCTGTGTACTCTGCACAGTTGCAGAATAGGAAGAAATACTGTTAAGTCTTCAAACTAAAATATTAAAGTCACATATTCCATTCAGTGTGTGTCACCGCCGTTTAGCAGCCTATTCTGTGTACTCTGCACAGTTGCAGAATAGGAAGAAATACTGTTAAGTCTTCAAACTAAAATATTAAAGTCACATATTCCATTCAGTGTGTGTCACCGCCGTTTAGCAGCCTATTCTGTGTACTCTGCACAGTTGCAGAATAGGAAGAAATACTGTTAAGTTTTCAAACTCAAATATTAAAGTCACATATTCCATTCAGTGTGTGTCACCGCCGTTTAGCAGCCTATTCTGTGTACTTTGCACAGTTGCAGAATAGGAAGAAATACTGTTAAGTCTTCAAACTAAAATATTAAAGTCACATATTCCATTCTGTGTGTGTCACCGCCGTTTAGCAGCCTATTCTGTGTACTCTGCACAGTTGCAGAATAGGAAGAAATACTGTTAAGTTTTCAAACTCAAATATTAAAGTCACATATTCCATTCAGTGTGTGTCACCGCAGTTTAGCAGCCTATTCTGTGTACTCTGCACAGTTGCAGAATAGGAAGAAATACTGTTAAGTTTTCAAACTCAAATATTAAAGTCACATATTCCATTCTGTGTGTGTCACCGCCGTTTAGCAGCCTATTCTGTGTACTCTGCACAGTTGCAGAATAGGAAGAAATACTGTTAAGTTTTCAAACTCAAATATTAAAGTCACATATTCCATTCTGTGTGTGTCACCGCAGTTTAGCAGCCTATTCTGTGTACTCTGCACAGTTGCAGAATAGGAAGAAATACTGTTAAGTTTTCAAACTCAAATATTAAAGTCACATATTCCATTCTGTGTGTGTCACCGCAGTTTAGCAGCCTATTCTGTGTACTCTGCACAGTTGCAGAATAGGAAGAAATACTGTTAAGTATTCAAACTCAAATATTAAAGTCACATATTCCGTGTAAGATGAAGAAGGCGGGTAAAAAGGGACGGGGAAGTGGACGTGATCCTGATAGTTCAGGGCGCGGGTCAGGACACGAAGAAACTGTGCCTGGTGCCAGAGGACAAGAAAGAAAGACATCCACCATACCTAGCTTCATGTCTCATTTCACAGGGCATCGCAGGACATCACTCTCGAGGTCCGACCACTGCGAACAGGTGGTCGGTTGGATGTCAGCTGATACTGCTTCCAGTCGGTTAAGCACCACCCTGTCTTCCACCAAGTCCACTCTCAGTAGCCAAGAGTCTGGTCAACATAATCCTCACTCTGATCATCCTTCCTCCCACCATACACGGTCTGGTCAAAGAAGTGATCCCACACTGGGATATAGTGAGGAGCTCGTCTCATCACCAATCCTTCATTTGACCCTCTCTCCAAGCACACTTGTAGAGGAACATGACATCTTGTGCCCTGATTCACAACCTCTAGAGGGTACCCAATCACAAGAAGGTGACAGATGTGAACGGCATTTAAGGTCAAAGGAAGTAGTGGATGATGATGATGATGATGAGACACAGTTGCCATTAAATCAACCACTATTTCCGTCTCAAGACCTTGTTGAGGAGAATGTTATACAGTTGTCAATGACTGAGTATGTGGTGGGATCAAGACATGAGGAGGATGATCAGAGTGAGGAAGTGGAGGAGGACTTGGTGGACGATGAGGTGACTGACCCCACCTGGGAAGGTGTAGAGCCGAGCGATGACAGCAGTCCTGAGGGTGAGCCATCTGCAGCACCGCAACAGGCTGGAAGAGGCAGTGGTGTGGCTACAGAAAGAAGGCGGACCGCACCAAACCGGCCCGCAAATGTTACACGGAGCACCCCCTTGCGTAAATCTACCTTGCCAAAGGGTAGGTGTTCCGCGGTATGGCGTTTTTTTAAGGAAAGTGCGGACGACAAAAGAATTGTAGTTTGCAACCTGTGCCACACCAGAATGAGCCGAGGCATGAACACTAGAAACCTCACCACCACCAGCATGATCCGACACATGGCATCCAAGCACCGTAATAAGTGGGAGGAACGCCTGGATCGCCCATCTGTGTCTGCAGGCCACACCACTGCCTCCTCTTCCCCTGTTTTCGGTGCCGGCCAATCGCCTGTCGAAGGCGCAGGCCCGCATACCTCCCGCCCTGCACCTGTAGCATCTGAAGCACCATCAGCGACCACATCCACTTCCCTGTCCCAGCACAGCGTCCAAATGTCGTTACCCCAGGCATTTGAGCGCAAGCGAAAATACCCAGCAACCCACCCACAGGCCATAGCACTAACCTCACACCTTTCCAAATTACTGGCCATCGAAATGCTGCCATTTAGGCTTGTGGACACTGAGTCCTTCCGCAGCCTGATGGCAGCAGCTGTCCCTCGGTACGCGGTCCCCAGCCGCCACTACTTTTCCCGGTGTGCCATCCCCGCATTACACCACCATGTGTCCCGTAACATCACCCGTGCCCTGACCAACGCAGTTACTGGGAAGGTCCACTTAACGACTGACACATGGACAAGTGCTTGTGGCCAGGGACGCTACATTTCCCTGACGGCACACTGGGTGAATGTCGTGGAGGCTGGGAGCGACTCGGACCCTGGGATGGCACGGGTGCTACCCACGCCGAGGATTGCGGGCCCTACCTCCATCAGGGTTTCCGCCAGCACCTACGTTATTGGCTCCTCCTCCTCCGTTTCCACCTCCGAATTCTCTACACGCAGCGCCACTCCCCCATCAGCCAGTAGCTGGAAGCAGTGTAGCACTGCAGTGGGGAAGCGTCAACAGGCCGTGCTGAAGCTGATCTGCCTTGGGGACAAACAGCACACGGCCTCAGAGCTGTTGCAGGGGATTAGTCACCAGACCGAGCAGTGGCTCTCGCCACTCAACCTGCAACCAGGCATGGTTGTGTGTGATAATGGGCGTAACTTGGTGGCGGCTTTGGAGCTCGGCAAGCTCACACACGTACCATGCCTAGCGCATGTATTTAATTTAGTGGTTCAGCGATTTCTAAAAACCTACCCCAATGTGCATGATCTCTTGACCAAGGTGCGCCGCGTGTGTGCACATTTCCGTAAGTCATCTACAGCTTCGGCCGGCCTGTTGAAGCTGCAGCAGCGCTTACAATTGCCAGCTCACCGGCTGCTGTGTGACGTGAGCACGCGCTGGAACTCCACCTTCCACATGTTGGCCCGGCTTTGTGAGCAGCAGAGGGCAGTAGTGGAGTACCAGCTGTTACACGGTCGTCGCCTCTCCGTTCAACTTCCTGTAATCAGAAGTGAGGAGTGGGAATGGATGTCAGACCTCTGCGAGGTTTTACGCAATTTTGAGGAATCGACACAGATGGTGAGCGGCGATAACGCTATTATCAGTGTAACCATCCCACTTCTGTGTCTACTGAAACGCTCGCTGCTCACAATTAAAACCGACGCTTTGCATGTGGAAGAGGTGGAAATGGGGGAGGAAGAGCTTACACAAGGTGATAGCCAGAGCACCCTCACTTCGTCTTCTCAGCGACAATTGGAGGAGGCGGAGGAGGAGGAGGAGGAGGAGGAGGAAGACACGGTTGCCTCCGCTACAGAGGGTAGCCATGGAACTTTAGTTCCATCTCTTCAGCGTGGGTGGGCAGAAGAGGAGGAAGAGGATGAGGATATTGAGAGTCATCCTCCTGGTGAGGACAGCGAAATCTTGACTGTTGGTACTCTGGCACACATGGCTGACTTTATGTTAGGCTGCCTTTCCCGTGACCCACGCGTTGTACGCATTTTAGACAACACGGATTACTGGGTGTTCACCCTTCTGGACCCCCGCTACAAAGAGAATTTCTCATCTCTCATTCCTCCGGTGGAGAGGACAAGCAAAATGGTGCAATACCAGAAGGTTCTTGTTGAAAAATTGCTCCAAAATTTTCCATCTGACAACGCTGGCGGCAGAGTACGTGCTACCTTGGCCAACCGAGAAGGGGAGAAAAGGGGAGCACACAGCAGTTCCGAGAAAGGCAGGGCAACACTCTCCAAGGCGTGGGACACCTTCATGACACCCCGCCAGCACCCTCACCCTGATGCGCAGCCTAGTGTCACAAGGAGGGAAAAGTTTTGGAAGATGGTGAAGGAGTACGTAGCAGACCGTGTCAGCGTCCTCAATGATCCCTCTGTGCCTTACAACTACTGGGTGTCCAAGCTGGACACGTGGTATGAACTGGCACTCTATGCCTTGGAGGTGCTGGCCTGCCCTGCCGCCAGCGTTCTGTCTGAGCGGGTATTTAGTGCTGCTGGTGGCATCATAACAGATAAGCGTATCCGCCTTTCCACCGACAATGCTGATAGGTTGACACTTATAAAAATGAACAAGGCCTGGATTTCCCCTGACTTCTCCACTCCACTGGAGGAAAGCCCCGGGGGAACATAAACTCACTTTATATATGTTATTTACAATGATGGGAATACTCTGTATTCCCATTCACCCCTTCCACCCAAAAAACGGGTATATGGTTGACTCTTAATCTTCTCATCCTCCTCCTCCTCTTCCATATGCCCTGTGCTATAATTTTTATATAGGGCCAGCTCACCAGCGGGCCCTGTGATATAATTTTTATATAGGACCAGCTCACCAGCGGGCCCTGTTTGACAATTTTTATATAGGTCAGCTCACCAGCGGGCCTTCTCATATAATGTTTTATTGGGTCAGCTCTCTAGCGGGCCCTCTCATATAATGTTTTATAGCGTCAGCTCACTAGCGGGCCTTCGCATATAATGTTTTATAGCGTCAGCTCACTAGCGGGCCTTCGCATATAATGTTTAGGATGGTCAGCTCTGCAGCAGACCCTCACCCATAATGTTTTAGATGGTCAGCTCAGCGCACGTTTCCCTCTTAATCATGGCCTCAGTTCAATAAAATCAAGGAAATTTTTGGGAGAATTTGCCTCTGCGCACGTTTCCCTCTTAATCATGGCCTCAGTTCAGAAAATCAAGGAAATTTTTGGGATAATTTGCCTCTGCGCACGTTTCCCTCTTAATCATGGCCTCACTTCAGAAAATCAAGGAAATTTTTGGGAGAATTTGCCTCTGCGCACGTTTCCCTCTTAATCATGGCCTCAGTTCAGAAAATCAAGGAAATTTTTGGGATAATTTGCCTCTGCGCACGTTTCCCTCTTAATCATGGCCTCACTTCAGAAAATCAAGGAAATTTTTGGGAGAATTTGCAGATGATATACAAGTAAATATACAGCAAATATTGTTTGGTAACAATTTTTCGCCTAAAGTCGTTTTTATTTTCCTTTTTGTGTGTTTTACGGTCAGTCTGTAAAAATGGCGTACTACGGGCGAAAGATCGTTCCCAGCAGCGATGTTGGAGTCCAAGATGCATCCAGACATCCTCCCTATGCTGTCCCTGAACCATTTCTGTGGTGTTTCCATCCTTTTCTGCCCTTTTCCTATGGACCAGGCACCTTCCCCTCATCAGAGCAGGGGGTGCCTGGTGTAATGCTCGAGTCCTCCCATTGATTTCAATGGGGCTCGGGTGCTCGGCCGAGCACTCGAGCCTCAGGGGGTGCTCGGTCAGAGCACCCGAACACCCGAGCATTGGGGTGCTCGCTCATCACTAGTAGACACCTCTCCGGTGCTCAAAGGATTAATAAAGAAAAAGGAAGGGGCTTACCAACATTACTTCTAACCTTTTATCTGAATACAGCTGTGTGGTAAAGTTAGGTAAGTTTTAAATGCAATTGTCAGAATCCATATAAGGGATAAACAGTTCAGATTCCGTATGACTTAATATTTGCTTTCAGTAGACTTGACCAGATTTTACCATGAGAACTGTTTTGTTTTCTGCCAAGAATTCCGTGGAATTTGGATGGTATCTTGGTGCATGAAGAAGAGATTTGTGAGTGGCGGTAAGCCCCATGAGAAGAGCAGAAAGGTTCCTGGGAGTGTAAGATGTGCCCGTGGAACACAGGATATGTGTTCTTTGTACCATGTTTGTTAACTGCCAGACTCAATTGCTTAGGCATCACATGCTTATTATCATCATGCCATTGTTTGACGAATGACGGAGTTTAACACTAGATAGAGTGTTTAGATAGTTTTTATGGGGTGGGAGCGTGGATGTAAATTGGGTCATATTGTTTGGGTGGTGACTCTGTAGCACCTCTTGGGGGCATGTGGGGTCTTTTTGTGCTCAACTTTATATATTATCCAATTTAGGATGTCAATTTGCTAATACATTTTTCTATATTTTTATATGGTGATTATTGTTTATTATATGTGGGTTGAGTGCCTATATAGGTCCTAGTCTATTTACTCCTTTTTTATTTAAATTGTTACACCATCCTCTGCTCTAGAATGTGACTTGTCATCTTCAGTGTTCTTAAATTGTTGATTACTACTACTGCTGGTGGTGTAACTTTTCATCTCACTCTGATAAACAGTCTCATCAGCAGGTGGAGGATCATCATCAACAGAGGTAGCAGTCAGTTTTTGAACCACATCTTTACTACCACATCCTTGAATTCCTTCTGCTCCATTTCTCATAACCCTGCCCCTAGTACATTTGCTGGACATAATCCAAGTATTGTTTATTTTCACAGTAATATAAAAAAAGAGATGTTCTCAATGTATTGTATCATGTACATCTGTATCTTTAATATCTTTCAGCCTACTTCAAAGCTTATGTCAGGGTTTCTGCATGTCTCTATCACCTCACATTGAAATGTTTTTTTTGTTTTTTATTTAATAAGCTTTTTTTTAATCTGTCCCTGTTTAATGTCTATAAAAGAATATGGCAGACAGACTTCCTGCACTTGTGACTCATTCTCTCCCTAATTGACTTGCTTTGTGCCTGTACATTTCCTAGTGCCACAACTTCAGCAGCATATCTCTTTCTTCCAATGCCACAACAGTCTTTATTTTTACAGTGCAGGTTGAGGGTAGACCTGTATTGCATTCAGAATCATCAGTTTTCAATACGTTTCTACTGGGGCTTGTAGGAGTCATTGTGGAGTAAGTTCTATTTGTTTGTTTCTCGGGTCTGAGTCTGCAAAAGTATATGTCAGTCACTGTCATCAAAGGAGCTTAGCCAGGTCAGGAAGGAACATGGACTACCTGTCTGTGTCACTACTCAGTCAAAAAAATGTTTTCTTTTTGCAACTCTACTTTCTTCTTTCACCTCATCAACAGAGCCAGATTCCCCACACACAGAGAGAACAAATAATCTGCCATCAAGAGCCCCAATTTTTGCTCCACCTTGTTTCAAAATTACACAGCACTCTCTCTCACACAATCGCAAAATGAGGAGCTGTGGAAACTTGGCACACCTCTTACTCTGTCACAAGAGGAATAGAAGGGATGCTCTACAGGGGGGGCAAATTATTTCTTATCATTGATTTCAATGCAATGATAAAGGAGTAAAAAAACAGGGAAACTACATTTTTGTGGAAAATTTTGTGCACAGAAGGAGATTACATTTTCACCTGTTTCACTTTTGAAAAAAAAACATTTCTCCCATCCCTATTTAGGAAAATGTCTAAATACATATTTTATGGTCTGTTTGTTAGCCCTCTGAATGCCAGAGGGGTAGGCAATTCATTGCTTTGCAATTTGGTGCACATTCCTCTGACATTCAAAGGGTTAAAACCTGTGGATCCGACACAGTGCTCTGCAATGTGCTGGACCCATGTGGCACACAAACTTTTTTTTTATTGTTCAGGGGCATCAGGAGTGGTCCTCATGCCCCCCCCAGGAGGTATGAATAAAAAAATAACAAATGCTTTGCAATGCATTGGATACCCATGTGGCATGCACATAAAATGCCTCCAGCCCCGCCCTTGTACTCCAGCCTGGTTCCACTGCCTACTGATAGACTCAAAGTAACAGTATGTACTGGATTCAGGCTGGGAATTGAACAGTGTATGTTGAGGGAGATACAGTACTGCTGCCCACTGGTAGACATAACCACATACACTGCCTGATCCCTCATCCCCCTACCCCATCTGTTTTCACTGGCAGTCATAGGTCTGAACATACACTGGCTGACCTCCTATTAGCTTGTTTCAACTGTTAGCCATAGAATCACACATACACTGTTTGCTTCCTGATCCTAGTTCCACTGATACGCATGCTCCTGACACCCAATATGGTATGTCAACCCAAACCATTTTTCTTAGGCTGGCAGGAGGTCCTCCTAGGAAATCCCATGGCTTTGAACCATTTTAGTATCTTTGAAGTAACTGATTTGTAAATTAAAACATTTTTCCCCTGTAGCACCATATTCTGCAAATAATTGTGTACTGTAACTTTGGAATAGAAAGGCAAGTGACCACTCATTTGATGTGGCAGATTATCTTCTTTCCAAAATTGTATGGTTTTTCTACCCTTTCTTCACTTCTCTAGCTGTTATTACCATTTTTGTACAGGCAAATCATGTTTGAGAAAATCAGAGATTGTAGTAGGTGTAGTTGTGTACTTCTAGCATACCCTAATATGTCAACACATACAAATGGGGTGTCATTTTTCTCCTAAGAGCACCAGCTAATACAGTTGGAAATTCGATGGTTTTCACAGTTTCAGTGGATTCGAGGGTCAGAAATGTAAGAAAATTAATTTTTTTCTTTTAGCACCACCTTCTGGAAACATTTGTGCACACCAGGATTGGGATAAGAAGGCAAGTAACCCCTCATTAGATGCAGCATGTTACTTTCTTTCTAAAATTATATGGTTTCTATAACTTTTCTTAACTTTTGTAGTTGTAATTATTTTCGTACAGGCAAATCATGTTTGAGAAAATGCTATAAAATCAGAGGTTGTAGTAAGTGTAGTTTTGTACTTCGAGCACCCCTAAGGGTGTCAAGTAGATTAGTAAATTAGTTTTAGACCAGTGTAGAACTGGAAAATTGATTCTAGCACTTGTTTTTGTGTGGAATCATATTCATATCTTCCCCACAAAGTGCTTACAAACTATAGTTACATTTCTCAAAACCATTTATTTTACAGAAAAATTACCATAACACATAGACAGAATGTCATTTTCTGTTTAAAAAATTGTCTTAAAGTGACATATCCATTCCAACATTTTAAACCAATATTTTTTCATGCATTATTCAGTTTTGTTACACAGCAGCTACAATTTAAATCTGACACAAATGTTAAAATTGATAAAACTCCTGCATGCCTTGACACCAATTAAGAAATATTTCAACAGGATATAAAAATGCTTAATTAGAATTATAAACAATATGTGGCCAGCAATTTCCTCTTACTATACTGAAATGTTGATCTAGTTGACAGTAACTGGCAATGTAAAAGTTTTATTTTGTAGTTGGGTCAAATGCTATATTTTAGATCTTAAAAATTTGAAGTTTATTGGATTTGTATTAAACATACAGAGAATATAATAATATATTTATTAACTAGTTTCCAAAGTAACAATCTAATTAGATTTATTTTCTATTAAAGGAATAACACACACCAGCATATACACTATAATTATAACATGCCTTGAATCTCACTGAGGATTGAATTCTAGCGCTGGGATGTCCCAACTGCTACAGAACACAGCTGGAGGGTGAAAGTAATAATGCTAGTTATACTAGCTTGCAATGCTTAGGGGGCTGTTGGCAGCAGGTGGTCAGTATCAGAATCAAGTCTTAATCAAGAATAGGTGGTAGTTTCAAAGTCACTGATGTATCTAAGGGTCAAGGTAAGCAGTACATGTTTGTACTCAAAGTGTGACCAAGTATAACAAAAAGCAACCAGAATGTAACTTACTCAGTGCTCTCAGGGACTGGTTTATTAGGATAACTGGGCTGAATTTCACATATGTACTTGCATGGACATCAGAGACAGGAACCCAGCTCTGTTCTTCATGACTATAACCCTTCCAAACAAAAAAGTAGTATAAGGTTCCTAGAGTGGTGTGGGAATCGAGATTTTTAATGACAATATATTCCTCTATCCCATCATATTCCCTGGTTTGGGAGGATGCACTGTCTTAAAAACTGATTCCAGGCTATAGGTTTTAAAAGAAAGTCATAAAATAAACAAGGAACCTTGAGAGGGAGGCATATTTCCAGTTTACCAGGAACTCGGAACAAGGCAAGTGATGGGAAGCAGAGGCACCAATCAGAAAAAGTATGGGGTGTCTGACAGAGCCAGAAATGACCCGGCTACCACAACCCAATACAATTGCCATGAAGTGTCACTTTTCCTACCCATCTGCCTGTTTACATCAATAAGTGGAGTGAAACTGTTTTAGGATCAGTGCGGAGTCCTATTTTTCAGCAACAACCAGCTTGAAGGTACTAAACAGACACAACAAGTCTGTTTTGCAGACATAAGAGTGGGGGAGAAATAATCTGGAGGAGGGTTACATGTGTGCAGGGTGGAATCTGTCACAGGTAAAAGAAGCTTGATGCTAGGAAGAAATATACTTGTTTTATTGGTAGGATGAGGAAGAGTATGGGCAGACAAGAGGTGGATAGCAGGTGTGCTACCAACACTATTTAACTGATATATAAATGGTGAACTCTGGTCTGCGGAGTGCCTCTCAGCTGGTGTCATGAGACCAGTGTCTGTATTACTCTGGTGTTGTCAAGTCAATGGACTGCAAGTGAAGTCTTTTCCTCAAAGTGTGGCACAACAAAGTATTTTGCTGGGTATGTCTCCGTTCACAGTACTGTGAACTGAGGATTACCTGGCAATATACTTTATTTCGCACACTTTGAGGGAAGGACAAGGTGATGTGAACTGAGGAATACCCAGCAATATACTTTTTCCCACTTTGAGGGAAGTATAGACACTTGCAACAAGAATGCCATACAGACTCTGCGGTCTCACACCACCAGCTGAGAAACACTCCGCATGCCATAGTTCCCCACTATGGAGCATGCTGTATCCCCTCACAATGAGTACCTCATATTGATCTAATTCCAAGTACCTGTACCAGAACTTTCATCCATATAATCTGTACAAACACTGCTTTTGTGAGACTAATTTTCCTTTGATGTTATACATGTCTTCCTGTGCTGGATTTAAGTAAAAGCACACTCATTCCAGCTTTTGTTGTACTTGTATAAACTTTATAGTTTTGTAGAGGAGAAGAAAATAAGCTGAATGGCACAAACCCTATATCTCAAACTGCTATGGTTTGAGAGATATAGGCATTGAGAGTTCCCCCCTCCCTCCCCTTTTCCTGATTTCATCTGTAAAGATGACAGTAGGAGATTCGAGTCGTATGACTCAGGGAGGCTCTGCATCAGAGCCGAAATCGTGTTATTGCAAAAGAAGTCCTTCATTAGAAAGAATTATTTTTCAATAATGCAATTCTGGCTGGTCCTCGGGCCGGGATCTCCTGCTGTCAGCTAGACGCTGACATCGGGAGAAGGGGAGGGAGGAAATTTAAATGTCTATATCTCTAAACCATAGCAGTTTGAGTGATAGGGTTTGTGCCATTCAGCGTATTTTCTTCTCCTCTACAAAACAAGTTTTTATGGAACATTACTGTCCCTTTCATTTTATTGTACTTATGCTTTGCTAGTTTCGTTATACTTGAATTGTAGTATTCACTTATCTTGCATTTCTATCTCCTGATAGATAACATTTTTAATATCCTATTTTTGGTATAAACTTGAATATTTTTTATTCATGATAAGATTATTATTGTTGCTTGTATTGTATATCTGATAATAAATTACTATTTGTCTAATTTTTGCAACCATGCAAAGACTTCTATCTTGCTCTCTCTCTTTTCTGAATCTGAGCTGTCCACTTTGTTGTTTTTGTTTTAGGAGAGAGGTGGGCTCAAAGAGAGATAGGCTTGAGGGGAAGATAGACACACTGCAGAATGGTCAACTTTGATGTGACCCCCTGACCCATCTTATTAAACACAGGGAGTGCCAATGCCAGATAAACACACATATGCTGCATGCATATCCCTCCTTCCATTTTCTTTCTTCCTTCAGCATCTTTGACTCCCCTTCCCTCCAGCTTTTTCCTATATCTTCTTCCTTGCTCCCTCCTTCTTTCACCCTTCCCTCCCCAGCTTCCTTCTCTTTACAGCTTCTTCCTCCCCTCTCCATCTTCTTCCACCATCCTTTCCACCTTCAGTTTGGCTTCTTTCATCTGTCCATCTTCCTTCCTTCTCCTCTCCATCTCTTCTCCCCCATTTTCTTCCTCCATAATTTCATCTTCTTTCTTCCTTCCTACATATTTCCATTTTTTTTCTTACCCCATTTTTCCCTTCCACATTCCTTTCTTCTCCCTCTTTGAATCCCCTTCCCTTTGTCTTCCCTTTTGCCTTTTGTATCTGACCTTTCCACTTTTTCTTCACCATTTGCCTTCCTTTTTCCCCGTTGTCCTCTCTCTACCCCCAGTTGAACTATAGCTACACTATTGATACAACATTACTTTCTATTCTTTGACTACAAATTGGTTGTCATAGAATTGTAAGCTCTGTTGTATTAACAGTGCAGCTATAGTTCAGTTGTAAGCTCTGTAGTATCACTATTTCAGTTGTAATCTATGTAAATGACTAGTGTAGCTCCAATTCAGTTGTAAGTTATGGGACATCACTAGTGTAAATTCATTCCAGTTTTAACCTTTGTGGTATAAATGGGTAGCTTCATTTTAATTGTAAGCTCTGTGAAATCAAAAATATAGACAGATTCTGTGGCAACTTGTTTTGGGCTTTCTTGATGTGGTCAGGAGAAATTATGGGTATGGATAGAGTTCTGCTGAGGAGCAATATTCAAACTGTCATGAGGTAGCATTGACCTTTCTATTATATGAAATTGAGTGATAATTTTGCTGGTTAGAGAATAGCACCAATCTCACTTGTTCCTTTAAGCAGATGTTTTCATTCATCTAAGGTCTCCTTAATCACCAGCAGTTCTCTTGTTCCTATGTCATAAATCCTCTCATCTGTGGAGAACTATTTAGAAAATTAGGAAAAGGGATGCAATTTGCTTAATGACCTGATGGCCCTGGGAAAGAATGGCATCATCTCCAGACTCAAAAGCATGCAACTAGACAAAAAATAGGTGGATTAGATCTAAATGATGCAGAACTGCAACATATATAAAGGCATTCTTAAGTTTCTCAAGGCAGAAATCTCCTGAGGAAGAGATCAAGCCTGAGAATCACCTTTGCATTTCATGTCCTCGATGGGACTGAAAACAAATTCCAAACAAATTCAAGAAATCTTTTTCACTTTCAGGTTGATGACAGCCAAGTCTTTTTGACAGCCCAGTCTTTATTTATGTGACTTTCTTGTCCCAGGGTACGAGGATTTAGACCCCTCAAAATCTTACTTTCCAGCCTTGTCAAATAGCTACTTTTTTCTAATGCAATGACATGCAGCTCTGACATGCTCATGATTTTGGGACAGTTCTTTAGGTAAAAAAAGCATATAATCAAACTAGACCATTACATGGACATGATTGTTATTCCAGGATAGTTCTGTGTTTTGCTGATCTTCAATGCTACTTGGAATGGTTATTTAGATTTTTTGGTATTAATAAATGATCAAGCATATTCCCATTTCTAGAATATGTTAAGTAGACTGATATTCTAAGAAGGGGAGACATTTGTGGGCAAGCAAATTGTACTACCAATGCTTTGCAATATGTTGGAGACCTCTTTAGCATGTATGGGGTTAAATGCTCCAATTAAATCAATTGGAATTTGGGATATTTTTATTTGTCTTCTATGGTGTCAGAGTTTGTTTGCAAAATTGCAACACTTCTCCTCAGTAAGTAGGTTTCTTATTGTGTATATATGTATGCACTCATTTACCTAGATCCTCAAATTATATATGCCATCCAGAAGTTGGAGCATGGAAGAGGAATATTTCCATGAGGATAGCCTTATCTTTTTATGAGTACAGCCAAACAAGTATATTTAACAGCATGTTTAACCTTCACATTTTCATAAATTGGTGTCTTAGACCATTGGAAAATGTCTAGGCATACAGTCACATAAACTATAAAATATAAGGTTGGTTTTCCTGTTTTAAATGTATTATTTATTGGCAGCCACTTTCAGGACACAAAAATACATGCTCACATCCAGGACCACCATTAGGAATTCAATGGGTGTAACACAGTATATGACACTGCAGAGGTGTGCTATAACCAGTATCCCCAATAACTGTCTCTCATTTCTTTGCCATGGATTGGGGCATGAGAGGGATTACTTTGGGGGTTTATCCTGGGAAGAGGATCTTCATTTTGTTATTGTGTAGTGCTTAAATACAGACATACATTTGGATAACAGAGACACTGAAATGATCACAGTAAGATGGGTTTTCACTGAGCAATTGTGCACTGCCACATTTTTGTAGGAGACCAGGTGGTTGAGTACTCCTGGAAACTGAGGCCCCAATAAGTCAGCACTTCATTAAATTCCCTCCTCAGTATTCTGCGTTTGGACTGCTGTACTTGCAATGAACCTGTATTACTTCAGCAAACCAGTGAAAATCTCTCCTCAGACATTTTTCAAAGCCTAGAGTCCCCTCACTAATACCCCTCAATTAACAAAGGCAAAATTATAAAATCAGTACTATACATCTTCAGAGTACTGTGAAAACAAAAGAAAAAGAAGGCGCTTCTGGTGCAATATCGTTTGAAGGAAGATGCAATCACCAACCCATCACCACTGTAAGAAATATACTCACAAAATCCGTGATCAGCATGACACCTTTATGCCCACTGACTGATATGCTCAGGGGAAGTTCTTTAAACACTATCCCCAAAACAGTGTCAATTCATGGACAGGGTTATCCACCAGGCTCAGGGCTGCTCCTCACCTCAACCCAAAGGAAGTCAACATATGGAAAAGAACCAGAACAGAAGGGTGCCCGATAGTGCCTGTTATCCCAACATCATCCCAAGATAAGCTTGCAGAGATATATACCTGTCTCTGCACAGGTATTCCCATAGGTGGAAGGAAATCCAGAGAACTGTGCCATAGACTATACTGTAAAAGATATTTCATACACAAAGACATATTTATACATGTAAAAGTTGCTATCAACAGCAACAAAAATATAAAAACAAATACAATTATAATGGTTCTGCATAATGTTTCATAGCTCCCTAGATACTTTCTCAAATGCAATAAACCTTCAGCCTCAAAATCTAAAACAAATGGAATACAGCACCTGAATCTTAAATCCCCCTCCCTCTCTTCTGATAGGATGATTGAATATTAACTCTAGAAATGGTCCAGACAACACATTAACCTATTGTTAATATAGAAAGATCTCTCCATAATGCTAGTAGGTAGACTTCATAGTATTCCTAAATATGGTTTAGTAGCACTTCCAAATTATATATATTTTAAATTAATATTTTAACCTATTTGCAAATCACCCAATATATTTCTGGTCATTTCGGCTGGTGTGACTATGGATGGGCGAAAACTTCCGACTCAAACTGAAATCAGCGAAAAATGGCACTTTCCGCTTGGTGAAAAATTTCCCATGAAAAGTCCAGATTTTCTGCTTTTTTTCCACTTTTTCCGCCTAGCTTATTCCATTGAAATCAATAGGAACATTGAAGTTACACACAACATAAAATAAACAGGGCTCAAAATTTCCATTCACCTCTTCGCATTTGGTGAGGAGAAATTGAGCGAGGACGAGTGGAAATTGAAGCCCTGTTTTAAAATGTCTCCTTTCCCTTCAATCCGTGTTCATACCAGCCAACTGTCCCACACACACACCTCTCCAGCAGCCTGTGTGATGCCGCCATGCTGCTCTGCTGAGCGGAGAGTCAGTCACTCCTATGTGTCACACAGACGACTGGGATGCCGGGCCAAGCACAGTGCTTGAATCGCAGATAGATACAGAAGAGAGCACACTGTGCCCTGCTGTGCTGATAATGCTGCCTCTGTCTGCTTGAGTTGTCTGGCCTTGAAGTGACTGACAATGAACTGGTGGCAGCAGGCCGCCGCCAGAAGAGCCCTGTCATGACTCAGTGAAAGAAAGTCAGTGTGCATGGTTCTCTTATTAGGAAATCACAGCACACAGGATTAGATAAGATGTTAGGTCAGTGAGAGGGCATGTGGAAGAGATGTGTATCTCCTGACATGCATGCCTCGTGGTGCAGAGTGCGGTAGGCAGAGAAGACAGCAGAGAAGAAAATATTCTACACAGGGCTGGTAGTGTTGTATTAAATTTACCTACTCCCAGTCTAACTCTCTGTTCAGTGCTTTGATACTTGCACAGTTGGGAAGTCTGGAAAAGTGCATATAACTGCAAACTAACCTACTTAAGCCTCTAAGGAAACTCAGATACTAATTGTATACACTTTACCAGGCTTCCCACCTGTGCAAGCATCGAAGCACTGAGTAGAGAGTGAGCAATCTTTCAAATAGTGTGAATACTACCTGATGCTGATGCTGAAAATCACATTTTATCCCCACCCTTCGGTTTCTGCCGGTCAGTCAAAGAAGAGGTAAGTGGTGATGTGCGTGTGCATCTGAGCCCAGTGTCCCAGGGGTCCCTTTACACCTCTGCACATTAATGTGAGACCCCCAGAGCTGAAAGGGACCTGCTGAACATTTCTCTATTGCCCATCCAGTTTGTTTTCTAAGTCTATGAGTGCTAGTGGAACAACTCATTGTGCCCTACTGTGGCAATCAAAAGGTTAACCCTTTGAATGCCAGAGGTTTGCTATGCAATGCATTTGCTCTCCTCTGGCACTCAGATTGTGAGATCCAGAGAGAAAGAAAGAGAATGGTGCCCAACGGTCTGAAAACCAATGTGCTGGACACTCCTCTGTCATTTACAATTAATCCAGTTTAACCATTTGGGTGCCAGAGGTTAGGGTACCCCCCCTTTGGTATGAAAGAAGAGTTACATATTCATCCTCTGGCTTTTCAGTTGCTCTTGGACTACAACTCCCATCTTTCTGAAGATAACGGTAGTTGTAATCCAACAGAAACTGGAGAGAAACAGGTTGAACACCCGTATGTATAAAAGTAACTCTTTAACCCTCAGAGGGTTAGATACCAAAATCATGCCAAACCTTCAAGTTCTTAACAGTTTATACTTTATTAAATTGTTGGGTGCCAGAGGCTTGTCCTATGCTTTATGTGTTAAATAGCCCTCTGGCATTCATCTGAGTGGCAGAGAGCTTGCAAACCCTTTCAGTTCTCAAATAATTATTGCTGAGCAAAAAGGGCATTCATCCTGTGACTGTATGATGTTGCTCGATTACAGATGCCATAATTCTCAGGGTGATGGGAGTTGTAATCTAGCAGCATGTGGAGAGCTGTATTTTGGACATACATGCTACACATGTTCCCTGTGTGCAAGGGATTAACCCAACACAGCAATGCATTGCAGACTTGAGATGGGTGGGGTTAAAGGTGAGGATATGGATGGGGTTAAAGGCAGGAATATGGGTGGAGATAGGCGTGGAAACTGATGGCGAGTAACTTTTCAGGACTGGCTAGTAGCTCAGGACTTGAAATTTTGAGCCCTGAAATAAATATTATTTTATTTCCCAAAGGCATAGTATAAAAGGAGCATGAGGGTGTCTGTGTTGGTGGGGTGTGGGAAAGAATCAGTTGAACAGGGGATGCTTTTTTTGGGGGTTGTTTACTGGAATTGGGGGGCAGTTAATAAAAAAGAAATCCTAAATAAAATAAAATCCATAAGACATGGTATAAAGGGATCTGAGGAGGGTGTCTCTGTTGGTGAATGAATGAATCATTTGAACAGGGAATTTATTTTGGGGGGTTTCTTGACTGCTATTGGGGGGACAGTTAATAAAAAAATAAAATAAGAAATCTGTATTTAAAGTTATAGAGACAGGAACCCCTTGACATAAGCTGCCACTGGGGTAGATTGATACTTGACTTGACAGACTTTTTTGTAGAGGATGATTTGTTAGATTTGTTGTTAGAGGACCAAGTCCTGAGGAAATATTGATTTGTAGGACTTAAGCTTGTTTGGCATAAGTCCTAAGGAAACATTGATTTGTAGGACTTAGGCTTGTTAGAAACAACCCCCCCAAAAATTGTTTATTTTTTGTAGGATTATGTTTTTTTAAATGTATTTATTTTTTTATTATTCAAAGGACAAAATGCCCTATTGGCCTAGTGCCAGCAGGTCATGTTGGCCAATAGCCACTGGCCATTGTCAAATGTCCTCCTGAGTCCTGAGTTGCAACTGCTGTTCATGCTGCTGCTGCTGAGTTGTTTAAGCTGCAGGATGATTAGGCAGCTGAAAGGGAATGGGATCAACAATAACAGTAACATGGAAGATGGATGATGAAGGTTCCACTTGCCACGACTAGCTCCAGTGATGCGCCTGAGGCAGTAGCAGAAGAATAAGTATCCGCCAGTATATGTGGAGACAAGAACAAGTTGGTCATTAAATCTTCTCTACCTGCCCCTCCTCCAAAATCATCATGGGTGTGTTGTTATTAGAATATATATTTTTCCCTTAAGAACAGGAACTGTGGCTTCCATCATCAACTGCAATGTGCACAGTGTGTGTGTGGTAAATAACATCTGGGGGCACAACTGTATCCAAACACCATGACACCATAAACCATGAACTACCGCTGTCACTGTAACCCTTGTCCAGACCCTACTAAGGACACATGACAACTTGCTGACAGTTTAATAGTAATGATGAACCCCCCTGCCAGAATCCTAGCATATTCTGTGGTATGAATTCTCCTCAGATGCCACATGACGACCTGGTATCGATTCTCCTCCACCACACTGGCATGTGTGGTTAGTGCACCATACAGTGTGCAATGGGTAAAGATGAACTGCCATATCCTTACATCAAAAGAGTGTCTATCATTTGACGGGGGAGGTAACGATGAACGAGGTGGATTGGCAGGAGATGTACTTGTTACCCTTGAGGAAGAAGATGATGTTGATGGCAAGCTAGTTGTTTCGCTCATCATGGAACTTCTAGTGTCTGTCTGGGTTTATTTATTCTTCCTCCTCTTTGATCTCCACCTTTCTGGAGAGTCTGGAGGTACAGAAACAGCGGTGCTAGATTTCTGTAATGGGTGTTTGGCTTTAACATATTTGACATAAATGTCATGGTGTCTGTGTTTCATGTGTGTTATCAGGGAGCTTGTGCCAAGATGTGTTCTCTCCTTTCCACTTCTTACTAACTTGTCACAAATTTTGCACTGTACCATTGTTGATGATGACTGCACTGTGCCTGCTGGAAGAGAATAATAGTCCCACAGCCATGACTTCTGGGAGGAGTGATAGGGAACAGGTGGATAAGAATGGCCTCTTTCATCTTCTTCACCACATTCCCCTTCACTTTTTGTGGCAGTGGATAATGTTGCTGCTACTTCCTCAGATTTAGCACTGCAACTAGGACCAGGAGTATTGCTGGAGATGGCAAGTGGAACCTGTCCTAGTCTCGCATTACTTGTTGACCCCATTCCCACTGTGTCCACAGTGGTGTGTGGCACACTAGCCTTATCCTCAGCACCCTGCTGCCCCTTCATTTCAGCAGCAGGAATTAGACCAGTTGCAATTTCCACAAATTACAGAAGTTGATTGCTAGTGGTGGTGGTGATGCCCATCCTCATCCCTGTCTCCCATTCCTTCTCACTTTCTGATAAAAAAGCCATAAATTTCTCTTCCACCCCAGCTTTTCCTACACCACCACCACCACTAGTCCCTACATGATGCTGCTGTATTCCAGACATCTCACTGCTGCTTGGAGGAGGTGACGAGCAATGTGACAGAGGGTCCCCTGCTGTCACACTTCGTATCATTTTCTCCTCCCCCCCTGAGTACTACAAGAAACACTAGCAGCAGGCAATTTATTGGTGGCAGCAGGTTCAGCACTGGCAGCAGGTGCAACACTAGTGGCAGCACATATGGCAGCAGGTACAACACTAGTGGCTTCAGGTACAGCAATGCTGGCACTGGCAGCAGGGGCAGCATGTATGGCTGCAGGTACAACACTAGTGGCTGCAAGTACAACAATGGTGGCCCTGGCAGCAGGGTCAGCACGTCTTGCAGCAGGCACAGGCAGCTGACCAGTCCTGCTCTCACTAGTACTACCCTTTTCTCCCTCCTTTTCCATTCCCTTTTCTTCCTTCCTTCCCATTCCCTTTTCTCCCTCCCTTCCCATTAAATTCCCCAAGTTCCCTTGGGGTGATTTAGGGGGACTGGACAGCATTGGTTCAGTATTGGTCCCTTCCTCCTCCTCAGACTCAGTGGACACATAAGGGTCCTTTCACCCTGCCCATAGTGATAGCAGTCACCATGAGCCTTTCCTGCCTCATTTTTTGCAAAATATCACAGCAGAACAGCACAGCACATCTATCCTGCTCTGTACCTGCTTCTATTGTGTCTGCCTTCAGCGAAAAAGTCACCTTTTTATAGTGGAAGTGCGAAAACAACATAAATCAATGGGCAGAAACTTTATAGCAATTGAAAAAATTTTGAAAAATTTTGGCCAATGGGCAAAAGATGCGAAAAAGCAGATAACAACGTGGTTTTCACGAAATTTCCCGCAGGAACACAGCGACAAATTTCGCCCGCCCCTAGTTGTGACCTCTGCTTTGAATGGCTTGTTTATTTTTAATTGTAATATTTTTAAAAAATTAGCAGGTTTCAAAAATACAGAAACTTAATGTAATTTACTGTGACACTGCAAAGAAATAAACCAATTATGTAACTCACCATATGAATTCCCATAGAAGGTTGCAACATGTCATTCCTTAATCTGTACTCGATCTGGTTCGCCTATTTATACATGCAAATTGACAATTCTAATTGCATCAGAATCCTGCCTTCATTCCATATTCCAGACTGATTCCAAACTGATTCCATTGTGAACTCTAGCTCCCAAATAAATTGCTATACTCCCATTCACTTTTACATTGCCCTCCTGCATCTGGATGGATTTACATGGACTAGAGCTCCCATGATCCTCGGTACTCAGACTTACGTGAAGGATATCCTTGGAACGCACATCCAATATGGATGTGGTTCTCAAATGGATTCATTCATAACCTGATGTATCATAAAGTATGTGATTAATGGAATCTAACCCGATCATAAACTTATCCACTCAGTATTATCTTATGGAGTCATATTAGAGGCACGTATGCCCAAATCGGAGTACACCGAGTTCCTCTGAGAGTATACATCGAAGTTTCCATTTGTAGATCGCTGTACATCTACGTGAATCACACACAGGGGCCATTGATATTTCTCTGAAACCCACCAAATTAAAGCAGGATAAATATCCCTATATATATATACACAGATATATATGCTCTAATCTACCCATGGTTCCACATGTGCTATTGTTTTAGCAGTACACTGGCAATAGTACCTCTGTTCAAGGCTGATGTAAACTGGACAATCATAGAGAACTTAATGATAACCTAAGGATGGTGACATCCAAATCATAATAATATCAGGATGATCGCCTGAATATTCATAAGAAAAGTGAACTAATAACAAACACAATAATCTTGATTATATAAAAATGTATACTATGATTGCATATAAACTATAACATAATTGTTAAACCTACATAAAATACTAATTGTCTATAACATTATCATAACTAAATGTATACATGTATGTTTTTCTGAGCCATAATAGCTAAATAATACTAATACCTAAACTATATCAATTCAAATATATCACGCAATGGATATCACGCGATGTGTGGTGTTCGACCTAGAAAAGATAAAAAATGGTGACATTTGACCGTATATGTGAGTAAATAAAATATTAATAAATGAGAATTAGTGCAAAATGTGGTGATGAATCACTTTTGCATGTAGTGTATGTGCCTCCCTAATAATGTGCTGTATTCTAAACTACTGAATATTCATATTCTTTACCATGTCATCTCAATGGATTCATTGAGGCCCCTAGGATGCATGGTGTCGAGCCTATAAATCCAATAGGATTCTCCTTTTATCAATCTCTGTAACCTTGAATTTGAGGGACCTCAATTGATGTCACTTTTAGACATTTAGGATTTTTTTCATGTTTCTCTAGATAGAGGCATGAAACCCCATGTAGAAGGAAGCCCTTGAGAATGTTGTACCTATGCTGTCTGACCCTTGTTCTGAGGCATTGGGCTGTCCGGCCTATATATTGTAACCCAGAAGAGCAGGGCAGCATATACACAACATAGCGCGTTGCGCATGTCATATGGTGTTTGGTGTCAAACATTTCTCCGGTTACATCAGAGGAATAATGGAGACTTTTATTTGTAATATAGGTACATGTTAGGCATTTACTTGATAGACACCTAAAAGAACCTTTACTGTCAGTCATATCTGTTCCTAATGTATTGCTCCATTTTTCCATCTGAATATTATTCTCAGAGGAATTAATAACCTCTTTAGCCTTGAACTTACTAGGCTCCAGTATATTTTTGAGAGATTTGGATTTTCTAAATAAAACTTTTGGATGGTCTGGGGTGTTCTTTTTCAGTATGGTGTCATTTGCCAAAATGCTCCAATGCTTTTGCATTATTTGACTTATTCTCTTCCCTTGGGAGTTATATTTTGTGATAAAACTTGGAAATGTATCATCCCATTTGGGGTTGACTATTATACCCATCTTATTTGCTGTATTTTCTTCCACAAAGTTCCTTGCTTTTACAAACGAGTCCTCAATTAATTCATGGGGATAGGACCTTGCTCTAAATCTCTCATTTAAGACCTCTGATTGTTTATCATATTCTTCAAGTTCTGAACAATTGCGCTTGATGCGCCTAAATTGGCTGTATGGTATGTTCCTAAGCCATGGCGCATAATGACAGCTACTGAACTCCAAAAAGCTGTTTGAGTCTACTCGTTTGAAGAATGTTCGGGACTTTACTACTGATCCCGGATAACCAAGTAGTTCTAAATTAAAGTATTGAATCTCATTTGGAGCAATATTACTGGTGAACTCAATGTTCCATGGATTGTTATTCATATAGCTAACGAATTCATCTATTTTTTCTCTCTCACCTTTCCAGACTACTACTATATCATCGATAGATCAATGGTAGAGCACCAAGTTCACGGCATAAGGGTCACCTCCATAGATCTTAAAGTGTTCTAGGTAGCCTATAAATAAGTTTGCATAACTTGGTGCAAACTTGGTTCCCATAGCTGTGCCTTTGACCTGTAGATACACTTGGTTGTTAAATTAAAAAAAATTGTGTTAGCAAAAAATTGATAGCCTGTAGGATGAAATTGATCTGTGAAATAGGTGTTAGCATATCTTTCATGAGGAAAAACCTGGCTGCCTCCATTCCTCCCTTATGGGGGATATTGGAATACAGACCAGTAATGTCTAAGGTTACCGAACAGTATTTTATTTCCCAAATGAAATCTTTAAAGACCCTAAGTATGTCAGCTGTAGCTCGTAAATATGATCTTAAGCCAATAACCTGTCTTTGGAGATGGAAATCTACATAGGAGGACAAAGTAATGTGACGGAATCTATCCCAGATATAATAGGCCTGCCCAGTGGATCGTAGAGGTACTTATGTATCTTCAGTAGATGATAATACACCGACATCCTAGGATAAGGTATGAAGATAAAGTCCCACTCCAATGCCACGAGCCAGCCTTCGTCACATGCCCTCCGTAGCAGACCATCCAGTGCTGTCTGGAAGGGAAAAGTGGGGTCCTTCACAATTATTAATTTAAAATATATATAATTTCGAAGTACTACTAAACCATATTTAGAAATACTATGAAGTCTGCCTACTAGCCTTATGGAGAGTTCTTTCTTTATTAACAATAGGTCAACGTGTTGTCTGGACCATTTCTAGAGTTAATATTCAATCATCCTATCAGAAGAGGGGAATTTAGGATTCAGGTGCTATAGTCAGTTTGTTTTAGATTTTGAGGCTGAAAGTTCATTGCATTTGAGAAAGTAGCTAGGGAGCTACGAAATGTTATGCAGAGCCATTAGTTTCATTTTATAATTGCATTTGTTTTTATATTTTTGTTGCTGTTGAAAGCAACTTTTATATGTATAAATATACCTTTGTATATTAAAAATCTTTTACAATATAGTCTACGGCACAGTTCTCTAGATTTCTTTCCACCTATGGGAATACCTGAGCAGAGACAGGTATATATTTCTGCAAGCTTATCTTGTGAGTATGATTCTTTATCCTTATATTCACTGATGATGTTGGGATAACAGGCACTATTGGGTGCCCTTCCATTCTGTTTCTTTTCCATCTTCAGAGTACTGGTCTTTTGATAATTGTGATTTTTGGGACACTAAACAATATATGGAAACTATACTTTTAATTAATCTTTAGTTGATATTCCAAATTTTGAATGTTTTAAAATATGATTGCAATTACTATGTTATGTTATGTTAACGCCTGGTCTGGCACTTAAGATCCGGTGATGGTCCTGGCATGTCATGGAATTCTGGGGCCACCTCGAAGCTGCATGTTACTCGGTGACCCAGGAATCCATTGCAACAAAAATGCCTTGTGGTCCTTAATGGACAGCCACACATCGCATCAGTAAGTTGTTAAGGGGTTAAATATATTTAAATGTTTTAGTATAGTACCACAAATTAATGTCATATTATAGGATGATTATTTACTGCCAAAAATAAATAGCATTTGTTATGAGTCAGATAAATTTCAACACTATACCGCATTAGGTGAATTACAGAGTTATCTTGTAATAATAACTGTAATCACACTCTTCTGTATCACATTTTCACCTGTGAATACAATTAACCTCTTTGAATTACAAGTATGTTGTTGAGCAAAAGGATGAAGTCAATGTCAATGAACATAGATAAATTCCATATTTGAATATTTGTAAAAATTGTAAAAAAGTACAAGTTGTGTTCACCCCAAATTCTTAATGTGTAGTGAAAGTAAATGCATATTGTTTCTGATTTGCTAAGTAGCACTGAAGCAATCCTGTCTCAAACCAGCAGCATCAAATAATAAATAACATTTCAACTTGATTTGTATGGAGTTGTTACCCCTTGAATGTTAAAGATGTCTCTAATTCATTGCTCCACAACATGTTAGAGATTTTTCTTGCATTCAAGGGTTTAAAAGCTAATTTATATAAATGTGTATTTTGTTTATTTGTATTTGTTCCCTATGGTGCATCTTGTTTGCTCCAGAATTGTTCGAGCTCTTCTTAGCACATCCACCTTAATGCTGGAAATAAACAGATGATACCTCGTTTTTCTGTGATACTGCTGCCATATACAGAATTTGTGATATTGATTATAATAAAAATCCTAGCACACACTTGTTTCCAAAACATGAAAATATGAGTGATTATGAAGAAGGACCAACAAAGGTGCTACATGTGAATATAATGATATGGTAATAGACAGAAAGAAAAGTTTGCAGAAATAGCACTAACGGTAAGCAGTACATGACCTGGTATATGGTGTGTAGGACAATATTTGATTTTAAAATAAAACATTTATTGAGATAATCATAAAAACATTAATTCATATGGGACTGTGTCATGTGATTATGCCTGGGCAGTTGTATAGTAACATAATAACATAGTTGATGAGGCTGAAAAAAGGCATGCATCCATCAAGTCCAGCCCATGCCAAAACACCCCTGTGTGGCTTGCCATTCAATACATATTATAAAAATACAGCAGAAAAAGAAAATAAAAATATACTGTCAATCAGAATCCCATTTGACAAGATTACCATGCTTAAACAATGGAATTGTCATCCATGCACCGTATGAGTGTAACATGTGAGTCCAATAGCTGAAAGTGTTATCCAGGTGATTCAGGGGAACTAAATTGTATGATCACACATGAATCCGAAAAAGTACCCAAAATGTTAAATCATGTTGGTAATTGCCATGGATGGCCACATACTAATTAAAGTCATCAAAAGGACAAGATATATATTGCTCCATGGGGTATTAAGCTTGGGTTCTCAAAATGTATTGTGATCAGAGGTGCTGCATAGCAAATTTATGAGGTAAATACATATGACTGAAATTCTCTTAAGGCTATAATTGCAGCAAGTAATCACTGGCAGAAAAAAAGAAAGTATTCAGGATTAAAAATAGCCTGATGTGTTCCTCTGAGGCATAATGTGAGACCTTACTGCTGGAAATAAATAGATCATATGTAGTATTGCTCTGATACGGTTGCCATATATAGCATTTGTGATATTAATTAATGTTTATAGAAAAAAACATTGCATACACAGCCATCCAAAACCACAGCAGCAAAATTACCCAATATTCCAATCTTGAAAGCAACAACAAAGAAATGGTGAAAGCATTCGAGCCTCTTGTACTATTAAAGCACAATTAACATGCAAACTCAATTAACTCAATCTCTTTTCCCCCTCATTCCTCCTCACTACCCATAAAATTAGTTGGCAGGACAAATAATATGAACGGGTTATTAAAGTGGTTGTAGTTCTTTATCCACAAAGAAATAAAGGAGCCTAATTTCTATTTACAATGGTGAACTTTATAGTATACACCACTTAGACTTCTGTAATGGACTTTCACTAGAAAAGTCATGGTTTGTGGTTAAGAGTCTATGACCTACTAAACACAACCTTTATTCCTCAGTATAATGCTAGAAGAACATGGCCAAACTTAGTTAGTGAAGTATTAACCCTTAGACTTATGCAACAGCCATAGTGTATGGAGCTATTATAGCTTTGCAAGTGATGATAGTGACCACTTAAGGGGTTTGAACTAGGAATGGAAGAAAAGTTTAAATCCATTCCTGTTGAAATATCCATAGAATAAGGGACATGAGGGAAATTCCAGCTGGAAAGAAAATGCTATTGAAAATTATAATTTTGTCATGTATGCTCAAATACATAAACAAACATTGTCATACATCTATGTATATGTCATCACACATGCATACCCACACACGCACATACATTCACTCAAATTAATTTGCAGTTTGAAGATATTAGCAGAAATGGCAATTCCACAAGAAATCCTGTAGGAGGCAAACAGGTAATTTTCTGCTTGTTTCTTATTGCAGTAAAATATTCACCTATCCCTGGTTGGAACTTTGGAGAACAAGTGACATATAATCAAACCTGGCAACTCTCCAGATTTGCCCCGGAGACTCCGGTTTTGACACTGCTTTACCTGGTCTCTGGGGCGGAACCTGATTCCTCCAGCCTTCTTTTGAGCTCTGTCTCATAACTTTAAGCCCTCCCCCCCTGCTCGTGTCAAGCCCCTCCCCTTTTTGACGTGATTCACGTCATTATTCTCACCCCCCTGCTGCACCAGAGGACTCCCCTCTGGGTGGACATCAATGGAATGTTCCCAGGTATGCATGTAATATTTGTTTGGCTCCAATTTAGAAACCTACCATTGTGATGTGAATCATGACAGATGCAACTACTAATGCCAGAAAACACACATTAAGCACATTTTTTCTCTTGATGACTGTTATTGATGATACTAACCAGCTAACTATTTTAGAGACCACTATAAATTCATCCCTGTAACATTACCCTTAGATATAAACAGTTCACCAAAACGTGAGCAGACCTTACTGGTTCAGTAGTGGATAAATGGAGAACATTGAGCTTTACCAATGTATTTTTATATTTAATACTGTCGTATGTAACCTAAATCTCTGAAGAAGTGGTTTGTGAGGTCTCAAAAATAGTAGAATGCCATGTAATATGCCTATTTACATTGCTGCTAATCCCAGTGCTTACTTCCTCAATGTGCTATTGATGATTTGGCAGACACAATATGTTGACAGAAATAACTTCATTAATCTCCCTAGAGTCTTGTTCAACTGCTCCACCTCCACCATATGTAGCACAGATATCGTGAATAGAAGGAAACTAATGAATTCTATCAGTCCTTTGTTTAGAGTGAATACAATGCAGAACAAATAATCTCTGCTATTTATGGCATACAAGATTGTATAGGCCTCTGCTCTCTACCATCACTCTCTTCTTATAATTTATAAATACCTTTGAGTGTTGATGAATGGTTGACTGTCTTTCCTTGTATGTTGCAATATATAGAAAAATAACAGAAGAATTAAAAAGTATGATTTTTTTTTCTGGGTCCTGAACTACACATATATACAATGTATACTAATTTAAGGATTTGCTAATCATTTATTAACATTGAATAAGCTAGTAAAATCACGGAACAGGTAATTAACTTATTTCTTTAGTATATATATTTATATATTCTATTTGCTGAATTAATTAGTATAAAACTGAAAATAGATAGAATATGTCAAACTTTGGAAACACATGACTATTTCACACTTTTTTAGCAGTTTACCCTTTCATCAATACATGTTTTGGAGTTTTCTATTAAATTGAGTACTTGTGCCAAATAAAAAGCTTCCACAACTTTACAAATTTTTAGATTTAGTCATTTTACGCTAATAACGCTCAATAGATGCAAGTGGGCTATATATTCTCTGTTGCACTAAAATTTCAGGCCCTGTCAATAATGCTATTTATGTGGATAATTCAATTGTGTAATATATTTAGTTTATAAATATGCAAATCATAAGGTCTGGAATAAAATCTATTTAAAACATACATAAAAAGTCCTATAAGTGTTCTTACCTTGGTAGTCATATATTTTGATCTTTAAAAACAATTTTATTTTGTATACTTTGTCAGGTATTTTGGCTGAAAAAAGGCAATTAACCTTCAAAAAATACTGTCAATGCACAACAACTCCATTTGATGCTTTTAACTAATAATAGCTTATATTTATGTGATGAGGTTGCAAACATTTAACACCTTTCACATTCACTTTTACAGTATACAACTTGTCTGCTACAAATCTAAAGCCTTGCCATATGGCATATTGTAAGAAAATTCATTTGAAGAAGTCTGTACAACAAAAGGATAATAAAAGTACTAGCCATAGAATGTTTATAATATATTCAATAGCTTTTTGATAATTAAATATTATAGATAACAGAATAAAATAAGAAATAAAATGATATTCATTAATTTTATAGTGTCTTATGTTCATTCTACAAAATATGTATGATGTTAACTCAGAAATTACTAAACAAGGGATCATGTAATCTAGAAATCTTTAAGGTGGACTCATCATCCTAAGATGAGTTTTGTTTTAAAGAGAATTAAAGCTATTTGTTGTATTAGCAATTTGTTTGTGATATTAATATTTTGGGTGAATTATCCTTTATTTTTTGTGGCACAGTGTAACACTAATGGATTTCTTTGCTGAGCAAGTTTTACCACACACTGCTATATGAATGAAGCGAGGCAGAGCCCACATACTGAGGGCATTTCTAATAGCAGAGCAATCAGTAAGTTTGGCATCAAAGAGAACTAAAAAGTAGGGATGGATGAAGTGTTTCACCTCAAAAAAGAAACAGGAGAAAAACTGTACTTTTTGCCTTGCAGTTGCAGAAAAATTCCCATGTAAAGTGATGTTTACACATATTTTTCTGCCTCTGTTATTGTATTGAAAATCAATGATAAAATTAATTCCCCCACCACACATGGAGAGTTTACCCAGGTATTCCTGCTGTGTTAGTATAAAAGTGGTTTCAGGATTCTGCATGTTTTCAGTCTGTGTTTGAGACAGGGACAGAAAGCAACTGAATTTTGATGCTGGAGAAGATAGAAAAAGGGAGTGAGCTTGAGGTGATTTTTAGGAGTCTGGGTGGTAGCCAAGTTTTCTTTGTGTGGGGAGTGTTAAGAGAGAGAGTTTAAAAAGTGATAATTAAAGCCATGCAGGAGGCAAATATAGTTGTTGATACCTTTATTGGCTAACTAAACAGATTCTGTTTAGTTAGCCAATAAAGGTATCAACAACTATATTTTCTTCTGTATTTCTATGGCTAACACGGTACCAACTCTCATGTGTTAAAGTCATACAATTGGATTATCCAAGATCCTACCTGAGATGGCTGAGCATTTAATATGACTGACTGAGTGACAATCTGAAAATTGACTTTGCAGACGAATAAAGTTGATCATGTACTGAAAAGTACATCTTTCTTCACACTGACTCCAACAATCACAAAACAAAGACTGACACACATAAAGAGATGTGATGTTACTGCACAACTGCTTCAACTGTTGGGCAGCACATTTATTTTTTTATTGGAAACTGATGATCATACCTGGGAACTTTCAGTTGAGGGCTACCCGGAGGGTAGTCCTCTGTTCAGCAGGGGGTAACAAAAATGACGTTAATCGTGTCAAAAAGGGGCGGGGCTTAACTTGAGTGTTGGGGGGGATTTAACCCTTTGAGTGCCAGAGTGGTACGGAATGCATTGCAAAGCAATGCATTCCGTACCACTCTGGTACTCAGAGGGTTAAACGTGTCACACAGAAGGCTGGGGACGGAGGCACAAAGGGAGAAAAAGCAGATGTGGCAGAGTTTCAATAGAAACTCTCCACATCTGGAGGAATCAGCCTCTGCCCCGGAGACCCGGTAAAGCTCTGTCAGAACCGGAGTCTCCGGGGCAAATCCGGAGAGTTCCCAGGTATGCTGATGATTCTGAAGTTAACAGGTCTATGCTCATCCTGACCTATACTTTAAAAACTTACACTGCAGTCAGGTTTGGAGAGAATGCGTATGAGAAAGACAGACAAAAAAATTAGAGGGAGAAGGAATTGCTTATGGGATGAATTTGTGATTTCATTGTAGACAGTGGTAGACAGGGACAGTTTATTATAAAAAAAAAAAAAAAAAAAAAAAATTTTGACTGATAGGTGTCAGAGACAGGTAGGGCCTTTGACCTGAGCTTTGAATGAGACTGACAGTGAAAGATAAAATATAGGGATGTTATCTTCACCTGTACTTCTCTTACTTGTGGTGAAATAGCATATTTCTGCCTTCAGTTATTAAAAGGCATTTGTCTTCTTAAAACCAAATGATTATTTGCATAATTTTTAGATTTAGTCAATAATTAAATAAAATTAAAACTTTTATTGTTGCTTCAGCTAATATCACTATAATCTTAAGAAAACACTTTAACCCTGCTAAAGGGTTAATGGTTGCACAACTCTAAGTGAGGATTATAGCTTGAGTATTTAATGCAAACGGGTGCAATGAGATTAAAATTAGCCAAACTGACAAAAAGCTACAGAAGATGTAGCAAAAAAGAAATCTCATTCACAGCACTCCTGTTTCCTCATAAGGGTCATGATTAATCTGCCCTGTAAATGATCAAGAACCACAATAAAGTGATTTAAGAGTTAAAATAAATTTTATTTAGGCTTATTAAAAACGAAACAAAGAGAAAGGAAGTATCATTTGGTCCTATTTAAATAAATTATATTAGACTTATTAATTGTAAAACATGGAGTCTATCTCAAGTAAATTGTTCCTAAGATGGAAAATAAACAAGGGAATTGCTAGTCTTGCAAGCCTGTATTATGTGGCCGGACCAAATACCAATCATCCAATCCGGTCACTATAATAGGCTCCAAGTTGGAGAAGTAATCTGATGTATATCTCATACCATTTATCTGTATCTGAGCGTTGTGATAATTGTGGCATTTTACCAATAATTTTCACAAACTATCAAGCAGCTTGTGCATATTATAATAGTGGATCAACAACTCAGTGGTTGATTGGTTATACATAACACCTGTATGAATTTGATTATTTCTGTTTAAACATCCTATGGATTGAATTAATTAATCATACTACATATCATTAGCAGTTAAGTATAATCGGGTCATTTCTATGACAATAGGCAGTATTGTTCCTGTATATGTTCTCACCAACAACAGAGTTACACGATGTTGAACTATAAATAATTAAATAATTAGCTGCAGATGTATAACTAGAACTACAATTTAATGATAGCAGATATATGCAATAACATATCTGCAGCATTTATTTAAACGCAGCAGAATCAGATACATGGTATGAGATATACATCAGATTACTCCTCCAACTTGGAGCGTATTATAGTGACCGGATTAGAAGATTGGTATTTGGTCCGGCCACATAATACAGACTTGCAAGACTAGCAATTCCCTTGTTTATTTTCCATCTTAGGAACAATTTACTTGAGATAGACTCCACGTTTTACAATTAATAAGTCTAAGATAATTTATTTAAATAGGACCAAATGATACTTCATTTCTCTTTGTTTCTTTTTTAATAAGCCTAAATAAAATTTATTTTAAGTCTTAAATCACTTTATTGTGGTTCATGATCATTTACAGGGCAGATTAATCATGCCCCTTATGAGGAAACAGGAGTGCTGTGAATGAGATTTCTTTTTTTCTAATTAAAGTGAACTTTAGCAATTTGTTTTTGTCCCGTATGATACATTTGATTATTCAGAATTTCTCTTTTTATTTCTGCATATGGCCTTACATTCTTCTAGGTTTTGAAATACGGTTGTATGTGTATGATCATTTATTACAATACTAAGCTTAATTAATTGAAGAATGTGTATAGAAGCCATCATACAATGGACAACTGATTATTCAATAGGTGTATAAAGGAGTACCTAATTAGTAACCACAATATACTACTTTAGTTATTCTTTGTTATACAGTGCATCTTTGTTGAAATAATGTTAAATTACACTGGTTACATCAATACGGTGCTATGAGCCCCCCCAAAAAAGGCACACTGCATTCTAGTAGGCCAGTAGTACCCAAACCTAGTCCCCAGTACAACTAACAGGCTTTGACTTCCCTGCTTGAACATCTGATTGATAACCCTTTCTGTGCCTCTGATACTCAAAGAGTTAAAGAGACAGCCATCCTCTGTTTTGACTTTATATATTCTGCAAGTGGATAATATGCAAACTCAAATTACCTATACTTTTTATTTTTACTGTTCCCTATAGTTTTATATCTATATGTTTCAGAAAGTGAGCTCTGAGATTTTCCATTTCCTGAGAGCTTTCTATCAGGACTGTGAAACCATGGATAGTGACACAATAAAACTCTCCCTGCAGCATAAAATACAGCATACAGAGTTTTCAGTGCTGCATGGAGACACAAGACTCTCTACAAACAGCAATTCAGGGTGCTCAATGCCAGATACATAAAACTATAAATATATATATATATATATATATATATATATATATATAAAACTTTCAGAACATGTAAAGTCAAAAATTAGGTTGACTGTCACTTTAAACAAAATGACTGAACCTGTAATTAACTCATCAGAGATTTAGCTTATGCTGTTCATTAAAGGGATTGCAATTTGAATCAGAATGAAAGATTATTGTGGTAATTAAGAATTTGTACGTACTTCATGGAAGCTAGCTGTATCCCATGCATTGTGGCATACATGGATGAAGTCCCTATCATTCAAGGGGTTAATAAAATGTACACTAGCAATAGCTAACATTGTAGGAATATAAATGCTAGAATGTTTGTCCGATATAGTCATGCTCAGTAGAGACTGCCCAAACGCACAGAATGCTGGGAGTTCTGTGCTGGGAGTATTCTGTGCTTTCGAGCAGTCTCAACAGAGCATGACTGCATCGCTTGTGCGGCAATGAGGCAGCGGCAGTACACAGAGCAGGACCGGCCTCTTAACCCTTTGAGTGCCAGAGTGGTATGCAAAGCAATGCATTGTGTACCCCTGTGGCACTCAAAGGGTTAACATCACCTGGACCTTGACCCGTGTACACGGCTTTTAAACTAGTATATATATATATATATTTATTTTTTTTCAGATGAGTCCAACAATATATGGTTAAAGCTGATATATATTGGCAAATAACACCAAGTTTTAAACCCTTTGAGGGCCTGAGAGATATCCAATGCATTGCAACGCAATGTGTTGGATACCTCTCTGGTACTCAAAGGGTTAAGATGAAGTGTGAGAATTAAATTAGAGGTACAGAACAGAATAGATTATACTGAAGCTGGGCTACTAAGAAAAGCAAACCAAATCTACTAAAGTGGAGAAATAACATTTCTAAAAACAACCATTTAAAAAGTACTTTTAATCCTCTGAATGCTAGAGAGAGAGGTCAAATGCATTGCTTCACTAGAACATTCTAGCACTGAAAACTATAAATATATATATATATATATATATATATATATATATACTGTAGGGCTTTGCTTTTCATGTTGTGTAAAATAAAGGTACTCCAACTATTGAAAAATGCATATTTCTAGATATATTATAGTTTAAACTCTTGTTTTTTTATATTTGCATTACCCTCTAGTGGTCAAACTCCAATTAGTTATTCTGTTACATTCTATTTGAGAGGAAAGTCAATGATAAACAGTTCTCCATAGAGTTTGATATAAACTGCTGAGTCATGCTGTCAGAACTTTCAGGAAGGAAATGCGCTGTAAATTCACTTCCTGATTATTTGAACTGTTATAACATTTGAAAGAAACAACAGACAACTGTTATAGTTCCCTTCCTTTACTTAGCATGAAAAGCTCTATAACATACAGGTTAAAAAAAAGTTTATTGAACCTTTAAATCAATGGAAAGTTTTGTTTGTCATATATGGTGCAGCTGATTTGCCACCATAATTGATCTAGCTCTTCTGGTACCTCTGTTTGACTGTATCAGTAGAAAATAGCATGTCAACCTTGTGTTTGACCCTTTTCCACTACAATATTGATGTGTCCAAAAAATCTCCTGATCTTCTAATTTCTAGAACAAAACCTATTAGTGAGAACAAGTGAAATGAGTATCGCAAAAGCATAATTCAGTTTTGTGGATTTCACGTATGACTTTAATGTTCAGCGTAGATTCTGCAAGACTTTTCCCTTTTAACTGCAAAGGAAATTACATTGGTTAAACCATGTCCAGATTCTTAAGTGAACTGGGATTTTAATGTTTCAGTTAGCATAGATAAGATCATGTAGATATTACATTTACAATTTATGTAATGTAGTACTGTATGTTTCCAGGTAAATTGAGTACCACACAAATCCATTCTAGGTACATTTCTAGGTAAATATTATGCATATGTAATAATACTACACAATAGAATTTTCAGACAGCACATACTATACTTTGCCATAGTGATATGATAGGTGATCATTTTGCTACTTTAAAATGGATTGCTTTTGAAATGTCATTTGTAGGATATGATTGAGCTAAGAGATATATGTATGTATGTATCTTTATTTATATAAAGCCATACATGTACACAGTGCTTAACAGAAGTTGAAATAATACAATAAGAAAATGCATAACTGGTTTAAGAGCATTAAGCTTAAGTGCAATCATTTAATTATTTGTGGGGGGAAGTGCAGCAAGGGAATCATACACTGGGAAAGGGACTCTGCCCCAAGGAGCTTACAATCGAATGTGCTTTTAAACTAATTATTGAAAAATACCCATGCCTTAAAAGGAGTACTTTTTTTAATAGTGATGGAAAATTTGGTGAAGGGGAGCCGGTAGAAGACTTCCAGTGGATATGACATAATTTTCTGTTATAAATAAATTAATTTGGACATATCATCATTAACTTGTCTTTACAATTGCTTCAGAATTGCCCCTTGTGAGTTACGAAATCTGGGTATCCCCTTGTAGGCTGTAATTTATGGAACTCTTATGAGATTTTGGATGCTCTATTTTCAGAACACTGATTTTAAGTGTCATATTAAGTGTTTATATATATATATATATATATATATATATATATATATATATATATATATATATAATTTTTTTTTTTTTTTTTCTGTGCACTGGTCCTGGAGGTACTGCAATACCAGGTCAATGCATGGAGTGGACAGAGCAAGCTTGTCTTCCATCTCTCTGTTCTAGAAATCCATTTAATATAAGGTCCCCAGACAGGGGACATATCAGACACTAAACTGATAAGAACAGATACTACACTTGATCTTAGCCAAAAGGCCAAGAAGCGATATATATATATATATATATATATATATATATATATATATATTAACATGAGTATATTCTGCCATTAAAAATTTAATTGTCTGATGTGTTATCCCCTTAAGGACCATGTGATGCAGGGGTGGAGCTCTCTAGAGCTGCGATCTCAGAATTCCATGACATGCCAATACCCTCACCTGTCCTTAATGTCCAATAAATATGAATTACAGTGCTCACCTCTAGTAGTGGGTACTGTTTACATGTGGAAGATAAATTCATTTTTTGTTTTGCATTTTAAGCCTACGTGCTACACCTATCTCTGCATTTTATTGCAACACATTTTCATCATATCTGAAATCTAAGAGGTTAGAAGAAAGTCCATATTTCAGGAAACAGATTACCATACTTTCCAATGAGTGTTAGTAAAATCATGGGGTAAACTGCTTTCCTATCCTGACATAGGATATTGAGCTCATTATACAGGGTACTCAATAAATGACTGACACTTGTTATTTTATGTATAAATCAAAAACACAATCTAGCTGATCAGCTCATTTGTTAAGAATTCCTTTCAATGTGTCTCTGTCTAAAATATGAGAAAACTAATAGATCACTGTCAAGGATAATGACCCTACAATGGCTATAATCAGCATGTTGTTTGGTAGATATATAAGTTATATTCTCTGACTATGAGAAAGTTGGAATAATGAGATGGGCCTGTATAAGCCTGGATATTTTCCCACATTTTCCTTAAAACATCTAAACAGAAGCAGAAGATTAGCAACTGTGAGTGACACAAAATTGATAGAGTTAAGAGTAATTAAAACTGGACAGGACTGCATGGTGCATGTGTAATTCTATTGTTGCGCTGAATAAACAGGCTTGTGGCACTCTCCACTGCTGATCTTACTGGTACCATTGTATAATTCCCCAAATTCTCATTGATTTAAATAGTGCTTTTAACCCATTGAAGATAATTTTTCATTGCATTGGTTTGCAATTAATTAGCCACCTCTCTATAATACAAAGGGTTCAAAGCTAACTTTATTTGATAGGAATTTGGATTTCCACCCTATGGAGAATGTGGTTTACTTTATAATTGTTTGTGTTTGCTTTCTGCATAAGGCCCCTATTTGGCTTTTCTAAATGGATTGATTGATTCATTGATCTGTTTTTTCATGGGGGGGACAAAATATTCTGGTTTTGAAGTATAACACTAATAGAACTGTGAACTTATTTTGAATTTAGTTCAGTTGCTTTGATGTGCTATACACCTATGTAGTTTTGTCATGATTTCTGTCATTTTGTCATAAAAAATGTATTGGATTCAAGCTGTTGACACAGTTGGCATCTGTTTCAAATTCATTTTTACTGTCAGCAAGCTGCTACTGCAAGAATGCAGTCTTTGTATCATTAGCAGCCATTCTTCGTGTTACTCTCCAGCTTTCCCTAAAGTTTACTTTATTTTAATCAGATTTACAGAACTTATTTTTATACAGTTTGTATGTGATCATATATGAGCATAGAGGCATTGTTTTTATGCAGAGAAAATTCCTAGGGATTGTAGTATAATGAAAAAGAATAATAATATCCACCTCCAAAAAGCGCTGACCTAGATATCTTTGAAATATTAACCCTTAACATTTCCCAGACTGTAGGTGAAATGAAATCTCCCTGCTTACTCTAACCCCTATAGGTCCATAAGTAACCTTTAACATACTACAATAAAGAGACATCACAAGATAAGATGACCTACCCCCTACTTTTCTGATTGAAATGGCTCCAGTTTAGAGACTGATAAATTATTTGGTGCATATCAGACAGTAGGTAACACTGGACTTTCCTCAAACTGAGATTTTGGGCCTTCACCCTGAGACTGAGATTTTGGTCAAATCCTTGAATCTTCTGGTAAAACACCGGGATTTCCCAAGTATGGTGATGGGAAACCAGATTCACCCAAAGGGTGGTCTTCAAATCCAATGAAGTAGAGTATATTTTAGTTAAAGTGGGCCTCTCACCTTGCAGTTGTTTGCATATTTGAAAACAATTATATGTAACATACAAAGAGCAGTAGATGATATATAAATTAGGTTATTTACACATTTTATTTGTGTACAAGTGAAAGTCTCTCAGTAAAACACTGAAGTGCTTCATTAGCATATGAAACCACATTGAAAAATTGAATTTGCATACATTAGCATTCACTGTTCCACTCATATAGCTGATGATACAGAAATAAAAGAATGAATAGCTCCCAAACTATGGAACTGCTAGTCCTCTGAATAATATGATATATAGCCAGTTTTTAATTAGGTGTTCAGATATGCAAACTTGAATTCAAGGAGACATGTCCACTTTAAAAACTGTAAATGGGGGTTGAAAAAAGCAATCAACTCTAGAGAAGTTTCCAAAGATTTACTTGCCAATACATTAGAGGCATATCTAGCACCAAAGGGGTTAAAATGGGACTCTCATCTTAATGTACTATTACACTTAATAAAACATATACTGCAGGGCTTTCCTTCTGAGTAAAACAATAGTGTGCCCACTGTAGGGTAATACATAATACCAAAGTTATTACAGTTTAAATTGTTTGGTTTTTTTTTTACATTAAAAGTGCCCTCTGGTGTCAAAAAAGTTCACCTATAGTACACATGGCCTCTATACAGTTATCCTATTGCATTCTATGGAGAAGTTGGTCAATGACTACAGCTCTCCATAGAATGTGATAGTAACAGCTTTATCAGTTTATGGCAGTTTGAACACTTGAATAAAACAACTGCCTACAGTGGGTGTCCTGTTCTTTTACTTAGTTGGAAAAGATTAATAATATAAGGTTGTTAGTTAATTTGAAAGATATTTAAAATCAGTCTATATATTGTACTAGCCATTTATTTGTAATATACTGTAAATAGATTTTGAGAGCTTAACCTGTATTTGTTGGTGACACAGTGTGGAGCTTTATGCTAATTAATTTAACATATAACCTAAATAATAATGTACCTTAATAACCACTTGCCTGTCTCTCACCTTACTACAAATAACCTGCACTTACCTTATGGCCAGTAAATACTAATCGCCTCCTAGGAATCTTGCCTTTGTGCCTTTATGCATCATCAATCAGTCTTGGATGCCCTATGCATGAAGGTGGACATAAGAGCTGCTAGTAGGACCACAGGACATCAAACTCTGCTCACTGCACATGGAAATTATAACCTTTTAAGTGTCAGAAGGCTGTGCAACACAATGATTTATAATATGTTGTTCACTCCTCTGGTACTAAAGGGTTAAACTGGCTTATGCACATTGCCTGCTCCATTTAAAAAAAAACTGCCAGCAACTGTCATGTCTGGATTCATGTACATGACATCCAGGACTGATTGAACATGTTTTCTCTTGACCCAAGGCACAAGTGCCTTTTCCTTGAACTATTAAGATTGTCTGACTATAGTTAAGTGTGACTGTGTGTTGGGGTTATGCATATTGCAGTACACTGGACTAGTGATTTAAGGCATACTAGGTCACAGAAATTATTTAAAACAAAATTGATTCCATGTGATACCCGTTCAATGGGTCTCCTCAGGGAACAACCACAACCACTGAGTATTAATATTCCACAGGACCTCAATTCACAGGTATGCAGGGCCGGTGCTAGCATAAGGCTGCTTAGGCAGCCACCTTAGAGCGCCGTAGCGGAGGGGCCCCGAAATGGGGGAAGCTGCTACTACAAAACTGGCAATTGAGAAGCTGGTATTTGTGTCATGTTTGCTTCCGGGAGCTCTATCTCTTCCTGACCTGCAGGGGCGCTGCACTAAGAAGTGGTTAGGAGATAGGGAAAAGCAACTGCGGCAAGAAGAGACCTCTTTCCCTTTGTAGCCGGCAGTCCACCTCCTGTTGCTCCTCCTCGTGGGTCCAGCCTCCAGCTGAAAACAGGAGCAGCTGCAGTGGGTAGGAGACCTCCAGGGCATGGCATGGAGTGTGTTTATGTGTGTGTTATGTTAATGTGCAAGGTGATATAGGAAGCAGGAACCAGGGAATAAAGACTGGAAACGTGTCCAGCTGCTGCAGGCATAAAGAGGCATAGGGACAGATTAAGTGAGAGACAGGGCACAGGAAATAATTATATAATGGGACTGAGAAGGCATAAGGTGGTTTTACATGTTAGACAGAACACAGGGTTCTGTATTTCTGAAGATGCAGGGCACAAGGTGATATTGGATGATAGTTGGGCACAAGGTGGAATTATGTATTAGGAGAGAGGGCACGGGGTGGTATTTAATGTATGAAGAAGTACACCGGGGTGCTGTTTAGTAGACAATGGGGCACAAACTATAGAGTGATATTGGATGGTGATAAAGAGGACACAAGGTGGTATTGGATGATGGGATAAAGGGAAAAAAAACAATATTGTATGGTGGGAGAGAGGGCACAGGATGGTATTAGATGATGGAAGTGAGAGGGCATAGATTGGTATTAAATACTGGGAGAGAGGGCAAAAGGTGGCATTAGATGATGGCATAGCAAAAGATGATAAAGGCAGAGAGGGCACTGTGTGGTAAAGATGATAGACTAGAGGGCACAAGATATTGGATGAAGGGAGAATTGGAACAGGTTGTTATTAGATGATGAGTGTTAGAGGGCACATAGTGGAATTAGAAATTGGGAGATAGGGTACTGGGTGGTATTCAGTTATAGAAGTGAGAGGGCACTGGGTGGTATATATTTAGAGGGCATGGTGTGGTAGATGATTAGGGTCAGATGGCACAGAGGGGTATTAGATATTGGGAGAGAGAGCACTGGGTGGTATTCAATGATGAGACTGAGAGGGCATTTGGTGGTATTAGATGATTGTAGTGAGCAGTATTCAATATTGGGAGAGAGGTCACAGGGTGGCATTAGATGATGAGATAGAGGGCACACAATATTGGATAAGGGCAAAGCGGGCACAATGTGGTATTGGATGATGAGCAGGGGGCATCAAAATGCACCTTCGCTTGTGTAGACAACAATCCTTGCACCGGCCCTGCAGGTATGAGATAATTGTAACATCCTTAAGGTTTTTTTAGAAGTTCTATTTCAGGGGTGGGGAACATGTGTCCCTCTAGCTGTTGTTGGGGTAAAGCTCCAAGTGCCCTTGGCCAATCAAAGCCTGCCAAAGATGGTGGGAGTTATTCTGTGTTGCTGCTTCTTTTCCATTCCTTTCGACTCTGTGTGTTCTGTCTATATGGTTGAATTTATGGACCTGTTGTTCAGAGCAGCAGTTTCATACATTTTCTAATGTGAATTGCTGTCCAACCTTAAATAGACAATTGTAGAAATGAGATGTCTGTTCTGTCTTATCACAGATTCTGGCTAGTCCTAGGACTTTATCATTTGACAATAATCAATTGTTCATATTTATCTAGATAAAATAGAAACTTAAAATCCAGAGCTTGAATTTCTAAATATTCACTTAGGACTTTACTATTATTACATCAGTTTAATGATAAGTTAATAATTTCAGAATCTTATCACATTTCATATAAGTTTGTTAAATACTGGATACTTTTTTTTAGCTTAGAAACATTTAAAAAATCATAACAGTTGGTTTTATCACTGGTAGAATGTTGATCCAGGAAAAATCCAGCTGTCTTCTTCGAGGTAGGAAATAATATATTTACTTTATTGACTCCTCTGGATCAATATAAATTTGTATATCTGCTATTATATCATATCATATATCTTATTTAGAAATAAGACTATATTTCCTAATCTTTCTTGATGTAAAATAAAAAGGGAAAACAACAACACAAATATGGCTTTGGTGCATCCCCATTTACGTTATCTAGTGCACAATTATTTTATACAAGTAAATATGTGAAACAGAATGAAATATAGACTAGAATTAGGATATTATATTCAAGTGCCAGTAAAGTAATTTGTTTGCCAATGGGAAATTATTAAAATTTATTTTAATTGTTATTCATTTATAAAGTACAGAACATATTTTGCTGCAATGCATAATTGAGGAAGACTCATTACAAACACTTAACAAACTTATTTAAACTGAAAAAAATTGGGGAAGAGGTGCTGTTCACCAGAGCTTAAAATATAGAGGGAGAAGGGGAATAATTAAAAGGATAGTAATGTTTCACAAAAGTAGCAGCTCCTATTAATCTTCATAGTATTTGAGCCATGGAGAGTGTTATTTCAATACTGTCAGAGTTGTAGTTCAAGAGTAATTGAATGATAAAGTATCCCCCTCCTGCCCCTTTTACTTAGTGTAAGCCACCTCCCCTCAGATGTGCAATCTGGTCATGGGACCAGACAGCTCACTGCAAGGAACAGTCTTCTTACTGTGAGAACAATGAAAGCCTGCCCCCATTGACAGGTTTTTCAGTTTTTTCCTTATGCTCACTGAAGATTGTTCCTCTCTGCAATCCATCCAGACAGTCTTGATGCTCTAAGAAGAGCAGTGTTACATCAGTAAAAGGGATGGGAGGGGGATACTTTATCAGTCAATTACTCTTGAACTACAACTCTGACAGCATTTAAATAACACTCTCCATGGCCCAAATTCTATGAAGATTAATTGGAGCTGCTTTTATTGTGAAACATTACTATCCCTTTAAGACACTAAGTACAATTGGGATTCCATTTAATTAGAGGGAATACAAAGGTTGGGCCAGCAGCAAACGTCATACTCCAAGCTGTTTGAAAAGGACTAGGATAACTTAAAGTTACAGTGCCAAAACATCAAGTTGAGACAATCTGAGATATTGGGCATATGCTTCATTGAATAAATAGGTTTTTAGGGCCCACCTGGATTACTGAAATATAGGATAGTGTCTGTGGAGGGTGGTAGTGAGTTATAAGAGTGCTGCTCTTGTGTAAACCTGAAAGTGAAGCTAAAGATGAAGACTATTTAAAGCTGAACTAGACATATAGGAATAAGTAGATCTTAATGTGTTTAACAGAAGAACAGTCTGTGATACAGCAGTGAAAATATCTATTTGTACAGTATTGTGCAAAAGTCTTAGGCAGGTGTGAAAAAAGTAAGAATGCTTTGAAAAATAGATATGTTTATTTTTATCAATTAACAAAATGATAGTGAGTGAACAGAAGAAAAATCTAAATCAAATCTATATGTTGTCTAACTACCCTTTGCCTTCAAAACAGCATCAATTCTTCTAGATACATTTGCACATCATTTTTAAGGAATTTGGTAGGTTGTTGGTTGTTCCAAACATCTTGAAAAAATAACCACAGTTAGTGGCTTTAGGCATCCTCAGTTGCGACTCTCTCTTCATGTAATCCCAGACAGACTCGATGATGCTGAGATCAGGGCTCTGTGGAGGCCATACCATCACTTACAGGGCTCCTTGTTCTTCTTTATGCTGAAGATAGTTTTTAATGACTTTGGCTGTATGTTTGGGGTAGTTGTCATGCTGCAGAATACATTTGGGCTCAGTCAGATCCCTCCATAATGGTACTGCATGATGAATAAGTATCTGTACTTCTCAGCTTTGAGGAGACCATTCATTCTGACCAAATGTCCAACTCCATTTGCAGAAATGCAGCCCCAAACATGCAATGAACCTCCACCATGCTTCACTGTTGCCTACAGACATTCATTCTTGTACCAGTCTCCAGCCCTTTGGCAAACAAACTGACTTCTGCTACAGCCAAATATTCCAAATTTTAACTTATCACTCCAGAGCACAAGGATCCCACTGTTTTCTGACAACTTTGTGCTGATGGCATGCTGACATCTTCTGATTGTAAAGGGAAGTAAGCATGATGTGTCTTTCATCTGCTGCACAAAGTTTCCTTGGCCAACCACTGCATCTATGGTCCTCAACATTGCCCGTTTCTTTGTGCTTTTTCAAAAGATCTTGTACAACATACAGTTAGGGAAAAAGTAATTTGATCCCCTGCTGATTTTGTATGTTTGCCCACTGACAAGGAAATGATCAGTCTATAATTTTAATGGTAGGGTTATTTGAACAGTGAGAGACAGAATAACAACAAAAAAATCCAGAAAAACTCATTTCAAAAAAGTTATAAATTGATTTGCATTTTACTGAGTGAAATAAGTATTTGACCCCCTATCAGTCAGCAAGATTTCTGGCACCCAGGTGTCTTTTATACAGGTAACAAGCTGAGATTAGGAGCACTCTCTTAAAGGGATTGCTTCTAATCTCAGCTTGTTACCTGTATAAAAGACACCTGTCCACAGAAGCAATCAATCAATCAGATTCCAAACTCTCCACCATGGCCAAGACCAAAGAGCAGTCCAGGGATGTCAGGGACAAGATTGTAGACCTACACAAGGCTAGAATGGGCTACAAAACCATCGCCAAGCAGCTTGGTGAGAAGGAAACAACAGTTGGTGTGATTATTCGCAAATGGAAGAAACACAAAATAACTGTCAGTCTCCCGCGGTCTGGGGCTCCATGCAAGATCTCACCTCGTGGAGTTTCAATGATCATGAGAACAGTGAGAAATCAGCTCAGAACTATACGGGAGGATCTTGTCAATGATCTCAAGGCAGCTGGGACCATAGTCACCAAGAAAACAATTGGTAACACACTACGCCGTGAAGGACTGAAATCCTGTGGTGCCCGCAAGGCCCCCTGCTCAAGAAAGCACATGTACAGGCCTGTCTGAAGTTTGCCAGTGAACATCTGAATAATTCAGAGGAGAACTGGGTGAAAGTGTTGTGGTCAGATGAGACCAAAATCAAGCTCTTTGGCATCAACTCAACTCTGCGTGTTTGGAGGAGGAGGAATGCTGCCTATGACTCCAAGAACCCCATCCCCAAAGTCAAACATGGAGGTGGAAACATTATGCTTTGGGGGTGTTTTTCTGCTAAAGGGACAGGACAACTTCACCGCATCAAAGGGACAATGGACAGGTTCATGTACCGTCAAATCTTGGGTGAGAACCTTCTTCCCTCAGCCAGGCCATTTAAAATGGGTCATGGATGGGTATTCCAGCATGACAATGACCCAAAACACATGGCCAAGGCAACAAAGTAGTGCCTCAAAAAGAAGCACATTAAGGTCCTGGGGTGGCCTAGCCATAGAAAATCTGTGGAGGGAGCTGAAGATTCGAGTTGCCAATCATCAGCCTCAAAACCTTAATGACTTGGAGAGGATCTGCAAAGAGGAGTGGGACAAAATGCCTCCTGAAATGTGCGCAAACCTGGTGACCAACTACAAGAATCGTCTGTCCTCTGTGATTGCCAACAAGGGTTTTGCACCCAAATACTAAGTCATGTTTTGTAAAGGGGTCAAATATTTATTTTACTCAGTAAAATGCAAATCAATTTATAACTTTTTTGAAATGCGTTTTTCTGGATTTTTTGTTGTTATTCTGTCTCTCACTGTTCAAATAAACCTACCATTAAAATTATAGACTGATCATTTCTTTGTCAGTGGGCAAATGTACAAAATCAGCAGGGGATCAAATAATTTTTTCCCTAACTGTATCTGGAAACCACTGTCTGCCTTGAAATTTCTGCCTGGGAGAGACCTTGCTGATGCAGTATAACTACTTTGTGTCTTGTTGCTGTTCTCAGTCTTGCCATGGTGTATGACTGTTGACAATCTGTCTTCAGTAACCTCACCTTGTTAGCTGAGTTTGGCTGTTCCTCACACAGTTTTATTCCTCCTACACAACTGTTTCTGTTTCAGTTAATGAGTATGTTTCAACCCACATATTAAATTGATGATCATTAGCACCTGTTTGGTATAATTGTTTAATCATACACCTTACTATATGCCTACAAAATCCCTGATTTTGTGCAAGTGTAACTAAAAGAACTGATGCTGATTTGAAGGCAAAGGGTGGTCACACCAAATATTGATTTGATTTAGATTTTTCTACTGTTCACTCACTATCATGTTGTTAATTGATAAATCTAAACTATTACAATGTCTATTTTCGAAAGCATTCTTACTGTACAGCATTTTTAACACATTCCTAAGACTTTTGCACAGTACTGTATATTTTTGCATAGTGTTTTCAGTTGCCTGTATTTGCTGAGTACCACTGAGGCCCATACTTAGTTTTGACCACCACACAATAAATTATATAATTAGACTAGCCATGATTTTAATCATTCCCTTGATTATAGAGGGCAATGAAATTATTCTAAAGAAAGTATGCCCCTGTTCAGTTACAGACTACAGCAACATTTTAAAACATGGTTAAAATATATATCTGAAAGCTGTATAAAAGATCAATTACTAACCAAGTGTTACAGTTCACCTGTAATGACATAAGGGGATATCAGTGGACATATTTATTATGGATGTCTCTTTAGGTGAATGGCAAGATTTTAAATATAATCCTTGAAAATAAAGGGATCCAGTGTAACATCTGACAGAGTGGGACAACCGAAGTAGATAAGTGATATTAATTATTTTATCATTAATCTTTGACTGAAGTGTTGACAGTCTTACACTAGGAAAGCCAACTAAGAGGGTATGTTGAAACATGAGGAGGAAATGGACGAAGGTTTCAGTATTGTACATGTCATTCCTGAGATACTCCAGAAATAAGTATAAGGATATTGTAGATGGAGATAATGCCAAGTCTGTGTGCTTTAGTGATAGAGATTATAGTTGTGTTATATTGCAAATTTGGGGGGCAATGACTCCTAGAGAAATCTGAGATAATCACATTAAAATGTAAATAAGAGAGTTGAGAAAATAAATAAGAATTATGTTTTTCCTTTTGTACTTACATCTCCTATTCATATAAAAATGTAAAACAGAAAAAAAAAAAAAAATAAATGAGCATCTCGTATTGTTTCAATGTTTAATGCATTTTGTTTTGTGGCTTCTGAGAATCATTTACTATGCCATTCAGCACCTTTGAGTGCCAGAGAGGTATCATTGCATTGCAATGTGTTGGATACCTCTCTGCAATTCAGATAGTTAAAGCTTTGATGCAGCTACTCACAGTTACAGTGCAGAGCACCGATCTTATCCACATTTAAATTTGCTTTGTGTCAGAAGTTTATTTCAAAGAGAATTTTTAAAATTAATTTTCATAGCACACTAATATTTTATAAATAATAATGTGGTCTCTTATTGAAGTACTGTAACATCCTATTATATAAAAGGCCAGATGTAGGTTTGTCAGATGCAGTCATGCGCAGTAGAGACTGCCTGTATGGACAAAACGTGCCATCTTCCCAGACGCTCTCACAGCCCTGTGTGCCCGGTGTCTGTCCTGGTGTGTGAAGGAGCCTTGGCCCCGGTCAAGTGGTGTCTAGCTGAGCCTGGAGGTGCGAGGTGCATTCACGAACCCCCTGCTCTGGGTCAAGGCGCGCTCCCGCATGCACACCCGAGACTGATGAGGTAGAGGCTCACTCCCTCTCCTGGTACCTCACACGCTGCTGTTACTGAGGCCGCAGGTGCAGGGACTGGCGGGTGCACGGCTACCTTAACCCTTTGCGTACCCCTCTGGTACTCAAAGGGTTAATCAATTCAGTGCCATTCACTTTGGCCCGTGTATACTGGCTTTTACACTAGTTTCATTATAATTCAATACAACATTATAGCATGACTATTTCACTTTAACCCCTTGGATACTAAATAGATCCATAACACTGTTTTATCTATTTATATAATTTGCTAGGATGCGTCACTCTCTGAGTGCGTAACATGCACGGACACAGAGAACAATGCCTCGTAGCAACATGTGCGTACCCGGCAGTTGAGGGGAAAACAGCGGCGGTGGAGGGGAAAGCAGCGGTAGAGCGGCACGCTCAGGGGACCACTGCAATACCACTGCTGTCCCCCTCCCCCACCGCCATAAAGAGGAACAGAAGAGCTGGTGGAGGGGAAAGAAGCAGCAATGGAGGGGAAAGCAGTGATAGAGTGGCACACTCCGGGGATCACTGCATTAGAAATGCTTCTGCATGACCTAGACCCCATCGAATGATGGTCTTTAACCTAGTATTGCTATATGTGAGTATATTTGTTAGCTAGAACACAGGCATGAATTCTATTACAGTTGATAACTTTATAAAGAGGTTTTCTAAAAATGTCTCCTTAGATTCCAGACGGAGTCTATTAAATACAAACACTGATAACTTTAATTGCAAAGTCATGTATGCCAGAGTTTGTAAAGGTTAATAATAAATATGTGTGCTGTGGGATTAGCAATATTTATTAAACGTACTAACCCTTTGAATGCAATAGACTTAGATCATTTTTATTACCTTGGAAGCCAGTTACATTTTAAACATTTTGCTATCTATCAATTTGAAATGATTCCTGAGAATAAACAAGAAGCATTGTACTGGAGAGCTTTCTAGCATTCAAGACATTAAAATGCACCATTTAAACCAATGAGAATTTGGAGATGTTTTATTTGTCCCATAAGAGACAGTTGGTTTTCCCCTGAATTGCTTCACCTTTATTTTTGGAATAACTCTCTGAAGCTGATGTAGTCTGGGGGACTGGGGCAATTATGTCACAAATCACCTGCAATATAAGAGACCAATGAAAATGCCTATTGATTTTAATGGGCTTTAGACAATTCAAATGCTAGTATGGTCACTGAATATTATTTTATTTTAGCATTCAGGGGGTTAAAAGCAACATTTAAATCAAGCTGAATTTGGGTTTTCATGCCACTTTACAGATCTCTGGTTATACTTTGCCTAGAGTATTGTGTTCAAATACTGAAGACCTCATCTCCAGAAGGACATATATATATTGTTGAGATAAATCAGAGAAGGGCTATTAAAATTGTGAATGGTTTACAGAATAAACAATATCAGGATACAATAAAGGATCTAAACATATATAGCTTGGAGGACAGGAAACACAGAGATCTCCATTGGTGCAGTTGGTTTGCTCCAAAATTGATCCCACTTTCCTGAATACTACCCTTAACTTCTGGTTAGAGATGGATGAAACCTTTTTGCAGAGCGGTAAATTTTTCACAAAACGTGCAGATTTTTTTTGCCTTGCTCATTGCATTTCAATGCGAAGACTGCATTTCCCCTCACCACAGGGAAAGTTTCCCATTTTTTTCCCACAGTTATAGTATAAAATGGTTGTCAGTTCTGGATAAGCAAAGAAGTAATGATGTTGCTATGTCAGAGAATGTGGCAAGAGTTTGCTCATTTGACATACCACCTATAGCTCCTCTGCAGATGATTAAGTCTCTGAGATTAAAGTAGATGATCACAAGAGTCATAGATTGTCCACAACAAACTCTAGTAATGTTGTTAAACAATCAAGTTACAGGGTTTTCCTGCCATATACTGCCAGCCGACACTTACTGAGTTCTTGGGTAGGAGTCAAAAGCTTAAAAAAAAAAAAAAAAAAAAAAAAGAACAATCCCATAATATGCTTGTTGAATGGCAAAGTTGAAAAGTTGTTGGCAGTGGACATGCTGCCACATTTTTTTGTCAAAGCCAAGGATTTTCAGAACTGATATCATGTGTAGCTCCTCTCTGGCATATCCCAAGTCGCAGGTGTGGTGGCCAAATGGCTGGAAAGCTAATATGTCAAGAAAATCCACTTGACAGCATATAATGAGGACATGTGGGCAGAGCACAGACTATATGACTGTGACTGCTCACTGGATTTCCCTCTATACCAGTGAGCAACACTAGCCTGTCTCTGACTTTGGTAGGGAAAGTATCGCGCACGGGTAGCCGTCGTCTGAATTTTGGAAATTTATGCCTAAGATTCTGACCAGGGCTGTTTGGATTCGGTTTTTAAAAAAAACGAACAACTTTTTCCTTTCGGACAGCCCGAATGACGCTGAATGACCCTTATTTGTCTGAATTCCAAACTCGGCCAAACCGATTTGCACAAGTCTACTTTTTATGCAAGACAGGACATTATTTGCTTTTGCTACTTCTATCTGACACTGCTCACTGCTTCCAAGTTTGTAGGTTACAATGATTCCCAGGTCTTTCTCTAGCAATGGGTCCCCTAAAATCATTCCATTAAGTTCATAAGTAGCACTGGGATTTTTTTCTAAATGCTTGATTTTACACTTTCCCACATTAAACTTCATATTCCATTTGGTTGCCCAATCTGCCATTTTATAATAATCCCTCTGTAGAGAACAAATATACTTTTCTAAATTAATTACCCTGCATAATTTAGTGTCATATGAAAATATTGATATTTTGCCTTCTATATCTATTTCCAGGTTATTTATAAACATGTTAACAAAGCAGTGGACCAAGTACTGAAATTTGAGGTACTCCACTCTCAACTTTAACTATATTGGAGAATTTTCCATTTAAAACTATATACTGTTTCCTATCCTTCAACCAGTTTTCTCTCCAATTGCTAAGGTTATTCCCTAGCCCCAATTTCCTTTTTTTATACCACAGTCTTCTGTGTGGCACCATATCAAATGCCTTTGCAAAATATAGATGTACTATATCAATTGCCTTACTATTATATAGGTCACTAGTTCGTCATTGAAGCTGAAAAGATTAGTTTGGCATGATCTATTCCTCAAAAAACTTAGTTGATCCCAACTAATAATCTTATTTTTGGCAGTGTAATCCTGAATATAATCCCTTATTATCCCTTCTATCAGTTTTCCCACTACAGAGGTGAAACTTACAGTTCTATAATTTCCAAGTTATGTTTTAGTTCCCTTCTTAAATAGAGGCACTACAGTAGCTCTATGCAAATCTTGTGGCACTGGGCCTATAGTGAGATAATCTTTAAAGAGTAAAAAGTGGAGTCTTGCTATCACTGCGCTGAGTTCCTGAAGAACCCTTGGATGTATACCATCAAGACCCAGTGCTATGTCAGTATTACTTTTGTTCAGTCTTTCCATGACCTTTTCTTGTGTTAACCCAATATCTGATAATTGTATTGTTTTATTTGTTACTTGATGAGGCTTTTCTACTATCCTTGTTCCATTGTATATACTGATGCAAAGAAAGTGTTTAGAACATCTGCCTTTTCTTTATCCTCTCCAATCAACTCACCCATCTCATTTTTGAAAGGTTCAATGCACTCCCTCTTAAGTTTTTTACCATTTATATACTTGAAAAACGTTTTTGGATTAGTCTTGCTCTCCCTTGCAATTCAAGTTTCATTATCTATTTTTACTAACCTAATTGCCTTTTTGCAATCTTTGTTGCACTTTGTGTTTTTTTTCAAAAAAATGTTCTGTTCGTTCAGACTTAAATAGTTTAAATGCTTTTATTACTTGCCAGTTCCTTCTTTATATTTGCAGTTAACCACATTGACTGTGATCTGCCAAAGCTTGATCAGCTTGTCTCAACAAGGAATCGTAATCCGCAGCATTTCTCAGTGGAATTGGATTCTGTAAAGGAATATTAACACCTAAAGGACCCATGACAGTCCTGGACCTTCATGGCTTGTTATACCTTTAAGGACCCGGGGCTCCCCGTGCAGCTGCACACCGTTCGGGGAGTCCAGAATTGAATTAAAAAAAAAAAAATTCTGTGGCTGCTGCGTGAGTGCGTGACAGGTCCTTAGGGGGTTAAAATATGCTTATAGATTGAGTGGAGATCTGCATTGTGAAGGATGAGAGGGAGAAAATTTGGGCCAAAAAAATTGCTAGAAAGCATAGTGAAAATGAAGGTAGGAAAGTGTTTATAGTAGCAGGAGCAGCAACATCATCCAGAGCATCTCATCCCCGACTCATATCATCGTCATCACATAAAATGATTCATGGGTCATTGTAATCTAATATTTGGGGTAGTGGGGTGGTAGCACATCTCTATGGGACTTGCTTCCAGAGTAAGGGTTGGTAACAGATACATAGGAACTCCATGTGGCTGCTAGAAGTGGTCCCACTGCATGTGAGATGGTTTCAGCATGCTTGCAGGAAAACTGTGTTCTCTGCCATAGACTGTTGGCAAACAAAACAACGTGTGTGGCCACTGGACAGATCTGACAACAACAGCCATGGTAACCCTTTGTTATGGACCAGGAAACAGACAGACACAACTGGTCCATGTGCTGGTCTACCTGGTCCAGCCTGAAAAAAATATTCGGTGGATTGCCTGCGCCTTCTGAATAGGGATGGGTGAAAATTTTCACCTCAAACTGAAATCAGCGAATAATGGCACTTTCTGCTTGGCAAAAAATTTCCTGCAAAAAGTGCAGTTTTTCTGCTTTTTTCTGTCTTTTCCGCCCATTTAAATCAATGGGAAGAAAAATATTTCTACACCACATGAAAGTTTTCTACAGCCATATAAAAGGCTGTCAGGCTATCACAGCAGGCATTCTGTGTTTGTGAGAGGAGAGAGCAGCATGTTTTTGAGCTAGAGGAGATAGGCAAATAAAGGGAAATTGAAGCTTAGTTTAGGGAGACATTTAGGTAGGATATTTGTTCTCTGTATTAGGGTAGTTTGGGTGCACTCTAGCTGATAAGAAGTGAGGAAGGAGGTTGACTCCCAAATACTCCAAAATTCCATGTGACTGGCAAGACAGAGGCATCTAGGGACCTATTTGCTTTCTAATCTTGCTGTTATTATCTCTGTGCTGGGTGTGGAAGTCTGGGGAAAAGTTATTGATTTTGTTTTTCAGTTATAATATTTTTGGACAGACTTTGATAAGACAACAGGGTGGACAACTGAAAAAAAAATAAATAAAAAAAATAAAATAAAAAAGAATAAAAAACTAAATATATTATGTGACAGTAACAGACAGCTGACTGGGCTTAGGCAAGGCATCATACAGCTGCTTCAGTTGTGTTTTGTACCATACAGTAAAAATACACAGTGTAGTTGCGTAATGTCCAGCAAATGCACAAGGGGAAGGGGTGGAGAAGTGCAGGGACATGAGAGTAAAGTAATAGTTCAAAAACTGACTGCAGCAATGGTTGCTGCAGCGTGTGCAATTAATGATGATGATGATCCCTCTACTCCAAGGGAGGATGCAGTTTGTCAAGGTCCCAGCAAAACTATTTCCAGCACCACCTGTGCCAGTCGAAATAAAGAACCATATAAGAAGAACACTGAAGATGAAAACAAGTCGCATTCAAGTGTTGATGATGTTGGCAGTAGCATAATAGAGGAAGTTGTAGCAGCTGAAGCACCTTCTGAGGATGACCTAATGATGACTGATGATGATGCAGATCTAGAATACATCCCTCCAGCATCCATCTCTTGTACAGGTACAGATCAAGTTGAGAGTGAGGATAGTGACAGGGATATAAGATTAGTAGAAAGTCAAAGGCTGAATCTTCCACCACTTTTAAGGAGGGCTGTTCCTGTCTTTAAACTGGACAAGAACAGATGTCAAAAAAGGACATCAGTCATCATTGACATCATCGCCTCTTCAACGTCCAAGTCCCACTCAGCCACACGCACCTGTTTTGAGTACCCAACAACAGCAACACAGGTTAACATCCACAATGTTAGATATGGCGAGTACCTCTGGTTCTGCTGCTGTAAGTGCTGCACCTTTGACACCTAGTAGTAGTGGCAGTAGAATTACATCAACATCTAGCTCCAGTAGTAGTAGCAGAAACCACACATGACAGACAAAGCCAGGACAAATGTATTAACAGCAGCACAGATGAGGAGGTGGAGGACAGATGGGACCACTGCAATGACCGATAAGTAATGTGTGCTAATAATTTGAGAAGGAGGATAGAATATGACAATGGTAAAAATACATAGACAAATCACACCATACCAGTCCCCCACCACTACCACTACAATACATATCTGCCACATTGTAGGTTGTACTTTATTTTTTTTATTACTTGATATCATCATGAATATGTGCCAGTGTCACTTAAGCATGAAAATTTTGTGGGCAAAGGGCAAATGCATTCTGCATGCTAACACATTTTTCAAGCCATATTTTGCTGTAGAACTCACAACTTTGACATTCAGCCACTTATTTCTAAACTTCAGCCCTCAGAAGAAGTAATATTACAGTGGGAAATGTAGTACCTATAGGAAATATAGGTGAAAAATATGGTAAAATAGGTGAACATTTTGTTAACATATGCAGAAAATGTGTTAAAATAGGCGAAAAGGAGGACATTTTTGCATTGGTGGAAAGACAAAAATTTTCACAGGAAAAACGAAAAATCTGCATGTTTTCGTGAAATTTTTCTCAGGAAATTTTTCACACCTTTTGCCCACCCCTACTTCTGAATTCATGGCCCTTGTGTACTGTTATGGACAAGGAACCAGACAGACACAAAAATATAAAGTGCAAAACACCTTTATTAAAATAACAAAAGCAAACAAAGCAAAATCATGATCCAGAAGTGTAAATCGAAAGACAAGCTGGTGTCAGGAACCAAGACAGGTACTCAGCCAAGCCGGGGTCAGGAATACAGAGATCAGCAAAGTCAAGAACAATCCAGGAGCCAGGAGCCAAAGGGGACATCAAAGGAAGCCAGGTCATACACAGGTAGTTAGCAAAGCAGTAGAACACTCTTGCAGCCAGAAGCAAATACAAGGGCAATCAGATCGTGAGCCAAGCTGCTTTAAATACCCTGGGAGTGTTGGCTATTGGATGATAGCAGTCAGGTGAGCAAACAGAGACACAGAGATGTCAGCTGATTCAGCCTGATCCAGCAAAGGGAAGGCAGCAGTAATGGATAGCAGAGCACTGGATTAGCTCAGACAGCAGAATAGAGCAGCAGAGTAGAGCAGCTCAGCCAAACCTTGACACCTTTAATTGCCCACCAGCAAGCATTGCGTCTGATTGTGTAGCAGGTTAGATTGTAAATGACTACAGAACACCAATATCAAGCAAAAGTGTTGGGAGACATATTTCTAAAAATAACAACATCTAATACCATCTGAGTATCAGATAGCAGAACTGGAGAAAACTACACATGACAGGGAAAGCCAAGGCACATGTATTATTATTATATATTACTGTATAAACGTCTTAGGCAGGTGTGGAAAAATGCTGAAAAGAAAGAATGTTATCAAAAGTAGACATGTTAATCGTTTATTTTTATCAATTAAGAAAATTATAGTGAGTGAACAGAAGAGAAATCTAAATCAAATCAATATTTGGTGTAACCACCCTTTGCCAAACTCAGCTAGCAAGGTGAAGTTGCTGAAGACAGTTTAATGTCAAAAGCCTGTTACATGTGCTAATTTGATCTCTGCTTTTATCTCCAGTTTACTCCATAGACTTCAATAGGAAAATGTTTGATAAAATGGGTGTTAACATTTAGCACCTGCAATAGAATCAAGCCCCAAGATGTTTGGAAAAACCTACCCCGGGCTTGATTCTATTGCAGGTGCTAAATGTTAACACCTGTTTTATCATTTTCCTATTGAAGTCTATAGAGAAAACTGGAGATAAAAGCAGTGATAAAAATAGCACCTGTAATAGAATCCAGCCCCTGATGAGTTCCTTAGCAAACTGCGTGCAAGTGTACCTTGAAAAATTTATGCTGTTTTGAAGGCAAAGGGTGGTCACACCAAATACTGATTTGATATAGATGTTTTTTCTGTTCACTCACTATGCACTTTGGTTTCAAAAAATGTTTAGCAATTGACATTCTTACTTTACAGCATTTTTTCAAATCTGCCTAAGACTTATGCACAATACTGTATGTACTCTGGTATGCAACAAAGTGATTGTACACATTCATGGGGGCAGGCACATGGTTTTTCAACTAATGTATAACAGAAGAAAATTAGTTGCACTGATAAATTTGTTCATTCACTCTTTATCTTGAAACTAACACTCAAGGTTTGTAACATAAGAAAACACAATTTTTGCAAAAACAGAGAGATTATACAAGTCTGGTACATAACATTTTACTAACCTCAATAAATATATATGAAAAAAGATGTCTATTATAGTTCCACATCACTATAGTTTGATTGTTTTGGCAATTGCATTCAAATTGTTTGTTAATAACCGTTAAATTGATAGTAATGTCAGAAAAAAGTATTAACTACATGGTAGATACAATTAAAAGAGAGTTCTTGCACTTATTCATCTCTCTCAAACCATTATGGTTTGAGAGCTATAGGAAAATAAAGTTCTCTGATCCCTCCCCTTTCTTATTGACGAGCTGTAAAGCTGTCAGAAGCAGATTCTGGTCGTGCGACCAGAGGAGGCTCTTCAGCAGCACAGATATAACGATATCTAAAGACAAATACTTTATTTAGAATTGTCTACAAAGTGTGCCTAGTTTGCAAGCACACTTTGTAGACCGTTCCAATGAAGTATTTATTTCTAAATAGCTTGCTTTCAGCTCTGCTGAAGGTTTGAGAGATAAGACTTACATTGATGTTAACCTTTTTTAATGTCTACACTATTAAATCAACTTAAAATTAACCATTACTACCCCTTTAAATAAAAAGAAAAATGCATCACTGGTTTGATAAAGATGCTTATTTCAAAAGAAGATAAATAATTTGTCTTTGAGTCTTGATAGAAGTTGAATCATCACTAATGCACCAGAAACACTAGTAAAAGCTTTGCTGAATTCATTATTTGAAAGACTGAATATTAATGATACTACAAAATCCATCCAGTAAATATAGGATTTATTTTTTTAAACAGCATTCATTAGTGTAGAAAAATACATCATATTTAAATTGTAATTCCAAAACAATAAATTATGTGATATTCCCAGTCACCTAAATACAATTTTATTTTGAAAGAGCTTTCATAACTATCTATAGGTTTTATTAACCATTGTTTATTCGGAGAAAATATATGATTTATTTAGAGTTATGTATTATGCTCATGTCATGTCATGCAGGCTAATTTTTTATTAGTCCTACATTACCTCCCCACTTACTGCCACAGCTCAGCAATGCATTCCTCTAGCACTGAAACAGTGTCAGGAAAGGATATGTCTGAATGGCATGCCATAATTATCATTATCTATACGTCTAAATAATTAACACAATCAGTTTCTATATGAAAATTGCTAATATGATGTATAGGTGATTTTTAAAGTTACTTCAAAATATACAAAGTTGTTTTCAGATAGAGTCCTTTTAATAATAAATCGCATAAGGAATTTAGGCATGTAGTCCATTCCATATCAAAAACTCATCTGCAGCCAAATTAATAGTAAAATTGAGAGCCCTTTTGATATAAGCTATCACATACGCAAATATGTGTCTTCTAAATGTCTTTGGCTTCTGGTCTGTCAATTTCTGCTTCTACAGATCCAGTCTGTAGAAGAAGAAAATTGTCACTAATCAAGAACCAAAGCTTGCACCCTAAATACTTCTTCCACATGTCCCCAAGTTCCTCCAATAACTTTTTCACATACAAATAAGCGAAAATTGAATACTGCATTACCACTAAAGTTTGCCATGTAATACTATGAATAGCGCTACCAACTTAATGGCAAAGGAGGGGTTAGATAAAATCAGCATAACTAAACATCCTGGCACCCACCACAATCCATTGCCCCTTTCATCGCCAGATTGGCTTTAAACACTTTGTATTATAACCATTCTGGAAACTGATGGCTTAATTGTTCAAATATAAAATATTTGTTTTCATGTAAGGCCAAAATGGCCTTAAATAAATTGTGTGGCATGGATGGAGAGTGTTAACTTTTTGAGGACCAGAGTGTTGCACCCTATTTAAAACTATCATAATGTTTATTATATATTTATTAAAATATTCTTGTTCTTTTAAGTGTATCTGCTTCTTTATCACACGCAATTGTACTTTCCTGTCTGCTACCATCAGTACTTAGGCTGTACACTTTTAATCAATGTCACTAAATTTTAAATGGCTTCTTGTTTACTACGTGTATGACTTTGCAACTCTTCACTGACCGCATTACAAGGTATATTTTGCATTCCAGAACAGCTCCTTATATTAAATCACTACATACCTTTATCTGTGCAGAAAATTCAATTTAGTATGGACTACTGTCCAAAAGTAATCTTTAATCAGCAAAGGATAGCCTATCCATGGAGGCGGACATGATACTTTGTTAACAAGTCCAGGGAGTGTGGTGTGACAAACAGGTGATGAAGAGGAGGGGGGTTATGCACAATGATATCACTTCTTTAGTTCCTATGTGAATCTACGGAGCCAACGCACTAAGATTTCTCCAACTTTGCAGATCTTAGTGCATCACTGCTTTATCACACCTTGGGGCATAACCACCAAGATGTCTTCTCCAGTGATATCACTTTTCCACATCCTAAATTAGTTATTCTATGTACCCTATGCACTAAGATTTCCAGACTGGGAGAGATGTTAGTACATAGATTACATAGAATAATATTGCTGTATTGCTGAGGAAGTGATATTTCTGGAGAAGGTATCTCCTCTGTATGACTCCTTATTGAATAATGCCCCTAGGAACCAAATGCCTCCCACTGAAGGAAGAAAAACATCAGTGAGAGTAATCTTTAGTACTGAAGAATTATTCCATGGTGCCACTAGGATTTTCTGCTCAGATTAAGGTGTTTTTGTGTGTGAATGTGGGTGAAGGTTGGGGGGTTATTATTCGAACATGTCATTGGTCCTTTAACTGGATTTGGCCATTTCACTATGTTTGAAATACTCTAAACAAACCATGTTGACGTATGCAATGTGTTAGACATCCATCTGGCACACATGTTACTCCACATATTTTCCTAATTAATCTTGTTTTTTTCTTCTTCTCCTCTTTCTGCTTCCTCCCTGTTACAGGTAGGCTAATTTCCTCTTGCCTTGTTTAATATATAAGAATTAAGCAATGTCAAAGATAAATTTGGGGTTTTAAAGTACATATGAATATGGGAATTAAAAGTACTGTTGTCTGTTATATTGTAATTATTTATGTTCTTACAATAAGAACCAAACTCCAACATATTTTATGAAGATTGTTTTTTTTACCAAGGAATTGTAGGTATGAAGTTGAAATTAAAAGCTGTGTATAGAACCAGCAAATGGGAAATTAATGTGAGACCTGGCAAGGGGTGTTACATGATCCAATCTACTTATTCAAGCTAATGGGCTAAAGAGAACAGGCACCATTTTAGTGCAAACCAACTGCACCACAAGTGACAAATAAAAGTTCAATAACATTGTGTGTTTAAACCCTTGAATGCTGAGATATATCATATGCTTCACAATGCACTGGTGTCTTCTCAGTATTATATTTATCATCCCTATTTAAATATTACGGAAGCTTTATTTATCAGTTACTGTGGCCCAGAATTATTCCTGGGTATGTACTAAAATGATTCAAGAATTGGTTTCTAGTTATATGCTTGCCTAACACTAATTTACAAAGCTATGTATGCCTATATTTATCTCCTTAATGTTGCTTTCACAAAGGGGAGAGTATTGTGTGAATGTTTTAGCATTTCGGGACTTTTCTTTACTTTGCTCTTTGGTTTCTATAATGTGTGAAACCAGATACAAAGAAAAATGTGTAACCTTACTCAATTTCTCTGAGATTCTACTGGGGAGGCATATTAGGCTTGAATAAATTAAAATCTTAACAACAACAGAGCGTGTGCAGTAAAGAAACCGTGTACTCTGCCGAGTACCCAACATACAGCAGCTATAACTGGAGGCTAATGCCAGTGAAGCTGATCTGGGGTTCTTGTACATTACTCCTTGGGAGTCATGTTTGTAATGCCTGCAATCCTAAAAGATTATTAATAAACAAATTGTAAGGGGCTCTAATGGAGTGATGCATCTAGCAAAGACAAAACAAAAGTCAGTGACAATTTGGCTTGCTATGCATGTAATTTCATTAGTAAATGCTAGCATAATAAATTAAATGAAAATGTATTTTCTGATTGCCACCTTTTTCTTGCATAAAGCTGTAATTACTTCCTTATTGCTTGTGCACAAAAAGCAAATATGTAGCAATTCTGAGGCAAACCAAGTAAATCATAAAGGACATTTTTTTTTTCTTTTCTGAAATATCGTAGATGTAGTCAGCGTGTATAAGTATATATTAACAGATTAACATACACCTTACTTTTCTCAGCACCGCACATGGGGTAAGTGTTAGCCATATTTCATACTCTTTCCTTGTTTAAAAACAAGGTTTAGAGTACAGATCCTCTTCTAACAACTGGGTACCTTCCCTGTGTACTGTTCTTCATTGCTTCTCTAGCCACTATGCACTCTTCAAAATCACATGTTAATTTATCACAGCAACTGTATTTTACTCCCATTCCCACTTTCTTGCTAGAGAAATTCTTGACCAAACCAAGTACAGTTTATAGGGTAAATAAAAATTTACATTGTTTTAAACTGGGCTTTTAAGACCTTGGATACAAAGAAATTTATAGGAGACTTTTCTGTCTTTCATTGAGTTAAAAGCCACATTTGTCTATTCTTCATATTAAATACATTATATATTATTAATATTATATATTGAAGTGTAACCCTTGGAATTGCACATTAATTGTCCAAAGTATTTAGTGAGTTGTATTTCTACACAAATAAAGTACATCAGCCAGATATATGAAAAGAAGATCAATAGTAGTAAAATAATCAAAACAATTTTGTTAGGCAGATTCCATAAATCTTATACTGACCTGCAACTCAAATTGACTCAATCAAACAAACAGGTGTTGTTTCATTTCTACTGGCCACTTTGTTACAAATAATCAGTACTACAACAATTTAAAGGTGCACCATCTTCTCCCTGAAACTGAGAATTTTCAGTAAAAATAGTGGCTGTTTGCAAGAATCAGCCTATAAAGTGAAAAAAGTAAGGTCACTATCATTTCAATGATACTACGATATCTAACAGTAAATGAATCAATCTCCCACAACTAAATATCTTTGTAAATAAAGATGATTATATTATAAACTAGAAATCAATAAGTGTGCTTAGATTTAAGATACAAATATACGTTGATGTTTCCATATGAAACATTGAATACTCAAATAGTTGGTAATTACTTGTGATAAATAAAGAATTCAAGTATCAGCATATGTAAAAATTTAAAATAACACATAGTGTAATCTGTATGAAATGCAAAATCATAAAAGGTCAACAAACAACTTCAGTATATTGGTAAAAATCAAATATTTACTAGTGCAATTCTCCTTTAAAATCAAAGGAGAAACAATGTAACAAAAAGACAGCCCTTACCTTTGCCACTCAGCCTAGAACATCAGGACTAACTTGCTCAAACAGGACTATGAACAAGTGGAGATTTTAAGTCACGTGCCTACTCTGCATATACCAGAATGAATTAAATTGTATATAGATCAATAAAATAACCCAGTATTGTATTCATATCCAATTTTCAGCATGTGTCAGTAATGCAACAGAGGTTAGGGCTTATCTGGGAATATCTTTACTCAGTCAAATTTTTCCAGTGTACTTGTAGAGCTGGTCACTTGGGAATTAATTTTTGTACAAAAAGAGAAAATATATCCTTGCTCCAATAAGAATGCAGGAAGGCAAATCTCATAGTCCTTTATAAATATGTAGAAGTAAGGAAATGCTAATCACTAAAACAAAGTTTATTGCTAAAGTGGTTTAAATGAGTTACTAATAAAAACAAAATGGCTAATTCCACATACAACACAGACAATGTTACTTGAATCAATCTAAAATGTTGCCAGGAATGTATTCTGACTTTCCATAATGTATTCAAAATATGAGAGGCTTCTGAGGACAAAAAACAGCACAATGGCCTGTTCTACGGCTAGGCCCAACCACGCCAAAATGTACGTTGGGTGTTAGCTGGTGTTCCCGTGCAGAGTGGACTTGCCCGTCATTTTGGAACTGGACCGCCCTTTTGGGTGGTATTAGTCTAATATGTATGTGGAAATTTCTCCTACGTTTCTGAGTAGTGACTAGCCGTAGAACAAGCCATACTTTCCATAATGTAACTACAATAAGCGTAACTGAAGAGTTGCTGACGTATCAATAATATCTGTTAAACTACACAACCAAATATATATTATTTAAATATCTACCACCTAAAGAGTAGAGGCTATGGGCCATTTAAAGCAAAACTGATTACTATGTAGCCATTAATTGATAAACTTAAATCATTGCTAATAACAAAACACCCTACAGGCAAGGAGACAAAGATTTCTCAGATAGGCACTCCAAAAAGAACCTCCCTGGGAATCATACGTAGTAAATTAGGTTGAAAAAAGGCACATGTTTATCAAGTTTAACCTTTGCCTCATAAACCAGAGAAAGGAGAACTGTATGGACTTTCTTGCTGCCAAATAAGTTAGTCTTTATCTGAACTTCCTGCTTTGCCTACTGATAAACTAGTAAATCCCAAAAGGAAGGAAAATAGAAAAAATATAGCAAGAAAGATCTTAAAGTGGAACTATCATCCAGATAACATTGCCCGACAAAAACACTTAATAGCATAGTGATAGGCAAAGGCATACTTCTATTAGGCTGAATAAGTCCCGCTTTATTCAGGAAAACCAACATCTTCTGCAGGCACCAGCCAACAACATTGCAGACATATTGGAGAAAATGTACCTGTGAACTTGTACTGTCTGTCCTGTTCACTGCCAGGATTGGTGAGCGGCGTTCTTTGGTACCTTAAGGTACCGGAAGTTACTGATGGTGCAGACACACCCAACTTCTCTTGTAAGCTCTGTGCAGCTAATGCCTGTTTTTCCTGAATAACGCGGGGCTTATTCAGCCTAATAGAAGTATGCCTTTACCTACCGCTATGTTAGAAAGTGTTTGGGAGGGAAATGTTATCTTGGTGATAGCTCCACTTTAAAACACAATATTTTTATTAGGTTCATTAAAAATGTGTGTTAAAAAGCCTTCTTCTGGGGATCCTGAGAAAGTTATGAATCTCAAATTTCCTCCACTAAATTACCCATTTATAAATAATGAAAACTTGAAGTAGTGAATACACTGTTAAAACAACGAATTTGAAAGAACAATGCTTATTGTCTCATGGCCTATACTATAATTATCAATTGAGGAAGATTAGCAACTTCCTGTGTTTATTGAAATGTCTTCAGCTTTACAACTTAGAGGTTTGTGAGGACTGAGTAATATAGGATAATTCAGGAATCACAGAATTTATTGAAGCTGAAACAGTCAAATAAAAGAATACAAGAAATTAATGTGTGTTACTCTTTTGTTGTATTAGCCCAGATTGAAAACTAACTTAACATACTTAATTCATGTATTGGGTATTAATGGTGGGATAGAATACATCTGGTACACCTGCCTAATCCAGCAAGTGGCTAGTACTGTATGATTAATATGGCAAATGGCTGTTTAGCCAGAAATCACAGATTACCTATTGTCTTGTGGGCTTTACCTTGATTATCAATCAGCGAAAACTGATAACTTACTGTGTTTATTGAAGCTTATTTAGTTTGACAACTTAAAGGCTACTTAATACTAAGTGATAACAAAAAAATCAGGAGTCAGCCAGTTCACTAAGGTTTAAAGAAACAATTGAAATGAATGAATCAACTTGTTTTCTGTATAAATCCTTTTATTGTATCTACCCTGAGTAGAAACTATTATTATCCAATACATGAATTAAGTATTTTCAGTTAGAATTCATTCTGAACTAATACAACTAAAAAGTAACACAGAGTCCAAGTCTCTATGTTGTGAATTTGAAGACATTTGAATAAACACAGGAAGTTATCAATCTTCCTCGATTGATAATTAGGGTATATCCCATGAGTCAATAAACATTGTTCTTTTGAATTATTAGTATGAACAGTGTATTCACTACTACAAGCTTTCATTATTTATTAGGACATCATATTGAGGGCACAAAATCACACAATATGCATTCGCTCAGTTAGTCAAACAGCTTATTTTCCTTAGCAATAAACACTTTTCATGTCAATATTAGCTAGCCCTGCCTTTTGAGTTCCCATCTATCGGGATCAGACTGCTATAGTTACTATAAAAATGTCACAGTAGAGGAAATTTGAGATTCATAACCTACTCAGTTAGGATACCCAGCAGATTGCTTTTTAACACACATTTTTAATTAACCTAAAAAATATGGTATTTTAAGATATTTCTTACTATATTTTTGATCTTTTCATTCCATTTGGGATTTACTAGTTTATAATTCCCACAGAGTTCCTTTTTTGGAGTGCATGTTTGGGTAATCATTTGTCTCCTTGTCTGTAGGGAGTTTTTTTTTTTGCAGTTTACTTCATTACCTTTGCACCCAGAACTACGGCTGATGATATTTGGCATAATCCTAAACTCTTGAAATCCTTTTTTTTTTTTACTTAACTCTTTACATGATAATGATGGTATTTTCAAATAAGCAATCAGTAATAAATACCCACAACTTAATTAAGTACATACCAACCCCAGAAAAAAACATGGATATCCCTATTTATCAGTTGTAAAAGAGGACTTTTTTTGCACTGATCACCAAAGTACAGTGTTAAAAAATAAAGTGAAATTGTTAGATAGGGTTAATTACAGAATTGCTATTGAACCATCAAAATATACAGCCAAAGAAACATTCCAACATGTATAAACATTTCCATTTACTCTAAAGACATAATATGCCATGCCTATATGAAAACCACAGTCTCTACATAAATGACGAACAAGAGTGTAAGTCCAAAGTATTTAGGAAGTCAAAATATTATTGTCAAAAATTATAAACACTCATAGGGCCATATGTTCAAAGAAGTAGCAAAATAGCTTTTGTCGTTTGTAGCGACTTTTCAAAGTGCAGTGTCGTTGGGATCATTAATATTTTCAGAGAGTGTCGGTTGTGATTGGAAATATGTTGTTTGTCCTGACTGAAATTGTCATATGGAATGACAAAAAAATGTCTTAACTAACAATAAAAATGTCTTAAAAAATGCTTTCACTAAAGACAAAAATGTCTTTAAAAATGTCTTAACTAACGACAAAAATGTCTTATCTAAAGACAAAAGATGGTACCGTGTTAGCCAGTGGAGTAGATAGGATTTAGTGTAGCAAAAAACTGACAAGAGTGGTATAAAGGTGATACCATTTAATGGCTAACTGAGGACATAACAAGTGAAAGCTTTAACCCCTTAACGACCCTTGACGTACCAGGAACGTCAAGGGTAAATTTGCTTTAAGGACCAGTGACGGTCCTGGTATGTCAAGAGTTAAATGGTAGCAGCGCTCCGCCGTGCACGCTGCTACCATTCAATCCAGGCTGAGACTGAGCGGTCCAGTACCGGACCGTTCAGTCTCAGCCTCGGTCGGTTGTGCCAGGTCATGTAATAGCTGCGTCAGCGATCACATGTACCAGCATTCTAAAAAAATGAATGAGGCAGTGCTACTTACTGCCTCTAGTGTCTCCTCTCTGCCAATGCATCCCTTACATAAAAGTAAGGGACACAGAAGCAGGGAGGAGACACCTAGTGGAAATACAAAATACAGCAGCTGGGGGTGTTAACCCCTTCACTGCTGGTGCAGGAGGATGGCTAGATGCAGGTCAATTTCTGACCTGCTAAATGCACTTTTTTTTTTAATAAATAAAAACAATACACTTTTTTTTTTTTACAAATAAAATATTTTATTTAAAAAAAAAAATCTCAAGAAACAAAATTGGAAGTGTGATTGTTGTGGAGTCATGTAATACACTTACACACACCGCCAAATGTAATGAACAAAAAAGTGGGAAAATAGGGTGGGAAAAAGGGACATGGGGATTTTCACCCAGGGGGGACAGTGGCCACTTTAAACTGTGCATTTTGTAGGTATGACTGAGTGGTCATACCTTTCATGCAGTCTCCATAAAAATGTAACCCTTTGCGCCCAATTGATCCCAAGAGAAAAAACAAAAATGGTGGGTTTTTTACATTTTTTTTACTTTTTTCTTTAATTTTAATAAAGTAAATGGTGGGTTATCCATATAAGTAGGGTATCTAATGAAAGCACTATTTGTGCTTAAAAAAACAGTATATAATTTATGGGGGTGGAATAAAAGACTTAGAGGGAAAACACTGTTGAACAAAGACATAGTCAAAAAGGTCAGCATTGCTCCGGTCCTTAAGTCAAATTCACCTCTGATTTTCCCGGTCCTTAAGGGGTTAAGGACACTAAGGTCCCTTCTTCAGGCATGGGTTAACAAACAAATTTATTCTAGCTTTGTTTGTTAACCCATGCCTGAAGAAGGGACCTTAGTGCCTTGAAAGCTTGCACTTGTTATGTCCTCAGTTAGCCATTAAAATGTATCACCTTTATACCACTCTTGTCAGTTTTTTGCTACACTGAATCTTATCTAAAGACAAAAATTCGCATTCCCTCCACTTTTTTCTTAACATACAAAATTTGTCTTTTGTAAGACTTTTTTTGTCGTTAGTTATGACAAATTTTCTTTTCCTCTATATATGACACTGGAGAATAGTTTAGCCACGCCCCTTTGCCCATCAGTTCTGGAGTTGTGTCATACACAATGGACATTGCTAGTTTTTTGGCGTATAGAAAATATGTTGTTCATGCATACAATTACTTATTTTTGTCTTTCATACAACATTTTGTTGTCATTGTCCTTTTGAACATACGGCCCATAGTGTCCAAATGAAAAATCTGGTTGTACGTGCAACATAAAAGTTTTGTCCAAATCTTCACCCCCTATTTCCTAGGGATATTTTGTGAAGTTCCTATGCTTATAAAGAAATGGACTTTGGTGAGTCTCTAGAAAAGCTGTACTAATGGAATCAAATACTTTTTTGGATCATTTTCATACTTTGGGGCATTTTCAATAGAATTAACATGCTCCCTTATGTGTGTTTTTAATTTACATATGTTTTTTCCACATACTTTAACCATAAGGACATTGCACACAGTTAATCACCCCTGTGAACTGACTTAATTAAAGCATGGTTTTTGTAACCAAAGCTACCAATAATATTCTTTATGGTAACCATGTGTTGGCACATCACTAGGCATCTACAAGCATGTGATGCCTGTGTAATAGTTTTTGTTTTTGTGGTCAGATGAATAAACAACAAAACGTCCCTTATATAAGGGAATATTGGTAAGTCGCATCAGCATTTTCTTTCAAAACGTCACAATGTTTTAGGAATTCATGAAGTGAATGGATAGTTGTTGTTTTTTTTAAACAAGTTTTTTGGACAGTTGCATATACAGATGTTTTGAAAAGTACAAGAACCTTGAAATAATTGCTATGCAAGATATCTAAGTAGATACAGAGTAGAAAACAGTATAAAAACAATATGATGTAAAGTATAATCCACACAACCACAATGGTCTCAGCGCACCCCAATCCCCCAAAATCTGGGGAAGTCAAAATATAGTGCCTTAGAAAGGGAAAATACTTAAAGTGAAAGAGTTTTCAAAATCCCCTATATGTCATGTTAGGGATTTTTGTTTTCATAAATAGTTTTGAGTCATTGTGCTTTTTATGTGTTTATGTTAATTCAGGGCTGTCCAAGTTCAGTCCTCAAGGGCCACCAACAGGCCAGGATGAAAAGATTTCCCTGATTAAACACAGGTGAGTAAGTCAAAATGATTGAGCCATTGATTAACTCACATGTGCTTAATCAGTGAAATGCTCATATCCTGGCCTGTTGATGGCCCTTGAGGACTGAGCTTGGACAGCCCTGTGCTAATTAATTGCCCAGCATGATGTTATTTTTCCACTGTTCTTTCTCTTTTAGTCCTTTCATTCCACCCACTATGTTAATGATGATTTAGTAATAAGAGAGAAGGGCAATCCACAACACCCCAGTCTGTTTGTTTTAATGCTTTGAATGCCAGTTGGTTTGACTCCGCTCTGGTGCTCAAATTGTTAAATGTAATGGAGTTTTTATGCATTAAACTCTTACCTAAATTGTAAAGAAAGAGTGATTGTGATTGTGGTGAGTCACTCCTCTTCCTCTCTCTTATTATGACTCAGTCAGTTGTAACCACAATAGAAGGGGAGACTGAGATGGTGGATAACTCTTTTTGGCTTTCCAAGTGTGAGTATGACTATAAAGAGAACACTTTCCATAAAGAAATCAATGAGGAAATCACTCCTTGTAGGATTTCATGGGCATCTGTATTACTTTTAACCCTTTAAGTTGCAGGGTGGTACCCAACAGTCTGGCATGCAAAGCATTCAAATGCATTCATGAATTAAATGGAGAGTGAGGTCTTGTGGATCCCAGTTATTAAAACATTATTATTTTATTGGGTGGGAAAGAAAGAAAGGGAGGCAGGAGAGAGCAGTAGTGACCTAAAATCTGACCAGCATACCAATCAGTACTAGTTAATTACCATAAGCACACCAACAATGCAAGTAAGTAAAGCAGAATAATTTAAAAATTGTTTTAAATTAAACATTGCTAACCCAACTTGGGTGATATAATGTTTCTAAAATCCCATAGTTGTTACAAATCGAAAGTTCCATTTGTGTTGTCATTTTAACTTTTAATATTGTTACTTTTACCATTATACTAAAGTATTTGTTTCATTTTTACATTTTGTTTATTGCGATGTGTTAAAAAAATAATTGAACAACTAAAATCAGTGCTGCAGCACTGCAAGGAGCAGTGATCTAATAATATCCCTATTAATTAAAATATCATATAATAGTTGTGGTTTAGGACTGATCTAGACCAGACAACCTTTTTATTACACAAAAATAGTTAAAACAATATCACTGGAAAGCAATATTGAATATGATGATGCTCATATGTAATGATAAAAATAAGAAATGTCACTCCAGTGAGGATTGGAATTCAGAAAATTAATATGTCAGAGTGCAGCATATAGCAATATAGCTGCCAGAAGTACAAGATTGTGCATTATTCTGGTGATTTTATTTAATACCCAAGTTCTAAAGAAACAAGATAGGACTTCAGGAAACTTTGGTGTTCAGAGTACTTCAGAACTAGTCTCTTGAGATAAGGAGTGCAATTTTATTTTCTTTCTATTATTTTCTTCATTTTTTCAAAAGTTCCTTTGGAGTACTCATTTTTGATCCTTCTGTCCTGCCTTTATGCGTCATGTTAGGAATTTATCTGTCGATAAAGATTTTATTTTATACAAATAGAATGCATATCTTCTGATCCCAGGTGGATAGGCTCAATAAAATTGTTATGTGTGATCATAAAGATCTTGAGAGATCTGACTGCAATTTGTTATGAATGTGTATATATATATATATATATATATATATATATATATATATATATATATATAAAATAATTTATAGCTGATGTACAGTGTCTTATGTGCAAAGACAAACATGGAACACCCACTAACAAAGCCAGATTTATATCTCAGCAGCCACTAAACAAACTTCTTAACCCTTTGAGTTTCAATGTGGTACTTAACATATTACTTTGTAATGCATAGAGCACCCCTGTGGCACTCCACATGAGGCGATACCTCTATTCTTCACATAACTCCACCCATCCACTTCCAGAGGTACAATTCCGGAGAAAATCAACTGTACCATAGAGGACTAACATGAATTTTCCCACACTGACATTAAAAACTCCATTAAAATTATATGGAATTTTAATTTCTCCCTTTTTGTCTCAGCTGATTTTTTCCAGAGTTGTACTTCTGTTGCTTTGCGCATGAGGACCTTAATTAGCAAAAGATAAGCATAAAAAATGTCTTAACCATTGGGTTGTTGATTTGTCACTCAGAACCCTGTACTCTAATTGGTTGCCTACTCTGTCTGATTGAAAAATCCAGAAATCCAGGTCTGCCAACTGCCCTATAAGGAACACAGATTTTTACGGTAGATGAGAGAGCCAGTTGGCCCATTCAGTCTGTCCATTTTCCATTTTTATGTAAATACAACGCGCAAAGTTCTCACAATACACATGTCTATAACATGCATTTTAATACCTTTACTGTATAATTCCCTGGTACTTCCACTGGAAAGCCATTCCATAAATAGCACTCATTGTGCAAAGTAGCATATATTACTAGGGGTGGGCAAAAAGTCTTTATTTTTCCCCTGGGATTTTTGCAGAAAAATGTTCCACGTTTCCTGCGAACATTCCAACTAATGGATTTCTATGGCTACTAGTGAAGTGAGAATCAGCCAGAAGCCAAAAATAAGCCCAGTTCCATGGCTACTATTGCTGGGACAATGCTGCAGTGATCTGTATGTGTGTTTCTGTTGGGGAACAAGTCTGGAGGGACAGTGTGTGGTAGTATGGTTTATGTGTATTTTCTATGGCTAATTTGAGGCAAGGCAGGGTGTGGGGTCAGTGTGTGGTTGTATCATTATTTTGGAGCAATTCTGGGAAGACAGTTTGTGGTTCTCTAGATAATGTAGGGCAATTCTGGGGGGACAGTGTGTGGTTCTATGGATAATGTGAGGCACTGCTGAGAGGACAGTGTGTGTGTGTATTTACTATTACTGTGGGGCAATGCTGGAGAGTCATTGTGTGGTTCTATGGATAATGTAAGCCAATGCTATGGAAACAGTGCATTGGTGCTGTGGCTAATGTGGGCCACTGAGGAAAAAAACTGAGAAATGAGACTTTTCTACGAGGTCTATTTTCGCCTGATGCTTTTTTCCCATTGAAAAACACTAAGACCGAATAGTTTTTCCTTATTGAAATCAAAGGGAATTATAATTTCCCCCAATATTTCTAAGGAACATTTTTTATGGGAACACCAAACAGGTGGAATAATAGTAAAAAGAAGGAAATAGAACCTTGTCTTCTACTGGCTAATCTGCAGAAAGTGATAAATTGTTTTAAATTTACCCTTAAGAGCTATATGTTATTTGATATGATTTTATTATACAGGGTATGTACAGCAGTGGTGAATATTTTGTAATCTAATAATTAAATGAAATACGTTAAAAATACTTGTAATATACAAAAATGCCTGAATTGTTGGTATTATATGTAGATTAACTTTGAGAATCATTATCTTAGTGGAAACAGGGACAGAAATGTAGTGTAAAAATATATGAACACAAACGAGGAAGCTGAGAGATGTGCACAGGTATGTTTGAGTAGATTTAACCCAAGGGCCTCATATGTAGTATTCAGTTTGAACAAAGAACCAACAGTTATGGTTAAACTCCATGTAGGGGTATGTTTCCACCACATTATATTATACGTATTGTCATATTGATGGCATATTCTACTGCATTCATGTAATACCATTTAAAAACTTACAATACCATTGACATGGCATGACCTAGTTGAAAATCACCCCTAACTCCGTGGATGCCAGAGAAGTCTCCAATGGTAGTACTAGGGAAATGTCATGATATGCCATGTGTTTGTGTAGTGGTTATGTTTTCTTAGACTTATATACCAGCACTGATCAGCATTTAGATGTTTTAAAAAACATATGTCATGTGTAGAACCCTGCTGTCATACCACAAGCTGCAGTTATTTTTCAACATGGCTGTGGAGGATCATACGAACAGGTGGTTAGCGTTAGGGGCAAATGATAAAAGAACTTAGCCTGCTAACAACATTGACATTCAGTTGTTGATTCCTCTACTTCAGCCATCAGCAACAGTAGTATTGTGACAGGAAATCTTGCAGACATAGAAATCATTGGAGAAAAATGGCAAAGTTATGGTGATAAATTCACTGGCAGTGGTGAAAAGAACGTGTGTGTACTTTTTTATGGTTGCTGACTTTCTGTGTAAATTCTAATGGGGAAAAAATAGAATATTCACCCATCCCTGCTTATCAGTACCTTTATTGCCAATTCTTTCAATGATTAAGGATTGAAGTTAGTGAAAGGTGAGATGGAGGGAGAATGAAATCACAATACATTCATAAAGTATACATTTTACAGAGTTCATGCTCTTAAATACTGGACAACATATTTAAATAAAGAAAAAGAAAAAGGAGGTGCTCATAGGGTAAATAAATTCTTGAAAGATTGATAATCAATAAAGTTGCATAGTGCACTCACATTTACTTAAGGCCACTTTGGAGGTATTCGTGGCTTCAAAGCAAATGGGGCATATTAAACTGCCCTCACACAGATATAAATCAACCCAGCAGTTCCCTTGCAATCCACCTTCAAAAGAAGAGGGAAATAACCAGGAACACAAAACACACACAAAAGGGGCGCTCTTATGATGATCAGTTTCCAATATATATGAAACTATTAGAATAACTCACAGTTTTGTGACCACCGATTGTAGTACATACAACAGGTATGAGGCATCAGGGAATAGATCAACCTGCCCCTGTACAGGCATCAACACGTACTCTCTGGTAATCCTATTGTGTCTCAAAAACTCGTAGCCTACGATCCCAATAGTTAAAACTATAGTTTATTCATGGTAATTTAAAAATATAAAAAACTCAAATTATCAATACTCAAAATCAATCTATAGATTCCCAGCACCCTGATGAAAGGACCTAATGGTCCAGAAATGCGTTGGTGTATTGATATTTTGACTTTTCCAAAGACTTTATTGAAAAATGAAACATACAGCTGACATTAAATACAGTAGTAAACAAGCTGAGTACTCACAAGAAAACAAATTGTAACAGTAAAGAGGCTAGTTAAGTTAATACATATCTGGTAAATTCAACGAGAAAACAATGTACGGCTGTATCATTACCTATAGTGCATGTCACTGGTTGTATCTTATTCAATGGATAATGAGGGGAAAAAGAGAGGGGGGCCAATAAGTGGTGAAAGAGAGTGGCTTTAATATGGCATTCCTCTAATATCAGTAGTTTCTGATGGTGGTAATTGCAATCCCTAAGAGAGGGGAATGAGTGATTTGGCCACATTAAAGAGGAACATGATCTGTTTCCAAATGTATTTTGATAAGGAAGATTTAGGGTGGATATTATGCGAGCAAAGACATTGGAGAAGGTCTAAGGGAATATCTGTTTGAAAAGCAGAGCTGATTGTATGTACAACTTGGGACCAATATGATGTGAATAGAGGGCAAAACCACCAGACATGAAGCATTTAACCAACCTATTTTTTGAATCTCCAAAAGAGATTAGAGACACTAGAAGAAAAAGTGGATAATCTCTGGGGGGTAAGATACCATCTTGTAATAATTTTGTAGTTCATCTCTTTTGTTTTGCTATCTCTTGTGGATTTAACCCCTAGAGTGCCAGCTACTTACGCCGTACGAGTGGACACAGCTGTACCTGCTGTGCCACGCTCGTACGGCGTAAGAGTGAAATGCGGTCACTGCATAACCGGCATGCAGTGGCCGCATTAAAAAAAAAAAAAGCCCCTGGCACTCATGGGGAGGCATGAGGATCACTCCTCATGCCTCCCCAGTTATTGATCTCCCAGCCGATCGGGCTGGGAGATCAATAAAGACAAAGGAGAAACAAAGTTTCTCCTTCCCCCTCTCTCCTACCCGAACTTCCGGGTAGGAGTGGGCGGGACCGGGGGAATCCTCCAAACGTCATCGGTGACATGGTCACCGATGACGTTAGGGAAGTTTCCCCGATCCTGTTCACTCCTACCGGTGGTAGGAGTGAAGGGCAGGAGAGCTCTTGCTCTCCTGCGGTCGCATCATTGATCTCCCAGCCTATCGGCTGGGAGATCAATGACTGGGGAGACACCAGGAGGGGTCCTGATGTCCCCCACGAGGTCTGAAATGTCTAAAAAAAAAAAAAAAAAAATAATAAAATTAAAGTAACCCTGTGAGTGCCACAGGGTCCCAGCACATTGCTTTGCAATGTGCTGGAGACCCCTGTTGCACTCACAGGGTCTATTCTTTGGGGGGGACTTTTTTTTTTTTTAAGACCTCATTGGGGGGATCAGGGGGGATCCTGATGCCCCTCAATGAGGTCTATAATTAGAAAAAAAAAAAAAAAAATTTTAACCCAATGCACCCCCCCCCTCCTGTGGCACACACAGGGCTTTTATCATTATTTTGTTACCAGAGATTGTTGGGGGGCCATCAGGATTGCTCCTGATGGCCCCCCAACAAGCTCTGATTACAAAGTAATGATAAAAAAAAAAATTAACCCTCTGAGTGCCACAACGGTCCAATGCATTGCTTTGCAATGCGCTGGAGACCCCGGTGGCACTCACAGGGACACTTTTTTTGATAACTTTTTTTTTTTTTTGTAAGACCTCATAGGGGGGATCAGGGGGGTTTGTATACCCCTCAATGAGGTCTATAATAAAAAAAAGTAAATAAAAAAAAAAATTAACCCTGTGTGTGCCACGGGGGGGGGCAATGCAGCCCCCCTTCTGCGGCACACACAGGGCTTTTATCATTACTTTGTTATCAGAGATTGTTGGGGGGGTCATCAGGATTGGTCCTGATGGCCCCCCAACAAGCTCTGATTACCAAGTAATGATAGAAAAAAAATTAACCCTCTGAGTGCCACAAGGATCCAATGCATTGCTTTGCAATGCGCTGGAGACCCTTGTGGCACTCACAGGGTCACTCCGTTTGTGGACATATATATTTTTTTTTACTAAGACCTCATTGGGGAGGGATCAGGGGGTCCTGATGCCCCTCAATGAGGTATATAATAAAAAAAAATAAATTAAAAAAAATTTAACCCTGTGTGTGCCACTGGGATAGGGGTTCAATGCAGACCCCCTTCCTGTGGCACACACACAGGACTTTTTATCATTACTTTGTGATCAGAGCTTGTTTGGTGGCCATCTGAATACAAAGTAACGATAAAAAAATTAACCCTTTGTGTGCTACAGGGGCCCAATGCATTGCTTTGCAATCCACTGGACACCCCTGTGGCACCCAAAGGATTATTTTGTTTTCCCCTTTTATTTTTTATTTAGACCTCATTGTATGGGTTCTGATGCCCCCAACGAGGTCTACACAAAAATATTGGGGGAAAAGCCCCCAAAAATGCACGTGCCACAGGGGGGGTCCGACGCAGTGCTTTGCAATACGTTGGACCCCCTGTAACACACACACACACACTTTTTTTTTTTTTTATTATTATTCTGTTTTTAGACCTGGATGGGGGACACCAGGAATGTTCCTGACACCGCCTCCCCAACGAGGTATGAATACAAAATAATAATTAAAAAAAAACAACTCTTTGTGTGCAACAGAGGGTCCAACGCATTGCTTTGCAGTGCATTGGGCACCCTTGTGGCATGCACAAAAAATGCCTCCGATTCCCCCCCACACATACACATGTACCGTATTCCCCTGCCTGGTTCCACAGCCAACTGGCAGTCCCATTCCCCAGCCTGACCCCCAGCCTGTTTCCACTGCCTATTGGTAGACTCAAAGTACCAGTATGCACTAGATTCAGGCTGGGAATCAAACTTTGTATGAGGGGGACATACAGTGCACACTGGTAGTCACAGATCTCCCATACACACTCTCAGACACTGCCCCACCATCTCCACCATCCTTGCTCCTCTGCTCATACCCACACACACTGCCTAATCCCTCACCCTCCCACACTGTTACACTGGTAGTCACAGGTCCGCGCGTACACTGGCTGACGCCCTAGCTTCTTTCATCTGTTAGCCATAAAATCACACATACACTGTTTGCTTTCCCATTCCTATTTCACTGGTAGCTACACTCCTGTCACTCAAATTGGTATGTCAACCCACAGCAGTTGAGTACCATTTTTCTTAGGCTGGCAAGAAGTCCTCCTAGGAAATCCCACGCCATTGAACCATTTTAGTATCTTTGAAGTGACTGAAGTGTAAAAGAAATGTTTGTTTGTTTTCCTGTAGCACCACATTCTGGAAATAGTTGTGCCAACTAACTTAGGGGTAAAAAGGCAAGTGACCCCTCATTAGATGCGGCATGTTGTCTTCTTTCCAAAATGGTATAGTTTATCTACCTTTTCTTCACTTCTGAAGGTGTTATAGCCATTTTCGTAGAGGCAAGTCAGGTTTGAGAAAATGTTAGAAACATCAGTTTGTAGTAGGTGTAGTTTTCTACTTCTAGCACTCCCTAAGGTAGTTCAGCTCATACCAATGGGGTGTCGTTTGACTCCTAAGAGCTTTAGCTAATGAATGCAGTTGAAAATTCCATGGTTTTCACAGAGCTCCATACATTTGAAGGGGCAGAAATGTAAGAAAATGCCTTTTTTTTCATTAGCGCCACCTCCTGGAAGCATTTGTGCATGCCAGCCTTTGGGTATGAAGGCAAGTGACCCCTCATTAGATGCATCAGGTTGTTTTCTTTCCAAAATGGCATTGTTTTCTACCTTTCCTGCATATCTATTATGGTTATAACCATTTTAGTGCAAGCAGATAATTTAAGAAACAAAAGTGTCAGGTTTACGTACGTGTTCCTAGCACCCACATATTGTATGTTAAGCCACACAAATGGGCTACCATTTTTCTCATGTTGGTAGCAGGTACTGAATACAGCAGGAAATGTTATGGTTTTCAAAGATTTTAGTATCTTTGAAGTGGTGGAAATGTAAAAAAAACATGTATTTATTCCCATAGCGCCACCTTTTGGAAATATTTGTTCACTTCAGCCCAGGGGTAGAAAGGCAAGTGACCCCTCATTTGATGCGGGAGAATGTCTACTTTCCAAAATGGTATACCTTTTATACCTTTCCATCATTTCTCTAACAGTTATGAACATTTTAGTACAAGCAGCCATTTTCGAAGAAGCAAACAGGTAGGTGTAGTTATGCTTTTCTGGCACCCCTAAGGTATGTCGATTCATTCCAATGGGGTGTCATTTTTCTCCTAAGAGCACTAGCTAATGAATACAGTTGGAAATTCCATGGTTTTCACAGATTTCCATACAGATGAAGGGGCAGAAATGTAAGAAAATGCCATTTTTTTTCCTATAGTGCCACCTTCTGGAAGCATTTGGGCACAACAGGCTTGGGGTAAGAAGGCAATTCACCCCTCATTAGATGCGGCAGGTTGTCTTCTTTCAAAAATGGTATGATTTGTGTAGCCTTTCTTCACTTCTCTAGTTGTTATAACCATTTTTGTACAGACAAGTAATGTTTGAGAAAATGTTAGAAAAATTAGTGGTTGCAATAGGTGTAGTTTGGTACTTGTAGCGCCCACTAAGGTAGGGGAACTCATACCAATGAGGTGTCATTTTTCTCCTAAGAGCACTAGCTAATGAATACAGTTGGAAATTCCGTGGTTTTCACAGATTTCCTTAGAGATGAAGGGGCAGAAATGTAAGAAAATGCCATTTTTCTCCTATAGTGCCACCTTCTGGAAGCATTTGGGCACAACAGGCTTGGGGTAAGAAGGCAATTCACCCCTCATTAGATGCGGCAGGTTGTCTTCTTTCAAAAATGGTATGGTTTGTGTAACCTTTCTTCACTTCTCTAGTTGTTATAACCATTTTTGTACAGACAAGTAATGTTTGAGAAAATGTTAGAAAAATTAGTGGTTGCAATAGGTGTAGTTTGGTACTTGTAGCGCCCACTAAGGTAGGGGAACTCATACCAATGAGGTGTCATTTTTCTCCTAAGAGCACTAGCTAATGAATACAGTTGGAAATTCCATGGTTTTCACAGATTTCCATACAGATGAAGGGGCAGAAATGTAAGAAAATGCCATTTTTTTCCTATAGTGCCACCTTCTGGAAGCATTTGGGCACAACAGGCTTGGGGTAAGAAGGCAATTCACCCCTCATTAGATGCGGCAGGTTGTCTTCTTTCCAAAATGGTATGGTTTGTGTAGCCTTTCTTCACTTCTCTAGTTGTTATAACCATTTTTGTACAGACAAGTAATGTTTGAAAAAATGTTAGAAAATTTAGAGGTTGTAGTAGGTGTCTTTTTGCACTTCTAGCATCCCCTGTGGTAGGTGAACCCATACCAATGGGGTGTCATTTTTCTCCCAAGAGCACTAGCTAATCAATATAGTTGTAAATTCCATGGTTTTCCCAGATTTCAGTACTGTTGAAGTGGCAGAAATGTAAGAAAATGCCATTTTTTTCCTATAGTGCCACCTTCTGGAAGCATTTGGGCACAACAGGCTTGGGGTAAGAAGGCAATTCACCCCTCATTAGATGCGGCAGGTTGTCTTCTTTCCAAAATGGTATGGTTTGTGTAGCCTTTCTTCACTTCTCTAGTTGTTATAACCATTTTTGTACAGACAAGTAATGTTTGAGAAAATGTTAGAAAATTTAGAGGTTGTAGTAGGTGTCTTTTTGCACTTCTAGCATCCCCTGTGGTAGGTGAACCCAAACCAATGGGGTGTAATTTTTCTCCCAAGAGCACTAGCTAATGAATACAGTTGTAAATTCCATGGTTTTCACAGATTTCAGTACAGTTGAAGGGGCAGAAATGTAAGAAAATGCCATTTTTTTCCTATAGTGCCACCTTCTGGAAGCATTTGGGTACCACAGGCTTGGGGCAAGAAGGCAAGTTACCCCTCATTAGATGCGGCAGGTTGTCTACTTTTCAGAAATATATAGTTTTATATAGTTATTCCACTGTTTTAGGGTAGTTTTACCACAAAAACCCTAGAATGTGCATTTTAGTTTATAAAGTTGAAAAATGTCATTTTGCGCTGCTGGTGATTAGGGCTCTGCGCTAGCCTTGGACTTAGGTAAAACTATACAAATTTGGTATTTTTTTACTCGGGGGACTCTGGGCTTTTTCAAATAATTGAAACTTTTTCAATCAAGGTAAATGTTTTTGATACATAGTATGTGATTTTAGCAAAATGAGTAAATTTTCACTTTTTTTTGTCATTATGACATCATAGCTTTTTGCACGATGTAAAATTCTCTTCATGTAAGGTATCACGAGAAAGCTCAATTCGTTCTGAAAAAAACAATATATAGTTTTCCATATTTAACTAAAAATCCCCAGAGGAAATCAAGCCTAAACGGAAGGATAGCAAAAATGTTGAAAAAGTGTCTGGCCTGCAGGGTTCAGAAAATGGCCCGAGCCTCTGGCACTGAAGGGGTTAATAACTCTAGAAATTATCTTGAACCATTCTTCCGTATTGAGTGTCAATTTCAGCTCTGTTTCCCATTGACGGAGAAAGTAATATTTGCTTGGGAGCTTCTGTCTATTAATATAATTGTAACAAAAGGATACCGGGTGAAATTTTGATCAGGACGTGTTCAAACGAGGTAAGATTTCTTAGTGTGGATTCTACTCTAGGTATAGAGTATATCCAATGTCTAATTTGAAAGTAGGTCCACCAAGGGATCTTGCAATTCTGCAGTGTAGAGTTGATTTGTTCCATGGATAGTATACCAGTGGGATTATATAAAGATCTCACAATGTCCCTTTGATTGGATTTAAGGGCACAGAAAAGTGGTAGGGTTTGACCAACTGGAAAGTGTGGATTACTACAAACTGAAAGTAAGGGCGAAGGGTATGGGACTAGACCATGTAGATAGTTTAGTGAGGACCATTTGGTAAGAATATGTGAGTGAATCCTATGAGGTAAGTTTTATTTGCAAGGTCTTACACCAGCATATTTGTAATGGGTCATATCCCTCTAACATTTCGGTAAGAGTGCCGGTCTATCTACATTTTTTTGGAGGGGCAAAGTCAAATAACTTAGCCATTGCTGCAGTTGAATAATATAGTAAGTGATCAGGTAATGCTAGACAGCCTATGTCTATATTTAAGGTAAGTATGGAGTGTCGTATTCTCTGAGTTTCCAGACAAAGGAAGTGATCAACTTCTGTAATTAATTTATTATATTGAGAGGAATATTAGTTGTAAGTGAATTGAAGAAAAATGTGATTTTAGGCAGTATTTTAAATATATTTATTCTGCCAAACCAAGATAAACGTAAATCTTTCCAGGAGGATAGATCGTGTTAAATTGATAATATAAGAGGGTAAAAGTTTAAGGCTGGCAACGAGTCAAGATCTGATTTTAGCTTCTGTAAATAAGGGTAATGAGATATTTAAAATTTACAATTCTAAATAGTTTATAAGCGCTTGTGATAAAAAACAATTGTGGTAAAGAAGATTAAGGCTTAGCTAAAAAATACAAAACGTTGTCTGCGAAAGCAGCTACTTTGTATGACTCTCTCCCTATGTTAAAACCATGAATAGTTGTGGAATTGCAGATGTTATTTAATAGGGATTGTATGACAGATTTCTAACATGTTGTGCAGCATGGGGAACAACACCATTGTATGTTAGCCCCATACACACTGCTTGACACCTCAGCCTTCTTCCCTTGCCCAGGCAGTGGCCATGGGGATTTGTGGCTAGCAGTGGGCAAGGGGAAAAGGCTGTGGAGGGTCAGATAGTGTACTTAGGGATCTGTGGTTACCAGTGAGCAAGGGAACAAGTGTGGAGGGCCAGCAATGTATATGGGGTTCTATGGCTACCATGGGGCAAGGGAAGAAGGTTGGGGTGTCAGGCAGTGTAAATGAGGCTAACGTACAATGGTGTTTTTCCCCATGTTAGAAATCTAACATTAAGTGCCCCCTTCAACATATTAGCCCCCCTTTGTAATTCAAAATATATAGTGCTCCCATCAGACATGCTAGCTTTCTCCATCTGTATTTCTACATCTAGTGCTCCCATCTGACATTCTTCTTTTGCCAATTTTATTCAACATACACTGCCATCCTTGTATATGAAATGTCGAAGTGTTTCGAATACATCGACAAAATCATATTTCCACAACATCAACGTTTAGTGAATCTAGGCCACCTAACACTTAACTTGACCTTTCTATCGTCAAACATATGCATATTTCCTTGGACGTTGATGTTTAGATTGTTTATTAGTGCCATTTTTGATAGTACGGCAAAATGTGCTGTCTATGCTGGTTTTGTTTTACCGTGGTTGAACATTTGAATAGCTGTAAATCCATGTTTGCAATTTACATGGTGCTGATTTTTACTATTTGGCATGTTTTAACTCCAAAATGTTAATCAAGGCTAAAGTGCTTTCTGTGGTCGCTTAAACACACACATGCTTTCTATACCTTTGACTAGTGGTTTTGGATCTAATTGTATACAATCTGAAAACTAATAGACCATTTTAAGAGCAACACTTTAGAATTGATCATTTCAGACACTCATGATTAAAGATATTGTGCCATAGTGCAGCTCCAACCCACTCCTAGTAGATCAATTTAGCCATCAGGAACTGTTCCAGATCTGGTGGCACACCATATGCTGATACTTTGACTTTAATCTAGAGACTGAGACCAGTTTAAAATTTGCTCCGTGACATCCTCAGATGTTCTGAGAGTTACTCTTAAAATGTCTCACTTATTTTCTGGTGAATTGCAGTGGACTGCTAGCCAGTCCAAGTTTGAGCTAATAGTAATGTGTGTACAGCCTTGGATGTCATCTATACAGTAGACCTGGCCAGATTATCACTGGAGCTCTTCATCCTGTATATGGGTACCTTTAATGAAGAAGATCCCAATCAAATTATTGAAGAAAAAATACAGAATTACTGATGTGAAGACAGTATAGATCTGAAAGCATCAGTTAGCAAAAAAGCACATATATGTAAATGTGGGTCATTAATGTTCATGGGTGAAAGGTGCTGCCTTGTTCCTGTGAGAAATCCAGCGAAAACCACATTATTGTCCCCTTTTTTGCAGAAAAATCTGCTTTTAAAACATCAAGTAAAATTTCCTAATTTTTCACCCATTGGCCAAAATTCTCTGCCAATTTTTCAGTGGCTAGAAAGTTTTCACCCATTCATTTACATTGTTTTTGCTTTTTCACTATAGAAATGTGACATTTTCTAAAAAGTGAAAAGCAATAGAAGCAGCTACAGAGCGGGGTAGTTGTGCTGTGCTGTTCTGCTGTTATTTATTTGTTAAACTGATGCAGGAGAGGCTCATAGTGACTGCTATCACTATGAGTAGTAAAACAAGGAACTGGAAGGACCCTTATTATTTGTTCACTGAGTCTGAGGAGGAGGAGGAAGTGAGCAGTACTGAACCAAAGCTGTCCAGTCCCCCTAAATCGCCCCAGGGATCTTGGGGAAATTAATGGGAAGGGAGGAAGAGAAGGGTAGTATTAGTGAGAGCCTGCTGCAAGACCACTGCCCCTGCTGCCATTGCCACCATTGCTGTACCTGCAGCCACGATTGTTGTACCTGCTGCCACCATTGCTGCCCCTGCTGCCACTAGTGCTGTACCTGCTGCCACTAGTGCTGTACCTACCTGAATTTGAGGAATTTGCAGCTGCTCTAATTCCTACTGCTGCTGAGATGCAAGGGCAGCAGGATTCTGAGGAGCAGGCTAGTGTGCCACAGACCAACATGGACACAGTGGGAATGGGGTCAACACTGCCTTAACCTGAGGCAGTAGCAGCAACAGCAGCAACATTATCCACTGTCAAAGACAGTGAAGGGGAATGTGAAGGACAAGAAGAAAGAGATCATTCTTCTCCATATGTTCCCTTCCCCCTGAAGTTATGAAGATTATTATTTTTCTCTTGGGGCAGGCAAAGTGCAGTCATCAGCAACGGCACTGTGCACAATTTGTGACAAGTCAGTGAGAAGAGGAAAGTAGGGAACATGCCTTGGCACAAGAGCCCTGATATCACACATGAAACACAGACACCATGACAATTATGTCAAAGATGTTAAAGCCAAACACCCACCACAGAAATCAAGCACCACTGTTGCTGTACCTCCCTGATTCTCCAGAAAGGCAACAAGAGGTGAGACAGAGATCAAAGAGGAGGAAGAATAGAGCAACCCAGACAGAGACTGGAAGTTCCATGATGAGTGAAACAACTAGCTCACTATCACCTTCTAGGGTTGCTACATCTTCTGGCAATCCACCTTATTCATCGTTACCTCCCCCGCCAAATGATAGCCACTCTGTTGGTGTTAAAATGTGGCAGTTCATCTCTACCCATTACACACTGTGTGGTGCACTGACCACACATGCCAGTGTGGCTGAGGAGAATTGCAAGCAGAGCATCAAGAGGCATCTGAGGAGATTCCATCCCACAGAATATGCTAAGATGCTGGCAGGGAGGGTTCATCATTACTATTAAACTGTCAGCAAGTTGTCATGTGTCCTTAGTGGGGTCTGGACAAGGGGTATAGTGACAGCGGAAATACTTGGTTCGGGTTTCATGGTGTTTGGATACAGTTGTGCCCCCAGATGTTATTTACCACACACACTGTGCACATTGCAGTTTCTGATGAGAGGTACAGTTCCTGCTCTTAAGGGAAAAAATTATATTTTAATAACAAAACACCCATGATTTTGGAGGAGGGACGGGTGGAGAAGAATTATTGGCCAACTTCTTCTTTTCTCCACATAGACTGGGGGCTATTTATTGTGCTTCTAGTGCCTCAATGGAGCTAGTCATGGCAAGTGGAACCTTCATCATCAATCACCCATGTTACTGCTATTGTTGATCACATTCCCTTTCAGCTGCCTAATCATCCTGCTGCTTAAACATCGCATCTCTATCACTTAACATACAAATGTCTTATTTTATGTTATTGTTTTTTATATTAACTGTCAACTCCAATACCAGTCAAGAATCCCCCCCAAAAAAACAAATTCCCTGTTCAACTGATTCATTCATTCACCAACACAGGCACCCTCCTCAGACCCATTTGATACCATGTCTTATGGGTTTTTTTTTAATTGTATTTAGGATTTATTTTTATTAACTTCCCCCCAATGCCAATAAACAAACCACCCCATAAATCATTCCCTGATCAACTGATTCTTTCCCTGCACCCCACCAACACATGTGTTGTGTGTAACTTCAATGTTCCCATTAATTTCAATGGAATGAGCTAGGCTAAAAAAGCAGAAAAAAGTTGAAAATTGGCATGTTTCGCAGGAAATTATTCACCAAGTGGAAAGTGCTATTTTTCGACAATTTCAGTTTGAGGGAAAATGTTCGCCCATCCCTAGTCATTAATTCCACAGGAGTTCAACTTTCTTATACCAACCATTGTTTTCATACAAGTTCAGATATATATTTTTCTCTTGGAAAGTAGATGATGATGGGGAGGAAATCTTGGGTGTGAGGACAGCAAATGCTGCACCCTTACTGCGGTCAAAACCTAGGTAGATGGTTCAGGGTTCCAGAACCAGGAGATGAGTCAAGCAATTTATAGTCTCAATAAAGGAGAGGCATGATCTTCTGAATGTACAATCTGATACAGGTAGCAGATGATGGAGAATATACTGGGAGCCACTGGAGAGCTGCAGGACAAAATGAGAGGAGAAGATAAACCAGAACAGTCTTTAGGTGGCAGTGTGCTCAGCAGGAACTCAAATCAATACAAAGGCAAAGAGGAGAGGCTGAAGCGGTGTGTATGTAGTCCTCCATTGAAGGAACAGGATCACTGCCAGAGTGTAGTGACAGAGTGGATAGGATTTACCCCAGGCAGGTAGGTGCCACAATAAATGAGGCTATGCCAGAAAGATAGTGCAGACAGGAGAAGAAACTTGATTGTTCAAGGGCAATGCAAAGTGGTACAGGAAGCACCAGATGGTTCAGGTCAGAGTACACAATCATATGACAATATAAATGTAGCTCCGATGATTTAGTCAAACAAATGCCAGGGTCTAGATCAGAGGCTCAGAAGAAACAGGAGAGCCAAATCAGAGTCAGGCGCAGTAAACAAGAAGGCGAGGTCTGGTAACAGTAACAGGCTCAGGAGTAGACCCAATGAACCATCAACCAAAAGCTAGGCTTGAAGATCAGACAGAGTAAAGAAGCCAGTGAGGCTAAAAGGCAACATTAATCCAATAGAAAGAAGGGGATACATCTCATTTGAGAAATATATGAGCTATGCCACCTGTATTATAAAAACATTGCAGACTTAAGTTCTCAGTTAATCATTTAGGGTACTTTGTCTCAAATATATGTGTCCATTAGCATTCACGCTGTAATAGATGTTTTTGCATATTATTTACCATCATAGGGAGTTTAACCTACTCCAATATTTTCCATCGGAGTTATGAAACATGGTACTTAGATTGAAAGAAATGTTCTATTACTGTAATGATTTGCCATGAGGATCATAGTTCCTAATGGTAGACTTATGTTTGCTAAGTCTGATTCTGATCATCCTACTAGTTTTTCCTACATATCCAAGGACACACAGGCATTTTAGAAGGTATATAACATTCTTGCTGTCACAAATAGATAAAAGTGTTTTAAAAGGACACATGTGGAAAGACCTCATAAGTTTTGCTTTTTACATTTTTGCTGAATCTCAGGGGGTATTTTGAAGCAGATTTTTGTGCAAAATGATTGGTTTCACAAACAATCAAAACAAAAAAAATTGTTTTTGTGAGCGTTATTCCTATTCATTATTTTCCTTTATACGTTCACACAGCTAATTAAATCTCCAAAGACCTTATAATTTAAACGTAATCAGTAAAATGTCTGAGGCTTTTACATAAAGATTAAGTGTCAGTGAAGGGTAAAACTCTACCCAAATGATCACCAGATTACTGTTTTTAAATCAGGTGGCAGCAAATCCAAGTTGAAAATATGATCCTCCAGGTACACAGAATACAATTATACTTAAAAATTATTATTATTATTATAATTTTTTTGCTTACAAAAGTACACTGCTTTATGATACTGTAAATGAACTTTACAGACGCAAATATTTTTATTATAACCTTTACACTTTAATTAAGTATAAAAGGTAATTATCATTGCAGCTGTCTGGAACAAAACCCTAAAGTGTGTGGCTCTTCTCCACAAACTTTGCATGTTGCTGACTAGACTCCATGGATTCTATGTATTTCTAAAGCCTGGCACTGACGGTCCATGGGTACTGTGCACACAGACCAATAAGACTTAATGTTGAGATTGCAGTTCTGCAGTTCAGCCTCTTTTTGTGGCACCAAAGAGGGAGCCCCAGGGTTATCTTTGCAGACTTCCATTCTGCTCCCCTCATTGTTCTACCCAGGGCTCTCAATTTTGCACTGATCTTATCTGCAGATCAGCTCCCAGGAAAGGAGATCTGCTGATAGAGAACTATCAAGAAAATAGTTGACCTTTAAATAGGAAAATCCCTAAAACCTACCCACAACAAAGAATGGATTCTATACCATTTGGATTGTGAGATGTTAACTAGTCCATTAGTAGTTTATATTACTACTGGATGACAACATTGAACATCACATGTTAATTGTTAACTTTGATTTTTATTAAAATTTACTTTTTGTAATATACCTTAATTAATGCTTGAGAGGTCTTCAATTCATTGAATTCAAGGAGATAAAAGACATATTTAAATGAATAGCTATTTGGGGAATCTTTTCTTGCTTCCTATGACACAGCTGGTTTGATACAGAATTGCTTCAGTTCTTCACAGATATTAAATTAACAGTAAATGTAGATCCAAAGTTATTTTCTTTGAGTTGTAGTTACTAGTCTAAAGTGTGTTATGCATGACATATTGTTTTCTCTGTTTTCTTAGTAGCCTAATTGGAAAATATCTGCGATATGGTAAATATTCTGAATACAACACACATAATATACGCAAAATTACTCCTATTTATTCTCATTCCTAAACTAGACAGAATATTTAGAAGCAAAAATATTATAGCCATTAGTTTAATATCTATGACTGAAGAAAGAGAATTGTTTCATTCTATTGTTTCAGCAAATTAAGTCATAACAGGATTGCTTTTAAGGAAATATTCTGACAATTATTATTATCAGAATATATTTGAGCTGCATGGCATTCATACTTAATAAGGTAGATTCTGCTAAGAAAAACATTTCACACACTCCCTTAAAAGAGCTGAGTCTTTTTATGATTTTGTAAAAAATTTGGGTAACAACTTCTAACTATTTGCATTTATATAATTTGTGCTCTCCTGTTGATTTGTTTTTCCTATCATTTTCTTTTCTCACACATTTCCTACCCTCCAAATTATATTCAATGCACACACAGATTAATTCATTTTATTTTTAAGTAATCAAAACATGTTCAACTTAATCACTGTATTAGCTTCACAAAGATGAGTGAATATTGAGTTAAAATAATTTAAGGGTTTAAGAGGAATATTCCAAAAACACATTCTTTAAATTATGAATCTTAATACTAAAATCATTTAATAATAGAATTCAAGAATTAATTTTAAAGTGAAACAGGAAAGCTGTAAAATTTTAGGCTGGATAACTAGGGAATAAAAAAATACTGTGTAGTGGATACATAGAATAGCCATGCAGTGGAAGTAGAAGGAAATAAATCAGTAAGGGAAAAAAACATCTATTGAGACAGACTGAAGTCTACACTGAGGACTAAACAAGTCCGAGCAGACAAAAACTGAGCTCACTACATGGGCCATTGAGTTCTTATCTGTTGTTAAATGCTAAAAATTGTTTTTGATTACTCTATCTTTTAATGACAAATGGCTAATTTTGAGACAGATTTTTAAAATCATTTTTACCTTAAAAAAAGCTATTATCTTTAGTAATAAGACCAAAAGCTTTAGAGAAGTACACTGAAAATGACTAATGCTCAAGAATATTTAATAGTTTAATTTTTAGTCACTATAATAGTACACTCATTAAGGATATTCACAATAAGAGGCACTAATGTCAAATAAACATAGTAAAGATGGGGTTAATTTCATACATCCCACCATTAAGTAATTAGTAATTGCAATCTGAAAAGTCATTGTTACAATCAGCAATGCGATTCAATTCTAAAAGAATCGTGGTGTGCTAGTCAATGCAGTTACAACAGTCGCTCCCCAAGTTAGATGTTAAGACCCAAATTATTTGACATTAGTGCCTCTTACTGTGAATGTCCTGAATGAGAGTACTATTGCTTCTCAGAAGTCTATTTAGAATCGCACAGTCTCATTAATGAATTGGTATGTTGATCATGTGTGATCGCTATAAGTAATAACTAAGTAGCTATATATTTCAGTTCTCGGCTTACTTTACCAGGCAGGATTGTCTAGTAATGGCATATTGAATAGTTAAACTCACAGATATATTGTAACATTTGGAGATTGATTACTATCATTTATTTACACTACCAAGACACCAGAGTGTGTACACTCAATTACAGGGTTGATTTTATAATTAACATAATAAAAGTTATATTTTAATTTTTATTTTTATACTTCACACCAGTCACATCATCTGATATAACAACCCAGTATCTCAATTTGGAAGGTGGGTTTGGTGCTGTTTAAGGTCACTTTCCTTTCTCTTCAAATTTATATCAGCCTTTTAAATGTTAAACTGTTCTCATTTCCTGGTCTGCGGTCTGTAAATTTTACCAGAAGTTCTACTAAAGATGTTAGATCTGCAAGAAAAAAAGCTTAATATTCCTTAACCCTTTGAGTGCCCGAGGGATACACAACACATTGCAGAGAAATGCGTTGCATACCCCTCTGGCACGTAAAGGGTTAAAATGTTAAAACACCTCTTTTAGGATCTAAACTGCTGTTTTAGATATCTTATGACATCTGAAATTGATTATACCTATGTGAGTCTTAAAATGGTATCAGGAAAGATTTCTGCTCAACAATTACAGTATACCTTCTTGTGCTCCAGGCCAAATGCATAACAAGTCACACAGATTTCTGCCTTTTTGAGAGCCTTCCTAGGTGATGAATTGAAATTTGCATCATGCCAAATATACAGAGAACAGAAAAAACATACACATTCATATTAACCTATCATTCTTTAAAATAAAATGACACGTAGAAAAAGATCTTTAAGAGGAACAACAGACTCCATGACAATATCAGTTGTTTGAAACTAACAGGCTCATAAGAAAATAATCAGAGCTTCCAGGAACCACAAAATAAAATAAAAAATGCAGTGTATCTAACAGTGTAGCATAAAAGGTGTATGAATAGTTCAGAACAGCATAAATATACAGTGATTTTTATATAGTAAGAATTAGCGAAGCAATTCTGGTGCAAAAGCAACAGTACCATTTGAGATAACTAAAATCTCAAAATATTAATTGACTTTCAACCCACTGTATGCTCAGGAGGTATTCAATGCCTTGTAAAACAATAACTAGAATAAAGTGGGTAAAACCCCAGTTCAATCGACATTTTAATTTTTTTCCATTTTGTATAATTGATTTGCCTCAGTATTACCCAGCTTCCTCTTGGCACATCAGCTTCAGTAGCTAAAGAGCAATGGCAGAAAAATGTAAATTTTGAAATATTAAATTAAAAAGCAAATATTTTTGCCCAAGTTTTACTTGGTCGGTCAACCCCCATCTGAACTGTCAGGAGAAGAAGAGAGTGATCCGAGGCAACTCTGGGCAGATAAGTACAGGATAAGACTCTACAAAGGATACATCATGAGACAAAGACATGGTCAATCTTTGATAAAGATCCATAAGTGGCCGAATGACAAGAGTACTCCCTAGTGTCCGGGTGCAATATACGCCATGCATCCACTAAATTAGCATCATCTAAAAATCCCAACAATTTAGCCTTAGAGCTCCTAGAATCAGATGCACCCCACATTAGCCTATCCAAGTCTGGATGCAAAGTCATGTTGAGGTCCCCCATACAAAGCACGGAATGGTCAGTTCTAGTGCTTTTTATATGAGGACTTTCCTGTGACTTTATACACTAGAGTGCCCTAAAAAGTATCTATGTGAATTCCCCCCCTTTTTTTTTGTTATAAATTATGTAAAATTTAGATACAGGTGCACGGCAGCGTTAATAACAGAAAATAAATACAAGCTATAGTGTTTAACATATTCGGTGCTCCATTCCTTCTTTTTTGATTTTCAATTTGCTTTTATATGACAACACTTCCTGCAGGATATCAGGCACGAAACGTGGCGGCATATACAAAACAATAATAACAAACGTATTTTGCAATCCAAAAAAATGTACCTGCCCCTGGAGTCAGTTTTAAGTTCAATTAATTCAAAAGGTACCTGTTTTTGAATTAAAATGGAGACCCCATAGGAATGAGTAGAATAGGTAGCATGGTAATGATATCCCACCCATGGTTTCTTAAGTGCTAATACTTTACTGCCTGTTAGATGTGTTTCCTGCAGTAATAGGATGTCAGGATAATATTTTTTAATGTAAGCCATTATCAGTGCGCGCTTAACTGGGTCATTGAGGCCCCTCAAATTCCATGAGAGGAATCTAGTGTCACAAACAGCCATCCAAAACAGCAATAAACATCCCTGCCCGACTATCAATGCCTGCTCGTCTGCATGAGCACGAGGAAGAAGTCCCTAAAGTAAACAGTACCCACCATCCTGTCTAAACCCAAGAGAAACAAGTACCCAAAACAAAAAACATCACCAAAAAACCACCCCAAGCTCTATCCTCATCATCCCCATCTGGATGAAGACCTACTCCCCTAACCATTAACCTAAAGTCCCAAAACGTCATCTATACCCCGTACCCACTAACTCGAACCCTGAACCAACCCAACTCTACAACCCTAACCATGAAACCCTGCAGCAAAAGCCAGTCTGGCACCCAGAGTAGAAATATCAGTAATACAAGTGTAAGACGTATATAGCATTGTGGTTTTCACATTAACAACAGCAAACAGGACAAATATATAATGCAGCATGAAGGATGCCAAAGTCAACCTCACCCAAAGGCCCCTTGGCGACACCCCGCGTGCCTGAAGTGGTCCGGGAGAACCGTTTACAGGAGAAAGACCTCACAAATAGGGGCCCACATATCCAGGCACGCAGGGTGTGAACCTCCCCCACCAATAAGGAAACATTATCAATAGCAAGTTATATGTCTATTAATCCCGTCGCCACCCTGCCCCTGAGCCCATCCCCACCACGGAGGCACCAAGCATCCCGCAGCAGAAAGGGCCCCAGGACACCAGCAACGACAGCCAACCCACAACAGTATGTCCTCCCAGTCCGGCCAGCCAAACAGGAGGAGCGACCGCAAGGCAGAACCCAGGCATCCGGATCACCCGGGGCCCGACCCACGGCCGCACCCCCCATCCAGCCAGAGGGAGAGGAGGGAGGAAAAAAAATGGGGGGGATGGGGGGGAAGGGAAGGAATACACCAATAGTAAAATAATAAACAATTGAATGAACAAGGACAGGATATATTTGATAGTAGCGGCAGACTCTCTCCATTCATATGATCTGCAGCAGGCAGCCGGTCTCCCAGTTCTCCACGTGGATAATACCAGTAGAGTATAGTGTCCGCATGACAAAAAGGGGAGTCCACCAAGAGGAAAGTCCCAGTAAACCGCAGACATCAATTCCACCCAGATTCCTCAAATTCCACGATGGGAGCATTATATGCAGGGATCGCAAATCTCCCAAATTTCCATTGCCTTAACTGCGGCATTTTAACCCCTTAACTGCCAGAGAGGTTATCAAAGAATTACGAATCAATGAGTGGAGATCTTGGGGCATCAAAAAAAAGTATATCCAAGGGAATTTTTGTCTGTACTCTATGGTGCAATTGGTTTTCCCTAGAATTATTGAGAGATAATATACATGTTGAATATTGGTCTTTATCAAAATGCACCATTACAAATAAAATCTAAGAGACCTCACACAAACACACATTCACAATATATTCAAGCATTCTAATTTATAAAATCGATGATGTATTTTATGAGGAAAGAGGTCCACCTAGAGGTTAATCACTGTAAAGATGAACTAAGGCATGATAAAATGGTGATAAATTGCAGATAACTTCTCAGTGATATCACTTCTCAAAGTCATATGGAGCCTATGCTCTAAGATTTCTCCAACTTTGGAGATCATAATACATAGGCTCCACAGAATAACATAGGAACAGGAGATTTGATATCACTGGAGACATTATCTCCACTTTATCACTCCTTAGTGTATAACCCACTTTATCTGTAAGTTTCCTATTAGGTTACTTTTTGTCTTAGAAAAACCATTTAACTCTTTGTAACAGCATCTCATTTTATTTAAAAGTCCTGATTAAAATCTGTGTTTATACTATGACATTTTTTCCACTTGACTGAAGATCTGTTGAATAAACTCTAAGTATGTCTAGTAGTAATGAGTTATGAATACATCTATAATAACTGCAAAGCAATTTCTGCCTCTAAAGCTTTGCAGACTATAGTTCTGGTTTCTGTTCATTAAAGAAAAGATAAATTGTTTTGTTCTTAATTTTTTGTCAAGTATATGGGATACAGAAATATTTCAAAGATTTTTGTTTCACAATCCACTCTATTTTGCTTTGAATGTCTAACATTTGAAACTGGTGTAGGTGTACCTATGATATGCCACACTCTTTGAAACAGAATAAACCAAAGTTGAGTTATGTAGACCTGAATATACTTAAAAGAGAAAGGTCAGGCGGCATGATAAAAGGAATTTGTGCTGAAATGCTTTCATGTTTTTCAAAAGCATGTATATTGGGTTTAAGACATTTTATTGTGCATTCTCTTATATTTTCTCAGTCATCTGAAACAGCAATTTCTAAACTCATGATATGAAGAAAATAAGAAGCATGCATATTAGTCACAATGCTAAGTGTCCACAAATAACATTTTTTAAAATGTAATTAATCTCTTGTGTTCAAGGGATAGTAATGCATTGGAGGCATCACTAGCATCCAAGTGGTTAAACTTATCTGTATATTACATATTTTTATATTTTAGTAAATTTCTCTTGCTTACAAAAGGAACATCTTCCCCAGTGTGTGCTTATCAGATATAATGCTTATCTTTAAACATAACCTTTAAATAAAGTAGTTTTCCATTTTATATGTGTGCTGGTATTAGTAAAATCTTGTGTTTAGACTATTGTTTGCAGTCTTGATTTTACTTCTTTGAAATATTCTTTTTTATATTTTTATGTAAACCTGCAAACTTTTTTTCATTAAAAACCATTAAGATGTCAAGCACAGAATTTTTTACTCACAGCAGAGTTGCAACCTGCAATTCTATTTAGGTACTTACCTGTGACTAACTTGTGACTATTCAACAGAAGTTATTTAAAGTGTCACTATATAGCGTTAAGTCTGTACTCGTTTAATATGGCAGGTTGTAACTCTTACATACATTATCTATACTGAAGGATCATTCAGTCTTTTCACTACTGGGAAATATGAGATTGATCACAAACTATTTGTAGCAATAAGAAACAAGATCACATTTCTACAGAAATCTACTAATCATCTTTGCATTGCAAATTATTAAAATATGTAACTGTAAACAATTTTGTTTCCTTTAACAATTCCCCCTAATCTGGTCTAGTAGAATTTTATTTGTTTCCAAATGCAGCAGCTCACCAACTGCCACCACTTAACAACCACCATCACTTCTTATTGCAGGGAGAATGCCCATCTGGTTTCCTGCAATGTCACATGTTTCTAAAAGGAATAGTCAACACCAAATTACTTTAATCGAGAGGTTATTTTTTCCTGACTAAAGATATGCTATTTCAGTGTTTCGGTTAATACTTAGATAGTCATTCACTCAATCCCATGTTGATACTTGCAGGGTCAGGTGAATGATTCCTTTTTTTCATTCTTGAACTGCATTTGGTAATGTGGGGTCTGAAAAGGGAAACATTTCCTGAATACTCAAACCAATATTACTGCTGTGATTGCTCAGTTCACAGATTCTAGTTTTGAGCTATCACAACACAAGCATTGGTTTTAAGCAGTAAAAAGGTCTGGGCCTTTTCAAACTCCATATTATCAGTGACCAATCAGACATGAAGAATAGGAAGGCTTTTCCCAAACCTGTAGGAATCTACAATGTCAGCCTAGTGATACGTATTAACCCCTGAGCTACTTGAATTGTTTAGTGGTAGTCAGGGGTACCTACGGGGGAGATGCACTAAGGATTGGTGCTATGGTAATATGTATTGTAATGTGTGTCTGTCAAGGCATGTTGAGCACATTATACTGGCAACAGAGACACACATTGCAATATGCACTAAGAATTATTGATGCAAGGTGAGGGGGAGAGACTGAGATGATTAGCACATCATCCTGGAATAAAGGTGTCAATGGATTGGGGAGGGAAATAGTGAGCAGGCAGGATGAAGAGAGACTTTAGCACTTCTTTGGGTGCCAGTGGGGTAAGCAACACATTCCATTGCAATATTTTGGATACCCCTCTGTGTGACTTTGCACCACTGATATCCCCTCACATCCACTAACACTGGCATGACCAAAGAGGGTGCAAGAGTTGCAGCTGCAACAGGACCCACCTTCCATTAGGGGTGGATGACAGCCCCTGTAAATAACAAAACTTCCAGTAATGTGACATGTTCCAGACTACACCCCACCCATTTGTAAAACTGTACAAGGGTACATACAGTTGGCCTGCGCTTCTGTCACTCAGTAGCCAATGTCATGTTCAAAACATGAGAGAAACGATTGACAGAGAAATAAGTGTGGGATCCATGGGTGGAACTGCAGTCATAGCCATTTGTGCAAAGCATCAACAGGTCAGCCAATCACTAGAAGAGCAATGCCACTCAGTGAACTGAAGAGTAGAAGGGCAATGGATTGACTGCAGTGGGCAATGTACATAGAAATAAGGCAGAATGTGTGTTGGGAGCTGATCTAATTTTTTCCTGGCAGTAAAAGGGTTCAAGACAACCCTATATGTGATCACCATAACTAGAAGTCACAGTTAGCATAAATAAAGAGATGGGGTATGCTCCTTTTTATGATGCATATTGCTCATGACAGACTATACCCATAATATAAATAAAACATAAAAATAGTAAAACAATAAATACATGTATACCTATTAAAACAGAAATAAAATGATAGCCTGTTTATAAAATGCAGTTTTCACCTTGTACCTTTTGCTCCATACTTGCTACAAAAGTTCCAGAGAGAAATCCAACACATTTTGTTGCAATGACTTGCATACCTCTCTCGCATTCCAAAGGTTAACATATGGTTACAAAAGAAAAAGTTTATTCTAATCTGAAAAAACAATATATAGTTTGCATTAGTATACTAATATATAAAATATGGAATCCGTGTTTACGAAATGCATACCAAGAATTATGAAATGTTGATGCAGTCTTTAAAATTGCAAAATAGCTCCCATCCTAAAGGGTTAAGAGTTACTGGTGGAGAAAATCAATGTGATAACATATATATAAAGTTTAAATGGGTTGAAGTGGACCTGTTGAAGTGGACCTGTTGTGTTAAAATAAGTTTAGTTTGTTCTACAGAGAATTAAAATATGCTAATATGCTGTACTAGCTATTTTTATATAAAATAAATAGAGAAATGATCCATTATATTTTGGTGGCATAGTATGGCACTTTATTATAATTCCCTGCACTGTATTCTAAATATAGTTATATAGGTCATACCTCATTCACTGGTCTATTAAAAATGAGACTAGTGTGTGGGTTCTGCCTAGACTCATTTATAACACCTTGGGGGAGATTCACAAAGCAGTGATAAAGAGGTGATAAAGTGGTGATGACTTCTCTAGTTTATCACTTCTCCAATTCCTATGTTATTCTATGCACTAAGATTTCTTCAACTCTGGAGATCTTAGTGAATAGGCAGCATAGAATAACATAGGAACTGGAGTGATAAACTGGAGAAGTCATCACTACTTTATGACATCTTTATCACCTCTTTATCACCGCTTAGTGAATCTCCCCCCTTATGTAGTAATAATGGCCCATAGCACAAACTGATTAGCATCCTCATGCTCCACCAACAAATAAAGCATAATTTATCAAAATAATTTGTATTAAAAAAGAATTGCAAGTAAAACATATAGGGGTAGATTTAAAGGCAGCCGTTAGGGAAAAAAATCACTAACGGGTGCGTTAAGTGACATGTTGCAATTCAAAGATCCGTCTAAAGACCAGCTAACGGCAGTTGTAGAATCCTTACGGCCGATACACTTACGTGCATTCAGACGCATGGAAAAACATACCCCAGAGCTATTCAAAGGCTTGCGGTACTGATAACGGCTGAAAAAAAGACACACCTAACGGCTAAAAGTTAAGACCCACTTTTTTTAGCCGTTAGACACTTAACGGCCAAAACAAAACACCCGTTACATAGGAAAATACACAAAAGGCTTACCGCACAACCATGTAAATGGGAAAATTAACCCGTGCAATGCCAAAACAACACAAAAACATGGACACACAACACAAATCACTATACACACAACAACAACCAACACCACAGGGACAACGACACACTAAAAAACAACAACACAACATGGCACGGAACAATGGGGGTCATCACACAATGCGGACACCTGCAAATACAAGCTCACCTGGGCAACATCAACACGCCACCTGCACCCCACAACTGCATGTCCGCAAATGGCACACACAGAACAAGCACAACACACCACATCTTATAACACACACACACCTGCAAACACTTACCTGGACAAAAACAACTCACCATTGGTCAGCACTCACCTCATCACCACACCCACACAACGCCCTAGCAATTACTTAAAGGGACAACTCAACACACTCACTTGTGGCTTGTTTTCCACTCAGGGAGGGAGAGAGAGAGAGAGAGATAGATAGAAAGAAAGATAGAGACAGATAGAGAGAGCAAACAGTATGTTGGGTTACATATTGTTGCGAAGGCTGCGGAGAAGGCGTGCAAGGGAGAGAGCTGGGGAACATCAGCAACCTCCAAGCATGCCTGATCAACAGCCACCACCTGTTGCAAGTGAGGAGGCTCTGGCTCAGCAGCCACACAGGAGCCCATCCCCACCTGGAGGGCACAGGATGTATAGACGACCACCAAGGCCCAGGGTATACCGCCCAAGGGTCACCCTCTTTGGAATGACCGATGATGAGGTAATTGATCGCTACAGGTTGAGGCCTGACAGCATCATTGCCTTGTATGAGGTCATCAAGGAGCAGGTGGATCCCATCTACATCCACAACCATGCCCTAACTGGCCTGCAGAAACTACTCTGTGCCATGCACTTCATGGCAAGCGGGGCCTTCCAGTCCACAGAGGGTTACGCATCTGGCATGTCACAGGCCACATTCTCCAGGGTGCTGGCCCAGGTCCTGCCAGCCCTCAAAAGCAAGGCCAGTACCTATATACATTTCCCCACCACCGACATGGACTGGATACAAGTCAAGCAGGCCTTTTACGCCAGGGGAGGCATGCCCAGGGTCATGGGTGCTATAGATTGCACCCATGTCCGAATTAAGGCCCCAGCACGTGACGCACAGATATTCATCAACAGGAAGAACTTTCACTCCATCAACGTGCAGATGGTGTGTGACAGCCAGATGAGGATAATGAATGTCTGTGCAAAGTATCCTGGCAGCTCACATGATTCATACATTCTCCAAAACTCCTCAGTCCACAGAGATTTCGAGAATGGAACTTTTACAGGGGGATGGCTTTTGGGTGAGTTCACAATACAAAATCACATCACATACACAGGCGTACACACAACTCTGCTTAGCATGCTCCTGACCCACAGCTACTACGTCTACCACACAAAACATCATTCACACAACATGTGCTCCCTGTCTCACCATGTCACTCACATTACACAGGTGATGCTGGCTATGGATGCAAGTCCTGGCTACTGACCCCACTGGCCAATCCTCGAACACATGCCCAGGAAAGCTACAACCAGGCTCATGGCAGAACGAGGAATGCCATTGAGCGGACCTTTGGCCTCCTCAAGTCAAGATTCCGATGTCTGGACCACTCGGGGGGAGCACTGCAGTATGCACCTGGAAAGGTGTGCGACATCATTGTGGCGTGCGCAATACTGCACAACATCGCAGTGGACACCAGGCTGCTGGAGCACATCCAGGCCCCCCCCATACAGGAAGTGCCCATGGACATCGGACATGTTGAGGAGACCCTGAGAGGGACACAGATCAGAGACAGGCTCATCACGGAACACTTTACATGTGAGTATAACACAGGCATGCAAACAATCCATGCAAGTCCCCCATCAGTCCTGTGACACTAACCACACTGCACATTTTGTTCTGTCTCACCCCACAGGAACAGTGACACAGCACTGCACTTGCAGCGGACGTGGCAAATTGTGTGTGTGGACTCAAAAACCATCCTCCATTCCACTCTCCACGTTGACATACAGACCCCAAGGATATCACGCACACCCTCAGGAGAAACAAGGTACAACACATAACCCATGTTCATCGCCTTACAGGGCTTGATTGACAGCAGCTAACTTGATTTGCCATGAGCATAGCCAGAGCAACCATGCTAGCCTTGTAGCGAAAGAGTGTTATCCAATGCTATGCATTGGATAATACTCCGTCACATCAGGGGTTAAAGGGCCATTGGACTCAATATGGGACCTGTACTGTGCTACAGCTGAGAAGAGCAGCACAGGGGTGGATGTACAGTGGTATGGGCACACAATGTAGAGGTCATGAGACGTAGATCAGATTACCAGGGACACCATGCTGACCTGTGAGTGTGCAGACATATGTGCCCCCGACATGAATACACACATCAACAAATGTGTCCTAACAGTTCCATGGAACAAATGACATTGGGCTGCCACTGTCACATTAACAGTGGCAGCCCAAATTCATTACTTCCATGGAGCTCTCAGAACACTTGTTGATGTGTGTATCCATGTCAGGGGCACATATCCATAGGGCTGGGGCACATGTCCTTAGTTCTCCACATAATTGGTTACAGATGAGTACACAACACATTGTCAAGCAATGGTTTGTGTACTCACCTGTAACTGTGAAAATTGAGGGGATCAAAAAGACTAAATTGTTGTTGCTTGATGATCAGTTCAAGTCAACTGCTCCAAATCCTGTCCTCTTCTTCCACAGGCATCCGTAACATGATCCATCCTTGAACTGAAGTTCTTCTATGTGACTGGATTGATGTCTTGACATCACCTTCATGGAGATCACCCCTTGCTGTTTATGTTGATGTTGTTGGTGATGCAAAGTTTGACCTGAGGTTCACACAAACCTCTACTGGATCATTTTCATATAGACACAGAAAACACTAATTCCTGAGTTTTATAACCTGTACAGTTAGGATGCTCAGCTACAGAGTTGTCAAACCTTGTGGACAACACATGAGCTGGGCAGCAGTGTTACTAAAGTACTATTTTTTTGTTTCAAAGTACATTTAGTGTTCTCATACAGGTGTTCAATGCATATAGGCAATACACAGAAAACACATGTACATCCTAATGTACTTTGAGACACAATAAAGATGAACCATCACCATTCTATCTGTGTCTGTAGGAGGATATATTTGAGAACACAGTTGTCAATGCGTTACCACACCCAGGGTAGAGTATCCCCATACATGGAAAGGCATCACCCATATCACAGGACTCCACCACTTGTTTGCAAGTGAGTGGACTCAGTGATGTATTCACGCTAACAGATGGTGGCAGTGATACACTAATGTGTTGTGGGAGTGATAAAGAGGTGATAAAGGGGACATACTTCCACAGTGAATTCCTGTCCACAGTTAATGTGTTGCTCAGTATAATCAATGTTCAGTGATATTGCTCCACTGGGACATATCACAGTACATGACCAAGTGGACAAGTGTTTTCACTGGGGAAGTCTGTTACACCCTTAGAAAAAACAACAAGTCAACTTACTGGAGGCCCCAATGCTCACCCCAGGATATCAATGTGTGTGCTACACATTGAAATCCTAGGTTGAAAACATTGGCTTCCCCAGTCAGTCTGTTGCACAATGAGTGTGTGAATCCAAGACAATATGGATACATGTCCCATTTATCTGTCCTGCTTGTTATCTCACCGCTAAGCCGTTTGTTTGGTTATCCCCTTAACCCTCTGAGTGCCAGAGTGGTACCCAACGCATTTCTTTGCAATGCGTTGCCTACCACTCTGGATATCAAAGGGTTAAACACTACATATGATGTAGATGAATGTTCAATGTTGTACCAAATGTTGGGCTAAGGGGAATGTTTTGTTATGCAAAATCAACACACAACATTGCCATATAACACAGTTGTGTAATATGGCAACAGGGATGTTTTTACAGTTGATTTTGTACAACGATGTGTGTGTGAACCCATGTTGTAACATCCCACAAACATCTTACCTAGGCAGGAGTTGTATTCACTGATTTGTTTGGCAATGCATTGGAGACAACTCTGCCACCCAAATCTATGACCAAATTCAAAGCAGATCAGACAGGATTCAAAAGCACAATGTTCCTTTATTCAGGGGAAATTTAACATGTTGGGCATTTTATTTTTTTTTCTTGGGGGGGGGGGCTTAGACTGTGTGGCAGAAGTGGATAACCTGGATGATCTCCTGGTCACCCTTTGCCCCCTAGGTGTGGCTTCGGGGGTCACATTAGAGGGGGTGGTGGGGGCAGTGGATCCCTCTGTGGAGCGCAGGTTTTCCCTCTCCAAACGTAAGTCCTCCCTGCGGTTCAGCTCTCTCAACTCCACCAGTAGCTGTGCAAGCAGGTCCATCACCCCCGTGTGTAGCTGATGGAGTTGAGTGTTGATCCTCATGACCTCCGACTCCAGGGCATGGATCCTTGCCTCTATCCTGTTAGTGTTTATACGGGATTCCCTACGGCTCCTGGTGATGTTGTCATTGGTGCGGAGGCTTGACCTGAGTAGTCTCCTTTGCAGAGCCATACACTCAGCTTCCATCCCCGTGGGCCGTTCACTGCTGGTGATGCTTGTGCCTGGTGAATCAGCTGCTGCTGTGTGCTCCTCTGCTGGTGCTGTATCCTCCTCTGCTGGTGCTGTGTCCTCCTCTGCTGGTGCTGTATCCTCCTCTGCTGGTGCTGTGTCCTCCTCTGCTGCTGGTGTGTCCTCCTCTGCTGGTGCTGTGTCCTCCTCTACTGCTGCTGTGTCCTCCTCTGCTGGTGCTGGTTGTGCTGCAGATGGGTATGTGCCCACCACATCAATTGACCCACTGCTGCCCACCGATGTCTGTGCTGGTGGAGGTGGTGGGGTAAACACGTCCCTTCGCATAGGCTGTTGGGGCTCCCCAAGCAGGCCCAGGTGTTGGTAGTCGAGTGGCCAAGGGTCAAACCTTGGCCACTGGTATGTGCTTGGCCCCCACCTAGGATCATACCTGGGGCCATGCTGGGGAGCCATCCAGGAGGGTAGGTCAATCTGTGGGTATGGCCCGTATTGGGTGGTGGCCACATCACCGGGCAGCCATTGCCTCCCTGGTGGTGGTGGTGCTGCTGCTGCTGCTGGGGGATAATAGCTCCTGGAGGTGGTGGGGGGCATCCAGTCACTGTAATAAGTCGGTGCAGGCAGAGTTGGTGCAGGCAGAGTTGGTGCAGGCAGAGTTGATGCAGGCAGAGTTGGTGCAGGCAGAGTTGATGCAGGCAGAGTTGGTGCAGGCAGGGTTGGTGCATCCAGCTGGCCAAGAGGTGTGGATGTCGTCGGGTACGGTGCCCACTGGCTGGTCCCCTCCTCCAAATACTCCTCACTGGGTGGTGAGGTGGCCTCCTCCATGGGCTCCTGATGTGCTGGAGACACATAACCTGTGTGGAGGATTGAGATTGTGTGATCAGTAAACTTAGCCATGATGGTGTCAAATTGATATTAATACTTGAAATGTGTAAAGGAACATATATGTTGTATGGTGTATCCCCCTGTGTGAAACAACGGTACTCCTACTGGTGATGGGTGTTGTATTCTACATGTATTGCAGCTCAGAGTTGAATTCCTTTGGTGCCACATCCCAGTGGCCTGAAATTGTACATTTGCGCTGTTGCCACATCATCCTTTGTGGATATCTGCTCCCTGGACCAAAGCTAGCCAGAGGATGGTCTGGCAACATTGGCATAGTACATTTTCAGGCCACACTGATATTGTCCATGGAATATTCAACTTTGAGCTCTTATACTCTTGTGATGAAACACCTTTCAGTAGTGGGGATACCCTTGCATTACCCGGTGGATCAATCCTATGACATGTATTTTTCCTTTCATATTTTAGGTATTACTATCTCTTTAACGGGATAGCAATGGTTAATTTCACCTTGATGTAACATTGCAGGCATCATAGAGAGATGTTTAGAAAGATGTTGCTGTATGTGACAGCTGGAGATGTCAGTCATTTGACCACACGGAGGCTCTTCAGCAGACTCCACATTGACCCATTTGGAGATAACTACATCTTTGCCATTGTCTACTAAGTGTTCCTGGTTTGTAAGCACGCTCTGTGGACCATGTCAATGATGGATCCATCTCCAATTGTTTCAGTTTTGGGTCTGCTGAAGAGCCTCCGTGTGGTCATATGACTGACATCTCCAGCTGTCACATACAGTAACATCTTTCTAAACATATCTTTATGATGCCTGCAAGGTTACATCAAGTGAAATTAACCATTGCCATGCCAAGGTACACAGTGAGGAATATGGTCTGATATGTGTGTATATGTACCTTTCATACGGGTACAAACATATCCTTGATAGATATGAACCCAGAGATCTGTTCAGAACATGTTATTGTCTAACTGCCTATATATGTACAGCCATCACAAATGAACTTTCATAGATACAAGTGATACCCATCCAAGTAGGTGTAATATACTGGGTATATGTACTCTGATGATGATATCAATATGAGTTATTTTGTTGAGGGTGCACATATATGGGCAGTTGGACAATCACACGTACTGAACCGAACTCTGGGTTTACATCTTGTTGGGACCTATTTGTACCCATTTGAAAGGGACATATCCACATACAAATCTGGTTGTTTTTCTTTCTGTACATATCTTTTTGGAATAGATCTGCAGTGTGATTCAAGTAGTATTCATCCCTATGTTATCAGTTCATCCCGTACAGTGCTGGATTTTGTCAGATTAGACATGTCCCTCTCTGGTTGTCATGATGGTATCCTATGCATTGCATTGTGATGCATGGGATACCACCGTGGCAATCAGGGATTGATGTACATTACAGGATTCTGTCCATGAGGTCTGTTCAAGTTGAATCCTGAGGGGCAACAATCAAGCCAGTATTGAAGGATATCATTGATTGAGGCCTTTTTTTTCCTGGATCAGCCCATCCATCCTTCTGTGTGAGGCAGCCAGACCCGATCATAGATATCCATAATCCCTGGCCTGTTATTGACCAAACCTCAATGGTTCATATTTGGTTCCCATATGTATCCTGCAAATAGTGTCTGGTGTACCATCCATCCATGGCATCAGCACTCCTGAGGATCTATATGTGAATCAAATGTGAGCTATGTAAATTGAAGTTAGAGTAAATGATTACATACACAACACCAAGGCCAACTTTTTCACCTTTACTTATGTGTGATTGTTTTTGGCCTCTGTGTTGCACATACAAGCATTTATTCTCTGTGGCACTGTGATTTGTGACCTGATCCATCCTGTTGGTGATTCAGTAAGCGGTTAAGTGGACCTGATGAACTGATTATGATGCTGACTTCTCCGCTGACCTCATTTCCCCATCTGCAATGTTTTCTATGGAGTCCACACAATGGGGCCTGTGCAGCTTGAATCCTGTTATTGGATGTTCTCCATAGACTAACATTGTAATTGGTAAAGTGAGGGTATGCAAGTGTCAAATTCTCTCCATCAGCTCTTTTTCACCGCTTAGTGAATGTCCCCTATGTGTCATGTAATTGTTAACCTATCGACATGTGTTTGTTGTCTGGTTAACCCTTTGAGTACCAGAGGGGTTGCCAAAGCATTGTTGATCGATGCATTGATGATCCCTCTCGCACTCATGGGGTTATGTGCTGGATTCCCTGTGTGAACATGGGTAACACTGTGTGACAACAATTGTGATGTTTGACATACAACACTTTACTGAGCATGGTTTGTGTGTATTGTGTGTGATGAGCACAGCAACATGAGGGTTAACCAGGGAGTTGGACAGGTTTTGGCCTTGTTGAACATTGACATTTGTCCTTGTCTTGATTCCTGTTTAAACCCTCAGGGTGCTGTGTTGGTGCAATTGTGTGGTTGAATGAAGGGCAGATGTTGGGATGTGAGTGCTTGTTTGTGATGGGTGTGTGGTTTGGGGTGGTGTGTGGTTTTGGGGTGATGCACTTACCGGTGGTGTGGAGGCTCCTCTCCTCCCCAGTGTCTGATCCTCCAGGGACCCCCTCAATGAGGGTAGACGACAGTGTCTGCCGCAGCCTCTCCTCCCATGCGCTGAAGGTGATGGGGACAGGTGGCCCACCTCCGGTGGCTCGGGCGTGCAGGGCGGCATCCCCCATCTTCCTCTTCACCTGCCTTTTGCAGTCGCCCCATCTCTTCTTTATTGAGTCCACATCCCGTCTGCAGGTGGCCACCGCATTAACTCTGCTGCAGATTTGACTCCAGGCAGCTCTCCTCCTCGCAGACAGGCCAGGGAGTCTGTCCCCCGGGAAGAGGATACTCTCCCTCTCCAGCACAGCCTCCACGAGGGCCGTGTTTTCTTCCTCGGTATATCGGGGATCCCTGAGCCTGTCCCCCTCAGCTCCGGCATGCGAGGAGTCAGACCCGGAGTGTCCTGCCTGCTCTGCCCCTGCCTGTGTGTGGTGGTCCCCAGGCACTACCCCTCGTCCCACTGCAGGATCTGTCCCTCTTCTTCTTAGTGTGCCTGTTCTTGTGGGCCTGGTCCCCCTCCGCCCTGCGTATCTCCCTCTCCCACCCCTGCTCTGCTGAGGGATCCCCTCCTGACCTTCCTCCTCCTCCTCCACTAGTCTCCCCATCCCTCTCTCCTGTCCTCCTCTCCTGGCCATCATTCACCCACTCACACCCAGGCACTCTCACACGCCCTCACAGACACACTCGATCCCACTCACTCTCTGTCACACACTTTCACTCACGGATTCACACTGTAAAAATAAAGTTTAAAATGTGTAAGGTGTGATGAAAAAAAAAAGACTATGTGTATGTATGTGTATGTGTTTGTATGGATGTATGTGCTATGTGCAAAAGTGTGCTATGTGTCTATTTAAATGTAACTCTCTCCTCTCCAAAATCCTTCTACCTTACTCCTCTGTATGCTTCTCTCTCTATCTCTCTCTCTCTCTCTAAATGCTATCCTCCACTCCTGGGTCCTGTGCTCTAGCTTGCTGAAACTCGAAACACAGACAGGGTGTAACCGTTATTTTGAGGTATATATAGGTGTATTTGAACATTTTTGATACTTTGGGGCCTTGGGATTGGCTGTAGGTTTGAATTTTGTTTGTGCATCTATCAGGGTTGCTAGACAACGGCAGCCGTAATGTAACATTTTGAGTTAAGTTGTGTTTTAACGGGTGTTTGGGACGCACGGTGATGCAAAATCAGGTGCGACGCTGGTTTTTGTTTAACGTGTTTTTGTAGTGCCTACGCCCGATAGCTATTCTTGAACGCTTACCTTTGAATCTGCCGTAAAACATGTGTTCTTTGCGGCCGACGTGCCTTTTTTACTTAGCGGATGGTTTAACGGCTGCCTTTAAATCTAGGCCATAGTCTTTTATTAATGCTCTTTAAAGCTATGTAATCTTAAGGTGATAAATTAACATGTAATGAAAAAGTTGGAGTCTTCTGTAGATATGTTGGTTAATAGGACAGATAACATGTTACCAGGTACATAAAAATGCAAATATTTGCAACTGCATTATTGTACTTTGCACTTATAAGCAGTGTTCTGCTGTAGCACTCTCAGTAATAAATAATAACACTGGGAGGAAGCAAACAAGATCATCATATAATCTAATTAAATTCATTATCCCCTAATCATCAAGAGGAAAGGCTGATGTACTAAGAGCTGAAGCTGTTCTAAGGCAAACCACCGTCTTCAAAGATGACTTGTAAATATTCCCATTGATTTAAATTAGATATTTAGCCCTTTGGATGTTAGATAAAATCAACATGCATCTGTTGTAGCATCAACATGGATTAACAACAACAATCAACATTTTTCCTGAAAATCCAGCAACCTTTGGGCCTTATGTTCAAATGTAAAGTAGAGAAATTCTGAGGCTAACACAGTAGGCTACAAATAAAATATTCCCACATCTCCATTGATTTAATTGGGACTTTTAACTCCTTGAGTTCTAGATAGGTCCCCAGGGCTTTGTTTCACACTGTGTTAAAAATATCTAGTACTTAAGGCTTTAAATGCTGGGGTCACTGCCAATATGTCGCCGTCAATTTGGCGACCAAGTCAAGGAAGCATTAAATATGTCTCCTGCCTGAAAACGTCAACATAACAATCTTGCCCATGAGAATGTCTCAAACCCATAGAAATGACCTTGAAACGTAAATCCTTCAAAGTATGCTTAATAAATGTCATAAAGAAAAAAAATATCTTTGCTCATTCTGGTCAGCGTGACTGTGATGCATCAATCCATTAACACTTTGAATACCAGAAGCTGTTTGCAGGTAATCTAGATGCTTTTTAGCTCAGCTTGCTACACTTTTTTTTTTCTTTATTATATTTATTAAGCATACTTTAAAGGATTAAAGTTTCAAGGCCATTACTATGGGTTTGCGACATTGTCATGGGTGAGATTGTTATGTCGCCATTTTCAAGCAGGTGACATATTTAATGTATTTTTGACTTGGTCTCCAAATTGACAGACATTTTGATAGGATACCAAATGCTTAATTTAAATCAATTAGGATGTCGGGAATATTTTTTGTCTCATATGGGTCAAGCTGATTTGCTCCAGAATTGCCTCATTTCTTCATATTACATCAGCCTGATTTTGTTTTAATCAATTCTTCACATATATTGCCATTATGACAACATAGTTTTCATTGTCAGTGGGGCATTTCTATAGAGCCAACAGGGACGCAATTATGGGGAAAAACATCTGCAACACTAATTCATCCATTATAGTAAGAGACAAAAGATTGATCTCTCCTAAGAACCCCGGCTACTGACAATAATACGGATGATGTCTGGATCACTAAGGAATTAGCATGCTTTGTGTCATTCAGCAAATGTACAAAATATATTCTTCATAGTTTCCATTAACATTGGAACATTGAGCACTCCATTGCAAATTAGTAAGCAACTATTTGGCATATTAAAATTGGATTTAGAACTTGCAAATTAGAGCTGTTGGCTTACAACTCTTGCCTGTAGCTTTATACCTGACATAGGTTAATTATAAACTAGATCATTCTTTATTTGCCAAAAAAGTCATATTAGGATGTTTTGTCTAATATTCATTATATAACCTCAGTCCATTCATAAAAATGTTTAGTTGTGATTTTTTTGTATTTTATTTAGATATATTTTTGCCAGGAATAATTCAATTAGATTTCTCTCACTTTCAAGAACTTATACAGTAAGAAGTTACATATTTACACAATACAATAACAATATAAACATACATACAAAACATTTTAGACACAGAAGAAGCAGTTATTTTTAGGGATTTTAGACTGGGAGAAGATCTAATTTAGGCCTCAATTCAATTGTCCAAATATCAGCCAATGGTATTTTTTCAAGCACAGTAAGCCATTCAATTACTTGTCCTGAGAATAAATACCGCAGTAAAAAAACACATCAGGCTCAAAATGTTGCTCCCATTTGAACCCATGAAAAAGATACTGATTTTCCCATTCAGTGCCATGCTTTAGGCAGTAACATGCATTAAGGGACTCACTTTAACTCCAGAAAAAGAAGAGCAACTGTTTTCTGGAGCAGAGTCCGCAAACACATGTTTTAACCTGCTGGCGCAGAAATTAAAGTGAAAAAAAAAACTGGAAAATAGTGAACAGTGACTGTATTGATATGGGACAGTAAGCCCCATATTAATACATCCAAAGTAATAAAAAAAGTTTGTAAAAAGTAGAAAAATTAACCCTATGAGTGCCAGTGGTGTATGAAACGCACTGCCACTCACAGGGTTAATCCAAATAAAGTTAACAACATCCTGCAAAAATGAATACTTACTTGTAATCATGATGTCCAGCGTATTCTTCAGAACCCTGGTCAACTGCTGTCATTCTTCTTCTGTAATCTTCTATCTTCCATCTTCTTTTTTCTTAACTTCTGTTTTCTTATCATCTTCCTTCTATTCTTCATGCTTGTTTACAAAAAATGGCTCTGTAAGAGAAAACAATAAGGTCAAATTATAGATGTCCCCCAAATAAATGCCACAAAGATATGATGGACTTAACCCTTTGAGTGCTGGAGGGGTGCGCAGCACATTGCAGTGCAATGCTTTGGGTACCCCTTTGGCATTCCAAGGGTTAACAGTATAACGGCAGTCCAAGAAAATAAAGGATGTATAATGCCAGTCCAAGTACACCATAGGCACCAGTAATGCACAGGAAAAATCCCCCCCAAGTTACATTTCAAGCCATTGCCTGAGCTTTTGGGGGGGGGGTCCCCTGCATTCCTGCCACCGCAGGTGGCAGCATACTTGCACTGACATTATACATCTTTACCTTCTGGGATTGGCATTATACTGTTAACCCTTGGAATGCCAGATGGGCATGCAACACATTTCACTGCAATATGTTGCACACCTCTCCGGAGCTAAAAGGGCTAAGTCCATAATATTTTTGTGGCATTTAATTGGGGGTTTTCTATAATTTGTGCCATTTTGTGGAAACAAGCATGAAGAAGATAAGAAGAATGATGACAAGAGAAAGAAGTAGATGGAAGATAGACGATTACAGAAGAAGACTGACAGTGAATGACAGGTAAGTATTACAGCCCTGGTTTATGGGTGTTAGGATAGTGTTATTGATATTGTTTCACTTTACTGTTGGGTTAGTACAGGGTTAGTTTTTGGGAGTCAAGTTCTTTGATGTTCCCATTTCACACTATTTAGCATGGGTTTTGGGAATACTGCTCACGTAGGCCTCGATTCTTTTACCAGGCTAAAAAAAAAACAGGCGTTGTCCTATTACTAGGGGTGGGCGAAACTTGTCACTTGAACTTGAAACTTGTCACGGGAACTTATGTGAAAACTTGTTGTTATCTGCTTTTTCGCAGGAAAATCCGCTTTAAAACTAGTGCATAACATTTTTGCATCTTTCTGCTATAAAAAGGTGACGTTTTCACTGAAGGCAGACACAATCGAAGCAGCTACAAAGCGAGATAGACGTGCTGTGCTGTTCTGCTGTGATATTTTGCAAAAATTGGCAGGAAAGGCTCATAGTGACTGCTATCACTATGGACAGGGTGAAAAATAATCAGTGGAGGAGCTGGATGGACTCTTATGTGTCCACTGAGTCTGAGGAGGAGGAAGAAGGGACTACTACTGAACCAATGCTGTCCATTCTCCCTAAATCACCCCAAGGCATCTTGGGGAATTTAATGGGAAGGGAGGGAGAAAAGGGAATTGGAAGGAAGGACGAAAAGGGAATGGGAAGGGAGGGAGAAAAGGGTAGTACTAGTGAGAGCAGGACAGGTCAGCTGCCTGTGCCTGATACAAGACATGCTGCCCCTGCTGCCAGTGCCACCATTGCTGCACCTGCAGCCACTAGTGTTGTACCTGCTGCCAGATGTGCTGCCACTAGTGTTGTACCTGCTGCCAGTGCTGAACTTGCTGACACAAATACTTTACCTACTGGTAATGCAGGGGACCCTTTGTCACATTGCTCATGACCTCCTCCAAGCAGCAGTGAGATGTCTGGAATAGAGCAGCATCATGTAGGGACTAGTGGTGGTGGTGGTGTTGGAGAAGCTGGGGTGGAAGAGACATTGATGGCCTTTTTATCAGAAACTGAGAAGTAATGGTAGACTGGGATGAGGATGGGCATCACCACCACCACTAGCAATCAGCTTTTGGAATTTGCGGAAATTGTGCTCTAATTTCTGCTGCTGAAAGGGCAGCAGGATGTGAAGGAGCAGGCTAGTGTGCCACAGACCACCGTGGACACAGTGGTAATGGGGTCAACAAGTAATGCAGGACTAGGACATGTTCCACTTGCCAGCACCAGTAGTACTCCTAGTTGCAGTGTTAAATCTGAGACAGTAGCAGTAAGATTATCCGATGCCACAAAAAGTGAAGGGGAATGTGGAGGACAAGAAGAAAGAGGCCATTCTTCTCCACCTGTTTCCTTCCCTCCCCCCAGAAGTCATGGGTGTGGGACTATTATTCTCTTCTGGCAGGCACAGTGAAGTCATCGTCAACAGTGGTACAGTGCAAAATTTGTGAGAATTTAGTGAGAAGGGGAAAGGAGGGAGCACACCTCCCTGATAACACACATGAATCACAGGCACCATGAGATTTATGTCAACCATGTTTAAGCCAAACACCCACTACAGAAATCTAGCACAGCTGTTACTGTACCCCTGATTCTCCAGAAAGGTGGAGATCAAAGAGGAGGAAGGATAAGGAAACCCAGACAGACACTGGAAGAGTGAAACAACTAGCTCGCCATCAACATCACCTTCTTCGTCTAAGGTAACAAGTACATCTCCTGCCAATCCACCTCATTCATCGTTACCTCCCCCGCCAAATGATAGCCACTCTTTTGATTTCAGGATATGGCAGTTCATCTCTACCCATTGCACACTGTGTGGTGCACTGACCACACATGCCAGTGTGGTGGGGGAGAATCGATACCAGGTCATCAGGTGGCATCTGAGGAGATTCCCAACCACAGAACATGCTAGGATTCTGGCAGGGAGGGTTCATCATTACTATTAAACTGTCAGCAAGTTGTCATGTGTCCTTAGCAGGGTCTGGACAAGGGGTACAGTGACAGCGGCAGTACTTGGTTTCGGGTGTCATGGTGTTTGGATACTGTTGTGCCACCAGATGTTATTTACCACACACACACACTGTGCATATTGCAGTTCCTGATGGAAGCCACAGTTCCTGTTCTCAAGTAAAAAATATATATTCTAATAACAATGCACCCATTATTTTGGAGGAGGGGCAGGTGGAGAAGATTTAATGGCCAATTTCTTCTTTTCTCCACATATACTGAGGGCTACTTATTCTTCTGCTACTGCCTCAACCACATCACTGGAGCCAGTCATGGCAAGTGGAACCTTCACCATCCATCTTCCATGTTACTGCTATTGCTGATCCCATTCCCTTTCAGCTGCCTAATCATCCTGCTGCTTAAACAACTCAGCAGCAACAGTACGAACAGCAGTTGAAACTCAGGACTCAGGAGGCAATGGCCAGTGTGGCCAACATGACCTGCTGACACTAGGCCAATAGGGCATTTTTATTTTTTTCTCAGGGCTTGTGCTTTGAAAAATAAAAAATAAATAAATTTAAAAAAACATAGTCCTACAAAAAATAAACAATTTTTTGGTGGGGTTTGTTTCTATCAAGCCTAAGTTATATATATCAGTGTTTCCTTAGGGTTTGTGCCAAACAAGCTTAAGTCCTACAAATCAATGTTTCCTCAGGACTTGGTCCTCTAACAACCAATCTAACAAATCATCCTCTACGAAATACTGTATCCAGTCAAGTATCAGTCCATCCCAGTGGCAGCTTATGTTAAGGGGTTCCTGTCTCTATAACTTTAAATACAAATTTCTTATTTTATTTTTTTAACTGTCCCCCCATTAGCAGTCAAGAAACCCCCCAAAACAAATTTGCTGTTCAAATGATTAATTCATTCACCCACACAGGCACCCTCCTCAGACCCCTTTATACCATGTCTCATGGTTTTTATTTTATTTAATTTAGGATTTAATTTCTATTAACTGCCCCCTAGTCCCAGTAAACAACCCCCCCAAAAAATCATCCCCTGTTCAACTGATTCTTTCCTCACACCCCACCAACACAGGCACCCTCATGCCCCTTTTATACTATGCCTTTGGGAAATAAAATAATATTTATTTTATGTTGTGTGTAACTTCAATGTTCCCATTGACTTCAATTGAATGAGCTAGGCTGAAAAAGCAGAAAAAAGTGGAAAATTTCACTTTTCGAGGGAAATTTTTCGCCAAGCAATTTTCAGTTTGAGGAGGAAATTTTCACCCATCCCTACCTATTACCTCAGTTGTGAAAACAAAATCAGCGGTAATTATAAGCATCGCCAGTCAAGAAAATCCCAAACGTGCAAGTAACACTCTATTACCTATTACAGCGTGTTTTGTGGTTACATTTTCTGTCGGTAATCCTGAGCCTCAGAGTTGAGGCGTAGAAGCCACAATGATGGTTTCAAAACCATCGTTGTTCATACAAAAGTAGTGCAGAATACATTCTGCATCATAGAAATCCGACAAAGAGTGCCCCCCCCTTCGACATATTAACCCCCCTTTGAAATTCGACTTATAGTGCTTTCTTTCACCATTTTGATGAACACTCAGACAGGGTGGTAAGGTTAAAATGATTTTATTAGAACAAAAGCATACAAGGAATAAGGCCCTGGGGCCCACAAGGCAAAACAAACAGCAATATATTATACACAATAGGAGGCCACCTGCAGAACCAGAGTAGGTGGACCAGAACAACAGAATACAAGCTGGTAGTGCAGATTCTGGCAGAATCAGAGAGGTTGGAGGTAACCCGTTCTAGAGCTGACCATAGGTGAGCATACACCGGAGGTGCACGTGTAACAGAACCGGCACAACCCAGAAGCCTGGGCACCGAACCAGGAGGAGCGAGGCAACACTGGCCCAGGCTGTATGATATGGTAACGAGGCAACTCTGACCCAGACTGTATGATATGGTAACGAAGCAACTCTGACCCAGGATCAGACCACATATACCGGGCAACCGTGGAATGGCAACCCTACCCTATGGAAGGGTAACAGAGACCAAGGCAGCTGCAAGAGACAGACCCTAGAACACTAGGGGTGGAATCGAAGTGACAATAGGAAACTGTAACGCAACCAGTGACCACTCAACCTACAGAATGGTACGTACAACACTTGCTCTAGCTTGAGGTTACTGTAGTGAACAGTATAAGCCCTTACCTGGACTCTCCAGGTACCCACAGGGTTAATGGTCAATGCCCAGTGACTTACTGAAAACTCCCAGAGGGAGTGAGCACAGCGTTACCGGTAGGGAGACCACAGAGAGAGATCAGAGTAACACAGTCGGTGTAAGAACACTGAACTTGTACTTCGAGTGTGCACACCGCCAGCAGCGGTTATAGGAGCAGCTTAAGCCCAAGCTTAGGCTTTGGTCGACAAGGAATAGCTCCACTCGGTGCACCACTATAAGCAATAAGAGGCCCAGTATCATGATGACCACAAGGGGTCACCCAGGGCACAATCAGACACAGTCGGCACCGGAGCTGGTAAACCGATGGCAGGAGACAGCAACGGAGCGGAACAGAGCCAACAGCGGTCAGCAATGGAGCGGGTCCTATAGCCAGATACAGTCAGCAATGGAGCGGTTTCTCAGCCTGATGCCGTCAGCAACGGAGCGGGTTCTACAGCCAGATACAGTCAACAACAGAGCAGTTCTACAGCCAGATGCGGTCAGCAACGGAGCAGGTACTCAGTCAGATGCGGTCAGCAACAGAACAGGTTCTTCAGCCAGAAGCAGTCAGCAACGTAGTGGGTTCACAGCCGGATACGGTCAGCAATGGAGCGGGTTCTTTAGCCAGATACAGTCAGCAACGGAGAGGGTTCTTCAGCCAGATACAGTCAGCAATGGAGCGGGTTCTCAGCTAGATACAGTCAGCAACGGAGCAGGTTCTCAGCCAGATACAGTCAGCAATGGAGTGGGTTCTCAGCCAGGATACAATCAGCAATGGAGCATAGCAACAGGAACTCAGGAACAAACTCGTAGTCAGGCAGGCCAGGTCATACATGAATCAGCATAAGTGCAGAATAGACTTAGGAACTCGTACACTATGAAAAGGACATCCCAGGGTATATAAAGGCAAGCCCTAGTGGTAGCAATTAAGACCAGCCAATCAGAACACAGCAGATAATCATAATGCCACCGCTCAGCACCGGAAGCACGGGCACCGTGATAACCCCCTAGCGTTGATCACCTATCCAGTATGATAGGTGATCAATGCAGGCTACATCTGTCGGCAATTTCACTAAAGACCATATATGTGTGTTATATGGGCTTTAGTGAAAATGTTGGCAATTGTCACCTTCATTGATCACCTATCCTAATGGACAGTATAACCCTGTTTGTCCCTTCTGCTAGATATGCACATAACCTTCTCTGAAATGCATCCATTGTATCTGCCATTGCCAAATGCTTGGGCAAGGAATTCCACAATATTACAGACATTATTGTACAAAAACCCTTCCTCTTCTGAAGTTGAAACCTCCTTTCCTCTAATCTTAAGGGGTGTTCCCTAGTTACTTAATCAGACCACAGAATAAAAAGTTCCCCAGAGAGATACTTGTTTTGGCCTCACATATACCTATACAGTGTTCTAAAGATATCCTCTAAGTCACCCTTTCATTACAGTAAATCAAGTTTATCTAGATGTTTTTTATTTGTTTGCCTGGTCTGCTATTTTATGTAAGTCCCTATGTAAAGAACAAGCATCCTGCTCTGAATTTATAACCTTGCATAATATAGTGTCATCTGCAAATATTGAAATGTTGCTTTCTATACCTATTTCCGGGTCACTGATAAACCTGTTAAAAAGCAGACCAAGTATGGAATCTGAGGTCCATCACTCTCCACTCCATTTACAACAACACTCTGTTCCCTATCCTTCAACCAGCTTTCTATCCAGGTGCAAAGGTTATCCCCTAATCCAGTTTTCCTTATTTTATACACCAGCCTCCTGTGTGACACTGTATCAAATGCCTTTACAAAACCTAAATATACTACAGCTACTGCTTCATCACTATCTAGACTTGGTAAAGTGTGGTACAGTGTTAGCCAAAGAAAATGTAGGATGCTAGTAGAGTGAAAATTATACCTTTAGTGGTTAACTGAGTGGCTCTAAGATACAGGTCTTAATTCTTACTATGCCTGAAGAAGAGACTTAGATATCTTGAGGGCTTGCATCTTTAAGCCACTCAGTTATCCAGTAAAGGTATAATTTTTACTCTACTAGCATCCCTCATTATTTCTGTGGCTACTTCATAGAAGCACAAAATATTGGTTTGGCAAGATCTGTTCCTCATAAAACCATATTAAATCCTGATAATAATCTTATTTTCTGCAGTGTAACCTTGAATATAAATCCTTATTATCCCTTCTAGCAGTTTTCCCACTGCCAAGGTCAAACTCACAGGTTTATAATTCTCAGGTTCTGTTTTAGTTCCCTTCTTCAATAAAGGCACTACACTGGCGTTACACAAGTCTTTACCGAGTAAATAAGAGTGGTCTTGCTCACATTGCTCTACAACCCTTAGATGTATACTGTGAGGACCAGGTGCATTTTCAGTTTTAATTTTGTCCAGTCTATCCTTGACCTCTTTTTGTGTTAACCCAATATCTGATAATGGCATGGTTTTACTTGTTACTTTTTGAGGCTCTTCTTCCATCTCTAGTTCCCTGGTATATACAGATGCAAAGAAAATGTTCAGAAAATCAGCCTTTTTCTTATCCTCCCTAATCAGCTCACCCATCTCATTTTTAAAAGGACCAATGTACTGCGTCTTAAGTTTTTTGCTATTTATGTATCTGAAAGACATTTTTATATTAGTCTTGCTATCCCTTGCAACTCTTGATTAATTTTCTATTTTGGTAACCAAATTGTCTTTTTACAATCTTTGTTGCACTGCTTGTATTTCAAGAAATAATTTTCTATGTCTTAAGACTTAAACAGTTCAAATACTTTTTACCTTGCAATTTCCTTACTTACACTTGCATTTATCCAAACTGGTTGTGGTCTACTCCTTCTGCATCTGTTACCCAGTGTATATACTGTTGAATACATTTCTGTAATCTAAATTTAAATTTTGACCATTTTCCTCAATATTTTTTTTTTATCTTCCCTCTTCCTTTACTCCTGTCTCTCCTAAGCAGGGAATATCCCTCAATATTTATAGCCCAATCATGTGTATCATACCACCATTTTTAAATTATACTAATTATTTCCAAATGCTCATTAACCACCAGCAATTCCAGCTCTCCCATTTTGCCTACCATTCTTCTTGCATTCACCAATATACAATTAATGTTGTTGTCATTATGTGTTTTACCTACTACTTGACTTTTTTCTACATCTGTATTGTATAGGAGTTCCTCCCAGTTAGCTATATTTATCCACGCCCTTCTCTACCCAATTTTTACTTGTTATACTCTACCCCGTTTCCTAGATTAAAAGCTCCTCCAACCCTCTAAGCATTATATCACCCAGCACATCTCTTACTATTTAGGTGCAATCCGTGCATGCCGCACGGATGTCACCGGAATGACGCATGGTTGGACGCATCAAAGCTAGATGAGTCATCTGCAGGCATGAGGCTTCAAGCATGTAGCAGGCCTCTGTTTTATGTTTGCTTCCTGTAGTTTCCTCCTACCTACTTCCTCCCTTTGAGCTGCTCCTCTTACATAGTTCCTGAGGAGGGTTTTAAAGGACAGACTGAGTCCTGACTCAGTTGCCCTTGCGTTGTTGTACAATACAATTCTGTTTCTCATGGGCTCTGTGTATGACCTGGCTAGTTTGACCATCCATTCTGGTGCTGACCTGTGGCTCTGTCTGACTGCTCTTTTGCCTGCTCCCATTGTGTAGTGGACACCCAATCTGGTTCGGACCTGTGGCTCTGGCTGACTACCTGAACTGTGTATGACCCAGCCTGTCTGTCCATCCATTCTGGTGTTGACCTGTGGCTCTGTCTGACCATTCTCCTTCTGCGTTCCGATTTGGCTTAGACATGCTTTCTGGTGCAAACCTGTGGCTATGGCTGACTACCCTCTCCGTGTATGACCCACTCTGGTGTTGACCTGGGGCTCTGTCCATTGCGCATCCAGCATACCAATGCTTCAGTGGATATCCTATCTGGTGCAAACCTGTGGATCTGACTGACTACCCACTCCATGTATGGCCCAGCTTGTCTGACTATCCTTTCTGGTGCTGACTAGGGGGCTCTGCCTGTTTCCTACATGTGTTGGTCCCCGCTCCACAGACACCCATCCTAGTGCTGACCTGGGGCTCTATCAGACTCGTAGCTTACTGATTGCAGGTGGAGTCAGTGCTAGCCCTTTGGGTGTTCCAAATGCACAGTGGGCTGAGGCATAGTCTCGGACTGTGTGGTGGATCTATTGGCGGACTGCTATTTCTGATACAGTGCTTGCCTCTTTGACCACCCTCAGTGTGTTATCTGTTTTCGTTCATTACTGATTTTTCTAACAAAAGATTGTTTTACTTTACCGTACTGACTCCTGGTTTATTCCTGGGAACTGTGACGGTTGGGCAAGGGCTGAAGTCATGGCATGGTCACCCAACTGTTCCAAGACATGCCTAGTAAAAGTGGGGAGGGTGCTAACCACATCCTCGGTCTCTTTGCTGCCTGATGAGTACCAAGAGTTCCATGATGTATTCAATAAGGGCCAGGCTGGTGAGCTCCCTCCTCACTGACCATATGATTTTACAATTGAACTACAACCGGGTGCCATACCTCCTCAAGGTCGAGTCTACCCTATTTCTGTCACAGAGAATAAGGCCATGGAGGAGCATGTTGTGGATGCGCTGTCCAGGGGGTTCATCTGCAAGTCCTCCTCTCCTGCCGCGGCAGGATTATTCTTTGTGAAGAAAAAGAGTGGAGAATTGAGACCCTGTAAACGATTAGAGGGGGCTCAATCATGTCACGGTTAAGAACGCCTACCCTATTCCACTGGTTACTGAGCTATTCGATCTAAGGTATTCATTAAGCTCGACCTGCAAGAGGTGTATAATCTGGTATGGATAAAAGAGGGCCATGAATGGAAAACCGCATTTAACACCAGGAGCGGGCATTACGAATACCTCATAATGCCTTTTGGTCTCCTGCGGTTTTCCAAGAATTATTGAATGATGTCCTCTGGGACATGATACAACAGTGTGTGGTGCTATACTTAGACGACATTCTGATCCATTCTTCCTCCATTGAAAGCCACCACGCATATGTAAACCGAGTTCTGCAAAGATTAAGAGAAATTAACCTATTTTGCAAATTAGAGAAGTGTGAGTTCCACTGCAAACAGGTCACCTTCTTGGGGTACATAATTTCAGAGGTCGGTTTCGCTATGGACCCTGAAAAACTCTCGGCTGTTCTCGAGTGTCTGCAACCCGTAGGTCTCTGTTCCCTTCAACGTTTCCTTAGGTTTGTGAACTACTATAGGAAATTTATCCGCAATTTTTCCTCTATTGTAAAACCCCTTACCAACATGACCAAAAAAGACAGTAACTCCACTCACTGGTCCCTGGAAGCCATCAGGGCATTTGAGTCACTAAATGCTGCTTTTGCCGCAGCACCTATTCTGGCACACCTGAAACCCGAGCTACCATTCATACTTGAGGTTGATGCGTCTGAGACAGGAATAGGCTCCCTCCGGTCTCAACATCCTACTCCTGGGTGCCAGTTGCACCCGTGTGGGTATTTCTTGAAGAAGCTAAGTCCTGAAGAGTGCAATTATCAGATTGGCGATCGAGAGCTTCTGGCGATAATACTGGCTCTCAAAGAATGGAGGCATTTGCTCGAGGGAATTTCCATGCCAGTCCTAATCCTCACGGTTCATAAAAACCTTACCTACTTGTCTGACGCTAAGCACTTGTCTCCAAGACAGGCCAGATGGGCCTTATTTTTGTATAATTTTAATTATGTGGTCTTGTACCTGCCAGGTACTAAAAATGTCCGGGCTGATGCCCTATACAGACAATTTTCGGACCCTAAAGAGGAGAGTCCTCCTTGTCCTATTATTCCTCAGGACAAAGTTCTGGCCACCATACGTACCAGCATAACAGCTACATTTGGGGAGAAAATACAGGCTGCCCAAGTAGATGTACCTGCTGAGACTTCCTCTGGGTACTGTTTTGTACCTACTGACCTCCGTACCAAGGTGCTTGCAACCTACCATAATACTAAATCAGCAGGTCCTCCTGGAAAGGACCAGCTCCTTTGGTTGGTTTCCCATCTCTTCTGGCGGCCAGAACTCCGCAAAGATGTTGCTGCCTTTGTCGCTGCCTGTCCAGTCTGTGCGCCAACCAAATCACCCCGTCACCTTCCAGTGAATCCAGTGAATAAATAATATAAAAAATTGAGAGGTGACAGAGATAGGAACCCTGATGTGAACTGTGACTGAGGCAGACTGATCCTAGATGAGATAGAGTATTTTGTAGAGATCCAAGGCAAGATATCGCACACAATCAGTTCTATTGTGTATTCTACAGCAAAAACACACACAGTAGAGGTGTAATGTCCAGGAAACACGTAAAGGGTAGGGAGAGGGTGAAAGGATTAGGAGCAGTGCAAGGACATAAAACTTGGTAGTCCAAAAACTGTAGCCATAGTTGCTGCCCGTATGCAATGCAATCTCTCTCTTCCTGAGGAAGATGCAGTTTGACAAAGGCCCACTAAAAGTTCCACCAGCACCAGTACTGTTAATAAACCATCTAAAAGCCCTGAAGATGACAATAAATCACATTCCAGTGTTGATGGCATAGTGCAAAATGGTGTAGCAGCTCAACCATCTGCTGCATCTGACAGTAAGACAAACAAGCACAATAACAAAATTAAAGATAGAAAGCAAAATATCAGTATTTGCAGATGACACTAAATTATGTAGGGTAATACATTTAGAACAGGATATTTGTTCACTATAGGGAATTTACATAGAATTTCAGATTGGGCAAACAAAATAAATAAGAAATTTGATGTAGGAAAATGTAAAGTCATACATTTGGGAAGACAAAATCCCAGTGCTACTTATAAACTTATGAACAGATGCTTTCAACAACTGATGTCACGTGTTGCACTCTGCTGGAATATGACAAGTCACAGTTATTTTTCAAGGATGGTTGTGCCAGTGTTACTTAAGCAGGAAGCTAGTGTTGTGGAGAAAAAGATAATGGCCCTCAGCCTACTAACAATTTTTTCAAGACTCACAACTTTTACTTTCAGCTATTTATTTATCCACTTCAGCCCTCAGAAGAAGGGAAATCTTGCAGTCATAGAAGACATAGGCAAATTTGTCAAGGTTCTTGTTGGAAATTTATTGGTGGTGGCAAAAAGGAGAACATTTTATGTACTGTTTATTGGTGGGAAATTTTACAAAAAAGCAAGAAAAAAAAAAAAGTCCCACGAGAAATTTCTCTGACATTCCTCCCATCCCTTTTGAGGTGATGAGAGCAGGACTAGGTGTAATAGCTTACAAGAAAAAAAAATGCCAGTTTGACCCCTCTGTGTTAATAATTTAGAGCAAGCCCAAAGTATTTAATTTATACAGACTAATTTATAAACCTATATAGTGAAGATTAAACAAACATTAATGTGAATGTTATTACTGTGATACGCTTATATCCACATCACATAGTACAAGAGGAACACCAGGATGGTAAAGAGGGAAATATGGATTTTTGGCTCAGAGGGACAATACTCCCCTAAAAGGGACACATGGAAGGTATGAATGAATGTTCACACATATCCAATCCCTGTTAATAATGCTCTAATTAAGCACAAATCATCATCAAATGTGTTTTTCCAATTTTTCAACTTTTCTATATTATTATCAAATTAAATTGTGGGTTATCTATATAAATGTATCATCATGAGAAAGCCCTATTTATCTTTGGTACATAATTTATCTGGGTGGACTAAATGAATTAGAGGGAAAATGTGATTGAAGTAAGAAGTTCAAAATTGCTCTTGTCCTCTGGTGTAACAGGGCTGGATTCTATTACAGGTGCTAATTTTATCACTGCTTTTATCTCCAGTTTTCCCCATAGACTTCAATAGGTATATGTTTGATAAAATGGGTGTTAACATTTAGCATCTGCAATAGAAACTAGCCCAAAGTGTGCAGTGGAAATCAGTATGACATTCTTCCCATGTCTTGCCTATTCAATAACTAAAATATTATAGGCTGTTCACATGAATGTCAGCAGAGTTATGCACACTGTTATTTACTCAACTCTTCATAAGCTCAGGTGCAGGCATTCCATTAGCAAAAACGTGCAACATATAGGCTTTGCTTACCGGTTCTTACAGTCTTGTAGCAATTCTCCATTCAAACAACTAAGTCACCAAAATATGTACTGGGTTCCACCTATGATTGTATGATCCCCTGGGGAGAATTGAAAAGTTGTGAAAACACAAGCAAAAGCATGTGCAACTCAATGTCCAGTGTAAAAGGATTGTTAAACCCTTTTATTTTAGACCGATGTAAAGGCTTGTGCACATGGGCCAAAGTTCGTAATGAAAGAAATTTCCATTGCATTCTGTGCATTCGGGCAGTGGCTACTGTGCATGACTGCACTGGACAAACATACCACGAATGGGTAGTCTCTACTGAGCATGATTGCATCGATCAAACATACCGCGTTCTGTCAGTCTTTACTGAGCAGGACTGCATCGGACACATACCAGATTCAGTCAGTCTCTATTGCGCATGACTGCATCAGGGAAACATACATCTGGCCTTTTATATTATAGGATAAGGTGCTGAACACATGTACAGAGCACAATAAGGGATTGTTTAAACTGTGAATCATTGTGTACTGTACATGTGTTTTTCACCTTACCCCAAAAAATTAGTTAAATCTCTTTTGTACCAGACTTTAAGTTGCAGCTACTTTCTCTTCAGTTTTGTACTTAACCCTTTATGAATAGATGCAGATCAGTGATGCCGATAGGGGTGTGGATCCTGAGAATTTAAAACACTCATCACTATGTAATATGATTGCTTACTATCATGCAACAAGCAGGATGGCAAGTTTTGGTATGATTAACAGGTGTCTCTTGAAAGCCCTGAAAGGGTGCACCACTGCTTCTGTACAAGAGCAGGGTTACCTATTTTTCAAGTTGAGCTGTTTGTTATTATGTATTTTGTTTCATGTATACCCTTATTTGAGTGCCAGTAGATTTCAAGTTTTAATGAACAGGACCCTCTCTACAATTATTATCAGTGTTACAGTCCTGCAGAATAGGATGGTGCATTTTAACATTTGAATGTGCTCAAAGGCTTAACCCTTTCAGTGCCAGAGGGGAACGCAACACATTGCTTTGCAATGCGTTGTGTACCCCTCTGGCACTCAAAGGGTTAAATTAAAAGCTAGTAGTAGTAGTAGTAGTATATAAAGGAAATGATAATCAAGGCAACCAGTGTGGTCTGAATATATTTATGTAATAATTGTTATACATAAAACATTATTTGATTTCATAAGATCAATTGGGCAGTCACCCTTCTAATAGTCAACTACATACAACACCTTTTAGTACAACACAAAGTGAAGGCAGTCCGGGACAAACAAATTGCATGACCGGGGAGAAATAAAACACATATCTTTAATTTAATTTGGGCTTTATACCCTGGAATGCTAGATAGGTCTTCAAAAGTGTTGCTTCTTAATATGCTGGAGACATCTCTAGCATACAGTCAGTTAAAAGCACCCTTTAATTATTTGGAAATTTGGGGAATTTTTAATTCACTCCTAGTGTGTAGTTGGTTTGTCCCAGAATTCCTTCACTTTTCTTTTTACCATAAGACACAAAGTTCGTTGGATTAGTTTGATATAAAATGCTGATGGTTGCCTTTGATCCAAAGTATTACTAACACATAAGCATATTTTTTAATATTATAAATATTTATGAAAAAGACAAAAAAGTCTGATTCAGATAAATAACAGTCTTTGTACAACAATCCATTCTCTGAGAATTTCGAAAATTAAGGGCAAAGGTTTCTTGTATACTAATTCTAAATCCTTGTGTCTAGTAGTTTTCAGTTGCTCAGCAACAGCCAGACAGGGGAGTTTAGAAATCATTAGTACTCTGAGCAGGTTACAATTCAGCTGATATTTCTAATCGTGTTTGCTGTTGCATTTTTAAAATATTTTTAGAGGGCAGAATTAATGTTTTGTGGGATTTATAGAAAAAAAGTTGGGCTGATGATGCCTCATTAACTATGATAATTTCTGAAATGCAAAGGAAAAAAAACTTTGACTGAATGAAGATAATTTTAATCCTTTGAGTGCCAGAGAGTTATCCAAAGCATTGGTGGGTGGAGGGGTCCACTAAGGTGTGATTAAGAGGTGATAATGTGAAGATTACTTCTACAAGTCCTATGTTATTGTGTGGCACTTCCAGCTTTGGAGATGTTAGCGCATAGGCTCTATAGAATAACATAGGAACTGGAGAAGTGATATCACTGGAAAAGTAATCTCCATTTTATCAGAGCTTTAACATTCCTTAGTGCATAAACCCCATTGTGTTGTAATGAGTTAGAAACATTTCTGGTAGTGAGGCTCATGTGCTAAAGAAAAGTGATGCTATTCTGGTGCAAGCCAGGTGCACCATGGAGTATAAGTAAACAATCCAAAAGTTTCCATTGAGTCAAATGTGACTTTTAACAGTTTGAATGCTAAAGAGTAGTGATGAGCGAGCACCCCAATGCTCGGGTGTTCGGGTGCTCTAACCGAGCACCCCCTGAGGCTCGAGTGCTCGGCCGAGCACCCGAGCCCCATTGAAGTCAATGGGAGGACTCGAGCATTACACCAGGCACCCCCTGCTCTGATGAGGGGAGGGTGCCTGGTCCATAGGAAAAGGGCAGAAAAGGATGGAAACACCACAGAAATGGTTCAGGGACAGCATAGGGAGGATGTCTGGATGCATCTTGGACTCCAACATCGCTGCTGGGAACGATCTTTCGCCCGTAGTACGCCATTTTTACAGACTGACCATAAAACACACAAAAAGGAAAATAAAAACGACTTTAGGCGAAAAATTGTTACCAAACAATATTTGCTGTATATTTACTTGTATATCATCTGCAAATTATCCCAAAAATTTCCTTGGTTTTCGGAAGTGAGGCCATGATTAAGAGGGAAACGTGCGCAGAGGCAAATTCTCCCAAAAATTTCCTTGATTTTCAGAACTGAGGCCATGATTAAGAGGGAAACGTGCACAGAGGCAAATTCTACCAAAAATTTCCTTGATTTTATTGAACTGAGGCCATGATTAAGAGGGAAACGTGCGCTGAGCCGACCATCTAAAACATTATGGGTGAGGGTCTGCTGCAGAGCTGACCATCCTAAACATTATATGCAAAGGCCCGCTAGTGAGCTGACGCTATAAAACATTATATGAGAGGGCCCGCTAGAGAGCTGACCCAATAAAACATTATATGAGAAGGCCCGCTGGTGAGCTGACCTATACAAAAATTGTCAAACAGGGCCCGCTGGTGAGCTGGCCCTATATAAAAATTATATCACAGGGCCCGCTGGTGAGCTGGCCCTATATAAAAATTATAGCACAGGGCATATGGAAGAGGAGGAGGAGGATGAGAAGATTAAGAGTCAACCATATACCCGTTTTTTGGGTGGAAGGGGTGAATGGGAATACAGAGTATTCCCATCATTGTAAATAACATATATAAAGTGAGTTTATGTTCCCCCGGGGCTTTCCTCCAGTGGAGTGGAGAAGTCAGGGGAAATCCAGGCCTTGTTCATTTTTATAAGTGTCAACCTATCAGCATTGTCGGTGGAAAGGCGGATACGCTTATCTGTTATGATGCCACCAGCAGCACTAAATACCCGCTCAGACAGAACGCTGGCGGCAGGGCAGGCCAGCACCTCCAAGGCATAGAGTGCCAGTTCATACCACGTGTCCAGCTTGGACACCCAGTAGTTGTAAGGCACAGAGGGATCATTGAGGACGCTGACACGGTCTGCTACGTACTCCTTCACCATCTTCCAAAACTTTTCCCTCCTTGTGACACTAGGCTGCGCATCAGGGTGAGGGTGCTGGCGGGGTGTCATGAAGCTGTCCCACGCCTTGGAGAGTGTTGCCCTGCCTTTCTCGGAACTGCTGTGTGCTCCCCTTTTCTCCCCTTCTCGGTTGGCCAAGGTAGCACGTACTCTGCCGCCAGCGTTGTCAGATGGAAAATTTTGGAGCAATTTTTCAACAAGAACCTTCTGGTATTGCACCATTTTGCTTGTCCTCTCCACCGGAGGAATGAGAGATGAGAAATTCTCTTTGTAGCGGGGGTCCAGAAGGGTGAACACCCAGTAATCCGTGTTGTCTAAAATGCGTGTAACGCGTGGGTCACGGGAAAGGCAGCCTAACATAAAGTCAGCCATGTGTGCCAGAGTACCAACAGGCAAGATTTCGCTGTCCTCACCAGGAGGATGACTCTCAATCTCCTCATCCTCTTCCTCCTCTTCTGCCCACCCACGCTGAAGAGATGGAACTAAAGTTCCATGGCTACCCTCTGTAGCGGAGACAACCGTGTCTTCCTCCTCCTCCTCCTCCTCCTCCTCCTCCTCCGCCTCCTCCAATTGTCGCTGAGAAGACGAAGTGAGGGTGCTCTGGCTATCACCTTGTGTAAGCTCTTCCTCCCCCATTTCCACCTCTTCCACATGCAAAGCGTCGGTTTTAATTGTGAGCAGCGAGCGTTTCAGTAGACACAGAAGTGGGATGGTTACACTGATAATAGCGTTATCGCCGCTCACCATCTGTGTCGATTCCTCAAAATTGCGTAAAACCTCACAGAGGTCTGACATCCATTCCCACTCCTCACTTCTGATTACAGGAAGTTGAACGGAGAGGCGACGACCGTGTAACAGCTGGTACTCCACTACTGCCCTCTGCTGCTCACAAAGCCGGGCCAACATGTGGAAGGTGGAGTTCCAGCGCGTGCTCACGTCACACAGCAGCCGGTGAGCTGGCAATTGTAAGCGCTGCTGCAGCTTCAACAGGCCGGCTGAAGCTGTTGATGACTTACGGAAATGTGCACACACACGGCGCACCTTGGTCAAGAGATCATGCACATTGGGGTAGGTTTTTAGAAATCGCTGCACCACTAAATTAAATACATGCGCTAGGCATGGTACGTGTGTGAGCTTGCCGAGCTCCAAAGCCGCCACCAAGTTACGCCCATTATCACACACAACCATGCCTGGTTGCAGGTTGAGTGGCGAGAGCCACTGCTCGGTCTGGTGACTAATCCCCTGCAACAGCTCTGAGGCCGTGTGCTGTTTGTCCCCAAGGCAGATCAGCTTCAGCACGGCCTGTTGACGCTTCCCCACTGCAGTGCTACACTGCTTCCAGCTACTGGCTGATGGGGGAGTGGCGGTGTGTGTAGAGAATTCGGAGGTGGAAACGGAGGAGGAGGAGCCAATAACGTAGGTGCTGGTGGAAACCCTGATGGAGGTAGGGCCCGCAATCCTCGGCGTGGGTAGCACCCGTGCCATCCCAGGGTCCGAGTCGCTCCCAGCCTCCACGACATTCAACCAGTGTGCCGTCAGGGAAATGTAGCGTCCCTGGCCACAAGCACTTGTCCATGTGTCAGTCGTTAAGTGGACCTTCCCAGTAACTGCGTTGGTCAGGGCACGGGTGATGTTACGGGACACATGGTGGTGTAATGCGGGGATGGCACACCGGGAAAAGTAGTGGCGGCTGGGGACCGCGTACCGAGGGACAGCTGCTGCCATCAGGCTGCGGAAGGACTCAGTGTCCACAAGCCTAAATGGCAGCATTTCGATGGCCAGTAATTTTGAAAGGTGTGAGGTTAGTGCTATGGCCTGTGGGTGGGTGGCTGGGTACTTTCTCTTGCGCTCAAATGCCTGGGGTAACGACATTTGGACGCTGTGCTGGGACAGGGAAGTGGATGTGGTCGCTGATGGTGCTTCAGATGCTACAGGTGCAGGGCGGGAGGTATGCGGGCCTGCGCCTTCGACAGGCGATTGGCCGGCACCGAAAACAGGGGAAGAGGAGGCAGTGGTGTGGCCTGCAGACACAGATGGGCGATCCAGGCGTTCCTCCCACTTACTACGGTGCTTGGATGCCATGTGTCGGATCATGCTGGTGGTGGTGAGGTTTCTAGTGTTCATGCCTCGGCTCATTCTGGTGTGGCACAGGTTGCAAACTACAATTCTTTTGTCGTCCGCACTTTCCTTAAAAAAACGCCATACCGCGGAACACCTACCCCTTGGCAAGGTAGATTTACGCAAGGGGGTGCTCCGTGGAACATTTGCGGGCCGGTTTGGTGCGGTCCGCCTTCTTTCTGTAGCCACACCACTGCCTCTTCCAGCCTGTTGCGGTGCTGCAGATGGCTCACCCTCAGGACTGCTGTCATCGCTCGGCTCTACACCTTCCCAGGTGGGGTCAGTCACCTCATCGTCCACCAAGTCCTCCTCCACTTCCTCACTCTGATCATCCTCCTCAAGTCTTGATCCCACCACATACTCAGTCATTGACAACTGTATAACATTCTCCTCAACAAGGTCTTGAGATGGAAATAGTGGTTGATTTAATGGCAACTGTGTCTCATCATCATCATCATCATCCACTACTTCCTTTGACCTTAAATGCCGTTCACATCTGTCATCTTCTTGTGATTGGGTAGCCTCTAGAGGTTGTGAATCAGGGCACAAGATGTCATGTTCCTCTGCAAGCGTGCTTGGAGACAGGGTCAAATGAAGGATTGGTGATGAGACGAGCTCCTCACTATATCCCAGTGTGGGATCACTTCTTTGACCAGACCGTGTATGGTGGGAGGAAGGATGATCAGAGTGAGGATTATGTTGACCAGACTCTTGGCTACTGAGAGTGGACTTGGTGGAAGACAGGGTGGTGCTTAACCGACTGGAAGCAGTATCAGCTGTCATCCAACCGACCACCTGTTCGCAGTGGTCGGACCTCGAGAGTGATGTCCTGCGACGCCCTGTAAAATTACACATGAAGCTAGGTATGGTGGATGTCTTTCTTTCTTGTGCTCTGGCACCAGGCACAGTTTCTCCGCGTCCTGACCCGCGCCCTGAACTTTCAGGATCACGTCCACTTCCCCGTCCCTTTTTACCCGCCTTCTTCATCTTACACGGAATATGTGACTTTAATATTTGAGTTTGAAAACTTAACAGTATTTCTTCCTATTCTGCAACTGTGCAGAGTACACAGAATAGGCTGCTAAACTGCGGTGAAGCACACTGAATGGAATATGTGACTTTGATATTTTAGTTTGAAGACTTAACAGTATTTCTTCCTATTCTGCAACTCTGCACAGTACACAGAATAGGCTGCTAAACTGCGGCGAAGCACACTGAATGGAATATGTGACTTTGATATTTTAGTTTGAAGACTTAACAGTATTTCTTCCTATTCTGCAACTCTGCACAGTACACAGAATGTGCTGCTAAACTGCGGCGAAGCACACTGAATGGAATATGTGACTTTGATATTTTAGTTTGAAGACTTAACAGTATTTCTTCCTATTCTGCAACTCTGCACAGTACTCAGAATGTGCTGCTAAACTGCGGCGACGCACACTGAATGGAATACGTGACTTTGATATTTTAGTTTGAAGACTTAACAGAATGTGCTCTAATCTGCAACTTTGCACACTAAACAGAATGTGCTCTAATCTGCAACTTTGCACACTAAACAGAATGTGCTCTAATCTGCAACTTTGCACACTAAACAGAATGTGCTCTAATCTGCAACTGTGCACACTAAACAGAATGTGCTCTAATCTGCAACTTTTCACACTAAACAGAATATTTTTTTTTTTTTTTTTTTTGTTTTTTTCCCCCCACACACAATATAACCTGCTGCCCCCACACACAGTAGTCCTAAAAAGGACTTTTGGTTCTTTTTTGTCACAATTTTTGTTTTTTCCTCCCTACACTGCCTTTCCCTTCCTATCCTCAGCTCTCCCTGGCTCAGACTGAGCCGAACTCGATGGTCAGGTGCTATACAGCACCTGACCACGGGTTCTGGCCAGCCAATCAGTGTAATGCCAGCAGCCAACATGGCTGCTGGCATTACACCGATGTCAGAGCCTCCCTGCACGTTTATTGGCTGCGCAGCAGCCGCAAAACGTGCGGGGAGGAGACCCGAACATGGCGGGCGAGCACATGCGGTACTCGTACGAGTACCGCCATGTGCCGAGCAGAGCGATGCTCGAGCCGATCCGAGCATCGGCCGAGCATGCTCGCTCAACACTACTAAAGAGGTTTCTTATGTATTGTGAAGCAATGTGTTGAAGACCTCTTTTATATTTAAGGGGTTAAAGGCCTCATTTAAATCAATGGAAATCTGTATTAATTGCCTATGGGGCAGTTGTTTTGCCCTACAATTGCACCAAAAGTGAGATATGGAAAGACTATTATATACTTATTTTTTATTAAGTTCCACCATATCTTGCAGTTGTTTCAAAAAGCAAAGTACCGCAGTTCTATGGTGAACCAATTATACTGTAGATAATAAAAAAAATCCCCCAAATCCCATTCCCTAAACGCTTTGAATTCTGCAGACACAATGCAATGGAGACCTCTGCAGGATTCAGTATCCTTTATAGTTAGTTAGTTTGCACCTTAATTGTCCCAGATCCAGTGAGTGAGTGATGTAATTTATGCAATTTAAATATTTAATACTTATATATAATAATGTGATTTAGTATGTTTCACCATCTCACAAATTTTCACACTTAACAATGCAACTCACAAAATCATTGTCCATCTCTAGAAACTTGTTGTTTTAACCCCTTAAGGACTGGTGACATGCCAGGACTGTCACTATTTTTCTTTCCCCTTAAGGACCGGTGGCAGTCCTGGCATGTCATTTGTCAACAGTAGTTTTCTAGTCACAGTACAACATCCTATCACTTGTGCCGTTACCGTCCAATGTGCAGTAAATCAGGACAATGTCCGATAGAAATTAGCTCATGCAGATCAATGGACAAGCTTTATCAATTATCCATTATATTGTATGCTGTGAGTGTTAGCACACGTAGGGCTTGATTCAGGTGCCCCCCCATAAAACTGACGGCAGGCCAAAAATGGTACAAACACAGTGTTACCTTCGGAATTCAATTGCCCTTCCAACAGGAAACACAATGAGTGTTGGGACACAGAACCTAACTTGTGACCCAATGTTCGTAGTGGGTTTTTTGTTCCCAAAACATATGCTAAATAGCATGAGAAATGATAACATCAAAGGAAAACAGCTAATTCTTCAGCTGTAAATTTGTATCTTCTGTCTTCTTCATCTTCTTTCATCTTATCTTTCTTCTTCAACTTCAAAAATCTTGTGCCTCACTGAAGAGATAAAAATAAGTTTAAATTATTTATAGTTATGCCCCTGAAGTTATATGTGCAATAAATGTATGCTGCTGCAGAAAAGTAGATGAAAATCCCCCCCCCCATATACCTCCCGTGCCGTTGCCTGAGCCATACTGAGGTAAATTTGAAAATAGATTGGCTTTTATATGGCCAGTCTCTGTTCAAAATGGTTCCCATGCTTCCATTGGCTGGGATGTTTGGTTACGCACCTCCCAGCCAATCAGCTTCTAGCGGGTTTCATCATCCCTTCTGCTAGAATTTACCTCAGTATGACTGTGGCAAACAGCCCGACAGGTATATGGGAGGGGATTTTTCATCTTTTTGTCTGCAGCATCTTACATTTCCTGCACATGTAATTTCAGGGCCATAACTAATTTAAACTGATTTTAATTTCTTCAGTGAGGCACAAGATTTTTGAAGAATACAAAATATAAGAAGGACGATAAGAAGAAAGACTACAGAAGAGGAATTACAGTGGATGATCAGGGCCGTGAATACCCCACTGGAAAACAGACTTACAGGTAAGTGTTTATTTTCATGGGATGTTGTTAGCTGTAGGGGAGATTAACATCTTAGGGCCAGTGGGGTATGCAAAGCTCTTTTCTTTTAACTCATGTTTTTAGATCCTTGGATGTAATGACATGGGGCTCAATACATCCATGGGTCACTAGTGTAGAGATCACTAGCTGCGCATGTATGTAAGTGTTTGAAGCCACTGTTCAAGTCCACCTTGGTGGTTTTTAACACAACGCCTAGGTTTGCTAGGAGCTAATTTAATGCAAAAACAGAAAGTCCCTTAACTTGTGTTACAAGCTACCACATGTAATTTAATTCCAAATCCATCTGCATTTTCACTGTTTACAATAGGCGCAAAGCTCCAGTTGTGCATTTTTAGCCATCAGTAGTTTGTCACAGCACAGGTAATAGAATACCTGACTGTCAATTAAAACTACCAATGGTAATTTTTTAATGGAGGTAATCGTATTGAGTCAGTTAATGGGATACATTTTTTCTGGTAATCCTGTACCTACAAAATCTAGGTGTAGAATGCACAATGCACGTTAAAAACTATCATTGAACAAAAAAAAGCAGGTTATAATCCACTCACACATGCTCTTTGAGCCAGCAACAAATGAAGTACTGTCGTTAACCTCTGAAATCTCCCCCAAAACATCCCTGAAACATGTCTCAAGTCCCCACAGCTACCAACAAAACAAGAGCTCCCTGAATGTCAAAGGGTTGTGCAAAACATCATGAATCAACACATTCCACACCTCCTGGTTCATAAGAAATAAATCGGAGGTCAAAAAAGCCATATGTACCCAGGCAAAGGATGCATACACCTGTCCATTGCACTGGGAGGGAGATGCAACAACCTGCCAACATGATATATATATATTACAGGTAACAACCAATCAGCAGTTAGCCCAACCGGATGAGCCCCCTGCTCCCCTTGGTCCAGTCTGCTTTTTTGTCTCCCTGTACCCTGCTTGTTCCAGTGACATCTCTCCATCATTGTTCCCTGGCCAGTTCCATATTCCAGATAGTATCCAGACCTCCCATTCAGCCCCTGTAGTTTTACAACCTGCAATGGTCTTCCACTTCAGCTGTGGCCCAGCTAAGTCCAATTTTCATTTCCAGTCAGTGTTACGCATCCCCTAGCTACATGTTCCCAGTATGTCTGTTGCAGAGGCAGCACTATGTGAGAGCTTGTGAGGGGCATGGAGACCATGGAGCCCAACAATGTCCACGGCCATTCGACTGTAGTTGTAAGACTGGATTCTCCATCTGGAGAAGCACCTAGAATACCTATTCCAGGTAGAAGAACATGTGAAGCACCAGCACCCTTCCATATATTCCGTATTACAGAGGGATATGGGTAAACCCAGGAGAAGAAGGCACCCACAAAGACAGTATATACTGGACCAGGGTCCCACTGTTCAGCATGGGGGAGGTAGGGTCGAAGACTGCTACAGGTTGATGTCACAGAATATCATTCACCTCTTTGAGGTCATAAATGATGACATCGACCCCATCTCAATCATCAACCATACCCTATCTGGCATGAAGCTGCTGTGTTCCATCCATTTCATGGCATCTGGATCCTTACAGTCCATTGAAGGCTATATATCTAGGATGTTCTATACTGCATGTTCCAGGGCATTGGATGAGGTGCTCCTATCTCTGAAGAGGAAGGCCAGGAGGTATATCCACTGTTCAGCTCCCACCCCATCAATGATCTCCTCACCACCAGTGACACACTCTTCACATGCTGCTACATGAGTTGGTGGTGTGTCACTTGGCTATGGCCTCTGTGGCTTATCCACAAGCCCATTGTGCTGGTAATCCATCTATCATGGGTCATAAACCAGCCAAGGTCATGTTGATGTCCCGCTCCACCGGTGCTGCAGCTACCAAATGATGGGTATGGTTCTGTGGTTGACACCCAGCCATGTGCCATTTTATGTGGCATCCAGTTCTAAGTAGGAGTTATCATCATCCACTGCTCAGAGGTCTGTGTTGGAAGCCACTGCTTTGATTGTACAATAGCATTCGCAGGTAGGAGATGGAAGCTTATATTCCTTGCTGAGACTGAGGAGGTGGAACCCAGCTACTAACTTCTTCAAAATCCCCAGTGTTTACTGCAGTATGTAATATCTGGCACTCACCTACAGGTTCCTCACTCTCTGTTGCAGTCATGGACACTGTAAGTGAAGGAGATAGGTGTAAATTAGTTAACTGGACAATTAAAACATGTTATAATGTAACATTCATTATTCTGGACAACTGTACTTTGTCCTGGACAATGAGACGAATGTACTATTTTCATTGCCCTTAAGTAGGGTATTCATCTGTCACATGTTAGGTAGCAGGGATTGATTGAACTTCCTTTGGAAACAAAGCAGACACAGCTTCTAAGCACAGTATGCATTATTATGGACAGGTGCCATGGCAATGACTAACAATATGATTGTCTATAGCCTGGAGTAGGCAATCTTGCCTTTCCAGCTGTTGGGGACTACATATCATATGATCATCAGCCATCCATTGGGTGTTTATCGATCATGATGTCCACAACAGCTGCAGAGAACAAGTTTGACTATACATTAGCTCTCGTATGCAGTGATAGATCACCCATCTTATTCTTCAAATTGCTCTTACAGTCTGTCCAGTGTTTTTTTTTATTGAAACTTCAGTGAAACACCTTGTTGACTGCATCTTTGATCTGCCACCCAGCTTCTTTCTTGCTTGCACCTATCCCCCTGATCTTTTCTTTGGAAAATAGGATGCGCTCCCTTTCCAATATGATCCACACTGAAGCTGTGTCCACTCTAATCTTGGCTGGATGTATTTGTGTCTCGGTCTCAATGTGTGCTTCTATCTCATTCTGTCATTGTCTCTATCCTCTGCTCCTGGGCTCTCTGCTGTAGCTCTAAGATCCTCCAAACACAGGCAGCTTTTCCCCAGTTATTTTAGGGTATATTTACATTTATTTGAATGAAATTGATACTTTGCTGGATTTTGATTGGCTGGGGATTTAAAATTGCTTTGGCAATGTCTAACATGGAATTCTAACATCAAATGTTAGCTACCCTCCTTCGAACTTTGCATTGATAATGTACTTTATCAGGTTAGGTTTATTTGTGCAGCCTACGGTCATTTTTCCATGTAAAGAACAGGTTATTAAATAACTGTGGAACATAAGTATGTTTATCATTTAGTGTTTGTTTTACCCTTATCGACTCTTATAATGTGCTTAATAGTATCAAGCTCGGCAATCCTATGTACCCATTCCCACAACATGTAAAACATTTTTTTATCCAGACACAGCTGTATTGGCTCCAGATTGATAGTACTTGAACTTTTTTCTCCTTATCCATGGACATATTATGCTACATGAGAGAGGGAGAAGATATTCAAGTTGATGTACTATGAAGACAGTGCAGTTCTAGAGAAGGCCACCTGCATCAAATGGAACACATACATTGTAACTGGTAACTGGTATAAGTAAATCCATGATTGAAGCAAAGGGCATGGTACAATGTCACACAATACAGAAATAAAGGGAAAAAAAAAAAATGAAATGTAATTGTAATGGGTTACTACGAGAAAAGGGGGACAACTCTTCCTCCATGTCACAAATTGCCAGCAAAAATAAGGAATGAATTAGAATGGTATTAGAATGCATATCCATGAATAGAGAGGCATTATATCAAACTGGGAAGCCAGTGAAGAAGATGATTCCAAAACAAAAATAACTGATACATTTTATTGCATACAGTAGTATGAAATATGTGATCCTCAGGCCATATAAAATATAGAAAACACACAAAGCAACATTAGACTAATAAAACAGGTGTAATGACCCAAAGGCTGTAACATGTAATAGAAACCACACATACCATAAAGCTTATGAGGTGAAACTATGAAAATTGCTTGTGTTTGTGAAATATGTAAAAATAAACAATTTGCATTATTTAATATGATTTTGATGAGTCATTATTGCCATTAGCACTATGATACTGCTTGCTAAGCCAGCAGCATCTTAAAAACAAGAGTAATTTGCTGGGCCAGTTGACCACAGAAGTAGAGAAACAGATACAAGTTCATGAATGAGTGATTCCTTGAGATTCTTGAGAATGTAGGAAAGACCTGCAGGAAGTACAATGGAATGCTGTCATAAAAAGGAGTAGACAGGGATATTAGACTGCTAAGGACCAACAGCGAGACTCTGCAGCAGATTAAACAGGTGGGTAGATCTCAGTGCTGCAGTTAGGACATAAAGGGCAACTGGCACAGCAGCAACTGTCAAGAAAAAGGAGGAATACGTACAGCTTGAAGACATGCACTACAGATACAGGAATAATGCTGGAATGCAGACACCTGAAAGGCCAGCACTAGCAGAATGTAGCAATATTACATACTGGAATACAGAACTGTAGCATGCAACAGACTAGAATTCTGGGACAAGGTAAAAACACAGAAGCTTGTCAGAGACAGCAACAGAATCCAAAGAGAAACTAAGATTCTGAGGTTCTTTGCAAGAGCAACAAAGTGCTTGCATAGTTGGTATGCAAGTGTTAGTGTAGGGAGAAAACAAGTTATTTTGAGGTGAAAAGCTCATTCTGGAAACAGAAATGACTTAGTAATTGCTGTGTTTTCATTTCTTTAGCAGCTTTACTCTTCCAAAGAAGGGGAGGTGCCATAGAGCATGTTCATGTTCTCCCCACAGAGACCATTGCAATCTTGTGTCTGCAACACTCAACTTTTGAAAGGCTATAGCAACAGCTCCACCTGGCTGCAAAGCATCTTGAGTTCAGAAAAATTTGTCAAGTTTTCTTTTTATAATTTTTGAAAGAAGAAGTACCCTTGTTGTATTCTGTAGGGAAAGCCCTGCAAGACTTCTTTTAGGGCATACTGCCCTTTTATAGGACTGGAAGGTGTGTTTTGGTGAACACAGCAAGGTATGTAATCTGAAAAGTGGATCTGAAGGAGCAGGTGTGTGCAATAGAACACTCAGGACTATATACTGAAATCTCTTAAGTCTTCATGGAGTAGGTACCTAATGGTTTCATAAAAAATAAACTCTAGTCATATGTTTGAAGGAACATTCTTGGTCAGGTTTTCCAAATACACTGCTTTGATATAAAAATATCTCACTAACATATAAAACTGTGCCAAATAATACCACTACTTTTATTTTGTAGTACTTATTTAAAAACCCAAATCCAAGCCTGTAATAATAGATTATATAAGCTTTTATAAAGTAAAACATTCCCAGGCAAGTATTCCCAGGGAAGGGTGATTCTCTTATCACAAGGCCCTGTTTCAGTTGAAGACCTGATCTGAAGATCTGGAATCTGAATTACTTCACATTGTTTCAGAGCAAATATTTGGGCTGTATATCACCAGGTCAATAATGATACTATTCTATGTATATTATAGCTTTGTGCTATAAAATGTTTATGAACCCCTATTTTTATTACCATCCAAGTTCAGTTTAGATTAATAACTTATTCTCAATGTAATAATATAATATAATAACATAGAAAATGTTTTTATTCTGTATAGCTGCCTTAGAATTATGTAATAGTGCAACATGAATTATTTTTAACAGAATTAAAGAGATCTAGCTGATGTAATATAAAAAGAACAGCTAGAGGTGATTTGTACCTAGGAAGCAAAAGAACAGCAACTGATGCATTATCCTTCATCAACACAGATCAGGGCTGTGTGGAAGTAATTTACATACTAAATGCTTTGTATTAAAGCATGTCCACAGTTTACCAAGAAGATGAGCATGTTCAGGGGGGAGATTCAATAACCGATGATAAAGTGGTGATAAAGAGATGATAAAGTGGAGATAACTTCTCCAGTTTATTCCTTCTCCAGTTTCTATGTTATTCTATAGAGTGTATTTACTAAGATCTCCAAAGCCGAAGAAATCTCAGTGCATAGACTCCATAGAATAACATAGGAATTGAAGAAGTGATAAACTGGAAAAGTCATCTCCACTTAATCACCTCTTTATCACCGCTTAGTGAATCTACCCCCCGGTGTTGTATTGAAGGGATAGTAATACTTAAAATGTAAAAAATATATATTGTAGGGGTTGTCCTCCTGAGTAGTCCCACTGCAGAGAGATATTTTCTTGAAAAGTTATTTATTTTCCTTACACCTGCTATATACAGAGTGTTTACATAGACGTTGTGCGCTGGTGGAGCTGTATGTCAAAATGTACTAACACATGCGTACATTTCCATTGTATATAAGTGAGGTTCATGTGCTGTGCATCTGTTTTCCCCTTTTCCTTACTGTGGCATTGTCTTCACTACATGACAACAGAGCAATGCATAAAGTATAGCTGTCAGAGGAAACTGAGGATAATACCAATTTGTAAAGTTTTCTAACAAAATGAGAACTATTCAGAGGAGAACATAATGAAATGGCAATGCAAAGTGCATACCTAATGGATATTATTGATGGCCATCTTATCAATGATCAGAAAATATTTTATATTCTATTAGCCTCTACATTTTATTCAAGTAAGTGTTATTAATGATTTATCATTTTCATTTTATCCAATTCACACATTGTAGTTTATGATTGCTATAATTTATTTTCAGTGAATCAGAACTGCAGTGGACTTGTAATATTTATATGAATTTTTATTAAAGGTAATATAATATTTAAAAAGAAAAATGGTTTATACAACACATAGGATCTCTTTGCTGAGATTACTATCATACATCAGATTGATTTGGCTGACATTATGCATTTAGGGGAGATATTTGAGCTCCACTGATCTCAGTTTTAGAGCTATACATATTTCACCACACTAAGATCTGGCATTTGATCCATAGCATGTTGCTTATCTTTATACAAAGGAGCTAAATCACTAGGCCATATCCCACTATTTCTTTGTAAGATATTTTTAATTCTTTCTGGAACAGTTAAAAAAGAAGAATTTTCTGGTATTTGGTATGCTGTTTTCATTTGTTTTTAGGGTGAGATTTCTGAATATATTGTTTCTATTGTGTGTCTCAAGTACTACAAACCACAAATAACGACAATCAACCATTTGCTGTGCTGTTTGGAAACTGTTTTGAAGAATCATTTTGGCTGAGTGAGCCAAATTCATTTTAAGTAATGGAAGAATCTGTCAACATTTCTTGTTCATCCTCTCAAGCTAATCTAAAACTAATAGTTTAGAAGAGTAAGCCAGTAGCTGTGAAGTTCAAGAATCAGTTCAAGGAATCCAAGTGGAATAAAATATAAGTTTTACTGAAGCACATTTAGAAGATAAAGGGGTACAGTAAGCAATAGTTTGTGAGACACAGATCAACTCACATTACCTGTATAACAACATTTTATCAGTGGTGTCTGAGATTGTCTGTCCAATTATAGCTATTTACATCTTTAAGTACAAAAATACCTACATCAGCAGTTTATGCATTTTCTTTAAGAAAAACAGCTGGATATTGCATTATCAAATAATGAAAAACTGTGATGAAAGGAGTTCACTATTTTTTTATTTGGAGAAGTGTTTTAAATGTACAGATATATTAGTTGTTATTAATCCTTTACTCATTATCACTCACATTATGTATAGAGCAGAACAATAGAAAACTGGGGAAAAAGTGAATTGAAATACTGTGTGATGTGCCAACTACAACCTTCTGGATAATTTAATTTGGCATTTGGGTAAGGCTGGTTTTACAAATACAGCAGTATTGCTATACAGAGAAAATGTAACTTCAGGATTTCTCTGAAGAGGAAGGATGAACTTTGATACAGCTGTTAAAGTGCTCATGTGTGTGTGACTGGAGCCACAAGGAACAGACAAACATTAAACTCTCTTAACATAAAGTTTATTATTTGTAGATATTGTACAACTAGAGTCATCTGAAACAATTTCAACAAAGATGTGATCTTTGGGCTAAATTTTTGCCCATCTTGAGGCAGTGTCCCTCAGTGTCTCCAAAAAGGAGCCTGTTTTTGTTTGGTTCCTTAATGGGTTTACTCTTTTTCATGAAGCATGTGGCCAAACAGTTGTCCATTGCACTCTGAGTGGCTAAATAGTCACATTCTGCATTGTTGTTCAATTATACATTGTCCACTCTTTTGCCCAACATTTGTATCTTGCATGTGCTGGCACTCGTTTAATATAAAAACGGAGATTGAATACTTGCTACATCTTTTGCATTCTTGGTCACATTTGCTGCATTGAATTATAGAAATGGAAGTTATTTTTGTGTAACTGTTCTAAAAATAATGCATTGCATGCTGAACAACAGCAATGCACAGGATGTAACTATTTAAGTACAATAGCTATTACAGATGTAGAGCAACAGATGTTACTTCACTACATGGATCATCAGAAGGCAAACTTATTAGTATCTCTATGAGATCTAATGTGAGTATAACATTATTCTCTATTAATTATGTTACTGAATAATACATGAAATGAGTTTGTAAATTGTGTTGCACAATGATTGAGACATTTTGCAAAACTCATTTCAGAATAAGCTGCCTCTGAAATAAAAGCAATAGTCTTGGGGGGAAAAAAACAGGTAATCCTACTTCCACAAGTGATTGCACTGACAGCAGGTCATACAGTGATGTTTCCCTTGAGAGGTGGTAACTCTAACATTCATTCATAATGCAGAAAAAAAGGACAAAACAATTACATTGGTTCCCTGTGGGGTTAGGTACCATGCAATCTTTCCATCCTATGCCTAAAGCAATAGAGATAATGCTTATGTTTTTGAATCCAGCCATCACACAATGAATGAATGTATGCATTTAAACACACACACACACACACACATTTATATATATATATATATATATATATATATATATATATATATATATATATATATAGAGAGAGAGAGAGAGAGAGAGTGCGAGAGTGCGAAAGAAAGAGACTGCATGAAAGATGCAGATAGAACGATGATTTTGTCACATGGTTGGGAGTCAGGACATTTATGCATAGCTTTGCAAATTTCCACATATGCTATTTTTTGTCTGAAACATTCAATTAGTACGCTGAACAGTTAGAATGATTGTAGGAAGAAGCCTTCACAATATTATGATGATGACAATTTTATACAGTGTTGTGCTACAACCTATGGATCTGTACCAATGTATAGAAAAATAAACGATATTCAATTATACATGAAAGTTGAAGACTTACTTAGAAAAATAGTAACAGGATGAGTCAATAGGAAGAAATCAGCTGCCAGGTGTTTTGATCTGTACAGGGTACTTCATCAAGACATGATGATGGTTTTGAGTGTGGCACAAAACATGTGAAAGCTGGAATCTTCTTACATACTGTACATATCATTTATCATACACAGTGGCAACAACGTGGGATAACAAAACCATAGATATCCCGGAGACCATGGACTGTGTAATATGCAGGTACAATTCATGCAAGGGTCTAAGCTTAAAACTTTCCTTGTTCACTGCATTTAAAACTGGTCATCTTGTAAGTTTAAAACATTTCCCGCACAATTACTGATATTCATGTTTCAATTACAGTCCCTTGATTTCTACTAATTTTTTCACTTAAAAAAAAAAAATAAGTTGCTGAAAATTGATATACAGATTCAAACAAAGTGTTGTTCAATTGGCATGATAAAGCATAATAGGTGCCAGTTAGAATCCCCCCAGTAGTATTAGTCTGTGGGCAATCCAAGATGATTATATGCTTTCTGCTGTTTAGGAAAAAACTGGTAGCATTATGTTTCACAAAGTAGGTCATTTCTAGTACACAAAATAAATATTTTCATCCAAACCATTAGTGATGTGTATCATTCATTAGTTGTTTATGTGAGAGCAGTCAATATGCAATTGCCCCATAAAACAAGCAGGATATTTACCCATTAATCTAAATAAATAAATAATTTTAGAGTGAAAGACACATCTCTTTAACCCTTTAAGGGCCAGAATGGTGTGCAACACACTTCAAAGAGTCCATACTGAGTTAAATAAACACAGCTGCTTTGCAATGCACCCAAAGGATTAATGCCAACAGAGCATTGAGACACATTGATATGTGTGCTCTCTATACACGGCAAACTATTCACAACATTACAAAAGTTTGATTATGAAAACAAAAGATAACAATAAAAAGTTTCTTTAAACCACATTAAACCCTCTGGCACTCAAAGGGTTAACATTACCTGGACCTTGGCCCATGTACAAGGGCTTTTACACTAGTCATTATATAATGCACTTATTTTATATATTAAAAATGCATTGGATACTTCACTGGAACGCAATGGTTAAAAGAACTGGTAGATATGGAAATAGCTTCTTAAAGGGATAGTAATACTCATTGTTACTTTATTTTATTTTGTAGGCATTAAAAAAACACGAAGAATGATATAAGTCTTATCTCTCAAACCTTTATGGTTTATGAGATATTCACAAGCAAAGTTTCCCCTCCCGCCCCTTTTACCTAGTGTAAGCTATCTCTTCTCAGATGTGGAATGCAGTCCATAGACCAGACAGATAACAGAAGGGGACACTCTTATTCCTATGAAAACAATGAAAGCAGCTCTAATTAATCTTCATAGTATTTGTGCCATGGAGAGTGTTATTTCAATTCTGTCAGAGGTCTGAATCCTCAGGCCTTGTGAATCTAACAATCTTGAGTCCAAAAAACATTAATGATTCTTCAGGGCTTGTGATTCTAGCAATCCTGAGTGCCCAAATCATTGATTCCTCATGGCTTGTGCCTCTAATAAGCCAGAGTCCTACACATCAATGTTTTCTCAGGGCTTGGGCCTAACACAAGTCTAAGTCCTACAACAAATCATTGTTTCCTTAGGGCTTATGCCAAACAAATGTAAGTACTACAAATTAATGTTTCGTCAGGGCTTGTGGCATTCAAACGTAAGCCCTACAAATCAGTGTTTTCTCAAGGCTTGTGCCAAACAAATGTAAGTTTTAAAAATCAATGTTTCCACAGGTATTTGGCCTCTAACAATAAGTCTAAGTCCTACAAATCATCCTCTACAAAATACTACCGTAAAGTATCCCAGTCACAGCTTACAGGAATGTCCCTACCTCTGTCATGTTTTATTTTATTTTTTTATTAACTATCCCTCAATCCCAGTCAACAACCCCTCCTTCAAAAAAAATTCCCTGTTCAGCTTTTTCTTTCCCCAGACTCCACCAAGACAGGTACCCTTAGACCCCTTTTATACTATGCTTGTGGGAAATAAAATGAAATGTGTTATATGTTGTGTGTAAATTCAGTCTGACTGGGAGACACACAATCCACAGTCCAGAGGTGCCACAGATAGCAGCAGTAGAAGCAAATAGATTCCCGGATTCTGGGCGTAGATAAGAGAATTAGTGATGTTATTGATGTATTAGAGAGTATGCCACTGCCAAAAGTTAGTGCATTCCAAATAAAACCTGTGACTCCTGCTGTAGAGGAATACGATAACTCTGGGTATGCTGTAGGAGATGACAAGAGTCATAGAATGCCTATGCACACCACCTTCACAAGCGATGATGATAAAGCAATAAAGTTACACAGTATTCTACGACTTTAAAAAGGGCCTGGATACTTTTTTAAAAGATAAGAACATAGAGGGCTATGTATGTTAGCATTGGGATTAATATTTATTTAGTGCTTGTTGATCCAAGGAGAAATCTGATTGCCATTTGGAGTCAAGAAGGAATTTTTCCCGCATTGAAAGCGGAATATGAAACTACTGAAATAAGGGTCTTTTTGCCTTCTTTTGGATCAACAGCAGTAAACAAGATTAAGAAAAGGGTTTAATTTGATGGACGCAATTCTTTTATCAACCTAAACTACTATGGACTTGATTCTATTACCAGATCTAAAAATAAAACAGGTGTTGTTTTTTTTTGCCAGGTTTTAGTATCCTATTACCCAACTTGTGAAAACAAAACCAGCAGTAACTATACTTACAACTGGTCCAAAAAAAGCCTATATAAAACAACTACAATCAATGTGCAATTAGTATCCTATTACCCACGCTCATTATTAGAGCCTGTTATGTGGTGCGTCTCAAAGGTTGAGGCGTAGAAGCCATAACGACAGTTTCAAAACCATAGTTGTTCGAACAAAAGCAGTGCAGAATACAATATGCAGCATACAAATCCGACATAGAGTGCCCTCCTTAGACATATTAACCCCTCCTTTTAAAAGTCGACTTGCAGTGCTTTTCTTTCACCACTTTAATTCGACTAATATTGTTCACATTCCATATTTTAACCCTTCCCCTTGAAAATTCTACTACAGTGCTCCCATGAGTTTCTTTCACAATTTAAATTCGACGAATATTGTTCACATTCCATATTTTAACTCCACCCCCTTTAAAATTTGATTACAGTGCTCCCATGACTTTCTTTCACCATTTAAGTTCAACAAATATTATTCACATTCAACATTGCAACCCTTCCCCTTTAAAATTCAACTTATAGTGTTCCTATGACCTTCTTTCTCCATTTTAATTAAAATACTATTGCTCCTATTCAACATTGTTTACGCTCCAATTTTACTGCAAAATACAGATTCTCTATGTGTCACATTGATTCATGTACAAGAATGTATAACTTGCTGTGCTAAATGTGAAAGACCTCTCACTACTGTTTGATGGCTAAACCCATTTGATGTGTTATTGCTACAGTAAGAAGTGATACTAACCCCTCCTTTACTTTTGTTAGGAAGGTTACTGAGTAAATGTGACCCAATTTACATAACAATAAATGAAAATACTCTAAAAAGAAGACTCCTTTTTAGAGTAGTTTAACTTATTGTTATGTAAATTGGGTTGCACCTATTTAATGGAACTTATTTTCTTTGTATACCCTGCACTTTATTTCCAACTTTATTTTGTTTTAACAAAACCAAAACACCTTTGTGTTAGATGACGTATTATCCAGATGAGATCTCTTAGCAGCTAAGTTAATAACATCACTTACCCAAAAAAGTGTATAAAGGACAACAACAGTATATAGAAATCATCCCAGTGCTATAGAAATCTAGGTAACCTGAAAACGTTTATGTAAGCCAAGCATAAAAAAATAATAAAAAACAGAAATATCATAGAAGATATAAATACATATGGTTATATGACATATTACAAATGTCAACTATTCTCAGTCATTCCATCAACTCAATATAGCCACTGAAGTTATTTGCATCACTTCATCCATTGTTTTGAATTATACCCAGTGTAGCAGATTAGTTCAGATATGTTTTGGTTGCTTGCAGGGTATGGATCAGTGAGGTGGATGCACTTTGGATCTTATACCAAATATGATTGGACTATTCACAGCTAATTTACTTTCATTATACTGCTGTGTCTGACTTTAAGGAAGTCTGGTGTAGCGGAAGTTATGTGGATCATGACTGACTTTGATGTACTGTTTACTCTATTCTATAAAGTGTTGATTTCAGTCAGGACAACTGGGTGTAGTTTTAAAATGTGCTACTTTTCCTCCCCAAGCTTTGGAAGCACGCATTGTGGTTATCCCAAAACCGGGCAAGGATGATTCAATATGCTCAAATTTCAGGCTGATCTCACTTTTTAATATAGATCTAAAGCTTTTCGCCAAAATATTAGCCAACCGTCTTAGAGAAGTCCTTCCGAGTGGCTTTATTCCGGGCAGACAAACGAGATATAATACCATGACGGTGATTTCCTTAGCACACATGGTGAGCTCTAAGATGGTTACCACCATATTCAATGGATGCGGAGAAGTCTTTCGATAGGGTGCACTGGGACTACATCAAGGATGTGTTGCAACATGTTGGTTTGGGTCCTGTCATGATGACAGGAATAATGAGCCTTTATTCTTCGCCTACCACAAGGATCCTTGTTAATGGTACCTTATCGGAGACCTTCTCTATCACCAACGGCACGAGACAAGGATGTCCTTGTTCCCCTCTAATCTTTATACTTACCTTGGAACCCCTACTGCAACTAGTCAGGCTGTCCCCGGATACCCAGGGGATTTCTTCTCTCTCGACTTCCTTCAAAGTTGCTGCCTATGCAGATGATGCCTTATTTTTCATAACGCATCCCTCCGTCTCTCTTCCTCCCCTGCTTGGGGCCTTGGAGGAATACTGTTACCTACCTCAGGCACTTATTAATTATACTAAATCGGAGGCATTGTGCTTTGGATTAACCCAGGCAGACAGGCCTAGACTTACCCGTCAATATAAATTCATATGTTCCACCTCTTCAAATTGTTATCTAGGCATTCATATTTCCTTTTACTCTAATGCCCTGATTTCCCTTAACTTGAATCCCCTACTATCGATGGTTAAGGAATCTATCTCACAATGGCAAACTCTTCCATTACTTTGACTAGGGCGTATTAATCTTATCAAAATGGTCATTCTATCCAAAGTATTATATGTACTTAATGTTCTCCCGATCCATATTCCTCTCCATTACTTATCGTCTCGTTCCTTCATCTGGGCAAGAAAAAAATCTCGTATCCGTTTCTCCATTCTAACTCAAACCATTCATAGAGGAGGATTAGGCCTTCCTGATTTTGTGAAATATTATCAAGCGGCTGCACTTTCCAAACTTTTCGACTTTACATATGATACCCCACGTTGGGTTGGCACTCTTGCTACTCAGCTAGGCCCTTTAGACCCTCTACAACTTTGCTGGGCTGATCTTCGCTCCTCTCCGCCCGCCTGTAAAGACCATCTAATACTAGGACATATTCTGAATGTTTGGCACAGCCTTAATGCTTCCTTCTCTCTTTCTCTCTCTCTGTCTGCTTTGAAATCTATTTTAGGCAATCCTGATTTTCCTTCTGGGCTAAACAATCCCTTTCTTATGCCTTTGAGAGAGTACTCTATGGATACTATTAAGTCCCTCTCTCATGTTGACTTCTTGGATAATACACCTAATTCACCTTGTATGCCAATACTTAGTTCTATACCCTGGTTCGCGACACTCAATATCATACATTGGCACCATACCGAACTTCGGTCTGACACTCCACTTCGTGATCTCTCTCCATTCGAAGCCCGAATATCTGGCATCATCCCAACACCTCGCACTCTTTCCTTCTGTCATGCTTTACTGATCAACTCTTCACCCCCACACAAATACTATTTTCTAAGGCAATGGGAACGGGAATTGTCTGTATCCTTTACTACTCTTGAATGGTTCTCTATTTCTAGACGTTTATTCAGATCCTCACGTTCCTCTAAGATTAGACTAATAAACTACAAACTCTTAACGCGCTGGTACTTCACACCTCAAAGTCTTTCTGGGATTGACCCTACAACATCCTCTGTTTGCTGGAGATGTCAAAGCGACCTAGGTTCTATGTACCACATATGGTGGTCCTGCTCTAAAATTCAGCCCTTTTGGTCCTTGATCTTATCTCAAATCAAACTTGCTTTAGATTTCTCCCTACCTTCAGACCCGATGCTCTGCCTTTTCTTACATAACAACTCGCTCACCTCTTTGTCTGAAACTTCCCCATGGTTTTGCCTGACGCTTCTCCTTAACGCAGCCAAGAAGATCAATCCCTCCTTTTGGAGATCAACAGAGACTCCACCAATTGAGGCTTGGTGGGCTAAAATGGATTGCACGCTCCAGTTGGAAAAATGTTATGCATTCTCTCAGGGATCAGTTGCAGAGTTTGATTCCATATGGGAAAAGTAGTATATTTTTAAAACCAATCGAGCACATTGAGTCCCTTACTTCGGTGTCACTATGATACTTTCTGATTGTGCGTCCTACGTGTAACTTGCTTGTGTTATGCGGCTGCGGAGGTCAATGGGTATCCGTTGTGTATTTTTTTTTTCTTCTTTCTCTCTCCTCCCTCACTCCATTAATTCTCTCATACACAGGTACCTATTCTATGTGGACTCTTTGCCTCAATCTATTATGATCTTTCTGTTTCTTAAGTGATTTAGATGTTCATGCTTATAATATGTCTTCTCTTTAACTGATATTCAGTTTTCCTTTTAGTGTATGAAAATGATATGTAATTTTGTATCAGTGTTCTTTGCTACAATACTGTTGTACGTTATAAAGTCTTCAATAAAATCTTTATAAAATAAAAAAAAAGAGAACTTGGTGTTTCTCTTTATCTGTCATTATTTATCTGATTTGAATCACTAATAATGGAAATGTCTTACATATTTGTTTCAGAGATTGATTCACATATATTTTGACATTTATTAGTGAATATCTTACATTATGTATCCGCTCTATTACATATGTGGGTTTGATATATATTTGTATTGGCATTCCAGATGTGTGTGCATATTTTATGATTTTTAATTTTTCTAGTTTTTTATGTTTGGTATAAGCTTTTTCAGCTTACCTAGATTTATACAGCACTGGGATCATTATGCATTATTTTATCTTTTTCTTTTGACCCCAAGATTGCCTTAAATTAATTTACCTAAAAGAGTGTTAAGTAGAAAGTATTTGGTGCAAGAGTACCAATTCTCATGCTATTAGTAGAATTATATATACAATAAGTAACAAAATCATATACATTTCCTCCATACACCAATCAGTACATCTTTGTATGTATGCACTGGACTAGTACTGTAGTCTGTAGATGAAAGTGACTTTTTACTCTATGATTCTTACATGGTTCTAAAGATCCTTAAAATGGGATCATCTATTGTATCCTGTATAATGTTTACACTTCCTCATAAGAGACAGTGGGCTAAAAAATAGTTTTTCATTGTGTTTGTTCCCATATGAAGATATTCTAGGCACTGCATGCCCTACAAGCCATATCATAATTAGATTACATGTGTATGTGTATCTAATGTTTTTTCTACTGCTATATAGTACCTTCAACAAATATCTGTAGTTGCTTTTTTAGTGTCTGACATACAATCCATGCCTGTTTTTTACATTAAAGGACTAGAACTGTGATTTATATATGTAATACCGATGTTTCTCTTGCATTGCTATTTTAGAGTCAATGTGATAAATTAATTATCATAATACATCTTTAATTTGAATTTTATCAAGTGAAGTGGGCTATAGAAATATATATAATTGTTTAATGTTTTATAAGCTTTTTATTTGAAAATGTATATATTTGTTTTTCTGCTGTGAACATACTATAATTTACATAACTGGTGAATTTTCTCTCTCTCTTTTTCCCTTAATTGTTTGTATGATTAAATCCAGCAGGACAAAATGTGGTGTGAACAACATTTCTTATATTACAGATGTACAGAGTAGAAGCAATATCAACAAGCATAAAAAATGCTGAAAATGCAAATTAGGTGACTTTTAAAAGCCAAGACTAATATGAGGAGAAAGGAAATGACTGAGTTATAAATCTTAAAAAAAGAAGTTTTAAGGAGAATATTGGCATTTCATAAAGTGGCTGGAGCTGCCTTAGACTTCCACTTTTAAATACAAATGCAAGACTATTAAACAAAACTTTAATCAATTATATAAAAAAATATAAATATATTTATGCATTTTAAAGGATATTCTGCAAATGTAAATTGTATGCTGCATGGAAACATTTTCCATACTCATTAAAGATGTCTAATGTTTTATAATAATATATATAGATTATCAACAAGTTTATAATTGTGATTACAGAATTTAGTTGCATGTTTTTATTGCATGTATGTCATTCAGTGTCTTGATGTCTGGAAAAGAATCAGACCTTCAAGGCAAAGTTTGAATATGTGAAAGTTCAGGAGGGATGTATATTCAGAAAAAAATGAATGAAAGAACAATAGGACATGTCCTTAAATTGTAGGGTTAAAAATATGAAAAAATGTAAGAAAAAACTACTTTAAAGAAAGGGTGAAAGATAAATGGAAAAACCTACCAACAAAAATAGTTGAGGTTAAAACAGTAGATTTAAAAAAAAATCCTAGGATAAATATATAGTTATTCTAAGACCTAGCTAAGTATGCAAATGGATAGACTTGGGGCTAGATTCTATTACAGGTGCTAATTTTGTCATTGCTTTTACCTACGGCTTTCCCCATAGACTTCAATAGGAAAATGTTTGATAAAACGGGTGTTAACATTTAGCACCTGCAATAGAATCTAACCCTTGATTTGTTAATTGGTTCTTACCTGCTGCTACACATATATGTTGTAAATCAACCAGAGAAATTGTGGCCAGCACTCGGCACATACACAGATGATTGAAAAATCAATATAAAATTAAACTTGACAAGGGATGAACAAATGGTGCAGAAAAATTAGCATTTAAACCACACTGTTTTTCAAGATCCATAACATGTTTTGTAAAATGGGTGTTTGCTTTTTTGCATTTTGGTTTTACTTTTTTACTGTTTAAATGGAAGAATTGAAATCAACCATGTAATGTGATGGAAAAAACTTTTCTTACCATCAGATGTCAATCACAACAGGTTTTTGTCCAGTCAAGGTAGCATGCTCCTCCCCCACTAATTCTCCCCAACTTTCTAATTTTTGACAATGTCTCCTGCTCTCTCCTACTTTGAATCTCTTCTGCTTTAATCCATTCTCTTCCCTTTCCTATATTTTCCTTCCATCTCCCTCTTTTTTTCTCTACGGTCACTCTTTTCCCACTCTTTCTACCTTCCTTCTTATCTTTTCCATGTTCCTGTCCCATCTCATTCTCTCTGTCTCAAACATCCACTCTTCTTGACTCCCATCCCTTCTCTCTCTCTCTTTCTCTTGTGCATTCCTCAGCTCTTTCCCATCTTTTTCAATCCAAGCCCTTCTGTTAATCATTGCAGAACAACTGCAGATTGATTGAGATGGATCTGGAATCATGCCCACTCGACCTGTGTGGGTGGTAGACCCGAGGAACTTTAAACTCCTGGCAGATGTTTTTTTCCATTCAATGGGACATATTGTATCTTGTAGAGTGTTAATGCCGCAGCCACGTTGCAGTGCATTGTCTCTTAGGGTTTGTGGCCATGCTTTTCAATACCCTGCCCCATACTATGTGAAATGTTTCATACCCTGTGAACTCAAACCCCAAGAATGGAATATGTCTAATGCAGTTATAAAACTTGACCATACATTATTATTTGGGGGTCTGCTTGTGTGGACCCAAAACATATGTGATCTTCCTGTGGAAGTTATTGTATACTATTGTTCTTACATCTTGCAAGCCTTGTCTTGGTGCTAGGCCATCTCTCCTGAGACTCTGTGACCATGATCCTCAATACTCTGCTCCATGCTGTGTGCATGGTTGCACTCTCGCATGCTAGAACCACAAGCATGTGGTGTGCTACCCATGTTTTCCTGATAGTCTAGTAGCTATATACATCTGGCATAGAGCTTACATTTAAAAGTGATACTACAGAGCTTACAAGCCAAGATTAGCTACACTAGTGGTACTACAGAGCTTATAATTAAAATGGATCAACACTGCTCAGGGACAGTTTGCTCTAGGGTATGTGTTAACTGAATAAACTCCCACATTTCCCACACTAGAAGAGACAAATCTTCATAGCAGATACACGCTCTCACACTTACCTATGCTGGAACTTAATTTTGGCCAGCAACCATCCTTGGCTACCCAGGTTATCTGTAAGGCTTAGTTCACTATGCAACACAAATCTAGATACACAGCCATAAATCCTAAAGTTCCTTTGTGGGGAGGGGTTGGAATACCTGAGAGATCTCAACTTTGGTGGTACCTGTGCATCATTTGGTATTGTTTCACTTGGTCAGATATATTTCAATAATACACTTAAAATATTCGAACAACTGAGCATGGAGTTTGGCATCCCCATAATCTTTTTTACTTAGTACATTTGTGACATGTGTTAAGAGCACAATGGGGGGACATCCTCCTGAAACTGCTGAAATCAGCAAAGCAAACTCTGAGACCAGTCTTACTCCTTTATACTTGGATGGAGAAGGAGGCTTTGTCATCTGATGCTTTATTGCATTCTAAGTGGGAGGTTGATCTTGGTAGCATGGAGGACTGGGAATGGGAAACAGCTATAAGAAGTCCCAAATCAGTGGTAGCGACTTGCCGCCACCAGCTAATTCAATTTAAATTCCTTTATAGGACATACTATACTCCTATGAGAATCTTCAAAATGGGTACAGCAGTGAATGATAAATGCATACACTATAAAGTGAGATGTGGCTCCTTCTACCACTTAATTTGGTCATGCCCAGCTATTCTATATTTTTGGCAGTAGGGTTTGGGTGTCATCTCTCTGGTACTTCAGAGACCTTTATCTTTGTACCCAAAACCTTGTATTCTCACGATGTCCCCCAGTCAGTTAGGTTCTTGTTCAGATCATACACTTCTCAGGGAGCTGTTGGTGATGGTGCTGAAGGTGACCAATGTGGGAATGTCAGACAAATCACACAGCATATTTACATTGATTAACCTAGTCAACCATAATATCCTGCACTATAAACTACTGTCCCTAAATAGAGGTCACCCCTGAAAAAATGTACTAAGATTTTGAATGCTTGGCTTGCCATCAGCCCTATCCCTTATTTACAACATATATAATGTAAATACCTGGAGACATTAAATAACATGTCAGGCCAACACCTAGCATAAAGTTTGGGACTTCATATTATGGCTTCCTTCTCAGATGTCTCTTGGACATAACACTGGGATGTTGGGGGGTGGCCCCTGGGGGGGAGTGCTCTGCCTGCTAGGAGGATAGTGGTATGGGATGATTTTAGTTTTGCTTAGTTTTGTTTCTTCTTGTTAAATGTTAAAATGGAAAAACAGTTGCCACTGTTTTATCTACAGATGACAAAGATGTATCTTGTTACAATCTTGCAAGTAAACCTCTGTGATGTATGCATCAATAACATAATTAAAAATATTGGCTTAGTGTTAGATAAAAAGTATGCAATCAATATGGAATTATTTTATATTATCCATTCTATTACATTATTCATACTTTGTACGATAGGATAATTCACTTGTTACCAACATATTTACTTTCTAATTTGAAATTCACATAACAATTTAAATAAAAGTAACTGGCTACAGGATAAAAACCTTTAATACCTAAAATATAATAATAGTTAATATTTAAGATTTTTTTCTACATTATTCTAATACAAAGATATACAAATATTGTGATAGCTTTAAAAAATTAATCACAGTAAACATTTGTACAGGAAGGGCCAAGAAGCAAGTAATTAACCAGGTAATGTAGAATACCGTTATAATACAGAATAACATTATTTACCTCAACATATAAACAAAAAACATATAAACAAACACCACTGAAAAAAGTCTTAACATATAGCAAGATTTGAACTCTCTTTAGGGAGAAAAAACCTACACAATATTATACTTACTCTGTACAGTAAAACAGACAGCTGCATTATGAATATGCAAGTGAAAGCATATGCTTCAAATATGCATGTTCTTTAGCTGTAATTTCCACCTAGCTCCAATTAGGTCTAAGGATACATAGAATACTGAATATTTAGCAACAACAATCCAATTACTGACATTTCGCAAAAATACAGTAAATGACAAACAGAACAAATGCTTTCTGCCCTAGATCCTTGACATATTAAAAGGGATTTTTATTTGTTCCCTAGTGTGCAGTTTGATTGCCTTAGAATTACTCTTTTTTTTATATATCAGCCTTCTTAGATATGCTCTTCTTACATCCCACTGCACTCTGTGTAATATAGGACCTCACTGTAATGAATGTACCTCAAGAGGATTATTTACAATAGTAATTTTGGTTCAGAATTGGGTGAAATCATTTTGCATGAGATTTTTTAGAAGTTAAAACCTTTCAATGTAGATGTTTTATCCCTGCAATGACCAGGGTCTGTTCACTCAATGATTTGCAATGTGTTGTACACCCAAATGTCCTTAAAAGATTAATGAAACATGGTGAGTTTATTTTATTTTGCAGTGTTGCTGTATTTGTGGTGCAACACAGTAAGTCAGTCTTCCTAGGTATTCTCTCTGTCTTTTATGCAAACCATTAGCTTTAAGCATCTATGAAAGTACTTCACTCATTGATAAACCGAATCCTGTGCTTTGTGCCAACAACTTTGAAATGGAGCAAACATTCAATACATTTCCTCATGCCAAAACACTGTATGAACAGCAAAGGCTTTTATTCTAATGTGCTGTAGAAAAATGTCAGTAGAATATACAAACTGTTATTTCTTTATCTTTAGTTGAACAAAACTTTTAAATCCTTAGATGCTAAGAGACATCTCCAATACATTACAAATAGGTTAAGAAGTCTGTAATGCAAACTTAATATTCTTTTATGCCTTGACATGCTGGTAAACCTATTTAAGTAAGCCTCAAGCAATTATGCCTGTTTGCAAAGGTTCATCAGTATCCATTTTGTTCTAGTCCTGATCTGGCCAAAATACAATGGGGGCGATTCACTAAGTGGTGATAAAGAGCTGATAAAGTGAGATGACTTCTCCAGTTTATCACTTCTCCAATTCCTATGTTATTCTATGGAGCCTATTCACTAAGATCTCCAAAGTTGAAGAAATTTTAGTGCATAAGTTCTATAGAATAACAGGATTTGGATAAGTGATAAACCGGAGAAGTCATTTCCACTTTATCACCTCTTTATCACTGCTTAGTGAATGTCCCCCAATGGGTCTTTGTATAAATGCAAAGTAGAACTGTGGGACAAACAAACTGCACTATAGGAGACAAACACCAATATCCTTTCATTTAAAATAGCTTTTAACCCCTTGGAAGTGAGTAAGGTTTCCAAAGTGTTGTAAAGCAATACATTGGAGAACTCTCCAGCATTCAAGACCAGAATAAACCAATGCATATTTTAGGAATTTATATTTGTCCCATACAGCACAGATGGTTTTCAAGGCAATTTTTCATGTTTGCCTCTCTGCGCATCTCCCAATGAATATTATGCACTGTGGACATGTGAACATGTTTAATTACTTCCTGTTCCGAATCTCTAGTTTACTGATAGGAGGATAAAAGGAGAAAAAAGTAAAACAACGGCTGAGTTCTGTGTCTGCAAGTAGATCTAGAAACCTGATGATTAGCAGGAGAGGGTTTTTTTGTTCTAAGTGATCTTATATGTTTTTACTGACAGGATAGGAAAATTACTACATCTTCGAACAGAACAGAAGTTGGCAACCTGTGTCCCTTCAGCTGTGAGAGCTACAATACCCAACAATTCAAGTGGTCAAAATCCCCATTCAGATACCTGAATTTGTTCCCTTTAATGTAGCTGGCATGATACAGAATTGATTATCATTTGCTTTCTGTATAAATTGAAGAGTTGTTTCACCTTCCTATACAAAGTCAAATTCACTAACACCGTGGTTCATCACTGTATAATTTATGTTTGTTTCATCTTTAGATAAAGATTTATATTTACATTTTAAATGTAAAACAGTTACTATTGTATATGCAGTGTAGCATTGTTTTAAATAATGGGGATAATTGTTAGATATTTAAGGTGCTTTTTCAAGGACTATTGGGTATGTAAGATAGAGCTAAATTTTGATCTAGAAATTAATCTTTGACTTACAAAATTGTAACACAAACCCAGAGTTTTCATACTTGACAAATAGTAGTTAAGAACCAGTGAGGATGTTTCAAATTTGTAGAGTAGTTTAATTACGGTACTTTCCAGTACTTACTGTTTCAAACATACAGACCTGTTTGTCAAAAGTAGCACATTTCTTCATATTACTAAACTTGTGGTCAAGAGACTAATTAATGCTTAAATGCCCTCTTTTAATTTCTACATGCTTCCCCATGAAAGCTTCAGTTCTTAGGTTGATGCATTTTATTGCAGACAAGAGGTCATGATATAACACTAGTGAAATACTTGTTGGAATTTATATAACCTACATCAAAACTTGCTTCATTAACTTTTGGACATTTGCTTCTGAAAGCCACTTTGGCTTTTGCAGATTTTGATAAATATGAGAGATTTTTTTTCCAAATGGTTTTCTGAATGCTAGTAATCACTCTAAACTAGTAATCACTTCCAAACAGCCTAAAGAATAGATAACATTAAACTTTTCACTAAAAATGATAATCTATCATATATGCAGATACTCGAACATTTTTTTATTTGTAATTCTTTTCTTTATAACAGTTTACATTTGCATAATTTAGATTTTTTTCCCATGTAAACATATATATGTACATGGTTATGTGTTTTACTCACATACTACTCCAAGGAGATTACTCTTACTAATCATTCCTTTCAATGTATTTGTTTAAAATCATAAAATATTTATATATATATATATATAATACATATATATATATATATATATATATATATAATATACACGTTCAGGCTAAATATATATATATATATATATATATATATATATATATATATATATATATATACTAGTTGAACAGCCTGTTACACAGGCCACAGTGTCACAGCCACCCGGTAGCAGGGCAGTCACGCGCAGCGGAGACTGCCCGCCCCGCAGCTGATACAGAGCTCCTTCGGAGCGACCAACTCTGTATCAGCCGGGGCGTGGGCAGTCTCTACTGCGCATGACTGCAGCACACGCAGTAGTGTCTACTGCGCATGTTGCGGCGTTACACACGATTTAGCGAATTATTATATAGGATATATATATACATTACTGAGGAAAGGTTTTAGGCAGGTGTGAAAAAATGCTGTAAAGTAAGAATGCTTTCAAAATAGATATGTTAATAGTTTATATTCAGCAATTAACAAAATCCATAGTGAGTGAATCGAAGAAAAATCTAAATCAAATCAGTATTCCCTTTTCCTTCAAAACAGCATCAGTTCTTCTAGGTACACTTTCACAAAGTCAGGGATTTTGCAGGCATATTGTCAAGTGTATGATCATCAATTTAATATGTGGGTTGAAACACAATAATTATCTGAAACAGAAACGGCTGTGTAGGAGGAATAAAACTGGACAAGGAACAGTCAAACTTGGCTAACAATGTAAGGTTGCTGAAGACTGTTTAATGTCAAAAGTCATACACCATGGCAAGACTGAGCACAGAAACAAGACACAAGGTAGTTATACTGTATTAGAAAGGTCTCTCCCAGGCAGAAATTTTAAGGCAAACGGGTTTCCAGGTGTGTTGTCCAAGCTCTTTCGAAAGCTCTTTCAAAAAGAAGCACAAAGAAACAGGCAACGTTGAGGACCGCAGTCTCAGTGGTCAGTCAAGTAAACTTAGTGGAGCAGATGAAACAACTTGGGGAATCCTAATTAAAGAAATATTTAGGAGTGCTAATAGATGATAGACTTCACAGTAGTGTGCAGATTCACTCAGCTGCTGCAAGAGCAAATAGGGTACTAGTCTGCATAAAAAGAGGTATAGATGCAACGGATGCTAATATTATCCTACCTCTGTGTAAATCCTTGATTACGACTCATCTAGAATATGGAGTACAATTTTGGGCGCCATTTCTTAAAAAAGACAGCGTTGAACTGGAAAAGGTGCAACAAAACTGATAAAGGGATTGGATGATCTGAGTTATAAAGAGAGACTAGTCAAACTGGGTTTGTTTACATTAGAGAAGAGACATCTAAGGGTTGATATGATTACCATTTACAAATACATTCAAGGTCAATACAAAGAACTAGCCAATTAATTATTTACGCAAAGAGCTGAGCTAAGAACAAGAGATCATCCATTAAGACTAGAGGAAAGGCGCATTCAACTAAAACAAAGGCAGGGATTATTTACAGTAAGGGCGGTTAAACTATGGTATTCTTTGCCTCGGCATGTTGTACTTGCAGATAATGCAACTGCTTTCAAAAAAGCAATGGATGCCTATTTAGCACAGAACAATATTGAAAATTATGACAGATGGCTTCAAAAGCAGATAGGATGTTGAGCTAGGGAAATAACTGATTGCCATTTGGAGTCAGGAAGGAAGTTTTTTACCCACTTGGAGTTAAATTAGAAATTGCTGCAGAGGTTTTATTTTTGCCTTCCTCTGGATCAACAGGGGTGTTTTTGGTATGGGCTGGGCTTGATGGACACATGTCTTTTTTCAGTCTCATCAACTATGTTACTATGTTACTATGAAAGACACATTGTGATTACTACCCTTCATAATTGGAAGATGTCCAGCAGTGCCATCAGATCAGAATTGGCAGAAAACAGTGAGACCCTGGTACACATATCTACTGTCAAAAGAAGTCTGGTCAGAAGTAGTTTTCATGGAAGAATTGCGGCCTAAAAACCATATCACTAGCTTGGAAACAAGGCCAAGTGACTCAAAAATGCATGTAAAACACAGGAACTGAGGTGCAGAAAAATGGCAGCAGGGGCTCTGGACTAGGGGTGGTCGAAATCTCTCAACGTGTTCCTGTGAGAAATTCTGTGAAAACCACGTTGTTGTCTGCTTTTTCACTGAGAAATCTGCTTTAAAACCTGCAATTAAAAACTTCACATTTTTCGCCCATTAGCCAAAATGTTTTGCCATTTTTTTGATGGCTAGAAAGTTTCCGCCCCTTTGATTTATGTGCTTTTTTCCTTTTTGCTATAAAAACTTGACATATTTGCGGAAGTCAAACACAATAGAAGCAGCTACAGAGCTAGGTAGACGTGCTGTGCTGTTCTGCTGTGATTTTGAGGTAAAACTGAGGCTATCGCTATGAGCAGGTTTAAAATAATAAAAGGAGGAACTGGAAGGACCATTAGGTGTCCACTGAGTCTGAGGAAGAGGTGAGCACTATCAAAGCAATGCTGGCCAGTCCCCCTAAATCACCCCTAGGGTTTTTGGGGAAATTACTGTCAAGGGAGGAAGAAAAGGGTAGTAGTAGTGAGAACAGGACAGGTCATCTGCCTGTGCCTGCTGCAAGTGTCCTGCGCCTGCTGCCAAATGTGCTGCATCTGCTCTATGATGTGTTGTGCCTGTTGTCAGATGTGCTGCCCCTGCTTCCAGTGCCACCACCAGTGCTGTGTCTGCTGCCAGTACTATCCTTGCTGCCACCAGTGCTGTGCCTGCTGTCAGTGCTGAACCTGTTGCCACCAGTGCTGAAGCTGCTGCTAGTGTGTCTTGTAATACTCAGGAGAGTGGAAGGAGAAGATGATAGCATGCGTGACAGCAGAGGGGACCATAAGTCACACTTGCCATCCCCAAGCAGTATTGCCAGTGCTAGTACTACTATTACTAAGGTCCAGCAGCTTTTTAGCATTAGAAGTGAAGGAGGGGGTAATCAAAATCCTCCAATCAATAGTGACTGTGAGGAGGAAGACTCAGGGGCTGAAATTGATGTGGTTAGTGTAGTAGTGACAGTGTTGATGAAGCAGCTGATTGGACTAGTGTTAGGAGAGTGGTAGGGGAAGCAATTGAAAGCATCTAGACTAGCTGTCAAGGAAGCCCACGCCATTCCCCTGACCCTGGGAGTCCTCTTCCCCACACAGAATTGTCCATGTGGAACATGATCCTGATAATGGCTGAATTGTCACACTGCAATAATACCACCACCACCAGCAGGAGCACAGATCAGCTGCCTGTGCCTGCTGCTACTGCTGCCAGTCTGCCTTCTTCACATCACCTAGAAATGGCAAGTGTGACATTAGGGGACCATCTGTGACATTGCTCATCCCCTCCTCCAACCAGCAGTGAGCTTTTGGAATTTGCAAAATGTTCAACTCCTCTAATTCCTGCTGCTGCTGAGTTGCAAGGGCAGCAGGATGCTGACGAGCAGGCTAGTGTGCCACAGACCACCATGGACACAGTGGGAATGGGGTCAACAAGTGATGTGGGATTACTAGGACAGGTTCCACTTCCCAGCAGCAGAAACACATATACCATAAGTGGTGGGGGCTACTTATGGTGCTGATACTTCCTCAGGTGCATCACTGGAGCTAGTCATGGCAAGTGGAACCTTCATCATCCATTGCCCATGTTAATGCTAATGTTGATTCCATTCCCTTTCAGCTGCCTAATCATCCTGTTGCTTAAACACCTCAACAGGAGCAGAAGCAGCAAGAACAGCAGTTGCAAATTCCTTAATTATGGACTCAGGAGGACATTTGACAATGGCTAGTGGCCACTGGCCAAACTGACCTGCTGGCACTAGGCCAGTAGGGCATTTGTTTTTCTCAGGGCTTGTGCTTTGAAAAATAAATAAATAAATAAATAAAACCTAGTCCTACAAAAAAAAAAAAAAATAATTTTTAGGGGTTTGTTTCTAATAAGCCTAAGTTCTACAAATCAATGTTTCCTCAGGGCTTGGGCCTCTAACAACAAATCTAACAAATCATAATCTACAAAATACTCAATCAAGTCAAATATCAGTCCACCCCAGTGGCAGATTATGTCAGGGAGATCCTGTCTCTATCACTTTACATATTTCTTATTTTAATGATTTTTTTTAATTAAATGTCCCCCCCCAATATAAGTCGAGTACCCACCCCCGAAACCAAATTCCCTGAGCAACTGATTCATTCCTCAGACACCACTCACCAACCCAGGGGTCCTCCTCAGACCCCTTTTATACCATGTCTTATGGGGGTTTTTATTTGTATTTAGGATTTATTTTGTATTTACTACCCCCCCAATCCCAGTAAACAGTCCCCCATAAAAAATATTTCCTGTTCAACTGATTCTTTCCCCATACCCCACCAACACAGGCACCCTCATGCCCCTTTTATACTACGCCTTTGGCAAATAAAATAATATTTGTTATGTATTGTGTGTCACTTAATTATTAGCATTGATGTCAAATGTGGAAAATCTGCACATTTCTTGGGAAATTATCTGCCAAGCAAAAGTGCCATTATTTGCCAATCTCAGAAAGCAGCATGTTTTTGAGCTAGAGAAGACAGGCAAATAATGGGGAATTGAAGTTTAATTTTGAGTGCCTTTTAAGTAGGGCATTTGTTCTGTGAATTAGGGGAGTCTGGGGGCACTCAGGGGGAGAAGATGGGAAGTTGAACCTAAATACCCCAAATTTTTGTGTAACTGACTGGCAAGACACAAGCAGCTGGGGTCCAAATTGCTTGCTGATTTTGCTTTCATTGTCTCTGTGCTGGGGAATTCTGGGGATTTTTTTTTAGTTATATATTTTTTTTTTGGGGGGGGGCTGACTGTGATAAGATAGGGTGGATAACTTAAAAATAAATAACATTAAAAATGAAAAAAGAATGAATACATACATAATTAAACAAATAAATATATTAGGTAACAAACAACTGACTGGGAGCCTTATGTGATCTCTGTGACTGAGGCAGACTTGATAGACAGCAGACAACATTGAGAAGATTGTTAAGGGCTAATGCAAGACATCACGCAATATCAGTTGCCTACTTAGAGAGTAAAAGAATGCACAGTAGTTGAGTAATGCCCAGCAAACACAAAAGGGGAGGGGGAAAGGTGGAGAAGTGCAGGGACTTAGTAAACTGGTAGTTCAAAACCCGACTGCAGCAATGGTTGCTGCAATGTGTGCAATAAATAATGATGATCCCTCTCCTCCCATGGTGGATGCAGTTTGTGAAGGTTCCACCAATTACACCACGCCAGTCCCCCACCACCAATACCATATACATCTGCCAAATTGTAGGTTTTACTTATTTTTTTTATCACTTGATATCATCATGAATATGTGCCAGTGTCACTTAAAGGGATAGTAATACTTCGTTTTAACTTTATTTTATTTTGTAGGTATTAAAAAAATATGAAGAATGATATAAGTCTTATCTCTCAAACCTTTATGTTTTAAGAGATATTCACAAGCAAAGTTTCCCCTCCCGCACCTTTTTCCTAGTGTAAGCCATTTCTTCTCAGATGGGGAATCTGGTTGTAAAACCAGACAGATAACAGCAGGGGACAGTCTTCCTACAATGAAAACAATGAAATCCCTGCCCCCCTTGACAAGCTTTTCAGGTTTTTCCCTTATCTTAATTGAAGATTGTCCCTCTCTGCAGTCTACCTGGGCACCTCCCTTCTGCTCTGGCTGAAAAGCGTTACATCAGTAAAAGGGGCGGGAGGAGGACACTTTGTCATTGAATTACTCCTGAACTACAACTCTGACAGAACTGAAATAACACTCTCCATGGCCCAAATACTATAATGATTAATTAGAGCTGCTTTTAATATGAAACATTACTATCCCTTTAAGCAGGAAGTTAGTGTTATTGGCAAAGGACAAATGCACTCTGCACGCTAACACATTTTTCAAGGTATTTGTTGATGTAGAACTCACAACTTTGACTTTCAGCTAATTATTTCTCCACTACAGCCCTCGGAAGTAGTATTGTGCTGAAAAATGTTGCACCATAGGAAACATGGGCAGCAGAAGCTACAACAATGGCATAATTTGTTCCAATTTTATTATTAACAAGAGGAAACAAAACTAAAATAAATTAAAGAAAACCCACCCCTGCCTCCTCACATCAGACTGAGCATTCCTGCCACCCTCTCCATTGTTAAAAGTTGTGTCCAATAAACACCCTGGAAGAAGACTAGAATAATGAGACCCTAACTTTGTGCTAAGTTATTATCTGAAGTGGCACATTTAAATGGAGCTTTTAATAATCTGCATGCTGGAGAAGCATTTGCATGACATTAGAGATCCTGCTAGCATTCTTGGAATTAAAATCCCCATTTAGATATTTGAGCTTTTTCATTTGTCCCCACGATACTGTTGCTTTGCTCTAGATTTGCACATTTTGCTTTCTGAATGCCATCCATAGTCCTCATTATAGTAGAGTAATACTTATAAGATCAAATTTTCTGTTTATATCCAGGCCATCTAAAGGAATACTAATATCTAAGAATATAGAATAGGTTGATATAACTTTATGTACCAAGTATAAACAGCTATCATTGTAAAAAAATAATTATTCATATGTTACATACCAAAAATATAATCCTAAATTTGCTTCTTAATGCATGTAAATTATCATGTTCAAACAAAATTTAGTTAATGTTCTGTTTGTATTGAGTGAAAAAAGCTACATTCTTTTAATTGCTGGTGATTAGTGTTCATTGCTGTTGTAATCAGAAAGGTTATCTTATCTTGGCCCACTTAAATGTAATCCTGGACTACAAATGAGAACTATGGAATAGGGATGGGTGAAAGTTTTCACCTCAAAGCAAAACAGAAGAAAAATAGGACTTCCCTCCTTCCACAGGGATTTCTGCAAAAAAATGCAATTTTTCTGTTTTTTCCACTACTTTGAAATCCATTAAAATAATGTACAGTATTTTCTCCTCCATTTGTAGAATTCTCCAATGTATTCCCATTCTGCTAAAGTATGAAAGAGGGCTAGGTTAACTGGATGTTTTGTCAGTCTGTACTTGACAGAGAGAGAGAGAGAGAGAGAAAGCAGAAGAATTTGTTGAGGCTAGCATGTGTAGACAGACAAAGACAGGGAGCTAGAGTCAGCTAGTTGGTGGTAGCTACTACCATTTGCTCTCTGGGTTTGGATGTGAAGGGAGAGAAAACATTAATAAATAAAATCAAATAAAACATTTGTGAACGATATGCAAGAGTCAGACAGGTGAAATTATCCTATCTAAATGCTCTATCTAGCTGAGCCTAAGACTACTGAGTCTGAGTGGCAGATTCTAGATAGACAGACATAAATACACCACACATTCAACACAAAGAGAAAGGTAGAACTTGACCTACATTGTTGCTTTACACACACTAACTCCCATATCTGCAAAAATAAGAGGAACAAGCAACATATTGTGGTGTGATGGGGCTTTACCAGCTTCAATGTGCTTTATCCTTTATTGTAATCTGCAAATTCTACAGGTAACAGGTCTATCACATATAGTACTGTAAAACTTAACACTACAGTCCTTGGGATAGAATGAGAAAGCTGCTGACATTTTTACACTAGCTACTAGAATGTACAGCCACACACAGCCAAAGAGGGAGTAGATGGAGATATTTGGTGCTTGCCAGTACTTTGGATAGATGCAGAGAGTTTGGGTGAGATTTATAGAGAGTGGCAGGAGCAAAACAATAAAAAATACTTTTGACCGATAAGTGACAGAAATAGGAAGGAGAGCCCATTGCTAGAACTAAGCACAGACTGAGTATGACAGATACATACATCATACATCACAAGACAGACAACATAATTCCACATACAGTTTTGTTGTGTACTTTACAGTAAAAATCAAAATTACCATCATTATGTCCAACAAATAATTTGATTCATCATCATCATTATCATCACTTCCACATCCATCCCCACCCAGCCACATTCACTATTATTGACTATAGGTAAAAGGTTCCATGGTTCCGTGTTAGCTTTAGAAAAAACAGAGACTGGTAGAGTAAAGATGATACATTTATTGGCTAACTGAATAGCTGTAGAGTGCAAGTTTTCAACCACAAACAACAACAAGAAGAAAACAAAGTGCCATTAGTAGTCACCTACAACTCCCTGCTGAAAGTTCTGCACAAAATCTCAAAAGATCTCCAAACAATACTACAAAAGGATATTCCCCAAATCTCCACTCCTCTCCTATAAATAGTACCCCGAACCCGAAAAAAACTTTTGGTAAAGAGTTCCATTAAAGGGATAGTAATGTTTCAAAAAAGCTGCGGCTCCAATTAATCTTCATAGTATTTGAGCCATAGATAATGTTATTTCAATACTGTCAGAGTTTTAGTCCAAGAGTAATTGAATGATAAAGTATCCCACTCCCACCCCTTTCACCTAGTGTAAGCTATCTCCCCTCAGATGTGGAATTTGATCTTGAGAACAGACATCTCACAGCAAGGGACAATCTTGTTACTGTGAGCATAAGTAAAACCCTGTCCCCCTTGACAGGTTTTTCCAGTTTTTCCTTATGCTCACTGAAGATTGTCCCTCTCTGCTCTGAGGTGAGCAGTGTTACATCAGTAAAAGGGTCAGGAGCTGGATAATGTATCATTTAATTACTACAACTCTGACAGTATTGAAATAACACACTCCATGGCCCAAATACTATGAAGATTAATTTGAGCTGCTTTAATTGTGAAACAATATTATAGCTTTAAGAATGCAACAGACATGATACATATATCTGACAAGAAAAGAGATGTGGAACTTGTACACACATATTAACAGCAGATAATGTTCCCACACCAAAATCCTACCAAAAACACATCATCAAGGGCAAATTCTCCTGCAGACCATCTAATGTTGTCTACCTCATCATGTATGTGAAATGTCCTAATGCAGGATTATATGTAGATGAGACAGAACAAATTCTAAGAACAAAGATTAATTATCATTGGTTCAGTGTAAAAAGAATGTGGCAGAACATTTTTGGAAAACTGGACACAGCATCAAAGAGCTCTGGGGTACTGCACTGACGGGAAGTTTCAGACACAGAGAGACAGAAAGATTTGGGAGTAAAATTGATGACCAAGATTAGCACTCTGAACTATCTCCTGAACCTTGACAAGGAATTTATGCCACATTATTCTGCATAATAAGTATATTTTCAACTGCTTTTACTGGCACCATTAACACATCAAAAAACAATATTGTACCACTTGGCCAACTACAACGGTATGCATCTACTTAAAGAATAATTTAGACAGAGAATCATGAAATGTTCTCACCTTCAATGAAATTCAAAGTAATCTGGAACATGCATTTTTCAGTGTCATTAATGTGTTTGATTATCTGCTTCACAATAATGTGTGTTTTTTAAACTTGTATTTAGTCATACTTCATGGTGGAACATCAGGACACCTCCTGATGCCCCCAGTTACTGATCTCCCAGCCAATTTGTCTGGGAGATCAATAGAGGTGATTCAGGGGAGCAAGAGAGCTCCCCTTCTTCCATTGTACCCAGAGAACCCAGGTAGGAGTAGGTGTGATCTGGAAACCCTCTCACATCAGTCTCTCCTCATTAACGTGAAAGGGTTTCTCAATCCTAACCACACTTACCTGGTAGTAGGGGTAGAATAGAAGTTTTGCTCTGCAGTGTATTGCACACCCCTCTAGTGCTCAAATGGTTAAAATATTTAAATCAGTGGACATAAAAAAAAAACCAGTAAGTATTGGTTCTTAACAAAGAAGAAAAAAATTAACTTCCAGATTCAGTCCCTGCAGGGGCTTATATAAAGTGCTTGAAGTGCTTAATGACTTGCTGGATTTTAATTGAAAGCTAGCTTCTAACGTAGGCTTAGAAATCAGTCAATCACAGCTAACCAGAGCTTTTGATTTTCTATTCTACATCTGCACATTTGTGACTGTATTATGCTAAACATCTGGATATTTATAATTCTGTACAGGTTCTGTGGCATGATATTTCTAGCTCTACATATGATCACAAGGATAAGATATAATGGTAGTCAACAGGAGATGTGTTACATAAGACTGACAAAGCCCCATCATCAGATATGGACTTCTTATAACTCTGTACCACACAGTTGTTATGGAGACTGAGTGGAGTGGCTATACAAAACCAATTCTGAACTAAACCACACATGGGAATCCTTATTTTGTGTCGCTATGCCTACCTTTTGCTAATGTACCAAGGTACCTACTCCCAAAACTATCCTCTTAAGGCTAATTGTGCCAAGGGGAGGACAAGTTGGCAGTCTGTGGATGTTTTGGAACAGTCTTTTCTTCTGTGTCTTACATAGGCCATTGTACTAAGCAAGTCGTAGGGGAAATGGTAATAGTGTACTCCATTGTTCTGTTCATGGAATGGAACTGGTGTGCATGGGTTTCTGGCATTAAAATACAATGCTGGTTGAGTATGTTCACTGGTTTGCACTAAAGAAATCATACATTGTAGTGCATACCCTTCAGCACAGCCACTGAAAATAGCAACAAATGCCACGGTGGCTGCACTGGTGAATTCATATGCAAGCCCCAGTGAGACATGCAATAATACTGGCGGCATCAAAATATACATCTACATGGGTACTAAGAATGACTTCAACACTCTGGCCCTTAAGAATGTTTTTTCTTTTTTCTTGGGTTGTTTGTGAATGGCTAAGATAGAAGGTGTGCAATGAAAAATGGCACTTTCTGCTTGGCAAAAAATTTCTAGCAAAAACTGCAGTTTTTTCTACTTTTTTCACCTAACTCATTGCATTGAAATCAATGGGTAGAAAATGTTTTCTCCACCTCATGAAAGTTTTCTACAACCATATAAAAGTCTGTGAGGTACTCACAGCAGCCATTCTTTGTTTGTGAGAAGAGAGAGCAGCATGTTTTTGAGCTAGAGAAGATAGGCAAATAAAGGGGAATTGAAGTTAGTTTTAGGGAATCATTTAGATAGGACATTTGTTCTCTGTAGTAGGGGAGTCTGGGGGCTTAATAGGGAGAAGAAGAGAGGAAGGAGATTGACCCAAAATACCCAACATTTGGTGTGACTGACTGGCAAGACACAGACAGCTGGGGTCCAAATTGCTTGCTGATTTTACTTTTATTGTCTCTGTGCTGGGGAAGTCTGGGGAAAGAAGTTGTTGATTATGTTTTAATTATACATATATATCTTTTTTGGGACTAACTGTGATAAGATGTGGTGGACAACTTAAAAAATAAAAATAAATAAATAAAAAACATAAATATTTAAACAAATAAATATATTAGACAGCTGACTGGGAGCTTTGTGACTGAGAAAGACTTGATAGACAGCAGACGACATTGAGAATTTTGTTGTTCTGTACTGTGGAGCGTAAAAACACACAGTAGTTGAGTAATGTCTAGCAAACGTGCAAGTGAGAGGGGGAAGGTTGGAGGAAGTGCAGGGGCGTGAGAGTAAAGTGCAAAAACTGACTGCAGCAATCGTTGCTGTAACATGTGCAGTAAATGATGATGATCCCTCTCCTGCCGGGGTGGATGCAGTTTGTCAAGGTCCTCCCACCACCACAACCATAAACAGTTGTGGGAAAAGGCACTCTGCATGCTAACACATTTTTCAAGGTATATTTTGCTGTATGGCTCATAAATTTGACTTCCAGTTTCTTATTTCTCCACACAGCCCTAAGAAGAAGTAATATTGTGCTGGGAAATGTTGCACCATATTAAACATAGGAAAATAATGTGATGGAATAGGAAAACATTTTTTGGAATAGGAGAAAAATTTGTTAGACTGCAAAATATGTGTTAGAATAGGAGACTAATGTGTTGGAATAGGTGAAAAATTTCCTAGAATAGCCGAAAAGGAGGAACATTTTGCATGGGAGAAAAAGAGAAAACTTTCACAAAAAAGCGTCCATTTTTTGAAAAAAGTCATGCACACAATTTTTTCACTTTTTGCCCACCCCTAGTCATTACATCCCGACACTGGGTATATGAGTATGACCTACAGCTGAGTAATTCAGTTTGATGGATAATTATTTAGATAATGTAAACATTTCTGGTTTGGCTAAATGGGTTTGCAACAAATCAGCACACACCACTCCATCTGTTCTTCTTTCTTGTCCAGGTGGGTAGTGGTACATTTTTATGAATGACATGGAGTTATTGTTTCTAACATCAAGTAATCACATTTCCATTATATGATAGGCTAAAACAAGAAACAGAAATATTTTTTTTACAAAACACCAGTTTCACAAAATTTATTTGGCCCTTTCATAACAGCTGGTTTCATACACATATTTATCTTCCATTTAGTTTTGCATATCCCTCTTCATCTCTACTAGTTCTACTTGTACTAGCAACCACTAATAGAAAAATCATGGCAAACATTTAAAAAAATATTGTCTGGGGTACTCCATTATCTGTGTGCCACACACCCAGTGCAATGTGCAACAACACATTGTAATGTTTAACAATGCTTTAACATTCAAGAGAACTTGATAAAGATTACTGTAGACAAAGCTGCATTGGGCATGCTGAGACAAATAGATAATATACCAGACCAACAAATAGCCAATATACCAGAACTCTTTGTGGCCACACCATACAGTGTTAAAAATTAGGGATGGGAGAAAGTTGTGCCCGTGTTCCTGTGAGAAATTTTGCAAAAACCACGTTGTTATCTGCTTTTTCGTGGGAAAATCCACTTTAAAACTAACGGTTAAAATTTTTGCATCTTTCACCCATTGGTCAAAATCACTATTTTTTCAATGGCTAAAAAGTTTTTGCCCATTGATTTACATTGTTTTTGCGCTTCTGCTATAAAAACGTGACATATTTGTTGAAGGCAGACACAATAGAAGCAGCTACAGAGTGAGAGAAGTGCTGTGCTGTTCTCTTGTGATATCTAGCAAAAATTGAGGCAGGAGAGGCTATCACTATGATCAGCAAAAAGAGGAACTGGAAGGACCCTTATTATATGTCCATTGAGTCTGAGGAGGAGAAGAAGGAGGAGGAAGTTACTAGCAGTACGCAACCAATGCTATCCAGTCCCCCTAAATCACCCCAAGGAATATTGGGGTATTTAATAAGAAGGGAGGGAGAAAAGGGAATGGGATGGAAGAGAGAAAAGGGAAGGAAGGGAGGAAAGGGAAGGAAGGGAGAAAAAGGAATGGGAAGGAAGGAAGAAAAGAATAATGAGAGCAGGACAGGTCAGCTGCCTGTGCCTGCTGCAAGATGTGCTTCCCCTGCTGCCAGTGCTACCATTTCTGATCCTGCAGCTACTAGTGTTGTACCTGTTGCCAGACGTGCTGCCCCTGCTGCCAGTGCCACCATTTCTTATCCTGCAGCCACTAGTGTTGTACCTGTTGCTAGTACTGAACCTACTGCCAGTGCCACCATTTCTGTAACTGCAGCCACTAGTATTATACCTGTTGCCAGGCATGCTGCCCCTGCTGCCAGTGCCACCATTTCTGTAACTGCAGCCACTAGTGTTGTACCTGTTGCCAGACATGCTACCCCTGCTGCCAGTGCCACTATTTCTGTAACTGCAGCCACTAGTGTTGTACCTGTTGCTAGTACTGAACCTGCTGCCAGTGCGGAACCTGCTGCTACCAATACTTTGCCTGCTGTTAGTGTTTCTTGTAGTACTTGGGGGGGAGAAAATTATGCCAAGTGTGACAGCAGGGGACCCTAAATCACACTTGCCATTCTCAAGCAGTCCTACCAGTGCTAGTACTACTGCTACTAAGGTCCAGCAGCTTGTTAGCGTTAGGAGTGAAGGAGGAGGTAATCAACAATATCCTCGTATTACTAGTGAATATGAGACTGAGGAGGAAGACTCTGTGGCTGAACTTGATATGTTTGGTGTTTAGTAGCAGTAATGGTGAGGCAGCCAGAGTGGTAGGGGAAACATTTGACAACATCCAGACTAGTGGTCAAGGGAGCCCACACCATTCTCCTGACCTGGGACTGGGAGTCCTCCCCTTCTCTTAACTACAGTGTCCAGGTGGAACATGACCCTGAAGAGGCCATAACTGGTGTGGGGGAGGAGAGCAGGCTGAGAATTAACACCATCACCATGATGATGATGCTGGAGAAGCTGGGGTTGAAGAGACATTGATGGCCTTTTTAGCAGAAACTGTGAAGGAATGGGAGACAGGAATGAGGATGGGCATCACCATCACCACTAGCAAGGACATCTTGGAATTAGAGGAATTTGCAACTGCTCTAATTCCTTCTGATGCTGAGATGCTAGGGCAGCAGGATGCTGAGGAGCAGGTTAGTGTGCCACAGACCATCCGTGGACACAATGGGAATGGGGTCAACAAGCGATGCGGGACTAGGACAGGTTTCACTTGCCAGCAGTAACAATACTCATGATCCTATTTGCAGTGCTGACTCTGAAGCAGTAGCAGCAACAGCAGCAACATTATCCTCTATAACAGACAATGAAGGGGAATGTGGAGGACAAGAAGAAAGAGGAAAGTCTTCTTTACCTTTCCCCTTCCCTCTGAAGTCATCATGGTTGGAGCAGACACAGTACAGTCATCAGCAATGGCACTGTGCACAATTTGAGACAAGTCAGTGAAAAGAGGAAAGGAAGGAACATACCTTGACACAAGTGCTCTCATATCACACATGAAACACAAACGCCATGACATTTACTCCAAACATGTTAAAGCCAAACACCCATCAAAGAAATCAAGCACCGCTGTTGCTGTCCCTGACTCACCAGAAAGGCAACAAGAGGTGAGGTGGAGATCAAAGAGGAGGAGGAATAGAGCAACCCAGGCGGAGACTGGAAGTTCCAGGACGAGTGAAACAACTAGCTCACCGTCACCTTCTAGGGTAACTGCATCTTCTGCCAATCCTCCTCGTTCATTACCTTCCCCACCAAATGATAGCCACTCTGTTGATTTTAGGATGTGGCAATTTGTCTCTACCCATTTTACACTGTGCAGTGCACTGACCAAACATGCCAGTGTGGTGGAGGAGAATCGCAATCAGTGCATCAAGCGGCATCTGAGGGGAGTCCATCCTGCAGAATATGCTAAGATGGTGGCAGGGAGGGTTCATCACTACTATTAAACTGTCATTAAAAGGGGTACAGTGATAGCGGCAGTACTTGGTTTCTGGTGTCATGGTGTTTGGATACAGTTGTGCCCCCAGATGTTATTTACCACACACATACTGTGCACATTGCAGCTTCTGAGGAGACCCACTGATCCTGCTCTCAAGGGAAAAAATATATTCTATTAACAACACACCCATGATGATTTTGGAGGAGGGGCAGGTGGAAAAGATTTAATGGCCAACTTGTTCTTTTCTCCACATATACTGGGGGCTACTTATTCTGCTGCTACTACCTCAGGCACATCACTGGAGCCGGTGTGACAAATGGAACCTTCATCATCCATTTTCCATGTTACTGCTATTGTTGATCCCATTCCCTTTCAGCTGCCTAATCATCCTGCTGCTTAAGTCACTCAGCAGCAGCACTACGAACAGCAGTTGCAACTCAGGACTTAAGAGGACATTTGACAGTGGCCACTGGCCAACATGACCTGCTGGCATTAGGCCAGTAGGGCATTTTTTTTTCTCACGGTTTGTGTTTTGAAAAAAAATAAATAAATAACAAAAAAAGCCTAGTCCTACAAAAAAATAAACACTTTTTAGGGGGGGCTTGTGCCAAACAAGCTTAAGTCCTACAAATCAATGTTTCTTCAGGGCTTGGCCCTCTAATAAGTCCTAAAAAGGCCTCTAACAACAAATCAAACAAATCATCCTCTACAAAATACTCTATCAAGTCAAGTATCAGTTCACCCCAGTGGCAGCTTATGTCAGGGGGTTCCTGTCTCTGTCACTTTAAATATAAATGTCTTATTTTATTTTATTTTATTTATTTATTTTTTATTAACTGTCCCCCCAATAGCAGTCAAGAAACCCCCCAAAACAAATTCCCTGTTCAAATGATTCATTCATTCACCAACACCCTCCTCAGACCCCTTTATACCATGTCTTATGGTTTTTATTTTATTTAGGATTTCTTTTTTATTAGGTGCCCCCCCAATCCCAGTAAACAACCCCCCAAAAATCATCCCCTGTTCAACTGATTCTTTCCCCACACCCCACCAACACAGGTGACCTCATGCCTCTTTTATATAGTGCCTTTGGTAAACAAAATATTATTTGTAATGTGTTGTGTGTAACTTCTATGTTCCCATTGATTTCAATGGGTGAAAAAAGTGGGAAAAAAGCGGAAAATCGACACTTTTCACAGGGAAATTTTTCACCAAGCGGAAAGTGCCATTTTTTGCAAATTTCAGTTTGAGGAGGAAAGTTTTGCCTATCCTTATTAATAATTTACATCTGTGGAAATTCCCAAGCATAGAAAACCCATAAGATTTCAGATTTTTCACTAACCTCATGAAATTTCCTGAGAGAACATTGCTTGTTTCCATCTATGCATTGGGTTCAGACTCAGTATGCATGGTTATTTGGTTATAAGTACTTTGGGACAAGGCTTCCAATGCAGTGAAGACCAAGGGGTTAAAGTCTCATTTAAATCAATAGGAACTGATTGAGAATTTGTTTCCTATGATACAAGTGATTTGCCCCAGTACTACACCACTTTTCATTTGAATAAAAGCCTTAAGAGTTATGTAAACAAATTATTCCTTTGCCATTTACATGCACTTATATTTTCTAACGTAGTAAATTGTCTGATTTGGATTATAGTACTCTAGCTTAATAGTGAAATGCATTACCATTCCTGTTTTCCTTTTAATATCAAATCCTTTACTTAAATTAACATTTGTTAGGTTGCAATTGTCTCTTCATATAAAGGTCAATACATTGTCTATAACAATGTGACATTTTCTATGACCCATACAAGTACTGCACACCATAGACTGCTTCAGTAGCTGAGATTATTTTTTTATATTAATGTAAATGACCTTTTCAGGTTTGTGTCTGTTTTCTATCATGCAGGTTAGCATGAAATTATTGACTTCAGTTAAAAAGTATTCAGAATTAAGAAATAATTTGATTATTATAGTACTAATTATATTACGTATAATTCCTATAAAATGTTTTTTGATGGCTTTATATCGTATGTTTAGCCTTAGAAGGAAAAATACAGAAGAATATTTTAATAGCTTGGTTTTCATTTCATCAATGTTGTTTACACATTTTGATCATTTTTAATTCTAAACATTAAATTACAATGCTTTCTTCAAATAAGTAGAGTTACACTTAAACTTGTTTTAATATTATTGCTCATGGCAGACCAACAGGTCAGATTTGCAAATACCCCTCATATGTGGGTTGTTAGTGATGTCACTGTGCAAGATCTTCTATTGCTTAATCAAAGATATCACTAAAATCTGGCCTGTTGGTACCTGGATAGAGCTTAAAGGGATAGTAATGTTTCATAATAAAAGCAGCTCTAATTCATCATCATCATAGTATTTGGACTTTGGAGAGTGTCATTTCAATTCTGTCAGAGTTGTAGTTCAAGAGTAATTCAATGACAAAGTATCCCCCTCCTGCCCCTGCCACTGTTCAGCCAGATCAGAAGGGAGGTGCCCAGGTAGACTGCAGAGAGGGACAATCTTCAATTAAGATAAGGGAAAAATCTGAAAAACTTGTCAAGGGGGGCAGGGCCTTCATTGTTCTCATAGGAAGAAGATTGTCCCCTTCTGTTATCTGTCTGGTCTTACAACCAGATTCCACATCTGAGAAGTGATGACTTACACTAGGTAAAAGGGGCGGGAGGGGAAACTTTGCTTGTGAATATCTCTCAAACCATAAAGGTTTGAGAGATAAGACATATCATTCTTCATGTTTTTTTAATGCCTACAAAATAAAATAAAGATAAAACTAAGTATTACTATCCCTTTAAAGTGGAGCTAACACCTTTTGGCAAACTATGATCATTTGAAAGAATTTTAAAAATCACCTATATATATTTGTTTTAATTTATCTTGCACAAATTGACAAAAAATAAAGCTAGATATCTCATAAGGTATTACTTAAATAAAAAAAAAACATTTAATATAACATATAGGCAATTTTGAGAGTTGTTTTTTTGAGTAACAGAATTGGGCACCTTAATGCTAGTGAGGCAGGGTTATCTTTCATTTATTTACAGTCATGCCTATCCTGCAAGCACATTCTAGATAGACTTTCTTTATCCTTTTTAATATAAGTGGCTATATTTTGGGCAGAGTGTGCATAAGGCATTTTTTCTGTCCCTTCATGCGTTGAACATTATCTTCCATTGGGTTACACACTTTGCTTCTCCTATTTTCCTTATATCTGCATGTCTGCACTCTCTTCTGGTTGTGCACCTATGCATCTCTTTTCTGGCTTTTGTGTGCATTCAGAAGTAGTTTAAGTTTTGAGTCTTAATAGGTCATGTTTGCCTATTTAGTCCTACCCTTTCTCGTGACCTTTGCCAAATTATAGTCTCAGTTTGAGCCTGATTCCTGATTTCTCTGTTATGACCTTTGGCTTATACTGTAGTTTACCCTTGTCTTCATCCTGCCTCAGACATCTGCCTGGATACCTATACAAATGAAATCAGCCTGCCCTACTTTTCTGAGATTTTCCTTAGTCCTTTTGTACCTTTCCCCCTGATCACCGGTGCGTGTAATATTATTGAAGCTCATCTCCTGGGTGCAGGTTGTTGCCCCATGTAGTTTAGAACCTACAGCCTATACTCAACTTGTTACCATCACATGTAGGACAGATTAGGAATCCATGTCAGAGAACAACCTTCAGATTCTTGGCATAATAATTAGGGCAGGATTTAGATCAGGACCACCAGGAGCACATTCTGGCCACTCACTCCTCTCATCTTCAGAACCTAGAAAGAAAACTGGATGCTCTTTTGGAGATGCTATGAATTTCTGCTGTGTCACCATCCTCATAATCCATTTCTTCAGCTGTCCCTGATTCTGTGGGATCCTTAGAGCCTAGAACTCCATCCAAGATACTTTGCTGTGAACCCTCAGAATGTAGAGGCTTTCTGAATCCATGCCTGCTGCATTTTGTAACCAGCCTCAGACTTTCAGCTCTAACTCTAACACTAGTGACTATCATTTTCTCCTTATCATTTATCCTTATTGGTGAAAAATCTTGGTAAGCATTTTCTGAGCAGTTTTTGATAATTCTGGATGCAGGGCATCAGCAGAGGCATTGTTTATTGCTTCAGGGTAATTGCTCAGACACTCAATACACTGACTCTGATTTATAAGACGATTAGAATATGGGGATACTCACAAATGACTTTAAGAGAATGAAGGAAGATCGTTAATCTCCACCTTTTTGTACCCTTCAGTATCTTATTTGCATGACTGCATTTGTTATTTGTTGAGGCACGTATAACAATGCTTGTTCCTTGCTATATGTTGAACAAAAGAATGTCTACAAAACATTGCCTTTTCCTTATCCTCACTAATTAACTTAACATGTCATTTTTAAAACAGCCATTGCTACTCTTAATTTTTTTAGCTATTTATGTATATGAAAAACTGTTTTGGATTAATCTTGCTCTGCTTTCCATGTCTGTCAGGAAATAATACTTTCCCTCAGACTTTTCCTTGCCATTTCCTTCTTTATATTTGCACTTCACCATGCACACTTTTTTTTTCAGTTGTTCCCTAAAAGTGCATATACTGTTGAATAGGTATGGGTGAAAATTTCCCCTCAAACTGAAATCGGCGAAAAATAGCACTTTCCACTTGGCGAAAAATTTCCCATGCCGATTTTCCACTTTTCTGTCTTTTTTCGCCTAGCTCATTCCATTGAAATCAATGGGAACATAGAAGTTACACACAACACATTGCAAATATTTTTTTTATTTCCCAAAGGCATAGTATAAAAGGGGTATGAGGGTACCTGTGTTGGTGGGGTGTGAGGAAAGAATCAGTTGAACAGGGCATGATTTTTTGGGGGGTTGTTAACTGGGATTGGGGGGCACTTAATAAAAAAAGAAATCCTAAATAAAAAAAAATAAAAACCATAAGACATGATATAAAGGGGTCTGAGGAGGGTGCCTGTGTTGGTGAATGAATTAATCATTTGAACAGGGAATTTGTTTTTGTGGTTTTCTTGACTGCTATTGGGGGGACAGTTAATAAAAAAATAAATCAATAAAATTGAAAAATAAATTTTATGTAAAGTGATAGAGACAGGAACCTCCTGACATAAGCTGCCACTGGGGTGGACTGATACTTGACTTGATAGAGTATTTTGTAGCAAATTATTTGTCTGATTTGTTGTTAGAGGCCTTTGTAGGACTTAGACTTATTAGAGACCCAAGTCCTGAAGAAACATTGATTTGTAAGACTTAAGCTTGTTTGGCTCAAGCCCTAAGGAAACATTGATTTGTAGGACTTAGGCTTGTTAGAAACAACCCCCCCAGCAATTGTTTATTTTTTTGTAGGACTATTTTTTTTTTTAATTTTTTTATTTTTTTTATTTTTTTTTCAAAACACAAGCCCTGAGAAAAAAATGAAAATGCCCTACTGGCTTAATGCCAGCAGGTCATGTTGGCTAGTGACAACTGTCAAATGTACTCCTGAGTTGCAACTGCTGTTCGTACTGCTGCTGCTGAGTTGTTTAAGCAGAGATGATTAGGCAGATGAAAAGGAATGGGATCAACAATAGTAGTAACATGGAAGATGGATGATGAAGGTTCCACTTGCCACAACTGGCTCCAGTGATTTGCCTGAGGCAGTAGCAGCAGAATAAATAGCCCCAAGTATATGTGGAGAAAAGAAGAAGTTGGCCATTAAATCTTCTCCACCTGCCCCTCTTCCAAAATTATCATGGGTGTGTTGTTATTAGAATATATTTTTCCTTTGAGAGCAGGATCAGTGGATCTCCTCAGCAACTGCAATGTGCAGAGTATGTGTGTAGTAAATAACATCTGGGGGCACAACTGTATCCAAACACCATGACACCAGAAACCAAGTACTGCCACTATCACTGTACCCCTTTTGCACACCCGCTAAGGACACATGACAACTTGCTAACAGTTTAATAGTAGTGATGAACCCTCCCTGCCACCATCTTAGCATATTCTGCAGGATGGAATCTCCTTGGATGCCACTTGATGCACTGATTGTAATTCTCCTCCACCACACTGGCATGTGTGGTCAGTGCACCGCACAGTGTGTAATGGGTAGAGACGAATTGCCATATCCTAAAATCAACAGAGTGGCTATTATGAATGAGGAGGATTGGCAGAAGATGTAGTTACCCTAGAAGGTGATGTCGAGCTAGTTGTTTCACTCGTCCTGGAACTTCCAGTCTCTGCCTGGGTTGCTCTATTCCTCCTCCTCTTTGATCTCCGCCTTGTCTCTTGTTGCCTTTCTGGTGAGTCAGGGACAGCAACAGCGGTGCTTGATTTCTTTGGTGGGGGTTTGGCTTTAACATGTTTGGAGTAAATGTCATGGTGTCTGTGTTTCATGTGTGATATGAGGGCGCTTGTGCCAAGATGTGTTACCTCCTTTCCTCTTTTCACTGACTTGTCACAAATTGTGCACAGTGCCATTGCTGATGTCTGTATTGTGCCTGCTCCAACAGAAAAATAGTCCCACACCCATGATGACTTCAGAGGGAAGGGGAAAGGTGGAGAAGAATGGCCTCTTTGTTCTTGTCCTCGACATTCCCCATCATTGTCTGTGGCAGCTGATAATGTTGCTGCTGTTGCTGCTACTGCCTCTGCCTCAGAGTCAGCATTGCAACTAGGATCAGGAGTATTGCTACTGCTGGCAAGTGGAACCTGTCCTAGTCTCGCATCGCTTGTTGACCCCATTCCCACTGTGTCCACAGTGGTCTGCGGCACACTAACCTGATTCTCAGCATACTGCTGCCCTAGCATCTCAGCATCAGAAGGAATTAGAGCAGTTGCAAATTCCTCTAATTCCAAGATGTCCTTGCTAGTGGTGGTGGTGATGAGCATCCTCACTCCTTTTTCCCATTCCTTCTCAGTTTCTGCTAAAAAGTCCATCAATGTCTCTTCCACCCCAGCTTCTCCAGCATCATCATCACCACCACCACTAGTCCCTACATGCTGTTGTTGCTGCTGCTGCTCTATTCCAGACATCTCACTGCTGCTTGGAGGAGGTGACGAGCAGTGTGACAGAGGGTCCCCTAATGTCACTCTTGCCATTTCCTTTTTACCTGAAGAAGGCAGACTAGCACTAGCAGCAGTAGCAACAGGCACAGACAGCTGATCTGTGCCCCTGCTGGTGGTGATGGTATTAATTCTCAGCCTGCTCTCCTCCCCCAACACCAGTTCTGCCCTCTTCAGGATCATGTTGCACCTGGACACTGTAGTGAAGGGAAGGGGAGGACTCCCAGTCCCAGGGTCAGAGGATAGGTGTGGGCTCCCTTGACCGCTACACTGGATATTGTCAAATGTTTCTCCTACCACATCAAGTTCAGCAGCAGAGTCTTCCTCCTGAGTCTCACAGTCACTAATAAAATGAGGCTATTGTTGAATACCCCCTCCTTCACTCCTAAAGCTAACAAGCTGCTGCTGGTAGGACTTCTTGGGAATGGCAAGTGTGATTTAGGGTCCCTTGCTGTCACACTTGGTATCATTTTCTCCTCCCCCCCGAGTACTACAAGAAATTCTAGCAGCAGGCAAAGTATTGGTGGCAGCAGGTTCAGCACTGGCAGCAGGTAAAACACTAGTGGCTGCAATTACAGAAATGGTGGCACTGGCAGCAGGGGCAGCACGTCTGGCAGAAGGTACAACACTAGTGGCTGCAGGAAAAACAATGGTGGCACTGGCAGAAGGGGTAGCATGTCTTGCAGCAGGTACAGGCAGCTGACCACTCCTGTTCTCACTAGTACTACCCTTTTCTCCCTCCCTTCCTATTCCCTTTTCTGCCTTCTTTCTATTCCCTTTTCTTCCTTCCTTCCCTTTTCTCCCTTCCATCCCATTCCCTTTTCTCCCTCCCTTCTCATTAAATTCCTCAAGATCCCTTGGGGCAATTTAGGGGCACTGGACAGCCTTGGTTCAGTACTGCTAGTCACTTCCTCCTCCTCCTCCGACTCAGTGGACACATAATAAGGGTCCTTCTAGTTCCTCTTTTTGCTACTCATTGTGACAGGAGTCACTATGAGCCTCTCCTGCCTCAATTTTTCCAAAATATCACAGCAGAACAGCACAGCACAACTATCTCGCTCTGTAGCTGCTTCTATTGTGTCTGCCTTCAGAGAAAACATCACCTTTTTATAGCGGAAGTGTGAAAACAATGTAAATCAATGGGCGAAAACTTTCAAGCCATTGAAAAAATGGCGAAAGATTTTGGCCAATGGGCGAAAGATGCAAACATTTTAAGCACTAGTTTTAAAGCGGGGACATGGCGACAACTTTCGCCTATCCCTACTGTTGAATACATGTCTACAGCCTAATTCTTTAGTAGTTTTTTCCTTTGAATAATGCATCTCAGTCTATGAGTTGCATTATGGCAACACACAAGAAATATTGCATTACTCACTCTACTGAAGCACAGCACACATAATCTAAGTCATCTAAAAGGAATAGTATTATATCAAAATAAATAGTGTTCCGAATAATCTTCATATTTTTTTTACCCATTCTAAGCCACCTCCACTCCACACAATGTGGAATCCGGGTACTGGACCGGACAGGTTGCAGAGAGTGACAATCTTCATGCTATGACAATAAGAAAAACCCTGCCCCCCTTGAAGAAGGAGGGCAAGTTTTTCCTTATGCTCACTGAAGATTGTCCCTCACTGCCCTCTACTGGACCAGCTTGGAGGGGCAACGTTAAGTAGGTAAAAAGGGCAGGAGGGGCATAATTTATAATTCAATTACTCATGAACTACAACTCAAATAATATTGAAATACTGCTCTACATGGACAAAAAACTATGTAGACTACTCCAAGCTCCTATATTTTTATATATTACTATTGCTTTAAGTTCAATCAATATAAGAAAAAAGTTATAACATATGCATGTTTGAATATTGTAACAGGCACTTTTACATAAAGCAACTTACATTTTCCATTAATAGTCTATTACAAATCTTGGTTGCATAGATTGTATATGAGTCATTAATAACCAAAGATTACATTTTAAGAGACTTTAAGGTGCACTTGATCTAAAGCATATACATTTGTCTGATACATTTTCATTGAACCTTTTTTCATTTATTATAATTTACATATGCTCTTATATGGTGTCAGGTTTTCTTGTATGAGCTATAAGCTTGTTGATTAACCCTTTTTTCATTTTATTGTGGTACATATAACCAAACAAGGTATCATCCAATGTGTTTACCTGTTACGTCTAATATGTGTTTTATTATTTGAATTCCAAAATATATTTTGTAGATTTTTTTACATTTATTTTTAGTATGTTTTATCTGGTTTACAAATGTTACCTTATTGACCTATTTATTTTCATAAAATATTTTGTGTTTTACCAATCAAAACTGTAATAGTTTTTAAACACAAATTCAATTCTCAACACAGATAACTGTGTAGCATGGCAGACCATTCACAATATATTTAACTTTATTTCCTATAAAATAACTAGAATAAAAAAACAGAACGCTTCTTTACTGTCATTAAGAATTGTCACAGTGCCTCTAAGAAAGCTATCAAAAGAAAGTGCTTCTCTTCGTTACAACAAAAAAATGGAAATTTTTACTGTCTCAAAGGTTGCTAAAATTAGAATCTATCTATAGCAACACTTCATGCATTAGCTTCACAAATATAACAAATCGTAAGAAAGATTAATCTGGCTGAAAAGGAAACTGGCTCTGTAATTGTATCAGGCAACAGTATTTACCTGGAGAAAATTATTCTCTAGCCTAGGCCTCATCTGTTTGACTGAACATGAATGTCATAACCCCAATTGACTAGAACTGTCAAGGTGTCCTATTGAAAGAAGCAGATAGATTTAGCATTCTCTTGGGGAAAGCAAGACATTGTTCAGAATGCAAAATGGAATGGAGTCTCTGATCTGTTAGTAAATGAACAGCCTCAATGAAATGGCTAATTATAAAAGAACCTGTGTTAGATTAATACTTACATTGAATTAAAATTTTATACCTCTGTATCCATTTTAATTATTATTGAAATACTTTTGCTAGGGCAATTGTATTTTATTTGACAATCAGTATTTTCATTTTTCTAATGAGGCAGCCAATAAAGAACTTTGCAATCCATATGCAGGAAAAGTTTAAAAAATACCACAATGTATTTTTTCCTATTTTACTGTTTATAAAGGATGATAAAGGATGATAATAATTGGGTATCATATACATATAAATATATATATGGAAAAAGCTAGAACATAAGGAGAGAGCTATACTGTTACTCCAAAGACAAATAAATACAGCTCTGTAAATGCAATAGAATATTTATTCAAATATATATTGATAAAATCTTGTAGTAATTACTATTCCTATATTAACATATTACATCATACTTTAACAACAGTGACATCACTGGAAAATACAAATACACCTATCAGAGCTCAAAAATGTAATAAAAATATATAAAAAATATCAACAATACAAAAGAGTAAAAAAAATATGTAAAAAATAGTCACTGCATATAGAAGTGTGGAGATCTGATACTGGCAGAATACCCCTTGTTAGCGGGCAGGTACTAAATAGTTAATACAATATGAGTAATATATATATATATATATATATATATATATATATATATATATATATATATATAAAGACGCCAGGTTTGTGAGTTAGTCTTTACCTAACACATCCCTGAAGAAGTGCCTTAGTAGGTACAAAACTCGTTGGATACAGTGTTTCCAGATATTGTCATCTACACAGCAAGAACAGCTACCCTACAACGGACGGGAGGTACAAAACAGATACATATTGTATTGAGCAGCAGTACAGACCTACATCGTAACACAAAAATCCATTTAAAAGGATGGGAGAGGTATTGCAATTGAAGACTAATCAGCTGTATATACTACACATAAAGCCGGAGAACACCTCTGCCCGCTGAGATTGTACTCGTGGCTACTTTATTGCATCCTCTTGGGAATTCAAATACAGCAATAGCGGAGAAAATACTGTATTGCTCATATTGTATTAACTATTTAGTACCTGCCTGTGCCAATATCAGATCGCCACGCTTCTATATGCATGACTATATTTTATATATATATTTTTTAATCTTTTGTATTGATATTTTTTATATTTTTTTTATTACGTGTTTGAACGCTGATATTTACTTTTTTCCAGTGATATCACAGTTGTTAAAATATTATGTAATATGCTAATACAGGAATAGTAATTACTACAAGATTTTATCAATATATATTTGAATAAAAATTCTATTGCATTTACAGAGTTTGGAGTAACAGTCTAGCGCTCTCCTTACGTTCTAGTGTTTTCCCTGAATTTTGGCCCTTTTGACTGTTTCTCCTTAATTATTTATGTAATATCTTTAAAACCTAATAGTGGGATTAGAGGGCACCTTTTCCACCTGCTAGTCTGATATTTGTGGGTAGTTATATATATATATATATATATATATATATATATATATATATATATCTACCCACAAATTAGATTGATGTCTAATCGCGGCGAGAGTATTTGCATGTATCAGTGAAGAAGCATGTGTCAGTGAAGAAAAGGACTATACCATCAAGAACAGGGTCACCAAATGTGGAAAGATCAAAGTTAAGACAACAGACTGAATTAATCCCAAATTTGTCCATCTGCACTGGTACAACGTGGCAGATTATGGTCCATTAACTCGGTATGGCTTCACAACACAAAAAATGGCCTTCATTCCATGAAGTCTTGTGAGCTACTACCTACAGCAGTGGAAAGACCAGCTCAATAGCAGAGGGTGATAAGAATCACTGGGATTAATCAGGCTGCCTTTGGCCTTTAGACATTGGAAAGCTTAATATTTGATCTATGAGTACAGTACAGTTTCTTGATTAGAGGAATTAGTACAAGAATGGAATAACATCAATTGTGACATGATTGGCTTATGTGAGGTTCATAAAAATACAAAAATGTAGTCAAATTAGAAGATGGACACTGGCTATACTATAAAGGGACCAATGATGGATGATGTGGAGGAATCAGATTCTTGATTAACAAAAGACTGACAGATTAAGTTGTAAAAATAGAAGAAAGAATTGCTTCCTGTGCTATCAAACTAAACTGTTGTTATGTTCTTGGAATCATTCAAATTTAAGTCCCTACAAATATCTGAGGCAAATACAGTCAAGCTGATACCTTTATTGGCTAACTAAGTGGATATAGGATGCAAACTTTTAAGACCTCTCAGGTCTCTTCCTCAGGTTTGTTATTCAGATAAATATGAAAACATCTCTTAAATACAAGTACACATTTCATTATTTAAAATGGAAAGCAGATAAGATCAGCTCAGTCCAGACCCAGGTTCCTTGATCAGTTATTGATAAAGGGGTGTGATGTTAAAGGGATAGTAATACTTCGTTTTATCTTTATTTTATTTTGTAGGCATTAAAAAAACATGAAGAACGATGTAAGTCTTATCTCTCAAACCTTTATGGTTTGAGAGATATTCATAAGTAAAGCTTCCCCCTCCTTCCCCTTTTACCAAGTGTAAGTCATCTCTTCTTAGATGTGGAATGCAGTCCATAGACCAGACAGGTAAGAGCAGGGGACAATCTTCTTCCTATGAGTACAATGAAAGCCCTGCCCCCTTGACAAGTTTTTCAGGTTTTTCCCTTATCTTAATTGAAGATTGTCCCTCTCTGCAAGCTACCTGGGCACCTCCCTTCTGCTCTGACTGAGCAGTGTTACATCAGTAAAAGGGACGGGAGGGGGATACTTTGTCATTGAACTACTCTTGAACTACAACTCTGACAGAATTGAAATAAAGCTCTCCAAGGCCCAAATACTATGATGATTAATTAGAGCTTTTATTATGAAACATTACTGTCCTTTAAGTGCATTAATCCTCTGGAAGTGTCAAAGGTATTTACACTTACAGTGAGACTCTGTTGTTAAGGCTATTCCACAATGTAATAAAGGGTTAGAAATTCCCTATCCCTGTTTAGGCCATTATTAAAAATTTTAAACTGCAACATTAATTTAATCTACCATATTTTTCTCTCCCCCTGAGTGTGAAACAGACCCATCAATTTAGTCAGTTTAATGTCCCGGACGCTACATCTATTTTACCAAAAATGTAGTGGTGTCTCTGTCTTTTTGTTGATAACACTGGATCTGTGGTAATTAACCCTTATGAAGTGTTTGACCTGTTTCACCCACATAGAGAGCTGTTGGGCATTTTGCACAAAAGATGAGGTATATTAGATATGATGATTTGGTATGGGTGCCTTGGCTGATCTTATCTGCTATCCATTCTAAACAATGCAATGTGTATTTGTATTTAATAGAGATGTTTTCATATTTATCTGTATAACATGACTGAGGAAGAGACCTGAGAGGCCTTGTAAGTTTGCATCTTAAATATGAAGAAGTATTGCTAACCTCATAGATTTTTTTGGTCAAACTAACCGCATAGATTTTTTTGACTGGGTAACTAAAATAATAGACCAAGGGGGAGCAGTAGATATAGCTTATCTAAATTCCAGTAAAGCATTTGACACTGTCCCTTATAGAAGACTCATAAATAAACTGCAGTGTTTGGGGCTGGATGCAAAAATAGTTAAATGGATAAGGCAATGGCTGAGTGACAGGAGACAGAGGGTGGTAGTCAATGGAGAATATTAGGATGAAAGGAGTGTTACTAGTGGAGTACCTCAGGGATCTGTACTGGGACCCATTCTTTTTAATATTTTTATTAGTGATATTGCAAAAGGTATTCAAGGTAAGGTATGCCCTTTTGAAGATGATACCAAGATCTGCAATAGGGTAGACATTCCAGGGGGAATAAGCCAAATGACAACTGATCTAGGTAAATTAGAAGAATGGTCAAGAGTGTGGCAGATGCAGTTTAACATTGATAAATGTAAAATAATGCACTTGGGACATAAAAATCCAAAGAAAAAATATACTATTAAGGGTACTGTACTGTCAGAAACAACAGAGGAAAGGGATTTGGGAGTAATTATCGCTAATGACTTAAAGGTAGGCAAGCAATGTAATAAAGTGGTGGGGAATGCAAGCAGGGTACTGGATTGTATAGCTAGAGGCATTAGTAGCAGAAAAAGGAAAGTGGTCATGCCACTCTACAGATCTCTAGTTAGACCTCACCTAAAGTACAGTGTACACTTCTGGAGACCACATCTCCAGAAGGATATAGATACTCTAGAGATAATTCAAAGAAGGGCTACTGAAATGCTGACTGGTTTACAGGAAAATAAATATCAGCATAGACTAAAGGATCTGAACATGTATAGCTTGGAGGAGAGAAGAGAGAGAGGGGATATGATTGAAACATTGAAATACATGAAGGGATTCAACAAAGTACAGGATTGAAGTATATTTCAAAGGAGTAAAACTGTTAGGACAAGAAGCCATAGTCTAAAAATAGAGGGACACAGGTTTAGATGTAATGTAAGAAAGTTTTACTTTACTGAGAGGGTAGTAGATAAGTGGAATAGCCTACCAGCAGAAGTGGTAGACGTTAATACAGTGACAGAATTTAAACATGCATGGGATAGGCATAAGGCTGTCCTTAACTTAAGAAAAGACCAAGGACCAAAAAAGGTTTGAGGTTTTCACTGTAGAAAAATGGGCAGACTAGATGGGCCGAAATGGTTCTTATCTGCCATCAAATTCTATGTTTCTATGTTACCACGCTTGAGACCACTGCTATGACCAATAAGTAATATGTATCAAAAATCTGAGAAGGATAGCTTACATTTGACACATCCTAACCTTCACTAAGAAGGTTAAAGGGTTAAAGTGTAAAAGGTTGTGTTTTTTTCTGGGAGTGTGAATAGTTAATTAAGGGTGGGGTTTGTGAACAATCCCCTGTGTAGGCCTGTATAAATCTAGGTACAGGACTCAAAGAGTTTGCTCACAAATTGAAGTGTGCTCTGGATTAAGTGAATAGTTTGGACATCCCAGCATTGGAAAAGTGTTTTTGTGTTTACATCCTAACCAGCAGTAAGAAGGTTAAAGGGTTAAAGTGTAAAAGGTTGTGTTTTTTCTGGGAGTGTGATTAGTTAATTAAGGGTGGGGTTTGTGAACAATCCCCTGTGTAGGCCTGTATAAATCTAGGTACAAGACTCACAGAGCTTGCTCACAAATAGAGCGTGCTCTTAACTAAGTTCTCTGGAATAAGTGCACAGTTTGTGAAACACAGCAGTTAGTGCAACACAGGTAAATTAATTGTTTACATTTTGTAAGAACTCACATTTGCACCATACATGATGAGCAAGCTTGGAGAGCTCACTCAGTGCACATCTTGCCATATGTATGCATGCTTGGAACAGCAGTTCCAGGGTCCATACAGCTGTGGCAAATGTGAGCAAGTGGCCCTTCTAGAAGCTCAGATTGGAGCTCTAGAGAGTTATATTTCAACACTGAGAGACATTGACAACCTTGAGAGGAGTCTCTTGCTAACTGAGCAGAGTCTAGCTGGATCACCTAGCAAAGAGGGAGGAGATCAGCTAGAAGGGAACCAGGCACATAGCTGGGTGACAGTTAGAAGTGGTTGCAGTGGGGGAGGGAAGAGGGCAGTCAGTCCTGAGTTTTTCCATCCCAACAAACTTGCTCATTTAAGTGAAGATGTTGGGGAGGCAAACCCAGAAGTGGAATTGCTGGAGAAGACTGTTCTCCCTAACAGCCGGGAGAACAGCTCCTCTAGCACAGAGGGGATCCAGAGGAAAGTGAAGCCTAGGCAGGTTCTGGTGGTAGGGGACTCCATTATTAGGAGAACAGATAGGGTAATCTGTGGGTCTGATCGCAGCAACCGAATAATTTGCTGTCTCCCAGGTGCCTGGGTTCGGCATTGTCAGACAGGGTGGACAGATTATTGGGAGGGGCTGGAGATGGTCCAGCTGTCTTGGTGCATATTGGTACCAATGACAAAGTAAGAGGAAGGTGGAGAGTCCTAAAAGGTAATTTTAGGGATTTAGGCAGTAAGATTAGGAACTGGACCTCCAAGGTAGTATTCTCAGAGATACTACCTGTGCCATGCGCTACGCCAGAAAGACAGCGGGAGATTAGGGAGCTCAATGCATGGCTGAAGTCTTGGTGTAAGAAAGAGGGCTTTGGGTTTTTAGAGCACTGGGCTGATTTTGATTTGGGGTACAATCTCTATAGCAGAGAAGGATTGCACCTGAATGCAAGAGGGTCTCAAGTGCTTGGGGAGAGGATGACTAGATGGTTGGAGGAGATTTTAAACTAGGAAGGGGGGGAGGGGCCAATAAATACTGGGATAGATAGTATAGAAAGGGAAGGCAATGTAGTTAATAACCAGGTGGGAGGATCTGGGGGCGGGGTTAGTACAGATGATAGGGAGAAGCCTATAAACCACATCAAAATTAAATTACAAATGGCAGTGGCATAAATTGTATGCTTGCAAATGCCAGAAGTTTAACTGGTAAAATAGGGGAGCTGGTAGCTGAAATTGAAAACTATGACTTGATAGGCTTAACTGAAACATGGTGGGATGACACACATGATTGGTCAATCAATTTGGAGGGCTACATGTTATTTAGAAAAGATAGGTCAAACAAAAGAGGTGGTGGGGTCTGTCTGTATGTCAAACCAGCATTATTGCCTCAATTGCGGGAAGATATATGTGAAGATAGTAGTGAACATGTGGAATCCCTGTGGGTTGAAATAGTCACTGGGGGTAAAACTGGCCAGAAAATATTAGTGGGTATTTGTTATAAACCACCAAACATTGGTGACCTTGAAGAATCAAATCTATTAATGCAAATAGAAAAGGCTTCTCAAATAGGGAGAACTATAATTATGGGGGATTTTAATTATCCAGAAATAGACTGGAAAAATGGAACAGCTAATTCTGCTAAAAGCAGCAAGTTTCTGAACTTGTTGAATGACTATTTTTTATCACGACTAGTGCAGACCTCAACCAGAGGGAATGCATGTCTGGATTTGGTAATAACTGACAATGAAGAACTTATCTCTAACATCCAAGTTAGGGAGCACTTGGAGAATAGTGACCATACATGGTATCTTTTGAGATTAATTCAAAAATGCAATTTGGTATAGGTTCCACCAAAACACTGAATTTTAAAAAGGCCAATTTTAGCAGGTTTAATTCATCCCTTGGTCTCGTTGACTGGGATAAAATATTTTCAGGAAAAAACAGAGAAGGTAAGTGTAATGCCTTCAAAATAACAATGCAAAAATACACACATAAATTTATCCCTGTTGGAAACAAATACAAAAGAAGCAAATTAAAACCAATGTGGCTAACCAGTAAAGTAATTCATGAAATAAATAACAAGAAAGCTGCATTTAAACATTACAAAGCTGAGGGATCAGCAGAGGCATTTGCAGAATACAAAAATGTCAACAAAACCAGTAGAAAGGCTATTAAATTAGCTAGACTGGAGAATGAAAAAAAGATTGCTATGGAGAGCAAAAGTAACCCAAAAAAATTCTTTAAATACATTAATGGCAAAAAATTAAAGTCTGATAATGTTGGGTCCTTGTTATCTGAAACAGGTGAGATGGTCAAAGGGGACAGAGAGCAGGCAGATATTTTAAATAATTTCTTTTCTTCTGTTTTTACCAAGGAAGACCCAATGGACAAGAATCTGCAAACTACTTTTACAGAACAGTCACAGCAAGCATGGGACTGACTAACACAAGAAAAAGTGTTAAAACAATTGAATGGTGTTAAGGTAGACAAAGCTCCAGGGCCAGATGGTATACACCCATGGGTACTTAAAGAGCTAAGCCAGACCCTGGCCAGACCATTATATTTAATTTTCAGGGATTCTTTTATTTCAGGTGTGGTGCCCATGGATTGGCGTAAAGCAGATGTGGTGCCCATATTTAAAAAGGGATCAAAGTCACAGCCAGGAAATTACAGACCTGTAAGCTTGACATCTGTGGTAGGGAAGCTGTTTGAAAGGTTGCTAAGGGAATATATTCAAGAATTCTGCTGGAACAGGAATATCATTAGCAATAGCCAACATGGCTTTGTGAAAGACAGGTCTTGTCAAACGAACTTGATTGCATTTTATGAAAAAGTAAGTAATAATATAGATGAGGGAGTGGCGGTTGATGTGATCTGTTTTAGACTTTGCCAAAGCATTTAATACAGTTCCGCACAAGAGGTTACTGTACAAATTGAATGAAATAGGCCTAGGGGAAAATGTTTGTGTGTGGATTGGAAATTGGCTGAAAGATAGAATGAAAAGAGTGGTAGTAAATGGCAAGTTCTCCAGTTGGATAAAAGTGATAAGTGGAGTACCTCAGGGATCTGTCCTGGGTCCTCTTCTTTTTAATTTGTTTATTAATGACCTCCCAGAGGGCATAGGGAGCCATGTATCAGTGTTTGCCGATGACACAAAATTAAGTAAGGTAATAAAGTCTGAAATGGATGTGTCTTCATTACAAGAGGATTTGGACAAATTGAGTAACTGGGCAGGCAAATGGCAAAAGAGATTCAATATAGACAAGTGTAAAGTTATGCATTTTGGGTATAATAATAAAAATGCAACATATAGTTTAAATGGTGTTTCTCTGGGGAAATCTACTAATGAAAAGGATTTGGGAGTAATGGTAGACAATAGACTTAGCAGTAGCATGCAGTGCCAGCTGGCAGCTGCAAAGGCCAATAAGATATTGGCATGTATTAAAAGGGGTATTGACTCAAGGGAGGAAGATATAATTATGCCTCTTTACAGGTCCATGGTAAGACCCCACCTAGAATATACTGTTCAATTATGGGCGCCCTTTCTGAAAAAGGACATTATGGAACTAGAAAGAGTGCAGAGGAGGGCTACAAAACTAGTAAGGGGAATGGAAAGTTTTAGTTATGAAGAAAGGCTAGAAAAGTTAAACATGTACACACTAGAGAAATGGCTTCTTAGAGGGGATATGATAGCACTATATAAATATGTTCAAGGCCCATATAAAGGGCTCTCCAAAGACCTGTTCATTAACAGAACAGTACACAGGACAAGGGGCCACCCGCTTAGACTTGAGGAAAGGAGATTTAATCTACAACAGCGGAAGGGTTTCTTTACAGTAAGGACAATAAAGGTATGGAATTCACTTCCTGAGGAGGTGGTGCTATCATATACATTAGATGCCTTTAAAAGGGGCCTGGATACTTATTTAAAAGAGCATAACATAGAGGGCTATGTACGTTAGTATTGGGATTAATACTTAGTTAGGGCTTGTTGATCCAGGGAGAAATCTGATTGCCATTTGGAATCAAGAAGGAATCCCCCCCCATTCAAGCCATTTTAAATTGCTATATTGAGGGTTTTTTTTGCCTTCTTTTGGATCAACGATGGTAAACAGGAATAGGAAAAGGGTTGAACTGGATGGACGCAAGTCTTTTTTCAACCTAAATTACTATGTTAATATGTTACTATGACACAAACATGACAATGGTAAATTAGCTGGTATTCCTGTGCTGAGGGGACTTGTGTGGAGGAAGGCACAGAGAGAAAAAAGAGAAAAGTAAAAGTTCAAAAGACTTTATTAACAACAAAACACAACAAGTTGAAAACACACAGGAACAGGAGGTCAGTGTCCAGAGCCAGAAGGGTAGTTAGCCAAGCCAGTGTCCCGAGCCAGAGGGGAGGTCAGCCAAGCCAGTGTCCAGAGCCAGAAGGGTAGTCAGCCAGGCCAGTGTACAGAGCCAGAAGGGTAGTCATCCAAGCCAGTGTCAAGAGCCAGATATCAGCAGAGTCGGGGCAGAGACAGGATCAGGCACCAGATAGGTTATAAGAAAAGCCAAGGTCATACATGAATAGCAAACTCAAGAGGAGATACTCAGACACCACGCAAAGGTGACTGCACTGAGATAAAGAAGGCAATAAATAGGACTGCTAAGGAGTGGCACTTTCAGAGAAGCCTGCCGAGAATGGCTTTAACAGGTCCTATTTGCACGTCCAATTGAAAATCAGCTGGAACCAGCCAGGAACAGACACTGGACAGAAGCACCAACACTGGAAAGCAGCCAACCTTTGCACCCGTATCAGAACAATGGAGCGCGGAGGAACCCAGGTAACGGCAAGCAGCCCGGAACCCTGACAACTTGCTTGTCATTTCAGAACTGGGCCTTCCTTTTAGGGTGGACTAGACTGATGTGCAAATTGAAATTTCTTCTCTTTCATGACACTACAGATCTAAAATGTGATGCTTCTAATGACTAGCTATGGAATAAGCAATATCTGTTTTTCTTCATTCTCAGTGAGCATTTAGCATATTTTGGCTCTATACTATCATTATAGTCATTATTCTCTTGAAGAGTGAACATTGTCTCAGTAACAATGTTTTCAAATTTTTGTATTAATATTATACATGACCTTTTCTTCAAGTATACTTTTTTTATTAAGTTCCTAATTACCTTATGGTTTATAGTCTTTTTCAGTAGCTAAATTAGCTCATAAGAGTGCTGTATACTTGTCACAATTTTCTTGCTTAGTGTTCATAAGCTCCACATTTCATTTTTATGACATTTGTCATTTTTAGCATGTTACAGTGTTTTTGTTTCTGAAGTTGGGTCCTTTAATGTGAAAATACTGTAATTGAATTGGAAAGCAGTAAAATTTCCAACTATGTAGGGAAAGAGTTGAAGTACATTTTACATTAAGATAAAGGGCTTTTTTCATTGAATAATTGACTTAATTGGGTAATTTTTATTCAACTAGTGCTGGCTGGAATTACCAATAATTAAGGTGATATATACATATATTTGTGTTAATTAGCATTACTGACATTTCCTCAGATGTAATGTTAAGGTCTTTAACTGCCATAAAATAAATGAAGAATATTTTTCTAAATGCATTGGGTTTTTTTGCAACAATGCAATCAGTCATTCAACATGCACTAGTACCATATTGTTATCTAGGTTTAAATACCATTAAATTGGGTAATAATAGCAACTATACCCAAAACATACTTGAAAATGAAAGACAATCTCAGTTGTATCCTTCCTAGTAAAATAAATTGATATTATTAATTGCTTTACTTGTTTCAACAGCAGATTGCAGGCTTTGCTATACCTTACATGTCCCATATTCAATGTATTGGTTAATAATGATTAATTTACAAACGTCACTTATAATTTATTTGCTTTTGTTGCTGTTTTATTTAAAGTTTTAATAACAGTGTGAGTTTTAGCAATGTTCATTGAACAAATAAATAAATATCCTATATAATAATTTGTTAAGTTGTGTGTAACGCCCGACATGCGCAGTAGACACTGCTGTGCGTGCTGCAGTCATGCGCAGTACAGACTGCCCGCGCCGCGGCTGATACAGAGCTGGGCGCTCCAAAGGAGCGTCCAGCTCTGTATCAGCAGTGGCGTGGGCAGTCTCTGCCGCGCGTGACTGCCCCGCGACCGGCTGCCAGAGGCACTGTGGCCCGTGTAACGGGCTGTTCAACTAGTAATAATATAAATTGTGATTATTTTCATTGATTTGTGTACCCTTTGGGTAACATTTTGTCACTCTAGTCAAAAGGTGTTGACTGTTTCTTGATTCTGCCAGCAGCTTAGTTATGAAATGATGATCAACAGCTCTCAATATTGCACTTTCAAGTAATCCAACTGAAACAAAAGGTCAGTATCCTGGTAAGAGTTCAGATATTAAAGCAGAAAACAAGTTAAAAAGTCAGATTATATTCAAGTTATATTCAAAGTTTGCAGCTAATCCCCAGATTAAGGAGAGGTACTCCTTTACTCAGAGCAAATACAATTCCAACGATATGTGTTAAAATAATGAGTATAAAGTTAACCCTTCAAGTGCCAGAGGGGTATGCAATGCATTACTTTGCAATGTGTTGATTACCCCTCTGGCACTCAAAGGATTAACATTTCAAGAACTAATCCTCCAAGAATATTCTCCTACACATACATCTTTGTATGGATATATGAAACTCTATCCATGCAAAACAAGTATGCAGGGAAAATGTGCAGTTATATAACCCACAACCTAGATGTACTCTTTGTACCTCTTTTGAATTAATATGGATATCATACACATTATAAATTCACACCTGTATTCATATGAGAAGAAACAAAAATATTACAGCTATTTAATAAGTGTAAATAGCCAATATTTAAAAAAAAAATTCTACTGAATTTCAATTGCCCCATTGCAATTCTCTAAATTATTAAATGTGGTATGTATTAGTAAGAATGTTTAGGAGAAAACAGACAATGAGCCTTATACAGAAAATAAATGATTGGCTTTTCTGGAGCAAACTAAATGCTCCACAGGAGAGAAATAAAATTCCCCAAACTTTAAACTTAAATTGGTATTTTAACCTCTTAAGTGATAGGAAGGTCCTCAACATATTATTTCACATGTTGAATATCTCTCTATCTAACATTTAACCCCTTAAGGACCATCCGTGCACACACGGTGCGTTCACTTAAGGACCAGGGACCTTTTTTTTTTTTTTTTTGCAGAATCCAATTCCGGACTCCCCGAACGGCATGCAGCCTTAAGGGTATGGGTATAACAACCCATGATGGTCCAGGACCGTCATGGGTCCTTAAGGGGTTAAAAGTCTCAGCTAAATCAATGTGAAGTTTTATTTGTAATTATAAAATAAGTATAAAGATGGAAATGGTCTACAGCAGGGGTTCTCAACTCCTGCCCTCAGTTGCTACTAACAGGCCAGGACTTAGGAATTCCCCTGCTAGAGCACATGTGTGGTGATCAGAGGCTCATTCACACCGATTAACTTACCTGTGCTTTCACAAGGAAATCATCAAATCCTGATCTGTTAGTGGCCACAGGTTGATAACCACTGGTCTACAGTATATATTCACTGTTGAGTCACTGTGGACTCAAAATGAAAAGAAACTGTAGGTTAAAATGAAACAAAAACTAAAAAGAGGGTGCAGAAAGGAGAAACTATGAAGTTAATAACATCCAGGGGTACTAAAATACCAGGGACAACCCTCTTTCTATATACAGTATAGCAATTTGTTAAAAAATGAACAACAAATGTCGTATAATGGAATGCCTCCATGGAGACAAGCATTTACCAGTTTCTGTTAGGAGAAAGAGAAAATTGGGGACACGATTTTAGGCCAAGGTTCACATGTTCAGCCTCTCCTTTTCTTAACCACCTCTTAACCTCTCAAAATACACCCTACATAATTGTGTTTCACATGATTTACTTTGGTTCCACTAGACTGGATGTGCACAGTTCTATAGAGAAGGAAACAATCTTTAAATGCTCCCCATTTGCCATTCAGATATACATTTTAATCCATTACATGCCTGATATACTTATAGTGCACCAAATAAGAAGTAACAACATTTCACGCATCATTTTTTATCTCATCTAATAAATGACCATTGCAAAACCATGGAACCTTTTGGGAAAAACACAATTTACTGTTTTTTCCATGGAAATTCACATGTACAGAAAAATCTTAAAATAGCCACAACTTTGCTACCACAAATGAAATACCTGTAAGAGCTTTCCAATTTCTGCATATGCCTTCTATGGCAGCAATAATTCCTGTCCAACATTGCTGTTGTTGAGTACTGAAGTAGAGAAATCCACAGTTGAATGTATAAATTGTTAGCAGACTAAGGGCTCAATTCAGTTGTCCCCAATAAAACTGTCAGTAGGGCAAAAATTGATATTGAATGGTACACAACCAGTGGTACCATCAGAACCCAATATCATGACGAGCATTGGAACACAAAACCCATCTTGTGGTCCAATGTTGGTTATGTGTTTTTTGTTCCCAATACTCATGCTAAATAGAGCTAACTCTTGTCAAACCGTGAGCTCAAAAGCCACCCTCCAAAATACTAACCCTTCATTACCCCTAACATTAATAATACATTGAAACAATACTATCCCTAACTCTATCCTATTATCTATACACCAGAGCTGTAACAATTAACTGTCATATACTGTAAGTCTTCTTCTGTTATATTCTATCTTCTATTCTCTTAATCTGTAATCTTCTTTCTTCTAATGTTCTTGTTATCTTTCTTCTTCTTCCATTTACTAAAATCTTGTGCCTCATTGAAAAATGAAATAAAAGTTAAAATCATAAATGCCCCATAAAGTAATTTGCTCAATAAATATACACTGTCACTGCCTCCTCTGGCAGCTGCAGTAAAGCAGATAAAAAATATATCTACCATAAACCTCTTAGGCCGTTGACCGAGCCACACTAAGGGACATTTGAACAGAGACTGGCTATTACATGGCCTGTCTCTTTTCAAAATGATTCCAAAGCTTCCATTGGCTGGCATATGGAATTACGCCCCACAACCCAACCACTGGAAGTTTGGGAACCATTTGAACAGAGTCTCGCTATATAAAAGCCAGTCTCTAATCAAATGTTCCTCAGTTTGGCTCAAGCAATGGCCAGAGAGGTACATATGGGGTGGGACAGTGTACATTTATTGAGCAAATCACTTTATGAGACATATATGATTTTAACTTTTATTTCTTTTTTCAGTGAGGCACAAAAGTTTTCGAAGAGGAAAAAGAAGAATGATACAAGAAGAAGGAATATAAGAAGAAATAAGTTCACAGATGAACAAAATAGAAGATTACAGATGAAGACTTATAGTGGATGACATGTTCCTGTGAGAAATTTCCCGAAAACCACGTTGTTGACCACTTTTTCATGGGAAAATCTGCTTTAAAAACAGTGATGAAAATTTTCACATTTTCACCCATTGGTCAAAATTCTTCACCATTTTTTCAATGGCTAGACGTTTCTGCCCTTTGATTTATGTGGTTTTCACCTTTTCTCTATAAAAACGTGACATATTTGCAGAAGTGAACACAATACAAGCAGCTACAGAGCAAGGTAGACGCGCTGTGTTGTTCTGCTGTGATCTTTTGGAAAAAATGGAGGCAGGAGAGGCTCATAGTGACTGCTATCATTATGAGCTAAAAAAAGGAGGAGCTGGAAGGACCCTTATGTTTCCCCTGAGTCTTAGGAGGAGGAGGAATTGAGTACAGCTGAATCGGTGCTGTCCAGTGACAGTCCCCCTAAATCACCCCTAGGGATCTTGGGGAATTTAATGAGAAGGGAGGGAGAAAAGGGTAGTACTAGTAAGAGCAGGACAGGTCAGCAGCCTGTGCCTGCTGCCAGATGTGCTGCCCCTGATGCCACCATTTCTGTACCTGCTGCCAGATGTGCTGCCCCTGCTGCCACTAGTGTTGTGCCTGCTGTCAGATGTGCTGCCTCTGCGTCAACCAGTGCTGTTCCTGCTGCCAGTGCTGCCCCTGCTGCCACCAATGCAGTGCCTGGTGCCAGTGCTGTGCCTGCTGCCACCAATACTGTGCCTGCTGCCAGATGTGTTGCCCCTGCTTCCAGTGCTGAACCTGCTGCCACAATTCTGTACCTGCTGTTAGACATGCTTCCCCTGCTGCTACCAGTGCTGTGCCTGCTGCCAGTGCTGAACCTGCTGCCACCAGTGCTGAACCTGCTGCTAGTGTGTCTTGTGATACTCAGGAGTGGGTAAGGAGATTGTGATGCCAAGTTTGATAAGAGGGGACCCTAAGTCACACTAGCCATCATTAAGCAGTGCCGCCAGTGCTAGTACTACAACTACTGAGGTGCAGCAGCTTGTTAACATTATTAATATTAATTAATAATATTAATAGTGGCTGTGAGGAGGAAGACTCCGGGGCTGAACTCGATGTGGTTGGTGTTAGTAGTAGTAGTAACAGTAACGGTGAAGCAGCCAGTGGGACTAGTGTTAGGGGTGTAGTAGGGTAAGCATTTGAAAGCGTCCAGACTAGTGGTCATGGAAGCCCTCACCATTCCTCTGGGATTCCTCTTCCCTTTACTACAGTGTCCAAGTGGAACATGATCAGGAACAGGCCAGAACTGTTGGGGGAGAGCTGGTGCAGAAATAATAATACCACCACCAACACCAGGATCACAGATCAGCTGCCTGTGCCTGCTATTATTGCTGCCAGTCGGCCTTCATCACATCACCAAGAAAAGACAAGTGTGAAATTAGGGGACCCTCTGTCACATTGCACGTCACCTCCTCCAAGCAGCAGTGAGATATCTGGAATAGAGCAGCAGCACATAGTGACTAGTGGTGGTGGCGGTGATGATGATGCTGGAGAAGCTGCGGTGGAAGAGACGTTGATGGCCTTTTTAGCAGAAAATGAGAAGGAATGAGAGATGGGGATGAGAATGGGCATCACCACCACCACTAGCAATGGGCTTTTGGAATATGCAGAATTTGTTACTGCTCTAATTCCTTCTGCTGCTGAGATGCAAGGACAGCAGGATGCTGAGGAGCAATTTAGTGTGCCACTGACCACCGTGGGCACAGAGGGAATGGGGTCAACAAGTGATGCAGGACTAGAACAGGTTCCACAGTGGCAGCAATACTCCGAGTTCTGGTCCTAGTTTCAGCAACAGCAGCAACATCATCCACTGCCACAGACAGTGAAGGAGAATGTGGAGGAGAAGAAGAAAGAGGCCATTCTTCTCCACCTGCTCCCTATTCCCTGAAGTCATGGTTGTGGGACTATTTTTCTCTTGGGACAGGACCAGTGCAGTCATCACCAATGGCACTGTGAACAGTTTGCGACAAGTCGGTGAGAAGGAGAAAAGAGGAAACAATTGTGTTTCCAGCTGTTATTTACCACACACTGTGCACAAGGCAGTTGCTGAGGGCACAGTTCCTGCTCTCAATGAAAACAAATTATATTCTAATAGCAACATACCCATGATTTTGGAGGAGGGGCAGGTGGAGAAGAATTATTGGCCAGCTTCTTCTTTTTGCCACATATACTGAGGGCTACTTATTGTGCTGCTACTGCCTGAGGCATATCACTGGAGCTAGTTGTGGCAAGTGGAACCTTCATCATCCATCAACCATGTTACTACTGTTGTTGATCCCATTCCCTTTCAGCTTCCTAATTATCCTTCTGCTTAACCAACTCAGCAGCAACAGCAAGAACATCAGTTGCAAATTCCGTATCTACATCAGGGCAATTGACAATGGCCAGTGGCCACTGGCCAACAGGACATCACCTGCTGACAATATGCCAGTAGGGATTTTTTTTCCTTAGGGCTTGTGCTTTAAAAAAATAAAAAATAAATAAAAAGCAATTTTGGGGGTTTATTTCTAACAAGCCTATGTCCTACAAATCAATGTTTCTTCAGAGCTTGTGCCTTTAATATGTCTAAGTCCTACAAATCAATGTTTCCTCAGAGCTTGGGACAAATTCTTGGGATGATCTAAAAATCATTCTCTACAAAATACTCTATCAAGTCAAGTATCAGTCCAACCCAGTGGCAACTTATGTCAGGGGTTCGTGTTTCTCTCTATCACTTTACATACAAATTTTATTTTATTTTATTTTTATTTTTAAATTAAATGTCCCCCCAATACCAGTCAAGAAACCCCACCAAAAAAATCCCCTGTTTAGCTGATTCCCCAGACTCCACCCACCAACACAGGCACCCTCCTCAGACCCCTTTTATTCCATGTGTTATGGGGTTTTTTGTTTGTATTTAGGATTTATTTTGTATTAACTGCACCCCGATCCCAGTAAACAAACCCCCCAAAAACATTCCCAGTTCAACTGATTATTTCCCCACATTCCACCAACACAGGCACCTCATGCCACTTTTATACTATGCCTTTGGGAAATAAAATAATATTTGCTATGTGTTGTGTATAAATTCCACGTTCCCATTGATTTCAATGGAATGAGCTAATTGAAAAAAGCATAAAATCAGCACTTTTTGCAGGAAATTATTTACCAATATTTCAGTATTTTGGATGTATTGATATGGGGCTTATGGTCCCATATCAATACATCCATTGGTCACTTAGCTTTTTTTTTCTTAGCTTTTTTATTTCAATTCCAGTGTCAGTTGTCTATGGCAATATCAACCTCTTCGAATAACTCTGGCACAGTTGTCCTTGAAAAATAACTGTGTCTTGGGATATACCAGTGGGGCAACATATGACATCAGTTCTTTAAAAACCCTATTTTCAACAAAAGAATTAGGCAATTTTTGTATTATTTAGATAAAAAAAATTTTCTAAGAACTCAGTAAGCGTGGGTTTGCAGCACACAGAAGAAAAACTGTTGACGTTAATTGATTTAACACTATGACTAGTGGTGGAAATGGTGATAAAGGTGAGTGAGGACTCTTGCTGTTACCTCCAACTAACTCAGTGTCATCCTCTTGTGCTTTGCATTTGAACAACAACAGTAGTAAATATAGGCGTTATTGTTAATGAGGTTGTTGTCCAACTCTCTGAGACATTGACAAGTCTTTTATTATGTGCTCATCAGCCGTATACACTTTTAGCAGTACTTCTACTGCTGCTAGTCATTGCTCCTATGATGTGCTGCTGGTTTGTCTCCCAAGTCCCAGCCAGACCTGTGGTTGTGTTTCAGATGGAATCTCTATGAAGAAGTGAGATTGTGTTAGCAGGGCTTACAGTATGATAACAGCATGCTTAGAGAAAAGACTTGAGATTATCACTTAAGAAAGGAATAATACTAGAAGACGTGACAGGGTAGGCTGAGTCAACATATTCACTCTCTCTTTACAGGTTTTCAATAACTGAGGTTAAAGAAAGATTGGCATCCAATGAAAGGGACCCAGAGTCAATAACACGGTTAAATAACATAAGTAAAAGGAGGATAATTCTTTTAGAAATACTTTATAATAAATAATGCTATATTCATCAGTCTTTATCTAGAATTGTTTTTAAGGGATTTAATCACCAGTTCAATTTGCTGTAACTCTATGGGTCCATTAAGAATCTCCTGACCTGCCTGATTAAGCTTACAAATTCCTAGACCAGCTACAAATTCTGAAAACAACTTGAAGTTATCCTGTTTTTTTTTTTAAAAGATCTGAAAGATATCTGTCAAAGGTCAAGACAATGTAACTGACTCTGGAACTAACTCCCAAAGATCCACTGTTCATTTTTTAATATGATGAGTTTATTTTCTCTGGGAAAGTTGGTGAAACATAAATTTATGGGGATTATTTGATCAGATGTAATATTTTTGTTGTAGCCACACCAAATCAATGTTTAATTCAGTATCCTGTAAGATGTATAAATCCCCAATAAATACTTGGGGATTTTGTGTGTTTACAAAGTAGAGAAGCCAAGTCATTTTCCAAACTCTTAATATAGCAGATTATAGCTTAAATCAACTCTTAGATAACGTTATCCGTTCACCCCCTAATTGCCACCTTATGCAGTAGCCACAGAGTTTCATCGGACACCTGTCAATTGTCAATAACATTAAAATGGAGTTATCTTTTCCAATTTGACCTCTTTCACTGCTTTATTTAATAACATGCACTTATTAAGTCTCCATCTCCTTTACTGACCAACTCTAGATGTTACCCTAAGTCACAAAAACAGCGAGATGTCCAACCATGGTTCCTGGACAATCTTTTAAATGAAACATAACCTAAAAGTCAATGATCTACTAAAAAATTATCAATTCTTGACCAAGAGGGGAAGTTTGGAGAAAATGTATAATCTTTCCTTCTGGGAAACTGTTACCTCCAAGGATCTACCACTCCCAGCCCATCCATAAATGTTGAAATCAGCTTATCAAAACTTTCCCTATAACCTCTTCTGAGTTTGAACAGTCTAAAGAGCACTTTTAGTAGATGTTAAAATCATCTGTCAACACAAGCAAGTTTTCCTTTTGTTCAAAATTTCTTCTTTTAACCCTAAGAAAAACTCTTTTTTTTCCCATTCAGGACCATAAACACTGACAATTGTAATGGAGATGCCAGAAATACTGTCAACCAATATTAGATAATTTCCCTCTTCAGCTCCCAACACTGTGTCCTCTACAATGGGGATTGGATTTTTTATTAGAATTGCAACTCTATTACACTTGCCCAAATTATAGCTTACATAGAATCTTTTATAATTTGGATTTATAAACATCAGAATGTTCAATCTACTCATCTTCATCTCTTGATTAAAATAAAATCAGGTTGTGATCTTTTAAACTCAATAAAACTCTTTTCTTTTGTTAATAGAAACCTCTAACATTGCTTGCGGCAAAGCATCAGTAATCTATTAAAATAGACCCTACCCGCATTTAATTTCAAAGCTATAGCCTACTGATTTACAAGTGGCTATACTTGAAATTCCTGCAGGGCTCCAAGCCCCCTCCCCACTTAAAAAAAAAAGAAAAAGAAACAAAGAAGCCCTCCTGCCCAATTATACATACTTCACTTGTCCTCAAGGTTCCTAGGCACTTCCCACTGCTGTTAGCTGTCTGGTCCCAGGACCAGATTCCACATCTGACGGGAGGTGGCTTACACTAGGTAAAGTGGGAGGGAGGGGGATATTTTATCATTCAATTACTCTTGAACCCTGACAGTACTGAAATAACACTCGCCATAGCCCAAATACTATGAAGAATAATCGGAGCTGCTTTTCTTCTGAAACATTACTATCCCTCTAAAGTGGTAGCTCCTTTGTTTTGTGAGATCTGCTCATTATGGCAAAATGTCATCAAACTTTACACCACCTGAAAAATGATTTGCAGAAATTAGAAAATTACCTGGAAGGCAAAATGTCTCAGATTAGATAAATAGAATTTAATTATTTATCTGTTGTTAAATAAGCACACTCTGGATGTATATATGCAATACACATATATTAGCAACAGATTAAATGTCCCAAATAATCATAGACAGGTAAACCATGTAAATATTATGGTTATAAATGCAACATCATGTAAGCTATACAAAGAACATCACTGCAAGGGTTAATCAAACCTATGAATAGATACAAAGTACAAAAGAATTGTAAATGCAAATCCAAGATGGATTTTCAGAATTTTTACCACTTGAGGTAACCATACCAACAGACAAATCCCAGACATTTCAGTACAATGATATACATACAATGAAATCAGCTATACATGAATCACAAAAATCTCTTAAAGGAACCATGCACTAATTGAGAAACAAAGAGAAACTTCCAGGATAGCAACCAACAAAGAGTTGACAATGAAGCAGCAGCATCACTGACCATCTCAGAATTCAGATACCATGTGCATCACATACACGCTGTTGTCATGACAAGTCATTCACATCCCACTCACCTGTATATGTTTAGAACAAACAAACATGTATCCTGCATATATCATTAATTTAATATATATAGCAAAGATACTAATCTAAGTCAAACCCTTAGATTCATTCTTGCAATCCCTTAATGGATCTATACTACCAACACTCTATCCCACACAACTCTATTATTTGGTAAATAAATTATCTTGTATAACCTTCTGGAGATATGCTAGCCAGTACTGCAGAATACTACTTCTATGTGACAATTCTCCTAGGGTAGCCAGCCCTCTAAGGATGATCACTAAAGCTACCCCAAAAATATTGGTTAATAATAAATCTTAGAAGTTGTGCAGGAATATTTATTAGAAAATGTATATTTACAATCCTTAGATTGAGTCGTGATCTGTGTGGTCTGTATGGATCTTCATTTGCCTGGAAAATCCATTCACAGGTCAGAAGGAACCATGACAATGAAAATAAACAAAAGCCAGAAAAAGCCTCAAAAGCTCCTTTCTTCTCTGCCCAGTACTTTTAACATAAGCATATTCTTTAGCTAAGGGCTCCACCTATCAGTCTTTTTGGTAAGCTATCCCTTAGGAGTTAAAATATGGGGTTGAACTAAGTTTTAGAGAGCGTCTGATTAATTAAAAAGAAGATAAAGTTTTCATAACTTTTACATTTATCAACCTTTCTAAAAAATAACTTTACACCAAAATATGGTGCTAAGAGATTGCAAATTGCATGGGTAAATATTTTAAAGAAAACATCTGACCTATTAATAATAATTGGTATTTATGTTCAGAAAAGAAACATTGGAATGCCTGGCATCACTGACTCCCTTATTTAAAGAAGAGGGGGACACCTACCCCCATAGATAACAAATGTTTTTTCTAGAGGAAGGGAGTACAAGTCTTATCTATATGTGTCCTTTGGAATATAATTAAAATCCAAATATAAGACATCTGGAATCAGAAATATTTTTGTCTTGAACATACACAGACTTAAAATAAAAATCTAAGGGCAGACAAAATGGCTTCAACAGTCCATTATGATACTATCTTTGTTACCTACATAGGGCAATCTCTCTGATAACATATATAATACCATGTGTGAAACCCATAAGAAGACACTCACCATATCAGTCAGTAAAAGATAATTGCCAATAACAGGCACCTTGAAGCTCTCCTAAGGCAAAACCCCACATTTATAGACTTGAGAGGCTTCAACAAATCCAAAGCACATTCTATATTAAGTAAAGAAAAAGGGATGGGTGGACATTTTTGATTCAAAAGAGAAACAGGAGAAAATTTTTACATTTTTTCACCAGGTTGTAAATGTTTTGTGGAAAGTGCCATTTTTTCACTTTTTTCGTCTAGCTCATTGCATAGAAATCAAAGGGAAAACTGAATTTCTCCCCACCACATGGCAAGTTTATTTTCTTTAGTGGGTTCAATTAAGAGCATATATGAATTTGGACCAAGTTCCACTTGGTGTAATACATTAATTACTTAATTATTAGTATCTCCAAGGAACAGGAGAATATCATCTGCATATAATGCCAATTTTTCTTCTCTATCCCCCAGCATGAAAGCCTGGATCCTTTCTAATCTTTATTGCTATTTGCCCAACCACCATGGCAAACATAACAGGTGACAGGGGACACCCCTGCCTAGTACCCCTACTCAAGCAAAAGAGATGGATCTGGTATTACCCTTTAACAACCTGGCTTGAGGTAATGCATAAAGAAGCTGCATAGAGTACACCATAAGTAATTCCACTGAATGAAATCAAATGCCTTTGTGGCATCCAAGCATACCATTATCCTGTTCCCTGTGTTGTTATGTCTGCACTGTAAGGGTAAGAGTAGTTGAATGAGGTTATAGAAGGTGATCTTGCCCAGCAGAAATTCCGACTGATCAGAATGTATTAAAGTAGTAATAACCTGATTAATCTACTGGGGAGGATTTTAGCAAATCTCTTCACATACACTATCTGCAGGGAGATCAATGGTAAGAGTCACATTTTCTAGTATCTTAGCTATGATGCTATGATAAGTGCCTCTGTTGAAGTGCAGCACCTGCAACACCTAGTAGTAGTTGCTGCACAACATCTATCCCCAGTAGTAGTAGCAACTCCTAAGGAACCCCCCATCTATGAATTCCACAGTATGGAGATATTTTACTTATGGTTATGATCCAAAAGCTAAGCATGTTGCTATCTGTTGTCTGTGAAAGAGGCATGTGAGCAGGGGGAAAGCAAGACTGTCACTGAGATTCCACCTGAAGTAAAATCATAGGTCTGATTGGGTGGCACCATGAACATGTCAGAAGTGCCACAACTAGAAGCAGCAGAAGTACTCCTAAAAGTTCCCAGGGCTCTGGGGTACATCATAGAAGTGCTGTTGATATATCATAAAGTTCTTGGAGATGACAAAAGTCATAGAGTGCCCACTCATACTGTCATCACCTCCACAAGTTATATCAATAAAGCAATAAAGTTACACAGTTCTTCCAATATGTACTGCCATCCCTCAAGTTTTTAAAAGAAGTCAAAACTTGCAGTTGGTGAAAAGTGTGAAAAATTTTGTGTAAATGTGCTGATTTTTTGCTTTTTCCGCGATAAATTTCACCTTTCCGCCTATTTTGACACATTTCCCGCATATGTTAACACATTTTTCGCCTATATTTCCTATAGGTACTACATTTCCCACTGTAATATTACTTCTTGTGAGGGCTGAAGTTTAGAAATAAGTGGCTGAAAGACAAAGTTGTGAGTCCTACAGCAAAATATGGCTTGAAAAATGTGTTAGCATGCAGAATGCATTTGTCCTTTGTCCACAACACTTTCTTGCTTAAGTGACACTGGCACATATTCAGGATGATATCAACTAATTAAAAAAAATAAAGTACAACTTACAATGTGGCAGATATGTAGTGTAGTGGTGGGGGGGACTGGCATGGTGTGATTTGTGTATGTATTTTTACCATTGTCATACTCTATCCTCCTTCTCAGATTATTGGTACTTATCGGTCATAGCAGTGGTCCCATGTGGGGTAGATGGTGGCAACCTTTCTTCACATCCATCATCCACCTTCTCATCTGTGCTGCTGTTAATATATTTGTCCTAGCTTTGTCTGTCATGTGTGGTTTCTGCTACTACTACAACTACTGGAGCTGGATGTTGATGTAATTCTACTATCACTACTACTAGGTGTCAAAGGTGCAGCACTTATAGCAGCAGCACCAGAGGCACTCGTCATATCTAACACAACCTGTGTTGCTGGGTACTCAAAACAGGTGTGTGTAGCTGAGTGGGACTTGGACTTTGAAGAGGCAGTGATGCTGAGGATGACTGATAGGGTGACTGCGTACCTTTTGACATCTGTACTTGTCCAGGGTCAAACTTTCCACTGGCTTTCTCAAACAGCTTATAGACAGGCACAGTGCTCCTTAAAAGTGGAGGAATATACAGCCTTTGACTTTCTGCTAACCTTATAGCCCTGTCATCATCCTCACTCTCAACTACATCTGTAGCTGAACAAGAGACGTATGCTTCAGGGATATATTCTAGATCTGCATCATCATCAGTCATCATTAGGTCATCTTCAGCAGCATCACCTGACAATCCTTGGCCACTGCTGTTATATTCCTCTAAGATTTTGGAGGTCTCAAACAATTTCTTTTTACGTTTACTATAACAAAATTCACTGCTACTTTGAGGACAGGTGTTTTGGTGTCTCACTGTCTGATGCAGCAGGTGGTTCAGCTGCTACACCTTCCTCTATTATGCTGTTGCCAGCATCATCAACACTTGAATGTGACTTGTTGTCGTCTTCAGTGTTCTTCTTACATGGTTCTATATTTCTACTGGCACTGGTCGTGCTGGACCTAGTTTTGCTGGGACCTTGACAAACTGCATCCTCCCTTTGAGTAAAGGATCATCATCATTGATTGTGGATCATCATCATTGATTGCACACACTGCAACAACCATTGCTGTAGTAGGTTCTGCAACTACACTGTGTTTTTTTTACTGCACAGAGCACAACAACTGATTCATGATGTCAAGTAATAAAAAATAAATAAAATACAACCTACAATGTGGCAGTTTGTGCATAGTAGTGGTGGTGGTGGGGGACTGGCATGGTGTGATTTGTGTATGTATTTTTACCATTGTCACATGCTATCCTTCTCAGATTATTGACACACATAACGTATCGGTCATAGCAGTGGACTGGTCCCAAGTGTGCAAAATATTGGCAACCCTTCTTCACATCCCTCGTCCACCTCCTCATCTGTGCTGCTGTTAATATATTTGTCCTGGCTTTGTCTGTCATCATATGTGGTTTCTGCTACCTGATACTCAGATGATATGAGATGTTGGTTCATTTTTAAGAATGTTAGTCTCCCAGCATTGCTGCTTGATAGCTGTGTCCTGCGGTCATTAACAATATAACCAGCCACACTGAAAACCCTCTCAGACTCAGCGCTTGCTGGAGGACAACTGAGGCTTTCCACTGCAGTACGTGCCAATGCTGGCCACACGCACTGCTTTGTTTGCGAGTAATTCATGGGTTCATTGTTTTTGCCTAAAACATAGCTATCCTGCAAGTATGCAGAAACCATCTCACATGTATTGGGACCACTTCTAGGTGTCCTGTGTGTCAGTTACCAATACATACTCAGGGAGCAAGTCACAAAGAGATGTGCCGCCACGACCAGCACCACCACCACCACTACCAATGCTGAGTTTTTACTGCCTCTGCTGAGACCCATGAATTGCCCTGTGCTCCGAATGGCATATTCTGGTTGATGATGTAGCTGCTTCTGCTGGTTCAAATGCTTTGCTGCCTTCCTTTTCACTCTACTGCCTAGATGTTTGTTGTGCCCTCACTTTCTCCCTCTCATCCTCGACAATGCAAGTGGTGGAAGTTTCAGACTTTGACTTTCTGGTAACCTTATAGCCCTGTCATCATCCTCAATCTCAACTTCATCTGTGTCTGAACAAGACAAGGATGCTGGAGGGATATATTTAAGATCTGCATCAGCATCACCTGCCACTTCTTGCCAGTTTTCCCACTACTATTCTTATATTCCGCTAAGCTTTTGGAGGTCTCAAACAATTTTTTTTTACTTTTACTGTAACAAAGTTCACTAGTACTATTACTTTGAGGATGGGTGTTTTGGTGCTCGTTTGTCTCACTATCTGATGCAGCAGGTGCTTCAGCTGCAACACCTTCCTCTATTATGCTATTGCCAGCATCATCAATACTTGAATGTGACTTGCTGTCATCTTCAGTGTTCTTCTTATTTGCTTCTTTATTTCTACTGGCACTGGTGGTGCTGGAACTAGTTTTGCTAAGACCTTGACAAACTGCATCCTCCCTTGGAGTAGAGGGATCATCATCATCATCACTGATTGCATATGCTTCAGCAACCATTGCTGCAGTCAGTTTTTGAACTACTACTTTACTCTCACGTCCCTGCACTGGTCCACCCCTCCCCCTTCCCCTCCCCCTTCCCCTTGTGTGTTTGCTGGACATTACGTGTTTTTTTACTGTACGGGTACACAACACAACTGATGGAGCTGTATGATGTCTTGCCTAAGCCCAGTCAGCTGTCTGTCACTGTCACCTAATATATTTAGTTCTTAATTTTTTGTTTTAAGTTTTTTTTTATTTTTTTTTATTTTTTAAGTTGTCCACCCTGTTGTCTTATCACAGTGTGTTCAGAAAAAAAATTCTAACTGAAAAAAATAATCAACAAAGTCTTTCCCCAGACTTCCCCACCCAGCACAGAGACAATTACAGCAAGGTCAGCAAGCAAATAGATCCCTAGCTGCCTGTGTCCTGCCAGTCAGTCACATGGAATTTTGGGGGTCAACCTCCTTCTTCCCTTCTTTTTCCAGAGTGCATCACTGACTCTCCTAATAAACACTTTCACAGAACATATGTCCTACTAAAAGACTTCCTAAACTAAACTTCAATTCCCCTCTCTGTCATATCTAGCTCAAACAAAGTGCTGCTCTCTCCTCTCACAAACACAAAATGGCAAGCTGTGAGAGCCTGACAGCCTTTTATATGGCGGTAGAAAACTTTTCTTCCCATTGATTTCAATGGGCAGAAAAGGCGGTAAAAAGCTTTGATTTGTTGCTGTTGTGCTTGCTCTAGGATTTACATCCCTGGGCTTCTCAGTTATCTTGCTTGTCTTGCACATTTTTTAAAAGATTGTGAGTTTCAAGGGCATAAATACAGGGGGTAAAGAGCATAAAGTTGTGATGGGGCTTGACACCCAATGGAGCCCAGTGGCCCTCAGAGACTTATGGGTACTTGTGTCCCTGGATTTTTATAGGCGACCCAAAATATGTTTTCACTGGGCCCTTCAATGACTAGTTATGTCATTGGTGAGTTTGTCTTTTTATGTAACATCTGTGTTTGAGACTAGAAAATTAATTCAATGAAATTAAAATGAGCTTGTTAATTTGTTAATTGTTTGGACACCATAGTTCTGTCTATGGAGCTAACCTAAAATGAATAGATAGCATATATTTCCTAACATAAAGTTTGATGGTACATATATCATTTTTGACCAACTACAATAAAATGTCCATGTATATAGCAAGTCCACATCAGCAACAGTCCAAAGTAAACATAGAGAAACTAAATAACTCATTATAGAGTGTATTTACCCCTCAGTTACTCAATTATAGTTTACCAAAGTATTTTAACAGCTACATTTGTATCTTAATTTTTCATTCTCTCAGCAGTAAAGCATGCATTTTTCTAAGCCTTTTAATGTCATTTAGAAAACTTGATAAAATACTCCAAAAATATCTTTAATAAGCCACCTACCAATTTTAAAGATTTAGCTCTTTTCAGAGGGAAAAAGCAAATTGATTAAATAAGTTGTGCATTGAAGAATATAAAAAAAGAGAAAAAATAATATAGTTTGTACTGACCCAAATATTCAACAGTGCAAATTTCCATAAGCCAATACTGACATTAGACTTTTTCGGGAGACATTTATAGATACTGTTTTCTCAGTAATTGCTGAGTGCTTTTGTATTAGACAGAGCTTGGAAAATAGGCAAGGAACATAGTTACTTTCTTATATGTACAAATGCACAAAATAATATTGATATATGAAAAGATACATTATTACAAAAAAAATAGTTAAGAAGAGGTATACAAACTATTGAGATAAATTATACACTAAACTAAAATTAGATGATTAAATCCACAGCTTCTAAGTCCCATATAATTATATAATTTTTCTTTTAGTTATGGTCCTGGTCTATGTGCATATGTTATAAATAAAAAGGAAAAAGTCAAAGCATGATAAAAATTATTCTGATTCATATTTGGAAGATTATAATAGAAGTCTGATTTACAAAGCAGTAGAATCCTGGTGTATATCACCTGTTCTTTCAGGCCAGAGCAATACACTGAAATCTTATTATTATATGTGGTACCACTCTTGAATTGAATTGATTTCCATGTTTTATCATTGTCAGTAGGGGTGGGCAAAAGTTCTCGCTGTGTGCCCATGAGAAATCCCACGAGAACCATGTTGTTCGCTTTTTTGCGGGAAAGTCTGCTTTCAAACCAGCAATTACAATCTTTGCATTTTTAGCCCATTGGCCAAAATTCTTAGCTATTTTTTCAATAGCTAGAAAGTTTCCACCCATTGATTTACGTGGTTTTCGTCTTTTCTCTATAACAATATGATGTATTTGCAGAAGTGAAACACAATAGAAGCAGCTACAGAGTGAGATAGACCTGCTGTGCTGTTCTGCTGTGATCTTGAGGCAAAATTGAGGCAGGAGAGGCTCATAGTGACATCTATCACTATGGATGGAGAAACTGGAAGGACCATTATGTGTCCACTGAGTCTGAGGAGAAGGAGGAAGTGAGCACTACAGAAGCAATGCTGGCCAGTCACCCTGAATCACTCCTAGGGTTCTTGGGGAAATTAATGTTAAGGGAGGAACAAAATGGTAGTTGTAGTGAGAACAGGACAGGTCAGCTGCCTGTGCTTGCTGCAAGACATGCTGTGTCTGCTGCCAGACATTCTGTGTCTGCTGTAACATGTGCTGTGCCTGCTGTCAGATGTGCTGCCCCTGCTGCCAGTGCCACCTCCAGTGTTGTGTCTACTGCCAGTACTGCCCCTGCTGCCACCAGTGCTGTCAGCTGTCAGATATACTACACCTGCTGTAAGATGTGCTGTGTCAGCTGTCAGACATGCTGCACCTTCTGTAAGATGTGCTGTGCCTGCTGTCAGACATGCTGCCCCTGCTGCCAGTGCCACCACCAGTGCTGTACCTGCTGCTAGCACTCCCCCTGCTGCCACTAGTGCTGTACTGGCTGTCAGATGTGCTGCCCCTGCTGCCACCAGTGCTGTGTCTGTTGCCAGTGCTGAACCTGTTGGCAGTGTGTCTTGTAATTCTCAGTAGGGGGGAGGAGAAGATGATGCTAAGTGTGACAGAAGGGGACCCTAAGTCACGCTTGTGATCTCCAAGCAGTCCCGGCAGTGCTAGTACTACTACTATGAAGGTCCAGCAGCTTGTTAGCTGCCAGTCTGCCTTCTTCATGTCACCAAGAAATGTCAAGTGTGACATTAGGGGACCCTCTGTAACATTGATTGTCACCTCCTCCAACCACAGTGAGCATTTGGAATTTGAGGAATTTGCAACTGCTCTAATTCCTGCTGCTGCTGAGTTGCAAGGGCAGCAGGGTGCTGAGGAGTTAGCTAGTGTACCACAGACTGCCATGGGCACAGTGGGAATGGGGTCAACAAGTGATCTGGGACTAGGAAAGGTTCCACTTGCTAGTAGCAGCAATACTCCTGGTCCTAGCTGCAGTGCTTGTTCTGAAGCAGTAGCAGCAACAGCAGCAACATTATCCACTGCCACAGACAGTGAAGGGGAATGTGAAGGACAAGAAGAAAGAGGCCATTCTTTTCAACCTGTTCCCTACCCCCTGAATTTATGGGTTTTGGACTATTTTTCTCTTGGGGCAGGCACAGTGCAGTCATCACCAATGGCACTGTGCACAATTTGTGACAAGTCAGTGAGAAGGGGAAAGGAGAGAACACAACTTGGCACAAGCGCCCTGATTACACACATGAAACACAGACACCACAACTTTTTTTCAAGCATGTTAAAGCCAAACACCCACCACAGAAATTGAACACAGCCGTTGCTGTACACCCCGACTCTCTAGAAAATCAACAACAGGTGAGATGGAGATCAAAGAGAATGAAGAATAGAGGAACCCAGACAGAGACTTGAAGTTCCATGACAAGTGAAACAACTAGCACTTCATAATCTTCTTCCTCTAGGGTTACTACTTCTTCTGCTAACCCACCTCATTCATTTTTACCTCCCCAGCCAAATGATAGCCACTCTGTTGATGTTAGGATGTGGCAGTTTGTGTCCACCCAACGCACACTGTGTGGTGCACTGACCGCACATGGCAATGAGGTGGAGGAGAATTGCAACCAGGGTATCAAGCAGCATCTGGGGAGATTCCATCCCTCAGAATATGCTAAGATGGTGGCAGGGAGGTTCATCATTATTATTAAACTGTCAGCAAGTTGTCATGTGCCTTTATCGGGGTCTGGACAAGGGTATAGTGACAGTGGCAGTACTTGCAACAAAATACATCATTCCTTTGAACCCTCTGTTTTCTACAAAATAAGTCAGCATGACAACTGCCAACTTCTTGGCAACTTTGCCATTCCACAGGCATACTTTGGAATTATTTTTAAGTGTGTTTTGGCAGTGGGTTGGGAGAAGAACTTTCTATTGCTTTAATAACCTGACTTGAGGAGGTGGTGGAGGCAAAACTGGTGCTTTACAGGACTAATGAATATTTTGAACTAATAGAAATGAAAAAAGGACGGGGAACCTCATGAAGAAATAGCATCTAACAAATAAATGCATGCAACTATATTGATCATACCCTCATTCTATGATGGCCACTCACATGTTAATGCAGCAGCAATAAGGCTTGTGAAGGATGTTTCACTGCCACCTACAGATACAGATCATCACACAGCTGCTCCCCACCACAGTAGGTGACTCCACCTCAAAAGGAAACAAGGGACAAAACAACAAACAAAAGGAAAACTAATAATTTGTAGGGGCACTCTCAGTATAATTGCACATCATATGTTAATATCATATCAAAAGATGAATAACAGAGTGTACTCACAGTACATAGTACACAGTACTCCACACAAACTGTCCAAAAGCAGCAGGGGAATTCAATCCTGCCCCTGTTCAGGAAACCATGTGAAAAAATACATATATATGTAGTGGAAAAGGTATAATCAAGCAAATATAATATGCATAAAACATAAACGTATAAAATAAATAAAATATTGGCTTTTTAGAACTCTATTAGCTCTTTTTTCAAGCTACTTAGCCAATAATATCACTTCATAAAACATTTGGCACAAACTGATGCATTGCCCATCACTAAGTTAATTTTAGGTGTCATATGCAGATACGCAAGCAGCAATGTACTCTATTGAATCTGTTCTGCAAAACGAACTGTAATTAATCTTTGTATGCTGTGTCTGCTTTTTGCTTATGTTTTAAACCATATAAACCAAATTCTCACATTTACCCCATTTGTAGGAAGGAGAGGGAGGTGGGGTATGGGAGTTTTGGGGGCATTCCATTCCTCTGTACTTTGCTTCACAATATTCACAGAATTGGTGTAAAATTATTCAGTTTCCTGCTAATGTTATAGAGAAGGCATTCAAGGCTTGAGCATATTAAAGCCTTTATAGAATGCACTGAAACAATCATACAGTCAAATAGACACCCAAAATTGCAGGTGCATAAATTATTTGCTGATGTCCAGAGACAGAAAATGAGCTGTACTGGTAGACTCACGCACACTTTACCAAATGGCCTTTTTACTGCCTGCAATGTTCTAATAAATATCCTCCATGTCAGCTACTTTATATACTAGTTTTATTAAGAGATGCAAAAAATATTAGATTTACAAGTTACTAAGTAACTCACACGTTTTTGGTGATAGCATAAACTATTTTATTTAATTTATTTTTCCTGAATTTATAACCCTAAACCAAGTCTGAATTATAAGTAAACTAGTTTTAAAGCCTGTGTGCACGGGCCAATGCTGGCGGCGCTGCAATCATGTGCAGTACTGACTGCCCGAACGTGCCGTGGCTGATACGGAGTGTGGCACTCTGAATTTAGACTGCAGTCCTCTCTGCGCACCTTCCTGGGACCGCTTGGTCCTAGGAAGGTGCTCAGTGAGGACTTCAGTCTGAATTCGGAGTACCCCGCTCCGTATCAGCCACGCTGGGGCAGTCTGTACTGCACATGACTGCAGAGAGCGATGCCATCTCTACTGCGCATGATGGCTTCTGACAAACATCCTTAGCGAATTATAATATAGGATGTAAAAATTATTTGATTGCTAGAGGGATATTCAATGGATTGTAAAGCAATGTGTTGGAGATCTCTCTGGCACTCAGGGGGTTATTGAACAAACCATTCCCAATATAAAAAAAAAAAAATCAAACACCCTCAAGACCTTCAGCCTAATTGTTTTAGATCAATGTACATTTTGCTAGAGAGTCTACTGTTTAAATGTAAAAAAATCTATCTTCACACGTTTATCTTTATGTTAAACAAATAGACATAGTACAGATCAATAGAGAAAGTAGAATACTAGCAACTCACTGGTGCTTCTTTATTAACAACAGTTGTATGCATGTAAAAAACAATTCTCAAACTTTGTGTATTTAAACCTTTGGCTACCAGAGGGGTCTCTAATGCATTGGAAAGCAGTATTTGCCTACCCATTTGGAACACAAAGGGTTAAACATACTGTTACAATAAATTATATATGATTTTACTGTTGAAAAATGTACATTCATATGTATGAAATTAGTTTTAAGAAGTATAATGAATAGAGATGGGCAAAAAAATTCTCCTCAAACTGAAATCATCATATAATGGCACTTCCCAGGCACAGCACTGGTGGCAGCAGGTTCAGCACTGCAGCAGGTACAGCACTGGTGGAAGCAGGGGCAGCATGTCTGACAGCAGGCACAGAATTGGTGACAGCAGGTTCAGCACTGGCAGCAAATACAGCACTGGTGGCAATAGGGGCAGCACGTCTGACAACAGGCACAGTACTGGTGACAGTAGATTCAGAACTGGCAGCAAACACAGCAATGGTTACAGCAGGGGCAGCACATCTGACAGCAGGCACAGTATTGGTGGCAGTGGGTTCAGCACTGGCAGCAGGCACAGCACTGGTAGCGGCAGAGGCAGCACGTCTGACATCAGACACAGCAATGGTGGTAGCAGTAGCATGGGCAGCACATCTTACAGCAGGCACAGCACTAGTGTCAGCAGGGGCAGCATGTTTGGAAGCAGGTACAGCAATAGTGGCAGCAGTTACAGCAATGGTGGCATCAGGGTCAGCATGTCTTGCAGCAGGCATAGGTAGCTGACCTGTCCTGCTGTCACTAATAATACCCTTTTCTTCCTCTTTTCCCATTAAATTCCCCAAGATCCCTAGGGGTGATTTAGGGGGACTGGACAGCATTGGTTTAGTGGTGCTGACTTTCTCCTACTCCTCAGACTCAGTGGACACATACGGGTCCTTCCAGTTCGTCCTTTTACTATTTTTAAACTTTCTCATAGTGATAGCAGTCACTATGAGACTCTCCTGCCTCAATTTTCAAAACAAATACCAGCAGAACAGAACAGCATGTCTACATCTCTCTGTAGATGTTCTATTGTGTTTCAGTTCCGCAAATACGCCACACTTTTATAGTGAAAAGGTGAAAACCATGGAAATTAATGGGCGGAAACTTTCTAGCCATTGACAAACTGGCATAGCATTTTGTCTAATGGGCCAAAACCGAAAAAAATTTAATTGCTGTTTCAAAAACCAAATTTCCAGTGAAAAAGAGGACAATAACGTGGATTTCGCAGGATTTGTCATGGGAACATGACAGCAACTTTCTCACACCCCTAATAATGAATGTTGTACTCCACAGGTTAGTGAAATGGGGTGTGTAGCCCCATGTATTCGAGTAAATGTGGAAGGAATACACAGCATTTTGGTAGAGGTATATGTCCTTGGTGCATACCAAATTATTGTATGTGTTAAACAGTATCAAAGGCTCATCTAACATAGTAGATATTTATTCTGTGATACAAAACAGCAATCCATAACAACAGTGCATGTCCACCTAACCAAAAAAAACCTTATACGCAAGATCAACTAAACTGATCGATAAATTTAGAAAGTGCCACTCCGTCACTTGAGACTAATGACCTCTGTTGCCCCTTGCTTTTTGAGTAGCATGATAGCTATGCAAGAGTACATGCATTTTGTCAGGCTTCCTACATTGAGTATGTATGAGAGGGGTAAAAACGTTTACCTCAAAAATGAAAATTCAAAAATGCATTCCATTGGAAGATGCCCTTTATGTCTTCCACTTTACCCCCTCTTTTCTTCTCCACATATATACTGACCCCAGTCTTGTCCCATTGTAGCCACAGAAACACACATACTGAACCCTAGCCTTGCCCCACAAGAACTGGACTGCCTATGAGTGGGACCAGCTGCACCACACCAATGAGGCCCAAATAAGCCAAACATAGGTCTGTGGTAATTCTGATTCTCTTAAGTAGAGCGGATTTGCTAACATTTTGGAGCTGGTCTGCCTGCAAGAGGGACCCGTCTGATATGGAAATGGAGATTTCCTCCCTGCAATGGCACATGGGAGTGTAAAATATGATTTATAGCACCTCTAAGAAGCCATTATACCTTAGAACAAAACGCTTTATTTTGTTCATTCTTGGTGAGTGCTAATAACAATCTTTTTTGTATGTCTCCCACAGTAGCCACAGAACCACACATACTGTCCCTTGACCATGTCCCACAGTACTGGTAGGCCACCATTTAACCACAAATACCGATCCACCAGCCTTGTTCCACAGTAGTCATAGAACCACTCATACTGATCACCAGCCTTGTCCCTCTCCACTGACAACCATAGGGACAGTCAATGTGAGGTGCTCCAGCTGCTGCTAGACTACAATCACTAACATTCCTTTGAAACACAAATACTTAGAACACACATACTGTTCCACCAGCCTTATACCACTGCACTGGTGGTCAGAGAAATACACATACTGATCCCCACCATTGTCTCACACACACACACACACACACACACACACACACACACACACACACACACACACACACACACACACTGTCTCCCCAGCCTTGTCACACTGCAGTGATAGCCATAGAACCACACATACGGACGTCCTCAGCCATGTATAACTACAATGGTAGCTATAGAACCAGACATACTAACCCCTGAGGCCCAGCCTTGTCCCACTACACAGGAAGCCATAGAACTACACACACAAGGTCTGAACCCTAGAGGAATGTCTCAGGCATAGAAAGAAACCCAGAAAGGTCTAGCTGGAAATTTTTTTGAGGTTAGCAAAAAGTAGGATTTTTTTTCCATGCTTTGGAATTTTCATGTAAAAGAGCCAAATTGTGGGTGTCCCACAAAAAATCCCTGTGGGAAAACAAAATGGGGATTTCACCCATCCCTAGTAATATGTAGAAATGGAAACATATACAAGATTTTATGTACAATGGAGTGCAGTATATATAGTCTTTCTAATGGTAATGAATATATTACAATAAAATTAGTCATTTAAGCATATAAGTTCATACATCTGGGAGATATAACACAAAATCTATGTAAAAATGCCTTCTTTAGGTATAAGTAATGCTACATGCAAATTAAAGTATGCATATTAGACAGTACTAGATAGCATGCTCATCAGATACTAACATTCCATACTGTCTCTACCTTTCAGTCAGTAGTGCAATTCGGTTGGACCAATTTCAGAATTCGGACGATTAAGGCTTATTCATCATCATTCGGACCTTCCAAAAGCCAAGGCCCACCCACAAAAAATTTCAGAATCTGAAACGGACTTAGTCGAAATTTCGGTGTAAATTTCAGAAATTCTGACGGCGCTTTCCCGCCTGAAATTATTGGTACATACTGCTAAAAATAGATGTGGTAAAACAGGCACTTTACAGTTCATGCAAAGTGCAGATATTAACCACTTTAGGACACAAGCAAGTTTGCCATTTTTGCTATGTGTGTGTTCAACCATAATTCCTATCTTTCTCATTTATTGCACAAACACATATTATAAACCATTTTTTAAAGGACAGAAAGGGCTTTAATTTGATGTGATGTATGCATATATAAATTCGCATTTATTATTAAAAAAATTAAAAAATTACAAAATTAAAAAAACACAGTAATAATGTGTTACATAATGAGTGCAGCTTAATTGTCCTGATGGACTCACCTATAAGGCTTGCCTTGGCACGGCAGGTGAGCTTACATTCAAATAGCCATTGAAGTGAAACTAAAAGCCTCCAATTATTTAAATGTGCATAGGGATTTGGGACAGAGCGCAGGTAACTCCTTGTTTTTTGTACTATGTTTTTTGGGCTGATGTATACTATAGCCACTGCTGCTGCCCAGGAGTAGTGGGAGTTTGAGCGCAGGGCTTTATTTTATGTGTTTGTTGTATATTCATTTGTATCACACAGCCATGTTACAATGCTGCCACTCACCCCATATTTGCCCTATTAAGGGTTAATATGTGTGTAGGGGTTTATAAAATACCCCTTCTTGTCTCATTAGAGATGTAATATCTAGATATATAAAAGAATAAGCCTCATTGCATAATTTATGGTACCTCACACACAGAATATAATTTATGTCTCCTCAGAAAACAAACACACATTGAACAGAATGCCTCATTACATAATTTATTTTTCATTAGGAGACACAACTCCTATTGGGTGATTCAATGGGGACTTTACTGCTCCTATTGGGTGATTCAATGGAGGCATGTTTATCATACAGGGAGTTGGCCCACCCCCTCCAGCCCACCCACCACTATCCAACTGACAAAAAAAATATAGCTGCCACTCGCTCCTGAAGTAGGGGATATCAATAACTTCTCCTGGTCCACACACACTCTCACTCAGGATCATGACCCCACAAACACACTGTGTCACCTCCCACAGGTAATTGTAACCCTCCATGCACTCTGTTTCAGTACGAGGGTGTAATATTTCCATAAAATACAAACTCAGGCATAAACTTAATAGCAACTCTTTTATTTAACTATTTTCATCTCTTCAGTCACCTCACTTACTGTCTGTTTTCAACTGTCACTCCTCCACTTCCTGCTTCCTGATTCCCGGCCTTTCTCCTTAAAGGGACAGAGATGCCTTGCTGTATGTTACAGAGGGCAAGCCTCAAACACCACTACCTATTTGTTCCCTCAGCATATTGCTATGCTGCCTCAACTGAAGAGCCCCCGTGTGTTATATTGCTATGTTACCTCAACTTAACCCTTTGAGTTCCAGAGGGGTACGCAACGCATTGCTTTGCAATGCTTTGCGTACCCCTCTGGCACTCAAAGGGTTAAGTAAGGAGGAGTTACTGCTCCCATTGGGTGGTTCAATGGGGGAGTGATTTAAATCATGCAGGGAGTTGGCCTGCCCCCACTATCCAGCCCGCCCACTACTATCCAAGTAACTGAAAAACCAAAATGGCTGCCACTCGCTCCTACACCACAGACACAAACACATCAGACAAAAAACACACACACATTCACACACACTCACACTCAATCACACACTCAAACTCTCACACTCTCACACACAATCATGCACACTCACAAGAATTTACACACTCTCACACACTCACACACATTCACACACACTCACTCACACACACTCAATCACACTCTCACTCACTCACTCAATCACACACACACACTCATACTCTCTCACTCACACACTCTCACTCACACATTCACTCACACACTCTCACTCAATTGCACACACTCTCATTCACACACTCACTCACACTCACTCACTCTCATACACCCTCTCACACACTCTCACACTCACTCACACTCAATCACACACACTCACTAACACACTCACGCAATCCTCACATGCAATTACTCACATGCAATCACTCACACACAATCACTCACTCCCGCACTCACTCACACTCACTCACACCCCAGGAGCCAGCACGATCCACCTTGTACCATAGTATGTGCAATTACCACATGCATTTCAACTACATGAATGAATTCCACTCGCTCACACACACACACACACACACACACACACACACTCACTCATACTCACTCATACCCCGGGAGCCAGCACAATCCACCTTCCACCATAGTATGTGCAATTACCACATGCATTTAAACTATATGAATGAATGCCACAGTGGAGGCATAAGTACAAACACAAACTCATTACAATGACACATAAGTCACCCCCTTATGACTCACATCTGTGTATGTGTGTCTCTGTGTGCCAGTGTGTTCCTCACTGTGTGTGTTGCATGTCTGTATCACATTATATGTGTCTGCATGTTGTGCACTGCATGTATGTGTATATGACTGTGTCGCTCTTTATGCATCTCAGTGCATGCATGTGCATTTGCGTGTGTGTCTCTGTGTGTGTTTGTTTTGCATCCATGTGTGTGCATTAATTCCCTACATATCCTGACGGGCAGCGCCGCCCCACATTGCTAGTTATTCTTAATTTAGTTTTAATGTATTTTTTATTTTTATTTGTTTAATTTTAATTTTTTATTGAATATTTTTTTTTTTTTTAAATTCGGCCAAATAATATAAACTATTGCTGAATTTCGTCTGAGTCGAACAGGTCTGGGCCGAAATTCGGATCCTCCGAATGGGAAAAAAAAAATGTGTCCGAAATCAAATTTTACTGAAATGTTTGCCGTGCTAACGTGTAATTTACATTAGATTGCAAATGAATAAATCTAAATAACATATACCATTTTTTAAAAAGGCTCTAATAATTGTAGTTAGTTATAAAACATCTTCTAGTATTACCTATTTTAGTGCATCTCACCTTTTTTTATTCAAATATAGATTTTAAAATGTGTATTAAAGACTATGCACATTTGTGAGCTGGTTTTTATAAATAAGCTTCATCATATGTGACCAGTTATTTGTCTATTTACCACACTGGAAGGCAAAGGTTTACAGTACACAACACAATACTGCTTCAGTTTGAGAGCTTATAAGTTTCCATTACAAAGGCTGAATTTCAGTGTTCTTGTTATCCTGGACTTCATTCTGGGGACTGTCTGGAAATGTTTTTCAGATTTCCATTAGGTTCTCCTGGCATTCAAACTTTAGTGTAAATGTGTTCAAAAGAGCTGCCTATGCTTCCTGTAAAAGTAATCACTAAATTTTTCATTCAGGAAAATCTCCAAATTGAAAACAGCCAATGTGACTATAATGTCTTCTAGGCTGAAGTTACACAGTAACACTTCATACCTTCTCAAATTAAACTAACAAAACTGGATGTTGCATACATATTGTTATTTATTATAGCTATGTCTGAGTGAATTCTACAGTTAATGCTCCATCATAGATTATCTATTTGTAACCCTTTGAGACTCAGAGGTTTGTCTATTGAATGTTAAGATGTTCTGCTTTTAGCCTGAAAAACTTAATTTCTGTATGAAGATCTTACCACCATCTAACAAGTTCCTTTCTTTTCATTTCCAAAGAATTGTTCCTCTTTAGCAGCACATATTCTTGAAGGAATTCAGGAAAATGGAATGAAAATATGTACAGATGTAGCTATTCCTAGGAGTTTTCAGCGTTTTAATGATTTTCACATTTGTACATCTTTGGTTATGTTTGAAGTACTGTTAGTAAGATGTGAGCTGCTCTGAATAGGCTTTGATTTATGAAGCTTTGTAAGGAGTTTACATTGTCTTATATTGATGCTTTATATCTTTGTCAGATACAGCAAGACGTCTTAGACAAAATTGCAAAACAAAACACAATTGTAAATGGATTGTGTTTCCATATGTTGCTAAGTTAGATTTATTTGTAAAAACAATCATAATAATCTAGTTATTTAGTCTATGTGATATAGTATTTCTCATATGTTTATATGAATTTCTTCTTCCTGTAGAGATGTAGCAATGTATCCTACACTAAATGACTGAAATGTTTTGGGGTTTAGACCATCAATCAATATTTTCTTAGTTCTCAGTATGGCTTTAAAAAGATTTAGATTGCATACAGTTACTTTTATACATACACTTTAAATCACTATAAGTCATAATCCACAAATACCAGTTTAAATTTAAACTTACCCCATTGAAAAGTAATAACACTTCTGCAATTTAGTCAATTGATGCAGTTGAAGACTCTGTAATTCTCAAATAGTTAATCACATCTGATTTGAATTAGATTTTCTCTTACTGATATTCGTTATCCTCTATTTCAGGAAATGTTGATGCTCAGTTGTTCAGTTTTATTGATTTGGCTATGTACAGACATGATGCAACTTTGTTTTTTTTTTTTTCTTGCTTTCATAATGAATAAGAATTATAGTAAATAGCTGTTGTGTTAAATCATATACAATAGTTGTCCATTATCAGTTTATGTGAGTTGTGACTCTTTGAATTCACTCATGGCAGATACTTGTGCATGCATCTATGTATAGGTAATCGCACTGTACCCTACAGAAACTCAGAGCTGGGATTAGGAAGGAACATCATACTTCTGCAGAGTTAGAATTTATAAGAAACTGGCTGTTTTGCAAGACCCAAAAGGAAGAAAGAAAAAAAGTGATTCTATGATGAACAATAAAATAAATATAGAAGATTTGCATATCCTCAGTATAATTCAAAATTGGTTACTGATTATATAATTAATATGCAGCACAAGGTAGGAAAACTGATTGAATGGGTTACCATTATTGGGTGTAATGAACAACTGGTGGAAGTCTCTCTCTCTCTCTTTCGCCCTTACTTTCTATATGTTTCTCCAAATCAATTTTATCTCTGATACAACAAAAATGTTTAAATATACTAAGGGATTTAATTAAGGCCATGAGCAAAACATTTTCCAGAAAATGAATATCTGCAATAGGGGAGTGGAAGACTGTGGTTTTGTACAAGATAAATACATTAGGAAAAGGGTGAAATATAAGCTTTAAAACAAAATATGAGTTTATGAATTTCAGGAACTGAAATTGTATGTATTGTATGAATTAAATGCATTTTAGAAGGCAGGATAATGGACAGAGTAGATGAGCTAATTGCACCATATTAGCAGATAAATTATATGGTTTTACAACAATGATTTTGGTAATAGGTTGAGACAGTATATTGCTTATGCTTCACTTGCTGTAATGAAAACTTGTATCCCAAATCAGCCCTGTTTCATTACAAAGGATGACAGTTGTGGAAAGCTTTTAATGTTTTGATAGGTAAGTGACCTTTGCATATTGCTAGTAGATTGTTAAAGGACTGTGCAGCATAGAATATGGCTGTTCCCTTCCCTTGGCAAGAGCTAGTCAGATAAAGTGGACCTGTAACTTTGTATCAAATAGGTGATTTTGTGGTTTTGTACAAAATAAATAAGTTAGGAAACCGGTGAAATATAAGCGTTAAAACAAAATATGAGTTTTTACCATTGTCATGTTTGCATCAAATCACTATCCTTCTTCTCAGATTATTGACACACATTACATTTCGGTCATAGCAGTGGTCCCAAGTGGGGTAGATGGTGGCAACCCTTGGCCATATCCCTCCTCCACCTCCTCATCTGGGCTGCTATTAATATATTTGTCCTGGCTTGGTCTGGCATGTGTGGTTTCTGCTACCTGATACTCAGTTTGAGATGTTGGTTCATTTTAAGAATGAAAGTCTCCAACATTGCTACCTGATAGCCATGTCCTGCAGTCATTGACAAAGTGACCAGCTGCACTGAAAACTAGGGGTAGGTGAAAAGTGTTAAATGTTTCCTGCATGACTTTTTGCGAAAACATACTGATTTTTCTCTTTTCCCGTGAAAATTTTGCCTTTCTGCTTATGCAAAAATGTCCTCCTTTTTGCCTATTTTAACAAATTTTCCGCATATGTTAACACATTTTTCACCTATTTTAACAAATTTTTTGCCTATATTTCCTATAAGTACTGCCTTTCCCACTGTAATATTACTTCTTCTGAGGGCTGAAGTTTAGAAATAAGTGGCTAAAAGTCAAAGTTGTGAGTTCTACAGCAACAAATCAGTTGAAAAACATGTTAGGATGCAGAATGCATTTGTCCTTTGCCCACAACACTAACTTCCTTCTTAAATGACACTGGTACATATTCATAATGATATCAAGTAATAAAAAAATAAAGTACAACCTACAATGTGGCAAATGAGTATGGTAGTGGTGGTGGTGTGATTTGTGTATGTATATTGTTTTTACCATTGTCATACACTATCCTCCTTTTCAGATTATTGACACACATTACGTATAGGTCATAGCAGTGGTCCCAAGTGGGTTAGATGGTGGCAACCCCTCTTCACATCCCTCCTCCACCTCTTCATCTGTGCTGCTGTTAATATATTTGTACTGGCTTTGTCTGTCATAGTCCTCTGCAGCAGGAGCCATAGGTGTTATTTAGACTGAACTAACTGTTGGCACTGGCAGTAGCATACTCTCTGACACATAAATAACTTCGCTACTTCTATTTTCTGCCCTAGACCCCTAAGAACTTTTTAAAGTGCTTCTGCTGCTGCTAGTTGTGGCACCTTTGGCCTGCTGATAGTGTATCTCCCAGTCAGAACTATGGTTGTGCTTCAGGTGGGATCTCATAGAGGAGGAGCCCAGGTGTGAGCCTGCTTTCCCCCTGTTCACAGACGTTTTGCACAGACAACAGATAGCAACATGCTTAGCTTGAGGATCCTGTGTGATGTATCTCCATACTGTGTTACTTCATGGAATGAGGGGTTCCTAAGGTGGTGCTGCTGCTACTACTACTACTGAGGCTAGATGTTGATGTAATTCTACTGCCACTACTACTAGGTGTCAAAGGTGCAGCACTTACAGCAGCAGAGGCAATCATCATATCTAAGATTGTGGATGTTAACCTGTGTTGCTGTAGCTGGGTACTCAAAACAGTGTGTGTGTGGCTGAGTAGCACTTGGAACTTGTAGAGGTGATGATGCTGATGATGACTGATAGGTTGACTGTGTGCTTTTTGACATCTGTGCTTGTCCAGGGTCAGACTTTCCAAAGGTTTTCTCAAACACTTTATAGACAGACATAGTGCTCCTTAAAAGTGGTGGAAGATTCGGCCTTTGACTTTCTGCTAATCTTATAGCCCTGTCACCATCCTCACATTCAACTTCATCTGTATCTGAACAAGAGAAGGATGCTGGAGGGATATATTCTGCATCTGCATCATCATCAGTCATCATTAGGTCATCCTCAGCATCATCAGCATCACCTGATAGTTCTTGCCCACTACAACCCTTATATTCCTCTAAGCTTTTGGAGGGCTCAAACAATTTATTTTTTCTTTTACTGTAACAAAGTTCCCTACTACGTGTGTTTTGGTGCTTGTTTGTCTCATTATCTGATGCAGCAGGTTATTCAGCTGCTACACCTTCCTCTATTATGCTATTGCTAGCATCATCAACACTTGAATCATCATTGATTGCACACGCTGCAGCAACCATTGCTGCCGTCAGTTTTTGAACTACTACTTTACTCTCACATCCCTGCACTGCTCCACCCCTCCCCTTCTCCTTCCCCTTGTGCGTTTGCTAGATGTCACACAACTACACTGTTTTTTTACTGTACGGTACACAACACAACTGATGGAGCTGTATGATGCCTTGCCTAAGCCTGTCACTGTCACCTAAAATATTTAGTTCTTTATTCTTTTTATTTATTTATTTATTTATTTATTTATTTTAAGTTGTCCACCCTGTTGTCTTATCACAGTCTGTCCAAAAAAAAAATTATAACTGAAAAATCAACAACGTCTTTCCTCAGACTTCCCCACCCAGCACAGAGACAGTAACAGCAAGATCAGTAAGCAAATAGGTTCCTAGATGCCTGTGTCTTGCCAGTCAATCACATGGAATTTTGGAGTATTTGGGGTCAACCTCCTTCCTCCCTTCTTCTCCCCAAAGTGCCCCACTGACTCTTCTAAGAGAACAAATGTCCTACCTAAAAAGATTCCCTAAACTAAACTTCAATTCCCCTCTCTGTCTTCTCTAGCTCAAAAAAGTACTGCTCTCTCCTCTCACAAACACAAAACTGGCATGCTGTGAGAGCCTGACAGCCTTTAAATGGCTGTACAAAACTTTTGTGTGGTGGAGAAATATTTTTCTTCCCATTGATTTCAATGGGCAAAAAAAGCAGTAAAAAGCAGAAAAATTGCACTTTTCGCTGGAAATTATTCGCCAAGCTGATTATTCAACGATTTCAGTTTGAGTCAAACATTTTCACCCATCCCTACTGAAAACCTTCTCAGACTCAACGCTTGCTGGAGGACAGCTAAGGGTTTCCAATGCAGTACGTGTCAATGCTGGCCACATACACTGCTTTTTTGCCAGTAGTCCATGGGGTGATTGTTTCTGCCTAGAACGTAGCTATCCTGCAAGTATGCAGAAACCATCTCACATGCAGTGGAACCGCTTTTAGGAACTACTTGGTGTTCCTGTGTGTCAGTTACCAGCCTATACTCAGGGATCAAGTCCCAAAGAAATATGCCGCCACCACCACTACCAGTGATGGGTTTCTGCCACCCCTGAAGAGACCCATGATTTGCCATATGTTCCAAATGGGATATTCTGGTTAATGATGTAGCTGCTTCTGCTGGTTGAAATGCTTTTCTGCTTTCCTTTTCATTATACTGTCTAGATGTTTGTTGTGCCCTCACTTTCTCCCTCTCATCCTCCACAATGCAATCCTCCACTCGATCAATAAGCATATATGGATATTCCTTGACAGAATCTGATTCCTCAGAGAGTTACTGCTGATCGTCATGACTCCTTGTTGTGACAAACTGCTGATGGCTCTATGGCAGATATTCAGAAATGTTGTGTTTGAAGAGTGGGTCCAGCAAAGTGGAAAGCATGTATTCCTCATTGCTTTTAATAGACACTATGCAAGGATCTTGTTCAAAGCATGCTAACATGTCCTTTACCAGCTGGTGTGTGTCTCTGTTGTCATTATGGTAAGAATCCGCAGACATGCTCCTTATTTTTTTTCTGCAGTAAAAATATCAGTGGTAGTATTTCACTAATTCCTGCCCAATGTGACTCACCAGCATGATTGCCTTCTCAAAGGATTTCAGCAGCTCACATACATCACACATTAGTTGCCACTGGCCAGGTGACAAAGAGGCTCCCTCCAAAGCCTTTGAGTTTTGCATGGACTACTCTCTAATGACCTTATTCTGCTTCTACAAATGCTCAAGCATGTACATTGTGGAATTCCACCTGGTAGGGACCTCCATTTTCAGCTGGTGATGGGGCAGGTTGTTACTAAAATTAATGCAGATTCTGCTGGCAATAGTAAGCAACTCTTTGAGGGTTTTGGATTCTGCCAGGAATCTGGTCACAACTAAATTTAGGACATGGGCAAAGCAGTGCACATGCACCATACCACCTATTCTCAAAGCAGCAATTATGTTGAAGCCTTTAACAGCAGACACAAACCAGCTTTTAAGGAGCCACCTTATCTGTATACTGTTGATTGATAGTTGCTTTAAGGTAGACCTTAACATGGTTTTCAGACAGTTATAGATTCTTCACAGTAAGTGAATGACTTATTGATGTGTATAGGGATTTAATATATCTATAAAAATATCTGCATATACATAACAGTTTTTAATAATTTTTGTCAAAATACTTTTTAAGAATAAGTAAATTCAAAATGTTTCTAAATCTGTACTCTTCACTTCACTTCAACAGCTTCTCAGTCACTGTCCATTCCAAGACTATACCCTGTAGTCTGTCCACTTCTGTTATTGTGATTTTGAGTCCCAATAAGTCTGTTAAAGCAGAAGCAACATACATCTGATGATAAACTAGTGTGACATGCATAAAACCAATATATTATTTTTTTTAAAAAACACAAAAATTGAATTAGATGTAAAGTTGTAAATTCCTAAACAAGGCTCAGACAGTCACTTACTACACCTCTCAGAGAAACAGGTGGATGCACTATGCTGACAGGTGTTTTGTGCTTGCAGCACTTCATCTGTGCCAACCTCAATTCCTGCTTCCATTGACCTTCTTATGTAGGTAGATTTAACATAGACTTAACATAAGTCCCTCTCCACATTTTCCAGCCAATCATAGGTTGCAACAATTATTACATCATTAAATACAAAATAATTTCTATGGGCATTTTCTACCCTTAGATATCATTATTGCTTCTATTTGAATTATATTTTCCTGGATATCTCCTATTTTACTCCTTTTATGCACTTTAATCCCCCCTCCAAAAAAAACTTAACTGCTTTGTATTGCTTCAAAATGTTTTGTTATATTTAAATCTGTATATTTTTTCCATGTAGCCCACTTAATTATCTAACCTTTTCTCTCATCGGGTGACTCGTTTTTCCAATACACTTATATTCACCCATGCATGTAAGTTCATATTCCACAAATTGATTGCCACAGTTTATGGAATTATTAGCTTTGTAGAGTTTTTCCTAAACATTCAAAGTACCTTTACTAACAAATATAACTACATATTTTACAGCTTCCTCCTTCAAAGAAAACCAGTTTGGCTATCATATGTAGACACCATTAACACTATTGGTTTTGATGAGAGAAATGTTTATGATGTAGTAATTGTTGTGACCTTATGATTGGCTGTAAGATGTGAAGAGGGAATATCAGTAAGTCAACCCATATAATAAGGTAACAATAAAGGTTATCCAAGGTAAGGTGATATAGGCAAAAACAACTGTCAGCTTAGTGAATCCACCCATGTCTCCATGAGGAGAAGTATGTGTACAGTGTCTGGCTAATTTATCTCTACTATGCATTTTTAAGAATTATCTGTATCACAGGAAAGATATAAAGGTGAGATTTGTGACATCTTGTACCTGTTCCAGAATCAGAGGTCGCTAGACTAGTGGGAGTTGTGAGAATACAGCATGATGTCTCCATATAACAGTTATGCAAGTACCCCTTAAAGCATGGGCCTCATTTGTTTTCTGGTGGCAGAAGTCAGCATTTATAGTACCCTAATTCCAGAGTACCCTATAAAATACCATAGCCATGGTAAGGTGTGGTTAGTTCTTAATAGTCCATGATTAAGAAAAGTAATACTTACAATGAATGGTGTGGTGCTGTAGTTTGCTAGAGCAGGGCCATGAAACAGGGTCTGCAAATCCCTGCCATGTCCCACATCTGGATCTGCAGTACCCTGATGTTCAAGATGTAAGGTAGAATATTTTGGAGGAAAGATCTTAGCCCTGGGTTCCTTCTCTTGGTACTCCCAGCTTGCGGGATCCATGGCAGTGTGTGCTTTACATGGGAATTAGGTTCATAGAACTAGGTTCATATGGAGATGGTCTTTGCAGACACTTTATTAAACAAATCCATTTGCAGTATTAGTCATTTCTCTGTTGTGAATTAGTTATTCCCAGGAACTATGCAAAATGAAGCCATATCTGACTATACAATGAGAAGAAAAGATATTTTCCTGATAAAAAGTCAAAAGAAACAGGAGTAAGCAACACCAATCAAAAGTATGAAAATGTTCAAAACCTCATCAAGTTAAACAACATTTCAACCTACTGAAATTTCAGTATCCCACAGTTTATTGAAAAGAACCTTTCCAAAGTAGCAGCAGTAGGTAACACCACTTAAGTCACTTTTTGAAATGTGTTACTTAATAAAATAGGTTTCATACCATATAAGAAATAACACCGGGTAATGTAAGCTAATATTTCTACTTTACTGCAGCATATCATGCCATGAATATCATTGCTTGACAGATGGACACTACTTATGTTATATAAAATTGCTGAACACTACAGTCCTATTTTCAATCTTGTATACATCAGTAAAGTTGGAAAGTGTTCATGTTAAACCATGTACAAACAGACTTGCAGAGGTTAACATTCCAATTGCCAAGGACAGTTTCAGGCTCAATTTAAAACTGTGCTTCTCAGCAAAACAATTTGTCAAAATGTCAAGCTTTTCTATAACAGTAATAAGGCACTCTAGAGGCTTGTGACCTTCTTATGTTCCTATGGGTTGAGATTACCTGGAGGAAATCCAACTTACGGTATAGTGTGAAATATTGTCAGGATTTTCCAATAAACTTGTGAAGGGCTTCAATTATGTTGTCTGGACGCATGTTAATATATATGGATAATCTAAACACACTTCATATTAATATATAGCATTTTCAATTATCCACTGTTTATTAAAATTAAATTACTAAGAAGTTAGGAGATACTTTATTTGATAAGAATAGCTTGTTACAGCTTAACTTTTTCATTTAGAAGTTTTGGTTACAAATTTGAGTATAACTTTAGCTGTCACATCAAGGTACACCATTTCCAATTCATCCTAAAATAATAACATTAAAAAATTGTCAGAGAAATTAATAATCAGAAAAAGGTTCATTCCAAGAATACAATATAAATAAAGATTGTGAAAGTTTGTTCAACACCCTCCTACTTAAATAAGGCTGTATGATGCATATACAGTTCAACTATTTTCTATCTAGTGGCTTTAAGTTGAAAGTAAAAGAATGCGATGCTGGAGTAAACCCATTTATACCATAGAGAAAATAGTATTTCTTTCTATTTTAAAAACTTCACTACTAAGTAATTCCAAACCAGTGAAAGTTTTCAAATATCTGTTCTGGTTTTCTGTAAAATAGAAATTTTAAGTGTTTTCTTATGAACCACCCTATTTATTATACCTTGATTTTTTCCATAAATCCTGCACTTTCAAACAATATGATTGGTTTGTGTTTATCATTTAACATGGCCAAGAAATTACACACAGAATACAAGTAAAATATATTAAATTAAATAATAAATGAATGACAAATAACTGTCCGGGAGGATATTTTTTCTATGTTCCACTAGCTAATGCTTATGATTCTAAATTTAATATGTGCTCCCTTTTGTAAAGCACAAACATTTGTGTTTTTATGTACTGGTATCCCGAGAAAAATCAGCACATGCAAAACATAAATTCTTGATTTTATTTTTAAAATTTTTTAATCTTGCACAAAATTATATTTTGTGTAGTACATAGTTGATAGGCTGAAAAAAGACATGAGTCGATCAAGTCCAGCCCATGCCAAATCACCCCTGTTAATCCAGAGGAAGGGGAAGGAAAAAAAAAAGCACTAAAGCCATTTCCAATTAAGCAACAAGTAGGTAAAACAAAATCCTTCCTGACTCCAAATTGCAGTCAGAGACTATTGATCTGATGGAGCTATATGAAAATAACATGTTTTTCTTATTCAGATTCATTAAATTTGCTGAAACCATGTAATTCCTTGTTTTATTACATAGTTCTAGGCCTCATGAGTAAAAACGTATTCCATTAATATGAGTTGACATTCTATAAGGGGTGTTAGGAACTCAGGATCATAAAACTGCATGGTCCCCAATCTATTTTCTTACTTTTTTGATATGACACACCTGTACTTAAATGTTTGTAACAGTTACTAAAATGAAGGAAACGTAGACAAGGCCGTAATTGGTTGGTATGAAATGACTAAAATACTGAATAATTTATTGCAATCCAGATAAAAGAACAGCTTGACATGAAGACATCACAGAACAGCAGCAAAGAGACACATACAAAGAGGACCTGAATGGTCTAATGCGTTTCGCGCTTTAGATAGCGCCTACTCATAGACAATGTCTTCATGTCAAGCTGTTCTTTTATCTGAATTGCAATAAAGTATTCCATTTTTATTGACACACCTTGTTTCTTCTGGAGTGCTGCCCTCACCTTTCTTTGAATAAAGAAATGTTTGAAGAAGATGGCATATCAGATATGACATGCCTGCACTAAAATGGTTGTACCTGATCTCAGTACCTACTGCAAATGGTAACCACTTGTAAAAATTGACATACTGAAGTGGGTTCCAGAAGTGTATCTGAATGGTGGTAACAACTACAGTCATGAATAAGTCATACATAAGCCCCCAATAAGATAAAATGGACATTTGTACAATTTTTTGAAAGAGGAGTATTTTCCATTTCAAATTAGGGGACTCTAGTCCAAGCCTGGATGGAGGTGGGTAAAAGTCTGGAGATATTTATGGGCCCCCTCACACTGTTCAATAAGTATGTTATAGACACTGATGCAGGGTGATCACATGATAATGTGACATTAGCACTCCCACTTATAGCCCCCTCCACTACCTTATATAAATATGTCATTTTTGCTGGGTGATGATTTAAAATTAATCTCAAGTAAAAGTGGGTCCTGTGCTCTTTCAGATGTGAGTACACATGGCATCCTACTATGTGTATGTGTGCATTCATACATGGGTGCACTTGCATGTCTGAGTTTGTGTGCATGAATTAGTGTATGCATATGTGTTCAAATATGTGAGTGCACTATCTGGATGCATTACCCCTCCCCCCCAAAATGCATCCATAAGCACCTGTTCTTTTTTACCCAACTATAGCATGTTTGGTGATCACAAGATCACCCAACATGTACTCTTTCATAAAAGGTACCCTTACAGTTTGCAGAGCAAGATGAGGAGGGTTAGGGGATCTGTAGTTTTATTTTGTTTATGTCTGGTAATCTATGATCACCCAATATCATAGGCATTGAGTCCTCCAGCAGAGGATTACAATATCGAAATGAGGACACTTGACACATATCAATGACCTCATCATGCTTATGCTTGATAACATCATTAATACATTAGCTGTACCAGTGGACCCCCAGGAAAGGTACTGGAAGGAGCGCAGGACGGGAGCCTCGGTCACAGCCACCCTTGATTTTGTACTAAGTACCTTTGTTTGAAAGAAGGAAGTCCTCTGTTTCAAACAATGGTATGTGAGCATGCATCAATCTCATGATAACCTGACATTATAAAATAACATTACCAGATTGATGCACGAAGAGGGATTTTAAAAGAGATCTGCTCTCAGACCTTTCTCCAATGAAGGACTACCCCTGAGGGCTGAAGACTTCTAGACAGGTATGTCTCCATTCCTGGTATAAAACCCTTCCAGATGTTGATGTCTGACATGCTTCTGCTGGTATATCTTCTAATTGGACATGTGGTTGTATTTAAGGTGGGATATCATGTGTGGGCACTCTACAACTCATGTCATCTCTTACTACAAACTCTCTGCAGCAGGAGCCTTAGGTGTTATTTTAAATGCGTAAAATCGTGACATATCAGTATCACTTGTTTTATATGCCCCATAGTACTGTGAACTTGTAGGAGTGATTCTGCTTCTGCTAGCACTAATATTTACAGTTTGTCTCCCAATCAAACCTGTGGTTGTACTTCAGGTGGGATCTCATTGATCCCACCTGAAAAGCGCCTGCTTTTCCCATCTTCAAATGCTACTACACAGTCAACAGACAGCAAGTATCTCCATACTATAGACTTCATAGACTGTGGGGCTCCTGAGGGGGTACTATTACTGAGACTAGATGTTGCTGCAATCATACTCCTATCTGCCAAAGGTGCAACACTTCAAACAGCAGCAGAAGCACTCATTATAGCTAGGTTTGTGGAAGTTGATGGCCTGTGTAGATGATTACTTAACAGTAGTGGGTGTGGCTGGGTATGGGCTGAAGTGGGAAGCTGGGATGATGCTGATGATGACAATTTCAAGCAATTTCTTTTTTCCTTTTTCCAGTAAAGGGATTTTCAGAATGTTTGATACTACCTTGAGGACAGGTGAAGTTCTTGCTTGTCTTACTGTCAGACACAGCAGTTGGTTGAGCTACTACACTCTCCTCTATTATACCATCAACACTAAAATGCAACTTGTAATAGATATGGAAATGGCTCTCTGGAATAATAAACTGCTTCACCACCTTGTTGACTTGAATTTTGGGGGGATATGGGCTCACTTTGGTGTCCAATTCTGGGTCAACTATATGACGACAACACCCTTAAAACTTTTGAGCAACTTCACAGCAAATTTGGGTTACCTAACCAGCTCTTCTATTCCTACATATGCTTAAGACATGCACTAAAGACGCAGTGGTCACGGCGCCCATTTACGGTTGCAGAGTTTATACTTTTGACTATGATTGAAGAAAAATGGCCAACAAAGCCACTCTCATTCATGTACAAATGGTTCACAAATAACATACACGTGAATGATTCATGAATGCGGTCTAGATGGGAAGGGGATCTGGGCACCTTGGAGGAGTGGGAGATGGCCAAGGCAGGCCCCTCAGTGGTCGCTACACATATTGGTCACCAGTTTATCCAGCTCAAAATCCTTCACAGGATCTACTATACACATAGACATCTGAGGCTTATGAACAAGGGCTGTTGGATGCTTGTCCCAGATGTGATGCACCAGATGCTGTTTTTTCCCACATGATCTGGGAGTGCCCAGGTGTTTGGTGGTTTTGGATGGAGTTCTTTGACACTCTATCAGCAGTGCTGGAGTTATTAGTTCCGAGGCTCCCTTTCAACTGGACAACTTAAACTCAACCTGCACTAAACAATTGCTCCAGAAATCACTGGTCATGGCCCGCAAGGTGGTGGCCATGGTCTGGATGTTCCCTTTGCCTCCCTCTCACTCAGTTTGGTTAAATATGGTTAATCAAAATATGCCACACTACTGTTTGATTTATGTTCACAGGGGATCCCTGCTGAGGTTTGATGAGATTTGGGGGCCTTGGGTGAATTACTTTGACAGACTTTAGCCCACATGAAGTTCCTCTGACTTGTGAGATTCCTCTGAGGATGAGATAGCCACTGCTGTTGTTGTGTGTAGCCCTTCCAGGGGTACGCGTGCTGTGATGGTCAGGGCCTGCTGGTCTTGATGGGAGGGTATTACTTCCCTACTTGACTATCTCTCTTCCCCCACCCCACTTTTTTTTTCTCTCTCCTTCCTCCCCTGGGTCCTAGCTGGGATGTTAGGGTTGTTTATCTTAGGTTCTGTTTAGGGTCAGAAAACTGAAGATGAAAGTGTGGGAAAGCAATGATGTATTATTCCTCAGGAAACTGAACTTTGATGTAACACAACAAGAGCTTTGAATGTTACAAAATGCATTGGACATTATGATGTACTGCTGCTTGTACTACTCATTTATCTGATCATGATGTTGAATGCTGTTCACATTAATATGCCTTCAATAAAATGTCATTAAAAAAATGCAACTTGTTATCTTCAGTGTTTCTAATGGTTTATTAATACTGCTGGTGGTGGTGGATGAATGTTTTATGTCACTTTTACAAACAGTCTCCTTTTGAGAAGGATTATCAATGTTTATTGAACACACTGCAGCAACCATAACTGAATTTACTTTTTGCACTCCCACTTTACTACTCTTTTTCCCCTACTCCAGCCCCTAGTACCTTTAGTGAACATTATCAAAGTAATATGAATTTTAACTGTAAAGTACACAACATAATTGATTGCTTGTGATGTCTTGCCCTTTACATAATGCTGTATCATATATATCAAGTCTATGTCTCCTCCAGCAACTGTCAGCATCCATCATAGCAAACACTAGGGTACCTGTCTCTGTGTTATCAGTCAAATTATTTTTCTTTTTATTAACTATCCCTCTCGCTGCCTACAAAAACAAGATAACACACTCTTTTGCAACTGCTTCTTCCCCTCTTTTCCTGTAGCTAGTGTTAACAGGATTGTGGCCACTGCTTTCTCTCTCTCCCAGTGTGACTGCAGTCTTAATTTTTTACAGTACAGGGGATGAAATACCTTATTGGCCCCTCTTCTTCTGGTAGGAGTCAGTGTCAGCTAAATTTTATTGTCCACTGAGTGTCTGTCTGCAAACTATTCTTCAGTCACAGATGCTCAGCCAGATCAGGAAAGAATGTTGATCACTTGCTTCTTGATTTTAGGGTACTTTAGGTAAACATGATTTTTCTCTTCACACTATCCCAGACTTCCCTATTAACAGCCAGCTCAGGAAGGAACTTGGATCATAGCTGCCTGTCTCTTCTCAGTTGCTCAACATTGTAGGTTTCTTTGGGTAAAATTTCTTTCTCCTTTCACACTTCCCCAGACTCCCTAACACAGAGGCTTGGCTAGCTGAGGAAGGAGCTTGATCGTCTGCCTGTCTCCACTCATTCAAACAAAATTTGGGGGTATTTTAGATAAATCTCCTTTCTCCCTTCACACTCCATTTTCTAGTCTACATGTAAAGGAGCAAGTTAATGCCCTATTGCTTTTTATGGTTGTTCCAGCATTCATCTAGGGGATCTCTATTTTTTAGTGTCTCTCAATATACAAAAGAGATTGGAAAAGGTTATGGTGAATAAAGCACTTTCACCTGATGACATACATCTGAACTCAGTTCAGTAATAGCAAGACATATATTTATTGATCCACGTTCATCAGGCAGAGTGCCCTGTGATTTGAAGAAAAGCAGAAATAGTACCATTATTCAAAAAAGGATCAAGATCTAAATCAGGAAATTATAGAACTGTGAGCTTGACTTCTGTAGTGGGTAAGGTATTAGAAGGGTTACTAACTAGCATTATTCAGGACTATGTAATGACCAACAATATTATTAATAGGAGCTAGCATGATTTTATGAAGAGCTATCATGTGAAACTTATTTACTTATATTTCATGAAAGAGTACATAGTAATTTGGACAAGAGTATTGTGGTTAATGTAGTATCCTTGGATTTTGCAAAATACTTTGTTACTATACCTCATAATAGGTCACTGCATAAATTAAAGGCTTAAGTTTGGGTGATGGTATCTGTGTATGGATAGAAAATATATGATAGATGACAGAGAGTTGTTGTAAATGGAACCTTTTCAAATTGGTCTAAAGTTGCAAGTGGGGTGCCAAATGGTTTAGTTCTAGTCCCAATGCTTTTTTTGTAATAAAGTTTATATTGAGGGCACAGCAGGCTCAATAATACAGACATTGGTTACAAGATTGATTGACAATACACATAGCCAGTAAGGATTAGACTGAGAGAATCAAAATATATAGCACAGAGTAGTAGTTACAATAAAATAAAATACCCAGTTATCCCGCTGCATCCTCAAAGTAAGTTTTAACTTTTACATTCCTAACTAAGTAACTCAACTCCCCCCCCCCGTCCAACCAGAAGCAAGTCCAGCACTCTTCAAGTATGTGACATCTTCTATGCAGAACAGTCCTCAAGTGTGTTCGGTACATAGTTAACAGCGTCAGAGATCACTTCAATTGCCCAGACTGAAATTTAAGTAGATAAGAACACTTCAGAATCAGCCGCAATCCACGGTTCCCAAATGTCATAGAATTTCTCTGGGGATCCCCTATGCGCATAGATGAGCTTAGAATGTGGAAGGTTTTTATGAACTAGGGCTATACAGCTGCAAAATGAAGGGGATTCTGTAGACATCCAAGCCATAGCCACCACCTTCCTGGCCATAACCAAAAGTTCCCTGAGTAGCCTATCTGTCGGACCACAGTTTAAGTCATCTGGAAGTATAGATAAAATGCAAATTTTTTGAGTGAGGGGGATAGGCCGCAAGAGAATTTGTGATATCACTTCTATTACTTTGGCCCAAAAATCTGTCACTGTCCACAGCCCCATAATAAGTGCCAGAAGGACCCTTCTGCTACCCTATAGCGAGCACATGTGTCATCCTCTCTTAGGCCCATCAAATAAAGTGAGCCTGGTGAATAGTATATTCTATGAAGTATCTTTAGTTGAATAAGACAATGTCTAGATGTAATAGCCACCTCCTTTGGACCCCTCCTGGCCTGATCCCACTCCCAGTCCTCTAATGGTCCCAAGTCTGCCTTCCATTTCAGTCTTAGGTGGATGTTGTCTGTGCAAGTATTTTTTCAAACCACGTATAAAAAATGAAATTAGTTTCCTAGGGGGTTTATCTATGATCGCGGAGTGTAGAGAAAACTGACCAATCAATAGAGGCCACTGGGGCCACTGAGCCTGGGTGGCATGTCGTAGCTGGAGATAAGAATAGAAGAGATTACGGGGGACACCAAATTCCTCCTGTAACTGCTGGAAAGACTTAAATACTCCATCAGAGAACACATGTACCAAACAGTTTACACCTAAGCCACTCCATATATGACCAAAATCCATACTCCTAAAGTGTTGCAAAGCAGCAGTCCCCCACAAAAACACCTCCGGACCCACCGCAACATAACCCTCAGCCTACTGCAATCCAGACCATGAGTTGCAAATCGCTCTAATTGCCGGAGCCGAGACATGACAGACCTCGGGTCCCATAGTAATCAGATGTTTCATGTCATAACCTGGATGAAGCTGCAGTCCATCAATCAGTCGAAAGTATTGATGTATAGGTTCACAAATTGAGCTTGAGATGCAATATAATAATTATAAAAGTCAGGAAGGGAAATGCCTCCCTCCTCCCATGGCCTCTTAAGAATGGACAACTTTATTCTGGCTCTGCCTCCCAACCAGAGGAAAGAAGATATAACACTATCAATCCTCCTAAAGTATGACTTAGGTACAGGGAGCGGAGAGTCTTGAAATACATATAGAAATATCGGGAGAAAAAATATTTTTATCAGATTGCCTCTACCAAGCAAATTAATAGGTCACCAGGCGATAAGTTTATCCTGTAAGGAGATCAAGAGGGGCTCTAAATTGTCAGCAAGGTATCGGTTTGCTTCTGTTGCTACCTTAAGTATTTAAACGTTTCTGTGCAGTGCATCTCGGTGGTCGCCAAACTCTGCTGCATTAGCAAGGGGTCCACCAACAATATAGAGGATTTGTCCCAGTTTATTTTGAGGCCAGAATATTACCCAAACAATTGCACCCCCCTCAGCATAGAAATCAGAGAATCGCTAGTGTCTCCCAGGAAAAAAAAGGATATTGTCTGCTTATAAAGCCAGCTTCTCCCTATGGCCAAGAACGAAGCCCCTAATGGTAACATCCTCTCTTATTTTAGCAGCTAATGGTTCCATAGCAAGAGCGAATAAGCCTGGCGAGAGAGGACACCCCTGCCTTGTGCCCCTCCGCAGGGAAAAGGGGTCAGACAAATACCTGCCTGTAAGTACTCTGGCCTTAGGGGCCGAATACAGGAGTTGGATCCAACGAATGTATGTATCACAAAATCCAAATCGTCTAAGGACACACCACAAGTAGCCCCACTCAACCGAGTTGAATGCTTTAGATGCATCTAGCGAGACCACCGCCCGGCCACCCACATTATCATGAGCAGTCTGAAGATCATGAAAAAGACACCTCAAATTATGAAAAGTCGTTTTTCTCTGCATAAATCCCTCCTGATCTGCATGTACAGGGGTATAAATGACGAAGCCTGTTGGCTAGTATTTTTGCTAAAATTTTTGGTCTACAGTCAAAAGGGAAATTGGACGGTATAAACTGCATATCGAAGGGTCCTTACCTGGTTTGGGGATGACAACTATCAAAGCCTCATTCAAGGAGGGGGGCAGAATTGCCCTATCAAAAGCTTCATAATAAGTGTTAAGGAGCTGGGGGGCCAAGACATCAATATATCTGCGATACCATTGACTTGGGAGTCCATCATCACCCGGGGACTTACCCAGAGGCAAATCCTGAATAGCTTCCACAACCTCTCTCAATAATACTGTATAGTCCAGCGGTGTTCAGTCCTCAACAGAAAGGGTGGGGACATCACAGTCAGACAAGTATTTCTCTATTTGAGAAGTAAATGTGGTCAGTTTAGAGGTGTATAGATGGGAGTAGAATGAAGCAAAGGTTTTATTAATCTGGTAGATATCAGTCTGCTGCTTATCCTGTGTGTTGTGGACCATGGAGATCAGATGGGAGTCTCCTGAGCCTCTAACTAATTGTGCAAGGAGTTTCCCAGTTTTATCCCCATTCTCAAACAAGGAATGATTCTTATAGAATAGCTTGCTTGAGCTATTTTCCGCCATGTGGTTCTCGTATGCAGCAGAGGACTTGATAAAGAGATTATAACAGTGCGGATCACTTTCCGAAGCATGTTCCACCTCAGCTGTAGTAACCTGTTCCTCCAACACTTCCAACTGATCTCCCTGTTTTCTCTTGTGGCCAGTAATCAACGAGATAAGGGAACCCCTTGCTGACGCCTTGGCCGCCTCCCAAACAAGATCCTGCTATGCAGATGAAACATTTATGTTGAAGTACGAGTCCAAACCTGCACCGTGACATTTTTAAATAGCATCATTAGTCAGCCAAAATGCATTAAGCCACCAGCTAGTGGGTGGTACAGAGCCATGTAACCTAAGAGTCAGAACATGCATAGTCTAAACGTGAAAGTGATCCATAAGAAGCTGAGTGGCAAGAGTATCCCCTCTGACCAGGATGCAGACCACTCCAGGAGTCAACCAGAGACATGTCCTTGATAATATCAAGGACATTTTGCTTGCCCAATCTAGTGTCTCCTGTGTCCCACCCATTCTATCCAAGTCAGGATCAATAGTCATGTTAAAGTCCCCCATACATACAATGGAGATTCCAGGCCTGGCTCACATATAAATCAAAGCCTGGTGTAACACCGGCAGCGAGAAAGGTGGTGGTATATAGACGGCCATAAGGATAAATGGTATAAGTTGAATCTTACAATTCAGAAAAATGAATCTCCCCTCAGGGTCTAAGAGTATGTCTAAGAATTCAAATTCAAGTCCCCAACGTATAAGAAGGGAAACCCCCGGGCATAGTTACTGAAAGTGGAGTGGTAATGTTTGTCATCCAGGGTTTTTTCAAAGACAGTACTTTGCCTCCTACCAAGTGCGTTTCTTGCAACATAACTATATCTGGCCTTTGTTTTCTTAAATAGATAAGTATCAGGGACCTCTTAATTGGATCGTTTGCACCCCTGACATTCCAGGTTATAAATCTAAGGAGATCATTCACCATACCGATTTAATATGTAATCAAATCCAAATCCCAGAGAATAGGAGGAAGCCCGAAGGGGGGGGGAGGAGAAAGGGAAAAAAAAGGAGGGAAGAAAGGAAGAAACAAGAAACACCCAACCCCCACCCTATCCTCATCCACCCCAACCCGATGAAGATCTAAGTCCCTAACACTCAATGAAAACCAACCCACCCGCACCCGCCCCACAGAACTCCGCTCACACCAACCCAACAGAAACCCAAAATCCGTACACATAACAGGAGCCAGCCCAGCCCTGCAAAATCACCTGAGACTGAGTACACAGCACAGATTAAAGAACCACCTCCCCCTACACCAACATACCGCCCGGCCCCAGCAAGGACAATATGTAGCATCAAAAACCCCTCCAATTAGTCAAGGCCCCATCGGATCCAGCAACAGCTCCATCAACATGTGGTCCAAGACCACACATACTATCCCCATCATGAGGGCTGCCAGGGACCTAGAATGATGGAGCCAGTGCAGGACATCCCCACACAAGAAAAGCATGAATAGACCAGTCCTGGTCTCCCCCCCAGCAAATATTGCACAGGATGGGGCAACCAAGCAGGGCATATCCAGGCAGACATGTGCGGCATAAGGTGCCGCAACATCATTAACCCCACTGAAACAAAACATTTGTTAAAGTCAGCACATAACACAGAGTACAATACAGTTCCAGAACCCCCTCCACCCACTCAATTTGGATGTCACATCGCCTGTGGAGAGTCACTGGAGAGCAAGACCGAGGCATCTGAATCGCTACCAGCCCCGCTCCCCCACAGCCCCACCAAGGCGGGCAACACCCCAGCCCAGCAGCTTGCATTTCCCATCACATTACATACACATTGGCATACACAGTCATGTATAAATATTAGGTGCATAGATATACAGGCATGGAGACACATACAGATATAAATAGGCATCAATAATAAGGGCACTTAGCAAGCTGGATTTGTGAGCCTCCAGTTCAGGCCCCCACCAGCAGGAAGCCTCCGCTGAGAGAACAACAGGATTCATTCGGTCAGCAGGGACCATCGATCATTCAGATGTTATCAGGTAGAAGTTTATGCGTAAAGGGTGAGTATCCGCATAGGACTCGGAGCAGCGAAAGTCAAGAAGGGAGTCTAGCATCCAATACGCCCCTTGAAGCACAGGAAAGTGGTGCACATAGGAAGATTCATAGTGGCACTCATTATCCAGGTGTCCTGCTCAGCTCAAAGAAACCCAGGTGTAAGAACTTCAAACAGAGTCCAGCCATCGATTTGCCTCCACCTCAGAGGTTAAGAAATTGGTGATGCTATTGTGTATTAATCTAAATTTCGCTGAATACATCATGGAATACATTTTATTCTTTGTACATAGCCTTCTTTTGACATTGAGGAATTTATGCCTTTGGTGTTGGACTTCAGGTGAGAAGTCAGGAACAATGGAAATTTTCTGATTTTCATATTGGATGTCTTCCTTCATCAAGGCCATACACAGAACCATATCCCTGTCATGGAAGTTTAGCAGCTTGGCCAGAAGAGGTCTTGGTGCTGCACCCGGTGGAGGAGGAGCTGTGGGAACCCGATGCACCCTCTCCACCACAAACATACTGGCCAGATCCAAACTCCCCAGGGTCTCCTTAATCCATCGTTCCAGGAACTTCTCAGGTGATCTGCCCTCACTTCATTCAGGGAAGCCCAGCAGCCTAATATTGCATCTTCTGGACCTGTTTTCCAGGTCATCGGTTTTACGCTGTAGTTCTGTCACCTGCTGGCGAAGAGTCTCAATGGAGTCGGTCATAGGGGGCAGATTGCCTTCGACAGTTGAGTGTCAAGAACTTTTTCTCAGATTGCCTGTTGATCCGCCCGCAGCAAATTCGATTCTGTCTGAACAGAATCAATTTTGATGGTTATCACATTCTGGCAGTTAGTGATCGCTGCCATTAATTCAGAAAAGTGAGAGCCTGCAGGGTCATCCTGCTCCTGAGTGTGTGTTGGTGAACTTGACAGGGAACTGGATGTGGAAGGAGATTCCATAATTGCTTTCACCTCCCTTTCAACCAACTGGTGTCGTGCATACTTATTAAGTTTAGCTCTATAGTCACCCGACTTTCTACCCATAGTGAGGATAATATATGTATCAGACAGAGAGAACCCATGGGTGAACGACAGTGTGGGAGGCAACAAAGAATTATTTCAGCACACAATCTCCACAACAGGCAGTTATCCAGGGGAGGCTGTATCCGGTATGAACTGCAACAGCACAAGCATAGGGTACAGGGCCGGCTCCACCTCAAGCACTCAACTCTAGCATATCATAAATTCACCCCATCATGTTTCATGTGAACATGTGTAGCTAAATAAATACAGAGAAGGATGGGTTTTCTCTGCAAAAATATTTTGACATGCAAGCCTAAGAAATAAGCTGCATGCCAGGGAATATTAAACCACAGAACCGACAACAGTAAGCTATATAGAGTTCTTAAAGGTGCAAGTCTATTTAATTAGCTGTTTGCTTTAGAACGAAAAGGACAGCAGGGCACCTGCAGTAGGTTTTAAGGGAGAATTATAGTGTGCAGACAAAGAGTGTTTCTCCAGTTATTTAATATAGCAGGGCGTCTGCAGTGTCCGTTACATTGCTAATTATTGTTACTACATTAGACGCTTTGCCTTAATCTGAGGCTTGATATATGCTATCGGTGTAATACAAGACACGCCCTTCTCAGTTGTTATTTTTGTTTTGTGGTTTTAAGGGACACTTTATGCTTTAGGTATTTTTATTTATTGTTTGTATGTTTATATGTTTAATAAAGGAATTTGTTATTATTGTATTTTATATTTTTATCCTTACCTATTGAGCTCCACTTAGGAATTAGGGAGGAGTGATTTTCTGTACTCCATGATTGGAGGAGATATCTCTCATATTGGTAGTATAGAATATTTATATATACTTTCCCTACTTCTCCTTTCCTTTTTCGCCTGCAAGCTCTTTTCTGGAGATAGACTTACCTATATAGTGTGCTAATACTACAGGGTTTCCTGTCTTATGTCTCTCTCTTGTATTTTGAATTAATATGAATAAATGTAAGGTTATACATTTGGGCTGTAGAAACAAACACACTACATATGCACTAAATGGGAAATCCTTGTTAGGGAACGATTTAAGAGTATTGGTAGACCATAGACTTCACAGCAGTGTGCAGTGTCACTCAGATGCTACAAAAGCAAATAGGGTATTATCCTGCAGAAAAAGAGGTATAAATGCAGCAGATGGGAATATAATTCCTCCTCTATATAAATCCAAAAACTCATCTAGAATATGGAGTACAGTTTTGGGCACCAATTCTTAAAAATAAACATTATTGAACTGAAACAGGTGCAGAGACATGCAAGAAAACTGATAAAGGGGTTATAGGATCTGAGCTTTAAAGAGAGACTAGTCAAACGGAGCTTATTTACATTAGAGAAAGGGCGATATGATTATCAAATATATTTAAGGTCAATACAAATAACTCTCAAAGTAAACAACAAGAGGTCTTCCATTAAAACTAGAGGAAATGTGCTTCTCACTAAAACAGGGGCAAGCCTTTTTTATAGTTTGATGTGCTTTGAGATACTGTAATTACCTTAAAAAATATGGATATCATCCTAGCACAGATCAAATTGAGAATCATGACAATTACAACAGATGTAAGGAACACATTTTTTTACTAACTTGGGGCTTAATTGGAAATTACTTTTTTTTTTTCTTTTTGCCTTCTTCTGGATCAACAGAGCTGATATAACATGGGCTAAACTTGAGGGATGCATGTCTTTTTTAAAGCCTCATCAACTATGTTACTATGTTACATTGTCTATATTTATGGTATATACATATTTAAAGGGATAGTAATACATCAATTGAACTTTGCTTAATAGAGTTATATTTAAAAAACTAAATCATCCCATCCGTTTCTCTCTGCCCATACTTCTAAATTTATTAAGAATTTGCCATTTATATTTTACCCCAACCGCCCCTTTTTTGCTGCATCACCAATTAAGGTCTCAGAGGAGAAATCTGGTCCCGGGACAGGACAGATTGTCTGGAGGGACAAAATACCACTGCTGTTTAGCTGTAAGCCATGCCCACTGTCATCACCAAAACACACGGAGCGCTCTAGATACAGGGATCAGACAGAACAGACACAAGAACGCGCAGCTACAAGGGATTTTTAAAGATGCCCGTCGGACTTCACATTCCCTTGAATTTTAAGATGGTAAAAAGTACTTATTTACTGATACAATGATGCATAAAATAGGCACAATATACATGGCTTCCCATTCCGATTCCAAACCATATTTTTTTTTCTGCTACGTTACTATCGCTTTAAGAGTGCCTCCTTGTATCTGCTTTTTAGTAACATCAAGGTAAGTGCTTCACATGGAAAATACATGGGGAGTGGGAATGGGACTTGAATAAATGCACATTGGTTTGATTTGGGATGAGTAGGGAAATGGGCCTGAATTATTGCACATGTTGGTGTGACTTGGACTGGGTGGAAGGAATGGGGACTCTGTTATTAAATATATTGTGATTACTTGGCCAGGTTGGGGGAAACGTGGGCTCTTTTATTTGGATATGTTGTTTCATTTGTGGTGTGTGGGAGAAGTTAAGTATTTTTTGTCCCTTATGTTGCACCTGGTTTGGTCCAGAATTGCCCCACATTTTCTTAGTTCATCAGTCTCCATGAATCCAGACATTGGGCTTGTTTCAGTGATTTAAGTTAATTTCAGACTTTTTGCAAAATTGTTATTGCACTCTAAATGAACATGTTGTGTGGTGCTACTCAATGCAATTTCTTGTCTTCTAGATACACATACTAAGCACTAGCTCTGGCATATATCAGCAATTCACTTTAAATTTAATTTAAACTTAACATGAGTATATTCCAATGGTTTATAGAATAGTAATTCTAGCTAAACCAAATAAAGCACAACAAACACCCTCCCAAAGAAAAGTTCACAAAAATTAAATCCATTTTTTGTATAAGATTTCCACTTGGATGATTGAGTGGTCTACAATGCATTAGAAACTCCTTTAGTATTCAAGGGGTTAAAATCTTAATTTAAATAATTGGTAAGGTTTTTTCCCCTATTGTGCTATATGTTACAGAAAAGTCCCAATTCTTTTTATGTAGATCAGCCCCTATTAGTTCTGATACAGCAGCAGCATGTCTGTACCTCAAGAGAGTTTATATTCAGCTGCATAAAATGGAATATACACAAACTGCACTATAGGGGAGACATAACAATTTCCCAAATTTCCATTTATTTAAATGGTACTTTTAACCCCTTGAACCCCCTGAGACTGCTCTAGGATTAAAGGGGTTAAAAGACCAATTGACTTCAATAGGATTTTATGTGTGTTCCTTACATATGAATAGCCCCAAAATTACTCTACCTTTTGGCAATGCACTGATACCTCTCTAGCAATCAAAGGGTTCAAGGTTCAGTTTTGAAACGGTTGACTACTTTTTGACTGGGTTTCAGTCTCGCTTCTGAGTTATGAGGAGCAACAGCACAACTGTAAAATTTCAGGGAATGGAATCACTCAACCCCAAAAATATATATATTTGAGCTGTAATAACTTCGAATAAACCATCTCTCAGCAGCAGGAGAACCATTGTTTTATTCAGCATGGTAAACCCTGCAATATATTTTTCCATATTATCTGATCTTGTTCAGTTGCTACTGTGTTTTGAAAGCTCCATCATTCCTTGTTATGATGGTTATAAGTATATTTAATTTTTCAAATTATTGTGGTTTTGTGCTTTTAAATATTTATTTCTACAATAATTTGTTTGTAGGTGATTTTTCTACAAAAGAGAATGCATGTACTGTAAAATATTTTCTGATTTAGATATCAATTACACTAGCAACTATTGTATGTTGCAGTGACTAAGTGAGGAACATAAGAAAGTGCAGCAGTCGCTATTTTATAAAAGCCAATTTATGTGTTATTTGTGATTAAGGAATGGTCCTAAATTATGGCAAAGGTAGCCAGAAGTATGAAAATGTGTGCTAATTGTTTTGCTGAATTAGGCTCAATTGCTAATCATCTCACAAAAACTGCACACATTTTATCACACCCACTTTGTGAAAAGCATCTAAAAAAGTTAGCAAACATTTGTTAATTCAGTAAGATTTTGGTGCTAATCATTTTGCCATCAAAAGTACACTGCATTCCAACTTACATCATTGCAGCAAGTCACATGTAATAGTTTTTTTTCCCCTCTAGACAACAGTCTTTCCTGAATGTGGCATCATATAGCTGTGTTATTAGGATTTTGATTATTACAACAACAAGGCCCTATGACATGAACAGCAAGACAGTCAATCATATTTCACTGATGTCATTCAAGATCCTATGGCCCCCTTGGGACATCTCCTACCTACCTCCAGTGGCTAATACCATCTCTTACACAAGCTGGAATTAGCTGAGCAAAAGATTGGGGGGATTTTTTTTTTCATTACTTTAAAAAATAAACAAATAAAATAAAAAAGGAGACAATCTGTAAGGAAGAAAGGAAGACTGCACTTGACTTGAAATTACAAAGTTAAAACACAGCTTTATTCACAAAGAAACACTGGGATACCACACTACAACACAGTCTCAAGCAAGACCATGTGGTAGTGTGGCGTCCCAGTGTTTCTTTGTGAATAAAGCTGTTTTTTAACTTTGTAATTCCACGTCAAGTGCGGTCTTCCTTCAATGAGTGTTTAGCATTTTGGCTTACTATCAACTTGAATAACTGTTTGATTTTACAATACAGTGGTGCCCTTGCTTTTTTTGGCTGTTCTCGACATTCTGGAGGGAACCAACTACAACACGGAGACAAATAAAAGTCCCCTAAAATTCCCATTTATTTCTTTTGTGTATGTCCCATAATAATACAATATGGAATACGATTAGAAATTCACAGTATATGATATGTTTTCATTGTTTGCATTAAAAAGATTGGGGTGAGTGCCTAATGTGATCTGTGTGTCTGTTCCCTTAATCCAGTAAACTGAATATTATAATATACACTTATATGAAAAAGCAGCAATAATAACAATCCTAATGAGCTCCACTGAGTTTTGTATTAATTACAGGAATGCTCAGTAACAACACATTAGTGCCTAACAAATTGTACTCATCTGACTCTTTTACACTGTCAGGCACCACTAAACAGTGATTTACACAGTTTGTGAGCTTCCACGTGACTTGTTACTCTGCTCTTATAATTACTTTACTGGGGAAGTACTAATGCATTTGTTTTTGTTGAAGCAAATTGTCACAAAAATAGACTGAATGATTGACTTAACCCTTTGAGTGCCAGTGAGGTATCCAACACAATGCATTGGATACCTCTCTAGCATTCATGGGGTTAAAGGGGAACGGTCACTATTTTACAAATAGATTATTTTGACAAAGCTTTCAAAAGCACCTATATTTGTTAGTCATGTTTTATTTAAAATAATAGCTTATGAGATATTTAGCTTTATATTTGTATACAAATTAAGTAAATCGAGTTACTTACAGCCCACAATGCTTTCTCTCCCACCTGCACCTACTTGCTAGCTGTCAGAAATAAATAAATGATTTACATAAATATTAGGGATTTTGATAGCTCCTTTAAAACCACCTATTTATTGCAAAATGACAGCTCCACTTTAAGTTTGTATTTAAAATGGACAGCTTCAAGGAAAAGGAAGTGTAGAAATTCACACATCATTCCAAAGTGCAAGATGAAATTGTATTACTTTATATCACTCATGCTTTATGATTACATTTTGTAGATTCCTGCTTTAGAGTATGTATTTAATCAGTGGGTTGACAATTCCTTGAGGTTACTATAGTTGCTATAAAATGTTATTTTTAACAATGTTATGTAAAAAATCTGATTTTTTTAATAATTGCATCATTATAGATTACTAGCAGAAGAATCACTGTTTTGCCCATACAAGAAGAGGCAGGGTGAGAGAGATTATATTGCTAGTGACAGAACCACAAATACGTTGACTGGCCATATGCCAATGTTTACTGGTAGTGACAGGCCCCATTATAGTATCATCACTTTCAACTACCCTCCCCACCTAATAGCATGTCCTCTTACAACCAACCTCCCCCATCATAATAAGTCCATCCGCAACCACTCTCCGCCATAGTATGTCTTCTCACAACCACCCCCGTCCACCATAGTAAGACTTCTTACAACCACCCTCCTACCTTCATAGTATATCAACTCACATGCACTCTCCCATGTCATAGCATGTCCAGTCTCAATCTCCCTCTTCCTCTAGTAGTATGTCCCCTGCAAACACCCTAGACCTCCTGAAAGTATACCCCTCATAACTATGGCCCCCATCGTTTGTCCCCTATGAACAACGCCATCATAATATGTTCGCTCGCAGTCATCCTCTGATGCTCTGAAAATCTCCATGACCATATATAAAGTATAGGAAAAAAGGCACTAATATCACAGTGAAAGTCTTATGACATCAGCACTGCCTCCATGAGCAAACAGAAATTAACCCTCATTCTACCGCACAAAGTAAAATATAATGAGAACACATACATACAGATAGTTACTAGACTCTAAAATCCCTTTTTACAAACCAAAACACTGAAGATGACATCAAAAACTGGAGAATATGGTTACAGCACCATCCAGGCTAGGTAAAACAAAAAAGAATATTGCAAAGCGTTAGACTAGCAATATAGCACGTCCCCACTGACCACATTCCTGCATTCCATATGAATGCCTACTGAACAAGGCGATAATAACATATCATTATAGTAACAGAAAACACAGGGCAAAAAAGGCAAAAACACCTTAGTGCAGATAGCAAAGATTCTGAGCCCATCACCACAACTCACCCTGTGAGAATATACTCCCAAGACTAATGGCTACAACACTACTTATGTGGCAGGAAAAAGAAGAAAAACTACACTTTTCACTGGAAATTATTCACCAAGCAGAAAGTGCCATTATTCACCAATTTCAGTTTGAGGCGAAAATGATTGCCCATTCCTAACTGTAAAGGAAGACAGAGAAGGATAATGAGGAGGAAACTGAGAAGTACAATAGGAGAGGCAGATGAAGGAAAAGCAACTGAGGGGTTGAAAGAACAAGTGAATATGGCATGATCAATTTCTATCTGTGCTAGCTGGTCCGCTTGGCTGACACTAGCAAGGAGTTATTACATTCTCAGCAACTACTGCCTGGCTTCACCCAAGTTGCTTGCAGGAGCCATTACCTTCCATCAGATCTTACCTGCTCCACAGTATGTTACAGATTCTGACAAAGTTCTCAGTACAGTGCCAGAGAGGTATAAAATATAGAAGATATTCAAGGGTTAACAGGAGAACCAATTAGTTTGGATATCTTCACATAAATAGATAAAATTAAATTTGAGAACTTTACACTATATTAGGTATTGACACGCTACCTCACAGTAAAAAATTGATTAAAATAATCAATCCCGCATATTTGTGCAAAAATATATATAATTTATTTAAGTAAAATATAATATATATAAAGTGTAAACAACAATGATATAAATGAGTGGCTAGCAATTACAATAGATATACAGTAACTCAAACCACAATCATCACCATTAGCATTACCAGCAATTAAAAGGTTAACCACACATAGGTATATTCAGAGATATTAAATAACAATAATTGAACTCAGCAGCATAGAAAAGGATAATTTATCCTTACAATTACTTAAAATACAGCTGGCAGCAGCATATATGAATACCTCTGCCCCAGAAACTGTATAAACTCTGCTAATTGAGGTTTAAGGTATGCTGTCAGGTAAGTCAGCTTTAATATTAACCCAGGTCCTCTGACAATTTCCTTATACCATATATAATAACCAAACTCAGAGACTAACTGGAATAAAATCCCAGATTTAAATCACTATAATTTAATTATCTACCGATTTCAAATATTGCATACCTTCTAAATAAAACATATTAATTGCATTTAATATAGTGAATAATAGATTATACCAAGAATATACTTATCCAATAATATATGTCTAGACAGTATACCAAACTATATGCAACATATATGATAAACATGACTATAGCAATCCTATGTGAAACCTATAGAGTACTCCAAGGGTTAATCCACTTATTAAGATAGGAGGCCACACCAAAGATGGTGACTTCTTTTGTCTAGTGTGAGGTTTAAATAAACTTCTCACTGTACAGAAGTTTAGACCCAAAACACACACAAAGAAATCCAAAGAAACACCTCAAATTAAATAGACAAATAGCAGTTGAAGGGTTAATAAACAAATTCAAAGAATTCCCCCAGATCAAATATTAGCTATAACAACCTTTCTAGGAATACAATATATTTTATAAATAACTATTATATTAACTAATTTGATATACAGGTCTCACTACTATCAACTATTTACATGTATCTGGCAAAATATAACAATTTATCAATTAATTAATGAATTCTACTTAATTCAGAATTGCTACAGCCAATATAGCTCATTATAATTGGTCACAATTGGGTGGCCAGTCCGATTAAGACAAATTATAAGAAAAATTATGTTTCTTCAAATATAGAAGAAATATATATTTGATTCTGAATTTTACAGAATTAAAGTAAGGAAAGGTATAGTTAACAGTCCAATAAGTGTTTCTTAATATCTCTTTAACAGCCAGCCAGGTACATTTCAGGAAAACAAAGCAGGTATTGAAGAGCCAGGAAACTAAGAGGAAAGAGCCCAGAGAAAAAGCCCCTTCTCTTTCAAAACTTACATATTTATAATGTAAAATTACCCTTATCAGAACCTCCTCTAGATAAAGATTCCTCTCATGCAGTGACATCATCAGTATTACCTGATTGGACACCCTTAATTCCTAATTTCCATATGACATCATGCATAATTTATGAAAAAAAATTCCAAGCACTAGTAATAACACTATTTAGCTTGGAGATGTCGCTCTTACTCCACATTAAAATTTTACATATGGCATCTGTGTGATCTGTAGTGATAGGTCAAGAGGTCATCACATTTCATGTACCTGTCATCCCTGGAATCTGTACTCCCAGTCTTTTATACAAGTTATGACCCAAAATCCCAGATGTTGTTATCTTCCCCCTAGTGTCATTGTCTGGATTTTAGCCATAATTTACCTTAAAGTGTTAGTAGTGTCTAAAAAAAAGTTTTTTTGCATTTAGAAGAGCTTAAAAAGCTGAGCTAAATGCAAAAAAACGTATCTTTCAAAACGCTATGGTTTAAGAGATACAGGCATTTAAAGTCTAATTTCTCCTACTGACAACTGTAAAGCTGTCAGCAGTCGATCCGTGTTGGTCGCCACAGAAGCGCTTGAGAAGTGCCGAGATCTCGTTACTTACATGGAATCCCTTCCTTGGAATGGTCTAATGCCTAGTGTTCAGGCACACATTTTAGACCATTCCAATGAAGGGATTCCATGTAAGTAACGAGATATCTGCACTTCTCAAGTGCCTCCGTGTCGACCGACACGGATTTCCTGCTGACAGCTTTACAGCTGTCAGTAGGAGAAATCAAACTTTAAACACCTGTATCTCTTAAACCATAGTGGTTTGAGAGATACATTTTTTTGCATTTAGCTCAGCTTTTTAAGCTCTTCTAAATGCACATAACTTTTTTTTAGACATTACTAACACTTTAAAGTCAGTCAACCATTTTCACTCCCATTGATGGAAAGAGGCCCCCTTTGTCTAGAAGAATGAGCTAATTTAAACACATTTTAAACAGACTTTCAAACAATTCTGCTTTTCAAAATTAACTCTCTACTCTCCACCAGGACAAAGTCTCTGACACCAATGTGTCTACCTCCCATTTCAATCCTTTCAGTGTCAAAGAGGTGTCCAACACATACTTTAAACCAATCAGCATTAGAAAGGTGTCATGCACTTCTCCCTCCCACCCCCTGAAATCTTCTCAGCACCAGAGAAGCATCCAGCACTTCTCCCTCCAAACCTCTGCAACATGTTTATTGCCAGCATATTACCTAGTAAGCTGCTCTGCACAGAGGCTTGTGAAGTCTTAGACTGCCCTTGTAAATGCCACTGTCCCATGTGTATGCCACCAATCTAACCTCATATCATACCTGGAAGATTTCTAGATGGCATATTTAGTTTCCCAGGTAACAGGTTCTGCCTAGTATCTGCCTATTTGTAGATAAAACCCAGCCTCTCCTCTTCCTTGATTGAATCCAACTCACATAATAATGTGAATTGCATAATTAGGGCACTCCTTCATTGCAGTTTTATCACTTGCTCTGGGGGCTTGATATAAGGTTGTTCCCAGGTAAGAGTGCGAGCCTGGCAGCCTGAAACTATACCCCTAGTTGTTTCTGATGCACAGAAAACATTAAAAAGCTTTTAACCCTTAAAGGATCACAACACATTGACTTTGTAATGCATCACACACCCCTGTGGAGTGTGGACCTTAAATGGTTAACTTTTTGCTGCCAGGGATGGGAGAATCATTTACTTTCCAGACAAGGAAACAATTTTCTGGACACTTTGAATAAGATGTGGCTGTACAAAAGAATGCATTGCACATCCGTCTGGCACTGCAAGTGATAATCCTTTAAGGAACAAAGAGGTGGGGCGTGGCCTAGCAGCTCATGGTGTCGGATGTATAGACCTTGAGCTACGTTCCTTGCTGAGCTATTAACCATCATATTTTGGAAGAGCACTCTCTTTTTCCCATCCTATATGTTTGGACTTTCCCTCTCCAGATGAGGAGTAAGAAGAAAACCCCTAACCAAGCTGTTAAACCATCCTCAAACCTGATATCTGGGTATCTATTACCAAGGCCAATCAACTCTCCCGCGCTTCCCGCTCCTGAACAGTATGACGCACTGACTTCTCCTGAGCGTACTCACTCTGATTCAGATCTAGCTGACGAGATGGCTACCTCAGTACTCAGTCCTCCTTCGAACCTACCACAATAACTCTGGAGGAACTGTCCATTGGAATACTAGCAAATCTCCCCACGAAAGACAACATAAGAGGTTTACCCTTTAGAGATAACCTTCATTCATTGATGGATGAGATAAAAGGAATGCTGGCCTCAGAACTTGCGACCATCAGACCAATTTCTTTCAACTTTCTCTCTGTGTTACCATACTGGAGGAAGAGAAAGACCAGCTCAAAGATGCCTCACTAAATCTACAACACACCGTATCAGACCAGCGAGAAATCATCCAATCACTTATCCTCCGACTAGATGATCTCGAGAACCTAGGAAGGAGATGCAATATTAGACTAAAGAATCTCCCATAGAATATTCCTTCACTGGACCTCCGAGCAGTCCTTACATCCTTCTTCACAAAACTACTAGATGACCAGCAACTAGGCCCTATCAGATTGGAAAGAGTCCACAGGGTGATAAAAACTAAGGACCCCTCAAAACCTAGTGATGTCATCATCTGCTTCCATAGATATGAAATTAAGGAACTAATTATGAGGAAAAGCAGAAATATTATCCCCCTCGTGTGGTGGCTCCGAAGTGTTTCTTTTCAATGATCTTTCCCCACACACCTTATAGCTCAGAAGCTCAGTGAAATACCTTACAGACCATTAGTGGAAACTGCAGATTAAATACCGTTGGGGTTATCCCTTTCAATTGTCTGCTTCATTCATTGGTAATTATGCGATCCTGCGTACCACTGATGACACTGTGTTTTTCTGTTCCACCTTGTGAATATCAGTTTCCCAACTGATTCTGAATTCTGGAAACTCCACTGCAAAACAAGGCTCACAAATGCCTGGAATGGTCCCCCGGATTGCCAGCGTAGATATCCAAACAATGCTGCATATTCCCTCCATCTATGAATTCTCCTCAACAAGCTGCAGCATGGACCGGAAGCAGATATATCCTGACCCACAGCACACATAAATGTCCTTCAAATGAAGGACATGTACTCTCCACTTGGGGACAGTGTCTGTTTGTTGCCACCTGAACATACTTGGACTGGCTTTTTACTGTCCTCCCTTTCCTTTCCTGCTCCTGCGGAGTGCCTGCTCCTGCACTTATAAAGGTTCAAAGTGCTATCCCACCTCCAATGCACTCATAGTTGTAACTGTATGCACTTGCTACAGGTGCACATATGTTCTGATGTATTAGGTTACAAAGGTGACCCCATCTTCCATTATCCCGATACCCTAATGCAGTTTTAATCTCCATCGACCCTCCCTTCTCCCCTAGTTCCCTCTCCTGTACAATATTTTGTTTTTGCTTATTATTTATTATTATTTTCTGTGGACACGATATGTATGGAGCCTTAGGTTCCATTGCACCACCCTCCTTCTAGGGTATGCTCACAGACATCTTAAGATGTAGAGCCACCCTCGGGCTCCTCACAGTGATGACCTCTCTCTACATTTTGCTCTTTCTTTGGACTTACATTTATTGAATCTGAAAAGCATGTTTACTGGTTTTTCCTCCCCCAAGCCCCCATTATTCCACACTCAATTTATTTGGTCACCATTCCCATGGTATTCCTCTTTCCCTAGCTTGGTCCCCTGTCAGAAGATAGCCCTTGATGCAGCTTTGCCAATTGCTATCCCCTGTCTGTGTTAAGACGCCATAGCTGTTATCCTCATTACAAACCACAAGATATGACTCTTATCGACATCTGCTTCCCTCTGAATCAGATATAATAGAAACCGTAGTTGTATGCACTAGCTGACTGTATGGTGTCCCCTCATTCCATTATGGTGCCTGACTACAGCTCCGATTGGATTTAGATGGTATTGGAACTGCATCTTTTCCAGTAACCCAAACTTAGCTAACATACAAAGACACCATCCCCTCCGCTCTTGTTATAGCTTTTTGGGGGTGATAACTTCTGTTTTAATGTACAGTATCTAAGATTTAATATTGCCATATTACTTGGTATTAATGATTTCATAAGTGATTTTTCTGTTCTTTATGACAAAATGTCTGATGTTTTCCCCAACTGTATTAAGTACTGTTCTCCAAAGCGTATGTACCGCTGTTACACCCTTTCTATACTCTCCTTTACACTCATTACTCAAACACTTCTAGTAAACCTACCCACCTCATGCTCATATAAGCCTCCCCATATTCCATGTGCCTATACACCCACCATACATTTGAAATCCCTCATATACTTTGTCCATCTCATAGCAGCATCACTCAGAGACAAGCTTAGGGACTTGTAATCAATTCCTGTACTCTAAAGTGTTTTGTTTCTTTTGTTTTTTTCATGCTAGGTGCCCTTTAAGAGACTGTGGCAGCTGTTGCTGCTTAAATAGTCTAAGTAATTTAACTTTATTGGCTCTTAAAAAATGTACCTTTAAGGTCATCAAGCAAGATATATACAGAGGAAACAAAGATATGAAATGTGTATAACTTTTTACATTTATGGAGCATTTCACACTTCAAGATGGCAGAGAAATTTCACAATTGTGAATTAATCTTAATGTATAGGCTCCAGAGAATAACATAGGAACTGGAGATGTAACCTGTACTTTACACACATTAGTGCATAACCTCCCCATGAGTTCTAGAAAGATTACTACTCCATAGTTCTGAAATGTGTAGAAGACTTCTCAAGCATTTAAAGGGATAGTAATGTTTCATAATAAAAGCAGCTCTAATTAATCATCATAGTATTTGGACTTTGGAAAGTGTTATTTCAATACTGTCAGAGTTGTAGTTCCAGAGTAATTCAATGACAAAGTGTCCCCCTCCCGCCCCTTTTACTGAGGTCACACTGTTCGGCCAAAGCATAAGGGAGGTGCCCAGATAGACTGCAGAGAGGGACAATCTTCAATTAAGATAAGGGAAAAACCTGAAAAGCTTGTCAAGGGGGGCAGGGATTTCATTGTTTTCATAGGAATAAGAGTGTCCCCTTCTGTTATCTGTCTGGTCTATGGACTGCATTCCACATCTGAGAAGAGATTGCTTACACTGGGTAAAAGGGGTGGGAGGGGAAAACTTACTTGTGAATATCTCATAAACCATAAAGGTTTGAGAGATGAGACTTATATCATTCTTCATGTTTTTTTAATGCCTACAAAATAAAAAATAGTTAAAACAAAGTATTACTATCCCTTTAATGGGAGTTAAAATGCCCAGTTTAAAACAACTGGAATGTTATTTGCCACATGTGGCGCAGCTGTTTTGATCAGTAGTTGCTCTGGTTCTTAACCGCAATGCCCTATGTAAGTATTATTGAAGAAACTGTTTCTCACAACTTTTTTCTACACACAATTTGTCAGAATGAACACAATCTTCCTTTACTGGCATGTATTCACAGCTTGGGCATCATTGCCCTCTTTTCTTGTGTTGTGACACCCTGATGTATTTTCCTTGCAGAGTTTTATATCCAGTTCTAATATGCCAATAGAACTATGAAAAGGAACAATTCTGTATTCCCACATCTGACCTTGACTTTTCATTGTAGCCAATGAATAATACACATTACTTTCTGCATTCTCCAGAGCTGCCATTGTTCATGTTTTACAGGATTCTAAAGATGTATGAACAAATGTCAAAGTCTGATATAAAATACTGTATGCAATTGCTTTTCAAACAAATATTTAGCAGTATTCTCAATCAAAATACCTTTACATTATATATAAAATAGTTTGTGCATTTACATCAATTTTGATATAAAATATTATATGCATTTACATAAACTTCACTTTCACAACTTCATTGTTCTTACTTTTAACAGCATGAACACATAGGGCCTTATTCATCAAGCAGAAAAGGTTCTGTTCTGGAGGAAGCTGATTGTACCATGAGAGCTTGGGATTAAATCCCAGTTGATTTAAGTAGGACCTTTAACACAATTAACTTTACAGAGGTTTCCAAAGCATTGCATACAATGCAAATTAGACGTCACAAGAACTTTAGGGGTTTCAAGTTCCATTTACATCTGGACCGCTCTTGCTATAGGGCTGAATAATCTTTTATTCTACATTGTGGAGAAGCCATTTCTCCCTGTGTCTGACCACCCTTGATACTGATTACTGGGGCAAGGAAACATAATGCTAAAAGGCCTGCTATTAAAAAGATATCAGAAATCTTCCTAGTTAAATTTAAGATTAAGGCTCTCACAATGAACCCCTGAAACAGTGCACCAACAATGAGCCTCTTCACACCGCACCCATGGAAGGGAAGAAATCACATACTTAAGATCCCCAACCCTGGATTAATGTCCCAACTCCCAACCTGGTTACAATAAGAAAAATAAAGGCGACATGACCTCTCAAAACATTCCAATTACCAAAGTTGATTTAGTGCCTTTTTGACCATGACCAACATGAAGGCCTTCATTGTCGATTTGAAAGATGAGCTCAAGTCAGCATATCTGACCTCAGAAAGGACCTCACAGAACTGGGACAACATATCCATATGCTGGAGGAATATAGGGAGTCCTCATGGTCACAGATTCATAATGTTGAACAAACCCTAGCCCAGCATGATGTCCTTCTCATCTAGATGACTTGGATAACCACAGTGACACATCCGTATTAAAGATATGCCTGAATCAGTACCTACAAGGACTTGATCCCATCACTTCAGAGTCTCTTCTTTTATATGCTGGAAACTCCATCTGACTCACCAATCAAGATTTACAGGTCCCTTGGGGCTCTAAGGCTGACACACAGGATCAAAATCCCATGACAACATTTATTGCTTTCACAGCTTTGTGGATAAAGAACAGTTTATGCTATCTTTCAGAGAACTAGAAGTAATAAAATATGCCAGTTGTCCATTTAACTCATTTAATGATCTTTCACCCATGACCATGCAGAATCAATGGGCACTCAGACCATTAACTGACCAGCTATGTACCTAAGTCTGAATTATAGATGCATATTTCCATCTTCTGGTGACTCATAATGGGCCATCTGCATCAATCTGTAACACCTCAAAAATTCCAGAGATCTGCAAAATCTTTGGAATTTCCCCTTCACTCACACTCTTGTCCCCCTCAGATATGACAAGGGGAGAAAACCAACCAAAGGAGCTTCAAGATCAGTGGGTCAGGGCATCAATCCGTGATGCTAAAAGGACTTGTTCCTCCTCTACCACACCCTCAAAGAGCACAGATTTGGAGGGGTTATGAGTGCCTCTCTTTAACCTGGTGGACTGCTTCCTCAGTATCCACAGTCTCCAGCTGTTCTCTGTACCTCAGGTTTCTTGATGGCTTGGGAACTAAATGATAACATTGGATACTTGTGCATAAATGCCACATGATACCTTTGTAGAGTGGATAGAACTTCAGCATTATCATTAACCTCTTTTTTATGAAAATTGATCCACCAATAGGTAATCAGTGCGGGAATACATTGTATGAATGGTGGAAAAGTAGATGTAATCTCTTTGAGTCAGATTATGCAACCACCACACATCACATAAATGAGAGTCAACAAGTCTAGAGCGTAGCATACGCAGGATCAGAAAGGACTATGGTAACTTCCCTGAAGAGGTGTCCACGTCAGGGTCGAGGGCAATATTGAAGTCCCCTGCTAGAACCAAAAAGCCAGACTTAAAGGAATCCAACAAATTAAGAACCTTAGTTAGAAAGCAGGGGACCTTAACGCTGGGAGCATAAATACATGCAATTGTGATTTTAGAACCAAATACTGAGCCCTTGAGAAAGAGATACCAGCCGTCTGGATCTGCCAGCTCATCTCCCAGGACCCAAGGTACCGCAGCCCCAAAAAGTACTGCAACACCCATCTTTTTCTCCCCTGCAGATGTATACCACCCCATTGGATATTGGAGAATATCAGTGACCGGGTGGTGAGAAAATGCGCCTCCTGTATGCAAACAATGTCACCTCCCAAGCGAGATGCTTCCCTATGAGTCATAGATCTTTTTTCAGGGTTGTTTAGGCCCCGAACATTAAAGGAGTGGATCTTTAACTGGCGATGAGACATAGTGTGTTTAAGGTGAAGGCATGCACTAAGGAACTGAATATGAGGTCTTTAGCAAATCTACTAAGCCCAGAATAGTGTGGCCTAGTTGGAGTAACCATAACAGTATCTAGGGATTGGGGGGGGGAAAGGGGGTTAGGGCAAGGTGTAGAATACGAGAGCGGGATCAAGAAAGTAATCAAGAATAGAAAAGGATAAAGAAAAAGGAAGAAGTGAAGATTCAAACTGTGGTAACGTACTGAGGGAAAATGCACCCTCAGACAAACAAGAGTCACGGCAGTGGCCAGAGGGCCGGGGGGGTAATAACAAATGACTTTGAGATTAACTTCTGTGGTGTTATATTCAAATCTGCAGTGGCTGGGCTGCAAGTCTGCTAAACCAATTCCCAATATAGGTACAATAAATACGCTATGGAGGGCCATCAGGATAAAGAAAAGGAGGTAGAATAAGGATGTAAAGACCAGTAAAAGGACAGTGACAGGTACAAGAGGAAAGGAGAGACCTGTATTGCCATTGATGACCAGCAAAGCAATATTAACATAAAACAGGTAAACAAACATTTAACAAGAGGCAAATTCTATATGCCAGTGTTCCCAGGTCACGTGGTGACTCCCAACAGATACGGAGGCAGCAGTTCTAGAAGAACCCCTGATGGGGCACTCCCGGCCTGTCTGATTCCAAGCAAACTGATGGAGGACCCCAGGGGAGTGTGGTAAACACCCCAATGGGGTATGCCACAAGATCCACCCATCGGTATCTCTCACCGCGTCATTCCCTCCCCACCTACAAACACAACCCCAAACACACAATGAATATTGAGGTAAACAATTACATTATAATCAGTGGTAACAAGTAGGATGCACAAATGGTCAAGTAAATGTAATGAAGAATAATGACCTCTAACAATAAACATCAGGGAACTGAGTAACCGCGGCTATCTGAAGCTCTTAAATAGGTTATGCTATGTGATGGAATACTCCAATAGGACCCAAACGTCCTTAAAAGAGTGTCCCATGCCAATCGATCCTTTCCATAAAGGTTAAACATACTTGACCATGAAAATAGCAAAGTCCAAAGACCTCCCACAATACCAGTAAGCAAGGAAATGGGAGAAGGGGGTGAATTGGGAGGAAGGACAGCAGGGGGAGAGGGCAAAAGGAAGGGAGAAAGGAAGAGAAGGGGAAGCACCGGTTTACCATGTGGGTTAGATGGTTGGACTTAGCGGCAAACATGCAAGAGTGCCCAACTGCAATACAAGAGCAATAAAGACACCAGGCTAATGGTGCTCAGTAGTAAACAGTAAACAGTGTTAAGGGGTATACACAAATTCTAGCATTAAAGAATAAGCACATAACCATTAATTTTATAAGCTAGTAACACATTATCCCCTGCAGTACAATCCCGTTAAGATCAGTAACCCATACTGACGTGAGCTCTAAATCACCCACATCAGAACGACCCCTGCTCCTACCTCCGCATGTCACCCAGCACTAACTATGGATAGAAGGGATCCAATGGTTGACCACAGTAAAAGTCAAAATATAGGGAGTATGACCCAAAGTCAATGTGGAAGAAATGAAGGCCTAAGCCCAAGCTTACAGCTTCTCCCGATCCAGGTCAGGTCGAGTCAGCAAGAGTCCATCTTGGTGATGAGGCATAGCCCAAAGGGGAAGCAGATTGACAAGGCTTTTTCGAGTCTGGACCCAGTACAGACGACCAACGATCCCTCTTCTCCTTGGGTGCAAGGTCCTGGCAGGATGACTCAGCATCAACTAGATTCGGGTAGGCACACTAAGGGCCTTGCAAAATTCCAGGATATCAGCTGGATCTCGGAGTGAAGCCGAATTGCCGTTGTGGGTAGCCGACAACTTAAAGGGGAATCCCCATCTAGAAATGCATCCCAAAATTCCGGAGATGATCAGTGATAGGCCTCAGTGTCCATCATTATAGAAGTGTAATAAGCAGCCCACAAATTTTATTTCACCTATTTCCTGGGGCTTAGACATAAGTCTATCCTTATGAGGAAAGTTGTGAAAGTGGACAATAATGTCCCTTGGTTTAGATCCAGACGGCCCCCCAAGGTCTCAGGGCCCTATGGGCTCTTTCAATCTTCAGAGGTGTCTTTCCAGGATCAGTACCCAACATTTCTCCGAAGAGGCTTTGTAATGAGGATTGAAGATCCTTTGTAGTAACCGACTGTGGGAAATCCTTGATCCTTATATTGCACCTCCTGGATCGATTATCGAGGTCATCCAGTCGGGAAGAAAAAATAGAGATAGTATCATCCTGCTGCTGCATATAACGCTCTAACGCATGAAGTTGTGACCAGGAGGCTTTTCAATCATCCTCTAAAACATGAATTTGGTGCCCTAATTGGGTGAAATCCCTCTTTAAATCTGATATCTCTGATTTCACTGTGATCTTTAGGTCCTGCTTGATCTCACATAGAAAACATTTCATGTTCTCTTTCTTGATAACAGGCATTGCGTGTGCCACTGGGGCAACTTTTTCTTTTTCCTGCCAAGTGTTCGAAGTATTAGAGTCACCAGACAAGGTCATCACAGGGGACTGGTCCCGATGATCCTCACTACAGTTCAGTTGCAGAGGCATTGAGTGCAACTTCAGAGGCATCGTGGCCGGTGAGCAGCCTTTTTGTTTAGTTGGCAAAAATTCCAGGTCATGGGAAACGCTCTCCAGTAATACTGAATAACCTCTCTCTAGGTGGTCTTCCTACTGTATTGTTGTCAGAGACGTAACTAGAAGCCACCGGGCCCTGGTGCAAGAATTGCCATGGGGCCCCCCCACCCACATTGGCCCCCTCATCCACATTGCCCCTTTCACAATGCCCCCTTCATCTCCACATTGCCCCCTTCATCTCCACAATGCCCCCTTCCATCTCCACAAATGCCCCCTTCATCTCCACTATGCCCCTTCCACAATGCCCCCCTTCATCTCCACAATGCCCCCTTCCACAATGTCCCCTTCATCTCCACAATGCCCCCCTTCATCTCCACAATGCCCCCTTCCACAATGCCCCCTTCATCACATTTCCCCTACTTCCAGTCCCTGGTGGTCTAGTGGAGTGTCTTTATAGATCTGTGCCTCCTTCGGCACAGATCTCTGCAACCGGAGCTCCCGCGCGCCGATGTAGTAATGCAGAGACTGGGAGATGATGTCATCTCCCAGCGCTCTGTATTACTAAAGCGCCGCGCCGAGTGGGAGATCAGGCGAGTGACTGCTGCGGGAGAGGGGGTTGCAGACGGTGGCCGGGCCCCTGGAGTGATGGGCCCGGTCGCAGGTGCGACCGCTGCGACCCCTATTGTTACACCACTGATTGTTGTTGCTTCCCCACCATTTTTTATTTAAAATATTTTCTAAGGGTTCTTTGCCCATCACCTACCAGTTGGAGCCTTGGGAGCTCCAAGAGATGTGACCTTGCTGACCAAACATCCAATATTTGGATGTTGCTTACTCAATGATTTGTCATGTTTCCATTTTATGCTATTTTATTTGTACTTTATTTGTATTGCTCTATACTTACCTATTTTATTGTCCTCAACAAGCATATATTTTTATTTGTTCCCTATTGTGCCATTTGTTTTACTACAGAATAACTCTAGTTTTCATTGGCCCATATTTATCAGACTGAAGTGCAAAAAATTCAGAACAAACCAACTGAACCATAGTTCAATTGGTGTGCAATGCATAAATGTGTCTGCTTTTCTCTCAAACAGAAAATGATGTAAAGAAATAAAAACATTTTTGTATAGTTAGAAGATGGAAATCAAAATTTCCTCATGAGTGTTAGGAGTTCCTAAAACTGCCCTGCTGGGGCAAAACATCTGCATCTTAGTGGAGCAATAACAATTCTCTAAATTCTCATTTATATATATGTATGCTGTAGAGGTCACCAATATATTGCAAAACTTTCATCAAAATTAAAGTGCACCCTAAATCATTATTAACATAGCTATACACATATACACATATACATATTTTTATTATTCTGAATACGTCTGGCATTATTGAGAAATTTAACTTGTTCGGCACTCATCAGCAGGCAACAGCGCAGACATCTTGAAGAAAAGGCATCTGTGAGTCTGCGCTGTCTGTCCCAGCTTCCCCCAGTATTGGTGAGGGGAGTTCCAGTGTACCTTAAGGTACAGGAAGGGACTGATGGAGCAGGCACACAGAGCGGCTACAGCAAAATATCTGCCCTCTGATGCCTGCCAAACAAGTTGTATTTCTGAATAATGCTAGATTTACTCAGCATAATAAAAGTATTCATATACGTATCGCTATGTTAATAATGATTTGGGGGGCACTTTAATTTTGATGAAATTTCCGCCTTAAAACAGTTTTTGTCCCCAGTGGCACAGCTGGTTTGCTCCAAAACTTTAAAGATGTTACACTTGCACAATAAATGATGGAGGATGCCAAATGGAATGGTCAATGCTTTGCTAAGTTACCTGTAACCCTTTCTGTTTTGTGTGACAGAACTTGCATTTTTGTTTAGTTAAAGGCATGGTTTCATGTAACATTTGTATGCATCTGAAGTAAAACTAAATTGCCATAATTTATCTGTGGCTAGGCTTGAACTCAGAAGATATAAAATCTGTGAAAAGTCCACCAGGTAGTGTCATACTTCATTACCATATGAGTTCATCTGTGCAGCTTGCAGCTGTTGATACATTTGTCTAGGATATTACTTCCTGCATGGATTTCTTTTATTTCTGATTTAGGTTTAATGGCACTGCACTAAGTGATCATGGCTGATCTAACAAAGAAACCTATTTTGAGAATTATTAACTTTATGGTTTATATTTTCAAAAACAAAAGTTGAGTTATTCAGGAACAAACGAAGTTTGTCATGGTAAAAATAAAAATGTCCAAAATTGTTTACTGATTTAAATGGGGCTTTAACCCTTTGCAATGCCTTGGAAAACTCGCTAGCCATCAAGGGGTTAAAAGCTCCATTTATGTAATTGGAAAATGTTAGTTTTCCCCTATAGTCAAGTTGGTTTTCAGCAGAGTTGAAGAACGTCTTCATGGGTATATACAGTAGGGAAGAACCTCTTCATGAGTATATACAGTAGTGAAGTTTGCTATTTCCCAGTTATAACTAGTTTTTTAAAGCAGTATCTGCTACTTTGCCAAGCAGCAGGTCTCCTCTGGCATTGTATGCTTCACCAAGCAGGCGCCCAGTTTGGCAAAGCATCCATTGCTTTGACAAGTGGATGCTTGCTTGATAAAACATCTGCTGCCAGTGGAGGCCCCCCTACTTGGTGAAGCAGTAAATGCTGCTTGCTGCTGAAATTGGAAAAATATAATACTTTACAAGAAGCCTATTCAGAAGACTGCTGTAATTGGAGCTTTCTCTGTCCAATTGTATTTATTTAGAAAATGTTTTACCAGGAAGAATACATTGAGATTTCTCTCCTTTTCAAGTATGTCCTTCAGAGTTTACAGTAAAGTGCTGCATATTAATTTCATGTGGAGGAGACCCGCTTCATTTCCACATTGCGCAAGCTGATATTGTCACTTTTGGTCTTACTTGGTCTTCCCAACACCTCTGATTAGTATATGAAGGCCCTTAATTATCTACTTTGGCAGTGCTAATGTTCACTGAGGAGATTTCAATAGTTTTGGGTTCCATCTGTATTACTTTTTGTAAACTCTGCAGTGTGAGGGAGACTCACTTCTTCTCTGCATCTCATAACACTGATTGAACCCATGGTATCTTAGGCTGGTATTATTTTGCCTCTTAGTATATGAACAATTTATTTAGACTATTTTTGAGAATTTATTGATTCTCTTTGAATGAATTAATGTCTGGTACTTATGCTATTTTGACAGAGGGTTATATTGCTACCTAAATACAAAGGAAATGTAGGGGGGAATGTTTGTGGAAAAATGTTTTAAATCACAGAAATATTAAAATAAATTGTTGTTAATTGCGCAGCTTTAAACCTTTCAGTGCCGCCGGGATGTGCAGTGCACAGCCCCTGACACTGAAATGGTTAAGGGAGGACAACTGTTATCACTGTTCTTTAGCAGAGACAGCAAACTGTTGTCTGGCTCCATAGAGAGCTACAGGGAGATCCCAACATTGCCAACCTCAGGTAGGCTGTGTTGGGACTGTGAAATGAGCCATTGTCAATGTGTTCAGTGAAAAATCATAAACCTGTTGAAGGCATAGTGATGATGACAGTGGATTGATGGGGATATGATGATGCTAGTGCATTTTGGCGATGTACCTGCAACACAGATCCCACATAACCTTGCTATCCTGAGCCCTTATCGATCCTTAGTGCATCTCAGCCCTGGCGTTCATCTCTTAACCCTTTCAGTGCCAGAGTGGTACGCAACGCATTGCAAAGCAATGCATTGGGTACCACTCTGGCACTCAAAGGGTTATATCACTAATCAATTCAGTGTATGCACTTCACTCACCTTGAGTACAGATGTTCCTTCCTTTCAGTATTATGTTATTTAACAGTACCTTATATGATAATGATAACTATTGCTATACCTGTTCATTAATTTATTATTTTAATGATTGTAAACAAAGCCACATGGACAAAGATACATGGATATAGTACCTATGCTGTCAGCTTTTACTGACAGCAGACACAAAAGTATAACCATAGCAATACTAATATTGATAAGAGTGAACTCCATTTCCATGTATTCATTGATATTGACATACTTATTTCAATATGCATTGATTCAGATGGACAAAATGTATTAATATACTGTACATGTTTAACATTGTGTTTCATTCAAATTAAATTAAACTAGCGCACTGTGACATAATCCAGTGAGCATCCAGAATAAATTTTGAAGATATTTTGTTACTTTATTTTTCATGCAGTTTGCAGTTGTACAAATTTTAATAGCTGTTTGTAATATCTTAAAGCAGACATGTCAAACCTGTGGCCTGCAGGCAAAAATCATCCTGTGGGCTGGCTTGTCAAGCCCTATATAGAGACATTTTTAAGTGCTCTGCAGACCATCATCAAGGGGTTAAAAGCCCCATTAAGATAAATAGATTTTTTTTTGTCTGAGTCACTTTAAGCCTCTGAATGCCAGAGAGGTGTGCAAAATGTTGCTTTACCATGTAATATCATACCATTATACATAGGTAAATGTAAGACACCTGTGAGTATGCATTGAACAAATTATATTTGCATATGTGTACTGATGGGGTGCTATATGGCAGTGCTGATAGCCTTATGTATATAGTGTGGCCACTTGGAATTTGGTGGTTGTATCACTTTTACTGCTAGATGGTTTATGCACTAATTTGCTTTGCCTTTATTTTTCCTAAGTTATTTAGATGTGGATATATATATATATTGTGCCAATGTGACATTACTTTGATTATTTTTTAAACTTTTGTTAACACTTTTTTGCAGATTTTTACTTCTCTGCAGGGATACAGTAGGAATTTAAGGGATTGGTATTGTTACATTTGTTTTTATGCACACTTGTCAAATAAATGTGTGTTTTTAACTACATGTATAATAATTTAAACAAGGATGTCACAAATTTAAAAAGTTTAACAACCACTGTTCTAACCTATGATCCACAGGGAGGTGAAACCTTCTCTGTCTTCTTTAAGGCGCACCAGTATTAAAAAAATATGGGATCATGGCACTAACTTCCATGCTCCAAGGCCTGAAAATTTTATCTATGGGGGGTCCATGACCTTCATTCTGCATCTTCTCTTCATATACAGAGATTGTACACATTTTGGGTGCCCTTAATATCCTAGATAGTCTGGGTCTCCTGTTTCCTTTTCAGTGGGGAGGGGGGTAAAGAGTCAACACTTTGATTAATGAGAGTCACAAGCCTTCCTGTAGACTGGAGGCATGGTGAATAACATTGCACAGGTGCATGAGTGCCTGCATGACTATCTGTTATTGGAAGTCACCAATAAAATTGTGGTTCAAGCTCTGAGTGTTATATTTTGCTGCTGAGAGGTAATCAACAAAACAGGGTGATTAATTTCAGCAGACACACATAGCTTCATGATAATCTGATCTGGTTTACAGTGGACAGTGATGCCTATGGGAAATTGATCCTAGCAGGAGGCTGAATGCCCCTCTACAGCAACTTGTAAAATATGGGTTATATTAAATGCTGATGTCCTGTATTGTTGTCTTGGTATATGGTTTATGCATTTATTAAAATAAGAATTTCCTTTTTATTTGCAAAATTGCGAGATTAGGAACAAAAGGAAAAATAATTTATTTAAAATATAGTAAGAAAAAAGTATTCAATAAATTCCTTTATGTGTCTTAGTAAGTCTGGATTTAGCAGATATTTGCCAGAGATAAGCAGAGCTTCTGGGCAATTTAGAAATTTCTAAAAGTTAAATCTATTATTTGATGTTCAGTGTTTACTAATTATACATAAGTCAATGATAGAATAAGACAAGTTAATCATAGATCACAAATTGCTCAGTCAATCTTAAGAGGATTGAAAAAAATCACATAATTGGTAGGTATGCATTTTATTAACATATTTTACGTACTTCTCATATATCATCCTTCATTTTTATATTAGATGTTAAGAAACAATCGTAGGAAATATATGTTAAATTCTTATTTTTTGTACTCATGGATTATAGCTTTACAGTATGACAAGACATTTATTTTACATGCTAATTATTTTTTGCTTCCTTGATATTTGTAGTGCACTCTTGTTATGACTAAGTACAGTATATAGGGCCTTTTGCATGAAAGAACTTTTGGATCATGGTGGAGTAATGATTGATTTAAACTGGACCTTTAACCATTTGAATGCTAGAGAGATATCCAGTGCATTGCACAATAATTAGTGATGAGCGAGCACCCCAATGCTCGGGTGTTCGGGTGCTCTAACCGAGCACCCCCTGAGGCTCGAGTGCTCGGCCGAGCACCCGAGCCCCATTGAAGTCAATGGGAGGACTCGAGCATTACACCAGGCACCCCCTGCTCTGATGAGGGGAGGGTGCCTGGTCCATAGGAAAAGGGCAGAAAAGGATGGAAACACCACAGAAATGGTTCAGGGACAGCATAGGGAGGATGTCTGGATGCATCTTGGACTCCAACATCGCTGCTGGGAACGATCTTTCGCCCGTAGTACGCCATTTTTACAGACTGACCATAAAACACACAAAAAGGAAAATAAAAACGACTTTAGGCGAAAAATTGTTACCAAACAATATTTGCTGTATATTTACTTGTATATCATCTGCAAATTCTCCCAAAAATTTCCTTGGTTTTCGGAAGTGAGGCCATGATTAAGAGGGAAACGTGCGCAGAGGCAAATTCTCCCAAAAATTTCCTTGATTTTCAGAACTGAGGCCATGATTAAGAGGGAAACGTGCACAGAGGCAAATTCTCCCAAAAATTTCCTTGATTTTATTGAACTGAGGCCATGATTAAGAGGGAAACGTGCGCTGAGCCGACCATCTAAAACATTATGGGTGAGGGTCTGCTGCAGAGCTGACCATCCTAAACATTATATGCGAAGGCCCGCTAGTGAGCTGACGCTATAAAACATTATATGAGAGGGCCCGCTAGAGAGCTGACCCAATAAAACATTATATGAGAAGGCCCGCTGGTGAGCTGACCTATATAAAAATTGTCAAACAGGGCCCGCTGGTGAGCTGGCCCTATATAAAAATTATATCACAGGGCCCGCTGGTGAGCTGGCCCTATATAAAAATTATATCCCAGGGCATATGGAAGAGGAGGAGGAGGATGAGAAGATTAAGAGTCAACCATATACCCGTTTTTTGGGTGGAAGGGGTGAATGGGAATACAGAGTATTCCCATCATTGTAAATAACATATATAAAGTGAGTTTATGTTCCCCCGGGGCTTTCCTCCAGTGGAGTGGAGAAGTCAGGGGAAATCCAGGCCTTGTTCATTTTTATAAGTGTCAACCTATCAGCATTGTCGGTGGAAAGGCGGATACGCTTATCTGTTATGATGCCACCAGCAGCACTAAATACCCGCTCAGACAGAATGCTGGCGGCAGGGCAGGCCAGCACCTCCAAGGCATAGAGTGCCAGTTCATACCACGTGTCCAGCTTGGACACCCAGTAGTTGTAAGGCACAGAGGGATCATTGAGGACGCTGACACGGTCTGCTACGTACTCCTTCACCATCTTCCAAAACTTTTCCCTCCTTGTGACACTAGGCTGCGCATCAGGGTGAGGGTGCTGGCGGGGTGTCATGAAGGTGTCCCACGCCTTGGAGAGTGTTGCCCTGCCTTTCTCGGAACTGCTGTGTGCTCCCCTTTTCTCCCCTTCTCGGTTGGCCAAGGTAGCACGTACTCTGCCGCCAGCGTTGTCAGATGGAAAATTTTGGAGCAATTTTTCAACAAGAACCTTCTGGTATTGCACCATTTTGCTTGTCCTCTCCACCGGAGGAATGAGAGATGAGAAATTCTCTTTGTAGCGGGGGTCCAGAAGGGTGAACACCCAGTAATCCGTGTTGTCTAAAATGCGTGTAACGCGTGGGTCACGGGAAAGGCAGCCTAACATAAAGTCAGCCATGTGTGCCAGAGTACCAACAGGCAAGATTTCGCTGTCCTCACCAGGAGGATGACTCTCAATCTCCTCATCCTCTTCCTCCTCTTCTGCCCACCCACGCTGAAGAGATGGAACTAAAGTTCCATGGCTACCCTCTGTAGCGGAGACAACCGTGTCTTCCTCCTCCTCCTCCTCCTCCTCCTCCGCCTCCTCCAATTGTCGCTGAGAAGACGAAGTGAGGGTGCTCTGGCTATCACCTTGTGTAAGCTCTTCCTCCCCCATTTCCACCTCTTCCACATGCAAAGCGTCGGTTTTAATTGTGAGCAGCGAGCGTTTCAGTAGACACAGAAGTGGGATGGTTACACTGATAATAGCGTTATCGCCGCTCACCATCTGTGTCGATTCCTCAAAATTGCGTAAAACCTCACAGAGGTCTGACATCCATTCCCACTCCTCACTTCTGATTACAGGAAGTTGAACGGAGAGGCGACGACCGTGTAACAGCTGGTACTCCACTACTGCCCTCTGCTGCTCACAAAGCCGGGCCAACATGTGGAAGGTGGAGTTCCAGCGCGTGCTCACGTCACACAGCAGCCGGTGAGCTGGCAATTGTAAGCGCTGCTGCAGCTTCAACAGGCCGGCTGAAGCTGTTGATGACTTACGGAAATGTGCACACACGCGGCGCACCTTGGTCAAGAGATCATGCACATTGGGGTAGGTTTTTAGAAATCGCTGCACCACTAAATTAAATACATGCGCTAGGCATGGTACGTGTGTGAGCTTGCCGAGCTCCAAAGCCGCCACCAAGTTACGCCCATTATCACACACAACCATGCCTGGTTGCAGGTTGAGTGGCGAGAGCCACTGCTCGGTCTGGTGACTAATCCCCTGCAACAGCTCTGAGGCCGTGTGCTGTTTGTCCCCAAGGCAGATCAGCTTCAGCACGGCCTGTTGACGCTTCCCCACTGCAGTGCTACACTGCTTCCAGCTACTGGCTGATGGGGGAGTGGCGGTGTGTGTAGAGAATTCGGAGGTGGAAACGGAGGAGGAGGAGCCAATAAAGTAGGTGCTGGTGGAAACCCTGATGGAGGTAGGGCCCGCAATCCTCGGCGTGGGTAGCACCCGTGCCATCCCAGGGTCCGAGTCGCTCCCAGCCTCCACGACATTCACCCAGTGTGCCGTCAGGGAAATGTAGCGTCCCTGTCCACAAGCACTTGTCCATGTGTCAGTCGTTAAGTGGACCTTCCCAGTAACTGCGTTGGTCAGGGCACGGGTGATGTTACGGGACACATGGTGGTGTAATGCGGGGATGGCACACCGGGAAAAGTAGTGGTGGCTGGGGACCGCGTACCGAGGGACAGCTGCTGCCATCAGGCTGCGGAAGGACTCAGTGTCCACAAGCCTAAATGGCAGCATTTCGATGGCCAGTAATTTGGAAAGGTGTGAGGTTAGTGCTATGGCCTGTGGGTGGGTGGCTGGGTACTTTCTCTTGCGCTCAAATGCCTGGGGTAACGACATTTGGACGCTGTGCTGGGACAGGGAAGTGGATGTGGTCGCTGATGGTGCTTCAGATGCTACAGGTGCAGGGCGGGAGGTATGCGGGCCTGCGCCTTCGACAGGCGATTGGCCGGCACCGAAAACAGGGGAAGAGGAGGCAGTGGTGTGGCCTGCAGACACAGATGGGCGATCCAGGCGTTCCTCCCACTTACTACGGTGCTTGGATGCCATGTGTCGGATCATGCTGGTGGTGGTGAGGTTTCTAGTGTTCATGCCTCGGCTCATTCTGGTGTGGCACAGGTTGCAAACTACAATTCTTTTGTCGTCCGCACTTTCCTTAAAAAAACGCCATACCGCGGAACACCTACCCCTTGGCAAGGTAGATTTACGCAAGGGGGTGCTCCGTGGAACATTTGCGGGCCGGTTTGGTGCGGTCCGCCTTCTTTCTGTAGCCACACCACTGCCTCTTCCAGCCTGTTGCGGTGCTGCAGATGGCTCACCCTCAGGACTGCTGTCATCGCTCGGCTCTACACCTTCCCAGGTGGGGTCAGTCACCTCATCGTCCACCAAGTCCTCCTCCACTTCCTCACTCTGATCATCCTCCTCAAGTCTTGATCCCACCACATACTCAGTCATTGACAACTGTATAACATTCTCCTCAACAAGGTCTTGAGACGGAAATAGTGGTTGATTTAATGGCAACTGTGTCTCATCATCATCATCATCATCCACTACTTCCTTTGACCTTAAATGCCGTTCACATCTGTCATCTTCTTGAGATTGGGTAGCCTCTAGAGGTTGTGAATCAGGGCACAAGATGTCATGTTCCTCTGCAAGCGTGCTTGGAGAGAGGGTCAAATGAAGGATTGGTGATGAGACGAGCTCCTCACTATATCCCAGTGTGGGATCACTTCTTTGACCAGACCGTGTATGGTGGGAGGAAGGATGATCAGAGTGAGGATTATGTTGACCAGACTCTTGGCTACTGAGAGTGGACTTGGTGGAAGACAGGGTGGTGCTTAACCGACTGGAAGCAGTATCAGCTGTCATCCAACCGACCACCTGTTCGCAGTGGTCGGACCTCGAGAGTGATGTCCTGCGACGCCCTGTAAAATTACACATGAAGCTAGGTATGGTGGATGTCTTTCTTTCTTGTGCTCTGGCACCAGGCACAGTTTCTCCGCGTCCTGACCCGCGCCCTGAACTTTCAGGATCACGTCCACTTCCCCGTCCCTTTTTACCCGCCTTCTTCATCTTACACAGAATATGTGACTTTAATATTTGAGTTTGAAAACTTAACAGTATTTCTTATTATTCTGCAACTCTGCAGAGTACACAGAATAGGCTGCTAAACTGCGGTGAAACACACTGAATGGAATATGTGAGTTTAATATTTGAGTTTGAAAACTTAACAGTATTTCTTATTATTCTGCAACTGTACAGAGTACACAGAATAGGCTGTTAAACGGCGGTGAAACACACTGAATGGAATATGTGACTTTAATATTTGAGTTTGAAAACTTAACAGTATTTCTTATTATTCTGCAACTGTACAGAGTACACAGAATAGGCTGTTAAACGGCGGTGAAACACACTGAATGGAATATGTGAGTTTAATATTTGAGTTTGAAAACTTAACAGTATTTCTTATTATTCTGCAACTGTACAGAGTACACAGAATAGACTGCTAAACTGCGGTGAAACACACTGAATGGAATATGTGACTTTAATATTTGAGTTTGAAAACTTAACAGTATTTCTTATTATTCTGCAACTGTACAGAGTACACAGAATAGGCTGTTAAACGGCGGTGAAACACACTGAATGGAATATGTGACTTTAATATTTGAGTTTGAAAACTTAACAGTATTTCTTATTATTCTGCAACTGTACAGAGTACACAGAATAGGCTGTTAAACGGCGGTGAAACACACTGAATGGAATATGTGACTTTAATATTTGAGTTTGAAAACTTAACAGTATTTCTTATTATTCTGCAACTGTACAGAGTACACAGAATAGGCTGCTAAACTGCGGTGAAACACACTGAATGGAATATGTGACTTTAATATTTGAGTTTGAAAACTTAACAGTATTTCTTATTATTCTGCAACTGTACAGAGTACACAGAATAGGCTGTTAAACGGCGGTGAAACACACTGAATGGAATATGTGACTTTAATATTTGAGTTTGAAAACTTAACAGTATTTCTTATTATTCTGCAACTGTACAGAGTACACAGAATAGGCTGTTAAACGGCGGTGAAACACACTGAATGGAATATGTGACTTTAATATTTGAGTTTGAAAACTTAACAGTATTTCTTATTATTCTGCAACTGTACAGAGTACACAGAATAGGCTGCTAAACTGCGGTGAAACACACTGAATGGAATATGTGACTTTAATATTTGAGTTTGAAAACTTAACAGTATTTCTTATTATTCTGCAACTGTACAGAGTACACAGAATAGGCTGTTAAACGGCGGTGAAACACACTGAATGGAATATGTGACTTTAATATTTGAGTTTGAAAACTTAACAGTATTTCTTATTATTCTGCAACTGTACAGAGTACACAGAATAGGCTGCTAAACTGCGGTGAAACACACTGAATGGAATATGTGACTTTAATATTTGAGTTTGAAAACTTAACAGTATTTCTTATTATTCTGCAACTGTACAGAGTACACAGAATAGGCTGTTAAACGGCGGTGAAACACACTGAATGGAATATGTGACTTTAATATTTGAGTTTGAAAACTTAACAGTATTTCTTATTATTCTGCAACTGTACAGAGTACACAGAATAGGCTGTTAAACGGCGGTGAAACACACTGAATGGAATATGTGACTTTAATATTTGAGTTTGAAAACTTAACAGTATTTCTTATTATTCTGCAACTGTACAGAGTACACAGAATAGGCTGTTAAACGGCGGTGAAACACACTGAATGGAATATGTGAGTTTAATATTTGAGTTTGAAAACTTAACAGTATTTCTTATTATTCTGCAACTGTACAGAGTACACAGAATAGGCTGTTAAACGGCGGTGAAACACACTGAATGGAATATGTGACTTTAATATTTGAGTTTGAAAACTTAACAGTATTTCTTATTATTCTGCAACTGTACAGAGTACACAGAATAGGCTGCTAAACTGCGGTGAAACACACTGAATGGAATATGTGACTTTAATATTTGAGTTTGAAAACTTAACAGTATTTCTTATTATTCTGCAACTGTACAGAGTACACAGAATAGGCTGTTAAACGGCGGTGAAACACACTGAATGGAATATGTGACTTTAATATTTGAGTTTGAAAACTTAACAGTATTTCTTATTATTCTGCAACTGTACAGAGTACACAGAATAGGCTGTTAAACGGCGGTGAAACACACTGAATGGAATATGTGACTTTAATATTTGAGTTTGAAAACTTAACAGTATTTCTTATTATTCTGCAACTGTACAGAGTACACAGAATAGGCTGCTAAACTGCGGTGAAACACACTGAATGGAATATGTGACTTTAATATTTGAGTTTGAAAACTTAACAGTATTTCTTATTATTCTGCAACTGTACAGAGTACACAGAATAGGCTGTTAAACGGCGGTGAAACACACTGAATGGAATATGTGACTTTAATATTTGAGTTTGAAAACTTAACAGTATTTCTTATTATTCTGCAACTGTACAGAGTACACAGAATAGGCTGTTAAACGGCGGTGAAACACACTGAATGGAATATGTGACTTTAATATTTGAGTTTGAAAACTTAACAGTATTTCTTATTATTCTGCAACTGTACAGAGTACACAGAATAGGCTGCTAAACTGCGGTGAAACACACTGAATGGAATATGTGACTTTAATATTTCAGTTTGAAAACTTAACAGTATTTCTTATTATTCTGCAACTGTACAGAGTACACAGAATAGGCTGTTAAACGGCGGTGAAACACACTGAATGGAATATGTGACTTTAATATTTGAGTTTGAAAACTTAACAGTATTTCTTATTATTCTGCAACTGTACAGAGTACACAGAATAGGCTGCTAAACTGCGGTGAAACACACTGAATGGAATATGTGACTTTAATATTTGAGTTTGAAAACTTAACAGTATTTCTTATTATTCTGCAACTCTGCAGAGTACACAGAAAAGGCTGCTAAACTGCGGTGAAACACACTGAATGGAATATGTGACTTTAATATTTGAGTTTGAAAACTTAACAGTATTTCTTATTATTCTGCAACTCTGCACAGTACACAGAATAGGCTGCTAAACGGCGGTGAAACACACTGAATGGAATATGTGACTTTGATATTTTAGTTTGAAGACTTAACAGTATTTCTTCCTATTCTGCAACTCTGCACAGTACACAGAATAGGCTGCTAAACTGCGGCGAAGCACACTGAATGGAATATGTGACTTTGATATTTTAGTTTGAAGACTTAACAGTATTTCTTCCTATTCTGCAACTCTGCACAGTACACAGAATAGGCTGCTAAACTGCGGCGAAGCACACTGAATGGAATATGTGACTTTGATATTTTAGTTTGAAGACTTAACAGTATTTCTTCCTATTCTACAACTCTGCACAGTACACAGAATGTGCTGCTAAACTGCGGCGAAGCACACTGAATGGAATATGTGACTTTGATATTTTAGTTTGAAGACTTAACAGTATTTCTTCCTATTCTGCAACTCTGCACAGTACTCAGAATGTGCTGCTAAACTGCGGCAACGCACACTGAATGGGATACGTGACTTTGATATTTTAGTTTGAAGACTTAACAGAATGTGCTCTAATCTGCAACTTTGCACACTAAACAGAATGTGCTCTAATCTGCAACTTTGCACACTAAACAGAATGTGCTCTAATCTGCAACTTTGCACACTAAACAGAATGTGCTCTAATCTGCAACTGTGCACACTAAACAGAATGTGCTCTAATCTGCAACTTTTCACACTAAACAGAATATTTTTTTTTTTTTTTTTTTGTTTTTTTCCCCCCACACACAATATAACCTGCTGCCCCCACACACAGTAGTCCTAAAAAGGACTTTTGGTTCTTTTTTGTCACAATTTTTGTTTTTTCCTCCCTACACTGCCTTTCCCTTCCTATCCTCAGCTCTCCCTGGCTCAGACTGAGCCGAACTCGATGGTCAGGTGCTATACAGCACCTGACCACGGGTTCTGGCCAGCCAATCAGTGTAATGCCAGCAGCCAACATGGCTGCTGGCATTACACCGATGTCAGAGCCTCCCTGCACGTTTATTGGCTGCGCAGCAGCCGCAAAACGTGCGGGGAGGAGACCCGAACATGGCGGGCGAGCACATGCGGTACTCGTACGAGTACCGCCATGTGCCGAGCAGAGCGATGCTCGAGCCGATCCGAGCATCGGCCGAGCATGCTCGCTCAACACTAACAATAATGCTTTGGAAACCTCAAAAGGATTAAAGTGATTAAAAGACCAATTTAAGTCAGTAAGACATGTAGAATGTCTTACACAGACACAAAAATCTGTGCAAAAAAAGTAATATTTGGTGTTATAGGTAAATAAGAAAGCACAACCAACAGGAAAAGTCACAATAGTGTTCACTAGTAACTTCAAAAATGTCTAAATAATAGCTGTGTAGATCATGGGAAATTAAATGAAATATGGAACATATGCAGGATTATGAAATACAAGGAGAAGAAAATGATGAATGAAGATGAATGGACCTTAAAATGAAGTTGTGAAATGAAATACATTTGTATATATGTTCCGTAATAATATCAATATTTCCAATACGAACGTGTTCTTTTAAACCAAAAGATGAAATCCAATCTGGAATATAGAACTCAACAACAGTATACTAAGTGAAGCATTTAATAAATACAATACAGTAATGTCCTGCTTGCAGGGCATTCCCAAGTCAGGGCTTCCTAAGTCTGCTGTTGAGTTTTTCCTGAGTTTAAATAGATTATACTGTAATTTTTAATTCTATGTTATAGAGTTATATGTTATAGAGTCATCTTGCAGTTTGTACTAGACTTGTAGGCTCCTTATGTCTGTGTATTGGAACTATATGGATGTCTTCTGACACCTCCTATCCTGTCTCTTCACAGGTAATCCTTATCAATAATTATTTACAACACATGGTTCTGTTTTTGAAGTGCAATTAGCTCTGATTGGGTCCAGTTGGCTAGTATTCCTGACTGACTGTATAAAAAACCCACTTCTCAAGCAGGGCTCTGCTTGCAGGGCATTCCCAAGTCAGGGCTTCCTAAGTCTGCTGTTGAGTTTTTCCTGAGTTTAAATAGATTATACTGTAATTTTTAATTCTATGTTATAGAGTTATATGTTATAGAGTCATCTTGCAGTTTGTACTAGACTTGTAGGCTCCTTATGTCTGTGTATTGGAACTATATGGATGTCTTCTGACACCTCCTATCCTGTCTCTTCACAGGTAATCCTTATCAATAATTATTTACAACACATGGTTCTGTTTTTGAAGTGCAATTAGCTCTGATTGGGTCCAGTTGGCTAGTATTCCTGACTGACTGTATAAAAAACCCACTTCTCAAGCAGGGCTCTGCTTGCAGGGCATTCCCAAGTCAGGGCTTCCTAAGTCTGCTGTTGAGTTTTTCCTGAGTTTAAATAGATTATACTGTAATTTTTAATTCTATGTTATAGAGTTATATGTTATAGAGTCATCTTGCAGTTTGTACTAGACTTGTAGGCTCCTTATGTCTGTGTATTGGAACTATATGGATGTCTTCTGACACCTCCTATCCTGTCTCTTCACAGGTAATCCTTATCAATAATTATTTACAACACATGGTTCTGTTTTTGAAGTGCAATTAGCTCTGATTGGGTCCAGTTGGCTAGTATTCCTGACTGACTGTATAAAAAACCCACTTCTCAAGCAGGGCTCTGCTTGCAGGGCATTCCCAAGTCAGGGCTTCCTAAGTCTGCTGTTGAGTTTTTCCTGAGTTTAAATAGATTATACTGTAATTTTTAATTCTATGTTATAGAGTTATATGTTATAGAGTCATCTTGCAGTTTGTACTAGACTTGTAGGCTCCTTATGTCTGTGTATTGGAACTATATGGATGTCTTCTGACACCTCCTATCCTGTCTCTTCACAGGTAATCCTTATCAATAATTATTTACAACACATGGTTCTGTTTTTGAAGTGCAATTAGCTCTGATTGGGTCCAGTTGGCTAGTATTCCTGACTGACTGTATAAAAAACCCACTTCTCAAGCAGGGCTCTGCTTGCAGGGCATTCCCAAGTCAGGGCTTCCTAAGTCTGCTGTTGAGTTTTTCCTGAGTTTAAATAGATTATACTGTAATTTTTAATTCTATGTTATAGAGTTATATGTTATAGAGTCATCTTGCAGTTTGTACTAGACTTGTAGGCTCCTTATGTCTGTGTATTGGAACTATATGGATGTCTTCTGACACCTCCTATCCTGTCTCTTCACAGGTAATCCTTATCAATAATTATTTACAACACATGGTTCTGTTTTTGAAGTGCAATTAGCTCTGATTGGGTCCAGTTGGCTAGTATTCCTGACTGACTGTATAAAAAACCCACTTCTCAAGCAGGGCTCTGCTTGCAGGGCATTCCCAAGTCAGGGCTTCCTAAGTCTGCTGTTGAGTTTTTCCTGAGTTTAAATAGATTATACTGTAATTTTTAATTCTATGTTATAGAGTTATATGTTATAGAGTCATCTTGCAGTTTGTACTAGACTTGTAGGCTCCTTATGTCTGTGTATTGGAACTATATGGATGTCTTCTGACACCTCCTATCCTGTCTCTTCACAGGTAATCCTTATCAATAATTATTTACAACACATGGTTCTGTTTTTGAAGTGCAATTAGCTCTGATTGGGTCCAGTTGGCTAGTATTCCTGACTGACTGTATAAAAAACCCACTTCTCAAGCAGGGCTCTGCTTGCAGGGCATTCCCAAGTCAGGGCTTCCTAAGTCTGCTGTTGAGTTTTTCCTGAGTTTAAATAGATTATACTGTAATTTTTAATTCTATGTTATAGAGTTATATGTTATAGAGTCATCTTGCAGTTTGTACTAGACTTGTAGGCTCCTTATGTCTGTGTATTGGAACTATATGGATGTCTTCTGACACCTCCTATCCTGTCTCTTCACAGGTAATCCTTATCAATAATTATTTACAACACATGGTTCTGTTTTTGAAGTGCAATTAGCTCTGATTGGGTCCAGTTGGCTAGTATTCCTGACTGACTGTATAAAAAACCCACTTCTCAAGCAGGGCTCTGCTTGCAGGGCATTCCCAAGTCAGGGCTTCCTAAGTCTGCTGTTGAGTTTTTCCTGAGTTTAAATAGATTATACTGTAATTTTTAATTCTATGTTATAGAGTTATATGTTATAGAGTCATCTTGCAGTTTGTACTAGACTTGTAGGCTCCTTATGTCTGTGTATTGGAACTATATGGATGTCTTCTGACACCTCCTATCCTGTCTCTTCACAGGTAATCCTTATCAATAATTATTTACAACACATGGTTCTGTTTTTGAAGTGCAATTAGCTCTGATTGGGTCCAGTTGGCTAGTATTCCTGACTGACTGTATAAAAAACCCACTTCTCAAGCAGGGCTCTGCTTGCAGGGCATTCCCAAGTCAGGGCTTCCTAAGTCTGCTGTTGAGTTTTTCCTGAGTTTAAATAGATTATACTGTAATTTTTAATTCTATGTTATAGAGTTATATGTTATAGAGTCATCTTGCAGTTTGTACTAGACTTGTAGGCTCCTTATGTCTGTGTATTGGAACTATATGGATGTCTTCTGACACCTCCTATCCTGTCTCTTCACAGGTAATCCTTATCAATAATTATTTACAACACATGGTTCTGTTTTTGAAGTGCAATTAGCTCTGATTGGGTCCAGTTGGCTAGTATTCCTGACTGACTGTATAAAAAACCCACTTCTCAAGCAGGGCTCTGCTTGCAGGGCATTCCCAAGTCAGGGCTTCCTAAGTCTGCTGTTGAGTTTTTCCTGAGTTTAAATAGATTATACTGTAATTTTTAATTCTATGTTATAGAGTTATATGTTATAGAGTCATCTTGCAGTTTGTACTAGACTTGTAGGCTCCTTATGTCTGTGTATTGGAACTATATGGATGTCTTCTGACACCTCCTATCCTGTCTCTTCACAGGTAATCCTTATCAATAATTATTTACAACACATGGTTCTGTTTTTGAAGTGCAATTAGCTCTGATTGGGTCCAGTTGGCTAGTATTCCTGACTGACTGTATAAAAAACCCACTTCTCAAGCAGGGCTCTGCTTGCAGGGCATTCCCAAGTCAGGGCTTCCTAAGTCTGCTGTTGAGTTTTTCCTGAGTTTAAATAGATTATACTGTAATTTTTAATTCTATGTTATAGAGTTATATGTTATAGAGTCATCTTGCAGTTTGTACTAGACTTGTAGGCTCCTTATGTCTGTGTATTGGAACTATATGGATGTCTTCTGACACCTCCTATCCTGTCTCTTCACAGGTAATCCTTATCAATAATTATTTACAACACATGGTTCTGTTTTTGAAGTGCAATTAGCTCTGATTGGGTCCAGTTGGCTAGTATTCCTGACTGACTGTATAAAAAACCCACTTCTCAAGCAGGGCTCTGCTTGCAGGGCATTCCCAAGTCAGGGCTTCCTAAGTCTGCTGTTGAGTTTTTCCTGAGTTTAAATAGATTATACTGTAATTTTTAATTCTATGTTATAGAGTTATATGTTATAGAGTCATCTTGCAGTTTGTACTAGACTTGTAGGCTCCTTATGTCTGTGTATTGGAACTATATGGATGTCTTCTGACACCTCCTATCCTGTCTCTTCACAGGTAATCCTTATCAATAATTATTTACAACACATGGTTCTGTTTTTGAAGTGCAATTAGCTCTGATTGGGTCCAGTTGGCTAGTATTCCTGACTGACTGTATAAAAAACCCACTTCTCAAGCAGGGCTCTGCTTGCAGGGCATTCCCAAGTCAGGGCTTCCTAAGTCTGCTGTTGAGTTTTTCCTGAGTTTAAATAGATTATACTGTAATTTTTAATTCTATGTTATAGAGTTATATGTTATAGAGTCATCTTGCAGTTTGTACTAGACTTGTAGGCTCCTTATGTCTGTGTATTGGAACTATATGGATGTCTTCTGACACCTCCTATCCTGTCTCTTCACAGGTAATCCTTATCAATAATTATTTACAACACATGGTTCTGTTTTTGAAGTGCAATTAGCTCTGATTGGGTCCAGTTGGCTAGTATTCCTGACTGACTGTATAAAAAACCCACTTCTCAAGCAGGGCTCTGCTTGCAGGGCATTCCCAAGTCAGGGCTTCCTAAGTCTGCTGTTGAGTTTTTCCTGAGTTTAAATAGATTATACTGTAATTTTTAATTCTATGTTATAGAGTTATATGTTATAGAGTCATCTTGCAGTTTGTACTAGACTTGTAGGCTCCTTATGTCTGTGTATTGGAACTATATGGATGTCTTCTGACACCTCCTATCCTGTCTCTTCACAGGTAATCCTTATCAATAATTATTTACAACACATGGTTCTGTTTTTGAAGTGCAATTAGCTCTGATTGGGTCCAGTTGGCTAGTATTCCTGACTGACTGTATAAAAAACCCACTTCTCAAGCAGGGCTCTGCTTGCAGGGCATTCCCAAGTCAGGGCTTCCTAAGTCTGCTGTTGAGTTTTTCCTGAGTTTAAATAGATTATACTGTAATTTTTAATTCTATGTTATAGAGTTATATGTTATAGAGTCATCTTGCAGTTTGTACTAGACTTGTAGGCTCCTTATGTCTGTGTATTGGAACTATATGGATGTCTTCTGACACCTCCTATCCTGTCTCTTCACAGGTAATCCTTATCAATAATTATTTACAACACATGGTTCTGTTTTTGAAGTGCAATTAGCTCTGATTGGGTCCAGTTGGCTAGTATTCCTGACTGACTGTATAAAAAACCCACTTCTCAAGCAGGGCTCTGCTTGCAGGGCATTCCCAAGTCAGGGCTTCCTAAGTCTGCTGTTGAGTTTTTCCTGAGTTTAAATAGATTATACTGTAATTTTTAATTCTATGTTATAGAGTTATATGTTATAGAGTCATCTTGCAGTTTGTACTAGACTTGTAGGCTCCTTATGTCTGTGTATTGGAACTATATGGATGTCTTCTGACACCTCCTATCCTGTCTCTTCACAGGTAATCCTTATCAATAATTATTTACAACACATGGTTCTGTTTTTGAAGTGCAATTAGCTCTGATTGGGTCCAGTTGGCTAGTATTCCTGACTGACTGTATAAAAAACCCACTTCTCAAGCAGGGCTCTGCTTGCAGGGCATTCCCAAGTCAGGGCTTCCTAAGTCTGCTGTTGAGTTTTTCCTGAGTTTAAATAGATTATACTGTAATTTTTAATTCTATGTTATAGAGTTATATGTTATAGAGTCATCTTGCAGTTTGTACTAGACTTGTAGGCTCCTTATGTCTGTGTATTGGAACTATATGGATGTCTTCTGACACCTCCTATCCTGTCTCTTCACAGGTAATCCTTATCAATAATTATTTACAACACATGGTTCTGTTTTTGAAGTGCAATTAGCTCTGATTGGGTCCAGTTGGCTAGTATTCCTGACTGACTGTATAAAAAACCCACTTCTCAAGCAGGGCTCTGCTTGCAGGGCATTCCCAAGTCAGGGCTTCCTAAGTCTGCTGTTGAGTTTTTCCTGAGTTTAAATAGATTATACTGTAATTTTTAATTCTATGTTATAGAGTTATATGTTATAGAGTCATCTTGCAGTTTGTACTAGACTTGTAGGCTCCTTATGTCTGTGTATTGGAACTATATGGATGTCTTCTGACACCTCCTATCCTGTCTCTTCACAGGTAATCCTTATCAATAATTATTTACAACACATGGTTCTGTTTTTGAAGTGCAATTAGCTCTGATTGGGTCCAGTTGGCTAGTATTCCTGACTGACTGTATAAAAAACCCACTTCTCAAGCAGGGCTCTGCTTGCAGGGCATTCCCAAGTCAGGGCTTCCTAAGTCTGCTGTTGAGTTTTTCCTGAGTTTAAATAGATTATACTGTAATTTTTAATTCTATGTTATAGAGTTATATGTTATAGAGTCATCTTGCAGTTTGTACTAGACTTGTAGGCTCCTTATGTCTGTGTATTGGAACTATATGGATGTCTTCTGACACCTCCTATCCTGTCTCTTCACAGGTAATCCTTATCAATAATTATTTACAACACATGGTTCTGTTTTTGAAGTGCAATTAGCTCTGATTGGGTCCAGTTGGCTAGTATTCCTGACTGACTGTATAAAAAACCCACTTCTCAAGCAGGGCTCTGCTTGCAGGGCATTCCCAAGTCAGGGCTTCCTAAGTCTGCTGTTGAGTTTTTCCTGAGTTTAAATAGATTATACTGTAATTTTTAATTCTATGTTATAGAGTTATATGTTATAGAGTCATCTTGCAGTTTGTACTAGACTTGTAGGCTCCTTATGTCTGTGTATTGGAACTATATGGATGTCTTCTGACACCTCCTATCCTGTCTCTTCACAGGTAATCCTTATCAATAATTATTTACAACACATGGTTCTGTTTTTGAAGTGCAATTAGCTCTGATTGGGTCCAGTTGGCTAGTATTCCTGACTGACTGTATAAAAAACCCACTTCTCAAGCAGGGCTCTGCTTGCAGGGCATTCCCAAGTCAGGGCTTCCTAAGTCTGCTGTTGAGTTTTTCCTGAGTTTAAATAGATTATACTGTAATTTTTAATTCTATGTTATAGAGTTATATGTTATAGAGTCATCTTGCAGTTTGTACTAGACTTGTAGGCTCCTTATGTCTGTGTATTGGAACTATATGGATGTCTTCTGACACCTCCTATCCTGTCTCTTCACAGGTAATCCTTATCAATAATTATTTACAACACATGGTTCTGTTTTTGAAGTGCAATTAGCTCTGATTGGGTCCAGTTGGCTAGTATTCCTGACTGACTGTATAAAAAACCCACTTCTCAAGCAGGGCTCTGCTTGCAGGGCATTCCCAAGTCAGGGCTTCCTAAGTCTGCTGTTGAGTTTTTCCTGAGTTTAAATAGATTATACTGTAATTTTTAATTCTATGTTATAGAGTTATATGTTATAGAGTCATCTTGCAGTTTGTACTAGACTTGTAGGCTCCTTATGTCTGTGTATTGGAACTATATGGATGTCTTCTGACACCTCCTATCCTGTCTCTTCACAGGTAATCCTTATCAATAATTATTTACAACACATGGTTCTGTTTTTGAAGTGCAATTAGCTCTGATTGGGTCCAGTTGGCTAGTATTCCTGACTGACTGTATAAAAAACCCACTTCTCAAGCAGGGCTCTGCTTGCAGGGCATTCCCAAGTCAGGGCTTCCTAAGTCTGCTGTTGAGTTTTTCCTGAGTTTAAATAGATTATACTGTAATTTTTAATTCTATGTTATAGAGTTATATGTTATAGAGTCATCTTGCAGTTTGTACTAGACTTGTAGGCTCCTTATGTCTGTGTATTGGAACTATATGGATGTCTTCTGACACCTCCTATCCTGTCTCTTCACAGGTAATCCTTATCAATAATTATTTACAACACATGGTTCTGTTTTTGAAGTGCAATTAGCTCTGATTGGGTCCAGTTGGCTAGTATTCCTGACTGACTGTATAAAAAACCCACTTCTCAAGCAGGGCTCTGCTTGCAGGGCATTCCCAAGTCAGGGCTTCCTAAGTCTGCTGTTGAGTTTTTCCTGAGTTTAAATAGATTATACTGTAATTTTTAATTCTATGTTATAGAGTTATATGTTATAGAGTCATCTTGCAGTTTGTACTAGACTTGTAGGCTCCTTATGTCTGTGTATTGGAACTATATGGATGTCTTCTGACACCTCCTATCCTGTCTCTTCACAGGTAATCCTTATCAATAATTATTTACAACACATGGTTCTGTTTTTGAAGTGCAATTAGCTCTGATTGGGTCCAGTTGGCTAGTATTCCTGACTGACTGTATAAAAAACCCACTTCTCAAGCAGGGCTCTGCTTGCAGGGCATTCCCAAGTCAGGGCTTCCTAAGTCTGCTGTTGAGTTTTTCCTGAGTTTAAATAGATTATACTGTAATTTTTAATTCTATGTTATAGAGTTATATGTTATAGAGTCATCTTGCAGTTTGTACTAGACTTGTAGGCTCCTTATGTCTGTGTATTGGAACTATATGGATGTCTTCTGACACCTCCTATCCTGTCTCTTCACAGGTAATCCTTATCAATAATTATTTACAACACATGGTTCTGTTTTTGAAGTGCAATTAGCTCTGATTGGGTCCAGTTGGCTAGTATTCCTGACTGACTGTATAAAAAACCCACTTCTCAAGCAGGGCTCTGCTTGCAGGGCATTCCCAAGTCAGGGCTTCCTAAGTCTGCTGTTGAGTTTTTCCTGAGTTTAAATAGATTATACTGTAATTTTTAATTCTATGTTATAGAGTTATATGTTATAGAGTCATCTTGCAGTTTGTACTAGACTTGTAGGCTCCTTATGTCTGTGTATTGGAACTATATGGATGTCTTCTGACACCTCCTATCCTGTCTCTTCACAGGTAATCCTTATCAATAATTATTTACAACACATGGTTCTGTTTTTGAAGTGCAATTAGCTCTGATTGGGTCCAGTTGGCTAGTATTCCTGACTGACTGTATAAAAAACCCACTTCTCAAGCAGGGCTCTGCTTGCAGGGCATTCCCAAGTCAGGGCTTCCTAAGTCTGCTGTTGAGTTTTTCCTGAGTTTAAATAGATTATACTGTAATTTTTAATTCTATGTTATAGAGTTATATGTTATAGAGTCATCTTGCAGTTTGTACTAGACTTGTAGGCTCCTTATGTCTGTGTATTGGAACTATATGGATGTCTTCTGACACCTCCTATCCTGTCTCTTCACAGGTAATCCTTATCAATAATTATTTACAACACATGGTTCTGTTTTTGAAGTGCAATTAGCTCTGATTGGGTCCAGTTGGCTAGTATTCCTGACTGACTGTATAAAAAACCCACTTCTCAAGCAGGGCTCTGCTTGCAGGGCATTCCCAAGTCAGGGCTTCCTAAGTCTGCTGTTGAGTTTTTCCTGAGTTTAAATAGATTATACTGTAATTTTTAATTCTATGTTATAGAGTTATATGTTATAGAGTCATCTTGCAGTTTGTACTAGACTTGTAGGCTCCTTATGTCTGTGTATTGGAACTATATGGATGTCTTCTGACACCTCCTATCCTGTCTCTTCACAGGTAATCCTTATCAATAATTATTTACAACACATGGTTCTGTTTTTGAAGTGCAATTAGCTCTGATTGGGTCCAGTTGGCTAGTATTCCTGACTGACTGTATAAAAAACCCACTTCTCAAGCAGGGCTCTGCTTGCAGGGCATTCCCAAGTCAGGGCTTCCTAAGTCTGCTGTTGAGTTTTTCCTGAGTTTAAATAGATTATACTGTAATTTTTAATTCTATGTTATAGAGTTATATGTTATAGAGTCATCTTGCAGTTTGTACTAGACTTGTAGGCTCCTTATGTCTGTGTATTGGAACTATATGGATGTCTTCTGACACCTCCTATCCTGTCTCTTCACAGGTAATCCTTATCAATAATTATTTACAACACATGGTTCTGTTTTTGAAGTGCAATTAGCTCTGATTGGGTCCAGTTGGCTAGTATTCCTGACTGACTGTATAAAAAACCCACTTCTCAAGCAGGGCTCTGCTTGCAGGGCATTCCCAAGTCAGGGCTTCCTAAGTCTGCTGTTGAGTTTTTCCTGAGTTTAAATAGATTATACTGTAATTTTTAATTCTATGTTATAGAGTTATATGTTATAGAGTCATCTTGCAGTTTGTACTAGACTTGTAGGCTCCTTATGTCTGTGTATTGGAACTATATGGATGTCTTCTGACACCTCCTATCCTGTCTCTTCACAGGTAATCCTTATCAATAATTATTTACAACACATGGTTCTGTTTTTGAAGTGCAATTAGCTCTGATTGGGTCCAGTTGGCTAGTATTCCTGACTGACTGTATAAAAAACCCACTTCTCAAGCAGGGCTCTGCTTGCAGGGCATTCCCAAGTCAGGGCTTCCTAAGTCTGCTGTTGAGTTTTTCCTGAGTTTAAATAGATTATACTGTAATTTTTAATTCTATGTTATAGAGTTATATGTTATAGAGTCATCTTGCAGTTTGTACTAGACTTGTAGGCTCCTTATGTCTGTGTATTGGAACTATATGGATGTCTTCTGACACCTCCTATCCTGTCTCTTCACAGGTAATCCTTATCAATAATTATTTACAACACATGGTTCTGTTTTTGAAGTGCAATTAGCTCTGATTGGGTCCAGTTGGCTAGTATTCCTGACTGACTGTATAAAAAACCCACTTCTCAAGCAGGGCTCTGCTTGCAGGGCATTCCCAAGTCAGGGCTTCCTAAGTCTGCTGTTGAGTTTTTCCTGAGTTTAAATAGATTATACTGTAATTTTTAATTCTATGTTATAGAGTTATATGTTATAGAGTCATCTTGCAGTTTGTACTAGACTTGTAGGCTCCTTATGTCTGTGTATTGGAACTATATGGATGTCTTCTGACACCTCCTATCCTGTCTCTTCACAGGTAATCCTTATCAATAATTATTTACAACACATGGTTCTGTTTTTGAAGTGCAATTAGCTCTGATTGGGTCCAGTTGGCTAGTATTCCTGACTGACTGTATAAAAAACCCACTTCTCAAGCAGGGCTCTGCTTGCAGGGCATTCCCAAGTCAGGGCTTCCTAAGTCTGCTGTTGAGTTTTTCCTGAGTTTAAATAGATTATACTGTAATTTTTAATTCTATGTTATAGAGTTATATGTTATAGAGTCATCTTGCAGTTTGTACTAGACTTGTAGGCTCCTTATGTCTGTGTATTGGAACTATATGGATGTCTTCTGACACCTCCTATCCTGTCTCTTCACAGGTAATCCTTATCAATAATTATTTACAACACATGGTTCTGTTTTTGAAGTGCAATTAGCTCTGATTGGGTCCAGTTGGCTAGTATTCCTGACTGACTGTATAAAAAACCCACTTCTCAAGCAGGGCTCTGCTTGCAGGGCATTCCCAAGTCAGGGCTTCCTAAGTCTGCTGTTGAGTTTTTCCTGAGTTTAAATAGATTATACTGTAATTTTTAATTCTATGTTATAGAGTTATATGTTATAGAGTCATCTTGCAGTTTGTACTAGACTTGTAGGCTCCTTATGTCTGTGTATTGGAACTATATGGATGTCTTCTGACACCTCCTATCCTGTCTCTTCACAGGTAATCCTTATCAATAATTATTTACAACACATGGTTCTGTTTTTGAAGTGCAATTAGCTCTGATTGGGTCCAGTTGGCTAGTATTCCTGACTGACTGTATAAAAAACCCACTTCTCAAGCAGGGCTCTGCTTGCAGGGCATTCCCAAGTCAGGGCTTCCTAAGTCTGCTGTTGAGTTTTTCCTGAGTTTAAATAGATTATACTGTAATTTTTAATTCTATGTTATAGAGTTATATGTTATAGAGTCATCTTGCAGTTTGTACTAGACTTGTAGGCTCCTTATGTCTGTGTATTGGAACTATATGGATGTCTTCTGACACCTCCTATCCTGTCTCTTCACAGGTAATCCTTATCAATAATTATTTACAACACATGGTTCTGTTTTTGAAGTGCAATTAGCTCTGATTGGGTCCAGTTGGCTAGTATTCCTGACTGACTGTATAAAAAACCCACTTCTCAAGCAGGGCTCTGCTTGCAGGGCATTCCCAAGTCAGGGCTTCCTAAGTCTGCTGTTGAGTTTTTCCTGAGTTTAAATAGATTATACTGTAATTTTTAATTCTATGTTATAGAGTTATATGTTATAGAGTCATCTTGCAGTTTGTACTAGACTTGTAGGCTCCTTATGTCTGTGTATTGGAACTATATGGATGTCTTCTGACACCTCCTATCCTGTCTCTTCACAGGTAATCCTTATCAATAATTATTTACAACACATGGTTCTGTTTTTGAAGTGCAATTAGCTCTGATTGGGTCCAGTTGGCTAGTATTCCTGACTGACTGTATAAAAAACCCACTTCTCAAGCAGGGCTCTGCTTGCAGGGCATTCCCAAGTCAGGGCTTCCTAAGTCTGCTGTTGAGTTTTTCCTGAGTTTAAATAGATTATACTGTAATTTTTAATTCTATGTTATAGAGTTATATGTTATAGAGTCATCTTGCAGTTTGTACTAGACTTGTAGGCTCCTTATGTCTGTGTATTGGAACTATATGGATGTCTTCTGACACCTCCTATCCTGTCTCTTCACAGGTAATCCTTATCAATAATTATTTACAACACATGGTTCTGTTTTTGAAGTGCAATTAGCTCTGATTGGGTCCAGTTGGCTAGTATTCCTGACTGACTGTATAAAAAACCCACTTCTCAAGCAGGGCTCTGCTTGCAGGGCATTCCCAAGTCAGGGCTTCCTAAGTCTGCTGTTGAGTTTTTCCTGAGTTTAAATAGATTATACTGTAATTTTTAATTCTATGTTATAGAGTTATATGTTATAGAGTCATCTTGCAGTTTGTACTAGACTTGTAGGCTCCTTATGTCTGTGTATTGGAACTATATGGATGTCTTCTGACACCTCCTATCCTGTCTCTTCACAGGTAATCCTTATCAATAATTATTTACAACACATGGTTCTGTTTTTGAAGTGCAATTAGCTCTGATTGGGTCCAGTTGGCTAGTATTCCTGACTGACTGTATAAAAAACCCACTTCTCAAGCAGGGCTCTGCTTGCAGGGCATTCCCAAGTCAGGGCTTCCTAAGTCTGCTGTTGAGTTTTTCCTGAGTTTAAATAGATTATACTGTAATTTTTAATTCTATGTTATAGAGTTATATGTTATAGAGTCATCTTGCAGTTTGTACTAGACTTGTAGGCTCCTTATGTCTGTGTATTGGAACTATATGGATGTCTTCTGACACCTCCTATCCTGTCTCTTCACAGGTAATCCTTATCAATAATTATTTACAACACATGGTTCTGTTTTTGAAGTGCAATTAGCTCTGATTGGGTCCAGTTGGCTAGTATTCCTGACTGACTGTATAAAAAACCCACTTCTCAAGCAGGGCTCTGCTTGCAGGGCATTCCCAAGTCAGGGCTTCCTAAGTCTGCTGTTGAGTTTTTCCTGAGTTTAAATAGATTATACTGTAATTTTTAATTCTATGTTATAGAGTTATATGTTATAGAGTCATCTTGCAGTTTGTACTAGACTTGTAGGCTCCTTATGTCTGTGTATTGGAACTATATGGATGTCTTCTGACACCTCCTATCCTGTCTCTTCACAGGTAATCCTTATCAATAATTATTTACAACACATGGTTCTGTTTTTGAAGTGCAATTAGCTCTGATTGGGTCCAGTTGGCTAGTATTCCTGACTGACTGTATAAAAAACCCACTTCTCAAGCAGGGCTCTGCTTGCAGGGCATTCCCAAGTCAGGGCTTCCTAAGTCTGCTGTTGAGTTTTTCCTGAGTTTAAATAGATTATACTGTAATTTTTAATTCTATGTTATAGAGTTATATGTTATAGAGTCATCTTGCAGTTTGTACTAGACTTGTAGGCTCCTTATGTCTGTGTATTGGAACTATATGGATGTCTTCTGACACCTCCTATCCTGTCTCTTCACAGGTAATCCTTATCAATAATTATTTACAACACATGGTTCTGTTTTTGAAGTGCAATTAGCTCTGATTGGGTCCAGTTGGCTAGTATTCCTGACTGACTGTATAAAAAACCCACTTCTCAAGCAGGGCTCTGCTTGCAGGGCATTCCCAAGTCAGGGCTTCCTAAGTCTGCTGTTGAGTTTTTCCTGAGTTTAAATAGATTATACTGTAATTTTTAATTCTATGTTATAGAGTTATATGTTATAGAGTCATCTTGCAGTTTGTACTAGACTTGTAGGCTCCTTATGTCTGTGTATTGGAACTATATGGATGTCTTCTGACACCTCCTATCCTGTCTCTTCACAGGTAATCCTTATCAATAATTATTTACAACACATGGTTCTGTTTTTGAAGTGCAATTAGCTCTGATTGGGTCCAGTTGGCTAGTATTCCTGACTGACTGTATAAAAAACCCACTTCTCAAGCAGGGCTCTGCTTGCAGGGCATTCCCAAGTCAGGGCTTCCTAAGTCTGCTGTTGAGTTTTTCCTGAGTTTAAATAGATTATACTGTAATTTTTAATTCTATGTTATAGAGTTATATGTTATAGAGTCATCTTGCAGTTTGTACTAGACTTGTAGGCTCCTTATGTCTGTGTATTGGAACTATATGGATGTCTTCTGACACCTCCTATCCTGTCTCTTCACAGGTAATCCTTATCAATAATTATTTACAACACATGGTTCTGTTTTTGAAGTGCAATTAGCTCTGATTGGGTCCAGTTGGCTAGTATTCCTGACTGACTGTATAAAAAACCCACTTCTCAAGCAGGGCTCTGCTTGCAGGGCATTCCCAAGTCAGGGCTTCCTAAGTCTGCTGTTGAGTTTTTCCTGAGTTTAAATAGATTATACTGTAATTTTTAATTCTATGTTATAGAGTTATATGTTATAGAGTCATCTTGCAGTTTGTACTAGACTTGTAGGCTCCTTATGTCTGTGTATTGGAACTATATGGATGTCTTCTGACACCTCCTATCCTGTCTCTTCACAGGTAATCCTTATCAATAATTATTTACAACACATGGTTCTGTTTTTGAAGTGCAATTAGCTCTGATTGGGTCCAGTTGGCTAGTATTCCTGACTGACTGTATAAAAAACCCACTTCTCAAGCAGGGCTCTGCTTGCAGGGCATTCCCAAGTCAGGGCTTCCTAAGTCTGCTGTTGAGTTTTTCCTGAGTTTAAATAGATTATACTGTAATTTTTAATTCTATGTTATAGAGTTATATGTTATAGAGTCATCTTGCAGTTTGTACTAGACTTGTAGGCTCCTTATGTCTGTGTATTGGAACTATATGGATGTCTTCTGACACCTCCTATCCTGTCTCTTCACAGGTAATCCTTATCAATAATTATTTACAACACATGGTTCTGTTTTTGAAGTGCAATTAGCTCTGATTGGGTCCAGTTGGCTAGTATTCCTGACTGACTGTATAAAAAACCCACTTCTCAAGCAGGGCTCTGCTTGCAGGGCATTCCCAAGTCAGGGCTTCCTAAGTCTGCTGTTGAGTTTTTCCTGAGTTTAAATAGATTATACTGTAATTTTTAATTCTATGTTATAGAGTTATATGTTATAGAGTCATCTTGCAGTTTGTACTAGACTTGTAGGCTCCTTATGTCTGTGTATTGGAACTATATGGATGTCTTCTGACACCTCCTATCCTGTCTCTTCACAGGTAATCCTTATCAATAATTATTTACAACACATGGTTCTGTTTTTGAAGTGCAATTAGCTCTGATTGGGTCCAGTTGGCTAGTATTCCTGACTGACTGTATAAAAAACCCACTTCTCAAGCAGGGCTCTGCTTGCAGGGCATTCCCAAGTCAGGGCTTCCTAAGTCTGCTGTTGAGTTTTTCCTGAGTTTGCCTGAGCTTGCACTGAGGACACACCTGACTACATCTGACACAGGAAGATTTCAGCTTTCAACAGAACCACAGCCTGGAAAAGCCTGCCTGAAGATAAAGAACTAACTCTGGAGTTTAGGATTACTGTTTCTAAGCACTTCATTTCATCTGCTTGGGACTTCAGCTGATCTACAACCAAAAGCACTGGACAAAGTGGGAAGATTCAACATACCATTCATCCACTCCAGGATTTTAACTCTTTCATTGACATATCAGTGGGAATCACCTTTTAATCAATCCTGGCTGCAACTGAATCTACAGATCGTCTGGTCTGGTCTGGAAGGAAAAAACTACTACATTCCATCTAGGCAGTTGAAGCTATATGCCTGCAAGTCACTGATCCCCCTCATCACCAACCTCTCACCCATTTGAACCTATAGTGTCACTAAACAATGCATCTCTTAATTTTCTTATTGTTTCTGACACCTCAACTGTGTAAAATATCAAAAACATTCAGCCCTCCCACCTGCTCATCAATCTCTATATCTCCATCCCTCTTAAACTCTCCAATGATTTGTTCTCATGAGCTTTTCTGTCACCTCATCTATTTATATCCATCCACCAAGAAACAGCCCACACCTTCTCACACATGCAAATCCTCCTCTCACCTGCTTTACCTGACTGCAACTCTTCTCATGGCTGCAGGTGACATCTCTCCCAACCCTGGCCCCACTTACATTCCCACCTGTGTCCGTCCTAGATTGCAGCCTACCCGCACCTCTTGCGGGGCAGACCCTAGAAATCTGCTGGCTGTTCCCTGCCTCCCCCCATCCCTTCCACCCTTCTCCTGTGCATTATGGAACGCTCGCTCTCTACTAAACAAACTCCACACTGCCCATGACCTTTTCCTCTCTAAGTCTCTAAACCTATTTGCTATCACTGAAACCTGGCTCTCACATTCGGACTCAGCTGCCGAAGCTGCTCTCTCCTATGGTGGCTTATCTTTCTCCCACACTCCTCGCCCTAATGGCAAGGGTGGGGTGTGGGACTTCTTCTCTCTCAGCTCTGCCGCTCCAGGCCTCTGCCCCTTCCTCCCTCAGTCTCCTTCACCTCTTTTGAAGTGCACGCAGTCCAGCTCTTCTCCCCTGTCCCTCTTCTGGTAGCTGTGATTTACAGGCCCCCAAGCAACCCTTCCTCCTTTCTCTCTGAATTTGAAACTTGGCTCTCTGTCTTTCTGTCCTCAGACACTCCCACATTACTCCTTGGAGACTTCAACCTACACACTGATGATACATCCTCATCTAGTGCCTCCCGCTTTCTCTCACTGACCTTGTCCTTTGGCCTTCAACAGTGGACTGCTGCCAGCACTCACAGGGATGGTCACTGGCTAGATCTAGTTCTAACCAGAAACTGCTCAGTCTCTGACTTCACAATTTCCCCATTTCCACTCTCTGACCATCATCTTATCTCCTTCACACTATCTCACACACCTTCCCCTGCCCTCCCTAAATCACCCTTCCTAACCAGGAACCTACACTCGGTCAAACTACCAGACCTGATATCGACTGTGCAGTCTTCCCTCTCTTCTCTCTGCTCTACTGCTACTACTACTAACATAGACACTCTGGTCCACGAATATAACACCATATTAATGTCCTCCTTGGACCTGCATGCTCCCCTTCAACGTAGACACTCCCGCCCCAGGAATCCCAGACCCTGGCTGAATTCAACAATCCGCATGCTACGCACCTGCTGTCGAGCTGCGGAACGTCTTTGGCGAAAGTCTCATTCTTTTGCCGACTTCCACCATTACAAATTCATGCTATCCTGTTTTAACACAGCTCTCACCCAGACTAAACAGAAATACTTCTCTCAGATTATCACTACCCACAAATCTAACCCCCGTGACCTCTTTAAAATCTTCGATTCTCTTCTCAAACCCCCAACCTTGAACTGCTCCTCCTTCTCCAACACTCCACAGGACTTTGCTGACTTTTTTAAAAACAAGGTACAGTCCATCCAACAAACGATGGGCTCTACATCTTCTCCTCCTATGCCTCTGATTCCTAGTCCACCCCGAGCAACCCTCAGCTCATTCTCCCCTATAACAGAGGAGGAGGTATCTCTTTTACTATCCTCCTCTCCACCCACTACCTGCCCCTCAGATCCCATGCCCTCTCAACTTCTTAAGGCTCTTGCAAGTACTCTTGCTCCCAGCCTTACTAATATCTTTAACTCCTCTCTCTCTACCGGAACTTTTCCATCCTCATTCAAACATGCAATAGTCAGACCTATACTCAAAAAGCCCTCACTCGACCCCACCTGCCTTTCAAATTACCGTCCGGTTTCTCTCCTCCCCTTTACATCTAAGATCTTGGAACGCCTGGTATTCTCCCGCTTGATCTCCTTTCTCAATAGGAACTCTCTTCTCGACCCTTTACAGTCAGGTTTCCGTTCCAACTATTCTACCGAGACAGCTCTAACAAAAATCACAAATGATCTACACACAGCAAGGGACAAAGGACACTTTAGTATACTAATCCTACTAGATCTATCTGCTGCTTTCGACACTGTTGACCATGCACTCCTACTGGACACACTTCATACACTTGGCATCCGTGACACACCTCTAAAATGGATTTCCTCCTATCTCTCTAAACGTACTTTCAGTGTTTCTTTTTCTAACACTTTCTCGTCTCCCCTCGACCTCTCGGTAGGTGTACCTCAGGGATCAGTCCTGGGACCACTTCTTTTTTCACTCTACACACTCTCACTTGGTGACTTCATCTCATCTCTTGGATTTAATTACCATCTGTATGCAGATGACACACTAATCTATCTCTCTGTCCCTGACCTCACTCCAGCTGTGCAGTCTCGAGTCATTCAATGTCTCTCAGCCATTTCATCATGGATGGCCCACCGCCACCTTAAACTTAATATGGCTAAGACAGGGCTGGTGGTGTTTCCTCCTAAAACCCATCCACCAACCCCCTTCTCCATCACAATAGGAAACTGTGTTATACACTCAGCATCCAAAGCACGCTGTCTTGGGGTCATACTTGATTCTAAATTAACCTTCTCCCCCCATATCCAAGCTGTCACTAGAACTTGTCACTTCTTCCTAAAAAATATTGCAAAAATACGTCCATTCCTCTGCCTATCAACAGCTAAAACTCTATCTCAGACACTCATTCTCTCTAGACTTGACTACTGCAACATTCTACTCTCTGGTCTTCCTGCTTCTCATCTCTCTCCACTTCAATCTGTTATCAATTCAGCCGCAAGAATCACCACATTTGCTCCCAGATACCTTCCATCTCATCTCCTCCTGAAATCCCTCAATTGGCTACCTATAAAGTATCGTATTTCTTACAAGATTCTCCTCCTCTCCTGTAAGTCACTCTGTTCTTCAGCACCCTCTTACATTTCTGCCCTTATCTCCCGCTACACCCCTTCCCGTCCCCTACGGTCTTCTCAAGGGTTCTTCCTGTCCTCTCCCTACACAACACGAGCCATCTCTCGACTACAATCTTTCTCACTGGCTGCTCCTCGACTCTGGAATGCCCTCCCCATCACTGTTCGCCAATCATCCACAATCACCACTTTCAAGCAACTCCTCAAAACCCACTTGCTCAGGGAGGCATCTCAATAGCGATGTCCTCCTTCTGCACGCTGACAGTCACATCAGAATCCTTCTGCACTTCTTTCACCACACCTTGTACCTGCACTTATAATACTCCTCCTAGTGTCTCTGTTTGTCAATATGAATTCAGCCTAGATTGTAAGCTCCTTGGGGCAGGGTCCCATTCCTAGTGTATGATTCCCTTGCTGCACTTTCCCTCACAAATAATGTAATGATTGTACTTAACCTTAATGCTCTTAACCCCAGTTCTGTCGTTTTTGTATTGTATTATTTCAACTTCTGTAAAGCGCTGTGTACATGTATGGCGCTATATAAATAAAGATACATACAAATAAAGATACATACATACAGTATCTTGGGATTCAAGATTTATTATTTTTCTTGAATTGCTCCTCCTTTCTCTTTCTTATAAGGCACATAGGCTTGGATTACATTGCATTTGGTTTTATCAAACAGATTCCAAATGACGTCTATAGAGACATTTGTATAGAGAACTGTATCCAGGCCACAGTATCATAGCTTCAGAATTAAATTTGTTTGAAGCAGTATGAGATATATATTTTTTTTAGCTATTACATGGTAAAGCCATGCCAGGTTATGGTAATAGGATACATTCTCTGGAGCTTATGGGTTAATTAAAATGTAAGAACTAGTAACTATAAATGAGTGAACTGATCACCCATTCTCAGATTGATTTGTAAAACTGATTAACTCAGTTCTGGTTAATTTAAATACAGGAAAAAAAAAAGAAAAAAGTATTCAGCAATTAAGGGGTTAAACAGTCTGGTTACTTATAGCATTCTACAACAGAGCTTCATGAAGGGATTTCCATGAAAAAGGGCTATATTCCTCCTTTTTGTGGAAATTGCCACTGGGGAAAATTCCAGCAAACCTGTGCTGAGTTAAGGTGTTCCTGCTATGCTGTTTCAACAATCTTGTGCTGTGTTTCCATCATTCCTGCAACTGTGTAGGCACACATCTTTATGCACACATGTGGACTCACAACTTACACCATGCTGTAGTAGAGAATAAGCTGGTAAAATTGGGCCTTCCAATAGGAACTACCAGAGGAAGTGGAAGGTTATCTTTTCCACTGATTTCTTCTCAATGTTGGGACCCAACATCTCTTGTTCTGGTGCTTCTGACAGTGCTGAGAGCAAGTACTGGCATTTTGGCTTTAATGAAAGTGGGAGCATCTAGATGATGCTGGTCTCCTTCAACAATAAGGATGTCTGACACAATATATTAGAGGCCGCAACATCAGGGCCTCTATCTGATGCGTCCCATGCATCCAGGGCCCCTCATATTGCCATAGGCCCTAGTCAATTCCCTCGGTTGCCATAATGGATGATCCAGCTCTATTAACAGTGTTCTTTAATTTGTAATTTGTAATTTTGTACAGTGTCCATGTTTGGACATAGTTGTAACTTAGAGTCAGAAGTCAGAGTCACTTTCTATATATAAATTACATTTGATTCTGTTACTTTACTGGTATATCAGTAAGTCATATACTGTTTTACTCAGAACCCTTTGTCAAATTCCATATCTGAGGGGTTTGAAGGTCTGAGGGTGCCTGTGTTGGTGGAGTGTGGGAAACAAATCAGTTGAACATGGAATTTTTTTGGGTGGGTTCGTTGACTGAGATTGGGGGGCAGTAAAATAAATAAATAATAATAATAAAAAAGTAAACTGACTCATAAGACATAACATCTCATGTGAAAATGATAAATCAGATTCAGCTGCAAAAATGATACAGTTATTCCAGGTTAGACCAGATTAAGTATGAGTGAAGGTTCTCCATTGACAATAATGGATGCAGTTTAGAAACATTTTGAAAAATATTTGTGTAACTTTAATTCTGGAAATAAGAGGCAGTTTACATTTTTATATGTCACTGTCTGTATCTTAGGCAGTGTTGCTGCTGTTTTTGACACATTATTCTCTTCTGTTACATTTCAGTTTTTCATGTTTGTGTATAAAGGTCAAATGTGCTTTGTGATTTTCACAAAAGTATAATGGTATAAAATTGTATGAGAATGGGCATGTAATGTCAGCATGATTCATTTATTCACTTTGTCAGAACCTGTATATTGTGTGATCTTTTCATCATATATAACATGAGTCTTTTTCTGAGGTGAGATTGGTTGCTTTCAAAAGAAGTGTTATAAAAGAAAGCAATAATGAGACAATTGATATTAAAAAAGAATCCATTTCTACAGTACTTGTAAATCTCACCCAATGTTTAAATCATATTCAAGAAATGCATTATTGTATATGTAAATGTTTAATACTAGCATGTTCCTGTTAGTTCTCCAACTGTTTTTGCAGAGAAACTTTTTTCTAAGTAATTTCTGTAAATGTTTATGTATGATCTGGAAGGCCACTTTACTGTGCCACAGATACTACCACTGTTCACCATTTTCAATGTCCTTATATTTACATTTGCTGTCATACAGAACTGTAGAAATAGTCGGTGCTTTTTAACTCTCTGTGCCAGAGTGGTAGATAAAGTATTGTTTTGCAATTCATTGTGTAACCCCTGGCACTCAAAGGGTTAAGCTAGAAGAATTTAAGTGAGGAAAAGTTGTGGGCAACCAAAAAATAGTATGTTGAGATCTTGTATGTTAACCCCTTAAATGCCAGAGAGGTGTACAACATATTTTAATGCAATGTTTTATGCACCTCTCTGGAACTTATATAGTTAAGTGTTGAACTCTCTAATCGGTAACATATTAATTACTTGGGAAATTCCTTTTTACAGTTGTATTTAATGGTTTACTAGCTGCATTAGAGGCAAATATAGCAGCTTAATTAAAAGTATGCTTCACTGCTTGCAATTAAAGAAGGAAGAGATATATAGGAGTTATGCAATCCATTTTTACATAATTATTCTTGCTTTGATAATATGCCTGTGGTCTATAGTTTGTCTTACACAGTTGTGTAATTGGTTTGCAATACATTGCATAACGCTCTGGCTCTTAAGGAGTTAAATTAAATTGGGTTGGATTTCCGGGGTTGGGGGCTTCAAGAGGACCACTGCCTGATTCTCATCTGCCAAAACTCAAAGAAACTCATTCAATCCATCTGCTGTCATTTGGTTTACCCCCTTAAAACCCACAGATTCTATATCTGTAACTCATGTATGTTATTTTTCACCATCTGATATGGATGGGGTTCTATATAATATATTTGGTTAACCAATACACCATTACATGACCTGAACAGATAGAGTTAATCACTCTTCCTCTGCTATTCTACCTTACCCCAAATAATATGATGCTCCTACTGCTCTGTGCAGTACATTTACTTGCTTTTGAGGCTGCATATGAAAACTGGGTATATATTTTAAAATGCCCACTCCCCTAGACGTATGTCAACATCTTGTCAAAATCCTCTAAATCTTCACCACATCAACCTTGACCCTTAAGGTGCTCCATAATCCAATTCAGAGTTCATGCCAGCCTTAGAGGATTTCACTTACCTTCTGAATATCCTAATAATTGGGGTCTCCCCTACCATTTGCAAGTGCATAGTTCTGTCTTAAGGGGCATCTATGCTTCTTTCCTGCCTGAATGGCTAGATACAACTAGATACAGGGTTATACTGTATATTAGTAGTCAACTCAGGAAGGTCTGATAAAGACTAATTTATTTGGTAGCAGGAACTCTATACAGTTATCATGTCACTAGGGTATGAGGCAAAGGTTGAACTTGATAGACTTGTGTCTTTATTCAACCTAATTTACTATGTTACTAAAAAAATGTACTATGTTACATACTATTGGTGCCCTTAATTCATCTAGCAGAGTATGCTGGAAGGAATCCCTGGATGTTGTGAGTCCTGGGCTTCAGAAATAAAACTTTCTAGGAGGTAAAATGTTACATAACAATCAACACAATACTTTAAATCTTAACTTGCTTAAAATCTATGAACATAGTTGTCTGTAATACCCCTTCACTTCATAGTGCTGTTTTTTTGTTTTTTTTTGTTGATTCTATTCTGTTCTCAGTGACTGCCTTCTTCCATGATACTTGATCTTTTGGACACAGTTCTTCTCAGATTGCTATTTCTATTGTTGTTATGATTTATTCAATCTCTCCTATGAAAGAAGCAAGGGGAGCTTCAACCGATTAAGTTCATTTCTAAAAAATGGTTCTCCAACACCCAACAACCTTCAATATTATGAATTCCTTTGTATAAGGATTTCTGTTTCAAGACAATTAATGAAAGCTGCTTAGTGACACAATGGGGGTGATGTATAAAAAGCCTTCTTAGTGTATACTTAAGAATTGTCGCTAAAATTCACAATGCCTGGTCATATTTATAAAGAAGTAAAGCCATGTTTAGAAAAATGTCAATCTGAGAATATTCTGAGAATATTCGCACACATTGCGGTATTATATATTTCCAATAAGAACAGGTTTTCATGGCGTTATGATTTAATCCCTAAAACTGGCTTTATTTTTGGCACGGTTAGCAAATATCTTTATAAATACACTGGGACACAATTCTTATTTGGCCAAGACCATTTCTACTCCACTTTTCAAAAAACTCAACTAACTGGAGTTAGCACTTTGAGACACTTTTACAGACACTTTCTCTATAACTCCAGTTTTATACATCTCCCCCAATATTCCTTAGGCTCCAAAACTGATACTTCCCAAGCTGTTCCTACTTCTATATGAGCAGACAAATGATGAGGATGTAGCCCAAGAACCTGAATCGGACTTGGAAGATATATAATCAAAGTTGTAGCCCAAATTATATTTTCATAATTAATATGTATCCAACATTAAGCTAATGCTAATGACATGGAAAATATTTTCATAACAACAGAAGTAGAGTGGTGGTGATTTTCCATAAACAAATTCTAGATTCTGGTCTTTTTCCTTGAGGAGTCAACTAAAGTCCTTTTTGGAGCCACTTAATTTTATTCCTCGTTTATCATAGAAAGTGTTCAAAGAATCATAATAAAACCTCCATATGTCTCCAGTGCATCATAATTGTATGCAAGGACAAAGATATAATTCTTCATCTGGCCATTTAGAAAGGTTCTTTCACTTATGACAATCACATGATTGCTATCATATGTGCCTATTTATTTCAAATACAGAAGCAGAGACAAACAGCTTTTGAGACAAAAGTGAACGCAGCACCATCATATTAAATGCACAGTAATGCACCCAGCTAAAGTTCAGATTCACAACTAAAACAATCTCTCTTATTGATCTTGGTTGGTGATGTCTATAGCAGAGTATCTTGTCCTTCTTGAGACCTGATTAACTATTTTTGGTCAAGTACTATTATGGATGCATTCTCTTGAAATATGTTTTTGAAATTGTATATTTCTAATTAACATATATTTCTAAAAATGTGTACTCAAACTCTTGCCATTGTGACTGCTATTTTATCTTCTCTTTTAGTAAAACTTGACAGTTTCCTTATTGATGTGTAGTTAATTGTTCTGTTTACTTTCTTTGTTGATGTTAAGTGTCTCCTCATCCATTAATAACTCACAAGGCTTAATATTTAATCTGGTGCCTAATTACAGGTATATAGTCAACGCTGCTTTGCCTCTTTTGGGTTTTACATTTAGTTGTTGTTACTTTCCAATTTTCTTATGTCTCTCTCTGTTGTATAATGAGTGCTCACTACTGGTTTCTCTCCTGTTGTTTTTTTATTGACCAATGTTCTATATACAGTATATTGTGAGATACATATCTCTGCTTCCTTAATTGGTCTGTAGCAGTGTTTTTTTACAAGGTGAACAATCCAGTACTGAAAGTGTAAAATGTGTAGTTCAAAAAACTTCTACGGGACTGCACGTTGCATCTGTTAGTCCAATGCATCCCTTTCGACCTTTGAGGAAACAAAGCCAGCAGGTACACAATTAAAGTTAACTATATATTTACAGTACTGTCTATAATGACGACTTCCTCTTCTACAAACATTCTCTCCTTGAGTATCTGTGTTCCTTTTATTGCTTTAACGACACCTCTAAAGAGAAAAATGTAGCTGACATTGAAGCAGACTATATAAATAACCCTGCATCTTCCTTAAATCTTTCTTCATTTCAACTGTGGCAAAAGCATTAGTTGTTCCTGAGATAATGTATTAAAACGTAACCTTCCAAGTCCCATGGAATTTTACATCTGGATAAAAATGTGACAGTTCAGGCCATTTTATACAGATTAGAATCCCCAACTTTTATCACACCCAAGATAATCACCATTTTGTCAGTGTTGAAGGACCACTGCATATACATAAGTTATTCAGCTAAAAAGTTACATATACAAGCTCCTAATCTTCTAGTCTGTTGCATGTGAGTCCATAAGTATTTGGTAACTACGTTGCATATATTAAGCACTTAATGACCCTTATCTTGAATTACATTATATAAGGAAGTTGGCTTTAATGGCCCTTATCTCAAATATATAAAAATATGTATAATGGCCCCAGAATGCACATAGGTGCACTGGCACTATTTAAACTGGATTTGTCAGTAACATCCCAGAGTCCCATTTTATCACCAGGAACCACTATAAGTGGTTCCTGGAGGCAAGAAGCTGGATAATTATAAATCATGATCTGACTTGAAAGGGAACAGAGTAAGATTCCCTTGTGATGAGTTAGCTCAATATTAAAAACCACAGTTTTGCTTGATTTTAATTTCATTTTAGGTAGTGTAGAAGTCAAAGGTGTGGTTACTCTCTCTTCTTCCAGAGATCCTGTCTCAGCTTCCTACTTGTCCTGCAGACATAGTAAGGGTAACCTTGGGGACATGGTTCTTGTAGCTGCTATCCTGAGAAAAAAGGGGTTTCAAGTAGTCAGTCATCATGACTATGCCTAAAGCCTATAAGTCGGCTTCATTCAAAATCTACTACAGAATTTGTTCTTTGGCCTTAAAGTGGTGTAGAATATGGTTCACTCCCAATGAATGAATAAATTAATATGTTTATTTATATAGTGCCATAAGTTGATGCAATGCTTTAAATTTTAAGGGTTTGGAGAATACAGGGTGACAAGTGCTTAGGAAAATGAAACACTGGAAATTGGCCTCTGTTTTAATGCTTACAATCTAAGGTGGTAAAGGGAGACATGAGAGAACATAAGGGTTAAGTGCGGAATACAATCCTCAATTTCTGGTTGGGATAGGGGAACATAAATAAGTAAATTATAAAAGCCTTGGCTGTATGAAGTCAGTGCCATCTAGCTTACTGAAGCCTTGTTGAGGAGGTGTAATTTTAAACAAAACTTGAAGACTGCAAGAGAAGTGCAATGGTGAAGACTAGAAGTTAGAGCATAAGAGTCAACAAATGATACAAGATAGAGCTGTAGACACACTTCCTTTTCACCTTCTGGTGGCTTTGGCCTTTCTCCAGGATGGCCTCCACAAGGGTCTTTGACTTAGCTCCATCAAGATTCAAATTGTGGCCTTGCTAAATCTTTTTCAGAAGCATATAGCTATGTTAATAAATGTTCAGACCTTTGTTCAGGGCCTTTCCCATCCTAGGAACCCTATACCTCATTGGGTTTTGAATCTGGCCCTTGAAGTGCTTTAGAGGGGTTTTTTTAACTGTTAGCTTCTTGTCTCTTTATGTCTTGACTCTTAAGACTGTGCTATTTCTAGTGATTATTTCTGTTCGGCTAGCTGAACTGCAGGGTTTGTCTTGTAAGGTACCTTTTCTGGTTTTCATGCAGATAAGGTGGTTCTACATACTCGCTTTAGATTTCTACCCAGTGGGATTTCTGATTTCCATATTACTCAGTAGAATGTGCTTTCTTCTGTTTTTTCTGTTCCATCTAATAGACAAGAAAGGGACCTACACTGTCTGGATGTTATGTAACATAAATACTACTTCTATTACATCATATCTTTTTAGAAGGTGGAAACAATGTACATCCAGAAGATCCATTTGTGTACTAAGCAGCTTTTAATGTGACAGCGGTCTCCTGGATCAAGACACCTAATTGCCAAAGCTTTGTCATTAGGAGGAGGACAGTGGCCTTTTGGGGAGTGTACTCAGTGTTCTCTGGCAATGTGTCTAACTTGCTGCCATGCTTTTTTTTATGCTTCTTTGCTATCCATAAAACTACTGCTTCTACTGGGGGGGGGGGGGCGCTTAAGTAGAGTTTGCAACGAGTCATGTCCTATGGAGAACTTTATCTGTAAATGCTCTGCATCCTAATGGTGGCTACTTAATCCCATGGTTCCTGTGTTTCACAAGGACTAAGAAAAAGGATTTATTGGCAAGTACACAAATATACCGTTATTTTGCTTTATAAAATCATCAATGTTATAGTGATATCATTAGAGAAACATACTCAAAAGAATACCTATATAGATTTTAATAAACAGATTTAAGCATAAAAGTTTGTTATTATAAAATGGATCATATATAATTATGATGTTTTGGTGACCTCTATGATGAGAATTGAGTGCTTACATCTGCAGACGTCTGCTAATAAGTAAGAGAAAAAAAGATTTATATATTACCTAATTAGATATATAAAGTTGTTCTTTTTCTTTTTAGTACTGCCAAGTCATACATGTGGAAATCCTGGAGAGATATCAAAAGGTGTACTACATGGGACAAGGTTTAATATTGGAGACAAAATCAGATACAGTTGTGTTACTGGTTATATTCTAGAAGGACATTCCACATTAACATGCATTGTAAGTCCAGGAAATGGTGCATCATGGGATTTTCCATCTCCGTTTTGTAGAGGTAAGATGCTTCAACCCAAAGTTATAAACCTGAAAGCATAATTTTATGTGTATGCATCTCAGTCCTAAAAGTAGGTTTGCCACTTTTTGTAACAAATAGGCAACTTTCAAAAGTACCTATATTTATGTTAGCCATTTTTATATAAAAATAGTTTTACAAATATATTTCTCTATTTATTTGTCAGTTGCACAATATGCAGCAGAGACTGCATGCCTAACAGATATTAACACTCCATATAGGTCATAATCAGAACTGCCACTCACTGCCAGCCAGTATAACTTTTCTGCTTAAAATGACAAATTATAAAAGCTACATAATATTGTTTAAAATGGAAAAAGGCTAACATAAATATAATTGGTCTTGAAAGTTATTTCAGAATCACATATTTGCTGTAATGTGACAATCCCAGTTCAAAGGCTGGTACAAGTTTCAGAATGTTACCTTTTGTCAGCTAAATATGCATTGCAATATTTAACCCAACTAGATCTTTGCATGTCATGCTTCCGTGATATAAACAGTATTGTAAATGTTTCAGTAGGTGTAACGAAGTCATATTACTGTATTATGTATGTTGCATGACAAAAATAACTAGTGATAGACACACATCATATTATTGTAATAGTGGACATAAAATGTTTGGTTTGCACTGAAATGAAATGACTATTATACTTATGATTTGTGTCAAGTAATATAGTCACATGGCCATTACCTACCTGTCCTAAGGAAAATGTGACAATAAGGATGACTACATCTGTTTGCGTGTTTGTTTTTTATTAAACATGCACCAAATGAATATCAGCCACTGACTGACAATTTATGTTGACAGATATAATCAATAGTCAATGAAAATTAAAAACAAATTAGGGTTGACTTTAAATTTCAAATGTGATCACTATCATTTGATTAATTTAATTGCAGCAGCCTTAACTGTGCATTTTAATTGATTTCATGTTTACTGAGCAGTGCTTACATCTTCCAAAGAATGGAAAGAATATTTTACCATCAGAAAACAAAGAAAAAACAATAATAAAATACTCAAACATTATAATTGTTTGGAGAAACACACTTATTGATTACTATATTTTATAATGTAAACTATTCTCACTGGTTAAACCTCATACTATAGCCCAGAGGTGCTCAAATCTGTCATCAGATCCCCACACCCCCACTCCAGCAGTACAGATTTTCAAGTTCTCCTGCACTGGGGGTTATGCACAAAGGCACGATAAAGAGATGACAAAGTGGAGATGTCTTCCCCAGTGAGATCCCTTATCCATGTTCTTTGTTATCCTCTGGATCAAATGAACTAAGATTTCTCCTACTTTGGAGATATTAGTACATAGACTCCATAGAATAACATAGGAACTGGGGAAGTGATATCACTGGAGAAATTGTCTCGGCTTTATCACCTCTTTATCACATTTTAGTGCATAACCCCTCTCAACTAATATAGAGATAGGAGTTAGTGTCTGTACCAAATGGGCATAACACTAAATTTATATTCAAATGGATATTTTTGGAGGTAATATATAGCTTTGCTGCTTCTTTGCTGTACAGTCTATTTCATTTGTTCCTATACTTCCTCTAGGTTATAAGTTATGGGCAGGACTCTTCCACCATTTGAATCCATTTGTTGCAATGCTTATATTGATTACTACCCTTTTGTACAGTACTGCAGGATTTGTTGTCAATGTATTAACCTTTGAGTGCTAGAGGGGTGTGCATTGCATGGCTAAGCCATGCAGTGCACATCCCTCTATAAATCCATAGGGTTAATAATGATGTAAAATCTATAGCGGGACTAAAATTGTGCAATCCTTTAATTATTATGCAATTTCAATGTAGTTACAATTATGCATTAATAAAAAAAAGTTCATCCTGCAGAAATTTCTACAAATGTATAATAATACAAAGATGAGTACCTTAGTGTTTGGTGATAGATTTTTGCTTAGACTAATGGTTGATGTTTTAAGACAAGCTTTCAAGTGATCAGCTCTCTTCCTCAGATCAAGCAATACTGAATCTAAAATTCTGTTTATTCATATTCTGTCCAATGCAATGTATCAATCCCAAGTTACATAATAATCTAGGATGCAGTATGGGAATCTTGAAGAGGATGATATCTTTCACTAGAGTGGGCTATACATAAATGGTACCTGAGCCGTGGTTTATATGCAGAGCAGAAAGAAGATGAGGGGGTATGGGATGCACTGGTTATAGAAATTACTTGTGTGATAAGAATTCCATGGCCTAGATGCACTAAGGGTCGATGTGGTGTCGGTATGATATTGTCGATGTGTTCGAATCACTCCGACAATTCTATCTGCACACATTTTCACAAAAATTGTCAGATGGAAGGGGAGGGTTAGAGAAGGTCCCTATTATAACAATAAGTGAAACTATTCTAAAAAGGAGACTGCTTTTTAGAATAGTTTCACTTATTGTTATGTAAATTGGGTCACACTTATTCTGCAACCTTCCTCACAAAAGTAAAGGAGGGTTTAGTATCACTTCTTACTGTAGCATTAACACATCAATGGGTATAGCCATCAAATAGTAGGAGTGAGAGGTCTTTCACACAGCACAGCAAGTTATGCATTCTTGTACAGGAATCACTGTGACACATAAAGAGTCTGTATTTTGCAGTAAAATTGGAGAGTAAACAATGTTAAATGGGAACAATATTATTCAAATTAAAATGGAGAAAAAAAGGTCATAGGAATACTATAAGTCAAATTTTAAAAGAGAAGGGTTAAGATGTTGGACTTTGACATTTTGCACGTTTTATTTAGGCAGTAGTCAAACAAAAGCAGACAGCGCCAGTTATGCTAGTTCCCTGAAATGTGCTGTCTATGCCAGTTTTGTTTTACTGTGGTTCTGCAATAGAATACTGACATAACAACGTTTGCAAAATTCACGTTGCTTGTTTTTCTTGTAATGCCGGTTTTAGCTCTGGTAATAGAATGGAGCACCTGATGCTTTGTCTACCTAAAATGGACAAACTGCAGCTGGCTCTTAACCCTTTGAATGCCACAGGGGTGAGCAATGCACATCCCTACGGCATTCAATGCTGTCCATGGTGCTGCAAGGCTTCTCTGTGTCCCCTACTGGCTGGAAAGGGAAGCACAGGGAATGCTGTTCAGACTGTCGTAGCTCTCACTGATGTTATTCCTTAGGAAAGTACAGGGGAGATCCCAACTATGACAGCCTGAGTTAGGTGAAGTGGAGACAGTGAACTATGACAGCAGAGGCTGCTATCGGAGTTTCCTGAATGAGTCGAAGTGTCACATTATAATCTCAACACACACCCTTGCATACAAATGTATCTGATTATGCTTTATTTCCATATGGAAATGAGCAATTGTCGATTTGAAGCATACGAATTCCTAGACATGGTGAAGGCATGTTGGATTGATGTCGATGTGGGTATTTTTTTGTCGGAGTTCTAGTGAAGTGATGTCGTAGACACTTTGTGAATACTGAGGATGTGCTTACGACTCTACTCTGACAGATCATCGACATTTGTAGCCCTCTTCGACCTTTAGTGCATCTAGGCCCAGATCTTTTCATGTGTTTTAATGAGAACTATCATTTTTCATCATGCTCATTTCAAATATCTTTCTTACATGGGTACTTTAACCCCTTAAGGACAGGGAAAATCTGAGGTGGATTTCACTTAAGGGCCAGAGCAATTCTGACCTTTTTGACTATGTCTTTGTTCAACAGTGTTTTCCCTCTAAGTACTTTATTTTACCCATGAAAATTATATACAGTTTTTTTACGCACAAATAGGGCTTTCTTTTGACACCACACTTATATGGATAGCCCACCATTTATTTTGGTAAAATTAAAGAAAACTTTTCAAAAAAAAGTATAAAAATGCCATTTTTTCTCTTGGGATCAATTGGGCTCAATAGGTTAAATTTTTATGGAGACTGCATGAAAGGTATGACTGGTCAGTCATACCTACAGATCTGATTATTTCAGGCAGATTATTCCAGGCTTTAGGGGCTCTGAAGGAGACAGTATTTTAGTATATGCAGTGAGTTGTTAGCAGTGGAGTAGAGTTTATAGTTAGTAAGAAGAGCTGGAGTGAGCATACTGCTTAGGTAGTCTGGTAGTTTTCCAGAAATGTGGTTGTGTACCAAGTAAGAAATGTGAAGGGCACGTTTAGATTTGAGTGTTAACCAATTTAGGCCTCGATCCAAATGTTGGTGTTGGCTGTTTTTGCTGCCGACGGCATTTTTTCCAGCACAGTAAGCTATTCAAATGTCTGTGCTGTCAAAAAATACTGGCAAAAAAAAGAGCCATTGTGAGTTAAAGTTAAGAGGTGTTTTCAACCATTGAAAAGGATGAAAACACTGTAAATTGCAATTCAGATGTCTGAGTTAGCCAAGAACAGGCGATAAGGAAAGTTAACACTTTTTTTTTTTTTACCTTGAATCCTTTATCACCTGTTTAAACAGCCGACACAAACATTTAAAGTTAAAAAAAACCTAAGTCCTCAGTGGATGTATTGGTATGGGGCTCTAACATTATAAGTAACACTTACCATTAATCCTGATGTCCAGCAGAGTCCTCAGCTTCCTGGTCATCTTCTGTCCGTCTTTTCAATCTTCTGTCTTCTTTCTTCTCTTCTATCTTCTTTCTTCTGCCAGTAATAGAAAAAAAATAAGTTTGAGTTGAAAGCATAGATACGTTAACCCCTTGAATGCCAGAGGGTTAAAGTTACATAGTAGTGTGCCAGTCTTCAAATAAAAATCCCCCATATATAATAATACACATATTAGGAAATGTTTGTCATATATCGTAATGCCATGGTATCACTAACTATTGTCAGTAAGTAAAAAAAATCCAACTCAGCTTACATCGTTGCTGTCTCCACCTCTGTGTGAGGCACTGAGGTGGTGGTGGAGACAGAATAAGGTGACACAGCCCTCCCCTCTTCTTCTTTATGGGCAAATGCCCGCTCCGGTCTGAGGGAATTAAAATTTAAGCTGCCCTTATATATGGGCAGCCTTACTTCTGATTCCCTTACAGCCATTGGCTGGGATATGCTTATGCACTTCCCAGCCAATCAGTTTAAAGCACAGCCACTCAAAGCCGATTGGCTGGGAGATGTGTAAGCATATCTCAGCCAATGGCTGTGAGGGAATTAGAAGTAAGGCTGCCCATATATAAGTGCAGCCTCAATTCTAATTCCCTCAGACTGGAGCGGGCATCGGCCTGTGAAGAAGAAGAGGGAGAGGGCTTTGCCACCTTATTCTGTCTACGCCACCTCCTCAGAGCCAAACACAGAGGCAGAGACAACAGCGATTTAAGCTGAGTTTGCTTTTTATTTACTTATTGACAACAGAGATACCATGGCATTACGATATATGGCAAACATTTCCTAACATGTGTATTATTATCTATGGGGGATTTTTACTTAAAGACTGGCACACTACTATATACATTAACACTTTGGACCCCAGAGAGGTATGCAGCGCATTGCTTTGCAATGCGTTGCGTATCCCTCTGGCACTCAAGGGGTTAACGTATCTATGCTTTCAACTCAAACTTATTTTTCTTCTTTTACAGGAAGAAGAAAGACGAGAAGAAGACAGAAGATACAAGAGAAGATAGAAAGAATGGAGACAGAAGGAGACAGACAATGTGATGACAGGTATGTTTAACACAGACTTTTTAATGATCAGTGCTTGACAATATGTCAGGCACTGATCGTTAGTTTTTTTACTGGCATTATTTAGCTGCATTTTGGGAACTTAATGCACAAAACGGACGCTTGGACACAACACCATTTTTTTTTCCTAACGTTCGTTGTGCCAAATGTCAGTAGGAAATTTGAATACCGACCAAGCCATTTCATTTTGTCGGTCGGTATCCATTTTGTCCTACCGACATTTTTCTACTACAACATTTGGATCGAGCCCTTAGTTCTTTAAGCATATCACAGTGATGGGTAGTGTAATGAATAAAGCAGCATAATGAATAACACAGAGTGTCAAGTTTACTAAGATGGATTGGTGGTGCTCGAGTATATACTACGTCACAATAGTCTACGACTGGCAGCAACATCTGTTGTACTCATGCTTTAGGAAAGACCGTGCAATGCGAGGAGGAGGTGGGGCTTTGAACTCCCTGAATTATAGAGAGGTCTCTAAGGCATTTTCCTCAAGATCACAGCAGAATAGCACAGCACGTCTACCTCACTCTGTAGCCGCTTCTATTGTATTTGATTTCTGCAAATACGTCATATTTTTATAGCGAAAAGGTGAAAACAACGTAAATTAATGGGCAGAAAATTTCTAGCCTTTGTAAAAATGGCAACAAACTTGTCCAATGGGCAAAAAATGCTAACATTTTAATTGCTAGTTTTAAAGCGCATTTTCCCATGAAAAAGCAGGCAACAACATGGATTTTCATGGAATTTCTTGTGGGAACACATCAAGAGATTTCACCCACCCTTACTTAAAACTACAAGTCATTACTTTCCTAACGAAAGCAGATAACAAGAAAACTGGATGTGTTGAGGTAATATAAGTATAGTGGGCCTGCCAGAACACTATGAAGGCTCCTCTCCAGAATCCTTTGTGATTGCAAAGATTCACAATTTAGTGATAGATATCTCAGTTTGAAATTGGCTAGATCTAAAGTGCCACTGCTTTATGAAGACCAGCGTATTTCTATATTCCTGTACTTCTCTTCAGAGATTCAACGTCAATGTGTGAAATTTCAGGATATTAAAAGTAAATTGAAGGAAAGAAATATTCCCTAATCAATGCTTTATTCTGCTAAATTATGTATTGTTCATGAAGTGAGACCTATCTTCCTTGCTATCAAATCTGAGATTTAGGCATGGTTCGAGAGATTATGACTCATTACTTAGGTGTTAAATGTAATCTCCTGGAGCTGAGTGTTCACTCAGATTATTGTGCTATGAATTTCACCTTGTGGTGCATACTAGTGTTCATTTGTAAGAAGCTAGGTTTTCCTAATGCTTTTCTCTCCACACAATCCAGGTGATCAAGATGAGGACCAGATCATTAATAAGTAAACTGAACTGCATACTGTCTCTGTCACCCTGACTTTTAGGGGAAGCCCCAAAATATGAGGTCAGGGAGGCATTTTTATTGTGGCAGTCATGCACTCTTGCAGGTAGTACCATAGTATTGCTAATAACCTTATACTAATGGAATAGTGAAGAAACAAAAATGGTTGTACATGCACCATGCCCTACTATGCATGCAGTTATTGAGTCAATAAAGCTCATTTAAAGGTGCACATAACTTTTATTTTGGTGAAATATATATGCAGTCAGGAATATGCTGGAGCTTCATAAATAAAAAATAATAATATCCATAATAATTTTGTTTATAAGATCATTATTTGTATGCTATGTGGTGTGATCTCCCTCTGGTGGAGCCAAATAATATTGCAATGGAACATGATTTTTCTATTAATCTTTGTAAAGCAATTTTCCATTGCTGAATGCTCTCCTCCCCCCACACCATCCTATATGGTCAGTGATGTGTATGTGCTAAGATGAACATGATATTTTGATTTATTGGTAAGCGGAAGAGTGTATGAGATGTGTAATCTGGAGGCTCTTTGGCTCCTCCAGAAAGAGAGCTCACATGACAGTTGTTAAAAATATAAATAACTCTAGCTTATATACCAAAAAACAAATTTTTAAAGCAACATCCATTTTCTTATTTCATTAAAGATTGTATTAACCTTTTGAGAATCAGAGTGTTGAACAAAGCATTGTTTAGAATATTACTATTGCTACCAATAAGTTTTTTGAATCTTAGCCACTAATGGAATATTTCCCAAAAGGCAAGTACTAAAAATATATTTATTTTACATATTCAAAAAGAAAGCTCTGAGCATCAGGTTTAAGGTAAATTGACTCAGACTCCCTAAGTATTTGGCTTGGAACTGCCCTATTATTTAGGGCAGTCATGTCAAAAGTATAGTCTGCAGGCTGCCAGCTTGCAGCATTCCATAGACAGAAACTTTTTAAGTACCCTGAGGGCCAGAGTGTTTGCCAGTCTTCCTTACATGAGTCTAGGGTTTCCAATTGTCCCTGTTTTTGGCTTCATATTTTAGTGGGCAAAGGAACTTTTGGTTACATCACTAGCCATGTAACCACAGTATTTAAGGAGGTGAGGAGCACAGTATGAAAGAGCTGCAGGTTGAATGGAAGATGCAGAGGTGCATGCGGGTACAGGTCAGATTAGATCTTTTGGGATGTGTTTTTTATCCTCAGACTGTGGAATTGATGCAGGTGAGTGCTAGAGCAGCTAATTCTGGGTCATTTATTCCATGGAAAATGTTGTGGAGCTGTACATGCTGTCATGTTCTGTAATGTCACTGTAGCAGTTATACTAAGGAAGACTGGTGCCATTCTGGTGCAAAGCAATATACTGGAGTCCTGCCTAACATTCAAAGGGATAAACGCCTAATGGGAATAATTATTAGATTGCCTATGGGGCATTGAGTTTGCTCCAGAATTAAACCACTTTTGATTAGTGCATCAGCTTTTACCCTTCCCAAATCAACTTGGCCTTATTCAACAAGCTAAAGATGAGCAATTCTGGAGATAACTAACAACCCATAGGGAAGAATGACAATTTAGCATATTTTAATTGATGTTGGTGGGGCTTTGAACTCCCTGAATTATAGAGAGGTCTCTAAGGCATTACAAGGCATTGGGGTTAAAAGCAACATTTAAAACAATAGGCTATTTTGTTTATTCTTTATGATGCAGTTGGTTTTCTCCTAGCTGGCACTGACTTATTCTTTTGTCTCTATGTAATGTGAGTCTCTGGGTGGTACTGGGAGGATTGGCACCTGTTTGTGGTGTGATGAGGGGTCCCCTGTGTTTGTGGAACTGGGAAAGCCTGCAGAGCTTTAGAAATATTTTTTGTTTGTTTGTTTTTGTTTATGAGGGCAGAGAAGGGAAATCCTTGCTCGAGGATAAGGGGATGGAGAGAGACCTGGCAGAGGAAGATAAAGACATTGTGCAACAAGTGCACAATGGGCAGAGGGAGGTGGAAAGATGGAGCCATGCAGGGATGTGGGAGTAAAATGGTAGTTCAAAAACTGACTGCAGCCGTGGATGTTGCATAGTGTGCAATAAATTATGCTGATCACTGTCCTCCTGGGGAGGATGCAGTTTGTCAAGGTTTCACCAAAAGTTTCACCACCACCAACGACAGTAGTTAAAACAGACATATAAGAAGGACACTGAAGATGACAAGAGTCACATTCTAGTGTTGATGATGGCCTAATTGAACAAGATTTAGAAGATGAACCAACTGCTGCATCTGACAGTGAGGCAAACAAGCACCAAACACCTACCCTAAAAGTTGTAGTGGACTTTGTGAAAGTAGAATTAAAAAGAAATTGTCTGAGACCTCTAAAAGCTTAGAGGAATATAAGGGTAGAGGGCAAGATGTGGTGGGCAATGCTGAGGATGACCTAATGGTGACTGATGATTATGAAGTAGATGTAGAATATATCCCTCCAGCATACTCCTCTTGTTCAGATACAGATGACACTGAGAGTGGGAGAGATGAGGAGATGGCCATAACATTAGCTGAAAGGCTCAATCTTCCATGACTAAAAAGGAGCACTGTGCCTATCTATAAAGTGTTTGAGATAACCACTGGATACTCTAATCATGTACCAGCAAAGATGCCTAAAAATACACTGTCATCCTGTCGGTCATCGTTAGCATCGACACTACTTCCAAATCCAAGCCCCATTGAGCTTCACACAATTGTGTTGAGTAACCAGCAGCAACACCAGTAGAATCGCATCAACGTCTAGCCCCAGTAGTAGTAGTGGCCCCTCAGGACTAGTGGTGGGTGAAAAGTGTTAAAAATTTCCCTCAAAAATTTTTGCGAAAATGTGCAGATTTTTTTGATTTCCCATGAAAAATTTTGCCTTTCCGCCTAAGCAAAAACGTCCTCCTTTCTGCCTATTTTCACAAAATTTATACATATGTTAACACATTTTCTGCCTATTTTAACACCTTTATCACCTACATTTCCTATAGGTACTACATTTCCCACTGTAATATTACTTCTCAGGGCTGAAGTTTAGAAATAGAGTCCTACAGCAAAATATGGCTTGAAAAATGTGTTAGTATGCAGAATTCATTTGTCCTTTGCCCACAACACTTTATTGCTTAAGTGACACTGGCACATATTCATGATGACATCAAGTAATAAAAAAAAAAGTACAACCTACAATGTGGTAGATATGTATTGTAGTGGTGGTGGTGGGGGACTGGCATGGTGTGATTTGTGTATGTATTTTTACCATTGTCATACTCTGTCCTCCTTCTCAGATTATTGACACACATTACTTATTGGTCATAGCAGTGGTCCCATCTGTCCTCCACCTCCTCATCTGTGCTGCTGTTAATATATTTGTCCTGGCTTTGTCTGTCATGTGTGGTTTCTGCTATTACTACTACTACTACTGGATCTAGATGTTGATGTAATTCTACTGTCACTACTACTAGGTGTCAAAGGTGCAGCACCTACACCAGCAGCATCAGAGGTACTCATCATATCTAATACTGTGGATGTTAACCAGTGTTGTTGATGCTGGGTACTCAAAACTGGTGTGTGTGGCTGAGTGGGACTTGGTCTTTGAAGAGGCAATGATGCCGATGATGACTGATAGGGTGACTGGTGGGCAAAAAGTGAGAAAAATTTCATGAAAAACTGGCAAAAAGGGCATGTCGAGTATAATAGGAGAAGAAAAATGTTGGATAAAAATGATGAAAGAAAATCATGGGAGCACTGTAGTTAAAATGTCCGGTGTAGGGGCCCCTGCTGGCTGCCACGCTTTTCTCATGCTCCAGACCTCTCCAGGAATTACCTTCATTATATTCAACGGATGGCATTATAACACTGAGATATACAGCAGATTGAAATATACTTCCCCTGGACCCTCTTACTGCTAAGAAGAGATAACTCCACTGGAACACCACAAACAAGGTACATTGAAACTACAAAACTGACTCTCCTCCAGTTGTTATTTGGGTTTTGTATTTGATCATCCATTCGGCAATGCTCAGATTTCATTTCTAAACACTCAGAAAACTTATTGATGAAAGGCTATTTTAACCTCCTCACTGCTGAGGGAATGATCACCTATTCTGCCTCATATTTGTATTCCCTACAACACCAAAAAGCGGTGTCTCCACTCAGCCCCTTGCAAGTGGTTACCTTAAAATCGTTTGGCATCTTCAAAGGCACTCACAGGTGCCGCTGTGGTGGAAAATCAAAACTTAAAGTTCAATCTCCTGACACTATCATAGCCACTCCGCCACTTCTACCTGCAAACCCAATTGAAGTGATTCAATCCAGAAGCCACAAAAAGCGCACATTCAAATCAAGGAGACCTCTTTGTGTGATCTCCATAAGAAGACACATTGTTTCCAAAGTACAGAGCAAGAACTCAGAACCCCAAGACTGTCCTATCAGATAAATCCTGTGCAATGCCAGATCAATAAAGAACAAAATAGCTATTACATGTGAATTAGCGTGCATTACAGAATCGTGGCTAGATGACAATGTGGGGCCAATCCTAGCAGCAGCTTTCACCTACAGAAAAACTCATACTCTTGATCTAGTGTTCCAGTGTGGACTAGAAGTGTCACCAGTAACTGTAAATCCAGTTGTATGGTCAGACCACCACTCTATACACTTTTCCACTGGATCACAATCAGCCAGACCACAGCCTCAGAATCTGGTCAAACGCCGCTCATTAAAAGGGGTGACCCCACTGGACGTAACATCAAATATGGATCTAAGTGAACTGATGGGCACTTGTGAAGACCCTGGCTCTTTAGTCCAACTCTACAACAAAACCATAAGGGACACCCTAGAAAGCATTGCACCATCACGCATATGCACTATCAAAACTTACAATAATGCACCTTGGTTTGATAGCACCATCAGAGAATTGAAGAGAACAGGCCGTAAGCTCGAGAGAAGATAGCGCAGGACACATGATCCAGAGAACAAAGTTGTTCTTACTAATCACCTCAATGAATATCACCTTAAGATAACTCAGAAAAAATCCTCATTCTTGTCACGCGAAATCACACTTTCCCGCAACAGACCCAGGCAACTGTTTCGCACAGTAGAAAGGCTCTGTGAACCAGCATGCATGCATATACCCACCAACTTTTCTCAAGATAAGTGTTAAGAATTTGCGATCTTCTTCAAAGACAAGATTTCCTCCATCTGAGCCTCCATCACAACAGGTCAACCAGTTAACCACCAGAACCACTACAGCGGAAGACCAGATTCCCCCAGTTTATGGTCTACTTTTACAAATGTGGATATAGAGGAAGTTAAAAGAACCATGCAAAAGTTGCACCCCACTACGTGTGACTTAGATCCTGCCCCAACTCGTCTTATATCTGCATGTACTGAAACACATGCCCCAGGCCTCACAAAAATAGTGGAGTGTTCACTAAAAACTGGAATCTTCCCGTGTCCTCTAAAAGAAGCAGTGGTAAAACCCCTCTTAAAGAAACCCTCACTAGACCCAGACTGCATAGCAAATTACAGACCAGTATCCAACCTTCCATTTTTTGGGAAAATCATTGAAAAAGTAGTGGCAACTCAACTGGAGGCCCATCTAGCAAGCTATAACATCTTTGATCCCTTCCAGTCAGGGTTCAGATGCCTCCACAGCATGGAAACAGCACTAGTCCGAGTGCTAAATGATCTCCTTTTGGCGAGAGACAAAGGTGATTACTCCATCCTAATCCTCAACTGCATTTGATACCATTGACTATGGGATTTTAATAGTGCGCTTGCAGCACATCTGTGGTCTAGGAGGCAAAGTTCTTAACTGGTTTAAATCTTTCCTCACTGGTAGATCACAGAGAGTAACATCAGAATCTTGCTCATAGGCACAAAAAGAATTAGCCTGCAGAGTTCCACAAGGTTCCATCTTGTCTCCTATGCTATTCACAGTTTACTTACTACCACTGGGAGACACCATCAGAATACACGGCCTAAGATATCATTGTTACGCAGATGACACACAGCTCTATTTCTCCTTTGCTCCAGATACTAAAAATCCAACATGCCTCATCAACAGTTGCTTAGCAGACCTCATAGAGTGGATGAATGCTAATTGGTTTAAAGTGAGCCCTGACAAAACACAGTTACTCTTTGTGAGGGGACCCCAGGCAACAAGAATATCTCAGGATCACCCAACTGGCCTGGAACTTGGAGGCTCTGAACTCATTAGTTCAACAGATGTACCAAGTCTCAGAGTGATGATTGACTCTGGACTGTCATTTAAATAGCAGATCTCTTCTGTAATAAAATCTGCCTTCTTTCATCTGAGAAACATATCCAGGATAAAACACTTAATTCCACCGGATGATATGCCAACATTAGTCCATGCATTTGTGTCTTCTCGTCTAGATCACTGTAATGCACTTTACTTGGGCCTCCCAGAAGAAGAACTCTATTGCCTACAGGCAGCACAAAATGCAGCAGCCAGACTACTGACCAATAAAACTTGCTCATGTCACATAATACCCGTTCTCCACTCCCTGCATTGGCTTCCAATTAAATGACAAACATATTTTAAAATTGGCCTGCTGACCTTCAAAGCCTTAAATAATCAAGGCCCACAGTACCTGAAAGAGCTCCTGACACCCTATATTCAATCCCGCTCACTGTCGTTATGGCTTCTATGCAAAATTTCTGACTTAAATGTAACCACAAAATAGGCGGTAATACTGAGCGTGGGTAATAGGATACTAATTGCATGTTGTTTTTAGTTGTTTCCTATGGGATTTTTTTAGACTGGCGGTAATTATAATTGCCGCTGATTTTGCTTTCACAAGTCGGGTAATAGGATAGCAAAAACTGACTTAAAAAAAAGCCTGTTTTATTTTTAGTGCTGGTAATAGAATCGAGCCCTTAGTATCTTTGAATTGGTACAGTTTTAAATTGCATACATTTTTCCTGTATCTCCACCTTCTGCAAACATTTGTGCTCCACGGTAGGGGTTGTAAATGGTAAGTGATGGTTCACTTGATGCATCCGATTGTCTGCTTTCCTCATATCTGTAATTTTTACTATAAGTTTAGTGCAGGCAGGTAATGGTAGAAAATAAAAATAGTTTTTGCTCCTAGCACTCCCTGTGGTATGTAAAACCATAACAATGTGATACAATTTTTCTTGGGCTTGCAGACGGTACTAACTATAGTAGGGAATTCCAAGATTTTTAAAGATTTTGACAATGTTTAAAACTGTTTGAAATTACCATTGTTTTCCTATAGCACTACCTTCTGAAAACAATTGTGCACCATTATTTCCAAAGCACAACCATCTGTAAGTAGTTGTGCACCTGGTTTAGGGGTAGAAAGGCAAATTACCCTTCATTTGATGTGGGGGTTGTCTTCTTTCCAAAATGGTATGTTTTCCTCTTCTTCATATGTCTAGTTATTACAGTCATTGAAGTACAAGCAAAACATATTTGAAGATACAATGCAGATACAACCAAATGAGCATTATAACGTAGGGATATAGCTGTCCCATTTTAATTTTTATGAATACAAAATTAAAACCCCCTCCCCCAACCCCAGTACCCACCATACCCCTACCAGCTCCGCCCTCCCCGGGAGATGAGCACAGCCTCTCTCTCAATATCTATTATATGTAGCAGATAACAGCATATGCACCTAACAGCCAGGTAAATAAATAGCCAGATGCCACAGGTACACCACCTACACAGCAGAGATTGAGGAGAATATATTCCGCAACCCTCATTAGTAAATCATTCTAGAGTTACAAAAAGAGGTCCATAAACCCCATATGAGGTTAAATTTGTTTGGGGTTCCCCTATGCAGAAAGAGTCCTTTATAGTGAGGAAGATTATTAGTCACCAGAGCAATCCAGTGGGTATGTTTGGGGGGGTTATCTGACTTCCACATTTGTGCCACCACCTTTCGTGCCATAACCAGCAGCTCCCTCATAAGTACATCATGAAACTTTGAGTGGAGTTGATCAGGAAGAATGGAGAACACACATATCTTTGGAGAGAGTGGCACATCATACTGCACCACAGTCAATATAGTACATAATACAGCTTCCCACAATCCCTGGACCACAGGACACTCCCACAGAAGGTGCAAAAAAGTGGCACCAGCCTCCCCACACCTCCCGCACCTGTTCCTTTCCATCTTACCCATTCTGAAAAGATGCACGGGGGTGTAATAAGATCTATGTAGAATTTTTAGTTGAATAAGTTGATATCTGGCCCTAGCAAAGGGACATGTGGAAGAGAGTATTCCGATTTGAGCGGGGACTCTTCAATTTTGTGAAACATATGTAGGGTACCAGGTGAACTGTATGCCCGCGCATACTGTCCCTGCGCGGCCAGGTAATATTTCTAAAAATTGGGGAAAGCTATTCCACCCTCATTCACCGGGCACATAAGAATGGATAATTTAATTCTAGTTGGGCCACCCAACCAGAAAAAGTTCTGGATTATCTTATCAATTATAGTGAAGTATCACTTAGGGATAGGTATGGGGGAACCCTGAAAAACATATAGAAAACGTGGAAGAAACACCATTTTGATCAGGTTGGAGCGACCAATAACATTTAGTGGGAGTGTAAGCCAAGATGTAGTTTTACACTTAAATTGTTCAATTATCAGCTCTAGATTGTCCCTAATAAAACTTCCTGTGGAAACAGCCACCATAAGACCTAGATATTTCACCGATTCCTTGTATCTCAGAGGAGCAGACAATATAGGAACCCCACTCTCAACTGGGTCCACAGGTAGTATGGAAGACTTGGCCCAGTTTATTCGTAAGCCTGAATAATTACCATAAGTGTTTACCAAGTCCAGAACCTGGAGTAGAGACCTGGGTGATTGTCCCAAAAACACTAATATATCATTGGAATATAATGCTAGTTTTTCCTCCCTGTTGCCTACCCGAAACCCCCCCTACTGATGTGTCACTTCGAATCAGCATAGCCAAGGGTTCAATAGCCAAGGCAAACAAACCCGGCGACAGTGGACATCCCTGTCTTGTACCTCGCCCCAGTGTAAATGTCCCAGTCCGGACGGGTCCAGTCAGGATCCTAGCAGTTGGGTCCATGTAAAGAAGCTGCACCCATTGCATAAATGTTGGCTCAAATCCAAACCCACGGAGTATACACCAAAGGTATCTCCACTCCACAGAGTCAAATGCCTTTGATGTATCCAATGAGACCACCACCCTGTGACCGACATTGGCGTGTTTTGTGTGCAAATGAGAGAATAGTCTCCTAAGATTATAAAACGTAGATTTCTCAGGGCATAAATCCCATCTGATCTGGGTGAATGAGATCTGAGATCACTGCATTAAGTCTAGTTGCCAACACCTTGGCTAGGATTTTAGCGTTTGATATAAGCAAAGAGATAGGCCGGTATGAATCACATCAAGTCTTTACCTGGTTTGGGGAGTACGACTATTGTTGCCTCAGTAAAGGATTGTGGCTGCTTACCCATCTCTTAATCATCATACATAGTGTTAAGTAATTGTGGGGCCAGCACGTCAGTGTATTTCTTATACCATTCAGCTGGTTGGCCATCCCCTCCAGGGGACTTACCCGTAGGAAGAGATTCAATGGCCGCCACAACCTCACCTAGCATAATGGGAGAATCCAACATCCTCCTTTGGTCTTCAGATAAGGACAGAAGCGGTATCCCCACCATTTAATCCTCTTCCTGTCGATCAGTAGAGTCAGTTTGTGTAGTATATAAAGTAGCATAAAAATCTACAAATACAGCATTAACAGCATTAACACCCAGTTCATCTGGAACATCATAAAATGTACATTCTGTTCCATTAGCGCAGTATTGTATGCAGATGAGGCAAGTAAAAAAAGTCAAATGAGACACTGTCACCCTTGTCAACATATCTTCTATCTGCTTCACTAGCTTCCCTCTCCAAATAGACTATTTTATCTCTTGTTTGTTTTTTGTGTATAGCAATTAATGCAACAAGTGAGCCTCTGGACACAGCCTTTACCTCCTCCCAAACCATTCCCTGTCTCACAGAGCCCTCATTAAAGCGAAAGTATTCCTCCAGGTCAACCCCATGAGTTGTAGCAATGTGGTCAATAGATAGCCAATACGGCTGGAGTCGCCAGCTGTTAGTTGAGAAGTCTCTGCCCATATGAAGACGTAGGCACATTGGAGAATGGTCCGGGGCCACTCTAGGTAAATAAGAACAATCTTCAACCATATGCCATGCCTGATTGGAAACCAAAGAATGATCAATGCTAGTGGAAGAGTTGCATGAGTATTCCCTAGTACCAGGGTGAAGGGTTCTCCAAGTGTCAGTAAGGCTCATATCCTTTATAATACTCAAAAATTTAAGGCTAGAAGTCAAAGGATCACCTGACCTGGCACTCATCCTATCCAATTCAATGTCAGTGATCATGTTAAAGTCTCCCATAATAATAAGAATGTGACCAGGCCTAGTAGACACATACAGGAGAGCCTCTTGCAGGACCTCAGGCATGAAAGATGGAGGAATGTAAATATTCATTACTATAACCGGGATATCATAAACAAACAGTCCAAAAAGATATATCTACACAGTGAGTCAGACTTTAAATCCACCAGTTCGTATTGCAGGGACTTACTAACTAGAATAGAGACCCCCCTTGCATGAATAGAGAAGGTTGCATGATTGTGGCGCCCCACCCAGGACTGCAAGTGGGTCTCCTGAAGCAGCAGAATATCTGGCTTGTGTTTTCTGGCATGGTTCAGAACTAGAGAGTGTTTAATACTATCGTTTAGACCCCTGACATTCCAGGAAAGAAAGGTGACCAACTTATTAGCCATAGCCATTAGAGTAAATACATGCAGCTCGCTTGTCTCCCTGAGAGTAGGGATTCACCCAACTTCAAACTCTCACCGTCCCAATTCCCAACCCTTTACAAAGGACTAATCCCCCATCCATGTCCCCATCTAACCCCAACCAGAAGAGGAACCATACCCTAACAGGAGCCCCTAGGGAAATCCCAAGCCAGACCCGGGACGCCTCCCGTATAGTTAACCGTACAATCTAAACAGTTGAAATAATAAGAAACAAGGAACAACTACAGAACATACAAGAAGTCCCATGGGTGTCCATGATGACTCACAGCAACTACATCGCCGCATCACCCGATACCATCAGGTGACACAGCAATGCAATTGGTATGATTATCCATGTTATATAGATTACTATGAATTAAAGAGCAGAACCCCTGAGGGGCGTGGCCTGGAAGCCATACTGAGCAGATACACATTGGATTCGCTCCTTGACTTTGAAGAATAATTTATAGCCATCTGCACGCTCAAACTGGCCATATTAATAATTTTTATGTGGGATAACAATATCTGTGCTTGGGACTGCCCAAGGATACTACCATTTGTTGTGTTCCGTCAACGCTCTGTTGAGTGTGGCTGTCTGAGGCATAGGCCGCGGGTCTGCGGCCTCGCATATTACCCGTCCGGGACCGCACTGACGGAGCAAGAGGCGACCTGCTGCTGCAGACATATTGGGGAGCCTGAGTGCACCCTGCCTTGGAGTGGGGTGTCACGATTATCACGTTGTGACGGCGAGACCGGCATTGCCTCGCTTGGTGAGTGCTCCTGCCAGGCACCAGTATTACACGATTGGTCTATGCCCTCACTGGCCCCCTTAGTGTGCCCTCCTGTTTACTGTTTTCTTCTCCTATGTCCCCTATCCCTTCCCATTAGGCTAACAAAACCCACCTGGGTGCCCATCAGCAGATGCACCCTGGCGACACCGTGGGCCTTTTCCTCTGGGCTGTTCTTGGTGGAGGAGGAGGTCACGGCTTTGTTGGAAGCCCCCTCCACACTGGCTTCCCCGGCACAGTCTTTGGCCTCCGAGGAGGGGGACTCTAAATCTCAATTTGCAGAAATAATGGCAGCAATTGCTATCTGCCAAGTGGTCTTGACCACCAAAATTGACACTGTGCAAGTAGATCTTAATCTATTAAGAGCAGACCAACAAAATCTTTGTGAAAGTATTACTGATGTTAAACAACGTATTTCTACAGTCGAAGACACGCTTCCCCCAGTGGTTCCCTTGGTGGATGAACTAAAGAATCAAGTACGATCACTACAATCAAAAGTGGATGACTTAGAAAATAGGTCAAGACGCAGTAATATCCGTATCCTTGGATTGCCGGAGGGTCGTGAGGGCCGTGACCCTGAACAATATATGGAGACCTGGCTGAGGGAACATGTTGGAACAGAGGGTCTCTCAACATCCTTTACTATTGAGAGGGCTCATCGCATATCAGCGGGCCTGAGACCTCCTGGATCTCCCCCTCGCCAGATGATCATTAAACTTCTAAATTACAGGGATCGAGATGCCATACTTCGTATGGCCAGGATAAAGGGCCAAGTACGCTTTGAAAATCAACAAATTTCCTTTTCCCCGATTTTTCAGCTGAAGTCCAGCGTCAAAGATGCAAGTTTGTGGAGGAAGGCTACGAGAAAAAATATCTCCTATTCCATGCTGTTCCCTGCTAGATTGAGAGTTCTTCATGACGGGAATACCATCTTTTTCACGTCAGAAACGAAAGCTGTGGAATGGGCGGATGCCCACTAATGTTTCTTCATCGCTCCATGTTATAGATGCTGAATCCCTAGATTCATTTATTGACTTCTCTGTGCTTGCACCCCCCCCCCCCTTTCCTCTTGGATGGACTGGCCATTGACCCTTGGTGCAGTTTGTGGGAGGCTAGGTGATATCTGAACTTGGTCTGCTCCTGACGGACTGTTCGAGACGATGCTGAGATCTATGGAACTTGGTGCTGCAGTATTCATGAAAGTCCTGATGTGGGGTACTCTCTTTTTGGTGCCTGGATTCGTCCCTGCACTGCATACTACTTGTGAGGAACTGCTCTGCTCTGCCTGAAAGGATGATGATGATGATGCTGATTCCCACAGTGCTGCTGAGAAAGTTTGCTCACGTCTATATAAATGTTCTGCTACTGTGGGAACTGTTTACATTTGTTTGAAATGTAGGTAATGTGGGGATGTGGTGTGGTGGTGTGTGGTAGTTGGGGTCATCCTTGGGGCTCCATATGTGGTGGGGTCCTGTTGGGATCCTCGGCCGCCCTGCGGCGTCTCTCTGCATCTTTTGGGGCAGGGATGATTATATTATGGGGACGGATTCGTTAACCATTGAGTAGATCTGTCCTGGGGGGGATGCTGTGTGTTTTTTTTTTTTCTGGAGATATGGCAGTAATGTTCTGTTATTATGCTTTAATGGTTAAATAATGTTGGGATATGGTGAAAAGGTCAGGTATGCTCTGCTTATCTGATATCTGGGATGGGCGTTGTGGGCGGGACTGCAGGTGGTTGACTTGATCACTCATTAACTGTTTTATGTGTGCTGGGATTGAGGGAGGGGAAGGTTGTTTTGGCTGCCAGGCCGTGGGAATGGGGTTGTTATGGGATAAAATCTCTGTCAGGTTGGGGGTGATAGAGGTAGGGTGGGGTGTTCGGATAAGGGTTGGGTCAGCAGTTAGCTTAGAGATTCCTCTCTCTTTTGGGCTGGGCGCTCCTCACCCCCAGCGGGCCCCGCCGTATGGCCAGGGATATAGCATATATTATTTACATTTGTAATGAAAATACTAAATTGTAAATTCTTGTCATAGAATGTGCGTGGAATGAATGATGCAGTGAAAGGTTCCTTAAACCACATTAAGAAACAAGCTCCAGGGGTGGTCATGTTGCAGGAGACCCATCTCGCTGCAAGCAGAGTTCTGTCTCTTAGAAGACAATGGATACAAGGCCATATCATGCTACATATTCTACATATGCCAGGGGTGTCTCCATTCTTATTACTAAACTAGTTTCATTTGAATTCATTGACCTTAAGACAGAGTCACAGGGCCGATACATTTTCTTAACATGTAAATTACAGGGAACTCTATTTGTTTTATTGAATGTTTATATCCCGCCACCTTTTGACCCTTCAGTCCTTAGAGATATACTCATATATATTTCTGACAAATCACACCACCACATAGTATGTATGGGCGACTTTAATATAGCCACCAATTCTAATTTGGACAGGTTGGGTGGGAAGGCTGTTGATTCCAAGTTGCATAGAAATATGTTCCTCAATCTCATAAGTGACATGGGGTTCATAGATGTATGGAGAACTCTTCATCCGCAGGTTCGGGAGTTCTCATGTCATTCAGCCACTTATAAAACTTTATCTAGAATAGATTATGTGTTCACTAATCAGTTGACTTTGAATTTGGTTACGGACTGTTGTTTTCTGAACAGGGTAGCTTAAGACCACTCCCCGTTATCATTAACATTACAGCGGGACCAGAGACCTAAACCCAGGGTGTGGAGGCTCAGTCCCGTGTGGTTGACTAATACTGATTTGGTGTTTAAACATAGAGATGATCTATATGAGTATTTTGCCAATAATGCTGACACTGCTGCTCAGGGCATTGTTTGGGAAGCCGCTAAGGTGACTGCAAGGGGCTCCTTGATATCTCTTATATCTATGCAAAACAGACTTAAGACTAGGGAAGCAGAGGCATTGGAGTCTGAGGCTGCTGAGGCGGAAAAACAATTTGTAGAAAAGGGAGATTCGATCTCTTATACTAATTTTGTCTCCTGCTCATTAACATATTCTATAAAATTGTCTGAATTGAGTGCTCGACATGTTTTTTTTTTAAACAGAATGTCTTTGAAAATGGGGATAAGGCAGGGAAGCTAATGGCTTATCTTATTCGTCAAAATAAAGGGACCCCGTCAATTTCTTTGCTTCGAGATCCTGGGGGTGAAATGATTGTAGATCCACAGATGATTAACTCGATTTCAGTGCTTCTATTTTCGTCTTTATGAATCTCGCTTGGCCCGCTCTGATTCTCAGGTTTCTAGCTTTATTGACCAATGCGAACTTCCACAACTTTCATTTGATCATAGACAAATGCTAGATGCTCCTATTCTTTTAAGAGAGGTGGTGGAGGCTATTTGTAGTTTGCCGGTAGGCAAGGCATCGGGCGGAGATGGTCTTCCTGCGGAATGGTATAGGGTGTTCGTGGATATCCTAGCTCCCCATTTATTAAATACCTTTTATGCTGCTATGGACGATGGTCGTCTCCATGATTCTATGAATAATGCTTCCATTATTGTACTACCCAAACCAGGAAAAGATCCGGAGGTTTGTGATTCTTACAGACCCATTTCCTTGCTGATAACGGATGCTAAAATTGTGGCAAAAATCCTGGCTACTAGATTAAATACGGTGTTGGGAACTATAGTACATGAAGATCAATCTGGATTTATTCCAGGTAAATCGACATCACATAATCTTAGAAGGTTATTTATGCATTTACAAGTCCCTCATGATGTCTTAGGGTCTCGGGTAGTGGCATTCCTCGATGCATCTAAGACCTTCGACTCTGTCGAATGGCCATATCTCTGGCACGTGCTGCGAGGATTTGGGTTTGGCCCGTCCTTCATTAGCTGGATACACATTTTATATAGCGATCCCAAGGCTACTGTGGTAACAGGTGGACTGAGCTCACAGTCCTCCTCCCTACATCGTGGCACTAGACAGGGCTGCCCACTCTCACCCGGTCTGTTTGCTCTGGCCTTGGAACCCCTGGCTGTCCTGATTCGCAGAAACCCATTGATTAGGGGACTTAGTTTAGAAGATAGAGAGGAAAAAATTGCAATGTACGCTGTTGATGTCCTGCTTTTTTTAGGTGATGTTGGTAATTCCTTAGAGACCACTCTACAGCTTGTGGACTCTTTTGGTACATATTCAGGATTTCAGATGAATTGGTCTAAGTCCTCTTTGCTTCCGATTGATAGTAATCTACGAGAATCTCATCCAACTAACACCCTGCTTTCATATGTGAACAAGTGTACATACTTGGGGATTAGGGTGGCAGCATCGGCGGACTCCTTTTTGGAGATGAATTTACTGCCTAATATTCAGTACTTTAATGACAAAACAATTGCATGGCTTCATTTACCCTTAAATGTAATCGGTAGATCAAATCTTATTAAAATGATTTTTTTACACAAATTTTTGTATGTTTTCCAAAACACACCAGTCCCTATTCCCAAAAAATATTTTAGACAAATAGACAAAATTATTTTGCATTTTATATGGCGGGGGGGTCGGGCTAGAATTAAGCTAATTACACTCATGAGACCCAAACATGAGGGGGGATGCCCGTGATTGCTCTCCTCTGTGTCAATTACCTTTAGGGGGCTCTCCATTGGCTGTCTGCTGTTAGCCTGCCCTGCATTGCCTATATAGACTGAGCCTGGGCACCCTTTGGTTGCCCTTTCGTGTTGTCTCTATGCTGCTAGCATCTATGGCACGTTCCTGAGCTTCCTGGGCCCCTAGCTGTGTTCCTGCTGTCAGAATCGTTCGGTTCCGGTAGTTACCTGTCCAGTAGTTCCTGGTTCAGCTCCAGATCCAGTTTGAGTTGCCGTCTGATCTCCTCTTCCTGCTGCCAGTCTTTGCTGCCGCTTCTGATCTGGTTGACCGATTGAGTGCTGGTTCCTGTCTCCACCTGCCGGTTCCCATCCAGTTTCCCCATAGCTGCTGTCGTTCCTGAGTCACCTTGGCAACATTTCTATTCGCTGCCAGATATCCAGTACTCTGGTACCGGTTCGCTCCACAGCCAACTGGCTGTCTATGCAAGTTACAACTAGCATTCCACGTACAGGGTGCTGGTTCGCTCCATAGCCATCCGGCTGTCATGCAGGTTACGATTAGCTTTCCACGTACAGGGTACTGGTTCGCTCTATAAGCCATCTGGCTGTTATGCAGGTTACGATTAGCGTTCCACGTACTGGGTACTGGTTCGCCCCATAAGCCACCCGGCTGTCTTGCAAGTTACGATTAGCTTTCCACGTACAGGGTACTGGTTCGCTCCATAAGCCATCCGGCTGTCATTGCAAGTTACGATTTGCGCTCCACGTCCAGGGCACTGGTTCGTTCCATAGGCCATCCGGCTGTCTATGCAAGTTACAATTAGAGTTCCACGTACAGGGTACTGGTTCGCCCCATAAGCCATCCGGCTGTAAATGCAAGCTACAATTAGCGTTCCACATACAGGGTACTGGTTCGCCCCTAAGCCATCCGGCTGTCTATGCAAGTTACGATTAGTGTTCCATGTACAGGGTACTGGTTCGCTCCTTAAGCTATCCGGCTGTTTAAGCAGTTTACATCTAGCACTTCCAGTGAGTGGGCACTGGTTCGCTCCATAGCCATCCGGCTGCTATTTCATGTTGCTACTACGCTTCCTGTGTATGGACATTGGTTTGCTCCTTAGCTCCTGACTGCAGTTGCACCTTGTTGACTTTCTCCGTGCACCGACCCGGCTTGGCTGACGTTCCTGCTCCGTGTACCGACCCACCTTGGCTGACGTTCCTGCTCCGTGTACCGACCCACCTTGGCTGACGTTCCTGCTCTGTGTACCGACCCAGCTTGGCTGACGTTCCTGCTCTGTGTACCGACCCGGCTTGGCTGACGTTCCTGCTCTGTGTACCGACCCGGCTTGGCTGACGTTCCTGCTCCGGTTGCCTCTGTGTCGCCTCGGTGACATTCCTATTGGTTTGTCATTTGTGACGCTCCCGGTTGGTTGCCACCTCAGGGCGAGTTGCTCAGTTGCTCATTCCGTTACTGTCACGGCAGTGCTCAGTTGCGCAGTCTCCACTACTGTCACGGCAGTCTCCATTCGCTTAGTCTCCGTTACTGCTCCGGCAGAGTGCAAGTGAACTCGGGGCGGTCTTATCCATGAGTACTGTACGTTCAAGAATGGTTTGGATTGCTACCGCTAGCTGATCCAGGCGCTGCTCATGTACATCCATCCTCCAATGGATGTTCTGTATATTACCACCACTCTTATTATCTGAGGTCATGGCCCTTTCGTACTGTCACGGTTTGTTATGACTCTAAGACACAGAGTTAAGATAAAAACACAACTTTATTGAAAAGTTTAAAGGGAACTCTCGTGGGTTAGCATACACATGTAACATATATCTTCAATACATAGTCATAGTGAGTAGTGATATACAGAATTAAAGACAGGCTCTACCAGCCTTGCCAATACCGGGTAAGGCAACCTTAGACTGGCACAAGATGGGATAGGTTCTACTGGCCTTACCAATATACCGGGCAAGGCAGCCTAGAAGGCTAGCAACCGAGGAGATGGAGGCTCTACCGGCCTTGCCAATATACCGAGCAAGGCAGCCTTGAGACTGCTACAACGAGGAATGAGGCTCTAACAGCCTTGCCAATACCAGGTAAGGCAACCTTAGACTGGCACAAGATGGAATAGGTTTTACCGGCCTTACCAATATACCGGGCAAGGCAGCCTTGAGACTGGTACAACGAAGATTGAGGCTGTACCGGCCTTGCCAATACCGGGTAAGGCAATCTTAGATTGGCACAAGGTGGAATAGGTTTTACCGGCCTTACCAATATACCGGGCAAGGCAGCCTGGAGGCTGAAAGTACTGGAACACAGACAGGAATGGCCTCAGCGACTGGCATAAAGGTGTAGCTAGCCAGTCGCCTAAGATGGACAGACAGAGGCCAGCTGGATTATCAAGAGGAGAGAACACCCAACGAATAATGGAGCGAACCAGTACCTGCGTACTGGAGTACACAATCTCTACCGGTGCTGTAAGGAACGCAGCAAGCAGCCGGTTAACATGGAGCGAAGCAGTACCCACGTACTGGAGTTACACAATCTCTACTGGCGCTGTAAGGAAAGCAGCAAGCAGCCGGTTAACATGGAGCAAACCAGTACCCGCATACTGGAGTTACACAATCTCTACCGGTGCTGTAAGGAACGCAGCAAGCAGCCGGTTAACATGGAGCGAACCAGTACCCGAGTACTGGAGTACGCAAACAAAGTGAATGAAAATGTCGCCAAAGGCAACTGGAGGAAGGAGACACTCTGCAGGCATCCAGGAGTAAGAACACAGCCGGTACAGGACAGGAAGCAGGCCCATCGATAGCAGTCAACCGGAGCACGAACGGCAGCAGGAACAGCAACCCCAACCAGATCAGGAACGGAAGCTGGAACCGAAGAAGCTGTCAGACAGGAACTCAGGCGATCACTGAAGAGCATAGATAGTAAACGGCCCAGGAAGTTCAGGAACACAATGCAGGTGCAGGCGACATAGAGACACCACAAAAAGGCAACCAAAGGATGCCCAAGCCCAGTCTAAATAGGCAATACTGGGCGGGTTGAAAGCAGACAGCCAATGGAGAACCTATTCAGGTAACTGACAGGAAAAGGCAGCAAATCACGGGCACCATGATAGCAAGGTAGTGTGGATGACAATGGAACATATGGTCCCGTAATTCGTTCCAGGTGTAATTGAAATATCCCACAGACTTTGGGGTCTCCCCTACTTCATATGAAACAGGAATCTTCTCTACACCATTATATAAATTCCATAAATTCCCACAGAATGTCCATAGACACTCATAACTAAGGGACACATCTGTATGTCTAGAGAACATAAACTACATCCCTCAATACATTGACAGGTGTGTACTTGAGAATATTCACATATTGTATCATCACAAATATTGTTACAGACCCCCATATCAGACCAGCAAGTATAAGTATGTAGAGGGTATAAACGTATATCTAGGGGCATGCGTTATGACCCTTTTCCCCACAGCATGTCCATAGACACACATATCTAAGGGACACAACCTTATTATGTCCAGAGAACATAAAACACATCCCTCTGTACATTGACAGGTATGCATTTGAGACTATTCACATATTGTATCATCACAAATACTTTCACATACCCCCACATCAGATCAGTAAGTACATATATGTAGAGGATATAAATGCATATCTAGGAGCATGCATCATAGCTCTCTCTACCCCAGTTATTTCAATTATGGAATTTGTTACACATGATATCTTACTCCAACGGTAAAAAGTCCCATGACATCATAATCATGTATTGGAATCTGAGGTGAAAAGTGGGAATAGAGTAATCCGAATTTGTGTTGATGCCATATGAGCAGAAGCGTAGCAATTATTCATAAAGAGAAGCCACCGAAGTCCTAGGTGATAATTGGGTGTATAAGACAGCCCCAAGAGATGAACCATCCATATATCCACATTGTTCAGGCACCCATACTCATATCAATACATACAGGGTACAGTACTTGAAAGACTAGGGAGCATCACTGTGTGTAAAATGGCATTGTGAAATTTAAGCCGCCATACATGGAGATAACTCTCATCTACAAAGCCTCGACCCAATTCATAGCTTCAACCTCAGACGTGAAGAAGGACGTGTTTCCATTGTGAACTACGCAATATTTAGCTGGGTACAGCATGGCGTACTGGATATCCTTCTCACGCAATTTGCGTTTTACTTCTTGGAATTTCATTCTTTGGCGTTGAACTTCCATTGAGAAATCTGGGTAAATGGAAGTACGGGTATTGCCATGCATAATAGGGCTATTAAGGTGAGCCATTCTCAGTATTGCATCTCTGTCCCTATAGTTGAGGAGCTTGGCAATCATGGGTCTTGGAGTGGCCCCTGGAAGCGGGCGCGTTGAGGGAATTCTATGTGCCCTCTTCACCACAAAGGAGCCCGAGAGACCCTCCGTACCCAACTTCTCCCTCACCCAGCCTTCCAGGAATTGTTCTGGGTTTTGTTCTTCACAATTTTCCTATAGACCAATAATACGGATATTGCAGCGGCGAGATCTGTTTTTGAGATCTCCAGCTTTTTTCTGTAGTATCTTATCTTGTTGCTTCAGCACTTCAAGCAATTCACTAATAGGAGGAAGAGAGAGGAGGAAGAGAGTCCTCCACTGTAGAGACCCATCTCTGGGTATCAGCACCTTTTCCCTCATATTTTGTTGATCAGCTTGTAGCAAATTCAATTCCATTTGTACAGAATCAATTTTAGTGGTTAGACGTTTTGACAATTAGAAATGGCTGCCATTAATTCTGCAAAGTGTGAATCAGAGGTCTCCTCAGAGTCAGAAGAATGAGAAGGTGAAGATGGGGCTGAAGATTGTTCCATAATGGCCTGAACCTCTCCCTCCTCCATCTGCCTCCTGGCAAACTGGCTAAGCCTGTTTTTAATATCACCCGTTTTTGACCTTCTACCCATAATGCCAAGTAACAGGGACAGAGTGACAGTGAGGTAAGTATCGTGAAAAATCAAGGCTATGCAGTGAAAGACTAAACAGCCTGGGACATCAGAAGAAAGTTACTTCATAGCTATTGAAGCATCTGGTGTCATGATATGAAGGTGGAGTCAGTTGTGGGTGACACAAACGTGCTGTGTGAAAGTGTGTCCGATGGCAACTCGATCCTGAGGTACACCTCGAAGTCACCGTACCAAAGTGATGAGTTGATATAGAGATGGAAGGAGGCCTTAATTATACATGGGGTAGAAGGGGTCACATAAACAAGATAACAAGACAAACAGCGGTTGACTAAATTCAGCCACGTGCTGAATGAAATCTTCACCTCTGACACTCAGATTGGTCTATAGACAGATGCCCCAGAGCAAATACTGTTATTAGGATGCTCCCAGAAGATGGCTAGATGTACTGTATATAATAATATATCGCAGAGTAACACCATCTTCAAGGATTAGCTGTCAGTGGTCACTTTATCAGAAACTATATATGGAAGGGAGGGAAGGGGAACTGGGTCAAAAAACAAAAAAACAGGATGGTGCTCTAAGGGAGAATATGGTGAAAAGCGAGCAGTGGCCAGGATTTCACTGCAGTGGATGCAACTTAAGTAGCACCAGGTCCCTCAGGGATATGCCACTCATAAGGAGAGCCAGCAACGTAAGGAGCGCTGCACGCTACCATCAGTGGCAAGTAAGGTATGTCCCAGCGCTTCACTTCCCACTCCTATTTCAGAGTTCAGTATAATACCTCTCCTCCGCAGATGATTTCTGGAAACAATGTCCGCCACGTGCCACAGGCCCCGCGGGTTCATTTAGTTTAGAGACGGAGGGCACCCTCGCGAGTAGCGGGATGGTCTTGTATCAGGCCGGCCAGGCCACAACTATAGTACAGAGACGGACAATTGAAAGTCCAAAGGCAGGCACCTCCACTAGGGAAATTCACCTCTGTTGAGCTCGAGACTGCTCAGTCACTCCGCAAGACCAAATCCGCAGTCTACCAAGTCCACATCCAGCACCATACAGTCCTCCGATTCATAGGCCCCCCAATCCACACAATATCGGTATTAAACTGCGTCATTTGTCAAGGAGAGTACTATGGTGTCCCTTGAGAATAGAACCAAGTTTATTTGATGATTAGATTCGTCTACATTGTTTTCTCGCTCACGTAGCAATGCAGGGACACTTCCTCCAGGTCCAGCTTCCAGTCTAAGTAACATTTAACTATATTGTATAATGGTCATTTTACTGTATTGTATTCTATAAATGGGAATTTTGCAAAAAGCCACTTCTTTATCTGCAACAAACAATTTGGTTTAACACCTAAAAAAGACAAATTAACTTGCTCTGCATCAGTCTAGTGCAACTTTCTTGAAACTTTGTAATTCATAAATATTATGTGCATACATCTCTGGTATCAAAGCTGTTTTAACAGTAATTAGAAATAGGAATCTCCTGCATCTCCTTGTATGCCCACTATGAAAATATATAGTTTGATTTTTGAAATTATCAATCTTCAATTGCTCATGAAAAAAATAGTATGTGTTCCATTAAAAGTAATAGACAATGATCCTGATATACCAAGAAGAACTAGGCCAATTCTGAGGCAAACCAACTGCACTGCAGGGGAGACATACAACTTGTCCAAATTCTTATTGATTAAAATTAGATTTCTAACCACTTGCACACCAGAGAGTTCTACATTACATTGTTTAACAATGTATTTGAGACCAGTTTAACATTCATTGGTTTAAAAGCCCCATTTTAATCAGCAGAAATGTATTTGATTTGTCTCCTATGGGGAATATGTGCCCTAGAATTACTTAATTTCTTCTTAGGGTATAAATCTGATTTTTTTTATACAGCATAACAACTTTTTCTACATGTCATATAAATACACAAACAAAGTTTTTTCATCTTTAAAACATCTAATGCTACCTGAGGTATTCATTTGATCAAATAATATTAAGCTGCATCTCTCTACAAGGATGATTCATATTTACGAAAGATGCCACTAACAAAGACTCACTAGCTACCTTTGTTGTACTTTTAATAAGGCATGCTGAATAATATATGCCTATGGTTCGTTTAGATCTGTCTAAAGCTTCATTTATTTAAATTGATAAGCCTTATATAATGTGACTGGCAATGACAATATGTCACTTGCTGGTGCTTTATGAAATGTCAAGCTTCTTAATTGCATCTATTCAGCTTGTACAGAAGAAATAGAAAAGGGCAGAAATCTAAGAAGGGAAAAAAGTCTAATATTTTCATGTTTGACACTTTCAAATATGAAGCATGGATCTGTTTCCATACAAAAAAGTTAAACTGTGTTTTGGTGCATTGTAAATGTTCTCTAAAGTACAATACATTCAATTTTATTTCTAACATTCTTCATCAGACATGTAAACAAAAGTAAATGAAAAAGAAAATCAATCTAGTTCTTTAGAGAGATGGCTGGTATTGTAAATGATAAATAAAAGTACATAAATATAAACTCAAGAAGTTAAGAGCATTATAAAATGTGATAAATTCCAAACAGAAAAGCAAATATCAAAGTCTATAAAAGGGTGACAAAACGGTCTTTAGGTATATTGGTGAAAAGAGAAAACATAATTAAGGTATAATAATATTACATTCAGAAAATGGCTTTAAATGTGCCTTCCTCTGGATGTGATGAGAGTGAGGGTGATGGACTGATGGAGCGGATGGCAAAAAGTCATAAACTTTTGTGAAAAAAATCAATGATTACCAGCTTTTTCTTGAAAGTTTTCACCCATAAATACTACATAAAATTTTCTCTGTTTCGCCATTGCCAATAAATTTCCTGCCAGAACTTTGCCATATTTCTATGACTACAACATTTGTGACCACAATATTACTTTGGGATGAAGTGGAAAAATAAATAGCAGAAAAAGAAAGATTCCTGCAGCACTTATTATCATTATCATGGTTATGTCAATTGTAAGCTATACTTATTCTCAGATTATTGATACACATTACTTATTGGTCATATCAGTGGTCCCAAGTGTGGTAGATGGTATCAACCCTTCTCCTTCTCATGTGTGCTGCTGTTAATACATTTCCCTGGCTTTCTCTGTCATGTGCGGTTTCTGCTACCTGATAATCAGATGTATGAGATGTTGGTTCACTTTTAATAATGTTAGTCTCCTAACATTGCTGCTTGAGGGCAACTAAAGGTTTTCCGATGCAGTATGTGCCAATGCTGTTTACACACACACATACACACACACACACACACACTGCTTTGTTTGTAGTGTTGGGTGAAAAATTTCACTTCAAACCAAAATATGCATTTCCTGCTTGTTGAATAATTTCCAGTGAAAAGTTAATTTTTTCCGTTTTTTTCTCCTAGCTCATTCCATTGTAATCAATGGGAACATTGTATTTACACACAATATAAAGCAAATGTTATTTTATTTCCAAAAGGCATAGTACAAAATGGGTATGAGGGTGCCTGTGTTGGTGGAGTGTGGTGAACAAGAAATGTCTTTTTGGGGGTTGTTTACTGTGATTGAGAGGACAGTTAATAAAAACATAAAAAATAAATACCATTCAAAAAAACATGGTATAAAAGGGGTCTGAGGGGGGTGCCTGTGTTGATGGGTGGAGTCTGGGGAAAGAATCAGTTGAACAGGGAATTTGTTTTGGGGGAGGTTATTGACTGGTATTGGGGGGGCAGTTAATTAAAAATAAGAAAAATAAAATAAGAAATTGGTACATAATATGACAGAGACAGGGACCTCCTGATGTAAGATGCTACTGGGGTAGACTGATACTTAACAGGATACAGTATTTTGTAGAGGATGATTTGTAGGAATTAGACTTGTGTTAGGCCCTAGCCCTGAGGAAACATTGATTTGTTGGACATAGGCTTGTTAGAAACAAGCCCCCAAAATAGTTTATTTTTGTAGGCGTCCGGTTTTTTTTTTTGCTTTTTTAAAAAAACAAGCCCTGAGAAAAAAAAATCTCTGCTTGTCTAGTGCCAGCAACTTATGTCATATTAGCCAGTGGCCACTGGCCATTGTCAAATGCCCTGACGTATTTGCAGAATTTGCGACTGCTGTTCTTTCTGCTGCTGCAGAGTTGTTTAAGCAGCAGGATGATTAGGCAGCTCAAAGGGAATGGTATCAACAACAGCAGTGACAACAGTGATGGATGATGAAGATGGCTAACTCCAGTGATGCACCTGTGGCAGTAGCAGCACCATAACTAGCTCCTACCACTTCTGGTATATGTGGAGAAAAGAAGAAGTTGGTCAATAATGCTTCTCCACCTGCCCCTCTTCCAAAATCCTGGGGGTGTTGCTACTAGAATAGAATGATTTCCTTGAGAGCAATAACTGTGCCTCTCATATCAGCAACTATCACATCAGCAATGTGCGCAGTGCGTGTGTGATAAATAAGGGAAAGACTGGGAACAATTGGTACATCTGCACTCACATCAAACACCTGGCACAGCTTTATCCAAACACCGTGACACTTAGGGTCCTCAATGTGAGATTCCCCCACCAGAAACCAAGTACTGCTGCTGTTACTACGCCACTTGTGCACTCCTTTCTAAGGACACATGAAAACTTGTAGACAGTTTAATAGTAAGGATGAATCTTCTCTGCCACCAGCTTGTCATATTCTGCAAAATGGAATCTCCGCTGATGCCGCTTTATGCCCTGGTTGTGATTATCCTCCACCACACTGCCATGTGTGATCAGTGCACCACACAGTGTGCAGTGGTGGACATGAACTGCCACATCCTAACATCTACAGAGTGGCTATCATTTGGCGGGGGAGGTAACAACGAACCAGGTGGATTGAAAGAAGATGTAGTTACCCTAGAGCAAGAAGGTGATGGCGAGCCAAGTGTTTAGCTCATCATCGAACTTTCAGTCTCTGCCTAGGTTTCTCTAGTCTTCTACCTTTTGATCTCCTCCTCACCTCTTGTTGCCTTTGGGGAGAGTCAGGGGTTACAGCAACAGCAGTGCCTGATTTCTGTGGTGGGTGTTTGGCTTTAACATGTTTCACATAAATGTTGTGGTGTGTGTTTCATGTGTGTTTTCAGGGAGATTGTGCCAAGGCGCGTTCCTTCCTTTTCCATTTTCACTGACTTGTCACAAACTGTGCACAGTGCTGTCACTGATGGCTGCTCTGTGCCTGCCTTGAGAGAAACATAGTGCCTCACCCATGACTTCAGGGGGGACAGGGAAGGTGGCTAAGAATGGCTTCTTTCTTTTTCTCCTCCACTTTCCCCTTCACTGGCTTGTGCAGAGGAAAATAGTGTGCTGTTGCTGCTACTGCCTCAGAATCAGCACTGCAACTAGAACCAGGAGTATTGCTGCTGCTGACAAGTGGAACCTGTCCCAGTCCCACATCACTTGTTGACCCCATTCCAACTGTGTCCACGGTGGTCTGTGGCACACAACCAGCTCCTCAGCATCTTACTGCCCTTGAAACTCAGCAGAAGCAGAAATTAGAGCAGTAGCAAATTTCTCAAATTTGAAAAGCTCATTGATAGTGGTGGTGGTGATGCCCATCCCTATCCCTGTCTCCCATTCATTCTCAGTTCGGCTAAAAAGGGTTCCCTGCTGTCATACTTGACATCATCTCCCCTCCTGCTGAGAATTTCAATATACAATGACAGCAGATTCAGCAATGGCAGTAGGTTCAGCACTGGCAGTAGGTGCATCACTGGTGGCAGCAGAGACAGCACTGGCAGCAGGCACAGACAGCTGACCTATCCTAATCACACTACTAAACTGTTCTTCCTCCCTTGAGATAAATTTCTACAAGATCCCTAGCGGTGATGTAAGGGGACTGGCTAGCACTGGGTCTGGGGAACAGAGTATCCAGACCCTTTCATGTTTGTGGTAGTAGTCACTTCCTCCTCCTCAGACTCAATGGACGCTTAACTGTCCTTCCATGTCCTCCTTTTATTGTTCTTAAACTTGTTCATAATTATAGCAGTCACCATGAGCCTCTCCTGCCTCAATTTTGGTTTTAATTTCACAGCACAACAGCCTAGCACCTCTCTCTCACTCTGTAGCTGCTTGTATTGTGTTTAACTTCCTGGAAAATGGCATGTTTTATAGCAAAAAGGCTAAAAGCACATTAATAAAGAGTTTTTGTCAATGGTCAAAAACGGCAAAGATTTTAATCACTGTATTTAAAGTGGATTTTCCCACAAAAAAGTGAACAGCCATGTGTTTATCATGGATTTTTTCAATGGAACACCACGGGACCTTTCGTGCACACCTACCAATAAGCATATCTCTATATTTCTTGACAGAATGCCATTCCTCAGGGAGATGCTGCTAATCCTCATGATTCCTTGTTGTCACAAACTGCTGATGACTAAGAGTGGATGACATTTTTTCCTGTAAAGCAAAACAGGAGAAAATTGCACTTCTTGTGAAAAGTGTCATTCTCCCGTTTTTTTCACCTAGCTCAGTGCTTTGAAATTAATAGGAAGACTGAATTTCTATCATGCACATGGCAAGTTTCCCTTATTTTCCCACAGGCATACTATAAAATTCAACGTGGCTGATTGGCAAGACACAAGCAGCCATAATACAAGCTCTTTCCTGATCTAGATGTTATATCTCTGTGCTGGAGGCATCAGGGGGCATGAGAACGGAGCATAGAAAGTTGACCCCAAATTATACAACATTCTGTCTGAGTGATTTGATTTGAAAGACACAGGCAGCTGTGGCGTTGAAGCTTAGTTTAGGGAGTCTTGTAAATTGGAAATATATCAGGGGATTCAGGGGGACTCTGGGGAAAGGAGGGGAGAAAGGAGTTTTACCCCAAATACCTCAACATTCTGTTTGACTGACTGGGAAGACACAGGTGACCATGATCCAAGTTTATTCCTGACCTGGCTGTTATCTCTGTTCTAGGGGAGGCTGGGACAGAAGCAGCTGAACAATTAATGTTTTTTTTTTGACAGTGATAGTAGGAAGACAGTTAATTAAAATAAATAAAAATAAACTATTAAAATAAATAAATAAATAAATACAATTAAAAACCCCTGATAGGTGACAGAGATAGGGACCCTGTGTACGCTTTTTATGACACTCAGACAAAGGTTAGAAATAAAACACAGTTTTATTGAGGTAAAATTAAGGAACAGCTCCCCTGGGGGCCAGCATAGGTAATGGCTGTAAGGCAAGTAATGGATGAACTACAGGGCCAATGTAGCAGGAGCAGGTAGCATGAGCAGAAACACAAGATAAAGGGTAATATAAAGGGTTAAAACCCAGTTGAAATACTCTGTGGTGGTGATTAGGCCAACGCCCGGTGCTATAAACAGTCCCAGAGTAATGAAGAAAGCAAGCTCAAGCAGTGCGACTGAACTGAATCACAACCAGATAGCTGAATTGTAATGCCCAATAGTATAGTAAGGACCAACTGGAGCTGGAGCCAATTCCCCCACTGGGGTGCGATAACGGAGGAGAGACACTGCCAGAGTCAATAGAGCCAGAACCAGGAGCACCCCTAGGTGCGGTAATCGGGGAGACACTGCATATGCAAATGGAACCGGAGCCAAGAGCACCCCTTAGGTGCGGTAATGGAGGAGACACTGCACAAGCCAATATACCGTGAGCCAAACGCACTTCCAGGTGCGATCTGATAGAACAACACTGTGAGCAATAGAAGACCAGAGCCAAGACACCCTTCCGGTGCCAGAATGGAGCAACACACTGCTAGAGTAACGGAATGCCCAATAGCACCATGTGGTGCGACCACTCTTAAGGAACGAGCACCTAGATATCGGTAATGCTCTGCAGTGTAAACGGGTAGGCTCGGTGATGGAGGCAACAAGCTCAACAAGTGTTAAACGGCTCAGGATCGGATGCAACAAGCTCGGCAAGTGTATAAAGACAGGCTCGGTAACGGAGGCAACAAGCACAGAAAGTGTTCTCTGACAGACTCGGTACAAAGGCAACAGCTCGGCAAGTACTCTCTGGCAGGCTCGGTAACGGAGGCAACAGACAGGCTCAATAATGGAGGCCACAGTAACCACAGGGGGCGTGATCAGTCAGGGCAAGCTGCGAGCAAGCTTCAGAATGTCGCCGGACGAGAGCCAAGAGTACGCAGGAATACTGGAAGCAACACGGAGCAGGAACGTCAGACAGAGCCGGGTCAATCACGGAGCAGGAACGTCAGCCAGAACCAGGTCAATCATGGAGCAGGAACGTCAGCCAAAGCTGGGTCAATCATGGAGCAGGAACATCAGCCAGAGCCGGGTCAATCATGGAGCAGGAACGTCAGCCAGAACCGGGTCAATCAAGGAGCAGGAACAGCAGAGTAGTCAGACGAACCGAGTCGGTACACAGGAACGCAGGAACACCACGAAAGGGCACCTGACAGGTGTCATAGGCCCAGTATATAAAGGGACACCCTGGGCGGGTATCACAGTGCCCGTGATTGGTGCTATACTCTGTCTATCACCTGCAGGGGCTCCTATTGGTTGTCTATTGTCTGCCCGCCTCTGCCTATTTATACTCAGCTCAGGCACCCTTTGGTTGCCCTTTCGTGGTGTCTCTGACAGTACCTGTTTGTTCTTCCTGTCATACTGTTTGGGCCTGTTCCAGTGTTCCAGAGTCCAGAGCTACAGAGTCCTGTGTTCCAGTCTGTCTCGCTGCTTGAGGCCTGTTCCAGTGTTCCAGAGTCTTCAGCTACTGAATCTTGAGTTCCAGTGTTCCTGATTTCATCTGTTCCTGTTCCAGTCTGCTTGCCACTCCGGTTTGACCTCTCCGTGACGATTGATGCTCCGGTTGTTTCGTCTGGCTTGTTCCGGTTGCTGTTTAATCAGCGGTGTTCGCTGTGCTCCACCTTCACCTAGCCTCAGAGTTCCCATCCGGTAGTCGCTTGGCAACATTGCTCGCTCTCTCGCCTCGGCGATATTCTTACTGTTGGTTCCAGCGTGCGGACGCTGGTTAACTCCACTTAAACCTGGTGGCAGACTATCCTGTTGGTCCCAGCGTGCGGACGCTGGTTTACTCCATTAAACCTGGTGGCATATTATACTGTTGGTCCCAGCGTGCGGACGCTGGTAAACACCATTCAACCTGGTGGCATATTATACTGTTGGTTCCAGCGTGCGGACGCTGGTTAACTCCATTAAACCTGGTGACAGATTATACTTTTGGCCCCAGCGTGCGGACGCTGGTTTACTCCATTAAACCTGGTGGCATATTATACTGTTGGTCCCAGCGTGCGGACGCTGGTTAACTCCATTAAACCTGGTGGCATATTATACTGTTGGTCCCAGCGTGCGGACGCTGGTTAACTACATTAAACCTGGTGGCAGATTATCCTGTTGGTCCCAGCGTGCGGACGCTGGTTAACTCCATTTACCTGGTGACAGATTATACTGTTGGTTCCAGCGTGCGGATGCTGGTTAACTCCATTTAACCTGGTGGCATATTATCCTGTTGCTCCCAGCGTGCGGACGCTGGTTTACTCCATTATACCTGGTGGTATACTATCCTGTTGGTCCCAGCGTGCGGACGCTGGTTTACTCCATTTAAGCTGGTGGTAGATCTTACTGTTGGTCCCAGCGCGCGGGTGCTGGTTTACTCCATTAAACCTGGTACATATTATACTGTTGGTTCCAGTGTGCGGACGCTGGTTATCTCCATTTATCCTGGTGGTCTCCTCCTTTGGAGCTGTCCTGCCCGGTAGTGGTGAGGCCGGTAGAACAGGTACATTCCATCTCACGGTTGCCTTACCCGGTATTGGCAGGACCGGTAGAGCCTCTTCACAGTATTCACTGAGGCTGCCTTGCCCGGTATTGGTAAGGCCGGTAGAACCGGTATATTCCATCTCACGGTTGCCTTACCAGGTATTGGCAAGGCCGGTAGAGCCTATTCTCAGTATCTCCCAAGGCTGCCTTGCCTGGTATTGGTAAGGCCGGTAGAACCGGTATATTCTACCTCACGGTTGCCTTACCCGGTATAGGCAAGGTCGGTAGAGCCTGCTATTGCTATTCATTATAGCTGCCTAGGTTGCCTTGCTCGGTATTATAGGCAAGGCCGGTAGAACCTGTTCTATTTCTCAGTTGCTATATATTGTATGTACATGTATGTGAACCCTATGGGGAGTGCTTTAACTTATTAAATAAAGTTATGCTTTTACCAAAATCTATTGTCTGAGTGTCTTAACAAACCGTGACAGCGGGCCAATCAAGCTCCACCAATGGAAGAGCGCCACCACAGAGAGTGACATGGAATCACAGGGACCGTGATACCCTGATATGATATGTGACTTAAGCAGACAAATACTAGACCAGATAGAGTATTTTATAGAGATCCAAGGAAAGATATTACACACAATCTGTTTTATTGTGTACTTTACAATAAAAACACACACATGAAATGAATAATGTACAGCAAACACACAAGGGGGTGGAGTGAAAGGATAAGGAGCAGGGCAGGGACATGTGAAATAAATGGTAGCCATGGTTGCTGCAGCATGTGCAATAAATAATGGTGATCATGCATGTATTTTGTCAAAGTCCCACCAAAAGGTCCACCAGCACCAGTACTATTAAACCTTTGAGTGCCAGAGGGGTATGGAATGCATTGCAAAGCAATGCAATCCATATCCCTCTGGTACTCAAAGGGTTAATAAACCATCTAAAAGCAATGAAGGTGACAATGAGTCACATTTCAGTGTTGATGGCATATTACAATAAAGTGTATCAGCTCAACCAACTGCTGCATCTGACAGTGAGACAAACAAACATAAAAACACCTGTCCTGAAAGTAGTAGTGACATTGTGAAAATCTCTCCAAGGAGAAAAAGTAAAAAATTAATTGTTTGACACTTGTAAAGCCTAGAGGAAAATATAAGTAGCGGGGAAGAAGGACCGGGAGATGACTGATGATGATGATGATGATTATGTAGATCTAGAATATATTCCTCTAGCATCCTCCTCTTCTTCATATACAGATGAAGCTGAGAATGAAAGAGATGGTGACATGGCTTGAATGTTAGCAGAAAAGAAAAGGCTCAATCTTCCACCACTGAAAAGGAGAACTGTGCTTGTCTGTAAAATGTTTGAGAAAACAATTGGAAAGTCTGACTCTGGACACGCAAAGACGGCAAAAAGTACACAGTCATCCTGTCAGTGATATCAGCATCATGAATGATTCCAAGTCCCAATCAGCCACATACACTAATAGTGTTGAGACTGTAGCCATGGTTGCTGCAGCATGTGCAATAAATAATGCTGATCAATCTCCTCCCAAGGAAAATTTTGTTTGTCAAAGTCCCACCAAAAGGTCCTACAGCACCAGTACTATTAATAAACCATCTAAAAGCACTGAAGATGACATTGAGTCACATTTCAGTGTTGATGGCATATTACAATAAAGTGTAGCAACTCAGCCAATTTCTGCATCTGACAGTGAGACAAACAAATATGAAAATACCTGTCCTGAAAATAGTAGTGACATTGTGAAAATCCCTCCAAGGGGAAAAGTAAAAAATAAATTTTTTGACACTTTTAAAGCCTAGAGGATACTATAAGTAGTGGGGAAGAAGTGGGTGATGACTGATGATGATGATGATGTAGATCTAAAATATATTCCTCCAGCATCCTCTTCTTCTTCATATCCAAATGAAGCTGAGAGTGAGAGAGATGGTGACATGGCTAGAAGGTTAGCAGAAAGGCAAAGGCACAATCTTCCACCACTGAAAAGGAACACTGTGCTTGTCTGTAAACTGTTTGAGAAAACAATTGAAAAGTCTGACCCTGGACAAGCAAAGATGGCAAAAAGTACATAGTCATCCTGTCAGTGATTGTCAGCATCGTAGTCCCAATCAGCTACACAAACTAATAGTTTTGAGCAACCAGCAACAACACAGGTTATCAGCATTTACAACCTTAGCAGTGCCTTTGCTGCTGTTGGAAGTGCAGCACCTATGACACCTAGAAGTAGTAAAAATTCAGCAACATCTAGCTCCAGTAGTAGTAGTAGCAGCCTGTCAGGAACCCCACAGTATGGAGATACTTCATTAAGCATCCAAAAGCTAAGCATGTTGCTGTCTGTTGCCTGTGTAAGAAGCATGTGAGTAGGCTCTCACCTAGGCACCTTCTCAATGAGTGTGTAAAGATTTTCTGTTCCTTCGGCAGAGAAGTATGATTTTGAGTTTGTTTTTGCATATGACAAGAGCCATAGAGTGCCTACACATACTACAATCACCATGTACTGCCATCCCACACTTACCATCTGCTGCATTTGACAGTGAGACAAACAAGCACCAAAACACCTGTCCTCAAAGTAGATCGAACATAGTGAAAGTAAAAGAAAATGACACCTCTAAAAGCTTAGGGGAATATAAAGGTAGTGGGCAAGGACTGATTATGATGATGTAGATCTAGAATATAAACCTCCATCATCTTCCTCTGGTTCAGATACAGATGAAGTTGAGAGTATGAGAGATGATGACATGGGCAGAAAGTTGGCTGAAAGGCAAAGGCTCAATTTTCCACCACTGAAAATGAGCACTGTGTCTTTCTATAAACTGTTTGAGAAAACCACTGGAAACTCTGATCCTCTACAAGAAAAGATGCCTAAAATATGCAGTCATCCTGCTGGTCATCACCAGCATTGTTCCCATCTTCCAAGTCAAAGCCCCACTTAGCCACACACACACTTGTGTCAGTAACCAGCAGCAACTACAACAACAGCACAGGTTATTAGCATCCACAAACTTAGCTATGATGAGTGCCTCTGCTGCTGTTGGAAGTGCTGCACCTTCTTCACCTAGTAGTAGCAGTAGATTTGCATCAACATCTTGCCCTAGTAGTAGAAACCATTCGGGAACCCTGCAGTCCTTGATGTCCACAGTATGGAGATACTTCACTCAGGATCCAAAAGCTAAGCATGTTGCTATCTGTTGTCTGTGCAAAAAGTATGTGAGTAGGGGGGCAATCAGGCTCACACCTCGGCACCTCTTTAATGAGATCCCACCTGAAGAGAAATCACAGGTCTGACTGGGAGACATACAATAGACCTGTCACAGGTGCTACAACTAGCAGCAGCAATTCAAAAACTTCCCAGGGCTCTTGGACATATAAGAAAAGTAGTGTGCTATTGATGTGTCAGAGTGTGTGCCACTGCCAACAGATTGTTCATTACAAATAACACATATGGCTGCTGCTGCAGAGCAGTATGTTGACTTTGGTTTTGCTGTAAGTGATGGCAAGAGTCATATAATGTCCACACATGCTGCCTCCACCTCTACCACCTGCTATAGTTATGTTGTTAAAGCAAAAAAGTTACAGCTTTCTTCTGACATGTACTGCCAACCCAAACTTTCTGAGTTCCTGCGAATGAGTCAAAAACATCACAGAAACAATCCCAAAGTACTCAAGCGGAAAGGTAAGCTTGCCAAGATGTTGGCAGTGGACATGCTGCCATATTCTTTTGTAGAAAATCAAGGTTTCAGAGCACTAATGTAATGTGTAGTTCCACTCTGGTATATCCCAAGCTGCAGTTATTTTTCCAGGATGGCACGGTAATCAGGCAAAGAAGGAAAGAAACAGAAATAAAATATAACCACCTTTAATACAGTGATAATAATATATGAGATATAGCGATGATAATATCCCACACAACCCCAGACCACCAGATGATAGGGCTCCTACCAGGAGCTGCACACTGCACTACTGAGAGGTACCGGAGACCAAAGGCAACAGGGAATGAGAGTCGGACAGAGCTGCCTGGTCAGGCAGGCTAGGAGAGTACAGAGTGAGTAGTCAGCCAGAGCCACAGGTCAGACAAGCCGGGGATACATTGAACGAGATATTGGCCAGAGAACAGACAAACCAGGGACTACACAGAGAGAGTAAGTCAGCCAGAGAAACAGATCAGAACTGATGTGGGAAGTCAGACAAGTCAGGGTTAACAAGGAGCGAGTTAGTCAGCCAGAGCCACAGGTCAGAACCGATGTGGGTAGTCAGACAAGCCAGGGTCATACACGGAGCAAGTAAGTCAGTCAGAGCCACAGGTCAGAACCAATGTGGGTAGTCAGATAACCCGGGGTTAACAAGGAGCGAGTTAGTCAGCCAGAGCCACGGGTCAGAACCGTTGTGGGTAGTCAGACAAGCTGGGGTCATACACAGAGCGGATTCTCAGATAAGCACAGGTCACAACAGAGCACAAGAGTAACTAACAGGAACACCACGTAAGGGCAGTGACTCCCAGGCCCAGGGAGGTTTATAAAGGAGCAGAAGGAGGAGGGACCCAATTAGGCCACCCAGAATAGGCCCATAAACAGGCCTCCGTTCTAGTTCCTGTTACCTGATGTAGCAATGAGGAAGTGGCCGGAGGCCATGCCGGCCAGCAGCCATACAGAGGTAAGGAAGCACAGGATAGCCCAACGGAGACTGTGATTACAAGCTTGTGTTTAGTGTTGTGGGCAAAGGCCTGGAAAGCTTGTATGACAAGAAAATCCCTTGACCACAGATATGTGGACAAGTGGGCAGAGCACAGACTGTATGACTGTGACTATTCATTGGATTTAAATCCAACCACCACCAGTGAGCAACACTAGCTTACAGCATCAGGTGACAGCCAGTAATAGTGCCTCTGGTTCTGACAGTGTGATTAAAAGGTAGCATCAGGTTAGCCCATACCATAGGCACACCACATTTTGCATGTAGAGATTTAAGAGACAGTCACACAAGGCTGTAAATGTCTTAAGTATACTATAGCAGGTGATAGAGGAATGGCTTGTACCCCGCTCCTTAAAATCTGGTTTTGTGTAGGCTGATAATGTTTCCAACAATATCGCTGCCTTGAGAATAGGTGATATGGTGCATTTGCCTAGGCTTTCTCCATGTGCTAAATTTAATTGTCACCATATTCCTGGCAGAATCCAAAACCCTCAGAAAGGTGCTGAATATTGTCTGTAAAATCTGTGTCTATTTTAGTTGCTCCTACAATGCATGTTCCATATATATATTCCATACAAGAGCATAATAACCTGCCCCATCATCAGCTGAAAATGGAGATCACACCCTACCAGGTGGAATTCCACATTGTACATGCTAGAGTGTTTGTATGAGCAGAATAAGGCCATTAGCAAGTAAACCATGAAAAAACTGGAAGGCTTTGTTAGCTGGCCAAAGGCAACTAATGTGTGATGTATGTGAGCTGCTGAAACCCTTTGAGGATGCAACCATGCTGGTGAGCCACAAAATGCAGGAATTACTGAAATTCTATCACATATATTTATTTATTGCATGTTAGAAAAAGAATTCTATAATAACAATACATACATGGCCCAGCTGGTCAAGGCCACGTTAGTGTGCTTTGAACAAAATCTTTGCATAGTGTCCATTAACATCAACAAGAAATACATTCTTGCAACTTTGCTGGACCCCCGCTTTAAACACAAAATTTCAACATTTCTACCAAAGCATCAACAGTGGAGTAATGACAATCAGCAGTATCTCTCTGAGAATCGAATTCTGTCAAGGAATATATATATATATATATATATATATATATATATATATATACTTATTGATTTAGTAGAGAGTTGGATTGCGGGGAATGAGAGGGAGACAGTTAGGGCACAAAAAGTTTCTACAGAGCATAATGATAAAGAAGGCAGCAACGCATTTAGACCAGCAGCAACTACATCACCCCGAACATCCCATTCTTAATACAGGTCAATTCACGGGTCCAGCACAGGTGGTGATGGCACTGGTGGTGGCATCTCTCTTTGGCACTGAGTATGGATTGTAAACGACACACAGGAACACTGTGTAGCTTATAGGAATGGTCTAACTGCATGTGAGATAGGTTCTGCATACTTGCAGAATGTTTTAGGCAGAAACAATGACCACATGGACAACTGGCAAAAAAACAGTCTATGTGGGCATCATTGACACATACTGCAGCAGTGGAAGCCCTTAGTTGCCCTCCAGCAAGCTTTGAATTTGAGCGGGTTTTCAGTGCAGCTGGTTGTATTGTGAATGACCTAGGACTCGGCTAGCAAATTTGGGAGACAAACATTCTTAAAAATTAACCATCATCTGATGCCAGGTATCAGAAACCGCCCATGACGGAGAAAGCCTGGTAAAACAGCAGCACTGATGCGAAGGAGGAGGGATGTGAAGGGTTGCTACCTTCTGCCACACATGGGACCACTGACCAAGTAATGTGTATCAATAATCTGAGAATAAGGATAACTTACATTTGACACAAACATGATAATGGTAATAACAGCTGTAGAAATAAATATAAATATATATATTTACATTCACACATCAGTCACACCACACCAGTCCACCACCACCACTACCTACACATCTGCCACATTGTAGTTTGTACCCTGTTAACAAGGCATATGTTGCTGTAGTAATCACAACTTTAATTTTCAGCTATTTATTTCTGCAATTCTCCCCTCAGAAGAAGCAATATTGTGGTGGGAAATGTTGCAGTCATAGGAAACATAGGCGAAATATGGCAACATTCTGGTGGGAAATTTATTGGCAATGGCAAAAAGGAGAACATTTTATGTAGTGTTTATGGGCAAAAACAGTAATATTGTGAAGCAGAGAAAATAGAAAAGCAGAGAGAGTGGAGTGATGAAAGAAATATAAAGGGAGAATTGCAGAAAAGGAAAATTAGCTGCACAAAGACTGGGCAAGATAAGGCCATGTTTTATTTCTTCAAATATTTACTCTGCAAAGCATACCTTTTACTATTACATTACATAGTCAGTATAATTTCATTACACATTTCTGTAAGAGAAGCAATGTGTTGCATACCCTTCTGGCACTCAAATGGTTAGCATACTATTTTATGTCACATGAAATATGTTTCTATAATTATTAACTGGCAAAAATTGAGAAAATTATCAAAAATTGTTACATGCAAATATGTATCCAATGGTGTTATGCATATTTAAAGCATTTTGACGTATTAAAATCAGATCTCTATACTTACATCTTATATGTAAATTGTTTTTCTGCATTAGCTGAAGGAGCATGTGGAGGAACTTTACGAGGAACAAGCGGTACCATTTCAAGCCCTCACTTCCCTTCAGAGTATGAAAATAATGCTGATTGCACATGGACCATCCTTGCTGAGCCTGGGGATACTATAGCTCTAGTTTTTACTGATTTCCAAATGGAAGAAGGATATGATTTTCTTGAAATTAGTGGAACTGAAGCTCCTTCAATATGGCAAGTAAAAAACGCAGATCATTCTGCTTTTTATATTAATATTTTAATTTTAAGCAAATAGTTGTCAGTGCATAGAAGAAATGAGGTTACCTTATTAAACATTTAGATGATTTGGAGACCTCTCTATAATCCACTTGTTTCATGTTATAAAAAAAATATTTTTTGAATGTATAAAAAATGTATAATTGAATTTTTTATATACTAATGAAATAGTCTCATTTATCTTATTTATGGATCCTTTTCTGCTGCTCCGTTATAATATTGTCTACTTTCATGGCCAGCTTGCCCATTAGATATAAAAAGACCGGCCAATGGTACATAACTGTAATGGGCTTCACATTGTGGTTATCAACGGAGTACTTCCATTGCTCCTGAACTAAACTCTTACTCCGGGTTTATGGTAATCAGGTTATCCACTTTCATATACTATCTTAGTCTGTTTATTTTCCCACATATGTATCCTCTTACTAGCCAATGTATTTATATGTTTAATATATTATAGACAAAGGTTATTTTATGTTATACTAAGCTATAGTGTCTGGGTTGAGAGAGACATGTCACATAAGGAATGGGGTGAAACCATGGGAAGGATAGGGGCTCCCAAGGTGCATTTCTAAGAATTATTTGAGAAGTTAATAAGGCCATACATTATCTGACTTCCTACTTCATCAAGAATAAATGTTCCTGTCCATAAGCCCTCTACAACAACCCACTAATACACGAACCACCAATACTACCATCAACAGCTACCGTCCTTACAACTTAAGCAATCACATCCCCATTAACTTTCTTTCAAGCACAGGTGTAAGTTACACCACAAGCACATTATTAACAATAATTAGTTTAACAAATGGACAAGTAGGTCCTGAATCATTTCTGTGTTCAGCAATCAAGTTTAAATAAATTGAAGCTTCTTTTACTTATCCTTCAGATAGATGCTTCTTATTTATTGTTAAGACTGCATTATGATGAGACCTATAGTTTTCATCCTTCATAGTCTCCTCTTACTCAGATTCAAAACATTAATCTAAGTGAACCTAATTTTTTGGAATGTATTGCTACATTTCATCAAAAATTATAAATCAGTTCACAATAAATTATACCCAAATATACCCAAAATGTCACAGCTAAGAGTTCCTCAATTAAAACATAAATAACTACTTCTAAAATTCTTGTCTCACATGTTGTCCTACTCCCTATAGCTTATAACCTATATATTTCATGTGCATATAATAGTATTGGAAAATTATTTATCACATATGTTTAGTTTAGTACATGAAAATAATAGTTTGTGCGTTAGTTTATAAAAACTGAATGTTATATTGTGAAGTCAAGAACTGTATTAGTTTGTTTAAATACGCAACCTGCTAGTTGTCATATTAATTAATTTTCACAAAATGTTAACTTTTTTTATTATGGGTGTATCAAGATGTTGGCTGGGCAGTACACAAAGTTTAGCAGGAATATGGAGATTAATATATACTTGAGCTGATACGGCAAAGCTAGTATGATGTAATATTGAGGAAGAAGCTAGCCTTTGTGGTTGATCCTATGACTTTGGAAAACTGACTGGACATCATAGAAATGGAAGAAATCAAATGGTAATAGTTCAATGTTAGAACAGGCAGACAAGCTGGCCCGTGCAGGTAAAGAGATTGTCATCTACTTAGAGGTTATTTTATTAGTCTGCAACCCTTTTTGCAAAACAGTACATTATGGCATTCCTTAATAGTCTTCAATCACCAGAAAAGTAATTATATTGGTAAAATATTATTTATTTGCAATATTTAGCATATGACATTGAAAACTGTGAGTGCTATTCTTGGTGGGTGATGTACAGTAACTAGTGTTGTTTTCCAGACACAAAGCCCTTAAAACAGCATTGGCTGGAAATGTTATGTATTCAGGAGCTCCAGGTGCTATGAACATTGCTCTTGTATAGAGTTATTGATGTTTGTTAAATAATGCTTTCAACTAGGCCATAATTTAAGGATTCTGTTGCTTGAATACAGGAGTGTTAATCAACATGACTAATCCCCATATTAAATCATCTGTCCTTAATTAGGGACCTGCTTATATTGTAGTCTGTTTGCAACCCATCATAATTGAACACCTCTGCTCTAGTATGTGGAATAACTGTTTGCTCCTTAAAGAGGCAGTAAAGGGCCATGAGAAATATCCTTCTAATTACATACAAAAATACTCAGCCTAGGAAGTCCTTGGTTGCAGCATCAAGACAGCACACATCACTGAAGTATTCAATCCAAATAAAAAATTACATAGGTATTTGTCTCACACTATGGGAGCCTAGGTATCATAACTTAAAAGCTCCCATTCACTCACTTATTGCTCTGCAGGTATCTGTGATCTGTAGGACTGGGTGAAATCAGCACCTTACTTAATGCATGTGGAACAGGAATCAACAGTATCCACTGAAGCCCTTTGATATATATTTGTCAACAATGGATATGAATGGAGTAGAGAGGAATCTCTCATAAGCGCAGAATAAGCAGTTGATGTCACCCAGCACTGCAGACCACAGAGATCTGGGGAGTGGACGGTGACTGAATGGTTGTCTTATAAGCTATTTGAACTTGGTTACCATAACTAGGAAGCAACTATCTATATTTGAAACAGCACTTCCCATTATCATTTACTGCCACTTTAAAGGCTACGACAGTTCTTGTGTAAAGGTGTGAGGATGGATTGACACTACCTCTGGATTATTTTTGTATGAGTGCTTGGGTATCTTTGTTTTATGTCACTACCTCTGGCTGTACCTGCAGCTTAACCAGCACTGCAGGGAATGGACAGAAGCATTTAAGATAAGCTAGCATTTTTAATACATGACTTTGGAGGTGCATAGTTATACATAATGAACTTAATATATTAATATTTTATTGAGTTAAGTGAAAGAGCAATAGAAAAATCTAAACATGTGGTTGTATATATCTGGACAACTTATAACTATCTGCATGATATAGCACAGTGGGTTGAGAAAATTATTACTGGCTTTATTTTGTTTAAAGAAAAAGCAGAATCAGATGAAGAACCAGGTGAAGAATCAGTTCTTCAACTAAATATTTGCATATCCACTTGTTTTGCAATGCAAGAGTGGTACATTTTTTCACAAAGCATAACACTAACATGATATTTCACTCTTTCAGTGGAAAAACATACATAATTCATGCTTTCTCTGTGCAGCTATGAAACTATCAATTTAAAGGCTGTGATCTTCCTCCCCTTCTCTGGAAACCTGGCATAAAAAAATTCAAATGACTGGATTTGGAGAAAATTCATGTATTTTCCACAGGAAAATTAGACTATTATTATCTCACATGCAACCCATAGCTGACTTACTTTAAATCAACTCAGAACCTCACTCTCTCTTCTAATTAACTTACAGCATATTATCGGACCCCTAGAGTCTACTTCTGGGTGCTACACTCATAGGCCAGCTGTTGTGCATTGCCTTCTCCTGCCTCCCCTATGCTTGTGACCTATTGGAGCATAACTATCTCCCTTCTTTCTCTTTCTTCTGTCCATATCTGACTTCCTTACTTTTGTTATTTCATCCTCTTCTTGCACACATCATTTTTAGCTTCATCTCCAGTTCCCGTCTTTGACTGTTCAATTTTCTGTATCTGGGCACTTATCCACTTATCACGGGATAAGTTCATAATGGTTTACATTAATAAAGTGTTCTACACTTTATCTGGTAATTGTACTCCTTTTATATTGCATTTAATTATATTGCAGACCTAACTTTGTCTGTTTGTAAGATTGGCATACCCCGTAACAAAAAATAAAGGCTGTGATCAGACATAACTAAATCAGTTTCAATCACAACTCACATTCCTCTTTCTCTCTCTCTCACACACACCTCAAATATATTACCAGTCAGGAAAGGTATTATTGGAAGCATTTGCATTTCTTTTTATTGCTTAGATTTCTAAATTATTCTTTATAAAAACATATGCAGTACATATGCTTTTGCTTTGTAGACAAATGTATTTTCCTACCTCCTTCAGAACAGATGTGTCACTCACACTGAAAATAGAACAAGTTTCAAACACAATTGTGTTCACAAATCAAACCATTACATAAAATACTTCTTTACTTTATCACTGCTGAAATCAATTGTTTCCCCCTTCTCCTGTAGAGTGAGATATAGTCAATTTCCTTTAGAATGAAAGAATATACAGACAAAAAGAATCTTTAATCTTTCAGCTTCCAATGCAATAAAACCAAACAAAATCTGGCATTTAGGATTGAAAGATACAGTGTGATAACTTCCAGTACCATATTTTAAAATTGCTGCAATATGTTGATATAGAGATAAATTAGGCACCTTTCCCACAGATAAATTAATATGCTATTTATCTGCCAAACTGAAGTTATAAAGTACAAGCAATGTATAGTACTTTGATATAAGGGCACCCTAACTCACTGCATTCTAGAGGTATAAACAAGGTATTGGTTCTCAGTAAGCTGGAGATTTTCCAGTACAAATCTAGGCAATTATTTTGGCCCAGTGGCCATATTACTATTCAAAATGTATTCAGACACATGTGCACACACACACACACTTTGAATGTTTGTGTGTGAATCACAGGCAGTGGTTCATATATAAAAGCAAAGTGGAGCGATTACAGGATGTATAAACATTTGCACTGATATATATGAAGATTTTAATACCTTAAATGCAAGAGATCTTTCCAAAGCATTGCTTCACAATGCATTAGAATGCTCTTTAGAATCCATATGTTAAAAGCTCCATTTAATTTAATGGGATCTGGGAAATTGTTAATTGTCCCCATGGTGACACATTTCAGTCTTTGGTTAAAAGAGATCTTATATCTCTTTATGATAAACAAAGCATAGTATTCCTTTTCAATCAAAAAATAATCTTATTCCACTAGAGAGGAAATCTTTGGAATCACTGACTGCTGATACATCTATAGTAATTTGCAATGTGGATAAGGGAGGCTGTGTTGTCATCCTAGACTCAAATTCTTATTATAAGGAGTCCTGTAGACAACATGGCAATGTGGAGTCATATAAAATCTTACAGAGAGATCCCACAAAGACCTACTCTAAGAGGCTCACTGATTTGGTTGATGTAGGAGTTCTTTACAGGTGTTTTGACAAAGGAAGATTTGGATTTCCTTTTAATTACTCATCCTGTAATCTTCCACCTTCCTATTGTCTCAGGTATTTCATCTTTGAACAAGAGTCTTTCTGAGTTTGTGGATACCTATTTACAGCCCTTAGTCCTGCAGTTACATGGTTATATCAGAGATTCTAGTAATATTCTGGAATTTCTTGAGCATATCCAAGTGATTAAAGTATGTCTTGGGGCTCTATTGAAGTGATTTCACTCTATTCCATGATCCCACATGATAAAGGCATTTAAGCAATATAGTATAATTTTGAGAACTATAGTCATTACTCTGTTGAATTAAAACAGTTTCTATTGACATCCATTTGATACCTCCTACAACATATTTTCTTAAAATATAAAGGTACTTTTTATTTGAAGACACGAGGCACCTCAGTGGAACCAATATTTGCCCCCTCATATGCGAACTTTTATATGGGGTGGATTGAGGAAGTTTTCATCTATGGGGCTGCCAATCAGTACAGTCGTCTTATTTTTATGTATAGGAGGTATATTGATGACCTCTTGTTTATTTGGAGAGGGACACAAGATCAATTTCAAGAACTTTTTAATTATATGAATGAAATCAGGTTTAATCTTTCCTTTACCCATGAGTTTCAGACTCTAGAGATTACCTTTTTGGATCTCAGATTAACCGTTACAACAGATGTGATTAATAGTATGGTGTATAGGAAATCCTGTGCAGGGAACTCTATTTTACTGTACATGCCAGATCATGCCATCCATTGCATACTATTAAGGGGGTCCCAGTGGGACAGTTCCCTACTTATACTTCAAGGGGATGTTAAATTGAATAGAATACTGTGGAATGGATGTAGGTTTGTTGCACTTGTCTCAGCACTGTAGGCATGTTTAAGTGTGCAGCAATACTGTGTATTTCTTGCAGTTATGTGCAGATATCAACTGAGTTTTCTAGTTCAAAGACTAATACAGCATTATATTAACTGCAAAACCACACATGTAGTTTACTTGATAACCTGCCTACAGTGCCGAAAACAATATGTTGGAAAAACATCAAGAGCTCTTAAAAGACAGAATGTGACAACATATTTTGTCTATAAACAAGAGAGACTTGAATAAGCTGGTAGCTAAACATTTCAGTGATTGTAATAATGCAGATATAAATAAATGTGTATTCCAAGGTATTGAGAAAATTTCTTTGTCTGGGAGAGGAGGGGACATTGAATGCCTATTAGATAACACTGAGGTCAAGTGGATACTATATCTGGATAATAGGGTTCCACATGGGTTAAATTCGGAGCATGATGTCTCACTGTTTGTTAGACGTTGACATTTTTATAAAATTGATCCTCTTACATGGATAGGATTGCCATTATTTTTGTTTTTATTATTACTTTTAATACTGATATTTTTTATGTAAAAATATATTTGGAATAGAAATTGTAGGATATATTGTCATGTAGGGTCTTGATTCATATTTATATACAATATTAATATCATATTTTTGTTATATTCAATATATATTTGCTAGAATGTGGTAATGTTTTAAGCATTAGTTAATGTTCACAGGGTGAACTCGCATGTTTATTGTCACCTGTAACCACACATTGTAGGATTGTATGATATTTTTATTACCTAAATGGTTTGAAATTGTGTATTTCTTTATATCCGATTAAAGATTATATTTATTAATATATATGATACATTCTCTTCTGAGACAAGGGATGTATATTGACTATTTATATGGTTTATTTTACACTTTACTATGAATATATGTTTATTTCACTCACTTTTTATTATATGTCCAGTGATAATATATCGTTATTGTGCATATGTTTAGGGCAAGTGCAATATGACCAGAATGACAGTCAGCTTGTGGATGATAGCTTTTGGGGCACATCATGAATTGAGCGACAGAGTCATGGAGCTAATTGACGTTGTTCTCAGCTGACTGCCATTTGCAAGTTTGTAATTGGGTGCTTTTTTTGGTCATCAGCTTGCTATAAACATTTTGTAGTGGTGGTCGCAATCCAGGCCTATGACTAAGTGGTTATTTGACTCACAAAACGCATAAGGCGGATTTCTATCACTGATAGCTTTTGGATGCTCGTAACTTTGTTGCTTTTAATTTGGTTACCAATAAAGTGGATCTTTTAATACAAATGGAAGTATCCTGATTGATCTGTGAGCTCCGGTGGGTCCGTGTAGCGCTCCCTTCCTGTGTCTTCATATTTGCTGAAATCGAGCTGTGATTGATGGGGGCTGCTCCGGACTTGCCAAATTACTTTGACAGGGGTGAGTCTGACTTTATTTGAATATGCAACTTGTGTTTGCTAATACTAAAATTGAAACATTGTAGCAACTGCTCTATTTTTATAGTGCCCATGGTAAAGTTACTAACATGCCCCATTATACATTATAAAGGGCTTTACTCACATAGAGGGACCACTGATAAATTCAGAATTATTTGGGGTGAATGGATCTCCCTTTTTTGCCTGCCGTAATAAATGAGCCATAACAAACAAGAGGGGGAGAGGGGGGAAACAAACAAAAAAGATTAAAAAAACCCACCTTCACCATAATAACAATGATGAGGGAGCCTGTTGATTCAGGAACTTTGTACCCTATAGGAATGTGGTAGGAGGGGGACAATTTGGATATCCAGTCACTATAAAAACCCTTTTATGCACACCCATCTATACACGTAGTACGTGAGGTAATGTGTCCCTCTCTGTACCAGTACCTATATCTCCATATATCTGTATACCAATATATATTTGTAATCAGATTGATTGGTTCTTAGCTCCTGGGGCTGGGGCTGGGGGTGCCCGCCTTGTCTGCATGGGTACTTGGGATGGGGTTTTTGGTTTTTCTAGTTTTTTTTTTTTTGTTTAAATGTTTTCCTCATAGTTAGAGGACTTTTTCTCTAATAATTGGGCAGATATACACCCTTTCTTATGTATTCTATTATATATTTGCTTGATATACTGTTGTAAATGGATACCTATGCATCTGTCGTACCACTATGCATTTTACTCTGTCCTTAAAAATATAAAAAAAAACCACACAAAAAACAGTGTTTCATACATACAGCCCAATGTATCAGTTCAGTGTCTCCTTGCACCAGTAGCATGATACAGTATATGAAACCTGTGGTTTGTGATAAACCGAATCATTCTTCCTCTACAGAGCAAACCAGAAGTAGTATTGTTATATTTCACCATTGCTATATATGTAATGATTGATTTCTCCATTAACTTAAAAAGGAATCTGTTTCATAAAAACACAAAAATGTAAAATATGCAGTTTAATCTAGGCTTGAATCAGCTTGTTGGTTTTATTTTACTCATCTCTGCTCAAGCATCTAAAGGTTAAACAAACTTATATATGTTAATACAATTTATATAAAATAACTAAAATTTGTAAAAACACTTGTCAGTGTTTTCAATGTTACACATCTTTGATCTAATTTAATTAAATATACCTGAAATATTCAGATGTCTGTGACTTAAACCTTTTGGTTCCAAAGGAATATCATAAAGTTTGTGTTCACATAAAAAAGCGAACTTCAAATTGTTAAGGGCCTCAATGCAACACATAGACTGGGATATTTTATTTAAAGGCAAAAATACTGAGGAAAAATGGTCAGAATTCAAATTTAGGTTGCAGAAATGTACCCAACAGTATATACCAATGGGGAACAAGCGCAAAAGAAGTAAGTCACAGCCAATGTGGTTAACTGCACATGTAAAGAAGGAAATGGCAAGGAAAAAAAACATTCAAATTATTTAAGTCAGAAGGAACTGAACAATCTTTCTTAAAATACAGGGAGTGCAACAAAGATTGCAAAAAGGCAATTAGGGTAGCAAAAATAGATAATGAAACTCGAATTGCAAGGGAAAGCAAGACTAATCCAAAAAAGTTTTTTAAATATATAAATAGCAAAAAACTTAAGAGGGAGTGCATTGGACCATTCAAAAATGAGATGGGTGAGTTGGTTAGTGAGGATAAGGAAAAGGCCGATGTTTTAAACACTTTCTTTGCATCAGTACATACAAGGGAGCAAGGAATGGTAGAAGAGCCTCCGCAAGTAACAAATAAAACAATACAATTAATAGATATTGGGTTAACTCAAGGAGATATCATGGGAAGACTGAACAAAATTAAGACCGACAAAGCACCGGGTCCTGATGGTATTCATCCAAGGGTTCTTCAGGAACTCAGTGCAGTGTTAGCAAAACCCCTATATTTACTCTTTAAAGATTCTATTACTACAGGCTCAGTGCCACAGGATTGGCGAAGAGCTAACATAGTGCCTCTATTTAAGAAGGGAACTAAAACAGAACCTGGGAATTATAGACCAGTGAGTTTGACCTCTGTAGTGGGAAAACTATTAGAAGGCATAATAAGGGACTATATTCAGGATTACAACACAAAAAATAAGATCATTAGCACGAATCAACATGGTTTTATGAAGAATAGATCATGCCAAACTAATCTTTTCAGCTTCTATGAGGAGGTAAGCAGCAACCTTGACAATGGCAAGGCAGTAGATGTAGTATATCTAGACTTTGCAAAGGCATTTGATACAGTACCACACAGAAGGCTGGTGTATAAAATAAGGAAATTGGGGCTAGGAGATAACCTTTGCAATTGGATACAAAACTGGCTGAAGGATAGGGAACAGTGTGTGGTTGTAAATGGAAAATTCTCCAGTACAGTTAAAGTGGAGAGTGGAGTACCTCAGGGTTCAGTATTGGGTCCGCTGCTTTTTAACATGTTTATAAATGACCTGGAAATAGATATAGAAAGCAAAATATCAATATTTGCAGATGATACTAAATTATGCAAAGTTATTAATTCAGAACAGGATATTTTCTCTCTACAGAGGGACTTACATACAATGTCAGATTGAGCAAACATGTGGAATATGAAGTTTAATGTGGGGAAGTGTAAAGTCATGCATTTGGGAGGAAACAATCCCAAGGCTACTTATAAACTTAATGGAATAATTTTAGGTGACTCGTTGCTAGAAAAAGACCTGGGTATCCTTGTCAACTACAAACTTGGAAACAGTGACCACTGTCAAACAGCAGTAGCAAAGGCAAACAAAGTCCTGTCTTGCATAAAAAAAGGTATTGAAGCAAGAGTGGATAACATTATTTTGCCATTATACAAATCATTGGTAAGATCTCACCTTGAGTATGCAGTGCGATTTTGGGCACCGGTTCTGAAAAAGGATATACTAGAACTAGAGAGGGTACAGCGGAGAGCAACAAAATTAATTAAGGGAATGGAGGACTTGACATATGAGGAACGACTAAACAAACTTGGTTTATTTACTCTAGAGAAAAGACGACTAAGAGGAGACCTTATCACATTGTACAAGTATATGAGAGGTCAATACAAGGATCTCTGCGGTGAGCTATTTATTCCAAGGCCTGATCAGGTGACCAGGGGACACCCCTTGAGATTAGAGGAAAGGAGGTTTAAACTTCAGCAGAGGAACTGTTTTTTTACGGTAAGGTCTGTCAAAGTGTGGAATTCATTGCCCAGGGAGGTAGTTATGGCAGATACAATGGATACATTTAAGAGAAGATTAGATACATTTCTTTCAAAAGGGAACATACAGAGTTATACTGTTTATCAGTAGGCTGATCAGGAAGGTCTGATAAAGACTAATTTAATTGGTAAAATTCTCAGTTACTGAGGTATGAGGCGAAGGTTGAACTTGATGGACTTGTGTCTTTTTTCAACCTAATTTACTATGTTACTATGTTACATAGCAAGCACTTTGTAATGAAGAAGTTGTGCATAGTAAAGCAGTTGTGAAATATGGTCATCATGAACATGCAGAGATTATAGATGAAAGACATCTACAATCTCAGCCCAATATAAAATCCTTGTGGTAGATGTACTTTATATTGAAATCAGGTAAATCTGTTTATTTTTTTCATTATCTTTACAGTGGCCATTCTATATCTATTTTTGTTTGTCTTGCTCTAGATCACATAACATTACAACAAACAATAAGCTTCAGCATGTCTGAATGACTAAGGGATATGTCTTTATCAAACTGTAAACTGAAACCACTAGACGTGACCTACAATAAAGAAATAACAGGAGACTAGTTCAGAAAAAAATGATACCTTTATTGGATAACTGAGAAGCTTTAGAATGCAACCTTTCAATACAACTTAGGTCTGTTTGAATGAAGGCTGAATACACAATACAAGACAGGTTATACATTCTTGCAAGTTCTTTTTAAACTTGAATTCCACTGGAGGTGAAACTCTTATCACCAGTGTATGCGTAAATTATTCTTTAGACTCCAATACAGGCATATGTTTGTATCTGGCCAGGTGGTACAAGATGTATTTCCCTTTTGATGTATAAATATTGTATTTCCAGTAAATTTAGTAGGTAGTGTGTATCATTTGTTTTGTACTCAACTTTCATTGTAAATATGCCTGATGAAGAGACCTAAGTTGTCTTAAAAGCTTCCGTCTAAAGCTATTTATCCAATAAAGATATCACTTTTACTCTACAAGTCTTCTGATTTTTCTACAGCTAAAACTTTATCACAGCATACCTATATTACAACAACAGAAATAAAGGGTATTACACAGAAAGCAAATGATGAACCATTCTGGAACATACAATCTGCACCATTGTTTGCAATAAACATTCTAAAAAGATCCATTGATGTAAGTGTTTTTTATCCCTTGAATGTTAGGAATGCATTAAAAATATTGTTCTGCAATCTGCTCAATCAGAAGCCCCTTTTATTCCTTGGGGTGAAGGGTGGGTTATTTCCCCATAAAAATATAACCGGTTTGGTCCAATATTGCTCATATTTAGCTTTCTGCATTATGACTAAAATGTGTAAAAACAAACTAAACATCTGTACTAAGTTGCTGTTTAAATTACATCTACCAAGGTAAATCATTCTCATCAATAAAATAAGAACCACTTGCTCCTAGAGTACAAGTGCCCTTAGTAGACAAAACTTACTAAAGCCATTGCCATTAGTAGGTAACACTTACATACAAAATGACAATCAAAATTTGCAGCTGAATTTTAAGAATACATTTTTAATGCACATCAACTGTTTTTATATCTATAAACAATACTTAGAATAATAACAGTAAAAGACATCCATGAGTTTCATGTCACCAATAATTATAATAAATCTGTGTCTCGCTTCCTTAGCATCCCCCCTATGTTTCCACCAGACTATCCAAAACCACTTAATAAGTCATATTAAAGTCCCCCATGTACACACCACCAAATGTCCTGGCCTGTCAGAGATGTAGAGTAAGGTTAAAATATCTTTGCTGATATATTTAAAATATATTTAAAGACTTATGGCTTTTATTTACATAATTTTATAGGTTTTTATGTATTATTTATCAGTTTTATGATTCACGTCTTCCAAATATTAGTATTTAACATTAACATTCATAGATTAAAACAAAAATCCTGTTTACCCTTTCATTGTCAAGGTATTGTGCATTCAATTTTCATAGAGACTATGTTTTATATTGTACAATTATTCTCATGAATTGATTTTAGAAAGCTGATCACAAAACAGATGTTGCAATAATTTACCTTATAAAGTTCCTTTTGTCATTCAAGTCATGAAATACAATAGTTTACTAAGCAATAAGTCATATGCTGTTATAAAATACATGATGTGTGAGCTGGGAATGATAGCAGTAAATCAATGTTTCATTTGCATAACATTAGTGAATCCTGGTCACCTGCTAATAAGCCACCCAGAGTGCTAGGGAAATACATAAATGCAATTCATATCTATCATAATGTTTCACAGATTTACAAGGATATTGAAGCAAGCTGAACCCACTTAAGTTGAAACATGAAATGAAAATGTTTTATTAGTTAGAAGACAATTTTATACTTCAAGTCTCATATGAAACATTTGGAAAACAAATGCACTTTCATCAACAGAATAAACTAGGACAGTTTGTAGTCATCTAATGAAAAACATCAAAATGTGAATATAGTTTGGTTAGTCTGTCACACTTTTTCACAGTCTGAGTATGGAGATTTATATTTATCCAAACGAAAAATGTCAATTTTTGTTAATAATTAATTTATAAAGCACCAGCATATACCACAATGCTGTACAATCAGGATATTAATTACAAACTTATTACAAATATAAGACAAATGGGAATATATGGTGGAGAGGACCCCATTTGAGAGAAGTTAAAATCTAGATGGAAAAGTGTAAAAATGAAACAAAATGCATTTAGCTGGGATTCCATTTAGTTAGATTTGGGCCTGCTGCAGAGATGATTCCCTAGATTGGTTGGAAAGGAACAGGACAATGTAAAGCTGCTATAGTTGGAGTTTTGGGAAAGCTGGAAGTATTTAGTGTAAGCTTCTTTGAATAGATGCATTTTGTGGGAGAACTTGGATAAGTGAAAGCTAGGGGAGAGTCTGGTGGAGAGTGGCAGTGAGTTCCAGAGATAGAGCGCTGCTATGGTGTAAACTTGAAGTTGAGACTGAAAGTGGAGAACAAAGATGGAGATCATTTACTAAGCATTTTGAGCAGTACAGGATGTATTTATAGATGAGTAAAGCTAGGTATAGTGGAGCGTTAATATGGAGGATTCCATAGGCAAATGACAAATATTTAACTGTAATCCTTGTGGCCACAGGAAGTCAGTGTATCACCTTACAGAGTGAGGGTGCAAAGGAAGTGTGACAAGTGAAATTAATTAACCTATCATCAGTGTTCATCAGCTAAGAGGCTGTTGCAATAGTTAAGCTGAGACATAGTGAGGGAGTCTTAATAATAACCTACTCACGAAGAGTCATAAATGAAGCACTCAGGATTAGAGACAAAAAATATAAAATAATTTTATTCAAACAAATACCAATATGAAGACCATATACATAAAAAAAATATTAAAATACATAGGGGGGAGGAATGACAAGAAATGCTACACATTAACACTATATCACGGTGCCCATGATTGCTCTCTTTTTGTGTCTATTACCCATAGGGGGCTCTCCATTGGCTGTCTGCTTTCAACCCGCCCTGCATTGCCAATTTAGACTGAGCCTGGGCACCCTTTGGTTGCCCTTTCGTGTTTTCTCTATGCTGCTCGTATCTCCGTATGTTCCTGAGCTTCCTGGGCCCTTTGCTGTGTTCCTGCTATCGGAGATCATCTAGTTCCTGTAGTTACCTGTCCAGTGGTTCCTGCTTTAGTTCCTGATCCGGTTGGAGTTGCCGTTTGGTCACCGCTTCCTGCTACCAGCCCCCGCTGCCTTTCCTGATCCAGTTGATCGTCTGAGTGCTGGTTCCTGTTTCCACCTGCTGGTTCCTATCCAGATCGCCTGTAGTCAGCTGTTGTTCCCGGGTCGCCTTGGCGACATTTCTACTCTTTGTCGGTTTATCCTGTATGCGGGTACTGGTTTGCTTCACAGCCACCCGGCTGTTATTGCAGGATATGTTTAGTGTTCCCAGTACAAGGTACTGGTTCGCTCCATAGCCACCCGGTTGTTATTTCAGGATACGTTTAGCGTTCCCAGTAAAGGGTACTGGTTCGCTCCATAGCCACCCGGCTGTTATTGCAGGATACGTTTAGCGTTCCCAGTACAGGGTACTGGTTCGCTCCATAGCCACCTGGCTGTTGTTGCACAATCGATTAGCGTTCCCAGTACAAGGTACTGGTTCGCTCCATAGCCACCCAGCTGTTGTTGCACGATACGATTAGCGTTCCCAGTACAGGGTATTGGTTCGCTCCATAGCCACCTGGCTGTTATTGCACAATACGATTAGCGTTCTCAGTGTGTGCGTACTGGTTCGCTCCATAACCACCCGGCTGTTATTGCACGATACGAATAGCGTTCCCAGTGTGTGGGTACTGGTTCGCTCCACAGCTATCCAGCTATTATTGCAAGATACAAATAGCGCTCTCAGTACAAGGTACTGGTTCGCTCCACAGCCTCCCGGCTGCTATTGTAACTCTGGTGTTCAGGTTTCCCAGTACACAGGTACTGGTTCGCTCCTTAGCCACCCGGCTGCTGTTGCACCTTGTAGACTTGCTCCCATTACAAGGTACTGGTTCGCTCCACCACCTTTGAGTCTATTTCAGATTTGTGCATTACTGTGTTCCCAGTACGCGGGTACTGGTTCGCTCCTGCTGGTTATAGCTGTCAAGTCCTAGGCAGCTCCGTTGTGTTCGCCAGTACGCGGGTACGGGTGGTACCCTGGTATTCCTTGGCTTGCCACTTATGCTGACTTAGCCTCTTATGTCATCCTTGTGACTGCTGTTGCCACCTTTACAGTAACTGAGGCTTCAGTGGATGCCATTCACTCCTTACTAGGCTGCCTTGCCCGGTATATTGGTAAGGCCGGTAGAACCTAATTCTATTATCATCTTGGGTTGCCTTACCCGGTACTGGCAAGGCCAGTAGAGCCTGTATATCGCTGTCTGTCTATTGGCTGTCTTGCCCGGTATATTGGCACGGCCGGTAGAGCCTCTATTCTTGAGTACCAGTCCTGACTGCCTTGCCCGGTATATTGGCAGGGTCGGTAGAGCCAACTATCCCTCCGTGTACTAGTCTCCAGGTTGCCTTGCCCGGTATATTGGCAAGGCCGGTAGAGCCTATCTATTCCTTGCACCAACTTCCTGGCTGCCTTGCCCGGTATATTGGCAGGGCCAGTAGAGACTGCATCATTATTGTTATTATTGCTTTTCCTGACAATAAAGATATATATATGAATGTGTATGATACCCTATGGGGTTGTCTTAAACTTTTCAATAAAGTTGTGTTTTTACCTAACTTTGTGTCTGAGAGTCTTAACAAACCGTGACACTCTATAAATATAGACTACATAATAAGCCCTCCAAATATTAGGAAGACTATAAAGTAAAGTCAATTGTAGTAGTAAAGTCTCCCACACAAAAATGCAACTATGATCAAAGTGACAAATGAAAAAATATAAAGTGCAAAATGTGGTGCCATTCAAAAGAAGGCCAGACAGGAGGACCTTATAAAAAAATTATAATTAGACACTTATCAAAATGAAAACACAATTAGAAATTGCATCAACATAATTCCCTCGTCCTCCTCTTCTTCAACTTCCAACGCTTATCGCCAGCAAGGTGATTGAGAATATGCATAAACTGTATAGTTACCAATGAGCAAACAAAAAACTACACACATGATTTATTATGTGAGGGTGAGCAGAAGTGACAAACAGGTCAAGTGTAATCCAAAATCAACTCTGGAAATGTGTGTGTGTATATATATATATATATATATATAAATGTAGCTGAAAATAAATTAAGACAAAACAAAAATATTATGTTTTTTCATCAGAAAATAGCAACAATAGACACACGAATAGTGATAATCATGCAAAAGTCGAGATCAAAAATATATATGTATATATATTATATGTCACAGAGATGTGTATAAATGTATTAAGTATGAATTTTGGCCATTGTGAAAAATCACCAGAAATGGATATGTTAATATAATGTTAATCAGCAACACTACCATTGACACAAAAAAACACAAAAAGTGCACATATGCAGCTGTATAGAAAATGACAACAATAACAAGACAGCTAATCATGTGCATATGCAATCATCATCCTTAGATTAAAAATAAATATATTATGCACAATAGAAAAATGTATTGATGTGTTTGAGATAAATTTGAGCCAGTATGAAGAAAGGGGACAATGTTGATCAGCATAGGCCTCATTCATTGTACACATATGTAATTAGAATAATCGTCATTGACTATGAACAGCCCTAATGTCCGCCCACTCTTCTCATTGTATGTATGTTGACATCCAACAATGAAAAAATTCTCTTAACAGATGGTGAATATAATAAATATAAAATGACAAAAAATGTCCAGAAGTAGCAATACATATATTCTATCGATGTTAAACCCAAATAAAACCTGCCAAAACAAAGAAAAGAAAAATCAATTCCATTATTAGTATAAGATACTCAACTGTTCCATCTTGGGGTAAAGACCAGTGCAACCACGGGTCTTTGTGAATCCTCATGTCTCACCTCAGATTTGGAAAAGCAAGCAGTAAGAAGGGTTTTCTTAAATAGCTAAAAAACAGTGTTGAAGGTTAAGACCAAAGCATCGACATAAACATAATTGTCAGCAAAAACATATATCTCTCACTGGGTACCATAGAGCAAACACAACATATTAAAAATATTTTTAGGATTGTGATTTAGAACAATAAAAAAAACAGCCATTATTCAGATCTGTATATTAAATCCGGATTAAGAAACTGTGTACATAGTCCCAGATACAGTCATAGCAAATCCATAGTCACAAATGGAAAGTGATGCTTTAGAAACATTGACAAATAATCCAGGAAAGAATAATGCAGAGAAGAATAGTAAGAGCAATAAGCACAATCAATTATTCCAAAAAAAACAGAAAAAAATCCTCATTCAGACCTGATGGATTACAAGAATGCAACGTGTAGATCCACCAGGTTTTGTTTTTAAGCAAAGCTCTACCAATATTCCTGTTGTACAACTGTTATGGGTCTGCAGAAAATGTTCAGTTGCTGAGGTGAGAACATGCCCCTTACCTTTTCTTTAGCTGCATTGCGAATTAGTGAAAAATGCTTCTGAATGCAGGATTTTAGTAGCGGTGTTGTTTATCCAACATAAACTCAGTTGCAATGACACCTGATGGCATAAATGCAATTAGTCATGTGGCAGTTAAACTTAGTTTTAAATTCTTACCTGCAACCAGAATAAATATTGCTTTTGTAGGAAGAACAAACTCACAGATGGAGCAACTCCATACAATCCGTTTTCCCCCTAAAACATAATTCCAGAGGTTGAAAATTACCATGAACTAATTGATCTGATATATTTTTAGACCTTCTGGCTACAATGGATGGGTGAGGGGCAAGGTATTTCACCAATGTATCATCAGAGTGAAGGATATGCCAGTGTTTATCCAACAAGTGAAGTATATTGTTCCACTGTGCATTGTAAGATTTAATGGGTTGAATAGTTCTGAGCTCTGTAGATTTTGGCTGACTGGTAAGTAGGACAAGACCTGGGATACCCCCTGTCATAGAACCTCTGGTACAGTTCTCTTGAGTAAAGCATGGACATCTCTCCATCATTTAAAGCATTGGCGGACACGCTGAGACCCTCCACTTGTTCAGGACTTTGATTCCTATCATCTAATGCCGTTAGCTGGCTGTGAACGATGAACAGCGTACTCCTGATTAGCCGTGGGGTCTCAGTCTACCAAGTCCTTAATTAAGGGTTAGAAAGGTGTAATTTAGTGGGATTTTAGGAATTACCTATGTGTACCTTACAGTGCTTGTTTTGCTCCAGAATTTCTCTTTTGTGCCTTTATACATGACACAAAGTATCATCTCATGCTACCTTGACCTAAAGAGAAACTCTGGCAAGCTAAGCTTTCCATATTGGCAATAAATATGCTAATACTACTGTGTAACCATATTTTAAGTGCACTGGAGATAAAAGAACCATAAAATCAATGGTTCCTTATCACTACATGTACAAAGGCAAACGTTATCCTATACACTAAATATGGCATATTATACACTGAAAACCAGTAAAATATCATTTTCTCTGCAGCTTTTAAAATAAAATTCAGAATATTTTAAAATAAATGAAGAATAATGTAAAACATACATTTAAATGTGTACATTATATGAATGGGTAATAAATTATATAGTTACATAGTAAATTAGGTTGGAATAAGACACAGGCCCATCAAGTTGTGATTAATTCTGTTTTGTTTATAGCATAAATTACTTTGTACTAAGTAAGGACCACAATTAAGGGATTGTGTATCAAGGGATACACAATCAATGCATTTCACTGCACTCCCCCACCAATCCTCTAGTAAGGGTTGATGAAGTGTTGTCTACTTTTTGATAGCTCAATATTGCTTTGCTATGAAGACTTTGGCCTCCACTGATTTGAAAAGATTTGTCTCTGACATCTAAAAACTTCTGGATGCCCCATTTAATAAGTAAAAATTGTAATAGAAATTTCTGAGCACATTCAGATGAATAAATTGCAACAGATGCATTAATCCTGTAGATTACTGAAAATTGTTATCATTATCAAAGTAAAACTTTTTAATAGATCTAATTTTAATGCGGCTCAGTCAAATATCAGCAAGACATGTTCATCAGTCATAGAATTTACAGTAATTGCACTTGAAAGTTACAAAGCCTGTAAAGCCAAATGAAAACTATATAAAATAATGTACATGCATTAATTTTAAAGCCTAATGTAGACACCATTCTACCTTTGATTATTGTGTGCATTTATCTAATGTTATGAAGTTATATAATCAGGTTTTTCCAGTTAGTGGGTGGTATGAAAACATTGTGTGTACCTCAATGGAAGCAAAAAACAAAATAATTCAGTAGTCATCCAGTCCCCAGGCACTATCACTGTAAGAAGGATGTATAACATGATAGCAGTATCAATCTGAGCACATTTTAAGAAGTGCTGTTTTTTGGCACTTTTCAGACACCTGAAATGCTGCTCAGAAAAGTGATCAGTCTACAAACTGTAAATTAATTTATCACTGAGATACAAATCATACCTCATTGGTCAAAGGAGGAAATGTACTGATATTTAAACAATATTATCCACTCCCTCTCTGAATGGGATCTGGGAGATATCTATTGATCAGCCCCAGCAACCTTGATAAAGAACCTTAAAGGAAAAAACATTATCTTGAAGACTTTTTACTCTCAAAATAGCACTACTTTTGATGTGTCCTACAGTTTTTTTTATACTGATACAGCTTGAGATACATTATTTTAATTTTATATGGCTTATGGAGAAATCAGCTCAGATTTAGCTTTATTATATTTATTCCTATACAACAGAGTTCTGTATGTAGCTATGCATAATTGTTTACACCTTTCCATAAGACAGCAACTTACACACAATGTATACTAAGAGTACATAATAAACAGTTGCTGCTGCACACAATTAAGTTCAAGGAATGAAGATCAACCAAAGCACTCACCCTGCTTCTTTAAGGCTAGGAAGGCACAGTTCTGCTCAGAAAAATTGTAGCAAAGTTTCCTTAAAAGCAAGGACAACAGGAAAGGTGTGCTCATGGGTCCACCAACACTTTATTAGTCATTTCAAAAAGTTGATTTTAAAAATCTCATCTTTATTATTACATTTAAAACCAACAAACATGAAAACGTTATGTCACATGGAATAATGATGAAACTGCCCAACTTACACGTTTTGTGAAAGATAGAAATCACCTAATCATAGGCTTAATAATAGGGGTATGTCTTAATCATAAGACAGCAACATAAGGGGGGGGGGTATTCATTAAAGTTGATGCCGTGGTGATATAATTTTGTCGATGTGTTCAAAGCACTTCGACTCTGAGATATAGACACACATCTCCATATGTACTAAAATTTAGGGAGAGGGGAGGAGAAAGTCCCAATTAGCACATAGGATTGTCAAACTGCTGTTGAAGTGGAAGGGATGCTCTCCCTCACACACCACCAGCCATACGACAACCATGAAGTTAGAGAGGATTCTTTCTGCTGCCCCACTTGGCCAGTAGGGGAATGGAGAGGATACTTTCAGCACCATAAACAGCATCACTCCTTCAACCCTTTGAATGTCAGAGGGATGTGCATTGCACACCCCCATGGCACTCAAGAGGTTAAAAAGTACACTATGCAGTACACAATCATCCCTTCAGCTCTGTATCATATGCCATACATGTTGTGCACTCCCTATGGGAACAAGGCTGGGGGTCAGGCAGTGTCCTTGGGTATATGTGACCCCAGCCTTGTTCCAGTGCCCACTCGTAGCAATAGAATCCCAAGTATACTGCCTGCCCCTAGACTTGTTCCCTTGCCCACAGGTAGTCACAGATCCCTATGTACACTGTTTGACCCCCCACCCTTGTTCCCTTGCCTACTAGTAGCTACAACTCCCCATGGACTCTGTCTGGCCAATGGAACAAGGCTGTAGGGTCAGGCAGTGTATTTGGGGCTAACAGACAATGGTGATGTTCCCCATGCTGCCCCACACCATTCAGATTTGACATGCTGTCCCAGTTAAGATTTGACATGCTGCCCCAATTAAGATACAACATGCTGCCCCAGTTAAGATTTGACATGCTGTCGCATACAGTTAAAATTCAACATGCTGCCCCAGTTCATATTGACATGCTGCCCCACACAATTAAGATTCCAGATGCAGTGACCAGTTAGGTCACCTGCCAGGCAGGTGTAAAATTCATTGCTTTACAATTCATTGTGCACCTCCCTGGCGCCCAAAGGGTTAAGATTCAACATTTTGCCCCACACAATATTCTATATGCTGCCCCATTCTGGAACATTGCCATATACATGATTGCTCCCATTGGCATGGGAACAATCGTGTGTTTACACATAGTGTAGGAACTCTAATCCTGCACTATGCACCCTTGTTTTTTTGTTTGGTTCAGAAAATCAGACCTTGAGGTGGGCATCAGGACCCCTCCATTAGGATAGGTGATCAATGATTGATTGAGTAGGAGGATCCTCAAGTATAGAAAGTGACTCACCCAAATTCTCAGTTGAACAGAGGTGGGAAAAAAACAGATGAACTAAGTCATGTAAAGAGTGAAGACAAATTCTGCTTCAATCCATAAGTTAATCCTTTTGAGTGCCAGAGGGCTATGCAATGCATCACAATGCATTGCATACCCCTCTGGCACTCAAATGGTTAAACCAATACATCTCATTCAGCTTCAAATAAAAACATAAGGCAGACTTAAAATGGTGGGTCAAGTCACAGAGTGGGGTCGTGAAAAAGCACCTTACTGATAGGATTAGGTGCTCTATCAAGAACATTCCTCCAATTCCCAGGTGAGACAAATTATCATTGGAATAAACATGTCATATCTGACTATAGAGGAAAAAAATAACAGGTGAAATATAAGCAACTAGTTGAAGAGCCCGTGTACACGGACCACAGTGCTAGCCGACAACGGCCGCGGTGCAGTCATGCACAGTAGAGACTGCCCGCATCGCGGCTGATAACGGAGCGGGGTGCTCTGAATTCAGAGCGTAGTCCTCTCTGCACAGACTATGATCTGAATTCAGAGCCCCACTCTGTTAGCAGCCACGGCACGGGCAGTCTATAGTGCGCATTACTGCAGCACACGCAGCTGTCTGTACTATGCATGATGGCTTCTGACAAACACACACTTAGCTAATTATTATATAGGATGTGCACCATTAGACAGGTACATGATGCAAATTTGCTATTTATATCCTCTGTTCCTCTGCAATTATCTCACTTGGGGGACATGGAGGAGGCATGTCACAAGGTACAGTCTTACTCGCTGACATCCAACCTGACAACTAAACATGTCCCCTCCAATGTGCATGAACACATTTACAACATACACATGTCAAATCTTAACTGTGGAATCATGTTGAATCTTAACTGTATGCTACAGCATTTCGAATCTTAACTGTATGCAAATCTTAACTGGGGCAACATGTTGTATATTAATTGGGGCAGCATGTCAAATCTCAGCTGGAGCAGCATGTTGAATCTTAATGGTGTGGGGCAGCATGGGGTACATCAGCATTGTGAGTTAGCCTCACATACACTGCCTGACACCCCCCAGTCCTGATCCATTGCCCAGGCAGCGTCATGGGGAGTTTTGGTTACCACTAGGCAAGGGAACAAGGCTGAGGAGTCAGACAGTGTACATGGGGATCTATGGCTACCTGTGGGCAAGGGAACAAGTCTAGGGGCCATGCAGTGCACATGAGATTCTATTACTACCAAAGAAAAAAAGGTTGGGGCAGCTGGTAGCCACAAATCCCCCTGGATGCTGCCTGACCCCCAGCCTTGCTCCCTTGAGAGTGCACAACATCTATAAAATATGATACAGAGCTGAGGGGATGATTGTGTACTGCTTAGTGTACTTTTTAACTATTTAGTTTTTTGTTTAACACTTAGCCCTACTTAGATGCATGGAAAGTTTTTCACCATGGAACTTGCATAATAAATTACAGCTTTTCTTACTTTAAAATTTAGTCTGTAAAGGTGCTTGTTAAAATTTCCATGGAGAGAATGTCAAATAATTAGCACAGAACATTGGCTGAACTATATCTCATTATTCAACAGACACTTTGTCATTTGCTACTTACCGAGCCCTTAAGTTTCAAGAGGAAATGCAATATTGGTTAATGTTGTCATTAATTTTTAAGACAATTAAATACATTATAAACAACTTACAAAACATAATGCAACTATTTAATTAAATATGGTTTAAAATAGATAGGCACACAGTAAATTTATTAAATTCCGTTTGTAGCCATTAAAAGCAGGCGCATTGTTTGAAGAAATTTTATATATGCAAATTGACCTCACTTTGCTTTTTAAACCTTTTTTTTAATTCTGAAACCTATTAAAATAACATTCTGTGTATAAATGTACAATATATTTTGCATGGATACATTTTAATAACATTTTTATAGCTCTTTTATTTCACACAGTGTCAAAACATATACAAAGAAAATAAATAATAAACAGGACAGGTACTATGGAAGATATTGTTAGATTAAGGTGGATTGATAAATGGTGAAGGTAAAGTTATATATTCGGTAGTTCAGAGTTCAGTATTTTTTAAAATTTAGTACAGCATTATTAAATGAACAGTAAACTCTTTCTTACCAAAAATGAATATGTGTGTTGTAATTTATTTTCTATGAAGTAAACTAAGGACTCTACTAACTACTACTACTAATAATACTGTCATTTTTGCACTCCATCCTTAATACAGCTCATACTTTTTTCTGTCATTCAAGCTAACTCATAGACTACACATTAAAGTGTGTTTTTAAATATGGATATGTTAACATGTGCTACAAAAATAATTTGAGGTGTAATAACTTTTGAATAAAAAATGTGGTAGAATATGCCTTATGAGTCTTCTATTTACACAAATCAGCTGATAGGTGGCTGCTCTGCTGTGGACTAGAAACAGCTGCTTTGCTGTTTTTCTCAGTTTATGAATGAGATGTGATGCCATGTAATGCATTCTTAATGTGCTAACCCAGGCATTTCAAATACAGTTACTTATAGTGAAGACATTTACAGTGTCAACTTCTCAAACCAAAGGCTGGAAGAGTTGGAATCTTCCTATAGCTCACTGTGGGGCCAGAGGATAATTTGTTGTCTGTGCTGGAAAGTGGAGACAACAGCTAACTTCCTTTATCCCCTTTAGTGTCACAGGGATGTGCTTTGCACGTCCCAGTAGCACTGACAGGGTTCCAACATTAAAAGCCACTGCAACATGTTTCTTATATTTTTTTATTAATTAACCTACTTCCTGCATGAGAACCAACACCAGGGCTTTTGCAGTTCTACCCCCTTTCCCTTTGATATCAACTCAAATTGGCAGAGAGATTGTAATAAATAAAGTACAGAATCAGTTGTTTAGCAGGCTCTCCACTCATCTTCTGATTCATATAAACAAATTACTTTGAAGGGACTCAGCAATGGGGGATGGGGGGTGCTTCAAAAGACCTGGTTCTGGCTCTCTGGCAGCAAGTAGGTTAGATAACAAGAATTACATGAGAGGCATGGTGAAATAAGTTTTAATCTTTGAAACTTTTCAGTGCCACAAAAGTATACAAAGCACATTACTCTGGCACTGAAACAGGGTTAGGGAAGGCATTTGTAGTGCTAAAATCTGAGCGCATCCTCTCCACTTTCCCCTCCCTAAATATATCACCAACATTATGACAGCCTGCATGTAAATTATTAATGCATATGGTGATGTGTCATGTTTTTCATGCCAAAGTGATTGGCACATATCACCAGACACACTTAGTGCAGTAATTCTGGAGTAAACCTAATATAGTCACTTGGATGCTAAATAGTTATCCAGTTCATTGCAAAAGAGTGCATTGCACACATATTTAGCATCGAAGGGGATAACAGAGAAAAAAAATCTCACATTTCTACTTTAAATGTTTAAATGGGACTTTTATATTCTTGAATGCCAACAAGATGTCAAGGAAAGGGAATGAAGAAAGGAACACTCTAATGGTTTCAAGTAATATATAATTAAACTTAAATCATACAAAAGGCATGCATTTTGTATGATTTAAATGTAATTATATATATTATCTGAAACCATTAGAGTGCTCCTGCAGAAAAAGTTTTTCTAATACACCAATCTCAATGTCTTCTTACTGTGTTCCACAGTAGAAACACATGCAATAGTTGAGCTTCAATACTATGCTGTAAAAGCTTATGGCATTTCACATGTTAATGTTATAGGAGTTAGGTTATGCTCCTAATTAACTATGTGTAATCAGCTAGTAAGAATCAGGGATGGGAAAACGTTTTCACCTCAAAAGAGAAACAGGAGAAAAATTACACTTTTTACCAAGCAGTACATTTTTCATGAAAAGTGCCTTTTTTTTTTTTTTTTTTTTTTTTTTTTTTACTTTTTTCGCATAGCTCATTGCATTGAACTCAAAGGGAAGACTGGTTTACCCCAAATACCCCAACATGTTGTGTGAGCGACTGGAAACAAACAGGCAGAGTTGATTCAAGTGTCATCCTGATCTGGCTGTTTTCTCTGTGCTACGGAAACGTTGGGGGAAAAGCAGCTGAACAGGGAGTTCGGTTTGTTTTTTGTTGAAAGTGATAGGGATAGGGAGACTGTTAATTAAAAAAAAAATGATAGGGGACTGTTATGTCCAGGATCCTTCCTTGTTCCTGTTCGCTCCAGGGCTTCCTCATTTCGTTGTCGTCTTCCGGTTGTTTGCAGAGGTTTCTGCTCGTCCTTGCCAGATGTGACGTGCTGCCTAGCAGTGGCTCTGTGCATCTCTGTTGCTGGGTACTCTGCATCACTTCCGGTCTGCGGCTTTATCTGGGAGCTATTTGGTGTTGACTGATGTGTTAGTAAAGCATTTAGTTATTGGTATCCTAGTCTGTATCTTCGTAGCTACCTGTGTATGACCCAGCTCTGTTTCTTGACAATTCTTCTGCCTATCACTTCTGTATCCAGTGTATGATCCGCCCTAGTACTTAACCCATCTCTAGTCTTCTGATTCGGCTCTCAGCTTACCTGTGTATGACCCGGGCCTAGTTCCTGATGCCTCTCTGTTCTTCTGATTTGGTTCTCAGCTTACCTGTGTATGACTCGGCCTGCTCCCTGACGTCTCTCTGATCTTCTGTATTTGGTTCTCAGCTGTCCAGTGTTTAATCTTCCGTACCAGCTGCCCAGAGTTTTCCCGCTTGGCTGAGTGAGTACCCTTCCTACTTGGAGATAGTTCCTCCTTAGGGATTAGGGTAGTAGAGTTTGGCTACACGCAATTATCGAGGGCCCCCTTTGGCTCAACCGAAGGGGACTAATCTGGCTTTGCAGCCAGCATCTTAAAAAGGCTTAGCAGCAGTACAATTCTGTGTAGGCAACCACTGTGCCCGAGCTTCGCTCCCTAGCAACGCACTCTAGCATATAGCTCCCTAATTTCTTGTTGGAGGAGGCTGATCTTTCATCTGCTGGCTAGAGGTTTCTCACTTTATCCTATATTCCCTATTGGTATGTGAGTGTCTGTACATTCCATTACAGTGACAGACAGGTACCCTGGCATGAACTGTTGTTTGTTGCCTTGTGTCATTATTGGCAGAAGAGTGCAGTGATAATAGTAACGACTTGTAAAAGAGGATCTTCCTTAAAGATAAGGAGAGAAGAATACCACATCTGCACTCCTATTCCCTCAATGTTAGGATTTTTTATACTTGGATCCTAAAGAAAGGAGATTGCTATTGGATCTTTTTTTTTTCTTTTTTTTTTAATAAACTTTATTTTGTAATTTTAAAAGGATAAACTTAATTTCTTTTGAATCTTAAAAACTTTTGCTATGCACCATAGCTCTATTGATTAATTGAGATCCAATGCCCCTATTGGTGATTATCATTTCCAGATTTATTTAAATCCACCAATACATTTCTCAAGGTACTAATAGACTTAAAGTCCAAATGCAGTTGTATGGATTACTGACTTCTGCAGGTATACTATTGTAATCTATTAGCAACTAAAGATAGTCTACTTCATTTTTATATTTTCTGCAATTGAATGTTTTCCATCCTCAACATTCAAGTGTTCTATTTCCTACTCATTTGTCGTATTGGAGACAGACTGTCTTATAAACCAGAATGTTGCTGATCTAACACTTGCAAATGTATTCAGGGGCAGAAATCTTGAGCAATTTATAGTAATAAAGGAAGTTTTTATTGTGTAAGTGGTATTTACAGAACCACTAAACACCATTTGGCCATAATTTGTTCTGTCCCTTATTAATTAATTTCTTATATGCTCAAGTTTGTGTGCCGAGGCTCATATGAGGAGCTTTACAGGTGTGGTTTATTTGTGGTCAGCTACATGCAAGATTTACTGTAAGAGCTCTATAAATCCAATTTTTTAAACTCTATCATGTGTGTATTTTTTGCTCCCACACTTTCTTTAATAAATAATTTTTATGTGTGGCTTCCAGTAACTATTATTTTCAGTTCAGGATGTTCGCGTTTTCCAAGTGTGGTCTAACATTTACCAATCTGCATAATGCAAGGGCACTACCTGAATCTAATCAGGCTTTCTCAACAATGTTAATCAGATTCTTCACATTTATGCCCTATATATCATAAGTATTGCCTGCTTGTAATTAAAGTGCCGCGACCATATGAGTCAGGTTAAGAGAGAGTTAACGGGCATCTTTAAAAGGCATCATGTATTTTTATCATGTGTCTTAACTGGCTACAAACTTGCAAATAGAGCATTACTGTTTCACAGATCTAATTACATGTAGACTTATCGGCACTGTCAAGATCTCTATTGTGTTAGAAAGTGATGTTTATTCCTTATTATGGACAGTACTAGTATGTTTCTCAAGCATTTGATTGTATGAATTCTTTTTTATTATTAAAAGGAATTCCCTGCAAGTTTGCTAGTGAAGTTTGGTATAGCAATCTTCTTTAAGGCTGAATTTCCATCCCGATTCCCCCACCTCCTCCTCATTTCAGCCCATTTCTCCAACCCGTTTCTAGTCTTTCTTGGAGTGGATAATCCACCTCCTAAATTGCCTTATGGCTTACAGATCTGACCTGACTCTCATCATTTTCATCCATTTAAAATTGTGAACATTCTTTTCGATCTCATTTAAACTTTGGCTGCATGCAGCGCTCAATTGAAGCACATTTCGCAAGATAGCTTCGTCAGAGTTCTTTGTTTTAAAAAAAAAAATCCAATAGCAATCTCCTTTCTTTAGGATCCAAATATAAAAAATACCAACATTGAGGGAATAGGAGTGCAAATGTGGTATTATTTTCTCCTTATCTCTATGGAAGATCCTCTTTTGCAAATTATATTTTTAATACCAGGATAGCAATTTTCCCATACTGGTCAATATTACAGTATTAATGTTAGGATCAAATTATAGTTCAGCAAAAGAATTTTACAGCAATTTAAAATCACAACTGCCTGTCAATGTAAACATCAACTTCAAATAATTTATCTCATTATACACTTGCCCATGGTTACTTCACTTAGTTGTTCATCATGCAAAACCTTGTTGTCCAATATTTTAGCTGTTATGATTAAGCCATTTCAAAGATGCTCTTAAATGAGTTATACAGATACCATCTGTATTCCATAAGCTCATGTGAAGTAAATTCCACTCATTTCTTTAATTAACTGATAACTGAAGTTAAAGGGGAAGAATTTTATCCTAGGAATAATTGAGTCTCATTTTATTTAAAGAAAGGCTTGCCCAGGTAGGTGACTTCAAACAGCAGTCATAATAAATATATACATTAGGACCAAAACATCAACCAATTTTTGTTGCTGAATTGCCAATTAAACAATCATTATGAAGTCCCACTGGTGCTGCCTCTTCTCTCTCTCTCTCTCTCTCTCTCTCTCTATATATATATATATATATATATATATATATATATATATATATATATACATAGAATGAGAATAATGGTGCTCAGTTACTATAGCAGGGGACATACAAAGTACAGAGAAAAGCGCTCCTAATCTCTCTATTAATCTCTCTATAATGCTCAATAAACATATATCAGAGAATATATATATATATATATATATATATATATATATATATATATAATAAAATACTAAGGATCCTGTTTATAATAGGTACCATAAAATAATGATATAGACATGTTGTATATGTGTATCAATGTGCAAAAATAAGCTCATTAACATAGACCAGATCTGTGGAAAGGGTTTCTCCTGTGTTGCTCCAATGTGGTTATGTGGACCTGTGGAGTGATGAATAGGCCATGTGAGAATGGTTGTGAAAGCAGGCAGATATCTACTTCCAATATATGGTGCTCTACCCTGCCTGGATGCAACGCTCTTTGGCTTCCAATACAATCCGTAAACTTTGAGATCAGTGATGCCGGTAAATTAACTGAAGTTCCTCCCATTTCTAGAATTTCTGGATGAGATTGTAATGTGAATTGGTCACAACTTGCACAGTTGGAAAATAAAAAAAATAAAATAAAACCTAAAAAAAAAAAACCCCAGAAAACTCCTACACATTTCAAATCTCTATTTCCTCAGAAATATAGTTAGACCTCATCTAGAGTACTGTGCACAGTACTGGAGACCCCATCTCCAGAAGGTTATAGATACTCTAGAGAAAATTCAGTAAAGGGCTACTAAAATGGTGGCTGGTTTACAGGAAAAGAAATATCAGGATAGTGTAAAGGATCTGAACATGTCTAGCTTGAAGGAGAGAAGAGAGAGAGAGGGCATATGATAGAAACATTCAAATACATGAAGGGATTCTACAAAGTGCTGGATGGAAGTACATTTCTAAGGAGTAAAAATGTTAGGACAAGAGGCCATAGTCTAAAACTAGAGGGACACAGGTTTAGCCATAATGTAATTCAGTTTTACTTCACTGAGAGGGTATTAGATAAGTGGAATAGCCTACCAGCAGAAGTAGTAGAAGTCAATACAGTGACAGAATGTAAGAATGCATGGAATAGGCATAAAGCTGTCCTTAACATAAGAAAAAAACAAGGACCAAAAAAGGTTTGAGGTTTTTACAGTAGGAAAATGGGCAGACTAGATGAGCCAAATGGTTCTTATCTGCCATCAGATTCCATGTTTCTATGTTTCTCAGGGAATTTTCACAAAAAACTATTTACTACTTTTCTCATGGGAATTCTCACCAATAGACAAACCCATATATTTTCCAACATTTTGCTAACACCGCAGAATTTCCTGTGGGAACAGTTCCATTTTCCACCTTTTATTTTTCAATGATGGCATAATAACCCCCTCCCTATTATAAAATCACAGAAATTCCTACCTTGCAGTATGGTGCAGTTTAAGTGAGAAAGACAATGGAAGCAAGCCTAGAGAGAGAGAGAGTAAGAGAGAGAGTGAGAAAAAGGTAAACTAAAAATAAAGTTATTTAGACTGCTGGCTAGCCCTGTGAACAGCTGGATGGACCCTGATGCTGCTGATACAGATTAGGAGGAGGAAGTTAGCAGCAAAAGTGGTAAATAGAGCCTACATGTCCCAGAGCCAATAATATTGAAGAAAGAGGAACTGGCTTCAAGTATGAACAACAGCACATGCCAGCTGACTGTGCCAGCTCTTGCTAATGCCAGTATGAATTGTTCTCCCCTAACACAGAGAACTGCAAACAGAAAGGACCTCGGATCACAGTTGCCTGTGTCTTTTCCATCACCCAAAATTTGGAGATATTTGGGGTACATCTCCTTTGCTGCTTTCACACACACCCAGATTCCCCTAACACAGAGATTACAATCAGATTATGAAGGAATTTATATCACAGCTACTTGTGTCTTCCCAGTCGCACAAAATTTGAGGGTATTTGGTGTAACTCTCCTTTACTCTCGTCACACACCCTCAGACTCCACGAAAACAGAGATAACTTCCAGATCAGGGAGGAACTTGGACCACAGCTGCTTGTCTGAGTGTCTCGGTTAACCAATATTTTGGGGTATTTTAGATAAATTTAATTTCTCCCTTAAAATTCCCCAGAGCCACCCTGATTCCCTAACACAGAAAGCAAACTGCTTGTTCACAAGACTCGCTAAACTACACTCCACCTTTGCTTTATTTGTCTCTCTTATCTAGCTCAAAAACGTGATGCTTTCTCTACCTGATACAACATCAGTCTTTAGTACTGCATTCAGTGCCAGAATATCAAAAGAAACAGTTGCCATGATGAAAAAGTGGGGAGCAATGAAGTGAAATGATATTAGAAACAGAAAAGATATGTGCAAAACCATAAGGAAGCACATGTGCAAGTTCTAAACTGAGTTACTCAAAAGGTCACTAGAAGAAAATCAAGGACTAAAGAAAGCAGAATGAAAGAGAGACACACATATGTGCCAAATGTTTGCATTAAAACTTAAAGATGGTACAACAGCAAAAACTCAACAAACACTAACACAAATTGAAGAATTGTATTCAGATCTTGAAAAGCAACACATATATACTATACTATACATACACATATATAACACGTATAACATAGTTGACAAGTCTTAAAGACAAGCATCCATCAAGTCCAGCCCATGCCAAAACACCCCTGTTGATCCAGACCAACTCCTGGATCAAATGGCAGTCAGATAGTTCCTGGGATTAACAACCTATCTGCATTGAAGTCATCTGTCATAATTCTCAATGTTGTTCTGTGCTAGATAGGTATCTGTTGATTTTTTGAAAGCAGTTACAGTATATTCAAGCAAAATATCCAGAGGCAAAGAATTTCATAGCTTTACCACCCTTAATGTACAAAATCCCTGCCTTTCCTCTAGTCTTAATGAATGACCACTCATTCTTAGTGCAGCTCTTTGCGTAAATGATTCATTGGATAGTTCTATGCACGAACCTTGAAAAAAAATATATATATTAGTATGTAATTGGGGGAAGCAATCCCCAACAAATGAGCACTCATAAGGACTTGAATAATAAAAATCTAAATCAAATCAATATTTGGTGTGACCACTCTTTGCCTTCAAAACAGCATTGTTTCTTCTAGGTACACTTGCACAAAGTTATAGATTTTCTAGGCATATAGTCGGATGTATGATTAAACAATTTTACCAAACAGTGCTAACTGAAACAGAAACAGCTCTGTAGGAGGAATAATACTGGGCAAGGAATAGCCAGAATCAGCTAAAAAGGTAAAGTTGCTAAAGACAGTTGAACGCCATAGCATAGCAACAAAACATAAGATAGTTATACTGCATCATCAATGTATCTCCCAAGCAGAAATTTTAAGGCAGGCAGGGGATTCCAAATGTGCTGTTCTAGCTCTTTTGAAGAAATACAAAGAAACAGGAAAGGTTGAGGACCAGAAACACAGTGATCGGCCAAGGAAAGCCATCTTGATCTAATTAGCAGCTTCCACTGACTTTTTTTTTAGACATTTACATAGCATGAAAAGTTACAGATAAGAGAGGAAAACCATGTACAGTCTGAAGTTCCAACTCATTCATGGTGCAGGAGTAAGTCCAAAGTTCAAGTATTATTCCTGTGATGTCACTTATGAACTGTATAATATTATATACATCCAGTATGACATTTGTTGAACTCTACTAATGTGCTTCCTGTTATTTGTATTGTAATGCTTTCACACATTTATTTGGCAAAATATATACATTGCATTGGAAGAGATGAAGGGATTAAAGTGTCAAACGGTAAAGAAGTAAGAGATACAGGTACTCCCAGAGTTAGTGCTACATTGCTCAGTTTCTGATCATGAATACACTAGTGTACAGATATGTACACACAACAATATAGGTGACATATGCTCTGAGCTCTCTTCCACCACTTTCTATAATGTCACTAAATTAAATAATAATCTCTGTGTTGTAGTCCCCCTCCTGCATGTCATTGAAGTCCCGGTCAATGCAAGAGATTAGGAAGGGAAAAATATGGAAAAACAGAATTTTTCTAAAAAAAGTCCGACTAGGTGGGAATTGTCTTTTTTCTCCTGTTTCACTTTTGAGGCAAAAAAGTTTCAACCATCTCTAATTGTAACTCTAATATTTCAAATAGAATATTGGGAGATGTGTCATCCTAAGTAAAGCAGGGGTATTACCACTGCTAAGAGAGATGTTATTGATAACTCATTGTACCTTAAACTTGCATGTTATTTGGGTGCAGTGCTTTTTTGGCCTGATTTTTTATGGAGAAGATTTTGCTACAGCAGTCTATGGGTAGCTGACCATAAATCTCAATAGGATGCAATAACAATAGCTACACTGAAAAAAATTGGGTAATGGAGGTATTGCACCCAAAAATTGCAAATTTGTTTTGCAATCAATTTTAAATAACACATATCTTAGCAGTGGTTGTTTCCTTGCATTAATCAGTAGGAAAAGCCTTGCAAAAAATATATATATCTTTAGATTGTAAGCTTTCGGGCAGGGACCTCGCACCCAATGTTTCACTCTACAAAGCACCTGTAACCCTGTATTGTTTAAACCCTGAAATTGTAAAGCGCTGCATACACTTGTGGCGCTATATAAATAAACATATTCATTCATTCATTCATATATAAATTTAAACTTCGCCATTTCAATCTAAAGTGAAATTTCATATTTTCATATTAAAAAGCTATGTATAACTTAAAAAGCAACATCTATAGAGAACTTTGAACTATGTCAAACTTTAAAATAATCTGCGTTTGTGAACATTAAAATACACTTAATAGGATAACTTTTAAATAAATCTCTGCGGAGAACTGTGAAACACGCTGGTTATGCTAATGTGTTAAAGTCAAAAGTGAGGTGCTATAATTGAATAATTGTTATAAGAGGTATATTCAAAGAGTTCTGCACTATAACCAGATACTGGATTTAGGTGATTTTGCATATTATTACAATAACCAAAAATACACCGACAGGAGAACAAAAACTGCTCATTAAGTAAGTAAAATATTAAAATAAGTCATTGGTGATGAGTATAATTAAACATCACAAATTATTTGATAACAAGGAGATAAGTTGTATTTGGGATACAATGAAATGGATACAATGTCAACTGCAGCTTAGTGAATTTGATGAGGTACAGTCAGGTTTATTTGTCTATATTCCAATACAAGACTTTTATGAACCTTAGTACATCTCCCCTCTGGAGTAATTTTGTAGAGAACCATCTGCTCAGTAGGTGACAAATACATACTCTCAATGTTCTTATTCATTTAAAGGGATAGTAATACTTTAAAATTACTAATCCCAATAGTTTAGTAGTAAAAAAATAAAAATTATTTGCCTCCAGTGACATTTCTCATACCTTTATGGTTTGAGAGATATTCACTCGCAAAGTTCCCCCCTACCTCCTCTATCCTGAAGTCAGTATTGTAGCTGACTGCAGGGGAAGCCTGTCGTACAACTGTTCGGCGGTTCTGCAGCAGAGCCGCAATCGCGTTAATAGAAAATAAATAATTCACTTAAAAGGTCTTCTACATGTGCTTGGTTTGCACCAGTTTGTACCAGTTTTATACTCTTTGCAGGTAATTTAACTCCTTGGATGCCTGAGAGATCTCCAACACACTATGAGATATGTTGTTGGAGATGTGTCTAACAACCAAGGGGTTACAAAATTTTTCGTTATTGCTTGTTATAGGCCAATGGGATTTCCTGAACCAGGAAAACAGTGGCTGGGACTGGGGCGGGAGTCATGTGAAAAGTGTGGGTGTTGCAATGGGCAGTGCTAAGGGCACATACAGTGACTTTCCTATGGGCACCTGGCATATAAATCCAGCCCTGCAAATCACAAGTTTCATTGCAATGTAAAATACTAAAATTGTGATTTTATTCTACTCTGTCAAATTCATTGAGTACTAACAGCTGCAAAACATATTTTAAGAAAGTGAATAGAAATAATCACTTTTGACTTAATTTATAATGAGAAATTATAAACTTTTGATGATGTAATGTACAGTATCATTATTATTATTTCAGGTTTACTTTAAAGGCAGCTAAGTAAATACTTGAAAATATTTATAACTATTTTCTAGTATTTATTTAGCTGCATCTAAACTTTGGTTTATGCTGAAAAGTCTTGATACCTGCTTTGAAAATATTTAATCAGTCATTCTATCACTCTTCATAAAGGCAATCAAAATAAAATGATTGCAGTCTGGCACAACACTCAGAGCGAATACATGAGAGCATTCCTTGACTGAGCAGATCAAATTATGACTCTATATTTGTGACCCCATTTTGACAATGTCATAAAAATAACATGTTGCTTATGAAATATCTATGTAACTAAAGAGATGCAAGGTGTCAAAAAGTGAAGCCATGTAATATCACCTTTTAAAGGAAATGGCTGAAAGAAATTTCTACATAACATGACTAAATTCCTGCCATATTAGCAAAAGACAGGAAATAGATTGCTTTTCACTCCAAATATGTTGCTGAAGTAAACCAGATTGGGCAGCATGAAATATTTTAAGCAGAGATGAACAATCTAGTTCAAATGAACTGAGGAGCTAAACTGAGCACAACAGCAAAAATGTTTTATGTACTAGTCAAATGCCAGGGTATTGATGGAATAGTAATGTTTTACAAAAAACAGCAGCTCAAATTAATCTTAGTAGTATTTGAGCCATAGAGAGTACGTCAATACTGTCAAGAGTTGTTCAAGAGTAACTGAATGATACAGTATCCCCTTCCCACCCCTTTTACTTAATGTAAGCCACTTCCCCTCAGATGTAGAATCTGGCCTTGAGACCAGACAGTTCACAGCAAGGGACAATCTTCTTACTGTGAGCATAAGGAAAACCGTGCCCCCTTGACAGGTTTTTCAGGTTTTTCCTTTATGCTAATTTAAGATTGTTCCTCTCTGCGAGCCATCTGAACACCACCTTCCTGCTCTGAGGTGAGCAGTGTTACATCAGTAAAAGGGACGGGAGGAGGATACTTTATCATTCAATTACTCTTGAACTACAACTCTGACAGTATTAAAATAAAACTCTCCATGGCCCAAATACTAGGAAGATTAATTGGAGCTGATTTTATTGTGAAGCATTATTATCCCTTTAAAGGCTGCTGTAATTCCGGTTGCTGAGTTACCTGTGACTACACTGTGCATTTTGTGTTATAAGGTAGTGAAAAGGGGAAAGGAGGGGACATACCTTGGTGCATCTCTCTTCATAAAACATGTGTAACATAGACACCACAACATTTATATTACATATGCCAAAACCAAACCCACAAAAAAGAAATCAAGTCCCTCTATTACTGAGCCACTTGCCCCTCCACAACAGCTCAAAGAACATGGGCAAAAAGCCCAGAGGAAGACTAGAGAAACCCAGTCTGGAATTTTTCATGATGAGCATAACACTTGTACTGTGGTTCAGGTGCTGGAAGATGTGCCCACTGTCTCTCACTGCCACCCTCAGCATCCTCTACCTCCTCCTCTGGCATACCTGCTTTTCCTCCTTAATCTCCCCCATCAGCTGATAGCAAGTCTGCAGATTTGAGGATCTGGCAGTTTGTGTCCACCCATTTCATACTGTGTGGTATACAGTACTTCCCACATGGCAGTATGCTGAAGAGCAACTACATGTGGGCAATCAGGGAGCATCTTTAGATATTCCATCCCACTGAAAAGGCTAAGATTCATTATTTTTCATTAATTATTCTATCTTAGCATTATGTGTCCTTAGTGGAATAGACAGAGGACAAAGTGACAGCAGTACTTGGTTTATTGGGGGATGATTTTACCTTGCTAACCTAAGTGTGTAGGTGTCTGGCTGCAGTTGTGCCTCTTGCATAATATGAATGAAGATGTGTTAATTGTTGTGATACTTCCTACCCAGTTCTTCCCCTACTTCACAATGTTTTCTCCTGCATTCTGTGCACATTACATTTGCTGATGAAAGCAGCAGTTCCTTCCAGTCTGCTCTCAAAGGGATAATTTGATACCACACCATCTAGCACTGCTGGAACTGGGCCAGTTGAGCATATATATTTTTAAAAGTTTGTTTTTTGTAAGTCTGAGTCCTGTAAACATATGTTTTGGAATTTTGTTTTTACGAGCCTGAGGCCTAAATACAATTTTTTTTCTCAGGGCTTGTTTTTGGCAAGCCAGAGGCATTATACGTGTTATATATACTGGTGAGATAGTTTAATCGGTTAATGCACCAGCTGTGGTATACACTCAGACCTCAGGGTCACAGCAGGTTCTGGTCCCTGGCAGGGTCAAATATCTGCCAACCCACAATGGACCAGGGTGGCAGATTATGGTCCATACCCTCAGCTTGACTTCATCCTGCAGTGGACTGGTAATGGCTGTATATCTATAAATATAGACAGATAAAATTCCAAGACCAATCATTTTTATTATCATCACTGAGTGTAGTTTAAGCTTATTATGGTCAAGATTAATCAGTGGCCATAGCAGTGGTAAATGGTAACAACCCTTCAGATCTATCCTCCTCCTCATCCTCTGTGCTGCTGTTAATATGTTAATAATATACTTGCCGTGGATTTCCCTGTCATGTGTGGATTTGTCCACTTCTGCTACCTGATACTCAGATGGAATTAGATGTTGACAAAAAAAAACTGTGAGGAGAGCGCTAGCTATAGCAGTAAATACAATTTATTCAAAATTAAATATACATACACACATACAATTAGCACAAATAATTATACAGTACCACTGGGGCAAAAAGGGTCCCACACTGCACAGTCCCAGATAGATTAGGGAAGTGCGCAGTCTGGGGTGCAATTCGGGTTTACCAAACTTACTAAGGAGGAACGGGCACACCGCAGGAGGCAGGGCCTATGTTTATATTGTGGCAAAGCTGGGCACCTATTACGTACCTGTCTTGTACGTCCGGGAAACGAACGCACCTAGGGTACCTTGGGGGACAGGCCCTAGGTGGTGATCAGCAGTCCCTAGATCCAAGTACACAGAAACCCACAATCCAGGTGGTATTTTCATGGGCAGAACAGACAGTTGAAGTTCTGGCCCTGGAGGATTCCGGCGCAACCGGTTACTTAATGGATAATTAATTTGCTGCGTTTCATAAGATTCCGTTTGTCAAGAGGGAATCCCCCTTAGCCATTGAAGCTATTGATGGCAGACTGTTAGAATCAGCTCAGATAACTATGGAAACTATTCCTATTTCTATGACTATTGGGGCCCTCCACAAGGAGGAACAACAATTTCAGATAATCCATTCTCCTCATCATGCGGTCATTCTGGGGTTCCCATGGCTACATTTGCACAATCCCCAGTTTGACTGTCAGAAGTGTGAGATCACGTCTTGATCTGAGTATTGCATGGAGCATTGTGTGTCTCACCCAGTTAAGATTTTATGTACCTTTCCCTCCATGCCAGCTGAATACCACAAATTCAGTGACGTGTTCAGTAAGGGAGAGGCTAGCGCATTGCCCCAGCACCGAGCATACGATTGTGCTATTGATTTGTATCCGGGCACCGTGCCTCCCAGGGGTCGCACTTACCCACTGTAGTGCGAGGAGAATAGGGCCATGGAGGATTACATTGGTGACGCCCTTAAAAGAGGGATTATACGCAAGTCTACCTCTCCTGCTGGTGCTGGCTTCTTTTTCGTGAAAAAGAAGAATGGCGAGTTAAGGCCTTGCATTGACTACCGCGGATTAAATAAACTCAGGCCCAAGAATGCCTACCCCATACCACTCATTACGGAAATATTTGACAGGTTAAAAGGGTCTTCCATTTTTACGAAACTAGATCTATGATCCGCCTATAACCTGATCAGAATAAAAGCTGGGATGAGTGGAAAACGGCATTTAATACCAGATCGGGGCATTATGAATACCTAGTTATGCCATTTGGTCTCTGTAACACACCCGCTGTATTTCAAGAATTTATTAACGATATCCTCTGTGATATGCTTCAGTCCTGTGTAGTAGTCTACCTTGATGACATACTCATACACTCGGCCAATCTGTCCCAACACATCAAGGATGTGTCCGAGGTCCTGCTTCGTTTACGCAAGAATAAACTATTCTGTAAATTGGAAACATGCGAGTTTCACAAGTCCAAAGTGCCTTTCTTGGGTTTTGTGATCTCTAATGATGGTATTGCCATGGACCAGGAGAAACTCGCAGCTGTGTTACAATGGCCACGACCCAAGGGGTTAAAAGCGATTCAGCGCTTTCTTGGCTTTGCCAATTATTACAGGAAGTTTATCCAAAACTTCTCCACGATTGTTAAACCTCTGTCTGACCTTACGCACAAGGGTGCTAATCCATCCCAATGGTCTGATGCAGCTGAGAATGCTTTTGAGACATTAAAATCTGCATTCACATCTGCTCCTGTACTGTCCCACCCCAACCCTGCCCTGCCATTCACATTGGAGGTTGATGCCTCGGATATAGGGGCAGGGGCAGTACTGTCTCAGTGCCCAGTTGCGGGGGGTACCTTGAGACCATGGGGGTTCTTTTCAAAGAAACTATCTAATGCCCAAAGTCACTATGAGATTGGTGACAGAGAACTCCTGGCTATCATTCTCGCCTTAAAAGAATGGCATCACCTGCTGGAGGGTACCAGAACTCCCATATTAATTTTAACTGACCACAAGAATCTGACTTATCTCTCAGAAGCGAAAAGATTGTCCTCTCGTCAGGCCAAATGGGCACTGTTTCTATCCCGTTTTAACTTTGTAGTATCCTATCTGCCAGACTCTAAAAACGTTAGGGCTGATGCCCTGTTTAGACAATTTGGGCCAGAGATGGAGAAGGATGAGACCCCCGTACCCATCAATCAGCCTGATCGCATCCTGGTATCACGGTTCCCGTGATCTTTCTCTGTCACTCTTTGCTGTGGTGCTCTCCCATTGGCTGAGCTTGTTTGGCCCACCAAGTATGGCCTTTTTATACTCAGCCTTTGGCACCTGTCAGGTGCCATTTCGTGGTGTTCCTGTGCCAGTGTTGCTGTATAGCTGTGTTCCAGGGTTCCTGCTTCCTGTGTACCGACTTGGCCTGTCTGACTATGCTACTTGGTTCCTGCTCCGTGATTTGACCCAGCCCGGTTGACGTTCCTGCTCCGTGATTTGACCCGGCTTGTCTGACGATCCTGCTCCGTGATTGACCCGGCCTGGCTGACGTTCCTGCTCCGTGACCTGACCCAGCTACGTTATTTACCCTGCCTGTGTTCCTGCTGTGTGCTTTCCAGTGTCGCCTGGGCGACATTCTGACTTCCGCTGTGCTGGTGGCAGGGCTGACAGAGTGGTTGCCTCCTGCGTACTGGGCCTTTCCGTTTACTCTTGCTGAGCTCTGCTGCCTCCGTTACTCTGGGCCTCCGTTTACTCTTACAGAGCACTGAGCCTTCCGTTGCACTACAGAGCACTGTGCCTCCGTTCACTGAGCCTCCGTTAACACTTGCAGAGCAGTTGTCTCCGTTCACTGAGCCTCTGTTAACACTTGCAGAGCCGTTGCTTCCTCTACCCTGAGCCTTCCGCTACACTTGCTGAGCCTTGGGTCTCCGTTACAGCACCCGTGGGGGTGCCATTGGCTCTATACAGCTAAGCTCTTGCATAGTTGGTCTCCGTTACAGCGCCCGAGGGGGTGCCATTGGCGACATACAGCTAAGCTCTCGCAGTGTAAGTGGTCTCCGTTACAACGCCCGTGGGGGCTATTGGCTCTATTATCCTCAGCTCTCGCAGTGTATTTGGTCTCCGTTTATGCACCGGGTGGGTGCTATTGGCTCTTTACATCTCAGCTCTTGCAGTGCACTTGCTCTCCATTCACGCACCGGTTGGGTGCTAGTGGCTCTAGCTCCTTAAGCTGTTGGAGAGTATTTTGGCCTCAGTTCCCTGCTCAGCATAAGCAGTAGTCTCTGTCCTGGTGTTCTCACATCTAGCACCACTTATAGCTCCTTTACCAACTTATGGGTGTGTCAAGCACACCACAACAGAGACTGATTTCATTTCTATGTACTTTAACCCTTGAGTACCCTGTATGCTAACTTATGCCTGTCCTGTAACAGTATATTTTTATTTTTCTGTATACTGGGCCTGAGAGGGCATCTGTACTTTACTGTCTATTTCAGTTATTCTGTATTGCCTATAGAGGGCAGTCTTTTTGTCTTTAATAAACTGTGTTTTATTCTACCTGCTGGTCTGAGTGTCTTACAAAACCGTTACACCTGGCTACACTACGTACTAGTATCACTTCGCCACTGTGGGAAGAGATTTTGGCTACCAAGGCTAGGGCACCCCCAGAAACCCCAGTGGGCAAGTGTTTTGTGGAGTAGCCATTTCGTACCCGTTTGCTTGAGACATATCACTCTTCTAAGGCTGCTGGGCACATTGGGAGGGATCAATTAATATGGTCAATCTCACAAGTATTTTGGTGGCCCTCCCTTCGAGCCAATTGCTCCGCATTTACTGCAGCCTGTACCACCTGTGCTCGTGCCAAAACCCCTAGACACCTCCCAGTGGGCTTACTCCAACCTGTACTGAATGGCGAACGTCCTTGGTCTCATGTATCCATTGATTTCCTGGGAGAGCTGCCAGTGTCTAGGGGTTACTCGTTTATTCTGGTGGTGGTTGACAGATTTTCTAAAATTGCTCATTTCGTACCCCTGTCTGGCCTCCCTTCAGCCCAGGAGCTGGCAGTGTTTTTAGCGAGAGAAGTGTTCCGGTTGCATGGGGTTCCTAGAGTTTTGGTGTCCGACCGTGGGAGCCAATTCGTGTCCAGATTCTGGAGGGCATTTTGTGGCCAGATGGGCATTCAATTGTCCTTTTCCTCCGCCTACCATCCCCAGACCAATGGAGCCACTGAGCGTGCCAATCAGGGACTGGAGCAGTTCCTGCGCTGTTTTGTTACCGATCATCATGATAATTGGGCAGACCTGCTGCCTTGGGCAGAGTTCGCCAGGAACTGTGCAGTTAATTCATCGTCTGGGAGCTCCCCGTTTCTCATCAATTACGGGTTCCAGCCATGTTTGCTCCCGGACTCATTCCAGTCGCAACAGATTCCAGCTCTGGACGAGCATATCGAGCAACTCCGCTCCACTTGGGCACAGTTTCAGAGGGCGCTCAGTCAGTCATTCCAGTGTCATCAGCGCCACGCTAACCGTAGACGGCTACGAGCGGTCTCCTTTCAGGTTGGGGACAGAAATCTTAATTTGCAAGTTCCGTCCAATAAGTTGGCTCCCCGGTTCATTGGTCCCTTCAGGGTAATCCGTAAAGTTAATCCTGTCTTATATGGTTTGGAACACCTGGCATCTATGCACATACATAATGTGTTTCATGTGTCCCTGTTAAAACCTCTGGTATGCAACCGCTACATTACCACTCCGGTGGTTCCTGGTCCTGTGGATGTTCAAGGCCAAGAGGAGTACGAAGTTCAAAGCATAATTGATTCATGGAGGTTTAGAGGAAAATTGCAATATTTGGTCCATTGGAAGGGTTATGACCCTGAAGAGCGTTCATGGGTTGATCAGAAGTACCTTCATGCTCCTAGATTATTGCGCAATTTTCACTCTAAATATCCCCAGAAACCAGGTCCCTCTTCCAGGAGAGGGGGTCTTTGAGGTGGGGTACTATCATGGTGTCTGTGCTCCCTGTGTTGCTTTCTGTCAGTTTTTAATATACTATGCTCCCATTGGTTGATCTATGTTTGGCCCGCCCAGTATGGCATTTATATACTGGGCTCTGGCACCTATCCAGTGCCCTTTCGTCATATTCCTGTACCAGTGCCTTCTTGAGCTTCGTGGATTCCAGTGTACCGACTTGGCCTGTTTGACTACTCTGCTTCTTGTCTCCTGCTCTCATGATTCGACCCAGCCTGGCTGACGTTCCTGCTCCGTGATCTGACCCGGCTTGGCTGACGTTCCTGCTCCGTGATCTGACACGGCTTGGCTGACGTTCCTGCTCCATGATCTGACCCAGCTTGGCTGACGTTCCTGCTCCGTGATCTGACCCGGCTTGGCTGACGTTCCTGCTCTGTGATTCGACCCGGCTTGTCTGACGTTCCTGCTCCGTGATCCGACCCGGCTTTCCTGTTCAGTGTTCGCTGTGTCGCTTGGGCGACATTCTGACTTCCACTGTGCCTGGGGCCTGTATCCATTACTGCTTCAGCAGTGAGACAGTTGCTGTGTCCTCCGTTAACTCTTGCAGAGCCTCCGTGTTGCCTCCGTTACTGCTACTGCCATTGGCTGAGTCCTCCGTTAACTCTTGCAGAGCCTCAGTGTTGCCTCTGTTACTGCTACAGCAGTGTGGTATTGGCTGAGTCCTCCGATAACTCTTGCAGAGCCTCCGTGTTGCCTCCGTTACTGCTACTGCAGTGTGCCATTGGCAGAGCCCTCTGTTAAGCTCTTGCAGAGTCTCAGTGTTGCTTCCGTTACTGCTACGGCAGTGTGCCATTGGCTGTGCTTTCAGTTAAGCTCTTGCAGAGTCTCAGTGTTGCCTCCATTACTGCTATGGCAGTGTGCCATTCTCTGTACTTCCGTTAAGCTCTTGCAGAGTCTCAGTGATGCCTCCGTTACTGCTACGGCAGTGTGCCATTGGCTGAACTTTCCGTTAAGTTCTTGCAGAGTACAGTTTTGCCTCCGTTACTGCTAAGGCAGTTTGCCACTTGCTGAGTCCTCCGTTAAGTTCTTGTTGAGTATCTGTGTTGCCTCCGTGACTGCTACAGCAGTGTGTCTTAGTCTCAGTTACTGCTCTGGTCTCCATTATTGCACTGCAACCTCCTACGTGCGCTATTCTAACATACTGGGTGTTACAGAGAGAACTCTCCACAGACTTCTCTGCACAGAGACTGATTACACCTATTGTAGAACTTTAACCCATGCTGAACTGAAGCTCTGGGTATTCACCCTTTTCCTGCCTGACCTGTGTCAATATAAAACCACTCTGAACCTTCTAGTTATACTGGACCTGTGTAGGCTAATGCACAAATAACCTGTCTTGTGCCTGTATTATTCTGCTGAAGTACTACAGGGCCTGTGAAGGTTATCTTATTATTTATGATTTCAATAAAACTGTGTTTTATCCTAAACCACTGTGTCTGAGTGTTGAACAAACCGTTACAGTCAATGTTTCTGCCTAGAAAGTTGGTATCCTGTAAGTATGAAGCTCCACAGTGTTCCTGTGTATCAGTTACCATCCCATACTCTGGAATCAATTCCATAGAGATGTTCCAGCCCCACCAACACTACCACCACCACAACCATTTGTTTGCTTTATGTGATGATTAGGAATGGGCGAAAATTTTTGCCTCAAACTGAAATGGGGAAATAATGGCATTTCCCACTTGGCAAATAATTTCCCTCAAAAAGTGCAGTGTTTCCTCTTTTTCACTTAGCTGATACCATTGAAATCAATGGGAACATTCCATTTACACACAACACATAGCAAATATTTTATTATCTGCCCCTACAGGACTACCCACCATGGTTACCTCTAAAAGTTTAATCAGATCGTATGGGCTATCCTGCTACTTTCTTTTAATCATACTTCCAGAACCAGAGGCAAGATTACTAGCTGTCACCTGATTCTGTAAGCTAGTGTTGCCCTCTGGTGGTGCCCACTTGTCCACATATATGTTGTCAGGTGGATTTTCCTACTGTATGAGGTACAATTCTGGAACAGCTGTCTTTTAAAAGTAACTGTGGTTTTGTATGAGCCAGCTAGAAACTGCACATGACATAACTTCTTTAAAACCTCAGTTTTAAACAAATGAATATGGCAGCACGTCAACTACCAACCTCTTGGCAACTTTGCCATTGCTCAGGATTATTTTGGGATTATTTTTGTTAACATTTTGATTCATTCCAAATAACTCAGTAAATGAGGGTTTAACTTTATTGCTTTAACAATATGACTAGAGGAGGTGGTGGAGTAGGAGGTAGCATGTGTAGACACTTTATGACACTTCATCTCCACTGCAGCCAGAGTCATAGGTGTTATTTTGAATGAACAATATCTTGCCACACTCTCTGACACATCAACATCATTACCTCTATTATGTGCCACAGAGCCCTGGCAACTTTTAGAAATGCCTCTGCTGCTGCTATTTGAGGCACCTCTGACATGTTAATGGTATGTTTCCCAATCAGACCTGTGGTTAGGCTTCGGGTGGGTTCTCAGTGAGGAGTTGCCTAGGTGTGAGCCTGCTTTCCACCTGTTCACATGCTTTTTACTCAGACAACAGATACCAACATGTTTAGCTTTTGTGAGCTAAATATCTCCATACTTTAGACTTCATAAACTGAGGGGTTTCTGCAGGGATGCTACTACTACTGGTGCTAGATGTTGCTGCACTACTAGTACTAGTAGGTGTCAAAGGTTCCACACTTCCAACAGCAGCAGAGACAATCATCATAGCTAGGGTTGTGGATGTTGAAAGCCTTTTTTTTGGTAGTTTCTCAACACTAGTGTGTCTGGCTGAGTGGAACTTGGACTTGGAAAAGGGTCAGATTTTCTTATTGTTTTTTTCAAAGAGTTGATAGACAGGTGCATTATTCTTTTTCAGTGGTGGAAGATTGAGTCTTTGCCTTTAAGCTAACTTTCTGGCCATGTCTCACTCTAAATTTCCTCTGTTTCTGAAAAAGAAGAGGATGTTGGAGGGGTATATCCTCGATCTACATAATCATCATCACCACCAGTAATTAAGTCATCCTCAACATCTCCCACAGCTTCTTCTCCACTACTTTTATATTCTTCTAGGCTTTTAGAGATCTCAATTTGTTTTTACTTATTCCTCTTATGGGATAAGTGTTTTTGTGCTTGTTTGTCTCTCTGTCAAATTCAGCAATTGGCCGTTCTTCCACTATGTCATCAACACTAGAATGTGAATCATTGTCATCTTAAGTGTTTTTAGATGGTGTATTAATAGTAGTGAAAGTTTCGGTGAGACTTTGACAAAAAGCCACTACAGGAGGAAAAGGATAGTCATCATTTATTGCACATACTACAGCAACCATGGCTGCAGTCAGTTTTTGGAGTACTATTTTACGCAAAAATGTCACTGCACTTTCTCCTACACCTTTAACCCCCCTCCCCTAATGCATTTCCTGGACATTATTCACCTACTGTGTGTATTTTTAGAGTGATGTTCATGCTACAATTGATCATATGTGATGTCTTGTCCTTAAAAAAATGCTTTCTCTTCTAGCCTTCATTTGCCTCAGTCAAAGCTCACACCAGTCATCTATTAGTCAACAAAAAAAAACATAAAAGACACACCTCCTTCAACAGCTTCTTTCCCCAGGCTCTCCTAACACAGAGATAACAGCCAAGTCATGAAGTAACCTGGATCAAGACTGAATGCGTCTCACACAAATGTGGGGAGTATTTGGGATAAATATCCTTTGCTCCCGTGCTCCCATGCCATCATTGTTCATGTCCTGCGGGGGTGCCAATAGTGCAGGGGCAACTTGTAGTATCAATGGATTTTATTTACCTTTTGGACTGCATGGAGGAGGGCACTCAGGGGGTTAATTCAACATTATTCATTGAACTGTTGCCATGTACGTGGTGACCATTAAGTCTGCAATATCAGAATGTTGCTTTATGGATTAGTGCAACATTCTGATATTGCCCTTTTGGTTATGGCGATATTTTTAACTCTCCCTTTTGTTGGTCACCCAATACATGGTGACATTTCAGTAGGATACCAATGGAAAGTGGCTTTGTTATGTTTGAGTATTAGTAAAAGCTATAGGTTTTATATATGGGGTATACGGGCATACATGTTATATATAAACAGAGTGCTCTGCATCAACTGTCACTCTGTACTACACATAGCACATTTTGTGTTGTGTACAGTGTTTAGGACCATTATGTACTATGCTTAGCACTGCTTTGTATTAATTTTGATCACTGTAGTAATTTTGATACATCACTGAAATGTGAACAGTGACATATGAGATATGTCACTACATAAATACACACACAAATTCCATTAGGTTGAGTCGCAGGCGGGGGTGGGGGGGCAGGAGGTCTTCTTCGATTCTCTGCTCAGGAGATTTCCTTTTGATTCCCTTTTCTTCTTTCACTTCTGCTTTGCTTTCCTTTGGCTTTGCTATATGATAAAACTGATGTAAACAGACAGGGGGAAAGAGAGGAGGGGAGTCTCTTCTTGTGATTATGGAGCAAATCATGAGGGAGGATGAACATTCTGTAAATTCCCATTAACTTAAATGGGGCTTTTAATTAATTGAATTCTAGAGGTCTGCAACATTTTGCTTTACAGTGCATTGAAGACTACTCTACTATTCAGATATGTTAAAAGTCCCATATAAGTCAACTGGGATTTCTTTTCCCCCATGCTGTAGGTGGTTTGCTGCAGAAATGCATCTCTTCATCTTGATGAATAAGGCCTATAATTTGGAGGGAAATACATTTTTTTCACAGACTTATAATGTAGCATAAATTAATTGACTTGTTTTTATAGGATACTCATTAAAATAGTTTTCAGATAATTGTGCTGTTGAAAATAAAGCATAGATAACACAACCTTTCAAACCACATTGTTTGAAACTTTAATGAAAAAGTAATCATTTTTATTCTCAGCATGCTACAAGATACTGCACACATCTGACCCAGCAGCTGCATCATGTACTAACTCTTGAGAGTCCTTGTGGAGGTGAGGAGAATTTAAATTAGTAGCTGAATGATACAACATTGGCAAGATAGCTATATACTCGACAGGCAGATGCATTTAAAAGGAATGGATTACTGTAAAAACTAAATATCTGAATACAACCTTTAATTGTTTAACTCACTTTTGTAAAAGTACATTTCAGAATGTTGGTATGTATTTTATTTTATATTTTTTCATATTTCTTCAGAGTTTAAAGACTTTATTTGTGTTTGTTAAAATAATTAGAAGAATGTTTAAGTTAAAACTCCCAAAGCCATACAAACTCATTTTGAGTGGTTATGTTGCTGTCAGTGCAGTTGGAAAAACTGAGACTCCTGGTAGGTCAGGGCTCAAAATTTCCACTCGCCTCCACGCATTTGGCGAGGAGAAATTGAGTGGAAATTGAAGCTCTTTATGAAAATGGCCCCTTTTCGCTTCTCTTGAGCCACACAGTGATACACATTCATATTCCCCTAAATAGAGCCCTCCAGCCACGTTAGTTACATCTTAGGTCTGTGTCAGAAGCTAGGGGGTGCCTGCGCCTGATTTTATATGCTTTCTCTGAGACACCGAATTGATTGGCTGCAAAAGCTTTGTGTGACATACTGCTAGACCACCCTTGCAGCCTCATCTGTGGTTCTTTTGTGCTGAACATTGCAGTCTCATGAAGATGCAGTAAGTGCCCTGCCTAGGCTGTGATCATCATAGGCTTTGTTCAGCAGAATAATGCTAGCGTGATGTGCAGCCAACCAAGCCGCTCTTCAGTCCCATTTGTGGGAGCTCCATCATTCTTTGCTTACTAAGACTTTCATGGACTACCAACACAGATAATGCTCACCATTACAGGCACCCAGTCATCGAATGTTACTCTGATATGACACTGATGACTGGGTGCCTGTAATGGTGAGAACTGTCGGTGTTGGTAGTCCTTGAAAGTCTTAGTAAGCAAAAAATGATGGAGCTCTCACAAATAGGGCTGAAGGGCGACTTGGTTGGCTGCGCATCACGCTAGCGATATTCTGCCTATCTACCAACTGTGCTTACTTGAATAGTGCTCCAGGTCCCAGGGTGACAGTGCTGCTGCTACCAATGCCCACAAAGTGGAGGCAATTACATGGCAACTTCCAGATCTCTCCAGGTAAAATGAAAATCCACTGATCATCAGCGGGATAATATGATGTTCAGCGAGTAGATGGACTTGGTAACTGGTCAGTCTTTCTTCAAGGCATGTAGTTGAACGGCAGTATCACCACTTAACCCTTGGAATCCCAGAGTGGTATCCAACACATTGTTTCACTGTGTGTTGGGTATCCCTCTGGCACTTAAATGGTTAATTGGTATGTTCTGTCACACTTTATCCCTTTTTATGGGGCAGTAGTTTATGCATTGTTATGGTACAAGTAATATTCAGTTGAGTTACACTTAGGTTTTTACTTTGTTGAACTCTTAATCCTTTGAGTGCCAGAGGGATCCTAGCACACTGTTAAGCACTCACAGGTTAAATGGTAGGGAAAGCAGTAGTTGTAAAATATTACTTTGGTTATCTCTAGTACCAAAGGGGTTAAAGGATAAATGTAGAATAATTTCATGTATCCACACATTGAGAGTGTTTTGCCTTCTACTATGGTAAATTTAAAGTGGAGTCACATACCTCCCAAGTGTCCCTCTTTGAGACCCAAATCCCTCTGTCCCTCTTTCCCACCCTAGTGTCCTTGTGTTTAGGAGATCACAGCAATAAAACTCACATTAATGTTTGTGTAAATGTCAGCATGTGTTTATAAATTAGTCTGTGTAAATAAAATACTTTGGTTTTACTCTAAATCACTTATTCAGTTACACAAAGGGGTGTCAATAGGCTATGAAAGAACGTAAAAATTCTGGGCATGACATTTTGCTTTCTTTCCTGCAGGTAATAAGGCAGGGATGGACTAGCATTCTCCTACAGAGCCACAAACAGGCCGGATCTGTGTAATATATCCTTAACCCCTTGAGTGCTAGAGAGGTCTCAAGATCATTAATATGCAGTGTTTTGAAGCCCTCACTTGCATCCAAAGGGTTAAAAATCTAGCCCAAGCTTACATAATATCATCAACACTGTGTTGCATAGGCCTAGGTTGTTTATGCCCCCTTCCTGCAGACATCTCTGGAAGCAGGGGACAGCAGTCTAGGAAATTGCTGCATCATTTTTCTTTCGTTGCACATCTTCAGACTGTGACATTACTGCCTCTGGAAGCCTAAGTCCTTAATTAACATTAAAAGGACACTAATGTCCCATGAAAAAAAAAAATCTTGTTTTGTACAGTTTAAAAAAATAAACTATGTGGCACAAATCCTGTCCTATCTCTCAAACCTTTACGGTTTGAGAGCTCTTCACATGTAACGTTCCCCCCTCCATTCCCTTCTCCTGACGTCAGAGCTGTACTGACAGCAGGAGATCCCGGGACCAGCTGGCGGCTCTGCAGCAGAGCCGAGATCGCTTTATTTAAAAAGAATTACTTCATTGGAAAGGTCTACAAAGTGTGCATGGTTTACAGCTATCACGAAAAGGCAAACTTTACAAGCGAATATCTCTCAAACCATGAAAGGTTTGAGAGAGAGGATTTGTGCCACATAATTTATTTCTACAAAACAAGAACATTTTGTTATGGGACATTCCTGTTATTTTAAGCATGGATGAAAATCATTCTGTTAGAAACATACATTTTTATTCACTTGCCTTTGTGATTTTTGTGTTATTTTTTTGATAAATTACCTTATGGTGGACTAGAATTATCAGGCCCATGTTTACTAAATAACCTCTACAAACTGAACAGGCCTCTTTAAAAGTTCTTTTTAAAAGAAAGGCATTTTACTTAAGAGAAAAAAAAAGCCTGCTTATAGCAGCATCCCTGATTATATCACTCGGTCTTGGTCTGGGACTGGGATACCTGATGAAATCTCATTAGAATGCACTGCAGGCTTGGTTTCCCAGTCTTTCCTGGCTGGCATGTTTCCTCTGCAACTATGTCAGCAATGGGGTGCACCCAATAAGAACACTGATTGGCACACCTGGTGAGACCTTGGGAAACAGTGATTTGTACACATGGTTTAGTTACACCTTGAGGGGTACACTGATTTGTATACCTGCTAACCAGATTTACAAATCAGTGTTCCCCTCAAGGTGTAACCATGTGTACAAATCACTGTTCCCCAGTGGTCCCCACTTCCCCTCCAAGGTGTGACTAGGTGTTAATTTTACTCTGAATAAAACATAGAACAACAGTGTAATTTCATCAAAGAGAACTTGAAATGAGTGGGGTTAAAGGAGGGGATATGGGTGGGGCTAGGCATGGAAACTGGTGGCTAGTAACTTTTCAGGCCTGGCTAGTAGCTCAAGACTTGAAATTTTGAGCCCTGATTATATATATATATATATATATATATATATATATATATATGTATATATATATCACTCCATACATTAGACACAGCTGTTGCATCACAATATGTTTTAGATGATATATCTAAGTAAATATTTGATGGTATTTGGTATTGCAATCGTGAACTAAGTTCATGATCATGATTGCCATTCTTTCTTGTAAAAATCCATTTAGTATGAACACTTTTGGAGCTTTGAACTTCTGAACTGTTTTCACCTCATCAAACAATAGAAAAGCAATGACATACATTTAAGTCAGAAGGTCTTGTGTGTTCTTGCACTGGGGAAATGCTATTTAATACAAATTTCCCTCCAGACTTGAATTCAGACAGAATCAGCTATCAGCTGTCACAGCTACAGTTCAGAGATGTGAACCTTTTGAACCTTTTTATGTTGCTTTTTAAGAAGCAACTAAAATAATGGAATGCAAAATTATTGAAACACTAACCAGTAATATTGCACATTTGAGCATAGAATCACAAATCATCTATCATAAGTATTTGAATGACATAATGTATTTCTTTAACTCTGCTGAAGAATTTCGTCAGACCATACATGTATTTGCATTTTTAAAATCATATGTGAAATTATTTAAGCCTTTATGGAGTGTATTGCTCACAATGCATTTCCCATTCCTCTCATTATTAAGGGGTTAATATGCAATGCAGAACATAATTACAGATGCATAGTGTGTTAAGAGTGTCTAAAATTAAATCAAAAGCATTTCATCAAGTTTAAAAAATGCAGTGGACTGCTTCATCAGAAGTTGTGGGCACTGTTACAATGAACTGAAAATACAGTGGATTAAACATTGAACTATATGAAAATGGTCAAATGAAAGAACCATTAGATAAAGATGTTTGTATTATTGTGTAGTTAGCTTAAATCTTTCTCAGTTGTTTTTCTACCCCAATTATATTTTATGAAATGTTTGAGGAATGACAGTTACATTTTATATTAAACTAATCCCTCTTAGGCTGAGGCTGATTGCCCAAGGCTGATTTACTGAGAGAAACTAGAGTAATTCTGGGGCAAAGTTTATCACAGCTATAGTTATAATTCAAATTGGACTTCTTTGTTAAATAATTATAACTTTTCAACACAATGACAAATTAGGTTTCCATTTGAAAGTTCATGATTCAGTGTCAGTCCCCACAATACCAATAAATTTTGTGTAAAGTTAAAGTCTACAAATAAATTCCCACATGATAAATTTAGCTGTTATCACAATGGAATAGATACTAATGTGTTCAAATACATAGAAATTATGGGGATCTATTTACTTTTGTCTTCTTGTTATAAAATTGAGGTTTCATTGTTATGGTTTTCCAGCACAGAAATCTCAGAATTGGATAATTCACAGATTTGACTGGCTACCATAGCTCATATTTGAATACAGCATACCTTACCTCGATCATGAGTGTAAAGTGTGATCGATCTAAACAAACTGGATATGGATTTGTCTAAAAATATTGACAAATGAAGGATCATTTTCAAAAAACAGTCAACGTCTTGAGCAATAAATTGTGCAAAATGCTCTTCATTTGATCAAAAACATTTAAAAAAGGTAGAAAACAAAATATAAAAAACATGAATTATGGGCTACATTATAGTTCTCACTCATAAGTACAAAAGTATGGAAATCTTGGTTAGAATTAATCCAAAATACATGTTCCCTTATACATAAAAGTAGAGAAATTTTAGAGAGAACTAGCTGAGCCATACAAGACAAACATACATTCACAAATTCCCATTGGTTTAAATAGGGGTTTTATCACCTAGAGTATTAGTAAAGCTTTCAGCATATTAAGAACAAATGCGATGGAGACCTTTCTATCACTCATGTGGCTGAAAGCTAATGGAATTAGTGTAGTTGTTTGTCCCAGATATGCTTCACTTATTTAAGGTTCATTGGGCAACTCCAAGTTGTCCATAATGTTTCCTACAGTTATGGTACATTATGCAATTTTATTCACTGGGATGAATGTATGCCACCAATTCTACTCTAAAACAGGTGTCCAAATTAATTAACATTTACTACAAATGTCTACTTAACGCCAGTTTACTAATCTACATACACCTCCCCTAAATATTGCTTCTGACACGGGGAGGTCAATGAAGTAGTCTGTAGCCATTTTGGGGCATTCTTTAATTCATCTCCGAATTTTATGCTATGTACTACAATACAATATTCAACCTTCTGAGTTTTCATGAGCATGCTGTAGGACTTGAGTATGGAGCTTTTTGGCATAAAATACCTATTATAATGGAGTGTATCTGCAAATATGCATTACTGTGTTCATACGCTCATGCTGTACTTAATTCTCTGAAGTGCCACCAGTGGCCTTAGTGGTTAACACCATGGGGCTATATTTGTCCCTGTGTTATTAAGTAAATGTTTCTTTCAACAATGCCAGTAGTCTTCTGAAACATTTGCATGAATCATGTCAAATCTGTTAGTTCTTCAGTATAATCTGCATTTTCCTTTTTTAATGCTGAACTAACAAATTAAATTCACTTGAGAAAAGTCCACATTAAAAAGAGAAATTAAAATAATATATATGTTGGATGAGATTCCATTCTACAAGAATGTAATTTCAGTCTGCAAATGAGTAAGAAAAACTGTACTTTTAAACCGTTTATCATCTCTTGCCATCAAATTCTGGCTGCTATGTATCCCAAAATTGGGTTGAACTATTGAAAACGAGCACTGGAAACCAACATTCTGCTATAAAAGTGGAGTAAAATGGCCTATGCAATTCTCTCTTTTTCAGCCAGAGTGGCCTTTACAGACATGGCAGCTCAGGGATACAGAAGCTTTCAAAATGGCCTCATTAGCTACAAAATGCAGTGACTACCTCGGCCCCCACCGCCCAGTGTCCCCAAGTTCACCGAACCACCTTCCCTAAACTCATCCAAATCCCACTTAATCACTATGATGCCAGAGAGACAAATTGTAAAACAAAATACAGTTTAACTACCATTCCAAACCTAACAGACTCTACCATTAGCAACTCTACTGTCATATTGACTGGGAACACAATGGAGGGGTTAGTATGTCAAAAAATAAAGATTTTGTTTTATTCAAGGATATAATGGATTTAATCCTTTGAGTGCCAGAGTGTTACACAACACACTGCAAAGGAATGTGTTGCAAACCCCTTTGGCACTCAAAGGGTCAAATACATTTTTTGTGATGATATCTTCTACCCAACTCTCCATCCTGCTCAGATCAGGATGGAGAGAACCTAAATTAATATGGTCCAGAGTTCCTTATTCATTTTTGATAAGGGGTCCCTTGAACTAGAGACAGGCAAAATGTTCCATTATTTTTCATAGGAATTTTCTCAGAAAAACATGAAATGAAAACATCGCTTTTTCCACCTTTACTTTCTATGGATGTTAAAATTCCTGAGGCAATAATACTGCTGATGCTGATCCAAAGTTAAAAGTGAAATTTGCTAGATGTCCTACAGCAACATAAGCCTTGAAAAAATAATTAGCATTAACAGTTTGAGTCTCTTTGACCTTTGAACATAACAAAAACCACCTTCTTGTACAACTCTGCATTCTTGAGAAATAACTGCAGCTTAGGATGTCAGTGAGGTGCAACAGATGACATAAGTTCTTTAAAAATGATGATTTAAACAAAAGAATAGGGCAGCATGTCAACCAATAGCTATAATGACACCACCAATACAATATATCTGTGTGCTCACAGTAGGTGCCTAGTAGTATTAGTAGTATTAAATCAACTAGTTGAAAAAAAAAGAAAAAACAGAACTACTTTTCATTGGCACTCTATCATTCCCCGCTTTATACTGTATAAGATAGATTTATAGCCACATTATTTATGCCGTTATTGGAGTAATAACTGTGATTTCTTAAGTAGTTTTTTAGGTGAAAACATGTGAGAAACCATAATCTTAATCTGTAGTCTAAAAATAATAAAATAAAAAAGTTGTGACTGATTTATTTAAAACAAAGAAATCAATACACAGACCTGTGACATATAAGTATATAGGGGCTAGGGAAATAAATTGCTATGTATCCCCCATAAATATAGGGAAAGGGTACACTGAAAATGTATTCATTTGCTCACTAATATATAATAAACATAGGATGGGCCAAAATATTCTTATGTGACAGTGCCAAAAGGCCATAGACATATGACTGTTATCTAGACAGCACTTACTTATCTAGAAAGCACTTTGTTTATCAGGCGAACCTTGATCAATTAATTATTATGTTACACTCAGTTCTTAAATAGTATAGCGGCACAAAGTCCCACGAACCTACCCGCCAACTACTTTCCCCATTTCTTTTGAAACAGACCTCCGTATACAAAAGAATACGCAGGTCAACTGGTAAACAGCAACAGTATGAGGAATTGTGCAGTACATCACAACCCTATAACCTGACTGCCATCCCAATTTCTGCTGGCTAACTAAACTCTATTTGCTATATTGTTGCAGAAGGCATTCTCAGTATCTTCCACATATAGATATACATTCAGAGTGATGTCTAAAAGCTGGAAAGTATGCCAAGGACATATATGGATGAAACCAAGGCAGCCTGATGACTTGCCACCATCCCAAGCAGGCTATATGTGAGCAACTAAACTAAAATTAATTATTTAAAGGAGTAATTCCTAACCTATCATTCCCATTTCTATAACCCTATAATTTTAAGTCACAGGTCTGAGAACAAAACATATTTCACCCGTGCTAGCGGGCTTCATCAGAGGCAACAAGAGGAACACACAAGATTTCCGATTTAAGTACCCTCACGGTGGATCAAAAGCATTATGTGTCATAAATTAAATTGAAGCTTCAGGATTGGTTATGTCTACATCAAACAAAATTGTGAAAAAGGAATCCTCACAAGCTTGTATCGATGTGGCACATGTTATAATAACACAGACACCCTCCTCAAACGCCTTTTATACCATGACTTTTGTAATTGATTTCTTTTTTAACTACCTCCCCATTCCCAGTTGATACCATACTTGGGACCATTGCTGTAACCAGTAAGTAATGTACATCATTAATCTGAGAAGAAGAATAGCTTACATTTGACAAAAATATGATAATGGTAAATACTGCTGTAGGACTCTCTCTCTCTATATATATACAAACACATCAATCACACCACACCAGTCCCACACCACCAATACTATACACATCTGCCACATTGTAAGATGTACTTTTTTTTGTTTTTAATCTCTTGACATCATCATGAATATAGGCCAAGTCATATGTTGCTGTAGGACTCACAACTCTTACTTTCAGCTACTTATTCCCCCGCAGCCCTCAGAAGAAGCAATGGTATGGTAGGAAATATTTCATCATGCAAACATAGGTGAAACATTTGTTGGAATTGGAGAACAGGAAGAACATTTTGCATAGGTGTAAAGGAGAAAACTTTCACAAAAAAGAAAGAAATTGTCAGTTTTTCTCAAAATCATCCGGGATATTTTTCTCACTTTTCTGCTTAGTTTTTGTTATTCAGTCTCAGTTGAGTTTCAAGCTCATCTAGCTCAGGAAGAAAACATCATCTTTCTTGACATTACCACTGTGTGCCATGAGACAGCTGTTGACTGTCGCACATTTGGGCCCCCTGCCCCCACAATCCCAACACTAATATTGCCAGCAACTGAATGAGAGGATGAATAAATTGTGAATAAATATCAGATTTTATGGTGAGCGCCCAGTCAGTTTTCTCTATTGTGTTTGGTTAATCCTAGTCTGAAACTGAGGATTATGAGGCACTACTTTAGGTGAATGAATGAACAGCATTCATGACTGTAAAAAGATTTTACATGACTGTAAAATCTTGAACTGAAGATAACCCTGAACCCTGCTCTGTGTCGGCGATACGGCGGGTCCGTCCGGGGCGTCGCTAGGCAACCACATCGGCGTTGCCACGTGAGGACGCGTTGCTCCACCATGACGTCAGCAGACCCCAGTACATAGCACTACAGGTGGCCCCACAGCCTATTCTGGCCTCTTCCGCTGACTCTGAACCCAGGGTTGCCCTGTCTGACAAGTTTCATGGAGACAGGTGTGGATACAGGAACAGCAGACAACAGGAAGGAATCTGGCAGGGAAGACCACAAGGCAGAAGAAGGGGTCCATCAGAGGAGACTGCAAGGCTGAGGGAGGTATCCAGCAGAGGTGACTGCAAGGCTGAGGAAGGATTCCAGAAGAGGAGACTGCAGGCAATGGAAAGAATCCAGGAGGGGAAAGGAGTCCAGAAGAAGAAACCCCTGAACTCCAAGAGCTCGAATAACAGAGCACCAGCTGCTAGTACACTCCGGGTATGTATTGGGGTCAGCTGACATCATGGAGGAGCAACGTGGCCTCACGTGGCGACGCTGACGTGGTTGCCTAGCGACTCCCCGGACGGACCTGCTGTATCACCGACACCCTGTCTCAAGTAGTTACTTGTGTAGTAACACAATGAAGTGCAAATTAAATTCTTCTTTCTTGGGTAGGTTCACACTTCTTTCTTGTGTGAATATCAATGAGAGTATCAGTTAAAAACTTTAAAAAAGAAAAAAAAGAAGCCAAATTCAGGATGTTTACTGGCCATAATGAAATAACCAAAATCAAAAGGGAAAAAAAAGGAATCTTCAGACTCTTTTACCAACCAAAATCCCAGCATGATGTAATAGAATCTGCCAGGTACTTACAGTACGTTGTGTGTGTGTGTGTGGATCCACTGCCGTTCAGATCTTTGTCACTGTTTTCTGGTAGTTGTCAAAACATCATTAATCGTAGTAAGCACTGGGCATTGAGGATTGTACTCAATAATGCCTAAAATTGAATTTGAGACCAAGTACAATATATATATAAATGTGTGTATACTGTTAGGGTTAATCACAATAAAATTAATAAATAAAAATAGTTTAAAATGACCCTTGTAAAAAATGTGGAGACATAAATATCCCTCCATCTCTCTATCCTGATGAGATCAGAATTGAAAGTGTGTTAAAATAAAATAAAAATGTGGGTTTTAGTCACCTCACCTTATAATATTTTCTAACTCCGAGGCCATGGATGTGGTACTGGGACCTTTTCCACCCTTTTGTGTGTTGGTGTGTGTGTGTGAGTGTTTCTGCACTGTTCTCAATATCCTACTCCTTCCATCTATGAGCTTGAACACATACTGTAAGACATGCTTAAACAGACAAAGCACAGAAGACAAGACAAAAAAAAGGGGGGGACGGGCAGTACGGGTAAGGAGACTTAAGTCCACAGCATAGGTCATAGCACTATGAGATTAACTGAGAAAATCTCTTCATATAGGGACATTATCAATTAAAAGTCAGAAAATTCTGATGAAAGCCAGATCCCAGATGCTCCAAATTTACTCAAGGTGCCCATGAGTTTAGTAGTCAGATGTTCAGTGGGGCTTGCTTTGCACCTACTCCCTCCTCCACAGTGCAGCTTACATTCCTCCCGCACCCATCCTCCACATTTTGGCTTCTCTTCTCATTCATCCTCAATAGTGCAAGTAACTTCTTTCCCTCACTCACCTTCCACAGAGTATCTCTCCTCCTTCTCTGACCCACACCCCACAGTTCAGATCACACTCTTCCTCACCTAATCTCCACATTGTTGCTCGTGCCATCCTTACCCCTCCCTGAATTATGCAGCCAAAATGATTTATGCTTTCAATCCAGTAGGGTCCCTGGCATTCTGATCCAGCTTTGGTTCTCAACATTGCCCCATTATAACCTTGGGTCAGCATCAGGCTATGGTGTCAATGCATAATGGACAACCCACCAAGGCCATAATAGGGCAATGCTGTGAACTGAAGATAGATTGGAATGTTGGGTACCAATAACTTCAATGCTTACATAAAAATGTTCCTTATTTGAGTTTAATGTGTGTGAGTGGGTATACTGAGTAGTATAAGTCTGTGGCTACTGAAAAGAACAAGGCTGAGCTGCCAGACAGTGTCAGCTTGTGGCTACCAGAGAACAAGGCTGGGCTGACAGACAGTGTATTGGGGGTTCTGTGACTACCAGTGGAACATCTCCCCTTCCCTTTGTTTGTCCTTGCACAGTGAACACACACATACATACAATTCAAAACATATACATACAAAGCATTTGGACTTTGATACAAACACATTTCAGCTAAACTTACTAACCAAATGTTATTGCCTGTGTAACATTTTATGATTGAAAATTAAATTTTAGAAATGTTGAATCAGCAGTTTCCTCTTCCATCATACACGCTTTAGAACTATTTATGTACAATGATATAGAATATGCTTAATTTGAAGCTGAAAAAGAAACGAAAAAAAATGACCCTCTTCATTTTATATTTCTTCAGAGAACATTGTGTAGGTGGGGAAATTTCCATGGAAACAAACTGCTTCTGGTAATAGAGAACGGAATGCTTTCTAATTATAACAAATTGCCATCAGTTAATAAAGTTTATTCTAAGTTACCAAAATACAAGTTTGTGATATTCTTTAAAAGCATTTTCCATTTCACTTTTATTGAAACCAAAAGCATAAGAACAACACAAGCACTGCTGTCATCTGGAGGACCATGGGCTATGTTTAGGGTGTCAATTTGCATCCAGTGGATTGCATCTCCTATATTATCAGCTTCCTGTACAATGAGCATAACAGTAAAGTGTATCATGCTTGTAGGCTATTGCCCATTTCTTTGACCTTATTGGATTATATTTGTGTTTAGTTTTGTATTATTAATTATTATTATTAATAATTTTGGGGACCAGTTCTTATGAAATACATTATTGAACTGAAAAAATTTCAGAAACATGCAGCAAAGCTGACAAAGGGATTGGAGTATCTGAGTTAAAAAGACTAGCGAAACAGGGTTTGTTTACATTAGATAAGAGATATCTAAGGGCTTATATGATAACTAATGATAACATTTACAAATCTATTCAAGGTCAAAATAATTAACTCTCCAAGAAACCTCCAAGAGGTCATCCATTAAGATCTAGAAGAAAGTCGCTTTAGGTTAAACAAAGGCAGGGATTTTTTTACAGGAAGGGTAGAAAAGTTACAGTAAACTTTGCCTCGGGATGTTGTGCTTACAAGTAGGGATGGGCAAAAATTTTTGCCTCAAACTGAAATTGACAAATAATGGCACTTTCTGCTTGGTGAATAATTTCCCACAAAAAGTGCAGTTTTCCCCCTTTTCCTGCTTTGTTGCCCATTGAAATCAATTGGAAGAAACATTTTTCTCCACCACACAAAAGTTTTCTACAGCCATATAAAAGGGTGTCAGGCTCTCATAGCATGACATTTTGTGTTTGTGAGAGGAGAGAGCAATACATTTTTTGAGCTAGAGAAGATAGGAGAATTGAAGTTTAATTTAGGGAATCTTAAGGTAGGACATTTGTTTTGTTTATTAGGAGAGTCAGTGGGGCACACAGGGGAGAAGAAAGGAGGAAAGAGGTTGGCCCCAAATACTCCAGAATTCCATGTGACTGACTGGCAAGACACAGGCAGCTAGCTAGGGACCTTTGCTTGCTGATCTTGCTGTTATTGTCTCTGTGCTGGGTGGGGAAGAATTTGTTGATTTTGTTTTTCAGTTATAGTTTTTTTTAACAGACTGTAATAAGTCAACAGGGTGGACAACCTAAAAAAAAATGAAGAACTAAATATATTAGGTAACAGTGACAGACAGCTGACTGGGCTAATGCAAGGCATCATACTGCTCCATCAGTTGTGTTGTGTAGCGTACAGTAAAAGAACACAGTGTACTTGAGTAACATACAGCAAACGCACAAGGGGAAGGGGCAGGGGTGGAGCAATGCAGGGACGTGAGAGTAAAGCAGTAGTTCAAAAACTGACTGCAGCAATGGTTGCTGCAGCATGTGCAATCAATGATGATGATCCCTCTACCTCAAGGGAGGATGCAGTTTGTCAAAACTAGTTACAGCACCACCAGTCCAGTAGAAATAACCCTTATAAGAAGAACACTGTAGATGATAAGTCGCATTCAAGTGATGATGCTGGTAATAGCATAATAGAGGAAGGTGTAGCATCTGAACCACCTGCTGCATCAGATAGTGAGACAAACAAGCACCAAAACACCCATCCTCAAAGTAGTAGGGAACTTTGTTATAGTAAAATTAAAAAGAAATTGTTTGAGATCGCTCAAAGCTTTGAGGAATACATGGGTAGTGGGCAAGAATTGTCAGGTGATGCTGATGCTGCTGAGGAAGACCTAATGATGACTGATGTTGATGCAGATCTAGAATAAATCCCTCCAGCATCCTTCTCTTGTTCAGATACAGATGAAGTTGAGAGTGAGGATGATGACATGGCTATAAGGTTAGCAGAAAGTCAAAGGCTGAATCTTCCACCACATTTCAAGAGCTATGTGCCTGTCTACAAATTGTTTGAGAAAGCCATTGGAAAGTCTGACCCTGGACAAGCACATATGTCAAAAGTAAGTCACCCTATTAGTCATCGTCAACATCATTGCCTCTTCAAAGTCCAAGTCCCACTCAGCCACACACACCTGTTTTGAGTACCTAGCAAGAGCAATACAGGTTATTAACATCCACAATGTTAGCTATGACAAGTGCCTCTGCTGCTTCTGCTGTAAGTGTGCACCTTTGACACCTAGCAGTACTGGAAGTAGAACTGCATCAACATCTATCCCCAGTGGTAGTAGTAGCAGCAGCACCACCTCATGGAACCCCTCAGTATGGAGATACTTCATTCAGGATCATCAAGCTCACCATGGTGCTATATGTTGTCTGTACAAAAAACACGTGAGCAGGGGGAAAGCAGTCTCACACTTAGGCAACTCCTCTATGAGATCCCACCTGAAGCACAACCACAGGTCTGACTGGGAAGCTCACTATCAGCAGGCCAAAAGTGCCACAGCTAGCAGCAGCAGAAGCACTTTAAAAATTTCCCAGGGCTCTAGGGCAGGAAAAAGAAGTAGTGAAGTTATTTATGTGTCAGAGAGTGTGCTACTACCAGTGCCAACAGTTAGTTCAGTCCAAATAACACCTATGTCTCCTGCTGCAGAGAAGTATGACAGACAAAGCCAGGGCAAATATATTAACAGCAGCACAGATGAGGAGGTGAGGGAGGGATGTGAAGAAGGGTTTCCACCATCTACACCACTGCTATGAACAATAAGTAATGTGTGTCAATAATCTGAGAATGAGGATAGAGATTTGATGACAATAGTAAAAACTATATACATACACAAATCACACCATACCAACCAGTATCCCACCACCACCACTACAATACACATCTGCCACATTGTAGGTTATACTTAATTTTTTTTATTATTTGACATCATCATCATGAAAATGTTCCAGTGTCACTTAAGCAAGAAGTTAGTGTTGTGGGAAAAGGACAAATGCATTCTGCATGCTAACACATTTTTCAAGGCTTATATTGCTGTAGGACTAGGTGTGGGCGAAAGTTGTCGCCGTGTTCCTGTGGGAAATTTTGTGAAAGCCATGTTGTTATCCGCTTTTTCGTGGGAAAATCCGCTTGAAAACTACCAGTTAAAATTTATCGCCATTTTTTTCAATGGCTAGAATGTTTTCGCCCATTGATTTACGTTGTTTTCGCACTTCCACTATAAAAATGTGACATTTTCGCTGAAGGCAGACACAATAGAAGCAGCTACACATTGAGATAGACATACTGTGCTGTTCTCTTGTGATATTTTGCAAAAAGTGAGGCAGGAGACGCACATAGTGACTCCTATCACTATGAGCAGGGTACAAAATGATCAATGGAGGAGCTGGAAGGACCATTACGTGTCCCCTGAGTCTGAGGAGGAAGGGACCACTACTGTACCAATCCTGTCCAGTCCCCCCAAATAACCCCAAGGGATCTTTAATGGGAAGGGAGGGAGAAAAGGGAATGGGAAGGAAGGGAGAAATGGGAAGGGAGGGGGAAAAGGGTAGTACTAGTGAGAGCAGGACAGGTCAGCTGTCTGTGCCTGCTGCCAGTGCCACTATTTCTGTACCTGCAGCCACTAGTGTTGAACCTGCTGCCAGTGCTTAACCTTCTGCTAGTGCTAAACCTGCTGCCACCAATACTTTGCCTGCTGCTAGTGTTTCTTGTAGTACTCAGGGGGGAAGGAAGGAGAAAAATATGCCATGTGTGACAGCAGGGGACCCTGTCACATTGCTTGTCACCTCCTCCAAGCAGCAGTGAGATATCTGGAATAGAGCAGCAGCACTAGGGACTAGTGGTGATGGTGGTGTTGGAGAAGCTGGGGTGGAAGAGACATTGATGGCCTTTTTTATCAGAAACTGAGAAGGAATGTGAGACAGGGATGAGAATGGGCATCTCCACCACCAAAAAGTAGTCAGCTTTTGAAATTAGCAGAAATTGTAACCCTCTAACTTCTGCTGCTGCTGAGATGAAAGGGCAGCAGGGTGCTGAGGAGCAGGCTAGAGTGCCACAGACCACAGTGGACACAGTGGGAATTGGGTCAACAAGTAATGCGGGACTAGGACAGGTTCCACTTGCCAGCAGTACCAATACTCTTCCTGATCCTAGTTGCAGTGCTAAATCTGAGGCAGTAGCAGCAACATTATCTGCTGCCACAGAAAGTGAAGGGGAATGTGGAGGACAAGAAGAAAGAGGCCATTCTCCTCTACCTGTTCCCTATCCCTCCCCCTAGAAGTCATGGGTGTGGGACTATTATTCTCTTCCAGCAGGCACAGTGAAGTCATCATCAACAATGGTACAGTGCAAAATTTGTGACAAGTTAGTGAGAAGGGGAAAGGAGGGAACACACCTTGGCACAAAAGCCCTGATAACACACATGAAACACAGAAACCATAACATTTACTCCAAACATGTTAAAGCCATACACCTATTACAGAAATCTAGCACCGCTGTTACTGTAACCCGTGACTCTCCAGAAAGTTAGAGATCAAAGAGGAGGAAGAATAAAGAAACCCAGACAGACACTGGAAGTTCCATGACGAGCAAAACAACTAGCTCGCCATCAACATCACATTCTTCCTCTAGGGTAACAAGTACATCTCCTGCCAATCCACCTGAGGAGATTCCATCCACCAGAATATACTAGGATTCTGGCAGGAAGGGTTCATCTTTACTATTAAACTGTCAGCAAGTTGTCATGTGTCCTTATCGGGGTCTGGACAAGGGGTACAGTGACAGCAGCAGTACTTGGTTTCAGGTGTCATGGTGTTTGGATACAGTTGCGCCCCCATATGTTATTTACCACACACACACTCACTGTGCACATTGCAGTTGCTGATGAGAGCCACAGTTCCTGCTCTCATGGGAAAAAAATATATTCTAATAAAAACACACCCATGATTTTGAAGTAGGGGCAGGTGGAGAAGATTTACTGGCCAAATTCTTCTTTTCTCCACATAGACTGGGGGCTACTTATACTGTTACTACTGCCTCAGGCACATCACTGGAGTCAGTCGTTACTGCTATTATTGATCCCATTCCCCTTCAGCTGCCTAATCATCCTTCTGCTTAAACATCTCAGCAGCAGTAGTACGAACAGCAGTTGCAACTCAGGAGGACATTTGACAGTGGCCACTGGCCAACATGACCTGCTGGCATTAGGCCAGTAGGGCATTTTTATTTCTTTCTCAGGGCTTGTGTTTTGGAAAAAAAAACTAATCCTACAAAAAAATAAACAATTTTTTGGGGGTTTGTTTCTAAGAAGCCTAAATCCTACAAATCATTGTTTCCTTAGGGATTGTGCCAAACTAGCTAAAGTCCTACAAATCAATGTTTCTTTAGGGTTTGGGCCTCTAATAAGTCTGAGTCCTACAAAGGCCTCTAACAACAAATCAAAAAAATCATCCTCTACAAAATAATAATAACTAGTATTTATTTAGCGCCTTTCTCCCAGTGGGACTCAAAGCACTTTCCGTGCAAGCTCTCGGAATTAACAGAATCGGCAGCTGAAATAATAGATGTTATTATTACCCAGTCAACGGTACTCATTTATCGACCTTGGAAGGAGGAAGAGCTGAGTTGACCCAGTGGTTTGAACAGGCTCCATAGTCAGGGAATTTACCACTGAGCTATCTCACCAGCTACTCTATTAAATCAAGTATCAGTCCACCCCAGCGGAAGCTTATGTCAGGGGGTTCCTGTCTCTGTCACTTTAAATACAAATGTCTTATTTTATTTATTGATTTATTTTTTTATTAACTGTCCACCCAATAGCAGTCAAGAAAGCCCCCCAAAACAAATTCCCTGTTAAAATGATTCAGTCATTCACCAACACAGGCACCCTCCTCAGACCCCTTTATACCACATCTTATGGTTTTTATTTTATTTTATTTAGGATTTCTTTTTTATTAAGTGCCCCCCAATCCCAGTAAACAACCCCCCAAAAACATTCCCTGTTCAACGGATTCTTTCCCCACACCCCACCAACACAGACACCCTCATGCCCCTTTTATACAATGCCTTTGGAAAATAAAATATTATTTGTAATGTGTTGTGTGTAACTTCTATGTTCCCATTGATTTCAATGCGGAAAAAAAGCAAAAAATCTGCACTTTTTACAGGAAATTTTTCGCCAAGCGGACAGTGCCATTTTTCTCTGATTTCAGTTTGAGGAGGAAAGTTTCACCCATCCCTATGTAGGACTCACAACTTTGACTTTCACACACTTATTTCTAAACTACAGCCCTCAGAAGAAGTAATATCACAGTGGAAATGTAATACCTATAGGTATTACAGTTGTGTCTTTGAATATGTTTGTATGATATAACCTTGTATGCTTCAACCATTTATGTTTTTTGTATCTGTCAAACATTATTCAGCAATTATGTTATACTGGTCCCTTGTTTCTTTGTCAAGTAGACATATATATGGTTATTTGCCAGTGTTGTCTGCTTGTTATTCACAAATATCATATTTATTAATTAACCCCTTCTATATTCGTATTTGTTCCTGCCATTTTATGATCGTTCCTTGCAGTTAGTTGATGGTGATGTTTGACTAGTATATAAATATTAATAAGACACTAGGTAACCAGTGATATCAATGTGAGTATTTATATTTGTGGATATCTTTTGGTTAGTTTTATATGTGTAATTATTTTAATGGCTTTTTTTGACAGATTGATTTTTTCCATATATAACTGGATTTACCAGAGGGCGATAATTGTATTCAATTGGATTTACGAGGAGGTGATTTAATTATATCCATTTAAAAGGGTAATTTAATGACAATTGTTATTAGTTACAATTTTTGATGGTTTTAATATGGTGAGAAAAATGTGGGTATCTTTGACAACATCCCTCCAGATTTGACAGGTTGATATAGTCTGGAAGTTAATAAATGAAAAGCAACAATGAAAAAAGAGTTGTTATGTTGGTCTTTTGTTTTGTCAGAAGGGTATAAAAGCAGCTAGTTAGCCTGCTTGTGCCCACTTACCCTTTGGAAAATTAATTTTAATATCAATATTGGTATTCATGTTGTTGAATATATATGTGGTGAGTCGACCTGCATTGTTGCCGAATAATAACACTGGTATTAGTTTGAAGTCATATGAGCCAGAGTGAAATCCAAAAATATCTTGGGAATTTCAAATAGAGCACAAGAGAGGCTCAAGGGATAGAATAAAAATGATGGGTGACAAGGGACAACCTTGGCGAGTGCCATTCGAGATGGAAAAAGGGGTTTGGGAGTACTCCATTAACCAGGACATACGCTAATGGGGCAGAGTAAAGGCTAGTGATGGAAGCTAAGAGGCAGGGGCCAATACCAAAATGGAGAAGGATTTCAAATATGTAGTGCCATGAGAGTCAATCAAAAGCCTTCTCCGCGTCGGTGGACAGGAGTATGGAAGGTATACCCTTCCATTTAGCTAAGTGGAGGAGGGAAATGGCTCAGTATTGAATCTAGCTTCCCTACCCGGAAAAAATCCACATTGGTCTGAGTGGAGCAGTGAAGGGAGATAAGGTCAAAGTTGATTGTCTATGATTTTGGCAAAGAGTTTCAATTCCAAATTAAGCAGTAATATAGGACGGTAATTACAGCAATTTGTAGGATCTTTTCCTGGTTTGTGTATCACAACAATGTGGGATTCCAGAGTTTGATGTGGGAATGGAGAGCCTAACATCACAGAATTGAAAGTAGTTCGGATAGGGTCCAAAAGAGATTTTTGGAAGTTTCTATAGTAGAGAAGTGGGAATCCATCTGGACCAGGACTTTTGTTCGGCTGCATAGTGCGAATAGCTTTGAGAAGTTTTTGTTCAGAAATTGGGGCTTCCATGGATTCATTCTGCATTGGGGAGAGGGAAGGTAGTTTGGCTTTAGCCAGAAAGGCTGACAATCTATCTTTCCACTCCCTAGAGGGGGGTGAGGTAGAGTCAGAGATATTATATAGTGCAGAGTAGAAATTTTTAAAAGCTTCAGCAATTTTCAGAAAGGATTGGAATTTGTTGCCAGAGGAATCCTTTATCAGTGGGATATAAGAAGCTTTACGTTTGTTTTTGATGAGTCGTGCCAAGGACTTGCCACATTTGTTGTTAGCTAAGCAGGCGTGAAATTTGGTCCACATATGTGTCTTAATAGCAGAGTCATGTAAGATCGAGTTGAGCGAGTTTTTGGCTTTATTAAGTGCAAGTAAAGCTTCGTCAGATTGGGTCTCTATATGGACTTTCTCCAAAGACCTAATCAAGGTTAGATGTTCCTCAATCTTATGACATCTTGCCCGCCTCTGAGCAGCATTTAGCTTAACAAATAATCCCCGAATCACACATTTGTGAGCTTCCCAAACCGAAGGAGCGGGAACTTCCGAATTGGAATTAAGACGGAAATATTCATCAATGGATGAAGAGATAGATGTGATAGTGTCTGAGTCCTGAAGCAAGGATTCATTCAGTCTCCAAATGCGAGATGAGGGGATATCAGAGAAAGAGCTGAGCGTTACCGAAGTTGCTGAATGGTCCGACCAAGAGATCGGGTCAATATCTGCTGAGATCAGATGTTGAATAAGAAAGTGAGAGAGAAAGATCAAGTCAATTCTGGAGAAGAAGTCATGCGGGGATGAGTAAAATGTGTATTCTCTATTTGTGGGATGAAGAAGACACCAATCATCTTAAGAGCTGTAGATCAGAGAGTTTGGTGCAAAGACGTTTGACATGAGAAGCCTTGAAGCAAAGTTTAGAAGAAGAGGAATCAAGGTGCGGATCAAAGGTAAAATTAAAGTTGCCACCCAAAATAATGCAACCTTCTAGATGAGGGTCTAGCAAGGTCAGAGTTTTCTGGAGAAATGCGATCTGATTTGAATTAGGCCCATAAAGGTTGAGAAGGAGAAAAGGCTTTTTGTATAAAAGACCTTTCAAGAGCAAAAAAGCATCCTTCTGGGTCTGATATTTGTTCCAGGAGTGTCTATGGAACAGACAATCGAATTAAGATACCTATCCCTCTTTTCTTTTCACGGGCAGAAGAAAAGTAAACATGTGGATATCGTTTGTTGAAGAAACGAGGAGCGTTAGTAATCGAGAAATGAGTCTCCTGAATGAAGATAACGTCAGACCGCATTCTCTCACATTCACGTAGAGCTATGGAACGTTTTCCTGGGGAATTAAGCCCCTTCACGTTGAGTGAGGTGAGTTTGAAATTATGCATGGTGGGTGCTATCAGATCTCTTTATTTAGAGAATGCAGTGAAGCACCAGCTCCACCCCACCAGAACCCAGCCCCCCCCGATGAGAGAACAACCAGCACAAAGGGGGAAGAAAAAAAAAAAAAACCACAGGCCTCACAGAAGTGTGAATTTCCCCTAGAACTGGAGAAGAAGAGGGAGCCTATGGTACCAAAAGAGGTACTCAATATCCAACATAAGATATAAGATATGAGTAAGCTATATATGTAGGCAGGTGCCCTAGGCATTTTGGAGGGTGGAGAGTGCGAGTGAAAGGAGAGAGAGGGGGTGTACGTGTGGGTGGACCCAAGAGCAAGGGCAATAATTCCAGTACAGGGTGAAAAATCACTAGTGCAAGAGATTAATAATTGCCCTATCACGTCAACTGAAAGAAAGGCTGAAGTGATGTAATAAACAACCAAAAGGGAGGATGAATAGAGGATTATGGAAGAAGCAGAGGGAATTATCTAAAGATTAGACTAAAAGGCGTGAATTGCACAAGGTGCACAGAATACCTGGTAATGTGGTCAACTATTATGGGAGACTGGATTATTGCTAAAAGCTAAAAGATATAAGGGACTGTCTGGGGGAAGAAGATTCTGAGCTGAAAATAGTGTGAAGAATCTGCCGTTTGCCATTGTCCACAAGAAGATCTCATCAGCACTTATATACTGACCCAGATCCCCTTGCGGAGGTATTGCCATGCCCCAATGAATCTGTAGTATCAGTATGCAATTATATTGGAGGTCTGTCACATCCATTGTGACTAAGGGGTGACTCAGGTGAAACTCATGTAACTAGAGTGGGGAAGTGAGCACACACAAAAGAAAACAGAGACAGTGGATATGGCCAGAAGGATGTATTAATGAGGAAGACAATCAGACAACAGTATTTACTGGTTCAGAGATAATGCAATACAGTATATAATAGGAGAAGTGGGAGCCCCCCCAGCAGGAGTTTCACTGGTAAAATATCTCTAGATTGTGGGCCTTCCCTCTGGGATGAGACATTAGCCCTTCCAGATATTAGTGAGAATCTGGTAATAAGATTAGGAAACAATCAAAGGAGGGAATGGCGAGTGGAAAAAGCAAGGCATTAATGAGAGAAAGAGGGCTTCTCGCTGAGTGAGCTCCCACAACTATACAAATACATACAATATTCAATTAGCTGTTATCTGATGATGATAAGGGGAGTTCTGTTTCTGAATAGTGGTCACAGGGCACTAGATTTCTCACAACTACATAACATACAGTCTCTAAACAGATCTAGGTGATGAAAGTAAAGTGCAATGGGAGGGGAGGCTCATCCTCAAGTGCACTGTTGGGAGGAAGGTATAAAAGAGGGGTGAGCCAGATGGAGGGAGAGAGTTAAAATAATATCAGTTGTGATGTTTGGCATTCCCAAGGTGATAAAGGCAGTGAATGGTGGAGAGGACTCAACACCACAAGTTTGTAATACTGAGAAAACTGTCCAGCAAAGAGGAACCTGCCATCCAGAGCCTGCTGCACTTGAACAGTAGCCCCCACGGGCATATTAACGGAGCAAGTAGACTGCCAGAGCTTGAGCCAATAGCCCCCACGGACGTAATGGAAGTACCTGGATTGCAAGAGCTTGATCCAATAACCCCACGGGCGTAACAGAGGCAAGTGGATTGCAAGAGCTAGAGCCGATAGCCCCCACGGGCGTAGTGGAAGCAACTGAATTGCAAGAGCTTGAGCCAATAGCCCCCACGGGCGTAATGGAAGGAACTGGATTGCAAGAGCTTGATCCAATAGCCCCCACGGGCGTAATGGAAGCAACTGAATTGCAAGAGCTTGAGCCAATAGCCCCCACGGGCGTAACCACAGAGACGTGCACAGTAGCAGCCAGAGCCGTACCCCTATCAGACGCGGTAACGGACTACAATGTACTGCAAGGAGAGGAACGGCTCAGCACCAAAGCATCACTCTGTACTAGACTGAAGGCTCAGAACCGGGACACAGCTCTGCACGGGTTAATGGCTCGATAGTTGGAACACAGCTCTGCACGGGTTAACAGCCTGATAGTTGGAACACAGCTCTGCACGGGTTAACGGCTCGATAGTTGGAACACAGGTCTGCAGGAAGCGGCTCAGAAGCAGGATCTAGCACAGCACAGGTTAACCACTGCAGCCGCTCACGACAGTAACTGGAGACAGTCACAATGTCGCCGTGGCGACAGAGGAGGCTGGAACGTAGGATGGGCAGGTCACGGAGCAGGAACGTCAACAAGCCGGGTCGAATCACGGAGCAGGTTCTCAGACAAGCCGGATCAGGAAACGAGCAGGAACATCAGCCAGGCCGGGTCAAATCACGGAGCAGGAACACAGGAACGTAGTCAGAGTAAGACAGGTCGGTACACCGGAAATCAGGAACGCAGGAACACAGCACAGCAAAACTGGCTCAGGAACACCACGAAAGGGCGCCTGACAGGTGCCACTGGCCCAGTATAAAAAGGTCACCAGGGGCGGGCCAAACAGGCTCAACCAATCGGAGCGCAGCACAAGCGAGAGTGACATGAAGGGAGTAACTGCACCGTGATAGTGGGTGAATAAGAATTCACTAAGATCTCGAGGAAAATCCAGTGAATGATATCTAATGAGACTAAGTACTAACTAGTGAAATCAGAATGATTAAAGTGGTGAAGTGTCAGGGAGTATAAAGAGGGAATTAGACCTGTACGAGCTCCGTGGTGCAGGAAAATGTACAGACATCAACATATGTAAATCACTAATAAACTTTCACATGAAATAGGAGGAAAGTAAGGAAGAGAAGCCATTTCCTATTATTGGTATAGTAACCAACTGGTACAGCGTCCACCCAGAGATCATCACATTCCCTATACCTACTTAGAGATCTCTTCGTGGGGTCAAGTATGAACCAGAAGGTATCTTAGTGCATATTAGGGGCATAGGCACAAGTCACAGAATCTTCCTTAACACATACTATAAACTGAGCACTCTGAATTACTGTCACGGTTTGTTAAGACTCTCAGACGTAAGGTTTAGGTAAAAACATAACTTTATTGAAAAGTTAAAGGCAATCCCATAGGGTTTTCATACACATACAAACAATACATAGAAGATAATGACAATAGCAAATAGGTTCTACCGGCCTTGCCAAATATACCGGGCAAAGAAACCCAGGCGAGTCTGGAACAAGAGTCTCTACCGGCCCTGCCAATATACCGGGCTGGGCAGCCTAACGGGATACCAGTGTAGTAGGCTCTACCGGCCTTGCCAATACTGGGTAAGGCAACCTTAAGATGGAATAGTAAGCGGTTCTACCGGCCTTACCAATATACCGGGCAAGACAGCCTGACGGAATACCAATGAGTAGGCTCTACCGGCCTTGCCAATACCGGGTAAGGCAACCGTAAGGTGGCAACGTAAAAGGTTCTACCGGCCTTACCAATATACCGGGCAAGGCAGCCCAAGGGAAGGTGACAACCACAGTGACCTAATGACTGTCAGATGGTAATGACAGTAAGATGGAAGATAGAGGCTACCAGGTCAAATGGTTTCACTGTAATCAGAAACTCTCGTGCCCATATACTGTAGGAATCAATGCTGTTTAGGACTGGACAGCGCACTCAGAACCATCAAGTACCTGACTGCAAGTCAGGGAGTAAACCAGCAACCTACGTTAGGAACATACAGGCAGAATGAGAGCCGCAAGGCTTAGTGGAGCAAACCAGCGTCCGCACGCTGGGACCAACAGACTGTAATGTGAGCCGCAAGGCTAATGGAGCAAACCAGCGTCCGCACGCTGGGACCAACAGACTGTAATGTGAGCCGTAAGGCTAATGGAGCAAACCAGCGTCCACACTCTGGGACCAACAGACTGTAATGTGAGCCGCAAGGCTAATGGAGTAAACCAGCGTCCGCCGCTGGGACCAACAGGCTGAATGTGAGCCGCAATGCTTAGTGAAGCAAACCAGCGTCCGCACGCTGGGACCAACAGGCGGAATGTGAGCCGCAATGCTTAGTGAAGCAAACCAGCGTCCGCACGCTGGGAACCAACAGGAGGAAATGTCGCAGAAGCGAATGAAGAACAATGTCGCCACAGATGCAGGAACTGGAAGCAGGAAACAACAGGAACCAGCAGAGAAGATCAAGCGTGGCAAAGCAGACTGGCAGCAGGAACATCAGCTACTGATGAAAACAACCGGAACTGGACTGGAACTGTCATAGCAGGCAGGAACTCAGGAACAGGTCGACTCAGGAACTCAGGAACTCAGCAACAGGCCCAGTCAGCTACTGTAGCAAGGAGGAAGTGGATGCTGTCAAAGACACCACGAAAGGGCAACCAGAGGGTGCCCAGACTGAGTTTAAAAAGGCAATGTGAGGCGGGCTGAAGGCAGACAGCCAATGGGAGCCCCCTACAGGTGATAGACACTGAATTGCAGCAATCACGGGCACCGTGATAATTACCTAATCCGCTGAAGCGCGGAGCAAGAAACAACTTTGAGAATACAACATTAGTCCACTTTGCTCATGGCAAGTCCCAGGTGATGCCCAACTTGGAGATGTAAGGAACAAAGTCTCACCATAGTGGCCGATGAGAGTCTCAGTTCTAGGAGGCTTGGCCGTTAGGTGTAACAACTGGAGGGTGAACATCTCTCCGCAGTTTCTTTGATGTAGAAGGTGCATCGGGCGACCATTCCAGTCTCCTGTGGGCTTTCGGGATTGTGGAGGAAGCAGGTTGAGGTTGTGAGGGAGGGGGAGGTATTCCAATGGACGTGCAGAAACTTGGAAGTTCTTCTGGAAACCTCACTGAGTGTGTTACTCCATTGTGTTGGACTGAAAGAGCAAAGGGGAAGTTCCATCAGTACTTGAGATTAAGACCCCTGAGGTGATCTGTGAGAATTGCAGAGATTCCTCCTCAGATAGAGCGTATGAGGGGACAAATCCTGAAAGAACTGGATCTTAGCTCCAGCACAAGGCGGGAGGGCTCTGTCTCTACTTTTTTTCATGAGACGATCTTTAATTTCAAATCTGTGGAAACAAATAAGTTCATCACGTGGTTGACCGTCTTCACGGTGCTTAAGTGCACGATGGATGCGTTCAATAAGGAGAGGGGTTCCAGGTGGGCCCCCAAGCAGGCTCAGGAAATATGGGGTGAGACAGTCTCGCAGCTGGTGGGGTGCGTGCGATCGATTCTGGGAGATGTCTGACTCTCATGTTGGCTCTACGGCCCCTGTTCTCCAAATCATCCATCCGGAGACTGAGCTGCAACACTAGATCACGTTGTTCAGCTAGAGCTCCACCATCTGTTCTAGCTTCTCTTCCAGGAAAGCAAGGCACTGGGTTAGTTGCTGGCAATCGCCTTTGATGGTTGCAATGTCAGCTTTAATTGGAGTTATAGAATCCTCCAAGATATTCCTGAAGTCGTCCTTAGTCGGTATACCAGATAAAATGGAGGAAAGTTCCTCTCTAGACAAGAAAGCTTGAGTTTCTGACATCGTAGGAACGGTTGAAAGTAAGGTAGGTAAAGAAATGTCCTGGCTTGAGGTGTCTGGAGCAGAAGAAGTAGGTTGCCGAGCACACTGCTCATCTCCAAAGTAAAATGGCACCACGGCGTTCTTTGAAGCGACGACCTCCGGGCGAAGAAGCAATCTAGGTGGGGTAAAGATCAGTCCTTCTTCTTAGGTTTACCCCTCATCCGTCGCCAGGAGTAAAAGGGAAGGCAGTAAAAGGGTTACAGTATCGCAGGGTAAACTGGAATCTCAATAAAAAGCTGAAAAACAACTCCCGGGTCCAGAGCACACGAATCAAGAGACCAGCGCCATCACTGGTCAGGCCACGCCCCACTTAGCATTGGTTTTTAATGATTGTCAGAATTGGTTGGTTGGAGCGTAGGAGCAGGGAATTCTATCTCTTGCCAGACACCCTTACCCGGTGGTCCACAGAGGTAGACAGGTAGAGTCTTGGTAGGAGTGGCAGCATGGGAGTGCAAGGGTTAAACATGAGTGAAGTCAGGAACAGTTCAAAAGGTCAGAACAGGCGGCAATCAGGCAAAATGAGTGGTACAGGCAAAGGTCAGGAAACAGACAGGCAGGGTAGTCCAGCAGGGAGGCCAAAGGTCAGGTAATGGATAATCAAGCAAAGGGTCTGCAGCAAGGCAAGCAAAGAGTCACTGAGAACTAGAGACTTAGAGCACACAGGAACCAAAGCTATGAAATACTGGAGAAAAGTGAACACAGCCTGAGGGTTTTTTATAGTGCTGCAGGTCTTAACCCCTCCTCTCTGCTGGACAAATTTCTCACTGGATTGGCCACCAGAGGGGAGTGTCACTACAGCACCTGTCTCAATGTTACTTTGGAGGCACTTTATTGGTGGGCAGCTGATAATAGCGGCAGGCTCTACCTCCCCCCTACAGGTGTACAACACCAACTGCTGGTCTCTGGATTTCTTCCCTGGGGCTCTCTTAACATTAGCCCATGGTTTTGGCCTACCACGCTACCATGATCGCGGGTAGATGCCTCTACTTTAGGCTGTGGCTTTGGCCTACTCAGCGATCACGGAGCATCCGGGAGGCCCACAGAAGCGGTGGATGGCTGGAACTCAGAAGTAAAGGCTAGAGGGGCATGACAGGTCCCCCTCCTATGAGCGACCTCCAGGCACGTCTAGGTGCTGGACGTTCAGGGTGTGCCTGATGGAGTGCTTGAAGGCGAGTTGGAGCATGGATGTTGGTAATTGGTTGCCAGGATCGCTCCTTAGGTCCATACCCTTTCCAGTGTATCAAGTAATCCAATCATCCTCGTTGTACACGTGAGTCCAGGATTTCTTGGATCTCAAATTCCTCTGCATCATTCACCACTATAGGGAGAGGAGGAGTAGGCGGTCTTCTTTGAGTAGTATCGGGTATCCATTTTTTGAGGCGTGAAACATGGACTGTAGGATGGTACACCATGTATTAGGTAATTGTAAAGAAACCGCAGCAGGGTTAATAATTTTTGTAATAGTGAAAGGTCCTAGGACTTTGGGTCCCAATTTCTTGGTAGGGCAAAACATCTTAACATGGGCTGAGGATAACCATACCTTATCCCCCACCTGGTATAAGGGAGAAGGTTTATGTCGTCGGTCAGCTTGGTGCTCGTAGGCTAGTCTTTTTTAATGTCTCTTGTAATAGAGCAAAACCCTGGTTTAAGAGCTGTATTCGGTCTGTGACTTGAGGAACCATAGTCGTAGTAGATAATTGTACAATAAACGGTGGGTGATAGCCATAGTTTGCCCTGAAGGGTGACATGCCAATAGAGCCGTGAAGATGGTTGTTATAGGCATATTCTGCTGTAGGTAGTAAGGAAAGCCAGTCATCCTGAAGGTGGGTGACATAACAACGCAAATACTGTTCAACAGTTTGGTTAGTTCTCGCTTTCTGTCCATCAGTTTGAGGATGATGTGCAGATGACAAGAGTCTTTGTATACCCAAACCACGACAAAAGGCAGACAAGAAAAGGGAGGTAAATTGGACACCACGATCAGAGAGGATAGTTTGCGGAACTCCATGAAGATTAAATATTTCTTTGATGAATAAGTCTGCAATCTCAGTGGCAGTACTTAATCCAATAGTGGGGAAGAAGTTTGCCATCTAGGTTAGGCGGTCTACAACCACCATTATAGTGGTGTGTTGTTGTGATGGTGGGAGTTCCACAATGAAGTCCACAGTTAGATTAGCCCAAGGACTTGTTGGTACTGGTAATGGTTGTAATAACCCAGCAGGTCTTGAGTTAGTGCCTTTGGATCACCCACATTTATCACATGATTGTATGTACTGTTCAATGTCTTTTTTCATACTAGGCCACCAAAATAAATGTTGTGTGAGTTCTATGGGTTTTCTTAACACCTCCATGGCCAGCTAATGGATGGTCATGTACCTTATAAAGCACTTTGGTACGCATAGCAGGAGGAACGAAGATTGTCTTTATACAGAAGCCAATGTTTTTTGGTAAGACAAAGATTTTGGAACAGGTAGGAATCCCCTTGAGAGTGTGTCTGCAAGGCTTTTAAAAGCAAGGAGTGCGTAGCCAAGAAATGACCGGGTTGGAGAATGGTATCAGTCTCTGTATCAGTATGTGGACAGTGTTATCGGGACAAGGAGTCAGCTTTTCCATTTTGTGACACAGGTCTGTAGGTAATGTGCAGAGTACATCTGGAGGAAAAACAGTGCCCATCTGGCTTGTCTGGGACATAGATGGCGAGCTCCTTGTAAATATTCCAAATTCTTGTGTTCAGTGAACACAGTAACTGGATGGTTAGCTCCTTCCAGGAGGTGGCGCCATTCTTCCAATGCCATCTTAATAGCTAACAGTTCTCTGTCACCAATGCTGTAATTGGTTTCTGCTGGGGATAAGCGTTTGGAAAAGAGACACAGGATGAAACGTTTCACTCTCTCCGATAGGATGGCTCCTGTGGCTGTCTCAGAGGCATCAACTTCCACAAAGAATGATCTTTTAGGGTCTGGTAGTATAAGTAAAGGGGCTGATGTGAACATCCGCTTAAGTTCATCAAAAGCCTGTGCCAGGCCAAAGGAACATGTTAACTGGTTAGCTGGGTGATAGGAGCGATAATTTTAGAGAAACCATGGATGAATTTCCTGTAGAAATTTGAGAAACCCACAAATTGTTGTACAGTTTTGACAGAAGTTGGAACAGACCAATCCAAGATAGCAGATACTTTCTTAGGGTTCATCTTAATATTCCCAGGGTGTAATACAAATCCCAAAAATTCAACAGACGTTGTCTCAAATATACATTTCTCTAATTTTGCATAAAGTCCATGTTGCTGTAGACGAGAAAGGATGCATTTCACATGTCCCCGATGAGTTGTAAGTGACGGTGAGTAGACCAAGATGTCATTGAGATACACCACTACAAATATGTCGAACATATCCCGGAATACATCATTGAGGAAATGTTGAAAGGTGGCAGGGGCATTAAAGAGCCCGAACAGCATGACTTGTTATTAGTAGTGGCCATACTGTGATTGAAAAGCTGTCTTTCACTCGTGTCTTTCTTTTACCTGTACCAGGTTATATGCTCCTTGCAAGTTCAGCTTGGTATATATTTCTGTCTCTCTGTGTCGGTCCATTAATTCTGAAATTAAAAGTAGTGCTTGTTCTTGATGGTAACCTTGTTAAGCTCTCTGTAGTCCACACATGGGAAGAGACCCCTGTCCTTTTTTCTAACAAAAAATATGCCAGCTCCGACAGGGGAAGCAGATGGTCTGATGAATCCATTCTTGCGGTTTTCTTCTGTATTGTCTTTTAATGTGCTTAATTCAGGTTCTGAGAGAGGAAATACATGACCAAATGGTATGGGAGCCCCAGGAAGTCGGTTTATATGACAGTCGTAAGGACGGTGTGGGGGGTAGTTTATTGGCTTCTTGTTTGCTGAAGACTTGACTATAAGCAAGGTAGGGTATCAGTATTTCCGATATCTCAGAGGAAGTAGCATGCAAGGTGGAAACTGAAGTGTGAGAAAAAGTTTTTTCCTTTACAGTAGGAAGATACAAAGGTAATTTGTCTTGTAGACCAATCAATAGTGGGGTTATGTGTTTTGAGCCATGGAAGGCCAAGGATTATTGGAAATAAGGGTGACTAAGCCAGACTGAAACTAAGCTTCTCCACATGTTTCTCTCCAATGCTTATGGTGGGAGGTAATGTTTCTGTGGTGACAAGGCCGGAATTAATGTTGCTGCCATCGATGAGAAGTATCGTGAGAGGTTGTTTCTTGGGTTGTGTCAGTATGTTCAGTCTTTGGGCTAACTTGTAGTCCAAGAAACAGTCGCTGGCCCCAGAGTCAATGATAGCGTCTTGTGGAATCTTGTTATACGTCCACTGTAGAAGAGATAAGTGAGGATCCATTCCACCAAGAAGTAGCGGGTACTGAACTGGATTTGGCTTACCTCTAGCTTCCAATTCAGGACAGAGAAGGACTTTATGACCGGAACCACCAAAATAAAGACAAAGGTTCATGCGTCTTCTCCTATTCTTTTCAGTCTCTGTGAGTGGTCCACGGGTAGCACCCAATTTCATGGGCTCTTCTGTAGTGATACCGGGAGTAGAGGAAACAGGTGCAGGAGGATGAAGTGCAGAGGCTGAACAAAGAGGAAGGATGGTAGTATTTCGTTCCATACGTCTTTCCCGGAGTCTCAAATCTATCTGGGTTGCCAAGATGAACAGATCATCCAGTTCGAGCCAACTCGTCCTTTAATGAATCAGCAAGGCCCAAGCAGAATTGGTCACGCAAGGCAGGTTTGTTCCATTCTGTCTCTACTGCTACCCTCCGAAATTCTGAGACGTAGTCCTCCACAGGGTGAGTCCTTTTTGTAGAGATCTCACAGCGGCCTCTGCAGTGACTCTGTTATGGGTGTCATCATACAAGACCCCCATTGCATGACAAAAGGCAGTCCAAGAGTCTAAAATAGGCCTATTGGCATGTAGCAGGTGATGCGCCCATGACAGAAGGGCACATGTGAGTAGTTATGTGGTAGTACGAACTTTAAAAACACTGAGAATTTTGTTGCGGGCTAAGGCAAGACATCACACTCCATGAGTTGTGTACTGTAGAGAGTAAAAACACACACGGTAGTTGAATAATGTGCAGTGCACACGCAAGAAACAGGGAGAGGGAGGAAAGGTGGAGCAGTGCAGGGATGTGGTAGTAAAGTGGCAGTTCAAAAACAATCTGCAGCCATGGTTCTGCTGCATGTGTAATAAATGATAACTATCCCTCTCCTCCCTGGCAGTTTGTCACAATATCACCAAAAGTTCCACGGCCACCAGCACCAGTACAAAAAATTCATATAAGAAGAACATTGAAGACTATGAGTCGCATTCTTGTGTTTATAATGGCAATAGCATAATGGAGGAAGGTGTAGCAGCTGAGCCAACTGCTGCATCTGACGGAGAGACAAACAAGCAACAAAACACCTGCCCTCAAAGTAGTAGTGAACTTTGTGAAAGTAAAAGTAAAAATACATTGTTTGACACCTCTAAAAGCTTAGAGGAATATAAGGGTAGTTGAAAAGAAGTGATGGGAGATGCTGATGCAGAGGATGACCTAATAATAATGATGCAGATCTAGAACATATCCCTCCAGCATCCTCCTTTTCTTTAGATACAATTAAAGTTGAGAGTGAGAATGATGATGAAAGACAAAGGCTCAATATTCCATAACCGAAAAGGAGCACTGTGTCTGTCTATAAACTGTTTGAGAAAACCATTAGAAATGCTGACCCTGGACAAGCAAAGATGGAAAAAAGTACATATTCATCCTATCACTCATCAATCAGCATCATCACCATTTCCAAGTCCAAGTCCAACTCATGATCTGTTGTCTGTGAAAAAAGCACATGAGCAGGAAGAAAGCAGGCTCATACCTAGGCATCTCCTCTATGAGATCTGATATTAGCAGGTCAGAGGTGCCACAACTAGCAGCAGCAGAAGCACTCCCAAAAGTTCCCAGGATCTGGGGCAGATAAGAGAAATAGTGATGTCAGAAAGTGTGTCACTGCCAACAGTTAGTAAATTCCACATAACACCTATGGCTCTTTTTGCAGAGGAGTATGATGATGGTGGGTTTGCTGTAGGAGATGAAAAGAGTCATAGACTGTCCACACGTCCTGCTTCTACCTCTACTATCTCCTCTCATCATGTTGTTAAAGCAATAAAGTTATGGGGTTCTTTTGTCTTGTCCTGCCAACCTAAATTGACTGGGTTCCTAGAAAGGAGTCAAAAACTTTGCAAAAACATTCCCAAAGTATACCTATGGAATGGCAAGGTTCCCTAAATGTTGTCAGTGGATAGGCTGCCATATTCTTTTAGTAGAAAACAGAAGTTTCAGAGAACTTATGTCATGTGTAGCTCCACTCTGGCATATATCAAGCTGCAGTTACTTTTCCAGGACATTTGTGCCTTAATTGTACAAGCGGAAAGCGAGCCCACATGTATGAACAGTAGCGCAGATGAGGTGGAGGAGGGATGTGAAGAAGAGTAGCTACCATCTACCACATTTGGAACCACTGGTTTGACAAAAAAAAGTAATGTGTGTCAGTAATCTGAGAAGAAGGACAGCTTAAATTTGATATAGGCATGATGCAGGAAAAAAAAAAAATATATATATATATATAGGAAACATAGGCAAAACATTTGTTGGAATTGGTGAAAAGGAGGAAAATTGTGCACTGGAGAAAAAGGAGCGAAAAAAAGCGAAAAATCATAAATTTTTCTGGAAAAGATATGGGGGAAATGTTCACACTTTTCCCCCACCCCTAATAATCAGGAACTTTGTTTTCTTATAATTGGATCTTTACAGTACTGGTCAGAAGTCTGCATAGCAATAGTGTGTTACATTCTGCTCTTTACTCTTTGTACCCCTTTGTACTTTGATGACATGCACTGTCATTTGGCTATTCATTCTCTATTGCTATGTGAAAAATGCAATGGCTTTTGGTTATTAATTAATAAATAGTATTTTAATGCAAAAATGAATAAACACAGGCTACATTTGTATATCAAACATTCAATCCTTTCAGCCAAACAGCAGACCAAACACTAAATTATATATATAGCTCACATTAAAAATCTTGGAAGTAACAATATATTATGTTGATGAAACAAAGCTTATTAACATGCTGCAATCTAGATTTTTAGATTTTTGTATATCTACAATTTTAGCTCCAACTAGGAGTACTATATACACATGCATTATATGGAAGGAACATTTAAACTACTATTGTTATGAATATGAAACTTTGTCATCATAACCCTTTAATACATTTCATTAAACATCACTGTAAACATAGAATTAAATACTTTTCCATTTTACTATAATTGCAAAACATATGTAGTTAGTTTATGGCAAGCAATAATGTTCAGCAAGCAAGCAAGCAGAGAGAGAAGTAGAAATGTTACATGCCTTTATTTGTGTTTACTTATAAATATATGGCCTGTGATTAGGTGCCAAATAATATTATTTATCTTACTTTTACATTGCATGCTTTTGCATTTATTATTAAGGTAATTTTAAAACACAGATCAGTTAGTGCTTTTTTCCTGTGATGCTAAAAAACACTGCATTAGATATTAAAATACAGGGGTAGCAAAGTTCAGTCTTCGTGAGACATGTAGAAGTCATGGAGACCGCAAAATCCAGAATGAGTTACCTAAGTGACAATTAAAGCTAGACTAATTAAATAACATTATATTAATTTTTAAATACATGTACATCTGAATTGTTTGAGGGGCATGATGGCAACATAATTTGGCATTCCTCTATTGTCTTATTGTGAAGGGAAATATGTATCTACAGTTTAATGCTGCAGTTTTCCTTTTTAATGATGTATACTTCATTTGTACTAGTTAAATTAAGAGCCGTAACAATATAATGATAATATTATTAATTTCACATATAAATTAACATGATATAATGCATACCATTGTGGCAATAAAAGTAGAGAATTTAGTTTTGCATGTTGTTTTATTTTACACTTTTTCTAATGAAAACTATAGTGCTCTTTGATTTAATCAAGCAATATACAGAGTCTGGGTTCAACAATTTAGTACTGAAAGGTTGCATGTAAACATAGTAATTAGCGATACTTCTCCTCTTTTCATTTGTAGATGCCTGCTAAGTATTTTTTGTTTACACTTTTGGAAACTAACATTTACACATGCTGTTAAACCACACAGAAGTAAGTAAAGTATATGTCTGCATTGTAGAAATTATATTATTTGTTTTTCTTCAGAAAATATACAGAGATATGGGGGGTACAAAAAATGAAAACAGTGTTCAATTTTCTAAATAAAATTCACATATTAACCCACTGTGAATGAAAAGGACATTGAAAACATTTGATAATAAAATAGTGTTAATAATTTGGGCATTTTATTACCTGTGTATAGATATGTATGAACAAAAAAATATTAATATTTGCATCTATCTATATATAATGTTTACTTCAGATTAGCTTCATTATGGAAGAAAATAATTATTGAACTGGGTTTTGTCACTACCAAATAAATGGAGGAAGCTTTTACAGACAATATAAGCTGAGTTGGTAATTTATTCTAAATAATGGCAGAAATCAAGACTGAGGTGTTGTGCTCCACAAACACTTTCAGTATTGGTATGCAGAGCAAACACTTTGTATAGTCTATTGCTTTTTCATGCAGCCATTGAGGGCTAGGATAAGGGAAGTGACATTCAACATTGTGTCAGTAGTGACATCCAACAGTTTATAACATTATAAATTAACAACGGTAATTATATTAATAGAACAGCAACACCTAAATGATCTGAATTTATATACATTTAAATGGCAGGTACTTCATGTTAGCATCTTTAAATACTTTATTTTTTTATTTTTTTTAAAGCTTTATTGAGAGAATGTGAAGTACATCAACAAAACAATACAATGTAACACATATTCTGGTACATTGACTTGACACAAACAAAGATCGATTATCCTTTGAGAAGTTGCAAACCAATAATGACACTAAGGTAGTATACCTGTACAATTCACTTGAAACTAACAAAAAATATAAGAATACTAGAGATGACTGAAGGTGTTCATCTAGACAATTATCTGAGTGTGGAGATGTAGGATGTGGATGAGGACTTGTGAAACGTCAAGTCTTTGTATGCTGGAGTAAACCTGTTTAGTAAAATGTTAGAAGCGTAAAGGGAGAAGGATGAATAAGAATGAAAAAGAAAGAAACAGAAGGAGGAAAGAGGTAAAGGAAATAGAGGGGGAAAAATGTGAAGAAGGGGAAAGGAAAGGGGAAGGGGAAAAGAAGATAGAGAAAAGAGGAAAGTGAGAGAAGTGAAGGAAGGAGGTGGTTCCCAGGGTCAATGTCCATATCATCTCAAAAGTGAGCTGTGTGAAATAACGATCAGATCAGCCAATGTCAGAGGTGTATCGCCTACAAACACCGTATAGCGGGACTGACCTATGAGAGAGGGAAGATCTGACAGCAGTATACACCTGTTAAGGCCAGTCAGACCATATAGAGGTGAAATTAGACAGAGATGCTGTAGATATGGCATGGCATTTTTCCATATTTCGGATGGATGCAACTTCAACTTGCCAGAGAGAGGGGGGGAGGGCTACTGGGTTCTTCCAGAATTTCGGGATTAGTGACTTTGCAGCATTAAGAAGCATGGCAATAAGACTTCTATACTTATAAGGGAAGGGCCTAGCGGGATGTTGAATGTGAAAAAAGAGGCATAGTAGAGGATCTAAGGGTAATCGTAAATGTAGAGTGGTGTTTATCTTATGTAACACTTAAGTCCAATACGTGACAATAAGTGGACATGTCCACCAAATGTGAGAGGGAGAGCCCTCGCTGGCATCACATCTCCAGCAGTGTAAGGATGAATTATTGCGTAAAAAGGAAAGATGAAGTGGAATGCGATGCCATCTGGTAAGTATCTTGTAGTTTAGTTCCCTTGTGGCTGTGTCCCTCGCATATTTAAAATTATTCTTGAACACTGTATACCATTGTGAGAATTCCAGAGAGAATGCCAATTCTTTCTCCCAGTTTTTCAGAAAGTACAATTTAGGAGCTTGTTCATTTGAGTTAAGTATATTATAACTGAAGGACAATGATCTGAAAGATTTGGGAGGGTTTTTAATGGCGTTCTCAAAAATAGTCAGACTCCTGGGCCTGTATCCCGACCTCCATTGCTCCTGAATCCAATGATGGATCTGTAACGTGCACCACCATGGCATAGGCCTGTTTGTTAACATTGTTTGAATTGCAGAGATGGAAGGTGGCATGTCAGAATTACTGATTGAGTCAAAAGTGTCTTTCCCGAGCACTGTGAGTGCTTTAAATAAGGAGTGCACCTTACCAGGAGGGAAGTCAGGGTTACCCGAGAGAGATTTGAGCGGAGAAGGGACCGGGGAGATGTCCCTCAATCCGCTGCAGGCATCCCAAATTTGTAATAAGTGGCCAAAAACTATATGAGATTTACACAGTAGAGGACGAGAGTCTGAGTTTGCAAGTAACACCTGTAGTGGGTTAAATTGGTTCAGAGAGTAAGAGAGAGTTCGAGTCCAAAATTTAGGAGGATCACATGTCATATCAAAGACTTTTGCTAAAGCTGCTGCTTTGTAGTATTTAAATATGTCTGGAAGCGCTAGACCGCCTTCCGACGTAGATCTAGTCAGTATATCAAATCGAATCCTCGGTTTTTTATTTGCTCAAATAAACAAACTGATCATAGAGGACACGGTATGAAGGAACCTCCTGGGAATCTGAATAGGTAAGGCATTAAATAGGAATAACAGCTTGGGAAGCAGTACCATTTTTATGATATTGATTCTCCCCAACCAAGATACATGTATATGCCTCCACCTCTTCAATTCTCCTGAGAGTGACGAGATGAGCGGAGTAAAGTTAATGTCCGGTAGAGACGAGAGATTAGGGGATATATGAACCCCTAAATATTTAATATGATCATTAGACCATGTAAAGGGAAATGTGGATTTCAATTGTTCTACCTGTGCCGAAGGTAAGTTGATATTTAGAATAGTCGATTTTGTAAGGTTTATTCTAGCTTGGGAAAACTTAGAGTATTCCTCTATGAGTTGTAATAGTGAATGAAGGGACGTAGAGGGGTGAGAAAGGAGAAACAATGTGTCATCAGCATATGCAGAGACCTTGAGGGGTCTATCCCCATACCTATTCCCTGGATAGAAGAGGAATGCCTCACTAAGCTTAACAGTGGTTCTAGTGATAGGATGAATAAAATGGGCGAGAGCGGACACCCCTGTCTTGTGCCGTTGCTTATAGGGAAAGCTTCCGACAACACTCCATTCACCAAGACCCTTGCCGTGGGACCCACATACATGCTTTTGATGCCAGCCATCATATTGGGGCCTATCCCAAAGTGACGGAGGACACCCAACATGTAATCCCAGTGCACCCTATCGAAAGCTTTCTCTGTGTCAGTTGAAAGTAGAAGAGACGGTATTTTATGTATCAGTGCATGTTGAATAGTTGAGAGGACAATTGTTGTGCTGTGTTTAACCTCTCTACCTGGAGCAAAGTCGTTTTTATCAGGGTGCAATAGTTTTGGTAAGTAGCGTTTAAGTCGTGTGGCAAGGATCTTGGCGAATATCTTCAGATCAGTGTTTAGTAAAGAAATCGGACGGTAGCTCGCACAGTTCAGAGGATCTTTATCAGGTTTATGTATAACCACTATGTGTGCCTCTAGAGATTGTGGGGGAAAGGGAGTCCCCTTTAGTACTGCATTAAATGCTGCACACATATGTGGCAAGAGTGAACCCGCAAAAGAGTCATAATAGCAAAGAGAAAAGCCGTCCGGGCCTGGGCTTTTCCCCTTAGCAGTGGATTTTAGGGCCTCTCGTATATCCAAGACTGTGATAGGAGATTCCATAGTGTCAGATTCGTCTGGTGTCAGCACATTAAGCCTCGCTTTGTCCAGAAAGGACTTTAGTGCGTCCATCGGTATTGTAGACCTGTTTTCTGGATCATCATGTAAATTGTAGAGACGTTTGTAGAAGTCCCTGAAAGTGGCTGCTATATCTGGATATGATGAGACGGGGGGGACAGAGCGAGGCACAATACGCGAGACCAAAGTTGACCTACGTCTAATCGCGATGATTCTGGACAGCATCTTTTCACACTTGTTACCCGCTAGATAAGCGTGGTATTTACACCACATGAATGATTTAGTGATATTATCCTTTAGAAGGGAATGTAATTCTTCTCTCTTATTAATCAGGGTATGTAAGTTCTCAGGTGTTGTGTGCTTAATGTGCAATAATTCTAAGTTTCTAATTTCAGTGATGGTATCTTGTATGTGTTGCAATTTCTCCCGCTTCTTGTGAGCGCCAATTTTGATAAGATGTCCCCTCATGACACATTTATGTGCCTCCCATTGTATGGTGGCAGGCACGTCAGCGGAAGAATTGTCTAAAAAATAGTGACGTAGATGTGATGACAATTCCTCCTTCATTTGGGGAGAATGGAGGAGGGATTCGTTCAGTTTCCAGTGTCTGAAACAGGGCACATCAGGAGGAAAGTCAAGGGAGACAGAAATCGGAGAGTGGTCCGTCCAAACCGCCATTTCGATAGTAGCGTCTTTAAGATAATCAAGTAGGTATTGAGAAATGAGGAAATAATCTATCCTACTGTATGAGGAATGTGGGTGTGAGAAATGAGTGTATTCTTTGACAGAAGGGTGAGTTGATCTCCAAGCATCAATCAAGTGTCTGAGTGATAATTCTTTGTGAAGGCGGCGCAGGTGAGTTTTCTTAAAGGGGGATTTCCCTGAAGAGTCGTCTAGTTTTGGGTCAAGAGTCATGTTAAAGTCACCTCCAACTATGGTATGCCCTGATGAACCATCATCTAGAAGGGACAGATTTTTCAGTAAGAAAGAAAGTCGGCCATCATTAGGAGAATAAATATTTAGGAAATGAATAGGTTTATTCGAAATCAAACCTTTGAGAAGCATGTAACGGCCTTCTTGATCTGTCACGAGTTCCAGAAACGTCCATGGTAAAGAAGAGCGGATAAGAATACACACTCCTCTCCTCTTGACCTGTGCCGATGAGAAGTATGAAGTGGAGTGTTGGCAGCCTGGAAGTGGGTTTCCTGAATTAGCACAATGTCAGCTCCCAATCGCTCAAAATCTTTCAGGGCTAGGGCTCTCTTCTCAGGTGTGTTTAAACCTCTGGCATTGACCGATATACCCTTAAGAGATGGCATAATGAGTCTTTAAAGACCTTCGGGAACCGACCCCCCCCCCCCCGAGAATGGGGAGTATAAAGATAAGAGGATAAAAAAGAGCAGAAAGGAAACGCCAAAAGCTATAGCAACTGAAAAAGAGTGAACATTGTGAATTGCAAGAAGTGTCCTTGAGCCTGTGTAGGGCAGGACCGTGGAAGAAAGAAGAAGACAGGTGAGAATGAGTGTAAGGACGAGGTGCGGACAAGGTGACCTATGTGAAATATGGAGGAGTGTAAATGTAGTGATATGGGATAGTGAAAGAGGTCCCGAGTTGTCATGATGCATGAGTAGAACATACATTGGAGTTATACTTTATATAAAGGAGTATGAGTCATATGCATATTATACCTGAGGGAAAGATGGAAAAAAAAAAAAAAAAAAAAAAGAATACGATGTACCAACACACAACAACATTAAAATCTAAACAACAAAAGTGTTTGGTGAGAACTGAGCCATTCTAAATGGCTAAATATGAACAGTAACTAGGAAGAGTAAATTACTCCGCTATGAGGTACACAGGATTCAATCAGAGATGCCACCCTGTCTCGTAAATAAATAGGAATAATTGTAGCTGGGGGGGGGGCTCAAATCCCATATCCCCAACCTCCATCACTCTAATAGTAAAAACTAGCTCGTGGCTGTAGTAGTAGAAGGCGCCAGTGGCACTAAAACAGAAGTAATCAAACGAAAGAAAAGCAAGAGATGTCATTTATTCATGAGACAGGGCATGTCAACAGTGTATTAAAAACATATTGGTAACCAGGATGCATTCAAATATAACAGTGCTTAACGCCTTGCTACAATAATAGTTCCCCCTCCTCATTTACAAATGCGTGCATACTTTTGCACATATATATATACCTTCCTGTATACACACAATTTCCCCGTAACTTTCTTTTTGTGTCGTTCTCCCTTCCCATTCTCTACATGCTATGTCCCTTCTACAAACACACTCTACCCCCTCTCTTCACTCCCCCCCTACCATCTGCGTTCTCTTACCTTCCCCGATCTCCCAACCGTTCTCACTCCCCCTACGTATTCCTCCTTCCACCAACCGTCTTTAATGCCCTCTACCTTCCTTCCTTCCCTCTACCCTGTCCCACACCTCTGTCAGCCTATCCTTCCACAATACCCCCCTTCCGAACCCACAATCTGACTGCCATACGTACTTATAGTAAAAAGAAGGCATGCTCACCAATTATAGTCTAAGTCCTATGATGACAATGTGTGACATTAGATGCAAAAAAGGTCCATATTGCATTGCTACCTGAAGGAGAGAGTTTAAGCTAAGACGCCTTGAGATGTACATCCAAACCTCCTAACATAGAAGGAGCCCACATCCCACCAACTAGCAATGTGTCCCATCTCCCCCCATCTCCCGAGGGTCAGCAAATCCAAAGAGGGTAACATGACAGACCACGCAGCAAGCACCGACTCCGGATTATGTATGTGATGTGCCGTTCATGTTAGACAACTGATTAAAACATACACATTTACATTAGGGTCAGCAAATAGAACAATGCCCTATGTGAAAAAATTAAACTGGGGTCTGAGAGATGGGAGGAGATGGGGTAGAGTCATATAACTTACGAAAACCAGTGGTTACAACCGTCCATCTGATGTGTTAGACAATGAAATGTGCATCAGTCCTCCTGAAATATACTTCAAACTAGTAGTATGGGAACCGAGTCCATCCATGTTTGAGGTCATCCAGGTCAGTGTCTGGAAGAGTTAAAGACAAAGTTCTCTGTAGAACTGCAAGTGATAGTTCTGTATCTCATATTCCAGCTCCTTGTGTTAATTCAGTGTTTGCACGAGAATCAGGGTCCTCCACCGGTAACAGAAGGCTGTGCTTCTGTGTTCATTTCCAACCGCCTGTGTTTCTTCTTATGTGCAGGAGAACCGGGTGACCATTCCAACCGCTTATGCGATTTTTGCATCTGTGGTGTAGAAGTCGTCTCAGGAATATCAGGTAAGCTGATGCCCAGGTCGAGCAGAAAGTCAGGATGTCTCCAGATGTACGCAGTACAGCCGTGGTACCATTAAGTGTAGTGGAGAGGGAGAAAGGGAACCTCCATCTGTACTTGATGCCTTGGGAGCGCAACAGATCCGTCAGGGGTTTCACCGATCTACGTAGGCTTAAAGTGAAAGGAGAGATATTGTTAAATATCTGAATATGTGCTCCAGAGCAGGTCAGTTGCGTAGATTCCCTTACTTTACGCATAATTCTTTCCTTCAATGCGAATCTGTGAAAACATATTAAAACATCCCTTGGAGTATCTGGGTCTTTAGGTTTTAGGGTACGATGTATCCGTTCAAACTGAATGTCTTCAGAGGCCGTATCACCTAGTAAGTTGGAGAAGAATTGTGAGAGGACTTTGTCCAGGTCTTGTGGAGGCACTGCTTCGGGCAGATTTTTTACTCTCAGATTGCATCGGCGACCTCTGTTTTCCACATCATCCAGTTTCAATTTTAGTTGAAAAATCTCCTCTCATTGTTCATAAACTAGCCTATCGACCGAGCTGGTGTGGTCAGAGGCCATTCCAAAGTTTTCCTCGAGCATCACCACTCGTTGTGTCAGGTGAGATATCTCCTTCGTCACTTTCGCTAATTCAGCTTGCAGCATGGCCTGCATATCTACCATGTATCTGTCCAGGTCAGATAGTAGTAATATCGGGCTGTGTTGTCAATGAGGTAGCCATTTCCACTGATCTCTCGGTGGTTGATAGCAAGTCTACCGGCTGGACACTCCGGTCTCTCCCTGCTGATTTCCTCTGCCCAACTGAATCTGCATCAGTAGAAGATGGCGTGTTGGCGGGAGAGTGTGTATCAGGAGTTTCTGTAAAGTAGGAACGGATGGATTTCCTGTCCTTAGTCAGTGATTTTCTCCTTCCGCCTTTCATCCGCATGTAAAGGAAGTAGATAGAGAGTATGAAATATCATTAAAACTCCTTAGTAGCCTTAGGAAACACCTCGTCCGCACAGAGCAGAACTCCTACACGTCCGACTCCATGAGGATCCAGGCCACACCCCCTATATTTGTTTTTTAAGGCCTGTTGTTAGTCTTACATATGTTCTATGGGGAATCCCATTAAAGCAAAACTTTCATCACATTAATATTGAGCCTCAAAATATAAGTACAGTAGCGATATGTATAGACTTTTCTAGTATTTTAAAGTATAATTGCGACATTAGTGAATATATAACTTTTTAGGCAGACAGGCAGCGGAGAACAGCGCAGAAATCTGAATGGTGATGTGAATGCCTTTGTGTCTTAAGATGCCAGAAGGGACTGACAGGGCAGGGTCAGAGAGCGCCTACGACAAGATCTCTGCCAGTGCCTGTCTGCCTAAATGCCAAAGTTATATATTATACTTTAATATATCAACCTTGATAGGTATCTGAGAAGTCTTACCACTGTATTGTCTCTTAAATGACAAAGAGGTGCCAGCCTTTTTTTAATACAAGATTAGCAGGTACTAATCTCAATAAGTTATCTGCTTTTGCTCTTATCTCTCATTTCAAAAATACACAAAATTGACCAATATGTATTATAATAGGACAGTCTGCACAAAGTTTATGTTCCAGGAATCTTACATATAATAAAATGTCATAACATTTCTGCCTTTCTTCTACAGCCATTGGATTTCTCATGAGATCATGTCAGATTCACACCTATGGCCATGATAATTTCAGCCTTACTACCAGGGCCAGATTTACATCTCAGGAACCCCTAGGTACAACAGCCTCTGGAACCCCAACCACACTTTTTTCCCCACCCTTAGCCATACCCTCACTTAGCCACATCCCTCTATTAACCACACCCTCTTATGGTCAAACCCATTGTTAGATTTATTCTTCACAGTAATGTGGCAATAGTAAAACAAAGTATTTTATTGATACAAAAGTAAAATACTGTGACTTAATTTAAACAAAGTTAAAAACATATAATATGAGGGGGTTAATAGTGGCCAGAAAATACAATATCACAGGGCACCCAATGAAAATCAAAGAGATTTAATGCTAAAGTCACAATAATTGGAGTCCTATAAAATACGTCTATTCCCACTGGTAAAAAAAACAGGTATACCAAGTGTAAACACTGTCTACAATAAAGCGCCAAGTGCTAGACTTGGAAAATTAGCTGAAAAATTAGGTCACATAACAAAACGTACAATCCTATGCAAAATTATAACAAACAAATATGTATACTTATCAGTAAATCAAGAATAAAAAAAAGATGAAACCCAGTGGGAAAAGCCACTATAGGAATCATACCCAGATAAACCTTTCATTCCAATGTGTATCACCAGAGAAGCTTCATCGGGGATGTCCTGCTCTCTGGCTACAGGCATTAGATGAAACCCAGTGGTAAAAGCCACAATAAGAATCACCCCTCAGTTAAAATGCTCATCCTTTTTTAATTTCTGATTTACTGATGATTTAGGTCCCAGAATGCACCCAACTATTACAGTTGCCATTGCCAAAGTGTATCTATATACTGGTGGTGCTAACCATATCCTTATAATAACACAATGCCTGAGTCAATGTTGGGGAACTTGGGAGGCTACTGCTACTGCCACCACTGACACCTCCCTCACCTCAATAACATCCGGTCTTGGCCCACAAGTGAGTAGCTGTTTTTTTCTGTATATATTCAGGCTGCAGCCCATGCAAGCTACGCTGTAATGAAAGGTGTAATGAGTGGCTGCATATGACAATTCATGAGATGGGATGTCAGGATAGTCACTACACTTCCCCAACACAAACGAATGGGTAGGCTGGGGAACTCCAAGCAAAGCAATATTGGTATTGAGTCAGTGAGTCACGGGGGGGGGCTCAAGTGGGGTAGTACAGGCACCAGCAGCTAAAAAAGCTCTCTCCCAGGTGCACACTGTACTGTACCATTTGTCTATAAAATAAATGATATGCTCAATTGGGCATCTAAAGTGTGAGGGCTGGTGGGTGTGACTGGGCCATTGCAGGCGCCCCTGAAAATCGAGTGCCCTAGGCCAGTGTCTAGTTGGCCTATTTAGAAATCTGGACCTGTTTACTACTATAAAATCTAGAATCTGTGAGGTGCAGTTTAGACAGAGAGCTGTGTTGAAGCAGAGGAAGAAGGAAAAACACTTTGAATAGTAGTTGTGTAGTGAGAATTAGCAAGCACCACCAGTACACCTGTTGCTTCTATTACCTTCTGTGTAGTATGTGGGGAAAAAGAGGAGATGAAGGAATGCTGCTGATCATGTGGAAAAATCCAATAACAGCTGCAACAGAAATCCTAGTAATAGCACTGGTAAGCAGAAGAGTCTAACACTATATAGTGCTACTACCAACCCCACCGATTCCCCTGTGACTAAGAGACTCCAGAGCCCACCCACATCAGAATTGCTAAGACTACATACACTCTGTCTGAGAGATTCCAGTGTCCAGCAACAGCAGCTAGTACTGCCACCCCACCCACCTCATCCCCTGCAGTAATGCAGATACACCAGAGTCCACCAGCAGATAGTCCTCCTACTACCAGCACAACCACCACCTCCCCTTTGACTCACAGTGCACCAGTAGCACAGGATATTGTTACACTTCCCACCACACCAGCACATCCACAGGGCCATAGGGTGAATTTCTAAAATGGGAAATGTTATTAGAGATGGGAGAGAAAATTTGCCTCAAACAAAAATAGGAGAAAAATGGCACTTTCTGTCTTTTAATGTGAAAAGTGCTGTATTCCTACTTTTTTCACCTAGCTCATAGCATTGAAATCAAACTGAATTTCTTCCCACCACATGACATTTTTCTCTTCTTTTCCTGCAGATATATAAAAGAAAGTAAGGGTCTCACAGCATGTCATTCTATGTTTGTGAGAGGAGAAAGCAGCATATTTTTGAGCTAGAGAAGATAGGCAAATAAAATTAAATTGAAGCTTAGTTTAGGGATGTTGTTAGGTAGGACATTTGTTTTCTGTATTAGGGGAATCTCTGGGGGCACTCTGGGGTTGAAGAAGGGAGAAATGAGGTGGACTCCAAATACCCCAAAATTCAATTTGACTGACTGGCAAGACAAAAGGTGCCATGATCCAAGCTCCTTCCTGAATGGACTGTTATTGAATCTGTGCTGGGGGAGTCTAGGAGGAATCTGTGATGAACGCTTCTGGGGGTGTGAGAAGGGAGCAAAGGAGGTTGACCTCAAATACTCCAACATTCTGTCTGACTAAATTGACTTGAAAGACATAGACAGCTGCCGTAAAATGTCATTGATGATCTTGCTGGGGATGTCTGGGGAAATAAAATGTTGATTTTTATTTTTAGTTATATTTTTTTTTGGACAGTGATGAGAAAGTGTGGACAACTGTAAAAAAATAAAATGTAAACAATTAGGAGACAGACAGTTGACTGGGACCCTGATGTAAGCTGTGTGACTGAGGCAGACTTTATAGATAGCAGACAAAACTGAGTATTTTGTTGAGGACCAAGGCAAGACATAATAAATCATCAATTATGTTGTGTACTTTAGAGTTAAAACACACTCAGGGGCAAAAGGGGCAGGGGAGGGTCAAAGGAAGAGTACTGCAAGGATTTGGAAGTAAAGAAGTAGTTCAAAAACTGGCTGCAGCAATGGTTGCTGAAGCATGTGCAATAAATGATGATCCCTCTCCTCCTGGGCAGGATACAGTTTGTCAAGGTCCCACCAAAAGTTCCATCACCACCAGAGCAAATACTAAAAAAAACAAATAGGAAGAACACTGAAGATGACATGTGGCATTCAAGTATTGATAATGGCATAATGGAGGAAGGTGTACCAGCTCAACTAACTGCTGCATCTGACAATAAGACAAATAAGCATTGAAACACCTTTCCTCAAAGTAGTAGTGAACTTTATGAAAATAAAATTAAAAAATAAATTTTGACACCTCTAAAAGCTTAAAGGAGTATAAGGGTAGTGTGCAAGAAGCGGAGGGAGATTTTGAGGATGACCTATGATGACGATGATGAAGATCTAGTATATATCCCTCCAGCATCATTCTCTTGTTCAGATACAGATAACATTGAGAGTGAGAGAGATGGTGACATGGCCAGAATATTGCCTGAAAGGCAAAGGTTCAATCTTACACCACTGAAAATCAGCACTGTGTCTGTCTATAAAATGTTTGAGAAAACAATTGGATGGTCTGACCCTGGAAAAGCAAAGATGCCTAAAAATACATAGTCATCATGTAAGTCATCATCAGCATCATCACCACTTCAAAGTACAAGCCCCACACACACTTGTGTTGAGTAATCAGCACACTGCTACCTCTGGAAGTGCTGCACCTTTGACACCTAGTAGTAGAAGATGAATTACATCAACACCTAGCCCCAGTAGTAGTAGCAGCCCCTCAGGAACCCCATAGCCTATGAAATCTACAGTATGGAAATAATGTTAAGCATTTTGCTATCTGTTGTATCTGCAAAAAAGCATGTGAGCAGGTAGAAAACCTCATCAATGAGATCCCACCTGACGCACAACCACAGATCTGACTGGGAGACACACCATGAACATGTCACAGGTGCCACAACTAGCAGAAGCACTCTAAAAAGTTCCCAAAGCTTTGGGGAAGATAAAAGTAGCAGTGATGTTATTAATGTATCAGAGAGTATACAACTGCCAACAGTTAGTTCATTCCAAATAACACCTATGGCTCCTGCTACAGAGTAGTATGATGACCCTGGGTTTGCTGTAAGAGATGATAAGAGTCATAGAGTGCCTACACATAGATACTGCCACCACCCCCACCACCTTCCCAAGTGGTGGCGTTAAAGCAATAAAGTTACACAGTTCTTCTACTATGTACTGCCATCCCACACTTACTAGGTTCTTAGAAAGAAGGCAAAATCTTCACAAACATAATGCAAAGTATACCTATGGAATAGGAAACTTGTAAAAATGTTGGTGATTGACATGATGCCCTTTTCTTTTGTTGAAAACAGAGATTTTAAAAAATTTATGTCATGTGTACCTGTTGGCATATCCCAAGCCAGTTATTTTTCAAGGATGTTTATACCAATGTTACATAAGCAGGAAGTGTTGTGAGCAAAGGACAAAGGCACTCAAACTGCTAACAACCTTTTCAAGGCATATGTGTTTGTAGAACGTACAACTTTGACTTTTAAGCTATTTATTTCTCCACTTCAGCCCTGAGAAGAAGTAATATTGTGGTGGGAAATGTTGCAGTCATAGGAAATATAGGTGAAAAATGTATTGGCAGTGGTGAAAAAGGAGAGAACTTTTCCAGTAGTAAAAAGGTGAAAACTTTAGGGAAAAAATGTAGTTAATGAAAATATTGTTAAAGAATATAAAAAAACGATAATAGTTAAAAAATAAAATTGGGAAAAATTAGGAAATAAAATGATGGCCAAAGGTAAAATTAAATAAATCAAAAAACAAAAACAGAAATGGGTCAATATCTACAAAAATGTTTCTTAAATAAAGTCCATATATAAGGACTAGCAGTGGGTGAAATTACTTTTTGAGAAAAAAAGGACAATTTTTTCTTTTTTTTCACTAAAGTTTTTTCCTTTTTTCCCCATGCAAAATTTTTCTAATTTTTCTCCCATTCCAGCAAATTTTTTTCCTATTCCAACAGATTTTTCTCCTATTCCACCCATTTTTCGCCTATGTTTTCTATAGTATAACATTTAACAGCACAATATCACTTCTTCTAATAGCTGTAGTGGAGAAATGAGTAGCTGGAAGTCAAAGTTGTTAATCCTACAGCAACATATACCTTGAAAAATGTGTTAGCATGCAGAGTGCATTTGTCCTTTGCCCACAAACTTCCTGCTTAAGTGAAAATAGCACATACTCATGATGATGTCAAGTCATAAAAAATTAATGTGCAACCTACAATGTGGCAGATGCGTATGGCAGTGGTGGTGGGGGGACTGGCGTGGTGTGATTGGTGGGACCTTGGCAAACTGCATCCACACTGGGATGCACATGCTAAAGCAACCATTGGTGCAGTCAGTGTTTGATCTACCACTTTGTCACCACATCCCTACACTGCTCCACCTTTCCCCCTCCCACTTTTTTGCCATACATTACTACTGCCGTGTTTGGTTTTTACTCTCTACAGTACACAACTGATGGAGTGTGATGCCTTACCTTGGCCCTCAACAAAATTCTCAATGTCATCTGCTGTCTATCAAGTCAGTCTCAGTCACAGAGCTCACACCAGGCTCCCAGTCAGCTGTCTGTCACATATATATATATATATATTTGTTTAATTATTTATTTATACTTTTTTTAACAATTTTATTTTTATTTTTTTGTATTTATTTTTTAAGTTGTCCACCCTAAAAAAAACAAAATCAGCAACATATCCATTTAATACTTTTTATATGTATCTTTATCTTTTTTTTTTTTTCTTTGGTTAGTAATATCAGTCAGTAATGTCAGTCAGTAGCTGTTTTTGATCTGCCCGACATTTATGTTTTTATATAGTGCTCCATATTAATTGATAGTTCTCCATTGTTTTGACATTGTGGAGTTGCATGAGTTTTAGGTTGGATTCTCCAATACTGCAGGCATTTGGTTGCTGGAGAGGGATCCAGTGCATTGTAGTGCAAAGCACAGGAGACCCCTCTGGTGCTTTTAGCATTACAGCATCTCAGCTAGATCATTATTCCATAGATTATTCTTCCCATTGACTTTCTAATTTTAGAATTTGTATCTCTGTTCATTTATTTTGAGGCTTTCGATTTTTTTTGGCATAATAATGGATCCAAAGTTGTGCATTTTATTCATTGTTTTACCCTTTGGTATATATATATCATATTCTATTTTTATTTTTGTTGCAATTTCAGTTTTTATTTGCTTTTACATTGCATTGCCTGTTTTTTGTCTGTCTGCAGACCAGAGTACTTTCTAATACATTGTATCAGGTAATGTGATCCTTCCCAGTGTCCAGCACTGCGTGCTTATGAATGAATTAACTCAGTGACTGGGGCTTAATAATGGCTCCAGTAGGGAGAAAAGGAAGGCAGTAAGGCAGATATTTTAAATTTCAAAGGGGGGGGGGGGTAGTATGTTGAAGGAGAGCACTCTATGACAAATTACAAAGGGCGAAGTTAGTATGTTAAAGGAGAGCACTCTATGTCGAATTACAAAGGTGGGGTTAATATGTCAGAGAAGGACACTCTATGTCAGATTTCTAACATACTGTGCAAAATGGGTAACAATACAATTGTGTGTTAACCCCATATACACTGCTTGACACCCCCAGCCTTCTTCCCTTGCTCTGGCATTGCCCATGGGGATTTGTGGCTAGCAGTGGGCAAGGGGAAAAGGCTGGAGAGGATCAGACAGTGTACAAATGATCTGTGGTTACTAGTGGTCATGGGAACAAGTCTGGGGGCCAGGCAGTGTATATAGGTTTCTATGGTTACGACTGGGCACGAAAACAAGTCTGTGGGGCAAGTTGTAGCCACAAATCCCCATACATTCTGCGTGAACCCCAGTCTTGTTCCCCTGTGAGTGCAAGGACAACATGTATAATATATGATACATAGCTAAGGGAATAATTGTGTAGTGCTTGGTGTACTATTTTTTAACCCTTTGAGTATCACAGGGGTGAGCAATGAACATCCCTATGGCACTCAATGTTGTCCATGGTACTGAAAGCATTCTGTTCAAGCAGAGAAGAATCAGAGAGAATGCTGTTAAACTTCAGAATTGTTGCAGTGTTGGTGATGTAGGAAGGGAGGAAATCCCTTCCACACCCACAACAGTTCACAGCCCTCCCTGCCTGCCATTACTTTAGGGCTATTACTGCACAGGAAAGTACAAGGAGATCCCAACTTTGCCAACCCCGGGTAGGTGAAGTTGAGACTGTGAACTCCGATAGCAGAAGCTGCTATTGGAGTTTAGTGAATGTGTTGATGTGTCACATTAACATATCAACACACACCCTTGCATACAAAGCTGTTTCATTATTCATCATCTTAATATGGAAAGGAGTCCTTATGCTTAATTTCTGTAGAGAAATAGGCCATTGTCGAATGAAAATTCATAAACCTGTGGGATGGATGTCGATGTGAGCATATTTTTGTCGGAGTGCTGGTTATGTTGTAGACACTTTATTGAATACTATTGATGTGCCTTCGACACTGCTGAGACAGGACATCGACATTTTCAGCCCTCGTCGAACTTTAGTGAATCTAGGCCAATGTCTAATTTCTCATTATATATCAGCCATAATCACAATTTCTATTCCTTCACACATATTTTTATTTGGAGTTTGATATTTTATTACCTTGTTGATTAGCACTATTTTACAAACACAAGTATATTATCTTTTTATTGTTTCTATTTTATTTTCACACCATGTGATTTTTATTTCGTTAATTTCTTATTGTAACTGAATTATGTATTTCCAGCATATGTGATTTATATTTGCTCTATTTTTTGTTTAAATCATTGAATCACTGGATGTGTCAATACTCTGTAGCTCCTTTTTCCCTGAAGCAGTTAATCTGTGAATCCATGATACGCATTAGGTTCATGAATTATACCCTCCATAGCTAAATCAGTTAGCCGGGTCTCCCTTGTTCTGAGAGGTCCCTCCCTCTGGTACCGTAGTTTTCCACTCTTGGCTTCCATTACCAGATGACACACTTGAGAGTCGGGACTACAGCTGTGCATAATGTTTTAGAAACATATAAGTATATTATCTTTTATGGCTATATTGTTTTATTACTATTTTATTCACACCAAATGGTTTTTATTTGAATATTATGCTATCTGAAGTATTTATGTCTATCATATGTATTTATATTCATTGCATTTCTTATATAACTTATTTAATCATTGCAAATATTATCAGGTCATAAATAGTATCCTGCTATTCTATAGCCTCTCTGAATAAGTTGATCTGTAATTACACAATATTCATTGGGTTCACATCCCCCCCATAGCTCTCTGTGATCAAGATCCCTCCCAATCCTCCATGAGGTTCTTTCCTCTGGTCTAGTAGCTGCCCACTCTTGGCAGTAATGCTTTTGGCATCTATTGCCAGACCATACATATGAAACTACAGCTGCACCTTATCTTTTATGAACATAAAAGTATAATACATTTTAAGACTTTATTGTTTCTATTACTTTTTTAGTCTCACTCTAGATGTTTTTTTATTACAAGTTTTATTATGGTAACTTAATTATATATTTCTAGCATTGTAATTTATTTTGATTCCATTTCTTATTTAACACATTTTTTCATTGGATGTGTCAATATTAGTTATCAGGCTATAAATGGTATCCAGGTACTCTATAGCTTCTTTTTCCTCTGAAAAACTAAATTTGTGAATCCATGGTTGTGTTCTTGTTCCTGCATTCCATAACTCACTCAGGGATTCAGGTCCCTCCCTGCAGTACTGTAGCTGCCCGCTCTTGGTGTCCATTGCTATACCACAAGTTGGGCAATCAAAGATTTCATTAAAGCATCTTCAGCACCTCAGATGAGAACAGACTAGATCTATGACAGTTCAGGAGTGTAAAGTACATTGACTGCCAAGTTGGGCTTCATGAGTGCAATGGGAGGCAGATTTTATTTGTTTGTTTATTTTAATTGTGTTTAATACATAATGCACTCTGTAGCCCTTCCTATGTTCCCTTTTCTGTTTCTGTATGCTGTGTTTTTTAGATTGACACTTCTCAATATGAGCACAAGGCACCTTTCAGTTTGAGCTGCACCAGAGTAGGGCCTTCTTTAATTACACTGGAAAGGATTTGGACTTCTGACTATTGAGTATATGCATATTCATTTTCATTTATATTCATCATACATTCATCATTAATTCATCAGGAACTGATCACCCTTGCTACATCATCATCTCCATATTGCTCATTTTCAGTGGCAGCCTTTTCTTTTCAGCTAATTTTTGGCCCAAATCATCACCCCCTGTCTACTTTATCTAAAAAAGGGAGGAAAGGGACATGTTGTGAATAAATGTCATCATCATTAATAACTAGGTCATCTTCAGCTGCATCAACAGCATCATCCTCCCCATCCCAAACAGCTTCCATTTTCTTGTAGTTTTTCTAAGGTTTGAAACACTTTATTTTTTCCCTCAGGGGATTTATAGGACACCAACCATTATTTTAGAGTGGGGTGTTACTTTCAATGTCTGATGTGTCACCTGGCCTTACTTCTAAATCTTCCTCCTTTAAAGCAATAATGCTACAATGAAACTCCTCATATTTAGGTTTAATACTACCAATGGTAGTGGAACTTTTCATATTACTTTCTCAAACACAAACAGCATAAACTATTGACTAAGTAAGTTTCTGTAGTGTAACTTTACTACCAACATGTCCATTCATTCATCCTACTTCTTTCCTCATAACCCTGCCCCTAGCATATTTGGTGAGTATAATTATAGCAGAGTTGAATTTTACTGTAAAGGACAACACACAGCTGTTAGCTTGTGGAGTGATGTTTTGTCTGTCTGAAATTAATGTACAATATGTGTGTGTCTCTCTATATACATCACTTTTACTCACAGTTTCAGCTCAGGTGAAGAATATCCTGCTTGTCTCTGTGTTAAAGTTTGTTTTTTCTTATGTTTCTTTAAACTGTCACTGTCACTGTTGGTGTGACTGTCTACAAATCAAATGTGCACCATGCAACCTTAAGCATTTCCATGTGTGTCTCTAAGCTACTAGACAGCCTTTGGAATATTAAATCAATCCTAGCTAGAGCACAAGCAGTAAATAAAGCACTCTGTCAGGTGGGTGACAGGGTTTGACATTCTATGAGAAATATTAGGTTGGCCATTCTATCAAAAAAGTTGGATGCTTGTTCTGTGGGCCTTTCTAGATCTTACAGCATATAAATATTAGACTCTCCATTATTGTGTGCACCTTATATCCTGCTTATCTCTCCCAAAGCCCATCATCAGGAACCTGATCCACACCCATTTTTTTTTACTTCTCTTTTTGTTGTTGTATTGGCCATGAAGATTTTGAGGTCAAGAAAATTCTGGAAGAATAAAGAGACCTAGCTAGAGCCTGAAAGTTTGATGATGAGTGAAACAGCTGGCTTGCCATCACCTTCTTTCTCTAGGATAACTACTTCTTCTGGCAATCAACCTTGGTCATCTTTACCTCACCCACCAGTTGATAGCCATTCCTTAGATGTTAGGATGTGGCAGCTTGTATCTACCTATTGCACACTTTGTGGTGCACTGACCACACATGCCAAAATGGTGGAGGATAATCACACCAGGGCACAAAGCGGCATTTGAGGAGATTCCATCCCACAAAATATGCTAAGCTGGTGGCAGGGAGGATTCATCATTTTAAATTGTCTGCAAGTTGTCACATGTCTTTAGCGGGAAGTAGACAAACGGCATAGCGACAGCAACAGTACTTGGTTTCTGGTTGGATGATTTCACATTAGGGACACTAAGTGTCATGGTGTTTGATTACAGATACACCAGTCTAGATGTTTCCATTATTGCCAGTTCTTCCCTGACTTATCACACACACTGTGCCATACATACTGTGCACATTGCAGTTGCTGATGAGAGGCACAGTTCCTGCTCTCAAGAGAAAAAATGATATTCTAACACACCCATGATTTTGGAGGAGGAGCATGGGGAGAAGTATTATTGGCCAACTTCTTCTTTTCTTCATATATACCTGTGGTGGGGGGATAGTTACGGTGCTGTTACTGCCTCAGGCGCATCACTGGAACGAGTAGTGGCAAGTGGAACCTTCATCACCCATCACCCATGTTACTACTGTTGCTGATCCCATTCCCTTTGAGCTGCCTAATCATCCCATTGTTTAAAAAACTCAGCAGCAAGAACAGCAGTTGCAAATTCCACAATTACACCAGGGCATTTGACATGACACAACATGAACTACTGGCACTGGGCCAGTAGGTCATTTTTTTCTCAGGGCTTGTTCTTTAACCCCTTAAGGACCAGCAGTCCCAGGCTGTGTGATCCTTTAAGGACCAGATTGAAAACTTTGACGTGCCGGCCCACTTGACTGACCACATGTGCCGGTACGCTGAACGGGGGACTGAAAGAGATCGCTCCGGTCTTGGATCTATCAATTTCAGTCTCCGCTATTACTCAAAGTGCTCCTGCCAGACAGCCAAGACGGTCCTTGCAAGTCAGTGGACAGGAAGAGGTTAAAAGAAAAAAGGGAAAAAAAAACAACAAAGAAATAAAACAATTTTTGCAGTCATGTTTCTAAGACACCTAAGTACTACAAATCAATGTTTACTCAGGGCTAGGGCCTAACAAGTCTAATTTCTTACAACTAATCAATGATTCCTCAGGCTTTGTTCCTTTAATAAGTCTAAGTTCTACAAATCAGATCTTTAGGGCTTGAGCCTAACCTAAGTCTAAGTCCTACAACAAATCAATGTTTTCTTAGGGCTTGTGACAAACCAGTCCAAATCCTAGAAAAATCAATGTTTCCTCAGGGCTAGGGCCAAACACAAGTCTAAGTCCTACAAATCAATGTTTCCTCAGGGTTTGGGCCTCTAACAACAAGTCCTATAAATCATCCTTTACAAAATACTCTATCCTATCAAGTATCAGTCTGCCCAGGGTGTTTCTGTCTATGTCACATTATGTACCAATTACTTGTTTTATTTCATTTTTCATTTTATTTATTTTTTTTATTAATTGCCCCCCCCCATACCAGTCAACAACCCCCCAAACAAGAGTACTCCCACTGCTGAAAGGTGTTTCATTCAAAAGTTATTAATTTTCAAAGTTGAAATTTTTAGGTGCAATATCACAGTGGCCTGAAATGGTACAGTGGCACTCTTGCTACACGATCCTATGGACTGCTCTGGTCCCAGGACCATAAATCTCCATAGAATGGTGTAGCAACAGCGCCACTGTACAATTTCAGGCCACTGTGATATTGCACCTAAAAAATTCAACTTTGAAAATTAATAACTTTTGAATGAAACACCGTTCAGCAGTGGGAGTACTCTTGTTTTACTCAGGTGGATAAAACCTACAACATATTTTTTTGCATTTAAGTATTACTATCCCTTTAACAGTGGCAAAATGATAATTAATGAGAATAATGTTTTTTGATGTGTTTCGAACCACTGAAAGGCTTATAACATTAATTAACAATTGTATGAGACGCTGCCTTACCATTTTTATTGGTAGACTGTGTAAAATGGAGTCCTCCATCTCCGCACCTCTATTCAGTTAGTACCTATGCTAGAGACAAAATGGAGGATGGGAGGGATGTTAGAAGTGGGTGGGCTTTGGAGTCTGTGAAAGTTGGAGGAGTTATTGACCTTTTTTTTGGCACATTCAGCAGTGCTATTTGTAATCCCCTATTTGTATTGGGTCACTGTATAAAATACAGCATTGCTTCTCCTTAGTGCCAGTCAGTTAATAGCTGTGGTGGAAGAAAATAGAGGATGGCAGGAATGTTAGAAGTGTGTGTGAAAGGGCTTTGGAGTCTGTAAAAGGTTGTGAGATATGGAGATGTTAGTGTTCATGTGTTTTTTTTAATGGCCATATTGAGTAATGGTCTTTGTAATGCCATCAATGCAAAATGATCTTGAAATATGAAGCATTGTGTATGAGACAGTATTCTAAGGATATTGGATGGGTGTCAGTACTACAGGTGGAAGTGAAAGACTATGGATATCATTATGAAAAGGAAAAGGAAGCATGTGAGTGAAATGTTGGAGGATATCTGTGTGCATTGAATGTAAGTGGCAAAAAAACTGAAGGAATATGTGATGGTGAAAGAGTGGGACAGGTTTTTTTGTGAACAGAGAAAAGAAGTAAGGACAACATTAGTGGGGAAGGGTATTGACACTGTATGTAAGTGGTGAAAGGAAGGGAGGGTTAATGGAGAGAGAGTGAATGAGTTACATTTTGAGACTCTGGAGGGAGGGACAATTAATAGAGTGTGAGTTAGTTTGGCTTTGAGATGCGTACAGAAACACAACCAATTGAAGATCAGATTTGTGTTCACTGCCATGCCGGGGGGTGTCTGCCACGACCATTCATGTTTTAAAAGTGATGCTATTCTGTTTTATTTATGTATCTATGTATGTATCTTTATTTATATAGTGCCATACATGTACACAGAGCTTTACATAAGTTGTAATAGTACAATACAAAAATACAGAACTGAGTTAAGAGCATTAGGCTAAAGTGTTATGATTGCATTATTTGTAGGTGAAACTACAGCAAAGGGAATCATACACTAGGAAAGGGACCCTACCCCAAGGAGCTTACAATCTAATTAGAAATGACAACATACAGAGACAGTAGTAGGAGGTTCATAAGTGCAAGTAATGGTGTAGTGAACGAATTGCAGAATGATTCTGATGTGACTATCAGTGTGCACAAGGAGGATATTGTTACTGAGATGCCTCCTTAAGCAGGTGGGTTTTGAGGAGATGCTTGAAACTGATGAGTGTGGATGATTGGTGAATTCTAATAGGGAGAGCATTCCAAAGTTGAGGGGCAGCCAGTGAAAAAGATTGTAGCAGAGAGATGGCTCAAGTTGTGTAGAAAGAGTACAGGAGGAACCCTTGAGAAGAACATAAGTGACAGGAAGAGGTGTAGCGAGAATTAAGAGCAGAAATGTTAGAGGGTGCTGAAGAACAAAGAGACTTAAAGGAGAGGAGGATAATCTTGTAAGAAATATGATACTTTATAGGTAGCCAATAGAGGGATTTCAGGAGATGAGAGGGAAGGTATTTGGGAGCAAATGTAGTAATTCTTGCAGCTGAATTGAGAACAGACAGAAGTGCAGAAAGATGAGAGGCAGGAAGACCAGAGAGTAGAATGTTGCAATAGTCGAGGATGAGGGTGAGAGTTTTTACAGATGACATACAGAGGAAGGGACATATTTTGGCAATATTTTTCAGGATGAATCATTCTGGAAACAGCTTGGATATGGGGGGGGATGTTAATGTAGAATTGAGTATAACCCCAAGACAGCGTACTTTGATTATTGATTGGATGACAGAATTGTAAGTTGAGATGGAGAAGGGGGTTGGTGGGTGGGTTTTAACAAGGACTACAACCAGTTCAGTCTTAGCAATATTAAGTTTAAGATGGTGGTGGGCCATCCATGATGAAATAGCTGTGAGAAATTGAGTGACTAGAGACTGCACAGCAAGAGTGAGGTCAGGGAAAGAGAGATAGATTAGTGTGTCATCTGCATACAGATGGGAATTAAAGAGATGAGATGAAGTCACCAAGTGAGAGAGTGTAAAGGAAAAAGAGAAGTGGTCCCAGGACTGATGCCTGAGGTACACCTACTGAGAGGTCATGGGGAGATTAGAAAGTGTTAGCAAAAGAAACACTGAAAGTACATTTAGAGAGATAGGAGGAAGTCCATTATAGAGGTGTGTCATGGATGCCAAGGGTCTGAAGTGTGTATATATATATATATATATATATATATATATATATATATATATATATATATGAGATGCACTTGCTGCTACACAGAGATCAGACCTGGTTGCTTCACAAAAACTTTCGGCTCAAACCAAAATCAGCGAATAATGGCACTTCCCACTTGACAAAAAATTTCCTGCGAAAAGTGCCATTTTTTCACTTTTTTGTCTAGCTCATTCCATTGAAATCAGGGGTAACTGAATTTACACGCAACACAAAGCAAATGTATAAAAGGGCATGAAGGTGTCTGTTTTGGTGGAATGTGGGGAAAGAATCACTTGAACAGGGAATATTTTTTGGGGAGTTTGTTACTGGGATTGAGGGGGCAGTTAATAAAAAAATAAATGATAAAGACAATAAAAACCCCCCATAAGGCATGGCATAAAAGGGGTCTGAGGAGGGTGTCTGTGTTGGTGGGAGGAGTCTGGGGAAAGAATCAGTTGAACAGGAAATTTGTTTTGGGTGGGTTTGTTGACTGGTATTGGGGGGGAAATTAATAAAAAATAAAAATAAATAAATAAACAAAGTAAAATAAGACATTTGTATGTAACTTGATGGAGACAGGGACCCCCTGAAGTAAGCTGCCACTGGGGTAGACTGATACTTGACGTGACAGAGTATTTTGTACAGGATGATTTGTAAGATTTGTTTTTAGAGACCCAAGCCCTGGGGAAACATTGATTTGTAGACCTTAGGCTTGTTAGAAACAAACGCCCAAAATTGTTTATTATTGGCCATTGTCAAATGCCCTGATATAGAAGTGGAATTTGTGACTGCTGTTCTTACTGCTGCTGAGTTATTTAAACAGCAGGATGATTAGGCAGCTCAAAAGGAATGGGATCAACAACAGCAGTGATATGGGTGATTATGATCATGGTTCCACTTGCCACTACTACCTCCAGTGATGTGCCTGAGGCAGTAGCAGCACCAAAACTAGCCCCCGCAATTTCAAGTATATGTGGAGAAAAGAAGTTGACCAATAATTCTTTTCCACCTGCCCCACCTTCAAAATCATGAATGTGTTGTTACTAGAATAGAAAAATTTTCCTTGAGAGCAGGAACTGTGCCTCTCATCAGCAACTGCAATGTGCACAGTGTGTGTGGTAAATAACACCTGGCACAAGTGTATCCAAACACCATGACACCAGAACCCAAGTACTGATGCTGTCACTATACCCCTTGTCCACAACCGGCTAAAGACACATGGCAACTTGCTGACAGTTTAATAGTAATGATGAACTCTCCATGCCACCAGATTAGCATATTCTGCAGGATGGAATCTCCTCAGATGCCGCTTGATTCCCTGCTTGCAATTCTCCTCCACCACACTGTCATGTATGGTCAGTGCACCACACAGTGTGCAATGGATGGACGCAAACTGCCATATCCTAACATCTACAGAGTAGCTATCATTTTGTGGGGCAGATAATGATGAAAAAGGTGGATTAACAGATGATGTAGTTATCCTAGAGGAAGAAGGTGATGGTGAGCTAGTTGTTTTGCTAGTCATGAAACTGCCAACCCCTGCCTGGGTTTCTCTATTCTTCCTCCTCTTTGTTCTCCACCTCACCTCTTGTTGCCTTTCTGGAGAGTCAGGAGGTATAGCAACAGCAGTGCTCAATTTCTGTGGTGTGGTTTGGTTTTAACATGTTTGATATAAATGTCATGGTGTCTGTGTATTCATGTGTGTTATTAGGGTGGTTGTGCCAAGGCATGTCCCCTCCTATCCCCTTCTCACTGACTTGTCACAAATTAAGCACAGTGCCATTGTTGATAACTACACTGTGCACTGCCCCAAGAGAAAAATAGTTCCCCACCCATGACTTCAGTTAGAGGGAAAATGTGGGGAAGAATGGCCTCTTTCTTCTTCTTGTCCTCCACATTCCCCTTCACTGGTTGGGGCAGAGGATGATGTTGCTGCTGTTGCTGCTACTGCCTCAGAATCAGCACTGCAACTAGAATCAGGAGTATTGCTGCTGCTGGCAAGTAGCTCCTGTCCTAGTCCCTCATCACTTGCTGACCCCACTCCTACTTTGTCCATGGTGGTCTGTGGCATACTAGATTGCTCCTTAGTATCATTTTGCCCTTGCATCTCAGCAGCAGCAGAAATTACAGCAGTTGCAAACTCCACAAAATACAAAAGGTCACTGCTGGTGGTGATGGTGAAGTCCATCCTCACTCCCATTCCTACTCAGTTTGGGCAAAAAGGTCATCAATGTCTCTTCCACCCCCAGCTTCTCCACCATCATCATCACCACCGTCAACAGTCCCTCTGTGCTGCTGCTGCTCTATTACAGGCAAAAATACTGAGGATAAATGGTCAGAATTCTAATTTAGGTTGCGGAAGTGTACCCAACAGTATACACCAATGGAGAACAAATGCAAAAGAAGTAAGCCACAGCCAATGTGGTCAACTTCACATGTTAAGAAGGAAATGGCAAGGGAAAAAAAGCATTCAAACTATTTAAGTCTGAAGGAAAGATTGCAAAAAGGCAATTAGGGTAGCAAAAACTGAAAATGAAACTCGAATTGCAAGGGAAAGCAAGACTAATCTAAAAGAGATTTTCAAATATATAAATGGCAAAAAACTGTTAGCAAACCCCCTATATTTACTCTTTAAAGATCCTCTCACCACAGGCTCAGTGCCACAAGATTGGCGAAGAACCAATGTAGTGCCTCTATTTAAGAAGGGAACTAAAACAGAACCTGGAAATTATAGACTTGTGAGTTTGACCTCTGTAGTGGGAAAACTGCTAGAAGGGATAATAAGGGACTATATTCAGAATTACAACATATAAAAATAAGATCATTAGTAGGAATCAACATGGTTTTATGAAGAATAGATCTTTCCAAACTAACCTTTTCAGCTTCTATGAGGAAGTAAGCAGCAACCTTGATAATGCAAGGCAGTTGATGTAGTATATCTAGACTTTGCAAAGGCATTTAATACAGCGCCACACAGAAGGCTGGGGTATAAAATAAGGAAATCAGGGCTAGGAGATGACCTTTGCAATTGGATACAAAACTGGTTGAAGGATAGGGAACAGTGTGTGGTTGTAAATGGACAATGCTCCAATACAGTTAACCCTTTGAGTGCCAGAGGGGTACGGAACGCATCGCTTTGGAATACATTCCATACCCCTCTGGCACTCAAAGGGTTAAAGTGGAGAGTGGAGTACCTCAGGGTTCAGTATTAGGTCCGCTGCTATTTAACATGTTTATAAGTGACCTAGAAATAGATATAGAAATCAAATTATCGATATTTGCAGATGACGCTAAGTTATGCAAGGTTATTAATTCAGAACAGGATAATTGTTCTCTACAGAGGGATTTACATAAAATGACAGATTGGGCAAACAAATGGAATATGACGTTTAATGTGGGGAAGTATAAAGTCATGCATTTGGGAGGAAATAAACCCAAGGCTACTTATAAACTTAATGGAATCATTTTAGGGGACTCATTGCTAGAGAAAGACCTGGGTATCCTTGTCAACTACAAACTTGAAAACAGAGACTAATGTCAAACAGCAGTAGCAAAGGCGAAGAAAATCCTGTCTTGCATAAAAAGAGGTATTGAAGCAACAGTGGATAACATTATTTTGCCATTGTACAAATCATTGGTAAGACCTCACCTTGAGTATGCAGTGCAGTTTTGGGCACCAGTTATGAAAAAGGGATACACTAGAACTAGAGAGGGTACAGCGAAGAGCAAAAAAATCAATTAAGGGAATGGAGGACTTGACGTATGAGAACGACTAGACAAACTTGGTTTATTTACTTTAGAGAAAATACTAAGAGGAGACCTTATCACATTGTACAAGTATATGATAGGTCAATACAAGGAACTCTGAGGTGAGCTAGTTATTCCAAGGCCTGATCAGGTGACCAGGAGGATACCCCCTGAGATTAGAGGAAAGGAGGTTTAGACTTCAGCAGAGGAAGGGTTTTTTTTACAGTAAGGTCTGTTAAAGTGTGGAATTCCTTGCCCACTGAGGTGGTTACGGCAGATGCAATGGATGTATTCAAGAGAAGATTAGATACATTTCTTTCTAAAGGGAAAATACAGAGTTATAGAAATATAGAAATGTGACTGAGAGTCCCTTAATGTCACACTTGCCATTTCATGGTGACTTGAAGAAGGAATAGTGGCAGCAATAGCAGCAGGCATGGGTAGCTGATCTGTGCTCCTGGTGGTGGTGGTGGCATTATTGCTGCTTGGTAACAATTCTGCCTTCTTCAGGATCATGTTCTACCTGGACAATGTCTAGACGGGAACGGGACTCCCAGGGTCAGGGGAATGGTGTGGGCTCTCTTGACCGCTAGTCTGGATGCTCTCAATTGCTTCTCCTACCAATCCCCTAACACTAGTCCCACCAGCTGCTTCACCATCACTATTACTAGTACTACCACTATCATAAAACATATCAATGTCAGCCCCTGAGTCTTCCTCCTAACAGTCATTAGTAACATGATGATCACTCCCTCCTTCACTCCTAACACTAACTTGCTGCTGGACCTTCTTAACAGTAGTAGTACCAGCACTGGAGGGACTGCTTGGGGATGGCAAGGTGTCACACTTGGCATCATCTTCTCTTCCTCCCCTTCTGAGAATTACAAGACACACTGGCAACAGACTCATCATGGCAACAGGTTAAGCACTGGCAGCAGGCACAGTACTGATGGTAGCACATCTGACAGCAGGCACAGTAATGGAGGCAGCAGGGGCAGCACGTCTGAGAGCAGGCACAGGCAGCTGACCTGTACTGCTCTCACTAATATTCTCTTCTTCCTCCCTTGATATTAATTTCCCCAAGATCCCTAGGGGCGATTTAGGGAGACTGGCCAGCAGTGGGTTTGTAGTGGTCACTTCCTCCTCCTTTTCAGACTCAGTGAACAAATAAGGGTAATTCCACCTCTTCCTTTTTTTATTTTTAAACTTGCTCATAGTGATAGCAGTCACTATGAGCCTGTACTTCCTAAAGTTTGCTATAAAGATCAAAGCAGAAAAGCGCAGCACATCTGTCTCACTCTGTCACTGCTTCTATTGTGTTTCACTTCATGGAAAACATTATATTTTTATAGCAAAAAGGTGGAAAATACTTTAATGAATGGGCAAACAATTTTTAGGCACTGAAAAAATGGTGACTTTTTTTTGCCAATGGGCAAAAAATGAGAATATTTTAATTGCTGATTTTAAAGAGGATTTTTCTGCAATAAAGTGGACAACAATGGAACACGACATGACCTTTTGCCCACCCCTACCTGTGAGTACCAAAAGACTTGGTGGAGACAGGGAGGGTCTGGAGAATCGTCCACCCTCATCAGGAGTGCATAGACCATGTCTAAATAGGGGTGCGCTCTCTATTGCTAAGATAAAAGGAGAGGCACCATTTGTTAGCAGTGCCATTGTTACTGCTACCACCAATGCAGTGGAGCCCCAGCCAAACAACCTATTAGATAGTGATGACTCCTCAGAGTCTTCCAGTGCACTCCAAAGCTTTCTTCACCAGATGAACATTGAGTGTAATAGAGAGGGAATAGAATGGAGGAGTAAGGATTCAGATTTGGAAGACAGAGTACACTTTGAGGCAGATGTAATAGGTGACAAAGATCCTCTTGTGAGTGTGCGGCAGTGTGTTCTCAGTCAGTTTTGGAGTTTTTGGGTTAAATCTCCCTTCTTCCTTCTCACAGCCCTGAACTATCCTAATACACTGTACAGCCAGCTGAATAGAACTTGGATCCCAGCTGCTTGTGTATTCTCATTCATTCATTGAGGTATTTGAGGAAATATGCTTTGCTCCCTTGTCACAACCCCAGACTTCAATAGCATAGATATAACAGCCAGATCAGGAAATATCTTGGTGAGATAACAGCTGCCTGTGTCTTCCCAATCAGTGAAACACAATGTTGAGGTTTATGGGCTAAATATATATGCTTCCTTCTCACATGCCGAGATTCCCCTAACATAGAGTACAGACAGCTGGAAGGAATGTGGATCACAGCTGCCTGTCTCTTCTCATTCATGCAACATTTTAGGGCTTTTGGGGTAAAACACCTTTGCTCCCTTCTCTCCCCCAAGACTCCCCTAGCATAGAGATAACAGCCAGATTAGGAAGTAACTTGGATCACAGCTGCCTATGTCTTCTCAGTCAGTCACACACACACACACACACACACACACACACACACACACACACACACACACACACACACACACATATTTAGGGTATTTGGGGTATTCTAATTTGCTCCCTTCTCACACAACCAGACTCCTCTAACACAGAGGTAACTGTTAGATTAGGAAGAGACTTGGATCACAGCTACCTGTGTTTTCGCAGTCACAAACACACATGTATTTGGGGCGAATCTCCTCTGCTCCCTTCTCACACCTCCAGATCCCCCTAGTGCAGGGCTAACAGCCAGATTATGACAGATCTGGGGTATTTTCAGTAAATCTCCTTTTCTCCCTTCCACTCCTGCGGGATCTCCCAGACACCCCAAACACAAAGAACAAGTTTCCTGCCTACAAGACTCCCTAAACTATACTCCAATTTTACTCTACTTAACTGTCCTAACTAACTGCAAAATTATTCTGCTTTCTCTATCACTGCGGAAATGGTATGCTGAGGGAACCTGACATCCCTTTTATACTATACCTGTGGGAAAAGGAGGTATAGTTGCCACCTTGTTAGAAAAATTCAATGCAATTAACAAGACATGAAAAAGTGAAAAATCATCACTCTTCAAAAAAATGTCCTGCTCAACAGGAAGTGCCATTTTTCTACTGTTTTGCTTTTGAGGTGAAAAGTGTTTCCCATCCCTAACTGGCTCTTGTGTGAAAAAAAGTCAGGATGAGAAAGAAGATAAATGAAAGTAACAAAGAGAAGGGAGAAAGTAATTATGGGGGTGGAAACTTGATGAGGGGAGGGAGGACATAAACAAACTGATAGGAATAAAATAGTTACATATTTATGCCTCTCAAGATTTTCCATTGAAGCTGACCTGACTTAGAACCCAGACAGGAATAATTAAGTCAGCAGTTCTGGTGCTTCCCTGCACCCCCCTACTCACTTCTCAATATTGCTTGGAAATTAGGTGGAGGGAATAAGTGACATGAAGCACTAGCACTGCGTTTTCAGATTCCTGTGTGTGGCAACTATGTTTTCATCACTGTAACATCAGTCAAGTATCCTTAGTACAGCACAGAGAGAGGCACTGTAACAGCAAGAACACATGAAGGGTAAGACCCAGCTCCCTGTACCCAGAATCTACACCTCACTGATTTCTCAGACCTAGCAACATTTCACTAATACTGCATCTGTCTAATGAACAAGAGAAGGACATACAACAGGGCAGTCAAATCTGTCTTATCATTGCCTCTAAAAATGGGTCATGTTGTGATGTATGGAGAAAGATGACTCTTCCCTTTGCCATCATCAATGGCTACAGAAATCTAGAGAAAAGGATAAGGATCATATGGGTTCTGGCTTGATCTCCTGCCCGTTACACAAGCCCAGACCACCCTTGCCATTACTGTAGCTAACAGAGGCATTTCACTGCACCGCAGAATATAGCTAGAGGCTGATAGCTAGCTAAACAAAGTACGCAGAAAGATGGTTGGTCTGATATCATGGGCAGGATCTAATGAGATTGGTTGGCTCAGCGACATCTTTTGTTTTAGGGGGTGCAGAGTGAAGAATATCATGTTTCTAGCAAGTGACAAACTGAATGCCATTTTGGCTACTCAAGGTGTTACTTTAACAAAACACAGGAAAACTGGTAAGGGATATAGGGCCAGCAAGACCTAGTGTCAGAACTCTAAAGGTGCCACATAAAATGGTTTAGTATGGAGCTATGGTTCTGTGCAACACTCACCATATACTGCTAAATGTTTCTTATAATGGACTGCATTTCTTTTCACTCATTCTTAACCAAAGTATTATGTATCAAAACATAAATATATTAGGCACCATGGTAGAAACCTAGCAGGACCTTACATTCTGGATGTTTTGGGAAATATGAATTAAAATTGATTATCTAACTAGCTAAGTAAAAAAAATCCTCTTGCATCTATACACTTAATATGTTTAGCATTAGCAAAAAACTATTTTTAGCAGCCTACTAGTAATATACCACCTAGGTGGTAAGTATAGGAATCCGAACCAGAAGAACAGTAAAAAGAGCCACCCATTGCACATACATCAATCACTGTCAATTCTGAATAACATCTTACAGACATTTTTGATGTTATGAATAAAGAATGAATATACTGTACTCAATAATCTCAATAAAAAAGCATGTATTTTTAGGACAGTGTTCTTTTTAAGTCAGAAAAATATCTACATTTATTTTGCAATGACCATTAAGTACTAAAATACAATTTCTACAGAATGCAGTCCGCACTTTCAAGCAAATTATGTGTCATTTGATCAATATGTTTAAATCAATTGGCAAACAGATGATTATTTTAGAGGGAGTTTTGTTCAATGTTCCATCTGTTGATTCATTTGTGTCAATTTGTTATATCTTGGAAACAAATGTGCAGTTTCCAAATGTGGTAGTGTTGAAGCAAGTATAAAATTCTTAGTATAATAATTCATCAGTGGGTATAGCTGTGATCCTAACTGAGGTAATAGTGGTCATTGTTCAAGTCGCTCCTCCTTCACCTCCTCCCAGTTCTGCTGTTACTATGTGTAACATAGTCTTCTCTGTCATGTTTGTTTTCTTCCACTTCTGCTACATGATAATCGGGTTTTATTTGATGATGGTTCATTGCAAAAAATGTAAGTATACCAGCAGTACTACTGGATGAATGTGTTTTTAATTATATAATCAGCAGCACAGAAAACACACACTAACTGCATGCTTGCTGGGCAACAAATGGATTACCTGGCAATATGTGTAAGGTCTGGTCACACATACTTTTTGTTTGCCAGTAGTCAACTAGATCATTGTTTTGGCCTATAAAATAGTTATCACGCAAGTATGCTATAACCATCCACATGCAGTGGGACACTCCTTGGAGCTAGATGGCATTCTTGTGCAGAAAGTTTAATAGAGATATGTCACCACTACTGCAACAAAGTTTGTATTGTTACTACCAAGACAGTGTAATTGCTTTCTGTGATGATGGTGACTTGTTGGGATGTATTATTGTTGTTGTTGTAGCTGCTGTTGTTGAGTCTATAAACTCCTTGTGTACTTCTTCTTCATTATGCTTTCTACTAATTTTGTTTGTGGTTGGATCTTACATCTTACAGGATGTATCTTGTACAAAGTCAGGGGAAGGAGTGCTTTTGGTAAACCTGACATAAGGGTCCATCATATATAATGTAAACAGAGTTATATGAATGAAAAATGGTGGGGAATAACCCGCAATGGAAGAGGACTGGAGGTGTTTAAGTAGTTCTCCAGCTCTTCCCACAAATACAGGAAAACCTATTGGTCCTTATGCCTCTTTTGTGAGATATATTCTTCAGGTACAACTTTCAATCATAAATTGCCTGGCATAAAGTCTATGAATCTTAACCCTTGCTGGGGATATAAGATACACAGTGTCAATGAAAATAGGCTGATAATCTTCAAATAGGAAGAATATACTAGCAGGACAGTATATAATTCACTTTCTGTGAAATATAAGATCACCTGTCTTGATTAATATGGGACACATATATGACATTATACATTTTCTTGACTTGTCCTCTTTCACTGTAGAACTCAAGGAGTAAATAAATATAACAAGTTATTACTGTCCCAGAGATTTGAAATGACTGTGTATACTGCCGGGGCAATAAAAAACAGCTTGCCGTTTTTTTTTTTTAAAGGGATGCACCATTAAGTGTAGGTTCTTTCACTGTCCACTACTGAGGTAATTAGCTGAAGTGGTTCAGTTTGGCATGAATGGGTTAATCTGGATACCACAATGTCTATGACTCATTGAACAGTATCGATCTTAATCAAGAGAGAAATTGGTGTAGCTATATACAGGCATGTATGCGTATGCAGTGGTACATAAACTACTGCTACCACCAATTCCTGAATACACAAGTCTATAATCAAAAATCAGGGCAACAGAGCAGAATGCCTCTGACCTAAGTATCAATGTGAGATTTCCTTGCTCATTGTTTTCTGCAATAAAAGTGGTAGATGGGAATCAGAGCTATCCTTTATCTTGGATATGACTCAGTGGACTAATATTCTTTGCTCCATCTTCATTAATCACAGTGACACCCATTTATAAACTCATTACGGGGTGGCATAGGACCCCCACATTCTTGGCCAAAATTAACCCTTTCTCTTCATCTACTTGCTGGAGATGCCTCCTCCAATAAGGGTCTTTATCCCATATTTGGTGGACATGCCCATTTTGGGAATTGGTTCTTAGAGCCATTAATTCACTGCTAGACATCTCTCTCCAGGTAGACCCCTTAATATGCTTATTCTCATATACTAGGCACATCCATCCTCTGTCTTCGGCGTCTTCTCGGAAACTCATATCAATCCTACTCACCACAGCACGTTACCTTATACCTAAACATTGGAAACAGGATATTGCTCCCAGCCTCTCGCAATGGGAGTCAAGAGTAGATTCACTAGTGGAGATGGAGAGACTACACGCTATTGCCACACAGACCATCACACAGACAGTCTACATGGTGAAACTCTTGTACCTAGGACGTTACGACTTGAACTTCTTGATAACCCCCTAGCTAGAATGATCTCGTGTTTAAATCACCCAACTACATCCCTTGTCATTGATAATTGAACTCTTGTATCCATCCATCATGGCTCATTTTTCTCCCTTCTTCTTTGCTCCCCAATTTGGTGACACTGGAAACCTCCCCCTCCTTCCCTTCCTTAAATAAATAAGTGTAGGTTTTTTTTTTCCTCTCCACCCCCTCCTTTTCTCCCCTTACCTTGACTTATCCCTTTCTTTTCTGTTGTGTCTTATTCTCATTCTTATTCTTTCTCTCCTTGACCCCATGCTCAGATGGATTGCAAACTCCGTAGTAGCCGTACCCCAACTCATGCATTTCATCTTCTCTGATTCAAAGAGCTATATCCCCTTTTATGCAAATACATTATTTATTTTTTTATCTTTTTCCTTTTTTTCTTTTCTACTTACTGGCACTGGTGGTGCTGGAAGTTTTGCTGAGACCTTGACACACTGCATCCTTCCTTGGAGGAGAGGCATCATAATTTATTGCACACACTGCAGCAACCATTGCTGCAGTCAGTTTTTGAAATACTACTTTACTCTCAATCACTGCTCCACCCCTACACCTACCCCTTGTGCTTTTGCTGGATATTACTTAACTACTCTGTGTGTTTTTAGTCTACAGGACACAACACAACTGATAGAGTGTGAGGTCTTGATTTAGCACAGTCAGCTGTCTGTCACTTAATATATTAATTGTTTGTTTATTTCTTTATTCTTTTTTATTTATTTATAATTTTGTAATGTATTTTTTTATTATTGTTTTTTGTTTTTTAAGTTGTCCACCCTGTCTTATCACAGTCTGTCAAAAAAAATGATATATACATATAACTGAAAAGCAAAATCAACAACTTATTTTCCCAGACTTCCCCAGCACAGATACAATAACAGCAAGCTCAGCAAGCAAATAGGGCCCCAGCTACCTTTGTCTTGCCAGTTAGTCACATGGAATTTTAGGGTATTTGGGGTCAACCTCCTTCCTCCCTTTCCCTCCCCAGAGTGCCCCCAGACTACCTAAAAGATTCCCTAAACTAAACTTCAGTTCCTATATCTTCTCTAACTCAAAAACATGCTGCTTTCTCCCCTCACAAACACAAAATGGCATGCTGTGAGAGTCTGACACCCTTGTCTATGGCTGTAGATAAGAGAAAAAATTTAATGTGGTGGGAAAAAATGTTTCTACCCATTGATTTCAATGCAATGTGCTAGACAAAAAAAGTGGAAAAGCTGTACTTTTTGAAGGAAATTATTCACCAAGTGGGAAATGCCATTATATGCTAATTTCAGTTTGAGGCTAATATGTTTGCTCATCCCTACTGCACAGGGCAGTAGTGCTGCCATGGTGCCAGCAGGAGAACCCAGCAGTGAAGTTGGGTGATACAGTAAAAAAATATCAGCTATGCAATGTGTCCCCATACAATATTTCCTCTGGGTCCCACTTTGAATCACCCACAGCCACCACCATGTCCTACTCTTAGTCCCCCCAGCAGCATTAGAATAGGCACAGTGCAGCTGCCTCAGACTGATACAGTTGCTCTGTGTGGGGAAATGTCACTTAAGTATATGCATCCCACCAACACCACCACAATGCAGCTGATTGAGCCTGAAGCAGTTGTATCGATGTTTAGTAGAGTGAGTACAGACTCACCATTAGTTCAGCAGATCAAGAGACTGATGGTAGGGATATTGGTGATTACACCCTGCAGGATGCTATTGATAGTAGTCAATGACAGTGCTTGGAAGTGACAAATACAGGTTGGAGGAGAGATCTGGATGGACTGGATATCACCACCGTTCACCACCACTACCACCCCAGTATTATTGAAATGGAGTTAGATGCAAGTTAAGTTCCTGCTGCTGAATTGTCTTAAGGTACCACCAATGATTATTGTTTCTCATAGCAGCAGAAGCAGTCAGAGCAGCATGATCCTCATCAGGCTGCTGCTGAAATAACCAATATACCCACCATGGGTGCAAGTACTGGTGGTGGAAGGTAGTGGTAAGGATTAGGAAGATGGATTGGATAGTGGTGACATAGGGAAGGCATGGTTCTAACACAGGAACTTGATTGACCATTGTGTGATAATTGTGCACAGTATTCATGGTGGTGCATTCTTCTTGATAATACAAACGTTTTCTTGATTTATTATGTCACACAAAATCACTCCATTAGTTCATACAAATCTAATTCCATGCTAAGATAGCACAGTTATTGATTTACTGGAGTTATACCTGGCTAACACTTATATACGAAGCTATCTATTCTGAAAATAATCACGTTTACATTGCACTAAACAGAGATCATTGAATCACTGTATGGGAGTCTTGGAGCTTTTCTTTTTCTCTGCACTTTATTGAATGCCATTTAGTAACAAGTTACATAATAAATCAGTATTACATTTGTACATTTTCTTGTGTATGCTCTAGGGTTGATATTTGTTGCTTGTATGCAAGAATTCTTAATGACTGTAGAGTATTTATGTTTGTTTGGACAACAGAAATTATGCTGGTATATACCTCAATTGCACCCTGTGATTCATATTCCAACATCCAAGTGCAGAAAATGAGTTGCACAGGTTGATTAGTACATCCCCCCTCTTTTTGACCCTAAAACCTTTGGTGGATTAATGAATTAAAAATTGTAATCATCCTCCCTTTTGTTTTTAGACATAAAATATTTTATATATAGTAATACTGATATAGTAAAATGATCGACAACAAAAATGGAAACATTATACAAAGAACTAACAGATAAATCATTGAGATCTTTTCTGGTTTTCATTTAATGGGGAATTACCCACTCATCTCAAATTATGTATTATTATAGAGATAGTGAAAACGTATGCATACTAATATAAATGTTAGATTTTTTTTTTCAGTTTGACATTTTTTAATTTATATTTTATATGTTCATTCATATAATCAAATCATCTAGAGAGTGCAGCTGATAAAATGTGTCCTGTTTTACATAATGCTTTAAACCATCTGTATCCTTCCTAACCTCAGTAGAAAATATTGATAATTCAAATTGCAACAGGTAATTATTTACAATAGCAGTTTACACATAAATTTGTATAAATGTTGATGAAATAATTTTCTCCCAAGCACTAATTTGATGCTAACAAAGGATTGCTATTAGCTGATGTAAACATAGATGAGGAGAATGGTCTAAAAAGCTTGATTGCTGATTAAACCTTATTAACGCATAACACAAACTGCAAGAAGATCAAGGGAAAAAATATAACATTGAAATCTAAGCATCAGCAGAAGTGAACAGCCAACAAGATTGATTTTGTCTGTGTTTTGGGTACATTAAGAAAACTATGAAAAAATGTATATAAATATATAAACACAAGCATGCACCAGTAAAGAGAAGAAAGTGTGTGATGAATAGGAATAGGGGAAAGATTTTGTTTCATGCTTTTTTGCCTAGCTCACTGCTTTGAAATCAATGAGAAGATGGAATTTCTACTGAGCACATGGCAAGTTTTCTTTCTTTTACCAAAAACATTCTATAACAGTGGTGGCATGCTGTTCTGTATCTGCGAGAGGAACAGAGAGTAGCTAATGTTTTAGCCAGAGAAGATAGGCTAATTAAGCAGAGTTGAAGCTTAATTTAGGGAATCTTTTAGGCAGGACAATGTTCTCTGTATTAGGGAGAAAGGAAGAGAGGAAAGGAAGTTTATCCAAAATACCCCAAAATTCTGTCTGATCGATTTGATTTGAAAGACACAGGCAGCTGCAGTCCAAGTTCAGTGCTCATCTTGATGTTTTTATCTATGTGTTATACATGCCTGAGGTGTGAGAAGGGAGCAAAGGAGGATGAAATACTCCAACATTATGTGTGACTGATTTTGATTTGAAAGACACAGGCAGCTGTGGTCCAAGTTCCTTGTTCATCTTGCTGTTATTATCTCTGTGTTGGTGGTGTCTGGAGTTGTGAATGAGAAGGGAGCAAAGGAGGTTGACACCAAATATTCCAACATTTTGTCTGAACGATTTATTTTGGAAGATACAGGCAGCTCCGGTCCAAGTTCAGTGCTCATCTTGCTGTTATTATCTCTGTGTTATACATGTCTGAGGTTTGAGAAAGGAACAGAGGAAGTTGACCCCAAAATTTTGTCTAACCAGTTTGATTTGAAAGACACAGGCAGCTGCCGTCCAAGTTCATTGATAATCTTGCTGTTATTATCTCAGTGTTATACATGTCTAGGGTTGTGAGAAGGGAGCAAAGGAGTTTGACTCCAAATACCCCAACATTCTGTCTGATCAAATTAATCATTATTATCTCTGTGTCGGAGGTGTCTGGGGTGTGAATGAGAAGGAAGCAAAGACGATTGCCCTCAAATACCCAAACGTTGTGACTGACAGATTTGATTTGAAAGACAGAGGCAGCTGTGGTCCAAGTTTGTTGCTTGTCTTTATATTATTATTTGTTTGCTGGGGAAAAGTTCTTGAACAGGTTTTTTTTTGTTTTTTTTGAGAGTGATAAGATAGGGTGGACAAACAATAAAAAAAAAATATATAAGAAAATAAATTAAAAAATAATATAAAAAGTAAGGTGACAGCTGACTGGGACCCTGATGTGAGCTGTGTGACTGAGGCAGACTTCATTGTTACCAGGTGATATTGAGTATTTTGTTGAGGGTCAAGGCAAGACAACACACGCTATCAGTCCTGTTGCATACTTTAAAGTAAAAGCACACACAGTAGTTGAGTAATGTCCAGTAAATGCTCAAGGAGCAGGGGGAGGATGAAAGAAGGAGCAGTGCAGGGACATGAGAGTAAAGTGGAGTCCAAAAACTGAGTGCAACCATGGTTGCTGGAATGTGTGCAACAAATGATGATAATCTCTCTCCTCCCTTCAAGGATGCAGTTTGTCAAGGTCTGACAAGAAGTTCCACCCCCACCCCCCATCAATACTATAAAAAAACATAAGAACACTGAAGACAATGAGTCACATTCTAGTATTGATGATGCATAATGGAAGAATGTGTAGCAGCTCAACCAAATGCTGCCTCTGACAGTGAGACAAGCACCAAAACACCTGTCCTCAAAGTATGGCAAAGCCAGAAAGTTAGCTGAGAGGCAAAGGCTCAATCTTCTACCACTGAAAAGGAGCACTGTCAATGAATATTTTGAGAAAAAAATTGGAAAGTTTGACCCTGGGTAAGCACAGATGCCACAAAATACACAGCTATCATGGCAGTCATTATCAGCATCATCACCTCTTCCAAGTCCAAGTCCCACACAGACACACAAGCACACACACACACAGACACACAAACACACACACACACTTATAATGCTGAGTAACCAGCAATAACCAGGTTATCAGACTGTACAGCCTTAGCCTCTGCTGCTCTAAGAAGTGCGGCACCAGTGACACCTAGTATTAGTATAATTTCAACAATATTTAGCCCTAGTATTAATATCCACGGTATAGAAATACTTCACTGTGGATCCAAAAGCTAAGCATGTTGTTATTTGTTGTCTGTGTAAGAAGCATGTGAGCAGGCATTCACACCTAGAAACATCCTAAATTAGTTCCGATTTGAGAAAACAATTGGAAGTCTGACCCTGGGCAAGCAAAGATGCCTAAAAATGCATAGTCATCCTGTCGGTCATCTCAGCATCATCACCACTTCCAAGTATAGCCCCACTCAAACACACATTTGTGTTGAATAACCAGCACTCTACTGCTCCTGGAAGTGTTGCACCTTTGACACCTAGAAGTAGAAGTAGAATTGCATCAAAATCTAGCCCAAGTAGTAGTAGCAGACCATCAGAAGCCCCACAATCAATGACGTTCACAGTAAGGAAATACTTCACTCAAGATCCAAAAGTTCAGCATTTTGCTATCTGTGAACAGGTGGAAAACAGGCTCATATTTAGGCACCTCCACAATGAGATCCCATCTGAAGCACAAACACAGGTCTGACTGGGAGACAAACCAAGAACATGTCACAGGTGACACAACTAGTAGCAGCAGAAGCACTCCAAAAAGTTCCCAGGGCCCTTGGCAAGAAAAGAGAAGCATTGATGTTATTGATGTGACAGAGAGTGTGCCATTGCCAACAATTAGTTAATTCCAGATAACATCTATGGCTCCTGCTGCAAGGGAGTATTATGACTAGGTTTGCTGTAGGAGAAGACAAGAGCCATAGAGTAGGGATAGGCGCTTTTTCTTGGGAAAATCCACTTTAAAACTAGCTTTTAAAATTTTTGCATCTTTCGCCCATTGGCCAAAATCTTTCACCATTTGTTCAATGGCTAGACAGTTTCCGCCCATTGATTTATGTTGTTTTCGTACTTACGCTATAAAACCGTGATGTTTTTGCTGAAGGCAGACACAATAGAAGCAGCTACAGAGTGAGATAGACTTGCTATGCTATTCTGCTGTGATATTCTGCAAAAACGGAGGCAGGAGAGGCTCATAGTGACTGCTATCACTATGAGCAGGGTGAAACATAATCAGTGGAGGAGCTGGAAGGACCCTTATGTGTCCGCTGAGTGTGAGAAGGAGGAGGAAGGGACCACTACTGAACCAATGCTGTCCAGTCCCCTTAAATCACCCCAAGGGATCTTGGAGAATTTAATTGGAAGGGAGGGAGAAAAGGAATGGGATAGGAGGAAGAAAAGGGTAGTACTAGTGAAAACAGGACAGGTCAGCTGTCTGTGCCTGTTGCTAGATGTGCTGCCTCTGCTGACACCGTTGCTGTCCCTGTTGAAACCAGTGCGGTGCCTGCTGCCAGTGCTGAACATTCTGCCACCAGTGTTGAAGCTGCTGCCACCAGTGCTGAAGCTGCTAGTGTGTTTTGTAATACTCAGGAGGATGGGAAGGAGAAGATAATGCCAAGTGTGACAGCAGGGTACCCTCTGTCACATTACTCATCACCTCCTCCAAGCAGCAATGAGATGTCTGTACTAGAGCAGCAGTACATAGGGACTAGTGGTGGTGGTGGTGTTGGAGAACCTGTGGTGGAAGAGACATTGATGGCCATTTTATCAGAAACTGAGAAGGAATGGGAGACAGGGATGAGGACGGGCATCAACACCACCACCACCACCACTAGCAATCAGCTTTTGGAATTTGCAGAATTTGCAACTGCTCTAATTCCTCCTACTGCTGCTAAGATGCAAGGGCAGCAGGATGCTGAGGAGCAAGCTAGTGTACCACAGACCACCGTGGACACAGTAGGAATGGGGTCAATAAGTGATGCAGGACTAGGACAGGTTCCACTTGCCAGCACCAACAATACTCCTCATATAAGTTGTAGTTCATCCCTTATAATGCAAAGGTAATGGCCTTCATAATTATTAGCAAGAAAGGTAAAAGGCATTTCTTCTGCAGGAGACGATAAAGTAGGCTAATCAGCAGCCATGGAGTCAACAGAAAATTACCATATAGCATGCACCTTGTCCTTGTAAATATATACACATTTGTATATATGCTGGAGATATTTGAAATAAGAGATTTGAGAGTTCAATAGACAAGAATTTTTGGGAAAGGCATGGAAGATCCTTAGATGGTGTTCATGACTTGGGGATTCAAAAAAATAGAAAAGACATTAAAGAGAAGTGATAAAGATAAATTTTTATTACAAAAAGAAAATAAATGGATATATGAGTTGCAGTATTTAAGTTTAATATGTTCATCTAATCTCATCTGTGAATTACCAGATGTGTTGCTTTTGGTTTATACATACAAGGTTTTTATTTATGTGTCTTTAACAAGTTAGTGATTGGTTTGATTAAGATAGTCATATCAGACTAATCTACCCTATATGCTAGCTTATGCAATGATGTCATTCTCATCATATAATATACTCTCTATGCTAGTTTATGCAATGATGTCATGTACATCATATAATATTCTCTATATGCTAGCTTATGCAATGATGTCATGCGCAAATGCAACTTTCATCTCTAAGGGTTTAAATAGCCTTTATCTCATAAAGCTTGATGAACTTGATGAACCTATTTGTACTATTTTTGGATACCCAGAATATTCATTGGCTTTGCACTGATTGGATTGCATAGTGTTCATGTTGGTTATAAATATTATAGCTTGGATATATACAAAAACTAACCATCTATTGGCTGGAACTATTGGCTTCATGGTTTTATGGGAAGGATCGGTGTGCAATGAAAGAGGTGAGTAGTAAGTAGCAAGCGGTAAAGTATGAAGACATCTGTGACATCAAGTGCATTATAGGTGAGAACTCTGTAATCTTTCTATCAGTGCTGTGCCAATTATGATTTCCACAATTTGATGTTTGATGTGGATGTAATATGTTTAGTATGGGATACAGTGTGTGTATTGAGATTCACTTGTAGGTTATACATTGGTCAGTGACTCTGTGGCTGCTGATTTAACAGAAACACTCATGAATGTGAAGAAGCATGAAAAATTTTAATTTTCTGTTAACTCTTTGGCTGCTGATGAACCCACTTTTGCCTCATGCTAAAGACATGTTTTTTTTTAGCTTTCACGCTACTAATTATGAAGTTCATTAACTTTGCTTTGTATTGGATTAACTACTTCTTAAATGAGATGCAGTACGAACATTGACTTTCTATTAATCATTGGGCTGCTTATTAACCTGCTTCTTTTACACTAACAATATAATTATATTTTATTGCTTCTTGCTTTAATCATGACTATGCTACTATATATATGATCTTTATTTATGTATGTTTATGCATATGATTAGGATTACTTTGGATGGATATAGTAAGTCTGTATGGGTTTAGATTAAGGGGTTGAGGGTGGGGTTTATGTTGTTGATCTGTATTTATCTTTAAACAGAAGTAGATTTATATTTAATTCAATAAATATAATCAATAATAAAAAATAGATCTTCCTTCTTTTTTTATTACCTTTGAACTTAATTACTAGTGGAGGTCTGTATGAGGTGATCTTCTAAATTTTCTTTATACTTTTTAGTGATTGTGTGTTTTTTAATCACCAGCATTTCTCACATGATAGGTGGGAAAGCTTTTGTTTGTTTAAATTTAAGCATGCGCTTTAATTTAATTTTTTTTTTGATGAAATAATAGTATCAACAAAGTTCCATAACAAATACAATGTATAACGTTTAGCTATATTAGCATAAGAAGACAGTGAGCCTGCAAAATAGTTTTAATTGTTGGGATGTTTACCAATGCAGCCAAGGTTAGTTGGTTATCAACACTGAAGAACTGTGACACCTATAATGTGTGGGTAAATTATGACTAGTATCAGTGAAATGTAGCTTGCACCTATGTGAGTAATCATCATGTGGATAAAATTCAGAATTAATTGTTTTGGAAGACTACAGGTACTACTTGCTTATTTCATTCTGCAGTTCATAATTGTGTTGCTGGTGTCACCTGCTGAATAGTTCAATATGTATTATAACTATTTAGATTTAGCTGGGGGTGCATTTTGGAACTAATGAATTAGAATTCTAAACACACAAACAGACTCCCATGCATACATATGCACAAACACATACACACTTTATAGCTACAGAATTGGGATGACTGGTTAATAAAAAAGAACATTGTTTCTATTTCAAAATTTGTCATGACAACAAATCAAGAGTAAGGTAATTAAACACATAGTTTCTATATGTTAACATATTCATTATGTAAATTGTGATCATTAATATAAAATCATCAGCTGTGAAAATTTAAAGCAACATGAAAAAATAAGGATTGGTTATCCTGTGATATAAATTTTATTTCAAAGTAATATTTATACATAAGCTGTCATTTCAAATGTTAAGTACCTGCAAAAATAAATGTCTATGCCATGCCATATGGACCATTAACAAATTGTGTATAAGAAAATGAAACATTTTGTAGTTCTGATAGTTTTTCTTCAAGTGAATAAAGCACAGTGAAAATAATTACTTCATGGCTTTGGAAGTTTGACTTGTATAACGATATCTAAATAATCTAGCATTCATATGTATGCGAAACACACTGAAGCCAGCTTGTTTTTTTAAACTATAATATTGAATTTGTTTCATTTTGAGATAATGAATATAAACTACATCCATTATTTCTTCTATCAAGGTTGAACAACAGTTCTTATGGATATGCAGAAAAATCTATTTAATTTATATTTTCTAGTTTACATGCTTTTTTTGGATTAATTATAATTTACAGAGTGAAGCAATTTTTCTTAACACTTTGAGTGCCAGAGGGGTACGCAATGCATTGCAAACACGTTAATTTTGGCATATTTTGAAGTCATTTCAACACATTGTTTTAGGACAAAACATTGGTATTTTTTCTATGTTTTCTGTAAACATTAACTCCAAAAGCATAATATATTTGATGTTGGAATGTTTTATCTGTAACACAAAATATGCTGTATTACAAAACAGGTGTTACAAAACAGGTGTTACAAAACAGGTGTTTCATTTCACATTTTGGTTTCCACACTTAACATCAAGTTTACTTTCCAGGTTTCTACTTGTTTGAACAATGAATAAAAAGCACTTCAGCAAATTAAACCTATTTACAAGCCGAGACCATTGAGACTAGAGGTCTCTCTTTAACTTGCTTATAAATGATCATTCTTATTATTATTAGTGTTGCTGTTATGACATTGCGCTCTTCTATGTTCATATGGCAGAATAGGAACAAAAAATATGAAATAATCTTGTACATATTTCAGTATTGATATAAAGGGTTGTATGTCCAACTGCCATTGGCTGGTGCAAAGGGTCACATTTAATCCTTGCTGTACCCTTAAGGGCACATAATTATTTATAGGTATTAAAAGGCACAAGGACTGAGGCTTTTGTTTTGTTGTTTGTATAACATTTAAGGCGGAGAACAGGTCTGAATACCAACACTATGTCCAAAACAACCAAAGATGAACAACTGCACTATTAAAATATCAGTGGTTATTATATATGCCAGACAAATATTTATTTGTCAGATCAATAAACATTAAAAAATAAGTCAACTTACCTTTCAAAATATTGTATTTAATTATTTGCATATACAGGTCATTCAAAATGATCAGTGTACCAATTAGTGATAGGACTCTTTAGTAGGAGTGAGCTAATGGATCAATGTACAGTTTGTAAAATTAGGTTATCCATTTGCCTGACAGAGGCTTCCTAAAGATGGTTCAATTCCTATTAACATAATAAATTACAAGTCCATGAAGTTCAATCTCATATAACCCAGAAAAATGAAAATTGCATTTCCTTCCACCAAAATTAATATTTGTCTATATACCAGAACTTACTGTTTTACTTACAAATACACAGTACAACCCTGTATGTTCCCTCTTCAAAGAAATGCATCAGATTTTCTTAACTGTATCCACTGCATTTGCCATTACCAAATCCTTGGGCAAAGAATTCCACAGTTTAACAGTCCTTACTGTAAAAGCATTCTTCCTCAGCTGAAGTTGAAACTTCCTTTCCTCTAATATTAAAGGGATAGTAATATTTAAAATGTAAAAAAAAATATGTTGTAGGGTTTATCCCCGTGAGTAAAACAAGAGTACTCCCACTGCTGAAAGGTGTTTCATTCAAAAGTTATTAATTTTCAAAGTTGAATTTTTTAGGTGCAATATCACAGTGGCCTGAAATTGTACAGTGGCGCTGTTGCTACACCATCCTATGGAGATTTATGGTCCCGGGACCAGAGCTGTCCATAGGATCATGTAGCAACAGCGCCACTGTACAATTTCAGGCCACTGTGATATTGCACATAAAAAAATTCAAATTTGAAAATTAATAACTTTTGAAGGAAACACCTTTCAGCAGTGGGAGTACTCTTGTTTTACTCAGGGGGATAAACCCTACAACATATATTTTTTTACATTTTAATTATTACTATCCCTTTAAGATGTGGCCTCTAGTTATTGGATCAGGCTTTGAAATGGAAATCTCCCCAGAGATATTCTTGCATTGACCTTGGGTATACTTATACAGTGTAACAAGATATCATCTTAGTTGTCTTTTCTGATGAGTAAATAAACCAAATTTGTCTAGACTTTCCTCATACTTCAAGTCCTCCAATCGCTTAATAAAAGTAACTGGGCTGGAAAAACATATACAAAGTCATTTTTTGTTCTTTTATAACAGAGTAAATCTAATAGTTAAAATGTGTGAAATTCCTCAATGAGGTTTGCAACCAGGTTTAAAAAGTGAAACACTGACTGTAGCCTTAGCTCATCAATGTTCCTCTGTAGAGCTTAGCTATTGAACACTGATTGTAAAACTCCATATAATAAAAAAGAAAAAGCTTATACTGACTGGAATGTTTCACTAGTTGATAAATCAAGTTCTTTAAATTTGTACATATATAATTATACGTTTGGAAATACTACAATTTTTCACATTGTTAAAAGTGAAGAACATTTAATGAAAAATTGGACTTCCAATGTGAACAGATAAAACCATAATCAAAGCATTTGTTTAAAAATAATTTACACCAAAATACTGATTTCAAATACCAATAAATATATGAAAAGAGACTTAAAGGGGAACTCTCACATCTTTTAATGTTGTCTTCATCTGAATGTTCTCTTGGAGTGAATTTGCAATCCTTTATTTTTATATATATATATATATATATATATATATATATATATATATATATATATATATATATATATATATATATATATAATGCTGTATTGGCTGAAATATTGCCATGTAAAGTTAAGAGGTACAGCTCAGTCTGTGCTACACCCTGTCAATCTTCGTCTGTTCCCCTCCACAAGTATTGCTTCCTTCCCACCTCCTCTGATGACTGAGGATTCCGGCATGTGACCTGGTGTGCTCTTTTGCAAATGCACATCCAGGTCATTGTATAGGCACTTATAAAGTCCTTTATAAAAAGTGTCAGTCTGCTTACCTCTGTTACTATTTTAGTTCAGCTATTTTTATTCTCTACTGTACACAAATGATGGATTTTTGCCTTTGTTCTGAACAAAATTCTCAATGTTGTCTGCTGTCTATCAATTCTCTCTTAGTCACACAGCTCACATCCGGCTCCCAGTCTGCCATATGTCACCTAATATATTTAATTGTTTATTAATTTATTAATTTTGTAGTTTTTTTATTTTATTTTATTATTTTTATATTTTTTTTAAGTTGTCCACCCTATCTTATCACAGTCTTTCTAAAAAAAGAAAAAAAAAATTATAACTAAAAAACAAAATCAACATCTTCTTTCTCCAGCACAGAGACAACAAAAGCAAGATCAGCAAGCAAATTGGACCCCAGCTGCCTCTGACTTGCCAGTAACATCGACTTTTGGGGTATTTGGGGGTCAACCTCCTTCTTCCCTTCTTCTCCCCTAGAGTGCCCTCAGACTCCCCTAATACAGAGAACAAATGTCCTACCTAAAAGACTCCCTAAACTAAGCTTCAATCCCCCTTTGTCTTCTCTAGCTCAAAAACATGCTGCTTTCTCCACCACAAACACAGAATGGCCTTGTATATGCCTGCAGGAAAAGAAGAGAAAACTTCCTTGCAGTGGGAAGAAAGTCTTCCCATTGATTTCAATGCAATGAACAAGGCAAAAAAGTGGGAAAACAGAACCTTTCTAGGGAAATTATTCAGATGGAAGAGTTTTTTTTCACCAATTTTGTTCTGAAGCGAAAATGTTCACCCATCCCTAGTGCACAACACATTGCTTTACAATGCACTGTGGGGTTCAAAGATTTAATCATAACTTCTGAATCTAGGATGCTCTGATGCAGCCCATATATAACTTTACCATATGAACATGGAGCTTTCAAACATAAATGGGTAGCATGTCTAATATTATTGTGAGTACACTGAAATCCACTCACACAGTAGTTTGAGTTCATATGATGATAATTATGTTTTTATCTCCTTTTGTAAGTGCAACTGTTCTGAATCTGTGCTATGCTGGTTAAGTGGTTGAATATATAGAAGTGATGGTTACAAGACAGTAGCAACAACATTAAAAAGAGAGAAGCATAGGTTTATGTTTTATGCCATAATAATGCCATATGAATATGCAACACACTGCAAAGCAATGTATTGCATACCCCTCTGACACTGATACGATTAAGGGAAACAGTGTTAGGTCTCACCTTGGCTTTTTTGGTTCCACAATAAAAATCACTTGTGCCTTTCCCTACTGTACCACTTTGGCTATTTCAGAATTTTTTCTCTGCACAATTTCTGTGTGGCTACATGTCTCAACTCTTGTGCACACTGACATGCATGTTTTCGAATTTTGTTGAGCATGTGCTATTGAGCACTTCCGGCCTGCAGGTATACAAGATGCCTTTGCTCATTGTTTAGTGCTTAGTCACCAGGCTCTTTGATGTAGTCTTGGTGTTGTTATTCTGCTTGATTACTCACTCTCAGACCCAGCTTATTCTGGTAGACGCCACATAAATTCTGCCTGTCCTGATCTTTGGCTCATTTTTGACCACACTTCTTCATTGCTGAATTGTCTTTAGGTCTTGCCTTCATTGTGAACTTTTTATTTTCTTTTGCAACCTGTAGGTGTGCTCATCCCAGTACAATCTTTGAGTCAATTGGGACATTTTACCTTTCTGTTTTTAACAATTGAACTGAAGATTCCTTTGGAACCTCTGTAGCTAGTCTCCAGTGCAAAATCTTTTTTCTCCTAACCTGTTCTCTGCTCATGTCTCAGCTGCTGCTTCTGTGTCAGACCCTCTGAATTATTTCCAGAGCCTCAAGTGCAGCTTCCCAAGAATCTCTCCAGTGACAGAAAGACATTCCACAGCTCATCTACAGATCATGGAATTGTTTGACCTGCTGCAGTCTGCCATTGATTTTACTATGTTGGATCACTGCTGGGCGATGAATGGAAAATGAACTTCAGAACAAGGTTCCATTTTTATTATGAGGTGATGCCTTTTGGGCTATAAAACATCCCAGTGGTTTTTTAACTCTAAATTATGTAAATTATGTCTTCAGAGATCCGCTGAATATATTGGTCATAGTTTACCTTCTTGACATCCAGATCTTCTCATTTTCTTTCCATAACCATTGTAAGCACATCAAATCATGTTATCCCAGCTAAATCAGCAAATCCAAACCTGAAAAGCATGCTTTTGATGTCCCTGCTGTGACTTTTCTTGGTTATTCTATTTTATTTAGGGCATCAAGATGGACTGGAGTAAAGGTTTAGCAATTACAAAGTTGCATATACAGAATACAAGAAAAGATTTACAACGTGTTCTGGGTTTTGCTAATTTCTACCGAAGATTCATTTGGAACATCTCCAGACTTGTTTTTCTACATACCTGTTTGACCATTCCTAATGTACCTTTTTCTTGGGCATAGGTGCTCACAAGGCTTTTAAAGAATTGAAGACACATTTTAATGAGGCTCTTATTATGAAGCAATGCAATATTTTGCTTTCTTGCATCCTGGATGTGGATACCTTCAATGTAGCTGTGTGTACTGTTTTATCTCAGAAGTGTTTCTAAAGATCTGTTTCATTGTGTGTTGTTCTTTTTCACAAACCGTTGCCTAGAAAGACATAAAGTTATAAATGATAAAGAACTGCTGGTGATTAAATTAGAATTAGAGTAGTGGAGACCCCTTCTGGAAGGGGATCAGTATCCTTTTACTAAATATGCTGATCATCAGAACCTATAATATCTCCATTCAGCTAAAGGTCTGCATCCATGTCAAGCTTCATGGGCATAGTTCTTCTCCAGACTTCAGTGCCATATAATTTATCCACCTGTTTTAGAGACTGGATTGAAGATTCTCTTTCTAGACAGTTTTCCTCTGATCCCGCTCCCTTTAAACATGATACTGACTCTTGGACACTTTTTACTAACTTATTCTGAGGTGTTTTACTAAATTAGAGACCATCTGACTCTTCTTTAAGAAATGCCCCAGGGACATTAACAGCCATGGATTGCCTTTTCTATTACAACAATGTGTAGCCTTTGTTCCAGCTGCATTATGCTCAAGGTGCTCAGGCGCATTCAGAATGACTTCCATTACTGGCCATCCCAGTATCTCAAAAAATAAGGGACTGGCTAGATCAGTTTTGGTGGCAATCTATGGATCAGTGCATTGATAGTTAAATATGCTCTCTGGTCATGGCTAAGGGGTCTCATGCTAAACCTCCTGGTCCACTTCTTCCTTTTCCCATTTTGGCTCACCCTTGTTCTTGGCAATCCTTGCATTCCATAGTGGATTTGCAATCCTCACTCATATACTACCATCCTCATCTGTATGGATTGCCTTAATAAAATGGTACAATTTATTCCCACTAAACACCTACCTTAAGCCACTGAAATAGCAACTTCAGAAAGTTGTGTGCCTTTATGGTGTTCCTGTTTTGATGTGGTTTCTGACAGCGGATCCCAGTTTACCTCCCTTTAATGCAATTCCTTTTTGTTTTACCATGATAATCCAGGTCTCCTTGTCCTCTGCGTTCTACCCAAACATGAACGACTAGACCAAGAGGACCAACCCATCTCTACAGCAATATTAGATGACATCTCTACTGCTTATGGAATTCACTTACAACAACTACTGGAATTCCTCTACGAAATGATTTCCTTTCTTTGCCAGTTATGGTTTTCATTTCACATCATTACCTAGGTCCATTTGTACCCCCCCCACACACACATTCTCGAAGTCTCTAGATGCTTCTGTGTTCTCTCTTTCTACCTCCAGTTGCTTCAGATCAATCTTACTAGGTCACAGGTTACTCTTACTGCCAACTCTAAATGTATGGATTGGGGAGGTGGGGTTGGTATGATATGGCTTTTGACCAGAAATCTTTGTCTGTTTCTCCCAAGAATTTGGGTGCCTTTTTCATTTGGCCATTCCAGATTACAATTACATACTATTTGGCTCTTACATGGTGTTAGCACTTCTCTCCTTTGTTTCATATCTTCCTTTTGAAAAGTGCTGGTATGCCTGTAAATTATACCTATGTGATGGTTCCACCTTCTCCACTTCTGGTGGACCGTCAGGAGGGGAGTGAGGTCTAGTGGATTACAGATCCCTGGTGGTTCCCAGGGCAAATCCATTTTATTATTCACTAGAAGGGTTTTAATGTCAAGGAGCATTCGTAGGAACACACTTCTTTTGTTTATGCTCCTGACCTTGTCCAGGAATTTAAATCTATTTATCCTTCTTGACATTGAGTCCTGCTGTGTATAAGATGACTTTGAGGGAGGGACATATCTGGTCTTACTTGTGCCTCGACAGCTCAGCACTAAAGGGCACTCATGTCCTTCACATTTGCATGCATATGGGCACAGTTCCACCATTTCTGTGCTCAGGTTGGATGACCTGCGCACATTTACTCATTTTGTTGTATATTCAATATTAGTGTACTTCCTGCCTGTGGGTATTCAAGTGCCCTTTGTGGGTTGATCTTCTCTTAGTCATTAGGCTCTTTGCTGTAGACTTGGTGTTGTTATTCTCCTTGACTCCTTGTTCTCGACCCCGGCTTACTTTGACTGACTCTGCTTGAACTCTGGTTGCCCAAATTCATAGCCCAATTTTGTATATGCTTCTAAATTTTCCATTTGGTTTTAAGTTTCCTTATGAAGAGTTTATCTGCTTCAACAACCTGCAGCAGTGCTTAAACCATTCCAATCTTGGCGTATCCAAGATAAGACATTTAACATTGCAGTCAACACCTTTAACTCCCAACACTGTGCTGCAGCATGGGCATACATGTTTCCACCACACAATAACTTCGCTCTTCAGCATTGTGCTCAAACTAATTTCTATCACATCATCCAGTTTCTGTCAGCCAGATAGGGCAACTCCAGGATTTCTAATGAGTTCCAGGCCCTGCCTTGTGACATACTGACTCCTTTAGGTCCACATAGGTTTATCTGTTGGAACCTTTCATACTCCCCATTCCTTGTACTCAACAGTATATAGCTGCTTCATGATTCTTGTACTCAGTGATACATGATTATTCATTTTACCACTATACTGTCATCCAATAGTTCCCAGAAATGGGATGGTATAGAAACTTTCCAATGGTTGCTGATCAAACTCAGTGTATAATACAAAATCCTGCTTCAGTCATGCAAGGCTGTCTTCTCCCCTGCCACCTGTAAGTCACCATGCTCATCTCCTGATACAACTCATCTTATCCCACATGATTAGCTAAGTACACTTTCCTCACAGCTCAATTTTATTTAGATACCTCTATCTCTTACTCTATCTCTCTGTCTTTGTCCCTCTCTCTTTCTTTGTCCCATAGCAAACTTTTTCCTTCATTGCTTCTTATCTGTGGAATGTTTCACAGTACAGCCTGATCCAATTCACTTCTCTCCATCTTATAATGACATCTCCTTAATGAAGTTTCAACAAACTAGATGGAAAGCCTACACGTACAATACACTTATCATTTTGCATACCCCTATACCATTCAAAGGGTTAATGCAACATTTCTCTAACAAAATGAACAAAATATCAGGCTATAATATTGTATTTCCATAGCATACAACATTCAAATGGCCTTAATTAGCCACATGCTGTGCTATTATTTAGCTGTGGGAGGTATAAAGTATACCTAATTAGCTCACTATTTAGACACAAAATTATCTTGTTATCAACATAGTTAGTTCATCATGCCCTAAATATTTTGTGAGAAAAAAAAAAGAAATGTTTGCTAAATTTCTAACATTTGTGTTTCTTTGTAGGAACAAAAACAATTGTATTTCTTTATAGAAATACAAAGATATAATATAACTAGAGATATCACCCCCTCCAATACATATTTAGTCCAGTTGTTGCCATTTATAGAAATGCAATTTGGCCAACATCTAAGACAGCTGCAGAGCATCTTAGGTAGCGCAGTGAGCAGACTGCTGAGCACAAAGTCGGTAGACCAAGGGCTTGATGCTATGCATACGGTAAAGCATTTGTTAAAGGGATAGTAATACTTGAAAATAATTGTATTTTATATTGTAGCCCTTAAAAAACATGAAAAATGATATGTCTTATCTCCCAAACCTTTATGGTTTGGAAGATATTCACTTGTAAAATATAGTAAAATTCTCTTTTCCTGGATGTTTCAGCCAAGTCTTCCATCTAGTGGACAGATTTGGAATTCGGTCCACAGAGCAACCGGCAGCTCTTTAGCAGTGCCGAGATCAAAGAACTGCTTAACTGGAACTATCTACAAAGTGTGCCTGGCTTGAAAGCACACTCTGTAGACCATTCCAATTAAGAAATTCTTTTTAAAGATGGTGATCTTAGCACTTCTGGAGAGGCACAGCTGGTCCCGGGACCGGATTCCAAATCTGAAGGGTGGAGCAATGCCGTCACTCCAGGGGAAACTTTACTTCTGAATATCTCCCAAACCATAAAGGGCTACAATATAAAATAGGGCTACAATATAAAATAAACTTATTTTCAAGTATTACTATCCCTTTAATGGAAAAAATAACCTTGAAAGAGAATCATACTTTATTCTGAAGCTATTCTATAACTGAACTGTTTGAAGTTAGTAGGTTACATTAGGCATTGTCATGGCTAATTCAAGGCCCCCGCCAATCCACATCCAGGAAAGTATCAACATCATTACAAAACTTTTAAATATACCCCAGAAAAACAACCAGTCGTGCCTGTGTTTCGTGGTTCATAGAGCTAGAACACAGAGTCCAGGAGTGGAGGATAGAATTAGAGAGAGAGAGAGAGAGAGAGGAGCAGACATTGGAGAGCAGTATAGTCGGAGTGGGTAGTGGAGCATTTTGCATTCTAAAAAACATAAAATGCACTTTTGAACACATTGCATACATTACATTTATACACAAACACACATCTTTTGTTTTGACACACTACAAATTTATATTTATTTTATACAGTGTGACTGAGTGAGTACAAGTGAGTACCAGAGGGTGATTGTGACCAAGTGCCTGTGTGAGTGCTTGAGTGGGTTTAAGAGGGAGGTAGAGAGTAATGGAGAGATAGCAGGGAGAGGAGTGAGTGGTGAGAGCTGCAGGAGAGGAGGAAGGAGAGCAGGACATCCCCAGGAAGGGAAAAAGAGGGAGAGCTGGTTGAAGGTACCTGCCAAGGGCCAGAGCTGGCAGTGGGACATGGTATGTATGTTTAGGATGGACATACAGTCAGGGCTAGCACAGGCACAACCCAGCAAGCTGAGACTGCAGTGGATGGGGACAGGCTCCTAGAACACATGGCTTGAGGTGGAATAGGCAGTCAACTCAGTGTCAAGGTGCCTGCGAACAGTGGATGGTAATAACAAGCGCTGGATATACTGCAAGAGGAAGGTAAAGAATAAGGTGGGGGATTATGCAGTGCATACCAGAGCAACAGGCGGTGAGTCACCATCAAGTATTACCTTCAATGGCTGGGAAGAGCTGATCCTACAGAACCTGTCTATGATGTCAGTTGAGGGTGTCCACGGTGGCTGTGACATGGGACATGACAGCACTCTGCAGACTCCTGGTAAGCAACATTATTCTTACCCATCCCCCTCAACATACAACACCCTGTTAAATATGTTGTCACAGCAGTAGTTCCACATATATGTGTTACTGATCCCTAAAGGTGATAAATCCTATGTTCATAGTGAATATGATGTAAATATTCACCTGTCTTTGTAAAAGTAATAGACCATACAACCTTGAAGGATCACAATGCTGCATGGAGAGGGTGATGCACCCATTGAATGCACATCTGTACTGATGTGACCCTGACAAACAACAAGAACAGCAGTGGGAGTACACGTTTCACTCAGCTGGATGAAACTCTGAAACACATCTATAGTATATATATCATCTACAATGGTAACATTCCATCAAGACAGTGATAGTCAAAATTGTTCCTACAAGTTGGAGTGGACACCATGATCTTGAAACACAAAAAGGAATGCTTGATGATGTCATATGTAATTCACAACAGCTGGAAGGACAATATTGCCTACTCCAATATATGATATTTGAAGTCCCTGCCATAGCATGTGCTCGCGATACTGCATGCCCTCACCTTAGTTGCCCATCTTCCCTGTTCTAAAAGAATATCCAACTACCCTGGACACCTAACATGTGAATGATGAAAACCCAGCATCAGGTGCTTGACAACACAACTCTGATCTAATTGTCCACGATAGGGTATAGTTGGTCATAATGAATGTCACATTGGAACATGCTGTCATTGCCCGTTCAACTAATTCACATCCATTATCCTTCACATAAGTGTCCATTGAGCTTGAGAGTTAGGATCCCGTGGATGAGCAATTGATAAATGGCAACAAACAGTACAGCAGACCCTCAGGAGGGACCCAGCTGGATTCCACCACCCCAGTGCCAGCAGGGGATCCCAGCTGCCACCTTAACCACATTGCACACCCAGCAGTAGCTACCACCATCAGCAGAGCAGTGGATGATGCCACCCACTTAACACTGGATACTACCACCACCACCTCCTGTGGTACATGACTGGATGACAGGACCACAGTCATACCAGTTCTTTGGTCCCACACTCATAACACCAGGTCAAAGCTGGATTACAGCACACCCATATGACAGGATGCAGCCACAACACACTTGGAGTGGTTCACCTGAACATCCATGGATGGAGTGTGATCTGTGGTCCCATGACTACCAACTCATCAGGTTTGTGGGTGAGTCACAGAAGCCACAAGCAAGGTATACCCCTCAAACCCAGAAAGCAGCTTCTCAGGAGGATGTCACTGGGGCAGAAGATATATAATCTATGTGGTTGGTGCAAAACTCTCCCCATCTGATTTTGCTGCACCACCAAAGCCTGCTGCACCTTCATATGAGCCTGCTGCACCCTTCCATGAGCCTTCTGCATCTCCAATGCAGCCTGCTACACCATCAGTTCAGCATGCTACACCACCGATGGAACTTGCTGAACCACCTATGGAGCCTGCTGGTGATGCACCACATTCATCTGAGGATGAATCATCTGCCTCCCCCATGCTGTCAGCCGGGAAGCAGGCCAGGATAGGGAGTTCATTAGGATACAGAGGCGTAGGCTAACAGAGTTGAGGAGACACAACAGGAGGTGTGCACATCACAAACATTTCATGGAGAACCAGCTCATGAACATAACTACAGAAAAGAATTGGCTGCATACAAAACAAGATGAGTAACAATTTAAAAACAAAGCAGTATATAAAGAGTAACAATTAGTGTGTGTATGAGGGGACTACTATATGTGCATTGATCAAGGAGGAAAATTGTTTTTCTAATTTAGATTACTTCATTGTCTCCTTTTTCAGGCAAATGGCTTTTGTGTCACTCTGTATGTATAAAATGTCCAAAGCAGAAACAAACCCATTGATATCACATTTTCTTTATGTATGTATTCTCTGTTGCACATAAAAATGTGTCAAATTTGTTAGCTTTTCAGGTATTTATTAAACTGCATTAAAATGTGTAGGTCATCTTTTGGAATCAAACTGCCTCTGAATGACAATGCTGGAAAAGTGGGATTGAAGGGTGTAATTCACTAAGCAGCATTAGCATTTAGAACTTGTTAATGCCATCACAGTTCAATGCCTAATGCACTGCCATTTTCTAATCTTGTTGCACACAGTTTAGCTAGGATCAGTAAATGATCTTTATTGAAACTTAACCTTTATGAAAGTTCAAAATATTTCATAAACCATATTGCAATTGTATCTGGTACATTACTTCATGTAATGGGAATTTCAAAGGGCTTATGGCAATTAGATTTTAAGCATCCTATGTTTAAAACTGGTTAATTGCTGTAAAATATATGAACACAAAATTTTCAGCTTTGCTATAAAGTTACATGTACTTAAAGGTATAATTAAATATGCAGTAAACTAAAATGAATCCATTATTGGATGAGAGAAGTGACTGGAAGCTGGATGGAGCAGAAGCATCTCTGCAGAACTCTCATGAAATATACTACAATCTATTGCCATCAGGCTTTAAATCCAATTGTAAACAACTTCCCACAACCTTTTATGTTCCTTACATCTTGTGTTCCCAGAAAATACCCTTCAGTTTTATGTCTTGCTTCCAGCTCTTGATTATGATATCCTTATGGCCTGTGGCCAAAGTTAGCTCATACCACAGCCCTGCAATATCACTGGGAATCCTGCACAGTCTTAGACCTATACTGACCATTTATTCGGAGGTTGGGGATTGGAACGATACAGAAGTGCCACTGGGACTGGCTGGCCACACTGCAGAGATGTAAGGTGGAGAGACCAATCTGTTTCATTCTGGCTACCTTCTGCTTGGTGGACTGGACTGCATACAGTAATAATATTGAGACTATACTGGTTTGCCTGTCCTACATGCACGGTCTTCCTGGGAGGACTGATGATCTTGTGAAATTATTAATTGGAACATGTGCTGTATTATTCATGTTGAGTGATGGGACATGTATGGATGCATTTATGCGGTTTGTCTGAGGGAATCTCTGTAGGTGTGTGGGTCACCCAGGTGGACTGGCAGACCCCTGATATGACAAAGGGAGAACAACTATATAAGGTTACTGGGTTCTGCTATGTGCCAGGGGATTTGGGATTAGGTTTAAGGCCAAATATGGTTATAAAATGGTTTACAGAATGAAGAGGTGGAATATTCCATTGAGTGCCGTTCCAGTTCCCTGAGAGCTTGGGTGGGCAATGTATGACCTGGAAAGTACAATTCGCTCAGATTTATTCTCGTTGGTGGTATAAGTAGGGATGGACAAAACTTTTTGCTTCAAAAGCGAAACTGGCAGAAAATGGCACTTCCCGCTTAGCTAGGAAATTTTTCAGAAAAGTGTCAATTTTCTATTTTTTTCTGCCTAGCTCATTGCATTGAAATCAATGGTAAGTTTCCATTTCCTCAGATTTAGTATAAAAGGGTTGTCAGGTTCCTTTTTTGTGAGAGGAAGAGAAAGCATCACCATTTTTCAGCTAGTTGTAATAGGCAAGTATATTAACACTAGAGTGTAGTTTAGAGCTTCAAGGGGCAAATACAATCAAGATGATACCTTTCTTGGTTAACTATGCAGATTTATGATGCAAGCTTTCAAGACCTCTTACATCTTTTCCTCAGGCATGTTATACAGATACATATGAATACATTAGTGTTGAGCGAGCATGCTCGGCCGATGCTCGGATCGGCTTGAGCATCGCTCTGCTCGGCACATGGCGGTACTCGTACGAGTACCGCCATGTGCTCGCCCGCCATGTTCGGGTGGCAGGGATCTGTGCCGGAGGAGGCACAGATCTTGCAGACGCTCCGCTGGACCACCAGGGACTGGAGGTAGGGGGCATTGCGGAGATGAAGGGGGCATTGCGGAGATGAAGGGGGACATTGTGGAGATGAAGGGGGACATTGCGGAGATGAAGGGGGACATTGTGGAAGGGGGGCATTGCGGAGATGAAGGGGGCATTGCGGAGATGAAGGGGGACATTGCGGAGATGAAGGGGGACATTGTGGAAGGGGGACATTGTGGAAGGGGGGCATTGCGGAGATGAAGGGGGCATTGCGGAGATGAAGGGGGACATTGCGGAGATGAAGGGGGACATTGTGGAAGGGGGACATTGTGGAAGGGGGACATTGTGGAAGAGGGGCATTGTGGAGATGAAGGGGGGCATTGACCAGGCACCCTCCCCTCATCAGAGCAGGGGGTGCCTGGTGTAATGCTCGAGTCCTCCCATTTAATGCAATGGGGTTCGGGTGCTCGGCCGAGCACTCGAGCCTCAGGGGGTGCTCGGTCAGAGCACCCGAACACCCGAGCATCGGGGTGCTCGCTCAACACTAGAAAACATCTTTCTTAAATACAATTACACATTGCATTGTTTAGAATAGAAATCAGATAAGATAGCTCAGTCCAGACCCAGATTCTTTGATCAGTCAATGTAAAAGAGTGTGATGTAAATTGCAGTCATCCTCTGGAAGTATCAAATGTATTTATACTCCCAGTGGAACTGTTGTAAAGGCTATTCCTCAGTGTGATAATGTGACAGAAATTATCTGTTCTTGTTTAGGCAATTAATTATTAAATTAATTAATTTAATTAATTATTAAACTGGAGCATTAATTTAACCTCTCAGAATTTTCTGCCCCTCTGAGTGAGAAACAGTGGCATCAGTATAGCCAGTTTAATGTCCCTGACACTGTGTCCATTTTGGCAAAAATGTTCTCCCACTGATGTCTCTGTCTTTTTGTTGTTAACACTGTATCTGTGGGAATTAAACCTTTTATGTAATGGCTGGTCAGTTTCACCCAGATAGAGAGCTGTTGGCCATTTTGCACACATGACGAGGTATATTACATTGGATGATTTGCAAGTGAAAGTACCATTGATCTTATGGTGTAACTGGGTTTTTGGTATGTGTACCTTGCCCTTGGTGTAAATGTGTGCACAGGATTCACTCCTCCTTTGTAGGCAGGGAGATATGACATTTTTGTATTTTTATTCAGGGTACTCCTCACCAGTTGTTTTAAGTTGGGAGGCTGTCTGAAGGAGAGTAAGGGAAGATGTGGGAATATATTCATAAATCTTTCATCCTCATGTAATGTTGTTTGAAGTTCTCTTGATATTTGGGGGTGGTAAGTGACCACCAGTGGCACCCGGCTTCCCTTATGTTTTTCTGTGTACCGCAACAGATATTTTCATGGTATGTGGGTAGCTTTCTACATCTGAGTGTCAAAAATCCTGGCACTGTAACTCTGTTTTGTAAAGTCTCCTATGAGTTTCTGGAGGTGCCTGTATGGTCCACCATGTCAGAACAGATGTGGTTGTATCTGATGGCCTGGCTGTATATGATGTAGTTCTTTGTGTGTTCTGGGAGGAACTATTTTTCAGGTAGGTTGGTCTGTCCTTCGGTTTGTGGTACAGGGATGTGTGGATGGAGATGTAGATTAGTGCTTGTCTTGTAGACAGGAAATCTGTTGTTTGGTTTTGAAAAGACTGGAGTGCTGTTGGGGAGAGGAAGGAAAAAGGAAGGTTGACCCAAAATGCCCCAAAATCTTGGTTGAATGAGACAGGCAGTTGTGATCCAAGTTCTTTCCTGATCTGGCTGACATCTCTTTGCCAGGGGAGTCTGGGGATGTGAGAAGGGATCACAGGAGATTTACCCCAAATGCCCCAACATTTTGTGTGACTGACTGAGAAGACGCAGGCAGCCTTGATCCAAGTTCCCTTCTGATATGACTCTTTTTTGTGATAGGGGAGTATGGGGGTGTGAGAATCAAGCAAAGGAAATTTACCCCAAAATTCTCTGTGACTTACTGGGAAGACACAGCAGCCATGATTTAAGTTGCTTCCTGATCTTGCTGTTTTCTCTGTGCTAGGGTAGACTGATGAATGATGATGGGGATGATATGGTCAGAAAATTAGTAGGGATGGGAAAAAAACTAAAATCGGTGAATAATGGTACATCGCACTTTGCGAATAATTTCCTGTGAAAGGGGGTAATTTTTGACTTTTTGAACCTAGCTCATTCCATTGAAATCAATGGGAACATTGAATATACACACAACACATAACAAACATTATTTAATTTCCCAAATGCACAGTATAAACAGGGCATGAGGGTGCCTGTGTTGGTAGGGTGTGGAGAAAGAGTCAGTTGAACAGGGAATTTTTTGGGGGGGTTGTTTATTGGGAATGGGGGGCAGCTAATAAAAAAATAAATAAAACAAAATAAGACTTTTTTTGCAAAGTGATAGAGACAAGAACACCTCACATTAGTTGCCACTAGGGTGGACTGATACTTGACTTGATAGAGTATTTTGGAAACATTGATTTGTAGGACTTAGACCTATTATCGGCACAAGCCCTGAAGAAACATTGACTTGTAGGACTTAACCATGTGAGTGCCAGAGGGGTACGGAATGCATTGCTTTGCAATGCGTTCCGTACCCCTCTGGCACTCAAAGGATTAAACTTATTTGGCACAAGCCCTAAGGAAACATTGATTTGTAGGACTTAGGCTTGTTAGAAACAAACACCCCAAAAAATTGTTTGACTAGGTTTTTTTGTTTTTGTTTTTTTTTTCAAAGCACAAGCCCTGAGGAAAAAAAAATCCCCTTTTGGCCTAGTGCCAGCAGGTCAAGTTGGCCAGTGGCCACTGGCCATTGCCAAATGTCCTCCTGAGTCTGAGTGCATAATTGCGGAATTTGCAACTGCTGCTCTTGCATCTGCTGCTGAGATGTTTAAGCAGCAGGATAATTAGGCAGCTGAAAGGGAATGGGATCAACAATAGCAGTAACATGGATTCCACTTGCCACGGCTATCTCCAGTGATGCACCTGAGGCAGTAGCAGTACAATAAGTAGCCCCCAGTCTATGTGGAGAAAAGAAGTTGGACAATAATTCTTCTCCACCTGCCCTTTGAAAATCATGGGTGTGTTGTTATTGGAATATAAAATTATCCCTTGAGAGCAGGAACTGTGCCTCTCATCAGCAACTGCAATGTGCACAGTGTGTGTGGTAAATAATATCTAGGGGCACAACTGTATCAAAACGCCATGACACCAGAAACCAAGTACTGCTGTTGTCACTATACCCCTTGTCCAGAACCAGCTAAGGACACATGACAACTTGTTGACAGTTTAATAGTAATGATGAACCCTCCCTTCCACCATCTTAGCTTATTCTGCAGGATGGAATCTCCTCAGATGCCGCTTGATGGCCTGCTTGTGATTCTCCTTCACCACACTGCCATGTGTGGTCAGTGCACCACACAGTGTGCAATGGGTGGACAACAACTGCAACATCCGAACATCAACAGAGTAGCTATCATGTGGCGGGTGAGGTTATGATGATGGAGGTAGTTTGGCAGAAGATGTAGTTACCCTAGAAGGTGATGGTGTAGTGAGCTAGTTGTTTCACTTGTCATGGAACTTCCAATCTCTGCCTGGGGTTCTCAACTCTTCCTTCTCCTCTTTGATCTTTGCCTCACCTCTTGTTGCCTTTCTGGAGAGTCAGGGGGTACAGCAACAAAGGTGCTTGATTTCGGTAATGGGTGTTTGGCTTTAACATGTTTGACATAAATGTCTTGGTGTCTGTGTTTCATGTGTGATATCAGGGCTCTTGTGCCAAGGTGTGTTCCCTCCTTTCCTCTTCTCACTGACTTGTCACAAATTGCACACAGTGCCGTTGGTGATGACTACACTGTGCCTGCCCCAAGAGAAAAATAGTCCAACACCCATGACTTCGGGGGGGAGGAAAAGGTGGAACAGGTTGAGAAGAATGGCCTCTTTCTTCTTGTCCTCCACATTCCCCTTCACTGTCTGTGGCACAGGATAATGTTGCTGCTGTTACTGCTACTGCCTCAGATTCAGCACTGCAACTAGGACCAGGAGTATCGCTGCCGCTGGCAAGTGGAACCTGTCCTAGTCCTGCAACACTTGTTGACCCCATTCCCACTGTGTCCATGGTGGTCTGTGACACACTAGCTTGCTCATCAGCATCCTGCTTCCCTACCATCTCAGCAGCAGCAGCAGGAATTAGAGCAGTTGCAAATTCGGCAAATTCAGAAATTTCACTGCTAGTGCTGGTGATACCCATCCTCATCCCTGTCTCCCATTCTTCTCAGTTTCTGCTAAAAAGGCCATCAATGCCTCTTCCACCTATCATCACCATCACCACTAGTCCCTATGTGCTGCTGCTGCTCTATTACAGACATTTCAGGCAAAGGGTCACTCTTTGCATTTCTTTTTTACCTGAAGAAGGCAATCTGGCAGCAGTAGCAGCAGGCACAGGCAGCTGATCTGTGCTTCTTCTGGTGGTGGTATTAATTCTGTGCCTGCTATCCCAAACACCAGTTCTGGCCTCTTAATCTTCAGGATCATGTTCTACTTGGACACTTTATTTAAGGGAAGGTGAGAACTCCTTAGGTCAGTGGAACGATGTGGACTCTAATGGCAGCTAGTCTGGATGCTCTAAAATGCTCCCCCTACTCTCCCCTAACACTAGTCCACATCAAGTTTGGCCCCAGAATCTTCCTCCTCACAGTCACTAGTAATATGAATATATTGATTACCCCCTCCTTCACTCCTAATGTTAACAAGCTGCTGGACCTTCTTATTAGTAGTAGTACTAGCACTGGAGATACTGCTTGGAGATGGCAAGTGTGACTTAGGGTCCCTTGCTGTCATACTTGGCATAATTTTCTCCTTCCCCCCTTCCCTTGAGTATTACAAGACTGGTGGCAGCAGGCACAGCACTGGTGGCAGCATGTCTGACAGCAGGCACAGTATTGGTGGCAACAGGGGCAGCACGTCTGACAGCAGGCACAGTACTGGTGGCAGCAGGTTCAGCAATGGCAGCAGGCACAGCAGTGGTGGCAACAGGGGCAGCATGTCTGACAGCAAGCACAGTATTGGTGGAAGCAGGTTCAGCACTGGCAGCAGGTACTGAAGTGGTGGCAACAGGAGCAGAACATTTGACAGCAGGCACAGTACTGGTGGCAACAGGCACAGCACTGGTGGCAAAAGGTGCAGCATGTCTGACAGCTGGCACAGCACTAGTGGCAGCAGGAGCAGCATGTCTGGCAGCAGGTACAGCAATGGTGGCAGCAGGTGCAGCACGTCTTGCAGCAGGCACAGTCAGCTGACCTGTCCTGCTCTCACTAGTACTATCCATTAGTGATGAGCGAGCACCCCAATGCTCGGGTGTTCGGGTGCTCTGACCGAGCGCCCCCGGAGGCTCGAGTGCTCGGCCGAGCACCCGAGCCCCATTGAAGTCAATGGGAGGACTCGAGCATTACACCAGGCACCCCCTGCTCTGATGAGGGGAGGGTGCCTGGTCCATAGGAAAATGGCAGAAAAGGATGGAAACACCACAGAAATGGTTCAGGGACAGCATAGGGAGGATGTCTGGATGCATCTTGGACTCCAACATCGCTGCTGGGAACGATCTTTCGCCCGTAGTACGCCATTTTTACAGACTGACCGTAAAACACACAAAAAGGAAAATAAAAACGACTTTAGGCGAAAAATTGTTACCAAACAATATTTGCTGTATATTTACTTGTATATCATCTGCAAATTCTCCCAAAAATTTCCTTGATTTTCTGAAGTGAGGCCATGATTAAGAGGGAAACGTGCGCAGAGGCAAATTCTCCCAAAAATTTCCTTGATTTTCAGAACTGAGGCCATGATTAAGAGGGAAACGTGCGCAGAGGCAAATTCTCCCAAAAATTTCCTTGATTTTCAGAACTGAGGCCATGATTAAGAGGGAAACGTGCGCAGAGGCAAATTCTCCCAAAAATTTCCTTGATTTTCAGAACTGAGGCCATGATTAAGAGGGAAACGTGCGCTGAGCTGACCATCTAAAACATTATGGGTGAGGGTCTGCTGCAGAGCTGACCATCCTAAACATTATATGCGAAGGCCCGCTAGTGAGCTGACGCTATAAAACATTATATGAGAGGGCCCGCTAGAGAGCTGACCCAATAAAACATTATATGAGAAGGCCCGCTGGTGAGCTGACCTATATAAAAACTGTCAAACAGGGCCCGCTGGTGAGCTGGCCCTATATAAAAATTATATCACAGGGCCCGCTGGTGAGCTGGCCCTATATAAAAATTATATCCCAGGGCATATGGAAGAGGAGGAGGAGGATGAGAAGATTAAGAGTCAACCATATACCCGTTTTTTGGGTGGAAGGGGTCACATCATTGTAAATAACATATATAAAGTGAGTTTATGTTCCCCCGGGGCTTTCCTCCAGTGGAGTGGAGAAGTCAGGGGAAATCCAGGCCTTGTTCATTTTTATAAGTGTCAACCTATCAGCATTGTCGGTGGAAAGGCGGATACGCTTATCTGTTATGATGCCACCAGCAGCACTAAATACCCGCTCAGACAGAACGCTGGCGGCAGGGCAGGCCAGCACCTCCAAGGCGTAGAGTGCCAGTTCATACCACGTGTCCAGCTTGGACACCCAGTAGTTGTAAGGCACAGAGGGATCATTGAGGACGCTGACACGGTCTGCTACGTACTCCTTCACCATCTTCCAAAACTTTTCCCTCCTTGTGACACTAGGCTGCGCATCAGGGTGAGGGTGCTGGCGGGGTGTCATGAAGGTGTCCCACGCCTTGGAGAGTGTTGCCCTGCCTTTCTCGGAACTGCTGTGTGCTCCCCTTTTCTCCCCTTCTCTGTTGGCCAAGGTAGCACGTACTCTGCCGCCAGCGTTGTCAGATGGAAAATTTTGGAGCAATTTTTCAACAAGAACCTTCTGGTATTGCACCATTTTGCTTGTCCTCTCCACCGGAGGAATGAGAGATGAGAAATTCTCTTTGTAGCGGGGGTCCAGAAGGGTGAACACCCAGTAATCCGTGTTGTTTAAAATGCGTATAACGCGTGGGTCACGGGAAAGGCAGCCTAACATAAAGTCAGCCATGTGTGCCAGAGTACCAACAGTCAAGATTTCGCTGTCCTCACCAGGAGGATGACTCTCAATATCCTCATCCTCTTCCTCCTCTTCTGCCCACCCACGCTGAAGAGATGGAACTAAAGTTCCATGGCTACCCTCTGTAGCGGAGGCAACCGTGTCTTCCTCCTCCTCCTCCTCCTCCTCCGCCTCCTCCAATTGTCGCTGAGAAGACGAAGTGAGGGTGCTCTGGCTATCACCTTGTGTAAGCTCTTCCTCCCCCATTTCCACCTCTTCCACATGCAAAGCGTCGGTTTTAATTGTGAGCAGCGAGCGTTTCAGTAGACACAGAAGTGGGATGGTGACACTGATAATAGCGTTATCGCCGCTCACCATCTGTGTCGATTCCTGAAAAATTGCGTAAAACCTCGCGGAGGTCTGACATCCATTCCCACTCCTCACTTCTGATTACAGGAAGTTGAACGGAGAGGCGACGACCGTGTAACAGCTGGTACTCCACTACTGCCCTCTGCTGCTCACAAAGCCGGGCCAACATGTGGAAGGTGGAGTTCCAGCGCGTGCTCACGTCACACAGCAGCCGGTGAGCTGGCAATTGTAAGCGCTGCTGCAGCTTCAACAGGCCGGCCGAAGCTGTAGATGACTTACGGAAATGTGCACACACGCGGCGCACCTTGGTCAAGAGATCATGCACATTGGGGTAGGTTTTTAGAAATCGCTGCACCACTAAATTAAATACATGCGCTAGGCATGGTACGTGTGTGAGCTTGCCGAGCTCCAAAGCCGCTACCAAGTTACGCCCATTATCACACACAACCATGCCTGGTTGCAGGTTGAGTGGCGAGAGCCACTGCTCGGTCTGGTGACTAATCCCCTGCAACAGCTTTGAGGCCGTGTGCTGTTTGTCCCCAAGGCAGATCAGCTTCAGCACGGCCTGTTGACGCTTCCCCACTGCAGTGCTACACTGCTTCCAGCTACTGGCTGATGGGGGAGTGGCGCTGCGTGTAGAGAATTCGGAGGTGGAAACAGAGGAGGAGGAGCCAATAACGTAGGTGCTGGCGGAAACCCTGATGGAGGTAGGGCCCGCAATCCTCGGCGTGGGTAGCACCCGTGCCATCCCAGGGTCCGAGTCGCTCCCAGCCTCCACGACATTCACCCAATGTGCCGTCAGGGAAATGTAGCGTCCCTGGCCACAAGCACTTGTCCATGTGTCAGTCGTTAAGTGGACCTTCCCAGTAACTGCGTTGGTCAGGGCACGGGTGATGTTACGGGACACATGGTGGTGTAATGCGGGGATGGCACACCGGGAAAAGTAGTGGCGGCTGGGGACCACGTACCGAGGGACAGCTGCTGCCATCAGGCTGCGGAAGGACTCAGTGTCCACAAGCCTAAATGGCAGCATTTCGATGGCCAGTAATTTGGAAAGGTGTGAGGTTAGTGCTATGGCCTGTGGGTGGGTGGCTGGGTACTTTCTCTTGCGCTCAAATGCCTGGGGTAACGACATTTGGACGCTGCGCTGGGACAGGGAAGTGGATGTGGTCGCTGATGGTGCTTCAGATGGTACAGGTGCAGGGCGGGAGGTATGCGGGCCTGCGCCTTCAACAGGCGATTGGCTGGCACCGAAAACAGGGGAAGAGGAGGCAGTGGTGTGGCCTGCAGACACAGATGGGCGATCCAGGCGTTCCTCCCACTTACTACGGTGCTTGGATGCCATGTGTCGGATCATGCTGGTGGTGGTGAGGTTTCTAGTGTTCATGCCTCGGCTCATTCTGGTGTGGCACAGGTTGCAAACTACAATTCTTTTGTCGTCCGCACTTTCCTTAAAAAAACGCCATACCGCGGAACACCTACCCTTTGGCAAGGTAGATTTACGCAAGGGGGTGCTCCGTGGAACATTTGCGGGCCGGTTTGGTGCGGTCCGCCTTCTTTCTGTAGCCACACCACTGCCTCTTCCAGCCTGTTGCGGTGCTGCAGATGGCTCACCCTCAGGACTGCTGTCATCGCTCGGCTCTACACCTTCCCAGGTCCTCCAAGTCCACCAAGTCCTCCTCCACTTCCTCACTCTGATCATCCTCCTCAAGTCTTGATCCTACCACATACTCAGTCATTGACAACTGTATAACATTCTCCTCAACAAGGTCTTGAGACGGAAATAGTGGTTGATTTAATGGCAACTGTGTCTCATCATCATCATCATCATCCACTACTTCCTTTGACCTTAAATGCCGTTCACATCTGTCATCTTCTTGTGATTGGGTAGCCTCTAGAGGTTGTGAATCAGGGCACAAGATGTCATGTTCCTCTGCAAGCGTGCTTGGAGAGAGGGTCAAATGAAGGATTGGTGATGAGACGAGCTCCTCACTATATCCCAGTGTGGGATCACTTCTTTGACCAGACCGTGTATGGTGGGAGGAAGGATGATCAGAGTGAGGATTATGTTGACCAGACTTTTGGCTACTGAGAGTGGACTTGGTGGAAGACAGGGTGGTGCTTAACCGACTGGAAGCAGTATCAGCTGTCATCCAACCGACCACCTGTTCGCAGTGGTCGGACCTCGAGAGTGATGTCCTGCGACGCCCTGTAAAATTAGACATGAAGCTAGGTATGGTGGATGTCTTTCTTTCTTGTGCTCTGGCACCAGGCACAGTTTCTCCGCGTCCTGACCCGCGCCCTGAACTATCAGGATCACGTCCACTTCCCCGTCCCTTTTTACCCGCCTTCTTCATCTTACACGGAATATGTGACTTTAATATTTGAGTTTGAAAACTTAACAGTATTTCTTCCTATTCTGCAACTGTGCAGAGTACACAGAATAGGCTGCTAAACTGCGGTGACACACACTGAATGGAAAATGTGACTTTAATATTTGAGTTTGAAAACTTAACAGTATTTCTTCCTAGTCTGCAACGGTGCAGAGTACACAGAATAGGCTGCTAAACGGCGGTGACACACACTGAATGGAATATGTGACTTTAATATTTGAGTTTGAAAACTTAACAGTATTACTTCCTATTCTGCAACGGTGCAGAGTACACAGAATAGGCTGCTAAACGGCGGTGACACACACTGAATGGAATATGTGACTTTAATATTTGAGTTTGAAAACTTAACAGTATTTCTTACTATTCTGCAACTGTGCAGAGTACACAGAATAGGCTGCTAAACGGCGGTGACACACACTGAATGGAATATGTGACTTTAATATTTGAGTTTGAAAACTTAACAGTATTTCTTACTATTCTGCAACTGTGCAGAGTACACAGAATAGGCTGCTAAACGGCGGTGACACACACTGAATGGAATATGTGACTTTAATATTTGAGTTTGAAAACTTAACAGTATTTCTTACTATTCTGCAACTGTGCAGAGTACACAGAATAGGCTGCTAAACGGCGGTGACACACACTGAATGGAATATGTGACTTTAATATTTGAGTTTGAAAACTTAACAGTATTTCTTACTATTCTGCAACTGTGCAGAGTACACAGAATAGGCTGCTAAACGGCGGTGACACACACTGAATGGAATATGTGACTTTAATATTTGAGTTTGAAAACTTAACAGTATTTCTTACTATTCTGCAACTGTGCAGAGTACACAGAATAGGCTGCTAAACGGCGGTGACACACACTGAATGGAATATGTGACTTTAATATTTGAGTTTGAAAACTTAACAGTATTTCTTACTATTCTGCAACTGTGCAGAGTACACAGAATAGGCTGCTAAACGGCGGTGACACACACTGAATGGAATATGTGACTTTGATATTTTAGTTTGAAGAATTAACAGTATTTCTTCCTATTCTGCAACTCTGCACAGTACACAGAATGTGCTGCTACACTGCGGCGAAGCACACTGAATGGAATATGTGACTTTGATATTTTAGTTTGAAGACATAACAGTATTTCTTCCTATTCTGCAACTCTGCACAGTACACAGAATGTGCTGCTAAACTGCGGCGAAGCACACTGAATGGAATATGTGACTTTGATATTTTAGTTTGAAGAATTAACAGTATTTCTTCCTAATCTGCAACTCTGCACAGTACACAGAATGTGCTGCTACACTGCGGCGAAGCACACTGAATGGAATATGTGACTTTGATATTTTAGTTTGAAGAATTAACAGTATTTCTTCCTATTCTGCAACTCTGCACAGTACACAGAATGTGCTGCTACACTGCGGCGAAGCACACTGAATGGAATATGTGACTTTGATATTTTAGTTTGAAGACTTAACAGTATTTCTTCCTATTCTGCAACTCTGCACAGTACACAGAATGTGCTGCTAAACTGCGGCGACGCACACTGAATGGAATATGTGACTTTGATATTTTAGTTTGAAGAATTAACAGTATTTCTTCCTATTCTGCAACTCTGCACAGTACACAGAATGTGCTGCTACACTGCGGCGAAGCACACTGAATGGAATATGTGACTTTGATATTTTAGTTTGAAGACTTAACAGTATTTCTTCCTATTCTGCAACTCTGCACAGTACACAGAATGTGCTGCTAAACTGCGGCGACGCACACTGAATGGAATATGTGACTTTGATATTTTAGTTTGAAGACTTAACAGAATGTGCTCTAATCTGCAACTTTGCACACTAAACAGAATGTGCTCTAATCTGCAACTTTGCACTCTAAACAGAATGTGCTCTAATCTGCAACTGTGCACACTAAACAGAATGTGCTCTAATCTGCAACTTTGCACACTAAACAGAATATATGTTTTTTTTTTGTTTTTTTTTTTTCCCCCCACACAAAATAACCTGCTGCCCCCACACACAGTAGTCCTAAAAAGGACTTTTGGTTCTTTTTTTTCACAATTTTGCTTGTTTTCCTCCCTACACTGCCTTTCCCTTCCTATCCTCAGCTCTCCCTGGCTAAAACTGAGCCGAACTCGATGGTCAGGTGCTATACAGCACCCGACCACGGGTTCTGGCCAGCCAATCAGTGTAATGCCAGCAGCCAACATGGCTGCTGGCATTACACCGATGTCAGAGCCTCCCTTCACGTTTATTGGCTGCGCAGCAGCCGCAAAACGTGCGGGGAGGAGACCCGAACATGGCGGGCGAGCACATGCGGTACTCGTACGAGTACCGCCATGTGCCGAGCAGAGCGATGCTCGAGCCGATCCGAGCATCGGCCGAGCATGCTCGCTCAACACTACTATCCATCTCTTCCTCCCTTGCCATTAATTTCCCCAAGAATATGTCAAGTTTTTATAGGGCAAAAACCTTGTAAATGAACGGGTGGAAAATTGGCAGGGAATTGTGGCCAATGGGTGAAAATCGTGAAGATTTTAATTGTGGTTTTAAAAGCGGATTTTCCCACAAAAAAAGCTGACAATAACATGGTTTTCACAAGATTTCTCTTGGGAACACAGCAACAACTTTTGTCCACCCCTAAAAATTAGCTGAAAGGCAAAAGCTCATTATTTCACCACTTAAAAAGGATCACTGTACTTATCTATAAACTGTCTGAGAAATAATTTGGAAAGTGTGATCTTTAACAAGCAAAAATGCCTACAAATACACAGTGATCCTGTCAATTATCATTAGCTTCATCGCCACTTCATGTCCAAGCCCCCACCCAGCCACACACACTATTTTTGAGTAACCAGAAACAACCCAGGTTAATAGCAATCAGCATCTACAGACTTAGCTTTTATGAATGCCGCTGCTCCTCTTGAAAGTGTAGATCATTTGACACCTACCATTAATACAATTGTAGCAACATCTTGCGCTAGTAGTAGTAGTAGTCCCTCTGTATCTCCTTAGACTATGTAGTCTACAGTATGGAGATGCTTCACTCACAATCCAAAAGCTAAGCATGTTGCTATCTGTTGTCTGTGTAAGAAACACATGAGCAAGGGGAAAGCAGGCTGACACCTAGGTACTTCCTCACTGAAATCCCACCTGAAGCACTCTTAAAAGTTATCCAGGGCTCTGGGGTACATAACAGAAGTAGTGATGTTGATGTGTCAGAGAGTGTGCCAAGAGTTTGTTTATTAAAAATAACACCTATGGCTCCTGCTGCCAAGGAGTATGATTTGTTGTAGATGACAAGAGTCATAGACTGCCCACACTGCTGCCTTTTCCTTTACCACCTCTTTAGTCATGTTGCTAAAACAATAAATTTACAGGTTCTTCTGCCATGTACAGTCAATGCCAAACCACACTTAATGAGTTTGTGGGAAGAACCAAAATAGACCCAAAGTATGCCTGTGGAATAGCAGAGCTGACAAGATGTTGACAGTCAACATGCTGCCATATTCTTTTGTAGAAAATTGGGGTTTTAGAGAATTCCTGTCATGTGTAGCTCCTCACTGGCATATCTCATACTGTGGTTATGTTTCAAGAATGGCTGTACCAGAATTGTACAAGCAGGTGTATAGTGTGGCAGGAAAAAAACTGGAAACTAAAAGAAAATGCACCTGACAAGAGATATGTGGATAAGTGGGCAAAGTACAGTCTGTCAGAGCTTGTTGAATTTATCTTGCACTACCAGTGGGCAACACTGGATTATAGCATCAGGTGACAGCCAGTAATCTTGCCTCTGGTTCTTTTGTATGATTTAAAGACAGCAGCAAGATATCCCATCCCATCAGTACAACACCTTGTATATGCAGAGTTTTGAGAGACAGTCCCTCAAAGCCATAAATATATTAAATAATATAGAGCAGGTGATTTTAGAGACAGCTTGTACCCCGCTTCTTGAATGCTGGTTTTGTGTCTACTGATAATGGCTTCAACATAATACCTGTGATAAGAATATGTGATATGGTGCATGTACTCTTCTTTGCCCAAGTCCTAAATTCTATATACCCCACAAAATCTGTGCCCATTTTAGCTGCTTCTACAGTGCATTCAATGCATTCACTTCCATACAAGAGTGTAACAACCTACCACATCACCATGGAGGTCCCAACCAGGTGGACTTCAATTTTGTTCATGGTAGAATGTTTGTACGAACAGAATAATGCAATTAAGGAGTACACAATGCAAAATTGGAAGGCCTTGGAGGGAGCCTCTTTGCCACCAGAGCAATGGCAACTAATATGTGATGTATGTGAGCTGCTGAAACCTTTTGAGGAGGCAACTGTATAGGGGTGTAGTGGCAAGAATTAGAGAAATTATTCCACTGATGTATTTACTGCAGAAAAAACTGAGGAGCATGGCTGCTAAATCTTACCACAATGACAACACAGACATGCACCAACTGGTCAAGGACATGTTATCATGCTTTGAGCAGCAGCATTGCATAATGTCTATCAAAAACAATAAGGAATACATTCTTGTTCTTTTGCTGGACTTCCTCTTTGAACATAAAATGTCTGTATTTCTGCCAAAGAGTGGTCAGTTTGTCACAAAAAATGAGTCATGATGATCAGTAGCTTCTCTCTGGGGCATCGGATTCTATCAAAGAATATAAGGAAATGCTTATAGATCGAGTGGAGGGTTGCACCCTTGTGGATGAGAGAGAGAGAAATTTAGGTACAGAAAAACTGGTAGAAAGCACAGTGAAAAGGAAGTCCACAAAGGGTTTATACCAAAAACATTAATAATCTCTAAAAATCAAACTGAAAATAAATTCATGATTGCACAATTCATTCTGTAATTCCTCTAACCCCATCCAACTACAGGGGATATGGACCAATATATTTGACATCCTTATAATATATATAATAATAAAAAAATAAGAAATTACATATGTTTGTGTATACTTATACACAAACATATGTTATATATTTGCCCTTCTTATTTCACTATGTTCTTCTATCACCTATGTAATGTGTTCCAGACATTCATTCAGACCATAAGGAGTCAATGGGGGTTATGTACTAAGGTGTAATAAAGCGGTGATGAAGTGCAATATAGAACTTCTCCAGTGATATCATAGGAACATCTACAATGTTGGATAAATCTTTGTGTGTTGGCTCCATAGTAGTAGTAGTAGTAGTAGTAGTAGAATTGCAGCAACATCTAGTCCCAGTAGTTGTAACATCCCATTGACACCTTGACCACTAGTCTGACTGCTCAATTCCCCTTCCAGCTCAGCATTAGGGTCCATACTGGAGCTAGTCCCAACAGGTACTTCATAATCACTGTCACCCCCACCCTCACCCCCACCAATTTCTAGTTGCTGTGTGGTGGTATTAGTTGGACAGGTTGTGGATAACAAGTGTGAATTAGAGTTCCTTACTTTCACACCTGCCATCATCTGCTCCTCCTTCTGAGAATCAGAAGGCACACTGGTACAACAGGTACAGGCAGCTGACCTGTCCTGACCACACTGCTAACCGGTTCTTCCTGTGCCTGCTTTGATACTATTTTTCCTCAGATGTCAAGTGAAGAAGTCGGGGGACTGGGCATCATTGGGTCTGGTGAATACCAGACTCCTCCATGCTGTGGTATTCATTTCCTCCTCCTCCGTTGACTCACTGGACACATCACTGCCCTTTCAGCTCCTCCTTTTTTTAATACAGTAGCTCATGTTTTTAGCCAACCCTATGCTAGTCTTATTTCACAAAGTAAATCAGTAGGAAATCACCTTCTACCCTCTCTGTCTCTCTAGCTGTTTAGTTATCTGTTTTACTTCCTGGTAACATCTCATTTTGGTGTTAAAAATGAAAGATATGTGTAGTAAAAAGGAAACAAGTTTTTAGCAATTGAAAGACATAGTCAAACTATTTTTGATGTAGGTCAAAATGGAGACATTTTTAAACATGTTTTACTAAGGGTGAAATTTCTTTTGAAATTTCACCATTCCTACTCACTACTTCACTTAAGTGCCCTAGAGCCCTGAGAACTTTTTAGAGTGCTTCTGCTAGTTGTGTCACCTCTGACCTGGTTGATAGTGTGTCTCCCAGTCAGACCTGTGGCTGTGCTTTAGGTGGGATCTCATTGAACAGGTACCTAGATGAGCCTGATGTTCCCCTGCTTCCGTGATTTTTACACAGACAACAAATTGTGCTTTTGGATCATGAGTGAAATGTCTACATACTTTGAACTGAAAGACTGAAAGGTTCCTGAGGGGCTGCTACTACTGCTGGGGCGAGATGATAATGCAATTCTACTACTACTACTAGGTGTCAAAGGTGTTGCACTGCCAGCAGCAGCAGAGGCACGAATCATAGCTAAAGCTGTGGATGCTGATAATTTGTGTTGTTGTTGCTGCTGATTACTCGTCACTAGTGTGTGTGACTGAGTGGGGCTTGGACTTGAAAGCTGCAATGATGCTGATGATGACTGAAAGGATTTTTTTTGTCTTCTTTGCTTGTTCAGGGTCAGGCTTTGCAATGTTTTTCTTGAACACTTAACTGATAAACACAGTGTTCCTTTTCTGTAGTGAAAGTTTGAGCCTTTGCCTTCCAGCTAACTTTCTGGCGATGTCATCACCTCCCTCACTCTCAAGTTATCAACCTCATCTTTATCTGAAGAAGAGGAGAATGCTAGAGGGATATATTTTACATCTACATCATCATCATCATCACTCATCATTAGGCCATCTTCAGCATCTCCACCCACTTCTTCACCACTACTTTTATATTTCTGTAGGCTTTTAGGGGTCTCAAACTATTTCATTCTGCTTTTATTTTCACAATGTTCCCTTCTTCTTTTAGGACATTTTTTTTGTGTTTGGCTGTATGTCTCCCTTAGATGTAGCAGTTGGTTGAGCTTCTACACCTTCTTCCACTATACCATCAACATAGTGTTTTTTTCAGTGTTTTTAGATGGTTGATTAATAGTACTGGTGATGCTGATTATGGAACTTTTATTGGGAGGAGAGGGATCACCATGATGTATTGCACATGCTGCAGCAACCATGGCTGTAGTCAGTTTTTGGACTACCAATTTACTCACACATACCTGCAATGCTATTAATTCTTTAATTCTCCCCCTATCCTTTGTGTGTTTGCTGTACATTACTCAACAACTGTGTGTGTGTGTTTACTGTAAAGTACACAATAAAACTTATTGAGATGTCTTGCCTTGACCCTCTACAAAATACTCTCTCTCATAAACGTTCAGTCTACCCCAATCACACCTTATGTCAGGGTCCCTGTCTCTGTCATATACCTTTTTTCTTTTATTTTTTAAATTGTATTTATTTTTTTATTAACTGCCCCCATCCCAGTCTACAAAACAAACAAAAAAAAAAAGAAAAAACACGACTGATTCTTTCCACAGACTCCACCAATGCAGAAATATCAACCAGATCAGGATGAAACCTGGATCATAGCTTCCTGTGCCTTCCCAGTCAGTCACATAGAATGTTGAGGAATTGGGGTAATTCTTCTTTGCTTCCTTCTTCCAGACTTTCCTATCCCTGGCACATAGATAACAGCCAGATCTGAAAAGAACTTGTATCACAGCTGTCTGTGTCTACCCTGTATGGAAGGGGGAAAATTTTAGCCTCAAACTGAAATCGACCAATAATGGCACCTTCTGCTTGGTGAATAATTTCCTGCAAAAAGTGCAGTTTTTCTGCTTTTTCCCACCTTTTTCGCCCATTGAAATCAATGGGAAGAAAAATATTTCTACACCACACTAAAGTTGTTTTGTGTTTGTGAAAGGAGAGAGCAATATGTTTTTTTAAGCTAGAGAAGACAGAGAAGGGAATTGAAGTTTAGTTTAGGGAATCTTTTAGGTAGGACATTTTTTTTCTGTTAGGAGAGTATCAGGTAGCAGAAACCACAAATGACAGAGAAAGCCAGGACAAATATATTAACAGCAGCACAGATGAGTAGGTGGAGGAGGGATGTGAAGAAAGGATGCCACCATCTACCCCACTTGGGACCACTGCTATGATCGATAAGTAATGTGTGTCAATAACCTGAGAAGGAGGATAGAGTTTGACAATGGTAAAAAAAAATATATACAAAATTCACACCATGCCAGTCCCCCACCACCACCACGACCATAAACATCTGCCACATTGTAGGTTGTACTTTATTTTTTTTATTACATCATCATGAATATGTTCCAGTGTCACTTAAGCAGGAAGTTAGTGTTGAGGGCAAAGGACAAATGCATTCTGCATGTTAACACATTTTTCAAGGCATATGTTGCTGTAGGACTCACAACTTTGACTTTCAGCCACTTATTTCTAAACTTCAGCCCTTATAAGAAGTAATATTACTGTAGGAAATGTAGTAACGATAGGAAATATAGGCGAAAAATATGTTAAAATAGGAGGAAAATTTGTTAAAGTAGGCAATAAGGAGGACATTTTTGCATAGGCAGAAAGGCAACATTTTTCGTGGGAAAAATGAAAAATCTGCAAGATTTCGCGAAAAGTCATTTGGGAAATTTTTCACACATTCGCCCACCCCTACTTCCCAGTCAGTCACAAAAGATTTTGAGGTAAACCTCCTGTTCTCCCTTCTCCTACCCACAGATTCTCCTTACTTAGAGGTAACAGCTAGATCAGAAAGGAACTTGGATCATGGCTGCTGTTGTCTTCCCAGTCAGTCACACAAGATGTGGTATTTGGGGTCAACATCCTTTCTCCCATCCTGTCCCCCAGACTCCCCTAATTCAGAGGACAGATGCCTTGCCTACAACGATACCTAAACTAATCTTCAACTCCTTTTAGTAACCTGTCTGTTACAGTTTCTATCCGGGCTGTTGTACCCAGCAGCTTTGCATACCTTCTCCTCTTCCGGGTTCCTGCCTTTGTTCTTTGTATTCCTTTGTCTGACCATTATTTCCCTGAGTATCCTGTGACACTGTCTTCACTAGCTGACAAATGTGCTGTTCTCTCTTTCTCTCACAAACACAGAATGGTATGCTGTGGAACCCTGACACCCCTTTTACACTAAGCCTGCAGTAAAAGAAGGGAAATGTGCCATGTGGTGGTCTTCCCATTACTTTCAATGCAATGAGTTAAGCAATAAAAAGTGGGAAAACAGCACTTTTTGCTAGAAATGTCCCAGGAGGTGGGAACTGGCATTTTTCTCCTGTTTTTCTTTTGAGGTAAGCTGAAAACTGTCGCCCATCCCTAGTAGAGATGTTGATGTGTCAGACAGCATACCAGGAGTCAGTTAATTTGATATAATACCTATGGCTCCTGCTGCAGTGGAGTATGACTCTGTGTTTGTTGTAGGAAATAACAAGAGTCATAGACTGCCCATGCCTACACATGTTACCTCCACCACCTCCTCTAGTCTTGTTGTTAAAACAATCAAGTTACAGGGTTCCTCTGCCATATACTGTTCAAACCCACCCTTGTGGAGTTCTTGGAAAGGAGGCAAACACTTCACAGAAACAATGCCAAAGTACACTTGTGGCATGGCAAGGTTACCAAGATGATGAAAGTGAACATGCTGTTGTATTCTTTTTTGAAAACCAAGTATTTAAAGAGTTTATGTGTAGCTCTTCGATGGCATATCCAAAGCCACAGTTATTATTCCAGGATGGCTGTGCCAGAATTGTACAAGCAGGTGGTTAGTGTTGTAGCAAAAGGGCTGGAAAGCTTATATGTCATGAAAATCTACCTAACAACAGATATATGGACAAGTGGGCAGAGCACAGACTATATGACTGTGACTGCTCACTGGTTTTCCCTCTTACCACCAGTGGGCAACACTACTAGCTTACTGTATCAGGTTACAGACAGTAATCTTGTCTCTGGTCCTGGCAGTATGACCAAATGGCAGCAGCAGGATAGTTCACACCATCAGCAAGCCACTTTGTGCATGCAGAGTTTTAAAAGACAGTCCCAGAAATCCACTGATGTATTAAGTAAACTAGAGCAGGTGATAGAGTAATGGCTTGTACCCCACTCCTTAAAGGGATAGTAATGTTTCATAATAAAAGCAGCTCTGATTAATCATCATAGTATTTGGACCTTGGAGAGTGTTATTTCAATTCTGTCAGAGTTGTAGTTCAAGAGTAATTCAATGACAAAGTACCCCCCTCCCGCCCCTTTTACTGATGCAACACTGCTCAGCCAGAGCAGAAGGGAGGTGCCCAGGTAGATTGCAGAGAGGGACAATCTTCAATTAAGATAAGAGAAAAACCTGAAAAACTTGTCAAGCGGGGGGGGACAGGGCTTTCATTGTTCTCATAGAAAGAAGATTGTCCCCTGCTGTTATCTGTCTGGTCTTACAACCAGATTCCCCATCTGAGAAGAGATGGCTTACACTAGTTAAAAGGGGCAGGAAGGGGAAATTTTACCCTTCAGTTTACTCTAGAACCACAACTCTGACAATAATGATATAATACTCTCCATGACCCAAATACTATGAAGATTAATTAGAGCTGCTGTTTTTGTGAAACATTACTATCCCTTTAAAATATTGTTTTGTGCCTGCTGATAATGGCTCCAACATTACAGCTGCATTGAGAATAGATGAAATTGGGCATGTGCCCTGCTTTTTCCCATGTGATAAATTTTGTGGTGACCAGATTCTTGGCAGAGTTCAAAACCCTCAGAGAGATGCTGAATATTGCTCATAAAATCTGAGCCCACTGTAGCCCCTCCTATAGCGCACACAAGGCATTATATTCCATACAAGAGTATAACAACCTGCCCAATCATGAGCTGAAAATGGAGGTCCCACTAGGGATTGTAAAAGGTCCCATTGTGTTTCCATGAGAAATGCCACAAAAACCATGTGGCTTTCTGCTTTTTTGCTAGAAAATCCACCCTCAGGAAAAACCACTCAAAAATTTCTCCTTTTCACCTGCACCAAAAACAATGTTGCCGTGTTTTTCAATGTCTACAAACTTCCCACCTATAATATATGAAAAACTATGTAGACACTGGTGATTTATGCTAGGGCAAAGAAAAAGCTTAAATAGTGTTGTGCTATCTAAGACTGTTAATGAACATAAACCAGAGGGGAGGCAGAGAACCCCTCCCCACCACCACCACCACAGGGAGATTGTTACGGTTTTTACAACAATTAGACCAAGGTTAAAAATAAAACACAGTTTTATTGAGGTAAAAATAAGGAACAGTGCCCCTGGGGGCCACAACAGGTAATCACATGTATAGACAAGTAATGGATGTAGTACGGGCCCAATATAGTGGGATCAAGTAGCACTCAACAAAATCAATGAAGGTAAAAGGGTTAATGCCCAATACAAATAATCAGTCTCTGTTGTGGTGATTAGCCAATGCCCAGTGAATATAAACAGTCCCAGTAGTAGTGCAATAGGCAAGCGCTAGCAGTGCGACTGAACTGGATCACTACCAGATAGCTGTATTGTAATATGCCCAATAGTATAGCAAGGACTTACTGGAGCTAGAGCCAATACCACCACTTGGGTGCGATAACGGAGGAGAGACACTGCAAGAGCCAATGGAACCAGAGCCAGGAGCACCCCTTAGGTGCGGTAACGGAGGAGACACTGCACAAGCAAATATAACGTGAGCCAAATGCACTTCCTGGTGCGGTATGATGGTACAACAATGTGAGCAATAGGAGACCAGAGCCAAGACACCCTTCCAGTGCTGAAACGGAGCAACACACTGCAAGAGCTAACGGAATGCCCAATAGCACCACGCAGTGCAATGACTGCAAGGAAACGAGCACCGTAGTTAGAGATACTGCTCTGCTAGTGTAAACGGATAGGCTCGGTGATGGAGGCAACAAGCTCATCAAGTGTTAAACGGTTCAGAATCGAAGGCAGCAAGCTTGGCAAGTGTACACAGACAGGCTCGGTAACGGAGGCAACAAGCACAGCAAGTGTTCTCTGACAGGCTCGGTAACGCAGGCAACAGCTCAGCAAGTATTCTCTGACAGGCTCGGTAATGGAGGCAACAAGCTCTGCAAGTATACAGACAGGCTCAATAACGGAGGCCACAGCTCAGCTGAGGAAGCGTGATCAGTCAATGCAACACAGCAAGCACAGTTCAGAATGTCGCCAGGCAAGAGAACAAAATCTCGCAGGAACACTGGAAGCAATCACGGAGCAGGAACGTCAGCCAGAGCCGAGTCAATCACGGAGCAGAAACGTCAGCCAGAACCGGGTCAATCACGGAGCCGGAACGTCAGCCAGAGCCGGGTCAATCATGGAGCAGGAACGTCAGCCAGAACCGGGTCAATCACGGAGCAGGAACAGCAGAGTAGTCAGATGAGCCGAGTCAGTACACAGGAATGCAGGAACACAGCAACAATAGTGCAGGAACAGGAACACCACAAAAGGGTACCTGACAGGTGCCAAATGGCCCAGTATATAAAGGGACACCCTGGGCGGGCCAATCAAGCTCCGCCAATGGAAGAGCGCCAGAACAGAGAGTGAAAAGGAGTCACGGGAACCATGATAGTACCCCCCTCTCAAAGACCCCCTCCCCTGGCCGAGGGTCTGGGTTTCTGAGGATATTTAGAGTGAATATTGCGCAGTAACCTTGGAGCATAAAGGTCCCTCTGGTCGACCCAAGAACGCTCTTCAGGCCCGTAACCCTTCCAGTGGACCAAATACTGCAATTTACCTCTAAACCTCCTGGAATCAATAATGCTCTGAACTTCGTACTCCTCTTGGCCCTGAACATCCACCGGCCCGGGAACCACCGGAGTGGTAGTATAACGGTTGCATACCTAGGGCTTCAACAGCGACACATGGAACACATTGTGAATGCGCATAGATGCCGGGAGTTCCAGTGCATAAGCCACTGGGTTAACCTTGTGGATAACTTTGAACAGACCAATGAACCAGGGAGCCAATTTGTTTGATGGCACCTGCAGATTGAGATTTCTGGAGGAGAGCCATACCCTGTCCCCAACCTGGAAGGAGACAGCTGGCAGCCTTCTATGGTTGGCATGACGCTGATGTCGCTGGAAGGACTGGCTGAGGGTCCTCTGAACCTGTGCCCAAGTGGAGCGGAGCTGCTCAATATGCTCGTCCAGAGCTGGAATCTGCTGAGACTGAAATGAGTCCGGGAGCAAACATGGCTGGAACCCATAATTGATAAGGAATGGGGAGCTCCCAGATGATGAATTAACTGCACAGTTCCTGGCAAACTCCGCCCATGGCAACAGGTCAGCCCAATTGTCATGATGATCAGTCACAAAGCAGCGCAGAAACTGCTCCAGTCCCTGATTGGCATGCTCAGCGGCCCCGTTGGTCTGGGGATGGTAAGTGGAGGAAAAGGACAGTTATATGCCCATGTGGCTACAGAATGCCCTCCAAAATCTTGACATGAACTGACTCTCTCGGTCCGACACTACCACTCTGGGAACCCCATGCAAGCGGAACACCTCTCTGGCAAAAACTACTGCCAACTCCTGGGCCGAAGGAAGACCAGAGAGGGGCACGAAGTGAGCCATCTTAGAGAATCTGTCAACCACCATCAGGATAAATGTATAACCCCTAGACACCAGCAATTCTCCCAAAAAATCAATAGATATGTGGAACCATGGGCATTCACCATTAGGCACCAGTTGGAGTAGACCCACTGGGAGATGTCTGGGGGTCTTAGAGCGGTCACAGGTTGCACACGCTGCAGTAAATGCAGAGCAATAGGCTCTAAGGGAGGGCCGCCAAAATACTTGTGAGAGAGACCATATTAACTGGTCCCTCCCAATGTGCCCAGCCGCCTTATATGAGTGGTGAGTCTTGAGCAAACGGGTACGGAAAGGCTCATCCACAAAGCACTTGCCAACTGGGGTTTCTGGAGGTGCCTGTGCTTGAGATGCCAAAATTTGATCCCCCAGTGGCGAAGTGATACTGGTGCATACTGTTGCCAAGATCCTATCTGGTTGAATGATAGGTACAGGGACTTCATCCCTCTCAATGTCAGGGCTAAACTGTTTGGATAGGGCGTCTGCTCTAACGTTCTTAGAACCTGGCAAGTAGGACACTATAAAATAAACTGAGACAAGAATAGTGCCCACCTAGCCTGGTGGGAGGACAGCCTTTTTGCCTCTGAGAGATATATCAATTTTTTATGGTCAGTAAGAATTAATACCGGGGTTCTTGTGCCTTCCAATAAGTGTCGCCATTCCTTCAATGCAAGGATAATAGCCAACAGTTCCCTATCACCAATCTCGTAATGGCTTTGGGCACTAGAGAGCTTTTTGGAAAAGAACCCACAAGGTCTCAGGTTGCCACCCTCTTTGGGGTATTGAGAAAGAACTGCCCCTACCCCAACTTCGGAGGCATCGCCCTCCAATGTAAATAGCAGGGTGGGATTGGGGTGGGACAGTATAGGAGCAGAGGCAAAAGCAGATTTAAGTGTCTCAAAAGCGTTTTCAGCTGCCTCAGACAATTGAGAGGGATTAGTGCCCTTGTGCGTGAGGTCAGACAGGGGTTTCACAATGGTAGAGAAATTGTGAATAAATTTTCTATAATAATTGGCAAAGCCCAAGAACCGTTGAATAGCTTTTAACACTTTGGGCCATGGCCACTGTAGGACTGCTGCCAATTTCTCCTGGTCCATGGCAATGCCATCCTTAGATATCACAAATCGTAGGAAGGGTACTTTCGATCTGTGAAATTCACATTTTTCTAATTTACAGAACAATTTGTTCTTGCGTAAACGGAGCAAAACTTTGGAAATATCCTGGATGTGCTGAGTTAGGTTAGCAGAGTGTATCAATATATCGTCAAGGTATACGACCACACAGGACTGTAACATACTACGGAGGATGTCCTTGATCAACTCTTGAAATACGGCAGGTGCATTACATAATCCAAATGGCATCACTAAGTTTTCATAGTGCCCTGACCTAGGATTGAATGCCGTTTTCCACTCATCTCCAGCCCTGATCCTTATCAGGTTGTATGCAGCCCGCAGATCAAGTTGCCTAAATATAGAAGAGCCCTTCAACCTGTCAAATAACTCTGTAATGAGTGGTATAGGATATTCATTCTTGGACATGAGCTTATTCAATCCCCGGTAGTCAATACATGGTCGTAATTCACCATTTTTCTTTTTCACAAAAAAAAAAAACCCTGCACCTGCCGGAGAGGATGATTTGCGAATGATTCCCCTCTTGAGGGCATCCTCAATGTACTCCTCTATGGCCCTGTTCTCCTCGCAGGACAAAGGGCACGTCCTGCCCCTAGGAGGCACCACCCCGGAGGCAAATCAATAGCGCAATCATAAGGCCTGTGCTGCGGCAATGCGCTAGCCTCTCCCTTACTGAATACGTCGCTGAACTTGCTATATTCAGTTGGCACGGAGAGAGAGGTACACAAAATCTTGACTGGGTGTGACAAACAGTGACCAGTACAATACTCAGACCATGACTTAACCTCACATCTTTGCCAATCAAACTGAGGGTTGTGCAGCAATAACCATGGGAACCCCAGAATGACCGCATGATGGGGTGAGTGTATAATTTGGAAACATACCTCCTCCCTGTGGAGAGCCCCAATAGACATTGTGATAGGAGTTGTTTCCATAGTGATGAAAGCTGGTTCTAAAGGTCTACCATCAATGGCCTCAATGGCTAGCGGAGTATCTCTTTTAGATAACGGAATATTGTGCCATTCAGCAAAGGAACGGTCCATGAAGTACCCTGCTGCACCAGAATCTACCAGAGCCAGTACCTCCACAGCTTTGTTGGCCAGGGAAAAACTCACCTGGATGGTGGGTTTTTGTGTACAGGAGTCTGGGGACGATTGTATACCACCTAGGGCCTGTCCCCCAAGGTATCCTAGGTGCGTGCATTTCCCGGCCATACTGGGCAAGTGCGTACTATGTGCCCATCTTTGCCACAATATAAACATAAACCCTGCCTTTTACGGTGTGCCCGCTCCTCCTTTGTAAGTCTAGTGAACCCGAGTTGCATTGGCTCACTTGGTTCGGATGCTCGGTCAGGAGGAATGGGAGGCGAGGGTGGGTTTAAAGGACTACCGTGCCCATAGTTTCTGGATCTTGCCCTTTTTGCCAGGCGCCTTTCACGGATGTGAGAGTCAATGAGCATGACATAATCGATATACTCATCTAAGTCACTGGGTACATCTCTGGCCACAATTTCATCTTTAATAGAATCAGACAACCCCTGAGCAAAGGCTGCCACCAGAGCCTCATTATTCCAGCCTACCTCTGCTGCCAGTATCCAAAATTCTATGGCATAATCGCCTACTATACGATCGCCCATTTGTATTTCCATCAATCTTTTGGCAGCAGAGGCGGCTCTACCAGGTACCTCAAATACTCTCCGAAACTTCCTTATAAACTCATTGAAGTTCAGAGTGCAGGGATTGGCATTCTCCCATAAGGGATTCGCCCACGCCAGGGCTTTACCCGTTAATAGAGATATAATGAACCACACCTTGCTACGGTCATTCGGGAATGCATGAGGTGTCAGTTCCAAGAATATCTCTAATTGGTTGATAAACCCCCTGCATAGTGTAGGTTCGCCATTGTATCTAAACGGTAACGGCGCCGCCGCCGTTAGACTTCTGGAAGGTGCAGAAAATAGCCCAGCATGATTATCCGGTGTCGGAACTGGGGGGACCACTGGATTTTGGTTTGGTTTATCAAGATGTACTGTACATTCCAGTAACGTCTGCATGGCCAGAGCCAACTGGTCCGAGCGTTGCTCATATACATCCATCCTCCAGTGGAGGTTCTATGTATTACTGTCACCCTTACTGTCTGAGGTCATGGCCCTTTCGTACTGTTACGGTTTTTACGACACTCAGACCAAGGTTAAAAATAAAACACAGTTTTATTGAGGTAAAAATAAGGAACAGTGCCCCTGGGGGCCAGAATAGGTAATCACATGTATAGACAAGTAATGGATGTAGTACAGGCCCAATATAGTGGGATCAAATAGCACTCAACAGAATCAATGAAGGTAAAAGGGTTAATGCCCAATACAAATAATCAGTCTCTGTTGTGGTGATTAGCCAACGCCCGGTGAATATAAACAGTCCCAGTAGTAGTGCAATAGGCAAGCGCTAGCAGTACAACTGAACTGGATCACTACCATTGTAATATGCCCAATAGTATAGCAAGGACTTACTGGAGCTAGAGCCAATACCACCACTTGGGTGCGATAACGGAGGAGAGACACTGTAAGAGCCAATGGAACCAGAGCCATTAGCACCCCTTAGGTGCGGTAACGGAGGAGACACTACATATGCAAATGGGACAAGAACCAAGAGCACCCCTTAGGTGCGGAAACGGAGGAGATACTGCACAAGCAAATATAACGTGAGCCAAACTCACTTCCTGGTGCGGTATGATGGTACAACACTGTGAGCAATAGGAGACCAGTGCCTTCCGGTGCTGAAACGGAGCAACACACTGCAAGAGCTAACGGAATGCCCAATAGCACCACGCGGTGCAATGACTGCAAGGAAACAAACACCGTAGTTAGAGACACTGCTCTGCTAGTGTAAACGGATAGGCTCGGTGATGGAGGCAACAAGCTCATCAAGTGTTAAATGGCTCAGAATCGAAGGCAGCAAGCTTGGCAAGTGTACATAGACAGGTTCGGTAACAGAGGCAACAAGCACAGCAAGTGTTCTCTGACAGGCTCGGTAACGGAGGCAACAAGCTCTGCAAGTGTACAGACAGGCTCAATAATGGAGGCCACAGCTCAGCCGAGGAAGCGTGATCAGTCAGTGCAACACAGCAAGCACAGTTCAGAATGTCGCCAGGCAAGAGAACAAAATCTCACAGGAACACTGGAAGCAATCACGGAGCAGGAACGTCAGCCAGAGCCGAGTCAATCACGGAGCAGGAACGCCAGCCAGAACCGGGTCAATCACGGAGCAGGAACGTCAGCCAGAACCGGGTCAATCACAGAGCAGGAACAGCAGAGTAGTCAGATGTGCCGAGTCAGTACACAGGAACGCAAGAACACAGCAACAATGGCGCAGGAACAGGAACATCACGAAAGGGCACCTGACAGGTGCCTTAGGCCCAGTATATAAAGGGACACCCTGGGCGGGCCAATCAAGCTCCGCCAATGGAAGAGCGCCACAACAGAGAGTGACAAGGAGTCACGGGAACCGTGATAGAGATTTTATTATTGAGGCACTCAACCCATAGATATCTCTCAATAATCTTTATTAGTAGAAAAAACAGAAAACAGATGACAAGTTAAACACAAACTCCAATTGAGAGGAATTCAAGTGAAGCCAATATTGTCAACAAATGAGGAAATATACTATAAAATTCCTTTAAAAATGAAAATTATAGAATAATACAACCTCATAAGTAGTGTAATCTCCCACTGAAAAATATGTATAATACACACTGAACAAGTATCTGATAAATAAGTGTGATACTTAGGTAAGAAATCAAAAGCTTAATAAAGTGCATAGAATATGTATGTATTCTAACATTGTTTAACACCCAGTAATGTAAGAAAAAGCAATATAAAGTGCATCAAGATAGGTGTATAAGAACAGATACTTATTAATAAATGCTGTGCAATCAGAGGGAGACAGGCATACACTCAGAACCTCTCAGAGCCATCTTCCCAAAATGTATCTCCAACTAATGGCTTCATCAAGGGATAAAGAGCAGGTAATGGCTCACTCTATTTGAATTAAATGCCAATCAATCATGTGAAGATCAAACATCACATGACCCATTATCATGCTGTCACCAAACACACTGTAGAAAAATAATTAAAATATATAAGCCACATAAGTAATTATTTGTTTGTTTAGATGTATCAAGTGAGAAAAGAAAGTGGGTTGAACAAGATTTTTCACAAAAAACATGTAAAATAAATCATTTCACAATATGAAGAATAATGCACGTGCGCAGGTCAACGAGAACCCAAGTGCCAGATTTATACATTGTAGTTAAATGGTTAATAATTTTTCTTATATATTATAGCTCAATTATCTTGTTTGATGCTGAAATATATCACATATGGATTCAGATATTATAGAAAGTTAGGTACAATAGTAGCGCAAAATAATTAACACCAGATAGCCAGTCCCATATAAATAGATAGATGACACTTAGGAGGTACACAGAAGTATATAGATTATACATGTATACAATGTATATCAATCACCAGGCACCGAGACAACCAAGAAACCAAACCAACCCTCAGAACATTTATAAAATATAATACTCAATGTCCAGATGCTCAGACCAGCTCCACAGCCATCTCTAGGAACCCAGATGCTTAGTCTCAGATGGTGGCCGTTGCAGCAAATCCAAGCACCGGGCCCCAGATACATTGGTTTTCCACAGTATGGAGGTGTGATCCCAGTACTTTGCGTATCATGAAAATACATTGAATCATAAACAAAACATGAAAGAAAGCCTCCGAAGGACATCACGGGTCGATCTACCAAAAGCAATAGGTACATAATATGTGGAAAAAGCTGAGGTATTCACATAGGATATGTAGACCTGCCATATGGAGAAGCAGTCATACTTTCATGATGCATTACAGAACTGACCTTCAGCCTTTTTGGGAGGCTATTATAACCAGAAAAGTGTTTAATGCAGTAAGTCCCTTTGATTAGTTCAGCTTAGTTTCGCTCAGGTGTTCTACCTGTGAATTCCTTTTCCTTCATGATTTTCACAGAGGATGCATGGACTTCCCTCCTTTAAATGTTGATATTCAATTACTATACTGTTTGCTTAAGCATCAGGGGTGTTCTGGATTATATCTGTTCTAACACTAAGGATTGCTGGAAGGGAGGTCTTTTTTAAAACATTTTCCTGGCATACCTGGGAGGAGGTCTTTGTCTCAGGTATGCTTACTTATGGAGGAAAAGGAAATGACAGGTAAACTTCTGTCTTTGTTGTAATTTTTAAACATCTCTGAAAACATATATTTTTAACAAAATGTCATTGCTTAATACTTTTGTACAGGAATGCACCTGAGATGTTTTAAGGTACAAATACAATTTATACTTTATATAAAACACATTTGAACATACCATTTCACATTCCTGTTAGTTTTGTCTCTGTGCAGACAGTGTAGATAAAACCATGTATAGATATATGGTGTATATTATAGAATTTAATTTCTTATACACATCACCAGTTTTGTTGTTAACTGCAGAATATGTTGGATCTTTATAAATAAATGATTATAAATATCTGAGGCAGCAATGTCTCTGTGCCAAGTGGTTAAGAAAAAAAAATACAGTGATTAATAATGATTTATAGTAAAGGTTGTATAACACTTGTAAGTTATCTAATCGACATTCATTGTGTTAGCTGAGGAGCCTCATTATGTGGTTTCATCACCTCTAATTAATATGATAATGAAACACTTTTCATGTACAAGAATAGACATCAGTGTACCCTCAACTACACATTAACCAAGATAACAATATAATGAATAAGGGCCAACAATGACAACAAAAAGATATTCATTCACTGCATTTGTTTATATAACTGAATAACTGAAGGAAAACAATGCACATGTATATTACATGCACAAAATGACGCAGACTTTGGATGAAAAGATTCTCATCACAGTCGGTACAGTTTTGTCTGATTATCTTTGATACACAGCCTCACATATGCTATGTTGTTGTAATACTTTACAAACATGCTTCTCCACTTTTCTCCACTGACAATGAATGTTTGATAACGTCATCTGAAAATAAATAATAATAACAATAAATAATTATTAAAAATATGTTTTTTTATTTTCTCTTGGACGATTACTTTTTATTACAGTGGTGTCTTATTAGAATTAATTCAGACTGGCTTTAATTTTAGTATGGTAAGTTGTGACTAAGTGACTTATCCCTTTTTAGTGCCAGAAGTTTCACAACACTTTGCTTTGCAATACATTTCATGCAACTCTTGCATTTAAGGAATTAATAGCAGAGACATGAGATGCTTCTTCTGTCTAACTACAATATATCAAAGTAGCATTGCATTTTTTATTGTCACTCTGCTGAATCTGAGAATTTAAAAACATGTGTATTGTTTGAATCTGTGTTAAAAGTCTGAATTTAAATTTAAGCAGCTATGAAAATTACATTAAATTCATTCTGGCACAAGAAGATAATTAATATAATATAATCAATAATACATATTCTGCATTCATCCTGAATCCTATCAGGCCAGCCATGATGTAAGAATATTATTACTTGATCACCGATGTGTAAGATAAAAAGCGAAGTACTAACTTGCCTTCTCTTAAGCAGGTGCATCTTTAAAGTCTTAGAAGTTAAAGAAAGATTAAACTTGTTTATATTAATCTGGCCATAAAATCCAAATGGTCATTGTAATCAACTGTGGGTGATTTGCTTAACAGAATGAATCTTTAATTGGTAGTGGATTTCATGTTCAGCAAGGTGGACAGGATTCTTTGTCACCAAACATCAGGGTCGCAAGCTACCTCCCTTTAAGTCTTCCTTTCTTCTTAAGAGGGATTTGGGATCATAGAGTCCTACCCCAGACAATAATGTACTTGTCTGTGGACTTCACTTGCACTTTGAATGAATGATTAATTTGATTCGTCGTAGTCAACTGGCCAATATCATTTTCTGCAAAAGGGCATTTATAAGGAATGATTAGTGTTTCTTTATTGCCCTGAATTAAAAGAAATAAATACAATTAATTGAAATTAGGTATACAATGAAATGCATTTGTTAGTAAGGAAAAATTACAAATATTTGTAGACATACCAAAAAATGTGATGCAAGTCAAATTTATTTTTTATATATTTCTACTAATATGCTTGATTCGACAATAAGTAGTTTTAAGAGGTTTTAAGTCTCCACCAAGGGAGTTGAAGTATACATTACCTAAACTGCTAATGAATAAAATGGCACTTTTAACAACCCCACTTCAATCAAGAGTACTGTTTATTTGTAGGGGTGGGCAAAAATCTCTCGGCATGTTCATGCGGGAAACTCTGTGAATACCACATTGTTGTCTGGTTTTTCACGGGAAAATCCATTTTATAACTAGCGCCTACAATTTTTGCATTTTTCTCCCATTGACCAAAATTTTCACCATTTTTTCAATGGCTAGAAAGTTTCAGCCCATTGATTTACATGGTTTTTGCCTTTTCACTATAAAAACATGATATATTTGTGGAAATCAAACACAATAGAAGCAGCTACAGAGCAAGGTATACATGCTGTGTTATTCTGCTGTGATCTTGAAGCAAAATTGAGGCAGAAGAGGCTCGAAGTGACTGCTATCACTATGTGCAGGTTTAAAAATAATAAATGGAAGAGCTGGAAGGACCCTTATGTGTCCACTGAGTCTGAGGAGGAGGAGGAACTGAACAATACAGAACAAATGCTGTCCAGTCCCCCTAAATCACCCAAGGGATCTTGGGGAATTTAATGGGAAGGGAGGGAAAAAAGGGAATGGAAAGGGAGGAAGAAAAAGGTAGAACTAGTGAGAGCAGGACAGGTCAGCTGCCTGTGCCTGCTGCTATATTTGCTGCCCCTGCTGCCACCATGGCTGACCCTGCTGCCACTAGTGCTGTGTCTGCTGTCAGACGTGCTGCCCCTGTTGCAACCAGTGCTATACCTTCTGTCAGTGCTGAACCTGCTGCTACCAATATTGTGCCAGCTGTCAGATGTTTTGTCACTGTTGAAACCAGTGCCACCAGCTCTGTGCCTGCTGCCAGTGTTGAAGATGCTGCCACCAGTGATGAAGCTGCTAGTGTGTCTTGTAATACTCAGGAGGGGGAAAGGAGAAGGTGATGAAAAGTGTGACAGCAGGGGACCCTAAGTCACACTTGCCATCCCCAAGCAGTCTCGCCAGTGCTAGTACTACTACTACTACTAAGAAGGTCCAGCAGCTTGTTAGTGTTAGGAATGAAAGAGGGGGTGATCCTCATATTACCAGTGATTGTGAGGAGAAAGACACTGTGGCTGAACTTGATGTGGATGGTGTTTGTAGTATTAGTAGTAACAGTGATGATGAAGCAGCTGGTGGGATTAGTATTAGGGGAGTGGTAGGAGAAGCATTTCAGAGCATCCAGACTAGCGGTCAAGGGAGTCCACACCATTCCTCTGGTGATGATGGTGGTAGAGAAGCTGTGGTGGAAGATACATTGATGGCCTTTTTATCAGAAACTGAGAAGGAATGGGGGACAGGGATGAGGATAGGCATCAATACCACCACTAGGAAAAAGCTTTTGGAATTTGTGGAATTTTATAACATTTCTTATGTTTTTTTTATTTCATTTAGGATTTATTTTTTATTAACCGCTCCCCAATCCCAGTAAAGAACCCCCACAAAAATCATTCCCTGTTCAACTGATTCTTTCCCCACACCTCACCAACACAGGCACCCTCATGCCCCATTTATACTATGCCTTTGGGAAATAAAACAATATTTGCTATGTGTTGTATGTAACTTCAATGTTCCACTTGATTTCAATGGAATGAGATAGGCGAAAACAAAAGCGTAAAAAAGTGGAAAATCTGCACTTTTCGTGGAAAATTTTTCACCAAGCGTAAAGTGCTATTTTTTTGCTGATTTCAATTTGAGGTGAAAAGTTTCACCCACCCCTATTTATTTGTCCTCAATTTGCAGTTGTTGGTTTGCCCAGGCACAGAGCTGCTCCTGTTCATCTGAATACAAGCCAGAGTGTTAACTTCACTCGACCAGGGATTTTAACAAAAGTTTTTACTTGGCAAGTAAGTGGTATTTATTAAGTGATGCATTAGTATCAGAACTAAAAAAAAGTGTAATGCCCTGTAGCCTGTGTTCCTGAGGGGGGGATTACACAATCAGTTGCAAGCAGAAACATACACTAAGAGCAATTTATGTGTGCTTAATAGGTAAATGTGTTCTTCACATCTATGTGCAAAGTGCTTTGGGTATTTAAATATGTTGTTTTGCTGTGTGCACTAAGAACTGTGTAGCGGGGTGTGCAAGCTTTTTAGGGTGTTCCATTCCTCTGTGGCCTGTTGCAGGTTACAGTGCAGTCCGTAAGTATTTGGACATTGACACAAGTTTTTGAAATGAAACAATGATTAAGAAGATAAAGTGAAGACTGACAGCTTTAATTTAAGGATATTTAAGGGTATTTCTAGTACATATCTATTCTAGAAAACTCATAGGTCTTCTAGAACAGAAGAAATAGAAAAACACACCAGATGATTGGGTAATATAAAATAGATATCATGACAGAGAGGTACAGCTGTCCCATTTCGATTTTTTAAGTTAAAGAAACTAAGCTAAATCAAAACCAAAACTACCCTCCCCTATTTCCACCCCTAACCAAGGCTCTAAAAGAACTCATCCTGCCCACCCTCCCTCCCAGGGAGACAAGCACAGCACAGCACTTCTTTCATTAAGTAGTCCTAAACATAGCAGATAACAGCTTAGGCATCAATTTGTGAAAAAACATACAGATAGGTTAATAGGTAACCATAGTCTCCAGGAGCATCACAAATGGAGCATACAGTAATAGTTACGTATCTTGCAGCCCTCACTGGTAGAGAACTCTAGAGTTACAATAAGAGGTCCATAGACCCAATATTTGGTGGAATTTTTTCGGGTTTCCCCTATGCAGGTAAAGTCCCTTGTAATGAGGAAGATGATGGGTCACTAAGTTCATCCATTGGACATGCCTGGGGGAATGTTCCGACATCCACGACTGTGCCACCACCTTTTGTGCCATTACCAACAGTTCCCTACTCAGTACAGTATGAAAATTTAAGTGTCCCACTGCACTACAGCTGATATAGTACAAAACACTTCTACCCAAAATCTACGAACCGGAGGACATTCCCACAGGAGGTGCAAGAAAGCAGCTCCTGCCTCCCCACACCTCCTGCAACAATCACTATCCACCCTACCCATTCGAAAGAGACGCACAGAAGTGTAGTAGGATCTGTACAAAATCTTGAGCTGGATCAGTTGGTGCCTGGCCGTAGAAGCCACCAATTCAGGACTTCTTAGAGCCATTTCCCATTCACAATCATCAAAGGCACCCACATCGGCCTCCCGTTTAAACCTAAGTTCGTCCTCTGCCACAACAGAAGCCCTAGTAAGCCATGTATATATCAGCGATACAGGTTTAAGGGATTGCCTCCTCTTAGCTAACGTAACTAATGGAAATTCTTTTATACCTGGAGTAGTAGTACCCCACATGGCACTCAAAGTGTGTTTCAGCCATATATATGAGTATAGAAAGGTAGGAGGAATATCAAATTCCTTGCGCAACCGATCAAAAGTTTTTAGAATATCGCCTTGGTACAGATGACCAAGCATAGAAATACCATTCATCATCCACGATAGACCAAATTCCAACTGTTGAAGATGCAACAACCCATCCAACCCCCAGAGGGGAGTTTCAGGGTCTTTTGCCTTATAATTTGAAATAGATTGGATAGTCGACCATATATTAGAGGTCGTCCAAGAAGTGATGGGGGCATCCCCAAGCACCCCCGAACTCAGCAAAGGGATTTGTAACAAAGAATATCCTGGTTTGAGCAGAGAGTCATCAGTTCTGTGAAAGGTGTGTAGGGTTTCCGGCAGAACATATGCGAGTGCATATTGTCCCTGTGCAGCCAGGTAGTAATTATAGAAGTCAGGGAGAGCTATTCCACCCTCACTCACCGAACTCTTGAGAGTAGATAACTTAATCCTAGATAGGACACCCGACCAGAGAAAAGTTCCTAACGATCTTGTCAATTATGATAAAGAATCACCTAGGGATAGGTACAGGAGAACCTTGAAAAATATACAAAAATCGCTGAAGAAACACCATTTTAATCAGGTTAGAGTGACCGTAAGCCAAGATGCTGTTTTGCATCGAAGTTGTTTAATTAGCGGCTCCAAATTATTTCTCAGATAGGTATCCGCGGAGGCAGTCACTATAAGTCCCAAATACTTCACCGAGCTTTTATATTTTAAAGGAGCAGATAGTACGGGCCCCCCATGCATAATTGGATCTACAGGGAGAATCGATGATTTAGCCCAATTTATTTGCAATCCTGAATAATTACCATAGGTATTTACCAAATCTAGAACTTGTGGAAGAGATCTGGAAATCTCACCCAAAAACAATAGTATATCATCCGTGTATAACGCCAATTTCTCCTCTCTGCTACCCATCACAAATCCCTCCACCATCGGTTCGCTACGGATTAGCCTGGCCAGTGGCTCAATGGCCAATGCAAACAAACCCGGGGACAAGGGACATCCGTGCCGCGTGCCCCTCTCAAGTGCGAAAGACCCCGAACTAATCAACCCAGTCAAGACCGCAGCAGTTGGGTTTGTATACAGAAGTTGTACCCATTTTAGGAAAGTCGGTCCAAATCCAAACCCACGCAGTGTACACCAAAGATAACCCCATTCCACGGAGTCGAATGCCTTGGACGCATCCAGTGAGACCACCACCCTATGACCTGTGTTGTCCTGTTTGGTATGAAACATTGATTTACCAGGTATGAATCCTGCCTGTTCCGAGTGAATGAGATCCAAGAACAGTGCGTTTAGTCTCCTTGCCAACACCTTGGCCAAAATTTTCACATCAGATGTAAGTAAAGAAATAGGTCCATATGAATCACACCAATTCAGGTCCTTACCTGGTTTAGGGAGTACTACTATGGTTGCTTCAGTAAGGGACAACAGAAGCTTGCCTACATCCAAAGCTTCATAAAAAGTGTTGAGCAAGTGCTGGTCTAGTGTATCAGCATTTCTCTTGTACCATTCGGCCGGTAGCCCATCGCCCCCTGGGGATCTACCCGTGGGGAGAGAGGCAATAACCACTATAACCTCGCCCAGTAGGATGGGAGAATCAAGCATCCGTCGCTGGTCAACCGATAAGCATGGGAGAAAGATTCATGCCAAATACTCCTCTATCTGCCGAGGAGTAGAGTTAGTTTGTGTTTTATAGAGAGTAGAGTAAAAGTCTGCAAATACATCATTGACGCCCATTTCATCATGTATAAGGACCCCACCTTTATTATATATAGTCATTATACTGCATCTGCCTTCCCTGGCTCCCATCAGATGGGACATAAGTTTCCCTGCTCTATCCCCATTTTCAAACAATTTTTGTTTCTGGAACATCATAAAAGCTATGTTCTGCTCCATTAATGCAGCGTTATATACAGAGGAAGCAAGAAGGAAACAGTCATATGAGACAGCGTCACCTTTATCAATGTGTAGTCTTTCTGCCTCAGTAGCTTCTTTCTCCAATTGATTGATTTTATTTCTAGTACATTTTTGTGACTAGCAATCAGTGAACTAAGCGGACCTCGTGCCACAGCCTTCGCCGCATCCCACACCACCCCCTGCAACACAGAGCCCTTGTTGTAACAAAAATAATCTGTCAATGCAGCCCAGTGGCCCACCGCAATGTGATCAACAGATAGCCAATATGGATGAAGTTGCCAACTAGGAGTCGAAAAATCTCTGCCCACACGAAGGAGAAAGCTCATTGGAGAATGAGGTAAATAAGAACAATCGTCAACCATATGCCAGGCATGATTGGATACAAACGCATGATCAATCCTAGACAGCGATTTGTGAGTGGCAGAATGACACGAGTTCTCCATGTGTCAGTAAGGTTCATGTGTTCTACAAAACTTAGAAATTTGAGGCTTGAGGCCAAAGAATCACCTGACCCTGTAACCATCTTGTCTAAAGCAATGTCAATATAGATGTTGAAATCTCCATAACAATAAGATTACGACCAGACTTTGCAGACACATATAAGAGAGCCTCCTGTAGGACCTCAGACACAAAAGGTGGAGGAATGTAAATATTCATTAGAATAATCGGGATGCCGGAAATCAAGCAGTCCAAAAAGATATATTGACCCAAGGGGTCAGACTTCAAATCCACTAACTCATATTGCAAGGACTTGTTAACCAAAATAGAAACCCCTCTCGCATGAGTTGAGAAGGTAGCATGATAATGTCGCCTCACCCATGACTTCTTAAGTGCTAATATTTTACCAACGTGTATGTAAGTCTCCTGGAGAACCAAAATATCTGGTTTATATCTCCTGTAATGATTTAAGACCAAGGATTGCTTTATGTTGTCATTGAGTCCCCTGACATTCCAGGAGATAATAGTAATCACTTTATTAGCCATAGCCGTTAGAGTAGATGCAAGATGCACGCCCGTCTCCCAGAAAGTAAGGGCAAAACCCATTACAAAAATCCCCATTCTAACTCCCAGTCCCATAAAGAAAACAAAACCCCCCTCCCCGTCCCCATACAATACCAACCGGAAGAGGACCCATACCCAAACAATTACCCCTAGGGAAATCCCAAGCCGGACCCGGGACGCCTCCCACATAGTAAACCCCACAACCCAAACAAATTAAGATTACAACAGTTACAAAATATTATGATGGTCCCAAGGGTGTCTATGATGGCTCACACCAGCTGCACCGCCAGGCCGCCCAGCACCATCAGGCACCGCTAGGTGACCCAGCAACACAACCAGCCCAAGCACCCACAGCGCATAACCATCGATAGCTGAAGCTGCAATGTCAAGTAAGAGAGAAAGCCCATATCTAGCATAAGCATAAACAGTGTAAAATTTAACTAGTAAAGGTGAGAACCAGACACGCAAGCCCATTGCTGCCACCAATCATAAGGCAGACAGCCTGCTAACCATATGGTATGTTAATTATTGAAGCAGCTATATAGGAAGTAGCACGAATGGTAACTAAACATATGACACCATGAAGATGTTCCAGGTGCAATCTGGGGGCAACATACAAACCCTGAGGATGTATCACATTATCTCAAAAATGTATTTGTAGTCACACTATAAGTCCGGAGACTGACATGGTTAGGTACCATAGACGTGCATTGATAAATCAGAAGCTGCCCCCCCCCATACTTGAACAAATACGGTGTTAGGCAGGCCCACATATCACATCCCCACCTTCATCACTACAAACCCCCAAATCAAAATAACGATAACATACATAGATACACATATTTCTCCGTGAGATGTATACCCAACCGAGGAGGCACACATGTCACAGCACATCCCCACATATATTGCTGATCATGTAACTAAACTACTCACTTATGACACCAATATAGTAGCTCTTGTATACCGCCCACCCCTCTCACCCTTAAAGGGATAGTAATACTTCGTTTTAACTTTATTTTATTTTGTAGGCATTAAAAAACATGAAGAATGATATAAATCTTATCTCTCAAACCTTTATGGTTTATGAGATAGTCACAAGCAAAGTTTCCCCCTCCTGCACCTTTTACCTAGTGTAATCAATCTCTTCTCAGATGTGAAATGCAGTCTATAGACCAGACAGATAACAGAAGGGGACACTCTTATTCCTATGAAAACAATGAAATCCCTGCTCCCCTTGACAAGCTTTTCAGGGTTTTCCCTTATCTTAATTGAAGATTGTCCCTCTCTGCAGTCTACCTGGGCACTTCCCTTCTGCTGTGGCTGAACAGTGTGACATCAGTAAAAGGGGCGGAAGGGGGACACTTTGTCATTGAATTACTCTGGAACTACAACTCTGACAGAATTGAAATAACACTCTCCTAAGTCCAAATACTATGATGATTAATTAGAGCTGCTTTTATTATGAAACATTACTATCGCTTTAAGGTACATTACTTGAGAGTTCATGCAGTATTATCATGCATATTCAGCAACATGGAGTGCAAGCCGCCAACCATAAACATCTCTCCCACCTACAAAGCCTCAGGCCAGTTCATAGCCTCAACCTCGGATGTGAAGAAGGATGTTCTTCCATTATGGATCACACGTAGCTTAGCTGGGTATAGCATGGCGTATTTGAGAAATCAGGGTAGATGGAAGTGCGAGCGTTGCTGCACATAATAGGACTGAAGGTACCATTGATCTTATGGTGTAGCTGGGTGTTTGGAATTGGTATGTTGTCAGTGGTGTAAATGTGTGCACAAGTTTCACATCTCTTTTGTAGGCAGGGAGATGTGCCATTTTTTGTATTTTTATTTAGGGCACTCCTCACCATCAGTTGTTTCAAATTGGGAGGCTGTCTGAAGGAGAGTAAGGGAGGCTGTGGGAATATGTTCTTAAGTCTTTCATCCGTATGTAATTTCTTTTGAAGTTCTCTTGATATTTTGCGTAGCACTTCAACCTGGGGGTGGTAAGTGACCACCAGTGGCACCCGGTTTCCCTTATGTTGTTCTTTGTAGCGCAACAGATTTTTTCTTGGTATTTGGGTAGCCTTCTGTATCTGACTGTCAATAATAATTGCGCTGTAACCATGTTTTATAAAGTCTCCTCTGAGTTTCTGGAGGTGCTTGTCACGGTCCATCATGTCAGAACAGATGCGGTGGTATCTGATGGCCTGGCTGTATATGATGGAGTTCTTTGTGTGTTTTGGATGGAAGCTACTGCTTTTCAGGTATGTTGGTCTGTCTGTTGGTTTGCGGTATAGGGATGTGTGGATGGAGTTGTTCTGAATACTGATAGTTGTGTCAAGGAAGTTAATGCTTGTGCGTGAGTGACTGATTGTTAGGTTGATATTGGGGTGGAATGTATTGTAATTCTCATGGAATTTGAGATGTTCCTCTTCACTGGCGGTCCAGATGATAAGAATATCATCTATGTAGCGGAGATAAACCAGGGGTTTTATCTGATAGGTGGACAGGGAGTCCTCTTCCAATTTTGCCATAAACAGGTTGGCATGTTGTGGTGCCATTCGGGTACCAATTGCAGTCCCCATTTTCTGAAGGTAGAGGTCCTGTTCAAACTTGAAGTAATTGTGGGTGAGAATAAACTGTATGAGTTTTGTTACCGGTTCCATGGGTGTGTTATTTCATTCCAGATATCCCTGGCATGCTGATATGCCATCCGTGTGTGGAATATTCTCAATATTGCATCCTTATCTCTGTAATTGAGGAGCTTGGCGATCAGGGTTCTGGGAGCCGTCGTGCAAAGGGGATTCTATGCGCTCTTTCCATCACAAAAGAGCCCGAGAGGCCCTCCTCACCCAACTTTTTCTTCACCCAATTCTCCAGGAATTGTTCAGGATTACGATCCTCATTATTCTCCGGCAGTCCTACAATGCGAATATTGCAGCAGCGTGATCTATTTTCAATATCATCAGCTTTTTTCTGTAACACCCTGACCTGTTGCTTCAGAGATTCAAGCGATTCACTGATAGTGGGTAGAGAGTCCTCCATAGTGGAGACACGTCTTTGAGTTTCCAGCACCTTTTCCCTCATATTTTGTTGGTCTGCTCGTAGCAAATTCAATTCCATCTGCACTGAATCGATCTTAGTGGTCAGGACATTTTGACAATTAGAGATGGCCACCATCAATTCCACAAAGTGTGAATCAGAAGTCGCCACGGGAGCACCCCAACACTAATCGACATGGAGGCGGCTTGTGTCACGTGGAGCTACTTCTATTCACTTACATGTAATAACATAAATCTTTTGTGGTAAGATCTAATTAATTCTTGAGATCTGTAGACTTCTTTCATCTTAGAAGTCCATGTGACAGGAAAAGCCTGCTTGATTAATTTATTGAAATACTAGACCTGGCTGAAATAGAGTGTTTAAGAAAAATGCTGTTGGCAGAGTGCTGAGGCAGGCCAGAACATGTTCGTCTCTGATTTTATCTCAAACATTTATAGAGTTTCCAGTGAATGGATTGGCAGTTGTTAGAAGGGTTCTATCTTTACTAGTGATCCAGATATAAGAATATAAACGATTTGGAAGCGATAGATAATTTTCGTTATTTGCCCAGTGTTTCTGTCTAGGGAACTTATGCCATGCTTTTATCTGCTGGACGACAACTGCATAATAATAGAAAGCTGTCAGATGATCAGTCCCCCTGATGACTTATTTTTATAGCCATCCAGAGGTACCTGTTTTGCCAAATAAATTACTCTGGCTTTGCTCTTGATTGAATACATATTAATAATATTATTCAAATTCATAGTATTTAGTATTATAAATATACTAAAATAAGCAAATCTGAACATTAAACTAAACTGATTAACTGAGAGTAGGTTTAAGTTTGTATTCCTAAACCAAAATGTGCAAGAAATGTAGTTAGGTAGCTAATGCTTGCAAATATGAAAAAGTCAATTTCTTGATCCAGACACACAGTAAAAACATTTTAAGTAAACAAATAGTTAATACAGAATTTCCTTTCAAGAATTGAACTGCCTCTTCTTCTTATAATGATGGAAACATAAAGTTATCAACAAAGACAAAACACATTATCATGGTCACAAAATAACTGGCATGTCATTAAACTACTGCTCATTGGCTAATTTACAATGTGATTGAATAAATGCAATAAAAATTGTTTCTTCCTCCAAGGAAGGAAAGTTAATTGTATGGCTAGTATTGACGGAATGATGACTAATTGAAATAGGCAACAATGGTCAGATATATGATTGTAGTTATGCTTGCAGCCTAACATGACAATATTTGTTTTCCTGTAAGTGGTATCCACATGAATTTCAATTTCTGTTATATATACAATTTTTTAAGCACAATAGTTCCATAACAAGTTGGTGAAAAAGTATGTGATTTTAGTTCATACATATACAATACATTCTAATTCTGAGATGTCAACAGCTATATTTAGTTATTTAGTTGTTCAATATTAGAACTTTTTAAATATCTTTCCTCTTTATCATGTCTTACTGCATAACCCCCTAAGTTTTGTTCTGTCCCGTGTGCATTCATCAAAGTTGGTTAAAGGGATAGTAATACTTCGTTTTAACTTTATTTTATTTTGTAGGCATTAAAAAAACATGAAGAATGATATAAGTCTTATTTCTCAAACCTTTATGGTTTAAGAGATATTCACAAGCAAAGTGTCCCCCTCCAGCCCCTTTTACTGATGTAACACTTCTCAGCCAAGGCAGAAGGGAGCTGCCCAGGTAGACTGCCGAGAGGGACATTCTTCAATTAAGATAAGGGAAAAACCTGAAAAGCTTGTCAAGGGGGGCAGGGATTTCATTGTTTTCATAGGAATAAGAGTGTCCCCTTCTGTTATCTGTCCAGTCTATGGAGATTGTTTACAGTAGGTAAAAGGGGTGGGAGGGGGAAACTTTGCTTGTGAATATCTCATAAACTATAAAGGTTTGAGAGATAAGACTTATATCATTCTTCATGTTTTTTTAATGCCTACAAAATAAAATAAAGGTAAAACGAAGTATTACTATCCCTTTAACAAATAATGATTAGTGCTCACTGCTTATATATACAGAAAAACTTATCAGTCTCATTCCATTTACAGATATCCTGGAAAACTAAAGGGAACCCCAGAGCCTGAGAAAGACAGAAATTTCTGATCCATCAGAGCATACATAAAACTCAATTTCAGGCCTCAGAAAATTTTTACATATGCTAGAATGAAGTACACTATATTTAAATGTATATAACCCCAGTTCACTTTTAGGTTTTTCTTTAATATATCAGGCAAAAAAATTCCAAATTATTTTGAAGTGCTCAATGGAGGGATCCTGAAATCCCTCTATCATCTGAATAAGCACATTTAATTAACATGTGATCAGCTTATATTAACTTATTAATGGCACAATTCATAATTATTAAATTAGGGTGTGTTTCAAGTGGCCATTATAGCAGGATGTGATTCCCCTGTGCAACTGCTGGCCCTGCACACTATATGGTTGGATTTTGGTCTAATCAGATGAATCTTACCATCTGCACTATTGTATTTTCACCTATGTCCTTCCATGTGCTCCCTGGTAGGGGTGGTCGAAAATGAGAACACTTTCTCGCATGACTGAGAAAAATGTACAATTTTTTTATTTTTTCATGAAAGATTTCTTCTTTTCCCCAATGCAAAAGTTTGCCATGCCAACAGCTTATGTTTCCTATGCTGCAACATTTCCCACCACAATATTAATTCTTCTGAAGGCTACAGTAGAGAAATAAGTAGACGAAAGTCAACGTTGTGATTCCTACAACTACAACAACTTCCTGCTTATGTGACACTGGTACATATGCATGATGATGTCAAGTGATAAAAAACTACAACCTACAATGTGGCAGATGTGTATGGTAGTGGTGGGGGACTAGCATGGTGTGATATATATATATATATATATATATATATATATAGAGAGAGAGAGAGAGAGAGAGAGAGAGAGAGAGAGAGAGCCCTACACCAGTTTTTACCATTATCATGTTTGTGGGTTGCAATGTGTTGCGTACCCCTCTAGAACTCAAAGGGTTAATCTGTCTTCAGCAAACTCCCCATGTTGGTTGTTCCTAACTCAGTCTTATTCTCTTACACAGCTGTTTCTGTTTCAGTTAATGATTGTGTTTCTGCCTACATGTTAAATTGATGATTATTAGCACCTGCATTGCCTCTATTGATCTCCCAGCTGAATCAGCTGGAAGATCAGTAGTTGGTGGGCATCAGGAGGGTCCCCAATGCCCCACCACGAGGTCTGAGAATATAACCCTTCCATTGCTGCAGAGATATCTAACCCATTGGGATGCAATGGTTTGGATATCTCTGGCACTAAAATGGCCAAAAAAACACTGGGGAGATTCACTAAGCAGTGTTAAATATGTAACAAAGTGGAGATGACTTCTCCACTTTATCACTTCTCCAATTTTTATGTTAATCTCTTTAGCCTATGCACTAAGATTTCTTTAACTTTAGACCATGAAGGCTATTAGTAGGTGGAGGGATTGTTTATGTCAAATTTTCATAACATTTGATGAGATGGCCCAGTTGGTTAATGCACCAGCTGTAGAATCTGTTCAAACCTCAGGGTCGCAGGTTCTAGTTTCAGCAGAGTCAACTCAGCCTTTCATTCTATCGAACATACTTGAAATCGAGAGACTATCTCAATGTATCCTTACTGGTAAAATACTTTGATATTATTATTTAAATACTCTATTGTCAGCAAGTTTGCAATGCATAAAGCAACAATGCATTGCAATTTGCATGGTGTTGAAGGTTCTAATGGGTACTTCTGCTGACCTTCTGAGGCAGAGCAAGCCACTCCAGCTATAAAATGTTACACTGAAATTGCCATTCTATAACAATGTGATGGTAGCCATGGCTCTTTTAAATGCATTTTAGCTGTATTAGCTGTATTTGCTATGTATTCCAAATCTTTTAATTCAGGATAAATAGTAGCCAAAATGTCACAGTTTGAGTGACAAGCAGGCTAAAAAATAGCCTTTTGAGGCTCTTTTACCAGCTGAAGATCCATCCTTGTTGAATGAAATCTAGCTCATATTTTTACATCACTAAAAAAGACTGATATACTTCTTTAAGTACCCAAATCAAGGTCATTAATATAAAAAACATAAACAGCCTTGGGCCTAGGGTTTAACCCTGTAACACTCCTATTAGTGAAAAAGTTTCATGTACAGCAACTCTTTGCATTCTTTCATGTAACCAGTTTTCTACCCCTGGACAGATATAATTTATAGAAACATGATGAAATTGTTATAACATTTTATTTTGTTGTAATAGCTTATTTGGATACTCATTTAAATGTTTACTGGGAAATGTAACTCACAAATCACACTATTATTGACTTAACAAGACAATGACTTCCTGCAAACTAGAACTATAAAAAAATCTGTTACAAGATGAAAACTGAATCTGAGCTCTATACAGAGGATTGTTTATTTTAGAATATAGCTCAAAGAGGAAATAACATTTAAGTTCTTTTAGGATTTCTTATTGGAAAACAATCAGTTGCAATAGTAATAAAATGTCTGAAAACAATACATATACTGTACATGAAACAATAAAATATTGTAATTACTGTACATTAAAACATGATTCATGGGGGATTTTTTTACAACAGGTGGATAATCAAACTGTGCATCTTTTAGCAATACAAACACATTTGTTTTTCAAATTTTGATTTTTTTAAATACTTCAATTGTTGTGACTCATTTTAAAGGGATAGTAATACTTCGTTTTAACTTTATTTTATTTTGTAGGCATTCAAAAAATATGAAGAATGATATGTCTTATCTCTCAATCCTTTATGGTTTGAGAGATATTCACAAGCAAAGTTTCCCCTCCTCGCCCCTTTTACCTAGCATAAGCCATCTCTTCTCAGATGTGGAATGCAGTCCATAGACCAGACAGATAACAGCAGGGGACAAGCTTTTTACAGTGAAAACAATGAAAGCCCTGCCCCCCTTGACAAGCTTTTCAGGTTTTCCCTTAGCTTAATTGGAGATTGTCCCTCTCTGCAATCTACCTGGGCACCTCCCTTCTGCTCTGGCTGAGCAGTGTTACATCACTAAAAGGGGAGGGAGGGGGACACTTTATCATTCAATTACTCTTGAACTACAACTCTGACAGAATTGAAATAACACTCGCCAAAGTCCAAATGCTATGATGATTAATTAGAGCTGCTTTTATTATGAAACATTACTATCCCTTTAAAAGAAAACATTCTGCCTGAGCAAGCATTACGTAAGCAATAAAATACTTTATTTCCAGCTTCAATTACTGTAATATGAATGGTTATCAGGGGGAGATACATTTTGCATATGTATTTGTTATACCCGAGTTCATATTTAGAAACCATTATATTCTGCAATCATGGATTTAATACATTTGTGGCCCAATGATTTATAAATATAAATTTCTATTGTCTCATTAGTCATGACTTGGTCCAACAATAAGGGATTTCCTAATTTTGCAACATGCAAGGAAACATGAAACAAGATGATTTCAAATCTATATAAATAGATGTTTGAGACTGCAGACTACAGAGGCTGGGGAAAAAAACAGCTACCACCAAAAAAGGCAGCAACCACCACATCAAACCCCCCCACCACAATTTTTTAGCATCTCGATTTTTAACAGACTTTAATTTTATGTCCCCTAGAACTAAGTGAGGCCTACCTATAAAGTACTATTAGAACTTATTATAATAACAAAATTTTTAAACCACAATTCATTATTTCATTGCAGAATTTTGTTTTGACAAAATGGTGGTAAACATTTGTTTGAAAATACTTACTGTACAAAGGAGCCACTGTAGTTTCTTTACACACACATTCCTGTACAGGATTATTTTAAAAGAGTAGTGAATATATAAGACCAACTGCCTTGTCGTACTGCACTGGTAGCCATACAGCACACTTACTCTCCATTCATATCAACTTTACTGGAATTGGCAGAACCTCACAAACTTAATTTAACCCCATTTGCCAGCTCCCATGGGAAATTTCTTGCTGTTATTGAAAAGCAGGATATTTTGGTGGGTTTCTATATGTAGAAGTTTTCACAGAAAAAGTGGCAAATTACCAGTTTTCTGCAACAGTTCCAGATGGAAAAAAATTACACTTCACCCATCCCTATTTTTTAGCAAGGTGGTTAAAGACAAGTGGTTGTTTTATAAAAAAATCACTCATTAATAATCTAAGTAATCACTCACTAGTAATCTAAGAAAGATAGCATATAGAAAGCAGCAGTCAAAAAATGTTTAACTGCTGCTTTCCAGCAAGTTGAATTAACTTATCTCATTGACATTAACAGTCTTTGATCACCACTCCCTGATTGATCTTGTTTAACCCTTTGAGTGCCAGAGGGGTATGGAACAGAGCAGAGTAATGCGTTCCATACCCCTCTGGCACTCAAAGGGTTAAATGAAGGGAAGCGTTCTATCAGGTATTTATATCTAAAAGTAAAGTTAATTGTCTTATAGCCTTTAATTTATTTTCAAAAAAGTATAGGCTAGTTTATGTTCCACGAGGCATCATCAGTTAAGTAGGGGTCAGGGCGAGAGAAGGTAGAATTGTATCGATAGATAGATAGATAGATAGATAGATAGATAGATAGATAGATAGATACAATTTAACAACTGCTTCTTTAAATCAAATTATTAGTTAGCATTGTAAATGTGGCACATTCATGGAAACTAAAAAAAATCTGAGTTGCTTAACATTTTGAGTGCCAAAGGGATGTGCAACACTTTGCTTTGCAATACACTGCAAATCTCTCTTGTACAGTAATACTGAGACCAGAATCTACAATGCTAAAGTCTAAATGCTTACTAAAAAACACTCTTCTTAAGTCAAGCTGCAATTTCACTGGGAAGGTCATTTTATAAAGATGGAGTTTTTGATGAGTAGTTTAAACAGCAAGGGAACAGAGCATATCTTGCTTGACAAGCTGTGAGATTCACATGGCCTTAGAGATCTTTCATTTTGTCTCTATGGGACAAATTCATCTACATGTGCTGCAAGTTTTGCTACTCAAAATCACCAAAAAATAAGATGCAATTTGTTATGTCCAAAATTGTAAGTAAACCCAATTTTACCTTCATGCATCTTCAATGTCATCTGATATATAGTAGAACTACATTTCTTATGTTTTTAGCAGGTAAAATACAATAATTTTATTTTATTAAATAATTACATTCTGTATCACCTCTTATTTCAAACATTTGCATTGTTTTTGTATAAAACTATCCAAGCCACACTGAAATAGCTTGCTATGTTGAATGAGGTATTTTTTCTTCTGGGATATTCTTAAAATCAGCTTTACTGGGTTGAAAGGGACAATATCACCTAAAAGCTACTTTGATGATTTTGAAAGAGCTTGAAAAATCAACTGTATATTGTATTAGACAACTTTTTATTTTGAAAACTGTTATTTAGTTGTTTAGATTATACTAATTCCTGTCATACCCCTACATTATATTCCACACACACCAATTTTTAACCTTTCCAGTACTAGGTAGGTGGGGAATGAATTGCTGAGCAGTGTCGGAGAGATAATGTAGGACCAAGACAGTAAAAGCCTACATGCATGACATGCCTTAATTAGCAACAAAACTGTTAAAGGGATTGGAAGATCTGAGTTATAAAGATACTAGCCAAACTGCATTTGTTTACATTAGAGAAGAGCATTGATATGATTACCATTAATAAATATATTCAAGGTCAAGAACTATCCAATAAATTATTTACGCAAACAGCTGAGTGAAGAATGAAGTCATCCATTAAGACTATAAGGAAGGCTCTTTCGACTAAAACAAAGGCAGATTATTATGTAAAGTAAGAAAAGTTAACCCCACAATGTGCCTTGCCAGTATATTGGCCCCACGGCACAGAAGATATATGCCATGTGGCCAATATGTTGGCATGACACATTGTGGGATTAACTTTTGTCATAATCATGTTTCAAATAAGAATTAACCATTGCTTATTGGAAACTGGAACTATTATTTTGCATATACCCAGCAATGTGGTCCAATGCTTTGTTTTAGATCCTAGCTATTTTTTACTATAACAAAGTGATTTACCTGGCAAACTATAGTTCTATCCCTATACTTAGCTAGAGTTTAGGAAGTATATTGATGTGGACCAATTACTAACCATCTGCATATTAATAGATTCTGATCATAAATAGAATGTCATCTACATTATTGTCTTGAAATTTTACACACTGAACTGGGAAGAGGTATCGATATGGACCATGTACCCGGTTATTTGATCCCCACATAGTATATAAAAAAGACACATGGTTATGTGGCTCAGAGGTGTGAGTCTGTACATAGTTCCCATTTAAAAGACAGAGTGAGCTTTTCCAAGTTAAGTGGAAATCTCATACGGCAGTCCAGTCCCTGCATAGTCTTATTAAAAGACCCGTGGTGACGTGGACCAAAGCTGTTTTGGTATACAGCTTTAAACAATGACGGTAGGTTCATTTCCTGAAGTGGGCCAATTACTAAGAAGTTCTAAATCAATATATTCTGATCACAAATAGGAAGAGGTAGTGATTATAGACAGTGTACATAGCTATTTGATCTCCGCATAGTATATAAAAGAGACACTCGGCTATGTGGATTAAAGCTGTGATTCCGTACATAGTTCCCAATTAAAAGACAGAGTGAGCTTCCTCTAGTTAAGTGTAGGGGTGGGAGAAAAGTGAGAAAAAATTCCTGCATGACTTTTCACGAAAAATGACTGATGTTTTGCTTTTCTAATGAAAATTTTTTCTTTGTTTCTAATGCAAAATTTTCCTCCTTTTCGCCTATTCCAGCAAATTTTTCTCCTATTCCAACATATTATTCTCCTATTCTAACACATTTTTTGCACAGTCTAACACATTTTTCACCTAGTCAACACATTTTTCTCCTATTCAAACACATTTTTTTTTCCTTTTACAACACATTGTTTTCTTATGTTTAGTATGGTGCAACATTTTCCAGCACAATATTACTTCTTCTGAGGGCTGTAATGGAGAAATAAGTAGCTGGAAGTCAAAGTTGTGACTCCTACAGCAACATATACCTTGAAAAATGTGTTAGCATGCGGATTGCCTTTATCCTTTGCCCACAACACTTACTTCCTGCTTAAGTGACACTGACACGTATTCATGATGATGTCAGTGATTAAAAAAAAAAAATACAACCTACAATGTGGCAGATGTGTATAGTAGTGGTGGTGGGGGACTGGTGTGGTGTGATTGGTGGACTTTGACAAACTGCATCCACCACGGTAGCAGAGGGATCATCATCATTTATTTCACATGCTGCAGCAACGATTACTGCAGTCAGTTTTTGAGCTTACACTTTACTGTCATGCCTCTGCACTTCCTCCACCTTTCCCCCTCTCACTTGGCATTTGCAAGACATTACTTAACTACTGTGTGTGTTTTTGCTTTCTACTGTACACAACTGATGGAGTGTGATGCCTTGCCTTGGCCATCAACATAATTCTCAATGTTGTCTGCTGTCTATCAATCTGCCTCAGTCATAGGGCTCCCAGTCAGCTGTCTAATTATTTATGTTTTTAAATTTTTTTAAGTTGTCCACCACATCTTATCACAGTTAGTCCCAAAAAAGATATATATAAATAAAAAACAAAATCAACGACTTCTTTCTCCAGATTTCCCGAGCACAGAGACAGTAAAAGTAAAATCAGCAAGCAATTTGGACCCCAGCTGCCTGTGTCTTGCCAGTCAGTCACACCAAATTTTGTTTTTTTTGGGTCAACCTCCTCCCTCCCTTCTTTTCCCCATTGTTCCCCCAGACTCCACTACTACAGAGAATAAATGCCCACCTAAATGACTCCCTAAAACTAAGCTTCAATTCCCCTTTATTTGCCTCTCTTCTCTAGCTGCTCTCTCACAAACACAGAACTGCATACTGTGAGTGCCTGACAGCCATTTATATGGCTGCAGAAAACTTTCTTGAGGTGGAGAAAAACATTTATACCCATTGATTTCAATGCAATGAGCTTGGTGAAGAAAGCAGGAAAAAGCAGATGTAATGGCACTTTTCGCGGGAAATGTTTAGCCCAGTGGAAAATGCCATTTTTCACCGATTTCAGTTTGAGGCAAAAATTTTCACCCATCCCTAGTTAAGTGTACATCACATATGGCTATTTGGTCCCCACATAGCCTTACAGAAAGACCCATGGTGATATGGACCAAAGCTATTTTGGTATACAACTTTCAACAACGACTGAAGATTAGCTGTCTGAAGTCGGGATATAAATTCCTCTTCTATATTCTTGTTTTTCTTAACCATTTTTGACCTTTGAAGTATCCTTAGAAGCCTCCTCCCCACTGGTCATTGAAGTGACATCCAGACTTACCACTTCTTATAATTGTAGGTCAAGATATTGGTAAGTGACAAATACCACTTCGTAATAAACAAATTATGTCACAGGTGGCATGCATTTTAAAGGCAACACCAGTGACCTTTTTTGTTAACCAGGGCCAGGTCTGTCAAGTACTTCCATCCTTGAAGGACCGGTGACAGACCATGTCTGTCATAGACTTCATGATCACAGGTCTCCGCAGGGTGCACTGTGATCATGCTGGGGAGGCTCCAAGTCTGGAGCAGTAAGTTTCCACCTTTCCCTGGCATCTGATAACTGCTTCAGTGATCACATGTGCCAGTGGAGCCAATGATAAAGGCAATGTATAGTATACATTGCCTTTCGTAGTGTTCTCTGCCTCTCTCCTCCTCATAGTGATTGTGAGGAAGAGAGAAGCAGAGGACACAGATCCTCACAAAGGGAGAGAGACTACATTGGGAGGAATTTTCATTAAATTTTATGTGCTGGGGACAGAACTACAGGTTTGGTCCCTTGATGACCTACTGCCTCATCTTTGAGTCACTTAATACATGACTTAGGTCAAGCTCAAAGTATCTTATTTACACATCCTAATTTATAAACACATAACCTTACATTTCAACAAATATTAATGTGAGTTTTATTATTGTTTAGCAATGTGAAACACTTATATACATGTCACATAGTCTGGACACCTAAAAGAGGGGCACCAGAGAGGGAATGAGGGACATAGGTTTCTTCAAATCAGAGGGGCAGTACTCCCCCTAAAAATGTATACCTTTTTTCCAGTCCCTATTAAAAATGAACCAATTGAGTACAAATTTTGACAGGATAACCTATAAAAAGTTTTTTCTTTTCATTTATCTTATTTTTTTATTTTTATCAAATTAAATTATGATTCATCCATATAAAGCTTGTTTCAAATAAAGCTTTACTTATGCTTAAAATATGATATATTATTTCTGTGAATGAACTAAATAAATTAGAGGAAAAATATGGTTGAAAAGGCATACTAAAAAGGCCAGGATTGTTCTTGTCATCTAATGTCAGAAACACCTCATCACTAAAGTGTTAAATGTGCCCTTGTAATCTTCTGAAGCACAAGCTTTAATACCAAACTAGTTGCTATTGGGTGGTGAACAACTCTGATCCTGATTTTTGGTAGACTTAATTTTGGTGAGGGATGTTATGGTTCTTGTTACTTAAAAGCTCTACACGGTGTTATTCTTTGGGTCACACACCATCAAAGGAGCAGCCAAGGTTATTACTTTATTATGTAGGCCTGTTTACTATTGTAATTGTGCTGTATTACATATATCTTTGTAATAATCTTAAAATATGCTAGAAATATATGCTAATTACATGTATTAAAAATCCTATATAATAATTTGATAAAACGTGTGTAACGACAAAGTAATGAGCAGTTGAGACTGCTGCGCATGCTGCAGTCATGCGCAGTAGAGACTACCGGCGATGCGGCTCGGCGCGTCCAGCTCTGTATCAGCCGCTGCGCGGGCAGTCTCTACATCGCATGACTGCTCCATGTCCGACTGGCAGTGGCACTGTGACCCGTGTAACGGGCTCTTCACCTAGTATGTAATAATTGACTGAAGATTTCTATTTTTACTTTCATCATGTCTTCATGGTGTACTAGTACTTTAACCCTTTCAGTGTTGAAAGGGTATCTAACGCATTTCTTTGCACTTAATAACAAATGTATAATAATAAAGTTTATTTTAAGTTTTAATTGTAATAATGGACTATCTTTTTTACTTATTAAAAGTACTTTTATGATTGATTATTTAAGATGAGTTGCAGTTTTACTCAAATCAATTCAGGTCATTTATAATTTCTTTTTGCAAGAACTTTTTCTCTGTAAAGTTCCTTCAAGTCTATAGTTAGTGACTAAAATCGCTATTATGCTTTACCTTTTTAGTTAGAGACTTTGAAGTGCTAAATTTTTATATCTGACAGATCATCAAAGACATTGACTAAACACCAGTGGGTTATGCTTTTGATTTATCTTTTGACATTTTCCTTTTAACACAATGTTGAACAATGCAAATACTTCTATCAGTGTGCTTGTTTTGAATCCACATATATACTAGTTTCATTTAAAAAGTTTGGAAAGGTTACTAAGAAAGATATAGAGTATTTAACTATTTGAGTGTCAGAGGGGTTGTGCAATACATTGTATTAAACGCATGAGTGTGGAAATATAACTAATAAATAACTATAACTATTAAAAACAACTGATCTCTGTAGTTTGTCAGAAAATATTTTATCACACTTGGGGGTTTCCTATTTAGTAAAGGGCAAGTTGGAGCCAAGTCAGAAAATATGTACATTATCTGGTGAGTTTTCAATTCATAAATGCAGATATAGTCATACTCATTGTACAGAGTTTCCCCATACCAGCTGTAATTTTCTGTGTTAAATAAAGATCCCCATGTAAATCAATGTAAGTTGCTTATTATATTAATACATTACTGAGCAGATGTAAAAGTACTTATTATTAATGGGTAAGTACAAAGTTATATTACTGAATTGCACAAAGTAGATTAAGGAAAGCAGGTGTAGGCAATAATAATTTATGAGAGCGAACATACACATCCAGAATCTGCTTATGTGTATGTTTTGCTGTCAACAGCTTGAGTAGGAGTTCCTATGCAGACATTCCTAATAAAATTCATTATCTGAGTAATACGTGTTTCTGTATGCTGCGGCAAGATTGAAACTTAATTAATTATAAATATCAGGTTTTTCTTGATTATATGTCAGAGTATCATTGTGCAGTGTTTCTCCAAATTACCCAAGTTCAAATTACCCTTCAACAAATTTTGTTAAGCTTTTCATAATTTTGCACAGGCTATATGCAATACCACTGCTGTTTTTCCATGATAGTACAATAATTTTAATAGCACTAATTAGGCATATACCTTCACAGTTCTGATATTTTATTAATCCATTCAGTGACCGAGGATTACGGAATTTTTTGAGCCTTGCAGGCAACACACATTTTCAGCATTTTTGCTATCCATTTGTTTAGGCATGTTTTTGATGGCAACTTTCTAGTGATTTATGGAAAACTATATATAATTTTTTTCAGAACAAATTCAGCTTTGTCATGGAGCCTCACAAGAACTAAAATTTTACATCCTGTAACATACTATGATGTCACCATAATTACAAAAATTTACAACATTACTTATTGTGCTAAAATCAAGGTCAATACAAATAGCTCAATAAATTAAGAGTTGTGTTAAGAATCAGAGGTCATCCATTAAGAGGAAAGGTGTTTTTTGACTAAAACAAAGGAAGACATTTTTTTACAAAAGAGGTAAAGCTATGGAATTCTTTGCCTCGTGATGCTGTGCTTGCAGATACTGTAACTGCTTTGAAAAAAGTAATGGATACCTGTCTAGCACAGAACAATATTATGAATTGTGACATTTGGCTTCAAAGTAGATAGGTTGTTGAACCAGGGAACTATTTTTTACATTTTATTTTTACATTTCCACCACTTCAAATGTTCTGAAATCTTTGAAAATACTGGGATTCCCTAATTATCTATTGCTGTTACAAGAAAAATGCCACCCCATTGATATGAGAGGACGGTACCAGAAGCACAAAACTAGACCAACTACAAGCTGTCATTTTAATTACACTTATATGCTCGATATAGAATGTATTTTAGAAAACTTGTATGGAGGAGCGCAGTTATGCTTTTTTCTGTCTGACATTTTGCTTTAGGCCTCAGCCTGATATCTAGGGCCTTAGAGAGCACTCTCATTCCTTGTAGCTATCTATACTTTATTCACTTTGGTTTATATTGTATTTTTAAGATGAAATGGTGAGCTAGCGCTGTGAGCTTTTCCCCCTCTTTTTCTTTTCCCCTGCATATCTTATTTTCTTATTCTAACAGCTTTTTCGCTGAAATCTATCTAATTTCACAACTAGAGGTGATATAAAATGAAATGCACTTGAAAAAGACCTATAAAAGGAACTGATAGTGTTTTGGTACTCTCACTACAGGATGCAATTATTAGAATGTAGGGGAGTTCCATCATGAAGGTTTTAAAAGTTGTGTGATTTTAATGTTTTAATCAGATACTAAATCCTGCGTGTTTATTACATTAAATCATAAGGGGTTTTGTATTTTTAATTTTTTTTTATGTTTTTACTCTAGGTATCAAATCCTGCACATTTATTCACAAGAATACATCAGGGGTTTATTTAATTTTAGATAGGGACTCGTTTTATATGGGGTAACTAGATGGGGCAAGTCAGCTTATACATACCCTTTGGCCAAAATATGCAACGGAATCCTCATAGTTCCTAACTTATTGATATGATATATTCTCAATACAGGGTACATTTTAGAATATTTGTGTGAAGGAGCACAGGTGCACAGGTTTGCTTTTTTCTGTCTGTCACATGACATGGAAGGCTTTCTCTGGACCTGCTCACTCCTACCCAGAAGTTTGAGTAGGATGGAAGCAGGGGAGCCATGTTGCTCCCTTGCCTTGCCTTTATTGCTCTCCTAGCCAAACTGGCTGGGAGATCAATAACTGGGAGGACATCAGGCGGGGTCTTGATGTCCCCCACAAGATCTGAATGTTTTTTGGTTGATTTCATGTGGTCCTGCATGTTGGTTTTACCAGCTTATGCAGTGACCACATTTTGAGTGTACATTGTACAGGCTTAGCATAGACGGTACAGTTGTTCAAGCTCATACACTGTATGTTTCTGGCACTCTTCAGGTTAATCCAAACATATTTATAAATGTAATTATCATTTGTGTGTTATATGTGTCATATAATGAGCATACAGTCAATATGTTTTTTCACTGCTGCTTATTTGTAAAAAAAAAACAACAAAAAAAGACTTTCTGACAATGTTATTTAAGAGGTGTATGACATACAGAACACTTACTGTCCACTATATGTATAATAACATATGGGATAAATGATAGCACAAACCAGCTATACCATAGGGGACAAGTAAAAACTACCCGAATTGCAATTGGTTGAAATGGGAATTTTTATAATATGAAATGTTATTGAAGTAATACATACATACAAAGTAAATATAAAATGAATCCAATCCATATTTGCTATTCCATATTATGTGTAACTATTCATAACAAACTCTCACAAACAAGAATGGGGATATAAAGAATGAAGGAGAAATGGGTAGAGAGGAGAGCTGAGGTTCATGATCTAGAGGCCATTTTCAGGTCAATGACAAGTTTATATAATGTCCGTGGTTGATGCACTCTTTCAAATTGTTCTGTCACATTATGGGAGACTAACATAAGCCAAGCAGATCTGGTTCAGCCTGGCAGTCAAATTGGATAAGTGCAGGGTGGATTTCAGCAATGCACTGGAGAAATCTCTAGCATTCATGACATTAAACCTCCCATTTACATACATGGGAATGTTTATTTGTCTCTTATTGCGATATTGGAGGAGATTTATAAAAAGTGTTCTTGCTTGTTTTGTGAACAGATCCTTAAAATGTCCTTATTCCTTATTATGAGTGTTAAATATTTGGAGAGAATTCTGTGGATAAATTGTCGAAAATTGCGACATTTCTTTTTAAATTAGCTGAACCACTTTTTACAAACTTCTTTACTCCATTTTATAAAAAAAGTACTACACAATGTTATATCCCCCTAAACTGTCCTTAATACTTTTATAACTACCATAGACAATCTTACAGCCATTATAACACTTCTTTTTGATGAACTCCACTTTTATAAATCTCCTCTATTGTCTCTTATGGTGTCTCTTAAGCCCCAGAATTTTATACATAATGATTTATGGAGCCTTATTCAGGATGTGTCTGAAACACATTCCCAATATTTGTATTGTATTGTATTGTATATTTTTATTTATATAGCACCAACCGGTGTACTTGGCACTTTACAGATTACATTTAATATAGCAGGGGTACAATAAGTGCGGTGATTAAGTGTTTATATAGGCAGTCATAAGGGGAACGATAGGTGAGTATACATTAGGCTAAGAGGACCCTGCCCCGTAGAGCTTACAATCTAAGCGCAATATTTGCATATATTTAAATGGGGCTTTTAACCCCTTGAATGCTAAATAGGTCTACCAGCATATGGTAGAGCAGTGTGTTAAAGACTGCTAGAGAAGCATAGCTAGAGAAGAATACCTAGAGAAGCATAGCTAGAGAAGCATAGTAATGTCCACTGAGGAAAACACAACCACAAAATGATGCCAAACCGTCATAGTTGCTTTGATAATCTTTGTGGAGGGGAAAAACTGTTTTGTAGACAATATTTTAATGATACATCAGCCAATATTTGCAGCTGCTAATTGTGTTAGACATAAATTGTCTGAGTCCAGAGACAGACTGAACTGCATGGACTGTCAGCATGTCTAAATATTATATTTCATATTGTTCTTAAGCATGAAATATTCAGAAAGCTGAGAACATTGGCTTATTATGCTCATCTGATTTACTGTAATATTAAAGTTTATATACTGAGGTTCTGAATGAAATAGCATGATTTTCTACTATTCACTGAGATCCGGTTCATGGTGAATAAGTTGTTGTTGCTAACTGTTTGAGGATACACCTCGCACTGACAAACTGAACCAGTTTGTTAGAATATTTAGTAATGTTTGTAATAGTTCTACGTTCCTATAATTCCTAACTAGTAGGACCAGATGTTGTGATAGATTATGATATTTTAGAACTAAAAAAAATCACATTAAAGTACCATTTTCTAAATATATTTAGTTCCATTGTTATTGCAATTAAATTATTGCAAAATTTAATTAGTTGTGTATTTTTACTAAGTTCCACCTTTTTTGGCACATAAATAATATCGTCTGTTCACTTGTTATTGCATGTTTCTAAAAAAATTTAAGTGTTTGGATTTATGATTAAAAGATGTTATTTGCCTTCTGAGAAAGTCTGTAAAAACTGTGTTTTATACAAAAATACATATATGTCAGAATTTTAGGTAGTTGGCTTTTTTCTTCACTGATCTACTTCCTCCATTGTGCTGCAAAAATTATGATGATTCTTAGCAATTCCAGGGATAGTAATGTTTCATAATAAAAGCAGCTCCAATTAATCTTCATAGTATTTGGGCCTTGGAGAGTGTTATTTCAGTACTGTCAAAGTTGTAGTTCAAGAGTAATTGAATGATAAAGTATTCCCCTCCCTCCCCTTTTACTGATGTCACTGCTCAGCTCAGAGCAGCAGTGTGGTGTCAAAGTGGATTGCAGAGAGGGACAATCTTCAATTAAGATAAGGGAAAAACCTGAAAAACCTGTAATGGGGGAAGGGCTTTCATTGTTCTCACAGTACGAAGATTGTCCCTTGCTGTGAGCTGTCTTGTCTGTGGACCAGATTCCACATCTGAGGGTGGTGGCTTATACTAGTTAAAAGGGACGGGTGGATACTTCATCATTCAATTACTCTTGAACTACAACTCAGACAGTATTGAAATAACCATCTCTATGGCTCAAATACTATGAAGATTAATTGCAGCTGCTGTTTTTGTGAAACATTGCTATCCCTTTAACCTTGTTTGTAGTAATAATTCCATCTTTGTATTTTTTTCAAATTATGTATAGAGTCTTTCTTCACTTTTGATTGTTTTGAAAAAGGTACAAAGATAAAATAGAAGATATCTCTATCAACCTGTCTGTCTGTCTGTCTATCCATCTATCTCTTTATTGCTCTCTCTCTCTCTCTCTATATATATATATATATATATATATATATATTTGTTGTGTCTGTGTTTTATTGTGCCTACATATCTGTATATTAAGAAATGTAAATTCAAGACCCTGTATACAGCATATAGCATATAGCCCTTCATCTGACCTCATTGAAGGCTTCATCGTGGGTAAAATAAATGAGGCACAAAACTATAAGATTGATCAAAGGAAAGTAAATTACATTTTATTTAAAGATAATTTCACCACCCATGACCAATGGCAAATTCACCATGACAGACCTACATCATCATCTCTTTAAACTAAAGAAATTAGAAGTTGACCTGTATATCTTCATGGCATCCCAGTTTCAGATTACCAGAGAAAAAAGAACATTCCAAGAGGTTTCCTTATAAAGAACAACCTTACAATTATTCTGTAGGAAATGGATTGCCATCTTGAAGCAGGGTTTGATAGATCTAATGGTGCTTGACGTGAAGGAGATTAAAAAAGAACTATCTGAGTGAATGAAAAATACCTCAGATTTTGTTACCAGCACACCAAAACACTTGAAGGTTATAAAATGTATAAATTGGCTGAATAAGCTAGTGCTGCAAATTAATATAGAGATAATCTAAATAAATATAAATGTAAAAATATTTATCAAATTAATTGAGGATTACAAGAAGCATACAATCTAAAAGTGGTTGGCAAGTAATTGGACGTCCATCTAGGAGGTGCATGTATCTAAGGTGTCAGGCTGTTCTGACAAAGACCAAATACTTTCTTTTCCCCCTGACTCAGAATCTGATAGTGCCCCAACAAAGATACATTTTTTGGAGGCACAATCAAGGAAAAAGATGGTACCAGAGAGGAAGGAAGAATTGTGGATGGGGGTGTAAACAGAGACACTGCAAATAAACAATCCCTACCAATAACTAAGAATACTTAGTAGACAGTCTTTACTCACACAATTAGACTATGGGATCCAGACTGTTTCAGAAGTGGGTTTCCTTTGTATTCACTACAAGCAAATTTTCTATATTTGGCTTGCTTATTGAAATTGGACATTGCATTTGAAAGATTTTTTTTTTTAACTGAATAATCGGCAGTGGAATACACCACATTTTTAAAAGTCCAATTCACATCTGACACCTTGAGTAACAATGCATCTTGGAAAACATTCCAGAGAAAACTGGAGCTAAGAGAAGAATGGGGAAAGCAAAGGTGCCCCTAGTGCAGACAAACTTTCTCAATTTCAGAAGTTCAATATTTCTATAAAATGTTACTCACAAGAAGGATGACTGTAATCTCTTATATATACGAATCAAAGTTTACACGCTCACTGGGATTGGTAACTGTCCCAATCACAGTGTATTCCAAATTAGGATTCGGCTGCACCTCCCAGACTTGCTCTCCCCAAGCAGATAAACATGCAGTAATGAAACAGAAAAGAGAGGGAGCACATATAGTGTAATTCAGTATTAAACTGATAAACAACACATCCAAATTGGTTACTCACAATTGTTCTATTTGTTTTTGTTATTAAATATATATATATATATATATATATATATATATATATATATATATTACCTTAGTCTTTCTTTTATTTATTTTTTTTTCTTCAATGTTCTCATTACAGAGTTAATATTAGGTGGGGCAAGTATTCTCTGTCTGTGCTTTTGTCAGGCATATGAATGCCTGACAATATAAATACAATAAAATATAATTGCAATTGTGAGTAACCAATATGGATGTGTTGTATATCAGTTGAATACTGAATTACACTATATGTGCCTCCTTTCTTATCTGTTTCGTTACTGCTTTCCAGAGAGAGGCTGAAACTGAGATCCAGAGAAAAGCTGAGACTGAGACAGGAACAAACCTTCCCAAGCCAGTGAGATCAAGACAAACCTTTCAAAGGCAGAACTAAAGATGAAAAAGTCTTTGAGTGAGGAAATAATAACATTAACATCTAGAGCTTGTGGTCCAATAAACTAAAAATACAATTCTGACTACTAAATATCATATAAAATCAATTCTGACCATACTCCCCCAATATACTTAAATCCCTACTTATCCCATCAGGAATGCCTATTATTTCAGCCATTGGATCATTGCTCCTCTCTATAGGCCAATACACTGACTTTTTGTATGTAATCTTGCATTTAGAATTTGTCATATTCTCTCAAGGACACCACCACCTTCCTTTAACTCATCAGTTCTACTGACTGGAAAACAGAGCACTTGACTTTGGACACTGTGGATGTCAAGTCCTTATACGTAGTAAATTAAACATGAAGAAGGAATTGAAGATACTAACCAACTTGTTGTTACTAACAATATACTTTAGAATGATCCTCCAATTGCCTATTTCATTTCCCTCCTAATCTTTTTCCTGATGAAGTGATATATCGATCATGGAACATGTTGTGCAATATTTTACAAGAATCAGATATTGAGCTAAGTTTCATATCTATATTCATTTTATTTGTGCTATTTTTCACTACATTTTATATTCTTGTATACTGTTTATGTTTAATACTAGTACTTTGCTTTTCTCTTTTGGTATACATAGATTTTTCTTTTTATACTTCCTTTTAATTTTTTTAACTATTATTGCCATAGTTATGTTTTTTTTCTCAGTGGACTAAATTATATAGTATTTTTGACATACCCTATCCATAGCCACATGACATATAGGGTCCCCCCGCCTTCCTTTCATGACCAGTTCTCACCATTAACCTTCCTTAAATACCACACATTTTGTAGGAAATATAGCCCATATGTTGATAATATATGTGTGGGTTTACATCTAGGAACTACATTTGATTATCCATGATATATCTTTTGAGGAATGTCATTAGCCTGGAGTGACCTCAAAATATCCAGTGCAAACTTTGAAGACTGAGAGGCAGGAGAAGCCTCTACTACATTGGAGTAAATTTCTTATGGGTGATGGGTATTGGTCTACGTATTGAAAACTCCTAATACTACGCTTAGTAGTGGCTGTCTACACCGTTTTTTCCTCTTTTACATACAGTTCTTCACTGACATGGGTTCTGGACTGTGATACCTACACTTTACCACTATTTGCTACTATTTGCTACTATTAGCTCCAGTGATGTGCCCGAGGAAGTAGCAGTACCACAACTACCCCTTATAACATACGTAGAAAAAAGAAGTTGGCCAATAATGCTTCTCTTCCTGCCCCTTCACCAAAATCATGGGTGTGTTGTTACACAGTAACATTATAACATAATAAATTAGGTTAAAAAAAAGACACAAGTCCATCATGTTCAACTTTTGCCTCAAAACCCAGAGAAATTAGAATTACATAGCTTCCTGCTGCCAAATAATTTAGTCTATCATAACTTCCTGTTTTATCTTCTAATACACAGTATAAGCCTGTATGTTCCCTTTTGAAAGAAATTCATCTAATATTCTCTTAAATGTATCCATTGTGTCTGCCATAACCACATCCTTGGGTAAGGAATTCCATAATTTAACAGACCTCACTGTAAAAAAAAAAACCTTTCCTCTGCTGAAGTTGAAACCTCATTTCCTCTAATCTCAAGGAATATACATTTTTCCCTTGAGAGCAAGAAGAACCTTTGCCACTCATAAGCAAAGTCAATGTGCACCATGTGTGTGTAGAAAATAGGGGAAGGACTGGGAACAATGACACATCTGCACTGACATCAAACAACTGGCACAACTGAAACACCTTGATGCTTAGGACCCGCAATATGAAATCATCCCCCTGGAAACCAAGCACTGCTGCTGTCACTCTGCCTCTTGTCTACTCCCTTCTAATGACATGTGGCAATTTACACATGGATAGAATCTCCTCAGATGCCTCTTGATGCCCTAGTTGTCCTTATCTCCCACCACATTGCCATGTGTGGTCAGCACACTACACAGTGTGCAATGGGTGGACATGAACTGCCACATTCTGACATTCAACAGAATTGCCATTAGCTGGTGTGGGAGGTAACAATGAATGAGGTGGATTACCAGAAGATGTAGATACATATTCCCACACCCGGACCCTATCATCAAAAAGTGATGGTGAGCTAGTTGTTTCTAGGGATGGGTGACATTTTTTTCCTCAAACTGAAATCAACGAAAAATGGCACTTTTTGCTTTGTGAAAAATTTCCCGTGAAAAGTGCAGTTTTCCTGCTTTTTTCACCTAGCTCATTGCATTGAAATCAATGGGTAGAAAAAAATTTCTCTACCACACAAAAGTTTTCTACAGCCATATAAAAGGCTGTCAGGCTCTCACAGCATGCCATTCTGTGTTTGTGAGAGGAGAGAGCAGCATATTTTTGAGCTAGAGAAGCTAGGCAAAAAAAGGGGAATTGAAGCTTAGTTTAGGGAGTCATTTAGGTTGGATATTTATTCTCTTTAATAGGGGAGTCTGGGGGCACAATGGAGGAGGAGAAGGGAGGATGGAGGCTGACCCAAAATAACCCAAAATTTGGGGAAACTGCCTGGCAAAATACAAACAGCAGGGGTCCAAATTGCTTGCTGATTTGCCTTTTATTGGCTCTGTGCTGGTGAAGTCTGGCGAAAGAAGTTGTTGAGTTTGTTTCTCAGTTATATATATTTTTTTTTTGACTAACTGTGATAAGATAGGATGGACAACTTAAAAAATAAATAAATAAATAAATAAATAAATGCATACATAATTAAACAAATAAATATATTAGACAGCTGACTAGGAGCCTGATGTGAGCTCTGTGACTGAGGCAGACTTGCTAGACAGCAGATGACACTGAGAATTTTGCTGAGGGCTAAGGTAAAATATCATACTCCATAACTTGTGTACTGTAGAGAGTAAAAACACACACACACTAGTTGAGTAATGTCTAACAAATGCATAAGTGGGAGGGGGAAAGGTGGAGCGGTGCAGAGATGTGGGAGTAAAGTGGTAGTACAAAAACTGCAGCAATGGTTGCTGCAGTATGTACAATAAATTATGATGATACTTCTTCTACCGGGGTGGATGCAGTTTGTCAAGGTCCCACCAATCACACCACACACATCCCCCGCCACCACTACCATACACATCTGCCACATTGTAGGTTATTCTTTTTTTTTTTTTTATCATTTGACATCACTATGATTCATGAATATGTGCCAGTGTCACTTAAACAGGAAGTAAGTGCTGTCTATATTGCTACAGTACTCACAACTTTGACTTCCAGCTATGTATTTCTCCACTACAGCCCTCAGAAAAAGTAATATTGTGCTGGAAAATGTTGCAAGAAAAAATGTGTTGGAATAGGAAAAAATGTTTTGGAATAGGAGATAAATGTGTTAGAATAGGAGAAAAATGTGTTAGAATAGACAAAAAATTTGTTGGAATAGGCAAAAAGATGGAAAATTTTGCATTGAAGAAAAGGAGAAAACATTCACGAAAAAAGAGAAAAATCACCCTTTTTCACAAAAAGTCATGCAGAAAATTTTAATCACTTTTCACCCACCCGAGTCCGATTATCATTGTTTGTCCATTCCTTGGTCAGATTTTATTGATCAATTTTGTTTCAAATTCAGTTGTTTGCCTGAATGATCATAAAAGAGGGAAGCAGACAAGTATCTGACATCAATTACTACACAAAACACAGTCAAGACCTCACCAATATGTATACAAGGCAACTCCAATATCTCATTAAAACATTCCCAAAAGACTCCCAACCAGAACTTAGTAAGCTTATAGCAATCAACCCTGATGTGGGAACTTTCTACATGCTTCCAAAAATCCACAAACCAGGAAACCCAGGAAGGCCAATAGTAACAAGTATGGACAATCTGACTGAACAGTTCTCTGGCCTGGTGGCAAAAAGCTTTTCAATACCTTGTCATTAACACCAATAGCTTTATACAAGACACCACAGACTTCCTTAATATACTCAACCAAATCAAAAATGTACCTACCGACACAATTCTGGCTACATCAATTTCTGTTATCACAAGCCCAAAGCTAAAAATATAGCCCCCAAATTATAACCAAATTAATACAATTTACTCTCGCACACAATTATTTTACCTTCAACCAGGATTTCTACCTACAGATAATGGGATGTGAAATGGGCACAAAGATAGAACCACATTATGTAAATATTTTTATGGCTGACCTGGAACAGAGGTTTATTGAAGCATACTGATATATACCTTATAACTATTTCAGCTGTATCAATGATGTATTAATAATCTGGATGTTACACTGGTGAAATAGACCTATCACTAAAGCTAAGGATGAATAAACACAGAAAATCTATTGAGAAATACCATAAAACAAAGAACCATACCCCTGTCGGTCATCATTTTTCCCAGGGAAACCACTCCATCCATAACTTTAAAATCAAAATACTCAGAAGTAACTTCAAAAATACACAGTAGAGAGAGACATTTCAAATTAAGATGATTATTTTTTCAACACCAAACACCCTGGACTAAATAAGGACTTGATATTCCTGACACAATACCAACATTTTATATAATACTTCTATTTACACATAACTCTCATAATATTTGTACCATGGTTATGTCAGTGTCTACCTGCCTCTTATACTCCACCCTCCCCTCACATTTCTGTCAGGGGATTCATTACCTATCAGTTTTAAACTTCTCTCTAACAAGTATGCTTTAGACTTGAAGTCTCTCAAAAGCTTGTTTACATATAATTGCATGTCAGTCCAATAAAAAAAGGTATTATTACATACTGAACAAACACAAAAAGACAGAAGTACGCATGGTCTGAGTGTAGACTGTTTGAAATGTACACTTTCTACACCCCCACTGTGTTAATTGCTGAGTGTCTCCTTCTTCACGAGAGAAATCATCTGTGGGAACGGATAGCTAAAGGACTCACCTTTTATAAAGGCAGAACCAGACTCTAGTGGCGCGATGCAAGAAACGCACGTATGCTTGAAATTGTGCGATGTCATTGATAGCGAATCTATTTACGCATGTTTTTTGTGAATTGCGCAAGAAAAATCCTAGATAACGAAATAGTGCGTACATATTGTGTTTGTGGGTGTGGTCGTGTGGGCGTGGTTAAGAATAGCGAATCTTTCTGACTGAAGCAGAGTTTGCGGTTAATGCAGGAAGTGTAATTGCGAATGTTTTTATACGTCTCTGTTTCGATGTCGCAAAATATGTAATTTCACGCGCAAATACTGGTAAATTAATATATTTGTATAAAAATGTAGTAATAATAGCTATTTTTTTACATTTAATTATATGTTTATAGTTGATTTTGAAAGAAAAATAATGTTATAGATCCTTGTTATTAATTATTAAAAAGAATGTACTATAATGCTTTTAATTTCATTGCTTTAAAGATTATAAAGTAATTTTTTTGCATTTAAAGGTTTACAATTTTGAGGGCAAGAGCAGTATGTAAAGTACTGAAAAGCAAATCGTCTCCAATATATATGTTAATGAAAGGGTTACAATTGAAATATAAATCATTTTAATTTTTTAATGAATGTTAATGAAAAGGTATTTTTAACCGTTTAATTGATAGTGGGTACGCAATGCATAGCAAAGTAATTTGTTGTGTACCCCTTTGACATTCAAAAGTTTAATAATATATTATGTTAAAGGGATAGTAATGTTTCATAATAAAAGCATAATATCCTGTGCTGTATCAGCCTGACTGCATTCAGGCAGTCAGTAATTTTCATAACTGCAAAGAGGACAGTCTATAATAATAATGACTATTTATTAGTCTATACTGCGCATGACAACTTATGACAATCATCCTACCATATTATGATATAGGATTGTTTTAATATGGTAATCTCTACATAATAATTCATTATAAATGAAATGACTGATAGCAAATACAGAGTTTAAGATTAACTGAAAGGGTGGATAAAAACTGTTATGTGGTTGTGGCTTACAAATCAAGGATGAAATGTAGAGTAAAACAGCTGCAGTTAAGAACCAATCCTATGCTCCGTATTCCTTCTTCTCAACAGTTGTATTTTCTATGTAACAGGAACGTAACACACAGATCTCTTATTTACACAAGGAAACTTTTTAATATACATTTTCTATGGTAGGTGTTAGACAGAAAAAGTAGTTGCACCCTTGGTAACATGGTCAGTGATCACATTAAAGCTGTGTCATTGCTACACATGATGCAGTAAGGACCATACTCGCCATTCCCCCCCTTTTCCCTCAGCCACCACACAACCCCAAAATACCCCAAACCCCCCCCCATAGTTCACCCCCAAATAAACACACTGACAACTATATAAGGTGGCAAATTGTGTGGTCACAGCTTTATTAATTGGGATATTGACCTATTTATAGGACCCCAGGACTACATTCCCCCCTCCTATGTTGCGCCTCCAGGGTCCCTAAAAGTTTGGGTAATGCCTGCACCCAGCCCGCGGCTATGGGAGGTAAAGGGCGAGACCTTTCAGGCAAACCACTGCCTCCCCACCTCTGGTCCCTCTCCATGGCCGCCTCTCCAACGTACCAGGGGAGGCAAACAAGGCCCAAATATCAATCCGCCATGACAATACATACATGCCTCCCCTCCTCCATAGTGTTTGATGGCAATCGCCCGCCCTTCCTGCAGGCTGACCTGGCCGCACAGCACAAGTCTGCCCACCCACTGTTACCGATTGGCTATGCCGCACTGCCGGGGCCCTGTAAGCGCCACACCCGCATGGGCCTAATTGGAATGCCACGGCTGCCTTCCACCATCCTCTGCCTGGTCTAAGCCGGACCTCTTGCAGGGCGCATTCAACAGCATCTTGATGATCCTAAAATCAAAACATAATAGGGAGGGAGGGAGGGATAAGCAAAAAACAATTATAGCTCACCTCTTCAGGTAAGCTTCTTTTAAAGGGTAAGCCTCGCCCCCTTTGTTTCCTGCCTCCCCCTGCTACGTGACTCCAGCAAGGGAGGGGGAGAGAGCCCAGGCCTTTGTCCCAGGCTCCCTCCCCCCACCCCCACCGAAACCCCGCAACAAAGGAAGGGGGTTTTGGCTCCCCGGCCCTTATCAGGCTTCAGGCGCCATCCCGGCGCCCTCCGCCTTTTGTTATGTGCAGTAGATACTGAATTAAAATGGGAAATCTCTATTGAGTTGTAACAGTACATTTGTTTCCAGTGCTGCACCATCATTGACGCTAGGATTTTTATTAGTCGTTATCTGCAGAGGCTTCAAGCATGCTGCATGCCTCTGTTTAATTTTTGATTGTTTCCTGTAGTCTCCTCCTACATACTTCCTCCCTCTAGCTGCTCAGCCTATCTGTTTCCTGTGGAGAGGTTTTTAAGGGCAGACTGAGTACAGACCCAGTCACCCATACGTTTGTGTTATGAGCAGTTCATTATATAGTATTCCAAATTCTTGTCAATTATTTGGCTTGTTTTTCTATCGATTCTGGTGTAGAACCATGGCGATGTCTGACTAATTTCCTTGTGTGTTCAGATTTGGCTCAGATATCCTATCTGGATGCAAACCCGCGGCTCTAAATGACTACTCGCTCTGTGTATGATCTATGCTTGTTTGACTATCCATAGAAAAATATGAAAAAAGTCAGCACTCAGATGGTAATTGTACAAAATCGTTGCTATTCTTTATTCACTTAAAAACTTGTGAGACATGTAATCATACAAAATACATACACTCCATAACTACCTAACGCGTTTCGGACCTAAACTACCTATGAGTAAGGACCGTTTATGTCCGAAATGCGTTAGGTAGTTATGGAGTGTATGTATTTTGTATGATTACATGTCTCACAAGTTTTTAAGTGAATAAAGAATAGCAACGATTTTGTACAATTACCATCTGAGTGCTGACTTTTTTCATATTTTTCTATGGACGTTTTCAATGTGTGGAGATACTTGTCCAGCACCGATGGAGTCAACACTTGGTACTACCTGGAAGTTTTATAATTAATGTAGAAGAATCGTGGTGAGTGATTATCTACTTGGATTTATCAGGACTTTGTATGTTTGGCTTGGAAGACCCATGGTGAGTGAAACTTTCCCGTACTGCAGATACTTGTTTTTATATATAATCATAATTCTGCAATATTGGCATTTTTATTCAGAGATCTGAGCGGTTTCCTTTTTTTTTTTCTTTGTCTGACTACCCACTCTAGTGTTGAACTTGGGCTCTATCTATTGTGCATCAAGAGAACATACGCTTCAATGGATATGCTATCTGGTGCAAACCTGTGACTCTGGCTGACTATCCGCTCTGTGTATGTCTTTGGATCATTTGACTATCTTATTTGGTGTTTACTAGAAGGCCCTTAATGTTCGCTCCTAGGGTTGGTTCAGATATTCAGACATCTTTCCTAATATTTAACTTGGGCTGTCAGACTACAAATTAATGAATTCAGGATGAGTCAGTATAAATCTTTGGAGTTATCTTACCGTAAAACTCCAACATACTTAGACCTAGTCTCTGATAGTGAAGTGAGGATATTAAGAGACTGATAATGCTGATACTGTACTCGATTTTTTGATCAACAAATCTGTGTATATATTATAATGCATTACTGTTATTATTATTATAATAAAGGTTCTAATAACTATAATGTCTGACTCATGGTTTTACTTGCCAGCCGTAACAAGCATATGACGGAATCTGACAAACTTGCTAGCATGTTATTATTTAGGATTGGAAGATGTTAAAAAGATAATGAGATGTTAAAAATAAATTATAAATATACTAGCAATGTGGGACGGCGTTGCCCGTCAGGATATATAGGGAATTAATGCACACACACGGATGCGAGACAAACACAGAGACACACACGCAAATGCACACGCATGCACTGAGATGCTTAAAGAGCGACAGTCATACACACATACATGCAGACACATAGAGTGTGATACAGACATGCAACGCACACAGTGAGAAACAAACAGGCACACACAGAGACACACACACACACAGAAGTGAGTCATAAGGGGTTGACTTATGTGTCATTGTAATGAGTTTGTGTTTGTACTTATGCCTCCACTGTGGCATTCATTCATATGGTTGAAATGCATGTGGCGATTGCACATACTATGGTGGAAGGTGGATTGTGCTGGCTCCCGGGATGTGAGTGACTGGCATTCATTCATGTAATTGAAATGCGTGTGGTAATTGCACATACTATGGTGGAAGGTGGATCGTGCTGGCTCCCGGGGTGTGATTACGTGTGAGTGATTGCGTTTGAGTGCGAGATTGAGTGATTGCGTGTGAGTGATTGAGTGAGTGTGTTAGTGAGTGTGTGTGATTGAGTGAGTGTGTTAGTGAGTGTGTGTGATTGAGGGTGTGAGTGATTGAGGGTGAGAGTATGATTGAGGGTGAGAGTGTGAGTGTGATTGAGTGCGAGTGTGAGAATGTGATTGTGATTGAGTGTGACTGCGAGACTGTAAGTGTGAGAGTGTGATTGAGTGTGAGACTGTGAGAGTGTGATTGAGTGATTGAGTGTGAGAGTGAGACTGTGTGAGAGTGTGAGTGTGATTGAGTGAGACTGTGAGAGTGTGATTGAGAGTGAGAGTGTGTGAGTGTGATTGAGTGAGACTGTGAGAGTGTGATTGAGTGAGACTGTGTGAGTGTGATTGAGTGTGTGAGTGATTGAGTGTGAGACTGAGAGAGTGAGAGAGACTGTGTGAGACTGAGAGTGTGAGAATGTGAGTGTGAGAGAGTGTGTGAGACTGTGAGAGTGTGTGAGAGTGTGAGAGACTGTGAGAGAGAGTGTGAGAGACTGTGAGACTGAGAGTGTGAGAGACTGAGAGTGTGAGAGACTGAGAGTGTGAGACTGAGAGTGTAAGAGACTGTGAGACTGAGAGTGTGAGAGACTGTGAGACTCTGTGAGACTGTGAAACTGTGAGAGAGACTGTGAGAGTGTGAGACTGAGAGAGTGTGAGACTGTGAGAGTGTGAGACTGAGAGAGTGTGAGAGAGTGTGAGACTGTGAGAGTGTGAGAGAGACTGTGAGAGTGTGAGAGAGAGTGTGAGAGAGACTGTGTGTGTGAGACTGTGTGTGTGTGAGACTGTGAGAGCGTGTGAGACTGAGAGAGTGCGAGACTGAGAGAGTGCGAGTGTGTGAGACTGAGAGTGTGAATGAGTGAGACTGAGAGTGTGGATGAGTGAGACAGCGTGAGAGTGAGAGAGAGAGACTGTGAGAGTGAGAGAGAGAGACTGTGAGAGTGTGAGACTGTGACAGTGTGTGAAACTGAGAGTGTGAATGAGTGAGAGACTGTGAAAGTGAGAGAGAGAGACTGTGAGAGTGTGAGTGCGTGTGAGACTGAGAGTGTGTGTGTGTGTGAGAGTGTGTGTGTGTGTGAGAGTGTGTGTGTGTGAGAGTGTGTGTGTGAGAGAGTGTGTGTGTGAGAGAGAGACTGTGTGTGAGAGAGACTGTGTGAGAGACTGTGTGTGAGACTGTGTGAGTGTGAGACAGAGAGTGCGAGACTGAGAGTATGTGAGTGTGTGAGAGTGAGAGAGTGAGACTGTGTGAGAGTATGAGAGTGAGACTGTGTGAGAATGAGAGAGAGAGAGACTATGTGAGAGTGAGAGAGAGACTGTGAGAGTGTGAGAGAGAGACTGTGAGAGTAAGAGGCTGTGAGACTGTGTGAGAGTGAGAGAGAGATACTATGTGAGAGTGAGAGAGAGAGACTATGTGAGAGAGAGAGAGAGAGAGACTGTGAGAGTGTGAGAGAGAGACTGTGAGAGTGTGAGAGAGAGACTGTGAGAGTAAGAGACTGTGAGACTGTGTGAGTGTGAGACTGTGAGTGAGACTGTGTGTGAGAGTGAGAGACTGTGAGACTGTGTGTGAGAGTGTGAGCCTGTGAGTGTGTGAGACTGTGTGAGAGTGAGACTGAGAGAGTGTGAGACTGTGTGTGAGACTGTGAGAGAGTGTGAGAGTGAGAGACTGTGAGAGAGTGTGAGAGTGAGAGACTGTGAGAGTGAGACTGTGTGAGACTGTGTGTGAGTGTGAGACTGTGTGTGAGTGTGAGACTGTGTGAGTGTGAGACTGTGTGTGAGTGTGAGACTGTGTGTGTGTGAGACTGTGAGAGTGTGAGAGACTGTGTGAGTGTGAGAGACTGTGCGAGACTGTGAGTGCGAGACTGTGAGTGCGAGAATGTGAGTGTGAGAATGTGAGTGCGAGACTGTGAGTGCGAGACTGTGAGTGCAAGACTGTGAGTGAGACAGTGTGAGAGTGAGAGAGAGAGACTGTGAGAGTGAGAGAGAGAGACTGTGAGAGTGTGAGAGCGTGTGAGAGCGTGTGAGACTGAGAGTGTGAATGAGTGAGAAACTGTGAAAGTGAGAGAGAGAGACTGTGAGAGTGAGAGTGTGAGAGCGTGTGAGACTGAGAGCGTGTGAGACTGAGAGCGTGCGAGACTGAGAGAGTGCGAGTGTGCGAGACTGAGAGAGTGTGTGTGTGTGAGAGAGTGTGTGTGTGTGTGTGAGAGAGAGACTGTGTGTGAGAGAGAGACTGTGTGAGAGAGAGACTGTGTGAGAGACTGTGTGTGAGACTGTGTGAGTGTGAGACAGAGACTGTGAGACAAAGAGTGTGTGAGTGTGTGAGAGTGAGAGAGTGAGACTGTGTGAGAGTGAGACTGTGTGAGAGTATGAGAGTGAGAGACTATGTGAGAGTGAGAGAGAGAGACTGTGAGAGTGTGAGAGAGAGACTGTGAGAGTGAGAGAGAGACTGTGAGAGTAAGAGGCTGTGAGACTGTGTGAGAGTGAGAGAGAGAGACTATGTGAAAGTGAGAGAGAGAGAGTGTGAGAGTGTGAGAGAGAGACTGTGAGAGTGTGAGAGAGAGACTGTGAGAGTAAGAGACTGTGAGACTGTGTGAGTGTGAGACTGTGAGTGTGAGACTGTGAGACTGAGACTGTGTGTGAGACTGTGTGTGAGACTGTGTGTGAGATTGTGTGTGAGAGTGAGACTGTGTGTGAGAGTGTGAGCCTGTGAGTGTGTGAGACTGTGTGTGAGAGTGTGAGACTGTGTGTGAGACTGTGAGAGTGAGAGACTGTGAGAGAGTGTGAGAGTGAGAGACTGTGAGAGTGAGACTGTGTGAGACTGTGAGTGTGAGACTGTGTGAGTGTGAGACTGTGTGTGAGTGTGAGACTGTGTGTGTGTGTGAGACTGTGAGAGACTGTGTGAGTGTGAGAGACTGTGCGAGACTGTGAGTGCGAGACTGTGAGTGCGAGAATGTGAGTGTGAGACTGTGAGTGCGAGACTGTGAGTGCAAGACTGTGAGTGCGAGACTGTGAGTGCGAGACTGAGTGAGACAGTGTGAGAGTGAGAGACTGTGAGACTGAGAGTGTGTGAGACTGAGAGTGTGAGAGACTGAGAGTGTGTGAGAGAGTGTGAGACTGTGTGAAAGTGTGAGAGTGAGAGACTGAGAGTGAGAGAGAGAGACTGTGAGAGAGAGAGACTGAGAGTAAGAGACTGTGAGACAGTGTGAGACTGTGTGAGTGTGAGACTGTGTGAGTGTTAGACTGTGTTTGAGAGTGAGACTGTGTTTGAGAGTGAGACTGTGTGTGAGTGTGAGACTGTGTGTGAGTGTGAGACTGTGTGAGAGTGTGTGAGACTGTGTGTGAGAGTGTGAGACTGTGTGTGAGAGTGTGAGACTGTGTGTGAGACTGTGAGAGAGTGTGAGAGTGAGAGACTGTGAGAGAGTGTGAGAGTGAGAGACTGAGAGTGAGACTGTGTGAGACTGTGAGTGTTAGACTGTGAGTGTGAGACTGTGTGAGTGTGAGACTGTGTGTGAGTGTGAGACTGTGAGAGACTGTGTGAGTGTGAGAGACTGTGCGAGAATGTGAGTGCGAGACTGTGAGTGCGAGACTGTGAGTGCGAGAATGTGAGTGTGAGACTGTGAGTGCGAGACTGTGAGCGCAAGACTGTGAGCGCAAGACTGTTAGTGCAAGACTGTTAGTGCAAGACTGTGAGTGCGAGACTGAGTGAGACAGTGTGATAGTGAGAGAGAGAGACTGTGAGACTGAGAGTGTGTGAGACTGAGAGTGTGAGAGACTGAGAGTGTGAGAGACTGAGAGTGTGTGAGACTGAGAGTGTGTGAGAGAGTGTGAGACTGTGTGAAAGTGTGAGTGAGAGAGACTGAGAGTGAGAGAGAGAGACTGTGAGAGTGTGAGAGAGAGAGACTGAGAGTAAGAGACTGTGAGACAGTGTGAGACTGTGTGAGTGTGAGACTGTGTGAGTGTTAGACTGTGTTTGAGAGTGAGACTGTGTTTGAGAGTGAGACTGTGTGTGAGACTGTGAGAGAGTGTGTGAGACTGTGTGTGAGAGTGTGTGAGACTGTGTGTGAGAGTGTGTGAGACTGTGACTGTGTGAGACTGTGAGACTGTGTGTGAGAGTGTGAGACTGTGTGTGAGTGTGAGACTGTGTGAGTGTGAGATAATGTGAGACTGTGTGTGAGAGTGTGAGACTGTGTGAGTGTGAGACTGTGAGACTGTGTGTGAGACTGTGTGTGAGACTGTGAGAGACCGTGTGAGAGTGTGAGACTGTGTGTGAGAGTGTGAGACTGAGACTGTGTGAGAGTGAGACTGTGTGAGAGTGAGAGAGAGAGACTGTGAGACTGAGTGAGAGAGAGAGACTGTGAGACTGTGTGAGTGTGAGACTGTGAGACTGTGTGTGAGACTGTGTGTGAGACTGTGTGTGAGACTGTGAGAGAGTGAGAGACTGTGAGAGAGTGAGAGACTGTGAGAGAGAGTGTGAGTGAGAGAGTGTGAGAGAGAGTGTGAGAGTGTGAGACTGTGTGAGAGTGTGAGACTGAGTGTGAGACTGTGTGAGACTGTGTGACTGAGAGTGTGAGAGAGACTGTGAGACTGTGTGTGAGACTGTGTGTGAAAGAGAGACTGTGAGAGTGTGACTGTGTGAGAGTGTGAGACTGTGTGAGAGTGTGAGACTGTGTGAGAGTGAGACTGAGAGAGTGTGAGAGAGAGTGTGAGACTGTGTGTGAGAGTGTGAGACTGTGTGTGAGACTGTGAGAGAGTGTGAGAGTGAGAGACTGTGAGAGTGAGAGAGTGTGAGACTGTGTGAGACTGTGTGTGAGTGTGAGACTGTGTGTGAGTGTGAGACTGTGTGTGTGTGAGACTGCGTGTGTGAGAGACTGTGAGAGACTGTGTCAGTGTGAGGGACTGTGTGAGACTGTGTGAGACAGAGAGACTGTGAGAGACACTGAGAGTGTGAAACTGTGTGAGACTGTGTGAGACTGTGACTGTGAGACTGACCGTGAGACTGTGACTGTGTGAGAGACTGTGTGAGACTGTGAGACAGTGTGTGAGAGAGTGTGAGAGTGTAAGAGACTGTGAGGGACTGTGTGAGACTGCGAGAGAGACTGTGTGAGACTGCGAAAGAGACTGTGAGAGACTGTGAGAGTGTGAGACTGTGTGAGACTGTGACTGTGTGAGAGACTGTGTGAGACGGGGTGTGAGAGAGTGTGAGAGTGTAAGAGACTGCGAGAGTGTGAGGGACTGTGAGAGTGTGAGAGACTGTGTGAGACTGCGAGAGAGACTGTGTGAGACTGCGAGAGAGACTGTGTGAGATTGTGAGAGTGTGAGACTGTGTGAAAGTGTGAGACTGTGTGACTGTGTGAGACTGTGAGAGACTGAGAGTGTGAGGGACTGTGAGAGTGTGAGGGACTGTGAGACTGCAAGAGAGACTGTGTGAGACTGCGAGAGAGACTGTGAGAGACTGAGAGTGTGAGACTGAGAGTGTGTGAGACTGCGAGAGAGACTGTGTGAGACTGCGAGAGAGACTGTGTGAGACTGTGAGACTGTGTGAAAGTGTGAGACTGTGTGAGACTGCGAGAGAGACTGTGTGAGACTGCGAGAGAGACTGAGAGTGTGTGAGACTGAGAGTGTGTGAGACTGAGAGTGTGTGGGACTGAGAGTGTGTGGGACTGAGAGTGTGTGAGACTGAGAGTGTGAGGGACTGTGTGAGACTACGAGAGAGACTGTGTGAGACTGCGAGAGAGACTGTGAGTGTGATACTGTGAGTGTGAGACTGTGAGTGTGAGACTGAGAATGTGTGAGACTGCGAGAGAGACTGTGTGAGACTGCGAGAGAGACTGTGAGAGACTGAGAGTGTGAGACTGAGAGTGTGTGAGACTGCGAGAGAGACTGTGTGAGACTGCGAGAGAGACTGTGTGAGAATGTGAGACTGTGTGAAAGTGTGAGACTGTGTGAGACTGCGAGAGAGACTGTGTGAGACTGCGAGAGAGACTGTGAGAGTGTGAGACTGAGAGTGTGTGAGACTGAGAGTGTGTGAGACTGAGAGTGTGTGGGACTGAGAGTGTGTGGGACTGAGAGTGTGAGGGACTGTGTGAGACTACGAGAGAGACTGTGTGAGACTGCGAGAGAGACTGTGAGTGTGAGACTGTGAGTGTGAGACTAGAGTGTGTGAGACTGCGAGAGAGACTGTGTGAGACTGCGAGAGAGACTGTGAGAGACTGTGAGACTGAGAGTGTGAGACTGAGAGTGTGAGACTGTGTGAAAGTGTGAGAGTGCGAGAGACTGTGTGAGACTGAGAGTGTAAGAGACTGTGAGAGTGTGAGGGACTGTGAGAGACTTCTAGAGAGACTGTGTGAGACTGCGAGAGAGACTGTGTGAGACTGCAAGAGAGACTGTGAGAGTGTGAGACTGAGAGTGTGTGAGACTGAGAGTGTGTGGGACTGAGAGTGTGTGGGACTGAGAGTGTGTGGGACTGAGAGAGTGTGAGGGACTGTGTGAGACTACGAGAGAGACTGTGTGAGACTGCGAGAGAGACTGTGAGAGTGTGAGACTGTGAGAGTGTGAGACTGAGAGTGTGTGAGACTGAGAGTGTGTGGGACTGAGAGAGTGTGAGGGACTGTGTGAGTCTACGAGAGAGACTGTGTGAGACTGCGAGACACTGAGAGTGTGAGACTGTGTGAAAATGTGAGACTGAGAGTGTGAGACTGAGAGTGTAAGACTGTGTGAGAGTGTGAGACTGAGACTGTGTGAGAATGTGAGACTGAGAGTGTGTGCGACTGTGAGACTGCGACTGTGTGAGAGACTGTGTGAGAGACTGTGTGAGAGTGTGAGACAGAATGTGTGCTTTGCAATGCGTTGCTTACCCCTCTGGCACTCAAAGGGTTAAGTTGAGGTAATATAGCAATATAACACACGGTGGCTCTTCAGTTGAGGCAATGTAGCAATATGCTGAGGTATCAAATAGAAAGTGGTGTTTGAGGCTTGCACTCTGTAACATACAGCAAAGCATCTCTCTCCCTTTAAGGAGAAAGGGCGGGAATCAGGAAGCAGGAAGTGGAGGAGTGACAGTTGAGACTGTGAGGTGACTGAAGAGATGATGAGTTAAATAAGAGTTGCTATTAAGTTTGTATTTTATGGGAACATTACACCCTCATACTGAAACAGAGTGTATGGAGGGTTACAGTTATCTGTGGGAGGTGAAACAGTGTGTTTGTGGGGTCATGATCCTGAGTGAGAGTGTGAGTGGACCGGGAGAAGTTACTGATATCCCTACCTCAGGAGCGAGTGGCAGTTATATATTTTTTTTTTGTCAGTTGGATACTGGTGGGCGGGCTGGAGGGGGCGGGCCAACTCCCTGTATGATAAACACTCCCCCATTGAATCACCCAATGAAAGCAGTAAAGTCCCCATTCAATCACCCAATAGGAGTTGTGTCTCCTAATGAGACATAAATTATGTAATTAGACATTCTGTTCAATGCGAGTTTCTTTTCTGAGGAGACATAAATTATGTTCTGTGTGTGGGGTACCATAAATTATGCAATGAGGCTTATTCTTTTATATATATAGATATATATAGAGAGAGAGAGGTATAGATAAAATAAATAAAAATTTCTCTAATTTTTAAATTAAATTAAAATGTTTTTTTAAATTAAAATAAATTATAATATAATTAGCAATCTCTATCTCTCTCTCTCTCTCTCTCTCTCTCTCTCTATATATATATATATATATATATATATATATATATATATATATATATATATAAAAAATGTTTCATATTTTTGTTAAAACTTATATTTTAAAATAAAATATATTTAAAAAAATTTAATATATATATGTTTATTTATTTTGTAGGATAAAAGAAATGGAGATTGGAATACCTTTTCTAATATTATATTATGCTTTTAAAAAAATTAGAATGCAAAAAAAAAAAAAAGAGAATGTGGAAGATTTGCGTAGAAGAAGAACATTCAGGAGAAATAATAAAATATTCAGAAAAAGAATTATATTGACAGACATGGAGGAGAGTGAGGTTAGGTCTATGTATAGATTATCAACAGAGAGAATTTTTAGTTTGTATGAACAAATTAAAGAAGAAATTAATCCAATGACAAAAAGAACTCACGCTATACATGGAATAGTGAAGTTGTTAGCAGCACTTCATTTCTTTGCTACAGGATCTTTTCAGAATACACTAGCAGTAATTGAAGGAATTAGTCAATCAAGTTTTTCAAGGAGTTTGCATGGAGTAATAAATGCTTTAATAAAAATTGGTCATCAATTCATTATTTTTGATAGTTCAATGGAATCCTTGCAAAAGTCCAAGGAATATTTTAATAGAATGGCAGGGTTTCCAAATGTAGTTGGAGTAGTGGATTGTACACATGTTGCATTGTCACCCCCTGAAATTGATGAAAATATATATAGAAATAGAAAGCATTATCATTCTATGAATATGCAAGTTATAGTAGATTTTGATATGAAAATTTTAGATGTAGTTGCTAAATTTCCAGGATCTGCCCATGATTCATACATTTTGGAACAGTCTTCTATTTTCGATAGATTTGAAAATGGTGAATTTGGAAGTTCTTGGCTCATAGGTTAGTGTCTTTAAATATTACATTATTTTTTATAAGAACTATATAAAAAAAAAATATATAAAAAATAAATTGTTATAAATTTTTTAAAAAAATGTATTATGTTTAAAAATAAAATCAAATATTTTGAATATATATAATTTAATGTGTGTTTTAAGTTGTATTTATAATATAATATGTTTGGTTTTTAAAAAATGTTTATATTTTATTTTTATTAAAAAATTGTCTTAAAAATAATTAAATATTGAATAAAATAATTATAAACAATATTGATTTTTTTAAATAAAATATTACACTCTCTCTATATATATATATATATATATATATATATATATATATATATATATAAATATTTAATTTTTTATGAGATTAATTTATATTTTAATTGTATAAGAAACTAAGTAAAAAATATTATGTTTTTAAAACCTTAAGTGAGAGAGTTTTGATCATTTTCATGTACCCTTATAATCAGACATGTTTTTTGTATTTATGCTATCCTTCTTTATAGGTTTTATTTAATTTTTGAATTTCAAGTTTAATATAAAAAAAATAACTTTTTTTTTTTTAAAGATTGAATAGAGCTTTATAGTGTCACCTTACATGAAGTAGAAACATAAGCACACCATTGGCTATGTCTCCAATAAAGTCAGGCGACTTCCCTCTGTCTAGTTAACGTCTATTAGCACAATCAATTGTGAGATCAATGATTTTAGGATATAATGAGAGATAGAGGAATTGTATTGGATATTTTACCTTAAAATATAATGATTTGAGATAAATGAACTTTGAATTTTAATATATTTATTTTATAAAATATATATTAAAAAAAAATTAACATTTATATAAACATATATGATTAAATTGTTAAAATATAATTATACAATAAAATTTTTTAGTAAATTTTTATTATATAAAACAATGAATATCATGAATTAATTTAATTAGTGTTAAGCATTGATTTGTTTTTATTTATCATATTTTCAAAAAAAATTTTCAATTTTATATATTTTTTTATGTAAGTAATATATTTATTAAAATATAAATACATTTTTTATTATTTTTAATTTAAATTATAGATATATTTTAAAATAAATAATGAGAATAATAGCATTTTAATTAATTTAATCGTTATAATAAAATATTAATTCTGTGATGTTTTAATTAAATAAAAAATAATTATGAATTATTTGTGTATTCTTAATTTAATAGGTGATAGTGGATATGCATTAAGACCTTGGTTACTTACGCCTATCACTGTACCTCGAAATAGAGCTGAAGAGAAATATAACACTGCTCATCGATCAACTAGAGGAATAGTTGAAAGAACATTTGGTTTAATGAAATCACGTTTCAGATGTTTAGATAAATCAGGAGGTGTGATGTTATACACTCCTTTGAAAGTATGTAAAATATTTTATGTGTGTTGTATACTTCACAACATAGCACTCAGAGATAAACTTTTAATAGATTATGAAGATGTGGAAATAGAAGTAGATGAATCAATAGCAGATGAAGATGTAAATCAGATTTTAGAAGGTCAGATTGTAAGATCTCATTTAGTAGATGAAGTATTTAGATAATATAAAAATAATATAGCATAATTCTATTTAATTTTTTTATGGAAATATATAAATATTTATTTTATTATTTTTTAACCATTTGATTTATATAGGGGAAGTCAACTCATTGCTTTACTATGTATTGGATATAACTCTTGAACTCAATGATTTTAATTTATAAATTATTATATATTTATTGCAATACATTTTTATGTTAATATATTTTAAAATGAATAATATGATTGTTTTTTTTAATTATATAATATTATTTCCTATTTTATTAAAACATTATAAATATTGAATGTAATTTTGTTTAATTAAATGTTGTATAATTGTTTTACTAATTTAATTTTAAATAAATATTATTCTAAATTCATTGTAAGTTTTCTTTTTTTATTATTATGTATATTTGATATGTGTATATCTATAAATATATAAATGAATAAATATCATTGCATAATTTATGGTATCTCTCACACAGAGCAAAAATTAATTCTCCTCAGAAAAGAAACTTGCATTGAACAGAATGTCTAATTACATAATTTATGTCTCATTAGGAGATACATATCATATTGGGTGATTCAGTGGGGACATTACTGTTCCTATTGTTTGATTCAATAGGGGCATGTTTAAATAAATAAATGTCAATTGCTCCTGAAGAAGGGGATATTAGTAACTTCTCCAAGTCCACACTCAAAATCAGTCAGGATCATGAACCTAAAAAACATACATTTCACCTCATACAGATAATTGTAACCCTCCATACACTCTGTTTCAGTACGAGGGTGTAATGTTCCCATAAAAAACAAACTCAGGGATAAAATTAATACCAAATATTTTATTTAAATTTTCACCTCTTTGGCCACCGCACGAACTGTCTCAACTGTCATTACTCAACTTCCTTCTTCATGAATCCCAGCCTTTCTCCTTAAAGGGAGATAGATGCTGTGCTGTATGTTAAAGAAGGTAAGCCTCAAACAACAATTTCTATTTGTACCATCAGCATATTGCTATGCTGCCTCAACTGAACAGCCACCGTGTGTTATAATGCTGTTACCTCAACTTAACCTTTTGATTGCAAAAGGTGAACACAGATTCCCATCATACATTGTGCATCCCCACCAGCCTTGTTCTCCTGCCCACTGGATGCCACAGATTCCCCACATACAATGCATGTGTCCTCCTTGCCCACAGGTATACACAGATTCCTCACAAACACTATGTGATTCAAAACTGCATTTAACCCCTGCCCACTGATATACATAATATAACCGCCCTAGCCTTGCTCCCCTGCCCACTGTTAGCCACAGATTCCTAAAATACACTATGTTACCTTCAACAACCTTAATATCCTGCCCACTGATAGCCACTGATTCCTCACATATTATGTTGAACCCCATGAGACTTATGATCCTGCCCAATGAAAGACACAGATTATACACATACACTATATGAACACCAACATCCTTATTCCAATACCCAATGTTATCCACTGTTTCCTTATATAAAATGTGTAACCATATCAGCCTTGTTCCCCTGCCCTCTTTTAGACAGCCTACAAATTCTCCATATATACAATGTGACATCCACCAGCCTTGTTTACCTGACACTGGTAGCCATATATTTCCCCCATCTATACTGTCCCTCATACCTTCTCTTCTTTTCTGCAACATTCTGCTTTCTGTTTCAGTGTAGATCCATTGGGCTCCACAATGCCTCCTTTGGTACTTCAGGTGCATGTTGATGACCTAATCCCAAAGCACCAGGAGGTGCTAGAAGAGCCATTGTGGAGCGGATGGCTGTGGGCAAAAGCTAATAACAGAGTAAGACAGCAGCCTGCTGTTCCAGGCTATATATGCCCACAAGTTGATGGGCAGCAGCCAGTCAGCCAGCCTCATGATAAACAGCAGGAGGAGTGAGTCTACTGATTGTCTGACATTCTGGGCTGCCCATTGACACACTCCGGGCTTCAACCTCCTTAGCCCGGCCCTTAGTTACGCCCCTTGGTTAAAAAACACATTGCAAAGCTTTGCATTGCATACCCCTCTGGCACTCAAAGGTTAAAGTAAGAAGGAGTTGCTGCGCAAATTTGGAAATTCAATAGAGGAGTGATTTAAATCATGAAAGGAGTTTACATGCCTCAACTATCCAACCCGCCTACCAATATATAAGTAACAGAAAAAACAAAATGACTGCCACTCAATCCTACATCACAGACAAAAACACATTTAAAAAAAAACACACTCAACCACAATCAGTCATACACAGTCATTCACACACACTCAATCATACACACAATAAATCACACACTCACATTCACACATTCACACTCAACCACACAATCAATCCCACACACTATAATACTATATCATATATATTTTTTAAAATATTGAAAATATATAAATATAAATTTAAAAAATATGCATTATTTTAACAAAATAAAATTGATAAATAAATAAAATAAAAAATGCAATAATAAACATTCACACAGAGAATTATTAAATTTTAAATCTTTATTTGTAACAATTGTTATAATTAGAAAAAAAAGGTAAAATGACATTAAAAAAAAAAATTAAAACCATTTTCTATTTTTTTTTTTTTTTTAAAAAATTTTTTTAAAACATTTTGTTATAATTAAGTCTTATAACAAACAATTTGTATTTTAAAAAAATACATATTTATCTAAATGAAAAAAAAGTTTGATTTGAAATATATGGATAAAATTAGCAAACAAAATCTTTATTATTTTAAAGATATGTAAATAAAAAAAAATGTTTAAACCTTTAGTATTAGGTCTTTTTTTAAATATAAAATATATATGAATGATATACATCAAATAGTAATGATTAATTCTCATTACTATACTTTTTATTTAAATTATTTAAAGGGATCGTAATACTTGAAATTATTTGTATTTTATAATGTAGCCATTAAAAAAACATGAAAAATGATATAAAGCTTATCTCCAAAACCTTTATGATTTGAGAGATATTCACATGTAAAATATAGTAAAATGCTCCTTTACTGGCGGTTTCAGCCAAGTCTGCCTTCTAGTGGACAGATTTGGAATTCGGTCCACAGAGCAACTGGCAGCTCTTTAACAGTGCCGAGATCATGATCGTTTAAAAGAACTACTTAATTGAAACTATCTACAAATTGTGCCTGGCTTGAAAGCAGACTTTGTAGACCATTCCAATTAATAAATTATTTTTAAAGATGTTGATCTCTGCACTTCTGGAGAGGCATAACCAGTCCCGGGACCGGGTTCCAAATCTTAAGGGTGGAGCAATGACGTCACTCCAGGGGAAACTTTATTTCTGAATATCTCCCAAAATCATAAAGGTTTGGGAAATAAGACTTATATCATTTTCATGTGTTTTTAAGGGCTACAATATAAACAAAACTTATTTTCAATTTTAGCTATCCCTTTAAATGTACTGATCATCTTAAAAAAATATTCAGAATTCTTAAATCTTTATTGTATGAGAATTAGGTTTTGTTTTTGTACTGCTCAACATTATTATTAGTAGAGAAATAATAATTAAAAAAAAAATCCTAAAAATTTTTTTTGGATTTATACCATACAATATTTTTTTCAAAATTATTGCATATATAAAGGTTATATAGCCTTTGCAATCTTATAAAAATAAAGTATTAACAATGTAAGTTCAATTTAAAAGTGATAATAATAATTAAAATGTAAAACAAAATATGATGTTGGGTGTATCCTCATGACTAATACAATGGTGATAGCATTGCTGATAGGTATTATATTCAATAGTTATTAGACTTCAATGTTGAATTTTATTAGGTGAAGTATTACAGGGGGCATGAAATAATACAGTTACATTATTTCTTAATCTACTATATGAATATTTTTAGTCCTCGTACCAGAGCTGACTATAAGATTGCTTAGCAGAAGCGCAACTGTACAATGTCAGGCATCTGTGATATTTACCCAAATAAAATCAAATTTGAACTGTAATAAAAAAATTTTTAACTACATTAGATGGTGAAAAAAACATTGTTTTACTCATTTAAATCATCCATAAAACATATTTTTTTTACATTTTAATTATTATTATTTTAATTGAATATAGGCTTAATTTTGAAAAAAGATTGTGTATACCACCATGAATTTACCCTTTAATAACAAACTTACAAAAGACATTGAAAATCAATGCATTGCATCTACAAATGACACTCAAAGTATTAGCCCTTAAAATAGTTTGAGCAAAAAACAATACCTTCTCTTTAAAAAAAAAAATTATGTTCAGGATTATGTTTATCAAACATTACATAATAAAAACTAGTGATTATATTATTTAGCGAACATACTTTAAAACAGTAATTAAACTAAAGGTAGGCTACCCTCATAGAGAACGATAAAGCTACAGTATGACAGAACAATCAGTTCAACCATAAACCTTGCTTAATTATATCCCATGTATAGATATGCACACAATTTTTTTTTATAAAAAAAAAATACATATATATATATATATTCCCTTTTTATGTTCTACATATTATTAGATGAAAACATGGGCTGATCAAAATTTAAATATACTTTAATGTCATTAATTGAATTTTTTATTTCTTGTAATGTTTCTTTTATAACATTAAAGTAAGTACATGGACATTTTGTAGAACAACATTCTTGAACATTTTCTGTCTGAACGCTTACAGAGTACATGTTTCTTGGCATTGAACTTTCATTGTTGGTAAAATAAGAAATAATCTCATTTTCCTTTGTAGTTGAATCAACAATTTTGTTGTTACTTGAAATATTATCTGGAATTTTAAAAAAATTAATGATTAAATTTTGTATTTATAAACTTTTCATATTAATATTATAGATTTTAAATAAATTATTTATAAAACTTTTGCTTATAATAGAATACATGTAGAAAAAAATTAATGTAATAAAATATGTAACAGATAAAAAAAAAAGTATTTACATTATTTTACCTACCTGTTGTTTTTGATTCTTTTTCATTATTTGAAGCATCCATGTTATGTTTTGAATTTTCTGGTTTGTCACAATCAGTATTTAACTTTGAATCTGAATCTAAAATCATATATAAATATATATATTATCATAAATTTTATATCAAATATTTTAACAATTAAATTATTTATTCCTACAATATATTATGGGTTATGTAGTTTAACCAAAAAAATATGCCTATGTAAATTGGCCAATTACCTATTTAAAGTTACCACGAAACTGTATTGGACGATATACACATAGATTTAATAAAAAATTTGTAAAATTTATAACATAATGAATTAAACATTAATAATTATATGAATTTTTCAAAATATCTATATATATATATATATATATATATATATCTGTATATATAGATATTTATTTAACCCCTTAAGGACCGGACGTTATGGGACATTTCCGTCCCATAACATCCGCATAGGGGCACTTGGACGCGCTGGTACACGTGACCTGTCACGTGTATCGGCGCGTCACTATGGGGCTTGAAACAGATCGCTCCTATCTTGGAGCGGTCTATTTCATGCCCCATTTTTACTTACAGCGCTCCCGGTAGAGCGCTGTAAGTAAAAAGTACATGACGTACCAGGACCGTCAAGGGTCTTTCAAGCAAGTTTACCCTTGACGGTCCTGGTACGTCAAGGGTCCCTAAGGGGTTAAAAAAAAAAAAAAAAATATATATATATATATATATATATAAAAAATATAAAATATATTTACTTACCTGTAGCTATAAAACTATTTTCAATTGAATTATTAACTTCAGAGATGGTTTCTTGTTCGTTTACATTAGATACATCCATTATCGTATTTTTTTTTTTAATTTTTTCTTTTGTTTTTCTGTAACACATATATATATATACAATAATAGTTAAACATCTTAAATTAACCATGTTAACTTATAGGGTAAAATACATTTGTAGAATAAATTATTTATAATTATTAGTACTTTAATATTTATAAATGTATGAATAAAAGTTTTTAAAAAATGATATTTATTTATAAATGAATAATAATTTTATAAAAATGTATTAATAATTTGATTACCTAAAGAAATTTCTTCTCTGATATTCATTATGTCTTCTTTTTGTCTTCTTTTCAAATCACTCCATCTACGCTGAAGTTGAACTACAGTTCGGTATACTCCAAATTTTTTATGCAACTTATCTGATAAAGATCGCATAATGCGATTTTTGTTATATGAACAAAACGAATCTTTAGAATATATAGCTCCATATTTGTGTTTATCTAAAAAGTATACCATGTATTTAAGCTCATCTTCATCAAAATGTTTTGATCTTCTCTTTTTAGACGACATGATTTCTTCGTTTATAATAGCAAAGTTTTAAAAACAGGTTGCTATATATTAATCTGAAAAAAGCGAACATTTTTTAATTACTAATGTAGTAATTATACGCATTCGCAAATTAGAAAGCGAAAAAAATATATATAATAAAATTTTACATTACAAATATCAAAAATAATTGTTCATTAAACTTTATATCACACATTAATGTTTAACAAACATGAAATATTTAAATAAGCTAGCACTTTATAAACAATCACAATGAACATATAGTACATCTACATAATCGACATTTAATTTTACAAACAAACATATTAAAATAATACTTACATATCCAAAGTAACGGAGGTTTATAAAGATTTTCAGTATCTGATTGGATATAAATCAGACGCGATTTTTTCAACAGATGACATAGCTCTCTCTCTCTACTTCCTACTTTTTTTTTATTTTACGTCAATTGCATCATCCTTACGTATTGTATGACAAACAGGTCAGATGACTACTCCACTTACAAGATTTACACCTATAGGTACAAGCTAAATAGATTTTTTTTAAGAATTTTAAAATGTAAAAAGCTAAGACTTTAAAAAAAATACGCAATTTTTGTATTTTAACAATCATTACACTTCTATTTTTGCGCTAAGTATTTATTTATATAATAAAAAGAAAAGAGCAATGATACAATCTCCTGTAATTGTTGCTATTATAAAGTTAATCGAGATTAAAATATATGATGATTTGAGCATGTACTTACAGATGCGTCATTTATAGACGGACATTTCAAATAAATAAAAGTTGATGTAAAAGATGTATGTGAATGTCGTCTGAATGTTAGCGAATCAGACATAGATACTCATTTTTAAAGTTCCGTCTCATCTGACGTCTTCAATTTGACTACAGGACAATACGATCTATTGCCAGGCGGAGGCTGTTCAGCTACATAGATTTACATAGAATTATTAATTTTATAATCATATTACATATTTTAGCATATATTTTATTTTAGAATATGTTATTTTTTATTGTAATTATTTTAAAGAAAACAAACTGTGTAGTATGTGTAGGGGCTCTGTGTGTGTATGGCTCTGTGTGTGTCTGTATGTATCTGTGTATGTGTGCCTCTGAGCGTGTATGTGAGCTCTTATGCATGTATATGTATGTGTGCTTCTGTGCATGTATGTGTGCTTCTGTGTGTGTATGTGTGCTTCTGTGCGTTTATGTGTATGTTTGCTTCTGTGCGTGTGCATATGAAAGACTACAATAACAATTCAGGGGAAAACTGTCTGCACAATATGACACATCAGTTAACCCCTTGAGAGCCATAGATGTATCCAAAACATTTTTTGCTTGTTGCATGTATATATGAGTGATAGTTACCTGGACATAGAATAATAATGTTCAACAACAATACAGAATTATGATAATTATGACATATAGCTTAAATGCTGATTGTTTTTTAATCCAGGGAACTATCTGACTGCCTTTTGGAGACAAGAAGGAATCTGTTACCCATATTGGGGCTTTATTGGAAATGGCTTTAATGGGGGACGGTTGCATTACTCTGGATCAACATGAGTGCTAAGGCATGGACAATACTTGATGGATGCATGTCTTTCATCAACTATATTACAAAGTGTTAAGCATGTATATAGCTGTTTAATTACACTAAGGGGACAATAGTGGGTAGGATCAAATAGTGGCATTAGATATTGAAGAGAATGGGGACCCATCCAGTTATTACTGTATTTGTTCACTAAATTTCTGATGGCAGCCCTACCCTCTCAGCTCTATCATCCTTTTTTTCTAAGCTCCATTTTTTCTCTTTTAGCCTAATCTTGTAATCCACGCTCTCAGCTTCATCTTCCCACTCACTCTCTTAACCTCTTCCTCACATCCTGTCTCTTAGCTTCATCTTCCCATCCACTCTCTCAGCCTCATTCTCCCAACTCCATCCACCCATCCTCTCTCTCAGTTTCATCTTCCCACCAACTTTCTCTTCTTCATCCACCCATGCACTCTCTTAGCTTCTTCCAACCGTCCACTCTCTCAGCTTCATCCTTCCATTTTCTTTCTCAGCTTCATCTTCTCAATTCTCTATGCTACATCTTCCAATCCTCTATTGGCTTTACCCTCCCATCAACTCTCTCTGCTTAATCATACTATACTCTTTTTCAGCTTCATCTATTCACCATATCTTCTCTCTCTCTCATCTTCATCTTTCCATTGTCTCTATCTCTCGCAGCTTCATCAACTCCTCCTCTCTCTCCTAAATACAGCCACTTCCAGATTCTTTATAACTATAAAGGTAACCGGGGATATTCTGCTACCCACCACACACATACATTTCTGATCTGCTGCCTGCCAAATGATAACCTTCAAAAGAAAAAGGAAATGCGGATAGGAGATAAGAAACAACAAACGGTATTTTTTTTTTTCAAAATATATGTTTGTATATATGCACATCACAATGTATAATAATAGACCTTACTCTCTTTGAATGCTTCACCAGTTGGTTGAAGCACAACCGACATGTAGCCACAGGATTTAAGCCTTCCCTTTACAGAAACTCTGGGATCAGTAGCAATGATTCTTTGTGCAACAGCTAAGTATTCTCTTATTGGAAACAAAAGAATAGATCAGCAGTATGGTAAAGTGACCAGTGCTTTGTTAAAGAAAAAGTTATGTTAAAAGTATAAACCAGTGTTGAATCAAAGCTTTTCTGGATGATCCTTTCTTCAGGATATTTGGACTTTGATCTGATTCAGATTCCCTCTTTTACCAATAAGAGAATAATTAGATGTTGAACAGAGGATCATTGCAGCTGATCCAAGAGTACCTGTACATGTGTCAGGCTTAACCCCTGTGGCTACATGCTGGTTGTGCTTCAAACAACCGTTGAAGCACTCAATGTTAGTACAATGTAAAAACAAGTGCCTCCTTTGTTGCTTTTTTTCCCCACGTTTCTTAATCTGTCCTTTATATCCACTTCACCCACCTGACCGCATCCTCTCACCCTCCCTCTCTATAAATATATTTCCTCTGTCAATTCCGTATCCCAATCTTTTTAATACTATCCTACATTCTTTCACAATTTAATTCAACCATCCTTGCTTTTCTCCATCCCTCCAACATAAAGACAAACATACTGGATATCTGCATGACAAGTTTCTAAAACTAAATGTTGACAGGTGCTCACCAGTAGACAATAGTGTGATCTTCCATAAAGGGAAATGTTGGCTATGTAACCTTTAACAATATTTGATGATAGTATGTGACACACCATTTGCTAGCTCTGGTGTGTTTTGTGTTTCATATTATGTATTATAAGCTCTGTTTCATCATCATTATTATAGAATTAGTTACCAGCCCTCTCCTGGGTGTATGTATAAATGTATATCATTGCTCTACACCAATAAAACTCATATAATCTTCTTTCAATGAGTATATAAAATAGTCTGAGTAAATAAAAAACCTCTCTTCTTATTATAAGTTATTTATAAGGTTACACAAGGAAGTATCAGTAGGCCATGAAATAGCCTAAAAAATATTGCTAATGTCCCGCTCTCCAGTCATGCCCCCAGCAAAATCCCTTAAAACACATGTCCCTCTTTGAAATTTTGAATTGTTGAGAGGTATGTGTAAGTTTGAAAGTGTGTATGTGATTTAGTTTGAGTGTGTGTGAATTAGTTTGAGTGAATGTTTGAGTGAGAGAGTGTGATTATGTGATTTTTTGTGAGTGTATATGATTGAGTTTATATGAATGAGTGAGAGTGTGAGTGTGTGTGTTTGATTGATTGAAATTTTGTATGTGTATTTTTGGAATCTTCAGTTAAGACACCATAGCAGTATGCTGATGGAACAAATAGATAGTGTTGTTTGAGTCTTGCCCTCTGATAACATATAGCAAATCATCTCTATCCCTTTAAGGAGAAAGGGAGAACATCAGGAAGCAGGAAGTGGATGAGTGAGAATTGTAAACAGACAGTTAGTGATACTGACTGAAGAGATGAAGAGTTAAGTAAAATATTTGCTATTAAGTATATAAATAAATTTGTATTTAATACTAACATTACACTGTGATTAGAAAAATAGAGTGTATGAAGGGTTACAATTATCTATATAAGGTGAAACAGTATATTTGTGGTGTTATGATCCTGAGTCAGTGTATGTGTGGACATGGATAAGTTATTGATATCCAATACTTCAGAATCTAGTAGATATATATATAATTTTTTTTAATTGGATACTGGTGGATAGGCTGTAGGGTGCGGTCAAACTCTCTGTATGATATACATGCCTCTATTGATTCATCTAATGTGATCAGTAAAGTCCACATTGAATCACACAATGTGATTTGTGTCTCCTAATGAGACTAAAATTATTTAATGAGGCATTCTTTTCATTGTGTTTTTTGTATTATGATGATATATAAATTATGTTCTTTGTGTTTTGGATACCATACATCATGCTTTGAGGATTAAACTTTTATATATATATATAGAGAGAGATAATAAATCAAAGTATAAACATTTTTTTTTATAAAATTGACTTCTATGTATATTTTGTTTTGCATTACATTGCAGTGATGGATTTCTGATTCTTTATTGTAATTTTACCAATTTTGCATAACCGCCACATGTCCCTGGATCTGATTCTTCTGCTGTCAACTACAACTGGGATGTAAGAGAAGTGATATATTGTGAAGGAAATTTAATTGCCAATATCTCTCATAAAAGAATGATCTGATAGATAAAACTAGTCTCATTTATTAATTAAATTATTAGTACTAGACACATAACATAAATACACCTCACTATTATAAATATATTGTTAAATTGATAATAGAGAAACTCAAGAAATAAAAATTTATGATAAATCATTGAGCTAAACAATTTTTTATAGATATAAAAAAGACAACATTTTTAGATTTATAAGATACATTTTTATTTTGAACACTTTAAAAGTATTTTACAATCAAATTAGAAAATAAATCCATGTACTACATTTCTACAGTTAAATTATAGAAACATTTTTAAATTTTTAACAAATAATACTTTATTATTATTTCACAAAAATTATTTCATAAAACCTTAATAAATTGTTCACATTTAATATATTATATTTATTATTCTTTTTAATTATAATTATTGAACAAATAAAATGAGGTTTTAATGTGTATTTTAAATGTATGCATTTAATTAATTAAAATAAAAAAAAAATAATTATTTAAATATCAGATTCAAAATAATTTTCTTTTAGTTAAATTAGGTAACATTTAACCAAATAAAATTAATATTTTTAAAATAAATTAAAATTTGTAGTATATTTTATTTTATATAGAAACACATTTTATATATAATAAAATTTTTTTAACCCATTTCTTTTTTTATATTAAGTAAAAATTGTTTTGGAGAAGAATTTTTGTAATTCAATTTCAAATTTGGTCGTGTCATCATATAATTTTTTTGGGGCATTTTTATATTTTTGACAAAATCATCATTTGAAATTTTTTCAACTTTTGCTGGCTCAACATTAACATATTCAATTTCTTCTATATCAGATGTTGAAGATGATACTAATAATTCCAGAGATGAATTTTCGTCCTCAGAAAATGTTTTGTTTTCTTCTAAAATATTCTCATCACTTTCATTTTCTATATTTTTATAAGTACTATCATCAATTTTAGGAAGCACATTAAATTGAGTATTTTTTTTATTATAAACATCTACAATTTTATTTAATGTATCATTTATATTAGATAAATTTTTATTAACTTCAAACTCTAATTTTTTAAAATTATTAACAATTTCTCCACGAAATAATCTCAACTCATTAATGATCTTGTCAGTTCTTTCATTTTCTTCTATCATATATTTGTTATACATTTCATTATGTACATTCATAAATTTTTCTTCAAATTCTTTTATGCTTGAATCGTCGTTACAATTTTTATTTTCATCAACAACATATATTACATCATTTGGATCTTCTGTGATGGATGAACTCTGTATATGATCTGTATTTTCAAATTCAACTCCTTTTTCAACATTTTCAATAACATCACAATATTTTGATTGTTCACCTAAATTGAAAATAATAATAATAAATTTAAATATATATTTCATATCTTTATAAAAAAATATATTTGAAAAAAAGTTTTATGAAAAAAAAAATGAAATTATCATATTTATTTATTTTTAAAACATTAAAATTATTGATAAAAGATATAAAGATATCATTATAAATACCTTACTAACTAAACTATTTACTAAAAGTGCCATTACAGCTTTTGTACAAAGGTCTCGAAGATAATATACATTTATTTTTATTGTTCATTCCGAGGACTTTGTGCTTATAATTTTTTTTTTTTTATATGAATAAAACATTTTTTTATATTTATATCAATTAAAACAATTAAATATTTTATGATTGACAATATTATATACCAGTGCTATTTATGTAAAAATATCATAATTATTAAGAGAAAAAATTATTTAATATTCTGTTAATTATTATCTTTCACACACTCACACTCTCAATCACACACACACACTCACACTCTCTCACATTCTCACACACTATCACATTTTCTTTCACACTTTCTCACATTCTTTATCTCATACTCTTTCATACTCACTAACACACTCACATGCAGTCACATGCAATCACTCACTCTCACACTAACACGCACTAAAACTCACTCAAATCAAGGGAACCAGCACGATTCACCTTCCATCTTTGTATTTTCAGACACACTAACTCACACTCCTGGAGCCAGCACGATCCACCTTCAAACATAGTATTTGCAATTATAACATATTTTTCTACTATAAGAATGAATTCCACATAGAAGACATAAGTACAAACACAAACTCATTACTATAGCACATAAATTACCCCCTTTTGATTAACTTCTGTGTGTGGGTGTTATTGTGTGTATTTGTGTGTGACTGTATTTTCATCACTGTGTATGTAGCATGTCTGTATCACACTCTATGTGTCTGTATGTAATGCATTGCTTGTATGTGTGTATGAGTGTGTCACTATTTATGCATCTCATTGTAAGCATGTGCATTTGCGTATTTGTCTGTGTGTGTGCGCATGTTTGTGTCTTGCAGCCAAGTGTGCACATTATTTTCCTATATAACCTGACGGACAACACATTTCAATTTTTTATATATATATATATATATATATATATATATATATATATATATATATATAAATAAGCCTCAATGCATAATTTATAGTACCCCACACACAGAACATATTTTATGTCTCCTCAGAAAAGAAACTTGCATTGAACAGAATGTCTAATTACATAATTTATGTCTCATTAGGAGACACAACTCGTATTGGGTGATTGAATGGGGACTTTACTGCTCTCATTGGGTGATTCAATGGGGGCGTGTTTATCATACAGGGATTTGGCCCGCCCCCTCCAGCCCTTCCACCAGTATCCAAATGACAAAAAATATATATATAACTGCCACTCGCTCCTGAGGTAGGGATATCAGCAACTTCTCCTGGGCCACTCACACTCTCACTAAGGATAATGGACCTAAAAAACATACTGTTTCACCTCCCACAGATAATTGTAACCCTCAATACACTCTGTTTCAGTACGAGGGTGTAATGTTTCCATAAAATACAAACTCAGGGAAATACTTAATAGCAACTCTTTTATTTAACTCTTCATCTCTTCAGTAAACTTCACTAACTTTTTGATTTCAACTGTCACTCCTCCACTTCCTGATTCCCGCCCTTTCTCCTTAAAGGGAGAGAGATGCTTTGCTATATGTTACAGAGGGCAAGCCTCAAACACCACTTTCTATTTGATCCTTCAGCATATTGCTACGCTGCCTCAACTGAAGAGCCACCGTGTGTTATATTGCTATGTTAGCTCAACTTAACCCTTTGAGTGCCAGAAGGGTAAGCAATGTATTGCAAAGCACACATTCTGTCTCACAGCCTCACAGTCTCTCACAGTCTCTCTCACAGTCTCTCACTCTCACAGTCTCTCACTCTCACAGTCTCTCACTCTCACACATTCTCACACAGTCTCACATTCTCACACAGTCTCATACTTTCACAGAGTCTCTCGCACTCGCACAGTCTCGCACTCTCATATTCTCGCACTCTCATAGTCTCGCACTCTCATAGTCTCGCACACACAGTCTTGCACTCACAGTGTCGCACTCACAGTCTCACACAGTCTCTCTCACTCTCAAAAACTCAATCTCACACACTCTCACACACAATCACACACTCTCACACACACACTCACATTCTCACACTCTCAGTCTCACAGTCTCACACAATCTCTCTCACACCCAACCACTCACACAATCAATCACACTCACACAGTCTCACTCAGTCATACTCACACACTCACACAGTCTCACTCTCAAACTCAATCACTCAATCACATTCACACTCTCACACAGTCTCACTCTCACACTCAATCACACTCTCACACTCTCACAGTCTCACACTCAATCACATTCTCACACTTACAGTCTCACAGTCACACTCAATCACAATCACACTCACACTCAATCACACTCTCACCCTCTATGACTCACACCCTCTCACTCACACCCTCTCACTATCATACACACTCTCACTCACACACTCTCACTCAATCACACACACTCACAAACACACTCACTCAATCACTCACACGCAATCACTCAATCTCGCACTCAAACGCAATCACTCACACGTAATCACACCCCGGGAGCCAGCACGATCCACCTTCCACCATAGTATGTGCAATTACCACACTCATTTCAATTACATGAAGGAATGCCAGTCACTCACACCCCGGGAGCCAGCACAATCCACTTTCCACCACAGTATGTGCAATTACCATATGCATTTCAACTATATGAATGAATGCCACAGTGGAGGCATAAGTACAAACACAAACTCATTACAATAACACATAAGTCAACCCCTTATGACTCACTTCTGTCTGTGTGTGTCTCTGAGTGTGCCTGTGTGTTTCTCACTGTATGTGTTGCATGTCTGTATCACACTCTATGTGTCTGCATGTATGTGTGTATGACTGTCACTCTTTAAGCATCTCAGTGCATGCGTGTGCATTTGCATGTGTGTCTCTGTGTTTGTCTCGCATCCGTGTGCATTAATTCCCTACATATCCTGACGGGCAACGCCGTCCCACATTGCTAGTATATATATATATATGTGTGTGTATATTAATGAAAGACTGTATACACTGAGCAGAGATAGACGGTTAGCCGTCAAGATGACTGCAGTCATGTGCATTAGATAATCACCAAAGGCGCTAATCCTTAACACGGAGCTTCTGACGTCTCATATTGAATCTCCATGTTTGCAAAATCACACATGCACAATAGAGACGGATGTATCAGCGGTCTCTACTGCCCATGTGTGGTCACACTCACTGGAAGTTATGTATTATAAATATATAATAATATTTTTAAAAAAATTACCTTCTTTTATCGTCCTTTCTATATAAGAACTATCCAAATCTCCAAATCCAGATATTTGTTGTGGCTCAAAAATACATTCTATCATTTTCTCTGAATCATTTAAATTCTTTATCTTCATTTCACCTCCACCTGTTTTCATTGTCTGTTTATGATTGTAAGCAAGTTTCTTTTTTGTACGTCCTTTCAAATCATGCCACCTTTTCTTAATACACTTTATATCTCTTTTACAATTTCCTACAGAATTTATTTTAAATAGAATTTCTTTCCAAATTTTAATTTTAACAATCCCTGGTGTCTTCTTTGAAATATCGCCATACAATTTTCTATAGTTTTTTTTTACCTAAAACAAAATTTGAAATAATAAATGAAATAATATACACAATACAAAATTTACTACTATATTATTTTAATTTATTTATTTATTTTTATTATTTATAAAAAATTAAATATGAACATATATAAAAAAATTGTAAATATTTAAAAAAAAATAATATTGTTTTTAAAATCAATCTAAAATATCTAGAATATTTTCATTTAAACGAAATAATTTTTTTTATTAATATGATTATTAAATAGAAATATCATTAAAAAAGTATATCATAAATAATTAATCTATAAAAGTATTGTTATGTTTAAATATATAATAAAATAAAAATAAACTTTCTAATAATAATCAAAAATCTAAGATTGAACAACAAATACAAATTTACAAATATATAACTATGGATCAGTCTATTATAGCCCACTATTGCCTTTCACAGAGTGGATTTATCATAAAGCATTTTATATATAACTTGCGATTAAAGCATTCCTGCCACAAAATTACCATGGAAATTAATCTCCAAAAACGAGAATCATGAATACCCAGACTAACTTTTCTGCATTTTTATTACTTACTATCACGTTACCGTGATTGCCTCCAGTATAAATTGCTATTCTGCAACATATTTACTGCCTAGTTTTCGTTCTACACTGAGTCGCTGTTCATTAAGATCACTGGGCTTGTGATCTCATCTCTCAGCTCATCTGCCAGGTCTTTTAAAGATCTGCACATTCTATTACCTTTTTCCTTTCATGATGTACCTGAGCCTAGTGCTGTGTTGGTCCATTGTTTTTCCTATGGCTACGTCTGACTACCCGATCTGGCTCTGACTCCTGGCTACATCTGACTACCTGATCCGGCTCCGATCACTGTCGATGTCTGACTACCCGATCCGGCTCTGATCCTTGGCTGCCTCTATTTCTCCCTCTCTGTTTCGTTTTTATTGTGATTCCGTGCCTCAGTTATAAATCTTTGCTACATGTGCCTTCCTCCCAGCTTTTTGTTCGACTAGCAGCGCTTGTTGGCCAGTCCATTTACTGACATACCCTTAACCGTCCTAGTTTGCTTGTTGCCCAACCTAGCCTGAGTGGCTGTTAACTCGTCGACTTCACTCCTAAAATTTGTGTATTGTTGCACATCCTAAATCTTACCGACTAAGCGTGTGGAAGTACTCTGCACTGTCCTCCCAACTAGTCTGTAAGAGTTCCAAGGGCCTTTACGTTAATGCTTGCCTAACTAGTGTTGGATGAGGATGGTTATTTTACTGTTCCTCCATGTTCTCTTAAATGTCTCTCACTCTTTACTGCCACATTTGTATCATTACTGTGACTAGTGTCATTTGCTGCTTCCATTATTGTGTCATCATTACTGCCACTATTGTACTGAATAAAATTTTATCTTATGTTCATCTATACATGTCAGTGTTATTATTTCCTAGTCAATCCAGTACAAATATGTCAAGAATATTAAATTTCTATTTGACAATAATTAAAAAAATATATTATTATTTCATTTATTTTTAACAAATACATTTTTTAAAATTCTATATTTAATAATAAAATGAAATAACACATTAACATACCTCTGATGTAAGAATGAAAAGCTCTTCATTATTAAACTTCTCTTTCCTTTGTCTAAATGAAATCTTTTTATTAGATTCTTCACTTTTATAGGAGTCTTCAGATTCCTCTTCATCTGTTGATTCTGTGTCTACCACTTTCTCTTCAACATCTTTATTCTTCTTTCCTTCTTTATTATTTATATTATTATCATTCCCTATATCTCTTTTACTTTTATCAATGTATGACTTAATTAAAGACATTTGCTGCTCTAAAACTCTAATACTGGGCAATTCCATTTCAACATTCTTACTTTTTTTCATCTTTTTCCCTCCTTTTCTTAACATAGTTTCACCTATCTGATCCATTCTTTATGAATACTATAAAATTCAAATACTTATTTTTTTTTACAAAACAAACAAAACTTAGAATAATTGTATAATCATGCGAAAAAGAGAAATACGCAATTCAACAAGCTGCACTAAATGGTATAGTTGACTGAAACATGCGCAGTAACTAATTGCGCATATGTAGTTACTTCCGTATATGCGCAATTCAAGATTCTACCGGAAAAACTATTACAGGATTACGATTTTCGCATAAACAAATTGCGTAAAAACCTCCCATTAATAAACGATTCGCGCATACGTGCGTTTCTTGCATCGCGCCATAGGTGTATATGCTTTCACTAGATAACCCCCAATATTGGTATCAATCCTTATCTCTAGAATCCTTTCTTCTCCACACACCCTTGTCCCGGCAAATTCAGATGTTGGGAGTTCACCCTCTCCATATGTTCAGGCCCTGTATCTAGGACCTAATCTTACTTTTGGGATCCCTAATGAAAATACTCTGTGTGGGAACTTAGTGAAAGTGAATCCAGTATGCTAATGGGTACCAAAATAAACTTGTGAAAATGTATTAAAAGAAATAAAAAATCTGTGCAGACACAAATACAATCTCTATATCAATGAGACCTATTCCAGATTACCTGAGCAGTATGGTTACTCCAGCTTTCCATACTAACTATAACCTTCGTTCCACTTCTAACAACTCACTGAGTATACCACATTTCAAGAAAGAAGCTGGTTGATCTACCTTTTCCTTCAGAGCTCTGAAAGTCTGGAATAACCTACCTGAAAAAATCAGATCTTCTACCAGTCTAAAATCCTTAAAAATAACTGCTTATTTAGATCTAAAAACAATATGCAACTGTATATAACATTTTTAGTGTGTGTGTATATTTATTTATTATGTCTCTGTATTTGTGCAAATATATAACTCTTGCTGTAAACACTCCAGACATACTTGAAAACGAGGGAAATCTCAATGTATTCTTCCTGGTAAAACATTTTCTAAATAAATAAATACCCTTTTTTTACATATATACTTGGAATATGTCCCATTGATATAGAGATTGTTTCACAAAGAGATTTTTTCCAAAGAAGTGTGAGGTACCTAGGATGAATCTGGTTATATATATCATTTCAGAAAATGTTTGTCTTATTTTCTCATGTTGTAGTGTTTGATAAAAGTTTGTCTTGAGTAAATGCAAATCAGTCAGCAGTATAATATAACAAATGCCATATCTTTATAGTTTCATGCCATACAAATATACATTTGAATATGTTTGTAAGTCTTTTAACTACATTTACTATATTTTTATTCTAGGTTAACTGGAATGAACCTGCCCTCTCCCGTCATTAGCAATAAAAACTGGCTCCGTCTTCACTTTACATCTGACAGCAACCACAGACGTAAAGGATTTAATGCCCAATTCCAAGGTAAGAAGACTTTAGACTGGCTCTATATTATGTAAAATCCAATAATTTCCTTATGGCTTATTAAGGCCTCTATTACTTTGTAGCATAGTGTTTGATCAAGAGCCAAGTTCCTTGAAAAATGTTGTTCAGGAGATTTTTTTTTTTTAATTGTATTCAAGCCTATACACTAAGTCCAACATCTTTGGGTTGATGCTTTGAGACATATTGGCAAAAAATTAAATGACAGAATACCACTATAAAACACCATTTTGGCAATTACATTGCAGCCAATTAGGATTTCCATTATCACTCTGGTTCATGGAAACAATCATTAAAACAACAATACATTTTAAGGATGACATTTGTTAATGCTACAGAGTAATGAATTACCACAGCATGTTCAAATGGTATATAGTGAAAAAGGTATACAATGAAACATAAAATAATGTATATATATTGTCAGTGTATTATTAGCCACATTGCCCATTGTGAAATGCCAGTACGCATTTCAGAGTACAGCTTTATCTAGGCTATAAGCAAGGATCTATGGAGAAGGCCTTATATTACTCCATCAGCTAATTAGAAATAACTCTCAATTAACTGATTACATTTATATTCACCTATCATGTAGAAAGGAAATTATTTATTGGTTAATATTATAACCAGTCATGAAAATGCTTCTTTCATTTCAAAGAAACTGATGGAGAAAGTCTAGAAATAAAATTATCACCAACAAGGACAATAAGCTGTTTAAATCAAGTAGTCTTGGAAATAAGTTTACCCTTCCACATCTATGTTATTCTGTTGAAAAAAAGTTACTGTGTATCCAATCTTTACAATTATACCCATTATGCAGCCAAATATCTCAGTGAGATATCACAAATAGTTCATATATCAAGCAACCACTGAAAGCTACTCCCGTTATCAAGGAGCCACAAGTCTTTCAAAATGTTTGGGTTTGCTCCATGAAATCAATAGGTTCATAATAATATGTATTAGTCCTGAAAAAGGGAGTACAAAGTGAAATAATATTAACCAGGAGACCCATGTAGTCCCTGGCTATTGTGCTGGGCTTCTCTCTCTGTGATGCGGCTACAAAAGGATAGCCATGCTGGCCCAAGTCGTCAGGATCTGGGGAATGGGAGTCAAAGTGGACTCTTTAGGCCATTCCTAGAAGAAGAAACACCACACAGGTTGTTGTAGTCCAAGAACACTCTGTCTCAGCTTTATAGGAAATGGCCATATAGCCACATTGCCAGGACAAAAAGGGATGTGACATTCAATCAAGACAGGAACAGATTCACACAATTAACACTTAGCACAATGGAAGTAGGTTTTACAGACAACCACAGCACCAGACTAATATCTAGGGATGGGAGAAAGTTTTTGCCTCAAACGGAAATCGGCGAATAATGGCACTTTCTGCTTGGCAAATAATTTCCTGCGAAACGTGCAGTTTTTCCACTTTTTTCCGTCCGTTGGAATCAATGGGAAGAAATATATTTCTCCAGCACACGAAAGTTTTCTACAGCCATATAAAAGGCTGTCAGGCTCTCAGAGCAGCCATTCTATGTTTGTGAGATGAGAGAGCAGCATGTTTTTGAGCTAGAGACAGGCAAATAAAGGGGAATTGAAGCTTAGTTGAGGGAGCCATATAGGTAGGACATCTGTCCTCTGTATTAGTGGAGTCTGGGGGTACTCTAGTGGATAAGAAGGGAGGAAGGAGGTTGTAACGGAAGCTGAGAAGGGACTGTGTCGCCTTCCGCCGTCGTTCCCGGGTCTCTCCTTCTCAACGCCAGATAAGCGCCATCAGATGCACCAGTTGAAGTATGGACAGTCACTGGAAACAGCCGCAGGATCGTTGGAAGCAGGAAAGAGTCCACGTCGCCGCCTGACAGTCCACGAAGTTGGGTCGCAGGAAGCTGGGAGCAGGCGGTCGACGATTCAGGATACTTGGCGCAGATGGGTGTCAGAGTGGATACTTTAGACCATAAGCAATACAAGACTCCAGGACTCCTTGTTCACTACAAACATAACTCTCTTTATTGACACAAACTACAGATATTTATAAAGAAATCTTTACATTGAACTTATGGGTGAAACCAGATGCAAAAGGGCTTGATCCAATCATTACATGAGACAAAAGGCCAACAGCAGATGATCTTAACAGATACAATAACTTAGGATTACATTTCAGATACAAAAGGGTTTGATTGAACAAAGACTTGAGGAGCTGGAATGGATTAACACACAGCAGGGGGTCTCAGGACAGTTCTTAATACAATGACTTGATTAACACCCAGCAGGAGGTCCTGCTACAGTACACATAGTCAAATGGCTGGGGTGGCTACAATACACATCCTAGGGACAAGTACAATTAAACACATACAATATTTGACAATATATAAAACCAAAATTAATACACTTGTACATTAATGTAACCCATGACAGCTCTATGTATCAAGCTGCCCATTCACCCAGTGTCTATTTTAGTGTATGACTCTGGTTTGAAGAGTCATACAATCAGTCTCAGAATAGGGTCCCAATAGGCCAAAATGTCCCTAGTTTGTAGGATGGTTTGGGTACCCAGTCTCTAGTCTCTTTAGCTTAAGAATATGGTTTGAATAGTCGTATGCATAGTTCCATAAGGCTGTCCAGACAGGAAAAATGTCTATTCCTTGTCCATAACCCCTGAGCCCAGGGGTGAATATGTTCCATGCCCTGACAAGAGCTCCCAGTAACGGGTAGGATCCGTTACAGAGGTTGACCCCCAAATACTCCAAAATTCCATGTGACTAACTGGCAAGACACAGGCAGCTAGGGATCTGTTTGCTTGCTGATTTTGTCTCTGTGCTGGGTGGGGAAGTCTGGGGAAAGAAGTTGTTGATTTTGTTTTCAGTTATAATTTTTTTTAACAGACTTTGATAAGACAACAAGGTTATTTTTATAAATAAAAATAAATAAATAAAAAAGAATAAATAACTAAATATCTTAGGTGACAGTGGCAGACAGCTGACTGGGCTTAGGCAAGGCATCATACAGCTCCATCAGCTGTGTTGTGTACTGTACAGTAAACAAACTCAGTGTAGTTGTGTAATGTCCAGCAAATGCACAAGGGGAAGGGGGAGGGGTGGAGCAGTGCAGGGATATGAAAGTAAAGTAGAAATTCAAAAACTGACTGCAGCAATGGTTGCTGCAGTGAGTTCAATCAATAATGATGATCCCTCTACTCCAAGGGAGGATGCAGTTTGTCAAGGTCCCAGCAAAACTAGTACCAGCACCACCAGTGCCAGTAGAAATATAGAACCATGTAAGAAGAACACTGAAGATGACAACAAGTCACATTCAAGTGTTGATGATGCTGGCAATAGCATAATAGAGGAAGATGTAGCAGCTGAACCGCCTTCTACATCAGACAGTGAGACAACCAAGCACCAAAACACCTGTCCTCAAAGTAGTAGTGAATTTTGTTACAGTAAAAGTAAAAAGAAATTGTTTGAGACCTCTAAAAGCATAGATGAATATAATGGGCAAGTACTGTCAGGTGATGCTGATGCTGCTGAGGATGATCTAATGATGACCGGTGATGATGCAGATCTATAATATATCCCTCAAGCATCCTTCTTTTGTTCAAATACAGATGATGTTTAGAGTGAGGATAAAGTGTTTGAGAAAGCCATTGGAAAGTCTGACCCTGGACAAGTACAGATGTCAAAAAGCACACAGTCACCCTATCAGTCATCATCAGCATCATCGCCTCTTCAAAGTCCAAGTCCCACTCAGCCACACACATGTGTTTTGAGTACCCAGCAACAGCAACACAGGTTAACATCCACAGTGTTAGATATGACGAGTACCTCTGGTGCTGCTGCTGTAAGTGCTGCACCTTTGACACCTAGCAATACTGGCAGTAGAATTACATCAACATCAAGCTCCACTGGTAGTAGCAGAAACCACACAAAGCCAGGACAAATATATTAACAGCAGCACAGATGAGGAGATGGAGGAGGTATTTAAAGAAGGGTTGCCATCATCTACCCCACTTGGGACCACTGCTATGAGTGACAAGTAATGTGTTGCACTAATCTGAGAAGGAGGATAGAGATTTGATGCAAAAATGATAATAGTAAAAACTATGTACATGCGCAAATCACAACCATACCAGCCAGTTCCCCACTACCACCACTACAATACACATCTGCCACATTGTAGGATGTATTTTTTTAAAAAAATCTCTTGACATCATCATGAATATATGCCAGCGTAATTTATGAAGGAAGGTAGTGTTGTGGGCAAAGGACAAATACATTCTGCATGCTAACACATTTTTCAAGCCATATGTTGCTGTAGGACTCACAACTTTGACTTTCAGCCACTTATTTCTAAACTTAAGCCCTCAGGAAAAGTAATATTACAGTGGGAAACGTAGTACCTATAGGAAATATAGGTTAAAATAGGCGAAAAATGTTTTAACATAGGTTAAAAATTTGTTAAAATAGGTGAAACGGAGGACATTTTTGCAAAGGTGGAAATTTTTCACGGGAAAAGTGAAAAATCTGCATGTTTTCATGAAAAGTCATGCAGGAAATTTTTCACACTTTTTGCCCACCCCTACTAATATAGTCATACAGACAATAATGGTGAATACTCAACAGTGGTAAAAGTGGCACTATGGACTGCTGCTAGGGATTAGACTCTTCCTCAGACTGCTGCTGGAGATGAAGCTCTGGCACCCTGCATGCAGGTACTCCTGACTGCTGCTGGGGATGGGGCTTCTCCTGTAATTGGGTGGCCGGTTGGTTGCCCAGGATTGTTTCTCTGCTTGGTGTCTCTCAATCCTTTGCAACAGGTTTTTGTAGGCATGAGCGACAATCCAGTGAGCAAGCTGATGTAGCTCAGGCCATAGTTCTGGAGTTTCAAAGAGGTCCAGCATCGCTTCTCTTAAGTCCCTTAACTCCCAGATGTGAATGTCCCGCTGGCAGCCAAAATTAGCATCATGGCAAAGGGCATCCCACACCAGCCCTTGGCCGACAAAACTATAGCCTGCAGATGGTTAGTCAATGTGCAACAAGTTGTGATACAGCCATGTGCCAGTCTCAGAATGGATGGGTATGGATTCCATTTGGCCATGGACTGCTCCCCCAGGATCAACTTTTGTAGGGCCCATAGGTCTGCAGAGTGTTTCTGGTTGGCCACTAACTGGTTTAAAGGATCAGGGCGTGCTGTCCTTCCTGCTATGCCTTCTTCTGTGGTGTCCCAGGTGGTTGTTTGGACCTTCGTAAAGAGAGAGGAATCCCCCCACTGCCACCAGTGTAATGGGAACCAGGAAACCCAGGTAGTCCCTGCTCTTCATGCCTGGCTTATCTCTCTGTCATGTGGCTACAAAGGGGTAGCCATGCCAGTCCAATTCATCAGGATCTGAGGAATGAGAGTTAAAGGGGTCTCTTTAGAACATTCCTAGAAAAAGACACACCACAGAAGTTGTTGTAGTCCATGATCACTCTGTCTCATCTTTACTGGAACTGCCCATTGTTTATATAGCCAAATTTCCAGGAAAAATGGGATGTGAAATGCAGTCAGGACAGAACAGATTAACACAATTAACACATAGCACAATGGAAGTAGGTTTTACAGTCAAGCATGGCACCAGACTAATCTTGTCACACAGTCATCAACGATGAATACACAACAGTGGGAAAAGGATTAGAGATGTAACACCTGATCAATCATGGACCAGACAGTGAGACACATACAATTAGAGACCATAAAGTGATAACACAAAAATACCATAATTTAACCTCTGCAAGCCCATGTCAACTTGGTACAAGTAGAGTTTGCAGCGCTCCAAAAGGAATATATGTAAAAGAAAGACAGAATAAAACGTATCTAAGTGTAGTATTTCTTCATCAATAATTGTATATATGGTAAATTCAAATAGAAAGGGACTGATGGTCGTAGTCAAGACAAGTACAAAGACTTCCAATAAAAAAATAATAATGATTTATTAAAAATTATAAGTGTAAAATATAAAATACTCTGTGGTCAAAACCACAACATTATGATAGGAAACCATGTATCCAATAAAACAAAGTAATTCCTTCCGATTAGTTGTTATATAGTAGCAATGGATGGACTGATAAAACAGTCAAAGTAACATTTTGGGACTAGTTACTGTATAATGGCAGTGAAAAGGCTAAAATAAGCAACAAAGGTAATAGCAGGGGATGCCCGATCCCAATCGGCTAGAGCAGTCCTATGTGTGCCCAATATCGCATTCACCCCGTGCACGCTACCCCTTTGGTAATGCGCTTACTTGTAGCCTTCTTGATCTTTGTGCGGTATAAAAATAGTCAAAGGAGTTTCTCCGCCAGATGCCTCTGGATATCCGGAACTGCCTGTTTCTCGGCGTGCAGACCGATTCCTCTGGCTCTCTCTCGCGGGTTCCAACTCCACGTGTCTCCAACGCGTTTCGGGACTGGATAGCGTCCCTTCCTCAGGGAAGATACCGATTAGTTGTCAAAGAGGGCGTTCCACTTTCAATCGCCCTCTTTAACTCTTCTGCATTGTCACTCATAAATTGTGGGTTGGGCTATAGGACCCGTTTGTGATCCGCTTGTCATTCAAGGGCTATAGGTTCAAAGTCCTTCCCACTTAAAAAGCACATAAATTGGAAGTGTATACACTGCATACTGACAATATAAATGTATACATCATATATTATACAAGAAAATGGATTAAATTCACTCATACATTCAAATCAATGGTCTCATGTGTGCTGGAAACACCTATCTGGAGGTTGTGTCAGTCTCCCATTATAGGAGACTAACTGGATCTCACCTAACTCTTGGAATTAGTGTTCTTAAAATCATGTACTGTAACATGAAAAATAAAAATCAAAAATATGATTAAAAATCAATATTCCCAGTTATTTTTTCTTCCTGTATCACTATTGGAGCTATCCCTATCATATTAATTTGTTGTTAAATGTTACCTTTATAATATCTTTTATATGAAATAGATAACTTTCCTTATAGGGATTCCGCCTCCTAGTGGAAATATTTGGGTTCATAGTAGAAGTTGGAAGATGAGTGAGTTAAAAATGTGTCTATATGATGTCAAAATAATTCTAATTTCCTGACTATATGCATTATTATGTACTATTTATATTTTTAAGTGTTTTAACACTCCTAATTCGGAGATTGCATTGTTGTTCTATTCATGAATGCTTCTAAAAACACCACAAGTCCATCTCTTCATTTAGTCCTGTTGGCTTCATAGATTGTAACTTGAAGATCCAGAAAGTTTCTCTCTGGGCTAGGCGTGTAAAGCGCTCTCCTCCTCTTGGGTGTATAGGAATATAGTCAATGATTTGTAATTTGATATTTTGTAGATCATCCTTATGATGTTTCCTGTAATGCTTAGATATACAGTGAGTGGTGGATTGTTTAAGAATGTTATTTCTGTGTTCTCTAAATCTTTCTTTAACGGGCCTTGTGGTTCTTCCCACATATTGACGTTTACAGGGACATTCCAAAAGATAGATTACATAACTGGTGTTACAGTTAGCGAAATGTTTTATTTCGAATTTTTCTTTGGTGTGAGAAGATTGGAAATAGATATCTACTGTGTTTAGATGTTGACACGTAATACATTTCATGTGGCCACATTTATAATTACCTTTAACTTCAGTAGTTTTTCTTATACTGTTGGTATCTACTTTACTTGATTTTTTTAACATACTTGGAGCCAATTTCATCTTTAAATCTTCTGATTTTTTGAAAACTATCTTAGGCTTGTCTGGTATGATTTTCCTAAGGTATTTATCTCCTTTTAATATATTCCAATGTTTTTGTATTGTCCGGCTTATCTTATCTGCTCCTCCCGTATATTTAGTGATGAAAGGAATCTTAGGTGCCTTCTCATTTTCTTTATTTTTTTGTCCTGCATCTTTTTTTGATAACAGTATTCTTCTATCCATTTTGTTCACCTTCTGAAATGCCCCTTCTATAATCGTAGTCTGATATCCTTTTTCTTTAAATTTCTTCTTTAAATCTTCTGCTTGTTGTTCAAAAATTTCCTGTTTGCTGCAATTTCGCTTAATTCGTTGAAATTGCCCTAGTGGGACATTATTCAACCAGAGTTTCTTATGGTTACTGGAAGCTTGAATATAGCTATTTGCTTCCACCTTCTTGTAGTGGGTTTTTGTTTCTATGGTGTTATTTTCTCCAATGGCACCAGACTAATCTTGTCACACAGTCATCAACGATGAATACACAACAGTGGGAAAAGGATTAGAGATGTAACACCTGATCAATCATGGACCAGACAGTGAGACACATACAATTAGAGACCATAAAGTGATAACACAAAAATACCATAATTTAACCTCTGCAAGCCCATGTCAACTTGTAGTTCAACAGGGGTCCAGCATCTGTTACATGTATTATAAATAAATGATACATCAAGCTTCTCATATATTGGGATTATCACACTATTTTTCACTAAATAAAAAGTTAATACCCCAAATACTAATATTGAAGAAAATACAATGACTCATGAAAAAAATTATATATATAAAAAAATAGTGTCTAATAACTATAGTCAAATGAATCTCAAGATTAAACTGTAGTGAATAATTAACTGATGAGTATACTATATGTGAAAAAAAATTATGCTAATCAAAAAGCAAAATCTTATTAATATTGATAGTGAAGTGATATAATAAATGTTATAAATCAAAAAGTGATGAGAAATATTTGGGAAATATGGCAAAATGGAATAATAGTATAATCAAATTTTTAAGGAAATGACAAGTATCTATAAGAAAACACTCAAATTATAGTTTCATTAAGTCACCAAAGGTCAATGCAATCCAAAAGGTAAATCTATATTGCTCCTTTCATCAGTAATGATTTCTCCAAGTCTCCCTTACAGATGTCTATCTTTACTTCTAGAATCCAACAAAGGAGCATTCTAGAATTTGAATCATGCTGTGGTAGAAAATGTTTGACCACACATAAAAGTGTTTGAATGTTTTGCTCTTAATATGAATAGGTGCATTCTTAATATTATTACTATGTTTGCCTAATCTAACACATTTTTTAGATTCATTCTTTAGATTACATAGACCAGGGCTTAAAATTTTAAGTCCTTTGGTACTAGCCAGACCTGAAAAGTTACTCGCCACTGCAAGCCATAGCATACCTACCAGGGCTGAATTTCTACTCGCCAGGGCTAAATTTTCATTCGCCATTGGCTAGTGGCGAGTGGAAATTTTGAGCCCTGCCTTACACCATTTCAAGTAGAGATAGATTTAAAATTCAGCCAAAAAGAGCCTTATTGGATCTATAAATAAATGATTTGTCTTTCATAGTAAAATTGCAGAGCTGAGTGTCCAAATCTGTCTTTAGTTGTCTTATTTTTATTCATGCAAATGCCTGTTTTGCAATGAAAGAACCATTAGGAAGTGATATATTGGTTAAAATTAAAGAATGGATAAAGAGACTGTATGTTAATATATCACCCAGATTTTTGTTACTCCTATAACAAAAGGAAGATTTATCACTAAGTAGATGTCTCTGTATAGTATCCAAAATTAGTATATTTAAATTTTTGGAAATTACATAGTTAACATATCCAGTGTCAGACCCATAAAAAAGTAATGTATCTAATTGTAGATTCTTCATTTTTATCTTTTTTATGCACTAGAAGACTACTTGTATCAGTTCTCAGGGCTATATTATATGCTTTTTAATGCTTCCATTAGAATACCCCCTTGGTGTAAACTTTCTCTTGATTTGTTAGAACACTGTTTGAATAGGGGGTATTTTAGAACAATTCCTAGGTATCATTTAGTCATTTGCTGGTATATATACATTATTGTTACAGTTTCTACTCAGATCCATCGAGGAGCTTTAGGGGTTTATGTTTTATATCCAGGAATGAGGAACGGACCAAAGCTTGTGTCACTGGCCGGGTTTCAGATAGCCATCATAGTATGTTCTCATGAGAATTGAGCGAGGAGCAGCAGATCTGATAACCTAGGGTTACCCTGTAGGAAGCAATTAATCATAAGATCTCTTCACTTGTGAGGAGAGGTTATCATCCAATCAATAACCCTCGGGGATACTCCTGCATGCTTGTATCAGCTACAGACATACAGATTGAGGAGGCTTTCTGAGAACTGACAGGCACGGAACTCTGATTCAAGGGTATCATTTCCTGACATACTGATAACTATGTGCCTTAAGAGGTAGATGATCACATATATAGATGTATAGCAGTTTCATGTGCCACTGTCGCAGTGCTTCGGTTTATTGCTTAATACTTCTACTTCAATTTTATTCCCATGGTTCTAGAACTGTATATAGTGTGTGTAGATTATACAGTAGCCTATCAGTGACTTACTGCAGGGTTCACCCTAAGTGATGTGGATTTCTCTCGCAAAATGCAAGTCATGTAGGAATGGAACAAGCTCTGATGACTGAAATGACAATGGGAATCACAGCTGATATAGTCATCGTATGTAAAGATGACTGACAGACATCTACCTGTGATACCCTGTATCTAGTATCAGTGTACTTTTGAAACATGCATGCTGCACAATGTGAGGGAGACCCGCACTGGGAAGACCAGCAGACATTCTTAACACTGGTATCTAAGTTAGAGTGGATACACAGCTCACCCATACTGATTTAGATTATTTTATTTATTCCCGATTGTGGTATTTTGTATATTATTTAAAATCATGTATAGGTAACATTAGATCATGACACTGAGTTAAGCTATGTTACGTCACAAGTCTGTTACATCTTCAGCTTTGTTTTTAACTCAATATTATTTTTTCACTTGATGTATGTTAGAATTCAGTGCATAAAAATATAATTTGCATTTGATTTTCGATCATCCACTTTATATACACTTTGGGCGGGATGTTTGAGTTATTCACGAGTCACAAGATACAAAGTTTGGTTTGGCAGTGTTTGTTATCTGGATAAAGATCCCGGTGTGGGATCGAAACGTTCATTCTTTATTAAACTTCGTTGCATTTGCTGAGAATGCTCCCTTTTAAAACTCTATATACACATTACTATTGAGTAATAATTTATACAGTATATTTGTTTTTTGATTGTACAAGGATTATTAGCAAAACAAAAAATCTTTCAACCTGATAGCTCTAAAAAAATGTCTCTGTTTGAAAATAATTAGACCTCAGCACAGGAACAAATTACATCCTCTTTGAGAGAAATCCCACCTGCTCCACAGTTAAAACTAAAGATATTAACTACCAGAGGGGGAGAACTGCATCTCCCTGTGTTGATCTTAATATAGTTTTCAACCTTCTTCTGCTGTTTCTTCCCCCTTTTGGTTTTTGATTCTTCTAAAATATCTCACTGCTCTGTTGGCACCCAAGCAATCAGAGACATAATCACTTTCAGAACTATCAATGACTGAGATCCTCCCTTAGTTAGATCCATATTTTGATCTCTCACCAGGTTGTCTCGCTTCTGCAGCCCATCTCTATACCCTATTCTGAATACAGTTTAATGAATCTCTGTCAAATTATATTTCTTTCTTTCTTCAATTTTTTAATTCTTTAAATTAACTTAAGATCATGCATTAAATAAAGTTCCAGTCTCAGTATTTTGCTACACATCTATTATTTGCAATTTGCTATTTTTTCTTTTCATTACTCTTACCTTTCTAATCATTTATCGTTTTAATTTGATGGTTTATTCCTACAAAACTGACTTTCTCTAAGTTGAATTATGTATATCCTACTACTGGCACATTGCATTGTGCACATGTTTCTTGGTTTTGTACTTGAACATTTGCTCTGTATGTACTAATTTTTTTTCTTTAAAAGCTCAATAAATTGTCTCCCCAGCTAACTTTGTTAATGTGACACTAAGCTTGTCTGTCAAAGAACCTATCAATACCACTTGCTGACCAAGTATATATTGACTGAATGAAAAAGCATACCTTTGATAAACTGAAATAACATATATTGGTTTATTCACTAAGGGATCTTTCATAACTTTAATTTAAAAACCTACAAAACACCACACAGTCAACACTTTGTGAACTACAAGGGAAAGAAAAGTTATTTGTAATGTTTTGATAGCTTTGCAACATTTCTCAACATCTCTGTGGCTATAGAATTGCTACACCCTTAAAGAAAAGCTCCATAAATTTAGTATTTTAAAAAAATCCATCCTTTTCATCTTATGACAAAGAACATTTCCCCAAGGATCTCATTACATGAAGTTTAGTAGTGCATTGCTTTCATTCAGAATTTGTCTTTACAGTCTCTAAGAAAACCATGACATGCTGTTAGATGGACAATGTAATATGCTTTCCAAGAAATACAGTTGTATTATGTGTAATGTGGTGGTTACCCAAAAAAGTCATATATATATATATATATATATATATATATATATATATATATATATATTTAAAGTTGCCTATTCCTTAACCTTTTAATTACCATAGTGATGAGAAACAAATTGCAAAGTAATACATTTCCTAACAGCTGTGCTTAAAGGTTGAAAGCAGTCCAAATGCTAGTAAATGTTTGTTTAGGAGATAATTATTTATTTTATTCACTGCTCCTTTTGATGATTTTAGTTGATATCTTTATCCAGCACTGTATGTAAATAACTTAATCTGCATAGAGTTTCAGCTGGAAGGTGACCTCACCACAATGGACAGTGAATCACAGTAACTGATTATTTTTTATTAGTCAATCATTAACTGCATTTTGACTGATTAAGATATAAAATATTTTAATGTTGAACAGAGCTACTCATTTTTTAAAGGGATAGTAATACTTCGTTTTAACTTTATTTTATTTTGTAGGCATTAAAAAAAACATGAAGAATGATATATGTCTTATCTCTCAAACCTTTATGGTTTATGAGATATTCACAAACAAAGTATCCCCCCCTGTTCAACCAGATCAGAAGGGAGGTGCCCAGGTAGACTGCAGAGAGGGACAATCTTCAATTAAGATAAGGGAAAAAGCTGAAAAACTTGTCAAGTGGGGAAGGGCTTTCATTGTTTTCATACAAAGAAAATTGTCCCCTTCTGTTATCTGTCTGGTCATACAACCAGATTCACATCTGAGAAGAGATGGCTTACACTAGGTAAAAGGGGCGGGAGGGGAACTTTGCTTGTGAATATCTCATAAACCATAAAGGTTTGAGAGATAAGACTTATATCATTCTTCATGTTTTTTTAATGCCTACAAAATAAAATAAAGTTAAACCGAAGTGTTACTATCCCTTTAAGTAGTAATGAGTACAGTTTGAATGCTCAAAGTCCTGAAAACAATGGCCATCTAATCTATGCTCATCATGAAAAGAGAACTGCTGTCATTACTTAATTACTCAATCATTCTATGAGTATGAACACCAGTAGCAGTTATTTTTTATTCAAGTATTCAAAAATTATTTTATTATGATAAGTTTGTATCAGACATAATGAGTGACAATTAAATGATATGTATAACACTCTCTGCCTTTGAGATAAATATTTTTAAATTATATTTTGGAGATGATGCAGTCTAATTTCAAAAATGTAAAATCAATGCAAATGAATTTTATCAGATTCATCAAATTGTACCCTTCTGTTGCTGTTATTGGTATTTATTAACTTTGATATATAGTATACTGTTTTATCTTATTTTTGTAGACTTACTAGCTCAAGCCGGTGTCTGTTTAACAGGAAATACCTCAGAGGAAAGATATGCACTGTAGTATGTGTTGGGAAAACGTTAAAATAAAAACAATATCATGATAATTTTGGATAAGAGATAATGAGTTACTATTAAATGATATATGTAATATTTTCTATTCCTTAACCCTTTAGATGTCTGTTAATTCTCATAACATTATGGGGTCCATTAACACCTTGCAATATATACTTTATGTAAATGTGGGGGTCACAAACATCCACATTGTCAATAATTTTAATCATATTGGACTGTGTAACACTTCATTGTGCTGCAAGCCAAAACTCAAAGGAGTAAACACCTAGTCTACCAACAGAGATAGCAAAATAGATCTGTGAGGTCACTGACACATACTCTGAATGCAGCAAGGCCATTGTATAATAGAGGTAGGGTAGAGAAGGCAACTGGCATTTTTATTATTAGTGTTATGTAGTGTTTGAGAGTTTTATTGCACTGGAAAGAGGCATGCTGGTATCATTTAACCAATGACATGCCAGGACTGTTATGGGTCCTTATGAGAACCCATGACGGTCTTGATACGTCATGGGTTGTTAAGGGGTTACACATACTTCCACCACCCCTACCACCTCCACAAGTCATGTCATTAAATCAATAAAGTTAAATAGTTCTTCTACTGTGTACTGCCATCCCACACTTACAAAGACATCAAAACCTGCCCAAAAATAATTTAAAAGTATGCCTATGGAATAGTAAACGTCCCAAAATGTTCTTAGAAGAACTGATGTCATGTGTTGCACCTTGCTGAATATCCCAAGCCACAGTTATTGTCCAAGGATGTTGTGCCAATATTCTTAAGCAGAAGGTTAGTGTTGTGGGCAAAGGACAAAGGCACTCAGCATTCTAACAATTTCTTCAATTTATATATTGCTGTAGGACTCACAACTTTTACTTTCAGCTATTTAGTTCTCCACTTCAGCCCTCAGAAGAAGTAATATTGTGGTAGGAAATGTTGCAGTCATACAAAACGTAGGCAAAATGAATTGTCATTGATGAAAACTTTTTTTTGTGAAAGATCATGCGGGAAATTTTTCTGACTTTTCACTTATATCTACCCCTAAAATTGGAGGCCTGTGAGAATGCTTGGTACGCCCATGCAAAATGTATTCTATCCAAAACTTTCTTATCTTTCCCCCATCCAATAACAACCCACAACCCCATAAATATATCATATTTACATCTCACCTTCCAAGCTCAGAGATTTGGGCCTTGATTTCAATGTCCCCTACGCAAAAAAAAACCCTGCCATCATTTTTTCGATCACTGTAAGCAATGTAAGGGAAAATCGGCACCCAGTTTTTTGGGGAACAGAGTCCCTTAACACATAATTAAACAGCCGACCATCAATTGAATATGCAAAAAAGCAAAAAAAAATTAAGTCCCCAGTGGATATATTGATATGGGGCTCTAAGCCCCATATCAGTACACCCAAAGCACTCCAAAAATGTGTCCAGTGTGAGTAGAATTATTCCTATGAGTGCCAGTGGGGTATGCTTACTCCACTGGCACTCACAGGGTTAATCCAACTAAATTACAAAACAACAGCTTCTGAAAAGAAACACTTACTACTAATCCTGATGCCCAGCGGGGTCTTCAGCACCCTGGTCAGCCACCATCCTTCTACATGTTCTTTCTCTCCATCTTCTTTCTTCTGTTCCTTCTTACATTCACAGTCTTGTAAAAGAAAGATGTTAACTGTGTGCCCTAATGATAACTCGGACATATGTGCATAGTTTAACCTCTTGAGTGCCAGAGGGGTATGCAATGCCAAACAAATAAAAAGATTTCCCCATTTTTCCATTAATAACTTATCTATCTGTTCCAATAGAAAATTAAACTTTAATTTGAAAAATTGATCAAAATGAACATGCCCTCTTTTTGTTCTCCTCCTCTGTCTTTGGCGGGGGGGCAGTGAAAGGAATAGTAGATAGACACCCCCCAAGTACTTCATGGGCCTATGCCCATTCCAGTGTGAGAGAATTTTGAACAGAGACTGCTTTTTTAGATGGGAAGTCTCTGTTCAAAATGACTCACAGCCATTGGCTGGGAGGTGCATAAGCACACAACTTTGAGTGGGGAATTGAAGGAACCTGCCCATTTAAAAAAGGCAATCTCTGTTCAAAATTCCCTCACACTGGAATGGGTATCGGCCTGTGAGGTACTTGGGGGGGGGGCAGTGACAGAGGCTGAGAATATGAAGGGGCATGTTCATTTTGATCAATTTTTCTTACTATAGATTAATTTTCTATTGAAACACATAGATAGCTTATTAATGGGGAAATGGGAAAATGTTTTTATTAATTTGGCATTTTCTACTTTTTTAGCTCGGACATATGTGCAATGCTTAATGTTTTGAGTGCCAGAGAGATATGCAAAGCATTGCAGAGTACCCCTCTGGCACTCAAGGGGTTAAACTATGCACATATGTCCAAGTTATGTTTGGGGTACACAGTTAACATTTCTCTTTCTTTTACAGGACTATGGATGTAATTATTGCTGCTATTTAGTGGCATTTTAGGAACATAACACAAAACTGGCTTTTGGTTACAAGTCCTTTTCTGTGGCCCAACATCTGTTGTGCTTGAAGGGAAATTGAATAGCTCCACTAGCTCCACTAACAGGATGTTATCCAATTTTGACCTGCTGGCTGATTTTGCTGGGACATTTAAATCTAGGCCTTGGAGTCATCTGTTTCACTCCCCAAATCCAGGCCCTTCAAAAATGTAACTGGTTCTATAGTGGAAATTTCTCACTTATCAATCACGTCCTTCCAATTCTAATTGGTTCTTCTGCCGGGTTAATCTTCCTAACGCATTCCTCTTTCAATATTTACACTGATTGCCTTCATGTTCCTCCTAGAATTAATTTAAAAATCAAAGTTCTAATCAGCTAGGGATGGGTGAAAAGTCCCATTTTGTTCCCATGAGAATTGCTGCGCAAAAATATCAGAATTTGCCACTTATTCTTTGGTAATCCCCACCCATAAAGAAACCATAGAATTGCAACCTTTTCAATATCACCACAGATTTTCCTGTGAGAACTGTTCCCATTTTCCCATTTTCTATAGAGGTGAGAATTCTCACCTCCATAATGTAAAAAACATGGTACTTCACTCATGCACCATGGTGTAGATAAGGCATAAGTGAGATAGTGAGAAATTAGAAAAAAAGAAATAAAATTATTTGTTGGTGCTTGCTGGAGTGAACAATGCAAAAGATGAGCTACAGAGGTGCTGATGCATAATCTGAGGTGAGAAATTCAGCAGCATAAGCAGTAGGGAAGGATTGAGCTCAATTACTCCAGCAAATTCTAGAAATAGCCAGCCAACCTCTTGCCCTGAGATCTGGCTAAGTATATTAAGAAAGGGGATACTGGATACTATGGGTGTTTGCAGTAGCAGTGACACAGGGATGCTGCCTGTACTACTGTTGCCATTGTTATTGGGCCATCTCTGATAAGTGCGACAGCCCATCTGTCACATTTGTCATCACCTTGTAGAGAGGAACAAGAGACTGGTTGTGGTGATGACTCACATGGTGGTAAACCTGGTGGTATAGAAAATAGCATGAGAGCTTTCTTGGCTGAAAGTAATTTAGAATGGGACCAAGAGATACAGTTGGGAATGGACATTATCACAGCCATCAGAGACATTATGCTGCCAATGTACTTTGTGCTGCTAAATTGCCTGAGACAGAACTGGTCATCAACAGCAGGCTGATGACTAGGCTATTTTATCACTGTCCACCATAGATTTGGGTAGTAGTGGTGATATGGGATAGGTAGCTGTAGATGTGGTTCTACTTTCCACTCCTCCTGACTAGTGATGAGCGAGCATGCTCGGCCGAAGCTCGGTTCGGCTCGAGCATCGCTCTGCTCGGCACATGGCGGTACTCATACGAGTACCGCATGTGCTCCCCCGCCATGTTCGGGTCTCCTCCCCGCACGTTTCGCGGCTGCTGCGCAGCCAATAAACGTGCGGGGAGGCTCTGACATCAGTGTAATGCCAGCAGCCATGTTGGCTGCTGGCATTACACTGATTGGCTGGCCAGAACCCGTGATCTTAGCCAGGGAGAGATGAGGATAGGAAGGGAAAGTCAGTGTAGGGAGAAGAAAAGTGCGTTTGAACAAGAAAAAGACCCAAAAGTCCTTTTTAGGACTATTGTGTGTGGGGGCAGCACATATATTTTGTTTTGGGGGGCAGAGTTTAAAAAAAAAACGTCACATATTCCGTTCACTGTGCCTAGCCGCAGATTAGCAGCACATTCTGTTTAGTGTGCAAAGTTTCAGATTAGCAGCACATTCTGTTTAGTGTGCAAAGTTGGAGATTAGCAGCACATTCTTTTTAGTGTGCAAAGTTGCAGATTAGCAGCACATTCTGTTTAGTGTGCAAAGTTGCAGATTAGCAGCACATTCTGTTTAGTGTGCAAAGTTGCAGATTAGCAGCACATTCTGTTTAGTGTGCAAAGTTGCAGATTAGCAGCACATTCTTTTTAGTGTGCAAAGTTGCAGATTAGCAGCACATTCTGTTTAGTGTGCAAAGTGTAAAAAAATAAAAGTCACTTATTCCGTTCACTGTGCCTAGCTGCAGATAAGCAGCACATTCTGTTTAGTGTGCAAAGTTGCAGATTAGCAGCACATTCTGTTTAGTGTGCAAAGTGTTAAAAATAAAAGTCACATATTCTGTTCACTGTGCCTAGCCGCAGATAAGCAGCACATTCTGTTTAGTGTGCAAAGTTGCAGATTAGCAGCACATTCTGTTCAGTGTGCAAAGTGTAAAAAATAAAAGTCACATATTCCGTTCACTGTGCCTAGCCGCAGATAAGCAGCACATTCTGTTTAGTGTGCAAAGTTGCAGATTAGCAGCACATTCTGTTTAGTGTGCAAAGTGTTAAAAATAAAAGTCACATATTCTGTTCACTGTGCCTAGCCGCAGATAAGCAGCACATTCTGTTTAGTGTGCAAAGTTGCAGATTAGCAGTACATTCTGTTCAGTGTGCAAAGTGTAAAAAATAAAAGTCACATATTCCGTTCACTGTGCCTAGCCGCAGATAAGCAGCACATTCTGTTTAGTGTGCAAAGTTGCAGATTAGCAGCACATTCTGTTTAGTGTGCAAAGTGTAAAAAATAAAAGTCACTTATTCCGTTCACTGTGCCTAGCCGCAGATAAGCAGCACATTCTGTTTAGTGTGCAAAGTTGCAGATTAGCAGCACATTCTGTTTAGTGTGCAAAGTGTTAAAAATAAAAGTCACATATTCTGTTCACTGTGCCTAGCCGCAGATAAGCAGCACATTCTGTTTAGTGTGCAAAGTTGCAGATTAGCAGCACATTCTGTTTAGTGTGAAAAGTGTAAAAAATAAAAGCCACATATTCCGTTCACTGTGCCTAGCCGCAGATAAGCAGCACATTCTGTTTAGTGTGCGAAGTTGCAGATTAGCAGCACATTCTGTTTAGTGTGCAAAGTGTAAAAAATAAAAGTCACTTATTCCGTTCACTGTGCCTAGCCGCAGATAAGCAGCACATTCTGTTTAGTGTGCGAAGTTGCAGATTAGCAGCACATTCTGTTTAGTGTGCAAAGTGTAAAAAATAAAAGTCACATATTCCGTTCACTGTGCCTAGCTGCAGATAAGCAGCACATTCTTTTTAGTGTGCAAAGTTGCAGATTAGCAGCACATTCTGTTTAGTGTGCAAAGTGTAAAAAATAAAAGTCACTTATTCCGTTCACTGTGCCTAGCCGCAGATAAGCAGCACATTCTGTTTAGTGTGCAAAGTTGCAGATTAGCAGCACATTCTGTTTAGTGTGCAAAGTTGCAGATTAGCAACACATTCTGTTTAGTGTGCAAAGTTGCAGATTAGCAGCACATTCTTTTTAGTGTGCAAAGTTGCAGATTAGCAGCACATTCTGTTTAGTGTGCAAAGTGTAAAAAATAAAAGTCACTTATTCCGTTCACTGTGCCTAGTTGCAGATAAGCAGCACATTCTGTTTAGTGTGCAAAGTTGCAGATTAGCAGCACATTCTGTTTAGTGTGCAAAGTGTTAAAAATAAAAGTCACATATTCTGTTCACTGTGCCTAGCCGCAGATAAGCAGCACATTCTGTTTAGTGTGCAAAGTCGCAGATTAGCAGCACATTCTGTTCAGTGTGCAAAGTGTAAAAAATAAAAGTCACATATTCCGTTCACTGTGCCTAGCCGCAGATAAGCAGCACATTCTGTTTAGTGTGCAAAGTTGCAGATTAGCAGCACATTCTGTTTAGTGTGCAAAGTGTAAAAAATAAAAGTCACATATTCTGTTCACTGTGCCTAGCCGCAGATAAGCAGCACATTCTGTTTAGTGTGCAAAGTTGCAGATTAGCAGCACATTCTGTTTAGTGTGCAAAGTGTAAAAAATAAAAGTCACATATTCCGTTCACTGTGCCTAGCCGCAGATAAGCAGCACATTCTGTTTAGTGTGCAAAGTTGCAGATTAGCAGCACATTCTGTTTAGTGTGCAAAGTGTAAAAAATAAAAGTCACTTATTCCGTTCACTGTGCCTAGCCGCAGATAAGCAGCACATTCTGTTTAGTGTGCAAAGTTGCAGATTAGCAGCACATTCTGTTTAGTGTGCAAAGTGTAAAAAATAAAAGTCACATATTCTGTTCACTGTGCCTAGCCGCAGATAAGCAGCACATTCTGTTTAGTGTGCAAAGTTGCAGATTAGCAGCACATTCTGTTTAGTGTGCAAAGTGTAAAAAATAAAAGTCACATATTCCGTTCACTGTGCCTAGCCACAGATAAGCAGCACATTCTGTTTAGTGTGCAAAGTTGCAGATTAGCAGCACATTCTGTTTAGTGTGCAAAGTGTAAAAAATAAAAGTCACTTATTCCGTTCACTGTGCCTAGCCGCAGATAAGCAGCACATTCTGTTTAGTGTGCAAAGTTGCAGATTAGCAGCACATTCTGTTTAGTGTGCAAAGTGTAAAAAATAAAAGTCACATACTCCGTTCACTGTGCCTAGCCGCAGATAAGCAGCACATTCTTTTTAGTGTGCAAAGTTGCAGATTAGCAGCACATTCTGTTTAGTGTGCAAAGTGTAAAAAATAAAAGTCACTTATTCCGTTCACTGTGCCTAGCCGCAGATAAGCAGCACATTCTGTTTAGTGTGCAAAGTTGCAGATTAGCAGCACATTCTGTTTAGTGTGCAAAGTGTAAAAAATAAAAGTCACATATTCCGTTCACTGTGCCTAGCCGCAGATAAGCAGCACATTCTGTTTAGTGTGCAAAGTTGCAGATTTGCAGCACATTCTGTTTAGTGTGCAAAGTGTTAAAAATTAAAAGTCACTTATTCCGTTCACTGTGCCTAGCCGCAGATAAGCAACACATTCTGTTTAGTGTGCAAAGTTGCAGATTAGCAGCACATATTCCGTGTAATATGAAGAAGGCGGGTAAAAAGGGACGGGGAAGTGGACGTGATCCTGATAGTTCAGGGCGCGGGTCAGGACGCGTAGAAACTGTGCCTGGTGCCAGAGCACGAGAAAGAAAGACATCCACCATACCTAGCATCATGTCTCAGTTTACAGGGCGTCGCAGGACATCACTCTCGAGGTTAGACCACTGCGAACAGGTGGTCGGTTGGATTTCAGGTGATACTGCTTCCAGTCGGTTAAGCACCACCCTGTCTTCCACCAAGTCCACTCTCAGTAGCCAAGAGTCTGGTCAACATAATCCTCACCCTGATCATCCTTCCTCCTACCATAGAGGGTCTGGTCAAAGAAGTGATCCCATACTGGGATATAGTGAGGAGCTCGTCTCATCACCAATCCTTCATTTGAACCTCTCTCCAAGCACGCTTGCAGAGGAACATGAAATCTTGTGCCCTGATTCACAACCTCTAGAGGGTACCCAATCACAAGAAGATGACAGAGGGGAACGGCATTTAAGGTCAAAGGAAGTGGATGATGATGATGAGACACAGTTGCCATCAAATCAACCACTATTACTGTCTCAAGACCTTGATGAGGAGGATGATATACAGTTGTCAATGACTGAGTATGTGGTGGGATCAAGAAATGAGGAGGATGATCAGAGTGAGGAAGTGGAGGAGGACTTGGTGGACGATGAGGTGACTGACCCCACCTGGGAAGGTGGAGAGCCGAGCGATGACAGCAGTCCTGAGGGTGAGCCATCTGCAGCACCGCAACAGGCTGGAAGAGGCAGTGGTGTGGCTACAGAAAGAAGGCGGACCGCTCCAAACCGGCCCGCAAATGTTCCACGGAGCACCCCCTTGCGTAAATCTCCCTTGCCAAGGGCTAGGTGTTCCGCGGTATGGCGTTTTTTTAAGGAAAGTGCGGACGACAAAAAAAATTGTAGTTTGCAACCTGTGCCACACCAGAATGAGCCGAGGCATGAACACTAGAAACCTCACCACCACCAGCATGATCCGACACATGGCATCCAAGCACCGTAATAAGTGGTAGGAACGCCCGGATCGCCAATCTGTGTCTGCAGGCCACACCACTGCCTCCTCTTCCCCTGTTTTCGGTGCCGGCCAATCGCCTGTCGAAGGCACAGGCCCGCATACCTCCCGCCCTGCACCTGTACCATCTGAAGCACCATCAGCGAACACATTCACTTCCCTGTCCCAGCGCAGCGTCCAAATGTCGTTACCCCAGGCATTTGAGCGCAAGCGAAAATACCCAGCCACCCACCCACAGGCCATAGCACTAACCTCACACCTTTCCAAATTACTGGCCATCGAAATGCTGCCATTTAGGCTTGTGGAGACTGAGTCCTTCCGCAGCCTGATGGCAGCAGCTGTCCCTCGGTACGCAGTCCCCAGCCGCCACTACTTTTCCCGGTGTGCCGTCCCCGCCTTACACCACCATGTGTCCCGTAACATCACCCGTGCCCTGACCAACGCAGTTACTGGGAAGGTCCACTTAACGACTGACACATGGACAAGTTCTTGTGGCCAGGGACGCTACATTTCCCTGACGGCACACTGGGTGAATGTCGTGGAGGCTGGGAGCGACTCGGACCCTGGGATGGCACAGGTGCTACCCACGCCGAGGATTGCGGGCCCTACCTCCATCAGGGTTTCCACCAGCACCTACGTTATTGGCTCCTCCTCCTCCATTTCCACCTCCGAATTCTCTGCGCGCAGCGCCACTCACCCATCAGCCGGTAGCTGGAAGCAGTGTAGCACTGCAGTGGGGAAGCGTCAACAGGCCGTGCTGAAGCTGATCTGCCTTGGGGACAAACAGCACACGGCCTCAGAGCTGTTGCAGGGGATTAGTCACCAGACCGAGCAGTGGCTCTCGCCACTCAACCTGCAACCAGGCATGGTTGTGTGTGATAATGGGCGTAACTTGGTGGCGGCTTTGGAGCTCGGCAAGCTCACACACGTACCATGCCTAGCGCATGTATTTAATTTAGTGGTTCAGCGATTTCTAAAAACCTACCCCAATTTGCATGATCTCTTGACCAAGGTGCGCCGCGTGTGTGCACATTTCCGTAAGTCATCAACAGCTTCAGCCGGCCTGTTGAAGCTGCAGAAGCGCTTACAATTGCCAGCTCACCGGCTGCTGTGTGACGTGAGCACGCGCTGGAACTCCACCTTCCACATGTTGGCCCGGCTTTGTGAGCAGCAGAGGGCAGTAGTGGAGTACCAGCTGTTACACGGTCGTCGCCTCTCCGTTCAACTTCCTCTAATCAGAAGTGAGGAGTGGGAATGGATGTCAGACCTCTGTGAGGTTTTACACAATTTTGAGGAATTGACACAGATGGTGAGCGGCGATAACGCTATTATCAGTGTAACCATCCCACTTCTGTGTCTACTGAAACGCTCGCTGCTCACAATTAAAACCGACGCTTTGCATGTGGAAGAGGTGGAAATGCGGGAGGAAGAGCTTACACAAGGTGATAGCCAGAGCACCCTCACTTCGTCTTCTCAGCGACAATTGGAGGAGGCGGAGGAGGAGGAGGAGGAAGACACGGTTGCCTCCGCTACAGAGGGTAGCCATGGAACTTTAGTTCCATCTCTTCAGCGTGGGTGGGCAGAAGAGGAGGAAGAGGATGAGGAGATTGAGAGTCATCCTCCTGGTGAGGACAGCGAAATCTTGCCTGTTGGTACTCTGGCACACATGGCTGACTTTATGTTAGGCTGCCTTTCCCGTGACCCACGCGTTATACGCATTTTAGACAACACGGATTACTGGGTGTTCACCCTTCTGGACCCCCGCTACAAAGAGAATTTCTCATCTCTCATTCCTCCGGTGGAGAGGACAAGCAAAATGGTGCAATACCAGAAGGTTCTTGTCGAAAAATTGCTCCAAAATTTTCCATCTGACAACGCTGGCGGCAGAGTACGTGCTACCTTGGCCAACCGAGAAGGGGAGAAAAGGGGAGCACACAGCAGTTCCGACAAAGGCAGGGCAACACTCTCCAAGGCGTGGGACACCTTCATGACACCCCGCCAGAACCCTCACCCTGATGCGCGGCCTAGTGTCACAAGGACGGAAATGTTTTTGAAGATGGTGAAGGAGTACGTAGCAGACCGTGTCAGCGTCCTCAATGATCCCTCTGTGCCTTACAACTACTGGGTGTCCAAGCTGGACACGTGGTATGAACTGGCACTCTACGCCTTGGAGGTGCTGGCCTGCCCTGCCGCCAGCGTTCTGTCTGAACGGGTATTTAGTGCTGCTGGTGGCATCATAACAGATAAGCATATCCGCCTTTCCACCGAAAATGCTGATAGGTTGACACTTATAAAAATGAACAAGGCCTGGATTTCCCCTGACTTCTCCACTCCACTGGAGGAAAGCCCCGGGGGAACATAAAGTCACTTTAGATATGTTATTTACAATGATGGTAATACTCTGTATTCCCATTCACTCCTTCCGCCCAAAAAATGGGTATATGGTTGACTCTCTTCCATATACCCTGGGATATAATTTTTATATAGGGCCAGCTCACCAGCGGGCCCTGTGATATAATTTTTATATAGGGCCAGCTCACCAGCATGCGCTGTTTGACAATTTTTGTATAGGTCAGCTCACCAGCGGGCCTTCTCATATAATGTTTTATTGGGTCAGCTCTCTAGCGGGCCCTCTCATATAATGTTTTATAGCGTCAGCTCACTAGCGGGCCTTCGCATATAATGTTTAGGATGGTCAGCTCCGCAGCAGACCCTCACCCATAATGTTTTAGATGGTCGGCTCAGCGCACGTTTCCCTCTTAATCATGGCCCCAGTTCAGAAAAATCGAGGAAATTTTTTGCAGAATTTGCCTCTGCGCACGTTTCCCTCTTAATCATGGCCCCAGTTCAGAAAAATCGAGGAAATTTTTTGCAGAATTTGCCTCTGCGCACGTTTCCCTCTTAATCATGGCCCCAGTTCAGAAAAATCGAGGACATTTTTTGCAGAATTTGCCTCTGCGCACGTTTCCCTCTTAATCATGGCCCCAGTTCCGAAAAATCGAGGAAATTTTTGGGAGAATTTGCCTCTGCGCACGTTTCCCTCTTAATCATGGCCCCAGTTCCGAAAAATCGATGACATTTTTTGCAGAATTTGCAGATGATATACAAGTAAATATACAGCAAATACTGTTTGGTAACAATTTTTCGCCTAAAGTCGTTTTTATCTTCCTTTTTGTGTGTTTTACGGTCAGTCTGTAAAAATGGCGTACTACGGGCGAAACATCGTTCCCAGCAGCGATGTTGGAGTCCAAGATGCATCCAGACATCCTCCCTATGCTGTCCCTGATCCATTTCTGTGGTGTTTCCATCATTTTCTGCCCTTTTCCTATGGACCAGGCACCCTCCCCTCATCAGAGCAGGGGGTGCCTGGTGTAATGCTCGAGTCCTCCCATTGACTTCAATGGGGCTCGGGTGCTCGGCCGAGCACTCGAGCCTCCGGGGGCGCTCGGTCAGAGCACCCGAACACCCGAGCATTGGGGTGCTCGATCATCACTACTCCTGACCCTAGTACTAGTGCTGCAGCTGAGGCACAAGAGCACCTGAGCCCGCCATTATATGTAAATCTTGTCAACCGGGGAAAGGAAGGACCACACTTTAGCATGTCTGCCCTAATTATCATATAAAAGGATGTAACCAAACTGGTGCATGAAATACATATGAAAACATGGCTCAAGAAAAGCATATCAAGTGGTGCTGTCACTGTGCTCCTTGTGCCTCCCCAGTTGTGAAAAGTACAGAGGGGAAGGTTATTGAGAAAAGTGTGTGAGGCAAGGAAAACCCTCCAGTTGTCCCAAACTTCAAAAACAGTGACAATAACCTATTTTAGGTCAGTTTAGGGATTTTTTTTTCTATCTCTCTCTTGGGTTCCTGCCTCTTGCTGTCCTGGCTGCATGTTCTCCCCATTGGTAGTGGCACGTATCTGACAATCACACATTGATGGGGGAGGGCAGATACCTTTCCTTGGTGTGTAACCTTGCTGGCCTCACCATTATACTTTTCAAATTGTATATCCCTCCACCCCTCTCTGACATTGTCCTGTGGGAAGCCCTAGAGTTCATCTCCTCCAGAACTGAACAATGCGTGGTTTGCATTGGCGACTTCAATAGTATCCTTGACCGGCTGGGGGGGTGGAGGACACCGGCTTTTGAGCCCTGCTGACCTTTGGTGATTGGGTGGGAGATATGGGACTGGTTGATGCCTGGCATATTTTTCACCCGACTGATCGGGGATACGCCTGTCATTTCTCCATGCATCTCTCCATGTCTTGAATTGACTACCCATTTGTCTCTGGGGATGATTGTAGGTGTGATATGGGGTGCGAGTATCTGTCTAGTGTGGCGTCATACCACTTGCCCATGCTGCTATCCTTGGACTTTGGCGGGTGTCCTGATCTTGCACCTGGACACTAACACCCACCAGGCTAACAATAGATGAAGTAGCTGTTCCCCACACTAGAGATTTCATGGTAGAGAAGACTCCTATATCCTGTTTATGTATGCAACACTATGCCTCAATCTTTGCTTCTCGGAACTGCTCTGTAATGCGTTTCCAACCCCTCTGACACTCAAAGGGTTAATAGTTCCAGATTGTTTTGAATCTGACAGCGGGTATTTGAGCATGGTGATAAGGCAGGGAAGATATTGGCCCATCTAGTGTTGTACACTCTTGATAGTCCTCAGATTCTCCTCATACGTAATGATGTTGGTCATCTACCTACCTCGGATGAAGAGAGACTTTTTTCAACATCTTCATCAATCCAGATTGAATAAATTGGTGGCAGATGCTTTACATCTCGGACTGCCCCTCCTGTGCTTTGCTGACTTATGAGGAAAGACAATAAATGGATTCTTCCGTCCTCTTGCGGGAGATGGTCAAGGCCATTTGGGCTATACCTAGTGGCAGGTTTCCCAGGGTGGATGGGTTACCTACTGAGCACAAAACTGGGTTTATCCCAGGCAAATCTATACACTCATCTCCAGCTTCATCATGACAACCAGGACCAGAGAACGGCCAAGGCTTTTGACTCCATGAAGTATGAATATCTATCAGCTGTACTTGATAAATTCGGCTTTTATCTGTTGGATCCATACTTTGTATGCCCAGCCCATGGGTTCTGTCCACACAGGAAGTTTCCTCTCTGGATTTTGTTCTGGGTAGGGGTACTAGACAAGGCTGCCTGTTATCGCTGGGAGTCTTCTCTTTGGTGATAGAGCCTTTGGCGACAGGTGTGTGGGCTGATCCTACTATCTCTGGTTTGTGTTTGTGGGACCATGTAAAAAGAACTTGCACTTTAGGCTGATGACATGCTCCTCTTCCTGCATGACACATGCATCTCCTTGCCAACCCTGTTACACCGTGTTGATACATTTGACCTCTATTCTGGGCTCTCCATTAACTAGTCAAAATACACCTTGTTTTTCCTGGACCAGATCCCAGACGATGACCACCTACGCTTTACTGCTATGCTAATCTCTGACTCCTTTAAGTACACTGTTATTATGGTTTCTTGCTCCCCCACTGTGCTCCTTTGAGACAACCGTGTCCCTATTATAGTTTACTACTGGAATAAGACGGGATTGTGGCAAACCTTGCCCCTAAATGTCATTGGGTAAGCCAATCTTATGAAGATGTTGGTCCTACACAAATTTCTGTACATTTTTCAGAACGTTTCGCATTCCCAAATCTTTTTTTTAAAGAACTGGATTCAATAACTTCACAGTTCCTGTGGAGGGGGGGAAACCTAGGTATAGCCTTACCTGATTTTTATCATTATTATCTTGCTGTACAGGGCCAATCTGCATTGGAGGAGTCTGCACTGAAGGAAGATCACAGTTTACCCCAACTTTTGACTTAGGGACTGACAGTGAGTGGCCCGATTATGACCATGGAGGGTGAGTATATCGGGCATGAGTCGAGGTGCAGGCAGTGATGGGCTGGAGGTCTGAAACACCTGCATGACCTGGACTTTTCTTTTATATCTCGCCCATCCATGTAATCACAGAACTTAGAATTGTCTATATTGATAATTGCTTGAAATCATTTGATCAGCTCCACAGGTCGACTTCTAATGCTTTTTGTGCTGTATCGCACTTCCTCAGAGAATGTTAATTGAGGTATCAGAGGCAGATTTATAGGTCAATACAAATTTAAATAGACCTATTAGAAGGCAGGTTACGTGACCACACCAGAATAATTAATAGGATGTCTAAAAAAAAATCTTAACTCTTGGATACCAGATAAATATCCTCTTATATCTTAAGAGATCTATTTCTATATTAAAATTTCAACTATGTAGAAACTAGAACATAGAACAACCAGATGAAGATTTTAAAAACTAAAACCTAAAAGGGATTTTTAAAGGGAATGAGAATGTATGAATAGTGTATATTATATACTTAGATTGCACCCATACACCTGGATAAGTATGCATATAATAATCTAAATATTAAATACATTTGTATGTGTCTAACTTTTCATTTAACCCATATGGTTGTAAGGTATTTAATTTATAGATCCAATAAGGCTCTTTTTGGCTGAATTTTAAATCTATCTCTACTTGAAATGGTGTAAGGCAGGGCTCAAAATTTCCACTCGCCACTAGCCAATGGTGAGTGAAAATGTAGCCTCGGCGAGTAGAAATTCAGCCCTGGTGGGTATGTTATGGCTTGCAGTGGCGAGTAACTTTTCAGGTCTGGCTAGTAGCAAAGGACTTCATATTTTAAGCCCTGGTGTAAGGTATGTGTTCCAAAGGGATCAAAATTGTACCCTTAATATTTTTATTATGATGTTTGCATAATGTCGAGTATTGCTCTTCGATGTTCCAGGAAGCATTCTTTTAATTTCCTTTTTGCTCTCCCTACATAAAATGTTTTACAGGGGCACTGAATACAGTTAACTGAATGTTTTGTATAGCAGTTTATATATTGCTTAATCTCACAAAATGACAAAATGAAGGCTTCCAATTACCGAAAGAGTACAAGATCCATCATTCCTTGCCAATAGGCGTTGCAGACCGGCAACAGCTTGGGCCCCATCCTGGCTACCAGACAGTGAGACATAGCTGGGTGGTCTGTTTGTTTGGTTCTAGTGCAGTGGAAAAAAGGCAGGGGGTCATAGCAGAAAAAATCATGAAAGTTGCACTTTTTTTGCTTGAATTCTCACAGAATGATTAAAGTGCAATTTTTCTCACATTTCTCTTTTTTTGGGGGCAAACATTTTTGACCATCCCTATGGCTGATTCATTGCTCCTGACCTGCTTATTGATGAGGAGATCAATTCAAAATTTGCCCCTCCACACTCTTCCCCTTCTTCTGATAAAGATGAAGATTAGTGATATAAAAAATTAGCTGTATCTGAAAGGTAAAGGCTCAGTCTTACACCAACTAAAAAGAGCAATAAAACTGTTGATACATTCTTTGAAATCAGCTTGAAAGCATTCCTAAAAGTACATAATCATCATCTAGGTTATCATCAGCACCTTCACTGCTTCCAAGTTCATCCCCCATCCAGCGACACTGACAACCTACTCCTAGTACTATTGCGACATCTAACCCCAGTAGTAGAAGTATTTGTGGTAGTAGTCCCTCAGGAACATCACCAGTACTTCCCTAAAAGCTAAACATGTCACTATCGGTTATCTTTGTAAAACAACATGCGAGTAGGGTGAATCAGAATTACATTTGGATGGATCTTCACTGAGATCTAACCTTAAGCATGACCACAGGTCTGGTTTGGAAACACACATGCATCATGTTAGAAGTACAATTAACAGAAGCAGTAGTATTCCTCAAAGTGAGACAACATTTGCCACTGTAACACTCATGTAATTCTATTACACAAATGCAAACTACTACAGAGAATGGCTCTAAGTTACATGGAGGTGTCACAGAACCCCCACACCCACCACCAACACCACCAACACAAGAATTATTAATTGCCAAAATACAGACAAAATGATTACCACTTGCATATTTTCCATCAATAACCAGCAGCACGCATTACCAGCATCATGTCACCTTCAGTGTTGCTTCTGGCACTACTAGTAAAGACCAGCTGCAGGGATATATGTGATATATAGAATAGTAATCAGTGCAACTTAAAGCATCGGTGAATACAAAGTACAGCACATCAATATATCTCTCATATATGACAAAAGTCATATAATGCCATGGATACAATTAATTAATTCTCTGCTTTTGCAACTTTTTTGTCTGAGAGTGCTGTGTCCTATGAGGCCAGGAGTATCCCAGGCTGAGTATACCTGATTTACACACACACACATATATATATATATATATATATATATATATATATATATATATCAGGTGTACTCAGCCTGGGATACTGCTGGCTTCGTAGGAGAAAGCACTTTCAGACAACAAAAGAATGGGCACTCTCTTATGTAAATAGTCACTTGGCAGTCGGTGGCAAAACGTAGATAGAAAACTTGAAGAGAAGACTACACTCACAGGTCTCAGTTCATGATCACAAATAGTGCTCTTTATTAGCCCTCTCAATAAAGACCACTGTTTGTGATCATTAACTGAGACCTGTGACGTCCGTCTTCTCAAGTTTTATTTATAGTTAGCAATATTTTAACACAGCAGCATAGCAAGAGCTGATTGTCTTAATGAGAGAGTTGGCTGTAGTGTATATGAATACTTGCCCCGCCCTGTATATAGATATGTTAAATTTAAAGTGGTAGCTCATTTGATTTGTTAGATTTGCCCACCATAGCAAAATGTCACCAAACAAACTTTTGAACCACATGCAAAATCAGTTGCATTAATTACAAAAATTATCTGTAAGACAAAGTATCCCAAACTAGATAAGTATAATTTAATTACATTTCCACAATAACCATATGCATATAATGATATATAAGCAAACCCATGTAATTTATACAGTGTAAATGCAACATCATGTAAGCTATACAGGAAATAGCACTGCAAGGGTTAATCAAAACTACAGATAGCTACACAGTACAAAACTATAAATGTAAATCCAAGATTTTGGATTTTTCTTTGTCTGTCAGAATCCTCTCCACATTGTAGTTATTATCCCAAAAGGCAACTCACAGACATCACAACACAATCTACACATGCAATTAGATTAGCATACATGAATCACAGTAATCTCTTAACCTCTGTTAATCTTTTACCCCAGTTCCTGTGTTTTCATGCACAGTTGAGTAGCTTGGCCTTGTTTGCACATCAGAGGTATGGCTTTTTGGCTGCAAGTTTTCCAAGAACAGACTTGTCTGGACAGTAGATGAGCATACCTGGGAACTTCCAGTCGAGGGCTACCCGGAGGGTAGTCCTCTGTTCACCAGGGGGTGACAAAAATGACGCTAATCGCGTCAAAAAGGGGCGGGGCTTGCCGCGAGGGGGGGGGGCTTAACCCTTTGAGTGCCAGAGTGGTACGGAATGCATTGCAAAGCAATGCATTCCTTACCACTCTGGCACTCAGAGGGCTGGGGACTGAGTATCAGCAGGAGAAAAAGCAGATGTGGCAGAGTTTCAATAGAAACTCTCCACATCCGGAGGAATCAGCCTCTGCCCCGGAGACCCGGTAAAGTTCTGTCAGAACCGGAGTCTCCGGGGCAAATCCGGAGAGTTCCCAGGTATGTAGATGAGTGTACCAGGATCCCACTTTTTCTGCCAATTCTGAGCTGATGGCACTGCTGGGCATCTCCCCATTGCCAAGGGAAGTAAGCATGATGTGTCTTTCCTTGGTCAACTACTGCATCTACAGTCCTCAGTGTTACCCGTTTCTTTGTACTTCTTCAAAAGAGCTTGGACAACACATCTGTCTGCCTTGAAATTTCTGCCTGGCAGAGACCATGCTGATGGAGTATAACTACCTTGTGTCTTGTTGCTGTGCTCAGTCTTGCCATAGTGTATGAGTTTTGACATTAAACTGTCTTAGGCAACCTCACCTTGTTAGCTGAGTTTGGCTGTGTCTCACCCAGTTTTATTCCTCCTACAAATCTGTTCTGTTTCAGTTAATGATTGTGTTTCAACCCACATATAAACTGATCATCATTAGCATCTGTTTAGTATAAATGTTCAGTCATACACCTGACTATATGGCTACAAAATCCCAGACTTTGTGCAAGAGTACCTATGCTGTTTTGAAGGCAAAGGCTGGTCACTTACACCAAATATTGTTTTGATTTAGAATTTTCTTCTGTTCACTCACTATAATTTTGATGAATATAAACTATTATCATGCCTATTTTTTAAAGCCTTTTTTACTTTACAGCATTTTTTCACATCTGCCTAAGACTTTTGCACAGTACTGTAAATGGAAAAAGAAGGATCATAAAATTGCTATAACTGTATTGTGTTATATCACATTTAAAGGAAGTGATATAGCTCATTATGAATTACCTGTTTAATATTTTAATAGAGAGTTTTAGTTAATGTTGAAAATTAATTGACTAATTATCTTCTAGACTAAGTACATAATCCATAAACTACCTATTACGAATCAGTTCATTATTTAAAACAGCAGAAAATGAAACATTCTAAACATTTTAGAGAATAACTTAATATTCAAGAAACGACCTATTACAAAGGTTATTCTATGAAATAACTAAAGTATGTAAGCATGCCTTCATTTTTGTAAATTATTTGCATTAACTAGGGTTTGTTAATACAAAATATTATTAATTCTAACAGCTATAATACCTACTGCTTTACTCATGTATTAACAGCAGTAACTGTATTAATGATGCAGTAGTTAATACTTATCACAGTCCTTTAAATGCATATTTTTATTCTAGCCACACATTTGACCAGTTTTATTCTGCTGTTTTTATTATATTTTCTATTTTCTAATGATATTTGTCTCTGCCCTATCATTCATTCCTCACTTTCATTCAGTCTCTAACACCACCTCTATTTGTATAGCTGTCTTTAAAATTTGAGATTGTCCTATCCAAGACATTAACACTATTACAATCCAAATACTGTCCAATCTCTACTGCTTCACTACACTGCTAAAGGGCATTATATTCACTCTACTGCAGTCTATACTGCATACACTATTACCAGACAAATCTGTATCACACACACCACTCTTCTAATAATGCTCCTCACTGCCAATCCTTCTACTGGTTCCCATTATCCTTTCATTTCCACTCACCCATCCACAACCCCATCAGGACTTCATTGGAAGGAATGAGTGAAACATTTCTACTGTGAATTTTCATGGAAAAACAACAATTTCCTGCTTTTTTTATGAACAACTCCTACCCATAGAAAATACATAAAATTTCTGCCTTTATGCCACTGCCAGCAAATTCCCAGTGAGAAATTTTCCATTTTTTTCTCCTATGTTTTCTATGACTGCAAGATTTACTGATACAGTATTACTTTTTCTGAAGGCTGAAGTGGAGAAATAAATAGCTAAAAGTAATATTGTGAGTCCTATAGCAACATATGCCTTGAAAAGAGTTTGTGCAGGCTGAGTAGCTTGGTCCTTTGCCCACAACACTAACTTCCTGCTTAAGTAACACTAGCACAACCTTGAACAATATCCGCAGCTTGAGAAATTCTAGTAGGGTGAAACACATGACATTTGTTCTTATAGCATCTGTTTTCAAAAAAAGAAAAGGGCAACATGTCAACAGTCAAAATTTTGTCAAGTTTACTATTCTACAGACATACTTTTGCTTTATTTTTGTGCAGGGTTTTGACTTCTTCTTAACAACTTAGTGTGGGGTGGCAGTACATAGTGGAAGAAATGTGTAACTTTACTGATTTAACATCAGTTGTGGAGGTGTTGCGGTGGTGGTGGTATATGCACGACTCTATGACTTTTGTCATCTTCAAATAAAACTCATACTCTACTACATCAGGAGCAGAAAATCTTGGCACACTCTATGTCAAATCAACAGCACTTTTATCACCAGGAACTTTTAGGAGTACTGCTGCTAGATGTGATATCTCTGACCTGTTGATAGTGTGTCTCTCAGTCAGACCTGTGCTTCAGGTGGGATTTCATTGAGGAGGTGCTTAGGTGTGAGCATGCTTCCCCCTTGCTCAGATGCTTCTCATACAAACAACAAATAGCAACATGCTTAGCTTTTGGATCCTGACTGAAGTATCTCCTACTGTGGACTTCATAGACTGCAGGGTTCCATCCTGAAGGGCTGCTACTACCACTGGGGCTAGATGTTGCTGCAATTGTACAACTACATGGTGTCACAGATGCTGAATCTCATTCCAACAGCAGCAGAGGCATTTGTTATAGCTAAGGTTGAGGATGTTGTGGTGTTGTGGTTGCTCAACACTTGTTGCCTGATTGGGATTTTGACAACGCTGCTGCTATCTGACAGAATGTGTATTTTTTCTGGAGCCTTTGCTGTAAGCTCTATGTTAAGTCTCTGTCAATTTCCTATTGCACAACACTGAGTAATAAGATGGCATTTTACAAATAAAGATAATAATAATAATTCCCTTGAATATTAGAGCCATAGCAATATATTGAGATGTCTCTAGCATGCAAGAGTTTACAATGCACTGACCTAAAATTACAATTTCATTTTTAATTTATCAGACATGCTTATTTTGAGCTGTAAAATAATCTGTTACACGTCTTGCTTTATTTGCAGTAAAAAAGGCAATTGAGTTAAAATCCAGAGGGGTGAAGATGTTACCTAGCAAAGAAAGCAACCACAAAAATTCTGTCTGTAAGTATTATTTCCATATTGAATGCACATATTCGAAAATAAGGACATTAAAGAAGATCAATGCTGGGGCAAATCAGTTGCACCATTGATTTAAATGGGTTTTTCACACCTTCTATACTCATGGGTTTAACAATGTATTGTTTCACAATGCATTGGGATTAGAAGCCCTATTTAATTCCGTGTGGATTCAGGGATTCATTATTTGTCCCATTTGATGCAGTTGGTGTGCCTCAGAATTGCTCCACTTTACTTTCCTAAATGAGTTTCCTAATGAAAAAGTATGGTTAAACATATTATCCTTTCTTGATTTTGAAATGTAGTAGAAATACAGGTAGTTTTCAATGTAAAAATGTTCACATATCATTATTACATGTACATATTTTTGTATTATGTACGAGAATAAAATGATTATTGCAATTCAAAAAAGCTGAACACATAATAACAACTGGTTGAGTTAAGGGGAGCAACTAGGCAGTGATGTCTGTAAAGATGCAAAATGCAGCCAATTGTTTGCCCTTTGGGTGCCACCAAGGCAGTACCCTGGGGTGAAGAAAGAGAGAAATTTGCAAGCGAGGCATCCATCAGATGAAAATTATCTAAGGTGATTAGGGTAATACTACCATATATATTACAGATGAGTGTAGACAAAAGTCTGATGCAGAGCAGATGAGTACACTAGTGGTCAAATGTTTTGGACATCTCAATTTTAGCTAATTTTAGTTATTGCCATATAACTTGACAAAAACATTAGAAAAACATGTTAACATTGGGTATTTCTAAAATCAAGACAAATATTATAATCTATTTAGCAGGGTTTTTTTTTAGCGTTTGTAGATGTGTAAAAGATTTTTAGTACCAAAGTTAAAAAAAAAAGTGCATTTGTTACATTTGTTTCCTCATATTTTGTCAATTGTTTTACAGAAAATTTGAGGAAAATAATGATATCTTTAGAAAGCCCATCTTATGGCAAGAAAAACAGTATATAATATATGTGGGTGCATTAGATGAGTAAGAGGAAAATTTCACCTAAACATAAACACAGTAGAAGTGTTAAAACAGCCATGGTCCTTCTGCATTTTGCATTTATATGTCACTTCCTTAGCTCCTGAGGAAGTGACATATATATATATTAAGTCACAAAATGTGATGAGTGTATATGTTGCTATTCACTATGATTGTTCATTATACATAGAATTGCTCCTCATTATTGAACAAGGTAAAGTACTACCATGTTTGGTCAATGGATTAACAGTGGTATATGACATTTTCATATGCTTGATCATGACAAAGGTCTCCTGTAAGACTGAATTTCCATTAAAATAAGTTGGCAAACACCTACAAAGCAAAGGTTTGAAGGAAGCCTCAGCTGTCTTGGCCAATCCCACATTCTAAGCTACAGGTGGGGCTACAACAAACCCAAAGGCTTGAACCCGACATCCACTCCAGGTTTATATACCAGTGTACATATACCTTTACTGATATTATTGGATTCTATAGCAGTGAAAGAGTTAACATAAATGTATTTTCTGCACCAGACAACAGTGGGGCAAGTAGTAGACATATTTAAGGACTGGGGTAGTGTCCATGGAGGTGGGCTTAGAGTTCCTTGACCTAAAGGTTTCCTGTGATTGAATTCCAGCTCTGAGGCCTTTATGGCATGGGGGAAGTTGTGCACTAAGGTGTGATAAAGAGGTGATAAAGCAGAGAAGACTTCTCCAGTTATATCACTTCTCCAATACCTATGTTATTCTATGGAGCCTAGGCATTAAGATCTCCAAAGTTGAAGAAATAACATCCCCATCAGTCCAACAAAAATCTGCTCACATAGACATCCATTCGACATGCCTTCAGCAGGTTTACAAATTTTCACTCATCACATCGACAATGGTCTATTTCCACATGGAAATGAAGCATAATTACTCATTTCCATATGGAAATGCAGTATAATGAGCCATTATCTTATGCAGGAGGTGTGTGTTTATATGTTAATGTGCAATTCAGCACATTCACTAAACTCCAATAGCAGCCTCTGCTGTTCACAGTCTGAACTTCACCTAGCTTCTGGCACTCAAAAACATATGTTGTCCATTTTTTGTGTTCTAAAATTAGACCTGCCACATAACTTGCATATTACCCTTTGAGAGCCAGAGGGCTGAGCAACACATTGCAATGTAATGCTTGAGTACCCTTCTGGGACTCAAAGGGTTACTGTAAAAAAAATTATGTTTGTTTATTATAAAATCAGACCTCACTGTGGGCATCAAGACCCCTGATGTCACCCTGTCATTGATCACATATCCAAAAGGATGAATGCGGTGACCAGGAAGGCAATCAGTGTCTTTCCCTTCTAGCTCCTATCCTTCTATTAATGAATGCTTGATTGTTGGATCAAGTGCCCATTTATAGAAAGCCAGTTCAGGAGCACTTTCATTAAAAGAGGGGTTGCCTGCTTTTAAAGAATAAACTCTACAACCAGAGAAATTGAAACATAGTCTGTTGATCTTTAAGTAAACTGAACAGATGAACACACTTATTTAGCATATATTTTGCTTGCATAGTATGTGAGACTGTTACAACTGGCTCATTCATAAAATCAGGATCAGTAGATTTGTATCTCTGAGCTTGTTACGGGATAAGTCTTTTACTAATCTACGTAATGAAATGCATCCTGTCCTCAGTATGTGAAGCCAGCAGCATGAATGAATTGAATGAATTAATCCATATTACAAGCTCACCATTAGCAATACAAGGAGCAAACAAGTTGATTTGTAATTTATTCTTGATGGTCAAGCTAAAATGAGTCTCCTTGATATCACAACGCATTAGAAAAGGGTCATGTTTTGATCCAAAGCGGTGTTGTAAACCCATTAATAGATTTTACTGGAGGCAATACTCAGTCTCTAGAGTTAGTCAATTTTTTATTTTTGAACACTGAGCTAGTTGCATCATTAATCCATTGGTTTGAAGAGCAATAAGTGCATATCCATATCTACCATGCATATCCACAATCCTTTTCTTATGCTTTGCGATGTCAAGGAGGCTTGTTTTAGCCTTTCTATCAAGGATAAATTACAAATAAACTTGTTTATTTATTGTATCACTAACGGTGAGCTTGATATATGGATTCATTTTTTCATTCATTCATTCATGCTGCTGGCTTCACACACTAAGGAGAGGATGCATTTTGTTACCTAGATTAGTAAAAGTGTCATCCCTGTAACAAGCTCAGAGACATACATCTACTGGTCCCGATTTTATGAATTGCGCAGCTGTAACAGTCTCACACAGACACTATGCAAATACACCCTTACAAGCAAAATATGTAGTTAAATAAGTGTCCATCTATTTAGTTTACGCAAATATCAACAGATTATGTTTCAAGTTCTCCTGTTGTCTAGTTTATTCATTAAAAGCAACCGTGCTTTTAATGAAAGAGCTCCTGAACTGGCTTGCATGGGCATTTGCTCCTCCACTCAAGAGCTCATTGACAGAAAGCCAGCTTGAGAAGGATAGGAACTACAAGGGGAAGGTGCAGATTGCCTTCCTAGTCAATGCATTGATCATCTATTCTACTGGATAGGAGATCAATGTCAGGGAAACATCAGGAGGGGTCCTGATGACCTCCCGTGAGGTCTGATTTTATAACACATAAAACGGACATTATTTTTTAATAGTACCCCTTTGAGTGCCAAAAGGGCACTCAACACATTGCACTGCAATGCGTTGTGCACCCTTCTAGCACTCAAAGTGTTAATATTAAAGGTATGTGGCAGGTCTAATTTTATAATATAAAAAACAGACAACATATGTTTTTTACATTAACCCTTTGAATGTCGCAGGGGTGAGCAATGCACATCCGTATGTCATTCAAAGGGATAAGGAAGTGGTGCTGAAAGTATCCTCTCTACTCCCCTACTGGCCAAGTGAGGAAGCAGAGAGAATGCTCTCTGAATTCAGGATTGATGTAATTTTGGTGATGTATGAGTAAGAACATCCTTTCCACATCAACAGCACTTCAACAATCCTGTATGCTAAGTGGGCACTTTCTCCTCCCTTCCACTTGCATCCCTAAATTTTAGTACATATAGCAATGTTTGTGCTTTGAACATATTGACAAAATCATGTTGCCATAGCTTTAATGAATCTCCCCTAAAGTGGTCTTGTGTTTCATCAATGGATCTCTTGTAATGGTAATTTCAAACACAGAAGGGTATCCTCTTGCTTCTGATCAATATGATGCTTCTGTTTTTAACAGTAGGTTTCTCTCAAAATGGTAGTAGGCATTGTATTTATCAAACAAGGTAGCTACTTAAGTGCTGATAAACAAATGTGGAAATTCAATGCCAAATAACTTTTCTTAAATCCAAGCTGAAGGTTCTTGCAAACATATGGTAAATTGATGGTAAAAACACCACCCTACAGAAATTAATAAGTTAAAAGTTTTTGTTAATCCTATTATTGAGAAATTCTGGTTGCCCATAAACATAAAGTCTAGCAGAGCCCCATCATTAATATGAATCATTATGTCATTGCAGATGTTATATACTGTGATATTAACCCTTTGAGTGCCAAAGAGGTATCCAGCGCTTTGCTATGCAATGTGTTGGATGCATCTCTGGCACTCTGAAGGTTAATGATTAAATTGTATATGAAATCACAATTGAGAGTTTCAACAAAACATTGGATAGCTCAAAGTTAATACTCCTGGAACTTTAACCCTAAATTTCCATTTATTTTTTATTTAAGTTTTCTTATGAGAACTTAACATGTATTTGAAGATTGTTGGTGCCCACTGATTTTAAGTATTTCAGATACATTATTATTTTTATTTTTATAAGGAGAAATTATGTAAGTATCCTGCTTTTTAGCATCCAAAGCAATTAGGTCATAGAGAGCTTGGGTTTTCACCAGTACTAAGAAACAAAGTGCCAATTTCTTTCTCTAATGTTCAGCTAAAAGACAGGTGCCAACATTTGAATACCATTTTACTCAGTATAACAAATATTAAAATAGCTGGCTGAGCATTTTAGTGTTTGTAAGTTCAAAACATTAGGCTAATGTGTAAACTATAATTGTTGTATCTCATGGATTCCTATTGCTTTAGAAATGTTTGTTTTTATGGAGATGCTCATATAGAGTATATTACAGCTAAAAAGTCATCGCCTGTTTTGAAAAATATTTTTGGTATGTTTTACATCAAATTATTGTTTACAGTCAGTCATAAGGCATTTACATAGGCAGTGGGCTACACAAATTAGTACAAATCCATATCTCAGAACCCATTATTTTTGCAAGATTTGGCAGAAAAATTGATTCCCACAGAAGAATTTGATTTTAAGTGCAAGTAAATTTATATGAGAATTATAAATGATCAGTCCTTATGGGCTTCTAACAAGCCAGATGATTTACAGTTTATCTGATTAAGAATACTTAATCATATAACCCACTTTTAATTTTACTAAAGATATCTTGTCTGGTTTATCCATGTGTTGACCTGGCCATGATTCACAATGGGAAATTTGCATATGTTCATAGGAATAATTTCTGTAAAAGGTGAAATAAACTCCAATAAATGCTGGAAAGAGAAGCATCTAAAGATATTCATGTAAACTTCCACCAACTATTATGTAAAACTAAATAAAGAAGGAGCCAAAAAAATGTATTTTTGAATATTGTCTCAAAATCAAAATATAAATGGGTTTTATTCAATTTTGCTCCCTTAATATCCCAAGATAAAGATTTGTTTCTTTACAGCATAAACATAATATAGAGATTTACAATCCTAGACTTGATTATACTTAGATATGACAAAAATATTTCTAAAAGCATTTCTGGTACATTAAAAAAGGATGAACAGTATGTGATTGAGCAGAACTGAGACTATTGGTTTAAACATTCCATACATTTGCAGGTTTATCTAAAACAAATAAAATTAGCTTCCAAGAAATTGTTTACAGTGTTAAGTGCATTATGCATCAAAGCAAAATTGGCGCAATTTAAAAATACATTCACTGTTCCAAGCATAATAAATAAAAGTCCCCAATTAAATCAAGAATAATTTTTCCGCATAACTGTTTAACTTTTTGGGGGTTTTTTTTTAGGATGCCTATTCTTACTGAGAGCTCTATGGAAATAGGTTGACATATGTTAGTAATATTGTCTCCATGAATTAGGAAATTACATATATTTTATGATACATCAGACTTTCATTTCCAGTTCATTTGTACGGGGAGCCTCAGATCTCCATACCATGGAAGGGGCTTTGAAATAGCATATTAAATTATGATTACCAACACCATAGTCTTCTTAAACCTCACTAGACCTTAATGGATTTTATATTTTTTGCTCTGTTAAGATTCCAAAAACCAGAAGCCTTATTAACTTGCTACAAATCCTCCTACATCTATGAGCATTAGCCAAGGTATGCAGCTGGTCATGCTGGTCATGCACTGCTAGATGTGAGTAGTGGACATTTCCACCAGTATGTTGCACACAAACACACAGAACTAGTAACATAGGGAGTGTGACCGTCAGGACAGAGAAGAAGACCTATAGGGCCTGAGGCCAACTGGTCACAGGAGTTTTTCTTTCAAAAGACCTGGGGGGGCCATACACTAAGGTATGTTGTGGTGACATGTGTCTGGTGATGTGTGGGGAGCACATCAACATGATGATGAAGGCATGCATCTCAATATGCACTAAGATTAAGTATGCAAGGGGAGAAGTTCCCCATTAGCATATAGAACTGTCGAACTGTTGGTGAAGTGGAAGAGATGCCCTTCCTTACACATAACCAGCGCAGACAACCCTGATGTCTGAGAACATACGCTCTGCTTCCCCACTTTCTCATTGGGGGAGCAGAGAGGATACTCTCACCATTACATGTCCTAAGCTGGTAACAAGACCTAAGAATTTAAGCATGAGACATGGGGATTTATCCCCTGTTAGTCAGTAAGTAGCAACAGCCCTGCAGCAAGGCATTATATGAAATCAACAAGGTTTTACATGGGACTTAGAAGACAGTAAGCCAGTATGTGAGGTTATCAATCCAATATACAGATACAGAAGTTAATAAAGGTATTGTGTGCGACTATTATGTCATCATCACATAAGAAAAGTGCATCATTATATAAGACCAGCAGGGTGGTGTGTGAGATCAGAAGGGCATTACATGAAAATAGCAGGCCGATAAATATTTACATTATGCCATTAGCATGAAGCCTGAGATCAGAAGGAAATCAGGCCAATAGGGCATTACATGGAAAAACAGACCAACAATAAACTATTGCATGAGGCCAATAGAACTAACCAGAGACCAGCAGAAAATGAGAGGAGAAAAAAAAGTTAATATGCAATTGCAAGTGTTCAGCATGGTAACACATGAAACCAGCACATGACAGTAGCAGGGATTTACACGCATACACAAATTTCTTTATCTGTTTATTTTTCAATGTTCATGTGCCATGTTTATACCACAGAAATTTATAGAGAAAGAAAGATACCATTTGCATCACATAGCCTCACAGACAAAAATAATGAGACAAGTACAGAAAAAGGTGTGTCAGTCACCAAGTACTGGATGTTTGCATTAGATCAGGCAGAATATTCATCTTTAACAACTTTCATAATATATTTCAAATAATCAAAAAAGCATTTAGCAATTAAAATATATTGGGTTTTATGCACTGAGGTATGATATCACTTTTCCAGTTTCTGTGTTATTCTATGGATCCTATGCACTAAGATTTCTCCCACTTGAGAAATTTTAGTGCATAGGTTCCATAGAATAACATAGGACTTGGAGAAGGTGTATTTATTATGCCTTAGTGCGTAACCCCCATTATATCATTATATATATTAATGTGACTGTTCTGCTTTAATCTGATAAATTCCTTTTATCTACCTAGTGTCATATACAGAGTAGTGAAAAAGTGTAATACAAATAACCTAATAGGTTTTCCCTATTTTCTGCTGGTTTATGGACTCTTTTTATGCTAGTATACACCCAAGGGTACTTAAGGAACTTAGTTCAGTAATAGCAAGACCATTATACTTAATATTTATTGATTCACTTTCATCAGGCATCGTGCCCTGTGACTGGAGGAAAGCTTATGTAGTTCCATTGTTTAAAAAGGGAGCAAGATCCAGGCCAGGAAATTATAGACCAGTGAGCTTGATTTCCATAGTGGGTAAGATACTAGAAGGGTTACTAACTGACAGAACTATGTGAAGACAAACAATATTATTTTGGGAATCAGAATGGTTTCATGAAAAATAGATCATGTTAGATTAATTTACTTGCATTTTATGAAATAGTAGTCATTTGGGCAAGGGAATTGCTGTTGATGTAGTATACTTGGATTTTGCAAAAACCTTTGATATAGTGCCTCACAACAGGTTACTGCATAAATGAAAAGGCTTTGGCTTGGATGGTGTTATCTGTACATGCACTGAGAACTGGTTACATGATAGATGGCAGAGAGTTGTTGTAAATGGAACTTTTTACATTAGAGAAGAGACATCTAAGGGGTGATATGATTACCATTTACAAATATATTCAAGGTCAATACAAAGAACTATCCAAGAGGTCATCCATTAAGACTAAAGGAAGACTAGAGGAAAAGTGCTTTTGACTAAAACAAAGGCAGGGATTATTTACAGTAAGGGCGGTACAGCTATGGAATTCTTTGCCTTGGGATGCTGCACTTGCAGATAATGCAATTGCTTTCAAAAAAAGCAATGGATGCTTAAATAACAGAAAAATATTGAACATTATAACAGATGGCTTCAATTCAGATAGTACATTGATACAGAGAACTAACTGACTGCCATTTGGAGCCAAGAAGGTATTTTTTTACCCACTTGAGACTAAATTGGGAATGGTTTCAAAGGGCTTTTTTGCCTTCCTCTGAATCAACAGGAGTGTTTTTGGCATGGGGTGGACATGATGAACGCATGTCTTTTTTCATTCTCAGCGACTATGCTACTATGTTTGCTCTGTGCCTTGTTAGTATATTTCACAGAGGAAAAAAACACCCTGAGACCCCATATCAGAATATACAGTGTAAATAGCTTAGCAAATTTGTGATAGGCAGAGACAGTGAATAAAAATTGGCACAACACTCACATTTGTAGCTTCCCATAAAAAATAATATCCCTATGTGGACCAACATATGAGCTGATTTCTAAAAATGAATTAACACTTGTTTTACTTTATTCTGTTTTTCAAAAATGACTTAAAGCGGAACTACCACAGCTAACCAACTTGATGTCCAATAATTCCCGATCTGGCGACTAGTTGCTCAGTAGCGCTAGTCGCCAGAATTATTATCTTATTCAATAAAATTCTCCTTTCTTCCCGGGCTGACATACAGGATGGAGTGCAGACATCTTTCAATAGTGACGTCTGCCCGCCTGCACTGTCAGTCCCTTTTGGAGCTGGACGGCTCCTAGTAACGCTCCTAGAGCCAGCTGGAACTGACAGCACAGGCGTGCAGACGTCACTATTGAAATATGTTTGCGCTCCGTCCTGCCTGTCAGCCTGGGGAGAATGGAGAATTCTATTGATTAAGGTAATAATTCTGCCGATTAGCGCTACTGAGCAGCTAGTCGCCAGATGGGGAATTATTAGACATCAAGTTGTTTAGCGGTTGTCGTTTCGCTTTAAATACATTATATGTAATTGTACATACCCTGCATGTCCCTGTTTTTTTGTCCCTAGGGATTATAATTAAGAATATGATGCATAGTTATAAAGTTATATATTTCGCAAACGATTGTTAAGCCTGTAGTCAATATAATGGTAACTTGTAAATGTGCTCCTTTACAACATTTGCTTTCTCTTAATTCCAGTGAAGAAATATGCTGCTATGAGATTTAAATGTAGCAAGTCAGCCCTAATACTAACAAGCTAAAATTGAGAACTATAGGGAAATGTTAATTAGAAATACCAAAGATTAGTTATAATTATTAGAATTATTTCATGTTGCATTTTAACTAGAACAATATATCACATTATTATGTAACTAAAGTTATTTTGCAGTCTGTTCTTTTTTTCCCACATTTTCCTGTGCTAGAAATGCATTTTAATTGGAAACAGTAAAGAAAAATAGAGCCATTGTACTAACAGGCCAGAGGAAGACATCTTTTACCCCTCAGTCCTGTAATACTCATGTCACGTCCCCACCAGATGCTAAAAGCCTTTTTAAGGGAAGTGTATGAATCCTATTCAGCACATAAAAATGTGCATTGATTTTACCTTTGTACCAAGCATGTTGCTCATTTAAATGGTGGCTTAATGTTGCTTGCACCAAGGGGTGGCCACTGTGGAAATGCATCAGTGTTTTGAAGCATGCTGTTCCTTTGCACCCTGCCTGAGTCCATGTACCAATTGGATGCAAAGGAAATCAGAGAAAAAAAAACTTACTTTTCTTTATGCCTGCTATTGAAGTTGTTTTTATAACTTATGTGCATAGAAGCTATGCACGTTTATGCATGAATTCAACTTACATCAGATGCAGGAGCATGATTCTTAGACCTTTACTTAAGTGTGATACATGCATTGCCCAGGGAGATTTTTTCCAGGTTAGAGGGAGATATCCAGTTGAGATAGCAAGGGCCGTATGTTCAAAGAGATAACAAAAAAAAAATGTTGTATGAAAGACAAAAATAAGTCATTGTGTGTATGACCGAAATATTTTCTATAGAGTATACGACAAAACACTAGTAATGTCCATTGTGTACAACACAACTCCAGAACTGATGGGCAAAGGAGCGTGGCAAGGGCATGGCTAAACTATTCTCGAGTGTTGTATAGAGGAAAAGAAAATTTGTCGTAACGAATGATAAAAAAATGTCTTACAAAAGACAAAATTTGTACGTTAAGAAAAAAGTGGAGGGAATGTGAATTTTTGTCTTTAATTTAGACATTTTTGTCATTAGTAAAGATATTTTTAACTGTAGCAAAGACAAAAAAAAAAACAGAAGGCGCTCCTAGTGCAAAAACTTCTGGGATCAACCCTCACTTTCCCTTATCAAATATACTGACAATAGAGAGAGGTCAACACAACACTTATATGTCGGTTGACACATATGCTTAGGGGATATTTCTCACGCTGTCCCCCATACAGCAGTACAGGTGTTCTTCAACAGGGCTGCTCCTCAAAACCACTCCAAGAGTATGTAGTACATGCAACAAAAGAAGACAAAAGAGGGCGCCCAATAGTGCCTTTTATCCTTATTGGGAAATCAAAAGAGTATATTAAATATCTATACTCACAATTGTAGTGGCTGTGGGCAGATTTCCATCCCACCACAGCAAATCCAACATGCAGAGAATACTCCCCTGTCTCTGCTCAGGGAACCAGATACTGGATAGGTTGATGTCAAGACGCTGCTTCTTGATTGTTGAATCTTATATTTTTATTTAAAAATTAAATCCAACAATAGGACTATATAAAATTAAAATCACAATATATATAAAACAAATGTTTAACAGGCTTAAAATAACATTTCGTGGTTCACAGACCACTTCATCAGACTTGACTCTAGCCTAAATTCAATCAAAAAAGCAGCTATACATCTATCCTTAATTAAATACCCTTTCATCATTCCCCATTGGTACTCATAATTCAAAACTATTGGTCAAAAACACTTGATCACTTTTCTGGATGGTTTTCACATGACAACACAATTTAAAAAAAAAAAAAACTGGTTTGAGTTTAAATATTTACTTACTAGTAATTGTAGAGGCAAGAGATATATATATCCCTCCAACTTAAAATAATACATCCAATTATATTGCTGATTCAAAGAAGCAATAGTACTCACTTATTACAACTCAGCCGTTATAACCCGGAAGTAATACAAATCAATTTCCAAACATCCCATATTGAACGCCGAAATACTAACTATACCCACCCAATGATCCCGGATGTTATACTCCACATTCGACATGCATTCGGGTCATGCGCAATGAAATTCATCAACCCAATGATCCCAGATGATGTACTCATACGGCACACATCCGGGTCATGCGCAATAGAATTCATCCCACACATGCGCAGTGTAAATAAACCTCCAGAGTTCATACGCATGTGCGACACAGATTCATCCCGCATCTGCACAGCGCAACTCGATCTCTAAACTCCACACACATGTGCAACACAAAGCCACATGACCCGACAGCCAAGTAAACACAACATAGAGCCACATAACTCAACACCCAAGCATGCGCAACACAGGTTCATCCTGCAGATTCATCCTGCACTTGCGCAATGCGACTCAACTTCCAAACTATACGCATATCCGCAACAAAAACCCTACAATCCAACAACCAGACATTCACGACACGAATTCATCCCACACCCGCGCAACGCAACCCAATCTCCAGACCCAACACACTTGCACTACGTACAACCACACGACCCAACAACCAGACATCCAAACCGTCCCAAGCACCAACCATAATAACTAATTAATTTTAACCCAAGCGCTACCCGTATCTGTGATTCAAAATTATAAAATTATATTTATTTCCAGGATTGTCCTGATCCTACCTATGTGGAATTACTAAACATATAAAATGATTAATCAATATTTAATATACTCTTTGATATTTTTAAAGCATTTTTGTCATTAGTTAAGACATTTTTTTGTTGTTACATACAACAGTTTGTCAGGACAAACAACATATTTCTGATCACAATCGAGACTCTCTGAAAATATTAATGATCCCAACTACACCGTACTTTGAAAAGTCATTACAAACGGCAAAACCTATTTTGCTACTTCTTTGAACATATGGCTCTAAGTGTTTGGTGATGTGATGACATTCATAATCTCCATTTAGCAGTCAGAATATCAGATCTTCTGCAATGTCACTAGTGACATATTTGGAGTTCCATCTGGTACTTTGTGAAAACCAGCAAAGTAACAAAAGACCTGGGGGAAGATGCACTAAGGTGTGATAAAAAGGTGGTAAAGTGGAGATGACTTCTCCAATTCCTATTTTATTTTAGAGAGCCTATGCACTAAAATGTCTCAAGTGGGAAAGATCTTAGTGCATTGGTTCCATAGAATAACATTGAAACTGGAGAAGTGATATCACTGGAGAAGTTATCTTCACTTTATCACCTCTTTATCACACTTTATTGCATAACCTCTCCAGTTGTTTGTGTGCTCCTATAATGTCAATGGCAAATACCATGGTTGTTATGCACTAAAGCATGATAAAGAGGTGATAAAGTGGTGATGACTTCTTTAGTGATATCACTTTTCCAGTTCTTATGTTATTCTGTGCAGCCTATGCACTAAGATCTCCAAAATTCTAGAAATCTTAGTGAATTGGCTCCAGAGAATAACATAGTTATTGGAGAAGCTAACTCCGCTTTATCACCTCTTTATCATGCCTTAATGAATCTCCCCCCTTGTTTACTCAGAAGCATGGTTCAATGTAGGATCCCCAGAATTGAAATGTTAAGCAGATATAACTCCTTTCTTTGCAAACAATATACAGGAAAATACTTGTGAACACGATACAAGGTTAATAGCACGAAAGTGCCTAAGATGTAATCCTCCAAGATGGGGACTTGTGAGTCTAATGACTTTATTTTTTTTCTTTCATGTTACCTTTATAATTTATGACTGCCAGTGTAGTATTATTCTGTGCATTGTTCTATTTTTGAAAACTGTAGATATAGTATACTTCAGAGATAATGAAAGACTGATACACATCCTTATTTATGGAGTTAAAGATCCCTTGCCTTTCAGCTAACTTTCTGGCCATGTCATCTTCAGGCTTACTCTCAATTTCATCTGCATCTGATGAAGAGGATGATGGAGGGATATATTTTAGATCTATAACATAATCATCAATCATTATTAGGTCATCCTCAGCACTGTCTGCTGCTTCTTCCCTACTACTTTTATATTCCTCTTGCCTTTTAGAGGTCTCAAACAATTTATTTTTACTCTTCCCATCTGAGGGATTTTTATAACATTTCCTTCTACTTTTGGGACAAATGCTGTTTTGCCTGTTTGTCGCACTGTCAGATGCAGCAGTAGGTTGTGCTGCTAAACCTTCTGGTACTATGACACTGGAATGCAACTTACTTCTAGATGGTTTATTACTAGTACTTTTGCTGGTAGTGGTGGGACTTTGACAAACTATATCTTCCTCAGGAGGAGAGGGATTACCATCATATATTGCACATGCTGCAGCAACCATGGCTGTAGTCAGTTTTTTGGCTACCACTTTACACACTGATTTCACCCTCCCTCTACCCTGTGTGTGTTTGCTGGACATTACTCAACTACTGCGTGTTTAGACCTGTGTAGAACTGATTGTGTGCAATGTCTGCCTCAGTCACAGGTCACATCATGGTCCGATCTCTGTCACAAATCAAATTTTTTAAATGTATTTATTTGTTTGTTTATTTATTTTAACTAACTGCCCCCCCATCCCTATCAGTGTCAAAAAGCACTTCCTGTTCAATTGCTTTGTTCCCCCAACTTCTCTAGGAAACAGGTAACAGCCAGATCAGAAAGAATATTGTATTGAGGCTGCCTGTTCCTTCCCAGTCAGTCACATAGAACTCCTTCTCTTCCTTTTCATACCCACAGACTCCCCTATGACAGATATAAAACCCAGAAGTGGAAGAATCTTGGATCACCTCTGCCTGTATGTTCCCAATCAGGCACACAGAATATTGGGGTATCTAGGGTAATTCTCCTTTGTTCCCTACTCACACCTCCAGACTCCCATGACACATAGATAACAGCCAGGTCAAATAGGAACTTAGATCACAGTTGCCTGTGTCTACTCAGCCACACAAAAGTTTGGGGTATTTGTGATAAAACACCTTTACTCCCTCCTAACACCCCCCAGGCACAAGGCCCTAGCACAGAGATAACAGCCAGATCAAAAATAAACTTGGATCATCTCTGGCTGTGTCTTCCCAGCCAGTCACACTGAATTTTGTGGTATTTGGGGTATTCCTTTGCTCCTTTCTCACATGCCAAGACTGCCCTGACACAGAGATAACACCCAGATCTGTCTAGGGGGCAGCAGTGTATAAGCAATATATATGAAGGCCCACAGTGGTGCTTTCTTGTTTGTGACCAGCACTTCTCAGTTGTTCCCAGCTCTTCTATGATGCCTAACTCATTGCATTTAAAATTTGGGAATACTGAATTTCTCCCTAATACGTTGCAAATTTCACTTATATTTCAGCAGGCATAATATAAAAGGGGTGTCAGGTTCCCACAGCATGCTATTCTGTGTTTGTGAGAGGAAGAGAGATCAACACATTTTTCAGCTAAAGAAGTCAGGCAAATAAAGTGGCATTTATAGAGTCTTGTAGGCAAGACATTTGTTCTCTGTATTAGGGGAATCTGGGGGTATTCTGGAGATTAGGAAGGGAGAAATTAAGTTGACCCCAAATTACCTCAACATTTTGTGTGAATGACTGAGAAGTGACTGATTACTGCCCTGTGCCTGACGCAAGAGAAAAATATTCTTACACCAATGATTTCAGGGCCAGGTGGAGAAGAATGGCCTTCTTCCTCTCCACAATCCCATTGACTGTCTGGGGCAGATACTGCTGCTGCTACTCCAAACTATGGTTGTGGGAGAACTCACGGCTTGCAGCTTCATCAATTATGAGGCAAAGTTTGAGAAATTAATAAAAAGCTTCTTTAGTTGAAAACTACAAATTTCTTCTAGGCATGGGAAGAGTGGGACACAAACATATAGAGGAAAGTTACATGAAAAAGTCTTACTTGTTTCACGCTATGCATTGCTTAATCATAGACCTAAACAAAACTGAAAGTATCTGGTTTAAAACACATCAAATGTCTTGTGATTGGCTAGAAGCAACTTAAAAAAGAAACAATGTAACTGCCTCAATTCTTATCTGTCAATCAAACCTCTACATCCCAATAATGGGAGTAGGATAGAAATGACACTTTTCATAGGATATCATGTGTACAAAAGCAGACAAATAAATATAATATAAAATGTTCTCCTCTTATGATTCAGATGCAAACACTTATCTAAAATAGTATCAAATAACAAAAAGATTAACTAAAAAATCCTTTTAGAAATCACATTAGAAAATAATATAAAAGAAAATAAGCATATGTGTGTGCAAATGAAATTACACCAAACATTTATAAATGCAGGACATAGCCATAGCATAGCCAAAAAAGAACAAATGATCTTGTCAAAATGAATCTATAGAAATACACTATTCTTCCAGAAAAAAACAAAAGGAACAAAATAAAAGACACCAATACTGGCGTCATCAACATATATGACTGATGTCCCACTCAACATTTAAACAGATTGGCGTCCTTGTTTTTAACTGGAAGATTCAGTATGCCTCTCTTTCATAAATTAGACTGGAAATTACACCACCCCTCCATGGCAATCTGACTTTCTCAATTCCTAAAAAATGAAACAAGACAGATCACCAGCATGGACATCTAATATCATCAAAATCACCACTAGTCTCTTTCTGTTGCACTATGGGAGTGGGACTGGTTGGCCATGACAAATATGACAGAGGGTCCCCTACTGCCATCTATTCAGATGAAGAAGGCACACTAGCAGCAGACAAAGGCAGCTGACGTGCTGATTCTGCTCATACTGATAGCCATTTCTGCCTTGTTCAGCATAATTTCCCAGAGGGACAATGCCGGGAGAAAGGGAATCATGGGTCAGGGGTATGTGGGCTTCCTTGGCTGATAGTCACACTTGTCATCATTTCTTCCTCCTCAGAATTAAAAGGCACATTGGCAGCAGTAGCAGCAGCCACAGGCAGCTGACCTATTCTGCTCCCACTGATACCCACTTCTGCCTTCATCACAATTTTCCCCCAGATGTCAAGTGATGATGTTGGGGAACTGGGCATCGTTGGGTCTGGGGAATGTGGTCTCCCAGTTCCTTTCATGTTGGCAGTGGTGATTCCGTACTCCTCCTCTGTGTGACTGGATGCATCATGGTCTTGCCAGCTCCATCTTTTCTTTATTATGGGTACGCATAGTGTCAGCCAACACTATGAACCTCTAATACCCTTATTTCACTAGACAAATAGTTTCAAAACTGCTTTTTGCCTTCTCTCTTTCTAGCTTTCTCTCCATTTTTCTTCCTATTTACATTATGTTTTTGTCTCAAAAATGCAACATATTATTGTACGTGAGCGAGAAGTTTTTCCCCATTGAAAACAAAGGTAAAACATGGCAACATTTTCACAAAATCATTTTTGGTGTCAGTGAAATGGAGAGCATTTTAATGGTTTTGATATAGGTGAAAAGCAGAGAACCACGTGTTTTTTCATGTAATGTCTCTCAAAAACAAAATGGGACTTTTCGCCCAGTCCTAATCTTAATAATATCTTCATTGCTTTTGATGTCAGTCTACCTCATTCTTGAAACGTAAATTTCCTGTTTCTCCTGTCTCAATCAAATTGCAGTAAGGAACTTTCCTCCCTATTTATACTTAGGTCTCATGTTTTGTAAGTAGAGATGAATCATACCTTTGATAACTTAAAACATATTCATCCAAACCCTGCTTTAAATCTCTTGATCTTAGCAGTAATGATATTTTACCTGCCTCTGATTCTGATCCAAAGGTGTTTAAAGACAAATACTGTTTTAAGAGGAAGGACAAATTACAGAAGAAAATTTTCTTTTCCTGGCACAAACCTGGCTACAGTGGTTAGACCTCTGATGGATTATGATGATTCAAAGTCAATCTTAAGAGGACATCTTAAGAAAAAAAGACCTTCCCTATGCATGATGTCTTTGTCTTTGATGCAATTATTACAAAGGAATGTCCTGTCCTGTTTAGCAATTCACATACATTTTTTATTTCGTTCACACTGTTGTTTATATTATATGGATATGTGATTGTCCCGTTTTGGATGCTGAGGGCACACACATGGTTTGCCATGAGTTTTGATGCATACTTGATGCCCCGCGAATCCATTGTATTGTGGGCATCGTGTGTTGTGATCTTGGCCGTTGATTCGGGTAAGTCCATAATAGTTTGATCCAATTAGATTGATGTGATTAGTATTTAAACTGGTTTATACTAATGGCTTCTTTGTATGTATCTGTCAATCCATTGTCTTTATAAAGTGGCACATAGTTGCCACGATACGCGTCAGACAATAAGATAGATTTTATATATTTTTGGGCGATTGCGATGTTTATAGATGATCTCCCAAGATATTTTAAATAAATAATTTTTTTACAAGTTGGAAGCCATTTTTTACATTGATTTTTTCCTTTTGGATCTACATATATCCTTTGGGTTTCCCGAGCAGAGACGGGAGATTCTCTATGCCTGCACATTAGTCAGCATTATTTCCAGCTGACCACTTCACTTGTGAGTAGCTATTTGGAATTTAATTTATTTTCATTATACTGTTCTGGTTGTATTGCACTATTGGGCGCCTTCTATTTCCTAGTGACTGTTTTCAGAGAAGAAATTGGCATCGTCCAGAAGAATTGGAAGTACATTTATATTTGATCCCGGGGATAGTAAGGTCTGCGAAACCCCAGAAACCAGATTCACCAAGAAAACAGCTATTCCCCTGAAGTGGACATGAAGGCCAATTGAGCAGATGATAAAGCAATGGCAGGTTTCAAATCTGTTATAACAGCAACCTTTGTGGACAGATCTTTGTTTTTTTGGATGAACGTCTGTTGTGACCCAGCTATATTCTCTGACTATAACCCCGCTTGGCATCTTCCTCCATTTGATTCTCCAGCTAGACCCATTCCTCAGACTCCAACTATCCATTACAATCTGTCCTCTTGAGAGTTCCTTGCTAGGCTAGTTGATCTTCAAGAGGGCCTTGCTATTCATCTGACAGCCTGTTGGATCGATTCTGGCTACCCACCTGTGGCAGGTTGATCTCAGACAGGGTCTACTATCCATCAATGGCCCCTTTGGATTGATCCCAGCCAACTGACACTGGAAGGTTGATCTCCAACTATACCAAGCTGTTCCTTGACCGCCAGTAGTATTGATCCCAGCCCTCAGCTGCTGTTGCAGATTGCTTCAACCACACCAGCTGCTGTATTAACACAACCACTGTTCCAGTGTGTCCTCTGATTCTGGGCTTCCAAATACTGGTTGATTCTCTAAGGTGAGTCTCAGACCTTCAACTAGAGCCTTTCTCCGACTACGGGTCAGTACTCGACTGTTTATTCTCTTTCTCCAATCTGCTAAATTTCCTCGATGGCTAGTTATACCCTGACCATATGAATTTATTCCGATCCATCATGTTCAACCTTCCACAGCCAAAACTTGCTTTTCATTAGGCCCATGACTCCTCCAGTCCTGCAAGGGTCCCCCACTTCTCCCAATGACCTCTAGTTTCTGGGAGATTCTTCCTCTGAGCACCTTTACAGTTATTTTGAAGTCAGTTATGATCAGTGCTTGTGCGTAGCAGCACACAGGGCAATTTAACTGAAAACCTGTACAGCTATTTCTGCCTCCATGAGTCATTTGTATGCTATACCATTTGAAAAGGTCATCTCTTTTACAACAAAGTAGAATTTCAATATGATTTTTCACTGAACTCATTGACAATGTGTAACGGTTTTTAAGACACTCAGACCAGCTGGTTAGAATAAAACACAGTTTTATTAAAAAGGAATAAAGAGGAAAGATTGCCCTCTACAGGCAACACCAATTAGTAGCGATAAAATGACAGTTATGCCTTCACAGGCCCAGTAAACAGAAGCATATGTATCACATATACTGTCTCAGAATAGGCACACAGTAGCGAGGATACTCAATGGTTAAATACAATAAGCAGTCAGTCTGTGTTGTGGTGTTTGGCACGCCCAAGGTGGTGATCAGGCAGCAATTGGTGTTAGATGATGCAGCACCTGAAGTTCTTAAGGCTAGAAAGCTGCTAGGCAGTACCGGAATAGTGGTAGAGTCTGCAGAGAAGTTGCAGGAATAGCCCCCACGGGCGTAGCAACAGAGACAACTTAAATTGCAAGTGCTTGAGTCAACAGGCCCCACGGGCGTAACAATGGAGATAGCTACACTGCAAGAGCTTGCCAATAGCCCCCACGGGTGTAATAACGGAGACCAACTGCACAGGATTAGCTTGAGCCAATAGCCCCCACGGGAGTATCCCGGAGACAACCTGCAAGAGCTTGAGCCAGTAGCCCCCATGGGCATAACAACGGAGACCACCCTGCGCTGCAAGTGCTTGAGCCAAAAGCCCCCACAGGCGTAACTGGAGAGAACACAGCTAAAGCAAGAGCCAATAGCGCCCCCCGCTGGCGCGGTAACGGAAACCGACTACTCTGCGAGTGACAAGATGAGCCACTGTCTAGACCAAGCTTACAATGAGGCTGGCTCAGCAGATGTAGTGAATCAACAGCATAGGCTCTGCAAGTGTAAATGAAGGTTCAGATAAGGAGACAGCAGCACTGAAAGGGTTAATAGCAGCTCAAGGATCGTAGACTCAGCAATAGTTGGTATCGCTCTGCAAGTGCCAAGGAAGGCTCAGCAAACGGAAGCACAGCTCTGGAAGTGTTAATGGAGACTCAGCACTGGAGACACGGCTCTGCAAGTGTTAAAGAGGCAACACGATCAGCCCGGTAACAAGCTCAGCGGAAGTCAGAATGTCGCCACAGCGACACCAGCAGCAGGAAGCAGGAACAAGACAGGTCTCTGTAACAAGCCGGTTCAGGTCACGGAGCAGGAAGTCAGCCAGGCTGGGTTGGATCACGGAGGTGGTTCTCAGACAAGACAAATCAGTCACGAGCAGGAACGTCAGCAAAGCCGGGTCAGATCACGGAGGAGGTTCTCAGACAAGCCAGATCAGTCACGAGCAGGAACGTCAGCCAAGCCGGGTCATATCACGAAGCAGGAACTCAGGAGCATAGTCAAAACGGGCCAAATCGGTACACAAGAATCAGGAACACAGCAACAGCAACACTGGCTCTTGAACACCACAAAAGGGCACCTGACAGGTGTCAATGGCCGGGCATAAAAAGGTCACCAGGGGGCAGGCCAAAAAGACTCAGCCAATCAGAGCGCACCACAAGCGAGAGTGACAGAGAGAGATCACAGGCACCGTGATACAATGGCTGTCAGGAGCTACCACATACCTGTAGGTAGTTCATTCTCAAGAGCTGGAACCCAATAGCAGGGATATGCACATCATGCAGAACAGCACTAATGAGGGACCTGACAGTGGAAACAGTGGGAGTTTGCAGATACAGATAATGCGGTACATGAATCAGCAGACAGAGGTGTAGTCACAGGCAGGACTGGGTCAAGGCAGGCAGCATAGGTTCTTAAGAGAGGAGGAAAGGCGTGGTCAGGACATGGCAGCAAAGGACTAAGTAGCAATCAAACAAAGCTAATAGTCAGAAAATCAGAAGAGCCCAAACAGGAAGCAAGGCTGAGTTACTGGACAGGCCAAACAACTAAGCACTTGGAGCTCTGGCAGGCTGGTCTAAATAGATTCTCCAACCATGGACAACTGGAGTCCATTAACCATAAGGAGTTGAAGGTAGACCCAAGATCCAATAAAACTAGGCAGAACAAAAGGATAACAGCTACAGAACAGTCTCTTGACAAAAGACCCTTTGGTGGCAGCAAAGATGGTTGCAGGACCCATAACCTGAAGGCTGCTGATTCAAGTCCAAGGAGAGGTAAGTCCAGAGGTGTGCTAACTGCCTGGCAGTCTGCTGTCCAAAGAAGTGATCATGACATAGCCCTCTTCCTATGACAACCTCCAGCTCATAGGTGACACGTTGGGCTCTGAGAACTCAACAACAGTGGAATAACCATTAGAATCATCCAGGTCCTCCTCAGATTGAAGCATATCATCAAGGTGCAGATGCCAATATTTTGTTACAGAGATAGGACAGAGGTCATACAACAGCAGGTTATTGGTCTGCTAAGCAGTGGGGGGGGGGGATATCAGCCTCCTGGAAGGGAACAGTCTGAGAACCAGAAGTGGACTAAGTGGCACAAGTTTTTAGGCCACTGGCAGCTGCGTAGTGCTAGCACTAAAAAAGGAGTCACAGGTTCTTGCATAATGACTGCATCAGGATTATTAGAGGTAACTGGATCTTGGGAGGCTGCAAAAGGAGTACTGGAAATCACAGTCACTGGGTCTTAAGTGACAGCAGCAAGGCTAGAAGCGCTGGAATCTGGGTGACTGTGACTGGAGTCAGTGTCAATGGCTGGCATCTGAATGTTGGAGACTGATTTCTCTTTTGCAGGGGTAGCAGGAACTGGAAGAACATTGTGAACAGCAGTACAGCAGTAGTGATGACAACATAGCGAAATAATGGAGTGTATCTACTGAACTCCAATAAACCCCTGTAATAGTCATGAATGGTGAGTAGGGTGAAACTGAATGTAATGTCCAGGGGCCCCACAGTAAAAACACAATTGTTAGCTTCTCCTACAAGTCTTTTCATCTGCAGATACAGATGTACTTATAAGACCTATTTTTCATAGGTTCAAACTGGGACAGATGAGGCACAGACTGCACAGGCAAAGATGGTGAATAGCTCTGAAACTCTGTTTCTTTACAAGTCACCTACTGGTGGTGCTCATGCAAGTGGCAATCAACTAGGAGGGAAAGGTGTGCTAATTGTTCCAGAGTGACAATGGTTTATTTCCATATGGAAATGCAGGATAATTGGCCATTATTATATTCACGTGGGTGTATTCATATGCACTAAACTCCAATAGGTGTCTCTGCTGTTAGCATCCACAGTCCCAACATCAACTACCTTATGATGGCAATGTTGGTATCTCTCTGTAGCTCTCTGTAGAGCCAGATGACAGATGGCTGTCTCTGGTAAAGAGCAGAGACAGGAGCTACACTCCATTAACCCTTTCAGTGCTAAATGGATGTGCCATTGGCTGTTTGAGAATAATGGAACTTTATATCTAACAACAGCTGAACTTTTCCCAATGCATAGTCTGCAGGTATTCTAGATGAGTATGATGTCTATAACACCTGTCAAAGTGAATTATTATTCCAGTTTATTGATGCATTGTTATATGCATGAGTCTGGAACATCTATCTATTTATCTATCCATCTATCCATCTTCAAACTTTTGCTGAGCAGGTAGGAGACACCTAGGGGGTTATGCACTAAAGTGTGATAATGGGGAGATAAATTCTCCAGTGACATCACTTCTCCAAATACTATTTAATACTATGGAGCTAATGCACTATGATTTTCCCACTCGAGAGATCTTAGTGCATATGGTCCATAGAATAACATAGGAATTTGAGAAATGATATCACTAAAGAAGTAATCTACACATTTTTATAATACCTTAGTACAAAAATCCTCCCCCTCCCAGCCTAGCAACCAGGATTGCTGAATTTTGAAATTTCAACTTCCAGTGTCAAGAAACACTGAAATTTGGTAAACTCTCTGAACCTGATGTAGAAAGACTACTCGAACAATTCTCAGACACACACACTCTACCAGAGGGGATAACTAACAATATCTTGAGATAATTTGTAAAAAAAGTAGTGATATAGGCATTTGATTAACTGTGTCTATTATAATAGTAAATATGATTGTTAGTAATAATCTAAAATGTTGTTAAACAAAATAAAATAAAACATGGAAGAAGCTGCTACAAACCCCTATCTTAATGTTAGATTAATATGCTTTATTAATGTGAAATTACATAAACAAGTAACAATATTTATTGGTTTAACTGAGTATTTTAAACCCTTGTTAGCTAGAGAGAACCCTAATGCACTGCAAAACAATGTATTGAAAATGTCTCTATTTGTTCAATGTGCAGTTCTAGTATCTCCATTTGCATTAATGTAAATTTGTAAATGTGTATTCGTTCCCATGGGACAGTTGGTTTGTATCAGAACTGCACAGTTTTAACCATTGTATGATAGAGAGTTCCCCAATACAAGAATTTTATAGCATTCAAGGGGTTAAACTAACACATTTAAATAAATGGAAATGTCCCTTATGTCACAGATGGTTTGATCCAGAATTGCTGCAATGCATCACTAACTGTTAGATGAGGTGTGCCTGAACTTACTCTGTACCATTATATATTGCAGCCATGTCAAACATGCAGCACTTAAGCAGCATGAGGCCCCTAGATTGTCAGTCTGTGGCCTGCACATAGCCTCCTATTTCATATGTTTTGCATATAGCTTCTGGCTGCACAACAACAGTAATAAAATCGTATTATTGATTGTTGTGTTACCCTTTTTTGTGACAGCTTTAGCATCGTAATGAGTTAATCCATGTGAATGAATTTGTTTAAATGGGATAACTGGCATTACAGAGGGCTGCTTTGAAACTGTTGTAAATCTCTTATGTGGTTGCATATGGAAAAATTAATGGCAACATCATGCATTAAAGGGATAGTATTACTTCAAAATTACTATCCCTTATATTGTAGCCCTTAATAAACTGAGTTAAATGACACCAATGGCATCTCTCAAACCTTTATGGTTTAAGAGATAGCCACCTTCAAAATTTCCTCTCCCCTGCTGTCAGTGTTCTGCTGCCAGCAGGGGAATCCGGTCCCGGGACAGGCGGAGGCTCTTAAACAGAGCCAATATCTCGTTATGGAAGGAAAAATGATTCATTGAAACAGTCTTCTACGTGTGCTTGTTTACAAAGCACACATAGAAGACTGTTTCAGTTAATAATTTTTCCTTCCATAACGAGATATCGGCTCTGCTGAAGAGCCTCCGATTGATTCAGAGACCGGATTCTCCTGCTGGCAGCAGAACGCTGACAGGAGGGGAGAGGAAACTTTGAAAGCGGCTATCTCTTAAACCATAAAGGGTTGAGAGATGCCGCTGGTGTCATTTAACTCAGTTTATTAAGGGCTATAATATGAGAGATAGTAATTTTGATGTAATACTATCCCTTTAAGACACTTCTTATTTTGCTAAACTTGTTAAACTTTTGAGTATCAGAGGGGTGCCTAGTGCAACACTCCTCTGGAAATTATTAGGTTAATAGCAATTCAATATATACTAATGAGGTTGGGCAGAGTATAACTAATATTGGCTGCTTCTCCTACTTGTGTGCCCCAACATTTTAACATATGATTTCTTATTGCTACCCTGTGATTGGATGTGAGAAGTGAGTTTTAACTCAATGGATCACCACTAAGATTATTACAATGCAAACAAATTAATTGTAACAATCCTAGTGACCCACTAGAGTGATTTTAACCCATGTTACTCACTCCTCACATCTGATCACAGGATATGCACTAATAGCTCATATGTTATGCTAAGGCCTACTAGTAGGAACTTAACAAAGTTTAATATTTCCCTTTAGGTGCCAGTGGGGTGTGTAATACGTTGGTCTATAATGCATTGCACACCCCCTCTGTCACCCATAGGGTTAAGTCACTATGATAGTGGTAGAATTTCTTCTCAGCTTTCCCTGACAGAAATGCTTCCTACCCCAGAGCAGCACTGATATGGAGCAGGAGGAGAATATGTAAGCAGGAGAATAAATTAATAAAGGAGCCACTTCCAGAGGAAATAGTTGAACTCTGATAAGAAATACATCTGTAACACTGGTAAACACTTTGAATGCCAGAATAGTGACATAAAAATAAATAAAAATGTAAAACATTGCTAACCTGAGTATAGTCTGTCTTACAGCACTGAGGTTGGTGTAATATGAAAGTGAAGCAATTCTGGTGCACACCATCTGCTCCAAAGTCATGAAATGAAAAACACCATTGAAATTAAATGTAGCTTTAAAGGGATAGTAATACTTAAAATGTAAAAAAAATATGTTGTAGGGTTTATCCCCCTGAGTAAAACAAGAGTACTCCCACTGCTGAGAGGTCTTTCATTCAAAAGTTATTAATTTTCAAAGTTGAATTTTTTAGGCGCAATATCACAGTGGCCTGAAATTGTACAGTGGCACTGTTGCTACACCATCCTATGGAGATTTATGGTCAACTGACCAGAGTTGTCCATAGGATCGTGTAGCAACAGCGCCACTGTACAATTTCAGGCCACTGTGATATTGCGCCTAAAAAATTCAACTTTGGAAATTAATAACTTTTGAATAAAACACCTCTCAGCAGTGGGAGTACTCATGTTTTTCTCAGGGGGATAAACCCTACAACATATATTTTTTTACATTTTAAGTATTACTATCCCTTTAAGCCCTTGAATGCTAGCGATATCTCCAGCACTTTGCTATATAATTCAAATAATTAAAAGCCCTTTTTAAAATCAGTGGGAATTTTGGACATTTTTATTTGTCTCCTATGGTGCAGTTGGTTTGAGCTAGATTTGTACATATAGCTTTTTGAATTTCACTGAAAGGACTTTACTTATAAAACTACAGAGATGCAGTTCTGGGAAGTATCAACTGCACCACACGGTAATGAATATCCCCTAAATCCCCCTTAATTCAAACGGGGCTTTTAATACCTTGAATGCTGATGAGGAATCAAATGCATATCAAAAAGCAATGTGTTGAAGACCTTTCTAGCATTCAAGGGGTTAAAAACCCCAATTACATTTTTTTCCCCATGGTGCAACTGATATTTCTCAGAACTGCATCTCTTTAACTTGCAGCCTATAATTTCTTTTTGTAAACGTCTTTATTTTCCTCCTTAAACTTTATTGAAACACACTTGTATTAGACAAAACATTTTTTTATAATAGTGTGCCATTTATTAATTTAAAAATCTCATATAATAATAACCATAATTGTTACGCCCCTCTTTTGAGGGAAGTGTTGGGTGTTGGGTTTGAGGCCCTCAACTACTTTTGAGTTTGATATGATTGGTATATTGCATGAAAAGAGGTAAGTGTGCTACCAATGGAATAAAATAAGCATGTTTATTTTTTTATTGTAGATTTTCACAAAATGAAAAATCTCTATTGATAAAGTCCAATGTGTTTTATGAATCTAAAATAAAGAACCACCTTGAGATTTTTTTTATAGTCCTGCAGCTACTTTGGTTGATAAAGAACAGATTTTAGGAGTAGTTATTTTCTGACATAAAGGGGAATAGCAGATATTTTTTTTAAAGAACATGTCTTGTGGAAAATAATAGTTATCATACCAAACACTGACAGCTTAAAACCTATTCTTTTATTTTCACAAATTATTTAGTGGCTTTTGGAAGGTAAAAGCACTGCATTTGCCTTTTAAGAAACACATTCCGATGTGCATTTTAGAAATGAAAAGCTTTACACAAAGCAAATAGTCTTTGTTCACTTATAATAAATAATTGTTTGTCATTTGATTTTGTAATGGAAATTCAGCTTCTGAATGACATGCACTAAGCTGATAAAGCAAGTTCTGATATATCAATTGTAATATAAATCCAGAGCTTGAGAAATTTCAAAAACAAAGATAAAATTTAGAGTACTTTACAACAATTGTTTCTTCATTGTGAGATTCATTCTACCCTGAAGGCCACTTTGTTGAAATGTTAATAAAGAATATATTTTTTTTAATTTTGGATTTATTCTCTTTAGGATTATTATTTTTTATATAATATCTAGATTGTGACTACCTTACGTCTTTATTGCAGCACCAGTACAAAGAGAACCATTTATATAATTATATTCTGTCAAACAACCATGCCTAATTAAATACTCTATTGATAATACATGCATATGATGTTGTGACAGGTATTTGCTAGCTTTAAACTACACATGCTCAAATATGTATAATGCATTTTGAACAAAATGGGAGATAGCCTTTGAATGAAAACTATAAAGAAAAAAATCCAGGTTATCGTAAATGTAACTACCATCTCTTGCTGTGTATAAGCTGCTATACACGTAATTTATTGAAAGCTTTTCTTTGTCATCTAATAAAAGAGAAGTGGCTTTTGTTTTACAGATATAATTTTCAATACATTGACTAAATGGCTTTATCACATTGAAATTATTATTATTATTATTCTTTATTTATATAGCGCCAACTAATTCCGCAGCGCTGTACAATTGGGGAATAGACATACAGAGGTATTAAATAGTACAATCAGATGTGTAGAACAGGAGGATCAGAGGGCCCTGCTCGTGAGAGCTTACAGTCTAGCACTTGCTGTTATAATGTTACAGATGTAGTGAGAGATACTGTATATTTTTTGGTTAGCAAACCAATTAACTCACAGTATGTCTTTTTAAACTATGGCTACTATCATTTACAGAGGTGTGTTTACAACTCTGGCTATACCAGTAGCTCTGTGAACAGATATGGATAATGGTATTTAGACACTCTTCTGTAGCAGTATGTGATTCAGTGGAATTACGTGAATAAAAAAGACACATTTGACATACTATTTTTTCTTCCACAATCCCTTTGTTCCATAGGAATAGCAGCAACATTATTGCATAGAAAACACAATTAAGTGTAACATTTATGTGCCTTTTCACTGTGTGATTTCTTATGTGTGATTTCATTGTGATTTTGATTGAAATTGTACTACCTGTCAAAATGGTCTGTCAGACCACCTGAAACTAGACAGCGAAGAGTAGAGATTGTGGCTTGGGTACGATGACAGCCATTGGTGTGACCTTTCTGTGGCCTAAGGCAAAGATAGAAGTGTTGGCTGTAATGCCATATAGCAGGGTGGAAACACCAGTGAGCTATTAGGTTGTAGTACTGACACAACCCCAGTAGAGAAATAAGGCAGACACCCAGAATAGATGGCTCAAGATGGTGGGATAAACAAGCAGAATCAGGAGACAGGCTGTGGTCATGGCAGATGGAGTTTGTGCGGAATCAGGAGATAGGGCGAGGTATGGAAGGTGGAGTTTGTGTGAAATCAGAAGATAAGCCAAGGCCGGGGCAGGTGGAGTTCCCACAGAATCAAGAGACATGCCAAGGTCAAACTGAAGAATCAGAGTAGAATAAAGGAACTAAGTCTTCACCAAATGGATAACAACTGAACACTGAAGACATGTTGAAATGCTTAGATATAGGTGCAAAAATGTGCACTACATTGTGTGTGATGTACCACAGTAAGTGCGTGCATTGGTGTGCCCGCGTACAAATATTAAAATATTCCAGAGCGGGTGTGCAACTGTGAATGTCAATGATCAACCCTCGCAGAAGCATAGACAGCAGGGGAAGGTAAGGCATGATATTGCCCCATCATTCTCAAGTGCACCTCCAGTTGGCAGGACCCAGGCCATGAGGATGAGCATGATGAAAAGCCCAGATAAGAGCAGGAGAGTGAAGGAAAGAAGACGGCTCCCTGGAATGTTCCTCAGAGCCATAACCCTTCAAATGAACAAAATACTAGGGATGGGAAAAAAATTTTAGTCTCAAACCAAAATCAGCTAATAATGGCACTTCTCATTTGGCAAATAATTTCCTCCTTTTTTTGCCTAGCCTATTCCATTGAAATGAATGGGAACAATGAAGTTACACACGAAACATAGCAAAAGTTATTTTTAATTATATTTTATTATAAAAGGTGTATGAGGCTACCTCTGTTGGTGGAGTGTGGGGAAAGAATCACACGGAATGTTATTTTGGGAGGGTTGCTTACTGGGATTGGGGGAACAGTTAGTAAAATAATAAAATCTAAATACAATTAAAAAACCCATAAGACATGGTATAAAAGGGGTCTGAGGAGGGTGACTGTGTTGGTGGGTGGAATCTGGGAAATAATCAGTTGAAAAGGGAATTTGTTTGGGGGGGTTGTTGACGGGTATTGGGGGGACAGTTAAAAAAAAAAATAAAATGTAAAATAAAATAAGAAATTGGTACATAATGTTACAGAGATAGGGACTTCCTGATCTAAGGCGTGACTAGGGTAGACTGATACTTCATGGGATACAGTATTTTGTAGAGGAAGATTTGTAGGACTTAGACTTGTGTTAGGCCCATGTCCTGAGGAAACATTGATTTGTACGAAGTATACTTATTACTAATGACACAAGACCTTAGGAGACATTGATTAATTAGCCTAGTGCAAGTAAGTTCTTGGGCCACTCTGCACTGCAACAAGATGGCTCCTACAGCAATTTCACAAAATCGAAAACAGAGTGCTTCATGATGGGGGCTTGCGAAAAACTCTTTTTCAAGGCGTAAAAAGTAATTTAAGCAGATTCTGGCCACACAAAGTGATTTTTACTACTGGTCAGGTGAGTAAGAGGAGCCACAAGTAATTCCTTATGAACCGCTTGCTAGAACATGTCAAAGCCCAGGAAGGGCTTTACCATCAGTGAGAACTGGCCAGTCTAATATGGCAGAGACCTTACAAGTGCCTCTTTTGATCCCATCAGGAGAGAAGAAGTACCCCAAAATCTCAATTGTGGTAACCTTGAAGGAGCATTTCTCCAATTTTGCACTTTACAGACATTAATGCAGTGTTTCTCAAGGAATGAAGGGAAGATCAGGATATTAACCAAAGAGACCACCATGAATTGCTCTAATAGTTTACGGAACATATCATTGGCAACGTTTTGAAAGGTCCCTGGAGCATTATGTAAACAGAAAGGCATCATAAGGTACTCAAAGTGACCTGTCCAATAGCCTGTCTCCTTCCCTTACCTACATGAAGTTGTAGTCACCTCTCAAAACCAGCTTAGTAAAGATGGTAGCAGATCTGAGATGATCAAAACGTTCTGGTAGTAATGTTAAAGGTTATCTTAACAGTAATATCATTCACTTGTAATCTACCTGTAATCTACCTCTGTAATCTACAGAGGCCGAAGCGAGCCATCTTTGTTTTCAACACAGATGATTCCTGCTTCGGCATGGGACATTGAGGGATATATGAATCCTTTATTTACATTTTCTTGTAGATCTTTTTTCAGATATTACAATTATGATTCTGTCAGGGGACAAATATGACCAAATGGGATTTTGGCACCTGGGAGCAGTTCAACTGGACAGTCATAGATGCGATGTGGTGGGAGATTTTCTGCTTCTTTTTTCAAAACACGTAAAGAAAAGTTTTTATACTCCATAGTTAAGGTGTTTATTTCAGTGGATGCCGTAGTGACACAGGTCTAGGCCCAGGATTCCCTGGTTGCCAAGAAACACTGAGTCATTCTATATTCTGGTCAAGGGGAAGCTGGGAGGAGGGACATACACAGTTCTGAAGTCTGACCAGACAGGTACGTAGGAGGTGTCCTTCCTTGCCAGAAAACAGTCAGAGATGAAGGGAAGTCTACAGTAGGGATGGGTGAAAATTTCCTCCTCAAACTGAAATCGGTGAAAAATTGCACTTTCCGCATGATGAAAATTTTTCCTCGAAAAGTTCAGATTTTATGATTTGTTTCCTCTTTTTCTGCCCAGCTCATTCCATTGAAATCAATGGGAACACTGAAGTTACACACAACATAAAATAAATATTATTTAATTTCCCAAAGGCATAGTATAAATGGGGCATGAGTGTGCCTGTGTTGGTGGGGTGTGGAGAAAGAATCAGTTGAACAAGGGATGATTTTTGGGGGAATAACTCCTAAATAAAATAAAATAAATACCATAAGACATGGTTTAAAGGGGTCTGAGGAGTGTGCCTGTGTTGGTGAATGAATGAATCATTTTAACAGGGACTATGTTTTGGGGGGGTTCTTGAATGCTATTGGGGGGCAGTTAATAAAAAATTAAAATAAGAAATTTGTATTTAAAGTTATAGAGGCAGGAACCCCTTGACATAAACTGCCACTGGGGTGGACTGATACTTGATCTGATAGAGTATTTCATAGAGGATGATTTGTTAGATTTGTTGTTAGAGTACCAAGTCCTGAGGAAACATTGATTTGTAGTACTTTTTGTTTGGCACAAGCCCTAAGGAAACATTGGTTTGTAGGACTTAGGCTTTTTAGAAACAAACCCCCCAAAAATTGTTTATTTTTTGTAGGACTACGTTTTCTTTTTATTTATTTTTTATATTTCAAAGCACAAGCCCAGAGAAAAAATAAAAATGCCCTATTGTCCTAGTGCCAGCAGGTCATGTTGGCCAGTAGCCACTGGCCATTGTCAAATGTCGTCCTGAGACCTGAGTTGCAACTGCTGTTCATACTGATGCTGCTGAGTTGTTTAAGCAGCAGGATGATTAAGCAGCTGAAAGGGAATGGGATCAACAATAGCAATAACATGGAAGATGGATGATGAAGGTTACCTTTGCCACGACTGGTTCCAGTGATGTGCCTGAGACAGTTGCAGAAAAATAAGTAGCCCACAGTATATGTGGAGAAAAGAAGTTGGCCATTAAATCTTCTCCACCTGCCCCAAAATTATGGGTGTGTTGTTATTAGAATATATATTTTACCCTTGAGAACAGGAACTGTGGCTTCCATCAGCAACTGCAATGTTCACAGTGTGTGTGCGGTAAATAACATATGGGGGCACAACTGTATCCAAACACCATGACACCCAAAACCAAGTACTGACGCTGTCACTGTACTCCTTGACCAGACCCCGCAAAGGACACATGACAACTTGTTGACAGTTTAATAGTAAAGATGAACCCTCCCTGCCAGAATCCTAGCATATTCTGCAGGATGGAATCTCCTCAGATGCAACTTGATGACCTGGTATCGATTATCGTCCACCACATTGGCATGTGTGGTCAGTGTACCACACAGTGTGCAATGGGTAGAGATTAACTGCCATATCCTAACATCAAAAGAGTGGCTATCATTTGTCAGGGGAGGTAACGATGAACAAGTTGGATTGGCAGGAGATGTACTTGTTACCCTAGAGGAAGAAAGTGATGTTGATGGCAAGCTAGTTGTTTTGCTCGTCATGGAACTTCCAGTGTCTGACTGGGTTTCTTTATTCTTCCTCCTCTTTGACCTCTAACTTTCTGGAGAGTCAGTAAAAGAGGTGCTAGATTTCTGTAATGGGTGTTTGGCTTTAACATTTTTGACATAAATGTCATGGTGTCTGTGTTTCATGAGTGTTATCAGGGAGGTTGTGCCAATGTGTATTCCATCTTTTACCCTTCTCCCTAACTTGTCACAAATTTTGCACTGTACCATTGTTGATGATGACTACATTGTTCCTGCTGGAAGAGAAAAATAGTCGCACACCCATGACTTCTGGGTAGAGAGATAGGGAACAGGTGGAGAAGAATGGCCTCTTTCTTCTTGTCCTCCACATTCCCCTTCACTTTTTGTGGCAGCGGATAATATTGCTGCTACTGCCTCAGATTTAGCACTGCAACTAGGACCAGAAGTATTGCTGGTGCTGGCAAGTGGAACCTGTCCTAGTCCCGCATTACTTGTTGACCCCATTCTCACTGTGTCCACAGTGGTCTGTGGCACACTAGCCTGCTCCTCAGCACCCTGCTGCTCTTTCATCTCAGTAGCAGCAGAAATTAGAGCACTTGTAATTTCCGCAAATTCCAAAAGCTGATTGCTAGTGGTAGTGGTGATGCCCATCCTCATCCCTGTCCCCCATTCCTTCTCAGTTTCTGATAAAAAGGACATCAATGTCTCTTTCACCCCAGCTTCTCCAACACCACCACCACCACTAGTCCCTACACGATGCTGCTCTATTCCAGATATCTCACTGCTGCTTGGAGGAGGTGACGAGCAATGTGACAGAGGGTCCCCTGCTGTCACACTTGGCATCATTTTCTCCTTCCCCCCGAATACTACAAGAAACACTAGCAGCAGGCAAAGTATTGGTGGCAGCAGGTTCAACACTGGCAGCAGGTTCAACACTAGTGGCAGCACATCTGGCAGCAGGTACAACATTAGTGGCTGCAGGTACAGCAATGGTGGCACTGGCAGCAAGGACAGCACATCTTGCAGCAGGCACAGGCAGCTGACCTGTCCTGCTCTCACTAGTACTACCCTTTTCTCCCTCCCTTCCCATTCCCTTTTCTCCCTTCCTTCCCATTCTGTTTTCTTCCTTCCTTCCCATTCCCTTTTCTCCCTCCCTTCCCATTACATGTTCTAAGATCCCTTGGGGTGATTTAGGTGAACTGGACAGCATTGGTTCAGCACTGCTAGTCACTTCCTCCTCCGCCTCAGACTCAGTGGGCACATAAGGGTCCTTCCAGCTCCTCCACTGATTATTTTTCACCCTGCCCATAGTGATAGCAGTCAATATGAGCCTTTCCTGCCTCAATTTTTGCACAGCAGAACAGCACAGTACGTCGATCTAGCTCTGTAGCTTCTTCTATTGTGTCTGCCTTCAGCGAAAACGTCACATTTTTATAGCGAAAGTGCTAAAACAATGTAAATCAATGGGCAGAAACTTTATAGCCATTGAAAAAATGGTAAAACATTTTGGTTAATGGGTGAAAGATGGGAAAATTGTAACCGCTAGTTTTAAAGTGGATTTTCCCATGAAAAAGCAGATAACGTGTTTTTTGCGAAATTTCCAGCGGGAACACTGCGACAAGTTTCGCCCCTCCCTAGTCTACAGGCTTTCTCCTCAGAGGTCACAAAGAGCCACATTGATCTGCAGGGGTTCTTGAGGAGGGTGAGTAAAGGAAGATGACTTCACAGAGTAAGGAGTCTGCAAAACTAGAGCAGATCCTTTCCTGCTGCGCTCACAAAGACATCTGTTGATCTGAATAGAGAGTATAATAAGTTCCTCCAAAGAATCTGGAAGGCCTGCTCAGGGTAGGCCATCTTTCCAGAAGTCAGAAAGTCCTAGGCAATACTGGTCCTTCAGCGCCAATTCATTCCACTAGGTGTTAGCATCCTAGTGGCGAAATTCACCAGCATATTCCTTTGCTTGCCTTTTGCCCTATTTCAGGACAAGAAGAAAGAGGCCATTTTTCTCCACCTGTTCCCTATCCCTATCCCCATCCCCTGAAGTCATGGGTGTGGGACTTTTTTCTCTTGGGGCAGACACAGTGCAGTCATCACCAATGGCACTGTACACAGATTGTAATAAGTCAGTGAGAAGAGGCTAAGAGGGAACACACAATGGCACAACCTCCCTGATAACACACGTGAAACACAGACACAGTAACATTTATGTCAAACATGTTAAAGCAGAATAATCACCACAGAAATCAAGCACCGCTGTTGCTTTTCCCCCTGTCTCTCCAGAAAGGCAACAAGAGTATCACTGTCCCCGTGATTTTCTGTCAATCTTGGCTGATTTGCCCATGCATTGGAGGAGGCTGATTGGCCCTCCCAGGATGTGCCTTTATATGCTGGAGTTTGGGCACTTGTCAGTTGCCCTTTCGTGGTGTTCCTGTTGCTGCGCCTTGTTGCTGAATTCCAGTGTCTCCTGTGTACCGACCCAGCTTGTCTGACTCTTCTCCTGTTCCTGCTCCGTGATTTGACCCGGTTCTGGCTGACGATCCTGCCCCGTGATTCGACCTGGTTCTGGCTGACGACCCTGCTCAGTGATTCGACCCGGTTCTGGCTGACGACCCTGCTCCGTGATTCGACCCGGTTCTGGCTGATGATCCTGATCCGTGATTGATCTGTTCTTCGGCTGTGGTGTCTGCTGCAGTGCTGATCCTGTTCCGGTTGCCGTTCCGGTCCTGCCTGCTGTTCCGGTGTTCTGAACTGTTTAAGCGACTCACTGTTCCTCTCATTATCTGCTAGCTGTAGCCTGAGGTTGCTTTGCCTTCTGCTGGTTGCCTAGGTGCTCGCTCCAGTACAGATCCACTTAACCCTTGCAGTGCCTGTAGTCTCCGGTCTCGTGCCTCCTATATCACTTGCCAAGCATACGGTTACTGATTTGAGCCTCTACTCTGAGTACCTGTATTACTGCCTAACATTCTCCCTCAGAGCCCTGTCAGCTCGGTGTTCGAAGTCTGGTAGTCTGTTCGCTACTAGTGTGTGCATTAAGAACGGCACCAGAGGGGTGTTCTGGCTCCGGCCTACATACGCTAGAAGGTACATTATCCACTGCACTTCCCAGTGCGCCGTCTCTATTACAGCTTGTGCAGTAACCGTCAGTATAAGCACCCAAGGGGTGTCAGGGCACAATCCAATTGGCACACGCAGGGTTACTACCTGTTAACCCTTTGGGGAATATTCCCCATCTATATATAGCACCTATTACTACCATTGTGTGCATTCACTTTGTCAGTATTGCCATTACTGCTATTCCTTTGCTGGCCCTTAGGGGCATTGTTTTACTTTCTGTTTCAATAAAACTGTGTTTTTACTTCATAACCTGGTCTGTGTCAGAAAACCGTTACAAAGAGGTGAGATAGAGATCAAATAGGAGGAAGAATATAGAAACCCAGGCAGAGGTTGGAAGTTCCATGATGAGCAAAACAACTAGCTCACTATAACCTTCTTCCTTTAGGATAACTACATCTTCTGCCAATCCACCTCATTCATCGTTACCTCCTCTGTCATATGATAGCAACTCTGTAGATGTTAGGATGCAGCACTGTGTGATGCACTGACAACACATGACAGTGTGGTGGTGGAGAATCATAAGCAGGGCATCAAGTGGCATCTGAGGAGATTCCAACCTGCACAATATGCTGAGATGGTGGCAGGGAGGGTTCGGTATTACTAGTAAACTGTCAGCAATTTGTCATGTGTCCTTAGTGGTGTGTTATAAGAGGTATAGTGATAGCGGCAGTACTTGGGTTCTGATGTCATGGTGTTTGGATAGAGTTGTGCCCCCAGATGTTTTTTACCACACACACTGTGCACGTTGCAGTTGCTGATGAGAGGCACCATTCCTGCTCTCATGAGAAACATTTCTATTCTAATATCAACACACCCATGATTTTGGAGGAAGAACAGGTGGAGAATTATTGGCCAACTTCTTCTTTTCTCCACATATACTGGAGGCTACTTATTGCACTGCTACTGCCTCATACGCACTGGAGCTAGCTTGGCAGTGGAACCTTTATCATCCATCACCCATATTACTGCTTCCCTTTCAGCTGCCTAATCATCCTGCTGCTTAACCAACTCAGCCACAGCAGCAAGAACAGCAGTTGCAAATTCAGCAAATATAGACTTAGGATATTTGACAATGGCCAGTGGCCACTGGCCAACACAACATGAACTGCTGGCACTAGGCACTCAGAGCTTGTGCTTTAAAAAAATACAAAAAATATAATAAAACAAAACACAGTCCTACAAAAAAATAAACAATTTTGGTTGGTTTGTTTCTAACAAGCCTAAGTCCTACAAATTAATGTTTCCTTAGGGCTTGTGTCAAACAAGCCTAAGTCCTACAAATCAGTGTTTGTTCAGGGCTTGCACCTCTAATAAGGCTTGTGCCAAACAAGCCTAAGTCCTACAAATCAATGTTTGTTCAGGGCTTGTGCCTCTAATAAGTCTAAGTCCTACAAATCAATGTTTCTTCTAGGCTAGGGCCTCTAACAACAAATCTAACAAATCATCCTCTACAAAATACTCTATCACATAAAGTATCAGTTTACCCCAGTGGCAGCTTATGTCGGGGGATTCCTGTCTCTATCACTTTACATGCAAATTTCTTATTTTATTTAATTTATTTATTTATTTTTGTATTTACTGTCCCTCCAGCGCCAGTCAAGAAACCCCCCAAAAACAAATTCCCTGTTCAACTGATTCATCCCCCAGACTCCACCCACCAACACAGGCACCCTCCTCACACCCCTTTTATAACATGTCCTATGGGTTTTTATTTTTATTGTATTGGATTGCTGTCTCTATCTCTTTACATGCAAATATCTTATTTTATATATTTATTTTTTTATTAACTGCCCCCAATACAAGTAAACAAACACCCCAAAATTATTCCCTGTTTAGCTGATTCTTTCTCCCCACCCCACCAACACAGGCACCCTCATGCACCTTTTATACTATGCCTTTGGGAAATAAAATAGTATTTGTTATGTGTTGTGTGTAAATTCAATATTCCCATTGATTTCAATGGAATGAGCTAGGCGAAAAAACTGTACTTTTCTCAGGAAATTATTTGTCAAGACACGCTGATATGCGTAGATATAAGCACAAACATGTGCTGCATGTGGCGCATGATGTACCACCAGAGATCCATGCTTTGGTGATCCTGCATACAAATATGGGAATTTTCCCTTCTGTACAGGTGCTCAAACCTGAACACCAATGAGTTACTCTCATAGAGGCATGGCCATCAGGAGAAGGTAAGGCATGACACTACCTCATTATTGGTACAATAAACTGTCAATGGCCACAAACTGGGTGAATTTTATATTTGGGCAGGCTAATAATAGGTCTCTTTCCTGTAGCACCTACTGAGTCTATTATTAACTTTGATATTTATTTATTTTTTTATGTTTGACCTTACTATTTTTGTGATAACACAGAGCTTATAATTGATTTGGAGCTACAGATGTTATACTACAAAGCTTACAAATGAAATAATGCCAATGATACCATAGAGCTTTATATGACAGCCACCTATATATAAATGAGATCTTCAAAACACATCTGCATAGTAGCTCTTAAAGTAAATTAATCAAATAGAGATTTTAACTTCTGTGATGCTGGTATATAGCAGACAGGTCTACAAATAAATACATAAAGGTATGCTCCTTCGTATAGCTGATATATCAACTGGATGCTGTCCTCAGTATAACATTTCTAGGTAACAGGTTACCTTAGATCTCTTAGATCTTATAGATGTATAGACGTTTATACCTTCATATGGCTGGTACACCAACTCGATACAGTTCTGGTCAAGAAATACTCCCAGCAAAAGGGCTAAGAGTGATTGTGACAAGCTGTTTAACAAAGGGTCATTAAGTTCTACCAGTTTAGTAAGGATAGCTGCTGTATAGTCAAGCCTGATATCAATAATTTTGTGACCCCCCCCCCCCCCAGTTTAAGGTCTAAACTAAAATGTCCCAAGTAAGTCTCGGTTTCTTGAAGGTCCAAATGAAACCAGTCAGTAGGTCATGTGTATGGTGCAGCCACGCATCCAGTAACAAAATGGGAAGTGTTTGGAAAAGGTACAGCAACTTAGGAACTACTATTTTGAGAATATTTATCCTACCCAGCTGTTACAGTTGGCAAGCAAAACCAGGAGTCAGACAATATAGTTAATAGAACCTTTATTATGAAAATAATGACAGTGATGCAATATATAAATATACACAAAGTGGGTGATTGAAAAGGCAAACACTGTATCAGGAATAGCAGTCTCCCAATCTCTGCACCACACTGTCCGAGACTAGGCCTCAGCCCACTGGAGTCTCGTGGTAAGGTAACACCCAAGAGATACTGACTCAGCCTGCAGTCAGTAGCGAGGAGTCTGCTAGAGCCCCAGGTCAGTACTAGGAAGGGGGTCTGAATGACGGAACCAACAAACTGACCAAACAGACAAAGCCTTCTAGTAAGCACCAGATAGGATAGTCATAGGATAGTCATACACGGAGTGAGTAGTAAGCCAGAGCCACAGGTTTACACCAGAAAGGATATCCACTGAAGCGATGCAATGTTGGATGCGCAGTGGATAGAACCCCAGGTCAACACCAGAGTGGGTAGTCAGACAAGCCTAGGTCATACACGGAGCGGGTAGTCAGCCAGAGCCACAGGTTTGCACCAGATAGGATATCCTCTGGAGTGTATGTATGCTGGATGCACAGTGGATAGAGCCCCAGGTCAACACCAGAGTGGGTAGTCAGACAAGCCTAGGTCATACACGTAGCGGGTAGTCAGCCAGAGCCATAGATTTGCGCCAGAAAGGATATCTGAGTCAAATCGGAATGCCAAGGAGAATAGTCAGACAGAACCACAGGTTAACACCAGAATGGATGGACAGACAAGCCGGATCATACACAGGAATCAGGAATACTAGAAAAAGAACTGCTCAGAACAACAACATAAGGGTGACTGAGTCAGGACTCTGCCCTTTAAACCCTTCCACAGGAAGTAGGTAGGAGGAGCAGCTAGAGGGAGGAAGTAGGTAGGAGGAGACTTCAGGAAACAAACACACATAAAACAGAGGCCTGCAGCATGCTTGAAGCCTTTTGCCTGCAGATGACACGGGGAAAGACGCCAAGCGGTGGCACTGGAAACAAGGTACTGTGACACCTGCCAAGAGATACAGAGAGGATTCCGTGCTTTCAGATATTGTTGAATGGAGGGAAAATCAAAGAGAAGAGATCTGATCAAGACGGAAGATCGGCACTCTGAGGTATTTAATAAACCATTCCACCCAAGATAATAGAATTTGAGATAGGAGCACAGTAGTTGAAGAGAATAATTGATAGAAAACAGGAACAAGCAGGGATCAAGGAGGGCAAAGAACCACATGGGTCAGTCAAGAAGAATAAAATATCACCAGCAAAGATCACTAATATATGGAAACCCTAACCCATTATTGCTGTAAAGCAATAACAAAAAGCAGGGGTGAGAGAGGACATCCCTGTCATGTACCATTAGCAATCAGAAAAGGAGAAGATAGAAATTCATTAAAGGGATAGTAATGTTTCAAAATAAAAGCAGCTCCAATTAATCTTCATATTATTTGGGCCATGGAGAGTGTTATTTCAATACTGTCAGAGTTGTAGTTCAAGAGTAATTGAATGATACTGATGTAACAATGCTCACCTCAGAACAGAAAGGTGGTGTCCAAATGGCTTGCAGAGAGGGACAATCTTCAATTAGTATATGGGAAAAACCTGAAAAAACTGTCAAGGGGGCAGGGCTTTCATTGTTCTCACAGTAAGAAGATTGTCCCTTGCTGTGAGCCGGGACCAGGAGGGACACTTCTTAGACAATCAGTAAATACCAAGAACCACAGAGGGACCCCAGTGAAGCAGATACAGCACAACCAAACCTGACCACTAGGAAGCGGAGTCCTAGCAAGCAGAAGAAGGGCAACCAAGGACTGAGAGATAGATAAGCCACCAGGGAAAAAGAACGGCTATAACAAAAAGGATCCCTGTAGACCAGGCTAAAAGGAGCAGATACACCCTAGAAGTATAGGTATCAGACAACCAGATCAAAAGGAACAGAAAACCAAAAGGGGCTCTGACTAGATGGAGTAAGACCTCTTTGTGTACGGCACACAACTGGTGGAGAGCCAGTAGAAGGAGTGAGAACAATATCTATCTATGACCTTCAGAAGGGATACCCAAGGATGCAGTCTCGCAGGACTGGTAACAAAATACAATGTTGCAGTCTGTGGGACTGATGGAGCAGCCTCCAGGCTGATAGTGATATACAATGTAGCAGTCTGTAGGACTGATGGAGCAGCCTCGTGGCTGATAGCACTTTTACAATGTTGCAGTCTGAAGGACTGATGGAGCAGCCTTCAGGCTGATAGAGCTATACAAGGTCTGTGGATACGTAAATGCAGCAGACAGGGCTGAGAAAGAACTCCGATGCCAGACAACCAGCCGCCTACCTGCGACTGGCTCTGGGTCAAAATCCGCTAGTAGTGTAGGAAGCCTTGCTGACAGAGCAGCAAGAGAGAGGGAGAAGCTCAGAGAAGGGCACAGAGCCCGTGAAAGGACCCGGAGAGCTGCACCGAGAGGTCCGAGGAAACACCAGATCGCAGTACAGAAGGGAAATCCAGGAGAGTAGTCAAATGCAGAACTAGGTCAAACAGCGAACAGGACTTCAGCAGAAGGTACAGTTATGTAGCTTTATAAACAGGCCCCTAGGTAAGGGCCTGACACACCTATAAAGGTACCACAACCAATTCCTGCAGGGGAATAGTCAGGTGTTCCGGTAGAAGGTGAAACAGATGTGTAACAAGGAGGATACGGATCTCTATGTATTTTATATTTTAAATCCAAGATCACAATAACACAGCTATTCCATTATGTAGAGCCACCCCACACTTGCTGAGTTCTTAGAAAGGAGTAAAGAAAAACTGCAAAATAATCTAATACACTTGTGGAATAGTGAACTTACCAAAATGTAGGAGGTTGACATGCTACCCTTTTGTTGAAATCAAAGGTTTTATAGAAATTATATAATGTGTTGCACACTGCTGGTATATCTCAAGCTGTAGTTCATTTTCAAGTATGGAATTTCCAGAGTTACACAAGCAGATGGTTAGTGTTGTGGGCAAAGGAGAAGGGGGCTCAGCCTGCAAACAATCCAGATATATGTTGCTGTAGTACATAGCCTACTCAAACCTTCACTTTCAACTGTTGATTTCTTCCACTTGGCCCTCAGAAGCAGTAGTATTGCTGCAGGAAATCTCACAGTCATAGAAAGCATAGGCAAGAAATAACACTTTCACTGGAAATTTATTGGCAGTGGTGAAAAGGTGGAAATTGTATGTATTTTGTAAGGGTGGGAATTTTCACAGGAAAAGGGGAACATTGTCAGTTCTCTGCAAAAATTCCCATGGGAAATGTTTTTGACTTTTTTGCCCATCCTCACAAGACTGCACAGACATTCCTAACAAACATAACCGGATTAAAGGTTTACCTGCTTAGAAAATTCTAGCAAAGGTGAATATAGAATTCCTCTATACCAACACCCCACATAACAATGGAATTGATGTTTTTCCTATTCCTATTGTCACATGCCCATATTTAGAAATATAGACTCCTATTTCTGAGGCTTGGCATTATAGACATGTTCATCACCACCTTTTCTTCTCCAGGTTACTCCCACAGGCTGCCTATTCCCTTTGAGTCTATTGTCAGTAAAGCTGAAGTACCCAAAAGTTGTGTTTCAAACTGTTATAACCTCTTGAAATCACTCCTGAAGCCACCAACTATGGACTAGGGAGCTCTTTGTACTTCAGAGTAATAAGCATTTCTGAATTAAAGCTAAGCATTTGTACAATATTAGGATTTGGGAGACTAATTATAAACATTTTACTCACTGGCATCAAACTCCTTTACAGTTATCCAAATGCCACCCCCCCATCTTTGAATGTGTGTTATAGATGTGAAGAACCTGTTGGTTCCTTATTATATATTTGGTGTTCCTGTCCCTCTGTCAAGCTGTCGGTTATGGCACCCAAGGCTTGTATCCCTAAACTATGGAACTCCATCAGTCCTCCCACTCTGGCTGACTGAACAATTCATCTACAATATATTTGTAGATGCTGGATGCTTGTTGAAGAGACCTAAGTTGTCTTGAAAGCTTGCATTTTACATCTACTTAGTTAGCCAATAAAGCTATTAGTTCTAATCTACCAATCTCCTGTTAGTTCTACAGCTAACATGATACCACTTTTTAAAAAAAATATAAGAGCACTAATTCCATAGGCACAATTCCCCTTTCATAAACAAAATCTAGCTACAATTGGCAGTCCATATACTGTACTTTACTTCTTCAAAGTAGAATTACATTCTATTTAATATAACCTTTTAAGTGAAAAATCTTCTCGGATAAAGAGGTTGCCCATCAAAATTTGAATTCAATTATTTTTAGATCAGTAAGGAAAAAGAAACTGACCAAGGTCTAAAAGCAGCTCAAGTTTTCAAATTGTATCCACTATAAATATAACCAGCACATATATTTTCCAAAGAACTCATCAGTCTTCAATTTTGTATCTGTGTTTGCAAGGAATAGAAGACAAGCTCCGTGAAATACCGTTCACTTAATCCAGATTCAAAATGTGGTGGAATTGTTTTATTTACATTTTCATCTTGAATACAAATGTAACCACATTGTAAAAGTGCAGCTAAAATAAAATTCAGGCAATGCACTACAGAGCACATTTATGTGTAGTACATGTAATTTGTACTTAATGTATAAAATTTTACATTTGGAGATTGTGAACCTTATCAGCTTCTTTAGCTGTTTTTCCATTGCATACAAATAAAATATGTTATTTTTTACCTAAAGCTTTGCCTTTGATTATACAATGACATTGGCTATATTTTATGTTTTATAGTAGTACTCCTATGGGAATATTGACTAGTTGTCTATTTGCCTGTTAAAGAACAAAGATGTAAAATAATCTACATAATCTGTAGCAGTTCAGGTATATCAGGTGCAATTTTTTTTGTGTAACCAGATCTTCTCTGCATGAGATAAACTGCAAAATGACAAACATATGTATCAGACTTAATTTAGTCTTTGCACAGATCTACCCTCCAGTCTTTTTCTCCCCAGAGCTGGTACTATTCAAAATCATACAATTGACAACTATAGTCTCTTCATTTCTTACTATACCTTCTTACTAAATGTTCCCTTTACTGACTCAGCTGCTCTGTCCATAGGAAAAAGAGAAATGATTATTTTATTATCATTATTATTTATTATTTTAGGCTTGTATATGGCTTCAGCCATGACCTGACATTCGTTTTGTGGACGAAACGAGCGTCAGGTTATAACTTAAGGTATATAAAAGTCTAAAATGCCATAATCATTTCTCTTATATTTCTTTTGTTGCAATACTACCAATAATGAAGGCATCCTAAATTAATACAAGAATATTTTAGCACAGTGATACTACATATGAGGAGTAAGACTTAGATATTTCTTCATTCTGGTTTAGGGTTTGAGTGTTTCAGGGCGATACTAACAGCCTATTGCTGATTAGCACGATAGTGCATGTTCTGTTGGTAACTATCGAAACACTTAACTCTTATTTTGTGTGAGTGGCTGATTATCAGTACACTTCCTGAAATATTTTTTCACCTTCTCGATCAATTTAGATAAGATTGAGATTAGCCTTTGATGTGGCAACTCAATTAGTGTAGGTTCCCTCCGATAATTTTTTCCGATCTATCGGCCTCTTTCACGCACCCTAATGATTGAGGCTGAGATATGGAGATTCACATGAATCACAGGTTTACTAATTTCTCTTCTTCAATAAGTGACCATAAGACACACTAATAGTAGGCACGTGTGGCATGGGTGCTGCAGCTAATTACTAGCACCAAACACTGCTCTAAATATAGCAAATACACAATCGATCTATAACCTAGGAGCTATCATTGCCAATTGTACCAATTTCCTTCGCATTGCACAGTTTGTTTAGTATTTTGTTTATATAACTGCAAATACTATTTCTTATTTTAAGTGCTTTTATTTAATTCACCTCTTTCTTTTAACCATATCTAACAAAGGTTATATTTTAATTTTCTGGTCTGTTCTCCCTTAAAGGGGGTCCATTTATATCCTTGCCTATAAATATTGGGCTAGGTTTGATTCTTTTATACCTCTATTCTCTCTCCTTTTTGTGAATATGGTTCTACAATAATATTATAGGATAGCACATTCCATTTGGTTAACTGACACCCAAAATACTTAAAGTGGTGCATCTTCTCTTCCTGTGTAACTATATTGATTGTACAACCCTGTCCCTAATCCAGCGTCAACATATTGATAACTCACATGTGACATGTCTTTTTGATGACAAGTATTACCCCAACTTTACACTAAGGCAGAATGTCCTGGCATTTCAAAATTAAAAATTCCCATAGCGAGGTCTGCATTCCAAAAAAACACAATCGCCAAAGAGTAAATTTAAGGAATAACAGGCATTTCTAATCCTTAAAATTGTTGCTTACATGGAAATATGTCACAAAATGTAATCAGTGTTAATTCTCTCTACCATTTTAGATCCTTCATTGCACCTGTTTTTGGGCTGGATTCTATTGCAGGTGCTAATTTTATCACTTTTTATCTCCAGGTTTCTCCATAGACTTCAATAGGAAAAAGTTTGATAAAAAGGGTGATAACATTTATAACCTGCAATAGAATCCAGCCCTTTATGTAGTAAATAGTTTGAGCTTCTTTAGAATATATCAATAGAAAGTAAACATTGTTTATGGATGCTGCTCTTTCAAAATAGTGTTTTATAAAATGTCTCTGTTCATATGTCTTCTTTAAGTATCATTATTATTAATAGTTGAATACATTTGTCTTACAGACCATTTAAATGTAGATTTTAAGATCTCTGCATTATGTTTTCTCTGTAGTAAGTCAAGGAGGTGTGCCAGTGGCAACTGACATGTGTCCTGATCCTGGGGTACCTGAAAATGGAAAAAGGACAGGATTTGACTTCAGGTATTTCTATATACATGTTTTTAATTTTGAATTTATTCCTATTGTAAAATATAATACGCAATTATAATATGGCATGTTCAAAATAATGATTTTACATAAAAGTGGTTTTATACTTCTGTGGATGCACTATGTATATTATATGGGCAATGCAACAAAATATACATAATATATTAAATGATATATAATATATACATCTAGATTATATATATAAAATTATTTTAGTAAAAATGGTAAAAACAAACATGTAAAACAATATAAACCCTACACATTAACATGTGTTGTTAGTAACTGAAATAGTTGGGATGTGTATATGCAGGCAATCTACCAGCCTCCCAATCGCTACCATCAAGATGAGCACCACAAAATTCAAGGTAGCAGAGAGAGGGCACGAAAGTGACCGTCCACCCTATACCATCAATGTATAAAAAATGTAGTAATAAATTGAAACCAATAATGAGTGTCCATGTATCACTGCGGCCATAAAGGAATAACTGACCACTAAAAGCAGACAATTAACCTCTTCAATGCCACAAACATTCCACCAGACCCAGAATATCTGTGAGCTGTATACAATGGAAATAAAAATATAAAATAAAACACAGTGGATAGTAAACTACTAGTGAACTGTGATTTGAGGTTGGGGAGAAGTGTGGACAGGACACTGTAAGAGATGGTCAATACATTGAAGCACGCATTTAACTTCTTTAATGGCACAAACACTCCACCAGACACAACATGTCAGTGGACGGTATATACTGAAATAAAAGTAAAACACAGTGAATAATAAAGTACTAGTGGGCTGTGGATAAAGGACATGAATAAATGTGGGCAAGACACCATAAGAGACGGTGAACCCGTGTACCCCAATATACCGACACCTTGAATAATTAATAAATAAATGAAAAAATGATAATTGAATACATATGAACTGTAAAGTGATATAATGTAACACAAAAAACAATGAACAAAATAATCGACTGAACAAATAAAAGTGATGAATTGTCCAAAAGTTATATGTGATTAAAACCCAGGAATGATTGATGAAATATGTTGAACCCAAAAATAATAGTCTTCAAATTAAATGGTAAATATATATAGTGGATGAAACCAGTACCTTAGAAGAACTTGATGATATGAATAAATGAAACCAATGAAATAATCAGATGTATTACATAGTTAAAATTAGGGATGGGTGAAAATTTTCACCTCAAACTGAAATAATGGCACTTTCTGCTTAGCGAATAATTTCCCACTAAAAGTGCCAATTTTCCAATTTTTCCCACCTTTTCCACCCATTGAAATCAGTTGGATTTATAAAAGGCTGTCAGGCTGTCACAGCTTGCCATTTTGAGTTTGTGAGAGGAGAGAGCAGTTGAAGTTTAGTTTAGGGAATCTTTTAGTAGGACATTTGTTCTGTGTGTTTATTAGGAGAGTCAGTGAGGCACTCTGGGGAGAAGAAGGGAGGAAGGAGGTTGACCTGAAATTCCATGTGATTGACTGACAAGACACATGCAGCTAGGGATCTATTTGCTTGCTGATCTTGCTGTAATTGTCTCTGTGCTGGGTGGGGAAGTCTGGGGAAAGACTTTGATGATTTTGTTTTTCAGTTAGAATTTTTTTTGGAGACTCTGTGATAAAACAGGGTGGACAACTTAAAAAAAAATTAAAAAAATAAATAAAAAACAATAAAGAACTTAATATATTAGGTGACAGCGACAGCTGATTGGGCTTAGGCAAGGAATCATACAGCTATATCAGTTGTGTTGTGTACCCGTACAGTAAAAAAATACGTAATGTCCAGCAAAAGCACAAGGGGAAGGAGGAGGGGTGGAGCAGTGCAGGGACGTGAAAGTAAAGTAGTAGTTCAAAAACTGACTGCAGCAATGGTTGCTGAAGCATGTGCAATCAGTGATGATGATCCCTCTACTCCAAGGGAGGATGCAGTTTATGAAGGTCTCAGCAAAACTAGTTCCAGCACCACCAGTGCCAGTAGAAATAAAGAAGCAAATAAGAAGAACACTGAAGATGACAACAAGTTGCATTCAAGTGTTGATGATGCTGGCAATAGCATAATAGAGGAAGGTGTAGCAGCTGAAGCTCCTGCTTCATCAGATAGTGAGACAAACAGGCACCAAAACACCCATCCTCAATCTATCCCGCTAGTATAGAACTGGTTGGGCGATACAATTGTCCAGTACACGGTACTGGTTTACTCCACATTCACTGGTTGCTGATTCCGCTAGTATAGAACTGGTTGGGCGCTATTGTCGTCCAGTACACGGTACTGGTTTACTCACATTCACCAGCTGCTGATCCCGCTAGTATAGAGCCGGTTGAGCGCTATTGTTGTCCAGTATGCGGTACTGGTTTACTCCACATTCACCGGCTGCTGATTCCGCTAGTATAGAGCCGCTTGAGCCCTATTGTTGTCCAGTACGTGGTACTGGTTTACTCCACATTCACCGGCTGTGATCCCGCTAGTATAGAGCCAGTTGAGCGCTATTGTTGTCCAGTACGTGGTACTTCTTTACTCCACATTCTCCGGTTGCTGATCACGCTAGTATAGAGCCGGTTGAGCGTTACTGTTGTCCAGTACGCGGTACTGGTTTACTCCACATTCACCAGTTGCTGATCACGCTAGTATAGAACTGGTTGGGCATTACTGTTGACCAGTACGCAGTACTGGTTTGCTCCACATTCACCGGTTGCTGATCCCGCTAGCATAGAACCGGTTGAGCGTTACTGTCGTCCAGTACGCGGTACTGGTTTACTCCACTTTCACCGATTGCTGATCCCACTAGTATAGAACCGGTTGGGCATTTCAGTTGTACAGTACATGGTACTGGTTTAATCCACATTCACCGGTTGCTGATCCAGCCATTATAGAACCGGTTTGCTATACTGTTGTCCAATGCACGGTACTGGATTACCCTTCATTCACCGGTTGCTGCTGCCTCCGTTATTGTACCGGTTTAGTCTCCCTGGTTGGGATACTGGTTTGCTCCACTGTTCCATCTTATGCTGCTGCTCCACGGAGCTGTCCTTCTGTCCTCCTGGCTGCCTTGCCCGGTATATTGGCAAGGCCGGTAGAGACACATTCTGATTGTCATATTACCCTCCAGGCTGCCTTGCCCGGTATATTGGCAAGGCCAGTAGAGCCTGTCTCCATTCCTTGGTGCCATCTTTCAGGCTGCCTTGCCCGGTATATTGGCAAGGCCGGTAGAGCCACATTCAGATTGTTGTGTAACCCTCCAGACTGCCTTGCCCGGTATATTGGCAAGGCCGGTAGAGCCTACCATGCTGTATCTTGCAATAACTACTGTTTGAACTCATTATGTACATGTGATATATGTGTATGTTCAGGACCTGTGAGGGTTCCCATTAAACTTTTCAATAAAGTTTGATTTTTATCTTACTCTGTGTCAAAACAAACAGTGACACAGTCATCATCAGCATCATTGCCTCCTCAAAGTCCAAGTCCCACTCAGCCACACACACCTGTTTTGAGTACTTAGCAGCAATAACAACACAGGTTAACATTCACAATGTTAGATGATGAGTGCCTCTGCTGCTGCTGCTGTAAGTGCTGCACCTTTGACACCCCTCATTCCATGAAGTCCACAGTATGGAGATACTTCACTCAGGATCCTCAAGCTAAGCATGGTACTATATGTTGTCTATGCAAAAAGCCCATGAGCAGGGGGAAGTAGGCTCACACCTAGGCACCTCCTCTATGAGATCCCACCTGAAGCACAACCACAGGTCTGACTGGGAGACACACTGTCAGCAGGCCAAAGGTGCCACAACTAGCATCAGAAGCACTTTAAAATGTTCCCAGGGCTCTAGGGCAGAAAAAAAGAAGTAGTGGTTATTTATGTATCAGAGAGTGTGCTACTGCCAGTGGCAACAGTTAGTTCAGTTCAAATAACACCTATGGCTCCTTCTGCAGAGGAGTATGATGACTCTGGCTTTGCTGTAGGAGATGGCAAGAGTCATAGACTGCCCACACATGCTGCATCTACCGCCAAGACCTCCTCTAGTAATATTAAGGCAATAAAGTTTCAGTGTTCTTCTGCCATGACCTGCCAACCCACACTGACTGAGTTCCTGGGAAGGAGACAAAAACTTCACAAAAATAATCCCAAAGTATGCCTTTGGAATGGCAAGGTTGCCAAGATGTTAGCAATGGACATGCTGCCGTATTCTTTTGTAGAAAACCGAGGTTTCAGAGAACTGATGTCATGTGTAGCTCCAAGCTGAAATATTCCAAGCCGCAGTTATTTTTCGCTATTTTTTGCCTGAATTGTACAAGCAGGTGGTTAGTGTGGTGGGCAAAGGACTTAAAATGTGTATGGCAAGAAAATCCACCTGACAATAGATATGTGGACAAGTGGGCAGAGCACAGACTTTATGGCTGTGACTGCTCACTGGGTTTCCTTTCCAGCACCAACAGTGGACAACACAAGCTTAGAGAATCTGGTGAAAGCCAGTAATCATGCTTCTGGTTGTGGCACTGTGATTAAAAGGTGGCAGCAGCAGCAGGATAGCCCATACCATCGTCACAACACCTTGTGCATGCAGCGTTTTGAGAGACAATCCCACAAAGCTGTAGATGTTCTAGTAAGCTAGAGCAGGTGATAGAGTAATGGCTTTAACCAAGCTCCTTAAAAGCTGGTTTTGTATCTGCTGATAATGGCTCCAGCATAATCGCTGCTTTGAGAATTGGTGGTATGGTGTATGTGCCCTGCTTTGCCCATGTGCTAAATTTAGTTGTGTCCAGATTCCTGGCAGAATCCGAGACCCTCAAAGAGATGCTTACTATTGCCTGCAAAATCTGTGCCCATTTTAGTCACTCCTACAGTGCATCAAATGCGCTATATTCCATGCAAGAGCATAACAACCTGCCCCATCACCCGCTGAAAATGGAGGTCCCTACCAGGTGAAATTCCACCATGTACATGCTAGAGAATTTGTACGAGAATAAGAGAGAACAGAATAAGGCCATTAGCAAGTACACCATGCAAAACTGGAAGGTTTTGGAGGGAGCCTTGTTACCTGGCCAGTAGCAACTAATGTGCAATGTATGTGAGCTGCTGAAACCCTTTGAGGAGGCAATCATGCTGGTGAGCCACATTGGGGCAGGAATTAGTGAAATTCTAACACTGATATTTTTATTGCAGAAAAAAATGAGGAGCATGTCTGAGGATTCTTATCACAATGACATGCACCAGCTGGTAAAAGACACGTTAGAGTGCTTTGAACAAGATCCTCGCATAGTGTCCATTAAAAGCAGCAAGGAATACATTCTTGACACTTTGCTGGACCTTCGCTTTAAACACAAAATTTCAGAATTTCTACCAAAGGGTCATCAGTGGTTTGTCACAACAAGGAGTCATGGTGATCAGCAGCAACTCTCTGAGGAATCGGATTCTGTCAAGGAATATTGTGACATGCTTACTGATCAGGTGTTGGGTTGCATTGTGGAGGATGTGAGGGAGAAAGTGAGGGCACAACAAACATCTAGGCAGTATAATGAAAAGGAAGACAGCAAAGCATTTGAACCAGCAGAAGTGGCTACATCATCAACCAGAATATCCCATTTGGAGCACAGGGCAATTCATGGGTCTCAGCAAAGGCAGCAAAAACCCAGCATTGGTAGTGGTGGTGGCGGTGGTGGCAGCACATCTCTTTGGGACTTGCTCCCTGAGTATGGGTTGGTAACTGACACACAGGAACACCGTGTAGCTCCTAGAAGTGGTCCCAATGCATGTGAGATGGTTTCTGCCTACTTGCAGGGTAGCTATGATTTAGTCAGAAACAATGACCCCATGGATTATTGGCAAACAAAACAGTGTGTGTGGCCAGCATTGACACGTACTGCAGTGGAACGCCTCAGTTGTCCTCCAGCAAGAGTTGAGTCTGAGAGGGTTTATAGTGCGGCTGTGTAACGGTTTTGTAAGACACTCAGACCAGGAGGTTAGAATAAAACACAGTTTTATTGAAAAACAAGGAACACTGCCCACTACAGGCTAAATTGGCAATGACAGGTAAATGGATATAGATTATGGATGCCCTCTCAGGCCCAATATAGAGTAGGAGCATATACTGTCACAGGACAGGCATAATAAGAAACAGCAGAGGCACAAGGGTTAAAGTCCTAGGTAGGTAATCAGTCTCTGTTGTGGTGTGTTTAGACAATGCTCAGTAGATGAGAAGAGCAGCAAGAGACTGTGGTGCAAGGTGTGGAAGCACCTTAGCAGTGAGGCAGAACTGACACACTCCAAGGACAGACAATGAGCGAGAAACCCAACACTCTGCAAGAGCTGAATGGAACTAGAGCCAAAGACACCCTTCCGGTGCAGTAACGGAGTCTCAACACTGCCAGAGCTGAATAGTACCAGAGCCAATAGCATCCTTCTGGTGCGGTAACGGAGTCTCAACACTGCCAGAGCTGAATAGTACCAGAGCCAATACCACCCTTCTGGTGCAGTCACGGAACCCTGTACACCGTGAGAGCAGAAGGAATCGCCCAACAGCACCTCTCGGTGTGACAACTGATTTACTGTGCAAGTAAGGTGTTAAGCGGAACCACAGTTTAACGGAGGCCACAATGCTCTGCAAGTGTAACCAGGAGGCTCGGTATAGCGGAAGCTGCAATGCTCTGCAAATGTAATGGAAAGCTCGGTATAACGGAGGCAACAGTGCTTAGCAAGTGTTAACGGACAGGCTCAGTATAACGGAGGCAACAATGCTCAGCAAGTGTTAATGGACAGGCTCAGTATAACGGAGGCAACAGTGCTCAGCAAGTGTAACGGAAGGCCCAGTGTATGGAGGTAACAAGCTCTGCAAGAGTTAACTGGATGTTCAGTCTGCACAACACTGCACACAAAAGTTCAAAATGTCGCCAGGCGACATAGAGTCAGCATCTTCAGCAGGAACACTCTCAGGATGACAGGATAGCCGGAATCAGGTCACGGAGCAGGAACGTCAGCCAAGCCGGGTCAATGACGGAGCAGGAACGTCAGCCAAGCCAGGTCAATCACGGAGCAGGAACGTCAGCCAGGCCGGGTCAATCACAGAACAGGAACCAATAAGAATAGCCAGATGGGCCAAATCGGTACACAGGAACACAGCAATGGTAGCACTGGTACAGGAACACCACGAAAGGGCACCTGACAGGTGCCAGAGGCCCGGTATATGAAGGCCACACTGGGCGGGCCAAACAAGCTTAGCCAATGGGGCCGCACCACAGCAGAGAGTGACAGAGAGATCACGGGAACTGTGATAGGCTGGTTATATTGTCAATGACCTCAGGACACGGCTATCAGGCAGCAATGTTGGTAGACTAACATTCTTAAAAATGAACCAACATCTCATACCATCTGAGTATCAGGTAGCAGAAACCACATATGATGACACACAAAGCCAAGACACATATATTAACAGCAACACAGATGAGGAGGTGGACGAGAGATGTGAAGAAGGGTTGCCACTATTTTCCACACTTGGGGCCAGTCCACTGCTATGACAGATAAGTTATGTGTGTCAATAATCTGAGAAGGAGGATATCATGTGACAATGGTAAAAATACATACACAAATTACACCATGACAGTCCCCCACAACCACCACTACCATACACATCTGCCACATTGTAGGTTGTATTTTATTTATTTTTCATTACTTGACATTATGAATATGTGCCAGTTTTTCAAGGCATATGTTGCTGTAGGACTCACAACTTTGACTTTCAGCCACTTATTTCTAAACTTTAGCCCTCACAAGAAGTAATATTACAGTAGAAAATGTAGTACCTATTGGAAATATAGGTGAAAAATATGTTAAAATAGGCAGAAAATTTGTTAAAATAGGCAAAAAGGAGGACATTTTTGCATAGGCAGAAAGGCGAAAGTTTTCACGGGAAAAGCGAAAAATCGGCACAGTTTCACAAAATTTTTTGCAGAAAATTTTTCACATTTTTCACCCACCCCTAGTTAAAATAAGGAAGCTAATCAAACAGAAAAGTATTAATTCAGAATGAAATGGCTGATGAATATGATGAATGAAACCAGTAACATAAATTAACTTGATCAGAATTAATGAAACCAAAGAGTAGGGCTGAGCAAAAGGTCCCGTCGTGTTTCAACAAAAAAAAAACCATAAAAACCATGTGGTTGTCCGTTTTTTTTGCAGAAAAATCCACCTTAAACAAAGTCCTTACATTTTCATTATTTTCACCTATTGCCAAAAAGTTTGTACTATTTTTTTCAATGGCTTCAAACTTTTCTCCCCTTTAGTTACATGTATTTTGTGTTTTCAAACAAAAAAACGTGATGTTTCTAAGAAGTGAAATGTGACAAGCAGCTAGAGATGGAGAAAGTGTGCTAGGCTGTTTTGCAGTGCTAAATTTTGAAACATTAAGGTATCAAAGGCTCATAGTGTGTGCTCTCACAATGAGCACCTGGATGACAAAAAAGGAGGAGCTGGAAGGACCATGATGCATCCAGTGAGTCTGAGGAGGAGTAAGTGATCACCACCAGCATTAAAATGTCTGGAAGCCCTGATTCCCCAGACCCAATAATGCCCAGTCCCCCAACACCATCTCTTGGGATCTGGTGGAAAATAGTGGCACAGGCATAGGAAGAAGTGCCTTTGGGACTTGATACTGAGGAAGGCAAAACTGCCTAAGAACAGTAATAATACAAGCACAGATCAGCTGCCTGTGCCTGCTGCCAGTCTGCTTTCTTCATCTCTAGAGATGGCAAATGTTACAGTAGATTACTCTCTATCACATTTGTCATCATCACCAACTAGTGAGACTCTCATAGAACAGCAGCAAGGATGGAACGGTGATGATGATAATGATGCGGGTGAAGGTGGAGCAGCTGGGGTGGAAGAGACATAAATGGCCTTTTTAGACCAAAGCAAGAAGGAATGGGAGACACATATACAAATGGGAATGGGCATCACCACCACCACTAGCACCACTGATGACTTTGCTGAGTTTGCTGCTGCTGAGTTGCAAGGGCAGTAGGATGATGATGAACAGGCTAGTGTGCCATGGACCACTGTGGACACAGTGGGAATGAGGTCCAGCAGTAGTGATGCGGGACTAGGACAGGTCCCACGTGTCAGCAGCAGTAATCCACCTGGTCCTAGTTGCTGATTCTGAGGCAGCAGCATCATCCACTGTCCCAGCCAAAGAAGGGGCTTGTGGAGGGGAAGAAGAAAGAGACCATTCTTCTTCACCTTTCCCCTCTCCCATGATGTCCTGGGTGTGGGGCTATTGTGCTTCTGGGACAGGCACAGTTCAGTCATCAGTGATGGCATTGTGTACAATTTGTGATAAGTTAGTGAAAAGGGGAAAGGATGAAATGCATCTTGGCACAACCACCCTCATAACACATATGAAACAGGGAGACCATGACAACGATGGTAAACAGGAATAGGAAAAGGGTTGAACTAGATGGATGTAAGTCCTTTTTCAACCTAAATTACTATGTTACTATGTTACATTTATGTGAAGCATGTTAAAGCAACCCCCCCACCAAAGAAATAGGCCTCCACTGTTGCTGTACCCCCCAACTCTCCCCAAAGACAACAAGAGGCCAGGTGGAGATCAAAATAGAGGAATAACAGAGAAAACAAGCCACAGTCTGAAGGTTTGATGGAGAACAAAACACCTGGCTCTCCATCGCCTTCAGATGCTAGGTCTGGGAGCAAGAAGACATAGCTACATCATCTAGCAATCCACCTTGTTAATCGTTACCCCCCACCAGCTGATAGCCATTCTGTAGATGTCATGATGTGGCAGTTCCTGTTCACCCAATGCACACTGTGTGGTGCGCTGACCACACATGACAATGTGGTGGAGGATAATCACAACAAGGGCATCAAGCAGCATCTGAGGAGATTCCATCCCACATAATATGTTATGCTGGTGACAGGGAGGGTTTATCATTATTATAAAGAGTGAAATTTGTCATGTGTCATTAGCAGGGAGAGGACAAGGGGCATAGTGACAGCAGCAGTACTTGGTTACTGGGGGGGAAGATTTGATGTTGCGGACCTAAGCTTCAAGGTTTTGCTTTCGGTTATGCCAGTTGTTTGATGTGAGAACAGATGTGTCCATTGTTCCCAGACCTTCCCCTATTTCCTTCACGTACTGTGCACATTTAAGTTGATGATAAGAGGGGCAGTTCTTTCCTATTCTCAAGGGAAGCATTTCTATTCCAACAATACGTCAATAATTTTGAAGGAGGAGAAGCATTATTGTCCAACTTCTTTTTCCCACATGTACCTGAAGTAGTGGTTCTAGCTGTGGTGCTGCTACTGCCTTAGGTGCATCACTGGAGGAAATAGTGGCGACTGGTGAGTGGAACCATGATCATCATCACCCATATCACTGCTGTTGTTGATCCCATTCCCTTGGATATGCCTAATCATCCTGCTGCATAAATAACTCAGCAGCAGCAGAAAGAACAGCAGTCACAAATTCTGAAAATACACCGTGGCATTTGCCAATGGTCAATGGCCACTGGCCATTACAACATGACCTGCTGGCACTAGGTCAGTAAGATATATATATATATATATATATATATATATATATATATATATATATATATATATATTAGAAACTAAAAGAAAAACAAGGACTTAGCGCTCTGTGTCCTACTAGCAAAAAGTTATTAAGTTATTACATAATATATGTTAATAGATGATTAGATATCTGTTCCAATGGTAGAACTATGGTGTTAGCCATAGAGCTATTATGGAATTATTTATAGTGCACAGCTAATGGGTATTTGGGGTCAGAGGCTAAGATAGCTCTCCCATACTCCAAAAATCTTTCCTTCAGTTTACGTTTAGTTCTTCCTATGTAGTTTTTATTACATGGACAGGTTTAATAGAATGTTGCACGTTGTTACCATTTAAAAATATCTTGGTTTTATGTGCAACATACTGACATGTAATACATCGGCTCATGTTGCATTTGAATACTCCCATGTGGGAGCTATATCAGCAACAAATACTGAATTTACTAGGGGAAGCATATACAAAAGGTATTATCACCAAAAGTGAAAAAATTTTATATATGTGATAAATCCTAAAGTGCCATATTTTTACCAGATACTGAAAATTCGTAAGACCCTTATGCAACCGCCTGGGAGACCTATTGTAGCAGGAAGGGGGGGGGGGTGACATAGAATCTACCAAGGTATATAGATTTGTTTCTGCAAAAGTATGTGGTTGGGTTACTATCCTATATTTGGGATACCCAACACATACTTTTTAAATTACGAGATCTTTGTAGACAGGAACACTCTGTATATATCACGGCACCCATGATTCCAGCAACATTTTGACAGGCTTATTTCCTGGTGCCTTTTCAGTGGCTGCGCTGTACAGCTCCTCCCAGTGACAGCCTTTATATACTCTGGGCTGTCACTTATGGGTTGCCCTTTTGTGGTGTACCTGATGCCTAGCGCTTGTTCCGTGATATTGATACCAGTGTATGACCCGGACTGACTGACTACACTATTCGGTACTGTTCATGCTTCTGTGTACCGATTTGGATTGGCTGATGTTCCTGCTTCCTCTTCTGACCTGGCCTGGCTGACATTCCTGCTCCGTGCACAGAGCCAGCGAGACTGACGACCCTGCTCAGTGTACTGACCCGGCTTGGCTGACATTCCTGCTCCGTGTACCGTATCGGCTTGACTGAGGTTCCGTCTCCTTCCACGCCCGGCTGGGTGAAGATCCTGTATAGTGCCTGTTGCTGTTCTCACTCTGTGCACTGTCGCTCATGCTACTGTGAACAGCAGAGCTATGGTACTCCGTTACCGCCTTGTAGTCCAGTCTGTGATTCGAGTCTCATTGTGCCAGTGTATCCTCCATATTGTGATACTACTATCGCTTGGTCTTCTGCTCTTGGGTTCAGTTGGGCGCATCTGGTTGTCTTCCACATTAAGACCATAGCGTTCATTAACCCCTCCTGGGGTGGTGCTTTGTGCCGCTACTTATTCCACCACTGTTATCCTCCTGACTGTTAGCTCTCCGTTTGCTTGGTCTCCTACTCTTGGGTTCAGTTGGGTGCATTCAGTTACCCTCCGCATATAGACCAAGGCGTGCGTTAACCCTTCCGGGGGTGGCACCAGGCACACGGTGGTGGATAGTCTCCATTGGGCATACGTTCTGTGGCACAAGCACTGACTCACGCTGTTGTAGTCTCCAGTGGGCGTCCACCGTTGCAACCTCCTGCTCAGGTTGTCTTGCCTGCTCTCTGCTGACATCTTCTCACTGTCGCTTATCGCTGCCTTTAGAGCGACATTGGGCCTTCCTCTTTATGAATAAATGTAATACTTTTTATCTCTAGACAGGTTTTATTAATATTCCTGCAAATCTACTAATAGTTTGAGAGTTAAATGAATAAACCTTTTTTAAAACATTCACATTTTTCATTGGGTGAGAGGATGTTGATTTGAATCTAAGAGGTAATTTCTCTAGGGGTCATCAAATCAGGTTGAAGGGAGGGAAATTTAAATGTCTGTTATAGCTGCTCTGTCTTTGTCTTTTGTTATTCAAGCCAGTTGATTTGAAAAAGTGGCTTGCATGCTGCGCAACGTAATCCCAGCCTTACAATTGGCTTATTGATTTTAAATATTTATATTTTACATATAAATAAATTTTATTGGAAGACTTAGCCTGAAGCTTGCCTTTCTGCTGGTTTTGCCGTATGTCATTGAATGTGAGTACAATTTGTACTATTATTTAGACTGGTGCCTAAAAGTTTAACGGGCACCATTGGGGTGCCCTTTTGTGTTTTTTTTTCTTTTTTCTATACTTCCAAGTCTTCAGCTGGATGATTGTAAGGAGCAGCCCAATTCATCTTTGAAGAATAAGATTTCTGGTTTACTGTTGTGGGGACAGTTGAATAAATCCCACCAGCTTGATATTCCAGTGTGAGTATAACTTACTTTAATCCAAGGGAAAGGGAGTACAATTTGAAGATATTACCCTAGGAGCACCTTCTTTGTGTGTTTTTTACATTCTTTAAGAAGAGGTATAATACAATATTACCGCTTAGCTTGTTAGAGTCTCCTAGATGTGATCAACTATGTATTGAAGGATGGATATAAGTTATCTTCCAAAAATAAGAAATCCAGAGCTCGGTAGCTCTTACAGGCAAGTCTACTCTGGCTCAGTCTTTGTAGTCAGATGTTCTTGCTATTTGATGGAGACCCATGGCTGGCTCAGTAGGAGACTGTTAGCAGGTAAACGGACCAGTGCATGATTTTCCAGTCAGTACAACCTGAACTGGCGCCACCCCTTGCTTGTCTCCTAGAACACAGCTGACGCAATAGTAAACTCGCTTCCACTTTTGTTGGCAGATAAAGGGACCTCAAGTGCTTCTCCAGAGAAGGAATATTCTGAGCCTTGAAAGATACTAGCAACAGCGAAGGTTGGAACCCGTAGTTAATCAGAAAGGGTAAGTTCCGAGAGGAGGAATTGACTGCACTATTTCTGGCCAGCTCTGACAACAGTAACAGGTTTGCCCAGTTTTCATGATGGTCAGAACTGAAACAATCGAGAAACTGTTCCAGCCTTTTATTAGACCTCTCCGCATCACCGTTAGACTGTGGATGATAAGCAGAGGAGAACGAGAGCTGGATCCCCATCTGACTGCAAAAGGCTCTCCAGAAACTTGACACAAACTGGCTCCCATGATCCAAGACCATCACTTTGGGTATACCATGGAGATGAAGCACCTCATTTGCACCTCAGAAATTGCCTCCTGGGATCTCTCTACTGGCTCCTAAAACTCCTAGAGATATATAGGTACTTTTTTCCCACAAAATTTTACTTTCATTATTTTTTTTTATCACTGCAGAGTGATGTTTTGCTCAAAATTATTGCAACTCGGCTCTCTCTAATTGCTGCAGTCTTACTGTAGAAATGCGCATTTCCACTAGTGTTTGAAAGGGCTGCTCATCAAGAGACAGATCTTGTAATAAATGAAGAAACAGCCTATCCCCCTGAAGTTCTTCAGTTGTAAACACCATAACTCTGAACATAAACTACATTCTTTTGATTAGCTCTACCAATATCAGACTGGCCCTACAATGGTAATTGAGAATTAAGAAGAAAGACATGAAAAATATCTTGTTTGTTTTGATCCAGCACTGCGTAATAATTTTGTGGCTGAATAAAAAATATATCAGTTAAAACTTTTTGCACCTGACCCCCCCCCCAAATGTTTTAATATGAGTCTGCAAGTAGTGATGAGCGAGCACCCCAATGCTTGGGTGTTCGGGTGCTCTGACCGAGCGCCCCCGGAGGCTCGAGTGCTCGGCCGAGCACCCGAGCCCCATTGAAGTCAATGGGAGGACTCGAGCACTACACCAGGCACCCCCTGCTCTGATGAGGGGAGGGTACCTGGTAAATAGGAAAAGGGCAGAAAATGATGGAAACACCACAGAAATGGTTCAGGGACAGCATAGGGAGGATGTCTGGATGCATCTTGGACTCCAACATCGCTGCAGGGAACGATCTTTTGCCCCGTAGTATGCCATTTTTACAGACTGACCGTAAAACACACAAAAAGGCAGATAAAAACGACTTTAGGCGAAAAATTGTTACCAAACAGTATTTGCTGTATATTTACTTGTATATCATCTGCAAATTCTCCCAAAAATTTCCTCGATTTTTCTGAACTGAGGCCATGATTAAGAGGGAAACATGCGCAGAGGCAAATTCTCCCAAAAATTTCCTTGATTTTTCTGAACTGAGGCCATGATTAAGAGGGAAACGTGCGCAGAGGCAAATTCTCCCAAAAATTTCCTTGATTTTTCTGAACTGAGGCCATGATTAAGAGGGAAACGTGCGCAGAGGCAAATTCTCCCAAAAATTTCCTTGATTTTTCTGAACTGAGGCCATGATTAAGAGGGAAACGTGCGCAAAGGCAAATTCTCCCAAAAATTTCCTCGATTTTTCTGAACTGGGGCCATGATTAAGAGGGAAACGTGCGCTGAGCCGACCATCCAAAACATTATGGGTGAGGGTCTGCTGCGGAGCTGACCATCCTAAACATTATATGCGAAGGCCCGCTAGTGAGCTGACGCTATAAAACATTATATGAGAGGGCCCGCTAGAGAGCTGACCCAATAAAACATTATATGAGAAGGCCCGCTGGTGAGCTGACCTATACAAAAATTGTCAAACTGCGCCCGCTGGTGAGCTGGCCCTATATAAAAATTATATCACAGGGCCCGCTGGTGAGCTGGCCCTATATAAAAATTATATCCCAGGGTATATGGAAGAGAGTCAACCATATACCCGTTTTTTGGGTGGAAGGGGTGAATGGGAATACAGAGTATTCCCATCATTGTAAATAACATATATAAAGTCACTTTATGTTCCTCCGGGGCTTTCCTCCAGTGGAGTGGAGAAGTCAGGGGAAATCCAGGCCTTGTTCATTTTTATAAGTGTCAACCTATCAGCATTTTCGGTGGAAAGGCGGATACGCTTATCTGTTATGATGCCACCAGCAGCACTAAATACCCGCTCAGACAGAACGCTGGCGGCAGGGCAGGCCAGCACCTCCAAGGCGTAGAGTGTCAGTTCATACCACGTGTCCAGCTTGGACACCCAGTAGTTGTAAGGCACAGAGGGATCATTGAGGACGCTGACACGGTCTGCTACGTACTCCTTCACCATCTTCCAAAACTTTTCCCTCCTTGTGACACTAGGCTGCGCATCAGGGTGAGGGTGCTGGCGGGGTGTCATGAAGGTGTCCCACGCCTTGGAGAGTGTTGCCCTGCCTTTGTCGGAACTGCTGTGTGCTCCCCTTTTCTCCCCTTCTCTGTTGGCCAAGGTAGCAGGTACTCTGCCGCCAGCGTTGTCAGATGGAAAATTTTGGAGCAATTTTTCAACAAGAACCTTCTGGTATTGCACCATTTTGCTTGTCCTCTCCACCGGAGGAATGAGAGATGAGAAATTCTCTTTGTAGCGGGGGTCCAGAAGGGTGAACACCCAGTAATCCATGTTGTCTAAAATGCGTATAACGCGTGGGTCACGGGAAAGGCAGCCTAACATAAAGTCAGCCATGTGTGCCAGAGTACCAACAGGCAAGATTTCGCTGTCCTCACCAGGAGGATGACTCTCAATCTCCTCATCCTCTTCCTCCTCTTCTGCCCACCCACGCTGAAGAGATGGAACTAAAGTTCCATGGCTACCCTCTGTAGCGGAGGCAACCGTGTCTTCCTCCTCCTCCTCCTCCTTCTCTGCCTCCTCCAATTGTCGCTGAGAAGACGAAGTGAGGGTGCTCTGGCTATCACCTTGTGTAAGCTCTTCCTCCCCCATTTCCACCTCTTCCACATGCAAAGCGTCGGTTTTAATTGTGAGCAGCGAGCGTTTCAGTAGACACAGAAGTGGGATGGTTACACTGATAATAGCGTTATCGCGGCTCACCATCTGTGTCGATTCCTCAAAATTGCGTAAAACCTCACAGAGGTCTGACATCCATTCCCACTCCTCACTTCTGATTAGAGGAAGTTGAACGGAGAGGCGACGACCGTGTAACAGCTGGTACTCCACTACTGCCCTCTGCTGCTCACAAAGCCGGGCCAACATGTGGAAGGTGGAGTTCCAGTGCGTGCTCACGTCACACAGCAGCCGGTGAGCTGGCAATTGTAAGCGCTGCTGCAGCTTCAACAGGCCGGCTGAAGCTGTAGATGACTTACGGAAATGTGCACACACGCGGCGCACTTTGGTCAAGAGATCATGCAAATTGGGGTAGGTTTTTAGAAATCGCTAAACCACTAAATTAAATACATGCGCTAGGCATGGTACGTGTGTGAGCTTGCCGAGCTCCAAAGCCACCACCAAGTTACACCCATTATCACACACAACCATGCCTGGTTGCAGGTTGAGTGGCGAGAGCCACTGCTCGGTCTGGTGACTAATCCCCTGCAACAGCTCTGAGGCCGTGTGCTGTTTGTCCCCAAGGCAGATCAGCTTCAGCACGGCCTGTTGACGCTTCCCCACTGCAGTGCTACACTGCTTCCAGCTACCGGCTGATGGGTGAGTGGCGCTGCGCGCAGAGAATTCGGAGGTGGAAACGGAGGAGGAGGAGCCAATAACGTAGGTGCTGGCGGAAACCCTGATGGAGGTAGGGCCCGCAATCCTCGGCGTGGGTAGCACCTGTGCCATCCCAGGGTCCGAGTCGCTCCCAGCCTCCACGACATTCACCCAGTGTGCCGTCAGGGAAATGTAGCGTCCCTGGCCACAAGCACTTGTCCATGTGTCAGTCGTTAAGTGGACCTTCCCAGTAACTGCGTTGGTCAGGGCACGGGTGATGTTATGGGACACATGGTGGTGTAAGGCGGGGACGGCACACCGGGAAAAGTAGTGTCGGCTGGGGACTGCGTACCGAGGGACAGCTGCTGCCATCAGGCTGCGGAAGGACTCAGTCTCCACAAGCCTAAATGGCAGCATTTCGATGGCCAGTAATTTGGAAAGGTGTGAGGTTAGTGCTATGGCCTGTGGGTGGGTGGCTGGGTATTTTCGCTTGCGCTCAAATGCCTGGGGTAACGACATTTGGACGCTGTGCTGGGACAGGGAAGTGGATGTGGTCGCTGATGGTGCTTCAGATGGTACAGGTGCAGGGCGGGAGGTATGCGGGCCTGCGCCTTCGACAGGCGATTGGCCGGCACCGAAAACAGGGGAAGAGGAGGCAGTGGTGTGGCCTGCAGACACAGATGGGCGATCCAGGCGTTCCTCCCACTTATTACGGTGCTTGGATGCCATGTGTCGGATCATGCTGGTGGTGGTGAGGTTTCTAGTGTTCATGCCTCGGCTCATTCTGGTGTGGCACAGGTTGCAAACTACAATTCTTTTGTCGTCCGCACTTTCCTTAAAAAAACGCCATACCGCGGAACACCTACCCCTTGGCAAGGGAGATTTACGCAAGGGGGTGCTCCGTGGATCATTTGCGGGCTGGTTTGGTGCGGTCCGCCTTCTTTCTGTAGCCACACCACTGCCTCTTCCAGCCTGTTGCGGTGCTGCAGATGGCTCACCCTCAGGATTGCTGTCATCGCTCGGCTCTACACCTTCCCAGGTGGGGTCAGTCACCTCATCGTCCACCAAGTCCTCCTCCACTTCCTCACTCTGATCATCCTCCTCATGTCTTGATCCCACCACATACTCAGTCATTGACAACTGTATATCATCCTCCTCATCAAGGTCTTGAAACAGTTATAGTGGTTGATTTAATGGCAACTGTGTCTCATCATCATCATCATCCACTTCCTTTGACCTTAAATGCCGTTCACCTCTGTCTTCTTCTTGTGATTGGGTACCCTCTAGAGGTTGTGAATCAGGGCACAAGATGTCATGTTCCTCTGCAAGCGTGCTTGGAGAGAGGTTCAAATTAAGGATTGGTGATGAGACGAGCTCCTCACTATATCCCAGTGTGGGATCACTTCTTTGACCAGACCCTCTATGGTGGGAGGAAGGATGATCAGGGTGAGGATTATGTTGACCAGACTCTTGGCTACTGAGAGTGGACTTGGTGGAAGACAGGGTGGTGCTTAACCGACTGGAAGCAGTATCAGCTGACATCCAACCGACCACCTGTTCGCAGTGGTCGGACCTCGAGAGTGATGTCCTGCGACGCCCTGTAAAATGAGACATGAAGCTAGGTATGGTGGATGTCTTTCTGTCTTGTGCTCTGGCACCAGGCGCAGTTTCTACGCGTCCTGACCCGCGCCCTGAACTATCAGGATCACGTCCACTTCCCCGTCCCATTTTACCCGCCTTCGTCATATTACACGGAATATGTGCTGCAAATCTGCAACTTTGCACAGTAAACAGAATGTGCTTCTTAACTGCGGCTACGCACAGTGAATGGAATATGTGACTTTGATATTTTACAGTTTGAACACTTAACAGAATGTTTTCCTATTCTGAAACTTTGCACAGTAAACAGAATTTGCTTCTTAACTGCGGCTACGCACAGTGAATGGAATATGTGACTTTGATATTTTACAGTTTGAACACTTAACAGAATGTTTTCCTATTCTGAAACTTTGCACAGTAAACAGAATTTGCTTCTTAACTGCGGCTACGCACAGTGAATGGAATATGTGACTTTGATATTTTACAGTTTGAACACTTAACAGAATGTTTTCCTATTCTGAAACTTTGCACAGTAAACAGAATTTGCTTCTTAACTGCGGCTACGCACAGTGAATGGAATATGTGACTTTGATATTTTACAGTTTGAACACTTAACAGAATGTTTTCCTATTCTGAAACTTTGCACAGTAAACAGAATTTGCTTCTTAACTGCGGCTACGCACAGTGAATGGAATATGTGACTTTGATATTTTACAGTTTGAACACTTAACAGAATGTTTTCCTATTCTGAAACTTTGCACAGTAAACAGAATGTGCTTCTTAACTGCGGCTACGCACAGTGAATGGAATATGTGACTTTGATATTTTACAGTTTGAACACTTAACAGAATGTTTTCCTATTCTGAAACTTTGCACAGTAAACAGAATGTGCTTCTTTACTGCGGCTACGCACAGTGAATGGAATATGTGACTTTGATATTTTACAGTTTGAACACTTAACAGAATGTTTTCCTATTCTGAAACTTTGCACAGTAAACAGAATTTGCTTCTTAACTGCGGCTACGCACAGTGAATGGAATATGTGACTTTGATATTTTACAGTTTGAACACTTAACAGAATGTTTTCCTATTCTGAAACTTTGCACAGTAAACAGAATTTGCTTCTTAACTGCGGCTACGCACAGTGAATGGAATATGTGACTTTGATATTTTACAGTTTGAACACTTAACAGAATGTTTTCCTATTCTGAAACTTTGCACAGTAAACAGAATTTGCTTCTTAACTGCGGCTACGCACAGTGAATGGAATATGTGACTTTGATATTTTACAGTTTGAACACTTAACAGAATGTTTTCCTATTCTGAAACTTTGCACAGTAAACAGAATTTGCTTCTTAACTGCGGCTACGCACAGTGAATGGAATATGTGACTTTGATATTTTACAGTTTGAACACTTAACAGAATGTTTTCCTATTATGAAACTTTGCACAGTAAACAGAATTTGCTTCTTAACTGCGGCTACGCACAGTGAATGGAATATGTGACTTTGATATTTTACAGTTTGAACACTTAACAGAATGTTTTCCTATTCTGAAACTTTGCACAGTAAACAGAATTTGCTTCTTAACTGCGGCTACGCACAGTGAATGGAATATGTGACTTTGATATTTTACAGTTTGAACACTTAACAGAATGTTTTCCTATTCTGAAACTTTGCACAGCAAACAGAATTTGCTTCTTAACTGCGGCTACGCACAGTGAATGGAATATGTGACTTTGATATTTTACAGTTTGAAAACTTAACAGAATGTTTTCCTATTCTGAAACTTTGCACAGTAAACAGAATTTGCTTCTTAACTGCGGCTACGCACAGTGAATGGAATATGTGACTTTGATATTTTACAGTTTGAACACTTAACAGAATGTTTTCCTATTCTGAAACTTTGCACAGTAAACAGAATTTGCTTCTTAACTGCGGCTACGCACAGTGAATGGAATATGTGACTTTGATATTTTACAGTTTGAACACTTAACAGAATGTTTTCCTATTCAGAAACTTTGCACAGTAAACAGAATGTGCTTCTTAACTGCGGCTACGCACAGTGAATGGAATATGTGACTTTGATATTTTACAGTTTGAACACTTAACAGAATGTTTTCCTATTCTGAAACTTTGCACAGTAAACAGAATTTGCTTCTTAACTGCGGCTACGCACAGTGAATGGAATATGTGACTTTGATATTTTACAGTTTGAACACTTAACAGAATGTTTTCCTATTCTGAAACTTTGCACAGTAAACAGAATTTGCTTCTTAACTGCGGCTACGCACAGTGAATGGAATATGTGACTTTGATATTTTACAGTTTGAACACTTAACAGAATGTTTTCCTATTCTGAAACTTTGCACAGTAAACAGAATGTGCTTCTTAACTGCGGCTACGCACAGTGAATGGAATATGTGACTTTGATATTTTACAGTTTGAACACTTAACAGAATGTTTTCCTATTCTGAAACTTTGCACAGTAAACAGAATGTGCTTCTTAACTGCGGCTACGCACAGTGAATGGAATATGTGACTTTGATATTTTACAGTTTGAACACTTAACAGAATGTTTTCCTATTCTGAAACTTTGCACAGTAAACAGAATTTGCTTCTTAACTGCGGCTACGCACAGTGAATGGAATATGTGACTTTGATATTTTACAGTTTGAACACTTAACAGAATGTTTTCCTATTCTGAAACTTTGCACAGCAAACAGAATTTGCTTCTTAACTGCGGCTACGCACAGTGAATGGAATATGTGACTTTGATATTTTACAGTTTGAACACTTAACAGAATGTTTTCCTATTCTGAAACTTTGCACAGTAAACAGAATTTGCTTCTTAACTGCGGCTACGCTCAGTGAATGGAATATGTGACTTTGATATTTTACAGTTTGAACACTTAACAGAATGTTTTCCTATTCTGAAACTTTGCACAGTAAACAGAATTTGCTTCTTAACTGCGGCTACGCACAGTGAAAGGAATATGTGACTTTGATATTTTACAGTTTGAACACTTAACAGAATGTTTTCCTATTCAGAAACTTTGCACAGTAAACAGAATGTGCTTCTTAACTGCGGCTACGCACAGTGAATGGAATATGTGACTTTGATGTTTTACAGTTTGACCACTTAACAGAATGTTTTCCTATTCTGAAACTTTGCACAGTAAACAGAATGTGCTTCTTAACTGCGGCTACGCACAGTGAATGGAATATGTGACTTTGATATTTTACAGTTTGAACACTTAACAGAATGTTTTCCTATTCTGAAACTTTGCACAGTAAACAGAATTTGCTTCTTAACTGCGGCTACGCACAGTGAATGGAATATGTGACTTTGATATTTTACAGTTTGAACACTTAACAGAATGTTTTCCTATTCTGAAACTTTGCACAGTAAACAGAATGTGCTTCTTAACTGCGGCTACGCACAGTGAATGGAATATGTGACTTTGATATTTTACAGTTTGAACACTTAACAGAATGTTTTCCTATTCTGAAACTTTGCACAGTAAACAGAATTTGCTTCTTAACTGCGGCTACGCACAGTGAATGGAATATGTGACTTTGATATTTTACAGTTTGAACACTTAACAGAATGTTTTCTAGTGTTGAGCGAGCGTGCTCGGCCGATGCTCGGATCGGCTCGAGCATCGCTCTGCTCGGCACATGGCGGTACTCGTCGAGTATCGCCATGTGCTCGCCCGCCGTGTTCGGGTGGCGGGGATCTGTGCCGGAGGAGGCACAGATCTGAAGACGCTCCGCTGGACCACCAGGCACTGGAGGTACGGGGGCATTGAGGAGATGAAGGGGGCATTGCGGAGATGAAGGGGGACAGTGTGGAGATGAAGGGGGACATTGTGGAAGAGGGGCATAGCGGAGATGAAGGGGGACATTGTGGAAGAGGGGCATAGAGTCTATGCCCCTCTTCCACAATGTCCCCCTTCATCTCCGCTATGCCCCTTTTCCACAATGTCCCCCTTCATCTCCTCTATGCCCCTCTTCCACAATGTCCCCCTTCATCTCCGCTATGCCCCTCTTCCACAATGTCCCCCTTCATCTCCTCTATGCCATAGAGGAGATGAAGGGGGACATTGTGGAAGAGGGGCATAGCGGAGATGAAGGGGGACATTGTGGAAGAGGGGCATAGAGGAGATGAAGGGGGACATTGCGGAGATGAAGGGGGACCTTGCGGAGATGAAGGGGGGCATTGACCAGGCACCCTCCCCTCATCAGAGCAGGGGGTGCCTGGTGTAATGCTCGTGTCACCCCATTCAATTGAATGGGGCTCGGGTGCTCGGCCGAGCACTCGAGCCTCCGGCGGTGCTCGGTCAGAGTACCCGAGCACCCGAGCATCGGGGTGCTCGCTCATCTCTAATGTTTTCCTATTCTGAAACTTTGCACAGCAAACAGAATTTGCTTCTTAACTGCGGCTACGCACAGTGAATGGAATATGTGACTTTGATATTTTACAGTTTGAACACTTAACAGAATGTTTTCCTATTCTGAAACTTTGCACAGTAAACAGAATTTGCTTCTTAACTGCGGCTACGCACAGTGAATGGAATATGTGACTTTGATATTTTACAGTTTGAACACTTAACAGAATGTTTTCCTATTCTGAAACTTTGCACAGTAAACAGAATTTGCTTCTTAAGTGCGGCTACGCACAGTGAATGGAATATGTGACTTTGATATTTTACAGTTTGAACACTTAACAGAATGTTTTCCTATTCTGAAACTTTGCACAGTAAACAGAATTTGCTTCTTAACTGCGGCTACGCACAGTGAATGGAATATGTGACTTTGATATTTTACAGTTTGAACACTTAACAGAATGTTTTCCTATTCTGAAACTTTGCACAGTAAACAAAATTTGCTTCTTAACTGCGGCTACGCACAGTGAATGGAATATGTGACTTTGATATTTTACAGTTTGAACACTTAACAGAATGTTTTCCTATTCTTAAACTTTGCACAGTAAACAGAATTTGCTTCTTAACTGCGGCTACGCACAGTGAATGGAATATGTGACTTTGATATTTTACAGTTTGAACACTTAACAGAATGTTTTCCTATTCTGAAACTTTGCACAGTAAACAGAATGTGCTTCTTAACTGCGGCTACGCACAGTGAATGGAATATGTGACTTTGATATTTTACAGTTTGAACACTTAACAGAATGTTTTCCTATTCTGAAACTTTGCACAGTAAACAGAATTTGCTTCTTAACTGCGGCTACGCACAGTGAATGGAATATGTGACTTTGATATTTTACAGTTTGAACACTTAACAGAATGTTCTCCTATTCTGAAACTTTGCACAGTAAACAGAATTTGCTGCTAATCTGCAACTTTGCACACTAAAATGAATGTGCTCTAATCTGCAACTTTGCACACTAAACAGAATGTGCTGCTAATCTGCGGCTAGGCACAGTGAACAGAATATATGAAGATTTTTTTTTTTTTCTCTGCCCCCCCACACAAAATAAACTGCTGCCCCCACACACAGTAGTCCTAAAAAGGACTTTTGGGTCTCTTTTTTTTTTCACAATTGCTTTTCTTCTCCCTACACTGACTTTCCCTTCCTATCCTCATCTCTCCCTGGCTAAGACTGAGCCGAACTCGCTGGTCAGGTGCTATACAGCACCCGATCACGGGTTCTGGCCAGCCAATCAGTGTAATGCCAGCAGCCAACATGGCTGCTTGCATTACACTGATGTCAGAGCCTCCCTGCATGTTTATTGGCTGCGCAGCAGCCGCGAAACGTGCGGGGAGGAGACCCGAACATGGCGGGCGAGCACATGCGGTACTCGTACGAGTACCGCCATGTGCCGAGCAGAGCGATGCTCGAGCCGAACCGAGCTTCGGCCGAGCATGCTCGCTCAACACTATCTGCAAGTATTTTCCCTGTATGACCAATGTTTAGATGCCCAGGACAGAAAAGTCTTTTGTTTGAGATAATTTTGTTATTTTTTTAAATATTTAAATTTATAGACATCTTAACCTGTTCCCTGACCTTTGGAATTTCTCACTGATATTTTGGTTTTGTCTAGGGATAAATTATACTTCTGCAATTTGATTATCCATGCCATTTTTCAAGACACAAAACAAGCTTTATGATATAGCTTCTTATTTTTTTCTGTGATGAACCACATTGCTTGAAAGAAAATTGTTAAGAATTGAATGTGTATCCCCATTGTTAAACTAATTTAACTATATTACAATAAAAGGTCTGTCATTGTGAAAAGGCCAGCAGATACACTGACAATTACAGCAATTTGCAACACTTTTAGTGCATTACATATCCTCTGTTAATTAAAGGGTTAAGGAGTGGCATCTTTCTCAATCTATATGGATGTTCCCTATTTGATAGAAATGTGAAAAATGTTACACTTCATATAAATATATTGATGATAATAATGATAATAATAATTATAATAATGTACAATTAGATGTTTTCATTTTATTATTCACTTTTGCCTGACCAGCAATTCCTTTAAAGTATCTTCTATACTTATTTTAGTAGTGGAAACACAAATGTTAAAGGCAGCTAGGACAAAACAAAATGAGTTGTATCTATTTATAGAATGTAGTACACGTAATAATCTTTAACAATACATGTATTAAAATTCTGGATATATTAATCTGTGTTTATTCAAAAACCTTTACTTTTAATATGCTGGTAGTAAAGTTACAGACATGCATCATATAATTGAAGTGAAATACTTAACTATCATTGTACAATTGCTATATATCACTGTTGGTCAGTTTCCAAATTCCCACTGTACATCTTTCCATTGAAGTTTAACATTTCCAGGCAATAAGATATTGATGGAGATCAAGAGTATTTCATAACATTTGTGTTATTTATTGATTCCGTTTATTCTAAACCATATTCATTTGGTTCTTAGGCCTCACATGATCTAATTATAGATGAAATGTAGTATTATTCCTGATAACAATGTGCTCTACATATGGAATAATTTTGCATGCATTTTACATAATTTGTCTTCTATTGATTTATTTGTTCATTCTGTGTGACTTTGAAGTATAGCAGCCAAATTAAAACTAGTTAAAATGGAAAAGCATATGGATTCTGACAGTTTTATCCTGGTTTCCACTTTTCTTGATATTCATTTCAAATTAGATATATTTTAATAAAAACAAACAAACAAAAAATACCGGAATAAATTTATCTACACCATCCTATGGAGGTTTACGGTCAACTTCCAAAGCTGTCAATAGGAAGATGTAGCAACAGCACCACTGTAAAAATTCAGGCCATTGAGACACTGCACCTAATAATTCAGGTTTGATCTGCAATAACTTTTGAACAAATCACAACTCAGCACTGGGATTACACTGGTTTTATTAGGAGGACAAACCCTACAATACATATTTATTTGCATGTTATGTGTTGTTATCCCTTTAATAAAACTGTTACCATCTACCATAAACCCTTAAATCAAATAACATATATATATTGATATTCTTTTATTTGGAGTAGTTAGCTCTTCAAGTCAAGAGTTCACCAAAGAGCTCTTTGTATTTATATTGGATATTTTTTGTAAATTATGTCATCTTAGATGTGTCTTGTAAACAAACCCAATTTGGCTAATATCTCTTTTACCCTTGAGTATCAAATATATATCTAACACATTGCAAAGCAATGTAGTGGATACATATCTGGTGATCAAAGTGTTAAATAAACAAATTGAAAAGCAATGAGCCTGAACTGAACCCTGAGGCACACAGTTTGAAACTTAAAATCAGCTTAAAAAAGTTCAGTTTATAATAACTCCTTGCAATCTGTCATTTATCTACCTTTCTATGAATACACAGATACAATCCTCCAGGCCTATAAAATGTATACAGTAACCTCTTGTGAGGCACACTATTAAATAATTTATCAAAATCAAAACATAATTTATCCACAGTACTCACCTCCAAGTTATTGCTTTTTCCTGTTATAGATTGCAAATAAAACATGATCCTAAAACATGCTTATTATTACTAATAATATTGTTGTTTATCACATAATTATGAATTCTGACCAATAATAACCCTTCAAGAATCTGGGTATTGTTAATTGAAGTCGTTAATGTGAATTGACACGCTGACAAGAAAATATAGAATAAGTATAGGGGACTTGGTTTCAATATAACTCAGAATATTTTATCTGTTTTCTATATTTAATAAACATCTTTAATATGAACGTATCAGCATAAACCAGTAGCTATATTTTGTTATACAGTTATGGATTTATGGTGTAGCTCCACCAGGTGGACCAAATTATGCAATAGCAGCTGATACATCTGTAAAATACTGACCAACATCTATTTATTACAATAAGTTTTGTCTTTTCATTATTTTAGATTGGGTGCCAATGTCCATTTCACCTGTGATGATAATTATGTGCTGCAGGGCTCGAAAAGTATTACTTGCCAAAGAGTGACTGACACACTTGCTGCTTGGAGTGATCATAGACCAATCTGTCGAGGTAAGCTAGTGACAAAGAGGATTCAATTTGAAATACTCTTTAAAGTGTAAGGAATAGATTTTAAGAAAAGAAAAATCAGAATGAGTTCCATGCTGCTGTGGTGTATGTTATCATATGGATATTATGATGCAGTTTTTAAGAATTGTATTTATTGTATGATAGAAAACCACATTGTAATGAAACTGTTGACAGATGTAAATTGCAGAGGAATTTGTGATTGTGTCACCACATAATGTAGCTTTGAATTGAATTGTGAGTTTCCATTTTTCTTTTGATGTAAAATCATTTGAAATCATCAATTCCCTGCCAGGCAGTTTCAGAACCACAATATTGCAGTCAAAGTCACATAGTCTGTATGTATTTTATATATTCATTTCTCCATAAAATTGTGATTCTTTTATAGAAATAGTTACATATGAAAAACATAGTCTGAAAAAATATGCGTGCGTATATGTATGTATGTATATATATATATATATATATATATATATATATATATATATATATAACGGGGTGGCAGCACTCACTCTAAAGCAACAATTGCCCAGGTACACATTCCAAAAACATGATGGTACAAGGAGGGGGACTTGTTCAATTCTACCTAATAAAGCTTTCATAAAAAGTCCCACGAGTTCTGCCCTCCTTCTTTATTTTCCACAGAACTCACTGGACTAAAAATAAGTGCAAAAAGCTTATTTTTTGGGGGAGGTCAATGTTTCATTGCTCATTGGCACTTTTATCAAAACAAGTGCATAGAGTCAAACATTCACTATAAATACACCAAACCATCTAGAGGTCCAAATTAAAGTGCAGCTGGTGTCTGGGATGTCATAATGATGCTATTGGTGAGAAACCACTCATTATTTTAATGTCACAAAACATTTGCAGTAAAAAAAGTTAAAAAATAAAGAATAAGGATCAGCCAACCATAAAATATATATAACACAGAGCATCCTATGTGATTCAAAATAGGATATAGCAAAATACAAACATTACACCAAAAACATTAATTAAACCATTAGACAATAACAATAATGTTGTGATTTCAATAATGTATATATATAACAGCCAAACTAAGTCTAGAGAGGCCCAAAAATAAAATACACATGAAAAATAAAGTGAAGAGAAGGCCATCATCTTCACTATGAATTAAGGAGCACATGAGGGATAAAGGAAGAAATACTTGGTGAGCCTTGATAAACACACAATGCTCCATGGGTCGCAACAAAAGCCACCAAATGCCATTTTTAATCCACAGAGACATCACATCAGGTCACCATAAAACAAAATAAAGCCCAATTATTTAACTCTTATATCACCTGCAATAATTAGGTAAGACCTAGGGTCCAAACAGAGAGTCAGAGGAAGTTACAAAATCTGATCCCCACCGTTGAACCTCTGGTTCACTCAGCCAGAAATGGTAGAGGGCAATCAAAAGTATAAACTAAAAAAAAGGAAAAAGAAAGAGATTCAAAGAAAAAACAGTAGCAGATAAAGCAGAAGGTGTCAAGCCTGCAACAGCATCCATGGAGAAAAATCTAAATGAACAAGATAATATGTCCCCAATGCAAATGTAAAGTTGCAAACAGTATTACAGAGCATACCTGAAGGCCTGGTTCCCTCAGAGGATTTATTAACATATAGGCACCCACAGGTAGCATGAGAGGGGGTATTAGAGGAGACCCACATACTAAGTCACTAATACCGTCTCCACATAGCCAAGACCGCTCTAACACACCCAGATCACCAGGGGCCCCCGATGCCTGACACAAAACCAGAGTGCCACAGTACTCAATAAATGAACTCACAATACATAATGAAACCAAATACCCCAACATTTTGTGTGACTGATTGGAAAGACACAGGAAGCTGTGGTCCAAGCTCCCTCATGATCTTGCTCTTATTATTTCTGTGTTGGAGGAGTCTGGGGGTGTGAGAAGGTTGCAAATGAGGTTTACCCCCAAGTTCCACAGACTTTTGTGTGGCTGATTGGAAAAACACAGGCAGCTGTGGTACAAGTTCCTTACTAGTTCCTCCATGTTAGACATGTCTGGGGGTGTGAGTAGGGAGCAAAGGAGAGTTACCACAAATACTCCTACACTTTGTGTGACTGACTAGAAAGACATAGGCAGCTGTAGCCCAAGTTCCTTCCTGATGTGATAGTTATCTCTGTGCTAGGGGTGCTTGGACATTTAAGAAGAGAGCAAAGGATGTTTACCCCCAAATACCCCAAAATTCTGTTTGACTGATTTGAAAGACATAGGAAGGTGGTCCAAGTTCTTCCTGATCTGGCTGTTATTATTATTATTATTTATGTGCTGTGGGAGTCTGGGGAAAGTAGTTGAACAAGGTTTTTTATATTTGTTTTTTTGTTGACTGTGATAAGGATAGGGGAAAAACAGTTACAAAATAAATAAATAAATAAATAAATAAAATGTAAAAAACATTGTTAGGTGACAGGGACTCTCATGTGAGCTGTGTGATTGAGGCAGACTGATACTATATGAGAACTAGTATTTTATAGATGGTCAAGTATGACATCACACTCCATCAGTTCTATTGTGTAGTAAAAACACAGTAAAAACACACACACACACACAGATTTGAGTAATTTTCAGCAAACACACCAGGGGTAGTGGGAGGGCGAAAAGAGTAGGAAAAGTGCAGAGACTTTTGAGTACAGTGATAGTCCAAAAACTGAAAGCAGCCATGGTTGCTGCAACGTGTATAATAAATTATAGTGATCCCTCTCCTCTCAAGGAGGATGCATCTAACATTGCACCAGCACCAGTACTATTAAAAACCCTGTAAGAACACTGAAGATGACAACAAGTTGCATTCTAATGTTGATTTCATAATGTATGAAAGTGTAGTAGCTTAAGCAACTTCTACATCTGACAGACAAACAAGCACAAAAAACACCTGTCCTCAAAGTAGTAGGGAACATTGTAAAAGTAAAAATAAATTGTTTCACACCTCTAAAAGCCTAGAGAAATATAAAAGTAAAGTAGTGGGCAAGAAATGCCAGCCAATGCTGCGGATGACTTAATGATGACTGATTATAATAATAATGTAGCTCTAGAATATGTCCCTGCATCCTCCTCTTCTTCAGATACAAATGAAGCTGAAAATGAGAGCGATGATGACATGGCCAGAAAGTTATAAAGTCAATGGCTCAATCACACATCACTGAAAAGGAGCACCGCGCCTGTTTATAAAGTGTTTGAGAAAGCAAGTGGAAATTTTGAGCCTTGACAAGCAAAGATGCCCAAAAATACACAGTGATCGTGTCAGTCATCATCAGCATCATCTCCACTTTGACGTCCAATCCCCACACACATTAGTGTTGAGTAACCAGAAGCAACAATAACATATGTTATTAACAGGCATAACTTTTAGCCATGTTGAGTGCCCCTGCTGCTGCTGCTGGAAGTGCTGCACCTTTGATACCCAGTAGTAGAACAATTACATCAACATCTAGCTCCCATAGTAGTTGCAGCCCCTCTGGAACCCCCACAGTTTATGAGGCCCACAGTATGGAGATACTTCACTCACTAGCCAAAATCTAAGCATGTTGCTATCTGTTGTTTGTGTAAGAAGCACGTGAGTAAGGGGAAAGTAGACCCACACTTAGGCACTTCTTCACTGAGATGCCACCTAAAGCACAACCACAGGTCTGATGGCAGAGGTGCCACAACTAGTAGAAGCAGATGCACTCCATAATGTTCCTCGGCCTCTGAGGCACATAATAGAAGTAGTGATGCTATTGATTTTCAGATAGTGTGCCAAAAGTTAGTTCATTCCAAATAACACCTATGGCTTATGTTGCAGAGGAGTATGATGACTGAATTTGCTGTAGGTGATGGCACGAGTCGTAGCCTGCTCACTCATATTGCTTCCACTCCTAACGCCTCCTTTAGTCATGTCAAAGCTATAAAGGCACAGGGTTCTTCTGTCTTGTATTGCCAACCCACAATTGCCAAGTTCTTGGGAAGAAGGAAAAAAACTTAAAAAATCCTAAAGTATGCAGTGGCAAAGTTGCCAAAATGTTGGCAGTGGACATGCAGCTGTATTGTTTTGTTGAAAATCAAGGTTTTAGAGAACTGATGTGTAGTTCCTCGCTGGCATTTCCTAATCCGCAGGTATTTTTACAGGACAGCTGTGCCACAACTGTACAAGCAGGTGGTTAGTGTGGAGAGCAAAAGGCTGGAACATTCGTATGGCTAGAAAATCTACCTGACAACAAATATGTGGACAATTGGGTAGAGCACAGACTATATAACTTTGCCTGTTCACTGGGTTTCCCTTCTACCACCACAGTGGGCTACACTACTAGCTTACAGCATCAGGTAACAGCCAGTAGTCTTGTCTCTTGTTCAGACAGTGTGATTAAAAAGGCAGCAGCAGATGTATTAAGTAAACTAGAGCAGGTAACAGAGGTATGGCTCATACCACTCTCCTTAAAAGCTGATTTTGTGTCTGCTGATAATGTATCCAACATAATAGCTGCATTTGAGAATAGGTGATATGTGCACTGCTTTGACCATGTGCTATATTTTGTTATGAGCAGATTCCTGGCAGAATCTGAAACCCTCAGATAGAAGCTGAATATCGCCCTCAAATTATCTGCCTATTTTAGCCACTCCTACAGTGCACGCAATGCATCATATTCCATACAAGAGCTTAACAACCTGCCCCATCACCATCTGAAAATAGAGGTGCCTACCAGGTGGAATTTAACACTGTAAATGCTAGAGCATTTGTACGAGCAGAGTAAGGTAATTAGTGAGTACTTAATGCAAAACTGGAAGGCTTTTGTCATCTGTGCAATGGCAACTAATGTGTGATGTATGGGAGCTGCTGAAACCTTTTGAGGAGGCAACCATGCTGGTTAGTCAAATAGAGGCAAGAGTGTTACCAAAAAACTGAGGAACTTAGGTTAGAAATTTTACCATAATTACAACACAGACATGCACCATCTGGTCAAGGACATGTAAGCATGCTTTGAGGTAGATCCTCACATAGAGTCCATCGAAAGCAATGAGAAATACAGCCTTGCCACTTTGCGATCCCAACTTTAAAGACATAATTTCATTGCTTTGTCATAACAAAGAGTCATGATGATCAGCAGCATCTCTCTGAGGAATTGGATTATGTCAATGAATAGAAAGATATGCTTATAGATAAAGTGCAGGGTTGCAATGTGGAGCATGAGAAGGAGAAAGTTATGGTACAAAAACTACTAGACAGCATAGTGAAAAGGAAAGCAGCCACTAGTTTATGCCAGTAGCAGCAGGAGCAGCTACATCAATCAGAACATCCCAATCCCATTCTGAACACAGGGCAATTCATGGGTCTCAGAAGGAGTGACAAACACCCAACATTGGTGGTGATGGTGGCATTGGTGGTAGCGGGACATCTCTATGGGACTTGCTTAGTATAAAACTAACACAGTGTAGCTCCTAGGAATGGTCCCACTGCATGTGAGATGGTTTTAGCATGCTTGCAGGATAGCTATATTACAGGCAGAAAAGATTATCCCTGGCAAACAAAAAAATGTGTGCAGCCACTGGCTACCACTGACACATACCCCAGTGGAAACTCTTAGTTGCCCTCCAGCAAGGCTACAGTCTTAATTTGTTTTCAGAGCAGCAGGTTATATTATAAATGATGGTAGGATATAGCTATCAAGCATTAATGTTGGGAGACTAGCATTTTTAATGATGAACCATCATCTAATACCATATGAGGATCAGGTAGCAGAAGTGGAAAAAACCCACACGTGACAAAGAAAGCCAGGGCACATGTATTATTAACAGCAGCTCAGAAGATGATGAAGAGGAGAGATGTGAAGGGTTGCTACATCTACCACTGTTGGGACCACTGTTATGACCATTGATTGATGTGTGTCAATAATCTGAGAATAATGATAGCTAACATGTCACTCAAACATGATAACGGTAATAATTGCTGTAGAAATAATGAATATACACTGTGTGTATATATATATCTATATCTATATATATATATATATATATATATATAGATATATATATATATCTGGAACATGCTGATTGGTTGGGAAGGCAGGAGGCGTAACCAACTAGAGCTGCTGCTCTATTTAAAAAAAAAAAAAAAACCTGGGAGATCAATATAAGTGACACAGGGGAGTAGGAGAGCACCCAGAAATGCCTAGATAGGAGTGGATGGGATCAGAAAACTGCCTCACACATTAGTGAGGGAAAGTCTCCCTCATTGATTGAGAAAGTTTCCTGATGATGCCCACTCCTTCCCAGAATGGAAGCAGGAGAACTCTCTTTCTCCCTTGTATTGCCTGTATTCATTTCTCCGCTGTATTGGCTGGGAAATCAGTAGCTGGGGGGCATCAGGAGGGGTCCTCCTCATGCCCCATCATGATGTCTGACATTTAATATAAGTTAACCATTTCTGTGCCATATCACTCCCATGGGGCGATATCTTATTGTGGCAGGAGTGTTTGATTGTGTCAAAGAAGCCAAGAACTATGCTATTGGGAGCATAAACTCCTGGCAGGGGCACCCAATGTGGACAGATCAAAGCTAAGACACCAGCCTTAATAGATCCAAAATCTGCCAAACTGCACTTGACTAGAGTGGATGATTATGACCCATTCCCTCAGCATGGCTTCACAACAAAAACATTGGCCCTCATTCCCCAGAGGCTTGTGAGCTACTTCATACAGCAGTGGGAAGAACAGCTACGTGACAGAGAGTTCTAAGAATTACCTACTTTTATTAGTGTGCCTTTGATCTTTAGACATTGGAATGCTTAGCATTTGATCTATGAGTAAGGTTTTATCTGCTTATGTGAACCTTGTAAAAACGATTTTGTCAAATTAGAAGATGGGCACTGACTATACTATAAAGGAAACAATGATGGACCATGTGGAGGAAAAGTAGAAAGTATTTCTGAAAGAATTGCTGTCTGTGCTATCAAACTAAACAGTTGCTACATTCTTCAAATCATTCAAGTTTATGCCCCTATAAGTAGCCACAGTGATGATGAAGTTGAAGAATTGTATGAGGATTTATTAGATAGAGGCAACCAACTGATCGAATTTGCAGAAGACCAAAATTTGTACATCATGAATTCTTTCTACAGGAAAAAATCACAGAGATAATGGCAATGGAAAATCACTAATGGTAATATAAGTGAAATCAACTTCTTACTTACATATAATAAAACAAGATTCACTGATTGCTCAGTCTTAAATTGTTTTAACTTTGGAAGTGATTATCGTCCAGTGAGAGTAAAAATAAGAACTGACTGCAAGAAAGAAAGAAAATGACCAGCTATTGAAACATTATACAAATTTATAATTAACACTGTCTAATTGCTTCAGTGTGCTGCAAGAGCTTCCAGACACAGACATTTCAACCTACAATGAAATAGTTATTGAGACTATCATAGATATTCCCCTCGCACCTTCTATGAAACAAGAAAAACAACCCAAATATCAAAAGAAACAGTTGCCATGATGAAAAAGTGATGTCAAATGAAACAAAATGGTAATATTAGGAATAAGGTAAATATATAGAAATGTGCAAGAACATAATAAAGCACATAAAAGAAGAAATGTGCAAGTTCAATGCTGAACTCCTCAAAAGGGCATTGGAAGAAAACCAAGGGCTAAAGAAAGCAAAACTAATTAATGCCAGTTATGCTTGAAGGAAGAGGAACATTTTGTTTTATAATATAGAAAAAACAAAGACAGCATGGGGGGTACCTATAATGTAGTGAATCCTTAGTAAGTTCCTCCACTGAAAAACACCCCACACATGGATACTTATCAGCGGAGTGGCTGTCAATCACATATATGATTGGCAGCAAACACTCAGGTCTGGGTATTGTATCTGACCCAGGACAGTATACTTGACAATTCCCGCTCTCATGTATATAAGGTTGCTCCTCCTCTTTGTCATATTTTCTCAAAAACAGCAAACCAGATTAAAAAGAACAAATGAAGGTGGGCTCCACAATAGTGTAATATAGTACTAACACACTCAGAATTACATTCACATGGTTTGATGGTCAGTGAGGGAATGCTCCTAACACTGACAAGCAAGCATGTGATGATAACAGGTTTCTCTGGAACTGCTGCACCAGAATGTAATGAATGAGAGACTTCACTGACATCATAGTGATCAATAAGATATAATATATAAATGTAATCATATAAAATAAAATGTTAAATATCAGCTGATAAACAAATGTGTTATGCTGTTCACAGACCTCTTTCTCAAAGCTAAATACATATGCCACTGGCCTCTCAGATACATTGCTTATATACCCCTCTCATTCAAAAAGATTGGATAATTCATATTTTCTCCTTATAATATAATAGGTGGCTAGGAGCAAGCCTCCAAAGTGCATGTACAAAAGAGAGGAGTAAGACAACTAAATGAGATCGGCATTCAAACTGAACCAGCAGAATTCATAAAAAGTGATAAGAAGACTATATTAAATCATAAAACATAAGAAAGAAAGCCACTCTATCGAATACAAAAGCATCAAAACTGGTCCCAATTGACCAGCCCAACACAAACCAGCAAAACACTTGATACAAATAACTTAAGTAATCAACCTTTTTGTAAAGCTGCTCAGTGATAGGAGGACATGGACGGTAACCTAGGTAATCCAATGCTGTCAGTATAATCTCCTATCAGGAAGCTGACACATGTCAATAAAATCAAGTGTAAATACCAGTGTGAAATAATTAAAAAAGCATAACATTTATACGTCAATCAAATCATCATAAATGCATAAGTAAGGCACATAAAAAATATTAATTAAAATACAAAGGCATATTAAAAAGCTTCCAACTTTACAACACCTACTCAAATATGAATAATATCAATAGTATCAGCAGTAAGAAATATAAACATGCAAACAACAGTAATAATGACAAACAATACATAGTATCGTATTGATCCATAAATCAAACAATGGGCCATAATATTAATAAATGCATGTATATCAATGATATATAAGATCTCATATATTCATTACATATATGGACTAATGTCATCCTACGTTATCAATGCTAAAGGTGCAATATAATATGCCATTAGACTGAAACCTTGAGGGAGATGCACTAAAGGTCACAGAAGGTTCATAATGTTGATGTCTTATGGGAGCAGTGTCAAAGGCAAATTGACAGTATGCACTGAAGTGTCTTCGACATCATATCCCGATCAATCCAAAAAAATCTACCCACATCAACATCCATCTCACATGCCTTTGACAAGTTACGAATTTTCACTCATCAAAATGGCAATGGCCTATCTCCATATGGAAATGCAGCATAATGAATCATTTCCATATTGAAAGCAAGCTAATGAGCCATTATTGTATTCAAGGGTGTGTGTTTAGATCTTAATGTGACACTTCACTATATGCACTAAACTCTGATAACAACATATGCTGTTGGAGTTCATAGTCTCAGCTTCGCCTGCCTGAGGCTGATGAAGTTGGTATTTCAATCAGTCATAAGCATGGAGGGTTGTGAACTGCTGTCAATGTGGAAGGGATGCTCTCCCTTACATATCACCAGCAGTAGACATCCCTGAAGTCTGAGAGAATTCTCTCTCTATTTTCCCACTTGCTCAGTAGGGGAGTTGAGAGGATCCTTTCAGCACCATGAACAGCATCACTCTCTTAACCCTTTGAGTGCCATAGGGATGTGCATTGCAGAACCCTATGGCACTCAAAGGGTTTTAAAAAAGCACCAAGCAGTACAGAATCATCCCCTCAGCTCTGTATTATATTTCATGCATGTTCTATGGAACAAGGGAACAAGACTGGGGTTTAGGTAGCATCCATGGGGATTTGTGGCTTCCAGCAGCCCCCAGCCTTATTTCCTTGCCCCCTGGTAGCCGTAGAGATCCATGTACACTGCCTAGTCCCCAGATTTGTTCCCTTGCCAACTGGTAGCCACATATCTCCATGTATACTGTCTGACCCCCCCACCCTTGTTCTCTTGCCTACTGGTAGCAACAAATCCTATGGACACTGCCTGTGGAAGGGAACAAGGCTGGGGGGTGTCAGTCAGTGTATGATAGGCTAACACACAATGGTGATGTTCCCCACAATACTTATGTTCAACATGCTGCCCCACAGTTAAAATTTGACATTTGCTGCCCACACACAGTTAAAATTCGACATATGATTAATATGCACAGTTAAAACTCAACATATGCAGCCTCAAAACAGTTACATTTCACATATGCTGCCCCACAGATAAATTTGTATCCCTCTGACACTCAAAGGGTTAACTGTGTGGGGGCAGCATATGTTGTATTTTACTGGAGGGCAGCGTATATCAAATTTTAATGCGGTGGGGCAGGATATATTGAATTTATCTGCGGGACATCATATGTCAAATTTTACTGGGGTCAGCACATGTCAAATTTTAACTGTGAGGCAACATGTTTAACATAAGTATTGTGGGGAAACATGGTGAACATCACCATTGTGTGTTAGCCCAACTGATGACACCCCCCAGACTTGTTCCCTTGCCCAGCCAGTGCCCATAGGAATTTGTGGCTTCCAGTAGGCAAGAGAACAAGGCTGGGTGTGTCAGACAGTGTACATGGGGTTCTGTTGCTACCAGTGGGCAAGCTGGGAGGAAGCTGGTAGCCGCAAATAACCATGGATGCCAACATAAGAGAAACATTGTTAGGGGATTTCAACTGCATGTCATTTCCAGGCACTTTTCTTTATATCATTACAAAAACCCTGAAGGGTTGAAGGTTACACCTATTGAATATATCAGACCATCTTCTCCTTCTCATTGTTTACAACAGTTAATCAAGAGGGAATTGTTTTTGATTTTTCATTTGAATACCATGACCCCTTTGGTTTGAATGAAAGTTTGGAGTCAATTGATTATCTTTAGGACTGTTGATTTTATTAAGGAGTCAAGGACTATAATATTTTATTCACTTATTTATTTAATTATTTCACTCATTCACACACAAGTATTATTATTTATGAGTAGTTTATCACACTTTTGGTAACACACACCAACATAAATATATTATCATTATACACATACACCCCCTTTTCATATTTTATTTTTATTTGCTATTAATTATTGATTTATTGATGTATTTAATTTTGAGATTTATCCACTCACATTGTCATTCATCACCATTACATTAATTCAGAGCAAGTTTATTATACTGTTAGTAGCCACACACTACTTTTATTACACACCTTTTATTTAATATGTATTTGCTAAGCTTTTCATGTGGTTGATATTCTATTCAGTTATCTATATATGGTGTAATTTGGGATCCCTTTCTCTATTTTTATATATGGTAATGAGGTGCCATTGATTTGGAATATAGGGAGACCTGGTTTCGGACAAATGGCATATTATACTGAAGGGGAAGAGTTCACCTTTAGCATTGATAATGTATGATTATATTAATCCATACATGTAATGAATATATGAGATCTTAAATATCATTGATATACGTGAATTTATTAATATTATGATCCATTTGTTTGATTTATGGATCAATATGATATTATGTATTGTTTGTCATTTGTATATTTATATTTCTTTCTGCTGCTACCTGTTGAAATTATTTATATTTGGTTAGGTGTTCATGTATATTTTAGCTTATCATTATTCCTTTTATTCTAATCAATATTTTATATACCTTACCTATGTATTTATGATGATTTGATTGAGATATAAATGTTATGCATTTTATTTTTGTATCACATTGGTATTTAATCTTGATTGTATCAACAGCATCAGATTTCCTAGGTTACCATCCATGTACTTGAGCGGCTTTACACATGGGTTTATTACGTATGTTATATGTATCACTTGTTTTGCTGATATGTGTCGGGCTGTCACCTGGGACCACTTTCGATGCTTTTGTGTTTACCACAATGGCTTTATTTATGTTTTATGATTTAATATAGTCTTCTTATCACCTTTTATGAATTCTGCTGGTTCGGTTTAATGTGATAGTAATATTTAAAATGTAAAAAAAAAATATGTTGTAGGGTTTATCCCCCTGAGTAAAACAAGGGTACTCCCACTGCTGAAAGGTGTTTTATTCAAAAGTTATTACAGCTCAAAGTTGATTGTTTTAGGTGCAATATCACAGTGGCCTAAACGTGTGCAGTGTCGCTGTTGCTAAACCATCCTATGGACTGCTCTGGTACCGGGACCATAACTCTCCATAGGATGGTGTAGCAACAGCGCCTCTGTACACTTTCAGGCCAATGTGATATTGCAATTTTGAACTGTAATAACTTTTGAATAAAACACCTTTCAGCAGTGGGAGTACCCTTGTTTTACTCAGGGGGATAAACCCTACAATATTTTTTTTTCTTACATTTAAGTATTACTATCCCTTTAAATACTGATCTCATTTCATTGTTATACTGCACTAACCAAAGGGTTATTATGAAATGGTATTATGCCATTGTCTTACTCCTCCCTTTTGTACACACACTTTGGAAGCTTGTTCATAGACACCTATTACATTATAACAAGCCAATTGGAATTAGCCAATCATGGTGAATGGGTGGAATATAAGAGGTGTATCCCAGTGGCTGCTGGCATATGTATTTAGCTTTGAGCAGTCTGTGAACCGTGAAACATGTTAGCTTTTCAGCTGATATTTTACATTTTATTTTTTATGTAATTACATGTATATATTATTTGATTATTGTGATATCAGTGAAGTCCCTCATTCCTTATTTTGCGGTGCAGCAGTTCCAGAGTAATGTGGAACCCAGAGAGAAGATGGAAGTTATCTTCACATGCCTGTTTGTCAGTGTTAGGAGTCTTCCCTCGCTGACCATCAAACCATGTGAGTGTATTCCTTTTCTGATTGTGTTTTAAGTGTTGGTACAATATTACATTATTGTGACCCCACCTTCTTTTCTTATTTTTCATTTACTTTTATAAGCTTTTTACGTTATAAGGCTTTTACTGTTGAGTAAAACAAAGGCATTCATACTGTAAAGATATATTTTATTATTACAGCTCAAACATGTTTCTATGTTAAACTGAAATGTTCTGTTATCAATAGGTGATACTATTTTCACTTGAAATGAGGAGTCATTATAGTTGTAACTCTCCCATAGAGTGCGTTTTAAAAAAAATATTTGGACATCAGTTAGAACTTCTGTGTCTGAGCTGTAATGCTGTGAGTAAGGGTGGGTGAAAAATCCTGTTGTGTTCCTGTTGTAAAAAGGATGGTTTTCCTCTTTCTGGTGGGACATTTCACCCATAGAGAAACATGTATATTTTTGCTAAGAGAGAATTTCCAGCATTCTAGTGTGGTTTATTGTAGAAGAAAAGCAGTGTGGAAGGAGACAGAGAGGGAGAGAGAGAGAGAGTGAAAGAGAAAAAACATTAAATCAAATATTAAAAAATAAAGTGTTTACTTAGTGGTTCAGAGTTCTGGCTGACACAAGTGCCACTGCCAGTGTTATAAAAAACAAAGGGAAGCTGGACTGACCCTGTGGCTAGTGACTCACTGAGGAGAAGGTGTCACTAACACTAGCAGTAGCACCACCAGTGCTAAAGGTACTGGGAGCCCATATTCCCTAAACCGAATGAGACCTAGTTCCCCCGACATCATCCATCTGTTGTGATCTGGGGATGACAGATTTGTCTTAGCAGCAGGATGGCGAAGAGAGGGCTAGTGTGCCACAGTCTGAGTACCATGCCATCATGAGGCTGGCTTCTTCAAGCAGTGATATGGGACCAGGTCCTGCTCGGCCACCAATAATCTTGGTCCTAGCTGCAGTGATGATGCTGAGGCAGCAGCATCACCTGCCCTAGCCAGTGAAGGTGATAGTGGAGAAGAAGGCTGATCTTCGCCATATGTCCTCTGACTCAAATCATGGATATATGAATATTTTTCCCTTGGGGCAGGCACAGTGCAATCATCAGTGACTGTACTCTGCACTATTTGTGTCAAAGTTAAGAAAAGGCACAACAGCACCGGTTAAAAGAAAAAAATCCTCTGGCCTTGCATATGTTGAGAGTAGGGATGGGAGAAAAACTTCCCGCTTGGCAAATAATTTCCAGCGAATAGTGCACTTTTTCTGCTTTTTTTCACCTATCTCATTCCATTGAAATAACTGGAAATATTTAATTTACACACAACACACAGCAATTGCTATTTTATTTCCCAAAGGCATAGTGTAAAAGGGGTATGAGGGTGCCTACATTGGTGGAGTATGGGGAAAGAATCAGTTGAACAGGGAATGTTTTTTGGGGGGTTTGTTACTAGGATTTGGTGGACAGTTGATAAAAAAATAAAAACTAAATACAATAAAAAACATAAGACATTGTATAAAAAGGGTCTAAGGAGGGTGCCTGTGTTGGTGGGTGGAGTAACATAGTAATTTAGGTTGAAAAAAGACTTGCGTCCATCTAGTTCATCCCTTTTCCTATTCCTGTTTACCATCGCTGATCCAAAAGAAGGTAAAAAAAAAACCCTCAATACAGCAATTTCAAATTCTGCATTGAATGGGGGGAAAAATTCCTTCTTGTTTCCAAATAGCAATCAGATTTCTCCTTGGATCAACAAGCACTAACTAAATATTAATCCCAATACTAATGTACATAGCCCTCTATGTTCTGCTCTTTTAAATAGGTATCCAGGCCCTTTTTAAAGGCATCTAATGTATTTGATAGCACCACCTCTTCAGGCAGTGAATTCCATACCTTTGTTGTCCTCACTGTAAAGAAACCCTTCTGCTGCTGTAGATGAAATCTCCTTTCCTCAAGTCTAAGTGGGTGGCCCCTCTTCTGTTAATGAACAGGTCTTTGGAGAGCCCTTTGTATGGGCCCTGAACATATTTATATAGAGTTATCATATCCCCTCTAAGACGCCGTTTTTCTAGTGTGTACAAGTTTAACTTTTCTAGCCTTTCTTCATAACTTAAACTTTCCATTCCCCTTACTAGTTTTGTAGCCCTCCTCTTCACTCTCTCTAGCTCCATAATGTCCTTTTTCAGAAAGGGCACCCAGAATTGAACAGCATATTCTAGATGGGGTCTTACCATGGACCTGTAAAGATGCATAATAATATATTCCTCCTTTGAGTCAATGCCCCTTTTAATACATGCCAATATCTTATTGGCCTTTGCAGCTGCCAGCTGGCACTGCATGCTACTGCTAAGTCTACCATTACTCCCAAATCCTTTTCATTAGTAGATTTCCCCAGAGAAACACCATTTAAACTATATGCTGCATTTTTATTATTATACCCAAAATGCATAACTTTACACTTGTCTATACTGAATCTCATTTGCCATTTGCCTGCCCAGTTACTCAATTTGTCCAAATCCTCTTGTAATGAAGACAAATCCAGTTTAGATTTAATTACCTTACTTAATTTTGTGTCATCTCCAAACACTGGTACATGGCTCCCTATGCCCTCTGGGAGGTCATTAATAAACAAAATAAAAAGAAGAGGACCTAGGACAGATCCCTGAGGTACTCCACTTATCACGTTTATCCAGTTGGAGAACTTGCCATTTACTACCACTCTTTGCATTCTGTCTTTCAGCCAATTTCTAATCCCCACACAAACGTTTTCCCCAGGCCTATTTCATTCAATTTGTACAGTAACCTCTTTTGTGGAACCGTATCAAATGGCAAAGTCTAAATAGATCACATCAACCGTCTCTCCCAGAAGGTCTGGGGAAAGAATCAGTTGAACATGGAATTTGTTTTTTGGTGGGGTTGTTGACTGGTATTAGGGGGACAGTTAATAAAAAATAAATAAATAAAATAAGAAATTTGTATGTAAAGTGACAGAGACAGGGATTCCCTGATGTAAGCTGCCACTGGGGTAGATTGATACTTGAAGTGACAGAGTATTTCGTAGAGGACGATTTGTAAGATTTGTTGTTAGAGGCCCAAGCCCTGAGGAAACATTGATTTGTAGGAATTAGACTTATTACTAATGACACAAGCCCTGAGGAAACATTGATCAGTTGTTGGAAATTTGACTTGTGTTAGGCCCAAGCACAGAGGAAACATTGTGTCACAACTCACCCCAGTTCCAGCGCCGCCACTTCGGGTGATGCTGGAGATTGATGGCATGATATGACACTTCCGCCTCATCCCACACCTTGCTTCGGGTATTGGGCCTGGGTGTAATTGGTGTCCTCGGAGGCCGCCTGTGTCCTCTGGCTAGGTGGATCGGTGGCTCAGACTGATGCAGGAATGGTGCAGGGGTTTGATGCATCTCGGCAAGATGCGAAGATGCGTCATCTATGGGCGCAAGGCTGTGTATTGATGCAGGCCTCAACTTTATACAGGATGGCCTGGTTAGTATCCTCCTATCTACTTCCTGGCTTTAGTATTTAAGGGAACTGGATCCTTATCCAGTTACCCTTAAATTAGTGTCCAGTCAGTTCTACTTCTAGTTCCTGTTCCAGTATTCTGTGTATGATCCAGCTTGTATGACCATCCATTCTGGTGCTGACCTGTGGCTCTGTCTGACGATTCTCTTGTATGCTCCTTTCTCTATGGACATCCAATCTGGTGCAGACCTGTGGCTCTGGCTGACTAACTGCTCTGTGTATGACCCTGGCTTGTCTGACTATCCATCTGGTGCTGACCTGGGGCTCTGTCCAACTATCCTCCCTGGTTGACTCCTATTGATGGACATCCTGTCTGGTGCAGACTTGTGGCTCTGGCTGACTACACGTTCTGTGTATGATCCTGGCATGTCTGACTCTCCTATCTGGTGATGGCCTGTGGCTCTGTCCAATAATAGTCTCAGTGTTGCCTCTTGCTCAGGGGACATCCTATCTGATGCTGACCTGGGGCTCTGGCAGACTTGGCTGACTGCAGGAGTGAGTCAGTAGTCTCCCTTGTTGCCAACTTATGGGAGATCTTGAGAGCCTTCCTTGGGTTTCCTGTATTACTGAGACTACCAGTGGCTACAGCCTAGTCTCTTGCAGTTGTGGTTGACCTTAGGAAGCCTCCTATTCATGATAGAGTTTATAGCCTTTCTAGCCACCCTCTGCCACTCCGTGAACCTATGATATTAAGTGAGATTAACTATACCATCTGATTCTTGTATTTCTTGCTAACCGTGACACATTGACATGTAGGATTTAGACTTGTTTGTACAAGCCCTAATGAAGCATTGATTTGAAGGACTTAGGCTTGTTAGAAAAAAAGCCCCCAAAAAGTGTTTATTTTTTATAGGCCTCTGTGCAGTTCATTTTCTAGTATTCCTGATTTCTGTGTATGATCCGGCTTGTCTGTCCATCCATTCTGGTGTTGACCTGTGCCTCTGTCTGACTATTCTCCTTGGAGTTCCAATTTGGCTCAGATATCCTTTCTGGTGCAAACCTGTGGCTCTGACTGACTACCCGCTCCTTGTATGACCTAGGCTTGTCTGGCTACACATTCTGGTGTTGACATGGGGCTCTATCCACTGCGCATTCAGCATACATATGCTCCAGTGGATATCCTATCTGGTGCAAACCTGTGGCTCTGGCTGACTACTTGCACTGTGTATGACCTAGGCTTGTCTGACTACCCACTCTGGTGTTGACCTGGGGCTCTATCCACTGCGCATCCAGCATTCCATCGCTTTAGTCTAGTCGATATCCTTTCTGGTGCAGACCTGTGGCTCTGGCTGACTACCATCTCCGTGTATGACTTTGGCTTGTCTGACTATCCTATCTGGTGCTTACTAGAAGGCTCTGTCTGTTTGCTCAGTTTGTTGGTTCAGTTATTCAGACATCATTCCTAGTACTGACCTGGGGCTCAAGCAGACTCCTAGCTACTGACTGCCACTGATAGCTACTTAGGGTCAATAATATGAAATCCCCCACGTCAAACCAAGTACTGCTGCTTTCACTATGCCCCTTGTCCACTCCCGCTAAAGACACATGACAACTTGCAGACAGTTTAATAGTAATGATGAACCCTCCCTTCCACCAGCTTAGCATATTCTGCTGGATGGAACCTCCACAGATGCCAATTTATGCTCTGCTTGTAATTCTCCTCCACCACACAGCCATGTGTGGTCAGTGCACCACACAGTCTGCATTGGGTGTACACGAATTGCAACATCCTAACATCTACAGAATGGCTATCACTTGGTGGGAGACATAATGATAAATGAGGTGGATTGTCAGAAGATGTAGTTACTAGTGTTGAACGAGCATGCTCGGCCGATGCTCGGATCGGCTCGAGCATCGCTCTGCTCGGCACATGGCGGTACTCGTACGAGTACCGCCATGTGCTCGCCCGCCATGTTCGGGTGGCAGGGATCTGTGCCGAAGGAGGCACAGATCTTACAGACGCTCCGCTGGACCACCAGGGACTGGAGGTAGGGGGCTTTGCGGAGATGAAGGGGGCATTGCGGAGATGAAGGGGGCATTGCGGAGATGAAGGGGGACATTGCGGAGATGAAGGGGGACATTGTGGAAGGGGGACATTGTGGAAGGGGGGCATTGCGGAGATGAAGGGGGCATTGCGGAGATGAAGGGGGACATTGCGGAGATGAAGGGGGACATTGTGGAAGGGGGACATTGTGGAAGGGGGGCATTGCGGAGATGAAGGGGGCATTGCGGAGATGAAGGGGGACATTGTGGAGATGAAGGGGGACATTGTGGAAGGGGGGCATTGTGGAAGAGGGGCATTGTGGAGATGAAGGGGGGCATTGACCAGGCACCCTCCCCTCATCAGAGCAGGGGGTGCCTGGTGTAATGCTCGAGTCCTCCCATTTAATTCAATGGGGTTCGGGTGCTCGGCCGAGCACTCGAGCCTCCGGGGGTGCTCGGTCAGAGCACCCGAACACCCGAGCATCGGGGTGCTCGCTCAACACTAGTAGTTACCCTAGAGCAAGAAGATGATGTTGAACCAGGTGTTTTTCTAACTTTCAGACTCTCTGGCTGGGTTTCACTATTCTTCTTCCTCTTTGTTCTCTGCCTCACCTCTTGTTGCCTTTGAGTCAGATGTATAGCAACAGTGATGCCTGATTTCTGTGGTGGGTGTTTGGTTTTAACATGTTTCACATAAATGAATGGTGTCTGTGTTTCATGTGTGTTAGCAGTAGGGATGGGCAACAATTTTCGCCTCAAACTGAAATTGGCAGAAAATGACACTTTCCGTTTGGCAAATAATTTACGGCAAAAAGTGTTGATTTTCCAGTTTTTCCTGCTTTTTTTGCTTAAATCATTCCACTGAAATCAATGGGAACTTTTAATTTACACACAACACATAATAAATTTTATTTTATTTCCCAAAGACATAGTATAAAAGGGTCATAAGGGTGCCTGTGTTGGTGGGGTGTGAGGAAAGAATCAGTTGAACAGGGAATTTTTTTTGGGGGGTGTTGTTTACAGGGATTAGGAGCAGTTAATAAAAAAATAAATCCTAAATACAATTAACCCCCCATAAGTATAAAAAAAATGGTATAAAAGGGGTCTAATGAGGGTGCCTGTGTTGGTGGGTAGAGTCTGGGGAATGAATCAGTTGAACAGAGAATTTGTTTTTGGGGGGGTTCTTAACTGGTATTGAGGGACAGTTAATAAAAAAAATAATCAATAAAATAAGAAATTTGTATGTAAAGTGACAGAGACAGGAACCTCCTGACATAAGCTGCCACTGGGATGGACTGACACTTGACTTGATATTTTGTTTTGTAGAGGATGATTTGTTAGATTTGTTGTTAGAGGCCCAAGCCCTGAGGAAACATTGATTTGTAGGACTTAGACTTATTAGTGGAACAAGCCCTGAGAAGCATTGATTTGTAGGACTTAAATGTTATTTGGCACAAGCCCTAAGCAAACATTGATTTGTTGGACTTAGGCTTGTTAGAAACAAACCCCCCCAAAATTGTTTTTTTTTTGTTGGACTATGATATTTTTTTTTTTGTATTTTTTTGAAAGCATAAGCCCTGGGAAAAAAAATACATTCCAGTAGGTGATGTCCTATTGGCCAGTGGCCATTGTCAAATGCCCTGATGTAGATGCAGAATTTGTGACTGCTGTTCTAGCTGCTGCTGCTGCTAAGTTTTTTAAGCAGCAGAATGATTAGGCAGCTAAAAGAGAACTGGATCAACAACAGCAGTAACATGGGTAATGGATAATGAAGGTTCCACTTGCCACAACTAGCTCCAGTGATGCACCTGAGGAAGTAGCAGCAACATAACTTGCCCCCACCACGTCTGGTATATGTATTGCTGCTGGCAAGTGGAACCTTTCCTAGTCCCAGATCACTTGTTGACCCATTCCCACTGTGTCCATGGTGGTGTGTGGCACACTAGCCTGCTCCTCGGCATCTGACTGCCCTGCATCCGGCATCAGAAGAAATTAGAGCAGTTGCAAATTCAGCAAATTTCCAAATACTCACTGCTGGTTGGAGGAGGTGATGAGCAATGTGACTGATGGTTCCCTAATGTCACACTTGACATTTCTTGGTGACCTAAAGAAGGCAGACTGGTAGCAGTAGCAGCAGGCACATGGACAATGCTGTGGGGGGAAGGGGGCTCCCAGGGTCAGTGGAATGATGTGGGCTCTGTTGACCACTAGCTTGGATGCTCTCAATTGCTTCCCCTAACACTGTCCTAACACTAGTCCCACCGACTGCTCCACCATCACTGTTACTACTTCTACTACTATTTACACCAACCACATCAATTTCTGCCCCTGAGTCTTCCTCCTCACAGTCACTGTTAATAGGAGGATATTGTTGATTATTCCCTCCTTCCCCCTAACACTAACAAGCTGCTGGACCTTAGTAGTAATAGTAATATCACTTCAGGATGGCAAGTGTGACTTAGGGTCCCCTGCTGTCACAGTTGGTATCATCTTCTCCTTCACCCCTCCTGAGTAACAGGTTCAGCACTAGCAGCAGGCACAGCACTGGTGGAAGCAAAGGCAGTACTGGCAGCAGGCACAGTACTAGTGTTGGCACTGGAAGAAGGCACAGCACATCTTACAACATGTGCAACATGTCTTGCAGCAGGCACAGGCAGCAAGCCTGTCCTGCTCTCACTACAAGTACTACCCTTTTGTTCCTCCCTTGACAGTGATTTCCCCAAAAAGCCTGGGGGTGATATAGGGGGACTGACCAAGATTGCTTCTGTAGTGCTCCCTTCTTCCTCAGAGCTATAGAAGTCATTATGAGCTTCTCCTGCCTCAGTTTTGCTTCAAAATCCCAGCAGAACAGTACAGCACGTCTACCTCACACTGTAGCTGCTTCTGTTGTGTTTGATTTCTGCAAATACGTCATGTTTTTATAGCGAAAAGGCAAAAACAATGTAAATCAATGGGCAAAAGCTTTCTAGCCATTGCAAAAATGGTGAAATATTTTGGCCAATGGGTGAAAAATGCAAAAATTTTAAATGCTAGTTTTAAATCAGATTTTCCCATGAAAAACAGGACAACAGTATTGTTTTCATGGTATTTCCTGCAGGAACATGGCAAAACATTTTGCCTACCCCTAGTTAGCAGGGCGGTTGTGCCAAAGTGCATTCCCTCCTTTCCCCTTTTCACTGACTTGTCACAAATTGTGCATATTGCCATTGCTGATGATTGTACCATGCCTGCCACAAGAGAAAAATAGTCCCATCTACACCCAGGACTTCAGGGGGAAGGGGAAAAGTGACAAAGATTGGCCTTTTCTCCTCTCCCTTCACTGGCTGAGGCAACGGATGATGTTGCTGCTGTTGCTGCTAATGCCTCAGAATCAGCACTGCAACTAGTACCAGGAGCATTGCTGCTGACAAGTGGAACCTAGTCATGCATCACTCATTGACCCCATTCTTACTGTGTCCATGGTGGTGTGTGGCACACTAGCCTGCTACTTATTAACCTGCTGCCCTTGCAACTCAGCAGCAACAGGAACTAGAGCAGTTGCAACTCCACAAATTCCAAAAGCTCACTGCTGGTGGTGGTGGTGATGCCCATCCCCATCCCTGTCTCCCCTTCCTTCTCAGTTTGGGCTAAAAAGGCCATTAATGTCTCTCCCACCCCTGCTTCTCCACCAACATCATCATCACCACCACCACCACCACCTGTTCCTCCGTGCTGCTGCTGCTCTTTTACAGAGATTTCACCAGATGGAGGAGGTGACAAGAAATGTGACAGAGGGTCCCCTAATGTCACACTTTTTTGGTGACCTGAAGAAGGCAGACTGGCAGCACCAGCAGCAGCTGATCTGCACTCCTGGTGGTGGTCGTTTTGGTATTATTGCTGCTGGGCAACAATTCTGCCTTCTTCAGGATCATGTTCCACCTGGACAATGCCGTAGGAAGAAGGGGACTCCCAGGGACAGGTGAATGGTGTGGACTCTGTAACGGTTTGTTTGACACTCAGACACAGTAGGTAGATAAAACACAGTTTTATTGAACAAATTCAGAAAACAATAACCCTCGCGGGTCCAGTAAAATATAAAACAATATAATACTGACACAGGATAGGTTACAGCAATATATATACCCACACGGGTCCAGTATATGTTAATACAGCAACACAATATACTGACACAGATCAGGTAACTTTTGTGTGATACTCAAACGAGGCAGCACTGAATGGGTTACTATTAGGCCAGGATGACTGACAGGTCCTAATAGTGAGAGGCCCTTTAAGACTCTCACTCTGCAGAGAGTGCACAAATATCGAGTAGCACCACAATAATCAACGAAGGCCCAGAATAAGTTTATGAACTGCCGTAGCAGTAGTGGAGGACTGACTGTAAACCCGGAAAGGCAACCAACGGAGACTGCACGGATGGAATAGATGGTGGAACCTGTCGACCAGTGTCGACTGCCCGGTCAATTGAACAGCCTGAGGCGCCCAGAGTAAGACCAACCTCAGCGTGTGACAGCCCGAGGTGCCCAGAGTAAGACCAACCTCAGCGTGTATGGCAGGAGAAGGGTCAAGCATACCGTGGTGCACAGATGGAAGGAACCCACCAGTAATGTTGCCCGCGTAACACCGACAGATAACAGAGACTAGGCTGCAAGCTTATAGTGAGGCCACAGTCGCACTGTTCGGAGACAGAGAGGATCTTGGGTAACAACCCCAACCGAGGACTGGATGGGGCCGTAGGCAGGACAGATACACGGCCAAAGAAGCCCAACCGGGCCGGTACACAGAGCAGGAATGTTAGCCAATCCGGGTCGGTACACAGAGCAGGAAAGTTAGCCGGGCTGGGTCGGTACACAGAGCAGGCTAACCCAAATCGGAGCAGGCACCGGAGTAAATAATAATATTAAATAAAGTACTAAAGATAATGGTAATACGGTGCACCCTTAGAGTCCAAACAGTACAATCAACCCAAAAGGAAAAGGAAGGAAGAAAAAGGAGAACTCAAAGAGGAGTCTCCTCTCTACCCTCCATCCAGATGGAGGGTAGAGAGGAGACTCCTTTTTGGGTACACAGAGCAGGAACGTCAGCCAATCCGAGTCGATACACAGAGCAGGAACGTCAGCCGGGGCGGGTCGGTACACAGAGCAGGAACATCAGTCAATCCAGGTCGGTACACAGAGCAGGAATGAGATGCAGAGAAGTCAGGCAGTCCAGGTTGGTACACAGAGCAGGAAAGAGATGCAGAGTAGTCAGGCAGTCCGGGTCGGTACACAGAGATCACACGAAAACAAGAACAAACTCTGGTAACGGAAACACTAAGAAAGGGCACCGGAGAAGTGACAAGACCCAGTATTTAAGGACAAATACTGGGCGGGACAAGTCACTTCAGCCAATAGGCATAAGCAGGAGTGGAAACTGACAGAATGTCACCAGCATAGCACGGGCACCATAATAGACTCCCTTGATCGATAGTCTGGATGTTCTGCATTACTTCCCTTAGCACTCCCCTAATGCTAGTCCTGTCAGCTGCTTCACCAAAGCTGTTACTACTACTACTAATGCCAACCACGTCAATTTCAGTCCTTGATTCTTCCTCCTTACTAGTAATATGATGATCACCCCCACTTCTAACACTCTGTACAAGCTGCTGGACCTTCTTAGTAGTAGTACTAGCACTGGCAGGACAGTTGGGGATGGCAAGTGTGAATTAGGGTCCCCTGATGTCACACTTGGCATCATCTCCTCCTCCCTCCTATGAGAATTACAAGACAAACTGGCAGCAGGTTCAGCAGTGGCACTAGGAGCAGCACTGGTGGCATTAGGGGCAGCACTCGCAGCAGGGCATAGCACTGGCAGCAGGCACAAGCAGCTGACCTGTACTGCTCACACTACTACCCTCTTCTTCCTCCTGTGAGATACATTTCGACAAGATCCCTAGAGGTGTTGTAGGGGTACCGGCCAGCATTGTGTCTGGGGAACTAGGGCATCCAAACCCTTTTATGTTGGTGATAGTGGTCACTTCCTCCCAGACTCGCTGGTTGCATAAATGTCCTTCGAGGTCCTCCTTTATTGCTTGTAAACCTGCTCATATTGATAGCAGTCATTATGAGCCTCTCCTGCCTCGATATTGCTAAAATTACACAGCACAACAACCAATCTTTCACTCTGTAGCTGCTGATATTGTGTTTTACTTCCTGGGAAATGGCACATTTTTATACCAAAAAGGAAAAACAAGTTAATAAAGGGACAAAAATGTTCTAGCCATTGAAAAAATAACAAATCCTTTTTGCCAATGGGAGAAAATGGTGAAGATTTGAATTGCTGTATTTAAAGTGGATTTTCCTGCAAAAAAGCGGACAACCACATGGTTTTCGTTGTTGGGGTAAACCTCCTTTGCACCCTTCTCACACCTTCAGACTCCCCCAGAACAGAGATAATAACAGCAAGATCAGGAAGGAGCTTGGACCACAGCTGCCTGTTTCTTTCCAATAAATCACACCAAATGTTGGGGTATTTGGGGTTATTTCTCCCTTGAACACTCCCTTCACCTCCCTGACATGTCTAAAACAGAGATGATAACAGCCAGATCAGAAATGAACTGCCTATGCCTTTCTAAACAGTATTACAGATTGTTGTGGTATTGTTATGTTTTAAATGACACTCAGACTCCTGAGATGAAATAAAACACAGTTTTATTGAACAAGTTTAGCAAAATTAACCCTTACAGGTCCAGCAGTATAGGTAACACAATACAATGCTGACACAGGACAGGTTATGGCAAAATTACAATGAATACCCACACGGGTCCAGTATATGTACAAACAGACCATACAGTATACTGACACAGGTCAGGTAATGATAGTGTGAACTCAGACCGAGACAGCCAGGAACGGGTTACTATTAGGCCAATACAGCGAGCAGGCCCTAATAGTGCGAGGCCCTTGGAACTTCCACTCTGTACAGGGAGTGATTAAATAATGAGAAATGCCCAGGAGAAAATGGAGGCCCAGGATAACTAGATCTGCCTCGGCAGTAACAGAGGCCCAGGATAACTAGATCTGCCTTGACGGTAACGGAGGATTGAGATAGTATGCCCGGATGGGTGCCCAACGGAGACTGCACATTGATTGACCAGAGACAAGTAGCACCTTCCCCGAAGGGGTTAACGAACGCCACAACCAAACTAGACTGCCTGATGGTAACACAGCTTGAGGAGCTCAACAAAACACCAACCTCAGCCGTAGGCAGGAAGGAGGGTCAAGCTTACTGTGGTGCACTGAAGGAAAATATACCGGAATGTCGCCCGCGGGACACTACCTATAGCAACTATACACACAAGTGACTCAGAGGCTCAACAGGGCAGTCTGGAGACTCAGGCAAAAAACGGAACCCCAAAACCAAGGGCCGATCGTTACAGGACCAGGAGCAGTAGCCCTACCGGGCCGGTACACCATGAGCCAAACAGTCGGTACACCAAGCAGGGACGTCAGCCGGGCCGGGGGAACACAGTGGCTGTAGGGCAGCACAGTGGCTCAGTGGTTAGCACTGTTGCCTTGCAGCGCTGGGGTCCTGGGTTCAAATCCCACCAAGGACAACATCTGCAATGAGTTTGTATGTTCTCACTGTGTTTGCGTGGGTTTCCTCCGGGTACTCCGGTTTCCTCCCACACTCAAAAAACATGCCGATAGGTGAATTTAGATTGTGAGCCCCAATGGGGACAGGAACCAATATGAGTGTAAAGCGCTGCGGAATCTGTGTGCGCTATATAAATAAAGGATTATTATTAATTCTGCGGATGACCTTGAAGGGTGCAGTGAACCGGGGAGCCAACTTATTACAAGGGACTTGCAAATTGAGGTTTCTGGAGGATAACCATACCCTATTCCCAACCTGGAAAGAGACCGCCAACAGCAACAGCGAAGTGACAGGACCCCGTATTTAACGACAAATACTGGGCAGGACAAAATACTGCAACCAATGAGAGTAGCAGTGAGTGAGACTGACAGAATGTCGCCAGGAAGCACGGGAACCGTGATAGGTATTTTGGGTAAACTTCCTTTTCTCCGTTCTCACACCCTCACACATCTAAAACATATATAATAATAGCAAGATCAGGAAAGAACCTAGACCACAGCTCTCTATGTCTTTCCAATCAGTTACACAGAATGTTGGCATATTTCAGGTAAATCTCCTTTAATCTCTTCTCACCCCCCCATACTTACCCAGCACAGAGATCCTAATAGCCAGCACAGGAAGGAGCTTGGATTTCAGCTGCTTGTGTATTGCCACTCAGTCACAATGAATTTTGGAGTATTTGGGGTCACAGTCCTTTCTCGCTGTCCACAGATGCCTATATTAAAAAGAACAAATGTCCTACATAAAAGTTTCCCTAAACTAAGCTTCAACTCCTTTTTATTAGCCTGTCTTCTCTAGCTGAAATATGTGCTGCTCTCTCTTTCTCTCACAAATAAAGAATGGCATGCTGTGGAAATGTGACACCCCTTTTATACTAAGCCTGTGGGAAAATAAGGGAAACTTGCCATGTGTTGGGGAGAAATTCAGACTTCCCACTGATTTCAATGTAATGAGTTAGCAGAGAAAAAAGTGGAAAAAAACCCCAGCACTTTTCATGAAAATTTCAATTTTTTTCCAGTGTCACTTTTGAGGTTACAACTTTTCCCATCACTAACTTTGAGTACCCTGAGCTGTAATAACTAATAATGTATTTTTTAATTAAAAAGTCCTGTTTATTAAAGTATAAAGTGTGTAATTTTTTAATTTTCCCTTTGATAAACCATATAATTGTTTCAGTACATAACATTGTGTGACGTTGCTTTTGGAAATGCTTTAGTAAATAGTAGTTAAAGTGTTTTAAAATAATTACATTTCTATTTATGTTATATTATTTTATAGAAATGTAAAAATTGTGTTATGCAATATTTTCATTATTGGATATATTTAAGCCTTTTTAAGGGCTAGAAGCTTTAAATTAAACTTCAATAACTCCATTATAAAACTGTAGTAAATTATATGAATGTGTTTCAGTGAAGTAGGTAATTACCTAAACGACAAGCCATATTATTCTTAATAATGGCATTCTATTTGCAGCACGAACTTGTGGCTCAAACCTTCAAGGACCAGCTGGAATTATCACATCTCCCAACTATCCAGTTCAGTATGAAGATAATGCTAATTGTGTTTGGGTGATAACAAGTGTGAATCCAGAAAAGGTATGATATTTTTTAAGACTTTTTTCAATATCATGCAGATGGTGTTATGCAATGCCTGGCCCTCAGAGGGTAATACATCAACAGACTATACAGTTGGTTCATGTGTTTAATAATGTCTTAAATTATTCATACATTTTGAACTTTGATGCATTCAAATTGAGTTCCCATTCTCATGTAACTGGGAATTTGATACCAAATACATAACATTTCAGCTGACCTGAGGCTTCATAAGATAGGAAAAACTAATGATGCTAGCACATCTCTGTAGAGGCTACAGCAGAAGCAGCAGCTGACATTTCTACTCCTGTCCATGCTTGTTACCTGAAATTCAAGCACATATCTGATCTGCACACTATTTGCTTCTTCTAACCCCAACTAATCCTATTATGTTTCTGCATTCATCCCCTCCTTCACATTTAGATATTTTCTATTTCACAACCCACCTGAATAGCTACCTACTCACGGATTTGTGGCTTTGTCATAATAACAAAATTAGCCCAATTATTCTCGTAAAAGGCTATTCTTAACATACTGCACCCCCCAAAAAAAAAAAATGTGGCTGTGATTAAAAAAGCAGATTGGATAGTCAGGCAATAACCTACCTTGATTTCAACAATTAATAAGCATGTACATTGCTGTTTATAACAGTGACCTGGATTTAATTTGAGCTTTATCAGACATTGAGAATATAATTAATCCACCCTTCAAATTATGCCTTTCCAGATTATTTATTTCTGGATTTTATATTATAACACTTCAGTGTCTTCAGGAGCATAATTGGAGGTTGGTCAACTCCGGATAAAATTACCTTTGAACATTATAGGATTCAATAAGTCTTTGAAAGTCCTACTGCTTCATTTGACTGTATAACTGTTTTTTTCACCCTCTACACTTCAAACAGAAGTGAAGGAAAAAATAATACCTGATGTTATTTAAATGAGTATTTTTGTTGAACAATGGAAACCCTCTATATAACATTGGAATGTTCTGCAGAATTGGTTGAAGACATTGTATAACGCTGCAAAACTGATCCCAAATGAGTGAACAAAAAAAGGTTGTCTGAACATCAAACTGTGATTTTTACAAACAAGCCATCTAAGACTTGCTACAAATAAAACAGGGGTTTAGTGTCATATATTTTGTCCAAAGATATTGAAAGATTTCCTGCCCCATCAAGGCACCCCAGTTTAAGGCAAGTCCCTATCTGCCTCTAATATGGGAACACACATTTTGTGTAATGCACCTAAAAACAGTGATTGCAATTTACCTCTACTGTGAACAAAACCCTTGTAAGGGAAAAGAGGGAGGCATTTATACCTTCCGTAATTCAGCTATCACCCTGTTTGGGGAGCTACCAACCAAAAGAGGAGCCAAACACTCCCAAAATACACACAAAAAATATGAAACATACAGGTTACTGGTGAGCTTAAAATAGCCTTTATTAGTTGTGTTCAATTAGTTACATATGTGTATAGTCAGGAGAGCAGCAAGGACAATATTTTGGCTACTATAGTAAGTGAACAATAAAAGGTTGTTCACACATCAAACACTGATTTTTTACGAACAAGCAACCTATGACTTGCTACAAATAAAACAGTAGGGTTTAGTGTCATATATTTTGGACAAAGATATGGAAAGCTTTCCTACCCGTCAAGGCACCCCAGCTTAAGGCAAGTTCCTATCTACCTCTAATATGTGAACATGTATTTTACATAATGCAGTTAACAACAGTGATTCCACCTAAGCTCTACTGTGAATGAGTCCCTCATTTCCTTTTAACCCTTCATTTGCCAAAGATTATGAAAAATATCACAAGTACAATTGCATAAAAAATTAATCCTATTTAAACATGTTCAACAAGTTTAATACTAGAGACATTGTCTTCAGTGCATTATTTTTCAATGTGCTGGAGACATCTCTAGCATCCAGTTGGTTAAATAATATGTATTAAAGACTGTAAGTAAGCTATAGTTTATGTTAAGAGAACATTTGCAGAAAAAAAATAGCTTTATCATGTGGGAAAAATTAGAATTTCCAGAATTCCCATTTGTTTAAATGGATCTTTACCCCTTAAAGTGTTTGTGTATTCTTGCAGTTATTGTTGGGTCATAAAACACATTGGGGGCTATGCACTAAGACATGATAAAGAGATGATAATGTGGAGATAACTTTTCCTTCAATATTGCTTCACCAGTTCTTATGTAATTCAATAGAGCCAATGTGCTTTAATTAGGGATGGGTGAAATTTTCACCTCAAACCAAAATTGGTGAATACTGGCCCTTCCAACTTGGTGAATAATTTCCTGTGCAAAGCGCAGTTTTTCCTCTTTTTTCCTCCTAGCTCATTGCATCGAAATCAGTTGGAACATTGAATTTACACACAACACATAGCAAATGCTATTTTATTTCCCACAGGCATAGTATAGGAGGACTCTGATGAGGAAACAATTGAACAGGACATTTTTTGGGGGGGTTGTTGACTGGTATTGGCGTGACAGTAAAAATAAATAAATATAATAAAAAAACTTCACGCTATAAGAGGGGTCTGAGGAGAGTGCTTGTGTTGGTGGTGTCTGGGGAAAGAATCGTTTGAACAGGGAATTTTTATTGGGGGGTTGTTGACTGGGATTGGGGGCAGCAAAAAAAAAAAGTAACTTTAAAAAAAAAAAGAGATTGGTACGTAACGTGACATATATAGGGACCCCCTGAAGTAATCTGTGACTGGGTCAGATGACAGGATAGAGTGTTTTGTAGAGGATGATACATAGGGCACACTTGAGAAAAAATATACAGTACTGGCCTAGTGCCAGCAGATCATGTTATGGTGGCCAATGGCAAATGCCCCAGAGACATTGCACATTTGTGACTGATGTTTATCATGGGTGATGAATGATCATGGTTCCACTTGCCACTACTAGCTCCAGTGATTCTCCTGAGGCAATAGCAGCACCACAACTAGGTATATGTGGAGAAAAGAAGTCAGCCAATATTGCTTCTCCTCCTGCCCCTCCTCCAAAATCATGAGTATGTTGTGGAATATAATTTTTTTCCCTTGAGAACAGCAATGCAATGTGCACAGTGTGTGTAGGAAATAAGGGAAGGATTGGGAACAATGGGCACATCTGTATTCACATCAAACACCTGCCACAACTCTTACCAAACACCATGATGCTTAGGGTCCCTAATGTGAAATGATCCCACCAGAAACCAAGTACTGCTGCTGTTACTATGCCCCTTTCCCACTCCATGCTAAGGATATGTAACAACTTGCAGTTTTAATAGTAATAATGCTGAACCCACTTTGCCACCAGCTTTGTGTATTCTGCGGGATGGAATCTCCTCAAATGCTGCTTGATGCCATGGTTATGATTATCCTCCACCACATTGCCATGTGTGGTAAGAGCACCACAGTGTGCAATGGGAGGGCATGAACTGCTACATTTGACATCTACAGAATGGCTATTAGCTAATGGGGGAGGTAACAATGAAGGAGGTGGATCACCAGAATATGTAGTTAAGTTTTCCTGTGGCTGAACCCTAGCATCAGAAGGTGATGGCGAGCTATGTGTTTCGCTTGCCATCAAACTTTCAGTCTCTGGATGGGTTTCCTCTATTCTTCATTCTCTTTGATTTCTACCTCACCTCTTGTTGCCTTTGGGTAGAGTCAGAGGGTACAGCAACAGCAGTGTCTGGTTTCTTTGGTGGGGGTTTGGCTTTAACATGCTTCACACAAATGTCAGTGTCTGTGTTTCATATGAGTAATGAGGGAGGTTGTGCCAAGGTATGTTCCCTCCTTTACCTTTTTTCACAGAATTCACAAATTATGCACCCCGCCATCACTGATGACTGTACTGTGCCTGCCCCAGGTGAAACATAGTCCAACTCCCAGCACCTCAGGGGGAAGGGGAAAGGTGGAGAACAATAGCCTCTCTTCTTCTCCTCCACATTCCCCTTCACTGGCTGGGGTGGAGGATGATGTTACTGCTGTTGCTGCTGCCTCATAATCAGCACTACAACTAAGGCTAGGAGTATTGCTGCTAGCATTTGGAACCTGTCCTAGTCCTACATCACTACTGCTAGACCCCATTACCACTGTGTCCACAGAGATCGGTAACAGACTAGCCTTCTTCTCATCATCCTGCTGCCCTTGCAACTCAGTAGCAGTAGGAATTATAGCAAATTCTGCAATCTCACCACTGGTGGTGATGCCCATCCCCATTTACATATCTGTCTCTCATTCCTTCTTGGTTTGGGATAAAAAGGCCATTAATGTCTCTTCCACAACAGCTGCTCCACAATCGCCCTCATCATCATCACCACCACCAGTCCCTCCTTGCTGCTGCTGTTGAAAAAAAGGATACAAACAAGTGTGTTCAAGTTATAGCTATGTGTTTACGCAAAATAAATAAGTAAATACTACTACTACTACTACTACTACTACTACTACTACTAATAATAATAAAATTAGCAGAATAAAAGGGAGACAGAAAGGGGTCAGTGGGAGTGCCTCCTCACCAACCCTTGTGTGGACCCCCATCTGGCTGGGTCACTCCTACCACCATGTGCAGTTGGTGGAACAGAGGCTCCAGACGGAGCATGTCATCTCCTGCTGTCTGATTCCTCTGAGGTCAGCATGGATTCAGGACATCCAGGATCTTTGTATGCCCCTGGCTAAAAGGGGCTACTGCTATTGCTCTTAATCAGATGCAGCTTTGTGTAAAGAAGAAATGCAATTCTTTGAGTACTTCTCTGGCACACAGATATTTGATGCATTTAGAGGGCTGAACTAGAATGTACAATCATGTCCAATAACAACCCGCAACAGTGTATGTTCTCAGAATGTTCTCACTTAAACATAAGTTACTACTTGTGTTTAAGTGAGAGCATTCTGACAGCATGCACTGTTGGGGTGTTTAGAGGACATGATTGCTAAGAATCACCCCACTAAATGTGTTAAGTTGAAATGGACCATCAAACATTTGCTGTTGTTTTGGCCTGAGAACAGGATTGATCACCCCTGCCATGGACACACAGACAACTCATGTTTGCCCTTTAGCCCTGACTGGGCACAGGTCTCATCAGTGTCACTATCATTGTGATTGATCCACCCATGCTCAATTAGTGCTAGCCTTCAAGCATGAACAGTGTGTGCTATGGCCTGGAGCTGAGCATACGTGTGTGACAAGATCATGACATGAAAAAAGATCAAATCATGATCTTTGTTCATGTCATGAAACTGACACACCTATATGATATGAACACAGATCATTATAAGGATTTTGGTGTTTTGTTAGGGAATAGGAGACGGGGGAACACACATGGAGCAGCAAATTTACTATTTTATTTGCCATGACCTTTTCATAGCTTCAGGAGCAGAGGTAGATGTCTTTAGAGAGGTGGTACTGCAGTCTCCTCCCTAGACACAGCTTGCGATGACCCTGAGAAGATAGGACATTTTAATTAGCGATGGATAGTTGTAGGGAGCCTCAACCAATTTGAGTTCCAGAAGGGTGTGCAAAAATTTCTTGAAAAATGCATTGCAAACCTCTCTGGCATTCAAATGCTTACAACAACCACCAGCACAACACACAGAACCCTTCACCCCTCCCCCGCACACACACCACCAACACACAATAAAAGAGTGGTTAGACATTGTACAGGTGTACATGTATTGGGTGAAGGACATATTTCAAACAATCCTCACCTGCCCTTTCCACGTTGTAGTCCTCAGGCGGACTGACAGGGACCTGCATGCCACCATCTCTCTCACCCCCCCTCTTCCTCCTCCTCCTGCTCAGGTACCTCAGCTGGATCTATTTTGGATTTGGAACATGTGTAAACATTCTGGATTACAACAACTGAAATAAAGTGGAATAACCTAGTTGACCAAAAGGTTTGTATTCAGGTTTTGCTCAACAACAAGGAGGCACATTTGGCCTACAAGCATCAGTGCAATGCATTGCAGAATGTCAACATCTCAAGAAATTCATCATGGTGCAATAGCTTATCTCCTTCATGCCTACATTGTCAAGTGCATGGCAAGAGTATGACAAACATTTTTACCAAATTCTCCATATGTGTATTAGTGGGATGTGTATCCTTTGGAGTGCCAGATATGTCAGCAATGCATAGCTCAGCAATTAAAGTAGGACACCAGTGAGGGAAAGAAGGACATGTTGATTTTTGTGTCAGAATGACAATACCCCCTAAAATGTTCATACCTTTTATTCAGTCCCTGTTAAAAATGCACTGAGCTCAAAACCACAGGAAAACCTATACAAATAATGTGTTTTTTACATTTTTTATGTTATAAAGAACTACCATAAAATCTCGGTTATAATAAGCACAATTTTACCCCACTTCACCTTATGTGAAGTGGGGGGTGCGTATTATACACGAGAGTTAAAAAAAAATAGGGTTGGCAGATCCCTTCCCTTCCTCCTCCGGGCCAAATCCGCTGTCAGAACAAGCCTTATTTGCTTGAAGTTTAACTCCCCCACTGAAGTCTGCATCTTTTGCAGTGGAGAAGGCAAAATACAGCGTTATACACAGCTTCCCTGCGGGCGGCACGCTTCCCTTTGCCACCCGCTTCCTTCAAATGGACTTTCAGGACCTTCCACCTTCAACCAATGGTAATGCCCTGTGCATTACAGAGGATTTGGCCCGGGGGAGGGAGGAAAGGGATCTGCCAACCTTAAACAAAGGGAGGAAAACAAGGGTGTGCATTATACATAGGCACTCTTATTTTCCCCAAAATCTTTGGTACAATATGCACCTGCGTATTATACACAGGTGCATATTATACCTGAGATTTTATGGTATATGATGGGTTATACCCATAAGTGTGGCATCACAAGAAAGCATCATCCTTGGAAAATGGTGTATCATTTAGATGGCTGTACTAAAGAAATTAGAAGGGAAATATGGATGCACAAAAACATACTAAAAAGGCCAAAATTGCTCTGGCCAAAATTGCTCTGGGTTTTCTGGGCCACCTGGTTCAGAGAGATAGCCAATGCATTGCAAGGCACAATTGGTTAAGGGTTTGGACAATACAGGATGACATGTGCTTAGGAAAATGGAACTTTGGAAATGGTCCCTGCTTGAAATCTTACAGTCTAAAGTGGTGAAGGGAAACAAACAGAGAACATAAGGGTTAAGTACACGTTGCTGGTGGTTGTGACTGATGGGTGGGATATTCCGGACACTTTCATGACCTACTGATACCTCCTTGTCTAAGTGAGTTAATGATTTAGCTCAAGATCAACATAACATAGAATTTGAGGGCAGATAAGAACCATTCAGCCCATCTAATCTGCCCATTTTCTGTAAAAACTGTAAAAACCTCAAACCTTATTTGGTCCTTGGTCTTGTCTTATGTTCAGGACAGCCTTATGCCTATCCCATGCATGCTTAAATTCTGTCATTATTTTAACTTCTACCACTTCTGCTGGTAGGCTATTCCACTTATCAACTACCCTCTCAGTGAAGTAAAACTTCCTTACAGTACGTCTTAACCTGCGTCCCTCTAGTTTTAGACTATGGCCTCTTGTCCTAGCAATTTTACTTCTTTGAAAACTACTTCTCTTCTGCACTTTATTGAATCCCTTAATGTATTTGAAGGTTTCTATCATATCCCTTCTCTGTGGTCTCTCCTCCAAGCTATGCATACACAGATCTTTTAGTCTATCCTGATATTTCTATTCCTGTAAACCAGTCACCATTTTAGTAGCCCTTCTCTAAATTATCTCTAGAGTATCTATATGCTTCTGGAGAGAGGGTCTGCATTACTGTGCACAATACTCTAGGTGAGGACTAACAAGCGATCTGTAGCGTGGCATGACCACTTCCCTTTTCTGCTACTAATTTCCCTAGCTATAGAATCCAGCAACCTGCTTGCATTCCCTACTGCTTTGACACATTGCCTGCCTACCTTTAAATAATTACTCCCAAATGCCTTTCCTCTGTTGTCTCTGACAACACAATACCCTTGATACAAATCAATCAGGGCTACAGGGAGACTTGACAAAAAATGGGAAGCCAGTGCTTATACCTTGTAGGTGAGATTGAGAGAAAAAAAAGGGAAAATCTAATTGAATTGTGTACAAGTTAACCTCAAAGGTATGTGTATCTTTATAGGGATTTATGTGAAAAGAACAGGTCCTAACCTTACTAATCCTAAAGAAATGTCCTAAAATGTGTCCCCCTTGCAGCTTGTCCAAAGTTTTACTCCCATACTTCACTGGTTGGTCACAGTATTCATGTGGAAAAGGGGGAATGGACAGGGAAAACATATCCAAAGTATTGTATAAATCAAAAAAAATAATTTATTATTAGAAACAATATTAGAGATAAACGACACATAGTATAATAAATAGAGACTAAAAAAAAGAAATATCAGTGGTTCCATGTATGCTTGCTTGTCTATAAATAGAAGTTATAGGCAGAAAGACAAATATTATGAGAGGGTTAGACAACACAAAGTAAGGTTGGCCTGTTGCACTCAAAAGTCCATAGTTAAACACCTGTTGATGACATATAGCATACACAGTAATCGTCAGTTAACCATATGGAATGTAAATGTATGCTTGCTTGAGGTTTTGAAGATCAATAAGGCAATCGTGTCTGTGACCTATGGTATAAGTCCTCCCTGGGGGGTTATGCACTAAGGTGTGAGAAAAATTTGATTAAGTGGAGATGACTTCTCCAGTGATATCAGTTCTCCAGTTTGTATGTTATTCTATGGAGCCTATGCACTAACGTCTCTCACTCTTCATAATCTTAGTGCATTGGCTTCACAGAATAACATAGGCATTTTAGAAGTGATATCACTGGAGAAGTCATCTCAATTTTATCACCTCTTTATCACACATTAGTGCATCTCCCTCCAGGGAGGTTATTCACTAAGCGTGATAAAGAGGTGACTGATAACAATGAGATAACTTCTCCAGTGTATAGAGCCTATGCACTAAGATATCCATAGTTTTAAAAATCTTAGTGCATAAACTCCATAGAATAACATAGCAAGTGGAGAAGTAAGATCACTGGATAAGTTATTTTCACTTTATCAACTCTATATCACATCTTATTGAATAACCTAACTTATAATTATCTGGAACAATAGAATAGTTCACAGGGAGTGACTTACAGATGTATGGTAATTTCATACATTCAGGAGAGTGGACAGGAAAGAATGACAGCTACTGCAGCACTCACACCACAGGCAAGTAAACAAATAAGGAATGAAATGGAACTAGAGAGAATAGATAAATAGTACTAATAAAATGATTTTTTTCTGACACAAAAATTAGATGTTTCTGTCTACCTCTATCTCACCTACTATCCTCCTCTCATGCATGGTAACATGAACATATTACTACTATCTGTTATAACCATTCCACTAATAATACAGATTTTCTCTCATCCTTGCATCCATTCCCCTCGCCCTCACCATAACATAATAATTCATCATGGGCTTCTGCATACATGTGCACTACCAACTGAATGCTGGTGGAGAGTACTAAAATCAAGCCCACCCAGCCCCAGTAATTACAATACCAGACGCACCCTCTCACTATATGTTCACCACAAACTCACAACATTTTTATGCATATTATTACTTGCCTTTGCAAATGACATAGGAACCAACCCTGGCCCTAAAATAGCAATAAATGGCAACCTCCCCTTTAAAAAGGGTCTGTCTTTTGTGCACTGCAACATACACAGTATACTGCCCAAAATGGATGAACTAAAAGCATGGTGTTACGTATACAAACCAAAAATTCTTATTCTTACTGAATCCTGGTTATCCCCAAAAATACCAGACACTGCTGTTGCCATAGATGGATATTCATTCTTTAGAGAAGACTGTGCAAAGTGAGGAGGAGGTGTAATCATTTACATACAGGAGCCAATAAACTTTACTCCTCTAAAAGACTCTTATAACTCTGATTCTTATGAATATACTGCTGGCAAAATTTGTCTTCCATACTAAAAACAAATCATAATTGTAGGCATCTACAGACCACCAAATACCCCAGCACCTACCATATCAGACATAGCTCAACACCTAAAGGAGATTGCCACACAAAACAAGAAAAGAGAGCTGATGGTTCTTGGAGACTTTAATATTAATTGACTTGATTCCAGAAATCAAAAATATTGTTCATTGTTTAAAACATTGAACTTATTACAGCAAATATCTTCCCCTACTCGCATAAATCTTAAAACATCCAACCATACCCTGCTAGACTGGATCCTCTCATCCTGCACAAGCAGAATCCAAGATTCAGGTGTACTAGCAAACGTGTTTAGCGACCAATAATAGATAAAATAAAACCAGTCAAATCGTGTTCCAAAGTCTTACTCACGAGATCATTTAGAAAATTTAACCTTCAGTCCTTCCTAAACGATTTAAAAAAAAATGCTCATGGCATAGATTACATCTAATACCTGACCTTGATTCAGTGATTGACTTTTTTAACTCAGAATTCCTACAGGTCTGTAATACCCATGCCCCACTAAGAAAGGTCAGGGTTATGGGGGCACATCTACCATGGGTCTCAGCTGACTTGATTCAATTATACAGTTTCAGAGATTCTTTACAGACAAAATTTAAACAAACTGGCTCCCCTCATGATCACACTATATATAGGAAAGTAAGGAATACATGTACAAAACAAACAAAACTAGCAAAAGCACAATATTTTACTGTTAACTTGGACAATAACATTTCAAAGCCAGCCAACTTTTGGAAGGTTATTAAAAACATCTACAACCCACCTAACCATTTTCACCCATCAAATATAACAATAGACAAAGAAACAATACAGTGCCCCATAGCCATAGCCAGTGCATTTAACAGCTAATTTGTTGGATGTGCCACCACACTGATTAAACAAAACAAAGAACTCTGAAGTTCTACCATGTACAGAACAGCCACTGGCACCTGTTGCCTGGTCCAAAATGCAAATGAATTAAATTTCATGCCAGTAAATGAACGTGAAGTATATCATCACATCCTCAACCCAAAACTGAAATCGCAATCGAGCCCTGACCAACTACCAGCAATTTTATTAAAGCTCAGTGCTATGGTTACAGCCCAACTGATAGCATCTTTAATTAATGCCTCTTTGACATCAGGGTATATGCCTAAATCCTGGAAGGGGACAAGAGTTGTGCCTTTCCACAAAAGTGGGGATAAAAATGTAGTATCAAATTACAGACCAATATCTCTCCTCCCCACTTTATCTAAAATCCTAGAGAAATGTGTACACGTGCAACTATGTAAATATTACCAACAGACCAGTTTCTTCACCCCTCTTCAATCAGGCTTTAGACCAAACCACTCAACAGTCACGTCTCTTATAAAAGTAACCAATGATATCCAGACTGGCATGGAAAATGGTGAACTCACTGGAGCTATTTCCCTAGATTTCGCTAAGGCCTTTGACACAGTAGACCATAACATTCTTATAAGCAAACTCCAAAACTCAGGATTGGGTAATAATTCTCTAAACTGGTTCCAATCCTATTTATCAGACAGAATGCAATATGTGTAAGTTGCAAACAATGACTCCCTTCCGCTCAAAGTAACAAGTGGAGTTCCCCAAGGCTCCATTCTTGGCCCTCTTCTATTTTCGCTTTTTATAAATGATCTGCCCACGGTTTGCAAATCATCTTCAGTACACATCTATGCAGATGACACCATAATCTATGCTAAAAACTTAAGCATATCACAACTTGAAACCGTATTACAACATGATTTCTACGAAGCTGAAAGATAGATAACAAAGAACAAACTTTTCTTAAACGCAGACAAACTGGTCGCAATGATATTTGGCACAAAGCACAAACTGCGTAGTCTAGACAATATCCACCTATCCATTGTAACAGAGTCTAATCATAAATTGGCCCCAGTAGACTCCTACAAATATCTTGGTATGTGGCTTGACTCTAACCGCAATTTTGGTCATCATATTGACAAATTAACCTCCAAACTTTATCCAAAAATAAGTACTTTTTTTAGAAACAAATCAAGTTTAAGTACCCTGGTGAGAAAACGTATTGTACAACAGATGCTGGTGCCAGTCACAGACTATGGTGATGTAGTATATGCTCCAGCACCAGAAATCCATCTTAGTAAACTTGCCACACTATATAATTAATTATGCCACTTTATCCTCCAATGTAACTACACTTCCCATCATTGTGACATGCTTAAAGAACTAAATTGGCTAACACTCAAATCTAAACGTAACCTTCATCTTTCTTACTTAGTACACAACCACTTCTCTGGAAAACTACCACACAACCTGAGCAGTATGCTCACTCCAGCTCTCCATACTAACGATAACCTCCGCTCCACTACTAACAACTCACTGCGTATACCACAATACAAGAAAGAAGCAGGATGATCTGCCTTCTCCTTCAGAGCTCCACAAATCTGGAACAATCTGCCAGAAATAATCACATCTGCTCTCAGTCTAAAATCCTTAAAAAGCAAATGTTTATTTATATCTAAAAACAGTGTGTAACTGTATATAATTGCAATATTTGATAAGTGTTTATATTAATGTTTATGTATGTTTTTATATAATGTTTCACAATTAGTGTAAATATGTAACTCTTTACTGAAAACTATCCAGGACATACTTGAAAACGAGAGAAATCTCAATGTATTCTTCCTGGTAAAACATTTTCTAAATAAATAAATTCCCTTCATTTTGGGATAGTGTAAATACATGTAAAACATAGATATTGGAATGATAGTGGTGCACCACCACTGTGTATAAGGGGTGCCCCTAGTGTACAGGCTTAAGGAATGGGCTAGGATAATGATAAATATATCAACACAGAAAGAGAAAAAGATATTCTTGACAGCACCGGACCTAGACCCCTAAGAAGATGGTCAGCAGGAATATTTTATCTCATATAGCTGAGGCCTGCGAAGTGACCCATCTCACGAATGCCATTATCACAAGGGCAAACACTTAGTACATGGATCAGAGATCCGGCTATGAGTAATTCTATATACTCATTCCCTTGTCTCAGTGTCAGGGACAATAGCTGATTCAGTGATAATGCCCAAGCTGGCGATTGATAGATGCAGGTTAGTACTGACAAGTTGTGTTATTTGATTGTCACATTAATATTGAGCTATTCCTATGTTGCAATCATACAAATCTAGTTAGTAAGTGCTGGAGTATCTAGGAACCAATCTTGCATTTTAGTAATGTAAGCAGAACTAATTTCTACAGGCTTTTTATGCCCCATTTCAAAGCAACAGTTGGGACATTCTATTTTTACACATGAGTATGTGACTGCCCGATGTGCTTGAAACTCATAATTATACCAGTGCCAATTTAAATGACTGTCCACACGGTGTTGGAGAAGCTCACAGATACACTGCGTAGCTACACTGTAACCTACGACTAGCAGAACAGAATAGATCTAACATGAGAATTAACCACATCTGCCTCACCAGTAAAACCAGCACTCTGACTGGGATCTTTTGAGTTTCTCACTAACCAGTACTGTTATGATCCTGTTTAGGATAAAAATTACACATTAGGCTATCAGATAGGTGGAACTAAAAGTTCAGATAGTAGATGTGACAACATTGGTTTCTGGCACCGGCATACTGCTACACATTAAAATGATATCTATGTCTATGGTTCAATGAAACCATAGAACTATCCCACAATAATACATTATTTGTTAAATAAGAACCCTTCAGGGGTATAGTGGAGTAATAGTATAGCTGAACCTGTTTAAGCTACAAGCTCCTTCTCAGGCCCCAGCTATATGAGATAAAATATCCCCATTGTCCATCTTCTTAGGGGTCTAGGTCTGGTGCTGTCAAGGATATATTTCTTTCAGTTTCTGTGTTGATACATGTAAAACTAAAAGTTAAATGAAGATTATTTACAATGAAAAATATACTTTCCCAAATGATGCAAGATATGCACACATATTGCTAAACTATATGTGGATCATTTCAAAGTATAAATATCCCATGATTGCTATGAATAATATAAATAACACATCAGTGCTATAAACTTTCACCTAATAGGGTATGTAACATATGTAATTATTAATTTTTTACTGACTTCAAAAATGTGTAATGTGGTTTATTTCTATTGAAGAGATAAGTAGCCCAATAGATCAATTTAGAGAAAGGATGCGTATTCATAAGATTGAAAGTGGTACTGTCACTTTAAAACAACATAAGCAGTTGTAAAACATCTAGCATAAAAAATCCCATGTCTACCTATGTATCATTAACCCTTTGAGTGCCATAGAAGTGTCCAGTGCATTGCAGCATTATATTGTTTTATTGATTTCCCCCACCCTTTCTTATTAACCCTTTCCCTGATTACATCCTGAAGGATGATTGCTCATTTACTGCAACTGGCTGCTGTAACCTTTTTGACAGCTCGTAGGTTAAATCAGTATTTGCACTGATTGCTTTCTCCTAGGAGTCAGCAGCAGTTTACTTTAGTCTTTCTTTGGAAGGAGTTTACAGTACGCAACTCAAAACCTTTTTTTGTTCCCCTAAATAAAACAGTGTTGACATTTTTCATTTGAAATGGAGACCTCGCTAGCATTCAGAGGGTTAACATTCCCTTTTAATTCAATTAGAATTCTGGGAACTTTTAGTTATGCCCTATAGTGTAATTGGTTTGTTCAAAACCTCCATCACTTTTCTTTTGAACAGTAGGCCCATTGTGTGTCAGAGAGGTAAGAATTGTGTACACTCAAGCAATCAAAGAGATGAAATGAGATTTTTGTTAATGTATGTGTGTATATTTTGAGCCCTAGGAGAGAGGAGACTCTTGAAAGAACAGCAGAAGAGACGCATGTAGACATATGGAAATGAGGCTTTGGGGAAACCTCTTTCAGGATCAAATGTTAAATTCATTTAAAGCTTTCAGCACCAAAGAGATGTGAAATACATTGCACACATACAGTAAATGGGTGATATCACTAAAGTGTGATAAAGAGGTGATAAAGCAGAGATGACTTTTCCAGTGATATCTTTTCAGGGGGGTTATACACTAATGCATGTTAAAGAGGTGATAAAGTAGAAATGACTTCTCCAGTTCCTATGTTATTCTATGGAGTATTTGCACTAAGATCTCTCCCACCTGAGAAATCTTAGTGCATAGGCTCCATAGACTAACATAGGAACTTTAGGAGGGTTAGGCACTATCATGCCTTTATCATGCCTTATTATATAACCCTCTCCAGTCCCTATGTTATTCTACGGAGCCTATGCACTAAGATTTCTCAAGTGGGAGAGATCTTAGTGCATAGGCTCCATAGAATAACATAGGAACTGGAGAAGCCATCTCCATTTTTTCACATATTTATCGCCCCTTAGTGCCTCTCCACCATTGAATTCTAAGTTTTAAAGTTGCACTTGGACTGGCAAGGGAGCGAGATGCGGTCCACACAGGGGGTGAATCAGATGAGCTGGAGAAGTCACTTGTGTTGGCTGTGCCAGCAGAGGACTATATAGCACAAAAAAAGAAAAATGCTAATAACTTGAAAACATTGTTAATAAATAATGCACATCTGACACAATGTATACTTTATGTAATTTTTTCAAGATGTTTTAACATTTCCTAAGATGATTTAAGGTGACAGTAACACTGAAAATCTTGCACCTGCATTTATGTTCATATACAACTGTATTATGTGAGAATCGAAAAATAAAACTCATTCACCACTTCTCTAACATGAGCAAGCACTTGAATCCACGCCATATTGGAAAATTGAAGAATTTAATGACTAGTATATGGAGTACAACAATCTGCAGTGAAACAGCATACACAGAAATGGCACTAGTAAGTAGTAGCAGTAGTAGCACTAGTCACCAGAATTATTACCTTATTTAATAGATTTCTGCTCTCTTCCATGGATGACAGACAGGACGGAGCACAGACATCTTGCCATTGTGATGTCCATGTGTCTGCGCTGTCAGTCCCAGCCAGGTCTAGGAGGCTTGCTAGGAGCCATTTGGCTCCAGCTGGGATTGACAGCGCAGGCGCATGGACGTCACAATGGCAAGATGTCCGCACTCCATCCTGCCTGTCACTCATGGAAGAGAGCAGAAATCTATTAAATACGGTAATTATTCTGGCAACCAGCACTACTAAGCAGCTAGTCGCCAGATGGGGACTTAGTTACGCTAAAGATTTTGTCAGGTGGTAGTTCCTCTTTTTTGTATATAGGCATTAGGCACACACATCATACATAAACACATCTATTGTGACTTCATTATCAAACTCTGGAAACACTTTAACATTCCCCTGATTGAATTCATCAAGGAAACATGATGAGTTAACCCTTAACCCTTTGAGTTCCAATGGGGTACACAACGCATTGCAAAGGGTTAAAGAGCCAGAAGGGTGTGCAATGCATTTCTTTCACAATTGTTTGCACACCCCTTTGTACCTTAAATGGTTAACAAATGTGGAAGGATTGGTGCCTTTTTCACACAACTCAGACTATTTTCACTACTTTTTATATCTTATTTCCGCTAGCCATCTATGCCTATTTTACACAAAGCTAATCTCAACTACAGGCAATTTGGAGAGAATCTGTAAGTAGTTTAGCTGACTCCTTTCAATTTAAATATTCTTATGCATTGGCTTTTTCATATAATACATGTTGAAGCTTGAGTTCCTATTTCTAGCATAAAAATCTAGTTCATATTCTTCAGATTTAATTTCCATATATACTGTAAAATTTAAAATAAATTAATTAGACCTCTCATTCTTTTAAATAAGCCTATGGATAGCAGAATTAATCAATATGACTTAAACAAGGAGTTTTAATTTTGCCATATATATATATATTATATAATATTCTGTCACAGTTGTGGGGTTTTATAGTAATAATAAGACATAACACTTTCAGGATAAATATACATTTATTATCTGCATGAATAAAATAACATTAAGGAAAATAATAGATGCCTAGCTCCAACTTCTTCAGCCCTCACTGTTTACCGCTCTTACAGCTTCACTTTACCAGGCACACAGGACTGTCACAATCCTTTCTTCACCTTACCAGGTCTATTTTAGGAAGCTACAAGGACTCTGTTATAATTATGAAGAAAGAAAATATAGAAACTGCAGTCTTCTTTAAACCGTTTAATATTTGTAGGAAATCAGTCACAATAGTGCATTCACTGTGTACTCTGAGCAGCAATATTCCAGTGTTATCTCCTGTCTAGGGATGGGCAACATGCAGCAATCAAACTGCTGCTGGACTTCAACTCCCAACACCTCAGATGGATATCAATTACAAGAGTAAAGGTTACTTTCTACGAATTTATTAAATAGATTCCTTACTGAAAAACTGGGACAAATGTTCACCAACAACATGCTCCATGTAAATGTACAGAAGGCTGGCCAGATTTGAAGCAGGCTCCAGAAAATGCTGGAAAACAGAGTTCATGTAGACCAGACTTGGTGACTAAAGGGATAGTAATACTTAAAAGGTAAAAAAAATATGTTGTAGGGTTTATCCCCCTGAGTAAAACAAGGGTACCCACACTATTGAAAGGTGTTTTATTCAAAAGTTATTACAGCTCAAAGTTGAATTTATTAGGTGCAATATCACAGTGGCCTGAAATTGTACAGTGGCGCTGTTGCTACACCATCCTATGGAGATTTATAGTCCCGGGACCAAAGATGTCCATAGAATGGTGTAGCAACAGTGCCACTGTACAATTTCAGGCCACTGTGATATTGCACCTAAATTATTATTATTATAATTAAATTATTATATTATTAATTAAATTCAACTTTGAGCTGTAATAACTTTTGAATGAAACACCTTTCAGCAGTGGGAGTACCCTTGTTTTACTCGGGGGGATAAACCCTACAATATTTTTTTTTACATTTTAGGTATTACTATCCCTTTAAGTTTGGGGTCAATAACAGAACATGTATGTGCTTAATGCACCAGAGATACAGTGAACTAATTAGTGGGGGATGTAGGGCTGGCACCGGCACCTCAAGAGTGCACAATGAATAAAAGTGTCCAAACGCATTTCCGTTGGCGTGCTGCCGACTTCTTCAAAGGTTCAAATGAAACAAGACCATCTAGTTCATTGTGACTGAATAACTAGCACACACAATTTGCATCAATTAACACTGATACATTTTCTAATACAGTATGCATTGTGGTGTATAAGGAACAAGGCGATTACAAATTACACACTTATAACAAATACATACTGAATAACTTAAAAAAAAATTTGCACAAGTATATACAGTACTGCGCAAAAGTCTTAGGCAGGCGTGAAAAAATGCTGTAAAGTAAGAATACTTTCAAAAACAGACATATTAATAATTTATTTTTTATCAATTAACAAAATAAATAGAGAGTGAACATAAGAAAAATCAAAATAAATAAATATTTGGTGTGACCACATTTTGCCTTCAAAACAGCATCAATTATTCTAGGTACACTTGCACACATTTTGTTAAGGAGCTCAGCAGGTAGGTTGTACCAGACATCTTGGCGAACTAACCACAGTTCTTCTGTGGATTTAGGCAGACTCAGTTGCTTCTCTCAGTCAGATGCCTTCCTGATGGTATTATATGATGGATAAGTTTCTGACTGTACTTCTCCGCATTGACAAGACCATTAATTATGACCAAATCCCCAACTCCATTTGCAGAAATGCAGCCCAAAACCTGCAAGGAACCTCCACCATGCTTCACTATTGCCTATAGACACTCATTCTTGTACCACTCTCCAACCCTTATGTGAACAAACTGCCTTCTGCTACAGCCAAATATTTCAAATTTTGACTCATCAGTTCATAGCACCTGCTGCCTTTTTTTGCACCCCAGTTCCTGTGTTCTCAGGCAAAGTTGAGTCTTTTGGCCTTGTTTCCACATCGGAGGTGTGGCTTTTTGGCTGCAAGTCTTCCATGAAGACCATTTGTGACCAGACTTTTCCAGACAGTAGATGGATGTACCAGGATCTTACTGTTTTCTGCCAATTCTGAGCTAATGGTACTTCTGAGCATCTGATTGGAAAGGGAAGTAAGCATGATGTGTCTGTCATCTGCTTCACTAAGTGGTGACCACTGTGTTTACGGTCCTCAACATTGCCCGTTTCCTTTTGCTTCTTCAAACGAGCTTGTACAGCGCATCTGAAAAATCCTGTCTGCCCTGAAATTTCTGCCTGGGAAAGACCTTGCTGATGCAGTGTAACCACCTTGTGTCTTGTTTCTGTGCTCAGTCTTGCCATGGTGTATGACCTTTGACATTAAACTGTCTTCACCTCAAAGAATCAATGCTGTTTTGAAGGCAAAGAGTAATCACACCAAATATTGACTTGATTTAGATTTTTCTTCTGTCCACTCACTATTCATTTTATTAATTGAGAAAAATAAACTATTAACATGTCTATTTTTGAAAGCATTCTTACTTTACAGCATTTTTTCACACCTGCCTAAGATGTTTGCATGGTACTTTATATGAATACATGAATGTAGCAAAAATACAGCAAATTAATCCATAACGTGCATATGTGTGTATATAATATAAGGTGGACCTCAACTAATAAAAATAAAAGACAGAGATACTTTAAGATAAAATGTATAAATAATATGGGGATATCCTATATAGATATAAATATAGATAAAAAAGGATGATTTTTCTCTTTTTTCATGAAAGTGATTTTTATCTTTTTTTTGCAAAAGTTTTCTCCTTTTCTCCAATGCAAAATTTTCCTCCTTTTTGCCTATTACAGCAAAATGTTCTCCTATTCTAACACATTTTTTTGCATATTCCAACACATTTTTTGCCTATGCAACACATTTTTCTCTTCCTCCAACACATTTTTCTCCTACTCGAACACATTTTTCTCCAATTCCAACACATTTTTCTCCTATGTTTAATATGGTGCAACATTTCCCAGCACAATTTTACTTCTTCTGAGGACTGTAGTGGAGAAATATGTAGCTAGAAGTCAAAGCTGTGACTCCTACAGCAACATATACCTTGAAAATGTATTAGCTGCAGAGTGCATTTGTTCACAACACTAATTTCCTGCTTAAGTGGCACTGGCACATATTCATGATGTTGACAAGTGATTTAAAAAAAATAAAGGGCAACCTACAAAATGGCAGATGTGTATGGTACTGGTGGTGGGGGACTGGTGTGGTGTGATTGGTGGGACTTTAACAAACTGCATCCACCCTGCGAGGAGAGGGTTCATCATTATGTATTGCACATGCTGCAGCAACCTTTGGTACAGTCAGATTTCACTACCACTTTCCTCCCACATACCTGCACTGCTCCACCTTTTTCCCATCCTGCTTGTGCATTTTCTAGACATTACTCAACTACTGGGTGTGTTTTTACTCTCTTCAGTACACAACTGATGGAGTGTGATGTCTTGCCTTGGCCCTCAACAAAATTCTCATTGTTGTCTTCTGTCTGTCAATTCTGCCTCAGTCACAGAGCTCACATTAGGCTCCCAGTCATCTGTCTAATATATTTTTGTTAAATGATATGTGTATTTTTTTTATTATTTTTTAAATTGTCAACCCTATCTTATCACAGTTAGTCCAATATATATATATATATATATATATATATATATATATATATATATATATATAAAACACAAAAAACAAAATCAACAACTTCTTTCCCCAGACTTCCAGGGGATATATCTGTCTTTCAGAGTCAGGAGGGCCTTTTTTACCCACTTGGGGGACTAATTAGAAATGTCTTGTCTCAGTTTTTAACATATGCACTAGTATACAATACAGAGATCATATACTCTATTGCATAACATAAAGTGCAGTCACTGGCTATGCTGGTGAGAGCATTGTTGATGTATTGTTCAGGTTTCAGTTGACCTACATGTTTTCTACTGGATCTGTTACATATGTATTATCATGTGTTTGTGCATATATATTCCAGGGTTTGGGCATGAATTTTCTTAATATCTGCACAAACACATTCTAGTGCTATGGACTGATATGACCAGTGTGCATCCATATGTTTTTGAGCATTTTTTCAGTATTCAGTCTCATTGAGAACTCTTCCCCAGTGCTCAGTCATCTTAAGCCTGGCTTTATTATATCCTGTTTGATACATTATCTCTGTTAGTTCTTGGACACTGCTGACTTCTCCTGCTCTTGACCAAAACATTGACCTTATACTGCCTGCCACAGCCTCATCATTTCTGCTTACTTATGAGCCATTGCTGCCTTCGTCAACCTGCAGTACAGTGTAGTTGATTTCTGCTTCTACCTGCTGAATCTGTACTTCTGCTTTGAACTTACCACTGGAGTTCTGTTTGTGGCCACACAAACCTGAGGGCTCAACTCTAGAGGAAAGTGGCCATTTTTGAAAGACATCAAAGATTTGGCTCCTGCAACTAGACTCCAATTTACCTGGTGTTCTACCTGTATATGACATTTGCCAGGGTTTGCAGATTCAGCATCAGCTTTTCTGAGTAACCTAATGTTGTTTTAATATTGTTCCTAATACTCATTATTTGTGGGAATTACCAGTAGTGGAACAGACAAAAATATAATTAAACAGAGTTTTCATTATGGAATATGGCGCACTAACTTAATTTGAAAAATATTTAAGACAAGTTCATACAAATTATATTGTCAAAAAAACTGTAAACATGTAGGACTTTGCAGCAAATAGAGAAAAAAACTTGCATTAACTATTCTATAAATTAGTTTTATGATTGCAGAACATTTCTGCAAAATGTGAATAGCAAAATAAGCATTTAACTTTTATTCAAAAATGTTTATCAGAGTTCTTCAGGACATTTTAATATTTTTAAAACAATACTGTATATTCCATTAATTTTCATTTGTATTCATTTATTTTAAGAAAATTAACATAATTGTTGAGGAAATTATTTAAATGCCTTTAATCTGCTCATTTAGGATTACATTTGAATGACAAGTAAACTGCATCTGAAAAATCCCACTTTGAAATGTGGTTTATAGCACAGGAATTTGGGTTACTTTGTATTATACATTTTGCCTTTCAGTAGATTAAACTTTAATGTTAGCCAAACAAGCTTGAGGTAAAACAATTTCCCAGTGTAAATATTGAAATCAGTTTTCATATGTCAGTTTCATTATTTACTTACTCTTCAGCATATTTTATTTATTAATATTAACATTTTCATCAAATTACTTTTTTCTACAAACGTACACAGAGATAATGTCCTGAACCTCAGAATTCATATTCCAACATATGTCCCTGGCTTAGATAATAAAACATGTGAAGCAATACATAATTATTTTGTATAAATAATAAAACAGGTATAGATCTATATTTACAACAATAAAATACTATAATGTTGATGTTCCACCTTTTAATAATTAGTATTTTTACTATCATCACCATCATTAATATTTATTTATGTAAATACACCTTTCACCAGTCACTTGTGGTGCTTGTGGTGGAGAGCTTATCTGCTGATTGGTAGAGGGATATTCAGGCTCTGGAACAAGTTTGGAACTTGTTATCAGTTGGAGCCAGCTGTAAAATATTTGTCTTTTTTGGAGACACTGAGAGAAACACTCCACCAACATATATTGGAAGTATTGGTATGCATATACGTGAATCATATTGCCCCACTGCTTGACTGTTGGACCGTATTGTATAAACAACATCCTTGATAAAAGCATTTTGTTAATGAAAATGTTAGGAGGGATAATGCATTAAGAGGGTATCTGTAAATAAACCATGGATGTTCCTTAGGAAAAATATATATTATGGCCTAGGCTTTTGGAGTACAACATGGGAATACTAGTGGTAGACTAATTTTGGTGTAATAAATTTAAGTAGATAAGTTGTTCTATAAAAATTGATTTATCTCTGTTTGTAATAGATTTTTTCTTTAATGTGTTAAACCAAATCTCAATGTAAATAATCTGGCATGCCATTCAGAGGTTGTGATGCTTCAAAAAGCTTCCCTCGATATTGCAGAGTTATATCAGTGCATTATCATGCTGCAAAAACAGTTTTCAGTGGCATACAAGAAGGGTATGGTAATTGGTTCAATTACCTGGTGGATGAACTGTTTAGTGGTCAGATTTCCCTCACCTATCAACAGCTGCAATCTGATTTTGTATGATATGGCTCCCCAGACCATGACACCAGGCACTGACAAAATGTACTTTTGGGTTGTCATCTTTAGAAGATCCCCTTCTCCAGGCCTTTGAAAGGGGTCTTTCACTCTGTCACTCTGTCCCAAACAGAAATGAGATTTGTTGGGGAAACAAATTATTGTCATTCTGCAGTCATTCTCTACAAATTCACATCCATCAATCTTGATTGAGAGTATAGGAGGACCTTGAGAAGGTTTGGTGACTTTAATCTCCTCCATTTTATCATAGGCTTGTATAAGTTACAAGAAAATGCAAATTTCTATAAGTGAATGAAATAGCAATACTGAAAAACCAATTCAATTAAACTAAAACTACAAAATAATTCTTAAGGGTTTGGGCTGGCTTGTAATATAAAAGCAAACATTATTTTAGCTTAAAACAGGCATTGAAAAATAATTAATTTGAGTAGTTCCTTAGTGTATTTAAAGGGTTAGTAATGCCCCAATTTAAGTTTATGCAATATGGTAATAAAAAAAAATAAATGATCTGAAGAAAGACCTAAAGGTTTGAGAGCTATTCACCACTAAAGTTCCCCCCTCCCTCATTTCAGCTGTAAAGCTGACAGAAGGAGATCTGTATCAGCTGACTTGAGGAGGCTCTTCAGAATACATATTTACATATGTAAACACTCATAAAATGAGTGATGGGGAGGTGAATAAAATGAATAAAACTTCCACTGACATAAACCCTTTGAGTGCACTCACGTGATCCACATTTTGGATACTGAAAGTGGCAAGATTATTATAAATTGAGTTTGGGTATTTTTGTGCACTCTGTGATAGGTCTGATCCTGCCCCTTTTACTGCCACAGGGATATGCTGCAATGAACATCCCCATGACACTGAAAGGGTTAAGGAGTGATGCTGTTTATGGTGATGAAGTTTGAGCGGATCCTCTCCACTCCACAATGGGCAAATGGGGGAGCTGGAAAAATGCACTCAAGCTTCAGGACTGTTGAACTGCTAGCTATATGTTAGGGAGGGCATACATTACTCATCACCAGCATTTTGAAAACCCTAAATGATAATGAATAAATTCTACCCCCCACTCCTGGATCCCTAATTTTTAGTGCATATGGTGATGTGTGTCTCCATCGACAAACAAATATGATCACCACATATCACCAGATACACATCACCATAGCACTGACCCTTAGTGTATCTCCCCACCTTTTCTTATATATTCATCAGACCTAAAATCATTCTTTCTAGCATTAATACACATATTATACATGGCGTATTTCTACTACTCATATAAAAGCCAACAAATCCTGGGTTGAATTCAATATACTTATGAATACATTTTTCTTCCCAACAGCTCATAAAAATATTTGCACAGCTGGTGGAAAACTTACTTTCCCAACAATTGCAGATACTATTTTTTATTTGGCATATACTTTTGATCACGTGAAAAACCCACAGAGGGAAAACTGGCAAGTGAATGCAGATACATAGAAGCAAGCATATATTTGCTTTATGCAATCTCCTTGCCAATATCTGTTTGTCCCCAATCATATGATTATATATTATGTGAGTGAAATCCAGAGAGACAGCCAGAGACTTAAAGAAAACTAAAAATATCTGGGAGTTTAAAGGGATAGTAATACTTAAAATTTAAAAAAAAATATGTTGTAGGCTTTATCCCCCTGAGTAAAACAAGGGTACTCCCACTGCTGAAAGGTGTTTTAGTCAAAAGTTATTACAGCTCAAAGTTTAATTTTTTAGGTGTGATATCCCAGTGGCCTGAAATTGTAAGGCGGTGCTGTTGCTACACCATCCTATGGAGATTTATGGTCCCATATTGTGGGAACTAGCAATACAGATCAAACCGGCACCCCAGATATACAGAAGGTTATAACTCGTGCCCTATGTTACAGAGAAACCAGACACAAAAAGAGCAAGATTGGAAGGGGGACAACAAGAAGAAAAGAAAGGGGGGATAGTAAGAAAAAGAGTGGATCCCAGGAGGATGTCCACAACCAGACCACAGCAACCCGTGGAAGGCAGAACTCGAAAGTCCATAGTCAGCATACTAGAAAAGGAGTTTGTGGTGCAATAAGTTTTGAGTTTAATCGTGAGGGCCTTCTAGCCTAAGGCAGAATGTTTCCCCACCCAAATATTCAACCCAGTGAAACCAGCGAGTTGCATGAATCAAACCCCTTGTCACGGTTTATTATGACTCTCAGACACAAGTTTTAGGTAAAAAAAATCAATTTTATTGAAATAATAAATGATAACTTAGGATGGCAATAACATACATAATATATATATACAGAATATAGCACAGACAGAAGGCAGACTCTACCGGTCCTGTCAAAATACCGGACAGGACAGTCTTTAGGCTCTACCGGCCTTGCCAATACCGGGTAAGGCAACCTGCAGATGGAATAGCATAACGGTTACCGGCCTTACCAAATAACCGGGCAAGGCAGCCTCAATAGATACACAATGTAGGCTCTACCGGCCCTGCCAATACCGGGTAAGGCAACCTCAGATGGAATGTGGCAAAAGGTTCTACCGGCCTTACCAATACCGGGCAGGGCAGCCCAGAGATAATAGCAGCAGTCAGATGGAACTGGCAAATTAGCAGAATCGTTAAGCAGCAAGGCTTTGGAGCAAACCAGCGTCCGCACGCTGGAAACAACACTGAGTAGTATAGCCGTTAGGCTTAGCGAGCAAACCAGTGACCGCACACTGGAGTAACAAGCGAGAGTATAGCCGCAAGGCTTAGGAGCAAACCAGCGTCCGCACACTGGGACCAACACAGATTTGTATAGCTGATAGGCTTTGGAGCAAACCAGTGACCGCACACTGGTGTAACAAGCGAGTTTGTATAGCCGCAAGGCTTAGGAGCAAACCAGCGTCCGCACGCTGGGACCAACACAGATTTGTATAGCTGAAAGGCTTTGGAGCAAACCAGTGACCGCACACTGGTGTAACAAGTGAGTTTGTATAGCCGCAAGGCTAGGAGCAAACCAGCGTCCGCACGCTGGGACCAACACAGATTTGTATAGCTGAAAGGCTTTGGAGCAAACCAGTGACCGCACACTGGTGTAACAAGTGAGTTTCTATAGCCGCAAGGCTTAGGAGCAAACCAGCGTCCGCACACTGGGACCAACACAGATTTGTATAGCTGATAGGCTTTGGAGCAAACCAGTGACCGCACACTGGTGTAACAAGCGAGTTTGTATAGCCGCAAGGCTTAGGAGCAAACCAGCGTCCGCACGCTGGGACCAACACAGATTTGTATAGCTGATAGGCTTTGGAGCAAACCAGTGACCGCACACTGGTGTAACAAGCGAGTTTGTATAGCCGCAAGGCTTGGGAGCAAACCAGCGTCCGCACGCTGGGACCAACACGGAATTGTAGCAATGTCACCAACGCGACCAGGCAGAAGGTCGCCAGGATACTGAAGACAGGTGATGAGATGACAGGAACCAGCAACGATCAGTCAGGTCAGAAAACAGCAGAGAAGATCAGCAGGAACTGCAACACCAGAGACTAGGCCGGAACCAGGACTGGAAGTACTTCAGCATGCAGGAAACACTGGAACAGTAGAGATCAGGAACTCAGGAACACATGAGATCAGGAACTCAGGAACACTGGAACAGAGGCCCAGCTATCACTAGCATAGTGATAGCAAGAAGGTCAGAAACAACACGAAAGGGCACTCAAAGGGTGCCCAATCCAGGTTTAAATAGTCAATAAGAGGCGGGCTATCTGCAGACAGCCAATAGAAGCCCCCTACTGGTGACAGACAAGTAACTGCAGCCAATCACGGGCACCGTGATAGTACCCCCCTTTCAAAGACCCCCTCTCCTAGAATAGGGTTTAGGTTTCTGCGGGTAATTGGCATGAAAGGCCCTAGTTAACCTAGGTGCATGAAGGTCCGTACTATCCACCCATGATCGATCCTCAGGACCATACCCTTTCCAATGTACCAGGTACTGTACCCTTCCTCTAAGCCTACGGGAATCAATAATGCTCTGAACCTCGTACTCCTCCTGGCCCTCGACCTCAACAGGTCCTGGCACCACAGGTGTGGTAGTATAGCGATTGCAAACCAGAGGCTTAAGAAGGGACACATGGAACACATTATGGATACGCATGGATGCAGGTAGGTCTAGTGCATAGGAGACAGGGTTAATTTTGCGAATAACTCTGTATGGACCAATAAACCGAGGAGCCAACTTATTAGACGGAACCTGCAGCTTGAGATTTCTGGAGGAAAGCCATACTCTATCCCCAACCTGAAAGGAAACCGCTGGAAGCCTTCTGCGATTAGCATGGCGCTGATGACGCTGAAATGACTGACCAAGTGCCCTCTGAACTTGTGCCCATGTGGAACGGAGTTGCTCGATATGCTCATCCAGAGCTGGAATCTGTTGCGTCTGAAATGAGTCTGGAAGCAAACAGGGCTGGAACCCATAATTAATCAGAAACGGAGAGCTCCCAGATGAAGAATTGACCGCACAGTTCCTGGCGAACTCTGCCCAAGGCAACAAGTCGGACCAATTATCATGATGGTCAGTAACGAAACAACGGAGAAATTGTTCCAAGCCCTGATTAGCTCGTTCAGCGGCTCCATTGGTCTGGGGATGGTAGGCAGAGGAGAAGGACAGCTGTATGCCCATCTGTTGGCAAAATGCCCTCCAAAATCTAGACACAAACTGGCTCCCCCTGTCAGACACCAGTACCCTAGGCACTCCATGCAACCGGAATACTTCTCTGGCGAACACCATTGCCAATTCCTTCGCTGAAGGAAGACCACGGAGAGGCACGAAATGAGCCATTTTAGAAAACCTGTCCACCACCATGAATATAAAGGAGTACCCCTTCGACATAGGCAACTCTCCCATAAAATCAATGGAAACATGAGACCAGGGGCGTTCGCCATTAGGCACCGGTTGAAGCAAGCCCACAGGGAGATGTCTCGGGGTCTTAGCGCGGGCGCAGGTGGCACAGGCATTCGTAAATTCGGCACAATCGTTTCTCATGGAAGGCCACCAAAATAACTGAGAAAGGGACCATAACAATTGGTCTCTACCAATATGTCCCGCAGCCTTAGAGGAATGGTAGGTTTCGAGCAGCCTAGTACGAAATGATTCAGCGACAAAACATTTGCCCACTGGGGTTTCATGGGGAGCGGACCCCTGAGAGGCCAGGATCTCCTCCCCTAGAGGAGAAGTGATACTCGTGCGTATAGTAGCCAGTATTCTATCAGGTTGGATGATAGGAGCTGGTGCTTCCACTCTGTCACTGTCGGCCTCAAATTGTCTTGACAGTGCATCAGCCCTGATATTTTTTGACCCTGGTAAATATGATACAATGAAATTAAATCGAGACAGGAACAGTGCCCACCTGGCCTGACGAGAGGACAATCTCTTGGCCTCCGAGAGATAGGTCAGATTCTTATGATCTGTTAGGATTAAGACAGGATTCTTAGTACCTTCAAGCAAATGACGCCATTCCTTAAGAGCAAGGATAATGGCCAATAATTCTCTGTCACCTATCTCATAGTGGCTTTGAGTGACAGTCAACTTTTTAGAGAAAAACCCACAAGGTCTGAGAGTTCCACCTTTCTCGTGTCGCTGCGAAAGTACTGCCCCGACCCCAATATCTGAGGCATCAACCTCTAACGTAAATGGAAGTAAAGGATTGGGGTGGGATAACACAGGAGCCGCAGCAAATGCCAGCTTCAAATTCTCAAAGGCTTTCTCAGCAGATACCGGCCAACAAGAAGGATTAGCACCCTTGTGCGTAAGATCGGACAGAGGTTTGACAATGGAAGAAAAGTTCTTAATAAACCTCCTATAATAATTAGCGAAACCCAGGAAACGCTGTATGGCTTTAAGACCCTTGGGTTTTGGCCATTGTAGGACAGCTGACAACTTTTCTTTGTCCATGGCAATGCCATCATTGCCAATTATGAACCCCAAGAATGGCACACTGGTTCTATGAAACTCACATTTTTCCATTTTACAAAATAATTTGTTCTCACGGAGTCGTAGCAATACTGCGGATACATCTTTGATGTGCTGTGCCATGTTTTGGGAGTAAATCAGTATATCGTCGAGGTACACCACAACACATGTCTGTAACATATCTCTCAGAACATCATTTATCAGTTCCTGGAAAACTGCGGGTGCATTACACAGCCCAAAAGGCATTACTAGATACTCGTAGTGCCCAGCTCGAGTATTAAAGGCAGTTTTCCACTCATCACCTGCTCGAATGCGAACCAGATTGTAAGCGGCCCGTAGGTCCAACTTGGTAAATATCGAAGCGCCCTTAAGCCTGTCAAAAAGCTCGGTGATGAGTGGTATTGGGTATGCGTTTTTTGCCATTAGTTTATTCAAGCCCCGGTAGTCAATGCATGGTCTTAATTCGCCATTTTTCTTTTTTACAAAAAAGAACCCAGCCCCAGCTGGAGAGGTAGATTTACGTATGATCCCTCTAGCAAGGGCATCAGAAATGTAATCCTCCATAGCCTTATTTTCATCACAAGATAATGGATAAGTGCGTCCTTTCGGAGGTACTGCACCAGGCTGCAATTCAATGCAACAATCATAAGGTCTATGCTGGGGTAGCAAACTAGCCTCTCCTTTGCTAAAAACATCGCCAAACTGTTGGTACACATCCGGCATAGCAGAGGAGGTGCACATGACCTTAATAGGCTGGATGACGCACTTGTCCATACAAAACTGGGACCAAGCAGCAATTTCACACTTTTTCCAATCGAATTGTGGGTTATGTAACTGTAACCACGGAAATCCCAATATCACCGCATGGTGCGGGGAATTAATCAGTTGAAACTGCTGCTCTTCTCTGTGAAGTGCCCCAATAGTCATAGACAATGGCATAGTTTCAAATATAACCTGAGGCGGTTCTAAGGGTCTACCATCAATCGCTTCAATAGTCAAGGGGTTTTCTCTTTCAATGCGTGGAACTCCGTGCAATTCAGCAAAGGTATTATCCATAAAATACCCTGCTGCACCGGAGTCAACCAAGGCCAAAACCTCCACAGAGCGTTGTGCCCAAGACAATACCACCTGTATGGTGGGTTTCATTATGCCCGACACTGGGGACGATTGTACACCACCTAGGGCCTGTCCCCCAAGATACCCTAGGTGTGTGCGTTTCCCGGACGTACCGGACAGGAATTTAGCAAGTGCCCTTTTTTACCGCAGTATAAACATAACCCTTGTTTTTTGCGATATAGTCTCTCTGCCTTGGATAGTCTAGTGAAGCCTATTTCCATAGGTTCACTTGTTTCCCGTACTGGTTCACTAGACTTCAATGCCAAGGGAGGGATGGGTGGGCAAAACATGCTACTAGGCTCATTATTTTTTGACCGTAACTTACGATCTCTGGCAATTGATCTCTCACGTATTCTGGAGTCAATTATCATAACATACTCAATGTAATCATCTAGATCAATAGGTAGATCTTTAGCAGCGATTTCGTCTTTAATGTGGTCATTCAGGCCTTGAGAGAAGGCTGCCAATAATGCCTCGTTATTCCAACCTACCTCTGCTGCCAATGTGCGGAATTCGATGGCATAGTCGCCCACTGTACGCCTGCCCTGTTGTATCTCCATAAGGCGTTTGGCAGCAGAGGTGGTTCTACCAGGAGGCTCAAACACTCTTCGAAAGGAACGCACAAATTCACTAAAGTTCTTAGTACAAGGTTTAGCATTCTCCCACAAGGGGTTAGCCCAAGCCAATGCTCTGCCAGTGAGCAGTGATATCGTGAACCCCACTTTACTACGATCATTGGGAAATGCGTGTGCCGTCAATTCCATAAAGATTTCGAGTTGATTGATGAACCCTCTGCAGAGACTAGGGTCACCATCATATCTTAGCGGCAAGGGTGCAGAAGCCGTTAACCCTTTAACAGTACCCCCTAGGGGTCTGGTATCACTTTCCGGTGTCTGACTTGGCGAGACCACCGGGCTAGAGCTAGATTGGGCAGCAGGTACCGTGCGTTCAAGGATCGTTTGAATTGCAACTGCCAACTGATCCAAACGTTGCTCGAGCACATCCATCCTCCAATGGATATTCTGTGCGTTACCTTCACCCTTGCTGTCTGAGGTCATGGCCCTTTCGTACTGTCACGGTTTATTATGACTCTCAGACACAAGTTTTAGGTAAAAAAAATCAATTTTATTGAAATAATAAATGATAACTTAGGATGGCAATAACATACATAATATATATATACAGAATATAGCACAGACAGAAGGCAGACTCTACCGGTCCTGTCAAAATACCGGACAGGACAGTCTTTAGGCTCTACCGGCCTTGCCAATACCGGGTAAGGCAACCTGCAGATGGAATAGCATAACGGTTACCGGCCTTACCAAATTACCGGGCAAGGCAGCCTCAATAGATACACAATGTAGGCTCTACCGGCCCTGCCAATACCGGGTAAGGCAACCTCAGATGGAATGTGGCAAAAGGTTCTACCGGCCTTACCAATACCGGGCAGGGCAGCCCAGAGATAATAGCAGCAGTCAGATGGAACTGGCAAATTAGCAGAATCGTTAAGCAGCAAGGCTTTGGAGCAAACCAGCGTCCGCACGCTGGAAACAACACTGAGTAGTATAGCCGTTAGGCTTAGCGAGCAAACCAGTGACCGCACACTGGAGTAACAAGCGAGAGTATAGCCGCAAGGCTTAGGAGCAAACCAGCGTCCGCACACTGGGACCAACACAGATTTGTATAGCTGATAGGCTTTGGAGCAAACCAGTGACCGCACACTGGTGTAACAAGCGAGTTTGTATAGCCGCAAGGCTTAGGAGCAAACCAGCGTCCGCACGCTGGGACCAACACAGATTTGTATAGCTGAAAGGCTTTGGAGCAAACCAGTGACCGCACACTGGTGTAACAAGTGAGTTTGTATAGCCGCAAGGCTAGGAGCAAACCAGCGTCCGCACGCTGGGACCAACACAGATTTGTATAGCTGAAAGGCTTTGGAGCAAACCAGTGACCGCACACTGGTGTAACAAGTGAGTTTCTATAGCCGCAAGGCTTAGGAGCAAACCAGCGTCCGCACGCTGGGACCAACACAGATTTGTATAGCTGATAGGCTTTGGAGCAAACCAGTGACCGCACACTGGTGTAACAAGCGAGTTTGTATAGCCGCAAGGCTTAGGAGCAAACCAGCGTCCGCACGCTGGGACCAACACAGATTTGTATAGCTGATAGGCTTTGGAGCAAACCAGTGACCGCACACTGGTGTAACAAGCGAGTTTGTATAGCCGCAAGGCTTGGGAGCAAACCAGCGTCCGCACGCTGGGACCAACACGGAATTGTAGCAATGTCACCAACGCGACCAGGCAGAAGGTCGCCAGGATACTGAAGACAGGTGATGAGATGACAGGAACCAGCAACGATCAGTCAGGTCAGAAAACAGCAGAGAAGATCAGCAGGAACTGCAACACCAGAGACTAGGCCGGAACCAGGACTGGAAGTACTTCAGCATGCAGGAAACACTGGAACAGTAGAGATCAGGAACTCAGGAACACATGAGATCAGGAACTCAGGAACACTGGAACAGAGGCCCAGCTATCACTAGCATAGTGATAGCAAGAAGGTCAGAAACAACACGAAAGGGCACTCAAAGGGTGCCCAATCCAGGTTTAAATAGTCAATAAGAGGCGGGCTATCTGCAGACAGCCAATAGAAGCCCCCTACTGGTGACAGACAAGTAACTGCAGCCAATCACGGGCACCGTGATACCCCTACCTTCAGCTGAATGGTAAAGGTCCTCTGCCGAGCGAATGGACTCAACAGAAGCCACCCAATCCCTGAAAGAAGAGCATAAGTCTGCTTCCAAAAGCGAGGAATAACTACCTTAGCAGTATTAGATCAATTAGATGAATAGTCAGGGAGTGCGTGTAGCCCAGGACAGGGTGAGTGGTATGGTGTAAAAGAAGGGTCAAGGGTTCCATCTAAATGTGAGGGTCCGAAACTTCCCACATGACTTCTACCACCAAAGACCAAAAGGGTTGGAATTTTGGACATGACCACCAAACATGTAAAAAAAACACCTCTCTGGATACCGCACCTCCAGCAAGTATCCGGGACTGCAGGATATAATTTGTGCAGCAGGGCCGGAACCCGATACCAACGGGTCATGATTTTGTAAGCATTTTCTTGAATCCGAGAGGATACAGAGCACTTATGTGCCAACAGCGAGATCTTGGACCACTGTGCCTCCGATAAAGTCACCCCACAGTCCACCTCCCAGCTCTGGATAAAGTGAGGTTTAGAAGTGAGAGTAAGAGACAAGAGGAGGTGATGGAGAGTAGAAACAAGTCTACGTGGGAGGTCTTGAGAAAGACATAGACTCTCAATGAAGCTCAACTCCGCAAACTAAGCTGGGCGAATAGGAAGAGAGCGGAGGTAATGGCAAAGCTGAGCATAGAAGAAAGGTAGAGATGGGTGAGCAAGATGATCACCTAACAGAGCAGCCAGGGTCCGAACCCGCCCTCCATGCATGACATCCCTTGAGCTTGAGAACTGCGTCTCACTCGGGAGCAACCAGCGGAAGGTACCAGTAGGCATGCCCGGTGGGAAGTTTGCGTTATGGGTCAAAGAAAGAAGGGGGGAAGGAAGACAGAGAAGACCAGGGATGGAAGAAAGTTTCCTCCACGTTTTCAGGGTGTTCAGAATGATGGGGTGAGAAGGATCAGCACAGATCCACTGACCTGGAGCCACCCAGGCCGCCACTGGAGCAGGGACCAGTAGGGATTCCTGCTCCAGAGGTATCCATAATTTGTCAGAAGGAACAGTCCACTCCACAATTCTTGCCAGGAAAGCAGCGTTATAATAAGCTTCTAGATCTGGAAGGCCGGTCCCCCCAAACTCCCGCCGCCTTATTAAATAAGAGTAGGCAAGTCTACTGCTACCAGAAAGCCATATAAATATACCCAAAAGTTTCCGGACCCCCCGAAAGAAAGAATGCGGCACAAATATGGACAGTGTTTGTATTATGTACAAGAGTTGAGGTAAGACATTCATTTTAACCACAGCCATGCGGCCAAACCATGATAATCTCAGTTTAGACCAATGCTCTAGTTACGTCCCAAGAGTAGCCCGCATTGGTGTATAATTTTGGTCAAATAAAGTAGACAGATCAGCCATGAGGAAAATCCCCAGATATTTGATCCGAATCGGCTCCCATCGGAATGCAAAGTTGTGGGTGCCTTTTATTTCTGCAACTTTCTTTCACTTCTGCAAGAGACGGGATTTTCTGAATGGTTTTTCCTTGACAAATGCACAAAAATATGTATCAACTGGCAAAAGAAAAATAGCATTCCTAGTATTATGTTGTTGCCTGTCTGTCAAGTGATATCTTCATTCTTAGCTTTTTATTTATAAATGTGAGACTGTTGGATGCATATATGTGAAATATCTATTTTTCCTTGCATGTGTTGTGCTCTCAGAAAACACGATCATATTAATTACTAGTTGAGTGCCGGGAGAACTGAACGTCATTCCACAGTCAGAGCTGTTGCCAGTTCTACTTAACTTCCCTGCCTGACAAAGTGTTTGAAAAGAATTTCAGTTTTGAATATTTCCTTTGATATGTAAACAAGACTGCATAGTAATGCAAATTTCTCTCAACAGACAACTGCTGTCTTAGCACATTTCATATCTGTCTTACTTGTTATTCCATAAGAATAAACAAGTTATTAGATCTTTGAAAACAAAGAATAAATTACAAAAATGTTATACGGCTAGGTTCTTTCTTAGAAGTATTTCTTTAACATAATGCAGATTGGTATTTGCAATACCCTAGTGCTTTCTGAAAACTTTACACTGGTTAAACAAGAAGATCTTTACAGTACATGACATAAAATCATCAAAAATCCTTGCTGGCTGTGAAAATTATGTGTGTTTAAATGTATATTTAACACAATATATCTATAAACATTCGACAGAAAAAATATAAATTAAATTCCATACAGAAATAACAGTTTAGAGCTGAATTTCCTGAATTAATGCATAAAGATATTTATGCAGGAAAGCAGTGGGAGTGTTTAGGTGTTTAGCTCTTGCTGTTCCATTGCACTCAAGTTTAATCTTTGTATGAAGTGAGATCAGAGAAAATTGACTCAAGATTCTTCTGTTTTCAAATATTTACTATAGGGATAAGGTGTTCACATTGAAGCTGTGTAAGGGAGGAGTAATCAATCAAAATACATCTGAACATGAGTACAGGTGCAGTGTCTTGTTTAGAGAAATTATATATAAAAGCTGGTCATGTTCTGTTAGCTCATTTTGTACATTCCCCTCTCTGTCTTTTCATTTGCAGAGCCATAAGTTTGTGACAAAGGCTTTAAGGACAATAAAACTAGAAATGAAAGGCTTGTAAACCTGTCCTTAATGGTAAGGGGATTTCCTGAAAGTATAATGAGAGACCATATTCTCTGATAAAATTGTAAGAGAAAATTATAATAGTGATCAATGTCATACAACAATTAAAAAAAATCCATGATACATAAAAAGGAGTGTTGATGCAAGAATAAGCAGCATAATTTTTCTACTGTACAAATCAACTATCAAAAAAAAAAAAATAAACTTAAAATTTTCCACAACAAAATTATAAAACTAAGCAAATAGCCAGTAAAATTCATTAATATAGAACAACTAAATGTTAGTTTAGAATTCAGAAATATAAGCTTTGTAATCTTTTTAAGAATTTCACTTAAAGTCACAATTTCCAAAAATGCTTTTTTTTTAGTTCTTCTATACCCTTCCCCTGACCCTGGGAGTCCTATTACCCACACGGCATTGTCCAGGTGGAACATGAACTTGAAGAAGGCAGACTTGTTACCTAGCAGCAATAATACCATCACCGCTAGGAGAACAGATCAGCTGCCTGTGCCTGTTGCTAGAGCTGCAAGTCTGCCTTCTTCAGATCACCAAGAAATGGCAAGTGTGACATTAATGGACCCTCTGTCACATTTCTCCTCACCTCATCCAACCAGCAGTGTCTGTAATAAAGCAGCAGCAGCAGCATGGAGGGACTGCCACTGGTAGTGATTATGATTTTGGTGGAGAAGCTGGGGTGAAAGAGACATTGATGGCCTTTTTAGCCCAAACTGAGAAGGAATGGGCGACAGGGATGGGGATAGGCATCATCAACACCACCAGCAGGCAACTTATGGAATTTGCAGAATTTGCAAATGCTCTAATTTCTGCTGCTACTGAGTTGCAAAGGCAGCAGGATAGTGAGGAGCAGGCTAGTGTGCAGCAGACCACTGTGGACACAGTGGGAATGGGGTCAACAAGTGATGCTGGACTAGAACATGATCCACTTGCCAGCAGCAGCAATACTTCTGCTCCTAATTGCAGTGCTAGAGCCCCAGGTCCATACTAGGAAGGATGACTGAATAATGGAACTAACAAAGGAGCAAACAGACAGAGCCTTCTAGTAAGCATCAGATAGGATAGTCAGACGAGCCCCAGGTCAACACCAGAGTGGGTAGTCAGACAAGCCTAGGTCATACACAGAGCGGGTAGTCAGCCAGAGCCACAGGTTTGCACCAGGTAGGATATTCACTGAAGCAATTGTATGCACAGTGGACAGAGCCCCAGGTCAACACCAGAGTGGGTAGTCAGACAAGCCTAGGTCATACACGGACTGGGTAGTCAGCCAGAGCCACAGGTTTGCACCAGAAAGGATATCTGAGCCAAATCGGAATGCACAAGGAGAATCGTCAGACAAAGCCACATGTCAACACCAGAATGGATGGACAGACAAGCCGAAAAATACACAGGAATCAGGAATACAAATAATGAACTGTACAGAACACCAACATAAGGGTAACTGAGTCAGAAATCAGTCTGCCCTTTAAACCCCTCCTCAGGAACTAGGTAGTAGGAGCCACTCAAAGGGAGGAAGTAGGTAGGAAGAGACTACAGGTCTCAAACACATAAAACAGAGGTCTTCAGCATGCTGAAACCTCGTACCTGCAGATGATGCATCTAGCACTGATGCATTCAACCGCTCGTGGAAATGACGGTGGAGCGTCATAGTAAGCATCTCCAAAAGCAGCGGCTCTACAAGGTACTGTGAAAACTTTTCATCCATCCCTCCTTCTCCTCAGAGTCACTAGCCCTGGGATCCATCCAGCTTCTCTTTGATGGTGATGGTCATAGTATCAGCCAGCACTATGAACCATTAAGTATTCACTTTATTTTTTTCAATATTTGATTTAAATATATATTTTTCTCTCTTTCTCTATCTCATTCCACTTGCTTTTCTCCTAAAATACACCATGCAAATATATCATGCAAATCCTCTAACATTTAAGGAGAGTAGAAATCTGCAATTTTTGCTACTCCTACAGTGCTCATTGTGCAATATATTCCATATATATGAACATAAAAACCTTACCTTTCACCATATGAAAATGAAGGTCCAAACTAGGTGGAATTCCACATTCTTCATGGTAGAACATTTGTACGAGAAAAATAAGTGAGTACACACTGCAAAACTGGTATGTTTTGGAGGGAGCATTTTTGTCACCTGGGCAATGACAACTCATGTGTGATGTAGAACAAAAAACACACAGATAGCCCTGCAGTGCTAGCACTCTGCTCATATTCAGAAATCACAGGGGCTATGCTTCATTAATATGGACCAGACAGGTACCAAAGTGTACAACAGAAATGTATATGTTAGAATAAAAGTTAAGTTTTAGTTTTTCAATCATATAAGAAAAAATACATAAATAAAAGGAATTAAATAAATAATACAATGTTTACAAACTAGTGGACAGTGTACTGCCGGGGCACTTTCCAGCTTGCCAATCTTGCTAGTAGGACTGCTTATACATGAGCTGTTAATTACATCCAGAGGAAAAAAGTTATTATATCAAAGCAAAACAGTGAGCTGAAATTAACAAAAAGTAACCTGCATTATTCATCACGTATTGATGAGAAAAGAATCCAATCAAAATATCCCTCTAAACAAAAGATCTATTATACCAGAACCTGATCTGGCTAATCAAGGGTTAAAATGGAATGTAATCCTATTGTCGATTCTTATAATATCTGTATAAAGGATTCTATATTAATAAATGCAAAAGAACACCGTTATTTCTAAGCATGTAGTAGATTGTCAAGGGTGAAGAATGCTATTATATAGAAGCATGTATTGAAATGTCGGGGGTTAGAAAATCTCTCAGATGCTGTACTGGAGCATATAATATATTAACTAATCTGATTCGCTCCAAATTGTTTCATCTTGTACTGTCCGCTGAATAAAATCCCGTACTAACAAGGCATAGTATGTAGCTATATACAGTTCTAAAGTGCTGGGGCATTGACCGGCTTGCCAGCTAACACTGAGAGTGTGCTCGGATTCCTAAAGTCAAAAGCCAAATAAAACTCTGAAACTGGTTGCAATCCTGTGAGTATGGGGCATTATCTGGCTTGCCAACTAATCCAGTATCTGATGCTTATAAATCTATTAACTATATACAGTCCTTGATGCCATGATACCGAGGCATTACAGTTGTAAAATGCCGGGGAATTAACCGGCTGCTTAATGTCTGCTTAATGACTGCTCAGATTCCTGAAGTCACAATACCTAAAAGAACTCAGGCTTGCCAACTGATCTAGGGCTGGATTCTATTACAGGTGCTAATTTTATCACTGCTGTTATCTCCGGTTTTCCCTATAGATTTCAAAACAAAAATGTTTGATAGAATGAGTGTTAATATTTATCACCTGCAACAGAATCTAGCCCCAAGTATCTAATGCTGATAAGTCTATTAGCTGTCTGCAGTCCTACGGTCCCGGAACATTGACCGTCTAATCAGCTAACTCTAAGGCTATCCTTAGATAAATGTAATAACTACGCCTGATAAAACTCTCAGGCTAACTAGAATACTATAGTGGGGCATCGTCCTGCTTGCCAACTAACTGATCTTGCTTATTAAAGACTTCTATCCAAACCTAGTAGAACATTAGATTGATCATTCTTAAAAAAAAAAAAAATCAAGCAAGACATTTAAACAATGGAAGACATTGCTTCCTTATGCAAAGTCTGACGCATGTTTCTTCTCCTTTGGTTTGGCAATTGATGTAATTTCTAATGGTTGTTGATTTCCCAAAGTGGTCTATAACTTCTTTAGTTGTCTGCATAAATTGGCAGATCATACAGTGACAGATTCTTAGTGAACTATTTTCTGAGGTTTTTTTCTGAGCTCATATATACGGATATAGTTAGGGTGCACTTTAAAATATTATACTTTTTGACCTGTATTGGTTTTTGTGCCCTTCCTGATTCGGATGTGGGATTTGGGGGTTATTTTAATAAACTTAAAAAGAGCTATTTCTAATTTAAAGGATTTTAGTCTCTATCCGATGTAATGGTTGATAAACAGTGCAGCATTAGAATGTGGCTCACTACAAAATGACGGCCAAGATGGATAGGTTAGTGATCAACCATTGTATTGCTCTTGAGTGTTGGGATTCTCCATAAATATTATTCAATCAACTGATTAACTCTCAGAATAACCCATGAACCGCCAGTAGACTGACAGCCTACACAAATATTGCGCAGTTTAACCGAAACGGCACACGAAGGGTGCGTAGATATGATTCCTTCAAAGTTAACTATGACACGTGTATGAGCTTAAAATGGGAATTGCTTGTTATATTGAAGTCTTGCAGAAAGCAATGGGAATAATTAAAAAATCTGCAATGTATGATTATTGTTGAGTTGATTAGCATACCCCTGCCACAGTAATATTAGGCAATGGTCAGACCTCTAATGATTACCATTGATCTGAAGAACAAAGGATTAACAACTGGTGTAATCTAAAAGAAGTGAGGAGGGTGGGAGAACACAGTTGACGGTACAAATCCCAGACACAACAAAGGTGATCACAATGTAATAAGAGTAACAATTTGCTCTAATGATCGATTACATTTTCATCTAACATAAGCAACCATCAATAAGGTCAAAATTAACGCGAGCTAAGACTAGCACTCAGTCTAAATATACATTCTTCTCATGCTCTAACTGAATATGAACTTATAACCAACCATCTAAGAACAGAGAGCTATATACTGTGTGCATTAAAAAACACACTCCAAGCGCTTTGTTAGGTGGCTGTGTTTTTAATGCTTTGTGAGTCAATTAGTGACTGCACAAAGTAATTTTATGATTATTCCAATTTATAAAGGAAACAAAAATGTGGTGATTTTAAAAGACTTAATAAAAGTGAAGTCTTATAGTGGTAATTTTTCTCAGGCATTAACAGGACTCTGAACTGGTTTCTCTGCTTGTAGCTTCAGAAGTCCTGAGAGTAAAAATTTCTCTCCTGTTTCTACTTTCTCTTTTTTGTTTTGTATTTGGTGTGTTGAAACCTGCAAGTCCAATATAAAAATTAACAATTTCAAGGTTCTTCCCAAACCAGTAATTTTTGAGTGATTGTTGTTTTTTAAGTATGCTATGGGAATCTGACATCGCTTTTATAGTATGCCTTTTTGGAAAAGAAGAGAAAGTTATAATGTGGTGGGGAAAATTATGCCTTAACATTGACTTCAATGCAATGAGTTAGGCGGGAAAAAGCAGAAAATCTTCACTTTTCATTAAAAATGTCCCCCTTGAGCAGAAGTGTCATTTTTCTCCTGTTTCGCTTCTGAGGTGAAATGTTTCATCCTCCTAATCCTCACATCAACAAACTCAGTTTCAGCTGGTGGGAAAGTAATGGAGGCAATGGTGGTGCTGCAGAGGAAGAAGAGGACCATAAGTGTGCTGCAGAACTTCCAAGCTAATGAAGGGCTTCCACTATCTTACATTTCTCCAGCATTCTTTCTTCCCTTGGGGAAAGACAATGGTAAAGTGACAGTAGCGCTAAATTTCCTTTATTGGGATTTATGTTGCATGTGCTTAATGATGGCAGATGTGCCATGGCATGTCCCCTACTTTCCCCTTTTCACTACCATATCTTATATAGTGCACAGTGCAGATGCGCATAACTGCACCGTGCCCGCCCAAGGGAAATATAGTATGACACCCATGAGTTTGTAAGAGGGCAAGAGTAGAAACACGGCCTACTTCTTCTTCAGAAGAAGAAGAACCTGTAATGGCTAAGACAAGTGCTTCTAGAGCTAGGACCATGAGTAGAGGGAGGGGCAAGTGCAACCACATCTACCTGGCCTATCCCCATATCACAGATGTTTAACCCAATCCCACGGTGGCCATGATGGTCTGTTGCACACTAGCTTGGTCATCAGCCTTATGTTGTGACAGATCTATGTCTATCATTGATGCCTCAGCAGCACGAAGTACATTACAGCAAATGTTATAATATCACTGCTGTTGGTGTTGTTGATGCTTACTGCAAAATGCATCTCAGTCTCCCATTACTTATCACCTTCTGCCAAAAATGCTTTCATACGCTCTTCAACAGCAGCTGCTCCAACACCTTCACACTCTCATCAACACCACCACTATTCCCTTGCTGCTCTGTGGTACTGGTTGGTAATAGCAAGTGTGACAGAGGGTCCCCTACCGTAACACTTGTTACCACCACAGAAGATAACACACTGACAGCAGCAGGCACAGGCAGCTGACATGTGCTGCTGATATCTCTAGGGATGGGTGAAAATTTTCTCCTCAAACCAAAATCAGCAAATCGTGGCACTTTCCGCTTGGGGAATAATGTCCCATGAAAAGTATAATTTTTCTGCTTTTTTCACCTAGCTCATTGCATTTAAATCAATGGGAAGAAAAATTTTTCCCCACCACATGAAATTTTCTCTACTTTTCTACAGTCATCTAATAGGGTGTCAGGCTCTCACAGCATGCCATTCTGTGTTTGTGAGAGGAGAAAGCAGCATGTTTTGTGAGCTAGAGAATATAGGCAAATAAGGGGAACTGAAGTTTTGTTTAGGTAGGGCATTTGTTTTCTGTATTAGGAGAGTATGGGTATGTAAAGAGAGACTAGCCAAACTGTTTTTTTTACATTAGGGAAGAGATATCTAAGGGGTGATATGATTACCATTTACAAATACATTCAAGGTGAATGCAAAGAACTATCCAATGAATTATTTACGCAAAGAGCTGAGCTAAGAATAAAAGGTAATCCATTCAGACTAGAGGAAAGGCTTTTTCGACTAAAACAAAGGCAGGGATTATTTACAGTAAAGAAGGTACATTTATGGAATTCTTTGCCTCAGGATGTTGTGTTTGCAGATAATGCAACTGCTTTAAAAAAAAAAAACAGTGAATAGGTATCTAGCACAGAACAATATTAAAAATGATGATAGATGGCTTCAATGCAGATAGGTTGTTGATCCAGGGAACTACCTGACTGCTATTTGGAATCAGGAAGGAATTTTTTTACCCACTTGGGGCTAAAGTGGGAATGGCTTCAGAGGGCATTTTTGCCTTCCTCTGGATCAACAGGGTTGTTTTGGGAAGGGCTGGACTTGATGAAGACGTCTTTTTTCAGCCTCATCAACTATGTTACTATGTTACTATAATTTTATAGTGTGTTAATTTTCATTTTGCCAATTATTTACTCTGTATGGGAGTAATTCTTTAATACGGGAATCCTTAGAATTTCTAGGTCTTGTGATGCAAATTTGTTTTAATAAGGATGTTGGTGCCTCATTTTTGAAAGATGTGTTAGTTTATTTGAAGTATTGGGTAGATACACCGAGTTTTTGGGGGTGGTGTTTGGCTGTTTCATATTTGTTCTGGTTGTCTCAGAGAGAATTGCTGGGTATATAGATTGTATGAATAATGGGTCCATAGCACAAGGGCTATGTTGTTTTTCTTAAATATTGATTACATTTTGTGCAATGTATTATTTTACCTATTTCATATATAATATAAAGCTAGGCACTATATTTGTGATATTTTTATCTGGAAAATTTGGTGTTTTTGTTTATTATTATTATTATTATTAATAGTTTTATATTTGTACTGTTTTCAGATAAAAATGAATATTGATTTAAATGAGGCTTGTAACTTATGGAAGTTTTGTTTGTCACCTATGGGTTACTTAGCTTGCTCCAGAATCACTCCAGTTATTCTTATTACATCAGTCTCATTGTTTCCTCATTAGAAATACATATTGGGGAAATGTAGTCCTTACATGAGAGAACTGAAACTGCTCTTTAAATTCAGTAATTTTGTTAAGACAAGTTTGTTACATATACTCTGCATCACTAAGTGCTCTGTGTCATAAAAAAATTAAGGGCGTTATACTTGTGATAGTTTTTGTGTTATGTGGTATTCCAGGGCAGCACTGATATATTTGCTAGAATACAGAAAAAATCTGTATGTTGACAAATGTCTGCTCAGTCTTAATTAGTAGTGTTGAGCGAGCATGCTCGGCCGATGCTCGGATCGGCTCGAGCATCGCTCTGCTCGGCACATGGCGGTACTCGTACGAGTACCGCATGTGCTCGCCCGCCATGTTCGGGTCTCCTCCCCGCACGTTTTGCGGCTGCTGCGCAGCCAATAAACGTGCAGGGAGGCTCTGACATCGGTGTAATGCCAGCAGCCATGTTGGCTGCTGGCATTACACTGATTGGCTGGCCAGAACCCGTGGTCGGGTGCTGTATAGCACCTGACCATCGAGTTCGGCTCAGTCTGAGCCAGGGAGAGCTGAGGATAGGAAGGGAAAGGCAGTGTAGGGAGGAAAAAAAAAAATTGTGAAAAAAAAGAACCAAAAGTCCTTTTTAGGACTACTGTGTGTGGGGGCAGCAGGTTATTTTGTGTGGGGGGAAAAAAACAAACAAAAAAAAAAATAAAATATTCTGTTTAGTGTGAAAAGTTGCAGATTAGAGCACATTCTGTTTAGTGTGCACAGTTGCAGATTAGAGCACATTCTGTTTAGTGTGCAAAGTTGCAGATTAGAGCACATTCTGTTTAGTGTGCAAAGTTGCAGATTAGAGCACATTCTGTTAAGTCTTCAAACTAAAATATCAAAGTCACATATTCCATTCAGTGTGCGTCGCCGCAGTTTAGCAGCACATTCTGTGTACTGTGCAGAGTTGCAGAATAGGAAGAAATACTGTTAAGTTTTCAAACTCAAATATTAAAGTCACATATTCCATTCAGTGTGCTTCGCCGCAGTTTAGCAGCACATTCTGTGTACTCTGCAGAGTTGCAGAATAGTAAGAAATAGTGTTAAGTTTTCAAACTCAAATATCAAAGTCACATATTCCATTCAGTGTGTATCACCGCCGTTTAGCAGCCTATTCTGTGTACTCTGCACAGTTGCAGAATAGTAAGAAATACTGTTAAGTTTTCAAACTCAAATATCAAAGTCACATATTCTGTGTAAGATGAAGAAGGCGGGTAAAAAGGGACGGGGAAGTGGACGTGATCCTGAAAGTTCAGGGCGCGGGTCAGGACGCGGAGAAACTGTGCCTGGTGCCAGAGCACAAGAAAGAAAGACATCCACCATACCTAGCTTCATGTCTAATTTTACAGGGCGTCGCAGGACATCACTCTCGAGGTCCGACCACTGCGAACAGGTGGTCGGTTGGATGACAGCTGATACTGCTTCCAGTCGGTTAAGCACCACCCTGTCTTCCACCAAGTCCACTCTCAGTAGCCAAGAGTCTGGTCAAAATAATCCTCACTCTGATCATCCTTCCTCCCACCATACACGGTCTGGTCAAAGAAGTGATCCCACACTGGGATATAGTGAGGAGCTCGTCTCATCACCAATCCTTCATTTGACCCTCTCTCCAAGCACGCTTGCAGAGGAACATGACATCTTGTGCCCTGATTCACAACCTCTAGAGGCTACCCAATCACAAGAAGATGACAGATGTGAACGGCATTTAAGGTCAAAGGAAGTAGTGGATGATGATGATGATGATGAGACACAGTTGCCATTAAATCAACCACTATTTCCGTCTCAAGACCTTGTTGAGGAGAATGTTATACAGTTGTCAATGACTGAGTATGTGGTGGGATCAAGACTTGAGGAGGATGATCAGAGTGAGGAAGTGGAGGAGGACTTGGTGGACGATGAGGTGACTGACCCCACCTGGGAAGGTGTAGAGCCGAGCGATGACAGCAGTCCTGAGGGTGAGCCATCTGCAGCACCGCAACAGGCTGGAAGAGGCAGTGGTGTGGCTACAGAAAGAAGGCGGACCGCACCAAACCGGCCCGCAAATGTTCCACGGAGCACCCCCTTGCGTAAATCTACCTTGCCAAGGGGTAGGTATTCCGCGGTATGGCGTTTTTTTAAGGAAAGTGCGGACGACAAAAGAATTGTAGTTTGCAACCTGTGCCACACCAGAATGAGCCGAGGCATGAACACTAGAAACCTCACCACCACCAGCATGATCCGACACATGGCATCCAAGCACCGTAGTAAGTGGGAGGAACGCCTGGATCGCCCATCTGTGTCTGCAGGCCACACCACTGCCTCCTCTTCCCCTGTTTTCGGTGCCGGCCAATCGCCTGTCGAAGGCGCAGGCCCGCATACCTCCCGCCCTGCACCTGTACCATCTGAAGCACCATCAGCGACCACATCCACTTCCCTGTCCCAGCACAGCGTCCAAATGTCGTTACCCCAGGCATTTGAGCGCAAGAGAAAGTACCCAGCCACCCACCCACAGGCCATAGCACTAACCTCACACCTTTCAAAATTACTGGCCATCGAAATGCTGCCATTTAGGCTTGTGGACACTGAGTCCTTCCGCAGCCTGATGGCAGCAGCTGTCCCTCGGTACGCGGTCCCCAGCCGCCACTACTTTTCCCGGTGTGCCGTCCCCGCATTACACCACCATGTGTCCCGTAACATCACCCGTGCCCTGACCAACGCAGTTACTGGGAAGGTCCACTTAACGACTGACACATGGACAAGTGCTTGTGGCCAGGGACGCTACATTTCCCTGACGGCACACTGGGTGAATGTCGTGGAGGCTGGGAGCGACTCGGACCCTGGGATGGCACGGGTGCTACCCACGCCGAGGATTGCGGGCCCTACCTCCATCAGGGTTTCCACCAGCACCTACGTTATTGGCTCCTCCTCCTCCGTTTCCACCTCCGAATTCTCTACACACAGCGCCACTCCCCCATCAGCCAGTAGCTGGAAGCAGTGTAGCACTGCAGTGGGGAAGCGTCAACAGGCCGTGCTGAAGCTGATCTGCCTTGGGGACAAACAGCACACGGCCTCAGAGCTGTTGCAGGGGATTAGTCACCAGACCGAGCAGTGGCTCTCGCCACTCAACCTGCAACCAGGCATGGTTGTGTGTGATAATGGGCGTAACTTGGTGGCGGCTTTGGAGCTCGGCAAGCTCACACACGTACCATGCCTAGCGCATGTATTTAATTTAGTGGTGCAGCGATTTCTAAAAACCTACCCCAATGTGCATGATCTCTTGACCAAGGTGCGCCGCGTGTGTGCACATTTCCGTAAGTCATCAACAGCTTCAGCCGGCCTGTTGAAGCTGCAGCAGCGCTTACAATTGCCAGCTCACCGGCTGCTGTGTGACGTGAGCACGCGCTGGAACTCCACCTTCCACATGTTGGCCCGGCTTTGTGAGCAGCAGAGGGCAGTAGTGGAGTACCAGCTGTTACACGGTCGTCGCCTCTCCGTTCAACTTCCTGTAATCAGAAGTGAGGAGTGGGAATGGATGTCAGACCTCTGCGAGGTTTTACGCAATTTTGAGGAATCGACACAGATGGTGAGCGGCGATAACGCTATTATCAGTGTAACCATCCCACTTCTGTGTCTACTGAAACGCTCGCTGCTCACAATTAAAACCGACGCTTTGCATGTGGAAGAGGTGGAAATGGGGGAGGAAGAGCTTACACAAGGTGATAGCCAGAGCACCCTCACTTCGTCTTCTCAGCGACAATTGGAGGAGGCGGAGGAGGAGGAGGAGGAGGAGGAGGAGGAAGACACGGTTGCCTCCGCTACAGAGGGTAGCCATGGAACTTTAGTTCCATCTCTTCAGCGTGGGTGGGCAGAAGAGGAGGAAGAGGATGAGGAGATTGAGAGTCATCCTCCTGGTGAGGACAGCGAAATCTTGACTGTTGGTACTCTGGCACACATGGCTGACTTTATGTTAGGCTGCCTTTCCCGTGACCCACGCGTTATACGCATTTTAAACAACACGGATTACTGGGTGTTCACCCTTCTGGACCCCCGCTACAAAGAGAATTTCTCATCTCTCATTCCTCCGGTGGAGAGGACAAGCAAAATGGTGCAATACCAGAAGGTTCTTGTTGAAAAATTGCTCCAAAATTTTCCATCTGACAACGCTGGCGGCAGAGTACGTGCTACCTTGGCCAACCGAGAAGGGGAGAAAAGGGGAGCACACAGCAGTTCCGACAAAGGCAGGGCAACACTCTCCAAGGCGTGGGACACCTTCATGACACCCCGCCAGCACCCTCACCCTGATGCGCAGCCTAGTGTCACAAGGAGGGAAAAGTTTTGGAAGATGGTGAAGGAGTACGTAGCAGACCGTGTCAGCGTCCTCAATGATCCCTCTGTGCCTTACAACTACTGGGTGTCCAAGCTGGACACGTGGTATGAACTGGCACTCTACGCCTTGGAGGTGCTGGCCTGCCCTGCCGCCAGCGTTCTGTCTGAGCGGGTATTTAGTGCTGCTGGTGGCATCATAACAGATAAGCGTATCCGCCTTTCCACCGACAATGCTGATAGGTTGACACTTATAAAAATGAACAAGGCCTGGATTTCCCCTGACTTCTCCACTCCACTGGAGGAAAGCCCCGGGGGAACATAAACTCACTTTATATATGTTATTTACAATGATGGGAATACTCTGTATTCCCATTCACCCCTTCCACCCAAAAAACGGGTATATGGTTGACTCTTAATCTTCTCATCCTCCTCCTCCTCTTCCATATGCCCTGTGCTATAATTTTTATATAGGGCCAGCTCACCAGCGGGCCCTGTGATATAATTTTTATATAGGGCCAGCTCACCAGCGGGCCCTGTTTGACAATTTTTATATAGGTCAGCTCACCAGCGGGCCTTCTCATATAATGTTTTATTGGGTCAGCTCTCTAGCGGGCCCTCTCATATAATGTTTTATAGCGTCAGCTCACTAGCGGGCCTTCGCATATAATGTTTAGGATGGTCAGCTCTGCAGCAGACCCTCACCCATAATGTTTTAGATGGTCAGCTCAGCGCACGTTTCCCTCTTAATCATGGCCTCAGTTCAATAAAATCAAGGAAATTTTTGGGAGAATTTGCCTCTGTGCACGTTTCCCTCTTAATCATGGCCTCAGTTCTGAAAATCAAGGAAATTTTGGGGAGAATTTGCCTCTGTGCACGTTTCCCTCTTAATCATGGCCTCAGTTCTGAAAATCAAGGAAATTTTTGGGAGAATTTGCCTCTGCGCACGTTTCCCTCTTAATCATGGCCTCAGTTCTGAAAATCAAGGAAATTTTTGGGAGAATTTGCCTCTGCGCACGTTTCCCTCTTAATCATGGCCTCAGTTCTGAAAATCAAGGAAATTTTTTGGAGAATTTGCCTCTGCGCACGTTTCCCTCTTAATCATGGCCTCAGTTCAGAAAAATCGAGGAAATTTTTGGGAGAATTTGCAGATGATATACAAGTAAATATACAGCAAATACTGTTTGGTAACAATTTTTCGCCTAAAGTCGTTTTTATCTGCCTTTTTGTGTGTTTTACGGTCAGTCTGTAAAAATGGCGTACTACGGGCGAAAGATCGTTCCCAGCAGCGACGTTGGAGTCCAAGATGCATCCAGACATCCTCCCTATGCTGTCCCTGAACCATTTCTGTAGTGTTTCCATCTTTTTCTGCCCTTTTCCTATGGACCAGGCACCCTCCCCTCATCAGAGCAGGGGGTGCCTGGTGTAATGCTCGAGTCCTCCCATTGACTTCAATGGGGCTCGGGTGCTCGGCCGAGCACTCGAGCCTCCGGGGGCGCTCGGTCAGAGCACCCGAACACCCGAGCATTGGGGTGCTCGCTCATCACTATTAATTAGTAATGTTGATTAACCATTTACTTTATTATTTTATTTTCTGCACAAGTCCAGAAGATCTGTATATGCTTATGCTGTTAGACAAAGTGGGATCTCAAGTTTAACAAAACAAATGATAAATTTCTGATTTTTTTCAACAGGTCATCAAGCTTTCGTTTGAAGTGTTTGAACTAGAGAGAGGTTATGATACTTTAACCATAGGTGATGGTGGAAAAGTAGGTGACACAAGATCAGTACTATATGTGTAAGTACATATTCTTCCAAAACGTAGAAAAACAAACAATAAATGCAATTGTTGCTAATATGAAAAAACAGAAGTTTCAATATTTGTTAAACAATTACACTATGTGTATATGTTATTTAATAACTAGTCCATTCCATCTAATCTGTTACAGTATACCATCATCCTGATATTCTTCAATACCACATTGACATTTATAACAATGGGTCATCTCCTAGCATGTCAGGGAGAAACAAAACAAAAATGGACACTTACATTTTGCAATAGAAAAAAATCAGTAAATTAATAGGCGTAAATTAAAACCCATTTAAAATAAAATCTATTGTCATCACACTATTTTTAAGACCAGTATAGTATGTAAATTAGTATACTTTGTCTGGCATAATGTGTAGGTCATGTGTGTGGCTATTGGGTGTAAAATGTTCCACTGGGGACAAAAAAGTGCATAAAGTTCCTATTGATTTAAAAGGGGCTTTTAACACCTGGGGAGTTATAAGGTGTGATTAGTAGGTGATAATGTGGACATGACTAATCCAGTGATGTCATTTCTCCAATTTCTATGTTATTGTTTGGAGCCTATGAACTAAGATCACTCCCACATGAGAAATTGCTGTGTACTGGCTCCATAGAATAACACAGGAATTGGAGAAGTGATACCACTGCAGAAGTTACCTCTGCTTTATCACCTCTTTATCACATCTTAGTGCCTCTCCTCCCAGAATATTAGAAAAGTCTGCACTCATTGTTCTGCAATGCTTTGAAACCTTTCTAGAATTCCAAGGGTTAAACACCAAATTTAAATTATTAGGAATTTTAATTTCTCCCCAATAATACAATTGAATGGCTAAAATAGCTCCTCTTTAGTTTATAGAATGCAGTATGTCGAGATATCTGAGTCTAACCCCTGCTGTCCCTTGGTACCCTAAAATTCTCCTTCCCTAGTACTGTCCCACAGTTATTCAGCACCTTCCCTCAGGAAAAGCAACAGTAATTCAGCATCCAGAATTTGAATAGTTCCCTAGCCCATGATTGCAGCTATATACCTGAGTGGACTCAATCCCTTTTTCAATGTGTTACTTCCACAGGCAGTGGGGAAACAATAACCTGAGTGTATCTCTGAAACAATGAGTGACCTTTCAAGAGGTCCATCATTGTTCCAGAGGACTGTAACCAGGGGAATGTATAATGGAAGCTGGTACAGGACATGCATTATCAGTAACTTTATTATTTGTTAAGCAAGGATGACAGCAATTCCATGACTGGCAGATTCGTATCTCTCAGAACCTCAGCTTCCTATCTCCCTTGGAGTTATCCAGGGAAATTACTGTTGTAGCCACCTGAGGATGCCAGGATCTTGTGTATAAAGTGCAGATCCATGCCTGAGGAACACAAATAGGTTCCTGTTGTGTGTGTATTTGTGTGTAGAATGGGAGTCAACTTATTTCATACTCCAATGTCTCAGGTTGTATACTGTAAGTTAATAAACCTGCATATTGCTGAATGTCAGCCAGATTTTTAAATCTTTATTTGGTTTCATGCAAAAACTCATAGAGCAGCATCTCTGACAAGGAGATCATCCTCTCACAGTCCTATGTTTCTTGCACTGTAAATGATGTAGAATTAAAGGGTGTAAATTTTGTTGCTACTGTATTTGCAAATATTACTTTTTGGATCACCATCCCTTTTGCATTGTATCCACTCTTTTCCTGGTAGTTGTTTTTGAACAATGTAAAGATGATTTTTCTTGAAGTTATGCTTTTGCTTGAATGTATACCATAAATTAGTAATTGGATTAATATACAGAGAAAACCCAATTATATATGAAAGTCATCCTATATGTCCTTGTTAATTTCTCACAACAGAATAACATCATATACTTTCAAACATGGATAACATGTAGTTAGAATTAAAGTGGAACAACTTTTTGCCCAATTTACATGTATAGCTGGTGTACTACATAAGTAATTAGATTAATATCCTCTGTTGATCCAAATAAAATACAAATCTCACTAGTGGTGGTGATATCCTTGACACCTACTAGCACTGTGAACTATGACAGAAATAATTCCTTCGCCTAACAATAATTTCATAATAATTTCATATTAAATCCCTTTGCTGACAATGTAAATTAATGTGAGATTACTGTCTGGCAAATGGATCCTTCTTCTTGTATTTTATCTTTGGGTTAATGGAAGTGTGCAATTATAATGTTTTAAAAATATTTCTATGAACAATTTTGTATTTTATTTGAACAAATTAAGTACATATAATATGTAACAAAGTACTGTCAATATTTTAATGTTTAGATAGCCTCAACGTCTTTCATTGGCAATATAATTATGCACACAAAGCAATTCAATACTTTAAAATATTGTATTAATGATAACAAAGTCAAGCATAAATATCAAATGAAAAGAGAATAAGCGGCTCCAGATAACTTTGGGTATACTTATAATCACAATCAAACTGTTGTCAAACTTCTTAGAGTCTACATACGTCTTCATGAGTAATAATCCTTGTGCTGGTTTAATAGGGCTCTCTCTCCCTAATGTCAAATATTATTTGATCAAAAATATAAACCACACCAATTTAGAATCACTCTATGTCAGAGTTAGTTAAAAACAAATTGTACCTTTATTTTTCTTCATTAATAACATAATTTTTCTTCCAAGGCCACAGTCAATAGGAGGGCAGCAACAAGGTTACAAATGGTTCACAGATACATCAACATGTTTTGCGTTCTCTACGCTTAATCATGATGTAATTTTTTATTAACAACTTCCGTTCGTTTAAACAGATCAAACCGCCAAGTAGAAACAATGTATCAAATCCATTAACATTGTAAAATGTGATTGGCTTAGATGAATAAATGGGAGTTAAATTTATTTAATTATATATAGACAATACCAACCCACTCACCTTCAATGGTATAGGCTAACCCTGCCCCTTCAAGACCACCGTAACCACAGTGTCTCGATTGAGCAAGGCAAGTCGCAAAGTAAAACATTGCTGACCGACAACTCCTCGAGACTCCATTCCATCCTCTCCACAGGGAAACACTGACACAGAGGCAATTCGCAAATATGTCGGCCAATCCCGATTCAATTAAAGGCTAAGTGGATTGGTTCCATCTCTTATCACGTATCTATCTAAAGATCTTCAAAACTTCCAATATAAGTTTATCTATCGGCTTTGATCAATGTGTAAACGGAATGAACAAAAAAGATTTAAAAATGTTTTGCCCACCTATTGACCGTGGCCTAGGAAGAAAAATGATGTTATTAATGAAGAAAAATAAAGGTACAGTTTGATTTTAACTAACTCTGACATAGAGTGATTCTAAATTGGTGCAGTTTAAAATTTTGATCAAAGCATAAATATCAACCATTAATAAATTATTTGAAAGCATTTTGACATTATTCTGATGTCAAATTTGGGAGAAATCACAAATGTATGCTTAAAAAAACCTTCTGTAACCCCAAACACAAAATATGCTATAATTAATTTCATGTGCCACTAAATCTTTTATGAGGAAGATATTAGTTTTTGTAATTTTTATATCTCAGATCTTGAGGGGTTCTGACATGATAGGATTTTGGTGCACTGCACCTTCCAAATGCATATTTATTTTTCTCCACTTTATTGCATTAGCACCCAGAGAAGAGCAGTGTGAGTATATATGGGTATTCCGAGGCATCACATTCATCTGCACCTTGTTTTTTAATATGTAGTAACAAGGAATCTTTAGTACGCATTTCCCATTGTGTCTTGTACAGATGTCTGTAAAGGTGTTTACTGAATTCTTCATTTGTTAAAGTTTTTTAAAAGTCAGTATAATCTTATCTGATTTTTATTATCAACTGATTTTTATATTAAGCAAATTAAATGTTTTAAACCCCCCATAGACATGAGAGAGCTAAAGAAACAAAATATTGCATCCACATTTATATTGCTCTTTCAAATATAGCCAAGGAGTTAGGCCTGCAGGTCCTATAAAATGTAAACATGTTGTTTATGTTCTGTTATTGTAATTTAACCCTTTTTTTGAGATGCATGCACCATTTAGCTTTCTGACATACAAAAGGTTGACTCTTTTAAGGGCATTTTTAGAATGTGTTATATTTTTTTTAAAACAATAAAGTCATCAGAAAATGCAGTTCAACTCTTTTTTAACTGATCTCTGCAGACTTACTGGTTCCAGCATCCCTGATCTTATTGTTAGCATGAGCAACCAAATGTGGCTCCATTTGCAATCAGATGACAGCATTGGCTCTCCTGGATTCAAAGCTCTTTACCAAGGTATGCCCTTCAGAAAAAGAACAGAGATGTTTGCAATATAAAGATATAAGCAATGCATTGGATTTAGAAGAGAGATGTGCAACTGAAATATTATTTCAGGCTTAAATAACTACTTGCTTTGTTTAGAAATATGTTTCAGCAATATTGACTCATTGCAAGGAGGGGGATATTTTCTTTGGAGGAAACAATGATGTATTCAGGCTCTTTGCTGCCTTAGGACCAACAAAGTGAATGCCCCCCTACATACTTTGCCACACCCACACTTTATCTGTCACCTTCTGTAGGCCATGTGCTAAGTAAATTGTGAAGCTAGCTGACTTAGAGTGAGCATTACCCCCTTTGAGACCAGAGGGATATGCAATGCATTTCAATGCATTATATTCACCTTTGCTATTATAGGAGTTAAATATACAAATAGAGACAGAGATTGCACCATATAAATAAGATATCCTTAGCCTCAAGTCAATTGTGCAGCTAGCTGTCTCTGAGTCTGGTCCTCAAGTGGTTAATGCTCACTCAGAGTCAGCTAGCTTCACAATTTACTTGTGCTTTGTTTCTTCTTTCTCTGTCATAATTTTACCCCTTGAGCATATGAAGGGTCTTCACCATATTGCAAACAAATGTACTGTAAACCCATCTGGTCTTCAAGGGATTAATTATGGAATAGGGACTGAGACTGTACCAGAGTCACAAACCATACCAATTTATTTCAAGGAGATGAGGTCTCCTTTGTGTAATCTTGCCTTGGTGCAGCTGCAGTATAGTTTTGCCAGATTCCTTTCCCAGTCATGTGACTTGCATAGTAAAATGATGACATTGCCAGCATGCAATTGGATTCAATGGGAAGTGAAGAAGATAAGGGTGGTCTTGCATAAGGTTATTGCAAATAGGTCATGGTAGTGGGTGCAAAGCTGCTAATTCAGTTATACATCATATTGAGAAAAAAATTATTGTGGCTCCAAAATCTGTCTGCCCCACCATTGTGACTCCCTAGGCCTAAATATGTTAGTGGCAAAACGTATAACTTGTTCTTGTTATGCAATGCATCTTCAGAGTCCAAGAGGCTAATACAAATATTTTATATAGACTCATATAACTTTGGAACCAGTAAATTCCTCAGTTGTATCTATGTAATAATATGAATGCAATGGAACAAACATCTAAATGTTTTTGATATTATATTGATTTACAGCCCTTTAGTATTTTCTGGCCCTACACAGAACTTACCAGAAAATATGCAATAGGAAGACACAAAGAAGGTGACAATAGGAAAGATATTCCTTTTCTCAATAACAAGATGCTGTATAGAAATGGGGTGAATCATGTAAAAGAAATTACTGTAATTTCCACATTTCAAATTTCACTTTACTGAAACATTTTCAATGGTTTTGATTCAATGGTTTCATTTTGATTTTGGTCTGGAATGAACTGGCATGATGCATAGTATCAAACTGGCATGTAATTAGGGTAACATTTTAAGAACAGTATCCTGTTTTGACATGTTAAGGTTGGCCTACAAATGTCAGAATATCGAACACAGCTAATGTGAACTGGTGACCTTGCTAATTTGTTACTGATTTATATGCAGATGGCCCCAGTCATCCCACAATACTAAAGTCAGCTCCTTAATGATAGCATCAGGACTCCTAATTAGGGGTGGGCAAAAAGTCAGTTTTTCTTGAAAGTTTTCTCCTTTTCACCACTGTCAATACATTTTTCACCTATGTTTCCTATGATTGCAACATTTCCCACCACAATATTACTTCTTCTGTTTGCTGAAGTAGAGAAATAAAAAGCTGAAAGTTGTGAGTCCTATAGCAACATATACCTTGAAAAGGTTGTTAGCAGCCTGAGTGCCTTTGTCCTTTGCCCACAACACTAACTTCCTGCTTAGAAACATTAGTACAACCATCCTTGAAAAATAACTGTGGCTTGGGATATTCAGGCAGAGTGAAACATATGATATCAGTTCTTTAAAACCTCCGTGTTTAACAAAAAAAAAAGGGGCAGCATGTAAACCACAAAATTTTGGCAACTTTACTATTCTATAGGTGTACTTTTGCATTATGTTTGTGCAGGCTTTGACTTTTTTCTAAGAACTTAGTAAGTATGGGATGATTGTATAGTAGAAGACCTGTGTAACTTTATTGCTTCAGCACCATCACTTCTAGAGATGGTGGGAGTGTTGGCGGTATGTGTAGGCACTCGATGACTCTGTTTATATCTTACTGCAAACCCAGAGTTATCATACTCCTCTGCAGCAGGAGCCATAGGTGTTATTTTGAATTAACTAAATGTTAAGACACATCATTAATATCACTTATCTGCACCAGAACCCTGGGAACTTTATGTAGTGCTGCTGCTAGTTGGGGCACCTCTGAACTGTTGTTAGTGTGTCTCCCAGTCAGACGTAATTGTGCTTCAATTGGGATCTCATTGAGCAGGTGTCTAGGTGTGAACCTGCTTTTCCATGCTCACAAGCTTTTTGGACAGGTAACAGATAGCAACATGCTTAGATTTTGGATCCTAAGTGAAATAACTCAATACTGTGGACTTCATGAAATACAGGGTTCCTGAGGAGCTGCTACTACTTCTGGGGCTAAATGTTGATGCAATTCTAGTTACTACTACTACTACTACTACTACTAGAGGTGAAGCAGAGTCACTCATCATAGCTAAGTTTTTTGGATGTTGTTGTTGATGCTGCTGGTTCAACAAAACACAAGAGGAATATGTTAGTATCAGTATGATGTGCTATATGATATTTTTTCTGTATGAAAGGCACTTGAGCTAAAAGAGATTGCACTCTTGGTAGGATGCCATTCCTATAGAGCCTGCTAAATTCTATAGCAGGCTCATTTCTAGTTGACCAGCTCTTTGCAAAATGAGGGAAATGTATGAGTGCACCTCTGCAGCTGGTTTGCTGTTTTCATATGAAGTATCTCTGTTCCACCTTCTGTACCTCAGCTTATGTGAGTAACAATGCACACAACTTCTTCAGTGCAAAGTTTTATTCTGAGCAAGAATTTAACAACACCCTTATAGCAAATATAAGAAAAAGAAAGAATTGTACATTCTACTTTGTGTAATATTAGAATGTAACATAATACAAGTTGTAGAGGAACAAGACACCATGAAATACCCATACCAATACTCCCATATTGCCTACCTCGTTGTGACAAATAATTTATTTTCCACATAAAAATCTTTGTACATAGGCATAGGTAGGGGTGGCGCACATATGTTATTCGTTACACTTATCTTAGAATGAATGTCTATTCACAAGTACCTCCTCATTTAGGTGAGTTGGAAAATATGAATTATTTTCCCATTTTAAATTACGAAAAGGTGTTAAGTAAATCCCAAGGTTATATAGGTAAAACTAAGAGGTTTTCGTATTCTGATAATCAAAATGAATAGTGATTGCTACACAACAGGAATGCTCAAAACATATTAAGGGATCTAATTATTACATTTATATGCAGTGTCTGCACAAGTTAATATAGAGTTATTTTCTGAGGAAATATAAAGTCTCATAAGGCAATTGCTCTACCCAAACAAGATATAGAAAAGCTACAGGAAGCAACACTGGTCTTCAAGCAATATTCTCTGCATCAAATGTCACAGTCTACTAGGAGTTATTTTAAAATCTCAAACATAGACATAAAGAAAGAAGCAATTGCCCTAGGAGTTGCAGTTCCTTTAAAGTACCAGAAGATAAACAACACCGAACAATTTCTATGTTCTTCTTTTCAAGAACAGAAGAAAGGCACAATGACATGCCAACTTATAAAACTCATACATTCAGTAAGTGTTCAATCTCAGCTTAAATGCATGCATTATGAATAACAAAAATACACTATTAATGTATTAAGGACCAGAGGAGTGCAGTGCACAATAAATTGTAAAGCAATGTGTTGCATCCCCTCTAGTCTTTAAACCGCTGAGTGCCAGAAAGAAATCCATTGCATTGCAATGCAATTGGATACCTATCTGGGACTCATAGAGTTAAGGGGATATAGGTTAGTGTTATTCTCAATTAGCTATTTGTGTACTAGTCAATAATATATCCACATTAGTTTTGTGACCCATTATGTTATAAAGTAGAATAGATGGAAACAGTACTTTCACTCTTATTATTTGTTATGCTTCATATTTTTGAAAGATGCATTTTTTTATTTTGTTCTTTAGTTCATGGAAAGGTCAAGATGAAGTTACTTGCACTTTTATTCTTCACCTCATCTTTTAACCCTTTGAGTGCCAGAGGGGTATGCAACGCATTGCTTTGCAATGAGTTGTGTACACCTCTGGCACTCAAAGGGTTAAAGGGATAGTAATACTTCGTTTTCACTTTATTTTATTTTGTAGGCAGTAAAAAAACATGAAGAATGATATAAGTCTTATCTCTAAAACCTTTATGGTTTAAGAGATATTCACAAGCAATGTTTCCCCTCCAGCCCCTTTTACCTAGTGTAAGCAATCTCTTCTCAGATGTGGAATGCAGTCCATAGACTGGACAGATAACAGCAGGGGACAATCTTCTTTATATGAAAACAATGAAAACCCTGCCCCCCTTGACAAGCTTTTCAGGTTTTTCCCTTATCTTAATTGAAAATTGTCCCTCTCTGCAGTCTACCTGGGCACCTCCCTTCTGATCTGGCTGTACAGTGTGACATCAGTAAAAAGGGCGGGAGGGGGATACTTTGTCATTGAATTACTCCTGAACTGCAACTCTGACAGAACTGAAATAACACTCTCCATGGCCCAAATACTATGATGATTAATTAGAGCTGCTTTTATTATGAAACATTACTATCCCTTTAATGCAAGCATCCTTTCTATGTCAGTCATCTCCTTCAGGTCTTATAGTTTGTCATAAGATAATTATTTTAAGGAAGAATTGAAAACCATAGTTCAAAATCCTAGAAGCTTTTAATAATGAATTGTTGACAAAATATATTTTTCATTGCAATAGCTTTAATATGAATACATTCTTGTAAAACACGGAAATTAAAAAATGTAGGTTAACGACTAATTTTTTCTAAAATGCAGTTAATGTGTTAATATTTGCTTTAAAGATGTAATGCATTTCATACCCCCCTGGTCCTTAAAGGGTTAACTGATGATATCTAAGCTGTTATTGACTCTTTCCATTGATATAAAGTAAATTATTTGATACTAAAAATGAATTAAAATGTTTCACAAGTCTAGATAGACACATTACCTATAAAATTAAACAAAGCTTGTGTTTCTTAAGATGCTGGAAAAGATTAATAAGTACTGTAACTGTATACTGAATAGAACTTAAAGGGGATTTATCACCCCTACAAAAGTTAGGCTTATTATGTGGAGTTAATATAGATAATGCTGAAAATGTTATTGATTTAAAAAATAAACAACAACAACAACAACAACAACAACAAAGCTATTTGGGATAAAACAATAGCTTATAGAGTGCCCTTCACCTTACTTCTGCATACAAGTCTGTTGCTGCACTGCCCCTGCTCCCTTCCCACTACCCAGCCTCCTCAGATGACAGAGGCTGTCTCTCTGTAAGCTGGAGTGGTCTCATTGGCTAGATATCGATCTCTGCCAATGAGATTGCCCCAGTTTACAGACAGAAGGAGCAGGGGCAGTGCGGCAATCTGCAGCAATGGAAGTGTATGCGTAAGTAGGGTGCAGGACACTTTATAAGCTTTATAAGCTTTTTAACCCAGATCAATAACGTTTTCAGCATTATCTATATATACTCTACATAATAAGCCTAACTTTTGTAGAGGTGATAGATCCTCTTTAAATATAATTATAGATACATTACATTATGGGTACATTAATCTACTATTTAAAATGTAAGATAGTATTCAGTAAGGAAAAAGTCCCATTGTCCCCACAGCAATTATGATGGGAAACTAGCAATTTGTTTCATGTGCTATATCATTTTTGATAATATCAGCAAGGCACATGGGTCACGGAGTTAAGCTGGAAGAACCTGTATTTCCTGGGATGTGATCTTAAACACCTCAGAGGACAGTTCTATAAATAATCAGTAGATGACAGTCTACACTAAGCTAAGTAACCATACCTGTAAAGTGCTCCACTGTGCATGTTCCTTAAGTAAATTATGACCATAAATTCTCTTTATTTTGGAACGTTATAAACTAATATCCCCAGATCTACTAATCTGATTTACTAGCTTTAAAAAAACATGCTGTATTCACTGTGGCCCTGCCAGTTTTTGTGAGAATTCATAAGATAGTTTGGGTTGTAGGTCTGGCTAACCTTTCCCATAGCTCTGAATGGGATATTTCAAGCAGTTTGATACTGAGAAACTGTATAACCAATTTTTATGCAGGGTTTAAGGTGGAAATATGGAAATAAGTCATTATGCTTAATTTCCGTATGGAAATAAGCCATTGTCAATGTGATGAATGGAAATGTCTAAACCTGGTGAAGGAATGTCGGATGGATATCAATGTGTGCAAATTTATGTCAGACCGATGGGGATTTGATGTAGAAGACACTTTAGTGCATACTGTCGATGTGCCTTTCAATACTGCTCCAGACAGGACATCAACATTTTGAGGCCTCTTAGGCCTTTAGTGAATCTTCCCCAAGCTGTGTTCCAAACTGTGTTATAGTTCTCCTGTCTGCAGTGCACCTTCCATCAATGGCCAAATTGTTAAAATAACCCCATTTGCAATGTATTTAATGCTAAAGACATTTCCAGGGAACAACAGAGCAAAACATTGTAAACAACACTAACATCCAAGTAGTTAACTAAATATTTAATCATTTTATTTTGTGGTGGAAAAAAGTCAAAATGAGTGAGTATAAGAGTTATGGACTAAACAGGTAAACAGGCAAAACTATGGGGTGCAAATTAAAAGGGGGATTGGCAAGAGGACAGGGAAAGTGCAGGATCAGATAAAAAAAAATAGCTACAATATGGGGGAAAGAGTTTGATATGGAGGAAAAAGAGAGCTGAGAACAGTGTGAGGAATAAATTACTAACCGTGGGGTAAAAAAGGAGTGGGAAGACTGAGAAAGAATGAGAGAAGTAGAGGAAGTAAGATGAGTTGCATTGAAATGCTTTGACTTCTCTGTATAGAACTGGTTTTCTACATATAACATACATAGATATGAAAGAATATTTGCATTAATTTCTTCATATATCAGTTGGATAACATATATACGGTATAGTGAATGAACAGAAGGAAAATCTAAATCAAATCAGTATTTGGTATGAACATCCTATGCCTTCAAAACACCATCAATTCTTATAGGTACACTTGCACAAATTCATGGATTTTGTAGGCATATAGTCAGGTGTATGATTAAACAATCATGTCAAACAGATACTAATGATCATCAATGTAATATGTATGTTGAAACACAATCATTAACAGAGACAGAATCAGCTGTGTAGGAGGAATAAAACAGCCAAACTCAGCTAACAAGATGAGGTTGCTGAAGACAGTTAAATGTCAAAAGTCATACACTAAGACTGAGCACAGCAACAAGACGCAAGGTAGTTATAGTCATAAATGTGTTTGCACACCCCTTTGTTCTTTAAATGTATGGTTAAAGTTAAACATAATAGTTTCTTTGGATTTCTATATTTTCAATTTTTTCTCTAAGTTATACATTTCAAATGTTCAATATTATTAGAATACTAGTATACATAGCCCATCCTACCCCCAGTTCTGTAACATAAATACAATTATAATGACCCTATAAGAAACCTAAGCTTCCCCCTTAATACCATATAGCAGAACTGGTAAATACAATTATGCCCACAAAAAAACACAACCCAATGAGTACCATATAGATCTACCAACTTCATGCTCCTGGTTCCGGATCCCAAAGAAATCAAAGGGGATGGACACAAGCTAACATGTTCTCTGTACCAACATGCATGTAATTCCAGAATTGAAGCATTTGCTTCAGTGATTGATTATTGATAAATGCGTGAATATATCTGTAAAGATCATAGTAATCAGCAGAATACTGGATATGCTGTTTCTGTTTCCATTGATTGAGTAATTCTAGCTTTAATGTTCCTGTTTTAGATAAACAATCATTAAGAGCAATGACAAGTTTTAGTAATTCTCTCTTTGTAGTTCTAAGTGAATACAAAATGTATTGAGTTGCATTTTAAAACAGGTCTCCATGTCTCAGCATGACTAATTCAACATATTTCTGGATCCTGATGTCTTTGTACCAACTGGCATATTATTTAGATTTTTATACAGAAGTGACAACCATTATTATACTTTGTATGTTCTTTATTATGATGACCTGCAAGATGAAAGCATAAACAGAAGCAAAAGGAAAAAAAAAATTAACAGATGACTGTGCATTATGTGCACCTGTTCAGACTCATGTTGTGTACTTAATCAAACAGCCAATTGATTTCTGTGCTCCTAATCTAGAGCACTTTTATGGCTGAGTGGAGAGCAATAGAAACCTGATTAACCACACAGGAAGTGCCTAATCTTGATTTCATTGTACTCTGTGCTCTTGTTCATATACTTAACTAATAGGTACCCAAGTAGGGACAGAGTTCACACACTTAGTTATACAAAGTTTATATTCTCAAATGTGACCTAAACAGGACAGTAAATCAAAGCGCATATATGCACATTCAGGGCCATATCTAGGTTCAATTATTTTTAGAGGAGCACTTGACTAAGTAAGAGTCTATCATACAGCAGTCAGGTATATATATATATATATATATATATATATATATATATATACATATGATTACTGTGTATAAGAAGAGGGACGTAGGATTCCTTCATATTAGTATAGCTAAATAATTACTAGGCAAAACAGAAGGGTTAAACAGTGATACTCCTTCTGAGTAGGGGTGGGAGAAAAGTGAGAAAAATTTCCAGAAAAACGGCCAATTTTTCTCTTTTTCGTGTTTTTTCCTTTTCTCCAGTGCAAATTTTTCCTCCTTTTTGCCTATTCCAACACATTTTTCTCCTATTCTAATACATTTTTCTCATATTCAACACATTTTTCTCATATTTCAACACGTTTCGCCTATGTTTCCTATAGTGCAACATTTCCCAGCACAATATTAGTTCTTCTGATGTCTGTAATAGAGAAATAAGTATTTGAAAGTCAAAGTTGTGAGTCCTACAGCAACATATACCTTGAAAAATTTGTTAGCATACAGAGTACATTTGTTCTTTGTCCGTAACACTAACGTCCTGCTTAGGTGACACTGGCACAAGTTCATTATGATGTCAAGTGATTAAAACAAATAAATTACAACCTAAAATGTGGCAGATGTGTATGTATTTCCCCTTGTATGCCACCTATTGCTGAGTGGGGCTGTTGAGGAGTTCCTGGTTCCTGCTTGATGTTATTCCTGCCTGCTAGTCCTAGCTATTACAGTTCTGACATATTTCTCTGTGTGTTTTTCTCACCCTGACCTGTGGCAGATGTGGAAGATACTTTGTACGGACCTCATCTGGACCTGAGTGGTGTACTTGCTTATTATTTCTCAATAAAGCTTTTTAACCTTACCTGACTGTCTGAGTGTTCTGTACAAAAACCGTGACACCATATTCCTACAAATCAATGTTTCTTCAGGGCTTGGGCCCAACACAAATAAACCCTATAAATCAGTGTTTCCTCAGGGCTTGGGCCTGATTCGACTCTAACAAGTCTAAGTCCTACAAATCAATGTTTCCTTAGGCCTTGAGCCTGCCTCTGCTCTCGGAAGTTTAAGTCCTACAAAACAATTTTTCCTGAAAGCTTGTGCCTAAAAAGTGTAAGTCCTAATGTTTCCTCAGCACATGTGCCTAACAAATCTAAGTCCTACAAAATAAATGCTCCTTCAGGGCTTGTGGCTAAGAAGTGTAAATCCTACAAATCAATTTATTTTTAGGGCTTGCTTTTTTTTTTGCTAACCTGAGTCCTGAACAATGCACAGCTCACACACACACACACATCTCTCTCAGTTTTTCTTTAAGTCTGCTTCTATGCCACCTACTAGCCATTGTTTATATATATAGAAATAAAGAAATCATTATAAAAGGTTAGGTGAAGGAGAGGGATCATCATCATTTATTGCACACCCTGCATCAACCATGGCTGCAGTCAGTTTTTAGACTACCATTTTAGTCATACATCCCTGCACTGCTCTTAAATCCTTTTACCCTGCCCTTAGCGACTGTGTGTTTGCTGGACATTACTCAACTACTGTATGTATGTTTTTACTCTAAAGTACACTATAGAACTGATTGTGTGTGATGTCTTGCCTTGGTCCTCTAAAAATACTCTATGTCATCAAGCATCAATCTGCCAAGTCACACCTTACATCAGAGGGGGGCCTTGCCTCTGTCACATTAAATACCAATTTTTTATTTACTAACTGTCCCCCCATCCCAGTCATAAAAAAAACAAACAAACAAAAAAATCCCTGTTCAAGTGATTCTTTCTCCAGACTCCATTAACACACACTAACTCAGACTGTGGGAAATAAACCAACATTTTCTATTGGTTGGTGTAAATTCAGACTTCCTATTGATTTCAATGCAATGAATTAGATTAAAAAAAGTGGAAAAACAGCACTTTTCACTGGAAATTTCCTGCTAAGCGGGAAGTGCCATGTTTTGTCTATTTCTTTGTGAGGCAAAAACGTTTGCCCATTCCTAACCACCACATCCACCACTAGTCTTGTTAATGCAATTAAGTAGGGATGGGTGAAAGTTTTCCCCTCAAAAAAGAATCAGGAGAAAAATGGCACTTTTTGACAAATGGGACATTTTTCACAAAACGTGATGTATTTTAGCCTAGCTTCTTTCATTGAAATCAATAAAAAGATAATTTCTCCCCACCACATGGCATGTTGCTCTTCTTTTCCTGCAGGCATATAAAAGGGTGTTAGGTCCTCATAGCATGATATTCTGTGTTTGTGAGAGGAAGAGAAAGTAAAATATTTTTGCACTAGAGAAGTGGTGTTGAAGCTTAGTTTAGTTGTAGGAATTAAGGGCTTGATCCATATGTTGGAGTAAAAATGTCGGTAGGGCAAAATGGATACTGACCGACAAAATAGAATGTCTTGGTCGGTATTCAAATGTCCTACGGGCTTTAAGCACAACAGACGTTAGGCCACAAAACTGCTGTTGTGGCCAAACGTCCATTTTGTGTGCTAAGTTGTCGGTACCTTCCGGACACCACGGGCCGAAAGCAGAAGCATCGGATGCTAGTCCGGGCTTCCGCATCACTGAAGTGCATGCGCCGGCGTCACGCCAGCGTGCGCACATCGGCGTCAGCGCTCTGACGTCACTCTGGGAGGCCCTATATGTAGAGCGCTTGAATCTTGTTCGGCGCTGAGTTATTGAAGTTCGTTCAAGCTACTACTTCTCCAGAGTATTCCAGCTTGCAATGCGGATATTTGACTTGGGCCCGTCTGACTTCTCCTCCTCGCCTCTTCCTTACTACTCCTGCTTGATCCTTGCCAGCACTTGACCCTTGGATCAGTGAGTCCAATCTATTGCTGCCTGCCTTTGTACTTGGCTTACTCGGACCACCTCCTCCTGCCCCAGTGCCTGCTCTAGAAATTCTGCCACTAGCCTGCCACGCTCTCCAGCTTCACCACCCAGGTAAGCACTGCACAGTCAGATCCCCTAGCCTGCCACGCTCTCCAGCTTCACCACCCAGGTAAGCATTTCACAGTCAGACCTCCTAGCCTGCCACGCTCTCCAGCTTCACCACCCAGGTAAGCTCTGCTCAGTCAGACTCCTTATCCTGCCACGCTTTCCACTTCTGTACCCAGGTAGCCCTGCACTACCTGCCTCACTCCCAAGCACAGTCCTCTGTAGTGACTCTCCACTGTCTGTACCTCATACCCTACCACGCCTCCCAGCTACCCCACCCAGGTAACCCTGTGTTATCTGCCACGCATCCGAGCACGCTTTCCTGTCCTTACCTCCTATGCTAGTTCTCAAATGCAAATTATTGTAGATCTTGTATCCTCTGCATATCTTATTACATTGCATGTTGTGCCTTGTCCTGCTTCCTCTCCTTGGATTATCATCTGTACGGGTTTTCCTAAAGATTGCCTAGGGTTCCTAATCCTTCTCTCCACCCCTTGCATCCTATAGGGGTGCTGACATAAGTTCCCAAAACACCGCTAATTAAAGGCAGTTTTGGGAACTTCAAAGGAAAAACTAACGATCGTTGTCTAACATACTGTCAAGTACCGATCATTAAATAATCTGTGTTACCTTCCCTGACATCCACTGCCTGTCTCCTTCTATGTCCATTCTTTCTTCTATCTTTTCTTGTCTCTTCTGTCTTCTTGCTGTAAAACAAAAAAAAAGTTTAAGTTAAAAGCATATATATCCGGCACACTAATACATAGTATAACCCCTTGAGTGACAGAGGTGTATGCACGCATTGCAAAGCAATGCGTTGTGTACCTCTCTGGGGCCCAAAGGGTTAAAGTATGTAGTAGTGTGCCAGTTGTTAAAATACAAGTGTTCCCATGCATAATAAATGTATTTAATTTATTCAAAGGCAATCATATTAACATAAGTAAAATAAAATGATACTTAGCTTTCATATATATATATATATATATATATTTGTCGCTGTCTCCGCCACTTTTTGAGGCCTCTGAGGTGGCGTTGGAGACATAATAATGCGCCACACCCCCTCTCTTCTTGTCCACGGGCTGATGCCCTCTCCGGTCTCAGGGAATTAGAATTGAGGCTGCCCTTATATATGGGAAGCTTTACTTTTAATTCACTCATAGCCATTGGCTGGGATATGCTTATGCACCTCGCAGCAAATCAGCTTTGAGCGGCTGTGCTTTAAACTAATTGACTGGGAGATGTGTAAACCTCAGTTCTAATTTCCTCAGACCAGAGTGGCCATTGGTCCATGGACAAGAGGAGAGGGAGGGTGTGGCGCATTATTCTGTCTCCGCCGCCACCTCAGCGGCCTCACACGGCAGTGGAGACAGCGACAAATATATATATAAATACTGAGTATCATTTTATTTTACTTATAGCAATATGATTGGCTTTGAATAAATTAAAAACATTTATTATGCATGGGGGCATTTGTATTTTAACAATTGGCACACTACTACATACTTTAACCCTTTGGGTCCCAGAGAGATACGCAACACATTGCTTTGCAATGCGTTGCTTACCCCTCTGGCACTCAAGGGGTTAAACTATGTATTAGTGTGCCGGATATGTATGCTTTTAACTTAAACTTTTTTTTTGTTTTACAGAAAGAAGATAGAAGAAGAAGACGGAAGGGAAGAGAGAGAAGGAAGAAGGACAGAAGATAGGAAAGAAGAGGACCAGGAAGCTGAGGACTCTGCTGGACATCAGGATTAATGATAAGTGTTACTTGTAATGTGATGTTTTTAACTTAGTAGGGTTAACCTTATGAATGCCGGAAGGGTAACTATACCCCACTGGCACTCCCAGGGTTAATTCTACTAACCTCTGACATATTTTTCATCCTTTGGATGTATTTATAAAGGGCTTAGAGCCCTATATAAATACATCCACTGAAGACTTTGTTTTTTTTTTTACTTCATGTTCCTGCGTTGGCTGTTTAAAGGGATAGTAATACTTCGTTTTAACTTTATTTTATTTTGTAGGCATTAAAAAAACATGAAGAATGATATAAGTCTTATGTCTCAAACCTTTATGGTTTAAGAGATATTCACAAGCAAAGTTTCCCCTTCCCGCTCCTTTTTCCTAGTGTAAGTCATCTCTTCTCAGATGTGAATCTGGTTGTAAGACCAGACAGATAACAGGAGGGGACAATCTTCTTTGTATGAAAAGAATGAAAGCCCTTCCCCTCTTGACAAGCTTTTCAGCTTTTTCCCTTATCTTAATTGAAGATTGTCCCTCTCTGCAGTCTACCTGGGCACCTCCCTTCTGATCTGGCTGAAGGGGGGGGGGGATACTTTGCTTGTGAATATCTCTTAAACCATAAAGGTTTGAGAGATAAGACTTATATCGTTCTTCATGTTTTTTTAATGCCTACAAAATAAAATAAAGATAAAACGAAGTATTACTATCCCTTTAAACAGACGATAAGGGACTCAAGTTAAAAAAAATAGGTCGTAACTTTCCTGCGATAACTTGAGTCCCTTATCGCCTTTTCTTGGCTAACACAGACATTTGAATTGCTATTCATGGTGTTATCATCATTTTCAATGGATGAAAACACCTCTTAACTTTTTGCTGGCATTTTTTAACAGCACAGACATTTGCATAGCTTACTGTACTGGAAAAAAATGCCGTCAGCAGAAAAAACAGCCATCTCCACATTTGGATCGAGGCCTAAATATGTTGTATTAGGAGAGTGTGTGGGACTCTTCGAGATAGGAAGGGAGAAAGGAATTTGACCTCAAATATCCCAAAATTCAGTGTGACTGATTCGGAAGACACATGCAGCCATATTCCAGGTTTCTTCCTGATATGGCTGTTAACTCTGTACTATGGGAGTCTGGGGTTGTGAGAAGGAAGTAAAGGAGTTTTACCTCATATACCCCCAAATTTATGCATAATCGAGTAGACAAAGGCAGCTGTAATCCAAGTTCCTTTTTGATCTAGCTGTTATCTCTGTCATAGGAGTCTGGGTTGTGAGAAGGGAGCAAAGTAGACTTAACCCAATTACCCAAAATCTCTGTGTGTCTGAATGGAAACACAAAGGCAGAGGTGATCCAAGTTTCTTCCTGCTCTGGCTGTTATTTCTGTCCTAGGGGTGTCTTTGGGTGTGAGAAGGGAGCAATGGAGGTTTATCCCAAATACCCCAAATTTTGTATGACCAAGTAAAGACAGACAGCTGTGGTCCAAGTTCCTTCCTGATCTGGCTGTTAGCTCTGTCATATGGGAGTCTAGGGGTGTGAGAAGGGAGTGACAAAGAATTACCCCAAATGCCCCAAAATTATGTGTGACTGACTGAGAAGACTCAGGCAACTGTGACAAAGTTTCTTCCTGATCTGGCTGTTATCTCTGTCCTAGGGTAATATGGGTAAAAGAAGCAGTTGAACAGGCAGTTTGCTTTTTGTACCTTATTGACAATGATAGAGATAGGGGGACAGTTAATTAAAATAAATAAATACAATAAAATAAAACATTGACAGGTGACAGAGACTGATACCCTGATGTGTTCTGTGACAGGCAGACTGATACCTGATAAGATGGAGTAATTAGAGATTCAAGGTAAGACATCACACACTATTAGTTCTATTGAGTACTTTACAGTAAAAACACAAACAGAGTATATGAGTAATGTCCAGCAAACACACAAGGGGTAGGGGGAGGTGAAAGGATTAGGAGCAGTGCAAGGAAGTGAGATAAATGGTAGTCCAAAAACTGACTGCCATGGTTGCTGCCATGGTGATCCTTCTCCATGGAAGATGTAGTTTGTCAAAGTTCCACCAAAGGTTCCACCACCACCAGCACTAATAATAAACCATATAAAAGTACTGAAGGTGGCAATGAGTCACATTTCACTGTTGATGGCAAAAAGGGCACAGCCATCCTGTCAGTTATCATCAAGATCATCACTGCTTCCAAGTCTCAAGCCACACATACTATGTTGAGTAGCCAGCAGCAACACAGGTTATCAGCAACTACAGCCTTATCTTTGAGTGCCTCTGCTGCTCTTGGAAATGCAGAACCTGTGAAACCTAGTAGTACAAATTCAGCAACATCTAGCCACAGTAGTAAAAGTAGTATGAAGATACTTCACTCAGGAAACAAAAGATAAGCATGTTGCTATCTGTTGTCTGTGTAAGAAGCATGTGAGCAGGGGGGGAAGAAGACTTTCCCCTTGGCAATTCCTCAATGAGTTTGCACCTGAAGCACAACCACAGGTCTGACTGTAAGACACACACACCATCAACTGACCAGAGTGCCACAACTATCAGAAGCACTCCTAAAAGTTCCCATACATAATAGAAATTATGTTAATGTGTTAGAGAATGTGCAAAGATTTTCTGCTCCTGCTGCAAAGGAGTATGTAGTATGAGTAGGAGTTTGTTTTTTGAGATGACAAGGGTGAGAAAGTGCCTACACACACCATCTCCACCCCACCACCTCCATAAGTCATGTCATTAAAACAATAAAGTTACACAGTTCTTCTACTATGTACTGCCATCCCACACTTACTAAGTTCTTAGAAAGAAGTCAAAACCTTGTAAAAAATAATTCAAAATTATGCCTATGGAATGATAAACTTGCCAAAATGTTGGCGGTTAACATGCTGCCCTTTTCTTTTGTTAAAAACAGAGGCTTTAAAGAACCATCATGAATTGAACACTGCTGTAATATCCCAAGCCACAGTTATTTTTAAAGTATGGTTGTGCCAGTGTAACTTTAGCAAGAAGATAGTGTTGTGGGCAAAGGACAAAGGCACTCAGGCTGCTAGCAATTTTTTCAAGGCATATGTTGCTGTAGGACTCAAAACTTTTACTTTCAGTTCTTTATTTCTCACTTCAGCCCCCAGAAGAAGCAATATTGTGGTGGGAAATGTAACAGTCATAGAAATATGGCAAAGTTCAGGTGGGCAATGTATTGGCAGTGAAGAAAAGGAGAACAATTTATGTATAGTCTATGGTGAAAACATCTGAGAAAACAGGTAAAAAATATATATATATTTTTTTTGCTAAAAGTCCTGCGGGAAAATGTCTGTGACTTTTTTGCACATCCCTACAATTAAGTTAAACAGTCCTTTTATGTACTGCCAATCCATGCTTACTGAGTCAAAAATGCACAAATATAATCAAAAAGAATGCCTGTGGAATAGCAGACTTACACAATGTTAGAGGTTGAGATGCTGACCTGTATATATACATATATACATGTGTAATATATATATATATATATATATATATATATATATAATGTCAAATGAATAACTTTTTATTGGTAATTAGAGAGAAAAAAAATATAATATAAATGTAAAGTTTAGAACTGATAAGGAGTTAATGTGAGGGGAGGGGGCACTGGCAGAACAGGGGACTGGGGAGAGAGACAGGATCACAGTACATAGATGCACGTGTAAAAATATAATGTGAGAGATAAGTAAAACATATATCACAGCAAAATAGATAGAAGGACATATTATATCAAATTTTGGTAGAGTGACAGGAATCTCAAGTCCTTATTCAGTCTAGTGTGTTTGGTGTTGAAGTGGCTGATCATATTAATTTCAAATGTCTTTCTCTACTGTGTATTCTTGAAGTTCCCTCTGAGTATTTTGATTTTAAGGTTATGGATGGAGTGGTTACCTTGGCTGAAATGATGACCGACTGGGGTATGGTTTTTAGTTTTATGGCATTTCTTAATAGATTGTCTGTGTGTATACATCGTTAGGTTTAGGAGCGGTTGGTGGAAAAGCCCCCCCCCCACACTCCTGCAGTATCATTTTCAGCAGCAGTGGTCCAATGGGTTTCTGGCATCATGGTGTGCCCAGTCACTCTGGCAACGCCTTGAAACATTTGCTAGTAAACAAAAAAACAATTAAAAAGCTGCTTTGGCAACTTAAGCTGGTGTTTTAGATAAGTAATTGCAAACATTTGTATGCTTTCTACAATTAATACTTCAGGTTATTAGAGACTTAAAATCATTACACAGTTTTCTGGTGTTGATTCTTATTGTCATTTATGGACATTGTTCATCAAGTTTTTGCTATTTATCAGGAACACATATGCAGTGCTGATGCAATGTATCCAATGTAATATCATGTCTACTTATAACTTTTAAATAAAGCATATAAATATGAATACAAATTTACAATTTTCACAAGACATATCATAAACAAGTAAATCTTAAACCAAGAATTTTTCCTCACACCAGACATCTAAATGGAAATTATAAAAAGCTTAAGGGAAAGAGTAATTTAAATAAGGAGACAGCTGTGTTAGTGACAGTAATTTATTAATGGCCAATAGAAAACAGACCATATGGACTATAAAGTAAACATTGTAAACTTTTGAATAGTTTATACAGAAAACAATACATAACTGACAAAAATAACACTTGCAGCTTTTATTTATATTAGGTTTGTATTATTAATTAAGCATCAGTTACTGTAAATATACATTAATTTATTAAAACAATTTAAAGGACCTGTTTGATAATACAGGACAATTGTGACATGTAAATTGATTCTTGCAACCTGAGTTCTGTATTCATGTACTTAGTTGGGGTGTGGGTAGGGATGTAGAAATCTGCCAGTGCAGTCTTCAACTCCAGTAGAATGCTGGAAAGCTTCAAGCACCTCCACACAGCAAAAGCAGGGAAATTTAATAAAGTGAGATAATTTCTTCTGTGCTTTGCTTAATATATAAACATCTACTGCACCCTATCTTAGAAGTGGCATTAAGCATAAAATTGTATGCATATCTAGCTTAGTAAACTGGCATTAGGCAGATGTATTGCTAAGAATATGTTATATTGCCTAGTTTTACACAGAATTGTTGTAGTATGTCCCCACAAATACATGTTATTAATATAAAGGAAAAATATACTGAGGAGTTGTTATAGTATATTTAAATAAGGTTCTGAGGTCCTTAATAGCAAAGCAATGCAGTTTGTCTACTTTGGTTTAATATGGTGGGGCCTCAAAAATATACAAATGATTACCAAATAAAATATAAGACTGTGTTGTATGGTAATATTAAGCTAATGGGTCTCCTCCCTTTCTTCTTAATTTCCCAGTTACTTATCTTGAAGTATATTTTATTCAAGAAAAGCAGGATTAGTTAGTGAGAAGAGTAAAATTATTAAGATGTATTGTTATTAAATAATTATGATACTTTAAATAATTAAGATATATTGATATTATTAAAACTGTATTTGTAAAAAATTGATGTGAAAGTCACAGTGAAACAGGTGCATGGTTAATTAACCCATTGAATGTCAGAGGGGTGCACAATGAATTGCTTGGTTGATACATCATTTCCAGTGATGTGCCATATGCTAATGAAGGCTTCAATTATATTTCATATGCTAAAGAGGCTTTGTCCAAGGAAATGTTCAGTTTCACTTTGCCCAGAAATAGAAGTATGAATATCCCCTAAACTAGACATCTGCTGGACTTTTGTTTAACGTGACATATAGGCAGTTTTAAATGCAGTTTGCATATAAATTACATTTTGCACATTTGAAATGTTATTACTTAAAGTGGAACTTTCACCTTTACTGAATTAAATATGACGTTGTATTTCTGCGATATAGCAGGTTATAATCTATTTTGATAAGTGTAACCTATCTATAATTTGGACATTTTCAGCCTGTTCATTGTAACAGTATTTTTTTCCATAAATTTACTATTACAGTATACTTGCAGCAAAGTCACTTCATCTAGCATTGTTTTATATTATAACCTTATAAATACACAGATTCGCATTATGTTATATGTAAAAAAAAAAAGTTCTATTGCATGGTAAAATGAGTCACAGAACTCTTTACTGGAACATGGCTAATTAAAATGTTACTAATTTTTTTGCATATTGTCTAATTAGTTTTACTTTAACCCCTTAAGGACCCTTGATGGGGGAGCCAGGAATTCCATGATGGTCCTGGTACGTCATTGGTCCTTAAAGCAAATCCAGCCATGACGTACCAGGACCATCATGGAATTCCTGGCTCCCCGTGCGGCTGCACGCCGTTCGAGGAGTCCGGAATCGGATTTAAAAAAAATATACTCCGTGGTCCATAAATGACCGCCACTTGCATGTGCGGCCAGTCCTTAAGGGGTTAAATAAGACTGCATTGGGGATCTTTTAAATGGTTGTTATCCAAAATACATTCATCAATTAAAAATCTCAAGTGAAATGGGTAACAATACAGTAGTTTCTTTAGTTATACTTCACTTCTATGAATCAGATTAATTCTATTCAACATGCGTAATGTACATTGAATGTAATATATGTAAGGTTTGTAAGTTAAGTATTATATTTTCACTGTCAGTGATGTATGTGGACTTTTATCTATGAGATATTCTGATAAAATAATTCTAAAATGTAGCAATACATTTTAAGCTTTTATTCTGGCTCACAGCAGCATAGAATAGAGAAATGTTTCCTTTAATTTACCCCCTGCTAAAATTTAAATAGCTATGTCAAATATCACAAACTTGATTTGTGGAAATGTATTTTATCAACAGGTGTTCAGGTCTAAAAGCTGAAAAGGATTTCTTTAATGCTAGTGAATATTGCCCTTTAGAAATTTTCCAGAAAAAAAGCATATTACACTTTTTAAAAATGTGTCCCTTGACAATATGATATATTCAACTAATATAATATATATATCAAATGAATAAGTATTTAATAATACATTTTTATTGGTAATTAGAGAAAAAAATGTAGTTTAGAACTGATAAGGAGTTAATGAGAGGAAGGGGGGACTGGCAGCACAGGGGACAGGGGGAGAGAGACAGGATCACAGTACGCAGATGCAAGTGAAAAATATAATGTGAGAGATAAGTAAAACATGTATCAGATCAAAATTGATAGAAATGGTTGACTAGTGGAGCAGCCCTGGTACCTGAATTTTAAAGTACTTTGAAATTCCTAATTGTTGTGGGGGCAGTATTAAAACACACTTCAGTGCATTTATCCAGAAAACACATATGTGTTGTTCTGGACATGACACTTGTCAGTATATGTCCTATTGAAGGCTGATATAAAGTACAACACACTCAAACCTGAAGATAATGCACTAGGAGTGCCTCTTGTTCTTTTTACTTTTTCCACATAATTTATGATTTATACTTCATACTGAGAACAGTTACCATTTACAGTACTTCAAAGATACTTGTATATGGTGGCTGACAAAATCATTTTCTAGTTTCCTACAAAGTGTAAGAGCAATACATCAAAGGAAAAATATAGTCTAGTTAAATTGCCTGTTAAAATGTAAATGAGACATGGATTTAAGAAAACCCATATCTCAACTTCCTAATATTTTGTTCAGTAGTATTAAAAGAAACATCATTTTATTTTAACTCTTTAAAGAACAGAGATTTGTACCATGTTTCACTTTATAAAGGTTTAAGTATATTTGATACACAATTCCAGGCAAAATAATATGAAATCTATTTTAATAACCACAATTATAATGTGATCTTGGTGCCAGTAAAGACTTTAAAGGGATAGTAATACTTCGTTTTATCTTTATTTTATTTTGTAGGCATTAAAAAAACATGAAGAATGATATAAGTCTTATCTCTCAAACCTTTATGGTTTAAGAGATATTCACAAGCAAAGTATCCCCCCCGTTCAGCCAGATCAGAAGGGAGGTGCCCAAGTACACTGCAGAGAGGGACAATCTTCAAATAAGATAAGGGGAAAAGCTGAAAAACTTGTCAAGGGGGGCAGGGCTTTCATTGTTTTCATACAAAGAAGATTGTCCCCTTCTGTTATCTGTCTGGTCTTACAACCAGATTCACATCTGAGAAGGGATGGCTTACACTAGGAAAAAGGGGCGGGAGGGGGAAACTTTGCTTGTGAATATCTCTTAAACCATAAAGGTTTGAGAGATAAGACTTATATCATTCTTCATATTTTTTTAATGCCTACAAAATAAAATAAAGTTAAAATGAAGTATTACTATCCCTTTAAATAGTTAAGGAACAACTAGTATACAGAGCTTTCTCAGTAGGTCAGCTCTTCTCAAGTGAAGGAAGATGGAACTTTCTAAGGGCCCCAGTGGTTTAATGGTAAAGCTGAACAAGGGTCAGAAAAGTGACTTGAGACATTCTCTTGCTTATCACTGTACTGTCTATAAACTGTGGGGATGGACTTTTTTTAATTGCATTCATCTTTGCCCTCCCAGTGGCTGACAGAAGCTGTTTTATTGTTACACAGTGCAGACCCCTTTTTGTTAGTACAGCATAATTCTCCTTTCCAGGGTTTTATGTGAATGAGGCACAGGCATCTGCTACACAGTTCAGTCTGTTCTACTGCTGGGTGCTGGCCAAAACACATATTATGAACAGCAACTGTTGCTTTGTCTTGGCGCCCAGTATCAATGGGAATCATACTGCACTGTAATTTTGAGAGGAATGGATGAATGTGATAAAGTTCAAGTTGCATTACTGTGGTGTAGGTGTGTAGTGTTTAATTTAAATAAATATTTCCCTTCCCCCCTACCACTGCACTAATTGATGTGTATACTCAGTTAGGTAATGTTCCCTATCCAGTATGTTTTGCTTTGCCCATAAAATTACAACTTTGTAAATTGAGTGAAAAGGCCAATTTTATATAAAATGCTCAACTCTTACTTTATATGTGAATGGCTAATCCTCTCTTTACATGTCTTGCCATTGTCTTTTTCGCACACTGCAAAGATATCATCTTTGAATCTTTCTCCTTAACACTCACAGTCAAGTCCTGTTATGTTATTTTTCATCTCTATTGAAAAAAAAACAACAAAATATCCCCTTCTCTTTTGTCAAACATCTTATATGCTTACTGAACATCTGATGCCATATGTGCTATTATGTTTTTATGGCTAACATTACCCTAACAGACATGACATTTCCCACTTTAATATATGTAATATAGTGATGCCAGACTCACCTTACTGAAATTTCTTACTCTCCTGCACCATCTTCTATAACCATATTCAAAATCCTACATAATGTATCAATCCATCTACATCTCTTGTTCCCTTTACATTTCTTTACACCTTTTTCCTGTCTAAAGATGATCCATTCATTCTTCTCTACATTCAACCCTTTTGTTTGAACACTCAGTTAATATCATTAAAAGAAGTTTATCTCCATGTCCATCTTAACCAATCATTGTAAACTAAGTTAATTGTTTCACGCAATACTTTGTGTTATTTTTACTCTCCCTTCACCCTGTAGATTAGTAAAGCATTTGACTCTCTATAAACCAATATTTCCTTGTGTTCAAATAATTACTCACCAAATATACAGTAACAGTAATTGGTGCTATGTTGCTATGTTGCTTTTTCTGTTATAATTAGTAATGATAATACCACCAACAACAATAATAATAGCTATGCATTTTAACCCTTTGAGTGCCAGAGGGGTATGCAATGCAGTGTGATGCAATGCATTGCATACCCCTCTGGCACTCAGCGTGTAAACTCTCTAAGTAAACTGAATGATGAGAGTTGGTAGTGGTGCAGTAGTATGATGTTAATCTATGACATACATTACTGGTGTTTAGTTAATGAAAACAATTATGTCCTTCTGAAATGATGCTACTTGACCTACAGTACAAGACCACTCTGGCAATTTAAAACATAGTCCATCATTATGAATACTTATCTTGTCTTTTATAAATGATGGTGAAGCGTGAGAATGGATTACAACAAGAGATGCTCCCTTGAACTGCCCTGTGAAGAATTATTTCAGTGTTATTTCTTTATTTTTTTTCCAAGATTCTCCATTTTCTTCACTGAAATGATGATTTAAATAAAATTAATATTTTCATCAGCCTTTTAATGTACCAAAATGAATGAAAAACACATTTCAGTGGTAAAATCAAGCAATATGATTATTTTATGCTCTCATAAATGATCTATCTATCTATCTATCTATCTATCTATCTATCTATCTATCTATCTATCTGTCTGTCTGTCTGTCTGTCTGTCTGTCTGCCTGCCTGCCTGTCTGTCTATGTACTGGAAAACAATAAGAAATTATCCACTTTGATTTCAATGCAATGACAAAAGCAGAAAAAAGGAGTGAGCTGGAAGTCCCGTTTGCCTTCTCTATCTCTTTTGAGGCAAAACATTTCACCCATCCTACGTGCAAGCTACAAGGCTTCCATATCACATGACACTCCAGTTGCATTTGGTTACACACTCACGACTTCCTTTTACATATAGATAGAAAGATAATCTATTTGCTGTGTGCTTGTGGTATATAGCATCTCCTCAATACCACAATATGTTGCAGAGTGATCTCAGAGGAAGTCAACAAAGAAAAGCAATAAATTCCATTCCAGAGACTCCACTCCAGCATTTAGATTTCACGTACCTGTTTAGTTCTGTTCCTTCTGAAACTCCCCTGCTGCATTCTTCTGTAGGTGTGTGTGTCTCTGATAACATTCCTATTATATTATTGCATCTGAATCTCTGGTGCACCAGCCCTTACCTGTTCCTGAATTCCATTTGCCTTCTGCCAGACTTTTGGGCTCTATTCAAATAGTACCGTTTCAAGTCACAGTCAGCTGTACAATTACCTGTCATGTGACACACTACCAGACAGAAAAAATGCTATACGGGTGTTAAATGTGCACCCTTTGGAAGCAATGACAAAGTATTTGAATTTGTGATTCAATTACATATGGTAATGCTAGTAACAGAGGTTAAAGGATTCACTTTTATCGCCAAACATTACTGGCTAGAAAATCAGGAGCTGAGTCCCCTAATGCTTGTGCCTAACCACTGACGTTTAAGCGGTATAAGTGGCCCTAAGCCAGATATCATTGCATGTAAAGAAGAAAATAATTAACCTTTGAGTGCCAGTGGGGTATGCAACATATTTCCCCCAAAGCTAACACCATACAATTGAAAGTACACATGTACCTGTAAATCTGATGTCCAGCAGGGTCTTCTGCTTCTTTAAGTTTTCTTTTGTAAGCTTCTGTCTTCTTCTTTTTCATCTGTCATCATCTTCTTACTTCTTTTATACATATGTGCACTTCTTTGGTGTTCTTCTTCAAACTTAGGGTTGCCCCTGCAAAATAAAAATACTTATTAAAATGAAAATTGTCATATAAACTATGCTGCCGCTTCCACTAGTGGGATACATATAGAATGCCTTTTATATGACCAATCCCTGTTCAAAATGGTTCCCACACTCCCATTGGCTGGGATGTGGGGTTATGCAAGGCATTTGACAATGACCACCATAACTTGACCAGTTGGCACTAGGCCAGTATGGATTTTTTCTTTCTCACACACCAGTGGCCTGCAAAAAAAATGGGGGGGAATTTCTAACAAGCCTAAGTCCTACAAATCACTGATTCCTCATGGCTTGTAATGCTAACAAGCCAAAGTCCTAATCAATGTTTCCTCAGGACTCCTCCAAACTATTTTTTTCCTGCTCTAGCATTTTCTGCTTTCACTATTGTCTCTCTCTATCTATCTATCTAAACTAAAGCTTGCAGCAAAGAGGAAATTCTTCTGACCATAAAAAGCATAGGCAGGAAAAACCTAAGTTCTCACAAGAAGTGCATTGACATTTGTAAAACTGAGAACATTTTACATATTTTCTGTGTTCAGAAATTGTATTTTTCAACAAAAATAAAAAAATATTACATTTGTTTGAGATCAGTTATGCAGTGTTTAACAGAACACATTTATTATTTGAGAATATTGTATTATATTTATATATAGGGATGGACGAAAGTTCTTGACGTGTTCCTGCGGGAAGTTTCACGAAAACCACGTTGTTATACATGTTTTTGTGGGAAAATACGTTTTAAAACAAGCAGTTAAAATGTTTGCATCTTTCGCCCATTGGCCAAAATCTTTCGCCATTTTTTCAATGGCTATAAAGTTTCCACCCATTGATTTACGTTGTTTTCGCACTTCCGCTATCAAAACTTGACATTTTCACTGAAGACAGACACAACAGAAGCATCTACAGAGTGAGATGTGAGACGTGCTGTGCTGTTCTGCTGTGATATTTTGCAAAAATTGAGGCAGGAAAGGCTCATAGTGACTGCTATCACTATGGGCAGGGTGAAAAATAATCAATGAAGGAGCTGGAAGGACCCTTATGTTTCCACTGAGTCTGAAGAGGAAGTGACTAGCAGTACTGAACCAGTGCTGTCCAGTCCCCCTAAATCACACCAAGGGATCTTGGAGAATTTAATGGGAAGGGAGGGAGAAAAAGGTAGTACTAGTGAGAGCAGGACAGGTCAGCTGCAAGACATGCTGCCCCTGCTGCCAGTGCCACCACTGCTGTACCTGCAGCCACTAATGTTGTACCTGCTGCCAGATGTGCTGCCACTAGTGTTGATCCTGCTGCCAGTGCTGAACCTGCTGCCAGTGCTGAACCTTCTGCCAGTGCTGAACCTCCTGCCACCAATACTTTGACTGCTGCTAGTGTTTCTTGTAGTACTCAGGGTACTCAGGGGAGAAAGGAGAAAATGATGCCAAGTGTGACAGCAGGGGACCCTCTGTCATATTGCTCGTCACCTCCTCCAAGCAGCAGTGAGATGTCTGGAATAGAGTAGCATCATGTAGGGACTAGTGCTGGTGGTGTTGGAGAAGCTGGGGTGGAAGAGACATTGATGGTCTTTTTATCAAAAACTGAGAATGAATGGGAGACAGGGATAAGGATGGGCATCACCACCACCACTCACAATCAGTTTTCGGAATGCTCTAATTTCTGCTGCTGATGAGATGAAAGGGCAGCAGGGTGCTGAGGAGCAGGCTAGTGTGCCACAGACCACCGTGGACACAGTGGGAATGGGATCAACAAGTAATGCAGGACTAGGACAGGTTTCACTTGCCAGAAGTAGCAATACTCCTGATCCTAGCTGCAGTGCTAAATCTGAGGCAGTAGCAGCAACAGCAGAAACATTATCTGCTGCTACAGAAAGTGAAGGGGAATGTGGAGGAGAAGAAGAAAGAGGCCATTCTTCTCCACCTGTTCCATATCCCTTCCCCCAGAAGTCATGGGTGTTGGACTATTTTTCTCTTCCGGCAGACACAGTGCAGTCATCATCAACAATGGTACAGTGCAAAATTTGTGACAAGTTAGTTAGAAGGGTAAAAGAGGAAACACACCTTGGCACAACCTCCCTGATAACACACATGAAACACAGACACAATGACATTTATGTCAAACACGTTAAAGCCAAACACCCATTACAGAAATCTAGCACCACTGTTACTGTACCCCCTGACTCTCCAGAAAGTTGGAGATCAAAGAGGAGGAAGAATAAAGAAACCCAGACAGACACTGGAAGCTCCATGACGAGTGAAACAACTAGCTCGCCATCAACATCATCTTCTTCCTCTAGGGTAACAAGTACATCTCTTGCCAATCCACCTTGTTCATCGTTACCTCCCCTGCAAAATGATAGCCACTCTGTTAATGTTAGGATATAGCAGTTCATCTCTACCCATTGCATACTGTGTGGTGCACTGACCACACATGCCAGTGTGGTGGAGGAGAATCCATATAAGGTCATCCGGTGGCATCTGAGGAGATTCCATCCCATAGAATATGCTAGGATTCTGGCATTACTATTAAACTGTCAGCAAGTTGTCATGTGTCCTTAGCGGGGTCTGGACAAGGGGTATAGTGAAAGTAGCAGTACTTGGTTTCGGGTGTAATGGTGTTTGGATACAGTTGTGCCCCCAGATGTTATTTATCACACACACACACACACTGTGCACATTGCAGTTGCTGATGGAAGCCACAGTTCCTGTTCTCAAGGGAAAAATATATCTTCTAATAACAACGCACCCATGATTTTGGAGGAGGGGCAGGTGGAGAAGATTTAATGGCCAACTTCTTCTTTTCTCCACATAGACTGGGGGCTACTTATTGTGCTGCTACTGCCTCAGGCGCATCACTGGAGCTAGTCGTGGCAAGTGAAACCTTTAGCATCCATCTTCCATGTTACTGCTGTTATTGATCTCAATCCCTGTCAGCTGCCTAATTATTCTGCTGCTTAAACAACTCAGCAGCAACAGTACGGGCAGCAGTTGCAACTCAGGACTCAGGAAGACATTTGACAGTGGTCACTGGCCAACATGACCTGCTGGCATTAGGCTAGTAGGGCATTTTTATTTTTTCTCAGGGCTTGAGTTTTGAAAAAAAAAACATAGTCCTACAAAAAAAAATACACAGTTCTGGGGGGTTCGTTTCTAACAAGCCTAAGTCCTTCAAATCAATGTTTCTTCAGGGCTTGGGCCTCTAATATGTCTAAGTCCAACAAAGGCCTCTAACAACAAATCAAACAAATCATCCTCTACAAAATAATCTATCACGTCAAGTATCAGTCCATCCCAGTGGCAGCTTATGTCAGGGGGTTCCTGTCTCTATCAATTTACATGCAAATGTCTTATTTTATTGATTTATTTTTTATTAACTGTCCCCCAATAGCAGTCAAGAACCCCCCCCAAAACAAATTCCCTGTTCAAATGATTCATTCATTCACCAACACAGTCACCCTCCTCAGACCCCCCTCCACCAGGAGTAGTTCTAGAATCTTAGGGATATGTTCCCCTAGAAGTATATACTGAGTCTTGCTGGCTCTTGTAATTCCCTCGGTAGGAGCCAGATTGTCGACCTCTCCCTTTCCTGGCCTTGACAAAAACCCATCTGTTAAATAAGTTTGGGCTTTGTCTAGGGCTGAGAAATTGCCTACTAATTTACCAAGGTTCTTAATAAATGTTTCTCCAAATAATAACCCATTTTCCTCTGGGCCTGCATCTGTAGATGCCATTTCGGATAGTTTAGGATCTATGCGAAGTAAGGCTGTATTTGCATTGCCTAGAAGGCAAAGGGCCCTCTGTATCCAACCCCGAAGAGTATTCAAATCAATAAGCGAGGAGGAAGAAATAGCTTCCTTGTCAAATATTTTAGATAATGGTCTTACAATGTCAAGAAGCTTATCTTTATACTGCATGAGAGAGCGTTCTACTCTTTTCCTAGTATTTAATGTGGATTTTGTCATATACTGGGCCATCTGAGGGTCCATAACAGGCATTTTGCAGATTTTGCGGACAGAAGGTCTAGGACATTCAGACCTTAATTATTTCAGCCCTTTTTGTATTCCTATGAGATCTGGGGAGACCTGAGCAGAGACAGGTTAATTTTCTCTGCATGTGAGATCAGTTACTGAAGGGTATAAGCCCTCAAGTAACATTCATCCTTGTGAGTATAACTATATACATATATTTCTGTATCTGTTACCTAAGGATAATAGGTATGATTGGGCGCCCTCCTATTTGTGTTTTCTTCTATGTTCTGGTGTCCTGAGAGTTGAGAAGAGGAGCAGCCCATACGTGGAGAGAATATCACTGTGTGGGGGACAGTGTAAAAATAGGATCCCCTAAGCACGTTTGTCAGTGTGCATATATGTGCAATACTGACTACAATCCTTGTGAGTACATTTTTCATTGAGGTGAAAGGTGGTGAATTCATCTATTTATCAACGATATTGCACCAGAAGCACCTTCTTGTTTTCTTGTTGTTACAGTTTCCTGTGGTAATTCTTAATTAGTTCATGCACTTCATGTTCAAAGCTTTTCTGATTCATAAATTTAAATATTTCTCTACATGGTCTTGGGAACCTACTCCGTGGACCTGGGGTGTTTAATGGCACCCGGATCAAACAGAGGTTTCCCTTGTTCATCTAATATAATATTATCTCTCAAATCTTTATCCTCTACACCATACATCAATCTCCTCAGACATAATCTACCCCTGATGTTCCTCTGCTTCTGAAGAAGAAGACTTATCAGAGGAAGTGTCCATACAAAATTAATCAGGTTTAGATTGTGACTTATTTTGCTCTCTCTGATTGCCATCCTCCCGAGATGAGGTTCTTGAGCGTGGTAGTGAGCCACTATTCTGTTTGCCAAAAATAATGGGCAGTTCAATGTTGGACCACGTAGGTTTCCATTCAGAGGAACAATGTTTGATTTTCCTCTTACTCTTTCCTATAGATTTAGGTGGGAAATCTTTATCAGGAGGAGATTGCATTGTATGGGTAGTGTCTGAAAATATTTTAGTATTTGTGTGTTGAAAGACTTCAGCTAAAGATTTCGCTAACATTTCAGTAAGATGACCCATACAGGAGGAAACGGCACTAGACACCGTTCTATTAACTGATTGGTCTAGAATTGCTTGAAGATGGTCTTCACCAATACCGGTATTTAAAGTCATCTCCTCCTGAGAGTCAGAATTGTATTTTCCGTAAAGTCAATTCAACAAGGTATTAAAATACCCAGAGAATTAAAGGAAAAGCATTGAAAGTCACAACTGAGGAGAAAAAGTGTATTAAGTCTTTGTCACCTCAGGTAGCCAGCAAGTGACTGAGACTGGATAGGACTCAAAGAGCTGCTAAGATAGCAACACAGAAGGAACTCAACTACCCGCACCCCCAGTGGACGATAACCCAGGAGGGAAGGAAGGGACACCGGAACACCCACCTAAAAGTTTGCCTCCAAGCAGCTCCAGAAGCCCAGACTCCTCGTAGGATAAGGCAGAGCTAGCGAGCACTACCACCGGAGGATCAGTCACCAGAACATCAGCGGCCGGAAAGCAGGGCTGAAAGAAAATAAGGCATCACTGGACAAAGGCAGAGTCAAAACAAGCCAAGAGGTCAGACAGGAGCACCGAGCACCACGGAGAGGATCAGGAAACAGCGTCAGATGGAACCAGAGATCACGATACTGGAGAAGCAAGCCAAACACACCGAGGCTAACACAGGAAGAACTAGCCACACAACTGAGCAAGCTCAATAATCGGGCACTGAAGTGAGGACTAGCTAGCTCTAAAAATACTTGCAAGCTTATGAGGAAACAGGTGGGAGGAGAGAAATGTCTAAACCCCTGACAATAGCAGAGGACTGTCCCACGGCAACCCTAAGGTAACCGAGAGCCAGGCAAACCCTGCCAAGGGCTGACAAAGGGAAGATAAATAAGAAGGGAAAAGATAAAAGAAAGAAGTCCAAAGTTAGAGTGTAAAAGTGAATGGGTAATTCTATTCTATAGAAATAAGGAATATAAAACAGTATAATAGGTTAAACAAGAAATATAAAAATATACTAGACAGTAATTGTTTAGAAATGTACTACATATATTGTAACCATAGATACATTCAAGACAATTTACATATATATTCACAGCAATACTTCTCCTGCGTTGAGCAGCAAAGAAAGAAGAAGTGAGGACTTTGGTTTCTGATATTATACACCTGTATGGGAATGTGATTGGTTACCTATTTTAAGGGTTAGGGTTACCTTATGTCATATTCAAGTGTTTCTTTTCTCAAAATGTTTGTAAAACTTTGTTGCTGAGTAGTAAAGGAGACAAATGCATAATATGAGCCTCCGTGTCTTGCCATAAAATTGGTTGTATGTATGTGTGTGTGTATGTATATGCATTATTACTATATCACTACATAACCGCTATTTAATGTTACAATAAACTTCTTACAGGACTATAAAAAAATAGAATCAAGATATGGGTTTATTTAATATTGAGGAGCACTGTTTCCACTAATTCTTTTAACCCTTTGAGTGCCAGAGGGGTAACAAATACATTGCAATGTGTTGCTACCACTCTGGTACTCATAGGGTTAATCTTGCAATACAAAATACAAGGTCATGTTGAAAAAAGAAAGGAGAAGAAAAATGTTGGATATAAATAGTGAAAGAATGTGCTGTCTATGCCAGTTTTGTTTTACTGTGGTTCTGCGATATAATACCGATGTAACACATGTTTGCACAATACACGCTATGTTTTTTTCTTGTAACGCTGGTTTTAGCACTGGTAATAGAATAAAGCCCTTAATACACTAATGTTTATAAATATATTTTTCCATGAAAGATCTTTCAAGCTGTACAATGTGGAAGATGCAATATGAGCTGGTGGCAAATAAATAATTTAATAAATAAAATAATAAATAATAATACTTTCCAGTAGAGAATAAATAAAATTTAGAAAGTCAGGGCATTGGATTAAATCATCCATTTCATCTAAAATGCATTTACATATTTATTAAGTTCTCAAATGAACACTATTACTATGAATGGTGGTCTTTAGATATAAATAATGTAATGTTAGGAAATAGAAAATATGATGGATATTTACAATAGCAGGGAGTTAATCCCTTGGATGTTTCACAATGTAATAATGACATCTCTAGCAGCAAAGGGTTAAGTAGTCTGAAGTTCCAAAGCAGATAGGAGAACGGGCAGACTAAATAAACCAACTGGTTGTTACCTACTGACAACTTTTTATCATCATGCTTGTTAAATTAAACACATCATCTTCATCTTTTTATAGCAAGATTATTGTTCATTGTTATTGATAATGGTTATAGGAAGCATATCCACTTGTACTTTATGTTGTATCTGAAAAACCTGACCATATTTTCTATTGATGTTAACATGAACTAAGGACTATGATTCCATGCAGTGCTCTTGCTCTGAACTTCTTTATTTTTTTTTTCTTAAATTTACTATTTCTCCTACTCACGTGACATGCAACTGCGTGTTGGATGTGTATAATGCTAGGAATGTGTCATCTATTTCCTGTACTAGAAAAAGCATTTGAGTTATCATCACAATACTGAATGTCAGTAATCCTTACAGTGTAAATGATATATGTCTCTATGTACCAGTTTATATTTTAGTTTGTGTCTTCTATTCTAATGAGTAGTAAGGACTATTTCTGGACAGCATATACAGAGAGCAAATCTTTATTATAAAAAAATGAGAGAAATGCTGAACACTGTTAGCAGTACTTACACATGATATATACAAAACATTATATCTGTATAAAGTAAATGTTTTGAACTGAGTTATGGAGGTCAGCATTGTAAGACTGACTTCTACTTTTGAAATGTCATTTTGGCTCACAATGTTTTTAAAATTTTCTTAGTAAACCACTATTCCACTGTATTAGTATTTTTCTTTACGTGAACACAGAATGGATTAATTATTTGCAATGCTTTGTATACCCCTGTGTCATATACATTTTCCCCAAAATGATAAATCCATAGTCTGGGACCACATCCTACTATCAGTTACATCCCCACAGGCTGTCTGACCCCAGCCTGGTTCTGTTGCTTACTGGTAGTCACAGACCTCCACATACACTATTTGACTCCCAGCCAGATTGCAATATGCAGAGGTACTCACAGATCCCCCATTTATACTCTGTTTGACCTCCCCCAGCCTAATTTCACTGCCCACTGGTGGTCAAGCATCCCCACATACACTGTCTAAACTCCCAGCTAAGTTCCACTGACAGTTACAGATCTTCAAATACACTGGCTTACCCCCCAAAAAAAACTGTTTCCACTGCCCACTGGTAGTCAAAAATCCCCATGAAAACCATATGATCCCCAAGCCTGGTTCCACTGTTCATGAATAGTCACAGATCCCCATATTGACTAACCCTCCACCTGCTTCCATTTACCCCTAAAAGGTGCAGATCCCCAAATATATGGTTTGACCCTGTAGCATTTCCCAGTGGTAGTCACAGACCCTCAATACACAGCTTATTTCCAATCCTGATTCCCTTGCACACAGGTAGTCACAGATTGGGTCCACAGGCAGTCACAGGTTTATATATAAAAAAAAGATAAACCTACAAAACTGGGGTATGATTTTTCTCAGGGTGGTAGCAGGAAATGAATACAGTAGGAAATTCCATGGTTTTCAAAGATTTTATCAAGTGGTGGAAATGTGAAAAACATATATTTGATCTTTGCCACCTTATGGAAATATTTGTGCACAGCAGCCTAGAGGTAGAATGACATACAGCCCCTCACTTGATGTGGGTGAATGTCTATTTTCCAAAATTATATACCTTACATAATTTTCCTTCATGTCTCTATATGTCTCTGAAAAAACAGAGAGTGTGAAGAACGAACCAAGACAGAACAAAATTCAGATGCTACTCAAGTCATGTTTTTCATTCCCATTTCCATAGCAGACTGCCCCCCTAGGCAGTCGATCTCTGAAATGTCAGCCAAATCATTTCTCCGTGCACATTTATCACATTCATTGTTTTTCTAGTCTCCCTAAGGGGTAGGGTATCCAAGGCATGGGCCCTGTCTCTCCCCACTGCCTAGAAGGAATCAACTAGACCCCGCTGTTGAGGCTGAAACGTACATGTGGGGTTGTGCTGTTTCTCTTGTGCAGAGAGGATTTGCCTGATATTTCGGAGCTGAACTGTCTTAGTGCTGGACCAGTCTGATATGGATATGTGAATGTCCTCACTACAATGGGAGTAAAAAAACTTGACTTGAACAGCACTTGAGAAGCTAATTTTCTTCATGTGCCTACAGGGAACCAGCTGCACCACATTGATGAAACCCACATAGTGTCATGATTCTTCCCCTGTTTTAGTGCTTTTGACATTCCTTGACTGCCTTTTTGTTTTGCTTCTCCTGGTTTTGTTTTGTATTCCCTGCCTTGTTGTGACTCTCTTGCTGAGCCTTCACCAAGCGCCGGCACTTTGTGTTGGCGCATGATCAAAGCATTCTTCATCTACACTTTAGCTCCTCCTCCTCCTGGTACTGTGTTGACCTTCTATTGACTTCCCGTGTCCTTCGACCCTGGTGAGTCTCCTTTCTGCTCTGACCACCTCATAACCATGTCAAAGTCTGACTCCTTCCACACCTAGTCAAGCTCCAAACTCCTCAACACCTAGTTGAACTTTGACCACACGTCGACCACTAGGCAAGCTTTGAGTCCATGGACCCCTAGTTGAGTCACAACCTCTGATCATTCTTGTTTCCTGTTCTGTCCTTGCTTCAGTCTGTTAAAAGTGACAACTGTACTGCTGGTAGGTGTCCTTTTACCCTGTACCCAGCTCTCAGTGAGTTGCTGCTGTATCTTGAATTATCATCTGGGATGAGGGCTGGCTCCTCTGGTCAACACTAATCTGGCCTTGCAGTCAGCACCTTTATCCGGCTTAGGCCGCAGCAAGGCTACCCAAGTGCAGCCACGACTCGCCAGCTATGCCCTCCTGTCAGCGAACGCCAACATCTTGCTTAATGAGGCTTACCTAGCAGTATTCTCTGTATTGTTCCCTGTCATCTCTGTTAAATCATATCAAATAACAGTCTGTACTCTCTACAATGGGTGTTTCCTAGTCTGATCATAACACATAGGCCAAAAAGTATATATGAGATTGTGCTGTTTCTCTAGTGCAGAGAGGATTTGCCTGATATTTCAGACATGGGCAGTCTGAGGGCAGCACCAGTCTGATATGGATATGGAAATTTCCACTCTACAATGGCATGAAAAACATGATTTGAGGAGCACCTGAGAGGCTAACATGCCTTAACCAAAACACTTAATTTTGTTCTGTCTCAGTTCATAACACTCATTGATTTTATAATCTCTGATAGTTATGACATTTTAGTACAGGCATCCATTTTCAAAAAGGAAAACAGGTAGGGCAGTTTTGTGCTTTGGCACCCTAAATTACATGAAGTCATATCAATGAGGTGACTTTTTCTCACAAGTAGGGGTGGGTGAAAAGTGAAACAAATTTCCTGCATGACCTGTAGTGAAAAACAGATGATTTTTCTCTTTTTGCTAAAGTTTTCTCTTTTTCTCCAATGCAAAATTGTCCTCCTTTTTGCGTATTCCAGCAAATTTTTCAAGTATTCCAACACATTTTTCTCCTATTCCAACACATTTTTCTCCAATTCTAACATATTTTTTCTATTACAACACATTTTTCCTATTACAACACATTTTTATCCTTTGTTTAATATGGTGCAGCATTTCCCAGCACAATATTACTACTTCTGAGGGCTGTAGTGCAGAAATAAGTAGCTGGAAGTCAAAGTTGTGAGTCCGACAGCAACATGTAACTTAAAAAATGTGGTAGCATGTAGAGTGCCTTTGTCCTTTGCCCACAACTCTTACTTCCTGCTTAAGTGACACTGGCACATATTTATGATGATGCCAAGTGATTTAAAAAAATAAAGTATAACATACAATGTGCCAGATGTGTATAGTAGTGGTGGTGGGGGACTGATGTGGTGTGATTGGTGGGACCTTGAAAAACTGCACCAACCACCGGAGAAGAGGGATAATCATCATATTGCACATGCTGTAGCAACCATTGTTGCAGTCAACAATGCCCTTTCACCTGCCTACTGTTGGTGAGTGTGACACTGATATATGTAGTAGTGCCACTTCCTGCACTTATCAACACTGATTTGTGGTAGTTGTTTAGGTGTTGGTTCATCCCAAAGGTGGTTAGATGACCCAACACCCTCCCACGGCTGACTTCCCTGCCACACAATTTGCATTTCGCTAGCTGGCCATTGCCAAGTGTCACAAAATACTCCCACACTTTGGAACGACGGAAGGTGGTGGAGAAGAAGAAACTGAGGTGACACTTTCTTGATCTTCAAATGCTGGAGCAAGCTCACTATGCTTTTTGCTTCTACGTACCTTTACAGGGGCACTAGGAGAACTAGACATGGCAGCAGGGATGTTGGGACTGGGATTGGAGGAGGACTGTGGAGTAACAGTGGTGGCAGAAACACTAGCAGCTACTACATGCCTGGGAGATTCAACTGGAACTGGAGAGGCTGGTGTTGAGTTCTCAATAGAAGAGACAATTTTAGGTGGAGAAAGAAGAGGCGTACTATGTGTAGCAGGGGAAAAATCAAGCCATGGGGAAAATCAAGCTCAGTGGAAAAATCAAGCTCAGGAGGCCTTGGTCCCTCATATTCTTCTTCTACCTCTTGTAGGTTTGGAGAGGAAGAAAAATCATTAGCAGCAAATTTTGGGGAGACCTGCTGAATTGCCTCTTCTGCCTGGTGGCTACCGGGAAATGTAAACAACTATCTCCCTCACCCTCAATAACAATTTTTTTGAGAAGATATGCTCTCAATGGCAGTGACAGTGGTGGCAGGAGGAATTTTCTCCAAATATTGCAATAATTCCCATTTGTGCTGCCTATATGGACAACAGCTTTTAAAATCGTGCTTTGATACTGCCCGCAGTTTCTGACCAGTAGTGTTAAACACGCTAGGTGTCCCCAAGTTTATAGAACTGGCTGTAGCAGAGGCGGTGATGAAACTGGCAGTGGCACTAGTCATTGTGCAGGTGGTTCTGGATGGATCATCACGAAAAAGCTGATGATGAGAAACAGATGTCAGCTGCTTTGTGGTCTCAGAGGAGGACCTGAACATCTCTACACTGCTAATAGAGGTAGAACGACCTGCAGTTCCGCTCTGATTTATTTTTTATGGTTTGGAGTGCTGCTGCTGAGTCTGACTAGTACTACTGACAGTCCTCTTCTTTAGCCGCCTGCTGCTGCTAGCTCTGCCTGAAAGCAACAACACTGTGGTGGTGTTGGTGGTTGCTGTGTCACTGCAGCTGGTACCAGGATGAGCAACATCAGGTTGTTCACTAGTACTCAAATCCATTAAAGATAGGTCGGTAGTGTACTACAATAATTTTAAAATTTTAAAAATTGGCCACACGACAACTGTCAAACTGACTGTGTCACTCTGAAATATTATTTACAAAAATTCCTAATATTTTTAAACAGGGACAAAGATGACTTGCTGTGGCAATATGGCACTTCTGCTGGATGCCTGCCTGTCTACACAAATGTCACACTGGCTATGTCACTCTGGAAATTATTTACACAAATCCCTAATATTTTTCTTTTAAACAGGAACAAAGATGATTTGCAGTGGCAGTAAGGCACTAATACTGTCATATTGACTGTGTAATAAAAAAAAAAAAAAAAACAGCTCCTGACAGTGGCAGTAAGGAACTATACTGGCTAATAAGGCACTAGACTGGCACTAGACTGGCTAATAAGGCACTAAATTGGCTAGTAAAATCACTTTTCTCTGGACACTCTCTCTCTCCTTCTCTCTCTGAGCTTTAACAACGGACTAACAAGAAATGCAGGGTGTCTGTGTCATTAGTCCAACCCACCCATTATGAAACGAAGTAGCTAAGCGGACTAGAGAGGACCCCCATCATGAAACGAAGAAGCTAATTGGACTAGAGAGGGAGGGAAAGTAGCGCGCATGCAGGAAGCCGTTGCCCGAATTTCCGAAATTTACAACTACATTTTGGACCAGGGCCTTACGATTCAGACAGCCCAGATGATGCCGAATGACCCTTATTCGTTCGAATTCTGAATCTGGACAAACCGATTAGCACAAGTCTAGTAGAAAATGTGTCCACAAAAAATGGCACCATCCCCTGGCATTCAAAGCCGGGTTAATTAATAATAAGTACTGGATATCATGATCTTAAGATTTTTAAGAAGGAATACTTTATTGGGAGGGGTTTGAGGTCCTGGATTCCAGCAACAAAGTATCATGTTCACCTCCATGAATATGATACTTTAAGCGTTGCTTACCTCGCCGACCTCCAAACGTGTGGGCGCCTGTTCGTGCGGCTCTCATTGATGGAAGACCGGTGCGCTCTGGCGTCCTTCCAGGCGACCACTGTCCTCGTTGCTCCCTCTGGTGGCTCCAGCCGCATCTGAACCAGGCACGCGTCTCAGGGATTCCCGGATGACGTCGCGACCTGGTTCTTAAAGTTACAGTGCTCGTTTTGCTCCACCTCTAGGGGTGGAGCAATTAGGTTAAAACCTGCCTGGACACCACTTCAGTTGCCCGTTCGTGGTGTTCCAGTGCAGTTGCACTTTTGGGCTCTGTGTGAGATCCGGTTTTGTCTGACTATCCATTCTGGTGTTGACCTGTGGCTCTCTCTGACTACCCGCTCTGTGTATGACCCTTGGCCTGTCTGACATCCAATCTGGTGCAAACCTGCAACTCTGGCTGACTATCCTGTGTATGATCTTAGGCTTGGCTGACTATCCGTTCTGGTGTTGACCTGTGGCTCTGTCTGAATACCCGCTCTGTGTATAACCCCTTGGCCTGTCTGACATCCAATCTGGTGCAAACCTGCAGCTCTGGCTGACCAAGCATTCCATGTTTGCTCTGGTGTGTCTGACCATCACCTTGACATAGCCCGGGATTGTCCACTGTGCATCCAGCATACAAATGCTCCAGTGGATAACCTAGGGTTGTCCTTGGTGGCTTGGCAGACTTCCTCTAGCCTTTGTACCTCTGCGACTTCCAGGTGAGGACCTGTAGCGCAGCCGGTCTATTTGGTACGTGGTATGCACAGGTGCGAACCTGCAATATCCTCCGTGCGCATTTGGTCTCTGGATCAATTGTCCATACAGGTGCGTACCTGTAGTGTCCTCAGGTGCCGACCTGAGTCTTCATTCCTCTGCCTGCTGGATTCCGTCAGTACCATTGCACCAGCTGGATCCATCCTGAAGTCCTCTCCTTGCCTGTGTTTTGTGCTGTTTCCATTGTCCTGTCGTGTTGCTAAATAAAGATTGTGTTACCTAAGTACTGGTCCATTCTCGTTATTGAATCCATGACAGATATCCAGTGCTAATTAGAGAAAACTTTGATGTAACCAGTCCATGCAAAACTGATGTATAGTGACCACTGGGAATTTCTGACAGATTATGATAAATCATGGATTTCTGCAGGGCTGCAGTTTTGCTTTCCTCTGGATCAACACAAATGAGCTTGCTATAGTTTGAACTTCTTGGTCCTATGACATTTTTTTTACTTTGTCAACCACGTACACTATATAGTCAATTATGTTCAAGCCCCTTCTAATTAATGGACTTGGCTATTTCAGCCATTCCCATTGCTGATAGTTGTATAAATTCAAGCACACAGCCATACAATCTTCATAGACAAACATTTTAAATAGAATGCCTAGTACTGCAGAGCTCAGTAACTTTCAAAGTGGCACTGTCATAGTATGCCACCTTTGCAACAAGACAGATTATAACATTTCTGCCATGATGAAGCTACCCTGATCAACTGTAAGTGCTGTAATTGTGAAGTGGAAGCTTACAGAAAGGGACAGAAAAGTGCTTAAGCATATAGCGCATAAAATTCTTCTATCCTTGGTGACAACGTTCACTACTGAGTTCCAAACTGCCTCTGGAAACAACAACAGCACAATAACTGTTTGTCAGGAGCTTAATGAAATGAGTTTCCATGACCAGGCAGCCATACACAAATGCCTACAATTACCATGCGCAATACCAAGGATTGGCTGGAGTGGTGTAAAGCTTGCCACCATTGGACTTTGGTGGAGTGGAAAAGCATTCTGTAGAGAGATGAAGCTTCCCCTTCTGCATGACTACATAATGCCAACTGTAAAGTTTGGTGGAGTTTGAATAATGGTCTGGGGCTCCTGTATGAATTAATAGATATATTAAAAAGGCACCACAAGTGTATGCAACTGTTTACAATTTAAGGGTTTAGACAATAAAGGGTTACAAGGTGGTTTGTCAGAGAGTCAGAGGCAAAGTAGTAACTGAAATGCCATAAGCAGCAATGCATCGGATGTTAATGAGAAATTGAATGTGACATTGTGACAGTAATGATGGTATGCTAACATAGATATGCATGAGAAAAGCAAATTTTCCAAAGATAGTCTGCCTTTCCTTCTTACTGTTGGGAACCTAATGAATCGGTGCTCAATAGGAAGAGCTCAACGACAGCCAAGAAGTCACAGCGGTGACATTTAAAGGAACATGGGCCATGCTACCCTCTTAAAAATAAAGTGTAACATTAGTAAAAAATATATGTAGGAAATACATGGTACAAAAGTTGTTTCTGTTAATCAAACATTTGTGGTATTTTATGACAACCGCATTAATTCAATGCACACAATAAGGGGAATATTCCTTATTTTATGTTTGTTTTTTAAATATTTTTACAAATTTGTCAGTAAAGTAGGAAAAGTAAAAAAGCTAAATAACACTTTTTTAATGAAAGAGTTCATGGCAAAGCAAATTATTAGTGCAATTCAAGGTTTGAATAGCTGACACATGATAACTGGAATCAGGTAAACTTTGACATAGCTATCCACTTAAAGAAAGCAGAAAGTAGCATTTTTCATCTGAAAAACATGCATTCCCACACAAAAGGAGAGCTATCCCTCCAAAGGCCAAAAACATTGTGAGATACATAAAATTTAAAAAAAGGGCAGCCTTTTCTCCCCAAGTAACTAATCAAAAATAAAGCAGGCTCAATAAAAAATACCCTTAATTTTGGTAAAACAAGTTATATGTAATATTTTTATTTTGTTTTGTACAAAACATTCTATAAAGCATCTTTAATTTAAAGGGATCTATAATAGTCCTTGATTGAGTGGGGTTGTTTGATTATGGTCTCAATGTTTTGTATGTGCTCAGTCTGTATAAAGTTGGTGAGATTCCCAATCATATAACCAAATATAGGTAAAATAAGAAGGAATCTATTTGTACAATACATTCTGGAAATGCTGTATCGAAATGTTCCAATGTAACTGTTTATCTAGGTCCTTTTAATCTCCAGTCAGCTTGTGAAAATAATGTTGTACCATGCATAATATTGTTCAATTCTATATTCTAGTCTTGTATATTTTTAAGAATGTTCATAACATATTTAATTATGTGAAATTCAAATACTTGCTTCTTGAAGATTTCGAATGTTTATATTATCAGTTCTTTCAGATATTAATTTTTTTTAGTCCAAAAAGTCAAATTCAGTAAAGAGCACATAGGCTTTTGCATGCTATCTTTGACTGTGAATAGCAACTTCAATCCGTACTCTTCTTCTCATCTCTCAAGATTGCAAAAATCTCAGTATTTTTCTCTTTCTGCACCTTATGTGACACATTTTGCTTAATCAAAACATTTATTCTTGTTTTTCTTTATATCCATATGGAATATTGCGTGCTCCCACTGGATAAGTTGTAGCTGCAAATCAGGTTAGGGTGTGCAGAGCTCTTTCACAGAACTGCCATCCTCTAGCATTATGTTAATGATCTACCACCTGTATACATTTGAAATGAGCAATGTAAGTTATTTTTTAACAGAAAATGATTAATTGGAGTAGTGAAGAAGATAATTCATAACCATATTAGTTGAAAACATATATTCCTTGTTTGTTGAGTATATCCCACAACTAGCCAATTCCAAGACAATCACTAAGGAGTCAAAGCCCTAAATATAAACAGGTACATTGTTTCAGCCATTAAAACCACTCTTAGACATTTTCCTGTAATCTGCCTTCCTAAAATCAAACCATATCATTGAATGTAACCAAACTCACAGGAGACAAAAGCCCATAGCGCTTTCTGTGAAAAAATTCAAGTTTTCATAACTTAATCATTCAAGTCCTCTTGCATTAATAAATAAATGAATGAATGGATACGTTCATTTATAGTGTCTCAAATTTAGTCACCACTTTGCAATTTAAGGGTTTGGACAATACAGGGTGAAAACAAGTGCTTAGGAAAATGAATCACTGGAAATGGGGTCTCTGCTCAAAGCCTTACAAGCTAAAGTGTTAAAGGAAGACATATAGAAAACACAAGCGTAAAGGGTGTTAGAAGTTCTGCAATTTATCTGTGGATATTGTTAGCTTACATTCTACTACACTGTGGAAACTTTGCTTTATTTTCTTATGTATTTGTTCTTATACTCAATAAAGTTATTTTGAAAATTGAAAAAAAAAGAGTTAAAGTTGCAATACAGTGCTTTATTTCTTGCCTAGGTGGGGAACATAAAAAAGTAAATTAAAAGAGCTTTGAATGAATAAAGTCATTGCTTTCTAGCTTGATAAAGTCTCGTTGGGGAGGTGTAAACATGAGCAAGATCTAAAGACCCCAAGAGAAGTGCAGTACCACAGGCTGGGAGGAAGAGCATTCTACAGATAAGAAATAATCATAGGTGGCAGGCTGTAGTTTAGCAGGAGATCAGAGCTACCATGTTTGTACCCACATAATAAACTATTGGAACTAAGAAACACAAAGCATAATATATGCACAAACATTAAACATAAATACAATCACATTTCATTTCTCCAGGGGAATGAAATTGATGTCCTCAAACTTATAGGTTCTTACCAAGTGCCACCTCCCTCCTGTAATGTCCAGTTAACTCACAGTGGAAACTCTCTTCCCCTAAAACATATGTATGTGATTACAAACTTACATATTCCTTAGATTTCCATTTAATTAATATTAAACCTAATTCAATTAAAGAGTTCAGGTCACCCTTTGACAGTGTCATGATTTCAATAACTTAGTCTATGGAAGATTAAATTTAATGTATTGTTTTGATCTATAGAGATTATCTATCTAGCCTAAGAGAGCAAGCCTCCTGCTTTCCATTGTTTTATAGATCTTCTGTAAGTTGCACTCTTTGACTTTATAGAACAAGTTAGAATACATTTACATTGCACTGTCAGTTGCCTCTGTAGATTTGTATGCATATACATTCCTAATTTTTCTTTTTATTTCTTTATTCAGAAATTGAAAAGGGTGGTTGTGGGGACCCAGGAATTCCAGTTTATGGAAAACGGAATGGCAGTAGTTTTCTTCATGGAGACGTGCTTACCTTTGAATGTCAAGCAGCTTTTGAGCTTGTGGGAGAAAAAACCATCACATGTCAACAGAATAATCAGTGGTCAGGAAATAAACCTAGCTGTGTTTGTAAGTTTGTTTTGGATAACTAATATTTGGATGAATTTGAATATGTATTTAACAAAGCAAGATGAATTTCAAGTGAAAATTATAAAGTTAATAGACACTTTATAGTGATAGTAATGTTTCAGCTCCAATTAATCTTCATAGTATTTGGGCCATGGAGAGTGTTATACTGTCAGAGTTGTAGTTCAAGAGTAATTGAATGATAACGTATCCCCCTCCCACCACTTTTACCTACTGTAAGACATCTCCCCTCAGATGTGGAATCTGATCTCTTAACTGCACAGGTCGCATCAAGGGACAATCTTCTTACTGTGAGCATAAGAAAAACCCTGCCCCCCTTGACAGGTTTTTCCGTATGCTCACTGAAGATTGTCCTTTGCTGCAATCCAACCTGACAGTCTTACTGCTCTGAGGTAAGCAGTGTTACATCAGTAAAAGGGGGAGGTGGATATATTATCATACAATTACTCTTGAACTACAACTCTGACAGTATTGAAATAAATCTCTCCACAACTAGGGTTGGGTGAAAATTATCTCTGTGTTCCCGCAAGAAACCCCACAAAAACCATGTGTGCTTCTTCGCAAGAACATTAGCTTTTAAAACAACAATTCAAATGTTTACTTTTTTGCCCATTGGCCAAAATTCCCAGCCAATTTTTCAGTGGCTAAGAAGTTTCCACCCATTGATTTATGTGGTTTTTGCTTTCGCTATAAAACGTGATGTATTTAGGCAGCTGAAATGAAATGAATGAAACACAATAGAAGCAACTACAGAGAGAGAGGTAGACATGTTGTGCTGTTCTGCTGTGAATTGTTTGTAAAATTGAGGCAAGAAAGGCTCATGGTGACTGCTATCACTATGAGCAGGCTTAAAATTAATAGGAGGAGGAGAAGGGCCCTTATTTTTCCACTGAGTCTGAGAAAGAGGAGGAAATGAGCACAACTGAACCAATGCTGTTCAGTCATCCTTAATCACCTGTAGGGATCTTGGAAAATTGAATGGGAAGGGCGGAAGAAAAGGGTAGTATTGAGAGCAGGATGGGTCAGCTGCCTGTGCTTGCTGCAAGATGTGCTGCCCCTGCTTCCACTAGTGCTGTACCCGCTGCCAGATGTGCTGCCCTTGCTGCTACTAATGCTGTGCCTGCTGTCAGACGTACAACCCATGCTACTGATACTACAATTGCTGTGCATGCTGTCAGACATGCTGCCCCTTTTGCCACCAGTGCTGAACCTGCTGCTAGTGTATCTTGTAATAGGAGGTGGTGAAGGAGAAGATGATGCCAAGTGTGACAGCAATGTATCCTAAGTCACAGTTGCCATTCCCAAGCAGTCCTGCCAGTGCTAGTGCTACTACTACTAAGGTCCAGCAGCTTGTTAGTGTTAGGAGTGAAGGAGGGGGTAATCAACAATATCTTCATATTAGTAGTGCCTGTGATGAGGAAGACTCTGTGGCTGAACTTAATGTGGTTGGTGTTAGTAGCAGTAATGTTGAAGAAGCCAGAGTGGTATGGGAAACATTTGAGAGCATCCAGACTAGCAATCAAGGGAACCCACACCATTCTTCTTACCCTGGGATGAGTGCTCCTCTTCATTAAAGTGTCCAAGTGGAACAGGATGCTGAAGACTAAGAGGCCAGAACTGTTGTTGGGGGAGAGCAAGCGCACAGTTAATACCAACAACAACAACAGGAACACAGATCAGCTGCCTGTGCCTGCTGCTTTTACTGCCAGTCTGCCTTCTTCAGGTCAAAATGTAATGACAATTGTGACATTAGGGGAACATCTGTAACATTGCTTATCACCTTCTCCAAACAGCAGTGAGATGTCTGTAATAGAGCAGCAGCAGCACTTAGGGACTAGTGGCGGTGGTGTTGATGATGATGCTGCTGGGGTGGAAGAGACATTGATGGCCTTTTAGCAGACACTATGAAGGAATGGGAGACAGGGATGAGGATGGGAATCACCACCACCACTAGCAGTGAGATTTTGGAATTTGAGGAATTTGCAACTGCTCTAATTCCTGCTTCTGCTGAGATGCAAAGGCAGCAGAATGCTGAAGAGCAAGCTAATGTGCCACAGACCACCATGGACATAGTGGGAATGGGTTGAACAAGTGATGCGGGACTAGGACAGGGTCCACTTGTCAGCGCCAGCAATACTCCTGGTCCTAATTGCAGTGCTGAATCTGAAGCAGTATCAGCAACATTATCCACTGCCACAGACAGTGAAGGGGAATGTGGAGGACAAGAAGAAAGATGACATTTTTCTCCACCTGTTCCCTCATCCTTAAGTTTTGGGTGTGGGACTATTTTTCTCTTGGGGCAGGCACAGTACAGTCATCACCAACAGCACTGTGTACAATTTGGACAAGTCAATGAGAAGGGGAAAGGAGGGAACACACCTTGGCACAAGCACTCTATCACACATGAAACATAGACACCATGACATTTATGTCAAACATGGTAAAGCCAAACAACCGCCACAGAAACCAAGCACCACTGTTGCTGTACCCCCCCCCCCCGACTCTCTAGAAGGGCAATAAGAGGTGAGGCAAAGATCAAAGAGGAGGAAGAGACAAGCAAACCAGGTAGAGACTGGAAGTTCCATGATGAGTGAAACAACTAGCTCGTCATCACCATCACGTTCTAGGGTAACTACATCTTCTGCCAATCCACCTCATTCATCATTACCTCCCCCACCAAATGATAGCCACTCTGTTGATGTTAGGATGTGGCAATTTGTCTCTACCCACCACACACTATGCATTGACCACATATGGTAGTGTGGTGGAGGAGAATCACAAGCAGGGCATCAAGTGTCATCTGAGGAGATTCCATCCCACAGAATATGCTAAGATGGTGGCAGGGAGGGTTCATCATTACTGCTAAACTGTCAGCAAGTTGTCATGTGTCCTTAGAGGGTTCTGGACAAGGGGTATAGTGACAGCGGCAGAACTTGTGTTCTGGTGTTATGGTGTTTGGATACAGTTGTGCCCCCAGATGTTATTTACCACACACACTGTGCACATTGCATTTGCTGATGAGAGCCACAGTTCCTGCTCTCATTGGAAAAATGTCTATTTTAATAACAACAAACCCATGATTTTGGAGGAGGGGCAGAGAATTATTGGCCAACTTCTTCTTTTCTCCACATAGACTGGGGGCTACTGATTGTGCTTCTACTGCCTCAGGCACATCACTGGAGATAGTCATGGCAAGTGGAACCTTAATCATCCATCACACATGTTACTGTTTTTGTTGATCCCATTTCCTTTCAGCTGCCTAATCATCTGGCTGCTTAAACTCCACAGCAGCAGTAAGGACAGTAGATGCAAATTCTGCAATTATGAACTCAGAAGGACATTTGACAATGGCCAGTGACCACTGGCCAACATGACCTGCTGGCACTAGGCCAGTAGGGCATTTTTTTTAAATCAGGGCTTGTGCTTTAAAAAAAATAAAAATAAAAAAATAACAATGTTGGGGGGTTTGTTTCTACAAATAAATGTTTCTTCAGGGCTTGTGCCTGTAATAAGTCTAAGTCCTACAAATCGATGTTTCCTCAGGGCTTGGGCCTCTAACAACAAATAAAACAAATCATCTTCTACAAATTATTTTATCAAGTCAAGTATCAGTCTACCCCAGTGGCAGCTTATGACAGGGGGTTCCTATCTCTATCACTTATTTTATTGATTTTTTTTTTATTAACTGTCCCACAATACCAGTCAAGAACCCCCCAAAACAAATTCCTTGTTCAACTAATTATTTCACCAGACTCCACCCACCCACACAGGTACCCTGCTTAGACCCCTTTTATACCATGTCTTGGGGGGGTACTTATTTATTGCCCCCAGTCCCAGTAAACAAACCCCCAAAGAACATTCCCTGTTCAACTGATTCTTTCCCCACACCCCACCAACACAGGCACCCTCATGCCCCTTTTATGCTTTTCCTTTGGGAAATAAAATAATATTTGTTATGTGTTGTGTGTAAATTCAAATTTCCCATTTGTTTCAATGGAATGAACTAGGCAAAAAAAAAGTGTAAAATTGGCACTTTTTGCAGGAAATTATTCCCAAGTGGGAAATGCCATTATCTGCTGATTTCAGTTTGAGGTAACATTTTTCACCCATCCTTATCCACGACCTAAATACTATGAAGATTAATTGGAGCTGCTTTTTTGTGAAACATTAATACCCCTTTAAGAAAAAAATGTATTGTGCTTGTCCTGTTAGAAAAGATATAAACAAAAAACAAAGACATGCTACTAGTTTAACATGTCCATGGATGAGTTCACCACACCAGTATCAATATATGGATCTTATATTAATGATAATTCACAATCAAGGGGCTGTTCCTTCTCAAACTCTCAAATCATAAATGCAGAAGACAAAAAAGAAATAAAGAAGAAAGAATATCCATAGTGTGTATCATTCCACATAATATAATATAAAGCATAAAATACCACTCTCATTTAGGTGTAGTTAAGAGTTAGGCTTATACCCACTCACAACAGAATCAGATATGTGAGGTTAATAAACCTTTCCCCACTCAGGTGTTGTATAATCCTCTGAGCTAATACTGACTGCTATTAGTTAATAACAGGCTAATAATGGCTGCTTCCAATTTGTATTTATTTTATGTAACATTTCCCAGATAATAAGATATTACTATTTTATATATAGGGATCTTTTGGTATTGAATGAGATCAGATGGAACATATTACTTATGTTTTTATATGATCCTGCAGTTGTAAAGGGTAGATTCCCTTGTTTATTTGTATGTCTGATATATCAGTAATTTGGTGTTTTACTCTTTTTGATAGCTGGGTAATTAATGGTTTATCATGTTTTTTGTTCTCCTCGTGACAGGTAGATTGATGGATTTTTCCACAGTTTTTTATGCCAAAACTCTTTTCCATTGATGTAAACTGGATACTTGGTATCTCTTTAATGTTAAAAAGCAACTAAGGATACTATATTTCCTTTCTGGTTTACCAATCCAAGCAATATAAGGGATGTCCCTATGTAAATCTTTTCCTCCACCCTGCTTCCTCTTTCGTCTGTCTGTATTAGTATATACAGATGTGTTTGTAGAATTTTAATCACATTATAATTTTATAAATTTTTTTAAATTATACTTTATTAAGAAATTAGAAGAATCTTTTTCTGTGCTGGAACACTGAGGATTATACTATATTTGAGCATGTCTGATTCTGCTGTGAGTGGCATTTTATTCTTTATATTAATTTTATGCTTTTTTGTCTTCTGCATCTCCTGTTGGCAAGTTACTATGGCTCAAACTTGTTTTCCTTATAAGAAACTGCAATTTTGTTTTATGGTCACCAGGTAGAGGTGTTCCTATCACTTACTCAATACTCTTCCTGAATTATTAAAAAATACTGCTTTAGGGCACTGGTTGGGTCTCTGTTAATAACAGAGGGAGTCAGTTTTCTTACCTCAACAAGAAAAAAAAACAATGCTGCATACATTTTAATTATTTAAAAAATGTATACTTAAATCCATTAAAATATTTTTTTTGCCAAAGAGTCATCAACAGAGTGCATCATATGTTCAATTAGAAAAGTATAGCAATTCTTTTGTAGAATAACTGTGCACCATACAGCACAAATACATTCTCAGTTAATATTGTTAGAATTTTACTTGCCACATATGCTACAGTTGTTTTATTCCTGAACTGATCCAATTTTGATCCTCTTTGTTTTTCAGTTCTCAGTCTTGTAAAATAAAATGTGGTGTATTGCCTCCTTCCCACATATAAAATGATTTTAAAAAAATAATAATAAATATATATATATATATATATATATATATATATATATATATATATAATATACAGTTCTGAGGTTGTAGACACGGCACTCACAGGGTCTTGTAGTTGCAGATTAAATAACATTTATTGAAATTGACATTTCAGCTGTGTAAATACCGCCTTTCTCAAGATCTTGTTAGTGTTAGGAGTGAAGGAGGGGGTAATCAATACCCTCATATTACTAGTGACTGTGAGGAAGAAGACTCTGGGGCTGAACTTGATGTGGTTGGTGTTAGTAGTAGTAACAGTAATGGTAAAGCACCCGGTGGGACTAGTGTTAGAGGAGTGGTAAGGGACTCAATTGAGAACATCCAGACTAGCAGTCAAGGGAGCCCACAGCATTCCTTTGGCCCTGGGAGTCCTCTTCACCAGGAGCACAGATCAGCTGCTTGTCCTGCTGCTACTGCTGCCAGTCTGCCTTCTTCATGTCACCAAGAAATGGCAAGTGTAACATTAGGGGATCATTTCTCACATTGCTCGTCACCTCCTCCAACCAGCAGTGAGATGTCTGTAATAGAAGAGCAGCAGCACATAGGGACTAGTAGTGGTAGTGATGATTTTTGGGGTTTGTTTCTAACAAGCCTATATCAATGTTTCCTTAGGGCTTGTGCCAAACAAGCCAAAACTTTAATGATCTGAGTCTGTCAGTCTTTTCTTAATCAAATTCCTTTATAATATAGCCAGTGTCCATCTTCTAATTTAACTAAATCTTTTTCTTTTTATAATTTTCACATACGCTGATAATGTCCCAACTTACATTATTTAGTTCTTGTACTAGTTCCCCTAAGTATGAAATAAAAGCAGTTCCAGTTGATCTTCATAGTATTTGTGCCATGGAGAGTATTATTTAAGCACTGTCAGAGTTGTAGTTCAAGAGTAATTGAATGATAAAGTATCCCCCTCCTGTCCCTTTTACTGATGTGATACTGCTCAGCTCAGAGCAGCAGGGTGGTGTCCAAGTGGACTGCAGAGAGGGACAATCTTCAGTTAACATATTCAAAAAACCTGAAAAACATGTCAATGGGTGCAGGGTTTTCATTGTTCCCACAGTAAGACTGTCCTTTGCTGTGAGCTGTCTGGTCTGTGGACCAGATTCCACATCTGAGGGGTGGTAGCTTACACTAGATAAAAGGGGTGGGAGGAGGAAACTTTATCATTCAATTACTCTTGAACTTCAGTTCTGACAGTATTGAAATAACACTCTCTATGGCTCAAATGCTACGAAGATTAATTGGAGCGGCTGTTTCTGTGAAATATTACTATCCCTTTAAGCATTCCAGTGTCTAAAGTCCAAAGGCAGGCTGATAGAATCTGGTAACAATTAGCACTCTCTGCTTTTGAACTGGTCTTCCACTGCCATAAGAAGCAGTTCATAAGCCTCCAAGTTATGAGGGCCATTGTTTTTGTTGTGAAGCCATGCTGAGGGAATTGACCATAATCTGCCATGCTGGCCCAGTGTGGGTTTGCAGATTTTGGATTGATTTAATATGGTGTCTTAGCTTTGATCTAGCCACCTTGGGTGAACCTGCCAGGACTATATGATTCAGATGGCATAGTTCTCAGCTTCAGTGACACAAACTAACGCTCCTGCCACAATAAGGCATTGATCCATAGGAATGAGATAAAAATAAATAATTATATAATTAATTAAAAACATATATTTATAAACAATATTTATTTATTATTTATTTAATGGAAATATAATTTATGATTCCTATGATTTTATGCCAATGTTAAAATTGCAAAACACATAAAAAAACAAACATTTGGAATGTTTCTTCTTTAATCAGAAAGTTGCAGTGTTATTGCCATGGGAATACTGTAAAAGCTAAGATAACCTACACTGATCTATTGTAAATATAGTGGCAGAATAATATTTAAATTATAAAAGAGATGTACTCTTTACTGCATTCAGGATTGTGCTTTTAAAACTAATACAAAAATCCTTTTAAAAAATTGAGACAAATTTGAAATGAACTCTGGAGCATATCCAGTGTCAATTACTATAAAGAGTTTCTAATGTGTATAGTGCTGTACTAGGAAGTGGTCCAATGTCAATTATTGTGAAGAATTTTTAATGTGCAAAGTGCAGTATTAGAAAGTGCCATTCAACTAACTTCTCAATAATGTTAAGATGAAGCAATAAACTAAAAAGCAAATATGATTTTCCATACTGCTCACAGAAATATTGTTTTGTAACAGTGATGGCTCACTCACTAGTGACATATGAAGGATAAAACAGAAAGTTCAATAGGTATAAATAATTGATTGGCTCTATTGTACAATATTGTAGAAAGAAACTAAGTGAACCCATTGTAAAACAATGGATTGCACACCTCTCCGGTCCTTAAAAAGTTAGAATGCAAAATAATGATTGATAACATTTAACCCAATTAACCTTAGCGACACAAAGCTAAGAAAGAAAATCCATGAAAGTGCTCAAAATATCCCCAGAGTTATGCTTCTAATAAGAATAACAGGAGGTTGTGTCTTCATGAGGACAATCATCAAAAATATTATATGTGCAGTGTTTAAATACAGAGGGATATTTCCAAACTAAAATAAGAGTATTCTAATTCTGGAAAATGTAATGATTAATAAAGCACCCAGACCTGAAGACATACACACAAGAATGCTTAAGGAACTTAGTCTAGTAATAACAGTACCATCATGCATAATATTTATTGATTAGCTATCATCAAGCATAGTCCTCTGTGACTTGAGGAAAGTAGATGTAGTACCATTACTCAAAAATCTAAAGCAGTGAATTATAGACTTGTGAACTTGAAGTCCATAGTGGGTAAGATATTAGAAGGATTAATAACTGACAGAATTCTGGAGGACTATTTGATGAAAAAAAAAATATTATTAGGAATCAGTAAGTTTTTATGAATAATACATTATATGTAACTAAGTCACTTGAATTCTATGAAAGATAAATAGTAGCTTTGAAAAGGGTATTGCTGGTGATGCACTACACTTGAATTTTGCAAAAGCCTTTGATACTGTGCCTTAAACAGGTTAATACATAAAATATACTGCTTCATTTTAGGATAAGGGATGGGCAAAAAGTACTGTTTTTTTCCCACAGGAAATTTAGTGAAAAAAAAAACATTGTATTCCCCTTTCCCAGTAGGAAATTTCACTAGCTGACACTATGGCCACCACCACCACTAGCAGGGATGGGTGAAAAGTTCTGTTTTGTTCCCACAGGAAATTTTGGCCATAGAGAAAGCCATAGATTTTATGGAGTTTTGCTATAAAGACAGAAAATCATCCGAGAATGTTTCCATATCCCACCAATGTTATGCTATGGGGCAAAACTTCTTGCCAATATACTGAATAAACCCATAAAGGAACAGAGTGAGAGAGAAAAAAATAGATAGACATCAAATATTAATAAAAAAGCAGTTACTTAGTGGTTCCTAGTTCTGGCTGACACTGTGATCACCACCTCTGTGTCATGGGGAACAAGCAAGACAGGAGTTAGACAGTATAGCAAAATTCACCTGTATTAGAATTACATAAAAAAGAGAAATCACACAAGCAGAGGGCGACAGAGAGGCTAGAAACTCTATCAACAATAGGAGCTGCCTAAAGTCAATAACAACTGCGAGAGAATATGCCGGAGTCAACTGGTAGTCTCACTTGCCCTGGGGAGTACACCGACTAGGCCCTATGGTCTCCAGAAAAGGATCGCAACAAGGGAGACTACTGACTCACGCCTGCAGTCAGTAAGACTGGAGTCTACTAAAGCCACAGGTTTGCATCTGACAGGATGTCCACTAGTCAGAAGGCAACACTGAGGAGATATATGGAAAGAGCCCCAGATCAGCACCAGAGTGGATAGTCAGACAGGCCAGGGTCATACACGGAGCAGATAGTCAGCCAGAGCCACAGGTCTTCACCAGATAGGATGTCCACTAGTTGGAAGGCAACACTGAGGAGATAGATGGACAGAGCCCCAGGTCAGCACCAGAATGGATAGTCAGACAGGTCAGGGTCATACACAGGAACTCAGGAACCAGCAAACACAATAACACTGGACAAAAATGTAAGGGTAACTGGATAGAAACCCAGTTCCCTTAAATACAAGGAGCCAGGAAGTAGATAGGAGGAGACTGGCCAGGCTATCAGAATAAAGTGAGGCCTGTGTCAAAAACATAACCTCACACCAGAGATGCGCCAAACACCTGCACCTCTCCTGCGTCACTTAGAGCCGCTGATCCGCCTAGCCAGAGGACATGGGCGGCCGCTACAGACACCAAGTGCTCCCAGACCCAGTCCCAAAAGTGAATCGTGGGATGATGCCGAGGCATCATTTAGAGCGATACAAACCCAGCGCCAGCCGAAGCAGCTGCTCTGGATCTAAGATAACTTTTTTTTTAGAAAAAGAGAAGACGGATGGAGGAGGAGAAGTCAGTAACTAACACAAGCAGGGAAACCACCAGTGCTAAAGGGACTGGGAAACAACAATCCCTATACCCAATGAGGCTGAGTCCCAACATCATCCCTCCCTGGTGATGAATGGGTTACTGTGCTACAGTCTGACCACCATGGCCACCATGGGACTAGCTTTTTAAGTAGTGATATGGGACTTGGGCCTGCTCCTCTTGTCATCAATAATCCTGGCAACTGCAGGGATGATGTTGCGGTAGCAGCATCACCAACCCCAGCCAGTGAAGGTGATTCTGGAGAAGAAGAAGAAGAAGAATGCTGTTTTTCTCCATATTTCCAGTCACTTAAATCATGGGTATGTAAATATTTTTCACTTGGGGCAAGTAAAGTGCACTTATCGGCAACTGTATTTCCACTATTTGTGTCAAAGTTGGGAAAAGGGGAAAGGATGAGACAGACCTTGACATAACATCCATCCTTGTATATGTAGCAAGCCTGAGTCCTGCAAATAGTATTTACTTAGAGCTTGTTTTTGGAAAGCCTGAGTCATGAAAAAAATGATTTACTCAAGGCTTTTGTTTAGCTGAGTCCTCTGGCGTTTCTCTGTGTAATCCTGAAGCTATGCTGGCTAACCATTTTTTTAAAGATTAAAAAAATAGTGTATCCTACAATGAATGTTGCATGTGAGTATGTTGGTGGACTGGAGTAGTGTGACTGTATATATATATGTCCCAGTTTCGTTAATAATGATGAATCCTCCCTGCCACCAGCTTAGCATATTCTGAGGGATGGAATCTCCTCAAATTCCACTTGATGCCCTGGTTGTCACATCCTGACATCTACTGAATGACTATCAGCTGGCGGGGGAGGTGCAAGATGTAGCCAGAAGATGTATCTATGTCTTCATATGCTTGGACCCTAAAGCAAGAAGATGATGGCGATCAATGTGTTCTGCTCACCATCAAACTTTCAGGCTCTGGCTGGGTTTCTCTATTCTTCCTCCTCTTTGACTTCCACCTTGCCTTTTGTTGCCTTTGGGGAGAGACAGGGGTACAGCAACAGTGGTGCCCAATTTTTTTTGGTGGAGGTTTGTCTCAGGACATGTTTCACATAAATGGCATGGTGTCTGTGTTTCATATACGTTATGAGGGCAGTTGTGCCAAGGTGTGTTCCCTCCTTTCCTCTTTTCACTGACTTGTCACAAATTGTGCACAGTGCTGTCACTGATGATGGCACTGTGCTTGCATGAAGCAAAAATGTAGTCCCACACCCAGAACTTCAGTGTGAGGGGGAGTGGAGAAGAATGGCCTCTTTCTTTTCCTCCACATTCCCTTTCACTAGATGGGACAGAGAATGATGTTGCTACTGTTGCTGCTGCTGCCTCAGAATCAACATTACAATTAGGACCAGGAGTATTGCTGCTGGCAAGTGGAACATATCTTAGTCCCACATCACTACTGCTGGATCCCTATTCCTACTGTGGCCATGGTGGCCTGTGGCACATTATCCTGCTCTTCATCATCCTACTACTTTTGCAACTCAACAGCAACAGGAATTACACAAGCAGCAAATTCATCAAATTCTGCAACTCTTTATTTTCTGTTTCTTCTTTTATAATGTGTTTTAGGGTTCCTAATAGGAATATTGTTAGATAAATACAATTGTGGAGGGATCATAGCTTTTAGATTTAGGTAGTTAATTTGGGGACATTATTTTGATAGTGGGGTGGAGGGGCCCTGTGGGGTGGGGGCCCTGGGCGACGGGGGCGGGTGATCCCCCGGCCGACCGTGGCGTGTGGCCCTGACGGGTCAATTAGAGACCCTAGCGGTACACGGCTTGCCGCGGGGCGGGGTGGGGGTCGTCCACGCTCCCGGGGGTCGGGCCTTCGACCTACGCATTGGCTTCATGTTTAGGAGTAGGTGTGGTGTCGGGTGGAGGTGGTCTGGACTTCTCGGGCCTCGCGGCGTGGGTCTTCTTACCCACGCGGCTAGGTGTGATGGTCCATGGACATCTTCGTCCCAGGAGACCCGTCAGGCGGGGCCGGATGCCGGGCCGGAGGGGTGCTGATTGAGGTGGAAGAAGAGGCCTAGTTCTACCCTCCGAAACAGTGGACCACCCGCAGGATATAGGACCTGGGATAGTGTAAAGGCTCATACTATATATATATGTTTTAATGTCCTATTTGTGCATATTTCTCATAATATACTTTAAGCATCCTGGATTTGGGAGTAGTATAACATATCTTTTGAGGTTCGTGGTTCGGGTGGGGAGGTTCTGGTTTACTGTATTTCTGTGATTCTTAGTTTGCAATTGTCTGTTGATACATTTGTATTAATACTATTAATCCCTCCCTAGGGTTATTGTTTAACCCAAACGTGACTATTGGGCGTCCGGAGGTACCTACCTGGTGCCCTCTGGACTCACACGTTTATATTTCGATCTTAGTGGTTGGTCCCTGCGGTCGGGGCTTCCCCTTATTATTGGAGTACCTTGATCCCTCCGGTACGTAATACGGTTGGGGAGATAGGAGATAGGTTTTTTTTTTTTTTTTTTTTTTTCTTCCTACCCCTCTCATTACCTTCTCTTTATCATTTTCTTTTCTTGGTCCTCGTTCCTGGGGGGGCTCGGGACTCCCGCCTCCCTTGCTGTCCTATCCAGCATCATGGCTGGTGAATCCTCAGGTGGGGGAGGACCCCCTGTGCCTCAGATCAAAATATTGTCTGTTAATGCTAAGGGATTGAATGTTCCCGAGAAGCGCTCTCAGGCTTTGAGGGAGTTTCGTAGATTGGGGGCGGATGTGGTCCTGCTTCAGGAAACCCATTTTCAACGCGTATCACATCCCTCCCTTGTAAACAGAGATTATACCCAAGTATGGCATGCTACTTACTCTGAAAACCGAAAGAAGAGGGGAGTCTCTATTCTACTTCATAGGTCTGTTGTGTGGGTCGGTTCGGATGTGGAGAGAGATGAAGGTGGGCGTTATATCTTTCTCCGTGGCTTACTGGGGGGTGTCCCTTGCACTCTAGCCACTATTTATGCTCCCAACTCGGGACAGACTGGCTTTCTCTCCACTACACTGAAGAAACTTCAGGCATTTCAGAGGGGCCATTTGGTCCTGGGTGGGGACTTCAATATGCCCCTGGATCCCAGATGTAACGGATCCTACCCGTTACTGAGCCCTTGTCTGGACCTCAAACTATTTATTCAAAGACTATGGACATTTATTACTGTTTGGACTCTGTGCTGTGCCTTGGCGTACAAACTGGCCAGCTATTCCCTAAGAGAAAGACTTAAATCCATAGACTTTGGATCACATACTATGTTTAATGTATGGCGAACGTTTTAGTTATTGTATGTAGTATGTTGAGGGTTTACTCCAAGGGAATAGGCAGTGAGGGGTTAATTATTTCATTATGTATTGCAGACTCCCAAGCCTTTTGCTTAATTATTCAACCCCTGGCCATTGTTAAGGAAATTAATATTCTGGCCACTCAAGTCCTTGGAGTGAGAACTGTCCTGAGACCCCCCTGCTGTGTGTGTTAATCCATCCACACCCCTCAGTCTGTGAGTCACCTATTGTATAACCTGAAACTATGTTGCCAGCCCTTTGTATTATATGTTGGGAGTTGATTACCTCTGTGAATGCTCTCATTGTGTCAGCCCTTGCCTTTTGTCTGATGTGTTTGATTTAATCAAGTTCCCTATTGTATCAGGTTCCCCATGTGATCCAATGTACTGTACTGTATATAAATATCTGTGGTTTGTGACAATAAAGAGAGTTCTGTTTTGGAGTGCACAAGGAGTCCTGGAGTCTTGTATTGCTTATGGTCTAAAGTATCCACTCTGATACCCATCTGCGCCAAGTATCCTGAATCGCCGACCGTCTGCTGCCAGTTTCCTGCGACCTAACTTCGTGGACTGTCAGGCGGCGACGTGGACTCTTCCCTGCTTCCCTGCTTCCAGCGATCCTGCGGCTGTTTCCAGTGACCGTCCATACTCCAACCGGTGCACCTGACGGCGCTTATCTGCGTTGAGAAGGAGAGACCCGGGAACGACGGCGGAAGGTGACGCAGTCCCTCCCAGCTTCCGTTACATTGGTGGCATAGCGGTGGGATTTCTCCTTCATATCGGGTGCAGCAATTGAGACATGGCAGACGAAGCAGTGCTGGCAGACACTCTTGGAGCATATGAGGATCGCTACAGCGCCATCCGAATACAGTGGTGGACCCGGCTGGGCGATGTTATCTATGACTTCGTTCCAGAGTTGGATGCGTGCATTACAGAGGAGCTCAGAGTACAGGAGGAGTACTGGGACTTTGTTAAATACCTGGACCAGGAATATGGATCCGAGGGCCTTTTTGACTGGTGCCCATCCCGCTTGCGATGGGACATCCAAGGGCTGGTATGGAACGCCTACCACATGGACTCTACTTTTGGGTGCCCTGACTCCAGCAGATACTGGGAGATCCGGGACAAAAGAGAGGACCGTTTTGGTGGATACATTCCTGCGGACTGCCAGGGAAATTTGGATATTCTGGCAGGATGTGAATGGGACCTGGAGCAACTATATGCTGGGTTCATTCAAGAGGTCCGGGAATTCCAAAAAGAGGAAGAAGAATGGGGGGGTAATGCATCTGAGGAGGACTTCAGCGACTTTGAGGGCCAGGATTGTGTTACCCCTGTTCACTCCACACTGGTGAGTGGGAATTTGTTCCTCACCAGTGCCCCTGTTGTTGCCCCTGCATCAGGAAGTGGGAAAATCGTCCTTCCTGATACCCCTTTGCCCCTGGACTGTGTGTTGCCTGAGCTGAGGAGTGGGAATTCGTTCCTCCTCAGCCAAGAAGATGCCTCTGCATCAGGGGATGGGACAGATGTCTCCCCTGATAGGCATGTTGCCCCTTCCCCTGTCTTTCCAGCTGCGGTGGATGAGATGCAGGTCCCCACCAGCAGCAATTGTATGTCCCAACTGATGGGTAGGAGAGAGCCCATCAGTCCCTGTGAACCCCCTGCTGTGGTGAGTGTGGAAGAGCTCACCAGCTGCCCCAAAGTGATGCCCCCTGTTATTGTGGAAAATGCCCTGGAAGCGGAGCAGTATGTGCTCTCCAGGGCCACAGAGGATGCCGCCTTGAGGGATGGGACTGCGGTCTCCCTCAAGGCAGAGAAGGCCCTGGAAAGTGATGGCCTACAGGAGGAGGATCCCAGTGGGCTGGGAGAAAATAGTGCCGCTGGCCCTCCTACAAGTATGGACTGTGAACTGTTGGGTGGGAGCAAGCCCATCAGTCCACCTGAGACCCCTGCTGTACTGGGTGGGAGAGAACCCAGCAGCAGCCACAAAATGTTGCCCCTGGTGGGGGTGGAAGATGGCCTGGGAGCAGAGCCGTGCGTGCTCCCCAGGAGTACAAGTAATGCCGCCTTGAGGGATGGGACTGCGGTCTCCCTCAAGGCAAAAGAAAGGCCTGTGTGTGATGGCCTACCAGAGGAGGACACCAGCGGACTGGGAGAAAGTAGGGCTGCTGGAACTCCCCTGGATATGTTGTTTGACCTGATGGGTGGGGAAGAGTGCCCCATCAGTCCCCCTGTAACCCCTGACTTGGTGCGGGGGAGCAAGCGCACCAGGTCATGTGAAGTCCTGGCTGGGATGAGTGGGACAGCCGTCCTCATCCCCAGCCCAGCAGTTGTTCTGCCTTTCCCTGAGACCCCTGGCCTAGTGAGTGGGGCCACAGTCATCATCAAGGAGCCTGTTTGTACCCCTGCACTGGAGATTCCCACCTTGGTGAGTGGGACCAGGATCCTCACCAAGGACATTTGTGTTGCCCTGGCCCAACTAAAAGGGGGAGATGTGTCTCTCTCCCCAAACTCTGGTGCCCAGAAGCCAGAGGCACAATTGCCCCAGGGAGATCCCCCTTATAGACTGGCTTTGGACCCTGAGCCCCTGGCCCCAGACCCAGGAACATTGAACCCCAGCTCTGCATGGAGCATGGCCCAGGAGAGGCCACCCAATTTGATGATTGCCAGGACAACCAGGCACCAATTTCCCTGGCCCAGGATTAAGAACCAAGACTGTACCCCTGGTCCAGGACAAGAGACCTGCTTTCTATTTCCAGGCGTGGACAAGGGGCTTGCATTTTCTCCTGGCACAGGACACCAGGCTGAGTCATTGTTTCCCTGGCCCAGGACAAGGGGCTCCTCCTTTAAGACTGGCCTAGGACTAAGGCCTCCAGACTAATGAACTGTCCAGACAAGTGGCTCACAATCTCAATGGTCTCCTACAGCTCCAAGTCAGCGTTTACTACTGTCCCCGCTGGCTTGGTACAAAAAGGGGGAGAAATGTAACGGATCCTACCCGTTACTGAGCCCTTGTCTGGACCTCAAACTATTTATTCAAAGACTATGGACATTTATTACTGTTTGGACTCTGTGCTGTGCCTTGGCGTACAAACTGGCCAGCTATTCCCTAAGAGAAAGACTTAAATCCATAGACTTTGGATCACATACTATGTTTAATGTATGGCGAACGTTTTAGTTATTGTATGTAGTATGTTGAGGGTTTACTCCAAGGGAATAGGCAGTGAGGGGTTAATTATTTCATTATGTATTGCAGACTCCCAAGCCTTTTGCTTAATTATTCAACCCCTGGCCATTGTTAAGGAAATTAATATTCTGGCCACTCAAGTCCTTGGAGTGAGAACTGTCCTGAGACCCCCCTGCTGTGTGTGTTAATCCATCCACACCCCTCAGTCTGTGAGTCACCTATTGTATAACCTGAAACTATGTTGCCAGCCCTTTGTATTATATGTTGGGAGTTGATTACCTCTGTGAATGCTCTCATTGTGTCAGCCCTTGCCTTTTGTCTGATGTGTTTGATTTAATCAAGTTCCCTATTGTATCAGGTTCCCCATGTGATCCAATGTACTGTACTGTATATAAATATCTGTGGTTTGTGACAATAAAGAGAGTTCTGTTTTGGAGTGCACAAGGAGTCCTGGAGTCTTGTATTGCTTATGGTCTAAAGTATCCACTCTGATACCCATCTGCGCCAAGTATCCTGAATCGCCGACCGTCTGCTGCCAGTTTCCTGCGACCTAACTTCGTGGACTGTCAGGCGGCGACGTGGACTCTTCCCTGCTTCCCTGCTTCCAGCGATCCTGCGGCTGTTTCCAGTGACCGTCCATACTCCAACCGGTGCACCTGACGGCGCTTATCTGCGTTGAGAAGGAGAGACCCGGGAACGACGGCGGAAGGTGACGCAGTCCCTCCCAGCTTCCGTTACACCAGAGTTGACTGCTCGTCTGGGACCTCGCATGTCTCTCCTGGAACTCTTGCCACGTGGTCTAAGCTTTTAAAAGAAGCGCACCTGTTAGATGTCTGGAGACTCCAGTCGGCTCAGGCAAGGGACTACACTTTCTATTCCCAAGTACATCATAGATACACGCGAATTGATTATTTCTTAATTGCTCAACATTTGGTACATTTGATTCGGAAAGCGGGAATAGAAAACATCACATGGTCAGACCATGCTCCTGTGTGGATTCAGATGCGTTTGGAGGGTGGGAATGGAAGCAGGCTCTCCTGGAAGCTTAATGAACAGCTTTTGCATGACGAAGCCTTAAGTACCGAAATTCTATCCTCCATTCAGACCTACTTTGAACTCAATGTTTCCCCTGAGACCCCTCCAGAGGTTGTTTGGGAGGCCCATACATGTGTTGTCAGGGGTACCTTAATAAAACTAGGTTCTCAACGATGGAAAAAACGTATGGAAAACTTACGGTCAATGCTCTCTGATCTGACGGATCTTGAAGCTAGACATAAGAAGAATGATTCTCCAGGTCTAATGCAGGACATTGTAACTCTCCGCTCCAAAATACAGGAGTGGTATGCGGGGGTAACTCAGAGGTCCTTCCTTTGGACAAAATATGCTGCATACCTGCAAGGTAACAAATGTGGGAAACACCTGGCACGTCTGGTCCAGATTAAGAGGAAGCAGCATTATATTGAGCGTATCGCAGACGCGGTAGGTGTGCAACATTATGCTTTTTCAAAGATGGCGGCTCTTTTTAAGGAATATTATAAGGCACTATACAATCTGGCCCCATCCGCGACATCTTCCTCTGTACTTGACCGTATTGATGCTATGAAAACCTTATTACATCGAGCCGGATGTCCTAGACTTCCAGAGACGGCGATCTCACTACTGGAAGAGCCCTTTTCCATAACTGAAATACTTACTGGCATTAAACGGATTCCAGTCGGTAAAAGTCCGGGCCCCGACGGTTTTTCGGCACCTTACTATAAAAAATTCTCTCAAATTCTTGCTCCTCATTTGCTTCAGTCCTTTAATGCGATCTCGGATGGGGGTTCCTTCCCGAGTCAGGCCCTCCAGGCCCATATTACTCTTCTGCCCAAACCAGGCAAGGATCCGACGTTCTGTGCTAATTATCGCCCCATTTCATTACTTAACGTGGATGTCAAACTTTACGCGTCGCTGTGGGCAGTGAGACTGAAACCCTATTTAACCACACTTATTCACATATCTCAGGCTGGGTTCGTTCCCAACAGAGAAGCGAAAGACAACATTATCAAAGCTTTGACGACCATCCACAAAGCTATGTTAGACTCTACACCTATGCTATTGCTCACTATAGACGCCGAAAAGGCATTCGACCGGGTGGACTGGTCTTTCTTAAGGGAAACGCTGTTATATATAGGCATGGGTCGAAGATCTCTTCATGGTATCTTGAGTCTCTATCAGGACCCTACGGCCCGTCTACTAGTGAATGGACAACTGTCAGATCCTTTTCAGATCGCCAATGGCACGCGACAAGGTTGCCCTCTTTCGCCGATTTTATTTATTTTGACCTTGGAACCGCTTCTAGCCCTGATTCGACATCACCCTCTAATCCTGGGTCTGCCAACAGTGAGGGACCCTGCAGTAGTTTCAGGATTTGCAGATGATATTCTGCTCACGTTGTCCTCCCCGGAGTCCTCTCTCCCACCATTGATGGAGCTATTGGAGGAATATGGAGGGCTCACTAACTTTTCCATCAACTACACCAAATCGGAGGTATTGCCGCTGAATATCTCCGACCATCGTGCTTTCCACCTTCAACGTCTTTACCCTTTTAAATGGAAATCTGACAATATCAAATACCTGGGTGTCCTACTTTCACCAGACTTCTCGTCCATCTCGTCTATTAACCTCAGGGATATCCGTACTCAGATGGATGTGGACTTCAAGAAATGGGATGGTCTCTTCATATCCTGGACAGGGAGGATAAACTTAATTAAGATGATAGTACTGCCGAGGCTTCTGTACCTCTTTAAATCGCTTCCTATCATAAGCGCGACCTGGTATCCCTCCAAGCAGCAGTGAATGCTTTCGTCTGGGCGTATAAAAAACCTAGATTGGCAGCCCGCTACTTATATAGGCCACCATCTAGAGGGGGTATGGGCTTGCCGGACTTAACGCAATATTATCAAGCTTGCGCCTTGATGCCGTTACTGGAATGTCATGACGAGAAGGCGAAGGAATGGATCCACATCTCTCAGGACCTCCTCCCCTCCATTGATCTCCAGACCTTAATCTGGCAATCCCCTACTCAGGCGAAGAGACGAGTGGCCAATCATCCGATCATAACTCATGCTCTGGAGGTTTGGTCTCAGGTACAGGTGAAGTCGGGACTTTCCCAGTTCCCCTCGCCACTTTTTTCAATTTATGGCTCTGTACATTTCCTGCCAGGAGCGAGGGGTAGCCCTTTTCAGATTTGGAGGCGGCTGGGGATTGATACCCTAGGCGCCCTGGCTCCTGCTGGATCTATTCTTTCTTTCGAACACCTACATTTGAACCATTCTCTGCCACAGACTCACGATTGGCGCTACAGACAGGCCCGCCACTTTGTGGAGAACTTGCGCCCCAAAGGTTGCTTCTCCCGACAACGCACCTCTTTTGAGACACTAGCTAATAAAGGCTACTTTGCGACGAAGACACTGTCCAAGATTCGCCCTTTTTTGACACCGTCGACTTCCGATACTAAGGCTTTTTTCATTTTGGCTTGGGAGACCGACCTGTCCTTAACCTTGCCAGTGGATACCTGGAACAGGGCAATTTCTACCCTATACCGTATGGCCCGTGATTCGGCCTCGAGGGAGGTCAATTTTAAATTGATCTCTCGTTGGTACAGGACACCTGTTCGAATGGCCCAAATATTCGCTAACGCCCCCGACATTTGCTGGAGATGCGGTCTTAGCAGGGGTACTATGCTCCATATCTGGTGGACCTGTCCAGAGATCCAAACTTACTGGCAAGCTCTCGGCAAAGCAATTACAGATATCTTTGGTATTACTCTCCCTTGCACACCAGTGGTCTTCCTTTTTGCAATGTTTCCGGATTCTTTGGGTCTGTCTAAGTCCCAGACACTTCTTTCTCATTTCCTTCTGAATGCTGCGAAACTCAACATCCCCTCGTTGTGGAGGTCTAATACAGCCCCTACAATTGGTATGTGGAAAAACAGGGTTAACTCCTTCCTGACCTTGGAACGTATACATGCCTCTGTTATGGGGAGAGTGGATTGTTTTCGGACTATTTGGACCCCGTGGATGGCGTGGAGTGGTCGGGCTCCCTTGGGATGAGGGACAATTTTCATCCTTCTTTACTTCTTTCTCTTCCCTGGACCTAATTTCCCCTTTAACAGACTATACCCATTTCTAGGCATGCTTCCCCCTTGTGATTTTTTTTTTTTTTTTTTTTTTTCTTCTTCTCCTCTCTTCTTCCCCCTACCCTTGTGCCGTCATATGCTGGGGGGACGCTGACCGTTGGGACATACATTATGGCCACTTTGACCAATTATCCTACTGTTTTGTTCAATTTCAAACCCGCATGTTATATTGGTAAATAATGATACTCTTATAAGACAGTTATTTCTCTTTAGATAATAATGTTTCACATTATCTTACAAATGGCATATATATACTATAAAACCTGCAGCTTCTAGCTTACTGATTGGGTTATGGATAAATTTTTTTCTTTTTCAGCCACCGGATTCTGTTTTTTAGGTTTTATTACTCAATGTTTATTATAGATATGTCTTTATGGAACTGAACTTTTACTTTGCATTTCCATTATGTTATGTAATGTGTTGGAAACTTTATTTCAATAAAGCTTTATAAAAAAAAAAAAAAAAAAAAAAAAAAAAAAGAAATTTAACATTTGTGATGGTTGGGTTGGTGGCATATACCTATGAAACTTGCTTGCAAGATCATGGGTTGGTAAATGATATACCCAAACACTGCATAGCTTCTAGAAGACTACCATCCCCTCACTCAGCTGCTGCAATAGCCAGAATGGTACTATCATGTGTACAAATGAGTATAGATGCACTGGATAGGAATATAATTCTGTCTCTATATAAACCCTTGGTAAGGCTTAATCTGGAATTTAGTGCCACTTGTTAAAACAGACATTACTGAACTGGAAAAAGTGCAGAGAAGTGGAACATATTAGATTAAAGGGATAGTAATACTTAAAATGTAAAAAAAAATATGTTGAAGGGTTTATCCCTCTGAATAAAACAAGGGTACTCCCACTGCTGAGAGATATTTTATTAAAAAATTATAACAGCTCAAACGTGAATTTTTTAGGTGCATTATCACAGTGGCCTGAAAATTTACAGTGGCGCTGGTGCTACTCCATCCTATGGACTGCACTGGTCAATAGACCATAAGTCTCCATAGGATGATGTAGCAACAGCGCCACTGTAAATTTTCAGGGCACTGTGATATTGCCCCTAAAAAATTCAAGTTTCAGCTGTTAAAATTTTTTAACAAAATATCTCTCAGCAGTGGGCGTACCCTTGTTTTATTCGGGGACATAAACCCTACAAAATTAATTTTTTTACATCTTAAGTATTACTATTCCTTTAAGGGGATTGGAGGATCTGAGATTTAAAGAGAAACTAGACAAACTCAGTTTATTCACATCAGAGAAGAGGCATCTAAGGGGTGATATAATTACCATTTACAAATACATTATAGGCCAATACAAAGAACTCTCTGAGCAACTATTTACTGAAAATGTCCACCAAAACAAGAGGTCACACATTAAAAAGGGACTTTTGATTAAAAGAAAAGAAAAGATTGTGCATGGTAAAGGTACAATGGTTATAACATTCATTGTCCAGGGAAGTTGGGTTGCAGATATTGTAGATGATTTCAAAAAGAGTACTGGATACATTTCTAACTAACAACAATACTGAGACAGATGACAGTTGGTTTCAAAGCTAATATGTTGATTCAGGGAAATATTCTAGTACCTTTTGGAGTCAGGAAGACATTTTTTCCCATTTGGAGCTTAATTGCAAATGGCTTTTTTGCTTTTCTCTGGATCAACAAGGGTCATATAGAAAGGGATGGACTTGATGGATGCATGTCTTTTTTTCTAGCCTCATCAACTATTTTACAACAAGTAAAGAGCGCAAAAAGGAGAACAAAATCTAAAAGCGGTGTTTATTATGTTTAAAACAGACACACATACATCTAAGAACTCAAAAGATATCGGATATCATCGAACCTCTCTCCCTCCCGGTTCACCGTGCCTCAGGATCATACAGCCTCCGCGTCCTAGCTGCTGGTGCAGGACAGCTTCTCAAGGCAGCCCGATTACTCCAGCCACTCCACGTGGCTTTCAATACAATTTTGTAACAATAAGAAATGCTTCGTAACTGCTATAGTTCTTAACATATAAACAAAGTAGCAAACTCCGGGATCACAGCTATCTTTCTGCCACGGGCTCCTGCACACTCTCCAGATGCGGGCTTTCATCACAAAGAGGAGTGAGCAAGAGGGACTGATGCTGATATCTCCTTCCAAATCTTCCCCACGCGTATCGTGGACTCTCACTGTCCACTTCCTCAGGGTGCTTACAGACCCTTACAAGGGTCCTCTTTTTATATCAAACGTTCATTACCCAAAAATTTCTAAAACATCATAAAAAAATCATAAACTAAATTACAATTGTTAAAGGGATAGTAATACCTAAAATGTAAAAAAAAATATGTTGTAGGGTTTATCCCCCTGAGTAAAACAAGAGTACTCCCACTGCTGAAAGATGTTTCATTCAAAAGTTATTAATTTTCAAAGTTGAATTTTTTAGGTGTAATATCACAGTGGCCTGAAATTGTACAGTGGCGCTGTTGCTACACGATCCTATGGACAGCTCTGGTCTCAGGACCATAAATCTCCATAGGATGGTGTAGCAACAGCGCCACTGTACAATTTCAGGCCACTGTGATATTGCACTTAAAAAATTCAACTTTGAAAATTAATAACTTTTGAATGAAACACCTTTCAGCAGTGGGAGTACTCTTGTTTTACTCAGGGGGATAAACCCTACAACATATTTTTTTTTACATTTTAGGTATTACTATCCCTTTAACATCAAATACATATCTACATATCTAATAATTATTAGGATGGAATATGAAGAAAATTCCTTGTAGATACACATGGGGAAGATTTGGAAGGAGAGATATCAGCATCGGTCCATCTTGGTCACACCTCTTTGTGATGAAAGCCCGCATCTGGAGAGTGTGCAGGAGCCTGTGACAGAAAGATAGCTGTGCTCTGGGAGTGTGCTACTTTGTTTATGTGTTAAGAACTATAGCAGTTACAGAGCATTTCTTATTGCTACAATATTGTATTGAAAGCCACGTGGAGTGGCTGGAGTAATCGGGCTGCCTTGAGAAGCTGTCCTGCACCAGCAGCTAGGAGGCAGAGGCTGTACGATCTTGAGGCATGGTGAACCGGGAGGGAGAGAGGTTCGATGATATCCGATATCTTGTGAGTTCTTAGATGTATGTCTGTCTATTTTATAGATAAGAAACACTGCTTTTAGATTTTTTTCTCCTTTTTGCGCTCTTTACTTGTTGTAGACTGCATGAGGATGGGGATTCTCCGCTGATGGGCTGCAGAAGGATCATTTAAATCTGAGAAGTGGGTGCCTGTTGTTTCTTATAAAGAACTGTGATTGACAGCTTTATCATCTTCCATTTCATACCATCCATTTTATGTAATTTCATCGGTATTTCATCTCCATGACATATATGGTGACTTTTTGAGATAAGTGACTGATTCAAAATATTTGTTTGTTTAATTTATTTTATTTGTTTTTTAGATGTATGGTGGTGATTATAGACTTTGTAGGTATTTAGTCTCTCCACACTTATATTAGTATATATATAAACTTTTTGGGAATTATTGTGGAGTCATCACGGTATATATCCCTGCGCATATATAATAATAATATTCTTGTAGTCGTCAACTATTTTACTGTGTTACTATGTATGTGTTTGTTGTAAAGTCTTGTAAATGAGTTGGAATAAAGGAAAACCCACTGATTTTTAGCAGATCAATAGCAGTTATTCTTTTATAAATTAAGTATAAATATTTTAAAATGATTATGTACTAGATGAGGACATATCAATGAAATGTCTATGTTTGTGATTTATTCCATAGTTTCATGTTTCTTCAATTTTACTACACCATCTGGAATAATTCTTTCACCAAATTATCCTGAAGAGTATGGAAACAATATGAACTGCATATGGTTAATCATTTCTGAGCCAGGAAGCAGGATCCATTTGATCTTCAATGACTTTGATGTGGAACCTCAGTTTGATTATGTTGCTGTAAAGGATGAGGGTATTTCTGAATTACCAGCTCTTGGTACTTTTTCTGGAAATGAAGTACCTTCTCAGATTGCCAGCAATAGCCACATTGTGCGTTTAGAGTTTCAATCTGACCATTCAACAACTGGAAGAGGATTTAATATTACCTATACAAGTAAGCAGTCCTTGTGATTACTATAAAGCTCCATCTGTACTTTTTTGAATCTCAAGATTTAGGAAATTATATGATTTAATTAAAAAAAAAAAAAAAGTTTTTGTGGTTTAAAAATGCTATGCTAGGTTTTATCCAAAATTGATGACTGAATGTGTTTCTGTTGAGGCATAATGGTTATTATTATTTCTGTCTGTGTTATATAATTTTCAGAGCAATTGCTCAAGAAAGATAAAAATAAGATTTAACAAAACAATGCAAATACTTGTCTTAATATGTTTTTTTTTTTAACTCTGTATTTGTGTCAAATCAAGGTGCATTTCCAACAAAATAAGGTTTGGTAACATTGCATGCATTGTAGCCATGCAAAGGAATACATTGTGGGCACCTATATTTATAGTATATGATCACAAGACCTATATCAATGCTAAACAAAGTGATTCATTTTTACTCATCCCCATAACACATTATGTAAATTAAACATTCTACTAAAGTAAAGCATTATTTTTATAACTGAGGTGAATATTTTCACTTATCCAAAGACAGTGCTTTGACTCTCCACTTCATTAGAAGTTAAGGGATCTGTGATTCAGATTTGTGACCTAGAACTAATTTTGAGAAATTGTCTTGATATATTATAATTATTATTTTATGGGCAGTGAATTATAATTTTAATATATTAAATATATTAAAAAAGTATAAATAACTTTGGAGCCAAATAAAATCTACAGGAGCCAGCTGGAGGCTTTAGGAGACTGTAAAGTGGTGCATGTCCAAAGATGTATTATTATTATTATTATTATTATTATTTGGTGTACTTAAAATAATCTAAAAACAATTAGGAGGGAGCAGATACATTTTAAGAGTCTTGGTAGTAAGAACATATTCAAGTTTTCCTCTCACCTATACCATGGTCCTGGCTCTGCCTCCTGATCCTTTTCAAACATGTTTTTATATTATTCTCTGTGCATACAAAAAGTTTGTTCTCTGTCTTCCAGTGCTTCTGCCTTGTATTTGAACCTAACGTTGCCTGTCCATTGCATTCTGTTGTGTTGTTGCCCTCTGAGTATTAATGACCATAGCCTGACCCTTGACTGTCCGTACTGTACTGTGGACTTCTGCTTATGTCTGTCTTCTCCTAAGCATCTGTGGTTACCTGTGCTTTTGCCTGCCTACTACTAAGATCCTTATTTTGGAGCTGTACATCTTACCTCACTTTCAGTAGCTTCTATTGCTTGTTTAACTGAGTGTCTTTGACCTCTGCTTCTCCTGGGTACTGTAGTCTGCACACTGTGATCCTTTCTTCCCCATCTTTCTCTCTGAGAGCTTCACTCTTCATCGTCCACTTTCCCTGGACTTCACTGTGTTTCCCATGTCTTGTTTCTTGCTCTCTCCCTTTCTTCTTTTGGTGGGTCTTTGTGTTTCCCCAGGGGAATCCCTCTCTTTCCTTCTTTTCTCTGTGGTGTGTCTAGTCACATGCTGGCATCTTAGCAACCCTTGTGTTCCAGCTCCCTACCTTTTTAGTTTCATATTAGTACCGTTTTTGGTGTTCCAGGTTTCTTTCCTTTTTTTATTGTGTGTTTTTTTTATGAGGGCAAAATCCAGATTGCAGGGGATATAACAGGTATAAGTGAGCTGAGATGGGATTGAGTAAAGAGGGTATGTGGTTATGTTTGAGTGTGTGAGGAGAAGGGAAACATCTTCATCGGCCACAATTAAAAGGAGCTAAGTGTGTATGTGGGAGAGTTGACAGGGCTAAGGTGGCTGGGTCTGGGTGGGGCTGGAGGTGATGAGATTTCATGTCTAATAGAGTCAGTCTTGTCATTGAAGAGAGTGGTGAAATCTTGGGCAGAGAAGTTAGTGGAAGGTGTTTGTATTGGTGGGTGTAGAAGAGATGTAAAGGTATCACAGTCCCCGAAGGAGGCCTTAGTGTTCCTGTGCTTCCTTCCTCTGTTGTGAGGTTGGCCTGCATGTTTGTGGCTACTTCCGCATTTATGACGTCATGGAATGGGTGCTGTATCGTGCTCCTCTTTATGGGCCTATTCTGTTTTGCCTAATTGGTTCCTGCCTTTATTGGCGCCTTTATTAACCTCCTTGGGCCTTGGAGTCATTGCCCTTATGTGGTGTTTCTGCTAGTATCTCTTGTGCTTTGTTGTGACCCATGCTTTATCTGAGAATCCGCTCTGTGTATGACCTTGGCTTGTCTGACAACCCACATCGGTTCTGACCTGTGACTCTGGCTGACTAACTCGCTCCATGTATGACCCTGGCTTGTCTGACTACCCACATCGGTTCTGACCTGTGGCTCTGGCTGACTAACTTGCTCCGTGTAGATCTCGGCTTGTCTGACTACCCACATCGGTTCTTACCTGTGACTTTGGCTGACTAACTCTTTCTGAGTAGTCCCCTGTTTGTCTGACCTCTCGCTCTTGCTGACTAATCGCTCCGTGTAGTCCCCGGCTTGTCTGACCTGTGGCTCTGGCTGACTACTTCCGCTGTACACTCCTAGCATGCCTGAACATCAGTCTCAATGTTCTATAGTTCAGGCCTGCTCTCGTTCCCTGTTGCCTCCGGTTGCGTGACCCAGGGTGGAGTTTTGTGCATCATTTACTGTTCCCTCTGGTGTGCCACTCTCACCTCTGTCCTAGTCTCCGGTATCTTGCAGTAGTGCAGTGTGCAGCATAGTGAGCAACTCTGGGTAGGAGCCTGGATCCTATCATCCTGTGGTCTGGGGTTGTGTGGGCTAATACTACTATTGCTGTACATAATAAATAAAGGTGGTTATATATTTTATATTGCAAAAGACAAAAGAAGAGAAGGTGCTCCTAGCGTACTACTCAAATTCTTCACATTCACCTTCCACCCATGTAAGAATGGTACTCACGAATTCCAATGTTCAGTGCAACAAATTCTTGTTCACTGAAATTCATGCTCAAGGGTTTTATTAAACTGTCCCTCCAAACAGTATGATCTTCAAACGATACAGGAATCCCTCAGGTTGCTCCTTTTGTGAAACCAATAGAAGGACACTCATATGCAAGAAAACACAAAAGGAAAAGGGCGCCCAATCATGCCTGTTATCTCTTTTAAGTGTTCGCATTCAAAGATACAGTCAGTATACTCACAATGAAAGTGGTTGTGAATAGGACATACGTCCGAACACAACGAATCAGGCTTCCAAGGAATTATTATAACCTGTCCTTGCTCAGGCATATACAACCAGTGTCAACTCCAACGGGGAAAAAAACTAGTACAAAAGCTGCTGGAATCCGTAATATAAAATATATTTATTCCGGATAAAAATCCTCACAATAAAAAAATGTAAAAACAATGTAATTAGGCACCAGTATGTATCAACGTTTCGCAGTAACTTACTGCTTCCTCAAGACACTATGCCTACACAACACACAATCTTGTTGTGTAGGCATAGTGTCTTGTGGAAGCAGTAAGTTACTGCGAAACGTTGATAAATATTGGTGCCTAATTACATTGTTTTTACATTTTTGTATTGTGAGGATTTTTATCCGGAATAAATATTTTTTATGTTACGGATTCCAGCAGCTTTTGTACGAGTTTTTTTCCCCATTGGAGTTGACACTGGTCGTATATACCTGAGCAAGGACAGGTTATAATAATTCCTTGGAAGCCTTATTCGTTGCTTTTGGACGTATGCCCTTTTCACAACCACTTTCTTTGTGAGTATACTGATTGTATCTTTGAATGCGAACACTTAAAAGAGATAACAGGCACGATTTAGCACCCTTTTCTTTTTGTGTTTTTTTATATATTTTATGATTGTGTCGTTCCTTCTTTGCCTGAAAACCATGACAAAAAGTTTAAGAAAAGGCATTTTGGGGTAGAGGAAAGATTAGAAATTAAAGAGGAAAAGTATGACTTGTAAGGTTAAAAGAACTTTATTGAAAACAAAGTACAATCAGCAAATACTTTTCCAACCCATACAGGCCCAGAGGGAGAACGTGCAGGTACTTTCCACAACTTACACAGGTCAGGTAGGAACAGTATAACAATTAACGTACAGACTGATAGCAGGAGCCCTAGAGCGTTAGGGTGAAGTGGAGGCAGCAACTTGCTGGTAGCGTCACTGGAGCCCTAGAACGCTAGGGTAGGATGGAGGCCCAAGACTTATGGCTATTGGCAGCAAGGACACTAGAGTGCTAGGGGTGAACGGAGGCCCAAGACCAACGGATACTGGCAACAGGGACCCTAGAACGCTAGGATTGTAGGGAGACACATGGACCATGGAAACTGGCAGCAAGGACCCTAGAACGCTAGGGTTGTCAGGAGGCACAAAACTACCCGATACTGGCAGCAAGGACCCTAGAATGCTAGGGTAGTATGGAGGCCCAAGATTCACAGCTACTGGCAGCAAGGACCCTTGAACGCTAGGGGTGAGATGAGGTGAGATGAGGCAACAGACAGTGTTAGGCAACGGATGTCCGGTAGTACGAAGTGAAGGAGAAGACCGGACCTAGAACTCTAGGTGTAACGAGGTTCAACAATGGTGTTGATAACGTCCAGAGGATTGCCTATAACTCCCAACTGGGAGTGAGCACAGCTAGTGACAGTGGTAACAACGGACACGTCAGAAAGGAAATGAGTAACTCAGCCCGACTGTTGACAGCACGGAAACCGGTACTCCGTATGTGCACACTGCCAGAGGCGGTTGATGCCAGTAAGCACGGCTACAGCAGAGGTTGCTCAGCCTAAGGTCGGCAATATAAGCGGGTTCTCAGCCAATCCAGTCAGCAACGTAAGCGGGTTCTCTGCCAGTCTGGTCAGCAATGGATGCGGGTTCTCAGCCAGTCCAGTCAGCAACGTAGCTGCAGAAGTTCAGAATACACAGGAACGTATTCAGGCAGGCCAGGTCATACATGAACAGAGAAGCAGCAGTAACTAGCGCTAGGTTCAGGTACACCACAAAAGGGTGCCCAACTACTGACATGACAGGGTATAAAAGGGCTGGCCCTGAGTGGAGTCAGGTCCAGGGACCAATAAGAATTCAGCATAGTAAACAAGGAAGTAGGAATGTCGTCACGCAGCAGTATCACGGTGCCCGTGATTGTTGCAATTCCCTGTCAGTCACCATTAGGGGGCTCCTATTGGTTGTCTGCCTTTATCCATTAGGCTGCCTATTTAAACCTGGTTTGGGCATACTATTGTTGCCCTTTTGTGGTGTCTCTGACCACTTTAGCTTTGAACATGTTCCAGTATTCATCAGCACCTGTACCTGTGTTCCTGAGTTCCAGAATGCATCCTGTTTCTGAATCTCCTGTCTGCAGAGTCGTTCCAGTGTGTTCCGGCCTAGTTCTGTGAGATTGATGTTTCCTGCTGATCGCCTTCACGGAGCTTTCCAGTATGCTTGGTTTCCTGCGAGTTCCTGTCGTCGCTTATCCAGCCAGATGTATTCCTGATGTCTGATCGCCTTGGCGACATTCTTAACTCCAGTGCAGTAGCTGGGTTGCTCTGAAGCCTTTTGGCTGTACCTGTTACTGTTAGTCCCAGCGTGCGGACACTGGTTTGCTCCCAAAGCTTTGCGGCTACACATTACTGTTGGTTCCAGCGTGCGGACGCTGGTTTGCTCCCAAAGCCTTGCGGCTACGCATTACTGTTGGTCCCAGCGTGCAGACGCTGGTTTGTTCCCAAAGCCTTGCGGCTACACATTACTGTTGGTCCCAGCGTGCGGATGCTGGTTTGCTCCCAAAGCATTGCAGCTATATATTATTGTTGGTCCCAGCGTATGGACGCTGGTTTGCTCCAAAGCCTTGCGGCTGTACCCATTACTGTTGGTCCCAGCGTGCGGACGCTGGTTTGCTCCCAAAGCCTTGCGGCTACACGTTACTGTTGGCCCCAGCGTGCGGGCGCTGGTTTCCTCCAAAGCCTTGCGTCTAAACATTACTGTTGGTCCCAGCGTGCGGATGCTGGTTTGCTCCAAAGCCCTGCGGCTATACATTACTGTTGGTCCCAGCGTACGGATGCTGGTTTGCTCCAAAGCCTTGCGGCTACACATTACTGTTGGTCCCAGCGTGCGGACGCTGGTTTGCTCCCAAAGCCTTGTGGCTACACGTTACTGTTGGCCCCAGCGTGCGGACGCTGGTTTCCTCCAAAGCCTTGCGGCTACACATTACTGTTGGTCCCAGCGTGCGGACGCTGGTTTGCTCCAAAGCCTTGCAGCTATACATTACTGTTGGTCCCAGCGTACGGACTCTGGTTTGCTCCCAAAGTCTTGTGGCTACAGCTTACTGTTGGTCCAACGTGCGGATGCTGGTTTCCTCCAAAGCCCTGCGGCTACGCACTACTGTTGGTCCCAGCGTGTAGTCGCTGGTTTGCTCCAAAGCCTTGTGGCTATTTACATTGCTGTTGGTCCCAGCATGCGGTTGCTGGTTTGCTCTATGAGCATTCTGAATGTACTCACTGTTTAACCTCACTGAGTGAGTTCCGTTGGGCTGTCTTGCCCGGTATTGGTAAGGTCGGTAGAACCTGGTATACATTCCATCTGTGGGTTGCCTTACCTGGTATTGGCAAGGCCGGTAGAGCCTTTTGTGAGACTATTTGGGCTGCCTTGCCCGGTATTGGTAAGGCCAGTAGAATCTGGTATATATTCCATCTGCAGGTTGCCTTACCTGGTATTGTCAAGGCCGGTAGAGCCTACAGCATTAGATCAACGGCTGTCTTGCCCGGTATATTGGCAAGACCGGTAGAGCCTTGTTAGCTCCTTGGGCTGCCTTGCCGGTATTGGTAAGGCCGGTAGAACCTGGTATTTACTCCTTCTGCAGGTTGCCTTACCCGGTATTGGCAAGGCCAGTAGAGCCTACTGGATTGGATCATTGGCTGTCTTGCCCTTTTTATTGGCAGGACCGGTAGAGCCTGTATCTGTATTTCACTATATTTGTATGTTGCATGTCATGTTGGAATCCTAAGGGATCACCTTTTAAATTATTTCAATAAAGCTGTGTTTTTACTTAACTTTGTGTCTGAGAGTCGTAATAAACCGTGACAAGCAGCTAGGATCACGGGCGCCGTGATACAGGGAGAGTGCAGAGCTATAAGAATGGATAATTAATTTGTAGTGTATGAAGTCAGTTGTGGAATGTAATTTCCTCCAGTGCCTTTCTGCAGTGCATGAGCACCTTTTGAGGTATTGTGTTTTTCTTGTATGCCAAGATTGTAATGGGGTTGTGCAGGGTTTGGCATAGAGTTGCAGGTGCAGTTGTGTCAAAGGCTGTTTTGAGAGGGCTGTTGTAGAGATCATAGTTTGTTCAGGGAAACTAAGTGTAAAGATGGGGTTGAGAAGAGGTTACAGGGATGTGGAAAATTGTTAAAGATCAAGAAGTATGCATGCTCTTGATCATGGCTGGTGAGATGGATTTGCACAGTATGATGAGGTTGCTGGTTAGAGGTGGTGGTCAGAGAAGGGAAAGGGAACCAAAGACAAGTTGGAGACAGAGCAGAGATTTGTGAAGACCAAGTCAAGGGAGTTTACTGTGCGTGGGGGAGCTGGTCCACTGTGACAGACCAAGGGAGGTTGTAAAGGAGAGGAGTTTGAGGGCAGAGCAAGTATTATGGTTGCTAGGGATGTTGAAGTCTCCCAGGATGAGAGTGGGGAAGTCAGAGAACATAAAATGAGGGAGTCAGAAAGCAAAGTTATTAAGGAACTGGGCAGTAGGAGAAAGAAGGAACAGATGGGATTAACTGAAATGTATGGTTAGAGGACAGCAGGATGCCTATTCCACCCCCCTGTCTGTTGCCAGGCCTAAGTGTGTGGGTGAATTGTAGGCCGCCATGTAAAAGTGCAGCAATAGAGGCAGTGTCCGATGATGTGAGCCAGTTTTCAGGGATGGCTAGGAGGTTTAGAGAGTGTGAAATGAACAAATTATGAACAGCAGAAAAAACAAAAGGGGGAGAAGTACATGGTATGATTATTAGGTTACGGATGTTGTATGTGAGCCGGTGTTGCAGTACAAGAGGGAATGGAAAAGGGGCCTAGGTAAGGCGAGATGTCATCTGCAGCAAGCAGAAGGAGAAGGGATAGGGACATAAGGTGGGGGTGAGATTTAAAGCAGGGTTTTTTTTGCAGGTGTAGAGGGAGATAGTGGCATATAGGAAGTGGAGGAATGAGAAATGTTCATGAGAGCAGAGAAGTGGTGAGGGAAGAAGTGAATGGAGTGACAATTAATGTGGACAGCGGAGGAGGAGAGTCTTCTACAGGTGAGGATGGTGATGAAAAAACAAAGAGCCACGTTGGACATAGTGAGGTTAATAATTGGACAGGAGAGTCTGCGCAGCAGTCTGTGTTTGAGAAGAGTACAGATGACTTGACTAATTAAGGGTCAATACAATGTGCAGAGGGTGCAGGTGCCAGAGAGGGAGAAGAGAGTCAGTTGCAGAACTGCCAAGTATTTGGGCAAGGCAGGAGTCAATGCAGAGTTAAATAATTAATCCATTGATATATACTGTTGCCTGAAACAAGTTGTAAGTCTGACTGTGGACACGCAAAGATGACCAAAAAATGCCCAGTCATCATGATCATCATCATTACCTCTTTCAAGTCCAAGCCCCACCCAGCCACATACATTAATACTGTTGAGTAACCACTCAAGTTATCCGCATCTACAAATTTAGCTATGATTAGTGCCTCTGCTACTGTTGGACGTGCAGCACCTTTGTCATCTAGTAGTAGTAGAATTGCATTGACATATAGCTTCCTTAGTAGAAGAAGAATCCCTCAGTCAACTGTATGGAGATACTACGTCCACAATACAAAAGCTAAGGATGTTGCCTACACCTAGGCCCTTCCTCACTGAGATCCCACCTAAAGCACAAGCACAGGTCTGACTGGGAGACACACCATCTACAGGACAGAAGTGCCACAACTAGCAGCAGCAGAAGTACTCCTAAAAGTTCCCAGGGCTCTGGGGCACTAAGGGAAGTAGTGATGTTGATGTGTCAGAGAGTGTACTAGGAGTTTGTTAATTTGATACAATACCTATAGCTCCTGCTGCAGAGGAGTATAACTCTAAGTTTGCTGTAGGTGATGACTAGAGTCATAGACCTCCCACACATACTGCCTACACCTTTACCAATTCCTCTAGTCATGTTGTAAAAGCAATCAAGTTACATTTCTTCTTCCATGTACTGCCAACCCACATTTACTATGTACTTGGGAAGGAGTCTAAAACATCACAAAAAGTATGCTTGAGGAATGGCAAGGATGCCAAGATGTTGGCAGTGGACATGCAGCTGTATTCTTTTATTGAAAAATTAAAATTTAGAGAACTCATGTCATGTGTAGCTCCTCGCTGGCATATCCCAAGCCAGAAATGTAAAAGCAGGTGGTTATTGTGGTGGGCAAAGGGGTGAAAAGTGTGTATGGCAAGAAAATCCACCTGACAACAGATATGTGGACAAGTGGGCAAAGCACAGACTATATGACTGTGACTGCTCACTTGGTTTCTCTCTCACCACCACCAGCGGGCCACACTACTAGCTTACAGCATCAGGTGACAGTCAGTAATCTTGTGTCAGGTTCTGGAAGTATGATTAAAAGGCAGCAGCAGGCAGACATATCCCCTCAACTCCTAAGCTAGGTATTATGTCCAATTTCCTTGATGATCTGGACTTTTAACCTGTTAAGTCTCTTCTGCATGGAAACTTTGGTTATGGCATGTAAGATAGTCACTATGGCGTGGAAGTCTGCCACTCCACATGAGCACTGGGTGAACCTGGTGGCTCATACTCTCCCACACTACCAAAAAACAAAAAGACAGCACACCAGAAACCTCTAAGTGTAGACATGACTGAAACAATTATATAAATTAATATAGTGGAATGAACAAGAAAATGGACTAAATAGATTGACGTGGTTTGTCTATATGTAGACAAAAATGTGCAAAATTGCAGGCATGTGAAAAATAGAAAGCCCCAAAGAGAGGGTGTGCATTGTTGAAAAATGGCCTGTGAGCCACACACTGGGGTGATTGACTAAGAAATCTGTAGAATGTGAGAGGAGTGACCAGATGCTGATTTGTGTGGGTAGCCAGATAGAGTATCACTATGAGAGGTTTAGGGAGAACATAGGAGGATGCGGAGGATGTAGATACTATAATGATCTAGTTGATCCACTAGTAAGACTGGGCTTTTCCAGAATAATGTAACTTGACCTTAATGGAAATGTTGCACAATGAATATCACTTGTTTCATATTGTGCTTACCAGATCCATTCTTTGGGTAAAGCATTGTACTAGTGGTCTAGATGACAGCCCGTCTCCTCTGAAGATCTTGGTCTTCTCTCTCCTAATTCATGCAGATTGCACCTGTAAGTCCCACTGGGCTGATGCCAATTAACTGCAACTTGGTTGCTGTATGTAACTTCTGCAGAATCCTTTCCAACTCACTGGTTAACTCTCTCTGGAGCTATACATGCCATGTCTCTGGCTCTCATGTATTGTGTTATTAAATAGTAACTTTCCCACAGACAACAAATGAGGAGATGTCTCATATAGTTTTATTGGTGCTGATAAAAATTAAATCAAAAAGTGTCAGATAAACACAATATTCAAAATAAAAATTAAAATAAAAAATAAAGCAATGTAAAAACAAATTGTATCAATGCGTTTCAGGATCACAAAGCCCCTTCATCAGGATAAATTGAATGAAAATGTATGAAGATGCCTAATATGGAGGGCTCAGTATTTAAAAGCAACCTGGCCAATCAGAGGTGGTGACAAGGTCAGACTTCAAAATTGTCAAATTCCTTTAAACAATACTATATAACATTAGTAGTATCCCTCTTTTTTGTAGCCAATAGTATTTCATTATTTAAAGCCTCCATAGGAGACTGATGTGTTTGAGGGATACCCCATGTTTATTTGCATATAACCATAATAACACTGGCTACCCAGAATACATAAAAAATGTGACAACATTAATTCCACTATGTTTCAAAACAGTACTAGTCTTAAGAGTAGCATCTTACTGGTGCTCTAAGAGATCTGATTCATAAGTACTCTATAATGTGCCAATTCAGCAGTATGGAGTGCTGTACAACGTCCGGATGTCCCAACCGTGTATCGGAAGCAGTCAACGGTTAAATAAAGGTTACTCTGTTATACTATGAAAGAGGAGCAATCTGGAATGTGAGGGCCTCCCAACTATGGGGGAGATTAACTAAGTGGTGATAAAGTGGTGAAAAGTGGAGATGACTTTTCCAGTTTATCACTTTTCCAGTTCCTATGTTATTCTATAGAGCCTGAGGCCACCGCTGATAAAACAATGATAAATCATCTACACTATTTTCAAAGGAGATCATTTGATGATGTACCCAGTTTGTGTGTGGTTGGCAGGTCAAATGATATTCCCAAATAACATTATATATCCATGATAGTATAATATGCAATGCCCAGAAGATTTGCCTTGGAGACTTCTAATTTGCAGTGAGAGTTTGCAAACCTCCACTCTACTAGAGTATAGTTCATACTTAAGTTGCAGAAAACATTACAAATTGTTACACTCCTTGACCTTTGACCCTGCTCTGTTTGTTGTTATTTTTTCTCTGTCCGATTCCTGGCTCCAGTTGTCTACCTCGAAATGACCTCTGCCTGTCTGACTACGCTTTTGGATCTCCCAAGACCGTCTGACTACCGCTCCTTCCTTGCCCAGCTGCTGCCTGCTTCCGGATTCCGCTTCTGCCTGACAGGGGCCATCACGAGTTTCCTCGAGGCTGCTTCTCTCGGGTGCGCCGGCCTCCGGAGCCGATCCTCACTCCCATCTGCCGCTGGCACCAGTAGGAGGAGGGCCTAGCCCTCGGGGCCACCTCCTATCCGCTCCAGTGTGAAGCGGTTCAGCGCCTCGCTCTCTAGCATCGTTGGCGGGCTCTCCATCCTTCTACCCAGCCATAGTCATGGCACCTCAGGGCCTTGCCCTATTGCAGACCCTCGTTCCCCTGGGGGGTCCTCTTCCAGCCAGAGTCTGTCTTCTGGTCTCTCTTATCCTACCCAGCTTATCAACAGTGGATGAGTGAAGCAAGTGAGAGTTCCTTCTGGCCTAGTTAGAGGTCTCTGGCCCCCTGGTTTGTTGTCTTCGCTGGTCTGCTGAGAGTTTTACCTCCCTGCCTTCCTCCTATTTTCTGCAGGGGTAGTAGAAGCAAGGGAGGCTTTCCTGACCTAGATAGAGGTCCTTCTTTTGGCTCTTCCTCTGACTGTGGGGATCTGTCCTCCTGTGTATCTGGGAAGGAGTGTTGTTTTTCCTGGGTTTTCCTCTATTTCCTACTATTTTTGGAGGTTCTATTTTTGGGGCACTGGGCCTCTTGAGCGTTCAGACTTTGGTCCCTTCTATCTTTCATTCTTTAGGGTCTGGGCTTTCGCCAGAGCAGCTTTTGGGTACTGGGTCTAGCAGGTACTTCTTCCAGGGCATTTAGTTTTTGGTCTTCTGCATCCTGCCTACTAGGGGTCCGTTTTATGGCATCCTCTTGCTGGCCTCCCAGGTACCTACGGTTGCTTCCAGCTTGAGGGGTGTTCATCCTGGTCCCGGCCCCGGCTCAACTGGGGTCAAACATCTGGCTTCGCGGCCAGCACCTTTGCTACAGCTTTGGCTGCCGCAAGAACACTCCAACAAGGCTCCTCCGCTCCCGAGCTCCGAACCCTATTCCACGCACCCCAGCTACCATAACCTGTAGGCCTGGGAATCCCAGTATCTCCTCTATTGTTCTGTGAGGGGGTAACACAAATACATCCTATAGGTCATCTTTAGCAAGCTCCATATAGCATATTTGTGCGTCTCTCAAGCATCAAAATTTATAATGACTGCATTTCTTCTGGTTGATAAAAGGTTAGTCTTTTCATATTTTCAATGATATTCTGTACTAAGGATAGAATCTTTATAATCCTAAATACATACATTGAAGAACATGCTCTAGTGAAATGTATACATATGTTGCCTTAAATTTATGGTGGGTGTTTAATCAAATTGAGCTATCTACCCTATTAAAGTCATATATACATTTTTGGCCTACATGGAAGATATTGTCTAGATGTTAAGAGGGTCATATACCCAGGGAGAATGAAGAATATGCATACTCTTGCTAGGTTGATAGAGGCAACTTCTGGAATACATTACTTTCATAGATAATTATTGTATTAGAACACTAAGAGTAAAGTGTTAACTTGTGTAGATGCCTCCATCTATATCTGGACTTCTTGCGCTTTCAAATATTATGTTTTATAGTCACCATCTAATTCCTCCTTCAAGTCACCTGAAGTTAGAGAGTTGAGTTTAGAGATCCAGAAGTTTTCTCAGCAAAACAATCTCTGGAATCAATTACCACCTCTCCTAGTGGGCAGTATATGCTCAAAATCCATGATATAAATGTCTTGGATGGAGTGGAAACTGGGGCAGTTTCCTGGACACAATATTAAAATGTTATTCCGGTGATCCAGAAAGCATATCTTAACTGCTCTTGATGTTCTTCCCTCATACTGACTGCCACGTCTGCATTCTAGTAGGTATAAATAACACATACTCTGTAGTGCAATTAATACAGTGCCTCATTCTGAAAGTTTCACCTGATTTTTTTGAGAACTGTTGACTTTTATTTTTGGTAAAATTGCAGGTAATGCAAAGTGTAAGACCACATTTATAATTTCCAGTCAGTCAGAATATGTCCATATCCCCACACACACAATAACAAGATGGAACACTATTATCCCCATTTATTTGAGGGATTTCTAACTCTAGGATGTTCCCTTGTCTCAATTTATCCTTTCCATATTAGGCCATTGACCAGGTGAGTGCTAATAACTTCTTTTTGTTTCTTCTACACTACCGCTTGGTGTACACTCACAGAGGGACCCTGCACAGATTCTATGAGATCTGGGGACTTGCATGGCCCACTTGGATTTGGTTCATGTTTCTAATTTTTTGACGGGGATTGCTGGGTGTCACAATGGCCAATGGTCTCCTACCTATTACAGGCTCCCGCGGCATCTGCAGGGTCAGCTGGCTGCAGTTCCGAGGTCGGGACGCCCGCTACGCTTCCGGGTTTGGAGCATTGCGGCCCTTTTCTCTCGCCACATGCACGGTCGGTTGGCTATGCGTCCTCTCTCCAGGTTCCCTTCACCAACTTCTGCTGCCTCTTGTGGTTCCCCTCAGGGGGTCTCTCCTTCCTACACGGAGGGTCCCCATGTGGGAAACCTATCGGCTGTGACCACTAAAGCGGTGAACTAGGTGGTGGGCGGGCTTATGGTAGAGTAGGAGTGCCTTTGCCTGCTAGTGGTGCTTCCCAGGTCATGTGACTGTCCTCTTTTTAGTCAGCCCTCTCCCTCCAGTCTTTGCTCAGTTGTTCTGTAGCCTTACTGTATTACCTGTGTCATATATACCTGTCTATTATCCTGGTTTCTGATCCCTGCTTTGATTCCTGACTATGCTTGTGTTGCTGCCTGCCCTGACCTTTGGCCCATCTTTGATTTTGCTTGTGTTGCTGCCTGCCCTGACCTTTGGCCCATATTCGACTCTGCTTGTGCTGCCGACTGCCCTGACCTTTGGCCCGTCCACGACCCAGCTTCTGCCTTGCCCCTTCTGGTTTGACGCCGGTCCTTTTTCTCGCTGTCCGCTGCACCTGGGTTCCAGCCCTGAAGAGACCCAGGGACCCTGACTGGCCGTCACCCTGGGCTGCGGGTGCCGGGGGAAAGTGGCAGCCCTTTTGGGTGGAGAGAGATCACTTTGTTCCTTTTTTCTTTTTTTTGTGGGGGGGGGTTGTTTGTGGATTCCACAACAATTTGTGGATTCTTCAGGATAAGCAACCTGAATTTTCTGTTGTTTTTACAACAATTTGTGGATTCTTCAGGATAAGCAACCTGTTTTTTCTGTTGTTTTTACCTCTACTATGCATGTTTGAAATAGTATTGCACTAACATTCATCTTATTTCATGCATTGTCTTGCTTTGTATTGCATCTTGAGGATGTCCTAAATAAAAATATTTAAGGCAGCAGCAGGATAACCTTGTGCATGCAGAGTTTTGAGAGATAGTCCCACAAAGCCATAGATGTATTAAGTAAATTAGAGCAGGTGAATGGCTTTTTCATTGAAGAAGGAATAAAATCAACAGATCATGAACCAAACTGGGCAATATAGGCATGGATGATTTGCAAATACCTATAAAATTGTTGATTGGGTAGCCCAAGCTGTTTTTTTTAGGACATCAACAGGCTTAAAATGAGAGCCATCCAAAAGGAGAGAAATATACTTGAGGCCTTTCCATAGGTGGAAATCCTGCAAATTATAAAACTCTGGCAATTGTGGATTATTCCACAGAGAAGAATTAAGTGACCACTTCAGGCTGGAAGAGAGAAGGCGATAAAAGGTCAGCATTTTAAATCAGAGCATTAGGAAGAGAGACCCCTTGACATTGGAGAGATTCATTCTGACGCTACCAGGAAGCAAACATTAGCTTAGAGGTCAGGTACTACATTATGGAAAACAAGCCTTAACATAACGGTAAGGCCTGAAAAGTTTTTCTACCAATTTTAGGGGCTTAATTTTTCCAAAGCAAAGTAGTTATAATAGCATCAATGGTGCAGATTTTTTTTTCCACCAAATTCTGCTCTAGTCCTAAAATCTAGTACAACTGGGTCCCAGTTCAAGAAAATATATTGAGAGGGCTCTACATGGATCCAAACATAAAGATACTTAAACTGATTGGAGGGTATCAGGGAAAGGGCAAAACTCAACTGCTGTCAGATACCAATAATATCCAATGGGTCTGGATGCTAGGAATAAGATTCCGACTACGCTGTCCACAGAAAAAGGGATGTGCCAATCCACCAGCGGCAGCCACCTGAAAGGTAGGATGCCGGAGGAGGAGAGGCAGTGAATTAGCCACCGAGGAGCGGGAGGCCCACCTTGTTCTATGCAGGAGGGAGAAAGGAGGACCACACAACAGTGGAGATCCGGGAGCCCTCCTCCAGTCAACGGTGCCAGGAACGGGAAAACCAGAAGGGAAGCTAGGAGGGACTGGGAAAGACCAGACAAGCAACCCCAATATTTGACCAGAGGGGCAAGGCTAGCCAAGGAACAGCCCAAAACCTCCCTCGCCCTAGGAGTTCCCCAGGGAAAGCCCAGGGTACAAGGAGCAGACAATGCCTGGCCAATGCAGCTCCAGGGGCCGCCAACCACTACCTCCAGTCCCAGCTCAGTAAGGACCGCAACAGCTATCACCACCCCACTAAGAGAACAAGGATTCCAAAGAAAACTTCCCAGGAAAAGAGGGTTACCAGGAACCCTGCCAGAAGGGAGCCGAATCGGCCACCGGGCCCAGCCCCAATGTCACCCCTATGCCCCCGCAGGGACCGAGCAAAAACAGACCCAAACCTACAGCCGAGTGCCAGGGGAGAACGCCAGGCGCCACTACGAAGCCGAGTCCAGCTCAGCAGCCCACTGCAGGAGAGGAGGGTCCGGTGACAAGCCGAGCCGGGCTACCGGAGAAGGCCGGAACCGGACGCCAAGGGAGGCGCCAGTGGGGAATTCCCCGAGCACCAAACCCCACAACACCACCAGGAAGGAGAGAGAGTACCGGAGAGGCCTATTCTTTGATGGCCCGATACCGCCACCACCGCCCGGGCAACACCCGAGCGCAAGGTACCGCCAAGCGGAGCTGCGGGTAGCGTCGGGGGGCGAGGCGGCCCGGAAAAGAACGGGAGCAACCTGGCAGGAGGAGGCGACCGGCGAGGGGAAGAACAAGGGGAGGTGAAGCGCAGAACCCCGCCGAGCGGGCAGGAACAGCAGACAGGCGACCCGGAACTGGAAACTGCACAGAGGAAACAAACACTGACGAAGTCAGCAAGCGAGCTCAATAATCGGGCACCGGGGGAACAGCTGAAAGGTCCTAAAAATCCTGGTCAGCCAATGAGAGAGTCCGTGGGAGGAGGCACAGAATCCAACACCCAAACGGCACGAACAGGTCAGTGCCGAGGGCTGACAACTGCTCTACGGTCTATCAGAAACAGGACTGATTTACTCCGGTTCAGAAAAGTGGCCATATTCATTGATCAGGTTTAAAACATAATCAAATTAAGCACAATGTGTCATCAGCATTTAATGAGACATGTTATACTAATTAGGGATGGGTGAAAATTTTCTCCTCAAGCCAAAATTGGCAAATAATGGCACTTACCGCTTGGCAAATGATTGCAAAATTTGACAGCAAAAAGTGCAGTTTTTCCATTCTTCACTTGGCTTATTCCATTGAAATTAATGGGAACATTGAATTTACATACAATACTTAATTGTTATTTTATTTTCCAAAGGCATAGTATAAAAGGGGTATGAGGGTGTCTGTGTTGGTGTAGTGTGGGGAAACAATCAGTTGAACAGGAATTTTTTATTGGGAGGAGGTTTGTTTACTGGGATTGGGGGAGCAGTTAAAAAAATGAAAAATACAATTAAACCCCCCCCCATAAGACATGTTATATAAGGGGTCTGAGGAGGGTGCATGTGTTGGTTGGAGGGGAAAACGTCAGTTGAACAGATAGTTTTTTATGGGATGATGATGTGTTGACTGGTATTGGGGAGACAGTTAATAAAAAAAAAATACAAATTAAAAATAAAATAAGAAATTGGTATGCAACTTGACAGAGACAGGGACCCCTGTAATATAAGCTGCGAATGGGGCAGATTAATACTTGATGGGATACAGTATTTTGTAGAGGATGATTTGTAGGACTTGTTGTTAGAGGCCCAAGTCCCAAGCAAACATTGATTTTTAGGACTTAGATTTATTAGAGGCATAAGCCCTGAGGAAAAATTGATTAGTTGCAGGAAATTAGACTTGTGCTAGGCCCAAGCCTGAAGGAAACATTGATTTGTAGGATTTACACTTGTTTAGCACATGCCTTAAGGAAACAACCTCCCCTCCACCCATTTTTTTTTGTAGGCCTCTATTTTGTTTGTTTGTTTTTCGTTTTATTTTTTTTTTTGTCCTTCAAATGCTTTATTGATAGATAATGCTGTCATACAGAGAAGGATAGCTCCACATACACAGATTTAAAACATGCACTATATACACCTAAACAGTACATAAGGTAGAGTATTTGGGCAATATAGCCTTACAATATAGCCATATTCCATATATAAAAATTGTCTTAGCATACATGAAAAAGGGACAGTAACAGAGGGAAAAACTGTATACTATGATCTGAATGCAATCATTAGGCAATGTAGAGTAATACATAATGAGAGATGACAGATAACAGAGGGAAAAGATGAAGAATAAAGGTGAGAAAGTCAGAAAAAGAACATCAGGAAGGACAAAATTAGAAGAGAGAGACTAGAAAAGAGTATGACGTGGGTAGAGTGACAGGGCAGTATACCCAACACCCTGCCTGAATATAACGCAAGAGGTCTGGGGGGAAGAGAGGAAAGAATCAAGAGTATGGACTTGACCAAGCACAGGAGCAAAAACATTAGTTCTGACCAGTTTAAATACCCCATAGCTGCTATATAACCAGAGCGTAAGAATGAGTACACACATAAAAAAATCAACTAATCATAACAATATGAAGTAAAATAATATGTGAAGGGCCTGATAGCATGAAATATCCCCTAGTCTAATAACCTAACTCCTCGCTCCTAGAGAAACACCTCTGACATCCCAGAGGAAGTAGGAAGGTGACATATGTGCTAATGTGCACTCATAAATAGGGAACGTTGAATATGTAAATACCTCTAAGATTACAGTGGAGAGAAACATAGTCAAGTCAAAGCAGAGTAATTAACAGCCCCGGGACACCAGAGAGCAGCCAGTGCTGGAGACCCTGGTAACAGAGCAATAGCCACATTTCCTGGGTTAAACAGCCCAAAAGATTTACAAAGAAGCTCTAAAATGACTGAACTCAGAGGATCACCGCCTACAATCTCATTAATAGATCACAGCATCACCTTGTTCCCTTAAATAAATTCATTCATAAGGGTACAGAAACCCCTTTACATATTACATAGAGTAGCAGCTATCCAAGGCCAACCCCCCTGGTCCTAGGGGGACCGTCTATGGAATCCTTAGGCAGTCAGCTTACACAGGAGAGCGTTCAACACCCTTAGAGGGGGGTTACAAGGTCCTCTGATCTCCACACATATACAGTCCAGGAATTCACTTATAGAGGTCAAAGCAGAGCAAGGAGAGAATACAGTACTTCAACAGCAGTGTTCACAGGGCTCTTTACGCAAAAAAGGAACGGGAAGATAAAATAGGCGTAGACATCAGGGGATCTCGACCTTGCGATGTAACAGGGATCCCTGAGTCCCAAAGAGAAGTCTCCCATCCAGTCTCTGTGCCTCCCAAGCTGGAGAGTGGAAGAGCACGCTCCTCTATTATCTCCAGAACCTCACTATACAAAAATCCCAGAAAGGCCTTCAAATCCTTCCCCAGAACAAGCTCAGGCAGACCTTGAATATAGAATCTACCCCTCCGCTCCTCATGCATGAGGTAATCAAGGCAATCCATGCAGCGATCCAGCAATTCATTCCAGTGGTACGATATCGTCTCCAGAGTCACCCGGTGTTGTACCATGGCAACTTCAGCTGCCCCATGTCTGTGCGCAATCCTGCAACTTCTTCTTGCACCACTTTGTGAATCTCCCCCACCGTGGCCTTGAGCTCCACCTTTGTCAATAAATGCGAGATATCTCCAGTCATGAGGTACAGAGGAAAGGAAACAGACAACGGAGAGCAGAGAAATAAATCTGGATTCTTACCATGGTGGCTTCTAGTTCAGATAGAAGAAGGTGTAAATCTGACTCCCTCCATCTGAATCTAAGCACTTGCTGCCATACTGTGCAGCTACAGCATCTGGTCTAGGTAGCGCGGAGGGTATCAGGTAGCAAAATAATACGATATATAAGCAGCTATACTACAGAAATAATGTCTCGGCTACGAAGCAATTGAAAACATGTCCATCTTCACAGGCAGTTTGCTCCGCTCCCCATTTGTTTTTTTAACACACAAAACCCTGAGGAAAAAAAATGTCCGACTGGCTTAGTGCCAGCAGATCATTTTATGTTGACCTGTGGCCATTGGCAATTGGAAAATGTTGAATTTTCTCCTGCTTTTCTTGCTGCTGCTGCAGTAGGATGATTATGCAGTGGAATCAACAATAGCAGTAACATGGGTGATGGAAGATAAAGGTTCCACAGTGATGTGCCTGAGGCTGTAGCCCCCACCACGTCAGGTATATGTGGAGAAATAAGAGGTTGACAAATAATGTTTTTCCACCTGCCCCTCCAAAATCATGAATGTGTTGTTATAATAAAAATATTTCCCTTGAGAGCAGGAACGGTGCTTCTCATCAGCAACTGTAATATGCACAGTGTGTGTGATAAATAAGGGAAGGACAGGAAATGATGGGCATATATGGACTCACATCAAACACCTGGCATACCTGTAACCAAACACTGTGACGCTTAGGGTCCCCAATGTGAAATCATCCCACCAGAAACCAAGTACTGCTGTGACACTATGCCCCTTGCCCACTCCCTGCTAAGGACCTGTGAAAAGTTGCAAACAGTTTGATAATAATTGTGAACCCTGCCTGCCACCAGCTTAGCATATTCTGTGGAACTGAATCTCCTCAGATGCTGCTTTATGCCCTGGTTGCAATTATCCTCCACACACTGCCATGTGTAATGGGTGGACAGGAACTGCCACATGTTGACATTTATAGAAAGGCTATCATCCAGTGGGGGAGGTAAAGATGAACGGTATGGATTGCCAGAAGATGTAGTTACCCTAGAGGTAGAAGGTGATATCAAGCCAGGTGTTTCGCTTACCATTGAACTTTCAGGCTCTGACTGGATTTCTTCCTCCTCTTTGATTTCTGCGGCTCCTCTTGTTTCCTTTGGGGACAGTCAGTGGGTATAGCAACTATGGTGATGAACCATATTAAGAATACTTCCATTAAGAGAATACCTCCATTAAACCGATTGGCCAGGACCTTAGCCAAAATGTTTACATTCATATTCAACAGAGATTTAGTACTCTGATGCACACAGACTTAAACCTTTCTCTACTTAGGAATAAGAATGATGAGAGTTCTGTGAAGGATTATGGGTGACTTCCCATTTCAAAGGAAGACAAATACATTTTGTAAAGGAGACGATCTATTTCTTGAAAACTACCATACCACTCCAAAGGAAGGTCATCAAGCCCAGGAGTCTTCTCCAAAGGAAGGACAACATAGCATCCAACACCTCCTGCAAAAGGGCTAATCTAGTAACTGTCTCCTTCTGTAAGACCAATTCTGTGGAATTGAATCTCCTCAGATGCTGTTTTATGCCCTGGTTGCAATTATCCTCCACACAGTGCCATGTGTAATGGGTGGACCGGAACTACCACATACTGACATTTAGAGAATGACTATCATCCAGTGGGGGAGGTAAAGATGAACAGTATGGATCGCCAGAAGAAGTAGTTACCCTAGAGGAAGAAGGTGATATCAAGCCAGGTGTTTCACTTACCATTGAACTTTCAGGCTCTGACTGGATTTCTACCTCCTCTTTGATTTCTACCGGTCCTCTTGTTTCCTTTGGGGAGTCAGTGGGTACAGCAACTATGGTGACTGATTTCTTTGGTGGATGTTTAGCTTTAATGTGTTTAACATAAATGTCATGAGGTAAAGATGAACAGTATGGATCGCCAGAAGAAGTAGTTACCCTAGAGGAAGAAGGTGATATCAAGCCAGGTGTTTCACTTACCATTGAACTTTCAGGCTCTGACTGGATTTCTACCTCCTCTTTGATTTCTACCGGTCCTCTTGTTTCCTTTGGGGAGTCAGTGGGTACAGCAACTATGGTGACTGATTTCTTTGGTGGATGTTTAGCTTTAATGTGTTTAACATAAATGTCATGGTGTCTGCCTTTCATGTGTGTTATCAGGGTGGTTGTGCCAAAGTACATTTCCTCCTATCCCCTTTTCACTGATGTCACAATGCCGTTGCTGATGGTGGCATTGTGCTTGCCCCAAGAGGAGAATAGTCACACATACAGGACAGCAGGGGGCGGGAAATGTAGAGAAGAATGGCCTCTTTCTTCTTCTCCTTCACATTTTCCTCCACACACATGTTCACTGGCTGGGGTAGAGGGTGATCTTGTTGTTGCTGCTGCTGCTGAATCAGAATCAGCACTGCACCTAGGACTAGCTGTATTGCCACTGGCAAGTTTAACATGTCCTAGTCCTGCATCACTGGACCCCAATCCCACTATGTCCATAAAGGTGCATGGCACATTAGCCTGCTCCTTAGCATCCTGCTTCCATTGCAACACATTAGAAGCAGGAATTAGTGCAGTAGAAAACGCCACAAATTTCAGAAGCTCACTGCTGGTGCTGCTGGTCTATTTCAGAAGTTGGAGGAGGTGATGAGAAATGTGACAGAAGGTCGCCTAATGTCACACTTGCCATATCTTGTTGACCTGAAGAAGGCAGACTGACAACACTAGCATCAGGCACAGGAAGCTGATCTGTACTCCTGGTGGTGTTGGTATTATTTCTGCTAGGCAACAATTCTGAATTCTGCAGGATCATGTTCTGCCTTGACAATACCGTGGGTATAAGGGGACTCCCAAGGTCAGAGGGAATGTTTTGGGCCCCCTTGTCCGCTAGTCTGGCCACTCAAAGCACAAAAACCTAGCATCTCTCTCTCTCTCTCTCTCTGTCTCCTTCTATAAGACAAGGAAAGGTAACCTATTGAGAACAAAGTCCAAAAGAGACTGGGACTGTTATAGTGAATAAAGTACTTGGACCTGATAGAACAAACCCAATGGTTCTTAAGGAACTTAGTTCAGGAATAGCAAGACCCTTATACATAATATTTATTAATTCACTATCAACAGCATATTGTTCTGTGATTGGAGGAAAGCAGATGTAGTAACAATATTCAAAAAGAGGGCAAGATCTAAACTAGGAAATTCTAGATCTTTGCGCTTGAAATCCATAATGGTAAGATAATAGAAGATTTACTGTCTCACAGTATTCAGGACTATGTGATAACCAACAACATTATTAGTAGAAGCAGGAAGGTTTTTATGAATGATAGATCCTGTCAAACTAATTTACTTGCATTTTACTAAAGGTTAAGTAGTGTACTGCTGTTGATGTAATATACTTAGATTTTGCAAGACCCTTTGACACTGTGTCATACAATAGATTATTGCACAAGCTAAGAGACTTCGGTTTAGATGGTGATATCTGTGCATGGATAGAGAACTGGATAATGGCAGGTAGTTGTTGGTCTGAACTTTTGTAAGTGGGATGCCACTGGGTTCAGTCTCTGACCGAATGTTTTTACATTTTTTATGGGGTAGTGAGTTTTGAAAGTATTGAATTTGCTGAGGACACTAAGCTGTGTAAGGCAGTACATTTAGTGAAGGATCTTTGTGCAGTAATATTTGGATAAACTTAGTGAATGGGCAGAAAAGTGGGAGATGATATTTAATTTAGATAAAAGGTTATGCATATGGGCTGCAGAAACAAACATAATACATAAATACTAAAGATGCAACTACCTGTGACATCCTTATTAAAGAAAGATTTAGGAGTACTGATAAAGAATAGACTTCACATCAGTGTGCAGTGTTACTCCGGTGTTACAAGAGCCAGTAGGGTACTATCCTGTATAAAAAGAGGTATAGACGCATGTGATGGGAATATAACTCTACCACTGCTTAAATCTTTTTAGCTTCATCAGAGAAGAGCATGTGGTAATAGCAGATACAATGAATACATTAAAGATAAGGTTAGATGCATTTCTAGCAGAAGGGAACATACATAGTTATACTGTGTATTAGTAAGTAAACAGTGCTAGTTAGTAAGTAAACCGTGCTAGTAAACGGAGTAATACCCATTTAGGAGTAGGGAAGTCTTTTATATAATTCTTGGTTATACTGTGACAAAGGTTGAACTTAATGGATTTGTGTCATTTTTCAACCTATTTACTATGTAAATCCTTGATAAGGCCTCATCTGGAATATATAGCATAGTTTTGGGCACCAGTTCTTAAAAAATACATTATTGAAATGCAAAAAGTGAGAGACATGCAACAAACCTGATAAAGAAATTCGAGGATATGAATTAGAGAGAGACTAGCCAAACTTTGTTTGTCTACCATAGATAAGAGATGTCTTAGGGGTGATATGATTACTATTTACAAATATATTTAAGGTCAATACAAAGAACTCAATAAATAAATATTTACTCAAAGAGCTGAGCAAAAACAAGAGGTCATCCATTAAGACTAGGGAAAAGGTGCTCTAACTAAAACAAAGGCAGGGATTTTTTTACACTTCTGTAATTCTTTGCCTCAGAATTCCGTGCTAGCTGATACCAAAGTTGCTTTCAAAAAAACCTTTCTAGCTAAGAACAATATTATGAACTATAGCATTTGGTTTCAAAGAATAGGATGTTCATTAGAGAAATATCCAAATGCCATTTGCACTCAGAAAGGATTTTTTTTTACCCACTTGGGGCTCAAACTGAAATGGCCTCAACTGAGTTATTTTTTTTTTTGCCTTCCTCTGGATCAACAGTGGTGATATGGCATTGGCTGAACTGATGAATTAATGTCTTTCTTTAGCCTTATCAACTATGTTGCTCTGTGACGATGTTACCAAGTGGCGAGTGCTTTGATTCGGGGTTCAATCCCTGAAAATTACAGAAAATAGATCTGATGTTATCTTTCCTTTGAGCCATTTAATTTAGCAAACATCTTAGGAGAAGGCATGAACCTAAGTCATAAGCATCGTTACATATGACAAGTATAGTTGAAAGACATTTCTCCTTCCAAAGAATTAAAGTACATTAACAAACCCAAATCCCTACCAACCTTGTACAGCCCCCCCCAACACATGACAGACCTATAAAACCCCTAACTAAAAAGTGAAGAGGTCAATGCAGACCAGAGCACAAGGCTATAAAGTGTTTGGGTTATCACCAGAAACATATCTAAATGACTAGGACAATTAGGATAACTAGGAGGATAAAGCTGAGCATTATGGTTACAAGTAAGGCTTGGGTAGCATTATAAACAAAAGTTAGTAAGATTATTACTATGGGTGGCCAAAGAAAGGAGACCAGGTTAAGCAAACAATCATTTGGCTACATGCCTCTCCCAGAGTATTCAAGAAATGAACAATGCTACCAACAGTAATCATGAGCTTCACTGGATAAAGTATAGCATAGGAGAGGTAAAGCGATTTCAGTCACCATATGAAAGCAGAAAATGAGGCCTGTTGGTGTTGCATATACATTTAAAAATCAGTGTATAGTGAGATTTTAACATTTCTAAACCTAATATCCTCTAGTTATCAAGCAAGTGCAATAGCATTATCTCTGCCCCGTGAGTCAGGGTGTGGGCAACAGAAGACCTAGACTGAGCTCCAGGTGGAAGGGAATGAGCCACAATTCTATGGGCTCTTTCAACAATCAGGTGAGATGAAAGTCTCTCCACGTCAAAGGCATCATTAAGCAATTTCTCATGAAGCACATCTAGATGTTTGTCTTTTGCTTTATCTGGAAATCCCATTATACACATATTATTGTGCCACAAGTTAATAAGGTTTCGACTTGATTTCGTTAAGTTACTATTTCATCTCCTGAATCAACTCCTGAAGGAAAAAAGGATTGGTCCTCCAGATTAATGACTTTAGGTTCCATTTCGGTGGTGTTCTCTAGCAAATTTTGTATGCCATGTTTAATAAAAAATCTGTCCTAACATCTACAAATGAAGATTCAAGAGTAGTTTGACAGGTTGTAATTGCTACCAGCAATTACAAGAGAGTAGGTTCCATCTGCAACCAAGAAGTATAAAACCTAATTAACAAACCTAAACTCTCTTCTTAACTGTTAAATAGCCACTTCAATCTTTTCCACATTGAAAATGTCAAATTTTTATCAACTCTCTATACTATTTGTTTTTGTTACCAGTTATGGATAGTAAAGCCAGCCAGTAGAGAAGATGGTAAGCCACTATCAATGCTTCCTGGTTATCTAGCTTTGGCTGTCCGTCCTTGACATATATTTTATTAAATACTGTTTTCCAGTTATTGATCATAATATTTGTTCTTGGCAGCTTTTGGTCAAAATGAATGCCATGATCCAGGAATTCCAATAAATGGAAGGAGGTTTGGAGATCGATTTTTGCTTGGAAGTTCAGTTTCCTTTCATTGTGATGAAGGCTTTATCAAAATTCAGGGATCAGAATCTATTACTTGTATTATGCAAGATGGAAATGTGGTATGGAGTTCTGCAGTCCCTAGATGTGAAGGTAATATATTTTAAGCACAAATTTCACTTAAAGAGGACTTTTATCTGGCAATATGATACTTAATGTAAAGATGTTTGTTTTCATTAGCAGCAGAACATTTCAACAATGTTATGCTTGCTCTGAATTTCCAAATGTAAATTGTGTTTTTTTTCCTTTAATATTTACTTGTGTAATGTATTTCATAAATTAATAACACAACACTTTGTTCTTTAACCTGTTTTTCATTCTTTCGATAGTCAATTCACATTGTGATAAACTAACTCCTCACTCGTAAAACAGAACTTGATAATTTATCACTGTGTGAATTTGTCCTCCTTCTTGCAGCCATACTTTAATCTATATATAAATATAAAAGAAGACCTCTGTGTGTCTGGCACACAAACCCAGGGACGGCAGTAAGTTGGTGTTGTTCAAATCTCCTCCTTACTGCCTGTCCTGGAGATACAGGGTGCATGATTTTGACAGGAGTAGAAAGGGTCCTGGCCACTCCTGTTAAAATCTCTGCAAGGAGTTTGCCCTCCCACAACTTCCATTTGTAAAAAATTAAAAACATGGCCGACACACACACACACACACACACATACTTAAGAAACTCTCCTAAGGCCAAAATTACCTTGCTCTTCAACCACACGTAAAAACTGCATGTAAGTCTTTTCAATTCACTTTCTTGTACTTTGTTCTCTTTCAAATGCAGTGTCTGTCATCATTCTCCCTCCTCCATTTCACATTCTCCCTCGTATGTTGCCTCCTCTATTTGTGACTGATAATCCCGATCCACATCATTCATCTGTAAAAGGAATATCTCGTCACCCTCTCATCTAAGTATAAATATATACACTTGTGAACACCAAATACTATGATGTAAAATAATACTGTAGAGGGCTAGCACCTCCACTATTATACACTTAAGTTGAGAACATGTGATTGGCTCCTTCAAATGTATTGAAAACTCATTTAGGTTCAATTGGATACATATTCCTCTAAACATCCACTTTAAAACATCAATATTCTTCACCTCCATTTTCCAACACTATAGATGGTATATTATTGCAGTCCTTATTTTCGCAAGGAAATACTTAAAGAGAAAAACTCACAGTTCCATAGATCATGTGTGCATCAACCTCATTCTCACCACACCTGATATACTCACAGATTAACCTCTCATATCTGTTATCATATAGGTTCAAACCTTGTGATGAAGACAGAGTAGTGATCTTACTGCTTTTTTTGAGACCTCCACCTGTTTGTAGGATGTCCGTACTGTCCCATCACTCCGTCACCTGTCTGTGACTCCGGAGTATCCCTCCTCAGCTTGCAGTGTTTGTACTGGGGTATACACCTGTAGTTTGCGGGACATCCGTAACGGCTCTTTACTTCATCGCTTCTCTGTGGATCTGCTGTCTCTCTCTGTCTCTCTCTTGTGGTAGATATATTCAACAGCTGTGCAATATTTTAATGAAATTTATCACACATTGATCTCAACTGACTGTAGTTGTGTTCTGCACCTTCCTCCAATGCGTTTCAAAACCTCCTTTGGTTTCTTCCTCAGGGAAAATACCAGTGGAGGTTTTGAAACACGTTGGAGGAAGGTGCAGAACACAACTACAGTAAGTTGAGATCAATGTGTGATAATTTTCATTAAGTACACTAGGTGTATTACACTCTGGCGCAGGTTACATTTTAAGAAAACATCTTGATTTTAATATTATAGTGTGATTATCTATCCGACGTTAACCATTGGAGCTCTGAACAAATATACTTGTACATTTTGCATTTTCCTCCCAAGGGAGTAGGAGGCTAGTTATAGCTGCCCATGGTTTATAGCTGCCCATGGGGTTGGACATATTGAGTACTTGTGAGCGCCACTTAACCTAAAGCATTGTCATTTATTCTGTTATACAACCGGCACCTCCGAGGTTAATGTGCCTGTGTACACTGCTCTCAGTAAGTGCCAGTCGGTCAGACTTTAATGTTAAAATATAATATCATTTGGGACAATTCACATGCAACCCTTTAATTGCCAGAGAAGTGCAAGGTATTACACATCCCTGTGGCACTGAAGGTTGTGCACAACTTTGCAATGTTTTGGAGACACGTCATCACTTTTTTTGCTTATGCTTATACAATTTATTACTGCAAAATCTGCATCCATTCATTAAAAACATCAATCACAGTTACAGTGAAATGATAACCCACTTACATTATGAGTCTTAACATGACATTGTGTGTAGCCAGTTTCACTTAAGCCCAACAAAAAATGGCCAAGAGCTGGCACAGTATTTGAGTTCATCCTACATACTGTCCAACAGTGCAATGGCCTGTAAAAACATCCACAAACCCCCTTTCCCTCATAAGCGACCTCCTTATACATCACTCTTGTGTGTATACATGTGCTTCTATCAGTGTGATTGTATCTCACTCTGTGTATATCGTCAATCAGTGGCACCCCAACACACGAGGCGCTATCAGGCTTAACCCTTTAAGTGCCATGGGGGGTACTTTAAGTGCCATGGGGGGTACACAATGCATTGCTGAGCAATGCATTGTGTACCTCTGTGGCACTCATGAGGTTAAGGAAGGGCATAATTTGTGCATTATTGTGTTTGGCCCATATGACGCAGCAGTACATATGTGTTTGGCCCATATGACACAGCAGTACCATCGGGGGAAGCGGCCTCCAAGCATTGGTAGCATAGACTTCCAGATCCTGAGCACAACACACACTGCAGCACCGTGGGACCATCCTGAAAGCACTTCCAGCATAGTGTAAGATTATGCTGGGAGCCCTTGTACGATGGTCCCACGATGATGCAGTGCGTTGTCTGCCCAGGATCCCTGTGCAACTCACAGGGTTAAAGAAATAAGCATTCCACTTTCCTGCTCCTGTCACTGGTTAATGAGAGCAGGAGAACACTGCAGTGAAAAATGGCTTTCCTACAGGGATATTTCCCATCCTTCAGTGGTACAGGATGGGTAACAAGTGAAAATGTCTTTTAAATGTTGTATGATATGGTCTACCATGCACAAGGTTAAAATGCAGAGGTCTGGCAGGTTAGCTCTTCAATACTTATGACAGAAGTGTGTGTTTCTTTCCTTTCTGGTTACATCACACAATTGGGGTAGCTGATAAGGATTCTCTCCTCCAGACTTAACAGTCTCTGTCAGAAGAAAAACACAATCCTTGCTTTATACAAGTCACCTCTACTGACAGATCCTGCACTGCTTTTACTACTCATTCCTGTATGTCTGTGTGTGAATTTTAATACAGGGTTGCAGTCTGATCATGCAGTCTGATCACCTCTCTCAGCCTTTCTGCTTCCAGCTCTGATCAGACTGTACCTCTGTAGTTACAATACAAATGGATCAGTGCTACATCTCTCAATGGAGGGGACCTATACAAAACAAAGGTTGTGTTTTTCTTTTGCCAGACAGTGTTGAGGGGTGAGGGGCACTCAGGGGGGAGGTATCCTTATCAGTCCCCTCTAAGTGCTCACACCAGGCTGAACTGCAAGGAATTAAACAATATATGTTTATCAGCAGGAGTAAAGGGGTGAACTGCTGTCTCTCTGCAGTTCTTTAACCATAAGTGCTACAGTGATTGGACATCTCTCTGACACATAAAGATTTTAATATTTAACTCCTTGTATAGTAGAGAGCTCTAAACCCCGACATGTCTCTAGCATCCAAGGGGTTGTGTGATTCCACAACATTGCTATTTATTAGAGAGCTCTAAACCCCGACATGTCTCTAGCATCCAAGGGGTTGTGTGATTCCACAACATTGCTATTTATTATTTTAATACACATAGCCTCTGACACTGCCTTCATTTAATGCCTTGTCTCTTTATCCCTCTTTCCTCTCAAATCCTTCTTCTTCATACATCTTGCATTTTCTTTTATGATTTTTCTACCTCCCAACTTCACTCCCCATTCCTCATTCACTCCATATGTCTCTCACTTTCATCACCTCCCCCTTGCCCCTCTTTTCCTACCATTCCACCTGGAGGTGGTCATTATGCCACTCTTGTCTTGTCTATTTCTTTTTTTTTCTTACAGCACTTATGTATATATCTAGGTAACTGCTGTAAGGAAATACCTAGGTAGGAGTCCATCACACAGCAGTCAGGTGAATCTATATAATTACTGTGTGTAACAGAAGCACTTACCTAGATAGGAGCCCATCATACAGCATTCAGGTGTATCTATATAATTACTGTGTGTAACAGAAGTACTTACCTAGGTAGGAGCCCATCATACAGCAGTCAAGTGTATCTATATAATTAATGTGTGTAACAGAAGCACTTACCTAGATAGGAGCCCATCATACAGCATTCAGGTGTATCTATATAAAATTACTGTGTGTAACAGAAGCACTTACCTACGTAGGAGCCCATCATACAGCATTCAGGTGTATCTATATAATTACTGTGTATAACAGAAGCACTCTGGCGATTCCCCTTCTCTATTTCTTATTCATTATTCATGACCTACTGCAAGACACAGGCAGCTGGGGACCTGCTAGCTTGTGATCTTGCTGTTATTATCTCTGTGCTGGGTGGGGAAGTTTGGGGAAAGAAGTGGCTGATTTTGTTTTTCAGTTATAATTTTTTTGGGAGAGACTGTGATAAAACAACAGGGTGGACAACTTACAAAAAAAAAGAAAAAAGAATACAGAACTAAATATATTAGCTGACAGTGAGAGACAGCTCACTGGGCTTAGGCGAGGCATCATATAGCTCCATCAGTTGTAATGTGTACCGTAGAGTAAAAAACACTGTGCAGTTGAGTAGCCCAGCAAACGCACAAGGGGAAGGTGGAGGGGTGGAGCATTGCAGGGAAGTGAGACTAAAGTAGTAGTTAAAAAACTGACTGCAGCAATGGTTGCTGCAGCGTGTGCAATCAATAATGATGATCCCTTTACTGTAAGGGAGGATGCAGTTTGTCAAGGTCCCAGCAAAAGCATGTTTTTGAGCTAGAGAATATAGGAAAAAAAGGCGAATTGAAGCTTAGTTTTAGGGAGTCATTTAGGTAGGACATTTGTTCTCTGTAGTAGGAGAGTCTGGGGACACAATGGGAGAGAAGAAGGGAGGAAGGAGGTTGACCCAAAATATTGTTGAATTGAGAATGTTGTTGAGGGCCAAGCAAGACATTACACTCCATCAGTTGTGTAGTGTAGAGAGTAAAAACACAGACAGTAGTTGAATAATGTCTAGCAAATGCACAAGCGGAAGGGGGAAAGGTGGAACAATGCAGGGACGTGGGAGTAAAGTGGTAGTACAAAAACGGACTGCAGCAATGGTTGCTGCAGCATGTGAAATGAATGATGATGATCCTTCTCAACCCAGGGTGGATGCAGTTTGTCAAGGCCTCACCAATCACACCGCGTCAGTCCCCCACCACTATTACCATACACATCTGCCACACTGTAGGTTGTACTTTATTTTTTTAATCACTTGACATCATCATGCATATGTGCCAGTGTCAATTAAGCAGGAAGTAAATATTATGGGCAGAGGACAAAGGCACGATGCATGCTAACACATTTTTCAAGGTATACGTTGCTGTAGGACTCATAGCTTTGACTTCCAGCTACTTATTTCTCCACTACAGCCCTCAGAAGAAGTAATATTGTGCTGGAAAATGTTGCACTATATTAAACAAAGGAAAAAATGTGTTGGAATAGGTAAAAATGTGATAGAATAGGAGAAAAATGTGTTGAACAGGTAAAAAATGTGTTAGACTATGTGAAAAAAATGCATTAGAATAGGAGAATTATGCATTGGAATAGGCCAAAAATTTGCTGGAATGGGCAAAAAGGAGGTAAATTTTGCATTGTAGAAAGAGAGCAAACTTTCTCTGAAAAAAGCAAAAAAATTGTCAGTTTTTCATGAAAAGTCATGCAATAAGTTTTTCTCACTTTTCACCACCCCTAGTCTCAGAGCCATACGGACCAAATATGGGTCTAGCTCTGATTCAGTTTTATTTGAATTTAATTTGCTTTTTTTATTAAGATTTTTAACTTTTCACCAATAAAAGTTAAGTTTTAATTGCTCCATCCTGGTGATTAGAATCCACTTAATTCCACAAATATTTGTTTTGGGTGTGGTGCTGCAATTTCTGTTGTCCGTCTCATTTGTTGCATTGGAACTGATAGTTCTGCCTACCCAGATAATTTCTTCTTTCTTCACACCCCTTCTCACTACTCTTAGGAAAGCCCAGTCTTTCTGTCCTGCCAGAGCTCCTCTGCCTCACAACACACACTACGTACCAGAACAGTACTGTTTTGATGTTTTTCGTTGGGGCCATTGTTCTGTTACTGCAGGTCATCCTGGGCTTTTACACACTCAGGACCTTATTTCCACTTCTGGTGGCCTGACTTGAAGAACAATGTGACCTCTTTTGTGTCTTACTATCCAGTTTGTGCCCATATGAAGATACCTCAGTGTTGTCCTGTGGGTCTTTTTCAATCTCTCATGGTATTAGCTCTTCTATGGACTCAAATCTCCATGGACTTTATGGTAGACTTGCCTCCCTCCTCTGGCAATACTGTGATTTGGGTTGTAGTGAATTTGGGTTGTAGTGAATTGGTTCTTCTGAATTGGATGACCTATTCGTTCATGACATCTGCATGATATACCACAACACATCACCTCTGATCGCAGCTCCCAATTAGTGTCCCCTTTTTGCAGAACATTCTGTTCCAGATTGGGCATCCAGTTACACCATTCATCTGCGTACCACCCACAGAACAATGTGCAGACCGAGAGGTTAAATCAAAACATGGAAAACTTCCTCCACTGTTACTGTTCTCATCAGTAGGATGACTGGACTTGTCTGTTACCATTGGTGGAGTTCTCCCATTACTCCCTTTTGCTGACTTCCATAATGTGTTCATGTTTTTTGTGGCCCTCCTGCTATTACCCTCTGTCCCGCTTGTGTTGGAAGTACCCTCTTCTGAAACACACACTCATTATCTGGTGGATCATTGGCAGGCTATTAGCCTCCTGCTTTTCACCTCCCAGATGCAGGAAAAAGCATCAGCAGACCATCATCAGTCTTTTGCACCCGGGCTTGATCCAGGAGATCTGGTTTGTCTCTCTGCCAAAAACATTAAACTTCAACATCCATCTGACAAATTGGGTGCCTGATATTTAGAGCCATTCAATGCTCACTTGACTCTGCCAGAGACATTTAAAAGGATAGGAATGTTTCATAATAAAAGTAGCTCTAATTAATCATCATAGTATTTGGACTTTGGAGAGTGTCATTTCAATTCTGTCAGAGTTCTAGTTCAAGAGTGATTCAATGACAAAGTATCCCCCTCCCGACCCTTTTATTGATGTAAAACTGTTCAGCCAGATCAGAAGGGAGGTGCCCAGGTAGACTGCAGAGAGGGACAATCTTCATTTAAGATAAGGGAAAAACCTGAAAAACTTGTCATGGGGGACAGGACTTTCATTGTTCTCATAGGAAGAAGATTGTCCTCTGCTGTTATCTGTCTGGTCTATGGACTGGATTCCACATCTGAGAAGAGATGGCTTACACTAGGTAAAAGGGGCAGGAGGGGAAATTCTGCTTGTGAATATCTCTCAAACCATAAAGGTTTGAGAGATAAGACTTATAGCATTCTTAATGTTTTTTAATGCCTACAAAATAAAATAAAGAGAAAACAAAGTATTACTATCCCTTTAAGATTCATCCAGTCTTTCATGTGTCCCTACTCAAGCCCTATGTAAAGGCTCATGATTCTCACCACCCACACACACACACTTCTCCTCCACCTCCTGTTTCTGTGGATGACTCTGAGGAGTTTGTCATTGATGCAGTGCTTGACTCCTATATCTCCCATGGTACTCTCCAGTACATTGTTAATTTGAAGAGCTTTGGGCTGGAGGAGTGTTTGTGAGTAGTCTTCTTTGATGTCCACGCTCCGTATTTGGTTTGCTGGTTCCACCACTCCTTTCTGGCCAAGCCTTCTGTGGCCTCCCAGAGGTAGTCCCTTCAGAGGGCGTAGTGTCATGTCCTTTCCTGCTTTTCTGAGTTTTTCTTTCATTTCTTGCCAGATATTCTGTTTTTCCTTCTTGTTCATTTTCCATGCCTTGTTGTAGGATGCTTTTGCTGAGCCTTTATCAATCGCTGGCACCTTGTATCGGTGTGCGATCTAAGCATTTCTCTATGCAATAGGCCATTGACGCAAGCTGAGATGTCATTATTGTATGAAGGTTTATCCTCTATTTCCAGCACCAAACCTAGTACTTTCAATATAGAAGTAGATGCCCACAAATTGAAAAGGAAATAAATACTTAAGAAACTTCTTTCAAGACAAACATTCTGCCTCAATTCCAACCCTACATCCTAAAAGTAAAGTCGATCCACATAACAACAATCCAGTTATTAAAACGTACACATGTAGAATACTCATGGACACACACAGTGTTTTAAGTACAGTAAAGAAAATTGTCTGCAGCAGAAAGATCAGCTCTTGCCTTAGTTATAAATCCTACAGACAAGGGAGATGCAATTCTTGTACTTGATAAGAGTGACTACACTGTTGAGATCTTAAGTAGGGATGGGTGAAAATTTTCGCCTCAAACTGAAATCGGCAAAAAAAATGGCACTTCACACTTGGCAAATAATTTCCAGTGAAAAGTGCAGTTTTTCCGATTTTTTCACCTAGCTCATTCCATTGAAATCAATGGGAACATTGAATTTACACACAATACAAATATTATTTTATTTCCCAAAGGCATAGTATAAAAGGGGCATGAGGGTGCCTGTGTTGGTGGGGTGTGGAGAAAGAATCAGTTGACCAGGGTATGCTTTTAAGGGGGGTTGTTTACTGGGATTAGGGGGGGCAGTTAATAAAAAAATAAATGGGTGGAGTCTGGGGAATGAATCAGTTGAACAGGTAATTTGTTTTTTGGGAGGGGTTCTTGACTGGTATTTGGGGGACAGTTAATAAAAAATATAAATAAATAAAATAAGTAATATATATGTAAAGTGATAGAGACAGGAACCCTCTGACATAACCTGCCACTGGGGTAGACTGATACTTGAAGTGATAGAGTATTTTGTAGAGGATGATTTGTTAGATTTGTTGTTAGAGGCCCAAGTCCTGAGGAAATATTAATTTATAAGACTTAGGCTTGTTTGGAAGAAGCCCTGAGGAAGCATAGATTTGTAGGACTTAGGCTTGCTAGAAACATACCCCCAAAAATTACTTTTTGTAGGATTATGTTTTTATTATTATTATTATTATTATTTTTAAATCACAAGCCTTAAGAAAAAAATGCCCTACTGGCCTATTGCCAGCATGTCATGTTGTTTTGGCCAGTGGCCACTGGCCATTGTCAAATGTCCTGAGTCCATAACTGTGGAATTTGAAACTGCTGTTCTTGCTGCTGCTGCTGCTGCTGCTGAGTTGTTTAAGCAGCAGGATGATTAGGAAGCTCAAAGGGAATGGGATCAACAACAGTAGTAACATAGGTGATGAAGGTTCCACTTGCCACGACTAGCTTTAGTGATGCGCCGGAGGCAGTAGCAGCATGATAAGTAGCCCCCAGTATACGTGGAGAGAAGAGAAGAAGTTGGCCAATAATTCTTCACCACCTGTCCCTCCTGCAGAAGGAGGAGTTTTTCTCATCATGGAACTTCCAGCCTCTGCCTGAGTTTCTCTATTCTTCCTCCACTTTGATCTCCTCCTTGCCTCTTGTTGCATTTTGGAGAGTCTGGGGGTACAGAAACAGCAGAGCTTGATTCTTGTGGTTGGTGTTTGGCTTTTACATGTTTGACATAAATGTCATGGTGTCTGTGTTTCATGCGTGTTATCAGGGCTCTTGTGCCAAGGTGTGCTAGCTCCTTTCTTCTTCTCACTCACAAATTGTGCACAGTGCCATTGGTGATGACTGTACTGTTCCTGTCCCAAAAGATATAGCCCCACATCCACGGGATAAAGAACAGGTGGAGAAGAATGACCTCCTGTTTCACTGTCTGGGGCAGAGGATGATGTTGATGCTGTTGCTGCTACTGCCTCAGAATCAGCACTGCAACTAGGACCAAGAGTATTGTTGCTGCTGGCAAGTGGAACCTGTTCTAGCCTCGCATCTTGTTGACCCCATTCCCACTGTGTCCACTGTGGCCTGTGGCACACTAGCATTTTTCCTCAGCATCCTGCTGCCCTTGCAACTCAGCAGCAGCAGGAATTAGAGCAGTAGCAAACTCTGCAAATTCCAAAAGCTCACTGTTAGTGGTGGTGGTGGTGATGTCCATCCCCATTCCAGTCACCCATTCCTTCTCAGTTTGGACTAAAAAGGCCATCAATGTCTCTGTTACCGCAGCCTCTTCACCATTTTCATCACCACCACCACTAGTTCCTCCGTGCTGCAGCAGCAGCTGCTGCTACTGTATTACAGACATCTCACTGCTGGTTGGAGGAGGTGATGAGAAATGTGACAGAAATGTCACATTTGCCATTTCTTGGTGACCTGAAGAAGGCAGACTGGCTGCACTAGCAGTAGGCACAGGCAGCTTATCTGTGCTCCTGGTGGTGGTGGTATTCTTGCGATGGTAACAGTTCTGCTTTCTTCAGGATCATGTTCCACATGGACAATGACATGGGGGGAAGGGGACTACCAGGGTCAACGGAATATTATGAGCACCCTTGACCACTAGTCTGGATGCTCTCAGTTGCTTCCCCTACCACTTTCCTAAAACTAGTACCACTGGCTGCTTCACCATCACTGTTACTACTACAACTAACACCAACCACATCAATTTCAGCCCCTTAGTATTCCTCCTCAAAGTCACTATTAATATGATGGTTACCCTCTCATTCATGCCTAATTCTAACAAGCTGCTGGACCTTGTTAGTAGTAGTACTAGCACTGGAGGGACTGCTTGGGGATGGCAAATGTGACTTAGGATCTCCTGCTGTCACACTTGGCATCATCTTCTTGTTTACCCCCTCCTGAGTATTACAAGATACACTGGCAGCAGTTTCAGCACTGGTGGCAGCATGTTCAACACTGGTAGCAGGCACAGCACTGGTGGTAACATGGGCAGCACTGGTTGCAGCAGGAGAAGTACTGGCAACAGGCAAAGCACTGGTGGCAGCAGGGGCAGCACATCTGATGAAAGACACAATACATCTTACAGCAGGCTCCGAATGTCTGGCAGAAGGCACAGGCAGCTGACTCGTCCTTCTCTCATCTTTTTCTTCCTCCTGTGACATGCATTTCCCCAAGATCCCTAGGGGTGATTTAGGGGGGACTTCTGTAGTGCTCACATACTCCTCAGACTCAGGCTCAGTGGACACATGAGGGTCCTTCCAGTTCCTCCTTTTATTACTCTTAAACTTTCTCATACTGATAGCAGTCACTAGGAGTCTCTACTGCCTCAGTTTTGCTAAAAGATCACAGCAGAACAGCACATCTACCTCGCTCTGTGGCTACTTCTATTGTGTTTCATTTCCTGAAATATGTCACGTTTTTATAGCAAAAAGGCAAAAAACATGTAAATCAATGGGTGGAAACTTTATAGCCATTGAAAAAGTTGCAAAGAATTTTGGCCAGTGGGTGAAAAATGTGAAGATTTTAATCTCTGGTTTTAAAGCAGATTTTTCCTGAGAATAAGCGGACAACAACTTGGTTTTAGCAGAATTTCTCGCAGGGACACAGTCCATTGCGAGAGATACCTTCTTCCCTTAGACTTGTGCGTGGCAAAATATTTTGGTAAAATTCGATTTCAGACTTATTTTTTTTTGTCGTTCAGCGGATACGCATTTCGGACCAGACCTGTTCAACTCTAATGAAATTCAACAAAAGTCAGAATTATTAGTCCAAATTTAACATACTTTAAAAACTGACTCTCCCTTGGGGTGGCAATAAGGTACTAGGCCTGCCTGCCTACACAACTGTGAGACTGGCTGTGTCACTCTGAAAACTATTAAAACAATTTCCTAATATTTTTAATATTTTGCACAGGAACTGAGATAACTTTTCCTTGTAGTGGCAATAAGGTACTAATGCTGGCTGCCTGCCTATGCTACGTGCCTGCATACACAACAACTGGACTCTCTCTATCTCCTTCTGCTCTCTCTGAGCTCCAGCAATGGACTAATGGAAATGCAGGCTGTCTGGGTGTCTGACGTGTCATTAGTCAAACCCCATCATGAAACGAAAAAGCTAATTGGACTAGAGAGGGAGGGAAAGTATCGCGCGTGTGGGTAGCCGTCTTCCAAATTTCCGAAATTTACACAGAAAATTCTGACCAGGGTTGTTCAGACTCGGTTTTTAAAAAAATTAACAACTTTTTCCTTTTGGATGGCCCGAATGACCCTTATTCTTACGAATTCCAAAATCGGTCAAACCGATTCACACAAGTCTACCTTAGAGACATCACAAACATTTTGAAATCTTTTACCACCACTACTGTACTAAAACCTTCTGACTTACTAGTGACATGGACATGGATAGACTATATACTGTTATACCTCATTGTGATAGGATAAAGGCTGTGTGTCAGTCCTTCTTGGCCTTCCATACTTCACCTAACTATCCTATTGATTTCATCTGCGACATATAGTGAATCAAAAGTGAACTTTTTGGATGTTAAAAACTGTAAAGATACTACCATCTTGGGCACTAGTCTTTACTCAAAACTCACTTACCACAATTCCATTCTCCAAGCCAATAACTGCCACCCCTACTCTCAAAAAAAAGTGTAATCCACAATAATAACAACCTCAACAATACTGTGACTGAACTGAAACAAGTTAAAAATACTTGATGAAAAAATAATTTACATTAGACACTTCACTCAGCAAGACCTCCTAAACAGTACACCTAAAAGACAAAAGTAATAACAGATTGATTTTTTCAACAACATACTATCACAGACGTGAAAATTTAGCAAATTCCATTAAACGTCACTGGTCTATGATTTTAATTGATTTTTCGCTACATTTCTTTAATACTTTATTTCCTATAATTGCATATTTAATAGCCAAAATGCTACGAGACATCTTGTTGTGACCAGATTTATTAGATGACAACAAAGTAGAACAGAAAACAAACTGGCTAGAAAGGGAACAAATTAAAGTTGTATGTTACAGTTGTATGTACAACATGAAACAGCATGATTAGCATTACATTTTTTAAAAACCCACACCCTAACAAAAAGTACTACATTAAACATAAAATGACTTCTACAACCGATTTAATCATATATATCTTAATTTGCCCATGTGGTCTATATTACATGGAAAAAACTGAGACCACCTATAGAGAGAGGATGACGAATCACTGCTCATCCATAAAAACAGCTCTACAAACCAAAAAATCTGACAAACCAGTTGCCAAACACTTTCTACACTGCAACATCCTATCTCATCTTTGAAAACAATGCTCATTGATCATGTCCCCCCTCTAACCAGGGGTGATGATAGGGGTATGAAATGACTCCAACGTGAAACATTTTGGATGTATACTCTGAACACCATCGCTTCACAAGGCCTGAATTAAAGGGATAGTAATGTTTCAAAATAGAAGAGTTCCAATTCATATTTATACTATTTGGGCCATGGAGAGTGTTATTTCAATACTGTCAGAGTTGTAGTTCAAGAGTAATTGAATGATAAAGTATCTCCCTCCTGCCCCTTTTACTGATGTAACTCTGCTCACCTCAGAGCAGCAAGACTGTTCAGATGGATCACAGAGAGGGACAATTTTCAGTGAGCATAAGGAATAACCTGAAAAACCTGTCAAGGGGGGCAGAGTTTTCCTTATGCTCACAGTAAAAAGATTGTCCCTTACTGCGAGCTGTCCGGGCAAGGGACCATATTCCACATCTGAGGGGAGGTGGATTACACTTGGTGAAAGGGGCAGGAGGATGATACTTTATCATTCAATTACTCTTGAACTACAACCCTGACAGTACTGAAATAATACTCTTGATGGCCCAAATACTATGAAGATTAATTGGAGCTGCTTTTATTTGAAACATTTCTATCCCTTTAAGCACTAAGTTACACAGCATGCTACAGTTTCTTTTAGCTGATGATCTGTGTCTGTTGCTCCTCCTAGGCATATGAGGTCCAACAAGACATCAGGGAACAACAGTGTTGATTGAACTTGTCTGTCTAATTCTCATAGATACATGGGAACTGGAAGTACTACTGTTCTCAAACACTAGGACTTGTTCATCTGTGCTTTGGCCTTGGGTGACATAATAGGACTCGGATGTAGTCATCTCTAGCTCATCTATGGCTGCCCTATACATATTTCTTAGGATGCGTTCTGATTAACTTTTTTCCACTCAACATGGCTGGTCTCACTCTCAATATTTAAGGAATCTTTCCACTGCATTGTATTTCTGAGTGATACCATAGAACTGGGGTCCATTCAATTCAAGCTCACCTGACGATATTTCCATGTGTAGTCCATGAGCATATGCATCAACTGATGTATTGCTTGTTGTAGCAACAGACTCACTGACTCTCAAAATATCTTTTGTATGCTATAAACATACTTCTCAGGATGTTCATTGTTGACCTTATGTTTACCTAAATGTGCCGTTATTGTGTGTGTGGCATAATAGGGCTGGGATCGAACCACCTCTATTACACCTCTGGACATATCTAAGTTCAATTACGCATATATACAGTAATTGATATACTCCTTTTTATGCCATAATGAGACCTATCAACTAAGAATGGGTTAGAATCTGCTCCATGTTTACATACAATCAATGTGATTCAGGCTGGTGATTGCACCTGTTCATATATGTAAAGTATCTATAATATTTAATGATCCACTTCACCATGAATCACGATGTTCTAGTAGACTTTATTTAGAGCCTACTAAAGCATATGTATAATCACTGTATGAGTATTTATAGAGGTTGTTTAGTAATGTTATGTTTAAGATTCAGATGGGTTGACCCACTCCTCTGGGTATAGAGTGTGCAGTGCTGCACTGCAATGTGGCTGCATGTCTCCCCAAGTTCTCAGAGAAACTGAGCCTACATGCAAGTTGGGCTACTGCAATACTGTGACACTATTGTCCTCATCAGAAGTGGGATCAGTCCAGTTTGCTCAATTTAAATTATCCATAAGTGTCTAACTACAGATGGATTACTTCCTTGCCAAGTGTACTGGACATATAATGGATGCCCTTTAGGTGGCAGCACTAACATACGACTGTACAGTACTAGCTGGGTTTCATTCATAAATTTGTAGCTGGTTGTGAATTTTAAATACTATAATTCTTGATACCAGTTCATGATCCTGGTTATGTAGATTTAGCAATTATATTTTAAATACAGGGCTGGGGTATTCACTGTATGTTATATGTTTCACTCTAATGTAATGATGATTTCACACACACCTGGTAGTAATCTCACTACTGGTGTGGGACACCACTTTTGGCACCGAGGGTGCTCAAGTATATTTAAGGGGTTGTGTTTAGTTAATTTGCTAATCTGAGAATGATTGTGTAATACAACCAAAACATTGATCACTCAATAAATTAGTCTCACTATTTTCAACTTCTTCAAAGTCTTATGGGTGTTTTTACTTATCCCAATATATATATATATATATATATATATATTTATTTATGTAGTGAGAGTAGGAGGAGGTGGTAGCACTCACACTCAGTCAGTTCTTGCCCAGCTGCACAAGCAAAGGATTTATTTTCATGCTTATTATCCTGCAGTTACCACCATCATATACTCCAAGATGCTTATGAAAAGGATTTTCTTTTCAACAACAGTACTTACTATCCAAACCCTCCAAACCCGGAGAAGTGGAGCATCTGGTCTTCACATCTATGTATACACCACATCAGTAAGTCTGTAAAACAGAACTGGCTGATTTCATCCAGTGACAATTCACTACCTGCTATTTTCAAACAATGACCACTAATAATGAGCCACAAATGTGTCCCCAGCCTTAGAGATCAGTAGATGGTGATAGATACTAAATATTGCTACACTAGTAGCTACACTTATAGCACCTGGCTACCCTCTACCAAGTCTGGATGCTTCAAATGCACCGGTTGCACCACATGTAGGTACTTATGAGGGACAGTGTCAAACACCCACACACTGTAAAACAGTTCCCAATAAAACATAAACTCACATGTACCAGTACATGTATGGTGTACTACATAATATGCCCATGTAGTTTGTTATATATGGGCAAAACTATAACCACTTTCAAAGAATGGATTGCCAACCACTGATCAAACATCAGAGTGGTAATTAGAAAGAGAGAGAGTGACAAACCAGTGGCTCATCACTTCATTACAGCAAACCACACACTTGCTGACCTCAATTATATGATCATTGGCCATCAACCGAGACTGTCTTGAGGTGGCGATAGAGGCCGCAAATTGATTCAATTAGAGGAACTATGGATCCATAAACTGGGGACTCTTCACCCAAGGGACTTAATGAAAAGACTAATTATTCTTCCTTTTGGTAGTGTGATAGTAAACCTGCACAAAGATAGTATTTAATCCCCTGTCACATTTCCCCTAATCCTTACTGTTCACCTGTGGTCCCTCCTAGGTGGTGGTGGGCATAGATCATGCCATATGACAAATGTTGCCATTCAACACCTCACTATTAATCTGGACTGGACACAGGTGCCACACATATGAATGCCAGTGATTGGACTCACCATTGAGTGGTTATAGGAACATCACTACTTGACAGCTGGTCATTACTAGAGGTGGGAGAAAGTTGCCGCCGTGTTCCAGTGAGAAATCCCATGAAAACCACGTTATTGTCCGCTTTTCATGGGAAAATCCAAAAACAATGATTAAAAGGTTCTTGTTTTTTGCCCATTGTCCAAAATTCCCCACCAATTTTTCAGTGGCTAGAAAGTTTCTAACCATTGATTTACTTGGTTTTGCCTTTTTGCTATAAAAATGTGACTTATCTGTGGAAGTGAAATACAGTAGAAGCTGTTACAGAGCGAGGTAGACGTGCTGTGCTGTTCTGCTGTTATTGTTTTGAAAAAGTGACACAAGAAAAGCTCATAGTGACTGTTATCACTACAAGCAGGCTTAAAACTAATAGACGTTGGAACTAGAAGGGCCTTATGTGTCCATTGAGTCTGAGGAGGAGGAAGTGAGCACAACTGAACCAATGCTGTCCAGTCCCCCTAAATCACCCCAAGGAATCCTGGGGAAATTATTGCCAAGGGAGGAAAAGAAGGGTAGTACTAGTGAGAGCAGGATAGATCAGCTGCCTGGTCCTGCTGCAAGATGTGCTGTCCCTGCAGCCAACATTGCTGTACCTGCTGCCACCATTGCTGTACCTGCTGCCAGACGTGCTGCCCCTGCTGCCAGATGTGCTGTACCTGCTGCCAGACGTGCTGCCCCTGCTGCCACTAGTGCTGTAGCTGCTGTCAGATGTGCTGTCCCTGCTGCCACTAATGCTGTGCTTGCTGTCAGACATGCTTCATCGTCACCTCCTCCAAGTGGCAGTGAGATGTCTGTAATAGAGCAGCAGCAGCACGTAGGGCCTAGTGGTGGTGATGATGATGATGATGCTGGAGAAGCTGGGGTGGAAGAGACAGTGATGGTCTTTTTAGCAGAAACTGTGAAGAAATGGAAGACATGGATGAGGTTGAGCATCACCACCACCACTAGCAGTGAGATTATTGAATCTGAGGAATTTGCAACTGCTCTAATTCCTAATGCTGCTGAGCTGCAAGGGCAGCAGGATGCTGAGGAGCAAGCTAGTGTGCCACAGACCACTATGGACACAGTGGGAATGGGTTCAACAAGTGATGCAGGACTAGCATAGGTTCCACTTGCCAGCACCAGCAATAATCCTTGTCCTAGTGCCAGTGCTGAATCTGAGGCAGTAGCAGCAATGTTATCTGTGTGACAAATCAGTGAGAAGAGGGAAGGAGAGAATACACCTTGGAACAACTGCCCTGATATCACACATCAAACACAGACACTGTGACATTTATGTCAAACATGTTAAGCCAAACACCCATCACATAAGTCAAGCACTGCTGTTGCTGTACCCCCTGACTCTTCAGAAAGGCAACAGAGGCGAGGCAAAGATCAAAGAGGAGGAAGAGTAGAGAAACCCAGGCAGAGACTGGAAGTTCCATGACGAGCGAAACAACTAGCTCACCATCACCTTCTAAGGTAAATACATCTTCTGCCAATTGACCTTGTTCCTCATTAACTCCACACCAAATGATAGCCTTTCTATTGATGTTAGGATGTAGCAGTATATCTCTACCCATTGCACACTGTGTGGTGCACTGACCACACATGGCAGTGTGGTGGAGGAGAATCACAAGCAGGGCATCAAATGGCATCTGAGGAGATTCAATCCTGCAGAATATGTTAAGATGCTGGCAGGGAGGGTTCATCATTACTATTAAACTGTAAGCAAGTTGCATTTTTGTCCTTAACGGGGTCTGGACAAGGGGTATAATGACAGCAGCAGTAGTTGGGTTCTGGTGTCATGATGTTTGGATACAGCTGTGCCCCCAGATTTTATTTACCACACACACACACTGTGCACATTGCAGTTGCTGATAAGAGGCACAGTTCCTGCTCTCAAGACAAAATTTTCTATTCTAATAACAACACAACTATGATTTTGGAGAAGGGGCAGGTGGAGAAGAATTATTGGCCAATGTCTTCTTTTCTCCACATAGACTAGGAGCTACTGATTGTGCTGCTACTACCTCAGGTGCATCACTGGAGCTAGTTGTAGCAAGTGGAACCTTCATCATCCATCACCCATGTTATTGCTATTGTTGATTCTATCCCCTTTCAGCTGCTAATCACCCTGCTGCTTAAACAACTCAGTAGCAGCCAGAACAGCAGGTTACATAGTAACAATTTGTTTACATGTCTTTCAAGCTCTATATGTCAGTTTGTCACACTGTGTCTATTTATCTGCTTGCTCTATAAGCTTTATGTGATTACTAACTTTATCAGCTACTGTATAATTTCTTAATTTCAATATGCACACTATGTAGAACTTCAAAGGACTGCAGCACCAGCGGACTGCTTCGCTGCCTCGTCATGACAGTAGGTGAACTTTTCCTTTGTTCACTTACCAAGGATTCCCCTATTCAAGCACTCAAGTTTATTGTTGAATAGTTTTTTTTATGAATGGGGGCTCCCTGGAGTGTGATTCTTGCCCATGGAGTCAGTACCATGCATTGGGGTTCTCCAGTGTTCGGCTCTTATGCTGATGCAGTTTACTTCCACCAACTTACATTGTATATCCACGATTATGTCTGTCATTGATAACCTGGCAACATGTCGGACTTCACTTACTTCAGCATAGCAGATGTGCTGTGCAATGTGCGGGAGACTATTTCCAAATATATCCCTATATTTAATCTGGTTTTATTGCTTTATACTTCATTTTTGGCATGTTATATTAACTTTATACATATATTGTAACCTGTATACCTTCCCATCCACTCAGTTTATTTCTTGTGTCTCCCATTTTAGAAAACAGAACATCCACAGATGGTGCCTTTTGCATGGTTCCTGTGGGCTTGCATTACTTGTTTTCATTTTTTTCATTTTTTCTATAAATTTTTGTATTTACTTACATTTTGTATCACTCCTAAATGTATCATCTCATTTACATTTGTTCAATTCATACTGTGATTGGTCACTGTTGGAGTGATGTCAACAATTGCAGTCACCTTTCTGACTGAAGATGATTACATCACTGGCCTATTTTTGTGCACAGCAGACCACCTCCCAGCCTTTAAAAACATACTTTAGCACTAATCCATATATATATATATTATATATATATATACAAACAGAGAGGGAGAGAGAAAATAAGAAATGGGCAGCAACAGTGGGACTTATGAAAAGGCACATTTTATTCAATATAAATGGCAAAATATTGACCTAAATGTTGGCCCAATATTTTGCCATTTAAGCTGAATAAAATTTGCCTTTTCATAAATCCCATGGGTGCTGCCCTTTTCTTATTTTCTATCTCATCCTGCTTTGTGGATTGTGCACCTGGGCATGTGACTTTTCTTAGAGCGAGTACCTTCAACCAATATTCTCTCTCTCTCTCTCTCTCTCTCTCTCTCCCTATACATATATATATGTCACCAACCAATTTGTTTGTCTGCCATTATTGTATGAATCATAATCATCAGCCATGGTCTTCAGTTTTTTTTCATGTAATAAATGTTTAAGTGGAAGTATCTCTCTAACCCGGCCTCCAGAATGACTATCCAACAAGGTGGCCTCCTAGAAAAGGCTTCAGAAGCTCACCTTTCACATTTTAGATGCCACTATCCATGTGTAAAAAAATTAGAGCACTGTAGCATCATCTAAAATAAGCACAGATTTTGCAAGTGATATTTAGAATGTCTCTGAGAGTTTTGGATCCTGGAAGGAATTGTGAACAACTAAATCTGACATGGGTAAAGCAGGGTAAGTGCATCATATCAGCTACACTCAATATAGCTATTATGTTGGAGCCAATGTCAGCAGATACAAAACTAGCTTTCAAGGAATGTGGTACAAAACATTTGTTGATCACAAGCATTTAACACATATGTAGCTTTGTTTGCTGCCTGGTGATAGGAAGGAAACCCAGTAAACATTGATAGCCATATAGCCTGTACTCTGGCCACTTGTTTGTGTGAATTTTATTCCCATATGATTTTCTTGGGCCTTTGCCCAATACACAGGCCACCTGCTTGTACTACTCTGGCACAGCTGTCTTTTTAAAATTAACTGTGACTTGGAATATGCCAGAGTGTGGGGGGGGCAAAACAATAATATCAGTGCTTGAAAACATCTTTTCAACAAAACAATATGGCATCATTTTAACTGCCAATATTTTGGCAACTTTGCCATTCCACAGGTGTGCTTTTGGATCATTTTATTGTAGTTTTTGACTCATTTCTAAGAACTCAGTAAGTATGAGATTGAAGTTCATTGTGGAAAATCCGTGTAACTTAATTGTTTTAAGAACATGATTTGTGGCAGTGGAGTTGACATTAGTGGAGTAGAATATGTATGACTCTGGTCATCTCGTTCAACAAACTCAGTCATACTTCTCTGTGTTTTGTATCTGTAGAACAGCAGCAGGAGTCAAGGTTGTTAATGTAAATGAAGACAATGTTGGCCCATACTCTGATACATCTACAGCACTATTATTATGTGCCACTGAGGCCCATGAACTTTTAGTAGTGCTTCTACTGCTGCAGATGTTGCACCTATGATGTGGTACTTCTGTTTTTCCCCCCAATCAGACCTGTGATTGGGCTTCAGGTAGGATCTCAGTGAGGATGTTACTAGATTGATTTCTACTTTTTCCTTGCTCACGTGTTTTTAAACAGAAAACACATAGAACCATGTTATTACTACAGGCACTAGATTTTGCAATTAAATGTTCAGTAGATGTAGGTGACACATTTAAATAGCAGGTAGAATTGTGATGTTGATAATGACTTGTGTTGTGCTTACCCAGGCAAATGAAAGATATAGGCATTTTGGTGAACGGAATCCACCATTTGAGAGCAGGACACAATCTGGCAGATGAAGTCCTATGTTGGAGAGCAGGAGACCAGCTGGTAGATGAAGTCCACCGACGGAGAGCAGGAGACAGGATGGCAAGTGAAATTCACATTTGGTGACCGGGAGACAGGGCTGCAAGTGAAATCCTCAGTAAGACAGCAGGAGACAGGTTGGTGGATGAAGAAGTCTGCCTTTGGAGAGCAGGGGACAGGCTGATGGATGAAGTCTGCTGTCTGAGAACAGCAAACAAGCTTGGGAGTGAAATCCACCATCGGAGAGCAGGTGACAGACTAGCAAATTAAGTCAACTCTCTGAAAACAGGAAACAGGCTGGGGAATTAAATTTCCCCATTGGAGAGCTGGAGACTGGCTGAACAGAGGTCAGATAGGCTGGTTCGGCAACAAGGAGATGCAGACCAAGTACAAAGTCGTTAAACAAGGATGAAGTCAAGGAGAAGGGTCAGCAACAGAAGTCTCAAAAAGCATACCAAGTTGAGAGGCAGAAGGTGATGTAATGAAGTCATTGCTGGATCACTATAAGAAATCAGGAAAATGCTACCTCAAATGAACTGAAGCTCAATAATCGGGCTCCAGAGATTTAACTCCCCAAGACAGATCAGGAGGATTAACATCAATCAGGAGGCATGACACTAGGCTTTTTATGTCCCAAACTGTTTCTTTTTACTTTTTCCTTATCCGGATTTATAGAACACTACTATTGGTGGAAATGTTCATATCACAATTATGAACAGCCTCCTCAGTAAGAGGAGGATTATGATCTTTTACCACACAGCTCCAACAATCATGGCTACACTCAGTTTTTAGAGTACAACTTTACAACCATGTCCATGCAATCAAACACAAAAAAAAAACAATTTTATAGGCGCACAACTCAATAAATACATTAAATGGTCAACCCATACAAGTACAGCATGGGGTGCACTCGATCCAATAGATACCTTAAATAAAAAAGAAAGAAAAAAAGATCACTCTGAATATCTTATCTTCATCATCATTGTGTCTGTTTTCAATAAATATGGACATATATAAAAGATGTTGAATGCAAACAGAATTAATTGTCATCATATATATGGAAAGGTTTTGGTTGGATCTACATTGATAGTTTCATATATAGGGTGAAGAAGTTTGCAAATATATGTCTAGTCCATTTTGATGCTTTTATAAGGTCCATCTATATATACACCACTGTGCTGTTTCATCATTCCATCTCCATCGTATCATTATTATTACTAACATCATGTGGATATTTATGCAATTGGTCATAATCTTGGCATTTATTTTGATATTGGTACTAACCTTTGAAATGACACTTTTGATAGCCGAATGACTGCATCAAAGAAGATACAGCTTGAAGGAGTGTTAGGATGATGAGTTTAATGTACATGTATATGTAACCTTACCTGGTGCCAGGTTTTTGTTTTTCCTTACTCTTTATTGTCCATTAGCTGTTGTTTTTAGGTTTTATTTGGTAGGATATATTGTGATATACGGTGTTCTTTGAGTGGGGGGTCATCTTTGGGGAAATGGGGTTGTCCCGATGCCACCATATTTTATATTATATATGTGTTATGGTATTATTGATTTTGTAATAAACATTTATATTTTGAATATATTTATATATAATTTTGGTATTATTTAGACTGGTCTTGGTGCTTCATTAAGATCCATATGTTTTTATTTTTTCTGTTTTTCTTTATGTTACTAGACATAATAAAAGCTGTGTTGATTCTTAATGTTATGCGACAGTACACAACAGAGCTGTTTGCGTAAGCAGTGATGTCTTGTCCATCTCAAAATAATGTACCATGCACATCTTATGTCTCTAGTATCTCTCACTTTCAGTCTCAGTAACAGCTCAGGTCAAGGTCCCTGTCTATGTCTGTAAACTGTAACCAAAAAAAGTTTTTTTCTTGTATTTTTTTTTTAATAAACTGTTACTCTTTGTCAGTGTCTACAAATAAATCAGCCACACTCCCTGCAACTGCATGTTACTCCTTCTCCCCCTGTTTTCTCTGCCTGTAGACGGAGCTAGTGTCAGAATTTCAGCAGCAGCTATATATACTCTGTGTGTTCGGTTCTATGGCACAGACTGACACAATGTGGAAACCTGACCCCTTTATATCATTATCGTGGGAATACATGAGGAAACTCTCCATGGGGAGAATCCATTATAATCTTTATTTTAATGCAGTAAAAGGGAGGGCAAAACTAGCATTTTTCATGGAATTTCTCCTCATGGCAGAGATGTTTCTCTTGTTTCATATAGGAGGTAAAATATGGGAGGTAAATCTATTATTATAACTGATTTCAATGCATTTGAAAAGGTGGAAAAAAGTGGAAAAATTCTACTTTTTGATGGATTTTTTTCCTTGTGTCAGTAAGTGTTGTTTTTCCTCCTGTTTTGCTTTAGAGGCAAAAAGCTTTGCACAGGAAAGTCTTTTAATGTACTGTCAGTGTTTTGGTTTAGTGTTGTGCTTATCAAGCGGTGTTGTAGTATAATGTTGCTGCTCTCTGATGTGTAGTATTAAAAGTGTCGTGTTTAATATCACCACAAATGCTAGTGTTGAAGTAATCTGTTATGTAAACAATTATGTCATGTGTGATGCCACTTTTTCTTAGGAGTCTATTTTTTAAAACCACCAATGTAACATAGGCTCTCACTATCAACTATACCCTGCCCACCAGTATGTCTTTCCGTCTCCTCAATACCCCTTCTTGGTGAATGCAGGGTGCTCTCTCTCACTTTCATTCTCTATTTCTTCCCTCTCTTTATACACATATATATGCAGTTGGTAGTACAAAAATGACATGGGGTTGAGCTACTCTGTTTCATTATTAGTGCATCATGTAGCCAAATTGCACCCTTACTCATAGGGAGATGAGCACCATTACAGGACTCATGCTGACAAGTTTCATCATGAGACCAGAATCTTTCACTCCCTTAGCATAAGCAAATACATAGCTATGACCCTACTCATTACTGATTTTTTACAGATTTTCACCAAATGGAATCTGTAGAATTTAAAAAAATGTAGTCTGCTCTTTTCTTTATAGTTTTATTTTTGTTTTTGCTTTTTCAGATTATAAGTTTAACTCAGATTTTGTTTTTATTCTTCAGCACCTTGTGGGGGACATTTGACAGCATCAAGTGGAATTATCTTACCCCCAGGCTGGCCTGGGTTTTACAAAGATTCATTGAACTGTGAATGGGTGATTGAAGCAAGGACTGGACATTCTGTTAAAATTACATTTGAGAGGTAAAAATAAACAACATTTTCACAGGGTTTGCAATAAAAAACATGAATAAAATACACAGTGCAATATGCAGGTTCACTAACAAATTTGACTGAAATCAATAGGAACAGCTGATGTATCCAATTATTTTTCTTTTCTTCTTATGAAATAATTTTGAAGAAGTGCTTAAAAAAGATAAAGTAAACACAATGGATGAATAAGGCAAAATCTAGAAGGTTCTTGCCCTCTCATTCAAGGTGCCCCCCTAATGGAAGGTCATTGTATAATATAAAGGCATAGCTAGAGCTTCTAATACACATGATGATGTAGTATGCACGAGCAATGACTTACCTAATTTGGGGTGTCTTGGAGTGACAGACAAGTGTAAACATAGTTTGACCAAATTATATAACCAAAACCTCAGTTTTAAACGTGAGTTAATATCTGGGTCTCATGGGCAGTAGTGTTCTCTCATGTATAAAAAGTAGTAGACTGTATAGAAATTCTAACTCCTTAGTAACTATTTGTAAGATATCTGGTATATGGAGTACAGTTTTGAGCACCTGTTCTTAAAAAATACATCACCATCAAAATACCAGTATTGATAGATTACATAATGGGCCCATTGATTATTGCTTCTAGAATTATATCCTTGTGATTTTTTTCAACATGGAATTTTTAGTGCTACGATTTATCAGATGTGACAACATTTTCCTACTCCTTAAGTATGCCCACTGCAGTTGATAGGATTGTGGCCCAGTGAGTTTTTTTGCTTCTATAATCACGTGTGATGGGGAATAATTCACTAGGTGTTTATATATACTCCCTTTTCAACCACTGTTATACTGTACTGTAATTTGACCATCTGTGGTCTGTATGATAAATTGTATTATTCTTGACATGCTCCAGTGGTCTTTTACATTAGTAAATTGTCCCGAGCTACAGAACTGCTATTGTTCTTATGTTTCCTAGTTTATTTGCCATTCTTGGTACACTGTAGATACTGTTGTGCGTGACAACAACAGCAGGTGTTATAATACTATTCTTACAGTTACTTGGGTCCTGATGTGAGTATGTTTTATCTCAGAAATGCAGCAAGTACAATTGCTATGTGAATACATGCTTGCTTATTTGAACAAGAGGTGCACCTATAAACTAGCAACTATTGGTGAGCTGTTCAAAAAGTTGTCATAATGAAAAGATTGTCAGATCGTGAGTTGGTGGTAAAGAAGCACAATATTTTCAGAAGTATATCAGTCACAAATTAAAATATGTCTAAGGAATGAAAAATGATGGTAAGAATATCTTGAATACAGCCCTTAAAAATTCTAATGTTAAACATGTGTTTGATTTTGTCTTTGAAATGACAAAACAAAGACATTTATGTCTTTGAAATGACAAATTGCTTTGCACTCCTGCTAAGAGTACTTTAATTTGTCTTCTCCAAGTTTAGACCATTTTTATTTTGTCTGGAAAAAATGATGTTAATCAGACAAAAAAGTGATGTTGTAAAGAATATTTTTTCTGAAAATAACATAATATGATGGTAGATTAAACCACACCCACTTTTAAGATGGCTTTTTGCCTTTGACGGAGATGGCGGAATTGGATGCAAAAAATGATGGAAACATGTCTGAGAATTGATGAACCATGATGTAAGAACTTTTTTATTCTCATTACAGACAATTTCAGTTACCACCACTTTCTGAACATCTCACCCCCTAAGCGTATACATATATTTACTCCAGCTTGTTGCATGACTGACCACTGTTTTGCCATTTTGTTGAAAACAATTATAGGCACAAATTCATAAGGGTAATTCAACCATGAAAAAAATCATAAGCAGTATGCCAAAATATGTATATTTCCCAGATAGCTAACCAGGAAAAATATTGTCCTTACTGTGCTAGGAACAAGACAGAATGAAGGGTCAATATTTTTTCCTTTTATGTGAGCCTTTGGATGTTCTTAAAGCCCTTTACTTCTACTTGTAAAATAAAATGGTCTTATAGTCTCTATCTTCCCATTCAAAAGCAGGAGTGTTGATGACAGACCCAGCAAAGAGATTTTCTTTCTATGTCAGTGAGCCAAAACAAGAAGTAAGCCAAGTGAAGAAGTATTGTACCCCTTTAATAGTTAAGAGCATTAATTATGTTCACATATTTTTTAAATTATGCATCAATTTTATGGACATCTTTCATCCAATATAGGGGTTAACATTTTAAATTCACATCATTATAGCAGCCTTTGTTGACAAGTAAAACACTATACAATGCCCTGATTGTATAGATCAGAAGGTTAACATCTCTACACAAACATATAAGTAATATTCACTGAACAGTGTTATACTGTATTGAGAATGTCAGCTCCGTAAAAAAAAAGACACTCAGTAAAGAATGATTTCATGCTTCATCATCTGTCATAAATCTAAGCCTTGAAGATTCAAAGAGCAGAAAATTGTTAATGCGAGGTTACAGAAAAAATATAAACAAACCACCTGGACAAAGTTGTTAACCCCATCTCAAAAGTACATTGTCTTAGAATGTGCTACCTTAAAGGATCAAAAGTAAAGCATCAAAGCTATATTGTTTATTGAATATTAAGTTGTGTGCAATATGAGTCCAACCAATGGGATACTACTTTTTATGATTCCCTACATACAATGTGATTTATGTGAGTTATGGTGCAGTGTATTATTATTGCACAATGGCAAAAGTGCTAAACTGTAAAAACATTGGGATAAAATATAAATATTTTATAACATTTTTTAATTCCTTACAGTCAACATTTCTGAGTTGTTTAAAAATATAAATATTTTAATTATTTTTTTCCAGTAAACAAAATATTTTTTTTTATTTTAGATTTCAGACTGAAGTTAATTATGACATTTTGGAGGTGCGAGATGGCCCAGCTAACTCATCACCATTAATTGGAGAGTACCATGGAACTCAAGCGCCACAATTTCTCATTAGTACAGGAAATTACATATACCTATTATTCACTACAGATAATAGCCGTTCCAGCGTGGGCTTCCTAATTCGCTATGAGAGTGAGTCTTGTCTTTCATCTTGTGAAGTGGACAATCATATATTGTAATTTGTTGTATATTAAATATGAATTACTTAATAGTTCACCGAATAACGTATGTTCTACATTTCAGGATCATTATTATTGTTATGAAATTCTCCTAGCTTCTATAAATAGAGCTAGCTCAGCTCATTCCCTGGGAAAAAAATAAACATAAATCTCTTGTGCACAGGGAGGATAGATTAATAAGGACAAGGGGGTCAAAATAACTATGGTTCTATTCCATAGGGATCAAGAAAAAGTTAAAAATAATATATTCGGCCATATTCATCATAAGTCACCTTCTAGCTTTTAGGTCATTATATGATAGTGAGCATATAGAGATATTATATTCTATATAAAGACATCTGAACAATTTGTTATTAACCTAGGAGAAAGACTCCAACAGGATAGTACATTTCTGACAGTGAGATAAGAATGTTAGATATCACATGACCATATTTACTGATACTGATTGAATAAAACAACAGAAACAAACCAAGAGTGAGATCAATTACACCCAAGAGATAAATATAAACAAGGTAGATAACACAAAGAATTAGAAGGCTAAAAATTGTAGGCAGAAGAAATGTACTAGAATATACTAGGTGTATATTTCAATTTTAAATACATATTAAGGTTGCAAAACCACAGCAAAATATTGTAAACAGAGACATAAATGCTTCAAGTAACAATCCTGTATGAAAAATATGATGGCTGCAATAGTAGTACAAGCAAAATGTACACATTTACAGCATGGATAAGGTAAGAATGTGATTATTACCTGAGGCACGCATATCCAGAAGAACAATTCCCTGATCTCGATAGCCACACACTTTAACCCACTGAGTGCCAGAAAAGCATTGCATTGCAATGCACTAGATACCTCTCTGGCACTCAAAGGGTTAAAAGAAATAGTGTGGGAGATGATGCAAATGCAATAGCTTTATTGATCTTTATAGCATAAAGGAACAATAACATTTAAAAACAAATGGGATTATATTCAAATAAATACTCTGCATTTCAAATTGGTTTTCAGCTGAGGTCTAGAATCTAGTTTTAAATATTCAGTTTGATGGAATTGGAATAGAATGACTTTTGTGTTTGGGGAGGCTAGTGCTAATAATATTTTTATATAGGATCACTGCTTCCACTATAATCTATTAAGTGTTTGTTTTAGGGTAGTAAAGTCTATACTCCTGTGTTTGGAGATATTCATTCATACTTTTTACAAGGCTTCTTGATTTCGTTAGTATAAGTAAGCTTGATAGGTGTCCAATAACTGATGTGCAGTATTGTCTATTAACTGTAAGAGGGAAATGAAACAGTGTTAGCATGTAAAAAGTTTTTTAATACATTTTGGCGAAGGTCAATAATCTGATTCCCAAATAAGATTTCTTTTTTTTAATTCTATTTTTAATAACACTTTACTGGAAAGTGTTAGAAAATGATTCCAGAACCAAAATAGAAACAGGCAGACAGCCACATGTTCTATTGGACAGTATCAGGCAGAGGAAACTGGGAGTCAATAGATTACTTGGTCCCATTCCTGATCCTACAGTCAGCCTCATATTCACATTTACCATTGTTAACTCCTAGACTGCAGCAATTTTGCTGCATAGGCAACAGAAGAGTTAACCAAGATTACAAAATACACCCCCACACACACACACACAAACATGCACATAATAACTTATTATAACCTTTGATTAACCTCTCTGTGACCAGTACAGATAGAATTATCTTCACTGCCAATAGAGGGGTTAATCAAGTTAAAAATACATTTAAAAAGTCAGTTAAGGTCAAACAATAGGTAATTAATGAATCTCAGACAACTGGAAAAGGAAGCTGATTGAGAGGGTGCAAACAGGTTAAGGACTGAACAGCTGTGTAACTCATTGCAGAAATGCATGCTGATTTTGACCACATACACTTCTGAAAGAACTCCCTGCATGAAATGCAGCTCCCAGCAAGGAATGGTTGATAAATGCTTGCAGCCTTTGCTCTCTTGCCTCTGTTGCCTCTGTACATACAGAATTTCTTAGAAGCTAAAACTCCTTCTGGGAAATGGCCAAGTTAGACATGTAGGGCCTCCACCCTTGCATTTGCAATAATGCCCATTGCCAGGCCAGAGGTGTGTCCAGCTCAGATCCAGAAACGGATAACATGACTGTCATGTTGAGCTAAACAAAGATACTTCTATTTCTGGGAGTTAGTTCATGAAAAGTTATTGCAGATCATACTTTTTACTTTTTATCAAAATGTAATTCATGAAAAATCACCACTAGGTGGTACTGTTTGTTTGTTTGTTGAATGGCGACCAACCATTGGACTACAGTCAGGGTATAGAAATTCTTCAAAGACAGGGAAATTAAACATGATTTTGTAGTCTGGTTTGAGCTAAAATGACTTTTGAAATAATCATAACTCAGCAGTGTGACTTTCCTTGTTCTGCCCAGCATGAAACACCCTATAATAAAATATTTTTTATTTTATATAATGGAAAAAACATTGTTGCACCTTTTGTTAACTGATGTGCTGTGTGGGTTCTATTTTGCAATGTCCTGTGACTACTCTGTTCAGTTTAAATGAGTGTTTGTTTTTCTCTGAAATGAGAGCACAACATGCACATGACTAGGAAGTCCTCTTAGACATTAACCCTTAAATGCTAGAGAGGCTTCCAATGCATATCAAAGAGAGATGAAGGCCTCTTTAGCATTTGACATGTTAATATACATTAAAATTATTAATACAAGCTTCAAGTAAATCTAATCACCAAATAATATCAATACAGAACATTTCCACACTCCAATAGACTTACAGTTTTATTCAAGATGGGCAAGCACTTTCGCCTCAGAAGAGAAAAATACTAAAAAATTTTTTTTTCACTTTATGTGGGAATTCCCATGAGAAGAAAAATGTTTACATTTGTTCAGTGACATATACTAATCCACCCCCAGCCTTGTCACTCTGCACTGGTAGCCATAGAATCACAAACACTGACTCCCAGCCTAGTCCTATAGTAGCCATAAAACCACACAACCTCATTCCCCAGCCTTGTCCCACTGCATTGGTAGCCATTGAACCACATATTCACATCATTCAGTTGGAGCTGGAGTCTGAAAGGAGCTGGAGGGACTCATGTTTCCCACCACTTCCAAAAATCTTCACATACTGACACCCCAGCCTTGTCCCAAGGCAACCATAGAACCACATACACTTAATCTTACAACATTTTTCCTCTGCACTGGTAGAAACATTGGGGGGTTAGCAAAACAATGTAAATGTTAAGGGGTCTCTATAAAAAAAAAGTAGATATTTGTGGCTTTTCTGCAAACGTTTCCATGGGAAAAAATATGACTTTGTCCATACCTAGTGACTCTAATACTATCACAAAGCATAGCTTAAATCCTTCATTGCCAGAGGCTTGGGCCAATTCCTGTACCCTGTAGGCCAGACACATTTTCAGCATTTTTTCTATCCTTCCATTTAGGCTTGATTTCCTCTGTGGATTTGTAGTTACATATGGAAAACTATATATTGTTCTTTTCAGAACAAATTAAGCTTTTTGTGGTACCTTACATGAGGAGAATTTTGCATTGTGCAAAAAGCTATGATGTAATAATGACAAAAAAAGTGAAAATTTACTTATTTTGCTAAAATCACATACAATGTATTGAAAACATTTACCTTGATTGAGAAAGTTTCAGTTATTTGAAAAGACCTGAGTCCTCCAAGTAAAAAAATACCAAATTTGTCCAGTACAGCTAGCACAGAGCCCTAATCACAAAGAGCGCAAAATGGCATTTTTAAATTTATGAACTAATATGCATGTTCTAGGGTTTTTGTGGTAAAAATACCCTGAAACAGTGGAATAACTACATAAAACTATATATTTCTGGAAAGTAGATAAGCTGCCGCATCTAATGAGGGGTGACTTGCCTTCTTATCCCAAGCTTGGTATGCCCAAATGTTTCCAGAAGGTGGCACTATAGGAAAAAATGGAATTTTCTTACATTTATGCCCCTTCAAATGTACTGAAATCTGTGAAAACCTTGGAATTTCCAACTTTATTCATTAGCTTGTGCTATTAGAAGAAAAATGACACCTCATTGGTATGAGTTAACCTACCTTAGGTGGTGCTACAAATACAAAGCTACACCTATTGCAACCTCTAAATTTTCTAACATTTTCTCATTATTACTTGTCTGTACAAAAATGGTTATAACAACTACAGAAGTGAAGAAAGGCTACATAAACCATACAATTTTGGAAAGAAAACAACCTGCTGCATCTAATGAGGGGTGAATTGCCTTCTTACCTTAAGCTTGGTATGCCCAAATGTTTACAGAAATTGGCACTATAGGAAAAAATGAATTTTCTTACATTTCTGCTGAGTCAAATGTACTGAAATCTGCGAAAACCATGGAATTTCCAACTGTATTCATTAACTAGTGCTCTTAGGAGAAAAATGACACCACACTGCTATGAGTTCACCTACCTTAGGGGGTGCTACTAGTACAAAACTACACCTATTGCAACCTCTAATTTTTCTAACATTTTCTCAAACATTACTTGTCTGTGCAAAAATGGTTATAACAACTACAGAAGTGAAGAAAGGGTAGACAAACCATACAATTTTGGAAAGAAGACACCCTGCTGCATCTAATGAGGGGTGAATTGCCTTCTTACCCCAAGCCTGGTGTGCCCAAATGTTTTTAATGGTCTTAGCAGTGGTGCCAACAGTGGTATATCATAACAAGTGCAATCCTCCTTCTCAGGGCTGCTACTAAAGACTGTTACTCTCACTATCAGGCATAACAGTTGATTAAACTGCTATACCTTCTTTCATCATACCATCAACACTAGAATGGTACTTTAGTGTCCAGTGTTCTTGCATTGATTTTTTTTATATTTTTGGTGGTGGTGGAAATTTTTATAAGACTTTGACAAACTGCCTCCTCAGTAGAAGGATCATCATCAGTTATTGCAAACTGCAGCAACCATGTCTATAGTCAATTGTTAAATTACCACTTTATTCATGCAACCCTGCACTGCTACTGCTCCTTTCAACCTACCCCTGGCACTAGTATGTTTGCTGGACATTCATTTACAGTAAAGTATACAACAGAACTGGTTTGTGTGATGTCTTGTTCTTTAAACCACTATAATTTTTCTAGTATCAGTCTGTTTCAGGCACAACTCATGCCAGTAACGTATCAATCAAACTATTTTTTTTTTGCTTTTTTTATTTTTTTAATGAACACGCTCGTTCAATGTCTTTCCCTAGACTCCCCTAACACATAGATAATACCAGCCAGATTAGGAAGGGACTTGGATAACATCTGACTGTGTTTTCCCTGTTAGTCAAACAAACTTTTTTTTTGGGGGGGGGGTTGGGTTAAAGCTCCTTTGCTCCCTTCTCACACCCCAGACTCCCCTAACATAGAGTCCAGCCATCTGGAAGCAACTTGGATCATAGCTGTGTGTGTCTTTTCAATCACACACAATTTTGGGGTATTTTGGGTAAATCTCCTTTGTTCCCTTCTCACAGCACCAGACTCCCCTAGCACAGAAATTACAGCCAGATCAGGAATGAACTTGGATCATGGATGCCTGTGTATTCTCAGTCAGGCACAAAACATTTTGGGGGCATTTGGGGTAATTCTCTTCTGTTCCCTTCTCACAACCTTAGACACCCCTAGAAATAAAGATTGTGAGGATATTTTGGATCAACCACCTTTCTCCCTTCACAGCCCCCCAGACTCGCCTACCATAGAGAACAAATTGCCTCCCAGCAAAACATGCTGCGGGAGCCAGACACCCCTTTTAAACTATCCAAGCAGGAAAATAATTGAATCGTGAAATATGGTAGGGGGAATTGCATTCATTTCAGTGCAATGAACTAGGCAGAAAAACCCAGTCAATTGTTACTTTTCACAAAAAATGTCCAGCTCAGCAAGAAGTGACATTTTTCTCCTATTTCACTTTTTTGGGCAAAACATCCCTACAAAGAGACTACCAAAATTTTAAACCAAACATTCATCATGTCCAGTCTCAAATACTGTAACTCACCAGACTTACTCTCACCAGACTAGTTCCACCACAGTCCATAATGAACTCTGCCACCAGACTAATCTATCTCACACATAGCTCCTCTGATACTGCTCCTCTTTGCCAGTCCCTATTCTTGCTCCCATTAATGTATACAATTAAACATTCTGGTGCTCACTTACAGAACCCTTACTAATACTGTCCACCTCTATTTCATCTCCTGTTTCCATATACACTCCCACTCACCATCTTCACCTTGCAAATTACTGTCTTCTCTCTATAGCTCTTATTATATACTCCCATTTCTGTCTGCAATACTTCTCCCGTACTGCAAATGAGTTCTGGAATTCCATCTCCCTTCCCATTATACTTTCTCCAGCCTTCAGAGCTTCAGATACTCCCTAAAAACTAACACCTTCAGGAAGGCTTATCATCTACCCCATAACCCTTATGAACAAGGACAGGACAAAAGCCTATGCAACTTAAATCACTCTTTTTCCCTTCTAAAATCACTCTTCCACCTACAACCCCATCACAACCTCATTGTTCACTTGTTCTCGCAAACAGACCCACTACTTGACTGGACCACTGCACTTAAAACCACTTCTTTTTCCCATACAAAAAACAAACACAAAAGCTTTCCTACCCAAGTCCACAAAGTTCTGTACCAATGATACACAAAAATAGGGATATATAATTGATAACCCAACAGAATCTAAGTTGCAGCGTCTTTTCATGCTGTCTACAGTCAGACCTCCACAGACTAATACAAACATAAAAGAAATAAAAGAGCTAAAACATTCTGAGCGCAACTTATGATCAGATGAATTTTTTGTCAATTAATAATGCACTTACTAGAACATTTCTTGTTCTATTGCCCAAATGAAAAAAGGAAAGACTTCACTCCAGAGGATATCTTTATGTCACAAGAAGTCATCAAACCAAATAATGAGATGCAAGAAGAAATGGCCATCCCAGAGTTCTTTGAAATTCCTTGAATACAAATGATAAAGAATTCCCTCTAAGTGTAACCTGTATATAAACAATCTCCTTGAAACTGGCACCAATAAAATAACACTCACCAGATGGAGGATGAAATATGCATCAAGTACACCCAATGTGATCATGAGATAGACATATAGTCATGTATAGTAAAAGCTTTATTTTCTTAGAGATTCAATTCTCCTAACACATTTTGAGAGACAACTGCCTGAATCTGTCACCAAGGCAACCAACTTTCACAAACCTTCATATTAGGACCAACTGTACACTATTATTCCTTTCTAAAATCATTCTGCCACCTACAACCCCATCACAACTTCAATGTTCACATAGTCTTGTTCTCCAAAGAGACCCACTACTTGACTGGACCATTGCACTCAAAACCACGTCTTTCTCCTACCCACTGGCTTGCAGTTCATGTGACGGGAGCCACTTACACCCCATAGCATTTACTCCTTTTGTAATCCATATACCATTCACTAGACTTTAAGCTCTCATCAGCAGGTCTTTCTGATCCTTTTGTTTTCTATGTTCAATATGTACCATTTAATGTCTCTGTATGTTTATTCTCTATTGTACAGCACTGTAGAAAAAGTTGGTGCTATGTAAAGGATAATAATAATATCCCTTCTAAAAGTGAATTTCCTTTAGTTTCACTGCCCATTCATGGGCATCACTGAGCAATGTTTCGGTTCATTCACTGCAGGGAGTTCCAATTCTATCAACTTACCAGTCAGACTGTGAGCATTTGTATGCGTGTTAATGCCATTCAGAATCATAAGATGTGTTTCTTTGAAAAATTGTGTTTTTACTTTTTGTCATATTGTAACACAGGCACTTACCTATCAGCTGCCTCCCCCCATCCTAACTACCTCATCTCTAATCTCAGTCCTTCTTCACACTGTGTATCACATTATATATTGTTTAGCCCTCTCTCCCCCTTTCCAACATTAAAGTCTCCTCTAGCCATTCTATCACCTAGCAAATCGTCAGGCCTCTTTTCACTAAGGTGCAATCCATCTCTACTATAAAGATTGGCCCCAAGCAATAAATGAAGAGTAATACATTTTAAAATAATTCAATTATTCCAGTTCAGCAGTGTCCAAACTATATATTTCTAGGTGTTACACTGGAGTCTGATTCATGCCTTGATCCAGGAATCCCAGTAAATGGTCATCGACATGGTCAACACTTTGGTATCAGATCATCTGTTACTTTCACCTGTGAACAAGGATATATATTGAGTGATGAGGAACCACTGATTTGTGAAAGCAGCCATCAGTGGAATCATGCACTGCCCAGCTGTGACGGTAGGTGCTAATATGTCATAAAGTCACATTGACAGTTTAAAACAGTTGTGTATTTAAAATGCAAAAGTGCCAGCAATAAAATCCACAGGAATATTTTGTTTGCTCCAAATGTTTTATATAAAAATCAGTATATAAATATTTCATTATATATTATCATAATGCATATACCCATATGGATCAGTATGTCAATAGTTTATATAGTAAGTTTTGTTACAGTCAAAAATCTAAATTAAGTATACGTAAGTGACCTCTAGTAAATGTTGTTTCTACGTATTCATCACTAACACATGATTTATTCACCCCAAGGTAATATATTCAGTTTGATAGCTGAATGTGTTGTCCCTACATTCCTATTTTATCTGTACAATATAAAAGTAAAGAACTCCCGGTTGTACAAATAAAATCACTTTACTGAATATATTAGTAAGGAATTGAAAAAATAATCCATATTAACAAAAATCTGTTTATCCAAGGGACCACTTGGTGATTTTTCTTATGCAGTGAATAGTTATGAGCCTGCTTCATAAATAAAGAATAACCATTTTAAATGAATAATTCAGCAAGGTAGTTTAGCCTTTACTTCAACTATGCACCTCTGGGAAAATTGCATTATTCTAGCATATTAACATAGTAACATCATTGATGACACTATAAAAAGACATGTGTTCATAAAGTTCAGCTCATGCTATATCACCCTTGTTGGTCCATAGTAAGGCAAAAATTCCTTGTTGAAGACATTTCCAAATAAGCCCCAAGTGAATAAAAAAATCCTTCATGACTCCATAAAGCATTCAGATATTTCCTTTGGTCAACATCCTATCTGCTTTGAAACCAGCTATCATGATATTCAGTATTGTTCTGTGGTAGAAAGGTGTCCATTGCCTTTACAATATCTGCAAACACAGCATTCATTGACAAATAATGCCATAACCTTATAGGCTTTCTATTAAAAATATCCCTGCCTTTGTGTTATTTGAAAGTACCTTTTCTCTAGTCTTTAAGGATTTCTTGTTTTTTGTTCTGCTATTTGAGTAAATTATTCCTTAGAGCATTCTTTATTTTGACTTTGACTATATTTTTAATGGTAATCATATCACCCAGTTTGGCAAGTCTTTCCTTATAACTTGCCAAACTTATAACTATGACACCCTATCAAGGATTTATATATAAATAGAATTTTACTCCCATCCCATGAATCTATACCATTTTTTAGACATGATTAAAATGGTACCATATTTTGCTGTGTACTTTTAAATCTTTCTTTAAAGGTGTTCCCTCAAGGAGCTTCCCTTTTAGTGTTTATGAAGCATTTTATTTCTGCATCCCAAATACATAATCCGCCATTTATCTATTTTAAACATCATCTGCCACTATTCCACCCATTCACTCAGTTTATCCAAATATAGCTTAGTGTCATCAGCAAAGATTTGGACACACTTCCAAGACCAGAATAATAACATGAAAAATGCAATTTATTATTTAAAACAATAACATAAAAATAAAACATTTTAACACCCCAAAATATTTCATGGTCCACTGACCATTTCTTCAGGAAGTGACAAACTGATCTGCTTAATAAATTGGTCCTTTAATAACACACATATCTAAAACTATCCCATTCAAATGCATCAATCACTCTACATATAATTATCCCAGTTAAAGGGATATATATGATATATATTAACTGAGGCATGTATAATAATACAAAACTGTATAATGGATAAATGAACTATCCCTTCATTAATAAAATACTAATATATATTTGTAATAAATAGTTAGAAAAATATTAATGTATTCAGTCTCTCTCTGTTCTGTATAACAGAAAGCCGTCAATTACAAATAAGCAATCAAAATGAAACACATTCACCACAGACACAGTTATACTTACGGTTATAAAAAGGGGTGGGCGAAAGGTCCTGTTGTGTTGCATTGAAAAGATCAGCGAAAACCATGTGGCTGTCTGCTTTTTCTCCAAAAATTCTGTTTAAGTAACACCCTTACATCTTTGTAACAACCTGTACCAGTTGCTAGTGCATTTTTAGATAGGGTTTTCATGTGTTTAAAGGAGGTACTTGCCATACTTGAGATACCTTGGCAAGTTTACACCTCTTTTTTTGGTCAAAAATGTGGGCACGAAAAACTCAGATTTATCAAAAGTGTTATTATACATGCCTAACTGTCACAGTTTGTAAGAACGAGAACTGGACCAGTACTGTAGGTAACACAATCTTTATTAAGATACACAAAGTAAAGAAATAATCGGCAACAGTAAGTACACAAAACAATCCTCGGCAACATCAGGAAGGATAGCGCTGCTTTATAGTGGTACAGAACTGGATCCCTATAGGCAAAGGAGGAAATAAGCAGCCTCAGGTCTGCACCTGAGCAGTCTACACCAGGTCCGCACCTGAACAGACTATAACAGGTCCGCATCTGCACAATCAATGTTCCTGAGTAAGAACTAACTGCGCCACAGGTCAGCACCTGAAGGCACCAGTTAACTGATGGGAGCAAGGAGAAGTCTGCCAGAGCCACTGATAGCACCAGACAGGATATCCACTGAAGCGTTGGTATGCTGGGTACGGAGAGGACAGAGCCCCAGGTAACACCAAAGTGGGTAGTCAGGCAAGCCGGGACATACATGGAGCAGACAGTAAACCAGAGCCGCAGGTCTGCACCAGATTGATTATTGGACTAGCCAGGGTCATACACAGAGCGGGTAGACAGACAGAGCCACAGGTCAGCACCAGAACAAATAGCCAGCCAGGCCAGAGGTCATACACAGAGGAAGTAGTCTACCAGAGCCGAAGGTCCACACCAGAAGGGATATCAGACTAAGCCGGGGTCATATACAAGGAGAGTAGTCAGACAGAGCAAGAGGTCAGCATCAGAATGGGTAGTCAGACAAACCAGGTAATGCACTATACTCAGACCAAACTGCACTGGACACCATGAAAGGGTGACTGAGCATAGTGACCAGGCAGTATTTAAACTTTGGGCCCAGGAAGAGGAGGAGTCAACATCCATACCACTGCCCCTTTAAATGCATCCACATCCATGCCCTTGGACGTGCGCCCATTATGATGTCACAGAGTCGTGGAAGAGGAGGAAAAGACCGGAGCCCAGAGCCCAGGAAGCAGCCGAGCCACCGCCAGCTGAATGCAGCTGGTGCCACCAGATGGCAATGCGGCTGAAGCCATCAGACAGACAATGCGGCTGGAGCCATCGTAGGAAGCTGTGGTCGGCTCAAGCATCCACCACACAAGTACTATAACAGTACCTCCCCTCAAAGACCCTCTCCCCGAGGGTCGGGGTGTGGGCTGTCAGGAAAGCTGGAGTGAAATCTACGAATCAGGATGGGGGCATGCACATCCTTCGAGGAGACCCATGAGCATTCCTCAGGGCCATAACCTCTCCAGTGCACCAACTACTGTAATCTCCCCCTAAACTTCCGGGAATCCAATATGCTTTGTACTTCATACTCATCATGATCTCCCACCCTAATGGAGCTGAGGGAGCAGTAGTGGAGGTATACCGATTACAGGTTAACAATTTGAGCAATGACACATGGAAGACATTATGAATGCACATTGTAGCTGGGATTTCCAGAGTGTATGCCACAGGACTGATTCTCTGAATGACCCGAAAGGGACTAACGAATGGAGGGGCCAGTGTCCTACATGGTACCTGGATATTGAGATTCCAGGATGAAAGCCATACCCTATCTCCAACCTGAAAGGTGGGTGCTGGTAGTCACCTTCAGTCAGCCTGCCATTTGTGCCTTTGCATAGAACCATGTAAGGTATTCTGTACTTGCACCCAGGAGGAACGGAGAGCCCGTAAATGCTCATCCAGAGCCAGAATCGCTTGTGCCTCAAAAGTCTCAGGGAGAGTGGAGGGCTGAAACCCATAATTTATCAGAAATGGTGAAGACTGAGACGAGGAATTGATGGCACAATTTCTGGCAAACTCCGCCCAGGGTAACAAAGTAGCCCAGTTGTCGTGGTGGTTATTTATGTAGCATCAGAGAAATTGTTCAAGGGCTTGGTTTGACCTTTTGGCTGCACCATTAGATTGTGGGTGGTATGCTGAAGAAAAGGCAAGCTGGATCCCCAGTTGTGCACAGAAACATATCCAGAATCTGGACACAAACTGACTCCATCTATCAGAGACAATTACTTTCGGTATGCCATGTAGGGGGAATACTTCCTTGGCAAATATCTCGGCCAGCTCTTTGGCAGAAGGAAACTTTTTAAGAAGTACGAAGTGTGCCATTTTGGAAAATCTGTCCACTATCCTAAGGATTACCATGTAACCCAAGGATGCCAGAAGTTCCACCATAAAGTCTATGGACAAAATGGACCACGGGCGCTCCCCATTAGGAATGGGTAGGAGGATACCCACAGGTAAGCTACGTGGAGATTTATTTTGAGCGCAGATCTGGCAAGCTGCCACGAAGGCAGCACAATCCTTCCTCAAACTCGGCCACCAGAATAAACTAGAGATAGACCATATCAATTGATTGCACCCATTATGGCCAGTAGTTCTGGAGGTGTGATATGTTTCCAGGAGTCTGGTACAGAGCTGATCCGGAACAAAACACCTCCCTCTAGGTTTCTTCGCAGGTGCGGAAGCTTGAGCTAATAAAATCTCCTCTCCCAATGGGGTTGTAATACTAGTACGAATATATGCTAGTATACGATCAGCTGGAATGATCGGGTGGGGGAGATTCTTCCCTCGAGTCAAGACAGTGTTGGCAAGATAGAGTATCCACCCTGATGTTTTTGGAGCCAGGAAGGTAAGACACAACAAAGTTGAACCTAGACAGGAATAGTGCCCATCAGGCTTGGCAAGCAGACAATCTTTTAGCCTCAGATGGGTAGATCAAATTTTTATGGTCTGTGAAGATCAGGGTCGGGGCACTGGTTCCTTCAAGTAGGTAACGCCACTCCTTTAATATCAAAATTATACCAGTAATTCTTTGTCACCAATGTCGTACACCTTTTCAGCCTTAGGCAATTTTTTTGAAAAATAGCCACATGGAAGCAGCGCCTCCCCAGGAGCCGAGCGATGAACAGGAGGGCACCTACTCCTGTCTCAGACGCGTCGACCTCCAACGTGAAGGACAGGGCAGGGTTGGGATGTACTAGTATCGGTGCCTAAGCAAGTGCTGCCTTAAGACTTTCGAACACCCCAATAGCACTGGAAGACCATTTTGATGCGTCTGCCCCTTTGCAAGTCAGATCAGTAAGTGGCTTTACAACCGAATAGAAGTTTTTAATGAACTTCTGATAGTAGTTTGTGAAGCCCAAGACACATTGGAGAGGCTTCAGACCTACAGGGCGAGGTCATCGTACATTGGAGGATAGTTTTTGAGGGTCCATCGCGAACCCAGAGTCAGAAATCACGTAACCCAGGAAGGTAACCTGCGATTTATGAAACTCACACTTCTCAAGTTTGCAGTAAAGACCATTCTATCTCAGTAGTTGTAAGACTCTAGACACATCTGCGATGTGTGTTTCCATAGAGGGTGAATGGATTAGTATATCATCCAGATATATGACAACTGAGTTTTGTAGCAGGTCCCTTAAGACATCATTGATCAGTTCCTGGAAGACAGCAGGAGCATTGCACAACCCGAAGAGCATCAATAAATACTCACAGTGGCCACTCTGGGTATTAAAGGTTGTCTTCCATTCATCTCCTTCTTTGATACGAACAAGGTTATACGCTGCCTGATGTTTGGGGAACTGGAGAACCCTCTCATTCCTTGCTGCACACTTTAGTAACACCATTCTTTTCAATGTTCAATTTATATAATAAAAAAAAATCAATAATTATATATATATATATATATATATATATATATATATAATATCACTATAAACTAAGGTGAGTTAGTGCTGTGAACTATTTCTCTTTATTCCTGCTGCTAGTGCTGTCAGTTTGACGTGATTCTCAGGAGGGGGTTGGCAAGTGTGTCAGCAGGGGACCCTAAGTCACACTTGCCTTTTCCAAGTATCCCCACTACTACTACTAATAAGATCCAGCAGCTAGAGACTGTGAGTGTTGGGAGTGAGAGAGGGGGTGATAGTGATGAAGACTCAGAGACTAAAACTGATGTGGTAGCTGTTAGTGATAGCAAAGCAGCTGGTAGGCCTAGCAGGACCACAGTAGATCCTCCTAATGTTGCTGAAGGGGAAGGGATAGTATGGCAGAGCAGCCAGACTAGTGGTAAAGGGAGCGCACAACATCCCCCTGACCCTGTGATTCCCCTTCTCCCGGCATTGTCCCTCTGGGAAATGATACTAAGGAATTGGTGGCTAGAAGCAGTAATACCACACGAGCACAGATCAATGGCCTGTGCCTGCTGTTAGTGCTGCCAGTATGCCTTCTTCAGCTGAAGAGATGGGGGGGACCCTCTGTCACATTTATCACCTCCAACCAGTGAGTCTCTAATAAAGCAGCAGCAGCAAGGAGGGACTGATGGTGGTGATGATGATGAGGGTGATGGTTGAGCAATTGGGGTGGAATAGACATTAATGGCTTTTTTAGCCCAAACTGAGAAGGACTGGGAGTTCGAGATCTAAATGGGGATGGGCATCATCACCACAACCAGAAGTGAGGTTGCAGAATTTGCAGAGTTTGCTGCTGTTGTAATTCTTGCTGCTGCTGGGTTGCAAAGACAGCAAGATGATGAGGAGCAGGTTAGTGTGTCAGATCACCGTGGACACAGTGGTAATGGGGTCCAGCAGTAGTGATGTGGGACTAGGACAGGTTCCACTTGCCAGCAGCAATACTCCTGGTCCTAATTGTAATGCTGATTCTGAGGCAGCAGCAACAGCAGTAACATAATCCTCCACCCCAGCAAGTGAAGGGGAATGGGGAAGAGAAGAAGAGAGGCAATTGTTCTCCACCTTTCCCCTTCCCCCTGAGGTCCTGGGTGTTGGACTATGTTTCACTTGGGGCAGGCACAGTGACAGTGTTTCCTTAGGGCTTGTGATGCTAACTAGCCTAAGTCCTACACATCAATGTTTACTCATGGCTTGGGCCTCTAATAAGCTACAAGTGAATGTTTCCTTAGAGCTTGTGTCTAACAACTCTAAATCCTACAAATCAGTGTTTCCTCATGGCTTTGCACTCTATCAAGTTTTAGTCCTACACATTAATCTTTCCTCAGGGCTTGTGCCTAACAAGTCTAAGTCTTACAAATAAATCTCTACAAAATACTCATGTCAAGTATCAGTCTGCCCCAGTCACAGCTTATGTCAGGTGACCCCTGTCTCTAACTGTTTCCTCCTCCTCAAAAAAAATCCTTGTTCAACTGATTCTTTTCCCAGACTTCACCAACACAGGCAACTTCATCAGACCCCTTTTATACAATGTATTTTTTTTATTAACTGTCCCCCAATCCCAGTCAACAAATGCCCCTGAAAACTTATCTGTGCAACTGATTCTTTCCCCCACCCACCACCAACACAAGCATCCTCAGACCCCTTTTAGATTAAGCATGAGGGAAAAAAAATTTGCTATGTTTTGTGTGTAAATTCAATGTTCCGATTTATTTCAATGCAATGAGCAGGGTGAAAAAAAGCAGAAAAACTCCACTTTTAATGGAAACATTTTATCCCATACCTAGTTATAAACCTAGCTAAAATAATTATAGGTATATTCAATTCAAGAATATCTATAATTAATTAGCTCTGTGTGTTAAGTATCTAATCATGTAACACTTAAGACATAGAAGATTTACAGTAGCAATGTATAGTAAGAATCTTGTGGTGGATAACCGTAGGGATGTGCACAACTTCCCTCCACAAGAAGATATTCAGTGGAAAACAGATGCTTCTGCCTATCATAGGAATTTCACACAGTGTGTGTGTGTTCATTTACCTTCCACCAATATGTTTTTAGAGCAATCTTACTCACATTTCTGGTTAACAGAGACATTTTCTACAGCTCTTTTTTATTGTACGAAAAGTATACACTGTAGAAAGGAAATATATCTGTGTGTCATCAACTTAGGCTGATTTTGTCCAACTCTTGATTTTTTAATAGTGTTTGTAAATATAAAAGCATTTGATGTTTGAAAGGGCAAAGTAGCAGTTAAATGAGAGCACATGCACACTGTAAAATTATAATGATTAAGATAATTTATTGATGCTAAAAAATGTCATGCTCCCCCATCTGTAAATCATCATACATTGATCCTTATTTGCTCGTGTGAATTTCCTTTGCTTTCACTGCTGGGTATGTGAGTGGCATCATAAAGCTCCCAGTGCACTATTCTAAAATAATTCAAATCTGTGTCCATTCACTGAATAAGATGTTTCCATGAACCTGCTTTCCTGCACAAGAAATAAAAAGGGAACATTTCATGCTGTTCTGTGGAGTTTAAAAATGTTACATATGTGTAAAGAGGCAGTTATTACACAAATATGGAGTATACCGTAGGATTATATTAAAAATGTAAAAATGAATTTAGAGTCCAGTTTAATGTCCTTCACCCTTAGCATAAAAGTTAAATGAATAGACTGAAACTAGTTACTAAAGTTGTTAGTTTTATGGTGTTTGTATGTAGAATTGGCAATTTATCAACCCTGTATACATAATGTTTCATGCAAAACAGCTCTCTTTTACATGAAACTTACAATTTAATATGAGGTGCCCGATGAATAGAGAATAATAATTGTGATAAGAAAGGTCCAAAGGAGTTGACACATGAATTGAATTAGGCTTCCTGTATTCAGCCTGGCTGAACCAACTGTTCTCAAGCAGATATAAATTTACCAAGAACTGTTCTTGTTCTGGCACTTCTCCACGTCATATAGTAATATACTGTTCAATATCTGCTCTTATTTTACACTGTAAGTGAAAATAGATAAGTGCTGTTATTTATTTAAGCAAGAAATTTCTTTGAGTAGCTAAATGTAAATTAAATGTGGTTATTTTAATTTGATTTATGCATGTACTATATTATTGCAATAAAGACAGTTTTCACTGCCTTTGATTAATGTTTTTTCTCTGGTCATTTAAAATATTCCAGCTATTGCTTATGAGTACTTTGTTTTTTGATTATTTTTTTTAACTAACCACCTTTTGTCTTAGTGGAAATGTTTGAAATATCATCCAGTGTTCAAGTAAAATAGTAATGTTAATTCTTTGAGATGTAATTTGTTGGATAGCTTTCTGGCACTTAAGAAGACAGTTACTCACTTAAAAATACACATTAACCCTTTGAGTGCCAGAGGGGTATGCAACGCATTGCTTTGCAATGCGTTGCGTACCCCCCTCTGGCACTCAGAGGGTTAAATAAAAAATTGTTTCTCCAGTTAACAAAGTACCATCGTACTCCTAATCTTTATTCTTCTGGATTAATGCTGCTTCAGTAACTGACCTTAATAAGGGTAATAGTTGAATTATTCCTTATTCATGAGATTCCATTGTAATTTAATACAATTATGTATATATTTACAAAAAATAATTGTTAACCTAGTTTGCCTGTTTGACTAAGAAAATAATTCCAGAAGTCCAGATGTTCAACTATATATTGAAAATTAGATTAAATCCAATATAAATAATCAATGTGCATACAGTAATGCAGTAATATGAAAACATTTTAGGCAGGTGTGCAAAAATGCTGTAAAGTAAGAATGCTTTAAAAAAATAGATGTTAATGGCTTATATGCATCAATTAACAAAATGCATAGTGAGTAAACAGACAAAAAATTTAAATCAAATCAATATTTGGTGTGACCACCCTTTGTCTTCAAAACAGCATCAATTCTTCTAGATACACTTGCACAAAGTCAGGGATTGTGTTTGAAAAAAGTCAGATGTATGATTAAACAATTTTACCAAACAGGTGTTAATGATCATCAATTTATTTGATTAATAAAACTGGGTGAAGAACAGCCAAACTCAGCTAGCAAGGTTGCTGAAGACAGTTTAATGTCAAAAGTCATACACTATGACAAGACTGAGCACAGCAACAACACACAAGGTCGTTAAACTGCATCAGCAAGGTCTCTCCCACGCAGACATTTCAAGGCAGATAGATTTCCAAATGTGCTGTCAAAGCTCTTTTGAAGAAGCATAAAGAAATGGGCAACTTTGAGGACCATATACTCTGTGATCAGCCAAGGAAACTTAGTGCAGCAGATGAAAGACACATCATGCTTAGTTCCCTTCACAATCAGAAGATGTCCACCAGTGCTATCAGCTCAGAAATGACAGAAAACAGTGGGACTGTGGTACACCCATCAACTGTATGGAGAAGTCTGGTCAGAAGTAGTCTTCATGGAAGACTTGGGCCAAAAAAACCTCTGACTTGGAAACAATGCCAAGCAACTATTCACAAAAACAAAGGAACTGGGGTACAGAAAAAATAGCAGCAGGTTCCCTGGACTGATGAGTCAAAATTTTAAATATTTGGCTGTATCAGAAGGCAGTTTGCAGGAGGATGGAGGAGCTATGACATGTGGGTGATACATGTGTAGCTCCGATGGTGCGGAAAACCCAGGGTGAGTGATGTGAGGCTGGAGCATTCAATGTGGAGGCTATTGGCTCCTGCGACACCTGGCTGTCTGGAGGAAGAGAGCTACTGTGGGGAGAGGTTGGAGTCCTGTGGACTGGCAGCGAAAGAGGAGAGGACCCCGGACAGTGAATGATTGGCAGCTGGGGCAGAAACAGAGAGCAGGAAGGGAGGAGGGAGGTCTGCTGGTGAGTGGAGCGGCACGGTGGCGTTCTCCTTCTTGTGGTAAGACCATTGGTGAGAAGCAGTTTATGGATGGTGTAAACTGTCTCGAGGAGGTGGGAGCACACTGGAAGGCACAGGCTGGAAGAGCACTTGGTTATACAGATTAGTACATGTCAATGAGTGCGGGTTATGGCCTGTTGAACTAAGTTGACGATGGAGGCATAGAGAGGCTTAGAAGAACTGAGTGAACCTAGGTGCGGTGTGCTAATTATATTTAATATTGAGTTGAGATGGCTTCCAGGAAAACACAGGAGCCCTCAAAGTCTGGGAAGAAAAATAAAAAGGAGGTTAAAGGCCCAAAGACTGATAAGCGAATGTCAGACTATTACCCCGCTCAATCATTAAGTAATCCAGATGGCCAGGTTAAAGATAATGTGCAGGAAGATGGCGACTTGGCACTCTCAGATCAGTCTGGGATATGGGCAGAGATGCTGGATAAGGGGCTGTTACCCCAAACTGATAAAATTAAAAGGGAAATAAATTCTAGTACAAAAGATCTACGGGCTAATATAGCCCTGATAATGCATAGTATGCAAAAGGTAGAGGACAAGATGGAAACTATGGACTTACAATACGCAGCAATGCAGGATAATTGTAAACAGTTGAGTAAGAGTTGTGAGGATCTGGAGGGTAAACTAAATGCAATAGAAGATAGAACAAGAAGATGTAACCTACGACTGCGCAAGGTCCCTGAGGAGATAGGGAGTAACGAGTTGAAACAATTCCTGATGGATTATTTTTTTGCTCTGGGAGTAAGGAGTAAAAGTCATGAAGAGATGTTGGACAGATTCCATAGACTGAGCAAGCACAATAATGCTCCCCAGGAGGCTGCAAGGAATGTAATCGTTTGCCTCCATTCATATAGCGTGAAGGAACAGATTTGGAATATGTATAAGCCAAAAGAGAAGATGAAAGATAAATATGACTCTATTATGATTTTGCCGGATCTCTCTTGGGCTACTAGGAACAAAAGGAGACAATTTGCATCTGTTATTGGATAACTGAGAGTTAAACACATAAAGTATTGATGGGGCTTTCCCTCCAAATTGTTGATGTACTCAAGGGATGGCTGGCAAGTGTTAACGAGCCAACTGTAGCCTCTAAATGGATCGAGGATCAGTAGACTATATAGAAATTGGTCTAATTAGGGTAGTAGTTGTGGAGGGGGAGGGGGAGAGAGGGAGGGTTGGGGTGGTTTGGTGGAAGGGCGAGGGAGTATTTTGCACTGAGAAGGTTAAAGGTTGGGTTCACAAGAGGATAGGGTTTAGGCGAGATAAAAATTTGTATGGGGTCACAATATATTTAAAACACTTTATAGAGCATTTTTATAGGTGGATAATGAGATTTCTTTCATTAAATAGCCAGGGGTTGAATTCCCCTTATAAAAGGTCAATGTTATATGATTTGATCTGTAAAGAAAGAATAGATATCTGTATGATCCAAGAAACACATTGGACTGGGAAGGCGGAGGGGTTTATGAATAATAGATTTGCACATGTTATCACCGCCTCTCTAAAGGAGAAGAAAGGGAGAGGGGTGGCGATAATGGTTGCGAAATCAGTGGCTTTACAGATTATTTATAAAGAATGTGATAGTGAGGCTAGATATATTATTCTGGTTAGTAGGATTAATAATACTCTGTATACTCTGGTAAATATATATCTGCCAAACTGTAATCAAGTAGCTTTCTTGAAAAAACTTTGGGGAAGAGTAGAGAATATTGGTGTGGGATCAGTGATATTGGCAAGTGACTATAATTGTGTGCCTGACCCTATGTTAGATAAAATGACGGGGAAAGGACAGGAAGTGGATCCAAGATGTGTGAGAACAGCACGGGCTTTGGATAGTTTATTGAGAAAAGAGCAACTATATGATGTCTGGAGAATCTTCCACCCCCTGGAACAAGATTATATGCATTACTCATCAGCACATAATTCATATGCATGGCTTGATTTGGTGGTGGGGAACATAAAATTGGTATATAACTGTAACGGTTTGTTCGACACACAGACACAGTAGGTTTGGATAAAACACAATTTTATTAAACAATTAAGATCACAATAACCCTCACAGGTCCTGTAATATACACAAAATATAGTACAGCCACTAAACAGGTTATACAGAGGTAAGCCCACGCAGGTCCAGTATAAGTAAAAAGTCCATAGAGCAATATACTGACACAAGTCAGGCAGATCTTGTGTGAGTGTCAGTTTATCAGTTCTGCATGGGTTAATAGTAGACAGAGAATGTTGACAGGCCCTAGTGTAGCAAGGCCCTCTTCTCTTTAAGAAGCTCAAACAGAGGTGAGAGCTTTAATTTGATTAATGCCCAAGATAACGGATACCAGACAATTGTGGACTGCCGTAGCAGTAACGGAGGCTGTGCAACTTGAGCACTGCCGTAGCAGTAACGGAGACTAAGCAATGTGAACACTGCCGTAGCAGTAACGCAGACTGAGTGATTTAAACACTGCCGTAGCAGTAATGGAGACCAGGCAACTTGAGCACTGCCATAGCAGTAACGGAGACTGAGCCATGTGAGCGCTGCCGTAGCAGTAACGGTGACTAGGCAACTGGATACTGCCATAGCTTTAACAGAGACTGAGTAACTGAGGCACTGCCGTAGCAGTAACGGAGACTGAGCAATAGGCGCACTGCTGTAGCAGTAGCGGAGACTGAGCCACTTGAGCACTGCCGTAGCAGTAACGGAGACTTGAGCAGCTTGTGCACTGCCGTAGCAGTAATGAAATCTGGTCAGCGTGGGCACTGCCATAGCAGTAACGGAAATCTGAGCAACTCGCCCTGAGAGGCACCCAAACTTTAACAGTTCATAAGACAGACCAATAGGAATGTCGCCGGGGTGACACGGAGGCAACCATGTCCAGAGACAGCGAGAGACAAGCACTACCCTTAACCGGAGACTGGTCAGAGTGTGCAGAGGAGGCAGCAGCCCAGCCGGGTGGAATCACACAGCACAGGAATGTAGAACAGTCCAAGTCGGTACACAGAGCAGGAACGTCAGCCAATCCAAGTCGGTACACGGAGCAGGAACATCAGCCAAGCCAGGTCAGTACACGGAGCAGGAACGTCAGCCAAGCCGGGTCGGTACACAGGAGATGAGAAGCAGAATGGTCAGGCAGTCCGGTTCGGTGCACAGACAGGAAACGAGATGCAGAGTAGCCAGTCAGGCCGGGTCGATACACTGAGAGCTCACAAGAATAAGGAACAAGCGCTGGTACTGGAACACCACGAAAGGGCAATGGAGATGTGCCAGAACCCAGTATTTAAGGACAATACTGGGCGGGACAATCACAGTTCAGCCAATAGGTGTTAGGTAGGAGCGGAAACTGACAGAATGTTGCCAAAAAGCACGGGCACTGTGATAATAGTATTAGGAAAGTATTAATTAGGGAGGTAGTTTGGTCTGATCATAATGTAGTTCTCTGGCAGACTATGGGAGATAGTGGGGTACATAATAATAAAGAGTGGAAAATGAGTAATTATTTGATACAGGATAGGGATAATATGGTTAGGTTAGAAGAGTTGACAAGATAGTATTTTAGAGAAAATGCTGGATCAGTAAAGTCAGCAGCAACACTGTGGTGTACATATAAATATGTTGTAAGAGGACACTTAATTAAGATGGGGGTAAGTGTGAAGAGGATGAGAGGATTTAACCTGGCAAGTTTATATCTCTCATTATATGAGTTGGAGAATAAAAACAAATTGTCTCCTAGTAAGGAGTATGAGGGAGAAATAAAGAAAATAAAGCAGAACATTAATGCCCAGGAGCAAGAGACGATGGCTAGGAAACTTAAGGCGCTGAAACAGAAGTATTATTATAGATCTAATAAAGTGGGGAAGATACTACTAACCGATAAACTAAAGAAGAAACGGGTTCAATTCATGGAGGCCTGGATAAGGGACCATGTTGACACAGAAGGTCTGTCCCCATCCTTTACTGTTGAGAGGGCGTACTGTTTGCCGACAGGCCCAAGACCTCCTGGATCTTCTCCTCGTCAGATGATTATTAAACTTTTGAATTACAGAGATTGGGATGCCATACTTCATATGGCTAGGATGAAAGGCCAATTCCTTTTCGAAAATCACCAAATCTCCTTTTATCCGTATTTCTCAGCTGATGTTCAGCTCCAGAGACGCAAGTTTGTGGAGGTGAAACGTAAACTTTGAGAGAAAAATATCTCCTATTCTATGCTATTTCCTGCTAGATTGAGAATTGTTCATGACTGTAACACCATCTTCTTCACATCAGATTCGGAGGCCAGAGAATGGGTGGACACTCACTAGATTCATTTCATCATTTCATCGTTTCCTGTCACTGCTGCCATGGTCTTATATCTCTGAGACTTCATATATTTTGTCTCCATGATTTTTGATGGACGCTGGGGCAGATCCCAAGGAACATAACAGCCACCTGAACTGACCCTGCTCCTGCTGATCTATTCGACTGGAGGTCAAGCTCGCCTGGATATGGTAATGCGGCCCATGTGCAGAAGGGATGTAGAGCAGTGCTGCCGCTGGACTTCGCTCCTCTGGAGTGCATGTTATGTGGTGAACTGTTCTGAGATCTCTATTGTGGAGATGATGTTGGGAGTGAAATCGCATTTTATAATATTTGTAAAGCTGATTATATGCCTGTTTTAATAATGCCATTACTATCATATGTTTCAGTCCATATGCCTTTGATTCTATGCCTGTCTGGGGGGGGGATGGATTGAGAATTTTTTTTTTCTCCTCTCTCTCTCTCTCCCCCCCCCCCTCTCTCTCTCTCTTTCTCTCTCTCCTCCCAGACGCATTAATGTTCTGCACTGCCATTAATCTGCGGGTGTCCTCTGGCATGTCCTGGGCAGTGGATGGATGCTGCTTTGCTGTTATTCAGTACTTGGAAATTTTTGTAGCTTTTAGTATTGATTCTATATTTCATGCCGTCTCTGACATGCCCAGGGACTGCTAAGATGGGATGAATCATTGGGAGGGGTACCCAGTGACCCCTGGAGGGATTTACTTTGTTACTGGGACGCGATATTGCTATGACCATTATGTTTATGACTGTATATATATGACTATACATGCCTGTATGCCTGAGTATGCCAATCTGGGTTACTGTTCTGCAAAACATTCTTGCTGGACTGGCACTGTCTTGCATACTTTGGGCGGTGGCTTAATGCCGAGTTGCTGCATTCTGTCATTTGGGTTCTTGGAGGAAGCTGGAATCCATTCCTTTAATGGTGCCTCCGATCCGCCCGAAGGGTGCTAAGGACAGGGAAAATGAGTGGGAGTGGTGTCTGGCTGTGGCCTGGGGATTGGCCTCCTGTTGGAGGGGAGAGGTTCTGTTCTAGGAGTGGCTATGGCCATATAGTTACTGGGCTTTCTTTTACAAGTTACTGGGAAATTATACTATGTTTATATTTGCTCTATTTTGCTGCTGTAGGGGGCGGGGTGTGTGGTGGGACTCTCTATGTTATGTTTAACTGCTGGGTGATTCTGGCATTATTCTACTGCCGTGGGGGGTGGGGGTGTGTGGATGGGACTATAAGTGCTCAATTTAATTACAAGTTAATTGGTTCATGTCTGGTGGGTGGGAGGGAAGGGTCAGGAGTTTTGGCTGCCAGGCCGTGGGAATGGGTTGTTTAAGGGATAAAATCTCTGTCAGGTTGGGGGTGATGGAGATAGGGTGGGATGTTCTGGTAAGGGTTAGGTTAGTTGTTAGCTTAGGGATCCCTCTTCCTCTTTCTTCCAGGCCGGGTGCTCCTCGCCCCCAACAGATCCCACCGTATAGCCAGGAATGTAACATATACTACTTATCTCTGTGATGACCCCACTAACTTGTAAATTTATGTCTTGGAATGTACGTGGCTTGAATGATGCTATAAAACGATCTTTAGTTTTAAACCACGTCAAACAGTATCCAGGGGTGGTCATGTTGCAGGAGATCCATCTTACTGCAGGTAGAGTTTTGTCTCTTAGGTGGCACTGGATACAGAGTCATTATCATGCCACGTACTCCACGTATGCCAGGGGTGTTTCCATTCTTATCTCTAAACTAGTTTCTTTTGAATTCATTGACCTTAAAACTGACCCACAGGGCCGTTACCTTTCCTTGACATGTAAGTTACAGGGAGCTCTGTTTGTCTTAATGAATGTTTATATACCACCGCCTTTTGATCCTTCCATTCTCAGGGACATGCTTATATATGTCTCTGACAAGACACATTACCATATAATTTGTATGGGTGACTTTAATATAGCTACTAATCCTGACTTGGATAGATTTGGTGGGACGGCGGTTGACTCCAAATTGAATAGAGATGCCTTCCTCAATCTCATAGGTGTCATGGGACTTTTAGATGTATGGACGACTTTCCATCAGCGGGACCGGGAGTTCTCATGCCACTCGGCCACCTATAAGACATTATCTAGAATTGATTATGTGTTTGCTAACCAGTTGACCTTGAATTGGGTTACGGATTGCTGTTTTCTGACCAGGGTGGCTTCCGACCATTCCCCGTTATTATTGTCTTTACAGCGAAACCAGAGACCTAGATCTAGAGTTTGGAAGTTTAGTCCCATATGGTTGACTAATACGCATCTGGTGTCTAAGCATAGAGAAGATCTATGTGAATATTTTGCCAATAATGTCAATTCTGCTGCTCAGGGCATTGTTTGGGAGGCTGCCAAGGCGGCTGCAAGGGGCTCTCTGATATCTCTTATTTCTATGCAAAATAGACTTAGATCTAGGGAAGTGGAGACTATGGAATCGGAGGCTGCTGAGGCGGAAAAACGGTTTGTGGAAAGTGGGGACTTGGCTTCTTATGCTAAGTTTGTTTCCTGCTCGTTAGAATATTCTATTAAACTGTCTGAACTGAATGCCGTCATGTTTTTTATATGAAACAAAATATTTTTGAAAATGGTGATAAGGCGGGGAAGTTACTGGCTCATCTTGTTCGTCAGCACAGGGGGACTCCATCGCTTTCTTCTCTTCGAGATTCTGGGGGTGAATTGATAATAGACCCGCAGATGATTAACTTGCGGTTCCAGTGCTTCTACTCTCATTTATATGAGTCTCAACTGACCCGCTCTGAGTCTCAGATATCTTGTTTTATTGATAACTGTGACCTTCCGCGACTTTTCTTGGAACACAAACGAATGCTAGATTGTCACGGTTTATTACGACTCTCAGACATAAGGTTAGGTAAAAACACAACTTTATTGAAAGTTGAAGATAATCCCATAGGATTTTATACACATACATACAATACATAGAATGGCAAGTAGATAAAGCAATATTGAATCAGGCTCTACCGGCCCTGCCAATATACCGGGCAAGGCAGACTAGGCAAGTAATGGAAAGGTGGCTCTACCGGCCCTGCCAATATACTGGGCAAGGCAGCCAAAAGACAGTCAGGAGTATACAGGCTCTACTGGCCCTGCCAATATACCGGGCAAGGCAGCCTAACGGATAATCAGCTGAAACAGGCTCTACCGGCCCTGCCAATATACCGAGCAAGGCAGCCTAAAGGAACACTGAGAGGGTAGGCTCTACCGGCCCTGCCAATACAGGGTAAGGCAACCTTAAGGTGGAATGAAGGAAGGTTCTACCGGCCTTACCAATATACCGGGCAGGGCAGCCTAGAGAGGAGGTGTCAACCAGAGTGGCCACAGTAACTGTCAAATGTAATGACAGTATAATGATGATAAGAAGATACGGAATCCAGATATACTAGGTAGTCATGCTACCAATACCTGGGTATAGATGGAAAAATAGCTGTCTAGGACTGGACAGCACTTTGAGGACCATCAGTATAACTGAGTAGTAGCCAAGTGGCAAAGGAGCAAACCAGTGCCGCACGCTGGGAACCAACAGACTTGTATAGTATAGCCACAAGGCTTGAGAGAGAACCAGCGTCCGCATGCTGGGAGCCAATAGATATCAGTGTATAATGTTGTGAGGCAAAGGAGCGAACCAGAGCCTGCGCGCTGGGAACCAACAAGCTTGTATAGTATAGCCGCAAGGCTTGAGAGCGAACCAGCATCCGCACGTGGGGAGCCAATAGATATCAGTGTATAATGTCGTGAGGCAAAGGAGCGAAGCAGCGCCCGCGCACTGGGAACCAACAGACTTATATAGTATAGCCGCAAGGCTTGAGAGCGAACCAGCGTCCGCACGCTGGGAGCCAACAGATGTCAGTGTATAATGCCGTGAGGCAAATGAGCGAACCAGCGCCCACGTGATGGCAACCAACAGACTAGCAAGGTATAGCCCTAAGGCAGTGGAGCGAACCAGCATCCGCACGCTGGGAACCAACAGCAGAGAATGTCGCCAAGTGACCGAAGAACAATGTCACCACAGATGCAGGAACAGGGCTCAGGAGATGAACAGGAACCAGCAAGGATGTCCAACCGGATCAGGAGCAAATATGGAGACCGACAGCAGGAAACAGCAACTATAGAAGGCTCAACCGGAACAGGCACTGGAATCAGCACAGAAGACAGCAGACTCTGGAACAGCACGAACTCAGGAACACAGGAAGACAGAAAAGAGGCTAATCGGTTTCTGTAGCATGGTGGTAATGAATGGAATCAGAGACACCACGAAAGGGCAACCAGAGGGTGCCCAAGCTTAGTTTAAATAGGCAATATGAGGCGGGCTAAAGGCAAACAGCCAATGGGAGCCCCCTACAGGTGATAAACACAGTAATGCAGCAATCACGGGCACCGTGATATAGATGCTCCTTTACTTCTTAGAGAAGTATTCGTGGTTTGCCGGCGGGAAAGGCCTCGGGTGTGGATGGTCTTCCTGCAGAGTGGTATAGGGAATTTGCGGATATTTTGGCCCCCCATCTCTTGAATACTTTTTATGCTGCCATTGACGACGGACATCTTCCGGATTCCATGAATAATGCTTCCATTATTGTATTACCTAAGCCGGGAAAGGATCCGGAGATCTGTGACTCTTACAGGCCCATTTCCCTTTTGACTACGGATGCAAAAATTGTGGCAAAAATACTGGCTACCAGATTAAATAAAGTGTTGGGAACCATCGTACATGAGGATCAAACTGGCTTCATTCCAGGAAAATCAACGTCACACAACCTTAGAAGACTATTTATGCACCTGCAGCTTCCACATGATATCATCGGATCTCGGGTGATAGCAATGCCTCTAAGGCCTTTGATTCTGTCGAGTGGCCATATCTTTGGCATGTACTCCGGGGTTTTGGATTTGGTCCATCCTTTATTAATTGGATACATATTTTATATAGTAACCCCAGGGCTTCTGTGGTAACGGGTGGGCTGAGTTCATGACCCTTTTCCTTGCATCATGGCACTAGACAGGGCTGCCCGCTCTCACCCGACTTGTTTGCCTTGGCCCTGGAGCCCTTGGCAGTTCTAATTCGTGCTAACCCGCTGATTCGTGGACTCAGGGTAGAGGGTAGAGAGGAAAAGCTTGCACTGTATGCTGATGACATTTTACTCTTTCTCAGTGATGATGGGGATTCCCTGAGGACCACGTTACGGTTGGTGGACGATTTTGGTACATATTCTAGATTACGAATCAATTGGACTAAGTACTCTTTGCTTCCGATTGATGGGGGTCTACGGGAGTCCCACTCAACTGACGTCCCTCTTTCTTTTGTGGCTGACTGTACATATTTGGGGATTCGGGTAGCAGCAACGACGGACTCCTTCTTGGAGATGAATTTGTTACCTACTATTCAATCTTTTAATGATAAAACAATGGCATGGCTTCACTTGCTCTTAAATGTTATTGGTAGATCGAATCTTATTAAAATGATCTTTTTGCCCACATTTTTGTATATTTTTCAGAATACACCCGTCCCTATTCCTAAAAAATATTTCCGACAAATAGACAAAATTATTTCACATTTCATATGGCGGGGAAATCGGGCTAGACTCAAGTTGATTACTCTCATGAGGCCGAAACGTGAGGGGGGAATTGCCCTGCCCAATTTTTATAGATATTACTTGGCAGCACAATGTCGATATGCGCTTGATTTTGTTTCTCCCCTGCCTCGTTTTCAAACTACCCAAGTAGATGCATTGTTATTGCAGCCAACTTATGAGTTACCCCAATTCTTACATGGCGGCCCCGCAGTTTTTAAAATCTTTTTTACTCATATTTATGTATCAGACATGCTCTTAGAGCTCAGTGGGGTGATCGATCTCTGATGATTACTACATTCCCGCTTCTTACTAGATTGATGATTCTCGAGCCTTCGAGACCTCTTTCTTTTATTTACCAGTGGCTAGAATCTCACATGAGGTATCAGGAATTTCCTTCACTGAATAAATGGGAAATGGATGTGGGTCAATTGGAGGATTGGGAATGGGATATGGCTAAGGAGGGGCCGGCATTGGTGGCGGCATCGACTAGACATCAAATGATACAGCTGAATATTCTACATAGAATTTACTATACGCCAATCAAGCTGTTTAAAATGGGGAATTCTGGCACTGATCATTGTCTTTGGTGTGACAATGTTCAAGGCACATAATTGCATATGATTGGGAGTGTCCTGAAGTCAGTAGGTTTTGGTCAGAGATAATGCGTATTTATCACGGTGCCCGTGATTCGTGCTATCCTGTGTCTATCACTTGCTGGAGCTCCTCAGTGGCTGTCTGTTATCAGCCCTCCTCACTCAGCCTATTTAAACCCAGTTTGGGCACTCCCAGGTTGCCCTTTCGTGGTGTTTCTGACATCACTTTACCTGACCTGCTTGTCAGGCTTTTGGGCCTGATATACCAGTGTTCCAGTATTCCAGTACTCCGTTGTTCCGGTGTTCCTGTGTTCCAGTACTCCGTTGCTCCGGTGTTCCTGTGTTCCAGTACCTCGCCAGTTGATCGTTCCTGAGTTCCTGAGTATCTTGCCTGCTAGTCTCTCCAGCCAGTTCTGGTCTCTTCCGTGGCTCCAGCAGTTCTGGTCATCTGTCAGTGCAGCTGTGCTCGCTCCGGTGTATCCTCCACTTGATCTCTGGACTCTCGCTCTATCTGCTGTCGCTTAGGCGACATTGTTCTTTCTCGCTCCGGCGACCTATACTGTTGGTCCCAGCATGCGGACGCTGGTTTACTCCATTATCTGGTTGCACTCACTCTGTTGGTCCCAGCATGCGGACTCTGGTTAACTCCATTAACCTGGTGCGCTCTCTCTGTTGGTCCCAGCGTGCGGACGCTGGTTTACTCCATTAACCTGGTGCGCACACTGTGTTGGTCCCAGCGTGCGGACGCTGGTTTACTCCATTAATCTGGTTGTGCTCACTCTGGTGGTCCCAGCGTGTGGACGCTGGTTTACTCCCTTAATCTGGTTGCGCTCACTCTGTTGGTCCCAGCGTGCGGACGCTGGTTTACTCCATTAATCTGGTTGCGCTCACTCTGTTGGTCCCAGCGTGCGGACGCTGGCTTACTCCATTAACCTGGTTGCGCTCATTACTGTTGGTCCCAGTGTGCGGACGCTGGTTTACTCCATTGATCTGCTTGAGCTCATTACTGTTGGTCCCAGCGTGTGGACGCTGGTTTACTCCAATAAACCTGGTGGTGCTAGTAACTGTTGGTCCCAGCGTGCGGGCGCTGGTTTGCTCCTTGACTACTCATATACTGAGGACAGGTTGCTGTCCAATTCCTTACGCAGTTGTCTGGTATTCTCAGGCTAAAGACTTCTGCTGAGGAGACCATTGTTCCTCTCCATACTACTGTCATTGTCACCAGACAGCTTGGTCTCCTCTCTTGGGCTGCCCTGCCAGGTATTGGTAAGGCCGGTAGAACCTAAATACATTAACATCTTAAGGTTGCCTTACCCGGTATAGACAGGGCCGGTAGAGCCTACTATCAGTATTTCCTCAGGCTGCCCAGCCCGGTATTGGCAGGGCCAGTAGAGCCTACTATCAGTATTTCCTCAGGCTGCCCTGCCCGGTATTGGTAAGGCCGGTAGAACCTGTTCTTGCTGCCATCCTAAGGTTGCCTTATCCGGTATTGGCAGGGCCGGTAGAGACTACACTCAGTACTCCATTGGGCTGCCTTGCCCGGTATTGGTAAGGCCGGTAGAATTTATATGAAGTAACATATTTAGGGATATTTCTAACTGCTAAAGTAGAGGATTTGATGCAAAGGAATGTAATGCATATATTTAGAGAAACAAAAATACTTCTAAATAAGTGGCAGAGTCTGGAGATATCGTGGATAGGACGAATAAATGTAATAAGATCATATATCCTACCGAAATGGAATTATGTATTTGGCCACCTGCCGCTACACATGCCTGATGTATGGCTAAGGATGATACAGGAAAGTTTCTCCAGGTTTATATGGAAAAACAAGAAACCTAGAGTGGGGCTTAAAGTATTGGCAAATAACATTGATAGAGGGGGTTTAGGATTACCAATTATTGGTCAATATTATAGAACCAACATTATCAGGCAGGTGCAGATGATGCAGGCGGAGGATTATATAAATGAACCCTGGTATAAAATGGAATGTAATAGTATTGCTGTAAACTCTCTCTCCCATTTGATTTGGATGCCACAAAGGAATCAAAAGATTAAAGACTTCAATAATAATTTTATTTTGAGAAGTCTATTAATGGAATGGGTAAGAATAAAACGGTTGTGGCGGTTAGAGAATAAGATACCAGAGTTTGCTTGTGTAAAGGATTTGATGAGGTGGGTGGAAGAGTTGAATTTGAGAAATTGGCTGATAGCAGGAGTGGTTGAGATAAAGGATTTAGTGGATGGAAGTAGGATGAAATCATTTGATTTGCTGCAGAGCCAATATAGACTTCCTAGTAAGGATATCTTTAAATATATGCGAGTTAAGCATTTTTTAAAGCAATAGTTATTTATAGGTGATCAGAATGTTATAAGATTAATGAATCATATGTTCGGTGGGGCTCGTGTAATAAAGACATTAACCAAATGTATTAAGTTAATTCAAATGACTAATGAGGAAGGGATTCCAGTAGCAATGGGGAAATGGTCGGTAGAATTAAAAATGTCCATAGATAGGAATGATTGGAACAGGGGATATAAGAATGTATGTGAACAGGTTCACTGTGTGAGTATTATGGAAAATCAATTTAAAGTGATGAATAGATGGTATTTGGTACCTAAGAAGTTAGCAGCTATATATCCTCAGGTGTTGGATTTGTGTTGGCGTTGCCAAAAGGAGGTAGGCTCTCAATTACATATTTGGTGGGCATGTGACAAATTGCAGCCACTATGGATGGTGATGTTTGATTGTTTGGATATAATGGGAGGAATTAAACTACGGAGGAAACCGGAGGTGGCTCTGTTACATATTGGGTGGTCTAATATGGATAGATCATCGAAATTGTTGGTCACTCACTGTATGGTGGCAGTTAAAGTAGTGATAGCAAGATATTGGAAGTCCATGGTGATAGGCTCATGGGAACAGGTGGTTAGGCAATTACATTTTCAACTTGCCATGGAGGCAGGCCATTGGTGGGTAAGCCAAACAAGTGGGAGAGTCAGTAAATTGGCGGAATACTGGTTGAAACATGATATGTTTAAAAGTTTACAGGATGCAAGTTATGGGTATTGGACGAATGAGTAAGAGTAGCGAATAAATTGGAAGACTCTATTGAGTGATTAGGGGTAGTGTTGTTTTAATGGGTGGATTATTGTTGTATTATGATTTTTGATTTATGTGATATATAAGATTTTCTAATTGTGAATGTTGTAAATAAAAAAAAAAAGAAGGCAGTTTGCAGTACAAGAATGAGTGTCTGCAGGCAACAAAGTATTGTGGAGGTTCCTTGCAAGTTTGGGACTTTGAACATATTTAATAGTCTCCTCAATGCTGAGAAGTTCAGGCAGATACTTATCCATTATTCAATAATATCAGGGATACATCAGATTGGCCCAAAATGTATTCTGCAGCATGACAATGACCTCAAACATACAACTAAAGTCATTAAGAAACAACTTCATTGTAAAGAAGAACAAGGAGTCCTGGAAGTGATTATATGGCCCCCACAGAGCCCTGATCTCAAAATCATCACGTTTTTGTAGGTCAAAGGCTCAAAATGGGGCCAAAACATTGATAATAAATATTGCACCTATTTTCACCATTTGGAAGTCCTGTGAATGCGGTTCTTAAATTACAAAAACTGTATGTATACCATATGAGATCGGGCACCCAGGCCATAGTTTCTGATTACAGGAGAGTGCACGGATTTTGCATATATATATATATATATATATATTCTTTTTGTGCAGAGTAAAACAATGACTGTTGTGAGATTTTCTATTCAAAATTCATATGAACAGGAACTTATTAAACTGCAATTTTCTGTTGTGGTCATTAGGTGCTGCTGTTCCTGTTAATCACTATTGAGAGCTGTAGTCTATGAGACAAGCTCTCACATAGAGTGTATTATAAATAATACCTTTTGGGCCACTTACTGTTACTAATAATTTTATATAAAAAAATAAGTTAGAAACATGATAACATTTGAATGTAAATCCTTGCAGAAGGTGTACCCTTTAAACAGCAAGTACCCTTTATGCAGCTAGATTTTTTTTTTCATAAGAAATGCTCTGTTAAGGCAAAGTAATCATCTTACCTGAAAACCAACCATTCTGCTTTACTCCAGGATATTCTGTCTTAGTTTGATTTAGTTACTGTTGTGATTACAGCACTATGTAATATAATGCATATTTAAGAAAGATACGCAACTTGCCATGCAACTAATTTCATAGCTCTACTCAGCATAATAGTTGCATAAAATGCTCTCTACAGACATAAAGAAAACTGGAAAATATAGTATGGATTAATGCATTACAGAAACACATTAATGCAATGATTGTTGTACAGATCTTCAATTGGCTGTTATGAGTTTATGAGTAATGATGAGTGAAGCAATTATGTAAATGTTGGTATTCATAACTAGTTTTCCATTTACCCATTCAAATTACAGGAAATGTAATCACATAGTCCCTGGAATTAAAAAAAAAAAAAAACAGATTTACTTAACGTTAGATTCTAATCAAACAGGCCTGGCTCACTTATCTGTCCAAGGTAGGAGAGATTCTTAGGCATCAAAACTGTTGGACACCCTTTCTCTCACCATCTCTTTTTTTGTCTCTCCCCTTCTCCCATGCTTGCTTTTCCTTTCTCCCATTCTCCCATCCTTTGTGACTTACACTCCCTTTCTCTATCTCCCATGCTCCTTTAACCCTGTCTTCTCTCTTCTGTACTCCCATCTTCTATCTCTTGAGTGCATTCTCTAGCACTCCAACTCTTTCATCCTCTTTTGCTCTCCAGTGCATCTGCTTCTTCCCTTTCTCTCTATCAGGGCTGTCCAAGTTCAGTCCTCAAGGGCTACCAACAAGACAGGGTTTACAGATTTCCCTAATTAAGCAAATCAGTGGCTCATTCATTTTGACAGATTCACCTCTACTTAATCAGGGAAATCCTTAAACCCTGGCCTGTTGGTGGCCCCTGAGGACTGAACTTTTATAGCACTGCTCTATATCATGATTCCCACACTCCCATAGACCCTATCTCCACATTCCACTTTACATTCATGATTCATTCTGAATCAGTTTGGCTGGATCTGTTTTCCCTATTTCCTTAGACATGAAATATAAAAGGAATTGTGAACATTTCACTCATCTCTAACTCTGAGCTCAGCCAAGATACAAAAGAGAATGGTTAAAAAACTGGTCTCCATATCTGTACAATCACTTTGATTCTGGAAAGTAAAAATTTGCAAAAATTCTATTTTTTTTCTTTACAATACATGTCCATTTGCCCATTTATAAATCCCAACAGTAATATATGTTCCATTCTATCATGGAGAAATAAACAGTAGTTTCATGGTAAATGCAATGTTATAAGAATGTTATAATATATTCCAGACATTTTTAATGCTTTCTTAAAAATGTAAATTTGAAAAAATTAAATTGTTTTTTCTTTTATACATTTATTCAATGTCAGCTTTGTGTGGTGGTTACATTCATGGAAGGACAGGGACAATTCTTTCTCCGGGGTTTCCTGATTTTTATCCCAACTCTTTGAATTGTACTTGGACAATTGAGGTATCTCATGGAAAGGGTAAGATAATGTTATATTTATTCTCTTAAGCTATACATATTCACTGTAGGAAAGATTTTAGTACATCTACATGCAACCTTTATCAAGTCTGACTAATATTTCCTAACCTATTTATACATTTTGTTATGGAACATTTGATTTTTAATTTTTTCTAGGAGTGTCATTGTGTTAACAGCAGTTATAACCCAAAGGACCATATGTTTAAAGGGATAGTAATGTTTCAAAATAAAAGCAGCTCCAATTAATCTTCCTAGTATTTGGGACATGGGGAGTTTTATTTCATTACTGTCAGAGTTGTAGTTCAAGAGTAATTGAATGATAAAGTGTCCCCCTCCCACCCCTTTTTACCTAATGTAAGCCACCTCCCCTCAGATGTGGAATCTGGTATCTTGAACTGACAGCTCACAGTAAGGGACAATCTTCTTACTGTGAGAACAAAGAAAACCCTGCAACCCCTTCACAGGTTTTTCAGGTATTCCCCTCATGCTAATTGAAGATTGTCCCTCTCTGAGATCCATCCGGACAGTCTTGCTGCTCTGACGTGAGCAGTGTTACATCAGTAAAAGGGGCGGGAGGGGGATACTTTATCATTCAATTACTCTTGAACTACAACTCTGACAGTATCTAAATAACACACTTCACGGCCCAAATAACTATGAAGATTACTTGGAGCTGCTTTTATTTTGAAACATTACTATCCCCTTAAGAGAAAAGTTATGTAGAACTGGTGCAAACCAACTCCACAATAGTGTGCCAATAATAAACATCCAGTGATTTAATTGGGTTTTAATACCTGAACTCTAGAGAGGTCTCCAACATTTAAATGCTTTGGAGACCTCTTTAGCATTCATGTGATTAGAATCCTCATTTACATCCATGGACATTTTGAAAATTTGTATTTGTACTCTGTGGTGCAGTTTTCTTTTGAACATGTGCATCTTTCCTGTGCTGTAAATTGAAAAAGCAAAAAAAAAATAGAAAGATATATAAAAGAAAGAAAAAAAGACAAACAACATGGAAAGACAAGGAAAAAAATGAATAAAGACAGAATATGTAAGAAGGCAAACAAAATTGGTAGAATGTCACAAATAGACACAGATAGTAAACAACTGCACCAACCAACCCTACTCTATATGACTGTAATAATACTATAAAGCAATGGTATACAAAATGAAGCCCTCCAGCTGATATTGGACTACAAATCCCATAATTCCTCCGCAGCCTTTTGCAGGTGGTGAGCCTCATGATGCCGATAGTTGCAATGCAATAATATACTTATAATACTAGAACATCTGTCACTAATGTTAACCCTTTCAGTTCTAGATAACTGGGACATTTTCATGACTTTGTAGGCCAGACACAACATTTTGCTATCCATCTGTTTTAATTATTAATTATGTGGGAACATTACTAGTTATGCAGTAAAAGAAAATACATATTGTTAATTGTAGGCCAAGTTCCGATTTTTAATAAATCAATTATTAAAGTAAGTTTTGCTTTGTGTGACAAGATTCAGTGCCCAATGTTCAAAGGATACTGGAATAATTCTGGGACAACTGCACCACAGAGGAAAAATACAAATTCCCCTAAATACCAATTAGTTAAATGGTGATTTTAACCCCTTGGATGCCAGGGATATCTGCAATGGACTGTAAATAAATGCATTGGACACCACTCTAGCATTCCATAGGTTAAAATTCCCTTTTAAATCAATAGTTTTTGTTTTATTTATTTCCCCTGTGGTACAGCTGTTTTGCACCATAATTACTTCAGTTTTGAACACAGGGCCCATCCTATGTTATAATTCGCTAGAAAGTTTGTAGCAACGCAGTCATGCGCAGTAGAGACTGCAAAGTGTGCTGCAGTCATGCGCAGTAGAGACTGCCCGTGACAAGGCTGATACAGAGCTGGGCGCTCTGAAGGAGCGTCCCGTTCTGTGTCAGCCTCAGTGCAGGCAGTCTTTACTGAGCATGACTGCACCGCGACCGTCTGGCACTGTATCAGCCGTGGCGTGGGCAGTCTCTACTGTGTATGACTGCCCCGCGACCAGCTGGCAGTTTCACTGTGGCCCAGGTAACGGGCTCTTCAACTAGTATGTCATAAATATGAAAAGAAAAATAACATATTTTCCTAATATCATACAGTATATATTTCAAAGTTGAAGCAAAAACAATTTCGTTTTTATATATAAAGATTTAGCCAGTTTCTGGTTCTCTCTCAGACATGCTCAGGGGCTGTTATACAACGCTCTCCATTCATTTGTATGCCTGAAGGAAGGGAGCATGCAAACAGCTATTTCACTGTCTCGGTGGCCATGAGGTCCAAATCATGGTAACCACAGTATGGGGTATAAGTAACACAAAATACACACACACTAAATAAACCCACACAGTACACACACTCACACATAAAATACATGCACACACCATATATAGTACAGACAATACGCACACCCCCTCACTCACTCAAAATATACGTTTTTTATTTTATACAAAATGTAATTACATAAAAAAGCATGTTTAAAAAAGTTGGAGGAATGATGAATAGTAAAGTCAAAGCCACATTAAAACCAAAATAATAACACATTTTATCCAGCATACACATATTATTACCATAAAGACTAGCCAACATTTTTCTTAATAGTATTAGTCAATGGAACAAAGATATTATTTGATACAGATCTACTCAATCTCCCCCCAAATACCTCTCCAAGATATTATATATTATATTAGATTACCATTGTGAAGCAATAAGCATTCTTATTGCTGAACAAATAAGGACTGTTCATTTATTTTCAAATTGATCTATGACATTTGCTTTCTTACCTAGTAATGTCTCCCACATATTTAGGGACACATTTTTATAGAAACAAACAGATAATAATCTTGAAGCAATTCCCCAAGCAAGCTGTACACTGGGGAAATCCCACCATATATGATACAATAACCTCACACTGCCACAATATCAAAAACACAAATCTTCAGCATCTGAATACATTCAAGAGAGTTTGGTGGGAACCAGGTAGGTCTGGTGGAGCATTGTGAATGCCTGATCACACAAACTGAAATTTAAACTACACTTGACAATGTTTCCCATAATAATAGACCAATTAGTCTCCCCAATTCTATTGTCATATCCTCCCATACTAATTGGCATTTCATCATCAAATCTTCAATAACAATTCTACATAATAATGAAATGTCCCTACCACTTGGGTCACATGATAAAAGATATTGTTCTCATTTATTGATAAGAGTCATAAAGTAATTCCTTAAGTACAGCTTAGTCTTCTAAAGAGTTATAAATATATTTATAAGATCCATCAACCTTTACAACTTCCTGAAATATACACCTCACCAGGAAATCCCCTCCAAAAAAACGACTGCAGAATATGTATTATTCCTTTATCCACTGTATTCAAAATTACCTCCATTTCTCCTCTGTCCCAATTAAACGTAGTCTTATCGAAAATGGGAAGCATTTTTGTATTAAATTCTTTAATTTCATGGAGCCCTTAATTTTAAGAATCACTGAGTTTTGCATACTATCAAGGCGGTTAATGGGGATTAATTTTCATTGCTCGTGATTTCTCTCCAAAAAATGTATAGAGGATAAATCGCCCATGAAAATACTTTCTCTGATCTACCCATTTTTTCCTAAGAATTTATTATAATATTAAAGACAATTACAATAACTTGGAAACTCTGGAAGCAATAAATTAATTTAAATACATTAGAAACCAACAAACCCCCTCTGGCTTTAACCATATATTGAACTTCCCTTTTCTCTCCTGTTGGTTCATATAAAGGGAAAGATGGAATTTTGTATGTAAAGAACATCAAATTTAGTTATCTTGCAAGTCAATATATTCATTTTGCTGTCAATTATCCTTCCGTTAAAAAGAGCTCGATTCAATTATCCCCATTAGACCTAAAAATCTCTCATGGCATTTTTACAAGCACTGTAAGCCATTCAATTCACAGTGCTATGAAAAAAGTCACCAAAAAAACCCTTGCCGACCAATTAAGTCAGAGGAGTTTTGGCCCAAAGACAAGTGAAACAAACGTCATATGTTACACATTGTCTTATTATTTGTTTAATAAAGCAATATTGGCTCCTCCTGTTTGGTTTTGGTATCGCCTTGTTTCTTTCGAGAGTGGAAGTTGAAGGGAGAGGGGCCACATATCTATTATGATGATAGCTGGATGAGGGACAGCTTCAACAATCCCTGAGTTCTACTGCTGTCTAACACATAACCAGCCTATACATTTGTGAGTACCGTTTTTGTGGTGTGGTGAGGTGTGAATGACATACAGAGGATATTACACTAGAAAGCTCCTCTTTTCTTCTTTTTTCTGTCATAAGTTGCAATTCAATAGACTGCATTAGCTTTTAAGACCCGATAAGGGGGCTCACTTTAGCGCTTACATTTAAGACCTAGTTTGTTTATTTTGTTTTTTTTGTCCAGCGTAGCCCTCAGCATCCTGGTCAGCTACTGTCCATCGTCTTTCTTCACTTCTTTCTTCTCTCTTGTATCTTCTTTCTTCTCTTCTGTCTTCTGCTGTAAAGAAAAAAGAAAGTATTAATAAAAGTTTTTCTCAAATAACCCTCACACTCATCCATAGTTTAACCCCTTGAGTGCCAGAAGGGTACACAAAGCATTGCAGAGCAATGCGTTGTGTACCTCTATGGGGCACAAAGGGTTAAACCAATTATTACTATGTGGTTGAATATCAACATGCCTCCAGTTATTAAAATGTTTCCAAGTGTGTAAAAATAAGTATTCAGAAATTTGAAAAAAAATGTGCTTAGCTTTTATTTTTGTCTCTGCCGCTGTGTGCCCATTCCACAATGAGGGATTTTGAACAGTGACCTCTTTTAAATATGTGCAGTCCAATTCCCTCACAACAATTGGCTGGGATGTGCTTACGCACATCCCATCCAATCAGTTTGAAGCACACCCACTCGAAGCTGATTGGCTGGGACTTGCGTAATCAAATAATTTTGTTAGGAAGGGTTTTAATGCATTCTTAGTGCTTTCTTATGTACTGGCTCAGGACTTTATTGTTCTTAACTCTTTTATTGGTGTGGGTTCATTATTATTGTAAGTATTTTGACCCCTTTCTGCTACTTGTAAAGGCTTTTCCCTCCATCCTTCCATTAGAGTCAATTTCTATACTTCCTATGCCTCCCACCATCCTCTGCAACAATGCCCTACCTCCGTGTTTTCTGGTTCATGGCAAGTTTAACAATGTGAGTTTCAAACGTCTTCCTTGCCGAGTGATTTATTTTACATCGAAATTAACCTTTAGTCTAATACTTCATGATTAGCCATCCCTTGTGTATAGGTTTCAGCCAAAGTTAAAATTCTTGCTGTTTCCCACTATTAGAGATGATATGTATTACTTATAGCAAAAAGAAGAAAAATAAAGGGCTTTCCTGGTGCAATACATTCAGCAAATGTAGTGGCTGAAACAACACATATATGTTGATCAGCAAATAGAACAGATGGTAATCTTTAGACTGATCCCTTCAAACAGTATCTCAATGGATTTTACCTCTGACTGGGTGACTAGGCATCCACAGAGGGAAGAACAAGACATATCAAAAAAGAAAAAGCAATCTACTCACAAATATAGTGGCTGAAACAGGACATATATATTTATCAGTAAATAGAACAGATGGGAATCTTTAGACTGTTCCCTTCAAACAGTATCTCAGAAGGAAGTACAAGACATACCAAAAAAGAAAAGGGTGGGGGGGTGCCAATGGTGTCTTATTCAATGGCAATTTAAAAAGACAATTTCATACAATATATGCACTCACATGTATATGTTGTTGAAAGATAGGCTTATGCCTCCAACCAACTAATCAAACATGCAGAAATACTCTACATGTCTCTGCTCAGGGTCTTTACCTGCCCAAGATCCTCCAAATGCTATCTCCAAAGTGATCTTAAGATCCAATATTAGCCTTAGCTAAAGCCATTAAAGATATTCAAAACATGTTTATCCACAGATATATAAAAGTATTTATTTGTAAAAATAAAATATGCCAAATATATATAGACAAAACTAGTACAAGACAAATGTACTACGCATTTCACAGCCCGCTAGCCTCTTTATCAAGTGACAATGGCTAGTATATAACAATGAAAAAGCTTTGTAGGCAAAAGATTATCTTTCAACAACATATACATGTGAGTGCATATATTGTATGATTAATGTATTTTTCTACCATCATTGGATAACACACTATTGTCCCCCCACCTTTTTCTTTTTTGAGATATATATATATATATATATATATATAACTTATGGTTGGGAAAGGATGTAAGAAATGTAAAGTTAATAATGTAGCAGGCTTTGCAGCTTATCATTGCAAAATAAGTTGTATCAGTTATTATGGATATGATTATCTTCAAAATGATAATATGTTGTTTAACATAGTACAAAGCCTGCCATAACATAGCAGTAACAATGTAGTGGAGTTGAATATTGTTTAGAATTGTAATTGTGGAATAAAAAGTTAATACACTTTATATATCCTTCAAGTTATTTAATTTCTGTTCTGTGTGCCCTTAGTTATACATAGTAATCCTATATAATAAGTTGCTAAAACATATGTAACGCCGCAATCATGAGCAGTAGAGACTGCATGCGCCGCGGCTGATGCATATGTCCAGCTCTGTATCAGCTATGGCATGGGCAGTCTCTACTGCGCATGACTGCCCCGCGACCAGCTGGCAGTGGCACTGTGGCCCGTGTAACGGGCTCTTCAACTAGTATAATAATATAATAGTAATATAATAATAATGAAGTAGAGTAATTCTAGAGCAAAACAAATGCAGCATAGCGGACAAATAAAAATTCCCAACATGATCGCTGATTTAAATGGGTCTTGAATGCTAGCATTGTCTCAAACACCTTGTGACTGAAGCAATTAATTATTATTATTCTTTATTTATATAGTGCCAACTTATTCCATAGCGCTGTATTATAGTTTTCTCTTATAGTCTTATAGTCTTCTCTTCCTCTTAAATTAGAATGATTCATATTTAAGGTCAAGAGTAAAAACCTAGGGTTGTTTAGTAGTTTTAGTCTAGTTATTTTTAATATTTATTTTAATATTTGGATGCAGTAATTTCTAAGTAAAGGACAACTCCACTAAATATGAATCAAATTTCCTATGTCTTTCTTACAGCTCCAAAAATAGATAACTCCTAACAAGTAAAAATAATGTAATATCTCTGGGGTTCTATACCACATTAATGCTATAGTTTATTTTATGTGTTTTTATTCTTAAATATGAATCATTCTATCTTAAATGATCAGAGGGAGTTATTTCTTACATAGTGCTTCAATATCTATGACTGGAAACAAAGAGTATGCTCTATGTTGGTAAATGAGACGCTAATTCACTTAACCCCTTAAGGACCCATGAAGGGCTCCCTGAGTGGCTGCACGCCATTCAGGGAGTCTGGAATCAGATAGTGAAAAAAAAAAAAAAAAATGCTCCGTAGTCCTTAAGTGACTGCAAAGTACGTGCGCGGCTGGTCCTTAAGGGATTAAACAATGATAAACATCAATTTTGAACATTTTGACATCCCTGAATTTCATAGGTATAATATATGATCAGTATATCATATCATTTTTTCAGTCTTTGAACTTAATTTCTGACATTGTTATGTAATTTTCCCACTTGTCATAATAATATATCACCACCCCTAACCTTTTATTATCTTGATAATAATGTCTCTATTTCTCTGGAAAAATGTAAATTCTTTCCCAGCTTCCAGATGACATGCTTCATTTCCTCAATGCTTTTAGTGCTTTTATATATATTCTTTATATTTTGGAATATCTGTTATTTTTGGGTTTATAATATCTACTTTAATCCACAAAAAGAAATAATTTGCTCATATTATCTTGTTTTGCAAACCATTGTGCAATCTTATCAATCATCTATAACTGTAACATTGTATCATTTTGTTGCACATCCTGTTATTTATTTGCTTTATAAATTGATTTATAGTATCTAACTTGCAAAATCCAAATAAGATTACACCCCCACCCACAAACTAATGTAAATTATTGTTTGTCATCTGTGGTACAGTTGGTTTGTTCCATTGCTCTGGTTCTTACACCTCAGCTTCAGTATATCTCTAAATTCAAATTACAATTACACTAGATATTACATTATTTAATATATTTGTACATCTTCTGAAGTAAATGAAAGATTATTTTTATATTTTGGTAACATTAAGCAAAAGGTATGCTGTTAATGCTTTTCCTGTAATAATTGTTTTTTCTACAGGAGTACAGCTGGTATTTCACACATTTCATCTCGAAAGCTCCCATGACTACTTATTAATATCAGAAGATGGAAGCTTTATTCATCCAGTAGCCAGACTGACAGGGTCAGTCTTACCTCCTACCATTAAAGCTGGACTTTTTGGAAATTTTTCAGCTCAGCTTCGATTTGTATCAGATTTTTCTATCTCCTATGAAGGCTTCAATATTACATTTTCAGGTAAGGAAATTTATAAAAAGAAGCAAGATATTTAGTGAAGCATCTTACGTGTGAATCAGTCCAGTAGAAAATACAACACTTTTAAAGCAGAATGCAGTGAATGTAAATGCATAAATGCATGTGTGCATTCTTTTGTGCCTCTACAAATATCCTTTCATATGCAACACATACACGCACACGGGTAAACTGAATAAGAGGGACTATTTTCTAGTTAAAAGTAATTCACACTTTGGTCCTTCACAAAAAACAGAGATTGTGTGTGAATGACATCTATCTATCTAATATACAATACTGTGCAAAAGTTTTAGGCAGGTGGAAAAAAATGCTGTATGAATGCTTTCAGAAATAGACATGTTAATAGTTTATTTTTATAAATTAACAAGATGCAAAGTGAGTGAACAGAAGAAAAATTAATGACCGTTACCACCAGTTTGATATAATTAATAATACACCTGACTATATGCCTATAAAATTCCTGATTTTGTGCAAGTGTACCTAGAAGAACTGATGCTGTTTTGAAGGCAAAGGGTGGTCACACCAAATATTGATTTTATTTAGATTTTTCTTCTGTTCATTAACTTTTCATTTTGTTAATTGATAAGAATAAACTATTAACGTGTCTATTTTTGAATGCACTTTAAATTTCCATCATTTTCCCACCTGCCTAAAACTTTTGCACAGTACTGCACATATATTCAGTTCTTTCATGAACATATATTATTATTTTTTAAATTGTCAACCCTACATTATCATAGTCTGTCAAGAAAAACCCAATCATAACTAAAAAACAAGATCAACAACTTCTTTCCCCAGACATCCCATCACACAAACAATAAAAACTAAATCAGAAAGCAAATTGGACCCCAGCTACCTTTGTCTTGCCAGTCAGACACACTGAAATTTGGTGTATTTGAGGTCAACCTCCTTCCTCCCTTCATCTACCCCAGACTCCCCAAATACAAGGAACAAATATCCTACCTAAACGACTCCCTAAACTAATCTTCAAATCACCCTTTCTTTGCCTACCTTCTCTAGCTCAAAAACATGCTGGTTTGTCCACTTACAAACACCGAATGGCATGCTGTGAGAGCTTGACACCCATTTATATGCCTGCAGGAAAAGAAAACTGCCATGTGACATGGAAAAATTCAGTCTTCCCATTGATTTCAATGTAATGAGCTAGGCAAAAAAAGCAGGGAACTGAACTTTCCATGGGAAATTATTCAGCAAGCAGGAAGTGCCATTTTTCAATGATTTTGGTTTGAGGCGAACATTTTCACCAATCCTTAGTAATATTGATGGGCGAGAACTGATGCCTCCAACTGAAATCAGCAAATAATGGTACTTCCCACTTGGCAAATAATTTCCTGCAAAAGCATAGTATAAAAGGGGCATGAGGGTGCATTTGTTGGTGGGGTGCGGAGAAAGAACCAGTTGTACAAGGAATGTTTTTTTGGGGGGTTGTTTACTGGGATTGGGGGCAGTTAATACAAAAAAAAGTCCTAAATACAAATAAAAAACCCATAAGACATGGTATAAAAGTGGTCTGAGGAGGGTGTCTGTGTTGGTGGATGGAGTCTGGGGAATGAATCAGTTGAGCAGATAATTTGTTTTGGGGGGTTTCTTGACTGGCATTGAGGGGGCAGTTAATAAAAAATCAATAAATAAGACATTTGTATTTAAAGTGATAGAAACAGGAAACCCCTGGCATAAGCTGCCACTGGGGTGGACAGATACTTGACAGAGTATTTTTTAGAGGATGATTTGTTAGATTTGTTGTTAGAAGCCCAAGCTCTGAAGAAACATTGATTTGTAGGACTTAGGCTTGTTTGGCACAAGCCCTAAGGAAACATTGATTTTGTTGGACAAAACTTCCAAAAACTGTTTATTTTTTTTAGGACTATGCTTTTTTTTTTTTTTTTTTTTAAGCAAAATACCTGAGAAAAAAATGCCCTACTAGCCTAGTGCCAGCATGTGATGTTCTTTTGGCCAGTGGCCACTGGCCATTGTCAAATGCCCTGATATAGATTATCATTATTATCATTATTCTTTATTTATATAGTGCCAAATAATTCTGCAGCACTGTACAATAGGGAATGGACATACAAAGATATTAAATAGTACAAATCAAATGTGGAGAACAGAAGAATCAGAGGGCCCACCTCTTGAAAACTTACAGTCTAGAGGAAGGAAGGTTGGACCCAGAAGGAGTAAGTGCTATTGGGTGTAAATGCTATCTGCCACATGAACTGCCAGTCAGAGGGTGGAAGTGAGAAGTGCTATTGGGTGCAGTGGCCCAGGGAAGGGGTGGTTCTTGGTGATAATGTTTACAGAGGTAGTTGATAGGCTTCCCTGAAGAGGTGAGTTTTCAGGGAGCATCTGAAGATCTGAAGGCTGGGGAAGAATCTGATGGGGTGGGGGAGGGAATTCCAGAGCTCAGGTGCAGCACAGGAGAAGTCCTGTATGCAGGAGTGGGAAGATGTGATCAGAGCTGTGGAGAGCAGAAGGTCATGTGCAGAGTAAAAATGGGGAGTGGGAGTGTATTTGGAAATGAGAGATGAAATATAGGGGGGTGCGGTGTTAGTGAGGGCTCTGAAAGCTAGCACCAGAATTTAGTGACGGCAGTCTCAGTGGAGTGAGAGTGTAATCCAGATTGCAAGTGATTCACTTGATAACCTTTAAAGGAATCCTAAAACAAAAAACTGATTGACATAACTAAATATAAATACATCCTGTTCAGAGAAAATTTATTTATTGTTGTTGTGTAATGTTTGCATCAAGAAAAATGATCTGAAGTCAGATAATTGATTTTTATTAGTGCCCATTACACTTGTTTTCAGAAAGTTTACTATCTTATCTTAGCTATTTTAAATATAATCCTGAACATAACATTTGGGACAAAGTGTTCTCTATGTTGTTCTCTAAGGTTTCAGGGTTTTGATCTTAACTGGGACTATAGGGTGGGGTGAGGGCTCTTCAGTTTCAGCCAACAGTCTATTCGTTTGGGATTACAGTTCTTGCAGGCAGGATAGTTAGATGGTCTACTGTTTTCATTTTACAGGTTCTTCTTTGTAATGGGGGAGGAGTAGTATTCCTGCTATAGGGACAGCTCCTATAGATGTGTCTCTGGCTGAGATCTCTGAGTTGGGGGGGATGGAGATAGGGTGGGGACATGCTAGGATATTCCTTTTGGTTGGTCTTGGGAATGTGATGTTAGATTGGGGGTGATGGAGATTGGGTGGGCAGGGCTGTTACTGGGGCTATGTTTTGGCAGCTTTGTGGTAGGCAGGATGGGCTCCCTTGGCCCCTGGGCGAGAGTGGCGGGAATGTGGGACTATAATTATAGCACATGACAAACTTTGCTTTCTGTCATGGAACATCAGGGGTTTGAATGATGGATTAAGAGGTCCTTGATTCTCACACACATTAACACCCTGATGTAGTAGTACTACAAGAAACACACTTGCAGGGTAGAAAAACTTTTGCCCTGAAAAATCCATGGGTGGGACATCACTATTGTGCCACTTTCTCTTCACACTCTAAAAGGGTTTTCATATTAGTGAAAAAGCAACTTAGTTTTTAATTTCTGGACCTTAAGACAGACCGCCAGGATTGTTACTCCTTTTTAACTTGTAAAATACAGAAGATCCTGATTGTTTTGCTTAATATCTATGTGCTACCACCTTTTGTGCCTACTATTTTGAGAGATGATTAAAGTACATGACCTTCAGAGACGAATCTCTGATCATTTGCAAGAGAGATTTCAACATGACAGTTAATCCCGACTTGGATAGGATGACTAGGGATGGGCGAAAAATTTTACCTCAAACTGAAATCAGCGAATAATGGCACTTTCCACTTGGTGAAAAATTTCCTGCGAAAAGTGCAGTTTTTCTCTTTTTTTCCGCCTTTTCCGCCCATTGAAATCAATGGAAAGAAAAATATTTCTAGACCACACAAACGTTTTCTACAGCCATATAAAAGGCTGTCAGGCTCTCACAGCAGCCATTCTGTGTTTGTGAGAGGAGAGAGCAGCATGTTTTTAGCTAGAGGAGATAGGCAAATAAAAAGGAATTGAAGCTTAGTTTAGAAGGTCATTTAGGTAGGACATTTGTCCTCTGTATTAGGGAATTCTGGGGGCACTCTAGGGGATAAGAAGGAAGGAAGGAGGTTGTCCCCCAAATACTCCAAAATTACATGTGACTGACAGGCAAGACACAGGCAGCCTATCTGCTTGCTGATCTTGCTGTTATTGTCCATCTGCTGGGTGGGGAAGTCTGGAGAAAGACATTGTTGATTTTATTTTTCAGTTATAATTTTTTTTGGACAGACTGTTATAAGACAACAGGGTGGATAACTAAAAAAAATAAAATAAATAAAATAAAAAATAAAAAAAATAAAATAAAAAATGAAATATCTTAGGTGACAGTGACTGACAGCTGACTTGGCTTAGGCAAGGCATTATACAGCTCCATCAGTTGTGTTGTGCACTGTACAGTAAAAAAAACAGTGTAGTTGCAGAATGTCCAGCAAATGCACAAGGGGGAGGGGTGGAACAGCGTAGGGACATGAGAGTAAAGTAGTAGTCCAAAAACCTACTGCAGCAATGGTTGTTGCAGCATGTGCAATCAATGATGATTATCCCTTTACTCCAAGGGAGGATGCAGTTTGTCAAGGTCACAGCAAAACTAGGTCCAGACACCAAAACACCTGTCCTCAAAATGGTAGTGAATTTTGTTATAGTAAAAGTAAAAAGAAATTGTTTGAGACCTCCAAAAGCTTAGAGGAATATAAGGGTAGTAGTGGGCAAGAACTGTCAAGTGATGCTGACGCTGCTAAGGATGACCTAATGATGACTGATGATGCAGAGCTAGAATATATACCTCAAGCATCCTTCTCTTGTTCAGATACAAATGAAGTTGAGAGTTAGGATGATGACAGGGCTATAAGGTTAGCAGAAAGTCAAAGGCTGTATCCTCCGCCACTTTTAAGGAGCGCTGTGCCTGTCTATAAAATGTTTGAGAAAGCCATTGGAAAGTCTGACCCTGGACAAGTACAGATGTCAAAAAACACATAGTCACCCTATCAGTCATCCTCAGCATCATTCCCTCTTCAAAGTCTAAGTCCCACTCAGCCACACATACCTGTAAGAGTACCCAGCAACACAGGTTGTGTTAAATGACGAGTACCTCTGGTGCAGCTGCTATAAGTGCTGCAGCTTTGACACCTAGTAATAGTGGCAGTAGAATTACATCAACATCCAGCTCCAGTAGTTGTAGTAGTAGCAGAAACCACATATGACAGACAAAGCCAGGACAAATATATTAACAGCAGCACAGATGAGGAGGTGGAAGACGGATGAGGAAGGGTTGCCACCATCTGCCCCACTTGGGACCACTGCTATGACCGATAAGTAATATGTGTCAATAATCTGAGAGAGAGGATAGAGTATGACAATGGTAAAAATACATACACAAATCACACCATGTCAGTCCCCCACCACCACCACTACAATAAATATCTGCCACATTGTAGGTTGTACTTTTTTTTTTTTTTATTGACATCATCCTGAATATGTGCCAGTGTCACTTAAGCAAGAAAGTGTTGTGGGCAAAGGACAAATGCATTCTGCATGCTAACAAATTTTTCAAGCCATATTTTGCTGAAGGACTCACAACTTTGACTTTCAGCCACTTATTTCTAAACTTCAGCCCTAAGAAGATGTAATATTGCAGTTGGAAATGTAGTACCTATAGGAAATATAGGCAAAAAATGTGGTAAAATAGGAGGAAAATGTGTTAACATAGGCAGAAGATTTGTAAAAAAAGGCGAAAAGGAGGACATTTTTGCATAGGCGGAAAGGTGAAAATTTTCATGAGGAAAGCTAAAAATCGGCACGTTTTCATGAAATTTTTCGTGGGAAATTTTTCACACTTTTCACCCACCCTGAAGGATGACTCCCTCCACTGAGGAGGTCTCCACTGCTAGGGCCAAATTTATTGGTCTGATAAATTACATAGGACTCTTGGATGCCTGGTGTGCTTGGTACCCGGGAGAGAGGAGTTATTCATGCTTTTCCTCCAGTTATAGGACCCTCTCTAGGATAGACTATGCCCTTATTTCTGAGAGTGTATGGTCACTGAAGGTTGTGCGATGCTGCTGAGGGTGGTGTCTGACCACTCCCTGTTAGATCTTTCCATGGATGATATGCAGCCTAACAGATTATGGAGGTTGAATCCGATGTGGCTTACTGTGCTTCAGGTGTAGGGGCGGGTGAAAAGTGAGAAAAATTTCCCACATGACTTTTTGTGAAAAATGGGCAATTTTTTTTTTCTCTCAAATGTTTTCTCTTTTTCACCAGTACAAAATGTTTCTCCTTATCACCTATTCCAGCAAATCTTTCACCTATTCTAACACATTTTTCTCCCATTCAACACATTTTTCCTATTCCAACACATTTTTTTCCTTTGTTTAATATGGTGCAACATTTCCCAGCACAATATTACTTCTTATGAGTGCTATAGTGGAGACATAAGTAGCTGGAGGTCAAAGTTGTGAGTCCTACAATATATAACTTGAAAAATATGTTGGCATGCAGAGTGCCTTTGTCCTTTGCCCACCACTCTTACTTCCTGCTCAAGTGACACTGGCACATATTCATGATGATTAGGGATGAGCGAGCACCCCGATGCTCGGGTGCTCGGGTGCTCTGACCGAGCACCCCCTGATGCTCGAGTGCTCGGCCGAGCACCCGAGCCCCATTCAAATGAATGGGAGCACTCGAGCATTAAACCAGGCACCCCCTGCTCTGATGAGCGGAGGGTGCCTGGTCAATGTCCCCCTTCATCTCCGCTATGCCCCTCTTCCACAATGTCCCCCTTCATCTCCTATGCCATAGCGGAGATGAAGGGGGACATTGTGGAAGAGGGGCATAGCGGAGATGAAGGGGGACATTGTGGAAGAGGGGCATAGAGTCTATGCCCCTCTTCCACAATGTCCCCCTTCATCTCTGCTATGCCCCTCTTCCACAATGTCCCCCTTCATCTCCTCTATGGCATAGGAGATGAAGGGGGACATTGTGGAAGAGGGGCATAGCGGAGATGAAGGGGCACATTGTGGAAGACGGGCATAGCGGAGATGAAGGGGGACATTGTGGAAGAGGGGCATAGAGTCTATGCCCCTCTTCCACAATGTCCCCCTTCATCTCCGCAATGCCCCCTTCATCTCCGCAATGCCCCCGTACCTCCATTCCCTGGTGGTCCAGCGGAGCGTCTTCGGATCTGTGCCTCTTCCGGCACAGATCCTCTTCACCCGAACATGTCGGGCGAGCACATGGCGGTACTCGTACGAGTACCGCCATGTGCCGAGCAGAGCGATGCTCGAGCCGATCCGAGCATCGGCCGAGCACGCTCGCTCAACACTAATGATGATGTCAAGGGATAAAAAAAATAAATAAAATACAACCTACAATGTGGCAGATGTGTATGGTAGTGGTGGTGGGGGACTGGTTGGTGTGATTCGTGGGACCTTGACAAACTGCATCCACCCCGTGAGGAGAGGGATCATCATTTAGTAAACATGCTGCAGCAATGGTTGCTGCAGTCAGTTTTTACACTAACACTTAACTTCCATGCCCCTGCACTTCCTCCACCTTTCACCCTCCCGCTTGTGCATTTGCTAGACATTACTCAAATACTGTGTGTTTTTACTCTCTACAGTACACATGGAGTGTGATGTCTTGCCTTGGCCCGCAACAAAATTCTCAATGTCGTCTGCTGTCTGTCAACTCTGCCTCAAAGAGCTCCCAGTCAGCTGTCTAATATATTTAATTGTTTATTTGTTTTTTTAATTAATTTTTCTATTTTTAAGTTGTCCAACATATCTTATCAACTAAAGATAATTAAAAAACAAAATCATCAACTTCTTTCCCCAGACTTCCCCAGCACAGAGACAATAAAAGTAAAATCAGCAATCAATTTGGACCCCAGCTGCCTGTGTCTTGCCAGTCAGTCACACCAAATTTTGGGGTATTTTGGATCAACCTCCTTCCTCCCTTATCTTCATTGTGCCCCCAGACTCCCCTACTAAAAATAACAAATGACTCCCTAAAACTAAGCTTTAATTCCCCTTTATTTGCATATCTTCTCTAGCTCAAAACATGCTGCTCTCTCCTCTCACAAACACAGAATGGCATGTTATGAGAGCCTGACAACCTTTTATATGGCTGTAGAAATCTTTTATGAGGTGGAGAAAAATGTTTCTACCCATTTCAATGCAATGAGCTAGGTGAAAAGAGCTGGACATTTTTCGCCAATCGTAAAGTGTCATTTTTCACAGATTTCAGTTCGAGGTGATTATTTTCATTCATCCCTACTCAGGTGGTAGAGGGACACAGACTTAGGACACTGACTTAGAGGAATACATTCAGATAAACACCCGATATAGTTTGGGAGACAGCAAAGACTACTGCCAGAGGTTCGCTTATTTCCCGCATTGCGTCACACCAGAGAAGCAAATTAAAAGATGTGGAAATGCTTGAGGAGGAACTGAAAAAGTCAGAGGCCAGATATGTTGAACTTGGGGATGATGTTTCCTATACCTCCTTCCAGATGGCTTCCTCCTCCTTCACTTTGGAACTGTCGGAACAAAATGCCAACACGTTTTTTTACACAACAAAACCTATTTGAGGATGGGGACAAAGCAGGTAGATTGATGGCTAGGTTGATTAGGGGAAGTAGGTATCAGTGGAACATTCCATCCATGTATCATGGGAAGGGAGATTTGGTGTTTGAGAATAAAGCAATTAACCCCTTCAGTGCCAGAGGCTCGGGCCATTTCCTGAACCCTGCAGGCCAGACACTTTTTCAACATTTTTGCTATCCTTCCGTTTAGGCTTGATTTCCTCTGGGGATTTTTAGTTACATATGGAAAACTATATATTGTTTTTTTCAGAACGAATTGAGCTTTCTTGTGATACCTTACATGAAGAGAATTTTACATCGTGCAAAAAGCTATGATGTCATAATGACAAAAAAAGTGAAAATTTACTCATTTTGCTAAAATCACATACTATGTATCAAAAATATTTACCTTGATTGAAAAAGTTTCAATTATTTGAAAAAGCCTCGAGTCCCCTGAGTAAAAAAATACCAAATTTGTATAGTTTTACCTACGTCCATGGCTAGCGTAGAGCCCTAATCACCAGCAGCGCAAAATGACATTTTCAACTTTATAAACTAATATGCGCATTCTAGGGTTTTTGTGGTAAAACTACCCTAAAACAGTGGAATAACTATATAAAACTATATATTTCGGAAAAGTAGACAACCTGCCGCATCTAATGAGGGGTAACTTGCCTTCTTACCCCAAGCCTGGTGTGCACAAATGCCTCCAGAAGATGGCGCTAATGAAAAAAAGGCATTTTCTTACATTTCTGCCCCTTCAAATGTACTGAAATTTGTGAAAACCATGGCATTTCCAACTGTATTCATTATCTAGTGCTCTTAGGAGAAAAATGACACCCCATTGGTATGAGTTTAACTACCTCAGGGGGCGTTAGAAGTGCAAAATGACACCTACTACAACCTCAAATTTTTCTAACATTTTCTCAAACATTACTTGTCTGTACACAAATGGTTATAACAACTACAGAAGTGAAGAAAGGGTACACAAACCATACCATTTTGAAAAGAAGACACCCTGCCGCATCTAATGATGGGTGACTTGCCTTGTTACCCCAAGCCTGGAGTGCACAAATGCCTCCAGAAGGTGGCACTAATGAAAAAAAAAGGCATTTTCTTACATTTCTGCCCCTTCAAATGTACTGAAATATGTGCAAACCATGGTATTTCCAACTGTATTCATTAGCTAGTGCTCTTAGGAGAAAAATGACACCCCATTGGTATGAGTTTAACTACCTCAGGGGGCGTTAGAAGTGCAAAATGACACCTACTACAACCTCAAATTTTTCTAACATTTTCTCAAACATTACTTGTCTGTACACAAATGGTTATAACAACTACAGAAGTGAAGAAAGGGTACACAAACCATACCATTTTGAAAAGAAGACACCCTGCCGCATCTAATGATGGGTGACTTGCCTTGTTACCCCAAGCCTGGAGTGCACAAATGCCTCCAGAAGGTGGCACTAATGAAAAAAAAAGGCATTTTCTTACATTTCTGCCCCTTCAAATGTACTGAAATATGTGCAAACCATGGTATTTCCAACTGTATTCATTAGCTAGTGCTCTTAGGAGAAAAATGACACCCCATTGGTATGAGTTTAACTACCTCAGGGGGCGTTAGAAGTGCAAAATGACACCTACTACAACCTCAAATTTTTCTAACATTTTCTCAAACATTACTTGTCTGTACACAAATGGTTATAACAACTACAGAAGTGAAGAAAGGGTACACAAACCATACCATTTTGAAAAGAAGACACCCTGCCGCATCTAATGATGGGTGACTTGCCTTGTTACCCCAAGCCTGGAGTGCACAAATGCCTCCAGAAGGTGGCACTAATGAAAAAAAAAGGCATTTTCTTACATTTCTGCCCCTTCAAATGTACTGAAATATGTGCAAACCATGGTATTTCCAACTGTATTCATTAGCTAGTGCTCTTAGGAGAAAAATGACACCCCATTGGTATGAGTTTAACTACCTCAGGGGGCGTTAGAAGTGCAAAATGACACCTACTACAACCTCAAATTTTTCTAACATTTTCTCAAACATTACTTGTCTGTACACAAATGGTTATAACAACTACAGAAGTGAAGAAAGGGTACACAAACCATACCATTTTGAAAAGAAGACACCCTACCGCATCTAATGATGGGTGACTTGCCTTGTTACCCCAAGCCTGGAGTGCACAAATGCCTCCAGAAGGTGGCACTAATGAAAAAAAAAGGCATTTTCTTACATTTCTGCCCCTTCAAATGTACTGAAATATGTGCAAACCATGGCATTTCCAACTGTATTCATTAGCTAGCGCTCTTAGGAGAAAAATGACACCCCATTGGTATGAGTTCAACTACCTCAGGGGGCGCTAGAAGTGCAAAACGACACCTACTACAACCTCAAATTTTTCTAACATTTTCTCAAACGTTACTTGTCTGTACACAAATGGTTATAACAACTACAGAAGTGAAGAAAGGGTACACAAACCATACCATTTTGAAAAGAAGACACCCTACCGCATCTAATGATGGGTGACTTGCCTTGTTACCCCAAGCCTGGAGAGCACAAATGCCTCCAGAAGGTGGCGCTAATGAAAAAAAAAGGCATTTTCTTACATTTCTGCCCCTTCAAATGTACTGAAATTTGTGCAAACCATGGCATTCCCAACTGTATTCATTAGCTAGTGCTCTTAGGAGAAAAATGACACCCCATTGGTATGAGTTTAACTACCTCAGGGGGCGCTAGAAGTGCAAAACGACACCTACTACAACCTGAAATGTTTCTAACATTTTCTCAAACATTACTTGTCTGTACCCAAATGGTTATAACAACTACAGAAGTGAAGAAAGGGTACACAAACCATACCATTTTGAAAAGAAGACACCCTGCCGCATCTATTGATGGGTGACTTGCTTTGTTACCCCAAGCCTGGAGAGCACAAATGCCTCCAGAAGGTGGCGCTAATGAAAAAAAAAGGCATTTTCTTACATTTCTGCCCCTTCAAATGTACTGAAATTTGTGCAAACCATGGCATTTCCAACTGTATTCATTAGCTAGTGCTCTTAGGAGAAAAATGACACCCCACTGGAATGAGTCGACCTACCTTAGGGGTGCCAGAAGCACATCACTACACCTACCTGTTTGCTTCTTCGAAAATGGCGGCTTGTACTAAAATGTCCATAACTGTTAGAGACATGAAGGAAAGGTATAAAAGGTATACCATTTTGGAAAGTAGACATTCTCCCGCATCAATTGAGGGGTCACTTGCCTTTCTACCCCCTGGGCTGAAGTGCACAAATATTTCCAAAAGGTGGCGCTATGGGAATAAATACATGTTTTTTTACATTTCCACCACTTCAAAGATACTAAAATCTTTGAAAACCATAACATTTCCTGCTGTATTCAGTACCTGCTACCAACATGAGAAAAATGGTAGCCTATTTGTGTGGGTTAACATAGAATATGTGGGTGCTAGGAACACGTACGTAAACCTGACACTTTTGTTTTTGAAATTATCTGCTTGCACTAAAATGGTTATAACCATAATAGATATGCAGAAAAGGTAGAGAAACAATGCCATTTTGGAAAGAAAACATCCTTCCGCATCTAATGAGGGGTCACGTGCCTTCTTACCCAAAGGCTGGTATGCACAAATGCTTCCAGGAGGTGGCGCTAGTGAAAAAAAAAGGCATTTTCTTACATTTCTGCCCCTTCAAATGTATGGAACTTTGTAAAAACCATGGAATTTTCAACTGCATTCATTAGCTAGTGCTCTTAGGAGTCAAACGACACCCCATTGATATGAGTTGACCTACCTTAGGGGGTGCTAGAAGTAGAAAACTACACCTACTACAACCTCTGATGTTTCTAACATTTTCTCAAACCTGACTTGCCTGTACGAAAATGACTATAACACCTTCAGAATTGAAGAAAAGGTAGATAAACCATACCATTTTGGAAAGAAAACAACCTGCCGCATCTAATGAGGGGTCACTTGCCTTCTTACCCCAATACTGGTGTGCATAAATGTTTCCAGAAGGAGGCGATATAGGAAAAAAATTGCATTTTTTTACATTTCTGCCCCTTCAAATGTATGGAGCGCTGTGAAAACCATGGAATTTTCAACTGCATTTGTTTGCTAGTGCTCTTAGGAGTCAAATGACACCCCATTGGTATGAGTTGAACTACCTTAGGGGGTGCTAGAAGTAGAAAACTACACCTACTACAACCTCTGATGTTTCTAACATTTTCTCAAACCTGACTTGCCTGTACGAAAATGACTATAACACCTTCAGAATTGAAGAAAAGGTAGATAAACCATACCATTTTGGAAAGAAGACAACCTGCCGCATCTAATGAGGGGTCACTTGCCTTTTTACCCCTAAGTTAGTTGGCACAACTATTTCCAGAATGTGGTGCTACAGGAAAAAATAAAATTTTGTTTTACACATCAGTCACTTCAAAGATACTAAAATGGTTCAATGGCGTGGGATTTCCTAGGAGGACTTCTTGCCAGCCTAAGAAAAATGGTACCCCACTGCTGTGGGTTGACATACCAATTTACGCTACAGGAGCGTAGCTACCAGTGAAACAGAAATGGTAAAGCAAACAGTGTATGTGTGATTTTATGGCTAACAGATGAAAGAAGCTAGGGCGTCAGCCGGTGTACGTGCGGACCTGTGACTACAAGTGTAACAAAGTATGTGGGAGGGTGAGGGATTAGGCAGTGTGTGTGGGTATGAGCAGAGGAGCAAGGATGGTGGGGCAGTGTTTGATAGTGTGTATGGGAGATCTGTGACTACCAGTGTTGATAAAAAGTCCTGTGTGTGCCACAGGAAGGAGGTCGGCATTGAACTCCCCTCCTAGTGGCACACACAGGGTTAATTTGTGTTTTAATTTTTTTTTTTATTATATACCTCATTGAGGGGCATAAGGACCCCCTGATCCCTCCCCAATGAGGTCTTAGTAAAAAAAAATATATATATGTCCACAAACAGGGGACCCGGAGAGTGCCACAGGGGTCTCCAGCGCATTGCAAAGCAATGCATTGGACCCTTCTGGCACTCAGAGGGTTAATTTTTTTTTTAATCATTACTTGGTAATCAGAGCTTGTTGGGGGGCCATCAGGACCAATCATGAAGGCCCCCCAACAATCTCTGATAACGAAGTAATGATAAATGCCCTGTGTGTGCGCCACAGAAGGGGGGCTGCATTGGCCCCCCTTGTGGCACACACAGGGTTAATTTTTTTTTCTTTACTTTTTTTTTATTATGGACCTCATTGGTGGGTATCAGGACCCCTCTGATTCCCCCCAACGAGGTCTTAAAAAAAAAAAAAAAAAAAAGGAATCAAAGTAAATGTCCCTGTGAGTGCCAAAGGGGTTTCCAGCGCATTGCAAAGCAATGCATTGGACCCTTCTGGCACTCAGAGGGTTAATTTTTTTTTTTTATTATTACTTTGTAATCAGAGCTTGTTGGGGGGCCATCAGGACCAATCCTGATGGCCCCCCAACAATCTCTAGTAACAAAGTAATTATAGAAGCCCTGTGTGTGCCACAGGAGGGGGGGGGTGCATTTGACCCCCCCCTGTGGCACACACAGGGTTAAATTTTTTTTTTTTTTTTTTTTTTTAATAATAGACCTCATTGAGGGGCATCAGGATCCCCCCTGATCCCCCCAATGAGGTCTTTAAAAAAAAAAAAAAAAACCCCAAAGAAAAGACCCTGTGAGTGCTACAAGGGTCTCCAGCACATTGCAAAGCAATGTGCTGGGGACCACTGCGGCACTCACAGGGTTAGTTTTTTTTTTTTTTTTATTTTTATTTTATTTTTTATATATTCAGACCTCGTGGGGGACATCAGGACCCCTCCTGGTGTCCCCCAAGTAATTGATCTCCCAGCCGATAGGCTGGGAGACCAATTTGGCGACTGCAGGAGAGCAGAAGCTCTCCTGCCCTTCACTCCTACCACCGGTAGGAGTGAATGGGACCGGGGAAACTTCCCCAACGTCATCAGTGACATGTCACTGATGACGTTGGGAGGCTTCCCCCGGTCCCGCCCACTCCTACCCGGAAGTTCGGGTAGGAGAGACAGAAGAGGAGAAGCTGCGCTTCTGCTGCGCTTCTCCTCTTCCTTTATTGATCTCCCAGCGCGATCGGCTGGGAGATCAATAACAGGGGAGACATGAGGAGTGATCCTCATGTCCCCCCACGATTGCCCACCTTTTTTTTTTTTAAAATGCGGCCACTGTATGCCGGTTATACCGGCTCATGCAGTGACCGCATTTTAGTGGGTACATTGTACGAGCTTGGCACAGCGGGTACAGCTGTCCAAACTCGTACAATGTACCCACTTGGCACTCAAAGGGTTAATACTGAATTTGCCACATTCTATAGGTGTAACGGTTTGTTTGACTCACAGACACAGGGTTAGGATAAAAAACACAGTTTTATTGAATACAATAATACAATAAGAACCCTCACAGGTCCTGTAATATGCACAGTATAGTACAGACACACAACAGGTAATATATTCAAAGCCCACACAGGTCCAGCACAAATATGGGAGACAGTCTGTACTGACACAGGTCAGGCTGAGAAGTAGGTTCCCAGGATTCTGGCATTGCAGGAGTTAAAGTTCAATACTGATGGTAAACAGTCCCATATGTGAAGGTTCTGAAATGATCCTTTAACGCCAAGGTCAGCACACATCCGTGAGCTACCAGTTCAACTGAAACAAAAGAGCACTACCGGAGCAATCATGGAGGCAACACTGGCAACCGGTATAGCAGTAATGGAGGACAATCCAATGGCACTTTACCGGAGCAATCACGGAGGCAACACTTGCAACCAGTATGACAGTAGCGGAGGACAAGCCAATGGCACTTTACCAGAGCAATCACGGAGGCAACACTTGCAACCGGTATGACAGTAGTAGAGGACAAGCCAATGGCACTTGACCGGAGAAATCACGGAGGCAACATCTGCAACAGGTATGGCAGTAGCGGAAGAGTAGGCCAATGGCGCTGTACCAGAGCAATCACGGAGGCAACACTTACAACCGGTATGACAATAGCGGACGACAAGCCAATGGCACTTGACCGGGGCAGTCACGGAGGCAACACTTGCAACCGGAATGGCTGTAGCGGAGGCCTAGGCCAATGATGCTGTACCGGACCAATCACGTAGGCAACACTTGCAGCCGGTATAACAGTTGTAGAGCGCAAGCCAATGGCAATTTACCGGAGCAATCACGGAGGCAACACTAGCAGCTGGTATGACAGTAGTGGAGGACAAGCCAATGGCACTTGACCGGAGCAGTAACGGAGGCAACACTTGCAACCGTTATGACAGTAGCGGAGGACTAGACCAGAGGCGCTCCATCAGAGCAATACTAAGACAACACTTGCCAACCTGCCGGAGCATAGGTGCAGTACAAGCCAAAGGCACCGAATGTAAGAGTGTCGCCGAGGCAACAAGGACCAGGGAAGCAGGAACGAAGATCAGCCGGGTTGGTGCACAGGAACAGGAACGTCAGCCAGTCTGGGTAAGTACACAGGAACAGGAACGTCAGCCAGGCTGGGTCAATACACAGGAGCAGACACTGAAGAATAGTCAGGCAATCCGGGTTGGTACACAGGAGCAGTAACTGGAGAGTAGTCAGGCAGGCCAAGTCGGTACACTGGGAACTTCTTGAGCAGTAGTAGCACTGGTACAGGAACACCACGAAAGGGCACCGTGTGAGTGCAGGAGCCCAGTATATAAAGGCCATACTGGGCGGGCTCAACACAGGGCAACCAATGAGAGCATAACACAGGATAACTGACAGGAAAACATAAACAAGGGATCACGGACACCGTGATAATAGGGCTTTGTATGACTCTAGACTACAAATGTCGCTAAAACTCATTGAGGGTTTCCACTCTAATTGTGGGGTCCATACACTCTCGGTGGATAATCAGCGAATGTTAGATGCGCCCATTATGCAGGAGATTGTTGAGGCAATCAAGGAACTCCTGAGTGGTAAAGCTCCTGGTAATGATGGTCTTCCATATGAATGGTACAAATTGTATAAAGACACAATTGCCCCACAGCTTTTGATTATTTACTGTGAGGTGCTGCACAGTGCAATCCTCCCTCACTCTTTGAACGAGGCTAACATAATAGTCATCCCAAAACCCAGTTGATGTCAAGATTCTGGTGAAGATCATGGCTAAGAGACTGAATTCAGTGATTACAACAGTCATACACCCACACCAGGCAAGTTTTATACCGGGTAGGTCCACATTCCATAATCTCAGGCATGTTCTTACATCTTCAGACCCAAATGTTAATGCTGGCAATAGGATAATTGTGTCTCTAATGCCAGCAAGGCATTTGATTCCATTGAGTTGAGCTATTTGTGGTGCACCTTGCGCCGATTTGGCTTTAGTCCAACTTACATAGCATGGGTACAGCTTCTATACTCAGCTACACATGCTAGTGTTATTACGGGATGTGAGAGGTCGACACCCTTCAGCCTAAGCAGAGGAACTAGGCAGGGATATCCCCTATCTCCGGGGTTATTTACACTAGCTATTGAGCCTCTGGCAAAACGTATTAGGTCCAGTAAAGAGATTCATGGATTCGCAATGGGTGATTCTAAGAAGAAGCTTGCGTTGTATGCAAATTACATACTTCTATTCCTGGGGGACACTGGATCCTCTTTTAACGGAGATGGTGAGATATATGGCTCCTACGCTGGACTACCGATTCATTGGTCTAGTCCTCCCTTATGCTGGTGGATCTGCTTGACACACTGGAAACACTAGCTGAGACGCTGATGCTGTGTGTACCATCTTTCCATTACTTGGGGGTGACTGTGGCTTCTTCTCCAACGTATTTCTGACGAGATAACTTAGACCCTCTTATTGTTCACTTTCAAGAAAAAACTCGTGAATGACTTAGGCTTCCCATTAATGTTATTGGGAGGTCAAACCTTATTAAAATTATTTTTTTGCCTAGATTTTTGTATGTTTTTCAAAGTGCTCCAATCCTCATCCCTAGGTCCTACCTCAGGACTATAGATAGGATCATTACTCGCTTCTTGTGGTCTAGGGGCAGGGCTAGAGTCAGACTGGCCTCCCTTAAGAGGCCAAAACTGGAGGTGGGTATTTCTCCGCCGGGCTTTTATTCGTATTATTTAGCGGTGCAAGATCATTTTGCTTTGGCATATTTGATGTCTTATTCATCCCATACCTTTCCTTAAATAGATGAACTGTCATTCATAGAGGGCTACACAAGACATCATATCATACTTCTATGGCCTGAGGCCTGCTCTGGTCTGGCTGCAGCTACCCGAGCCATATGCACAGTGTGCTCAAGGATCAAGACCATTTCAGAGAATGGACCCTGAGATCCCGATTTGGGGATGGGCTGGTTTGTCACATTTGAGAGGTGTAGACTTTGGGCCTATTTGGTCTGCTTACAGCATAACTAAGATCGGACATCTTTACCAAAATAAAACTGTTCTTATAACGTTCTTGCAGCTCCACAAGGAGTTTGGGATGCCAAATGGCCTCTTTTATTCTTACTTGGGACTCCGACATGCATTATCTTCCCAGGGGAGTGGCCAGGCTGTGGAGATATTGACCTTTTTCTTGATTACACTGGCTTTGCGATCGTAGCCTCGATGGCTTAAATCAATAATTTATGGGTGGCTAGGGAAGCATGGCCCCCCTCCACTGGACACACTGAGGCAGAAATGGTAGACTGGAGGTGTAACGGTTTTTAGGACACTCAGACCAGTTGGTAAAATAAAACACAATTTTATTTTAATAGCAATAATGCAAACGAACGCCCTCTAGAGGCGGCAGGAATAAACACACAGTGATGACTGATATAGCACAGAGAGGCAATGCACAGTATAATTGACATACAAGATCTCTTCACAGAGAATGGTGTACAGTACCCAAAGGGTTAAGAGCATAAATCAGTCAGTCTCAGATGTGGTGGTTTGGCACTCCCTAGGTGTTAAAAGGAGGTGCTGATAGAGACAGTTCACAGTGTTCTGGAAATGTAAATGCCTAGCCGAAGTGACCAAATAGTTAAGCAGAACAGAAATCCAAATAGCCCCCACGGGCGTACCTAACATGAAGACTGCTTCTGCGAGTGCGAGTGTGGATAGCCCCCACGGGCGTAACGGAAACCGGCCTGCAATGCAAGAGCTCGCAATAGCCTCCACAGGCGTTAACAGGATACCAGCAATAGTAGCGATAGAGCCAATAGCCTCCACGGGCGTATACAATGGGAACCTGCCAGAGCTTGAGCCTTCCCTTTGCTGCCACACTAGCCCAGAGGCCACAGTAGATATCGCCCAGTAACTAACGTAGAAGTGAGAGCCAATGACGCCCTACCGGACCAACATAAAGTGACTACTCTGCAATAGGATAGATAGAGTCGCCGTCGGTAAGCGGCCAACTCAGCAGACGTAGCACAGCGAGAGAGGCTCTATACTGGGAATCGAGGTAGCGAGAGTAAAGCAGCACTGCAAGGGTTAATATGCACGTTTAAACACAAGGCTCTGTAAGGTATAGAGGCTCTGCAAGTGTAGTGAGGCTCACGGAGGAACGCACAGCTCTGCAAGACAACGATACACTGCACTGATCGAAGGCAACACAAGGCAGAATGGTCACACGGCAGCTGGCAACAGCGGCGACAACGGGAACAGAGGTCACTGGAATAGGCTGGAAGTCGATATCGGAGCAGGAAGTCAGCCGGGCCAGGTCGGAGCACGCAGGAGGTAGTCATACAAGCCGGGTCATACACGAACAGGAACATCAGCCAAGCCGGGTCAGGAAACAGAGGTGGTTCGCAGACAAGCCGGGTCAAACATGATCAGGAACACTGGAGCGTAGTGAGGACAAGCCAAGTCGGTACACGAGAATCCGGAACACAGGAACACAGCAACAGCACACTGGCTCAGAAACACCACGAAAGGGCATCTGACAGATGTCGGGGGCAGGCATAAGAAGGTCACCAGGGGCGGGCCAAACTGGCTCAGCAAATCAGAGCGAACCACAAGTAAGAGTGACAGAAAATCACAGGAACTGTGATAGGAGGTCTTGGAGGAATGGGAGTGGAGAGAAGCAGTGTGGAGGCCTCAACAACCATGAGTCATCAGCTGATGCAATTAAAGATTTTACATAGGTTCTGTTACCAATCAAACTATATAAAATGGGGAAACTTGACAGTAGCAACTGTATGAGATGTGGATCCAATTACAGTACATTTCTACACTTGATATGGGATTGCCCAATGATTCATAGTTTTTGAAAACAGGTAGTTGAGACTGTCACATGGACCCTGGAGATTCCTATCCCACTACACTCCAAATTGTGAACATTGTCCATATTTCCTGAAGGGCTACTGGAGGGCTCTGGGTGACTGTTATTGAAAGAACTACTCCTTATGGCACAGAAGGTGGTGGTGATGCCATGGATGGAAGAGGATTCTCCTCAGATTGCCTCCTAGTTCACCTTGATTAGATGTAATGTCCCATTTTATAAGCTGGTATATCACCACAGAGGTTCCCCTAACAAGTTCCACCAGATTTGGGGCGCCTGGCTTACTCTGCTTTACCACAATGCCCGATATTCCCTGGGTTCCACGGAGAGTGAATCAAAATATTATTGTATGCTATGGTATGCATGTTTTGTATTATTCTAGTGCCAAGTTGCTTGTGCCTGTTGCTTTCTGCTGGGGGTGGGGGAAGTCCACTTGCTGCCGCAAAGGGTGGTTGAGTTAGTTGGACCCATGCTGGTCCAGTTGAGTTAGTTTTTAGCAGTTATAACAAAAAAAAAAACAAGGAAAATGGGTTACATGTTGCTTATCCTTTGATTATTTCTAGGTAAGCTATATTAGCTTTGTCAAACTGACTCTCATATCCTATACCTGTGTATGCTACTGGAATTATTGTTATTTGCCTGTTTTCCTTAAAAAAAAAAAAAAAAAAAATATATATATATATATATATATATATATATATATATATATATATATACTGAACAATCACTAGGAGCCCTGGCACCCTGGAAAAGGCAGTAAAGTCTGCTCCCTCAGAGCATATGGATGACTAACTTTTAGGCCTCAGAAAACAAATAGATCATTTTTTATAAATGCCAGCATGAAGTACAAGGTATTTATATTTATGTCAATAATCCAGTTCATTTTAGTGTTAATGTTCATGTAAAAACGCTTAACCCTTTGAGTGCCAGCAAGAAGGGATGGGTGATATTTTTGACCTCAAACTAAAACATATGGAAAATGGTTCTTCCTGCCAAGTGGGACTTTTACATGTGCTGATTTCCCACTTTTTTCTGCCTTGCTCATGCATTGAAATCAATGGTAAGACTGGGTTTTTCTACCACATGGAAAATTTCCCTTCCTTTCTCACTGGAACAGTGGCATCAGGATCTGCACCATGTCATTTTGTTTTTGTTGGAGACAGAGAGAGAAAGCAGCACAGTTTTGTGGGCAATGGACAAAGGCACTCTGCATTATAACACATTTTTCAAGGCATATGTTACTCTACAACTTTGACTTTCAGTCACTTATTTCTCAACTGCAGCCCTCACAATAAATAATATTGTGGTGGAAAACATTGCACTATAGGAAACATAGGCAAAACATTTTTTAAAATTGGCAAAAAGGAGGAAATTTTGCTTTGGCGAAAAGGAGAAAACATTGGTGAAAAAAGTTTTTGCCCATCCTTGCTTATTTTCACATTAAGAACTAGTTAGTGTTAAAACAGCTTAAGGGTTGGTATATTATGAGTAGGGAATTAAAGCTGGGATATTAGTGTAAGGTTTAGAAAAATAATGATAGAACATTGTGTAATTTGTCTGTAGGTTGAGGCAACTCGTATTTTATGGAATGCACATGTGCACAAATGCCTAATTATTTCATCAGTGCACCATGTGGCAATAAAACAAGACAAATGCACATGTGACTTGAACCAATAGTTATGCACATGCATTCTACCAATCCTCCAAATCTGGGGTGGGCAGATCAAAGCAAATCAACCTTGAGTTAAAATTCTTAGCATTTGCAGTAGGCCTTCCCTTTTCAAGTTCAGAGATTGTTGTCAGTTATTGATATTGGCTGATTGTTTTGTATGTAGCATGTATAAGTGATTTTGTGTTATCTAAACATATATCACATCCACTTAGTTTAATATTAATATTAATCTTCTGTATACAACTAATCAACCATTCTCTGGTTGGGGATTATGGAGTTACTAGTTGAAGTGCCCGTTACACGGGCCACAGTGCCACTGCCAGCCGGTCGCGGGGCAGTCATGCACAGTAGAGACTGCCCACGCCACGGCTGATACAGAGCTGGACGTTCCTTCAGAGCGTCCAGCTCTGTATCAGCCACACCACGGGCAGTCTCTACTGCACATGACTGCAGCACACGCAGCAGTCTCTACAGCGCATGACTGCATCGTTACACACGTTTTAGAGAATTATTGTATAGGATAGTCACCAACATCTGGAGGTCTGATACCCCTGTAGTAAGTTTGATTGCCAGTCACTGGGGTTACTGATTTGTTCTGCCTTTTTGTATAAGACAGGTGCTGTACAATGCAGTACCTACAAATCTCTAACTACATTGTACAAAAATTAATTTGTGGTGATATTACCATTCATTACCAATAGCAACAGCTTATTTTTTGTTATTCACATAGAATATGACTTGGAGCCATGTGATGATCCAGGAGTCCCTGCCTACAGTAGAAGAATTGGGTTTCACTTTGGAGTTGGCGATTCTCTTACCTTTACTTGCTTCCCTGGATATCGCCTGGAAGGTGCTAATAAACTCACCTGCTTGGGAGGTGGCCGAAGAGTGTGGAGTACACCTCTTCCAAGGTGTGTGGGTAGGTGGTCACATGCTTTCATTTCATTCATCCTATAACATAAAGTCCTAGAATGCGTCGCTCACTGTGTGCGTAACCGCACATGCACAGTAGGGACTCGCAGAACGGGCTGTCACCCAGTGACTCCCCTGTTGCCCCGGAGCTGGGAGCACAGACAGGCTGTGAGCCATCCGGAGCTCCCTGCTCCGGATCAGCCCGTGTATACGGGCTTTGTAACTAGTCATAACATAAACTGCACATGTTATACACTGGTTTACATTAATAATTATTTGTTTACAAAATGAAAATATGTTTCTATAACCAAAGCATAATTATTTGTGAAGTCCGTGCAGTAGATGTAAGTAAATTTTATATTGTATCATATATGAATTGATGTACAATACTGTAGTATTTTGTTACATTCTGTATCTTAGGAAATAAATATTAAATACACCCCTGCATTTGCAATATGCATAAGTCATAATATCAAACTGATATTCTGTTTGCTTTCAGTGATGATTGTAGAAAAAAATTACTCAATAGCTTTTTTTTTTATATATACATAAAAATGAAATCCAATGAAAGAAAACGGGAAATGAAAATAATGTAACTAAACAAATGAATGTGTCTTCTTTAAATATTTTTCTGAGCATGCCAGACAATTTTATTAAGGTGTTTACCACATAATGTTTCTTAAGCACAAAAGAAAAGAGGAGCAATTCTGGAATAAACCAACTGCGGGGAGAAAGAGAAAAGTCGTAATATACACAAATCTCCAAATGATTTAAATGCATTTACCTTTACATCATGCATATGTGGGGCTACTATATATACATATATATATATATATATATATATATATATATATATATATATATATATTGTCAATGAAGAATTGTATTTCTCCCTAACTGTGAGAATTCCGATGGTGCTAATGTAAAAAGATGTTCTCTTCATCTACCTGCACATTGTCTGTCTATGCTTAGAAGTGAGAGAGGAAGGAGCATAGTGTGAAAAAAAAACAAAAACAAAGCCAACAGTTGCTTTCTGTGTGATAAGAAGAGAGAGTCAATCCCCCTAATAAGAATGGGCAAAAGTTTTCACCTCAAAACTGAAAAGGATGGAAAATGACACTTCCCACCTAGATGATAATTTCCTTTGAAAAGTGCTGTTTCCCTCTTTTTTGCCTAGCTCATTGCACTGAAATCAAAGGGAAGACTATATTTCTCCCCACCACATGAAAGTTTTCTCTTCTTTTCCTGCAGGCATATAAAAGGGTGTTGTTAGCACCCCAAAAGACAAAAGAGGAGAAACTGGGATCTCCCAGGGCCTACAGTGTGTAGTGGCTAGGGTGCGCTGAATAGAATTCGGAGCTCGGGAGTGGATGAGCCCTGTTGGAGTGTTCTTGCAGAAGCCACAGCTGTAGTAAAGGTGCTGGCATCGAAGCCAGATGTCTGACCCCAGTTGAGCTGGGGCCGGTACCAGGATAAACACCCCTCAGGCCAGAAACTACCATAGGTACCTAGGAAGTAAGAAAAAGGGAGGATCCCAATATGCAGACCCCTAGGGAGGAAGGGTACCAAAGGATGAAAAGCCTATGCCCCAGAAGATAGTACCTGCTAGACCCAAGTCTAGATCACTCCGGCTAAAGTCCAGACCCTAAATGGAACCAAAAATAGAAGGTACCAAAAGTCTCAACTCTCAGAAGACCGAATGCCTCAACCTCTGTAAACCAGACCCACAGAGGGCAACCAAAGGAAAATACAATACCCCAAGTGACTCATGGGTGGTCCAACCACAGCTCTGTCTGGGTAACAGGTAGGAGAAAAGGACCTCTATCTAGGTCAGGAAAGCCTCCATTGCTTCTACTACCCCTGACAAAATAGGAGAAGAGCAGGGTAGGATAAGGGAGCTAAAATATCTCAGCAGACCACTGGTAGTAAAGACCCAGGGGGCCAGAGGGCCTCTAACTAGGACAGAATAGAATCAACCTTGCTTTAACTTACCCTTCAGAGTAGTGGGAGCTGGGTAGGATAAGGGAGACCAATAGTCAGCCTATGGCTGGAATGAAGGTCCCTAGGGAAATAATACACAGTCTGGGTAAGGCTCTGGGGCTGCCGTGACAATGGCGAGGAAGAAGGATGGAGAGCCTGCCCAAGTTGCTAGCAAATGTCGTGCTGAACAGCCCGCAACTCAGGAGTGGGTAGGAGAAAGATGCGAGGGCTAGACTCCAGAGCTTGGTAGTGATGCCCTGCACAGATGGCATCCCCCCGATGGAGGTGCTTACCGAGAATGGAAACTGCGGCGGCCACGGACTGGGTATCAGGAATCCTGCTGTAGGCAAACACTTGGAAAGAAATGAGCGATAGTCAGACGGTCCAGGTCGGCAACGGAGAAGTCACTGGAGCAAGGTACCTAAGGGCAAGATGCGATTATAGTCAAAAGGAATAGTCAGAGTCAACACCAGGATAATCAGAAACAATGGTACAAGGAAAATCCAGATGCATAGTCAAACAGGAAGAGGTCACATCAATGGTCAGAACAACTTAGTAGCGAGGTATCAAACTGAAGAATGACAAAAAACAGGCATCAGAAAAAGGAAGTGCTGCCTATAAAAAGACGCCAGTGGCCAGTCCAGTCAGAGCAGGGTCAGAAGTTAGAGGAAGTGTAACAGGTGTAAGTCTCTCACAGCATGCCATTTTGTGTTTGTGAGAGTAGGAAGCACCACATTTTGAGCTAGAGATGACAGGAGTTGAAGCCTAGTTTAGGGAGTCTTTTTGGCAAGACATTTGTTCTCTGTATTATTGGAATCTGGGGACACTCTGGAGGAGAAGAAAGGAGAAAGGAAGGTGACCCCAAATACCACAAAATTCAGTATACTGACTGGCAAGACACAAGCAGCTGTGATCCAGCTCGTTCCTGAGCTGTCTGTTATTATCTCTGTGCTGGGGGAGTCTGGGGGTGTGAGAAGGGAGCAAAGGAGTTTGATAGCAAATACCCCAGCATTCAGTCTGACTTATTTGATTTGAAAGACACAGGCATCTGCAGTAGAATTTCCTTGCTGATCTTCCTGTTATTGTTAAGGATGGGCAAAAGTTTTCGCTCAACACTGACATAGACAAAAAATGCACTTCCCACCTAGCAGGTAATTTCCAACAAAAAGTGAGTTTTCCTGCTTTTTGTTGCCTAGCTCATTGCATTGAAATCAAATGGAAGACTGTATTTCTCCCCACCATGTGGCAGTTTTTACTTCTTTTCCTCCAGGCATATAAAACAGTGTCTAGCTTTCAAGGCATGCTATTCTGTGTTTTTGAGAGGAGAAAGCAGCACATGTTTGAGCTAGAGAAGATATGCAAATAAAGTGGAGTTGAAGCTTAGTTTACAGAGTGTTTTAGGTAGGATGTTTGTTCTCTGTATTAGAGTAGTCTGGAGCACTCTGGGGGAGAAGGAGGAAGAAAGAAGGTTAACCCCAAATATAGTTAAGCCATCTGTATGGGAAGGTACCAAGGAATGAGAGAAGGCAAGTTCGGGGAAGTCCGGTTCAAACACAATAAAGACATCCTTATATTGAGATACCGACTGATAAGAGAAAGCAAGTAGGGGAATGTTGGGTCATACACAATAAGCTGTATCTACTCTGCTTAGCCTCAGGGAAATATAATGTATAGGTAACTTATACATTGCAAATCTGTGGATTTTGGGCCAGTGCTCCACTGCACAGTTTAATAGTAACTGACATGTTCCAGGTGAGGAATCCACACCAGTAGTTCTGTCACTCCCTACCTTCACTCACCTGTATCTGGTATTTAGTGCAGCTAGCAGTCAAATACTTCCCCCTGCACTGAGACATGCTCTCTTTTTGTTTGTGTTCCCAGAGAGGAAGGAATTAACCTCTGAAAGCCTGCAACTTGTGAAGTTAACTTGTGCCTGCTGGGCAGTGTTGCTGTATGTTTATTTTTCAAGCTGGTAAACTGACTAGTAATCCAAATACAGTCAGGAGCCCATGTGTTTAATTAGTGTTCAGCAGAGCAAGGATTTTGTTTTGTTTGTGATGCTGCTGTCTCACCATTTGGATACAAATAAACAGGCAAATACTTAAATTATCCTCCTCCTGTGTGTGTGAAGTGTCTCTGCAACCTAGAAGGCTGATCCCAGGACAGAAGGTACAACACATTAAAAGGTACATTTTGTCATGTGAATATGTAACCTCAAAAATTAATCCAGCTAATTCTCAAATTTATATTAACACCTTATGACCTCAATTCAACTGTCCCCTTTGCAAAAACAAAATAGCCAATGGCAGTTTTTTAAGCACAGTAAGCAATTCAAACACAACACATTTTCCCACATGCTTTTTGGGGACTTGATGTTTGTTATTGCAAACTTCAGCCGGGCTTGGATATTTTTCTTTGTAAGAAGAGGCTTCCATCTTGCTATCCTACCCCATAGCTCGTTCATGTGAAGAATACGGTAGATTGTTGTCACATGTAGCACACAGCCAGTACTTGCTAGAAATTCCTGCAGTTCCTTTAATGTTGCAGTAGGCCTCTTGTAAGCCTCCCTGACCAGTTTTCTTCTCGTCTTCTCATCAGTTTTGGAGGGACGTCCAGTTCTTGGTAATGTCTCTGTTGTGCCATATTTTCTCCATTTGATGATGACTGTCTTCACTGTGTTCCATGGTATATCTAATGCTTTAGAAATTCTTTTGTACCCTTCTCCTGACCGATATCTTTCAACAATGAGATCCCTCTGATGCTTTGGTAGCTCTCTGCAGATCATGGCTTTTGCTCTGAGATGCAACTAAGCAAATGTCAGAGAAATCCAGCTAGAACGGCTGAACTTAATTTGTGATTAATCAGAGTCACTTTAAATGATGGCAGGTGTGTAATAACTTCTATTTAACATGAGATTGAATGTGATTGGTTAATTCTGAACACAGCCACATCCCCAGTTATAATAGGGTGTGCACACCTATGCAAACAGGTTATTGTGAGCTTTTTATTTTTTATTTTTCCCCCTCAATGATTTCAGTTTGTTTTGCAATTGAATTGTACATGTTATATGTCACATTAAAGGTGGAAAAAGTTCTGACATGATTTATCTTTGTCTCATTCTTTAACAACACAAAAACCTGGCATTTTAACAGGGGTGTGTAGAATTTTTATATCCACTGTACGTCCACTCACTAGCACATTGGTCTTGAAAGAATTTATCTTGCATGGTCTGTATTCCTTTTCTAAGCAGACATCCCTTACGACTACCCAGCCAAGGTCAAGTCTCTGAGCATAGGGGGGATTATGAGGTCCATTGCACTGCTGGCGAACCTTGTGTACCCACAGTATATCTCTACCAAGTAGAAGCAAGATTTGTGCATTCTTGTCTAGAGCTGTGGGGATGACAACATGCAGCAGCTGGTGTGGGAATCTCATCCCTGTTGTTTGGCAATTCATTACATTCATTAAGCGTGGGCAGGGGTAACTGCATGTTACCTGCAATAGATCATACTATGTAACCATTAGCTCTTCTTCCCATTGTCTCAGTCAGACCTGCGCATGTACCAAGGGTGTAAGGTGAAGCAATCTCCTTTATGTTGAACATGTTAAAGAATTTGTTTCTTGTTAGTGATTGATTGCTTTGTTCATCCAGTATTGCACACATTCTAATTGCTTTCTCAGGCTTGTTCTTGGGATATACTTTGACAAGATATATTTTAGGAAAGAGTGAAACACAGCGCACAAGGTAGGGTACACACTCTGTAGATAGGGGGTGACTAATAATGAAGAAAGTGCAACAATATTGTAAATCAATATAAAGTCCCCAAACAGAATAGCATGCAGGAAATATGCAAAACTTTCCCTATATCTATTATCAATAATGGGCGATTAGTTCACTCCCCTTTGCTGCTTGTCCAAAAACAGTTCATGCAAAACAGGGGTACTCTCAGGTCCACCGTTGAACATGTAACAGAAGATCAGAAAAAAGGGGAAGGGGTGGACAGCGCAAAAATATCCTCTAAGTGTAGTAGGTTAAAATGATAAAGTGATATACATACAGCTAGAAATGTAAAGAATATTTATTAAATTCCAAAATGGAACAGACAAGGCTATAAAAATAAAGGTAAAATTGGATAAATACACAATGTATATATACACATCAGGAACAGCTATAAAAAGCTCAAATATATTAAAAATATGCAGAAAGATGAATATCACTGCAAATATTAAAAAAGTGATCCCTGAGTAAATAAAACGTAAGAAATATATATATATATATATATGTAAGTATAAAATATATATATATAAAATACCAGGGATAATTGGTACAAATCGCTGGAGAAAGAAGGGGGATATATGCAAATGTATAGGGGATATGGAACTGATAGAGTGGCTGCTTACAAGAGAGGGTATTACATAAAGTGCTCGACAGGATACAATGTAAATACAACAGTAGCGATCAATCAATGTAACAGATGTCCGCTTACTAGAGGCTTTCTTGATAGTAAAGCCAGTTAATAAACCTCCAGACAGATCACTCCGTCATCCAGTCCTCCTCTCGTTCTCCTGAAGCCTCTCGCTCCTTCCCCTGTTCTGCGATGCAGTGTTCTCCCCCGTGAAGTCGCAAAGACCCACCAACAACCGGCGTCTCTCTCCACACACGTGGAGTAACTCGATCCTTGGAACTTGTTTGTGATTTGCTCAACGCGTTTCTGCGCTATACAGCGCCTTCATCTGAACGCGTTGAGCAAATCACAAACAAGTTCCACGGATCGAGTTACTCCACGTGTGTGGAGAGAGACGCCGGTTGTTGGCGGGTCTTTGCGACTTCACGGGGGAGAACACTGCATCGCAGAACAGGGGAAGGAGCGAGAGGCTTCAGGAGAACGAGAGGAGGACTGGATGACGGAGTGATCTGTCTGGAGGTTTATTAACTGGCTTTACTATCAAGAAAGCCTCTAGTAAGCGGACATCTGTTACATTGATTGATCGCTACTGTTGTATTTACATTGTATCCTGTCGAGCACTTTATGTAATACCCGCTCTTGTAAGCAGCCACTCTATCAGTTCCATATCCCCTATACATTTGCATATATCCCCCTTCTTTCTCCAGCGATTTGTACCAATTATCCCTGGTATTTTATATATATATTTTATACTTACATATATATATATATATTTCTTACGTTTTATTTACTCAGGGATCACTTTTTTTATATTTGCAGTGATATTCATCTTTCTGCATATTTTTAATATATTTGAGCTTTTTATAGCTGTTCCTGATGTGTATATATACATTGTGTATTTATCCAATTTTACCTTTATTTTTATAGCCTTGTCTGTTCCATTTTGGAATTTAATAAATATTCTTTACATTTCTAGCTGTATGTATATCACTTTATCATTTTAACCTACTACACTTAGAGGATATTTTTGCGCTGTCCACCCCTTCCCCTTTTTTTAAGATATATTTTAGAGCAGGATCTTCCACTGAGGTCTACTCCACAGACTTCTGTGCATCTGGAGGCAACAAAGGCTGGAAGTACTGTCTCATCCATTTTCTCCCTGCCATGCATTGCTACAGGGGAAGTTTTTTCAAGTGATGTGAAGACTGTTGATTTTGGATGAAGAGCAAACACATGTCTGTCGCTTTCACACTCTGAGCATTTAATGGTGCCTTTACAGTCCTTGAAAGAGTGATCTGTAGAAGCACAGCACCTGTAGCAAATTCCATCTTTCTCAAGAAGTTCTTTGCATTCTTGTAAAGGTTTTTCCCTAAAACCAGAGCACTTCTTAAGAGGGTGAGGTTTCTTGTGTAATGGGCACTGTTGATTAGGGTTCTCACACTTCTCACTTTGTACTTTTGGACTGGAGGTATATGCAATAGGTGTAACTTCAGTTTTCTGGACAGATACTGTTTCCCTTGAATCTCTGTACCTTGTAGCTGTCTTTTCATATTTGCAATGAGCTGTAGCAGTCACATTGGGTTCGCTGAATGAGAAGCTTGGGTCATTCCTTGTTCTTGCTATGTCTTGAACAAACTTGCTGAAAAAGGAAAACGGGGAAAATGACACCTTATTCTCCTGTTTGTATCTTGAACCCTGAAATGACCACTTGTCTTGAAGAGGGTAGGGTAAATTTGCCACGATAGGGTCACCATGTGCAGTATCAAAGTAGCTTAGTCCTGGTAGTGACGGATCTGCCTTAGCTGCTTCCAATTCCAACAAAAGATCACTTAACTCCTGTAGTTAGCGGTTGTCTTTGCTTGAGACATTGGGAAAGTTCTGTACTCTCTTCAAGAGACCATTCTCAATAGCCTCTGGGCTACGATAGGTCTGTTCCAGACAATCCCTTATCATAGCGAGACCTGCAGTTGGGTTGTTTACGTGGACTGCTCTGACTTCTGACTTCTGACTTCTTCTGACACGTTCTGAAGATTCAGCACCTAACCACTTCACCAGCAGATTTAGTTCTTCTCTGGCAGATATGCCTAAATCTTCCACGGCAGTCTTGAAGGTAGATTTCCAGGTTCTGTAGTTCTCTGGAAGGCCATCAAATTTCGTGAGACTTGTGTTAGTAAGCTCACGGAGTATCATATACCTTGCGAAGTCAGACATTTCAGACCTTTCAACCTTGATTCCTTGATATGCTTGTTGATCATTCAGCATGAAGGTGTTAACAGGATAATAAGGATTGAGGCTTGCAGGATAGTATGGGTTTGTCGATGCATCTAATCCAGGTGAAGCATATGCTTTCAGCGGTCTTGCTGGAAGTGACTGTGTTGGAACCCAACTTTTAGAATGTGCTTGATCATTCTAAGAAAGTTGTGTATTTTGTGCATCTATATCTGTGCAGCTCGCCTGTGGTAGTGTATCTGTTCTTGCTGGAGCAACTGGATCACTGCTAAGATGTGTTGCATTTGTGATAGGGTTCACGTAATGACGACTGTTTTCTTGCAGAGCATTGATTTATTCCTTATCCTCAGATGTGTAGCAGAGGATGTTACTTTGGTTGAGAATGTAGTCACTGGTTCTCTTAGTTGGATCTACTGATGCCACCTCATTAATATGGCACTCTAGGCCTTATTCACTGTAGCTTGCTTCAAGTACCTTTAATTTTGCCATAGCGACAGCCGCTTCTTCCTCTGGAAGTGCTTCCAGTTTTGCTTCTTCCTCTGCCATTTTTATTCTTAGGGCTGCCTCTTTTTTGCTGAAAGAGACACACACTAAAACAGGTTCTGCTTCTGCCCGTGCTTTAATAACAGCTGAGCTTGTAGATGAGGAGATTGTGCTCCTAGATTTGGTAGTTCTCTTTGATGAAGAAGTGTGTAATTATTTGACTTCTAGCAGCTTAGCCATCCTATTTTCAGTTTTTGCTATTCTTTGCAGGTTAGTTTCATTAAACTGGGATTGAACTTGTACAGTGTCCTCCACATTAGTTTTTGACAGTAGAGCAAAATATTTGCTAGACAGTATTTCATATTTCCCATAACTTATTTTAATTTTTTAATGGCTTTTTTAATCTGTCCTGCATTGTTTGGAGATTCATTGCTAAAAGACATACCTTCTTTAAGTTTCTCACACAGTTCAGTTAATGTTTCCACTAATTCATCTCTTTCAGTTTCATAACTTTCTTTTGCTTTGTCTGTAGGCTTAATTGTGAGCTTAGGTCTGGTACTTTCTTCTGCCACCTGTGTGTGGGTTCCTGTCTGTCTGTCCCCAGAGGAGATAGATTTTGTTTCAGTGACAAATTCCTGATCAGACATTGTGTGGTGTAAGATTGCTGTGCCTGTTCACAGGATGCAGTGCAGTGCTCTCTGGTAGTATAGGTCTTTATGTAATTTGATACTCCAGTACATATATGCATAAGACAGCAAGCAGCTGTATGATCTCTAAACAGACAGGAGTCTTTGAGACACAGTTGAGCTGAGCTGTTAAGCCTAACAGTGGCTATTCTTTGAGTAGTTAAGCTGAGCTCTATAAGCCTCACAGTGGATATTCTTTGACTATTCTGGTTTTGTCTACTGTGTGACAAGATGGCTGCTTTCTGTGCATAAGAGAAGATGAAACCAACTTACAATTAGTAGTCTCTGACATTAGTTGAACTCAAACAACACCACATAGAATGGATCCTTTATGAAGTCTTTTATTGTCAGGTACAGGCATAAACAGATCTGGATGTCCTGAATGATCTTGTTAAGTCAAAGAATATATCCTTGCACAGCTAGCTGAAGCTCAGTAAACTGCCAAACAATGAGCTCTCTAAAATGGAGTCTGGTCATGTGGGAGGAACCAGGAAGCATTATGCAATAGCAACTAGCCTTATAAGACACTAAGAGAAACACATATAACTATGCAACAACAGTAAGAAAATAATGAGAAAGCGATGAACATGACAACCAAAAAGACATTTGACTTCTTTGCCAGCACCATTACTATCCTCCAGAGTCACGCCTCTTAATATGGAATCCCCAAAAAATAGTTTTTGTTTTTTTACCTTTGTCAGTTTGTCAGTTGCAGTCTGATTTACCTGTGGATTACAGGCTGATGAACCAGTAGTCTCTGCTTCCATAGTTGTTCCAATATTAACAAAGGTATATGTTTCTGAAAACTAGACAACATAAGGTAAATAATCAGGAGAATTTTGGAATTTTTTATGCAGCTATTTTTCCAGAAATATTTTTCAAAATTGTGGTAATATTTTGTTTTTTTTGCGGTTTTCACACTTACATTTCAATATTACTGTTGATATCAAGCACAGGATAGTTGAACATTTTAAAATATCCATTGTTTAGTGTTCAGCTCCTTCTTCTGAGTATGGCAACACCCCATATGCATAGGTTTCTCAAGGTTTTGGGGAGCTACAGGGCCCAAATTGGAATATGGGCGTTTCCAGTTTCACACTTTGAATTTTCACAGCTTGCATCACTGGTGCCATGTCTCATTTGGGGCTGTGTAACAGTGCTCCACTCTAAGATTTCCCCCAAAAAGTGTATATTTTTGGAAAGTAGACACCCCCAGCTTTCATTTTCGGTGTGTTTTCAAATTTTTTACGCAGCCATTTTACCACCAATCCCTCGTAAATCTTGATGTAAGTTAAAAAAACAGCTTTTTCATACTTTGACTTCAATGTTGATGTGAATTTTAAGCACATGATAGGTGAAGATTTTTAAAAATGCATTGTTAATTTGAAGTAACAGGACATAAAACACAAAACAAAAGAGCGCCCAATAGTGTAATGTGTTTGACTATATGCAAACAAATATAAAGTTAAAAATAATGCACTCACATGTAATCATGGTCAGAGAGCTGATATCAAGCAGTCTGACAGAATCACATATGGAGAAACTGTATACGTCTCCACTCGGAGTGCAGATGACTATGACAGGACAAAGGACTGGCTCCACATGAATGGCTAAGTCCAAGATGCCAGATTTATTCAATGAAAAACCTTAACTAGTACAGTACAATATAAAAGAAATACACTATAACGCTAAAGTGTTTCGCAGCAAGAACGCTACTTTCTCAAAGCTAAAATAAATGACGGCCACCAAGGACTATTATATATAGGTATTACAGTCGAGTTTGGTGTATACCATTACCCGGTCACTTTATTTGTAACACCTAGTGGTGGTGGTGGAGACATATTTTACCATTTTGATACCTCACAGGGGCACCTGTGTTTTGTTTCCCCTCCCTTTCTTCATTTCTACATTGTTTAGTGTTCAGCTCCTTCTTCTGAGTACGGAAACACCCCATATACATAGCTTTCTAATGGTTTGCGGGAGCTACATGGGCCAGATTGGAACATGCACATTTCCAGGTTCACACTTTGAATTTTCACAGCTTGCGTCTCTGGTTCCATTTCTCATTTGGCCTGTGTAACAGTGCTCCACTTCAAGATTCCCCCCAAAAGTGTATATTTTTGGAAAGTAGACACCCCTGGCTTTCATTTTAGGTGTGTTTTCAATTTTTTACGCAGCCATTTTACCACCAATCCCTCGTAAATCTTGACTTAAAGAGATAGTAACACTTCGTTTTAACTTTATTTTATTTTGTAGGCATTAAAAAAACATGAAGAATGATATAAGTCTTATCTCTCAAACCTTTATGGTTTATGAGATATTCACAAGCAAAGTTCCCCTCCCCGCCCCTTTTACCTAGTGTAAGCCATCTCTTCTCAGATGTGAGTCTGGTTGTATGACAGTACAGATAACAGAAGGGGACAATTTTCTTTGTATGAAAACAATAAAAGCCCATCCCCCCTTGATAAGTTTTTCAGCTTTTTCCATTATCTTAATTGAAGATTGTCCCTCTCTGCAGTCTACCTGGGCATCTCCCTTTTGATTTGGTTGAACAGGGGGGGGATACTTTGTTTGTGAATATCTCTTAAACCATAAAGGTTTCAGAGATAAGACTTATATCATTCTTCATGTTTTTTTAATGCCTACAAAATAAAATAAAGTTAAAATGAAGTATTACTATCCCTTTAAGTTGAAAAAAACATCGTTTTTCACACTTTGACTTCAATGTTGGTGTGAATTTCAAGCACATGATAGGTGAAGATTTTTAAAAATGCATTGTTTAGTGTTCAAAGGTATATGTTTCTGAAAACTAGACAACATAAGGTAAATAATCAGGAGAATTTTGGAGTTTTTTATGCAGCTATTTTTCCAGAAATATTTTTCAAAATTGTGGTAATATTTTGTTTTTTTGCGGTTTTCACACTTACATTTCAATATTACTGTTGATATCAAGCACGGGACAGTTGAACATTTTAAAATATCCATTGTTTAGTGTTCAGCTTCTTCTTCTGAGTACAGCAACACCCCATATGCATAGGTTTCTCAAGGTTTTGGGGAGCTACAGGGCCCAAATTGTAATATGGGCGTTTCCAGTTTCACACTTTGAATTTTCACAGCTTGCATCACTGGTGCCATGTCTCATTTGGGGCTGTGTAACAGTGCTCCACTCTAAGATTTCCCCCCAAAAGTGTATATTTTTGGAACGTAGACACCCCCAGCTTTCATTTTTGGTGTGTTTTCAATTTTTTACGCAGCCATTTTACCACCAATCCTGTGAAAACTTGATGTAAGTAAAAAAAACAGCGTTTTTCACACTTTGCCTTCAATGTTGATGTGAATTTCAATCACAAAATAGGTGAAGATTTTATAAACTGCATTGATTAGAGTTTGGCTCCTTCTTCTGAGTATGTCAATGCCCCATATGCATAGGTTTGTCATGGTTTTGGGGGAGCTACTGGGTCCAGTTGGAACATGTTAGTTTCCTTTTACAGACATGCCATTTTTACAGCTGGTGCCTTGTCTCGTTTCGGACTGTTTGGCAATGCTGCAATTAAGTTTACCCCCAAAAGTATATGTTGTAGACGAGTAGACAACCCTGGCTTTAATTCTATTTGCATTTTATCAATTTTTTTCTCTGCCACTCTATCACTAATTTTAGTGTTGCTCTGTATTTCAAATAGATGATATTTGCAGATTTTTAAGTTCTTTACATTAGTGGTGAGTTACATCGTTTGAGTACGGCAATGCCCCATATGCATAGGTTTGTCAGGGTTTGTGGGAGCTACTGGGCCCAGTAGGGAACATTTGTGTTTCCATTATCAGAGATGGAAAAAACTTAGGTTGCTTTGCTTCCCATTATATTTTGATAGTGTTAGATCTAAGGAGGGATGTGTTTTGAAAAATAAAAAATAGGATATTTTTTGGGGAAAAGTGGCCAAATAATAAAAGAAGCTTTACAGTACAACTGCATTGTGCCTGAATGGTATTCCTTGAAGCAGTCACCAATGCAGAGGCCAGGCCTGGAAGGGCAATCAGGACAGTATGTGGTGGTGTCTGTCCATATTCCCTTGCTGTAGCAAACCCTGTAGCGCTTCTGTGGTTTGTTCTTTTGGGGAGTTAGGGGAATTTTATAAATAAAATGTACTACCCTGGGACTTGATGGAATGATTTCTGGTGCACCGTGAAACAAAAATAGGGAAATGAGTTGTAGCCAATATTGTAAAAAGCTACATTTTGGATTGGGGTTTGCCAGTTTGAAAATTAAAAATGAATTATGTACTGCAGTCTGCATCATATAGATGGCAACTTTTTTGTACCATGCCCTACACTTTCTCATTGCGAGGTATGGCTGCATTAGTTGATAGCACAGATCAACTCCCCCATGTTTTTATTATAGTGCCTGATGCACACTGGCTTTCTCAGTACCCCTCTCCTGCCATGAACATTGACTGCCACAGTTCTGTCCTCATGCATGGTGGTCAGCATGTAGACATCTTTTCTGTCCTTGAACTTAACTGCCAGCAGCTCCTGTTGGCACAAAGATAAGGACATCCCAGCTTTTATTTTGGTATCTACGAGTATTTTGGGCAACTCCCTGCAATTGCGCCTAACAGTGCCTCAGGCCACAGTGTCAAAACAAAAAAGAGACTTAAATAAAAGGGGGCTGGTATAATAGTTATCAATGAATAACTGATAACCTTTATTTAATAAGGGATAAATTAGATGCCAAATGATTTTCCCATTTGTTCCTATAAATTCGGGGCAACCAGGAGGATCAAGTTGTGTTAGCCTGTGGCACTTTAGCACAATTTATAAAATTTAACATCAAACTTGGAACGCTTGGAGGGGATGTATCACTTGAACCCTAACCTGCCTTTATATTTCATTAGGGATTCATCTACACTAATTTCTTTTTGGGGCATATATACTTGGGCAAACATTTTCTGTAAATGATTTATTAGGGGGAGAATTTTGTGCAGTCTATCATACTGTGGGGGTGTTCTTTTAGGAGGCACAGGGAATTATCATTAAAATGCATAAATTGCAAAATTACTTCAAATCTAGACCTGGTCAAGGTCTTGGGGAATATAGGGGTATCACATATGGGGTTTTTGCTCCAGTAGGATCGGATACTTGGCTTTTTTATTATCCCCATTGCCATTATTAAGGCTCAGAATTGCTTAAATTATGTGATGTCTGTGGGTTCCCATACTTCTTGCTTAACAACGAAAGTTGTAGGGTTGGCGGCAATATACTGGGCTGCATACAAATTGGTTTGGGTCACATTTTCCCCCAAAATGTCTTCCCCCATAAACAAATCAAAAAAATTATAATGGGTAAATCCTTCCACACCAATTTGAATCCCTAGGTTGCCTGTGAATTCTGGGATTTGTGTGCATAAATTGGTTGGTGATACCCATTCATGAGGATCAGGAGTGGCAGGGGTTGGGGCATTTTTTCAGGCAGCACTTGGGGCATTTCTTTAGGCAGGTCTTTTGGCAGGTGCTGGGGAAGTTGCCAGGGCAGCTCTTGGAGCAGCCCTTGAGGCAGTACATCTTTTCTTTACAGAAGGCCCAGCATCATCACTAGAGATGCTCTCACTCTCTGAAAACTGCGTTATTTCAAAGTCTGATGCAGTGTCTGTGGCATATGCCTCTTCTACACTATACCTCCGCTGCATTTTGTACATTTACTCTAAAAAACTTTTTGCTACCCCTAAATCTAAATCTAACCCTAAACCTTACTACGTAAACCCTGAACCTACCTAACCCAATTCAATTACTTATCTAAACTATTATTATATTTTTTGTGTGTTTTCTCCCCTACTCTACTCCTAAACCTAAATCTAACCCTAAACCTTTCCCTAACACACATCTACACTAAACCTACCCAAAAAATAATAACATTAAAAAAAAAAAAAAAAAAGTAAAAAAAAAAAAAATTAAAAAATACAAGGGGGATGGGGGATGGGGGATGGGGGATGTACCACAGGTCAGCAAACACTGATCTGCAGCAAACTGATCACTACTAGAGTGATCAGATGGGGGAAACTGTATTGATCACTGCAGAACAGTGATCAAAGGATTAATTTCTTTTTGTTTTCACTTTTTTTTCCACAGGAATGCTAGAGCAGGCTCTGAATAGCTGTGACACGATGTCTCTTCCACCTCAGCAGTGTGCAAGATGGAGGGAGGCAGAGAGATGTGACAGGGACAGTATTTACAAATACTGTCCCTGTCATTCAGCTTCTGCAACATGTGATTCGCTCATCAAGTGAATCACATGTTGCAACAATGTTTCTACTGGCTGTTACTAAGTGCCCCCGGTACCGGGGCACTTAGTAACAACCAGCCCGTGCTCTCCCATCGCTCTGTGCGGCCGCCATGGGAGAGTTTAACCCATGATGTAACGAGACAGCCATGGGTCCTTGGAGCAAATCTACCCATGACAGTCCCAGTATGCCATGGGTCATTAAGAGGTTAAGGAATTGAGTAGTCTGACCGACATAAATACAGTCACATGAACATTTGATAGCATAAATACAGTTCTTTGTGCGACAGCTTATAAAGTTGCAATATACCAACTCTTTATGAAAAATCGGACTAAAAATGCTTTTTTGTTTAGACATGTAGCAACAGATGGAACACCACCCACAATCTTGGTGCCACCAAAAGTGGCTGTGCAGCAATTGGAATAAAGAGTACTGTCAGTCAATAACAAATGCCAGAGCTTTTGCAAGATGTAACACACTTGATTCCATTGTGAGTTGAACTTAGTAATAATCCTGATCTCATCTTTTTTATTTTACTTCTAATCTAACCATATCTATGTCCTGTATTTAAAAGAGAATTACATGAGACTGAGCAAACTCTTTGATAGCCTTTAAGTAAGCAGGGATTGGGATATCCCCTAGTCTAAAATCTTTGTTGTAACTCATTAACTCTGGTGAAGATTTTACCCTCTTCAGAGCAATTACATTTAACACGTAAATATTGGCCAACCGGAATACCTTTTTTACAGCTTTCCACATGTGCACTTGTATAGTGTAATAGGGAGTTGACGGCTGTCAACTTTCGGAATAAATCTGTTTGCAAGATGCAATTCATATCAATATTGATGGAGATATCTAAAAAATCTACAGAACGGTCTGAGAAAGAAGAAGTGAGATGAATATTGAATGGATTCTGATTAAGAATATCAATAGCCTCTTGACATAAATGAATAGGACAGAACATAAAAATAAAACATAATCGATATAGCAAAGCCAATAAAGAATGTATTTGGTGTAATCATCCATGGTTTCGCTAAACACTGTTTCTCTCTCCCACCAGCCTAAAAAGTTTGGCGTACGATGGGGCACATATTGCCCCCATCACTGTCCTGGAAAGCTGCAAATAAAATTGTGTGTCAAAAACAAAATAGTTGTCAATACAAATGACAACATCTCTATTAGGAACTCACAAAAATCAATGTCGGTGGCAAGATTGTATTGTTGTAAAAAATAAGAGACAGCCTGGATTCCAAATTGATGGGGAATGTTGGAGTACAACGCCTCCATGTCACAAGTGACCAGTGGGTTCCCCGTTCCACTGACACTTAGAGTCTGGTGAGAAGATCTGCTGAATCACGTAAAAAAGAAGAATTAAATTCAAATACCAATGGTTGAAGAAAATGATCAAGGAATAAGTAGACCTTTTCACACAATGATCCAATACCGGACACAATTGGCCATCCAGATGGATTAGAAATGCTTTTGTGAGCCTTGGGTAAGGCATAAAAAGTCGGTACCATGGGTAATCCTAGGGTCAAAAAATCAGAGATAATTCCACGGTCTAATGCTCTTTGAAGCTTAAGATTTAACTTGTTTTAAATACATCTGTAAGGTCTGATAACAAACGTTTGTAAATATTTTTATTGTCAAGCTATCTATGGACTTCAGTCAGGTACATGGTGATAGGCCAGATAACTACATTTCCCCCCTTGTCTGCCTCTTTAATGATCACATCCTTCCAGCTTTTAATCTCTTTCAGAGCTTGATATTCAGCATTAGTGAGATTTCGAGAGAGGATCAAATCAGATGGCAACTTAAGAATGTCAGAGTATACGAGTTGAAAGAAGATCTTTACCTGAGGACATAAATATATATGATGGAAAGAAATCAGTAGGTGGACGAAAAGTAATTTTCCTGCAGGAGATATTTTTAGAGGAAGTAGCCTCATTTTCCTGTAGTAAATCAAACATGAAATAATGTGCTATCCCCAGCTAAACAGCCAGAAGTTTATTGTGAATGATCAAATAATTTCTTTAAGAGAAGTTTTCTACAAAATAAAGAACAGTCTTTAATAAATTAAAATTTATTAAGTTATTGGCTTGGAGAGAAAGATAGGCCTCTGCAAAGTACTGACCTTTGATCATCAGTAAAGGTACGTGTAGAAAATATAATTATGCTCAGTTGTGTTTCTGTTTGCAATTTTGCTTGTAGGGATGGTGGTGAGAGATGTGGGTTTGTACCCCCACTGAAGACGGTTTCTTAGTTCCCTTATGTTGGCCTCTTCGGGTACGTTTAAAGTAGTGAGGCCTAAAAAAGGATTCAAATTTGGAAAGTCATCATCACTCTGAAGGTCACTATCTGGCTCAGAAGAATTGACATTCTCCAGAGGATCATTAGCAGTACCCCCAACAGTATTGGAAGGAGTTGCTTGAGAAGGTGGATGCGGATTCATAGGGGAGATGTTGGAATGAATTGAATGAGTCTTAACCCTCCAACTATTTCCCCCATGTTTCCATTTATAAACACAATTTACTTGAAAATCTTTGCTGTCTCTGAGAAAATTAGTCTTTTTTTGTCAACCATTTGGCCTAAATATATATAGGGATAGTTTATTCTGCTGGTGCAACCCTTATGTCTTTGTTGTATAAATAATAGAAAATAGTTAGAAGCTAAAGACCTGTGATGATAAGTTCCGTAATGAAAAGCAAATAGTTCAAATGGATGGATGGATCAATATGATGAAGATGATGGTGATGAATATATTGATAAGTCTGGTGTTAGATATGGGTGCTTGCCAGTAGATATTCTGTGCTTCTGTCAAATATATATGGAAAAGAAGAAAAGGAGACAGCACACGGGATCTAAGTGTAGTAAAAGAATATATTTAAAAGGTATATACTCAATGGATTATTCTCATAAGTACAGAATATAAGCTTGTAAGCAATAAATAGCACCAACATTGTTATTAGTACATCTTTTGTATCAATTCCACTGGCTCAGAATAGAGGGGACATTGCATCTCTAATAACAACCTAGAAAAGAAGTGATCCTACATCTAATCACGTTCCATCAATAGATGGTACTCAGACATTATCTACACATCAGGATCATTGGCAGTGAACCAGTGGTGATTGCAGCATGCAGATGCGCTTAGACCCAAGTGAGCAGACTACATTGATTAAGCTTATATACTTAATGTTAAGACACCATCCCCACCTGTAATTGGTCCTTTTTTCTATATATGCCCGGAACCCCAGATGCAGGTTTTCTGATACCCAGTGGGATTCAACGCTATGTTTTCCTGATTTTACATTCGAGTGATGCACCACCTGGGCCATACTTGATACATTGTATGAGTCTATAGTTTTATATACTTTTACATATTGCATGTATATCATTTTAAGGTTTTGTAATTTCATTTTATTTTATATTTACTTATTAATAAACATATTTATTTATTGCTTATGAGCTTGTATTATGTATTTATGAGAATAATCCATTGAATATATACCTTTTACTTATTTTTCCTCACAACTAAACAGGACAAAAATGACACTTCCTGCTGAGCTGGAAATTTTTTGTGAAAAGTATCGATTTTCCTAGCTCATTGCATTGAAATCAATGATAAAACTGAATCCCCCCACCACAACCACATGAAAGTTTCCATTCTTTTCCTGCAGGCATAATATAAATGGGGATCAGGTTACTACAGCATTCCATCCTGTATTTGTGGTAGGAAGAGAAAGCAGCACATTTTTGAGCTAAGAAAAAAAGTGAAGTTGAAATTTAGTTTAGGGACTCTTGCAGGCAGGACATTTGCTCTTTGTATTAGGGGAGTCTGGGGGACAGAAAGGGAGAAAGGAAGTTGACCCCAAATACCTCAATATTTAGTGTGACTGACTGGGAAGACAAAGGAAGCTGTCAGCCAGTTTTCTTCCCAATCTCTCTGTTATCTCTGTACTAGGGGAGTCTGGAGATATGACAAGGGAACAAAGGAGATTTACCCCAATACCCCAAAATTCTGTGTGATTGATTGGAAAGACACTGGCAGCCATGCTACAAGTTTCTTCCTGATCTGGCTGATACATGTGCTAGGGAGACCGGGGGTTTGACAAAGGGACAAAGGAGAATTACCCCAAATACCCCCAAATTTTGTTTAATGTCTTTAGATATTACACCAATATGGGGAAATAGTATCAGTGCAAAAATATATAGATAGCTTGAAAACCAAAATAATATGGTATAATTGTTACTGGGGAGTATTACGTTGTTTGCATTCAAAATAGTATCAGTATAATTTATTACTGATCTTCCATCCATTATCTGATTTTACCCCCCCCCGCCATATTTAAAATTTTTCCTTACTTCACTCTTTTAAGTGTCTTCTCTATTGTTCTTACTATAAATTGTTGAGTCTAGAACCCTCTATTTCCATTTTATCTGAATCAAAAATTGTCTTCATTTTTAAATGTGACTCTCTCTCTCTCTCTCTCTCTCTATATATATATATATATATATAGTATCATGGAATCATAGTTGGTGAGACAGAAAAAAAAGTCACAAGTCTATTCCGTTCAACCTTTGCCATATCCCCTTTATTTGATCCAGAGGAATGCAGAAAAAACCTTTTGAAGCTATCTCTAATTATGCCCAAAGTGGGTAAACATTGCTTCCTGACTCCAAAAGGCAGTTGAATAGCTCTCTGGATCAACATTTTATCTGTCATAATTCTGAATATTGTTCTGAGCTAGAAAGGTATCCAATACTACTTTGAAATTATTTAATGAGGCAAATTATTCCATAACCTTATTGTAAAAGTATTTCCTTTGATTTAGTTTACAGTTATTTGACTAAATAGTTCTCAAGAGAGTTCTATATATTGGGTTTGAATATATTTATAAACAGTATTCAAATCCCCCATATATATATCTCTATTTTTATGTAAACAAATCCAGTTTGAATAGCCTCTGGTTATTGCTAAAATCTTCAGTTTTGTTGCACTTTTTTGCAGATCACTAATGTCTTTATTTTAGATGATGATTTAGCAAAGGGTATTTGATTATATACATAACAGGTCATTATGGGCTCTTACAGTAGCTGAAAAACACTTTACACTGTTGTGAAGCTTATTGTTGATCATCATTACTCCTAAACCATTCTCTGAAAAGAATTCTCTGAGTAAATTTCCCATTTAACATACATGTAGCATTCTTAATTCTGCTACACGAATGTATAAGTTTACAAATGCCACTTTTTCACCCATTTCTCACGTATCCAAATCTGCATAGCGAGAAAAATACCCTGCTTAGTATGTGTTTCCTTACATAGTTTAGTGTCATCAGCAAATATTAAAAATCTATGTTCAATACTCTCTTCAGAATGATTATCAAACACTCCATGAGGCACTAGACATATTTCAACAACAAGCATGATTTTTTTTCTATGATTTGGGTAAAACATGCTCTGCTCAATGTGGGGTGGCACATTTTATAACTGAAAATTATTTTCATCATACAGAAATGAAAATAGGCCTTTTGCATATGTTAAGAAATTATTTAAATCAAATTCAGTTAAAGATAAATCCAATGTAAGCACTGATGTTGGCTGCTGCCTGCACAAAAAATACTTACCTCTGTTATTTTTGTTACATCTATTTGGAAACAGTTTATTAGGCAGAATTATGTTCTTAATTAGACCACATACTAAACATAGTAGAAAGAGATTGAAGTGACGTGAAAATCAATATATACTTGGTAGTAAAATACTGAATGACCCATGACACTGTATTTAGTTAAGTGACTTGCTAAATTGCAATCTTCATTTGATATAAATCTAGTAGAACAAAAGGGATATGACCTGTATTGCATTCTGTTGTAACAATGTAATTAATTGAGGTCTTGTACAATAAAAATTAAAGGATTATGTTCTATTTGGTAGCCTGAAATAGCCTTTCTGGCAGTATTGGGCAAAAGATTGCCTTGATTCAGTGACTAGAATTATAGCAGACTGATTCTTTGTGTTGTTGTATTGGGGAAATAATGGTTATATACAATTAAGAAGTATAACATTAATTAAAGTGGACAAGTACATATCTCAAAGGAAGTGAGTTTAAAGTTAAGCTTTCAGCATTATATTATCTCTGATTTAATTAGGCACAAACTCAACACTCAAGTAGGGACAACAGATCCACTGCCCCATGTATCTAAGGATGTGTGAAACTTTTCACTTCAGAAGTGATAGATGAGAAAAACAGTGCCTCCTGTCTTCTGCTGGAATTTTTGCCTTTTTTCACTGCATTGAAATAAATGATAATTGTGGTCGGGCCTAGGAGAGATTATGATGATAAGGTGTATGTCGGATGCCTATTGCCCATTCCGACCTGTAAGGTAGGCCTAAGAGTGGGCCCACATGTATAAGAAAAAGAGTTAAATTGATAGAGCTGAGAAAAGGGGTATGGGTTGGGTGGGTAACACAGAGCTCAGCCGGAGCTCTGCGCAGTCCTGAGGAAAGGACTGAGGTTGGTATAAATGTCTCCAACCGGCCCTCCCACAATTCCAGGCTAACCAATAGCCTTACATTTGTGGTCGGGCCTAGGAGAGATTATGATGATAAGGTGTATGTCGGATGCCTATTGCCCATTCCGACCTGTAAGGTAGGCCTAAGAGTGGACAAAAAAGAACCATGAATCCACAGTGATCATGACCGTAGATCTATATCCAACGTGAATAATGTACTGTAATGACCTGAGACTGGATAATCCCCCGTCTGGTAATCCCTGAAATCTAACAATCCATAAGAAAAGTGGAGCAAATGTAACTAAAAAGGAGGCCTGATAACCGAAGGGTAGAGAGCTGTCTACCCAACTGCTCCAAATATATACAATCTAAGGTGACAAGTGAAAGACTACTTACTATACCTCACGTGATCAATCGTAGGAGTGTGTGACAGTATAACTTACTGTAACAGCTGTGTTGGTAAAGATGTTTGATACCTGCCAAGGCGGATTAACAAAATAAGATAAAATATGCATAAACTAGTATATAAGTGACCAAAAAAAAAAAAAAAAAAATGTAAAGGCAGAACACCATGGCACCCTACCACAGAACAGCTAGCCCAGTCAATAATTGATGTGTATAGTGGAAACGGTGAGAACCTTGAAATACTACCTCCCATATATAGCTTCATAAACATGGCCTACGTCATAACATGTACGTCTGAAGGTAGTAGTCTGTCTTACAATGACACCAATGCAATGTCTCTGCCAAATTAACTCACAATTTGACTGCCTTAGCCCTGAACATAAGGCAAATAAAATCCTTCTTCCCCAGACACCCTGTAAAGCCATAAAGCGGTGTCATGGCAGTATCTTACCCGCATGTTCCGCTACCGGATTTGCTTATGTAAATTCTTCCGGTAACGCCACTGGTTTCACTGTGAGGGATCTTCCTTACATATGATGAACCTGTAAACAAACTGACTCATGATACTTAATATATTCCTATAATGCTGCTGGTTCGTGACACCCTGCCTAGTGAAAAAGAGAGAAAAGTATTAACTAGTATTTGGGTGACTGGTGAGTCCCTCTCTAGTGCCAAGTGGCTGATGCGAGACGCTACCTATGATTTGGACCGATGGGCGTGAGGCCTATGCGATAGGCTGAGGGGTGTTGGTCTCGCGGTGACAAATAATCTTAAGCAGTATAAGACCCTATGTCTATAGAGTGGGTGTGACAGGTGAAGCCCTGTCTATCAAGAAAACTAGGAAGAAGGCTCTGTCTATGAGCTGGGCCGAGGGAAACGTGGGACGGGACTAAGCTGTAGCCTTCCCCTAACCATCCTAAAAGACGAACCAGCAGTCTTAACATAACCTAAACCTAACTCTGCCTCTGAAAGTAACTTGCTCGAGCCTGTATGCGTGTCTCTGAATGAGGAGACTGAAATGATATACAAGATACCGAGTTTAATAATAAACCGTATCTCGGATTGCATATTGGATGACAACATAAGTTAGTAAACATACTCATACACACTAAACGGCAACATGAAAGCTTCAAATTGAAATACTTTACCTTTGATGCTTAATACAAAAAAATATATACATTACAGTAAGACAAGTGTTGGCTGTCGTAGCGGATGCCTGAGCAGCTGTACGAGCAAGATTACATTGTAGTATAACCAGAGGAATAAGTAGACATATATGAAATCAAACCCGGTCTTGACTGCAGTAAAGTTCAATGCTTGTGGAAGGAAAACCAGCCTGCAAGAGGAGCACTTGGGGTGATCGCGTGTTTGACTGTGCGTGGCTGTACACATGGTCGCGTTGTGATGACATGAACGTGACTTAGTCTAAGAGAATCGACGACTAACACAGAGCTCAGCCGGAGCTCTGCGCAGTCCTGAGGAAAGGACTGAGGTTGGTATAAATGTCTCCAACCGGCCCTCCCACAATTCCAGGCTAACCAATAGCCTTACATTAATGCCACCCCTGACACACACGCACATACACACACACACACATGTAGTGAGTTGCTTCCATCTATTCCCACGATACTATGGCGGAGACACAGAGAGAGGGTGCTGCAACACAAGATGGGGAAGGTAATATAATTGAGGAAATGGAATTAGGGAAGGGGCACGGGGTGGAGAGGGGTAATGGGTTAGTTCATCTAATAGGGAGTTGCCATTATATTATAGCCTGGTAAAAGGCAAATACATTTGACAAAGAAATAAATCTTTCAGAATGGCAAAAAATGTATATATGCAGATGTTCACAGTCTGACTGATAAGATGGGGGGAACTATAAATGATTGCAACACATGAGTATTATGATCTGATTGGTGTGTATGAAACCTGATTATGACTTAATATTTATTGATTCACTTTCATCAGGCCTAGTGCTCTATGACTGGAGGAAAGCTGACGTAGTTCCATTGTTTAAAAAGGGAGCAAGATCAAAACCAGGAAATTATAGACCTGTGAGCTTGACTTCCATAGTGGGTAACATACTAGAAGGGTTACTAACTGACAGTATTCAGAACTATGTGAAGACAAATAATATTTTTAGTAGGAATCAGTATGGTTTCATGAAGAATAGATCATGTGAAACTAATTTACTTGCATTTTATGAAAGAGTAAGTAGTAATTTGGACAAGGGAATTACTGTTTATGTAGTATACTTGGATTTTGCAAAATACTTTGATACAGTGCCTCACAACAGGTTACTGCATAAATTAAAAGGCTTCGATTTGGGCAGTGTTATCTGTACATGGATTGAGAACTAGTTAAATGATTAATGGCAGAGAATTGATGTAAATGGAATCTATTTTAAATTTGTCTAAAGTTGTAAGTGGGGTGCCACAGGGTTCAGTCCTGGGTAGGGGTTGTTGAAAAGTGTGAAAAATTTACCCCATGACTTTTTCTGAAAAATGTCCTCCTTTTCACCAATTTTAACACATTTTTCAACTATATTTCCTATAGGTACTACACTTCCCATTGTAATATTACTTCTTCTGAGGGCCGAAGTTTAGAAATAAGTGGCTGAAGGTGGTGGCAATGCTATGGATGGCAGAGATGCCTCCTACCTATGCTTTCTGGCTTCAACTGGTCAGTAGCAATCTTCCTCACTATAAAGGGCTTTATGCACACAGGGGAACCCATGGGAAATTTTCTGCCATTTGGGCTGACTGGATTCCACATTTCTTAGTCTAGAAGGTGATTACCAGGGGCGTATGGATGGGTAATATTATAAAAAAAAAAAATGTTTGTACAAATGTGTGCCTAAGCAAGAGTGTCTCCTGTATTCTTTTAAAGTTTCAGTTAGGGGGTGGCATGGCTCTTATTGGGTTCCTTCCTACACTGTTTGGAGGTTTAAGTTCTTCCCTTTTGTTTTAAAAATAGGCAGATATATATCCTGTTTACTTAATCAATGCTGTATATGTGCATGTTCTACCTGTACATTTTATACTGTTGTCTGTATTTTTGTCATACGTGTGTATTACTCTGCTTTCAATAAAAATATAAATTTGCTTCAGACCTGTAAACTTCTAGATGATGATGTTGATCTAGAATCAATTGGAAAGTCTAACTCTGGACAGGTAAAGATGCCTAAAAAATACATCTTCATGTCAGTCATCATCATAATTACTACTTCCAAGTCCAACCCCCACCCAGTCGCACATACTATTGTTGAGTAAGCATCAAAACGGGTAATCATTATCATCTACAGCAACCCTAGCTATGATGATTGCTTCTACTGCTTTTGGAATTGTAGAGCCATGGTCACCTAATGCTAGTAAAATTGCAACAGTTAGCCCCTGTAGTAGTAGTTGTAGTGGTCCTACAGGAACCATTTGTCTAAGAAATCTAAAATATGGATATAATTGACTCCTGATGCAAAAGTTAAACACGTTATCTTTGTTAACGCTTGTGTAAAAAACATGTGAGCAGTGATGAAGCAGGATATTATCTAGGAACATCCTCACTGAGATCCCAGCTGAAATATAACTCCAAAGTGTTCACTGGGGCTCAGTGGCACATAATAGTCATGCTGTAAATATCTCAGAGAGTCATCCAACATTTTCTTAATTTACAATGACACTCATGGCTGCTGATCTGCAAAATGTATAACATAGAGGAGTTTGGAGAAGGAGTTTGTTGGAAGAGATGGCAAGAGTCATGTAGTGACCACTCCCACCACCACAAGCTATATTGTTAAAGCAGTACGGTTACACGGTTATTAATATATGTACTGCCAAACCACATTTGCTGGGTTCTTATAAGTAAACTGGGCAAAATAATCCAACCAGTGGAATGACAAACTTGCCATTATATAGGAAGTTGACATGCTGCTCAATTGAAAGCTACATGAAATCACTAGTGGGGCAACACTTCAGCTGTAAGCTCAGTGATATAACTAGAAATGTTCAATTTAATCTGTATTCTCTGCAGTACTGTTACTGTAGCTCCATTTCAATTGTAAGCTCTGTGGCATCTCAAAAGACAATTAGGCTCAATATTAGAGATAATTAAAAGTTAATAATACAATTCACATATGAACACTCAAGTTAGTGCTATATGAGAGAAAAAATCCCACTGCAAGAATGCAATTCACAAAATGTACCTTTTCTATTAATTAAACAGTGATATTGACAAAAAATATCACCACCAACAGTATTAATAACACACTTAAAAACACTGATGATGTTGAGTCACATTCCAGTGTTGATGGCACAGCAAATGAAGGTGTAGCAGTTCAACTAACTGCTGCATCTGACAGTGACACAAACAAGTACAAGACCTGTCCTGCAAATAGTAGCAAACATTCTGAAAATGACTCAAAGGGAATAAGTAAAAATAAATAGTTTTAGACTTTAAAGAGCCAAGAAGAATAAGAAAGCAGTGGGGAAGTAGTGGCAGATGATATTGATGATGATGTTAATCTACAATATATTCCTCTAGCATCCTCTTCTTCTGATGCAGATGAACATGAGGGTGATAAAGATGGTGACCTCACAAGAAAATCAATCAGCTCTTACACTACAGAGCACTATGCCTGTTTATAAACTGATTGAGAGAACAATTGGAAAGTTTGACTCTGTTCAAGTAAAGGCAACCAACAATAAACAATCATCCAACCAGTCATCAGCATCATCACCGCTTCCAAATACAACCCCCAACCACCCACACTACAGTTGAGCAGTCAGCAACACTAGTTATCAACGTCCACAACCTTAGCTATGATCAGTGCTTCTGCTGTTGGAAGTGCAGTACCTTTGACATCTACTAGTAGTAAAACTTCAACATCTAGCCATGGTAGTAGTAGTAGTAGCTCCTCTTCAGGAAACCCTTGACCCCTTAAGTCTACAGTTGAAATCAATTTCAATTGTAAGCTACATGGAATCACTAGTGTAACAACACTTCAGTTGTAAGCTCAGTGATATAAGTGGAAATGCTCAATTTCATTTGTGAGCTCTGTGGTACTATTACTGTAGTTCCATTTCAGTTGTAAGTTCTGTGGCATCTCAAAACACAATTAGGCTCAATATTAAAGGTAATTAAAAGTTAATAATACAATTCCCATATGAACACTCAAGTTAGTGCTATATGAGAGAAAAAAAACCACTGCAAGAATGCAATTCATAAAATGTACCTTTTCAATTAATGAAACAGTGATATTACTACCTTATTATACACATTAAGAAGTCAAATATGTACTGGGAAAGATAACATTTAATATCCTCCACAGATATAACATTCACACTCTGCTCATGGTCATTAGCTACTTTTGTAAGAGCATATTTCAGTAGTTTTAAGAGTAAAAGCCAGACAGAAATGGAAACCGATAAAGGGATTGGTGTTCTCATAAATTATGTAAGTTACTCCTGTAAATCTAATTTAATTATAAAACTAGAAATCATAATAACTATTGTAGCTTGCTGAAAGGGAATAAGACATGTTTAAATAGGTGCAGTTCAATTTCACAGGTAACTGTTAATCATGTACATATTTCCAATTTTCTCGAGCTGCAAGAAAGGTAAGCCTTACATTTAATTCTGGGTTGCCTAATTAATCAATAGCACAGGTTTACTAATGTTTGTTTATGCAAGACTCATGTAGATAATTAAGATAAATAGTTCTTGTTCCATCACAGTTTATGCCATATTTCAATGTGTAATTGTAACAGGCATTGTTCTACATTTATAGATAACATTCATGCAGTAGCCTAATTTATTAGCACTATGTCAGTGTTAATGACTTTGTTACTATCAGAGAAGATAATAAAGTATGGACATTTGTGTGTATTTGTGCAAATATATATACAGTAGAAGATAACTGAATCTTGAGAGGTTCTGTTTATAATGAAGCAATATAGATAGATAATTTGGTATAGTATATGGATTGAAATCTACCACTATACAGCTAGCCAGGTATTATATAAAACATAAGAAGACAGAAAAAGCATTATCACTGTTACCTATAGTTTTCTTCTATGTGATGTCAGAGTCCAGTATTCCTAAAAATTAAGCTCATGTGCCATACCATATTAATACTTGTGGTGTATCTGAAAAATCGAATGCTTAATAGGGATGCATGAATAATTTTGCCCTTCCCAACATGAAGGAAATTATCATGAAAAAGACCAATTTTCTGTTTAATTTCACCTTGATCATTTCATTAAAATCAGTGGTAAGACTGAGCGCCCCCCCCCCCATAGAAAGTTTCCCTCTGGGATAGAATAATAGGGGATTCGGTTCCCACCACTTATCATTCCATGTTTGTGAAAGAGAGAACAACACAATTTTGTAGTTAAAGAAGATAAGCAAATATCATGCAGGAAATCTGTTCTCTGTGTGGGGAATCTGGGAACTCTGGGGTGGTGTAAAGCATGAAAAAAAAACATATTTCCAAAAATTTTACTTGAAACAGTCAGGTGATTTAGGCAGAGCCTCTGTGACTGACAGAATAATTTGACGACTGTAAAAAAAGACAGGCACTGACACCGACTACTAAAGCAGCCAGAAGAGGAGGGGCCAGAATACTGACTGAGATTTAGTCTCATCTTACACTATCAAAGTTAGGACTGCAGTAACATTGTGAGAAAGAGAAACAGCTTCTAATGCTAAAACTTATTGCCACTAGCTACAGGCAGATATGCAGACAAAGAGCAGGAGAAGCACTTGCGGGGAGTGTCTTATTTTTTTGTAGACAGTGACAGATAGGGTCAGTTAATAAAAAAAGAAATGACGTTTAGATAACAGAGACATTCAGGGATCCTGATGTGAGATGCAACTGAGCCTGACAGTGATAAATACTACAGACAAATCTTATATGATGTAGTAGATTGTCAAGCGAAATACATCAAATGCAAACAGCTCTGTTGTGTACTTAACTGTTAAAATACACACTATTTTGATAATGTTGATCCCACAAACTAGAGACATGGGTAGAAGGAAAGGAGCAGAAGTAATGCAAGTAGTGGGATGTGTTAGAATAGTAGTAGTAGTAGTAGTAGTAGTAGTTCAACAAATGTTGTACATCTCCTCCTGGGGAGAATGTGAAAGTGACAAAAAACACTTCCACCACCAGCAGTGACACAAACAACTACAACACCTGTCCTGCAAGTAGTATCAAACATTCTGAAAATGACTCAAAGGGGAAAAGTAAAAAGAAATAGTTTTAGATTTTAAAGAGCCAAGAAGAATAAGAAAGCAGTGGGGAAGTAGTGACAGATGATACTGATGATGATGTTAATCTAAAATATATTCCTCTAGCATCCTCCTCTTCTGATACAGATGAACTCGAGGGTGAGAAAGATGGTGACCTCACAAGAAAATCAATCCACTCTTACACAACAGAGCACAATGCCTGTTTATAAAGTGATTGAGAGAACAATTGGAAAGTCTGACTCTGGTCAAGTAAAGACAGACAATAATAAACAATCATCCAACCAGTCATCAGCATCATCGAGCTTCCAAATACAACCCCCAACCACCCACACTACTGTTGAGTAGTCAGCAACACACATTATCAATGTCCACTACCTTAGCTATGATCAGTCCTTCTGCTGCTGTTGAAAGTGCAGCACCTTTGACATCTACTAGAAGTAAAACTGCCAATGCAGTAGTAGTAGCTCCTCTTCAGGAAACCCTCGACCCCTTAAGTCTTCAGTATGAAGAAATTTCACTCACAATCCAAACGCTAAATATATTGCTAGCATGTGACAAGGGGAAGCAGGGGTACATGACACATCCTCATTGAGATCCCTAATGAAGCACAACCACAGGTCTGATTTGGAGATAAACCATCAACATGATGTCAGAGATGCCAGGACCATCAGCAGTAGAAACACTCCTAAAAGTTCCTGGGGCTCTGGGGAACATAATAGTACTGATATAGATGTGTCACAGAGTGTGCCATCATTTCTTTCAGTTGAAATAACACCTTTGGCTCCTGCTGCTGAAATTCATTTTCAAAACACAGAGAAGTATGCCAGAGATTGTTGTAGATGACAAGTGCCATAAAGTGCCCACACATGCTGCTGCAAGCTCACCACCACCACAGTTACAGACTATGTTGTTAAAGCATTAAAGTTACACAGTTATTCTATTCTGTCACAAAAGAGCTTGTGAAGGAGTTACAAAACATAAATAAATAAATAATTGTCCAGTATACCTTAGCTATAGCAAAGTTGCTAGTATGTTGGCAGTTAGATGCTACCTTAATAATTTGTAGAAAACAAAGGGTTTAAAGAACTGATGTCATATGTTGCATCCCTCTGGCATTTGTCAAGCTGCAGTTATTTTTCAAGGATGGCTGTGCCAGAATTGTACAAACAGGTGTTTGGTGTGATGGGCAAAGGGCTGAAAACCTCATACAGGAAGAAAATGTACCTGAAAACAGATATGTGGACAAGCATGCTATAAAAATGTCACTGTTCACTGGGTTTCCCCCCACCACTATATTATTAAGGAACAGCAGGGTAGCCCCCCCCCCAAAAAAAAGCATACCACTTTGTACATGCAGAGTTTTGAAAGATAATGTCACAAAGCCGTAAATGTGTTACATAAACCAGAACAGGTGATAAAGGAATGACTATTACCGGGCTCATTGAAAACAGTTTTTTTGCCTATTGATAATGGCTCCAACATAATAGCTGCTTTGATAATAGGTGGAATGCTACATATACCCTGCTTTGCTCATGCTCTAAATTTACTGGTGACTAGATGTTAGCGGCTTCTACAATGTTCACAAAGCATTCTGTTCCATTCAAGAGGTAATGACCTGCCACATCACAAGCTGAAAATAGAGGTTCCTACCTAATGGAATTCTACAGTCGTCATGTTAGAGTGTTTGTAAGAGAAGAAGAAGACATAAGTGATTATACAATGCAAGACTAGGAGGCTCTTGAGGAAGCATCTTTATCACATAGTCAGTGGTAACTAATGTGTGAACTATGGGAGCTGCTGAAATCATCTGAGGAGGCCACCTTGCTGGTTAATTGTGTGGGGCAGGAATTAGTGAAATTCTCCCACTGATATATTCACTGCAGAAAAAACTGAAGAACATGGCTGATTAATCTTACAATAAAGACAACATAGACATGTACCAGCTATTAGGGAGACAAACAGAATTGTGAGGAGCACCCATCGAGCACGAACAAGGTAAAGTGTCTTGTTCTAGGCATGGTAGCCTCTCAATGGTGCTACAACTCACGTTTTTCACTCCCATGTGCCATTGCAGAGAGGAAATCTCCATGTCCATATCAGATTGGTCCTGCCCACAGACAGTCCAGCTCCGAAATGTCAGGCAAATCCTCTCTGCACGAGAGAAACAGCATAACCACAGACGTACGTTTCGGCCTATATGGGCCTCATCAGTGCGGTGGCGCTGAATCCCTCTAGGCACACGGAAGCAAGGGCCCATGCCTGGGATGCCCTTATACTTAGGGAGACAAACAGAATTGTGAGGAGCACCCATCGAGCACGAACAAGGTAAAGTGTCTTGTTCTAGGCATGGTAGCCTCTCAATGGTGCTACAACTCACGTTTTTCACTCCCATGTGCCATTGCAGAGAGGAAATCTCCATGTCCATATCAGATTGGTCCTGCCCACAGACAGTCCAGCTCCGAAATGTCAGGCAAATCCTCTCTGCACGAGAGAAACAGCATAACCACAGACGTACGTTTCGGCCTATATGGGCCTCATCAGTGCGGTGGCGCTGAATCCCTCTAGGCACACGGAAGCAAGGGCCCATGCCTGGGATGCCCTTATACTTAGGGAGACAAACAGAATTGTGAGGAGCACCCATCGAGCACGAACAAGGTAAAGTGTCTTGTTCTAGGCATGGTAGCCTCTCAATGGTGCTACAACTCACGTTTTTCACTCCCATGTGCCATTGCAGAGAGGAAATCTCCATGTCCATATCAGATTGGTCCTGCCCACAGACAGTCCAGCTCCGAAATGTCAGGCAAATCCTCTCTGCACGAGAGAAACAGCATAACCACAGACGTACGTTTCGGCCTATATGGGCCTCATCAGTGCGGTGGCGCTGAATCCCTCTAGGCACACGGAAGCAAGGGCCCATGCCTGGGATGCCCTTATACTTAGGGAGACAAACAGAATTGTGAGGAGCACCCATCGAGCACGAACAAGGTAAAGTGTCTTGTTCTAGGCATGGTAGCCTCTCAATGGTGCTACAACTCACGTTTTTCACTCCCATGTGCCATTGCAGAGAGGAAATCTCCATGTCCATATCAGATTGGTCCTGCCCACAGACAGTCCAGCTCCGAAATGTCAGGCAAATCCTCTCTGCACGAGAGAAACAGCATAACCACAGACGTACGTTTCGGCCTATATGGGCCTCATCAGTGCGGTGGCGCTGAATCCCTCTAGGCACACGGAAGCAAGGGCCCATGCCTGGGATGCCCTTATACTTAGGGAGACAAACAGAATTGTGAGGAGCACCCATCGAGCACGAACAAGGTAAAGTGTCTTGTTCTAGGCATGGTAGCCTCTCAATGGTGCTACAACTCACGTTTTTCACTCCCATGTGCCATTGCAGAGAGGAAATCTCCATGTCCATATCAGATTGGTCCTGCCCACAGACAGTCCAGCTCCGAAATGTCAGGCAAATCCTCTCTGCACGAGAGAAACAGCATAACCACAGACGTACGTTTCGGCCTATATGGGCCTCATCAGTGCGGTGGCGCTGAATCCCTCTAGGCACACGGAAGCAAGGGCCCATGCCTGGGATGCCCTTATACTTAGGGAGACAAACAGAATTGTGAGGAGCACCCATCGAGCACGAACAAGGTAAAGTGTCTTGTTCTAGGCATGGTAGCCTCTCAATGGTGCTACAACTCACGTTTTTCACTCCCATGTGCCATTGCAGAGAGGAAATCTCCATGTCCATATCAGATTGGTCCTGCCCACAGACAGTCCAGCTCCGAAATGTCAGGCAAATCCTCTCTGCACGAGAGAAACAGCTATTAGCATGCTTTGGGCAGAATCTGTGAATAGGGTGCAATAAAACCAATGAGTAATACATTCTTCTTACTTTTTATTGACCCCCAACATTTTTCTGAACACATAATCATCACAGAAAGCAATTAATATGTCTCAGTGGTGGCAATCTAACACTTGTAGTCTTGGCAAATCTCAACAGGACTTGCTTCCAGAGTATGGGTTGGTAACGTATACACAAAAACACTCCTAGGAGTTGTCCAATTGCTTGTGTGATGGTTACAGCATATTACAGGATAGCAATATTATAGGCTGAAATAATGATCCCATTGATACCATCTAATGGCAAACAAGACAGTGTGTGTGTCCAGCATTCAATTGTACTCCTGTGGAAACTGTTACTTGGCCATCAGTAAGTATGCAATTTGAATGGGTTTTCAGTGCAGCTGGTATTATGGTTAATGACTGTAGGACATGGCTATCAAACAGCAGTGTTGGTAGACTTAACTTTGTTTTTTGGGACCATAATGTTCACTCTCTCCTCCATTATAAAATGTTGAACTAGATCAATAAGAATTCCTTTATAAGCTTTGACAGAATCCAATTCCTCTGAGAAATACTGATTGCTGATCACATGGCACAAATTGATCATGCTTTGGCACAAATTCAGAATTTCAATTTTTAAAGTGGTGGTCTAGCAATGTACCAAGAATACATAACTCATTTTTTTTCGAATGCTACAAACTTTTCACCCCTTTATTTACATGTACTTAGCATTTTCTCACTAAAATATGACTTTTACAGGACATGAAACACAATACAAGAATCTAGAGAGAGAGAGAGTGAGAGAAAGGGAGTGCTAGGTTGTTGTGCTGTGAGTTATTTAGCAAAACTGAGACAGGAGAGGCTCATAATGACTGCTTTTACTACAAGCACCTTGAATACAAATAGGAGGATGAGCTGGAAGCACCATTATTCTTGCAGTAAGTATGAGGAGGAGAAGGAAGTGACCACTACCAGCATTAAAGGATTTGGATGACCTGATTCCCCAGAGCCAGTGATGGCCAGTCCCATTATATCACACCTAGGGATCCTGACCAAAATAGTGTCACACGCAGAGGAAGAAGATGTTAGCAGTGTGAACAGGATAGGTCAGCTACCTGTGCCTGCTGCTAATATTGCCAGTGTGCCTTCTGATTCTCAGAAGTAGGGGGAGGAGAAGATGATGCCAAATTTGACAGCATGGAACTCTAAGTTACACTTTGTCGGAGATAATACAGAAATGACAGGAGACCATGCACTGTATATCTCTCACTAGTGATGATCGAGCACCCAGATGCTCGGGTGTTCGGGTGCTCTGGCCGAGCGCCCCCGGAGGCTCGAGTGCTCGGCCGAGCACCCGAGCCCCATTGAAGTCAATGGGAGGACTCGAGCATTACACCAGGCACCCCCTGCTCTGATGAGGGGAGGGTGCCTGGTCCATAGGAAAAGGGCAGAACATGATGGAAACACCACAGAAATGGTTCAGGGACAGAATAGGGAGGATGTCTGGATGCACATTGCCCCTTCCTCAATGCCCCCTTCATCTCCACACTGCCCCTTCATCTCCACGATGCCCCTTCCACACTGCCCCCTCATCTCCACACTGCCCCTTCCACAATGACACCTTCTCCACACTGCCCCTTCCATCTCCACACTGCCACTTCCACACTGCCCCTTCCATCTCCACAATGCCCCCTTCATCTCCATCTCCACGATGCCTCTTCCACAATGCCCCTTCCACAATGCCCCCTTCATCTCCGCAATGCCCCTTCCACAATGCCCCCTTCATCTCCGCAATGCCCCCATCTCCACTTCACCTCCACATTGCACCTTCATCTTCACATTTCCCCTGGTGGTCTAGCGGTGTACTTGACAGATCTGTGCCTCCTTCGGCACAGATCTCTTTGACTGAAGCTCCCAGCGCCGCTGTAGTAATGCAGAGGCTGGGAGATGATGTCATCTCCCAGCGCTCTGTATTACTAGATCGGCGAGATGAGTGAGAGATCAGGTAAGCTGCGGGCGAGGGGGTTGAATCTCCCGGCCAAATGAGGGGGGCCCGGAAAGCCTCATTCAAGGCAGGCGCCTTGTGCGGGGAGGAGACCCGAACATGGCGGGCGAGCACATGCGGTACTCGTACGAGTACCGCCATGTGCTGAGCAGAGCGATGCTCGAGCCGAACCGAGCTTCGGCCGAGCATGCTCGCTCATCACTATCTCTCACATAAAATAAGTAAACAATATAAATAAATACATTTGAGATCTTGCACACAATCTAGGTATGACACACTTTTTCACAGTGAACAGAATTGATTAAAAGAATCAATTACTCACATTTGTGAAGCAATATATGTAATTTTATTTCAAGGTAAATAAAATGTGATATATAGAATACAATAGTAATCAGTGAATTGAGATATAAATACACTCTATCTGAAAGACATAAGGGCCTAGATGCACCAAAGGTTGAAGAGGGCTTCGAATGTCAATGTACTGTCGGAGCAGGTTCGTAGGCACATCCGCTGTATTCACCAAAGTCTCTACGACATCACATCGACATGATTCCGACAAAAATTCCAACGTTCCTTCGACTGGTTTACAAATTTTTACTCTTTGCATCGACAATTGCTCATTTCCATATGGAAATGAAGCATAATGAGACACATTCATATGGAAAGGGGTGTGTTGACATGTTAATGTGATACTTCGACTCATTCAGTAAACTCCGATAGCAGCCTCTGCTCTTCGCTTCGCTTAACTCAGGTTGATGTAGTTGGGATCTCACCTGTACTTTCTTATGGAGACAATTCCTCTCTGGTACTCAAAGGGTTAGGTGTTGAATAAAAGACTTGACTAAAAATGGAGTCGACTAAAAATGGAGTTGACTAAAAGTGTAGTCAACTAAATGGCAGTCCCTGAGGTGAAAATCAGATGGAGTTAGTATGTTGAATATATTCAATATATATCAACATACTAAGGGGAGGACACATTGTGTAGTGCTTGGTGTATTCATTCTGTTTATTGTAACCCTTTGAATGCTACAAGGGTGAGCAATGCACATCCCTATGGCATTCAATGCTTTCCATGGTGCTTAAAGCCTTCTCTGTATTCCCCTACTGGCTGGGTATGGAAGCACAAAGAATGCTGTTCAGAATTGTCGTAGTGTTGGTGATGTGTGAAGGGAGGAGATCCCTTCCACACCAACAGCACTTTAAAAATCCCGTATGCTTATAGGGACCTTCTCCAACCCTCCCCTTTCATCCAACAATTTTTGTGACTATGTCTGTGTGCAGATCGAATTGTCGGAGTGATTCGAACACATCGACACTATCATACCGGGATGGTGTGGCATTGTGAGGATGGCTCCCAGTCTGTTTCATGTGTTTTCTCTGACTATTTGACATGCCTGTATACTTGTGGACCAACACTGATAAGTATTTATTTTGGTATCTATATGGTCTGACTCTTTAGGACCTGAACATTAGCACTTAATTACATTGCTTATTTAGTGTTTAATATTGTTATTATTGCTCTTGCTTGAGTGATATATTTACTTGACCTCATTCTATGTATTATCTGTCATAGTTTTTTACTATATTTAGGACTGGGAGTTCCTCCTTGCTATTTCTGTTTTAGATTATTTTTTCTAAGTTGTTGATATTGTTGTAATAATAAAGTTTTGTATATTTTTTATACTGGGTTGTGTGCCTATTTATGGGGTTGTCTTGTGTTGGAATTCTCTGTTCCCTTTTTGGCTTTTATACCACACCCCTAGTGTATCAGACTATTTTAGTCTTGAATGCCCAGTTTGTTATAATTTCACTAGTGCTGGCCTGCTTCTCTTTTCTGACACTATCATACCGACACCACATCGACATTTAGTGCATCTAGGCCCAGGTCTCAGATCAGCCAAATGTACAATTTAACTATTTGCCTGCTGATTCCAATTATGTATACCTCTGGATGGAACACAGAACAATAAAATACATTTCCCAGTAAAAATTTGCATTTCCACAGTACCATCTTAAGCAATGAAAGTAAGGTATAGTTATAGTTCTATGATAATATAATGATAATATATATGAGAATATATCAGAGCATATATACCATAAAGATTATAATTACAAAATCATGTCTGCACACATCTCAGCATAAGGGATTAAACAGAGTTATGGACAGAAAAGACCAGCCAAATCCAAAGTTTTATTCTGTCAAAATTTTCACAAATGTGACTATCCCAACAGAACAAATCTACGCCTAGATACCACAAGCAGACAAAGCAAATTTGTAACAGAACCAGCCTAAAAATACCAGCAGAGATAAGGAACAGAAAGACTCAGAACACCATAAAATGGAGCCAATGACCCTTTCAGAGCAACATTATTGTGAACTCTCTATAGCCATCTGCAGTGGACACAATGCATCTCACAGCACCTAGGCATAGACATTCACACGCACAACAAACAACTGGCTCTTCAGGTATAGCTCTCTTAGCTAATATGTAACTCCCAATTAACTAAAATTGCTATCAATCTGATCTTCCGCTATTACAAATGTGATTGGACTGTATAATTTCCAAATATTAAAAATCTACTGAATTTCGTTCTTGGCAGGCTGGCCAGTTCTACTGGGAAGTAAATGAAAACTAATTTATCCCAGAGTTTACTGGGTTGTGATAATTTTGGAAGTGTATACAGTGTTATGATAATAACTAAAATTATACTTTACAAATCCTATAACAGGGTGTGGTCTTAGGCACGGCAGGGTTCTGCACACTTCAGGAACCAGGAAATGCTGCAGACAAAAGCCCTATTTCGTCCTTGTATGCTGCTTATATTACCAAAAAACTCCCCTTAAAGAAAGGTACGCCTATTCTTCTCTCATAGGTCACCCCTAAAGAATTAGCATATGAGGTAATATAGATTAGTAAGTACTATATAAAATATATCTGCAACATTAAATCTACCATGTCACTAGGTGGCAGTCTGCTACCAGGTAAAGTCAGTAAATGAGAAACCCATAAACAAAATGTAATAATATAAGTTTCAAACTAATATCCTTCTTAGGAATGTGTGAACTAAACTCCCTACTCCAATATAAAGTTGCAGTTCAGATAATATTCCTAACTTATTGGGGGATGAAAGCCTCCCATCCTGACAGATAATTATGTTTCAAGGATGTTTTCTTATGAGAAAGTCTAAAATTCTATTTCTACAAATGAAGGTAGAAATTGACTTGGCAGGACCGTCACACGGTCCTGGCACTTCACATACTTTTACTCACCTCGCTCCTGTAGGAGCGCGGTGAGTAATAACGGGGACTGAAGTTGATCGCTCCAAGACCAGAGCGATCTCTATCAGTCCCCCGTTCGGAGTGCCGCCCCACATGATCAGTCACATGGGACAGCATGTCAAAGTTTCCTATCTGGTCCTTAAAGGACCGCACACTCCGGGACCGCTGGTCCTTAAGGGGTTAAAGATGCAGTCTCATATATACAGACAAAATGGCTACTGAACAGTCTCTTTAACCATTTAGTTCCAGCCAGAGCAGACTCTCTGGCAACTTTCTATCCCCAAGCAGTCCCTCTACTACTACTACTACTACTAAGATTCAGCAGCTAGAGACTCAGTTTTGGGAGTGAAGGAGGGGGTGATACTAGTGATGAAGACTCAGAGACTGAAATTGATGTGGTTGCTGATAGTGATAGTGAAGCAGCTGGTGGGATTAACGTGACTGCAGTAGATCCTCCTCCTGATCCTGAGGTAGAACTGGAAGTGATGTGGAGTGGTCAGATGTCACTGTTTTGATGAACACTCAGACAAGACTTGTAAGGTTAAAAGAACTTTATTGACTATAACGTACAAACAGCAATAACGTTCTCACCCACACAGGCCCAGAAGAAGACAGTACAAGTACTGCCTACAACTAACACAGGTCAGGTAGAAACAGTATAACAAGGGTGTACAAACAGCAGGTACCCTAGAGAGCTAGGGTGAGGTGGAGGCAGTAACCTGCTGGTAGTGACACTGAGACCCTAGAACACTAGGGTATTGAGGAGGCCCGTGACTTTCAGCTATTGGCAGCAAGAACCCTAGAACGCTAGGGGTCAATGGAAGCCCAAGACCAACGGATACTGGCAACAGGGACCCTAGAATGCTAGGGTTGACAAGGGCACACAGACCACAAGTACTGGCAGCGAGGACACTAGAATGCTAGGAGCCCCAGGACTCACAGACTGGCAGCATAAGACCCTAGAACGCTGGGGTTAACAGGAGGCACAGACTACAGATACTGGCAGCAAGGACCCTAGAACGCTAGGGTATTATGAGGCCAAAGACACACAGCTACTGGCAGCAGAGACCCTAGAATGCTAGGGGTGAATTGGAGGCAACAGTACACACAGAAGGCAACGGGTGTCCAAAGTACGTAGAGTACAGGAACAGGACCAATACACTACAGCTGTCTCTTGAGCCCTTAAGGTTACAGCAGTATGGTAAGCAGGACGAGACAGTGAACCAGACCTAGAACATCTAGGTTATAGCAAGGTTCAATGATGGTAATATGCCCAGAGGAATGTCTATATCCCCACAGGGAGTGAGCCCAGCTAGTGACAGTGGTAACAATGGACACGTAAGCAAAGTAATGATTACCACAGCCCAACTGTTGACAGCACAGAAACCGGCACTCCGTATGTGCACACCACCAGAGGCAGTTGATACCAGTAAGAACGGCTGAAGCAGCGAGTGATCAGCCAAAGGTCGGTAATGTAAGTGGGTTCTGAGCCAATCTAGTCAGCAACGTAAGTGGGTTCTCAGCCAGTCCGGTCAGCAATGGAGGCAGGTTCTTAGCCAGTTCGGTCAGTAACTAGTGTGGGTTCTCAACCAGATCAGTCTGCAACTTAGCGAGTTCTCAGCCAGTCCAGTCTCCAACGTAGCTGGTTCTCAGACAGTCAGATCAGCAATGGATTCAGAGCAGTTCAGGATACGCAAGAATGTCGTCAGTCAATCCAGCTCAAACAAACAGAACAGCAGCAGGAACTAGCGCTAGGTTCAGGTACACCACGAAAGGGCACCCGACTGCTGACCTGACAAAGTATAAAAAGGGCTGGCCCTGGGTGGAGTCAGGTTCAGAGACCAATAAGAATGCAGCAACTAAAACAAGGAAGTAAGAATGTCGCCGGCCCACAGCCAGGATCATGGGCACTGTGATACCAGACTAAGGGGCCACATACCCACACACACACCAACCTCCCAGCCTTGTCTACTACACTGGAAGTCAAAGAACCATAAGTGCTGACCTCCCAGGAGTCCTAACATTGTTTATTTGTGCTGGTAGCAATAGAACCACACACACTGACTATGCCTCGCTGCCAGAATTCTTGTAAAAAGGAGGAAAATAAAACGGTTCTCTTGATAAATTTATTGGCAGTAGTGAAAAGATGAACATTTAATGTATTTTCTATGATTTTTGAGAGCTATGCGGGAAATTGCTAGTTTTCTGCATTTTCCAAGGGAAGTTGACTTTTTACCCACCTCTATTTAAATAGATACATGTGACTAAAAGCTGTGTAGGTAACAAATTCACTTTAACAAAGTAATGATGTGCTATTAATTTGATGTTGTGCTAACTGTGCAACATTCTAAGCAGAAATTACCTACCCTAGCCTTTTCTAACTCCACTTTCCTAGTCCTGTCCCACCCACTCCCTCTTCCTCCCTCTGACTTTGTTACTTTCTAGTAGCTGTATGTTTTATTTTTAAATTTAAAGAAGAGAGGGTAATCAAAATATCTCCATTAACTAACCAGCTCCACTTGCCAAAACACAAGCTTTTACTGCTGAAAAATATTGATTACTTTGTGTGACCAGCTGCCTTGAGGATTGGTCACTTCAGTTCTACTATTAGGAAGTGTGGAAAGCAAATTAGTTTGTTACTTTATTCCTTTGGGATTCCTATTTCTAGAAGATAGACTTGATTTTTTTGTAACAATATTACTGTAAAGAAGCTAGTTTCTTTTTCAGTGCAACTGTAGTTACGTGAGCTGTTAAAGTGTGATACATGGATAAAAATCTCATCCTGACAAAAAATATTTAGGCCTCAATTCAGTTGTGTGTGATAAAACAGCCAGTAGGGCTAAATTGTCTACCATCCGAAATAAAAAAATGTCTAAGTCAGTATTCAGTTGTCCGACCAGGTGAAAGCATAATGGACGTTAGGTCACAGAAAAGGACTCTTGGCCAAACGTCCATTTTGTTCATTAAGTTCCCAAAACTCACTCTAAGTAGTGAGAATAATGGGAACATCAAAGGAAAAAAGCTAACGATCGTTGCCTGAGATACTTTCAAGCACCGAACGTTAGCTCATCTGTGTTACACTTAACTGTTATCCACCATCTTCTAGCTTTCTTCTTCTTTTTTTCTCTAATCTTCATCTTCTATCTTCTCTCTGTCTTCTTCTTTCTTTCTCTCTTAATCTGTTCATTCCATCATTCCTGTGAAATAAAGAAAAAAGACACAGTAAGTGTGTGCCCAAACATAAGTCTAACATCTGTGCGTAGTTTAAACAGTGCATAGATGTCAGAGTTAGATATATAGAGAATGCCAACAGAATAAAATAATTGCCCCATTAATCTGCTAAGAAGTAAAATATGTACTCCCAAGCAAAAGTGAAATTCCGTGCCCAAAAATGATGGAAAAGAAGCATCCACAGTGTAGCTCTCCAACAGGCCACTAAGAACAGAGTGGCAAGGAGAGGAATTGCTGACACTGGTCATATAGCTTAGAATAACATATTCAACAATAACAGTCATCTATGAGATACCCTGTCAAGAGCCACAACCATCATCAAAACTGTTCCAGGTGTTATAACCAAAGTACTCGAGAGACAGTAGTTATCTAGATTGGTCCGTAAAGAGAGAAAGGGATTGTGACACATCCTTATGCAGCCTTTGTGGGGTATTTACTCCTCAGACACCTGAGTTGTTAATGCTGGAATCTGGATCTAGACCCATTACACACACACACGATTGCCATATCTTTAGTATTATCACACAATCAAAACAATTTCTAAGAACCACTTGTGACTTTTATTTGTCTCTATATTTACATTTATACAAGAGACAACAAGGAAGGCAATGCAATGTTTTATTTGGTTATCCTAAGAGTGTATGAACATTTACATTTTCAAAAAGCATTTCAAATCTCTTGACTTTGAAATTAGCCCCAATACAGTACATATGCATAATACCATCTATATTCTCCTGCTGACAACACTGAAAATGTAATCCTTTTCCAGCTATGCATCTTATTCTTTTTTCAGCTTGTGTTTTTGTTTTTTTGTTGTTTTTTTTTACAGTTTCAGTAAATAAATAATATCTATGCATTGTAACTAAAAGGAGCAGCTAGAAAATCAGAGTTACTAAGTACAAGACATGGAAAAATTAGGAACCGATTGAAAAAGAAGAGTCTAATATATTATTTAGGTTTTTTACTTGGTAAACCATGTTTTACCACCTTAGCAATTCAACTTAAAAGCATGCCAGAATTGACCCATTAATTATGACATGTTTTAATTGATGTTTTTGCACTGAAGACATAATTTGGAAAATCTAAATGCACCAAGTAAAAATTCTCAGTTTTTATTATGAAACATAAAATCTAGTATTGCATATATGTTCTGAGAGAAGACATTCATGCTTTTTTCCGGGGATCCAAATGTAAATTAATTGAGCTAAAATAAGAACATTTCTGATTACAAGTGTACTGGGCACTAATCACAATTATCTGACTTGCTTTTACCTCTCAACACAAACAACACAAAGGACATTAAATAAATGTTCTTGGAACATGCATTAAAAATCATGATTAGAATTATATTTTAGGAATATAATGCATGAACAATTTTACCATATCCTAGCTTTGAGTATGTAATATTTAGTTATAGCATGCTTTTTAATTTTTGGTGTTAGTGTTTCTTTCAAGGAAACTGTTTTACAGAAGATTGACTTCCCAAAACATCACTTTTTTGCAATGTTATATATATATATATATATATATATAAATATATATATCCTATATAATAATTTGCTAAATTGTTTGTCAGAAGCCGTCATGCACAGCAGAGAGGGCTGTGCGCGCTGCAGTCATGCGCACTACAGAATGCCTGCGCCTGAAAATGGATCAGGGCTCCGAATTCAAACCATAGTCCTCGACAACGGTTTGAATTCGGAGCGCCTCACTCCGTGTCAGCCGCGGTGTGTGGTCTCTACTGTGCATGACTGCACTGCGACCGTTGCTGGGTGGCACTGTGGCCCTTCAACTAGTGTATATATATATATATATATATATATATCTTTCATGAGGGTTTAAATGCACTCAGTGTAGATATAATGAGTTGACCTGTGCACACATTGAAAGAATCAAATGACACATACAGTTTTGGGGTAGAGAGATGACCTCAAACAAGGTTATTTTTTATTGAATCAACATTTCCACCAGCAATGTGGACTTTATAAGAATTGCAGGCTGAATTGTAGGTTCAATAAATGTAACCTTTCTTGTTATTTATAAATATATATAGAATATACTGACCCAATACAGCAGTGCAACTCTCAGTTGAATTTCTTCTGGGTAAAATTATAGTTTATTCAGTCATGAAACCAGCAACCACTTTCCTTAAATAACTTATTGCATTTGTTTAGACCTCAGAATGATCCATTTTTGAAACTGTATTAAATATCTACAGTAGGACAAGAGCAGAGAAAAGACTAGGAAGAGTTAAAGAATAGTATTGAGAGTGAAATGATAGAAGAGATGAAAGGATGAAAAGTCATTAGAACAGGTTGTATGGCATTCAGAGATATAAGTATAGACATAAAACATTAATTGAGGAAAGAAGTATAACCCTCTGAGGACCCACACAGGTCCTCTAGGTGTTAAGGTGGAATGGGTATATATAGGAGTTTATTAATACAGTACACTGTTGGGGCAAGGAAGAAACTGGAGGAAAGAAAATAGTGAGTGGATAACAGAAATGGACTAGCAGAGAAGAGAAAAGGCTGAAAAGAAAGGACCGGAATGGGAATTTTAGGGAAATAAACTGTTGCAAAGAAACATATTACTTTATGGTATAAGATGTAGTAATGAGAAGACTTAAGACACATTTTTATCCCCTTAAGGACCACGTGACATGTCACACGTTTGTTGCCTTAAGAACTGGTGACAGTCATAGCATGTCATGTACATTTTACTTACAGCGCTCCTCCAGTCTCTGAAATTGAAATTGTCCTCTATGTAGCAGGGATATTCATGGTTTAGGGAAGTAAGCTTCACATCTATGTACAATATCTGTCTGCTTCTATGGTAGTGACTCTGTGATGTTTGCTCAGATAATAAAAATGAAGGTTAAATGAAGGTGAAAATTTAGCAACTTTTGTTTACTCTAATCATATATAATAGTGGTAGGTAAAGCATTCCTTAAAAGCTATCAACAAATTTTCCTACCTTAGTTTGTGAATCGGTTAGCAGCTAAGTCAATTTAATGCATCTGTATGCTCAATAGCCACTGTTGTTAGCTTTTAACAGGATAGTAATGTTTCACAATAAAAGCATCTCCAATTAATCTTCATAGTATTTGCACCATGGAGAGTGTTATGTCAATACTGTCAGAGTTGGAATTCAAGAGTAATTGAAAGATAAAGTATTCCCCCTCCCACCCTTTTTACTAATGTAACACTGCTCACCACAGAGCAGCAAGACTATCCAGATGGATCACAGAGAGGGACAATCTACAGTGAGCATAAGGAAAAAACTGAAAAATCTCTTAAGGGGGCAGGGTTTTCCTTATGCTCACATTAAGAAGACTGTCCCTTGCTGTGAGCTGTCTGGTCCCAGGGCCAGATTACACATCTAAGGGGAGGTGGATTACACTAATTAAAATGGGCAGGAAGGAGATACTTTATCATTCAATTTATCTTGAACTACAACTACAGTATTGAAATAACACTCTCCATGAATGAAATACTGTGAAGATTAATTGAAGCCCCTGTTATTGTGAAACATTACTATCCCTTTAAGGACCAGGGTGGTACAGAATGAGGCTAGTTTATAAAATACACTTATAAAATGAACTATGGTAACGCATGCATTCAAAAAATCTTTATTTTGCTATTTTATTTTTATTTGCATTGTGCTTGATGTTACTTGTAGTAAATGTATGTGTGCAGAGAGGATTCACCATTTCTTTTAATCATTTCTTAAATATACCCATTGTCTTCAGCTGAATGTGGAGCAACTGTCACTGGAAATGAAGGAACACTGCTGTCTCCAAATTTCCCTTCAAACTATGAAAACAACCATGAGTGTATTTACAGAATCGAGACACAGGCTGGAAAGGGAATACACCTAAGAGCTAAAATCTTTCAATTGCAAGATGGAGATATTCTAAAGGTAAAACTAAATTCTGTATATTCTAATTTAATATAATTTTATCTAGGAGAGAATTAGAGCAGTGCAAAAATTAGGGCATATAAAATACATAGAGATTGATTCCCTAAAGGTATGCAAAAACACTTCGTTTTACTGTTTATTAACTGCTGCTATAATAACACTAGACTCACTGAACTGGCTTTTCATGACTATTAACATATTTTATTGCATTAATAATAGAAAAAGAAATAACCCGTGAGTACTATTTGTTCCTACAAAACACAGGAATGATCAATTTGTGAAAATAAAATGTCTTAGTTATCCCTCTTTCTTATTGCTTGCATTAATAACACAAAATCTCACTGCCAATGAAAAGAAGATTTTACAAATGACATACTTGAGGAAATACTCTTTCATCACTCATATCACTTTCTGCTTCCCCTTATCAGTCATGCAACTCTTTAAAAAAAATAAAATATCTGGTAGTGCTAATGCACCTCTTTACGGTCCTTTTAGTAAGATGATTACAACTATATTGACATTTCTACATGTTTCTAAAATAATTTTTGTTAGCAATGAAAATTTTCTGAGGAATTGCTGACTGGACATCACTGACAATTCAATAAATAAATCTTGATATGGAAGTTAGTAATCTAGTGATACTGATTTTCAAGGTGTGATACAAAATAATAATAATGGCATTGAACTGAGCCCCAGATTTTATGATAAATAAATCTGAATACTCGTTTAAAAATTATGATTTCTAAAATGGAGATTACACAAAATGTTTAAGAATACATCATATCATGTATGTTAAATAGTTAGTCTAGATACAGACTTTTTGATAATTAAGCATATTGATATGTATGCTGCAACTGCTAGTTTTAGTTATATGCAGCAAATGTAATATAATGTGAAGTGTTATGGATCGTACACCTTGTTGATGCACTTGACTATATGAATGAATGAATGAGTGACTGAAAATAATGATACTGCAACAGAATGTTATGACAAATACTAAAAAGGTATATAACAATGAACTATTAGGAATATGATGTATCACATTTTACACATGTTAGGGTATAGGTGGTTAGTTGGATTACACCAATTAAATTTTTCTAGTATTTGTTTTTAATTTATATTCATTATCTTTATTCTATTATTATTTTATTATTTATTGGGTTATTTTATTATGTGAGTTATGATTTTTTTCAATGATGTTTTCCCTTTGAGGATGTTTGTAGGGATGGGCAAAACTTTCCGGCTCAAACTGAAATCGGCAATAAATGGCACTTTCCTCTTGGTGAAAAATTTTGTGTGAAAAATGCTAATTTTCCACTTTTTTCGCCCATTGAAATCAATGGGAACACAGAAGTTATACACAACACATTACAAATAATATTTTATTTCCCAAAGGCAGTGTATAAAAGGGGCATGAGGGTGCCTGTGTTGGTGGGGTGTGGGGAAAGAATCCATTGAACAGGGACTGTTTTTAGATGGTTGTTTACTGGGATTGGGGGGCACTTAATAAAAAAAGAAATCCTAAATAAAATAAGATAAAATAAAAACCATAAGACATGGTATAAAGGGGTCTGAGGAGGGTGCCTGTGTTGGCGAAAGACTGAATCATTTGAACAGGGAATTTGTTTTGGGGGGCTTCCTTGACTGCTATTGGGGGGACAGTTAATAAAAAAATAAATCAATACGACAAAATAAGACATTTGCATTTAAAGTGACAGAGACAGGAACCCACTGACATAAGCTGTCACTGTGGTGGACTGATACTTGACTTGATAGAGTATTTTGTAGAGGATGATTTGTTTGATTTGTTGTTAGAGGCCTTTGTAGGACTTAGACTTATTAGAGGCCAAAGCCCTGAAGAAACATTGATTTGTAGGACTTAAGCTTGTTTGGCACAAGCCCTAAGGAAACATTGATCTGTAGGACTCAAGCTAGTTTGGCACAAGCCCTAAGGAAACATTGATTTGAAGGACTTAGGCTGTTAGAAACAAAGCCCCCAAAAATTGTTTATTTTTTTGTAGGACTAGTTTTTTTTTTTTTCAAAACACAAGCCCTGAGAAAAAAAATGCCCTACTGGCCTAATACCAGCAGGTCATGTTGGCTACTGGTCAATGTCAAATATCCTCCTGAGTTGCAACTGCTGTTCATACTGCAGTTGCTGAGTTGTTTAAGCAGCAGGATGATTAGGCAGCTGAATGGGAGTGGGATCAACAATAGCAGTAACATGGAAGATGGATGATGAAGGTTCCACTTGCCACAACTGGCTCCAGTGATGAGCCTGAGGCAGTAGCAGAAGAATAAGTAGCCCCCAGTATATGTCGAGAAAAGAACAAGTTGACCTTTAAATCTTCTCCACCTGTCCCTCCTCCAAAATCATCATTTGTGTGTTGTTATTAGAACATATATTTTTCCCTTGAGAACATGAACTGTGGCTTCCATCAGCAATTGCAATGTGCACAGTGTGTGTGTGGGGTAAATAATATCTGGGGGCACAACTGTATCCAAACACCATGACACCCAAAACCAAGTACTGCTGCTGTACCTGTACCCCTTGTCCAGGCCCCACTAAGGACACATGACAACTTGCTGACAGTTTAACAGTAATAATGAACCCTCCCTGCCACCATCTTAGCATATTTTGCAGGATGGAATCTCCTCAGATGCCCCTTCATGCACTAATTGCGATTCTCCTCCAGCACACTGGCATGTGTGGTCAGTGCACCACACAGTGTGCAATGGGTAGAGATGAACTACCACATCCCAACATCAACAGAGTGGCTATCATTTGGCGGGGGAGGTAATGAACGAGGTGGATTGGCAGAAGATGTAGTTACCCTAGAAGGTGATGGCGAGTTAGTTGTTTCACTCGTCATGGAACTTCCAATCTCTGCCTGGGTTGTTCTATTCTTCCTCCTCTTTGATCTCCTTCTGACCTCTTGTTGCCTTTCTGGAGAGTCAAGGACAGCAAAAGTGGTGCTTGATTTCTGTGGTAACATGTCTGACGTAAATGTCATGGTGTCTGTGTTTCATGTGTGATATCAGGGCGCTTGTGCCAATGTGTGTTCCCTCCTTTCCTCTTTTCACTGACTTGTCACAAATTGTGCATTGTGCCATTGCTGATGACTGCACTGTGCCTGCCCCAATAGAAAAATAGCCCCACACCCATGATGACTTCAGGAGGAAGGGAACAGATGGAGAAGAATTGCATTTTTCTTCTTGTCCTCCACATTCCTCTTCATTGTCTGTGGCAGTGGATAATGTTGCTTCTGTTGCTGCTACTGCCTCAGATTCAGCACTGCAACTAGGATCAGGAGTATTGCTACTGCTGGCAAGTGGAACCTGTCCTAGTCCCGCATCACCTGTTGACCCATTCTCACTGTGTCCACAGTGGTCTGTGGCACACTAGCCTGCTCCTCAGCATCCTGCTGCCCTTGCATCTCAGCATCAGAAGGAATTAGAGCAGTTGCAAATTCCTCTACCTCCAAAATGTCATTGCTAGTGGTGGTGGTGATGCCCATCCTCATCCCTGTCTCCCACTCCTTCTCAGTTTCTGCTAAAAAGGCCATCAATGTCTCTTCCACCCCAGCTTCTCCAGCATCATCATCACCACCACCACCACTAGTCCCTACATGCTGTTGTTGCTGCTGCTCTATTCCACTGCTGCTTGGAGGAGGTGACAAGCAGTAACAGCAGGAACAGGCAGCCGATCTGTGCCCCTGCTGGTGGTGATGGTATTAATTCTGAGCCTGCTCTCCCCCAACACCATTTCTTGGCCTCTTAAGGATCATGTTCAAGTTGGACACTGTAGTGAAGGGAAGGGGACTCCCAGAGGCAGAGGAATGGTGTGGTCTGCCTTGAGCGCTAGTCTGGATGCTCTCAAATGTTTCCCCTACCACTCCGGCTGCTTCACCATTACTTCTACTACTACTAACACCAACTACATCAAGTTCAGCTGCAGAGTCTTCCTCCTCAGTCTCACAGTCACTAGTAATATCAGGATATTTTTGATTACCCCCTCCTTCACACCTAATGCTAACAAGCTGCTGGACCTTACTAGCAATAGTACTAGCACTGGCAGGACTGCTTGGGAATGGCAAGTGTGATTTAGGGTCCCTTGCTGCCACACTTGGCATCATTTTCTCCCCCCCCCCAGAGTACTACAAGAAACACTAGCAGCAGGCAAAGTATTGGTGGCAACAGGTTCGGCACTGGCAGCAGGTTCAGCACTGCCAGCAGGGGCAGCAGTGGCAGCAGGTTTAGCACTAGCAGCAGGTTCAGCACTTACAGCAGGTTCAGCACTGGCAACAGGTACAACACTAGTGGCTGCAGGTCCAGCAATGGTGGCATTGGCAGCAGGGGAAGCACATCTGGCAGCAGGTACAGCACTAGTGGCTGCAGGTACAGCAATGGTGGCACTGGCAGCAGGGGCAGCACGTCTTGCAGCAGGTACAACACTAGTGGCTGCAGGTACAGCAATGGTGGCCCTGACAGCAGGGACAGCACGTCTGGCACAGGTACAGGCAGCTGACCTGTCCTGCTCTCACTAGTACTACACTTTTCTCCCTCCCTTTGCATTTGCGTTTCTTCCTTCCTTCCCATTCCCTTTTCTCCCTTCCTTCCCTTTTCTCCTTTCCTTCCCATTCCATTTTCTCCCTCCCTTCTCATTAAATTTCCCATGATCCCTTGGGTGATTTAGGGGGATTGGACAGCATTGACTTAGTACTGCTAGTCACTTCCTCCTCCTCCTCCTCAGACTCAGTGGACACATAAGGGTCCTTCCAGTTCCTCTTGTTGCTGCTCATAGTGATAGCAGTTACTATGAGCCTCTCCTGCATCAATTTTTCCAAAATATCACAGCAGAACAGCACAGCACGTCTATCTTGCTCTGTAGCTGCTTCTATTGTGTATTTCTTCAGCGAAAACATCACGTTTTTATAGCAGAAGTGCGAAAACAAAGTAAAACAATGGGTGGAAATTTTCTATCCTTTGAGATAATGGCCAAAGATTTTGGCCAAGGGGCGAAAGATGCAAAAATTTTAACCTCTAGTTTTAAAGCAGATTTTCAAATGAAAAAGTAGATAACAACATGTTTTTTGCAAAATTTCTCGCGGGAACACGGCAACAACTTACGCCCATCCCCATTGATGACCTGTTTGTATCATGGCAAGGGAACTTATCAACCTTGGAGAAATTCATTAATATTCTGAACACCAATGACTTTAACTTAAGATTGACTCATGAAGCAAGTCTAGATACTATAAACTTCTTAGGTATAAAAATGTATCAAAATAAAGATAATAGACTTGCAAGTGATTTATATTGCAAAAGCATGGCAACCAACAGTCTATTGCATTTCTCCAGTAGTCGTCCAACTGTTATGAAAAAAAAGTATACGCACTGGAGAGCCAAAGCACTATCCACTAGATTCTATAATTGTGGATACAGTAAATCTAGTGTAAGAAAAGCTATAAACCTGCACTTTACTCTTCAAGACCATTCTTGTTATATAATCAGGAAAAGAAACCGCCCATCTCTGAAATGCAACCCAAATTTATCACTACATGTAACTGCCATTGGCAAGGAGTTGAGGAAATTGTTAATAACAATCTATTTATTCTTCAAACTGATGAAGATTTGAAGGATTTATTAGGAAACAGGATTGAGATTATAGACGTTCACCAAATCTGAAGGTTCCTCTGGTCCCAAGCCATTTTTGTAAAAATAAAAACTTTGAGCCCCCAGTTAAAGAGTCTTTTCCATGCAGAAATTGCATTTACTGTCAACATATGGTAATTATGAAAGATTATATTGATAGATTTGGTAAGCATCCTATTACTGACTTTATCAATTGCCAGAGCACTGAGGTAATGTATTGCCTTGAGTGCTCATGCAAACTTTATGTTGGCAAGACTATTCAACAAGTTAAAACTAGAATTAGAGAACATGCATGTAATATTGTATACGCACATACAGATTTACATGAGGGAAAGAAAATTGTAACATCTTCAAAGAAAGAAAAAACAGGAGAGGCGCCTATAGTGTATTACCAGAGTTGGTAAGATGGCTATCACGGTTCCTTTGACTCCTTGTCACTCTCTGTTGTGGTGCTCTTCCATTGGCAGAGCTTGATTGGCCTGCCCAGGGTGTCCCTTTATATACTGGGTCTATGGCACCTGTGAGGTGCCCTTTCGTGGTGTTCTTGTTCCTGCACCATTGTTGCTGTGTTCCTGCGTTCCAGTGTACCGACTTGGCCCATCTGACTACTCTGCTGTTCCTGCTCCATGATTGACCCAGTTCTGGCTGACGTTCCTGCTCCGTGATTGACCCGGTTCTGGCTGACGTTCCTGCTTCGTGATTGACCCGGCTCTGGCTGACGTTCCTGCTCCGTGATTGACCAGTTCTGGCTGACGTTCCTGCTCCGTGATTGCTTCCGCTGTTCCTGCGTGATTTTGATCTCTTGTCTGGCGACATTCTGAACTGTGCTTGTAGTGTTGCACTGAATGATCACGCTTCCTCTGCTGAGCTGTGGCCTCTGTTATTGAGCCTGTCTGTACACTTGCAGAGCTTGTTGCCTCCGTTACCGAGCCTGACAGAGAATACTTGCTGAGCTGTTGCCTCCTTTACCGAGCCTGTCAGAGAACAATTGCTGTGCTTGTTGCCTCCGTTACAGAGCCTATCTGTGTACACTTGCCAAGCTTGCTGCCTTCGATTCTGAGCCATTTAACACTTGATGAGCTTGTTGCCTCCATCACCTAGCCTATCAGTTTACACTAGCAGAGCAGTATCTCCAACTACGGTGCTCGTTTCCTTGCAGTCGTTTCACCACGTGGTGCTATTGGGCATACCATTAGCTCTTGCAGTGTGTTGCTCCATTTCGGCACCGGAAGGGTGTCTTGGCTCTGGTCTCCTATTGCTCACAGTGTTGTACCATTATACCGCACCAGGAAGTGCGTTTGGCTCACATTATATTTGCTTGTGCAGTGTCTCCTCCGTTACCGCACCTAAGGGGTGCTCTTGGCTTTGGTCCCATTTGCATATGCAGTGTCTCCTCCGTTACCACACCTAAGGGGTGCTCCTGGCTCTGGTTCCATTGGCTCTTACAGTGTCTCTTTCCCGTTATTGCACCCAAGTGGTGGTATTGGCTCTAACTCCAGTCAGTCCTTGCTATACTATTGGGCATATTACAATACAGCTATCTGGTAGTGATCCAGTTCAGTCGCACTGCTAGCGCTTGCCTATTGCCCTACTACTGGGACTGTTTATATTCACTGGGCGTTGGCTAATCACCACAACAGAGACTGATTATTTCTATTGGGTATTAACCCTTTTACCTTCATTGATTCTGTTGAGTGCTATTTGCTCCTACTATATTGGGCGTGTACTACATCCATTACTTGTCTATACCTGTGATTACCTATTCTGGCCCCCAGGGGCACTGTTCCTTATTTTTACCTCAATAAAACTGTGTTTTATTTTTAACCTTTGTCTGAGTGTCGTAAAAACCGTAACAATGGCAGAGTGTATATACACAATAGATCAACTCATATTTAAAAACAAAAAATTTCGTAACCGTTCTGATCTTGCTAATATTGGCTTTTTTGTATACTGATAGTAAGGGTTTGATAAAGCAGCTACTGCTGCGAAACGCGTACTCTTTCTAGCGCTTTTTATTAATAAAATTGTATTATTCATCGGTATTTTTTATTTTTATGATCATATCGACATTTAGTATTTCTTTTTTCCTGTTTGGATTTCTGTGGAATATCATTGGAGTTCCTGTTCCTGTAATTTGGAGATTGGTTCCGGTGGAGGACGTGAATAGTGGACATCATATACCTTTACAGGGACGGGTAAAGTACCCTGCAGGCTTTTTAAGTTGGTGACAGGTATAAGCCTGATTACTAACCTTTATTAAATGTGAGTTGATCTATTGTGTATATACACTGTGCCATCTTACCAACTCTGGTAATACACTATAGGCGCCTCTCCTGTTTTTTCTTTCTTTGCATATTTTACTTCTACTTTGTGGACGACTGTGGAGGAGTGGAGCAGCCTGAGTTTACTGCTGGAGGGGAGCAGTTCCAATTATACCCCCAAAAAGCTCATATAGCTGAACAACACATATGTGTTAGTGTCAGCCACCTATTTTGTAAGTGCAATTTCAATGGTGGTGGTTGTTTTTTTTTTTTACTATTACGTTAATACAATAGGAGCGCCTCTTGTTTTTTTCTTTTCTTTTTTTCTTTTGTTTTTACAAAATTGTAACATCAGCTGCTAAACATTTTTTGGAAAAACAGCAATCTGACCCTAAACAATTGAAAGCTCGGGCTTGCAAAAAGTCACATTAGGTCTTCGTTGAGGAGACCTGGATAGTGATCTATTAAAAACGGAGAATAAATTTATTTTTTTGCTAGGCACTATGACCCCATTGAGTGTCAATGAGGAGATGCAACTTAGTGAACACATATAAGTAATGTCATCACCTACTTTTATGTTTGATTATGCTAGGTTGGCAGATATTTCAATTTAATTCATATGTATAACTCCATCGCCATATAAATATATCTATATATATATAAAAGAATAAGCCTCATTGCATAATTTATGGTACCTCACACACAGAACATAATTTATGTCTCCTCAGAAAACAAACACACATTGAACAGAATGCCTCATTAAATAATTTATGTCTCATTAGGAGACACAACTCCAATTGAGTGATTCAATGGGGACATAACTGCTCCCATTGGGTGATACAATGGGGGCATGTTTATCATAGAGGGAGTTGACCCGCCCCCTCCAGCCCACCCACCACTATCCAACTGACAAAAAAAATATAGCTGCCACTTGCTCCTGAAGTAGGGGATATCAATAACTTCTCCCGGTCCACACACACACTCTCACTCAGGATCATGACCCCACAAACACACTGTTTCATCTCCCACAGATAACTGTAACCCTCCATACACTCTGTGTCACCTCCACAGATAACTGTAACCCTCCATACACTCTGTGTCACCTCCCACAGATAACTGTAACCCTCCATACACTCTGTTTCAGTACGATGGTGTAATGTTTCCATAAAATAGAAACTCAGGGATAAACTTAATAGCAACTCTTTAATTTAACGCTTTCATCTCTTCAGTCAACCTCACTAACTGTCTGTTTTCAACTGTCACTCCTCCACTTCCTGCTTTCTGATTCCTGCCCTATCTTCTTAAAGGGACATAGATGCTTTGTTGTATGTTACAGAGGGCAAGCCTCAAACACCACTTTCTATTTGTTCCCTCAGCATATTGCTACGCTGCCTCAACTGAAGAGCCACCGTGTGTTATAAATGCTATGTTACCTCAACTTAACCCTTTGAGTGCCAGAGGGGTACGCAACGCTTTGCTAAGCAATGCGTTGCGTACCCCTCTGGCACTCAAAGGGTTAAGTAAGGAGGAGTTACTGCTCCCATTGGGTGATTCAATGGGGGAGTGATTTAAATCATGCAGGGAGTTGGCCTGCCCCCACTATCCAGCCCGCCCACCACTATCCAAGTAACTGAAAAAACAAAATGGCTGCCACTCAGACACAAACATATCAGACAAAAACACACACACACTCACACTCAATCACACATATTCAATCACACACTCTCACTCACACACTCACACTCAATCACACACACACTCTCACACACACTCTCATTCACACACTCAATCACGCACACTCAATCACACACACTCACACTCTTTCACTCGCACTCTCTTTCACACACTCACTCACACACTCTCGCTCAATCACACACTCACACTCTCACACATTCTCAATCACGATCTCAATCACAATCTCAATCACACACTCACACTCACTCTCATACACCCTCTCACTCACACTCATTCACACTCACACACTCTCACACTCACACACTCACTCAATCACACACACTCACTCAATCACACACACTCACTAACACACTGACACAATCACTCACACGCAATCACATGCAATCACTCACACGCAATCACTCACTCTCGCACTCACACGCACTCACTCACACCCCGGGAGCCAGCACGATCCCCCTTCCGCCATAGTCTCACTCACACTCACTCACACTCACTCACACCCCAGGAGCCAGCACGATCCACCTTCTACCATAGCATGTGCAATTACCACATGCATTTCAACTACATGAATGAATGCCACTCACTCACATTCACACACACTCACTCACTCACACCCCGGAAGCCAACACGATCCACCTTCCACTATAGTATGTGCAATTACCACATGCATTTCAACTATATGAATGAATGCCACAGTGCAGTCATAAGTACAAACACAAACTCATTACAATGACACATAAGTCACCCCCTTATGACTCACTTCTGTGTGTGTGTGTGTCTGTGTGTTCCTCACTGTGTGTGTTGCATGTCTGTATCACACTCTATATGTCTGCATGTTGTGCATTGCATGTACGTGTGTATGACTGTGTTGCTCTTTATGCATCTCCGCGCATGTGTGTGCATTTGCGTGTGTGTCTCTGTGTGTGTTTGTCTTGCATCCGTGTGTGTGCATTAATTCCCTATATAGCCTGACATCTGTCATCTGTTCTTATATATTCGCAATTTTGATTACTCTTTCTCCTTTATCTGTAACATACTATCTATGGTGACTCTCATATACACTGTGTTCCTTTAAATTGTATTGCTCACTTTCTCTGTTTTCTAAAGTTGTTGTTGTGTTTATATGGGGTTAAAATTTCTTACATACTTTATTGATTGCAACTCCCCTTTCTATCTAACCAATTGTAAATGGTTTTGAGGCTTTAAAAAGACCGCTTTTACTGGCATCCTTCAGATTCATGCTACTGTGAACAAGTTAATGCAAAACGATCGTCTGTTTTATTTTGGAAGCTGACTTAGTAGTAGGCATTCCTGTATAGTGTCTTTATGTTCACTTTTAAAAAAACAATATAATGCTATTCTGATCCACGTGTGCTAGTGGTATGAAGTACCAGTGCACTATTGCAACAAATGATGTATTAGGTTGGGATTTAGGGTTTTTTTTTCTCTTTTTCGGTGAGAATCAGTAGTTGCTTCTTGCAACATAGCAATTTTTAAGTCCTCTACTCGTAGGTTAACATTTTGCGTTTATTGGAACTAGCAACACATTTTAGATGGATCTCTTTGGCAATTAGATAGGGCACATATCTATGCATTCAATTAGCTGTCACATACACTTGGTCTGCTTAATATAGTGAAACCATATGAACTGTGCCACTTTATTCTATATTGTAGTATTAATGAGACGTTGATGTACGGACACTTTGTAATAACCGTCTAAACACGTAGCCCTGTAACCAGGTATAAACCCTGTTACTGGTTGACCTATTTGTATTATGCTCAACTGTCAATGCTAATGAGTTGCAACTAAACAGACAACATAACCACTTAAAGGAGACAGATCTTCATGGTATTTTGAACATCATTGTATAATGTCTTATAAATCTAAAAACATACATGTGCAATCAATCAGTGAATGGTTATCAAGAGATTTATGTTTTCTAGCTAACAATATATTCATGTCCTACCAGTCCTGAAAACACAATTGAGACAGATCTTGTTTGCAATCTGGAATCAGCCCCAATGACAATTTATCAGGGTACATATATTTTGCACTCAATGAAATACCCTACATAGTTTTTTCACACCAAAAACACAATCTTTCTTCAAATATAGGTGCGTAATTAAGTGGGGTTAAATAAAATGTGCTATCTCTGATATCCAAACCGTTCAATCTGAGTTAACAACTACATTACAAGGAACACTAAGATATATTGACATAGGATTAAGTTAATGGTACAATAACAATTAATGAGTTATTGTAGAGTATTGCCAAACCCTATAGACACGTAGTGTTTCAATGCATGTAGTAAGGTGATCTGTAAAACCCAGGTATCGGTGGACTAATCTGAAATTTGCCTCATAAAAAAGTGTGATTATATCACTGGTAGGTTGGTAAACAGTTGCATTATGCATTTTAAAAAGACAGATTAGATAACCTGCACTATGCTCTGGTTACAATGGTACAGAAATTAATTTTGCTCTGATGAGGATTTAACCCCTTGAGTGCCAGAGGGGTATGCAATGCATTGCTTTGCAATGCGTTGCATACACCTCTGGCACTCAAAGGGTTAAAATACAGTGCATACACATTAACTTGTGTCAATATACAAATGTTAGTACTGACTTCCTTTTGTGACACACAGTGATGAATACGCCAAATTTGGATGTTTGAATAGGATAACCATAAATTGCCGGATAAATATAAGAATTCAAAGACTTTATATCCCATTTACCCAATATGCAGACTTTTATCTTTGTATCTAACCCATTTTGTAGGGTTAATTTTGTGTGTGTACATATGTATTTTTTTTTATATATTTTTTAATAATTTTCTCATATAGTCTCCCCTCCATTCTAGATTAGGAGACAGATATAGGTGAATTAGATTCAGTGTGCTCAGATTTTGCAGGGTTTCTTTTGTCTTTCTAGTTTGATTCCATAACTATTTACCCTGTGAGCACCTGTCTCTCACCAACGTGGTCTCCCTATCTATAAACTGGGATACAGTGTGGACTGGCTATACGTTCTCTTTTAAAAAAAAAAACTGTCCCTAATGTGAGGTGAAAACCACCAGTGTGTGTTAGAAAATTGGTTTCCAACACACACACTTGTGCTTAACAACAAAAGAAGATTAACCCTATGCGTACCAGTTGGGTATGCAATGCATTGTACAGCATTGCATATACCACTGGCACTCACGGGGTTATTCTCACTACAGTTAACACATCCCCTGAAAAAAAACTGACTTATAATCCTGATGTCCAGTGGGTTCTTCAGCACCCTGGTCAGCTACTGTAGGTCTTTGTATCGTCTCTCTTCTGTCTTCTTATTTGCTTTTTCTTTCTTCAGTATTATATGTTTAAGAAAAAAATAATCCAATAAAAGTTCATTTTAAAATAAAATAATGCCCCCAGGAGATGCCACAGTTAATCCTTTGAGTGCCTCAGGGGTAGCCCTCTGGCACTCAAAGGGTCAAATGAAGTGTGGCATAGCTCTCCAAAGTAATATGTTTTCAGTCTGTTTCTAAAAAAAATAAGTAATTATTTTTTGTTCAAAATAAGAATGCTTCCAAAGATGAAGAAATGTCCATTGCTGCCACAGCTGGCTCCGCTGGTGGTTGCAGGCATGTATATGGTCACAGACCTCTATATGTACCTGCACATTTCCAAAGTCCCAATGAGGGAATTTTGAACAGAGACTGGCTTTTCACATAGCCAGCCTCTGTTCAAAATGTTTGCCAGCTGCCAATTGTCTGGGATGTATGCTTACGCATTTCTCGGCCAATCTGCTTCTAGTGAGGAAACCTGCTTTGGAAGCATTTTTTTTTTTTGAGAAAAAAAATAATTACTAATAATAATTTACAAACAGACTTACAACATATTAGTTTGGAGAACTATGCTGCACTTCATTTAACACTTTGAGCGCCGGAGGGTTACTCCTCCAGCACTCAAAGGGTTAAATGTGGCATCTCTTGGGGGATTATTTTATTTATTGAAGAAAGAATAGAGAAACAAGAAGACAAAAGAGAGAAGACTGAAGAAGAGGACAGACAGTGGATGACTGTTAAATGTTAAATTTATGCGTATTAGTATAATGTTAAGGGCAGTATTGTTTAAGTGTCATGTTAGGGATAGTGTAGGGTTAGTGTTTGGGAGGTGTGTGGAGGGCGAAAGTGTTTTGAGCTTGCTCTTATTGTTTGATACTGTGTTTGACACTGTGTGAAATGATAGTTGGCTTTTTTTCCTTTGATGCTCCCACAAATCATGCTACTTAGCATGAGTTGTGGGAACTAAAATCTACAGCAAGCATATGGCCCCAACATGGGTTTTGGCCACCACAGCTTGTTGGTCCATGTGCTGGTACAGCTATAGAATAGTTGTGGTACACAAGTGGGTTTCTCGATCAGCGTTTTTTTTCCTGTACCTGCTGTTTTACTGGAGGAAACAGAATTGAGTGCAGGGGAGATCGATTAATTCAAAATATATATATAGTATATTAAATCATAGCATTCTTCGTACTAAAGACCAATATGCTAAGCACATTGTTGCATGAACACATCTTCAAATAAAAAATTCTGTTGTAATAAAGCAGAAATATATAAATACAATACTGTACAAAAGTCTTAGGCAGGTGTGAAAAATGATGTAAAGTGAGAATGCTTTCAAAAATAGACATGTTAATAGTTTACTGTTATCAATTAAAAATGCATACTGAGTGAACAAAAGAAAAATTTAAATCAAATCAATATTTGGTGTGACACCTACAAAACAGCATCAATTCTTCTAGGAACACTTGCACAAAATCATGAATTTTGTAGACATATAATCAGGGGTATGATTAAACAATTATACCAAACAGGTGCTAATGATCATCAATTTAATATGTAGGCTGAAACACAATCATTAACTGAAACAGAAACAGCTGTGTAGGAGGAATAAAACTGGTTGAGGAACAACCAAACTCCAGTAACAAGGTGAGTTTGCTGAAGTTTAACATCAAATTCATACAACATGGCAAGACAGAGCACAGCAACAAGATACAAGGTAGTTTTAATGCCTCAGCAAGGTCTCTCCCAGGCAGAAATTTCAAGGCAGACAGTGGTTTCCAGATGTGTTGTCCAAGCTTTTTTGAAGAAGCACAAAGAAACAGGCAAGGTTGAGGACTGTAGACTCAGTGGTCAGCCTTTTCCAGGAAGTGAAACACAATAGAAGAAGCTACAGAGTGATATAGATGTGCTGTGCTGTTCTGGTGTGATCTTTTCAGCAAAACTGAGACAGGAGAGGCTATTAGTGACTGCAATCATTATGAGCAAGTTTAAAAATAATAAAAGGAGGAACTGGAAGGACCCTTATCTGTCCACTTAGTCTGAGAAGGTGGAGGAAGTGACCAATACACACTCAATGCTGGCCAGTCCACCCAGATCACCCCTAGGGATCTTGAGGAAATTAATATCAAGGGAGGAAGAAGAGGGTAGTAGTGAGTGCTGCTTCTGCTGCCACCAATGCTGTGCCTGCTGCCAGTGCTGAACCTCCTGCCAGTGTGTCTTGTACTACTCAGGAGGAGGAAGGAGAAAATGATGCCAAGTGTGACAGCAGGGGACCCTAAGTCACACTTGCCATCCACAGGCAGTCCCGCCAGTGCTAGTACTACTACTACTAAGAAGTTCACACAACTTGTTAGTGTTACGAGTGAGGGAGAGGGTGATAATCATATTACTAGTGACTATGAGGAGGAAGATTCAGGGGCTGAAACTGATGTGGTTGGTGTTAGTGGTAGTACTAGTAACAGTAATAGTATAGGTGAATCAGCTCGTTCTACTAGTGTTAGTGGAGTGTTAGGGGAAGCAATTGAGTGTCTAGACTAGCCATCAAGAGAGTCCACACCATTCCCCTGCCCTGAGAGTCCTGTTCCCCTCTCGACATTGTCCAAGTGTAACATGATCCTAAAGAAGGCAGAATTGTTACCTAGCAGCAACAATACCACCACAATCACTACAAGCACAGATCAGCTTCCTGTCCCTGCTGCTAGTGCTGTCAGTCTGCCTTCTTCAGGTCACCAATAAATGGCAAGTGGGACAATAGGGGACCCTCTGTCACATTTCTTGTCACCACCTCCATCCAGAAGTGAGATGTCTGTAATAGAGCAGCAGCATGGAGGGACTAGTGGGGGTGGTGATGATGGTAGAGAAGCTGGGGAGGAAGAGAGATTGATGGCCTTTTTAGAGCAAACTGAGAAGGAATGGGAGACAGGGATGGGGATGGGCATCACCACCATTACCAGAAGTGAGCTTTTGGAATTTGCGGAGTCTGCAACTGCTCTAATTTCTGCTGCTGCTGAGTTGCAAGGGCAGCAGTATGCTGAGGAGCAGGCTAGTGTGCCACAGTCCACAGTGAACACTGTGGGAATGGGGTCAACAAGTGATGTGGGACTAGGACATGTTGTACTTGCCACCAGTAAAACTCCTACTGGTCCTAGTAGGAGGCAGCAGCAACAACAGCAACATCATCCTCTGCCCGAGACAGTGAAGGGGAATGTGGAGGAGAAGAAGAAAGAGGCAGTTCTTCTCCCCCTCTTCCCTATCCCCTGAAGTCATGGGTGTGGGACTATTTTTCTTTTGCGGCAGGACAGTGTAGTCCTCAACAATGACACTGTGCACAATTTGTGAAAAGTCAGTGAGAAAGGTAAATGTTAAATGTTGACGTGTTCAGAAATATGTTGGAATTGAGATGTTCTTCTTGATGTTGTTACTGATGCTGGTATAAACGATTTGCTGACTTCAGCGGAAAGTGGCATTTTTCTTCAATTTCAGTTTGAGGCGAAAATTTTCGCCAATACCTAACTTTGAAGAGGTGATGATGTCGATGAAGACTGATAGGGTGACTGTGTGCTTTTTGACATCTGTGCTTGCCCAGGGTCAGACTTTCCAATGGCTTTGTCAAACAGTTTATAGACAGGCACAGTGCTCCTTAAAAGTGGTGGAAGATTCAGCCTTTGACTTTCTGCTAACCTTATAGCCCTGTCACCATCCTCACTCTCAAATGCATCTGTATCTGAACAAGAGAAGGATGCTGGAGGGATATATTCTAGATCTGCATCATCATCAGTCATCATTTGGTCATCCTCAGCAGCATCAGCATCACCTGACAATTCTTGCCCACTATCCTTATATTCCTCTAAGCTTTCGGAGGTCTCAAATAATTTCTTTTTACTTTTACTGTAACAAAGTTCCCTCTTATGGGTGTTTTGGTGCTTGTTTGTCTCTCTATCTGATGCAGCAGGTGGTTCAGTTGGAACTAGTTTTGCTGGGACCTTGACAAACTGCATCCTCCCTTGGAGCAGAGGGATCATTATCATTGACTGCACACACTGCAGCAACCATTGCTGCAGTCTTTTTTTGAACTACTACTTTATCCTCATGTCCCTGCACTGCTCCACCCCTCCCCCTTACCTTTGTGCATTTTCTGTACATTATGCAACTACACAGTGTTTTTTTACTGTACGGTACACAACACAACTGATGCAGCTGTATGATGCCTTGCCTAAGACCAGTCAGCTGTCTGTCACTGTCACCTAAGATATTTCATTTTTTATTCTTTTTTATTTATTTTTTATAACTGAAAAACAAATTCAACTACTTCTTTCCCCAGACTTCCCCACCCAGCACAGAGATAATAACAGCAAGATCAGAAAGCAAATAGGTCCCTAGCTGCCTGTGTCTTGCCAGTCAGTCACATAGAATTTTGGAGTATTTGGGGGTCAACCTTCTTCCTCCCTTCTTATCAACTAGAGTGCCCTCAGACTCCCCTAATACAGAGAACAAATGTCCTACCTAAATGACTCCCTAAACTAAGCTTCAATTCCCCTTGATTTGCCTATCTCCTCTAGCTCAAAAACATGCTGCTCTCTCCTTTCACAAACACAAACACAGAGCCTGACAGCCTTTTATATGGCTGTAGAAAACATTTGTGTGGTGTAGAAATATTTTTCTTCCTATTGATTTCAATGGGTGGAAAAAGCAGGAAAAAGCAGAAAGACTGCAGTTCTCGCAGGAATTTTTTTTGCCAAGTGGAAAGTGCCATTATTCACCGATTTCAGTTTGAGGCAAAAATTTTTGCCCATCCCTACTCACAACTTTGACTTTCAGACACTTATTTCTAAACTAAAGCCCTCAGAAGAAGTTAAATTACAGTGGGAAATGTAGTACATATAGGAAATATAGGCAAAATTTTAAAATAGGCGAAAAAGATTACATTTTTGCATAGACATAAAGATAAATCTTTCACAGAAAAAGCAAAAAATCGCAAGTCATTTTTCACACATTTCTCCCACCCCTAGTCATATAGTCTGTACTCTGCTCATTTGTTCACATATCTCGTCAGGTGAACTGTAGCTCCTCCTCTTTGCTTTGCTTCCTCTGCACTATTTCTTAGTGTTAAGATTTCAGCAATGCTCTCTTTATCTCCCAAGAACTACAATGTTAATGTTTTATTGCTGTACAGGATAGATATGTTCCAGAAAACAGCTGGCTACCACCAATTTTCCTTAAATAAAGCAACTTCAACTCTCTTTACCTGTATGTCTCCCCACTAGCTCCTTTCTCTTTTTTGTTCTCAAACACAGACTGCAAACATGGGGTAAACTGACACCTTCTTTTATACTTTACTATGGTTGGAAACTCTCCATGTACTGGTGGTGCTTGGGGTCACTGGTTTCAATTAAATGAAAAAGTGGAAAAATTGCAGTTTTCACCTATTTCTCTTTTGAAGCAAAACATTTTGCTCATACCCGTCTTTTTTCCCTGCCTTTTCCAGGCCAATGGAAGTAGCAGTTTTTCACCTGCTTCTCTTGCCACTTATTTGCAATCATTTTTGCTTATTCCTCTAAAATTCCTCTAATTCAGCATTTTTTGAAATGAGCACAATTTAGGAATCACACTTCTGCCCTCATCAGAAAATATTTACCAATGTGACAATGAGATAATGTGATAAGATATTTTTCTTGTGGTATCTAGACCTATATTTGAGAGGACAGCGGTCTTGTATTTCCCTAATATGATGCTATGATATGAGGTCAATGTCATCTTTGAACACCTCAGAGAAGTTGGTGATGTTCTGTAACCTCAACCTCTGCCATTCAGAAGAGTATGACCTTTGTCAGGTATATCCTGTGTCTTGGTGGGCATCTGGCCCTTGTACTGCTCCACAGGTCCCACTGGCACCTGTGGCTGGGGGTTATCTGTTTCAGGCAGCTCAGGTGCTGATGCCTGGCCTTCTCCTTCACCTGGAGATTGCATTCTGGGTGGATCGCCAAAAGCAGCATCCAAACTTTCAACAGCTGGCAGATGGTCACATGTGTTTTGAGGATCCCTGGGGTTCCCTATCCCTCACATGTACCCTCCTCTGATGCATTTGCAAGTATTGCAGTAGAAACATGATGCTGGGAATAGCTGTCTGAGTGGACTCACTGTAAGGCTGAGGTGGGGTGTTGACCAGAAGTGGTTATCAATAACAAGGGGCCATTATGAGTGAGGGGCTTGTCCAGGTGAGTGTATGCCAGTGTGGCTGTTGTTGGGTGTGTTTGTTCTGATTGCTATTTACCTGTCAGCTGCATATGTGACGTTATGAGGTGTGGTTGATAATACAGGTGCATCTTTGTTCTTCCTTGGCTAATGATCTTGTACACATAGACTTAAGTTGCTTTGTGATTGACTGGACATAACACATTGGTATGTGTTAACCCCTGCTGGCCCAGGGAAGCCTGCAATGGATTGTTCAAATTGTTTTTGCACATCCCTTGTTACTCAGGGGTGGATAGGTTCATGTAGGTTGTCCAGGACTTCTGTGGACTGGATGAATATTTCAAGGGTTTTTCCTTGGTATTTAAAATATAACTTTCATGCATAATAAAGTGCCCCCATATCATTTTTCACATAGCATTAAGCATATCAATACTTGTATTATCCTTAATAAGTCTGGCATTATTTAGAAATCCAACTTATTCAGAGACGAACCCCAGATGACAGTGGAGACATCTTGCTGAAGAGGCATCTGTGCGTCTGCACTGTCTGTCCATGTCTTCTCTATGATTGGTAAGGAAGAGTTGCATTGTACCTTAAGGTACAGAAAGGGACTCATGGTGCAGGGACATAGATTCTTCTATGTCAAGATGTCTGTCAGTGAGTCTCCGAACAAGTTGGATTTCTAAATAATGCCGGACTTACTAAGTATAATACAAGTTTTGATACACTTAACGCAACGTGAAAAATGATTTTGGGGGCACTTTAATATGCATGGAAGTTCTGCTTTAAGGGGTTATTTTTGCAATTGTTCTCATTGTGATATGTCATACCGGTTGTGTGAGATGTTTCTAACCTACTTTTTGTTGTTTGACGGGGGGTTTTAACATTCAGTATGTGTTCTCAATGCACAACAACAGGTCAGCTTTTTAGGAAACCATTGATTAATGAAGGTGAGTAATCAGTGACTCAGTCAATTAATTGAGCTGCTAATTGTTACTGTAAACAATATGTGCTGGAAGTCACCATCATTTTTTCAAGTCTTTATAGTAAAAATTTGTGTAATGAATATGAACCAATGTTCTCTTAACTAATAACATACAAAAAGCATTGACTTTATTAACCACTCTTTTTGATGCAATTGACCAGTGTATTTTATTTTTCATATTTCATTGCAAAAGTAGAGTCTCCTCATACTCCGTGTCAGAGATGCAAGGTGACAGCTTAGCTTCCAATTTCCAATTTCCTTTTAATAGAAGATGACAGGCGGGAACAGAGTGGACATTTTCTCTTTTCTCCCTCATTGATGATCTCAGAAAAGACACACTTCACTGAAATGTCACAAACCCTTTTTTAGGCTGTATAAGTAGATTATATAAAAGTCTAAGGTTATGAAATCTCGAAGGCTAGGTTCAGATATAAATATTCATTGTATTTGAAAAAAGGCTTACAGAAATTCCAAAGATATATGATTATAGAATACCTTTGGGTTCTTTTATTTGACCTACCAAACGTAAGACTTCAAAAATTAATCTTTCAGCTGAGTAAAGCTGTGTAGAAAGGATGAATACAGGTACATATTTTCTTTTAATATATATTGAAATAACAAACTCTTTTAATTATATTTAATGATCTTTTTTATTATTATATAAGGTCTATGATGGGAATGACAGTTCTTCACGACTTCTTGGAACGTTCACAAAAAATGAACTAAAGAAATTAACATTGAACAGTACTTCAAATCATTTCTGGATAGAATTCAATACCAATGGGTCAGATACTGACCTAGGATTTCATCTCACTTACAGCAGTAAGTAGTTCAAAAGTAATAAGTATAAATCATTTTCTCACTGTATGAATGATAATATTTTTTTCTTTTTAAACAATACTCATTTCTCTGAAATGTGAAACTCTGTATATAACCTTGTGTTCTTAGAATCTGTCAAAGCTGCTGCATTCATTTACAAATCCACAGGTTCCATCACAGTACTGTTCAATAGTGGTTTTCAAATGTATGTATGAATTGCAATGCATTCACACAGAAGTTTAGAGAAGCAGCATGAGCGACGGATAAAGCAACACCCCTGTGAGGGAAGCTTTCTGTTCCCCATAGGCCATACTGCTGTGCCAATTTCTATTACTTACAATCAGAAAAACACAGAGAACTATTAGAATGTATGGTTAGCTTCTTTTCTGTTTCCTTCAACACACTTGCATTATGCATTTTGTAACCTTTTTAACATTCTTTTCTATTTCATTGAAGTAGTGTTTGCTCTTTACATTATGTATCAAGACTGTTATAATAAGAAAAATTTGGAGCAACTCTGGAGCAAACCAGCTGCAACATACAAAAATTAGGAAACATCTCATCAAATGGAGCAAAGCAATGCATTCCATACCCCACTGGCACTCAAATGGTTAACTCATTGAATGCTAGAGAAGACTCCCATTACACTGAGAAGTGTTAGAGACCTTCATAGCATTGAAGCGGTTGAAAGTCTTTGTTGGCCGCTGTGGTTTATTTACCCAAGCAAAGCTCCAGTTCTTCTTAAAGGAATAGTAAACATATTTTATTAAAAAAAAATAAAAAAATGTTGTAAGGATGTTTCTATTGAGTAAAACAAGGGTATTCATACCACTGGGAGAGTTGTAGTTCAACAGTTATTACAGGTCAAGATTTTGCATTTTACATATAAAGCAATCTTCTGTTGAAGTCATCAGGTGGTGCTGATCCCATCATTTACTAATTTACTCTGGAGAGTTATAGTCAGTGACTTACGGTTTCCCAAAGTGTAAACTACAAAAAGATTCATTCGAAAGTTATTATACATGAAATGGTTAACAACAGCCCAGACAGGTTTTCAAAAGGCAATGTTTTATTATGCATCTTTGGCAGAGCTTGGATCACTTAATATGGCATAACAAGTGATAGGAACAGCATTGTCTGATCACCACATTAGAAAACCGAATTGTAATTCTTTCAGAGACAGAAGGTTTGCCAACACATTGCAAAGCAATGTGCTGGATACTCTGCTGGCACTAAAAGTTTTAATAAAAAAATAAAAATTTTGAATTAAAATTGTCCCTACAGTCGGAGTGCTCTTGGTTTACTCAGCAGGACCTGTAACATATACATCTTTTCATAGGAAAAAATTACATGGTTTAACTATATGTTGTATATCTGATGCTATTGTTACATCGTTATTGCTTCTTTATTTTAAAGACAAAACTGATGCAATTCTGGGGCAAAACAGCTACATTTTATGTATCAGAAAACAATATAGTGGTTTTAACCCTCTGAGTACTTCTTATATGCATAGTTAGGATTGACTTGCCCCAGAATTGTTCCACTATTGCCTTGTTACAGGTCTCATAGAGTTCTTTTAAGTATTAATGACACTATATCAGCACTGACAGATGCTGCATACTGTACATAATCTGGTACATCCATATATCAAAGAGCCCATATTACAAATGTAAATCTTACTGGAATATATTTATTAGATCATATTTATTCATAGGTTGATAGCAGAGGAATAATTGTCAGCAAGGTAATGACAACATAAGTTTAAAATACAGACATTAAAAGAACTATTAATTTTATTTAATTATTACACAGTCATAATTAGCAACAATGTTGTTTTTTCATCAGTTAGTAAATTCAATCTGAAAAAGAGTAAGACTATATTGAACAATTTTAACACAATTTTTCAATTATTAATGAGCCATGAGGTTCTCAAAGTTTGGTTTTGCAGAGGACCATGGTGCTTTCATGAAACTAGAGAACATGCTAAAGAGCCTCTCATGTCTGGATTGCTTCTTTCAGACATCTGTTAAGGACATTCATAAGGTTTAAATCAGCAATTCTGGAGTACACCAAGATCACAATAGAGTAGAAATGAAAATTCCCATTGATTTAAGATAGGCCTGCATCTATCTATCTATCTATCTATCTATCTATCTATCTATCTATCTAGTCTACATTATTGTGAAGAGTGTTCTTAAAACTCCTAAATAACCTCAAAAACCTTAAAAATATACAGCTAGTTTATGATAATTAGGAATTTCTCCATGTTTGGTAAGTTCACCTCATCTCCTTCTCCTGCCTCTTTCTTCATCTAAACCCTACTGCTGATATCAAAGGTAAGCACACTGATGGAAATATAAACAAACAAACAGACTGTGTTGAGAGGTCTGAGTGTAAACTCAGCAGCTGAAATCACCAGAGGAAAAGGGATTTGGAGGAAAGACTCTCCCCAGTTGTAATAGCAACACAAGAAGCTTGATAAACACTTTTTTGTTAATATTCCTATGTGAATATCAATTAGAATAAGAGTATAGATAGTTTTGTCCTAGGAAGCACTGTCCTTTAAATAGAATAATCACAATTTGGAGATTTGTATTACAATAGAGAGGAAATGCATAGAAGTACTAAACATTTGTTATTTTTTTCACGATTCCTTTTGACCTACAAGGAGTAGTAACCAGAAAAATCAGAAAATAAATATGTTTTTTTCTGCACTCACTTTCTCTCAGTCTCTGAGATGGACAAACACAGAAGTAGTTCACTGTCAGTCTCTGAGATGGACAAACACAGAAGTAGTTCGAGACAGGGCAGGATGGCCTAGTCAAAGACTTTCGAGGCAGTTCAAATATTAAAGAGAAATAGCGGATCAAAACAGGGAGGTTCAAAGACTTAGAAGTCCTAGTGGGATGAAGATGTCGTAGACTTTGAGTTGAGTGGCGGAGAGTAGGGGTCGTAGACTATGAGTCGAAGGACGGAGAGACAGGCCGTCGCAGGATAGGGTAGTTGACTTGGCGGGAAGGTCGATGGACTACAACTTCCTAGTTGGAGATTTAGATGTCGGGTACGACCCAGTCAACTAGTTGGACAGGCGGGAGGCAGGGAGATGTCTAGTATAGAGTACCTACACCCTCGACTAGCCGGGGCAGTCACCGGAGCAACCAGTGATGGCAACACGACTCAACCAGAGAGCCTGAGGTGTAGGGTCGCTTTTAATACTCGAAGTGGCCATTATGAATATTTGGTTATGCTTTTTGGGCTGTGCAATGATCCAGCAGTCTTCCAGGAGTACATTAACAATGTATTGAGAAGTCTTCTACAGTCCTGGACGATATTTTGATACACTCTCCTGATATCGAGACTCATAGGAGAGATGTCATTTCGGAACTGCAAAAACTGAGGGAAAACAAATTATATTGCAAACTTGAGAAATACGAATTTCATAAGGACCAGGTAACCTTCCTGGGTTATGTTATCTCTGCCAGTGGTATTGCCATGGATACAGAAAAGCTCTCGGCAGTGTTACAATGGCCACGCCCGGTGGGTCTGAAGGCCATACAAAGATTCCTCGGTTTTGCAAACTATTATAGAAAGTTCATTCGTAATTTCTCATCCTTGGTCAAACCTTTGACTGATATGACACATAAGGGCGCTAACCCATCGATATGGTCTCCAGAGGCTAACAATGCTTTTGAGGCCCTGAAATCTGCCTTCTCGATGGCTCCTATATTGGTGCATCCTAACACTGCCTTGCCATTTACCCTTGAGGTAGACACTTCCGATACAGGAGTGGGGGCAGTGCTGTCACAGAGAAAGCAGCCTGGCAAACCCCTGTTGCCTTGTGGTTTCTTTTCTAAAAAGATGACAAAGGCCCAAAGTCTATATGATATAGGGGACCGTGAGTTGCTGGCCATCATCCTTGCCCTTCGGGAGTGGCGTCACCTTCTGGAGGGGACAAAGGCTCCTGTATTAATACTAACGGACCACAGGAATCTAACATACTTATCAGAGGCCAAGAGATTGTCACTTAGACAGGCCAGATGGGCATTATTCCTGTCTAGATTTAATTTTGTAGTTTCGTACCTCCCTGGTTCCAAGGACACTCGAGCTGATGCTTTGTCTAGACAGTTTGGTCTAGAGCATGAATCTGAAAGTGAACCCGTTCCAATTATCCATCCTGATCACATTTTGGCTACTATTCGTACTAGCATTACTTTTCCTCTGGGTGAGGAGATTCTGGCATCACAAAACAATGCCCCAGTCGAGAAACCCAGTGGGAAATGTTTTGTAGCTGATAATCTCCGCACTAAGCTACTAGAAGCCTACCATTCATCTAAGGCAGCTGGGCACATTCGTCGGGACCAACTGATTTGGTCAATCTCACAGTTATTTTGGTGGCCTAGTCTGAGAGCAGATTGTGCAGCCTTGGTGGAAGCCTGTTCCGTATGCACTTGTGCCAAGATTCCTAGGCATCTACCACTAGGAATACTCCAGACTGTTCCTAATGGGGAACGCCCATGGTCACACATTTCGCTGCTATTTTCCTTTGCCTATCACCCCCAGACCAATGGTGCTGCGGAAAGAGCCAACCAAGGACTGGAGCAATTCTTGAGATGCTTTGCTTCTGACCATCATGACAATTGGGTTGACCTGTTGCCGTGGGCGGAGTTTGCCAGGAATTGTGCCATAAACACTTCATCCGGGAGCTCTCCTTTCCTGATTAATTATGGGTTTCAACCCTCTCTGCTCCCGGATACTTTTCAGGCACAGGAGATTCTGGCTCTGGATAAGCATATGGAGCAGCTCTGCTCCACATTGGCACAGGTTCAGAATACCTTGCGAAGGTCGTCACAGAGATATCAGAGACACTCAGATCACAGGAGACGTCCTGCTCCAGTCTTTCAGGTGGGGGATAGAGTCTGGTTGGCCACCAAGAACCTGCACCTGCAAGTGCCATGTCACAAGATGGCTCCACGTTTCATAGAACCCTTCCGGGTGCTCCGTAGAATTAACCCTGTGTTCTATGCCTTAGACCTCCCTCCTGAAATCATTGATCTGCAACCGTTACACTTCTGCTCAGGTAGTCCCAGGTCCAGTACGCATTCAGAATCAGGATGAATACGAAATACAAAGCATCCTGGATTCCCGTAGGGTACGGGGCGCATTCAATATTTTGTCCACTGGTAACAGTTACAGTTCTGAGGAGCGTTCATGGGTGGATCAGGATGATATCCACACACCTAGATTGTTGCACAGTTTCCACATGAAATTTCCCAATAAGGTATGGTCTCCTCCGCAGGGGGGAGATCATTGAGTGGAGGGTACTATCACTGTGCCCTGTGATTGCCTCTCACAGTATTGCCTATATGCAACATTATTTACTTCCTGACTGTCGCTCCCGCTGAGTCGCTATTCTTATAGGTCTACTTGTTGGTGAGGTCATCACTCCACCCACCTGTCAGGGTTTTTAAACCTCAACCTGTGTCATTACCTTTGCACTTTCGTGGTGTACCTGAGCTTATTGCTGTGTTGGACCATTACTGTGCATTACCTGGCTACGTCTGACTACCCGTTCCGGTTCTGTCTCCTGGCTACGTCTGACTTCCCTTTCCAGCTCTGACCCCTGGCTACATCTGACTACCTGCTCCAGCTACGACCACTGGCGATGTCTGACTACCCAATCCGGTTCTGACCACTGGCTATCTCTTGGGTTACTCTCTGCATTGTTGCACTCCATTACCTTTCCATGCCTCGGTTTGGTTTCCGTATTGCCTGTGCCTTCCATTCTAAACTTGCTTCCGTAAGCAGCGCTTGTCGGTCATACTGTGTGTTTGACCTCCCGTGGCCATCCCGGTTTGCTTTCTGCCTTATGGAGCCTCCGTTTTGGCTACCAAGCTATAGTATACCCTGTCCGGGTAATGGTGCACTCTTTTCATTTCTTGTCGACTGTGTGTGTGTGGGAGTGCTCTGCACTGCCCTCACATCTACCTTGGTAGTCCAAGGGCCATTCCATTACTGCTCACCTGCCTGGTGAAGGGTAAGGAAAGTGAGTACACTGTTCCTCCCTGGTCTCGTGAAGGTGTGTTACCATCTACTGCCACTTTGTGTCATTACCTTACTACTGTTGTCATTTGTCGCCACCAGCCTGTTTTATTACTCCCTGTCTTTATTGTACTTAATAAAGTTTTATATTAAGTTCATCTGTACTAGTCAGTGTGTTAATTTCATAGTCACTCCGTGACAGTAGGCCCAAACAACCCACCAACCCCAGCTGTAAAAAACACCTGCCTGACTCCAAAAGGCCATCATATTTCTCCCTGGATCAATATCCTACCTGCACTGAAACCAAAAAGTATAACTCTCTACATTGTTCTTAAGTAAAAATATATGCACTACTTTTCTAAAATTATTCATTTATATTTGAACAGAGCATCCAGCAGCAAAGAATTTCACATCCATATTAGGGATTCCAAAAATATAATTCAATAAGTTTGGTATTCACATAAATTAAGTGTTTTGCATTATATAAAACACATCTTGCAAAACAGGTGCTAATGTAATTTGCTGTTTTGCTAATTTAATCGAGCAGATTGAAAGTGATGTCCAGAAAAAAAATTGTTCACTTAAGAGGTAATTTAAGCAGATTACTTTCCAGGTCACTCATCTGAACAAGGTAGATGAGATTCTTCCATTGGTAGGCCTTGATAGGCAGGCAAGACTGCTGGATAACTATTCCCTTTCTCTTGCAAGCAGGCAGTGGCAGGTAGTACCAATGGATAACTCCCCACCTCTGAAACACTATCCCCCCTCACACACTTTTCTTTCCACAATTCTGTGCTTCCCATTCTTAGTCTCACTCACTGTGTCTCTTCTTTTCCCAACCTCTATAACCCCCATTTCTTCTTATTAATTGAATGTGCACAAAATAGAATCCGTAAATAACCAATATACACTAAAACATTTTTGAGTTTTCATAGTCTTCTACTAACTCCTCTGCAGATGTAAAAGTGCCAATTAAGCAGTGAATGGATGAATGTAGATATTTATTTATAAAAAGCCACAAGTGTATGCAGAGCTCAATTTAAATGTTCATAAAATGGAAGGTTAGGAAATAACATTACACAGTGAAACAATGTGAGTGGGATCTCTGCCCTAGTGTTTATAGTCCAAAGTTAATAAAGGAGCCAAACTGTGTATATAAGGGTTTACTGCAGAATGCGATGTTGGAGTTCAGGTCAAGTTTGGGCTGAACATAAATTATAAGGGCCTTCTATGCAATGAAGAGTGGGAGTGCTATCTAGTTTGTAACCATGCCACTAATAAGCCTTTTCATGCACTCCCAGTGCAAATAATGTTTTGACTCTTTTGTAGCAATGTACAGTCAAATTACAGTTTTGCTGCTTTTATGTGAACAACCCACACATACAATACACCATTACTTTTAGCAGACTCTGCACTTTCAAAGAAAAAAATCCATCTTTGACTACCTGACCCCTTAAGACTGTAGCTAGGGTGTAAAGCTGTTTAGTGTAAGTTTCCAGAAGTACCTTTGCTGCAGCCTTAGATAGATTAAAGATGCTGACCATGAGCTCTGATAATTCTTCCTTCATTGATAAAGGAAAGAATCAGCATGGATATCACTGGTGCTGAGAGAAGACAGGGTCAGGAAACTAAAACCTGCCCTCAGCATACTTCAGAAAAAGAGAGAGAGAGAGAAAAATTGGCATGGAAGAAAGAAGAGAGAAAGACAGTGACAGAAGACAAGGAAGTAAGAGGACAGGGAACAAAGGAAAAACTAAGGAGAATGAGAGAGAAGACAAAAGAGGAAAAAAGTATGTGGGTCTAGAAATAGAGATGTCTGGAAAGTAAAAACAAGCCTTGGTACCAATTTTCATGGTAAATTACCAATTTCCTGCATTCCCTGTGAAAATTCATGCAAATAGAAAATTCATAAAATATCCAGCCTTTCACCAATACTAATACACTTCACTTGAGAGCTTTATAAATGTCCCCCATGTTTTCTATAACTGCAGTAGTTTCCACCTCATTACTTCTGCTCCTGAAGGCTCAAGTAGAGATATCAGCAGCTAAAAGGAAAAGTTGTGAGGAGAAAGAATTCTACAGCAACATATAAAAAATATAAAAAAACAGGATGAGTCCCTTTGTCCTTTGCTTACAACACTAACCACCTGGTTAGTCCTCCTACTCAACCTGGTCATTCATAGAACACCGGTTGAAGAGGAGTAGTTTAGAGGAAGATGGTGATTTCTTTCCTGATCGCTACATTAATTATCTGACCTATTGGATAGACAATGAATGTTGGGGGCGGTATCAAGAGAGGTCTTGTTGCCCCCCCACAAATTCTGATTTGGGGAGGGACACAAACAAACAAATTATACTATAAAAATACAAATAATAATAATAATAATAAATTAAATATCCCACCACCCCAGAATGGAGCTTTGGCAGCCATACACTGTCTGACCCCCCCTTTTCCTAAGCCTTGTTCCACTGGTAGTCACAAAGCCCCGCATACACTGCCTGACCCCCCAAGCTGTGGTCCCTTGCCCACTGGTAGACACAGATCCCCACAGACACTGCCTGCCTCCATGCCTTGTTCCCTTGCCAACCGGTAGCCACAGATCCCATGGACACCATCTGACCCCTCCAGCATTTTCCTCTTGCCCACTTGTAGTCACATATTTCCATTTACACTATCTTAACTCCCCCCCCCAACAGCCTTGTTCCCTTGACAACTGGTAGCCACAGATCCACACATACAATGAGGGACTACCCTATCTTCGCTCCACTGCCCTGGTGGCTACAGATCCCCCATATACACTGTCTGCAACCACCCAATCATGGTGTTCACAGAATCACACTTTACTCGGTCAGTCCAGCCAGTCAAATAAATACACACACATACATACACACACACACACACACACTCTCTGTCTGCTACCCCAGCCTTCTTCCACTAGGCCCAGAGAGAAGGTTATCCTTTGATGCAGAATCTGGCTCCTAGAGTCAAACCAAAAATGTCAAGCCCTGTCTTCAGCTCCGCAGAATAACATATGACTTGGAGAGTTTATTACAGTAGTTCATAACCTCTTTATCACACCTTAGCATATCTTTCCCTGGTCTAACTGGAATGATGTTAAGTTGAGTTTTAGTTGTAGTAGTGATGTAAAGAGTGTGCCCAGAGTTTGTTCAGTTGAAATAACACCTATTGCTGCTTCTGCAGAGTAGTATGACTCTGAGATTGCTGTAGGAGATAAGGGTCATATACTGCCCACACATGCAGCCACCACCTCCTCAAGTCAGAGAGCAATAAAGTTAAACTTTATTTAACCCCAATCCACACTCACTGAGTTCTTGGGAAAGAGTCAAAAACCTCACAAAAATAGTCCCAAAGTATGCCAAGGAAATGGAAAAGTTGTCAAAATGTTATCAGTTGACATGATGCCATATTCTTTTGTTGAAAACAGAGGTTTTAGAGAACTGATGTCATGTGTAGCTCCTTGCTAGCATATCCAAAGCCACAGGTATTTTCCAAGGACAGCTATGCCAGCATTGTACAAGCAGGTGGTTAGTTTGGTGGGGAAAGGGATGTAAACCTCATATGGCAATAAAATCCACCTGACAACAGATATGTGGACGAGTGGGCAAAGTATAGACTATGTAATTGTCACTGCTCATTGAGTCTCACTCCCACCATATTTAATTTTGTTTTAATTTCGCTTTTTTTACACTCTCTCTCTCTCGTCCTGCTTCTGTTTTCTTTACCTCCTTTGTTTCACTGCCATTGTAAGACAGCGGGTAAAGCAAACTGGGTTCTTGGTTGTATAGGAAGGTTCACTATTAAAATGTCACACGCAAAAAAGCGTGTGACTACATAGTGTGTTAACCATGTGGCCATGATTAAAAGTGTGACACGAGAATCTTGCAGTTCATGAGAAGCTCAAGATTCTCATGCCGCTGCATGTAACATTGCTTGAAGGGGAGAGAGAGAAACACATCAATATTAAAAAAAAAAATTCCCCAAAAGCCTTCAGCTTCTGCAGTCTTTGAAATATTAACTGTCAAGAATCCTGCAGTCTTCTGTGTCACAACTATGGTCTTGTCACATGCACCAGATGCAGGCTAATGATATTACAGGCTTTCTCTGCTTGGCCTTGTCACTCTGCTCTCCCCCTTCTCTGTTTAATGTTACTGAACGCTGTGCCGGCTGGAAAATTAGCTCTGTCCAACAATGTTCTGCTTGGTAGCACACCTGGTGCAGTCCTCAGCATTCTGCTTGGCGTGCTACCAAGCAGAACATTGTTGGTCAGAGCTCAGCAGCCGTAGAAGGGAAGAGAGCAGAGTGACAAGACCAAGTGGAGAAAGCCAGCAATATCATCAGCGATGCATAAGGACACTAATTCTCCTCCCTTAGCAACATTAAACAAAGAAGGGGAGAGAAAAGAGTGACAGAGCCAAGCGGAACATCTGACAAGACCACGGGTGCGACACAGAAGACTGCAGGATCCTGTGTGGGTTGATAAATCAAAGACTGTGATAATATTGATGTGTCACTATTCAGCTGATCCCTCTCTCTTTCCTTCAAGCAATGTTAAATGCAGTGACATGAAAATCTTGTGCTGTTAATGCACTGCAAGATTCTCATTTAATCATGACAACATGGTTAATGAACCATGTAGTCGCACACTCTTTTGCGTGCAACATTTTTAAAACAATATTGTATAGGAAGGGACATTAACAGCATGAAAACACACCAAATATCTAGAAGGACATTACTAAATTGAGGTAATTCAAACAAGAGCTGCCAAAATGGCGCAAGGTCTTCATGACACAGGATATCAGAATATACTTGAAGAACTTGATATTTACAGCTTGGAAGAAAGAAGAGAGAGGGGTGATATGATACGATATAAATCTTTTAATATATTAAGATATTTAACATAATTTAGGAGGAAATAATTTTTAGAAAATGAGAATTATTAGAACCAGTGGTCATGAATGATCTAAAGTTAGAGGGTAGAAAATTCAGGATTAATGTGTTTAGGAAGTCATGAAAGGGTGATAGAGTTAAGGAACAGACTCTCAACAGAGGTTGTGGGGACAAATACTGTTAGAAAATTCAGAAATGCCTGGGATAGACAGGTTTATTCTGAGAAGTATTTAAGATCAATAGATAGTGGGACTGTCTTAGATAAGCCATCTTTCTGGAATAAATTTGTAATGGTAAAGCTTATGCAGCATAAATATAATAAATGCGTGTTAGTTTTATATAATGCAAATACTACTTTTTTTTCCTACAGTGGTGGCATTCGATAACATGTAGTAATAGTATTGTAATCTATATTTACATAACAAAAAGTAGTTTTGGAAATTTGTCAGTGTATTATTGAGACATTATTCTCAATTAAAGCCAGACTTGCAGAGATTCCCACTGTTCAAATGAAAGAAGAAGACGCAGCCCTAGGCAGCTTCACAGCTGGTCCTATTTTTTCTGTCCTCTAAACAGCAGGCAACATTTGTAGAGAAAGTTGTTGTTTGGGTCTAAGACATCATACTGCTGGCTTGCACTAATTGCAATCTTTGATTAACCTTAAAATGATATTAAATGCATACCATATCTTGTCTTAATAGTTAACTTGATTTTATTCTTAATGAGGATACTCAAGGGCAAAATACTTCTTAATGTTTAAAAACTAGAGAATGTTAACATGATTTTCACCCTTTCAGTGCTAGTGGTAGTCAGTGGATTGCTGTGTTTCCCTCCTCATGCAATAAATGGGAAATCACATCCATTGCCCTTATTAAACTGCATATTATTATTTTGATTTAGCTATTGTCCATAGTAAATGTATTTACATTTTCTAGGAATACTTCAATATATTTCCATACCATTACATTGTTATTTTCCTTTTTGGTAAAATAAAATATAATTGGATGCCTTTAAACCAGTAAATTTCATTTCTGACTGTGTTTCTAGGTTGTTTACACCTTTCTAACAATAAATTTCTGTTAGCATGAGAAAACCTATGGGACACTACCATCTTCTAACAAGGATGCGCCTAGGACCTTAATATAAGCAGAAACACATTCTGGAGCTGCCTAAAGTTTTCCAGATGGAGCCAACCCCCCCCCCACACACACACACACACACTCACATACTGGGAATACACAATAATGCTCTGGAGCTATTGTATAACTTAAGAGTGCACCCTCTATTCTCATTCAAAATCTGGTTTCACAATAAAAGTCAAATAACATACCGTTAAGTGTAGAGAGAGAACTATCAGAATCCTCACTACAAAATAAAGGAAAATAAAAAAAAAATATATATCTTTAATACAACTCTGTCTCACAGGTGATCGCAGCCCCTCAGTACACTGGTGCAATGTGAATCGTCATATAATAACTAGAATAAAACACAAACAAAAGAGGCACAGACCCCTTCTAAGAGTATATCTGTATGGTACTGCTGGTATTATAAACCCCAACTGTATTGTGCTCACTAGATAGATGTCTTCAAAATACACATATAGAATCCTTGAGGAATCAGGAGTTTTATACGTAGGATTATTTATGTGAAAAAAAAAATTTAAAACACAAACCCACTTAAAGGGATCACAAATACCAATTGTGGAGTGAAGCAACATATACAAAGTTGTATATGGGAAACTTTGTATATATTGTTTCACTCCACAATTGATATGTGTGATCCCCTTATGTGATTCCTGAGTGGCTTTCTGAAACAAGACTCCAAAGTGAAAGTCCTCAAGGATTCTGTATGCGTATTTTGTAGACATCTATCTGGTAGGCTTGTGCAAGTTGGTTACTCAAACTTCGGAACTTGACAAATAAGGGGTCATTCGGCATCATTCAGGATGGCCACAAGCCAAGGATCATTCGTAAAAAGAGAAATCCGAACAGCGCTAGTCCGAAATGTTATTGAAAAATTTCAGAAATTCGACAATGATTACCCACATGCGCTATACTTTCCCTCCCTCTCTATTCCAATTAGCTTCTTCATTTCACGATGGTGGTTGGACTAATGACATGTCAGACACCCAGTCAGTCTGCATTTCCTGTTAGTCCATTGTTGGAGCTCAGACAGAGAAGAAGATGATAGAGAGTGTCCAGTTGTTGTGTAGGCAGGCAGGTAGCATTAGGCTTAGGGAGTCAGCCAGAATTAGTGCCTTATTGCCACTGCAAGGGAGAGTCATTTGTTCCTGTGCAAAATATTAAAAATATTAGGAATTTGTTTTAATAGTTTTCAGAGTGACTCAGCCAGTCTCACAGTTGTGTAGGCAGGCAGGCCTAGTACCTTATTGCCACCGCAAGGTACAGTCACCTTTGTTCCTGTGTAAAATATTAAAAATACTAGGAATTTGAATAATTTTCAGAGTGACACTGCCAGTCTCACAGTTGTGTAGGCAGGCCTAGTACCTTATTGCCACCGCAAGGGAGAGTCACCTTTGTTCCTGTGTAAAATATTAATGTCACGGTTTTCAAGACACTCAGACCAGTAGGTGAAATAAAACACAGTTTTAGTAAGAACAAAATTAATGACAGAATCGCCCTCTATAGGCAGCACTGAGTAGCAGCAAGGAGGCAACAGTAGGACCAATATACAGGCAGATAGCGGATACTGAGTACAAAGATACAAGGGTTAACACAGTAATCAGTCCGTCTCAGTTGTGGTGTTTGGCACGCTCAAGGTGATAATAGGCAGTAAATGGTGGAGAGAGCTCAACACTAAACGTTCATTATACTGAGATAACTGTCCAGCAAAGATAAACCTGCAACCCAGAGCCTGCTGAACTTGAAAAGTAACCCCCACGGGCGTAATAACAGAGCAAATAGATTGCAAGAGCTTGAGTCAATAGCCCCCACGGGCGTGATAATGGAAGCAACTTGTCACGGTTTGTTACGACTCTCAGGCGTAAGGTTAGGTAAAAACACAACTTTATTGAGAAAATTTAAAATAATCCCATAGGATTTCATACACGTACATACAATACATAAAATAGTAAGTAGAATGGTAATATGGAATCGGACTCTACCAGCCCTGCCAATATACCGGGCCAGGGCAGCCTGGGCAGACACTGTAAAGGTGGCTCTACTGGCCCTGCCAAGGCAGCCAGACAATAGTCAGGATGGTACAGGCTCTACCAGCCCTGTCAATATACCGGGCAAGGCAGCCCAACGATAGTCAGGATAATACAGGCTCTACCGTCCCTGCCAAAATACCAAGCAAGGCAGCCTAATGGATAACCAGCTAAACAGACTCTACCGGCCCTGCCAAATATACCGGACAAGGCAGCCTGAAGGAACACAGAGAGGCTAGGTTCTACCGGCCCTGCCAATACCGGGTAAGGCAACCACAAGATGGAATGTAATAGGTTCTACCGGCCTTTCCTGGAGGAAAGCCACACTCTGTCCCCAACCTGAAAGGAGAGCGCTGGAAGCCTTCTGCGATTAGCATGGCGCTGATGGCGCTGAAATGACTGACCAAGTGCCCTCTGAACTTGTGCCCATGTGGAACGGAGTTGCTCAATATGCTCATCCAGAGCTGGAATCTGTTGCGTCTGAAAGGAATCCAGGAGCAAACAGGGCTGAAACCCGTAATTAATCAGAAACGAGAGCTCCCGGATGAAGAGTTGACCGCACAGTTCCAGGCGAACTCTGCCCAAGGCAACAAGTCGGCCCAATTGTCATGATGGTCAGTAATGAAACAGCGCATGAACTGTTCCAAACCTTGGTTAGCACGTTCAGCGGCTCCGTTAGTCTGGGGATGGTACGCAGAGGAAAAGGGCAACTGTATGCCCATTAGTTCGCAAAATACCCTCCAGAACCTGGACACAAACTGGCTTCCCCTGTCGGACACCAGTACTCTGGGAACTCCATGCAACCGAAATACCTCCTTGGCAAACACCATTGCCAATTCTTTAGCCGAGGTAAGGCCACGGAGGGGCACAAAATGAGCCATTTTAGAAAACCTGTCCACCACCATCAGTATAAAGGAATACCCTCTAGACATAGGCAACTCTCCCATAAAATCAATAGAAACATGAGACCAAGGATGTTCACCATTAGGCACCGGCTGAAGCAAGCCCACAGGGAGGTGTCTAGGGGTTTTTGCACGGGCGCAGGTGGTACAGGTATTAGTAAAATCAGCATAATCTGTTCTCATAGAAGGCCACCAAAATATCTGAGAAAGAGACCATAACAACTGGTCTCTGCCAATGTGTCCCGTGGCCTTAGAGGAATGGTAAGTTTCAAGTAGCCGAGTACGAAATGGCTCAGCAACATAACACTTGCCAACCGGAGTTTCATGGGGAGCTGCGGCCTGGGAGGCCAAAATCTCTTCCCATAGTGGTGAAGTGATACTAGTACGTATAGTAGCCAATATTAGATCGGATTGAATGATAGGTACTGGTGCCTCCTCTCTGTCAATTTCGGCCTCAAATTGTCTTGACAATGCATCAGCCCTAACATTCTTAGATCCCGGCAAGTAGGATACGATGAAATTGAATCGGGACAGGAATAATGCCCATCTGGCCTGGCGAGGGGACAATCTCTTGGCCTCAGAGAGGTACGTCAAATTTTTATGATCAGTCAGGATCAAGACAGGATTCTTTGTGCCTTCTAGTAAGTGACGCCATTCCTTAAGAGCGAGGATAATGGCTAATAATTCTCTGTCCCCTATTTCATAATGGCTTTGAGCTCCGGTCAGTTTTTTGGAAAAAAACCCCACAGGGTCTAAGTGTTCCATCCTTAATGGGATGTTGAGAAAGCACTGCCCCAACCACAATGTCCGAGGTGTCCACCTCCAAGGTGAACGGGAGTAATGGGTTGGGGTGGGATAACACAGGAGCATTGGCAAAAGCCCATTTCAGTTTCTCAAGAGCCTCCTCTGCAACTGCTGGCCAAAGGGATGGATTAGCTCCCTTGTGTGTAAGGTCAGACAATGGTTTAACAATGGAAGAGAAATTCTTAGTAAACTTCCTATAATAGTTAGCGAAGGCCAAAAATCGCTGAATAGCTTTAAGACTCTTAGGTTGAGGCCATTGTAGGACTGCACATAACTTTTCTTTGTCCATGGCAATGCCTTCTTTGCCAATAATGAAACCCAAAAATGGCACACTGGTTCTGTGAAACTCACATTTCTCTAGTTTACAGTACAATTTGTTTTTGCGTAACCGTAGCAATACTTCGGACACATCTTTAATGTGTTGTGACAAGTCTTTGGAATGAATAAGTATATCGTCAAGGTAAACCACGACACATGACTGTAGCATATCTCTGAGAATATAATTGATCAATTCCTGAAATACTGCTGGTGCATTACACAGACCAAAAGGCATGACTAGATATTCATAGTGCCCAGATCTTGTGTTAAAGGCAGTTTTCCACTCATCACCGGCTCTGATACGAATCAAATTATATGCAGCTCGTAGGTCCAATTTGGTGAAAATCGAGGAGCCCTTGAGTCTGTCAAAAAGCTCAGTGATGAGTGGTATCGGATAAGCGTTCTTAGCCATAAGTTTATTTAACCCACGATAGTCAATGCATGGCCTCAATTCGCCATTTTTATTCTTTACAAAAAAGAACCCGGCCCCGGCCGGAGAGGTAGATTTCCTTATGATTCCTCTAGCAAGGGCATTGGAAATATATTCTTCCATAGCTTGGTTTTCCTCACAAGACAATGGGTAAGTGCGACCCCTAGGAGGCACCACTCCAGCAGGTAATTCAATGCTACAATCATATGGTCTGTGCTGAGGTAAGGCGCCAGCCTCTCCCTTACTGAAAACGTCACCAAACTGCTGGTATTCAACTGGTAGTGAAGGGGAGGTGCACAAGACCTTAACTGGATGGGTAACGCACTTCTCTATACAATATTGAGACCAAGCAGAGATTTCACACTTTTGCCAATCAAACTGCGGATTATGGAACTGTAACCAAGGAAATCCCAATATTACGGCATGGTGAGGAGAGTTAATAAGTTGGAACTGCTGCTCTTCTTTATGGAGAGCCCCAATAGCCATAGATAATGGCATAGTTTCGAAGGTTACCTGAGCAGGTTCCAAAGGTCTGCCATCAATTGCTTCAATGGCGAGCAGGGTTTCTCTTTCAATGCATGGAATCCCATGCAATTCAGCAAAGGTATTATCCATAAAATACCCGGCTGCACCAGAATCAACCAGGGCCAGAACCTCCACAGAGTGTTCTGCCCAAGACAATACCACCTGTAAGGTGGGTTTCAGTGTGCCCAACACTGGGGACGATTGGACACCACCTAGGGCCTGTCCCCCAAGGTACCCTAGGTGTGTTCGTTTCCCGGACGTACTGGACAGGATCTTAGCAAATGCCCATTCTTACCGCAATATAGACACAACCCTTGTTTCCTGCGGTATAATCTCTCCTCCTTGGTTAAGCTAGTGAAACCTACTTGCATCGGTTCACCTGGTTCACGCAAAGTTTCACTAGGCTTAACTGCCATGGGAGGGATGGGTGGGCAAAATGTACTGTTAGCCGCATCATTTTTAGACCGTATCCTACGATCTCTAGCAGATAGTCTCTCACGTATCCTGGAGTCAATTAGTATGACATACTCAATATAGTTATCTAAATCAGTAGGCAATTCTTTTGCTGCAATCTCATCTTTAATCTGATCACTCAGGCCCTGAGCAAAGGCTGCCAACAATGCCTTGTTATTCCACCCTACCTCTGCTGCCAAGGTGCGAAATTCAATGGCATAGTCGCCCACCATACGCCTGCCCTGTGATATTTCCATAAGGCGTTTAGCAGCAGAGGTGGTTCTACCAGGCGGCTCAAACACTCTCCGAAATGATTGCACAAATTCTCGGAAACTCTTAGTGCAAGGTTTAGCATTCTCCCATAATGGGTTAGCCCAAGCCAATGCTCTGCCAGTTAATAAGGATATCATGAACCCAATCTTGCTACGATCGTTAGGAAACACATGTGCCGTCAATTCCATAAATATTTCAAGTTGGTTGATGAACCCTCTACAAAGATTAGGGTCACCATCGTAACGGAGTGCCAAGGGTGCAGAAGCAGTTAACACTTTAGCTGCGGCCCCTGAGGGCATCGTATCATTCTCCGGTGTCTGACTTGGCACAGTCACCGGACTAGACCCAGACTTATCAACAAGCACAGTGCGTTCAAGAATAGTTTGGATTGCAACCACCAACTGATCCAAACGTTGCTCATGCATATCCATCCTCCAATGGATATTCTGTGTATTACCATCACTCTTATTGTCTGAGGTCATGGCCCTTTCGTACTGTCACGGTTTGTTACGACTCTCAGACATAAGGTTAGGTAAAAACACAACTTTATTGAGAAAATTTAAAATAATCCCATAGGATTTCATACATGTACATACAATACATAAAATAGTAAGTAGAATGGTAATATGGAATCAGACTCTACCGGCCCTGCCAATATACCGGGCCGGGCAGCCTGGGCAGACACTGTAAAAGTGGCTCTACCGGCCCTGCCAATATACCGGGCAAGGCAGCCAGACAATAGTCAGGATGGTACAGGCTCTACCGGCCCTGCCAATATACCGGCCAAGGCAGCCCAACGATAGTCAGGATAATACAGGCTCTACCGGCCCTTCCAAAATACCGAGCAAGGCAGCCTAACGGATAACCAGCTAAACAGACTCTACCGACCCTGCCAATATACCGGGCAAGGCAGCCTGAAGGAACACAGAGAGGCTAGGTTCTACCGGCCCTGCCAATACCAGGTAAGGCAACCATATGATGGAATGTAATAGGTTCTACCAGCCTTACCAATGTAACGGGCAAGGCAACCCAAAGGAAGAGGTGTCAACCAGAGTGGCCCCAGTTACTGTCAGAAGGAAATTACTGTCTATGATGTAATTAAATGCGTAGCCCAAATACTATAGATAATATGTGACCCTTATCAGGGTGTAGATGGAATAAGGCAGTCAAAGACTGGACCGCACACTAAGTACCAACAATAACTGAGTAGTGAGCCACGAGGGCCAGGAGCGAACCAGCGTCCGCACGCTGGGAGCCAACAGAGTTTAATATTATAGCCGCAAGGTTTTGGAGAGAACCAGCGTCCGCACGCTGGGAACCAACACAGTTTTGTAATATATAGCCACAAGGCTTTGGAGCGAACCAGCGTCCGCGCGCTGGGAGCCAACAGAGTTTTGTATAATATAGCCGCAAGGCTTTGGAACGAACCAGCGTCCGCACGCTGGGAACCAACAGAGTTTTGTATAATATAGCCGCCAGGCTTTGGAGCGCACCAGTGTCCGCACGCTGGGAACCGAGTTTTGTAATATATAGCCACAAGGCTTTGGAGCGAACCAGAGTCCGCACGCTGGGAACCAACAGAGCTTTGTGTGATATAGCCGTAAGGCTTTGGAGCGAACCAGCGTCCGCACGCTGGGAACCAACAGTGTTTTGTATAATATAGCCGCAAGGCTTTAGAGTGAACCAGCGTCCGCACACTGGGAACCAACAGAGTTTTATATAATATAGCCTCAAGGCTTTGGAGCGAACCAGCGTCCGCACGCTGGGAGCAACCAACTCACAATGAGTAGTGTCGTGAGACAGTGGAGCAAAGCAGCGCCCGCTCGCTGGGAACCAACTGACTGGAATGTCGCTAAGCGACCGAAGAACAATGTCGCCACCACTGTAGGAACCAGGCTCAGGAAGAAACAGGAACCAGCAAGGACGTCCAACCGGATCTGGAACGGTAACGGAGATCAGTAGCAGGAAACAGCAACTACAGGAAACTCAACCGAACAGGACTGGAAACAATACAGCAGACAGCGGTACTGGAACAGCACGAACTCAGGAACTCTGGAACGCAGGTACTCAGGAACAGCAGAATGGCCAATAAAGCTTCTGTAGCATGGTGGAAATGAAATACTCTGAGACACCACGAAAGGGCAACGAAAGGGTGGCCAAGCTAGGTTTAAATAGGCAATATGAGGTGGGCCAAAGGCAAGCAGCCAATGGGAGCCCCCTATAGGTGATAGACATAGCAAAGCAGCAATCACAGGCACCATGATACAACTGAATTGCCATGAGCCTATACCCCCCACGGGCGTAATAACAGAGGCTTGCACAGTTGCAGCTAAAGCCATAGCGCATACCGGGCGCGGTAACGTAACTTCACTACACTGCAAGGAGTGATATGAACGGTCGCCTTACAAGGCCTACTGGGCCAGCTCAGCAGTAATAGTGGTTGGAGAGAAAAGGCTCAGAAAATAGCAACACTCTGTACCAGACTGGAGGCTCAGAACTGGGAACACAGCTATGTAAGGGTAAAGGGCTCAATAATAGGAACACAGCTCTGCACGGGTTAACGGCTCAGTAACTGGAACACAGCTCTGCACGGGTTAACGGCTCGATAATTGGAACACAGCTCTGCATGGGTTAACGGCTCGTAAGAGGAGTACAGCTCTGCAATAAACAGCTCGGTAGCAGGATCTCAGCTCAGCACAGGTTAACAACTGCAGCCGAGAAGTACAGTAGTTGGAGGAAGTCAGAATGTCACCTCGGCGACAGCGGGAAGCTGAAGCGTAGTCTGGGCAGATGTAACCGGTGCAGGTCACGGAGCAGGAACGTCATACAAGCCGGGTCGAATCACGGAGCAGGTTCTCAGACAAGCCAGATCAGGTCACGAGCAGGAATGTCAGCCAGGCCGGGTCAAATCACGGAGCAGGTTCTCAGACAAGCCAGATCAGGACACGAGCAGGAACGTCAGCCAGGCCGGGTCAAATCACGGGCAGGAACAGAGGAACGTAGTCAGAGCAAGCCAAGTCGGTACGCCGGAAATCAAGAACGCAGGAACACAGCACAGCAATACTGGCTCAGGAAGACCACGAAAGGGCACCTGACAGGTGCCAATGGCCAAGTATAAAAAGGTCACCAGGGGCGGGCCAAACAGGCTCAACCAATCGGAGCGCAGCACAAGTGAGAGTGACAGGAGAGAAATCACTGCACTGTGATAATTAACCCCTTAACAACGGATGACTTACCAGGTACATCCTGCAGAAACTGTCACTTAGTGACAGAGGACGTACCTGGTAAGTCACGGAAGTCCAGGACTCCGTTCAGCTGCACGCTGCTTGGAGACTCCGGATTTGTTTGGAAAAAAAAAAAAATGTTCCTTGGGCGTTAAGGTGACAGCCGCGTACGCGGCTATCACTAAAGGGTTAAAAATATTACAAATTTGAATAATTTTCAGAGTGACACAGCCAGTCTGACAGTTGTGTAGGTAGGCCTAGTACCTTATCGCCACCACAAGGGAGAGTCACCTTTGTTCCTGTGTAAAATATTAAAAATATTAGGAATTTGAATAATTTTCAGAGTGACACAGCCAGTCTGACAGTTGTCGTGTGGCCAGGTTTTAAGATTTTAAAACTATAATAGTTCACTACCTACCTATCTGTAATGGATTTGAGTCCTAGTGAACAACCTGATGTTCCTCATCCTGGTACCAGATCCAGTAAACCAGCAACCACCAACACCACCCCAGTGCAGCTGCTTTCAAGCAGAGCTAGCAGCAGCAGGCAGGTAAAGAAGAGTACTTTCACTAGTACTAGTACTAGTATTCAATGTCTTAGTCAGACTCGGCAGCAGCATTCCAAACCAAAAAATACAAATAAGAAGGGAACTGCAGGTCATTCTACCTCGTCTAGCAGGGTAGAGAGGTCCAGTGCCTTCCGGCACTTCATCTTGTTCCGGTGGAGCAGCTGCTGCTTTTTATGCTGAGACAATGGACAGATTATGCTTCGAACAAAAGCTCCCCATCAATAGAAAAAGTGCTGAGTTTGAGGTTAAGGCTTACCTTGAGGAACCTTCTTTGCCCCAAGAACAGATTCCTTGAGTTTTTGGGACAACAAGAGGGCTGTGTGGCCTACTTTGTCCCTGATAGCCGAGGAGTTGCTTTCTTGCCCCCTAACCACTGTCCAGAGTGAGCGGGTATTTTCAGTAACTGGAAATAGACTTAGCCCCCATCACTCTTAATTGGCTCATGGAGCAAATTTCTTTTTTAAAAGTCAACTTCAATTACTCTTGAACTACAACTCTCACAGTATTGAAATATCCCTCTCTACGGCTCAATTGCTATGAAGATTAATTGGAGCTGCTGGTTTTGTGAAACATTACTATCACTTTAAACAATGACTAAGAGGGTACAGACTGTCCACTACAGTTTGAGTATATTTACATCCATGAACCATGAACCATCTTGGAATTACCCTCATCATTAATAATTGTTTTTGCAAACTCAGTAGTACTGGCATTCGAACCTGAAATTGCTAATTTGGAAATACTCATCCTTTTTTACAAAGTTATGAGACAATTAAAATGTACAATTAGCATAAAATAGTCATACAAATCTTAACAATCCACAATCATACAGAGGACTGATATAATATCAATATAGATTCATTTACTCTACACATGAAATTAGGTATGATGTACTAATATGATGCCGTGATAAAATAGGTATTGGATCAAATTGTTGTGTGTTGTTCTTGCCTAACATCTATTTACTATGCTGTTTACTCCCAAATGTGTCCACATTATTTTGAAAACACTAAGGAGCATGAAGTGTGGGAGTATATGGGTGTGATTTTTGTAGCTCTAAGCTTTGTTTTTCACAATGTACTAAGATGGTCCAGTGGAAATTTCTCTTAAATGAATCCAGTTTCCTGACCTTGGGGGTTTCTCACATTAAAGTTCTAACTGTGGCAGAATATGTTTGATAGTATGCACTGAAATGATAATAAGCACTTTAACCCTTTGAGTGCCAGAGAGATAAGTAACGCATTTCTCTACAATGCATTGTGTACCCCTCTGTCACTCAAAGGGTTAACATACCCCATCCAGACATATACATTCCCTGTAGTATGTTTCAATTACATGCTGAGTGTTCATAACAGTAAACCCTTTTAGTACATACTGAAAAAAAAATAGGTTGCATACACATGCATGGTCATGTTCTCTAACACAGCTAAAGAACTAAAAATACCAAAATCACATATTTTTCATACCAAAATACTCATTTTTTTCTGATTGCTTGTTATACATTTCTTCACATTTTATTATACTACTTTTAAATTTTGCTCTTATATATGTAAATCTACATTTTTACCACTTTCATGTTTTAATATAAACCTGTACATTATTTGGAATAGTTAACCAATTACCTTACCGGACTGTTTGCAGGCTTATCTAGTGAAGAGATAGGATTACGGTATTTGCATATGTCCTTTGCATATTTTGTTTTATGATTGTTTACAGTTTCCTGTGTTTTATTTACCTTACATCTTGTCTCACCATGAGTCTAACAATATTATTATTACTAATCCTTCTTTTGCAAGTGTATTAAATCGTGGAGAAGATTAAATGGTTCTCATTTAGACTCACTTAACAAAACAATATAGCTAGCAAAAAAATTGTTACTGAATAATCAACTTGGAAATATCAAACATTATGTTGAATGATCATGTTTCTGATCCTGCAGAATTCTGAAAACAGAAATGAAAACATATGTATAAAGTCAAAGTGGAGTAATTCTGTGGAAAAACAGCTGCTCATTTTAACCCCTTCAAAGCTACAGCAGTCTCCTTGCAATGCGTTGTAAACTTCTTTAGCATTCATGGAGTTAAAATCCCCATTTAAGTAAATGGTAATATAGAGAATTTGTATTTGACTCTTATAATACAGTTATTTCATGACATATTTGGTTTCTGTTTAGAGCTCTATGTTTATCATACACCTAGGGCTCGATACGATTATAAATGGTCATTTTTAAAACCAGCAATGGTGATTTTGACAGCACAATTTACAATTCTATAAACTGTGCTGTCAACAACAAAAAATGTGCAAAAATATCCAACGGGTGTGACATTTTCACCCATTGGACATTAAGTAAAGATAGTAGACTTTGCTATCCTATTCCATGAGGTGGCTTCACTACATGTTTAGGACCGCACTTTTCATGGCGAGAATCTTGCACCATTAAAGTCAGGCACAGAGTTCCACATATGTGGTGAAAACCACAGGTATATGTTGGAAAACTGTTTTCCAACACATACTTGTGGTTGAAACAAAAAGATTAACCCTATGAGTGCCAGAGGGGTATACAATGCATTATACAGTGTTGCATACCTCACTGGCACTCACAGTGTTAATCTAGAAATAGTTCACACATGTCCCGACAAACAAAAACATACCAGTAATCCTGATGTCCAGCAGGATTTCGGACATCTTATTTTCTTTCTTCTTATCTTCAGAGTTCTGTCTTCTTTCTTGTTTTTTAAAAAATCAATTAGTGCTCAATGAGTATCCAAGAAATAAGCCCCTAAAGATGTGATATTTAACCCTTTGACTGCCGGAGGGACATCCTTCCGGCGCTCAAAGGGTTAATATGGGCCGTATCTTAATGTGTGCTGAATATATAAAATATAATGTTTCCAAAATTGAAAATTAAAATTTCAATGTGAAATTCCTTACCCCCTTTGCCTCTGCTGCCACCGCCTCTGGAGGCGGAAGGCATTTTGAGCTGCACAGAATACCCCCATGCCACCTCTCTGGCCGTTGCCGGACTGCTGAGATTTTAAACCAAGATTTTATATGCCATTTCCAGTGGGGGTGTGTGTGTGTGTGTGTGACAAACACTGCCAGAGGCTGATTGGCTTGGAGGTGAGTAAGCACTTCACAGCCAATTGGAGACTGCCAATTTACTTTGAACTGAGACTGGCATATACTGTTCCAAATCCCGGCAAAGGGGGTATGGAATTTCACATTGACATTTTAACTTAAAATTTTTTTAAACATTATATTTTATATATTCAGCGGACCTTAAGATGTGACCCATATTAATCCTTTGAGCACTGGAGGGCTACCCCTCCGACACTCAAAGGATTAATGGTCACATCTTTGGTGGCTTATATTTTGGATATTCACTGAGCACTAATGGATTTATTTTTTAACAGAAAGAAAGAGAAGAAGTTGGACACTGGATGGCAGGTGTTACATTTCTGACTAGATTTAGCTCACCAAAGGAAAAAAGCAAACCTCGCTGTTTGACAGTGTCTAACAACAAGATTTTGCTTTTTTTTCCCTTTGATGTTACCACAATTCTCACTATTTAGTGTGAATTATGGTAACAAAAACCAACTATGAGCATTAGGTGTTAGTGTTTTTACTATTTCCTCCGGTTTTACTGGTGGTAATAGTTATCAGGCACCTAGAGTTAAGCTAGATACTACTGTATTTAAAAGCTCAGATTCTGAAATGTACACTTAGTAGGGACATAAAACACATTCCCTGCAATATCTAGCTCTAATATATTTAGCAGTATCAGACAGTCACAGGCACATAGATCTCTTGTATATACGTCAGACACAGCAACATGAAATTGAGCCATATGATCTGTGAAAAACAATATACATTTTCAATGGTTCTCGTACCTTGCTTAGATGAGTAGTGACTCATACAAGAACCCACTTTTAATGATTACGTAGGTGACTAGAAATCAGGTGCCTCTTTTTCCAATTATACAATTGCTTAAAAAGGTAAATGAAAGTAATGGGAGGGAGGGAGGCAGGATATAAAAAGTATCCAGCATATCTCCATTGTTTCCTACTGCCAGTGGCTGCACTTAAGTTTATGATGTTTATTAATGTACAGTGGAAGGAATAACCAAACTCCCATTGATTTAAATTGGATTTTAACCCCTTAAATGCTAAGAAGGTATCCACTGCATAGCAAATACCACTATAGCAATATAGCTGTTAAAGGTATAGCAATACTTCGTTTTATCTTTATTTTATTTTGTAGGCATTAAAAAAACATGAAGGACGATATGTCTTATCTCTCAAACCTTTATGGTTTGAGAGATATTCACAAGCAAAGTTTCCCCTCCCGCCCCTTTTACCTAGTGTAAGCCATCTCTTCTCAGATGTGGAATGCAGTCCATAGACCAGACAGATAACAGCAGGGGACAATCTTCTTCCTATGAGAACAATGAAAGCCCTGCCCCCCTTGACAAGTTTTTCAGGTTTTTCCCTTATCTTAATTGAAGATTGTCCCTCTCTGCAATCTACCTGGGTACCTCCCATCTGCTCTGGCTGAGCAGTATTACATCAGTAAAAGGGGCGGGAGGGGGCTACTTTGTCATTGAATTACTCTTGAACTACAACTCTGACAGAATTTAAATAACACTCTCCAAAGTCCAAATACTATAATGATTAATTAGAGCTGCTTTTATTATGAAACATTACTATCCCTTTAAAAACTCCATTTGAACCAACTGAAACTGTATTTGTTCCTATGATAGTTTGTCTGCTCTAGAATTTGTGCAATTCTTCTTACTACATCAGTCTCAAAAAACAAATTTCTGGCCACCATATGGTTTAAATCAAGCAAATTGTAAAATAATTTAGTTAACCCTTTGACTGCCAGAGTGGTACAGAATGCATTGCTTTGCAATGCAGTCTGTACCACTCTGGCACTCAAAGGGTTAAAGGAACAATAATACCATTTTTGTCCATGCTCCTCAGTTCAAGAGATAACAAAAGGAATGTTTGAGTATGTTTCTGCACTAGATCAGGCACTGGTATTATCCTTTTGTCTGTCTAATGCTAATTTACTGTTAGCTATGCTAACAATTCACCACTTTACTTCATTTGCACAAAGGGGAGGGCAATGGGACAGTTGGGAGTTTCAGGGCCCTATACCTGCCTTAAAGTGAGAGTAATGTCCCCTGATAAATTAAGGTTTGTTCATTCCTTATACAATGTCAACAGTGCAGAGCATTATGAAAATGGCCTAATGGGTCCGGTTCATGTGAAATTATAAAGCTTCCCCTCCCGCACCTTTTACCAACGTCTCTTTTCTTCACTTGAGACCAGAAAGCCTTAAACAAGGTGTAGAAGAAAAGGAGTGATTTTATGCCATTTTCTTGCACATGCTATGAGTAACATGTAAAGGACTTGCTGGTAATAAACTTCTCTCAGCGGCCGATCATACTGTCTTGAATTGGAAGATAACATCAGTGGAGCTGTGTTGGTGGATTTGTACATTAACCTAAAGATCTTTAGTGGGGATGAGTGAAATTTTTTCATTCATGTCAACTGCGGACAGCCATTTTTCCACTGTGGACACAGTTACCCCAGCCTTGTCCCACTTTGCTGGTAGACATGCAGTGTTGTCCCCTGCATTATTATCTGTAGACCCATACATACTGACTCCCACACTTGTCCCATTGTAGCCATAGAACAATGCATTATAACCACCCAGATGTGTCTCATTGTAGCTACTGAACCACACATGCTTACCCCCAGCCTTGTCCCACTGAACTATTAGCTACAGAACTACACATACTGACCTCTCACATTTTTGCCCCACTGCACTGATAACTATAGAATCACATATACAGAGCCTCCCCCCCCCCACATTCCTCAGTGGGAATTCTCAGGCATAAGGAGAAACTTGAAAGTACTTACAGGAAATTTCTTCGAGTTAGTGATAATACATTTTCCTCTGGAAAAGCAGCAAATTGTTGGGTTTTCCATGAGAATTCCATTGAAATAACATGACTTTTTTCCCAACTCTAATCTTCAGTCCATTCTGGATGTCACATCCATGGAGGTAGACACAACAGTTATTAGCAGGACTACTAGACACAAACTCTGGCCACTTGAACTTCCTTTTTTTCTTTCAAACTGAAGCAAGTATGATTAAGCCAAAGAACTTACCATACTGGGAGGAATTTGAGTAGAAGTTCTGATAATAAAAGTCATTTATCAATCTATGGACAATGCACCCATGATTGATGAGATATATTATCTTTTAAACAAAGGCATAATTAAAAAATTCTGACTGTCGCTGAGGATTTCTTGGCCATAGTAAGGCGGTTGGGAGGTTATAAGTAGGGATGGGTGAAAATGTTCCACTTAAACCAAAATCTGCAAAAAATGGTGCTACACACTTTCCCGTGAAAAGTACTGTTTTCCCATTTTTTTGCCTGGCTGATTGCTTTGAAATTAATGAGAAGACTGTATTTTTCCCCATTACATGGCAGTTTTCTCTTCTTTTCCTGCAGGCATATAAAAGGGTGTCATGGTCTCACAGCATGCCATTCTGTGTTTGCGAGAGGAGAAAGTATCACATTTTTGCGCTAGAGAACATAGGCAAATAATGGTGAATTGAAGCTTAGTTTAGGGAGTCTTTTAGGTAGGACATTTGTTCTCTGTATTAGGGGAGTCTGGGGGCACTCTGGGGGAGAAGAAGAGGTGGGAGTAAAGTGGTAGTTCAAAAACTAACTGCAGCCATGGTCGCTGCAGAGTGTGCAATAAATGATGATGATCCCTTTTCTTCCTGGGTGGATGCAGTTTGTGAAGGTCCTACCAAAAGTTCCACCAAAACCAATGCCAGTACAAAACAAAAAAAATAAAATAAGAACATTGAAGATGACAATAAGTTGATAGTGTTGATACTGGCAATGGCATAAAGGAGGAAGGTGCAGCAGCTAAACCAACTGTTGCATCTGACAGTGAGACAAACAAGCACCAAAACACCTGTTCTCAAAGTAATAGCAAACTTTGTGAAAGTAAATAGACATTGTTTGACACCTCTATAAGCTTAGAGGAATATAAGGGTAGTGGGCAAGAAGAGTCGGGCGATGCTTTGGATGACCTAATGATGACTAATGATGATGATGCAGATCTAGAATATATCCCTTCAACATCCACCTCTTCTTCAGATACAGTTGACGTTGAGAGTGAGAGAGATGATGACATGGCCAGAAAGATAGCATAAAGGCAAAGGCTCAATCTTCCACCACTGAAAAGGAGCACTGTGTCTATAAACGGTTTGAGAAAACCATTGGAAATTCCTACCCTGGACAAACAAAGATGGCAAAAAGTACACAGTCAACCCATCAGTTATCATCAGCATCATCACCACTTCCAAGTCCAAGTCTCACTCAGTGACCCACACTTGTGTTGTGTAACCAGCAGCAACAAACAGCGACACAAGTTATTAACATCTACAACCTTAGCTATGACGAGTGCCTCTTCTGCTGCTGCTGGAAATGCTGCACCTTTGACACCTAGTAGTAGAAGCAGTAGAATTACATCAAAATTTAGCCCCAGTAGCAGTATTAGCCCCTCAGGAACATGAAGTCCACAATATGAGATACTATCACGGAGTGGCTAGGAATTGAACACACTGACAAGTACAAATGACCTTAAACTAAAACTTTATTAAGTATTATGAAAGGCAGGCGATAAGGCAACAGGCAAATGGCAACAAATGACAGACAGTAGTATAAAAATGAGACAAGTGGCAGTAGATAGTGGCATATCTTTTAGATGACAAAATTGGCACACCTTCACGAGACCAGGTAGAAACAAAGGAGACGCTTTCTTACCCTTCACAGGACAGGTGGTCAGAAACGGAATGGCCCTGGAACTACACGGTTAATGTGAGGGAAGTGCAGAGCACTCCCATACACAAATGGAATGGCACACCTTCACGAGTCCAGAGAGGAACAGTGCAGGCACTTTCCTCACCCTTCACAGGACAAGTGGTCAGAAACGGAATGTCCCTTAGAATACACGGAGATGTGGGTACAGTGCAGAGCACTCCCGTACCCGGATCAGATGGCACACCTTCACGAGACCAGAGAGGAACAGGGTAGGCACTTTCCTCACCCTTCACAGGACAGGTGGTCAGAACGGAATGGCCCTGGGACTACACATAAATGTGAGAGGGCAGTGCAGAGCACTCCCAAACACAAAGTCAGCAAAAGAGTGGAGTAGACCAATATCCCCACAGGGGATACACTAGGCGGTAGCCAGGTGGAGAAGGCTAGGCAACACAGGCCGGTATGGCCACGGGAGGTTAGACACACAGAATGACTGACAAAAGCCACTTAATGGAAGCGAGGGCAAAGCGGAAGACACAAGGCAGCACGGAAACCAAACCGTATAACGGAATGGTCATACAGAGGGTTAACCAGGAGGCAGCCAAAGGTCAAAACCGGATCGGATAGTCAGACGTCGCCAATGGTCGTAACCGGAACGGGTAGTCAGACAAGCCAGGGGTCAGAGCTGGAACGGGTAATCAGACGATCCAGGAGTCAGAACCGGAACAAGTAGTCAGACGAGCCAGGAGTCAGAACCAGAACGGGTAGTCAGATGAGCCAGGAGTCAGAACCGGAACGGGTAGTCAGACGTAGCCAGGTAATACACAGGAACGGTAATGCACCAACACAGAAATAAGCTCAGGTACCACGAAAGGGCACTGGAAGTGACACAGGCTGAGGTTTAAAAACCCTGATGGGTAGGTGGAGCGTCTCCTTTGTTCCTACCTAGTCTCGTGAAGGTGTGCCACTATCGACTGCCACTTTTGTCATCTGAAAGACATGCCACTATCTACTGACACTTGTCTCATAATTATACTATTGTGTGTAATTTGTTGCCATTTTCCTGTTGCCTTATCTCCTGCCTTTCATACTACTTAATAAAGTTTTATATTAAGTTCATTTGTACTTGTCAGTGTGTTCAATTCCTAGTCAATCCATGACAGTACGAAAGGGCCATGAACGCTGACAGTACTGACACCAGTAGCGGGCAGTCGCTGAGTATTATGTCCAGGATGGACATGCAGGAACAACGACTTGCTCAGTTGTCAGTAGTGTTGCAAACACTGGTAGACCGTACTGTGCATTTGGACAAAGTTGGGCAACCACTGATGGCCTCCTCAGTATCGGCATCAGTGACAACCACTCAGGTGGAGCTATGACCTCATCAGCGTTGTGCCCTATAAGAATAGTGACTCAGCAAGAGCGACAGTTAGATAGTAAACAATGTCGCTCCAGGGCAATGTCAGACACAGGCAATCACGGGGCACCGTATAGATACTTTACTGGGGATCCAAAAGATAGCATGTTGCTATATGTGCAAAAAGCATGTGAGCAGGAGGAAGTAGGCTCATACCTCCTCAATGAGATCCCACCTGAAGCACAACCAGAGGTCTAACTGGAAGACACACCATGAATATGTCACAGGTGCTACAAATAGCAGCAGCAGCATAAGTACTCTAAAAAGTTTGCCAGCGCTCTTGGGCAGGTAAGAGAAGTAGTGATGTTATTGATGTGTCAGAGAATGTGCCACTGCCAACAGTTAATTCATTCTAAATAACACCTATGGCTCCTGCTGCAGAGGAGTATGATGACTCTGGGATTGCTCTAGGAGATGGAAAGAGTCATAGACTGCCCACACATGCTGTGTCTATCTCCACCACCTCCTCTAGTCATGTTGTTAAAGCATTAGAGTTACAGGGTTCTTCTGCCATGTTCTGCAAACCCACAGTGAATGAGTTTCTGGGAAGGAGACCAAAACTTCACAAAAACAATCCCAAAGTATGCCTGTGGAATGGCAAGGTTGCTAAGATGTTAGCAATGGACATGCAGCAGTGTTCATTTTTAGAAAACTGAGGTTTCAGAGAACTGATGTCATCAACCTCACCACCCCTACTACCATACACATTTGCCACATTGTAGGTTGTACTTTTTATTTTTTATCTCTTGACGTCATCATGAATATGTGCCAGTGTCTCTAAAAGCAGGAAGTTAGTGTTGTGGGCAAAGGACAAAGACACTGTAGGACATACAACTTTGACTTTCAGCTACTTTTTTCTCCGCTGTAGCCCAAAGAAGAGGTAATATTGTGGTGGGATATGTTGCACCATAGGAACATAGGTGAAAACTTTGTTGGAAATGGCTAAAAGGAGGACAATTTTGCATTGGCAAAAAGGAGAAAATTTTATTGAAAAAAAGCAAAAAATTGCCAGTTTTTCACAATGTTAAAGGGATAGTAATGTCAGAAAAAAGTATTAAGTATATGGTAGATACAATTAAAAGAGAGTATTGCACTTATTCGTATCTCTCAAACTGTTATGGTTTGAGAGATATAGGAAAATAAAGTTCTCTGCTCCCTCCCCTTTCTGCTTGATGAGCTGTAAAGCTGTCAGAAGCAGATTCTGATCGCTTGACCAGACACGGCTCTTCAGCAACGCGATATAACGATATCTAAAGATAAATACTTTATCAGAATGGTCTACAACGTGTGCTTGCAAACCAGGCACAGATTGTAGACCGTTCAGATAAAGTATTTATTTTTAGGTATTGTTATAGCGGCTCTGCAGAAGAGCCACAGTCTGATCCAAGAACCAGAATCTGCTTTTGACAGCTTTACAGCTCATCAATCATAAAGTAGAAGGAGCAGGGAACTTTATTTTCCTATATCTCTCAAACCATAACAGTTTGAGAGATACGAATAAGTGCAAGTACTCTCTTTTAATTGTATCTACCATATAGGCACCCCTCACACCCCATTCATGCTATGCCTGTGGGAAATAAAATAGCATTTACTATGTGTTGTGTGTAAATTCAATGTTCCATTAATTTCAATGCAGTGAGCTAGACAGAAAAACAGCACTTTTCACAGTAAATTATCCGGCAAGCGGGAAGTGGTGCCATTATTCGCCAATTTTGGTTTGAGGTGAAAATTTTCATCCATCCCTACTAACTAAAACAATTAACAACAAGAAAGAAAACCTGGGCCACTCCAGGTGGATTCATCTCATGGTGTGTGAACTGTATGGTCTTGATGTCAAATATTTTCAATATAAACATACAATAATGGGAACGTAACTCATCCAGTGGATGGATTGTCAATCACATAAATATGCAAAGCCCTAGATGAACAAACTATGCTTCAGTAATGCCAGTGATGTAACATGGAGGTTCCCCCTCCATTCACACATGAATTCTGAACGAATTTTCCACAACACAGCTGATGCAATGAAGTAAAAACACAAAGTTTATACCAATTGTTGAATTAAAACCATTCGAAGATCAAGTACAAAAGTAGCAAACAGTCCATACTGCAACACCTATATGTTTTGGCATACCCAAAAAGAAGGAGAGAGGTTTTTAAACCTTAATTCCATCATCTTCCAGTGTACAGGTGCTTATTCAGATTAAAACCATATAACAATACAAGAATAAATTCTGTATTTTTACTTTATTATATCAGCCATGTTGTGGACAGCTCTTCAAAAAACACAAAACTTTCTGATGATGAAAATCTGCATAGAAAAACATAATGTAAATATAACAATAACCATAGCAGTTTCAGTCTACTTCAAATCACTACTTAGGGTTTAAGCTACCCATATAAATATATAGGTGAAAAAACTATAACTTTCAATACTTTTTTGGCTTAGGGAAATCATGATGCACTGAGATTATTTTGTTTTGCTACAATGTGCTTTGAGGTAATTTTCTGTGCTGTAGTTTAAATATATGATGCTGAATAATGTAGATATATTTTAATGTTTGGTCTGGCTAAAAGAAAGATAATTTAATTTCTGTTTTATAGGTTTTGATCTAGTAAAATGTGAAGATCCCGGAATACCAAACTATGGATACAAGATCCGTGATGATGGCCATTTTGCTGATACAACCATATTGTATAGCTGTAATCCTGGATACACAATGCATGGCAGCAGCATTTTGACCTGTCTAAGTGGAGATACAAGAGTATGGGATAAATCCCTCCCAACATGCACTGGTAATGCACAGTAGATAAACAGCATATATTTCTATACATTTATATTGTATATTTAATGCTATACTGTACTATCATAATTTTTGAACACTTTTAAAGTATGCAATATCATACAGAGCTACTTCCCAGGAAAGTAAGAAAACTTGCAAAATAAATTTGGTACCTGATGCTTTAGGAAACAAAAGTGACTTTTCTAAATTCACAAATTGCTGACCATGGGAAGTGAGTATGGTGACTGGAATGCCTTACTTTAACATCATTTTTAAAAAATACATAATCATCTGGATGTTCAGTTACAGCAGGGTCCAACGCTCTGGTCATCACATCCCTTTATCATAATAAAATAAATGTAAAAAGCCCTAAAAATGACATCATGTACGAATTGTGTTTGAAACGTTGATCCTTCATTAAAGCTGATTTTTGATTATTAAATAAGCATTAAGAGAGTGCTGATTTATATAGTGCTATTATCTTGATATTTATAGCACCCAGGCAATCACCTTGCTTTTTGTGAGTGCTCCTCACACATGATATGTATACAGCATATATGCGTGGATATATATCATGGAGGATGAGACGTCAGAACTGTGTGACCGTGCTGTATATGTTGGAATATTTAGAGCAATATGGGACACGTTCTCTGTTTGTGGTTGTAAAAGGAAAATTGCAATGGCTTATAAATAATGCAACAGTGACACAGTTGTTCCAAATTATAGATTGATTATTATTTAAAATAACACAGCAATAACATGTAAGTGACGTACATACAACTTACAGGTAATTCTGTATGAGCGCTCTCCCCTCACACAATAGAGGACCCCTTAATTATACACTAACTATAAGCCACTGGTAATCCACCCCCCTGTTATTGCCCAATCAGCAGCCTCCAGCAGTCTTCAGCAGTGTTATCTGGTCCGTCCAGCTGCCTGTCCTTGAAGGGGGCTATAGAAGAAAGCTCTATTGTTCTGAGGAAAAAATCTTACCAAACTGACCTTGCAAACTAACTCTTTATTGCAACTAATTTAAAACTCCTATTTTTCTAATGGAGCAAACGTATTCATGCATATGCACTGCTTTTAAAGGTACAGTACACTTATTAGAAAAAGATTATAGGATATAGCTTTTTCCCCAACATGGTCCAGCATCCAGCTGATTACCATATAACAGGTTATGTGTATGGTGGGTTTGATGCTCATGGCTAGTTGATGTACCCTGTTGAGAACAGGTGGGAAATTTACTAATAACTCAATGGATATTGCAAAACTGTGTATTACAAGTGGGTATTGAAGGGTGGAGCATACCCTAATAATGTTTTTGTGATATATTATATGTCGTATGGTATTGTTGATATAGTATATACCGTGTTTTTTAAAACTAAAACATCCTTTTTTGATATCGGTAAAATATATTTTGTGTTGTTGTCCTTCAATCCCTGATTTTAAACATCTATTAGCACTTTGGATTTAGTTCTAATTTACATTTTGTTTTTTGAGATCCGTGTAGTGGGATCTTTTTTCCAGAGCAGCTTTTGTAGAGGTTTTTTTTTCTCTTTTCACCCCCATTAAGTGCATGCATTTTTTCTTGATACATTGTAAAACAAGTAGAAGAATATTATTCAAATCTTTGTAAGGATGAAGGACAACAACTGATTTCCATTTCAGAGGCTGAAGCCATGCCTGAAGTTTTGGTATAAGAAGTAGAAGCTGCAATATAATCAATGAAAAATAGCAAAGCAGCTGGACCTGATAAAGTTACTACTGAATTGTTTAAAGCCGGTATTCAACCCTTATTCAAAACCCTAGCTAAAGTATTTTCAAAATGCCTGCTACTTGGTAAAGTTCCTGAAACATTAAAAAATACAAAATTAATTATACTGCACAAAAAAGGTGATAAGGCGGATCTAAAAAACTACCATCCAATAAGCCTATTGCCAGTATTCTGCAAGGTTTTCACAAATGTACTAACAAGAAGAATGGACACAATACTTAACGTGGCACAACCTAAAGAGCAAGCAGGCTTCAGGAATGGTTTCAGTACAATGGTCTGTATCCAGACAGAGCAACAAGGTATAGAGCAACATAATTAATACAACCTTCCATTATGCATAGCCTTCATTGACAAACAAAAGGCCTTTGACTCAGTGAAAATGCAATAATCGATGCCCTGATCAGCCATGGAATAGAGAGAGCTTATATCAATATTCTCCAATCAATATATGAAAATGCAACTCCATCAATACAGATAATCAATGATAAAGTCCAGATCAACAGAAAGAAAGGTACCTGACAAGGAAAACCAATCTCCCAAAAGTATTTTCTGCTTGGTTAGAATACATTTTCCACAAACTGAATTGGGACCAAAAGGACTTAAAAAAGTGCCTAAGCCTTACAAATACTTAAGGTTTACCAGAGAAGTATGTAGCTGCGAATTCTAAACATAACAAAAAGATACCAAAAAAAGTGTATATGGATTTGTCAGCAAACAAAGGTCTATGTCATAACTGAAATAGTAAAGTGCCTGAAATGGAAATGGGCAGACCACACAGCAAGAAGACATGATGGTAAATGGACCAAGCAAATTTTGGAATGGATTCCACTCAAAACTAAACACCCAAGAAGAAGACCAAAGACAAGATGGGTAGACAGAATTGTCAAATTTGTAATCAGTGGCAACAAAAATCACAAAACCCAATTCGATGGAGGCTTGCTGAGGATGCCTTCATCCTGGTGTGAATTGACAATGGCTATAGATGATTATGGTGATATATATTACAGGGATTCATTTATATATAAGCCAATACCTGTTTAAGTTTTTTGCCATGTTCTGATTAGCTGGGAATTGAGCTTACACAAGTAATTCTATGTGCACTGAAGTTTCCTTCCTTTACAGCCAATCAGAGGATAAAAGAAAATGTCATGCTTGTATGTAGTGCTTTTTTATCTGTAGATCTTCTACCCAAATAGGATTTACCACTTATGTGTGGGTAAACAGTTGCTTGCCTGTAGAGTTGTGATATTAACTGCAATGCTGATTTGCTGCTTAGAAAATGTCAAGCAATATCAGGCAATTAATAAACTAGTTTACTTTCTATTGGTACATTTTTCCTGCTACATTTTTGTCATTCCTGATAAACCCTTACAAAGGTATGAAATAGTGTTGAGCGAGCACCCCGATGCTCGGGTGCTCGGGTGCTCTGACCGAGCACCCCCTGAGGCTCGAGTGCTCGGCCGAGCACCCGAGCCCCATTGAAATGAATGGGGCGACACCAGGCACCCCCTGCTCTGATGAGGGGTGGGTGCCTGGTCAATGCCCCCTTCATCTCCGCTATGCCCCCTTCATCTCCGAATGCCCCCTTCAGCTCCGCAATGTCCCCCTTCAGCTCCGCTATGCCCCTCTTCCACAATGTGCCCCTTCATCTCCGCTATGCCCCTCTTCCACAATGTGCCCCTTCATCTCCGCTATGCCCCTCTTCCACAATGTCCCCCTTCATCTCCTCTATGCCATAGAGGAGATGAAGGGGGACATTGTGGAAGAGGGGCATAGCGGAGATGAAGGGGCACATTGTGGAAGAGGGGCATAGCGGAGATGAAGGGGCACATTGTGGAAGACGGGCATAGCGGAGATGAAGGGGGACATTGTGGAAGAGGGGCATAGAGTCTATGCCCCTCTTCCACAATGTCCCCCTTCATCTCCGCAATGCCCCCTTCATCTCCGCAATGCCCCCGTACCTCCAGTCCCTGGTGGTCCAGCGGAGCGTCTTCGGATCTGTGCCTCTTCCGGCACAGATCCCCGCCACCCGAACATGGCGGGAGAGCACATGGCGGTACTCGACGAGTACCGCCATGTGCCGAGCAGAGCGATGCTCGAGCCGATCCGAGCATTGGCCGAGCACGCTCGCTCATCACTAGTATGAAATCTTAGTATTAAATATACATATATTAATAAATTCCACTTTAACAAACATTAATTACAATGAGAGTTAACAGAAGCAAAAACAAATAAACAATAATGGGCTCGATTCTATTACCACCGATAAAAAAAACAGGCGTGTTTGTTTGTGAACTTGTGAAAACAAAATAGAGGTAATTATACTTACTGCCAGACAAAAAACAGCCCATAGGAAACAATTAAAAACAAAGTGCAAGTAGCATTCTATTACCCGCACTCAGTATTAGCTCCTGTTTTGTGTTTACATTTTAAGTAGGAAATCCTGTGTCTCAGTCATTGAGGCGTAAAAGCCACAATGATGGTTTCAAAACCATCGTTGTTCCAACAAAAGCAGTGTATAATACAGCATACAGCATAGAAATCTGACAAAGAGTGACCCCCCTTCGACATATTAACCCCCCTTTGAAATTCGATTTACAGTGCTTTCTTTCACCACTTTAATTTGACAAATATTGTTCACATTCAACATTTTAACCCTTCCCCGAGAAAATTTGACTTACGGTGCTCCTATGACTTTTTTCTCCATTTAAATTTGACATTGTTCTTCTCCTATTTTTTACAATATGCCCTCATTGTATTTGTACCAGAGAAGTAGTAATGCATTGCAATGTGTTTGCTACCCGTCTAGTACTCATAGGGTTATGCAAGCAAAAGAAAGAAAGAGAATAAATTTGTATTGAAGGTGCACACTTGTTAATATGAAACAATATTTGTCGAATTAAAGTGGTGAAATAAAGTACTGTAAATCGAATTTCAAAGGGGGGTTAATATGTTGAAGGGGGGACACTCTGTCAGATTTTGATAATGTGGGGAACACATCTAACACTAAGTTGATCTTTTTGTCGTGAAACGTACGCCTATTTCCTTGGACTTTGACATTTTGCGTGTCTTTTAGGAGGTCATTAAATAGAAGCAGACAGCGCCAGTTTTGTTAGTTCATAGAAATGTGCTGTCTATGTCAGTTTTGTTTTACTGTGATTCTGCAATAGAATGCTGGCGTAACACATCTTTGCAAAATACACGTTGTTTGCTTTTAATGTAGTGCCAGTCTTAGCATGGGTAATAGAATCATGCCCAATATGTTTACATGTGGTATACCATATCATATAACTCAATGGGGCAAATGCACTAATGTGTGATAAAGAGTTGATAAAACGTAGCTAACTTCCCCTTGATATCACTTCTCCTATGTTATTCTATGGGGTCAATGCACTAATATTTCTCCATCTTTGGAGATCTTAGTGCATAGCTATTATTAGGGATGGGTGAAAGTTGTTGCCATGTGCCCACGAGAAAACCCAAGAAAATCATGTTATTGTCCGCTTTTTCACGGGAAAATACGCTTTTAAACCCGCAATTAAACTTTGTGATGTTTACCCATTGGCCAAAATCCCCTGTCAATTTTTCAGTGGCTAGAAAGTTTCCACCCTTTGATTTATGTATTTTTCACATTTTCGCTATAAAAACATGACATATTTGCAGAAGTCAAACACAATAGAATCCGCTACAGAGCAAGGTAGATGTGCTATTCTGCTGTGATCTTTTTCCAAAATTGAGGCAGGAGAGGCTCATAGTGATTGCTATCACTATGTTCGGGTTTAAAAATATTAAAAGGAGGAACTGGAAGGACCCTTATGTGTCCTCTGAGTGTGAGGAGGAGGAGGAAGTGAGTACTACTGAATCAATGCTTTCCAGTCCCCCTAAATCACCCCTAGGGATCTTGGGTAATTTAATGAGAAAGGATGGAGAAAAGGGAATGGGAAGTGAGGGAGAAAAGGTTAGTATTAGCAAAAACAGGACTGGTCAGCTGCCTGTGCTGTGACTGCTGCCAGTGCTGAACCTGCTGTCACTTGTGCTTTGACTGCTGTCAGACGTGCTGCCCCTGTTCTAATCAGTGCTGTGCCTGCTGCCAGTGCTGAACCTGCTGCCACCAGTGCTGAAGCTGCTGCTAGTGTGTCTTGTAATACTCAGAAGGAGGGGAAGGAGAAGATGATGCCAAGTGTGACAACAGGGGACCCTAAGTCACACTTGCCATCCCCAAACCGTCCCGCCAGTGCTAGTACTAAGAAGGCCCAGTAGCTTGTTATTGTTAGGAGTGAAGGAGGGGGTACTCGATATCGTCATATTACTAGTGACTATAAGGAGGAAGACTCTGTGACTGAACTTCATGTGGTTTGTGTTAGTAGTAGTAGCAGTAATGGCGAAGCACTCAGAGTAGTAGGGGAAACATTTGAGAGCGTCCAGACTAGCAGTCACGAGAGCCCACACCATTCTTCTGACCCTGGGAGTCCTCCCCTTCCCTTCACTATAGTGTCCAATTGGAACATGATCCTGAAGAGGCAAAAACTGGTGTTGGGGGAGAGCAGGCTCAGAATTAATACCACCACCACCAGCTGGAGCACAGATCAGCTGTCTATGCCTGCTGCTACTGCTGCCAGTCTGCCTTCTTCAGGTCAAAAAGAAATGCCAAGGGTGACATTAGAGGGCCCTCTGTCACATTGCTCGTCACCTCCTCTAAGCAGCAATGAGATGTCTGTAATAGAGCAGCAGCACGTAGAGACTAGTGGTGGTGGTGGTGATGATGATGCTGGAGAAACTGGGGTGGAAGAGACATTGATGACATTTTTAGCAGAAACTGAGAAGAAATGGGAGACAGGGATGAGGATGGACATCACCACCACCACCACTAGTAATGAGCTTTTGGAATTTGCAGAATTTGCAACTGCTCTAATTCCTATTGCTGCTGAGTTGCAAGGGCAGCAGGATGCTGAGGAGCAAGATAGTATGCCACAGAGCACTGTGGACATAGTTGGAATGGTGTCAACAAGTGATGCAGGACTAGGACAGGTTACACTTGCCAGCAGTAGCAATACTCCTAGTCCTAGTTGCAGTGCTGATTCTGGGGCAGTAGCAGCAACAGCAACTGCAAAGCACAGACAAGAAGAAAGAGATTATTCTTCTCCATTTGTTCTCTATCCCTATCCCCTGTAGTCATGGGTGTGGGACCATTTTTCTCTTTGGGCAGGCTCAGTGCAGTCATCACCAGCGGCACTGTGCACACTTTGTGACAAGTTAGTGAGAAGGGAAAAGGAGGGAAAGCGCCTTGGCACAACCGCCCTTATATCACACATGAAAAACAGAAACCATGACATTTATGTCAAACATGTTAAAGACAAACACCCACCACAGAAATCAAGCACTGTTGCTATACTCCCTGACTCTCCAGAAAGGCAATAAGAGGCGAGGCAGAGATCAAAGAGGAGGAAGAATAGAGAAACCCAGACAGAGACTGGAAGTTCTATGATAAGCGAAACAGTTAGCTCACCATCACCTTCTTCCTCTAGGCTAACTACATCTTCTGCCAATTCACCTAGTTCATCGTTACCTGCCCCTCCAAATGATAACCACTTTGTTCATGATAGGCTGTGGCGATTCATCTTCACCCATTGTACACTGTGTGGTGCACTGGCCACACATGGCAGTGTGGTGAAGCAGAATTGCAAACAGGGCATCAAACGGCATCTGATGAGATTCCATCCCACAGAATATGCTAAGATGGTGACAGGGAGTGTTCATCATTACTATTAAACTGTCAGCAAGTTGTCATGTGTCTTTAGTGGGGTCTGGAAAAGGGGTATAGTGACAGTGACAGTACTTGGGTTCTGGTGTCATGGTGTTTGGATACAATTGTACCCCAGACGTTATTTACCACACACTGTGCACATTGCAGTTGCTGATGAGAGCCACAGTTCCTGCTCTCAAGTGAAAAATATATATTCTAATAACAACAAAGTGAAGAAAAGAAAAGAGGCGCCTCTTAGTGTAATATCTTCTGGATATAAATCCCACCTCACCACCACCATAAATGGTACTCACAATTGTTTATGCCAGTTATACACCTATGTGTTAGCCGTCAGTAGAACTCAGGGTTTGTTGGAGCTGTCCCTTTTTCAGCTATCATCTGGATAGATGTCTGGCCGCTCACCCTCCAACCTCCACTCTCGAAGGATCTCAAGCAACAAAAACAAGAAAGATAGGGGGCGCCAATAGTGCTTTATCAAACAAATACTATAACAATATTTATAGCAATATATCAATTGCACTTACATTTACAAGTTGCTGTATTAATACATATGCATTAGCTATGTTCCAATTAGTCTGATAAAACAAGATACAGAGCTTCACAGATTATAGGGAGGCACTGGGATTTCTCTGTCAAGGTTCCAACAATCAAGCTTCTGCACAATGTCCAGGTTCATCAAAGACAGGTGGGAAGGCAGAGATCAAGGTTTCAGAGTCCTTAAGCATGGGAGACTGTTTCTATACCAGTAGAGATGCCCAGATTAAAGCATCTTCTTTAAGTAAAAAGATAATAACAGATTCTCTGTTCAAATGCATGCTAAAGGTCTGTGGTATGTTACAGAAATGCAGGAGGAATTGATTGGGGAGCTCTCTGCATTCTTCTTGGCGGCCAGAGTAAGACTCTGGAAGAGGCAGTTTAGGTGGTTTGCATCCCTCAAGGGTATCAGAAGCTTCAGTATCCTTACTTGGAATATATGCAATTGAGGCCTCAATGTCACTGCACTCTTATTTTATTTTTACAGAACAGATGATGATATAACTTTGGCACAATGCTGGCCCCTCTTCTTCTGGCTGTTGCATGAGTTAGTTCCAGATGTACTTGTCTGTCTTTGGTCTCAGGCTGCAAAGTATATCTGTCAGTGACAGAGGCTCAGCCAGCTCAGGAAGGTACTTGGATCATCTGCCTGTGTCTTCTCATTCAAACAAGATTTTGGTGTATTTGGGGTAAATCTCCTTTTTCCATTCAATCTCTCCCAGAGTCTCCAAACAGCACTAACACAGAGAATGAATTGCCTGCCTTCAAGACTGTATAAACTAAACTGTAAATCCACTTCATTTACCTTTCTTAACTAGCTTCAGAAATATGCTGCTTTCTTTCTCAACAAACACATATTGACATGCTGTGGGAACTTGATACACATTTTATCCTATCCTGGTGGAAGAAGAAAGAAAACGTTCTATGTGGAGGAAAATTCACTTTCACCATTAATATCAATGCAATGAGAAAGCCAGAAAAAAAGCAGAAAATTGCTAATTTGCATTGGAAATTCTTGGCTCGGGGAAATGCCATTTTAGCATGTTTCAGTTTGAGGTGAAATTTCACCAATCCGTAGTTACATCATAGTAACATAGTAACATAGTAACATAGTAAATTAGGTTGAAAAAAGACACAAGTCCATCAAGTTCAACCTTCGCTTCATACCTCAGTAACTAAGAATTTTATAGCTTTCCTGCTACCAATTAAATTAGTCTTTATCAGACCTTCCTGATCTGCCTACTGATAAACAGTATAACTCTGTATGTTCCCTTTTGAAAGAAATGTATCTAATCTTCTCTTAAATGTGTCCATTGTATCTGCCATAACTACCTCCCTGGGCAATGAATTCCACAATTTGACAGACCTTACCGTAAAAAAACCCTTCCTCTGCTGAAGTTTAAACCTCCTTTCCTCTAATCTCAAGAGGTGTCCCCTGGTCACCTGAGCAGGCCTTGGAATAAATAGCTCACTGCAGAGATCCTTGTATTGACCTCTCATATACTTGTACAATGTGATAAGGTCTCCTCTTAGTCGTCTTTTCACTAGAGTAAATAAACCAAGTTTGTTTAGTCGTTCCTCATATGTCAAGTCCTCCATTCCCTTAATTAATTTTGTTGCTCTCCGCTGTACCCTCTCTAGTTCTAGTATATCCTTTTTCAGAACCGGTGCCCAAAATTGCACTGCATACTCAAGGTGAGGTCTTACCAATGATTTGTATAATGGCAAAATAATGTTATCCACTCTTGCTTCAATACCTCTTTTTATGCAAGACAGGACTTTGTTTGCCTTTGCTACTGCTGTTTGACACTGGTCACTGTTTCCAAGTTTGTAGTTGACAAGGATACCCAGGTCTTTTTCTAGCAACGAGTCACCTAAAATTATTCCATTAAGTTTATAAGTAGCCTTGGGATTGTTTCCTCCCAAATGCATGACTTTACACTTCCCCACATTAAACTTCATATTCCACATGTTTGCCCAATCTGACATTGTATGTAAGTCCCTCTGTAGAGAGAAAATATCCTGTTCTGAATTAATGACTTTGCATAATTTAGTATCATCTGCAAATATTGATATTTTGCTTTCTATATCTATTTCCAGGTCATTTATAAACATGTTAAAAAGCAGCGGACCCAATACTGAACCCTGAGGTACTCCACTCTCCACTTTAACTATACTGGAGAATTTTCCATTTACAACCACACACTGTTCCCTATCCTTCAACCAGTTTTGTATCCAATTGCAAAGGTTATCTCCTAGCCCCAATTTCCTTATTTTATACACCAGCCTTCTGTGTGGTACTGTATCAAATGCCTTTGCAAAGTCTAGATATACTACATCTACTGCCTTGCCATTGTCAAGGTTGCTGCTTACCTCCTCATAGAAGCTGAAAAGATTAGTTTGGCATGACCTATTCTTCATAAAACCATGTTGATTCGTGCTAATGATCTTATTTTTTGTGTTGTAATCCTGAATATAGTCCCTTATTATGCCTTCTAATAGTTTTCCCACTACAGAGGTCAAACTCACTGGTCTATAATTCCCAGGTTCTGTTTTAGTTCCCTTCTTAAATAGAGGCACTATGTTAGCTCTTCGCCAATCCTGTGGCACTGAGCCTGTGGTAATAGAATCTTTAAAGAGTAAATATAGGGGTTTTGCTAACACTGCACTGAGTTCCTGAAGAACCCTTGGATGTATACCATCAGGACCCGGTGCTTTGTCGGTCTTAATTTTGTTCAGTCTTCCCATGACATCTCCTTGAGTTAACCCAATATCTATTAATTGTATTGTTTTATTTGATACTTGCGGAGGCTCTTCTACCATTCCTTGCTCCCTTGTATATACTGATGCAAAGAAAGTGTTTAAAACATCAGCCTTTTCCTTATCCTCACTAACCAACTCACCCATCTCATTTTTGAATGGTCCAATGCACTCCCTCTTAAGTTTTTTGCTATTTATATATTTAAAAAACTTTTTTGGATTAGTCTTGCTTTCCCTTGCAATTCGAGTTTCATTATCTATTTTTGCTACCCTAATTGCCTTTTTGCAATCTTTGTTGCTCTCCCTGTATTTTAAGAAAGATTGTTCAGTTCCTTCTGACTTAAATAATTTGAATGCTTTTTTTTTCCTTGCCATTTCCTTCTTTACATGTGCAGTTAACCACATTGGCTGTGACTTACTTCTTTTGCACTTGTTCCCCATTGGTATATACAGTTGGGTACATTTCTGCAACCTAAATTTGAATTCTGACCATTTTTCCTCAGTATTTTTGCCTTTAAATAACATATCCCAGTCTATGTGTTGCATTGAGGCCCTTAACAATTTGAAGTTTGCTTTTTTAAAATTAAGAGTTTTGGTTGAACCTATACATTTTTGCTTTGCCAGACAGATCTCAAATGTAACCATGTTGTGATCACTGTTTCCCAAATGTTCTCTTACCTTAATATTGGATACCATTTCTGTGTTATTAGTGATCACTAGGTCCAATACATTGTTATTTCTTGTCGGCGCTCCCACCATTTGTGACATGTAGCTTTCATGAAGCGTGTTCAAAAACCTGCTACCCTTAGCACTCTGACAGGTCTCATTTTTCCAGTTGATATCTGGATAATTAAAATCTCCCATAATTATAGTATGCCCAAACTGGGCAGCTTTCCTCATTTGCAATAGCAGTTGGGCCTCATCATTGTCATCGATATTTGGTGGTTTGTAGCATATGCCCACCAACAACTTTTTTTTACCATTCACACCACATTTAGTCTCGATTTCTACCCACATGGACTCCACAGTTTGGCCAGTTTCCTCACTAATATCACCTCGCAAAACTGGATTTAGCTCTGTTTTCAAATATAAACACACACCTCCACCTTTTCTATTAATTCTGTCTCTTCTAAACAGGGAATAGCCCTCTATATTTACAGTCCAGTCATGTGCATCGTTCCACCATGTTTCTGTTATTCCAATTATGTCCAATTGCTCATTAACCGCCAGCAATTCTAGTTCTCCTATTTTATCTACCATACTTCTTGCATTTGCTAGCATACAATTGATTTTGAAGTCTTTACATATATTAATCCCTACATGCCTTTTTTCTTCACCTTCATTTACTAGGAGTTCCTCCCTACTGACTAAATTTCTCCCCACCCTTTCTCCACCCCCCTGGTCAGTTACTTGGACCCAGTTCCTATCTGCTCTATCTACCCCATTTTTGCTATCTATACCCACCCCCCCCTTCCTAGTTTAAAAGCTCCTCCAAGCTTCCTAGCATTCTCTCCCCTAACACAGAGGCTCCTCTACCATTTAGGTGCAATCCATCTCTTCCATATAGATTGTACCCAAGAGCAAAGTCTGCCCAGTGTTCTAAAAACCCAAAACCCTCCTTCCTACACCATTGCTTGAGCCATGCATTAAGCTCCCTGAGCTCCCTCTGCCTACCTGCACTGGCGCATGGCACAGGTAGTATTTCAGAAAATACTACCTTAGAGGTCCTTGCCTTAAGCTTGAACCCTAAATCCCTGAAATCATTCTTTAGGGACCTCCATCTTCCTCCTATTTTGTCATTGGTTCCAATATGTACCAAGACAGCTGGATCACTTCCAGCACCTCCCAATAATCTGTCAGCCCTGTCCGCAACATGCCTAACCCGAGCACCCGGGAGACAGCAAACTGTTCGGCATTCACGTTCCTGGCGGCAGATTACCCTATCTACCCTCCTAATAATAGAGTCCCCTATTACCACCACCTGCCTTGGTTTCTGCCTGCTCTGCATCCCATCTAGCCTGGAAGGAGGACTGTTCAGCTGGCTGCTAGAGGAATCAGCCCTCTCAAGTGTTGCCAATTCTGAGCAATTCTCATCAACTTCTTCACACAATCTTGCAAATCTGTTGGACTGAGTCAACTCAGAACTGGCCTTCCTCTTCCTCTGCCCACTACCTCCCCTCCTTACTGTTACCCAGCTGCCTACCTGTCGCTCCTCATCTACAACTCCACCCTCTTCACCACTAACCCCACATACTACCTGCTCTGTGAGTTCTAAACTCCTTTCCAGGTTACCAATGTCTCGCAATGTTGCAATATTTCTCTCCAAATCCAATATCTTAGACTTTAAAGAGAAAATATGCTCACACTTGGCACAGTGGTATGACCCCTGGAACGATTGCTCCAAGTGTTCAAACATGTGACAAGATGTGCACTGCGTGAGATTGGCTAACCTGCTATCACTCATGCTTGGTTTTACAATTCAAATAGCTTTGTATTATCCTCTAATGCTCACTATATGGTAAGTAACCAACCTTAAATGCAATAAATCCTTTGAAATGATATGATCAATAAATCATAGTTCTAAACTTGCTCTTTAACCCCTTAAGGACCGGCCGCACTTGAACGTGGCCATCACTTAAGGACCAGGGACCATTTTTTTTTCTGAATCCGATTCCAGACTCACTGAACGGGAGCCTGGAATTCCATGACGGTCCAGTACCGTCATGGGTCCTCAAGGGTTAATAAATATATGAATTTTATTGTTTAGAAAACATGTATTTAAAGTTGTTTGTGCTGTTTGTAATGAAAGATAAGACTAAAGTCAGTTGAATGATTGATTGTATCTTGTTCCCACTGCTCTTGTATTCAGAAAGGCTGTTATCTTATCTCATCCCATCCAGAGATAATCCTAGACAGTCAATTAGAGGCCCTGGAAAGGCAGGAATATATTTTCCCTCATAGCATAAGAGAAACTATATTTTAGGCCACAGAAAACAAATTTTACAGATGCCAACATAAAGTCCAGGGTATTTTAGTGCATATGACAACAATTGGTTTTTAAGTGTTAGTGTTCATTTAACTGGGAGTTTATTATTAGGAGGCGTTTTCATTTATTTAAATGTACCTCTACTGAAAAAACAAACACTATTTTACTTCATGGGATTTATCTGTTAATTCCATGAACATCACAGGATCTACATAGATTTTCTAATATTAAACATCACTTCTTGATACATTAGGCAGCTGTGTTTTATAAAATATTTAATTTGTATTTATTTTATTTTTTCAGCTGAATGTGGTGGTCAAATTTACGCGGTTGCATCTGGACGCATTTTATCACCAGGTTATCCAGCACCATATGAAAATAATTTACATTGCACTTGGATTCTAGAAGCAGACCCTGGAAAAACTATCAGGTAATCATCTCACATTATTATTATTTGTTGTTTTATTTTTTAAATTACTATTATTTATTGATGAACTCCAATATACTCTACAGAATTTTGCAATATACAAATAATGAAAAACAACCTTATGACTATGCACATTCAGATGGAAAAAAATAATAGTATTACTTTGTTCAAAAAGAGTTTAAACTTTAATGCACTTATTACACTTACTGTTTATTATAAGGGAGTATTATAACCTTATAGAAACAGCTGCACTACCAGTGTTGCATTAGGTGTCTGTAGACAAAAACATATGGGTGTCTGTTTATAATACATAGATTAACAGAGAAAAAAAGAAAAGATATGCAGTAGCAATCCCACCTCTAATCAGACAGGAGGGAAAGACAGGTGGGGGAGAAGATGCATTAAAAAAACATACCCTTCATTTACATCAACTAAAAATCTTACATTGTAAAATTGTTAAAATGTTAAATAAAACCAATGAAAAGTAAAGAAACAACACAGGATTTCATAGACAAATGAGAGCCTTTCCCATTAACCTACATGTCTGTAACTGAATTCTCTGATATCTTACCTCCAGTTGATTCAGCTTGAATATGTATACAAACAATCATTCAAACATAAATATGAACTCATGTAGTTGTTTAATTATTTTTAATTTGGTTTTAATTTGCATTACTTTTTCAGATTTGTAGTTGATACCAATAAAGGTTATGTTTTAAAAAAAATGTTTCACCTTCCCTAACCTGTGTTTCCCTCCTTTTTGATTAGGGGTGGGTTTGGTGCTGCTTATCTTTTCTTTTTTTCTCTGTTAGTGTAAGTATTATAAACTTCACTTTAATGACTTTATCTTCTTTTTCTGCAATGCATTTTTTTTAGGAAAAGAGCAGATGTGGCAGGTGCAGAGTTCTAGCATAAAATGTGATTGACAGTATAAGATTGAACAGGATAAATTTAATATATATGCTTTTCATCTCATGTAGAATATGGAACTTTGTATATTCAACAGAATATTTGAATTAACATAATTTTATATTAAATAAAATGTCATAGATTGTATTATTAGTATTGAAGTTGCTATTCTATATTTTCCAATTATGGCCTAGAGTCTATTTCACATGAATGGATATTTGGCCAAGGAAAGAACAGAAATGGACTATTTTAACACTTTTGTGAATCGAGGGATCACAATCCACTGCCTATGGTATCTCATTATTTGGCAACATAGTGTATATAGCAAGTTCAGTCAAAATGGTCAAATAAGCATTAGAAATGGGCACTTCAAATATGCCAGTGGCTATAAGAGATCTGTAAATAGGTTATTTTTTAGTCTTTCTGTGATTCAAGAAATCACATTCTAGCCGCTAAGGTTCCTGAAGTAGGAAATTTGGGATACATAGACATCTTTGCAAAAAGAGCATTAGAAACGGTCATGACTACCATCTGGCAGAACGGTCTTTTCAGTGCTCTCTATTACATCTGAAGGAAGCTTCCTGTCTCAGGAGCTAACCAGCTACAAAAGACAAAGATATCAACTATCCCCTCCCCTGTACCCATGAAAATCTTCAATTGTATTCTCCATACTCACTCAGTTCCCTAATAACCTCACTGATGATATGACATTTCCAACACATTAGTATACAAAGGAGAGAGATAAAATACAAATTGTTTATACTCTAAATCTGTATACAGTGAGACACAGAGAATAATGTAGATACTAGGGCTGTAGGTATTAAAACAATTAATTGAAATCTGATTCCCTCCTTTGGCCACAATGGGAGTGCATATTAACCACAGGAATGATCTACTGATGCTGTAAACAGATAAGCTATAACTATTTTCATGTGGAATGGAATCTAGGCCTGTATTAGCTAAGCATATACTTTCAAATAGCACACAGTTCTTCTAGTTTCTCTCTCAAAGCAAAAGATGTTTTTAGCTGAAACTCATCTCAACAACATATTTCTACTTGTTTATATTTTTCATAGAGATTGATGTGGTCAGCTATATGAGATACTATTATTTCAAATACTACACTATGAAAAATGCATTTTAGATTGGATTTCTTATCATTTTTATGTCCAAAGCTTTTCTTTGCATAAAACATTCCATCTTTCTCAGCTGTATATATTTTATTACTTACAAAGCTAAATATTTTGTCTCCTGTGTATTCTTTTTGCAGCCTTCACTTTATAGTTTTTGACACCGAAGTCTCACATGATATCTTGAAGGTATGGGATGGACCTGTGGACAGTAATGTTCTTCTGAAAGAATGGAGTGGCTCTTCACTCCCTGAGGACATTCACAGCACCTTCAACTCTTTGACATTACAGTTTGATAGTGATTTTTTTATCAGCAAGTCTGGATTTTCCATACAATATTCAAGTAGGTATAAAGTCTGAATTATAAATTAACATGACTTGGTGTTTGTGCTTCATGAAAATGTATCTGAATAGAAAGTACAGTGATTTTTTTTTTCTACATGAAATGTCACATATAGCATTCTCCTTAAAATCAACTGGTCTTCTGGAGACATTTTTAGCAAGTTCATACATTAATAATTTTTAGGCCTGTGATTAATATTCATTGTGTGTATCAAAATACAACCTACATTTGGCCTTTGTGTTTAGTTTTAAAACATATTGCTATTACAGTTTTAAAGGGATAGTATCACTTAAAAAATAATCCCTATGTTAAAGGGATAGGTCTTCTACTTGTGCTTGGTTTGCAAGAACATGTAGAAGACCTCTTAAGTGAAGGATTTCTTTTTTGTTAATGCGATCTCGGCTCTGCTGCAGAGCCACAGAGGATCCCGGGGCCGGATTCCCAGACTGTCAGCTAGAATGCTGACATCAGCTAGGGGCGAAATTTGAAAGTGGTTATCTCTCAAACCATAAGGGTTTGAAAGATGCCGCAGGGGGCATTTTTCATCTTTATTCAAGGGCTTTACCATAGGGATTAGTATTTTTTTAAGTAATACTATCCATTTAACTGAAAGCATCTGAACTGTAGCTCACCAGACATTTGTATCTGGTTAATGGGTTGTTGTCATTCCAGTTCAACACTGTGTATAAAGTGTGAACATGAACTGACTAGTGCAATTTTATTAACTGTAATTTTTGTTGAACCTTAATTACTATTTAATCACGCATATAAGCATAAAAATTGAAATTACTATAAATATGGCCCATTTTGCATTGTGTTCATATTATAAGTGCATGGTATAATAAATATGTTTCCCACCTCTAAACCCATCAGAAGAATAATCTGTTTTTCCTCATTAACATTTCTTGGTACATTAAACATAGAAATGCATAGCATGTCTTACACATAATTGTCTGTATTATAATCTAAAAATGATCACTACTCATTCTATTATTATTTATATTCAAGAAAATATGTGTAGACATTATCTTGTAGCTCATAAAACATTGATCTCAATAATTAAAGTAGTGATTTGTCTAAACTTTTAAATATTGATTTTATATATTAATACAGGGCTGTCCAAGTTCAGTCCTCAAGGGCCACCAACAGGCCAGGATGTAAGGATTTCCCTAATTAAGCACAGGTGAGTTAATAAGTGGCTCATTCATTTTAACTGACTCACCTGTGCTTTAACATGGAAATTAGTAAAACCTGACCTATTGGTGGCCCTTGAGAACTGAACTTGGACAGCCCTGTATTAATACAATGAAATACAGTGCTGGAATCACTATAAATGGAAGGAAAATAAAAGAATCATGTTTTTACTGATTCAACAAAACAAACATCTGTAGACATATTTATTTGATTTGAAAACATCTATTCTAAGTGTTTTTTTATCTTCAGTACAGTCTACAGAAGAATAACATTTTGTGACTTCAGGTTTCAGTATTTATAATCACAGATGGGCAACCCTACTTACAAAAAATGGGCAAAAAGTTTTACTTCTTTTCTCTGGAGTTTTTGTAGAAAAAAAAAGGCTGCTTTTTTACTCAGATATTTAAAAAATTCCACCTCTTCACAACTACCAATGAATTTCCCATGCTTTTTTGGCTGCTGTGTACTAAAGTAGAGAAACCCACAGCTGAATGTAAAAGAGCCAATCAGACTGAATCCTACAGCAACATAAGCTTTGAAAAAAGCCAGGTGTTGACCCCAGTTTAACCAGGGCCCAGACCTGTATAGAAACCCTTGTGAGCTGATCGAGATCTTCAAATCTGTAAATTAAACCCCAAATGCAGGAAATAGCAAATACCAAAAATCACCGGAACTGGCAACAGTAGGATCATATAGCACCACCAACTGGAATCTAAGTAGGAGAGAGAGGTAGCAGGTTAGACCAATATACCAAAAAAGGAAAATACAGAGATGTGGCTAGTACAGCAAATGTCAGTGGCCTGTGGAAGGTAATGCTAAGGACAGAAAACTAAAAACACTAAAGGACAACAGGCTAAGACCATGATGGGCAGTTGCTAAGACAGCTAAGGACAGAGTGCTAGAACTGCTAAGCAGGCTAGGACAGCTAAGGACAGAGTGCTAGAACTGCTAAGCAGGCTAGGACTGCTAAGGACAGCAGGCTAGGACAGCAAAGGGCAATGGTCTAGGATTGCTAGGACATCAGGCTAGGACTGCTAAAGACAGTGGGTTTGGACCGCTAAGTACAGTGGGCTTGGACCACTAAGGACAGCGGGCTAGGACTGCTAAGGACAGCAGGCTAGGACTGCTAATGACAGTGGGCTAGGACCACTAAAGGTAGCAGGCTAGGACCGCAAAGGCAGAAATGCAGGAAGGTGCCCCCAAGGAAGTAGGCTAGGACCAAAGGTTAACAACCTTGAATGGACTGCAGAGGATGACTGAAGGACAAGTCCAGAAAACCAGGATTGGGGGACTGGAACCCCTAGGAGAGAGGCTAACACTTTGGAGACAAGGGTTATACCCTAAGAAAGCAGACGCAATGCTCCAACAAGGAGCGGGATGACCTGCTGTTAAAATAGGGCAATAACCAAAGTGGGCTGGGGTGCTCAGAAAAAGAAGAGGTAGGAGCTGCAAGCAACCTCACAAAGGTGAGGTGAGGCTGAGGCCCCTCTGGAGCAGTGGTCTGTACAGAGAACAGAAGCAGGGAGACCCTGCAATAACTGAGAACCAACCGACCTGAATGCTAAGAAGGTTAGATGAGACACAGCCACTTACAGGATCAGAGATCAGAGACATGACTGAAGCTGGAGCCTCTCACATGATAAGGACTGAACACAGCAAGAAGTGGTGTTCACTGCTAGCTTGGAGAAAGAGCGGCAGTGAGACTCTGCCTCCAGAGGTAAGGGAGAGTCAGGCAGCTGAGTTCATACACAATAAGTAGTCTGATCCAGTGAAAGTAAAGGAGGGCAAATACAGGAATCAAAGGTCAGGCAACCGAGGTTATGCACAGTAAGCAGTTTGATCCAACAAAGGTACAGGAAGGTAAATACAGGAATCAAAGCCAGGCAGCAGAAGCAGGTACATGGAACTCAGAAAACAAATCTCTCAAAAGCACAGGCACAGTTGGCGCTTCAGAGTCTGGAGTAGGCACGTTGCTGTCTCAGAGTGTGGGGCCCGGTAAACCATTGCTTCCATGTGGGTTTTTTTTTTTAATTGTCTAAAACCGAGAGTCTATATGATGTGGGTGATCGCAAACTGCTGGAGATTTTTCTCTCTTTAAGGGAGTGGCAACATCTACTAGAAGGAACTAGAATTCCGATTTTGATTCTGACAGACCACAAGAACCTCACATATCTGTTTAGGCCAAGAGGTTATCTGCATGACAGGTCAGATGGGCCTTGTTCCTGTCGAGGTTCAACTATGTGGTTTCTTACCTCCTAGGCACTAAGAACATTAAGACAGATGTCCTTTCCCAGCAGTTAGGGGCAGATTCCGAGGAGGAGAGTCCTTCATCTCCTGTCATTCCCCCCAATAGGATATTGGCTACTATTTGCACAAGTATTACCTCTCCATGGGAGAGGAAAAATTGACCGTACCAGCCTCCACACCAGTTGATAAGCCAAATGGGAGATGCTTTGTGCCCAAATCTCTATGTACGAAATTATTAGAGTCGTACCATGCCTCGAGGGTGGCTGGGCACATTGGTAGAGATCAACTCATATGGTCTATGTTTAGACTGTTCTGGTGGCCCAGTCTGAGAGCAGACTGTTCTACGTTTGTAGCCACTTGTGCAACTTGTGCCCAGACCAAGACCCCTGGACACCTTCCAGTGGGACACCTTTAGTCCGTTCAGAATGGGGAACAGTCTTGGTCTCACTTATCTACTGATTTTGTGGTGGAACTTCCTGTCTCTGAAGGGATTACAGTCATCCTTATGATCTTAGATTGATTTTCTAAGATGGCTCATTTCATTCATCTGAAGGTACTCCCCTCCGCGAGGGAGTTGGCAGACATTTTTGCCAGAGAAGTAGTGCACCTCCACGGTATACCCAAGGTGGTGGTCTCAGATCATGGGAGTCAGTTTGTGTCTCGTTTTTGGAGGTCTTTTTGCAGACAGATGGGCATCCAATTCTCATTCTCCTTGGCTTACCATCCTCAGTCTAACGGTGCTGCTGAGAGGTCTATTTTGGACTCACGTAGAGTCAAAGGCCAGGTGCAGTATCTGGTGCATTGGAAGGGCTATGGCCCAGAGGAACGATCCTGCATGGCCAAAAGGGACTTACATGCTCCAATTCTTATCTATGCATTCCAATCCCGCTATCCCGCTGGTTTTGTCCCTCTTCCAAGCAGGGGAGTTCGTTAAGGGGGGTGCTATGACAGTGTACCTTGGCCTGGTTCTCTCCTCCTCTCTGATTAGTTCAGGCCTCCACTCAGTGTTAGTCTGGGTATTGGACCTTGGCCTGTCAGTGTTTTTCTGGGGCTCGCTGAGGTATTATCATATCATTATTACTGTATCTTTAATAAAGGTGATTTTTATCATATATACTTGTGTCTGACCTTCATTTCGTACTGGTTACCGTGACACAACCATGTCTGGAGTTAGTTTTTGGAATACCATTTTACTAACACATCCCTGCACTGCTCCAAACTCTTTCCCCCTACAACTTACTCTAGTACATTTTCTGTAATTATACCAGTAAAGAACACATTTCTGTTGGAATTGTGTGATATCTTGCTCCTTTTCAAAATAAAGTGTCATATAATTGACTATCTCTCTGTGGAACTGCTTCTTATCTTTGCCTGTAGCTAGTATAAATAGTTTACAGCTACTGCTTTCTCTCTCTCCCCAAATGTTGCTGCAGTCTTAATATTTTACAGTACAAGATGAAGATATGCCTTAATCAATATTCTGGACTCTCTTCTTCTGACTGCTGCAGGAGTTATTGTCACTTGTACTGTTGTCTGTCTCTTACATTTCAGTCTGCAAACTATATTGTCAGTGACAGAGTCTCATCCAACTCTAGAAGGAACTTGGATGATTGAAACATATATTTTAGGTTATATTGAGCAAACCTCCTTTCTCCCTAGGCATTCCACTAGTCCCCAGTCTCCTTTAACACTGAGAACAAAATTTCCTACCCACAGGACTCCCTAAACTAAATTCCAATTCCTCTTTATTTCACTATCTTCTCTAGCTCCAAAGTTGTTCTGCTTTCACTCTCTAACCAAAAAAAATGAAAATTGTCATGTTTCATGAAGAATTTCCCGCTTAGTATGAAGTGCCATTTTTCACCCATCCCTACATATGAGATACTACATTATTATAAGAAAAAAGTTTTATCATCCGTACACTCAGTTGAAGATAGATGACTCCAAGAAAGTCAGTTGTGCTCTTCAATTGCTCTCAATCGAACAGAGATTAAACAGAAAAAAATGTGATTATGCGTTAAAATCATACTCAATAAAAACATTTAAAAACTTTTGATTTATTAAAAAATACAGGAAAACTGGAGGAAATTATAAAGCAGAAACTCACAATAAAAACAACATTACAGTTGTCATCTAAGTAATCAAACATAGGTAGAAGACACTTCCAGTTCAGAGATGTGTTCTTTATCTCTATGATCAACCTGTGATTTGCTATTATTGATCATTCTAAACAAACAACAAAGGACAAGGGGCTGTGTTTAAACTTTTCCCCTTAAACTATAATTTCTTTACCCTACTTTACATTGATTGAGAAGTTTAGAATTGGCTTTAACTGCTTTTTTTCCCTTTATTCACACACAAATATACATGCATGTGTACTCAGTAAAACCAGGAAGTAAAGATATGAATACTACACCAAGAGATGAGCTGTGTGGATATGTAAGCTGTATTTCCTCAGCAACAGACGATGATTAGATCATTATAAAGATTATTGGCAGGGGTGTTAGCTGTGACTGAGTATAACACTGCATCTTTACTTCTGGGATGATTCATGATGTTTCTAGGGTATAACAACAGCAAGGATATTTTCAGTGAGTAATTTTACCTTTTGCCATGTTAAATCATTCTATATTTAACATAGAAAATGCATCACAACTCTGCTTTATTTTTATTAGTGTATTCAGAGTGGTGCAAGTGTGCAATGCAGACTAATGTGAAAGGAAAAAGAATGTTGTCCTTTTGCCAAATTGTTCTATCTTGAATGCTAAAGAGAAGTAACAAAGTTGCTGTATTAGTTTTCTGTATTCTGTAAAGCTGTTGAGGTATGAAGGTTGATTTATGTAAGTATACATAATAGCAGAGAAGCATGCAATGTAAGTACACTTAATCGCAGAGAAGCATACAGATGAAAGCATTCACCTCCAATTGTGGTACAAATGTGAAAAGTATAGCAGTTGCTGCTAAGTATTAATAACAATGTCAGCTACCAATAATTAATGTTAATGGATTTTTTCATATTCTATTTTAGTAGCACTAGATATCCAGCTATGATATGTATGGTACTGGATAAATATACGAATATTAAGCTGTTAAAGTTATTCTGGTCTTTGTTCACCCATCTTGTCACAAAGCATTATAAAATCTTGTGGATTGGTGGCATGAAAAGCAAATTGTAAAGCGCAATTAACATGTTTGTCTGTTTTAAATGCCTTTTAATTGTACTGCTATACCATATGTGCTACAATCAAATCTTAAGAGCAAAATTAGCTGTTATTAGTTAGTCAGAAAGTACCATCATCTGGAGAAATATAAAGTGTGAACAACAAATGTAAATACCCTCTTTGACCCACCCAAAACTCCAAAGTTAAATTGCTTCCAAGCTCACTGAGTCTTTTGTTTGCTATAGTACCAATCACTTACCAATCACTTACATTTTATTGGTTAAAATAAATAAAATTTATTTTTATATTATAAAACACAAAAAAAGCATATCTTTACAGTCTGATCAACTAAAACTGAACCTAATAATAGGAACTGAAGTTAGCCTACAAGACTTATGGGGGATAATGGAGTAATTTACAAGGCAACTCATTGTTTGCTATAGATGTTAGCATAGAAACTGTGCAGCTGCACCTGGGGTTTGTACAAGTGCATATGAATGTGATCATTGTGCACAATGCACAGGCACCATTAACTGTAAGTTTAGTAATCATGCATATAATTACAAAAAGGCTAAACTGAATCAGGTCATCATTAACTACATCTTCAGGTTTCTCAATTTCATGCTGATTTGTATGTGTGCAAAATGTTACTTTGGATACATTACTAGAGGATTAATAGATAGAAAAAATGAGTATGCCAGCAATTTGTAACACTGATAAAAAAAAATGATTGCTACTGACAAACAAAAACATAATGGGATGGCGGTCCACTTTAAGAAAGTTGAACATATTTCACCAGGTTCCATTCATTTCTTGGCATGCAATGAATGGAACTTTAAACAATAAGTGCTAAAATGATAGATATCTTGTTTGAATAGATTATATGGCTTAAACAGTGTATAATGTGAACAGGGAATGTATTTTGAAAGTTTTTCTGTAAGTCCAAAGTGTGCATTATGGTATACCAGTTAAGTAATTTCCCGTTTGAAAATAGCATACATGCCAAAACCGGTCAGGACATTTTAATTGAGAATTAATAGATGGTTTAATTATATCTAACCACACTAGTGCCATTTTTAAATTCATAAGTATCTTACCTCTGCCTCACTCCCAACATTGGAACGGTTTCCATCGACTGTTTCTAAGAGTGGTGAAGTAAGCAACTTATATAGTGTTACACTTGGGATTGAGCAAAATTGAGGTGCTTGTCAGGTCTGGAGTATGCAATCCTTATATATATAGCTCTGCTGCAACATACTGCTGCAACAGCCTTTTTTCAACATATTTCCTTGAAATTATTTACAAACTTACAACCTGTATTCAGTTGTAATTGGCACAATGTACTTTTTGTAAAACATTGAAACATGCAATGATAAACTCAAACAAATGTATTTTGTATTTTACCTCTAGCTAGAACTAGCAATTTATATAAAAATTGTTACATGATTTCATAAATATTGATAATATGTTGTTATGAAGGGAGATATGAAATCTATGTTTTTATTTGTTCTGCCATTTACTTTATTTTTACTTCTGTCAGGATATATTAAGACTGGATATTATGATAAATGTTGATGGTATCAATCTAATGTATAACATGAATAATTGTTTATTTAGCTCATAACGAAGAACAGTAGTTTCCTTCACAAATGAAATACAAATTTGCTACTCAATGATGAAAATAAGGTCACCTGGGACTGAAATAGTGTATTGTGTCTAATCAACAGGAATTAGTGCTCACTTAAAACTCACTTTATATCCCTGCTGAGAAATGTTTCTGCTTGAAATGGTGCTAAGTGTATTATGCAATTTATATATTCAGTACACTGTTACTAAAATCATATTACCATGCAAATAGCTATTTAATCCCTCAAATGCAAATTAATTTCAATATTTATATCTGGTAAAGCATCATTTGAAAATCTTATCAATGCAGCAAAATATTTTGCTACATATTTAAAGTGAACATGTCGCCCAAATGATCAGTTCAATTAGCTACAGAATGAGATAACTAATCTATTCTTTATTACTACAAAATTAAATTTGGGCTTACAGCCTTAGGCTGTCTCCAGTCTCAGTTAACATGTTAAGGCTAGAGAAGTAGACATTTTTAATGCTATCACTGCATCAACTAAAACTTACCTCTACTCATCCTGTGAACTGCAGGGATATATATATATATATATGGGCGAAAAACATTCTTATTTTTGGACAAAATATTGTGAGTGCTTTTGCAACCTAACACACGATAATGAAGAATACACTTATTCAACCCTGTAGAAAAGGGACCCATAAAGATTTGCAAAATTGGCACTGATTAACCCCTTCGTGACACAGGACGTACATGTACGTCCTGTGTGGCTGTCACTTAGTGACAGAGGACGTACATGTACGTCCCGGAAATCCGGCTCCCCGCGCGGCTGCGCGCCGTTCGGGGACTCCGGATTGTTTAAAAAAAAAAAAATGTTAGACGGGCGTCTGCACGCGGCCGTCACTAAGGGGTTAAATAAAATTCAGGAAGACAGCAATTTTTTTCTAACCTTCAATTTAATAAAGAAATGTTTTATGAGCACAAAAAGTCAAATTATTGCATCCTTTGATGTGGTTTTTATCATTGCCATTGGACAGATCAAAATAAGGGAGTCAAAAGTTTGTAAATTAAAAAATAATGGAAGTAATATATACATTTTCATTTGTGTTCACTTATCTACCTTATCCCCACATTTAGTACTGAACTGGCATTTTCAGTCACCATTGAAACATTTTCCATACAGAAGATAAAGCTCATATATTTGCTAGTCTGAAAATATGATAGAATAAATGGGAATTTGATATCCCTAATATAGACAGTGTGGCTGATGTACTACGAATCAATGAGAACTTCTGGGGCATAGGAACTTCACATTGATTTAATTAGAATACCAAAAAGGCCACAACTGCTCTTGTCCTCTAGTGTAAAAAAGCCTTTTTCATCAAGGGGTTAAAATATTTCTATTATGACATGGAAAATCTCCACGACCTCTCTTACACGCTCTTCCTTTTCTCTTCCTCACTGGGAAATTTGGACTAACTATTTAGTCTCCCTTCAATCTCCCTCATCTTGAGATACCCTCCTATCAACCCTTTTCTCATTCCCTCCATTCCCCCTCTGCTTTGAGCCCTTGACACCTCTCCTTGGATCTTATACTTCCACATTTCATCTCCACCCTTTTCCTGCATTTAAGATGTCTAGGGAAGGGTTCGTATATGCAGTGGTGGGGTGGTTGGATGCCTTCTCTCCCGGTCCTGGTCCCCCCCATTGAGAGACCCCGGCATGCATTATCACCCTTTTTTTTTGTATACCCCTTCATCTCTCCTCCGTCTCTGCTTATCTGGCTTCTCGTCTCTCCTCACCATATACCTGCTGATACTACATTGTCCCTGTCCATTCACTTTCGCTGCAGTCAACCCCCCCATAAGTAACCATAAGTAATTAAAAGACATTACAGCCTCCTTCACCTACCTACCTACTATTACTCCACTCCACTAAAACCTGGTTGCGACATACATTGTTGGCTCAGCGTGCGGACGCTGGTTTACTCCACTAAACCTGGTTGTGATATACATTGTTGGTTCCAGCGTGCGGACGCTGGTTTACTCCACTAAACCTGGTTGCGATATACATTGTTGGCTCCAGCGTGCGGACGCTGGTTTGCTCCACTAAACCTGGTTGCGATTACATTGTTGGTTCCAGTGTGCGGACGCTGGTTTGCTCCATTAAACCTGGTTGCGAGATACACTGTTGGTTCCAGCGTGCGGACGCTGGTTTACTCCATTAACCTAGTGGCGTTATTTACTGTTGGTCCCAACGTGCGGATGTTGGTTTGCTCCTGAATGATCCAGTACTTTGGCCAGGTCGCTGTCCACTCCTATGCAGTCGTCTGATTATCCCTGGCAATAGACTTCTGCTGAGTAAGACCATATTCCTATTTCTCTCTGCTGTCTTAGCCATCTGACAGCTGGTCTACTCGCTCAGGCTGCTCTGCCCGGTATTGGTAAGGCCGGTAGAACCTTGTACGTTACCATCCTTAAGGTTGCCTTACCCGGTATTGGCAGGGCCGGTAGAGCCTACTACAGTACTCCTTTGGGCTGCCCTGCCCGGTATTGGTAAGGCCGGTAGAACCTTGTATTTCACCATCTTTAAGGTTGCCTTACCCAGTACTGGCAGGGCAGGTAGAGCCTCCATTCCGCATTCCTTGGGCTTCCTTGCCCGGTATTGGTAAGGCCGGTAGAACCGGTATATGTCATCTCACGGTTGCTTTACCCGGTATAGGCAAGGTCGGTAGAGCCTGTCATTATTACTGTCACTTGGGTTGCCTTGCCCGGTATTTAGGCAAGGCCAGTAGAACCTATTATATCTGCTATTATTGCTGTATTGTTATGTATGTTTACCCTGCGGGGACTGCCTTTAACTTTTAATAAAGTTAAGTTTTTACCAAACCTTAAGTCTGAGAGTCTTCAAATCTGTGACAATGAGTAACGTAGTAGTCCAAAAACTGACCTCAGCCATGTTTGCTGCAGTGTTTTTATTAAATTATATTGATTCCTTTACGCCTGTGGAGGATGCAGATTTTCAGATCCCACCAAAAGTGCCACCACCACCACCAGTACTATTAATAAACCATCTAAAAACACTGAAGATGACAACGAGTCACATTCCAGTGTTAATGGCATAGTGCAAGATGGTGTAGCAGCTCAAACAATGCTGCATCTGACAGTGAGACAAACAAACACAAAAACACCTGTCCTGAAAGTAATAGTGACCATTGTGGAAATACCTCAAAGGGAAAAAGTAAAAAGAAATAATTTGAGACGTCTAAAAGCCTAGAGGAATGTAAACGTAGTGGGGAAAAAGTGGCAGGCAATGCTGAAGATGATCTAATTATAGATATAGATGTTTTAAATCTAGAATATATCCCTCCAGCATCCAGCTCTTCTTCAGATACAGATGGAGTTGGGAGTGATAGAGATGATGACATGGCCAGCAAGTTAGCAGAAAGGCAAAGACTCAATCTTCAACCACTGAAAAGGAGCACTGTGCTTGTCTATAAACCTTTGGAAAGTCTGACATGGAAAAGCAAAATGCCAAAAAATATACAGTCATCTTGTCATCATCAGCATCATCAACCCAAGTCCCATTCAGCCTTATACACTACAAGTGTTGAGAAACCAGCAACAAAACAGGTTATCAGCATTGAAAAGTCTGACCCTGGACAAAAAAAGATGTGAATAATAAATAGCCATCCTGTCAGTCATCATCAGTATCATCATCACAATTTCCAAGTCCAAGTCCCACTCAGCCACACACACTAGTGTTGAGTAACTAGCAGCAACAACAAAACAGTTTACTAACATCCACACCATAGCTATTATGAGTGTTTCTGCTGCTTGAAGTGCTGCACCTTTGATACCCAGTAGTAGTAGTACAATTGCATCTAGCCCCTGTAATAGTCGCATCCCTTCAGGAACCCCAGAGTCTATGAAGTCTACAGTATAAAGATAATGCACTCACAAACCTAAAGCTAAGCATGTTGCTATTTATTTTCTGTGTAAGAAGCAACTGAGCAGGTGGGAAGAAAGTTCACCCCTAGGCATCTCCTCAATGATATCCCACACGATTCACAACCACAGGTCTGATTGGGAGACACACATCAACAAGACAAATTTGCCACATATAGCAACAGCTGAAGTACTCCTAAATATTCACAGGGCTCTAGGGTACACATACAAGAAGTGGTGTTTTGTGTCAGAGAGTTTGTGAAGATTTCCTGCTCTTGCTGCAGAAATGTACGCCTCTGAATTTTTTTGGGGGATGACAAGATTTATAGAGTGACCATGCATACTGCCACCACCCCCACCACCTCCACAAGTCATGTCATTAAAGCAATACATTTGCACAGTTCTTCAACTATGTACTGACATCCTACACTTATTAAGTAAGAAGTCGAAACCTGCACAAAAATAATACAAAAGTACATCTATGGAATAGCAAACATGCCAAAATGTTGACTGTTGACATGATGCCCTTTTCTTTTGTTGAAAACAGGGACTTTAAAGAACTGATGGCATGGTTACTTCCTGCTGGAATATCCCAAGCCACAGTTAGTTTTCAACAATGGCTGTACCAATGTTACTAAGCTTTTACTTTCAGCTATTTATTTCTCCACTTCAGCACTCAAAAGAAGTAATATAGTGGCAGGAAGTGATGCATTCATAGAAAACATAGGTGAAAAATGGCAAAGTTCTCACTGGAAATTTATTGCCAGTGGCAAAAAGGAGAACATTTTATGTATCTTCTATAGGTGGGCATTTTCACGAAAAAAGTGCTTCTTTTTTTAGAAAATTCCTTTTGAAAATATCTCTGACTTTTCACCCATCATAATAGCAGATACATTTAAGAGAAAATTAGATGCATTTCCAGCAGAATGGAACATACAAGGGTGAGGTTGCTGAAGACAGTTTAACGTCAAAAGTCATACACCATGACACAGCAAGACACATGGTAGTTATACTGTATCAGCAAGGGTATCCTATTGAAATGTTGCCCTCTATTTGGCAGTCATCAAAACTGCAACATCAGCATGTCACCAGCATCAAAAGGGCAACATTCTGATGTTGCAAGGTTTAAGTGTCGCACAAATCTGCTGCTCTCACAAGCCTGCATCACATTACAGTGATGTTAAACATACCCTCTTCAGATGCCCTCTTCTTCTCACATTCTGATGTTTCTCGGTTAAGTGTAACTCTGCTCCTCTTACAAGGCAGCATCAAAAGGTGTGCAACATTCTGTGCCTTAACCCTTTGAGTTCCAGAGGGGTCCACAATGTATTGCTCTTTCCTCTTACAAGAAATGTGAGACTGCTCAGTCACCAGTGCTTGTGGGAAGAAGAGAGCATCTTAACCCTTTGAGTGCCAGAGGTGTTCACATCGCATTGTGGGTTAAGACACAGATGGAGGGTACTTCTAGGAGCACATTGGCACACACATCAGCATGTCACACTCCATTTCAATAGGATCCCATGTAATTCCATTTCCAAATCCACTGAAAACCATACCGCTCATCTGTACATTTTTAATAAAATAGTTTATAACAGTGCTAGAGGCCAATATATTTTTCATACATTTCATTAAAATGCACCATAATTGCTTGTATGCTAACAATTTTATTGTAACTTATAGATGAGCCATTTCCTAAAGCCTTCTAAGAGCAAAAACAGATTCCCCCCCCCCCCCCGACAGTACAGTATTGTTTTTGTTCACTCGCTTTCTACTTATTTGTGGAATGTTTCGATTTTATTAATGAGCAATGTTTTGCTTGTGATTTGTGAACACAATCAGCAAATTCTTAATAGTATAACTTAGGGTTATTTCTGATTGATCAATCATGTTTCACTTACTTAACTGAAGAGAAAATATACTTAAAGCTAAGCTAATCTGAAAAACATTATTCAATTTTTAACTACACATACACGAATTGGTAATATCAGAGCAAATCTCACATATTAAGGTAAAAGTCTCTTGCTATTAAAATGAGTTTCTAAATAAAAACTCCTCTTTTACAAATGACATTTATTCAAATGAAGAAAAACTATTAATAAGTCTGAGCATAATTAAATCATAAAAATCAATTCATAAAACCACATCTTATCTTATAAGTACAATAAATGAATAAATGTCAAATAATTCCAAATACTCCTATTCTCGAATGAATATGAGAGTTTTATATACTGCTACAATTCTGTTAATGATGTATCTTCATCCACAGGGAAAATAAAACTTTATAGTCTTTAACTATAACATCCCCTTCTGTAACAAAATGTGGTAGAACTCAGATACTGCAGAGACAGAGAATGTAGGTCCTTTCTATTGTAACCTTCAATGTATGCTGTCTATTAGTATATGAAACACCATTATTTGGTAGTAGTACTTAGTTTATTATAGTAAAAAATAATGATTAAACTTGTACTACTGATGTATTCTTACTTTATCACAAGTGTTTTCTGTGATCACCTATATTGAAAGTTTTGTTTTCCGCCCAGGCTGCTGCCTTCTCTCATGGCCCAGTCTCATAGATTCTTATTAGTATGCAGTATGCAGTGTAGGATTCCTTGCTTTTCTGGTTCCAATAACTTTCGACTATTTTCTCTAAGTGTCTTAATCCTAGAATGCCTTGCTAATATCCAAGTTTCAGCTTTATTTGTTAAATGGTTCAAATGTAATTCGTGATTGAAAGTCAGCATTCAGCATAAAACCCTTGTTTGAATGCAAATATGGCAACAAAAGGGAGTGTCTGGTTCTGGATTGTAACTAGGGATGGATGGAAAGTCCATTTTTTTCTTGCTGGAAATTTTGCTGAAAAAACCCATGATTATCTGCTTTTCCCACAAGGAAATTCCCACAAAAGGTTTCCTGGTGAATTTCCACTCCCGCCTCAAAGAAAAAGCATCCCCTAATTTCCTACCGGCCTATACTATAAAAGCCAAGAATTTCCTGCACTTCAATGTGGGTTTTGTTTGTAGAGAGGTGTAAAGGTGTTTCTGAGAGAGGACAGATTAAAAAAATTAGATATGAGATTTCTGTACTGTATGAAGTGTGTGTGGCTTATGTTAGTGAGGGTCAGGTAAGTGAGATTTAGTGTTAGGGCAGTGAGGGGTGTTCTATTTGTACAATTTAATGTCAGGGCAGTGAGGAGCAGTCTAATTCAGTTAGTGTTAGGGTAGACTAGTGAGAATAATTAACCTCTTCAGTGCAGATGAATATGGAACGCATTGTGGTGCGTACCTCTCTGGCACTGAAAGGGTTAAATTGAGTTGGTGTTATGGTAGTTAGGATCTGTAAAGTGTGTAGTGTGAGTGACGTTTTTCAATTTTTTTCAGTATTTTTTATACTTTTTTATCTAATTTTCTTATAATAATATTTTTTTTCTGTTATTTGTTTTTCTTTATTATTTTTTTCTTTGCTCAGTCATGTCTACAAGAAATATTTGGAAGGGATGGGGAGTAATGGAGGAGAGTCATCCTCATTGGGGGGAGCAGGTCATGGCTAAATCAGGGTGCTCTCTCACTTCCCAAGATTGAAGGAGAGGCATCAATTGTTAGTAATGCCATTGCTACTGCCAACACCATCAGTAGCACTACAGTGGAGCCAGTGCCAGTTGCACCAATAATGGTGATGATACCAGATGCACCAAGCAACCTGGTTGATAGCAGTGATGATTCATTTTAGTTTTTCAGTGCACATAACAGCTTTCTTCACCAGACTTGCATGGAGTAACACAGAGAGAAAAATAGAATGGGGGGAGTAAGGATTCAGATTTGGCAGACATAATGGAATTGGAGGCACGTGTAATAGGTGACAGAGATCCACTTGTGAGTGAGCAGTAGGAGGATATAGTGGAGGGTCCTGTGAGTGGGCAGGAAAAAGAGGTGCAGATTCCTGTGAGGAGTCAAGTTCTGGCTGTGAGTGGCCAAGAAGAGGGGCAAGATCTTGTGAGTGGTCAGGAGGAAAAGGGCCAGGTTCCCGTGAGTGGGCAATTAACTGTACCTATCACTATGTCAACAAAAAACAAAACTACCCTCCCTGTTCATTTGCTTCTTACCCCAGACTCCCCTAACACAGAGGTACTAGCAGCCAGATCAGGAAGAAACTTGGATCATGGTTGCCTGTGTCTTCCCAGTCAGTTACACAGAATTTTGGGGTATTATGGGATAAATATCATTTTCTCTTATCACACACCCCCAGACTTTCCTAGGACAGAAATATTAACAACCAGATCAAACAAGGAACTTGGATCATGGCTGCCTGGATCTTCCCAATCAGCCACAAAAGAATTTGGCGTATTTGAGGTAAATCTCCTTTGCTCCCTTCTCTCACCCCAGACTCCCCTAGCACAGAAAAAATAACAGCCAGATCAGAAACAAACATGGATAATGGCTGCCTGTGTCTTCTCAATCAGCTGAACAAGATTTGGGGGTATTTGGGGGTCAACCTCCATTCTCTTTCCCTGTCCCCCAGACTTCCCAAACAAAGAACAGATTTATTGCCTACAAGACTCCCTGAACTACACTACAACTTTGCTTTATATGCCTCTCCTACTCAAAAGTTTGGTATTTTCTCTATCTCACGCAAACACAAAATATCATGCTGAGGGATCATGAAACCCCTTATTACTATGCCTGTGGAAAATAAGGGAAACAAGATGGGGGAAATTCAGTCTTCCCATTGATTTCAATGCAACTAGCTAGGGAAAAAAAGTGGAAAATCTGCGCTTGGCAGGAAGGGCCATTTTTTTTCCTGTTTCGCTTTTGAGGTGAAAAGTTTCACTCATCCCTAATTGTAATTGGTACAGAAAAGACTTCTATATGTTTGTTGTGTTTAAATGGAAGTGACACTCAGTGGTTGAAAATCAGCATTTAACACAGAACCCTGAGTGTACTATAACTGCACTACAATGCAGCAATAATGCATTTGCAGTGACAATAAGGCATTTCTGGTTTGGTAATTAGAAGTCCTAAATAAAATTTCTATTTGTTTGAAAAGTGATTATAGTTTGAAGTGACACCCAATGGTAGTAGGTCTTAGAGTAGCCATGGTTGCACTCTTATATTGTGCAGATGGGAATCCTCTAGTTGCAAATTTTTGTATCTATTTGCATGACAGATGGAATAATTTCAATTTATAACATCTTGATGCAGCATCTGTCATGTGTCACTAAACACATGTAGTGAAAGTTTTCTCAAGTACCCTTAACACTTGAGCCGCTTGTGTACTCTGGAGTCATTAGATCCCCAGTCTTTCCCCTTCTTTATCTCAGAAGTCTTAATATTTAAGTGGAATCCTACTTTTGGTGGTCACATGTATTCTCCAGGTACAGCGAGTTGAATTCTAATAAGAGAGGAGCTGTCTGTTTTGCATATGAAACCTCCAGGTAATCAATGCTGTGAGAGTAGACTCTGGAAGCATGCATATTGATATATTGTATTTTTAATGCTGCCAATTTTAAGTTGATTTGCATAGTAAAGGATTCTCTACAAAAAACTCACAGTGCACACATTCCTGCATCAGACATTTGGGACTGAAATATCTGCTATATACATTTTATACTGCTTGTTTTTCCATCATGATTTTATATTGTGATATTGTCTCTACTCAACAGGGACTTTAGTAGTCTATTCTCTCTTAGACTTTCTGTTCAATCATCAGTGTAATTTTCTGTTTAATCATCAGTGTAATAAAGAAATAGTTGAGACTGAAACTAATGTTAGTCACCTACCTTATTAGCTAAGTATTCTACCCATTAGCAAAACAAAGAAACAGATGAGTTATAACAGTCTCAGCAGGTGCAGGTATCAGTTTATGTGCCAAGACCTCAGAGATGATTGGAAAGTGCATACCAGGAACTTGTAAGGATAATTGTTATAGCTGCTTTTTAGAGGGCCACACATTATCAGGGAGGGAGCCTCATGTGGCCTTTATAGATAAAGAATCAAATGTTTTAGCACATCATATCTGACTTTAGTTGTCACTTGGTGTTGCTTACTTAAACATAGAAAGGGATCGACAATATTTTGAAAATATTCAATTTATAAAGTATGTAAGGTAAGATAAAATGATGTGTATAATACAATTACAATTTCTGTAAGTTTGAAATCTTTTCTTTAATCAAAAATATTAATGCACATATTGAATTGTATTACTTAATTCAAATTAATAATCTGCTATTTGCATAGTTTCCCAAAATACTTAGTGTGCACATATTTTACAGCTTCAGTTGCCTCAACATGCAATGATCCAGGGATTCCACAAAATGGTTCCAGATATGGAGACAGCAAAGAACCTGGGGATACTGTAACATTTCAATGTGACTCTGGATATCAGCTACAAGGACAATCTAAAATCACATGTGTACAACTAAATAACCGATTTTTTTGGCAGCCAGATCCACCAACATGTATAGGTAATGTGAATATTTAAATGTGTGTTATGTTATTATTGCAAAACTGTATTACATAAATTAAGTATTTTGGTGAAGGTTTAATTTCTACTCTACACTTTAAAAATGCATAACATTCCTTATTTATCTTTAGATCTTTGTTTCGCTTGAACTGTTAAGCTGCAAGTAACATTGGTAATTCTAATCTTACAGTTACTGTATTTAACTGTAATTAAAGGTCAACAATGAAGTGTAAATATATAAATATAAGAGTTATTCACAGAACAATGAGAATAATAATGTTACACAAAATAACTTGATAGGAAAAGTGCTATTGTCATTTTATTTAAAGCATTAATAACATCAGTAAAAAGATGTCTCACAAATATTTTGGACGTTGTGGCATCGGGGCATAAGGGAAAATATTACCATTAAAGCCTTTATATAATTGTAATTAAAGGTCCACATTGAAGTGTAAATATATAAACAGAAGTTATTCACAGTACATTGAGAAAAATAATGTTATACAAATTAAATTGAAAGGTGCTATTGTCATTATTTTAATGAAAGCATTAATAACATTATCAGCAAAAAAGATGTCTAACAAATATTTTGGACATTGTGGCTTCAGGGGCAAAAGGGAAAATATTACCATAAAATATAACATGTATAACATATAATAACTAGAGGATCCTGGGAAATACTCAGCTATAATCTCAAACATATATCACATTAGATAATTGCATTAGATTTGAATTACATTCAGGGTCACTACTTAGTTTTTTCCTATATGCATATGTTATTTTGAAGGGATGTACAAATTCTTTCAGCACTGCTAGGTCCTGTTTTATTTTTAGATTTATGTGTAGAGGGGTGGGCTACTCAAGCTGACTTGAGGGGGGGCAAGATTTATATTTTCTGATGTTTTTGTTATATAATAGAAAAAAAGACTTATGTGTCCCTCTACTCAGCATGACAATGTGTGTGTATTTGTGTGAGTGTGTGCTTGGCGATTAATTTCCAGTGAAAAGTGCCGTTTTCTACTTTTTTCACCTAGCTCATTGTGCATTGAAATCAATGGGAAGAAAAAATTTTCTCCACCACATGAAAGTTTTTTCTAGTTTTCTACAACCATATAAAAGGCTGTCAGACTCTCACAGCATGCCACTCTGTGTTTCTGAGAGGAGAGAGCAGCACATTGTTTGAGCTAGAGAAGCAAGGGGAATTTTTAGTTTTGTTTAGGGATTTGTTTAGGTAGGACATTTGTTCTGTGTATTAGGAGATTCAGTGGAGCACTTTGGGGAAAAGAAGGGTGGAAGGTGGTTGACCCCAAATACCCCAAGAGTCCATGTGACTGACTGGCAAGACACAGGCAGCTGGGGTCCTATTTGCTTGCTGCTCTTGCCTTAATTGTCTCTGTGCTGGGGAAGTCTGGGGAAAGAAGTTGATGTTTTTGTTTTTCAGTTATAATTTTTTTAACAGACTGTGACAGTGAAAAGACAAGGTGGACAACTTAAAAAAAAAGAAGAATCAAGAAATAAACAAAGAACTACATTTATTAGGTGACAGCAACAGACAGATGACTGGGCTTAGGCAAGGCATCATACTCCATCAGTTGTGTTGTGTACTGTAGAGTAAAAACACACAGAGTAGAGTAATGTCCAGCAAACTCACAAGGGGCAGGGGAAAGGGAATGCTGGAGCATTGCAGGGAAATGAAAGTAAAATAGTAATTCAAAAATTGACTGCAGCAATGGTTGCTGCAGCGTGTGCAATCAATGATTATTATCCCTCTAGTCCAAGGGAAGATGCAGTTTGCCAAGGTCCCAGCAAAACTAGTTCCAGCACTACCAGTTGCAGTAGAAATAAAGAACCTTATAAGAAGAACACTGAAGATGACAACAAGTAGCATTCAAGTGTTGATGATGGCAATAGCAAAATAAAGGAAGGTGTAGCAGCTGAACCATCTGCTGTATCAGATAGTGAGACAAAAAAAAACACCAAAACACCTGTCATCAAAGTAGTAGCAAACTTTGTTACAGTAAAAGTAAAAATAAATTGTTTAAGACCTCCAAAAGCATAGGGGAATATAAGGGTAGTAGTGAGCAAACTGAGCAAGAAGTGGCAGGTGATGCTGATACTGCTGAGTATGACCTAATGATGACTGATGATGATGCATATCTAGAATATATCCCTCCAGCATCTTTCTCTTGTTCAGATACAGAGGAAGTTGAGAGAGAGGATGATGTGGCTATAAGGTTAGCAGAAAGCAAAGGATGAATCTTCTACCACTTTTAAGGAGCACTATGCCTTCCTTTAAACCATTGGAAAGTCTGACCCTGGACAAGCACAGATGTCAAAATGTACACAGTCACCCTATCAGTCATCATCAGTATCGTTGCCTTTTCAAAGTCCAAGTCCCATTCAGCCAAACACACCTGTTTTGAGTACCCAGCAGCAGCAACAACAACAGTGACATAGGTTATTAACATCCACAATGTTAGATATGATGAGTGCCTCTGCTGCTGCTGTAAGTGCTGCAGCTTTGACACCTAGTAGTAGTGGCAGTAGAATTGCATCAACATCTAGCCCCAGTAGTAGTAGTAGGAGCAGCAGGGGTTGCATTGTGACGGATGAGATGGAGAAATGAAGGCACAACAAACATCTAAACAGTATAGTGAAAAGGAAAGCAACAAAGCATTTCAACCAGCAGAAGCAGCTACATCATTAACCAGAATATCACATTCAGAACACAGGGCAATTCATGGGTCTCAGCAGGGGAGGCAAAAACCCAACATTGGTGGTGGCGGCAGCATATTTCTTTGATACTTACTCCCTGAGTATGGGTTGGTAACTGACACACAAGAACACCTTGTAGCTCTTAAAAGTGGTCCCACTGCATGTGAGATGGTTTCTGCATACCTGCAGGATAGCTATGTTCTAGGCAGAAACAATGACCCCATGGACTACTGGCAAACAAAACAGTGTGTGTGGCCAGCACTTACATGTACTGCAGTGGAAACCCTTAGCTGTCCTACAGCAAGCATTGAGTCTGAGAAGGTTTTCAGGGCATCTGGTTACATTGTCAATGACCACAGGACATGGCTATCTAGCAGCAATGTTGGGAGACTAACATTCGTAAAAATGAACTAACATCTCATACCATCTGAGTATTAGGTAGCAGAAACCACACATGACAGACAAAGACAAGACAAATATATTAACATCAGCACAGATGAGGAGTTGGAGGAGGGATGTGAAGTAGGGTTTCCACCATCTAACCCACTTGGGACTACTGCAATGAATGAAAAGTAATGTGTCAATAATCTGAGAAGGATAGAGATTTGATTCAAATATGACACTGCTAAAAACTATATACATACACAAATCACACCATACCATCCAGGCCCCACCACCACCACTACAATACACATCTGACACATAGCAGGATGTATTTTTTTTAATCTTTTGACATTATCATGAATATGTACCAATGTCACTTAAGAAGGAAGTTAGTGTTGTAGGCAAGGGACATTTGTACTCTTCATGCTAACCCAGTTTTCAGGGCATATGTCCCTGTAGGACTCACAACTTTGACTTTCAGTTGCCTATTTCTCCACTACTGTCATCAGAAGTAGTAATATTGTAGTGGAAAATGTAGTACCCACAGGAAATATAGATGGATAATTTGGCCAAGATATTTCTATGGGAAATGTAAGTTAAAGGGATAGTAATACTTAAGATGTAAAAAAATATATGTTGTAGGTTTTATGTCCCAGAATAAAACAAGGCTACTTCCACTGCTGAGAGATATTTTATTAAAAAAATTATAACAGCTCAAACTTGATTTTTTCAGGTGCAATATCACAGTGGCCTGAAAATTTAAACTGGAGCTGTTGCTACACCATCCTATGGAGATTTATGGTCTACAGACCAAAGCAGTCCATAGGATGGTGTCGCAACAGCACCACTGTAAATGTTCAGGCCACCGTGATATTGCACCTACAAAATTCAAGTTTGAGCTTTTATAATTTTTTAATAAAATATCTCTCAGCAGTGGGGGCACCCTTGTTTTACTCAGGGGGATAAACCCTACAACATATATTTTTTTAACATTTTAAGTATTACTATCCTTTTAAGGTCTTACAAATGAACTCCATGTCCCCTATATGCTTTACTGTTGACATCAAACATAACTTCCCAAATGATCTACTGAAGACATCATAGATGACATTATCAATAACTTCACAACTCATCAATGGCATCAATGATGACATAAATTGCCCTGCTAATACTGTGCATTATCAGAGAGCATGAGCCAACAGAAACACTAAACATTGGCAGTGCACCACAATATGTTCCTTATGGCACTACATGTCCTCATTCAATATCAATGAATCATAACATGCCACTCTACTAACATTTTACCTAATGATTATGTAATAACATTAATTCAAAATAAGGTACCACTAAAATTGCACTTTGCTAAATACTACTAATACTACACCAAAATTGAAAAACAGAAACACTGACACTGCAACTGTTGAACTTTCAGCAGTGGCATTGCACCAAAAACAATAAATTCTACACTTTTATCACAACACTACATCTCTTTACTCAGCACCAAAACCGTGCCTCTGCCAACACTCAGAGCAAGGAAACAAATGTTGTGAAGAGCACCCATTGAGAACAAACAAGATAAAGTGTCTTGTTCTTGGGCATAGTGACCCCTCAATGGTGCTACAAGTCATGTTTTTCACTCCCATGTGCCATTGCAGAGAGGAAATTTCCATATTCATATCAGACTGGTCCTGCCCTAAGACAGCCCAGCTCCGAAATGTCAGGCAAATCCTCCCTGCACGAGAGAATCAGCAAAACCACAGACGTACGTTTCAGCCTATGTGGGCCTCGTTGGTGTGCTGCAGCTGATTCCCTCTAGGCACATGGACTGCCTTCTTAAGCTCAACAAGAGATGGCAAGTGGGACAGTAGGGGATGCTCTGTCACATTTTTCATCATCTCCTCCAACCATTGAGATGGTTGTAACAGAGCAACAGCAGCAAGTACTGACTGGTGATGATGGTGATGATAATGGTGGTGGAGAAGCTGGGGTGAAAGAGACCATAATGACCTTTTTAGCTCAAACTGAGAAGGAATGGGAAACAGGGATGGGGATGGGCATCAGTATTCTAAGGAGCAGGCTAGTATGCCACAGTCCACCATGGACACAGTGGGAATGGGGTCCAGTGATGCAGGACTAGGACAGGTTTCACTTGAAAGCAGCAAAAACCCCTGTTCCTAGTTGCAGTGCTGATTCTGAGGCAGTAACAGCAAAATCAGCAACACTGGGAATGGCTGATGGCCAAAATGGTCCCATGGCCTTTGCTTTCCACGCTGGACATCAACTTACTCAACTTAAAATCCTTCATAGGACATACTATACACCTAGGCATCTGAGACTCATGAGCGGGAATCTGACGGACACTTGCCACAAGTGTACTGTACCAGATGCTAGCTTTATGCACATGATCTGGGAGTGTCCGGGCATTCTATAATTCTGGACAAAGGTGTTGGAAACTTTGACATTGGTGTTGGGTCAGAGGATAGAAAGAGCCCCTAAACTAGGACTCTTATCAATCATCTCTGATGATTTAAACTTACCTCACACTAAACAAGTCCTTCATGAATCATTGATTATGGCTCAAAAAGTGGTGACCACTGTGTGGATGGCCCCAATTCCTCCCTCACATTCTCACTGGGTAAATATGATTAAACAAACCATGCTGCGCTATCATTTAATTTACGTCCACAGGGGATGCCCAAAAAAATTTGATGAGATTTGGGGATCATGGACGGACTACTTTGAAAGGGAAAATGAGGAGAAGTACAAAGAGGCCATTCTTCTCTGCCTTTCCCCTCCTCCCTGAAGTCCTGGGTGTGGGACTATTTTTCTCTTCGGGCTGGTACAGTGTAGTCATCAGAGATGTTGATAGGTCTATAATGAGCGAAACAACTGTCTCACCATCACCTACTTGATCTAGGGTCTGAGCAGGGGAAGATCATGTAACTACATATTCTGGGGATCCACCTGATTCATCTTACCTCCACCACCAGTTGACAGCCATCCAGTAGATGTCAGGATGTGGGAGTTCGTGTCCACCCATTGACACTGTGTGGTGTGCTGACTACACATGACAGTGTGGTGGATTATAATCGCAAGCAGGCATAAACAGCATCTGAAGAGATGCCATCCCACAGAATATGCTAACCTCTTGGCAGGGAGGGTTCATCATTATTATTAAACTGTATGCAAGTTGTCATGTGTCCTTAGCGGGACAAGGGCATAGTGACAGCAGCAGTAGTTGGTTTCTGGTGGGATGATTTCCTATTGGGGACCCGAAGCATCATGGTGTTTGATGTGAGTGCAGATGTGCCCATTGTTCATGCTCTGAAAGGAAAAAATGTATATTCTAGTAACAACACACCCAAGATTTTGGAGGAGGGGCAGGTGGAGAAGCATTATTGGCAAAATTCTTCTTTTCTCCATATATACCTGAAGTGGTGAGGGCTAATTGTGGTGATGCTACTGCCCTAGGCCCATCAATGGAGCTAATAGTGGGAAGTGGAACCATGACCAGCCATTACCCATGTTACTGCTGTTGTTGATTCCATTCCCTTTGAGCTGCCTAATCATCCTTCTGCTTAAACAACAATGACACCAGAGCATTTGACAATGGTCATTGGCCACTGGCAACCACAACATGACATGCTAGGAATAGGCCAGTAGGGCTTTTGTTTTTCTCATGGCTTGTTCTTAAAAAAGAGGCCTACATAAAAATGTGGGGGTTTCTTGTTTCTAACAAGCCTAATCCTAGAAATCACTGATTCCTCAGGGCTTGTGGCAAACAAATCTAAGTCCTACAAATCAATGTTTCCTCATGACTTGGGCCTAGCACAAGTCTAAGTCCTACAACAAATCAATATTTTCTTAGGGCTTGTGCCAAACAAGTCTAAGTGCTACAAGTCAATGTTTCCTCTGGGCTTGGACCTCTAACAACAAATCTAACAAATCATCCTCTACAAAATACTCTATCCGGTTAAGTATTAGTCTGCCCCAGTCGCAGCTTGCCTAAGGGGGTCCCTGTCTCTGTCATGTTATGTACCAATTTCTTATTTTATTTAATGTTTAATTACATTTTTTTATTAACTGTCCCCCAAATGCCAGTCAACAACCCCCCTCAACTGAAGCCCCCTGTTCAACTGATTCTTTCCCCAGTCTCCACCAACACAGGAAACCTCATACCCCTTTTATACTACGCCTTTGGAAAATAAAAAAAATGTGCTATGTGTTGTGTGTAAATTCAATGTTCCCATTGATTTCAATGTAATGAACTAATAAAAAAAAATGCACTTTTTGCAACAAATTATTTTTCCAAGCAGGAAGTGACATTATTCACAATTTTGATGTGAGGTGAAAATGTTCTCACATCCCTAGTGACAGTCATGGAATAAGTTTGATCCAGGTGTACACTGACAGACCGAATCTGAAGTCACAAAGTAATAACAATAAACAAGTGTAACCAATGCGCACCACTATATTACATTACAATTCAAAGCCACTGAACAGAGTCTGAAATATGAGTAGACTGGGTAATTTATATCTCCTAGGCACCTGAGAGCTGGAACTACTTAAACTCTTGATGATCAGAGGAGGGAATCCAAGGAAAGGGACTCTTGGTGGTAGTGTGTATATATACCTATAGCAGGGCTTAAAATTTGAAGTCCTTTGCTACTAGCCAGACCTGAAAAGTTACTCGCCACTGCAAGCCATAACATACCCACCAGGGCTGAATTTCTACTCGCCAGGGCTAAATTTTCACTCGCCATTGGCTAGTGGCGAATGGAAATTTTAAGCCCTGCCTATAGGCTGGTAGTGATTTCTGGTGTGATATTAGGGGATCCGCAGGATGGTGTAGAGCCAGCAACCTCCTAGGAAACTGGTGGGTATTACAACAGCACCCTCACTTTACCCTAAAAGGAAAAACACGTAAGAGGGTAAACATTGAGACCAATTGATGTGCACTGCAAGAGGTCAAACATCTCACAAGAGTGAATACCAAAAGGCTGAGAAATGTTGGTCACTCTTCTGGTACTCAAAATGTTAAAGATTAGTTGGGTTTGCTGGGGTATTTTTTTGGATGATAATGGCATTTATATCAACTATGTAATTTTTTAACCTATCCAGTGCCAGGGCAGTGAGTGATGTGTTGCTTTCTAGCACCAGAGGATATACATGTACTGAATGAGAGCTGTAGAGACAGTGTCTCCTATCAGTTTGATCACTGTGATTGACAGATCTGGGTGCTCTCTATTGCTCATGTGTACCAATTGCATTATGGCCATACATTCTTTTTCAACTTTATACACAAATAATTCCAATTCATCTGATCAGATTAGTTACTTTTTAAGCAGTTTCATACTCAGCAAATACCCAAGCAATGTTTATTAAACTTGCAAGGTTTGAAGGAATTAACAATCTGACCTGGAATCAAATTTCATCCAATTTATATGCTGCAGTCAAATCTTGTGGGCTAAGTAAAAATGTCAATTAACACAGAACCTGAAGATTTTAAAACATCTTGCAAAATTCTTATATTTTGTTAGATGTATTTTATGTATTGCCAAGCCATATTTTTTATATAAATGGGAGACTGAACATGGGATGACACTTGACCATGGCTCAACAGAGTACCATTTTTTTTGTCTAAATTCCAAATATGGCAGAGATTATAGAACATTGGTTTGTAAAGTTTTATACTCAATCACAGTTTCTCCCTTATGCTGGCGCTGTTCTCAAATGCCTGGAACGATATAACACATTTGGTGGACATGTATTAAAATTACTTCTGTTTAAGTTTCAATCAACACAACACCCAACCAGGCTTTGGGCCTCCATCTCTTCCTCGATCCTCTACTTCAGCTCTTTCTGTTCTGGGATCACCTGAATCTGTCCCTGTCTGCCAAAATATACCGGCTTCTATATCACTTACTTAATGCCTCCATGGCAACCATTCCCCTATTTTGGAGGACCACATCTACCCCTCCAGTCTCCCTGTAGATCTTAAAAATTGACTCTTTGATTGCTATGGAAAAATGTCATGCAATGGCCACACTCACACAACCATGCTTCTTAGAACTCTGGATTACCTGGTTGACCTACAGGCAAATTAAGATCCCCTCAATAACCTGATCAATACCAATATCCCAAGATCTAGTACAGAGCACTCCATGTGTACCTGGTGGGACTCCTGATGTTGTTGACACTGGCATTGCAATTTACTGCCTAATCACTCTGTGTAATAATTTCTCCTATGTCTAATTGGCACACCGCTGAGCTCTGGGTACTCTTCCTGAGACAGACTATTCCTCCACCTTTTCTTTTTTTCTTTTTTAATCTCTCATTCTCTTCTCACTCCCCCTTCTCCTTCCTGGCTTTTGTTAACTCTTTTCATCCACTGTCTTCTCCTACCTACCTACCCTTTAAGCTTCTATAGGCTTTTGGTCCCCCAGACAATTTGTCATGTACTAGCTGTATTCGATGGGAGAAACATAGAGATGTCACCGTCTTATATTTTTTATTTATACTATATGTGCACTGACTTATGCTCCCGTATGCCTTTATTGTCCTTGAGACTCACAACAAAAAGTTGTGATTTCTGTGTTGTTACTTGTAATTAATGCCTTAATCTCTAATAAAGCTTTTTGAAAAAAAAATTATTTTCAAGTCATAAATATATTTATTATATGCAGTCTTCTGCTGGTATAGACAGCACATGTGCCATCTCCCAGCTACCCAGGGCCTCATTCTATTTTCACAGGTAAACAAACATAGTGAGTTCTGACTTGTAGACACATCACTGTACAGTAGGACTTCTACTACCTGGCCAGCATCCTCTCAGTGAGTTTAGGTCACATGATCTCATGTTGCTGGATAACATATGTTGCAGGTTTTTGACAGCTATCCTCTGTTGACATCAAATGCCAAACTCTACAAGAAGAATGAAAATTACAAGAAAGCAAGTAATACAGGATGTTTCATGGCAATGCGCAACATCTCCATAACAAACCCAGACAATAAAAGGCTAGCAAAGTTGCAACTAAAATTACAATTGTTCCTTATAAACTGCAAACCAACAATTCACCTTGCTTGTTTTTGGAACTTCACTGAGCTACAGCACACTGCCACAGTAGTGGAGGAAAGCGATAGTGACAGAGAAAGAGGAGCATACATTGTAGAGAGAATGGTAGTGGGTAGAGGAGCATAGTTAACTTTTGCACACATAACATCCATTCATGATAACACACACAAGCACAGTTTCTTCCACACCATACATACATTATTTTTATTTTAGTCCAGTGAGTGGAAAAGTTTGAACAACTGAATGTGCAAGTGACTGTGTGTAACTGGGTGAGTGATGCACAGAGGTATGAGACAGGTATTGAGATGGCAGGGAGAAAAGCAGAGGGAGTGGGAATGGTGCAGGAGAGGAGGAAGGATAGCACATGTGCCTGGTGAGGAAGGGGAAGGGAGAGGTAAGGGTTGAGGGAGAGGAGTTAGAGAGTGGACAGGTACCCAATCAGGTACACAACAGAAAGAGACCGAGATGGCTTTGGAAAGGCCAAAGGTGTGTTCAGTCCTACTCCTATTTGTCCATATTAGAGATGAATTGTATCCATGCTGTGCTGGTGTATATGGACTAAACACAGATGTGAGGAGTAGGGATGGGTGAAAAGTTTTGCCTCAAACTGAAATCAGCGAAAACTGGCACTTTCCACTTGGCAAAAAATTTCCCATGAAAAGTGCAGTTTTTCCTGCTTTTTCCTACTTTTTTGACCCAGCTCATTGCACTGAAATCAATAGGTACAAGAAGGGATCACTGGAAAGCAATATCAGCAGCACAGGTCAGATGCCTGTACCTGCTGCTGCTGCTTCTGTCAGTGTGCCATCTTCTGAGATTATGGCAAGTGTGATAGCAGGGGATCATCTGTCACATTTATCATCACCAACCAGCCCTACAGAACAGCAAGAGACTGGTGGCGGTGGTGATGAGAGTGAGGGTTGTGGAGCAGCTGGTGAGGAAGAGATTATGAGAGCATTTTTGAAAGAAAGTGGATAAAGAATGGGAGATGGGATTCATCACCATGACCAGCAGTGACATTCTGGCATTTTCTGCTACTGTAATTCCTGCTAATGAGTCATCAGAGACAAACATTAATCTGCCACAGCAGATTAGATGGGGTTCCAATTGCCACTTCTACTCCTGGTCCCATCTCTTCTTTTCTTCTCCACCTCCCACCTCAATAAAATCAAATGTAAATTATGATTTTCCCTGGCAGGCACAGTGCAATAATCACTAATTGTACTGTGTACTGATAATGTATCCCTTAGCAAGGATAGTAGTGCATTGTGCAACAGTCCTTGGTTTTCTATCAAGATAAGCTCAGAGGACGACTCCTCCCTACAGAGACATCTATAGACCATTGTCTTGAAGATCTAAAAGCTTTTAAAATACGGAAAATTAAAAAAAAATCATAGGCAATTTGACATTACACACTATGCCCTTGCAGAATATTTAAAGTCAAAAGAGGGGGTTGACAGTCCTTTGAAGGTGTGGTTTACTTAATGATTTGGATTAAGATGAGTGCCAATGCATGTTATTTTTTTGCTTGGTACTGCACAGTATCAAGAAGCTTCTTTCAACAAAGGACAAAGTATTAGGAAAAAGATTGAATGTAATTCTTTTTACGTGTAAAGGTCTTGGCTAGAGTTTAGGGAATTATAGTGGATTTAAAAAGATGAAAGCAGTGTAAAATCTTTGTTTTGTGATACTGCAGACTAAGTCTAGGATTATACTGTGCTGATTTTCCTATAGGGACATTTATGTAGCCCAAATGCATATTGAATTTGCAAATACTTAAAATTTTATTTGAATTGTAGTAAATGTTTAGCAACTGAAAATTAATGCATAAATCTGTGCAGAATCTGTCATTAATGAGAGAAAAATGTTATGTTCTTCATTAAACATATCCTTTTAGAGATTTTTTGACACACCTTAGAAAACCATAACTTTGTTGGCTATAATGATACTGTTTTTTGTTGATCTAAGAAAAGAACCACACAAAACTTATATTTATAAAGTGAGTTGGAATGTTAGTTTGTCATATAAATAACTTAAGTCATGTAACATCTTTTTCACTAGACTGAAGGAATCTATGAAGTTTGAACATTTGTAATATCAACAATTATTGAATTTAAACAGTCTTTCACAACACACCTTCAGTTGACCACCCTTCATTTGTTAAGATTTCATTCTGTCTTTCATAGTAAATCCTTGTCACTGATATATGTTATAATATGAGTAATTGGCATGCATCGCTAAATGAAATATAACATACATAACATCTCTGCCTTTTCTCTAACACCAATTAATTTCTGCAAGAACTTATTTTCCACCTTTGCTTTCAATGACAACTCAGTGCTGAAGTGAAGAAATCCACAGTCGAAACATAATTTGTTAGCAGGCTGAGTCCTACAGCAAAATAAGCCTTGAAAACATTATCAAGCTGACTTCCTATTCCCTTTTCCCACAATAGCCACTTGCTTGCACAACTTTGGCATAACGTTTATTAAAAACTAACTGATTCTTGGTAATGGGATATACCAGTGGGGTGCAACACATGGCTATTTTTCGACAAAACAATAAGGCAGCAAGTCAATCTCCAACCTTTTGGCAAGTTGGGCATTCTACAGATAAACTTCTGTATTATTTTTTGTATTTTTTCTTCTTTCAAATAATTCAGTAGAACTGTGTAACCTAATTGTTTTAACAACATGACTAGTGGTGGTGAGTTTGACTTTTGTTACCTCCAACTAACTCAGTCATTCTGCTCTGTGCTTTGCATTACACAACAGCAGCAGCAAGAGACATGGGTATTATAGTTACTAAGAAAAATATTCCACTCCCTGTGACATTTACAACACCACTATAAGCCCATTGGCCTGTGCACTTCTAGAAATGTTTCTACTGCTGCTTTTCATCATACAGCTCATGTGCTACAAGTATGTCTTCCAAAAAGATCTTTAGATCTCAATGAGGATGTAGCTATATGTGATCTTGATTGCATTTTTATGGATGCAGCAGATAGCAACAATGTTTTTATCTATACTGGAGATTTCGTAGAGGTTCATGGGTGTCTACTTCTACAAAAGTGACCAGATGGTAAATTAGTATGAGCAGTAGGTGTTAGTGGTTTTGCTGTTCGAACAATGTCAGAAGCTTTCATAGCTATGGATGATAACCTATATTGCTGCTTAGTTAATAATAGTGAGTGTGAGTGAGTGGTTGATGGACTTGGAAGCAGTGATGGGGATGATGATGGCTGAGAAGATTTGTTAGACATGGATGATAGTGTTGACTTTTACAGTAAAGTATTCAACAGAGCTGTTAGCTTATATATTTATATCTATCTCAAAATAATGTATTATTGATGTCACTGTCAGTGTCCAGATGTAGGTATATGATATAATGCCTGTTTTTGTTAGCTATCAGTGAAAAGTATATTTTTATTTTTTGCCTGTCCCTTGTTGTCACTGTTCATATCATTGCCTACAAATCCCACCCACACTCCCTGCAACCATCCAGAGAACTGGCTAGCATTAAAACTCCTTAAATCAAGCAACCACAGCACCCCCTTTTTGCCTCTCTGCCTCTACACACTAGTAGCCAGCTACTAAATTTCAGTAGTTATTTCTTTCTCTGTCAAACACTGCGGTATTAATTTTTATGTGCAATACAGGATAGATCTATTCACTTTAGATTGAACAGAATGCACTACAGGATAAAGCACACAACAGCAAATGAAGTTCCACCATTCATATGCTTGTCCAATCAATCACATTACTGAGGATGTAGGAATGAGTGTGTGTGTTTTAAGTAACAAAGGAGGTTACGTTGCATTTGTCTGTTTATCTTGAATGCACAATATACTTGTGTTAGAGTAGTATTTTCTGCTGATTCTCAGAGTCTCAGGCACAGCCTACTATCTCAGGTATGAAGGATCACCTTGCTTGCCTGTTTGACTCTGTTGTTTATCAGTCAAAAAGGTTTTTCTTTTTTTTCCTTTTGCTACTACATCCCTTCATGTCCATACCCAGAGAACAACTGGTAGTGGCTATGACCAGTACTCCCATCAAGCAAATCCATCTAACTAACTAGCTAGTATCAAACTGCATATGCTATCTCTTTTTCTCTTCCTCTCCACTCCCACAAGGACTGACAACATGCAGTCAATGAACACCTCTTTCTGATTTAAATACAGTGAAAAAGTGGAAAAACTGCACTTTTTGCGAGAATTACTGTGGGAGGTGGGAAGTATTGTTTTTCATAATGTTTTGCTTTGAGACAAAAGATTTCCACCATCCCTACCTGTAAAGCAAGGGTATATGTCATAACTTGGCCCAATAGGTAGGATTTATTAAAACTGTCCTTCAAAATCACAAACCAAAAGTATTTCTATTACTATTACATTTTAAATATTTATTCATTTCAGTGTCAGAAAGCTAGCCATTGCATTGCAATACAATATGTTGGATACCTCTCTGGCATGCAAAGGGTTAATAAAACTGAAAAAGATGCATTGCATCTAAATTACATTTAATTTTTATATGTGAAATTTATTTGAATGCAAATCCAACTTTGTGCACAATGATAAAAGAAACAGATACTACAGAATGCATAATACATTTAAATGTACAAAGTACTTTTGCCCATTGCCCTTCATTCTAAAATGCATTTTTTCTTTCATTTGCCCTTTAGACTTTTACATAGATAGTAGATCTATATAATACATTAAGTAAAATGTATAAATGGCTTGCAAGATCCCAAACAACATGGGAGATCTTGTGAAACTAATCTCATAGATTTTTTTGACTGGGTAACTAAAGTAATAGACCGGGGAAGCAGTAGATATAGGTTATCTAGACTTCATTAAAGCATTTGACACTGTCCCTCATAGAAGACTCATTAATAAATTGCAGTATTTGGGTCTGTTGTAAAAATAGTTAAATGGATAAGACAATGGCTGAGTGACAGGAGACAGAGAGTGGTAGTCAATGGAGAATATTCAAACGAAGGTCATGTTACTAGTGGCGTACTTTAAGGATCTGTACTGAGGCTCATTCTTTTTAATATTTTTATTAGTGATATTGCAAGAGGTCTTCAAGGTAAGGTATGCCTTTTGCAGATGATACAAAGATCTGCAAAAGGGTAGACATTCCTGGGGGAATAAGCCAAATGACACATGATTAAAAGGATAGTAATACTTAAAAATTGCTATCCTCCATCTTGTAGCCCTTCAAAAACAGAGTAAAATGAGCCCAGCAACATCTCTCAAACCTTTATGGTTTGAGAGATATCCGCTTTCAAAGTTCCCTCTCCCCTGACGTCAGCATTCTAGCTGACAGCAAGGGAATCCAGTCTGCTGACTGGCGGAGGCTCTGCAGCAGAGCTGAGATCACTGTAAAAAAAAAAGAAACCCTTAACTTAGAAAGTCTTCTTTGTGTGCTTGCAAATCAAGCCCACGTAGAAGACCTTTTTAGTGAAGGATTTCTTTTTTATTACCTCAATCTCAGCACTGCTGCAAAGCCGCCTGCTGATCCCAGGAGAGGATTCCCCTGCTGCGAGCTAGAATGCTGACGTCAGGGGAAAGGCAAAAAGAAGGAACTGTGAAAGCGGATGTCTCTCAAACCATAAAGGTTTGAGAGATGTCACTGGGCTCATTTTACTCAGTTTTTGAAGGGCTACAAGATGGGGGATAGTAATATTTAAGTATTACTATCCCTTTAAGGTAAGTCAGAAGAATGGAGAAGAGTATGGCAGCTGCAGTTTAATGTTGATAAATGTAAAATAATGTACTTGGGAATTAAAAATCCAAAGGAAAAATATACTATTAAGGGTACTGTGGTGTCAGAGACAACAGAGGAAAGGGATTTGGGAGTCATTATTTCTAATGACTTAAAGGTAGGCAGGCAATGTAACAAAGTGGTGGGGAATGCAAGCAGGGTGCTGGGTTGTATAGCTAGGGGCATTAGTAGTAGAAAAAGGGAAGTGATCATGCCACTCTATAGACCTCACCTAGAGTATTGTGTACAGTACTGGAGACTCCCATCTCCAGAAGGATTTAGATCCTGGTTTACAGGAAAAGAAATATCAGAATAGACTAAATGATATGAACATGTATATCCTGGAGGAGAGAAGAGAGAGAGGGGATATGATAGAAACATTCAAATACATGAAGGGTTTCAACAAAGTGGAGGAGGGAAGTACATTTCAAAGGAATAAAAATGTTAGGACAAGTCTAAAACTAGAGGGACACAGGTTACATAGTATGTGTTGGATACCCCTCTGACACTCAAAAGGTATAGCAAATGATGCTTGCTAAATATTTTAGCATGTTGTATAATTTCTTAAAATGATGCAAAGCATATAAAAAGCTTTCTCTTCAACCCCATGTCATTCATTAGTGAACATTGTAGTATGGAAAATAATTCATTAGAGACTTTGGCCGTGTCAGTGTGTGTGTGTGCAATTATTTCTTTATTTTTCACTTCATAAAATAAGCTACTTTGAGCATTATTCACAGAAGAAAGCAGGAGAAATTCTGGAGCCACCCAACTGCTTCATGAGAGATAACTAAATTTTACCATTGATTTAAATAGAGTTTTTAATGCTGGAAATGGCTCTGAATCATTGTTATATGCCCTATTTAAATCAGTTTAATTTTTTAGTAGTTAATATGCTCCAAAAGCACTCTGTTCTTTCATGCATAAGGTATTTTGTTTGCAAAAAAGCAGTTACCATCAACTTTATTAATAGTGTAACATACAGGCCCAAATATTAACCTCTTGAATGCTAGAGACATCTCCAACTCATTGCTTCCTAATGCACTGGCATCATCTTTAGTTTCCAAGTATTTAAGGTATCAGTAAACTGAAGAGCATTCATAAATAAGTAATCAATTATCTGCGCACAATAAGATTAGTAGCATAAAACCAGGCATGCTAAAGGCACATCCACCATATTGCTGAATAATATTTTGGAAATGCTTTTAGCATCCAGATGGTTAAACTTTTAAGGGCCGTATGGTTGTCCAACACATTACAAAGCAGTGCATTGCACATCCATGGTCCTTACAGGGTTATGCAATGTTTATTTCTGTTTGACAAGAACAATTTATATTTTATTGATGTAGAAGTCTGGTTATGTTGAGTATAACATCTGATTGATTCTATTTCCTCTCTTCTTGCTGAAACAGCTGCATGTGGCGGAAATCTGACAGGTCCAGCAGGTGTCATTTTATCACCAAACTACCCTCAACCATATCCTTCTGGAAAGGAATGTGACTGGAGAATAAAAGTAAATCCAGACTTTGTCATTGCCTTGATATTCAAGAGGTACTAGCTACATGTTTTTAATACAATGTGCAACAGCTTTTTGTTTATTAAAATGTTATATATAGAAACTATTTAATGTATCTTTTTTGGGATACTAATTACATTTTCTAGCTAAGCCCTTGATCATTTGTTTAGTACCTACACTATTAGTACAGGAAGGCAGAATAGGAAACTCTTTATTTAGTTTTCTAGCAAAATATGTGGATAAATTTAACAAGAGCAACAAAACTGTGGGTGACATGACATTTATTTAACCCTTTAAGTGACAGAGTGGTATCCAAGGCATTGCATTGCAATTTGTTGGATACATCTCTGGTATCATTTGCTTTGTAAAATGATTATTGTCCATTTTTTCAGCCATAAAATTGTTTACAGCAATATTAGTTGTTTGTGATGTCCAGCTGAGTTAGACAAATGTTTTTTGGTTCAATAACTAATGGGTGAATTGGAAACATGCAAGAAGTACATTTCAGAGGAGTTTTAAATTTGTTGATGCTTCAGTGAGGGAGTACAAAAATACACCACTCAGTACTAGTCAATGGGGAACAGCATGACTATTTTACAATGTTTCTCAGCATTATTCCTAAAGGCATACCAACATGTTAAATATTAAGGATGTTTCTCCTTGACCACAGATGGGTATTCAGTGGATCAGTCATTGTGATTGATTTGTCTGTGCTTACTTAGGGATATTTTGGCATACTCCAAAAACTGCAGTGGCAAATTACTTGCATCCACAAACTGTGCAAGTACACTCTTTTTCTTAGTGTTATTAGTAGAAACTGGAACACAAACTATACTACTGGTTATTTAGTGGTAAATGGATGACAGACACATATACAATTTGATTAGTCTATTTTACCTGATACAGTTTTTGTAATTTTATCAAATATATTAAGTACAATAGAATTACTGAAACTTTTACTCTTTTTATTAGAAGCAAAAACTGGTTTATTATTTGTGTTTGATATATCAAATTAGTAAGCTACTGGTAGTAGTACTGGATCCAGCCACTAGAAAGCATAGACATGAACAAACTGGGACATACGGTGTAGAGAATGGCTGAATGTAGATGGCTGGAAGACAAATGCTGCAAAAATATTCAGGGATCATGGAAAAAAGCAATGGAATTCTAATCTGGGACTCAGGCTAGAACAAAGGACTGAATATTAAAATATGAAATAGAGTCAGATATAGGTACACTGGTGATGCCCTATACGTTAAGAGAACATAGTCTATTTGAAACATTTTATACATGGACATGGATTAAAGGGTTCCTCAGAGTCCATATCTCAGACCCCGTGATCTGACTTACATTAATAGATTAGTATTGAAAATGGGATAATCTGCCTTATCCAATGATATCTACAATGATGGTCTACCTGCCAGGTTATCTTGTGATAAAATAGTAGTAAAGAAATAATGTGTTTTTCATTTAGGCAATAAAGGAGCCCCCATTAATCATCCCTTCACCTGCTGGTACAAAAATCCCATTATTTGAAATAATCTTGTCTACTCTTACAAAATAAGGGTACTCATTAGGGTACCTATGCCAGGTGATTTTGTGATTACTTGGCATTAGGTAAATATTTAAATAAAGAGGTCTGAAAGACCTTATATTGTTCCAATTTTGTTTTATAACATACAATAGTATCCTTGTTTAAAAGGGGTTTATTTGTCTTTTACATGTGTTACCCTTTAGCGTACTAATGTAGTGTGATCACATGACCATCCCACTTTAGAACTTACTGTATATACATACACTGCATAGGTGGTATACTGTAGTTTTGTGTTGCTGGCATACCAGTATGTTATCCCATATCAATGGGTACTGGTTTTCCACAGGTCAGCAGTAGGAAATTGCACCCTGCCCAAATATTTTAACATTATTTATTAAGTACTTACAGTAGTTGTAAAATGTTAAGTTACTTTTTAAAGGTCCTGAAACACCTGAGTACTCTGATACCAATTATGTACCTACATGCATGGCTTGCACAGACCCCTAATTAAAAGAGTACAAAAGTTTAATTTTCAAATTTATAAACTAAAATGCATATTGCATGGTTTAACCCCTTACGGAGCCCTGACGGTCCAGGACCATCATGGCTTGTTTTCCGTTAAGGACCCATGACGGTCCCGGACCGTCATGGAATTCCGGGCTCCCTGCATGGCTGCACGCCGTTCGGGGAGTCTGGAATTGGATTCATGAAAAAAAATGGTCCTGAAGTGACAGCCGTGTGCATGCGCGGCTGGTCCTTAACCCCTTAAGGTCCAGCGGTCCTGGGGTGTGTCAACCTTTAAGGACCAGATAGGGAAGTTTGACTTGCCTCCCCATGTGACTGATCACATGTGACGGCACGCTGAACGAGGGACTGAAAGAGATCGCTCCGGTCTTGGAGTGATCAACTTCAGTCCCTGGTATTACTCACCACGCTCCTTCAGGAGCGCGGTGAGTAGAAGTACGTGACGTGCCAGGACCGTCACTGTTCCTTAAGTGCCGGACCAGTGTGACGGTCTGGGTACGTCATCGGATGCGAAGGCATTAAGGGGTGAAAAAACATGTCAATAATGACATAATAACAAATATTGCTTAAAAATAGCTTACATTTTGAATAGTTAAATTGCATATTCAAGCTGCTCATAATCACTTCCTAAAACCTGATTGTCAGTAGGGATAGGCGACAAGTCAAAGAAATTTCCCCCAGTAATTTTAGTGAAAAAACAATCCCTCTTGTTTCATAAAACTTCCCGCCCATAGACAATATATAAAATGTTCTCCTTTTCACCAATACCAATAAATTTCCTGCCAGGAAAGTTATGTTTTCTATGAACGTGAGATTTCCAGCAACAATATTACATCTTCTGAGGGCTGAAGTGGAGAAATAAATATCTGAAAGTAAAAGTTTTGAGTCTTACAGCAATATAAGCCTTGAAAAAATTGTTAGCAGGCTGACTTTGTCTTTTGCCCACAACACTAACGTCCTGCTTAAGTAACTTTGACACATCCATCCTTGAAAAATAACTGCATGCTGGGATATTCCAGCAGAGTACAACACATGGCATCAGTTCTTTAAACCTTTAATGACCCATGACGTACATGTACATAGTGGGGTGTATGTCCCTGGAGGACTAAGAACATACATGTACGTCATGAAATTCAGGGCTCCCCGCGTGGCTGTACAGCCCTGAATCAGATCACAAAAAAAAATGGTCCTTAAGTGCTGGCCACGTGAGTGCATGGCTGGTCCTTAACGGGTTAATGCCTCTGTTTTAAGCAAGAGAGCAGCATGTCAACCACCAACATTTTGTCAAGTTTAGTATTACATAAACTTACTTTAGCATTCTTTTTTTTACAGGTTTTGACTTCTTTCTAACCTTCTTTCTATGCCAGTACATAGAAGAACTATGTAACGGTATTGCTTAAATGACATGACTTGTAGAGGCTGTGGGGTGGTGGTGGTATGTGTAGGCACTTTATAACCATTGTAAATTCCAAAAACAAACTCAGAGTCATACTCCTCTGCTGCAGGAGCATAAAATCTTGCCACACTCTCTGATACCTCAACAGCTCTTCTATAATGTACCCCAGAGTATCTGGAACATTTAGGAGTATTTCTGCTATTGCTAGTTGTGGCACCTCCGGCCTGTTGATGGTGTATCCCCCATCAATAACCTGTGATTGTACATCAGGTGGGATCTCATTGAGGAGGTGCCTATGTGTGAGCCTGCTTTCCACCAGCTCATATTCTTCTTTTGCAGACAACAGATAGCAACATGCTTAGTTTCTGGATCCTGAGTGAAGTATCTCTATACTGTGGACATCATAGATTGTGGGGTTCCAGAGAGGCTGATACTACTACTGGTGCTAGATGTTGCTGAAATTGTACTACTGGTAGTGCTGCACTTCCAGCAGTAGAAGAGGCACTCATCAAAGCTAAGGCTGTAGATGCTGATAGCCTGAGTTTTTGCTGGTTACTCAACACTATTAGTGCATGTGGCTGAGCGGGACTTGGAACCAGTGATGATGCTGATGATGCTAATGATGTCTGATAGGATGACTGTTTATTTTATGCCTTCTTTACTTGTTCATGGTCAGACTTTCCAATTGTTTTCTCAACCACATTATGGACAGGCACAGTGGTCCTTTTCAGTGGTGGAAGCTTGAGCCTTTCCCTATCAGCTAACTTTCTGGCCATGCCATAATCTCTCTCACTCTCACTTCTTCTGTAGAAGTGGAGGATGCTGGAGGTATATCTTCTAGAGCTACATAATCATCAGTCATTATTAGGACATCTTCAGAATCACCAGCTGCTTCTTGCCTACTACTTTTTATATTCTTAGAGGCTTTTAGAGGTCTCAAGCAATTTATTTTTATTCACAACATTTACTACTACTTGAGGACTTTATGTATTTCTGCTTGTTTATCTCACTGTCAGATGCAGCAGTTGGTTGAGCTGCTACACCTTGCACTATGCCATCAATGACTCATTGTTGTCTTCAGTGCTTTTAGATGTTTTTTTAATAGTACTGGTGCTTGTGGAACTCTTGGTGGGAATTGGACAAACTACATTTTCCTCTTGTAGAGGGATCACCATCATTTATTGCACACTACAGCAGTCAGTTTTTGGGCTACCACTTTATTCACACATCACTGCACTGCTCCTAAGCATTTCACCATCTCCCTACTTCATGCTTGTGATACTGTCGTATCAGTCTGCCTCTGTGACAAGGTCCCTGTCTCTGTCACCAATCAATTTGTTTATTGTTTTACTTATTTATATTAATTAACTGCCCCCCCCCAACCCTATCAATGTAAAAAAAACAAAAAAAAAACACACACAAACACTCCCTGTTCAACCGCTCCCCAGATTTCCCTTTGACAGATATAAGAGCCAGATCAGGAAGGAACTTGGATCAAGGTTGATTGTGTCTTGGATATTTTGGGTAAGTCTCCTTTGCTCTCTTCTCAGACCCCTAGAATCCCCTAACATAGAAATAACAGCCAGATCAGGAAGGAACTTGGATGATAGCTTCCTGTGTTTACTTGATCACACAAACTTTTGCCTTAAACCTCTTTTCTCCCTTCTCACACCAGCAGACTACCTTATACAGAGAGTAATAGCCAGACCAGGAAGACACTTGGGTAACCTCTGCCTGTGTGTTCCCAGTCAGTCACAGGGAATTTCTGAGTATTTGGGGTAATTCTCCTTTTTTCCCTTCCCTGACATGTTTGATGTCCAGGACTTCTTTGTAGGGCATGCATATTTTCTGGGTGGTTACTTGGGTTTGCAGGGGTTAATTTTTCCATTGCTGTGATTGTGCTATGTGATAAGTGATGTGTGAGCTGTTGTTTACCTACCTGGGTTTGTTTGACAGTGGTTTATTTCATTCATTGTGTGCTGTACACCAAGAAAGACTGGTTGCAGAATTTAAGCCGTTAAATGTATCAGTTTATTGTGTATTGTCCATGACCACACAGAATTGAATGGCTCCTGGGTAGAGCTATTCCATTGTTCTTAGTGGGCAAATTATTAATGGCAGTTATTAACATTGGACATAAGGTGTCACATGACACATGAAATTACAGCAAAATGGAGGAGCACATCGCAGCAGTTCTCCAGACAACACATAAAAGGGAGGTAAGCCTTCCTCTGCAAGCAGGGACATCTGCTACACCCTCCTCCTGTTAAAATCCTAGTTATTCCTAGAAAAATCCAATATACATAACAAATAATTCACAAACACAAATGAGCTGGAATTGTTCTTTCCTTTTTCTCAGTAGCTCTGCCAGTATGAAAGTAATTGGATCAAACTCAGACTGAATAATTTAAAGAGACATATAATGAGGTTAACCCAAAGAATCCTAATCCATAGTCAAATAGACCAAATTATTCACTGCCCCCTCTCTGGTATAAATTTGTGGAGGCTCAGCTGACGCTAGGCAATCTTTATCATTGGGGAAGTCAATAACACCTGTGTTGCTGTGCCTTCCCCAAGGGAAATATACTCCCACACCCATGACACCTGCACTGTCTGGGGAAGGTGGTGGTCGTGCTACTGCCTTAGAAGTAGCACTAGTGCTAGTACCAGGAGGGGTGGGAAATGGAACCACATCTCAATGTCCTAATCCCATGTTACTGCTGCTAGTACCCAGTCCCATGGGGAGGCCATAGTGAAAACTGAAATGCTAGTGTGCTCATCAGCCTGATGCTGTAATAGCCCCAAGTGCACCTATGCAGAGGATGAGGACTTCACATGAACCAACAAGTAAACGTTACACCCTCCAATACCCAGTATGCTGTGGGAACTCTTGGGAAAAAGGTGTTACATTCATTTTCCGTGGAAATTTTTATGGAATATAGTACACATACAATGATATTTCCATGATGAAAAATTGAGTTCCTGCCTATAACTAGTTCTCGGGATACATATAAAGATTAGTATTTTAATAGATAATTCATTTTTATTGAGTAAGCGATTATATCTCTTTTATCAAGCTATGATGTCATGGAAATCTGGTCTGTTGGTATTAAATAAGAGCTAAAATTAGAAATCTTTGGGCTAATGAGAAATGCAGTTATTCCAAAACGAAAACCAAAGAATTAACAAAATTCCTAACCGCTGTCCTCAGAAATATTCAAAACGAAACAAAAATTCTATATTAAAGGCTCTGTACCTCCAAAAAGCATTTGTATTGTTAAATGCTCACCAAAGTATATAGGCGAGAGATAAGATTGGAATCAAACATAAACTTTCAAATCTTAAGGCTTAGGTTCTCAAACATCAGCACTAGTGGATAGGGTTGGGCCAAAAGTGAGAAACATTTCCTGCATGACTTTTTGTGAAAAAATTATGATTTTTTGCTTATTTGTGAAAGTTTTCGTCAATACAAATTTTCCTCCTTTTTGCCTACTTCCAACAAATGTTTTGCCTGTGGTGCAAAATTCCCCACCACAATATTACTTCTTCTGAGGGCTGTAGTGGAGAAATAAAAAGCTGAAAGTCAAAGTTATGAGTCCTAAACCTTGAAAAACATGTTAGTATGATACAAAGAAATTTCTCCTCATATACAGGGAGAAAAGGTTACCGCATTTGCACTCTGAAAAAATGTCCCTATGATGGATCATAAACTTGGATCCTCTAGAAAGTATAAATAACAATTGAATAATTGTCTTTGTAATTAAAACTAATTTCAGGGATTCATTCCCACAGGTTACACTTATTAGGCGGTAATATTTACTTTGAAAAGGAAGGACCAGAGAACTAGTAACAGGAATTTCAAGGAGCAATAAATGATGACATGTATATCTTTGTAAATAAGGAAAGTTAAAAAAAAGATTAAAAACTTGTTTCTTTTTTAGAATTGTCACAATAAAGAATTACATTTTTTAAATAGTTCACTTCTTATTCAATTGTGGTCGGGGCTAACGGAGATACTATGTCTAGATGAGTGTGGTATAACCTAGGCCCCTATGGACCTAGGACCGGCAACGTAGAGGCCAGCCTGATTAGAGGGCCGGCCTGTAATGAGTCATAGGAATTGAATTAATCCTGAGGGAGGGTGATGGAGGGGACTGCTTGACGCCTCGAAGATGAGGTGAGTGAGTGCAGTATTTAAACCCTTTCGCCCCTCCCACAATTACAGGCATAGCCTGTACATTTGTGGTCGAGGCTAACGGAGATACTTTGTCTAGATGAGTGTGGAATAACCTAGGTCCCTATGGACCTAGGACCGGTGACGCAGAGGCCAGTCTGATTAGAAGCCAAAAAGTGGAGACCAAATGTTTGAATAACTTTATTGCAGAAAATCAGTATGACAGAGAGGAGAGAGCGAGGCGTATTTCCTTTTGAGGATCAGGGATATACCTAGCGAAACAATGTGACTTCCATCTCCCGATTTTCTAGATAATGTGAGATGGAGTGTGATGTCGCGATGCAGCTGAAACAGCACTGATTTGGAAGGAATGTCCAGAATAATTTTCCGGATTGGCGCCGACTCGGGATAGCATGACTCAGACTAGTTTGTTGTCAATGGTCCACTAGGCATGAGGAGAAGAGGACTGGTATCTGGAAAGCCTTCTAACTGAGAATATACGTTCAAAAGTGCTTTGACTGGACACCACTGGTCACGAGTGGGATAAATTGGAATCAAGGCACCCTTGCTAGTTTGGTCTGTTTTAGATTTCTTAAGGTGAAAGATGAAATGATCTGACTGGGCTTGAAGATTGGTTTTCGTAGGGAAAGAGGATGACGATGGTGATTTGAGAAATTCCCTTGGCCTCATAAAGCCATAAAATCCCAAACAGATGGCTGCTAAGAACACCTGACTGATAATCAGACTGAAGGGATTGGTGGCTATGGCTTCATAAAACTTGCGAAAGAGAACACCGGATACTGGTAACCTCTTCCTAGATTGAGTATGGTGAACTTTCTCCAACCCTTTGAAAAATAATTTGACTTGGTAAAGAGAGAAAATGGAGGGACGGGCTGGATGGATGAATGCTAAATGATGGCAGATGCCCACGAGCTGTAATTTGATTGAATGGGGTGAGAGGCATAGGGAATAATGACAATAAGCAGCGTACTCTAAAATGGTGGATGTTGAATAGTTGAGAGGGGATTTGTTTAACTGTAGAAATTTGTTGAATGAAGACCAGGCTCTGTTGTAGTTTTTTTTAGTACTTGAAGCTAGGGCGAGGTTAATGATGGAATCCGCTGAAGAATGATGGTTCAATCGAGAAATGTCTGCAAATCGGAATGAAGAAGAGAGTTAACAGTTTGAAAAGTGGAGGGAGAGGTGGTTATGCTGGAAAAGGTAAATTTATGATAGAGAGAAAGCCAAGTAAGTTTCCTTATGAGGGACATGGTGAGTGGGGATGAAGATCTGCCTTTTGTTGATAATAAGAGAGATGGCTGGGTCTGGGGTATAGAAAGTCACTGATTTGAGTGACCAATTGTGACCCCAGCAATTGGTAGCTGCCACTACTAGAACTAATTCCACTAAAAAAATCCTGGATTATCTTTGATCTGGGGGGGCCAGGATTTGCGTAGCCATTCTGACTTGTATGATGCTGCGTATCCTGTACATTTGGATGCCGTGGAGAAAACTACCGGGGAAGAGGTGGAGGGTGGCTTTGTGAAGATAGACTGGCCATTCCAGTGACTAAGGAAATTAGCCCACATAGCTAAATCTGAATGGGCGGATCTGCTTATGATGATTGGTGTGGAATCATTGCTAGCTGAAAGTAGGAAAAGGGGATATGAAATGAACAAACGGCCTTGAGGGATGATGCGAGTGGCGAAATTGAGGTAACCTAACAGAGATTTTAATTCTTGTCTGTTGCAAGTGTGTTTAGTAGAAAAGTCTAGTACCATAGCCTAGATGCAAGAGACTTTGTCTATGGGTAAACGCGCTTCCATGTTGTTGGAGTACAAGGTGATGCTGAGAAATTCAATCTCAGTTGAAGGACCGATTGTTTTATTGGGCGAAAGAGGAATATTGAGATCCTTCAACAAATTGGTTAGAGATTGCAGGGCTGTCGGTTGAACGTGGCTTTGTTTGACCAACAAAAATTGTCTAGGTAATGAAGCACCATTGGGCACTTGCAGTGGTTCAAAAGCAGCCAGGTAAGAGCCTCGGAAAAATAGTTGAAGATCCTGGGGCTGCTCTTTGAACCAAAAACCAAATGGGTTACGAAAAAGAATTAATCTTGCCAGTTGATGCAATGCAAATGCCAAAGGGCAGGGTGGACCGGGAGCAATTTAAAGGCATCTTCTAAATCGGCCTTGTACAACCAACAACTGGGGCCCGCTTGTTGGATGACAGAAATTGCGTTCTCTATGCTATGATATTCTAGTGAAAATTCGGAGGCTGGAATGATGGCTTTGATGCTGGGGATGGGAGAGGAGTGTGGGGCAGACAAATCAATTATTAGTCTTTGTTACTGAGAAAATTTCCTAGTGGCTATGCCGATAGGGTTGGTTCGCCATATCAGAAAAGGGGGAGACTGGAAAGGTCCTATTAAAAGTTTTTTCATAATTTCTTTGTGGAGGAGGAGATCGACTGCCAACGGGTCCAAGAGGGCTGATTGGAGATTAGGATATTCTAAGGAATCTGAGGGTAGTGTGAGAATGCCAATGAGAAAACCATCCTGAAACCCATTGATAAGAAAGGAGAAAAAGTTTTTGTCAGGGTGGAGTGAGAGCAAAGATTTCAGGAGACGTATGTTTATGTTTCCTAGTCATTTATTAGAACGACCATGACGGGGGCAAATGGTGCGGGAAAGACATTCATGACAGATTGAACACATATGAAGCACGCCACAATTGTGAAAGAAGCAGCCTCTGCCATTAAAATTATTACAGATTGGTGATGAACCCATGTAGTGTATAGTACAACTGAGTTTGTTGACTGTGGGTCTAGATCTTGAGGGGGGGGGGTCTGAAGGGATGTCAACAGGGGCCGGAGCTGGATTGGCAGAGGTGCTAGACCAAGCTGAAGGGCATAAGCTAAGATTGTGATTAGCTGACTGGCAGGACGGACAGACTGGGGTCTTCAATCCCACGAAATAGCAGCAAAAAAGTTTGTGATCTAAAGAGCCCCAGTCTGTCATGAAGCCAAATTGATCTAAAGCTGCGGCTGCCTTGGCTGAAAAGGCTAAGTGGTAATCGTAGTAACTGAAGCCACCATAATGGTAGCCCAGGTCCACCAGTATGTACAGGTCCTGATCTAACTCTTTTCTCCTGAAGGGGAAAGAAGAACAAAAATATCCCTGAATATGCTAAAGGCCAGGACGAATTCACTAATTCCTGCCCTATGCAACTCACCAGCATAGTTGCCTCCTCAAAGGGTTTCAGCAGCTCCCTCCAAAGCCTTCATTTTGCATAGTGTACTCCCTAATGTTTGTATTCTGCTAGTACAAACACTCTAGCAAGTACAATGTGGAATTCCATAAGTTAGGGACCTCCATTTTGAGCTGGTGATGGAGCAGATTGTTACACTCTTGTATGGAATATAGAGAATTACTTGCACTGTAGGAGCGACTAAAATGGGCACAGTATTTCTGGGCAATAGACTGCATCTCTCTGAGGTGTTCAGATTCTGCCATGATTCTGGTTGCCACTAAATTTAGCACATGGGCAAAGTAGGGCACATGCACCATATTGCCTATAATCAAGGCAGCTATTATGTTGGAGCTATAATCAGCAGACACAAAACCAGCTTTTAAGGAACTGGGTACAAGCCATTCCTCTATCAACTGCCCTAGCTTACTTAAAACATCTGTCTCTTTGTGGGGCTGTCTGTCAAAACTCTGCATGTACAAGGTGGGGTTCCGATGGTATCATCTATCCTGCTGCTGCTGCCTTTTAATCACACTGTCAGAACCTAAGACATGATTACTGGCTATCACCTGATGCTGCCTGTAAGCTAGTATTGCCCACTGTTGGTGGTGGGAGAGAAACCCAGTGAGCACAGTCATAAAGTCTGTGCTCTGCCTACTTATCCACATATCTGTTTTCAGGTGGATTTTCTTGCTGTATGCACTTTCCAGCCCTTTCCCCCCTACACTAACTACCTGCTTGAACAATTCAGGCATAACCCTCCTGGAAAATATCTGAGGCTTGGGATATGCCATTGTGGAGCTAAACATGACATCAGTTCTCTGAAACCTCTGTTCTCTACAAAAGAATATATCAGGATGTACACTGCCAACATCTTCAAAATCTTTCCATTCCAAAGGCATACTTTGGGATTGTTTTTGTGAAGTTTTTTACTCCTACCCAGGAACTCAATCAGTGTGAATTGGCAGGACATGGCAGAAGAACCTTGTAACTTTATTGCTTTAACAACATGAATAGAGGAGATGGTGGAGATAGAGGCCGCACACGAGGGCAGTCTTTAACTCTTGCCATCTCCTACAGCAAACCCAGGGCCAGCAGGAGCAATAGGTGTTACTTGGAATTAACTAAAAAGAAAAGAATAGAGAAAGGCACTTTTTGCTAGAGATTATTTGCCAAATGGGAAGTGCCATTTTTCAGCGATTTTGGTTTGAGGCAAAAACTTTTGTCCATTTCTACTAGAGTTTATTATTCATACTGACAGAACCTCTACCCCAAACCAGTACTGGTGGTAGTCTAGAATACCTACTGGGAACATATTTACAATGTGGCATGCTATTCCGGTCATTTGTTCAGTCAATCTGAAGTTAATTGGTAGTACAAAAATCATATTCATTAAGTAGAAACATTTTATGAGATGGCCATGTTTCAAAGGATGATTTCTGGCAAAAACCGAGCAAATATGAGAATTACTCTTATTGACTAACATTATTTTACTGTCTATATGTGACAGCATTCATCAAAGTGTTATGTTTCCTCTTAATTGATAGAACCCGAACCAAAAGCAGAAAAGTATAAAACCACAGTCTTTTGAAGAGGAGGACACCCTTTGAAAAATGTTTTTCTTTTAGGCTTACCATGGTCTGAAACATCCTTTACCAGCACCAAGTGACTAGTTTCCTGGTGCTGGGAATATTCATGATGGCCCCATTGTGGGTTGCCTGAAGGAGAGGTCCACATAGGGAGCAGGTCTGTAATGTCGGATTCCCACTATTGAATTCTGCCTCAGGCCATTACTGGCCTGATTTAGCAGTTGCTGTGTTGATATGGCATTGTGTTGCAACATTGTTATGTCATTCCTTCAGGAACATGAACAACCATTTGTGGAGTATGACATTGTGGCTTAGCTTCCCTGTTTTGGCATATGATCATCCTGCTATGGGCAGAAAGTCCCTTTGCCATGGATGCCGATATGAGATGATTGGAGATGTGCTATCTACATCATCAAGCAGGCAGCAACCCAAGCTCTTCGAAGACCATTCCCTCACACAGGATTTAGAGATGGAAATTCCAGTTATAAGGGAATATTGTGTGTCATCAGAAGTAGAACAAGAAATGTTTGCTATAGTGAGTATGTACTTGGCTCTGGTTAAGCCCCTAGTAAGACAGTGTGTAAGATCTTAGGCCTGCTGGTCAGATAGAGTGGTGCTAAGTCTGGTACTTGAGTTCCTACTAAAAGTGGTTTCAAATGTCCATCTTAATCTTGCCTACCTTCAGTCCGTATGGAAATTTGGAGCAACAGCTCAGGGGAAGAAACCTTGATTTTGTTATAATATAGCAGGGCACGCAAGCGTACGATTGCTCGATGAGTGGTTTTCAGCATTGTGAAGGCATACCATGCCAAAAACATTCCAGGACCCACTCAGACAAAGCAGTCTCTACTTCGTGTATGACTTTGTTGGCAGAGGTGTGTTCATAAGACATTTGCAGGGCACTCTTCTTCAACCTTTGTGAAGCACTACAGATTGGATGTTCATGCTTTCAGAGCATCTAGCTTAGACTGGCAAGTACTTATCTCTTGGTTTTGTGCATAATAAAGTATATTTGTCAAAGGATTTCTGTGTGTCTTTTTATTCTTCTGCCCAGTATATGCTTAATAGTTACAACAGCTGAGCTTGGTCTGGATGTCTTAACCCCCCTGGTAAGTGCAATCATATATGTTTGACAGGAATGGAAAATAACAGTAATTTGATACCATTTTCCCATTTCTCCAGGGTAAAGAAATGTAAATACTGCAGAATAAAATAGTTTTCATTCTCAGTAAAAGTTATTGAGTATTGCAAATGTTATCACTTCTACTAAGAGATAAGGGTCAGCTTTGTAATCCCAGCCACTGTATATACTGTTTGGGAAAGAGAAGTGACTTCAACTTTGGAGACCTTTTTAGCACCAAAGGGATTAAGGGTCATATGAAAAGTTAGGAAACATAATTTTATAGAGAGTTGGAAGATTCATTGATTAGCTCCTCAAATGTGATGGGACAAGCTAATACTGTGTAGTTCAAATGACAGCCTTGATGCTAAAAATATTATATTGTAGCATTCTTCACAGCAGTTTTCTATTTTTCTTAGCAAGAAGGCAATTTTAAATTAATCTTTTTTTGTGTATCTCTCCTTTGATTACTTTACCATAAAATGCTTATTATTATTTCCATAGAGTACAGCAGTACCTCATTGCATGCTTCGCTACTTTATTTCAATTACAAAATATAAAACTAATAAAATATGTCTTCCTTCCATGTTTTCTGTCTTTTTAATCTGACAATGTTTTTCACATCAACAATTTCTCACTGAGATTGTGTCAAAATCACTCTGCTACATTTTCTCTAATTTCCTTTATAATATTTCACGTACACTTTTCATTACAACAGTTTTATTTTACAAATAAAATACACAACCAGCTTTCTTTACTATTTCTAGTCAAATATCGCACATTACATTTTAGTTTTCATTACATGGAAAACTAAAATAATTGAAGCTGACGTATTAATAAGAACTGAAGCACTTCTGCAGAAAATTAATTGCACTATAATGTAAAAATAAACATTCCTAAAATTTCCATTGGTACTTTAGATTGGAGTGGTCTACAAAATGTTGCTAATCAATGCTTTTTAAACCTCTACAACTTTCAAAGGTTAAAAGCCTTATTTAAATTAAGTTGCTTTAGCCCAACGCCAGAATTAACCCAGCTATTTATTTCATATGCGTCAATGTCTACGAAAAAACAGCACTTAATAAATTAACACATGGTCCATGGTCTTTTGTTTAGCTAAAATAAAAGTTATTAATGTATAAAATGTAGATATATAAAATAGTGTACTACCTTTGGATGCAGTCATTCTCTACACACTTCTGTAGCATCCAAAGGGCTAAAATGTTTTATTTGTCTATAACTTTCCTGTATTTATTTGGAATTTCAGAACAATTGGCTTTGTCATCTTTAAAGGGATAGTAATACTTCACTTTATCTTTATTTTATTTTGTAGGCATTAAAAAAACATGAAGAACGATATGGTTTGAGAGATATTCACAAGCAAAGTTTCCCTTCCCGCCCTTTTTACCTAGTGTAAGCCATCTCTTCTCAAATGTGGAATGCAGTCCATAGACCAGACAGATAACAGCAGGGGACAATCTTCTTACAATGAAAACAATGAAATCCCTGCCCCCTTTGACAAGTTTTTCAGGTTTTTCTCATATCTTAATTGAAGATTGTCCCTCTCTGCAGTCTACCTGGGCACCTACCTTCTGATCTGGCTGAACAATGTTACATCAGTAAAAGGGGGATACTTTGTTATTGAATTACTCTTGAACTACAAGTCTGACAGTATTGATATAACACTCTCCAAAGTCCAAATATTATGATGATTAATTAGAGCCACTTTTATTATGAAACATTACTATCCCTTTAATTGAATTACTTGCAATCAATGATATTGAGATGTTTTATGTAGTACACTGTAGACTCTTGAAACCTTTGCCCTTATAGCTAATTTTATCACAATGGTCTAGTTTGTTGCAAAGCATACTACAATCTTAGTACTATTCATTTGTACTCTCAGACCTGCTTTAAGTGGTACAACTACAGGAGTCCTATATACATAGGATTAGAGGTAACAAAAATGGACCTCTGAAATTCAGGTACAGAGAGAACAAAACATGTGTGTGGATAGTTAACAACTAGTTCACTCATGTAATATTTTGGATTCTAGAGACTGAATCACTTACATATCTTTTAGTAATACACTTGAGTCCTCTTTGGTATACAAGTAAATAGACCATTCTTCTTATAACTTGGTATGTTCTTTGTAAGTTTAATTTTTCTACCTACACCAATTAAATACATGTATTCTTAAAAATGACATTGGCTTATATACATTTAAAAGTCATGTTCTATAAGATGTAATATAAAAAAAAAATTACCTTAAAAGTGATAGTAATGTTTCATAAATTCAGCATCTCCAATTAATCTTTATAGTATTTGAGCCATAGAGAGTATTATTTCATTACTGTGAGCGTTGTAGTTCAAGAGTAATTGAATGATGAAGTTTCCCCCTCCTGCCCCTTTTACCTAGTGTAAGCCCCTACTCCTCAAATGTGGAATCCAGTCCATAAACCAGACAGCTCACATCAAGAGTCAATATTCTTACTGTGAGAACAATGAAAACCCTGCCCCCCTTGACAGGTTTTTCAGTTTTTCCCTTATCTTAATTGAAGATTGTCCCTCTCTGCAATCTACCTGGATACTCCCTGCTGCTCTAAGCTGAGCAGTGTTACATCAGTAGAAGGGGTGGGAGGGGGATATTTTATCATTCAATTACTCTTGAACTACAACTCTGACAGAACTGAAATAACACTCTCCAAGGCCCAAATACTATGAACATTAATTAGAGCTGCTTGCTATCCTTTTAAACAATATTTTCTTATGTATTTCTATATATTTATTAATTGCTTACATTTAGTTGTGGAGCTGGTAATGATTGACCAGAACTAAATAAATTAGTTATATCTATACCTACCCAACTTCTATCCAGACTGTTATTCTTTCTCTGACAGTTTCACAGGTATTACAACAGTATCAACCTGGAGATATCTATAAAATTTTCCTATATAAATGAGACCCTGTTAACATTTTTAAGATTATATTTTTAGGACAAAAATTCTAAATAAATGCAATTTTTAAGTGCTATCTTTAATTAAATCATATTAAATGTAAATAACTCAATTTCATTTTTTGGTATTAACATTCCCTTAAATCTGAATCAACATCTGTGAACAAAAAGTACATTGGTTAAATATTTTTGTGACCCAGCTTGTTCAGATATAATTATGGTATTGAGCTTTTAAATATGCAATTAAAATGAATAATGCCTACACAAATATAACAGGAAAAAGTGTACTAAGAATATTTTTGTAGAGCTATATTCAGCATTATTATCTCTTACCTTATTAATTTAATTTTAAAATGATTAAATTATGTTTCTGCTTCAGTTATAATTTTTCAGATATTTATACCTAAAATATGTAAGGTATTTGACACTAAAAAATATATTCTCAGCTTTTCTACTTAATTATTGCATGGGATAATAATTATTAAATATTACTCATAAAACAATAATATAATAATTATGTTTAAATATTGCTAATATCTATTGCTGCTGGATGATTATAAATTAAGTTTTCTCATTTCAGACATTTAACATTGCTACTACTGTACTCAAATTATTATTGTTTAGTTGTTGTCCTTTTTATAATTATTTTTGGGAATTTAGGGAAATTTAACAAGTATATTCAATGAAGAATCTAACTAAATTTTATAAATATTCAAATCAGAACTATATTCAGTATTCAAAAGGTTGGCTCTAACTTTTATCCCACAACTGAAACAAAGGCTTGTGTATTATTCAATCATTCCCATTCTTTTTATTTGTATTTCAGCTTTAATATGGAGCCTAGTTATGACTTTCTGCATATTTATGAAGGTGAAGACTCCAACAGTCCATTAATTGGAAGTTTTCAAGGATCTCATGCACCAGAAAGAATTGAAAGTAGTGCTAATGGTCTATTTCTGGCATTTAGGAGTGATGCATCTGTGGGCATGTCTGGTTTCGCCATTGAATACAAAGGTAATTCAGAGTTCAGTGGGTTCATTATTCATAATCCAGAATAAGTGTAATTTTTTTCTTTTTACCATTTTTTTTATGAAAACAAGATGAAACCAGCAGCAATGTTTAATTATGACAAACCTTATATCATAGGCCTTTTTCTGTGGAGTAAAACAAGATCCCAGTGCTTGGAGGTGTTTCATTCAAAGGTCATCACAGCTTATACTGTTACAATGAGATGAATCTGTTTAATATGGCTTTCTATAGAGACTAGTCTAAGGCTAGGTTCACATGGATTATTGGCTGAGTTCTGTTTTAGAGCAAGCCAAGCTACCTCTGTCGACCTACTGCCAATTTCACACATTTTACCTTTGATTCACTTGTATGCCATTACAGGGGGGTATCACAAGATCAACTCATGTGGGCCTCATCTATATATTACTGGCTGATGCACACATTAATCTGCTAGTCACTGGAGCATGCGGATTGAATCACTTCCTCCTGAATTGCCCTCCAGAATTTACAAGCACATCCAAGTTGCAGTATGCTTCAATCAGGGGCTTTCTGTGAGGCATAAATTACCCGTATAAACAGTATCATTGGGGTAAGCTGATTTTGGGCAAAGTTAATATTGCTTTGGTAAGGCTCAGCACTCTCCCATAGAGAAAAATTGAAAAAATTCAATTTGGACAACAGATGGCATAACTACTAAGTTTTATTAACACTTTGATTGTCAGGGAGTTGCCCAACATATTGCTAGTCAATGCACTGGAAACCCCTTTGGCACTCAAAAATAATTTGCTGTAATAATTACTTGAACATACAAGAGTAAAATAATATGATACTTGATATCAAAAATAAGAATTTGCAAGTTTAATCCACATATAAAAACCATGCATGAATAAACTGGTTGCTTTCATTTACTGTCAACCATAAGCATTGTATAACCATGGTATTTGCTTAAGGTATGTATATGTTTCTTTGTGTGCATTCATCTGTGTATTTTCTTCTCAGGATTTAGATTGTCTATATAGTTAATTTATGTGTAAGTCAATATACTCAAAAGAGGGTGTTCTGACAGCAACATTGGAACACTGCCCCATTGTGTTTTCATTAATTACTAAATAGTTTACTTGAGTGAACACTGATCTAATGTGCAGAGACATTTGTTTTTCCATGTATATTAGTTCTTGCTTAATTTATATTCATAGATAATTGCAGTATTGCATAACATTGGTTAAAACAAAAAACATATAGTTTAAAAGTACTATGTGGAAAGTGAAACAGATGAAAGTGGAATGTGAAAATCATAATATTTGTTAATTTCTTAGAGTATTTTAAAAATTACTTAAAATGCAGAGGTGTAGCATATTTATAAAATAAAAATATATATATGTTTGTGAAAAGTGATATTTAACATAAATGTAAAATTTACTAGTCTTTGGTTGCTATTGCCATTGTTGAATCATTGATCATTTTGTACACATCCTGAGGTATGTTATAGTTGTGTGACAGCTATGGGAATAATGAAAAAGTCCCATTTTTTCCATATCATGGATACTTCGATAGGATTTATAATCACAAAGAGATGGTAGCATTAATAAAACAATATGCATGAATTGTAAATTGAAGATATGTAAAATATTCAAATAGACTGAATGACAAGGGCAAAAGAGAGATGGGTAATTCAGTTGTACAAAATGCAAGCAGATATGTAATACTTTATTAAAAGTAGAATAGTGTACAATAGCACCAGACACAGATAAGGGTTTTTTAAAAGAGTGAGATATAGCTTGAGACCCAGGAGCTGGATGAGAATAGTTTTCATCAAATAGTGTTATTGGATGTGTACATCAAAGATCTGCTTTGTCACTGGATTATTCCTAGCATTAGGCTAAATTTCAACGAATCCTGGAGCAATAGACAAACATGATAACACTGACCACAAGCACAGACAGGGAGCTTGATAAGAAAATTACCATTTTAGTAGTAAAGTATGTCTACATTTTTCAGTGAGATGGTAACATGGCCAGTGCATTTCTCCCAGAAATACTTCCCAGACTATCAGGTGATGGTCCTGGCACTTCATGGAATTTTGTGATCTTGGTCCTCCAGAGCGCCCCACCCCCAGACTGCATGGTCCTTAAGGGGATAAATCTCATGTCTAAAAAATATTAATTCCATAAAATTAAATTCTAAACTTGACATTTTAATGCAAATGCACTGTCCTATATAGTCACCATTTAGCTAATTTGGTTTGTGCACTTTGTAATGAGAGCTAAGAGCTAAGACAGTTACTCTACTGAGGTTAGTTCCCACTGCAGTTTTGTTCAGAAATGCTGAACATGTACAGGCAATAAAGAAACAAATATAAAGATTGCTGTGGTAATGGGAGTCACGGAGCCTTCTGGAAGGCAGGAATCTCTGCCGCCATATAGCATATGTTAGCCTAGATTTTAGGCCTTGGAAATCATAAAGATTATTTTACAGGGGTAGAATGAAAAAATAGGGTATTTAACCCTTCCAGTGTCAGAGGATGTGTGCAAAGCAATAGCTCTGTAATTTGATACACACCCCTTTGGCATGCCTAGAGATAAGAGCATACAATCCAAGATCATTTTAGCTCGTACTGCTTCTTTAAATACATCAAATCAATTGCTCAAGGCAACTGCATCTCATTATAAATCAATGTGACATTTGTCCCTCTACAGAGAAAAGGTTATCAAATATTCCAAAGTGTTTCTGGCTTCACTTGAAAATAAAGGGTTTATGTGAAATTAATATTTCTACCCAGGGAAATAACTACAGGAGATGAAGAGGGTATAGTTATTATAGGGACCAATAGGTTTTAGTAATGAACCAGGAGAATATTTTTCTGTTGTGGTCCCCAGAAATATTTGCACCAAAGCCCATCAGTGAGATCACTGAACCTATCACCAGCACATCATCACAGGAAGTAAATATATGGTGGTGCAGTTGAGAATTTAATTATTACAGGGACACTATTACCTGAAAATGAGTGTTCATACTCTTTTAAATATCAAGTATTCCAAATCTTGAAAAAAAAAAAAATTAGAGAGAAAAAATTATATACCTGTATGCAGGGCTTAAAATTGGAAGTCCTTTGCTACTAGCCAGGCCTGAAAAGTTACTCGCCACTGCAAGCCATAACATACCCACCAGAGCTGAATTTCTACTTGCCAGGGCTAAATTTTCACTCGCCATTTGCTAGTGGAGAGTGGAAATTTTGAGGCCTGCAGCCTGTATGTATGTGAACTGTCCGCTGTAAGCTATGAGCTGAAATAAGCACATTTTGGGATATGTGCTGGAAAAATTGAAGAATTTTTTGTTGTGCAGTGTCATAAGGGATAGGTTAAAAACAAAAGCCTTTTTCCACTCTTTTTACAGTTGTACAAGGGATTGATTGCAGTCTGGTGTGGTGGGTATGGTTGTTTGCTGGGTTATATTTGATGGCTTTCTGCTATATAAAGCAGGACAATGAATACTTGAAGATGTAAATCTTGCATCATTGTATAAGTGCAGAAGTGTGGTAAGTTTTGGGAATTTAAATAATAGGGGGATTCAAGCAAGTACTGGAGTGTGATAACTGTTGGAATTTAAATAACAGGGGATTCAAAAACAGGGCAATATACAGGTGAACATATATTTATTATCCTTATTGTGCAGATTTTTTTTTCTGCCTGTCTTTTAATTTGTGGTAACTGGCATAATATGAGTGGTAGCATGGCTGTCCTTTTTGCACACCTGGAGCAACTGTTACAAGGTGCATACATCTGTGGCAGATGTGAGTAAGTAGCCTCTCTGGAAGCTCAAATTAGAGATCTGGAGAGGCAAGTTGCAACACTGAGGAAGACGACCAATCTTGAGAAGGGTCTGATGACTGAGCAGAGGAAGCCATTGTAGGAAGTTATGGGGGTGGAGACTGCATAAATAAAGAGCAGGTATTTACTAACCCTAACAGATTTGCTACATTGAATGATGATGTTGGCACAGGAATGCCTTTGCTGGAGAGGACTGTTCTCTCTAACAGCCAGGAAAAAAGCCCCTCTAGCACAAAAAGGGATACGGAACTCAGGCAGACCTAGATAGATGGAGGTGGTAGGGGATTCTAATATTAGGAAAACAGACAGGGTAATTTGTCACCAGAATCACTATCATATAACAATTTGCTGTCTCCCAGGTGCTCAGGTTTGACATGTGGCAGTTCTGGTTGATAGATGATTGGGGTGGGCTAAGCATGACCTGGCTGTCATGGTACATATTGGTACTAATGAGAAATTCATAGGAAAATGGAGGTCTGTTAAAAAGGATTTCAGGGATTCAGGATATAAACTTAAGCAGAGGACCTCAAAGGTATTATTTTCTGAAATAATTCCTGTGCCTCATACTACATGAGAAAGGCAACAGGGATTAGGGAGTTAAATGTGTGGCTAAAGTCTTGGTGTAAGTAGTAGGGGTTTGGGTTCCTAGAGCACTGGGCAGCTTTTTCCCTAGAGAGCAATATTTGTAGTTGAGATGGATTGCACCTTATCAGAAGGGGGGCTATGGTGCTAGGAGTTAGTATGGTTAGAGGGTTGGAGGAGATTTAAAACTATAAAAGGGGGATTTGATGCAACACAGAATGGAGAAGGTAGTATAATTGTGGAAATGGGATTAGAAAAGGGGCATGGGGGTGGAGAGGAGAAATTGACTAGTTCATCTAATAGGCAGATGCCATTGTTACAGCCTGTTAAATGTCAAATACATTTTACAAAGAATGAAATCTTTCAGAATGGCAAATAGATAAAATATATGCATGAAAATGCTTGTAGTCTGTCTGGTAAGATGGGAGGAACTAGAAATTATTGCAATGTATGAACAGTATGATCTAATTGGGGTGTCTAAAACCTGGTTAGATGATACATATGATTTAGAAGTCAATCTAGAGGGAGGGGGTATGCCTATATGTAAAGCATGCCTTAAAACCTAGTTTAAGGGAATATATAAAGGAAGGGTGCAAAGAAAATATAGAGGCCCTGTGGGTTGAAATACCCACTGGGGGGACACATAATAAAAATATTTTACTGAGGATTTGCTACAAGCCACCTAATATTGGGGAGTTCGAGAAACCCAACTTTTACTGCAAATGGAAAAGGCTTCTAGGTCAGGATAGGAAATGTGATTATAACGTGAAATTTCAAATATCCTAAAATTTAGAAATATGAAATCCAGCACAACAAATGGAAATTATTTTTATAAGAATGATTAATGACAATTTTATGTCCCACTAATAGGGGAGCCAACTAGAAGAGAGGCCTTGTTTGACCTAATGCTCTCTAACAATTCTGTCATGATAAACAGTATATAAGTAAAGGGACATTTAGGCAGCAGTGGCCACAATATGGTATCCTTTGAAATTTGTTATGAGACCCAATAGAAAGGTTTAACCAAAACATTTGATTTTAAAAAAGTAAATTTTACAAAGCTAAAAGCAATATTAAAGGATAACCAGTGTGATATAATCTTCAAAGATAAAAATGCACACAAATCATTGAATTTGTTTAAAATTCTCTTAGACAAATATACGCTTTAATATATACCATTGGGGAATAAGCATAAGAGGAGTAAAGTGAAACCAATATGGCTTAATAATGAGGTTTGCAGAGAAATAAGAAACAGGCTTTTAAAGTGTTTAAGTCAGTCAGGTCAGATGCATCATTTAAAATATATGAAGAAAGTAATAAAATCTGCAAACAAGCAATTAAGCTAGCTAAAATTGAAAATGAAAGAAATATTGCAAATGAGAGCAAGAAAAATCTTAAACAATTCTACAAGTATATTAATAACAAAAAGTTTAAGGTTGACATTGGCCCTCTTAAGGCTGAGAAAGGTGAACTGATTATTGAGAATAAGGCTGTGGCCGACACCCTTAATGCATTCTTTGTTTCAATATATACAAAAGAAGTAACAATAACAGACAATGGGCAAATAGACAAAACCACAGAATATCCTCCATCATGACCATGGCTTACTGAGGACAAAGTTCAAAAGAGACTGGAAAATGTTATGGTGAATAATTCACCTGGACCTGATGTTGTACACCCAAGAGTACTTAAGGAACTCAATAATAGCAAGACCTTTCATCAGGCATAGTGCCCTGTGATTGGAGGAAAGCTTATGTAGTTCCATTTTTCAAAAAAGGAGGCAAGAGCCGGACCAGGAAATTATAGACCTGTGAGCTTGACTTCCATAGTGGGTAAGATATTAAAAGGGTTACTAACCGACAGTATTCAGAACTGTGTGAAGACAAACAATTTTTTTAGTAGGAGTTGGCATGGTTTTATGAAGACTAGATCATGTCATAAAATATAAGCAAAATGAATTTGGACAAGGGAATTGATGTTGATGTAGTATAGTTGGAGTTTGCAAAAACCTTTGATACAGTGACTCCCAACAGGTTACTGTATAAATTAAAAGGCTTCAGTTTTGGAGGTTATATCTGTACGTGGATTGACAACCGGTTAAATGATAGATGGTAGAGAGTTGTTGCTAGGTGCCCTAGGGTTCAGTCCTGGGTCCAATGCTTTTTAATTTGTTTAATGAGCTAGAAGTGGGAATTGGAAGTAGTGTCTCAATCTTTGCTGATGACACCAAGCTATGCAAGGAAATACATACAGGGCTGGATATTTTATCTCTGCAGTAAGATTTAGATAAATTGAGTGAATGGGCAGAAAAGTGGCAGATGACAATTAATGTAGATAAATGTAAGGTTATGCATTTGGTGCATAGAAACAAGCATGTTACATATTCACGAAATGGTTAACAACTTGGGGAATCCTCATTAGAGAAAGATTTAGTAGTACTGATAGATGATAGACTTCACAGCAGTGTGGACTGTCACTCAGGTGCTGCAAGAGCAAATAGGGAATTATCCTTCATAAAAAGAGGCATAGATGTATGGGATACTAATATTATTCTACCTCTATATAAATCCTTAGTTAAGCCTAATTTAGAATATGGGGTACAATTTTGGGCACCAGTTCTTAAAAATACATGATTTAACTGGAAAAATGCAGAGACGTGCAACACAACTGATAAAGCGATTGGAGGATCTGCATTTTAAAGTGAGACTAGCAAAACTAGGTTTCTTTACATTAAAGAAGAGACATCTAAAGGGTTATATGATTAGGATTTATAAATATATTCAAAGTCAATACAAAGAACTATAAAATTAAGACTAGAGGGAAGGCTCTTTTGACTAAAACAAAGGCATGGATTTTTTACAGTAAGGAAGGTAAAGCTATGTTATGCTTGCTGATACTGTAACTGCTTTATCATGAACAAACAGCTCATATATCAAAATGGTGGTTGGAGTTATTTCAGGAAAGTATAAGCTATCATGTAAATCTTTTTGCAGAGATTTTGGTCCAGTTAGGAAATTAACTTTTACATTCATTAAAGATGACTCAGAAACCCCCTCAAGCATTGGAAGCATGCATAATTGTTATCCCTAAACCTAATATAGATCCTTCATTATGTACTAATACTGTTGTAGCTTCTTAATTAACAAGGACCTGAAGATATTCACAAAATGTTTAGCCAAACGCCTTAGGCCTTTCTTACCTAATTTAATTCATCTTGAACAGAGAGGATTTCTACCTGGCAGGGAAGCTAGACGTGATACAACTACCGTGATTTCATCAACTCATCTTGCAATTAGTGAAAAGAGCCCTACGATATTTCTCCCAGCTGATGATGAGAAAAAATTAAATAGGTTAGAGTGGAACTACATTTCCGAGTTTCTTAACATTGCAGGGCCAATACCAATGTGTTTATCAAGCATATGAGCCTGAACTCCAAACCCTCTGTGAGGGTGCTAGCTAACTGCAGCCTATCTGAACCTTTTTCCATTTCCAATGAAACTCACTATGGGTTGCTCTCTAATTTCATTAATTTTTAACCTCACATTGGAACCACTGCTTAAAGTGATAGTAATGTTTCATAATAAAAGCAGCTCTAATTAATATTCATAGTATTTGGACTTTGGAGAGTGATATTTCAATTCCGTCAGAGTTGTAGTTCAAGAGTAATTGAATGATAAAGTATCCCCCTCTTGCCCATTCTACTGATGTAACACTGCTCAGCTTAGAGCAGCAGGGAGTGTCCAGGTAGATTGCAGAGAGGGACAATCTTCAGTTAAGATAAAGGAAAAAGCTGAACAACCTGTCAAGGGGGGCAGGGTTTTCATTGTTCTCACAGTAAGAATGTTGACCCTTGATGTGAGCTGTCTGGTCTATGAACTGGATTCCACATCTGAGGAGTGGGGGCTTACACTAGGTAAAAGTCGGCAGGAGGGAGAAACTTTATCATTCAATTACTCTTGAACTACAACACTCACAGTAATGAAATAACACTCTATATGGCTCAAATACTATAAAGATTAATTGGGGCTGCTGCTTTTATGAAACATTACTATCACTTTAATATTGTTCAGAACAAATCCACCATTATGGGCTTGAGCTCTGGGCCGGAAACTTTTAAAGCTGCAGCTTTTGCAGATGATGTACTTTTCTCTATAACAAACCCACTGCACTCCATCCCTTCATTGAGAAAGTTACTGAATGATTATTGCTTTCTCTCCCAGGACCAGATTAACAACTCTAAACCATAGATTTTAAATGTTGGCATATTGTCCACTACAGTGACCTCTCTTCAATGTAATTATAGGTTCAAATGGGCTCCTTCCTTTATCCATTATCTGGGGATGTACATTTCAACTGACCTTAGTACCTTATATGATCTAAAATTTCCCCTCTCCTCCAGATGATCTCAGCAGATTTTTCTTCTTAGCGATCCCTATTCTTGTCATGGACTAATAAAATTAAACTTCTCAAGATGATGATCCTTCCTAATGTACTTTATGTCCCACCCCTTCCATATACCTAAACACTTCCTTGATTCATTACAATCTCTAGTCTGAAACTGTATATGCTCACATAAGAAACTGAGACTGTGGTTACCTATACTATGCTTAAAGCTAGACAGAGGGTTTGGGCCTTCCAGATTTTCAGCAGTGCTATAGTGACAGCTCTAGTCAAACTCTTTGAGTTCCTACCAGAATCTCCCAAACTTTGGAATGGCACACTCACATGCACTCTTGGTCCCCTTGTTCTACTACAAATCTGCTGGTCAAGCAACATATCAGCTTTCTCCTCTTGTTTTTGGCATCCAGTCTTAGGTTTTATCAATATTCTTGAAGAAAAGTAAATGAATTGCTCCACCTGGCTCCTCCCCCCTATCGTCACTTACATTTATTGTGGGAAGTCAGGTCTTCCATGCTGGCCTGAGCCGCACACAATTTCTAATATGGCAGAGAAAATCTCTTGACACTTTGCCAACTCTAGCACATCACAGAACCTTTTCCACTGGATACCCTAGGGGAGAAATTTATTGATGTACTGATTCCTTGGTGGTCCCTTTTTCAGTTCCACTATTGACTCAGGACAGTAACCCAAAATAAACCTACCCCTTCGAGACCTCACAGCTTTTTAGAAAATTATATGCAAACCCCCCAATCCTTTTTGCCCACTTTCCTTCTGCTACTCTCTGCTCTCTAATACCCAGCCTTCCCTGAAACCTTGTTTTCTCCTTGCCTGAGAAAACCAACCAGATATGTCCTTAGACCTGTCTCAATCCTACACTTCCAATACAAAACAGCCTGAGCTGTGACCTCGCGAGCTGAACAACAAGAGTGTTTCTTGATGGTACATGACCCCTGTACAATTAGCATGCTACTTTTCCTCCAGTTTATGTTGGTGATGTGAAGCCCAAACCAGCTCCATGCTACATATTAGGTGGGGCTGCCCAATTATTTTGAAATTCTACTATACATGAATTCCACCTTTTATCTCCTATCCCTCAAGACCTTCTATATATCTGTTCCTCTCCACTCATCACATTCCATCCCAACAGACACCCCAAATATGGTTGTACGTAAAGGGATATTTAACACTTAATCTGTAAAAAAATATATATTGCTGAGTTTATCTTCCTGAGTAAAACAAGGGTGCTTCCACTGCTGAGAGGCAGTTATTTAACAGTTATTGCAGCTCAAACTTTAATTATTTATGTGCAGTACCTCAATGACCTAAAATTGTAAAGTGATGCTGTGGCTACACCATCCTATGGACAGCTCTATTCAATTGACCATAAATCTCCATAGGATGGTGTAGCAACAGTGCCACTGTACAATTTCAGGCCATTGAGATATTGCACCTAAAGATTTCAAATTTGAGCTAAAATAACATTTGAATAAAACACGTCTCAGCAGTGGGAGTTCCCTAGTTGTACTCAGGAGAATGCACCCTACACTATAATTTTTACTTTATATTAAGTGTCACTATCCTTTTAACCATTCTTCTTAATGCTGCAAAATACCTCATTCCCTTATATTGGAGGAAACAGGAGTAACCTCCCATTTCTCTTTGGCTTTACACAGTAGACACATTTATCCATGGAAAAATTTCACACCTCTTCCACCAACACCATTTCACTCTACCACACCCTTTGTGTGCTTCAGTCTTTTGCATTCTACTTTGAAGGTTTGTGAGAAAAACCTTGTTCTTGATCTCACTATGGGGCTGGATGTCAGGCTTGCGGAATGGACGGTAACTTTCCTTCTCCCTACCTTTTCTCATATATATATATATATATATATATATATATATAATAGTAGTTAGGGGATGGACCGCACACTCTGTAGTTCAAAAGCAACCGCCTGGGTGCATATCAAATAATAGAGATGATACATACAGTTCAAGCAAGAAGATCGCACTCACAGGGCTTCAATTCCAAATGAAATGTTGTTACATGTTTATTGAGATCGACGTTTCGGCTAACAGTGTAGCCTTTATCAAGAAGCATCTCACAGTAAGAAGATTGTCCCTTGCTGTGAGCTGTCTGGTCTTAAGACCAGAATCCACATCTGAAGGGAGGTGGCTTACACTAGGTGATAGGGGCAGGAAGGGGATACTTTATCATTCAATTACTCTTGGACTACAGCTCTGACGGTATTGAAATAGCACTCTGCATGGCCACATACTATGAAGATTAATTGGAGCTGCTTTTATTTTGAAACATTACTATCCCTTTAATAAGCAAATTCATTTGTACAGCATCCATATAAATCCCATTCGCATTGTTAACCCTTCCCTCCTATTCTTGTATCTTCTTTTGCTTACTCTATATCTGTTATTGTCTGTAGATGGGACCCAATGTACTTTTGTAACAAAGAACTCACAAGAGAGATATAAAGATGAAACCTTTTAATGGCTAACTGAGAACATGTAAACTGCAAGCTTTCAGGACCGTAAGGTCCCTTCTACAGTCTATTTTTTTTTTTGTTAACCCATTCCTGAAGAAGGGACCTTAGTTTCCTACTGACAAATTACAATTGCACTGTATACATGTAGTTATAATGAATTGGTTTCAAAGATTTTAACCATCTTTTATAGTAACAACCATCACAACAACAAATAATTTCTCTCATATTAATGACATGTTGTACTTTAGTTTATACATCAGATACATGTCAATTACTATCATTTAAATATATTTTATTGTATTTTTTACTTACTATGTAGCACTTTACTCAGCAGTGATTCCGCCTTGAGAAATCCTCAAATACTGTTAGAGTTTAAATAATACAAATATACTTGTATTGTCAAAAATGTTGTTTTCTAACGTTATTGTTATATTTTAAACATGAAATGTACTAGAGTATTTCACTTCCATTATGAATTTATCTCTTTGAAACAGAAAAACCAAGGGAAGCTTGCTTTGATCCAGGGAACATTATGAACGGAACTCGTATTGGAACAGACTTTAAACTAGGTTCTACAGTAACTTATCAGTGTGATCCAGGCTACACAATTATTGATCCTGCAACAATAACCTGTGTTATTGGTGCAGATGGAAAGCCTGCATGGAACAGGATTTTGCCGACTTGTAATGGTATGTTTAAATTTACCTTTCATTTTTTCACTATAATATAATTTTGGAGACACATACTGTACTGTTTTATAGTGAAGAGAAAAATAGAACAAATTTAGTTTGAAATGCTCTTAATAGTTTAATTCTCACAGTTTCTCCTTCACAATGCACAAATAATAAGAAACAATAATAGTAATTACAAAAATGTATATTTGGTTACTCCCCTCTATTGGTTAGAAATTGCTGCATTTTTCAACTTGTGTATGTTTTTTATACACACACACACACACACACACACACACACACACACACACACACACACACACATATATATATCATCAGTGAGTGCCTACCATAGATATAAATTGTTTGATGATACAGCAATTGGATATTTGCTAATATTTGAGTAAGCGCACCCAAGCATTTCTACTAATTTCTGGAGTGCCCATCCACATGTGTATATATATATATATGTATGTGTGTGTGTGTGTGTGTGTGTGTGTGTGTGTGTGTGTGTGTGTGTGTGTGTATTAAGATAGCTCTGTTTGTTCAGTGGTATAGATGCCAAATGAATATCACAGTATGTAATAATACCTTTTTTATTCAATAACAATTCAATAACATTCAATAGTCCAATAAAAAAGTATTATTACTGTGATACTCATTCATTTTTTGCCACATTATTGTCATGAAAAATGCAAAGCAAAGTATGCAAAGTAAACAAGAATTGCTATTTTACTAAATATCAGTAAAGAAGTTAGATAAATTGTATTCAAAACAATGTGCTGTATACCAGTCTTGTTCTTGAAGGGTTAACTTTTGACTTCCAGCAAAAGCACCCTGATTTGGGGATGACAGATCATCACATCCATAACAAATATTAGGCTTAGCCTAATTACATCTAAAAATGTTAAATAATTTTTTGACTCTCCAGTGAACCTGGAGCAGGCAAACCAGACTAAGGGCTGGATTCTATTACAGGTGCTAATTTTATCACTGCTTATATCTCCAGTTTTCCCCATAGACTTCAGTAGGAAATTGTTTGATAAAACGTGTGTTAACATTTATCTCCTGCAATACAATCTAGCCCTAAGGGCTCATTTCTATCCTGCTATTTTTCAAACCTGGTAACAGTGGTTTTGACAGTACAGGTTGCTATTCTATTAACTGTGCTGTCACTGCCTCGCAAAAATGTCCAGTGGTTGAAAAATATGCACCAATTGGACACCACGTAAAAAAAGTAGAATTTTGTATTTTATTCCATGCTTCACTTCATTTTTATGGAGATAAACCTGCACCATGAAAAGGAGGCACAGAGTCCCTAACAGGCAGTGAAAACCACCGGTGTGTGTTAGAAAACTGTCTTCCAACACACACTAGTGCTTAAAAACAAAAGAAAACTAACCCTATGAGTGCCAGTGGTGTATGCAACACATTGCACAGCATTGCCTACACCACTGACACTCACAGGATAAATATCACTTCAGTTAACACATCTGCTGAAAAATAAACACTTACCTGTAATCTTGATATCCAGTGGGATCCTCAACACATCGGGCAGCTATTGGCCATCTTCTTCTTTAATATTCACTCCTCCCTTCTTCTTTTCTTCTGTCTTCATTAAAAGGTGTTTTAAAATAAAAATAATCCAATTGGGTACTTTTAGAAATACAATAATGCATCCAAGAGATGGCACTTAACCCTTTGAGTGCAGGAGGGATAACCCGCTCAAAGAGTTAAAAAGATCCAAATTTCTCCCAAATGTCTGCTGCTACCGCCACTGGCTCAGCTGGTGGCAGTGGCAGGCATGAAGAGGGTCACAGACTTCCCCCTTGCCTACTTATTGGGCCGTTGCCAGAGTCCCACTTAGGGAATTTTGAACAAAGTGTTTTTTATATGCCAGTCTTTGTTCAAACTGATTGACAGCCTCCAATTGGTTGGAATGTGTGCTTAGGCACATCCTAGCCAATCAGCTTCGAGAGGGGAAATGAACCTGCTAGAAGTTGACTGGGTAGGATGTGAATAAGTACACATCCCAGCCAAATGGGAGCTGCCAATCATTTTGAAGAGAGACTGGCATATAAAAGCCAGTCTCTGTTCAAAATTCTCTCAGTGTGACTGGGAAGGGGAGGTGTCTGTGAAAACCAAAAAGTGAGTCTTATAAAGTTAAAAAAGATCCAAATTGCTTCCAAATGTCCTCTGCCTTAATAGCACAGAACAACACAAAAGTGACCCACAGCCTTGCCCCACTGCACTGGTAGCCATAGAACCAAACATAATAGCCACCCAGGCTTGTCTTTCTGCAGTTATAGTACCCCACATACTGACATCCTAGCTTTAATCAACTACATTGATATCCATAGATCTACAATTATTGGTCTCCAACCTTACTTTACTGGTAGACAAAGAACAACTTGTCCAAAACACCAGCCACACATATTGAGTCTACCTCCCCACCATGGGAAATTTGTTGGGGTTGGCGAAAAGGAAGACATTTTGTCATAGAAAAAGGTAAATTGCCAGTTTTCTGTGAAAATGAATGCAGAGAAAATTAGACTTTTTACCCAATCCTATTCTTATTTATCATTATCTCAAGCAATTACCTGCTAACAGGAATGAAAAAGAAAAGATGTAAGGAAAAATACAACAGTTCTTATAAAAGACTTGTCTTTATGTTATGCTGTTACATTAAGCAGCATTTCAGTTTAGATAGCTATTTATTACAATAAACACTGACACCAGCAGTCTTTCCTTTCATTTTCTACTATAAAAACAGTTAAAGGTGAACTACCACCCCGCAAAAACTTTACATTAATTAAGTCTTCATCTGGTGACTAGCTGCTTAGTAGCGCTAGTCGCCAGAAATATTACCTGGTTTCAAAAACTCCGAAAAACTCGAAAATCTTTGAAACCAGGTAATATTTCTGGCGACTAGCGCTACTAAGCAGCTAGTTGCCAGATGAAGACTTAATTAATGTAAAGTTTTTGCGGGGTGGTAGTTCCCCTTTAACTTTAATGTTATTTGTAAGTTCCAGTTATTGAAACATATTGTTTGCCACTGTGCATTTAAATTAATAACATTTATAGAGATATGGATTGTTTGTAGATTTACATAAGATGCATCACTGATGAAAAGTAAAGTGTAAATGCATATAAAACTCTTTTTTTAACAAATATGAATATTTTTTATTTCAGCACCTTGTGGAGGACAATATACAGGAACTGAAGGCGTAGTTTTATCACCAAATTATCCAAACAACTACACTTCAAACCAAATTTGCCAGTATTCTATAACAGTTCCCAAGGAGTTTGGTAAGATTAACAATTATTTCATACATTAACTAGACAAGATGTAGTAGAACAATCTTATTTCATGTGATTTCCTGAAATGTACTTGCCACAGATAATACAAAATGTTTTACCAAGAATAATACATTGAGATTTATCTTGTTTTGAAGTATATCCTAGAAAGTTGACAGTAAAGAGTTACATACTTACACAAATATAGACACATTACACACACACACACACACACACACACACACACACACACACACACACACACACACACACATAAACATTGATATATACTAAAATTATATAGAGGTACATATTGTTTTTAGAAATAAAGAAACTGTTATTTTTAGAGATTTTACACTAAGAGAAGTTCTGATTTTCTTCAGGTAGGTTATTCCAGGTTTTTGGATCACTGAAGGACTAGGCAGATTGACCAGCTTCTTTCTTGTAGTATGGTATACTCATTTGTTAGAAGTGGAGTGGAGGTTATAGTTAGTATGGAGAGCTGGTGTGAGCATATTATTCAGGTAGTCTGGTAGCTTTCCAGAGAAGTGGTTGTATACTAAGCATGAAAGGTGAAGGGCATGTCTAGATTTGAGTGTTAACCAATTTAGTTCTTTAAGCATATCACAGTGATGGGTAGTGTAATTACGCTGGAGGAGAAAGCATCATAATGAGTTATAAAGTGTGCCAAGTTTAACAAGATGGATTTTTGGCTTGTGAGGATATACTAATCCCCATAGTCTATGACTGGCAGTAACAGCTGTTGAACAATATGTTTTCTTTCTGAACAGAGCACCCATTTTGGGATAAAGTTTGGATGTTATCAGTTAATGGCTGGGGTCAAGCCACATACCAAAATATTTGTAGGAGTCCACCGGGGCCAAGTTATGCTTAGACTCTGTCACAATGGATAGATGGGTTTTGTCGGTGTTCAAGAACAGTTTGTTCTTTGTTATCCATCTTTCAACTTCAGAGAAATCATTCTGTAATAAACTTTTATAGTTGATATACTTTTGGATTTTTAGCATAGATGTCTTCTTCATACATGTGCACAGAAGAGGCTTTGCAGACTATGGGTAGATCATATTTAAATAGAGAAAATAGAAGAGGGCCAAGAACTAAGCCTTGAGGAATGCCTCTTGTTCCTTTGAGTATAAGGAAAATATTGTCAGCAACAGACACATATTATGTTCTGTGTGATAAGAATCAGAACCAGTTTAGAGAATGATTACCCAGTCTTGAACTTTGGAGTTTGCTTTTCAGAAAATTATGGTCTACTGTATCAAAGGCATTTGCAAAATCTAGGAAAATAGCTCCATTGAGTTCATCATTTTTCATGCCAGGAGGGCAGTTACTGTTGAGTGATTTGGACGAAAGCCAGATTGAAGCGGGATGGAAAAACTGATCTGTCGGTAATACTTATATAGTTGCATGTGGACACATTTCTGTAGGAATTTTGATAATGTGGGGAGTATGGATATTGGTCTTTAATTTGATACTATATTTTTATCCAAACATTTGTGGATAGGCACAGCTCTAGCCAAGTTCCAGGCTTTGGGCATACACCTGGATGACAAGGAGGCATTAATTAGGAATGCAATAGGATGGGCAATGACCAAGGCACTGAGGTTTAATAACATTGCTGGTAGTTGGTCAGGACCAGATTGTTATTTCATTTTGGGTTGAGGAAATGGTCATGTATTTCACTATCATTTACTGGCATGAAATTGGATTTACTATGGTTCTATGCACTTTTCTACTTTAGAACTGCCATTGTTTTGTATAATCAGGGTGGTGGCACATTGATGATATGATATGTTACTGTTGAAGTTGTCAGTAAAATATTGAACTTTTGCTAGTTTTGTTTGTTTTGTGGAAGTATTCTGCAAATGCCTGTTTGCAGTGTGATCATCAGATAAGCCAGTTTGTTTACATTTTGTCCATATGGCACCTCTGAAACTGTATAACTCAAGCAGGTCAGCTAAGACCCATGGTAGATGGGCCCCCATTACCCTAATCTTCCTTAGTGGGGCATGGATATTATAGACCTGTAAAAATTCTGAGTTAAACAAGTCAGTTGCTGAGTCTAGATCGGGTGTAAGGTGTATTCTATACCATGGGCAATTTCTTAAATAATTTAGAAAAGACTGAAGATTACATGTTTTAAATTATATAGTAAGTATGATTTTGGGACATGATTTAATTGGTTTTATTTAGCAAACACAGTAGACTATGGAATGATCACTTAACACATTTGCTAGTAGGTGGTTGGTGTAGTATGGGTGAGTTCAACAATGAAAGAGCAGAAAAAAAGACATATAAAGGATACTAATTGTTGCATGTAAGAATGGACATTGAAATAAATATATTTTGTAATATTTAGTCAATAAAAAGTAAATAAATATCTTGATATGGGTGAGAAAAGTACAACCCAAAAATACAAGATCGTAAGCAGAAAACCAAACTGAAAATATGATCTGTTACAATTCATAGTGCAATGTGACAAAATGGTGCATAGACTTGACAAATGATCAATTGTAATAGCAAATGATGATGAAAACAACAGTATCTTAATAGGGTATATAAGTAATGACAAAGAGCTGGTACAAATGTACTTTTACATTAGTCAAATCTGTTTTCCTGCTTTTAGTTTTCCTTCTTGAGAAGTGAAGGGCATGATCTTTTCTGGAGCTGTAATATGTGTCAGCATCCTGTTGCGTCACCCTCGTGTAGATGCAGGGTGCTGGTAGCTGAAGCTTGATAAAGCTTATTTTTAGTCTTGAATGAGATTCCACAAGTCAGGTGATGAGGACAATACTCTTATAGTCAGCTTGAAGATGCCGATTCCACATGCTGGGACATAAAAGCAGCAACTACTGTGCTGTGCAATGTGATGGAGTCATGAAGGTTGAGATGAACCTATAATGTGTAAGGCTTGTTGAAATTCTCCCTCAGGAGTACAAATCACAATTGTCCCACAAATGTCGGTGTCCATGGTGGAACTAAAGAATGCAGGGTTCACCCGGCCAAGCTGTTTAGAAAGTTCAAGTTGGACAATAGTGAGGATAACACATCTTGGAACTTTGATTTCTTACCTTTCCCTTATCCTTTGAGAATAATGATTTTCGGCTTGTAAGCATCACACCATGCTTTTAGTTTGTCTGTTTTGGGCAATATACTGCTTATGTTGCAGTGCACAAAAGAAAGGCCTTTTTTAAAGGTAAAGCTGCCAGTTGTTGCTGTCTGAGGGCCAGGGTTGATTTCTATGTCATTTGACAAAACAAGTAATAAAATGCATAACAATTTATGCTGTGAGCATATATTGAAAGGGCGTGTTTGTTACTATAATTACTGGGGCTTGGTGAGCTTGTTTTTAGCACTAAGCGGTCAGTGCACATGTATGCAGAAGTCCATGGTGGATTAATAAGTTATGGTGCAAGTGAGGAGCATGATTGTGGGGATAAAAGAAAAAAGAAAAACTGTATTTATAGTGGAAAGGTTAGAAGAGATAGTACTAATATATTCATTTTGGTATGCATGTCACAAGGATTAGAGGGTAAAGGAAGTCAGAAAACAGGTGAAATATAACATCTAACTGAGATTGTTTAGTAAGACAACTTGTTCTATTTCGGTGGTTCTCAACCCGGTTAACCTCAGGACCCACATTGGTCCTTGGTCATTAAGTTTCGACCCAAAAATAATTTCATTTCCAAAACATAATTTATAATTCCACAAAACAATTTGTACAGTATTGCACAATGTATATATGCACTTTTTAAACGAAATAACAAATATCCCAGCTTCTGTGGCTGGAATATACAAAACTCCCATCCAGAAGTTTCTTAGCACACATATTAAGATACTCCCCACACAACACCAGACCATCCATTATCCCCCCTCACACAGCACCAGACCATCCAGTTCCCCCTCACACAGAACCAGGCCATCCAGTAGTAGTACCCCCCTCACACAGCACCAGGCAATCCAGTACCCCCCTCACACAGGACCAGGCCATCCAGTACCCCCTCACGCACCACCAGGCCATCCAGTACCCCCCTCACACAGCACCAGGCCATCCAGTAGTAGTACCCCCCTCACACAGCACCAGGCCATCCAGTACCCCCCTCACACAGAACCAGGCCATCCAGTAGTAGTACCCCCCTCACACAGCACCAGGCAATCCAGTACCCCCCTCACACAGGACCAGGCCATCCAGTACCCCCTCACGCACCACCAGGCCATCCAGTACCCCCATCACACAGCACCAGCCCATCCAGTAGTAGTACCCCCCTCACACAGCACCAGGCCATCCAGTACCCTCCTCATACAGCAACAGGCAATCCAGTACCCCCTCACACAGCACCAGGCCATCCAGTACCCTCCTCATACAGCAACAGGCAATCCAGTACCCCCTCACACAGCACCAGGCCATCCAGTAGTAGTACCCCCCTCGCACAGCATCAGGCTATCCAATACCCCCTCACAAAGCACCAGGCCATCCAGTACCCCCTCTAGAAGCAACAGGCCATCCAATAGTAGTACCCCCCTCACAGAGCACCAGGTCTTCCAGTACCCCCTCATACAGCAGGCCATCCAGTACCCCCCTCACAAAGCACCAGGCCATCCAGTACCCCCCTCACACAGCAACAGGCCATCCAGTGCCCCCTCACACAGCGCCAGGACATCCAGTAGTAGTACCCCCCTTACACAGCACCAGGCCATCCAGTACCTCCCTCACATAGCACCAGGCGATCCAGTACCCCCCTCACACAGCACCAGGTCATCCAGTATTAGTACCCCCCTCACACAGCACTAGGCCATCCAGTAGCAGTACCCCCCCAGCAACAGGCCATCCAGTACTACCCCCATCCAGCATCAGGCCATCCAGTACTAGTGGCTTACCTGTGCTTCGTGGTGGTGGTGGGTCAGTGTGCTGCTGTCAATGTCACTGTGTCTGTCACTGCTGCACTGGTGGTCCTCCTGGTGAGTCTGAGTCCCCAATGGTCCTCTTCCTGTCCTAATCCTGCTGCGTGTGTGTCCTCAGGACCTCACGTGATGTCCTGTGGTGGGCTCTGCTGCTGAGTCCAGGCCCCCATCACATCCACTGCGGGCCGCCCATGATTACATCATTTGGTCTGAGCAGCATGCGCATTGAACTGGAAGAGGCTCAGAGAGAAGAGTGCCCAAAGCGCTTGCTGCCAGCAACTGCTAGAGTCAATAACCCCAGCGTAGTATCTGAGTCTATACTGTGTACGTGTACTCTGGCAGACTGGCAGCAAGCAGTGCCGGTGGATCGGAAGATCATGTTTCCTCCTTACTTCCGATCTTATATTGGGGCAGGGCAGGGACCTTGGTGAAATGTGGCATGCGGCACTGCAGTGACCGCACACTGATGGCATACATAAGAACTGTGTACTATTGTTCTCTGACGCTGCCGCCCTCAGCCTTAATGCCTTAAGGCAGGCAACATGATGGAAGGGCAAGGGCAGTATGTTTAAAACTGAGAGGCCTCAGTGGCTCATGGAGCAGTGCACAGTGCAGTTGGCCACCGCCGGACACTTTACATGAGACAAAAGACATTGACGTTATAATTGCTATCAGGCACCCGCAGCGACCCACTGAACACGGGGTCACGACCCACCTTTGGGTCATGACCCGCCAGTTGAGAAACACTCTTCTATTTGTTAAACTTATTTTAATCTATTCTTCATATTTCACTGCATCTTTTTGTTTACTTGCCTGTTGTTTTTAAGTTGCTGTGCTGCATCTGTCTCTGTCTCCCCCTGTCTACCTCCCATGTCCACCTCTTCTGTCCACCTCTCCTGTACAACTCTTATTGTCCAACTCTCATTGTCCAACTCTCAATGTACTTAGAAAAAGGTGTACTTGGAAGAAAGGTGCTGATTCACTCAAACTGAAGTTCATCCCACCTGAAGTTCCCCCCATCTGTGCCTGAATTTAATCTAGTTTGGAGTCCCTACTAAGACTGACTGTGTGAACCCATTTACAAATTATTTTGTATAGAGAATGACCTGAATGTAATCAGGTGTGACATCATTAAAACATCTTATAAGGAACAAACACAGGGAGCTATATGAGGGGAGTGGGGGAAGCAGACAATGGGGAGATTGGACAGGGAGTTAAGAAGATGAGTTATTAGCATGTACCACAAAGGGTTATATATCCTGTATGCTAAGATGGGGATGTATTAAGGTAAAGAAAATTGTGCAAAGCTGCATTGTGAGAAAGACAAAATTATGGAGAGATCAAAAACTGCACGACTGTAAAAGTTCATGCCATTGAGATATTGCCTAAAAAATGCAATTTTGAATAAATCATCTCTCAGCATTGGGATTACCCTTGTCTTCACTCAGGAGGATAAAACTTGCCCCAGAATTGTACCTTTAGTTTGATGAATAAGACCCATGTTGGCTATGACTGTGATAAATACATACTGTGTAAGAATTTTAGAAAAGTTATGTTCTCCCTAGAAAAAATGCCATTGATATTGCTGTACTAAGAGGTCCTGGAATAATTATATGGCAAGCCACCTGAGACAAAAATTCCCACAATTTCCATAGATTTAAAGGGGACTTTTAACTCCCTGATTGCTAGAGAGAGCTCAAATATATTGCTTTGCATTGCAGTGTAGGTGTCTCTAGTACTCAAAGGGTTTGCAATTCCCATTAAAATCAAATGGACATTTTCCATTGCTTCCTATAGTGCAGTCCGTGTGTCCCAAAATAGCCCCAGAGGGAGATGCACTAAGGTTTGATTAGGGTCCAGGTTGGAAATACTGTGGCTATTTCATCTCATCATGGGCTGGATTCTATTGCAGGTGGTAAATGTTAACACCTGTTTTATCAAATATTTTCCTATTGAAGTCTATGGGGAAACCTGGAGATAAAAGCAGTGCTAAAATTAGCACCTGCAATATAATCTAGCCCCATGTGCACTAAAATGTCTTCACCACCATACCACTGTGATTACACACAAATACGGCAACATCACAATGCGTTTGCTATGCCTTTGCCAGGTTTATGATATTGCAGTTTTATATTATAATGACTCATTTGTATATTGAAATGCAGATCAATGTGCCATTTCATATTCCTTTGGGTTTGACTGTATGCAACATGCATTAAGATCTGATAGCTGGCTTAGGATGTCAGAGTGCAGAGTCCAAACTTTGCCAGTTGAAATGGTGAATTTGGGATTTTCTCATAGCTTTCTATGGAGGCACAGAGGTCAATTTGCAGTGCAGAGCAGAGACAGAAGCTACTATATAGGACCCTAAGCAGGATCCCAAATTTCTCCTCCCCCAGCTTGTACTGCCCCCGCCTTCCATTGCAAACCTGTCTCAGTTTGACCATTGCTTTTGTGGGTAGAGGTAATAATACCAACTTATGTTTTTTATTATTTAATCCTTTGGCTGCCAGTTAGGCCAGCAGAGCATTGCAAAGCAATGCATTGGGAATCTATGTGTCATCCATGGGATTAGATATATTAAATATGTACTATAGAGCTTATAACTGAATGGGGGTACTCTATTAATACCACAGACCTTACAACTGAATGGGGCTACAGCAGTGATATCATCCACAGAGCTTACACTGGTTGTCACAGCTCCCACATTCATTGTCTGTCAAGCCCCACTACCAGTGGAAATCTCAATCTCCTCTGCTTATATCTTCATTGCTTATAACTAAACATTGAAGGTGACCTTTCATGGCATGACATGAGAATCTTGCTCTTTTATGCATGGCGAGATTCTCATGTCCTTATGTTCTCATGTTGAATGCAGCATATAGCCACATGCTATTATGAATGAGACATTTTGAAAGGATACCCACTGTTAGTAACAGCTCCCACATACATTGTCTCCCTGCCCCCCTTCCTGGTTCCACTGGTAGTCACAGCCCCTACATACATTTTCTTCCTACCTACCTCCCAGCCTCATTCAACCGATAGTCATAGCCCCATATTCATTGTTTGACCTCCTCCCAATACTTTTAGGGGTGGAGTACACCTTCTGCTGCAGCACTGTCCTCTGTTCCATTTCTTACTTTCCTGGTTATCACAGCCCCCATATACTTTGTGTGCCTACCTCCCAACCTGGTTCCACTGATAGTCACTGCTCTCACATTCATTGTCTGCCCCAAGTTTGGTTCCACTAGTCCAGGCTTGGAGGAAAGCAGACAATGTATGTGGGGGCTGTGACAACCAGAGGAACCATACTGCAAGGCAGACAGTGTAGTGGGGGCTATGACTAACACTACAACCAGGCAAGGGGCAGACAAATAATATATGTGGTGGCTGTGACTACCAGTGGCACTGGTAAACACAGCCCCCACATACAAGGTCTCCCTGCACCCTAGCCTGGATCCACTGGTAGTCACAGCCCCCACCTACACTGTCTGTGCCCCAGCCTGGCTCCATTGGTAGTCACAGACCCCACATACATTGTCTGCCTGCTTTCCAGTCTCATACTGGTTCAATTGGTAGTCATAGCCCCCATATACACTGTCTGCCCCCCCTGGTACTTTTAGGAATGGAGAGCATCTTCTGCTGCCATGCTGTCCTCCCCTCAATTTCCTACTCTCCTGTCATGTGAGCATCATGGTGGAGGAGCATTTCCCTAGGATCCCTCTTACTCCATACTTCTAGATTTTATTTGACCTCAGTGCAACCTGCAAGTATTGGGTATGAGGAACCCTGTGAATTGCTTCTCTACCATGACACACACTACAGGAAATGGAACACAGGATAGAGTGGCACATGTGTTCTCAAGTTCTCTGCCCCCAAACAAACCTGTAAGAGGCCCAGGCCATGTATTAGTGTCCATTTACCAAGCCCCTCACATTTACATCGGGCCTAGGCACTCACCTAGGTTTTTTGTGGATAGTCTGGTTCTGGATGGGCCCCTCATCTTTTCTAGAGTACCTAAGCACACCCTTAGGTTGTCTTGTGGAAAATCCAACTCTGAGGACGTTCAACACATTGCACAGTCATTCAATGCTCATTCCAATGGCACTAAAAAGATTAAGGGAGGGCTGGTGGCATTCTTAATGCTAAAGTCTGAGTGCATCCTCACGGCTCCCCAACTTGGCCTCCTTAACAAATTGACAGCACTATGCACTAATGAGATCATACTCTGTAGTACATACCCTGATATTCCACTGCTGATGTTGGAGGCTAATGCCAGTAGAGCTGCACTGGCAGATCTGTACATTCACCCCACTGTCTAAATAGCTTGGATTGCATACAAATTTTTTTATATTCATATGAGAGACTTTTTGTATGTATAATACATTATTTGGCAAATCAACAAAGGATGCAGACATTTTTAAATCCAAAATTAAACTGAGCACAATGATCTCTATTGCCTAATTGCACTGCATTTTAAAAACACTATTTGATTAAATTCAGCACAATGTATTGATCACTCTACAGGTCTAAGGATATTATTTGTAACCTTTGTTTCAGGACATTGTAAATTATTTCATGTGGTGTCATATTTTGATATGTGTCTAATTAACATTAAACCATGAGCCATATGCTTATGGAACATAAATAAGAAATTTGCACCAATTTTCCAGTTGTCCACAAACACGGAGTGGATAATGTATGCAATCCATTGCATCCTGTCTTCAGTGTGGGCCATATAAAGATTCTGGGTCATGTGCATCAAGATATAGATGAACTCTACAACAAAATGAGCTATAGGAGACACAAATACTGTACCAAATTGACTTTGATTTAAATGGGCTCACCTTATTTAATAACCGTAAGGTACAATGGTCCATAAGATGCCACAGTATTTAAAGGTAATAATAATCAATGCATTTGATTGGTTTAGAGTCTAATGGTAGATAGTAAGCTATATTTCAACATAGTCGTGTATTCTATAAAAATAAATGTAATAATTTGTCTGTGTGATTTACCTTGCCAATGCCCAGATGACTAAAATAACTTACAATCTGATTTTAGTCTTGCCCTGCAGCTTTGCTTATCAACATGTTTACATTTCCTTCATAACTGAATGTGTATTGTGCAAATTACGTGGTATATTTATTTTAACCTTTTGGGTATCAGGGAGATTACCAATGCATTGATTTCAATGCACTGGTCACCTTTCTAACACGCAAAGGGTAAAGGCAATGCTTTTTTATACCCACATATTTAAGAAATACAGTATTTTATGATTTGAAGATATAATGAAAGTGGACCTGTCACCCTACGAATAGTTTAGTTTAGAGAGAATCACAAACTATCTATATGTTGTGCTAGCCATTTTATTTAAAATGAATGTTTTTTGAGAAATAAGCCTATATAAGTCTGAGGCACTGTCGGGTACTTTATTCTAATTCCTTCACAGTATGCTAATTACTAATGTTCAAAGCCAACATTATTATACGCTGTGCTATTTGAAATATCCCCAGTATACAGACTCTGTCTAAATTTATTCATGGTATATTGTGGGGTAATATTTGCAAAACACAACTAAATTCAGTTCAGTCTGTCGTCTTTACCATAAACGCTTAAGATGTTCTGTATTATCCAAACTCAGAAGCCTTTTATCCCTCTTGTTATATCGTTCACTTCATCTCCCCATCTTTTTTTGGTCTTCCACTATCCTCTGGGTACCTTTAGGTATCTTGTCCCTCTCTTCAGCTATACTCCTTTCCTCTTTCTCTATAAGGGCTATGTGTTCAATATCAAAACTCCCATTGATATTAATTGAGATTTTAACCCCATTTATGTTAGAGAGATCTCCAACACTTTGCTTTGTAATGTGTTGGAGATCTCTCTGATATTCAAGGGGTTAAAACCCCCATTTAAATCAACAGGAATTTTTAGTTCTCCTCTATAGGAGAACTAAATTGTTTGCTCCAGAAATTGTTCACTTTGTTTTGAGCATACCGCACTAAGCATCATATTCACAGGCCTTTTTCTATAGCCAGTGTACTATTTGTAGTTGTATCAATTTTGTTATACAAGGACTGTGTTTACTTCTGCCTGTTTACTTAAGGGGATCTATCACCCCTACACAAGTTTGTCTTAATAGGTAGTTTATATAGTGAATATGTGTAGTATTGTATTACAGTTTTTTTTAGATCAGAGTGACAGACTGAGGTTCAGAGCTGGTAACCACAGTCTGTCCAGAAGTAGGGTGCAGGGCAGTATTTATTCCTTAGATTTTGGCCAAATAGAGACCTAAAAATGTAATACAATATTACTCATATTCGCTATATAAACTACCTATTAAGACAAACTTGTGTAGGGGTGATAGATCCCCTTTACTTTAACATTTTGCTGCCTTTCCCCAATCTTTTTCCTTTTTTCTGTACCCTTAAAATTCCTTAATGCATTTTAAGTTAAAAATCAATCAATTAATCAATAAACAAAGTTAAGTTGGAAGGTAAGTTAATGCTTCAAGAAACACTGAAAGGTCCTTATGTTCCAAAGGAAATTGGAATAATTCTGTGAGAAACCATCTGCACCACAGGGGAAAAGTCTCCAAATTCATATTGAGTGTAATGTTTATCCCAAGGAATGACAGAGAGATGTTTTCAATGTATTGTGAAACAATGCATTGGAGACCTATCTTGCCTTCACAGGGGTAATAGCCCAGTTTAAATCAATGCACATTTTATTTCTTTCCTATGGTGCAGGTGGTTTACCCCAATATATTCCATTTTAATTTTTAACACAAGACCCTGTTCTTATTTTTATGTCAGACCTCTTAACAGCAACTATTCAATAGCTGTTATTGTAGCAAATAAGTGGCCTAACAAACAAACAAGGATATATTACATGGTTGCGATAATTGTGATGGAATTCAAAAGTTTACATTTGTAATTATTCCATTTTGTAAAATATTAAACAAAACTCACCAAAGAAGATCATCAAATAATTCACTCAACTTTACCTCAAATAATGGACAGTACTCCTGAAACTGATGAGGTGTAATAATGCTGGGGCAAACAGTTTATACAATAGGGGATAGATAATTTTCCCCAAAATGACTAGTTCTTAAAATTGGGCTTTTACCCACATTAATGTTAGACATTGCTTTACAAATTTACAGAATGTATGTCTGGCCCCTGTGGTGCAGTTGGTTTGGCTTGGAATTTCTTTACTTTGCCTTTATTCATAAGGCCCATTAATTCAGCAGATGGGGTGAAAAATGAGAGGGCACCAATGGATATGTGTCACAACTTTTTACTGAAAATGACAGAGGTGATTTAACCATGCTGGACCCCCCTAGCAAAATGATGTGGTCCCAACTTAACCAGATTCACCTTTTGGAGGTCAGCAAGCATGAAGATGTCACAGAGGAGAGAAAAGCATGGACTAGCAGGAGCTTAGAACTGAAAATTACTTTGAAGACATACAGAAAACAACAGAGTAAAAACATGCCCTACGCTGATGTCCATCTTTTTCAGTTTTTTAACCTGTTGCTGCCATGTTTGTTTCACCTTTGTGCAACTATCTTCCCAATCAATGGTGAAATATGAAAAACTGGAATCATATTCTCGATTGTTTAATTTTGGCTATGCAGTGACAAGATTGCTGTATCTTTATATTGTGTATTGGTCTGTACTGCTATTAATACGCAAACTAAACAAAGTATTTCAAGGATGAAGTAGAATTTGGGGTACTCCTTCTCACAGATAACTTTTAAGATCAGTAAAGAGATATAACATCACCATGTTTGCACTTTTTAATCAGAATAGTATATTAGACTAGTTTAAATAATTGTTAAATCCACATAGATGATCCATTATATAGTGCTGGTAATATGCATTTTGATATTTATGTTTATCAAAATTTTGGTCACATGTCTTCATATTGCTACTGAATTCTGAATATGTGTTATTTCTCATGTTTTCCTTGCAGTTGTATTTGGCCAGTTTGCATTTTTCCAGACAGCATTAAATGATTTAGTTGAACTTTTCGATGGTGCACAACCCCAGGCTAGACTTCTCAGCTCCCTATCAGGAAGCCACACAGGCAAGTAATTAATCATGTCTGCATTATCACAGTTTCAGGAAATATCAATGTGTAATTATTTCTATGAAGCAATTGCTATATTCTAATATGTAATATCCATGTATAAAAGTAAAATTAAAATTGAAGGAAAACAGTTAACCTGAAGCAGAAACTTTGTAGAATCTTTTCTCACTCGATTGTTCCCTCTCTCTTCATGCAATCCAGCCAAGGAAAAAAAAATTTCAGACACTAATTATACTTTTCCAAGAACTTCCTCAAAAAGTGACATTTTCCAACTTTTTAACCCCTTGTGTATAGGGACAGGTGAAACTATTTGCATCAAAGTAACACTTGTGAAAAACATCACTTTCAGATGTCAGTGGAAATTTCCAGGAAAACTGCAGTTTACCACTGTTTTCCACTTTTTTCATTGCATTGAATCAATTCTAACAATGCCCCCCATATGTGGACAGTTATCTCTTTGTATTCCCACCTTGCTAAAGTATAACATTGGGTGTCAGGTTACTGCATTTTGTCAGTCTTTGTTTGGGAGTATTGGTAGTAGGCACTACCAGTTGTTCTATGGGTGGGGTGTGAATAGAGAAAGGATATTTTGGAAAAAGAAATTAAAAAAAAACACTTGATAAGGTAGAGTCGACAGCCAACCAGCTCATACCTAAGCTGGCTGGCTGAGCCTCTACTTAAACTGAGTGACATAGTATGCAGACAGATATAAGTACGTTATGAATTCAAGACAGACATACACAACTAGACACAACTAGATACACAAACACTCACTCCTACATCCACAAGACCAAGAGAGAGAAGCATATATTGATGCTAGCAAGTTCTCTTGATAGTTGCAGAGAGCGTACTTGCGATTTTAGAGACTGATACTGACTGTAGAAAGGATAGTTCAAAAACCTAATTATTACATTTTAGTAGAGCTGAATTTGGTTGAATTATTGACTCCAGACCTCACTCCTCAATATAAAATCACAAGAGGTATGTAGGTTGAGTTTATGTTATCAATATTATCACAGGTATACATTTGTAGGATAAAACCACAGCATGAAAATCATGACATCTCAAATCCCTGCTCGTATGATAGAGATGTCCCAAATGCATTAAGATACATAACACTTGAGAAATTGCTAGAATACAAGGGGTTAAATTTCACTGTAAGAAGTTTCTCCCATTTTTTCTGACCTCTATAAAATCCAGAAAGTATGCAGCCACATCTAGAACCTAAATTACTCCTTCTCCCCTCTGGAAGATGACGTTACCAGATATATTGAACAGACAGATATACCCTGTATGAGTATAGAGGAGGCCAAATGTTTAGATTGTCCATCATGAAATGGGAAATTGGATCGTCCATCAAACTTGCCCCAAGCTCAATGTCATGGGTCTGGATGGATTCACAGCTATTTGTTATAAATCCTTCAGAGGAGATCACCTCCCTGATCTGGTAATAAATTTTATGGTTGCCCATCTCTCATGTTAAATCCATATCAATAGCACAGAGCTTGCAACTGGTATATATATATATATATATATATATAGCTACATTATAATACTGTATAGCTTACAACTGATACACATATAGCTACACTAGCGATACTAGCACCACTGTGCTATACTAGAAATATTACAGTTGATGTATACAGCTAGATAATGATTAGTGGTGGGCAAATAGTGAGAACAATTTCCTGCATGACTTTTCACAAAAAAAGTATGATTTTTGGCTTTTTTTCGCAAAAGATTTCTCCTTTTCATCAATGAAAAATGTTCCTCCTTTTCACTGATTTCAACAATTTTTTTGCCAATGTTTCTTATTGTGCAACATTTCCCACCACAATATTACTTCTTCTGAGGGCTGTATTGGTGAAATAAGTAGCTGAAAGTCAAATCTGTGAGTTATATAGCAACAGATGCCTTGAAAAACATGTTAGCATGCAGAGTGCCTTTGCCCACAACACTAACTTCCTGCTTAAATGACACTGTCACATATTTATGATGATGTCAAGAGATAAAAAAAGTACAACCTACAATGTGGCAGATGTGTATGGTAGTGGTGGTGGTGGGGGACTGGTGTGGTGTGACTGATGTGTGTGTATATATAAGCAAAAAAGACAACAGCTTACAGTGCTGTCTCACTTAGTGTTTAAAATGTTTATGCGTATAATTAATAGTGCATGTTTAATTTTAGTTTATATTTTATTTTATAATTTTTTATATATGTGAAGTGCTCTTTAAAGAAATAAGTATAACTGTAGTATGCTGAAAGGAATAAGAGGGTTCTCCAGTCCCCCAAAAAGATGCAAACACAAAAAAGACTATAAACCTGCACCCCTCCAGCTATATTAAAAAAAAAAATAATAAAAATAGTGTGCCCTTTGATGTGCATATATAATATTAGTAATACATTTGAGGCTCTAGTTGCCCACATTTTTGGCCAAAAGAGGGGGGTAAACTTGCCAACCTCACCAAGGTACCTCAAGTGTGCAAGTACCTACACTGAACACTTGGGTCCCTATTTGAAAATATAAATATTAATGAATAAAATTGTCCCTGATGAGATGTTATAGAAACATGTAGGAGGGGAACCCTTTTTATATATTTTTTCTAAACTATTTGTGAGTCCCCTTGTATGCAATAAAAATCAAATAATGAACTATGATTAAAAAAGGGTCAAAGGGGTACTTACCACATATGCCTGCTGATGTAGTAACCCATACAAAGGAATGCGTTTATCTCAGTCTCTTTATCACCACCAGCAGGCCACATGAGAGGCAATCAGTTGAAATAGGCTGAGTATATAAATGCCTAAGCTAATCCCCTAAAGGCCAGAATGTGGAAGATAGTAAGTGTGTGAGACATACACATGTGTAATTATTAAAGTGAGACGCTGCTAGAAATAAGCATAAGGAGGTATGTGAAAACAAACAAAAAAGACAACAGCTTACAGCGCTGTCTCACTTAGTGTTTAAAATATTTATGTGTATAATTAATAGTGCATGTTTAATTTTAGTTTATATTTTATTTTATAATTTTTTATATATGTGAAGTGTTCATTAAAGAAAGAATTATAACTGTAGTATGCTGAAAGGAATAAGAGGGTTCTCCAGTCCCTCAAAAAGATACAAACACAAAAAAAGACTATAAACCTGCACCCCTCCAGCTATATTAAAAAAAAATAGTGTGCTCTGTGATGTGCATATATAATAATATTAATAAATTTGAGGCTGTAGTTGCCCACATTTTTGGCCAAAAGAGGAGGGTAAGCTTGCCATCCGCACCAAGGTACCTCAAGTGTGGCAAGTACCTACACTGAACACTTAGGTCCCTATTTGAAAAAATAAATAATAATGAATAAAATTGTCCTGATGAGATGTTATAGAAACATTTTTTGGCCAAAAATGTGGGCAACTAGATCCTCAAATTTATTAATATTATTATATATGCATGTCACAGGGCACACTATTTTTCTTTTAATATAGCTGGAGGAGCGCAGGTTTATAGTCTTTAAATATATATTCCTACAGCAATTTTTACCATTATCATGTCTGCATCAAATGTAAGATAGTCTTCTTCTCAGATCACTGATATGTATTACTTATTGGATATAGCAGTGGCCCAAAGTGTGGCAGATGGCAGCAACCCTTATTCACATCCCTCTGCCTCATCCATGCTACTGTTGATACATTTGGACTGTCTTTCTGCTTGTAAAATTCAGGCACAGCTTGTGATATGTCACCGTGGAGCTACACATGATATTAGTTCTATGAAACTTTGGTTTTCTACAAAAGAATATGGCAACGTGTCCATTACCAATATCTAGGCAACCTTGTTATCGCAGAGGTGTACTTTGATATTGTTTTTGTGACATTTTTGACTCCTTCCCAGGAACTCAGTCAGTGTGGATTGGCAGGACATGACAGAAGAACCATGTAACTTTATTACTTTAACAACATGACTAGAGGATGGGGTGGAGGTAGAGGCAGCATGTTTGGGCAGTCTATGATTCTTGCCATCTCCTACAGGAAACCCAGAGTCATCATACTCCTCTGCAGAAGGAGCCATAGGTGTTATTGTAATGAACTATTAGCAGTGGCACACTTTCGGACACTGCCTAACTATGAGCCTGCTTTTCTCCACTCATATGCTTTTTGTACAGACAACAGATAGCAACATGCTTAGCTTTTGGATCTTGATTGAAGTATTTCCATGCTGTGGAGTTCATGAACTGAGGGGTTCCTGAGGGGCTGCTACTACTACTGGGGGCTAGTTCTACTGCTACTACTGATAAGTATCAAAGGTGCAGCACTTCCAGCAGCAGCAGAGGCTCTCCTCATAGCTAAGGTTGTGGATGTTATTAACCTGTGTTGCTATTGTCATTGCTGCTGGGTACTCAACAAATGTGTGTGTGGCTGAGTGGGACTTAGACTTGAAAATAGTGATGATGTTGATAATTACTGACAGGATGACTGTGTACTTTTTGCAATCTTTGCTTGTCCAGAGTCAGAGTTTCCAATTGCTATCTCAAACAGTTTATAGACAGGCACATTGCTCCTTTTCAGTGGTGGAAAATTGGCCATTTGCCTTACTGCCATCATTTCTCTCCCACTTTCAATGTCATCTGTATCTAAAGAAGAGGAGGACGTTGCAGGGATATATTCTAGATTTGTATCATCATCATCATCAGTCATCATTAAGTCATCCTCAGCATCACCCGTCTCTTCTTGCCCACTACCCTTATAATCCTATAAGCTTTTAGAGGTGTCAAACAATATATTTTTACTTTTTTTTCACAAAGTTCATTACTACTTTGAGGACAGTGGTTTTGGTGCTTGTTTGTCTCACTGTCAGACATACTGCGGTGGTGGTTGTGGTGTAACCTTTGGAGGGATCTGGACAAACTGCACCCTCCCTGAGAGGAGAAGGATCATCATCATTTATTGCAAATGTTGAAGCAACCATGGCTGCAGTTAGTTTCTGAATGATCACTTTACTCCCATGCCCTGCACCTCTCCACATTTCACCCTCCCCCTGCCCCTTGTTCATTTATTGAACATTACTAATTTGTATGTTTTTACTCTACAACACACAACACAACTGATGGAGTGGGATGTCTTGCCTTAGCCCTCAACAAAATTCTCAATATCATCCTCTGACTGTCAATTCTGCCTCAGTCACACAGATCATACCAGGCTCCCAGTCTGTCTGTTACCTAATATATTTATTTATTATTATTATTATTATTATTATTATTAATATTATTATTTTTGGTTGCCTGCCCTATCTTATCACTATCTGCCCAAAATATATATATATAGCAACAACTTCCCAAGCACAGAGACAATGACAGCAAGGGGCTAGATTCTATTGCACGTACTAAATATTAACACCCATTTTATCAAACATTTTCCTATTGAAGTCTATGGGGAAAACCGGAGCTAAAAGCAGTGATAAAAAGAGCACCTGTAATAGAACCCAGCCCAAGATTAGCAAGCAAATTGGACCCCACCTGCCTGTGGGCTGGATTCTATTACAGGAGATAAATGTTAACACCCGTTTTATCAAAAATGTTCCCATTGAAGTCATTGGGGAAACCTGGAGATAAAAGCAGTGATAACATTAACACCTGCAATAGAATACAGTCCTCAATCTTGCCAGTCAGTCACAATGAATTTTGGGGTATTTGGGGTCAACCTACTTCCTCCCTTCTTCTCGCCCAGTGTGCCCATAGACTCCCCTAATACAGGGAACAAATGTCTGACCTAAAAGATTCCCTGAACTAAGCTTCAATTCCCCTTTATTTGCCTTTATTCTCTAGTTCAAAAAATGTACTCTCTCACAAACACAGAATGGCATGCTTTAAGAGCTTGACACCCTTGAATATGCCTGCAGGAAAAGAAGAGAAAACTGCCATGTGAATGGGAAAAAATTAAATCTTCCTATTGATTTCAGTGCAATGAGCTAGGCAAAAGAAGCGGGAAAACTGTATTTTTTTTCTGGAAATTTTTCACCAAGTGGGAAGTGCCATTTTTCTCTGATTTTGGTTTGAGGCAAAAGTTTTCACCAATCGCTAACTTTGATACTACAAATGATATATAGCTACATTAATGATAATGTAAACCTTATAACTGAAGTTGTGCTATACCAGACATCTACAGATCTCACAGTTGATACATATCTACAATACAGCTTACAGTTGAAATGAAACTACACTGGTGATCCCACAAAGTTTACAACTGATGTACAACTCCGCTAATGATATCACAGAGCTTACAGTTTGAATTATGCTACAATAATTATAGCAAATAGATTACAAGTCATATATACTTACACAAGTGATACCACCGAGCGTACAATTGAAGTGAAGCTACACTAATGATACCTAGAATTTACAATTTAATTGAATTGTTTGTGTATTACATACAATAGATGTTCATTTCCAGACCTTTCTATATATTACAGTATGTATTAAAAACACCAGGGGGGATATACACTAAGAGGTGATAAAGTGGAGAGGACTTCTCTAGTTTATCTCTTCTACAATTCCTACGTTATTCTATAGAGCATATACGCTAAGATTTCTTCAACTTTGGAGATCTTAGTGACTAGGCTCCATAGAATAACTTTGGAACTGGAGAAGTGATAAACTGGAGATGTGTTCTTCACTTTATCACCTCTTTATCACCCCTTAGTGAATCTCCCTCCTGATATTATACTTTTAACATATTTGTAATTAATTAATACAACACACATTCATAACTTATATGGTACTTATATATATCATACATCCTGTATGTATTATAGGACAGTATTAAGGACCTTATGTATAAACTTAAAGTTGAGCGATTCAGAAGCAAACTATTTACACTATAGAGGACAAGTAAAAAGAAAATCCCCAAATTCCCATTGATTTACAAGAAGTTGTATCCCTTTGAATCATATAGACAATCAAGGGTTCAAATATCCTTTTTAAAACAATAGGACTTTGTATTTATCCCCTTATGCTATACCTGATTTACTCACAAATTACTCCCCTTTAACATATTAGAGGCAAGAGATAGAGAAAGAAAGAGACAAAGGGTGGAGAAAGAGTCAAAGGACATAGAAGAGAGAGAAGCTAGGAGATTAAAAGGGATGAGGAAAATATGTAAGATGGAGAAAGCCAAGGGGATAGAGTAAGAGAGAAGAATGATAGAAAGACTAGGGAGAATAAAGAGGCACAGGTTTGAATAAGGCAAGGTACTAGGAAGATAAAAGGCAAGAAGGGGAAATTTAGGCAATGTAGTAACATAATATCCTAGCCCTCTGCATTTCTAGAGAGTGTAACACGCATGAGCTCCGAGCTGTTAATAGAGATCTGTGCAGAAGGCAGCACAGACCTCTCCTGCCATGCTGTTGGACCACCAGGGAGGTAGGAGATGGACACTGGAGGTCATAGGGGGGCATTGTGGAGGTGGTCAATGGGGGCATTGTGAAGGTAGTCAATGCGGGTATTGTGGAGGTGGACATTTGGGGCAATGTGGAGGTGGACATTGGGGGCAATGTGGAGATGGACATTGGGGGCAATGTGGAGGCGGCCAATGGGGGCAATGCGGAGATGGACAATGGGGGGGTAATGTGGTGATGGGGGCCCCATGGCAAATTTTGCACCAGGGTCTGGTGGCTTCTACCGGAAACAGCAAAACTGCAAAAACTGCCTGTTTTTGCTCATTCACATAGTAGAAAATACTTACATATGGCTGTGGTAATGGCAATTTCCTGAAATTCTGGCAGGGGGAGAAAAAATCACTTTCTCACTTATTTACATTCCAGTGAGGGATATTTTAGCCATCCTTACTTATACATTCTTATATAATAATGTATTATATACATTAAATGTGTTCAGGAATGTGTAGATTGATATAACAGCAGGTTCTCTTACTAAATGGAAGGATAACTGCTAACTTTCTTTTGTAATTGCAAATAACACTTTTTAAGACTTCTTTGCCCTTATGCATTTTATGAACCTATTGCTTTTCTTCTGTTTTTGACTTTAGTGCATATTTCTATGCAAGTTCCTCTTATCTGCAGTTAATTTAGTCTGAAGGGACTTATTTAACTGCCAAGATCACAAAAGGATTCCTTTTATAACTTCAATAAATATTTAATGAAAGTAAAAATGTGGTTGTCACTTTTGTCATGTTGCAATTTTGTAAAAGTAAGTGAGTAGGTGATAAAGGATATCTTTTGTATGAATACATTTCTGAAACTAAATTTATTTTAGATCAAGCAGTGCTTGCCTAGAAAATCATCTTTGTTAAGCTCAAAGTAGTTTTGATGAAAAATGGACTAAATTACCTGCAAGCTATTTAAGAGACAGAACTATGAAGGGGTTATGCTCAATAAATGGCTGTGATTATGAATATAGATGTGTCAAAGAGCTTAAAATGTAATAGATTTAGTCTCTATGAATTTTGCTGACAAGCAAACCACATCTGTCATATCATTCAACTAATAAATTAAACTATTAACAAATTATTTACAAGCATTTTGCATGTGTTCCCCTGTTTTAGAGTAAACCATGACTGCTCTGTATATTTGTATACTATATAGAATACGTTGTAAGAAAATATCAATCTGTGATTCTCAGATTATCTCATACTTTACAGGAGAATTGGCTGGAAATGCTTCTCTCCATGTAAAGTATTTTTCTCCTTTTTGGACTGTTCAGTAACAAGACTTAATTCCTAGGTAGAAGCGGGTTTCCTTTACTGTACCTCCCCTTATATACTCTAAGAGTTCACTAAGTTGTTAAGTGTTGTGGACATTTTGGATCTGTGGCACTCACAGTTAATTTATATATGTTATCTGACTTGCCACTAAGACCAGTACCCACACCCCTTTTTTAAAATTATTATTTTGCAGATGTGGGGTGTCTAGATCCCACATTTTTATTTTATTTTTATGCTACAGGGGTACTATTCAGTTGAACACATATGAAGCAGGGGGCATCCAAAGTTTGGGGGTAGTATCACTTGCATACTGGTGTTATGTCATCATGGAAAGTTGCAGGGCAGATAATGTGTGTGTGTTTTATAGCATATGGTGTACACTGCTCTATATTTAATACTTTAATCCTTTGTGTGCCAGAGGGATAAGCAATGCATTGGTTTGCAATGTGTTGAGTACACCTCTGACACTCAAAGGGTTAAGGACTGCAGCATGTGCAATGTATTACAAAGCACTGATTTATGAACACCCTCTCGAACAGTTACATTGGTGCTTTCCACCAAAAAGTCATAATTTGAATCCGTTTAGAGATTCAAGAAGATACAATTTATTACAACTCTTCTACAGTTGATTAGACTGAAGTGCAATAGAGAGAAAAACATTTCAGGGTGTTTAGTAGGGGTGGGCAAAATCTTTTTAAATCCGCTTTAAATCCAGCTATTAACATTTTCACATTTTCACCAATTGGCCAAAATTGTTAGCCATTTTTCAATGGTTATAACGTTTCTGTCCATTGATTTACGTGGTTTTCGCTATAAAAACGTGACATATTTGCAGAAATCAAACACAACAGAAGCAGCTACAGAGAAAGGTAGATGTGCTGTGCTGTTCTGCTGTGATCTTGAGGCAAAATTGTGGCAGGAGAGGCTCATAGTGACTGCTTTTACTATGAGCAGGTTTAAAAATAATCAAAGGAGGAACTGGAAGGACCCTTATGTGTCTACTGAGTCTGAGGAGGAGGGGGAAGTGATCACAACTGAACCAATGCTGTCCAGTCCCACTAAATCACCCCTAGGGATCTTGGGGATTTTAATGGGAAGGGAGGGAGAAAAGGGAATGGGAAGGGAGGGAGAAAAGGGTAGTACTAGTGAGAGCAGGACAGGTCAGCTGCCTGCGTCTGCTGCTACAAGTGCTGCTCCTGCTGCCAACCTTGCTGCCCCTGCTACCACTAGTGGTGCCCCTGATGCAACCAGTGCTGTTCCTGCTGTCAGTGCTGAACCTGCTGCCAACAATACTGTGCCTTCTGTCAGACATGCTGCACCTGTTGCACCCAATGCTGTGCCTGCTGTCAGTGCTGAACCTGCTGCAAACAGTGCTATGCCTGCTGTCAGTTATTTATTTATTTTTTTATTAACTGTCTCCCCACTACCAGTCAAGAACCCCTACCAAAATAAAAATTCCCTGTTCAACTGATTCATTCCCAAAACTCCACCCACCAACACAGGCACCCTCCTCAGACCCCTTTTATACCATGTCTTATGGGGGGTTTTATTTGTATTTAGGATTTGTTATTTATTAACTGCCCTCCAATCCCAGTAAACAAACCCCTCAAAAATTCCCTGTTCATCTGATTCTTTCCCCACACCCTACCAACACAGGGACCCTCATGCCCCTTTTATACTATGTCTTTGTGAAAAAAAAAAAAATTGCTATGTGTTGTGTATAAATGCAATGTTCTCATTGATTTCAATGGAATGAGCTAGGCGAAAAAAAGTGGAAAATTGACACTTTTCTCAGGAAATTATTCGAAAAGCGGGAAGTGCCATTATTCGCCGATTTCAGTTTGAGGCAAAAATTTTCACCAATCCCCAGTGTTTAGATTCCATATTTCTGCTATGTTTTTAGCAAATCAAATTCACCCCTTTATGCATTATACCAAGACTCTAGATAGGAACAGTACAATAAATTCAAAATTTAATATAAGAAACTGGTGGTGGGAGGGAGCTAGGAAATGAATGTTGTTTATTATTTATTTATATATTATTTATAAAGTGACAACTTATTCAATAGTATTGTACAGTAGGCATACAGAGACATAAAACAGCATGAAAAGAACATAGAAAGCAAAAAGATCATTGGGTCATGCTCATGAGAGCTTTACATCTAGTTTTGCTACCTTCACCACATGAAAATAAGTTGTTTTTTTAAGTCTGGTCTGTATGAGTGCATATAATAATTTAATAGAGCTACACAGTGTCTTAAAAAAATAAATTAAATGGGTGTTACAGCTAGTTTCTCTGAATCATGGAGACACTAGAGAGCTTTTAGTTTAAAATAGATTTACAGGTAAGGCCCTGTTCACACAGACGGCTTTAGAACAGTGTTATTACTGTTGCTCTAAACATTCATTTGAAACAAACTATTCCCCTGGTGGTGTGGACACCAGTGATGCTCACATCGTGTTATGCAACTTAATGCTATTTCACAAAGGTGACTTAGCTTTGCTATCTTTTTAGCTCATTCCAAGCCATATGGGACACTTTACCCCCAATGCCCCGTTTTCTCCCTGATCCGCAATTATATTGATGTGTGGAGGAGGTGTGTCACAAGGCTGGCCCATATGATGATTGGCCACATATTAATGATCAATGCCCAGTCACTGGAGGATGGAATTGCATTGCATTATCCACAATCATCCATGCAAATAATCTGCAAAAGTAGTCCCTAGGCCTCCATTGGGACCTGCATGTGCCCAATATATGAGTGCATGATGATTCTGAGAGAGAAACTGAACAAAACCATTTGTACCGAGCTGTTTCACTTGTCTAAATGATTAAAATTGGGATGCATTTATGCATGGAACACAGTCAGGTTTCACATTTCCGTTCTGCAAAGCAGCCATAGAGTCACTGTGCAGATCATTCACATGCATGACATTGGAGAGTTTGATGATTTTCTTAACCTTCAAGATTGGCTGTTGCACAATGGATTTACTAAAAGTATATAGCTGTAACATGGATCAGCCCTCTGTCACATTTCAAACCCTCCCCACATGCGAGAACATGGGCAAAGAAATGCAGGAGATATGAGGTAAGCAAAAGCGAGTGGCTTGATTTGTGCTATAATGTGCAGTGCCTGTGACTAAAGTCTAAATTTTGTGCAGCAATGAGTACAGTTGTATAGCACTGTAAAATATTTTTTAATATTTTAGTCTCTTTGTTCTGGTGGTTAAAAATCACTATGCCTGCAATTCCCTGCCTCTTCCTGATTCTTCACATACTCTTTTGGTATATCTACTTGGCTGTCTGATCTACTGTTTATTTACCCTGATTCCTCCTGACTTTGTCTTTGAATTACCCTGGTACTGAACCCCAATTCAGTTTGATAACCTGGATTGATTCTTGACTATGTCTCGGCTACAGCTCTGAGCCTCTAACTCCACTGTGCTGCAATGTTGTATTCCTGGATTTTTATAGGAACTGTGCTTGAGCTCCTAAGTACAACACCTATTCCTCCACTCTGCACTAGCTCTACCTCTGAGGTTATCCTTGTGTGACCCTTGTTCAATCAATATATTAGTGTGTTCATCCTGATTTGCTCTGACTCAGCTAGGAACAGATATCCAGACTTGTGGTCAGTACCAATATCTCAGCTCTGGCCACAGCAAGGACACACTGGTGACTAACTACAGTCACTAGCATTGCTCCCCAGTCTTTGCTCTTTAGCATATAGGAGAGTCATCTTGCTGGTTAATCACTCCTCCTTTGTTAATACACTATTATTAAGAGAAACACACTATTATTATTTCCATGCAACTTCAAGGAGGGCACATACAAGAAACCAGTGTAACTTCAATCAAAGGTGACAATAACAGCAAGTGAAGGGAGCTACCCTGACCACAGGCAGGGGAATACACTGTCTCCAGCTGGAATCCTTAGATGGCTACAACTCCTACAGGGAAACCAATCTGTATATCAAAACTAGAATACTCAGAATAGAAAACAAAAAGAAAGGGTACATATATTGTTATGGTACTATGGACTGTTTTTAATGAGCTAATTCTGAAGCAACTCAACTGCACCATAGAGGACAAATAAAGATCTATTTAAATGATCCTTTTAACCACTCAGATGCTATGGAGGTCTCTGGCACTCAAAGAGTTAAATCATTTGAAATTTTTATTTGTCCTATAAGATGCAGTTGATTTGCTACAGACTCACACCTCTTTAGCTTATTGACTACAGCGTCATATGTTCCCCTTTCCATTTTTCCTACTTGTACTCTATTTGGAATGCTCTTAGAAAAAAAGCCTTATGTAAGTAAGTAAATAAATAAACAAACAATGAAAATCAAACACCTAGAGTATTTATGTATTTCCCTTTTGTCCATTATGGAAAAGAAAAACCATGGGTTAAGAAGCCACCAGTAGGAGGTATGGCACTTGCAGACACAAGTTCTCTGGAGGAAGATACTCTCTCCCAGCTCTAATTAACCCCCATGCATCAGCAGTAGTCTTAGGTTTAATGGGTCCTGGTAGGAGTGCAAGGTACTGATTTTGTTTTCCATTTATTTTATTTTTTAATGTGGGGCTTACTTACCCCATTTGTTTGTTTCCTTATGAATGTCATTTCCTCTTCCATGCAGAACAGGGTGCAGACTAATTCACCAATCAGTACTCTATAATCTGCAATGTCTGCAAAGTTGATGGCCTGCCCTTCTAAGAGCTATTGTCTACTCCAGCCCCACTTCAGAGGAGCCAAAGGGTCCAGGTTTTATGAGGGTGTCACCCCGTCCCTGTGTTTGCTTATCTGTTAGCTGGCCACAGAGTCACCCTCTGTAATAGCAGTGCATGACAAAAATGGCTGTAGAGGGATCTGCTGGTTGTGGACCTCATGGAATCTCTGATGAACCACAAGCTGCCTAAGTTTTTCTCCAGGTCCTGGGATCCACTGGCCTTCACAGTGGAAGTGATGGTCAATTCCATTATGTGTTTCTCTTCCCTATATCTTTCTTCCTCTTCCCTTGCTTCCCAGGGTGTTGTGAAATGTCAAGATGGACTTAGTGTTCTTCGTCATGTTTGCAGCTCATTGGCTTCACAGAGCTTGGTTCTTACACTTGTTCACCCTGTCAGAAGACAAGTCATGGCATCTCCCTATTCTTTCAGATCTTCTGTCTCACAGTCCTTTTTTGTCATCCAGACATAGTGAGGCTGACTTTGTCATTGTAGCCCTCTAGCTGATCTCCTGAGTTGGAAGGGATTTTCTGAGCCAGTCATAGTGATTTTGTGTAATGCCCTTAAATAGGTATCTTCTAAGGCTTATCAGAGGGTCTCATTATTCTGTATGTGGTGTGAAGGACATAGCTCTCATGCCACATTACCTTCTGTTGGTGTGAAGAACATGGCTCTCATGCCACATTACCTTCTGTTGGTTTTGCCTTTCTCCAGGATCCCTACCACAATGGTCTTCATCTTAGCTTTATCAAATTCTTGAACTTAGCCTTATCTGTTCTAGTTTAGCTTATGTGTCTCTTTGTCTCTTGACACTGAAAACTGCATTCCTTCTAGCAAACGTGTCATCTTGGTGCATGGCCAAACTTCAGATTTTTTCTTGAAGAGTCCCCTTTCTGTTTTTTTCATGAAATTAGGTGTGGCCTGTGCAGAGCAGTTGTGCAAGGCAAGGACATGGTCTTACTTGTAACTCCACTCATTTGAGAAACAATACAAATCCTCCAGGCCATTGGGCTTGTGTTTGTGCTTTTTCTTTCCTCTCTAGTAACCCTTCTTCTATTACATATCTTTTCTGTGGAGGTGTCTACTGACACCTAAGGTTGTGCTTGTTTTTTCTCTATTGAGACTGGATTGCTGTTGGAAGTTTTTCTTCTCCTCTCTGGAATTTGATTGGGACAACTTTATTATGTACCTGTGGTTCCTACATTATACAATGAGTGATTAAAGGGTATTTTTTTACTTTTCTTTTAGACTTTGTGGAACACTGGATCTCTCTTCTGGAAAAAAAACATGTATTATGTGTTCTCAGCAGGCGTGTCCTTGCTGCTTTCTGGCTGCCTTCCTGCCCTAAATATTTTTCTTGTGTTTTTGCTATATGTAAAACCGAGGTAGATGATGATGATGGGATTAATTACAGCTGGGTGGGAGTCTCCTCCTCCAGAGAAGCTACTTAACTTTTGGATCCTCTGTTCCACAACAACCAAGAAAAACATTTATTGGTAAGTACGCAAAAATCCCCATATCTATGTGGAGATTGTTGGACACAGTACAAATGCTTTTGAACACAATGACAAAAACATAACTTGCTCTAATTTCATGAATACTTGTAGAGTTATTAGTAGGGATGGGCGGAACTTTCCACCTCAAACTGAAATTGGCGAAAAATGGCACTTTCCGTTTGGCAAAAAAATTACCTCGAAAAGTGTCGATTTTTAGCTTTTTTCTGCTTTTTTGCCCATGGAAATCAATGGGAACATGGAAGTTACACACAACACATTACAAATAATATTTTATTTTCCAAAGGCACAGTATAAAAGGGGCATGAGGGTACTTGTGTTGGTGGGGTGTGGGGAAAGAATCATTTGAACAGGGGATGATTTATGGGGGGTTGTTTACTGGGATTGGGGGACACTTAATAGAAAAGAAATCCTAAATAAAATAACTATAAGGCATGGTATAAAGGAGTCTGAGGAGGGTGCCTGTGTTGGTGAATGAATGAATGAATCATTTGAACAGGGAATTTGTTTTGGGGGGCTTTCTTGACTGCTATTGGTGGGACAGTTAATAAAAAATAAATCAATAAAATAAGACATTTGTATTTAAAGTGACAGAGACAGGAACCCCCTGACATATCCTGCCACTGGGGTGGACTGATACTTGACTTGATAGAGTATTTTGTAAAGGATGATTTGTTTGATTTGTTGTTAGAGGCCTTTGTAGGACTTAGACTTATTAGAGGCCCAAGCCCTAAAGAAAGAGATGAACTGCCACATCCTAACATCATTTGGCGGGGGAGATAATGAATGAGGTGGATTGGCAGAAGATGTAGTTACCCTAGAAGGTGATGGCAAGCAAGTTGTTCCACTCGTCTTGGAACTTTCAGTCTCTTCCTGGGTTGTTCTATTCCTCCTCTTCTTTGATCTCCGCCTCACCTCTTGTTACCTTTCTGGAGAGTCAGGGACAGCAAAAGTGGTGCTTGATTTCTGTTGTGGGTGTTTGTCTTTAACATGTTTGGAGTAAATGTCATGGTGTCTGTGTTTCATGTGTGATATCAGGGCGCTTGTGCCAAGGTGTGTTCCCGCTTTTCCTCTTCTCACTGACTTGTCACAAATTGTGCACAGTGCCGTTGCTGATGACTGCACTGTGCCTGCCCCAACAGAAAAATAGTCCCACACCCATGATGACTTCAGGGTGAAGGGAACAGTTGGAGAAGAATGGCCTCTTTCTTCTTGTCCTCCACATTGCCCTTCATTGTCTGTGGCAGTGGATAATGTTGCTGCTGTTGCTGCTACTGCCTCAGATTCAGCACTGCAACTAGGATCAGGAGTATTGCTACTACTGGCAAGTGGAACCTGTCCTAGTCCCGCATCACTTGTGGACCCCATTCCCATTGTGTCCACGGTGGTCTGTGGCACACTAGTTGGCTCTTCGGCATACTGCTGCCCTTGCATCTCAGCATCAGAAGGAATTAGAGCAGTTGCAATTTCCTCTAATTCCAAAATGTAATTGCTAGTTGTGCTGGTGGTGATGCCCATCCTCATCCCTGTCTCCCATTCCTTCTCAAATTCTGCCAAAAAGGCCACCAACCAATGTCTCTTCCACCCCAGCTTCTCTAGCATCATCATCCACTAATCCCTATATGCTGTTGTTGCTGCTGCTCTATTCCAGACATCTCACTGCTGCTTGGAGGAGGGGACTAGCAATGTGACAGAGGCTGCAGTTACAGAAATGGTGGCACTGGCAGCAGGGGCAGCACGTCTGGCAACAGGTACAACACTAGTGGCTGCAGGATCAGAAATGGTAGCACTGGCAGCAGGGGTAGCACGTCTGGCAACAGGTACAACATTAGTGGCTGCAGGATCAGAAATGGTGGCACTGCCAGCAGGGGCAGCACGTCTGGCAACAGGTACAACACTAGTTGCTGCAGTTACAGAAATGGTGGAATTGGCAGCAGGGGTAGCACGTCTGGCAATAGGTACAACATTAGTAGCTGCAGGATCAGAAATGGTGGCACTGGCAGCAGGGGCAGCACGTCTGGAAGCAGGTACAACACTAGTGGCAGCATGTCTGGCAGCAGGTACAACTCTAGTAGCTGCAGGAACAGCAATGGTGGCACTGGCAGCAGGTGCAGCACGTCTTGCAGCAGGCACAGGCAGCTGACCTGTCCTGCTCTCACTAGTACTGCCCTTTTCTCCCTCCCTTCCCATTCCCTTTTCTCCCTTCCTTCGCATTAAATTCCCCAAGATCCCTTGGGGTGATTTAGGGGGACCGGACAGCATTGTACCAGTACTGCTCACTTCCTCCCCCTCCTGCTCCACAGACTCTGTGGATACATGATAAGGGTCCTTTCAGTTCCTCTTTTTGCTGCTCATAGTGATAGGAGTCACTATGAGCCTCTCCTGCCTCAATTTTTGCAAAATATCACAAGAGAACAGCACAGCACGTCTATCTTGCTCTGTAGCTGCTTCTATTGTGTGTGCCTTCAGCAAAAATGTCACATTTTTCTAGTGGAAGTGCGAAAAGTATGTAAATCAATGGGCGAAAACTTTTTAGCAATTCAAAAAACGTCGAAAGATTTTGGCCAATGGACGAAAGATGCAAAAATTGTAACCGCTAGTTTTAAAGCGGATTTTCTCTCGAAAAAGTGGCTAACAACATGGTTTTCACAAAATTTCCTGTGGGAACACGGCGACAAGTTTCACCCACCCCTAGTTATTAGTGCTATTACCTATATACCCTAGTATTTTCAGATGATGTTGTATTCATTTTCACCAACTGATTTTTTTTATGGTGTGGGTTTAATATTAGTTGAAGCGTTTTTAACATAATATCAAAGTCGTACAGTTACTCACTATATAACTAATTAATCTTCACAGACTATTCATGGTTTAGTTGTATCTCATAAAATGAGTACATAAAAGTATAAATATAAAGAAATTGTATGCTTCTAAACCCAACTAAAAAGTCCAATTACTTTACCCTCTTGTGATGCTTGTGTAAGCTACATCTAATTATAAGTCTGAATACATAGCTTAATATCCTTAATTTTCTATTTTGCAGGGGAGACAATGCCATTAGCTACATCTAATCATATTCTACTGAGATTCAGCACAACGAATGGTGCGCCTGCAAGGGGATTTCACTTTGTTTACCAAGGTAATTGAGAATCTTTGTTTCATAAGGTTATAAACATTTTGGTTGGAGTTGCTTAATATGCATAAATCCTTGTTTTATTAATATAATCCTAGATTTTTAGTGCTTGGAAAACTCTAAAATTAAAAGTTAATATCATGGAATAAAAATAGGTACAAAATTGATTCCTTAAATATTAACCCAGGTAAAAATTCAACTTGTGATATGCAGCAACAAACATTATATTTGCGCATAACATATCATTTGACATTTATTTGTGTTTTCTTGTTCATATTTTGTTTAGTTTTCACAATTTACACACCTATATTTTAAGCCAGAAAAGTAAATATATATGAGGTGGAAACCGTTAGTTAAGGAATGAACAGAATGCTGAGCATGCTTAGAATCAGACTAACAACTTATAACCTGGAAGTAGTGACAGTTTTCCCCTCAAAAAATAAACAGAAGGAAAAATGGCACTTTTCGCTGAGATAAAATTGTTCATGAAGAGTGCATTTATTCTGATTTTCCACCTAGCTCATTGCATTTAAACCAGCTCATGGCAAGTATCCCTTTTTTCCACAGGCATAGTATAAAAGGGGTATCATGTTCCCACAGTATCCCATTATGTGTATTTGAGAGGAAGAAAAAGCAGCACATTTTTGAGCTAGAGAAGACAGGCTAATAAGGTGCAGTTGAAGCTTAGTTTAGGGATTCTTGTAGGCCAGACATTTGTTGTATGTATTAGCGGAGTCAGGAAGGGAAAAAGGAGATTTACCTAAAATACCACAGAATTCTGTGTGACTGATTGAAAAGACACAGGCAGCATTATCCAAGTTCTTGATGTGTGAGAAGTGAGCAAAGGAAAATTACCTCAAATACCCCCAAATTAATAAATTATGGTGATCCCTCTTCTCCTGAGGAGGATGCAGTTTGTCAGAGTACCACCAAAAGTTCCACCACCAACATCAGAAAAAGGAAGAAAGAACACAGGGGTGCTTCCTTGTGTATTATATCAAATTATCACCTCCCCACCACAGTGAAGTGATACTCACATAAGTATCAGCCGGTTATACACTCATATGTAGGCTGGCACGCTTGCTTAGGGTTTTGTTAAAGCTGACCCTCAATCAGCTTCACCACAATAGATGTCTGGCTGCTCTCTCACCTCCACTGTCAAAGAATCTCAAAATGAACAAGTATATACCAAGAAAACAAAAAACAGGGGCACCAATGATGCCTTATCAAAATCATCAATAAATATATAACAATGTATTGATTACACTCACATTTAAATGTTGATGCACTAATACTTATGTATAGATACAGTTAATACTGCATACAGGGGTTTCTTACCACCCCTGTTCAGTCACTGTTTCAATAGACTCCTCCAGGCTCCATGTAGACTCTCCCCTCATTATATCTTCTTATAATATTAGCTGTATCTATACATAAGTATTAGTGCAGCAATGTTTAAATGTGAGTGCAATCATTACATTGTTATATATTTATTGATAATTTTGATAAGGCACTATTGGCACCTCTGTTTTTTTATTTTCTTGGTCTTTTCTTGTTCACCACCAACCTCAGTACTATTAATAAACCACCTAAAAACACTGCAGGCAACGAGTCACATTCTAATGTTCATGGCATAATGGAAGAAGGGGTTTACTTTAGCAATATCACCCTCTACTTAGCGAGCATTAAAATGGTGAGATTAGAATGTCGACCGCATGAAAAGGACAATAGTCTCATGTTGCCTTTTTGAATTACTACTGCCATACACCCCCAAGGACTGCATGTAGTGCTAGATGCTCAACACAGGGATAAAAAAGGGGTTACATTAGCAAGCAATATTTGGGACCTGTGTCCCATGCTGTGGGCCAACCCATTTTAGGGACTGAAGAAGCAGCATCATACCTGCTGGATGTCAGACTGTGTGTAAATGTTTCAAGTTCTGTTATTGAGAAGAAGGTGGGGCCGGCTGGTATGATGTTGCTTCTTCAGTTTCAAAAATAGGTTGGTCCATGGCATGGGACACAGGTCCCAAATACTGCTTATATACAAAAATACAGAGCGCAATAACCTTATATAGGGCAGCTGTGAGATTCCACAATAATAAAATTCAACCAGATGTCTCCTTTTCCTCCTCTGCAGCTTTCTGGATGATGTCCAGAAAACACCTTTCAGGACAAAGTCCAACGTAGAATCACAACTGAAATAAACAGAAGCGCAAGAGGATCTAAGAGAAACATCTGTGTCCCACCAAAGAAAATAGGGATATTTCTACTCACAGAACAACAGAGAAGATATGGCTCATAGACTTTTGGGTAAATGATTTCATATAGAAGATCTTCTATTTCTCAGGTCTCTTCTTCAAATAAAATGGATACATCTCCAAACTTTTCCTGGAGTATAGGGCAAAGAACACAACCCAAACAAAAGAGGACCCTCTAAGTGTAGTAATAGGAATCTTCAAGTGCCCCAAATAAATAATATGTGCACTCACCAAATGTGTAGGTAACTTTCCATATATTGAAAATGTTCCAGAGGCTCTAATAGGACTCAACCAACGTAAAAACAAGATTTATTTCATAATAATACCCAACATGTTTCGTGAGCTATCTGCTCACTTCTTCAGGGAAGAAGAAGACCTTCTATATGAAATTGTTTACCCAAAAGTCTATGCGCCATATCTTCTCTGTTGTTCTGTGAGTAGAAATATCCCTATTTTCTTTGGTGGGACACAGATGTTTCTCTTAGATCCTCTTGCGCTTCTGTTTATTTCAGTTGTGATCCCAAATACTGCTTGCTTATGTAACTCCTATTTTATCCCTGTGTGGGACATCTTTCTATACACACAGGCCTTGGGGATGTATGGAAGTAGTAGTCAGCAAGGTGCAACAATCAAAACGGAAACATGAGAACAACTCCCTTTTCATGCAGGTGATATTGTGATCTCACCAGCATGGTGCAGGAGACATTCTAGTCTCTCCGTTTTGATGCTCGCTAAGTAGAGGGCGATATTTCCAAAGGATACGGGAAGAAGGTGTAGCTGCTCAACCAACTGCTGCATCTGACAGTGAGACAAAGAAGCACAAAAACACTTATCCCGAATGTAGTAGCTAGCATTGTAAAAGTAAAACTAAATTGTTTGTGAACTATAAAAGCCTAGAGAAATATAAAACTAGAGGGCAAGAAGTGGTGGTCACTCAGCAATGACATGAACAGCCGTGGAAATGTCATAGTCCTCCAACAAGCAATGAGTCTGAGCATGTTTTCCGTGCAGTGGGTTATATTGTAAATGTCTGTAGGACACGAACATCAAGCAGCAATGTTGTGAGAAAAGGGATTCTTTATGTTAAGGACAATAAAGTTATGAAATTCACTGCCTGAAGTGGTGGTGCTATTGAATACATTAGATGCCTTTTAAAGGGGCCTGGATACCTTTTTAAAAGAGCATTACATAGAGGGCTATGTATCTTAGTATTGGGATTCATATTTATTTAGTGCTTGTTGATCCAAGGAGAAATTTGATTGCTATTTGGCGTCAAGAAGGATTTTTCCTCCATTCAAAGCAGAATTTGAAATTGCTGAAATAAGGTTTGTTTTGACTTCTTTTGGATCAATAGGGGTAAACAAGAAATGGAAAAGGGTCGCACTTGATGGACGCAAGTCTTTTTTTCAACCTAAACTACTATGTAATATGTAGCCAACATCTAATACCATGTGAGCATCAGGTAGTAGAAGTGGTCAAAACCACACTTGACAGAGAAAGACAGGGAGGATGTGGAGGATAAGGAGGAGGGATGTGAAGGGTTGCTACCATCTACCACTGTTGGGAACACCACTATGACCACTGATTAATATGTGTTAATGAACTGAGAATAATGATAGCTTACATTAGAATAACATATTATAATGGTAATAATTTCTGTAGGAATCAAGAATGACAAAGAGGACTGTGAGATAGAAGATCCAAAAGAATAGGGTGATGCCATGATTTCTGACAGGGTGATCAAGTGTAAGAATCAATGCATTGTAGGTTATTCCTTTTTCAATGTCTTTTAAAATAATGGTTAGCTGGCACAGAAGTAGGCTTACAGAAAGGAAAGCCTGATAAATATTTTTGTAGCACTCAGCCTTGCCAAAAACAAGCCTTGAGTAAATATATTTTTTGCAAAATTCAGGCTTACATCTAGGGATGGGCAAAAGGTCCCTTTATGTACCCATGAGAAATGTAGTGAAAACAGTGACTGTTCACTTTTTCACTAGAAAATCCACTCTCGGCAAACCACTTAAACATTTCTCCTTTTTGCCTACACCAATGTCAATGGATACAAACTTCCTGCCCGTTTACTACGTATGCGTCACATTTTCACACTAAAAGTGTGACGGTACAAAGAAGTCAGCAAGAGAAATTAGCAGCTAGAGAGCTAGAGAAGGCAGAAAGCTATTTGAAAATAAGGCTAGCTGAGGCTGATAGTGTTGGCTAACACTATGAGCACCTCTATTAAAAGGAAAATGAGGAGCTGGAAGGACTGTGATGCATCCAGTGAGTCAGAGGAGGAAGAATAGAAAACTACCAGAATGGAATGGTTTGGGAGCCCTGATTCCCCAGATACAATGATGCCCAGTTCCATTAAGTCATCCAGTGGGGTTCTGGGGGAAGATGGTGTCATTTTCAGCAAAGGCACAGGAAGAAGTGGGTAGCAGTGCGAGCAGGACAAGTCAGCTTCCAATTCCTACTGCTAGTACTGTCAGTGTGCCCTGTGGTACTCAGGAGGAGTACAACAGGGGACCCTAACTCACACTTTCACAAGCAGTTTCCTTACTACCACACAGCAGTTAGCAAGTAGTGGGGGGGGGTGATGATGAGTGTGAAGCAGTTGCTAGGACTAGCTTGAATGTTGATCCTCCCTATATTGAGGTGGAAGGGGAAGTGATGAGCAGTCAGACTAGAGATCAAGGGAGCCCACAACATTCCCCTGACCCTGTGATTCCCAATCCACCAGCATCTGGTACATGATGATGGTGATGATGATAATGAAGAAGGCACAACTGGCTAGCAGTATTAGCATAAAGAGGACAAAAGTGCAAGTATGGTTTCTACAATTTCAAGCACTCTTAGGATATATCTCTTGATGAGACAACAATAAATACTCATGGAGTTGGATATACCGGTGTTTCCACGCACACTGGTATCAATATCACATGCAGGGATTAATATAAAGCTTGTCCCTGCTCAAGCACCACCGGATAAAATCTTTCTTATTTCTTTTTTTTCCAAATCTCAATATCCAGTACTGAAAGGGTTAATATATCACTCCTCACTGGGGATAAGACTAATAGGCTTATATCACAGTATATAAACACCATTTATTTAAAATACCTATACATATGGTCATAAATTACTTTACACGTAATAAGTTAAAAATTATTTAATTACCTTATTACTTGTAAAGTAATTTATGACCATATATAAGCCTACTAGTCTAATCCCCTGTGCAGATTGAGATATTAATCCTTTCAGTGCTGGATATTGAGATCTGGAGAAAAAAAGAAAGATTTTATCCTGTGGTTCTTGAGCAGGGACAAGCTTTATATTAATCCCTGAACGCAATATCGATGCGGATGTGTGTGGAAACACCGGTATATCCAACTCCTTGTTGTCTCATCAAGAGATATATCCTAGCAGCGCTTGAAATTGTAGTAACCATACTTGCACTTTTGTCCTCTTGTCACGGTTTATTATGACTCTCAGACACAAGTTTTAGGTAAAAAAAATCAATTTTATTGAAATAATAAATGATAACTTAGGATGGCAATAACATACATATATATATATACAGAATATAGCACAGACAGAAGGCAGACTCTACCGGTCCTGTCAATATACCGGACAGGACAGTCTTTAGGCTCTACCGGCCTTGCCAATACCGGGTAAGGCAACCTGCAGATGGAATAGCATAACGGTTATACCGGCCTTACCAAATTACCGGGCAAGGCAGCCTCAATAGATACACAATGTAGGCTCTACCGGCCCTGCCAATACCGGGTAAGGCAACCTCAGATGGAATGTGGTAAAAGGTTCTACCGGCCTTACCAATACCGGGCAGGGCAGCCCAGAGATAATAGCAGCAGTCAGATGGAACTGGCAAATTAGCAGAATCGTTAAGCAGCAAGGCTTTGGAGCAAACCAGCGTCCGCACGCTGGAAACAACACTGAATAGTATAGCCGTTAGGCTTAGCGAGCAAACCAGTGACCGCACACTGGAGTAACAAGCGAGTAGTATAGCCGCAAGGCTTAGGAGCAAACCAGCGTCCGCACGCTGGGACCAACACAGATTAGTATAGCTGATAGGCTTTGGAGCAAACCAGTGACCGCACACTGGTGTAACAAGCGAGTTTGTATAGCCGCAAGGCTTAGGAGCAAACCAGTGTCCGCACGCTGGGACCAACACAGATTTGTATAGCTGAAAGGCTTTGGAGCAAACCAGTGACCGCACACTGGTGTAACAAGTGAGTTTGTATAGCCGCAAGGCTTAGGAGCAAACCAGCGTCCGCACGCTGGGACCAACACAGAATTGTATAGCTGATAGGCTTTGGAGCAAACCAGTGACCGCACACTGGTGTAACAAGCGAGTTTGTATAGCCGCAAGGCTTAGGAGCAAACCAGCGTCCGCACGCTGGGACCAACACAGATTTGTATAGCTGATAGGCTTTGGAGCAAACCAGTGACCGCACACTGGTGTAACAAGCGAGTTAGTATAGCCGCAAGGCTTGGGAGCAAACCAGCGTCCGCACGCTGGGACCAACACGGAATTGTAGCAATGTCACCAACGCGACCAGGCAGAAGGTCGCCAGGATACTGAAGACAGGTGATGAGATGACAGGAACCAGCAACGATCAGTCAGGTCAGAAAACAGCAGAGAAGTTCAGCAGGAACTGCAACACCAGAGACTAGGCCGGAACCAGGACTGGAAGTACTTCAGCATGCAGGAAACACTGGAACAGTAGAGATCAGGAACTCAGGAACACATGAGATCAGGAACTCAGGAACACTGGAACAGAGGCCCAGCTATCACTAGCATAGTGATAGCAAGAAGGTCAGAAACAACACGAAAGGGCACTCAAAGGGTGCCCAATCCAGGTTTAAATAGTCAATAAGAGGCGGGCTATCTGCAGACAGCCAATAGAAGCCCCCTACTGGTGACAGACAAGTAACTGCAGCAAATCACGGGCACCGTGATAGTACCCCCCTTTCAAAGACCCCCTCTCCTAGAATAGGGTTTAGGTTTCTGCGGGTAATTGGCATGAAAGGCCCTAGTTAACCTAGGTGCATGAAGGTCCGTACTATCCACCCATGACCGATCCTCAGGACCATACCCTTTCCAATGTACCAGGTACTGTACCCTTCCTCTAAGCCTACGGGAATCAATAGTGCTCTGAACCTCGTACTCCTCCTGGCCCTCGACCTCAACAGGTCCTGGCACCACAGGTGTGGTAGTATAGCGATTGCAAACCAGAGGCTTAAGAAGGGACACATGGAACACATTATGGATACGCATGGATGCAGGTAGGTCTAGTGCATAGGAGACAGGGTTAATTTTGCGAATAACTCTGTATGGACCAATAAACCGAGGAGCCAACTTATTAGACGGAACCTGCAGCTTGAGATTTCTGGAGGAAAGCCATACTCTATCCCCAACCTGAAAGGAAACCGCTGGAAGCCTTCTGCGATTAGCATGGCGCTGATGACGCTGAAATGACTGACCAAGTGCCCTCTGAACTTGTGCCCATGTGGAACGGAGTTGCTCGATATGCTCATCCAGAGCTGGAATCTGTTGCGTCTGAAATGAGTCTGGAAGCAAACAGGGCTGGAACCCATAATTAATCAGAAACGGAGAGCTCCCAGATGAAGAATTGACCGCACAGTTCCTGGCGAACTCTGCCCAAGGCAACAAGTCGGACCAATTATCATGATGGTCAGTAACGAAACAACGGAGAAATTGTTCCAAGCCCTGATTAGCTCGTTCAGCGGCTCCATTGGTCTGGGGATGGTAGGCAGAGGAGAAGGACAGCTGTATGCCCATCTGTTGGCAAAATGCCCTCCAAAATCTAGACACAAACTGGCTCCCCCTGTCAGACACCAGTACCCTAGGCACTCCATGCAACCGGAATACTTCTCTGGCGAACACCATTGCCAATTCCTTCGCTGAAGGAAGACCACGGAGGGGCACGAAATGAGCCATTTTAGAAAACCTGTCCACCACCATGAATATAAAGGAGTACCCCTTCGACATAGGCAACTCTCCCATAAAATCAATGGAAACATGAGACCAGGGGCGTTCGCCATTAGGCACCGGTTGAAGCAAGCCCACAGGGAGATGTCTCGGGGTCTTAGCGCGGGCACAGGTGGCACAGGCATTCGTAAATTCGGCACAATCGTTTCTCATGGAAGGCCACCAAAATAACTGAGAAAGGGACCATAACAATTGGTCTCTACCAATATGTCCCGCAGCCTTAGAGGAATGGTAGGTTTCGAGCAGCCTAGTACGAAATGATTCAGCAACAAAACATTTGCCCACTGGTGTTTCATGGGGAGCGGACCCCTGAGAGGCCAGGATCTCCTCCCCTAGAGGAGAAGTGATACTCGTGCGTATAGTAGCCAGTATTCTATCAGGTTGGATGATAGGAGCTGGTGCTTCCACTCTGTCACTGTCGGCCTCAAATTGTCTTGACAGTGCATCAGCCCTGATATTTTTTGACCCTGGCAAATATGATACAATGAAATTAAATCGAGACAGGAACAGTGCCCACCTGGCCTGACGAGAGGACAATCTCTTGGCCTCCGAGAGATAGGTCAGATTCTTATGATCTGTTAGGATTAAGACAGGATTCTTAGTACCTTCAAGCAAATGACGCCATTCCTTAAGAGCAAGGATAATGGCCAATAATTCTCTGTCACCTATCTCATAGTGGCTTTGAGTGACAGTCAACTTTTTAGAGAAAAACCCACAAGGTCTGAGAGTTCCACCTTTCTCGTGTCGCTGCGAAAGTACTGCCCCGACCCCAATATCTGAGGCATCAACCTCTAACGTAAATGGAAGTAAAGGATTGGGGTGGGATAACACAGGAGCCGCAGCAAATGCCAGCTTCAAATTCTCAAAGGCTTTCTCAGCAGATACCGGCCAACAAGAAGGATTAGCACCCTTGTGCGTAAGATCGGACAGAGGTTTAACAATGGAAGAAAAGTTCTTAATAAACCTCCTATAATAATTAGCGAAACCCAGGAAACGCTGTATGGCTTTAAGACCCTTGGGTTTTGGCCATTGTAGGACAGCTGACAACTTTTCTTTGTCCATGGCAATGCCATCATTGCCAATTATGAACCCCAAGAATGGCACACTGGTTCTATGAAACTCACATTTTTCCATTTTACAAAATAATTTGTTCACACGGAGTCGTAGCAATACTGCGGATACATCTTTGATGTGCTGTGCCATGTTTTGGGAGTAAATCAGTATATCGTCGAGGTACACCACAACACATGTCTGTAACATATCTCTCAGAACATCATTTATCAGTTCCTGGAAAACTGCGGGTGCATTACACAGCCCAAAAGGCATTACTAGATACTCGTAGTGCCCAGCTCGAGTATTAAAGGCAGTTTTCCACTCATCACCTGCTCGAATGCGAACCAGATTGTAAGCGGCCCGTAGGTCCAACTTGGTAAATATCGAAGCGCCCTTAAGCCTGTCAAAAAGCTCGGTGATGAGTGGTATTGGGTATGCGTTTTTTGCCATTAGTTTATTCAAGCCCCGGTAGTCAATGCATGGTCTTAATTCGCCATTTTTCTTTTTTACAAAAAAGAACCCAGCCCCAGCTGGAGAGGTAGATTTACGTATGATCCCTCTAGCAAGGGCATCAGAAATGTAATCCTCCATAGCCTTATTTTCATCACAAGATAATGGATAAGTGCGTCCTTTCGGAGGTACTGCACCAGGCTGCAATTCAATGCAACAATCATAAGGTCTATGCTGGGGTAGCATACTAGCCTCTCCTTTGCTAAAAACATCGCCAAACTGTTGGTACACATCCGGCATAGCAGAGGAGGTGCACATGACCTTAATAGGCTGGATGACGCACTTGTCCATACAAAACTGGGACCAAGCAGCAATTTCACACTTTTTCCAATCGAATTGTGGGTTATGTAACTGTAACCACGGAAATCCCAATATCACCGCATGGTGCGGGGAATTAATCAGTTGAAACTGCTGCTCTTCTCTGTGAAGTGCCCCAATAGTCATAGACAATGGCATAGTTTCAAATATAACCTGAGGCGGTTCTAAGGGTCTACCATCAATCGCTTCAATAGTCAAGGGGTTTTCTCTTTCAATGCGTGGAACTCCGTGCAATTCAGCAAAGGTATTATCCATAAAATACCCTGCTGCACCGGAGTCAACCAAGGCCAAAACCTCCACAGAGCGTTGTGCCCAAGACAATACCACCTGTATGGTGGGTTTCATTATGCCCGACACTGGGGACGATTGTACACCACCTAGGGCCTGTCCCCCAAGATACCCTAGGTGTGTGCGTTTCCCGGACGTACCGGACAGGAATTTAGCAAGTGCCCTTTTTTACCGCAGTATAAACATAACCCTTGTTTTTTGCGATATAGTCTCTCTGCCTTGGATAGTCTAGTGAAGCCTATTTCCATAGGTTCACTTGTTTCCCGTACTGGTTCACTAGACTTCAATGCCAAGGGAGGGATGGGTGGGCAAAACATGCTACTAGGCTCATTATTTTTTGACCGTAACTTACGATCTCTGGCAATTGATCTCTCACGTATTCTGGAGTCAATTATCATAACATACTCAATGTAATCATCTAGATCAATAGGTAGATCTTTAGCAGCGATTTCGTCTTTAATGTGGTCATTCAGGCCTTGAGAGAAGGCTGCCAATAATGCCTCGTTATTCCAACCTACCTCTGCTGCCAATGTGCGGAATTCGATGGCATAGTCGCCCACTGTACGCCTGCCCTGTTGTATCTCCATAAGGCGTTTGGCAGCAGAGGTGGTTCTACCAGGAGGCTCAAACACTGTTCGAAAGGAACGCACAAATTCACTAAAGTTCTTAGTACAAGGTTTAGCATTCTCCCACAAGGGGTTAGCCCAGGCCAATGCTCTGCCAGTGAGCAGTGATATCGTGAACCCCACTTTACTACGATCATTGGGAAATGCGTGTGCCGTCAATTCCATAAAGATTTCGAGTTGATTGATGAACCCTCTGCAGAGACTAGGGTCACCATCATATCTTAGCGGCAAGGGTGCAGAAGCCGTTAACCCTTTAACAGTACCCCCTAGGGGTCTGGTATCACTTTCCGGTGTCTGACTTGGCGAGACCACCGGGCTAGAGCTAGATTGGTCAGCAGGTACCGTGCGTTCAAGGATCGTTTGAATTGCAACTGCCAACTGATCCAAACGTTGCTCGAGCACATCCATCCTCCAATGGATATTCTGTGCGTTACCTTGACCCTTGCTGTCTGAGGTCATGGCCCTTTCGTACTGTCACGGTTTATTATGACTCTCAGACACAAGTTTTAGGTAAAAAAAATCAATTTTATTGAAATAATAAATGATAACTTAGGATGGCAATAACATACATATATATATATACAGAATATAGCACAGACAGAAGGCAGACTCTACCGGTCCTGTCAATATACCGGACAGGACAGTCTTTAGGCTCTACCGGCCTTGCCAATACCGGGTAAGGCAACCTGCAAATGGAATAGCATAACGGTTATACCGGCCTTACCAAATTACCGGGCAAGGCAGCCTCAATAGATACACAATGTAGGCTCTACCGGCCCTGCCAATACCGGGTAAGGCAACCTCAGATGGAATGTGGTAAAAGGTTCTACCGGCCTTACCAATACCGGGCAGGGCAGCCCAGAGATAATAGCAGCAGTCAGATGGAACTGGCAAATTAGCAGAATCGTTAAGCAGCAAGGCTTTGGAGCAAACCAGCGTCCGCACGCTGGAAACAACACTGAATAGTATAGCCGTTAGGCTTAGCGAGCAAACCAGTGACCGCACACTGGAGTAACAAGCGAGTAGTATAGCCGCAAGGCTTAGGAGCAAACCAGCGTCCGCACGCTGGGACCAACACAGATTAGTATAGCTGATAGGCTTTGGAGCAAACCAGTGACCGCACACTGGTGTAACAAGCGAGTTTGTATAGCCGCAAGGCTTAGGAGCAAACCAGCGTCCGCACGCTGGGACCAACACAGATTTGTATAGCTGAAAGGCTTTGGAGCAAACCAGTGACCGCACACTGGTGTAACAAGTGAGTTTGTATAGCCGCAAGGCTTAGGAGCAAACCATCGTCCGCACGCTGGGACCAACACAGAATTGTATAGCTGATAGGCTTTGGAGCAAACCAGTGACCGCACACTGGTGTAACAAGCGAGTTTGTATAGCCGCAAGGCTTAGGAGCAAACCAGCGTCCGCACGCTGGGACCAACACAGATTTGTATAGCTGATAGGCTTTGGAGCAAACCAGTGACCGCACACTGGTGTAACAAGCGAGTTTGTATAGCCGCAAGGCTTAGGAGCAAACCAGCGTCCGCACGCTGGGACCAACACAGATTTGTATAGCTGATAGGCTTTGGAGCAAACCAGTGACCGCACACTGGTGTAACAAGCGAGTTAGTATAGCCGCAAGGCTTGGGAGCAAACCAGCGTCCGCACGCTGGGACCAACACGGAATTGTAGCAATGTCACCAACGCGACCAGGCAGAAGGTCGCCAGGATACTGAAGACAGGTGATGAGATGACAGGAACCAGCAACGATCAGTCAGGTCAGAAAACAGCAGAGAAGTTCAGCAGGAACTGCAACACCAGAGACTAGGCCGGAACCAGGACTGGAAGTACTTCAGCATGCAGGAAACACTGGAACAGTAGAGATCAGGAACTCAGGAACACATGAGATCAGGAACTCAGGAACACTGGAACAGAGGCCCAGCTATCACTAGCATAGTGATAGCAAGAAGGTCAGAAACAACACGAAAGGGCACTCAAAGGGTGCCCAATCCAGGTTTAAATAGTCAATAAGAGGCGGGCTATCTGCAGACAGCCAATAGAAGCCCCCTACTGGTGACAGACAAGTAACTGCAGCAAATCACGGGCACCGTGATACCTCTTTATCGTTTGGGTCCATCTGTTGAAGCTTTGTGCCATACCTGAGCGGCTGGAAGATTGAAATACCAGAGGAGTGAGCCTAGGTGGGAGTGGGCATTTTTGTGTCCCATACTCTGATTCAGTCTGCCTTGCACATAAATGCCTGGAAGACCAACACACATTGTGTGCACCCTAAAAAGGGGGGACACATGGAAATTTAACCAATTTTGAAGAACATAATACTCTATGAAGCACCCCTCTCTTGCCCTTTCCCTTAGTCTTTAGTATTAGCATAAGCACACATCAGCTGCCTGTGCCAGCTGCTAGTGCTGTCAGCATACCTTCTTCACCTAAAGCATAGATGGCAAGTGCGACAGTAGGGGATCCTCTGTCACATCTGTCATCATCGCCAACAACTCCAACTCTCATAGAGCATCAGCAGCAAGGTATTGGTGGTGGTGGTGGTAATGACTCTGAGATGATGGCAGAGCAGCTGAAGTGGAGGAGAAAATGAGGGCCTTTTTAGCAGAAAGCAAAAAGGAATGGGATGCAGATCTGCAAATGGGGATGGATATCACCACCACTACCAGCAGTGATATTTCTGAGTTTGCTGTTGCTGTAATTCCTGCTGCTGCTGAGTTGCAAGGGCCAGATGATGTTTTGTTTCAGAAGCAGGCTGATGTGCCACAGACCACCATGGTGACAGTGGGAATGGGTTGCAGCAGTAGTGATGTGGGACTAGGATGGGTTTCTACTTGCCAATGCCAGCAATAATCCTGGTCCTTATGTTGATTCAGACAGAGCCACAGCAGCAGAATCAACCTCTGCCCCAACCAGTTAAAGGTGGTGGTTATATTTGTGCTTATCACTTAATATGAGATCAGATGTAGCAAGTGTGATTCTTCCCAGTCCTTTCCTTCTTTTCACAATGTTTCCACAAAATGTGCACATTCCAGATTTTGATGACAAATGCATAGTTCCTTAATGCTCTGCAGTGAAAATATTTCAATACCCATGGTTTTAGAGGAGGTGCATACAGGAGAAGAAGCATAATTGGCTAACTTATGCTTGCCAAATTTCTCATTAAGAGGTGGGGGCTTTTTGTGGTGCTACTGATGCCTCATTTGCATTATGGCTAGTAGGGTGTGGACCCATCATCACACTACCACCTGTCTCATGTCACCTCTGCCACTGGCTCCACAAACACCACAAGAGTCTGTGGGGATAATGATCCCATTTCCATGCAGCAGACTAACCTGATGCTCAGATGAAGGATTAGATCATGAGCAAATACCATAATGTTACCAGTGAGTGGGTGCTACTGGGTGTCTTAATGTTTCAGGTGGTGGCTTATCACTAACAACAACTTCTGCTAACAGTAGGTAAGTAGTAAAAATTATGCATATTTCATGATGATTAATAGGAAGGCATACTACACAAATTATTTGCATTGCCATTTATGATTTTAATATATAACCTTGCATAATAATAATAATAATAATAACATTAATAACAAAAATGCTCATTATTCTGAAGTAGTAATAAATAGGGGTGGGCGAAAGGTCCCAACGTGTTCTCTCAAAAAAATCCAGGAAAACCACATGGTTGTCCACTTTTTCACTGGAAAATATGCTTTAATATCTTTGCCGTTTTCTCCCATTGCCAAAACTTTTTCGCAATTTTTTCAAAGGATAGCAAGTTTTCGCCACTTTAATTACATGTTTTTCTCCTTTTCTCTATAAAAACATGACGTTTACCAAGAAGTAAAACACAATACAAGCAGCTACAAAGAGAAAGATGCTAGGCTGTTGCGCTGTGAGTTAGTAGCAACAATGAGTGAGGAGAGGCTCATAGAGACTGCTATCACTATGAGCAACTTTAATAACAATAAAAGGAGGAGCTGAAAGTTATGTGTCCAGTGAGTCTGATGATGAGGAAGTGACCACTACCAACATTGAAGGGTCCGAATGCCCTGATTCCCCAGACCCAATGATAGCCAGTCCTAGGGATCTTGGGGAAATGTGTCAAGAGCAGAGGATGAAGAGGGTAGTAGTGTGAGCAGGACAGGTCAGCTGTCTGGGCCAGCTACCATTGCTGTGCCTTCTGCCAGTGCTGCACCTGCTAGGGTGTCTAGTGATTCTCAGGAGGGGGGAAGGAGAAGATGATGCTAAGTGTAACAGCAGGGGACCCTAAGTGAGGGAAGGGGCTGAGCATACTACTAGTGAGGAGGAAGACTCAGGGACTGAAATTAATGTGTTTGATTTTAGTATTAGTAACAGTGATGGTGCAGCAGATGGTGGGACTAGTGTTACTACAGTAAATCCTACTACTGATGCTAAGGTGGTAGGTGAAGTGCTGCAGAGCAGCCAGACTAGCAGTCAAGAGAGCTCACAATATTCACCTAACCCTGGGAATCCCCTTACCCTCACGGCATTGTCCAGATGGAACATGACCCTGGAGAAGGCAGAACTGTTGTCTAGAAGCAATAATATGACTACTACCATGTGCACAGATCAGCTGCCTGTACCTGTTGCTAGTGCTGCCATTATGCTGCCTTCTTCAGGGCAACAAGAGATGGCAAGTAGGACAGTAGGGGACCCTCTGTTACAGTTCTCATCACCTCCTGCAACCTATGAGACTTCTGTAATAGATCAGCAGTAGCAAGGAGGGATTGGTGGCGGTGGTGATGATTGGGCAGAAGCTGGGGTGTAAGAGATATTAATGGTCTTTTTAGCCCAAACCAAGAATGGGGGACATGGATAGGGATGGGGATCACCACCACCAGCTGTTAGCTTTTGGAATTTGCGGAGTTTGCAACTGCTGTAATTCCTGCTGCTGCAGAGTTGCAAGGCCAACAGGATGCTGAGGAGCAGGCTAGTGTAATACAAACTGTGGACACAGTGGGATTGTGGTCCAGTGATAAGGGACTATGACAGGCTCCACTTGAAAGCAACAAAACTCATGGTCCTAGTTCCAGTGCTGATTCTGAGGCAGTAGCAGCAAGAGCAGCAACATCATCCTCTACCTCAGCCAGTCAAGGGGAATGTGGAGAAGAAAGAGGCCATTCTTCTCCACCTTTCCTCTCCCCTCTTGGAGCGGGACTATTATTTTCTTGGAGCAAGGACAGTGTAGTCATCGGTGACAGCAATGTGCCCAATTTGTGATAAATCAGTGAAAAGGGGAAAGGAAGAAACACACCTTGACACAACTGTCCTGATATCACACATGATACACAGACACCATGACATTTATGTGAAACATGTTAAAGTCAAACACCCACCAAAGAAACTGGGCACCGCTGTTGTACCCCCTGACTCTCCCCAAAGGCAACAAAAGGCCAGGCAGTAATCAAAGATTAGGAAGAATAGAGAAACCCAGTCAGAGTCTGAAAGTTTGATGGCGAGATAAACATTGTTGCCAGTCCTTCCCTTATCTACCACTCACACTGTGCACATTCTAGTTGCTGATGAGAGGCACAGTTCCTGCTCTCAAGGGAAGCATTTCTATTCTAGTAACCACACACACATATGATTTTGGAGGAGGGGCAGGCAGAGATGCATTATTGGCCAACTTCTACTTTTTTCCCCATATACCTGAAAGGTTGGGGGATAGTTGTGGTGCTGCTACTGCCTTAGGCGCATCACTGGAGCTAGTAGTGGCAAGTGGAACCATGATCATCCATCACCTATGTTACTGCTGTTACTGCTATTGTTGATCCCATTCCTTTTGAGCTACCAGTATCCTACTGGTTAAACAACTCAGCAGCAGGAACAGCAATTGCAAATTCTGCAATGACACCAGGGCATGTGACAGTGGCCAGTGGCCAATGGTCACCACAACATGACCTGCTTGTACAAGGCCAGTAGGGTATTTTTTTTCTCAGGGCTTCTTAAAAAAAACCCAGAAGCATATAAAAAATTGGGGGGGGGGGGGGGGAAGGCTTGCTTCTAACAAGCCTAAATCCTACAAATCACTGATTCCTCAGGGCTTGTGCCAAACAACTCTAAGTCCTACAAATTAATTTTTTTCAGTGCATGGGCCTAATACAAGCCTAAGTCCTACAACACATCAATGTTTCCTCTGGTCTTGGGCCTAACACAAGTCTAAGTCCTACAAATCAATGTTTCCTTGGGGCTTGGACCTCTAACAAGTCTAACAAATCATCCTCTACAAAATTCTCCACCGCATCAAGTATCAGTCTGACACAGTCACAGTTTAAGTCAGAGAGTACCAGTCTCTGTCATGTTACTTTTGAATTTCTCATTTTATTTCATTTTAAATGTTTTTTTTATTAACTGTCCCCCAAATACCAGTTTACAAACCCCACCCCCTGTTCAACTGATTCTTTCCTCAGACTCCACCCATCAACACAGGCACCCTCCTCAGACCCCTTTTATATCATGCCTTATGGGGGGGGGTGTTATTGTGTTTATTTTTTTTTTTTTTTTTTAGTAACTGCCCTCCCAATCTCAGTAAACAATCCCAGTAACAACATGTTACACTGTTACTCACTAGCTAGTTCAAGTCTCTGTTTTTGTTATTGTATGGTGGCTTCCTCAAAAAATGTTAACTGCTCATATAAGTTACATATTTCCTGACCTGGTGATAAAGATGCCCCAACCAAAGCCTTCCAGTCAATCATTGTATACTCATTCATGGCTTTTCATTTTTAGGTGGCGATGGGGTAGGTTGTTACTCTCCTATATGTAAAATAATGCATTATGAGCATTGTATAGGTATCTAAAATGTGCAAACATTTTGGAGGTGATATTTAGCAATTCTCTAAGGGTTTCAGATTCTGAAAGGAACTGAGTCACAACTAAATTAGGACATGGGTAAAAAGGGTACATGTACCATATATTCTATTCTCAAGGCAGCTATTCTGTTTGCATCATTATCAACATACATAACGGGGGTACAAGCCATTCACCTATCACCTATTGCAGTTTATTTAATATATTTACAGATTTGTGTGGTTGTCTCTCATAAAGCTGTATTCATAAGGTAGCATGATTATGATAATGATGATATGCTCTACACTGCTGCTGCCCTTTAATAATAGTGCCAGAGTCAGAGGCAACATCAGTGGAGACCTGATGTTGCATTCTGTTTTGCTCACTGATAGGAAGGAAACCCAGTGAGCAGTGACAGTCATATAGTCTGTACTTTAGCCACCTGAACACATAGAACACATATATATTGTCAGGTGATTGGTCTTGCCATATGATCTTTTCAGCCCTTTGGCCATCATGCTAAGCATATCCTTGCACAACTCTTGTACAGTCATCCTTGAAATAGAATTGTGATTGGGATATGCTAGCAGAGTGCAACACATGAGTTACTTAAAACCCTCTGTATTCTATAAAATACAGCAGCATATCAACAGATACATTTTGGGAAATGTGTCATTTCAGGTGTGAAATTTTGGATTATATTTGGGAAGTTGTAACTCTTTAAAACTCTGTAAGTGTGGTTTGGCAGTACATAGTGTAACTGTATAACTTCATTGCTATCTTTATTTTCTGATCTGCTGTTTGATTTAACCAGATTATTAATGTTTTTTATAACTTTCTCCACTTTTTCTGGAGTGTGTCAAAGATGTCTCAGATTGCTGTTCATCATGCCTTTTCAAGCTTGTTTAATTTCAGATTCTATGTTTCTTTTTGGCCTTGCAATTTGGAGTTCTTTCAGATACAGATCAGATACACCAGCATTTCTTGGGTTCTTTTCCTAACTGGCCTTGTTTGGATTCTTCTAATAATAAATGTGTTTCTTAACATGTTCTTGTTCTTCCTGCTTAGTCTAGATTTCTTTCACAAACTTAGCTGTCAAAACCTCATCTCCTTTTTCCTACTATTTTTTATTATAGCTAGAATGTTGGCCCAAGGAGAAATTTGATTACCTTTTTTAACTAGCTGAAACACAATTGGAGATGACTTCAACAGGTTTTTATTTGCTTTCCTCTGGATATACAAATATATATATGACAATGGTTTAAACTGATGACCTTATGTCTTTATTAATTATCATCAGCTATGTAATTTTAAATGTTCATGCTTTTTTATCCTGAATGTTTCACGTTACAGCCCTGAGTGACAAAGAGCATTGTTTTGTTGACATTATACGTCTTGCTTTATTATGCGTCTCTATTTTAACCTTACCCAGTAGTGCTGCTCTTCTGAAGATCCTTTTTGTTTTCATGTGACTCATTTGTGTTGAATGTCATAGTCTTACCTGCAGTAGCAAAGAATGATTTATGCAATAGTGTGTACACTGTTCAGTCTGTTTCATTAATATTCAAATTTGTTTTTTTCCCAAGAGATTGATGGTTCTTCAAATAAGGCTTGAACAATGTTTTCAATTTAATGCTAAATTTGCATGGATCTGAAATGTAAGATTACAAGACTTAAAAGACCAACTGAATACACTTTCCTGTATGCGATTTCCAAGGATTTTGTGCATGTAACAAAGTTTGGCAGGTTTAATATGGTACATCATATGACTTCAGTTCTTTTCAAGAAAACAAAAAGGACATGTCAGCATGGCAAATTTGCTTTTCTAAGGGTATACTTTTTTGCACAGATTTTTGACTCTTTTATAAAAACTCAGCAAGTGTAGAATGGTAATAATAGCGGGAAAACTGTCACTTGTTTGCTTTAAAAGCATAACTTGTAATAGTGTAGGTGGTGGTAGTGACAGCAGCAGGTGTGGGCACTCTATGACTCTTGTCATCTCCAAAAACTATGAGTCATACTCTTCCATTTGAATTTGCAGAACAGTAGCAGGAGCCATGGGAATACAGAGAACCCAGCGCTTCTACTGCTGCTAGTCATTGCACCAATCAGACCTGTGGTTATGCTTTTGATTGCAAAATGTTTAGCTTTTAGGTAGACATCTTAATCTGAGGGGTTGCTGAGGGGCTACTGCTGCTACTACTGGGGCTTGATGTAGCAATTGTACTATAATTAGGTGTCATAAGTGCTGCACTTCCAATAGCAACAGAAACACTCAATGTAGCTAGGATTGTGAATGTAGGTGAACTGTCTTACTGATTACTCAATAATTGTGTTTAGCTGGGACTTGGAAGAGGTGACAATGCTGATGTGATGACTGATGGGATGATTGTGTACTTTTAGGCATCTTTACTTGTCCAGAGTCAGACATTCAAATTGGTTTCTCAAATGATTTATAAACCAGCATAATGCTCCTTACCAGTATTTTCCTGTCAGCAACTGTTCTGGCCATGTCAAAACCTTTCTTCCACTCTCAACTACATCTGTATCAGAAGAAGAGGATAATTTTAGATAGATATATTGTAGATCCACATTATTATCATTAACTTCTTCTCCGCTACGTTTATATACCTTTAGGCTTTTTGATGTCTTAAAAATATCTTTATTACTTTTCTACTTAGAGAGATTTTCAGAACATTCACTAGTACTTTAAGGACAGGTGTTATACTTGTTGTTCTGACACAGCAGTTGGTTGAACAGATACAACTTCCTCCACTATGCCATCAATACTAGAATACAGCTTGCTGCAACCTTCAGTGTTTTTACATATTTCATTAATATTATTGGATGTGTAGAAACTTTTTTTATGTCAGTTTCTCCAATAGTTTCATAAGAAGGAGAAAGATCATCATCTTTTATTACACATGCTGCAGCAACAATGATTGCAGTCAGTTTTACCACTTTAATAAAACATGCCTGTTCTGGTCCTACTACTTTTCCATACCCCTGCCCTAGTTACTGGACATTATCAACGTAATAGTGAAGTAATCACCACCCTTGAACTGTCGCACACAACTTAATTATCTTGAGAGTTTCCCCTGATTAAACATCTTTGGATTCTTCAAGGTAGAGTAAATCATTGTATAAAACTTATCTTTTATTTTACATCTAAAAAAATAGGATATTTTGTCTGACCTTTCAGTCACAATCTGGTACTTTCATCAGGGAATCATGTTTACAGAACACCCTCCTTTATTACATTTATATAGCCTGATTGTTAAACTTGGCACCAACACAGCATTTGTTTAGTCTCCACAGTAAACATCAGCAATCCCCTGGCCACCAAGATCAATTTAATGTGCAATCATAAGATCAATTAAAATCAATTAAAATTCAATAAAAAATGCTGCATATGATTATAGATAATTATAACAAATCAAATATAACTAATTAGGCTAAATCATGTATTTAAACGTTTCTCAGTCATAGTTATCAGCTTGTAAATTCAGAACATTCCCCATTTAGATAACTGTAATGCTCTATGACAACCTCCCATGGTACCAATTCCAAATGGGCAGCATTTTAGATCATTATGGTTCTATTCAATGAAATACTTAGCCACCAGGGATTTCTTTAACTCCTTCCTTCCTAGTGTTCCATTTAATCCCTGTATAATAGAGGACCTCAGCCTTTCCCTAAAGGGTGTACTTGTTTTGCCATCATAGCTTAAATTACAGGAACATATTAGGTTTATCACAAACGCAATGGTACAGGTTATATTGTATTTTATATATATCCATATATATATTATTTTTACAGTAAAGTACATAATATAATTGTTTGCATATGTCTTGCCCTTTACAAAATACTGTGTCATAGAAGTCTCTCTCTCCGGCATCTGTCATTGTCAGCCACAGTCATAGCTCACATCAGGGTCCCTGACTATCACTTATCAGTCAAAATATATTTTTTTAAATTAACTGTTATTATTTCCAACTGTCTAATAATAAATAAGAAAAATAAAAAAACTGCTTCTGCCCCTCTTTGCCTGTATTTTTTTGTAGAAGTCAGTGTCAGTTGTACAGTCTGTGTCTTACATGTCAGTCTACAAAGTTTATCTGTCAGTCATAGAGGTTAATCTAGCTCATGAAGGAAAGATCACCTGCCTGCCTCTTCTCAGTCAGACAAGGTTTGGGGATTCTGATTTTTCACACTCCCCTCCTATAATAGAGAGAACAATTTGCCTGCCCAAAAGACTAAAATAAACTTCTATCAACTTTTTTTGCAAATATTATTTAGTTGCAGCATTATGCAGATTTCTCTTTCTCTAACAAACACAGAATGGCATGCTGTGGGAATCTGATACCCCTTTTATACTATCCCTCTAAGCAGTCAAGAAAAGAAGGGGAACTCTCCATGTTGGGGAATCAATTCTTACAGTTGATTTCAATGCAATGATGAAGTTGGAAAAAAAAAAACCCATGGAATTATCACTTTTTGTGAAAAATGTTTCACCTGTTCAGCTTTTTTAAGGTGAAAAATGTCACCCATGCCTAGTTCCAATAATAATATGGTCCCTTCATGTTCCCATGAAAAAATCTGCAAAAACCATGTTGTCTGATTTAAATACAGCAATTAAAATTTTTGCCGTTTTCTCCCATTGGCAAAAATTCTTCTGCATTATTTCAATGGCTAGAAAGTTTTTTCCTCTTGATTAACATGTTTTTCACCTTTTCGTTATAAAAATGTGCTATTTTCCAAGGAATGAAACACAATAGAAGAAGCTACAGAGTGCGAGAGACGTGTTGTGATGTTCTACTGTGCGTTAGTAACACAGTGTACCCTATTCCCACTTTTTCTTCCATTCATGAACAAGCAATAGCAGCACAGTGTACCATATTCCCACTTTTTCTTCCATTCATGGGCAAGCAATAGTAGCATAGGGTACCATATTCCCACTTTTTCTTCCATTCATGGGCAAGCAACTGTTTGATCCAGAACTGGAGAAAGGTATTAGCCCCACTGCTTTGGGCAGGAGTGTTCTGTTGCTACAGGATAACCCTAAGTAACCTTTCTTTCTGTAGAGATCTTGCAACTTTATGCTATTCCCACAAGTCCAGGTATGAACCCAAGGCTCCTACCCTCTCCACAAGCAAGGTACTCCCTGCTATGAAATCCAACCAAGTATATAGGTGGGCAATAAATCTACCCAAAACACCCCCCTTTAAAAAAACTACTTCCACAACACTTATGGAGTTCCTGTCCACTTCAGGTGATCGATGGACATATATGGCTCCTTCAAGGAATGCTGACTGTCTCGATGGTGGATCTGTTAGTTTTAAGAGTGATTTTGGAAGGTTACTGCATGAATATCAAATCCCTAGCTCCTCCTTGTTTTTTCATGTCCACGGTAGATTTGTGGGCCCTGTTGTTCCTAGAGGTAGTGACTTTCCCTATGAGATTCATGGGATTTTATTCCAACCTTTTTATAGTTCTCTAAAAGGATGGTGGCTGTTGTCCTATCATGAACCAGAAGCATCTCAATATCTTTGTTCATACACCTTGGTTCAAGGTGGAGTCTTTGCATGCTATCAACCCCCGCCAGGAGCCCAAGAGAGTTTGGGACTTCTCTGGATATCAGACAGTAATCTGCATATTCCTATTTATGCAGATCATCAGGGTTTACTTATATCTTCATCGTCAGACAGTGTGTCCATTCTGGAACAGCATAGCTGTTCTCTGGTAGCATTACAGGTTCTGGTCTTTCTCAGGATGAGATTCAACACTCTTCACAGATGATACAACACAGAAATAAGGGGTCAATCATCTGATAACCCTTGGTCCCTTGAGGGTTAAGTATTCATTGCCTTCTTGAGTTCAAATAGTTGATAAATCTCTGTCAATATGAGCTATGTAATTTTGATGCATTTCAGTTCATGAATATGTGAATCGCAAAACATAGGAGTAATTTTGTCTACTGAAATAATATGCTTAAAAAAAGAGGAAGATACAAGTTCAGTACTTTAACTACAAATGATTGAATAACATCAATATGGATAGATACAATGTATCTTAGAGCCCTATGGGTGGAGGTAGAGATGAAAGAATGGAGTAGTATAAAGAGGATGTGATTCTGATGTACGAATTGACTGTTTTGTTCATAATAGTTTGATAAAGTGGAGGGTGCATATGCCACAAAATGTGTTACTTTGTGAACTAATTTAATTATTTTATAGATGCTTGTTAGCATCATATATACTTTTAAATACATTTGATATTTTTGAGTACATCAGAATATCATCCCTTTCTTTTTGAACGACTACACACATCAAGGAGAGAAGACCTGGGACAGAGGACACTGGTGTGTGTTTGAGCAGGGACAAGCCAATATCCCTGTATGCAGTATACCTGTGGAACAAAGGCACTGGTAGGAAGAGCTCTGTGAGTTTCTTTATAATTTTGAGAAGATTTGCACTTTGAGAGCTCTGTTGTTGCTTTCAAGAATATATACTTGCACCTTCTTTCTTTTGGCTTCACAGATGAATCTGTCTGCCAGAGTACAAAGTTTAGATGTTGTCCTGGCAGGTGTTTCAAGCCTTAGCTTACCCATCAGTGATGGTTCAGTAATACATGAAGATGCTGGGGTATTTAGTCTCTACCTTGGAACAAGTTCTGTTTGCCCAATTTCACACTAGGGAACTGCAGCTGAATACTCTCAGGAACTGGTATAGACAGCAGTGTCATCTCTCCCATGTGATGTCTGTCTCAGCCCAGGGCCTTTGAACTGACAGCTAAACTCTTCAGTCCATCAATATTTTGTATCATTGATTGATTTGCCTAGTTCTTCTGCATTGGTTCCTGTTACTCTGGGGTCTGCCTATGTGGATCAAGTGTAACAACATAATGTTAGTGGCTTGTGTTAACCACCAATGATGAACCAGATGTGTATCCATGTGCTCAGAAGTAGGGATGGGTGGAATTTTTCACCTCAAACCATAATCGGCAAATAATGGCACTTCCCACAAGCAATTTCCAGAGAAATGTGCTGTTTTTCTACTTTTTTTACCTAGCTCATTCCATTGTAATCAATGGGAATTTAATTTATATGCAACACATAGCAAATGTTATTTTATTTCCCAAAGGCATAGTATAAAAGGGGTATTAGGGAGCCTGTAGAATGTGGGGAAGCAGTTGAACAGGGATTTTTTGGGGGGCTTGTTTCCTGGAATTAAGGGGAGGGCAGTTAATAAAAAATAAATACAAAAACAAAACAAAAATAAGACATGGTATAAAAGTGGTCTGAAGAGGGTGCCTGTGCGCTATTGTAAGCTGATAGGTTAGCTTGATAAGGAAGGAGTCCTACCGAGAGGAGACAAGCTGCTAGTAATATAAATAACAATGAGCAACAAGAGACAATACAAGCTTTCTTGCTGGGTAGGCCTCAGTGAGCAAGAAGCTGGGGAGTGCGGGCTAGAGAGCAATGCTGAGGAGCGTAGGATGCTCTAGAGATGCCTTGCTTCAGCCAAGGCTGGGTTAAAGGTACATGCCATGAAGCCTGATAGCAGGATGACACCTCTAGATACAGACAGCTACTCACTGAGACAGGAAACAGGGAGTTGAACCTACCTGCAACTGTATTTATCTGTGTTGCAAACACAGGGACACAGAACAGACACTAAGGAGTCAAGCAGGAAGTCTTTGACATAGGAGGCCACAGGAACCGACAACCAAGGGTTGAATACAGGGATGCATGACTAGTCAGACTCGAAGGGTTTGAATGAGGCGGGGTATAGTTGCACTCGACTGGCAGTGGAAGGTCGTAGAACTGGAGACAAGGTTGAAATCAAGTGAGCAAGACAGAGCCAAAGGAAGAGACAAAGAATAGTCTAGTAGGCTGGGGTCGAGAACATCGGACAAATGAAGTACTGGAGGAACAAGCAGACTGATACTTCACATGACTTGTAGGACTTGTGGTTAGAACCAAAGCCCTGAGGAAACATTGATTTGTAGGACTCAGACTTATTAGAGGCACAGGACCTGAGGAAACATTGATTAGTTGTAGGACATTAGACTTGTGTGAGGCCCAAGTTCTGAGGAAGCATTGATTTGTAGGAGTTAGGCTTGTTAGAAACAAGCCCCCTATTTTTTTTTTTTTTTTATCAAGAACAATCCCTGAGGAAAAAACTACCCTACTGGCCTAGTGCTAGCAGGTCATGTTGTGTTGGACAGTGGCCATTGTCAAAATCCCCTGTGTAACTGCAGAATTTGTGACTGCTTTTCTTGCTGCTGCTGGGTTGTTTATTCAGCAGGATTAGGCATCTCAATGGATAAGTTCAACTTGTCACTACTAGCTTCAATTATGATCCTCCTGAGGCAGTAGCAGTACCGTTACTTGCCCCCATCACTTCAGGTATGTGTGGAGAAAAGAAAAGTTGTCAATAATGCTTCTCCACCTGCCACTCCTCTAAAATCATGGGTGTGTTGTTAGAATATAACATTTTCTCTTGAGAGCAGGAACTGTGCCTCTCATCATCAGCAGCTGCAAAGTGCAAAGTGTAGGTGATAAATAAGGGAAGGACTGGGAACAATGGGCACATCTGGACTTACATCAAACACCTGGCATAAATGTAATCAAACACCATGATGCTTAGGGTCCCCAATGTGAAATTATCCTACCAGTAACCAAGTACTGCTGCTGTCACTATGTCTTTTGACCAGTCCCCACTAAGGACATGTGACTAGGGATGGGCAAACATTTTTGCCTCAAACTGAAATTGGCAAAAAATAGCATCTTCCACCTGGTGAAAAATTTCCAGCAAAAAGTGCCATTTTTTTCGCCTAGCTCATTGCATTATAATCAATGGGTATATAATTTTTTCTCCACCACACAAAAGTTTTCTCTAGTTTTCTACAGCCATATACAAGGGTGTCAGGCCCTCACAGAATGCCATTCTGTGTTTGTAAGAGGAGAGAGCAGCATGTTTTTGAGCTAGAGAAGATATGCAAATAAAGAGGAAATTAAGCTTAGTTTAGGGAGTCATTTAGGCAGGACATTTGTTCTCTGTAGTAGGGGAGTCTGGGGGCACAATGGGAGGGAAGAAGGGAGGAAGGTGGTTGACCCAAAATACCCCAAAATTTTGTGTGACTGACTGGCAAGACACAGGCAGCTGGGGTTCAAATTGCTTGCTTATTTTGCTTTTATTATTTCTCTGCTGGGGAAGTCTGGGAAAAAAGTTATATATATATATGACTAACTGTAATAAGATAGGGTGGACAAATTAAAATAAATACATAAATAAAATACATAAATAATTAAACAAATAAATAGAAGGCTATTGGTTAGCCTGAAATTGTGGGACGGCCTTTTAACACATAAAGAGGCTTACCATAAGCCTCCTGGACGACCGTTCTTCTAACAAGAAGCGTGGTCGTCTTGAGTAGAAACCTGAAAGCAGAGGTTACAAGAAGTCATGTCATACGTGACCACGTTAGTAAACTTCTGGTTTCATACCAGCACACTCGGAAATAGTCTGCCCTACACTGGGGATAAGAGACAAAGTACAATAGTCAGTACTGGTTTACAACTACACCATTTACAGAGGGGAAAAATATTGTATTATTGCTATATATATATATATATATATATATATTTGGTTTTCCTTTTCTCAAATGATAACTATTAAGAGAAGAATAAGAACTACATATTCCACAGAGTCACTTTATTCATTTTCATTTTAAGAAACAATAAGAGGGAATCCTAAGAATTAAGTCTACTGGCCCATGTACATTTTTCAATAGGAGGCTATTTCTCAAACATGATATCACACCCCTCTGGCCAAAATATAGTTGGAGCCTCCTGTTCTGTACAAGTTAGGACTTCACCTGTCATACCCACTCATTAGGCCAAGTACTACTTTCTGAGACAGACTTAGGCCAGCGTTTCCCTGCCTATCGTCTAGGCTATACCCCCCTCAGGTCAAATCATACTTAGCATCCTGCAATAAGCTACTTGGCAAGAGTTAGGGTCTCACCTATCACCAAAAGCCAGATTATTTCTAATTTTTATCTATACCTTTCTATCTATATAGTGAGGAATGGACCAGTAGCAAAGTAACTAGACCAGTATAATTCTGCTTTCAGAATTTAAGAATGTAGTTTATGTTTTCTAGAACATCAAAGGGACACTTAGAGTGTCAATGAGATCGGAAGATTATGAGATTCCCTTCAGTCAAGGATCACCAAGTTTAATTTCACAACATTCTAGTCCACCATCTTATAAATTATGGAATGTAGTAAAAATTATGGCTGAACTACAGCTCAGAAAGCAGAATTGTGTAAATTGTTATTTTCAACACCCCAAAATTCCAGACCATTACTCAGTCCCTCTACATCCCAACCCCAAATATCTGTATTAGCAGAGATCAAAGCTTCATTAGCCACCTTAACAGCATCAGTGACTTCCATCCATTCTCAGATGGATATGAATAAACTAGCCATTATAGCTGCTCACATGGGCAAATATCAGGGCTGGACCAAGCCCAAGGGCAATCAGGGAATAATACCCTAGTCAGTGGTCATTTTGTAATTTCACCAGCACACTTCATTCTGGCACATGCTAAAAAAGACATACTTGAGGGTAAGGAAATTAACTTGGTTTCTCTATTAATTTCCTCCCAGGATGGCATTGAAAATAGGGCCATTTTCTGAGAACAGGTTTCAGTGCTCCTCAAAGCACGAGATCCTAGATTGGGGAATAAAATATACATAGCAGAGTTTGTCTTAGCCTTTAGTCTGTTTAGAGATGTAATTTGCTCAGCACATCCACATTGTAGGGAGGACGTAGACTCATACATGTATAGGGTGGTTGAGCTAGGGCATAATCATGGTGGTCACGACTTTTACGATTATCAACATTCCTTTGCAGCTAAGGTGGCAGTGGCACAAGTCCAACTTAATTACATCATCAACTGAAGCCAGTTGGACATGGAATTATTTTGTTGCCATTTTGCAGGATTACAGGCTCCAACTTACTCACTCTCTGTCAGCAGAGCATACCACCAACTTTTGCCTTACTACAAGCTCCCCCTACATGTTCCACCACTCAAGCAATCAGTCAGCCAACCTATAATACCCCAGCCATTCCACCAGGTAAATCACAAGATAGGTTGAGGAGGCCGATAGCGTACTTAGGCAAATCACAGATTTGTAATAATTTCAATGCTACAGGTTGCTTATTTATCCAAAAACTATGTGTCCACAATGACTGTATACTAAACAATGACTAGTCGTAGTCAGCATATAAGCGTTAGTACCTTAAGTCTTAACTTTTGCCTGGTTTGGTGGAATTCCTAGTCACAGGTTTTTCAGAGGGTTTTCATTCCGGGCTAGTAGCATTTTCAGATAAATTGTTGTCTGTAGAAATAGAGAAAGGTTATGTCATTGGGCCTTTTCATAAATCCCTTTTGCTACATGGTGAATCAATCTGATAGGTGTCACCAAAGGGAAGTTTTTTGAAAAAACAGAGGTTAATCTATGATTTGTCAGCACCTCAGTCATCTTCTGTTCCAAGCATAAGTTCACTAATAACATCAGAGGAATTCTGCCTTACCTATGCCTCAATGGACGATGCAATCCAGCAAATCATACTAAGCAGAAGGGGTACTTGGCTATCCAAAGCAGTTGCTACCTCTACATCTCTCTCTCTCTGGCACCTTCACTGGTCTGTTGGAGGGAAAAATTATATTTTTCTACTTGCCTCACCTTCAGGGCAAAGGGTAGCCCAAAACTGTTTGATGTGTTTGGGGAAACCCTATGTTGATTCTCCTAAATATAAAATGTTGCCCAATGGTTGTCCACTACCTGGTTGATTTTCTCATGATAGAACCCCAACACTTAGTTCCTCAGGGGTTGGGGTATATGATAGATCTTTTAAGGGAATTAAATATACCATGGCTGAAGAAAAGACAATAGGGCCAGTCCAAAACTTTTGTTTCCTAGGTATTCAACTAGATGCTGAACTAATGGAAGCTAGTCTACCGGCGGATAAGCTTAGTCATATTCAGAATACTATCCTACTATTTTCCTCTATTTATGGGTATGTTGACATATGCAATGAAAATTATTCCTCAAGAAAGATCTTTAATTTCCTCCCTCTTTTATCTTTTGTCCAAAGAGTGTGAGGTAGTTGGGAAATTTCAGTTGGAAGACTCACTCATCCGATTTAGATATGTGGTCTCGGTTTTTGTTGTCCTGCAATGGACATTCTATGTTCATTCCTGGAGCCACTATAGACTCCCCTGTAGTGATTACTGACTTGGTGGGTTCAGGGGGCTTTGCAGCCCCCTGCGGTCAAAGCTATCCCTGAATTTGCTGTTACCTTATCAATGTTTGAACTGTACCCCATAGTGGCAGCAGCAGCCATTTGAGGTCACTTATGGATAGGACAAACAGTGATTTTCTACACTGATAATCAAGATACAGCCTTGATTATAAACAAGGCAAGGTCATCTTCTAGAAAAATCATGCCATTTGTCAGATGACTAACATGGTTGTCACTGTATCATAAGTTTTTTATAGAATGTCGACACCTACCAGGCAAGTTTAACACCAAAGCTGACTTATTCTCACAATTCAAATTTCACTTTCACAACCTAGAGCCTTTTGCAGACCCAGTTCCCACACATACACCTACCCTGCTATCACTAATGCTGCAGTGAGTCACCACCTAGAGGGAGCTAAGAAATTGTTGAATAAAGCATTATCCACTAATACCCATAGAACCTATCAGAGATCATGGGTGTTGTTCAAAATATTTATTAGGATATACAAACCACCAGAACCTTTGGTTCTAACAACATATCAGCTTTCATATTATACTGCCACTACTTACTACAGTTAGTATTTTCCACTATAAAAATGTACGTAACAGGAATACAATATTTTTGTCAGATGAATGATCCCACCTTCAAATCACTCTTCAAATACCATCCCATAAAAATGTTACTTAGAGGCACTGAGAAGTCTACACCAACTAAAAGTCCAACACGTCTTCCCATAGATGGAGGTTTGTTTAGAAGTTTAACAAACTTACTGAATACAGCCCCTTTTGTGACCGCGGCTATGTATCTAGCATTCTGTGGTTTCTTTAGACCTGGAGAATTTACATCATCATCCAATTCTAGCAAGTTCTTACAGGTATCAGACCTCATACACAAACACGATCACTATGTGCTTAGACTAATCAGATCATCATTTACCATCTTGTGTCATTAAAGTGTATTAAGCACGGTCAGTAGAATTGTTGCCTTCTCTCTTAGGCCTACTCATCATGTTGGACAGGGAACAGTACTTCTGACTTTTCATACCAGCACATGGCACAACCACAAATGGAAATGGTTAGCCTGAAATTGTGGGAGGGCATTTTAGCACATGAAGAGGCTTACCATAAGCCTCCTAGCTGACCGTTCCTTCTGACAAGAAGTGCAGTCATCTCACCCAACCCAGCAACTACACTTCTTTCTTTGGTTTACATTAAGCCCTTAACTGTAATACAATTGTCACTTTTTCATTCATTTACTATAATAGACCCTCTCTCTTATGCCTACTCATCATGTCAGACAGGACAAACTACTTCCAACTTTTCATACCAGCACTTGACACGATACAAATGCATTAGACAGCTGACTGGGAGCATTTTGGGAGCTATGTGACTGAGGCAGACTTGATAGACAGCAGATGACACTGAGGGCCAAGGCAAGACATCACAATCCATCAGTTGTGTACTGTAGAGAGTAAAAACACACACACAGTAGTTGAGTAATGTGTAGCAAATGCACAAGTGGGAGGGGGAAAGGTGGAGCAGTGCAGGGACATGGGAGTAAAGTGGTAGCACAAAAACTGACTGCAGCAATTGTTGCTTCAGCATGTGCAATAAATGATGATGATCCCTCTCCTCCAGGGGTGGATGCAGTTTGTCAAGGTCCCACCAATTACAACACACCAGTCCCCCACCACCATTACCATACACATCTGCCACATTGTAGGTTGTAATTTATTTTTTTAATCACTTGACATCATCATAAATAGGTGCCAGTGTCACAAGCAGGAAGTAAGTGTTGTGGGCAAAGGACAAATGCATTTTGCATGCTAACACATTTTTCAAGGTATTTATTGTTGTATGGTTCATATCTTTGACTTCCAGTTACTTATTTCTCCACAACAACCCTCAGAATAAGTAATATTGTGCTGAAAAAAGTTGCACCATATTAAACATAGGAGAAAAATGTGTTGGAATAGGAGACAAATGTGTTCGAATAAGTGAAAAATGTGTTAGAATAGGAGAAAAATGTGTTGGAATATGCAAAAAATTTGCTGGAATAGGCAAAAAGGAGAAAAATTTGGCATTGGAGAAAAAGGAGAAAACTTTTGCGAAAAAAGAGAAAAATCTTAAATAGTCATGCAGGAAATTTTTCTCACTTTTCACCCACCCCTACACATGACATCTTGCAGATAATTTAATAATAATGATGAATCCCCGCGAGATCTCTGTATACAAGTTCCTAAGAGAAGATACTTCATCAATGTTTCCTGTGTTCCACAAGATTTTGTCGCTAAGCACACACTTTTTTCCCTATTGGATTGCATTATCATTACTGTCTTTTTAATTCAACATGTGGAAATAAAAATAGAGCATTGAAACAGGAGGGATTATTGACTTAGATCTTCATTAGACTGTAGTACAGAAGATATCATCAAAATAGGGAATGCCTGTTCATCTAAAAATATAATGATTGTCAGATCATTTTCTTTCAATCACTTTTGTTTTTGTCCAATGTCATGTGAAAAGCAGGAATAGAGAGCACTCACTTATTGAAAATGTTTTTCTTTTGACTAAAAACTATGAATTATAGCTCTCTAGACTGCATGTGGCAGGCAAACAAATGAATATATGTGAGCTTGCTTAAAGTGCATTTTCTTTGGATGACTTGTTACATGGTGGGAAAATCTATTTTTTTTCCACTCTTTATATTTTATCTTCTTTAATAATTTCTTTAAACTCATTGTTTCAGCTTTGGTCAACCTGTGGGTAAAGCTCCCAGATCATTCAGTTATATCAATGAGTGTGTTTGACTGCAGCTTTTATCTGCCTGCTCCCAAATCTAATCTAACTCTGCTATGAACAACTATGGTAACAGTTAACAGTGCTGCATACATTTGGTGCCATGCAAATACATTTTAACAATTAAGACCAAATCATATATTGTAGAAGCATTCCTTTCGGTTATAATGGATAAAACACACCATTAAAAAATAATGGGTTAAAAATATATAATGGTTACTTGCTGGTCACACAGGGTATAGTGCTGGTTACTAATAATATTTGTGTACCTTTTTCTATTAAACAGTGTGTCAGTCATACTCTTTAATACTCAGTAGTTTTTTAGATACAGATCTACAGTACTGTGCAAAAGTCTTAGGCAGGTGTGAAAAAATGCTGTAAATTAAGAATGAGTTTATTTTTCTCAATTAAGAAAATTATAGTAAATGAACATAAAAAATATAAATCAAATAAATTTCTGATGTGACCACCCTTTGCCTTCAATACAGCATCAATTCTTCTAGGTGCACTTGCACACAGTTTGTTAAAGGGATAGTAACGTTTAAAAATAAAAGCAGCTCCAATAGTATTTGGGCCATGGAGAGTTTTATTTCAATACTGTCAGAGTTGTAGTTCAAGAGTAATTGAATGATAAAGTGCCCCCCTTCCGCTCCTTCCGCTCCTTTTACTGATGTAACACTGCTCACCTCAGAGTAGCAAGACTGTCCAGATGGCTTGCAGAGAGGGACAATCTTCAATTAGCATAAGGAAAAACCTGTGAAGGGGGCAGGGTTTTCCTTATACTCACAGTAAGAAGATTGTCCCTTACTGTGAGCTTTCTGGTCTCAAGACCAGATTCCACATCTGAGGGGAGGTGGCTTATACTAGGTAAATGGGGGAAAATCTTTATAATTCAATTACCCTTGAACTACAACTCTGACAGTATTGAAATAACACTATCCATGGTCCAAATACTATGAAGATTAACTGGAGCTGCTGTTATTTTGAAACATTACTATAAATTTAAGGAACTCAGCAAGTAGGTTGTTCCAAACATCTTGGAGAACTAACACAGTTCTTCTGTGGATTTAGGCAACCTCAGTTCCTTCTCTCTCTTCATTTAATCCCAGACAGGCAAGTAACCTCCACCATGCTTCACTGTTGCTTGCAGACACTCATTCTTGCACCACTCTTCAGCCTTTCGGTGAACAAACTGCCTTCTGCTACAGCCAAATATGTTGACTCTTCAGTCCAGTTTTCTTGCATATTTGAGTCACTTGGCCTTGTTTCCACATCAAAGATACAGCTTTTTGGCTGCAAGACTTCCATGAAGACCATTTCTGACCATACTTCTCCAGACAGTAGATGTGTGTACTAGGATCCCACTGTTTTCTCCCAATTCTGAGCTGATGGCACTGCTGGGCATTTTCCATTTGTGAAGGGAAGTAAACATGATGTGTCTTTCCTCTGCTGTGCTAATTATCCTTGGCCGACCACTGCATCTACTGTCCTCAACATAGCCTGTTTCTTTGTGCTTCTTCAAAAGAGATTGCTCATGCAGTATAACTACCTTGTGTCTTGTTGCTGTGCTCAGTCTTGCCATCATGTATGATGTTTGACATTATACTGTCATCACAACCTCACCTTATTAGATGAGTTTGGCTTTTCCTCACCCAGTCTTATTCCTCCTACACAGTTGTTCTGTTTCAGTTAATGATTGTGTTTCAACCCACATATTAAATTGATGATCATTAGCACCTGTTTGGTATAATTGTTTGATCATACACCTGACTATATGCCTACAAAATCCCTGAATTTGTGCAAGTGTACCTAAAAGAATTAATGCTGTTCTGAAGGCAAAGGGTGGCCACACCACATATTAATTTAATTTAGAATTTTCTTGTGTTCACTCAATATCATTTAATAAACTATGAACATGTGTATTTTTAAAGCATGCTTACTTTATATAACTTTGTCATACCTGCTTAAGACTTTTTCCCAGTACTGTATATGTACTTATTGTACATGATGGCAACATAACAGGTGCTTACTTATACAGAGACATTTACCTTTTTTTAATGATCAGGTTTAATGGGTACTGAGTGAGAAGTTACTGAGTTGCAGACAGTGCTCAGGAGTCAAGATGCATTAAAACTTATATTGAGACAATTATCTCCAAGTGAGTGACCTCTTCTATTTGACAGACTAGGTCATACTCTTCACTGAAGAATGGACTGAAATCAGGGAAGGGGTTTTAAGGTGGCAAAAAATAATTATATATTTAACAATACTGAGTATTACTAGGAAATATCATTTATAAGCATAACTATATCTTCAATGATAGCTTGTGGTCATGGATTTTATAATTATAGCTTTTGTATGTGTAGTGGAAAACGTCCATCTATGTTCAAATCATTCAATATGTTGACATGCAATATAGAGTTACTAGTTGAAGAGCCCGTCACACGGGCCACAGTTTCACTGCCAACTGGTTGCATGGCAGTCATGCACAGTAGAGACTGCCCACACCGCGACTGATACAGAGCAGGACATTCCTTAGGAGCGTCCAACTCTGTATCAGCCGTGGCACGGTGTCTCTACTGCGCATGACTGCAGCACGCGAAGCAGTCTCTACTGTGCGTGACTGCGTCATTACACACATTTTAGCAAATTATTATATAGGATTAATTATTAGTATTAGTAGTAGTAGTGTTTTCTTATTATTATACATTTTTTCAATATATTTGTTTCACTTCAAAGCTGTAAGTGAAACAGTACTCATTTACATTTATTTATTAAACCTTTGAAAGAATTAACAAGTCATAGAACAATACACAAAAACAAAGAGCAAGCATGGTAACACAGTTTCATGCCAGCAAAGAGAACTAATAAGAGAGACAGACAGAGAGAGAAAGAGAAAGTAAGAAAAAGTGAGAGAGAAATAGTAGTGCCCTCAAATACTAACTAAAAAAATTAAGTAATTGTACTGCCTTACTCTGAGAGATTAATTATATGTTTAGGAAATCTTAAGATATTTGTGTGTCATGGTTTGTTACGACTCTCAGACACAAAGTTAGGTAAAAACACAACTTTATTGAAAATAATTTAAAAAAGGATCCCTTAGGATTCCAACATGACATACAACATACAATAATTGCGAGATACGAATTACAGGCTCTACCGCTCTTGCCAAATATACGGGCAAGCCAGCCAGATAATCTAATACAATAGGATCTACCGGCCTTGCCAATACCGGGTAAGACAACCTGCAGATGGAATATGTACCAGGTTCTACCGGCCTTACCAATACCGGGCAAGGCAGCCTAAGGGAGCTTGCGTAGGCTCTACCAGTCTTGCCAATATACCGGGCAAGACAGCCAGTTGATCTAATGCAATAGGCTCTACCGGCCTTGCCAATACCGGGTAAGGCAACCTGCAGATGGAATATGTACCAGGTTCTACCGGCCTTACCAATACCGGGCAAGGCAGCCCAAAGGAGCTTGCATAGGCTCTACCGACCTTGCCAATACCGGGTAAGGCAACCTGCAGATAGAGTATGTACCAGGTTCTACCGGCCTTACCAATACCGGGCAAGGCAGCCCAAAGGAACTCACTCAGGAACGCCCAACAAAGAGTACGTTATAATGCTCTTGGAGCAAACCAGCGTCCTCACGCTGGAACCAACTGTGATTCGTATAGCCGCAAGGCTTTGGAGCCAACCAGAGTCCGCACGTTGGAACCAACGGTAATGTGTATAGCCGCAAGGCTTTGGAGCAAACCAGCGTCCGCACGCTGGAACCAACAGTAATGTGTATAGCCGCAAGGCTTTGGAGCAAACCAGCGTCCGCACGCTGGAACCAACAGTAATGTGTATAGCCGTAAGGCTTTGGAGCAAACCAGCGTCCGCACGCTGGAACCAACAGTAATGTGTTTAGCCGCAAGGCTTTGGAGCACACCAGCGTCCGCACACTGGAGCTAAGAATGTCACCAAAGCGACCGGGCGTCAGAGATACATCTAGCTGGACAAGAGACGACAGGAACTCACAGGAAACCGAGCAGCCAGGAAGTCTTCAGCAAAGGCGATCAGCAGGAAACATCAACCTCTCAGGACTAGGCAGGAACCATTCTGGAACAACTCTGCAGACCGGAGACTCAGGAACAAGATGCATTCTAGAACTCAGGAACACAGCTACAGATACTAACGAATACTGGAACATGGTCAGAGACACCACGAAAGGGCAACCATAGGGTGCCCAGACCAGTTGTAAATTGAGAGACTGAGGCGGGATAAAGGCAGACAACCAATAGGAGCCCCCTAATGGTGACTGACAAGGAAGTGCAACAATCACGGGCACCAGGATAGTACCGCCCTTTCAAAGACCCCCTCTCCTAGAATAGGGTCTAGGCTTCTGCGGATATTTAGCGTGAAAAGCCCTAGATAACCTAGGTGCATGGAGGTCCTTACTGTCCACCCATGATCGATCTTCAGGACCATATCCCTTCCAATGCACCAGGTACTGTACCCTTCCTCTCAGCCTTCGGGAATCAATAATGCTCTGTACTTCGTACTCCTCCTGACCCTCAACCTCAATAGGTCCTGGTACCATAGGTGTAGTGGTATAACGGTTGCATTCGAGAGGCTTAAGAAGGGACACATGAAACACGTTATGAATGCGCATAGATACAGGTATATCTAGTGCATAGGAAACAGGGTTAATTTTGCGAATCACTCTGTATGGACCAATGAACCGGGGAGCCAACTTATTAGACGGAACCTGGAGCTTAAGATTTCTGGAAGAAAGCCACAATCTATCTCCAACCTGAAAGGAAACCGCTGGAAGCCTTCTGCGATTAGCATAGCGCTGATGACGCTGAAATGACTGACCAAGTGCCCTCTGAACTTGTGACCATGTAGAATGGAGTTGCTCGATATGCTCATCCAGAGCTGGAATCTGTTGCGTCTGAAAGGAATCCGGGAGCAAACAGGGCTGAAACCCATAATTGATCAGAAACGGAGAGCTACCAGATGAAGAATTAACCGCACAGTTCCTGGCGAACTCTGCCCAAGGCAACAAGTCAGCCCAGTTGTCATGATGGTCAGTAATAAAACAGCGCAGAAATTGTTCCAAGCCCTGATTTGCCTGTTCAGCGGCTCCATTGGTCTGGGGATGGTAGGCAGAGGAAAAGGACAGCTGTATGCCCAGCTGTTCGCAAAATGCCCTCCAGAACCTAGACACAAACTGGCTCCCCCTGTCGGACACCAGTACCCTGGGCACTCCATGCAACCGAAATACTTCTCTGGCAAACACAATTGCCAATTCCTTAGCCGAGGGAAGGCCACGGAGGGGCACGAAATGAGCCATTTTTGAAAACCTGTCCACCACCATTAATATGAAGGAATATCCTCTAGACAAGGGCAATTCTCCCATAAAGTCAATGGAAACATGAGACCAGGGGCGCTCGCCATTAGGCACAGGTTGAAGCAACCCCACCGGGAGATGTCTAGGGGTCTTAGCACGGGCACAGGTGGCACAGGCATTAGTAAACTTGGCACAATCATTTCTCATAGAAGGCCACCAAAATAACTGAGAAAGGGACCATAACAATTGGTCTCTACCAATATGTCCCGCAGCCTTAGAGGAATGGTACGTTTCAAGTAATCGAGTACGGAATGGTTCAGCGACAAAACATTTGCCCATCGGGGTCTCCTGAGGTGCGGAAGCCTGGGAAGCCAAAATCTCCTCCCCTAATGGAGAAGTGATACTAGTACGTATCGTAGCCAATATTCAATCGGGTTGAATGATAGGTGCTGGTGCTTCCATACAGTCACTCTCAGCTTCAAATTGTCTTGACAAGGCATCAGCCCTAACATTCTTAGATCCCGATAAATATGATACAATGAAATTGAATCGAGATAAGAATAACGCCCATCTGGCCTGACGGGAAGACAATCTCTTGGCCTCAGAGAGATAAGTCAAGGTTTTTATGATCCGTCAAGATTAAGACAGGATTTTTAGTGCCTTCCAGTAAATGTCGCCATACCTTAAGGGCAAGGATAATGGCCAATAACTCTTTGTCGCCAATCTCATAGTGGCTCTGAGCTCCAGTCAATTTTTTTGAGAAAAACCCACAGGGTCTGCGTACTCCACCTTTATTGTGTCTTTGAGAAAGTACTGCCCCAACCCCACTATCCGAGGCATCAACCTCTAATGTAAACGGAAGCAAAGGATTGGGGTGGGCTAACACAGGAGCCTCTGCAAAAGCCAGTTTTAATTTTCGAAAGGCCTCCTCAGCACTTGCTGGCCAACAGGATGGATTAGCGCCCTTATGCGTAAGGTCAGACAATGGTTTAACAATGGAAGAAAAGTTCCTAATAAACCTTCTATAATAATTAGCGAAACCCAAGAATCGCTGTATAGCTTTAAGAGTCTTAGGTCGTGGTCACTGTAGGACTGCTGTCAACTTTTCTTTGTCCATGGCAATGCCATTATTGCCAATCACAAATCCCAGGAATGACACACTAGTTCTGTGAAACTCGCATTTCTCTAATGTGCAATAGAGCTTATTCTTTCGTAATCGTAGCAATACTTCAGACACATCCTTGATGTGTTGTGACAAATTTTGGGAATGAATCAGTATGTCGTCAAGATACACCACAACACATATCTCTGAGAACATCATTTATCAGTTCCTGAAACACTGCAGGTGCGTTACACAAGCCGAATGGCATGACTAGGTATTCATAGTGCCCAGATCTGGTGTTAAAGGAAGTTTTCCACTCATCACCGGCTCGAATCCGAACCAAATTGTATGGCGCCCGTAAATCTAATTTGGTAAAGATCAAAGAGCCCTTAAGTCTGTCAAAGAGCTTGGTGATGAGTGGTATCGGATAAGCTTTCCTAGCCATCAGTTTATTTAAGCCACAGTAGTCAATGCACGGTCTCAATTCGCCATTTTTCTTTTTCACAAAAGAGAATCCAGCCCCTGCCGGAGACGTAGATTTCCTTATGATCCCTCTAGCAAGGGCATCAGAAATATAATCTTCCATAGCCTTATTTTCTTCACAAGATAATGGATATGTGCGTCCCCTGGGAGGCACTACTCCAACAGGCAATTCAATACTACAATCATAAGGTCTGTGCAGAGGTAAAGTGCCAGCCTCTCCTTTGCTAAAGACATCACCAAACTGCTGGTATTCTTCTGGTACTGCAGAGGAGGTGCACAGAACCTTAATAGGATGGGTGATGCAGTTATGCATACAAAACGGAGACCAAGCCGAGATTTCACACTTTTGCCAATCAAATTGCGGATTATGTAACTGTAACCAAGGAAATCCCAATATTACCGCATGGTGAGGAGAATTAATAAGTTGGAACTGCTGCTCCTCTTTATGGAGAGCCCCAATCGTCATAGATAAAGGCACAGTTTCAAATGTGACTTGAGCAGGTTCCAAAGGTCTACCATCAATTGCTTCAAAAGCCAAGGGGGTTTCCCTTTCAATACGAGGTACCCCGTGCAATTCAGCAAAGGTATTATCCATAAAATCCCCTGCTGCGCCAGAATCAACCAGGGCCAAAACCTCACTGAACGTTGTGCCCAGGATAATACCACCTGTATGGTGGGTTTCAGTGTTCCCAACACTGGGGACGATTGTACACCACCTAGGGCCTGTCCCCCAAGGTACTCTAGGTGTGTTCGTTTCCCGGACGTACTGGGCAAGATTTTAACAAATGCCCATTCTTACCACAGTACAGACACAGACCTTGTTTCCTGCGATAACTTTTCTCCTCTTTGGTTAACCTAGTGAAACCTAGTTGCATAGGTTGACCTGGTTCCCATATAGGTTCACTAGGTTTAGATGCCACTGGAGGGTTGGATGGGCAAAATGTACTGCTAACCCCATTATTTTTAGACCCGAAACCTACGGTCCTTGGCGGTAGCTCTTTCCCCGTATTCTGACATCATTCAATATAACATAGTCAATATAATCATCAAGATCAGTAGGCAATTCTTTAGCTGCAATCTCATCTTTAATCTGGTCATTAAGACCTTGGGCAAAGGCAGCCAACAATGCCTCACTGTTCCATCCCACCTCTGCTGCCAATGTGTGAAATTCGATGGCATAATCGCCCACTGTACGCCTGCCCTGTCGTATTTCCATAAGGCGTTTGGCAGCAGAGGAGGTTCTACCAGGAGGCTTAAACACTCTCCGAAAGGATTGCACAAATTCTCTGAAGCTCTTAGTGCAAGGTTTTGCATTTTCCCACAATGGGTTAGCCCAAGCCAACGCTCTGCCAGTCAATAGGGATATCATGAACCCAATCTTACTGCGATCATTGGAAAACACATGTGCCGTCAATTCCATGAATATTTCAAGCTGGTTGATGAACCCTCTGCATAGACCAGGTTCACCAATGTATCTGAGCGGCAAGGGTGCAGAAGCCGTTAACCCTTTCACTGCAACCCCTAATTGTCTGGTCTCATTCTCTGATATCTGACTGGGCGAGACCACTGGACTGGCTCCAGACTTGTCCGCAAGTACAGTGCGTTCAAGGATAGTTTGAATTGCGATTGTCAACTGATCCAAACGTTGCTCATGCATATCCATTCTCCAATGGATATTCTGTGCATTACCATCACTCTTGCTGTCTGAGGTCATGGCCCTTTCATACTGTCATGGTTTGTTACGACTCTCAGACACAAAGTTAGGTAAAAACACAACTTTATTGAAAATAATTTAAAAAATGATCCCTTAGGATTCCAACAAGACATACAACATACAATAATTGAGAGATACGAATTACAGGCTCTACCGGTCTTGCCAAATATACGGGCAAGCCAGCCAGATAATCTAATACAATAGGCTCTACCGGCCTTGCCAATGCCGGGTAAGGCAACCTGCAGATGGAATATGTACCAGGTTCTACCGGCCTTACCAATACCGGGCAAGGCAGCCCAAGGGAGCTTGCGTAGGCTCTACCGGTCTTGCCAATATTCCGGGCAAGACAGCCAGTTGATCTAATGCAATAGGCTCTACCGGCCTTGCCAGTACCGGGTAAGGCAACCTGCAGATGGAATATGTACCAGGTTCTACCGGCCTTACCAATACCGGGTAAGGCAGCCCAAAAGGAGCTTGCATGGGCTCCACCGGCCTTGCCAATACCGGGTAAGGCAACCTGCAGATAGAGTATGTACCAGGTTCTACCGGCCTTACCAATACCGGGCAAGGCAGCCCAAAGGAACTCACTCAGGAACGCCCAACAAAGAGTACGTTATAATGCTCTTGGAGCAAACCAGCGTCCTCACGCTGGAACCAACCGTGATTCGTATAGCCGCAAGGCTTTGGAGCAAACCAGCGTCCGCACGCTGGAACCAACGGTAGTGTGTATAGCCGCAAGGCTTTGGAGCCAACCAGCATCCGCATGCTGGAACCAACGGTAATGTGTATAGCCGCAAGGCTTTAGAGCAAACCAGCGTCCGCACGCTGGAACCAACAGTAATGTGTATAGCCGCAAGGCTTTGGAGCAAACCAGCATCCGCACGCTGGAACCAACAGTAATGTGTATAGCCTCAAGGCTTTGGAGCAAACCAGCGTCCGCACGCTGGAACCAACAGTAATGTGTATAGCCGCAAGGCTTTGGAGCAAACCAGTGTCCGCACGCTGGAACCAACAGTAATGTGTATAGCTGCAAGGCTTTAGAGCAAACCAGCGTCTGCACGCTGGAACAAACAGTAATGTGTTTAGCCGCAAGGCTTTGGAGCAAACCAGCGTCCGCATGCTGGAACCACCAGTAATGTGTTTAGCCGCAAGGCTTTGGAGCACAGCAGCGTCCGCACGCTGGAGCTAAGAATGTCGCCAAAGCGACCGGGCATCAGAGATACATCTAGCTGGACAAGAGACGACAGGAACTCACAGGAAACCGAGCAGCCAGGAAGTCTTCAGCAAAGGCGATCAGCAGGAAACATCAACCTCTCAGGACTAGGCAGGAACCACTCTGGAACAACTCTGCAGACAGGAGACTCAGGAACAAGATGCATTCTGGAACTCAGGAACACAGCTACAGATACTAACGAATACTGGAACATGGTCAAAACTAAAGTGGTCAGAGACACCACGAAAGGGCAACCATAGGGTGCCCAGACCAGGTTTAAATAGACAGACTGAGGCGGGATAAATGCAGACAACCAATAGGAGCCCCCTAATGATGACTGACAAGGAAGTGCAACAATCACGGGCACCGTGATAGTGTGAGACTTACAAAATATGAATTGTTGTTGTTTGGGGGAGGGGTGAAACATTTTGCCTCACAAGAAAAACTGGCAGAAAATAGCAATTCCCGCCATGTGGAAAATGTTTCGTGTGAAGTGTTGTTTTCCCTCTTTTTTCCACCTTTATCATTGAAATAAATGGTAAGAAGTAATTACCCTCATGTGGAAATTTTCTCTTCTGTTCCTGCCAGGATAGTATGAAATAGGATCAGATATTTGTAGCTTGTGCTTCTGTGTTTGTGAGATTGAAAGCAGAGTTGTTTAAGTTAGAGAGGATAAGCAAATTTATTGGAGTTTAGTTTAGGGAGTCTGTCAGGCAAGCATTTTGTTAGGGGAGACTGGGAACTACTGGAAATGTGAAGGGAGAAATTAGATTTACCCCCAAATATCACAAAAACCTGTTGACTGAGACAGGCAGATGATCTAAAATGTTTCCTGAGCTGGCTGGGCCTCTGTGATTGACTGACAAAAAACTTTTCAGACTGACACCAAAGAGACAGGCGAGTACAAATGACACTGACTCATACAGCAGCCAGAGTGACCAGCATATTGACCATGGTCTATCCTCATCCTATACTGTTAAAAATGGAACTGAAATAACCTTGGGACAGAGAAAAAGCAGCTGCTTAAATCTTCTTGACACTAGCTGCAGACAGATAGACAGGCAAAGAGAGGGGAGAAGAAATTACAGTTGCAGGGAGTGTGATGTTGTTGTAATCAGTGATATGGACAGCTTATAAAAAAGCACAAAAAAAAAAGTTTGACTGATCGGTGACAGAGGCAGGCAGGACCCCTGAAGTAAGCCAAAGGATGTGAGAGGCTCTGAACATGAACAGAATCATGTTGCCTATTCTATGGGTAGTCACCACTCAAGAGTATCACATTTTAGCCCTCTAGTACCTGAAATGATCTTTGACTGAGGCCAACCATGACAGATACTAGAGACAGAGACATACATGATCCATTATTTTGTAAAGGACAAGACATTGTACAAAACATTTTTGTTGTGCTCTTTACCACCAGCAGTGAGATTTTGGAATTTGTGGAGATTGCTGCTACTGTAATTTCTGCTGTTGCTGAGTTGCAAATGCAGCAAGATGCTGAAGAGCAAGCTAGGACAGATTCTACTTGAAAGTAGCAATACTCCTAGTCCTAGTTGTAGTGCTGATTCTGAGGTAGTAGCAGCAACAGCAGCAACATCATCCTCTACCCCAACAAGTTAAGGGGGGATGTGGAGGAGAAGAAAGAGGCTGCTCTTCTCCACCTTCCCCCTCCCCCTTAAGTCCTGGGTCTGGGACTAATATTCTCTTGGGACAGGTGTAGTGCAGTCATCAGCGATGGCACTCACTGTGCACAAGTTGTGATAAATCAGTGAAAAGGGGAAAGGAGGGAATGCTTCTTGGCACAACCCCTCTGATAACACACATAAATCACAGACACTGTGGCATTTGTTTGAAATATGTTAAAGTCAAACACCCACCAAAGAAATCAGGCACCACTGTTGCTGTACCCTCTGACTCTCTCCAAAGGCAACAAGATGTGGAAATCAAAGAGGAGGAAGAATAGAGAAACCCAACAAGAGCCTGAAAGTTCAATGGCGAGCAAAACAACTGGTTTGCCATCACCTTCTTGCTCTAGGGACTGGGCACTGGAAGATCATGTAACTATATTTTATGGTGAACCAGCTTTTTCATCTTTACCTCCCCACCAGTTGATAGTGATTCAGTAGATGTCAGGATGTGGCATTTTGTGTCCACCCAATGCACTCTGTGTGTGTGTGTGCTGACCACACATGGCAGTGTGGTGGAGGATAATTGCAAGCAGGGTATCAGGCAGCATCTGAGGAGATCCATCCCACAGAATATGCTAGGCTGGTGGCAGGGAGGGTTCATCATTATTATTAGTGGGGAGTGGACAAAGGGCATAGTGACAGCAGCAGTACTGGTGGGATGATTGCACATCAGGGACCCTAAGCATCATGGTGTTTCTTTGCAGTTATGCCAGGTCTTTTATGTGAGTACATATGTGCCCATTGTTCACAGTCCTTCCCTTATTTACCACACACACACTGTGCACATCTAAGGTGCTGATGAGTGGCACAGTTCCTGCTCTCAAGGGAAACATTTCTATTCTAAAAAAAACCAAAAAACATGATTTTGGAAGATGGGAAGGTGGAGAAGCATTATTTGACAACTTTTCTCCATATATACCTGAAATGGTGGGGGCTAGATGTGGTGCTGCTACTGCCTCATGCTCATCACTGGAGCTAGTAGTGACAAGTGGAACCATGATCATCCATCACCCATGTTACTGATGTTGTTGAAGCCATTCCCTTTGAGCTGCCTAATCAATCTTCTGTTTAAACAACTTAGTAGCAGCAGCAAGAACAGCAGTTGCAAATTCCAAAATAACACCTGGGCATTTGACAATAGCTAGTGGCCACTCAGCACCAGAACATGACCTGCTGGCACTAGGCACTTGTTTCTAACAAGCCTAAGTGCTAAAAATCACTGACTGCCAGGACTTGTGATGCTAATAAACCAAATTGATACAAATTATATGTGATTCCTCAGGGCTTGTAACTTTAACAAGCTTAATTGCTAAAAAAGATCTATGGCATATGTGTTTTTTGATGCTAACAAGCCAGAGCCTACAAATCAATGTCTCCTCAGGGGTTGGCCCTAACACAAGTCTAAGTCCTACATCAAATCAGTGTTTATCAAAGGCTTGTGCCAAACAAGTCTAAGTCTTACAAATAAATGTTTCATCAGGGCTTGGGCCTAACACAAGTGTATGTCCTACAACAAATCAATGTTTCGTCAGGTCTTATGCCTCTAATACTTCTAAGTACTACAAATCAATGTTTCCTTGGGGGTTGGGCCTCAAATAACAAGTCCTACAAATCATCCACTACAAAAGAATCTATCCCGTCAAGAATTAGTCTTTTCCAGTTGCAACTTATGTCGGGGTTCCCTGTCTCTGTCACGTTAAATACCAATTTCTTATTTTGTTTTTAATTTTATTTTTTTTAATAATTGTCCCCCATTTTTTCAGTGTTCAACTGATTCTTTCCCAAGAACCCAACCACCAACACAGGCACCCTCCTCAGATCCCTTTTATACTATGTCTTATTTTTTTTACTGTTATTTATTTTTTATTTTTTATTTATTGTCCCCCCAGTCCAAGTCAACAACCCCCCAAAAATTCCCTGATTGTTTCCCCGTTATCTACCAACACATGCACCTTCATATCACTTTTATAACATGTCTTTGGGAAATAAAACATTTAATGTGCTGTTTGTACATTCAATGGTCCTATTGATTTCAATGCAATAAAATAGGCAAAAAAGTGAAAAAAATGCACTTTTCGCTGACTATTTTCCACTAAGCGGGAATGGACATTATTCGCCAATTTTAATTTGAGGAGAAAATGTTCACACATCCCTACTTCCAATTCCAACCCACATCCAGTCACACATACTACTGTAGAGTAATCAGCAACATAGGTCATCAACATCTACAACCCTAGGTATGATGAGTGCTTCTGTTGCTGTTGAAAGTACAGCACCACTGACACCTACTTCTAGTACAATTGCAACATCTATCCCCAGCAGTATTAGTAGCCTCTCAGGAATCCATCAATCAAAGAAGTCTACAGCATGGAGATACTTCACTCAAGATCCAAAAGCTAAGTTTGTTGCAATCTGTTGTTCTGTGTAAAAATAATGTGAGCACAGGGAAAGCAGGATCACATCTAGTCACATCTTAACTGAAACCCCTCCTGAAGCAAACCAGAGGTTTGATTGAGAGACACACACAATGAACATGTCAAAGGTGTCACAACTGTCAGCAGCAGAAGCACTTCTAAAATGTCATGGGCTATGGGCCACGTAATAGTAGTGCTATAGATGAGTAAGAGAGTATGCCAAGATTTTGTTCATTTGCTATAACATCTGTGGATCCTGCTGTTATGCTTCAAGTGCAACACCCAGATGTGTACAAATGTGAGATTGTTGTAGGAGATGACAAGAGTTTGAGTGCCCATACCTGCTGTAGCCACTACCACCACAACATTTACTACCACAAGTCATGTTGTTAAATTGTACTACTACTAAATTGTAAAACTGTACTACTACTAGGAGTCACAGGTGCTGCTTTTCCAAGAACAACAGAGGCACTCATAAAAGCTATGGCTGTGGATGCTGCTAACCATTGTTATTGCTGGCTACGCAACACTAATAGTGTGTGTTTGGCTGAGTAGGACTTGGACATGGATGATGATGCTGATGATGAATGAGGATCACTGAGAAAACAATTGGAAAGTGTGACCCTGGACAAGCAAAGATTGCAAAAAATACACAACCAGCTTATAGGCAGGCTCAGTGCCATATCACCAACATCTCTCTGACTCTCAACTTCATCTGAATCCGAAGAAGAAAAGGATGCTGGAGGGATATATTCTTGATCTACATCATACTCATCAGTCATTAGGTCATCCTGAGCATCGCCCACCGCTTCTTCCCCACTACTTTTATATTCCTCTAGGCTTTTAGAGGTCTCAAACAATTTCTTTTTACTTTTCTCCTTTGAGGGATTTTCACAAAGTTTACTGCTACTTTCAGGAGAGGTGTTTTGTGTTTGTTTGTGTCACTGTCAGTTGCAGCATTTGGTTGCACTGCTACACCTTCTAGCACTGTCATCAACACTGGAATATGAAACATACATTCCTGGTGAGCTTAAAATGGCCTTTATTGTTAGTGCTCAGTTAATTACCTTTGTGTATAGTCAGGAGAGCAGCAAGAACAATATTTTGGATACTATAGTAAGTGAACAAAAAAAGGTTGTCTGTGCATCAAGTCCTGATTTTTACAAACAAGCAGCCTATGACTTGCTACAAATTAAACAGTGTGGTTTAGTGTCATATATTTTGGCCAAAGATATGGAAAGCTTGCCTGCTCCGTCAAGGCACCCTAGCTTAAGGCAAATCCCTATCTTCCTCTAATATGTGAACATGTATTTCACATAATGCAGTTAAAAATGGTGATTCCACCTTACCTCTACTGTGAACAAACCTTTGTGAGGGAAACGAGGGAGGCATTTATACCTTCCTAATTCGGCTATCACCCTGTTTGAGGAGCTACCAACTGAGAGAGGAGGAGCAAAAACCTCCCAAAATACATACAAAAAATATGAAACACATAGCTTGCCGGTTAACTTAAAATAGCCTTTATTAGCAGTGTTCAATTTGTTACCTATGTGTATAGTTAGGAGAGCAGCAAGAACAATATTTTGGTTGCTATAGTAAGTGAACAAAAAAAAGGTTGCCAAACCCTGATTTTTACAAACAAGCAACCTATGATTTGCTACAAATAAAACAGTTTGTTGTCATATTGGCTTGTACCCTGCTTCTTAAAAGTTGGTTTTGTTTGTCTGCTGATAATGGTTCCAACATAATCATCATCATAATCGCTGCCTTGAGAATAGGTGATATAGTGCATGCGCCCCAAGCATCCCTTAAAGAGATGCTTACTATTGCCACAGAATGTCCATTTTAGTTGTTCCTACACTGCCCACAATGATCAATATTCCATACAAGAGAGTAACAACCTGCCCCATCATCAGCTGAAAATGGAGATCCCTACCAGGTGGAATTCCACAATGTACATGCTAGGGCATTTCTATAGGCAGAATAAGGCCATTAGCTTGTACAACAAGCAAAACTGGCTTTGGAGGGAGGGTATTTGTCAGCTTGTCAATGGGAACTAATGTGCAATGCATGTGAGCTGCAGAAACCCTTTGAGGAGGCAACTATTCTGGTAAGTCACATAGGGGCAGGAATTAGTGAATTCTACAACAGCATAGTGGAAAAAGAAAGCAGCAAAGTATTTCAACAAGCATCATCATCAGCATGAGCAGCTACATCATCAACCAGAACATCACATTCCGAACACATGGTAATTCATGGGTGTCAGCTGGGCAGAAAAAAAATCCAATATTGGTGGTTGTTGAGGTTGTGGCACTGGTGGCGGCACATCTCTTTGGGACTTGCTTGCTGAGGATGGGTTGGTAACTGACACCCAGAAGCACCAGAGCTAGCTGAAGCAGGAGCAGTAGAATGAACATTACTCATCTGAAGGTCTATCAAATGCCACTGCAAAACAGCTTCATTGAACTGCAGTTCCTTTACAGCGGAGGATAATGCAGAAATGTGATTACCAAGAGTAGAGAAATCCTTTACTAACCCTACTGGCTTCATATATTTTGCTCAGTTGCTCTGTCACAGAACAGGTTTACTCTGTGAACGTAAGTTAACTAGAAGTTTCTTTGAGAAAAGTTGGCTTCACAGAGTTGTAGCAAAAAGCTTTTTTATTTTCTGCGGGGGGGGGGGGCATGGTTGGGACTAGTAGGCCAGTATATTTTGTTCTATGGTTACTGTGGGGCAAGTGTGGGGGCTGCAGTATGTGTGGATCCATGGCAAGGTTGGGGAATCAGAGTTTAGTTTTATGGTTACCGTGGGAAGAGCTTTGGGGGATATTATGTGGTTCTATGGTCAAAGTGGGACAAGGCTGGGGGATAGTGTGTGGTTCTACTGTTACTGTGGGACAAAGCTGGGGGACAGTATGGGGCAAGTCTGGGGTGCATAGTATGTGTGGATATATGGGTACTGTGAGGTCACCTTGGGACAAGGCTGTGAGGAATGTGTAATTCTATGACTACTGTTGGAGAGAGCGTGTTATTATATGATCACCATGAGACAATACAGGGGTTACATCCATGTGTGGTTCTTTGGCACTGGATGCTATGGGAGAAGGTTAGGGGCAGTGTGCGGTTCTATGGCTACCATGGGACAGGTCTGCGGGGGGTCAGCAGTGGTGTGATGGAAAAAAGTGGAAAAAAACACTTTTCATAGAAATTACTGACAATGGTGAAAAGTGCTATTTTTTTTACTGTTTTCCCTTCTAGGGCAAAACATTTAAAATGTCCTTACACACACCTCTAGTACTTATTCTATGCAATATCACAGACTGTTTCTATGTAACCCTGGTTATGTGAGCCACCACCAGACCATTTCGCCAGTGTATACTGAATGTATTATCATAGCCAATCTGTTTTTTTGGCACATTGCCTTGGCCTTGCCCTTTCCTTATACCTGTCACCCAACAAGCAAATGTTGTACCTGCAGCAGCTATGTGCACAAGTTGATGCTGCATGGACTAACATTCCCCAAGAAACAACTCACCATATTAGTGAAATGATGTATCATCGCCCAGACTCATATGTACCTCTCCTATGCTACACAAACATTTAACTAAATAAAATGTTCTGTTGTACACATCTGTGTCTCAAATGTTAAAGGAGCAATGAACACTTTTCTATGAAAACATATATATTGCAGTTCTTTTTCTACTAAGGAAAACGAGAGTGCTTTCATTACTGGGAGAATTTCCATTCAAATGTTAGTAAAGCACAACTTTTTTTTTTAAACTTCAATTTTATATTTTTGTCACCAGGTGGTGTTGTTCCTGTTACTTGCTAAGCTCAACCAAATAATGGTGCTATTCCTAAGAGTTTGATTTAAAAAAAAATAAGTATGAGATATTATAGCTTTTGATCTTTTTCTTTATGCCTGTTTTCAGTTAGAAGAACCCTCTCCTCGGGATGTTCTGAGTTTCTAGCTAAAATGGCACTAGGGTGTTCATTTCCAAAGGATACAACATAAAACTGATGTTTTACAATGTGCACATTTTTTCACTGAAATGTTTGTCTTCCATAAGATACTGTTCTTCATTCTTCCATTAACCTAATCATATTTTTTTTTAAATCTAATGCTGAATGGATGGAATTAAAATATGATGAATTAGCTGAAAACAGTTGTCATTTCTTTACTTTTATATATATATATGACTTTATAATTTGATATGGTGTGGGGATTTAGTACAGCAAATGATCACAGTACAAAATGCTCCCTTTGCATCTTTTGGCAAAGTCTTGAATTATAAGGGTCAAATGAGTAAATCTTGTCTTATTGGATCATGGCTTTATACAGGATATGATCTATAAGCAGTCTCTAAGTCCCTGTTAGGAAATTATAAACTAAGTCCGACTATCTACTGATGAGTTATGACCAGAGTGAAACAATCATGAGTTGGTTTGAGGATTTATTGAGAGGATTCAGAGAAAAATTTGGATAATTCCAAACCTATTCAGAAATCATGCATGGAAAGTGGGAGGGATAGAGAAGGACAAAAGGAGCTTGGGAAGTCCACACAACAGAAAATGTTGTTGCAGGAATGCAAAAGAGAATGGGAGACGGGGTAGAATTGCTGAAGAGCATGAAAAATAGAGCGGTGACTAGTTGTCATGGTTTGTTCTGACTCTCAGACACAGAGTTAAGATAAAAACACAACTTTATTGAAATTTAAAGAGAACCCTCGCGGGTTTGGCATACACATATAACAACACGAGATTAGTACAATGCAATATGGAATGGTGGTACAGTGAATAATAGAAAGGCTCTACCGGCCTTGCCAATACCGGGTAAGGCAACCTTAAGGCTGGCACAATATGGAAATAGGTTCTACTGGTCTTACCAATATACCGGGCAAGGCAGCCTGGAGGCTTGCATTCAAAAGAGGAGGCTCTACCGGCCCTGCCAATATACAGGACAAGGCAGCCTTGAGACTGGCACAACAAAAGAGGAGGCTCTACCGGCCCTGCCAATATACCGGGCAAGGCAGCCTTGAGACTGGCACAACGAGAGAGGAGGCTCTACCGGCCCTGCCAATATCCTGGGCAAGGTAGCCTTGAGACTGGCATAACGAGAGAGGAGGCTCTACCGGCCCTGCCAAAATACCGGGCAAGGCAGCCTTGAGACTGGCATAATGAGAGAGGAGTCTCTACCGGCCTAGCCAATATACCAGGCAAGGCAGCCTAGCTTGGCCCAGAGAACTGCAAGCACTGGTGCAAAAGAGGAGAAGGTCTATAGACTGTAGGTGGAGTAAACTAGTCCCCTATACTGGACACACAGAGGCCTTACCGGGGCTGTATATGAGCAGTGAGCACCCGGTGCTATAAGGATAGTAGCGAGCTACCAGTGATAGGGAGCGAACCAGTACCTGCGTACTGGACTACACAGGACTCTACCGGTGCTGAATGGAATGCAGCAAGCAACTGACTATATGGAGCGAACCAGTACCCGCGTACTGGATTTTACAAGACTCTACCAGTGCTGAATGGAACGCAGCAAGCAACCAGTTAATATGGAGCGAACCAGTACCCGCGTACTGGACTTACACAAGACACTACCGATGATGCAAGGGGCTCAGCAAGCAACCGGTGATAGGTGGAGCGAACCAGTACCCGCGTACTGGACTATACAGACTCTACCGGTGCAGAATGGAATGCAGCAAGCAACCGGTTATGCAGGGAGTGAACCAGCATCCGCGTACTGGACTTACACAAGACACTACCGATGCTGCAAGGAGCTCAGCAAGCAACCGGTGATAGGTGGAGCGAACCAGTACCCGCGTACTGGACTATACAGACTCTACAGGTGCAGAATGGAATGCAGCAAGCAACCGGTTATGCAGGGAGTGCACCAGTACCCACGTACTGGACTGCACAAGATACTACCTGTGCTGCAAGGAGCACGGCAAGCAACCGGTGATAGGTGGAGCGAACCAGTACCAGCGTACTGGACTATACAGACTCTACCGGTGCTGAATGGAATGCAGCAAGCAACCGGTTATGCATGGAGTGAACCAGTACCCGCATACTGAACTTACACAAGACACTACCGGTGCTGCAAGGAGCTCAGCAAGCAACTGGTGATAGATGGAGCGAACCAGTACCCGCGTACTGGACTACACAAGACAATGAATGATAAGAACGTCGCCCAAGGCGACATGAAGGAGAAGACACTCTGCACACCATCCAGGAGCAGGAACACAGCCAGGCCAGGACAGGAAACAGGAACAGCAATGGCAGCCAACCGGATCAGGAACGGCAGCAGGAACAACAGCCCAAACCAAATCAGGAACAGAGGCAGGAACCAAGACACAGAGGAAGCTGTCAGGCAGGTACACAGGCGATCTCTGGAGAGAAGTAGATTCAGTCACGGCCCAGGAAGCTCAGGAAACAGTGCAGGTGCTAGCGACAAAGAGACACCACGAAAGGGCAACCAAAGGGTGCCCAAGCCCAGTCTATATAGGCAATACTGGGCAGGCTGAAGACAGGCAGCCAATGGAGAGCCCAATCAAGTAACTGACAGGAAAAGGCAGCAATCATGGGCACCGTGATCCTAGAACAGGAAAGTGAGAGAGAGAGACTGGACAGTGAGAAGGGAAGAGGTGAAATGGGGAGACACAGAGTGTGGGAGAAGAGATTAGAGACAGAATTGATGACATAAAAAGGGAGAAGGGGAATGACAAAATGGCGGAAAGTGGGGAGGGGAGAGAGTGAATGACAGAAGGGGAAAGACAAAATGGGGGAAAGTGCGGAGGGGAGAGGGTGAATGAAAGAGAGAGAGAGTGAGAGAGGAAGTGTGAATTGTTCAGCAGTTCTGCCTTCTAAAGCACTGTCTCTTGCCTTGTTCAGATGAATGACCTTGACAGAAACATGTTTGATTGACATCTGAAGCTAACCAAACTGTCTTTTAATGTTTTCAGGACATCACATTGTAACAGGTTTTTCTTCCTAAATAAAGTTATTCTCTACTCTTTGTACAAGTTCACCCCCCTGATATTACATATGTAGTATGGTGTCATAATTCTTTAGAATATAATGAGTACAATACAGAAAGAGAAATAATTTCAAATATACTTAAACATGTATTTATATATTTATTATGCATATGCCAAAATTGTACATAAATATAAAAAGTAGGATTAATAGCAATCTATCATTAGCAAACTCTGTATGATTGCAAGAGTATAATTAAAGAGTATGCTGGCAATAATAACATACCATTAGTCTTGCATATAAAGAGTATCTCTCTGTTTAAAAAAATATATCACACCTATCATCTTATATAAGTTGTCTTATTAGTACGCTTTACCACACCTTTTCTCTTCCTTCAACACACTATACAAGGCCAGGTAGTCTTATGGAAATCTGTGCTACTATAGAACACCACTTGCAGATGGTACATTATATGATAGGTTCAAAAGCAGGGCAAAAAAACACATTTCTTTAGTGCTAAGTAAGCAATAACATAAAAAGATACGTTATTATTACTTTGAGCATTAAGCAAGGGATGTTCTATAAACAAAAAACAAAAGATAAGACTCCTAGAAACAACATTCCTATGCTAAGTATAAACAAAGTTTCTATGCAGCACATTCTCCAAATAACCTTGTACACAGGGTGCTAGTTTAATGTCATAATGTGTTTTACTATTATATACCCAAAACTTAGTTTTACTAATCTTATTATCATTTTAATCATTGTCAGTGATTACCTGTTACAACATAATCACATTTCCTACAATCTGAGTATTTAAAACAGAACACAAAATACAAAATCAAACACATGAATAGCAAGATGTGTGTGTGTGGTATCTTGTGAAATTCCAAACTTACAGAGTCATTTTGCTCATTCCAAATTAGGACATTCATCTCTGGCTGCTAAATCACAAACTAGCTGCAATAGGGAGATGTCAACCCATTAAATGCTTCTCATTGTGGGCTGTTCATCATGTTTGCAACAGTATATGTTCCAAGTCAAAGAATGCTTTCAGATGAACATAATATATGCACTTGATGGAGATACTGGCAGTAGCAGACTAGTAGATGTACATTATGCTGCCAAAGAACATTTATGTTAACAGCAGATGAGGCTGTTTGGATTAGGAAATGAAAGTAGATTGGGTACCCAAGATACAAGAAAGTTTCTCTGTGATAGATATTGGTTGCATTTACTTGAACTTAGACCTGTCTTACTTTCTAGCCGTTGAGATCAATTTATAGTTTTCTGCTTTAATATGAGGGCATTTTGCACATTTTCATCAGACTATGCTGGTGTTTTCTCATGTCACGAGATGTATGCATTTTATATAGATCCAGTTATTTTGTTTTAATTACACAATTTTATTTGGGCTGTTTGATGGTGGTGGTATTAGGATAGTCTCAGTAGAGACAATATTTGCAGATGGAAAAATAAGCATTGCTTTTGTTAATAAATTGAGGACTAGAGAATACATAACACAGAGCTGTTTTATTTTCTTTCCTCTACATTTTACAGTACCAGTCTCATTTTTCCTAGTTAGCACTGCTCTTTAATGCTATTAAATGTGAATTGACATAACAATTACGCTTCTACACTTAATGTCCAGTTTATTAGATACACTGCTTCTTCTATTAAAAAACCACATATCAGGGACAGTGTCACATGTCCATACCAGACTGAATAAAGCAGTTAATCCAGTACAAAGATACAACTTTTCAACATTCAAGAGCTCAAAAACTTCTACTCCGCACAGAGTTCATTAACAGTCCCACAAACACATTATATTTATGTATTGCTTAGTGACTTTTTCTGGTAAGCCTGCCGCCAAGTCCTATGGGCTGTCGGAAATGCCCTCAACTTCAGTGTGTACACCCAGGAAAAATTATGCAAAATAACAAAAAGAAAGGGACAAGGAAGGAATCCCTCTAGGCGTGATCCTTATAATCTTATAATTTCAACTGGTTAGTTCATTCCCCCCTTCCAAATGGGTACTCACTTGCTTCAGAGGTTATTTCAACCTCTAGATCAAAGGCTTGTACTGGATCTGACCTCCAGTATTGATCTTTCCCCATGGCACCTCCTCTCAGTCCTTTCACATTAGCCTCTTACCTCTCCCTCGTATCTTTCTTTATACTCTTCATCCGAGGCTCAGACTAATGTAATGGCCCGGGGACAGCTACTCAATTTTCAAATATTTATTAATATAAACATCACAAAACAATAAAATATTCAATATATAATTGAAATTAAAACCTAAATTTTAGACACTAATGCTGATCCTGGAGGATCAGCATTAGCATCTAATCTTTTGGTTTTAATTTCGATCTAGAGGCGGAAATAGAGGAAATCCAGTACAACGAGATAGTATATATTCATTTTAGCAAAAGAATGGTTCAACAGCAAGAAATTTGTAACTTTGAATGTATGATCACCAGCTCAGCACCATACAAGCTGATACAAGTATTACAGACACTGATCCCTTCTTGAAATGGTTATGTACAACCTTGTGAAAAAAACTAAAACAACTAAAATATCTCGGCGCTCAATCCTCACTTGTATACACGCAAAGATGATACTCTTAAATGTGGTAGATTAGGTGATTCAGCCAGTAAACAATCTAACTCTTACAGACCCAAAACAATAAACAAAAAACAAAAATTACACTGCGATTCACCATATACCACTAAAAATAAATACAGTTACAAATATTTTCAATTAAATATTGACAATATTTAAAAAACATATACCGTTTTATCAGTAAAAACTCTTCAAATATATACAAATCATCCGAGCCAAAGGTAATCAAATACAGAGAATCACGTGTCCATAAAATAGACCTTTGAAATCCTTACATTCCACTTTCTTAGATACTCCGTAATTTGGTAATTTTTGTAGTTGTCATCCAAGTACATACAATAGAAGAGAAAACGATATATCCAATTAGTGTTTAATACTCCAATTCATACAAAACGGAATAATATCCACTTACTGGTCAAAAAGCTTTGTTAATTCTCTCCATTAAGAATCTTGAGTCAAATAACGCTTAAATTTTCAATTAGCGAACCACCCTTTCCTTGATTTCCCAAGTTGCCGTTTCTCTGTCACATAATATGTAAAAAAGGAAACAACCACTCAACATCAATATATAGTAACAATTAAAGGAAACAATATCCACTCACTTATTGGAGTTCTAGGTCCCACGTAGTCTCCCTTTAATCAGATGTATCCTTCAATACCTGCGATGTGTCCATTAATTCCTTTTTGTTGGATATATTCTTTATCTTCCATTGAAATGAAACTCTTATGGCCACCACTTCCTGCCAGTCCGGACATTAAAGGGATAGTAATACTTCAGTATTGCAAATCCCTATATTAAAGCCCTAGTAAAAAAAAATTTATTGCCCCCAGTGTCATCTCTCAAACCTTTATGGTTTGAGAGATGAACACTTCTAAAGTTGCCCTCTCCCTCCCCCTTCCCCACAGTCAGCATTTTAGCTGACTGCAGGGAACAGAGTCGTACGACTTTCAGGCGGCTCTCCAGCACAGCCTGATTGTCAACTACCCGCCGACTCCCTGCTCCGGTTTTCATCTGGTCGGTCTCCCGCGGCGGCTGCCGCCTTGTGCACATGCGCGGGCTGCTTCCTGGTCTCGGGCGCTTTCTCTTGTAACCATGCGTCGCGTGCGGATGACGTTGCACTCGACGCCTATATCAGTGTGCCGATCCCTGGCTTCGGTGCACTGTTATAGTGTTCCTGAAGCCTGTGGCACTACTTCTACTGCGCTTAGTGTTGTACAGTCCTTGAGCTTCCTTTTGTGTGCTAGTCTCGCCCAGCTCAGATTCCTGGCTTCTCAGTGTATGACCCTGCTAGTTTTGACCATCCTTTTGCCTGCCGAGTTAGCCTTCTCATTTCAGTGTATGACCCTGCTAGTCTTGACCATCCTTTTGCCTGCCGAGTTTGCCTGCTTGTTCAGTGTATGACCCTGCTAGTCTTGACCATCCTTTTGCCTGCCGAGTTTGCCCATCTTGTTCAAACGGTGTATGACCCTGCTAGTCTTGACCATTCTTTGCCAGCCGATTGGGGGTTCTCCTAGCCAGGCGGCGTAAGACCCTGCTTGCCGTCGTCTATTCTGATGTTACTTCTGGCCTGGCGACACTAGTCCTTGCCTGTCGCAGACCACTCACCTAGTCTGACTCCTTACCCTTCATCTGGAGAGTTTCAGCCACTTGTTGGCCTACGCTCCCCAGCGGCACACCCCACACAGCGTTCCCTAGCCAGCACTCTCCCCTGCAGGAGAGATTGTGCTGTTTATTGTCAGGCTATCCAGGGCTTGCTTCCAGCTCCTCTGGGACGAGTCATCCAGCCTTGCGGCTGGCATCTTTAACCGGCCGTAGCCGCAGCAAAGCGTGTCAATAGGCAGCCCACGCTCGACCAGCTACGCACCCTAGCGACGCTCCCCAGCACTCCCTCTCTTGCAGGATTCCTGCAACTGGGTGACAGTTATAACAGTGCCAATAACTACGATGTCGATCGATCCAGAGGATCTCTCGCAAGCGGTACTCCAACAAGCAGCTGTCCTGGACCGGCATTCCTCCAAGATACAGTGCCTGGACCAGAAACTGTACTCCATAACGGCCATGCTTCAGCGTATGCAGCTTCGTTTGGAGGCGTCCGGTCCCGCTACACCTACGCCTATCCCTGGGCCTGTCTCTCCTCCTGTTGCTCAGGCCTTTCTGCCCACTCGTATACCCCTTCCGGATAAGTTTGAGGGTGATGCCAAGCTCCTGCACGGGTTCCTGAATCAGTGCTTCCTTCATTTCAGAAGTCAACCCGAGGCTTTTGCTTCTGATCAGGCTCGTGTAACCTTTATCATCTCCTTGCTACGGGGACAAGCTTTGGCCTGGGTGTCTCCGCTTATGGATCGTCAATCCCCTCTCCTACAGGATTGTGATAATTTCCTGGCTGCTTTTCGTTCTGTCTTTGACGTTCCTGGAAGACGAGCTATGGCGGAGGCATCTCTCCTTGACGTGCAACAAGGCCACCAGCCATTTGCACAGTACGCCATCGAATTCCGCACCTTGGCGTACGAGACGGATTGGGGCGATGGGGCCTTGAAAGCAGCCTTCCGTCGCGGTCGGGTTTGATTTCTCTGTGCTCATCTCTGGAGACTCGCATACAGGAAAGACGACAAGAGAGGGAGCGGTCACGACGCCCTCTGGCACGTTCTATGGTGCGCCTAGCGCCCAAGTTCCACAACCCTCCTGCGGCAACCCATGACACCGCTTCGGAACCTATGGAGATAGGTCGTGTTTTCCGCCTTCCTGAGGAGGAGAAGGCTAGGCGTCGTTCTTCAGGCCTCTGCCTGTATTGCGGAGGATCGGGACACATAGCCCGGTTGTGTCCCAACAAGCCGGGAAATGACAGGACTTAGGAGGAGTGGAGGGGATTCCCCTAAGTCATGCGTCGTACCCCTCCATGCGGAATCCACGGCTGACTGTTCCTGTCTCCCTTACCTGGCACACCGGGTCTCTTTCTACTAGGGCCTTGGTGGACTCCGGTGCGGCCGGTTCGTTCCTTGATCACTCCTTTGCCCTGCAGCACGACATACCCTTGGTTCCTAGAACTCCGTCCGTTGGCATTGTCGTAGTCGATGGTTCTCCCCTGGGTACTGGCTGTATTACCCACAGGACCATTCCCTTGACATTACGAGTCGCTTCCACTCATGTCGAGTCCGTGGAATTTGATATTATTCACTCCTCCATGACGCTGGTCATCCTGGGTCACCCCTGGTTGGTAAAGAACAATCCCAGGATTGATTGGGCGGCTTCTTCACTGCTGTTTACCCACGACGCTTCTTCTGTCCTTTCAATTTCTTCCGTGGATCTTGATTCCCCACCCACGGAGGGGCCTTTCCCGGTGCCTACACCTTATCGCTCCTTCCTGGATGTTTTCTCCAAGACCAGGTCTGCGGTCCTCCCCCCACATCGGGAGTACGATTGTGCCATTGAGCTTTTACCTGGCTCCTCATCCCCTAAGGGACGGACGTATCCACTTTCCTTGCCTGAGACTGCGGCTCTCGAGGACTATATTCGTGAGAACCTACCCAGGGGTTTTATCCGGTCCTCCTCTTCTCCTGCTGGGGCAGGGTTCTTTTTCGTAAAGAAGAAGGATGGCTCTCTCCACCCGTGCATTGACTATAGGGGTCTCAATGCAATTACACGGAGATATACCTATCCCTTGCCTCTTATTCCTGAACTCCTAGACAGGCTCCGTGAGTCCACTGTGTTCACCAAGCTGGATCTACGTGGGGCCTATAACCTGGTACGTATACGAAAAGGAGACGAGTGGAAGACCGCCTTCAATACTCGCTTTGGGCATTACGAGTATCTTGTGATGCCTTTTGGCCTGTGCAATGCCCCTGCGGTATTTCAGGCGTTGGTAAACGACGTATTCCGGGACCTGCTGCTCAAGTATGTCATCGTATATCTGGATGATATACTAATTTACTCTGCCTCTTTGACGGAACATCGAGAGCATGTACGGGTCGTTTTGTCTCGCCTGAGGGCTAATCGCCTGTACGCCAAGCTAAAGAAGTGCAGCTTCGAGAAATCTTCTCTCCCTTTTTTGGGATATATAGTGTCTGCCTCAGGTATAGCCATGGATCCCAGCAAAGTCAGTGCTGTTCTGGACTGGCAGGTTCCTCACACCCTCAAGGGGGTGCAGCGGTTCGTGGGCTTCTCCAATTATTACAGGCGGTTCATCAGGAACTTTTCCAGGATCATCCAGCCCATCGTACGCCTGACTTGTAAAGACTCCGATCCCCGCATATGGCCCCCAGAGGCACTTACTGCCTTCCAGGCCCTCAAACAGGCCTTCACCTCGGCTTCACTTCTCTTGTATCCAGATCCTGCGTCTCCTTTCACCGTGGAAGTCGACGCCTCTGAATCTGCAGCCGGGGCTGTTTTGTCTCAGCGGATAGGTTCTTCTGGTACCTTACGACCGTGTTGCTACTTTTCACGTCGATTCTCTCCGGCAGAACGTAACTATGACACCGGAAATAGAGAATTGCTGGCCGTGAAGTTAGCCCTACAGGAGTGGCGGTATCTCCTCGAGGGGTCCGCACATCCTGTTACTATTCTGACGGATCACCGAAATCTTGCCTATCTAGCCACGGCCAAACGACTCAATGCCCGATAGGCTCGGTGGTCTCTCTTCTTCTCACGGTTCAACTATACCATTACGTACATCCCTGGGACCAAGAACAAAAAGGCCGATGCCTTGTCCAGACAGTGTGAGGCAGTGTTTCTCCCAGATTCCGATCCGGAACCCATCATTCCGTCCTCGCTGATCCTGAGTGCCATTTCCATCGTCACTCTTCAGAAAATCCGTGAGGCTCAGTCCTCTTCGGTTCTGGGGTCTCATGTCCCTTCGGCACAACTGTTTGTTCCTGAACCATACCGCGCTGAGGTGTTGTCCTGGGCTCATTGCTCCCCCGTGGCTGGTCATCCAGGGGTTGATCGGACCTTAGATCTGCTCACGCGCTACTTCTGGTGGCCTACCTGTCGTTCAGACGTCAACTCGTTGGTAGCCTCTTGCGAAGTGTGTGCCCGCATGAAGGTTCCACACACCCGTCCGGTGGGCTTGTTACAACCGCTACCGGTACCGTCTCTTCCTTGGACCCATTTGTCCATGGACTTCGTGGTGGACCTACCCATATCTGCGGGTAAGACCACTATTCTGGTCGTGATCGACCGATTTACTAAGCAGGGGCATTTCATCCCTCTGTCCAAACTACCGTCGGCTCCGGAACTGGCTGAGATCTTTCTATCAGAGGTTGTACGCCTTCATGGACTTCCCCTGCACATAACCTCAGACAGGGGCACCCAGTTTGTGTCTAGATTCTGGAGATCCTTTTGTTCCCGTTTGGGTGTGACTCTTCATCACTCTTCAGCTTATCATCCGCAGACCAACGGACAGACTGAGAGGCTGAACCAGAATCTGGAACACTTCCTGCGGACATACAGCAACCACCAGCAGGACAATTGGGTTTCCCTACTGCCTTTGGCGGAACTGTCCTATAACTCCCTCCGTCATACCTCCCTGGGTTGCTCCCCATTTTTTGCCGCCCTCGGTTACAACCCTCGAGTGCTTTTGCTATCTCCGGGCACGTCCCTAGTACCCGCGGTGGAGAGCAGGGTGCAGTCCCTTGCCTCCCATTGGCAGTCCTTGCACGCCTCCTTGCTTTCCGCTCAGGTGCGTCACAAGATCGCTGCCGATCGTCGTCAGACTCCGGCGCCTCTCTATCGAATCGGCGATCGGGTATGGCTCTCCACCAGACATATACGGCTCGCCCAGCCATCTGACAAGCTGGGTCCCCAGTACTTGGGTCCTTATCGGGTCCTGCGTAGGCTCTCTCCGGTCTCCTATAGATTGGCGTTACCCAGGAGTCTTCGCATTCACCCTGTTTTCCACGTTTCCCTGCTCAAGGCATTTCTACCTTCGTCTATGCCTGCTGCAACCCCTTCTCCTCCGGCTCCCGTTACGGTGGATGGCCAGGAGGAATACATCATTGATGCCATCCTGGACTCCCGCAGGGTTTGTGGTCGTCTTCAGTATTTGGTTAATTGGCAGGGTTACGGTCCCGAAGAAAGGTCCTGGGTTCCCTCCTCGGAGGTGCACACTCCGGCCCTGGTCCGCGCCTTTCGTCGCTCCCGCTCCGCAGGGCTGGCTGTTTGAGCTCCGGAGGCGCCCCTTGGGGGTGGGGCAGTGTCACCTACCCGCCGACTCCCTGCTCCGGTTTTCGTCCGGTCGGTCTCCCGCGGCGGCTGCCGCCTTGTGCACATGCACGGGCGGCTTCCTGGTCTCGGGCGCTTTCTCTTGTAACCATGCATCGTGTGCGGATGACGTTGCACGCGACGCCTATATCAGTGTGCCGATCCCTGGCTTCGGTGCACTGTTATAGTGTTCCTGAAGCCTGTGGCACTACTTCTACTGCGCTTAGTGTTGTACAGTCCTTGAGCTTCCTTTTGTGTGCTAGTCTCGCCCAGCTCAGATTCCTGGCTTCTCAGTGTATGACCCTGCTAGTTTTGACCATCCTTTTGCCTGCCGAGTTAGCCTTCTCATTTCAGTGTATGACCCTGCTAGTCTTGACCATCCTTTTGCCTGCCGAGTTTGCCTGCTTGTTCAGTGTATGACCCTGCTAGTCTTGACCATCCTTTTGCCTGCCGAGTTTGCCCATCTTGTTCAAACGGTGTATGACCCTGCTAGTCTTGACCATTCTTTGCCAGCCGATTGGGGGTTCTCCTAGCCAGACGGCGTAAGACCCTGCTTGCCGTCGTCTATTCTGATGTTACTTCTGGCCTGGCGACACTAGTCCTTGCCTGTCGCAGACCACTCACCTAGTCTGACTCCTTACCCTTCATCTGGAGAGTTTCAGCCACTTGTTGGCCTACGCTCCCCAGCGACGCACCCCACACAGTGTTCCCTAGCCAGCACTCTCCCCTGCAGGAGAGATTGTGCTGTTTATTGTCAGGCTATCCAGGGCTTGCTTCCAGCTCCTCTGGGATGAGTCATCCAGCCTTGCGGCTGGCATCTTTAACCGGCCGTAGCCGCAGCAAAGCTTGTCAATAGGCAGCCCACGCTCGACCAGCTACGCACCCTAGCGACGCTCCCCAGCACTCCCTCTCTTGCAGGATTCCTGCAACTGGGTGACACTGATCGCGTTAACTAAAAAAAAAACTTTCACTGAAATGGTCTTCTACGTGTGCTTGATGATCGCGGCTCTGCTGGAGAGCCGCCTGATGATCTCTGACCGGATTTCCCTGAGTCAGCTAAAATGCTGACTACGGGGAAGGGGGAGGGAGAGGGCAACTTTAGAAGCGTTCATCTCTCAAACTATAAAGGTTTGAGAGATGACACTGGGGGCAATACTTTTTTTTACTAGGGCTTTAATATAGGGATTTGTAATACTGAAGTATTACTATCCCTTTAAGGACTGGTGACAGTCCTGGCACATCATGGAATTCTGGGATTGCAGCATGGCTGCACACTGATCTATGTTCCCAGAATCCATTGCTGTAAAAAAAAAAAAAAAAAAAAAAAAAGCACTGTGGACCTCTACGACCCTTTGTTAAGGCGTTAAATATCATCAATGTACCAGGCAGCCATTTATGATTCTTTACCAAAGAACAGACCAGAAGCAATGCAAATGTCTCCCTAGCATTCACTCAAATTCTTGGCCCAAATGATTCACAGTTTGCTGATTTTTCCACATAAATTCCAGCAAAGAGAAAATATGTACTTTCTGTAATTTCTGACTTTTTCACTACTAATTAATTTCTTATGACACTTTGCAGTCTACTGTCCATACTTTCTATGGCTGCAAGAATTCCCTCCACAACACTCTGAGTGAAGTACCTCCATAATGTAGATTTCAGAGGGACTACTTCTATTGCAGAGGCTAAATGTTGCTATATTACCGGCAGTAGGTGTCAGTGTCACTAGACATCAAACCACAGCAAATGCAATGAAACCTAGGATTGTGAATGTTAACCTATGTTATTGACTAATGAATAATAGTGAGTGTCCCAGGGTGGGGGGTTGCATTAGCACATGGAAGCAGTGACAATGATGATAATGACAAAAAATATGCTGATTGTGTATTTTCTTGAATGTTCACTTGTACAAGCTTTCAGTTTATCTTTCAAACAGTTCATAAACAGACACAATCCTCATTTTAAGTGGTGGAAAACTGAACCTTTTCCTTTCAGAAACAGCTAATCTTTGGGCGTATCATAATCGCTCTGAGCCTTTACATCTGTATTTGAAGCAATAAGGAGGAGCAAGGAGGTATATGATCTAATTCAGCATCAACATCAATAATTAGGTCATCATAAACATTAGCATCATCTGATCCCTCCCCACTACTTTAAAAAAGTCTAAAAAAGTTTCCTTTTTCTTTTTCCCTTAGGGGTACTTATATAAATGTTACCAATAGCTTGCAGAGCGCTGTCAATGTCATTGTTGGACATTGCTTTGCTGCTATAGCAACAATACTAGAATGCAGCTCAGCATCGTCTTTAGTGTTGAAAAGTTTAATAGTACTACCAGTGGAATTTTACATTTCACTTTTACAAACAGCCTTTATTACTACCAACAAGTCCATGTACTCCTTCAATCCTTCCTTTCCCGATACTCAGCAGAGTTGTTAGTGCTGGGAGTGGTGATTTTTTGTTGTTTGTGTGAAAATGTATGACGTTTGTCACTGTCTCTAGTATCTGTCACAGTCACTCTCAGCTCAGGTGTAGTATCTCCTTCCTCTTTAAGGTTTGTTTTTACTTTTCTTTCTACCTTAACTACACCCAGAGAACAACTTGTAGTAACTAGTCTAACCAATACCTCTATTAAGCAACTCAAGATCCCTCTATTTACCTGTCTACCTATACTAGCTAGCATAAAAAAACGCAGCTGCTTTCTCTATTTCCCCAAAGCACAGATTGACAACTTTGATAAACTGACACCCCCCTTTTTTACTTTAACATAGCATGAAAACTCTCCACTTGGAAAGGAAATAAATTATTATCATTAATTTCATTAGAATGAAAAAGTTGAAAATTGCTTTCTTCAAGGGCAAGGAGGCAAAGAGTGCTATTTTTCATATAGCTTGCATGAGGTGAAAAAACATAACCATCCCCAGCTATGGAGTAGAAAGCCAGTCTTAGGTCTCTATTCAATAACCACCGATGCAAAAAAAAAGAAAAAAAGAAAAAAGCTGACTGCATTTCTTACGCACAGTAAGTGATTCAATTACCTGTGCTATGAAAAAATGCCGGACAAAAATAAAACAAAAAACTGCTGGCCACTAAAGTTAGAAATGTTTAAGTCCTTTTGAAATAAAAAAAATGTCCCAAGATGCAATTCAATTGCATGCTTTAGCCATTAAGGGGCTACATTCTATTATAGATGCTAATTTTATCTTTGCTTTATCTCCATGTTTCCCCATAGACTTCAATAGGAAAATGTTTGAGAAAACAGGTATTAACATTTAGCACCTGCAATAGAATCCAGGATGAAGGCCTCCTCAGCAAGCCTCCAACCTGTGCCTTTTGTTGCCACTCTGTACCAGTAAATTTGGTAATTTGTTTTAGTCTTCTTGTTTAATATCAAGTGGAATCCATTCCAAATTGTGATTGGTCCATCTACCATCAGGTCTTCTTGCTCAGTGGCCTGTTCATTTCCATTTCAGGCACTTTACTCTTTCAGTCATAGACCTTTGTTTGCTGACGGATCCACACACAAGCTTTTTTTCGGAAACTATGAAAGCAGTCATTAATAAAATGTTGCAGTCACCCTGTAGAGTGCTATGTATACTTTTGAGGCAGACTTTTCTACATTTATTGTCTCTTTTACATTGTATCTTTTTTCCACATTGTATAACTTTCTCTGCTTTCACAGTTCCTGACAGAAAGCTCAATAGAAAAAAATTCAGAGATTTCCCTATTAGAGATGTAAAAGTATACAAAATAGATCAAGATAAAATAATAATAAATATAGGCAACTTGAATTTACACAATACGTAGTTGAAGCTATGTAAAATCAAAAGGAAGTTGATTGTCATTACCTTTTTCTTAATCGAAAGCAATTGAAATGTAGAAGCTGTAGAGATATTCAGAAATAATAATTAACCCCTTGAGAGCCAGAGTGGTATGCAACCCTTTGCTTCACAATGCATTGCGTTCCCCTATGGCACTTGCTGTTATAATTGAAAGCAGATTTTCCTGATATCAGTTACTCTTGCTTTTCTAACTTGAAATTTTCATTTTCCAAGAACTGTTGCAGACTGATTTAATTTGCTTTTCGTTATTTTAATTCTGTGGTTACTGTTCATTTGGTTGTTTCTTTCTTGTGGGTCGTAGGGTAGAACATGTGAAATATAGTTGAAATATCAACTATATACACACTTTATTCTAGGCAAAAAAATTGTCATTAATTATATCAATTGAAGCATCATGTATGTAAACAACCACTAAAAAAACAGGTAAGTAATCACTAAAATTTTGGAGTAATTCTGGAGCAAACCAACTGCACCAGAAGGAACAACATAAAAATTCCTAAATTCCTATGCACTTGAAAATAGCATTTTATCCCTTTGAATTACAGAAATATCTGTGATGCATTGCTTCAAACTCATTAGAGACATCGCTAGCATTTAAAGGGTTACAAGCTTAATTTAATTTAACGGACATTTTTATTTGTCCTCTATGGTGCCTTTGGCTTACTTTAGAGTTTTAGAGTTTAGAGTTTTAATAAATTGTATTCATGGCAGGGAGGGTACACTCACAGTATACAATATGAGAAACAAAAGAGGCTAAATTGACGAATAACATGTTAAGTACAATATAAAGATCTGAGCAGTATCAGGAGATCCAATGATGCAGCTCGAGCCCATTCGCACCATTCATTTTTTAATTTAACTCCCCATATCCGAACAACTCCTCACACCCAAAGATCCAAAACAGTGAGACCCAAACTCCCCCTTACAAAAAAAAAAACAAAAAATACCCAACCCCACTCACTGGACCAGGAAACCCGACACTCCCCCATGCACACAGAATATTAGACTGGAACAGCCAGCTCCAAAGACTTGCGTCACACCTGGAAAACACCTTACTCCAAGCACAGTATTGTTCATGAACAAAGTCCAAATTCAGAGGAAAGTGCCCCTGGAATGTGCTGAGCCATCAACAACCTATCCCATATCCTATGGAAAATGTAAGGTGTCCCTCTGTGGGCATACATCAGTCTATAATGTGGTATGTCTAACTAGTTCTAGCCACTGTACCTCAACTGGGGGTAAACTAAAGAACCAGTGTTGTGCCACAACCCTTCCCGCCAGTACCAGGAGCTCTGAAAGTAGCCTTCTATCTGTAGCTGAGTCAAGTTTGTCAGGGAATATAGCTAGAAGACACATCCTAGGGGACAAGGGAATAGGTCGCTTCAAGGAACGCTCAATGTGGTGGAGCATGGATTTCCAAAAATCGCCCACTCCAGAGCAAGATCAGATCATGTGCAAATAGTCAGCACCCAACTGACCACATCTAGGACACAAGTCATCAGAACGGCCACCCATCCTACACAACTGTATTGGGGTGTAATAAATTCTATGGAGTATTTTTAATTGGAGGAGTTAGTGTCTAGTAGAGATGTAGCCAGTCCATTCAAGACTATCTCCCATTCCCAATCCTCCAAGCTACCCAAGTCAGTCTCCCACTTAACTTTAAGGGAACCCAGTTTTGTCTTGGAATGTTTGAATCACCAATTATAGATAGAGGAAACCAATCCCGGTATTCACCGGGCAGTCAGGGCACTGAGCAGAGGGATCTCCAGTATATGTGGCCCATTGTCCCATTGTGCGTTCAGTGAATGGTACAGCCTAAGATACGAGTAGAATAGGGTATTGGGGAGGTTAAATTCCCAATTCAGCTGTTGAAATAATTTCAAAGAGCCTCCATTATATAACTGATCTATGGTATTGACGCCATGGGCAAATGGGCGAATGCGGCTGCACCCCAAAGAGGCGTAGAGGGGTCAATCCCGTCGAAGCCCAATGTTTTTCATATGACATTCCATATATTACAGACAAATTTAGTCACCATTTTCAGAGCCAGTTTCCCTATTTAAATATGGGCGTTTGTTCCTTAGTTCCTAAAATATTTTTGAATTTGAAAAAGTTTACTTTAAATTGAATCAAGAATAATATCTCAAATATTCTCACACTTCAGAAAATATAGCTTTCTCTTCCTTTCAGTTAGTGCAGAGTATGTACTATGCCAATAGATAAATAAATATCTACTACATTAATATAGATTTTAGCTCTCTTTTACAGCATGAGCATACTTGAAGTTGTAGTGATTGGTTTGCTGTTTTGTTTGTTTTCTTGTTTTGGGAGTACCTTTTTAAAAAGTGTTATACAATACTTTTGGAATGAACAAACTAATCTGGCCTGCAAAGTCAATCGTTTTATTTATCACTTTCTCTTCGTGGCTGACCTCATTCTCTTTTCACTTTCCACTGGGCTGATTTCAATTTTGTTTCACAGCAGTGTGAAACATTTACTAAAGAATGGAAAATAATTACAGGAGGAAATAGAATTCCTACTTAACACTGGTTTAGAAAAATAGTATGTCAGCACCATGCCCAAAAGAAAGAAAAAGCAAATCTTTTATAACCTCCACTGTTTCATCTTCTTTATCAATACCAACCTTAAATTGAATAATGATGAGATCTCATTAACAGCTAGCTCTCACGGCATGACAGTTAATACCACACATAAAAACTGAATGTGCTTCATTTACTCTTTTCCAACTAGTCTTATCTCTTTTTAAGATTAATGGTAACAGGAGGTACCATGTTTTCCTAGCAAATCCATTTGAAGTAGCAAAAACAAGTAATGTTAGAAATTAAAGTTTAGTGTTTTTAATTCAATATTTTAATATAACTTACCCAGATGCTTTAGTTCAGGATAATGTACTGAACTGAACAGAGCAAATCTGAGAAAATGAATACAGTTTTACAGGAAATCTGCATGTAATTATATTTGTGGATGGGTTGTCAGGTTTGTCAAAATACCAATCCATTATTCAGTCAATGAATTGCTCCAACAAACCAATCTGAAACTATTTTGCACATTTTTGAAATTGTACCATCACTTTCAGATTACTGTTTCCTGGATCTTAAGTTAATCATTTTTTATCTCTCTAAAATAGCCCACAAGAACATAAATTCATTAAGAGGAAATTATGTTACTAATCTAACATACAGCGGTTAATGTGCTTAGAAGAATTGCAGCAATTCTGGAATAAACCAAATGCACCATAGTGGCCGATAAACATTCTCATTGATTTAAATGGGTTTTAATCCCTTGAATTCTAGAGAGGCCTCAATGAATTGCAAATCGGTGCATTATCCTTTAATGGACACTTCATCCCTTGAATGCTAAAAGGGTATCCAAAACATTGTTTCACGATACTTTGAAGAGTTCTCTTTTATTGAAGGGGTTAAGTAAATGGGTATTTGCCACCATGTTCCATTAAATTACTCCAGAATTGCACCCCTACATTCTTGCATAAGGCTCACTTTGCTTTATTATATAGGTTTGGTACTTTGCTGTACCAATCAAAATTCTGAGTACTGCATAACACATTTTGTTTTGTTTGTTTTTTCTTGTAGCTGTTCCACGGACCAGTGATACACAGTGTAGCTCTATTCCTGAGCCTAGATATGGTAGAAGAATTGGGTCTGAGTTTTCAGCTGGTTCTGTTGTCAGGTTTGAATGTAATCCTGGCTATTTACTTCAAGGATCTAAAGCAATTCATTGTCAGACTGTACCAAATGCTTTAGCTCAGTGGAATGATTCTGTACCAACCTGCTTAGGTAAGTAGGTATTGTTTATTTTATTTTTTATGTCATTTTAATATGTTACTTTTAAAGGAAATTAAAAACTGCCTGTTTGTTATTCTATTAGTTTGTTAGTAATATAATATTTTTAAATACATCTTTTATTTGCTGGTGACACTGTGTGCCACTGTATAATAATTAGTTGATGTTTCTGGTCAATATTATAGCATATTGTGCTCTAATACATCTATGCAACTTTAAGGTACAAGAAGCCCAAACAGAACCAGAAAGGGAAAGCAACGGTTTATCAGTATATATTTATCATCAACAACATGCTTTTTCCAAGACCTGAAATATCTCATGCAGACAACTGCTGTTTTATTTTTACATTTCACTAAGAAAGAAAAATAAGGTTTACTTACCTTTTTAGACATCATTCACAGCATGTTCCTCTTCCATACCCTTAGTCCACTCCAGTCCGTTCTATCTCCTCCAGCCTGCACTCCTCTCTTCAATTTCCTCATATCCACAGCCTTCCCTTCCATGTTCTTGGTCCAGTGCTCTCCCATCCATCTTTTTGTTGTGCTTCACATTGGCGTGCTTCTCTATCCAGCTTCCCATGGCCTGCCCCTTGTTTTCATTTCCACTCTCTCTTCTGCTCCCTGCTGTCTTGTATTCTTTTTTCTATTTTCCCCTTTCCCTCCCTCATGCTGTCTCATTTATCTCTGTCCCTAAGTCCTTTACATAGTAACATAGTAACAAAGTAACATAGTAACATAGTTGATTAGGCTGAAAAAAAGACATACATCCATCAAGTCCAGTCCATGCCGAAATCACACCTGTTGATCCAGAGGAAGCAAAAAAAGCCCTCTGAAGCCATTTCCAATTTAGCCCTAATTGGTTAAAAAAATTCCTTCCTGACTCCAAGTGGCAGTCAGATAGTTTCCTGGATCAACATCATATCTGCATTGAAGCCATCTGTCACAATTTCCAATATTGTTCTGTGCTAGATAGGCATCCATTGCTTTTTTGAAAGCAGTTGTATTACCTGCAAGTACAACATCCCTAAGCAAAGAATTCCATAGTTTTACCACCCTTACTGTAAAGAATCCCTTCCTTTGTTTTAGTCAAATGCGCCTTTCCTCTAGTCTTAATGGATGACCTCCAGGTCATCCCTTGCATCTACACTTATTTTTATGCAGGCTAATACCCTATTTGCTCTTGCAGCATCTGAGTGACTCTGCACACTGCTGTGAAGTCTATCGTCTATCAATATTCCTAAATCTTTCTCTAATGAGTATTTCCCAAGTTGTTTCCCTTGGAGTATATGTAGCAAGTTTGTTTCTATAGCCCAAATGCATAACCTTACATGTATCTACATTAAATGTAATCTGCCACTTTTCTGCCCATTCACTCAGTTTATCTAAATCCTAGAAAAAATATCCAGCTCTGTATGTATTCCCTTACTTAGCTTAGTGTCATCAGCAAAGATTGAGACACTACTTTCAATTCCCACTTCAAGATCATTAATAAACAAATTGAAAAACATTGGGCACAGGACTGAACCCTGTGGCACCCCACTTATAACTTTAGACTCATTTCAAAAGGTTCCATTTACAACAACTCTCTGCCATCTATCATTTAACCAGTTCTCAATCCATGTAACATAACCCTACCCAAACCGAAGCCTTTTACTTTATGCAGTAACCTGTTGTGAGGCACTGTATCAAAGGGTTTTGCAAAATCCAAGTATACTACATTAACAGCAATTCCTTTGTCCAAATTACTACTTACTCTTTCATAAAATGCAAGTCTGACATGATCTAGTCTTCATGAAACCATGCTGATTCCTACTAATAATATTGTTTGTCTTCACATAGTTCTGAATACCTCCAGTTAGTAACCCTTCTAGTATCTTACCCACTATGGAAGTCAAGCTCAGAGGTCTATAATTTCCTGGTTTGGATCTTGCTCTCTTTTTAAACAATGGAACTATATCAGCTTTCCTCCAATCACCGCGCACTATGCCTGATGAAAGTGAATCAATAAATATTAAGTATAATGTTCTTGCTATTACTGAACTAAGTTCCTTAAGTACCCTAGAATATAAAAAGCACAATCAGAAATCAGTTTAGGCTGATGCAAGTGATTTAGTGAAGCTAGAAAGGATTTATTTTTGTAACTTTTTTATTATAACATTACTTAGACATTTTCTTTAATAAAGTGATATATTGTTTACTATTTGTCTGCCTTTGGTTTCTTATTCTATTGAGGTATCTTGTACTTTTACACTTCATAGAATTCCTAACCAGGGAAGAGAAATTAATAAGTTTATAATATTATTTTCTTAAAGCCTGGGAAGATTATAATGACCCTCTACATTTGCTATGAATGAATCTAGAGAAATACCACACAATGGAGTAATTTGTAATAGAGCAGTGAGTGATACATTCGGCCTCAAACATAACTAATCACCATTCTGTGTAGGCTATTTTTATATCCTGCTACATTATACCACCAAAATACAAAGGATTATATCTTAAAACTGTTTGTTTTACATAATGATGGTTAGTACAATGTATAAACAGATTTCATTTTTCAATAAAACAAACTAAACGTGTCTTAGGGTAAGAGGTCCACTCTAATCCACATAAGGTACCAAAGAACTGTTCTTTGTTGGAATGCATGTATAATTTTATTTATAATGTGCCATACATCATAGAAACATGATGAAAAAGGTCCTGACCCTAAGATCTTACAGTTTACTTAGGTAGTATGGGACAGACAGGAATGAGGATGTCAATTGTGAATTGTTTTGCTGGTGTTGGCAATATGGTCTGCACAATTTTAGTGCTCCAGAAAGATTAATCAAGGGAAGTTTTAAAGATGTTGTTGGCAGTTCTAGATATATGTGCCCAGCAGTCAAGACCTCCGTTTCCTTAGCGGTCCAAGAGAGATTGTTTCTACTTGCAGGATAGAGACACTATGTTATAGCTTATCCTCCTAATCCAAAGTACATATTCAGTTACAAGCAGTGGTAAACAACTAATCTAAAAACAAGAGCGCAATACAAAAAAAATATCTAAAAGTGGTATTTTATTCAATTGACCCAAAAAACACATCCTTATTGTGTATACAGACTATAGGCAGATAGCTCACATTTCACCATCCTAGGTTACCACAGCATGATGGAATAGCTCCTCCACTGCATATCAGCACCTATTGGACACTTTCCTCCAATGTGTCTCTCAAGCCTTTACCTGTTGTTCTCTGCTTGTTCTTTCTGTCCAATTAATGACAATAATGTTGAGGCAAGCAAATATCTGCATCCTAGATGCGGCAACATGCTTAATGCGGCGTGTAGCAACATTTTAAAATGATACTCAACTGGAACTTTTCCTCAGACGTGAAGTGGCAATGTTTGCCGATTTTGGTTTAAGGTGAAAATTTTCAACCATCCCTACTCTCCAACCCTCAAAGTGTTAATTAATAACAGATACCTGTTATACCAATAAAGAAAGTATCATACCTGGTAATTTCTTATTATAATGATATCTGTGTTTTCCAACTTTTTTTTTTGTTTCACACTGAATAATCCTTTTCTTGAATGTTTGCAAAATTTGTTGCATTGATATATAATAGTTTGTAATATTATCTATCATACTTAAATCAATTGCTTTTACAGTTCCATGTAGCAGAAACTTTACAGAAAGGAGAGGAACAATACTTTCACCTGGTTATCCTGAACCATATGGTAATAGCTTAAACTGTGTCTGGAAAATTATCGTTACAGAGGGATCTGGTATCCAGGCAAGTATTTTTCTATGTCAAAAGTTCAGTAAGCATGACAACTGTATTGAAATCAGTCATGAAAAAGCACATCATGACCTTATGGTTATAAGTATTGCAGAACATCACAAAAACCTTTGTTAACACAAATGTGATACAAAATTAAATGAATCTTTGATTAGCTCTATGGGCTGTGCAGGTTTTATGAAAACATATTTTAGTGGTCAGAGAAGTTACATTACCTTAAGGACCGCTTTGATCCTTTCTTGCTGCAATGGGGTCTGAGAGAGACCGCTCCAGTCTTGGAGTGGTGAATTTCAGCCCCCTGTTTTTACTTGCAGTGCTCCTGGAGGAGCATGGTAGGTAAAATGTATGTGACATGCTATGACAGTCACTGGTCCTTAAGGCAAAAACCATGTGACGGTAATAGCACATAAGTGGTCCTTAAGGGGTTAAAAGAGATCATTCACTTAGTCTTGGTATGCTTCCCCAAACTAAAGGCCACGATTAGAACTGAAACAACCAGATATTTAACCTTGTAAGTATCAGAGGGGATGTGCAACATATTTTAAAGACATACATTACCCATCCCTCTTGTCCTTAAAGGATTATCTTTCTGCAGAATGTCTGAAGTCTGTAGAGTTATGCTGAAGCTTTAGTTAGTCAATACTTTTAGTGACGTTATCTATAGCACCATAGAGTGGCATCAGTGATATATATTATATTGTTTTACACTTACAAGTTGACCAGTAGAATATATTTAAAAATGTATTTAGTCAAGGTTTTGTGTGCTGTTCATTGTTTATGAATTCCGTAGTTCCAAGTGAATATCCTATATAATAATTCATTAAAACGTGTTTAACGATGCAGTCATGCGCAGCTCTGCGTCCAGCTCTGTATCAGCCGCGGTGCGGGCAGTCTCTACTGCACATGACTGTCCCGCGACCGGCTGGCAGTGGCACTGTGGCTGTAGGTTTCTATTTTAAGATAAATTAAATGGTTAGTAACTCAAATTAAATCCTTGGAATATAGATATCTCTAATGATCTACAAAGCATGCTTTTGTAATTTAATTAGGTTGTTTATGAAAATAAAATTTTGCTTCACCACAGCCCTGAAGTTTTCTTGCATACCCTTTAAAATGACAAATAATGGGAGCACTGTATGTTGCACGTTTCTCTAGAATAATAAGGGTTTAATGTGACAGTAGACACAAGACATTCCATTTTTACATATAACTTCCAATACTAAATCTTCTTTTTAGCTGTGATGGTTATCAGCTTGATTGCATCTGAAGTTCACCTCAATGTCAAATAAACATAGAATATGACTGCAGATAAGAACCAATTGGTCAATCTAGACTGCTCATTTCCCTGTCTATTTAAGTGTATAGACTTATATCACACTTGAAAAAGCTATGTATTTATTCCAAGAATTCTTCAATAATCTTACTTTTCATGGGAGGTGTATTATAGCTCAAAAATATATGATTTTATTTAAAAAGACATAGAAAGTGATGATTTACAGGAGTTGTTGCTATCTCTTACAGATTCAAGTTTTAACTTTTGCTACAGAACACAACTGGGATTCCCTAGAAATATATGATGGTTCTGATATGAATGCACCAAGGCTTGGCAGTTTTTCAGGTATGATTTTTCAGTTCTATGTTTTATCTTGGTTTCATACACAGCTTTATACATAACCCATATCTGTACGGTTTAAAGGTCCTGTCAATAATGAGGAAATAGCCTGAAAACATTAATTATATGATTGTGCAATGCTTCTAGATGGAAGAAGTTAGACTGTAATAAGTAGAATGATGTTCTAAATATAAATAGAGCAATTCTAGATCAAAGTACATCATAGGGGGGAAAATATATGGTCATTGTATTTATTTTTTCCCAATGCATTGCATTGCAATGTATTCAAGGGGTTAAGGGCATCATTTAAATCAATGGGTATTTTAATTTGTTCCCTGTGATGCATTTGTATTAGATGGATGTACATTTTGCTTTCTATTATAAGGCAATTTATACAAACATATTAATTATATTAATTGCAAAAATATTTGAAAGTGAGTCTTCAAAGTCCCAATGATCATGTTAAATTATTCTGTGACAATTATTTCTCCTGCAAGCATGTAAGGGTGGCATTTATTTTCATTCAACTAAACCTAATATTTGTTTTCATGTCTGTAACAAATGCCTCTGGGAAGGTAACTTCAGGGGAGATTCACTAAGCAGTGATAAAGAGTTGATATAGTGGAGATTGCCTCTCCAGTTTATCACTTTTCCAATTCCTATGTTATTCTGTGGATCGTATTCACTAAAATCTCCAAAGCATTGGCTCCATAGAATAACATAGGAACTGGAGAAGTGATAAACTGGAGAAGTCATCTCCACTTCATTATCACCTCTTTATCACCGCTTAGTGAATCTCCCCCTTCAACTCTTTTTGCACCACAATTCAACTGTAAAGGTTATAGGGTAGTGCATCTGTACACAAAACATTTTAGGATGTTTACTTATGAGAAAACTATATTTTGTTATTGTTACTGCCTTATTTCTGCTTTTATTTACTTTTACACAGTTCACTCTCTATTGATAATAAACTTGAAACTGCTTTATTTTATTTTTTTTAGGAACTACTGTACCAGCATTATTAAACAGCACATCTAATCAACTTTACTTACACTTTCACTCTGATATAAGTGTGGCAGCAGCTGGATTTCATCTTGAATACAAAAGTAAGGTTCATGTCACATTAATCCTATATAATAAAATGCTAGCGATGTTTGTCAGAAGCCGTCATGCGTAGTAGAGACTGCCCATATTCAGCCAGTCTCTACTGCGCATGACTGCATCGCGTGGAGCAGTGAGGTGGCATCAGTACGCAGAGCAGGACCGGAGCAGTGAGGCAGCTTCAGTACACAGAGCAGGACCGGAGCAGTGAGGTAGCGGCAGTACGCAGAGCAGGACAGGTGCAGTGAGACATCACCCGGACCTTGGCCTGTGTACATGGGCTTTTACACTAGTATTCATATGAATGGTGACCTTATTTAATACATCTCTATATGCATTATACAAATGCATTTCCTTGGCATCTTTGTATTTTTTACTGAAACAACAGTTTAAATATGTACATTTTGTTACTACCACTGTTTATCCACTCAAAACTCAAAAAAGCATTTCTAGCCAGATACTTGTATTTGTTTTTTCCCATTATTCTTGTATGTAGTTATTTGTGCTTTTCTAGTTCAACTGTCTAAGCTGTGACTATTTAATTAATCGGTATCATTACTTTGTTTTTGTACAAGATGTAAGCTATTTATTTTGCACATAAGTATTTATAGTAAAGAGAAAATCCATATTCGTGTTTTTAAGAATAAAATGTTGACAGGCATTTTTCAGTGTCAGTACTTAATATGATCTGTGCTCAGGCTCACATTTTTTAATTGTGAACCTTTCTGTAAAATCACATGTAAAATAAAAGTGACTTGCTCTGTGATGCATTTTCTATAATTTTCTATAATTTGCTTTTTCTGTTTGTGAAAGTGAGTCTTAAATAACATTTTAATTTTAATTAATGTCGTGATGAAGGTAAAAATTAACAAACATATCATAGTTTTCTTTTAATCCAAAAATTGTCATCAGCCTGACAGTACTTAATTTTTATTGAGCACTCTGATATTGTTTTACATTTTTAAATGTTTTGCTTATATTCATTTTATGAACACCTATAAACGGCAAACCTTTGGTTTTATTTTATAGAAGAAGTGCATGCAAGAAAGTCTTTTGCATTTTTTGAAGTTCATTCTATTTTTCCATACATATTTTACTAACTGACTAATAGCATTAAATAATAGATGTTTCTATTCATATTTCTACTTATGTTGTATATCTTCTAATTGTAATTTCAGGCTGTATGAAACACTGAATTCAAATAATTTGCATTTCCATTAGTTTAAAACTGTGTGTCTGTGTTTGTGTGTGTGTGTGTGTGTGTGTGTGTTCCCACTTGTGTGCTAGCATCCAGCATTTTAGTAATTTTTGTGCAGCTATAGCATATGTGTAATGCTATATACAGATTAAAATGTTTGCTCACACACAGGTTTCTGTATGTTTCTGTTCTCAAATTAAAGCCATTATGAAAGGCACTTACGCTGATGTACCAAGAACTGGTCAAACCAGCTGTGTCATTGAAGAACAATATAATTCCCACTTATTTAAAATTAATTTTTAATCCCTTGAATGATAAGTCACCAACATATTGCTTCATTGTGCACTCAAAAACCTTTATAGTATTCAATGTGCTAAAATACCTATTTAAATCAATATACATTTGCTGAGCTTTTATTAACTGTCTAAGATGTAGGGTTAGATTTAATAAAGCATGGTAAAAAAGTCTGTAAGTGGAAAAACAATACCGAACATTAGCAATACCTGTATACCGCAACTATTCAATAAGCTGTCAACCAGAATGGACAATGAGAGTAGGCCACACATATCCATTTAAACTGATAACGTGTGCTGCATTTTTTTTACCTCACTGTACATTAATGTCCTCTCTAAATAATGCCGGAGACATCAACTTCAAAGTAAAGTAGCTAATACTTGGTTCGAAACATTGCGAAAACAAGTTCAAAATCACAGCCAATCACCACACAGCAAAGTATCAATTCAAATAAATGCATATATACTCCAAAATAACTGACACACACTGCCTGTGTTTGGAGGTTCTCAGAGCTACAACACAGAGCCAGGAGTGGAGGATATATATAGCAACAGAGAGGTACAGGAGCTCACATTGAAGACAGGTAGACTTGAAGTGGAGAGAATTGCATACAAAAACACATAACACTTTGATACATATTGCACACATTGCATACACACAAAAAAGCATTTTTTTGTTTAGGAAACACAACACATTTATTATTTTTATTTTATGCAGTGTGATTCAATGAGTGGAAGGGAGAGCCAGAGAGTGATTGTGAGCCTGTGTGTGTCTCTCTTGGTGATGAAAGGAGAGGATGAAACAGGCCAGGGGATCCCTGTTCAGGAAAGGATGGAGAGAGGGAGACCAGGTAGGTGGAGGGGTAACCAAAAACAGGCAGGTACACAGCAGCCAGGGACCGACATGGCAGTGAAAAGCGGAGGGGATATGGCAGAGGTGCACGCACATCCAGGGACAGTGCAGGTAGGGCCTGACAACCAACGGCACACACAGTGCACCTCCATCCCACTCTGCAGTGGAAGAGAACATGGCCCTGGTACAGAGCATCCTCAGCAGGTAACACAAACTCTTCACCACCAAAAAGACAAGGGGGGATTGGCACACAAAAGAAGCTAGCCTGGCATCAGGTGCACAATGCAGTCAAAGTGGTGTCCAAGAGAACCACAGACTCTATCGAGATGCACTGGACAGACTGCAAACAAAAAGTGAAGAACAAGACAGGAGAACTGTAACTGCATGTGAGAGGCAATGGGAGTGGTCCACCAGCAAACATCATCTTCCTTTGTTGGGAGGAGATGCATCTACAAAACCTGTGTACAACGGCAGGTGAGGCAATCCAAGGCAGATATGACACAGGAGATTACAGCACCTTCCAGCCTCCCGGTAAGTAAAATCATACATAACTAGCCACCACACAAACCCTCTTAGCTAATACCACACAGCACAGTGGCAGCTTAACACATGGCCATCAGTGACCCATCCAATTTGCTAGTGTTCATATAATGCGATAATGGTGTACATCCAAATGGAAATCTGATGCAGTAAACAGTCCAAATAATTTTGAATCTCAAGGTATACCCCCTCATTGCTGCATTGCTCAGACATGCTCATCTCATACAAACAATGATTGCCATCACCTTGTAAAACAAAAATCGACCAGGTTCTTGAACAATGTTACACATGTTGCCTTGTTGCTCTTAAGCTCACATATGTGCACTCAATGACACCATTAACTCTGGGTATGCCTTCCCTTGTGTAAAACTTCTGCTTGACATGTGTTCACTCCATCTGGGTGGAGATGAAGTGGATGTACCTCCTGGCCTTCATCTTCAGGGCTGTCAGCACCTGACCCAACACCCTGAAACAAGTAGCCTGGGACATTTCAGATACGTATCCCTTGGAGTACTGAAATTATCCAGTTGCCATGGAATGTATGGCACACAGCAGCTTCTCAATGCTGTATAGGGCACAACTGGTGCTGGCTATGGGGTCAATGTCATATTTGATCACCTCATATAGGTCAGTGATGCTGTGTGACATCAACCTGTACCGGTCTCTCACGTCAGCCTCCACAATTACAAAGACTGTGACCCTTGTCTGCTATATCCTGGTTCTTGGCAGGCATCTGTCTTCCCTGTGTTGCTCCATAGGTCCTTGTGGCACCTGTGGATGGGGAGATCTGGTTGAGGCAGCTCAGGGGTTGCTGTCTGTCCTGGTCCTCCACGTGGAGATGACCTTCTGGCTGGTTCACCAGATGGAGCATTCGAAGCTGCAACAGGAAGATGTGTAAGTGTGATTGGGGGATCATGGGACTCCCTACCCCTCACATGCCCCCCCTTCTCTGATGTCTTTGTAGGTATTGCAGTGGCAACATGATGACCATAATTTCTCTCTGAATGGTATCACTTTAAGCATGCAAAGTTCCAGGATGGTGGGATGTCCCTTTAAGACAGAGGTGGGGTGTTGGCAAGGCATTGTCAGCAGGTAACAATGGAGCAATGAGAACAAGGGTGTTGTCAAGGTGAGTGTATGCTTGTGTGGCTGTTGTTGTTTGACAGAGTTTTATATGATTGCTGTTTACCTGTCAGCTGCATATGTGACATTGTCTGGTGTGGTTGATGATGGTGGTGCACATTGGTTTTCCATTGGCTACTGATCTTGCACACAAGGGCTTACATTGCTTTCCAATTGACAGGTGTCCATATTGTGTTGTCAGGACATACATCTTGGTATGTGTTAACCCCTGGTGTTCTGGAGGAGTGTGCCACAGATTGGTTAATGTTGATTTGCACATCACTTGTTACTCAGGAGGTTGATGGGATAATGTTGGTTGTCCAAAACTTGTGTGGATGGCATGCACATTTGAAGGGTGCTTCCTTCTTTCAGTGTTGTATGCCTTGGAAAGTAACCACATAATTACCATGAGTTAGTATGTCTCTTTACCATACATTAGCACTCACCAGCATGCAAACAACTGAGAGGAACATGGTTTAAGCTGTTCCATTGATGTGAACGGGCAAAATCTTATCAGCCTTTGTCATTTTTTACCATTTGTCAGCCGGTCACAACATGGGTAATTGAATTGAATTGAACCCATAGTTGTTTGCACCATAATTGTTCCACTTCGTTATTATATCAGCCTTACAAAGTTGGTGAGCAACAACGTGTGCTATCAAAGTCTTTTGCAATAAGAGCATGTAAAATAATGCTTATGTTGGTACTCATGTTGAAAATGTTTTTGTTCTAATTTATTCTACTTAGGTTGGTACTAATTTATTCTATTTAGATTGGTACTCATGTTGAAAATGCACTATGTTTTTGTTCTAATTTATTCTACTTTTTGTCAAGGCAGTTTTGGTTTTTGGAAATCAGGAAGTGTCATGCAATAGTAAAATTAACTTTTTAAGGATCTGTACATTTTGCATTGGGCATAACACACTTAGGAAATTAGTGAAGAGCAAAAATGTTTTTGGTGAAAAAAATAGGTGGAAAATGGCCTATTCCAAAAAGGGCTTTGTTCCTTGTTCCTCTGGAACTACTGTGGAAAGAAATAAAAATGCTTCCTGTTACATGGAATTTCCTGAAGAAATAAAAAAGAATAACTTTTTGCCCATTCTCAACTAGCTGTAATTATTTTTCTTTCTTTTTTCTTTATTTCAATAGACATAAAACATACCTTTGTTGGTTCTAAAAATGTGGCGAACAGCCTACATATGGCCACCTTCCTAGGAGAGTTACATTTGTAAATGTATAAATTTAAAATTTCTGACATTACTATTGGCTAGAACAGCAGCCAAGTCTTATAGGTGGCTGAAACTAGTAGCACTCCCAGCTATTCATTTTTGTGGTAATGGCTGTACCCAAGGGAAAATAATAGAAAAAAAAATAAAGTCTATTGAATAGAGACATAGCGATAGTACAATATCCTATAGTTTAAAAGATGATTCTAAACATATAAAAATGTGTATACCATCTGTTTTAGATATGGCAGTCAGATTAAAACACATGCATTACATAATGGTTTTCAATGTGTGAATTACCTTAACTGAACAGTGAACTTTTTAAATAAAAATAAACACTGTTTAATGAGTAAACAACTGGTAATTCCACTGATAGAAGAATTTTCATTTTCAAATTTATTGTTGTGTAAACTTTTTGTAACACCAAACTCTAAGCAACAGTTGCAATTGGTATCCAAAGGCAAATTCAGTTGAAAAATGTACTGTATGTGAGAGTTTGAGTCTTAGACTACAGCTGTCCATAGTAAGCAGTGTGAAAAGCCTTTCTATTGAACAAAATAGAAAATTGAATTTAAGTTAGAAAAATAAAGCAATACCTTTTCAAAAACCCTTGTTTTACTCATGAAGAAAAGCTGTGCTTTTCTTGGTTGGACAGTTTGTTAAAGAGGTTAGCTGTATCCTGTATGCAGCTGGGTGTTTTTTTTTTTTTTGACCAATGGTTTGAGAATCCTCTCCACAAAGCCAGACATATTTTCTGTGAGTGTGCTTGTTCCAGATATTATCACCCTTCCATGATTCTATTCCTTTCATATTTTAGGAAGCACATAGAAGCTTTCTGCCCTTGGATTTTCTGGAATAAGGGCCTCCAGGTGGTCTCTAGTATTAGGGAGTCCTTCATAATTTTGTAAGCTCTTTGTGTAGTTAAATGTGGGATCTTCTTGTAGTCTGATGTAGTATCTTTCATCCATTTTTTTACCTGTGTACCTCTTCTATATAGTCAGTCAGCTTGTGTTCACAATCACTATCTTTCCACCTTTGGCTTCCAGTTTAATGAATATTTTTTGTTGCCCTTTAGTGACTGTATTGCTTTTGTTTCTTGGTAGTTAGGTTTATGGCAGTCTGTCAAGTATAATTGATGTTAATCTATTTCTTAAGTTCTCTATGTATCTGCCCTGTGTGGGGTTGCTTCCTTGTGGTGGGGTCCAGGATTTATTTGTATGTGAGTTGTAGTATTTTATTTGTCTATTTTATGCATAGCTTTGGTTAGGCAGAAGGAAAGTCCTTTTGACAGTACAGATAACTTTGCTTGGTTTGTGTTCTGAGAGGCTGACAACACAAATCTTTTGTTCTTCACCTGTTGTTGCCCTGTCTTTTGCCTTAGTCTGTCTAGTTTAATTTTTTATAAAAAGTATTTGTTGTTTCTTGTAGTATAGTTGCAGTATATTTTCCAGTATATTTTCTATGTCTTCTATGTTTGTTCACATACTTGCTTTGATGGTCATGTTTGCTGCTTTTAATTTGGTCTTGATGTTGTTACAGATCCCAATAAGATTATAAAACAGCTTTTCTGGGGTTCTAGTATATAACTGCTGTACATACCGGCTACTATAGGTGTCTAGAGTAGGGTTTTTTAATCAGACTTTTAGGGATGAGATTTTCCTTTTTGCATCTTGTCAGGAAGAATACTGTCCAATTGAGCATGTTTATTTAGGAGGTTCTTCAGCTTCATTTGTGTGTAGTACATTGTGGTAGCTTCCTTTGCAATATGGATAAAGTGTGGTACTTTGTTAGCCACATGCTTTACCAAGACATCATGACACCCAAGGACAATTGTGGATGCATTTTTAGTTAATTACCCTGGACATGAATGAGTCCTTGTCTCATATGCACATGCACATTGATGTTATGACACCACACACTAAATTTACCAGGGAAGTTAAATCATGTGTCAGTGGGTGGTGGTGGGGGGCTGCATTGGGGACATATCTCAGCTGTCTCTTCTTCTGCTGAGGTGATTTTGGAATTGTGAAATGAGAGTCACCAAGTCATTGTTCATGCTGAGCAGTCACCCAAATAACAAATTAAAAAATGGAGTAAAGGGTGGGCTAAAATTTGCCCCCAGTCACCCTGTTAGCCTTAGAAAGTCATAGCTGGAAAGTGGAAAGTCTCCCCTTCCAACAATAATACCCATGATAGGGTACATGGCAGGTGAAATAAAAAATAGAAAAACTAAATAAAAAATGATTTTATATTAAGGTAGTTTCTAAAAGAGCTCATATGTCCACCTCATCTGTACCTCTGAGTGCTTTTAATGGTGCAATATTGCTCTCAGTTTAAATGATGTTACAGTTGGGAGTGATAATGCCATGTGATGAATCAACATTAGCACTTAGTGTTTATTTACTGGGTATGGGTAGATAGAATGGGAAATAAAAAGGTTACTCCTCAGAGTGCTAAGGTTAGGAGATAATTTGAAGTGTTTTTTTAGAATTGTCTTTAAATTGGTCGGAATACTAATCTCAATAAACTGTATTCAGCTCTCATCTCTTTAAAAACAGCACAAACAAAATAAAAAAACACTTTCTATATGGGAAAATTTACATGTGTTAAAAAAAGTATAATATTATGGCTTAGGGAATCTTACATATAAATAATTATTTTTAACAGGTCCTATCTTTAAAGTAGATTAAATTCAAAGTTATATCAATCATTTTCATTTGTAGGTGTTAAAGGGATAGTAATGTTTCACAATAACAGCAGCTCCTATTAAACTTCGTAGCATTTGGGCCATGGAGAGTGTTATTTCAATACTGTTGTAGTTCAAGAGAAATAGAATGATATGACTATCACCGTCCCGCCCCTTTTACCTAGTGTAAGCCATTTCCCCTCAGATGTGGAATCTGGTCACTTGACTGGTCAGCTCACAGCAAGGGACAATTTTCTTACTGTGAGCATAAGGAAAACCCTGCTCCCCTTGACAGGTTTTTCAGGTTTTTACTTATGCTCACAGAAGATGGTCCCTCTCTTCAATCTATCCGGACAGTCTTGCTGCTCTGATGTGACCAGTGTTACATCAGTAAAAGGGGCAGGAGGGGGATACTTTATCATTCAATTACTCTTGAACTACAACTCTGACAGTATTGAAATAACACTCTCCATAGCCCAAATACTATGAAGATTAATTGGAGCTGCTTTTATTGTAAAACATTACTATCCCTTTAAAGCAACTTTAATGTATTCTTTCTGGCAAACATTTTCTAAATAAATAATGTTTAACCTTTAATCAATTCTGTCCAATTTACCATGATCTAGGATCTTAATGATATAACTAGAATTTGACTGGGATTTTACACTAAGGTGAGATATAGGTGACATTAATTCTCCACTGAGGGAAACTCTCCTTTTGCATAGAATAACACTGGAGAGATTGTAGTGCATAGTCTTAATAGAATAACAGATGAATTGTAAACGTTATCCTACTGAAGAGTTTAGATAATTTAATTAATCTCTAAGAAGGTCTTTTCCACCAGCATGGGGTCTACAGATCCAACCATTATATGAAAAAATGTTAAGAAGTGATCTAATTCACATTTATGTTTTAACAATAAGAAGTATTAAGAATATTTATAATGAAAGAAGACATGATGTCAGAACTGGAACTAATTGTTAGCAAAAAATTTCTCTTTTAAACAGTTCCTCTGTGCATTGATTTTAGAAGTAGGGTTCCGAATATTTTTAAGACAAGTGATTCTCAGTTCCAGGGGGGGTTATGCACTAAGGAATGATAAAGAGGTGATAAAGTGGAGATGACTTCTCCAGTGATATCACTTTTGCAGTTTCTATATTATTGTATAGTGCCAATGTATTAAAGGGATAGTAATACTTCGTTTTAACTTTATTTTATTTTGTAGGCATTAAAAAAACATGAAGAATGATATAAGTCTTATCTCTCAAACCTTTATGGTTTATGAGATATTCACAAGCAAAGTTCCCCTCCCCGCCCCTTTTACCTAGTGTAAACAATCTCTTCTCAGATGTGAGTCTGGTTGTATGACAGTACAGATAACAGAAGGGGACAATTTTCTTTGTATGAAAACAATGAAAGCCCTTCCCCCCTTGACAAGTTTTTCAGCTTTTTCCATTATCTTAATTGAAGATTGTCCCTCTCTGCAGTCTACCTGGGCATCTCCCTTCTGATCTGTTTGAACGGGGGGGGGGGGGATACTTTGTTTGTGAATATCTCTTAAACCATAAAGGTTTCACAGATAAGACTTATATCATTCTTCATGTTTTTTTTAATGCCTACAAAATAAAATAAAGTTAAAATGAAGTATTACTATCCCTTTAAGATCTCCAAAATCTTATGAATTGGCTCCATAGGAATTGCAGAATTTATATCACTTGAGTGGTCCTCTTCTCTTTATCACCTCTTTAGAACACCTTAATGCATCTCCCCCAAGTTCTCAGGACACAAAACAGTCTAGATTTGAATGAGATCCTTTTGAAGAACAGGTTAATCTTCACAATGACTGATCCACTGATTACCCACCTGCAATAAAGTTTGAGCATCCTAAAAACCAGATCTACAGGTGTGTTCTGAGAACTGGAGTTAAGAACCAGAGTTCTAAGCACTAGAAAAGGTTGTATTATATAACATTAAAACTGTATTTTATTCTGTAATAAAAAGTCCAATCATATATGTATGTTTGTTGCATTGATTAGATTAAGAATAAGCAATGAGATTTATTACATCAATGCATGCCATACTTTTTAAAAAGGTCACTTGTAATATAAGAGGCAATGAGCTGTACAAAGAATATCAGTATACGGCTTAAAAGCTCATAAGATGTTTTGTAAAATGCTAAGATCTGTGTAATGAAAACTAATGGTAATGAAACCAGCTTCAAGCTTGCTGATGTGACTAGGAATAATGGATGACATTATGATCACTTTTGTCAATCATGCAAAATCCAAAAAAGTCGCTAATACTAATTTCTAAAAGTTTGCAACTTATTGTTTATATTTATAATCGGTTAATAAATGTTTTACAGATTGTTTTGTCTTGTAATTCCCCAATAATTATTAAGGATTTTTATTAATTTGCAAATATTTATAAACTGCTACTAAACTTGTTGATAAATATTTATTTAGTACAAATATTACTGTAAAGACCGAAAATTAAATATTATCATTATCAATATTTTGCAAAATATGCCCCTGTGTATTTTGCAAGATACATTCAACTATACACAAAGTTACCTTTGTCTCAGGCTATGAAGAAAGCATTAAAGATGGAACAAAGGTTTAGTAATGTATATATTATTGTTTGTCTTGTAAATGTAAGACATATGCTCCATAAACATTGCACATATTGTGTTTTATATTCAAGCAGGTGGCAGTTTGATTATAACAAGAATTACTAGTATAGTTTCATAAAATAAACTAATAACCATATTCTTTATACATTCTTGTTTTAATAGTTTTCCAAAATGTGTTCACTTTCTACTGTTTTCTTTGTTATCCTATCAGCTGTGGGTCTCACTTCCTGTCCAGAGCCATTAATACCAAGCAATGGCATTAAAATTGGTGATCGATACATGGTTAATGATGTGGTATCTTTCCAATGTGAGCCTGGATATACATTACAGGTATAAAAAAAATCAATTTATTATTTTCATATAGACTAGTACATAGCCTATAATTTAATGGGACATTATCAACTGAAAGTAACATTTTTGTGTAAGCACATACCCTAACAATATATGCACTAGTCACATTTATTTGGCTTCAGTACTTTCTGTTTACAAAGGTTCTACACCCTTAGCACTGGGGTCAAGCTTAGAAAATGTGTGTTGGATGGAATAAGTATGGGGAAGAAACTTCTGGCTGTGAGCTGTATGGTTTAAGAAATACTTTAAGAATAATCCTCTATGCACTGAATCATTGAAAATAAAATTATTGCTACAAAGTAATATGTATTAGACTTTTCAAAGTATAACATTATTATCTTATTGTCATATTGTACCTCTAAAGGGATGATATTCCCATATCTACCAGAAAGTTTGTAAAGTGTTTCCCTCAAGCTATTTTTGGACTACAACTCCAACCCCCTGATGCTCCACCATTCATCTGCTTTTCAAGTTCAAAACCCCTATAATGTATTAGAGGTAAATCTATAATCCAGAATATTAATATAGTCTGCCCGTTGGACTGTACATTTTGACACATTAACTAGACTCTGATAGCCTCTGCTGTCAGAGTTCACAGTCTCAACTTCGCCTCCATGAGGTTAGGGAAGTTGGGATCTCCTTGTACATTCCTACTCAGTAACAGTGTCACGGTCCACTTACGATAAGAATAACACAACACAGGTACAGTGAATTTATCCAGTTTATTAAGATCAATATACAGGAGCACAACACTTCCCCAACCTTCCCAGGAACAGGCGTGAGGGCAGTGCGCAGTTCATTACCCAGAAGCTGGCACTAAGCTACAACCTGTGACTGCGGACCGCCAAGGCAGCAAGGAGCTAGAATCTAGCCTATGATTCTACAGAGTGAGCATGCAGAAACTTAGAGAGCTAGGGATCAGGCAATAGGAGCGAGACCGGGGTAGAGACAGGTAATAGCCTTGGATGTATAGCCAGTCAAGGATGCATGGGGCGAGACTGCTATGGCAATACCTGGAGGGATCAGTCAACAGGAGCGCTACCGGGGTCACAGACAGGTAATAGCCTCGGAGGTACAGCTAGTCAAGGATGCACGGAGAAAGACTGCTAGAGCAATACCTGGGGTGAGACTAACCCTGAGCTACCGAGCGGAAAGCAGCTGCAATAATACCAAGAAGGTAAAGTTTGCTCGTAGGCTGTAGAGAGAGAGAGAGTGAGCAAAATCCTGACTCTGGAGAGTCAGACAGTACCGGGGTCAAGCACGGAGCGGGTAGTCAGACAGAGCCACTGGTCAAAACCGGATCAGGTAGTCAGCCAGAGCCACAGAACTCACAGAGCGGGTAGTCAGCCAGAATCAGGGTCAGACTGGAACAGGGAGTCAGACAAGGCCTAGGTCATAACATGGAGCGGGTAGTCAGACAGAACCAGTTGTCAATACCAGGGCGGGTAGTCAGACAAAGCCAAAGATTGAATCGGAGAATCAACGGAAGCCAAGCAAGGGTCAAACGAGAGCACACACAGTAGTAACGCACAGGTACACCACTAAAGGGCAACTAAGTCCAGTATTCAGACCGTATATATATATGGACAAAGGAGAAGGCAGGAAACAATCGGCCAATTAGTGCTGAAGGCTACAAAACAGCGAGGGCGACGCCAATGACACACGCCCACGACATAGAGGCCATCAAACAGGCGGCAGCAGCCAGCAACGCCGCTGTCCACAAGCCAGAGGGAACAGGACAGGCACCCATATCAGGCAGGCAATAATCATGGGCATGGTGATAAACAGCCTTTAATCCATCAAAAGCAGGGAGGGTTGTTAACTGTTGTCTATGTGGAAGGGATTTACACCCTTCACACATCACCAACACTACGACAATTCTGAAGTTTAAGAGCATTCTCTGCTCCACCACTAGGTCATTATCAGAATAGAGAGAAAACTTTCAGCACCATGAACAGCATCACTCTCTTATCCCTTTGAGTTCCATAGGTATGTGCATTGGGTTAAAAAAAAGTACACCAAGCACTACACAATTATCCCCTTAGCTCTGAATCATATATGATAAATGCTATACACTCCCAATTGAACAAGGCTGGGGGTCTGGCAGCATCTATGTGGATTTGTGGCTACCACTTGCCCCCAACCTTGTTCCCTTGCCCACTGGCAGCCATAGAACCCCATACACACTGTCTGGCCCCCAGACTTTTCCATACTTACTGGTAGCCACAGATCCTCATGTACACAGTTAAGGTAGTGACGCTGTCCAAGGTGCTGAAAGTGTTCTCTCAATTCCCCTACTGACTGAGTGGGGCAGCAGAGAGAATGCCTTTAAACTTCAGAATTGTTGTAGTGTTGGTGATGTGTGAAGGGAGGAAATCCCTTCAACATTGACAGCACATTGACAATCCTGTATGCTAATAGGGACCTTCTCCACCCCTCCCTTTGCATCCGTAAATTTTAGTAAATATGTTAATATATGTGTACATCAAAATGTTGAAGTGTTTCAAACACAATGACAAAATCATATCGCCACAGCATCAACCTTTAGTGAATCTAGGTGCTTGAAATGCATGCTTTGAGTATATGCTGCTGTATTTATTTGGTACAACACAATGTATGCAGCATGTTTAATCCGCTGATATTTAATTAATTTTTCATTTGAAAAAAACCTATAATTTGTGTCTATAAATTGAAATTATATATATTTTAAGGTTGGCAAATACTTAAATAGAAGTATGGTAACAGCAACCCCCACCCAAAAAAAAAATACAGATCTAGATGCCCATAACTGCTATCATAGCATAGTCCATTACAGATTACAGAGGACAATGTTGGACAATAAATGAGTCTACTAATTCTGTAGCAAACTGATAGAAAGATACCCAAAACCACTCTGTTGCACTGCTGCAATCCTGTTTCTTCAGTGTTTAAAAAGTGCTACAGATATTGCATGACCATGTGCATGTGCTTAGTAATTTGTTATAATTGTTCAATGTGACCATCTATTTCCACAGGGGCATTCTCATATCTCATGCATGCCTGGAACAGTAAGACGCTGGAATTATCCTTCACCACTGTGTATTGGTAAGAATACATTATTTTTTATTCTGTTTCACTGACTTGTGTCATTATTATGAGGTTTTATGAACTCAAAACATATGAACAAATATATTGTGAAATATCATTAGGTTTACTGACATCATAATCAGCAAGCATGATCCAGAAAAGTAAAAAGTATGAAGAATATCAGACAGAAGTATGCACATTTTTGGTGTGATGGTGAAAAAGTAAAAATAATTTCTTCTTACTTTTTCTTTTTGTTATCATGTGTATTGTTTTTAACATGTTAGTTCAATAAGGCCTGATAAAAAACATTCAATCCAATTATGACTCAATGTGCCACTTTCTAAAAGCACCTGTAACGGTGTCAAGAATGATGAGAAACACTAAGTAACATAGGTTTGGGACTTCTAATGCTCCAAGGCATTATGAGTCTGTACACTTCACCATCAGCCAAAGTGTTAGTCAATGGGACCATTTCCTCCTATTTCCCCAACACAAATGGGACTCGACAAGGCTGCCCCCTCTAATTTTTATCCTAACCTTGTAACCGCTTCTGCAATCTGTGTGACTGCATCCATTAATAAAGGGCATCCAGGCAGGATCAGAAGCTTTCAAATTGGCAGCCTTCGCTGATGATATTTTGTTTTTTGTATCTCATCCCTCTTCTTCCCTACCCCCTCTTTTCGAGGTACTGAAGGAGTACTCCAATGTTTCACAAGCTTTAATTAACTACGCCAAGTCAGAGGTGCTCAATCTCAACCTAGATCAGCGGACTGAGGACCTCCTTCGACACAAATTCCCTTTGCGATGGTCCAACGAGTGCATTACATACTTGAGTATTCAGATCTCCCCAGATCTTTCTTCTCTTCCAAACTGAAATATTTCCCCTTTGATTGCAACAATTAAATCTGACCTATCATCATGGAACCCTTTGGTCATTTCTTGGTTTGGTCACATTAATGTCATTAAAATGATGATCCTCCCAAAAATTCTATATGTTATAAATGCTCTCCCAATATCTATACCTACACATTTTATTGACACGCTCTCCACATTCGCCTCACAATTTATATTGACCAGAAAGAGACCTACACTTCGGTACAACATCCTCACCTCCCCGATCAACCAGGGAGGCCTTGGCATTCCAGACTTCCATAAATATTATAAAGCTTCTATTCTGGCAAAATCTTGCAAAAATTGCAAAACCCCCCCATCCCTTTCCACACTTTATCCTTTTGCTACTCCTTATTCTTTCACCAACGCAATAATGCGAAACCTTTCTTTAGACGTGACACAGTGGACCTGTATCCTGAGGTCCAATTTCAAACTGCAAAGTTGAGAGAACTGAGTTACAAACTTATCACAGGATGGTACAGAACTCCCTCTGTTCTTGCTAAAATATATCATACAGCCTCCCCTATCTGTTGGAGATGTCTCCAACATCACAGATCTCTCTCCCACATTTGGTGGAGCTGCCCACTGATACAAATTTTTTGGTCACAAATCTTAAACTTAATGAACACTGCTCTCCGACTCTCTCTCCCTTTCGACCCTCTCCTCTGTCTCTTCTCTTATAAGGCTCACCTCCCTCTAAACATACCTCTAGACCAGTGGCAGGTGGTTACTTTGCTCTTAAATGTAGCTAGATCCTTAATCCCCTTACATTGGGAACAAACCACTATCCCCTCCACCTCCCAATGGCTCTCCAAAGTAGATGCCTTAACTGAACTTGAGAGACGTCATGCTTTGGTGGCCCATTCTTTTACACAATTTACGACTGTTTGGTCTCGATGGCGTAGGGACGTACCTACTCCAGATTGACTTGCTACTTGGTTCTCCTCCTGCATTATGTGATAGGTCTCAATTTTCCCACAAAAAGGCCTTGCTCAACCCCTTGGCAGTGTCTGGTGCAGTCACTGGTATAGCTAATAAACCGCTTGTCGGTTAAGCATTACTATGAGGGCTCCCCCGTGGACTCGACAGAGATTCCCTATCTCCTGTCCCCTCTCCTCCTCTCCTCCTTTCTGGTTTCCCTTAACATGCATCTATTTTCATCTCTCCTTTTTTCTTTTTCTGTCCTTCTCTACCTTTCTCTTCTTCTCTACCTCTACTTCCACAATAATGTCTCATCCTAAAACCCTTAATCTACACACAGATAGTATGAGGCTCTATAAGGACTCTACTCTGTCCTCATCACATTAGCTTCCTTCCTATGTACCCCTAGCTCCTCTGTTCATGCTAATTGCCTAATTACTGGCAAATTTGTTGAATGTGTGTAGTTACGTTATATCATATCATTGATACACTGCTTCTGAGTACAAATTGTACCTGTCAATCCTACCCTAACTGTTTTGCTGATATTTGTTGTAACAAAACTTTTGATATTGACATCAATAAAAATTTTGAGGAAAAAAAAAAAAGAATGATGGGAAAGACTTTGAGGGTGGTTACAGAGCATTTGTACCATTAGGAGAGTAGTTTGTAATTTAACTAGATAAACATCACTCTCATAGGTTTTTATAAGGTGTATGCATTTAGGTTTATTCACAAGCTACAAAAAAAGTGTCATCATTTTCTTTCTAATATTTAAGCATGTATTGCTAATATATACATTTCTATGTATGAAGGAGCTTCTGTGGTGAAATCATGCCCTATATACTGATTTAAGAGCTGTAAGATGCATCTTCCAAGTCAAGCTTACGTATTCAATTCTCCCTGGCCTCTTTTCCATGGACTACTGTCCTGGAATCGCTAGACAACTCTACTTTTAGACTTGGCTATTGCTAAGTTGTCCCTTCTTTCCCCATGGTCAAACATGATCACTGGCCATATTCCCTGCCTCAGTTCCTGAAGCTGATATACCCACTAGTCCCTAACTAACCTGGTGATAGACTCGTAGGCAATATTTTATTTTGGTTTCTATATGTGGGTTTTAATTTTAGTTTTATCTTTTGCACTAGGTTGTTTAATTAATGATGTTAACTCTTCCTGTAGGTTTTTGGCTTTAAGCAAATTGTATCTATTATACTGTGTTGTTTAATTAATAAAGTTAACTCTGCACAGATGACATGTGATTGCTGGTGCACTTCAGCACCATAGCAAAATGAATAGATCATGAGCTTGCTTGTGTCAGGAAGTCTGCATTTCTGCATGTATCCAGGACATGCAATTGTTTCTGGATATTTGTCTATTGGTATATGGATCAATGGGAACACTTCAGGAGGTGTTCCATTAGATTGGAGGGCTGGGACAAACTGAGGAGTGATTGAATTCATCTGGAGAATAGAGTGTTATGCCATTCTTCTCACTGGTTCCTGTAATGAACAGGATGTCTAGGTTGAAATCTGATTGTTTCTCCTGTGGCTGAATTCCGACTGTGGATTTGTCTCCAGGCAAAGGGAGCTACCCAGAATTCCAGGAAGTGTGGTTTAAATATAGCGTTAATGCCATAGCCTATTTTATGTATCTGGTTGTTCCTGTGGTGAGGGTACATGCTTTAGCAGTGCTCCAATGTCCCCAGGGATGTCCACCACAGCTCCTAATTCTCTTTATTCTGACTTAGAGCCACAAGCTTCATGTACACAGCACCTATATTCTGGGACTTTCTGCTATGCACATAAAAAGACTTGTTAACATGTTTTCAGAAAGACTCTGTGGTTATCCAATATTTTAAACAATATATGAGAACCCTCAGAAACCATCTACCCACTATCATTATCATTATTTTAATGTTCTCTTCTTTTACAAATGATTTACTCTTTAACTGTTATCCTTCTTGTTTATACTTGCTTTCTGTAGTTGGTAATGCACTTTAAGTTCTGTTCGATATTATTTGTTTCAGTAGAAGCTTGGCCACCTCAAGTAGGTTTGAGTGTTACTGACTGTCACTTATCAGTCAAGAAAGGTTTTTTCCCTTATTCTTAACTTTTTTTTCTTCCTTCACATCCCCCACACATGGGAAACAACTTTGTTACCACCAATACTACGAAAAAGACTTATAAAAAGCAAGTCTGGATCCCCCCTCTTTTCCTGTTGCATCTAGCATCACAACTCAGTGCTTTCTCTTCTAATCTCAAGAACAGACTGACAAAATATAGGAAAATGATGCCCCTTTTATAATAGCATGGCAGGAATACATGGGGAAACTCTTGACATTGGGAGTGAAATACATTATCATCATTGACTTCAATGTAATGAAAAAGGAGAAAAAAGCACAAAAAAACTCCCTCCGCTTTTTGCACAGGTATTTTTCTGCACAGTGGGAAGTGTCATTTTTCACATTTCACTTTTTGAGGTGAGATGTTTTAACCATCACTGCTATTAGGATCATTTTGATCCTTCTGACACATTGGGAATTACATAGTATACTTTATAAAAGATCCATTGCATAGTTTGCTTTACAAATTATAAAAGATAAAAATGTTTACTAAATTATTGAATGCAAAAATACACTCCTGCTTCACTAATATCCATGTTACACAATTTCCTTTAGCACATTTAAACACTTGGCCATAAAGACATTAGTTTTTTTTTCTCATTTAAAAATGCTCAATGCAAATATATTTTTTAGTGCAGCTTTAGCAATGGATAAAGCATGATTGAACCTCACCTAGAGTATTGTGTACAGTACTAGAGAACCTATCTCCAGAAGGATTTAGATATTCTAGACAGAGAATTCAGAGAAGGGCTATTAAAATGGTGAATGGTTTACAGGAAAGAAAATAAAAGGATAAGCTAAAAGATCTGAAAATGTATAGCTTGGAGGAGAGAAGAAAGAGAGAGCATATGAAAAAAACATTCAAATGCATGAAGGGATTCAACAAAGTATAAAAATGTTAAGCCAAGAGGCCATTGTCTAAAACTAGAAGGATAAAGGTTTAGCTGTAATGTAAGAAAGTTTTACTTCACTGAGAGGGTTGTAGATAAGTGGAATAGTGTACCAGCAGAAGTGGTAGAAGTTAATACAGTGATGGAATTTAAGCATGCATGGGATATGCATAAGGCTGTCCTGAACATAAGAAAAGACCAAGGACCTACTAAGGTTTGAGGTTTTTACAGCAGGAAAATGGGCAGAATAGATGGGCTGAATGGTTCTTATTTGCTGTCAAATTCTGTGTTTCTATGTATCAATTTGTACATATCATACTGGGAGGCAGAATAAGATACCCCTACATAAGCCTAAGGAGTAATTTAGAGATAGACACTGTTAACTTCTGTGGAATCCAAAATCATCCAGAACTTTTACTTTCCACTGTCAATGTGTGATTATTAATGCTGCACAATCTACATAATATTTTGCATATACATGTATGAGTCATACAACTCTCATTCTACAACATGCCTGGTGAAAAGACCTAAGTAATCTTGAACACTTGCACTCATTTAACCAATAATGGTATCAAGAAACATTAAACAACAGTTAGTCAAGCAGTGGTATTGCGGTTGTGGCTCTGTGTCCAGCTCTCAAATGGTGCTATACACTATTCCTGCTCTACAGGGATCCAGCTGGTGGTATGATCTTGCAGCTTTAAGACCCAAAAGGATCCAAACTATCCTCAACCAAACCAATAATCAACAGTAAGGGTCTAGCACTGATCTTTCATCCCAAACCTGGAAACCTTAAATATAAATGTAAAACAAATCTGGGCAGTGTCTAGTATAGATGATCAATACCACAAAATTTTATTGAAAATATGCACTATGAGAAGTCTAAAATCCCACATTGTTCAAAAGTTACATGTACATAAGGGATATACATACATAAATACATACATAAGGGATATAAGAGAAACACAAGGGCAGAAAGGGCGTCTCGGGACACACAACACAACACAAGTTATATATAATATACATAAGGGATGTGAGATAAAGACAAGGGCAGAAAGGACATCTCAGTCAGCAGACAACGGGCTCTTAGACACCCTGTCATATGGATAGGAACCAGTAGTGAAAGGGTGTCTGAAAAGTAGGAAGCCACACTATGCACAGAGTTTTATCACAACCATTCCCACTGACCACACATATATGTCTCACTTCTCACAAGCTAATGACATGATCTAGAGGTATATAAATGTTAAATAACAAACTCACAATTGGATCATAATATAAAAATTGGCTAAGTAGCCAAAATGGAGTAACAAAAAGGAAAATACTAAAAATATATTAAAACTTATATATAATGTGATGGCAAATCCCCCAACATCACACAAAGTCTCTCCTGGCCAGGAACTGACAAATGTTAACTGCACATCAAAGGTGCTTTATCACTCTATATTTTCCTGCTTGATAAAATGGCTTTGGTGTCTAATGCATTGCAGTTACAGTTTGTCAGTTCCTGGCTAGGAGAGACTTTGTGTGATGTTGGGGGATTTGCCACCACGTTATATGTAAGTTTTATAGAATTTTAATATATTTTTAGTATTTTCCTTTATGTTACTCTATTTCAGCTCTTTAGCCATTTTTTATATTATGATTAGGAATGGGGGAAATCTCTTGCCATGTCCCTGAGGGAAATTCCTCAAAAACCACATTGTTGTCTGCTTATTTGCGGGAAAATTTGCTTTAAAACTAGTGATTAAAATTTCCGCATCTTTTGCCCATTGGCCAAAATTTTTCGCTAGAAAGTTTCCATTCATTGATTTACGTTGTTTTCGCCTTTTCGTTATAAAAACGTGATGTATTTGCGGAAATCAAACACAATAGAAGCAGCTACAGAGCGAGGTAGACGTGCTGTGCTGTTCTGCTGTGATTTTTTTGACAAAATTGAGGCAAGAGAGGCTCATAGTGACTGCTATCACTATGAGCAGGGTGAAAAATAATCAATGGAGGAGATGAAAGGACCCTTATGTGTCCACTGAGTCTGAGGAGGAGGAGGAAGGGACCAATACTGAACCAATGCTGCCCAGTCCCCCTAAATCACCCCAAGGGATCTTGGGGGAATTTAATGGGAAGGGAGGGAGAAAAGGGAATAGGAAGGGAAGGAGAAAATGGAGGGGAGGGAGAAAAGGGAATGGGAACGGAGGGAGAAAAGGGTAGTACTAGTGAGAGCAGGACAGGTCAGCTGCCTGTACCTGCTGCTAGATGTGCTGCTTCTGCCGACACCGTTGCTGCCCCTGTTTAAATCAGTGTGTTGCATGCTGCCGGTGATGAACCTCCTGCCAACAGTGTTGAAGCTGCTGCCACCAGTGCTGAAGCTGCTAGTGTGTCTTGTAATACTCAGGAGGGGGGAAAGGAGAAGATGATGCCAAATATGACAGCAGGAGGAAGAATAAAGAAACCCAGACAGACACTGGAAGGTACATGATGAGCGAAACAACTAGCTCATCATCAACATCACCTTCTTCCTTTAGGGTAACAAGTACATCTCCTGACAGTCCATCTCATTCATCATTACCTCCCTTGCAAAATGATAGCCACTCTGTAGATTTTAGGATATGGCAGTTAGTCTCTACCCATTGCACACTGTGTGGTACACTGACCACACATGCCAGTATGGTGGAGGAGAATTGATACCAGGTCATCAAGCAGCATATGAGGAGATTCCATCCCACAGAATATGCTAAGATGTGGGCAGGGAGGGTTCATCATTACTATTAAACTGTCAGCAAGTTGTCATGTGTTCTTAGTGGGGTCTGGACAAGGGGTACAGTGACAGTGGCAGTACTTGGGTTCTGGTGTCATGGTATTTGGATACAGTTGTGCCCCAGATATTATTTACCACAGTTGCTGATGAGAGCCACAGTTCCTGCTTTCAAGGGAAAAATGTATATTCTAATAAGAACACACCCGTGATTTTGGAGAAGGGGCTGGTGGAGAAAAATTATTGGCCAACTTCTTTTCTCCACCTATACTGGGGGCTACTTATTGTGCTGCTACTGCCTCAGGCACATCACTGGAGCTAGCCGTGGCAAGTGAAACCTTCATCATTCATGTTACTGCTATTGTTGATCCCATTCCCTTTCAGCTGCCTAATCATCTTGCTCCTTAAACATCTCAGCAGCAGCAGCAGCAAGAATAGCAGTTACAAATTCCGCAATTATGGACTCAGACTCAGGAGGAGGACATTTGACAATGGCCAGTGGCCACTGGCCAACATGACCTGCTGGCACTAGGCCAGTAGGGCATTTTTTTTATCAGGGATTATGCTTTAACAAGCCTAAGCCCTAAAATCAATGTTTCCTTGGCTTGGGCCTCTAACAACAAATCAAACAAATCATCCTCTACAAAATAGTCTATCAAGTCAAGTATCAGTCTACCACAGTGGCAACTTATGTTAGGGGGTTCCTGTCTATCACTTCTTTACATACAAATTTCCTATTTCATATTATTGATTTATTTTTTTTATTAACTGTCTCCCCAATGCCAGTCAAGAACTCCCCCCCAAAACAAATTCCCTGTTCAACTGATTCATGCCCCAGACTTTACCCACCAATACAGGCATCCTCCTCAGACCTCTTTTATACCATGTCTTTTAGTTTGTTTTTTTTTAATTTTGTTTAGGATTTATTTTTTATTAACTGCCCCCCGATCCCAGTAATCAACCCCCCAAAAATCATCCCCTGTTCAACTGATTCTTTCACCACACCCCACCAACACAGGCACCCTCATGCCCCTTTTATACAATGCCTTTGGGAAATAAAATAATATTTGCTAAGTGTTGTGTGTAACTTCAATGTTCCCACTGATTTCAATGGAATGAGCTAGGCAAAAAAAGCAGGAAAAAGTGAAAAATCTGCACTTTTCACATGAAATTTTTCACCAAGCGAAAAGTGCCATTTTTTTGCTGATATCTGTTTGAGGCGAAAATTTTCATCCATCCCTAATTCTTATCCAATTGTAAGTTTGCTATTTAATATTTATATACATCTAGATCATGTAATTAGCTTGTGAGGACCAAGACATATATGTGTGTGGTCACTGGGCATGGTTGTGATAAAACTCTATTCACAGAGTGGCTTTTTTACCTTTCAGACACCCTTTAGCTACCAGTTCCTTTCCATAGGAGGTAAACGTGGATGTGCCTAGGAGCCCGTTGTGTGTCCCGAGACACCCTTTCTGCCCTAGTGTTTATCTCATATCCCTTATGTATAATATATTATATGTATCTTGTGAACATTGTGGGATTTTAGGCTGCTCATAGTGCATATTTTCAATAAAATAGTTTTTATGCGCTGTTTTTATGCATGTTTTATTGATCATATATTCTAGACATTGGACAGATCTCTTTTATATTGATACTTAAGGTTTCCCGGTTTGGGGTGAGAGATCAGCGCTAGACCCTTACTATTGATCAATAAATTGTATCACTTATTCTTCAGTAGGAGTTTGTCACACTACCTTACCTCGTCCTGCGCCATTCAGCCAGGAGTGGGGTTCTGGACTGACAATCCAGCATCACTGGCTGTGTCCCTCTTTGCCTGTGTATCATGGTGCCCATGATTGCTGCAATTCAGTGTCTATCACCTCTAGGGGGCTCCCATTGGCTGTCTGCCTTCAGCCCGCCTCATATTGCCTTTTTAAACTCAGTCTGGGCACCCTCTGGTTGCCCTTTCATGGTGTCTTTGACAGCAACCACTTCCTCCTTGCTGCAGTAGATGATTGGGCCTGTTGCTGAGTTCCTGAGTTCCTGAGTCAACCTGTTCCTGAGTTCCAGCCTGCTTTGTCAGTTCCAGTCCAGTTCCGGTTGTTCTCTTCAGTAGCTGATGTTCCTGCTGCCAGTCTGCTTTGCCATGCTTGATCCGGTTGATCTTCTCTGCTGGTTCCTGTTGTTTCCTGCTTCCAGTTCCTGCATCTGTGGCGACATTGTTCTTCATTCGCTTCGGTGACATTTCAGCCTGTTGGTTCCAGCGTGCGGACGCTGGTTTGCTCCATTTGCCTGGCGGCTCACATTACAGTCTGTTGGTCCCAGCGTGCGGACGCTGGTTTGCTCCATTAGCCTTGCGGCTCACATTCCAGTCTGTTGGTCCCAGCATGCGGACGCTGGTTTGCTCCATTAGCCTTGCGGCTCACACTACTGCCTGTTGGTCCCAGAGTGCGGACACTGGTTTGCTCTGTTAGCCTTGCGGCTCACATTACTGTCCGTTGGTCCCAGCATGCGGATGCTGGTTTGCTCCATTAGCCTTGCGGCTCAAATTACTGCCTGTTGGTACCAGCGTGCGGACGCTGGTTTGCTCCACTAAGCCTTGCGGCTCTCATTCTGCCTGTTGGTTCCAGCGTGTGGACGCTGGTTTGCTCCATTAGCCTTGCGGCTCACATTATAGTCTGTTGGTCCCAGCGTGCGGACGCTGGTTTGCTCCATTAGCCTTGCGGCTCACATTACAGTCCGTTGGTCCCAGCGTGCGGATGCTGGTTTGCTCCATTAGCCTTGCGGCTCAAATTACTGCCTGTTGGTACCAGCGCGCGGACGCTGGTTTGCTCCACTAAGCCTTGTGGCTCTCATTCTGCCTGTCTGTTCCTAACGTAGGGCGCTGGTTTACTCCCTGACTTGCAGTCAGGTACTTGATGGTTTCAAGTGCACTGTCCAGTCCTAACAGCATTGATTCCTACAGTATATGGGCACGAGAGTTCTGATTACAGTGAAACCACTTGTCCTGGTAGCCGCTATATTCCATCTTACTGTCATTACCATCTGACAGTCATTAGGTCACTGTGGTTGTCACCTTCCCTTGGGCTGCCTTTCCCGGTATATTGGTAAGGCCGGTAGAACCTTTCACTTTGCCACCTTGAGGTTGCCTTACCCGGTAGTGGCAAGGCCGGTAGAGCCTACTCATTGGTATTCCGTCAGGCTGCCATGCCTGGTATATTGGTAAGGCCGGTAGAACCGCTTACTAATCCATCTTAAGGTTGCCTTACCCGGTATTGGCAAGGCCGGTAGAGCCTACTACACTGGTATCCCGTTAGGCTGCCCAGCCCGGTATATTGGCAGGGCCCGTAGAGCCTCTTGTTCCAGACTCGCCTGGGTTGCTTTGCCCAGTATATTGGCAAGGCCGGTAGAACCTATTTGCTATTGTCATTATCTTCTATGTATTGTTTGTATGTGTATGAAAACCCTATGGGATTGCCTTTAACTTTTCAATAAAGTTATGTTTTTACCTAAACCTTACTTCTGAGAGTCTTAACAAACCATGACACTGTGGCCTCCTTGCGTATGGTTCCTTGTTACTGGCATCATTGATCAGGCACTTGCCTGGAATCTTGTTATATGCCCAGCCTGGGGGACCTAATTGGTCCCACCTTCTCCTACTCCTTTATAAACCTCTTTGGGCCTGTGTATCATTACCCTTACAATGTTGTTCAGTGCAGTTCTAGTTCCTGTTGTTCCTGTATCCTGTGTATGACTCGGCTTGTCTGACTATCCATTCTGGTGCTGACCTGTGGCTCTGTCTGACCATTCTACCTGTGTGCTTCTTTGGCTATAGACATCCAATCTGGTGCAGACCTGTGGCTCTGGCTGACTACCCACTCCTTGTATGACCCTGGCGTGTCTGACTATCCAAGCTGGTTCTGACCTGGGGCTCTGTCCAACTATCCTCCCAGTGTTGCCTCCTATTATTGGACATCCTATCTGGTGCAGACCTGTGGTTCTGGCTGACTATCCGCTCTGTGTATGACCCTGGATTGTCTGACTCTCCTAACTGGTGCTGACCGGTGGCTCTGTCTGTTCACTCCGCTGTGTTGCCCTTTTCCCACAGGCATCCATCCTGGTGCGGACCTGGGGCTCTGGCAGACTTCTTCCTTACTGATTGCTAGCATGAGTCAGTGTCTCCACTGTTGCGATACTTATTGGAGATGAGTTCTTCTCTACTGACTGCAGGTGTGAGTCTCTATTCTAGCCTCTGTTGGGGTGTCTTTGAGCCTTATCCGGTGCTACCTTCCAGGGAGACAAACAGTTGGCTTTGGCCTAGTCTCCAGCAGTTGTGGTTGACAGATTGGTGGCTCCTATTCCTGATAGAGGATGCAAAATTTTCCTGTATTTCTACGGCTAACACGGTACCAACTCTCATCTATTATTCCTGATAGAGTCTCTAGCCTATCTAGTCACCTCTGCTCTATCCTGCCTTGCTATTCATAGTAATTTAGGTTGAAAAAAGACTTGCGTCCATCCCTTTTCCTATTCCTGTTTACCATCGTTGATCCAAAAGAAGGCAAAAAAAAACCCTCAATACAGCAATTTCAAATTCTGCCTTGAATGGGGGGAAAAAATCTTTCTTGATTCCAAATGACAATCAGATTTCTCCTTGGATCAACAAGAACTAACTAAATATTAATTCCAATACTAACATACATAGCCCTCTATGTTCTGCTTTTTTAAATAAGTATCCAGGCCCTTTTTAAAGGCATCTAATATATGCGATAGCACCACCTCCTCAGGCAGTGAATTCCATATCTTTATTGTCCTTACTGTAAAGAAACCCTTCCGCTGTTGTAGATATAATCTCCTTTCCTCAAGTCTAAGAGGGTGGCCCTTTGTCCTTTGTACTGTTCTGTTAATGAACAGGTCTTTGGAGAGCCCTTTGTATGGGCCCTGAACATATTTATATAGTGTTATCATATCCCCTCTAAGACGCCATTTTTCTAGTGTGTACAAGTTTAACTTTTCTAGCCTTTCATCATAACTAAAACTTTCCATTCCCCTTACTAGTTTTGTAGCCCTCCTCTGCGCTCTCTCTAGTTCCATAATGTCCTTTTTCAGAAAGGGCGCCCAGAATTGAACAGCATATTCTAGGTGGGGTCTTACCATGGACCTATAAAGAGGCATAATAATATTTTCCTCCCTTGAGTAAATACCCCTTTTAATACATGCCAATATCTTATTGGCCTTTGCAGCTGCCAGCTGGCACTGCATGCTACTGCTAAGTCTATTGTCTACCATTACTGCCAAATCCTTTTCAGTGGTAGTAGTGGTAGTAGATTTCCCCAGATAAACACCATTTAAACTATATGTTGCATTTTTATTATTATAACCAAAATGCATAACTTTACACTTGTCTATATTGAATCTCATTTGCCATTTGCCTGCCCAGTTACTCAATTTGTACAAATCCTCTTGTAATGAAGACACATCCAGTTCAGACTTTATTACCTTACTTAATTTTGTGTCATCGGCAAACACTGATACATGGCTCCCTATGCACTCTGGGAGGTCATTAGTAAACAAATTAAAAAGAAGAGGACCCAGGACAGATCCCTGAGGTACTCCACTTATCATGTTTATCCATTTGGAGAACTTGCCATCTACTACCACTCTTTGCATTCTATCTTTCAGCCAATTTCCAATCCACATATTCATTACATTATCTTTCTTAATAAAGGTGATTTTAACTATACCGCCTGACTCCGTGTCTTGCTTGCAAACCGTAACAGAGGTTTTCCTGGAAATAAACTATTTAATACTGCAGTGCATTTAATTATATGCCAGTACTTCCGTTTCACTGATATCTGATGAATGGTACTATTTTTCCCTTAAGCAAAAAAAACAAACATATTTCATTAGATGTTAACTTAAATCTTCCATACATATTGCATACACTATGCAATACTGTAAAATATCAATTACAGTCAAATCCCAATTAAACAACTCTACATCTGCCAAACATATATAGCTATCTATATATCTACATCTATATATCTATATCTATCTATCTATCTATCTATCTATCTATCTATCTATCTATCTATCTATCTATCTATCTATCTATCTTTATGTGTGTGTGTGTTTTCAAATGTCAATTGCACTAAAATGCCAATCAAACTAATTTGTTGTAATGTGTTTACAAAAAAGTATGATAAGAAAAGTGATGCGTTTATTGAAAAAAGAGTTTAATTCACATCATAGATCGAGAATTTCATTTCTTTTCATACAAAATTGCCTCTAATATCAAAAGTGATTACTTGTTCACAGCCGCACTCCAAGGTTACCGGATGGAATATTAAAATATCTTACTGCACAATAAAAAGTAATTGAAAAATAAGCAGCACAGAGGAGAGGCATGTTGTTGAAAATCATGTTTTGCCTCTGTATAAGGTTATAGAACAAACATGATTAGATATATAATGTTACTGGGTTCTCCTTTTAAAACATAGAAAATTGATATGATTTATCATTTGATAGTAGAACAGGGGATTACATTTCATTTTACAAATATTAATTGTGAATTACATATTAATGAATGAAGTTTATAAATCCTTTAAAATAGATTAAAAGAAATATTCAAGCAGTGAATCAAATTTTAGCTGTAGCATTCCTTTCACATCTATTACATATTTATATTGTCATTAATTTGTATAAACATTTTCTTCTTTATTCCTGTGTTCTAATAAAGCTATTACCATACAAAAAATGAGTTAAATGAATGCTGAAGCACAAAAGTAAATACTCAGTTATAGAAATCCTACACTAATACCCTGGTATGAAAAGTAAAAATAAATACTTTACACATTAAATGTATACAAATTATAAGTAGAAAAAAACAAAACAATATATACATATGATCAAATTAGTTGCACGGCTTCTTACTAACACCAATATCTTTAATGTGCAGCAATTCATATTTACTACAGATAGTATTTAACATTTCTTCATCTCATAATGTACCTTTATTATTATACCATACTCATTATAAACCAGTCATTAAATCTATATATTTTCAAAATTATTTTAAAAAACACTCAAAAGCATATTCATCCATGAGGCAAATCATTTAAATTCCAGTCATTAATGTTCAATATAATAAAAAAAGAAACCTAGTGCTAATGCCAGAAACTGTATATGCAGTACAGATTCCTGTCCCAGTTAATGATGTTGTAATATAACTGTATGTCAGTGTTTAGATAAAAAAAAGTTGTGATAATGAGTAATAATTGTCTATATATAACAGATGATGTAGTTGTTGTGAATTTAAAAAAATTAGAAGTTGACGCTGACATATAAGTAAGGAAAACCTATGTAATTTCTGATCAATGGACAGACCATTTGCTCATATGTAGGATTTCAAGTGCACATACCACACATCTGAAAAAGACTATACTATTACATTCTTCATATTTTTACAATATACAAACAAAGCTCTCTCATTGTACAGACCTTCACCAGCTATATGTAATGCTCTGTTTGTATTAAACAAAGTTATGTGAACAGAGATCTCCAGGCAAGTCAATGGAAGTTCTTTATCAGATCAAGATTGAAGGTTAGTGTGGCTACATCTATATAACTTTTTACAAAGCAATTAAACAACTGCTCAAATGATTATATTATAATTTGATAGAGTGCTAGGACATATGAGTCTGAAGCTTAAAATTTAGATGATACTTTCTACTCAAAAAGAAACATAAAAACAATAATGCAGTTTTAAAACAGAATTCTTTCATTGATTTCCAAAGTGCCTTATCATGAAGCTAGACATAGAAGTTCGATAACCTCTATACCCCCCCCCCCCCTTGTGCATTCTATATAAGTGCGGCAAACTTGGTTATATATTACATACATTAATGCCCTCCCAACTTGGCCAAGAAAAAAATCCCTAACACAAATCTGGAAATATGAAGCACCATATTTTATTAAATATGATAAGATATACACAGAAATCTGTGTAAGTTATAAATACACTAATACCAAAAGAACACAAATAATTTCTTAAAATATAATCTAAAAATATGGTGCCAAACATATATGATAAAAATGGAACTATCTAGGCTTCAAAGTAACACAACTTTACACTTTTTTGATACACTATCCCGTGCACAACATGTAAGCCTACCACCATGCACATGAGAGTGCACCAAACCTACTATGTACATGAATCAATGTAATAAACAAATGCCTCTACAACTATGTCAGGAACATCTACCTAAACACAGCTACCCAAGTCTCTATAGATAAAATTATCTGCATTGTCACTACTGTCAGAGTGAGAATAAGTAGGGCCCAGATCTTTTGCCGCTTACTATATACAGTTGTAATCAAAATTATTCAACCACCATTGCAAATCAGGTTTATTTTCAAAATGTACAGACTTTCAGCTGTTTGCAATGAACAAATCAAACAAAAGCTATTGAAATAGCTCAACACAATGAATGCTTCAACTGAAATTGCAACTTATAATGACTTCTCCTGTCTCAAAATTATTCAACCCCTTCATGGCAAGCATCTTTAGTACTTAGTAGAGCACCCTTTTGGTGTTATAACCTGTTGCAAATGTGATGCATAGCCAGACACCAGCTTCTGGTAGCGTTCATGAGGTATCTTAGCCCATTCCTCATGAGGAATGGCCTCCAGTTCAGTAATATTCTTGGGTTTGTGTGCTGCAACTGCCTTCTTCAAATCCCACCAGAGATTTTCTGTGGGGTTCAAGTCAAGTGGCTGTGATGGCCACTGTAGAATCTTCCACGTCTTCTTCTGCAACCAAGCCTTGGTGGAATTTGAGGTATGCTTGGGATCATTGTCCTGTGACGCCCAAGCTTCTGCTTCCTCACAGACGGCATGACGTTTTCTCCTAGGATTTCCTGATACTTCAATGAATCCATCTTGCCTTCCACATGCTGCAGGTTTCCAGTGCCAGAAGATGCAAAGAAGCCCCAGAGCATCACAAAGCCACCACCATGCTTAACTGTGGTGTAGGCAGAGCGGTCTTTCCAGCATATGCTTCATTCTTCTTCTTCCAGACATAACGCTGATCCATTGTGCCTAAAAGTTGCAGGTTTGTTTCATTGCTCCACAGAACAAAATCCCAAAACTTCTGTGGCTTATTTATATGATTTTGAGGATATTGGAGTTGACATTTATTCTGCTTTTGGGTCAGTAGTGGTGTACACCTTGGAGTTCTTTCATGGAAACCTTCTGCATTTAGTACACTTCTTACTGTGCTTACCGTGCTGCAAGTACTTGAACTTGCAAACTATGCTTCCAACTGTGTCTCTGGAAACATTCAGTGCCTTCTCTATCTTTTTGTGTCCTGGTCCTTGTTTGTGAAGGGCGATGATCTCTTCTTTTAACTTCTGACTTAGCCATATTTCTAACATGCAGTCAAACATGACACTCAACAAACCCATAGCCAGTTCAGGTCTTTCATGTGTTCCAGCTCAAGCACACCTGGAGCAGCTAATGAAGCCCTTGATTAGTTGACTCAGGTGTGCTTGAAACATCTGTTTTGCATATTTGTGCTGTTGTGAGGGATTCTGTTCAGGGGGTTGAATAATTCTGAGACTGGAGAAGTCATTATAAGTTGCATTTTCAGTTGAATTTGGGGAAACCACTTGAAGCATTCACTGTGTTGAGCTATTTCAATTGCTTTTGTTTGATTTGTTCATTGCAAACAGCTGAAAGTCTGTAAATTTTGACAATAAACCTGATTTGCAATGGGGGTTGAATAATTTTGATTACAACTGTATGATAATTAAATGTGGAAATCAGTCCAAAAATGAAATAGTATCAATATGTAATAATAAATCCAGCTATCTAAACACATGTAACTTTATTATAGAGGAGTTCCCATGAAACATAGTGACACAGTAATAAGACTCCCTAGATCACCCCAACAATATGTATCCAAAAGCCCACATACAATGTATATATAGACCATATGCAAATGACCCACAGTAAAAATATCATATAGATCATTAAAAAACATAACTACACTGGTGCCAGTCCTACACTGGCACCACTGCATGACCAGCAACAGGTGGTTTCAGTCTGAGTGATCCCTAAAAAGAACCAGTAATGAATGGGAAGGATCACTCACTTTGTGAGGTGATAGAGGCACATGTGGTAAGTGCAAGAGGCCTCAGCTAGATGAGTGAGACTCTGTATGACCCCTGCTGCTTTTTCATCCATATTTATTATGGATGGCAATAGGTGTATTCAATGAAAGGGAACTTTAGCTGCAGCATCATTCCTATTCAGGTTAACCTGGGCCTAATTCGGTATACTGGACCCATGCACTAGAACTACTTTTAGTTATGTCCCAAGGATTAGAATGCCATGGAAACTTGAACAGAAACCCGTGAAGTAATCTGGAAGCAGGGATCATGTGTAGTTCAATAGACCAGAGCTAATATAATCATATAACACTTTAGCCTACATCGTTGATAGGATTTCCCATAAAAATAAAGACAAATAATATTAAGCACCGTATAACACCTAGACCTCTATTCAGTCTGCACTTCAAGAGCCATTTACATGTTTAGAATCCCAATTCAATCCATTTGGACTGATGCCTTTTATTATAATTTTTCTTTTCATTATTCTTAATGTATCTGAATTGTTTTCTTCTGTAACAAAAGTGTATCAGTGTTATCTAATATGAAATTCAAATAATCAAGTGAGGAACTTGCCTCCATATGTTTATATTTTCATATTTAGCCAATGCAGTCAGTTCATATAAGGTTATTATATATAACTCAAATGTCCTTGCTTCCTCATTGAGAGGGTTAGTACACTTTTCTTACAGTTCTTATATTTTCAGTTAATGAGGTAAATGACATAATTTAAAAAGTAACTGCTATTATGTATCCAGAAAAGTATAACCTTGAAGGCAATCAAGAAATGTTCATAAAATTGAACAACTTATAACAAGGATAATTTTGTCTCTTATCGGTGTAACTCTAAATGTACAGATTTATGCAATTTCTGATAAAAATATACTTTTATAGTTATTTTTTTCATAGCTTTAAGGTTTTTTTAAATAGTTTTTATTGTAGACAAATATGGGTCATACATTACATAAAACATTTCATAATGCATATTATAGGCAAGTATATGACAATGGGATGTATTAACTGTTAAGACACATTACCAGCATTTGTCTATTTTGAGTATGACATATATTAAGAAGAAACACCTCCATCTAACCCTGCACTAAAAACACCTACAAACTAACCTCTCAAATACTTTATCAAGTCAAGCTCCCCAGGGGTAACAGGTCGTGTCTAATTATTCTAAGTACCTTGATTTATTTCAGTGCCCCAAAGGACTTCATCAAATACATTAAGCCATCTAACCCAAGCAATGGGAAACTTTTGTGGTGAGCCCCTAGGAGTGCAAACCAATTTGTAGTATGGGATCCAAGTTTTATGATCAGAATTCTATCAATCAGACAGTTTTGTGCCACCACCTTTTGCACCATCACCAACAGCTCAGTCAAAAGTCTCCTGTTTGCAGCAGAGATGTACAATAGAACAAAATATAAGCACTCCTATTCCAGTCACCAAATCACCTTTCTCCAAATTATATTGTCTATTTATAAATTTCAGTCCTGAATGTTGGTCTCAGACTGCAGCTCGTCAGTAACTTCACAATTTGGCATGCATACAAAAATAGAAGACGAGAGCGCAAAAGAATCTGAAAGCAGTTATTGACCAATGTATATCTATCTATCTATCTATCTATCTATCTATCTATCTATATCTATATATATATATATATATATATATATATATATATGAAATTTGCAGATGAAGCAGACATCAAGCAGCAGGCGCACACTGGGGTCTTCTAAAAATTAACTTTTATTTAGGTATTAAAAAATGATCAACGTTTCCACCCCCTTTTTTTAATACCTAAATAAAAGTTAATTTTTAGAAGACCCCAGTGTGTGCCTGCTGCTTGATGTCTGATTCATCTGCAAATTTCATATATAACCTTTCAGGCTGCACCGGGCATATAATTACATATTATTATAGAAGTTTTGGAGTGCCCACCTTTTTCCATATATATATATATATATATATATATATATATATATATATATATATATATATATATATATATATATATATACACTTGGAAATATACTTACTAGAGTACAACTTGTAGTATTGCCCAAATATGAATTGTCATTAGCATTCTGCAGAATCTATGTAAGAGGGATCATTGTTATCTTCTCTGGATGTTGGTCCCTAATCATTTATGAATCTGGAGAAATCCAATTGTCATTTTGGAATCAACAAGAGCTTTTCACTTGAGTGAGGTAGAATTAGAAATGACTTCAGTGGAGTTGTGTTTGCATTCTTCTTGACCATAAAAGGAGATCTGTCAAAGGTTGAACTCAGCAGACTCTTGTATGTTTTTATCCTCATCATATGTAAATCTGACCTAGTATAAAACCATTGATAAATATGTGAATGGCAACACAATGTGGATTTTCCTGTATACGGGTCCTATCATCCTGCAATGTTTTTTTGTAGAGTATTTAATACATAGGTGGCCAACACTGTTTTGAAGGCTTTGAAGGTAATATTTTGGTATAAGTGCCCAATTTTAGTAATACTGAATTTGGCCCAAGTGGGCCGAATTCCAGTTTCCTTAATTGTTCCAGTCCAGTCTCACACCAAATGGGGCAGTCCGGATCTAACACCCCCTGTATACAATAATCGATTGAATAGCTGACAAGGCTTTGCATATAGTCTTGGTTATCAACTTCAGAGCTTAACTAACCACAAGTACCAGGTTTAATAAATGAACTTTGTGGTTTTAGATTTTGACATATATACCTGTGCATAGTGTCATAGTCCTTCCTAAAGTATTGAATATAATATACTTTATATTAGAAATTAAATAAATTGGAATAGATGTAGATTATTTTTTATTCAATAAACCACGTCCTTTCACTTGTGAGAAGAAGAGTTAAACATTTGACAGAGACTGCATTTATCTTAACAGCCACTTTGGAAACAGAAAGAAATTGGACTTGAAATCTTAACCTCCTAAGGAAAATGGAATAGCTCAAAACTTAGGGACCTCAAATGTAATTTTCTTGCTCATTATTTTGTTTTTTTGATGGGGTATGATAAGCTATTGTTTATTTTGCTCTGTATACATCCAGACCCTCTTCTTTATATATGCTATCTATCTAATCATGACTATATACAATTGCTTGCTTGCAAGTAGTGCAATTTTCTTAAAAACCCCTAGTTTTACAAGCACCCTATAAAGTAATTTGATTTTTTTAATTTATTTTACATTTTTAACTTTGTTTTCAAGAGAGATATAGGCTGTTAGCAATTGCCTGCTCCCTCAGTTTGTAGATGCCAGCTTACCAAGGTTCTAAGTAGTAAGATGGGAAGCATAATGTGTCAAACAAAGTGTTCTCCCATGATTCTCACACATGGAAAAGTGCTGTCACCCTAATCACTACTATCCATTGTATCAATGGACATAATTAGATACATTTAAATTTTAGGTTAAAAGAGCCAGTTGGATTTGCATGCGACTCTAGCTGCTGCTGATAATGGATTCTCATATTTTGAAGAGGAGTACTGTCACTGTTGGCAGCGCTACATGTTTTTATACATGTTATTAGTTTTTCAATATATTATTGTATCTGATTTTGGCTAGTTCCAATATTCAAAATTATGTTTAAAGTTCATATATATATATATGAATATATATATTAATTATCCGTTTGTTTTATCTACTAGCCAAATGTGGTGGAACATTGATGAGCATGGGAGGAGTCATATTAAGCCCTGGTTTTCCTGGAAATTACCCCAGTAATTTAGATTGCACCTGGAAGATCATACTGCCAGTTGGATATGGTTGGTATAAATATGGAAAAGCTATTCAGTTGTTCATAGATGTAATCACTTTTTTGCTCTATCCAAATAAAATGCTCTAGCTTTACTCTTGTTTTAGTTAATTGCTGTTACTCTAACTTCTGGAGGTAGCAGCATTATTAATTTACAGACCTCATTGAAAGGTTCAGCCCAGTCTTCTTTTCCCTCCTACTCCATAGCTGAAACTGCTGATGAAAGTCGCATTATTTTTGTCTGTACAGATTTCTGTGATGTCAAAGCAGTCAAAATGAATCCGCTGTCTCTACAGAACCCACCGCACCAGCTACAGGAAGTAGTCCAAAGGAGAAAGGGGGGAACCTGTAAAACGATGTATTATAAATTTATAATAATTTTCAGAGAGGCTGAAAGAATATGTATTAATTAGTAGAAAGATCTAAAAACACATTCACAGTACAAAATGCTATATACTTATTGTATAAGTATATTGTGAAGCTTCCAGTAGACTACTGTATTCTGGGAGAATAAAATGTAGTTAATGTATTGATTTGTTTCTTATATCTTAAGTGGTCCTATCACCCAACATTTGTTTTGGATAGAACTAAGGTATGCCTGTATTTTGAACTAGCCATTGTATTGTAAAACAGTTTTTAAGAAAATAACATTTATTATTTGATGCCTCTACACAGTGTGGTAATTAGTTGTGTTTTCATTGTGCTATTAGAAATGTCACCAGTGTTTGGGCTCTGCCTAGACTCACTCATAGCACAGTTTGTGATAATATTGGCACAGATCATAAAATAATTAGCCTAAAGTGCCAGACTGTGCCGCCAACAAATAAAGGTTAATTTAAAAAAAAATAATTTATATTAGACACAAATGGGTAGTACAAAATATAGTACATTTTTAATTCTCTTTAATCCTTTGAGTGTCATGGGGTTATGCAACGTATTGCAAAGCAATGTGTTGCACACCATCTGGCACTCAAAGGGTTAAATATATCGAACCTTATCTTAAAGGTATAGTAATACTTAAGATGTAAAAAATATATGTTGTAGGGTTTATCCCCCTAAGTAAAACAAGGGTACTCCTACTGCTGAGAGATATTTTATTAAAAAAATTATAACAGCTCAAACTTGAATTTTTCAGGTGCAATATCACAGTGGCCTGAAAATTTACAGTGGCGTCGTTGCTACACCATCCTATGTAGAGTTATGGTCTATGGACCAGAGCAGTCCATAGAATGGTGTAGCAACGGCGCCACTATATATTTTTGAGGCCACTGTGATATTGCACCTAAAAAATTCAAGTTTGAGCTGTTATAATTTTTTAATAAAATATCACTCCGCAGTGGGAGTACCCTTATTTTATTCGGGAAAATAAACCCTACAACATTTATTTTTTTTACATTTTAATAATTACTATCCCTTTAAGGTGACAGGTCACTTTAAATTGAGGTTAAGTAGGTTTTTTTACATAAACAAACAAGTGAAAAACATAACTGTATTCTTAATGTAACTATTTATAACCTCTTGTACCTTTAACCTCTTGGATGCCTGAAGAATCTCCTATACATTGGATCTTTCTAGCTGCCAAACATTTAAGAAAAACTTTGCTTAACCCCTTAAGGACCATGGCACCTTTACTGATGCATTCTGGGATGGCAACACAACATGCAGAATTCTATGATACTCCAGGACCATCACCGGTCCTTAACGCACAAACACAGATGATTGTCCTGGTACGTCATTGGTCTTTAAGGGGTTAATATTCATGAACACTGGTAAGCAACAGGAATTATTAGGTGAATATTGTAAAATAATGAATATGGTAGCTTTATAAAACATAGCATAGCAAGACTTGCGCATGCACAGATATCAAGCCTATCTAATCTACTGCTCAAAATCCTTTGCTCTAATTTAAAATAAAGTGGCTTTATACATTGTGGAATATAAAAAAATATAGTTATGAGTATTCTCAGTTCTTTAGCTCCTCGCAGATTTTGGAACTGCTTTGAGTACATTGTGTGCTTTAATTCCATACACATGTAGCTATTTCATGTTAAATTTAATTTCAGTAGCTTGAACAGAATTACAATGAGATAACTGCTGATTGAGTTTTCTGCAAAGAACATGTATTTTGTTTTTTGGTTGTCATGTTTTTGCACCCATACACATATAGGTTTGTTCAGTATAAAAAAATAAAAAGTATTATCACTTAGACAAAGCATGCGGGCTGAGGGCCACATGCAGACCACTGCCTGCTAACAGGAAGCTTAATGACCTGAAGCCCAGAATCTTTACCCACTTTCCATACCTCGGTCTAGGCTTAAAACCTGTCTAGTTCTGTTGATTTGGTCTGGATTTCACTGATCCTGAAACCCAGACTGAATTATTTGTAGGCTACTGGTATTATCTGGACAGAGTAATATTTAGGTGGCTAGATTCTACTTGGCTATAGAACCTTTGCTGACATCAGTCAGTTATGTCAACGAGTAGGGAGTGGATGGGCACAGTAAGAAAGAGAGCCAGAGAGAGATTTGCATGTGGATACATGTCTGAGTAGAACATATTTTGCTTTTTATTCTGAAATACTGCAGAACTTGTACATATGAATGTTAGAGCAAATCATTATGTGCACTTTATCCATTTGACAATGTGGGTTTTGGAACTGTACAAGTTCTGTTATGTCACTAAAGTTGATGTACTAAGACAAAGTGGTGTAAATCCAGTGAACCATTGAAATTAAATAAAATTCAACTAAATTCCCTCTCATTAAAATGGACGTTTAGCTACGTGTATAGTGATGTGCAAAAGTTTTAGGCTGGTGTGAAAAAATGCTATAAAGTAAGAATCTTTTACAAATAAACATGCTAATATTTAATATTCATCATTTACCAAAATGCAAATGAGTGAACAGAAGAAAAATGTAAATCAAATTAATATTTGATGTCACACCCTTTGCCTTCAAAACAGCATCAATTCTTCTAAGTACACTTGCACAAAGTCAGGGATTTTTAAGGCAAATAGTCAGGTGTATGATTGAACAATTATACCAAACACAATCATTAACTGAAACAGAAATAGCTGTGTATGAGGAATAAAACTGGATGAGGAACAGCCAAACTCAGCTAAGAATGTGAGATTGCTGAAGACCGTTTAATGTCAAAAGTCATGCACTATGGTAAGACTGAGCACAGCAACACAGCACAAGGTAGCTATACACTGTATCAGCAAGGTCTCTCCCAGGCAGAAATTTCAAGGCAGACAGGGTTTCCAGATGTGCTTTTCAAACTCTCTTGAAGAAGAACAAAGAAACAGGCATGCTCACTTATCTCCACTACTGAAAATGTCCAGAAGTGACATAAGCTCAGAATTGGCAGTAAACAGTGGAACCCTGTTACACCCATCTACTGTCGAGAGAAGTCTGGTTAGAAGTGGTCTTCATGGAATACTTGCGGCCAAAAGGCCATACCTTCCACATGGAAACAAGGCCAAACGACTCAGCTATGCACAAAAACACAGGAACTGGGGTGCAGAAAAATGTCAGCAGGAGCTCTGAACTGTTAAGTCAAAATTTGAAATATTTGGCTGTAGCAGAAAGCAATTTGTTCAGCTAAGGACTGGAGATCGTTACAAATATGAGTGTCTGTAGGCAATAGTGAAGCATGGTGGAAGTTCTTGCAAGTTTGGGGCTGCATTTTTGCAAATGGAGTTAGGGTAATTGGTCAGAATTAATGGTATGCTCAATGCTGAGAAGTACAGGAAGATACTTATCCATCATTCAGTACCATCAGGGAGGCATCTGATTGGCCCCAAATTTATTCTGCAGCATTACAACGACCCCAAACATACAGCCAAAGTCATTAAGAACTATCTTCAGCACAAAGAAGAACAAGGAGTCCAGGAAGTTATGGTAAGGCCTCAACAGAGCCCTGATCCCAACATCATCAAGTCTGTCTGGGATTACATGTGCCTAAATCCACAGAAAACTGTGGTTAGTTCTTCAAGATGTTTTGAACAACCTACCTGCCAAATTCCTTAACAAACTGTGTGCAAATGTACCTATAAGAATTGATGCTGTTTTGAAGGAAAAGGGTGGTCACCCCAAATATTGATATGATTTAGATTTTGTTTTCTGTTCATTCACAATGCATTTTGTTAAATGATAAATATAAACTGTTAACATGTCTATTTTTGAAAGCAGTCTTATTTTACAGCATAGTTTTCCCCAGAATTGCTCCACTTTTCTTTAGTACATCAACCTCAGTGACATTACAGAACAGCAGCATGTGCTGTTCTACACTAACATTACCCAGGGATAAAGTGCCCTGATTGATCTGCTCTAGCATGTATATGCACTGGTTCCACAGTATGTGAGAGAAAAAGACCAAAAGATCTACTCTGACCTGTATGCATATGCATCTCTGCACCTACCATTCCTGTTTTCTTCAGCCTACAGCTATCTCTCCCTTACTGTACTCCAGTAAAGAAAGAGAAAGAGCAGGCAGTGTATGTGTGTGGTTCTGTGGATACCAGTGGACAAAAGACTGACATGTGGAACAAGACGGTCACAGTGTTCTGTGACTACAAGTTGAACAAGGCTGGGATTTTCAGGGGATATGGCCCTTGACTGTAATTGTTTAAAATGCTACAATCACATCACTGTCTCATCCCAACAAATAACAAGTAGGAAGTGGCATATTGTCCAATAGCTAACTTTTTAAAATCATTTATTTATTTACACACCCATCTGCACAATCAACTACTTCCTGCAATCTGATGTATTAGTGATCCTCAGCCCAAGTATGTCATCTCTAATCTCTAATCACTAATCAGATGCCAAACGTGGCTTCAACATACCAATAGATCTACCATTGTTCCATGAGTACAAACATTAAACATTGTATATACCAAACTTCTAGACTGTGGGAAATGTCATTGTTATTTAATTAAGCAAGCGTTAAATGATAGCTAACTGAATTTTTCATTACTGTTTATTATGAACATCATTGAATATGTATTGAGTACTATAAATTTTGGTTGTTAATATTAGATTTGGTGAACCACTGTAATGTGTTTACATACAGCTATGGGCACCTGCAGTGCCACCAACAAAGTTGCATCAGTGTGTAGCTGTTGAATACATGCAGAAACAGTGCTTATGCTAATATATTACATTATTACTTTGAACAGGTGCTCATATTCAGTTTGAAAACTTTTCCACTGAGGCAAATCATGATATTCTTGAAATTCAGAATGGACCACGGCATACTAGCTCACAGATTGGACAGTTCAGTGGATCTGATCTCCCATCATCATTGCTTAGTACAACTCATGAAGTGCTCATTCACTTTTTTAGTGATCATTCTGAAAACCGTCAAGGCTTTAAGTTTCTATACCAAGGTAAGAAAAAAATGGCATTATTTACAGTGTATTTTCACATTACACACTCACTCACCGACACACCCACACAATTTTGAAAACAGTTCAATTGATGGGTCTCAGTTGGGGCGTCAAAAAATCCAACAGTGGTGGTGGTGGTGGTGGCATTGGTAGTTGTGGCACATCTCTTTGGAACTTGCTCCCTTAGTATGGGTTGGTAACTGACACACAGGGACACCGTGTAGCTCCTACAAGTTGTCCCACTGCATGTGTGATGGTTTATGCATACTTGAGGATAGCTATGTTCTAGGCAGAAACAATGACCCCATGGACTATTGTCAAACAAAGCAGTGTGTGTGTGGCCAGCATTGATATGTACTGCAGGGGAAACCCTTAGTTGCCCTCCAGCAAGCTTTGAGTCTGAGGAGGTTTTCAGTGCAGCTGGTTAGATTGTCAATGACAGTAGGATGAGTTATCAAGTAGCAATATTGGGAGACTAACATTCTTAAAAATTAACCAACATCTCATACAATCTGAATAGCAGGTAGCAGAAATCACACACACGACAGGGAAAGCCAGGACAAATATAATAACAGCAGCACAGATGATGAGGAGGAGGGATGTGAAGAAGGGTTGCTACCAACTATCACACTTGAGACCACTGCTGTGACAAATAAGTTATGTGTATCAGTAATCTGAGAAGAATGGTAGCTTACATTTGATGCACACATCATAATGGTAAATAAGTGTATACATATGTATACATACACACATCACTCATACCACTACCATACACATCTTCCACATTGTAGTTTGAACTTTTTTTTTGTTTCTTGACAGCATCATGAATATGTGCCAGTGGCACTTAAGCAGGAAGTTAGTATTGTGGGCAGAGGACAAAGGCACTCTACATGCTAACACATTTTTCAATGCATATGTTGCTGTAGGACCCCCGACTTTGACTTTCAGCTACTTATTTCTCCTCTGCAGCCCTCAGAAGAAGTAATATTGTGGTGGGAAAAGTTGTACCATAGGAAATCTAGGTGAAAAATGTAGTAAAATTGGTGAAAAGGAGGAAAATGTAGCATTGGTGAAAAGGAGAAAACTTTCAAAAAAACTTTCGAGAAAAAATGATGCAGGAAACCTCTCTCACTTTTTGCTCAGTCCTATTCATTAGCATATGATATGTCAATGAAAAGGCTTCATTAGAATATGAAATGCCACTGAAAAGCTTAATTAGCACTGATATCACATTGGTACTGCATACATTAGAATATGATAAGAAGTGTGAATATCTCCTTAACTGTACATTTGCCAGTCTTTTTTTTTTTAACATTTTTTATTAAGAGGACAGTAATAAGACATTACAAAATCACAGATAATTCACATAATAGTCAGATAAGAGACATAATACAGACATTCAAATAAGTATCATAACACAGAGATACAGCTGTCCCATTTTAATTTTTATGAATATAAAGCTACTCTAAACCAAAACTCCCCTCCCCCATCTCTAACCCCCACCATATCTCAAACAGTTCCCATCTCTCTCCGGGAGACAAGCGCAGCCTCTCTCTCAACATGTATTATATGTAGCAGGTAACAGCATAGGCACCAAACAGTTAGATAAGCAGATAAATAGCCAGATTCCCCAGGAACACCACCCACATAGCAAAAAATAATAAGGATTTATTCTACAACCTTTATTGGTAAAGTGTTGTAGAGTTACAATAAGAGGTCAGTGAACCCCATATTAAGTTAAATTTATGAGTCCTTTGTAATGAGGACGATTACTAGCTACCAGGGTCATCCAGTGGTCATGTCTAGGGGGGTGTTCTGACATCCATGTTTGTGCCACCACCTTATATGCTATAACAAGCAGCTCCCTCACCAGTACATTATGAAAATTTGAGTGGAGTTGATCAGGAAGAATAGAGAATACGCATACCTTTGGAGAAAGTGACACATACCACTGCACCACAGTCGACACAGTATGTATCACGTCCTCCCTGAATCCCCGGACCAGAGGACACTCCCACAGAAGGTGCAAGAAAGTGGCGTCTGCCCCCCCACACCTCCTGCACTGGTCACTGTCCACCCTATCCATCCTAAAAAGACGCACAGGGGTGTAGTAAGATCTGTGTAAAATTTTAAGTTGAATTAATTGATGTCCGGCCGTAGAAGCCTCCATCTGGACCTAAGTCCGTCAGTGTCACCTACAGAAAATTTGTCAAGCCACTTGTAAATTAGCGAGACAGCTCTAAGTGACTGTCTCTTCTTAACCAATGTAACCATTGGAAATTCTTTTATGTTTGGAGTCATAGCACCCCATAAAGCATTTAACCCCATAGCGACAATTGACTTACCAGGCATGTCCCGCAAAAACTGTCACTTAGTGACAGAGGACGTACCTGGTAAGTCCTGGAAGTCCGGGTCTCTGTGCGGCTGCATGCCATTCGGAGACTCCAGAATAATTAAAAAAAAAAAAAAAGTACCACAGGCGTTAAGGTGACAGTCGAGTCTGTCACTAAGGGGTTAAAGCATGTCTCAAACCCTGGTATAATTGACCAAGTGTAGAGATGCTGTTTGTCAACCAAAGTCTTCCAAACTCCAAGTGTCGAAGGTGTATCAACCCCTCTGATCCCCAGAGGGGAACATCAGGGTCTCTTGCCTCAAAGTTCAAAGCAGATTGTATTAGTGACCACACACTGCAAGCAGTCCGAGTTGTGACAGGGGGATCCCTAAGTATATCTGGACCTAGCAAAGCGACATGTGGCAAAGAGTAACCCGGTTTGAGTAGAGACTCATCAATTTTATGGAAGGAGTGGAGGGTATCAGGTAAAACGTATGCCAGCGCATTCTGTCCCTGTGCAGCCAGGTAATATTTATAGAAATCAGGGAAGGCTATTCTACCCTCGCTCACCGGGCACTTAAGAGTGGATAACTTAATTCTAGATGGGGCGCCTGACCAGAGAAAATTCTGGATTATCTTATCAATTATAGTGAAGTATCACTTAGGGATAAATATGGGGGAACCCTGAAATACATATAGAAACTGCGGAAGAAACACCATTTTGATCAGGTCGGAGCGTCCAATAACATTTAGCGGGAGTGTAAGCCAAGATGTAGCTTTGCACTTAAATTGTTCAATTAACGGCTCTAGATTGTCCCTCAGATAACCGCCTGTGGAAGCAATCACCATAAGCCTGAGATACTTCACAGATTCTTTGAATTTCAAAGGAGCAGATAATATAGGACCCCCATTCTCAATTAGGTCCACAGGTAATATGGAAGATTTGGCCTAATTTTTTTGTAGTCCTGAATAATTACCATAAATGTTTACCAAATCCAGGACATGTGGTAGAGACTTGGGGGACTCTCCCAGAAATAATAATATATCATCAGCATATAATGCCAATTTCTCCTCCCTATTGACCACCCAAAACCCCTCTACTGTTGGGTCACTCCGAATCAACATGGCCAATGGTTCAATAGCCAATGCAAACAAACCCGGCGACAGTGGACATCCCTGTCGTGTGCCTCTTCCAAGTGCGAAAGACCCAGACCGGACGGGGCCAGTCAAAATTCTAGCAGTTGGGTCCGTGCAAAGAAGTTGTACCCATCTCAGAAATGTTAGCCCAAATCCAAACCCATGAAGTGTACACCAAAGGTAGCCCCATTCCACAGAGTCAAATGCCTTCGATGCATCCAGTGAGATCACTACCCTGTGACCAACGTTATTATGTTTCATGTGCAAATGAGAGAATAGTCTCCTAAGGTTATGAAACTTTGATTTCCCGAGCATAAATCCTGATTGATCCGGGTGAATGAGGTCTGAGATCACTGCATTAAGTCTGGTTGCCAGCACCTTGGCCAATATTTTAGCGTCTGATGTAAGCAAAGAGATAGGCCGATACGAGTCACACTTGGTCAAGTCTTTACCTGGCTTAGGGAGCACTACTATTGTTGCTTCAGTAAGGGAATGCGGCAGCCTACCCACATCCAAAACTTCATACAAAGTGTTAAGCAAGTGCGGGGCCAATACGTCAGCTAACATGACACATAGTTTTTATTGTAGTTTTAAAATATGCAAACTTGAATTAAGATGAAAGGTCCACTTTAATATTGCATTCCCTGAATTTTCTGTGCTTGAATGAGAACCTTAGTATTACTTTGTAAACGTGTTTTGACATTGATTTTCCATTTTTTTTAAAGAAAAAAAATGCTGAAATTATTCCACAGACACATTGAAAAATGTTAATGCTTCTACTTCAATAATAAGCCACAAAGCATTGTGGCTGAGATGCAAAAACATGGTTCCTAACAGCAAACATTTAAACATTTTCTACTCATTCACATTGAAAGTGAAAAGCTAAAAGCTAAAGTGTATTTACTTATAGGTATGTAGTGAATAAAGCCCCTACAAAAAAGAGTGACACATTTTAGAGAATGAGTGTTTTGCCATTTGTAAATCAATAATTAGCAAATTATTTATTTTAGATAACTTTATTATTTCTCTCCTAGATACTCAATGATATTGGCCCCTTGGGTTAGGAGAGTTATTAATAACAACCAGTAGACTTAGGGTACACATTCTGGCTGCCAATATACATGCTTATAGAAGGGCAAGATACTGGTCTGGAAGACAAAAAAGGAGGGAGGAAAAATCAGTCATGCCCCTATGTATATCAATCAAACTGGACTTGACCACCACCAATTGCCCACATGTTATAACAATGTTATAACAATGGTAATATGTTGGAAACGGCTTATGCCAGATCCAAAGTATCAAGCGGCTGGAGAATTTAAACTGCCTCCAGAAACAGCATCAACCTCTTTGAGGGGACCATTGTATAAGTATCACAGTGCTCTGTGCTGCGGGCAGCGACATTCTGACTGCTATTTGCATTACCTCTTGTTGATTGGCTAGGTACCTTTGTCACCGCCCAGTGATGGCCTTTATATACCCTATCATATCTACGCTATGGTGCCCTTTCGTGGTGTATGAGTTTCTGACATTTGATCTGTATTTGTCGCTTATCGTGTATGACCTGACCCTCTCCGTTGCTGACCGTATCTGGATGAGGACCAGCTCCGTTGCTGACCATATCTGGCTGAGAACCCGCTCCGTTGCTGACCTTATCTGGCTGAGAACCTGCTCCGTTACTGACTGTATCTGGCTGTGTACTGCTCCATGGCTAACTGCACCGGCCGTTCCATATTTGATCATGTCCAGTTGTACCACTTGGTTGCCCCGTGTGGTCACTGATAAGTGCTGGGCCATTTCATTATGGTTGTCGGTGTGCGCCGAGTGTCGCTATTACTTTGTCGACCAGAGGCTGAGCATTCGTGCTTAAGCTGCTCTTTTTACCGCCTCCGGCGGTGTTCACAAGTGAAGTACCGGTACAGTGTTCATAGCACTGACTATGTTACTCTGAACAATCTCTGTGTCCATCTCCCTATCAGCGATTGGCTCACTCCCTTTGGGAATTGCAGTTATTCTCTGGGCGTTACCTATTGACCCTTTGTGTGCCTGGATCATCCAGGTAGGGTTAGTGATTGTTCCTCACTGCAGTAGCCTTGGGATCAAGAGCCAGCGTTGCATTATACTATGCCTCAGGTTGAGGGGACACTGGTTGCGTTCCATCTATATACCTATATCTCGATCCACCCCTAGCTTTCTAGGGGTTGCCTATGTAGCAGTTGCCTTGGTCTCCTTGTGACCCTTCCCTAGGCTCAGTGCTGCCCACTAAGCAGTTGCCTCGGTTCACCTGCGGCCTAAGGGCCAGGGTCAGTGTTGCCTCGCTCCTGTTGGTTCTGTGCCCAGGCGTCTGGGTTGTGCCAGTCCTCTATTACTAGACCACTTGTCACCGAAGTCCTGCTGTCAGCTCCTGGGCTGTGTACCTTCAGTCTCTCTGGTTCTAGCCAGAACCTTCATTGCCAGTATTGTTTCCAGTTCATCCAGATTACCCATACTGGTTGCTATTGATGTACCCATTTGTATATATATTTATGTATGTTTTGTACTGTGGGTCTAAGGGCCTATATTTGTGTATGCACTTTATTCTAATAAAGTCATTTTTACCTTACCGATCTGGTCTGAGTGTTCATCTAAAAACCGTGACAATAAGGCTGGTCTCTCAAATAACACGCTCTCCCTCAGCAGTGAAGTATCAAAAACACAAAAAAGATGGAAAGAAAGCACCAGATAGTGTAATACATTCTCACACAATGTACATAAAATGCTAGGAAATCCACTTACGTTGGAATGTGGTCAGAGTTTTGTTATCAAAATCCACTGACAATATAGCATACGGAGAAAATGACACTGTCTACCATTCAGGGGAACTCACGATATAGCTGTGATGTTTTCTGGATGTTCCAAAAAGGGGGACCAGATGGAGGCTTCCCTTGTATTAAATTTATTAAAATAAATAAAACAAAGGGCTGTAACGCTTAAGCATTTCACGGCTAGAGCACCACATTGTCAAAGCATACAAGCCAATTTAAGTGTATTTTGTAAACGTTTCTATTGGCTTGTATGCTTTGACAAATTGGCCCTCTAGCCATAAAATGCGTAAGACCTTTGTTTTATTTAGGTTAATAAATTTCCCCCAAATCTCTGCATTCAGTCTCTGCCACAGAGCTCTGATTCTGCGGAGCTTTTGAGAACTACACTTGTCCGAATCTTTCTTGGGGATTTGAATCTACAAGGATGGATATCAATAATATATGAATACCCTGCAGATTCATCTTCCTTTAGAGAGTATAGATTAATATCCCTGTGTGGATTCTCGTTTCTGTTTGTTTTACTCCACCACCATCTTTGCTGCAGAGCTATCTTTTTTTCCACTTCTCTCCCATAAAAAACTACATTAAAACATATATATTATTTTATATTTGTTATATACAAACTCTCCTTAACTAATTTTCATGAAATTTAGTAATCTGGAAATTTGGTGAATATAAGTAGTACAATGGTCATGAGTATAATGTCCAGTTTCTACTACAATAGTAAAATGTTGCTCTATGTAAGAGGTGTCCAACTTTGATCCTCAAGGACCACATAATTTGCCATGTTTATTATGAAAATGTTCCATCTCCTAAATCTTGTTTAGGCAAAAACAATTACCAGCTTTCAGGAAAGGTATAGCTGAGTACATTCTACTTACATTTTTTAATTTGCTCCATTTGTTTATTATTACAATAGTATCTGTAGGAATTTTGTCAGTAGATCCTGATTGCTTTGAATAACAGCCTTACGCTGATGAATAACCACCTCTTTTTGTAGCCTCCCATCCTAAAAGTTAAATATCTGTGTATAAGGACATTTTGACTTACAAATATAGTGCACTATTCAATTATACACAATAGTAACATTGTTACATAACTGAAAAAAGACATGCATCTATGAAGTCCTGCCTTATCACCCATATTTCTTGATCCAGAGAAAGACAATAGATCACTAAATACATTGTGAAGGCATTTTCAAAAAGTTGTTAAAAATAATTTTTGACAGTAAAGGCAATCAGATATCCGATCTGCATCCAAACAAACTGTCATAATTTTCTGTATTGTTCTGAGCTAATATGTATTTAATAATTTGAAACTATCAACAGTATCTGGCAACAGCCTCTTGATGCATACTTGCTACATACTTACGTCTCTTAATATATAAATATCTACCTTTGTTTAAACTATTATGTGTTTTTGTGTATTGGATGCTGCCTTGCTTATAAATAGTAGTAATGCACACCCCCTTTAGTTGCCTCATATCTAATTTAAACAAACCCAATTTGGCTGGTCTCTTTATGACACAAATGTTCCAGAGCCTATCAGTGTTTTCAAGTCTCTGTACTGTTTATAATTATTTCCTACTGTTCAATAGTTCTTATTAATTCTCATGTAGCATTTAAAGGCCGCAGAAAAGTACTGGAGCATAGTCAATGCAATGTATTAAAAAATAATATTGTAGTTTATATAAATAAATGTGGGAGACACAGAATCATCATGTAAGTTGTTACATTGAAAAATATTACATAAGCAGGGGGGCGTGGCCTGGCTGTACATGGAATCGGACACATAATTGGTGAGCTCTGAGCCCTCCACAAGCTTTTATAATGTTTTAATCTGATTCTATTAATAAATTACCTTCTTTTTAACCCTTCATTGATTGCATGAACGGATGAAAGAAAAGAAAATCTGACAAATCTCAATGTTCTACTATATATCTTTTTCCTTATCACATCCTACTTCAGATAGAACCCATCAGCTCTCTCTTGCCACAGTGGTGCAAACACACTCACAGCTCATCCACCTACCATGTTACATATCTGGTGGACCTGTCCCAATATAAGACCATTTTGGACAGAAGTCATTATCAATGCCATCCTCAACATCTCAGTACCTCTTGATTCAATGCCTTTTTCTTTCATTTCAACACTCTCCTCCTCTTCCCAAACCACCTCAATGGTCCTGTCTACCTATACTGTTTAATGCAGCAAAAGCACTTATCCCCTTAAATCGGAAGTCATCGAATAGTCCCACACTATCTCACTGGCACTCCATTGTGAATAATCATTTACTCATGGAAAAATGACCACACACACCCTCCCTCTTTACTTCTGTAAATGGAATCTTTGGTTGAGTGACACCCTCTGAGATATACATAGACCCCACACATTGGGTGTGGTCTTCTCACTTTCCTTGGGTTTTTTTCACTTCCCTCCTCTCCTTAACATATCTCCTTCATCCGCTTTCCATGTTTCTACATTATCTTCAAATCCTTACTGTACACCTGATTATTGGATTATAGGTCCGTCTAGGTTAAGCCTTTTTTCATAGTGGCATTTAAAGTGCCATTTTCTAAGTACTTGATTTTCAGAAATTATGTTCTTATATTCTCTTCTTACAATTTGTTATGCTGTATTCTGATATTTGTAGAATACCACTATGTTGATTCACATGTTGTATTTCTTTTATATTCAATAAACTTTTCAAAACCGGAAAAAAATTAAAAATTACATAAGCAAAATAGGATCACTGAACAGGGAATGCTCTCCACTCCTTCCCTGCCCTCTATCACCTCCCAGTCACCTTGGCTATGTAATGGGGGGGGTCAAAGAATATTGTAATAGCCCATCTAGTAAAAAAATTATAATGTAGTGGGGACATGAATAGTTTTTTTGGGGGTGGGGGTTTGTATGATCTATAATATATCACTTTATGAGGATATTTGAATACTGATTATTAATCATATTGAACCTAAAAACAAATAAGCATATGTTTTGTATTAATTAAACAAATTGGGGGAGGTTGTTTTTTTTTTGCATGAAATCTTACTCTTTTTGCTTCTATTTTTTATTTTTACTTTTTAATTTCTAGTGATTAGGCGTTATTTTAGTACAAAATGTACTACTTGGTGTTCTGGTACTCAGAGGGTTAATACTCACCTGAGACCACAAGGAGGCATCTCATGCATTAACCCTTTTCCACGGCTTTTATTGAATTAGTGGAGGTTGAAAGTATGATTGTAGCAGGTTTATTACATCACATCCATAGTACTGTTTAAAATATCAAAACAATTGCTTATATATATGTATATATATATATATATATATATATATATCATCTTACTAAAAAAGAACATGGCTGACTGGCTTTGCATACAGGAGGAAAAAAAATGCACAATGCACATATTATTGACAAAGCATCTCTGTGGTGTCTTTATAACGGGGTGCATTGATTAACATACATTCCCAGCAACAAGCACTTTGCCTCATCGCCATTGCTCCCTCACCACTTTCCTGTTCTTGCCTCATTGGCACACTCCTGTTCTATCCTCCCTTCCCTGTCTCCCCTGTTTCATCCGATGAATGTGTTGTGCATCCCTGTGTCACTCCATGGGTTAATAGCTATATAGTGAGCTCACAAACTGCCCCTTTCTGGGGAATTTTGTCTCACTATTTCTCAACTAACACTGAGCGGCATGCTGACTATGTATGTAATGGGATTAACTACTTTGGAACCAGAGGCCTTATCAAACCATTAATTTGCTGAAAACTGTACAACAAACTGTATGTGCTACAAACTTATCCAACACATTCAAATGCAAAGTCTTGGATAACTTGCTGCGATGGGCTGGGAGTGAAAGAACATAAACTATTCCTCTGCTTGTCAATGAGTGAGGGGGAAAGCTCTCAGGATTCTCCATAAGGGAAGGGATGCATAACTGCATGTCGAAGTAGTAAGGAACTCAAAATGATGACAAATACCACGCACAACGTTGCCCGTGTATGCTTTAGTTAGGTGACTTGTGAAACTACTGCTTGTTGTATAGTTTTTCTTTATGCAACAAAAGTGGTACATGCATTGTAATCTCGTATCTTTTTTTTTACGTTGGCACATTTGCCTATTCCTTGCCTTACAGCTTGTGTTTGTCTGTTCACATGATCAATGTAGTGGACAGGGGACTTTCTGTAATACTGTGTGAGCATAAGGAAAACTACTTTATGCATGTTTGCTGTAACAAGCTTGCTTAAACATCACGCACTAATATACTGAATCATCTGAAGTATACTTGCACCCTCCAATTTTGCACCTTACCTCTTGATTCTAACCACGCTCCCTTTTTAAGATTTACATCCCCATCCCTCTCACTACATTGCATCTTGATATTATTAATAAATGTAATAGAGGAGAACACATTGGTGTAGGCTAGTTAAAGTTCTCCTCTGCAAACTATAACATGAGTTTTCTTGTTTTTGATAGTGATTGAACATTTTTAAGGACACTAAGACCTAAAAATGAAATTAGGTTAGGTATTTTAAAATATGATGACCTCTCAGCTGGCACCTGTAAAATGAAGTTATTTTATGCTAGATCTAATTGTAAACTTGCATTACATGCTGGTTAATTGATTATACAGAGGTAATACTGTTAATATATATTAGCACTCAGTGTTCTTCTGTTGAGAAACGCTGTTACCATATCTACCCATTTAAAGACAATGGAGAAAAATAATTTCTTAGACACCCTGGGCTGGATTCTATTGCAGGTACATGTTATCAGGTAAAATAGAATCCAGCCCCCTCAGTGGTTAGCACTGTTGCCTTGCAGTGCTGGGGTCCTGGGTTCAAATCCCACCAAGGACAACATCTGCAATGAGTTTGTATGTTCTCACTGTGTTTGCGTGGGTTTCCTCCCACACTCCAAAAAACATACTGATAGGTGAATTTAGATTGTGAGCCCCAATGGGGACAGGAACCAATATGAGTGTAAAGCACTGCAGAATCTGTGTGTGCTATATAAAGGATTATTATTATTATATGTAAAAATCCCAAAACATAAATATAGCAAAAAGTTTATTTTTTGAAATGTGCATAAAGATCCAAGTTCAGAGTTCCTACCCAAAAAAAAATAATATTTTTACCCTTTTTTTGTATATTTGTTTAAGTAGCTTGATGACTTTCAAGTAAAATGGTATCCTGTTGGTATGATATACATATGAGACAACCCACTTCAAGGATAGTGATATCTATGTCCTACTGTATTTAGCACTTACTGCCATCTGAAGAAAAATTCCAACCCCTTATTATGAGTAGTGTTGAGCGAGCACCCCGATGCTCGGGTGCTCGGGTGCTCTGACCGAGCACCCCCTGAGGCTCGAGTGCTCGGCCGAGCACCCGAGCCCCATTGAATAGAATGGGGCGACACGAGCATTACACCAGGCACCCCCTGCTCTGATGAGGGGAGGGTGCCTGGTCAATGCCCCCCTTCATTTCCGCAATGTCCCCCTTCATCTCCTCAATGTCCCCCTTCATCTCCTCTATGCCCCTCTTCCACAATGTCCCCCTTCATCTCCGCTATGCCCCTCTTCCACAATGTCCCCCTTCATCTCCTCTATGGCATAGAGGAGATGAAGGGGGACATTGTGGAAGAGGGGCATAGCGGAGATGAAGGGGGACATTGTGGAAGAGGGGCATAGAGGAGATGAAGGGGGACATTGTGGAAGAGGGGCATAGCGGAGATGAAGGGGGACATTGTGGAAGAGGGGCATAGAGTCTATGCCCCTCTTCCACAATGTCCCCCTTCATCTCCGCTATGCCCCTCTTCCACAATGTCCCCCTTCATCTCCGCTATGCCCCTCTTCCACAATGTCCCCCTTCATCTCCACACTGTCCCCCTTCATCTCCGCAATGCCCCCTTCATCTCCGCAATGCCCCCGTACCTCCAGTCCCTGGTGGTCCAGCGGAGCATCTTCAGATCTGTGCCTCCTCCGGCACAGATCCCCGCCACCCGAACATGGCCGAGCAGAACGATGCTCGAGCCGATCCGAGCATCGGCCGAGCATGCTCGCTCAACACTAATTATGAGCTGACATACTGAAGAGGGTGCCAGGGCACAAAAATGTACCTACCTCAAGTCACGGTTTTTCATACCTTTTCCAGACATGATATACCTGCACTAAAATGGCTATAAAAAGGCATTAAAAGAATGCAGTCATGCATATGATTTTGGAAAGGAGGTAACTGACTGCATAAATGAGGATAACTTGCCTTTCTGCTCCTAGGCTGTTGCCACAAATTATTCTAGATGTTGCTGATGTTGCTTCCAGAGACAGTTTAGAACTGTGTAGTGAGTAATAATACAGAGGACAGGTGATTTTTACTCGCTACTTATGACCCAGTCTGTGAATGTGCGTGGTCTACAACTTCATGGAAGAGCTGCTGTCAAGCCTAGATGCTTCCACTTCACAATAATAGCACTTAGAGTGGACCGGGGCAGACCTAGCAGGGCAGAAATTTCATGAACTGACTTGTGATAAAGGTGGAATCCTGTGGTGGCAATCTATGACAATGCCATGTTTAAATATTTGTCTATGGTGATGGCATGCCTATGTGCTTGATTTTATACACCTATTGGCAATGGCTATGGCTGAAATACCTAAACACAACAATAGGAGGTGTGTCCACATACTTTTGGTCATATAGTTTTAAAACTTCAGATTTCAAAGAACGCTTTGTAAAGTTGCTCTTGGTATAAATCCTTATAGTGGACTATTCTGATATGCAAAATACTCCTTTGATAGAAACAAAAAGGTTCAGGTACTCCACAAACTTGCTCTCAGGATATGTTAATTATTCACCTCATTATTAACCAAACTGCATAACAAAAACTGACAGTGTAAGAGAGAAAATTAAATTCTTTCTCCAACAGTTATTTTATGTGACCTACAAACATTAATCTACAGAATAATTGCATCATATCTTTATTTTTCTGGCCATACATTTATTTCTGATTGTTTTTACATACAAATGACCACTATACCAAATTTTTTATGTTTTATACTTTAGGCACTTCCCTTAGTATTACCTTCACGTATTTATAAAGTAGAGGCAAATTGCACAGCACCTCTCCCAAAGGAGAAGACCTGCCAATATTGAACCTTCTGACAATAGCTGCACTTTAAGGAACACATTCATATATGTATAGTTCACCTATAAATAAGGCCTGTGATGAACCTCCAACTCATTTCACAAGTCCTCCATTATTCTATTATTTGCAATCTGTGCAATATTTGCATTTGTGTGTTAATAATGTGATGCATGCATTTCTCCAAAAACGTTGCATATAAATGTTACAGCCCATATATACAAAAAATAATAATCTACAAAATTCAGTATTTCACTATTTTTATTTAATTTTGCTTGAGCATTCTGAATAGAATTGCACTTAATGATGTATTTGTGCTTCCAAGAAAAACACATTCAAATAAAATTAGTAGAAAAATAATTATTTGGTTTATTTTGTTATTTTGTTGCCTCACATACATTTAGTTGTACCTTTTAGTGTTCTTCTATTGCTTATTTAGAATGAGACTTGTCTTTTCTTATTTATTTTACATATTTGCATAGTTTAACCATTTAACATGAACCAATACATTGAAGACTACCCTAGTACCCAAGAACCTAATATATGAAGATATTTTAAAATAATTTAATACAAATTGTATATACCTACCTATCCTTTTTTCTCCTTTTACAGCTTATGAATTACAAAACTGTCCAGATCCTCATCCCTTTAAAAATGGATACATCATTAGCTCTGATTATAGTGTGGGGCAATCAATATCTTTTGAATGTTATCCAGGTTATGTTCTGATAGGACAAGTTGTTCTCACTTGCCAACATGGTATTAATAGAAATTGGAACTATCCTTTTCCAAGATGTGAAGGTAAGTGTATTATCCTAAAAGCTTTCTTGCCAATTACTTAATGTTAAGTGTCTTACAAAACAATATTATATGCTCAGTGCTTTTCTATAAAGATTAATTCCTCACCTAAAAGCTAGGCCTCTGACTTTGACTAAGGCTTCTTAGCACTGTTATATCAAACAAACAATGTTGTAATAAGACATGCCCTTCAGATATTTATATAGTTAAGCATAATTTAACTATTTAGCAATCATCTAGTGTTCCCAGAAATACCAATTATAACGTCTACCTTTCTTGAGTCTCTGAAGAAGTAATATTATAGCATAAATGTCAAATGGCTTTGTGATGCAATAGCTATAATGCTCCATAATTAAGTAATTATTCAGCAGACTCTTCACTTTACAATGATTTTGGAAGTCAGTTGTATGTTTGACAGTTCCTTTGTGTATAAAGTGTAACAGTTACATATATTAAGTAAACATGAATTCATTCTCTAAATATAACATCTTGGTGACTTGTAGATTTAATTAATAGTGACACATTTTACTATTATTGAAACTATGGTAAATAAGAGTATGTATTAATTTGAGTAAACGCATACAATACTTTTATGTTTCACTTTGCTTAATCTTGTTCATATTTGTATTAAAGTCAATATTCTTTGCTTTTTGTGTATAGTCATCTTCCCTTTGAGTATAGTTAGTCTATGGAGGGTTTTTTACACTGACAATAGCTGTCCATATACTGTAGTATGAGCAGATCCACCATACCATACAATATCAGGCCATGGAAATATTGCACCCAAAATTGCACGAATTAACTGCAATAACATGTCAGCACCAGCAGCAAGATACCCTTATTTTTCTCAACAGTAAAAAATCCTGCAATGTATATATATTTTTAATATTCCTCAAAGTTTTCCCTTTAAAAATACATTTTCTTTATAATGTACATATAAATGTGTTTTAATTTATATATCACTAACAGATGTTCTTAGCACTTTATAGTTTACATTTAGTATAGTAGGAATGAAATAAGTGCAGCAGTTAAGTGGTTATAGAGACAATTATCATAGGGGAAATATAAAGTGACCATATTGCCCCTGCCTCATAGAATTTACAATCTAAGTATAGGATGTATTACATACAGATACAATCAGTTAGAGGAGGAAGTGCAACTTATGTTAATTCTGATGCCTATGAAATAAGGTTTACATATTACCATAGTGATATATTTAAAAGTCAAGAAACAAAAAAGATGGAAAGAAAGTGCCAAATAGTGTCATTTGTTCTCACCAATGTGCATAAAATGATAGGAAATCTACTCACATTAGAATGCGGTCAGAGTTTTGGTATCAATATAGCATACAGAGAAATTAACCCTGTCTCCATTCAGGGGAACTCACAATTGAGCTGTGATGTTTTCTAAATCTTCCAAAGAAAGGCACCCGGCAGAGGATTCACTTGTAGAAAATGTATTAAAATCAATAAAACAAAATTTTAATACATTTTCTACAAGTGGAGCCTCGCCTGGTCCCCTACTTTGGAAGATTTAGAAAACATCACAGCTGTATCATGAGTTCCTCTGAACAGAGACATTGTTAATTTATCCGTATGCTATATTGTCAGTGGATTTTTTTGCTAACAAAACCCTGACCACTTTCTAATGTGAGTAGATTTCCTATCATTTTATGTACATTGTGTGAGAACGTATTACACTATTTAGCTCTTTCTTTCCATCTTTTTTGTGTTCCTGATACTTCACTGCTGAGGAAGATCATGTTATTTGAGGAGAGCAGCCTTATACAATGGTCCCTTCAAAGAGGCTGATGCTGTTTCTGGAGGCAGCTTAAATTCTCCAGTGGCTTGATACGTTGGGTCTGACATAAGCCGTCTCCAACATATTAAAATTATGAGTACACACCATTCAAGGTGATCAGTGGTGGTCAAGTCCGATTTGATTGACATACACAGGGGTAGTTGTGTATAATAGTAAAAGTGCTCTTTTAGCTTGAATTTTAGGTTGTTGTGGGTTGGAGCGTTTGGAGGTTAAAGGAGGAGAGAGAGATGTCTCCCATGTGTGGTACATACCAGACATATAGTTATGTGACAGGATATCAACAATGAAATATAGGATGGGGATGAGAGTTGGAAAGACTTGAAGACAGTGAAGAAGATTTTGAATGTTATTCTTTTCTTTATGGGAAACCATGACAATGAATTTAGTAGGATTGGAGTAAATACAGTTCTGGAGAAGAGGATAAGTATTCTTGGGGCCAAATTAAGAACTGATTGAAAAGTAGAGATATGAATAGCAGGAAGTTAAATCAGTAAACAGTTGCAGTAGTCCTGACATAATGAATAAAAGGGTACAAATAAATTGGTGGAATTTTGCTATATTTTGAATACAGAAGCAACATGATTTTGTTACTTTGATGAGGGTGGTGAAGGAAAGAGAATATTCCAAGTTTCCCAGAGGCAACATACCTTGTCAACAGGGTAAACTATGTGGCTCTCAAAAGTTATAGAAATGGGAGGTATTGTGCAGGATTTAGGAGGAAATAAGTAGCTGATGAGCCATTCAGGAGGAGACGGGCAATAAGGCATTCTGAGACGCGCTGCTGTAGTTCAAGTGATAGTGAGGGAGTGGAAAGATAAATTTAGTGTCATCTGCATAAAGATGGTAGTTAAAGCCAAATTACTTTATCAGTTGCACCAGATAAAGGGTATACAGAGAAAAGAGAAGGGAACCCAGAACAGAGCCTTGAGGTACCCCTGCTGATACAGGGATAGAAGATGAGAAGGTGTTGATGTATGACACAGAGAAAGATCATTGAGACTGATACAATAGGAAGCAGGAATGTGCCAGGCCACAGATGCCAAGAGATTAGAGAACCTGGGAGAGGAAGGTATAGTTGACTCTGTTGAATGTGGCTGATATGTCAAGGAGGATAAGAAGAGAGAAATGCCCATTGTTTTTCACAATATGGGAATCATTTGTTACTTTCATAACGTCAGTTTCTATAGAGAAAGTGGGACAAAAATCAGACTGCAGAGGGTCCGGATGGGGAGGTAGGGTCTAATAAGCTTTACTTGATGACTGGAGATACTATTGAATGTTTGAAGGAGGAGGGGAAGATGGTATAGGATCAAGGAAGCAGTAGGTGTGTTGGAGAGCAAAATGGAAGCCTCTGCTTCTGTGACCAAAGCAAAAGAATCAAATGAGAGGGGTAGAGGATCAGGAAGATGCAATTCTGGAGATTATTTTATGTACTGCATCAATATTCTGTTTGAAGAATTCTGCAAAGGCCAGAGGGGTGAGAGCAGTGAGGAAGAAAGATGGAGGAGAGTCACAGAGCGGGGAATCAAAGATGGATAATAGGTGGTGCGGGTTAGATTTGTGAGTATTAATTAGTGAAGAGTAATAGTGTTGTTTGGCAGAAGATAGAGCAGTGTTTAAGCAGGTCAGGAGGAATTTGTTGTGGAGAAGGTCTGCATGAGAGAGTGAAACTTCCTCCACATTCATTCAGCAAATCAGGTATAGGAGCAGAGAGAGCGTGTTTGAGAGTTAAGCCAAGCGAGTGAATTTGAGGGCATTTGGGCTGGGCCTGAAGGGGGACATACAGATTAAGTGATGTGGAGAGGGTTGTAGGATACAATGAGGCTGTCAGGTTCAGTAAGAGTGTTGACGGTGTAGAGTTTGGAATTCACTGAAGAAACTATGGCAGAGATGTTTAGAGAGTGAAGCTTGTGGGCATAATGGGGGGTCTTAGTGATTGGGGGAGAAAGGATGGAAAAGGTTATAAGGTGGTGGTGGTCTGAGAGTGGAAAAGGGGATACTGAGAAATCCTGAACGGAGCAGTTCTTTGTAAATACCAAGTAAAGAGAGTGACCCTCTTTGTGTGTGCTAGACTAAGTCCATTGCTGAAGGGTGAAGAATGTGGTTTGGTGAAGCAGGCATCAGGCACAAGTAATGGAAGGTATCATGGTGCCCGTGCGCCTGGTGGCAGGCGGCGACATTCTGACTGTCTATTTTCCTGTTCTGCTGTCTGATTGGTCAGTATCCTTGTCACTGCCCAGCAACTGCCTTTATAACCCCTGTCATGTCATCATGATGTTGCCCTTTCGTGGTGTACTAGTTCCTGACTTATGCTTCGTGTTTGCTGTTCGTGTATAACCTGGCCTGCCAGATGACGTTCCTGAAGTTTTCTTTTCTTCTCCAGTTTCCATTGCTGACCGTATCTGGCTGAGGACCCGCTTCCGTTGCTGACCGTATCTGGCTGAGGACCCACTTCCGTTACTGACCATTCCTGGCTGTCTCGGTGCTTCAGTGTCAACAGTGTCTAGCATATTGTCAGTGCATCTATCCTACTGCTTGGTTGCCTCCGTTATTTGCACTAGACTTCCTGTGGCATTACCGTTATCTGTTTGGTTGCGCCACGTGGTGCTATTACTTGTCAACCGGCTGCTAGCATTCGTGCTGTGGCTACTCTCTGACTGCCGTTGGCGGAGTGCACACGCGAAGTACCGGTACAGTGTTCTGCACTGACTGAGTTACTCTGATCTCTCTGTGTCCACCTTCCTACTACGCTGGGCTCACTCCCTTTGGGAGTTGCAGATACATAGGGCGTTACCTATTGACCCTTTCGTGCCTGGTCTCTCCAGGTAGAGTCGTGCTCAACCCATTCTGCAGTAGCCTTGGGCTCAAGAGCCAGTGTTGCGCTATTATCATCCTCTGTATAGGGGACACTGGTTGCCTATCTATATCCTACTGTGTTACGATCCACCCCTAGCATTCTAGGGTCTGCTTGAGAGTTGTCCGGTCCATTGGCATCCTGTGCCAGGGTCAGTGTTGCCTAGTTCCGTTGGGTTCAGTGTCGCCCAGGTGTCTGGGCTGTGCCAGCCGTGTTGCCTCACTCCTCTGGGTTCTGCTCCTCCCAGGCTTCTGGGTAGTACCAATCACTTCCTCCTGGACCATCTGTGCCAATGTCCTGTGGTCAGTGCTCGGACTGTGTCACCTGCCACCTGTTCAGTTCCAGCCTCAACCTTCTTACTAGTGATTGTATTATTCACTCTATTGTACTTATCACTATTTGGTATTCCTGCCTATATCGCTGTCCTGTTGGCTTGGGCCTAAGGCCTATTTACATGTGTGACCTTATTTTCAATAAAGTCATTTTAACCTTAACAGTCTGGTCTGAGTGTTCATCAAAAAACAGAAGGATCATCAATGTGGTAGTTCAAGTCTCCATGTATGAATGACTGAATGAATATATATATATATATATATATATATATATATATATATATATATATATATATAGCGCCACAAGTGTATGCAGCACTTTAGTTTAGGGGTATAGTAAAGGGTTACAAGTGCTTTGCAGAGTGAACACTGGAAGTGAGGTCCTTGCCCAAAAGCTTACAATCTAAAGTGCTAATGGAAGACATACAGAGTACATATGGGTCAAGTGCTGACAACAGTGCCAGAGTTCTGGTTAGGATAAGGGACATAAATAAAGCAGATAATTTATAAAGAGCGTTCATTGCACAACGACAGTGCCTTCTAGAATGTTTAAGTTTTGTTAAGGTTTCAATTGTGACTTGAAGACCATGAGAGAGGTGCAGTGGCACAGGGTGGGAGGAAGAGAATGAATGAAAGAGTGTCAGATGAGAGAAAGCATTCAAGCCAGTACTTCTGAAAGGAAGGTAGAGTGTGTGGTTGTGGAAGGACTGTATACAAATGCAACACGTAGTGGTTCAGGGTGGAATAATTGGATGGCACAGACCTCAAAGGATTAAGTGTAAAGGGATGGGGGAATGGATATTTGCTTAAAGAGGCATGAGGAAGCAAGCAGTACACCTGTGCCACTGCATTTTTCAAATGGAAGTTCTGTGTGTGAAATACAGACCTCCATTGAGGCTCTATAGCTGAATCATGTTGGGAGAGACAGTTCTCATTAACAGCAAAAAAATGTCGAAACTGAACGCAGAAAATGTCATGCATGGCAGTAGATTTGTTAGTGAGGGAACAAATGTTAAGAAGACCACATGAGAAGGGCTGGGCAAGTAGTGGAAGGGTAGGAATGGGGATGAGGATAGAATGATTAGAACCTCTATGAGATGGGGAATAATGTAGGTGTGGGTGGTTACAAATGGGGATATGATTAGGTCAAGAATTTGGGTAGATGTCACCAGCCACAAGGAGAAGAATATATACAGCATAAAGATGCGAATGTGATTTGTGTCTGATAGGGGTGGGAAAGGCAGGATATACTGTTCTGAGAAATAGATACAGGGTATGGTTGTAAAATGGACTACGTGAGAGTAGGGAGGAAGAGTAACAGGCAAATATATAGAGTGTTGGATTTTGCAATACCAAAGGAGAGTTGCGTATAATAGTAAAAGTGCAGGCTGCATTGCGGGTAATGTACAACACAAAAATTCAAATCTTAGGAGCAAGGGCTGCTGCACGATGTTCACCTTCACCACACCTTCAATCCAACGTCAGTATAAATCCATTAAGCACTTAAAAGCAGCACTTATTCTTACACTGTTCAAACTTTCCAAATGACAGGAGCGGTAACCAATTAGATTAAATTTTGTTTTTGGTGTGCACAATTATGAACAAGGGAATCTGGAGGGCTGTTATTGCTGCTGCTGCTGCTTCTGTTGTTGCTGTTGAATCAGAGTTGGGGGAACCCAGTAGCAGTAGCAGCAGTATTGAAGAGATCCTCTTGCATATGTGAGTCCCAGGTCCCCAACATCCTTCCCAGGGATCTGGCAAAACACATTAAAATGGGGTTACTGGATAGTAGCAGTAGCACAGTTCAGTTGCCTGTGCCTGCTGATGCTCCTAGTGTGCTAACTAATATGATGACAAGTGTAACAGCAAGGAGCTGTTACCACATTTGTCATCACTCTTCATCAACAAGTAGAGCGCAGCAAGAATCAAAGTGTGGTGGGCTTGATGATGTAGAAGATTGTTATATTGTTCTTGGCTGATTGGATGTGTGAGAGGGAGAGATGCAGTTGGGAGTGAGCACCGCAACTACCACCACAGGGAGATTTTTGGCATTTGCTACTTGTGTAATTCCTGCTGCTGTGTTGTCAGAGACAGATGTACATCTGTCACAGCAGAAGGGTGAGCAGGCTTGTGCTTCATTTCAGATACCACCATAGCCATCAAAGGATTAAGTAGTAGCAGCAGTGATATGGGACTGGGACAGGTAAATGTGGTTACATCTACCTTGTCCTAGAACTAGTGCTTCCACTGTGGCAGCAGCAGCACCTGTCATGGTGTGGATCTATTTTTCCTTTGGTGCAGACACAGGGCAGTCAACAGCAACTGCGCTGTGTCCGCGATGTGAGAAGGTTGTGTTGACGGTAATGGACATGATCATCTTTGGCACATCTCTCCTCAGTAAATAAATGTATTGTAAGTACCCTAACATTTATGTAAAGTATGTGAAACCCTCTCCAAAAAAAATAAAATTGGGTGCTGCTGTAAGTGTGACTATGGAAATCGGTGAATAATGTCACTTTCCGCTTGGCAAATCATTTCCTGCGAAAAGTGCAGTTTTTCTGCTTTTTCCTGCCTTTTCCCCCACTGAAATGAATGGGAAGAAAAATATTTCTCCAACACATATAAAAGCCATATAAAAGGCTTTGCTTGCTATTTTGTGTTTGTGATAGAAGAGAGCAGTAAGTTTTTTGAGCTAGAGAAGACAGAGAGGGGAATTGAAGTTTAGTTTAGGGAATCTTTTAAGCAGGACATTTGTTCTGTTAGGAGAGTTAGTGAGGCACTCTGGGGAGAAGAAGAGAGGAAGGAAGTTGATCCCAAATATTCCAAAATTCCATGTGACTGCCTGGCAAGACACAGGCAGCTTTGGACCTATTTTCTCGATGATCTTGCTATTATTGTCTCTGTGCTGGGTGGGGAAGTCTGGGGAAAGAAGTTTTTGATTTAGTTTTTCAGTTATCATTTTTTTGGACAGCCTGTGATAAGAGAACAGGGTAGACAACTTAAAATAAATAAGTAAAGAAATCAATAAAAAAAAGAATAAAGAATTAAATATATTAGGTGCACAAGGGGAAGGGGGAGGGGTGGAGCAGTGCAGGGACGTGAGAGTAAAGAGTAGTTCAAAAACTGACTGCAGCAATGGTTGCTGCAGCGTGTGCAATCAATGATGATGATCCCTCTATGTCAAGGTCCCAGTAAAAAAAAATGCCATTAAAAATAATGAACCATATAAGAAGAACACTGAAGACAACAACAAGTCACATTCAAGTGTTGATGATTCTGGTAATAGCATAATAGAGGAGGATGTAGTAGCTGAACTGCCTGCTGCATCAGATAGTGAGATAAACAAGCACCAAAACACCCATCCTCAAAGTAGTAGGGAACTTTGTTGCAGTAAAAGTAAAAATAATTTGTTTGAGACCTCTAAAAGCTTAGAGGAATATAAGGGTAGTAGTGGACAAGAACTTTCAGGTGATGCTGATGCTGCTGAGGATGACCTAATGATGACTGATGATGATGATGCAGATCTAGACTATATCCCTCCAGCATCCTTCTCTTCAGATACAGATGAAGTTAAGAGTAAAGATGATGACAGGGCTATAAGGTTAGCAGAAAATCAAAGGCTGAATCTTCTACCACTTTTAAGGAGCACTATGCCTGTTTATAAACTGCCATTGGAAAGTCTGACCCTGGACAAGCACAGATGTTAAAAAGCACACAGTCATGCTATCAGTCATCATCAGCATCATCGCATCTTCAAAGTCCATATCCCACTCAGCCACACACACCTGTTTTGAGTACCAAGCAACACAGTTATTAGATATGACAAGTGTGTAGTGGCAGTAGAATTACATCAACAGATAACACCAGTAGTAGTAGCAGCAGCACCACCTCAGGAACCCCTCATTCCATGAGGTCCTTAGCATGGAGATACTTCACTCAGGATCATCAAGCTAAATATTTTGCTGTCTGTTGTCTGTGCAAAAAGCAAGTGAGCAGGGGGAAAGCAGGCTCACACCTAGGCACCTCCTCTATGAGATCCCATATGAAGCTCAACCACATATCTGACTGGGAAACACAATATCACCCTTCAAAAGGTTCCACAACTAGCAGAAGCACTTTAAAAAGTTTACAGGGCTCTAGGGCAGAAAAAAGAAGTAGTGAAGTTATTTATGTGTCAGAGAGTGTGCTACTGCCAGTGTCAACAGTTAGTTCAGTCCACATAACACTGATGGCTCCTGCTGCAGAGGTGTATGACAGACAAAACCAGGACAAATATATTAACAGCAGCACAGATGAGGAGGTGTAGGAGGGATGTGAAGAAGTGTTGCCACCACCTACCCCACTTTGGACCAATGCTATGACCCATAAGTAATGTGTGTCAATAATCCCGGAAGGAGGATAGCGTATGACAGTGGTAAAAACCATAAACATACACAAATAAAACCAGTCCCCCACCACAACCTATACCATACACATCTGCTACATTGTAGGCTGTACTGTATTTTTTTTATTATCTGTTATCATCCTGAATATGTGCCAGTGTCACTTAAGCAGGAAGTTTGTATTGTGGGCAAAGGACAAATGTATTCTGCATGCTAACACATTTTTCAAGCCATATGTTGCTGTAGGACTCACAACTTTGATTTTCAGCCATTTATTTCTAAAGAAGTATCATTATAGTGGGAAAAATATGGGCGAAAAATGTATTAAAATAGGCGGACATTTTTGCATAGGCGGAAAGGCAACATTTTTCACAGGAAAAATGAAAAATCGGCAAGTTTTCTCAAAAAGTCATATGGGACATTTTTCGCACTTTTTGCCCAACCCTAAGTGTGACCCTTCCCCAAGGCCACAAAGAAAAACCTATAGAAAGAGAACTGAAACCCCTCACCAGCCAGGGAGTTCAATGATGATAACACAAGCATCACTTTTATCTTCTTCAGCAAGCATACTGGTGTATGAAAATATTAACATTGTCCCCCTGGCACCCTCAAAGTCTACTCCCTTCTCTTCCTTGACAGTACCACCATTGCTGCCATTTCTAGCACCACCAGCTATTCTTTTTTCTGCGGATGTGAAAATCTGTCAGTTTGCCTCCACCCACTGCACATTGTGGAATTGAATTAAATGAATCAGGGGGAATCTACAGACAGTCCAATAAGTAAATATGAAGCTGATGTCAGGGGTAATTTATTATTTTATTCAGTTTTGTGTCATCCACCATCAACCCTACCATCCATTCACTTGTTTTTAATGACTGACATAACTACACATGATTTCTTGGGGATGGTTTAGAACTGTTGACATAAATATCAAGGAGGTGGTTATAGTTGTGCTTATTGTTTAATATGAGAGCAGGTGTACCAATCATGATTTTTCCAAGTCTTTCCCCTCTTCTGCATTGTTTTCACACACACTGTCCACATTGAAGTTGCTGATGATAACTGCACAGTTCCTTCCTCCTCTCAAGGGAAAATAATATTCCAACACATACATTATTTTAAAGGAGGTACAGAAGCAGAGGTATAATTGACCAGCTTCTTCTCATTAGATGCACCTGAAGTGGAATTGTCTGGTTGTGGTGCTGCTGCTACCTCAAAAGCACTAGGTCTAGAGGGAAGTGGAACTTTCACCTTACCACCATCTGTATCATACCACTGATGATGATACCATGCAGTAGCCTAATCATGTTGATGCTTATATGATTCAACAAGAGGAATTATATCAGTAGCAAAAGGAAAATGTCACTAGTGGGTGGCACTGAGTGGCATCATGTTTTTGGCAAACCTGAAGCCTGCAATAGATTTGTTTTCATTGCTTGATTTTTGCAAGCCTGCAACATTTTATTTCAAGGCTAGTCTTGCTATAATATTTTGAAGATATGAGGAGTGACTTTCTGTAAGCCTGTGCACTCACATATCCATTTTTATGCATATACACAGTGACATGAATACTACTCCCTTAAAGGGATAGTAATACTTAAAATGTAAAAAAAAATATGTTGTAGAGTTTATCCCCCCGAGTAAAACAAGGGCACTCCCACTGTTGAAAGGTGTTTCATTCAAAAGTTATTAATTTTCAAAGTTGAATTTTTTAGGTGCAATATCACAGTGGCCTGAAATTGTACAGTGGTGCTGTTGCTACACCATCCTATGGAGATTTATGGTCAATTGACCAGAGCTGTCCATAGGATCATGTAGCAACAGCGCCACTGTACAATTTCAGGCCACTGTGATATTTCACCTAAAAAATTAAACTTTGAAAATTAATAACTTTTGAATGAAACACCTTTCAGCAGTGGGAGTACCCTTGTTTTACTCAGGGGGATAAACCCTACAACATATATTTTTTTACATTTTAAGTATTACTATCCCTTGAAATGTGTGCAGTTTTCCATGAGTGGGGCTGCATAGTAGATTAAGGACATAATAGCTAGAACACCACACTCTTGCTAACATCATAGGCCTCCCACAAATCAATGGCACTGAGTGGGATCCAATCACAGCAAAAGCCCCAGAGTTGACTAGTTATACTGCAGGTATCTAAAAACTTTTGAGAAACCGGGCTGGCAATTTTAACATGGCTAAAGTCCAGCATAGGATTTTTATTTAGTTACTTCAGCAAACATGGGCCTGGCATGATAGAACTTCTGTGACAGCTGGCATAAGCCTGACATTATATATACCGTGTGACAGTTGGTGCAATCACAGTTTGCACTCCCTGCTCTTATGCCAGAGCCTTAAGCTAAGATTTAACTCCATGCAATGTATTTTCTACTACTCTATTACTCAACAAACTAATACATTCTACAGTTGCTACTGTACATAGCATTAGTTTAACAGATCAAGAAAATTAAACTATGTGCATGCCAAAAAGTGATAAAATGAGCAATAGTGTTTATTTAGGCCTATTGATGACACCTATGGAATATATCAATTATAATTGCAATGATGCTTCACAACCAATTGGATAATTCAATTAAGTTGTCCTGTTTCATAAAGTGTAAAACTGGAATTATTTTACTATAAATTATTTTAAACTGGTGGTTATTTAATATTTAAATTACTGAGAATTCTCTACAGTGATTTATTGAGTATACTGTACAGAGATATGTCTTTCTGAAAATGAATTTGCATTTAGCCTATAGGACAAGGCAAGCTTTTTAAAGGGATAGTAATACTTCGTTTTATCTTTATTTTATTTTGCAGGCATTAAAAAACATGAAGAAGAAGAAGATGTCTTATCTCTCAAACCTTTATGGTTTGAGAGATATTCACAAGCAAAGTTTCCCTCTCCCGCCCCTTTTACCTAGTGTAAGCCATCTCTTCTCAGATGTGGGATGCAGTCCATAGACCAGACAGATAACAGAAGGGGACAATATTCTTCCTATCAGAACAATGAAAGCCCTGCCCCCCTTGACAAGTTTTTCAGGTTTTTCCCTTATCTTAATTGAAGATTGTCCCTCTCTGCAGTCTACCTGGGCACCTCCCTTCTGCTCTGGCTGAGCAGTGTTACATCAGTAAAAGGGGCGGGAGGGGGGCACTTTGTCATTGAATTACTCTTGTACTACAACTCTGACAGAATTTAAATAACACTCTCCAAATACTATGATGATTAATTAGAGCTGCTTTTATTATGAAATATTACTATCCCTTTAAACACTACATCATTGTAAAAAGAAAAAAACACATAATCTGCTGCAGAATAGATTGTATGAAAATGGTAGATAAGCCTTCTGAGTTTTAGAAATGTATTCAGCACATTGCTAAGCGATTCACTGGTCATCTCTCTCTGTTAATTGAAAGGTTAAAGGAGGATTCATACATTTATCATTACCCACTCAAGATGCTAATAGTCTTGTTTTAAGTGTAAAACCTAAACTAAAATCTCACATTGAATTTTTGCTCTAAAAAGTGTGTAGAACATTAAACTCAGCAATTCCAGCATTCTAGAAGTTAATGTGACTCGTTGAGAATGATGTACTGATGAGAAATGGAGCAACTCCGATGGAAACAATCTGCACTGTAGGGAACAAATAAATAATCCTCAAATTCCTATTGTTTTAACTGTTTTACAGACCAGAGGGGTTTGCAATGCACTGACGAGCATTTGTATTTGTGCTCTATAGAGAAGTTGGTTTCCTCCAGTAATGACCTTCTTTTCTTTTGTGCATAAGGCTTTTGGGGCATAAGTGTAAAAGCAGCTCTGGGAAAAACCAGCTGTACAGCAGGGGAGAAAAAATATTTGAAAGCAATAAAAGTTAGATCTCTAGCAATCAATGGGTTAAAAGTGCAAAGTAAATAAATAGGAATAATTATGTGTCCCCTGTGGTGCAGGTTTTTAGAATTAGAATTCAAGTTTTCATTTAAGTGTCGTCCATTGGGTACAACTTTAGCATAGTCCAATTTCCACATTAACTTACAGTACAGGGTATAATTATCAAAACTGGTTGAGCAGGCAATAAATAGCTAAACTAATTATTTATGCATTCTAATTTTCATTGTTTTCATTTCAGCACCTTGTGGATATAATATATCATCTGAAAATGGCACAATTTACTCACCAGGATTTCCAGATGAATATCCAAATTCAAAGGACTGCACTTGGCTTATTTCTGTGCTGCAGGGTCATGGGGTTTATATTAACTTTACTTTACTCCAAACCGAACCAGTGAATGATTACATTGCTGTATGGTATGTGACCCGAAATAAATAAATTGGTTTTAAATTGATTATTTTTTCCTTGACTCTGCAACTATGTAATGGATGAGGGATTGTAGCCTGACATTTTTAAGAAGTAAAATAATAACATATAAGGTCAGTACAAGAATTTGGAAAAGTAATCAATTTTTCAGATAGATTTATAGTGCACATTAATCAACTACATTTCATTTATCATTATACTTCTGTGTGATGATTTGTGCTCTTATTAGAAATAGTCACAGAAAGATGCTTAATATAGAGTGAAATATATTACAGTGGATATTAAGAACATAATTCCTGTGTGAAAATATTGAGCAGTAGAACATAATGAGGCTGATTCACTAAGTAGTGGTGGAACAATTCTTGAGCAAACGGCTCTGTACTGTAGAGGACGAAGAAAACTTTCTAAAATCCCCATAAATTTAAATTAGTTTTTAATCCTTTGAATGCTAGATACATCTCTGTTATAATGTATTGGAAACCTCTCTAGCACCAAGGGGATAAAGTCCTCATTTTTATATGTATGTATGTATGTATATAGATAGATAGATAGATAGATAGATAGATAGATAGATAGATAGATAGAGATAAATATAGATAGATATTTAGATATATGCATAGCTGTTTTGCTGCATTTGCCTAAAAATATCTTGAAAAGTCACACTGGTGCTGCCCCTCTTTCTCCTCATATATGATTTCTCCACCTTGGGCCTTAGTGTTATTTAGAGTGAGTGCTTCCATCCCTTTATCTTTGAGATATCTATATATCTATATCTATATCTATCTATCTATCTATCTATCTATCTATCTATCTATCTATCTATATTGTACTGCAGTATTGCATGATATGGAGGAGAAAAAAAAATAATAATAATAATTAAAAATATATATATATATTTTTTTTTTAATTGTTATTATTATTTTCTCCTCCATATCATGTAATACTGCAGTAAAATACAATAACTGTAAAGGAAATCAACAACATAAGAAAATGTTTTATGTTTTTTGAAATTGAATATAGAGCACAAGGACTGTAAAATTACACAAACTGAATAGAACTAAACTTAGAAAGTTAATCTGAACAAGCAAATTTAAAAGAATATGCTAGATATCAATCTAACAGATTCAGTATTGAACCTACATAGTAGACAGAGGTGGTCAAAAAGTGTCTGATAAAGGAAGAAAAGGCCATTCCTTAAATGATTTCAAGCATCTTCTTGCTAATCTCTGATGTACTTGAGTACACATCACAAAAGGATGAGGATTCTGCTAAAATTCAGACATTGCTGCCTACCAACTCAATATAAAAGAAAAGCTTGAAGCTGTCAGAGGTCGCACAGTGACAACATAGTGCTTTTTTATATTCTGACTAACAAGTAAAGGCTTTTGTGAAGGATACTCAAACATGCAGTTACAAGTTGCCAACAGTTTATAATACACATTATTCTGCACAATGTTCACAGGAGGTCAGATTATTGACACTATGATTAAAACTGACAGAGAAGCCGAACACTTATACATTTCTTTACTTAAATGGCAGCAGCACAAAAGATTTCCATAATTCTTTTTAAGAAAGCCAAAATTCTTGGGAAATGGAGATAATTTACTGGTACTTTTTCTTATTCTAGGGATGGAGCCAACCAGAATTCTCCGCAGTTGGGAGTCTTTAGTGGGAATACAGCACTTGAAACAGCTTACAGCTCTTCTAATCATGTCCTTATAAAGTTTCACAGTGACTTCTCAACTGGTGGATTTTTTGTCCTTAATTTTCACGGTCAGTTTTATTATAATTCATGTTGTATAACAATCAGATTAAAGTAGTATGTACTGTATCCACATTTATATTTATGGATGAGAATGAGGAAGGTAATGGGTAAGCTAGAGAATCAATGGGATAGGGGTTTATCTTGGGTAAGCAGCAGGGACAGATAGAGGGAGGGAAGCAGTGTCAGTCTGTGTAGCGACAGAAGCATCAGGTAGTCATTAGATGCATGCACACCTTTGACATCAAGGAAAAAAAATGGCCAGCCAGGATTCCAGTGGGAGTAGAATAGAAGGGCCAGTATTAAGGGAACAGAGTAGGAAGCTGCAGGCACTCCTCCATCTCAGCCAGGAAGAAAGAAAGCACAGGGGACCCAAGTTCACACTTGTGGAAAACAAGGTGTAGATCTGGGGATTTCCGGTCAACTGTACCATAGATTTGGACTGTATGTCCAGGAAAGTGCAGTAGAGCATGGGGGTAGATTCAGAAGGTGTTATGCAGCAAAAACAATGCCAGGCTGATCTCTGATGTTCTAAAACACTGGTATTATGACCACAATTTGGCAGTCTAGAGGAAGATGACCCTGGGGGCCTTGGCTGCTCATGCCAATGGTGGATAACCACCTGTGGGAGTCCCCTATAATTCCTGGGAGGAGAATCTGAGGTTACCCTGTTGCCTAAATTTCTGGGAGCAATTAGCATGTGGCATTACTAGAGACAAGTCATATCTCTCATAGGGTGCAATGTTCAAAACATTCTGGTTGTCGGTATTGCATCTGAAAAAGTTCTTACACCATCGTCTATCAATTCTCACACATTCTTTTTGCATTCAAATTTATCATCGCTGTCAAACAAATCAGTTTTAAAAGTAGGTGGAGTTTAATCTCCCATAATATTGTATAGTAATTACAAAGAAAATATTCATATAGCCATAATTTTTTGGCAGATTTACATAAATATTTTTTACCAAATAAGTATGTCCTAAACTCAGAGAGAAAAATTTAAAGTAATATTAGCAGATGGGAGTGAACTGGTAAAAAACTGTCCTTATGTCTTTGAAAAATTGTTGTTTTAAAGACAAATACAAATTTATGAAAAGTACAGTTTTTTGACTTTTTTCCTGTAACCCACCCACTGCTTTGATAGCCATAGAACCACACTTACTGCCTCCCTCCCTAGCCTTGTCTAGTGATAACCATAGAAAAACACATACTAACCCCCCAAGCCTTCTCCCATGATACTGCTACTCATATAACCACACATATTGACCCAGAGTCTTGTTCTGCTGTAGTGATAGTCATATAACCCCACATATTGACCCCCAGCTTTGACCCACTACACTGATAGCCATATAATTACACATATTGACTCCCTGCCTTGTCCCACAGCACTGATTGTCCAAGATCCACACTTACTGACTTCATGCCTTGTTCCATAGTAGCCTGGACAATATGAGACCATCCAGATACTGCCCGACTAAAACTCCCATCATTCCTCTCCAGCCATCAGCTGGCATGAAATTATGGGAGTTGTAAAATGGAAGCAGTTGAGGGGCCTCCCATTGCCCACTATCCCACCCTTGTCCCACAGTAGCCATAGAACCACTTATATGACCCATCAGCCTTGTCCCACCACAAAGGTCCAGAAAAACGCACATGCTGACATCCCAGAAATCCCAGCATTGTTCCACTGCACTGGTAGCCATAGAATCACAGCAAATCATAGCAAAGGACATTCTTGGACATAGGAGGAAAGTGGCAATGTTCATGAAGGAAAGGTATTGGATTATGAATTTTCAATGTGATGACAAAGAAGGAAATTGTGTTTTGTTTTTTTGCAAAAATTCTAGAGAGAGAAAACATTTTTTTCTTTTTTCAACCATCTCTAGTCACAATTTACTGTACTTCAAGTATGAAAGTGTGTATGTACTGTATCCACATTTATGTTTATGGATAAGAAGGAGAAGGGCAATGGGTGAGCCAGAGAATCAATGGTATAGGGGCCTAGTGCTGGAAACCAATGGATGGAAATCTTAGTGCTGGAGGTCAGAGATTAAAAGGCCTGGATTTAGAGACCACTATCTGGAAGTTCTGGTGCTGAGGACCAGGGGATGGAATGGCTAGAGTTGTATGAGGTGCTTGCCCCCAAGGTGTAGCCCAAGGATTAAAGCAGCCACTAAAAAGATTCCAAAAATTCTAAGGCTAAGTTACTGAATCAACAAGAAAAGGCAGAGCCAGCAATTCAGTTCATGGCAGACAGCAAAGGAGCAATAGGAGACATCTGAATCTAAGGTCTGTGCAAGCACTGGGGAGTGGTGGCCTCTCTGCCATTCAAGGATTTAATCAAATATTGGCAAATCATTAAAAAGAATCTTATCCTGGATCCATTGATATGGGGTAAACCTAAAATACCTTTCATAGAAAATACATTTATCAAGCAGAATATTGCACTGAGTGATACAGGCATAGTAAGTAAAAGTAAAGTAAAATTAGATTGATAAATGTTAAAAGTGTGACAAAGGACTATACATCCTATCATCATCTTCCTAAAGTGGAAATTACTATAATGTTAAAATCTGACTCTAAGGAATTAGAGGTATTAGCTATAGATTAGGTACCTATCTATAAAAGGGGAGTAGACTGGCTTTGAGGAACTGGAGATCAAATAGAAATTAGATACTTAGAGCTCCAGGCTTCATAATTTAACACAAATAGAGAGAGAGACAGAGAGAGAGAGAGTGTATGTCTGTGAGTGTGTGTTCGAGGACTACAATTACTGCTGATGTGAAGCAATCCAGAGTCTTGTTCAGCTGCACTAATAGTCATATAACCCCATATATTGACCCCCAGCTTTGACCCACTACACTGATAGCCATATAGCCACACAAATTGACTCCCTGCCTTGTCCCACAGCACTGATAGCCCAAGATCCACACTTACTGACTCCATGCCTTGTTCCATAGTAGTCTGGACAATATGAGACCCTGCAGATGCTGCCAGACTAAAACTCCCATCATTCCTCTCCAGCCATCAGCTGGCATGAAATTATGGGAGTTGTAAAATGGAAGCAGTTGAGGGGCCTCCCATTGCCCACTATCCCACCCTTGTCCAACAGTAGCCATAGTAGTAGCTAGTAGTAGCAGTGGTCTGGAGAGTCCACAGTATATAGTGTTGCCACCACCCACACCACATTCCCGGTGATTCAGAGACACCAGAGCCTTCTAGCAAAAAAGATAGTGCTGCCACCACTTGGAATCTCTGAGTCACAGAAGATATGGTATAGTTGGGGCCAGTACTATTTGCTCTTGGGTTTTGCTTACTACTACTACTACTACTATTATTAGAACTATTGCTGCTGCTATTGTATTCCTTCACATCAGTAGCAGCAATCCTCCTCTTACTAATTTTTTCACACACATGCACACGCACACACATTCCCTGCTGTGACTGACATATGCAAGAACCCACCAGCAGATAGTGCTTCCATAACACCTGCTGCATCCCCTATGACTTAGAGCCCACCACCAAACCAGATATTGTTGCCACAATCCCCACCTCATTCCTGTGACTCAAAGCATGCAAGAAAGTAATGTTGAAACTACCATCATATCCCCAGGGTCATGGGGTTAACTTCTGAATGTGGCAAATGTGTTTTTCCCCAGGTGGCCATGTGCAGCAGTAGCAGCAGAGACTTGCAGGTGCCTGCTGCTGCTATGTCTGGGGGTGTGATACCAGGTGCCGCACCTACACTTAAAATGTAGGAGTAGCAGTCCTTAACTACTGTATTTCTACGTTAAGCCACCTTCATTTGATAAGCAAAACTAATTGACTTGCAAGGGGTTCTTTTTTTACCTAACAGAAAACTATAGATATGACAGGAAAATCATGAACAATAAGTACTGACACTTCTGTATATCACAATCACAATTACTATTACCACAAGAGAGAAGAGGAAGAATATTGTTGTGGTGAGGCTGCTGATGATACAGACATGATGCTGACAGGTTTCCTAGCTCAGAAAAAAACAAGAATGTGAGTGACATATATCACCAGCAATTATATGATGTTGTTTGTTTTGGTACATCAAGAAAACATTGCAATAAAATCTCACCAAAAAGACACAAGGCAACCTTCCACCTGCCTAAAACATTGACATTGTCACCTGTAACATTGTTATCTATTGTTAGGATCTGGGGGCAGGTTTCTACTAATATTAAAGACCTGAAACCAGAAGACATTCTATCTGTAGATATAAGGATCTGAAACTATCTCTCCACACATTTCTCAGTGTGTGGTGCAATGAACACACATGGCAATGCAAGAGAGAAAAATAGAATGCAGAGGTTGTCAGCATCTGCAGACTGTTCACCCTGCTGAGCATACCAGGCCCACATCTGGGATGGGCAATTATTTCTATTGATTGATGATGAACCATTGGAACGGTCAGTCAGTCATCCATCAACATCACAGTAGACAGTAGACAAAGTGACTAACAGAACCTGATTTCTTGGAAACAGTTTAATATTGTCAAAATCCAATTTGAGCAGACATGCAAGATATGTTCTGCCAGTCCTTCCAAATCTTCACAACAATTTCACACACTGTGCACACTGCAGTTGTTAATAACTGTATAGTCCCTCCCTGCCCACAAGAAAAATATTGCTTCACCTGTGATTTTATGGGAGATGGAAGTATTATCGTGACTTTCCATGATGCAGTCTCCAGTTGGTGCAGCCGGTTCCACTATCACAATCTGCGGGGATGATAATCATAGTCCCATTGCCCCCACCACAACCACAACTACTATGCATGGCGTGAGCATACACCAGTCTGCTAACAAGATTTGACATTTAATGCTCAGACAACTGCATCTACAGCAGAAACCTAAATAGGAAACACTATGTCACTGGTGGATAGTATATTATTTTCCTGGTGGTGGATTCCTTTGCATCAGGCTTGTAAACAATTTTTTAAGGCTTGTCTTGCTGTTGAAAAGATTGCTATCAGGAGTTACATTACACTAATATGGTATTGTGATTCTGTTCTCAATAGAAGCAGACTCTTTTTCTGTGTAAAAAAGCCCTAGATTTAACACCTGGTCAGTGGTATTATAATGCTTAACTTTTAACTGGATACATTAAAATACATATGTTTCCACTCTTCACAAAAAATTCACTGTCAAGGTCAAGCAAATGATTAAAAGCTAGATGCAGTGGTTCATGTCCTGCTACTATTATCTTAAAAACAACACCAGTGTTAATGAGGTTGCCGAGATTCAAAATCAAATCTGTGGTGTGAATAATTGCTGCTGCTGCTTAGAGTTATTTCACAGAGTATAACTCTGTTCTACACAGCTGAAAATCAAAATAACCATTGTGTTTACTTGGTGTGTATACATATAATTTTTATATTATCAGACAACCCCTTTGAAAGAGTCAGAAATGTGTAAGACCCTAGATCACTTTAGGTAAAGAAGAACACTAATTAGTTAGACTAAGTAACATCAAAAAGATCATAGGAGGTAAAGTATTGATTACAAAGTGGTGCTCCAGATTACAATCAAATGAAAACACACAGTTAAGATCTCAGTTCAACATCTCAGCAAATGTACCCCTTGTAATTTCCCCATTCTTTTCACTGTGGTCTCTCAAGGCTTACTCAGGTGCTATGATGTTATTGATAATTCACTGTTTCCGGGTTTTTATGCCATTTTCCTAGGCACATTTAGACATGATGTCAAGTGACTTTTTTTATCAGCATATAGATAGGTTGGAATACCCTTCTAGTCCCACCATTGAAAATGCCAGCTTTGATTGTATTGATTTTCACCATTTGTTTACTTTATATATCCATTGTCCATGTTTCAGTCATTCTATCAAATACTTTCCATGTAATTTAATTGTTTTAATCACATGTTATAGGTGGATATGGGATCACTATGACTCTTGTAAACTCCAGATAAGTCATCCTCCACTGTGGTTTGCATTTTCACAACAACAGTGTGTTTGCCTTCCTCTAGATAATTAAATGAGAGCTAGAAAGTTTTAAAATTTAAGGGTTTGTCTTTTTTATCCATGGGTATCAGTCATAGATATAATACCAAGAACACAGACATCCAAATTCAGAGAGCCAGAAATCTCCTGGAATACGAACAGAGAGCACAGTTTTAGTCACCTACAACCTATAGCTTCAAAAGAGCTCCAAACAATAGTACATACTGATGTCAGATTAAAAGAAATATTCTAAAGACCTCCTGCTCCTCACCTATAAACAGCCCCACAAACCTGCATCAACTGGTGGTGAAGTGCTTTCTTAATAATGCAACAGAAAATTGTACTTCTCCCTATCTACAAAAGACCTGTGGAACCTGTGCACACATATATATCCCAGATAAGATGCCCATACCACATTCCCATTGAAATCACAAGGGCAAATTCTCATGTGGCATACCTAATGTTGTTTACCTCATCATGTGTGTGAAATGTCCCCAAACAGGACTTTATGTGGGTGACATAGGACAGACCCCAAGAAAAAGTATGAATTATCATAGGTCCAACTTAAAGGAGACACCTCAGTGGGTCAACATTTATTCAAAACTTATTTTTTACAATCTCAGAGTGACTATACTGATGGGAAACTTTAGAGACAGAAAATATACTATTATACTTTGCTTAATAACAGAGCATTTCAAATGTGACTAGTATTATCACAGAACATTTTTCTAAGAAATACTAAGCATTACTCTACAGACTTGTAAGCACTACTATGCATAACCAGGGTAAAATTTCCCAAGATGCAGAGTAGGCAACTGTCTAGAGCTCCAAATTTTCAGGGGCCCTTTAGCTGTGCTGGCCACACCCACATTCTGAATTGTGGATGTCACTAGAGCAATCTCATTGTACTTGCAGCAGTTTATATACTCCTTTACAGGTTATTATTTAGCCTCTTGGAAGCCATGCATTGTAGAGCTCTCTAGCAACCAAGAGGTTAAATGTTTTCTTTTGTCCTGGTTGTTATAGGCTAAGGGTATTTTATGTGCTACCAAATAGTGTCATGAACAGGACTGGGGGTGAGGTCATATGATGACTGGGGGAGTGACCATGGTTGGAGCTATGGACATCTACAATACCATGCTTATGAGCTCCTCCTAGGATGAAAATCCTGCCCTGAGCATAACTGTCCAGTAATTCGTCCACCTAACACATTACCCCCATCGAATATGACTAGGCAGCTCTCCTTTTTAATGAAGTGTTTTGCATGAAAATAGAGGTTATGTCACAATGCATTGGAGACACTTCTAACATCCATGGAGTTAGTAAAGCAATATACACCTGAATTACCATAATGCATGATGCTAACATACTATTAGGTGCTATAACATCTACTTTACCCAAATGTGGCATAATATAGAAGTCACCATGGTATAAATAATGTGTGTTAAATGTACAAACACCTTGTCGGTTATTTACCAAGGTGTGATAAAGAGGTGATGAGGCAGAGATGACTTCTCCAGTGATGTCACTTTTCCAGTTCCTATGTTATTCTATAGAACCTATGAACAGAGGTCTCCAAAGAAATCTTAGTGCATTGTTCCATAGAATAACATAATACCTGGAGAAGTGATATCACTGTAGAAGTCATGTTCCTCTTTATCACACCTTTGTGCATAACCCCCCCTGTGCACCTTTTTCATAAACTGCATGCATGAAGGATTACCAGACCTTTGATGTTAATGTACTTGTAAATGTTACTTTTCCCTTTCAGCATATCCACTCAAAAAATGTCAGCCTCCAGAAGCTGTGGCAGAAGCTGAAATCATAACTGATGATGATGATTTTGAAATAGGTATTGTACTATTTCGTTGTAATTTAAGTATTTTTTAATTTAATTGACTTAACAAAAGCATGGTCTTTTTAACATCCTGGGTGCTAGATATATATATACAATAATTAGCATCCAACAGGATAATAATGGTACAAGTTATGTCTGTCTGCAGATATTGGCAACATGACTGACATTGATTGATGCACAAGAATCAGTTAAAACTAAAGAAAGTGTGTTGTATGCAATACATTATTCACATATGTTATAATGAGCATTTCATTAAATTATACATTTAGCTAGTGATGTAAAGGTTTAGCATTATTTTAAAACAAAATATTTTTTTACACTGCTGGATGAAAGAAATTTGTAAAAAGTTTAAAAATTGATAATGTGATGAGTTCTCCTTTTTAATGTGGGATGCTAATGAAAGTTACACTAGGATTTTACTAGTTCCTGTTCAGACCTAAAAAGAATGAAAATATAATAATGAAACAATTTAACTTTAAAATGGCTATCTGCTCAAATTAAGCATGGATCAATTTGTGGGGGAAATGCACTTAAGAGAGCAGTAGTCAACCCTGACCCTCAAAACCTACCCTCAGTATTTGTCTTCAGTACAGGCGGATAAATCACTGGAGCTGTCACTTTAATAATAATCTGTTTTCAAGCAGGGATTCCCTAAAAAAGTGCTCTGTTGGTAACTTTTGAGGACAAGGGTTTGCTATCCCTGCACAAAGATGTGAGAAATGGATCAGTGAATATATACCTTCAGCGTGTTATTCTGTGGATTATCTTTTTAAACAGTAGAGATATCAGAGAATTCAGTTTAAAGGCTCTATAAAATAGCATTGCTCACAAATACTCTGCTTTCTTTTAGAAGAAGTTTTATAACCTAAGTAAATATCTTTTTTATAATGTCAGTGTAGACATTCTAATGGCAACACAGATATCCTACATGTAAAGCTGGGAATAAATAGTATTGAAGTGACCACAATATTTTGTAGCATGAAACTACCATTGCAGGAGCACACCAGGGGCTCAGTTCTATTACCCATGCTAAAACCAGTGTTAAATTAAAAACAAGCATTTGCAAACATGTGTTATGCCAGTATTCTATTGCAGAACCATGGTAAAACAAAACTGGAGTAGACAGCACATTTCTACGAACTAACAAAATTTGCGTAGTCTGCTTTTATTCAACTACCGCCTAAAAAAAATGTCAAAGTCCAAGGAAATAAGCGTACGTTTGATGACAGAAAGATCAAGTTTAGCAGTAGATGTTTTAACTCCCTCCCATTAAAATTTGACTTGTAATGCTCCAATGACTTTCTTTCTCCATTTAAATTTGACATTGTTCTTCTCTTATGTTTTTATATGCCCTCATTGTATTTGTATTGCATGCTTAACCCTATGAGTACCAGAGAGGTAGCAACACATTGCAATGTGTTTGCTACCCCTCTGGTACTCATAAGGTTAATAGGCAAAGTATGCGGCTGCATACCTTGCCTGTATATGCGTAATAAATTTTTTTAATTTATATTTTAATTTTATTTAAAATAAATAGTTCATACCTCAAGGGAGGTATCAGGACCCCTCCTGACACCCCCTAGCATTAATCACCTATCCAGTAGTATAGGTGATCAATGCAGGTGACACTTGCCGGCATTTTTAATACAGCCCATATGTTCAAATAATAGGTAATACAGAATGTTATTTAATGAAATTAATTAGTAAGATTTTATATGTGAGAACGATCTTGAGGCTAGGTGTCACAATGGTATGTTTTAAGTTGTCAGGAAAAGTAGCAGAAGCAAAAGAGAAGTTAAAAATCAGTAATAAAATGGGTATTAGTGTGGGGGAAGAGTGACTGCCTGCATATATGTATGTTCCTGCATGCATGACAATGTGTTTGTGGATAGTGGGAAAACATAATTCTAGAGCACTTTCATTTCAATGGGCTTGACCTCCTGTCTATAGTTTAATTCCACACCAGAGAGAAAAAAATTAACTATTCCACCCTTCCCTAATTAAGATATCACAATATAACTAGACAAAGAAAACTATGACTTAAAAAACACAAAAACATTCTATTGCATGTAATCAAGTTTAGAGATTGTGTTCATAAAAGAAAAGAGAAGCTATCATGGGCTAAACCCACTACGCCATAGGGACTGAAGAAACATTCTCCAAATCTTAAAAATTTAAATGGGGATTTTCACCCCTTGAATGTTTGAAATGTCGCCAATGAACGGTGAAAAACTGAGCTGAAGACTTGTCTAGAATGCAAGTTGTTAAAATCCCCATTTAAGTAATCTGGAGTATTTTAATGAATGATGCAGTTGGTTTGTCCCAGCATTGCACTTATTTTCTTTTGTTCATAATTATGTCATACTAACATAAAGCAAATACTTAATCATGCATTTCAGAACTGCTTCTGTATTTTGTTGACTCAAACTAGATGTGGACGGTAAATGATAAATTACTCTAAGCTGTACTTTTTTTAGGGGACTCTGTAAAATATCGCTGTCACCCAGGTTTCACATTAGTTGGAAATGATATGATCATATGTAAAATGATTGCACAGCTGCAGTTCGAGGGCTCTCTTCCCAGGTGTGAAGGTAAGTACAATTTGATACAAAGCATGTGATATTTAGTTACGCAGTCATTTTAATCTGCCATAATAATAATATTAATTTAAAATGTTTGCATTACCACTGCTTTTGTAAATGTGCATTATGACAAAAATATAATTTCCCCTGTGTCTTCCTTGACTGGTAGATTTAATTATTTACAGGCTTTTCTTCATTACCTTGTCAGTCATTATAATTATAAAATATAAAATAAAATGCTTACTGGCTTCCTACAATAGGTAATATTTTCTGAGAAATTTATAACAACAAACAAGAAGAGTCATGATATGAGCAGTGCATTATTTGATAAGCCTTTTAATAACATCATCTTACACAGCATAATATTAATATACAGTATACAGGAGAACTTAAATGTTTCTGCTTCACTTAAAGGGATAGTAATACTTCATTTTAACTTTATTTTATTTTGTAGGCATTAAAAAAACATGAAGAATGATATAAGTCTTATCTCTGAAACCTTTATGGTTTAAGAGATATTCACAAACAAAGTATCCCCCCCCTGTTCAACCAGATCAGAAGGGAGATGCCCAGGTAGACTGCAGAGAGGGACAATCTTCAGTTAAGATAATGGAAAAAGCTGAAAAACTTTTCAAGGGGGGAAGGGCTTTCATTGTTTTCATACAAAGAAAATTGTCCCCTTCTGTTATCTGTACTGTCATACAACCAGATTCACATCTGAGAAGAGATAGCTTACACTAGGTAAAAGGGGCGGGGAGGGGAACTTTGCTTGTGAATATCTCATAAACCGTAAAGGTTTGAGAGATAAGACTTATATCATTCTTCATGTTTTTTTAATGCCTACAAAATAAAATAAAGTTAAAACAAAGTGTTACTATCCCTTTAAGTTTGCCATGATTTATCTAGTGCATATTTTGGTAACTTGTGGCTCTCCACTGGTCTGCTGAAGATAATGGAATGGGTAGTCCAACAGCTGGAAGGTTGTTGCCTATATTTTATCCAGTGCCAATTAGTGACAATGAGCACATGTGCTCAACTGGGTACATGAAGACACATAAAATAAATGTTAACCATCATTGTAGGTTAGAACTTTAAAGTAACAACAATAATTTTATGAAAAATATATGCAACAGTACCAGCGCATGTGTAAGAAGTGTATGTGAACAGCACCACCTGGTAACCAAAATAGAAAATTGCAGTAGAAAACAAGTTTGAAATGTAATAATTTTTTAAAGAGAATTCTTCCAGCAGTAGGAGTATTCTTGATTTACTCAACAGGAAAATCCCTATAACAATTCTGATGTGAGCTAGAATTCCTTGAACGTGCACTTAAAAAACACTATCATTATACAGTATGGTACAATATTAGTGTTGAGCGAGCATGCTCGGCCGATGCTCGGATCGGCTCGAGCATCGCTCTGCTCGGCACATGGCGGTACTCGTACGAGTACCGCATGTGCTCGCCCGCCATGTTCGGGTCTCCTCCCCGCACGTTTTGCGGCTGCTGCGCAGCCAATAAACGTGCAGGGAAGCTCTGACATCGGTGTAATGCCAGCAGCCATGTTGGCTGCTGGCATTACACTGATTGGCTGGCCAGAACCCGTGGTCAGGTGCTGTATAGCACCTGACCATCGAGTTCGGCTCAGTCTGAGCCAGGGAGAGCTGAGGATAGGAAGGGAAAGGCAGTGTAGGGAGGAAAAAAAAAAATTGTGACAAAAAAGAACCAAAAGTCCTTTTTAGGACTACTGTGTGTGGGGGCAGCAGGTTATATTGTGTGTGGGGGGAAAAAAAAAAAAAAAAAAAAAAAAAAATATTCTGTTTAGTGTGAAAAGTTGCAGATTAGAGCACATTCTGTTTAGTGTGCACAGTTGCAGATTAGAGCACATTCTGTTTAGTGTGCAAAGTTGCAGATTAGAGCACATTCTGTTTAGTGTGCAAAGTTGCAGATTAGAGCACATTCTGTTTAGTGTGCAAAGTTGCAGATTAGAGCACATTCTGTTAAGTCTTCAAACTAAAATATCAAAGTCACGTATTCCATTCAGTGTGCGTCGCCGCAGTTTAGCAGCACATTCTGTGTACTGTGCAGAGTTGCAGAATAGGAAGAAATACTGTTAAGTCTTCAAACTAAAATATCAAAGTCACATATTCCATTCAGTGTGCTTCGCCGCAGTTTAGCAGCCTATTCTGTGTACTGTGCAGAGTTGCAGAATAGGAAGAAATACTGTTAAGTCTTCAAACTAAAATATCAAAGTCACATATTCCATTCAGTGTGTTTCACCGCCGTTTAGCAGCCTATTCTGTGTACTGTGCAGAGTTGCAGAATAATAAGAAATACTGTTAAGTTTTCAAACTCAAATATTAAAGTCACATATTCCATTCAGTGTGTTTCACCGCAGTTTAGCAGCCTTTTCTGTGTACTCTGCAGAGTTGCAGAATAATAAGAAATACTGTTAAGTTTTCAAACTCAAATATTAAAGTCACATATTCCATTCAGTGTGTTTCACCGCCGTTTAACAGCCTATTCTGTGTACTCTGTACAGTTGCAGAATAATAAGAAATACTGTTAAGTTTTCAAACTCAAATATTAAAGTCACATATTCCATTCAGTGTGTTTCACCGCCGTTTAACAGCCTATTCTGTGTACTCTGTACAGTTGCAGAATAATAAGAAATACTGTTAAGTTTTCAAACTCAAATATTAAAGTCACATATTCCATTCAGTGTGTTTCACCGCCGTTTAACAGCCTATTCTGTGTACTCTGTACAGTTGCAGAATAATAAGAAATACTGTTAAGTTTTCAAACTCAAATATTAAACTCACATATTCCATTCAGTGTGTTTCACCGCAGTTTAGCAGCCTATTCTGTGTACTCTGCAGAGTTGCAGAATAATAAGAAATACTGTTAAGTTTTCAAACTCAAATATTAAAGTCACATATTCTGTGTAAGATGAAGAAGGCGGGTAAAAAGGGACGGGGAAGTGGACGTGATCCTGAAAGTTCAGGGCGCGGGTCAGGACGCGGAGAAACTGTGCCTGGTGCCAGAGCACAAGAAAGAAAGACATCCACCATGCCTAGCTTCATGTCTAATTTTACAGGGCGTCGCAGGACATCACTCTCGAGGTCCGACCACTGCGAACAGGTGGTCGGTTGGATGACAGCTGATACTGCTTCCAGTCGGTTAAGCACCACCCTGTCTTCCACCAAGTCCACTCTCAGTAGCCAAGAGTCTGGTCAACATAATCCTCACTCTGATCATCCTTCCTCCCACCATACACGGTCTGGTCAAAGAAGTGATCCCACACTGGGATATAGTGAGGAGCTCGTCTCATCACCAATCCTTCATTTGACCCTCTCTCCAAGCACGCTTGCAGAGGAACATGACATCTTGTGCCCTGATTCACAACCTCTAGAGGCTACCCAATCTCAAGAAGATGACAGATGTGAACGGCATTTAAGGTCAAAGGAAGTAGTGGATGATGATGATGATGATGAGACACAGTTGCCATTAAATCAACCACTATTTCCGTCTCAAGACCTTGTTGAGGAGAATGTTATACAGTTGTCAATGACTGAGTATGTGGTGGGATCAAGACTTGAGGAGGATGATCAGAGTGAGGAAGTGGAGGAGGACTTGGTGGACGATGAGGTGACTGACCCCACCTGGGAAGGTGTAGAGCCGAGCGATGACAGCAGTCCTGAGGGTGAGCCATCTGCAGCACCGCAACAGGCTGGAAGAGGCAGTGGTGTGGCTACAGAAAGAAGGCGGACCGCACCAAACCGGCCCGCAAATGTTCCACGGAGCACCCCCTTGCGTAAATCTACCTTGCCAAGGGGTAGGTGTTCCGCGGTATGGCGTTTTTTTAAGGAAAGTGCGGACGACAAAAGAATTGTAGTTTGCAACCTGTTCCACACCAGAATGAGCCGAGGCATGAACACTAGAAACCTCACCACCACCAGCATGATCCGACACATGGCATCCAAGCACCGTAGTAAGTGGGAGGAACGCCTGGATCGCCCATCTGTGTCTGCAGGCCACACCACTGCCTCCTCTTCCCCTGTTTTCGGTGCCGGCCAATCGCCTGTCGAAGGCGCAGGCCCGCATACCTCCCGCCCTGCACCTGTAGCATCTGAAGCACCATCAGCGACCACATCCACTTCCCTGTCCCAGCACAGCGTCCAAATGTCGTTACCCCAGGCATTTGAGCGCAAGAGAAAGTACCCAGCCACCCACCCACAGGCCATAGCACTAACCTCACACCTTTCCAAATTACTGGCCATCGAAATGCTGCCATTTAGGCTTGTGGACACTGAGTCCTTCCGCAGCCTGATGGCAGCAGCTGTCCCTCGGTACGCGGTCCCCAGCCGCCACTACTTTTCCCGGTGTGCCATCCCCGCATTACACCACCATGTGTCCCGTAACATCACCCGTGCCCTGACCAACGCAGTTACTGGGAAGGTCCACTTAACGACTGACACATGGACAAGTGCTTGTGGCCAGGGACGCTACATTTCCCTGACGGCACACTGGGTGAATGTCGTGGAGGCTGGGAGCGACTCGGACCCTGGGATGGCACGGGTGCTACCCACGCCGAGGATTGCGGGCCCTACCTCCATCAGGGTTTCCACCAGCACCTACGTTATTGGCTCCTCCTCCTCCGTTTCCACCTCCGAATTCTCTACACACACCGCCACTCCCCCATCAGCCAGTAGCTGGAAGCAGTGTAGCACTGCAGTGGGGAAGCGTCAACAGGCCGTGCTGAAGCTGATCTGCCTTGGGGACAAACAGCACACGGCCTCAGAGCTGTTGCAGGGGATTAGTCACCAGACCGAGCAGTGGCTCTCGCCACTCAACCTGCAACCAGGCATGGTTGTGTGTGATAATGGGCGTAACTTGGTGGCGGCTTTGGAGCTCGGCAAGCTCACACACGTACCATGCCTAGCGCATGTATTTAATTTAGTGGTTCAGCGATTTCTAAAAACCTACCCCAATGTGCATGATCTCTTGACCAAGGTGCGCCGCGTGTGTGCACATTTCCGTAAGTCATCTACAGCTTCAGCCGGCCTGTTGAAGCTGCAGCAGCGCTTACAATTGCCAGCTCACCGGCTGCTGTGTGACGTGAGCACGCGCTGGAACTCCACCTTCCACATGTTGGCCCGGCTTTGTGAGCAGCAGAGGGCAGTAGTGGAGTACCAGCTGTTACACGGTCGTCGCCTCTCCGTTCAACTTCCTCTAATCAGAAGTGAGGAGTGGGAATGGATGTCAGACCTCTGTGAGGTTTTACGCAATTTTGAGGAATCGACACAGATGGTGAGCGGCGATAACGCTATTATCAGTGTAACCATCCCACTTCTGTGTCTACTGAAACGCTCGCTGCTCACAATTAAAACCGACGCTTTGCATGTGGAAGAGGTGGAAATGGGGGAGGAAGAGCTTACACAAGGTGATAGCCAGAGCACCCTCACTTCGTCTTCTCAGCGACAATTGGAGGAGGCGGAGGAGGAGGAGGAGGAGGAGGAGGAGGAGGAAGACACGGTTGTCTCCGCTACAGAGGGTAGCCATGGAACTTTAGTTCCATCTCTTCAGCGTGGGTGGGCAGAAGAGGAGGAAGAGGATGAGGAGATTGAGAGTCATCCTCCTGGTGAGGACAGCGAAATCTTGCCTGTTGGTACTCTGGCACACATGGCTGACTTTATGTTAGGCTGCCTTTCCCGTGACCCACGCGTTACACGCATTTTAGACAACACGGATTACTGGGTGTTCACCCTTCTGGACCCCCGCTACAAAGAGAATTTCTCATCTCTCATTCCTCCGGTGGAGAGGACAAGCAAAATGGTGCAATACCAGAAGGTTCTTGTTGAAAAATTGCTCCAAAATTTTCCATCTGACAACGCTGGCGGCAGAGTACATGCTACCTTGGCCAACCGAGAAGGGGAGAAAAGGGGAGCACACAGCAGTTCCGAGAAAGGCAGGGCAACACTCTCCAAGGCGTGGGACACCTTCATGACACCCCGCCAGCACCCTCACCCTGACGCGCAGCCTAGTGTCACAAGGAGGGAAAAGTTTTGGAAGATGGTGAAGGAGTACGTAGCAGACCGTGTCAGCGTCCTGAATGATCCCTCTGTGCCTTACAACTACTGGGTGTCCAAGCTGGACACGTGGTATGAACTGGCACTCTACGCCTTGGAGGTGCTGGCCTGCCCTGCCGCCAGCGTTCTGTCTGAGCGGGTATTTAGTGCTGCTGGTGGCATCATAACAGATAAGCGTATCCGCCTTTCCACCGACAATGCTGATAGGTTGACACTTATAAAAATGAACAAGGCCTGGATTTCCCCTGACTTCTCCACTCCACTGGAGGAAAGCCCCGGGGGAACATAAACTCACTTTATATATGTTATTTACAATGATGGGAATACTCTGTATTCCCATTCACCCCTTCCACCCAAAAAACGGGTATATGGTTGACTCTTAATCTTCTCATCCTCCTCCTCCTCTTCCATATGCCCTGGGATATAATTTTTATATAGGGCCAGCTCACCAGCGGGCCCTGTGATATAATTTTTATATAGGGCCAGCTCACCAGCGGGCCCTGTTTGACAATTTTTATATAGGTCAGCTCACCAGCGGGCCTTCTCATATAATGTTTTATTGGGTCAGCTCTCTAGCGGGCCCTCTCATATAATGTTTTATAGCGTCAGCTCACTAGCGGGCCTTCGCATATAATGTTTAGGATGGTCAGCTCTGCAGCAGACCCTCACCCATAATGTTTTAGATGGTCGGCTCAGCGCACGTTTCCCTCTTAATCATGGCCTCAGTTCAATAAAATCAAGGAAATTTTTGGGATAATTTGTCTCTGCGCACGTTTCCCTCTTAATCATGGCCTCACTTCAGAAAATCAAGGAAATTTTTGGGAGAATTTGCCTCTGCGCACGTTTCCCTCTTTATCATGGCCTCACTTCAGAAAATCAAGGAAATTTTTGGGAGAATTTGCAGATGATATACAAGTAAATATACAGCAAATATTGTTTGGTAACAATTTTTCGCCTAAAGTCATTTTTATTTTCCTTTTTGTGTGTTTTACGGTCAGTCTGTAAAAATGGCGTACTACGGGCGAAAGATCGTTCCCAGCAGCGATGTTGGAGTCCAAGATGCATCCAGACATCCTCCCTATGCTGTCCCTGAACTATTTCTGTGGTGTTTCCATCCTTTTCTGCCCTTTTCCTATGGACCAGGCACCCTCCCCTCATCAGAGCAGGGGGTGCCTGGTGTAATGCTCGAGTCCTCCCATTGACTTCAATGGGGCTCGGGTGCTCGGCCGAGCACTCGAGCCTCAGGGGGTGCTCGGTCAGAGCACCCGAACACCCGAGCATTGGGGTGCTCGCTCATCACTATACAATATCAATGTTCTGCTGGTTTTGAATATTTATTTAATTGCAAATATAACTAGAAAGGAGAAACCAGTAACTTACAGGTTTGACTGCTTCATCTGAAATAAATTGAATTCAGTTCTAATCCATAAAATTGCCAACATTTATTTTTCCCCAAGCGAAAATAGTATAAATGGAATAGTTTGAAATCAGACCACCAGCCTCTGTGAGGTTAACTAACCTGGTATCCAGTCACAAATCAGTCTGATTAACTCTATAGCTGAACTATTATAACAATACATTTCTAATCAAATCCTCTTCCACATTTTCTTTCAACTGAAAAACTTTATGAAGTGTAACATAATATTTGAGTAGACAACTTACAGAGCTAGGTAGTGTGTGATATTTTTTTTAAAAAAAGAAATACTTATTAATTATAATCATTTTTCAATCTTCACTTTGTTGATTATTTTTCTCAAATGCCGATTTTGCTTAAGCTTTTTTTAGAATATGTTTATTTAGAGACAACATAATAATAATCACACATTACAGGTAAACACATTAGAATCAGAAAGACAAACCTGCGCTCCTCTATATAAATTGAAAATGAGTGCCCTGTATTGGGCATATATAATATTTCTTAGTAAATAATAGTGTTGAGCGAGCGTGCTCGGCCGATGCTCGGATCGGCTCGAGCATCGCTCTGCTCGGCACATGGCGGTACTCGTCGAGTACCGCCATGTGCTCGCCCGCCATGTTCGGGTGGCGGGGATCTGTGCCGAAGGAGGCACACATCTGAAGACGCTCCGCTGGACCACCAGGGACTGGAGGTACGGGGGCATTGCGGAGATGAAGGGGGACAGTGTGGAGATGAAGGGGGACAGTGTGGAGATGAAGGGGGACATTGCGGCGATGAAGGGGGCATTGCGGAGATGAAGGGGGACAGTGTGGAGATGAAGGGGGACATTGTGGAAGGGGGACATTGCGGAGATGAAGGGGGCATTGCGGAGATGAAGGGGGCATTGCGGAGATGAAGGGGGCATTGCGGAGATGAAGGGGGACAGTGTGGAGATGAAGGGGGACATTGCGGAGATGAAGGGGGCATTGCGGAGATGAAGGGGGACAGTGTGGAGATGAAGGGGGACATTGTGGAAGGGGGACATTGCGGAGATGAAGGGGGCATTGCGGAGATGAAGGGGGACATTGCGGAGATGAAGGGGGACATTGTGGAGATGAAGGGGGCATTGACCAGGCACCCTCCCCTCATCAGAGCAGGGGGTGCCTGGTGTAATGCTCGTGTCGCCCCATTGAAGTCAATGGGGCTCGGGTGCTCGGCCGAGCACTCGAGCCTCCGGCGGTGCTCGGTCAGAGCACCCGAGCACCCGAGCATCGGGGTGCTCGCTCAACACTAGTAAATAAGTGATATGTTGGTTTCACAAATTGTCCAATTCATGTATAAGCTTGCCACCCTGTCAAGGTATCTCTCTTTATTTCTGGCAGAGATGTTATAGAAATGCGTAGGAGGGGGACCCTTTAAATATGATCTTTGTAATGCTTTTTGTAATGCTTGTGGGTCCCAGTTTATTGGCACACATACAGGGTACACATTTTCACTTTATATAGAGGAGTTCAGGTTTGTCTTTCTGTTTGTGTATGCACTTTGGGTTTCGGCCTAATGTTTGGGGGACTGGAGAACCCTCTCATTCCTTGCTGATATCTATATATTTATCTTTATATTCACATTAAAACTTTATTTACTATATGGATATGTTATAATGAGTTAGTGCTGTGAGTTTTCTTTTTCTTTGCTCTTGTTGTAAACACATTAAAATGTTCAGGCTTCTCAAACAATGAGTAATACATGAGGATGACACAGTAAATACCACAGTCAGTGATGCTGTCATCTGTTGCTTTGCATTTTAATAGAGAACCAAAACTAAGTAATGGTAAACTATACCCTCAATGACAGAGGGTGAAACACAGGGCCTAAACTAAGTTCAACTCCCTCCTCAAACCTCACCCACAACCTAATCCCCTGAGGCCACCAGCCCGTATCCCCCCCAGTGCATATCACCGCCCCTCAGCAGAGGGCATTGCATGCTTTCCCAGTAGGGGAAGAGTTTTATAGCAAAAAAAACAAATTAACAACATACTAGTCATGAGAGAAAGATGGAGTATTATGAACAATGTGGACCTGCAAAACAAGGGAGACAACAGCCCTATATTAATGTCAGGGCATATTAGAACCAGGACAAAATACTAAAGTGAAAAGTAAAGGTCTGATCAAAGTCATAGAAGACTTAATAGTACCATCTGCAGTAGGAAGGTCAACACTCAAAGGTCAAGAAGCCATGGGTCCAAAGCCATTTGCTGTCATCACAGAGCTGACATCTCAACGGCCACCTGGCTCCACAAGTATGACAGGGATAACCCCAATCCCACCGAGAGCCAGTCCTGACATGTGTTGCGATGTAAACCAGGGACCCCAAATAGTAGAAAACTTAAAGGTGGTCCTCTGTGTATATATAGCTGTTTCTAATGTTGAAGATTGCCATTTACAAGTTTAAGCCAGTGTTGACACTGTGGGAGTTGGTCTAAAAGCCAAACGAGTGCAACCACTTTTTGCACACGATCATGAGTTTACATATAAGCTGTCTAGTCTTTGTGGGTCCAATACAGTCAATAAACATAGACAAAAGGGCTAACCATGTGTCACGGTTTTTTGATGAACACTCAGACAGACCAGTAAGGTTAAAAATGACTTTATTGAGTAAAGTGCATACAAGGAATAAGGCCGCAGGCCCACAATACGAAACAACAATATATAGCAGTCAGTGAGGCAATGACTGTAATCTGAATTACTGAGATAGGATGCAGGAAACTGGAGGTACCTAAGGCAGGCAACCTTCCCCTAGAGGACTAAGTAAAATCAGGCTACTGGACCCGGGAATGACAGCAGGAAAGAAGAAGGCAGGAAGTCCTGAAGGTGGTAATTGGCACGAGACCCAGACGCCTGGGTGGCACAGAACCTAAATAGGCAGCGAGGCAACACTGACCAAGGGACTGGGGTCCCAAGGAGACCGAGGCCACCACTTACAGATGGTAAACCCTAGAACATTAGGGGTGGACCGAAGGCAGACAACTGGAAGGCCACAAGTGTCCCCTCACACGACAGTGTGATAAAAAGCAATTGCTGGTTCTAGGCCCGAAGGCCACTAGACAAAGAATAGAGCTCAGTGTCTCCACACACTACCAAGTGTGTTGTAACGCAACTGCTGGCCCTAGCCCAGGCACTGCAATGGCGAAGGAGCACATGTACTGCCTAGACCGTCTAGGCACTGAACAAGTTAACTGGAGACGCCCAAAGGTATACAGGAACTCCCACAGGGAGTGAGCCCAGCAACAGAGCAGAGGAAGACACAGATAGATCTTAGTAACTCAGTCAGCACTTGAAAGCACTGTACCGGTACTTCGCGTGTGCACACCGCTACGGGCGGTTAGAGTAAGTGGCTATAGCATGAATGCTATGCCTACGGTCGACAAGATAAGAATAGTGCCACGCTGCGCACCACAACAAGGCAACTGGAATCCATAGCTTGTAATGCTGGCCAAACTTGGACAACTGAGGAAACACAGGCATGCAAGGATGGCAACGGAACAAAGGCACAGCCAGGAAAGATTACAAACGTAACGGAAGCACAGACTGATTAGAAGCAACAGGACAGGCTCAATAGCCAGATAGGTCAGCAACAGAGTGGGTTCTCAGCCAGATCAGTACAGCAACGGAATAGGATCTCAGCCAGATCAGTCGGTAATGGAGCAGGTTCTCAGCCAGATCAGTTCAGCAACGGAGCGGGTTCTTAGCCAGATCAGTCGGTAACGGAGTGGGTTCTCAGCCAGATCAGTTCAGCAATGGAGCGGGTTCTCCACCATTTCAGTCGGTAACGGAGCAAGTTCTCAGCCAGATCAGTTCAGCAACGGAGCAGGTTCTCAGCCAGATCAGTCGGTAATGGATCGGGTTCTCAGCCAGATCTGTTCAGCAACGGAGCGGGTTCTCAGCCAGATCAGTCGGTAACAGAGCAGGTTCTCAGCCAGATCACTTCAGCAATAGAGCAGGTTCTCAGCCAGATCAGTCGGTAACAGACCAGGTTCTCAGCCAGATCAGTTCAGCAACAGAGCGGGTTCTCAGCCAGATCAGTCAGTAACGGAGCAGTAACACAGGAAGCACAGGAACGTCGTCAGGCAGTCCGGGTCATACACGATAACAGCAACACAGTAACAAACGTCATGATCAGATACAACACGAAAGGGCGCCTTGGAATAGACATGACAGGATATATAAAGGCAAGATCACTTACACTGTGATCTTTGTTTACCTGACAGAAAAATGTACACATAGTGAAGGAAATTATCTACTGAGAATAGGTATATATCTGTTTATACATTATACACTGATAACTCTATTAGGTGATAAAAAAAGGAGAAATATGACACTTCACAATAATTCTCACAGAAATTTAAGTGATATATATCATATGTTTCTCTTGTTAAACAAATGTGTTCCATTTCTACTTACCTGGGTCAACTCTTGTAAGCTAAAAAACAACTATGGCTATGTTCGGAACAGGAACAAAAACAAAAGCCACCAAATGACTGGTGATGCCAGCTATTCCAATCTGTTGGTATGGCTCCATGAACAATAATCAATGGACCTATGTGCCAGGTGTCAACAGTGAAGGCTGGTAGTGGCTATGTGAGGTGTAGAGTCTGTTTTTGTACAACATCTTACTGCCCATGACACCAGTGAAGCAATGTCTTAATGTAGACACATCCCTGTACAGTGTTGCAGGTGCATCCCTTCATGTTCCCAGTTTAGCAGTTTATTTATCCTTTAATAGTTACTTGTAGTGGGACAATGCACCATTTCACAAGGAATGGATTGTTGGGGAATGGTCTCAGAAACCTAACAGTGTTTTTACCATACTTGTGTGGCTTGGGAAGTCACAATAGAAATATAGATTTTGACAACAGATAATAATCATTCAGTCCATCTAGTCTGCCAAATTGTCCTACTTTAAAAACCTCAAACCTTATTTGGTCCTTGGTCTTATTGTTTGGTCAGGATAGCCTTATTCCTAGCCATGCTTAAATTTAATGACTTGAGAACTCAGTTGAAAATCTGTGGGATGAGGTAGAATGTGTTTGCATGGCCACCATCCATGTAGAACATTTACAGCACCCTCTGGAGTCCATGTCCCTCTGTCTACTGGATGTTCTGAGAACCAAAGGAGGCTCTAACAAATATTAGGTCACGGTACATAAAAAAATTACGCATTGTTTATAAAACTGGCTCATAAACCAGCTGTATGTAATGCATACGTACTTGTGTTTACTTGAAAGGATTACAAGAACATATATTAATATCCTTTCAAGAACATCTGTAGATTACTGCATTTAACCAGTTATTTACTTTAGCCATTTTTTTATTCATATCATGTAATGGATCATTACAAGATTGATTTTTGGGAAATATATTTTTATCAGTTTGAAAAAGTACCTATGAAACAAGTTTATAAAATGAATATTTATGCACTGGCTAAAATGTTTGTATGTAACTTATAATTCCACACTGGCTTTATGTCCCTTTCCTTCTATGTTAAACTTCATGAAAGTAAAAATATATATATATTTTTTTTTTCATCGATCATTCGGTTAAAGGAAGTCTGCAGCTGGGAGAAAAAGGTCTGTAATTATATTGTCCAATTGAAAGCATCAATTGTAAAAATTGGAAGGATTCCTAGATTTTGTTTTGCTGAGTAACATCTATTTTTTAATACTTTCTACAACTCAAATGCCATTTGCTCATAAAGAGACACTAACAATGTAGGAGACATAAAGAGTTTTTATAAGCAACAGTACTTCATTTTCCAAAAAGAATGTTTTTGTTTAACTAAATGTCATGGAACAAAACTTGAGTAGTCACAATCTACCCATTTAGTTAGGCTGTTAAAATTCCAAAGTGATTTAATTTGTACTTGTATTTCTCTTGAGAGCTTCTGTTTTAAGAAACACTAAAGCACCAGACTTCTCATACAAAAGGCAGTATGAGGAAGAAAATAAAATAAAACAACACTATTCTTGACTAAATATATAAACCAACAGTAGTTACATTATATATTAACATTTAAATCTATATATGTAATGCAACTTAAAGGGATAGTAATACTTCGTTTTAACTTTATTTTATTTTGTAGGCATTAAAAAAAACATGAAGAGTGATATAAGTTACATATAGTTACATAGTAATTTAGGTTGAAAAAAGACTTGCGTCCATCCAGTTCAACCCTTTTCCTATTCCTGTTTACCATCGCTGACCCAAAAGAAGGCATCCGACTCCAAATGGCAATCAGATTTCTCCCTGGATCAACAAGCCCTAACTAAATATTAATCCCAATACTAACGTGCATAGCCCTCTATATTATGCTCTTTTAAATAAGTATCCAGGCCCCTTTTAAAGGCATCTAATGTATTTGATAGCACCACCTCCTCCGGAAGTGCATTCCATACCTTTATTGTCCTTACTGTAAAGAAACCCTTCCGCTGTTGTAGACTAAATCTCCTTTCCTCAAGTCTAAGCGGGTGGCCCCTTGTCCTGTGTACTGTTCTGTTAATGAACAGGTCTTTTGAAAGCCCTTTATATGGGCCTTGAACATATTTATATAGTGTTATCATATCCCCTCTAAGACGCCGTTTCTCTAGTGTGTACAAGTTTAACTTTTCTAGCCTCTCTTCATAACTAAAAACATTCCATTCCCCTTACTAGTTTTGTAGCCCTCCTCTGCACTCTCTCTAGTTCCATAATGTCCTTCTTCAGAAAGGGCGCCCAGAATTGAACAGCATATTCTAGGTGGGGTCTTACCATGGACCTGTAAAGAGGCATAATTATATCTTCCTCCCTTGAGTCAATACCCCTTTTAATACATGCCAATATCTTATTGGCCTTTGCAGCTGCCAGCTGGCACTGCAAAGAGAGTCTTATCTCTCAAACCTTTATGGTTTATGAGATATTCACAAGCAAAGTTTCCCCTCCCGCCCCTTTTTCCTAGTGTAAGCTATTTCTTCTCAGATGTGAATCTGGTTGTAAGACCAGACAGATAACAAAAGGGGACACTCTTCTTTGTATGAAAACAATGAAAGCCCCCCCACCTTGACAAGCTTTTCAGCTTTTTCCCTTATCTTAATTGAAGATTGTGCCTCTCTGCAGTCTACCTGGGCACCTCTCTTCTCATATGGCTGAACGGGGTGGGGGATACTTTGCTTGTGAATATCTCTTAAACCATAAAGGTTTGAGAGATAAAACTTATATCGTTCTTCATGTTTTTGTAATGCCTACGAAATGAAATAAAGATAAAACAAAGTATTACTATCCCTTTAAATTGCTGGGTTTTTTTCCCAGATAAAATTTGCCTTTTCTGGCACATAACACTGTTAGAGTTATACATTCACATATTTATCAGTTTTATGCTCACTCATTTAAGAACCATATGTGAGGCTCCAGACTATAGTTACCTAAGTTAATCAATGTTGTGTAAATGCAAATGACACATGTTCTCTGAGAGAACATGTCTAGCAGCTTTTTTCCTTGGGATGACACCCACTCAGAAGTAGTCTTATTTTTAGCTCTCTATTACAAACACAGAGGAATCCTTTTTATGTTTATCATCAGTCAACTCTCCCTACTACGAATGGACAAAAAATAACATTTATTTCCACCTGGAATTTTTAAGAAAAAAAAGCAGTTTGCTGCTTTTCCATTAAAACCCTGCACATACAAACTCCCTAAGATTTCCTCATTTTTGCTAATCCCAAGAAATTTTTGAATGGACCTTTGGCAGTTACCATTGGGGTTATATTTAGTATGTGCGGTTCTGGCTATATAATTGCAGTGGGACAAGGCTGGAGGTCAGTATGTGTGGTTCTTTGGATGCCAGTGAGTGGGACATGGCTGGATGGTCAGTATGTGTGGTTCTATTGCTACAGTGAGACATGGCTAATGTTACTATATGTATTTCTATGGCTATGTGGGAGAAGGCATGGGGAGAAGAATGTGTGGTTCTAAGCATACTATGGGATAAGCTTGGTGGTGGGAAAAATGAGGCCCTCTAGCTGCTCCGGGACTACAACCAGTATTATTCCCCACCAGCTATTGGCTAATGAGTGCCAATTGTAGTTGTTATTTGACAGCAGCTCGGGGTGATTCACATTGTTCATTGCAGCTGCCAGACAGAGGGAGAAGATTGGTGGTCAGTGTGTGCAGTTCTATGATCACTGTCTAACAAGGTGTAACGATTTTGTAGGACACTCAGACCGGCAGGTTAGAATAAAATACAGTTTTATTAATAGAACTAGAAAGACCGCCCTCTATAGTCAATACAGAATAATAGAAAGAACAGTGGCTTACAGATGCCTTCTCAGGCCCAGTATACAGAGGAAATAAATATACATATATTGTCACAGGACAGGCATAGAAACATAAGGGTACTCAATGGTTAAAGTACATGTAAATCAGTCTCTGTTGTGGTGTTTGACACTCCCAAGGTGGTAATGGAGCAGCAAATGGTGCTAGATGAAACAACACAGAGATTGCTGCTTAGGCAGAACAGGAACTGAGGCCAAATACTCAGCTAGAGATGAGCTAGAGCCACAAGCCCCCACGGGTGTTGCAACGGAGATAACCACACTGCAAGAGCTAGAGCCAATAGTGCCCACGGGCGTAGCAATGGAGACAAACTACACTGCAAGAGCAGTGGGACTCAGGGCAACAGCTCTGCAAGTGTTAATGGAGGCTCAGTGAATGGAGACAGCAGCTCTGCAAGTGTTACTGGAGGCTCAGTGAACAGAGACAATGGCTCTGCAAGTGTTAATGGAGGCTTAGGGAATGGAGACACAGCTCTGCAAGTGTAAATGGAGGCTCAGGGAACAGAGATATCAGCTCTGCAAGTGTTAAAAGAGGCTCAGCGAACACAGGCACGGCTCTGCAAGTGTTAACAGAGGCTATGACACGATAAGCCCTGCCACAAGCACAGCGGAAGTCAGAATGTCGCCTAGGCGACACCAAGCAGCAACGGCAGGAACAGACGCAGGGTCAGCAACAAGCCGGTTCAGGTCATGCAGCAGGAAGTCAGCCAGGCCGGGTCAGATCACAGGGCAGGTTTCTCAGACAAGCCGGGTCAGGTCACAAAGCAGGAACGTCAGCCAGGCCGGGTCAGATCACGGAGCAGGATTCTCAGACAATCCAGATCAGGTCACAAGCAGGAACGTCAGCCAGGCCAGGTCAGATCACAGAGCAGGAAACAAGGAGAGTAGTCAAACAGGCCAAATCGGTACACAGGAAGCAGGAACACTGGAACACAGCAACAGCAACACTGGCTCAGGAACACCACGAAAGGGCACCTGATAGGTGCCAAAGGCCAGGTATAAAAAGACCACAATGGGTGGGCCAAACAAGCTCAACCAATGGGAGCGCCCACAACCAAGAGTGACAGATAAGGATCACGGGCACCGTGATACAAGGTGTGAAGATCAGTGCGCATGGTTCTCTGGCTATCATTCAGTAATGCTGGGGAGATTACTGTGTGTATGTCTATGGCTACCAGTGCAAAGGGACAAGGTTGAAGATTAGTTTGTGTTGTTCTGTGGCTACTGTGAAACCTTTCACTTCAAAACTGAAACATGGGAAATGCATCAATTTCTGTCATAATGACAAATTCCTGTGAAAAGTGTTTTTTACGCTTTTGTCAGTGCATTGGGATCAGTGATATAATTGATTCCACCAAAAGTGGAGAGTTTCCCCATGTATTCCTGCCATGCTAGTATAAAAGAGGTATCAGGTTCACACATGTTTCGAATATATGCTTGGGGGGAAAAGAGAGAGAGAGAGAGACAGAGAGAGAGAAAGAGGCAGAGAGAGAAAGCAGCATAATTTTGAAACTAGATGAGATAGGCAAAGTGGGTGAAGCTTTAATTTATGTTTAGGTAACTTGGTAGTTGTTCTCTGTGTGTGTGTGTGTGTGTGTGTGTGTGTGTGTGTGTGTGTGTGTGTGTGTGTGTGTGTGTGTGTGTGTAGGTTAAAATGAAAAAAAAACAAGCAAAAGCATTTGACTGATAATTTATAGTCAGACATGCAGGTGATCCATGTAATTACTTGAGATGGCTCAGCCAGTACTGTGACTGACTAAGTGACAATCTAACAAATATACTTTGAATACAAATACAACTACATCATACACCCAAAGGACAGACAAATACAACTTAACACTTATTACTACAACCTCAAGTATAAGAGAGAGAGAAAAGCATATAGTGAGATGAGGTGGACCTGCATGTCTGCAGCAGCTGCTATGCAGCACACTTTAGTCTTCATTGGAAACTGCTGATTCTGAAGTTAACAGGTCTATCATCCTGAAAGGGATAGTAATGTTTCATAATGAAATCAGCTCTAATTAATCTTCATAGTATTTGGACTTTGGAGAGTGTAATTTCAATTCTGTCAGAGTTGTAGTTCATGAGTAATTCAATGACAAAGTATCCCCTTCCCGCCCCTTTTACTGATGTAACACTGCTCAGTTAGAGCAAAAGGGAGGTGCCCAGGTAGATTGCAGAGAGGGACAATCTTCAATTAAGTTAAGGGAAAAACCTGAAAAACTTGTCAAGGGGGGCAGGGTTTTCATTGTTCTCAATGAAGAAGCTTGTCCCCTGCTGTTATCTGTCTGGTCTTACAACCAGATTCCACATCTGAGAAGAGATGGCTTACACTAGGTAAAAGGGGCGGGAGGGGGAAACTTTGCTTGTGAATATCTCTCAAACCATAAAGGTTTGAGAGATAAGACTTATATCGTTCTTTATGTTTTTTTAATGCCTACAAAATAAAATAAAGTTAAAACGAAGTATTACTATCCCTTGAACTCAACTGTAAAGTGAAGAAAGCTGTGGCTGAAATGTTGACATTAGCTTTGTGTACAGACAGACATACTGGGGGAGATGGAAGAAGGAGTCACTGTTGCAGTGAGTATGCATGTGAAGTCTTTGTAGACTATAACAGTAAAATAAAGTGACAGCATTTCTTAAAAAAACATAAAAACCCAAAACAGCCCTCCCAAAACAAACAAAAAAAAAAATGCAAACAATTCTCTTTTTACTTTAGAGTAAAAATGAATAATACTTTAATCATGTCCAGAAAATGTGAAAGGGGCAGGGGTAAGGGAGAAGGAGTAGGAGGACTGCATGCATGTGGCATTAAAGTGGTACTCCAAAAATTGTCTGTGGCCATGGTTACTGCAGCTTGTGAATACATAAAGATTTTGTTTGTAAAAGAGACATGAAGAGTTCCACCACCCATAGCCCTTTTAAGAACATTGAAGTTGACAGCTAGGTTCATTATAGTGAAACGGGTCCCAAAATGACCCAATATTCCACCAATGAAAAGTAAGCTTATGCCTGTTCATTTACTCTTCCAGAGATTATTTGGAAAGTCTGAAATGCTTAAAAGACATAATCATCATTTCAGCAACCATCATCATCATAACTGCTGCCAAGTCCAACCCTTACCCAGTCACACTCTATTCTTGAGCAAGCAGCAACATGGGCCATCATCTACATCCGCTACCCTTTCTATGACCAGTGCTTTTTCTACTCTTGGAAGTGCAGCACCATTGAATCCTACTTCTAGTACAATTGCAACATTTAGGCCTGGATTTATCAAGGTGCAAATGGATTAATATGCTGGAAAATCAGAGGTTTTCACTGTGTATTAACTTTGCACCCTGTCAGCAACTTGCAGATTGTATCTGGCCATCGCTTATTCTTCAATAAGCGATGGCCAGATAGAGCTGCAAATGTGATCCGGTAGCTTCAAGCTGGCGTATCCCATTTCATTGCATGGAGCGAACACACGCATACACATTTTCACTTATGCGTATACGTGTGTTTTCATCATGACTGACCAATTTACGCAAGTTTCTCTGCTTCGCAGACACATAGCAGGGAAAAACGTAAAAGCAATGATGAATACCAGAAGGTATCCATCATTGAACATGATGAAGAGCAGCGTATTTGATACACTGTTCTTCCCGCAGTTTGTTGAATCCTGTCCTTAGTAGCTGTAGTCCCTCAGGAACTCCTCAGTCTATAGTATGAAGATACTCCTCTCACGAGCCAAAAGCTAAATATGTTGCTATCTGTTGTTTGTATAAAAAAACATAAAAGCAGGGGAAATCAGGATCTGGCCCCTATCTTGTATATAATGCATAACTGAAAGGTTTTAGAGGAAGTATCTTTGTTGACTGGTAATTGGCAATACATGTGTGATGTTTGTGAGCTACTGAAACCATTTGATGAGCTAATCTAGCTGTTTAGTTTACTTCACAAATTACAAGGAGCTTGGCTGATGAATCTTACAATAATAACACAGGTATGAATTACATGTTAGCATGTTATGCGTGTAATCCTTCAATGAGAACTATATCCTTGATGAATTGCTGGACCCCCTGCTTGAAACATAACATTTCTGACTTTGTGGCAAGTCAAGAACAGCAGCAGCAGTTCTATGAGGAATCAGATTATGTGAAAGAATATAAAGAAATCCTTATAGATTGAATAAAGGTTTGTATTGTAGAGGATGAACAAGAGAAGGGTAGAGACACAAAAAGTCAGTAGAAAACATAGTGAACAAAGACATTTATACATTACTAGACTCTGCAACAACCACAACAGAAGCACCTGAACAATTTTCTGAAAATCTCATCATCATAATCATCATCATTATCACACAAAGCAATTCATATGTCCCAGGGCAGCAATCTGTGGTGATTTGTGGTGATGGTGACACATCTCTGTAGTACTTGCTCCCAGAATATGGGTTGGTAACTAATACACAGTAACACTCTCTAGCTCCTAAGAGTGGTCCCACTGCATGTAAAATGATACATCCTACTTGTAGGATATCTATGTTTTAGCTATGTAACACCACAAATTCAACCTGTTTTCTGTTTCTGTTATTATGTCTCTGAATATAATGGTTAGCTTAAATAAAAAAAGAGTATACTAATTAATTTTTGAAGGCTTGCAGTACATCAAAACTTCAAAATATTACAGCAAACGTTAGCCTTGAAAAAAATATTACAGACTTGAAACAAAGCAAACCCTTAAAAAAACTTTTTATAGGACTCAGGCTTGCAAAAAACAAGCCCTAAAATATTGTTTGCAGGCTTACAGCTTGAAGGCAATAAGCCCTGAAAAAATGTATGCACTAATGGCCTAGCGCTAGATGTTTGTGTTAATCCATTACCCAAGAAGTCAGGTGCAGCTGAGTCAGTCACTATGGCTTTGGTCAATTTCACTAAATATAAGTGACTGAGTTGTGGTAGTAGCAGATGACCCCTCAAAAAATGAACCCTACATGCCATCAGCTTGGCATATTTTGATGGATGGACTGTCTGTATCTGCTCTCTGGTTCCCTGCATTAAGTTACCCTCTACCCCATTGCCATGTGTGGTCAGTATACCACATAAGTTGCAGTGGGTGGAGATGAACTGCCAGATACTGACATTTGCAGACTCACTATCAGCTGATGTTTGTGGTATGTGTGGCAATGGTAGTACTGTCTAGAAGGTGGAGGTGATATTTTCCTGCACCCGTTCCCTAGCCAATGACAATAGCAATCCATGTGTTATAGTTGCCAATGGCTTTTCAAGCCGGTAGAGAGTTTTACTTGATTTTCTACGAGCTTTTCTTCCACATTTTTTGTGCCCTTAGGTAGGAACAAGGAGCACACTTACAGCAGCTTTCAGTTTCATTTTTGTAACATAAAGAAAGCACAAACACACAAAGGGGGCGTCCTAGTGCAATAAATTCTTAGATCTTCAGTTCCACCACTGAATATCATGGGTACAAAGGAAATGTGCTGCTCATCACATATATGAAACACAGCAAATAAGGCAGCACTTGGTAAATATTCCTGGATAAAGCAGTACTTTTGTAACATACTTTACGTACATGTCATGGTGGTTAAACGTGCATAATGAGGGCCAAAATGTGTCTTCTGCTCTCCCCTTTCCAATACCTTCTCTTAAACAATGTACAGTGCAGTTATTTATGATTGCACCATGACTGACCCAAGGGAAAAAGTCACAACACCTTGTTTGGGGGGGTGGAAAAAATAGACTTCTTCTACAGATACACCTGCAATGCCTGAGGCAAATGCTAGTGCTACATGGACACCCTCTATTACTACTACTGCTGCTGGGTTTCTCCACATTAGAAGCATCATCTGCAATCCTCTAGTTTCTCTTACTCATTCTCCAATACACACTTTATGTCTCTCTCTCTCTCTTATGATGGTGGGAATTCCTACTGCTATAGAAAATAAAAATGGAAAACAGGTGATACCTCAAGTTTAACAACAAAAGAAATAAAATAAATGACAAAATATCTATTTGTACTCTTACACAGATGAAATTTGCCTAACTTTTCAGGATTTACTGTAACAATAAGTTGGAGTACACAGTCTCAACTTCACCTACCCATGGTTGGGTATCTCCCTGTACTTTCCTATTAGTAACAGCTCTCAATCAAACACAAGCAGGGAGGGTTGTGAACTGTTGTAGATGTAGAAGGGATTTCCTCAATTCACAGATCACCAACAGTACAACAATTCTGAAGTTTAAGAGCATTCTCTTTTCTTCCCCACTTGGCCAGTAGGGGAATGGAGAATATACTCTCAAAACCTTGAACAGCATCATTCCCATATCCCTTTGAGTGCCATAAGGATGTGCATTGCTCACCCCCGTGGCACTCAAAAGTTTTTTAAAAAGTACACCAAGCACTACACAGTTATCCCCTTAGCTCTGTATCATATATTATTCATGTTATGCACTCCCAAGGGAACAAGGCTGGGGGTCAGGCAGCATCTATGGGGATTTGTGGCTGCCACTTGCCCCTCAACCTTGTTCCTTTTCCTACTGGTAGCCATATAACCCCATATACACTGCTTGGCCCCCAGACCTATCCCCTTACCTGTCCCCTTACCCACAGATCCCCATGTACACTGTCTGACCCTCTCCAGCCTTTTCCCCTTGCCTATTGCTTGCCACAAATCCCCATGGGCACTGCCATAGCAAGGGAAGAAGGCTGGGGTTGTCAGGCAGTGTATGTGGGGCTAACACACATTGAGGATCTTCCCCACACTGACCAAAGTTATATAAATCCCCCTCATGTACATCCGACAGTATGCCCCCAGCTAAGTCCTACATTCAGTGCCTTCCTCACAGTTAACCCTTTATGCAACACATTGCTTTGCAATACCTTTGCGTACCCCCTCTGGCACTCAAAGGTTAATAGGCAATGTATGCATCTGCATAATGTTTTTCATTTTTTAAAAAATGTTTTTTTTTGTTTTTTTTTTAAGATATGAACAGTGTTAAATAGAAGTCATACCTCAAAGGGGGCATATGGGGCATAGTTGATTAATGCCACAACCAGGAAGGTTATTGCTTCCTTCTTCTTGTTCCTACTTGAGCCGGCTGCTTGTTTAGCAATAGCCAGCTTGACTAGGACTCCCCTTGTTGAACCTGGTCATTCACAACTTGATGGGTGATTGATTAATTCTTGAAAAGCGGAAAGCCTATGCAAGAAGATCTCCAAAGTTGGAAAAATATTAGTGCATTGATTCCATAGAATAACATAGGTCTTAGAGAACTAATCATTTATCATGTCTTAATGCATCTTCCCCGTTATCTGTTGCAAAAAGGAACAAAGAGAAAAATTCATAGCAGCCATTATTATATTTTTTGGTATATTAAAGTTAGTGTGGAACTATTATTTAAGGTGTTACTTCTGCTTTAAGATCAATAATAACAAACAATGACTAATTTTACTATTCATTTCACTGTGTTTGAATCATTCTTTTCTAGCACAATGCCCTGAAAATGAAATGCGTTTAGATTCATCTGGAGTAATCCTCAGTCCTCAATATCCAGGAAACTACCCCAATTCTCAGACCTGTTCCTGGAACATTAAGGTTCAACCAGGATATAATATATCCATTTTTGTGGAATTGTTTCAAAGTGAAAAACAATTCGATGAACTAAAGATTTTTGATGGTAAGGAAAAAATACGTACAATCAAATTTAATTCTGTATTGACAGCCAAGAGCAAGAAATGTAATATTTATGTTTTCTTAAGAGGAGTACAGGTGAACAGCTGTGATTTGATGCTCTAGTTAGTTTACATTAGACACCACAACACAAAACAGGATCATTATGTTATTATTCATGTTTATATCAGAATGTTACTGATTACCAACACAAAATAATTTGAAAGCAACAATTTAAATATTGCATTTTGAGCATTTCATCCAGTAATCCTCAAAAACTGCATTAATAAAACTTTAAAGAGCATGTGCTTATTATTGCTAATTTTTTGTGAGCCTGTATAAAAGAAAACAACAATCACAACTTACATTCAAATGATTGACTTGCAATAACACAAGAAATAGTGCTTTCTGTTTTTAACACCAAGATATGATTATATTCTATCTACTTTGTATTATTTTTAAAGGTCCTTCTGAACAAGGCTCTCTTATAGTAGCACTGAGTGGCAATATAACTGGACATCAATATTTCACAAGCAAAAGTGATAATGTTTATCTTCGTTGGTCAACTGATCATGCAACTAACAAAAAAGGTTTCAAGATCCGTTATTCAGGTGAGATAAAGTGTTGATTTTGCCAAAAGGTAGTACATGGTGCTAGTGCATCATAATATATGATATCAGGGCAGATTTAAAGACAGAGGTGGGTAGTAGACACAGGGAGAGAGGTATGGAGTTCCATAGGCAAAGAGTGGAAAGTAGAAAAGGTTTGAGACTGGAGAGGGCAGAGGGGTGTGGATGGTCTAACAAGGTCATTGTGTGCTTAGTGAAGGAGGCGTCAGGGGACTTAAGTGGAGATGAAAGGGGGGCAGCATTGCAGAGAGCTTTAAAGTAAGAAGATGCTGTGTAGATAGCCATGTGAGATGTTTATGCGAGCAGGATTGTTTTTTTCAAGAGAGTGATTAATGCAGCTGAGTTTAGTGCAGATTACTTTAATGTTTATTTTAAAGATTGTGATATATTTTTTTCTCTTGTACTAGAAAACAACTCCAGGAGGATATGTACAATGGTGAGTGAAAGGTGAGAAATGTAATCCAGTGAGAGAAATATCTTCATTTCCTATGTTAGTAACAGGAATTGTGAAAAGGATCCACTGAAATCCAGTACTGGACAAGTTTCTCTCAATGGAGTGACTTTCCTCAGTTTTCTCTTACAACATCTTCTAGCTTGGATTATTTTAGTATAAAAGAGAACTAACACCTCCTAATAATTACCCACACTCACCTTACAATGGCCAGAAAATACTAGTGACCCTGAAGAATAATGCTCTCATGTGTTTTGTTCATGAGAAAGTCCTTGAAGCTATGTCCAGAGAGGCAGACATGATAGCTGCTAGCATGACCACAAACTCTGCCTAATGTATATTGTAATCTTTAAAGGGATATTAATGTTTCACAAAAACAGCAGCTCCAATTAATCTTCATAGTATTTGAGCCATAGAGAGTGTTATATCAATACTATCAGAGTTGTAGTTCAAGAGTAATTGAATAACACTCTCCAAGGCCCAAATACTGTGATGATTAATTAGAGCTGCTTTTATTATGAAACATTACTATTCCTTCAAGTTCCAGAGAGATGTACAACCCATTGATTCATAATGCACTGCACACCTTTCTGGTCATTAAAAGGCTCATGCTCTCTGCCTGTTTCGTTTGGAAAAAAAATGCCTGCAACTGTCATGTTCAGAAAATATAGGGCCTCAATAATATTACATTTCCCACCATTAAAACCGGCAGTAATAGTAAAAACACTACCGCCTAAAACATCCAAACATGTACCTCAGCTATTCTATTGCTGGTGAGCTAGATGGCACAATGTGCATTGGTCGCCAAAACTCACTTTTGGCCAAATGCTCGTTGCTGGTTTTTGTTCCCACGACTCACACTAAATAGCACGAATTGTAGGAACGTCAAAGGAAAAAAGCCAACTGTCAAACGAGAGTGAGCTAAAAATAGTCATAAATGTAACACATACATGTCACCCACTGTCCGGCTTCTTCATTAATCTTCTCTTCTTTTGTCTGTCTGTCTTCTTTTCTTTAGTCTTCTTTCTTGTTTTAAATAAAGAAAATCAATTAGTGCTGTAACTGTGAATAAAAAAATTAAGCTCCCAAAGATGTGACCGTTAACCCTTTGAGTGCCGAAGGTGTAGCCCTCTGGAGCTCAAAGGGTTATTATGGGTAGCATCTTAATGCCTGCTGTAATTAAAAAATAAAATGTTTTCAAAATTTCTCAGTACTATTTTATGTGTCCAATTGCTCACCCCTCTTTGCCTCCGCTGCTTTCTCCGCTGTAGGCGGAAGGCATTTTAAGGTGCACAGACCTCCCTTACCACTGCTCAGGCCATTGCCTGAGTCAGACTGCTGGGATTTTGAACAGAGACTAGGGGCTCGATTTAAAGGCAGCCGTTAGCAAAATAAATCACTAACGGGTGCGTTAAGTGTCATGTTGCAATTCAAAGATCCGTCTAAACAACAGCTAACGTCAGTTGTAGAATCCTTACGGCCGATACACTTACGTGCATTCAGACGCATGGAAAAACATACCCCAGAGCTATTCAAAGGCTTGCGGTACTGATAACGGCTGAAAAAAAGACACACCTAACGGCTAAAAGTTAAGACCCACTTCTCACACACGTTAGACACTTAACGGCCAAAACAAAACACCCGTTACAGAGGAAAACACACCAAATGCTTACCGCACAACCATGTAAATGGGAAAATTAACCCGTGCAATGCCAAAACAACACAAAAACATGCACACACAACACAAATCACTACACAAACAACAACAACCAACACCACAGGGACAACAACACACAAAAACAACAACACAACATGGCACGGAACAATGGGGGTCATCACACAAAGCGGACACCTGCAAATACAAGCTCACCTGGGCAACATCAACACGCCACCTGCACCCCACAACTGCACGTCCGCAAATGGCACACACAGAACAAGCACAACACACCACATCTTATAACACACACACACCTGCTAACACTTACCTGGACAAAAACAACTCACCATTGGTCAGCACTCACCTCATCAACACACCTACACAACGCCCTAGCAAGTACTTAAAGGGACAACTCAACACACTCACTTGTGGCTTGTTTTCCACTCAGGGAGGGAGAGAGAGATAGAGATAGAGAGAGATAGAGAGAGATAGAGAGAGATAGAGAGAGAGAGACAGATAGAGACAGATAGAGAGAGCAAACAGTATGTTGGGTTACATATTGTTGCGAAGGCTGCGGACAAGGCGTGCAAGGGAGAGAGCTGGGGAACATCAGCAACCTCCAAGCACGCCTCATCAACAGCCTCCACCTGTTGCAAGTGAGGAGGCTCTGGCTCAGCAGCCACACAGGAGCCCATCCCCACCCGGAGGACACCTGCCTGCAGATGCACAGCTGCAGCAACAGGATGCTCCCCAGCTGCCACAGGGACCCCTGCAGCAGCCCAGGATGCATAGACGACCACCAAGGCCCAGGGTATACCGTCCAAGGGTCACTCTCTTTGGAATGACCGATGACGAGGTTATTGATCGCTACAGGTTGAGGCCACACAGCATCATAGCCCTGTATGAGGTCATCAAGGAGCAGGTGGATCCCATATGCACCCATAACCATGCTCTAACTGGCCTTCAAAAACTCCTGTGTGCCATACACTTCATGGCAAGTGGCGCCTTTCAGTCGACAGAGGGTTATGCATCTGGCATGTCCCAGGCCACATTCTCCAGGGTGCTGGCCCAGGTCTTGCCAGCCCTCAAAGCCAAGGCCAGTACCTACATACGTTTCCCCATCACCGATATGGAGTGGACACATCTGAAGCAGGGCTTCTATGCAAGGGGAGGCATGCCCAGGGTCATGGGTGCAATAGATTGCACCCATGTCCGTATCAAAGCACCAGCACGTCAGGGACATATGTTCCTGAACCGCAAAAACTTCCACTCCATGAATGTGCAGATGGTGTGTGACAGCAACCTGGCCATAATGAATGTCTGTGCGAAATTTCCCGGGAGCTGTCACGATTCACATATACTCAGAAATTCATCTGTGCAGAGGGATTTCGAAAATGGGACCTATACAGGCGGATGGCTTCTGGGTGAGTTAACAGCACCAAATGACACCACATACACATGTGCTAGTACGTTCACCACAGAAAACAACATTTACACAATATGTGCTCCTTGTCACACCATGTCACTCACTTTCCACAGGTGATGCTGGCTATGGATGCAAGCCATGGCTCCTCACCCCGGTCGCCAATCCCCAAAACGATGCCCAGGAACGATATAACCAGGCTCATGCCAGAACACGGAATGCCATTGAGCGGACCTTCGGCCTCCTCAAGTCCCGATTCCGATGTCTGGACCACTCGGGGGGAGCATTGCAGTATGCACCAGGCAAGGTCTGCGACATCATCGTGGCATGTGCCATCCTACATAATATCGCGGTGGACACCAGACTCATCGATGATGTCCATCCCCCACCCAGACCTGAAGACCCTGTGGATATCGTTGAGTGTGAGGAAACCCCAACAGGGATGCAGACAAGGGACAGATTGATCAGGGATCACTTCTGCTGTGAGTATAATACATGTATGCACACAATCCATGCATACACACCCACCACAACACACATGTTCTGTTTCACCCCACAGGATCAGTGACACAGCCCTGTCACTGGCTGCAGTATGGACCACCAGCATCAACTATTCCGTGGACCAGTCAGATTGGGCCTAGAGATTCCGAATACACCTGACAACCTGTCGTCCATGTTGATACTGCTACCTCAAGGATATCATGCATGCCCCCCCTGGAAACCAAGGTACAACACTTTAACCTTGTTCAGCATATCCCACAGCTCCCTAGGCACCAACTAAAGTGTTCTGCTAGGATCAGACCCATAGCAACCATGGTACCCCTGTAGCAAGGGAGTCTCATCCAAGCCAATGCATCGGATAGAACTCTGTCATATAAGGGGTTCAGGGGGCATTCGTGGGGACATGGGACCAGTAGCTTGCTACAGTTGAAGAAAGCAGCAGAGGGGTGGATCGACAGTAATAGTGTGTTACACAACATGGAGCTCATGAAATGTGGATCACATCTCCATGGACACCATGCTGCCCTGTGTGTGTGTGTGTGTGCAGTGATATGTGCCCCAGAAAGAAATACACACATTAACAAATATGTCCTACTAGCTCCATGAACCAAACATATTTGGCCTGTCTCTGACAGTGGCAGCCCAAATATATTGTTGTCAGGAAGCTATTAGGACATATTTGTTGATGTGTGTAACCATGTCAGGGGCAAATATCCCTAAGGATGGTTAACATCCCCTTAGTTCCCCCCATGATGGTTCATAGACCAGTACACAACACATTACAAAGCAGTGGTTTGTGTAGACTTATGTAACGGGAAAGATTAAGAGGATCATGATGTTGTAGCTGTTGCATGACGATCACTTCGAGGGTGATGTTCCAAATCCTGTCCTCTTGTCCCACAGGCATCCATAGCACGATCCATCCTTGAACAGAGGAGTTTCCATATGACTGGACTGAAGTCTGGACAACACTTCCATGAAGCTCACCCCTTGGCGTTCCAAGTGATTGTGTTGGTGATGCAATGTTTGACCTGATGTTCACAGCAACCTCTACTGGAACATTCACATATGGACACAAATTTATGTGTGTACTAACATCCAGGTATCAGACCTGTACAGTAAGACTGCTCATACACAGATGCCAAACGATGTAGACAACACATGAGCAGTTCACTAGCATTTCAAATGTATTCCTATTTAGTTCAGATGTACCTTTTTGTGCTCATACAAGTGTTTAATGCATATTGGCTACATACACAAGAAACATCACTACTCAATCCGTGTCTGTATGAATGAATGTTGGATCAAACACCTGTCAATGTGGAACCGTACCCAAGGCTAGAGTATCCCTCATACAAAGGAAGGCATGATTTACATCACAGGAGTCCACTAGTTGCCTGACCATGAGTGGACTTTGTGATGTATACATGCAATGACATGATGGCAGTGATACACTGATGTGTGTTGTGAGTGATTAGCTGGTGATACAGGGGACACACTTCCACTGTGATGTGATGTCCATGGTTTGTGTGTTGCTCAATATAATCAATGTCCTGAGATTGCTGTAGGTTGTCATATCTCAGTACATGGGCTACATCAACAAAAACAACCATGTGGACAAGTGTTATTACTGGTGAAGTGTGTTATAACCTTAGTTAAACAACAACACAACTTAAAGGGATAGTAAACCCTGAAAATAAGTTTATTTCACATTGTAGCCCTTTAAAAACCATGAAAAATGATATCAGTCTTATCTACCAAACATATATGATTTGGGATATAAGACTTATATCATTTTACATGTTTTTTTAAGGGCTACAATATAGAATGAACTTATTTTCAAGGTTTACTATCCCTTTAATACATAAGCCAATGCTCAGCCTAAGGTTCCAATGTGCGTGCTACACAATGAAATCTTAGGAAGATTTTTGGGTTATGCAGTAAGTTAGGCTGTGATTCAAACTCCTGTTGTGCAACTGACTTGCTGGAGAACACAATGCTCACCCTAGGATCACAACGTGTAACACACACATTGAGATCCTAGGGTGTACATTGTGTTCCCCAGTATGTCAGCTGCACAATAGAATTTTGATTTAAAGACCATATTGATGCATGTTCAATCTGTCCTGCTTGTTATTTCCCTGCTAAGTCGCATAGCTGTTAGTTTGGTTTTCCCCTCAAACACAACAATTGATGCAGACGAATGTTCAGTGTTGCACCAGTTGTTGTGCTAAGGGGTATGTTCTGATCAAATCTGACACACATCATGGCCATGTAACACTGTTGTGTTATATGGCTACAGGAATGGGTTGCCAGGTGAATTTGGACAACGGTGTGGGTGTGTGTGAACCCATGTTGTAACATCACACAAACATTTCCCCCAGGCAGGAGTTGAGTTCACTGCATTGTTTGGCAATGCATTGGAGACAACCCTGCCACCCAATCTATAAGTGATTACACAGCAGATCAGACAGGATTCAAAAGCACAATTTTCATTTATTGAGGGGGCAGATGACAGGTTGGGCCTTTCATTTCTTTTTTTTTTGGGGGGGGGCCTTAGACTTGGTGCCAGAGGTGGATGTCCTGGCTGATTGCCTTGTCACCCTCTGTCCCCTAGGTGTGGCTTCTGGGGTAACACTGGAAGGGGTGGTGGGTGCAGTGGACCCCTCTGTGGAACGCAGGTTCTCCCTCTCCATCCTCAGGTTCTCCCTGCGGTTAATCTCTCGCAACTCCACGAGCACCTGTGCAAACATGTCCATCATCCCCGTATGTATCTGGTGGAGTTGTGTGTTCCCCCTGGCAACCTCTGACTCCAGAGCTTGGATTCTGGTCTCCAACCTGTTCGTGTTCCTCCGGGATTCCCTCCGGTTCCTCGTGAGGTTGTCGTTGGTGGCGTGGGTTGCCCGGAGCTGTCCTCTTTGAAGGGCCATGCACTCAGCCTCCAGATCTGGGGTGCGTTGACTGCTGGAGATGGGAGTGGCCGGTGACACATGTGCTGTTTCCCCAGCTTCAGCTGTCTCCTCAGCCTCTGTTTCCCCAGCTTCAGCTGTCTCCTCAGCCTCTGTTTCCCCAGCTTCAGCTGTCTCCTCAGCCTCTGTTTCCCCAGCTTCAGCTGTCTCCTCAGCCTCTGCTTCAACAGGTTCAGCTGTCTCCTCAGCCTCTATCTCCCCAGCCTCTGCTGTCTCCTCTGCTGGTACTGGGTGTGCTGTGGCTGCTACTGCTGTTTGTGTTGGTGGAGTGGCTTGCACAGACGGTGTGTGGGTGCCCACCACATCAAGGGACCCACTGCTGCCCACTGATGTCTGTGCTGGTTGAGGTGGTGGGATGAACAAGTCCCTTGGCTGAGGGCGCTGGGGCTCCCCAATCAGGCCCAGGTGTTGGTAGTCAAGTGGCCAAGGGTCATACCTTGGCCAGTGGTAGGTGCTTGGCCCCCACCTGGGATCATACCTGGGGCCATGCTGGGGAGCCATCCAGGAGGGTAGATCCATCTCAGTGGAATATGGCCCATATTGGCTGGTGGCCACATTCCCGGGCAGCCATTGCCTCCCTGGTGGTGGTGGTGCTGCTGCTGGAGGGTAATAGCTCCCGGTGCTAGTGGGATGCATCCATCTCTCCCCCTGAATCCAGCCGCTGTACATTTGTCGAGCATCCTGTGGTGGGGCAGGCAGTTGAGAGGCAGGCAGTTGAGAGGCAGGCAGTTGAGAGGCAGCCAGTTGAGAGGCAGGCAGTGGTGATGCAGCCAGTTGGGGAGGAGGTGTGGTGGTTGTAGACGCTTCCCAGTGGCTAGTCCCCTCCTCTGTATCCTCCTCACTGGGTGGTGTGGTCGGCTCCTCCACGGGCTCCTGCTGCGATGGAGGCCCATAAGCTGTGTGGAGAATTGAGATTGTGTGATTAGTAAATGTAGCCATGATGGGATTAATGGGATACTAATACATGAAATGCAGAAAGGGAAATATATGTTTTGTGGTTTATCACCCTGAGTGAAACAAGGGTACTCCCACTGCTGGAGGAGGTTTTTGTTCAAAAAGTCTCCCAGCTCAGAGTAGAATTGCTTTGGTGCTATATCCCAGTGGCCTGAAGTTGTACATTGGCACTGTTGCTACATTATCCTATGAGAATTTATTGCGTCTGGACGTAAGCTGTCCATAGGATGGTCTAGCAACATCGCCATTTTAGAGTTCCAGGCCACTGTGATATTGCCGCTGGAGTAGTCAACTATGAGCTGTGCTACATTTTGAATGAAACACCTTTGAGCAGTGGGAATACCCTTGTTTTGCTCGGGGGATGAACCCTGCAATATATTTTTCTTTTCACATGTTAGGTATTACTATCCCTTTAACGGAATAGCAATGGTTAATTTCACCATGATGTAATATTGTAGGCATTGTAAGAGATAGATGTGGATCGATGTTAGTCCTATCCCTCCAACCCACATGGTTAGACAGATATTGCTCTATTTGACAGTCATTTTGACATGTTTGACAGTCATTTCACCACACGGAGGCTCTTCAGCAGAGCCTAAATTGCCCCATTCAGAGATGTAAACCTCATTGGAATGGTGAACAGAGTGTGCTTGCAAACCTGGCACACTTTGTTGACCATCTCAAAGATGTCTCCATCTCTGAATGGGGCAATTTAGGCTCTGCTGAAGAGCCTCCGTGTGTTCTAATGACTGGAATCTCCAGCTGTCAAATAGAGCGATATCTGTCTAACCATGAGGGTTGGCGGGATAGGACTAACATGGATCCACATGTTGGTGAAATTAACAATTGCTATGCCATTACAGTTACATACAAGGAGAAATGGTCATATATGCATGTGGATGTGTACCTTTCATATGGATATGAATATATCCTTTCCAGATATGAAGCCAGAGATCATTTCAGTAGGTGTGATTGCCTTACTGGCTATATATGTGCACCCATCAAAATATACATTGGATTGATATGATGGATATGAGCATACCTCGTATATCCCATCTACGTAGAGTGGGATATACTAGGTATGTGTATTTGGATGGTATCAATGTAAGTTAGTTTCTGATGGATGCACATATCTGGCCAGTAGGGCAATCACAGGCAGTGAGATGATCTCTGGGTTCACATCGTGTTGGGACATGTTTGAGCCATTTGAAAGGTACATATCTGACCATTTTCCTTTGTGTGCATATCTTTGTTTGAACAGATGTGCAGTGGGAATCAAGTGTTATTCAACCCTATCTTCTTAGCTGATCCCGTCCAATTCACAATTTTTCATTACTTGACAGGTGACTCTCTGGTTGTCAGGATCATATCCTATGCATTTCATTGTAGGGCATGGGATACCACCCTGGCAATCAGAGATTGATGAACTGGACAGGATCCTGTCCATGTCGTGTGTTCCAGTTGAATCCTGAAGGGCAACAATCACGCCAGTAGTGAGGGATATCTCTGATTGAGGCCTGTTTTTATTTGAGTATGAGCCCATCCATCCTTCTGAGTGAGGCAACCGTACTCAATCCGAGATATCTATCATTCATGGCCTGTTGGTGACCAAGGTACAATGGATGATATTTGGTTCCCATGTGTATCCTGCAAACAGTGTCTGGTGTACCATCCATCCATGGCATCAGCACCCCTGAGGATCCATGTGGGAATCAGATGTGAGATATGTCATTTGAAGTTAGGGTAAATGATTGCAGACACAACACCAAGGCCTACTTTTTCCCCCTTTAATTCTGGGGTATTGTTTGAGGCCTGTGTGTTGCACATACAAGCAGTTATTCTCAGTGCCACTGTGATGTGTGACCTGCTCCATCCTTTTTGTGATTCAGTAAGCGGTGTTGTTGACATGATGGAGTGTACATAATGCTGACTTCTCCAGTGATCTCATTTCCCCATTTCCAGTGTTTTCTATGGAGTGTATACGATGGGACCTTAGCAACTTGATTCATGTTATTGCATATTCTCCATAGGCTAACACTGGTATTGGTGAAATGAGGATGTGTGAGGGTGAATTTCTCTCCACCATGTGTTTGTCACCGCTTAGTGAATGTCACCTGTGTAGCATGTGATCGTTGGCCTATTGCCTTGATTGTTGTCTGGTTAACCCTTTGAGTCCCAGAGGGGTTGCCAAAGCATTGTTGATCGATGCATTGATGATCCCTCTAGCACTCGAGGGGTTAAGTGCTGACATCCCAGCGGGGACATGGGTGACATTGTGTGTGAACAGTGATGACAGTCGACATTTGGAACTGCATGGTTTGTGTATTGTGTGTGATGAGCACAGCGACAGGAGGGTTGAAGTAGGACTTGGACAGGTTTGTTCAAAGTTGGACCTTGATATTTGTCCTTGTGTTGTGTCCTGTTTTTAACCCTCAGGGTGCTGTGTTGGTGCAGTTGTGTGCATGAATGATGGACATGTGTTGAGGTGTGAGTGTGTGTGCAGCTGGTGTTGGTTGCTGTAGTGTGTTGTTCTGTAGTGTTGCACTTACCGGTAGTGTGGAGGGTCCTCTCATCCCCAGTGTCAGCTCCTCCAACAACCCCCTCGATCAGGGTTGGGGACATATTCTGGCGCACCATCTCCTCCCAGCCGCAGAAGGTGATAGGGACAGGTGGGCCACCTCCAGTGCCTCGGGCGTGCTTGGCGAGTTCGGAGAGCTTGGTCTTGACCACCCTCCGGCAGTCGCCCCATCGCTTCTTGATGGACTCCACGTCCCGTCTGCATGGAGCCACCGCGTTGACCCGGCTGCAGATCTGGTTCCAGGCTGCTTTCCTCCTCGCTGACAGGCCAGGGACCTTCGCTGTCAGGTGGAGAACACTCTGCCTCTCCAGGACAGCTTCCACAAGAGCCGTGTTCTCCTCCTCTGTATACTTTGGGTCTCTGATCCTGGCCTCATCAGCTCCGGCATGGGATGACTCAGAGCCGGAGTGCCCTGCCTGGTCTGACCCTGACTGTGTGGGGTGCTCCCCAGCAACTACCCCTCGTCCCACTGCAGGTTCTGTCCCTGTCCTGCGTGTTCCTGCTCTTGTGGGCCGGGTCCCCCTCCGCCCTGCGGATCTCCCTCTCCCACCCCTGCTCTGCTGAGGGATCCCCTCCTGATCTTCCTCCTCCTCCACTACTCTCCCCATCCCTCTCTCCTGTCCTCCTCTCCTCGCCATCATTCACCCAGGCACTCCCACAGGCCCTCACAGACACACTCGATCCAGTCACTCTCTGTCACACACTTTCACTCCCAGATTCACACTGTCAAAAATAAAAGTAAAATGTGTGAGGTGTTATAAAATAAAAGGACTATGTGTATGTATGTGTATGTGTTTGTATGTGTGTATGTAATATGTGCAAAGGTGTGCTATGTGTCGTATTCTGTGCAATGCTCTCCTCTCTCCAAACTCCAAAACTCCTCTACCTCCAATGAACGCTCCTGTCTCCCTCTCTCTGATCACTATCCTCCGCTCCTGGGTCCTGATATCTGGCTCTGAAGAACTCGATAACAGACAGTGTGTGGCGGTTATTTTTGGGTATATATAGGTGTATTTGAAGTTATTTGATACATTGGGGCTTTGGGATTGGATGTGTGTTTGAATTTGTTTTGGCATCAATCATGGTTGCTTGACAACGGCAGCCGTTATGTTACATGTTGTTTGGAGCTCAGTTATCGTGTGATTTGTCCGGCCGTTGTGCATTAACATGAGCGACAACGGGTTTTGTGTTACGTGTTTTTTGTGTGCCTACGCTCGATAGCTATTCTCGTAGAGTAGTTATTGAATCTGCCGTAACTCCTGTATTATTTGCGAGCGATGTGCCTTTTTCACTTAGCGGCTGGTTTAACGGTTGCCTTTAAATCTAGGCCTAGCTCTTTTATTCAAGGCTCAGTTCAAAATAAATTGGCAGCCTCCAATCGGCTGGGAAGTACTTACTCACCTCCCAGCCAATCAGCATCTAGTGGGGGAGATGAGTGCCAGAGAGGTATCCAGCACCTTGGAAAGCAAGGCCTTGGATACCCCTCTGGCCCTCATAGGGTTATCTATGTAATGCTACACATTATCTACCAATATATTTCAGTACCTTGTCTAGTATATGTTGTTTACTGGATAACAAATGACTTCTTCTTCTACTTAAAATATAAGTATTTTAATTTTAATAAAAATATTTTCATCTGAGTATATAAATCATAAATATTATAAGATAGAATCCACATTCTTAAAAAGCAAAACATATTCAGTTCATTTAATGTGTTTAAATTTAAACACCTGTAATTAGGTTTCATATGTCTAATTTTAATTTTTTTTTTTTTTTTACTTTGACAATATTTGCTACTGTCAAATTCTATACATATTGTAGCTTATACTCTGTGAATGGAATTATATTTTATCTAACTATATACTTTACTAACTTTATCTTATAGTATGCATTTCACTGTACTGGTTAACACTTGCTGTTTATTTTTGTTACAGCTGCCTATTGCAGTTTAAACACAATGATAACACATGGAGGCATTTTGAATAAGACAGGGGTAGAACTTGGATCTAAAGTTTACTACTTCTGCAAATCAGGATACCAAATGATTGGACACACTAATGCAACATGCATAAGAAATGCCAAAGGGATTCACGAATGGGATTCTCCAGCTCCAATATGTAAGGGTAAGGTATAGACATAAAATATTTGCTTATGATTTATACAGTAGTATTAACCTCATGAGTGCCAGAGGGGTGTACATTGCATTGCTTTGCAATGCATTGCATACCCCCTCTTGCACTCAAGGTTAAGCAATGTGATCATAGATGCTATAGCATCAAACAATAGTCAAAATGAGGCCATGAGATTTATATATAAGAGAAAACTGGAGCAATTCTGAGACAAACCAACTGTACCATAGAGAAGAAATAACATTCATAGCATTCCCATTGATTTAAGTGGGACTTTTAACCCATTGAATGCTAGAGAGATCACAATGTATTGTCAATATCATATTGATATACTTTTCAGTCAGCTAAGGAGGAATACTTCACATTTAAACTTTTAGTCATCCATTAAGAGTGTATACTGTGATGGCTATTAAATCTTGCTGATAGGTGTTCACATTCCTCAGTCTTAAAATGCCTCAAAGCAACAGATTATGTCTATATATATCAAATGGATAATAGCGAACCTTTGTATGCGATGGAACCGGGAGGGAATTCGGAATCAGGATTTCATGCTTGACAGAGATAACATGGAGATACATCAGCAAAAAGAAGTAGTCACTCAGTTAGTGTCTGCAGAGTCAAAGATGTATTAACAACCGGCAGCTAATAGTTACAACCATCCTTACAATGTACTACGTTAGAGGTGTCCAAGCTTCATCCTCAAGGGCCACCAACAGACCAGGATTTAAGGATTTCCCTGATTAAGCCCAGATGAATTAAGTTTCTTATTCATTTTGTATGCCCTTGATGACTGCACTAAGTCATTCTCTAACAAAATGTAAGTATGATCTTTGGAGGCAAACATTCATAAGGATAGTAGTACAACAGATGACAGAATTGTTTATAAAAATGGATAGTGCTTGCTACTTATTGAAAGTGAGGATTTTGAGTAAAACGCGATGATGACTTTACAAAATAGCGAATGTATGAACAGAGCCAGATTAAAACTCCATAGGGCCCTAAGTAGAGTACCAATTTGCCCACCCCCTACTCAGTTCAGCTCTGCCACACCAAACCTGATGGGGAAGAGAAAAGTGATGGAAAAATTTAATCAAATAAACCCTATCACACAGAGGGACATGTCCAGAGAAATCCCCTATAAAAATTATTAAAAACACCTTATCCCATCCTCAGTAATCTGGCTAAACTAGAGACATAAATGTTAAATAGTAAAATAAACAGATATTCACCCAGCCCCACTGAATAACTGTGAATTAAATACATAATAAAAAATCTTCAGTAAACAATAGAAACATTAATGTCAAAGCAGCACAGATACAAAGCTCAAAAGTTATTCTAAAGTCATCCATGGGATTGAGATTATTAGCCTTTATGTTACTTACAGCCTAAAAGAAGCAGACAAAGAGGAGTCAAGCTTGTATCCACAACAGGCAAGCAGCAATAGTTAACCCTTTATGTGCCAGATGCGTATGCAACACATTACAAAAAACTGCAGAGTGCAAACCCAAAGAGATGATACACTGTAGTGAGGTACATAAGGAGTTAAACAAGGGGTTGAAGTATATGTAGTGGTGATGTTGTGCATCCGTTATGCCATCAACAAGCCTGTTCAATGAATGAACCTCTTCACATCAATGTCCATCAATGCATTCTATATTTTTTTATTTTATATTTTTTTATATATATTGATTCTAAGTGTAAACGTGATTGTATTTGCTCGGTGTTACATAGTAGGTGCTCCACGCTTTATGTATTCTTATTCATTTTACTTTATTACATTTAAATCTCACACAGACTCACCAAGTGTGCTCATGTTCCTGCTGCTCCCGCTCCTCACCAGTCCAGCAGCGCTAGTGGGATGGAGCGACATTACACTGTTCCTCTGACTGGTGATGATGTTGTCCAGTCCAGTGAAACAATGTGAGACTGCCTCCTTTAGATTGCAACCCGTGTTTCATTGGACAGATACTTGTCTCCCCACTTGACTGCAAAAGTAAATAGCACTGATAAAACCTGCACACGAGCAGCAAAGGTTCTAATGCAAAAAGTTCCCAGTTATGGTTATACTGAGAAGATCTTAGCCGGCGTTCTTCCTGTGACAGAGTGCAAAGGCTGTGGGCATACAGGGAAGGAGGTAGTAGTAGTAGAGTTATTGGCTGGGCCCTTGGAAAAGACACCATTAGGGATGGGTGAAAATTTTCGCCTCAGACTGAAATAGACAAATATTGGCACTTCACTGTTGGCTAATAATTTCCCTCGAAACTTGCAGTTTTTCCGCTTTTTTCTCCTAGCTCATTCCATTTAATGGGAACATGGAATTAGCATACAACACATAGCAGATATTATTTTATTTCCCAAAGGCATAGTAAAAAAAGGGGCATGGGGGTGCCTGTGTTGGTGTGGTGTGGAGAAAGAATCAGTTGAACAGGTAATGCTTTTGTTTTGGGGGGGGGGTTTACTGGGATTGGGGGCAGTAAATAAAAAAATAAATCCTAACTACAATTACCCCCCCATAAGACATGGTATAAATGGGGTCTGAGGAGGGTGCCTGTGTTGATGGGTGGAGTCAGGGGAATTAATCAGTTGAACAGGGAATTTGTTTTTTGGGGGGGTTCTTGACTGTTATTGGGGAGACATTTTAAAAAAAATAAAGTAAAATAAGAAATTTGTATATAAAGTGATAGAGACAGGAACTCACTGGCATAAGCTGCAACTGGAGTAGACTGATACTTGACAGGATAGAGTATTTTATAGAGGATTATTAGTTAGATTTGTTGTTAGAGGCCCAAGCCCTGATGAAACATTGATTTGTAGGACTTAGGCTTGTTAGAAACAAACCCCCAAAATTTGTCTATTTTTTTAAGAATGTTTTTTTTGTTTGTTTGTTTTTTTTTCAAAGCACAAGCCCTGTGTAACGGAAGCTAGAGATGTTGCATCGCCCTCAACCATCGTTCCTGGGTCTCTGCTTCAGCGGATTGCTCAGCCTGGTTCCTACCGGTCGAGCAATATCCAACTCGATTGATACTCCGCAGTGTCGCAAACTCCCTGTTGAAGTCAATTGAAAGCGGTAGTGGCGTCGACTTCGTGTCGGAGTTGGAAGAAATCCAGGCGAGCAGGGAAAGAGTCAAAGGGACTCACAGCCAGAGTCTGGTCACAAACTGGAACTCTGGGCAGTAGAGAGTGAGGCCTCTTCTCCTGGTCGCAAGGTAGCTGAGAAAGTGTAGCAGGAACCGAAGGAAGGTCGAAGATGGAGTCCACGTCGCCGCCTGACAGCATACAAAGTTGTGTCACAGGTAGCTGGCAGCAGACGGTCGACGATTCAGGATACTTGGTGCAGATGGGCATCAGAGGGGAAACTTTAGACCATAAGCAATACAAGACTCCAGGACTCCTTGTGTACTCAGAGTAACTCTCTTTTAAGCAAACCACACATATTTATACACAAGAACCACACTGAAATACAGGGACAGGCAGGATACAATAGGTGACTCACAGGGATAATATAATCACATTATACAAGACAAAAGACCAACAAAAAATGGTCTAGCAAATACAATAACCCAGACATGATTGAATTAACACACAGCAGAGGGCTTACCAAAGTTCACCAACATACAATGGCTGGAGTGGCTAGAATACACATCTTGGGGACAATGGCCCAAGGTTGGAGCCTTTGTTTGACTAGTTTGAATGTCTTGCTTCAACCATGACCAATCACTGAGCTGCCTACAGTTCTCCATGTTAGGCTATGGGAGTCATTTGCATGTCCATCTCAGGGATTCGTTCCAGCAAGCATTCGCCTCTTGCTCCCCGCCACCGAGCATTCGTCCCGATGGCGACGATCTCACACCGAGCCGGCAACCTCCGACTGGTAGTCGATGAATGAGTAAACCTTGAACATGACAAAACACTTAAACACAGTTATTACTTCTAACACAGGGCAGATCTGTGCAATAAGTTGTGTTTGCCCCAACTGCCTATTCACATAAGGGCTTAGCCACAGTCTCTTAGGGCTGGAGGGGTCGTGCAACCAGTCCCAGAAGGGTGTTCCATAGTGTAAAATGTCTCCAGTCTCTTGTACCAAGGGCTGATAAACTCTATGCCCAGACAAGGACTCCAGTAACGGCGTAGGATCCGTTACACCCTGAGAAAAAAAAATGCCCTACTGGTCCCGTACCAGCAGGTCATGTTGGCCAGTGGCCACCGGCTATCGTCAAATGTCCTCCTGAGTCCATAATTGCAGAATTTGAAACTGATGTCCCTCCTGCTGCTGCTGAGTTTTTTAAGCACCAGGATGATTAGGCAGCTCAAAGGTAATGGGATCAACAATAGCCGTAACATGGGTGATAGACATGTTTAATAGTGATAGACAGTTTAATAGTAGTGATGAACCCTCCCTGTCACTGTCTTAGCATATTCTGTGGGATGGAATCTCCTCAGATGCCTCTTGATGCCCTAGTTGTGATTATTCTCCACCATACTGCCACATGTGGACAGTGCACCACACAATGTGCACTGGGTGGACACAAACTGCCGCATCCTAACATCTACAGAGTGGCTATTAATTGGCAGGTGAGATAACAATGAATGAGGTGGTTTGGCAGAAGATGTGGTTACCCTAGTGCAAGGTGGTGATGGTGATCTAGTTGTTTTGCTTGTCATGGAACTTCCACCTCTGCATGGGTTTCTCTATTCTTCCTCCTCTTTGATCTCCACCTCACCTCTTGGTGCCTTTCTGGAGAGTCAGGGGGTACAGCAAGATTTCTGTGGTTGGTGTTTGTCTTTAACATGTTTGACATAAATGTCATAGTGTCTGTGTTAGATGTATGTCATAAGGGTGGTTGTTGCAAGGCATGTCCCTTCCTTTCCCCTTCTCACTGACTTGTCACAAATTTTGCACAGTGCCATTGTTGATGACTGCACTGTGCCTGCCCCAAGAGAAAAATAGTCCCACACCCATGACCTCAGTGGGTAGGGAAAAGGTGGAGAAGAATGGCCTCTTTCTTCTTGTCCTCCAAAGTAGGGGGAGCTGGATTGCAGGGAAAGGGGTCATTTTCATACAGGGCTTCAATTTCCAAATGCGAGGAGGAGAGTGGAAATTTTGAGCTCTGATTTATATGGAAGTGGAAGCTGTCATTTTTTTTTTTTTAATCTATGCCTTTATGGTCAGCAAAATATAGTAGCAGGCCTACAGAAAGAGAAACCTGAAAAATTAACTATTTTGCAAGCTTACAAAAACTTAAACATTCTCCATATTTCAACAATGCTAGGCTTAAAACAATAGAATATGCATGAAGGCTAGCCCTAAAATTAAATGTAGGCCTCAGGTTTGGCAAAAACAAGCCCTGAGGAAAAAAAATGTAGGTCTTATGCTTGTGTATATATATAAACATGATTTCAGTAGGTGGAAAGGAATGGCCTTCTTGTTCTTCTCCAGAATCAACTTCTGGAGGCTGGGCAAGGTGCCATTGCTGCCTCAACATTTTCCCTAGAAAGAGAATCTGGAGTATTGGTAACAGTAGCCACATCAGCATCAGTGTCCATAGAGCCTCTCCTGTGGTCATAGTGATAGACAGCACTTAAAAAATAAAATAACATTTGATGTATATTTTATTTTTTCCTTTTTTCTGCTTTTGGTCTATTTGTCTCCTAAACTATACCATGCTGAATGGTGGGAAATTCTACATTTTTAATACTAGTGAGGTGGGAAGTTTTACTGCTATTGAAAAACATAGATTAAAAATGGAACCAATCTCGCAGGAAATTTTTCTGTGTTAGGAAAACAGCTGAAAATGTATGGGTTTCTCTACTGACAGGAGTTCCATGGGAAAAGCATAAAAACATTTTTTTTTTGTGAAAATTCCAGTGGGAACAAAACAAGACTTTTTGACCATGACTAGTTACTGGGGTAGGGGTGAGATGTTCTATGGAAGACAAGTTTATCTAATACATTCTTTTGCAAAAACATTAGTATAAATTAATCTGAGCTGAAAATAACTATTACTTTGCACCAAAATTCTAAATTGTGTTTTTCAGCAAAGTGGAGGTCAGCTAATATTTATGGACATTTACATTTTTAATCTGCTTTTTGCACTTAATTAACTGAAGAACATTGTGTCCCTATTATTCTTTGGCATATTCTTAACACAAATGATTGCATACACACACACAGTGGTCTGTCACAGCAACTCAGTGACTGCAATACAAATCGTCTGTACATTAGAATCTTCAGTAGGGGTTTACTATTATTTTTAGAGTCGCGTGATTCTTGTTTGGATATGTAAGCTGAATGAATCATTAAGTCTAAGTCTAAACTTAAAGTGACTATGTATCATTTTATCTCTTTGTTTCTGTTTTTAAGAAATAATTATACAGAAAAAAAACAAAAGTAGCACTGGTTTAAGTAGTTCATTATTTCTTTCTTTTTTAAGTGTCAATAGAATATTGTACTTGAACATTTTTAATTGGTTAAGATAACTTTATGTAGTTTGACAAAATTAGTCTGCCAATTATCTCAAAGGCATTCACAGTAAAAAAAAGTTTCTAAAACAAAATGTTGAATACATGACTTTCAAACCACCTTTGAAATAATTACATTTGCTTCAGTAAATTTCCACTTGTTGATAGAAATTTCTTTGTTTGGTGTCACAGAAAATGTGCCTGGAAACTCTATAAGACCATTCTGGCTTTGAAACTTTATTTTGTGTAATTGGGTTTTAAGTAGAGCTGGGCAAATCATTTGGGAACAGTTTTCAGCTAAATATCATTATTCTTATTCATCTTAATTCATGTGAAATGGAATTAATGATCAACTGCATAACATTTAGAATTCACAAATGATTACATGACTTAAACTAGACCTAGTCTATATAATGAGCAAAAGTGAAACAGTGGATAGTCACAGTCCTCCCAGGGTGTAAGCAGGCATGTTAAATGTAGCTGTAACTATTGGAAAGTCCTGATATAAACACTGGTTTTGGCCTCCTAATATAAAAATATTTCCACTGGGCATAAATAGAACTATTGGAACTTGGGGATATGTGGTCAGTTTGGATGGTGTGCCCCAGTGCAACTGCACCCTGCAATCCTTGTAGTTACATCCTTGATGTCAAACATGTAGCCAGCAGACTGAAGCAGACCCTACTTTCCCAATTGCCAGTGCCAACCTTTTAAATGCTTTCAGACTGTCTATGTCTTTTAGCAGATTATAAAACACAAGACGGACATGCACTAAGGTGTGATAAAGAGGTGATGAGATGATATAGCAAAAATAACTTCTTAAGTGATATCAATTTTCCAGTTCTATTAAGCCTATGCACTAACATCTCTCTCACTTTAAAAACCTTAATGCATAGTCTTCATAGAATAACACAGGAACTGGAGAAGTAAAATCACAGGAGAAGTTATCTCCCCATCACCTTTTTATCACACCTTAGTTCATAATCCTCAATATATTTTTAAACAATCACATTCAATTTATCAAATTCCACTAAAGTTTAATGATGCACAGCCTGACCACTTAATCATGCTGAACAAAAAGGAATCAATGAGAGGGGTTCAGAAACTACATATGTCAATTTATAATGGTAAGTGCCAGGTTGAGCATGGTGTAAAGGACTGTCAAATATAAAAGGCTAGCATTAGGTTTGAAAGGGCATGGGGTGATATTCTAAAAAAGAAAGTTAAACCTAAGAAAGGTAATAAGTAATTTAATTCTCAGAGAGAGAAGGATATGCTATGAGGACAAACAGGTATATACTGGTATAATTCAATCTCCCTCTCTTTGTATGGCAACATGTATGAATGTTTTAATAAGACACAAATAAAATCATCATCTGGTTTATAGTATGTAGTTTGCAACATTTTATGATTTAAATATTAAATAGTTATTTCAATAATCAATATTTCCTTCAACAAAACTGTGGATGATGCAGTGCTAGACTATATTTGGATTTTAAACTTCTGGTCTAAAGTGTGCTGAAGGCTAACTTCTAGTAACAGACTGATCCATTTTAAGTGTAAGGCAGCACCATCATTTCTAGTTGGCTGAAAAGTATCAAATGGCATTTCATGAGTATCTGGTATCAAAAGGATAAAAATGTTACTTGCAATACCAGACAGTTACATAGTAACATAGCTGATGAGGCTATAAAAAGATATCAACTTCAGCGATGCTATATCATCCCCGTTGATCCAGAGGAAAAAAAACGTGTAGTCATTTCCAATTAAGCCACAAGTGGGTAAAAAATAGCAGTCAGATATTACCCTGGATCAACATCCTATCTGCTTTGAAACCAACTATCACAATTCTCTATATTTTTCTGTTGTAGATAGGTATCCATTACATTTTTGAATGCAATTACAGTATCTGAAACTATACCATCCCAAGGAAACTAATTCCATAACTTTACTGCCCTTACTATAAAAAACCCATACCTTTTCAACAGAGGTGCTTTGACTCACAAAGGTGGTGGTCCAATATAAATTTAATGTCTGCACTTAGAGGCACTCTCCTCAGATGCCACTTGATGCCCTGCTTGTGATTCTCCTCCACCACACTGCCATATGTGGTCAGTGCACCACATAGTGTGCACTGGGTGGACACAAACTGCCACATCCTAACATCAACAGAGTGGCTATCATTTGGCCTCACCTCTTGTTGCCTTTCTGGAGAGTCAGGAGGTACAGCAACAGTGGTGCTTGATTTCTGTGGTGGGTGTTTGGCTTTAACATGTTTGACATAAAGGTTATGGTGCCTTTGTTTCAAGTGTGATATCAGGGTGTTTGTGCCAAGGTGTGTTCCTTCCTTTTCTCTTCTTGCTGACTTGTCACAAATTGTGCACAGTGCCATTGGTGATAACTGCACTGTGCCTGCCCCAAGAGAAAAAAATATTCCTACACCCATGACTTCAGTGGGGAGTGAACAGGTGGAGAAAAATTGCCTCTTTCTTCTTGTCCTCCACATTCATTCCCCTTCACTTGCTGTGGAAGCAGATAATGTTACTACTGTTGCTGCTACTGCCTCAGATTGAGCTACTGCCTCAGCAGTACTGTGCTGGCAAGTGGAACCTGTCCTAGTCCAGCATCACTTGTTAACCCCATTCCCACTGTGTCCATGGTTGTCAGTGGCACACTAGCTTGCTCCTCAGCATTCTGCTGCCCTTGCATCTCAGCAGCAGCAGGAATTAGAGCAGTTAACATTTCCTAAATTCCAAAATCTCACTGCTAGTAGTGTTGGTGATATCCATCCTCATCCTTGTCTCCCATTCCTTATCAATTTCTGCTAAAAAGGCCATCAATGTTTTTTCCACCCCAGCTTCTCCACCATCATCCCCACCACCACTAGTCCCTAAGTGCTGCTACTCTATTACAGACATTTCACTGCTGCTTGGAGGAGGTGATGAGCAATGTGAAAGAGGGTCCCCTTGCCATTTCTTTTTTTACATAAAGAAAGCAGATTGGCAGCAGTAGCAGCAAGCACAGGCAGCTAATCTGTGCTCCTGGTGGTGGTGGTATTAATTGTGTGCCTGGTCTCCCCCAACAACAGTTCTGGCCACTTAGTCTTCAGGATCATGTACCACTTGGACACTTAAGTGAAGGGAAGGGGAGGACTCCCAGGGTCAGAGGAATGGTGTGGGCTCCCAATACCTCCTTCAAATGTTTCCCCTACAACTCTGGTTGCTTCACCATTACTGCTACTACTAATTACAACCAGATCAAGTGTAGCCACAGAGTCTTCCTCCTCACAGTCATTAGTAATATGAGGATATTGTTGATTACCTCCTCCTTCACTCCTAAAGGGGAATTTGTTTTGGGGGTTTTCTTGACTGGCAGTTAATACAAAATAAATCAATAAAATAAAATGAGAAATTTGTATGTAAAGTGATAGACAGGAACCCCCTGACATAAGCCGCTACTGGGATAGTCTGATACTTGACGTGATAGAGTATTTTGTAGAGGATGATTTGTTAGATTTGTTGTTAGATGCCCAGCCATGAGGAAACATTCATTTGTAGGACTTAGAATTATTAGAGGGACATGCCCTGAAGAAACATTGATTTGTAGGACTTAGGCTTGTTAGGAACAAACCCCTGAAAATTGTTTATTTTTTTGTAGGACTAGGGTTTTTTTATTATATTTTTTTATAATTTTTTTTAAAGCACAAGCCGTGAGGAAAACAAAAATGCCCTACTGGCCTAGTGCCAGCAGGTTATGTCATATTGGCCAGTAGCCACTGGCAATTGTCAAATGCCCTGATGTAGATGTGGAATTTGTGACTGCTGTTCTTGCTGCTGCTGAGTTGTTTTAGCAGCAGAATAATTAGGCAGCTGAAAGGGAATGGATTCAACAACAGCAGTCACATGAGTGATGGATGATGAAGGTTCCACTTGCCATAACAAGCTCCAGTGATGCTCCTGAGGCAGTAGCAGCACAATAAGCAGCCCCCAGTATATATGGAGAAATGAAGAAGCTGGCCAATAATTCTTCTCCAATTGCCCCTCATCTAAAATCATGGGTGTGTTATTAGAATAGACATCAGCAACTGCAATTTGCACAGTGTGTGTGGTAAATAACACCTGGGAGCACAACAGTATACAAACACCATAACACAAGAACCCAAGTACTTCCTCTGTCACTATACTCCTTGTCCATGACACATGACAAATAGCTGACAGCTTAATAGTAATTATGAACCCTCCTACAACCATCTTAGCATATTCAGCAGGGTGGAATCTCCTCTGATTCCGTTTGATGCCCTGCTTGAGATTCTCCTCCACCACACTGCCATGTGTGATCAGTGTACCACACAGTGTGCAATGGGTGGACAGAGAGGATCCTAAAATCTACAGAGTGACTATCATTTTGCTGGGGAGGTAATGATGAACAAGGTGAATTGGCAGAAGATGTAGTTACCGTAGAAGATGATGGTGATGGCAAGCTAGTTGTTTCACTCATCATGGAACTTCCAGTCTCTGCCTGGGTTTCTCTATGCTTCTTCCTCTTTGATCTCCACCTCACCTCTTGTTGCCTTTCTGCAGAGTCAGGGGGTACAGCAACAGCAGTGCTTGATTTCTGTGGTTGGAGTTTGGCTTTAACATTTTTGAGATAAACGTCTGTTATCAGGGTGGTTGTGCGAAGGTGTGTTCCCTCCTTTCTCCTTCTCATTGACTTGACTAACTAACAGACTGCACTGTGCCTGCCCCAAGAGAAAAATAGACCCACACCCATGACTGGGTAGGAAACAGGTAGAGAAGAATGGCCTCTTTCTTCTTGTCCTTCACATTCCCCTTCACTGTTTGGGGTAAAGGATGATGTTGCTGCTGTTGCTACTACTGCCTCAGAACAAGCACTGCAACTAGGATCAGGAGTATTGCTGCTGCTGGCAAGTGGAACCTTTCCTTGTCCCGCATCAATTGTTGACCCCATTCCCACTGTGCCCACTGTGGCCTATGGCACACTAGCCTGCTTCTCAGCATCCTGCTGCCCTTGTTTCTCAACAGCAGCAGGAATTAGAGCAGTTGAAAATTCCAAAAGCTCACTGCTGGAGCTGGGGGTGATGCCCATCCTTATCCCTGTATTCCGTTCCTTCTCAGTTTCTGCTAATAAGCACCCCAGCTTCTCCACCATCATCATCACCACCACCACTAGTCCCTACATGCTGCTGCTCTATTATCACTGCTGGTTGGAGGAGAAGGCCAGAAATGTGACAGAGGGTCCTCTAATGTAAATCTTGCTATTTCTTTTTGACCTGAAGAAGGCAGATTTGTCAGCACGAGTAGCAGGCACAGGCAGTTGACCTGGTGATATTATTGCAGTGGTAACAGTTCTGCTTTCAGAGGAATGGTGTGGGCTCCCTTGACAGCTACAATTCTAATGCTGACAAGCTGCTGGACCTTTTAGTAGTAGTACTAGCAATGGCGGGTCTGCTTGGGGATGGCAAGTGTGACTTAGGGTCCCTTGCTGTCACACTTATCATCATCTCCCCCCCCCCGAGTATTACAAGACATTTTGGCAGCAGGGACAAAAATGGTGGCAGCATGGGTGGTAGCAGGCATAGCATGTCTAACAGCAGACACGGCACTGGTAGCAGCAGGAGCAGTACTGTCAACAGGCACAGCACTGGTGGCACTGGCAGTAGGGGCAGCACATCTGACAGCAGGCACAGCATATCATATAGCAGGTATAGCACATCTGGCAGCGGACGACAGCACATCTTGCAGCAGGCATAGGTAGCTGACCTGTCGTGCTCTCACTACTACTTTTTTCATCCCCCCTTGAAATTAATTTCCCCAAGATCCCTAGGGGTGATTTAGGGGGACTGGCCAGCATTGCTTCTATAGTGTTCACTTCTTCCTTAGACACATAAAGGTCCTTCTAGTTCCTCCTTTTATGTTTAGACTTTCTCATAGTGATAGCAGTCACTATGAACCTCAACTGCCTCAGTTTTGTCTCTAGATCAAATCAAAACAACACAGCATGTCTACCTCCCTCTGTATCTGCTTATATTGTGTTTTACATCCTGGAATACGTTGCGTTTTTATAGCAAAAAGGAGAAAAACATGTAAATCAATGGGCGTAAACTTTCTAGCCACTGAAAAAATGGCGAAGAATTTTGGCCAACGGATGAAAAATGCAAAGATTTTAATAGCTGTTTTTAAAGCAGATTTTCCTGCAAAAAAGCAGAAAACAGCGTGGTTTTCATTAGTTTTTTCCTGGGAACACGGCGGGACATTTCACCCACCCCTACTGATGGGTAAAGGGAGTTTATGATAGGGGCTCCTTTATAACCCACCCCCTTCACTCAACCTAAAAATATATTTATTTACTTACCTGACACATATTAATGTTTCACCTGGCCAATACTCCCTCAAGTTAGATGTCAGTGGAAATGGAAGTTTCTCGTCTTTCCAACACTAGCCTATTTATATAAATAATAGAATGCTCCTGTATTATTAGTTTATAATAACCTAGGTTTATGATGGATGATTGGTGATTGATTGGGGATCAGAACAGTAACATATAGGAACTTAATGGGAAGGGGAGAATCTCCCCTTTCTAATAATGGCAAATTTATGTGAGTGAGCATTGAGGGGGCTGAGATATGACCACTGATATTGTTGAACCCCTCTAGTTCAAAAACAAAGACTTTCTTTGTAGTATAATGGATGGTGCCATCTTTTGACATCACAGCTCATGCACTTTTATAATCCATTACGTCAGCCAGACTTGGGCACAGCAGAATGGAGGACCAGTCCCTGTATCCCACGTAACTCTAAAAATCCTAAGCTTTATCCAGTTGAATGCAGCTGACGTCTTGGAACATAACATCCACACTCTGATGGCTCCCAAGTCATCAGCACATTCAAGGGGTTAAAGGAGAACAATTCCCTTGAAATAAGTGCATCTACGCTGTTCAGTAGAAGGACTTGCCTAGGAATCTGTCCTTCAGAAAATATGCAAGTATATTTATTTACTGTTTTCTTTGTATTTGAACTCTTCTGTTATCTGTAACAGAATAGGGACATATTATTACACTGAGATTGATCATTCTTGTGTCCTATTTGATGGATGAGACTCCTCTCTCTCTCTCACTCTGTCTGTCTGTCTCTCTGTCTGTGTGTGTCTCTCTCTATGGATATATCATTGCAGTTGGTTTGCTCCAGAAGTGCTCCAGTTTTCTTAGTACACAATCTTCACTATTTTATAAATAATCCCAGTTTCTCTGATCTCCATCAATCCTTCCTGCCTTCCCTTATCTTAAACTTTATGCTTTCCTTGTGAAAATGTTCTTACCTGATACTGCTTACCTAATTTCCTCATCCACAAATAATCTGTTCCACACATACCTAACTTAATTGTTATTTCTGTGTCACATTTGCTCTGCTTTTATACTTCAATTTCCAGTATATTACCCTTAATTTCACTTTGTCATACAACTTGTAGTCTAGCACATGTACTGCTCCCAATGTGTGCATACATTATTGAAAAACATTATTCTGTGCACAGTGTTGTCTCAAATGTTAACCACTTGTTTTGCTGGTCCCTCATGCTGGTCCATGGGGACTCTACCATACCTTCATTTAGTCCTCCTTCCATAACCCTTACATTTTCCCCATGCCATTTAGTTTTCTCCTTCCCAGGACTATGCATCCTTACAATCAACAATATTTCATTAAACCCACTGACTATCAGATATCATTTCTTGCATTTAAGGCATTAACTGAAACATGCTGCTACATTACAGTTTAAACTCACGTTATAACATTTAACAATAAATGGACAAATGTTCTAAAAATTATTTTTGTTACTTTTTATAAAGTATGAATTGTAAAGATCTCAGCTTTTATTTATGTTTTCAGCTGTATCATGTGGTGTTGCACAGTCACCTGGAAATGGCTCTGTTTCTGGAAATGAATATACTTTAGGAAGTAAAGTGAAATATGAATGTAATGAGGGCTTCAGATTACAATCTAGCCAGCAATCAACAGCAATATGTCAGGAAGATGGCTCATGGAGTAATGGGGGCAAACCACCTGTTTGTCAACGTAAGTATAAAATATATTTTTCCCTTGCATTTTCAAATTGCTTGTCTTATACTCAAGATTCAGTAGAGGTTAATGTTCCCAGCAACTTAAGTGTAACAAAAATTGTTATGCTCTTTCATTTAGAAATATTGGCTATTTTCTTTTCTGTAAACCAATACATCATCTATGTTGCTCCTTGAATCTGAACTTCAAAATAAACATTCTAAGCAAGCAAGCCAGAGTGTTAACTGCTTTAAAATTTTACTGGAGCAGTAAAGTTTTATTCTGAAGGGTATTCCCACTGCTGGGAGATGCTTAATTCAAAATGTGTTACAGTTCAAGCTGTAATGATGAGGGTAATTTTGAAGTAAACCAACTGTGCCATGGAAACAAATACAAATTCTCATTATGAGACTTTTTCTCCTTTGTTTAATAACCTTAATTTAAGAAAGTTTTTTCCAAAGAAACAGAAAAACAAAATAGAACAATACTAACAAAGAGAGAAGGAAAGAAAGCAAAGCAAGAAAATCAAGAATAAAAAGGTGGAGGAAAAAGGAAGGACGTGACATCCAAAAGAACATTGAGTGGTTGGACATGAATTAAGTACCACATAAGCTGCACACCACAAAAGCAGTTGATAAAGAGCAACTACAGAGTCTGAGAAGTGTTGGTCATGGAACTATCTATCCACATTGTGAAGTACCTTTTATGTGGCATAATCCATAGGGAGCCTAGGTCGATGAGGTTTTCATTAAAAAATGGAACACAATTTTGTCTGAGTGCCCCAATCAATGCTGAGTATAAAAGAGAAACATATAAAGTCATTTAAAAATTTACTTTTGCTTCAGGAACAGACTTTGTAGAGATATGCTAATTTTGAAAAGGATAGCCAGAAAAAATTACAGAGTTTGGAGCATAATATCATCAGAAAATTTAATAAGGAGAGGAAAGACTATGTCAACACAAAGGTTTATACCTGACCTAGAGAGAGGCGAGAATGGAGGGCAAAACCAACAAGATATGGGATCAAGAACTCCATTCTATGCTCTGGATCATATATTAAGAGGGTCAGCTTTTCTAGTACATAACAGGACCACATTTATTCCAATCAGAGTACTCTTTCCCCTCTCTCTTCCCTACAGGGCAACTGAGTGAAAACTGTGGATGTCTTTTCAAATCCTAATACTGGGGAAGACAGGATATCCATCATTCTCAGTTGTGTTGAGGGGCATTTATAACAAGGGAATGCAGGGCAGCACAGTGGCTCAGTGGTTAGCACTGTTGCCTTGCAGCGCTGGGGTCCTGGGTTCAAATCCCACCAAGGACAACATCTGCAATGAGTTTGTATGTTCTCACTGTGTTTGCGTGGGTTTACTCCGGGTACTCCGGTTTCCTCCCACACTCCAAAAACATACTGATAGGTGAATTTAGATTGTGAGCCCCAATGGGGACAGGAACCAATATGAGTGTAAAGCGCTGCGGAATCTGTGTGCGCTATATAAATAAAGGATTATTATTATTAAAAAACAAATGAGATGATGATTCCATGGGAGGAAAAGGTCGAGGTCATCAGACATGGGGACAAGGCAGGGGGTTTTGAACCTCTCAAGTAGACAACTGATTTAGTGAAAAGTGAACATCTTTCCAAAGGTGTCACGGTTTGTTAAGACTCTCAGACGCAGAGTTAGGTAAAAACACAACTTTATTGAAAAGTTAATGCAGCCCCGTAGGGTATCATACACGCTCACACATATATCTTTATTAGACAGGCATACAATACAAATAGTAGCAATATTGGCTCTACTGGCCCTGCCAATATACCAGGCAGGGCAGCCAAAGGGTTGGAACTTGTGAGGTGAGGCTCTACCGGCCTTGCTAAGATACCGGGCAAGGCAGCCACTAAACAGGAGATAAGACTGGCTTTACCGGCCTTGCCAATACCGGGTAAGGCAACCCACGGAAACAGGACAGGCTCTACCGGCCCTACCATATACCGGGCAAGGCAGCCAATTGACGGGAGATAACACCGGCTCTACCGGCCTTGCCAATACCGGGTAAGGCAACCCAAGGAATAGGACAGGTTCTACCGGCCTTACCAATACCAGGCAAGGCAGCCCATAGACAGGAGATAATGGCAACCACTCGCCTAAGTGACTGGAAGGTGGAACAACAGTCACTATGATGAAAATGAGGCTAAGTCAATAAGTAGGCCGCCAGCAGCAGAGATAGTAATGGATGTGGAGCTCACCAGTGCTCTCACAGATGGAACGCCATAACACTATAGTAGCAACCGAGTGTGCATGGAGCGAACCAGTACCCAGTACGAGCAACGCAAACAATACTGCAAGACAGCCGGGTGGCTTAACCCCCTTAAGGAGTGAGCAATTCTGACCTTTTTGACTATGTCTTTGTTCAACAGTGTTTTCCCTCTTAGGCTTTTATTCCACCCCCATAAATGATATACTGTTTTTTTACAAACAAACAGGGCTTTCCTTTGATACCCTATTTATATGGATAACCCACCATTTACTTTATTAAAATTAAAGAAAAATGTAAAAAAAATTAAAAAAAACCCACCATTTTTGTTTTTTCTCTTGGGGTCAATTGGGCACAAAGGGTTACATTTTTATGGCGACTGCATGAAAGGTATGACCACTCAGTACCTACAAAATGCACAGTTTAAAGTGGCCACTGTCCCCCCCGGGTGAAAATCCCCATGTCCCTTTTTCCCACCCTATTTTCCCACTTTTTTGATCATTACATTTGGCGGTGTGTGTAAGTGTATTACATGACTCCACAACAATCACACTTCCAATTTTGTTTCTTGAGACGTTTTTTTAAAAAATAAAATATTTTATTTGTAAAAAAAGTGTGTTGTTTTTATTTAAAAAAAAAAAAAAAAGTGTATTTAGCAGGTCAGAAATTGACCTGCATCTAGCCATCCTCCTGCACCAGCAGTGAAGGGGTTAACACCCCCAGCTGCTGTATTTTTTATTTCCACTAGGTGTCTCCTCTCTGCTTCTCTGTCCCTTACTTTGATGTAAGGGACGCATTGGCAGAGAGGAGACACTAGAGGCAGTAAGTAGCACTGCCTCATTCACTGATTTAGAATGTCGGTACATGTGATCGCTGACGCAGCGATCACATGACCTGGCACAATCGACAGAGGCTGAGACTGAACGGTCCGGTACTGGACCGCTCAGTCTCAGCCTGGAATGAATGGTAGCAGCGTGCACGGCGGCATGCTGCTACCATTTAACACTTGACGTACCAGGACCGTCACTGGTCCTTAAAGCAAATTTACCCTTGACGGTCCTGGTACGTCAAGGGTCGCTAAGGGGTTAAGGAGCGAACCAGTACCCCGTACATGGAACGCTAACAATACTGAGACAGCCGGGTGGCTTGAGGAGCTAACCAGTACCCTGTACGTGGAACGCTATCAATACTGAGACAGCCGGGTGGCTTGAGGAGCTAACCAGTACCCTGTACGTGGAACACTATCAATACTGAGACAGCCGGGTGGCTTGAGGAGCGAACCAGTACCCTGTACGTAGAACGCTATAATACTGAGACAGCCAGGTGGCTTGAGGGGCGAACCAGTACCCTGTACGTGGAACGCTAATAATACTGAGACAGCCAGGTGGCTTGAGGCGCGAACCAGTACCCTGTACGTGGAACTCTATCAATACTGAGACAGCCGGGTGGCTTGAGGAGCGAACCAGTACTCTGTATGTGGAACGCTATCTATACTGAGACAGCCGGGTGGCTTTAGGAGCGAACCAGTACCCTGTATGTGGAACGCTATCAATACTGAGACAGCCGGGTTGCTTGAGGAGCGAACCAGTACCCAGTACGTGGAACTCTAATGATACCGAGACAGCCGGGTGGCTAGATGAGCGAACCAGTACCCTGTACATGGAACGCTATCAATACTGAGACAGCCGGGTGGCTTGAGGAGTGAACCAGTACCCTGTACGTGGGACGCTATAAACACTGAAACAGCCGAATGGCTTGAGGAACGAACCAGTACCCTGTACGTGGAACGCTATCAATACTGAAACAGCCGAATGGCTTGAGGAACGAACCAGTACCCTGTTCGTGGGACGCTATCAATACTGAAACAGCCGAGTAGCTAGATGAGCGAACCAGTACCCTGTACATGGAACGCTAACGTACTAAGACAGCCGGGAGGCTAGAGGAGCGAACCAGTACCCTGTACGTGGAACGCTAACATACTGAGGCAGCCAGGTGGCTAAAGGAGCGAACCAATACCCTGTACGTGGAACGCTAACATACTGAGGCAGCCAGGTGGCTAAAGGAGCGAACCAGTACCCAGTACGTGGAACGCTAACAATACTGAGGCACCCTGGTGGCTGTCAAGCAACCAGTACCCGCGTACTGAACAACCGGCAAGATAGAAATGTCACCAAGGCGACTCAGGAATGTCAGATGACTGAAGACGAACTGGAACGGAACCAGCAGATGGAAGCAGGAACCAGCATGCAGACGATCAACTGGAATTAGGAACGACAGCAGAGACTGGCAGCAGGAAGCGGAGGCTCAACCGGATCAGAAGGAGGCAGGAACTACTCGACTGGAAACACTGGAACAGGTAGAACACATGTCGCAGGAACACAGCAGAGGCCCAGGGTACTCAGGAACAAGGTGTAGACTTGAACAGCATAGAGACAACATGAAAGGGCAACCAAAGGGTGCCCAGGCTAGGTTTAAATAGGCAATACAGGGCGGGCTGAAGGCAGCCAGCCAATGGAGAGCCCCCTACTGGTGATAGACACAAAAAGAGAGCAATCACGGGCACCGTGATAAAAGGCCTGAGATTTTCCCCTACCAGACATTTCAATCTCCTTAAAGGGATAGTAATGTTTCCTAATAAAAGCAGCTCTAATTAATCATCATAGTATTTGGACTTTAGAGAGTGTTATTTCAATTCTGTCAGAGTTGTAGTTCAAGAGTAATTCAATGACAAAATATTCCCCTCCCACCCCTTTTACTGATGTAATACTGCTCAGCCAGAGCAGAAGGGAGGTACCCAGGTAGATTGTAGAGAGGGACAATCTTCAATTAAGATAAGGAAGAAACCTGAAAAACTTGTCAAGTGGGGAAGGGCTTTCATTATTCTCATAGGAAGAACATTGTCCCCTGCTGTTATCTGTCTGGTCTATGGACTGCATTCCACATCTGAGAAGAGATGGCTTACACTAGGTAAAAGGGGCAGGAGTGGAAACTTTGCTTGTGAATAAGACTTATATCGTTCTTCATGTTTTTTGTAAAGCCTACAAAATAAGTATTACTATCCTTTTAATACCATCTTAGCTCAATCATTTCATGAGGAGGCTGATATTTATTGAATTCTTTGGAGATCAGTCTGTCACCCTCCTCAAGTGAAACAGAACGTAATCTGGGTGATATTTGGACACTGAAACTGTGAGTATTGCGACATCTGCCGTCGTCTTCTTCTTGCTGATAGATTTTATCCATCAGCGGTGATTTTTGGATACAGAGGTTTGTGCCTCACTACTCCATCTTCCATCAGGCCCTATATATACTAGAGAACAGGATGTATCTGAGTCTTTTTTCTTATCTTTGCCTCGTACATGAGAAAGGAAGAGTAACCCTGAGGTCACTTGTACAATTGGGTCTCCTTTGGTGCAAAAGAAATGGGGCTATAACAGTAATCAGATTTTTATCCGGTGCAGTGTAGGGGTCATTTTATTTATGTCTTTCAGTCTTTTTTTTATAAATATAAAAGTTTTTTATTGAGGACAAAGTAACTGTACATATCAATTATACAATACATTATTTAGTTATAGCATAGGTGTGCCAGAAGTTTCCATCTCCTGTATGGAACTGGTTACATGTGTTCTATTCTCTTACACCCATTAGGTATAATGAGAGTGGTAAATAATATGTTCTATGTAGTATTTTCAGCTGAATCAGGTGGTGTCTAGATGTGGCAGCCAACTCCTGTTGACTCCATTTAGCCCAATCCCACTCCAAATCTTCCAACACCCCAGATCTGTCTCCCACCAACTAAGATCTCTCTTCCACCTCTCTTTTAGATTAGCATTGTCAGTATGAGTGAGCTTTTTTAGCCATGTATAGAAAAATTATATTGGTTTTCATGGATTTTTATCAGCGAGTGAGGATTTTAATGAAAATCTACTAATTTGTAGAGGACACCGAGGCCATTGAGCCTGGGTGGTGTGTATTAACTGAAGGTAAGAATATAATAAGTGATGAGGAATACCAAATTCCTCCTGCAATTGTTGGAATACTCCATCAACAAATAATTGTTCTACATGTTTTATACCCAGTGCACTCCATATGTGACCAATGTCCAAATCTCTAAAGTGCTGTAACCCACACCCCTCCACAAACATATCTCAGGATCCACTGTAAAGCAGACAACAATTTGCCACAGTTTGGATAAAGGAGCTGCAAATTGCACAAATTGCTGGTGTCGGATCATAGTCCCATTATTATCAAATGCTTTAGAGCATAACCTGGTCGGAGTCTCAAGTTTTCAAGCAATTGAAAGGTATGTGTGATCTTAGTATTAATGTAAGGGATTGTGAACTAAACTTGAGATGCAGTATAGTAGCTGGAAGGGAAATACCCCCCTCCTCTCTTGGTCTCTTAAGGGTGGCCAACTTTATCCTGGCTCAACCCCCCAACCACAGGAAAGAAGTTAGTATACTATCAAGTCTCCTAAAGTACCTCTAAGGAATAGAGAGTGGGGCACCCTGAAAAATTTATAAAAATTTTGGGTGAAAAACTATTTTAATCAGGTTAGTATGGCAAAGCAAATTTATAGGTTGGCTATGCCAGGTTGTAAGTTTATCCTGTAATAAGACCAAGAGAGGTTCCAGATTGTCTGCAAGATACCTCTTTGGATTCGTTACCACCTTCAGACCCAAGTATTTAAATGTGTCAGTACATTGCATGGGTTTGGTCACTAAAGTCTGGTCCTACATCAGTGGATTCACCATCATAATAGAAGATTTATCCCAATTAATTCTGAGTCCAGAATATTCGCCAAATGATTGTACAACATCGAGATGAGGGAACCGTCAGTGTCACCCAGGAAGGAGAGCATGTCATCTGCATATAGCACTAGTTTTTCTTCTCTGTGGCCAAGCAAGAAGCCCCTGATAATCACATCCATTTTTATTTTAGCTGCCAGCGGTTCCAAAGTAAGAGCAAATAATCCCAGTGATAGAGGACATCCCTGTTTCGTACCCCTGCCCAGAGGAAAAACTGTCAGATGTGTGCTTACTCGTAAGTAACACAGTATCCTAGCTTTAGGGGCAGAATATAAGAGTTGGACCCATCGAATAAATGTATCACAAAACCAAATTTTTTGAGGATACTCCACAAATATCCCCATTCAACTGAGTTGAACACTTTATATGTGTCCAGTGAGATGAATGCTCTATTCCCCAGGTTATCATGACTAGTCTGAACATGATGAAAAAGGTGTCTCGAGTTATGAAATGTCATTTTCTTCTGCATAAACCAATGTCTTTCAGTCTTTAGTAGAAAAGAAACTGAGGGTCTGTCTAGTAGTAATACACATAATCGAACAGAGGGCTTTACAATCCCTGGCAGCTGATAATAATTCAATAGTGATCTGTAATGGAGTCAAAGGAGTTAATATTTTTGTTTTAGGAATCCTTAAAACAGCTTAGGGATGCGGAGGCTTATTCCCTACTTAATAGGGAGGGACCATACAAGGTCTTATTCTAAATTGTTGACAACATTGGTGGAAGAGGGTGTTTCTTTGGATGTGGTAATCAGTAGGGAGTCTGATTTTTTGACTGTACCAATCCAACTACTCTAATTTTTTGGAACCTCTCCAAAAGTTCACAAGAAAGAAAAAAAACCCTGTAGGTAGACTGATAGTATCAGGTATAGCTTCACTAAATGAGCACTTAACCAAATGTGTAGACACATATTTACAACCCCTTGTGTTACTATTATAAAGTTATACTAGGGACTCATGCACATATACTCATATTTTTGTCCAAACTTAAGATAGAAGAACATTTTTTGTGGGTGTCAGTGGATATTACTTCACGCTACTCCCTGATCCCATGTAATTAGGATTTACAAGCGATCGAACATCATCTCAACACTTACCGCTCATATTTGGCAGATCTTAATATCTTCCTATATATCAGAGGAGCCATATTGGTAATGGTAAGTGTGTTATAGATAATGAGAAGCCAAATATTTATAGAGATTAAAGTCATATTTAAGAGTCTAAAATATTTTTCGTTGATTGCCACATACTAATTGGGTGAGATATTGAATACCTTGAAGGTAATCTTGTATGTTATACTTCATTTTATCTTTATTTTATTTTGTAAGCATTAAAAAAAATACGAAGAAAGATGTAAGTTTTATCTCTTAAACCTTTATGGTTGAAGAGATATTCACAAGCAAAGTTTCCCCTCACTGACCAAAATGGTCATGTCTGCCATCTAACTGTCAGACTTGGAATCCGGTCCGCAGACAGGCCGTGGCTCTACAGCAGAGCTGAGAGAGATAAAGGTTTGAGAGATAAGACTTATATCGTTCTTCATGTTTTTTTAATGCCTACAAAATAAAATAAAGATAAAATGAAGTATTACTATCCCTTTAAAGGGATAGTAACACTTCGTTTTAACTTTATTTTATTTTGTAGGCATTAAAAAAACATGAAGAATGATATAAGTCTTATCTCTCAAACCTTTATGGTTTATGAGATATTCACAAGCAAAGTTCCCCTCCCCACCCCTTTTTCCTAGTGTAAGCAATCTCTTCTCAGATGTGAGTCTGGTTGTATGACAGTACAGATAACAGAAGGGGACAATTTTCTTTGTATGAAAACAATGAAAGCCCTTCCCCCCTTGACAAGTTTTTCAGCTTTTTCCATTATCTGAATTGAAGATTGTCCCTCTCTGCAGTCTACCTGGGCATCTCCCTTCTGATCTCGTTGAACAGGGGGGGGATACTTTGTTTGTGAATATCTCTTAAACCATAAAGGTTTCAGAGATAAGACTTATATCATTCTTCATGTTTTTTTAATGCCTACAAAATTAAATAAAGTTAAAATGAAGTATTACTATCCCTTTAAGAAAATAAGGCAGTCTAGTGTTCCTCCAGAGCAGGGTGTTAAATGACAAGTCCTTGTAAATTTGCAGAAACATACTTAAGGCTTCCTACCAAACATCTGCTGGATGTGGAGTGACCCACAAGCAAGAGGAAAATGGTTTGAGGCCAAAAAGTTGGCCAGAGCAAAGCCATCAAATTACATGGGCTTATAGGGCTTCATATTTAAATATGGGTTGGGTGTTACCCCAGATTAGGCCTTGGGATCATAATAAGAAAGTTTTGTAATATGCACAAGAATTTAGGAAGAAATAGCACCTTAATATAATTATTTCCTTATAATGGGAGTAAGAGTCATGAGGATATGTTTTTAAATTAAAGGAAAGATGACAAGGGCCAAATTGAGCATATCAAATGAGTATGGTCTCTAAGAATGTGGATATCGAGCTATTTAAAGAAAGGGTCCACTTTGGGGGGCCTAGAAAGTCATAGTCATCTGGATCAATCAGAAGCAGAACTAATTTCATCCATTTGACCTGAAAGCCCAAGAATGGTGATCAGGAGGGGAGAAAGAGGCTAACCTGTGTTATACTCCTACACAATTCAAAAGGTTTAGAAACCAAGCACTTGGTTCTGACTAAAATCTTTGATGCCTGATATAGGATTTTGACCTATTTAAGAAACATAGGACAAAAGCTAAGACAGCTTATCACCTTCTACAGAAAATCCAGCTCCACCAAGTCACAGGCCTTTGCAGAGTTAAATCCACCTGGAGCCAGAATTGGAGTGGGGAACCTGCAAGTTTAAGAATTGTTTTAGGTTTATGTCTGTTGATTTACTTGTCATAAACCCCATTTGATCAAGAGGAATAATGTCAAGTATTACGCATTCATGTCTTATAGCTGTTTTAAGATGGATTTTAACATCATTATTAAGCAGCAACATAGGTCTATAAGAATCACTTCACCTGCTTAGGGATGACCACAATAAGAGTCTCATAAACGTAAAGGCTAATTGATGTGTTTCAAGACATTTAAGTGATGAAGTTAGTGAATTTTTTATATCGTCTCAAGAGAATTACCTTAAGTCTATGAATATTGCCATTTGGAAATTAAATTATAGTATTCACTATCTTATCAAGTTCATCCTGTAAAGGGTTACTCTACCTCAATTTCAAGCTATGGAAAACAATAGTGTCTACAAAGGCAGAGAGCTGTTTCAGGGTATAGTCAAGAGTACAGGTGCCAAAAGAAACTGGGTCTGATATGACAGACCACTGCTCAGTAAAACTTGCAGAATACTGAAGAAGGGAGTAGTGGCATATGACAGAAAAGCTAGATTTGACAATTTTATCAAAAATAAAGTGTTCTTTCTGATCTGGCCTCTGGTAAGTATTACCTGTAAGAGAGAAGGAGACTGTCAAGTCAGCTAAGTGTGATGTGTAAGTCTTGCTACATATATATATATTGTAAAAGTACTCTCACTGCTGAGAGATTTATATTTCCAGAGTTATTACAGTTTAAACCTATGTTTTTTTACATTAGCAGTGCCCTCTAGTTGTCAAATTCTAATTAGTTTTTCTGTTAGATTCTAATGGAGAGGAAAGTCAGAGACATACAGTTCTCCATAGAATGTCATAGCAACTGCCTGTCACTTCCTGTCAGTTAGAACTATCAGGAAGTAAACACTGTAAATTCACTTCCTGATTATTTGAACGGCTATAAAATTTGAGCAAAACATCTGACACCAGTTGGAGTGACCTTGTTTTATTCAGCAGGAAAATGAAAAAAGAGTCATCTGAACCACCTTGCCAAAGATCCCCTCAGGTACCTGTTTGTTTGTCAAGTGTTACATTTATGTTATAAATCATACAGGGGGGACTTGACATAAGAACAGAGTCACCTCAAGGTCGGGTTGCATAAGTGGAATAAAAGACTTTAGTGACCCAATGCCAACAATTTTTGGCCAACCAAGAAAGACTACATGGGGGGCATACTTGCATAGGTATGCACATAAGACTTATGTTAAATTTAGAATTTAAACTCTATATATGTCCAGTATACAGTTTAAGTTGATAAAGGTCATTGCACAAATAAATAAGGAAAATGCTCAAGACCAGGCAGTGAGACAGTGGCTCAAAGGATGTCATAATTGCTGACCCAAAAGGAAGAGATTACCACATATGTGCAAAAAAAGTTAGTGGAAAGTATGGATTCAGACTGATTGAAGGGGAAAGCAGCAGAGGATGTAGAACCAAGGCCCAGCGACATTATCTTATAGTTAGGATTTCTTAGTACATTTCATAAGGATTTTGTTGCTTTCTCAAACAGTTCTTTGTCTCCTTGAATTTGTTTATCTACCTTTGAGTAGAAGAGAAAGATGTCATTACCTTCAATGAGGCCCTTTAGCTGAGCCAAAGAGAATATTATCTCAGTCCTAATCGTTAACCCTATGAGTGCCAGAGGTGTACACAAGGCATTGCAAAGCACTCAAAGGGTTAAGTAAATGAGCAATCATGGTTAGACAAAGGTAAACCAGGTAGGGAAACCTGGGAGAAACTACATGTGTTCTTTCAGTGTTGGAGATGGAAGACAGATCATCTGAGCCCAGGTGTGTTTTTTATTCAGAATTCCAAGAAGCAAACCAGATCTTTGCCTTCAGCCCTTACCAGGAGACCCATAACAGAGATGTTACTGTGGAGCAGACATTTTCCAGCTAATCCAACTTGGCATGGAGGGTAGGCACCTTTTGTTTGAAAAAAATAAAATCTGTGGCCATGGCATTTTCCAGGTCAGATATTTACCTCTCCACTTTCATCTTGGAGAGATCTTCTCACATCAAGGTCATCTCAGCCTGAATTATAGACATTTTTGAGGATTATGAGGCCTGACATCTAGAAATAGCCATCATAATTTCCTGAAATTGAATATGCTCAGCAGCGACTTCCCCAGTGGGTGATGATAGTTTTGTAGGACCCTGTGAGTGTTGAGGAATATACACAGGGGCAGCAGGGCTCTTCCTTTTATATTTATGTGGTGCCTTTTTGGAGCCATGATGCAAGAAGGTTGCAGCACAAGAAGAGAGAAAGAGCCACTTTTACAGAGGGAGCAAAAGTATTGAGGTGGGCCTCAGTTGGGTATGGGCATGGGGACTCCATCACAACATCATTAAATACCACCTATACAGGGGTAAGGAGAAAAAACATGGAAAATTGGGAGAAATCAATGAATTAAGAAGGGATGCAAACAAAGTATTACAAGGGCACCAGGAAGCACTCCACAAAGGGTCCATAAAGCTGTAAAAGCAGTATAGTGACAAATGTTGTAAATAGACAGTTTGAACCAAGATGTACTATGCAGGGCAGGATGTCTGGTACACAAACACAATGTAGAGGAGCATTAAACCGATCCTTGCAGTAAAATTTTGGATACATGACTAGTAGAGCCAAGAACTCGGAATCTGCTATAGATTCAATAAGCTATTTAGTAGGGGTGGGCAAAAAGTGAGAAAAATTTCCTGCATGACTTTTTGCAAAAAGTGGCCAATTTTTTGCATTTTCCACGAAAGTTTTCTCCTTTTTTGCAATGCAAAATTTTCTCTTTTTCGCCGATTTTACAAAATGTTTGCCTATATTTTGTATAGGTACAATATTTCCCACTGCAATATTACTTCTTCTGAGGACTGTAGTGGAGAAATAAGTAGCTTTGTCCTTTTACAATAACACTAACTGACTTTGGCACATATTCATGGTGATGTAAAGAGATACATATAAAAAAATAAAGTACAACCTACAGTGTGGCAGATGTGTATGGTAGTGGTGGTGGGGGACTGGCGATGTGTGTATGAACACTATATAAATATATATATATATATATATATATACAGCAGTTTTTACCATTATCATGTTTATGTCAAATGTAAGCTATCCTTCTTACATTCTTCTTACATTACTGATACACATTACTTATTGGTCATAGCACTGGTGCCAAGTCTGGTAGATGGTAGCAATCCTTCTAATATCCCTCCTCCTCAACATAATCTGTGCTTCTGTAAATATATTTGTCTTGGCTTTCTTTGTCATGTGTGGATTCTGTTACTTTATACTTAGATTATATGAGATGTTGATTCATTTTTAAGAGTGTTAGTCTCCCAATATTGCTGCTTGATAGCTGTGTCCTGTGGTCATTGACAATGTAACCAGCTGCACTGAAAACCCGCTCAGACTCAAAGCTTGCTTGAGGATAACTAAGGGATTCCATTGCAGTTAGGGTCAATGCTGGATACACACACACACATCCTTTTCACTATGCTGTCTAGATGTTTTTTTCTCCACTTAGAAAATTAGAGAAAATGTTAGTGTGGTGGAGAAAAATGTTTCTTCCCATTGGTTTCAATGCAATGAGCTAGGCAAAAAAAGTGGAAAAACTGCACTTTTCGTGGGAAAATTTTCCCCAAGCAGGAAGTTCCATTATTTGATGATATTGATTTGAGGTTAAACTTTTCACCCATCCCTAATGTTTAATACAGGATGGAAGGGTAAATAACAAGCTGTGGGAGGTTGCCCATTTCAGTTAGAGGATAGAATATCAAGATCCCAGAGTATGGAGAGTAAATAAGTACAGGAATAACAAACTCCCTTTGCTGTCTAGTAAAAGTAGCAGGGTGGTTGGGCATGGCATGCAAGATCATATGATAAGTTTTTCATATCGAAAAACAAATACATGGAGATATCACTCAAACTGTTTCTTTTGCTCTGCAATGAACTCAAGAAACAGAGGAGACAATGCAGTTAACCTGTATGTGTGAAGAGGGTGTTTTGGGGAAGGTGGTCACTGTAGGTTCAGGCAGGGCCCTAGGTGACTCTTGCATATCAGTTACGCCTGCCTGATTCAAGGAGAAGGTATATAGTGTTCCTCCTAGTCCATCCCAGCCATATGGTGCTCCTCCATGCACTAAAACAGGGCTATCTACACTTTCAACATGGAGATGTAGCCAGCATTGACCAGATATTCTGCTTATGTACTAAAACTCCAACGTAGCCTTTAGTATATAAGTGAACACCTTGCACTGCACATAGAATAAGCAGGTCCATACTCCTACACTGTGCCAGACTCAATCCTCCTATTCTTAGTACATGTAGCTTATTATTTACAAACACTACACCAGTCCATCTTACTTGGGGTATGGTCTTGTGCAGAAAGCAAAATATGTGCAATTTGTGAGCCTGTCAACTGCACCTCAGGGGATAAACAAAAATGTCTACATTTCCCTGTGATTCAAAGGGTAATTATAGCTTTAGGAATAAATGGCTCTTAATATGCTTATCAAAGGCACGTATCTACGTAGATGACCTTCTTATAACAGTCAAGTATGTATATATTATTATAAACTAGTTGAAGAGCCCATTACACAGCCACAGTGCCACTGGCAGCCAGTCGCAGGGCAGTCATGCGCAGTAGAGACTGCCCGCGCCACAGCTGATACAGAGCTGGATGCTCTGTATAAGCCGCGGTGCGGGCAGTCTCTACTGAGTATGACTGAAGCACACGCAGCAGTCTCTACTGCGCGTGGCTGCATCGTTACACACGTTTTAGCAAATTATTATATAGGATATGCTTAAATATTATTTGAATAGTATCTGAAGTTGCCTGAATGTCCTGTGTATAGGGGGTTAAGGAAAACTTTGCACTCTGGACTCTTCAGTACCCAACAACAATCACTGTTCTTACCCCTGACTGACTCTTCCACTGCACAAGTATTTGCTTTTTGCATAACGCCTAATATTAGGGCACCGGGGAGGGTCGGAATAAATATATTAACAGACACTTCAAACTGAAAACAGTGGTCTATTGCACACATTCACCTTTATCTGTGGAGTCCCTTTCCATTTTAAGGGACTCTACTTTCACTGGTCAGTCCTTCTCAGCTTGTTTTAACCCTGGCCTGCCTAGCAGGAATATTGATGGGTATTGATGGGTACTTTGTTACATTACAAAGCCTTATATTTTTGTGTACCCTATTTTATGTCGTATTTCATGTTTTTTCATGTTCCCCTACACAAAGCTTACAGTTTCACAGGTAGAACCTTCACTGCCTTTTTATCTGTATGAACCTGTCTATTGTTTGTATGAATTTCTCCCAAAAGAACAGAACTGTGAAATGTCAACACTTTATATATAATCAATACTAATTTTACACTACTTTACTTGAAAATACAATTGCTCATAAAGACATTGTCAGTTTTCAGATTCCAATAAATTATAAATATGCTGGAACTGTATTAAATGTGAACTTCCAGTTTTACAAATGTATATAACTGTTGCAAAAATATCACTGTAGACAGGCTAATTAACAAGTTAGAATACTCTGGGAGCTCTGAAGCTGAGCTAAGGGGACAGCTGATAGAAAAGGGAAATCTTTCATCATTGGCTGCAGACTTTATTCCAACTGACATTTTTGATTGCTTTTTTTTTGTTTGCCAACCTGCAATATATCTCCCATGTTCATGAGTCCAAGTAATATATTTTAAAACTTTCTAATGACTTATGTCTGCTACTTTTCTAAATATGACATAAAAATTGTATTATTATACTCTCCGAATTCTGAAAATGAGGGGTTTTATATAATGCAAAACAGTGCAGCTTGCCTTTATAAATACTTTTACTTTCTTTATTTCATTTTCTACATATTTTTCTCTTTCCAGACCACTAAAATAATGTTGTCATTACTTTTAATTTATATAAACTTCAGCATGGACAACTACATTCATGGTAATAGTCCACTAACAAACCAGAAAATTGCACAGAGGCTCATGGAGAACTGGCACAATTCTGGAGTAAACTAACTACACCGTATGGAACAGAAAAAATGTCCCATCAATTTAAATAAGGATTTTAACCCCTTGCGTCCTATGGAGGTTGTCATTGCATTGCAATGAATTAGAGACATCATTTAAACTAATGGGAATTTGGGGATGTTTATTTGTCCTCTACGATGTAGCTTGTTCCAAAATTGTACCACTTGCCCTTAATACATCAACTTCACTGCAATTATATGTTCTAAATCTAAATACTCTCATGACACAGAATATAGTGATTAGACAAACTTCCTATTTGCATTCTATCAAATGCTCTCTCAAATGCATGAAAATTCATAGTATTCTCACTCTTCTTTGAGCCTTCTGAGGATGTGGTGCTTGAATGAAGGTTATTCAAAGATACTTTACCACTCTTGTATCAATACTATTGCTCAGCCTAGCATGCCTCAAGAAATCTCTAAAATGGTTTGTTGGCTTCAAGACCTTATTAAGAAGTCTTTTAGATCTTTAAGAACTAGTCACCAAGACTAATACAGGCTTTCAACCACTACTACTACAATCATACCCCATGGGTATTTCTGAGACTAGCTCTGAGGAGTCTCTAGAACTGGGTACAGAAAGGATTCTTACTTATTTCCTGTCGATTGTATGGACACATTGATTGAAGGTGTACATTTATCTATGGACACGAATAGGATAAAAGCTCATTCTTGATGAAATGTTTATGGGAGCTCATTTTGTTTCCTGCACATTAAGCCACTATCATTTAACAAGTATGGCACAGTATTCTTCTGATAAAAGATACTTCTTTCCCAAGAAACTGATGGTCTTATTCCATTTTGTCTCTAAAGACACAATATAGTGGGATAAAAGTACTTGAAGTAACATAATTTCCGAGCTTCAATCTCAGTGCAATAAACTTGACTGAATTATAAATTTCTCTCACGCTGGTACTATACCCCCACTACACTGCACGCAATGCATCCATCTCAACCCCCTATCTGTTGGAGATGTTCTTTACATAGAGGTACACTACTCCACATCTGGTGGGATTGTCCTATCATTAAACCATTTTGGTCTAAATGTATTGACCAGATAAATCAACTATTAACAATTTTGATCCCTCCTAAACTGGAACATGTACTCTTATACTGGAATTTGCCCACTGTTCCATCTACACAGAGTATTTTGCTATTCAGCATGCTGAATGTTGCTAAAACCTTCATCTTCCAACGGTGGAAGTCGACCAATCCACCCACAATGTCACAATCTAAGATTTGCTTCTCTTCCTCCTCATAGATTTCTGACCACTCAAGTTCCCCTCCACAGTCTGAAGAGAACATTTCAAGAAAATTCAAGAAGAGGGTAATATATGATTCATTGTTTTAATCATCAAAGCACCCAGGGAGCTTCAGATTAAAACCTATAAACATTTGAAGATGGAAGGCATCAAGTCAGCTGTAAACATCTTGGAAGGAGATGCCATGGCTACCATAGACTTGCTAGATGCTTACCTGTGTATTCCTATATGTCCTTAACAATTGCCATCAAGGATGAAGAGGAATGTTGTCACTAAGAATGGGTGAAAAGTATTTTTTTTCTTTTAGTGGAAAAAGCCAAAATGTTCTTACTGTTGCTGAAATTTTTGTGGATAGAAAACCCAATAAAATGTAAAATTTCTGCAACACCAATGGAATTCCTGTGAAAACATGGGAATTAACAACCAGGTTTTGTATGGTCACAAGAGTTCCAGGTACAATATTATAGAAACATCACCCCATGCTGCAAAAATGTGGTAATCTGTATGCTGTCTGTGTACACGCTCTATCTGTAGTTTGTACACTGGCCACTTATGAACATATCTGTGGTCAAGTGAACTTTATTGCCATATGTTGTTTCTAGCCCTTTGCCTATAACAATAAACACCTGCTTGTACAACTCTGACACAACAGTTCTTGAAAAATAACTGGCTTGTGATATGCCAGCAGCTTGTGGACTGACTCTGGACAAGTAAAGGTGCCTAAAAATACACAATCATCCTGAAAATCATTATCAGCATTGTCACCACTTCCAAGTCCAACGACACAGAGCCACACACACTATTACTGAGAAATCAGAAGCATCTATGATGAGTGTTTCTGTTCCTGTTGGAAGGGCAGACCCTTTGGCAACTAGTATTCCAATTGCAACATCTATCTCCAGTAGTAGTAGTAGTAGACCCTCAGGAACCGCTCAGTGAATGAAGTCTACAATATGATGATACATCACTCACAATCCAAAAGCTAAACATGTTGTTATCTGTTGTCTGTGTAAGAAGCATGTGAGGGGGAAAAGCAGTCTCACTGAGATCCCACCTGAAGCACAACCACAGATCTGATTGGGAGACACACCATCAAACCGACAGATGTGCCAAAATTAGAAGCATAAGAAGCTCTCCTGAAAGTTGTCAGGTCCTGGGGCACATAATAGAGGTAATGTTGTTGTGTTGGAGGCTATGCCAAGATTTCATTCATTTGAAATAACACCTATGGCTCCTGCTGCAGAGTAATATGACTCAAAGTTTTATGTAGGAGATTAGAAGTTTGTAGAGTTCCCACACCTGCCACCTCTACCATCACCCCCTCCACTTCCACAAGTCACATTGTTAAAGGAATAAAGTTATAGTTCTTCCACTGTGTACTGCCATCCAACACTTACTGTGTTTTCCTATTCCTGAGGAACTATTATTTATTGCAGAATCACTATTACAGGGGATAGATGTTATCATAGTAATAGTAAGGGACTGGTAGAGTTAAAGTGATATGTTTATGGGCTAATTAAGTGGCTCTAAGATACAAGCTTTCAAGACACTTTAGGTATCTTCTTCAGGCATATTTAGAATAAAGGCTGAATACAACATTTTAATAGTAGGCTGATGTGGGGCTTCACCTCCAACAGCAGCAGTAGCACTCATAACTAGGGTTGATGATATTAACCTGTATTGCTGCTTTGTCAATAGTGAGTGGGACTTGCAGCTTGGACTTAAGTGTGCAATTCTGTTGTATAAAATAGATGGAGGCAATCTAGCTGAATAGTATGCATTATAATGTATTTATCTCTTTGGCTGCCTATTAATCTGCTACACCACTTATGCTGAGAGACACACTTTTCCTTTATAACTACTAACTTTGAAACATTATGACATATTATTAGGTGCCGTATATATGGAGATGAAGTATGGATTACTATTCTTTATTAACCACTTTTCAACTGCCAATTTATTACCCACTTATTGCTGTATACTAACAATAATAATACTTATAACTACATAGAAGGAGTTGGTTTGTATATTTCTCTCTCTTTCCATTTATCCTTTTGCTGCTTATTTCTTATTATTTATCCTCTCTACAATACCACTGATTGCTGTGATTATGGATATAGATACATTGCATTTCTACTTTGTGTGGGTATACAAGCAGTGCTTGAGAATATAGTGTGTATTTTTGTGGGCATCTAAGGTGGATGATGCCTGTTTTTTAGGTTATGGGTAATTCTAGGTACGTGGGTTTGGCTTCTATCTTTTTAATGAATTGATGCTGTTTTAACTCTGGGATGAGAGGTGGGAATGTTTGATGGCCAAGGTTTGTCTTTTATCAAGAAGTGCATTAATGCTTGGTTTTATAAATAATTTTGATCACTTTATATATAATTTTGTAATTTTGTTGTTTCTTTTTTTATTACAGCATAGCGCCACTTTGATTTTTTTATATATTTTTGCAAAACAATGTATGATGTATGTGTCAGTCTCTAGTCTCTGTCACTTTCTCTCTCAGAGAGATAGTATCACCTGCCTGTCTGTCTTCAAACATTCAGAAGTTTTTTTTCTTTTTTTAATCATCTCTGTCTATGACTCAAACCACCACCACCACCTGTACCACATCTGTACAGCGAACGAATGGTCTACCACCAATAATACTTAAACCAGGCAATTCCAGCTCCTTCACTTTGCCTATCTGTCTCTATAATCTTTTGTATTAGGACTGCAGCATCTCGCACTCTCTCTATTGCAGACTTCCAACAGTATTGTCAAGTTAGCACAGTAGGAATACATGGGAGAAACTGTTCACATGGGGGAAAGGATTACATGCATATAGTTGAGTTCAATGCAAAATAATGGGTAAAAGAGCTAAAATAACACCTTTGGTAGAATTCCCAGTTAGGTCAGGAAGTGCCAGTTTTTGCAGGAATTTGAGGCAAAAATCCATCCATTCATCTCACCTCCAATTTGCAGCTTTTCCCTTTGAACTCTCATATATCCCAAGAGTATTCACAAAGACACTGGTGGTACAGCTCATCTAACAGAACAAGTTATCACTGACATTGCCAATCTATATGACTGGCTAGTGAAAATGTCTACTATTCAGCAGCTTAAAGATCATCTTCAACAAGTGGCTTATGAATCTAGAGAAAAAAGTCCTTCCTCCAGAGAAGATAGACAATTTACTACAGCAGATTAATGTTCAGAAATCATCTTATATTATATGTTTGTAACAATGGATAACCATCCATGGTCTTATGCCAGCCTCTGTAGTGGCAGTCCCACGTGGAAGATATAATGTAAGGCAGGTAAAGGTCTCTCTGCAAATCAACACCTCTCTAGCCTCATTGCCCAGTATAAACATCAACAGGTACCTTCTATGTTTAATCCCATTTTGGGCAATAATCACAGCAGATACAGCAAGTTTTTTTGGAGAGCACTGTTACATGAAAGATCTCTTCAAGGCTCCTGGTCACTCACAGATACTTTACTTCACTTAAATGCCCTAGTGCTATTCGTGTTTCGAAGAAGCAATGACAAATTTCAAAGGCTAGGCTGCCAAGATCAGATCAGTTAATGCTATGGTGGTTGTGTACATTAAAAAGCACAAGCAAGGGTGGTACAAGATGTGGCACCTTGTTACACCTTTCACTAAAGATTTTGCAGTAAACTGAAGTTAATCTATCAGATTTAACAGCTATCTAACAAGAGGTATGGTCTCTCCAACAGGTGGTGTTCCATTTTTTGACAATGATGGTGATTTCCTTAGATAGATCTTGTGGCCACCATGGAAAGTATACAACTTCAAATATTATTTTCCTGGTTCTCTCATGATCACATAGAAACCATGGATACACTTCTGTAACCATGGTAATTCCACCTGCCCTGCATTTTTCCTCCTTTGAATATCATTCAGGTAAAAGCATCAGTCAACCTGAGCAGCATCCCCTAATGGTCCAAGAGAGCTAGTTTTTTGTTCTGAAACATCGGATAAATAAGGAACCAATCATCATCAGGCATTCTGACTGAATCTAGCTGCATAGATTTTGAAAGGGGAAGTGTGAGTGATTGAGGCTTATCTGTCCAACTTATTGATCTCCTTCTTAATTCAGTTCAGAATTGTAGCATATGTCTGTGCAGGCAGCAAGCAAGCATGGTTGTGAACAAGCAAAGGTCAAGCACATAAATCTGGGGGGTTCTGCACTAAGGTGTGATAAAGAGGTGATACAAAGTGGAGATAACTTCTCCAGTGATATCACTCCCACTTCAGAAATCTTACGTAGGATTCAAAAAACTGATATCTCTAGAGAAGTCATCTCCAATTTATCTCCTCTTTGTCACCCCTTAGTGCATCTCTACCTGGAGTAAAAGCTGTGAAACTCTAGTTAGAAAAACACTTTGCACATTCACTTTAGTGCCTTGTGTGGCTGCTTGATATAGAACTCTGGGATATTCCATGAAAGCACACAAGATCAGTGGTAATAGGTGTGCAGCACTGCATGGACCACTGCACAATAATCTTTAAGCAATTTTCTGTGACTTTGAATCTACCTCCAGAGTTTGCCTCCAAGGTAGCGTCATACTTACAAAGAAGTCAATATAAGTTGCCTAGAGCATTATCTAGACAGAAAAAACTGTTTTTAAAAGGGATCTAACTCTTTGACAATTTCATAAAACCTTCTAAAGGTATGAATACTTCAATAGCCACCACTGCTAAATGGGGAAGTCTACAATTCCCAAGGAAAAATCTCATTCTGATTGAGCTATATTGGTCATAGATGCCAGATGGTAAACTATCCATAGCTCTATGCAGGATTATAGCTTTGGTTTCCAAGCTTCATGGTAGACTGAAGGCTGTAATTGATTAGTTATGTCCTTGTTTAGATTTGGGATCTATCTCGGTGTGTGCTACAAGGAGATCCTCAAGGAACGTCAGCATTGTTTTTTTTACCAGTCAATTAGTTTTTCTTCAGGTGGCTCAAGAACTTCCTTCCCACATATTGTTATTTATTAAGCTATTTTTCAGGATCAATTTTTGCATTGTTCATATCACTTCAAACACTACTTTCCTTTTCTACAGTTAGGGAAATTATTTGATCCCCTGCTGATTTTGTACGTTTGCCCACTGACAAAGAAATGATCAGTCTATGCATTTCAAAAAAGTTATAAATTGATTTGCATTTTACTGAGTGAAATAAGTATTTGACCCCTTTGCAAAACATAGTACTTGGTGCCAAAACCCTTGTTGGCAATGACAGAGGTCAGACGTTTCTTGTAGTTGGCCACCAGGTCTGCACACATCTCAGGAGGGATTTTGTCCCACTCCTCTTTGCAGATCCTCTCCAAGTCATTAAGATTTCTAGGCTGACTTTTGGAAACTCGAACCTTCAGCTCCCGCCATGGGATCAAGGTCTGGAGACTGGCTAGGCCACTCCAGGACCTTAATGTGCTTTTTCTTGAGCCACTACTTTGTTGCCTTGGCCATGTGTTTTGGGTCACTGTCATGCTGGAATACTCATCCTCGACCCATTTTCAATGCCCTGGATAAGGGAAGGAGATTTTCACCCAAGATTTGACAGTACATGGCCCCGTCCATCGTCCCTTTGATGCAGTGAAGTTGTCCTGTCCCCTTAGCAGAAAAACACCCCCAAAGCATAATGTTTGATGGTGGGGATGGTGTTTTTGGGGTCATAGGCAGCATTCCTCCTCCTCCAAACACGGCGATTTGAGTTGATGCCAAAGAGCTCGATTTTGGTCTCATCTGACCACAACATTTTTACCCAGTGCTCCTCTGAATCATTCAGATGTTCATTGGCAAACTTCAGACGGGCCTGTACATGTGCTTTCTTGAGCAGGGGGACCTTGCGGGCGCTGCAGGATTTCAGTCCTTCGTGGCGTAGTGTGTTACCAATTGTTTCTTGACTATGGTCCCAGCTGCCTTGAGATCATTGACAAGATCCTCCTGTGTAGTTCTGGGCTGATTCCTCTCCGTTCTCATGATCATTAAAACTCCATGAGGTGAGATCTTGCATGGAGCCTCAAACCGAGGGAGATTGACATTTATTTTGTGTTTCTTCCGTTTGCGAATAATCACACCAACTGTTGTCACCTTCTCACCAAGATGCTTGGCGATGGTCTTGTACCCATTCCAGCCTTGTGTAGGTCTACAAGCTTGTCCCTGACATCCTTGGACAGCTCTTTGGTCTTGGTCATGGTGGAGAGTTTGGAATCTGATTGATTGCTTCTGTGGATAGCTGTCTCTTATACAGGTAAAAAGCTGAGATTAGAAGCACTCCCTTTAAAGGAGTTCAAATATTTATTCACTCAGTAAAATGCAAATCAATTTATAACTTTTTTGAAATGTGTTTTTCTGGATTTTTTTGTTGTTATTCTGTCTCTCACTGTTCAAATAAACCTACCATTAAAATTGTAGACTGATCATTTCTTTGTGAGTAGGCAAACTTACAAAATCAGCATGGGATCAAATAATTTTTCCCCTCACTGTACATAGGGCTATCTCAATGTGTTATCTCATCATGTGGTAACATAGGAGACCTGAAGGAATAGAACTGACCAGTAAACATATATATATATATATATATTTCCTCTAATGGTAAAGGATCCCCCCTTGTTTTTTTATCAACTTTTTGAGAAAATAATTTTCCACTAGAGATTGTATTGGCCTTGATTATATCTGTAAGTAGTAATCATGTCACCTCTTCTCTTATTTAAACAGATACAGCTTGCTAATCCATCGCACCTAATCATTTATTTGGGACATACCAGCGGGTAATGTTTTTAGGATATCTTTTCTTTGTGAATAATCAGTGGATTAGTCATTGTAACGGATCTACATTCCAATCCTGTGCATCTACACACCTTTTTATACATGATAGTATCCTACTTGCATATTAGCTAAAAAATCAACCACCTTCACTTAAGGTTATGTATCAATGATTTAGTGCATCACAGTGTATATACACTACCAAATCATGTTCATAAATATGCTTTATTGTATTTGAATGGTTGCAAATACAAAAAATAGAGGCAGATTCACAGTGCCTAAATAGGCTTGGTTGGGAGGGTCCCACTAGGTTGGACACATTCTTAAGGTTTGTGGATTAATGTTGTAGCATATGCTGACAACCACTGTAATAGTAGAAAATTATTTAAAGAAAGTAAAGAGGGAAATGAAAAAGGGCACAGTGTAACTGTCAGAACCGCTAAGCCCCTTTTCATTTTCTTTATGTTGTTTTGAGGTGTTTCTTAGGAGAAGACATGTCTAAATCAATTTTACAGAGAGTAGTAGCACTTGTGTTGGAGCTTCAGTTCAAGTTTTGACGAAATATATTGATTCTGATGCTGACTGGCTAGCTCCTAGTGGGCTTCAGGTCACATAGCCTGCTCACACATGACTCGATACCTCAGTTAGACAATATTGGGACTGACAGAGGCTGCTATCAGAGTTTTGTGCATGTGTCAAAATGCTACATTAACATATAAACACACATGCATGAATATGACATTGGCTTACTGACCTGAATTTACATATGGAATGAGCTATTGTCTGTGCTAGGTTAAAAATTGTAAACCTGTCAAAGGCATGGCAGATTCATGATGATAAGGACAGACTGGTGATGAATGGATGGGGAGGTGATGGTGAATACATCTTAGTGGATATAGGTGATGTGTCTTCAACACAGTTCAGACACAACATTGCCATCTTGAGCCCTTAAAGAACGTTACTGCATCTCTCCCATTGTGAGTGGCTAATATATATATGAAGTATATTGTATTATAGGGACATACTTTTCACTCTATCTTGTGTTTTTGGATGAAGAAAAGTCACACATCCCACAAACGAATTGTGTAATGGAGTAAAACAATTACATTTTTCGTGAAAATAGACAACAGGGATGTTCAAACCTGTCCTCAGGATCACAAACAATCACTGATTTAAGAATATTCTTGATTTAGCACAGGTCAATTGATTTGACAAATCTACTCGTATTCAATAAGAAAAATTGTTGTCATGGCATCTTTGCAGTATTGAGAACAAGACGGGACACTGAATTTTAATATATTTTACCTATTATTTGAAAGAGGCTATTTATTTTACCTGTTTGTATATTAAGCACATCAAAAAACACACACCAACCCATGTTATTTACAATTGTACATTTCATTTATTACTTTTTTTTTAACTTTCTTTCCACTTGTTTTGTATCTTTCTAAGTATGTACTGTATAGTTTCTCATTTGACAGTAATACGATTTTGTATATTTAATATATTATTACTGTATTGTGCTTGTCAGGAAAGATATGCCTTAAACTTCATTGTAAATACTGACATACTGCTTCATGGCCTAAAGATGCAGAAAGTTTCGATAAAATCATTAAAAATTAACTTACTGTGCTTTTTTGACAGCTATTACTTGCCCAAGCCTGGATTCTCAACTCTTGGAACATATCACTTGGAGGCTTGTTTCAGGTTCATTAAATGAATATGGATCTCAAGTCTTACTGAGTTGCAGTCCTGGCTATTATCTTCATGGATTGCGCCTTTTACAGTGTAGAGCTAATGAAACATGGAGTGGAGGTGATCTCAAACCAAGTTGTAAAGGTATGGACCATATAATTATGAACTCAGGGATACCTGTTTTATCACCCAAATTAATTAAATTAACATCATGATTGTATAGTTTTCATGTAATTATGGAGTGGTAAGATTGTTGGTCTGCAGTATGTATGTGGGTATGTACTAACATTTTACAATCTAAACATTTTTTGACCAAAAAAATATAAAAGTAATTTTACAGATAATGAAACTCTTCCGGTATGGTTGTCTAGCCATTTTCAGTAAAATAAGTATTTTTTGAGAAAATAATTCCTCAAAAATAACACAGTTGTAACTTGGAGACAAAAGAAAAACTGAATTTCACTTTTTTCCATGTTCCTTCCTAAACACAAAAAAAAAATACAATGATGCAATTGAAAGTTAAAATTCTTCTCTAAATGCATGTTTTTGCAGCATAATCTCTGTAAAGGCCACATCATTTTTCCATTTCCATTTTCCAAGTTAATAATATGGGACACATCAAATACATGGAAATATTTCCATGACATGGAAAAGAACACTGCCTAGGCTTTTTAGTGATAATGAATTGCTTTTCAAGATTATTTTATACACATTTTAGACCCAATCTGTGCCTTGATCAAAAAAGTACAATGCAAAATTATATCCTTAATTTAAAAAGCCCCCTCCCCAAGTGAAGTAGTTACATAATAAATGCTAGAAGGGGAAGGACAGCTAGAGATAGGCCAATTGCTCTTTTGCCATAGGCCAATTGCTCTTTTGTTATAGTGCTGGTGATATGCAATACCAATGTATGCCCAGAGATGGAAACTGAAAGACAGTAAAAAAGTATATAAATAAAATGAATTAACATAAATACAAATGTAGCCTATCCTGCATATAGATTTACATTTTATGATTATCAACCAGTAGTAACCAGCTTAAAGTCCCATAGTTGGACTTATATTAGAACCTATATGAAATATGTGATATAATAGTCCTTGTCAGCATTTCATTCTATGTTCAAAATATATGTGAACATTTGTTATCAGGCTTGTTAAAAAAAAAAACTGGTAAAACAAAAAAAGGTTTAATTAGTTGGAATTAGAGTCTATCCTGTCCATTTCACAAAAACTCATATATCATATTTTTTACTTGTCTCAATGATGGCATACACTGCAAAATATGTATAAACAAAGCATCTATAAACACACAGGGGTCAAATGGTCATGCCCAGCTACCTACATATAAATAAAAGCAAGTCTAAAACACATTTTTTTAAATGCTGGCTAGGAATACTGAATTTATTTATTTACTTATTTTTATTTTTTTTTTTCATTTCAAAAGCTATATTGTATAATATTACAATACAAAATCACAAAAGAAAATGTTCTATGCAAAAATGAGAAGTGAACAGTAGAGTAATATTTCAAAGTAAACTGAATTGATGGTAGTTGAAATACAATTGCAAAATAGTAAAATTTGTAAAGGCATAGGAAATATGATTCATAAACTGCCTTGAAGGCAACAATGGGGACATAGTTCACATATTTAGGGGTGGAACAAAGACTAGTGCTTAGACTGAGGAAACAGAAAAAAGAGCAGCAAGGAAAGGAAATGGGAAAAAAAATCAATGTGATGTCCTATTAATAGGCTTGCATATTATTTACTATGGAAGATCCCATCTTGTGACATCAAGGAAGTTGATGTAAGGGAGGAAAGAAGGAAGCAAGCGACAGAAAAGGAGAAGTAAATAAACAACAGAGTAAAGAAGAACAGAGGTAGAGGGAGACGGAGAAAGAAGGAAGGGGCATGGGATGGAGGGGGGAAAGGGGGAAAAAGATGCAGCCGACCGTAACTGCAGCAGGTACATGCCTAGCCTGGAGGAAGAGATCTCAAATGAGTAAGCCATGGGGCCCAAATGGACTCAAAATGATTTGGATTATTTTTAATTAGAGTATGTAGCCTATGTAGGGAGCAAGTCTGATTCATCCGTTGTACCCAACTCTGTATGCTAGGAGGAGAACTAGATTTCCAATTTTAGAGGGATAAGAGCTTTAGCCGCAGAAGTCAGATGAAGAAATAGAGACTTAAGAGAGGAGTTAGTAACCAAGGGTTCCAGGAGTCCATACGTAAAGAGTATCAATGAATGGTCATCTGGGATAGACAAACCCAGAACTTTTCCAGTGTTGGAACACACTTCCTGCCAAAATGAGACAAGAAAAGCACAAGTCCGCCAAATGTGAAAAAGAGACCCCATACCATCCTAGCATCTCCAACAGGATGTAGAGACTGAGTTGTACATAGAGTGCAGGAGTTGGGGAGTCCAATACCACCACATTAAAAGTTTGAAGTTATATTCCCTAAAGGGAACATCACGAGGGGTAACCAGTAAATCCCTATGTAGCTTCTGCCAGTAAGAGTGTGGAAGGAAAATTCCTAAATCCAATTCCCATTCTTGATAAAACCAAGGTTTGGACACGGAAGAATTAGTGAGGAGAAACCTATACCATTTAGTTAGTGAATTATCTAAAATCTTTGGACTTAAAGAGATTCAAAGGGTGAAATTGCAAAAGACGAGGCAGGCAATGACAGAAGCCATGGTGAATCTGATGATATTGCCAAAGACGAACAACAGGCAGAGAAAATTGGTCTCTTATATGTTGAAAAGAGTAAAGTTTGCCATCACACTGTACTGGCCCTACTGTGCCCAACCCTAAATCACGCCATTTGCTAAAGAAATTAAGAAACTGACCTGGGGGAAATGCCGGGTTGCTAGCTATCAGAATCCGGGGGGAGGGGTAGGGCACTAATGAATAACGCAAATTGATCTTTAACCAAAATGATAACAGGTGACCCAGTATAATATGTTGGGAACACGATTCTGTAAAGGATCGTGGGTCTAACCAACAAATGTTGTTTAGTGCAATATCTAGTACAAAGAGTTGCGAACAGGTCACCCATTCCTTGGGAGGTAGCCTTTGTAAATCAGTGATTTTCAAAAGCAAAGATGCATTGTAATAAGTTACAATATCCAGAACACCTAGGCTGCTTTGAGTGCGTGGGAGCCTGAGGAACGCTAAGGAAAATCTCGGTTTCTTGAACCTCCAAATAAAATTGTTAAGAATGCGTTGACATTTCTTAATGTAATGTAGGGGAATATGAATAGGAAGGGAGTTAAAAAAGTACAAAGTTTTAGGGAGCAAGATCATCTTTGATAAATATATCCTACCAAACCATGAAATAAATAGGGTATTCCAGTGTTCAGTATCTGCAGTTAAGGCCAAAATGAGCGGCGATAAGTTGGCTGTAACAAGGTCCTTAAGGTTACGCATAAGAGTTATTCCCAGGTACTTAATGCCGTGAGAGGGCCATTTGAAAAGAAAGGCACGTTTAAGATAGGAGGCTTCAGCAGGCAGTAAAGTAAGATTTAATATTTCTGATTCGTTAACATTGACTTTAAAGTGGGAGAGGAAGCCATAATGAGGAAGCAAGGGGAGTAGATGTGTCAAGGACTGCCTAGTTTGACAGAGAAAAAGAAGGATGTCATCTGCAAAGCAAGCAAGTTTGGTCGTAGAGTGAGAAGTAGGCAGACCGCTAATAGTATCATTGGATCTAATAGAGTGTAGAAGGGACTCTAGAGCAAGGACAAATAAAAGGGGTGATAGGGGACATCCCTGCCTAGTCCCATTCAAAATACAGAAAGGCTCAGGGGGATATCCATTGACTTTCACCTTGGCAGAAGGCACTGTGTAGAAGCTCATTATCGCCATAAGACGTCTGAGACCTAGGCCTTGATATTCTAGCACTGCCCATAAATAAGGCCAAGCTATCCAGTCAAAGGCCTTTTCCGCATCGATAGAGACCAGTATCACCGGCATTAGTTTCTGGATCACTGTATGTATCAAGGATATCGTCTTAGATGTGTTATCGCGTGTCTTCCTACCTGGACCGAAGTCTGCTTGATATGTGTGTATCAGAGAGGGGACAAAACACTGCAGTCTAGATGCCAGAACCTTGGCCAGGAGTTTTACATCTGCATAAAGAAGGGATATGGGTCTATAGCTGCTACACAACAAAGGGTCCTTACCCAGTTTGGGTATTAGAGATATATGAACTTCTAAGGACTGGGCAGGCCAGGTTGAACCAGAAGCAATACTGTTAAACATCTTGGTAAGACGCGGAACCAAATAATCTTTAAATGTTCAATAGTACAATGAGATGAGTCCATCAGGACCAGGGCTCTCACCCAGAGGGGTATGGGAGATGGCACTAAGAACCTCCTGTTCAGTAACAGGGCGATCAAGGGCTTCAGAGTCCAGGGGAGACAGCCGAGAACATTTCGATTTGTTTAGATAATCGTGTATAGAAGCATGCCAGGACATGGAATCTGATTGTGGAGTGGACAAGGGGATATTGTAGAGAGATTTGAAATAATTCTGAAATGCTACTGCCATATCAGGGAAGGATTGCCGAATCATACAAGAACTATCCCTAACTTTAGAAATAAATTATTGTGCCTCTTTGATCTTCACTAGACGGGCAAGAGTCTTGCTACAGGAGTTACCAAACATATAAGTTTTATATTTTTGCCAGTGATAAGAGCGTAAAGTTTGGGTCCGTAAAATATGAGTGAGTTTGTCTCTTGTCTCAGATAATGCAGAAAGGGTCTCAGGAGTCGGATTCATCCTATGTGCTCGTTCCTTTTGCTGAATCTCCAAAATCAAAAGTCTGACAACTTTTGTTGTCTGTCGTTTTTTAAGCGCCCCGAGCCTAGTCAGTTCCCCTCTAATATAGCATTGTGTGCTTCCCTTATGATAGTGTCAGACATGCCTGGAGTGGAGTTAGCAGCAAAGAAATCTGAAACTTTAGTTGCCAGTTGAGCAAGTGCCGGGGGATCGGTCAAAAGGGTATCATTAAGCTTCCAGCATGGGGCACCTTTAGGAAAGGAGGGGAAGGATAGGCTAAGGGTGATAGGGATGTGATCAGAGAGGAAGGAGGGCTCTACAGTCGCCTGACCAACACAATGCAATTGGGATTGATCAACCAAAAAACAATCTAATCTAGAATGCATGTTATGACTGACCGAGAAGTAGGTATAATCTTTCATACATGGATTCAAGGATCTCCAAACATCTAAGATGTGAGAGGTATGGAACATGGGAGAAAGTTTCTGAAGTGCTAACTTGAAGTACTGGATTACCCAGTTGAACTATCTAGCAATGGCTCTAAGGCCACATTAAGGTCACCTACAAGAATGAGGTGGCCCATGCAGAAATGATCAAGCTCCTTCAAAAGAGAGGCAAAGAAGGATACAGCCTCGGAATTAGGAGCATATACATTTGCAATCGTGTAGGTTTTGCCATAAATCTGCCCTCTAATGAACAATTATCAACCCTCTCGGTCAGTATATTCACCTTCATGGTTCCATGGGGTGCGTTTGTTAATTAGTATGGCCACTTCCTTGTGTTTAGAAGATGTAGAGGCATACCAGTAAGTGGGAAATTTTCTACATAGGAGAGATGGGTGGTTCTGCACTATAAAATGGGTTTCTTCAACTAACAAGATATCAGTGTTTAGCCTCTGTGCTTCCCGCAGGAGCATAGATCGCTTCTCAGGGATGTTTAGACCCCTAGAATTGAGAAAGGTGAGCTTCAACATGGTTTGGGCCATGTGATAAAGAAAACAGTATTATTCTATACACGGTCCTCTAAAGGAGAAAAGGGGACAAAGATCACTCCCAGGAAATCTCCCAATGGGGATCTACAATTCCAAGTCACCACGTCAGAGCGGGGGAGTAGAGAGAAGAGGGGAAAAGTAGGTAGAACAATAGAAGATAGAAAGAGAGAAGAAGATAATTAAAAGTAGGAAGGATATAGTGCACTAGTATACACTGGTGAAAGTATAACAGCCAGTGAGCGCTAAAACCACGGAAAGTCCGTGGGGCAAATGGGGGATAAAATAAGAGAGTATGGGTACCAACCACACTATCCTAAGGTAAGAAAAGATATGTTAGTCCTGGGTGAGGGCCCTGTTCCTGCATACTAATTTGGGGCATGAAGACATAAGAGAAAACAAGCTGGGTGTGGGGCAATATTGGAAACATGGGAGGTGAAGGGTTAGAGAGCGGAAGAGGCCAAGAAGGCATCAGTGAAGAGGGAAACAATAGAGTAAACCATCCTCTAGATAGCACCAGGATCACTCCCAGGTTCCTTTAAAAAGGCAGCGGGGAGCGAGACCATATCATTAAAAATATCTTTTACTAGATCACACTCTCCCTGTGGGAATCTGAAGCAGACACGAAAAACAAAACAGAAACAGTTGATCAGAACATCTCGGATGCCACCACCGGGTGCTGGCAAGCTCTGTTCATGATACACCTTTACCCCGCAGGGGGAGCCGGCCAGCCCCAAAACGGTGTCACAAACATAAGGTCTCGTGAGTGAGCCCAGCAATGCCCCCAAATAGTTATCCTAGCCCATGGTGTACACAAATGCACCAGGGGTCACCACACCGAGCCACGGGGGAATCCGGGAAATGATCCACAAATCTTCCCGCAAGTGAATGCCACAAGCCCCGGGTCTGCAGCACAGCAAACTAAGTTATCGGGCATAAACATCCACGGCCACCACTGGACAAACTGAATCAGGCACTGGTAGAGTCAGGTCAATGGAAAGCCAATACATTATAGAAAAACTCAGCTTTCTAACACAGCAACATTCAAGAGTCAAATTCCATATGAGGCAGACCCCACAGGCCCATGCCCAGGCATCCCCAGCCCACCCCGAACACCACACACCTCAAAATTAGAGCGGGGGCCACAGAGAAAGAACAGGGAGGCCCACGACTGGAGCCCCCAGACAGAAGGACATAAGCATAGGATGAATGGGTATAATCAAAGATGGAAGGAGTGAAGTTGCACAACAGGCAACATCAGAACACGAGAGGGAGAAGCGCCAGGGGCCCGCACCAGGCACCCCCAACCCCGAGCGCCACACTCCTGCATCTGCAATGACCACGGGGAAGGAGCCGGCAACCCCACGCCCAGACCCAAAGCCAACCCAAAGTGGACAGGAACCGAAAGGCCTGCCAGTAAGATATGACATGAGTTGATAAAACTAACCCAACAATTTATAATAGGAGTCCACACGGGGCACCCCAAGGACCCACAGCACTCACCCCGGGGCCCAACCCAGAGCACCACATGCCCGTATCTGGAGCAGTGACCACGGGGAGGGAAACCAAAAGCCCAGGCCCCAGGTGGACCCCCATACAGAGGACCAAAAGCATAAGAACTGATAAATGCGGAGGGTACAACTGTAGATATGGACCAGAATATGAATCTGGTCTATCCTAGGGCACATAACAATAAGCTATGGTAGAGAAAACAGTTCCCATGAGTGTGTGGCATCCGGTAACCTATCAATCAAACAAATAAAACCAGAGGATTGAGAGCAACAGATAGGAAACACCTGAAATGTTGCATCGAGGCCTACTGGGTCAGTCTCAATCTCTAGAAAGCAGGAATAGATGTTGAAGGCCTGATCTTCTTGGGATCCGGTTCAGGTACATTCGACCAGTGGTCACAACGTTCTCTAGGAAGCTGGCCTTCTCGTGGCTGGCTGGGCATCTCAGACAAGGGTCTAGTTGAAGCAGGTGGTTCAATGTTCAGAATCCAGCAGAACTCCTGAATTTCCTCATGATCTCTCATATAAGCAGATGCACCATTGTGGGTTGTGGACAACTGGAAGGGAAAACCCCACCGGTACCTCACCCCCAGGTTCCTCAGGTGTTCTGTGACTGACATTCGGTTGAGAGATGTCCCAAAGTAGGAAGATTATTTGCCCCTCATACGAGATATATAAGCATACAGGTAGGGGTGGGTGAAACTTGTCGCAGTGTTCCTGCAGAACATTTTGTGAAAAACATGTTGTTATCCGCTTTTTCATGGGAAAATCCTCTTTAAAACTAGTGGTTAAAATGTACACATCTTTCGGCCATTGTCCAAAATTTTCAGCCATATTTTTTCAATTGCTAGAAAGTTTCCACCCATTGATTTACATTGTTTTTGCACTTCCACTATAAAAAGGTGATGTTTTTGCTGAAGGCAGACACAATAGAACCAGCTACAGAGCGAGGTAGACGTGCTGTGCTGTTCTGCTGTGATATTTTGTCAGGAAAGGCTCATAGTGACTATCACTATAAGCAAGGTGAAAAATAATCAATGGAGGAGCTGGAAGGACCCTTATGTGTCCACTGAGTCTGAGGAGGAGGAGGAGGAAGTGACTAGCAGTACTGAACCAATGCTGTCCAGTCCCCCTAAATCACTCCAAGGGATCTTGGGGAATTTAATGGGAAGGGAGGGAGAAAAGGAAATGGGAAGGAAGGGAGAAAAGGGAATGGGAAGAGAGGGAGAAAAGGGAAGTACTAGTGAGAGCAGAACAGGTCAGCTGCCTGTGCCTGCTGCAAGACTTGCTGCCTCTACTGCCAGTGCCACCATTGCTGTACCTGCAGCCACTAGTGTTGTACCTGCTGTCAGATGTGCTGCCACTAGTGTTGAACCTGCTGCCAGTGCTGAACCTGCTGCCAGTGCTAAACCTGCTGCCAGTGCTGAACCTGCTGCCTGTGCTGAACCTGCTGCAACCAATACTTTGCCTGCTGCTAGTGTTTCTTGTAGTACTCGGGGGGGGAGGAGAAAATTATGCCATGTGTGACAGCAGGGGACACTCTGTCTCATTGCTCATCACCTCCTCCAAGCAGCAGTGAGAAGTCTGGAATAGACCAGCAGCACGTACGGACTAGTGGTGGTGGTTGTGTTGGAGAAGCTGGGGTGGAAGAGACATGATGGCCTTTTTATCAGAAAGTGAGAAGGAATGGAGACAGGGAAGAGGAGGCAACACCACCACCACTAGCAATCAGCTTTTGGAATTTACAGAAATTGCAACGGGTCTAATTCCTGCTGCTGCTGCTGAGATGAAAGGGCAGCAGGGTGCTGAGAATAAGGCTAGTGCCACAGACCACCGTGGACACAGTGGTAATGGGGTCACCAAGTAATGCGAGACTAGGACAGGAAAGTAATACTCCTGGTCCTAGTTGCAGTGCTAAATCTGAGGCAGTAACAGCAACATTATCTGCTGCCACAAAAAGTGAAGGGGAATGTGGAGAAGAAGACGAAAGAGGCCATTCTTCTCCACCTGTTCCCTATACCTCCCCCCAGAAGTCATGGGTGTGGGACTATTATTCTCTTCTGGCAGGCACAGTGCAGTCATCATCAACAACGGTACAGTGCAAAATTTGTGACAAGTTAGTGAGAAGGGGAAAGGAGGGAACACACCTTGTTACAACCTTCCTGATAACACACATGAAACGCAGACACCATGACATTTATGTCAAACATGTTAAAGCCAAACACCCATTACAGAAATGTAGCACCGCTGTTACTGACTCTCCAGAAAGGTGGAGATTAAAGAGGAGGAAGAATAAAGAAACCCAGAAAAATACTGGAAGTTCCATGATGAGAGAAACAACTAGCTCGCCATCAACATCACCTTCTTCATCTAGGGTAACAAGTACATCTCCTGCCAATCCACCTCGTTCATCGTTATCTCCCCCGCTAAATGATAGCCACTCTGTTAATGTTAGGATATGGCAGTTCATCTCTACCCAGTGCACACTGTGTGGTGCACTGACCACACATGCCAGTATGGTGGAGGAGAATCAGGTGGCATCTGAGGAGATTCCATCCTGCAGAATATGCTAGGATTCTGGCAGGGAGGGTTCATCATTACTATTAAACTGTCAGCAAGTTGTCATGTGTCCTTAGTGGGGTCTGGACAAGGGATACAGTGACAGCGGCAGTACTTGGTTTCGGGTGTCATGGTGTTGGATACAGTTGTGCCCCCAGATGTTATTTACCACACATAAACTGTGCACATTGCAGTTGCTGAGGAGACCCACTGATCCTGCTCTGAAGGGAAAAAATATATTCTAATAACAACACACCCATGATGATTTTGGAGGAGAGGCAGGTGGAGAAGATTCAATGGCCAACTTGTTCTTTTCTCCACAAATACTGGGAGCTACTTATTCTGCTTCTGCCTCAGGCTCATCACTGGAGCCAGTTGTGGCAAATGGAACCTTCATCATCCATCTTCTGTGTTACTGCAATTGTTGATCCCATTCCCTTTCAGCTGCCTAATCATCCTGCTGCTTAAACAACTCAGCAGCAGCAGTATAAACAGCAGTTGCAACTCAGGACTCAAGAGGACATTTGACAGTGGCCACTGGCCAACATAACATGCTGGCATTAGGCCAGTAGGGCATTTTTATTTTTTTCTCAGGGCTTGTGTTTTGGAATAAAATAAAATAAAATAAAAAATCTAGTCCTACAAAAAAAATAAACAATTTTTGGGGGTTTTGTTTCTAGTCCTACATATCAATAATTCTTCAGGGCTTTGGCCTCTAATAAGTCTATGTCCTACAAATGCCTCTAACAACAAATCAAACAAATTATCCTCTACAAAATACTCTATCATGTCAAGTATCAGTCCACCCCAGTGGCAGCTCATGTCTGTGGGTTCCTTTCTCTGTCACTTTAAATTCCAAATGTCTTATTTTATTTTATTGATTTATTTTTTTATTAACTGTCCCCCCAATAGCAGTCAAGAAAGCCCCCAAAACAAATTCCCTGTTCAAATGATCCATTCATTCACCAACACAGGAACCCTCCTCAGACCCATTTATACCATGTCTTATGGTTTTTATTTTCTTTTATTTTATTTAGGATTTTTTTTTTATTAAGTGCCCCCCAATCCCAGTAAACAACCCCCCAAAAACAATCCCTGGTCAACTGATTCTTTCCCCACACCCCACCAACACAGGCACCCTCATGCCCCTTTTATACAATGCCTTTTTGGAAATAAAATATGATTTGTAATGTGTTGTGTATAATTTCTATGTTCCCATTATAATGGGCAAAAAAAGCGGAAAAAATTGGAAGATCGGCACTTTTCGCAGGAAATTTTTCACCAAGCGGAAAGTACTATTTTTCACCGAATTCAGTTTGATGCGGGAAGTTTTGCCCATCCCTACATACAGGGCCCTCAGTACCTGAGAGCTCTAAGATCAAGCGGCCATCTTCAACCACAGTCGGCTCCCCTCTTGGAATACTGAATTTAAAAGAATATGAACCCTATATATTTATTTAATAATGCCCATTTAATATATTCAATTACTGTGATACATTTTGTCTGGGTATTTAGATTCCATTCATTTTGTATCTAATATGCTTGATACAAATGCACATCCAGAAAGACAATGCTATATTGTTTTTTAAATTGTATAAAACCTTAACAGAGCTGTCAATGTGTCCCTTTGTCACTAAGCCTGGATCCCATCTTATATTAATATTTAATGATACATAGAGTTCATGGAAGGAATGCCCATATCACTCAGTTCTACCTTCTGCCTGGTAAAGACAATGGTTGAGTATTGAAGCATTGGAGACCTGTAGAGCATGTCCATCAGTGCTCCCATCTGCAGCTCACTGATGGACCTGTACAGCAGATCCATCAGTGCTCTCAATTTCAGCTTATTCCATATGTTCCTTGAGTCTTAACACGGTTTGTTTACTACAATAGAATATGAAGATAAAATAGATGATGGCCTTTGGGATAGGCTGGATCCCTGTAGGGTCACTATGAATCCTCCATTGCGAAAATGTGCAGTTACACTGTAAACTATAGCTATTGCTCTTCATAGCCACGTAACTTAGACACTTGTTTTACGTAGTAACTCAAGTTAATGAGCGGGTAGCCTACAGGTTTCAGTGATAGTATGAGAGGCATGAATATGACGACTGTTAATTTAGTTTCTGTGGTGCAAAAGTGTTTGGTTTCCTAAGTCACATGACTTGTAATAGGAGCTTCCTTACTTACTTCTTCTGCTTGGTATTGGTTGCTGGTCAATGATTTCATATCACAAGGGTGGTACTGACTTTTTTGCTTTGGCAAAGTGCCTCGCTACTGGTTTTTCACTATTGTTCATGATCAGTGACATCTTTGATGTATTAGTTAGTCATATGCTGATTTCTAATTACTTCTGCTACATGGATTAAACTACACCTATAATAAATTAATATATTCAACTGTTTAAAATGCCAGTCATTTTTATCATTATAAGTTTTTACTAGTGTGCAGGTGAATACTGTTCTTGTCAAAACTTTTTTTTGCTAGTGCTACACTTTAAACCTCTATCACAGTCCAGTTTGTAACCATACTTGTCTTTTGCATTTATTGAAGTGAGGGAACTGTGATTTACAAAACAGGTTTTGTAATAATGTTTTATAGACCGTTACATGTATGGCTAAATAATTGAAGCTTATTTGACTGGCTCATTTCATATTAGCAAACAGAACATAAAAGTATCCAAGAAAACATTTATTTATCTGCATAGGGTTCCAGAATATGTGTAATTAATTCCATGTAAAGGTTAGCATAGATGTGATTTTTGAAGATCCTAACAAAAGCTGGATTCTAGACAGAAACTCAGTAGTAGCAAGAGATAGAACTCTGTTGGTGTGCCGTTTAATAAGTGCTCATATCACTGCTACTATAGTTTCTACAATTACATTGTATAGGTATTTGACATTATGCTTGAAATAACTTGTCCAGTTACCGTTGCCCAACATATTTAACATTATTAATGAAGTCCATGCAATCACTTGTGTATGATTTTATATGCTTCACAAGGAGCTGGATACACAAATACGGTTTTATGCAGTGGGTTGTAGTACTAATGCAGTGGTAGCATTATTATTTTAGTTAAAAGGACTAAATTAGGGGACGTTCTAGTACACACATTTCAACAGATATTAGAGTGTATTATAAGACTAGATTTTAGGCATTCCCTTTAGAAATTTCACCACCTCCCCAGCAATCTTTTGTGTGTCCTATTCTGCCTCTTCCACTCAACAACATTTGAATGTATAACCCCTAAATCTTGAATTATCATTGAACTGTTTGCTACATCTGCCTCAGTATGGTTGGTATAGTGTGGGTTTTTTTTCTGAACCAGAGCAATTTCCTGATGATCACATAGAAGAAAATATATTAATTCTATACATTCTCCTACAGTTAATATAGTGTTTGTATGGTGCTAGGGTAATTTACCTAGAACAATAATAAATAACAATAATAATAATATAAGGGCTGCTACCATCCAGATGACCCAAGAATAGAAGAAAAATGGAGAGAACCTAAATATTATAACAATTTACTATATTTAATAAAAATATTTTCAAATGTATTACAAGTATATAAATACAATATAAAACAATTATGGTACCATAATATAAGAATAAATACAATTACATGCCCATAAAAATGTATATTGTAGATTCACCAATTAATCAATAAGAGGATTGTCATTGCAGTCATTTTGTGGGATAATCCTCTTATTGATTAATTGGTGAATTTATGCCATCTATTTGTATTTTTTCTTATATTATGGTACCATAATTGTTTTATATTGTGTTTATATACTTGTAAAACATTTGAAAATATTTCAATTAAACATAGTAAATTGTTTTAATATTTGGGCACTCTCCGGTTTTCTTCTATTCTTGTATTCTCCTACAGCTGTTGGGTCTGTATAACCATTTCTGTTGTGACCACATGCATGCAGTTTATTTACTTTAGTCCATATTCATGTTGTCACCCTTATTTTTTAAACTTTTGCAGGTAGTGTGTATAGATTTCTGCATGTGTTTTCCTTCTAGTACTGTGTCTTATCTCTGTGCTATGTTAGCATCTTGAAATGCTGAAATGTAAAATTTGAATCCCCTGATAAATTCCCCTATTCGTGATAGCTTGAATGCTAAAGAGCTTTTATTTAAAATATAACATAATCTGCAAATTACGCTGTTAGCTTTGCCAGTGTCAGTATGTGTTTAATTCTAAACCCTCTTGTAATATGTTTAATAAGTTAATAACCTAATAGATATATAACGTGTAGGTGGTCTGCTATCTCTTTTTTAGTTTAACATGTTATGGAAATTTTCAAGAGGTATTTTTTCACATGATGATCAATGGCAGATCACTTGAAAATGATCACTTTGTCTTGTAATGCTGTGAAGTGTTTACTAGTTAGTAGATATGGTATAGGTATGGTAGGTATAGATGGTTCCAATTTGATAAATTATCTGTTGCATAACTCCTAATGTCAGCCCACACCCTGTGCCCCATCCCAACATAGGACCTTATTCATCAAGCTAAAATTTTTAGGGCAACCACCTACATCATCACTTTAAAAGTGCCAACAGCTCTTTTACTGATTCATTCAGTTTATAAACTGTTTTTCAGTATTATACAGTATCTGAATGCATTATCAAAAACCTGGCCAATGGGAGCTATAAACACAGATACAATGTCCTTGTTTTTTTTCAGTTGCATGTTGATTCACTCATTGGACACTGGATCCAAGGTGCACTGATATGAACATTTATTTAGATTGAACTAGAAACAAATGGCCCCAGGAGAGTTTTTGGTACTGCTATGCATTAAAATAGCTCAGTTTCACAGATAATTATGTTTAAAAATGATAAGTGAATCAAAAGTAGGAATCATTGCTTACGATGTAGCAGTCAAAACATTAGCTACAACGAGAATATAGTACTTATTGCATTTAGTTAAAATCCAGAAATTATTATTTTTCAATAAAGTTTTATTTCCATAGTAGTAAATTGTTATGACTCAGTGTAGCAGTGTAATAGGTAGCCACTACAGAGTGCAGTCTACGCTCTTGGTTTGTTAATATTTGTTGGAGCTGGGATGACACTCTAACCATCTCACCTGTGGGTGATTCAAGCAATTGTGAATGTGAGTGTGTTAACTGTTGTGTATAATGTATTCACTCTAATCTGACTACTTTGCCAAAACAATTGTGTAAATCATCATGTGTTAAATCATCAGTAGATATGTGCTTCACAAGCTGGTTTTAATGTGTGAAATTGTCTTGCTTTTACAGTAATCTCATGTGGTAATCTTCCTACACCGCCAAATGGTAACAAAATTGGAACTTTAAATGTTTATGGAGCTACAACAATATTTACATGTAATACGGGTTACACACTTGTTGGTTCTCATGTAAGAGAGTGTTTGACTAATGGTCTTTGGAGTGGAACTGATACTCGATGCCTTGGTAAATATATTCTCTTTAAATCAAGCATTTTTCTTTTGGGAAGGTTACAAAAGATAAGTTATTGTTCGAGTCACCAAATTGTCATGACCAATAAAATTATTAGACTATATTCTTCAAAGCCAGTCTGAATTACAAAATGTGTTTCTAATTCTGATAAGCTTTTACGTGTATCAGACTTTAGAAACATTTTGCATTGTTAATATCTGATCTAACTGCCATTTTTTCTAAGCATGTTGTTGATATATATAATTACATGTATTTTTAATGTCAGATCAAACAAGCATTCATTATTGAATTACAGGTGGGTAATAAAACATATTCAAGAATAAAACTGTATTTATATTCTCCATGTTGTAATGTGCATTTTCTAAAAAGTAAAGAAATGAGCATTAGAGATAATTTAATAAATCATGTCATGTCACTGAATCAAAATAAATTATTGGGCATAAGCTTTGTTAATTATATTACTTTCTGCATCTATATACTAGAATTTATAACACCATGTCACTGAATTAATTTGACAATCATATATATTTGTGTTCATTTAGCTGGCCATTGTGGTTCTCCAGATCCTATTGTTAATGGACATATAAGTGGTGATGGCTTCAGTTATCGAGACACTGTAGTTTATCAGTGTAATCCTGGCTTCAGACTTGTTGGAACATCTGTTCGCATATGTCTTCAGGATCATAAATGGTCTGGGCAAACACCAGTTTGTGTCCGTAAGTATTTCATTCTATATTTAAGCAGTAGAAATTGATGAAGCATGATGTCATAAGTTAACGTATAGATCTTGATTTAGCTTAAAATGTGTCTATCTACAGTATTTATATAACTCACAAAAAGGGTAAGCATTCACAGGACTTCTTAGCAGCAAATGGTTTAATGAAGACTGTCAATATTTCATTATGAAATATCACATTGTTTCAGGAGAAACAAATACCTCAATTTCACCATGTATACATTATTTAAAATTATCACCCAAAACACTACTCCTACATCACTGGTATCCCACCCTCTTAATGCATATTCAGTAAGTGGGTGCTACCCTGCCAACTTATTACCTAAGGTGTGCTTTAGGTATTTATAGTTAACTGGAACTGATAATACTCTATTATTGTTGAATAAGTAACAATTTTCAATGCTATAGCAGAAGATATATTAAATAAAAGTAAGTGTCCCTTGTATGGAAATAAGTGCTTGTGGTCTAGAGATTGAGTTTGCAACCATTTAACAATTCAGAAGTTCTTATCCAGTAACCATCTCACAATACCAAAATCTTAGCGCTTAGTGCTGCAGTTATGACCTTTAGAAGTATTGGTCAACTTCTAGAATCACTGATGAAAGTTCAGAGTGGAAAGAATGGCACTGAAAAGATATGAATTTGCATATCTGGATAAAGACATTTTGAACACAAGAACTTCTAAAAGATAGCACAAAAATAGAAAATCTGCTGTGTCATTGGTGACTCCACTTAATTTGCATTGGTCAGTGATGACTAAGGAGTTACACCAGAATCAGCACTGCTGATCACAGCTATTACTCCTAGGACACAGCCAAACCTTATGACCTGGGTTAAAACAACTTTTTACTGAAAGCACATACACCTATGCACTCACACTATTTTACACATTAAATTAAATCTCTTTTAATTTAACAAAAATAGTAAAGTGTTTGTAATACTATTCATTAGTTTTAAACTAAACATCCCAGGGAGCAAACTTATTAAAAGCCAAGGCATGCACTGTGTATAACAGCTCCTGTCTGCCATTGTAGGGGTCAGAAAACTGACCATGAAGAAGGGAAACTGGGGAGACACACAAGGGTGAAAGGGAACGACACACTAAAGTGTTTTGCTGGCACTATCAGTGCTTCATCAGACTTACAGCTAAAGAAGCATTGAAAATTTGAAAAAGGATGTAACCACTAAGCAAAACTTGACTGAATCAGTATCCCACAACCAAAAAAAGTAGTTCCTTTTCATCACAAACCAAAATAGGTGAATAATGGCACCATTTGGTGAATAATTTCCAGTGAAAAGTGCTGTTTTTTCACTTTTTTGCACCTAGCTCATTCATTGAAATCAATGGGAACATTGAATTTACACACAACACATAGCAAATGTTATTTTTTTTTCCCCAAAGGCATAGTATAAAAGGGGTATGAGGGTGCCTGTGTTGGTGGAGTTTGGAGAAAGAATCAGTTGAACAGGGAATGTTTTTGGGGGGTTTGTTTAATGGGATTGGGGCAGTCAATAAAAAAAATAAAAAATATATACAATTAAAAACAACATACTGTAAAAGTGGTCTGAGGAGGGTACCTGTGTTGGTGGGTGGAGTCTGGGGAAATAATCAGTTGAACAGGGAATTTGTTTTGAAGGGGTTTGTTGACTGTTATTGAGGGGATAATTAATAAAAAATAAATAAACAAAGTAAGAAATTTGTACGTAACGAGATAGAAACAGGGACTCACTGACATAAACTGCCACTGGGGTAGACTGATACTTGACGTAATTTTGTAGAGGATGATTTGTAAGATTTGTTGTTAGAGGCACAAGTCCTGATGAAACATTGATTTGTAGGACTTAAGCTTGCTTGGCACAAGCCCTAAGGAAACACTGATTTGTAGGACAAACTCCCAAAACCTGTTTTTTTTTTCTCCTTCTATTTTTTTTTTAAAGCACAAGCCCTGAGAGGAAAAAATGCCCTGCTGGTCTAATGCCAGCAGGTCATGTCATGCTGGCCATTGGCCACTGGCCATTGTCAAATGCCCTGATATAATTGCAGAATTTGCAACTGCTGTTCTTGCTTCTGCTGAGTTGTTTAAACAGTTTAATAAGCAGGATGATTAGGTAGCTCAAAGGGAATGGGATCAACAACAGCAGTAATATGGGTGATGGATAATGAAGGTTTCACTTGCCACAGTTAGCTTCAGTGATGCACCTGAGGCAGTAGCAGCACCATGACTAGTCCCAACCCCTTCAGTATCTGTGGAGAAAAGATTAAGTTGACACATAATTCTTCTCCACCTGCCCCTCCTCCATGGGTGTTGGCTGAATTTCTCTATTCTTCCTCCTCTTTGATCTCCAACTTTTCCTCTAGATGCCTTTCTAGAGAGTCAAGGGATACAGCAACAGTGGTGCTTGATTTCTGTGGTGGGTTTTTGGTTTTAACATGTTTGACATAAATGCCATGGTGTCTGTGTTTCATGTGTGTTATCAGAGCAGTTGTGCCAAGGTGTGTTCCCTCCTTTCCCCTTCTCACTGACTTGTCACAAATTGTACACAGTGCCGTTGTTGTTGACCGCACTGTGTCTGCCCCAAGAGAAAAATAGTCCCACACCCATGACATCGGGGGAAGGGAAAAGGTGAAGAAGAATGGCTTCTTTATTCTTCTCCTCCACATTCCCCTTCACTGTCTGGGGCAGAGGATGATGTTGCTGCTGTTGCTGCTACTGCCACAAAATCAGCACTGCAACTAGGACCAGGAGTATTGCTTCTGCTGGAAAGTGGAACCTTTCCTAGTCCTGCATCACTTGTTGACCCCATTCTCACTGTGCCCATGGCTGTCTGTGGCACACTAGCCTGCTCCTCAGCATCCTGGTGCCCTTGCAACTCAGCAGCAGAAGGAATTACAGCAGTTACAAACTCTGGACAATGCCAAGTGGGGAAGGGGACTCCCAGGGCCAGGGGAATGGTGTGGGCTCCCTTGACCAATAGTCTGCATTGCTTCCCCTACCACTCCCCTAACACTACTCCCACCAGCTGCTTCACCATCACTGTTACTACCACAAACACCAATCACATCAATTTCAAGCCTTGATTTTTCCTCCTCACAGTCACTAGTAATATGATGATCACCCCTTCTATCACTCTTAACACTAACAAGCTTCTGGACCTTCTTAGTAGTATTACTAGTGGCGGGACTGCTTGGGGATGGCAATTTTGACTTAGGGTCCACTGCTGTCACAGTTGGCATCATCATCTTCTTCCCCCTTTCCTGAGAATTACAAGACACACTGGCAGCAGGTTCAGCACTGACAGCAGGCTCAGCACTGGTGGCAGCAGGGGCAGCACATCTGGCAACAGGAACAGGCAGGTGACCTGTCTTGCTCTCACTACTACCCTCTTCTTCCTCCAGTGAGATTAATTTCCCCAAGATCCCAAGGGATGATTTAGGGGGACTGGTCAGCATTGAGTTGTTAGTGGTAACTTCCTCTTCCTCCTCCTCCTCAGACTCACTGGACACATAAGGGTCCTTCCAACCTCCTTTTTTTATTCTTAAACTTGCTCATAGTGACAGCAGTACCTATGAGCCTCTCCTACCTCAAGTCTGGTACTAACTCACAGCAGAACAGCACAGCACCTCTCTCTCCTTCTATAGCTTTGTCTATTGTGTTCCACGTCCTGGAAAAAGGCACATTTTTATAGCAAAAACATGAAAAACACATTGAATGAGGTGTGAAAACTTTCTCGTCTTTGAAAAAATGGTGAAGGGTTTTTGCCAATGGGTGAAAATGCAAAGAGTTTATTCACTGTATTTTAAGCACATTTTCCAGCTGAAAAAAATGGACAACGTGGTTTTTGCTTATTTTTCTGTGGGAATACGACTAGTTTTTTTGTCCACCCCTACTTCTTTATTTATATCCTTATTAAAAACCATCTCTACCTTTTTATAACAAACACAATAGATGGAGACAACTTGATGCAGGCAAACATTTCTTACTTGTATATATCTACTTATAAGGAGAAATTGATGTAGACAAAAATAGAATAATAATAACTGAATTTAGGAAACATTCAAAGAAAAATCTGAAAAAATGTCATCAAAAATTGTAACAAGTGAAAAGAGGAAGAAAGAGCAACACAGTAACATAGTTGACGATGCTAAAAAAAGACATGCGCCCATCAAGTCCAGCCATTCCAAAATACCACCGTTGATTCAGAGCAAGGCAAAAAAAAAAAAAAACCTGACATCAATTCCAATTTAGCCCCAAGTGCTTAAAAATTCCTTCCTGATTCCAAATGGCAGTTCCCTGGATCAACAACCTACCTGCATTGAAGCCATCTGTCATAATTATCAATATTGTTCTGTGCTAGAAGGGCATCCATTGCTTTTTTGAAAGCAGTTACAGTATCTGCAAGTACAAAATCCTGAGGCAAAGAATTTCATAACATTGCCGCCTTTACTGTAATAAATCCCTGCTTTTGTCAAAAAGATAAGTACAAGATGCACAAATTTGTTCAACAATGATCAATCACATGTATCTTGTTTATATCCAGATTACCAGATACATCCCATTTGTTTTTAAGCTCAGATATCTAAAAGCTGTCCCATAAGAGCTTCAAAATTCCCTTCCTTATACCTTGGTGGATCTTAATGACTAACTTACAAAAAAAGTGATCATGTCAGTATTAGGAACCTCAATTAACTGTAAAACCAGGAGTGACGCACCAGTGTTTTTAACTAGTTGCTTCCTCTTGGGTGCCACAGAGGGATAGAAAAAATGACAACAATTGGTTAACAAGGGAGTGAAGGAAACTACTTTTTATTAGGTGTAGGGATATTACTCCACTCCTTTTTAGTCTTGCCAATTTGTGCTACATTTTCCTAGGCAAAGGGAAAGGCAAAACTAGGGATAAGGTTTATTAAATTATTTTTACATTTTATTTTATAAGTCGTAGTGCAATTGGAGGTGTAATTAACCTAACATGAAGAGAAGCACATTGAGGACATCCTGACATCAAGGTGAGTATGTGTTAAACACATACACTTATATGATATGTGGAAGGACTCCCATTCCTTGGATTGTTTTACAATTAATATGGGGCTTCTGAAGCCATTTTAATTTATTTTCTCTCTTCCTCACCATATGGGATTGAAGAGAAAGGGGTGCTACCTGAACACTTTTCTTAAGCATGTCTATAGTTTATGCTGGGGCACTGATCCCCATGTTATATTTTTCATGAATTCCTCTACCCATTAAATAGTAGAGGAAGGGGCCCAGACACATCCTTAGGCATATAGATTAATATGGGGTTTCCAGACTCTTCTCCTTCTGGTTACCCTTAAATGATCTAGAGGCAATGGTTTAGGCATATGGACCATCTGCTTTTTATACACCTGTGGCAACACTAATTTGAATTTAATTGCCTGGGAGTAAGGATGGGTGAAAACGTTCGCCTCATACCAAAATCGGTGAATAATGGCACTTCCCGTTTGGCAAATAATTTCCCATGGAAAGTGCAGTTTTCCAGCTTTTTTCGCCTAGCTCATAGAATTGAAATCAATGGGAAGGAAAATTTTTCAACACAACATGAACATTTTCTCTACTTTTCTAAAGCCATATAAAAGAGTGTTAGGCTCTCACAGCATGCCATTCTGTGTTTGTGAGAGGAGAAAGCAGCAAATTTTTGAGCTAGATAAGCTTAGTATAGAGAATCTTTTAGGTAGACATTTGTTCTCTGTATTAGGAGAGTCTGGGATCACTCTGGAGAGAAGAAGGGTGGAAGGATGTTGACCCCAAATACCTCAAAATTCAGTGTTACTGACTGACAAGACACAGGTAACTGAGGGTCCAATTTTCTTGCTGATCTTGCTGTTATTGTCTCTGTACTGGGGAAGACTAGGGAAAAGAAGTTGTTGAGCAGCACAGGGATGTGAGCGTATAATGGTAGTTAAAAAACTGACTGCAGCAATGGTTGCTGCAGCGTGTGCAATAAATGATCATGATCCCATTCCTCCAAGGCAGGATGCAGTTTGTAAAGATCCCCCCAAAAGCTACCAGCACCACCAGAAGAAGAACACTGAAGATGACAACAAGTCGCATTCTAGTGTTGCTGATGGCAATAGCATAATGGAGAAAAGTGTAGCAGCTGAACCATCTGCTGCATCAGAGAGGAGACAAACAAGCACCAAAACACCTATCCTAAAAGTAGTAGCAAACATTTTGAAAGTAAAAGTAAAAGTAAAAAAAATTGTTTGAGACCTTTAAAAGCTTAGAGGAATATAAGGGTAGTGGAAAAGAAGTGACAGGTGATGCTGAAGATGACCTAATGATAACTGATGATGATGATGATGATGCAGATCTAGAATATATCCCTCCAGAATCCTTCTCTTGTTCAGATATAGATGAAGTTGAGAGTGAGAGAGAGATGATGACATGGCCATGAAATTAGTAGAAAGGCAAAGGCTCACTCTTTAACCACTGAAAAGGAGCACTATGCCTGTCTATAAACTGTTTGAGAAAACCATTGGAAAGTATGACCCTGGACAAGCAAAGATGGCAAAAAGTACACAGTCACCACATCAGTCATCATCAGCATCATTGCTTCTTCATTGTCCAAGTTCCACTCAGCCACACACACCTGTTTTGAGTACCCAGCATCAACAACAATAGCAACACAGGTTATTAACATCCACACTGTGAGATATGATGAGTGCCTCTGCTGCTGCTGTAAGTGCTGCATCTTTGACACCTAGTAGTAGTTGCAGTAGAATTGCATTAACATCTAGCACCAGTAGTAGTAGCAGCACCTCAGGAACCCCTCAGTCCATGAAGTCCACAGAAAGGAGATACTTCACTCAGGATCCTAAAGCTAAGCATGTTGCTATCTGTTGTCTATGCAAAAACCATGTTAGCAGGGGGAAAGTAGACTCACACCTAGGCACTTCCTCTGTGAGATCCCACCTGAAGCAAAACCATAGGTCTGACTGGGAGACACACTATCAGCTGGTCAGAGATGCCAAAATTAGCAGTAGCAGAAGCACTCCAAAAAGTTCCCAGGGCTCTGGGGAAGATACGAGAAGTAGTAATGTTATTTATGTATGCTGCTGCCAACAGATAGTTCATTCCAAAGAACACCTATGACTCCTGCTGCAGAGGAGTATGATGATTCTGAGTTTGCTGTAGGAAATGACAAGAGTTATAGACTACCCACACATGCTTCCTCTAACTCCATCACCCCCTAATGTTTTTAAAACAATAAAGTTCCAGGGTTCTTCTGCCATGTCCTGCCAACCCACACTGACTGAGTTCCTGGGAAGGAGTGAAAAGCTTCATAAAAATTATCCCAAAGTACACCTGTGGAATGGTAAGGTTGCCAAGATATCAGCAGGGGACATGCTGCCATATTTTTTTTCAAGAAAACCAAGGTTTCAGAGTACTGATGTCATGTGTAGCTCCATGCTGGCATATCCAAAGACAAAGTTATTTTTCCAAGTTGGCTGTGCTTGAATTGTACAAGCAGGTGATTAGTGTGGTGGAAAAAGGGCTGGAAAGTTTGTACGGAAAGAAAATCCACCTGACAACAGATATGTGGACAATTGGGCAGAGCACAGACTATATGACTGTGACTGCTCACTGGGTTTCCCTCCAACCACCAAAAGTGGGCAACACTAGCTTACAGCATCAGGTGACAACTATATGTTGAGCCTCTGCATCTGGCAGGATCATTAAAAGCTAGCAGAAGCAGCACCAGGATAGCCCATGCCATTGTCATGCCACCTTGTGCATGCAGAGTTTTGTGAGACAAAACTGCAGATGTTTTAAGTAAGCTAGAGCATGTGATAGAGGAATGGCTTGTGTCCCTCTCTTTAAAAGATGATTTTGTGTCTGCTGATAAGGGCTTCAACATAACTGTGAGAATAGGCAATATGGTGCATGTGCCCTGCTTTGCCCATGTGGGTCAAATTTAGTTGTGCCTAGGTTCCTGGCAGAATCCAAGACCCTCAGAGAGATGTTTACTATTGCCTGCAAAATCTGTGCCAATTTTAGTAGCTCATACAGTGCATGAAAACCTCTATTCCGCACAAGAGCCTTAAAACCTGCCCCATCACCAGCTAAAAATGGAGGTCCCTACCAGGTGGAATTCCACACTGTACATGTTAGGGCAGTTGTATGGGCAGAATAAGTCCATTAGCAAGTACACCATGAAGAACTAGAAGGCTTTGGATAGAGCCTATTTGTCACCTGTCCAATGGCAACTAGCATACAATGTATGTGAGCTGCTAAAACCCTCTGAGGAGGCAACCATGCTGGTGAGTCATATAGGGACAGTGAAATCCTACCACTGATATTTTTAATGCAGAGTAAAATGAGGAACATGACTGAAGAATCTTACCATAATGACAACACAAACATGCACCAGTTGGTAAAGGACATGTTATCGTGCTTTGAACAATATCCTCATGTAGTGTCTATTAAAAGAAATGAGGAATGCATTCTTGCCACTTTACTGCCCCCCCCTTCAAACACAAAATGTAAGAATTTCTGCCAAAGGGCCATTAACATTTTGTCCTAACAAGGAGCCTGTCACAGTACCTTGTTTCCAGCGCCGCAGCTTCAGCGATGCTCGGCGTCTTTCCATGCATCATCTGCAGGCAAGAGGCTTCAAGCATGCTGCAGGCCTCTGTTTTATGTTTGTTTGTTTCCTGTAGTCTCCCCCTACCTACTTCCTCCCTCTAGCTGCTCCTCCTACCTACTTCCAGTGGAGGGGTTTAAAGGGCAGACTGAGTCCGGACTCACCCTTACGTTGTTGTTCTGAGCAGTTCATTTTCTGGTATTCCTGATTCCTGTGTATGATCCGGGTTGTCTGTCCATCCATTCTGGTGTTGACCTGTGGCTCTGTCTGACTATTCTCCTTGGCATTCTGATTTGGCTCAGATACCCTTTCTGGTGCAAACCTGTGGCTCTGGCTGACTACCCACGCCATGTATGACCTAGGCTTGTCTGACTACCCACTCTGGTGTTGACCTGAAGCTCTATCCACTGCGCATCCAGCATACATACGCTCCAGTGGATGTCCTATCTGGTGAAAACCTGTGGCGCTGGCTTACTACCCGCTCCGTGTATGACCTAGGCTTGTCTGACTACCCACTCTGGTGTTGACCTGGGGCTCTATCCACTGTGCATCCAGCATTCCATCGCTTCATTGGATATCCTTTCTGGTGCAAACCTGTGGCTCTGGATGACTACCCGCTCCGTGTATGACTTTGGCTCGTCTGACTATCCTATCTGGTGCTTACTAGAAGGCTCTGTCTGTTTGCTCAGTTTGTTGGTTCCGTTATTCAGACATCCTTCCTAGTACTGACCTGGGGCTTTAGCAGACTCCTACCTACTGACTGCAGGCTGAGTCAGTATCTCTTGGGCGTTACCTTACCACGAGACTCCAGTGGGCTGAGGCCTAGTCTCAGACAGTGTGGTGCAGAGATTGGGAGACTGCTATTTCTGATATAGTGCTCGCTGTTTCAATCACCCACTGTTTGTTTATTTATCTATTGTATTACTGTCATTATTCTCATAATAAAGGTTCTATTAACTATACCGTCTGACTCCTGGTTTTGCTTGCCAGCTGTAACAGAATCTTGATGATAAGCAGCAACACTCTGAGGAATTGGATTCTGTCAGGATTATCAAGATATGCATATTAATCGAGTGGAGGGTTGCATTGTGGAGGATGAGAGGGAGAAAGTGAGTGCACAAAAAACATCTAGACAGAATTGTGTAAAAGAAGGCAGTACATCATTTCAACCACAGAAGCACTTACATCATCAGCCAAAATATCCCATTCTGAACATAGGGCAATTTGTCTCAGTGGAGGTGGCAAAAACCCAACATTGGTGCTGGTGGCACATCTATTTGGGACTTGCTCCTGAATATGGATTGTTAACTGACACACAGGAACACAGTGTAGCTGCTAGAAGAGGTCCTACTGCATGCAAGATGTTTTCAGTATACTTGCAGGATAACTATGTTCTAGACTGAAACAATGACCCCATGGACTACTGACAAACAAAGCAGTGTGTGTGGCCAGCATTGACACGTACTGCAGTAGAAACTCTTAGTTGTTTTCCAACAATCGTTTAGTCTGATCAGGTTTTCAGTGCAGCTGATTACATTGTTAATGACCTCAGGATGCAGCTATTAGGCAGCAATGTTGGGAAACTAACATTCATAAAAATTTACATCTGATACCATCTGACAAAGAAAATCAGGACAAGTGTATTAATAGCAGCATCGATGAGGAGGGATGTGAGGAAGGATTGTTACCATCTACCACAAATGAGACCACCGCTATGATCTGTACGTTGTACTTTTTTTATTACGTAACATCATGATGAAAATGTGCCAGTGTCACTTAAACAGGAAGTTAGTGTTGTTGGCAAAGGACAAAGGCACTCTGCATGCTAACATTTTTCATGGCATGTGTTGCTGTAGGACTCACAACTAGTGTTGAGCGAGCGTGCTCGGCCAATGCTCGGATCGGCTCGAGCATCGCTCTGCTCTGCACATGGCGGTACTCGTACGAGTACCGCCATGTGCTCGCCCGACATGCTCGGGTGAAGAGGATCTGTGCCGGAAGAGGCACAGATCCGAAGACGCTCCGCTGGACCACCAGGGAATGGAGGTACGGGGGCATTGCGGAGATGAAGGGGGCATTGCGGAGATGAAGGGGGACATTATGGAAGAGGGGCATAGACTCTATGCCCCTCTTCCACAATGTCCCCCTTCATCTCCGCTATGCCCGTCTTCCACAATGTGCCCCTTCATCTCCGCTATGCCCCTCTTCCACAATGTCCCCCTTCATCTCCTATGCCATAGAGGAGATGAAGGGGGACATTGTGGAAGAGGGGCATAGCGGAGATGAAGGGGGACATTGTGGAAGAGGGGCATAGAGTCTATGCCCCTCTTCCACAATGTCCCCCTTCATCTCCGCTATGCCCCTCTTCCACAATGTCCCCCTTCATCTCCGCTATGGCATAGGAGATGAAGGGGGACATTGTGGAAGAGGGGCATAGCGGAGATGAAGGGGGACATTGACCAGGCACCCTCCGCTCATCAGAGCAGGGGGTGCCTGGTTTAATGCTCGAGTGCTCCCATTCATTTGAATGGGGCTCGGGTGCTCGGCCGAGCACTCGAGCATCAGGGGGTGCTCGGTCAGAGCACCCGAGCACCCGAGCATCGGGGTGCTCGCTCATCTTTACTCACAACTTTGACTTTCAGCTACTTATTTCTCCACTACAGCCCTGAGAGGAAGTAATATTTCAGTGGGAAATGTTGTACCCATAGGAAATATTTGTGAAAAATGTGTTAAAATAGGTGAAAAGGAGGAACATTTTGCATTGGCAATAGCAGAAAAACGTTTGCAAGAAAAATTGTTCCGTTTCATAAGTCTTGCAGGAATATTTTTCACTTTTTGTCCACCTCTACCAGGGAGACATCACTGTTTTTCATGATTTTAGATAATCCAACCACAGCACAGGTTGTAAGGAAAAGTCTTTAGTTCTCATAAGCCCACTGACACTCATAATAGCTGATTTGAAGAGAACAAATGTGTTCATAACCTAAAAGCTGTCACCGTCCTCACTAAAATCACTTATCAGTGCAGTTGACGTGACTTTTATTTTCATGGTGTTTAGGGCAAGGCTGAATTCTGTACTTGCTTTGATTTCCTTGCAGATTTCCTTAGAATGTCTTCCAGATTGTCTTGTGAATCAGCAAGTAGTGTTCTTGATGTTATGTCCTACCTTATTGACACCCATCGACATCATATCCAGTCCCATTATTCTCATACTGTACTCAGCATACATTTTAAAAAGATATGGTGACAGGATACAGCCTTGTCACATGCATATTTTGATGGTAAATCACTTTGTCACACCAAGTTTGGTCCTCACTGTTGCCTTGTGATCATTATACAAGTGCTTGACACTCATGATTCTTAGCACAATATACCATTGTCTACAAAGTTGAAGGATTTACTGTTTGTTGACCTGTTCGGTTTGGGAGGTCCTGCCAGTAGCTAAACTATGACTGATGTAGTTCTCAGACTCTTTGGTGCAGGCAACCTCCATCACCTAGACAATGTAGAGATACCATCGAGAGAGTTGAAAAAGAATTGATGGTTTAATAGGTTGATACAGAGAAAGTGAAGAGATACCACAAAGGTCAAGGAGTGAATAATAACTGAGAAAACAGTGAGTGCTTTAAAATGGGTATGTGTAGGCATCAATGAAAGTAATTTTCATAAAGAGAACATAACTTAGTGCCAGTAAATGAATAACACCTCAACACCTGTAAATAAAGCAACATGCCAGAGTGAGATATATGAAAAAAGATAACTGCATTAATGTGAACAGAGTGAAAAAATGAAATGAATGTCAAAGATTAAAAAGAGAACACCAAAAAAGATATATCAAAGCAAACAGTGATCATACAGAAACAATGAAAAATATAAGACCTTAATTAGCATATGAAAGATATTGTTGGTCTGTCTGGCCTGCATATCATAATCCACATAGGCAGGTGACTGATAAGTAAAATCACTATTTTTTTTTTAAATATACTTTATTATCAGATTGCTCCATACACATCTTAAATACAAAAGAGTACATGTAGAATCGTTCAAGTACAGCAAAAGTATGTAGACATTTGTAACAATGAAAAGAACATATGGATATCAGTAGGGCATACAGAGTCAACCTGAGGTATTCAGTATTATTTCAACCTTCAATAACCAAAACTCCTAAAATCTAAATTAACTTAAAGTTTACTATACCCCCCAACCCCACTTCCTCTCTCTCCCGAGCCCGCAGCACCCCCCCCATCCACCCACCAGCCAGCATTTTAACGAGCTCCCGGTATGAACAGGATTCATTCACAATGTCATGCATCAGTTATACATCACAGCCATCCACGCAACAAGCAGGTATGACCTCAATCAACCATCACCAGTAAGGTGCACATCATCCGGCGCCACAGCAGTATCTTCTCTATTCGTCCACCAGTTCTGCCATCTTCCCCAGATCTTGTCAAACTTATTTGGAGTACCCCGGCGTAAGTAAACCAATTTATAGTGTGGAATGCACTGTGAAACAAGGTTTATCCACGCCCTACAATTGGGAACTTTATTCGACATCCAGTTCAAGGCCACCACCTTTCTCACCATCACCAATAGCTCACTCAATAAAGATCTGTCAGTTGCATCCTCAATCTCATCGGGAAAAATAGACAGTAAACAAATCTTTGGAGTCACAGGAACAGGCCTCCCCAGCACTAGGACCACAATACGCATTATTTCCCTCCAGAACCTCCTGACTCCAGGACACTCCCAGATCATATGAAAGTATGTGCCCTGAACATTATCACACCGAAGACAACAGTCGGTACCAGTATTCCCCATTCTATACAGTCTGACCAGTGTATAATAAATTCTATGTAGGATATTCAACTGTATCATCTGGCGTCTAGTCGACGTCGCCACCAGTGCTGATCCCGCCTTAGCCAAATCACATTCCCAGTTCTCCAATGGACCCACTTCCATTTCCTATTTGTTCTGCGAAGGGAACTCCTGATACCCCATGTGGGATTCTAACCACTGGTAAATGAAAGAGAGAGGTCTCGACGGCTCAAGAATCATCAATCTAGCAAAAAGCAGAAACGTAGAAATCAACGGGGCTCGATCGCCCTACTGAGCTCTAAGAGTATGTCTAATACATAAATATGAGTAAAAGAGATTATGCGGGATACAATACTCGTCATGTAAATGTGCGAAGGATTTCAGCTGATTATACTGATATAACTGTCCAAGGGTATTAATCCCAAATCTAGCCCACAAGGGACCAAAATCGCTGCCAAGTAGATGGTGTAGCCCCGCGGCGCCCCACAAGGAGGTATCCGGATCCATGGCAGTGTATCTCAGTAACTTTTTCAACTCCACCCACGCCTCATGAAGGGTTGCTGTTAGTAGAGTCCGAATTTTAAAAACTGCAGGGCCGGCATGCAAAAACCGGCGCAGTTTATAAGTAGGTTGTAACAATAATGTATCTATTTGAGTAGTCTGGTAACAAGGTCGGGGAGAAACAAAATCTAGCACATACCGACATTGTGCTGCTAAGTAGTACCTATAGAAATTGGGCAAGGCAATTCCCCCCTAACGTTTGGGTTATGTGAAATAATTCTGTCTATTTGTCGGAAATATTTTTTAGGAATAGGGACCGGTATATTTTGAAAAACATACAAAAATTTAGGCAAAAAGATCATTTTAATAAGATTCGATCTACCGATAACATTTAAGGGCAGATGAAGCCATGCCGTTGTTTTGTAGTTAAAGTATTGAATATTAAGTATCATATTCATCTCCAAAAAAGAGTTCGTTGTTGTCGCCACCCTAATCCCAAAGTATGTGCACTCAGTCACATAAGAAAGCGGGATGTCCGTTGGATAAGATTCCCGTAAATTACTATCAATTGGAATCAAAGAGGACTTAGTTCAATTTATTTGAAATGCAGAATATGTACCAAAATCGTCCACCAGTTGTAACGTGGTCTCCAAGGAATTTCTATCATCACCTAAAAAAAGCAGGATGTCATCAGCATACAGTGCAAGCTTTTCCTTTCTGCCTTTTATACTGAGTCCTCTAATCAACAGATTTGCACGAATTAGAACAGCCAGGGGCTCTACAGCCACAGCAAACAGGCCGGGTGAGAGTGGGCAGCCCTGCCTAGTGCCACGATGCAAGGAGAAGGACTGTGAACTCAGTCCCCCCGTCACCACAGAGGCCCTGAGATTACTATATAAAATACGTATCCATTTAATAAAGATGGGCCAAACCCCGGAGCACGTGTCAAAGATATGGCCATTCGACAGAGTTGAAGGCCTTAGATGCATCAAGAGATGCTGTCACCCGAGATCCCATGGTATCATGAGGAAGTTGCAGGTGCATAAACAACCTTCTAAGATTGTGTGACGTCGATTTACCTGGGATAAAGCCAGTTTGATCTTCGTGTACTATGGTTCCCAACACTATATTTAATCTGGTAGCTAGGATTTTCACCACAATTTTAGCATCCGTAGTCAACAGGGAAAAGGGCCTGTAAGAATTGCAAATCTCCGGATCTGTTCCTGGTTTGGGCAATACAATAATGGAAGCATTATTCATGGAATCCAGAAGATGTCCATCATCAATAGCAGCATAAAAGGTATTCATTTAATGGGGGGCCAATACATCCACAAATTCTTTATACCATTCTGCAGGAAGACCATTCACACCCGATGCCTTGCCCGTCGGCAAACTACGGATAGCCTCCACCACCTCTCTCAGAAGTATAGGAGCATCCAGCATTTGTTTATGTTCAAATGAAAGTTTTAGAAGGTCACATTGATCAATAAAACAAGAAATTTGAGAAGCAGAGCGGGCCAATCAAGATTCATATAGACGAGAGTAGAAACACTGAAATTGCGAATTAATCATCTGTGGGTCCAGTACCAGTTCACCCCCGGGATCTCGGAGTGAAGAAACCGACGGAGTCCCCCTGTTTTGACAAACAAGATGAGCCATTAGCTTCCATGCCTTATCCCCGTTTTCAAAAATACTTTGTTTCAAGTAAAAAACACGACGGGCACTCAGTTCAGACAATTTTAAAGAATATTTTAATGAGCAAGAAACAAAATTAGTATAAGAGACCGAATCTCCTTTTTCCACAAAATGTTTCTCCGCCTCAGCAGCTTCTGATTCCAATGTCTCCACCTCCCTAGACCCAAGTCTATTTTGCATAGATATAAAAGATATTAAGGAGCCCCTTGCAGTCACCTTGGCAGCCTCCCAGACAATGCCCTGAGCAGCAGTATTAACATTATTGACAAAATACTCACGTAGATCTTCCCTATGTTTAGACACCAGATGCGTATTAGTTAACCATACGGGACTAAGCCTCCACACTCTAGACATAGGTCTCTGGTCTCGCTGTAACGTCAATAATAGTGGAGAGTGGTCGGAACCTACCCTGGTCAGAAAACAGCAATCAGTAACCCAATTCAAAGTCAACTGGTGAGCGACACATAATCAATTCTAGATAAAGTTTTATAAGTGGCCGAGTGGCACGAGAACTCCCAAGCCTGCGGATGGACGGTCCTCCATACATCTATGAATCCCATGTCACCTATGAGACTAGAAGGCATCCCTATGCAATTTGGAGTCAGCTGCTGTCCCACCTAATCTGTCCAAGTCAGAATTGGTAGCTATATTAAAGTCACCCATACAAACTATATGGTGATGTGGCTTGTCAGAAATATATATAAGTATGTCTCTAAGAATTGAAGGGTGGAAAGGTGGCGGGATATAAACATTCAGTAAAACAAACAGAGTTCCCTGTAATTTACATGTTAAGAAGAGGTAACGTCCCTGTGGGTCCGTTTTGAGGTCAATGAATTCAAATGAAACTAGTTTAGTAATAAGAATGGAAACACCTCTGGCATATGTGGAATATGTGGCATGATAATGACTCTGTATCCACTGCCCCCGAAGAGACAGAACTCTACTTGCAGTAAGATGGGTCTCCTGCAACATGACCACCCCTGGGGACTGTTTCCTGACGTCGTTTAAGACTAAGGATCATTTCACAGCATCATTCAAGCCACGCACATTGCATGACAAAAAATTACAATTTAATGTTGTCATTACAGAAATAACTATTACATGTTTCATCTCTGGCCACACGGCGGGGCCCGCTGGGGGTGAGGAACGCCCGGCCCAGAAGACAAAGGAATCCCTAAGCTAATTACTATGCAAACTACCCACCCTATCTCTATTACCCCCAAACCCAACAGAGATTTCATCCCATAACAAACCCAAACCCGCGGCCTGGCAGCCAAAACATCTTTCCCTTCCCTCCCACCCAACACACATAAACCAATGAACTGGTGATCAAACAGACCACGTACAGTCCCATCCACACCCCCCGCCCCCCACAGTAGTAGAAAAGAGCATAAGTAAACACATCATCATTTCATAGCAAATGGTGAAAGAAAACCCAATGACAGTACCACCACAGCCCTCCCCAGAACAGAACATCCCCATCCAGTAGCAGAGCAAATCCCCCCGGAACACCCAGATACCCCCCCACACACATACTTCCCGTCTCAGCAGATCCCGGGCAGGTCGGAGGCATCATACAATATATGGCCAAAATATAGCAGCTTCAAGGACACCAGGAGCCAAATCATGGCAACACAGCATCAGACCACCACCCAAGAGATGCAAGACAATAACAGTGTAATAATAGCATTTTGGAGCAGTAGCCCACAACAGCAGGTAGTGGGAAAAGAAAAAAAAAAGGGGAAAATTTCCTTTCCACAGGCATATATATATCCACAGATATATCCACAGATCCACAGACTGCCTTGCCCCCCGAGAACCGCTTTAGAGGACAGTGATAAGGGGGGATGCTAAATAGATGAAAGATCAGGAATCGAGGGCCGTGGCAGCAGTGTCATGGAATGATTAAATGATGAAGGGGCTTTAGTGAGTATCCACCGATTCTCTAACCTCCGATTCTGACGTGAAGAAGATGGTGTTACCATCGTGGACAACTGTCAATCTAGCAGGAAACAACATAGAATAGGAGATATTTTTCTCACGAAGTCTGCGCTTCACCTCCCCAAACCTGCATCTCTGGCGTTGGACATCAGCTGAGAAGTCCGGATAGAAGGAGATACGTTGATTTTCAAAAAGAATTTCACCTTTCAGCCTGTCCAAATGAAGTATGGCATCACGGTCCCTGTAGTTCAGGAGTTTAACAATCATTTGACGAGGGGAAGATCCAGGGGGTCTCGGGCCTGCATGTAATCGGTGCACCCTCTCAACAGTAAAGGATGGAGAGAGACCCTCCGTGCCAATGTGTTCCTTTATCCAGGCCTCCATGTATTGCTCAGGGGCATGACCCTCGCGACCCTCCGGCAGCCCAATTATACGAATATTACTGCATCTGGACCTGTTTTCAAGATCATCCACTTTAGATTGTAGAGACCTTACTTGATTTTTTAGCTCATCTACCTTGGTAACCACAGGAGGAAGTGTGTCCTCTACAGTAGAAATACGTTGTCGAACATCATTAATGCTTTCACGCAAATTTTGCTGGTCTGCACATAAGAGGTTAATTTCCACCTGCACAGTCTCGATTTTGCTGGTTAAGACTGCCTGACAGGTAGCAATTGCAGACATGATTTCTGTAAATTGGGATTTAGAGTCATCCTCTTCAGAAACTGAGGACTGCGCCGGCGAGGCCACTGTAGAAGGGGCCTCCAGCATGGCCATAACCTCTTCCGCCGACATAGCTCTTCTAGCAAATTTACTTAATTTCTTCTTGTATTCTGATGTCTTTTTAACCATAATAGAGAGTATGAAAGCAAGTGTAGGTTAGATCAGCACAGACCAATTTCAACTGTTGGGCGGTCTATTGTAGTCGAGACAGGTAGGTGCAGATGTAAAGCTCAAATGGCACACATAGCCTGTCTCACTGTTTCATATGTAAACTGAAGTTGTGAGAAACATCCAGAGTCTTGAACTTGGAAGCTCAAATATACATGGGGTAGAAGAGGGAAACATACATAGGAGAGGCAACAAACAGGGGAAGCTGCTCCACTGGAGGCAGTGATAGACTTGGAAATAGTTCCTATGAGCGTTGGCTACACTCAGAGGCCAGTACAGCAACAGTAGGCCCTTCAGCGACCTCAGAAACTACACACAGTCCACCTCAGCATCCCATACATAGATGGGAGTATGTAGTGTACTATACATGGGGCAGAGAGGGGAACATATATAGGTAAAATAACAAACAGGGAAGTCTGCAATCCAGGAGGAGGCAGCAGTGTATATGACATCCAGGAAAGACTTGCCCAGAGCAATGTAGCAGGTAGAAAGACATATTGGAGAGGGAGGGGGCACTGGGAAAGAAAAAATAACAAACGGGATGGCGTTCTAAGATGGAAAAGGGGTAATAGTATATGGGATCAGAACTTGCAGCACCAGCAAGAGAAGAGAATAGTGATCCTTTAACTGGTGTTTCAGAGTACTGGCTGTGTACACAGGTCAGTGTGGCAATAAGAGGCCCTCCAGATGCCCCCATGACTCCAATTTATGTGGACAGAGTACGTCTATTCTCTCCTTTTTTCTTCCTCCCTCTCTTCTCTGCCCCCTTTCCTGTTTTTCTGTCTTTTCTTTCCTCTTTCTTTTCCCTTCTCTCCTTCTCTCTATTTCCACCTGCCCTTTTGCTTCAAGATCGGGCAGTCAGGTTACATAACAAATTGAAAAGACCTAGTGGGCAGGATGGGGTACAGGGAGGAAAACAACAAACGAGATGGTGCTCTAATAAATCGTGGGGAAGAGAGACGGGGGGGAGTGACAGCAGGCCACTTCAAAAGTCCCGACAGGCAGCCCACAAGGTAAGGTTCCCAAGTACCTGCAGCGTGAAAGTCTCACGAAGGATGTGAAGAGCAGCAGTGTCGGACGAAATAGCAGCTCCAATCAGCTCCGACGTTAACCTCCTTCAACAGGAGATAGCGGCATATTAAGTGGCGCCCTCATGATCCAACTGCACTATGAGCGACCAGGATCACATCCGACACCGCGTTCACACTGTCCAGGCCCCAATCAGCACGGTAACTGGAGTGAGAGCATTAAACCAGACAATAGTTATATTGCCAGATAGCTCAATGTTTAGTGAGTCCAGATCTTGAAATCAGGTCATAAATTTCCAACTCTCTGACTCAGATGGGACAGATTATCCAGTAAATAGATGGAGCTAAAGCACCACACGTCCTCCCAGTATGGCTGCCAGGCCACACCCCAAAAATCACTAATTTAGTAGAATGAGTAATCCTGTGGTCTTTGTTGACCACTATTGAAGGGGAATAAGTAGAGAATGCTTGTTTCCATCTATCGACACAAAGAACATTCCACGTAGTAGACAAACCAAGTTGGTCTTAAGTAGCCAGCTCTCTCTAATAATTTTTAGCACATCCCATAGGTTTCAGGCATATTAAAGAATATAATCCATGAGGTTTCAGCAACATTGATTGTAGATCAATTGTGAGTTGAAAACTAGTAGCATTGTTGAGTCTGTGACTAAAATATACAAATGTCACTTGATCACCTTCCTCCTTAAGGCTGAGGCAGTTATAAAGTTGTCAAACGCACTAGTATGAAAAGAACCCTCACTCCTTTTCCAGATAGTACTTCTGTTTTGGAATGCTTTATTGAGGTTGACAATTTGTGCGTCATTTTTGTCACATCACTTTCGGAATCTGTATGTCATGTCCTGCAGGTAATTATTCATACATGTTGGATTTGAGTTATTTCTCATTACTTTAAAATATAATGTAAATACTTTTTCATAAAAGGTGAGTGGTTTCTGTTAAATATCAATAATTTGGAAAAAAGAAGTGGACAGTAATTTTATGTACAGAGTTAAAGGCCAGTTCAATACTGAGCGAAAAAAAAGGTTAATTGGATTTCTTTTAATTAAATCAACTTTCAGATTAAAAATGTCAAATGTTATTAAATTAATTTAAAAACAAATTAAACAAAACCAGGGAAATATCCTTCCATATTCGCCAATTTCTCTCCTTAACAACAACCTAAAGCTCTTTGCAAAACTACTGGCAAATTGTTTTAAACTCCATCTGTGATCATATATATACCTGGATCAGGCAGATTTTGTACCAGGTGAGAAGATAAAGACAACACTACCAGAGTGATCTCTCTGATCTATACAACCCTTCATAAACTTATCCCTTCCGTGTTTCCATAGATGTCAAAAAGACATTTGACAGGTTGAGGTGGCCATATCTTAAAATTCTGCTTGAGTACCTGGGCTTAGGCCCCCAAGGGTTATCTAGCATCCTTAATCTTAATTCCTTCCAGGGGCCAGGGTAATTGTTAACACCTATTTGTTGGAGCCTTTTGAAATAACCAGTGGCATGTGACAGTGCTGCCTCTTCTCCCCTGTAAGTTTAATTTTAGCTTTGGAACCCCTCTTTAATATGGTTTGCCTTTGGACTGACATTACTGATATCCCCAATAAGCAAGGTGAGGCCAAGCTCACAAGCTTTGCTGACTATCCCTATCCCATCTTGTTTAAGTTCCAGATGAGTAATGCCTATTTTCCCAATTTAAGTTGAATTTCACAAGTCTAAAATCCTTTACAATAAATTTCTACCTACAAGGACTCCACGTTACGGGCAGTTTCCTAACTAATCACCCCTTAAAACTGGATGTTGCTCTTATTTTAAATATAAGCACACACCGCCCCTTTTCTATTAATCCTATATCTTCCAAACAGGCAATAGTCCTCCATATTTACAGCCAGATGATATGTATCATCCCACCATGTTTCAGTTATACCAATTATGTCCAAATGCCCATTAACTGCCAGCAATTCTAGTTCTCCCATTTTATCTACTATACTTCTTGATTTTTCCAACATACAATTCATTTTGATGTCTCTACATATTTTACCCCCTACATGTCTTTTTTTCGGCATCTTCATTTAATAAGAGTTCCTCCCTACTGGCTATATTTATCCCCATCCCTTCTCCACCCCCATGATCATTTACTTGGATCCAGTTCCTATACCCACAAAATATAAACATTTTATCATTGTCCTCTACCTTCTTGAAGGTCACTAGTTTATTTTTTATTTATTTACTTTCTTTTATTATTCAACCTATTTTGTGTGATTTATAGAAACTTAATTAAACTCAAAAGATTATGTGGTCTTTCAAGCTCCCAGTAAATCAAACCCAAAACAAACAACTTACATTGGGTCACTTTACACTTATATTGAATTCTGCTAATATATTACACTAAATTCATTTTAACAAAATAACCATATGAGTGCTTGAGAACTGTAGTTCTGTGTGCCCTGTTTAATACCACACACTGAATATTAAATGTGATGTACAGCTCATTTACTAAACTGGGAGCTGGAAGCATATGCTTGCAAACTATGAATTTTAAATGTGTAATATTTGGTGCATGTTCAGAGGGGAACATTCACATATGAAAAACTTTTGTCCATGGGCTTAAATAAGTACAACTACATTAGCATTGGTATTTTTTGTAAATTGTACCTACTGACTGTTTAAGATACTGAGAGTAAAAATTTGGCACTTCCACATTGTGTGGCACAGTGTATGTGCAGGACCACAGTGCAGAACATCCCACCTCCCTCCCAGCTGCCACAGGGAGTGTGTTCATGCTGCTCTTCATAGTGGTATGTCATTCTGTGTTTGTGAATGATAGTGAAAACACCATATTTTTGAGCTAGTTAGGAAAGGAAATATCAATATCCCTATATAAATATATTTCAAGTGCTTAATTGTGACAGATGTGCCAAGGTGTGTCCCCTCCTTTACCCTTTTAATTACCTTATGACATATAGTGCACAGTGCATTCCTTGATGAATGCACTCTGCCCACCCCAAGGGAAAAAATCCATATTCATGATTTCAACGAGGGGAGTGGTGGAGGAGAATGGTCTTCTTCTTCTTTATCATTATTACCTTTACTGGTTGAGGCAGGTAATGCTGTTGCATCACCATCAGCACTAGTGCAAGGGCAAGTAGTAGTGGAAAGTGAAACCTTTACTACTCTCATATCATTGCTTTCTGGACCCAGTCCCTGTGCCCAGGCAGCACAGTGGTCTGTAGCACACTAGCTTTCTCATCATCATCCTGCTACTGTGATGAATGAATGTCTGCCTATGGCGACTCAGCAGCAGGAATTACAGCAGCAGGAAACTCCAGAATGCCACTGCTGGTGGTAGCGGTGATGTTCATCCCCATTTGCATCTCTTTCTCCCATTTCCTATCAATTTCTTTCAAAAATGCTCTCATACTCTCCTCCACACCAGCTACTCCATCACCACCTCACTCTCATCACCACCACAACTAATATTGCTGCTCTATGGGACTGGTTGGGGATGGCAAATGTGACAGAGGGTACCCTGCTTTCACACTTGCGATCTCCAAAGAAGGCACACTGGTAGCTGTAGCAGCAGGCACAGGCAGCTGATGTGTGTTGCTTATACTGCTAGTCAGTCCCCCCCCCTTCTTCAATATAATTCCACACATCCCAAGGGAAAGTGTTAGAGGACTGGACATCATTGGGTCAGGGTACTACTGATTTCCTTCTCCACCACTGCATCAGCAGCATCAGGGTCCATCAAGCTTCTCTTTTTCTGGCAGTAGTCATAGTGCTAGCCAGCATTTCAAACAATTTTATTTTTATTTCAATATTTTTTTTAGTTCTCTCTCTTTCCTGCCTATTCTACACCATGCTGCATGGTAGGGAATTTTGGGGTTTAAATTATAGGGGCAGGAAAACAGGCAGAAAAGGGAACCATTATTGTGGGAAAATCTGAGGTGTCAATGAAAAGGCAGAAAATCTATGGGTTTCTCTATGGGCAGGAATTGCAGAGGAAAAGCTAAAAATCATGCTTTTTTCAAAAAAAAGCTGTGTCTTTTTCACAGTATCTCAGGAATTGTGGTGTCCTTTTTATACATGTAGCAAGGCAAATAGTACCTAATACATCCAAAGTCAATTAATTCAGTACGTTTCACTTATGGTCTGCAGACAAATCAGTTACAGAATCTAGATTGGGAAACCATTTTTTTTTGTCCTTCAAAGTGTGAAGATACTTACTGGATTTGTATAAAGCTTGATGTCTTTGTAAGGACTAAAAATGCAACATGGAAATTAGGCCACAGTGTCATTGTATTAAAATGTTATAAGCATTTGAAAATCAGCATTACATATGTGTTTGAATTTATTAAATTTGCTCCTGGTAAAATGATTTGTTTGCTTTGTAGCCCCATGATGTCTCTTGTCCCCTGTTTTGGTGGTCATAAAACCCCTTCTTATGTTTATGCTCTGAATGTTGACCTTAAACGAACACTAACAACTAAAAATGATCTAGGGATATATACATACTAATATACCATGTACTCCATGGTAGCCACTGTAAAAATTTGGTATTTGTCTTCTGAAGCTTATGTATGCTCTCTGGCAACTCTTATTTCAGTTTTTTTGCCAGGGCTTCCAATACAATAGCAATATTAATAGGTGTCTCAGGAGAGATAATGTGTTATTGCCAATTTATAAACCTGAGATAAGTCTATCCGAATTGAACAGCAGTGGGTAATAATCTTAATATATTTATAGCATTAGCTCTGCACAAACATTTAACCAAATTGTGTATCTATGGATAGTCTGTACATGCAATAAAATACAAGTTAAGATTACTTTTTAATCATTTAGCATAAAATAGATACATACATTTAACAGATGTTAGCTGAAAGTACATGATATTTAACCCTCTAGCACTCAAGTGGTTAAAATGATAGAATTCAGTTTCACGTTTTGGCCGGCTGTCAGTTAAGGGCAAAGGGTATTTTTTTTTTTTTAGTACAGTGGAATCAGGGGTCCCTGAGAGGGACCCCTGAATTCCATGATGTTTCAGTACTGTCACTGGTTTTTAACTGCAGAACCACTGCTACGATGCCGGCATGTTATGGGTCTTTAATTGGTTAATGTTCTCCCACAAACAAACAAAAACAGGTAATTTAATGGTTTAAGTTTTGCAAACATTTATAGTGCACCCAGTCCTTTGTTAATGAGATTATAGATGACATAACAACTGACAAAATTAAAGCGGAACTTTCACTTAGTATAAAGTCGCCCCTCCAATAATTAAACATATGGCGACTAATTTCCTAATACTCCTATGAACTCTCAGAAGTGCCAGATTCTAAAATAATCCTTAGTCGTCAGAGACCGGAAGCCAGGCATCTGCGCAGACATCTTGTCTGTGCACCTGCACCATCAGTACCTTAAGGTAACCGGAAGGGAATGACGGTGCAGGCTCGCAGATAGCACTAACCTGGCCATCAGTCTCTGAAGATTAAGGATTTATTTAGAATCTGGCACTTTTGAGAGGTAATAGAAATATTATGAAACTAGTCACCATATGTTTAATTATTGGAGGGGTGACTTTATACTAAGTGAAAGTTCCACTTTATAAAAACTACTTTGAGGTGTTATTATGAAATGTTACTTGCAAAGCACTGTGAATGTCCCTACTTTGTTTTTTTAAGTGAGAACTTTAAAGTGGACCTGTTATCCTAAGATTAATTTAGTTAATTTTACAGAAAATTAAAAACTGCCTCAGGGCTGTACTAGTCATTTGTCTGTAACAACATTTTTTTGAGAAGTTAACCTTTATTTATCTGGTAGGAAAGTATGTTACTTTATTGTAATTTGTTTATATTGTATCATGGGACAAGATCAAAAAAGAAACCTGAACCCTGTACTGAAGATAAATGTTTTGGCTTCAACTTGGAAGTTTGTGGATCAGTTGTGCATACAGCTCTATGGACATCTAGGGATGGGAAAGAAATCCCATCTCTGGCAGTCTATGGGGGATAACAAGTCCATGCCCTCATCACTTTGAACTATAAGACTAAATGCCTCACAGTTTTGAAACTCTAGAAGGATCAGTGAGTGTCTTCTGAGAGTCTCACAATGAAGCCTCAGCTTCCTCAGCAGGTCTGGTCATAGAGAAACAGAACTGCAGGGGATGAACTATCTGTGTGGTAGTTACTCTTTAAATATGGAATGACTACAATGTTGTGACAGACAGACAGAGAGAGCGACAGAGACAGACAGAGAGACAGATAGATAGATAGATAGATAGATAGATAGATAGATAGATAGATAGATAGATAGACTTACAAGGTATGATAAAGAGGTTATGAAGTTGAGATAGCTTCTTCAGTGATTTCACTTCTCCAGTTCCTATGTTATTCTATGGAGCCAATTTACTAAGGTGTCTTCAAATTTGGAAATCTTAGTGCATAAGAATGCATATAGGAATTGGAGAATTGATATCATAGGAGATGTTATCTCTGCTTTATCACCTCTTTATCACACCTTAGTGCATAACCCCCAATATGTTTTTATAATAAATGTTACTAACCCTTAAGTATGTATCTATACATTAAAAAACATTGCTAACAAAAAAAAATCTGACTCATATTATTTTATAGCAATCACTTGTGGTCACCCAGGAAATCCGACACATGGTGTTACCAAGGGAAGTGAGTTTAATTTAAATGATATTGTGAACTTCACCTGCAACATAGGTTACATACTTCAAGGTGCCTTTCAAGCACAATGCCGTGGTAATGGCTTATGGAGCAGTCCTCTTCCAAATTGCAGAGGTAAGTGTTGAAGAGCTGTTGGCAATATGTATACAGAATGTTATTTTTAAAATCTGTTAATTTTACATGAACCAGACATGCTTCCTTAAAGAAGGAGTAAAGAGTCTTATAAAAAAATGCCATATGTATTTTCCACTTGAATAAAACATGGGTACTCCCACTACTGGGAGCTTATTGTTTTATTACAATACACTATATGGGAGAACCTGAGTCACTAACCATAGTTCTCCATAATAAGTGATAATAACAGCAACACTTGGTGTCCAGAATAGAAAATTGCAGTTTAATTTAAAATATTGAGCTGTAATAACTTTTGAGTGAAACATCTTACAGCAGGGAAAGTACCCTTTATTAGAAAACCATGAGAATAATCATAACATTTTTTCCTCTCAAAAACTGAAGTCCTCCTTTAACTTTAATTTTCAAATTAAATAATCAGTTTTACTTGAATAGTTCACTTTTTGTCCTATAGATATAAGATGATAGTATGAGAGGTATATGTAATGAACTGTGAGGGCATCTGGTTGTTAGGACTCATAGGCACATTGTGTGGAATCCAAAACACGTAACTGCACACAGGAATGTGGTAGGCAATGACAAATGAAGAGTAACTTTTTTATATATATTTTTTATTTATTCTGGATGACTAAAGCATGGGTACTCTGACTGCTAGGAGATCTGTCTTTCCATAGTTATTATATTTTTAACAGTTTTTTATATGTACAGTGAACTGTAGTGGTCAGATTTCAGTAGTTATTCTATTGAGTTTGTATTTTCTACCCATCACAATCCTGAAATTTCACACCTGGCTTTTACTGACCAACTATTCAATTTTAAAACATTGCGGTCAAAACATTGTGGAACTGTGCCTTTTTTCCTCAGTGAAGAAATCAACACAACCCAGGGAGAAAGAGGTAAAACCTGCATTAATATGCAAAACATACAAGTGGCTTGTATCACTTTGTGTCCTCTGACACATAGGTCTTTGTTCCACCATGTGGCTGTATGTAGAAGCCACAGTGAACATTCCACAACCCTGAACCCTGGATCATTAATCAGGAAGTCCAGAACTTCTCCAAAATTTGTCTCACTTATTTAGGACCTCTATGATTTAGAATATGAGAGATCTTATTCACAATATAAAAAAGGTTTAATCATATTTTATCAGATGATTTTTTACAAATCCATGGTTGTGATACTACTGGTGTTTCATTTATGATTATTGATCATGCAAAAGTATCTTGTAGAGGAAGGGATAGAACAGCAGCCCTTATGAGGAAATAAGCTAAGTGAATTTACTATTTAAAATATCCAATTTAATCTGAAGCCATATTTTACGAGGATCCTGATCTTTGAATCCTATATTTGTCTCTTTCTTAGATATAACCAATCTGGTCATATTAGGTCAATGTTGATACAGTTTTTACAATATTATAATGAGAACTGTATTATTTTTTACAAATTATTGTTCATGTGGGGGTCCTTCATTGTTCAGAGCTGGGGAACATGTGTTAATATTTCAGTATGAGCTCTGCTTTGATGGCTATGTGATCTTTACAAGATATTGAAAAAAAACAACAAGGGGTGCTCTTAGTGCATAAACAAGAGTTTAAATCAACCTCCAACAATACACCCCTATACTCACTACACAGTAGTCGAGCAGTCATATGGAGGAGTCACACTGTCCTCACTCAGTAAACTCTCAATATGAAGTGTTGAGGGTACTCTGTAAAAGCAATCCAGAGATCAACTCAAATATATTTCCTAAAGCAGAAAATAGAAACAAGAGTAGTTGCAGACTATTCAAAAATAGTTGATTTGCACAGTAGCTGATAATGTTTAATATTGTTTTATAAGCTAAATATATATCCAAATTGTTGGGATAGTATCAGTGAATAACTTGGGAAATACAAAACTGGGTTAATGCAAAAATCAAACCAACCAATTGTATCATCATTCATTATTCATTGGCTATGGAAGTTTAACTGGATCTGCTATATTTTGTTTTGGGTATAATCATTAACTAGTTTGTAGATATGAATTTTATTGACTCATCTTTATTATGTTTTACAATACATCATTGATCCACAATCAATATGATATGAAGAAGGTATGAATTGGATCATTAACTCTATGACTGCCACAAACACCCAGCAGTTTATGGTTACCAATATTGGTATATGCTTTTACATTTTATTTTTTTATTTTTATTTCTACTTTAGCACAAAAATAATTAGGTTGATAGAAATTGTATTTACTGTTACAGATTAACCAAGTTAGCGGTAGTTTTTTAATTCATAATTAAATAGTTTGACACATTTTAACCCTTTGAGTGCCAGAGGGGTAGGCAACATATTGCTTTTGCACTCAAAGGGCTAAAGGAAATTCCCACAATGGCAGAGCACAATATTGTAGAATCATAAAAAACAAGAAAACAAAAAGTACCTCATAGTGTAACACTGTAACATTCTTGATCATCAATATAATGAAATGTTACTCACGAGTGAGTTGAGTTGATCATATCAGTCTGACATTCAGGCAGAAGGAGATATTTCCCCATCCCCACTCGGGTGAACACAGTGGAAAAGGAATCCTCTAGCTCTTCAACCACAGAAAAAAGCAATATACAACAAACAGGAAAAGTATTGACAGTATATAATAGAAAAATAGCAGCTCTGGATCATGTATCACAGTTTGAGACTGTTCCAATTCCCAGTAAAGTGTGTTGGCTGTGCATTGTATAAGTTATGTCACAGCTTTTCTGTTAGTCAGTATTCATTTGTTGAATTTCACTTTTGGTGGTGGTCTGGAGGTCGTGAGATACTACACAAGGAGGCTCTTTTCCTGTCTTTCTCTTCTTTTGTTATTTATAGAGCACAATATTATTTGTCCAAACCTGAAAATCTGTGTGCTCACCTGCAGAGATCTAGTTGAGTCAATCAATTTCTATAAAAGTCTGTGCACACCTTTAATCACAGACATAGCTACTTGAACTACTTAAAGGGCCTGCTTCTAAAACCCAGTGTGCCATGTCACACAAAGACATCAGCACCTTGACCTGTAGCCTCCAGTCTTGTGTCATGACCTAGCTTATTTCCTATAAACTTTTTCCAGTTTGCTGTCCTGACTTGGCCTGTCTTGACATTCTAAAATGTGTTAGAATAGGAGAATACTGTGTTAGAATAGGTGAAAAATGTATTGGAATAGGTGAAAACATTTGCTGGAATAGGTGTAAAATGTGTTAGAATAGGTGAAAAATGTGTTTGAAGAGGTGAAACCTGTTTGAATAGGCGTAAAATGTGTTCGAGTAGGAGAACAATGTGTTAGAATAGGTGAAAAATGTGTTGGAATAGGTGAAAAAATTTGCTGGAATAGGCGAAAAGGAGGAAAATTTTGCAGTGGGGAAAAGGAGAAAACTTTTGCAAAAAGAGAAAAATCGGCCATTTTTTGTGAAAAGTCATGCAGGATATTTCTTCACACTTTTCACCTACCCATACTGTGCACCCTATTGTATTTGTTCTGCATATATTCTTTTTTGATGATGTGGTTCATTAAAAAAAAAAGCAAAAGGCCCCAGATGCATATAACTTCTGGAAGATACAATATATATTTATGTTAACCCTTTGAGATGCAGAGGGTTTCCCAATGTATTGCTATTTAGTTCATTGTGTACCCCTCTGATATTTAAAGGGTAAACAACATGGTAAATGTAGGTCAACTGAATAAAGTATTTTTTACTGACACACTTATATTCTTAAATTCTTCCTATGCATTAGGTTGTAGTTCCCTCGTGGATTTTTTTCCAGCTGGCACAAGGGAAATCATGACACAGCCAGGCATTAAAAATATAAATGTGTTGCAGCTGGAAGCAATCCACTTTGGTAGAAGCATATACTCTACCTGCAACACCAAACTACTGTATATGTTACAGAAATAGAAGCAGAAAGGTATTCCCAGTAATTTGTATTTTTAACAAGTTGGTAAAACTGAAGAGTGTAATTTGTATAAAGATATTGCTGACCTGTTAGTTGTTTGCACATTTATTTCTCTTTGATGGATATACATTCAACTATATTTTAAATTATTTAGGTTCGATCTTAAGTTTTTCTGATATGAGTGTTCCTGGTGTAACAATCTTACCTCAAAGTTTTCATACCTTAACAGGATTTAATATATAGTAAAAGAAAAAAATAATTGGATAAAGTCAATATCAACATTATCATTAATGCAATCAAAAGCATGGAACATATCATCACAGTTTTGTGGACATTATTTATGCCTCATTCAAACCATTCTATCAGGAAATAACAGCTTAATCACTTTCTGACAGTTTGAACACTTTGGCACTTTGAACAGATTATATGCAGAACTATTGCCAGTAACTCACCTCTTCCATAGAATGCAAAATAATAACGTGTTCATGTGTGCAGGGTACGTACAATTTATGTTTGACCCTGTCTAGGCCAGAATGTGAGTGTTGCATTATGCTCTTAACCCTTATGTACTCTGTATGTCTTTCTTACTCATTTTAGATTGTAAGTTTTCAAGCAAGGACCCCACTCCCATTGTTTCATTCTGTTAATAACTTGGGTAACATGTATTATCTAAACTTTTAACGCTGTGAATAGCAAAGGGGTAGGCAAAGCATTGCAAAACAATGCATTGCGTACTCCTCTGACACTCAGTTATACTTATTCATAACTGAATAGCAGGTACTCCGTAGATTAACTTTCTGGTCAAAAGAGGGCACTATTAAAATAAAAATCAACAGTTTAAACTGATGATGGGACTATCCATGTTTAAGCCATACATTACTGTTCCTTTAAATACCTTTAAATACCTTTAAATACCTTTAAAGCAAACTACAGAGCGGAGCAGAGTAAAAGGACAGTTATAATGTTTTATTAACTCTGTTCTAATGGGAGCCAGCATAATAAAAATCACAGGGCTTCAAAATGGCTCCTGTCAGCCCTTCAGGACTCAATACACAACCTGGAAGCATATGGCTTTCAACTATAAAGTTCACAGGTTACATGCACAGTCTCCCTAGACTCTCTATGTCAGGATAACTCAATACCAAGGTCTGCAGGGACTGTAATGTTCAGTCATGCAGTTGTCTCTTTTCACCAAACTAAAGATGGAGCCCATGAGAATTATTTTTAGACCTCTGTTCTGTTCCCTCTCTAGTCTACAAGGGCACAACATGCTGCCCTGGCTTCATCAGCAGGTCCTGCATATCATTTCTGTTCAAATGTCTCTATACATTGTGATAGCTGCATTTTTATGTTTGAATACATTTGACTGTGAATGTTCATGCTTTTACAATGAGTTGTGATCAGGAGTAGGCGAAGAGTGAGAAAAATTTCCTGCGTGACTTTTCCTGAAAAATGACAGATTTTTCTCTTTTTCTCCAATGCAAAATGTTCCTCATTTTTGCCTGTTCCAGCAAATTTTTCACCTATTCCAATATGCTATTCTCCTATTCTAACACATTTTTCTCATATTCTAACACATTTTCTCCTATTCTAACACAAACACATTTTTAACTATGTGTAACCTATGTATAACAGCACTGTTTTTAGGAAAAACAAAATTTGGTGATGGATGAATTTTTTTGTCCCGAAGAGGAGAGTGTCAGCTATTTTTTTGGTTTGGGTGAAGGGTTAGTGAGGGGTGTGTAAGTTTAAGTGGCTGTATGTAGGAGACATGTTAATCTCCTCCTAGCTGAACCCTGGGGTGTGTGTGGTGGGCTATGGCAGTCTATAGGAGATCTGCATATGTGCCAGCCCTGTGGTGTGCGTATTATAATTTAGTGTGAAATACTGGGCTCAGGCAATAGAGGACATATGCAAATCTCCTCCTAGCTGTCTCCCTGGGAGTGTGTGTGGTATAGACATAGTATTTGTGGTCACCTGACCACTTCTTCTTTTGTAGTATAGATTGACAACTAGTTTGCAGCAGGGCCTTACTGTCACTGACTGAAGCGGCTGTTAGTGTGAGGACGAAGAATTTTATTCTTGTTTATGTGTGTGACACCTTTCAGTTAAAGTGTTTTTTATGTTTTTTTTTTGTCTCTGTCTACAAATCACACCCACAATTTGTGCAACAACAAGCAATCTGAACTCTCTTTCTTTGCCTGTCTGCCTCTACAGTATTGCTATCTAGTTAAACTTATTTTTCTTTCCCAAGGACTGCACTGTTAGTTTTTATAGTACCATATAGACCTGTGTTAGCTTCGGAATCACCACCAGCTTGCAATAAAGTAATAAAATAACAAATTGCACATAGCAGCTGGGGCAGCATCCACCACACCTCAGTATATGCGTGTTCCTCTTAGTCATACAAATGTTGGAGTAAGTGTGTGTAAGTAACATGGTATGTTAGATTGTACCCCTTGTACATTTGAATTGTCTTTAATTTATGATGTATTGCTTATATGTGTTGTAACTCACTCATTCTCAGTAGAGTTTCAGTCTCAGCTCAGGAAAGAATGATTATCTGCCTGGCTGTCATTTTTTAACATTCCTTTTCCTTTCACACCCACACCCAGAAAAAACTGGAAGTGGCTATCACTAACAACTCTAGCTTACCCTCTTTGTCTGTCTGTCTGCACTAGCTAGCATCCAACATGCACCTGCTCTCTTTATCTCCCCTAAACAAAGTTTAAGAACATGTGGAACACTGACACACCTTTAAAACTAGCATGGTAGGAATACATGGGGGGAAACGTTCCATATGGGAGTAATAAATACATTATTATCATTGATTTCAATGCAATGAGAAAGGCAGAAAGGCAGAAATTGACACTTCATATTCAGAAGGCTATATTATACTATTCTAGACACATCAGAAAGTGAGCAGTAAAAAGAAAAAGTATTCCTCCAGCCTACTTAAAAACATGTGCTCATTATATACATATATTATGTCAATGTAAATAAACATTTACATAAATACTAGTGAAATCTAAAACATTATCTTTCATATTTTTTATTTTAGCATTATTGAAAATGTTACATTTTGTAATACAAACTTATAATGTGATTATCTAATGCCTTGTTACCACACATGAAATTGTAAATAATTTCAACTTCAATATATGTGTGTATGACAACCAAAATTTTACTAGAAATGTTGCATTTTATGGAATATAAGAACTTATATATACTGTATTTTATGAGTCTCATGACTTTTATATCCATCAAGTCAAAATATTGGTGCTCTCATGGGAAATTTGTGTACTTGTTCACTAAACTAAATCAATACCAATATCTGAAGTGTAGTTTATGAAAGTCAATTCCTCTTTCATAAGGTTTGAAGGGTCCCTGGTCTTGTGAGAATATGTGCAGTCTCACTACAATAATTACCTTTTGCTCTTTTGTCAACTGTAACTTTCCATAAGTTTACAGGTGAATACGATTCAGAGTTGATTAAAAGTAAGAGTCACAGCTTTGACATTAATTAAATATAGCTGTGTCACGGTAGGCTTAGGTGAATGAAACACACAACACAGGTACAGGTGAATTTAATGAGTTTATTTAAAATCAATATGCAAGAGAAAAACACTTCCCCAACCTTGATAGGAACTGGCGTGAGGACAGTGCACACTACCCAGGAGCTGACACTGAGCTGTTACTTGGACCACTGATTACCATGGCAATACGGAATAGTGAAACTGGGTCACAGGTAGGAAATTACCTTTGGATAATACAATCCTGGACGGCTCAGAGCGTAGAGTGCCAGGCAGTCCTTGAGTAGAGACAACTATGATGCTGCCGAGTCTAAGGAAGCTGGCAACAATAACAGGAAGGTAAATGTCTTGTTAGGCTGTATGGAGCAAGAGGCCTTGGAGGCTAAAAGTGACAGAGTCTGACAGTATGGAGCAGAGGCTGACGAACAGAAGGCAGCTTGCGACAATACCAAGGCTGATGGAGCGAGAGGTCTCAGAAGCCGATAATGACAGATGGTAGACAGACAGTAATGGAAGTAAGCACAGAGCGTAAGTCAGACAAATCCACAGTCAGATACCAGATCAGGTAGTCAGCCACAACCAGGGTCAGCTCGGAATGGGTAGTCAGACAAGCCAGGGTCATACACGAACCAGGTATTCAGAGAGAGCCACTGGTCAGCTATTGGAACGGATAGTCAGACGAAGCCAGAGATCGAACCAAAGGATACACGGAAGCCAAGCTAGGGTCAAACGAGAGCAACACAAGATTAACGCACTGATATACCACAAAAGAGCAACTAAGCCCAGTTCTCAGGCATTATATATGGCCGCAACAGGAGGTGGGACACAATTGGCCAATTAGTGCAGAATGCTACAAAACAGTGAGCACAACATCAAATGGAAGTATCTTCCTGCCCCTACACAACTAACCAACAAAGTGACCTCCTCAAAAGGATTCAGCAGCTCATATAGGGCACACTTTAGTTGCCATTGATCAGGTGATAAATGTGTTCCCTCTAAAACCTCCCATTATACGTATTATATACCAGCTAATGGCCTTATTTTGCTTGTAAAAATGCTCTAACACGTACATTGTGAAATTCCATCTGCTAGGGATCTCAATTTTAAGCTGATGATGGTACAGGCTATTACACTCTTGTATGGAATCTAATACATTATGAGCACTGTAGGAGTGGCTAAAGTGGTTTCAGATGCACTATATCACCTCGTCTTAAGGCAGCTATTATGTTAGAACCACTATCAGAAGACACAGGTACAAGCCCTGCTTGTAACACATCAATGGATTTGTGGGATTGTCTCTAAAAACTCTACATGCACAAGGAGGCATGCTAATGGTATGAGCTACCCTGCTGCTGTCCTTTAATAAAGCTGCCAGCACCAGAGGCAACAATACTGGTTGTGACCTGATATTGCATTCTGTTGTTGCCCACTGGATGGAGGAAACACATATAGTCTGTACTCTGGCCATTTCTATGCCTTTGCCCAACACATTAACCATGAGTTTGTATATCTCTAGCTTAGCTGTCTTTGTAAATTTACTGCAGGTTGGGAAAAACAAGCAGAGTGCAACACGTGTCTTGAATTCTTTAAAAACTCTATTTTCTACAGAAGACTAAGGCAACAAGAACTGCCAACATTTTGGCAACTTTGCCATTCCATAGGCATATATTGAATTGTTTTGGGAAATTTGTTTACACCTTCCTAAGAACTCAATAATTGTGGGGTGGGAGTAGATATCAAAAGAACTGTGTAACTTAACAACATGACTTATCATGTGTTGCACCATGCTGACATATTCTACAGTGCAGTTATTTTTCAATGGCTCCTTTGCCAGAGTTGTACAAGCAAGTGGCTGTTGTCTTGGCTGAGCAAGGAACAAAGGGACTCTGTTTGCTATGAATATTTTCCAGTGTATATGTTGCTATAAGACTCTCAGAACATTTACTTTCATCTGTTGGCTTCTCCACTTTGGCTGTCAGAAGCAGTAGTACTTCTGCAGAAAATATTGCAGTCAAAGAAACCATAGGTGAAAACTGATAAAGTTCTCAAACAAAATTTATTGTAATTGGTAAAAACGTTGAGATTTTATGTGTCTTCTATAATGGGCATTTTGATAGGAAATTGAAGAGAATGTTAATTTTTCCATGAATATTCCTGCAGGAAAGTGTTTTGACTTCTCAACCATCCCTACTCTTATGCCATTACATTTTTGGCGGAAGGGTTTGCACAGGGAATCCTGCATGACTGAGTAACCCTCTTTCCAATCAATTAGAGGCTTGGCAAAAGGGGTTGGGGTGATGTATTATGCATGTGTCACACATGTTGATTTGCTTGGTGGAATGGGTCACATATTTACATATGGATGATCCCTTCCTCGTTGTCTCTGATTGGCTGGAAGGAGAGGGCTACTCAAGGGTATACAATTTAACTTCCTAGAAAATTAGACAATGGAAATACATTTAATCAGGGATTGGTTCAGAAAAGATATGGAATGGGTTTATCTTATTTATTTTAATGGTATTTTTAGTGGCATCTGGATAGTTTAGCCATTATTTTATTTAATTTCTTTTATTTAAGAGGTTGGATGTGAGGATGAGGGTGTTCCTGACACCACCGGTCCTTGAAATCCTCAGGATTATTTTGCAATACATACACACATAAACATCAGTTTCCCTACTTGAAGAAAAGATTAAGAATTAATATGGTGGTCCCAGACAATAACTGTTTAATTATGATTTAATAAGGGGGCTCCAGACCCCATATTATTATTTGTTTTAATTTCTCCTTAAGACCATGTTGGCTTTAAGTAAAAATAAATAAATAAATTATATACACACACATGTTTTAAGGGGTTAACCCCTGATGACTGGAATGCATTGATTGCAGTGAATTCTAAGTCAATCCAGCAATAGAGGGGTGGGTCTGGTTAGGCTTGGTGGGGTGTCTAGGTAGTTTAATGTTATTTTACATGACCAGTCTAGTGGTGGCAAGTTTGCATCAATGTGATACAAACTGTATTGCATGGGAGTTATTTTTGGGGATGCAGGTGAGTGTAGTAATGGTGCTTGGAGGTACTTAGGGACACTAAGGAGGGTAGGTGGGAGTAGGAGGCTTTTAAAGCCAATTAGGCCTTTTTTCCTGCTTCAGCATCTCTGACGTACAAGTCAGGGAACAGCTCTAAGACCACTAAAGGGAACGTTGAATAGACCATTCTGCCAGAATGTGATGGTAATAATGGCTGTTTGTAATGCTTTTTATTTTATTTACTTATTTGTTAACACTACTGAAAAGATTGCTATTTATCCCATTTTTCCAAATTCTTCATGCATAGCAGCTGGAACATGAAAGCTCGAGTCACAAAAAATAATGTTTTTATTGGCCAAAGATACGTTGCAGAATTTAATTTTGACAGTAGTTCTCCAGTAAATGTTTAAACAAAAATAAACATACAAAACAGAAAACCTGTTTAATTTTACCAATTGTAATAATAATCTTTTGTAATATCCAAACAAATTCTGTATTCAAAAAAGTGATAAAGTGTTTATCAAATGTCAATACTATTATAATGTATTGTTTGGAGGATCTTTGTTCTGCAATATGAGTAAATTTACTTAATATTTACATTGATATTTACAAATGTTTGTTTTTTCTGTCTTTATTTTGGTCAGATATAAATATCATCTCTTATCTTTTCTAGTGGTAAACTGTACAGATCCTGGTTTTGTAGAAAACGCAGTTCGTCATGGACAACAGAATTACCCTGAAAGCTTCAACTATGGAATCAGTGTTAGTTATCACTGCAAAAAAGGGTACTACCTTTTGGGATCATCGGTTTTAAACTGTAAGGCAAATGGCTTGTGGGATAGATCATTACCAAAATGCTTACGTAAGTATTCTAAAATATTTTGATGGGAATTGATTAAATGCATCCTGTAGCTAGCTTTCACTGAACTAGCTAACTCACTTCAAATCTCTGGAATTATATGCTCACTTGGTTTCTAAATATACAGTAATAGTAGTTAAAATGAAGATCTAGTATTTAATGCAACTAGGGTTTGGATGACTTGTTCATGAATATTAATTTTTGTTATAGCTCTTTCACTGTTCCTGGTTACATTTTTTGGGTGTTAAAACATGGAGTGAAGGTATTCCAAGATACATAGATTACAGTAACTAGCACTATTAGTTCCTTTTTATAAAATATGATCTATAATCCAGTCAAAAGTTCTAGATATAGGATTTGCTATGGTACTATTTGTATTAATATGAAAGACTATCAGGCGTATTTTGTTTCTGAAAATGATGGTAGAGAGAGTGATGATGATACCTTTATTGGATAATTGAGTAGCTGCAGAGTGCAAGCTTTCAAAACTATTTAGTCCTCTTTATCAGACATAAAATGATAGCTGAGAGTATTTCATATTTACATAAAAATACAATTCAAATATCTAGTACAATAAATACTCATCACAAATTTAAGATAGTATACAATTTAAGTTACTGAATAATTTGTAATACATGGGCATAATTCCACTGCAGGTGACAACTCCCACTGGAAAATGTAACACTCATAAAAAAGTATCTTGTTAAGTGTTGTATGGTTCAATACTGGTAGTTTCCTCAAGGTATTGTCAGGAATTGCAATTTTTTAAAAAAATAGCAGTCCAAATTAATCAAGTATTTACAGTTCCCTCTGTTATAAATGTATTATTCTGTACTTTCTATGTACTTTATCTTGCCTTTCTACAAATGTGAGGTTCAATCACTTTATGCTTGATGAAGAAACAAAAATATTAATGAAAGCTTGCACTCTAAAGATACTCAGCCAGTATAGGTATTTTGTACTCTTAACCTTCAAAAAGGGTTATGTCAAAGTAAAGGTAATGTACGTAATCTGTATTGTCAGCTAGAAAAATAAACATGGTTACATCTTCATGTCATCTTTGTCACTATCCTTTAAATATTTACAATACCAAACCATTCCTTCAATGCTGCACTTAGGAAGGAATTACGTAAATTCCTTCCTACTTCAGCCAACAGGATTCAGTTCCAGACCCAGCACCATCACTGGAGCAGTGACTTGCGCATAAGCCCTCACTGTCTTTTTCTTTTCAATCTAATTTTGTGCACAAATCATTGCAGGTGTTTTCCCACCATGCCCAAATAATTTCATACCCTAAATAATTTTACCCCTTCCTCAAACACTAGATAGCCCCTTCACCCAAACACGTAACTGCCTTGGACTCCACTGTTCTCAGGGTAATGTCCTGGGTTCTCATCTTAATTTTTAACATTTGATGCCTCCAAGAGATGATATTAACTAAACAAACACTATTTTCAGATCCCTGTCTGGTGATACTCATCCTACACTAGATGGGAAAGCTGCTTCAAGGCATGTGGCAGTGAAATAACTCATTTCTGGTGGTATTTTTTGACTATGCGCCATTGGTTTGATCCAGAATATCACCACTATTCTTAGTACGTCAGCCTCACTGAGGGTAACTGAATGAGTATGAGATATATACACTATAAAAGTCATGAATTACAATTTAGTTAATGGTTAAGGTACAAAGTTGAGGGTCTTCATATATATCCATATATTTAAAAAACAACAATTTCAAACAGTGATAAAAACATAAAAAGCTAAATATATGTAAATCTGAGAGAATGTAAAAAACACAAACTATGAATAAACAAATCAAACAATGAAAGTATCATATAGGTCAGAAACCTCTAGTGGCTGAAGCAGAAATAGTTTGTATAATGTAATATCTTTTAAGATGCAGTCATGATTCTTGAAATGGTAAAACTGTGGTGCACAGATGATTGATCTTTGAACAGAACCCAAGAGGAAGCAAACATTTTAAAATTAATTATAAGTAGACATAGTTCAATAGTTTGTTGTAACATTAAAGAAAAATACAGACATTTCTAAACAATATGAAGACTGAGATTGCTAGTTCCCCTTTTTTATATTATTTTTTAATTGATTCTGCATCACCATTTCCTTTTATAAACAGTTTTAAAGGAAATAAGGTCTTTGGAGATTGGTAATTACATTGTTTTTACTTTTCTTATGTCTTGTCTCTGTGTACCTGCAGTCATTAAGGCAAAATGACAAAATATTCAGGGAATGTGAACACCCTTTTAAAAATTATTTACAGAAGCTGAAAAACTGTGCCATTATTAATTTATCATGGTAAATGCTTTTGGTTTTACAGGCCATTTTATTTTACTCATTTTACTTAACCCATATTTTAATACTGTCTTCATTCTATCATAATGTGGTTTAAGGCAGATACATTTGTGTTACTGAAAAATATTTAAATGTGAACATTCATGTTCAATGTTGCTTTTAAGACTATTACTGCAACATTTTCTTTTCTTTTCTTTTTTTATTTTTTTGTTTAATAATATTTTCATCCTTAGTCAAAAATGATTTAATAAAAGTATAATATATTATTAAGTGAAACATACTGTATTTAATTATTAGTAGGCTAGAAGTTCATGTTTATGCATTTTATGCGATAGTGGATGGTGTAACATTCAAAGATCTCATAAAATTTTGTTTGCTGATTAATCCATGCCCATGTTTTTTTGTCCTTTTGTTAAGTTTAGAATCCGCTGCTTCATACCTTTCTGCGTAACCTTAAGTTTTTGTATGGCTTTGGCATTCAGTGTCCATGTTTCACAGTCATATGTAAGTACTGGGAGGACACATTGGTCAAAAACCTTTTGCTTGAGGTAGAGTGTTAAATTTGTCTTAAAGATAGCATTACTAAGTCTTTCAAATGCTTGGCATCCCAGTTTATTTGTCACTCACTTTCCATAATGGTGTTCCATCTGTTGTTGATATTTCCTGTCCAAGGTAAACATGCTTGTCCACTTCTTCTCATTCTTGTCCATCTCCTGTGATTTTCCTTCATTTGATACATTTGTTAAACATTACTTGTATTTTGTTGATATTCATCCAGACCCACATTTTTGCTTTCCTGTTGTAGCTCTTCAATACATTCTTGCAGTTCTTCAGGATTATGGAAAAAGAGGATGATATTGTGTGCAAAACACAAGTGATATGGGTAGTCTCCATCAGTCTTAAGTCATTTTTTTGTCTCAACTTAGTTTACAGAAAATTTCTTCTAAACAAGCAGAAAATAGTTTTGGGGAGATCATGTCTCCTTGACACCTTTTTCTATGTTGATTTGGACTTTATCATTGTTGACTTATATTAATGCAATTGCACACACACATATATATATATATATATATATATATATATATATATATATATATAGTATGTATATTGGAAGAAATGGTCTTCACTCAGGTCTTGTGAAAATAATGCTGATTTTTTGTGTCTATGTTTAGGCCCTCTGGAGGGCCTTTATCAAGTCTTCAGGACATTGATTGCTTGCTTTTTTCACTGAAGACTATGCATAATGGAAGATTGTATTCATTATGCCACTCAATAACGTGTTGCACTGTCTGGATATAGTCCATTGTACTAAAATGGCTCCTGAAGCCTGCTTGTTGTTTAGGTTGTGCAGCATTAAGTATTGTGTCCATTCTTCTTGATAGTACCTTTGTGAAAACCTTGATGATGACTAGCAATGATTTGAAGAGCATAGTGACTGTTTAGTTTGACAGGAATCTGAATAACTTTCTAATTTTTGAGTGAGTCTGTCAGCCCTTTGTTAATCAAAAATCTTATTCCTCTACATCTTCCATTAATGGTTTCTTTATAGTACAGCAGGTATCCACATTTAATTTGACAACATTTTTGTTTCATATAAGCCGATAATGTTGCAGTTGATGTTATTCAGTTATGGAAGTGGTATGGGAAGCAATTGAGAGCATCCAGACTAGCAGTCAAGGGAGCCCACACCATTCCCCTAACCCTGGGAGTCCCATTACCTTCTTGACATGAGCAGGTGGAACATGATCCTGGAGAAGGCAGAATTGTTGCCTAGCAGCAAAAGTGCAACCAGGACTACAGATCAGCTGCCTGTGCCTGCTGCTAGTGTTGCCAGTCTGCTTTCTTCAGGTCACCAAGAAATGACAAGTGTGACATTAGGGGACCCTCTGTCACATTCCTTATCATGTCCTCCAACCTGTGAGATATCTGTAATAGAGCAGCAGCAGCACAGAGGGACTGGTGGTGGTGATGATGTGGAGAAGCTGGTGTGGAAGAGACATCAATGGCCTTTTGAGCCCAAACTGATAAGGAATGGGAGATAGGTATGGCCATCACCACCACCAACAGTGAGCTTTTGGAATTTGCGGAGTTTGCAACTGCTCTAATTCCTGCTGCTGAGCTGCAAGGGCAGCAGGATACTGAGGAGCAGGTTAGTGTGCTGCAGACCAACATGTACACAGTGGGAATGGGGTCAACAAGTGATGTGGGACTAGGACAAGTTTCACTTGACAGCAGAAGCAATACTCCTGGTTCTAGTCCATCTGATCAGCCAATTGGTAGCTGCAGTCAGTTCCAGTTTGCTGCTACAAGTGTTACACTGTATCCAGTTTATCTGATTAACTCATTGACTGCCACAGTTGTTCCTGTAAGTGTTTTATTTATTTAGAAAATGTTTCACCAGGAATAATACATTGAGATTTCTCTCATTTTCAAGTATATCCTAAAGTGTTACTGAGCTGTATTGTATCCAATTCATATGATAAGTCATTCAGTAGCTACAAGTATTACACTGTATCCCATTCATCTGATCAGTTTATTGATTGCAGCAATTCTTCCTGTATAGTATATTGGCTGCAACAATTCTTCCTGTAAAGTGTTACTGATCTATATTGTATTCAGCCCAACTGATCAGCCTGTTTGCTGCCACTGTCAAGTGATATTGTGCTGCTACAGGTGTTACACTGCATCCAGTTCACCTGATCAGCTCCTTAGCTTCTAAAATGGGTTCTTGTAAATTATTACTGTACTACATTGTAGCCAGCTCATCTGATCAGGCAGTCGGTTGCTATGCTCATCTCCTGCTGCAGCAAGTCTTACATGGTATTCAGTTCACCTGATCAGCTCCTTAGCTGCCATAATGGGTTCCTGTAAACTACTGTATTCAGCACATCTGACCTGCCAGTGGGTTCCTACGGTCAGTTCCTGTCTGCTGATACAAGTGATACATTGTATCCAATTCACCTGGTTATCTCATTAGCTGTTACAATTAGTTCCTGTAAAGTGTTACTGTGCTGTGTTTTTTGCTCATCTGTTCAAGTCTACATACAGATTGTATCAGTCTAATTCTACCCACCCTGCTGTCTGCTATATAATCCCTAGTCCTTCCCCTGAGAAAGCTAGTTCTATCAATCTGCAATTTCATTTGTGTATCCACCTGTAATCTGGATTAATGGCCAGCACTTTTTAACCAACTCATTGGCTGCAGCAAGTATACAGCAGCGGCTTCTATCTCTCTCTCTTCTCTCCCAACACCCCTCTTCTGGGGTTTTCTGTTGTGACACACATATATACCACATGTACCCATTGCTCTCTCACATATACAGTAATTATACTTATTGTTCCCATTGTCCATAAATGGTGCTATTAGGTCAATGTTTCTAGAAATGGTTTCCATGGCATTTTGGGGTGTTGTGGGCACCAGCTTAGAGTGTTTTTTTGGTTTATGCACAATATTCTAATTATATAACACATATAATAACCCCCAGCCTTGTCCCACTGTACTGTTAGCCATAGAATTACACATACAGAGTCTGAACCCTTGCAGGACATCTTAGACACAGGAAGAAGCAGGCAAAGTTCTTATAGTAAATTTGTTGGGATTAGCAAAGGCAGAAACTTTGTGGTTTCTATGCATAGGCATTTCCACAGAAAAAGCAGACAATTGTGTGTTTTCTACAAAAATTCCACAAGGAAAAAAATCAGACTAACCACCCATATGTATTGATGAGACCCATAAAGACATGCATCCATCAAGTTCAGTCTTTGCCATTCCACATTTGTTGATCCAGTGGAAGGGAACACAACCTTACTACCCTTACTATGAAACAATCTCTGTGTTTATTAGTCAAAACACCTTTCCTCTAATCTTATTGGATAACCCCATGTTTTTACTCTGCTCTTTCAGTAAATAGTTCTCCAGAGAGTTCTTTGTGTTGGTCTTGAATATATTTATAATGGTAATCATATCACCTCTGAGCCATTTTTTTCCAGTTCAATAATGTATATTTTTAAGAACTGGCCCCCCAAACTGTACTCCATATTCTATACTGGGCCTTACCAAGGTTTTGCAGAGGTAAAATAATAATTCCATGCATCTGTACCCCTTTTTATACATTAGAGCACAGACCTGACATTGGAAGTAGTACTGAATTCTGAAGTATTCCTATTTACATTTAATCAGTTCCCTCTCCAATTCATAAATATCACTTCCTAAGTTGATGCATTTTAATGTATGCAGTAAACCTTAGAGAGAGACATTTGTCACTTGTCCAGTTTTCCGACTATTGTGCCCTTGAATTCTAAAGACATCTCCAATGCATTACAATGCATTGTTTGCAATCCTGTCTTGCATGTAAGGGGTTTAAACCCCCAATTTATTTACTGTCTATGGCGCACATGGTTTGTTGCAGAAATTCATGACATTTTGTTAGTACATCAGCTTTCATGCTCCCCACATCAAACTGGGCTACAGTAAGCTAAAGTTTGGGGATGGGTGAAATGTTTCACTTCAAAAGAGGAACAGGAAATGGATGGCACTTCCACTGGGTGAACATATCCAGTGGTATTTTCCTGCTTTCCCCAACTTTGTCATTGCATTGAAATCATTGGTAAGAATGGACACACACACATGGACATTTTCCCATGCATTCCTTCTGTGCTAATATAAAAGGGGTTTCAGGTTCCCTCATTTTGTCAGTCTGTGGGAGAGAGACAGAAACCAGCTGTATGTTTATGCTAGTAGAGAGTAGAACTGGAGTTGTTTTCTGTATGTGAGGAGTGTGAAGGGTGAAAGGACAGTTAAAAAATGTTCTGAATAATATGTAAAAGCAACAGGCAGGTCAACAAAGTGCCTACCTGATCTTGCTAGGCCATTACTGTTACTGATTTACGTAAATGTTCCTAATACATTATTTTGAGAATGTCAAGCCATAAATCCACAAGTAATTAGTGCTGTTTTTTATATTAAAAATAAACACCACTTTCATTATATCCAACAAACATGCTAGGGAGTAGGCGCAGGGGTAAAGGGAAAGGACAGAAGTGAAATGATGCAGTAGTAAGTGGTAAAAACTGACTTTGGCCATGGTGTCTCCTGAGGAGGTTCTAGGTAAATCTGACATAAAAATGTTTAACACCACCAGCAGTAGCAGAACTAAAAAATGTTCTGGTTAAAATTTGAATTTCTGTTTATATTTTGTTAAAACACTTAAAAAGTTTTATTTAATCACATGGATCATCAGGATGTTGATCATCCTGATGATCCATGTGATTAAATAAAACTTTTTAAGTGTTTTAACAATATATAAATAAAAATTCTAATTTTAACCATAAGAGTGCCAATAATACAGGTTTCTTTGGTTCAGGGATCTGTTTTCTCCCTTTTTTCCTTTATATATGTTGTATTTCCCATAGGCACCACTGACGAAGGCTATTATTAACATTCCATAGCCTTCACCAGTTAGTGCAGACTATTTTGCCTCTGTTCAGAACTAAAAAATGTATAACACTGAAGATGACAATAAGCTACAGTCTACTGCTGTTGTCATAGTGGAGGAAGATTTAGTAGTGAAACCAACTGCTGCATATGACATCGACAACAACACCCCTCCTTATAGTAGTGATGGATGTTCTGTGAATCAACCTATGGGGAAAAGTAAAAAAATAAACAGTTTCAGGCTTCAAAAGGCTTAGACGAATATGACAGCAGTGGGTAGGAAGAGGACAATGTTGATGATGACCTAATTATTAATGATAATGTTGATCTAGAATATATCCCTCCAATGTTCTCCCTTTCTTCTGATTCAGATGAAGTATAGAGAGAGATTTATGATGATATGGCCATACAATTAGCTGAAAGGAAAGGGTTCAATTTTCCACCACTGAGAAGGAGCACCATGCTTGTTTATAAAAATGTTTGAGAAAATAACTGGAAAGTCTGATTCTTCCAAGTAAACATGCCTAAAATACACAATCATCATGGCAGTCACTGCGATCTTCAGACTTGTGAACACTTCCAAGTCCAATCCACACCTAGTAACACACACCATTGTTGAATAAGCAGCAAGGCAGGTCATCATCAACATCCACAGCTTTATCTAAGATGAGTGTTTATTCTGCTGGTTGAAGTGCTGTATAATTAACACCAGTTGCATCTAGCCCCAGTAATCACTAGTATGGAGATACTTCACTAATCATCCAAAAGCTAAAGTTGCTTTCTGTTGTTTGTGTTAAAAAGTGAACAGAAGTAAGATACTATCTATCAACATTCTCATTGAGATTCCATGAAAAACGCAACCACAGGTCTAATTAGAAGACATAGCAGCAGCAAGCCAGAGGTGTCACCTCTAGCAGCAGTAAGAGGACTCCTAAATGCACATTATATTAGTATTATATATAATGTCTCAAGCAGGAAAATTGTTTCCTCTGTAACAATAACACCAATGCCTCCTACTGCTGCTGTTGTACAAATTCAAGGCATGAAGGTGGATGAGTCTAAGCTGGAGGTGTCAAGAATCATATAGACCCCAGACTCCCCACACCCACAGCAACACTAGTCATGTTCTTACAAAATTGATACACAGCTTTCTTTTATATGCTGCCAACACACATTTACTGAGTTCTAAGAAATAAGACAAAAACTACATAATCCAAAAGCATGCCTGTGGAATGGCAAACTTGCTAAAATGTTGGAGGTTTTAGCCCCTTAAGGACCCTTGACGGTCCTGGCACGTCATGGGTCAGCGATCCATAAGTACCCATGATGTGCCAGTACCATCATGGAATTCAGGACTCCCCGCACGGCTGCATGCCATTCGGGGAGCCCTGAATTGGATTCTCAAAAAAAAAATAAATAAATAAATGGTCCGTGGTCCTTAAGTGTTGGCTAGAGGAGAAGTGGGGGTAGAGATGAGACAGAGATCTTGAGAGATGGAGAAAGAGAGAGAGACTATGTGTGTCTGTAGTGAGAGATGAGACTTGTGTGAAGGATTTGACAGAGACATGGGTAGATGTCCAGGGAGAGAATTATTATTAGAAATTGTCAGGCAAGGCTAGCAGCTGCTAACAACTGTTACTTCTATCTGTTGAGTTCTCCTTTTCAGCCCTCAACAGCAGTAGTATTGTGACAGGGCATCTTACAACCACAGAAAAATAGGTGAAAAACAGCAAAGTTTTAATGGGAGACTAATTGACAGTGGTGAAAAGCAGGACATTTTATGTATTTTCAATGGAAGGGAATTTTCGTAGGAAAACCAGGAAATTGACGTTAGACGTTAAAAGCCCAATTTACATCCATGGAAATTTTTATTTATTCTCTATGATTTAGTTGGTCTGCTCCAGATTTGCTACACTTTTTCTTAGTTCATTATGTGTCACCAAGTTGTAAATGTTTTTTTTGTCTCTATGTATGTGAATCTATGGGTAGTTGGAAGGATAGGCACCTGTTTGTGGTGTGTGAGATCTGTTGGGAGGTCACCTCTGTTTGTGGGGATGGGGGAAACCTGCAGATGTTTATTTTTGGTTGTTTGTTGGTTTGTGAGGGATGAGAAAGGGTGAGCCTTTCTAGAGGAGAAGTGGGAGTAAAGATGAGATGGAGACCGTGAGAGATAGAGAAAGAAAGACAGACTATGTGTGTCTGTGGTGAGGGTTGAGACTTGTGTGAGGGATTTAGAGTTGACAGAGGCATGGGTAGAAATTGTCAGGCAAGGTTGAGGTGTCAAACTGTGTATGTGTGATTATGGTTCTACCAGAGGGACAAGGCTGGGGAAGTAGACAGTACATGGGTGGTTCTGGGGAGTCAAAACTAATGAACAGTGGAACAAGACTGGAGAAGCAGACAGTATTTAAATGTTGCTTTGACATGACATTTTCTTTATAAAGCCATGCCGACTCTTGCTGTAAATGTTGCTTGTCTTCATATATAGTGACTTCCTCACTAAAGAAGTTAAATCATATATGTTATATTATACCCTGTTTCAAATTTTATTACTTTGTTGGTCCTTATAAATCTGTGAAAATGTATTTGTTTCTTTTTCTTTTTTATTTTATAGCCATATCATGTGGACATCCAGGAGTTCCTGCTAATGCCATTCTCACTGGAGATACATTTACATATGGATCTAAAGTTTATTATTCTTGCATAGGAGTTCACACTCTTATAGGAAATTCAACAAGAGTGTGTCAGGAGGACAGTCGATGGAGTGGAACACTCCCTCACTGCTCAGGTATATGTACATGTATAGTACTTAGATTGGTAGATCTCCATTATTTTTATAATTACAGATTTGATTTTCAGATATGATCTGCCTTTCATTTTTTAACAGAAGTAGGCAAATTCAGGCAATATAAGTTACATTTGCATACTGTGGTCACAGAATCGGTATCTGGATAATACACATTGCAGTTAACCATGTATAATAATTTATCCTATCTAACAGTGTGAAAAAAATCTGTAGTTCCAAGATTAAGATACTGAAGATCTGGAAGTTTACCTATGCATGTATCCCCTTTTTAATATATCATTGGCTTTAATGATTAGTATATAATATTTAGTGCTTATTTTTCCAAATTCACTAAAATGTGCATTATTAATTACACAAATTTACATATTGAAGGACATAGTTTGGGAATTTGTGGTGACCCTGGAATACCAGCTCATGGATCTCGACAAGGAACTGATTTCAAGATCAAAAGCTTGCTCCGTTTTTCGTGTGAAATTGGGTATACAATGAGAGGCTCAATGGAAAGAATATGTTTATCAAATGGTTCTTGGTCTGGGGTACAACCATCATGTGAGGGTAAGTATTATTATAATAACATTATGTTTAACCATGGCATATCCAGTTTGGTAGCTAACAATGAAAAACTCTCTGTATTCAAGGAATTGGGGACCCTGGTGGACAGGAAGGGAGAAAAGAGGTTGACCCGAAATATCCCTGAATTCTGTGTTATGTACTGGACACAAGCAGCTGTTATCCAAATTATTTCCTGATCTGGCTGTTTCCTCTGTTCTAGGGGAGTCTGGGGGTACAGAAAGCTGTAATGGCATGATCCAAGTTTCATACTGATTATCTCTGTCCAAGGGAGTCTGATGATGTAAGAAGGGATCAAAGGAGATTTACCCCAAATACCTCACACTTTTGTGTGACTGGAAAGACACAAGCAGCTGTGATCCAAATCCCCCCTTATCTCCCTGTTATTATCTCTGTGCTTAGGGAGTCTGGGGGGTGTGGGAAGGGAGCATAGGAGATGTACCACAAATACCCCAAAATTTTGTGTGGCTGGAAAATACAGGCAGCATTGATCCAAATTCCCTCCTTATAGACTTGTTATTTTCGCTGTGCTAATGGAGTCTAAGGGTATAATAAGAGAGAAAAGGAGATTTACCACAAATATCCCATAATTCTGTGTGACTGGGAAGAAACAGGATCTAGTTGTTATCTCTGTGTTGGTAGAGGTAGACTGATACTAGATTAGAGTAATTTTAGAGGACAGTACATCATACATAATCAGTTTTATTATGAACTTTACTGTAAAAACGCACATAGTAGTTGAATAATGTCCAGCAAACTCAAAAGAGGTAGGGGGAGGTAGAAAGGATTACGAGCAGTACAGGGATGAATGAGTAAAATTATAGTTCAAAAATATAAGCTATGGTTGCTGCAGCATGTGGAATTAATGATGGCATTCACTATCCTCCTGAGGAGGCAGTTTGTCAAACTCCCACCAAAAGTAAAAATAAATTGCTGGAGACCTCCGAAAGCCTAGATGAGCATACAAGTAGTTGGGAAGAAGTGTTGTGAGAGGCCGAGGATGACCTAATTATTGATGATGATGATATTGATCTATAATATATCCCTCCAGCATCTTCCTCTTATTCCTGATACAGGGGAATTTGAGAGTTTGAGAGATAATGACATGGACAGAGAATTAGTTAAAGAGTTAATGTTCTACCACTGAAAAGGAGTACTGTGCCTGTTTATAAACTGTTTGAGGAAACAATTAGAAAGTCAGACCCTGGATAAGAAAAAATTACAAAAAATACGCTATCATCATGTCAGTCATCATTAGCATCATAACCACTTCCTAGACCCCCACCACTGCATATACACCTAGACACTAGGGGTGGCCGATAAGTTGGAAAAATCTCCCACATGATGTTTCATGAAAAAAGAGAAGAATCATCCGTTTTTCGAAAAAAAAGTAATGCAGGAAATTTCTCTAACTTTTGATGATGAGGTGTAGGGGAAGTGATGCAGAGCAGCCAGACTAGAGGTCAAGGGGACCCACAACATTCCCCTGACCATGTGATTCCCCATCCCCCCATGGCATTGACCCTATGGAACATGATACTGAGGAAGGCAGAACTGGTGGATAGTAGGGGGGGGGCGAAAAAGTGAGAAAAATTTTCCTCTTGACTTTTCGCAATAAATGGAAATTTTTCTTTTTTTTCTCGAAAGTTTTCTCCTTTTCTCTAATGCAAAATTGTCTTCCTTTTTGCCTATTCCAGCAAATTTGTTGCCTATTCCAACACATTTTTAGCCTATTCAACACATTTTTTCCTATGTTTAATATGGTACAACCTTTCTCAGCACAATAGTCCTTCTTCTGAGGGCTACAATGGAGAAATAAGTAGCTGGAAGTCAAATTTGTGAGTCTTACAGCAACATATACCTTGAAAAATGCAGAGTGTATTTACCCTTTCCCCACAACACTTACTTCCTGCTTCAGTGACACTGGCACATATTCATGATGATGTCAAATGATTAAAAAAAATAAAGTACAACCTACAATGTGGCAGATGTGTATGATAGTGGTGGTGGGGGGACTGGCGTGGTGTGAACTGGTAGGACCTTGACAAATTGTGTCCACCCTAGGAGCAGAGGTATCAACATAATATATTGCACATGCTGCAGCAAACATTGCTGTAGTCAGTTTTTGAACTGCCACTTTACTCCCACATCCCGGCACTGCGCCATCTTTTCCCCTCCAGCTTGTGCATTTGCTAGACATTACTCAACTACTGTGTGTGTTTTTACTCTCTATAGTACACAACTCAAGGAGTTTGATGTCTTGCCTTGGCCCTCAACAAAATTCTCAATATCATCTGCATTCTGTCCAGTTAGCCTCTGTCACAGAGCTAACATCAGGCTCCCAGTCAGCTGTCTAATATATTTATTTGTTTAATTATTTATTTACTTTTATTTTTTTAAGTTGTCCACCCTATCTTATCACAGTTAGTCCAAAAATATATATATAACTAAAAACCAAAATCAACAACTTCTTTCCCCGGACTTCCCCAGCACAGAGAAAATAAAAGCAATCTCATCAAGCAATTTGGACCCCAGCTGCCTGTGTCTTGCCAGTCAGTCACACCAAATTTTTGGGTATTTTGGGTCAACCTCCTTCTTCCCTTCTTCTCCTCCAGAGTGCCTCCAGACTCCCCTAATACAGAGAATAAATGTACTACCTAAATGACTCCCTCAACTAAGCTTCAATTCCCCTTTATTTGCCTATTTTCTTTAAGTCAAAAACATGCTGCTCTCTCTTATCACAAACACAAAATGGCATGCTATGTGAGCCTGACACCCTTGTATATGTATGTAGAAAAGTAGAGAAAACTTTCCTGTGTTGGAGACATTTTTTCTTCCCAATGAAGACACAATATTGTGTTAACTTTACTATTGTACTATGACGCCTGAAGAAGTACCGTGTGAGGTACTAAATGTGTAGGGCGTTTGTATTGTCATCACTCTTAAGTGTATGTTGCTGTTCAAATAAATTCCAAACTCCGGATTCTGGGATTAAAAACACTGTTCCTTTGGAAAAAGACTTGATGAGGATAAGAGATTCATACACAGGAGGACTGGGTATTTGATGAGCCTTTTATTTATCATCATCCGGTGAGCCTTTTACATTGGGGGCCTAAAAAGATATGTGTACATATACAGATATCCTCTTAGAATGGTCTGCGCCCTATCTTTGTGTTTTTTTCTAGTGACAGTGAGTCTTTGTGCACTACACCGGTGCATTAAGGGACAGCGACCACTGGAGAATTCTTTCTGTTTCCATATTGTATGAGAATTTGAACTTTAAGTGTTTTTGGTCCTACTAAAGAGTGGAATTTCATCGGATCTATTTATAAGAACTTGGAACTATTAAAAGTAGAGTGTTTGACTACATAGCCATCTGTTCATTTGTATAGATATCTGTGGACACTTGTGAACTTTTAAGTGGTACAAGCACCTATAGCGCTATAGCACTGTTTGTTTTGTATTGTGTATAGTTTATTAAAGAACAGCAGCAGGGTAGCCCATAACATCAGCAAGCATTCCACTTTGTACATGCAGAGTTTGGAGAGACAACCCCATAGTCATAGATATGTTAAGTAAACTAGAGCAAGTGATAGTGGAATATCTTGTAACTAAGGGTGGGCAAAAGGTCCTGTCATGTTGTTGTCCATGTTTTTGTGGGAAAATCCACTTTGCAACCAGTGTTTAAAATCTTTTCATTTTTCGCTCATTGGCAAAAATTCTTCGCCATTTTTTCAATAGCTAGAAAGTTTCCACCCATTGATTTACATGGTTTTTCTCCTTTTCACTATGAAAATATGACTTATTCAAGGAAGTGAAACACAATAGAAGCAGCTACAGAGAGAGGTAGATGTGTTCTTTTTAGCAAAATTGAGGTGAGAGAGGCTGATAGTGACTCTAATTAAAGGAGGATCTGGAAGGACCCTTATGTGTCCACTGACTTTGAGTCTGAAGAACCAAGAGGAGGAAGTGAGCACTACAGAACCAATGCTGGCCAGTCCCCCTAAATCTCCCCTATGGATCTTTGGGAAATAAATGTCAAGGGAGGAAGAACAGGGTAGTAGTAGTGAGAGCAGGACAGGTCAGCTGCCTGTGCCTGCTGCCACAAGAGCTGCCCCTGCTGCACTATAGCTATGCCTGCTGCCAGATGTGCAAGCCTTGCAGCAACTATTGCTGTGCCTGCTGTCAGAAGTGTTTCCCCTGCTACTGCTACCACCATTGCTATGCCTGCTGCCAGACATGCTGCCTCTTCTGCCACCAGTACTTTGCCTGCTTTCAGACTTGCTGCCCTTCTGCCAACAGTGTTGCCACTGCTGCCACCAGTACTGTTCCTGCTGTCAGACATGCGGCCCCTTCTACCACCAGTGTTGTGCCTGCTGCCAGTGCTGCCCCTGCTGCCACGACTACTGTGCCTGCTGTCAGACTTGCTGCCCCTCTTGCCAGCAGTGCTTTCCCTGCTGCCAGTGCTGAACCTGCTGCCGCCAGTACTGTGCCTGCTGTCAGATGTGCTGCCACTGCTGCAACCAGTGCTGTCCTTACTGCCAGCGCTGAAGCTGCTGCCACCAGTGCTGGAGCAGAAGCTGCTGACAATGTGTCTTGTAATACTAAGGAGGGGGGGAAAGATTATGCCAAGTGTGGCAGCAGGGGACCCTAAGTCATCCCCAATCAGTCTCACCAGTGCTAGTACTACTACTAAGAAGGTCCAGCATCTTGTTAGTGTTAGAAGTGAAGAAGGGGGTAATCATTATCATTACTAGTGACTGTGAGGCGGAAGACTCATGGGCTGAAATTCATGTGGTTGGTGTTAGTAGTAACAGAAATGGTTGAATCAGCTGCTGTGAATAGCGTTAGGGAAGTGGTAGTAAGGCCAAGGGAGCCCACACCATTCCCCTGACCCTGGGAGTCCCCTCCCCCTCCTTGGCATTGTCCAGGTGGAACATGATCCTGAAGAATGCAGAATGACCAGGAGCAGAGATCAGCTGCCTGTGTCTGCTGCTAGTGCTGTCAGTCTGCCTTATTCGGGTCACCAAGAAATGGCAAGTGTGACATTAGGGGACCCTCTGTCACATTTCTCATCACCTCCTCCAACCAGCAGTGAGATGTTTATAATAGACCAGCAACAGCAGCACAGAGGGACTAGTGGTGATAGTGATGATGATGGTGGAGAAGCCGGGTTGGAAGAGACATTGATGTCCTTTTTAGCCCAAACTGAGAAGGAATGGGAGACAGGGATGGGGATGGGCATCACCACCACCAGCATCAGTGAGCTTTTGGAATTTGCAGAGTTTGCAACTACTCTAATTCCTGCTGCTGCTGAATTGCAAGGGTAGCAGGATGCTGAGCAGCAGGCTAGTGTGCCACAGACCACTGTGGACACAGTGGGAATGGGGTCAACAAGTGATGCAGAAAAAAGGACCGGTTCCACTTCACAGAAGCAGCAACAATACTTCTGGTCCTATTTGAAATGTTGATTCTGAGGCAGTAGCAGCAACAGCAGCAATATCATCCTCTACCCCAGACAGTGAAGGGTAATGTGGAAGAAAAGAAGAAAGAGGCTTGTCTTCTCCACCTTTTCCCTCCCTCCCTGAAGTCATGGGTGTGGGACTATTTTTCTCTTGGGGCAGGAACTGTGCAGTCATCAACAACTGCATGTGCACAATTTGTGACAAGTTAGTGAGTAGGGGAATGGAAGGAAAGCGCATTGGCAAAACCGCCCTGATAACGCACATGAAACACAGACACCATGACATTTATGCGAAATATGTTAAAGCTAAACTCCCAACACAGAGATCGAGCACCGCTTGTACTGTACCCCCTGACTCTCTAGAAAGGAAACAAGAAGCGAGGTGGAGATCAAAGGAAGAATAGAGAAAACCATGCAGAGGCTAGCAAAACAACTAGCTCACCATTACCTTTTTCCTCTAGGGTAACTACATCTTCTGCCAATCTATCTCATTCATCATTACCTCCAGCGCCAAACGATAACCACTCTGTAGATGTTAGGATATGGCAGTTCATGTCCACACATTGCACATTGTGTGGTGCACTGACCACACATGGCAGTGTGGTGGAGGAGAAATGTAAGCAGGGCATCAAGCGGCATCCAAGGAGATTCCATCCCACAGAATATGCGAAGATAGTGTCAGGGAGGGTTCATGTTTACTATTAAACTGCCAGCAAGTGTCCTTAGCGGGGTGAGGACAAGCGGCATAGTAACAGAAGCAGTACTTGGTTTCTGCTGTCATGGTGTCTGGATAGAGTTGTGCCAGGTGTTATTTACCACACACACACTGTGCACATTGCAGTTGCTGATAAGAGGCACAGTTCCTGCTCTCAAGAGAAAAATTTCTATTCTATTAACAACACACCCATGATTTTGGAGGAGGGGCAGATGAAGCAGAATTATCGGCCAGCTTCTTCTTTTCTCCACATATGTATGAGAGATGATGGACACAGCGCTAATGTTAACAGAGGTAACAACGTCAGTGGGATGGAAGAGGGGGGGGGATCTAACAGGGATAACGGTGATAACAGTAAGAGATATAATGCCTTATGTTTATTTGAAAATCGGAAGACTACAGTGGGATATAGTTTCACTGCAACCCCCAGTTCTCTTAAACATGTGATAACTACCTATAAGTCAAGCATCCAACTTATATGTCCTGTGAATGGAGTTTATTTCAAAAAAGGGTATTACTGTCCCTAAAGACTAGGTAGTATTTATTTGGTCATTTATCACCTCTCTTTTCTCCTGTTAGTCCTCAAAAATATTTGCATGGGCCAAAATTCCACCAATGGATTGTCGTAACATGCAAAACAAATCAAGAGAAAAGGGAAAGAGGAAGACAGAGAATATATCTGTCCTTAAAGTATTGGATATATAATAAATAGACTCAAAGAAAATATGTATAGGTGATAGTTGGAGAAGCACAATATATCTAGTCTTTTTCGATCTTATATGGATGATAGAGCCAAATTTATTATATGTAATACATATGAACAAAGTATGTTTGGATAAAAGTAATCCCTCAAGAGAAAGATAAATAAGAAAGGAATATAAAAGGTGAAAAAATAAAAAAATGAAATGAAAAAAAAATGGAATAAAATAAATACATGGAAATAAATTAAATAATGTATGAAAAAGAATTAAATGAAAAAAAACTAGAAAGTGAAATAATGAGGTAAATAAAAAGAAAAAAAGGAAAGAAAAAAATGAAAAAGGTGTATACTCAGAAGGGGATATTGACACCTATGGAAGTGAGACACTTAAATATAGGGAGTCATCACAATGACATTGAAGAGAGAGACATAGGTAATATATCTATAAGTTCCAAAGAGATAGTACAAATGCAAAGTCTATGTACAGTATCAAGATATGCGTTTATGAAAGGAACACGTATTTCAGCATATATAATCCAAAACTGGTAAAGATGTATGCTTACAGAACCTCCATAGGTAATGCATTCTTGGGACAAAGATGGAGACACAATTAATTCCTGGCAAACAATAGAGTAAGTGTATGCACTATGGAAACCCTTACATCACAACCAGCAAACATGCAGTTAAAGTGAGTTTTCAGTGCCACTGGTTAAATAGTTAGTGACTGTCTGTTCAGAATAGTGTTGGTAGACTTACATTTTTAGAAATTAACCAGCTTAAAAACACAACACTTACAGCACATGTAGTAGCAAAAGTCGCACTGAGAGGAGGAGGGAACTGAACATTTTTCTACCATCTAGCACAGTTGGTGTCAAACTATGATGAAGGTATCCAAGGGGTTAAAACAAGAGAACCAATCAGGTAAATCACATAAATATATGAATGACAATATTATAAATTTTGAGAACTTTACACTGTATTAGGTATTGACACACTACTTCACAGTAAAGAATTGATAAAATAATCAATCCCGCATATTTGTGCCAAATATATATATAATTTATTAAAGTACAATATACTATAAATATAAAAAGTGTAAACAACAATGGCATAAATGACTGATCAGTAATTACAATAGATATATAGTAAACCAAACAACAATTATCACCATGAGGATTACCAGCAATTAAAGGGTTAACCACACATAGGTATATTCAGAGGTACTGGATAACAATAATTGCACTCAGCAGCATAGAAAAGGATAATTGATCCTTACAATTAATAGAATACAGTTGGCAGCAATATATACGAATACCCCTGCCCCAGAAACTGTATAAACTATGCTAAATGAGTTTTAAGGTATATTGTTAGGTGAATTAGCTTAAATATTAAGCTAAGTCCTCTGACAATTCCCTTATACCACATATATAATAAACAAATTTAGAGACTAACTGGAATAGAATGCCAGATTTAAATCACTATAATTTAATTATGTACTGATTTCAAATATTGCATACCTTCTGAATAAAACATATAAATTTCAATTAATATAGTCAATCATAGATTATACCAAGAATATATTTAGAATCAATCCAATTTCAGAGAATTTTGTTTTTTAAATTAACCCTCTATGCTCCACCAAGACAGAGTCTCTGACATTGGGATGACCACTAATGAATGATTGACAATAATATAATTATAAAAATAATGCAAGGTTAAATTGGAATCAAACGTGAAACTGCAAATACTTTGTCTGTCATTCTTTCCTATCAATCATATATATTATATTAATCTCCACTACCATCCACATCCACCATATTAAACCTTTTATTTTTTTCACTATTGTTTTCAAAATAATTGTTAGTAGCAGCCTTACTGAAGGATAAACCTTCAAAATAATAGTAGGCCTAGAGAAAATCAATCTTAGTCCTCAGTGAGAAGGGGGCACTGCATTTCATTGCAGAATTATACAGTAGACACATCAAGGAAAAATAGGATAAAACCATATGTGTCCCCACCAAGGACTGACTTACCAAGGGAAGCATAACCACATTTCCAACCCATATGCCCCCACAATAGGGAGAGGGTGGCCAGGTTGAGAAGGAAGGGGGGGTGGCACAAGCCCATCAGACCAAGTATATTTAAAAGCAGAGACAACCTCAGCAGTAGCACCACAGATATGAACAAAATGTAGAACACAGGGCCAGGATTCCACATACACACCACCTCCAGCAGCGCATTTGGAGAGACCCATAAGCTAATGTCCAAGAGGGAGCACAGGTGAGCATCTCCATCATAAGTGCCCCCACATAGCAAGGATGGGGAAGCAGGAGGAAGCAGGAGTCTAGACAGACACCTACAGTGGAAGAGAACAAAGGAATGAATGTCTTGGACATCATGAGTGGAATAGAGTAGGGGAACCCCGAGGGCCGTCCAAAGGCAGAAAACCTCTTAGCGCTCCCATACAGTTATACACAAATGAATATTAGCAGATGTCGCCTAATGGGGGACTACTGAAAGGGCCAAGGACTCGTGTCACTAGTCCAAGCACTACCACCCCAAGGGAGAGTAGTCAGAGCAGGGAGGCAAGTTCATCAGATTCAAACCAGTGAAGGGCCATAAAAAATGCAATTAATAATAATGTCAGAAATAGACCTCAACAGTGGCATTGACTGTATTTAGTTTGTAATGATTTCCTCAAAAAAAATTAATTTGTTTTTCACTTACATATTGATGTTTACAAGATCTTTATCAAGTTGAAAAAAGGTCCTACATGATTTGTCTTGATTTAAGCCTTCACATGAACAAAAGCTGAACGTTCAACAAGGGTGTATACATTTTTGACATCCACCATATAATACAAATTCTATTTGGAATTTGTGAAATGTATTTTTCTAAATGACACATCAGTGCTAATAGATAAACCAGCCTGTGCTTGAATTTCTAGTCACTGACTAATCTCTTTGGTCCACTAGCTAATTGCTATAGGTGAAGCATCAGGTGACCCTTAAAATGCTAGAAGGGACTTAGAATATCATCAGTCTGTGCTGTGTATACACAAAATAACATATAGGCGATACCTTGCTAGAAAACCCTGTTCCTAAAAGATTCCTGGTGAAAAGTATTATTCATTAACTAGTTGAAAAGCCCATGTACATGGTCCACAGTGCCAGATAGCAACGGCCATGGTGCAGTCATGCACAGTAGAGACTGCCCGTGTCACGGCTGATAATGGAGTGGGGCACACTGAATTACGATTTCATTATTTTAAAATGTATAATAAAATGAATTGGCTTTCCTACATCAATTATATTAAAACAAATTGGATACTAATTCCCTACTAAATACTACTTTTCTTTGTCAGATAATCACAAGTAGCCAAGACTTCATGAGCAATTTAAAATCAATACACATTAAGTAATCCAATGTGTCATTTCTATATGTCTGTGTTGATTTTAGTTTAATCTTTTTGACAGCTGTATCCTGTGGAAATCCTGGATCACCAACCAATGGCTTGATAGTTTACAGTGATGGAATACTTTTCTCCAGCTCTGTCATCTATGCCTGTTGGGAAGGTTACAAAACATCAGGGTTAACTACCCGACACTGTACTGCTAACGGAACCTGGACTGGCAATGCTCCGGATTGCTCAGGTCAGCACAGCTACCACTTTTCACAATAGATTAGAAGAATGTCAGTTTTTCTTTTATTTATACAAAACATGATTATTCAATTTCTCTTTTATTTGCTTCCATTTCCTTTCTTCTACTTTCTTTTCCTTTCCTTTCTAACCTCTAGTCAGCATATTTGGTTATTGAAGTGCCCATAGTTTACAATATTCTCAATCTTACTTGAAAGTGAAGTGCATTGTATTAACGTAAACAGTACTTGGTTAATGGAACATGCTGCAAATATGATCTGTTTTTTATTCGTTCAGTTCTTTACTAGTTGAAGAGCCTGTGTACACAGGCCACAGTGCCGGCTGGCCGGCCGCGGTGCAGTCAGGTGCAGTAGAGATTTCCTGTGAAGGGGCTGATACGGAGAGGGGCACTCCGAATTCAGACTGTGGTCTGAAGGTCCTCAGAGAGGACCACAGTCTGAATTTGGAGTTCCCTGCTCCGTATCAGCTGCGTCATGGGCAGTCTCCACTGCGCATGACTGCTGCATGCTCAGCAGTCTCTAATGCACATGACTGCGTTGTGACAAACTTTTAGCAAATTATTAAATAAGGATAGTATACTTCCCTGAAAGCCTCTTATATATCTATATAGACTGAACAATCTATTTCCACATATTAATGTCTGCAGATATTTTATGTAAATATAATTTCATGTACTTTTATTGTTTTATGTCTTTTCTCACACTACTATTTCTGTTGTTTCTATGTATTTATAAGAATGTTGTTATTTATATTCTGTGAAAAAGTATATAGGGATCTATGTTCAAATGCAAGTGGAACAGTTCTAGAAAAAGATTCAACTGTAACATAGGTTGACAAATAACATTTCACAGAATTCACATTGAATTGGCCCTGCACTATAGGTTGTAACGCTGAGGTTTAAATAGCCAGTTAATATTTTAAAGAACTGAGCTTATTCACTATAAAGAACTGTGAAATAATCACATTTTAGGAGGACTCAAAAATGTAGAAACTAAAATATTTATCTGATATGCAAAACAAACTTAATGAATGACCCACATTGCATTTCAGATGTTGTTTGGGTTGTCCTTTTAACTCTTTGCAATGAGTTGGATACCACTCTTGCAAAGAGGTTAATAAATGTCTTTACTCCTGTCTGGTTTGGATCAAAGGGATAATATTAACATGATATATCCTATTGGCTAGTCTGCCTGCTGGGAGCAAAATTGCAGGTTCTTTATGCAGGTTCTTTATGGGCTAGCGTGGGAGCAAAATGGAAGTCTGTAGAGAAACCCCTGGTGCTCATCATTGATCCTACTAGGCAGACTGAACCTCAAGATTTGCCGTCTCACAGTCTCATTATTAGGTAGCCCCATAGACCTTGATGAAGGGCTTTCAAGCCCAACTTTAAAGGACTATGGAGGCTATGTTACATCTCACAATATTTTTTTATTGTGAGCCAAAAACTTTTCAGTAGCATTGCAGCCCACTGCCATGTGGGCGAGTTTTCTGGCCACTCAAATGGCTGTGAGGAACCATTTAGGTGCTGAACTGTACAGCCCAGACTTTTTACTCACACACACAATCATATTTTGTAAAACTTGATAATTTCTCTATAAGTTTGTTTTGTAGTTGCCAAATATATTTTATTTCATATGAAAATTAGCAGGGTTAATTTCAATGGCAGGTAAAAAACATGAATCAAGATCTACATATCTGGTCATTGAAAACCCATCCAATCTGGTCAAGAATGATTGGCTGGTTCTCTTTCTTTCTGTATGGTCCTGCTCACTCAGATTGGGCTGCCCAAATTGGTAGACTTGGTTGATAAGACAAGTTTGAATAGTGCGTGTATATGTGGCTACAGCTTCAAATTCTACAGCCCTGATTTTCACAACCTCAATTACAGACACCTAAACAGGCAATCTAAGTGTAGAACCATCATTGCATGAATTTGAGTGGGTGGTAGCTCCGAGATCATGAAGATGGTTGGCTCCAAGCAAGATCACTCTCCCAGGGTACCTTTAATCAAAACTAGTAACAGGATTTTGCCTTCACTGAAATTAATCTCTTTGAATTTTCCATTTTATTCCTGCCTCTTCTTACCTTTTACCTCATTTTTTAGATAATTTTAAAGTGATAGCAACTTTACTATTTTACTTTATATTCAATTCTCTATACTTGCTGTTTGATTTTAGAGTTGTATCTATTGTTTACACTTTTATGTACCTGACAGTAATTGCCTGGATATCTATTTACAGAGAGTTCACTGTTAGGAACCATGAGAGTAGGGACTGTAGTGCAATGTATCACTCTCCCTGCTGAAGAAAAGATTGGAGTGTTAAAGCTTTGGGAGCTCTCTCCCTCGTATTATATCTAAAGCATACAGAACACTAGGGGCTTAATTCAATTAACTTTAGGCAGACCTACCAGGGTTGAAGAAAACAGGAAGGCTTCAGGCCAAATCAGCAACAGAAGGACAATGCAGTACCAAGGAGTTGGAGACAAAGATTAGTTGAACAAACCAACTTCACAATCCAGTCGGACAGAGACAGTACACAGGGAGTAGGCAGAAGAGAAGTCAAAGGAATGGAGCCAAAGTCAAATACCAGGTAACTGGAACACAAAGCCAAATCAGATAATGGAAGGAGAAGTGAAGGGAATGTCCTTACATATTGGGGACTCAATTTATCTGATGGATGGCAGAACTTAATGTTTTTGTCAGAGATCCAAACCAGATCCAATGGGGCGAACCTGGGTCCAGGGAACGATGACCATCGGCTGTCACTTTTTACTGCAACTGAGAGGTGAGAAGAATGTGTCAAATAGCTTGACAATGATCCTCCAGATTACAGGTGTGTGTGTCTCGGTAGAGGGACCCTCAGATGTGGGAGGACAGAAAGCAATAGGTGGAGGATTATACCCAAGGGCCGCAAAAAACAGAGAACTCTTCAGGGAAGTCAGCAGACGGAAATTATATGAAAACTCACCCAATAGCAGCAGCTGAGTCCAATCATCCTGCTGATGGGAACAATAGCAGTGGAGGAAATGTTCCAAGTTTTGGTTCAACCTCTCAGTCTGTCTATTCATCTGTGGATGGTATGCAGACAAATGCTGCAGATGGATACCAAGTCTAGAGGAAAATGCCCTCCAAAAACAGGACACAACCTGAGAACCATGATCAGAAGTAATGTGTTGCTGTATCCCATGGAAATGGTAGATGTCATGGATGAATAGTTCAGCCAGTTCTGTGTTCTGTAAAAGTAGGGAGTTTGGGTAGTTGAGCAATTGTCCATTCTTGGAAAACCTACCCATTATGACCAAAATAACATTGTTTCCAGAGAAGGAGGGCAGATCTACCACAAAGTCCATGGACATCTGAGTCCACGGAAGAGCTGATACAGGAAGAAGTTGTAAAAGACCCACAGGTTGAAAGCTAGGTATTTTAATGTGGATACATACTGGACAGGAATACAAGAAGTAGGAAACATTGGTCTTAAGATCAGGGTACCGTAAATACCTATAAATGAGGTCATGGGTATGAAGAAACCGAGGATGACCAGCTGTTACAGAACAATGCCCCTAAAGAAGAATATCTGAACTGTACTGTTCAGATACAAAATACATGTCGGGGGGCTAAGGGATCTATAGTCTCCTCTACCTGGTGACAATCCAGTAAGGCAAAGATGGTACACAGAGAGCAGGCAGAAGAGAAGTCGAAGGAACAGTGCCAAGGTCAAATATCGAGTAACAGGAACATGAAGCCAAATCAGATAATGAAAGGAGAGTCCAAGGGAAGCCTGGTCACAGAGGAAGCACTAAAACAAAGCTAGGATTCAGGTCACAAAAGGAACATTTTGACACAAAGTGCCTGCTTTTTATAAAGGCTCAGCAAGCACGCCACAACAACAAGGAGGGGTTGGAATACCAAATGAATCCAGGAAAAGTAAAACAAGGAATGCCAAAAGCACGGAAACAAGGGAAAAACATGTCAATTTGCTTATACTTGACACTATGACACTATGTCAAACATTGAGTGTTAGCTAGTTTCCTTGGATGTTCCCATTATTCAAGCTATTTAGCATGTGTCGTGGGAACAAAATGCTGCAACGAATATTGGACCACAAGTCAAGTTTTGACAACCAACACTTGTTGTAGTTCATGTTTGTCAGACAAATGAATTCCGACAGTACAATGTGTGTACCTGCTGAAACTAATGTTTTACCAGCTGTAACTGAATCGAGCCCTAAGTGCTCTGTATTCTTTACACGCGTCTCACTGATAAAGAAACGTACATTTTGATGGCAGATAAGAAGAAAAATGGCCCATCAAATCTGTCAATTTTCCTAACTAATTAAAATGAAGTATCTTATTGCTCAGAATACACATATTTATCCCAGACTCCTCTGTTGGGAGCCTTTTCCTATGAGTCTATGAGTCTATCATCCTTTCCATTAATTTGTTCTTATATGTATTTTGATTCTTACACCCTCTAAATTTAGATCATAACATTGTTTTCTTGTATTGTTTCTGAAAAATACTTCCCTCCTGAACTATATTAAATCTTGTAATATATTTTGAGATTACTCACATATTTTCCTTCTCCCTACATTATTTCAATCTATACATATTAATTTGACTTTATCTTGGCACCCGATGTCATGAAGTCCTTGCACCATTTTAGCAGCTCTTTTTTGAATTGTTGCCAATTAATTAATATCTGTCTGGAGATGTGGTCTCCAGAACTTTATTCAATACACCAGGTGAAACCTTACCAGTGATTTATTGAGTGGCAATAGCTGATGACTATACTTGTACATTGCAGAACCTTGTTCCTTTTTCCTAGTGCTTTACTACATTGTTTGCCTGCCTTCAAGTCCTCTAAATAATAACTCTCAAGTCCCTTTCCTCTGATGTTTTAGTCTGTAAAGTACCCTTAAGCCTGTATTCAACATCTGGGTTTATATGTCCTAAATGTATTATGGTAAAATTCTCAGCATTTCTCCAATTTTCCTTAATAATAATGCATTTGGTTTAATCCTACTGGGGAGTAAACCCTTTTACAGATTTTTGTATCATCTGCAACAAGACACACCTTATCTTGAATACCACTAGTAATATCACTAATGAATATATTTCAGAGAACAGATTTTACCACTGATCCCTGTGGCATACTACAAGTAACCCATTGTAGCTCTGATTGAATATCATTGACTTTGACACTGCTTCCTGTCCTCCAGCCAGTCATTTATCAGTTATTTGAGTCTAGTCTTGCCATATGCATCTTACAAGATTCCTATGTCATAGTGTCAAAAGCCTTACTAAAACTAAAATCCATATAGGCTACCTCTGCTGTTCCACCCTTGTCTATCACTTGAGTAACATAAGCAAAAAAACTTTAGATTTGTTTGTCAAGATCTCCTGTCATAAAATCATGTGACCATGAATCTTGTATGTCATTAGCCTTCAGATAGGTGGCAACTCTTCCTTTCAATGGTATTTCAATTATTTCAAGAGTCCTATTATTTCAAGAGTAGTGATGAGCGAGCACACCAATGCTCGGGTGTTCGGGTGCTCTGACCGAGCACCCCCGGAGGCTCGAGTGCTCGGCCGAGCACCCGAGCCCCATTGAAGTCAATGGGAGGACTCGAGCATTACACCAGGCACCCCCTGCTCTGATGAGGGGAGGGTGCCTGGTCCATAGGAAAAGGGCAGAAAATGATGGAAACACCACAGAAATGGTTCAGGGACAGCATAGGGAGGATGTCTGGATGCATCTTGGACTCCAACGTCGCTGCTGGGAACGATGTTTCGCCCGTAGTACGCCATTTTTACAGACTGACCGTAAAACACACAAAAAGGAAGATAAAAACGACTTTAGGCGAAAAATTGTTACCAAACAGTATTTGCTGTATATTTACTTGTATATCATCTGCAAATTCTCCCAAAAATTTCCTCGATTTTTCTGAACTGAGGCCATGATTAAGAGGGAAACGTGCGCAGAGGCAAATTCTCCCAAAAATGTCCTTGATTTTTCTGAACTGAGGCCATGATTAAGAGGGAAACGTGCGCAAAGACAAATTCTCCCAAAAATTTCCTCGATTTTTCTGAACTGGGGCCATGATTAAGAGGGAAACGTGCGCTGAGCCGACCATCTAAAACATTATGGGTGAGGGTCTGCTGCGGAGCTGACCATCCTAAACATTATATGCGAAGGCCCGCTAGTGAGCTGACGCTATAAAACATTATATGAGAGGGCCCGCTAGAGAGCTGACCCAATAAAACATTATATGAGAAGGCCCGCTGGTGAGCTGACCTATAAAAAAATTGTCAAACTGCGCCCGCTGGTGAGCTGGCCCTATATAAAAATTATATCACTGGGCCCGCTGGTGAGCTGGCCCTATATAAAAATTATATCACTGGGCCCGCTGGTGAGCTGGCCCTATATAAAAATTATATCACTGGGCATATGGAAGAGAGTCAACCATATACCCGTTTTTTGGGTGGAAGGGGTGAATGGGAATACAGAGTATTCCCATCATTGTAAATAACATATATAAAGTCACTTTATGTTCACCCGGGGCTTTCCTCCAGTGGAGTGGAGAAGTCAGGGGAAATCCAGGCCTTGTTCATTTTTATAAGTGTCAACCTATCAGCATTTTCGGTGGAAAGGCGGATACGCTTATCTGTTATGATGCCACCAGCAGCACTAAATACCCGCTCAGACAGAACGCTGGCGGCAGGGCAGGCCAGCACCTCCAAGGCGTAGAGTGCCAGTTCATACCACGTGTCCAGCTTGGACACCCAGTAGTTGTAAGGCACAGAGGGATCATTGAGGACTCTGACACGGTCTGCTACATACTCCTTCACCATCTTCCAAAACTTTTCCCTCCTTGTGACACTAGGCTGCGCATCAGGGTGAGGGTGCTGGCGGGGTGTCATGAAGGTGTCCCACGCCTTGGAGAGTGTTGCCCTGCCTTTGTCGGAACTGCTGTGTGCTCCGCTTTTCTCCCCTTCTCTGTTGGCCAAGGTAGCACGTACTCTGCTGCCAGCGTTGTCAGATGGAAAATTTTGGAGCAATTTTTCAACAAGAACTTTCTGGTATTGCACCATTTTGCTTGTCCTCTCCACCGGAGGAATGAGAGATGAGAAATTCTCTTTGTAGCGGGGGTCCAGAAGGGTGAACACCCAATAATCCGTGTTGTCTAAAATGCGTATAACGCGTGGGTCACGGGAAAGGCAGCCTAACATAAAGTCAGCCATGTGTGCCAGAGTACCAACAGGCAAGATTTCGCTGTCCTCACCAGGAGGATGACTCTCAATCTCCTCATCCTCTTCCTCCTCTTCTGCCCACCCACGCTGAAGAGATGGAACTAAAGTTCCATGGCTACCCTCTGTAGCGGAGGCAACCGTGTCTTCCTCCTCCTCCTCCTCCTCCGCCTCCTCCAATTGTCGTTGAGAAGACGAAGTGAGGGTGCTCTGGCTATCACCTTGTGTAAGCTCTTCCTCCCCCATTTCCACCTCTTCCACATGCAAAGCGTCGGTTTTAATTGTGAGCAGCGAGCGTTTCAGTAGACACAGAAGTGGGATGGTTACACTGATAATAGCGTTATCGCCGCTCACCATCTGTGTCGATTCCTCAAAATTGCGTAAAACCTCACAGAGGTCTGACATCCATTCCCACTCCTCACTTCTGATTACAGGAAGTTGAACGGAGAGGCGACGACCGTGTAACAGCTGGTACTCCACTACTGCCCTCTGCTGCTCACAAAGCCGGGACAACATGTGGAAGGTGGAGTTCCAGCGCGTGCTCACGTCACACAGCAGCCGGTGAGCTGGCAATTGTAAGCGCTGCTGCAGCTTCAACAGGCCGGCTGAAGCTGTTGATGACTTACGGAAATGTGCACACACGCGGCGCACCTTGGTCAAGAGATCATGCAAATAGGGGTAGGTTTTTAGAAATCGCTGAACCACTAAATTAAATACATGCGCTAGGCATGGTACGTGTGTGAGCTTGCCGAGCTCCAAAGCCGCCACCAAGTTACGCCCATTATCACACACAACCATGCCTGGTTGCAGGTTGAGTGGCGAGAGCCACTGCTCGGTCTGGTGACTAATCCCCTGCAACAGCTCTGAGGCCGTGTGCTGTTTGTCCCCAAGGCAGATCAGCTTCAGCACGGCCTGTTGACGCTTCCCCACTGCAGTGCTACACTGCTTCCAGCTACCGGCTGATGGGTGAGTGGCGCTGCGCGCAGAGAATTCGGAGGTGGAAACGGAGGAGGAGGAGCCAATAACATAGGTGCTGGCGGAAACCCTGATGGAGGTAGGGCCCGCAATCCTCGGCGTGGGTAGCACCTGTGCCATCCCAGGGTCCGAGTCGCTCCCAGCCTCCACGACATTCACCCAGTGTGCCGTCAGGGAAATGTAGCGTCCCTGGCCACAAGCACTTGTCCATGTGTCAGTCGTTAAGTGGACCTTCCCAGTAACTGCGTTGGTCAGGGCACGGGTGATGTTACGGGACACATGGTGGTGTAAGGCGGGGACGGCACACCGGGAAAAGTAGTGGCGGCTGGGGACTGCGTACCGAGGGACAGCTGCTGCCATCAGGCTGCGGAAGGACTCAGTCTCTACAAGCCTAAATGGCAGCATTTCGATGGCCAGTAATTTGGAAAGGTGTGAGGTTAGTGCTATGGCCTGTGGGTGGGTGGCTGGGTATTTTCGGTTGCGCTCAAATGCCTGGGGTAACGAGATTTGGACGCTGCGCTGGGACAGGGAAGTGGATGTGGTCGCTGATGGTGCTTCAGATGGTACAGGTGCAGGGCGGGAGGTATGCGGGCCTGCGCCTTCTACAGGCGATTGGCCGGCACCGAAAACAGGGGAAGAGGAGGCAGTGGTGTGGCCTGCAGACACAGATGGGCGATCCAGGCGTTCCTCCCACTTATTACGGTGCTTGGATGCCATGTGTCGGATCATGCTGGTGGTGGTGAGGTTTCTAGTGTTCATGCCTCAGCTCATTCTGGTGTGGCACAGGTTGCAAACTACAATTCTTTTGTCGTCCGCACTTTCCTTAAAAAAACGCCATACCGCGGAACACCTACCCCTTGGCAAGGGAGATTTACGCAAGGGGGTGCTCCGTGGAACATTTGCGGGCCGGTTTGGTGCGGTCCGCCTTCTTTCTGTAGCCACATCACTGCCTCTTCCAGCCTGTTGCGGTGCTGCAGATGGCTCTCCCTCAGGACTGCTGTCATCGCTCGGCTCTACACCTTCCCAGGTGGGGTCAGTCACCTCATCGTCCACCAAGTCCTCCTCCACTTCCTCACTCTGATCATCCTCCTCATGTCTTGATCCCACCACATACTCAGTCATTGACAACTGTATATCATCCTCCTCATCAAGGTCTTGAGACAGTAATAGTGGTTGATTTAATGGCAACTGTGTCTCATCATCATCATCATCCACTTCCTTTGACCTTAAATGCCGTTCACCTCTGTCATCTTCTTGTGATTGGGTACCCTCTAGAGGTTGTGAATCAGGGCACAAGATGTCATGTTCCTCTGCAAGCGTGCTTGGAGAGAGGTTCAAATTAAGGATTGGTGATGAGACGAGCTCCTCACTATATCCCAGTGTGGGATCACTTCTTTGACCAGATCCTCTATGGTGGGAGGAAGGATGATCAGAGTGAGGATTATGTTGACCAGACTCTTGGCTACTGAGAGTGGACTTGGTGGAAGACAGGGTGGTGCTTAACCGACTGGAAGCAGTATCAGCTGACATCCAACCGACCACCTGTTCGCAGTGGTCGGACCTCGAGAGTGATGTCCTGCGACGCCCTGTAAAATGAGACATGAAGCTAGGTATGGTGGATGTCTTTCTGTCTTGTGCTCTGGCACCAGGCGCAGTTTCTACGCGTCCTGACCCGCGCCCTGAACTATCAGGATCACGTCCACTTCCCCGTCCCTTTTTACCCGCCTTCTTCATATTACACGGAATATGTGCTGCAAATCTGCAACTTTGCACATTAAACAGAATTTGCTTCTTAACTGCGGCGACGCACAGTGAATGGAATATGTGACTTTGATATTTTACAGTTTGAAGACTTAACAGAATGTTTTCCTATTCTGAAACTTTGCACAGTAAACAGAATTTGCTTCTTAACTGCGGCGACGCACAGTGAATGGAATATGTGACTTTGATATTTTACAGTTTGAAGACTTAACAGAATGTTTTCCTATTCTGCAACTTTGCACAGTAAACAGAATTTGCTTCTTAACTGCGGCTACGCACAGTGAATGGAATATGTGACTTTGATATTTTACAGTTTGAAGACTTAACAGAATGTTTTCCTATTCTGAAACTTTGCACAGTAAACAGAATTTGCTTCTTAACTGCGGCTACGCACAGTGAATGGAATATGTGACTTTGATATTTTACAGTTTGAAGACTTCACAGAATGTTTTCCTATTCTGAAACTTTGCACAGTAAACAGAATTTGCTTCTTAACTGCGGCGACGCACAGTGAATGGAATATGTGACTTTGATATTTTACAGTTTGAAGACTTAACAGAATGTTTTCCTATTCTGAAACTTTGCACAGTAAACAGAATGTGCTGCTAATCTGCAACTTTGCACACTAAACAGAATGTGCTCTAATCTGCAACTTTGCACACTAAAAAGAATGTGCTGCTAATCTGCAACTTTGCACACTGAACAGAATGTGCTCTAATCTGCAACTTTGCACACTAAACAGAATGTGCTCTAATCTGCAACTTTGCACACTAAACAGAATATATGAAGTTTTTGTTTTTTTTTCTCTGCCCCCCACACAAAATAAACTGCTGCCCCCACACACAGTAGTCCTAAAAAGGACTTTTGGGTCTTTTTTTTTTTCACAATTGCTTTTCTTCTCCCTACACTGACTTTCCCTTCCTATCCTCATCTCTCCCTGGCTAAGACTGAGCCGAACTCGCTGGTCAGGTGCTATACAGCACCCGATCACGGGTTCTGGCCAGCCAATCAGTGTAATGCCAGCAGCCAACATGGCTGCTGGCATTACACTGATGTCAGAGCCTCCCTGCACGTTTATTGGCTGCGCAGCAGCCGCGAAACGTACGGGGAGGAGACCCGAACATGGCGGGCGAGCACATGCGGTACTCGTACGAGTACCGCCATGTGCCGAGCAGAGCGATGCTCGAGCCGAACCGAGCTTCGGCCGAGCATGCTCGCTCAACACTATTCAAGAGTCCTCCATACTGCCCTTTTTGTGTAGTGGCATTACATTTAAAAAATTCCAGTCATCAGGAATTAACCCTCTCAATATAGATTGGTTAAAAAGCTTAGCTGGAGGAACTGTAAGCACAGACCTATGCCATAAATACTATCAGATTAATCTTATCTGGACCAATTGATTCATCCAATATCAGTCTTGATAACATCAGTAACACCTCATCCTCTGTTAACAGACTAGTGTACAGTGCATTTGTGTTAACAGTTTTTCTACTTAATGGAGGGGTGTGTTGGCCTTCTTTATAGTCTTGTACAAAGACTGAGTAGAAATATTTGTTTAATACATTCAGCTATTTGGAAAGGTAGACATTATTCCTGATGTTTGAGGAACTCCAGTAATGTTCCTATCGGGGAGTTCTTCACCAGTGGCTGCTTAATATGCATGCAGCTTGGCTTTTACTAAGGTAAGTCACATGTTTGCACTCATCAATACATATACATGGAGCTCCAATATGTTTCCCAGCTTCTTGTAGAAATATAGACACACACAGTGCTTGGCTGAGTAAATTAAAAGTTGCCTGTGTATTAAACATTCCCAAGGGAACACCTATTTGGTATCAGAGAATCACTGGCATTCTTCAAAAGTCAAAAGGGGGCATTACCTATGCATGCTTCATAACAAACGTACAAATAAAAATAATTAACTGAGAATACTGTAGCACTGACTTTGTTTTATTTAAATAGAGCACATGCTAGAATGAAGATATTAATCCTTCTGTTTTGCTTTAATAGTGATTACTTGTGAGGATCCTGGCCCTGTTGCCAATGGTATTCAGATAGGAAATGATTTTACATTCAACAAAACTGTGACCTATCACTGCAATCCTGGTTATGTGAGAGATTCTCCATTTTCAGCTTCAATGATATGTAAGAAAGATGGTACTTGGAACCAGACAAAGCCCATATGTAAAGGTATGTAAATATTCTGACTAAAAGTAGAATGCTTAAAAATAGGCTGTTATAGTTCAGCTGTAGTTAAACAGTAGCAAATTTTAATAGAATATATACTGCCAACACAGTCAAACTGCTACACTAATACATAGGCCTATAAATCATGTTCCTGAATCTGCATTATCTGAAGTAAAAATGGGTAAAACTTTTCACCTCAAAAACTAAACATGGAGTTAATTCTAAGGATCAGGAAAAGTACTCACATGGCTTATATTTTACATGATATTATCTATACAGTAATGCTAGTTAGTGGTAAAGGCAGAAAAAAGATTGCTTAAAAAGAGTTTTTGTGGACACCACTACAAGTTGTACAAGTTGAACATGGGTGTGAAGGGAAAAATGAAAGTTAAATAAATAAATAAGATTCCATACTTTTTGTCAGTCAGACAGGCAAGTGATCCAAGTTCCTATCTGATCTGGCAGAGCCTGAGACTCTACTAAAACTGAGTGAGTGAGAGAGTATACTACACAGGCATATATAATATATCATTAATTCATATAGACAGATACAATTTGACAAACTGTATGTATTTACACACACCCTCTGACACTTCGACAATACTGCTAACATTTTGTCATTAGGTACATGTAGAGGCAGGCAGACAAGGAAGACAGCCAGAGATGAATGCAGCTGCATGAAGTTTTAGTGTAATTAGGGATGGGCAAAAAATGTAATCTCAAAGTGAAACTGGTAAAAATGGCACTATCTGCTTCACAAAAAATGCAGATTTTCAGGGTTTTTTTCCATTTTGATCATTGTATTGAAATAATGGTAAGAATTAACTTCCCCCATATGGAAATTTCTCTTCTATTCCTGCTGGGATAGTATAAAAGGAGTGTCATATTCCCATAGCGTAGCCATTCAGTGTTTGCGTGAGAGAAAGTAGCAACATTTTTGAGCTAGAGAAGATAGGCAAATAAAGGGGAAATGGAGTTTATTTTAGGGAGGCTGTTGGGCAGGTAATTTGTTCTCTGTGTTAGTGGAGTCTGGGGACCCTGAGGGAGTGTGAAGGGAGAAAGGAAATTTACTCAAAATACTCAACAATCTCATTGAATTGAGACAGGCAGGTTATCTTCATTACATATTGTACAAATTAGAACTATAGTGATATTGGGAGATGGAAAAAACAGCTGCTGAAATCTTCATGGTAATAGATACAGGCAGATAGATAGGCAAAGAGGGGGAAAAGGAGTTGCACTATCAGAGTCTCAGGGTGTGTGAGTGTTGGGTTTTTTTTTTTGTTTTTTGTTAGACAGTGACAGATATAAAAACAATTGCCCCATAGGTGACATAGACAGGAAGGGACCATAATGTGAGCTGTGACTGAGGCTGACCTTGATAGTCAGATACTAGAGAGAGAATTTTATATGATATAGTATTTTGTGTAGGACAAGGCATTACATGCAAACAGCAAAATTTCTCAAAGTATTACAGAATCCCTCTAAGAGGAAAAGTAAAAAAAAAAAATATTTGAGTCTTCAAAACCCTAGAAGAATATGAAAGTAGTAGGGAAGAAGTGGCGATCATGATGGTGACCTAATTATTGATGATTTTGATCCAGCGTATCCAGTCTATCCATCCAGGATCCTCCTTTTCTTCTGATACAGAAGAAGTTGAGAGTTAGAGAGATTATATCATGACCGTCAAATTGCCTGAAAGGAAATGACTGAATCATCACTAAAAAGAAGCACTATGCCTGTATATAAACTCTTAGAGAGATCAGTTGGAATACGTGACTTTGGACAAGTAAAGGTGCCTAAAAATACAAAATCACTCTGTCAGTCATCATCATCAGTCACAACTTCCAAATTTAACCCCTATACACTATTGTTGTGTAACCAGAAACATAGCTCATGAACATTCACAACCCAAACTATGACGAGTATTGCTATTGCTATTAAATGCAGCACCACTAACACCCCTACTACTAGAACAAATGCAACATCTAGTAATAGTAGTAGCAGCCCCTCAGGAACCCTTATCTATGAAGTCTACAATATGGAGATACTTTGCTCATGATCCAAAAGCTAAACATGTTGCTATCTGCTGTCTGTGTAAAAAGCATATGAGTACAGGGAAAGCAGGATCACACCTAGACGTATCTTCTTTGAGATACAACGTGAAGAACAATCACTGGTCTGATTGAAGACACACTATAAACATGTCAGAGGTGCATTGAGGTGCATTGACCATTTTATAGTAATGCTGTAGATGTGTCAGGGTGTGGCAAGAGTTCTTTCATTTTTAAAAACACTTGGCTACTGCTTCTATCCTTCAAGTGCAAGAAACAGAAGTAATACTCTTCTGAGTTTGTTAGAAGAGATTATAGGAGTTATAGAGCTCCAACACATTCCACAACCACCATCTTCAACCCCATAAATCAAGTTATTAAAACAATATAATTCTAAAGTTCTTCTCCTATGTACTGCCAACCCACACTTACTAAATTCTTAGGAAGGAGTCAAGCACTTCAAAGTCACCAAATGTTGGCAATTAACATGCTGCTTTATTATTTTGTAGAAAATAAAGGTATTAAAGAACTTATGTCATGTGTTGCACCGTGCTGGCATATTCCAAGCCACAGTTATTTTCCAGGTACAACTGTGACAAAATTGTATGATCAAGTGGTAAGTGTGGTGAACAAAGGGCTGTAAACCTCACACAGCAAGAAAATTCCCCTGACAACAGATATTTGGAGAGGTGGCCAAAGTACAGTCTATATGATAGACACTACTCACTGGGTTTCCCTCACACCAATGGACAGCTACAATATTCAATATCAGGTCACAGCCAGTTTTCTTACCTCTGATTCTGGCAGTATTATTAAAGGTCAGCAGAAGGATAGCCCATAACATCAGTATGCCATTTTGTGCATGTAGAGTTTTGAGATATAAGACCACAAAGTCATAGATATGTTAAATAAACTAGAGCAGTTGATAGAAGAATGGCTTGCACCCTGCTCCTTAAAAAGATAGTACTGTGTCTGCTGATAATGGCTTCACCATAATAGCTTCCTTGAGTGCTATGGCACCTATATGGTGCCTGCTTTGCCCATATTTAACTTCTCTGAGGGTTTCAGATTCTGAAAGGAATCTATTCATATGTTCAACAAAATCTGAAGCCATTTAGTCACTTCTACAGCGCTTGCAATACATTATATGCCATGTAAGAACATAATAACCTGCCCCATTACAAACTTTAAATGAAGCTCCCAATAAGATGGAATTTGTACATGCAAAATAAGGCCATTAGGGAGTATACAATGAAAAACTTGAATGCTTTAGAGGGAGTATCATTGTCACCTGACCAAAGGCAACTAATGTGTGAAATATGTGAACTGCTCAAATTTTGAGGAGGCCACCTTGCTAGCATTTTTAGTTTTCTGCACTGTTCCAGACTTGTGGGTGAAAATTTCCACACCCAGGATTTCAATGTAGGAGGAGGAAGGAGAGATTATGTTCTTGTGTCTGAAACAAGTGCTACAGAGCCTGAGTCTGATGATCGTTGGGCTCTGCCTCTCTGATTTCCCTCCTCAACCTCCAGAGCTACTGTCACTACACCAACCACCACATCTTCAGGCCCTGTCACAGGAACCTAGTCCTCCTCCTGCCCACTAACAGGATCCTGTCCATCTTCTTGCCAACTCACAGCCAGAAGATGACCCATCACAGGAACCTGCACTGCTTCTTCCTATCAACTCAAATGATCCTCCGCCATATCCTCTTGCTGCCCACTCACAAAAGGATCTCTGTCACCTAGTACACCCACCTCCAATTCCACTATCTCTTCTGAATTTATATTCTCCATTCTATTCCTTCCCTGTGTCACTCCATGATCATCTGGGGAAGAAAAATGTGGTGTACAATGAAAGGCTCAGAGGAATCATCATTGATATATACCTGGTTGCTTGGTAACAAGGATGGTGCACCTGGTATCAAAACCATTGTTGGTGCAGGTGGTACTGGCTTTGGCTCCACTGCAGTGCTGTTGCTAGTGGTGGCAGAAGCAATGGCCCAGCTAACAACTGATGCCCCTCCTCCCACCTTGGCAAGTGAGAGAGTACCCCATGGCCTACCTACCCCCACTGATGAGGATGAATCTCCTGCAGTTCTTCTTCATCCCCTCCAAGTTTTTCTGGTAGACATGAACATTAGTATGTCTCTTATTATGAAAAAAATATATATATTATAAAGGAAAATAAGTTTTAGACAAAATTATTATAAAACAAAATTAAAGAAAAAATAATGAAAAAAAAGTTTTTATAGAAAAAATAACGAAGAAAGTGTTTTTCAGAGGTAGGAAATTCCCGTCTTATAGAAATCAATAGTATTGATCATTGGAAAATTCTAAGGTTCAGAAAATTTCTGCCTGAAACTTTTCCTATGAGAAAAGTGGAAAATCGCTTATTTTTCATTAAATCTCAGGAAAAAATAACTTTTCTCCCATTGCTACTTACAATAATGGCAACAAAGACATGAACCAGATAGTGGTGTCCTGAGCAGGATCCTTGCATTGTGTCGATTAAAAGCAATGAGGAATACCTTCTTGCTACTTTCATTGAACTATGCTTTAAACATAACATTTCTGAAATTGTGCCCATGTGTGAGCAGCATCTATCTGAAGAATCTGACTACATAAAAGAATAGGCTTATAGAAAAAGTGGAGAATTACATTGTGGAGGATGGGAGAGAAAGGAAAATAAAACTTGTAGAAAGTACAGTGAAAAAGTAGTCAGAAAAGGGTTTATTCCATCATAAGCAAACCCCAACATTTTTCTGAACACATGTCATCATCAACACAGAAAGCAGCTCATATGTCTCAGTAGCTGCAATCTAACATTTATGGCAGAGGTGGTCATGGTGGTATATTTCTATAGGACTTGTTTCAAAGGTATGTGTTGGTAAGTGATATACCCAAATGTGTATAGCTCTAAGATATGGTCCCACTGCACCCGAGATGGTTACAGTATACTTGCAGGATAGCTATGTTCTAGGCTGAAATAACAACCCCATGTACTATTGGCAAACCAAACAGTGTGTGTGGCCAGTAATGGTGTGGTGTGTACTGCCTTGGAAACTCTTAGCTGCTCACCAGAAAGTGTGTGGTCTGATCGGGTTTTCATTGCAGCTGGTTATATTGTAAATTACAGTAGGACACATCTATCAAGCAGCAGTGTTGGTAGACTTGCTGTTATAAAAACGAATCAGCATCTAATACCATCTGAGTTTCAGGTAGGTGAAGTGGACAGAAACACATAAGACAGGCCCATGGCACATGCAATATTGTAGCTGCACTGATGATGAGGAGGAGGGATATGAAAAGTTTCCACCATCTACCACAGCTGTGACCACTGCTAAGACCACTGATTGACAATAACCTGATAGTAATGCAAGGTTATACAAACAAAAAAATAATAATGCAAATAATTTATCTAGCTTTCCTTTCTATGAATCATCATGATATATATACATTAATCATACCATCACCATTATACACATCTGCCACATTAAATCTGTAACCTTTTGAATGTTTTAATTTCTCTTTTAAAATAATGTTTAGCATAGCAGCAGGTTTACAGAAATAACAGTCCTAAAAAAACCTTGCTTTACACTAGTGATGATGATGAGTATGATATTGGTGTAAGTGGTGCTCCTGGTTTCACCACTCATGATAATGATAAGTGTGACAAAGTTGTAGGTGTTACCGCTGGAGTCTTACTCACCGCATCAGGGTCAGCATCAGGTTTCGATAGCTTTATCTCGGTCCTCTCTTTCTGCTTTATTCACTTTAGCTACTAAACTGCACCTCACTGTATGTTTGGATAGTATTGGGGTGGGACGCCTTTAGCACATACTGGCACATACAACTCTGTCAGATCAAACTTCTCATTCATATAACGTGATCTTGGCCCATGCAGACAATCCAGGCTCATTCTACACCAAAGTTGCCTAATATTGAGCTGATGTGGATCCTGCATTCTTTCTATCGTCCAGTAGCCATTCACATCAACTAGCTGTCCCTGGCCACAAGACTAATGATGACTGAATGTGTGCTGCTTTTTGGTCCATCCTCTATACATTCTAAACACTGCTGTACATCACCACCCCAGCAGGACAGTCATGTAAATAATACTTGCACTAGTATATCTGCTGCCAACTATTATACCATCCTCAAAGTTACTTAGATACAACTTTTGCCACAAGTTTCCACTGAAATGTAAACCCACTAGCACATCTCATTTCCTGTACTTGGACTTGGAATAAAAAGTATGTGTCTATACTTCAGTGTATGTATGGGAACCATAGACATAGTGAAAAACAAGGCTCAGATGAATAATACTTTCTTAAACACCCACACACTCTTGCACTACCTCTCCTTGTCACAGACAGTGCAAAAACAAGAAATTTCAGTATAGACAGCCTAATAGACAGGCATAACAATTTGTCTATTATGCAAGTTCCCTAGATATTAAACCTTGTAGTATGTTCTTTCTATATAAGATGATATTTTGTGTTCTAAGCCACAAAAAGCATTTTCTTCTGTTTCCATTAATGTGGAAAAAGTAAAATGTCAATATTATTGATATGCTACAACTATCTGGTACTGTTAAATTAACCAAAGGACAAAAAAGAGCCATGTTTATTATTAGGCAATAAAATAGAATTTAAGTTGTGTAAAATGAAATGTTATGCCAGACTAGAAATTGGGGTAGACTGAATTTTCTTATACTGAAAACTATAGTGATTGTTTTTATATATCCTTCAATAGCCGTTAATTGTGGTCAACCACCTAAAGTACTTCATGGAAAGCTGGAAGGATCAGACTATAGTTGGGGATCCAGTGTCAGCTATACATGCATCGAGGGCTATCAGCTCTCAAGTCCCACAGTTCTTTCTTGTGAAGGAAGGGGTATATGGAGAGGAGAAATTCCCCAATGTTTGCGTAAGTTTAGAATTTCTTCTTTTAAAAAACTGTATTTGTTGTTTGCATTGTTGTACAAATCACATCTGCAAAAATGTAATTTTGGAGGATAAAATACTTATTAAGTTAAGAAATATAGAGCTAGACATATCTGAAAAGTTATGGCAGTAGAGGTAATGAATTTACTGTGAATTTAAGACAATACAAGGATGTAAAAATGATGTAATTCATCTTAAACTTTTAGCACATTTGGGCCTGGATTCCATTGATTTTTTGTTTTAACTTTAATAAAGGTGTTGATTACAAGTATCTCTATACATTTTAAGGGGAATCTGTTAAATAAGACCAATGAAAACATTTACCAACTTCAGTGGAATCTAGGCCTTAATAAGTTACAAAAAATATTTGTGTATCATGTTGTTACCACACATTTTTATATTTGTAAGCATTGAGAAGTTTCTGTACTAACAGAACTCAAAGTATCAATTGAAATACAGTTATCTCTCCTGGAAATTCACTTCAAAACTACAAAACATATTCAATTTCTTTCTAAATCATTATCCCTTTCATATTTCTCTTGAGGCTAAACAAAGTAAAATGTCATAGCAACCTGTGCTAATGTCAGAAAACTTTTTTACTTAACATATGCAAAAAAGAACAGAAAGGGTAAGCATTGTATTCCAAATGTAACGAAAAAAAACTAAATGTAAATGAATTTAATGAAGTAATAAAAATTGTAAGAGACTTTACAATCTTTATCTGTTAAAGTATATTCAAGTGCTATTACATTTTATTGTCAATCTGTTTATTTATTGTGAAAAATTAAATAAACAATTAAAAGCCATACTTTTGCGTAACAACATTTGTAATTGTAAACATTTATAAAGTAACTAGTTGAAGAGCCTGTGTACATGGGCCACAGTGCCACCCAGCAATGGCCGTGGTGCAGTCATACACAGTAGAGACTGACCGTGCCATGACTGATACGGAGCGAGGCGCTCTGAGTTCAGACCAAAGTCCTCTCTGCGCACCTTCAGTACACAGAGAGGACTACGGTCTGAATTCGGAGCAGCCCGCTCCATTATCAGCCACGGCGCGGGCAGTCTGTACTGAGCATGACTGCAGTGCGCGCAGCCAACTGTACTTCACAGGACAGCTTCTGACAAACACACATTTAGCGAATTATTATATAGGATGTGTATAATGTTACCAGGACATATTGCCATAATCATCCAGAATACAATTAATAAAGTACACTTTTTCTCATCAAATAGATATATATTATTAAAACAAATGACATGTTTATATTTACAACAATGAGATTGGTTTGTGTCTGCTGAGGTTAAAAAACTTAGCATTTTGGCTTATTATCTTTACTTTGCATCTTGGGTTCTAGGATAGTTTAAACATCTTTATGTTTATTAGCACTCTTGTAGATATCTCCAGATCAAAGTTAGAAAGGTAGCACTGTTGGTTGAATCCATGTTTTCTTCAAACTTAAACATTAACAGACCCCCTGACCAGTTCAATGCACATACATTGATCAATATACTCTTCTTGTATTAGGCATGGTAAACACAAGTAGGGATTAACACCAGAAACATTATGCTTGTGAACCTGCTGAGTCAATAGAGGCTCCCCTGTGCAGGATCTGAATTTATCTCTGTAGCTCTCTCAGCTAAAGGAATCCTAATTTTGATCCAACTGCACCTAATGACTGTCAGCAACCATTTTTCCTCTGGCTATTATTTACAGACAATTGAATGTATCAAATCACTTTAAGTGCAGAGAATACCAAGCATATAGAGCACAGTTTGTGTGAACTGACAACAGCATAATTCTGCCACCTCAAAATTCCAGTTTGTTTATTTGGAGATTTTATTTTGCCAAGGTCTTTTGTGTTCATTATGTTTTGTTGTATCAGTGTGCTATTTGCTACCTTACTTAGCTTTTTTTAATATTGTCAGAAAAGAATATATCAGTAAACCATTTCTTTCCCAAGCCAATTCACCATCTAAGACTCTCTGCTCACAATTAAATATCCAATATAAACACATGGCCTGATCCCACTGCTTTTTCAGTCTATATCCTACTATCTCTACAAAAGATTAGACACCTGCTCCTGGAGACTCATCTGTCATATATGAATAGTTGATATTAGCAGAAAATATTCTCCAGTGCCTCATGCTACACTGTTTTCAATACTAATATTTATATCTGTTCCAGACAGCTACACACTTCAGTGTAAGACTTCTATTTTATCTCTTCTGGTCTCTGTTAGGCAGCTGTAATGATAACTGAAAATATAAAATTCCATACTAGTTCCCACCTTGTCCCCATCTGATTGTATAGTGCCACTCAGCTGTCCACAAGAATCCTTCCCACTTTCATAATTACCATGGTTATTTTCTCCATTGCTGCACTGCAGTGCTTTCACAACACAGTCAACAGAGGGCTTAACCAGCATTAATGGAATACATCGCTATCCCAAACACCTTCCTTTATGCCATTGTAACCTTTGTTTAACACCTACATTGCCAGAATGGCTAGAATTATCCATACTGACAATGGAGGCGTTAATCAAATTAAAACATTTTTTAAAATATGTTATATTTTGACACTCTCCCTCCTGATCTCATCGGGATATAAGGATGGGAGGCGTAATGTTATCCCCCTCACAATTTATATAAGGTAATTTTGGCATTAAAAAACTAAAATCATTCATTTTAATAGAATTAATTCCTCTGCAATGATTAAAATGTGTTTCCAGGTAATCCAGCAAAAGAGGGGTTAATGGTAAGTCAGGTTAATTTAGTGGAGGTATGGTGGACTAGTTTAATGGTACTGTTAGGGTAAGTTAACCCCTCTTTAGCCAGCGATTTTGCAACACATTACATAAAAAGGGGTGTTATGCAATAAGGTGTGATAAAGACGTGACAACGTATAGATGACTTTTCCAGTGACATTACTTCTACAGTTCCCATGTATTCTATAGAGCTATGTACTAAGACCTCCAAAGTCTTAGATATTTTAGTGTATAGGCTCCATACAATAATACAGGAACTGGAGAAGTGGTATCACTGGAGAAGTTATCTCCCTGTTAACACCTCTTTATAACACCTTAGTGCATAATCCCCAAAGTGTTGCAAACTTGTTTCACATCAAAGAGGTTAATATGGATTTTCTTCAGTGTGGGCTAGGTGATTAGGGGAATTGTGGGTTGCAATTGTTTGCTAGAAGTCAGGCTTCTTTTCCTGTTTAATAGCCCCAGGCCTAGATGCACTAAAGGTCAAAGAGGGCTACGAATGTCGATGTTCTGTCGGAGCAGTGTCGTAGGCACATCCTCAGTATTCACAAAGTGTCTACGACATCACTTCACCAGCACTCTGACAAAAATATGCCCACATCAACATCCATCCGACATGCCTTCACCACATTTATGAATATATTTACTCTTCGCATCAACAATTGCTCATCTCCATATGGAAATGAAGCATGATGTGACACATTCTTATGCAAAGTGTTGTGTTGACATGTTAATGTGACACTTTGACTCATTCAGTAAACTCCAATGTGAAACATAGCTTATATATGCTTTTATGCTTACATTAAACGATCATACCTCAAAGGGGGGCACCAGGACCCCTCCTGATAGCCCCACTACCATGGATCATCTATCTAAAAGGATAGATGATCCATATGGTGACCCCAGGGGCATTTACTGCCTTCTTCATGCTGGCGGCTTTACAGCCGCCCGCAGCATCAAGCTCTTAAAGAATGAATTAATGAACCCGGTCACTGGGTTCATTCAAGGTAAGCGGATAGCTGCTCTCCCACCATTGAATCAGTCACCAGGGTTAAACCTGGTGACTGATTCAATGATCAGAGTGCAAGGCTGCTTTTTATGAATGAACCCGGTGACAGGATTCATTCATTCAAGGCTGCGCTTATAGTAGATGTGAAAGCCGCCAGCATGACGAAGGCAGTAAATGGTAGGGGGGCTATCAGGAGGGGTCCTGGTGCCACCATTTGAGGTCTGATCATTTACTGTAAGCATAAAAGCGTATATAAGCTATGTTTCACATAGCTTAAATGTGCTTAAAGTAATAAATTGGCATTTGTCGGCCTCATGTTGGGGGGGGTGTCATGAGGGGTCATGATACCCCCCTTGAGGTCTAATGTTTGCATAATAAAAGATAAACACATCTTTTAATGAAAATAAATTGCTAACACACACATGAACAGGCAAGGTATGCAATCCATACCTTGCCTATTAACCCTTTGAGTACCATAGGGGTAGGAAACACATGCTAAGCAATGGTACTCAAAGGGTTAAGTCCAAACACATCAACAATATCATACCGACACCACCCTGATCTGCCAAGGCAGGACAGACCTCACTGACCACAAGACAGGAATTGGAAACACCATTCTTCTGCTAAGTGATTTTTAGAATGGTTGTTTCCAATGCTATTTTGATATGTTTTTACCAACTTGTTATTTACCCTGCATTTACATTGATGAAATGCATACCAAATAGCATATAGTGGCTAGAATAAAAAAAATGCAAATAAATAGTCTTTTTTTTTGTGGCTCTTTTCCCAAGTAAGGAACTATTCTAGTAGAATGGATTCTGGGCCAATATCCAGGGATGGGAGAATAATGGCACTTTCTGCTTGGCAAATAATTTCCAGCGAAAAGTGCTGTTTTTCCACTTTTTCCCGCCTTTTCTGACCATTGAAATCAACTCGAAGAAAAATATTTCTACACCACAGGAAAGTTTTCTACAGCCATATAAAAGGCTGTCAGTCTCCCACAGCAGCCATTCTGTGTTTGTGAGAGGAGAGAGCAGCATGTTTTTGAGCTAGAGGAGATAGGCAAATAAAGGGGAATTGAAGCTTAGTTTAGGAAGTCATTTAGGTAGGACATTTATTCTCTGTATTAGGAGAGTCTGGGGGCACTCTAGGGGATAAGAAGGGAGGAAGGAGGTTGACCCCCAAATACTCCAGAATGTCCAGCAATTGCACAAGGGGAAGGGGGAGGGGTGGAGCAGTGTAGGGACATGAGGGTAAAGTAGTAGTTCAAAAACTGACTTCAACAATGGTTGCTGCTGCGTGTGCAATCAACGGTGATGATCCCTCTACTCCAAGGGAGGATGTATGGTAACATAGTAACATAGTAATTTAGGTTGAAAAAAGACTTGCGTCCATCCAGTTCAACCCTTTTCCTATTCCTGTTTACCATCGTTGATCCAAAAGAAGGCAGAAAAAAAAACCCTCAATATAGCAATTTAAAATTCTGCCTTGAATGGAGGGAGAGGGAATTCCTTCTTGATTCCAAATGGCAATCAGATTTCTCCCTGGATCAACAAGCCCTAACTAAATATTAATCCCAATACTAAAGTACATAGCCCTCTATGTTATGCTCTTTTAAATAAGTATCCAGGCCCCTTTTAAAGGCATCTAATGTATTTGATAGCACCACCTCCTCAGGAAGTGAATTTGTCAAGGTCCCAGCAAAACTAGTTCCAGCACCACCAGTGTCAGTAGAAATATAGATAGATATAGTTATAGAGTATGACAATGGTAAAAATACATACACAATCACACCATGCCAGTCCTCCACCACCACCAGTAAAATACACATCTGCCACATTGTAGGTTGTACTTTAGTTTTTTTCATTACTTGACATCATCATGAATATGTGCCAGTGTCACTTATGGAGGAAGTTAGTGTTGTGGGTAAAGGACAAATGCATTCTGCATGCTAACACATTTTTCAAGCCATATGTTACTGTAGCATTCACAACTTTGACTTTCATCAACTTATTTCTAAACTTCAGCCCCCAGAAGAAGTAATGTTATAGTGGGGAATATAGTACCTATAGGAAATATAGGTGAAAAATGTGTTAACATGAGCAGAAAATTTGTTACATTTTTCACACTTTTCAACCCACCCCTACCAATATCAGCCCACAGAAAAACATCACCAAATTAAAGATTAAAATCCTTAAGAGATATTATTAGGCAGGTGTGCATCACTGTAGGTAGTAAGACCTAGGATTTGTTAGTAAAATGCTATAGCTATATCAATCTATGAGAACAGGGCAACACAATCATAAGGATACCTCATATAAAACAGATACCATATTACCTTACTCTAGTCATAGTTACATCTTTTTCTCCATGGGCTCTCAGCTGCCTAATGAGTATAAAAATGTGGCTAAACGTGCATGCATATCATTTTACAAAACAATGCATATCAGATTGTGCAATATCTTCATTAGCTACAATATTTTTGCATCTGCTATACTGAGTTGCCACCAAAGGGTTCCTATCGATCATTTGTGGGGTCAGAATATTGACCTCCTTGGCTGGGGTAAAACTTAGAAGACTGTGGGTCTCTCAGCCACAAATTCCTGGGTTGCAAGTATAGTCCCCATAAACTTACTGCATAAGGGGATCAGAGGGTCTATGTTGACCTGCATAATGCAGGACAGGAAGCTGTCCTGTGCAGTGAAGCAGAAATGCTCTGGGGGAACATTGAAATGTCCCTGTTGGTCTGCCAGGTGTTATAGTGCAGCCCTGGTTTCCTTTGCAGGCCTGATCCCAGTGGAGCAGACCTGTGGACAGGACACTGTTCTGTTGTTAATACCCCTTAAAATAGCTGATTCTTCTTAATTTGCAGTATCTAAATGTTCAACATTGGGCTTATGTGGTTTATGGAAGAAAGAGAAATTTATGTTAATCGATATTTGTGTTTTTTTTCCTTGCAATTCAATTTGATGCAGGCTCATATCTTTCAGATAATTTGTATTTTTTATATTTTTGTTTTTGTGATATTGTTAGTGACCTTATTTACAGACCCAGACAAAGAAGGACAGGCTTGTGTAACCACTAACAAAATGTACATTACTACTAGTTGTCAGGAACATTGGGGGAGATTTATAAGTGTTATTCTAGTTATATTTATAAATGTGGTGATTGTAAAAAGTAAGAACTGGTCAGACAATTCTGTTGCTAAATTGTTGAAAATACTTACATTTCTTTATAAATACTCTGTGCCACTTGTTACAAACTTCCATACTCCATTTTTATTTTTAAATATATTGCATGGAGTTATGTCCTCTTAAGCTGTCTTTAATACTTTTATAACCACCAGAGACAATCTTACAGATATTTTAAAGCTTCTTTTCAATTAACTCCACTTTTATTAATCTCCCCCTTAAATCCCAATGTCACATACAATTCCATAAAGAATACAGATATAATAATAGGTTGTTCTTGCTTAATAAATGTTGTGGGGTTGATGAATCCGCTCAAATAATAGTCCTCTGCCTTGCACATGAATTACACTAGGATATAATTATGTCAAATGTCCATGTAGAGTTGAACTTATTTCTTAGCATTTAGACTGAAATAAAGACTGTAAAATAAAAAATGTATAAATTGTTAATCGATATCACACATGCACTTTTTATTTCAAACTATAATTGTACTATGTCCTAAAATGTTATCTTTTTATAATTTGTAACAAAAGTGTACTATCAATATTTCAGTTTATCTTTTATGTTTTATTTATTTTCAACAGTCATTATTTTCTGTGTTTTATATCCATTAGCTGTGTTTTGTGGGGATCCTGGAACTCCATTTGAAGGTCTTCTTAATGGAAAAACCTTTACTTATAAATCAGAAGTTTCATATCAGTGTAGAACCCCTTTTGTTTTGGTTGGTTCTTCTAGAAGAATATGTGAAGCTGATGGTACTTGGAGTGGAATTCAACCGACATGTATTGGTAAGTATAGTTACATTTTTATATACTTAGTTGTTTTAACTGTATTATATTATAGTAATTATGTATAAAACATTATATAAACATAAGAACAGAGATCTTAATAATAACACTAGTATTTAATAAATTTCAAAGCAGAGAATGAATGAGAAAAATATATATAACCTCTGTCTTCTTCTATAGCCCTGATATACTAAACTAATGACATCTCCCACTACACCCTATCTTGTCCCTTACTATCATCCAAGGATGTTCTCCTCACAGCTCCATTTATTTTCTACAGCTCTTTCTCATATCAACTCTATCTAACTCATTTCTCCTTATCTGTGAAATGCTTTACCTTCCAGTCCACTTCTTTTTCCATATTCAAGTCTAGCTTAAAATCACATGTCCTCAGTGAAGCCTTATCAAAATAGATATCACTGTCATTCAGAACTCCAACATTGTGTCTTACACTTATCTCTTATTTCCTCTTTATGTCTCCCTGATTAACCTCAGATTGTAAGTTCTAAAGAATGGACTCAACTCTGTTTGTTTCATTCTGCTTTATGTAAACCTTTAATCCTTTTGAGGATCATAGAGGTACCCAACATATGGCAAATCAATGCATTAGATACCCCTCTGGCACTCAAAGGGTTAAACTGTAAAGTACTGCATATGCTTGTGGTGCTATATAAACATGTTAATTAACTGAAAAATATATATATTAGCGTGCTAGAGCTATCTTTCACAGTCACTCCTGGTAATGTCTCTTGGTGTAAATTCACTAAGTATGTATGCACTCTAATATTTTTTTAACATTTTATTATCAAGCAGGTCCAAACATATAGCAAATACACAAGAAGGTGCAAACAGCAACATCTTCCGTAACAGCACAAGCAAGAACAATTGTACAGTTTTGAACGATAAGGAGCAATTTTTAATACTGTTTAGAACAGCCTGAGGATTTTTGATTTTTTTTAAAAAATTCCTCCAGCACCCCACCCACAAACTAACAGCTAAGCTAAACTACCCCAATCCTCAGGTCCTCTCTCCCTTGCACCCGAAGCACCCCCACACACATACATCCAACAACCAACAGTATGTGGCCACTTTTTTTTGTCTGTTTTTTGCCCTTTCCCCATTTGTATTATGATGTTTTATAATGTTTTTAATTCTCTCAAACTCCTCCTTTCTCAAACTCCTCCCCTCAACCCCACACCCTTACTGCCATCTAGCCACTCACTTCCATCCACAAGAAAGCCATCAGCCCGTCCGACCACCATTCTTGCCATCTCCCCCAAATTTGATCAGCTTTGCTTGGTGATCCATGATACAAGTAAACTAGTTTATAATGTGGTATGTTTTGTGAAACCAGATTTAGCAATATCTTGCACCTAGGAGCTTCGTTTGACAACCAGTTCATAGCCACCACCTTTCTTGCCATCACCAGCTGTACTATCAATCTCATAGGGGAAGATAGAAAGCAGACAAAGTTTTGGTGTTGTTTGTACGGGCCCCCCATTACCAGGGTTATGATGTGCACTACCTCTCCCCAAAACTTCCAAACATGGCAACACTCCCATATCATATGTAAATACATTCACTGAACCCCGTTTCACAGAGAGAAGTTAGGGCTATGAGAGTTCTCCATTTTATTCAACCTGACTGGCATGTAGTAGATCCTGTGCTATATGTTCAATTGTATCATTTGGTGCCTAGTCAATGTTGCCAACTGCGCTGGACCTGTCTTGGCCATGTCCAACTCCCAGGTTTCCATAGAACCTACATCCCTTTCCTATCTAATCCTTGAAGGGTCTTCTTGATTCACGGCCACATTGACTAGCCATTGATAAATAAAATACAGTGGTGTTGAGGGTTCTTTAAGGACTAGTCTGCTGAGAAGCGGAAATGTGTCTATTACCGGCACCCGTTCCCCCCATTGAGCTTGAAGAGCCTGTCATATACAAAGATATGAATAAAAGAGATTGTTCAGTATTTGGAATTCACTATGTAGTTGTACAAAAGGTTTAATCTGACTATCTTGATACAAGTGTCCCAAGTTAGTGATGTCATAGCTAGTCCAACTAGAACCAAAATCCCTGCCAAGTAATTGTTTCAATCCAACGGCTCCCCATAAAGGGGTATCTGGATCCATGGTTGTATATCCTGTATGTACCTGTACCGCCACCCAGGCTTGGTAAAGAGCCCGGCCCAGACGCATCTGTTCCCTAAATATTGCTTGTCCTCCATGCAGAAATTGTGTCAAATCGTATGGAGGCCGCAGTAGCGCCCTGTCCACCTGGGTGGCTTGGTAGCGAGGCCATGGGGAGGCATAATCCAAGGCATAATGACACTGAGCCGCTAAATAGTACCTGTAGAAGTAGAAGTGCCACAAATCCTGCATGGGTCTTCACTGTATATCAGGCTGTCTTCCCACTATCACATTCTGCACTACAAAAGGAAAAAAGGAAAAGACAACGGTGCTGAAGACTCCTCTAGGTTTAGTGGTGGATTGTGAACTAGTAGAATTTTACTGTTAGTGCAAGTTAATCCCTCGTTTGCCAGTGAAAATATTGGAAGGTGATAGTATGGTGTAATTACAGAATTCAATGGATCGAACTTATTGTATTGTGAAGCATGCAATGTATAGCTTGAGGAGTAAGAACCCTGGAAGTAAAACCAAAGTTATTTGAGATTGGCAGGAAAAATGCTGCCATGCCAGTTTAGAATTATACTGGGGTATGAATACGAACAGAGGGATATATAAGAAGGCATGTCACATAATGAAAAAGTTTTTTTCTCCTGAGGAATAAGTGATCAACCACAAAACACATTGGGGGCTATGCACTAAATCGTACTAAAGTAGTAATAAAGCAGAAATGACTTCTCCAGTGATATCACTTCTCCAGTTCCTATGTTATGTTCCTATTATATTCTGTAGAGCCTATTCACTAAGATCTCCAATGTTGGAGAAATATTAGTGCATTGAATCCATAGAATAACATAGGACTTTGGTGAACTAATATCACTGGAGAAATCACCTCTTCTTTATCACCTCTTTATCACGCCTTAATGTATCTCCACTCGAGTTTTGACCACAATATATATGTATTTAGTGATTTGCTATTTTGAAGACAATTATATAAGAGCCTGTTTAAATAAATTGTTTTAAATTAGTCCTTTTTTCTTAGAACCCTTGAGCCTCTTTGATTTGTGCATTTAAGGTCCACTCTTTATTACTTGTCCGTTACGTATATATTTACCATTTCAGTTGACATGGTAGAATTGTGATTTCCTCATTGGGACTGAAGTTTAGTCCCATATTCCTACATTTACTTTTATTGTAAACATGAAGAGCTATGGAGAAGAAACTAAAGAAGGATGACAAGAAAATGTATGGCTGGGGTGTATACAGGACAAGCAGTCAGATCTCTGAGGTGGACTTAACGCAAAATGTGAACAATGTATCAAATGAGCTCCAAGGTGACGTTAAAGATCCATTAACATTTTTATATACTACATTTAGAAGAGACTTTTGCACAGTGATATTTTCCTTTTTTATATTAATATTGAAGTCCTGCTGTTATCAACAAAGCTTTCAAACCTTTTCATTACCCAACAATGGGTGTATAAAAAGTCACTTTTAGATCCATGTAATCCCATTGACCAACCAACATAAGTCATTCAGGGACTGTAGCTGAATTTGTAACATCCACTGCCTCCTCTAAAGGAGTAAACTAAGCTGCAATTTATCAGTAAAGCATATCATATTTCTAGCCAATCACAGACTGTAATCATACTATACTACAGGATGCAATGCCACTTTTAAACCTCTCCATCTTGGTCAGTTTTTAAAGAAGGGAGAAGGTTAACCTTGTGATTGTATGCCATATAGGAAATGTGGGGCGGGGGACAGATGGAGAAAGCTAGAGAGAGACAGAATGGAAATAAGTGATATAACTAAATTTGTAATGTTGATTTCACACCTGGAAATTTATCCTGTGTGTGAACCTTAAGATATATCCGCGGAGAAGAAATCTATCTGAATTAAGATTATATTGCAGGTGATAATCAATGATCTTCTTAACAACAGTCCCCATAGACTTCAACAGGAGAATGCAAAAAAAATGTAAAAAGATGTTGCACCTGCAATGGAATCCAGTCCTTAGTTTCCTTACAAAAAAAAAATCTGGAAGCATCGTTTAATTTAATATTCTACACTTTAATGCAGTTGAAAGAATATGTTCTCTTGGTTTACATTCAAAATACTGCACCTGGCAATCTATCTCAATTTAATTTTCTTTCAGGAGTAATATGAACTTTACTAATTTTATGTTGTACAAAACTAAATTATCAATATATGAACAAATAACAAATGTAACATGGCATAGTTTCATAGTTTCTTATTGATAAACATTAATGTAGAAAGATCCAGAAAAAGGAAATCTATAAACACACTGCATTAAAAAGGCAATTTCCTTAAAAGTCAACATTAATTTAATATTTATTTTTATGTATCTCTAAATTATTATCGTTTCAATAAAATATTTGACAGTTTCCTTATTTTATTTTAATTTGATTGTATGCAATGAACTGTGGAAGAAAAATAAACTACAGTGATTGACGGTTTCTATAGAAACTCTGTCTGATGTTTATATTTTGCACACATTTCAGATCCAGCTCATAACACCTGCAGAGACCCTGGTACTCCACATTATGGTATGCAAAACAGTTCCAAGGCTTATGAGGTAAATAATGAATGTATTGTGCTGTATAAATAATGTAATATCCAGTTCCATAAAATCAGTAATGTGTTGTACCAAACTTTACATTTGAATATATTAGTTGTTGCATCAAAACGATATATAAATATTTTATTAGTAGTAATATGTGTTATATGTATTTTTTGTTCATCGGTTATTCGTATCATTATACTATTATTATCGTTAATTATATTATTAGTTATAATAGTCACATAGTTTATCCTGCAGTTCTTTAATCAGGGTCTGCATTAAATATGAATGCCAATATTTAAAGACATTTTACAGCTGTAGCAGGCTTTAGTATACCTTTTTTCATGCACAATTGCACACACACATACAGATTACAATATTGTGCTGTATAGATCCCAGCATCACAAGAGTTCTATGAGCACCTCAGTGTGCACATGTGTTGCATTAAACTGGGTACTTGCAAGTTATCAAAACACATAAAAAGAAACATGGAGTACAACAGATATCTGATATACTCATTTTCTACAAATAATCAGTTTTTCTCCACTCAGCTTGTATCACATTACATATTCCCGATTAGGTGAACATCTTTCACCCTAATATAAGCTACTCCTTCGAGTAAGAAAGTTAATATGGTAACAATCTTGTCATTTAGAAGTTACATCATAGAGGACATCTAAAAATTCCTTCTGATTTAACCTCTTGAATGCTAGAGAGGTCTCCAATACATTGTTTATTGCATTGGATAATTCTCTAGCATTCAAGGGGTTAAAATCCAAATTTAAATGAATGGGTCATTGGAAAAAGTTTTATTTGTTCTCTATGGCACATTTTGTTTACCCCAGGAATACTTATTTTGTAGAGACAAAGTGCTCCTCACAATTCCATGTCTAAGGGCATCCCAGGCATGGGTCCTTGCTTCCATGTGCCTAGAGGGATTCAGCTGCACCACACCGATGAGGCCCACATAGGCCGAAACGTACATCTGAGGTTATGCTATTTCTCTTGTACGGAGAGGATTTGCCTGACATTTCGGAGCTGGACTGTCTGTGGGCGGGACCAGTCTGATATGGATATTTCTTCTCTACAATGGCACATGGGAGTGAAAAACGTGAGTTGTAGCACCATTGAGAGGCTACCATGCCTAGAACAAGACACTTTATCTTGTTCGTGCTTGATGGGTGCTCCTCACAATTCTTTGTCTCTCCATACTTATTTTTTAACATGTGTTACAATATTGTGTATGTTGCTTTGGTCCAGTTTTATTCTGTACAGGCAGGCAAGTGTTTGAATGTTTTGGCAAGGAACAATTTATGCATGGTGGAAAGGAGGTGAATCATCTTAGGATAAGTACAAAATAAGTAGATCCCATGCCATTAAAGTCTGGGCATCCCTGCTCAAAGTTTTACAACTTGCAGGTCATAAATCAGAATGGCCCAAATTACCATATCAAAATATAAACCAGAAGATATTTGAACTTTATTTATTTAGATATTGTTTTAACATGAAGAATACATTGGCCTAGATGTTTTGTCAGATCTTTGTTAAAGGCATATAGCCAGTATTCACTTTTGTGTCTTTGCCATCATATCCCCTTCAATCAGACACCAATCCACCGTAATCAGAAAAAAATCATCATGCCTTCAACAGATTTATGATTTTTCAACAATACATCAACAATGGCTCATTTCCATATGGAATTTCAATATTGTATTCACGTCTGTATGTTCATAAGTTAATGTGGCACTTCACCACATGCACTAAACTCTTATAGAAGCCTCTGATGTCAGATTGCACAGTCCCAACTTCACCTACCTGAGGCTGGCAAAGTTGAGATCTCACCATAGCTTCCTATGCAGTAACAACCTATGGTTGCCATACTGCTGGTGATGTGAAAGGGATGCCTTCCCTTACACATCACCAGCAGTATGACAACTCTGAAGTCCTAGCACATACTCTTTGCTCCCCCCACTTTCCAGATGGGGATCCGATCAGACTTCAGCACCATAAACAACATCACTCCCGTAACTGTTCCTCGATTGGGAGGGAAAATACTGACAGAGTGGTGAAAGGGAGTAAGAAGGACAATGTGATAAAAGGGAGGAGAGTGCATAGAGTGGCAAATGGGTAGAAGAGGGACAAAGTGGCAAAAGCAAGGAGAGGGCACAGAGTGACAAATTGGTAATAAAGGGAGAAAGGGAGGAGAAAACACAGAGTTGTGAATGGGAATGAGGGAGGCATGGTGAATGTGAGGCAAGACGTTAATGATAGTGAGAGAGGCAAGATGTGAATGGAAATGGGTAAGCAACATATTGCTTTGCAATGTATTGCATACCCTTCTGGTACTCAAAGAGGTAACCCCACATAAAGAAATGATAAAGAGGTGACTGATAAAGTGGAGATAACTTCTCAAATGTGATAAACTCTCCAGTTCCTATGTTATTCCATTGGGCCCATTCACTAAGATCTCTGAATCTGAGAAATCATAGTGTATTGACTCCATAGAATAACATAGGATTTTCAGAGTTCATCACACTCAGAAGTCATCTCCACGTCATTACCTCCTTATCAAACCTTAGTGCATCTCCCCCTGTTGGAAAGTGAAAAAAATGGACATACCAATTGTGCCTGAAATGTACATTTTTTTAAAATAAAAACAATAATCCTATATAATAATTTGATAAAATGTTTGTAACAACGCAGTTATGCGCAGTAGAAACTGCTTCACGTGTTGCAGTCATGCACAGGAGAGACTGCCCGTGAAGCAGCTGATTCTTCAGAGCGGGGTGCTCCAAAGTATCAGCCATGGCGCGGGCAGTCTCTACTGTGCATGGCTGCCCCGAGACCAGATGGCACTGTATCAGCCGCGGTGCTTGCAGTCTCTACCGTGCATGACTGCCCCACGACCGGCTGGCACTGTGGCCCGTGTATACGGGCTCTTCAACTAGTAATTAATAAATAATAATATTAATAGTAATAATAACAATAATAAAACAAAAATTAACTGGGAGACAAAAAAGGTCATGCCTACCATCATGTGAGAAGTTAACTCCATGCCATGACCTCCTTATCAAACCTTAGTGCATCTCCCCCGTTGGAAAATTAAAAAATTGACACCACCGACTGTGCCTGAAATGTCAATTTAAAAATAAAACAAAACAATAATAATTAATAAAGTATAATATTAATAGTAATAATAACAATAATAAAACAAAATTGTACTGGGAGACAGGGGTCAGAGGGTGTCACCTTCACTCCCTTGTGCAAGGTCCCCATCTGGCTGGGCCATGCCTACCACCATGTGCAGAAAGTAATAAAAAGAAACCTAGTACACTCAGTCACACACACTTATCTCAACATTATACCTATTACCACATAGAACAGTTAAAGCGATAGTAATATTTAAATATTACTAATCCCCATATTGTAGCTATGGTACAAAGAATTAAATTGTCCCCAAAGTTCCTCCCTCCCTCCCCCTTCCCTGAAGTCAGCGTTGTACTGACTGCAGGGATATCTGGACTTATTTCATCGTGCGGCTCTGCAGCTGAGCCGAGACCGCGTTAGTAAAAAATAATTATTTCACTGAAACGAGCACACATAGAAGACAGTTTCAGTGAAATAATTCTTTTTAACTAACGCGATCTCGACTCAGCTGCAGAGCCGCCTGATGAAATAAGACCGGATATCCCTGCAGTCAGTACAATGCTGACTTCAGGGAAGGGGGAGGGAAGGGGGAAGTTTGCGTTTGATTATCTCTCGAACCATAAAGGTTTGAGAGATGAACCTGGGGACAATTCAATTCTTTGTACCATAGCTACAATATGGGGATTAGTAATATAAGGGAGGTGCTACAGGGGAAATACATATAACAAAATAAAGACATACAGATAACCTTGTGGTACTAGCACTCTTCTCATACATAAATAAACTCTTGGGAATCCGATCACCAAGGACTATAGCAATAAAGTGTTAATAAAACTTAACTTTTATTGTGTCGACATTAAATTAAAAATATGTGCAAATTAAATATAAAATCATAAGGATTTCCAATTGGGAATGGCATGTACTGTGGGGGATTTCTGGCTTGCAAAAACTAGTTTGAATACTTAAGACAAACAGTACTGAGAATTAACCCGTTAGTAACCTATATACCAAAAATTGAAAGCTCAGTATCACATTGATTTTAGACTGACTAAAGTCATTATAGTCATGCATCTTAAGACACTATTTAAGTCCACTGGATTTGAAAGTGCACGCAAGGGAATTAATCTTTATCTCTGAACTTTATCCGATTTGTCTCAAATCATATATGTTTCTTATTGATCTGATTATAGAATCAGAACCAGCTAAAAGTATCAACAAAATTGGTTGGATATCAGATTGGACCCCAGTTCATTGAATCGCCGATCTCCCGATTTCTTAGATCGTAATTGTTTCTTAAATGACTGATTTAAAACAAGAATATCGCTGAATATAGGTCTCTATTTGACATCCGTTAGAATTTTATCCAGCTTAGCTTAGATAACACATATCTCCCTAGATAAATGGCTTATTATAGATAGGAGTATCATTAGATACAAATCTCTACCTATTGCCAGTCTTTAAATCTATGCAATATATTAGCTTTGTAAGCCGAAGCTTTCCACAAAAGATAAAGAGTTGGAATCCTAGGTGACATTACTTGTAAATATTGCTTTTCGGATTCGGCAATTGCTTAACTTTCAAAAACATGTTGAACAATAGTTCACTAAAAGATCACTCTGTTAAGTACATCTCCCTTGACCAAAGAACAGCATTGCCCCTCTTTTTGGAGGGCTTTACTACAACGTTCTGCCAACTATTGATCTCCGTAATGCCTTGATAGTCAGAAAAACTGAGGTTTTTGTTCACTACCTGATCTGACCTCACTGAATACTTGCTCTGCTGGACAAATAGAGGAAGGGGGGGTAAAATAAGAGTTTTTCTTAGGTATTTCAGGAAGTTTGTGCCCTCTCTTCTTCTTCTTCTCCATAAGCATAAGTAGTTCATTCAATGGTTCCTCATCCATTGGGAAACTACTTACACTCTCTTCCAAAAATGTTCTAGTAATGAAGAATTTGTGTAATAGAAGTCTTTTTTAAAATCTAAAATTATCTACTGGAAATTAAAATGTATTAACCCTTTAAGTGCCAGTGGGTACGCAACACATTGCAAAGCAATGTGTTGCATACCCCTCTGGCACGCAAAGGATTAAGTCTATGTGATTGAGAAAAGTCAAGCCTTTTGCTAGAACATTTATGTGGGGTGTGTGTAGTATATGGTCTGATAGAGTAACTATCTGCACATCCATATTGTCTACCTTCTCCTGCAACCCCAATGTGATCCCCCTCATGTTCCGATCTCTGAGTTCTCTTCCTACTCCTCCTTGTGGGTCTCTTGGATTTCTGTTTACTCTGTAAAAACTGTCTCTCTGTTACAAGAAAGGTGGTTGAGTATTTTCAACTTATGTGTTGGAATATTCAAAGTCTGACTGATCTTATTCTGAACTGGAAATTTTGCTAATCACCCTAGTTGAATTATCTTTGGAAATATAGACAGATGTACGCTTATACCATAAATAGATTGAACCTTTTTTAAATTCTACTAAATCCCTATTAAATGTATGATTTTTTTAGAAATGATATCATTCTACAAGTTATCCGAATTATTTTCCAATTTATCTAAATCATTTATTATCATTTTGGTATAAGTGAAATTTGTTTTCATATAATCTCTAGAGCAATTATTAGAAATTTCTTCCCATCTTTTGGTGAATGTGGGGTCTGAGAAACTGTATGAGGGCAACACATGAACCATATGCAGAGACCCAGCTAGATCCAGGCTGCTATCCAGTGATGAGCTGCTAGAGTTGGGGTCTGCCCCTGGTTGGATGTCCTGGGCCATCAGGAAGTAAATGATGGTGGATAAGAACCTCCTGATGGTGCAGAACACCTCCATGATGCTGTCCGAAGCCTCTGATGATGTCAGTACAGATCCCATCAAGGATGTCCAGGGTCTCTACGTGCTCCTGGCTGTAAGGGGGTGGCTGCAAAGCAGTGACCACCTCACTGGCATACAGATGTTTTATGCATTTAGGGGGTGATTCTAAGCAATGGTAATGTGGACTAGGACACATCTAACTACCCCAGCAGTACATATTGTCAGGATGTTCTCAATAGAATACAAATTAATGTCATTACTAATTTTTCAATGTTTAAGCGAGAACATTCTGACAACTAGGGATGGGCAAAACTTTTCACCTCAAACTGAAATCAGCGAAAAATGGCACTTTCCACTTGGCGAAAAATTTCCTGTGAAAAGTGCTGATTTTCTGCATTTTTTCCGCTTTTTTCGCCCATTGAAATCAATGGGAACCTAGAAGTTACTCACAACACATAGCAAATATTTTATTTCCCAAAGGCATAGTATAAAAGGGGTATGAGGGTGTCTGTGTTGGTGGGGTGTGGGGAAAGAATCAGTTGAACAGAGAATGTTTTTGGGGGTTGTTTACTGGGATTGGGGGGCACTTAATAAAAAAGAAATCATAAATAAAATAAAATAAAAACCCTAAGACATGGTATAAAGGGGTCTGAGGAGGGTGCCTGTGTTGGTGAATGAGTGAATCATTTGAACAGGGAATTTGTTTTGGGGGGCTTTCTTGACTGCTATTGGGGGGACAGTTATAAAAAAATAAATCAATAAAATAAGACATTTGTATTTAAAGTGACAGACACAGGAACCCCCTGACATAAGCTGCCACTGGGGTGATTTGTTGTTAGAGGCCTTTGTAGGACTTAGACTTATTAGAGGCCCAAGCCCTGAAGAAACATTGATTTGTAGGACTTAGACTGTTAGAAACAAACCCTAAAAAATTGTTTATTTTTTTTGTAGGGCTAGTTTTTTTTCTTTTTTTTTTTTTTTTTTTCAAAACACAAGCCCTGAGAAAAAAATAAAAATGCCCTACTGGCCTAATGCCAGCAGGTCATGTTGGCCAGTGGCCACTGTCAAATGTCCTCCTGAGTCCTGAGTTGCAACTGTTGTTCATACTGCTGCTGCTGAGTTGTTTAAGCAGCAGGATGATTAGGCAGCTGAAAGGTAATGGGATCAACAATAGCAATAACATGGAAGATGGATGATGTAGGTTCCACTTGCCACGACTGGCTCCAGTGATGAGCCTGAGGCAGTAGCAGAAGAATAAGCAGCCCCCAGTATATGTGGAGAAAAGAACAAGTTGACCATTAAATCTTCTCCACCTGCCCCTCCTCCAAAATCATCATGGGTGTGTTGTTATAAGAATATATATTTTTCCCTTGAGAACAGCAACTGTGGCTTCCATAAGCAACTGCAATATGCAAAGTGTGTGTGTGGTAAATAACATCTGGGGGCACAACTGTATCCAAACACCATGACATCCGAAACCAAGTACTGCCACTGTCACTGTGCCCCTTGTCCAGACCCCGCTAAGGACACATGACAACTTGCTGACAGTTTAATAGTAATGATGAACCCTCCCTGCCAGAATCCTAGCATATTCTGCAAGATGGAATCTCCTCAGATGCCACCTGATGACCTGGTATTGATTCTCCTCCACCACACTGGCATGTGTGGTCAGTGCACCACACAGTGTGCACTGGGTAGAGATGAACTGCCACATCCTAACATTAACAGTGGCTATCATTTCGCGGGGGAGGTAATGATGAATGAGGTGGATTGGCAGGAGATGTACTTGTTACCCTAGATGAAGAAGGTGATGTTGATGGCGAGCTAGTTGTTTCGCTCATCATGGAGCTTCCAGTGTTTGTCTGGGTTTCTTTATTCTTCCTCCTCTTTGATCTCCACCTTTCCGGAGAGTCAGGGGGTACAGTAACAGTGGTGCTAGATTTCTGTAACAGGTGTTTGGCTTTAACATGTTTGGTGTAAATGTCATGGTGTCTGTGTTTCATGTATGTTATCAGAGAGGTTGTGCCAAGGTGTATTCCTTCCTTTCCTCTTGTCACTAACTTGTCACAAATTTTGCACAGTACCATTGTTGATGATGACTGCACTGTGCCTGCCGGAAGAGAATAATAGTCCAACACCCATGACTTCTGGGGGAAGGGATAGGGAACAGGTGGAGAAGAATGGCCTCTTTCTTCTTGTCCTCCACATTCCCCTTCACTTTCTGTGGCAGCGGATAATTTTCTGCTGTAGCTGCTACTGCCTCAGATTTAGCACTGCAACTAGGATCAGGAGGAGTATTGCTACTGCTGATGAGTGGAACAAGTCCTAGTTCCACATTACTTATTGACCCCATTTCCACTGTGTCCACTGTAGTCTGTGACACACTATCCTGCTCCTCAGCACCCTGCTGCCCTTTCATCTCAGCAGCAGAAGTTAGAGCAGTTGCAATTTCCGCTAAGTTCAAAAACTGGCTGCTAGTGGTGGTGGTGATGCCCATCCTCATACCTGTCTCCCATTCCATCTCTGGCCTGATAAAAAGGCAATCAATGTCTCTTCCACCCCAGCTTCTCCAACACCACCACCACTAGTCCCTACAAGCTGTTGATCTATTCCAGACATCTCACTGCTGCTTAGAGGAGGTGACGAGCAATGTGACAGAGGGTCCCCTGCTGTCACACATGGCATAATTTTCTCCTTATCCCCCTGAGTACTACAAGAAACACTAGCAGCAGGCAAAGTATTGGTGGCAGCAGATTTAGCACTGGCAGAAGATTCAGCACTGGCAGCAGGTTCAACACTAGTGGCAGCACATTTGACAGCAGGTACAACACTAGTGGCTGCAGGTACAGCAGTGGTGGCACTGGCAGCAGGGGCAGCACATCTTGCAGCAGACACAGGCAGCTGACCTGTCCTGCTCTCACTAGTACTACCCTTTTCTCCCTCCCTTTCCCTTTTCTACCTTCCTTCCCATTCCCTTTTCTCCTCCCTTCCCATTTAATTCCCCAAGATCCCTTGGGGTGATTTAGGGGGACTGGACAGCATTGGTACAGTAGTGGTCCCTTCCTCCTCAGACTCAGTGGACACATAATGGTCCTTCCAGCTCTTCCATATTTTTTACCCTGCTCATAGTGATAGGAGTCACAATTAGCCTCTCCTGCCTCACTTTTTGCACAGCTCATCTATCTCGCTTTGTAGCTGCTTCTATTGTGTCTGCCTTCAGCAAAAACGTCACGTTTTTATAGAGGAAGTGCGAAAACAACGTAAATCAATGGGCAGAAACTTTCCAGCCATTGAAAAAATGGCGAAAAATTTTGGCCAGTGGGTGAAAAATGCGAAAAATGTAACCGCTAGTTTTAAAGCGTATTTTTCTGCTGAAAACAATGTGGTTTTTGCGAAATTTTCCACAGGAACACGGCAACAACTTTCTCCCACCCCTACTGACAACATGTACTGTTGAGGTGCTTAGAGGACATTGCTGAGAATAACCTCCACTAAATATGTTCATATGAGAAGAGCCTGCAAACATGTAGCATTGTAGTGGCCCGAGACAAAACTGACCACACCTTGCTATGGATACAATGACAGGTCGGGTTTGCCGTTTAGCCCTGATCAATGTCATTGGGATTGATTCACCCATGCTCAATACATTATAGCCTGCACATATGAACTGTAGGTGTGTGTTATGACCTGGAGCTGAGCATATGTGTGTGACAAGATCATGACATTAATAAAGATCATGTCATGATATTTGTTCATGTAATGATACTGTCACGCACGTATGACATGAACACAGATCCCAATTCACTACTGGGACTTTGGTGTTTTTGTAAGGGAAGAGAAGACAGGTGGAACAGACATTGGGCAGCAGATTTAGGAGTATTAACCCATTTCAGTGCCAGAGTGGGATAAAACATACTTCTTGGAAAATGGTTTGCATATTCCTCTGACAAATTGTTGCACCAACCACCAACACAAAATGCAGAACCCTTCCCACAGACAAACACACACACAAACCACCAACACACTACAAAAGAGGGACTAGAAACATATCTCAAACAATCCTCACCTGCCCTTTATTTATAGTGGTCCCCAGAGGGACTGATGGGGCCTGCATGCCACCAGCATCTTCCACACTGCTTTCCTCCATGGGTGCCTCAGCTGTACCTATCTTGGATTTGGAACACATTAATATGTATGCATGTATATCTTTTTTTCTATGGTGCTACAAAGTATACACAGCACCTTTCAAAATGGTATGTTACAATAAATAACTGAGGATAAACTAAATGTCACATTTATATAAACAATAGGAGAGAGGTACATGCTCCAAGGAGCTTGAAGACTAAATGTCTAACAGGAGACATACAACAGGATATGAAGATGTCAAGTGCTAAATATGCCAAAAGGAAGTGCATGGTGCTAGCACTCAAGAAGATAGGATTTCAGGCTAGACTTAAAGGTAGAGGTGGAATTGTTCTAGATGTAGAGAGAGAGGCAAGGAGTTCCATAGGTAGTGAGCAGAAAGTATAGAAAGGTTTGACACGGGAGAGGGCAGAGGGTGTGGATGATGTAACAAGAAGGCCATTGTGTGCTGAGAGAAGGAACATAAGCAGAGATGAGGGAATAGATGTAAGGGGGGAGGCAACAGTGAGGAGAGCATTAAAGGTAAGAAGAAGGACTTTATAAGGGATACATTGAAGAATCAGGAGCCATTTCAGTTATCTAAAAATGATGTGAGCAGGTTACCTTTTTGGGGAGATTGTGGTGATTCATGAAGCTGAGCTTAAGACAGATTACACAGGGGATAGATGGGAGGCCTTCAAGGCCTTGAAGGCCAGTTAGTAGGACATTGCAATAATTTAAGATAGACAGAATAAGGGCATGCACAAGAGTATTAGTAATTCTGTGGGGACAGGAACAGGTGAATTTTAGCAATGTTGCGGAGGAAGAAGTGACAGGTTTTAGCCAAAAAGTTAATGTGAGAGGAGAAGAATCAAATATGGCCCCTAGACAGTGTCCTGAGCTGACCTAACAAATGTTGATTCCATCAACTGTAATGGGGTAGCTGGGTGTTGGGCAAGGTCCTGGTGGGAAAATGAGAAGTTTGGTTTTGGACACATTTATCTTAATATGATGGTGGGTCATCCAGGAGTATATGGCCAAGAAGCAGTCTGAAATTTGTAACTGAATTTGAGGTGAAAGTCAGGAATGGACATCTCCAACGTATAGATGATACTTGAAGGCAAATTAATTCATAAGTTCTCCCAATGAAAGGGCATACAGGGAGAAAAGTAGAGGATCCAGAACGGAGGGTTGAGGCACCACCACAGACAAAGGAACTGTATATGAGATGTTATTGCCCTAATGGAGCATTGTGAGAGATAGGAATAGAGCCATGAAACAGTTTGAATGTAGTGGTTATAATGTTGAAGGGTACATATGAATTAAAATTTTAACCAGTTTAATTCTTTAAACATATGATGATGAGTGGTATAATTACATTGGAGGACTAAGCAAAATAATGAATTATACAGATCCAAAGATGGCTGCTATGTGGGACAGAAACATATACTACACCCCTGTAGCATGTGTTGAACAATATGGTTTCTTATCAGGAGAGTTAGACAAATTATTTCAAAACATAGCTCCTACTTTAGGATAAAGTTTGGATGTTATTACATTAAAATGAAGGACAAAAGTAAAGTTGGGGTCAAGCCTAATACTAAGATATTTGTAGGGGTCAACCAGGAACAAGTTACTATTAGTCTTTTTTTATGATTGGTAAAATGTGAATTGTTGAGTTTAATTCCATACCTCTCTGATTGTCAAATAATTTAGCAATTTGTGCTTTGTGCCAAATACCACTGTGATTGTTTTGCCAGTGTTAAAGAACATTCAGTTTTTCAGTGATCCATCTTTCAACTACAGAGAAGTCATCCTGAAATACTGCCTCAAGTTGTGATACATCTGGATTTTTAGTGTAGGTTATGGTGCCATCTGCATACATATGAACAGAACATACTTTGCAAAACATGAGCAGTTCAATTATAAACAGCAAAAATAGAAGAGGACCAAAAATAGACCCTTGGGGAATCCCACTCTTACTTTGAGCAAAAGGGAAACACTGTCCTCAGTAGAAACGCATTATGTTTTTTCTAATAAACTGCATCAAAACAAGTTTAGAGAATCATTGACCAAGCCTCAGCTTTTAAGCTTTTTTATCAGAACATTATGGACTATTGTTTCAAAGGCCTTTGAAAAATCTAGGATAATAGCTCAAATAAGTTCACCTTGTTCCTTGCCACACTGGATATCATGACATACTTTTAGGAGAGCTGTGACTGTCAAGTGATTTGGATGAAAGACAGGTTGAAATGTGGTGAAACAGCTGGGCAGTCAGTAGTACTTTTATAGTTGCGTGTGAACACATTTTTCCAGGTGTTTAAATAATATGAGGAGTAAGGATACTGGCCTGTAATCTGATACTACATTTTTTATAATCACAGGTTTTGGGCAAATTCCCAGATAAAAAGAAAGCATTAATTAGGTATGCAGTGTGATGGTCAGTTAACAAGGCACTGAGCTTTAGTAATATTTCCAGCTGTTGGTCAGGCCCAGATGTTGATTTAATTTCTTGGTTGAGGAGGTGGAGAGATATTCACTACTTTTGTGAAATTGAATTCAAGGGATAGTAATACTTAAAATGTAAAAAAAAATATGTTGTAGGGTTTATCCCCCTGAGTAAAACAAGAGTACTCCCACTGCTGAGAGGTGTTTCATTCAAAAGTTATTAATTTTCAAAGTTGAATTTTTTAGGTACAATATCACAGTGGCCTGAAATTGTACAGTGGCGCTGTTGCTACACCATCATATGGACAACTCTGGTCAGTTGACCATAAATCTCCATAGGATGGTGTAGCAACAGTACCACTGTACAATTTCAGGTCACTGTGATATTGCACCTAAAAAATTCAAATTTGAAAATTAATAACTTTTGAATGAAACACCTCTCAGCAGTGGGAGTACTCTTGTTTTACTCAGGGGGATAAACCCTACAACATATTTTTTTTTACATTTTAAGTATTACTATCCCTTTCAGCAGTACTTTTGAACCAGGAGGAAGTCAACAGAGACTATTCATTGAACAATCCTACTTCATAATTACTTTTGTTTTGTGTAATGATAGAGGACGCATCACCTGACAAAGTAGTTGTTGAAAGACTTAACTATTGGTATTGTATTATTGCTTAATTTTTTTAGCTGTGGTGGAAGAATGGTAAAGGAGAGTTGTAGATCTTTTTAATATCCTTCCAAAAGTGTGTCGGGTTATATATGTTACCGTGCAAGTTATCTGTAAAATATTTAGCTTTGGCTAATTTTGTTTGCTTTGTGTAGGTATTCCACAATTGACTGTAGACAGTGTAATCAGAAACAGAGCCAGTTTGTTTAAATTAAGTCATCTCTAAAAAAGTGTAAATCAAGGAGAATGTTTGAAACCCAGGAAAGATGGGCCCCCTTACACTGACATTCTTTAGTGGGTAACAATACTTCAATAAGAGCGCCAAATAATGGAGACGCTACCCAATCAGGACTGGACCACAGTTATCCCCCGGGCTCTCTATAATCGTATATGCGATAAATCAAATAGACAAATGCATATGAATAAAAACTATGTAATAAAATAATCAAGATACCAAAAATAATTCACTCCAAAATCCTACAAAAGTGAAATTGTCCACATTAAATAAAACTAAATGTGCTCAGATATCCAAATCACAATACACAGTGGGCTAGGCTAGTGTCAAAAATACAACCACACTAGCTTATTAGTTCAATATACTCAAAGACAAAACTATATCAAAAAGAAAAATACTTAAAATAGTATGATACCAACAGTCATTCAGGTGAATGAATGGTCCAATGATGAAAATGATACATAAATGGAATTGGAGATGAAATGATTAGATAGATGTGATGATCAGGACAGTACACAACTATAGTGATGGATAATGAAGATGATGGAATGATGGTAATGATGAAGATTTTCCTTGTTCGATATCTAGATGGGATGTCTATACACTTTTGTTCTTAGTCTTGCATTATGCCACTCTTAGCTTATGGCCTTTCTCCAAATGTGCAAACAAGTCACTAAAAAAGCGCAATACCAAAATCTAAAAGCAGTGTTATATTTTCATATTAAAAGCACGTATTAATTGCGCTTCCAGACTTCTTGCAGTCAACTCGCATTTCACCCTTCTAGCGTATACCGTCCTGGTCTGCTCGCTCCACTACTGCCTAGCTGCGTCTAGCGGACCTCCTCCTCCTTCCCATCTTGTTGCTGTTGGCTGATAACCTTGTTGATCACTCTGTCTCCACTAATAGTGTGTAAACTTGTGTGTAAAGACCTTCAGCAGAAAATAATAGGAAGGTTTCATGTGGTAAATAATCACAACCAAACAGCTACTCTGCACTGAAATTGTAGCTGGAAATAAAACAAAAAACTGTCCCTGTGAGATTTACCTCAGAAGAGGGGAAAAGGAAAAACTCACAGGGACAGTTTTTTGTTTTATTTCCAGCTACGATTTCCAATTATTTGGTTGGCTTTATTTTGTGAGCACAGTACACTATGGAGTGAATGCTAAAAGCATCTGCTATTAAGCCAGAATCTTGAAATCTAGTTGGGCAGGATGAAAGGAGCCAGTCCAGCACAGTATAGTTGTAATGCGAGTAGGGGAGGAGATTAGTTGTATTAACATTTTAAGTGCCAGAGGGGTATCCAATGCACTGCAAAGCAATGCATTTGATGCCTCCCTGGCATTCAAAGGGTTACGTTCAATGTCTTAAACAATGAACACAATGTGTCATTGCAAAGGTGCAGCAAAATATCATTAAAGCCTGAAAATCCCAACAGCTCACTTTTCTTGTTTTAAGTGATAATCTTGTTGAGGAGCTGGGCTATGTCCAAGAAGGACTGTGCTGAAGTATTAGGTGTTTGGGAGATGCTTTTGGAACAATTTGTTTTGGAACAATTTTGAAAGTAATGTATTTATATTTTAGAGATACATGAGATTTTTTTTGTTTTTACGACACCATGCTTTTCATTCATGGGCAGTATACTGGATTTGATGCATTGGGCAAAAGAAAGTGTTTTTTAAAGGAGAAGTTAGCTTTTGTCAAGGTTTTAGGGCCAGGGTTAGCTTCTACTACATCTGCTAAAAAAATCCATAAAAACATTTTGCATCCCATGCAAATCCCCAAGTAAGTGCTGTTTCCACAGCAGTGTGTCTCCAAGTAGAATAAAGTGTTTTTCGGTTTGTGTCCAGAAATTGGTTCCAATAAGTGATTTTTAAACATCTTCCATTCCAGACGATATTTAAGTGGAATGCCAAAATGCTTATGATTTCATAGACGTTGTTGCAGAAACAAAACCAGGGCTGGACTGGGAATAAAAACCAGCCCTGAAAAAATTGCTGACCAAGCCCATAGCATTGTGTCATTATACCAGCCTCATAGCATAATGCCATGTTTTTCTTGTTTATAAAAGGGGAAACATGCATTTTAAAACACATCTGAATGCCACCACCAGAGCAATACAGAGTTATGTCACCTCCAGAGTAATAAAGAGTTTTATATATATATATATATATATATATATATATACACACACACACACACACATACCACCTCTTGACTCTCGATTCCCCTCTTTCTCCCACTCTTCATTCCCACCTTTTGCTTCGTTCTCCCCCTCTTGACTCTGAGCCCCCTCCTTTTGCCTTTTTCTCCTTTTTGATCCCCCTTTCTCCCCCTCCTTTTGCCTCTTGGTCCCTCATTTTGCCTCTTGATTGCCCCTCCTTTCACCTCATGATCCCCCCTTCATTTGCCTCTTTTTTTCCCACTCTTGACCTATTTGGCCTATTTCACCCGGTCTTGATTCCCCCTCTTCTCAAGTTGCCTCTCTTTACCCCTCTTGAGCCCCCTCTTTGCCTTTTTCCCCCTCTTGCCTTAATCCAGCCTGGACTCTTGTCTTGATCCCCCTTTTGCCTCTTTCTCTCCCTCTTGCCTCTCTCTGCCACGTTCCTGATTCCCCCCTTTTGCCTCTTTCTTCCCCTCTTGCCTTTTTCTCCCCTCCCCCATTTTCCTCTCTTGATCTCCCCTTTGCCTCTTTCTCCCCCTCGTTAACTCTTGATCCCCCTTTTGCCTCTCTCTCTCCTTCTTGACTCTTGATCTCAACATTTTGTCTTTTTCGCCCCCTCCTGATCCCCCCCCTTGCTAAAGCATTAGCCATTCCTGCCTTTTGCAGGGTTCCAAGTAGCACAGCAAGCGGGAGTTTATTGTTGAGGATTGTCTGGAAATTAGCTGATCTAAAATAACACATACAAGAGCAGTAAACACAAATCACAATAAAGTAACTAACATTATCTCTTATCTCTCATTACAAATAACATAAATAAATACTCTCTGAAGAGGGCAGTATACATATATATTAAAAGGTAAGTTTAGGATTATATTTTCTCACATGAATAATTAATTTTTACATTACGTTTTACATGCTACTTGTAAGAACATGATATTTAGTTGTATGAACTTATTTCTTCATGTGTACAGGTGCATTGTTTTAAAGCTAAACTACAGTAAATGAGCTGCGCTGGTGGATTCATACATTATTATCCCTACTATCTACAAACATAAAAGTGGAATAGTTATGGAGCAAACCATCTGCACTATCCTATATTATAATTCACTAAGGATGTTTGTCAGAAGCCGTCATGTGCAGTAGAGATGGCTGCACGTGTTGCAGTCATGCACAGTGCAGACTGCCCGCTCCATATCAGCTGCCATGCAGGCAGTCAGTACTGCGCATGAGTGCAGCCAATGTTGGCCCGTGTATACGGACTTTAAAAGTAGTAGGGAATAAATACAAATTGCCACAGGTTTAAGTGAGTTTTCATAAGGGAATGAGGGAACAGGGTTAAAGAAAAGCCCATGTAAGCATCTTCTTTGTGAACCTTTATTAGTATATATTTTCAATATAATGCATTCAAGATCTTTGTAGTATTCAAGATGTTAAAGGCCCATGTTAAAGTTATGAGAATGTGGGAGAATTTTATTTGTCCCCTATGCTGCATTTGGTTTGTTCTGGAATTGTTTCACTGTCTTAGTATATCCTGCTCATCATCTCATTATATGGTTTAGGTTAGTCATCTTGCCTCACCTCCAGGGAAGATACATCCATCTATATATAAGAACTGTGTGCTATTTATATATTTTTACTAGTTTAAGTTTTTTAGAAGAACTGTGCATTTTTTTTAATAATGCAGTTAAATATTGATTTTTGTTCATATTTTATAATAATTTATGCAAAACAGAAAACTATGGAAGGCAGAAATGTTCTGTTTGAAGGCAATATCAACAAAAAATGATGTTTAAAGGGATAGTAGTAATTAAAATGTAAAAAGAAATATGTGGTAGGGTTTATCCCCCTGAGAAAAACAAGGGTACTTACACGGCTGAAAACTGTTTTATTGAAAAGTTATTACAGCTCAAAGTTGAATTTTTTAGGTGCAATATCATAGTGGCCTGAAATTGTACAGTGGCGCTGTTGCTACACCATCCTACGGACAGCTCTGGTCCCAGAAGTTTGAGCTGTAATGACTTTTGACTAAAACACCTTTCAGCAGTGGAAGTACCTTTGTTTTACTCAGGGGGATAAACCCTACAACATTTTTTTTTACATTTTAAGTATCATGCCTTTAAACAAAAAGTAAAGTCTGGAACCAGTCACTGCCCCATTGTAAAGAACCTATAGCCCTGATCCCATTGATGTTAACCTTTCAAACATTAATATTTACCTTCTCACTTACAAAATCCAACTCCGTAAACACAAAAGCAGAGTTTCTCATTTGTCTATGCACTACAATTATACAGGCTTTGCATAAATGTAAGTTTGCTCCTGCACAGTGCCCCATACCAATCCATGATCACAGCAGGAAGGGGACAGATACTTCAACCAACTGGTAAAGTACTCATCTTTGAAAGGTGAGAATAACATTGTTAGAATCAGGACTACATGTCCTTTAGAATGTGAAAGTTGGTCTTAGCCTTTACTTTACTTTTCTGACCACTTTTTCTTTTTGCCTTCTTACAACATTAAAGGGAAAACTAAAATAACTTTCTGCTGTTTTGATTTTCTCCTTGAATACTTTCAAAAAAGAAAAATAATGTTTGGACATATACGGTGGTATCTGCAATATGAAAAAGATGCAGCTTCGTTTATGTGCCTGATTATCATTTAAATAGCTATCTCCTGTTACACTAAGTCTCATAAAATATTTGTGATATTCTTGTTCTTTTGAAGATTGGAAGTACAGTTTTCTTTAGATGTCGAAAAGGCTACCATATCCAAGGATCAACTACACGCAATTGTCTTGCTAATTTAGCATGGAGTGGAACCCAGCCAGAATGCATTCGTAAGTACTATTAAAGTGTGTTTGCCTTTCCTTGCTAAACAAGTGGGTATGATTATGAGAATTAACACCTTATATGTTGATTTAAAAAAAAAGTAAATTTACTGAGTAAGCTAACGCAAACAAACAAAAAACTAATGGTATGTACTCATTTACTTTGTTTTAATATGGGACAAGTCCTCTTCACGCTAACGTAATATAGCATGAATAGGTTATGTGTGTGTGTGCATGTTATTGTGCTGGGGAGTTATGATATGGAACCTTTCAAGAACAAAGATGTAATGATTATTATCATGTCATATTTACACCGAGGGAGAGTGAAAGAGCAGCAAGGAAAACATAAGGAGGCAGTATAAGGAGATTAATTTTCAAATACTTTATATTAGTATTAACCCTTTGAATTCCACTATTGTCCCACATATTGACTCACAATGAGCTGGACAGTCTTTTGGCATGTGAAAGATTAATTTATACTGTCAGTGAAATAAAACTCAATCAATATCTCAAGGTGTCATGGGGGATGCACTAAAGGTTGAAGAGGGCTCATTATGTCAATGTCCTGTCTGAGCACAGTTGAAGGCACTTGACAGTATGCACTAAAGTGTCATTGACATCACATTCCAATCAATCCAACAAAAATCTACCCACATTGATATGAATTCAACATGTCTTTGACAAGCTTATGAATTTTCACTCATCACACTGACAGTGGCCTTTTTCCATATGGAAATGCAGCTTAATGAACCATTACTATATTCATGGGGGTCTGTTTATGTGTTATTGTGGCAATTCACCACATGCACTAAACTCCGATAGCAACCTCTGCTGTTGGAGTTCACAGTCTCAACTGCACCTACCTGAGGCTGGAGAAGTTGGGAGTTCCCTGTAGATTCTTATGCAGCAACAGCCCTCAACCAGTCATAAGCATAGAGGCTTATTGAACTGCTGGAAATGTGGAAGGGATGCTCTCCCTCACACATCATCAGGAGTAGACAACCCTAACGTCTGAGAACATTATCTTTGCTTCCCACTTGCTCAGTAGGAGAATGGAGAGTATTCTTTCAGCACCATGAACAGCATCACTCCCTTAACCCTTTGAGTGCCATAGTGATGTGCATTGCACACATGCATACATGCTGTACACTTCCAAGGGTCAGAAAGTGTACATGAGGGATTTGAGGATACCAGCTGCCCCCCATCCTTGTTACCATGCCCTCTGATAGCCCTAGAACACCATGTACACTACCTGGCCCCCATACTTGTTCCATTGCCCACTGGTAGCCACAGATCCCCATGTACACTGTCTACCCCCTCCAGCCTTGTTCTCATGGGCACTGCCTTGGGAAAGGAACAAGGCTGGGGGTATCAGTCAGTGTATGTGGGGCTAACACACAGTGGTGATGTTCCCCATGTTGCCCCAAAATACTTGTGTTCAACATGCTGCCTCCACACAGTTAATATTCAACATGTGCTGCCCCACACAGTTTATATTCAACATGCGAGTGGGTCTTGAGGATCAACCTATTCAACATGGTCATTCATAGAAAGCCGGGTTGAAGAGGAGGTGGTAGTCGAAGGCATGATCACCTTTCTGGTCCCGCATTTATCACCTATCCTATTGGATAGGTGATCAATGATAGGTGGACATCAGGAGGTCTGATGTGCATTTTTTAAATATATACAAAGGGAGCTATATTGTATGTGTGACAGAATGGGACATTGTGTTAAATACAACCTGTGTAGGTGGCAGCATATGTCAAATATTAACTGTGTCTGGCAGCAGATGTTTAATGTTAATTGTGTGGAACAGCATAGGTCAAATATTAACCATGTATGTCAACATATGGGGCAGCATAAGTTGAATATTAACTATGAGGGGCAGCGTATGTTGAACATAATTATTGTGGGGCAACATGGGAACATTGTGTGTTAGCGCCACATATACTGATTGAACCTCCCAGCCTTGTTCCTTTGCCCAGGCAGTGCCCATGTGAATTTGTGGCTACCAGTAAGCAAGGGAACAAGGCTGAGGGGCAGATGGTAGCCACAAATCCCCATAGATTCTGCCTGATCCCCAGCCTTATTCTCTTGGGAGTACACAACACAAATAAGCATGAAATATGATACAGAACTGAGGAGATGATGGTGTACTGCTTAGTGTATCTTTTAACCCTTTGAGTGCCACAGGAGTGCACAATGCACATACTCAATGCACTCAACAGGCTAAGGGAGTGATGCTGTTGATGGTGATAAAAGTATCCTCTCCATTCCCCTACTGACCAAGTGGGGGAGCAGAGAAAATGCACTCAGACTTTAGGATTGTCATACTGCTGGTAGTATGCAAGGGAGGGCAACCCTTCCACATTGATAGCAGTTCAACAACCTTGTATGCTAATGATGCCCTTCTCCTCCCCTCCCCTTGCATCCCTAAATTCTAGTGCATATGGGGATGTGTCTACACTGAAAAGTCAAAGTGCTTTGTACACTGACAAAATCATATTACTACAACATCGACTTTCAGTGCATCTTCCCTAAGTAGATTAGCTACTTAAAGCATACATTACTCCTCCTAAAAATAACCCTCCAATTACCATACTATGGCCATAAAATCATAATGACCTCTATGATGTGGTGTTTAAAGAAGCAATAAACTTTGTTTAATGAAAACCTATATATTATAGGGCTCTTCCTGCTAAGTAAAACAAGCGTACTCCCACTGCTGTCATTTCTTGTATTCTACTGTTATAACAGCTTGAATTGTTGGGTGATAATGGCATGATTCATTTGTGAAAATCCAAACTGTCAGCATGACTCAGTAGCCATGAAGCTCCTCTCCCATTGAATAAAACTAATTGAATAACTAATTGAAATCTGACCACTAGTGGGCTCTGTTAATGTGTAAAAAAGAGCAATAACTATGTAAATATGCATTTTTCAGCAGTGAGAGCACTGTTTTACTCAGCGGGAAAAGCCTTATAATATATATTTTTGTTATAAAGAAATGTTTACAGATCCTTTAATGCACTTGCATGTTATTTCTGTTATTATGAAACTCAGTGGGGAGATGCAGTTAGGTTCAATGAAATGGTGAAGTGTGTTTGGTAATGTGTGGAGATCACTTTGCCATGGAGAATATGACATATCCTCTCCATATGCACTAAGAATTAGGTATGCAAGGGGATGAGGGAGATACTGTGATCATTAGTAGATGAGGTAAAGCTGGCAATGTGATGGGGAGGGAAAGAAGGGAATCAGAAGATGCCCTCAGATCAAACCACCAAGAAGAGCACCAGCCATCTCTTAACCCTCTGAGTGCCAGAGGGGATTTGGGGATGTGTAACACATTGCTCTACAATGCATTGCAAAACTCTGTGGCAATCAAAGGGTTATAAAACACACAATCCCCTGCCCCAATAGTTATCTGTTTCAAATAAACACAAAACCAGCTGGCCGGTTCTGTGTTTACCTGAACCAGCTGTTCATCTGTTTCACTACATAAAGGGCTGTGCATCGACAAGATGATTTATGTCAACATAAGACTCTGGAACACAAAAGGATTGCCTAGAGAAGTATAATAGAGCTGTCAGTTTACGTGAATCAGCTCCACTTTGGATATTCCTGTGTGTGTATCCGAAACAGCTGATCTGCTGGTTTTTTGTGTATTTGAGTCAGCTGATAAACAGGGCCTAGGACTGTATATGTTAAAGCCCTTTGAGTTCCACAGGGTTGTGCAAACCATTGCAGTCCAATGAGGCACACATCCATATGCCACTCAAAAGTGTAAAGGGAGGGCAGTTGCTGTCTCTTTTCTTCAGCAGAGAACCACAAAGTTATGGGAAGATCTCTGCTTTTGCTGAACCTTAGGTTGATGAATTTAGAACTGTGAACTCTGACAGGATAACCAGCTATTGAGCTTAGTGCATTTGTGATCAATTGCCACCATAACATATAAATACACCTGCGGAAATACAACAATGTTCATAAAGCTGCAGTTCTATATGCAAATGAGTTGCTGAACTAGGCAAATCTGGTGAGGCATGGTGAAAACATGGTCATGTCAGTGAGTGTAAGACATGTTTGCAATGATATAGTGGCAAAGACATCTTAGTGCATCTGATGAGATGGAATTGGTGCAAATATGCCACAATAGCACCAAGCTGGACACTTATCAAAACTTCGTGCATCTTTCACTGCTGTTAAAATGAGTAAATAAGCAAGCATAATGATTTTTCTGTTTTCATTGTCTTGCCATTTTGATTTGTTTCCATCATTGAAATGCACAGGAAATTGCACCAATAGCATCTATTTCTGGTTATAAAGTGCAATGGGTTTTGGTTCTCAAATATAATTGAAATAGGAATAACTTAGATGATTCAATGCTCTAAAATTTCTGCTAAATTTACATTTATCCTATAGCTAATCACTGTGATCTTATTCAGGGTTTTTCAATATATTTGTATAACTATTTATTCAATATTTACAGCGCATGCATGCAGGCAGCCAGAAACACCTGCTCATTCAGATGTGAGAGCAATAGATTTACCTACTCTAGGATATACTTTAATCTATACCTGCCAGCAAGGATATTTTCTTGCTGGGGGATCAGAACATCGGACATGTAAAAGTGATATGAAGTGGACAGGAAAACCACCCATATGTAAAAGTAAGTACTTTTGTTCTGTAGAAAAGAATCCAGAATTTCATATATTTTCCCATAAATGTTTTTAACCGTGTAAGGACAAGTAGGGTGTGTAGCACGTTGTAAATAAACACCTTGCCCAGCACTCTGGTTCTCAGGGGGTTATGGTCCATATATTCAAAAGAAAAAATGAAGTATTTCTAAGGCAAATTAACAGTGCCATTGTAGTGAAACAAAAATATCCATAAATGTAAGAGGAGCATTTAAAGTGTATGTGTCACCAATGGACAACATCCCATAAATAGTTACGTGACACATCCAATAGCATAAAAACATTATTTATTTTTTATTTAAAGTTTTGATTTCACTGTCTCTGCTCTCCTCCCTCCGATGACAGAGGTTTCTGTCTGTAAGCAGGAGTGGTATCATGGGCTAGATATCGATCTCTGCCAATGAGACCGCTCCAGCTTACAGACAGAAGCCTCTGTGATTGGAGGAAGGAGGAGAGCAGAGAGTGAGCTCTGTAATTTCAGAGAACTGCAGTCACCTGGAAGAGGCTGCGGCACAGATTTTGTAAGTTAAATTTAAGTGGAATCAAAACTATAAATAAAAAATAAATAATGTTTTCATCATATTGGCTATGTCACCTAATTATTTATGGGATGTTGTCCATAGATGACACATCCACTTTGACCTATTGAATGCTAGGGCATTCTTCAGCAATTTTCAAGCAATTCACTGGGGTCTTCTTTAGTATTCAAAGGGTTAAAATCTCCATTAAAATCAATAAAGTTTTGTATAATTTGTATTTGTCTCCCTGGTACAGCTTGTTTGTCCCATAATTAAAGGGATAGTAATGTTTCACAAAAACAGCAGCTCCAATTAATCTTCATAGTATTTGAGCCATAGAGAGTGTTATTTCAGTATTGTGAGCTTTGTAGTACAGGAGTAATTGAATGATAAAGTTTCCCCCTCCCGCTCCTTTTACTGATATAACACTGCTCACCTCAGATGTGGAATCTGGTTGCTTGACCAGACAGATAACAGCAAGGGACAATCTTCTTACCATGAGAACTATGAAAACCCTTCCCCCGTTAATAGGTTTTTCAGGTTTTCCCTTATCTTAATTGAAGATTGTCCCTCTCTGCAGTCTACCTAGGCACCTCCCTGCTGCTCTGAGCTGAGCAGTGTTATATCAGTAAAAGGTGCGGGAGGGGGATACTTTATCATTCAATTACTCTTGAACTACAACTCTGACAGAACTGAAATAACAGTCTCCAAGGCCCAAATACTATGAGGATTAATTAGCGCTGCTTTTATTATGACACATTACTATCCCTTGAAACCAGTCTTGTTATGAAAATGCGGCCCTATATTTCTTTTCCCCAAATATAGATTTTAGAAGTGGCTATACAGTAATCTATGCATTTGCTGAATTCTGCGATTGTAGTATATAGAGCACAGAGACACACATAATTGTAATGGTTGAACAATAGCCCAAAATATACTGAGGCTGATATACTAGGAAGCAAGCAAGCAAACTGATCCATAAGTGACACATTGGGGGTTATGCACTAAGATGTGATAAAGAGGTGGTAAAATGGAGGTGACTTTTCCAGAGACACCACTTGTCCAATTCCTATGTTATTCGATGGAGCCTATGCACTAAGCTCTCCAAAACATAAAAAATGTCAGTGAATTGGCTCCATAGAACAACATAGGAATTGGAAAAGTGATGATATTACGTGAGAAGTCATCTCCACTATATCACTCCTTTATCACACCTTAGTGAATAACCCCCATGACTTTGAAAATCTATTATGAAGACTATGTTACGGTGTTATCTGTACAGTAAAACAGCTACAACTGAGTAATTAAGCGGTGATAAAGAGGGGATAAAGTGGAGATGACTTCTCCAGTGATATCACTTCTCCAATTCCTATGTTATTCTATGCAACCAATGCATGAAGATTTCTCCAATTTTGGAGATCTTAGTGAATAGGTTTTATAGAATAACATAGGAACTAGAGAAGTGATATCATTGGAGAAGTCATCTCCACTATATCACCTCTTTGTCATGCTTTAGTGCATAACCTCCATTGTTTTAAATGGATTCTAACTTCTATGGTGCTCTTTATCTTGCCCTGAATTGCTCCAGTTATATTAGTATATCAACCTCATTGACAGTCCATTGCCCAAGGATATACCTTCAAACTGTGTTCATGATTATACCCCCAAATTGAGGGGATAATGTACAAACCTGCCAACTCTACCTCCCCTGACATTAGGGTGAAATGCCAGTGCTGCACTTTAGGGTATGCACTACAGTATATGTGCACTGGTGTCACAACGACTCCAAGGGGTGCCAACGAGGGGAGCTAGAGAGCGATGTTGGAGTGTGAAGCTCGGGTGCGCAGTCAGCCCCCTCCCTACTCTCTTGTTGCAGCTAGGGCTGGAGTAAAGGTTCTGGCCGTGAAGCCAGATCGTTCCACCCCGGTTGAGCCGGGGTGCAACCAGGATGAGAGTAGGGGGAGCTGAGAAAAGCTTGAGACCCCTATCACGATTTAAAGGACCAAAATACCCCAGCGAAGAGGCACGACACATCAGCAACACAGGATCCCTGGACAAGAACTGCGAACCAGCGGACCCCAAGGCCAGAGGTCTCAAACTAGGCTAGCCCAAGGTGAGAGACCAAGGAATATGGCCAGCATGGGAGGCTCGAACATTACACTAGCCCCACTACTCCAGGCAGGGCCAAGATAGCAAGGAGACTGGCCCTGGACCAGACGTGAACCCCCAGAGTCCACATCTGACAGAGTCCTGGCCTCTAAACTGGAAGGAAAGAAGGGAAAACTCCTGCTAGGACCAAGGCTAAAAGAACAAGGACTCACCCCCTAGGGAATGGTTACTAGAACCAAAGGTACATGAGGGGGAAATATAGAAGCCAATGACTGGTCAACAGACCTTCTCCCTGAGTAGCCAGTACCCGCAGAGAGGCGGGGGGGAACAACCCCCACCTGTTCAGCTGCCTGGGCCTGCACTATTGACTGGATAACAGGCCTGCACCCTCTGGAAGCAGCAGTACCCTACTGAAAGAGGCAGGAGGGATCATCACTAGCTGCACCGTAGACTGGACCTGGAACCCAGCAGATGGAAAAGAGAGCAGCAACTTAGGAATAGGGGAAGAAACAGCCCGGCAGAACAGTGGTACAACCCCTGCAGGGAAAGGGGCTAATGAGCGTCCAATAGGCAAACAGGGAAACGGGTCAGAGAACAGTTAGGCGGGGTGACCTGGGAGAGCAACACCAATCGCTCCACCGCATACCATCCCAAACCCCCTGTGCAACGGCGGCCCAAGACAGATCATAATATGAAGCACTAACCTGTGATGCTTCCATGAAAACCCTGGAAGTCCCACTCCCTGGTTGGAAGGACCAGTACTGCTCTCCGCACACCACCGCGGGAACACCAGCGAGGACAGCAATCGGGCCACGAGCTGCAGAGGGAAAGAAAACAGAGAGACCAGCAATGCAAGAGCAGAGTCAAGACAGCCAAGAGGTCAAGCAGGAGTGACGGAAACCATGAAGAGGAACCAGGAAGCAGCGTCAAACAGAGCCAGGGGTCACGAATAACCGGAGAAGCACACCACAAGCCGAGGTCAGAACACAGGAAACTAGCCACAAGACTGAGTGAGGCTCAATAATCGGGCACGGCAGCTAAGGCTATCTGCTCTAAAAAATATTTGTCGGCCAATGAGGATGCGGGAGGGGAGGAGAGCAAGGCCAAACCCCCAATACAGAAGTCAGTGGACCGCCCACAGCAACCCTAAGGTAACCGAGAGCCCAACTGACCCTGACGAGGGCTGACAACTGAACTGCATAACAGCAGACATATTCCGATATCAGTAATATTTTAATACAAGCAACCCTTCACACCTGTCTGTACATGAAAGTAGCACAAAGTTATACTCTTTCCTCTGCCTCTTTTTAATACTTGGCAATAAACAAGGCACACAGAAAAATAATGCTCTGAAAACCCCTAGACTGCTCATTGTCCTTCCCATAACACAGTATTTGTTAAGGGAAGACTTTTTGACATAAGTAGCTTAGTACATTGGTTAAGAAGGTGTAGTTGTAGAAAATCAATCATATCATCTGCATTTACACTTCCAGTGCTACTACCTAGGTGCACTAATGCTGTCAGGGTCTTTGATAACTAAAGAAGGCATGCCCCAAAGTGCAGCTGAAGGAGTTGGAAGCCAAAGTCAGTGGATGTATACTGATGGTCTCATGCATTCCTCTCCCCCATGTCTTCCATTCCATAGACTTTCAGTGGGCTAGCCTCTATGCTCTATCACAAAAGCTTCTGGATTCCAGTGTCACTCTAGACTTTACAGAACTTTAATGTCCCTTCAACTACCACTATGGGAGCATACCAATAATAAGGCATTCTACTTTCTATCAGGGGCACAGGAACCATCCTCAACTAATTACTAGCCAGATAATCATTACATTTCAATGGAATACCTTACATATTAAGGCTAATTCTCTAACAGACTGCTACAATAACCAGTCCGTCTGAGGAATTATCTCTAGCTCTTTTACCATCCCTAACATTGTCACACCATAACACTATTCCCTGAGGCTTCCTAAGAAGAACTGGAGCAATTTATAGTATTTGTCCTCATAGGGGACAGGTGCAAGCACCAACTGATTTAACAGGAGTTTTTAACCCCTTGAATGATAAAGAGAACTCCAATTCATTGCAAATCCAATTTAAATAAAGTGGAATTTGTTTTATTATTATACATTTTTATTATTATTAACCTATGGTGCACATGCTTTGCTCTAGAACTAGAGTAAACTTAGTACTTTGTACTTCAGCCTCACTCCCTCTATATCCATCTATCTGACTGGATGTGCAGAATGGAGACTAGAACCTCCCTAAAAGAACCTTCAAGAGTCTCCTAGCATTTGATTGGACACCAGGGTGAGTTGTAAAGATGAGATAAACTCTATCATAAGGTAATCTCTTGATTCTTCAAACATAGGAATTGCAGAGTTTATCTCTCTGAAAATATGTATCTAACCTTAATGCATAACCCCCAGGTGATTAGACTTAGTCTCAATGCTCTTGCACCAAAGATATGAACAAAGATGGTGGTGCTTAGCAAACCCCTTGAGGCTGACGTACTGGTATAATTATGTGCAAACCAGCTGTGTCACAGGTGACAAGTCAAAACACCAGGTGGATTTAAATTGGGTGTTTCTTAATAGATCCACCTCTTTGCTGTTCTGAATTCCTGTTTTCAATTAAAAAAAGAATAGTTCAGAAAATCTGCTAACAACCATGGGTGCTAGTAAACATGTTTCTGACCTATTCATTTATAATCTAATATAGCAAGTCATGTTATATTTGTGCCTTGTTTTCAATTGTTTTCTAATTTTTCTATATGTGTTTTTAGGTAAAGGGCTCAGGGAGCTTAATACAACTGCTACAAAGACTCCAGGTTTGTGTTCATAAATTAGATGAGGCAACTACTATTCGATAATTGCCCTTTAACTATAGCAGCATGGATTTCCATACTACAGAAATGAGATATTATAGAACACCTGAGGAAGTAACCTGGTGGATGCAGTCAGCATATGAATATCATTTAGTTTATTTCCACTACATATATCACTCTCTACTGTTGTGACCCCCAGTCTTTTCTCATGATAGCCACAAAATCATAGATACTAACTCTCCAGCCTTGTTCCATGGTAGACACACACACATATACATACATACCACACAATCAGATCCTCAACAGTGTCCCATGGCAAAGTTAACCACTGCACTGGCATAGCCAGATCAGAACATATTGAATCTTATCGCTGTTCCATCCCCCATGGAAACTGGCAAAGTTCTCATGAGAAATTTCTTTGGGTTTTGTGAAAGGATACTTTCTGTATATGGGTATTTTTATGGAAAAAAACAGCAACATGCTGGTTTTCCACTAAACTTCCAGTGAAAAAAACTGGGCTTTTTGCCCATCCCTAGTGCTATTTACAAGGTTTCTTTGAGATGGGATAGGTAACTACAATGGGAAAGAAGGGACATTAAAACACAATGGGGGAGATGCACTAAAGATTGAAGAGGGCTTATAATGTCTATGTCCTGTCAGAGAAGTGTCAGAGGCATATTGACAGTATGCCCTAATGTGTCTTCAACATGAGATCCCCTTCAATAGGACAAACATCTGCCCACATTGACATTAATCTGGCATGCCTTCGACAGGTTTACAGATTTTCACTCACCACATCGACAATGGCCTATCTCCATATGGAAATGCAGCATAATTAATCATTTCCATATGATTAATCATTTCCATATGGAAATGTGGGATAATGAGCTATTTTTGTATTCATGGGGCTGTGTCTATATGTTAATGATGCACATGATCACATGCACTAAACTCCGATAGTACACTCTGCTGTCGGAGTTCACAGTCTCAACTTCACCTACCTGAGGCTGGCAAAGTTGGGATCTCCTGTGTAGTAACAGCCATCAATCAGAAGCATGGACTGTTGTTGAACTGCTGGTAATGTGGAAGGGATGCTCTCCCTCACACAGCACCAGCAGTATGACAATCCTGAAGTCTGAGAGCGGACCAAATGCGGGAGCAGAGAGAATGCACTCAGACATCAGGATTGTCATACTGCTGGTGGTGTGCAAAGGAGTGCATCCCTTCCACATTGACAGCAGTTCGACAACCTTGTGTGCTAATGGGGAACTTCTTCTCCCCTCCCCTTGCATCCCTAAATTTTAGTGCATATGGTGATGTGTGTCTCTACATAGAAAAGTCAAAGTGCTTTGAACACATCAACAAAATCATATCTCCACAGCATCGACTTATAGTGTATCTTGGCCCATAACTACTCCACTCCTCCTATGAACTCAACTCAAGCCCCATTCATTGCTGGTTTTCCCTGAAAAGGGTATGTATGACATTATGTATAGACACAAATGCATCAACTCCCTATTTATCTTCCAAGAGGAACTGGTGATTAAAGGTGTATTTAAACTGGCAACATTAATATAGAAACATGACATTTTAGCAAATATGTAAACTGGTAAATAAAGCTTCCACCACCAACCAGTTTTACTGTATTATGATGTTACTGGACAAACAGACAATTTGGCATGACCAACACAACTTGGATGCCCTTTGCAGTTAAGCACTAGGCTATTACCTACTCTGCTTAATGGGAAATTTTACCCTGCTATCCAACAAAAGACTAGGGACTTCTGTTGTATATTGTACTTAGTGCTGTTGGGTAATTATTAATATAGTAATCCTTTATTTTCAGTTCCCTCGGATGTTTTTTGTATAAGTTCTGTGTGGAAAGGGTTTTATGAGTATCTTGGAAAACAGCATTCAGCAACATTAACTGTTGATTGGTTCAACAATACAAGCAGCAAAGTGAATGGGACAATTTTAGATGCTTATAACAGTGAACTGAAATTATCAGGTATGTTTAAATACTAATATTCAAATCAATTTATTCTTACTTGTGTCAAAGGAAGTCATTTAACTCCTTGGTGACAAGGTTTTTTTCCAAAAAAAATAAAAATGTTGGCTTCATAGTATGCTTTTGTACAACAACATTTCCCTCAAATTCATTTAATCTACCCACACACATTATATATAATTTTTTCAAGGATAAGTAGGAATTTGTTTTGATGCCACACTTAAATGTATAACCTATAATTTAATTCTATTATATAAAATGTTATGATTTGTGCTCATTTAGTGCATTTTTAACAGGGATTGGATAAAAAGTATGAATGTTTGTTGATACCTAGGAAGTGTCCTGTTGTAAGGAGTACTCTCCCTCTGAGACAAAATCCCTCTTTCCCACCCTGGTATCACCCTTTTAGGCAATCAAACTATGTTGTCTCATGTTTGTATATGTGCATCTCATTGCTCCACAGCAATCAAACTCACAAAATTGATTGTTTAAACTTCAGCAGCATATATGAATTCACTGGTCTTGCTCAAAAAACATTTTTTTCATTTGCACAATGAAGCCTTGAAAGGACATGGACTTTTTTCCCCCACCAGTCCCTATCCCATTAAATCAAAAGTGCTTCATCTTTGACTATTTGAAGCACTGGGAGCTCTGTTCTCTGCTTCTCTTTTCCTCGTAACCACAGTGAGGATGAGAGAGGTAGAGAACAGTGACAAAGGCAATGCATTGCCTTTGTCATGGGGCTCCACTGGCATATGTGATCGTTGTTACAGCCAGAGGCATAACTAGAAGCCTCTGGGGCCTGGTACAAGAAGTGCCATAGAGGCCACTGATTTAAATAAAGTTTTAATGCCTTGAATGCTAGTGAGGTTTCTATGCCATTGCAAAAGGGTTGCATTGAAGACCCCTTTAACATTCAAGAGGTTAATCTTTTGATTGCCAGTGAGGTATCCAATACATTGCATTGCAATGCTTTGGGCATCTATCTGGTACTGAAATGATTGTTGTGAAGAGTTTTGTGTGGCAATTGTGGTGTAGTCATCTGCAGTAGAATACCTGCAATTCTCTTTTGAACATAGAACCCTTAAGGGCTGGAGCAGTATTAGAGCAATTCAGCTGTACCATGGGGACAACTAGACCAGTATTTACTTCTATAAAAATCATTATCTGTATCTTCTCATCTTACCCTAAAATTATTTACATTTTGTGTACCACAGTGAACAAATAAAATGACTTTTTATTTAAATGGAGCTTTGATCCCCTTGGTGCACAGTGTGTTGGAGAAAACATTGTTATTAGACGTATTTTAATCAATGGATTGATGTGAATTGTGAATTTCTATTTGTTCCCTATAATGCAGCTGATTTGCTCTAGATCTGTACACATACAACTATGTGTAGCTTGTTTTATATATTATAAAATGTAGTTAATTGTCAAAATTTTATTCCATATTCTAACCTCTTCTTCATGTTTCAAAGTAAAAAAATGGATTCCTTTAATTGTAAAATATATATAATGTATAACTTTACAATTTGTTAGGGATATCCCTTGCATCCAAGGACTAGAAGGGCACAGAAATTATTGTAAACCAATACATTTCATAACAACTCTTGTCTTGAAGGGGTAAAACCATACCATTTAAAATAAATGCTTACCTGTTGGAACATAATAAATAATTAAGTAAATAAATAAATAAATTCATAAACAAACAAACCTAAAGACAACTAATGTGAAACAAAAACACATATTATAGTTCAATGATTTTCTAATTAATCACCACTATTTCCATTTCTGGGAATACATCATCATGCACAACACCTTCATTCAAGCTCAGGCACACATATATTTTCTCACAGCCTTACATTATTTTTGTGTCTTATCAAGGATTGAGTAAAACTTTATGAAGATGTCTGTCTACTAGTAATTACAATATGGTAGTAAATAGTGTCAATGGTAAATGAAAGGATAAAAAATCACACCTTTATTTTATATCTAAATGGCAAACTTACTCTTTAGTAAGTTCCAGCTTTTGTCTTAACTTATACATTTACCCAAACTTCTCTTTCCTTCTCCAATTAGTTAAAAAATAATAAATGTGTAACAGAAAGTATTTTATTGACATGAGCTCCAAGATGTTATTTTACTATTTTGTTGTTATTTTTTTCTGTAAAATGTCATATAAACTTCATCTACTTATCAGTATTATAGAAATAAAATGTATGTATATATACAACATATGTAATTGTTCTGTATGTATGGCTAAAAAGGAAATATTAAAATAAATAATTATTTAAATATTATATATTTTGTATGAGAAGTATGCATGTTTTCACAATTCTTTTAAAGGGATACTAGTTTCAGAAAAAAGTATATGGTAGATACAATTAAAAGAGAGTACCATTAGAGTACCATCAAACCATTATGGTTTGAGAGATATAGGAAAATAAAGTTCTCCGCTCCCTCACCTTTCTGCTTGATGAGCTGTAAAGCTGTCAGAAGCAGATTCTGGTTACTGGATCAGACGGCACGTCTTCAGCAGCACAGAATTAGCGATACCTAAAAATAAATACTTCATTGGAATGGTCTACAACGTGTGCCTGGTTTACAAGCACACGTTGTAGACAATTCCATTGACGTTTTTATCTTTAGATATTGTTATATCGGTGCTGCTGAAGAGCCTCGTCTGGTCAAGTGATCAGAATCTGCTTCTGACAGCGCTACAGCCTGTCAAGCAGAAAGGGGAGGGAGCAAAGAACTTTATTTTCCTATATCTCTCAAACCATAATGGTTTGAGAGATACAAATAAGTGCGAGTACTCTCTTTTAATTTTATCTACCATTTAGTTAATACTTTTTTCTGACATTACTATCCCTTTGAGTTAAAGATGTACCATTTATTATAATTGTTCATCATGACAAGCAAGGCAAAAACAAAAGGAATAATGAAAAAATAAGCACATTGCAACTGCTTTTCATGTTCCAGACAGGTATCCATTTATATTTCTTCATCCAAGATTGTTGCATACGGTGACAGTAAATGGAGAAAAATGGGCACCTGATTATTAGAGTATGTGTCTAATAAGTCAACCACTGTATTCCGGGCACCTGCTAATACACCTATTTTAACTAGTATGCATCCAATTAGTCCCACAGCTTGGTCTAATTTCTGAGCATAAAATATTAACAGTTCATTGTGCAATGGGGCCTTAACAGCCCAGTCTTGCAGTGGGAATTTTGATGTGCAAAATGGAACATGAAAGACTGCTATATAATAATAATCCTTTATTTTATATAGCGCACACAGATTCTGCAGCGCTTTACACTCATATTGGTTCCTGTCCCCATTGGGACTCACAATCTAAATTCACCTATCAGTATGTTTTTGGAGTGTGGGAGGAAACCGGAGTACCCGGAGGAAACCCACGCAAACACAGTGAGAACATACAAACTCATTGCAGATGTTGTCCTTGGTGGGATTTGAACCCAGGACCCCAGCGCTGCAAGGCAACAGTGCTAACCACTGTTATCTGTATACAATGGAACATTTTAATAATTTCCCTTGGAATTTAAGTACTTAGATCAATGTTTCTCAACCAAAGGGCAGTGGCCCTTTGTTATGCCTTGTCTACTTTTCCTATAAAGGAAAATATTAACAAATGTTAAAGTTGAGTTTCTATTGTATACTTATGGAAATAATTATGCACAATATGATCTTTGTGGTTATTCTATGAGACCTAAGAATATACATTGATATACTGTAGCTTACATTAAGTCCATGTGAAATTACATGGAATATGCTAGGGGCACCCTGAAAATTCTATATTGCATTTTAGGGGGCTTAAGTGAAAAAAGATTGGGAATCGGTGACTTACCTGCTTCCAGTCAACCTAATTTAACTGTAAATACATTTGTTTAATCCAAAGGCATTTACAAGAAAGAAGAAGCTCATTTGCTCTTGAAAGCATTTCATTTCAAAGGACCATCCGATATTCTCAGTAACAAATTTGAAAACTGGGCAATGGATGGATATGTAAGTATCTCCAAACAATTCCACTTGCTTGCTAGATTACAAAGTTTGTAAAACCACATACATGCACACAAGTACTTTTACACATACACACACACACACCTCAAGTAATGAGTTGGAAAAATACCTCATGCAGTTAACTCTTAGTATGATAACTACCTTTGGCCTTGGTCACCTTAAGGGTAATAAGGGGATCCAGATGTGGATACCTTATACAAAGGGGTATAGAGAAAACAGTTGCAATTCAATGATGAGGCTTGCACAAGGTGTAAAATACATCTGGGGTTGGCTGCTGCTCTTGTTCAGAGAGAAACTGATTGACATTTCATGGCTGGACTGTCATCTGGGCAGGATAAGCATAATATTCTTCAGGATATTTCTTCTCTGTGTATGGAGCTTGTAAACTAAAAGAGATTGCATCCTGGGTAAGTCACACCTAGTTGAGAATCTTTGACCACCTCTTCTCAACCTTCAAGCATTTTCTGAAGACTCCTCTCTTTAGATAAGCCTACCCCACACCACATAACATGTCCCTTATCCTTTATTGCTATCTCTTTCAACTCTACACCACAAAATTATCTGTTCCATCTACCAATATGTACCCTATAACAAACCCTCCACTAGGCTAACTATTTACTCAACTGTATAACACTACAGCCTACTATCACCTACAGGGTTATTCACTAAGGCATGATAAAGAGGTGATAAAGTAGAAATTACTTCTCCAGTGTTTTCACTTCTCCAGTTTCTGTGTTATTCTATGAAGCCTATGCTTATTCTATGAAGCCTGTGGAGATCTTAGTGCATAGGCTATAGAATAATGTGTGTGTGTGTGTGTGTGTGTGTGTGTGTGTGTGTGTGTGTGTGTGTGTGTGTGTGTGTGTGCGCATTTGTGCACCTCTCCTACTCTCTGTTAGCTAATAGGGTGAACAAGTAAAGACCCTGAACTGACATTGAGTAAATGCAACTTGGAAGATCTACTGTCCCTGCCTTCTATCTCCTCATGGTAAATTTGCGCTAAACACAAATATAATTATTTATTCTGACATTAGTTTGAACCTACTAAAGGATATTATATACAGCAGTGGTTCTCATCCCTAATCTTCTGCAACCATTAACAGACAAAAGAGGATATTAACTAAGGTTTGAGATAATGATATATATTTGTTTAACTTATGAAAGCTCATCACATTGGTGGATAAGACACATTTCATCACTAAGAATTAGGTATTCCAGGGGAGGCGTTTCATTGGTCATCCATTAGTATGACTGCATGGCATGACTGCAGTCAGGTTAATAGCAAGGCTAATGTCAAACTATTCGATAGCAGTGCATTTTAACATTCTCTGTATCAGAATAATGTTAAACTTCCTCTTTTCAGGCATATATAAAGTTTCTCACTAGAACTCTATGGAGAAGTCTGAAATACACCTCTGTAGAGAACTTTTAAATATGGAGATTTTGGCTACATGAAGCACTATGAAATATGGAGAACTTTGAGGCAGACTTTGACCTATGACAAACTTTACTCCAGTGTGCTAAAAATGTAATCTGAGGACAGCATAAAAAAGCTATGGCAATATTGCCAATTTGACTGTCTCAGTGAGCCCTGACAGCATCCCAAGCTATCAACCTATATAGCAGTCATACTGCCATATAGATTTACCCTCAGGAAAATTAAAATGGCTCATTAAATTACATTTGAATTTGCAAATAAGCCATTGATGAAAAGACACTGGAATATCCTAAATGTGGCAATGGCACAGTGATGTAGGCACATTTGAGGCATAATCACAGTAATCAGATAATGAAGACAGTTTAGTGCATAACACAAGATGGACTTGGTTAAATTCTCCAGAAACAGGACCTTATTAAACCTTAGTGCACCTTTTCCTCCAGGACTTGAAGATTTTCCTGTTTGAGCACAGGTCAGACAAACTTAGGCTCAGTCATATAAGTAACTCATTTATGCTCAAGCTTAGAAATGCTCAAGCTCTGGTATGATAGTAGCCTCTGAGGACTAGAGTTGAACACTTCAGAATAGAACCACACAGGATAGCATGTTACACACACATATATATATATATATATATATATATATATATATATATTCAAACAATTACCACATACACATTTGAGACATTAACATACAGTAATTATCCATGGGATTAAGAAAAAAAGATTGAATATGTACAATAAATCACTGTCATTTTCTATGGCTGGTTTTTGCTTTATATAACATTTTAATTTATAAATTAAAATTATAATTTATATCCTGCAAATTGCTTAGATTGCCCTCTCTTTACACTCAGTTACTACTAAACATGAGCCCCTTTAATGAACTTATATCACTGTTATTTATTGATTTGAATCTGTCTTTTAACTGTTAAAAGTTAGAGATGTCTCCAATGCATTGCATAACCCTGTGTAGCATTACAGAAGTTCAAAACCCTAGTTAAATCAATGTGAAATGGTACATTTGTTTGTACCAAAATTTCACCAATTCAGCCTTAATGAATACTGCAACATATATATATAAAAATTAAACATCTTTTGTTCATTTTATGAGGAGGTGCATTTTTTTTTTTTTTTTTTTTTTGGTGCATAAAACAACTGTTTTTTCCATATTCAAATATCACATATGCCGTAGTGTGTTACAGTGAATGGCAGTCCTGCAGATAGTTGCATAAACCTCACTTTTTAATAGCTCATGACAGTATTAGTGTGAGTAAATTGCTCTGGTAGAAAATAAGTAAATAGTTATCAGTCCATCCTCTTTTTTCTTTTCTTTCCGGGTAGAATTCAAAATAGTTCTTTGAGCAATCTAATACATTATTAGCTGATCTGCAAGGGTACTTTACTGCTGTGCAATGTCTCATTCAAATGTTATTAGAGCTCATTTTCTTCTGGTCATTAGGTGTTGCTCTTGCTGTTGCTATCAATGGAGAGATTTCTGGTTAGTGATCAAAAGTAGTGATGAGCAAAGTTTTTCTGTAAGTTCTTTATTTGTTTAAATTTGCATTTTAATTTTGTTTAATGACTATAACAAATTAATCATATCCAAAATCTCTCATAGTTTCAGTCACCATGGTTTGTTATTAATTGATTTGCCAAAACGCAAACATTTTAGAAGGTCTAACTAATCAACATGCTAAGCATGAAACATTAACTCATCTTTAGTCAAAGATTTCCAGATGTAGCAACAGTGCCAGCCTTTGGTGACTGTGCTAATAATCGATAGTAGATAAATACAAATTCCTCAATTCATGTGCACTTGAATAGGGCTTTTTAACCCACTGAATGCTTGAGAGGTCTCCATTGCATTGCTTTGCAATGCATTAGTGACTGCTCTAAAATTCAAAGGATTGGAAGACCCAGTTAAATCAATGGAAAGTTTTATTTGCCAATCTTATTGCACTGAGCCTGCGTAATGAGTGCTCTTGCCAACACTGAACTGAGTTGATGAAGAGCCCTCAGATATATTCCATGAGGACCTTGTGATCTGTGCATCTTAATATTGACCAGCCTTCCCTTGACTTCTTCTTGCATTAACCCTATATCTGATAATGATATGGTTTTACTTGTTATTTGTTGAGGATATTCTACCATATCTTGTTCCCTGGTATAAAGTGATGAAAAGAATGTGTCAGGACATCAGCCTTTTCCTTATCCTCCCCTAATCAATTTGATCATATTATTTTTTTTGATATTTAAAATATGGATTTGAAAATCTTTTTTTGGATTAGTCTTGCTCTTCCTTGGAATTTGAGTTACATTTTCTATTTTTGCTAGGCTAACTGCCTTTTTGTAATCTTTGTAGCACTTCCTATTCAAGTAATAATTATCTGTTGCTTTAAACTTAGTTTAAATGCCTTTTTTGCTATTTACTTCTTTTCATTTGCATTTAACTCTATTGGTTGTGATCTGCTTCTTTTCGATTTGTTCACCAGGGGTATATACTGTTGGATATATAATTCTACAATCTTTAAATTCTGACAATTTGCCTCAGCATTTTTCCTTTAATAACACATCCCAAAATCTGTGATGAAATTAACATTTTGAAGTTAGCCTTTATAAAATTAAGAGTTTTGGCTGAACCTATACAATTTTGCTTTTTCAAACTGATTTCAAATAAATCCACGTTGTGATCTTTGTTTCCCAAATTTCAACTTACTTTAAAATTGGACACCATGGGCTAGATTCTATTGCAGGTAATAAATGTTAACACCTGTTTTATCAAATATTTTCCTATTGAAGTCTATGGGGAAACCTGGAGATAAACACAGTGATAAAATGAGCATCTGCAAAAGAATCCAGCCCCATGTCTGTTATTTGTTATCAGCAGGTCCAATATATTATTATTTCTTGTTTGCATTTTTTGTGACATGTAGCTATCACCAAGCATACTCACAAACTTGCTTTTCTTAGCACTCTGACAGACCTCATATATCACCAATTTATGTCTAGATAGTTAATATCTCCCTTTATTATAGTATACTCAAGATGTGCAGCTTTTTTTCATTTTAAAAAACAACTGAGCCTTAATATATCCATTAGTATTTGGTGGTTTGTAGCATAACCCACCAATATTTTTTATACCTTTTATGTCACAATTAGCTTCAGTTTCTACCCACAAGGACTGCATATTATCTCCAGTTTTCTCATAAATATTTTCCCTTAAACGTGCATGCACCTCCCCCCTCATATGTTAATCCTGTCTCTCCTAAACAGGGACAAGCTCTCAATATTTATGGCCCAATCATTTGTATCATCCTACCATGATTCTGTAATACCAGTTATGTCTAAATGCTAATTAACAACTAGCATTTCCATTTCTCCCATTTTTTTCTCCTATTTTTCTTGCATTTACCAACATACAATTAAAACTTGACTTTTTTCTATATCTGATTTGATAGGAGTTCCTCAGTTAGCTACACTTATCCCTGTACCTTCTCTATACCCATAATCCTTTACTTGTATCCAGTCCCTATCTACACTATCTACCCAATTTTTACTACCTACTCCTGCCTTTTCCTCGTTTCAAGCTTATCCAAGCCTTCTAAGCATTCTATCCCCTAGCGCAGCAACACAATCTTCTTCCTCCAGCTTTGTCATTAGCACCAATATGTACCAAGGCAGCTGGATACTTGTCTGCACATCCCAATAATCTGTCTGCAACATGCCAAATGCAAGTTTGGTGGTAGAGTCCTATTAATAAGCACACTTTTCTATTAATTATGTAATAAACTCAATTGTAATGTAAATAAATGGGAAGAACAGATGTATTTTCCTTAAATTATTTAATTGTTTAAAACACCATTTGTTTTTAATTTCTTATTTATTTAATACAGGTATCTTCTGGAAAAGAAAAGGCAATATTTAACTATCAAGGCAATATACATTCAAAGGATTTTGGCAAATTTATTTTTCAAAGACAAAGTAAGCATCCCTATGTTTTTTACTCAATGTGTCAATGAGTATTTGATAATATAAACATTAAGTTTGCAATTTTTAAAATAAAACTTGCCTATTTCAGTATTGAAACATATTTTAAATATTGTGTTCCAGTATGATCTTGGACCCTCACTTATGTATTATCTTTAGCTCAGTTCACTTAGAACAATCAAAGATACAGTTAAAGTGGATCCATCACATTAAAGGGATAGTAATACTTAATATGTAAAAATATATATATTGTAGTGTTTATCCACCTGAGTACTCTCACTGTTGAAAGGTGTTTATTCAAAAGTTATTACAGCTCAAAGTTGAATTTTTTAGGTGCAATATCACAGTGGCCCGAGTTGTACAGTGGTGCTTTTGCTACACCATCCTATGGACAGCTCTGGTCCGTGGACCATACATCTCCACAGCATGGTGTAGCAACAGTGCCACTGTACAATTTCAGGCCACTGTGATATTGCACCTAAAATGTAACTTTGAGCTGTAATAACTTTTGAATAAAATACCTTTCAGCAGTGAGAGTACCCTTGTTTTACTCAGGGGGATAAACACTACATTTTTTTTACATTTTAAGTATTACTATCCCTTTAAGTTAAAGTTTAGTTTGTTTTAAAGATAATTAAAAACTGTCTAAATGTTTTACCAACAAGGAATGGTCAGCAACTAACCATGGCAGACTCACTTCTACTATTCAAATCCCTAGAAGGACAAAACAGTGTTCTCCCTGGCAGTAAGCTGTAATTGTAGACAAAGGTAGCACCCACAGACAATCTTGGTATGGACTTTAAAAAGTATGACCATTCAATCAGTGTTAAATTTGTCGTAGAATGAGAGGTCCACTTTAATCCCTTGTGGAACAGAGGGATGTGCAATGCACAACTCTGGTCCTCAGGGTGGGGTAAACTGCTACATGACTCCTAAACAAAGCAATATTCTAACAAAATATAAAATAATATAAATAATATAAAATAAATCTGAAAATGTTGTAAGAACTATGAAATATGCTACACATAATGCCATGTTGTAAATATTGTAATCTTTGTAATTTAAAGGGATAGTAATGTTTCACAAAAAAAGCAGGTCCGATTAATCTTCATAGTATTTGGACCATGGAGAGCATTATTTCAGTACTGCCAGAGTTGTAGTTCAATTGAATGATAAAGTACCCCCTGTCCCTTTTACCTAGTGTAAGCCACCTCCCATCTGATGTGGAATCTGGTTACTTGACCAGGGACAATCTTCTTACTCTGAGCTTAAGCAAAACCTGCCCCCCTTGACAAAGGAGGCCAGGTTTTTCCTTATGCTCACTGAAGATTGTCCCTCTCTGTGATCTATCCAGACAGTCTTGCTGCTCTGAGGTGAGCAGTGTTACATCCGTAAAAGGGGCAGGAGGGAGATACTTTATCATTCAATTACTCTTGAACTACAACTTGTACAGTACTGAAAAAACGCTTTTATTGTTAAACATTATTATCCCTTTAATTACATTTGTAACAATAATTTAATGATATCCATAATATTTGTTATATATATATATATATATATATATATATATATATATATATATAGAACATTTTTGGTCAGCAGTTTGCAATGTATACAATGTTTTTATTATTCATAAGAATTAACTATAATTTTATGTGGTTTCTAATAAACTGTCAGCTAACAAAAGTCCATGCAATCACACCTGCCTTTCCAAATGACAGGATAATGTGTTTTGTATTTAATAATGCTAATTATTATTTTTTCTATCTTGTGTATTAACCCTTTGAGTGCCAGATTGGTACGGAATGCATTGCAAAGCAAATCATTCCATACCACTCTGGCACTCAGAGGGTTAATTATTTTGAAGGACCCTGAGACTATAACTGCAAATTTCCAATTGGTCCCAAACTGACTATTGTGAATAGCTTGCAGATCTAGGTGGTGTTGAAAATGAATACATTCCTCCACAATGCAATATTTAGAGCTGCTATATTTTTCCATTTCAAGTATGAATTTAAATGTAATGCATTATGAGGAAACTAGTTAAAAATCCCGTGTACACGGGCCACAGTGCCACCTAGCAGCCTCGGCTGGTGCCCAGAGCCTCTGTGCTCACTGCCCGTGCTACATCATGCACAATACAGAGTGCCCAAATGCGCCGCGGCACATTCGGGCACTCTGTACTGCGCATGACTGCAGCACGGGCAGTCTCTACTGTGCATGACGGCTTCTGACAAACATCCTAGCGAATTATTATATAGGATATTTTTAGATTATGCAATAAAAGGTTTATGTGTATTATTAACTAGAAAATTGCTTGAAATTACAAGTGTAAGAGGTGAGGGGGGGCACAAACAAAAAGATCAGTTGAATGATGGGATTGAAAGAGTGAGGACAGGTGATATTAGAGTTTGGGCAGAGATGAGGAGTGTTGTAGAGGACATCGATCTTGAGAAGATTTATGCGGAAGAGTATGAGGATGAAAAAAAAGGTGGTTACTGGAAATTAATGGGTAAATGTATGGAAAACAGAAAGGGTTGACTAGGAGTTTGGTAAGTTATTGATGAGGCATAAGGATTGTAGGAGAAAATATAGGTCAGCGAAGCTCAAAGTAAGATAATAGTTGTGAAGTTAAATGAAAAGGAGGAAAGTCCAGGTAAAGAAAGGAATAATAGAGGCATGAATGGGTCTGGGGGAGGGAAGTGGCAAGGAAGAGGTGGTAGAGGAAAGTGGAAAAGGGATAAAGGAAAGATGACAGAGGCATAAAGGGAACAGGGAAGATTACAGAAAGAAGTAGGTTAAATGTAGATGGTTAAAGAAACAAAAGGGAAAGAGAAAGGCAAATGTTGGTTTGAAAGCTGATTATTGAGTCAATTCAAGGTGGATAAAGAAGAGGAGGATATGTTGTTATTTTGTCATTCCCTGCCTTACCTGATCTGAGAACAGGTTAATGATTCACAAATCACTATCCAGAGAGAGGTGAACTCCCTATTACGTGCACACATTGGATTGCATAGTTGACCATTGTAGCCTATCTGCTCATTTCTACACAAGTTTGAAAATCTAGCACATGTACTATTGCTATGTACATTTTAGTGAATACCAGTGTGCATAACGTCACCGACATGTAACTTTAGTGACAGCAAGCTTTAATGTCACCCCTGCAGCATTTATAAGTAAATGAAGGAACTCTGCTTTATTCTCCTCTGTGCTTTGTTAAAGTGATAGTAATTTTTCACAAAAAACCCAGCCCCAATTAATCTTCATAGTGTTTGGGCCATGGAGAGTGCTATTTCAATACTGTCAGAGTTGTAGTTCAAGAGTAATTGAATGATAAAGTATACCCCTTCGGCCCCTTTTACTTAGTGTAAGCCCCTCCCCCTTAGATGTGGAATCTGGTCACTTGACCAGACAGGTTGCAGCAAGAGACAATCTTCTTACTGTGAGCATAAGGAAAACCCTACCCCTTGACAGGTTTTTCCTTATTCTCACTGAAGATCATCCTTCTCTTCGATCCATCTGGACAGTCTTGCTGCTCTGAGGTGAGCAGTGTTACATCAGTAAAAGGGGCAGGAGGGAGATACTAAATCATGCAATTACTCTTGAACTACAACTCTGACAGTATTGAAATAGCACTCTCCATGACCCAAATTCTATGAAGATTAATCAGAGCTGCTTTTTTGTGAAACATTACTATCCCCATAATGCAATGGGTATAACACGACACAGTGAAAGAAACCATGAGAGCACACATTAAAAAATCCCATACTTTTCAATATGGCCTGTCCCTCAGGGCCGGATTTGCAATAAGGCGGAGTAGGCATCTGCCTACAGACGCACCCCACAGAGGGGCGCCTGTCACTGAAATCAATTTTATTTATTTATTATTTTTTTTTTATTACAGTGCTCGCGCTGCACACAGTGGCAGAAGTAACCATCCGCATATTAAGGTTGGTGCCTCCTTCGGCACAGATCTGTATGCTGTTGCTCTCTCCTCGGCTCTTTACTAATGTAGAGCACTGGGAGATGACATCATCTCCCAGCACTCTGCATTATTGAAGAGAAGACCGCGGGAGCAACAGCATACAGATCTGTGCCGAAAGAGGAACAGACTTTTCCTGCCACTGGACCACCAGGGAGTCAGGAAACAGATATTGGGGGCAATGTGAAGATGATGGGGGTAAGTTGGAGCTGATGGGGGCAATGTGAGAGCAAGTTGGAGCTGATGGGGGCAAGATGGAGCTGATGGGGACAATGTGAGGGCAAGTTAGAAACTGATGGGGGCAAGTTAGAGCTGATGGGGGCAATGTGAGAGCAAGCTGGAGCTGATGGGGGCAAGTTGGAGCTGATGGGGGCAATGTGAGTCCAAGTTGGATCTGATGGGGGCAATGGAGATGATGGGAGAAAGTTAGAGCTGATGGGGGCAAGTTGGAGATGATGGGGGCAATGTGAAGGCAAGTTGGAGCTGATGGGGGAAATATGAGGGCAAGCCGGAGCTGATGGGGCAAGTTGGAGCTGATGCGGGCAATGTGAGGGCAAGTTGGAGCTGATGGGGGGCAATGTGAGGACATTATGGTTATGTGGGGGGTAATGTGGAGATTTGAAGCATTGTGTAGGTGTCCAGTGGAGATGGCCAATGGGGGGGCGCTTCAGATTTCTGTGCCTACAGGCTCCTGAGATGTAAATCCGGCCCTGCTGTCCCTTGATCATTTCATTGTAAATCGTTTTGTACATAGGCATTAGGTAAGCACATCTCATAAAAGCAGATAATTTTCACCCATATTAGTTTAGAAGTTTATTTGTATCTTCCCCTTATAATGTGTAATCATTTATACAGATGCATATAGGAGGATTCTCAATATTCATAATTACCTCAAAGTAAAAAACAGAGTTCTTGTGGCATGTTGCTTTGATCTGGGAGCATGACTTACCAGAGGATTACCCCATCACATTGCACATCATTTTCTCTAAGATTTTCTCTGATTTAGATAAGCTCCTGGATTTTTGACCACTGATTTGGAGAGATTACTCATTTATTGAACAATAATGCAATTGAGATTATGTCCCCCGCCAGAGATGGCAACTATTGACCAATGGCTGACTTGTTATACCGAATGTTACAAGCTAGCCATTGTTCTTGTTTAATAAATTAGAGGTTAACCAAACAGCTGATCAGGGAAGTTTGCCTATATTACCATAGTTTTAAAATTGCCTTCAAGGAGCATATGTCTTTTACACTTGTCACTTCCTTTAAAGACTGGTCAACTCTCAGGCTCAAGTATCATACGTCTTCCTCTGTGGCCAAATCATTAGTTCATCCCAGAGCAATTAAGGGCAATCAACACGGTACCCCTTCCTTCAAATTGTACATCGAGTCATACATATTGTAAGTGTTGCAGCATCACTAGCCAGTAGCTCTTACTGACAATACTGATTTCAATCAAGATTTCAGGAGGTTACTGTTGCTAGTGTTTTGTTTTAACCGTATCTGCAGGGATGAGCTTAAATATTTACAGCAGAGTATAAGTTGGTTACATTGTGACACTGCACAGCACATCCTGTGGGAATCTATACTCTAGATTCCTTCCTTTGTATATGGTCCTTTTGATCAGTAAATTTCTGATCGTGGTCCAGTTTTAAGATCTGTAATCTCCCCCATGCTCTTAGCAGCCCAGTTGTTACTTTTACTCGTGTTATTGGGTAATTTCCCATTATATGTGCTACAGCATATTAAGAACAGGCAATGGATAAGGATTAAACCAAACATTTTGAGACGTGAAAGAAACATTTCTTTCATTGAATTAAGTCTTGAGCATCAAGTAAGATTCTGTTCAAACATTAGCCTTGAGCATGATTCTGGTAAGATAGGAACAAGAGTCTTTCAAGTGATTGCTCAAAATCTCTACTTTAAAGATTGAAACTTTGTCCTTATTACCTTCAGGCCATTTAATATCTCACTTTTAGACTGACAATAGTACTATTTTATTTCAAGGATCACTTTATTTAAATAATACTTAATAAAGATTATCTTTTATTATCTTCTTTCATTTGTTGATTTTGGTCACCACACTCTGATCCTTTGGGAATCTTTATGAGTGCAATTTTGAGGGTAATTCTATTTTTTTTCCCTTATCCTTTTTAGCATGACTTTGGGATTTTTTTTTTTGTGGCCTGTGTGATTAAGCGTGATTGGCTAAGGGAAGTCAGCTGGCTGCTGTGTAACTATAAATACAGTCCCTAGGTTCATTTGAGTGTTCTCTTTGAGACTGCATTTTCAAGTGACTGCAGGCAAATGACGGAGTTAGAAAGAATCTGGTTAAGTACATGAGAGTGTGTTTGGTGTTTTATTAAGGCTTTAAAAAAAAAACATTTGTGTGGGTATTGCGAGGGTTAAAAAATCAACTGTATTGGGTTTTTCTCTGGCCTGTGTGATTAAAGGTGTTTGGCTAAGAGAAGTCACCTGGCTGCTGTGTAACTATAAATACAGTCCCTAGGCTCATTTGAGAGTGCTGTTTGAGACTGCATTTTCAAGTGACTGCAGGCAAGTGAAGGAGTTAGAAAGAATCTGAAGCTGGAATAGAATCAGGAGTTGTAAATCAGCAGAGCTCTGAGGTGACGATAATTTCAACAACACAGAATGGCATGCTACAGGAAGCTGACACCTCTTATATACTATGCTTTCAGGAGAAGAAGGTAAACTTGCCACGTGGTGAGGGAAACTCAGTCTTTCCATTGATTTCAATACGATGAACTAGGCAAAAAAAGGAGGAACATTTCCAGCTCTGCGGGAACTGCAATTTTACTCCTGTCTTGCTTTTGAGATGAAAAGTTTTACCCATTTCTAGTTATTAATCCTTTGAGTGCCAGAAGGATTCACAATGCAGTGCTCTGCAATGCATTGCTTACCCCTCTGACAATCAAAGGGTTAATCAAGATTCCTCTTCCGGCTCCCTCAACTGTTAATCAGGGAGATAGGAACTGCATACCTAGGCCCATCACTCATTATAACTTCTGTGCTTTTTTTAAATAATTTAGAAATATCTATGTCTTCCCCAATGTAAAATAAAAAGGCTTACTGATCCCAAAGTCCAGTGGTGAAAACAAGTCCTTTTCACCACAAAAGCAAGGATTACGTAAAGTAAAATTCCCCTAACACCATTTTATTCAAAACAAATTACAGAAAAGGACATATGAAAACATAAATTGAGATGGAAAAGCTTAATACAGAGTACTGATTTAATTTATTTAATTCCCATCTGTTGGGTACCTCCTTCTTACAGCTGCTTTTCATTGCCATTTCTGCCTAGTTGTAAACCTGCTGCATATTAATATAATGAACTGTAACTTTATCCTTAGGTCCTCTGAATTACATCAAGCATTTAACTTGTTAAGTCTTTGTTTTGCAGTTTTGACTTCACAGTTATGTTCATGATGTGTCATAAACATTCCCTTTCCCTCTCTGTTATCTTCCTCACATTAGACCCAAACACACTAATTGCTCCTTTTAAGTCCCTCTTGAGAAAATCCTGCACCTTACTAGCCTATATAGCTCTCTTGCATTGCTGCTTGTCCTTCTATGTGGTAATTTCTCCCCAGATCCTAGTATTACTCATATAACTCTTACCTAACACTGCATCGGATCCCTGACATATCTAAACTCCATTCCATTACTCTGTATTTAATCTATTTCCAAGCAATGATTATGCTATGCTTTAATTAGTTGATTATATGTTGCTGTTTTTTTAATCATTGTTGACTTTAGGGTTTAATTCTGTGAAATATATTGGTGCTTAATAAATAAAATATATAATCAAAAAATAATAATAATAAAGACTAAATCCAGATGTTAATGAGAGAAGGCAAGCAGCCATGGAAACAGAAGCATCATCTACTTAGTAGTTAAATTCACTCAAAAGAAAGTATCAGTGAAAAATAGGAAAGGCATGACTCAAGTCAGAAAGACAGTTTTAAAGTACACATGTGAAGTTGGAACTCGGGAGGGCAATAGATGCTTGCAATTTGTAAAGATACAGAATTAAAGATACAGAAATATGTGCTGCAAAAGAGGAGACAAAGTAAGGTGGGGCAGTAAGAGAAAAAAATCCCACCCCTCATCCATGTCTAGGCATGTGGTGCATAAGAGCAGAGGCCCCATATGAGATTGCTGCTTTCAAAGTAGAGTCAGCTTAAGAAAGCCAGCATTCAGTTCAACCAAGTATACACAGGCTGGAAGATGAGGACAATGTGCTCTGTGTTGTATTTAGTAATGAGAGATGAACATTCCAGGGAATGCAGGGAAATGGAGGATGTTGTGGTTAAAGACAGGGAGATCATGTTTGCTTGATTTCTATAGTTATGAGAGGACAGCCTATGTAGGGAAAGGATTAAGATATCTCCAGACACAAGGAACAGAGGCAGGGAGAGGGAGAGATAGAATGAGAGAGTGTGAGGGGGGAGAGAGAGAGGGGGAGAAAGGAGGTGGGGGTAGACTTTCTGTGATTGGTCTTTTTGATTTGTGCATCATTTCGGAACAAATGCAAACATTGCATGTTTAGTGATAGATTAAAACCACAAACTAATGGCATGAAATCCACAATTACAGAAACACGAACAGTGCATTCAGTTCATTCATTCAGTTCTTTTAATTAATTTCATTAATTCTTTCATTCACACTTGTACATCACATATTAAGCAATCATCACACTTACCTTGATGTTGGAGGTCCAGCAGAGTCCTCAATACCCTGGTCCTCCAGCATCTTCATTATAAACAAAAGAAGAATAGTAAAAAAAAAGTTACATGCATGATTGACACCTCTAGCTAGATGCTGATTGACTGGGAGGTGAAATTACACTAGGGTATGTTCTGTGCCTTGTGTAAACCCACAATCCCAGCCAATGGCAGAGTGGGAACTAATCAGGGATTGGCCATATAAAGCTCATACTGGCTTGAGATATGGTCTGAGCAGGAGTAAGGGAGGATTTTTTACATTTTATTTAATAGAGGCAGTGGTAACAGTGCTGCAAGGTATTAAAGTTTTTCAACCCTGTTTCTATTTATCCTGGAGGACCAGGGTGTTGAGCACACCGTTGATCCTCTGCCATCAAGGTAAGTGTGATGATTAATCTTTGTTTATGTGACATGTTAGGACTAGTGTTATAATTTACTCTTTGAGTGCCAGAGAGGTTGCATAACCCACTGATACTCAAGGGTTATTTGTATGGTCCTGTAAACACTCTGACTAGTGGTGAATGAATCTCGTTTATCAGTAATGTGTTCACAATTTTTATGACTAAATGAACTTGGTGCACAAATTTAATCTCATCTGGGACTAGATTCTATTACAGGTGCTAATTTTATCTATGCTTCTATCTCCAGTTTTCCCCGTAGACTTCAATAGGAAAATGTTTGATAAAAAGGGTGTTAACATTTAGCACCTGCAATAGAATCTAGCCCCTGAATGGGTAAAAAAATTACTGAATGATTTGGATAAGTCTAGTCATGCCTAGACTGCAGGTTGGGGTGTGTGGGAACAGAGAAAAGTGAGGATTTGGTGTATGAAGGTATGTGCTTTTAAGAGGACTGAAGTGGAGATGTGTATACAAACAAGAAATATGAGGTATTGCAGCATTACTAAGCATATAAATTCAGGTAGACTCATTGCAGCAGTGACTTTTATGTTATGAAATTTACACTAAAGTTTGCAGTACAGAGATATCATAAAACAAACCTACAGTATGTTTTGAGTTGCCTGTTATCATGTTCCTTATTTTGGCATATTCTTGCACACAGTATTGTCCATTTTATAAAAACATAAAGTATTGTTTACTAATTGATTTCTAACTTTTTACAGGTTCCCAAAGTGTTAATGACTCTTCCAATAACTATTATGGCACAAACAGCAGTTCTGTTGCAGCAGCAATCTTGGTACCTTTTTTTGCTCTCATTCTATCAGGTTTTGCTTTTTATCTTTACAAACACAGGTAAATATTAATTGTTAACTGAACATTGTTTATTGTTGTTATCTTGTAATTTATCATTACTTTCAAATAATGTAATAATAACTCAGTTTATGAGGTTCAAAAAATGCAAGTGTCCACCAAGTTCATCCTTTGTCAGACCACCATTGTTTTTATTGGTCAAGTAGAAGTTTAAGGAAAATATATTGCAGCCATTTCCAAACATGCTATATTCATAGCTATACCCTTGTTCAAGATACCTCTTATACTTTCATAGAATGCAACAGATTAGTTTTACATGCTCTATACTTCTCTAAATCATGGGGAATATTAGTAAGTATATTTTGGTCATCACATAATCCTGAATACTATCCTCTAGAAACCCTTCTATTATCTTACCCAACATATAAATTAAATTTACAGGCATATAATTTAAATAAAGGGATTATATCTCATTTCCTCCAATCACAAGGCACCTTAGGAATGAACTGATAAATATTAAGTATAATGTCTTTGCTATTATTGAACAAATATCCCTATGTACTATTGTAACAAAGCGATACACAGTGGCACTCATATCTTTACAACATGATAATGGTTGGTGCACGTCTCATAAAATAAATGAACATACAAGTATACTCAGCCTCAGAGGTTCCATAGACCAAGGAGACAGCACTCAGGATACATCTTGTAAGGTTAAAATGGCTTTATTCAATCCATGCCAAACGTTTTCGGACTGCAATCAGACCTTCATCAGGGCAGGGCTGTATCCTGAGTGCTGTCTCCTTGGTCTATGGAACCCCTGTGGCTGAGTATACTCTTATGTACTATTGGATATATGCTCTCATATCAATGAGCTTTATTCCAAGTGTTTTTTGGACTTTTCTCTCAGTTAACCATGTACATGGATTGAAGACATGTTGTGCATCTCTATTTGCCCAAAGTCTGTAATTGTTGCTCCCTTTGCATAAGCAAAAGAAAATATTTTGTTTTAAGTGTAATAGGCACTTCCCCAACCTCCTCAGGTTCAGGCGTGAGGACAGTGCTGCAGTCCACTACCAGGAGCTGACACTGAACTTGGCCAGAATCTGCAAACAGACAGGAAGCGAACCAGTAAGGTCTGCAGAACCACTAGAGATAGCGTGCAGTGGTAAGCGGCGCAGTACTGAGGTGCAAAACACTGGAGGCCCAATACCGGAACTACCACACACCCTAGAACGCTAGGGTCCGCAAGCAATGGTAGGACCAGGCACTGCTGGACTATGGACTGAACCTACCCTGACCAAAGACCAGGGCTAGGAACCTGCACGGAGGGAGCCAGACCCTAAAGAGAGCCAGCGAAGACAGACAGAGCCAAGGTCATACACCGATCGCGTAGTCAGGCAAAGCCAAAGTATTTAGCATGGATCAGGTAGTCAGACAAGCCACAGTACTTAGAACGGAGTGGGTAGTCAGCCAAGCCAAAGGTCATACATGGAGCGGGTAGTCAGACAAGCCAAAGGTCATACACAGAGAAGGTAGTTGGACGTAGCCAGGAATCAAGTACTTAGAGAATAGTCAGGCAAGGCCAGAGGTTCAGGCTCAAATCGGGTAGTCAGTCAGAGCCAAGGGTCATACACAAATCAGAATCATCAGCCAGAAACAGATCACAACGAAGTGCTCAGGTACACCACGAAAGGACGCTGAGGCTAGGACAGGAAGCAGCATGTAAGGCCTACCGGAGAGGTGGGGTCAAGCTAGGTCAATTAAGTACAAGCTATAATAAAAGCACAGAATGAAGCGCGAGTAAGCAGGAAGTCACTGACCCGTTATGCAGTCGCCGAGCACACACAAGGGAATGGACAGGTAAAGCCATAGTTTTGGCTATCCTAACTGCTTGTTTTCAGATTCTACTGTATTCTTTATGCTTCTGTCTCACCATATTCCTGCAAGTCTCACTGTAAAATCACATTGGTTTTAATGTGTTCTCTTATATATAATTTAAGCAATTGTATATATTGATAAGTATACAGTACATATCCAAAAGCCGTATATTTTTATCACTGAAAATAATGCCCCATTGAATCTCCTCTGACACTACTTTTAGCATTGTAAAATTACTCTTTTGAATGTTTTAGTTGCTCCCTATAACCCTTTGAGTGCCAGAGGGGTACGCTATTCATTGCTTTGCAATTCATTGCCTACCCCTCTGGCACTCAAAGGGTTAATGGTTTCTTGTAACAAATTTCAAAAGATACCATATTATTATTATTACTGCTGCTATCCAAATGTTTCCTTAAATGTATATTACATACCATTTTAGAATACTTTGAGATCAGTAGGTCTAGCAATGTGTCATTCCTAGTTGCTTGCTTTACTAGTTTTTACATAAAGCTGTCACTAACCATACCAATGAATTATCTACCTTGTTGTGTTGAAAGTCTAATTTCTCAAGTTTCAGGCTAGTTAAAGTCTCCAATTATTATGATATTTTCTAACGTGGAACCTTTTCCATTTGCAGTAGCAGTTGTGCATGATCAAACTCACCAGTATCTAGTGGCTTGTAGCAAATACCTTTCAGCATTATTTTATTATGTTTATTTCCACTTCGTATCTTAACTCACAGGGTCTCTATGTTCTCAGTGGCCTCTTCATTAATATCTTCCTTTATACTATCACTATCCCTCCGAAAAGTGCATATCCTCTATATTGGATGCTCAGTCATTCACATAATCCTACAAGGTTTCAAAAATACCTAGATCACACTACTCATTAACTGAAACCAGTTCCAGTTTCCTCATCTTACCAGACAGACTATGATGCTTTCTTGTTACTGCCATTCTGAGCATATGCATTCTTAGAGTGACTATTTATTTTCTTTTTATCTAATTGTGTCATAAACACCTCCTTATTAGCTAAACTAGTCTCACCCCCTCTACACCCTATACCCCTTTTCTAATCCCAATTCCTATAGTGTTTACCATATCCTATATTGTTTCACCTCCTCTTTTCTAGTTTAAAGTTTCCTACTCTCTAACAATCATAATATAGCCACATATTTAACACCATATTCTCCTGTTGCCTTCCTGTCATAGCACATGGCACTGGTGGTATTTCTTTGCTTAACCCTGTATTGAACACACTGAACTGCAATGAATGGAATACCTCTCTGACACTGAAAGGCTTATATTTATGACCTAAGTCCTGACATAGATTAAGACTCCATAGGGCCACAGTGCAGGTACCAATTTGGAGCCCCATATTTCTTTCTGACACAGAGTGCTCCAATCAGGTACTGACATTGTGACTCTACTTTCAGTGAAAGCAACTGGCTGATGCTTGTTTCTTTCAACAAAAAAGGCACCTGACACACGATGTTAGTGGCAAAGCTAGCTGCGCTTTTGTCTGTGACCCATCACTTTCAGCCAGGGCCTCTCATATTACCATGGACCCTAGGCAGTAGCTAGGTTATTGGATGATCTGGCTCTGTCTAAATCCCTGAGATCACATTCAATTACATTCATATTTCACTACAATTATCATTGACACTAATGTCAGCAATGAGAGCCAGATCCTGACTTCCTGTCAACTGGATCCACTTCATGCCAAACCAGAGTATCAGGAAGGCAGCAATCCTGATGACAAATTACCCAATGTGTCTTCCTAAATGTAGAATCCCCTACCACCACCTGTCTAGGTTTACCTGTGTCCCAAACCCCATAAGTGCTAGAGAGGTTGTTTGCCTGGCTGTTAGAAAGAAAAAAGCCTCTCCGTCAACAGCATTCCTGCTCCAATATCATCACTGAATGTAACAAGTCTGGTTAGTTGAGGACAGGCATGTCCTCCCTATACTTTATCCCAATGTAAAAAATCTAGTTGCTTGGATCCTTTTAGTGCAGTTTCCACCCCTTTATTTCCAAAGCTAACTACCTTCTGCTCAGTGAGTAGTTAATCATTCTCAGGATTACTAGTCTCCCTCGGTCTTGCAACACGTCTCTCCAGTGGTTCGATTCTATTAGCCCCTTTATGAAATGGAGGTGCAGAGTCCTTAACACACTGTGAAAAAACTGGTATGTGTTGGAAAACTGATTCCAAACTGGTTCCAACTGGAAAACTGGTTTATGATACTAAACTTAAAGTTGCTTCATTTTTCTAAAATAATAGCTTTGGATCATATATACTTCTGTTCATTAGAATCTAAGCAAGTGGACGCAGCACACAGTAGAAAATAACATAGAGTTACACCAAATTCATCAGTGCCTTGTTAAAATGTCCGGTACAGGAAATGAGTGCCCCAAAACACCTGTGCAATCCCACACTACTCTCCCCTTGGCTCAATCAGAACTAATCCTTTGAGTGTCTTTGGGGAAACATAATTGTTCCACAATGTGTTGTGTACTCCTCTGGCACTCCAAGTGTTAAAAAGTAGAATTGTAGACATAAGTAGACTATTAAATTGGCATTTCGGAGGACAAGAAAACATATTCTAATGCCAGTTTTAGTCCAGAATCATCATACAGTCACTCCGGTAGTTATTTTTATAGCCACAATGCCATTGATTATGGCTGTTTTAGGAAAAATATATTCTATATTAATTTAAAAAATTAAGCATATTTAGATATATTTATATAAAACATATAAGCATACATGGGAATTACTATGCTTCCTGGGTAAGGAATAATGGAACCATAGTTTTCAAAGAAATACAAGTCCATTAATATTCACAGTATGCATTATTTTTTCTGTGATAAGCACTAATGTATGAATGGTATTCAGCACTAAAATAAGCACACGGGAGGGCGTGGACAGAAGCCGGACCGAGTGGACATCTCCTTGCTTTACTCTGCAAGTATGAGAAAAATCCACACAATCCATCGATGCTGTCTTTTTGCTTTTAATCCTGACCGGTGTTATGTGACTCTCCTCATCGGACGCTACATTTAGATACCGGAATTGTGCAGATTGACCGGCAGATAAGAGGACTGCGGAGGAGGTGGTCTTGAAGGCCGCGGCCGTGGCCTCGCCTTATATTGGAGCTGGTGCGCCCAAGTTTGCTTGCCTATCTGCGTGATGTAGCTGGGACTGGCTGGGTGAAGTGTGAACCCGTGACTGCTCTGATGTGCCTGCCGGTTATGAGAGTCTCCTCGGTGGTTTATACAGTTTCTTATACGAGCGGCGCAAGTACGTGCCTGACAAGTACTGATCCTTTTACACCCTCAGTGATTTCTCTTTGCCGCATAGCCCCGGATCCTGTGAGACCTGGAAGATATAATATAGACTGCCTATCCAAGAACTGCAGTGAGTGCTCCTTATCCAGAGGGTCTAGGCTGGGTGTCTGTTCCCTACTCACCCCCCTTTATTAGAGCTCCTGCTTGTTTATTGTTTTATGTCCCTGTACCCCTTCCCTCCAGTAGACCCCTGACATAAATTGCTCTTCACTCCTGGGTGATGTACCCAGTTTGAGGAAAACCTGTGTATTACTGAGCTGATATTGGCACTTATCTGCCCACTCCGCAGGACGTTTGGTGTTTGCTTACAGCTACTCTGCTTCTCTGGTGGAGGAGGAGTGAGGAGGGGATAGAAAGAGAGAACAGGAAAAAAGGAAGAAAAAGGAGGATAGGAGGAAGGGGAAAAGAGGAAATATACAGTGATCTGCTACTTGTTTCCTACTCCTTTGATGAATTGCTAGCTTCAACATCTGCTGCTGCTGGGCTTATTGCTTCTGATCCTAGTTCAAGGATACCTACTGGATCTAAATGACCCCTGTTTGTCTTGCTGCCCTTCTTTGTGACCCCTTCTGCCCCGTGTAAAATTAAGCTCATACAACTCTTTGTGCTGTTTCTACCTCTCTGGCCGCTGTGGTGGACATTGCGTTACACTAATTGATGCTCACCCCTTCTCTTCTTTTTGTGTGACCCTTTCTATCCCATGTAAGATTTAAGTTATATATCATCCACTTATCTCACCTGTGAGTTGCTAACTCAGTGGGCCGTGATCGGATCACCGCAGCTTTCCCCTTCAAGCGCTGGCCACTTTGGACGTGAGGATTGGAGACTTATCTCAGCTGGGTGTAAATTGGCATTGCTTGCAACCTGCAATCTTTTACCTGTAGAACAGGAATCGTTATTAGATGTTCAAATCCCTGTCCGTTACTTTATCTTATATATGTGACCCCTCCTATCCCGTATATATGGTTGAGACTAATCAACACTCTGGTTTTGCCTCTACTTAATCTTATCTTTGCATCATGGCTATGGGCGTCACAGTCCCTATGACATAATTCCCTTCTGATGTCCCAGGGTGTCTGATCTCTCACTGCACAGCTTTTATCCACTTTGATAGTCATCACTGTGCTGCTCTGCTCCTGCTCTCCGATATGATGGGCAAAAAGTCTAAATCAGGTGAAATTAAAAACAGGCTTAGTCAGTTTGCCAGAAGGCAGATGGAAGAGGGCGAAGTCCAAGCAATCATGGAACAACCCACTGCTCTCTCCTGACCCTCTCATTCCAATGATGCTAGTGAGACCTCTGATACACATTTTGCGGAATTAATGGCGGCCATCTCTAATTGTCAAAACGTCCTGACCACTAAAATCGACTCTGTGCAGATGGAATTGAATTTGCTACAAGCTGACCAACAAAATATGAGAGAAAAAGTGTTGGATACCCAGAGACGGGTTTCTACAGTGGAGGACTCTCTACCCCCTATTAATTAATCGCTTGAAGCACTAAACAACAGGTCAGGGTGCTACAGAAAAAAGCTGATGATCTTGAAAACAGATCATGCCGCTGCAATGTTCTTATTATTGGATTACCAGAGAGCAATGGGGAGCGCAATCTTGAGCAATTCCTGGAGAGCTGGGTGAAGGAGACGCTGGGTGCGGAAGGTCTCTTGAGCTCGTTTGTGGTGGAGAGAGCACACAGGATTCCTTCGATACGACCACCCCTGGGGGCGTCTCAGAGACCTCTGATTGCCAAGCTCCTTAATTATAGGGACAGAGATGCGATATTGAGAATGGCTCTCCTCAACAGCCCTATTATGTGTGGCAAAGCTTGTATCTCTATTTACCCTGACTTCTCAATGGAAGTTCAACGCCAAAGGATGAAATTCCAGGAGGTGAAGCGTAAACTGGAGATCAAGTATGCTATGCTATACCCAGCTAAACTTCGTGTAACTCACAATGGAAGCACATCCTTCTTTACATACGAGGTTGAGGCCATGAACTGGATCTAGGCTTTGTAGTTGAGAATAATACTTATAATTGGCGGTTTGTAATCACAATGCTGTAATGTTTATGTTAATGTCACATGAACTCTCGAAGAGTGTGCCCCAAGGTTGATACTGTGGTACTTGGAGTGCATACTAACATCTTAGGCCTACATGCATTTACTGTTGTTAAGTTTCGTAGTTATTAATATATGTAGGGATGTGTTTTGTTATATGTCCCCGCTGGGAATAGGATTATTTTGCATGTTTCACAGTTATGAGTGACCTCTACAAGTCCTAGTTACTACTATAGAGGGAGGGGGGATGGATTTTTTTTCTCTCTCTCTCTTCTTTCTCTGTGGCCTGCCTTTCCCTCTCCTGCTGCGCTGCTATAGTGGGCTTTTCGGCCTATCTTAGTTACTGTCATTTTAAAGTACTGAGTGGTGCTGTGGGGGGGGAGAGGTGGGGTCACAGTGGACTACTGTTTTGAGTGCTTATTTACTCAATTCATAGGATACCTGGGGGGGGGTTTCAGGAGGGCATTGTGGCTCCCACCATTGGCAAATATGTGTGGTAGGGGCTTGTGTCGGCTGCGTTGCTGGATCGCCTAGTGAAACCTAATGGCTCTGGGCGGTGTGTTGGTGTGGTTGGCGGCAGCCCTCATGGATGCTCATGAGACTATTTCAATTCTTATACCAATACATGGATGTTAATATATGTGGGTACATGGGAGGGTTTTTCTGAAGGGCATTGTGCTTTGGGTAACTGACATGTCTGTGCTGTCGTTGCCTGTGCTGGCTGCATTGTTGAATCGGATAGTGGCGCTTAATAGTGCCGGGCGATGCGGCTGGCATGTAACTGTTATATACTTCTTATCATTATAACTGTTTGGGTTGTGTAATTCATTATGCGGGGGGCATTCCAGGTCCGGCTTGGGATTTCCCTAGAGGTTAAAGTTATGGAATGGGTCCTCTTCCGGTTGGGGTTGGATGGGGACAGGGAGGGGGGTTTAGTTTTTTCTATAAAAATGGGGGTTAGTATGAGAGGTTTTCTTAGTGGGTTTTACCCTTGCTCTCTGGGAGCGTGCGCATATCTTGCATCTACTCTAATGGCTATGGCTAACAAAGTGATTAATATAATCTCCTGGAATGTCAGGGGTCTTAATGATAGCATTAAACATTCTTTGATCCTGAATCATTCCAGGAGATATAAGCCAGACATTTTGCTTCTCCAGGAAACCCACTTACACTGTGGTAAAATATTGGCCCTTAAGAAGTCACGGGTGGGGCGACATTATCATGCCACCTTCTCGACTCATGCGAGGGGGTCTCTGTTTTGATTAGTAAATCCTTAGAATAGGAATTGGTAGATATGAAGTCCAACCCCTTGGGCAGATACATCTTCTTGGACTGCTTGATTTCTGACATCCCGGTCATTTTAATGAATATTTACATTCCTCCACCTTTTGTGTCTGAGGTCCTACAGGAGGCTCTTCTATATGTATCTGCAAAGCCTGGTCACTGTCTTATTGCTATGGGAGATTTTAACATGTACATTGACACTGCTTTGGATGGGATGGGAGCCAGGTTGGGGGACTCTTTACCCTCTAGACTTAAGTTCTTGAGTTTTGTGGAGGATATAGAACTTACTGATGCATGGCGAACTCTTCATCCTAACATTAGGGAATATTCGTGTCATTCTGCCACTCATAAATCATTGTCTAGAATTGATCATGCATTTGTTTCCAACCATGCCTGGCATATGGTTGATAATTGTTCTTATTTACCTAGAGTGGCCTCGGATCACTCTCCAATAAGCCTATGCCTCCGTATGGGTAGAGATTTTTAAACTCCTAGTTGGCGACTTCAGCCATATTGGTTATCTGTTGAGCATATTGCTGCAGGCCACGAGGCAGCGCTGGCAGATTACTTCTGCACAGGGAGTGATCTGGGAGGCAGCGAAGGCTGTAGCACATGGTTCCCTTGGTTCATTAATTGCTGCACACAAAAAACGTAGAAGAGATAAAATAGACCAGTTGGGGGGGGGCTAAGGCGGCGGAAAGATTATACGTTGATAAGGGTGACACTATCTCGTATGACTCCTTCTTGCTTGCCTCCTCTGTATACAATACTGCGCTAATGGAGCAAAATATTAATTTCATGATGTTCCAGAAACAAAAAGAAAATATTTGAAAATGGGGATGGAGCAGGAAAACTTATGTCCCACTTGGTGGGAGCCAGAGAGGGCAGACGATGTATAACATCTATATATAACAAGGCAGGGGTTCTTGTACATGATGAAGTGGGCGTCAATGATGTGTTTGTAGATTTTTATTCTACTGTATATAAGACACAAGCCAATTCTACCATTCAGCAGGTGGAGGACTATCTGTCAAGAGTCTCTCTTCGGTCTCTGTCTGTTGACCAAAGATGGATGCTTGATTCTCCCATTCTGCTGGGTGAGGTTATGGAAGCCATTGACTCTCTACCCATGGGTAAATTCCCTGGGAGTGGTGGACTACCAGCTGAATGGTACAAGAGATATGCTGATACATTGGCTCCACAACTGCTTACTACTTTGTATGATGCTTTGGAGGTGGGTAGACTTCCATTGTCCCTTACTGAAGCAACAATAGTAGTGCTCACCAACTGCTAAGATCTTGACCGGGTCAGTCCGATAAGGGTCATTTGCACTTGAAAGGGGCACACAACAGGGATGTCCCTTCTCACCGGGATTGTTTGCACTGGCCATTGAACCACTAGCCAGCTTCATCCGTGCTGACCCGTTGGTGGAGGGATTTGTGATGGGCAGTAGGGAGGAGAAATTGGCACTATATGCGGATGATGTATTATTGTTTTTGGGAGCGCCCTCTAGATCTCTTCCACGTGTTCCACATCTGGTAAATTCCTACGGTACCTATTCGGGACTGGGAATAAACTGGGCTAAATCATCCATCCTGCCTGTAGATCTGGTTGTTAATGGGGGTCCTGTATTGTCTGCGCCTTTGAAATATGAAGACTCCGTGTAACGGTTTGTTCAACACTCAGACACAGTGTTTTAGGATAAAACACAGTTTTATTGAAAACACAAAATAATCAAGTACCCTTCACAGGCCTTGTTGTACCTCAGCAGGAACATACAGAGATAACACAGGTATTTGATGCATATGCCTACACAGGCCCAGTATAATAGGAAGCAAGAGAGGTCTTATACTGACACAAGTCAGGCAGGAAAGGGTGAATACCCAGAGCAGTAGTACAACATGAGTTAAAGTCCCAATAGGTGTAGTTAGTCTCTGTGTAGAGAAGTCTGTGGTGAGTTCTCTTAGTAACGCCCAGTATGATGGAATAGCAGCCAGTAGGAGACTGCAGTGCAAGAATGGAGACTAGAGCACTTGCAAACTGCCAGAGCAGAGCTGAGACCAAAACCCACTGCCGTGGTAGCAACATAGGCAACAATGATACTCTGCAAGAGCCAAATGGGAGTACAGCCAATGGCACACTGCCATAGCAGTAACGGAGGCAACAATGATATTCTGCAAGAGCTGAATGGGAGTACAGCCAGTGGTACACTGCCATAGCAGTAACGGAGGCGACAATGATACTCTGCAGGAGCTTAACGGATGGTTTGGCCTATGGCACACTGCCGTAGCAGTAAAAGAGGCAACACAGAGTTCTGCGAGAGTAACGGAAGGCACAACCAATGGCACACTGCCGCAGCAGTAACGGAGGCAACACAGAAGCTCTGCAAGAGTTAACGGAAGGCCCAGCCAATGGCACACTGCCGTAGCAGTAACGGAGGCAACAATGAAGCTCTGCGAGAGTTAACGGAAGTCCCAGCCAATGGCACACTGCCATAGCAGTAACGGAGGCAACACGGAGGCTCAGCAAGGGTTAACGGAGGACTCAGCCAATGACACACTGTCATAGCAGTAACGGAGGCAACACTGATACTCTGCCAGGCAGGACTCAGGCACAGCGGAAGTTAGAATGTCGCCCAAGCGACACAGCGATGCAAGAACAGGAAAGCCGGGTCGAATCACGGAGCAGGAACGTCAGACAAGCCGGGTCAGGTCACGGAGCAGGAACGTCAGCCAGGCCGGGTCGAATCCTGGAGCAGGAAGTCAGACAAGCTGGGTCAGGTCATGGAGCAAGAACGTCAGCCAGGCCGGGTCGAATCACTGAGCAGGAGACAAGAAGCAGAGTAGTCAAACGGGCCAAGTCGGTATACAGGAATTCAAGCAACTCAAGTAGGCACTGGTACTGGAACACCACGAAAGGGCACCGGATAGGTGCCAGAGCCCAGTATATAAAGGCCATACTAGGCGGGCCAAACATAGCTCAACCAATAGGAGCGCATCACAACAGAGACTGACAGAGAGCAGCATAGAGAGCATGGGCACGGTGATACTCCGTGAAGTATTTAGGGCTTCTGGTGACTGTATCAGCGGACAGTTATGTGAGAGACAATTTGGAGCCGCTAAATGATCAATTTCAGTGCAAAACTACATCTTGGCTTACACTGCCGTTCAATGTTATTGGTCGCTCTAACCTGATCAAAATGGTGTTTCTTCCATGATTTTTGTATGTTTTTCAGGGTTCCCCCATACCTATCCCTAAACAATATTTTACTGTAATTGACAAAATAATTAGGAATTTTCTTTGGTCAGGGGGCCCATCTAGGATTAAGTTGTCCACTCTTAAACGTCCAAAGAGCGAGGGCGGCATAGCCCTTCCAGATTTCTATAAATATTACCTGGCCTCACAGGGACAATTTGCACTTGCATATGTTCTACCTGATACTGTACACACCTTCCAAAAAATTGATGAATCCCTGCTCAAACCAGGTTATTCTTTAACACAAATCCCTTTGCTGGGTCCAGGCGTGCTTAGGGACCCCCCGTCACCTCTCGGATGGCCTGTAGCGCTTGGTCAATTATTCAATCTACTTCAAGCTTTGAGGCAAGGGACCCTGGTGTTCCCCTCTGGGGGTCGGAGGGGTTGATGCATCTTCGGCACTTGGAGTTTAGTCACTCATGGTCAACATATGGTATTTCTACACTTGGTCATATGTACCAGGACAGTGTCTTAAAAACTTTCGATCAGCTGCGCGAAGAATTCAGTGTTCCTACTACCTTCTTTTATTTGTATCTATGGCTGCGACACACTTTGAGTGCCTTGTGGGGTATTACCTCTCCAAACATAAAAGAATTTCCACTGGTTACATTGGCTAAAAAGAGACAGTCCCTTAAACCTGTTTCGTTAATATATACATGGTTAGATAATACTTCTGTGGTGGTGGAGGATAGACTCAGGCTTAAATGGGAGGCAGATGTGGGTGCCTTTGAGGATTATGAATGGGAAATGGCTTTGAGGAGTCCTGAATCTGTAGCTACTATGGCCAGACATCAGTTGATCCAACTCAAGATCTTATACAGATCTTATTACACTCCTGTGCATCTTTTTAAAATGGACAGGATGGATAGTGATCGTTGCAGAAGGTGTGGGGGGGCAGGCACCGCTTTCTTACACCTTTTGTGGGAGTGTCCTTTGGTTCGAGGGTTCTGGGTGGATGTTCTATGTACAGTGTCAGCTGTAGTGCAGTGGGATGTATCGCTTACCCCAAAGATGTGTGTATTTTCTATTCTCCCAGATCAGCTTCACTCAAACTTTCATACTGTATTAATTAGGGAATTGCTGGTTATGGCACGAAAGGTGGTAGCACAATCATGGATGTCAGAATTTCCCCCCAGGCATGATCAATGGATGGCCTTAGTGACCCATAACCTTCCTCATTATAAGGGACTTTACCTACACAGAGGTACCCCAAACAAATTTCACCAAATTTGGTGTTTATGGACTTCTTACTGTAACTCTAGAATTCTTTACCAATAAGGGCTATACGATGTATTCTCCTTCCAGGCTCTGCATGTGATTTCACTGGGGAATCTGGCTATCTATTTATTTCCTTATTTACTTATTTATATTCTTATATATATTCGTCAATTGATGCCTATGCTGTTATTTGATATTTTCAATAATAAGTAATGAAAGGGGTGCTGCGCTTGTCTTTCGGGGAGGGAGGAAGGGTGTGGGGGATGAGTCTTGTAAGGGATATGATTTGAGTTGGTGATGGGGTGGGGGTGCTTTTTTTTTGTTTAGGTTTAGTTTGGTTTTTTAGGCATAACAATTTAAATGGGACAGCTGTATCTCCATGTTATGATACCTTCTTGACTGTTTGCATTGTATCTTCCCTTTGATACATCATCTATGATTTTGTAATGTTTGTTTTTTATTACTGTCCTCTCAATAAAAATGTTTAAAAAAAAATTAAAATAAAATAAGCACACAGAAATGTTCAGTGAGTCTGCCTAATGCCTATATACAAAGCTTTCTGCATCGAAAAATGGCCATTTTATTTGTGGCACTGGCAGTGGGAATTTCAGGGAGAGTCAGTCATCTGCATCTGATGCACTCTGAGGCTGATTTAGTAAATGGGGCTATACTAGAGCACCCCAATGTACAACAGGGACATTTATCAAAATTGTCTTTGATTCAAATGGGGTTTTAATAATAATAATAATAATAATAATAATAATAATAATAATATATATATTGTGTGTTTGTGTGTGTGTGTGGGTTTGACAAATGACAAGAAGCCAAATAAATCAGAGAGCCTCCTAGTCCTGCTAAAGCACATCAGTGGTTACAATTCTAACCACTGTGAATCCTATTTGACCTGTCCCTCTAGTTCATTAAGAGCTCTACCAGATGAGATGCTCCTTCTTTCACACTGGGGATAGATTCTATCTAACCCTTGCCCTTCTGAGGTTTGTACTAACCTCCTGCCAGCTCTGGCTTTCTCTGAAAACATCTGTGTTTTATCCTCATTCTCCATCAAGAAGGAGTTGCACTGGAGAAAGTGAAGCACCAGAAAGCTCTTGATGTCAGTTTGCAGTACAATGCTAATAGTCTGAATGCCACTGACATGCAGTTTTATATGCAACAAGCACATTTATTTAACACTATAATGACCAGATTTGTGCACAACATATTTCCGAGGTTTAAAAGCTAAGGTGACAAGAAACACCCTTTAACCCATGGAATGAAAGACAGGTCTCCAAATATTGCAAGCACGTCTGATTTCAACTTGTGACATATATTGATTTTACATTTTCTATATCGCTGTATGACATTTACTGCAGCTTGTTATAGAAGGCAATTATCAGATACAAAGTTGAAACACTGCAGATCAATGCATTGAATTCCTCTCTAAAATGGAATGGTTTAAATGTTCCATTTAAATCAATGGGAGTGTTGATTTGTCCCCTATGGTACAGTTGGTTTACATGAGAATTACTCCAGTTCTTTATATGACATTATCCTCTATATGAGCTGCAATAAATATTAACACTTCCACTGGTACATTTATTGATGCTTTACTTTAGGAGGATGATTTATTAGTGAGAAATAGTGAGAAATAATTGATATTGACCTAAAACATTTTTATGACACTAAAGTATTGAACAGCATTTATTTTCTGATAAATAGACAACTCCAAGGAAGGTGTTAATTTGACAAGAGCATAATTTGTATTGTGTAAAGCCCAAGCTTGACCTTTTGTTTTAGCAGTTTTGCAGAACAAGGGTTATAGTGAAATAGATGCATGTTTTTTTTAGCATTTTCTCTGCTGAGTAAAAAAGTGATACTTTCATTACTTGCAGATTTTCATTCATAGGTTATTACAGTGGGATTTGGCGACTTCTTATTTGCCACCTGCATTGCAGTTGGTTTGTTTCTTCCTTTCTACTTAGTAAATCAGCATCAGTGTGTATCTACTGACATACTTAAATTGCTTCCTTTTTCTAATCTACAATTACACAAAACAACTCATATGATAAAAAAAATATGAAATCATGTTATGCTTAATGAATCAGTCCTTAACCATAGTATCTGCTTTATTCTGTTACGTACGTAAGCAGCTTCATAATTTTGTACCTAGTGAGTATGACAGTGAAATAGGGAAGTAAAACATGCTTATCTATGAGAAAATAAATGAGAGAGATGTATGAAACTGTTTCCATAAAAAATATGTTCAATGTCCTGCTTTTATGAACTAAATTGTAATACTTATGTGCAAAGCTTTTTTAATTTGAAGTGGATGCTGTGGACCTCGAACACCAAGGGGACGTGTTGGAGTGTGCAGTCATTTTAGGGCATACTATTCCTTAGTATCAGGGACTCAATATGAACAAACTATGATCAGAGGAAATGAGTGTGAAAATATCCTTTTCCTTACATATGCTATAGGGATTTCTTAAGAATTTTTTTGCTTAGATGTGTGCTTTAGGAGTTATGCATCAAACTGTTATGTAGCAACTGTATATAAGCACATGTGCAGATTTAGCACAATAACATAGTAACATATTAACATAGTTGATGAGGCTAAAAAAGAGATGAGTCCATCAAGTCCAGCCCATGCAAATCATCCCTGCTGATCCACAGGAAGGCAAAAAAATGCTGTCTGCTTTTAAGACCGCTATCATAATTCTCAGTATTTATCTGTGCTAGAAAGTTATCCATTACTTTTTTAAAGCAGTTACAGTATCTGCAAGCACATCAACCCAAGGCAAATAATTCCATAGCTTTACAGCCCTTACTGTAAAAAAATCCCTGCCTTTGTTTTAGTCAAAACCACCTTTCCTTTAGTCTTAAAGGATGACCTCTCCTTCTTATCTCAGAGCTTTGAGTAAATAATAAATTGAAGCTTTCTTTTTATTGACTTCAATTATATTTGTAAATTATAATATTATCACCCCTTAGATATCTCTTCTCTAATGTAAGCAAACCCAGTTTAGCAAGTCTCACTTTATAACTCAGGTCCTCCAATCCCTTTATCAGTTTTGTTTCATGTCTCTACACTTTTTCAGGTTCAATAATGTATTTTTTAAGAACTGGTGCCCAAAACTGTACTCCATATTCTAGATAAGGCTTTACCAAGGATTTATATAGAAGTAGAATTATATTAGCATCCTTTGCATCTACACCTCTTTTTATGCAGGATATTATCTTATTTGCTCTTTCAGCAGCTGTGAAGTCTAACATCTATCAGTACTTCTAAATCTATCTGTAATGAAGATTCCACGAGTAATTTCTTATTTAGTATATATGTAGCATGTTTATTTCTACAGCCCAAATACATAACCTTACACTTATTCTACATTAAAGGTCATCTGCCACTTTTCTGCCCATTCACTCAGTTTATCTAAATCCCTCTGCAGAGAAAAAAAAACATCCAGCTCTATGCATTTCTTTACACAGTTTAGTGTCATCAGCAAAGATTGAGATACTAGTTTCAATGTCCACTTTTAGATAATTAATAAACAAATTAAAAAGTACTGGGTCCAATACTGAACCCTGTGGCACACACTTTAGACCTACTTGAAAAGGTTCCATTTACAACAGCTCTTTGCCATCTATCATTTAACCAGGTCTCAATCCATGTACAGATTTCACATTCCAAACCAAAACCTTTTAATTGATGCAGTAACCTGTTGTGTGGAATTGTACCAAAGGATTTTGCAGAATTCAAATATGCTATATCAACAGCAATTCCCTTATCCAGATTACTACTTACCATTTTGTAAAATCCAAGTAAATTAGTCTGAAATTATAAGTTCTTTATAAAGCCATGCTGGCTCCTACTAATAATATTGTTTGTCTTCATATAGTTCTGAATACTATCAGATAGTAACCCTTCTAACATCTTACCCACTATGGAAGTCAATCTCCCAGGTCTATAATTTCCAGATTTTGCCCCCTTTTTGAAAAAATGGTACTACATCGTCTTTCCTCCAATCACAGGACACTATGGCTGATGTGAAATATTAAGTGTTTTTGCTATTACTGAACTAAGTTCCTTAAGTACCTTTGGGTGTATACCATCAGGTCCAGGTGCTTTATTCATCATAATATTTTACAGTCTCTTTTGGAGTTTGTCCTCTGTAAGCCATGTACATGATGAAGGAAATTCTCTGGTTTTGTCTGTTTGCCCATATTCTACCATTATTGCTTGTTTGAGGTGTCAGCCATAGCCTTATCATCACTAATCAATTCACCTGTCTCCGGAATTAAGAGGACCAATGTCAACTTTAATCTTTTTGTTATTAATATAATTGTAGAATTATTTAGTATTTGTCTTGGTCTCTTTTTGCAATACTTCTCTCATTTTGAATTTTAGCTAGCCTAATTGCTTGTTTTCAGATTTTATTACATTATTTATATTTTTTAAATGATGAATCTGACCCATCTGACATAAACATTGTCACTATGTAAAGATGTCTGCGCCGTTTGCTGCCGGTCAGTCCGGGAGCAGTGTATAATTCTCATTAACGCGGTAATAATTCTGGCGACTAGTGCTACTGAGCAACTAGTTGCCAGATGGGTAATTTTTTAGGTCCATGTTTGTAAGGGGTGGTAGTTCCGCTTTAAACATATCCTATGATTCTTGTACATTTTTATCTTTGAAGATTCCATCCCACTACATATCTTTTAATAGTGCTTTTAGCTTTGTAAAATTAGCCTTTTTAAAATTGAATGCTTTGGTTAACACCTTGCATTAAATGCATTACACTCATTTAATTTATTCCCATTGCATTGTCTTAATTGTATATCCTTCAGAAAATGTCAGGTAGCATGTCATTATGATTAAGCACTCGAAAGACTCATACAATATTCACTAATACAAAAATCTATTTTTTTTAAACTCCTCGATTCTGCACATTGGAAACCTATCTCCAGTACTGTACTGGTTTACATTGGTGTATCTTGCCTATCATGTCCACATCTCAAAAACTGTAGTTAGTGCATTTATCATCAGGAAAAACTATTTTGCATCACAAATCTCTTAATCATTAATGTTAACTTGCATTTTTATAATGACAGCTTTAAACCAGTGCTACATTTTGAGTTCTCCAATGCTTTGTTTTACCATTTGCTAAAGGGACCGTTAGCATCCAAGGTTTAAAGCATTAAAGTAATATATCATCCTACTCTATTGAATTCATTTTATATTTATTGCATGAACACGCATGCACACATACACATGCTTGTATGCATACATGCCTCATGTACGCACACAAACACACATATACATACACAAGCGTATACACAAAAATGTGTATTTGTGCATAGTGCACTATATAATTGTTAAGTACTGTGTGTTTACATTCTTCTTTCTATTTGACAGAGCAAGACCCAAAGTACAATACAATGGATATGCTGGCCATGAAAACAGTAATGGACAAGCTTCATTTGAAAACCCTATGTACGATACAAACTTAAAACCAACAGAGGCAAAAGCTGTTAGATTTGACACTACATTAAACACAGTTTGTACAGTGGTATAGCCTTTGGTGCCCAATAAGACTGATTCATAGCCATACCTCTGATGGACAAGCAGAAATTCCCTTGGTGCCCTAAACCAATATCTCTACTAGTTTTGGCTTTCCTGCTGTAATCTTTAATACCATCTATCAGCAAACAATACATGCCTCTAAAGTTCCTGGCTCAGATAAGTTGAGTCTTCTGAAGATCAAATGAAGAATGTTCCTTCATTTACAATGGGATAAAAAATGCCTGGCTGCAACTGCTTCCCACCAAGGAACACTTCAGGAAGACTGCCAAGTCATGCCACTTTGTCATTTTAATGCCTCATACTTTGCAATTTGTATGTGGTTGGATGCCTTTCATTGCAATACTTTGGGCACTTGGATAAATCCTTTGGGTATTGTGATAAATGATAGCACCACAGTATGCTTTTTTATATCCCAATGAACGTGAATGTTGTGAAGAAATACAAACTTCCCTTTGAAGGAGAGGACATACTTACATGTGGTTGCAAACACATTCAAATGCTTTACCAGTAAATCAATGAAACTTTGTGACCGTTAAAGCAACCAGATATTTTAGACACTATTTTGTGCACAGGGTGGTTTGCTAATTTTTTCATTCAGCTAATGTTGCAAAATATAACTGCACAATTTTTTTGCACTAGTATGATTGGAATGACTGAGAACCACAACATAAAAAAACAGGGTTTTTTATGAAAATGTTCCTATTGTTTAAATTCACTTGCATTTGTCACACATTCCATAACACATCAGGTTTTGTTCTAGATCATAATGCTTCATTATTTGCTTACAAAGAGAAACTATGTTTCTCTCCATTTTTATTACAGAAATATTTACATCATAAAATAACATCTGACACTCCATACACAATCAGCAGTCAATTTTTGTACGATATATATTTTATGTCTTATTTTCTTAAAAAAACAAAATAAAAAACAGGGTTGTTGGTCATTAAAATTTGTACCATACAATTAAATAGTGGGTGTTTGACAAATTGTGACTACTTATTTATTTAAAAAAATATTGGCTTTGATTTTTAATTCTATAAAACAGGTGTTCCTGTTTGCATTTTTCTGCTGTTTGTTTGATACTAAAACTCTATAGGTGTTTCAATTCAAGGAAATATATTACAACATTATAATCTGAAAGTGAATTTGAGAACAAAATGAATGGTGTTATATACTGGGTGCAAAACCAGGACAAATCCAGGGCAAAACAATACAACTGCAAAAGTGGAGCAATTTTAGGGCAAGGAAAACTCGCCATATACATTTTGTTATTTGATACATAAGGTGCAATTTTTTGTTCTGTAATTGTTCCATGTTTATTTTGATCATATGATGCAAATTTTTCTCCCTGACTTTGCCCTAGTTTAACTTTAGTACATAACAAGTCTTGAATTGTTTTTAATAAGACTGAGCACTTTGAACATTTAAATTTGCAAACACTATTTAAACAATTCTTGGTTAAATTGTGCAATATTTGCAATTATATATATATATATATATATATATATATATATATATATATATATATATAGCAATTTATTAATGTTGAGTCAAAAAAGGTTTTAAAAGGTGAGAAATAGAAAATACAGTAATAATATTCAGTCCAGTACAGATCAGACTAAACAAATTACATGCTGAGAAAACAACATCTGTATCTCTGTGAAGTTCTCCTATCAATGGAAATTTCATGTGATTTAATTTTAATAACCTGACCTCATTCTACAATAGTGATTTATGCTTTTTCAGAGATGCACAATACAAAGTCACTAACATCCTAATATATTGTAAAATGTTATATCTATGCAATGAAAATATGTGACTCTGGCGGAAATTCACTAAGTGGTGATAAAGTGGAGATGACTTCTCCACTTTATCACTTCTCCAATTTCTATGTTATTCTGTGGAGCCTATGCACTAAAATGTATTCATTTTTGGTGATCTTAATGCATATACTCTGTAGAAAACATAGGAATTGGAGAAGTGATATCACTTGAGAAGCCATCTCCACTTCATCACTACTCTATCACCAACTAAAGAATCTACCCCCATGAGTCAACCAAATGTATATCTATCTATAGCTATATATATATAAATATATATATATATATATATATATATATACATGCTCTATTTTTGTGGGTTGTTAATGTTCTGAATGTAGCCATATTTGTAGAATGGTTCATCAAACATTAATGTATAACACTTTTAGCAAGCAGAAATAGAATAGGTTTAACTGATGAACAATTTAAATTACCAATAGAAAACAAAAATCTTAATTTTTTCTTTTTCCCCTACTCCAATGTTAGGCCTTATTCTTTTGTTCTAATATTCCTTTTATTCCAAAAAATGGTTACCTCTGAATTTTAATAAATCTCTTAACATATTTCTAGGTTTCAATCAGCCAACATAATCATGATTATGATGGATTTTTAAACATCTCAGACAGATAAAGTCTTATTGCAAATAAAAATGTGCATTCCATCTAAAAAGTTCAATTGTTTCAAAAATGATATGTATTTCTATAGGCACTTTGTTTAGACCCCATTTTAATTTTTCAAACGCATCAGCAAAAACGTATTGCAAAATGAATGATGAAATAAACACTATTTTTGCAATATGTGATTTACCTCTCAGCAGAAGTGGCAGGGACTAAAACAGTAAATAAATGTAACAATTTTTGAGATAGCTACATGGCTAATTTAAGGATTAAATGATTCTGAACCATGTAACTAGGTACAGAAAAATACAGATGGGTCAATTGCTTCTTATCTGCTTTCAGATTCTATGTTTCAATGTTTTCTTTCTGGACTTGCATTTTTAAAAGTAATTTTGTTAAATGTGGCCCTAAATAATTACAGGGTCAGAGCAATGACAAATATATTGAATATACTGAAACTTAATAAGAAGTGGAAACACAATGAACATGTAGGTTATAGAAATATTTTTGCCTTTTAAGGACAAGAGGGGGTATGCAAGGCATTGCAAAACAATGTGGGACACACCCATTTGGTTCTTAAAGGGTTATGTTACTTAGATCTATAAATCTGCCTGTACTGTACCTTGTGGTATGAATTAAGATGTATCCATATGTTAGAACCAGAGGGGTATGCATACTGTAACAAAACTAATCAGTATTTTAACTTATAAACAATCTGCTTTTACTATGTCAATATCTGTATTGTTAGGCATACAATTATATACCTGAATTTGTGTCATATTTTGTAGAAATTCCATTTGAGAAACAAATAGATCAAGTGCCTATATTGCTGAACTTATATGTTAGTTAAGATGAACAAATATAAAAATCATACAAGTTTCAATTTGTTGAAGACAACCATATGCTGTTTTGGTGTGTGCATTTGTATCCATGGGGAATATGTCTATGGGAAGGCCTTATAGTTTCCTTTATTTTGATTACATCAAATATATAGACCTAATGTACTGAACGTTCTTGTTTTCGGAAACTGAATTTCCACAAGCACAAAAAGGTTGATGTTCACTGGCTCTTATGTATCAAGATAAAAGTTATAGAAATCTGAGACAAAACAATCGCACGTTATGTAGCAAGTAAAAAGCCAATTGAAATCAATGGTTTTTTTTTTTTTTATATATATAAAACACAATTGGATTCATCCAGCTTAAATAAACTGTTGTCTTGATACATATGCCCTAACATCTCTATAGGGAAAATGTTCAAATACAATTCTGAGCAACAATTAGAATCAATTGTCTAACCCCACATCTGCATAACATTTTACTATGCTGTAAAGTCTACCCTTAATACTGTTCTATGCCATGTTTAATTCCGTGAGTAAAACAAGATATAAAGCAAACCGTGCAACTGTAAGCCATTTTACTGTGCTTGGCATGTTTATGGACTTGCTTATATTAAAGTCTTAATGATGAAGGATTGTGTGCACTGGTATGCACTAAAGCACTCATGCACTCTAGAGCTGGGATAGACAACCCTGGTCCTCAAGCGTTAACAACAATTCATGTTTTCAGGATATCCCAGATGGAATACGTGTGGACCGATTAGTGTCTCAGTCACTTTAATTGGTCTGTGTGTGCTCATTCAGGGATACCTGAAAATATGCACTGTTGGTAGTTCTTGAAGACCAGGGTTGGCTACCCCTGTTCTAGAGCATACCATATTGTGCTGTTCTCCATGATGAATCATTTTCTCTATAGAACCATGCATTAATGATCTTTTAGCATGACATAATAAAGAGGTTAACACCTATCTTAATCAATTAAACAATGCACTTTAGAATCTATTTATCCATCTATCAATATAAAAGCCGTTTTCTAGAATAATATTTTTTTCTGAGGTAGTTGAAGAAAAACAAACTATATAAAACACTTTTTTTGAATTAATTTTACATTTTTTTTCTTGAGATTATTAGAGCAATAGAAAAAAATCCAGACTTCTATTTCTATAATCTTTTGCTAACCATCTTTATTATTGGCTTATCTGGAATATTGGGCTGTACATAAAAAGTTAAAAGCCCAATTTAATTTAATAGGAATCCTTTTTGTTCCATAGGTTGCAGTTGGTTTACTGCAGAATAACTCCAGCTTGATTGTATAAATATGTGACAAGATACTGTGGAAGAGGAGCAATTCTGGAGAAAACCAACTGCACCATACAGTACAAACTAAAATTCCCCAAATCCCCATTGATTTAAATGGGGCTGTTAACCCCTTGAATGTTAGAGATATTTTCAAGTTATTGCAAAAATGATGGAGACCTTTTTAGTATTCCAGGGATAAAGAGTTCAATTTAAGTCAATGTGAAGCTGTATTTGTCCCCTGTGGTACAGTTTGATGAATTGTGAAATGCTTCTCTTTAGCTTCTTGAATGGCCCAAAAGTATATAATTATAACTATTAAAACGTATTCAATTGGAATTTTTTGACATATTGCATCTTTGCAGAAAAAAAGGGTGTTATGCTCTTAATTTGCAAAGTAATGCACACCCAAATTACATGTATATCAAAAGTGAAACAGGTTATCTCTTCATGTGCACCTGACTCTTATTGGTATACAAAATTATATCCAGTAGCCACAACAACAAAAAGTACCAATTCATATGTTTACAGTGAAAAGAGGAACAAAATGTAGGTATGGGTGAAAATGCATGTTTTCTCAATTTGGGAATTTCTGATAGCCCTTTGAGTGCCAGAGAGGTATACAAAGCATTGCAGTGCAATGCATTAAATATCGACCTGGAAGCGTTCATTTAAACCTTTCTGCTCTCCACAGGAATTCCTGTGGTAAGCAAAAAGTACAAAATGTATCCTATTTGTACTACTGTTCCACCTATTGAGCTGGTGCAGATAGAAGTTTCACCATTGTATTAGGAAAGTTAGCTGTTGTGGTAATACGTTTCTCCAATGCTAAAATATGGCTAATACTTTTTTTGCACTATTGACTTCAGTGGGGTAAAATCTTGAGGCAAAAACAGAACTTTCAACAAAGGTTGTTCAGAAGGCAAAATAGTTCCTAGATTTATTTGTATTGACCTTAAATCCTATATAATAATTCATTAGGATGTTTGTCAGAAGCCGTCATGCACAGTAGAGACTGCGCGCATTTGGGCACTCTCTACTGCGCAAGACTACATCTCGTGAGTGAGGCGACACAAGACTGCATCGCGTGGAGCAGTGAGGTAGTGGCCTCTTAACCCTTTGATTGCCAGAGGGGTACGCAAAGCATTGCAAAGCAAAGCAATGCATTGCGTACCCCTCTGACACTCAAAGGGTTAACATTACCGGGACCTTGGCCCATGTACACAGGCTTTTACACTAGTATATTTATAAATGATAATCATATCACTCCATGGACATCTTCTCTAATGTAAACTAATCCCATTTTGTCAGTCTCTCTTTATAACTCAGATCCTCCAATACTTTTATCAGGTTTTTTTACCAGTTCAATAAAACCTTTTTTTAAGAGCTGGAGCCCAGAACTGTACTCCATATACTAGATGAGTCCTTATCAAGGATTTATATAGAGGTGCATCTATACCACATTTTATACAGGATAGTACCCAATTTGACTCTTACAGAGGTTGAGTGAGAATGCACTCTGCTGTGAATTTTATTGCCTATCAGTTCTCTTAAATCTTTCTCTAATGAGAGCCCCCAAGTAATTTCCAATTTAGATTATATGTAACATGTTCATTTCTGAAGCCTAAAAACCTTACATTTACCTATATTAAATCTCACCTGTCCATTCAGTCGGTTTATCCAATTTTTTCTGCAGAGAAATACATCATGCTCTTTATGTATTTCCTTACAAAGTTTAGTGTCCTGAGAGACTAATTTTAATATCAATCTTTAGGTCAGTGTAGTTCCACCACCCCCACCCCCCACATAAAGTTTTTCCCATGTATTCCCATGGTTATAAAGTATAAAATATAGTGTGTTAACTGCATGTTGTCAGCCTGTGCTTGAAAGGAAAAACAACTGAATTTTCAATACAAGCTAGAGTAGCCATACAGGCTGAAAGGGTGAGCTAGAGTTGCTTGATAGGAGTATTGGTCATAGCCAGATGTTCTGTGGGTGTGGGTGAGAAGGGAGAAAGAAGCATTATAAAATAGAAATAATAGTCAGACAGCTAGGTGATCCTCCCTACCCGAGCTAGCTGGCTGAGATTGAGACTCTACTGAGAGAGAGTTGTCTACTATGCAGACACACACACACATATATAGATTCATGCTCCTACATTCCCATAAACAAGAAGGGCAATCATGTAATGAGATGTGGTGGTGCTGCTCTAGCATTATCCCTTTGAGTGCCAGAGGGGTACGCAACGCGTTGCACACAAATGTGTTGTGTGTCCCTCTGGCACTCAAAGGGTTTAAAAAATAACACTGTAGTCCTTGGGAGAGAAAGACAAAGCTGCTGATTTATTGACATGTGAGTGATAGTCAGACAGGAGAACCAACACCTGAGCTGAGACTGAGAGTGACAGAGACAGAGTATAGAGAAAAAGACCTACAACAAACATTATTTTCAAGTTGAAAATGGGGGCAGGGAAAAGAAGTAGGAGGACTGCATTGATTTGTTGTTTGGTAATAAAGCTAAAAACAAAGACTAAATATGATCTTCCTCCTTCAAAATTTTATGTAAAAGGCATATGAAAAGTTCCACCAGTAGTTTTACTAAGCCTTTTAACACCCAAGGTGAGGATAAGTCATATTCTAGTGTTGTTGTCATAGTAGAGGAGGTTTTAGCAGTGAGACCAACTGTTGCATCAGTCAGTGACTGTAATACCCTGCTGCAAGCTAGAGGTCAGTGTTCTATAAATTCCCCTATTGTAAAAAGTAAAAATTTTAAGACCTTAATTAAATATAAAAATATGAATGTAGTGAGAGAAAGTGGATGTTGATGTTCAAGACTTAATTATTGATGATATTGATTTAGAATATGTCAGTTCTTCTCCCTTTCTTCTTCTGATAGAGATGAAGTAACAATTGAGAGCTATGATTATATGTTAAACAAATTAGCTGTATCTGAAAGGAAACAATAACATTTTCCACAGCTAAAAAGGAGTAATGTCCCTGGTTACAAACATTTTGAGAGATTGACTGGAAAGTCTGTTCAAGTAAACACACTAAAAATACACAAACATTATCTTAATCATCATCATCACTAGCAGCAGCAGAAGCATCACCACATCCATTTACACTCATGAATGACTAAACGGAAACACAGGTCAATATCCAACACCCTAGTTATGAGTGTTTTGGTTGCTGTTTGGGCCACAGCTACCTACTGCTACTACCAGTGCAACTTCAAAGCCCTGTGGCAGTAGTATTTCCTCAGAAATACTGCTGTCTATGAAATATCTAATATGAAAATTCTTCAACTTATGATCCAAAAGTAAACATTCCATGCAAGAGCATAAACACCTTCCCTATCTTTACAGTGTGAGTCCCTACTAGCCTGCTAATAATTTACTCAAGGGTTATATTGCTGTGTCAGACTCAGCCTTTTTTCAAAGCTTTTAAACATTCTCAGGCCTCAGCCTACTGACAGGTTTATCAAAGCTCATGTTACTACAGGATTCATCCTGCTAACAACTTTTACTTTCAGTCTCAGGATTTCACCTCTTCACAGCTCATCACAACAGCACTAGATTTACAGCAGAAATTCTTGCTGCCATAGAAATAAATAGATGGAAATATTGGCAATATAAAAAAGTAGCAATGTTATGTATATATGAACAAACAGCAAACTGTGTTTATTCCACAAAAAATCTGAGTGGGGGAAAAAAGCAAGACATTTTACCCATTCCTGATTTTAATCCCTTTAATTGCAAAAGATGTCCACCATGTAAAGCTGCACATATTTTTAAAATAATAGCCCCTTCCACTTTATATTTAGTGTGTATGTTATTTCATTTTTACATTGTTTATAGTTGTTTATCAATATCACACTGCCAAAAATTATAACAAAATCTGTCAATTTCTGTTCCTTCTTTAGTCTTCTTTTTGCTCCCAGCTATGCAGAGCACAGGGCATTCTTTTTTGGTTTAAAAATTCCTGAGTGGGCCCATATGTATAAAAGTAATACAGTTTTGAAACAAACCAACTGCTTCGTGTGGGAACAAATAAAATCTCAAAATTGGCATAGATTCAAATGGAGTTTTTACCCATGAATACTAGAGGAGCCTTCAATTCATTGTGAAACAATGTTTTAGAGAACTCTCTACAATTCAAAGGGTTAAAAGCCCAATTTTAATGAATGAAAAGTTGTATTCACCCCCTGCGTTGAAGCTAATTTGTCCTGAATTTCACCATTTCATTTTTTTACATATGAGCAATGATTCCAAAATGCTGATAATTAACACCTTTGGTAATAACTAAATAAATGTAAAAATATTATGTTTATGGGGTGACTTACATGTTTTTAGAGGCTTACACAGCATAGTGAAGAAGAATGAGTTGAAACCATCTCTAAAATTCAAGGGGTTAATACATTTGCCTGACAAAAATCCTAAATTAAATCAACATAGTAGGAGTTGTTAATATAAAATCTATTTTACATAAATCATTAATTACTGACAGAGTACGGGATATATATATATATATATATATATATATATATATATATATATATATATATATACATATATATATATATATATATATAAAATCATCGGCAACAGCCATTGTTGATCCACTGCCGGATGAAGGCCTCCTCAGCAAGCCTCAAACAAATTCAGTCCTGTGTCTTTTGTTGCCACTGTGTATCAACAAATTTGGCAATTTAATTTACCCATCTTGTCTTTGGTCTTCTTCTTGAGCTTTCAGTATGGAGTGTACTCCATTCAAAAATTAGTTTTGTCTTCTTCCTATGTAGCCAACTGGCCTGCCCATTTCCATTTCAAGCACTTTAGTCTTTCAATGATTTCATAGACCTTTTCTGACAAGTCCATGCACACATTTTTTCAGTCTCTTTTTGTTATGTTTAGAATTCCCCAATCCATACTTCTCTGCATAACCTTAGGTTTTTGTGTGGTTTTGACTTTCAGTGTCCAGGTTTCATAGCCATACTTAAGGACTGTGAGGACACATTGGTCAAAAATATTTCACTTCAAGCAGAGTGGTACATTTGTACTACTAGGTTTTCTAAATGCTTGCCATCCCAATTTTATTTGTTACTCAATTTCCATCATGGTCTTTCCATCTGTTTACATTTTCTGTCCAAGGGTAACATATTGTCAACTTCTTCTAGTTCTTGTCCATCTACTGTGATTTTCTTTGGTATGATAAATTTGGTAAATATGTCCTGTTTTGTTGATACTGATCTTCAGACCAACATTTTTGCTTTCCTGTTGTAGCTATTCAATGGTGGAGATTCACTAAGCAGTGCTAAAGTAGTAATAAAGAAGTGAAAAAGTGGAAATGACTTCTCCAGTTTATCACTTCTACAGTTCCTATGTTATTCTATGGAGCCTATTCATTAAGATCTATAAAGTAGAAGAAATGTTATTGCATAGGATCTATAGAATAACATAGGAATTGGAGAAGTGTTCTTCAGGATTACTGGCATAGAGAATTATATTGTCTGTAAAACATTAATGGGTAGTCTTTTTTTCCCCCAATTTGGTTTGTGGAAAATTTCTTCTGAATAAGTAGACAATAGTTTTGGGGAGATTTAGTCTCTTGTCAAACCCCTTTTTCTATGTTGAGTAGGATTTTACCATTGTTTGTCCTGTACTGATGTCGTTATATTTTCGTGTGTTGATTGGAGGAGATTGATGTAATCTCTATTCCTTTGCTGATGAAGGCATCTGCTATTGCTTGCTTTTTTACTTAGTCAAAGGACTTTTTCATACAACAAAGGCTATACATAATGGGAGGTTGTATTTATTATGTCACTCTAAAACTTTTTGCACTGTCTGAATATGTTCCATTGTACTGAAACTGATCCTAAAGCCTGCATGTTTAGATTGTGCCCGTTAAGTATTGTGTCTATTCTTCTTAGTACTTTTGTGAAAACGAAAACTTTGCAGACTACTGGAAATAGGCTTATTGGTTAGTAGATTTTTAGATCTGACTTATCACTTTTTCTGCATTTTCCATGCTTCAGCCACTTTGTGGAGTAGTAGGTATTTTGAAAATAGTTTAGCTAGGGCTTTGAATGATGGTTGACTTCTTACTTTTAACATTTCAATAGTAACTTTATCAGGTCCATCTGCTTTGTCATTTTTCATTGATTTCATTTCAACTTCTACGTATTCTACCAAAACTTCTGACACAGCTTCAGTGTCTGGCACTCCATTCAGCTGGTGTCCTTCAATCTCATTAAGATTTGAATAAAGTTCTTCCACTATTTTTATTGTTTGTTGTTGAGTTTTTGCTGTTGTACCATCTTCAAGCTATAATGCAAACTTTTGGCTCCTATGTGGGCCATCTTTTGTTTTACTTTGTTTATCCCTTGTGTTTATTTATGGTCTTTCACATTTCTACATATTCCACCCTGTTTCTAATATTACTGTTTTGCTTCATGTCTCTTCTCTTTTTCATCATAGAAACTGTTTTTTTTTATATTTGGGTTGGTTTTTCTTGTTTTACAATAGGCGCAAGGGCATGAGCAGTGTCTATGATAGTCTCAATAACTTTTTCATTGTGGGCTGAAATGTCTGTTTCTGGAAGTTCTTGCAGCAAACTGAGGCAATTAGAAAGTTCTGTGTCAGAATTATTATGATTTTTCAATAGCTGGCTAGTGTTGATTTTCATGTTTGTTGACTTGATCATTTTCTTTCTTTCTTTCTTTTTTTCTTGCAGTCAATTTTGATTTTTGCTTTCACTAGACGATGGTCACTTCCAACTTTCAAATAATTTAAGACTGAACAGTCAGTGAATATAATTTTATTATTTGCAAGAATTACATTGATTTCAATTATATTGACAATAGCAATTCGATCAGTTGGTTGTCTCTGTTGTCTCTTTTTCCAGTTCCTTGTGGTCTGATCAATTTTTCACCATTTTGGATCTTATATTGATCTTGTATTGAAATCTACCATTATAAATTTGTAGTGCTAATTGTCCTGGTTGTAGAGGAGCAATACATCATCATAAACCTCTTCAACTTCATCATTACTGTGGCTAATTATAGGTTAATACACTTGAAAGATTTGAAAACATAGTGGCAGTTTAGTTTGATAGCACAGGACGTTATTCTTCCAGAAATACATTCTACTTTTACGACAAAGTCTGTCAGTCTTTTGTTAATCAAGAATCTGACTCCTCCACATTGTTTGTCATTTGTTACTTTACAGTAAAGTCAGTGTCCATCTTTTTTACGAGTCTCACATAAGCCGACAATGTCCCAACTGATGTCATTTAGTTCTTGTACTAGTTCCCCTTAGAGTGAAACCATACTCATAGATTGAATGCTAAGATGTCCAATGTCTAAAGACCAAATGCAGCCTAATAGAATCCGGTAATTATTAGCTCCCTCTGCCATTGAGCTGGTCTTGCCAATGCTGTAGGAAGTAGCTTGCAAGTCTCTGAAGAATAAGGATCGTTGTTTTTGTTGTGGTCATGCTGATGTAATGGACTATAATCTGCCACTCTGATCAAGTGTGGGTTGGCAGATTTAAAAGCATCAGTTGTGTAATAACGTAATACAATCTCTGAAGTCCTGAGGGGTGCCCAGATCAGTCCTTCTGCCTTTGCAATGATGCAGGTTTTCATTATCTCTTTACAGGAACACATGTAAATCAATCAATGGCTCATTCATTCTGAAGGACCAAACTGCAGTAAAAACATTCACTTGTGTTTAATTGAGGAACCCCTGAACACATAAACTGTGTGGGAGGCTTGAGGACTGGTTTAAGTGACCATAGAGGCACATTTTTGTACATTGTATTTAGATTATTTTACATTGCATCTTTTTTAAACTTTTTGCACAATCCCCGATTTCAAAGTCCAGACAGAAAGGTCTCCGAACAGAACTGTAGAAAAAAGTTGCAGATTGATTAAAAAATGGTATAGGCAATCCAAAACTACATATTAACTCCTTACTAATGCATGACATGCCAGGACCGTCAAGTCGGTCCAGACTTTAAGGACTGGTGATAGTCCTGGCACGTTAAGGAATTCTGGGATGGCAATGTGGGTACATAATGCTCTGCCATCCCAGAATTTGTTGTGAAGGAAAAAAAGTGCTGTGTTTCTTAAAGGCTGCCCATAGCCATATGACCCCGTTGTTAAAGGGTTAAACACTTGAAATAAAAGTGTCCAAAAGTATCATTCAATTAAATGGAACTCTTATCCCCTTGAATGGCAGAGCGGTTTCCAGTGAATTTCTTCCTAATTAAGTCAAGGGACTAAACCTTTGAATGCCAAATAGGTGTCCAACACATTGCTTTACAATCCATGGACACTCCTTTAGCACTTAAAGCATTAAGAGCTAGATTATACTGCAGGTGATAAATGTTGACACCCGTTTTATCAAACATTTTTCTATTGAAGTCTATGGGGAAACCTGAAGATAAAAGCAGTGATAAAATTAGCACCTGCAACAGAATCCAACCCTAAAAGCATGGCTTAAATCATATATTTCTTTCCTATGGCACAGTTGGATTGTGGCAGAATTGCTTTCATTTTCTTTGTCGATGATTCACAGCATTCTTTAACCCATTGCATGCCAGAGGGGTACACAACACTCCCTGTTTACATCAAGATTGTCCAAAGTTACTACCCAGTTTAACAGCTTATTTTGATGGTTGAAATACCAGGGGCACCAAAAGATGGATGTATGTTGTTTACCAAAGGTTCTCAGTCTGTATTAAATAGATAGTAATTTTCTGAATATGTATCTTAGTAAATTGGTGTTAGGGAGACAGAAGAGAAATCAGTTACTATGATTGTCAGTATAACTTTTAAAGCTTAACTCTTTGAATGCTGATGTATTAATCTAAAACCGTTGATGGATATTGGTTGCTGTTTACATGGGAATTACAAGCAGCTAAAATGAAGTAGGATACTAGCGGAGAGTGACTTGCACTGATTTAAATTGAGCTTTTAACCCATTGAATGTTAGAGAGGTTTTCAGGTCCAGATTTGTTAATGGGTCAACAAGGCATTGGCCTAGGGTGCCAGATTTTCAGGGGCACCTGGCAATGACTCTGTCATGCCCACCAGTCTGCCCACTTTAGATTAAAATGTTATTAAATGCATATGGTCACAGCATGTGGCATGCCTGCAAGGACACTTGGTTTCAATTTAAATTAGTGACTCACCGTACTGGTACCTGTACCTCCTCTACCTTGTTATTCACTACATTTTTGTTGCTCCCTTGACCTGCCACATCTGATTTTTTGGCTGCGATGTGACCGTTATGACATCAAATCTCGTGCTCAAATGCAGCCTCAAACTACACTCTTCATGGGGTGCAATTATAGTGCAGAAACCAGCTACACACATAGATTTTTCACTGCATAGCTGTGAGCAGGGTGGATAGCAGTGAGAAAGATTAGGCTACACAAATAAAAGTCATTGGAGGGCAGGTAGGTGGCAGCAGCAGCCCCTCCTTAGCCATGCATGTATATATTTTGTGTGTGTGTGTGTGTGTGTGTGTATTGCAGCTCAGAATTTTATGCAAAATAATAAATGTTTGCCCCATCCCAATTAACCCACTCAAGAAGTTTGTCTGCCTTACAGAGTGGAAACAGGTGAGAGAAAAATAGTATAAACATTCAACCATTTTATAGGCTCTTCTATGGCTGTTGTCAATTTTAATAAATATGTCAGCTGTATATAATGTTCTCTTCATGCTGTAAGAAGCATGCCAGTTGAGATTGTGTGCAGCCCCCAGCACATCACTTGTTCTCTCTCATGGTGGTATAGGGAATAGTGTAATTCTAGGTAATCAGAATTGCAGGTGAAATGGAATTTTACATTGGGCCCCACAGTACTGGCTTATTTCCTATGTTCATTCAACTTTTGTTAGTTAACAGCACCCAAATATATATACTGAAGTAGAAAGCAATTTACTGATATCCAGGTCTTGAAAGCAAATTTCTTCTGTGGAGGAATTAGCTTTTTTAATGTGGCTGGAATTAGCCATTCCTTTGTCAGGTGGACTAAAAGAAGACTAATTCTCCCTCTGCTATTGATTAAACAATGATTAATTTTCTCACTTCACCAGATGAAACATTAAAACCATATCTTTGTTCATCAGAAGATACAAGATTGTATTCTCACCTTTGTTTTCATGAATTGTACATCAACTAATTGGTAGTAACCACTGACCAGTTACCACTGCATTCAGTGTATTTGTACTGTTTTCTACTCCATAACACTGGGGTACCTGATCATATGTTGAAATGTTGATTAGGGAGTCATGTGCTATGCTCCACCCTACTGGCAAAGATCTCAAGTTTGTCTCTTCTTGTCTGTCCTCATCTTTAGCATTTAATCCAGTGTAGATCATATTGCATCCCTCCAGCAGTTGTTGGACTGAAACCTCCACCTTTGGCCTGATTAGGATGATGGAGGGACACATGCTGACCACCTCTGACTTAACTTTCCCATTCCCAAACCCTCTCTCCATATACCTTTCCTTCTAATAATGTGAACTGAATCTCAATGGAAATGGGGAACTATCTGTACTTGTGGTTGCGGTAGGGTTTTCTAACTGCCCTCAAGGACCACTCTGCTACCAGACTTGGGTTTCCTTAATTAACAGGGAGTCAATCAATAAGCTGCCTGCAGAGTATATGAGCAAGCAAGGTGTTTTCTGTGTGCCTAGAAAACATGACCTCTCGATGGTCCTTGTGGATATGGGTTGGACAGTCCTATACTATGACATCCTATCCCAACCACTTCCTTTAATGCATAACTGTTATGATTTAAATACACTTAGTAACTTATCCAAAACAGAAGAGCAACCACAAAAAAATGAACTGGGGTCTACATTAGGTTTTTACAGTTCACAATCACTATTTTTTTCATCTGCCAATAGTTTTATGCCTTTGTTTGGATGTTACATCTGCCTGTTCTTTATTGCTTACTGCTTTATTTTTCAGTATTGAGCTAATCTTTTTGGTACCTTTACCTTCCCATTACTTGGGTCTCACTCTTAAACAAGGGAAAAGGGCATGCTGCAAATCTGGTAAAGGTTATTTATGCTGTCTGTATATATGCTGCAAATAACCTATCCCTATCTATAACCTTTTCATCTATCTCTGGAAAATTGCCATAATACTGTGAAGAATAAATCTAAAAATAGGTTTTGCCCAAAAAGAGGATGTGGCTAAATGAAAGGATGTGGCTAAATGAGGATGTGTGGCTATGGGTGGGGCAAAGGCTGGGCTAGGGACGCTGTAGAGTGTTTATGCCTAGGTGCGCCTGAGATGTAACTCCTGCCCATCTCATTGATTTGAAGAAAACTGAAGACCTCTGTAGCATTGAAAGGCCCATTTATATTGAGGTAGTTTGGGGAAATTGTATTTGATCCACATCATGCAGTTGGTTTGCCCCAGAATTGCTTCTCTCTTTATGCATATGGCCCTAAATTGGTCTTTTTTCTATAACTTATAAAGGAAAACACAAAAAGGTTTTAAACCTTTGAGCACCAGAGAGGTATCACAATGCATTGGATATTTTTCTGGCAATCAAAGGGTTAAAATGCACTATCTTAGTAAGTATCAGATGTTCCCAGAAACAAATATGTAAGCATCAGACTCTAAATAAAGCTGTAACACTTTTGTTGCCATTTCTTGATATGCAAGTCTAGCCTTCTTTTTTTAACCTCATTAGATAGTATATACAACTAGAGTAGCAGACCAGCATTATCTGTTTTTTTTTCTTTATACCATAACTTTCACTCTAATCAAAGTCTGAAAACAGGGAAATTCTTTTTCTTTTCTTCACATCTGTACCATATTCGATGGCTAAAAGGGCACTATAGGATTCAAGTATGAAGCGGCCAACTATGTATGTATAAATAGATTCGGTAATTGGGTGCCTCCACCAGTGCTTATGCAAAGATGTATTTAGTATAAAATGGAGCATGCATCTCTGCCAGTACAAACTTTAATGTAAACATGTCCAAAGTCATGCCTGTAGCAGGAGTAAAGAAAAGGAAGAAGTTTACAAGTATTTTCTTTGCTCTGTTTTAGTTCATAGAGTAAAACATGGTGGAAAGTAACCATGCAATGCAAATACACTCCCAAGCTGTCCATCCATTGGTGCAAGCAGACATTTTTTCTCCTATAAAGCTGTTAGGCTGATATAGCACACAAAAGTAGTTGTTTACAACTCTTTAGCTTGGATGTCTATTCTTACATTCCCCTCACTGTCCATTTTAATGTTGGTGAGATGGAATGCACTAAAGAAATCATACAGCCAGATAGATGACCAATGCATTGAGAAGCAATGCATTGCATATCCCCTCAGTTTAAAAAAATATTACTGTATCAATCCAGGATTTATCTGAAAAAATATGGTATAATGTGAAATGTACCTCATAAAGTAGACAATAATGCAGCTGTAGTCAATATTTGAACCTTCAGCTCTTGGAGACTGCAACACCCACCATCGCCAACTAGCCAACTTCTGGAAGTCCAAAGATTGAGTACACCTGCAAGAATATAACAATTTTATGGCAATTAGTACTTGGAATTTAAATTAAACACAAAATATAACGAGGGTGATATATTAAGATCTAGAGTAATTTGAAAGTACTCCAACGGCACCACTGGGGGAAAATACAAATTCCTATTGATATCAATTAAGCTACTAACTTGATTGTGAGGTTTTTAAAGCATTGCAGAGCAATGAGTAGAAAACATCTCTAACATGTATGGGGGTAAAGAACCTTTTAAATCAATAGGAATTTGGGATTATTTATATTTCCCCTATGGTGTACTCTAGAATGACTCCAGTCATTCTTGATACATCAGCCTTATTGAATCACAGATTTCAACCCATCTGAAAAAAAATATACAGAAGCTTAGGGCACAAATTTGTGTCTATGTCACAGTTTTTAGCTAATAATTTCTCTATTTCTGGAATAATTACATAAAAATATTAAACTAAGCCCGTGTACACAGGTCAAGGTCCACTATGCAATGCATTGCATACCCCTCTGGAATTCAAAGGGTTAAGAGGCCGGTCCTGCTCTGTGTACTGCCGCAGCCTCACTGGCAGCACACGCGATGCAGTCATGTAGAGACTGCCCGAACGCACAGAATGCTCCAAGCACAGAACTCCCAGCATTCTGTGCATTCAGGCAGTCTCTGCTGAGCATGACTGCATCAGACAAACACCCTAGCGTTTGATTGGCACTCAAAGGGTTATGAGGCCAGTCCAGCTCTATGTACTGCCGCCGCCTCACTGGCGGTGCATGCGATGTAGTCATGCGATGTAGTGACTGCCCGAATGCACAGAATGCTCCCAGCTTTTTATTATATAGGATACCTCTTAACTTCTGATGTTCCAAAGTGTTCTGCAACACATTGCTATGGTATTTTTGAAACCAAACTTCATCAAGTGTTAAAGTGCATAAACGAGGAGGGAAATTGGGTAGTTTTAACTGTGTATTAGCTTATATAATATACAATACAATGGTCAGATCAAATCTGGCCCTTGCTCATACATGTTCTATTGGGGAGGTCATACACATGCACATATGCTATAAGCATATGTCTGTGTCTCCAGTGTGGCACAATACCAGCATTTACATAATTCTTCAACATATTTCCCTTCCTCACAAAAGCAAGTCAGAGAAATTAACTGAATCACTGATTAATATCCATAAGGTATAGATTAGTGAGAGTGGTAAAAAGTTTGTGAAGAGCAGTGTATCTGGTACTTTGTTCTTATAACTGCTTGATGAATTCCAGCCTAAATTATTTTTCATTGCAAAAACCTACCTACACCCAGTTTTATGTATTGTGCATTTTGGTCAAAGCAAACTTAAGAAAATAGGTATTGTATTATGATTATGTTTACTGCTAAACAAGATTCCGTCTGTCACAGGAATATAAACAGATCCAATACTGTCTTCCATTTTGTGTGATTTTAATAGATCTATTTTATTTGTAGCTAACCCTTAAAGGACTGGAGGGATCTGCAATGCATTGCAAAGCAATATGGTGCAATACCTCTGTTCCTTAACCCTTTAATGACCACCTAATCCAGCGCCCGGGCGGCCTTTAAGGACCACAAACTTTTTTTTTCCAACGGTGGAATGGTCCTGGCACATCAAGGGTCCTTAAAGGGTTACAGTGTTTATCAGTATTGTAAATGTGACTAAGTATCAGATGTTGATGCTAAAAGAACTGCTTCTCAAAGTAATGAAGAACTCTCTTGCATCCAAATGGTAAATTCCTTGGATCAGGTGTGTGCAGCCTTAGGCCATTCAGCTGTTTTTGAACCACAACTCCCATAATCTTTAAACAGCCAACATCTTGAGTTCTACAGGTTGCCCCCTACTCCACTCCTGGATACTAGAGATGCCTCCAATGATTTGGCTGTCCATATATATACGGCTGTAAGAGTTTGCCAGCTCATCTACTCTTACTGTCTCAAACCATCCACCAACATTAAGACCAATACAAGCAAGCCCTGAACACCACCCCTATAGACCTCACAAGAAAATAGACTGCTTTTGAGGCAATTATCTTTGTTCCTTGTTAGTACATAGAAAGAAATAAGGTGATAACTTCTCCAATATGTTATTCTATACAGCTCCTTTATCACACATAAGTGTATAACTCCCCCACCCCTTCCAAAACCACCACTAAACACTGTTGTTGCTGAACTACCTCTATCTCTTCTGGAATTTAATGGAATTCACGAACTGGGGAAAACTGTGCATTTAGATATGCATTTAATTTTTAGACCATAAAGCATTATTGAGTATGCCTACTTCAATTAAAAAATGTAAGTATATAAAAATAAGTAAAAGTTATGTCAAACTGTACAATTTGCACTTGTTTAAATATGTGAGATACATGTATGTCATTGATGTTGTTGCTCAATAATGAAATAAGATAATTATCAGGTAGAACTGTTAGTACAGAAGCATGCTAAGGGGATTTCTAAATACCATCCCACACCAAAATAGGAGCTAGAATCAATTATTTGTGTGACGAATCTACCTAATAACAATTTATTAAGCTACTTTTACCAATAATTCTCCCCTTCACACTGCTTTCACTATGAGGAGAGCAGTGGGGGAGTGTATATGCATTTTGGGTTGTTCAGTTGCTCTGTGACCCTTTTCTTCTTATTTTTTACTAACAATATTCAGAGAAAATTAAAGTAAAATGAGTCAATATTCCTAGCCATGGTACAGGGATGGTGTTCAGGGCTTGTTGTCATTAAAGTTTAATCAATCATAGGTGCCCATACAAATCCTGAAAAGGAGACACATGAGTTTTAAGATTACATGTAAATGCAGAAAGGAGCTGCTCTGTGCGCTTCATACTTTACCCCAGAGAGACTGCTGCTCTGTGAAGAACTGGAGCAATTATGGGGCAAGACAAATGCACTATAGGTGACAAATACAAATTCCCTTTGAACTCAGTAGAGGTCAATAATATGTAAAAGTATAAATCAATAGGAATATAGGGGATTGTCTGTCCCTCTTGTCTGTTCCTGTGGTTCTTTTGATTTGCTCCAGGTTAAAAATGTTCCAGTTAATAGCACACCGGTCTCATTAAGATGCCTTCAGTATCTCTTTTGTGAAAAATAAGTCCTTAATACTATGTATATTATTGTACTAGAAATATTGCAATTGTAGGTTCTTGAAGAAAAGCTGTAGAAGAAAGAATACAGTACCATACCTTTAACAAATAATTGAAATTACAAACTTTTGATACATGCATTGGTACCCATTAATTTCAATGGCAAAAAAAAAAAAACATAATTTACACTTTTTATTTCAAAGTAAATAAAACTAGTTTACCCATTTTCTCTTGATTAAAGGTGATTGCTAATTTCCATTTGGAGTTAAAAAACATCTGCGCTAACAGGGTTTTAAAATCATTAATACATCTATAGAATATTGCCTTGTTTATATTTAAAAAAGTGATAGAAATTCCAACTTAGCTATTCAATATATACAATTTAGAATTTTACAAAGTCTTGTGACTTCAGACCTTTACATCCAGACACTTGCTCAATTTCAATGGCTATGCCTACTGGCCAAATATACTATTTCTAGTGTTTAAAGTGTTTAGAAACTGTACAGTTTTTGCTTTTTAATTTAAAACAAGGTGATCTGGGGATGGGGAAGGGTTTGGTGAAGTAAATACATTCTGGAGAGACTTTCAAAATATTATACATTTTCTTGGTTTTGTATATATAGGTTACACAAAATAAGTTGTTGCTCGGACTTAAAAGGATAGTAATGTTCTAAAATAAAAGCAGCTCCAATTAATCATCCTAGTATTTGGGTCATGGAGAGTGTTATTTCAATACTGTCAGAGTTGTAGTTCAATAGTAATTGAATGATAAAGTATCCCTCTCCTACCCTTTTACTGATGTAACACTGGTCACCTCAGAACAGAATGGTGGTGTCCAGCTAACTTGCAGAGAGGGACAATTTTCAATTAGCGTAAGGGAAAAACCTGTCAAGGGGGGCAGGGTTTTCCTTTTACTCACAGTAAGAATATTGTTCCTTGCTGTTATCTGTCTGGTCTTAAAACCACATTCCACATCTCAGGGGAGGTGGCTTACACTAGGTAAAAGGGGTGATTTATCAATCAATTACTCTTTAACTATAGCTCTGACAGTATTAAAATAACAATCTCTCATGACCCAAATACTATGACTATTAATTGGAGCTGCTTTAGTTTTATAAATTACTATCCCTTTAAACATCCTGTCTTAACTGAGTACTAGTGTTGAGCGAGCGTGCTCGGCCGATGCTCGGATCGGCTCGAGCATCGCTCTGCTCGGCACATGGCGGTACTCGTACGAGTACCGCCATATGCTCGCCCGACATGTTCGGGTGAAGAGGATCTGTGCCGGAAGAGGCACAGATCCGAAGACGCTCCGCTGGACCACCAGGGAATGGAGGTACGGGGGCATTGCGGAGATGAAGGGGGCATTGCGGAGATGAAGGGGGACATTGTGGAAGAGGGGCATAGACTCTATGCCCCTCTTCCACAATGTCCCCCTTCATCTCCGCTATGCCCGTCTTCCACAATGTGCCCCTTCATCTCCGCTATGCCCCTCTTCCACAATGTCCCCCTTCATCTCCTATGCCATAGAGGAGATGAAGGGGGACATTGTGGAAGAGGGGCATAGCGGAGATGAAGGGGGACATTGTGGAAGAGGGGCATAGACTCTATGCCCCTCTTCCACAATGTCCCCCTTCATCTCCGCTATGCCCCTCTTCCACAATGTCCCCCTTCATCTCCGCTATGGCATAGGAGATGAAGGGGGACATTGTGGAAGAGGGGCATAGCGGAGATGAAGGGGGACATTGACCAGGCACCCTCCGCTCATCAGAGCAGGGGGTGCCTGGTTTAATGCTCGAGTGCTCCCATTCATTTGAATGGGGCTCGGGTGCTCGGCCGAGCACTCGAGCATCAGGGGGTGCTCGGTCAGAGCACCCGAGCACCCGAGCATCGGGGTGCTCGCTCATCCCTACTGAGTACGCATCTGGATATGTTCTGGCACAATAGAATCACAGCATAATAAAACAATTGATTCAGCTGTTTGTTTGTTTTTTTCTGAAGACATAACAAATTCCATTTCCTTTCAGATTGTGTATTCATCTCTACATTTTAGGTATTTTGTGATACATTTTTGAAAGAGTCAACATTTTTATAAAGTTGAGGTATTCAATCTGCGTTGTAATAATACATTTTGTATCAGCAAAATTTTCAGTTACTTTAACTTAGCATTTCAACTGTACAAAAGATACATCTCAAATTGCTCTATTGTTTGTATTAATAAATTCACTTTTACTCTTGATTTCTGGGGCCATTGTCAAGAGTATCAGCAATGACCTGGAATAAATTGCAGTTGATAACTTTATCAAGGGTGTTATCTACAAATTTCTCTATAGTAATCAATGCGGATATGTTGGCTTAAACCAGTGATAACATTTATCAGTTGCAATGGAATCTAGGCTTATATTTTTCTAAGCATGGTATTTTCTGTTTAAACACCTGTTTGCAACACCTATCTGCCTTTTTCAGGCCAACTGCAATAATTATTTCATAATATGTTATAGAAAATCTGCAAAGAGGGAAAAATGATACCATTGTCATTCCATATGAGAAATCCATATTAGCTTATCATTTTCCCATTTCACCACATGCTGCTGATATGAAGTACAATAGGTGCAAAAGAATCTTTTGTACAGAGATATATTTTTTATGAAAAACATTTGTAAAAAAAATGCTGTAATTTTTTTGATTGTATCTAAATTGTTAAAATAAATGTTTTTACAATACATAAAAGTGTACTTTCCCAATATTGCAACTGTATCATCTATAGCTGACTTAAAATGTTATCCTGCATACAACCTATATAACAATGAAGTGGCCTGTTGAAAAAAATATTTTTAACAAAAGAGAGAACGTTATTAAAATATATTGTAATATAGCCTGTGCAATGCCATTCTTATCATAAAGGAAACATAAGAGCTCTAATTAAATATTTCAGTTTAGATTTTCACTTCCTTGTGTCTCCTATTATTTTATTATTATATTTAGTAATTCATGTTTGCTCTATAAAAACTTATGCTGCATGCATCACTAAATAATCAATGTGATATTGAATGTTATTGTTTTTGTTTTTTTAATATGGATTTTTCTAAATTATTGGCACTCTATTTAAATCAAGACTTTCATAAATGCTACAGCAATTCAAGTTGCAGTTCATCTTATTACAATAAAATGCAGGTATGTCTTATGGTATTCCTTAACTGCAGGACCAGATCAATAACAAATGCTTCACACACCAGTCAAAGACTGCCCGCAACAACCATTAGAGTCAACTAAAAGTATACTGCCATAACTGGTGGAGACTCTTGTGTTGAGGTCCTTAAATAATCGTGATCAAGTCTGAAGGCAGATGAGGAAGAAGTAGTTCAATGTGTGGAGCATACAGCCCCTTCCTCAATATGCTATCACCCAGAATGTGCTTAGGTTGTAGACAGGAGGAACCAAAGAAGATTAAAAGGACTTTGTTTGTTTGCATACAATTGTAAGAGGGGGATGCAAATGTGGACATGGTTCTCTGGTTAGTAAAGCCTCATAAATAAAGGTGTGTGAGAGGGTTAATTGCAACCTTAATCTACTGGAGCAAACTGCATGGGACTGTGGTGCTTCTGAGACTCATACGATGCATAAGAACATCAGTCTCCAACCTGTTCAAAGTCCAAGAGATCTCCAAAAAAGGTCACCTGTGCCTGGAGAAAGTGGTGACATATGCTAGGATTTCAACATCTTTGCTCTCACAATTTGATTATATAGCAGGGTTTTAGTGCCCTCTTTCCCCATATCCTGAGGTGGAGGAGTAGTGGCTGTGCTGGAGATGCTCTGGAATTGTTATTTCCTTTTCTACTTGAATGCGTGTCTTCAGCACACAGTTACCTTCTGTTGTTACGTCTTCCACTCCTTGATAGGGGAACAAGTTCACATTATGTACACTAGGTGTTTGATTTATATGCTAGTACTCTATGTATGTATTACTACTGTTTTGCCTGTAATTGCCAACTCAAAAAAAAAAAAATCTGTCCCCTGCAGCTCACCCAGCCCTGACATGGAGACCATGCTCCAGGCCCTGGATCTGAAGTGGATAGGTGGACTCCTAGATATTATATAGCATTATATTATATAACATCAGCCTTCCATGTGATTTCCCAGAAGGTACAAGACAACTGATTGATCTGAGAAATTGATCTGAGCAGAGGAGGTTGATCTGAGCAGATGAGGCAGCTGATTACATTTCTGTGCACTCTTACTCCTGCTCGAGAGCAACTAGACCCTGAGCCACTAGGAGTAAATCAATGGAATAAACTGAAAAGAGGACCTTCAAGTCTTGTTTCATCAGCACCAGACATGTGAGCTGCTTTTTCAACAAACACAGGAAGGGCTCAATGGTGAGAGCATAGAGTTTGCCAAACAAGGGAAATCCTTGTTGTACTGTTCGTGCAATTACCAGGTATATTCGGTAAACAATGAATCTTAATTAAACATTCTGTAGATGTAATCAACATGTACATGTAGCAAACAAACTGTGGACCAATGCTATATCCATGCAGAATGACTTTGAGATATCTGTGATCCACCCTGTCAAATGGTTTCTCCTGATCTAGTGTAAGAAAGGTGACAGACAAATCCTGCAGGCATTATGCAGGAGACCTGCCCATACAGATATTATCAAATATGCTCTTGTCCAGAAATGTATAGACCTGGTCTGGATCATCTCTACCAGCATTGACTCAACTAGATGGTTTTCTCTATGACCTTCTAATCCTTGCTGAACAGTGAGACCAGTTACCAATTCTTAATAAGGCAGATATTCCCCTTCTTGCCATTGAGGGGCATCTCACCAGTCTTTAGAGCTTCCAATTCAACCAATTGGAAATCAGATCCCAGAGCCTCAAAAAAGAACTGCAAGAACTCTATGGTCAGCTCATCCAGCCCCAGAGATTTGCTATGAGGCATTAGACTGGGGGCCTCAGAGATATCAGCTATAGCAATAAGCTGATCCATCCTCTCACTTTTAACCTCACTGACAGATGTTAGCCCATCCTAAAGCTTCTTACGTGCATCTAGAGATATGTGATCCAGAGAGAATAGGTCCATATAGAAATTTTGAGTCGTCTCCCAGGTTGTCTGGATTTGTAAGAGGAGATCCATTCTCTATCATGACACAAATGACATGTATACATTTACACCCCCCCTTCTTCTACAATACATAGAAAAGGTGATAGCTGTGATCCATTTCCCATATGACTCTTATGCATCTTTGCAAAACGTCCCCCACCCCAGAATCTGGCACTATAGATCACTGAGAGCGTCCTTCTTCTCTCCATATTCATACTGCACGGTTTGGTCCCTAGAGTCGTCCGCCCATTGTTCAGGAAAAAGTGCCTTCCCCAGAGGGCCTTAATCTCAGTATCTGCCCACAGGAGTCAGTGTACTTAGCCAACATCCCACTACAGACTCAACATGACAAAAGTAAATCTTAGACCCCTTCAGTGCATCCACATCTCCTGGATTAATGTTGTGAACTCACTCATCCTCTAAGAGGGAATTATGAAAGTTCCATTATGAGGCTTTTTGAGTTGATGGCATGAGCAAGACAATCAAAAACATACAGTTATTGTCCAAGAAAGGAGGCAACTTAATAGCACTGGATTGGGCTCAGGACATATAGTGACTAGAAATATAGAGCCTATTGATCCAGGAATGGAACACGCACAGTCTTTCACCCTGACATAGTCCAAAACATCTGCTGCCTGTAGATTGTGTTCTCATCAAATGTCGACCAGAGAGAAAAGATTGATGAGCTTCTGCAGGGCCAACACAGATGGTGCATATGGTTCTGTTGTGGCCCAGTCTAGAACCTTGAGGTTGCAGATGAAGTAACTCCCAACTATTATACATTCATAAATGTCAACTGTCTCCAGATAGGATAATAAACTGGCAAAGAACCTCTCCAGCGCAGCAGACAGAGCAAACACAATCAAAAGATTAAGGGCTTGATCCAAATGTTGGCGTTACAAATACCGGTAGGGCAAAATGGATACTGACTGACAAAAGAAAAAGTCTTGATCGGTATTCAAATGTCCTACTGGCATTAAAGGGATAGTAATGTTTCATAATAAAAGCAGCTCTAATTAATCATCATAGTATTTGGACTTTGGAGAGTTTTATTTCAATTCTGTCAGAGTTGTAGTTCTAGAGTAATTCAATGACAAAGTATCCCCCTCCTGCCCCTTTTACTGATGTAACACTGCTCAGCCAGAGCAGAAGGGAGGTGCCCAGGTAGACTGCAGAGAGGGACAATCTTCAATTAAGATAAGGGATAAACCTGAAAAACTTGTCAAGGGGGGAAGGGCTTTCATTGTTTTCAGAGAAGGAAGAGTGTCCCCTGCTGTTATCTGTCTGGTCTATGGACTGCATTCAGCATCTGAGAAGAGATGGCTTACACTAGGTAAAAGGGGCGAGAGGGGGAAACTTTGCTTGTGAATATCTCTTAAACCATAAAGGTTTGAGTGATAAGACTTATATCATTCTTCATGTTTTTTTAATACCTACAAATTAAAATAAAGATACAATGAAGTATTACTATCCCTTTAAACACAACGGACGTTAGGCCACAAAAATAGTCTTGTGGCCAAACATCTGTTTTGTGCATTAAGTTCCAAAAACGCCGCTAAATACTAGCAGTTTTGGGAACTTCAAAGGAAAAAAACTAACGATCAGTGCCTGACATAATGTCAAGCACCGATTGTTACCTAATCTGTGTTACACTTACCGTCATCCACTGTCTGTCTCCTTCTATCTCCATTCTTTCTTCTCTTCTATCTTCTTTCTGTAAAAAAAACAGGCATGTATAACTCCAATCACTAATACATAGTTTAATCCCTTGAGTGCCAGAGGGTCATGCAAAGCATTGCTTTGCAATGTGTTGCGTACCTCTCTGGGGCTCAAAAGGGTTAAAGTATGCAGTAGTGTGATGGGTTTGTAATATAAAAATGCCCCCATGCATAGTAAATTTGTCCAAGTTAAGGCAAGTAAATTGTATTGCCATAATAAAACATCCCAAAAATATGTCGTTTTTAGAATTCTAATCTCTGTGTGTGACAGCTGAATCATGCACCACAGAATCATGCACCACAGTCCCCCCTCCTCATCTTCAGGGGCTGATGCCCATTCCGCTCCGAGGGAAATGGATTTGAGACTGCCCCTTATATATGGGCAGTCTTACTTCCAGTTCTTTCACAGCAATTGGCTGGGAATTGCTTACGCACCTCCCAGCCAAACAGCTTTGATCGGCTGTGCTTTAAACTGATTGGCTGGGAGGTGTGTAAGCATATCCCAGCCAATGTCTGTGAGAGAATTGGAAGTAAGACTGCCCATATATAAGCAGCAGTCTCAATTCCAATTCCCTTGGAACAGAACGGGCATCGGCCCATGCAGATGAGTAGGGGGGCACTGTGGCGCATTATTCTGTCTCAATGGCCACACACAGTGGTGGAGACAGTGATTAGAATTCTAAAAGCTATGTATATTTTTGGGACATTTTATTATGGCAATATGATTTACTTGGCTTAACTTGGACAAATTACTATGCATAGGGGCATTTTTATATTACAAACCCATCACACTACTGAATAGAGGTAGAGAGGTACACTATATTTGAGTAGCTCCCTCCATGATATTTAATGGAGGGTCTGCTTGGATTCCCTCCTGCATATTCACTTTCCCTTTTGCACCATCCACCCAGATGTTCTATTTGGAAGTCCTGAATAGGGGTTAGATTGAACCTTTTGAGTACCAAAGGGGTATGCAACGCACTGCAAAGCATTGTTTTGTATACCCCTCCGGTACTCAGTGGGTTAGTTAGAGGGGGTCACAGATGTGTGTATTATTCCTAAAGGTTGCAGCCAATTACTGTTCATATTTCCTTCACATTGGTGCAGGCAATAGCTGAATAGGACTGGGGGGGGGGGTTGTCTGTTAATTTATTAGCGGTGGTGGAGGCATTGTATTAGGGTTTTCTTTTCAAAGTTCATTTTATTTAAAGAGAAGATGCAGGAGAATTGGGGTGCAGAAGACACCACTGCATATCCAACATCAACATAAGTTTGTTACTGGTTACAGGTGTAGGCAGGGGACATAAGACATAGGTTATAGTTAGGACTGGGGTTATTGTATTGGTAGAGTTAGGTGTAGAGGAGTGATGAGGGTGTTTTTAGGCATAGCTTTTGTGAAGATGGGGACTTGTGAATAAATTTCACTAAAGATATGTAGAATGAGTATTGACCACTTCTGAGAAGAGCAACTATTCATAACTGGTCACTGAGTCAGTCTCAGTGACAGCAGCATCAGCAATAATCAAAAGTCAAGTCAGGGGCCAATGTCATTATTACCATGATCAAGCATTATCAGTAGGATGACCATTCCAAAATATTGCTGAATTAATTTGTAGTATCCATATTAGTCCAGTTTCAGTAATGCAAAGAACTGAGCACTTGGTATTTGCTGATACATTTTTTATTTGAATTATCAGTTTATATTTTTAGTAGTAGTGGGCAATGGCATTGGCAGGACAAAAGATGAGTGATGGATGGGGTCTGGTGATAATACATGATTGGCATCTGATCCCTATAATCTATCCTCAACCTGGAGTATTACAGACGGAACTTGATTCATTTATGTTCATTTTCATTTGCTACTCTAATAGGTGAGTGATGTGATGGGGTTCTGGTGCTAATTCATGACTGGCACTTGATGGACAAGAAAAGAAAGAAAGGGTGCATATCCCTCTAACAGTACATCTGTATAGCATATTAGTATATAAGCATCACTATACATAGAAGCTCACCAGATGCAGGATAAATATTAGCATATATGGAGTCAAAAGATCATCCGATGGGTTCTCCTCCTATTGAAGACAATATTCCACTTCAAACCACAGCATACAAATATCGATGTAAGATTACATGTATTAGCCTTCAACACTGCACAGGGATGAGTGAATATTTTCACCTCAAACTGAAATCTGCCAAAAAAAAAACGTCACTTTCCGATTGGTGAAAAATTTCCCACAAAAAGTGTAGTTTTTCTGCTTTTTTTGCTTTTTTCCCTAGCTCATTTCATTGAAATGAATCGGTAGAAAATTTTTTCTTCACCCCATGAAAGGTTTCTACAAACATATAAAAGGGTGTCAGGCTCTCACAGCATGCCATTCTGTGTTTGTCAGAGGAGAGAGAAGCATATTTTTGAGCTAGAGAAGATAGGCAAAGAAAGGGGTATTGAAGCATACTTTAGGGATTCATTTAGGTAGGGCAATTGTTCTCTGTAATAGGGGAGTCTGGCACAAAGGGGGAAGGAAGGGAGGAAGGAGGTTGACCCAAAATATCCCAAAATCTGGTGTGACGGACTGGCACGACACAAGCAACTGGGGTCTAAATTGCTTGCTGATTTTACTTTTATTGTCTCTGTGCTGGGGAAACGTTTTTTGTTATATATTTTTCTTTTGGACTAACTATGTTAAGATAGAGTGGACAAGTGAAAACAAATATATATATATATTAATAGGGATGGGCAAAAATTTCTGCCTCAAACTGAAATCGTCACTTTTCGCTTGGTAAAAAATTTCCCCCGAAAAATACAGATTTTCTATTTTTTTTTTGCTTAGCTCATTCTATTGAAATCAATGGGAACATTGAAGTTACACACAACATAAAATAAATATTAGTTAATTTCCCTAAGGCACAGTATAAAAGAGGCATGAGGGTGCCTGTGCTTTTGGAGTGTGGGGAAAGAATCAGTTGAACATGGGATGATTTTTGGGGGGTTGTTTACTGGAATTGGGGGGCAGTTAATAAAAAATAAATCCTAAATAAATGTAAAAAACAACCCATAAGACATGGTATAAAAGGGGTCTGAGGAGGATGCCTGTGTTGGTGAATGAATTAATCATCTGAACAGGGAATTTGTTTTGGGGGAGTTTCTTTACTGCTATTTGGGGAACAGTTAATAAAAAAATAAATCAATAACATAAAATAAGATATTTGTATGTAAAATGATAGAGACAGGAACCCCCTGACATAAGCTGCCATTGGGGTGGACTGATACTTGACTTAATATAGTATTTTGTACAGGATGATTTGTTTGATTTGTTGTTAGAGGCCTTTGTAGGAATTAGACTTAAATTAGAAGCCCAAGCCCTGAACAAACATTTTTCAGAGGCACACAACCTGCCTTCTGGTCTTATCACTTGCACTGGCTTACACCCCAGTATAGTGATCTTCTCCACTCAGGGTCACATGTAAACATAGAAACATAGAAACATAGAAGATTGACGGCAGAAAAAGACCACCTGGTCCATCTAGTCTGCCCTTTAGTATTCCTTTATTGTTATCTTAGGATAGATACATGTTTATCCCAGGCATGTTTAAACTGTGTTACTGTGGATTTATCAACCACCTCTGCTGGAAGTTTGTTCCAAGTTTCTACTACTCTTTCAGTGAAATAATATTTTCTAATGTTTTTCTTGATTTTTCCTCCAACTAGCCTCAGATTGTGCCCCCTTGTTCTTGTATTCAGATTCTTATTAATCACACTTCCCTCCTGAACCTTGTTCAGTCCTTTAACATATTTAAAGGTTTCAATCATGTCCCCCCTTTCTCTTCTTTCCTCCAGACTATACATATTTAGATCTCTGAGTCGTTCTTGATAAGTTCTATGCTTTAGACCTTCCACCATTTTTGTAGCTCTTCTTTGAACCCGCTCAATTTTAGTTATATCCTTTTGCAGATGAGGCCTCCAGAACTGTACACAGTATTCCAGATGTGGTCTCACTAGAGCTCTATACAGAGGGATCACAATCTCCCTCTTCCTGCTTGTTATACCTCTAGCTATGCAGCCAAGCATACGATTTGCTTTCCCCACCGCCTGGTTGCATTGGTTACTCATCTTGAGGCTGTCAGAGATGACCACCCCCAAATCCTTCTCTTCTGAAGTCTTTGCTACCACAGAACTGCCAATACGATAGTCAGATTGAGGGTTTCTTTTCCCCAAGTGCATTATTTTACATTTGGAAACATTGAACTGAAGTTTCCATTGTTTTGACCACTTATCTAATAGTGCTAAATCATTCTCCATATTACAGACACCTCCTGGAACATCAACCCTATTACACACTTTTGTGTCATCAGCAAACAAGCAAACCTTCCCTGCCAAGCCTTCCCTTATGTCACTTACAAACATGTTGAACAGAACAGGGCCCAGAACAGATCCTTGTGGCACTCCACTTGTAACCAGTCTCTGCTCAGAATACACTCCATTAACAACAACCCTCTGGTTTCTGTCCTTCAGCCAACTGCAGATCCACTGAACTATCCAGGGGTTAAGTCCAATTCTTGATAATTTATCTATCAGCTCTTTATGGGGAACTGTATCGAAAGCTTTACTGAAATCCAGGTAGGCGATATCCACAGCACCACCTTCATCCAGCACTTTAGTTACATAGTCAAAGAAATCAATGAGATTAGTCTGACAGGATCGGCCCTCAGTGAAACCATGCTGGTTTGGGTCCATCAGGTTGTTTTTTGTTAGATGGTCAATTATCTTCTTCTTTAGAAGAGTCTCCATCATTTTTACCACTACAGATGTCAGGCTGACTGGCCTGTAGTTACTAGCTTCTTCTTTACTACCCTTCTTGTGAATGGGTACAACATTGGCCATTCTCCAATCATCAGGAACTTCTCCCGTAAGAAGGGACTGGTTATACAGATTAGTCAGGGGGCCAACTATGACAGATCGGAGTTCTTTAAGAACTCTAGGGTGGATTCCATCCGGACCCATCGCTTTATTTGACTTTAGCCGGACAAGTTCCTCTAGAACATCGGCCTCTGAAAACACTGGGGCTAAAATTATACAACTAGAGGCAATGCTGTGTTCAGCCATTTTCTGATTATGAGGGCCGCCGTCTGAAAAAACTGAGCAGAAGTAGTTATTCAGATGGTCAGCGACCGCCTTTTCCTCTTCTATATACTGATTTTTTCCGTTGTTAATTTTTGTAATCCCGCAGTTTTTCTTCTTCCTGTCACTGATATATCTGAAGAAGGTTTTATTCCCCTTCTTAACAGATTTGGCCATTTCTTCCTCTTTTGAGGCTTTAGCAGCATTTATCATCTGTTTAGTCTTCTTCTGTATAGTTTTATACCCTTCTCTGTCCGCTTCACTTCCAGTCTCTTTATATCTCTTATAGGCAGACTTTTTATCTTTCACTATAGCTCTTACCTCTCTAGTAAACCATAGTGGATTTCTCTTTCTTTTCCTCTTGCTAATTTGTCTAACATGTAATCTTGTTGCCTTTAAGAGGACTTCTTTGAGTGTCTTCCACTGAGTACTCACTCTCGGTGTTTTATCCCACCCTTTTAATTCTTTCTTTACATATTCTCCCATATCCTCAAACTTCGTCTTCCTAAAGTCCAATACTTTGGTTGCAGAATGGGATTTCTCGTAGTCAGTCTGGATTCCGAACCACAAACATTGGTGGTCACTGGAACCTAGATTTTCTCCCACCTTCACCTCAGATACCAGATGATAGCTTTGAAGAGTCTTCAATAGGAGTGATAAATTGTGTATGTGGAATTTGCCACTTGAGCAGAGGATATTGCAAAGTCCAATGCTACAATAGGCCAAACCTTATTTGATCTTATTAAACAAATCAACTCCTATTATTGGATTAAATAACTTTATAGTTCAAAAGAAATTAAGCCAGTATTTCCAAAATAAAGAATTAAATAAAACCTATATGAGTAAATATATTCCAATTTTCCTTTTATTGTTCCAAAGGAAGACAAAATAAAAACTATATGTGCATTTGACAAATAATTATATAAATTAAAAATAATAAAACCAATAGGTTCAATATTAAAAAGAATCAAACAGCTGACGCGTTTCGTCACTCAACAAGCAGCCAACCCCAGAAGTATGTTTCGGCCTTGTTGGGCCTCGTCAGTGAGGTGTAGCTGATCTTTCTAAGCACTGTGAGCAAGGGGTCCAATGCTGGATTCCCCCTATTACCCTTACTCTCTACAGTAACACAACTGATGGAGTGTGATTTCTTGACCCTCAACAAAATTATCAATGTCGTCTGCTGTCTATCAAGTCTGCATCAGTCACAGAGCTCCCAGTAAGTTGTCTAATATATAGGGATGGGTGAAAGTTGTCACCATGTTCCTAGGGGAAATTTTGCGAAAACCACGTTGTTATCCACTTTTTTTCAGGAAAATCTGCTTTAATACTAGCACTTAAAATTTTTGCATCTTTCGCACATTGGCAAACATTTTTCACCATTTTTTCAATGGCTATAAAGTTTCCGCCCATTGATTTTGGGCTGTTCTGCTGTGATATTTTGCAAAAATTGAGGCAGGAAAGGCTCATAGTGACTGCTATCACTATGAGCAGGGTGAAAAATAAACAGTGGAGGAGCTAGAAGGTCCCTTATCTGTCCACTGAGTCTGAGAAGAGGGAGGAAGTGACTAGCAGTATTGAACCAATTTAATGGGAAGAGAGAGAGAAAAAGGAATGGGAAAGGAGGGAGAAAAGGGTAGTACTAGTGAGAGCATGACAGGTCAGCTGCCTGTGCCTGCTGCAAGACGTGCTGCCCATGCTGCCAGTGCCACCATTGCTGTACCTGCAGTCACTAGTGTTGTACCTGCTGCCAGATTTGCTACCACTAGTGTTGTACCTGCCGCCAGTGCTGAACCTGCTGCCACCAATACTTTGCCTGCTGCTAGTGTTTCTTGTAGTACTCGGGGGGAAGGAGAAAGTGATGCCAAGCGTGACAACAGGGGACCCTCTGTCGCATTGCTCATCACCTCCTCCAAGCAGCAGTGTGATGTCTGGAATAGAGCAGCATCATGTAGGGAATAGTGGTGGTGGTGGAGATGGAGTAGCTGGTGTGGAAGAGACATTGATGGCCTTTTTATCAGAAACTGATAAGGAATGAGAGACAGGGATGAGGATGGGCATCACCAACTAGCAATCAGCTTTTGGGAATTGCGGAAATTGCAACTGCTCTAATTTCTTCTGCTGCTGAGATGAAAGGGCAGCAGGGTGCCAGCAATAACAATACTCCTGGTCCTAGTTGCAGTGCTAAATCTGAGGCAGTAGAGGCAACAGCAGCAACATTATCCTCTGCCACAGAAAGTGAAGGGGAATGTGGAGGAGAAGAAGAAAGAGGCCATTCTTCTCCACCTGTTCCCTATCTCTATCCCCTGAAGTCATGGGTGTGGAACTATTTTTCTCTTCCGGCAGGCATAGTGCAGTCATCATCAACAATGGTATAGTGCAAAATGTGTGACAAGTTAGTGAGAAGGGGAAAGGAGGGAACACACCTTGGCACAAGCTCCCTGATAGCACACATGAAACACAGACACCATGACATTTATGTCAAACATGTTAAAGCCAAACACCCATCACAGAAACCTAGCACCACTTTTACTGTACCTTCTGACTCTCCAGAAAGGTGGAGATCAAAGAGGAGGAAGAATAAAGAAACCCAGACAGACACTGGAAGTTCCATGCTGAGCGAAACAACTAGCTCGCCATCAACATCACCTTCTTCCTCTAGGGTAACAAGTACATCTCCTGCCAATCCACCTTATTCATTGTTACCTCCCCCGCCAAATGATAGCTACTCTTGTGATGTTAGGATATGGCAGTTCATCTCTACTCATTGCACACTGTGTGGTGCACTGACCACACATGCCAGTGTGGTGGAGGAGAATCGATACCAAGTCATCAGGTGGCATCTGAGGAGATTCCATCCCACAGAATATGCTAGGATTCTGGCAGGGAGAATTCATCATTACTACTAATATGTCATCAAGTTGTCATGTGTCCTTAGCGGGGTCTGGACAAAGGGTAGAGTGACAGAGGCAGTACTTGGTTTCAAGTGTCATGGTGTTTGGATCCAGTTGTGCCCCCAGATGTTATTTACCACACACACACTGTGCACATTGCAGTTGCTAATGGAAGCCACAGTTCCTGTTCTCAAGGGAAAAATATATATTCTAATAACCATGCATCCATGATTTTAGAGGAGGGGCAGATGAAGAAGATTTAATGGCCAACTTCTTCTTTTCTCCACTTACACTTGGGGCTACTTATTCTGCTGCTACTGCCTCAGGCGCATCACTGGAGCCAGTCGTGGCAAATGGAACCTTTATCATCCATCTTCCATGTTACTGCTATTGTTGTTCCCATTCCCTTTCAGCTGCCTAATCATCCTGCTGCTTAAACAACTCAGCAACAGCAGTATGAACAACAGTTGCAACTCAGGACTCAGGAGGACATTTGACAGTGGCCACTGGCCAACATGTCCCGCTTAGCCAATTGGTTTGAAAAAGCAAAACCGCGAAACATCACGTTATTTTACAATTGTTTTTTTATTTTAATACTAAATGATTTTATGAGATACCCAGCAGCATTTCACCTGTATATTATCTGGAGACTGGAGATTCATCTATTTGCTGACAAGGTACCAGAGTGATCTGAGTGGGGACAGATTTTATTTTCCCCATAAGCCTGAAAGCTGGTTTAGGTATAAGCCATTCACCAGCACTTGCTTTTGTTAGTATATTTCTGGTGGTTCCTGAAGATTACAGGCACTATTGGGTGCCTTCTCTCTTGTGTTTTTTTCTATGTACTTCCATGGTTTGGATGCTTGAGAGGTGTGGCCCCTGATCCAACTGCCTATAAGTGTTGTTAACTGTTGAGATGGTTTGAGATCACTCACGCTTGTTTCTCAGTGAATACATATGTGGTACACTGAGAACCCTAATTTGTGAGTATATTTGAAGCTACTTTGATCCAGTTGAAGATTAATCAACATACTACACTAGGAGCGCCTCCTGTTTTGTGTTTTCTTGCTGCTAGGCATTAGGCCAGTATGAAAAAATATATATATATACAATCAGGGAGCTAAGATGAAAAAAACCCCCAGACCACTGCGCCTCTTCCCACAATATGTACTCCAGGCAGAGTATACAGTCTATAAATCAGAGAAAATGACTAAAAAGGGAAAGAACAAAGAAACAAAGAATCAAATAAATAAAAATAATAAAATATAACAATTTAAAATGAACTCAAATACTCAAATACTTGTATTGCTTTGTTTTCTTTCTTTATTACTATTACTCTCTTGTTCAGAGAGTAATTGCCTGGCATTTCGTGGTTGGACTGCTGTAATGGCAGGACCAGTATGATATGCTTTAGGATATTTCCTCTCTTAGTAAGGCACTAGTGGGCTAAAAGAGACTGCACACTGGGTAGGACACCATTCCTATAGAGCCTGCAAATTTGTATTGCAGGTTTGTTCCTAGTTGAACATCTCTGACTTTTAATATACATATGCACATTACCCTTGGGATTAGTCACCCCAAGAGTAATAGGAGGAATCCGGCATTGGACCCCTTGCTCACTGTGCTTAGAGAGATCAGCTACACCTCACTGGTGAGCTCCAACAAGGCTGAAACGTACATCTGGGGTTGGCTGCTTCTCTTGTTCAGAGAGGAATTGCCTGGCATTTCGTGGTTGGACTGCTGTAATGGGAGGACCAATATGATATGATTTAGGATATTTCCTCTCTGTGAAAGGCACTAGTGAGCTAAAAGAGATTACACAAAAGGATAATAGAAGCACTCACCCATCTGCAGAGAAAAACTACTCTAAAAATATATCAAGGTATATGAGACCATATGATGCAGTCCGATTAAAAGCAAGAAACTTTATTGTGTCAAGATAAAAAAACAATCGGTCAAACACTTCCAATAGTAGACAGGATTTGTGTGATCATCATCTGCTGATTGTGTTCCGCTCCCTCTACTATTGGAAGTGTTTGACCGATTGGTTTTTATCTTGACACAATAAAGTTTCTTGCTTTTAACCAGCCTGCATTGTATGGTCTCATACACCTCAATACATTTTTAGAGTGGTTTGTCGCTGCAGATGGGTGAGTGCTTCTGTTATCCTTTTGTGTATGATATGTCCATATTTCACAGAGTTGGAGTGCTGTTTTCAGTGAGCACCCCTTCCCTGCTGGTGAGTCATCCAAATAATTCTGTTCATCTTTGCAGTCAATTTAAATTAATTGTGTAGCACCTGATTTATTTGTTTTCCATAAAAGAGATTGCACCCTGGGTAGGACACCATTCCTATAGAGCCTGCAAATTTGTATTGCAGGTTCATTCCTAGTTGAGCATCTCTGACTTTTAATATACTGTAGAGGGTAAAAACACACACAGTAGTTGAGTAATGTCTATCAAATGCACAAGCTGAAGGGGGAAAGGTGGAGAAGTGCAGGGACGTGGGAGTAAAGAGGTAGTAGAAAAACTGCCTGCATCAATTGTTGCTGTAGCATGTTCAATAAATGATGATGATCCCTCTCCTCCTGGGGTAGATGCAGTTTGTCAAGGTCCCACCAATCACACTGTGTCAGTCCCCCACCACCACTACCATACACATCTGTCAATCACTTGACATCATCATAAATATGTGCCAGTGTCACTTAAGCAGGAAGTAAGTGTTGTGGGCAAAGGACAAATGCACTCTGCATACTAACACATTTTTCAAGATATATGATGCTTTAGGACTCACAACTTTGACTTCCAACTACTTATTTCTTCACTACAGCCCTCAGAATAAGTAATATTGTGCTCAGGAATGTTGCACCATATTAAACATAGGAGAAAATGTGTTGGAATAGGAAAAATGTGTTGAAATAGGAAAAAAAATGTGTTAGAATTGGAGAAAAATGTTTTAGAATAGGAGAAAAATGTGTTGGAATAGGAGAAAAGGAGGACAATTTTGCATTGGAGAAAAGGAGAAAACTTTCAAGAAAAAAGAGAAAAATCGTCCGTTTTTCACAAAAAGAATTTTTTTCTCACTTTTTTCCCACTCCTACTCCACATCAAATAATATAATGCAAAAATATACTTCTAAAGTGCCTAATGAGTTTGGTATCTCTTACAGATACTTTATCAAAGGCAAAAAAAGAATGCTGATTCATGATTGGCACCTGATGGGGGACTTCTTAGGACCTGGACTGATGTGGGACATACTCCTATATGAGTAAATTGCTGGTGGACACTGTGAGAGTAGATGTATCTTACATGACTATGATTATTGATTGTTACTGTGATACGACCCATTTGTGTCACAAACAGGCCTTAATGTCTTTATTGATTAGGTTGTGGATGTCAAGGTAATATGGTTGACAGTATTAATAACAGTGGAACATGACAATATGTGATACATGAGGCACTGTTGAATGTATATTACTGGATATTGTTGGTAGATTTGAAACATCATCTGTGCATGAATGCTTGCATATCTGGTTTAATAACAGATGGATCACCATCAGTTAATAATTATTTGTTCTGATTTATAGTGTTACCACTTAGTTGATTGTCTATTTGTCTGCAATATTGTCTCCTCTCCTTGATGAACATTTTGGGTCTGATTGGTCTGTAAGATCATAAGGGACTAAATGGATAATAAACTATGGGGACAGCAAGTGAGGCTTTGTGATGTTCCAGCACTGTCTCAGCTGTCATCAGATTATTAAGTCCTGGCTCAGCAATAACAGAAGATATATGTTTGTATGTAAATAACATGATTTTTAAATTCGGTTTATTAGTATATTAGCCTTGCCAATGCCATTTGTATTTAGGTGTGTGATGCTCAGCTGTTTGGCACAGTACAGAATGCTGTTTGTTGTGATGCACTTTGACAGTTTCATGAACTTGCAGAAGGACTTCACTGTGCACAGGTATGGCACAGTATAGCAACAGTCTATCTCTGTAGGCTGTGGTATGTCCTTAAGTATTGAGGACTGACTGGTTTGCTTTATGCAAGTACATTTTCTTTATGCTATTTTTGCTGGGTTGCTTTAACCATCTTTGGCATACTGACAGAAGATTTAAGCTGTTTTAATTAGGGATGGGCAAACATTTTCTCCTCAAGCCAAAATAGGCAAAAAATGTCACTTTCTGCCTGGCTAAAAATTTCCTGCAAAAAGTGCAGTTGTCCCATTTTTTTCACGTAGCTCATTGCATTATATAATCACTGGAAAAACTTTATTTCTCCACACCACATGGCAGTTTCCTCTTCTTTTCCTGCAGGCATAAAAAAATGGTGTTAGGTTTAGAGGTGAGTCAAAAGTGTGAAAGATTTCCCATGAAAAAGTTCAGATTTTTCACTTTTCCGTAAAAAAAACTTTCGCCTTTACGCCCATGCAAAAATATCCTCCTTTTCGCCTATTTTAACAAATTTTCCACCTATGTTAACACATTTTCCGCATATTTTAACACATTTTTCAGCTATATTTCCTATAGATACTACATTTCCCACTGTAATATTACTTCTTCTGAGGGCTGAAGTTTAGAAATAAGTGGCTGAAAGTCAAAGTTGTGAGTCCTACAGCAAAATATGGCTTGAAAAATGTGTTAGCATGCAGAATGCATTTGTCCTTTGCCCATAACACTTTCTTGCTTAAGTGATACTGGCACATATTCATGATCATTGTCATACTCCAGCCTCCTTCTCAGATTATTGACATACATTATTTATCTGTCATAGCAGTGGACCCATCTGTCCTCCACCTCCTCATCTGTGCTGCTGTTAATATATTTGTCCTGGCTTTGTCTGTCATGTGTGCTTTCTGCTACTACTACTACTACTGGAGTTAGATGTTGATGTAATTCTACTGCCACTACTACTAGGTGTCAAAGGTGCAGCACTTACAGCAGCAGCACCAGAGGTACTCTTCATATCTAACACTGTGGATGTTAACCTGTGTTGCTGTTGCTAAGTACTCAAAACAGGTGTGTGTGTGGCTAAGTGAGGCTTGGACTTTCAAGAGGCTATGATGCTGATGATGACTGATAGGGTAACTGTGTGCTTTTTGACATCTGTGCTTGTCCAGGGTCAGACTTTCCAATGGCTTTCTCAAACAGTTTATAGACAGGCACAGTGCTCCTACAAAGTGGTGGAAGATTCAGCCTTTGACTTTCTGCTAATCTTATAGCCCTGTCACCATCCTCACTCTCAACTTCATCTGTATCTGAACAAGAAAAGGATGCTGGATGGATATATTCTAGAGCTGTATCATCATCAGTCATCATTAGGTCATCCTCAGCAGCATCAGCATCGCCTAGCAATTCTTGCCACTGCCCTTATATTCCTATATGCTTTTGGAGGTCTCAAATAATTTCTTTTTACTTTTACTGTAACAAAGTTCCCTACTATGGGTGTTTTGGTGCTTGTTTGTCTCACTATCTGATGCAGCAGGCAGTTCAGCTGCTACACCTTCCTCTATTATGCTACTGCCAGCATCATCAACACTTGAATGTGACTTGTCATCTTCAGTGTTCTTATTATATAGTTCTTTACTTGTACTGGCACTGGGGGTGCTGGAGCTAGTTTTGCTGGGACCTTGACAAACTGCATCATCCCTTGGAGGAGAGGGATCATCATCATCATTGGTTGCACATGCTGCAGCAACCATTGCTGCAGTCAGTTTTTGAACTACTACTTTATTCACGTACCTACACAGCTCCACCCCTCCCCCTTCCTCTTGTGAGTTTGCTGGACATTACACAACTACACTGTGTTTTTTACTGTATGGTACACAACACAACTGATGGACCTGTATGATGCCTTGCCTAAGCCCAGTCAGCTGTCTGTCACTGTCACCTAAGATGTTTAGTTTTTTAATATATATATTTTTTTTTTTTTTTTTTTTAAGTTGTCCACCCTGTTGTCTTATCACAGTCTGTCCTAAACAAATTATAACTGAAAAACAAAATCAACAATGTCTTTCCCCAGACTTCCCCACCCAACACAGAGAAAATAACAGCAAGATCAGCAAGCAAATAGGTTCCTAGCTGCCTGTGTCTTGCCAGTCAGTCACATGGAATTTTGGAGTATTTGGGGGTCAACCTCCTTCCTTCCTTCTTATCCCCTAGAGTGCACCCAGACTCCCCTAATACAGAGAACAAATGTCCTACCTAAATGACTCCCTAAACTAAGCTTCAATTCCCCTTTATTTGCCTATCTCCTCTAGCTCAAAAACATGCTACTTTCTCCTCTCACAAACACAGAATGGCAGCTGTGATGGCCTTTTATATGACTGTAGAAAACTTTCATGTGGTGTAGAAATATTTTTCTTCCCATTGATTTCAATGGGTGGAAAAGGCAGAAAAAAGTGGAAAAACTGCACTTTTTGCTGGAAATTTTTCGCCAAGCGGAAAGTGCCATTATTCGTCGATTTTAGTTTGAGGTGAAAATGTTTGCCCATCCCTAGTTAGGTTATCACAGCATGCCATTCTGTGTTTGCAAGAGAAAAATAAGCACATTTTGAACTAGAGAAGATAAGTAAATCAAGGGGAATTGTAGCTTAGTTTATGGCGTCTTTTAGGTAGGACATTTATTCTCTGTATTAGGGTAGTGTAGGAGAACTCTGAGGGAGAAGAAGGGAGAAAGAAGGTTGACCCCAAATACCCCAATATTCATGTGTCAACTTTCAAGAAGAACAAATTCAGGTGCTACAAGGAAGATACACTGGTCCCACAGAGTCCAGCATTGGGCTCCAAACTCCAATGCAAAGATTTGGCGTGCTAGCCAAAGGTTCCCTTCAACCTCTACATAATGTCGACATCCAAACAAAGATGAAAAAAAACCCGTACAAAGTAGTTGAGTAATGTCTGGCAAATTCACAAGGGGCAGGGAGAGGGGGAAAGGAGAAGTGTAGGGATGTGGGAATAAAGTGATAGTTCAAAAACTGACTGTAGCAATGGTTGCTGCAGCGTGTGCAATAAATGATGATGATCCCTCTCCTCATGGGGAGGATGCAGTTTGTCAAGGTCCCAATAAAAGTTCCACTTAAAGCACCACTACTTCCAGCAGCGCCAGCCCAGTAATATAAAAAAAATATATAAGAAGAACATTGAAGATGACAATAAGCCTCATTCTAGTGTTGATTATAGCAATGTCATAATGGAGGAAGGTGTAGCTGAATCAACGGCTGCATCTGACAGTGAGACAAACAAGTACCAAAACACTTGTCCTCAAGTAGTAGCAAACTTTGTGAAAGTTAAAGTAAAAAGAAATTGTTTGATATCTATAAAAGCATAGAGGAATATAACGATAATGGACGAGAAGCGGTGGGCGATGAAGAGGATGATCTATTGACTGATGATGATGATGTAGATCTAGAATATATCCCTCCATCAGCATCCTCTTCTTCAGGTACAAATGAGGTTGAAAGTGAGAGAGATGATGACATGGCCATAACATTAGCTGAAAGGCAAAGGCTCAGTTTTCCACCACTGAAATACAGAGTCATCCTGTCGGTCATTATCAACATTGTTACTACTTCCACGTCCAAGCTCCACTCAGTCAAACAAACTTATGTTGAGTAACCAGCAGCAACAGCAGCAACAACAACAACATATGTTATTAACACCCACAACCATAGCTATGATGAGTGCATCTGCTGTTGCTGAAGTACTGCATCTTTGACACCTATTAATAGTAGTAGAAGTAGAGTTGCATTAACATCTAGCCGCAGTAATAGCTGCGTCTCAGTAACCTCGCAATCAATAAAATCCACAGTATGGATATACTTCACTCAGGATCCAAAAACTAAGCATGTTGCTACATGTTGTCTATGCAAAAAGCATGTGAGCAGGGGGACAACAGGCTCACACCTGTGTACCTCCTCTATGAAGTACAACCACAGGTATGAATGGGAGACACATTATCAACAGGTCAGAGGTTCCTCAACTAGCATCAGTAGAAGCACTTCAAAAAGTTCCCAGGGCTTTGAGGCAGACAACAGACGTACTGATGATTTTGATGTGTCAGAGATTGAGCTACTGCCAATAGTTAGTTAATTCCAAATAACACCTATGGCTTCTACTGCAGAGGAGTATAAAGACTTAAAATCAATAAAGCTACACAGTCTTTTTTGTCATCTTCTGCCATCCAAGTTATTAGAAAGATGTCAAATCCTGCACAAACATAATGCAAAAGTAAGCCTATGAAATAGTGAACTTGCCAAAATATTGGTGGTTAACATGCTGCCCTTTTCTTTTGTTAAAAACAGAGGCTTTAAAGAACTGGGCCTAGATGCTCTAAAGGTCGAAGACGGCTATGAATGTCGATGTTCTGTCGGAGAAGTATCGTAGGCACATCCTCAGTATTCACAAAGTGTCTACGACATCACTTCACTATGGAAATGAAGCATAATCAGATACATTTGTATGCAAGGGGTTGTGTTCAAATTGTAATGTGACACTTCAGTAAACTCTGATAGCAGCCTCTGCTGTCGGAGTTCACAGTCTACACTTCACCTGCCTCAGGCTGTCATAGCTGGGATCTCCCTTTACTCTCCTATGGAGTATCAGCAGGGAGAGCTACCACAGTCTGAACAGCATTCTCTGTGCTTCCCTTGGTCCAGATTACCTCAAAAGACAGTGCAAACACAAGAAGGAGAACAGTATCTAAGTGTAGTAGTTTTTAATAGTATAACATGTAAATAATAAAAGTGGATCTCTGCCACCAGAAGCCTTGTGGAGGCTGTTAGTTCAGGATGCCGGTGTTGGAGATTCGACCCGTGAAGAAGGAGACTGTACGCCTGTGAAAACGTTCGGGCTCCCATACCTTGGCCCATTTTTTTCTTTTCAGGTCCCTCCCGCGCCCCCCTGTGAGTTCCACCACTCCGCCCTCCTCCCTCATCTCCAACACTGGCGTCCTGAACTAACAACCTCCACTAGGCTTCTGGCAGCAGAGATCCACCGGTACACCTCTACTTTGATCAGCGCTATCGCTAAGGAACTTTATACTCACTGGACAGCTGAACCCATACTGTGAACAGCACTACAATTTCATCTTTCGAATGAATAACCAACATCTGGATGAAATAAACGGAGGTAAATCAAGAGGCTGTGGTGTGCAGGAGCAATGGAGGACACAGCTCATTGGCTATCAGGGGAAGGACCTGTTCTTAACGCATAAAGCCCAAGAAGGGCTATTGTAAGTGCATTACTTTTATTATTTACATGTTTTACTATTAAAAACTATTACATTTAGATACTGTTCTCCTTCTTGTGTTTGCACTGTCTTTTGACGTAATCTGGACCAAGTTTCTTTAACGGTGGACAAGGCCACCTGTTGTGTCTCATCCTGCAGAAAACACTATTGGAGTTTCTTCATCACCCATTTTCCATCCAACATCATTCACCCATCAGTTTGGCTTCCATAAAGTGAATCATATACTTCATTCATTTCATCCATTGCACTTCATCATCTGTTCATTAATCATTAGTAACTCTTATCCATCAGTATTTTTTTTTTTTTTTGCATTTGTGTTTTTTTAGTTATATAGTGTTACTTGCTTTTCAAGTCTTATCTGATTCTGCTCTTTGTATTCTTTTATCAATTGATTATTTTACTTGTCATCACTCATTTGAAGCACTACATTATTATACATTCCTTTTTTTGTTTTGAGTTTTGGACCACCTGGTTGTTAGCGCTTAATAAGTTTAGAATTTTTTCCAAACTCTGTGCTTCCCTACCTAGCCAGTAGGGGAATACAGAGATGGCTTTCAGCACCAAATGCCATAGGGATGTGAAATGCTCACCCCTGTGGCATTTAAAGGGTTACAATAAACAGAAATAGTACATCAAGCACTACACAATGTCCCCTCCCTTCAACGTCAACCCCCCATATATTGCATATATTCGACATACTAACTCCATCCGACATTCACCTTATTGACTCACATATAGTAGTCAAACCTGTCTTTTATTCGGCAATTAACCCTTTGAGTACCAGAGAGGTAGGAAAGCATTGCTTAGCATATGTTTTCTACCCCTCTGGTACCCAAAGGGTTAACAGGCACGGTATGGACTGAATACCTTGCCTGTATATGTGTGTTTAAAATTTATTTTTATAAAATAATTAATATATACAGTAGACCTCAATGGAGGGGTGTCATGACACCCCCCCCAACATGAGGCCGACATTTGATCTGTAAGAACATGAAGAGCATATAGGCTATGTTCCACATAGCCTATATGTGATTTAATGCTGATATTTTGCAATCAGACCTCAATGGGGGGCACCAGGACTGCTCCTGATAGCCCTACTACCATGTATCAGCTATTCAAAAGGATAGCTGATACATGGGGTGACCCCCAAAGGCATTTACAGCATTTTTGTTACTGTCGGCTTTACAGCAACAAGAATGAATGAAAGCGCTGCGGTCCCATCATTTAATCAGTCACCCGGGTCAAACCAGGTGACTGAATAACTGATCAGAGCGCAGGGCTGCTTCAAGGAATGGATTTGTAGGTAAGATCTAATTCATTTTTACTTACCTAGCTCCTTTGTCCTGTTGCTATTACTACTTTTGTTCCACTCCGGGAGAGCAAAGAAATAAATATATTAGGTGACAGAGAAGCTGACGGGGCTATAGTAAGACATTATACTCAACCAGTTGTGTTGTGTGCTGTAGAATAAAAACACACAGAGTAGTTGAATAATGTCCATCAAAATGTACAAGGGGCAGGGGGGAGCCAAGATGTGGGCAATGGATATGCTTCCGTATTGTAGAAAACCGAGGTTTCAGAGAACCGATGTCATGTTTAGCTCCACGCTGGAAAATCCCAGGCCGCAGTTATTTTTCCCGGACGGCTGTGCCTAAATTGTGCAAGCAGGTGGTTAGTGTGGTGGTGTCACAACTTACCTTTGTTTCAGCAGCCGTTCTGCCACACGGATGGTGCTGAAGATGGCAGGGTTGGAAGAATCAGAGCAAGAGTGAAGAGTGAAGCAGGCCTCTGTTTTATGCCATGCTTCCTGTAGTCTCCTCCTCCCTACTTCCTGAGGAGGGGTTTAAAGGGAAGACTGAGTCTTGACTCAGGACTTTGTTGTACAAAGCAGTTCTGTGTCCTTGTGCTCTGTGTATGACCTGGCTTGTCTGACCATCCAATCTGGTGCTGACCTGTGGCTCTGTCTGACTATTCTCCTGCCTTCTCCTTATAGTGGACACCCAATCTGGTGCAGACCTGTGGCTCTGGCTGACTATCTGAACTGTGTATGACCTGGCTTGTCTGACTACCCTCTCTGGTGCTGACCTGTAGCTCTGTCTGACTATTCTCTTGTTTGTTCCCTGTACCTAGCAGACACCCAAACTGGTGCGGACCTGGGGCTCTGGTAGACTAGCTTTATACTGATGCAGGCGTGAGTCAGGTTTCCGCTTTCGCTATACTGACTGCAGGCGTGAGTTGGGGTATTACTCATTATCGGATCAAGATTTTGTGTTCCTGTTCCTGCTCTTGTTCCTGCTCCTGGTTTCAACTGAGACTACCAGTGGCTTCATCCTAGTCTCCAGCAGTGTGGTTAATCTTGGCTGCTTACTATTCCTGATAGTAGCACTTGCTGGCTGTGACCATCTGCTTGTTCCTGCTATATTACTATTGTGTACTACCTTACTTATATTTTAATAAATTGCATTTAACAATACCATACTGACTCCTGAACATCTCTGAGGAACCTAGACAGGTGGCCAAAGGGCTTAAAAGTGCGTATGGCAAGAAACTCCACCTAACAACAGATATGTGGATAAGTGGTCAGAGCACAGACTATATGACTGTGACTGGTCACTGGGTTTCCCTCCCAGAACCAACAGTGGACAACACTAGCTTGTAGCATCAGATGACAGCCAGTAATCATGCTTCTGGTTCTGGCAGTGTGATTAAAAGGTGACAGCAGCAGCAGGGTAGCCCTTCCCATCGTCACACCACCTTGTGCATGCAGATTTTTGAGAGACAGTCCCACAAAGCTGTAGATGGCTTATGTGTAGTGTTGAGCGAGCATGCTCGGCCGAAGCTCGGTTCGGCTCGAGCATCGCTCTGCTCGGCACATGGCGGTACTCGTACGAGTACCGCATGTGCTCGCCCACCATGTTCGGGTCTCCTCCCCGCACGTTTCGCGGCTGCTGCGCAGCCAATAAACGTGCAGGAAGGCTCTGACATCAGTGTAATGCCAGCAGCCATGTTGGCTGCTGGCATTACACTGATTGGCTGGCCAGAACCCGTGATCGGGTGCTGTATAGCACCTGACCAGCGAGTTCGGCTCAGTCTTAGCCAGGTAGAGATGAGGATAGGAAGGGAAAGTCAGTGTAGGGAGAAGAAAAGCAAATTTGTAAAAAAAAAGACCCAAAAGTCCTTTTTAGGACTACTGTGTGTGGGGGTAGCAGTTTATTTTGTGTGGGGGGAAAAAAAACAAAAAAAAAAAAACTTCATATATTCTGTTTAGTGTGCAAAGTTGCAGATTAGAGCACATTCTGTTTAGTGTGCAAAGTTGCAGATTAGCAGCACATTCTTTTTAGTGTGCAAAGTTGCAGATTAGAGCACATTCTGTTTAGTGTGCAAAGTTGCAGATTAGAGCACATTCTGTTAAGTCTTCAAACTGTAAAATATCAAAGTCACATATTCCATTCACTGTGCGTCGCCGCAGTTAAGAAGCAAATTCTGTGTACTGTGCACAGTTTCAGAATAGGAAAAAATTCTGTTAAGTCTTCAAACTGTAAAATATCAAAGTCACATATTCCATTCACTGTGCGTCGCCGCAGTTAAGAAGCAAATTCTGTGTACTGTGCACAGTTTCAGAATAGGAAAAAATACTGTTAAGTCTTCAAACTGTAAAATATCAAAGTCACATATTCCATTCACTGTGCGTCGCCGCAGTTAAGAAGCAAATTCTGTGTACTGTGCACAGTTTCAGAATAGGAAAAAATTCTGTTAAGTCTTCAAACTGTAAAATATCAAAGTCACATATTCCATTCACTGTGCGTCGCCGCAGTTAAGAAGCAAATTCTGTGTACTGTGCACAGTTTCAGAATAGGAAAAAATACTGTTAAGTCTTCAAACTGTAAAATATCAAAGTCACATATTCCATTCACTGTGCGTCGCCGCAGTTAAGAAGCAAATTCTGTGTACTGTGCACAGTTTCAGAATAGGAAAAAATTCTGTTAAGTCTTCAAACTGTAAAATATCAAAGTCACATATTCCATTCACTGTGCGTCGCCGCAGTTAAGAAGCAAATTCTGTGTACTGTGCACAGTTTCAGAATAGGAAAAAATACTGTTAAGTCTTCAAACTGTAAAATATCAAAGTCACATATTCCATTCACTGTGCGTAGCCGCAGTTAAGAAGCAAATTCTGTTGACTGTGCACAGTTTCAGAATAGGAAAAAATTCTGTTAAGTCTTCAAACTGTAAAATATCAAAGTCACATATTCCATTCACTGTGCGTCGCCACAGTTAAGAAGCAAATTCTGTGTACTGTGCACAGTTTCAGAATAGGAAAAAATACTGTTAAGTCTTCAAACTGTAAAATATCAAAGTCACATATTCCATTCACTGTGCGTCGCCGCAGTTAAGAAGCAAATTCTGTGTACTGTGCACAGTTTCAGAATAGGAAAAAATACTGTTAAGTTTTCAAACTGTAAAATATCAAAGTCACATATTCCATTCACTGTGCGTCGCCGCAGTTAAGAAGCAAATTCTGTGTACTGTGCACAGTTTCAGAATAGGAAAAAATACTGTTAAGTCTTCAAACTGTAAAATATCAAAGTCACATATTCCATTCACTGTGCGTCGCCGCAGTTAAGAAGCAAATTCTGTGTACTGTGCACAGTTTCAGAATAGGAAAAAATACTGTTAAGTCTTCAAACTGTAAAATATCAAAGTCACATATTCCATTCACTGTGCGTAGCCGCAGTTAAGAAGCAAATTCTGTTGACTGTGCACAGTTTCAGAATAGGAAAAAATTCTGTTAAGTCTTCAAACTGTAAAATATCAAAGTCACATATTCCATTCACTGTGCGTCGCCACAGTTAAGAAGCAAATTCTGTGTACTGTGCACAGTTTCAGAATAGGAAAAAATACTGTTAAGTCTTCAAACTGTAAAATATCAAAGTCACATATTCCATTCACTGTGCGTCGCCGCAGTTAAGAAGCAAATTCTGTGTACTGTGCACAGTTTCAGAATAGGAAAAAATACTGTTAAGTTTTCAAACTGTAAAATATCAAAGTCACATATTCCATTCACTGTGCGTCGCCGCAGTTAAGAAGCAAATTCTGTGTACTGTGCACAGTTTCAGAATAGGAAAAAATACTGTTAAGTCTTCAAACTGTAAAATATCAAAGTCACATATTCCATTCACTGTGCGTCGCCGCAGTTAAGAAGCAAATTCTGTGTACTGTGCACAGTTTCAGAATAGGAAAAAATACTGTTAAGTCTTCAAACTGTAAAATATCAAAGTCACATATTCCATTCACTGTGCGTAGCCGCAGTTAAGAAGCAAATTCTGTTGACTGTGCACAGTTTCAGAATAGGAAAAAATTCTGTTAAGTCTTCAAACTGTAAAATATCAAAGTCACATATTCCATTCACTGTGCGTCGCCGCAGTTTAGCAGCACATTCTGTTGACTGTGCACAGTTTCAGAATAGGAAAAAATTCTGTTAAGTCTTCAAACTGTAAAATATCAAAGTCACATATTCCATTCACTGTGCGTCGCCGCAGTTAAGAAGCAAATTCTGTGTACTGTGCAAAGTTGCAGATTTGCAGCACATATTCCGTGTAATATGAAGAAGGCGGGTAAAAAGGGACGGGGAAGTGGACGTGATCCTGATAGTTCAGGGCGCGGGTCAGGACGCGTAGAAACTGCGCCTGGTGCCAGAGCACAAGACAGAAAGACATCCACCATACCTAGCTTCATGTCTCATTTTACAGGGCGTCGCAGGACATCACTCTCGAGGTCCGACCACTGCGAACAGGTGGTCGGTTGGATGTCAGCTGATACTGCTTCCAGTCGGTTAAGCACCACCCTGTCTTCCACCAAGTCCACTCTCAGTAGCCAAGAGTCTGGTCAACATAATCCTCACTCTGATCATCCTTCCTCCCACCATAGAGGGTCTGGTCAAAGAAGTGATCCCACACTGGGATATAGTGAGGAGCTCGTCTCATCACCAATCCTTCATTTGATCCTCTCTCCAAGCACGCTTGCAGAGGAACATGACATCTTGTGCCCTGATTCACAACCTCTAGAGGGTACCCAATCACAAGAAGATGACAGATGTGAACGGCATTTAAGGTCAAAGGAAGTGGATGATGATGATGATGAGACACAGTTGCCATTAAATCAACCACTATTACTGTCTCAAGACCTTGATGAGGAGGATGATATACAGTTGTCAATGACTAAGTATGTGGTGGGATCAAGACATGAGGAGGATGATCAGAGTGAGGAAGTGGAGGAGGACTTGGTGGACGATGAGGTGACTGACCCCACCTGGGAAGGTGTAGAGCCGAGCGATGACAGCAGTCCTGAGGGTGAGCCATCTGCAGCACCGCAACAGGCTGGAAGAGGCAGTGGTGTGGCTACAGAAAGAAGGCGGACCGCACCAAACCGGCCCGCAAATGTTCCACGGAGCACCCCCTTGCGTAAATCTCCCTTGCCAAGGGGTAGGTGTTCCGCGGTATGTCGTTTTTTTAAGGAAAGTGCGGACGACAAAAGAATTGTAGTTTGCAACCTGTGCCACACCAGAATGAGCCGAGGCATGAACACTAGAAACCTCACCACCACCAGCATGATCCGACACATGGCATCCAAGCACCGTAATAAGTGGGAGGAACGCCTGGATCGCCCATCTGTGTCTGCAGGCCACACCACTGCTTCCTCTTCCCCTGTTTTCGGTGCCGGCCAATCGCCTGTCGAAGGCGCAGGCCCGCATACCTCCCGCCCTGCACCTGTACCATCTGAAGCACCATCAGCGACCACATCCACTTCCCTGTCCCAGCACAGCGTCCAAATGTCGTTACCCCAGGCATTTGAGCGCAAGCGAAAATACCCAGCCACCCACCCACAGGCCATAGCACTAACCTCACACCTTTACAAATTACTGGCCATCGAAATGCTGCCATTTAGGCTTGTGGAGACTGAGTCCTTCCGCAGCCTGATGGCAGCAGCTGTCCCTCGGTACGCAGTCCCCAGCCGCCACTACTTTTCCCGGTGTGCCATCCCCGCATTACACCACCATGTGTCCCGTAACATCACCCGTGCCCTGACCAACGCAGTTACTGGGAAGGTCCACTTAACGACTGACACATGGACAAGTGCTTGTGGCCAGGGACGCTACATTTCCCTGACGGCACACTGGGTGAATGTCGTGGAGGCTGGGAGCGACTCGGACCCTGGGATGGCACAGGTGCTACCCACGCCGAGGATTGCGGGCCCTACCTCCATCAGGGTTTCCGCCAGCACCTACGTTATTGGCTCCTCCTCCTTCGTTTCCACCTCCGAATTCTCTGCGCGCAGCGCCACTCACCCATCAGCCGGTAGCTGGAAGCAGTGTAGCACTGCAGTGGGGAAGCGTCAACAGGCCGTGCTGAAGCTGATCTGCCTTGGGGACAAACAGCACACGGCCTCAGAGCTGTTGCAGGGGATTAGTCACCAGACCGAGCAGTGGCTCTCGCCACTCAACCTGCAACCAGGCATGGTTGTGTGTGATAATGGGCGTAACTTGGTGGCGGCTTTGGAGCTCGGCAAGCTCACACACGTACCATGCCTAGCGCATGTATTTAATTTAGTGGTTCAGCGATTTCTAAAAACCTACCCCAATTTGCATGATCTCTTGACCAAGGTGCGCCGCGTGTGTGCACATTTCCGTAAGTCATCTACAGCTTCAGCCGGCCTGTTGAAGCTGCAGCAGCGCTTACAATTGCCAGCTCACCGGCTGCTGTGTGACGTGAGCATGCGCTGGAACTCCACCTTCCACATGTTGGCCCGGCTTTGTGAGCAGCAGAGGGCAGTAGTGGAGTACCAGCTGTTACACGGTCGTCGCCTCTCCGTTCAACTTCCTGTAATCAGAAGTGAGGAGTGGGAATGGATGTCAGACCTCTGTGAGGTTTTACGCAATTTTGAGGAATCGACACAGATGGTGAGCGGCGATAACGCTATTATCAGTGTAACCATCCCACTTCTGTGTCTACTGAAACGCTCGCTGCTCACAATTAAAACTGACGCTTTGCATGTGGAAGAGGTGGAAATGCGGGAGGAAGAGCTTACACAAGGTGATAGCCAGAGCACCCTCACTTCGTCTTCTCAGCGACAATTGGAGGAGGCGGAGGAGGAGGAGGAGGAGGAGGAAGACACGGTTGCCTCCGCTACAGAGGGTAGCCATGGAACTTTAGTTCCATCTCTTCAGCGTGGGTGGGCAGAAGAGGAGGAAGAGGATGAGGAGATTGAGAGTCATCCTCCTGGTGAGGACAGCGAAATCTTGCCTGTTGGTACTCTGGCACACATGGCTGACTTTATGTTAGGCTGCCTTTCCCGTGACCCACGCGTTACACGCATTTTAGACAACACGGATTACTGGGTGTTCACCCTTCTGGACCCCCGCTACAAAGAGAATTTCTCATCTCTCATTCCTCCGGTGGAGAGGACAAGCAAAATGGTGCAATACCAGAAGGTTCTTGTTGAAAAATTGCTCCAAAATTTTCCATCTGACAACGCTGGCGGCAGAGTACGTGCTACCTTGGCCAACCGAGAAGGGGAGAAAAGGGGAGCACACAGCAGTTCCGAGAAAGGCAGGGCAACACTCTCCAAGGCGTGGGACACCTTCATGACACCCCGCCAGCACCCTCACCCTGATGCGCAGCCTAGTGTCACAAGGAGGGAAAAGTTTTGGAAGATGGTGAAGGAGTACGTAGCAGACCGTGTCAGCGTCCTCAATGATCCCTCTGTGCCTTACAACTACTGGGTGTCCAAGCTGGACACATGGTATGAACTGGCACTCTACGCCTTGGAGGTGCTGGCCTGCCCTGCCGCCAGCGTTCTGTCTGAGCGGGTATTTAGTGCTGCTGGTGGCATCATAACAGATAAGCGTATCCGCCTTTCCACCGACAATGCTGATAGGTTGACACTTATAAAAATGAACAAGGCCTGGATTTCCCCTGACTTCTCCACTCCACTGGAGGAAAGCCCCGGGGGAACATAAACTCACTTTATATATGTTATTTACAATGATGGGAATACTCTGTATTCCCATTCACCCCTTCCACCCAAAAAATGGGTATATGGTTGACTCTCTTCCATATACCCTGGGATATAATTTTTATATAGGGCCAGCTCACCAGCGGGCCCAGTGATATAATTTTTATATAGGGCCAGCTCACCAGCGGGCCCTGTGATATAATTTTTATATAGGGCCAGCTCACCAGCGGGCGCAGTTTGACAATTTTTGTATAGGTCAGCTCACCAGTGGGCCTTCTCATATAATGTTTTATTGGGTCAGCTCTCTAGCGGGCCCTCTCATATAATGTTTTATAGCGTCAGCTCACTAGCGGGCCTTCGCATATAATGTTTAGGATGGTCAGCTCCGCAGCAGACCCTCACCCATAATGTTTTGGATGGTCGGCTCAGCGCACGTTTCCCTCTTAATCATGGCCCCAGTTCAGAAAAATCGAGGAAATTTTGGGGAGAATTTGCCTTTGCGCACGTTTCCCTCTTAATCATGGCCTCAGTTCAGAAAAATCGAGGAAATTTTTGGGAGAATTTGCCTTTGCGCACGTTTCCCTCTTAATCATGGCCTCAGTTCAGAAAAATCAAGGAAATTTTTTGGAGAATTTGCCTCTGCGCACGTTTCCCTCTTAATCATGGCCTCAGTTCAGAAAAATCGAGGAAATTTTTGGGAGAATTTGCAGATGATATACAAGTAAATATACAGCAAATACTGTTTGGTAACAATTTTTCGCCTAAAGTCGTTTTTATCTGCCTTTTTGTGTGTTTTACGGTCAGTCTGTAAAAATGGCGTACTACAGGCGAAAGATCGTTCCCAGCAGCGATGTTGGAGTCCAAGATGCATCCAGACATCCTCCCTATGCTGTCCCTGAACCATTTCTGTGGTGTTTCCATCAGTTTCTGCCCTTTTCCTATGGACCAGGCACCCTCCCCTCATCAGAGCAGGGGGTGCCTGGTGTAATGCTCGAGTCCTCCCATTGACTTCAATGGGGCTCGGGTGCTCGGCCGAGCACTCGAGCCTCCGGGGGTGCTCGGTCAGAGCACCCGAACACCCGAGCATTGGGGTGCTCGCTCATCACTAGTTATGTGAGCTAAAGTAGGTGATAGAGGAATGGCTTGTACACTGCTCCCTAAAAGCTGGTTTTGCGGCTGCTGATAATGGCTCCAACATAATCACTGCTTTGAGAATAGGTGGTATGATGCATGTGCCCTGCTTTGCCCATGTGCCAAATTTAGTTGTGATCAGATTCCTGGTAGAGTTCAAAACCCTGAAAGAGATGCTTACTACTGCCTGCTAAATCTATGCCCATTTTAGTCACTCCTACAGTGCATGCAATGCTCTATATTCCATACTAGAGAGTAACAACCTGCCCCATCACCAGCTGAAAATGGAGGTCCCTACAAGGTGGAATTTCACAATGTACATGCTAGAGCATTTGTATGAGCAGAATAAGGTCATTAGCGAGTACACTATGCAAAACTGGAGGCTTTGAAGGAAGCCTCTTTGTCACCTGGCCAATGGCAACTAATGTGCAATGTATGTGAGTTACTGAAATCCTTTGAGGAGGCAACCATGCTGATGACTCGCATTGGGGTAGGAATTAGTGAAATTCTACCACTGATATTTTATTGCAGAAAAAAATGAGGAGCATGGTTACGGATTCTTACCAGAATGGCAACACAGACATGCACCAGCTGGTAAAGGACATGTAAGCGTGCTTTGAACAAGACCCTCGCATAATGTCCATTTACAGCAATGAGGAATATATTCTTGTCACTTTGCTGGACCCCTGCTTCAAACACAAAATTTCAGAATTTCTGCCAAAGGGCCATAAGCAGTTTGTCAAAACAAAGATCATGATGATCAGCAGTGACTGTCTGTGGAATCAGATTCTGTCAAGGAATATCGAGACATGCTTATTAATCAAGTAGAGGGTTGCTTTGTGGAGGATGAGAGGGAGAAAGTGAGGGCACGACAAACATCTAGACAGTATAGTGAAAAGGAAGGCAGAAAAACATTTCAACCAGCAGAAGCAGCTATATCACCAACCAGAATATCCCATTTGGAACACAGGGCAATTCATGGGTCTCAGCAGTGGTGGCAAAAACCCAGCATTGGCAGTGGTGGTGGTGACATATCTCTTTGGGACTTGCTCCCTGAGTATGATACACAGGAACACTGTGTAGCTCCTAGAAGTGGTCCCACTGCATGTGAGATGGTTTCTGCATACTTACAGGATAGCTATGTTTTAGGCAGAAACAATGACCCCAATGACTACTGGAAAACAAAGCAGTGTGTGTGGCCAGCATTGACACGTACTGCAGTGGAAACTCTCATTTGGCCTCCAGCAAGCTCTGAGTCTGAGAGGGTTTTCAGTAGAGCTGGTTACATTGTCATTGACGCCAGGACATGACTATCAAGCAGCAATTTTGGGAGACTAACATTCTTAATACCATCTGAGTATCAGGTAGCAGAAACCACACATGACAGACAAAGCCATGACAAATATATTAACAACAGCACAGATGAGGTGGTGGAGGAGGATGTGAAGAAGGGTTGCCACCATCTACCCCACTTGGGACCACTGCTATAAGCGATAAGTAATAAGGAGGATAGCAATTTGACCCAAACTTGACAATGGTAAAAACTATTTACATACACAAATAACACCTTACCAGCCAGTCCCCCACCACCACCACTACAATACACTAATACAATACAATAACTGCCATATTATAGGTTGTACTCTATTTTTGTTAATATTTGACCTCATAATCATGAATATGTGCCAATGTCACTTAAGAAGTAAGTTTGTATTTTGGATGCAAAGGACAAATGCACTGTGCATACAAACATATTTTTCAAGGCATATGTTGTTGTAGGACCCACAACTTTGACTTTCAGACACTTATTTCTAAACTACAGCCCTCAATAGAAGTAATATTGCAGTGAGAAATGCAGTACCTATAGGATATATAGGCGAAAAATTTGTTAAAATAGGAGAAAAGGAGGAATATTTTGCATAGGTGAAAAGGAGGAAACTTTCACTAAAAAAGCGAAAAATCGCAAGTTTTCATGAAAAGTCATACAGGAAATTTTTCCTACTTTTTGCCCACCCCTACTGTACACACTGTGACCATCTTCTTCCTCTGCCTGTGACACTTTTTTCCTCAAGATCCCTAGGGGTGATGTAGGGGGACTGGCCATCATTGGGTCTGGGAATCAGGGCATCCTGACCCTTCAGTGCTGGTAGTGATCACTTCCTCCTCCTCCTCAGACTCACTGGGTGCATAATGGTCCTTCCAGCTCCTCCTTTTATTTCTATTCCAGGTGCTCATAGTGATAGCAGTCAATATGAGCCTCTCCTGCCTCAATTGCTAAATTGGTAAATAATTCAGATCACAACAGCCTAGCACCCTCTATCTCTCTAGTTGCTTATAATATGCTTCACTTCCTGGAAATGTCACATTTTGGGTGCAAAAATACAAAGTGCCTGTAAATAAAGGGGTGAAAAGTTTGCAGCCATTGATAAAATAGCAAAAGATTTTGGACAATGGGTGAAAACAGTGAAGATTTTAAGAGCTTTATTTAAAGCATATTTTCCTGCAAAACAAAATGACAACCACATGGTTTTTGTAGATTTTGTTTTTTGCAGGAACACAACAGATCTTTCACCCACCCCTTTTGAGGACCTCACTACCATTGAAGGAATCAAAAGCTCCTTTTAAATAAATGACAATTTGTGGACTTTGTATGTCTCTCCATGGTGCAGAACTGTTCCTTTTCCTGAATGTGGTTCACAATGGCAATCATCTGCACATCATTTGCAGTGTAAAATAATCACATTTAAAATAGGTTTTGATCAAATTTGTTTACATATCTTCTTTATTGTCAGCAGGGATGTGGTTTTGACCTTAATGAGTAAATTATTAATGGTCAACTATGAGATTCATGTCACTATGCAATGGGAATTAAACAATTAAGGAACAAAAGATTGTTAAAATAGAGGACCTGCCAAGTTATGAATAAGAAACCAAATATTATGCTGTTTCAGTAAAATATGGCATAATATTCTGTTCTGTAAAATACTTCCGCTAGGTGTGCAACGAGCCTCTTCTGGCTGAATGTGATTTTGTGAACAAGGAAAAAAATGAGTATCTATGGAAAAAACATGGTTTAATCTCTCTGTATTTTATTCCCCTGTGACTTAGAAATAGGAATCAAAGCAATTTTAGCTCACAATTTCCACATAGAACAGCATTATTATACTGAAAAAGTAGCTTTTTCACTTGACAATTCACTTCATATAAGCATTTCCAGATAACAAACTGCAGTTTATCTGTTGTAATCTGGTCATACTTTCAATTATTTATTGTTTCATAAACATCCACAAAATTATTCCTACCACATCCCAAATTTGGTTTGAACTTGGTTCTGCAAAAAAGGATTTTGAAATATTTGTTTATCATTAATAAGTCATATGAAGATTTACATTTCATAATCCTTTCAAAGGCTCCCTTACACTAGAATTTCATATCAGAAAAGCAATCTGTTTCTCTAAATAGTGAGGTTGATACACCATGAATACCAGAAACAATTCTGTAGCAAAACAACTGCACCATACGGGAAAAATAAATATCCTAATGAACCCCCAAATGCTAAAAAGATCTCCAACACATAATAAAGTGATGTTTTGTAGAACTAATTTGTGTTAAAAGCCCCCTTTAAATTAATGGGAAATGTATTATTATTATTATTATTATTTATTTATATAGCGCCAACTAATTCCGCAGCGCTGTACAATTGGGAATAGACATACAGAGGTATTAAATAGTACAATCAGATGTGGAGAACAGGAGGATCAGAGGGCCCTGCTCGTGAGAGCTTACAGTCTAGAGGAAGGTAGGTTTGATACAGAAGGAGTAAGTGCTATTGCGTTTAAGTGCCTCCTGCCACATGAACTGCCAGTCAGTGGGTGGGAGTGAGAAGTGCCGTTGAGTGCAATGTATGTGTTTCCTGTCTTGCATGGTCACTGCAATTTATTTCAAGACATATGTTGCTGTAGGACCCAGCTTGATCACAATGTTTGCTTTGAGCTGCTGCTTTCTCCACATCAGCAGCAAACATGTGGTGAGATATCTTGCAGCCATAGAAAACAAAGGCAAAAAATGGTTCTTCTGAGAAATTCATTGGCTCTGAAAAAATGTGAAAATTATATAGTTTCTCTGGACAAAGATTTTTGTGAAAAAAGTGGGAAATGGATGTTTTCCATCAAATTTCCGTCACATTTCTAATCACATCCATACTGGGAGAGCTATAACAACTATATCTTGATTACATTTAAAAAAGAACAAATAATGTTTGCACTTCAAAACCCAACCTTTACCAATCAATAACATGTGACAATGCACATAAAATTCAGGGAGGTTTAGTTACATGCTTATTATTTTTCATTATTTCTATAGCTCCAACTTATTCTTCAGTGCTCGATTTATGGCTAATGAAGGTTGCCTGCCCCATCAATATAGTAGGGTCAAAAGTGAAAAAAAAATCCCAGTGGGAATTTTCACGTAAAAAAACAATTTCCCACTTTTTTCCATGAAAATTCAGGCTCATAAAAAAATATATACAATTTCCACCTTTTCAGTGCTGATAATACATTTCCTGTGAGAACGTTGCCATTTTTCACCTGTGTTTTCTATGACTACATTTTCCATCGCAATATTGTTTCTTGAGGGATGAAGTATAGAAATAAACAGCTGAAAGAAAAATTCCTACAGCAACATATGCCTTGAAAAAACTTGTTAGCAGGCTGAGTGACTTTGTCCTTTGCCCATGACAATAACCTCCTGCTTGTGTAACACTGGTACAGCCATCCTTGAAAAATAATTGCGGCTTGGGATATTTCAACAGAGCGCAGCAGGACATTAGACTTTTAAAGCCTTGTATTCAACAAAAGAAAAGAGCAGCATGTAAACTGTCAACATTTTGGCACATGTATAATTTCACAGGGGTTCTTTAACAACATAACTTGTTTAGGTGGTGGGTGTGGTGGAGGTATATGTGGACACTCTAAGACTTTTGTCATCTCCAAATACTTCTCTGCATCAGTTCACAACCCTCACTGCTTCTTATAGATTGAGGCTATTACTGTATAGGAAACTATAGGGAGATCCCATCTTCACATGCCTCAGGTAGGCAAAGTTGAGGTTGTGAACTCTGACAGCAGAAGCTGCTATCATAGTTTAGTGGATGTGGTGAAATGCCACATTAACATATGTTGTTTAGTGAGTAAGTAAATGATTGCTCCTGCGCCACTTTGCAGGTCTTTATGCAGGAAGTGGCGAGAAGGCACACTTTACAACAATTAGGTTATGCTTATGGCTGAACCTGCATCATAAATGGATGCAGGCGGCATCTAATAAAGAGACAAAAGCACGCATGAAGCATTCTTTGCATATCAAAACAAAGTCGCCTGAGCGTTAGGGTCAATATGAAATATAAATGGACACAAGCGGCATCCACATGAAATAACTAAATCAAGGTAGGCAAGAATGAGCACTGGCTAGACCTATGGCTGTTTAAACGCATGCACTATGCCTGCTTGTGCACCAAAACTGTGACTAAACAATGGCAAATATGACGCACATCGTATATGAAATAGACACAAGACTAAAGTTAAGTTAACACAAGCATTGAACTTATACTGCAATAATTTATTTATATGTGCGAAAGTCTACATGGTCGGGGCCCAAAATGGTGCTTGAGTGACACATGGTTAACACACAAAGGTATACCCAGAGAAGTTTGTTCTAATGACCAATACCACAATTGACACAATACCACCCAAGTACTAGCAATAAGTAATATTTAATAAAAACAAGAATATTATAACAAGAATAAATACACTGTATATTATTAAATATTTTCTAGTTAGTTAATACTAACTTGACAGATACTTAACTGCAGTGCAAATAAAACACAATATGCAACAATTGTAACAGAAACACTATACCTTGGTTACTGGGGTTGTTTCCTAGAAATATAGTATAAAGAAAGAGCAGAAAGTGATACAGTTTTATACTTAGCGATCCTGGGACAATCTTATGCTGACGCTGCAGCAGGTGAGAAGTACTGGTTGCATGGTACAATGCACTCTGCTGCCTCAACTGGAGGAGATCAGGCGTCAAAATGACTCTCAGGATCTGGCTTCTGGAATAGTTCTCCCGCAGCTCTCCCAGGCTGTGTCTTTTATTGTTGCAAGTGCCGCCCCTCCCCAGCCCACTTTACCTGCCCTGAACAGCCCCGTATCCCTTCCCCCTGTTAGCTAAAGAAAGGGAACTGGTCTATTCTGGTCTTTCGCCCATTGTTCACATTGTTTTTAAAGGTGTTGTACCCCACTCATATCCTCAGAAGGTTAAGACCTTAAGGACCAGAGATCCTGGGGTGGATTCCAGTTAAGGACCATATGGAGACGTTTGGCTCGCCGGGACACATGACTGATGACATGTACAGGTGCACCAAACGGGGGTCAACTTGGAGCAGTCAATTTCAGGCCCAAATAGTGCTTACAGTACTCTTGCAGGAGCAATATAAGCACAAAATATGTGATATGCCAGGATTGTCACAGGTCCTTCAGGCAAGGAAACCGTTGATGGTACTGACACGTCACCAATCCTTAAGGTGTTAATGAAGTAAGAGGCTATGCACAATGCATTGCAAAGCAATGCACTTTGTAAAACCATTTGGTCATCAAGGGGTTGACTTATGACAAAGATGAGATTGACCACGAGGTAGGTTTAAAGCTGGCCAGGAATTTAACACTGAGTGCCAAAGGAATAGCCAACACATTACTTCGCAATGGAATGGATGCCCCTCTGGCACCCAAAGGGTTAAACCTTAAACTAGAAGTCAATGTTATCTTCTGTCACAAATTAACCCCTTGTGTACAATTTGCATTTCTTTTCAGGCACTGCTCACCACTATGATCCTCAAGATGTTAATCAAATGTGATGCTCAGCTTAATGCTTCATTAACCTTTTGAGGATCAGAGAGGTGCACAACATATTGCAATGCAAATCACACTGTACACAAATTTGGTCCTCAAGGGGTTAACTTATGAGAAAGGTAACTGATATTGACTACTAGGTTAAGGTTTAACCTTTTGAGTGCCAGAGGTTAACTTATGACACAAGATGATACTGACAGTGAATACTGTATTAAGGTTTAAAACTGGCCAGAGGTGGGCAATTATTAAAGTCAAATTTCTGTACTAACACATACACCGTTTTTGTCTATATATACCTATTGCTGGCTGTGTTGCTGTTTAGAAATTAATTGTTAATGTTTGCAAACCCTAGGCATATGTAGTTCCTTAGACTCGCATTTTTTATAAAACATATATAACTATAGTTTTTCCACGTATATAGGGGAAAACAGTATTGTACATGTGGCATGGGACCAGAGAAGGAGGGTTACAGGAGGAGAGTGAGACAGGGAGAGAGGATGGGGCATAGATTGAGGTAGAGGGTGCTGAGAAGGAAAGGTGGTGCTGAGAATAAACATTGTTCAGAGAAAGGTGAAATGAATAAGCAGAGTGATTTGACTGGGGAGTCAAAGAGATGAAGATAAGGAGACAGAGAGGGGGTGGGGTGCCAGTTGGAAGGGGTAGTGAGTGCTGCCCAGCCTTGTACTACTGTCCACTGGTAGTCACAGAACTACACATACACTGTCTGACATCTATCCTTGTTCTGCTGCTAGTCACAGAGCCACACATACACTGTCTAACACCCCAGACTTCTTCCACTGCCCACTAGTAGTAATATATTCGCACATACACTGTCTGACCCTCCCCAGCCTGTTTCAGTGACCACTAGTAGTCACTCAACCCCACATATACTGTCTGATCCACCAGCCTTGTTCCACTGGTAGCCACAGATACACAGATGCATTGTCTGACCCCTTAGCCTGGTTCCACTGAACACTGTTTCCGTCATACAGTGTCTGACCGTCCCACAGCCTGGTTGCACTGCCCAATGGTAATCACTGATCCCCATATACACTTTTATATCCCCCCAGCATGGTTTCACTGCCCGCTGGTAGTGACACATTTCCCATGTGCTCTGTGTGACCACACCAGGATTGTTCCCCTGCCCACTGGTGGCCACAGATTATCCACTTGCACTGTTTGACACCATCATCCCTGTTCCCCTGCCCACTGGTAGCCACAGAATCCAACATGTACTGTGTGATCCCACCAGCCTTGTTCCCTTTCCCGCTGGTAGCCCCTGAATTCCACAGATGCTTCTCCTATGCTGTGTGACCCCACCAGTCTTGTTCCCCTGCCCATTGCTAGTCACAGATTCCCCCATATCTCTCAATATTTCAAATTGCCACAGAGGGACAATTTTGATTTAGATGGTGCTGCTGGGGGTGTGACTGGTGGTTGGAGCATTACTTAGAATGTTTAAATTACATCATGACCTATTAAAAGCTCTTTATATAATTGAAGAACTGATATAGAACAAGACCAAATGATTTTAGTTACACAGAATAATTTATAAACACATATACTGTAGTTTATCCCTTTGAATGCCAGCGAGGTGCTCAAAGCATTGCACCACAGTGCACTGGATATCACTTTGGCACTCATGTGAGTTTTATTGCTGTTGAGCAAAGTGATACATATATCCACACAGCTAAACATTTGGGATGTACAGACCACAAATATATGCTAAAGAGGGATATTTGGATGGCCCACCACTATCTTAAACTTAATATGGCTAAGACAGAACTGGTTGTATTCCCTTTTAAAACCTACCCACCAACTGCTTTCGCCATCACAGTTGACAATTCTGCCATCCACTCAGTAACCAAATCACGCTGTCTTGAGGTCATACTTGATTCTACCTTGACATTGTCCCCCCATATCCAGGTTGTCACCAGAACATGTCCCTTCTTTTTGAAAATTATTACAAAATACATCCTTTCCTCTTTGTGTCAACCACAAAAACTCTCACTCAGGCCCTTAATCTCTCTAGTCTTGACTATTGAAACATTGTACTTTCTGGTCTTCCTGCCTCTCGTCTTTCTCTGCTTCAGTCTGTTCTCAGCTCAGCTGCAAGAATAACTACCTTTGCTCCCAGAAACTTTCCCTCTGAAATCCCTCTATTGGCTACCTATAAGGTTTTGTATTTCTTACAAGAGTATTTCTTTGCCTCTCCATTAAGTCACTTCCTTCTTCCCAGTGTAAGATTCCCTTTGCTGCATTTTTCTCTCTGCTAAAAATTCAGTGATGCACTTTAACCTGATGCTTTTAACCCAGTTCTGTATATTTGTATTGTACTATTACAACATCTATAATCCACTGTGTACACATATGGTGCTATATAAATAAAGATACATACATACATTTCTGTAGACAGTGGTAGTGCAGCCCAGTTCTGCTCTCAGTTTCAGTATGAAGCCATCAGCTCCTAGGAATGGGTGAAAACTTTCATCGCAAACCAAAATTGGTGAAAAATGGCACTTCCTGCTTGCGAATAATTTCCTACAAAAAGTGCCATTTTCTTGCTTTTTTCACCTAGCTTGTTGCATTGAAATCAATGTGAAAAAAAATATTTCCCCACCACATGAAATTTTTTCTTACTTTTCTACACCCATCTAATAGGGTGTCAGGCTCTCACAGCAGCCATTCTGTGTTTGTGAGAGGAGAGAGCAGCATGTTTTTGAGCTAAAGAAAAATAGGCAAATAAATGGGAATTGAAGCTTAAAGGGATAGTATTACTTAAAATGTAAAAAAAAATATGTTGTAGAGTTTATCCCCCTGAGTAAAACAAGGGAACTCCCACTGCTGAAAGGTGTTTCTTTCAAAAGTTATTAATTTTCAAAGTTGAATTTTTTTAGGTGCAATATCACAGTGGCCTGAAATTGTACAGTGGCGCTGTTGCTACACCATCCTATGGAGATTTATGGTCAACTGACCAGAGCTGTCCATAGGATCGTGTAGCAACAGCGCCACTGTACAATTTCAGGCCACTGTGATATTGCACCTAAAAAATTCAACTTTGAAAATTAATAACTTTTGAATGAAACACCTTTCAGCAGTGGGAGTTCCCTTGTTTTACTCAGGGGTATAAACCGTACAACATATTTTTTTTTTACATTTTAAGTATTACTATCCCTTTAATTTAGGGAGTCTTTTAGGTAGGACATTTGTTCTCTGTATTATGGAACTCTGGGGACACTCTGGAAGAGAAGAAGGAAGGAAGGAGGTTGACCCAAATACACAAAAATTCATTGTGACTGCCTGGCAAGACACAGGCAGCTGGGGTCCAATTTGCTTGATGATTTTGCTTTTATTGTCTCTGTGCTGGGGAAGTTTGGGGAAAGAAGTGGTTGGTTTTGTTTTTTAGTTATAATGTTTTAAAAAATAAAAACAAATAATTAGATAAATATATTAGATGACAGACAGCTGTGTGACTGAGGCAGACTTGATAGACAGCAGATAACAATGAGAATTTTGTTGCGGGCTAAGGCAAGACATTACACTCCATCAGTTGGGTACTGTAAAGCATAAAAACACACAGTAGTTGAGCAAACGCACAAAGGGGAGGGGGAAAGTAGAGCAGTGCAGGGATATGGGAGTAGTAGTTCAAAAACTGACTGTAGCAGTAGTTGCTGCATTGTGTGCTATAAATGCTGATGATCCCACTCCTCTCCGGGTGGATGCAATTTCACAAGGTCCCTCCGATCACACCACGCCAGCCAATAAGATATTTCCAAGACAATACAGGTTCTGCAGGACAGGGAGTGGTTTGGGAGGCAGCGAAGGTGGTGGCTAGTGGCTCATTTATATTACTCATTTCATTGCATAGGAGGAGGTTGGGGGAGCAGGTGCGGTGGCTTGAAACTGAGGCTAGGGAGGCTGAAATATAATGATGATATGGCATCCTATGACTCTTTTACACCTATTGAAATGTCGCCCTCTATTTGGCGACCACGAAAAGGGTGAGATCATAATGTCGCCTGCATCAAAAGGGCAATATTATGATGTTGCACACTTAAGGAACACCAAACAGAGGGTCACATTTCAGTAGGATACCAGAGGGGGTTGTAGTGACACTGGCTATCAATTCACAATATACAGGTCGCCAAATAGAGGGCAACATTTAAATAGTAAATAGTAATAGTAAATCATTCTGATGTCTCACACTTAACCCTTTTGGTGCCACAGAGGTATGCAATGCATTGCAAATGGCAGTGAAATGTTTAAGTGTCGCCATGCACGGCCTTGTAGAACTTTGAAAATGTGAATCTGGAGAACTTTATTTTAAAATGAAATAATACAATTTGCCCTATACCCCCCCATTACATTGCAACATTTAAATCGTAAGCCATGCATACCCTCTATCTCTGGAGAAAGCATCACCCAAGCCACTTCTGCATGCTGTGCCTTAAGATGCCCTCTTTTCACAAGCCCTACTTGTCCTCTCACTGCTCAGCATTGACTTGTTTAATCACAATGTACATTTAATGCTTTTCCATCAACATAATCTTTTTGAACATATGGATAGGGCATGGAAGCTTATAGCCCATCTAGTGAAGTGGTCAGGGGTCCCTCTACCATAACTTCTACTGTTGTTCGACAAGCAAAGCATCAATGTGGAATTTTTTGATTATTATCAATATCTATACACCTCTCAAACTATGTCAACTGTTGATCTGTATCTTTGGCTGGAAGAAAGCAAATTGATATTACACTCTCCAATTTTACTCAGAAAGGTCATGGAGGCCATAGATGGCCTGCCCATGGGTAAATCACTGGAAGGATATGGGCTTCTGTCGGAATGGTATAAACAATTCTCTGACATTTTAGCTTGGGCAAGGATCTCCAGAGGTGTGACCCATATTGCCATATATCTAATAAGTTGGGAGACCTGTGTTCTGTTCCGGAACTGACAAGGAAAAGGAATTCCCAGGTAAGTTGGAATTCAGCCTTTTCTTGATGCCCTGCACAGAACACCAAACAGAAATGTGACAAAGAATGCAAGGAATGCCTAAGAACCCACAGCAAAGGGAACCCGATGCCCAAAGGAAGAATCCTCTGCAGTAAGGAGAGCCAGATGGTAATGATTGCAAAAGATATGGACCCTCTGACAAGTAACAGCTTGCCCTTTCTACCCAAGATGCTGCCATTGCTCTCATGGAGTCTGCTTTTACAGAGGTTGGTGAACCACCCCAGCATCTGTATATGTAAGAAATATGATGTGTTTAATCCAGTGGGCAATAGACTGCTTGGTAGCTTCTTTTACCTTGGAGGGACAGGAGACCAAAATAAGCAAATTGGATGACTTTCTGTCACAGCTTGCCTTATCTCAAGGCCAGCGTCATTTTGCTGGTCACTGATGGCTGGCAGGGGTCAGGACTGATGCTCTTATGTCACTACCCAAGTCTTTCTCTGCTCGCCACCTGGCCAGATCTGGTGCCTCTCGCAGCCGGCATTGTCCTTTCCTGTGAGGCACAACTGGGTTCCTTCGTCCAGGAGATGCAGGGTTTGACGCATCTGTACCAGATGTTGCGACATGTTCGGACTTGCATCAGTGGGAGTGACACATGCACCGGTTTTATACCTTGGGCCATGGGAGACTCCTCCTTCCTACTTCCAGGCGGGATATATAAGGGCTGTGGACTCTGAGCTCAGTCGCCCTTACGTTGATGTCTGATACAGTTGCATTCCTTCTAGTTGTATTCCGTGTATGACCTTGGCATTGTCTGACCATCCTAACTCGTGCTGACCTGTGGCTCTGTCTGACTATCCATTCCGTATTGCCCTGTTATAGTTTGATACTCAATCTGGTGCAGACCTGTGGCTCTGGCTGACTACCCGCTCTGTGTATGACCTTGGCAATGTCTGACCAACCTATCTGGTGCTGACCTGTGGCTCTGTCTGACTATCCACTCCGTATTGCCCCTGGTATAGTTGGATACCCAATCTGGTGCAGACCTGTGGCTCTGGCTGACTACCCGCTCCATGTATGACCAAGGCTTGTCTAACTATCCATCCTGGTGCAGACCTCTGGCTCTGGCTGACTACCCTCTCCATGCCTTAACCATGGCTTGTCTCTCTACCTATTCTGGTGCTGACCTGTGGCTCTGTCTGACTACCCACTCCGTGTTGTCCCTGGCTTAGTCAGATACCCAATCTGGTACAGATCTGTGGCTCTGGCAGACTTCTCATATATTCACATGGGCAAACCTAGTCTCTATTAGAGACTCCTAGACACAGTCTCCTACTTCTCATAAGACTATCTTGTTCTGTGATGGGTTTTTCCTCTATCATATTCTTATGTGATTGCTTATATTCTATGATCTGTTTGCCTCACTCAATAAAGGTGATTTTACTCTAAATACATGTCCGTAAATCTTTGAAAATCCGTGACAGTATGTAAGGGCCATGACTAAGAACAGTACTGTTAATCCACCTTTTCAGAGCATCCTAGACAGGATGGAAGCTCAGGACCAACGCATCAATCAAATATCGTTGGCCATGCAGACCTTGCTGAACCGAACTGCACACCTTGAACGCTCTGACCGACAACCAGTGGCCTTTCCTGCTGCTTCCTTAGCACCGGTGGTTCCTTCAGCTCCTGATGCAGGCCTGATCAGAGGGTTGTCTGGCTCCGATCCACTTCCACAGCATTATAGTGGGGATCCTGAGTTATGCCGTGGGTTCCTCAACCAACTGGGCATATACTTTGAGATGGTAGCTCAAGTCTTCCCTAATGAGCACAGTAGATTTGGTCTCTTTTACTATCTTAATTGACACCAGGATCTGGGAAAGAACCTCCTTTAGGGAGCGCCTGTGGAGGCCTCCGTCTCAACTGGCACATCACTTTTCTCACCCACCCATTCCTCCCTTGCCTCCCATGCCTCCTAGTTCTTACCCAGTGGGCTGTGAACCTATGCAAGTTGGTGCTACTTAACTTTAAGTGGAGGAGAGAGCTTTCCGAAGGAGGGAGGGACTTTGTTTGTATTGTGGGAAGCCTGGACACCTGCTGAGGTCCTGCCCGGTGCGTCCGGGATACGCTCGCACCTAAGGTCCTGTCGGGGACAGATCTTAGGTGGCATTTCTCAGTCCCCAGAGATCATCCAGGACAAACCTATCCTGGAGGTAATTCTTTCTTGGGCTGATTCCTTTGTGATGGCTCCGGCCTTGCTGGATTCTGGGGCTGCTGGATACTTTATTGATATGGAATTTGAGGCTAAAAACTTGATTTCTGTGCAGCCTTGCTCCTCATCGATAGCAATCGAGGCTATAGACGGTAGACCTCTTCTACCATCTCATATCACGCATGAGATAACCCTTTTGACCCTGAGGGTGGGTGCTTTTCATAAGGAGGTCCTAAAATTTCAGGTGATCAATTCCCCTCATTATGCCATTGTTCTGGGGTTTCCTTGGTTGTAGGTAGGGGTGGGCGAGAAGTGTGAAAAATTTTGCGAAACCATGCCGATTTTTCGATTTTCCTGTGAAAACGTTCGCCTTTCCTCCTATGCAAAAATGTCCTCCTTTTCGCCTATTTTAACAAATTTTCCACCTATTTTAACACATTTTTCACCTATATTTCCACTGGGCACTACATTTTCTACTGTAATATTACTTCTTGTGAGGGCTGAAGTTTAGAAATAAGTGGCTGAAAGTCAAACTTGTGAGTCCTACAGCAACAGATGCCTTGAAAAATCTGTTAGCATGCAGAATGCATTTGTCCTTTGCCCAGAACACTAACTTCCTGCTTAAGTGACACTGGCACATATTCATGATGTCAAGTAATAAAAAATAAATAAAATACAACCTACAATGTGGCAGATATATATGGTAGTGGTGGTGGTGGGAGGCTGGCATGGTGTGATTTGTGTATATATTTTTACTATTGTCACATGCTATCCTCCTTCTCAGATTACTGACACACATAACTTATTGGTCATAGCAGTGGACTTTTCCCAGGTGTGTAAAATAGTGGCAACTCTTCTTCATATCCCTCATCCACCTCCTCATCTGTGCTGCTGTTAATGTATTTGTCCTGGCTTTGTCTGCTCCCAACATTGCTGCTTGATAGCCATGTCCTGCGGTTATTGACAATATAACCAGCCGCACTGAAAACTCTCTCAGACTCAACGTTTGCTAGAGGACAACTGAAGCTTTCCATTGCAGTACGTGTCAATTCTGGCCACACACACTGCTTTGTTTGCCAGTAGTCATTGTGGTCATTGTTGATGCCTAAAACATAGCTTTCCTGCTAGTATGCAGAAGCCATATCACATGCATTGGGACCACTTCTAGGAGCTACACAGTGTTCTGTGTGTCAGTTACCAACCCATACTCAGGGAGCAAGTTCCAAAGAGATGCGCCACCATCACCACCACTACTACCAATGCTGAGTTTTTGCTGCCTCTGCTGAGACCCATGAATTGCCCTGTGCTCGGAATGGGATATTTTGGATTGATGATCTAGCCACTTCTGCTGGTTCAAATGCTTTGGGCTTTCCTTTTCACTATACTGCCTAGATGTTTGTTGTGCCCTCACTTTCTCCCTCTCATCCTCCACAATGCAACCCTCCACTCAATCAATAAGCATGTTACGGTATTCCTTGACAGAATCTGATTCCTCAGTGAGTTGCTGATGATCTCCATGACTCCTTGTTGTGGCAAACCGCTGATGGCCCTTTGGCAGGAATTCTGAAATTTTGTTTTTAAAGTGGGGGTCCAGCAAAGTGGCAAGAACGTATTCCTCATTGCTTTTAGTGGACACTATGCGAAGATCTTGTTCAAAGCACTGTAACATGTCCTTTACCAGCCGGTGCATGTCTGTGTTGTCATTCTGGTAAGAATCATCAGCCGTGCTTCTAATTTTTTTTCTGCAATAAAAATGTCAGCGGTAGAATTTCATTAATTCCTGTCCCAATGCGACTCACCAACATGGTTGCCTCCTCAAAGGGTATCAGCAGCTCACATATATCGCACATTAGTTGCCATTGGTCAGGTGACAAAGAGGCTCCCTCCAAAGCCTTCTAGTTTTGCATGGTGTACTCGCTAATGGCCTTATTCTGCTTGTACAAACGCTCTAGCATGTACATGGTGTAAAACCACCTGGTAGGGACCTCCATTTTCAGCTTGTGATGGGGCAGGTTGTTATGCTCTTGTATGGAATATAGAGCATTGCGTGCATTGTAGTAGTGACTAAAATGGGCACTGATTTTGCGGACAATAGTAAGCATCTCTTTGAAGGTCTCAGATTCTGCCAGGAATCTGGTCACAACTAAATTTAGCACATGGGCAAAGCAGGGCACATGCACCATACCACCAATTCTAAAGAAGGCATTATGTTGGAGCCATTATCAGTAGACACAAAACCAGCTTTTAAGGAGCTTAGTAGAAACCATTCCTCTATCACCTGCTCTAACTTACTCAGACCATCTACTGCTTTGTGGGATTGTCTCTCATAACATACACAAGGTGGTGTGACAATGGTATGGGCTATCTTGCTGCTGCTGCTGCCTCCTTTTAATCACAGTGCCACAACCAGAAGCACGATTACTGGCTTTCACCTGAAACTCTAAGCTAATGTTGTTCACTGTTGGTGCTGGGAGGGAAACCCAGTGAGCAGTCAAAGTCATAGAGTCTGTGCTCTGCCCACTTGTCCACAAATCTGTTGTCAGGTGGATTTTCTTGCCATATGCACTTTTAAGTCCTTTGCCCACCACACTAACTACTTGCTTGTACAATTCAGGCACAGCTATCCTGGAAAAGTAGCTGCGGCTTGGGATATTCCAGCATGGAGCTATACATGACATCATTTCTGTGAAACCCCGGTTTTCTCCAAAAGAATATGGAAACATGTCCATTGTCAACATCTTGGCAACCTTTCATTTCCAAAGGCATATTTTGGGATTGTTTTTGTCTCCTTCCCAGGAACTCAGTCAGTGTGGGTTGGCAGGACATGGCAGAAGAAGCCTGAAACTTAATTGCTTTAACATTACTAGAGGAGGTGGTGACAGTAGATGCAGCATGTGTGGGCAGTCTATGACTCTTGCCATCTCCTACAGCAAAGCCAGAGTCATCATACTTCTCTGCAGCAGGAGCCATAGGTGTTATTTGGACTGAACTAACTGTTGGCACTGGCAGTAGCACACTTTCTGACACATAAATAGCTTCACTACTTCTTTTTTCTGCCCTAGAGCCCTGGGAACATTTTGAAGTGCTTCTGCTGCTGCTAGTTGTGGCACCTTTGTCCTGCTGACAGTATGTATCACAGTCAGACTTGTGGTTGTGCTTCAGGTGGGATCTCATAAAGGAGGTTCCTAGGTGTGAGCCTACTTCCCCCCCTGCTCACAGGCTTTTTGCATAGACAACAGATAGCAACATGCTTAGCTTGAGGATCTTGAGTGAAGTATCTCCATTCTGTGGACTTCATGGAATGAGGGATTCCTGAGGTGCTGCTGTTGCTACTACTACTCCTGGGGCTAGATGCTGATGCAATTCTACTGCCACTACTACTAGGTGTCAAAGGTGCAGCACTTACAGCAGCAGCAGAGGCACTCGTCATATCTAACATTGTGAATGTTAACTTGTGTTGTTGTTGCTGGGTATTCAAAACAAGTGTGTATGGCTGAGTGGGACTTGGACTTTGAAGAGGAGATGATGCTGATGATGACTGATAGGGTGACTGTGTGCTTTTTGACATCTGTGCTTGTCCAGAGTCAGACTTTCCGATGGCTTTCTCAAACAACTTATAGACAGACACAGTGCTCCTTAAAAGTGGTGGAAGATTCAGACTTTGACTTTCTGCTCACCTTATAGCCCTGTCATCATCCTCTCTCTCAACTTCATCTGTATCTGAACAAGACAAGGATGCTGGAGGGATATATTCTAGATCTGCATCATCATCAGTCATCATTAGGTAATCCTCAGCAGCATCAGCATCACCACTACCCTTATATTCCCCTAAGCTTTTGGAGGTCTCAAACAATTTCTTTTTTCTTTTACTGTAACAAAGTTCACTAGTACTACTACTTTGAGGATGGGTCTTGTGGTGCTTGTTTGTCTCACTATCTGATGCAGCAGGCACTTCAGCTGCTACACCTTCTTCTATTATGCTATTGCCAGTATCATCAACACTTGTTCTTCTTATTTGCTTCTTTATTTCTACTGGCACTGGTGGTGCTGGAACTAGTTTTGTTGAGACCTTGACAAACTGCATCCTCCCTTGGAGTAGAGGGATCATCATCATCACTGATTGCACATGCTGCAGCAACCATTGCTGCAGTCAGTTTTTGAACTACTACTTTACTCTCATGTCCCTGCACTGCTGCACCCCTCCCCCTTCCCCTTGGGCGTTTGCTGGACATAACATGTTTTTTTACTGTACGGGTACACAACACAACTGATAGAGCTGTATGATGCCTTGCCTAAGCCCACTCAGCTGTCTGTCACTGTCACCTAATATATTTAGTTCTTTATTATTTTTTTATTTATCTTTTTATTTTTTTTAAGTTGTCCACCCTGTTGTCTTATCACAGTGTGTCCAAAAAAAATTCTAACTGAAAAACAAAATCAACAAAGTCTTTCCCCTGACTTCCCCACCCAGCACAGAGACAATTACAGCAAGATCAGCAAGCAAATAGATCCCTAGCTGCCTGTGTCTTGCCAACCAGTCACATGGAATTTTGGAGTATTTGGGGTGAACCTCCTTCCTCCCTTCTTCTCCCCAGAGTGCCTCACTGACTCTCCTAATAAACACTTAAACAGAACAAATGTCCTGCTAAAAGATTCCCTAAACTAAACTTCAATTCCCCTCTCTGTCTTGTCTAGCTCAAACAAGGTGCTGCTCTCTCCTCTCACAAACACAAAATGGCAAGCTGTGAGAGCCTGAGAGCCTTTTATATGGCTATAGAAAACTTTTCTTCCCATTGATTTCAATGGGCGGAAAAGGTGGAAAAAAACGGAAAATCAGTACTTTTCGCGGGAAATTATTTGCTAAGCGGAAAGTGCCATTATTTGCCGATTTCAGTTTGAGGCGAAAATGTTTGCCCATCCCTAGTTGCAGGCACATAACCCCAGAATCGATTGGCGCACCTGTGATATATTGTCTTGGGCTCCGCAGTGTATCAATTCCTGTCTCTCCTGTCTGAAGAGACTTGTCTGTGCTACCTCCTCGGTCCTGCCTAAAGAGTGTTTGCCTTTCAGTGATGTATTTAACAGAATTAAAGCTGGGGTGTTAGCTCCTCATAGACCATATGATTGTTCTGTGGAAGGCATGCCTGGTACTACGCCTCCTAAGGGTCGTGTGTACCACCTATCTATGGAGGAGAATAAGGCCATGGAGGAATACTTGTCAGATGCCCTTTCAAGGGGCATTATTCATAATTCTACCTCACCAGCTGGTGCGGGATTCTTTTTTGTAAAAAAGAAGGACGGAGAGTTACGTCCGTGTATTGATTTCTTAGGGGTAAACAAACTGATGATTAAGAACGCCTACCCCATACCCTTGATTACAGAATTATTTGAGCTGGCATTACGAGTATTTGGTTATGCCGTTCAGTCTCTGCAATGCTCCTGCCATTTTTCAAGAATTTATCAATGACGTTTTGAGAGAATTGTTACAGAGTTGTGTGGTGGTCTATTTGGATGACATCCTCATTCACTCTCCTACGCTGGAGGCTCATCGCTCAGATGTGTCCTAGGTATTACACCTGCTACTGGAGAATAAGCTGTTTTGCAAGTTGGAAAAATGTGAATTTCACAAACCTCAATAACGTTTCTTGGGTACATTATTTCCGCTTCAGGGTTGGCCATGGACCCACAAAAGTGTCGGCCGTGTTACAGTGGCCTCTACCAGTAAGATTGAACTCACTCCAAAGATTTTTGACTTGTAAGGGTGCTAAGACATCAGAGTGCTCTTCCGGTGCTCTGCTCACATTCGAGAACCTCAAGTCGGCATTTGCGGCAGATTCTATACTGGTTCACCCGAATCCCACCCTGTCCTTTTCCCTGGAGGTTGATGCGTCTGAGGTGGGAGTAGGCACCCTCCTTTCTCAGCGGTCAGCTCCAGGGGAGGCTTTACGTCCCTGTGGGTATTTCTCAAGAAATCTGTCCAAAGCAGAGAGATTGTATGAGAGTGGAGACAGAGAATTACTAGCCATTATCTTGGTGCAACGGTTTGTTCGACACACAGACACAGTGGTTTAGGATAAAACACAGTTTTATTGAAATCACAGTAATATAATAACCCTCACAGGTCCTGTAGTATTTAAGCAAAATAATACAGACACACGACAGATTACATATACATATGCCTACACAGGTCCAGTATAACCATAAAGTTCATAACAGTCTATACTGACACAGGTCAGGCAGAATATGGTGATTTCCCAGGAGAAAGGTACTACATGGGTTAATGGTCTTCAATGAGTGTAAACAGTCCCATGTGCAGAGAGGTCTGTGATAGAGCTCTCTCCTTATAGAGAGCTTAACCCCTAGAGTGCCAGCTAGAGTGAAATGCGGTCACTGCATGAGCCGGTATAACTGGCATGCAGTGGCCGCATTAAAAAAAAAACAAACCCTGGCACTCATGGGGAGGCATGAGGATCACTCCTCATGCCTCCCCAGTTATTGATCTCCCAGCCGATCGGGCTGGGAGATCAATAAACACAAAGGAGAAACAGAGTTTCTCCTTCCCCCTCTCTCCTACCCGAACTTCCGGGTAGGAGTGGGCGGGACCGGGGGAATCCTCCAAACGTCATCGGTGACATGGTCACCGATGACGTTAGGGAAGTTTCCCCGGTCCTGTTCACTCCTACCGGTGGTAGGAGAGAAGGGCAGGAGAGCTCTTGCTCTCCTGCGGTCGCATCATTGATCTCCCAGCCTATCGGCTGGGAGATCAATGACTGGGGGGACACCAGGAGGGGTCCTGATGTCCCCCACGAGGTCTGAAAAGTATTAAAAAAAAAATAAAAAATAAAAAATAAAATTAAAGTAACCCTGTGAGTGCCACAGGGTCCCAGCACATTGCTTTGCAATGTGCTGGAGACCCCTGTTGCACTCACAGGGTCAATTCTTTGGGGGGGATTTTTTTTTTTTTTAAAGACCTCATTGGGGGGTCAGGGGGGATCCTGATGCCCCTCAATGAGGTCTATAATTGGAAAAAAAAAATAAAAAAAATTTAACCCTGTGTGTGCCACAGGTGGGGGTCCAATGCACCCCCCCCTCCTGTGGCACACACAGGGCTTTTATCATTATTTTGTTACCAGAGATTGTTGGGGGGCCATCAGGATTGCTCCTGATGGCCCCCCAACAAGCTCTGATTACAAAGTAATGATAAAAAAAAAATTAACCCTCTGAGTGCCACAAGGGTCCAATGCATTGCTTTGCAATGCGCTGGAGACCCCAGTGGCACTCACAGGGACACTTTTTTGATAACTTTTTTTTTTTTTTTTGGTAAGACCTCATTGGGGGGATCAGGGGGGTTTGTATACCCCTCAATGAGGTCTATAATAAAAAAAAGTAAATAAAAAAAAAAATTAACCCTGTGTGTGCCACGGGGGGGGGGGGGTGCAGCCCCCCTTCTGCGGCACACACAGGGCTTTTATCATTACTTTGTTATCAGAGATTGTTGGGGGGGTCATCAGGATTGGTCCTGATGGCCCCCCAACAAGCTCTGATTACCAAGTAATGATAGAAAAAAAATTAACCCTCTGAGTGCCACAAGGATCCAATGCATTGCTTTGCAATGTAGTGGAGACCCTTGTGGCACTCACAGGGTCACTCCGTTTGTGGACATATATATTTTTTTTTACTAAGACCTCATTGGGGAGGGATCAGGGGGTCCTGATGCCCCTCAATGAGGTATATAATAAAAAAAAAATAAATTAAAAAAAATTTAACCCTGTGTGTGCCACTGGGATACGGGTTCAATGCAGACCCCCTTCCTGTGGCACACACACAGGACTGTTTATCATTACTTTGTGATCAGAGCTTGTTTGGTGGCCATCTGAATACAAAGTAACGATAAAAAAATTAACCCTTTGTGTGCTACAGGGGCCCAATGCATTGCTTTGCAATCCACTGGACACCCCTGTGGCACCCAAAGGATTATTTTTTTTCCCCTTTTATTTTTTATTTAGACCTCATTGTATGGGTTCTGATGCCCCCAACGAGGTCTACACAAAAATATTGGGGGAAAAGCCCCAAAAAATGCACGTGCCACAGGGGGGGTCCAACGCAGTGCTTTGCAATACGTTGGACCCCCTGTAACACACACACACACTTTTTTTTTTTTTATTATTATTCTGTTTTTAGACCTGGATGGGGGACACCAGGAATGTTCCTGACACCGCCTCCCCAACGAGGTATGAATACAAAATAATAATTTAAAAAAAAACTCTTTGTGTGCAACAGAGGGTCCAACGCATTGTTTTGCAGTGCATTGGGCACCCTTGTGGCATGCACAAAAAATGCCTCAGATTCCCCCCCACACACACACACGTACCGTATTCCCCTGCCTGGTTCCACATCCAACTGGCAGTCCCATTCCCCAGCCTGACCCCCAGCCTGTTTCCACTGCCTATTGGTAGACTCAAAGTACCAGTATGCACTAGATTCAGGCTGGGAATCAAACTTTGTATGAGGGGGACATACAGGTCACCTGGTAGTCACAGATCTCCCATACACACTCTCAGACAATGCCCCACCATCTCCACCATCCTTGCTCCTCTGCTCATACCCACACACACTGCCTAATCCCTCACCCTCCCACACTGTTACACTGGTAGTCACAGGTCCGCGCTTACACTGGCTGACACCCTAGCTTCTTTCATCTGTTAGCCATAAAATCACACATACACTGTTTGCTTTCCCATTCCTATTTCACTGGTAGCTACGCTCCTGTCACTCAAATTGGTATGTCAACCCACAGCAGTTGAGTACCATTTTTCTTAGGCTGGCAAGAAGTCCTCCTAGGAAATCCCACGCCATTGAACCATTTTAGTATCTTTGAAGTGACTGAAGTGTAAAAGAAATGTTTGTTTTCCTGTAGCACCACATTCTGGAAATAGTTGTGCCAACTAACTTAGGGGTAAAAAGGCAAGTGACCCCTCATTAGATGCGGAATGTTGTCTTCTTTCCAAAATGGTATAGTTTATCTACCTTTTCTTCACTTCTGAAGGTGTTATAGCCATTTTCATAGAGGCAAGTCAGGTTTGAGAAAATGTTAGAAACATCAGTTTGTAGTAGGTGTAGTTTTCTACTTCTAGCACTCCCTAAGGTAGTTCAGCTCATACCAATGGGGTGTCGTTTGACTCCTAAGAGCTTTAGCTAACGAATGCAGTTGAAAATTCCATGGTTTTCACAGAGCTCCATACATTTGAAGGGGCAGAAATGTAAGAAAATGTTTTTTTTTTCATTAGCGCCACCTCCTGGAAGCATTTGTGCATGCCAGCCTTTGGGTATGAAGGCAAGTGACCCCTCATTAGATGCGTCAGGTTGTTTTCTTTCCAAAATGGCATTGTTTTCTACCTTTCCTGCATATCTATTATGGTTATAACCATTTTAGTGCAAGCAGATAATTTAAGAAACAAAAGTGTCAGGTTTACGTACGTGTTCCTAGCACCCACATATTGTATGTTAAGCCACACAAATGGGCTACCATTTTTCTCATGTTGGTAGCAGGTACTGAATACAGCAGGAAATGTTATGGTTTTCAAAGATTTTAGTATCTTTGAAGTGGTGGAAATGTAAAAAAAACATGTATTTATTCCCATAGCGCCACCTTTTGGAAATATTTGTGCACTTCAGCCCAGGGGTAGAAAGGCAAGTGACCCCTCATTTGATGCGGGAGAATGTCTACTTTCCAAAATGGTATACCTTTTATACCTTTCCGTCATGTCTCTAACAGTTATGAACATTTTAGTACAAGAAGCCATTTTCGAAGAAGCAAACAGGTAGGTGTAGTTATGCTTTTCTGGCACCCCTAAGGTATGTCGATTCATTCCAATGGGGTGTCATTTTTCTCCTAAGAGCACTAGCTAATGAATACAGTTGGAAATTCCATGGTTTTCACAGATTTCCATACAGGGGCATGAAATGTAAGAAAATGCCATTTTTTTCCTATAGTGCCACCTTCTGGAAGCATTTGGGCACAACAGGCTTGGGGTAAGAAGGCAATTCACCCCTCATTAGATGCGGCAGGTTGTCTTCTTTCCAAAATGGTATGGTTTGTGTAGCCTTTCTTCACTTCTCTAGTTGTTATAACCATTTTTGTACAGACAAGTAATGTTTGAGAAAATGTTAGAAAAATTAGTGGTTGCAATAGGTGTAGTTTGGTACTTGTAGCGCCCACTAAGGTAGGGGAACTCATACTAATGAGGTGTCATTTTTATCCTAAGAGCACTAGCTAATGAATACAGTTGGAAATTCCATGGTTTTCACAGATTTCCATACAGATGAAGGGGCAGAAATGTAAGAAAATGCCATTTTTTTCCTATAGTGCCATCTTCTGGAAGCATTTGGGCACAACAGGCTTGGGGTAAGAAGGCAATTCACCCCTCATTAGATGCGGCAGGTTGTCTTCTTTCAAAAATGGTATGGTTTGTGTAGCCTTTCTTCACTTCTCTAGTTGTTATAACCATTTGTGTACAGACAAGTAATGTTTGAGAAAATGTTAGAAAAATTAGTGGTTGCAATAGGTGTAGTTTGGTACTTGTAGCGCCCACTAAGATAGGGGAACTCATACCAATGAGGTGTCATTTTTCTCCTAAGAGCACTAGCTAATGAATACAGTTGGAAATTCCATGGTTTTCACAGATTTCCATACAGATGAAGGGGCAGAAATGTAAGAAAATGCCATTTTTTTCCTATAGTGCCACCTTCTGGAAGCATTTGGGCACAACAGGCTTGGGGTAAGAAGGCAATTCACCCCACATTAGATGCGGCAGGTTGTCTTCTTTCCAAAATGGTATGGTTTGTGTAGCCTTTCTTTACTTCTCTAGTTGTTATAACCATTTTTGTATAGACAAGTAATGTTTGAAAAAATGTTAGAAAATTTAGAGGTTGTAGTAGGTGTCTTTTTGCACTTCTAGCATCCCCTGTGGTAGGTGAACCCAAACCAATGGGGTGTAATTTTTCTCCCAAGAGCACTAGCTAATGAATACAGTTGTAAATTCCATGGTTTTCACAGATTTCAGTACAGTTGAAGGGGCAGAAATGTAAGAAAATGCCATTTTTTTCCTATAGTGCCACCTTCTGGAAGCATTTGGGTACCACAGGCTTGGGGCAAGAAGGCAAGTTACCCCTCATTAGATGCGGCAGGTTGTCTACTTTTCAGAAATATATAGTTTTATATAGTTATTCCACTGTTTTAGGGTAGTTTTACCACAAAAACCCTAGAATGTGCATTTTAGTTTATAAAGTTGAAAATGTAATTTTGCGCTGCTGGTGATTAGGGCTCTACGCTAGCCTTGGACTTAGGTAAAACTATACAAATTTGGTATTTTTTTACTCGGGGGACTCTGGGCTTTTTCAAATAATTGAAACTTTTTCAATCAAGGTAAATGTTTTTGATACATAGTATGTGATTTTAGCAAAATGAGTAAATTTTCACTTTGTTTTGTCATTATGACACCATAGCTTTTTGCACGATGTAAAATTCTCTTCATGTAAGGTATCACGAGAAAGCTCAATTCGTTCTGAAAAAAACAATATATAGTTTTCCATATTTAACTAAAAATCCCCAGAGGAAATCAAGCCTAAACACTTGCAATCTGCAGAAGCAGTAACAGAGACTAGGTCAGTGGCACACTGCCATAGCAGTAACGGAGACAGACACTTGCACTCTGCAGGAGCAGTAACGGAGACTAGACTAATGGCACACTGCCATAGCAGTAACGGAGACAGACACTTGCACTCTGCAGGCACAGTAATGGAGACTAGGCCAATGGCACACTGCCGTAGCAGTAACGGAGCCTAGGCCGCTTATAATCTGCAGGAGCAGTAACGGAGACTCAATTGCCTGATGGATCAGAATGTTGCCAAGGCGACACAGAGGCAGCCAGAGCAGGAACGCCAAACAAGCCGGGTGGAATCACGGAGCAGGAACGTCAGCCAGGCCGGGTCGAATCACGGAGCAGAAACGTCAGTCAAGCCGGGTCAGTACACAGGAGCAGAAACGTCAGTCGAGCCGGGTTGGTACACAGGAGCAGGAACATCAGCCAGGCCGGGTCGGTACACAGGAGCAGGCGCAGGAGAATAGTCAGGCAATCCGGGTCGGTACACAGGCAGGAGACAAGATGCAGAGTAGTCAGGCAGGCCAAGTCAGTACACTGGGAATCACTGAGCAGAAACAAGCACTGGTACAGGAACACCACGAAAGGGCACCAGATGGGTGCCAGAGCCCAGTATATAAAGGCCATACTGGGCGGGACAAACACAGGACTGCCAATGGGAGCAAGGTACAATATAGACTGACAGAAAAATAGCACGGGGAGCAGGGGCACCGTGATACTTGGCTTTGAAGGAAAGGAGACATCTCCTAGAGGGTACCAGCTCTCTGATTCTGATTCTTACTGACCATTAGAATCCAATGTATTTATCAGAGGCTAAACGTCTGCCATCCCGGCAAACCCAATGTGCATTGTTCCTGTCAAGGTTCAATTTTGTGGTCTCCTACCTTCCTGGTTCTAAGAATGTTATGGCGGATGCCCTATCACATGTCCTCTGGGAGAGGAGATTTTGGCAACTCAAACATCTGCTCCAATGGAGAAGCCCTGCAGGAGGTGTTTCATTCCTGCTCAATTGCGCACTAAACTCCTGGAGACTTATCTTACATCAAAGACTACTGGCCATGTTGGGCAAGACCAATTGATTTGGTCCATCTGTAGATTGTTCTGGTGGCCTAGTCTACGACCGGACTGTTCTGCTTTCACTGAAGCATGCACTACGTTTGCCCAAAATTAACCCCCTCGACATTTGCCTGTGGGCCTCCTCCAACCTGTGGCTAATGGGGAACTTCCCTGGTCGGATTTGTCAATCGATTTCATGGTAGATCTTCCGGCATCCTTGGGCTTCACGGTAATCCTGATGATCATGAACAAATTCTCTAAGATGGCCCACTTTGTACCACTTAAGAACTTACCATCCGCATAGGAATTGGCAATGGTTTTTGCTAGAGAGGTCTTTCGATTCCACGGCATACCTTGGGTTATTGTTTCGTACAGGGTGAGCCAATTTGTGTCTCGCATCTGGAGGTACTTTTGCTCTCAGATGGGGATTCAGCTTGCATTCTCCTCTGCCTACCATCCTCAGTATAATGGTGGGGCAGAGAGGTCTAACCAAGTCCTAGAACAATTCCTCCGTTGCTACATTTCTGACCACCACGATAATCAGGCTACCTTGTTACCTTGGGCGGAGTTTGCCTGGAATTGTGCTGTTAACTCTTCCTCACAGAGTTCTCTGTTCCTGATCAATTATGGGTTTCAACCCTCTTTTCTTCCTGAGGCTTTTGAAGCACAAGAAATTCTGGCTCTAGATGAGCATTTAAGGGCTCTCTGAGCCTCTCAGGTTCAGGTACAGATTACCCTATGTGATTCCATGCAACGGCAAAAGAGGCAGGCTGACCGTAGGCATTTGAAAACACCTACCTTCCAGGTGGGGGAGAGAGTTTGGCTGTCATCTCGCAATGTCAACCTCCAGGTTCCTTGTAGAAGGCTGGCTCCTCATTTTATTGGTCCCTTCCGTGTTCTGCAGAGAATTAACCCTGTGGCGTACGCTCTCGATCTTCTGGCCTCTATGCGCATCCACAATGTATTCCACGTCTCTTTGCTCACAACTCTGATTTGTAATCTATCAGGGTTGGTGATCATGAGGAATATGTTGTACAGAGCATACTGGACTCTCTTAGAGTCAGGGGACAATTGCAGTATCTAATACATTGGAAAGGTTATGGTGCGGAGGAACGCTCCTGGATTCCGTCTAACAATGTGCATGCTCCTACCCTGGTGCGTAATTTTCATACTCATTTTCCTACAAAACCCCGTCCTGGCCCACAGAGGAGGGATCGTTAAGGGGGAGTAGTGTCACAGCTTGCCTTACCTCAAGGCCGGCATTGTTTTGCTGGTCACTGATGTCTGACAGGGGTCAGGACTGATGCTCCTATGTCTCTACCTGAGTCTCCCTCTGCTCGCGGCCTGGCTGCATCTGGTGCCTCTCGTGGTCGGTCGTGTCCTTTCCCAGGGCGGCGTGGCTGGGTTCTTTCATCCAGGAGATGCATGGTTTGACACATCTGTTCTGGTTTTTGCAACATGTTCGAACACGCATCAATGGGAGTGACACACACCTGCTTTATACTGTGGCCCATGGGAGACTCCTCCTTACAACTTCCAGGCAGGATATATAAGGGCTGTGGACTCTGAGCTCAGTCGTCCTTACGTTGGTGTCTGATGCAGTTGCATTCGTTCTAGTTGCGTTCCGACTACCCATTCCGTCTATGACCTAGGCACTGTCTGACCATCCTATCTGGTGCAGACCTGTGGCTCTGGCTGACTACCCATTCCGTCTATGACCTAGGCACTGTCTGACCATCCTATTTGGTGCAGACCTGTGGCTCTGGCTGACTACCCGCTCCATGTATGACCTAGGCATGTCTAACTATCCATCCTGGTGCAGACCTGTGGCTCTGGCTGACTACCTGCTCTGTTCCTTGACCTCGGCTTGTCTAGCTACCCAATGTGGTGCAGACCTTTGGCTCTGGCAGACTTCTCATATATTCACTTGGGCAAACCTAATCTCTGTGAGAGACCCCTGGACACAGGCCTAGATTTAAAGGCAGCCGTTAAACCATCCGCTAAGTAAAAAAGGCACGTCGGCCGCAAAGAACACATGTTTTACGGCAGATTCAAAGGTAAGCGTTCAAGAATAGCTATCGGGCGTAGGCACTACAAAAACACGTTAAACAAAAAACAGCGTCGCACCTGATTTTGCATCACCGTGCATCCCAAACACCCGTTAAAACACAACTTAACTCAAAATGTTACATTACGGCTGCCGTTGTCTAGCAACCCTGATAGATGCACAAACAAAATTCAAACCTACAGCCAATCCCAAGGCCCCAAAGTATCAAAAATGTTCAAATACACCTATATATACCTCAAAATAACGGTTACACCCTGTCTGTGTTTCGAGTTTCAGCAAGCTAGAGCACAGGACCCAGGAGTGGAGGATAGCATTTAGAGAGAGAGAGAGAGAGAGAGAGAGAGAGAAGCATACAGAGGAGTAAGGTAGAAGGATTTTGGAGAGGAGAGAGTTACATTTAAATAGACACATAGCACACTTTTGCACATAGCACATACATCCATACAAACACATACACATACATACACATAGTCTTTTTTTTTTCATCACACCTTACACATTTTAAACGTTATTTTTACAGTGTGAATCCGTGAGTGAAAGTGTGTGACAGAGAGTGAGTGGGATCGAGTGTGTCTGTGAGGGCGTGTGAGAGTGCCTGGGTGTGACTGGGTGAATGATGGCCAGGAGAGGAGGACAGGAGAGAGGGATGGGGAGACTAGTGGAGGAGGAGGAGGAGGAAGGTCAGGAGGGGATCCCTCAGCAGAGCAGGGGTGGGAGAGGGAGATACGCAGGGCGGAGGGGGACCAGGCCCACAAGAACAGGCACACAAAGAAGAAGAGGGACAGATCCTGCAGTGGGACGAGGGGTAGTGCCTGGGGACCACCACACACAGGCAGGGGCAGAGCAGGCAGGACACTCCGGGTCTGACTCCTCGCATGCCGGAGCTGAGGGGGACAGGCTCAGGGATCCCCGATATACCGAGGAAGAAAACACGGCCCTCGTGGAGGCTGTGCTGGAGAGGGAGAGTGTCCTCTTCCCGGGGGACAGACTCCCTGGCCTGTCTGCGAGGAGGAGAGCTGCCTGGAGTCAAATCTGCAGCAGAGTTAATGCGGTGGCCACCTGCAGACGGGATGTGGACTCAATCAAGAAGAGATGGGGCGACTGCAAAAGGCAGGTGAAGAGGAAGATGGGGGATGCCGCCCTGCACGCCAGAGCCACCGGAGGTGGGCCACCTGTCCCCATCACCTACAGCGCATGGGAGGAGAGGCTGCGGCAGACACTGTCGTCCACCCTCATTGAGGGGGTCCCTGGAGGATCAGACACTGGGGAGGAGAGGAGCCTCCACACCACCGGTAAGTGCATCACCCCAAAACCACACACCACCCCAAACCACACATCCATCACAAACAAGCACTCACATCCCAACATCTGCTCTTCATTCAACCACACAATTGCACCAACACAGCACCCTGAGGGTTTAAACAGGGATCAAGACAAGGACAAATGTCAATGTTCAACAAGGCCAAAACCTGTCCAACTCCCTGGTTAACCCTCATGTTGCTGTGCTCATCACACACAATACACACAAACCATGCTCAGTAAAGTGTTGTATGTTAAACATCACAATTGTTGTCACACAGTGTTACCCATGTTCACACAGGGAATCCAGCACATAACCCCATGAGTGCCAGAGGGATCATCAATGCATCGATCAACAATGCTTTGGCAACCCCTCTGGTACTCAAAGGGTTAACCAGACAACAAACACATGTCGATAGGTTAACAATTACATGACACATAGGGGACATTCACTAAGCGGTGAAAAAGAGCAGATGTAGTGAATTTGACACTTGCATACCCTCACTTTACCAATTACAATGTTAGTCTATGGAGAACATCCAATAACAGGATTCAAGCTGCACAGGCCCCATTGTGTGGACTCCATAGAAAACATTGCAGATGGTGAAATGAGGTCAGCGGAGAAGTCAGCATCATAATCAGTTCATCAGGTCCACTTAACCGCTTACTGAATCACCAACAGGATGGATCAGGTCACAAATCACAGTGCCACTGAGAATAAATGCTTGTATGTGCAACACACAGGCCAAAAACAATCACACATAAGTAAAGGTGAAAAAGTTGGCCTTGGTGTTGTGTATGCAATCATTTACTCTAACTTCAATTTACATAGCTCACATTTGATTCACATATAGATCCTCAGGAGTGCTGATGCCATGGATGGATGGTACACCAGACACTATTTGCAGGATACATATGGGAACCAAATATGAACCATTGAGGTTTGGTCAATAACAGGCCAGGGATTATGGATATCTATGATCGGGTCTGGCTGCCTCACACAGAAGGATGGATGGGCTGATCCAGGAAAAAAAAGGACTCAATCAATGATATCCTTCAATACTGGCTTGATTGTTGCCCCTCAGGATTCAACTTGAACAGACCTCATGGACAGAATCCTGTAATGTACATCAATCCCTGATTGCCACGGTGGTATCCCATGCATCACAATGCTATGCATAGGATACCATCATGACAACCAGAGAGGGACATGTCTAATCTGACAAAATCCAGCACTGTACGGGATGAACTGATAACATAGGGATGAATACTACTTGAATCACACTGCAGATCTATTCAAAAAAGATATGTACAGAAAGAAAAACAACCAGATTTGTATGTGGATATGTCCCTTTCAAATGGGTACAAATAGGTCCCAACAAGATGTAAACCCAGAGTTCGGTTCAGTACGTGTGATTGTCCAACTGCCCATATATGTGCACCCTCAACAAAATAACTCATATTGATATCATCATCACAGTACATATACCCAGTATATTACACCTACTTGGATGGGTATCACTTGTATCTATGAAAGTTCATTTGTGATGGCTGTACATATATAGGCAGTTAGACAATCACATGTTCTGAACAGATCTCTGGGTTCATATCTATCAAGGATATGTTTGTACCCGTATGAAAGGTACATATACACACATATCAGACCATATTCCTCACTGTGTACCTTGGCATGGCAATGGTTAATTTCACTTGATGTAACCTTGCAGGCATCATAAAGAGATGTTTAGAAAGATGTTACTGTATGTGACAGCTGGAGATGTCAGTCATATGACCACACGGAGGCTCTTCAGCAGACCCAAAATTGAAACAATTGGAGATGGATCCATCATTGACATGGTCCACAGAGCGTGCTTACAAACCAGGAACACTTAGTAGACAATGGCAAAGATGTAGTTATCTCCAAATGGGTCAATGTGGAGTCTGCTGAAGAGCCTCCGTGTGGTCAAATGACTGACATCTCCAGCTGTCACATACAGCAACATCTTTCTAAACATCTCTCTGTGATGCCTGCAATGTTACATCAAGGTGAAATTAACCATTGCTATCCCGTTAAAGAGATAGTAATACCTAAAATGTGAAAGGAAAAATACATGTCATAGGATTGATCCACCGGGTAATGCAAGGGTATCCCCACTACTGAAAGGTGTTTCATCACAAGAGTATAACAGCTCAAAGTTGAATATTCCAGGGACAATATCACTGTGGCCTGAAAATGTACTATGCCAATGTTGCCAGACCATCCTCTGGCTAGCTTTGGTCCAGGGAACAGATATCCACAAAGGATGATGTGGCAACAGCGCAAATGTACAATTTCAGGCCACTGGGAAGTGGCACCAAAGGAATTCAACTCTGAGCTGCAATACATGTAGAATACAACACCCATCACCAGTAGGAGTACCGTTGTTTCACACAGGGGGATACACCATACAACATATATGTTCCTTTACACATTTCAAGTATTAATATCAATTTGACACCATCATGGCTAAGTTTACTGATCACACAATCTCAATCCTCCACACAGGTTATGTGTCTCCAGCACATCAGGAGCCCATGGAGGAGGCCACCTCACCACCCAGTGAGGAGTATTTGGAGGAGGGGACCAGCCAGTGGGCACCGTACCCAACGACATCCACACCTCTTGGCCAGCTGGATGCACCAACCCTGCCTGCACCAACTCTGCCTGCACCAACTCTGCCTGCACCAACTCTGCCTGCACCAACTCTGCCTGCACCGACTTATTACAGTGACTGGATGCCCCCCACCACCTCCAGGAGCTATTATCCCCCAGCAGCAGCAGCAGCACCACCACCACCAGGGAGGCAATGGCTGCCCGGTGATGTGGCCACCACCCAATACGGGCCATACCCACAGATTGACCTACCCTCCTGGATGGCTCCCCAGCATGGCCCCAGGTATGATCCTAGGTGGGGGCCAAGCACATACCAGTGGCCAAGGTTTGACCCTTGGCCACTCGACTACCAACACCTGGGCCTGCTTGGTGAGCCCCAACAGCCTATGCGAAGGGACGTGTTTACCCCACCACCTCCACCAGCACAGACATCGGTGGGCAGCAGTGGGTCAATTGATGTGGTGGGCACATACCCATCTGCAGCACAACCAGCACCAGCAGAGGAGGACACAGCAGCAGCAGAGGAGGACACACCAGCAGCAGAGGAGGACACAGCACCAGCAGAGGAGGACACACCAGCAGCAGAGGAGGACACAGCACCAGCAGAGGAGGATACAGCACCAGCAGAGGAGGACACAGCAGCAGCTGATTCACCAGGCACAAGCATCACAAGCAGTGAACGGCCCACGGGGATGGAAGCTGAGTGTATGGCTCTGCAAAGGAGACTACTCAGGTCAAGCCTCCGCACCAATGACAACATCACCAGGAGCAGTAGGGAATCCCGTATAAACACTAACAGGATAGAGGCAAGGATCCATGCCCTGGAGTCGGAGGTCATGAGGATCAACACTCAACTCCATCAGCTACACACGGGGGTGATGGACCTGCTTGCACAGCTACTGGTGGAGTTGAGAGAGCTGAACCGCAGGGAGGACTTACGTTTGGAGAGGGAAAACCTGCGCTCCACAGAGGGATCCACTGCCCCCACCACCCCCTCTAATGTGACCCCCGAAGCCACACCTAGGGGGCAAAGGGTGACCAGGAGATCATCCAGGTTATCCACTTCTGCCACACAGTCTAAGCCCCCCCCCCCAAGAAAAAAAAATAAAATGCCCAACATGTTAAATTTCCCCTGAATAAAGGAACATTGTGCTTTTGAATCCTGTCTGATCTGCTTTGAATTTGGTCATAGATTTGGGTGGCAGAGTTGTCTCCAATGCATTGCCAAACAATTCAGTGAATACAACTCCTGCCTAGGTAAGATGTTTGTGGGATGTTACAACATGGGTTCACATACACATCGTTGTACAAAATCAACTGTAAAAACATCCCTGTTGCCATATTACACAACTGTGTTATATGGCAATGTTGTGTGTTGATTTTGCATAACAAAACATTCCCCTTAGCCCAACATTTGGTACAACATTGAACATTCATCTACATCATATGTAGTGTTTAACCCTTTGATATCCAGAGTGGTAGGCAACGCATTGCAAAGAAATGCGTTGGGTACCACTCTGGCACTCAGAGGGTTAAGGGGATAACCAAACAAACGGCTTAGCGGTGAGATAACAAGCAGGACAGATAAATGGGACATGTATCCATATTGTCTTGGATTCACACACTCATTGTGCAACAGACTGACTGGGGAAGCCAATGTTTTCAACCTAGGATTTCAATGTGTAGCACACACATTGATATCCTGGGGTGAGCATTGGGGCCTCCAGTAAGTTGACTTGTTGTTTTTTCTAAGGGTGTAACAGACTTCCCCAGTGAAAACACTTGTCCACTTGGTCATGTACTGTGATATGTCCCAGTGGAGCAATATCACTGAACATTGATTATACTGAGCAACACATTAACTGTGGACAGGAATTCACTGTGGAAGTATGTCCCCTTTATCACCTCTTTATCACTCCCACAACACATTAGTGTATCACTGCCACCATCTGTTAGCGTGAATACATCACTGAGTCCACTCACTTGCAAACAAGTGGTGGAGTCCTGTGATATGGATGATGCCTTTCCATGTATGGGGATACTCTACCCTGGGTGTGGTAACGCATTGACAACTGTGTTCTCAAATATATCCTCCTACAGACACAGATAGAATGGTGATGGTTCATCTTTATTGTGTCTCAAAGTACATTAGGATGTACATGTGTTTTCTGTGTATTGCCTATATGCATTGAACACCTGTATGAGAACACTAAATGTACTTTGAAACAAAAAAATAGTACTTTAGTAACACTGCTGCCCAGCTCATGTGTTGTCCACAAGGTTTGACAACTCTGTAGCTGAGCATCCTAACTGTACAGGTTATAAAACTCAGGAATTAGTGTTTTCTGTGTCTATATGAAAATGATCCAGTAGAGGTTTGTGTGAACCTCAGGTCAAACTTTGCATCACCAACAACATCAACATAAACAGCAAGGGGTGATCTCCATGAAGGTGATGTCAAGACATCAATCCAGTCACATAGAAGAACTTCAGTTCAAGGATGGATCATGTTACGGATGCCTGTGGAAGAAGAGGACAGGATTTGGAGTAGTTGACTTGAACTGATCATCAAGCAACAACAATTTAGTCTTTTTGATCCCCTCAATTTTCACAGTTACAGGTGAGTACACAAACCATTGCTTGACAATGTGTTGTGTACTCATCTGTAACCAATTATGTGGAGAACTAAGGACATGTGCCCCAGCCCTATGGATATGTGCCCCTGACATGGATACACACATCAACAAGTGTTCTGAGAGCTCCATGGAAGTAATGAATTTGGGCTGCCACTGTTAATGTGACAGTGGCAGCCCAATGTCATTTGTTCCATGGAACTGTTAGGACACATTTGTTGATGTGTGTATTCATGTCGGGGGCACATATGTCTGCACACTCACAGGTCAGCATGGTGTCCCTGGTAATCTGATCTACGTCTCATGACCTCTACATTGTGTGCCCATACCACTGTACATCCACCCCTGTGCTGCTCTTCTCAGCTGTAGCACAGTACAGGTTCCATATTGAGTCCAATGGCCCTTTAACCCCTGATGTGACGGAGTATTATCCAATGCATAGCATTGGATAACACTCTTTCGCTACAAGGCTAGCATGGTTGCTCTGGCTATGCTCATGGCAAATCAAGTTAGCTGCTGTCAATCAAGCCCTGTAAGGCGATGAACATGGGTTATGTGTTGTACCTTGTTTCTCCTGAGGGTGTGCATGATATCCTTGGGGTCTGTATGTCAACGTGGAGAGTGGAATGGAGGATGGTTTTTGAGTCCACACACACAATTTGCCACGTCCGCTGCAAGTGCAGTGCTGTGTCACTGTTCCTGTGGGGTGAGACAGAACAAAATGTGCAGTGTGGTTAGTGTCACAGGACTGATGGGGGACTTGCATGGATTGTTTGCATGCCTGTGTTATACTCACATGTAAAGTGTTCCGTGATGAGCCTGTCTCTGATCTGTGTCCCTCTCAGGGTCTCCTCAACGTGTCCGATGTCCATGGGCACTTCCTGTATGGGGGGGGCCTGGATGTGCTCCAGCAGCCTGGTGTCCACTGCGATGTTGTGCAGTATTGCGCACGCCACAATGATGTCGCACACCTTTCCAGGTGCATACTGCAGTGCTCCCCCCGAGTGGTCCAGACATCGGAATCTTGACTTGAGGAGGCCAAAGGTCCGCTCAATGGCATTCCTCGTTCTGCCATGAGCCTGGTTGTAGCTTTCCTGGGCATGTGTTCGAGGATTGGCCAGTGGGGTCAGTAGCCAGGACTTGCATCCATAGCCAGGGAGCACATGTTGTGTGAATGATGTTTTGTGTGGTAGACGTAGTAGCTGTGGGTCAGGAGCATGCTAAGCAGCGTTGTGTGTACGCCTGTGTATGTGATGTGATTTTGTATTGTGAACTCACCCAAAAGCCATCCCCCTGTAAAAGTTCCATTCTCGAAATCTCTGTGGACTGAGGAGTTTTGGAGAATGTATGAATCATGTGAGCTGCCAGGATACTTTGCACAGACATTCATTATCCTCATATGGCTGTCACACACCATCTGCACGTTGATGGAGTGAAAGTTCTTCCTGTTGATGAATATCTGTGCGTCACGTGCTGGGGCCTTAATTCGGACATGGGTGCAATCTATAGCACCCATGACCCTGGGCATGCCTCCCCTGGCGTAAAAGGCCTGCTTGACTTGTATCCAGTCCATGTCGGTGGTGGGGAAATGTATATAGGTACTGGCCTTGCTTTTGAGGGCTGGCAGGACCTGGGCCAGCACCCTGGAGAATGTGGCCTGTGACATGCCAGATGCGTAACCCTCTGTGGACTGGAAGGCCCCGCTTGCCATGAAGTGCATGGCACAGAGTAGTTTCTGCAGGCCAGTTAGGGCATGGTTGTAGATGTAGATGGGATCCACCTGCTCCTTGATGACCTCATACAAGGCAATGATGCTGTCAGGCCTCAACCTGTAGCGATCAATTACCTCATCATCGGTCATTCCAAAGAGGGTGACCCTTGGGCGGTATACCCTGGGCCTTGGTGGTCGTCTATACATCCTGTGCCCTCCAGGTGGGGATGGGCTCCTGTGTGGCTGCTGAGCCAGAGCCTCCTCACTTGCAACAGGTGGTGGCTGTTGATCAGGCATGCTTGGAGGTTGCTGATGTTCCCTAGCTCTCTCCCTTGCACGCCTTCTCTTCAGTCTTCGCAACAATATGTAACCCAACATACTGTTTGCTCTATCTATCTGTCTCTATCTATCTGTCTGTCTCTGTCTCTCTCTCTCTCTCTCTCTCTCTCTCTCTCTCTCTCTCCCTCCCAGAGTGGAAAACAAGCCACAAGTGAGTGTGTTGAGTTGTCCCTTTAAGTACTTGCTAGGGCGTTGTGTGGGTGTGATGATGAGGTGAGTGCTGACCAATGGTGAGTTGTTTTTGTCCAGGTGTTTGCAGGTGTGTGTGTGTGTTATAAGATGTGGTGTGTTGTGCTTGTTCTGTGTGTGCCATTTGCGGACATGCAGTTGTGGGGTGCAGGTGGCGTGTTGATGTTGCCCAGGTGAGCTTGTATTTGCAGGTGTCCGCTTTGTGTGATGACCCCCATTGTTCCGTGCCATGTTGTGTTGTTGTTTTTTTGTGTGTCGTTGTCCCTGTGGTGTTGGTTGTTGTTGTGTGTATAGTGATTTGTGTTGTGTGTGCATGTTTTTGTGTTGTTTTGGCATTGCACAGGTTAATTTTCCCATTTACATGGTTGTGCGGTAAGCCTTTTGTGTCTTTTCCTATGTAACGGGTGTTTTGTTTTGGCCGTTAAGTGTCTAACGGCTAAAAAAAGTGGGTCTTAACTTTTAGCCGTTAGGTGTGTCTTTTTTTCAGCCGTTAGCAGTACCGCAAGCCTTTGAATAGCTCTGGGGTATGTTTTTCCATGCGTCTGAATGCACGTAAGTGTATCGGCCGTAAGGATTGTACAACTGCCGTTAGCTGGTCTTTAGACGGATCTTTGAATTGCAACATGTCACTTAACGCACCCGTTAGTGATTTTTTTTGTTAACGGCTGCCTTTAAATCTACCCCACAGTCTCCTACTTCTCACAGGACTATCTTGCTCCATGGTGGGTTTTTCTCTATCTTATTCTTATGTGATTGCTTATATTCTATGATCTGTTTGCCTCTCTCAATAAAGGTGATTTTACTTTAAGTACGGATATAAACCTTTGAGAATCCATTACACTTTTGCCAAGAATTGGAAACGTCCAGATAGATCTGAATACACTGCTTGACATCTGGAGTGCTTAGAAGGTCCCTGTTTACAGAATCCAGGTCTGAGATGAGGGCAGGCAGTACCACCTCTTGGAAGTGATGAAAGGAAGAATCAACCTCAGGAAGGAAATCCAGGGGGTTCCAAGATAGAGAGGACCTGGATCGCACCAGAGGTGTACTAACATATCGAAGAGGGAAACAGAAGTAGCAGAGTACTTGAGGCAATCATCTGGGTACAGGGTACAAAACCAGCAGCAGACAAAGTCTAAGCTGAAGCTAAACAAAGTTATCACAGTATCACAGTGCCTATGCAATATATATACCCAGAAAGCTGAAAAAGATGGTGTTAGGAAATTTTCCAGTGATTTACCTAATGAAGTAAGGGGAGTAGCTAAGACTGTTGACTAAGTGGATGAGCAGCCATCTTTAAAATAAGAGGAGCTGGAAGGACCATGATGCATCCAGTGAGTAAGAGGTGGAAGAGGAGGAAGGGACCACCACAAGCATGGAAGGGCCTGGGAGACCTGATTCACCAGACTCAAGTATTCCCAGCCCCCTTACATTGTCCCTAGGGATCTGGTGGAATGTAGTGTCGTCATTATCACCATCATCAAAGGCACAGGAAGAAGTGGGTAGCAGTGTGAGCAGGAAAGATCAGCTACCTGTGCCTTCTTCTAGGGCTTCCATTGTGCCTTCTGATACACAGAAGGATGAAGAGATGATGGCAAGTGTGAAAGCAGGGGACCCTAAGTCACAGTTGCCATCCCCAAATAGTCCAACTACTACATAGAATATTGTTGGGGTCCAGGGAGGGTGTGATGGTGAAGGTGGTTGTAGTGAAGCAGCTGGTGATCTGACTTGTGTGCTCCCTGTAGATTCTCCTGCTGAGGTGGAGGGGAGGTGATACTGAACAGCCAGACTAGTGGTCAAGGAAGCCCGCAACATCCCCTTGACCCTGTAATTCCCCTTCTCCTGGCATTGTGCCTCTGGAACCTGACACTGAGGAAGGCAGAACTGGCTAGCAGTATTACCATCAGCACAGATCAGCTGCCTGTGCCTGCTGCTAGTGCTGCCAGTCTGCCTTCTTCACCTGCAGACATGGCAAGTGTGACAGTAGGGGACCCTATATTACATTTCTCATCATCAGCAACCAGTGAGACTCTAAAAGAATAGCAGCAGCAAGGAGGGACTGGTGGTGGGGATGAGGGTGCTGGTGGAGCAGCTGGGATGGAAGAGACATTAATTGCCTTTAAAGCAAGAAGGGATGAGAGGCAGATTTGCAAATTGGGATGGGCATCACTACCAGATGTGAGATTGTGGAGTTTTTTGCTTCTGTAATCCTACTGCTGCTGAGTTGCAAAGGCAGCAGACTGATGAGGAGCAGGTTAGTGTGCCACAGACCACCGTGGCCACTGTAAGAGTGGGGTCCAGAAGTAATTGTGATTCAAAACTAAGACAGACTCCACTTGCCAGCAATACTCCTGGTCCTAGATGTAGTGCTGATTCTGAGGAAACAGCAGCAACATCATCCTCTGCCCCAGCCAGTGAAAGGGATTGTAGAATCCCTGTTGTGTACCCTGTTTCCTGCTCCTCTGTTTCCTCAGGACTTTTGCATATAACAATCCTGAGTCCAAAAATTCATCACTGTTTCCTCTTATCTACGATGACCAATTATGAGAATATCTTTTGTGCAAATATTCAGATCCTTTGCTGCCTAGATACAAAACTCCACTTCATTAATCCATTTGTGGATTGTTCTCATCCTAGCCCAGTCTTTATCGGGTTAAGTATAGTATCCTTATATATACTGAACGATATATTGTTTCAGCATTTCAATATTGTTCTAGTGTGTGGCGCCACCCTATTGATACATTGATAAATTACTGTCTCTCTTTCCCAGTATTTTTTTGGTTGAATTCTACCTGGTCACTGTAGGATTAATTATGAGACAGCTTGAGATAGATTCTGCAATCTAGTGCCTGTATACTTCAAAACCTGCTGTATAAGGTATTGTTGTGAGCACAGAGAGTTTGCTTCTCATTGTTTTCTTCAATTTACATAGTGCTACAGGAAGCAGTTAATGAATGCAGTGTAACTGGTCATCATAGATAAGATGACCTAATATCTATAAGAATTCTTAAGAGTTGATCCAATCACAACAGAATGCAAGTGACCTCTTCTCACAGCCCACACAGTTATCTTGATAAAAATCATTACTCAGTAAATGATGATTTAGTAAGAATTTGTTTTATTACCCCCCTGTTTGAAGAAAATAAAAATATTTTTAATTTCATGAATAATAAAGAATGATATTTTTTTTGGGTAGAGTGCCATTAATGTGGGTTCTCTCTTTGGGGATCTTCTCTCCAGGTTTTTTTTTTCATAAATGTCATGGTGTTTGTGTTGCATGTGTGTTATCAGGTTGCCAAGTTGCATTCCCTGCTTTCCCTTTTTGCAAACTTGACTCAAATTGTGCACACTGCCATCACTGATGACTCCACTGTGCCTGCCCCAAGAGAAAAAAACACAGGACCTTAGGGGGGAGGGCAAAAGTAGAGAAGAATGGCCTCTTCTTCTGCTGCTCCACAGTTCCCTTCACTGGCTGGGGCAGAGGATGATGCTGCTGTTGCTGCTACTGCCTCAAAATCAGCACTGCAACTAGGACCAGGAGTATTGCTGCTGGCAAGTGGAACCTGTCCTAGTCCCGCATCATTGAACCCCATTCCCACTGTATCCATACTGGTCTGTGGCACACTAGCCTACTCCTCAGCATCCTGTTGCCCTTGTAACTCAGCAGCAGCAGGAATTACAGCACTAGCAAACTCTGCAAATTCCAAAAGTTCACTGCTGGTGGTGGTGGTGATGCCCACCCTCATCCTTGTATCCCATTCCTTCTCAGTTTGGGCTAAAAAGGCCATTAATGTATCTTTCACCCCAGCTTCCCCACCATCATCATCATCACCACCACTACCAGTCCCTCTGTGCTGCTGCTCTATTACAGACATCTCACCGGTTGGAGGAGTTGATGAGAAATGTGACAGACTGTCCCCTAATGTCACATTTGCCAATTGTTGGTGACATGAAGAAGGCGGACTGGCAGCACAAGCAGCAGGCACAACAGGACTAGGACAGGTTCCATTTGCCAGAAGTAGCAATATTCCTGGTCCTAGTTGCAGTGCTGATTTGGGGGCAGGTGCAGCAATAGCAGCAACATCATCCTCTGCCACTGCCAGTGGAAGGAAATGTGGAGAAGAAGAAGAAAGGGGCAATTTTCTCCACCTTTTCTCTCCACCCCTGAAGTCATGGGTGTGGAACTATTTTTCTCTTGGGTAAGGCACAATGCAGTCATCAACAAAGTCACTGTAAACAATTTGTGACAAGTCAGTGAGAAGGGAAAAAGCAGGGAACATACCTTGGCACAACTGTCCTGATAACACACATGAAACATAGCAACATGACATTTATGTGAAACATGTTAAAGCCGAACACCCACCACAGAAATTGGGCACCGCTGTTGCTGTACCCCCTGACTCTCCTCAAAGGAAACAAGGGGCAAGGAGTAGATCTAAGAGGAGGAAGAATAGAGAAACGCAGCCAGAGGCTGAAAGTTTGATGACAAGTGAAATATTTGGCTTGCCATCACCTTCTTGCTCTAGCATAACTACATCTTCTGCCTATCCACCATGTTGTTACCTCACACACCAAGTGATAGCCATTCTGTAGGTGTCAGGATGTGGCAGGCAGTTCTTAAAAAAAAAAAAAAGCATAGGCCTTAAAAAAGAAAGCATTTTTGGGGGGCTTGTTTCTAACAAGCCTAAGTCTTACAAATCAATGTTTCCTTAGGGCTTGTGGCAAACAAGTCTAAGTCCGACACATCAATGTTTCCTCAGGGCTTGGACTTAAAACAAGTCTTATAGAAAAAAAAACAAGAGAGAGACAGTGCACCAGAGATCTAAGTGTAATATATCCAAAAATGGCAAATAATATGTATATAGATGAATAGAATAATAGATTATATTGTATTATTAAAAACAACATTAAAAAAGTGAAACATTTTTGTCAATGGGCGAATAAAGGAAAACATTTTAATCACTTTATTTAAAGTGGATTTCCCCACGAAAAAGTGGACAACCACATGGTTGTTTTGAAAATTTTCTTGGGGGGAACACAACAGGATTCTTCGTCCACCCCTACAAACAAGTGTAAGTCAAACAAATCAATGTTTCTTCAGGACTTGGGCCTAACAAGTCTAAGTCCTACAAATCAATGTTTCCTCAGTGATTGTGCCAGACAAGGTTAAGTCTTACAAACCAATGTTTCCTCAGGGCTTGGACCTCTAACAACAAGACTAAGTCCTACACATCAATGTTTCCCCAGTGTTTGGGCCTCTAACAACAGATCTAAGTCCTATAGATCAATGTTTCCTCAGTGCTTGTGACTAACAAGTCTGTGTACTATAAATCAATGTTTCCTCAGAGTTTGGGCCTCTAACAACAAGTCTAAGTCCTACATTTCATCCCCTACAAAATACTCTATTCTGTCAAGTGTCAGTCTGACCCTGTCACAGCTTATGTCAGCTGCCACTGTCACATTACATGCCAGTTTTGTATTTACTTTTTAATCTCATTTATTTATTTTATTAACTGTCGCCCAATCCCAGTCAATAAACCCCCCAAAAAATGTCTCTGTTCAACTGATTCTTTCCCCAGACTTCACCAGCATAGGCACCCTCAGATGGTATCCTTTAGAAAGGTTGCATAAAAAATATTGTGCAACTAGAAGTAGCATTAACCATGTTGCTGTGTTTGAAATGGCGACATGAGAACACTGCACTGCATAAAAGCGCTAGGTTGTCATGTAGCATCTTTAAACATCGCTATTTACTGGCCACAGTAAAAAGAAAATGATCCTGACATAAAGCAATATTGGCCACAACTCTCAGCATCCTTACATTGCAGAGCGCTGCCAGGCTCTCTCTAATGATATAGGCAGGGGGAGGGATGGTCCATAGCAGATGACTATCTATATGTATTACAATTAAATCCAGCTCCTAAACCAGGCTCCATACATTGTGCTGCAAGCTTCCAAAAGAAAGATCCAAGGCCTGGACTCGGCCTGAAACAAGAGCAGCAGTTCCACGCTGCATCAAGTTAAAGAGATAGTAATACTTCATTTTAACTTTATTTTATTTTGTAGGCATTAAAAAAACATGAAGAATGATATAAGTCTTATCTCTCAAACCTTTATGGTTTAAGAGATATTCACAAAGAAAGTATCCCCCCCCTGTTCTACCAGATCAGAAGGGAAGTGCCCAGGTAGACTGCAGAGAGGGACAATCTTCAATTAAGATAAGGGAAAAAGCTGAAAAACGTGTCAAGGGGGGAAGGGCTTTCATTGTTTTCATACAAAGAAAACTGTCCCCTTCTGTTATCTGTCTGGTCTTACAACCAGACTGACATCTGAGAAGAGATGGCTTACACTAGGAAAAAGGGGCGGGGAGGGGAACTTTGCTTGTGAATATCTCATAAACCATAAAGGTTTGAGAGATAAGACTTATATCATTCTTCATGTTTTTTTAATGCCTACAAAATAAAATAAAGTTAAAACGAAGTGTTACTATCCCTTTAAGGACCTCAAACATTCAGGAGGTGGATTTAATTGCAATACATATAGCCAGTCATATGCTATGGACAATGCTTCCCCCTGCCTATATCACTAATGAGAGAGGTGAGCAGAGTTCTGCAAGTAAAAGATGCTGGAAGTTGTGGTTGATATTGCTTTATATTAGGAACATTTACTTTTCTACTGTGGCCAGTAAATAGCAACGTTTCAAGATGTGACATGACAACTTAGACTTTTAATGCAACGCAAGGTTCTCATGTCACTATTTTAAAATTTTTATGCAACATTTCAAAAGTGAACCCCCTCAGACCCCTTTTATACTTTGCCTCTGGAAAATAAAATACAATTTGCTACGTGAAAAAAAGCAGAAAAACCACACTTTTGGAGGGAAATTTACCGCTAGGCAGGAAGTTCTATTTTTTGCCTACTTTACATAATAATACAGTAACATAGTTGATGAGGCTGAAAAAAACATATGTCCAGCCCATGCCAAAAACACCCCTGTTGATCCATAGTAAAGCAAAAAAAGCCTTCAGAAGCCATTTCCAATTTAGTCCCAAGTGGGTACAAAAATTCAGTCCTGACTCCAAATGGCAGTCAGATAGTTCCCTGGATCAGAATTCTATCTGCATTAAAGCCATCTGTCATAATTTTGAATATTGTTTTCTGCTAGATAGGCATCCATTCTTTTTTTGAAAGCAGTTGCATTATCTTCAAGTACAACATCCCGAGGCAAAGAATTCCATAGCTTTACCACCCTTATGGTTAAGAATCCCTGCCTTTGTTTTAGTCAAAAGCCCCTTTCCTCTAGTCTTAATGGATGACCTCTTGTTCTTAGCTCAGCTCTTTGCGTAAATAATTCATTGGATAGTTCTTTGTATTGAACTTGAATGTATTTGTAAATGGTAATCATATCACCCCTTATATATCTCTTCTCAAATGTAAATAATCATTGTTTAAAAAACAATTCGAAAACTTTGTAAGTGCTCACCACCAGGTGGCCAAAGTTCCAGAATAGAAAATGGTAGGAATAATAATGCAAAGCTTCAAAAGTAAGACAAATGAAGTAATTAATTAATATGAAGATACAAAGTGCAAAAATATATGAACCATAGCATGCAAGCAATGATGTATGAATAAAAAGTCCAACAGTTCAAAAAGAAATAATGATGGATTAAAGATACCAATGGTTGATGAAAGAAAAATGAAATGAATGAGATGGTTAGAGCAGATGATTCACTCTATGGACAGCAAATTGATGGATGAATAATGATGAACAAAGAATGGATGATGATGAAACTCCGAATAGTGTTTGATGCAGGATGAGACACGACAGGTGGCCTTGTCCACAGTTATAGAAATTTGGTCCAGATTACCTCAAAAACAGCGCAAACACAGAAAGGAGAAGAGCATCTAAGTGTAGTAGTGTTTAATATTAAAACATATGAACAAGTGATTGTATATTCTACAGCTTGTGTTTTGCTACACTCATGTTTGTAATTTATTTTGATTCAATAAAGCATTGAAATATAAAAAAAAAAAAACATATGAACAATACAAGTAATGCACTTACAATAGCCCTACTTGGGCTTTTAGCGTTGAAACAGGTCATTCCCCTAATAACCAATGAGCTATGTCCTCCATTGCTCCTGCGCACCACAACCTCTTCCTTTTCTCCAGTTTATGTAGTCCAGATGTTAGTGGCTCCACTGAGAAGATGTATTACTAGTGCTGCCCTTGATTGTGGCTTCAGCAGTCCAAATATGCATAGTGTTCTTTAGCGGGAATGTTCTTTAGCGGTGACACTAATATAAGTGGAGGATTTCCTGGTAGATCTAAGCCACCAAAAGCCTAGTGGAGGCTGTTAGTCCAGGACGCCGGGTGTCAGAAATGAGGGGGGGGCAGAGTGGTGAAACTCACAGGGGGTGTGGGAGGGACCTGAGAAGAAAAAAAATGGGCCAGTGTATGGCAGCCCGAATGTTTTTGCAGGTGTACAGTCTGTTCCTCCACAGGGTGAATAGAATTCTTTTTCTTCTCAGGTCCCTCCCACACCCCCTGTGAGTTCCCCCACTCCACCCCCCCTCATTTCTGACACCCGGTGTCCTGGACTAACAGTCTCCACGAGGCTTTCAGTGGCTTAGATCTACCGGGAAATCCTCCACTTATATTAGCGTTACCGCTAAAGAACATTCCCGCTAAAGAACACTATACATATTTGGACTGCTGAACCCACAATCTAGGGCAGCACTAGTAATACATCTTCTCAGTGGAGCCACTAACATCTGGACTACATAAACGGGAGAAAAGGAAGAGGTTGTGGTGCGCAGGAGCAAAGGAGGACACAGCTCGTTGGTTATCAGGGGAAGGACCTGTTTCAATGCTAAAAGCCCAAGTAGGGCTATTGTAAGTGCATTACTTTTATTGCTCATATGTTTTAATATTAAACACTACTACACTTAGATGCTCTTCTCCTTTCTGTGTTTGCGCTGTTTTTGAGGTAATCTGGACCAAGTCAAATGTAAATAAACCCAGTTTGGTTAGTCTCTCTTTATAACTCAGATCCTCCAATCCCTTTATCAGTTTTGTTGAATGTCTCTGCACCTTTTCCAGTTCAACATTGTCTTCTTTAAGGTCTGGTGCCCAAAATTGTACTCCATATTCTAGATGCTGCCTAACCAATGATTTATATGAGGTAAGATAATATTAGTATTCCTTGCATCAACACCTCTTTTTATGCAGGCTAGTACCCTATATGCACTTGCAGCAGCTGACTGACTCTGCACACTGCTGTGAATTCTATCATCTATCGGTACTCCTAAATCTTTCTCTAATGAGGATTCCCCAAGTTGTTTCCCATTTAGCGTATATGTAGCAAGTTTGTTTCTACAGCCCAAATGCATAACCTTACATTTATCAACATTAAATGTCATCTGTCACTTTTCTGCCCATTCACTCAGTTTATCTAAATCCTTCTGCAGACAAAAAACATCCAGCTCTTTATGTATTTCCTTACATAGCTTAGTGTCATCAGCAAATGTTGAGACACTACTTTCAGTTATCACTTCAAGATCATTTATAAACAAATTATAAAGCATTGGGTCCAGGACTGAACCCTGTGCCACCCCACATATAACTTTAGACCAATTTGAAAAGGTTCCATTTAGAACAAATCTCTGTCATCTATCATTTAACCAGTTCTCAATCCATATACAGATAACACCGACCAAACCAAAGCCTTTTCATTTATGCAGTAACCTGTTGTGAGGCACTGTATCAAAGGTTTTTGTAAAATCCAAGTATACTAAATCAACAGCAATTCCCTTGTCCAAATTATTACTTACTCTTTCATAAAATGCAAGTAAATTAATCTGACATGAACTATTCTTCATGAAACCATGCTGATTCCTATTAATAATATTGTTTGTCTTCACATAGTTCTGAATAATGCCATTTAGTAACCTTTCTAGTATCTTACCCACTATGGAAGCCAAGCTCACAGGTCTATAATTTCCTGGTTTGGATCTTGCTCTCTTTTTAAACAATGAAACTAAATCAGCTTTCCTCCAATCACAGGGCACTATGCCTGATGAGAGTGAAACAATAAAATATTAAGTATAATGGTCTTGCTATTACTTTCTATTACTGAACTAAGTTTCTTAAGTACACTTGGGTGTATACCGTCAGGTCCAGGTGCTTTATTCACCATAACCCTTTCCAGTTTCTTTTGGACCTTGTCCTCAGTAAGTCATGTACATGATGGAGGGAACTCTGTGGTTTTGTCTGTTTGCCCATAGCCTGTCATTGCTGCTTCCTTTGTATATACTGAAGTAAAGAATGTATTTAGGGTGTTAGCCATAGCTTTATCATCATTAATCAATCCATATGTCCTTGTCCTAACAGGACCAATATCAACCTTAACTTTTTTTTGTTATTAATATACTTGTAGACTTGTTTAGGGTTTTTCTTGCTCTCATTTGCAATATTTCTCTATTTTGGTTTGAGGCCAAAACTAGCTTCCCCCCTTGACACACCTCTGAAAAAGCAAAAAACTACCTGTGCCCCTCCTTGAACAGGAAAACCACTGTTCATGGGAAGGAGGAGTACCCTTTCAAGTGGTAGGGAGTTGTTAAAAATGCCTATGGTTGCTTTCTATACTTCGGGGGAATCTCAGTTTGGTGTTCTGTCCGGGACATCAAGGAAAAATATTTATAAAGACAAACTGTGTTAATTTGATGTTGTAGAGTCAAAAATGTTTAATGATCAAGGAGATTTAAAGGGAAACTGCTCTGAGAATTAACTTCATATCATTAGAAAGATCATTACATTTTGCATATATCTGATCTGGTCAGTTTTCACTGGTCTGTGTTGATTAAGAGATATACAAGTATTCTGCAAATTATTCAGCCCCTTCCTGGTGACATCGGCCCTTCATTTCAATGCTATGCTTTGGGTACCATTAAATATTCCTAGCTGAGTGGTACTGGAGTTATTTAAATCCACTCATTCCCTTCCCATACTTCCTAGCTCACCAGAGTCCAAGTATTCTTATCTGGAAGTCTACCTCCACTACACATGCACATATTCATAAACACACATGTTTTAAAGTACACATAATATTTTTGAATGCACACCAGTATGTTTAACTGTAGGGCAAGATAGATATGCATAGACATATAGTATATAAAATAACAAGATATTAAGTTTTGTGTGTTTTAATAAAACATTTTAGGGAACATCTTGCTGGGTATGGAACAGTGAATTGCTTCTTCCTGCAAGTCAGTGGCAATCTCACTCCTGGCATTGAAGCTACATGATGTAATCTGGGCCTCCCAAACCTGGGCTGCCTGAGAGAGGAAAATAAACCTGAGAGTATTAAAAAGGAGTCGAGAGGGAGGAAGATCAGAACAACATTTTGCCTCTAATACATACATACATACATACAGGAAAGAAAGGGATAGCAAAGATGATATATTTACATATTCTGATTTTATGTATTGTAGAATTAAGAAGTATATCAATGTGTGACCAACTGAAATCCATGCAATGATCAGCCCATCACTGTAGGATGTTACGCAATACATATCAGACTTTCCTAATACAACTTTATGGGACTAAAGAAATTTAATTTCATTTATAACATTCCCTGTCTTATGATTACTTTTTACTAGTTTTTTTCAATATAATATTATTTTTCAAAATGAAGATTTTGTTACATATGCAGGAGTTGCCACTTACTGTTATTTGTACATTCTGAGGACCATTAGCAAGATTAATGCAGAATAGAAAATAGCCTTTTGTGTAGTATTTGATAGATAATCAACTGGAGACTTGGAACATTAATGGAAGAGTGTCAACAGATGGAAGAATAAAGTTTATTTAAATGGATCACAAATAGCTTAGGTTTATTTATATACTTTAGAAAGTTATTCCAACTTCCAGTTATTTCTTAACTGAATTCCTGAATACCTGGAGGTTTCCTGGTGAAAAAAGCTTTAGGAAGAATATGCCAGCAATACAGATATTCCATTGATATGACTTACAGAGTTTTGTCTCATGCAGTTCCCAGCTACAGAGAACAGCAACAAACAGCTTGCACATTTTTGATGCCGTAGGCTTTCCTTAGGATGTCCCTATAGGATACTGTAAAGCAGAAGAAAATCAGATGTAGCAAAAGTTTATCTCTCCAAAATACGTGAGTGTTTTACATTATGGTATTATGCCTTACAGTTTTCATGATAGTTTGTAATTATTTAAGTATCAACATTAGCCTCATGGATATTTGGGGGAAGTTTTCAATAATGTGCTTTACATCCATAATAATTTCAGCAAATATTTGGTAATAACCAAATTAGGAAAAATTAAAGAATCAAATCAAACATAAACTAATGTTTGGTATGACTTCCAATGAGATCAAACAATAGTGAATATTTGATCTGGGAACCTTGCAGTCTGAGCATGCTGATCCTTCTGAACCCTGATCTACTGGAGCCTTCTGTATTCTTTCTTTGCTATTCCAAGCATTGTATCTAGATGACTGCAACCTCTCTAGTTGCCATTTAGCTTTCATGTCAGTGTTCTGTCTCTATCAATCCAGGATAAACCTTGCCCTTTCCCTAACTATTTTGCTGGATCATTTGTGGCTGCCTAAAGCCTTTTGTTTTGTTTGTGAGTCTATGCTTCTTATTTGATCCTTGTTCCCTTATCCTGTCCTGTTTTATCATACAGTCTTGTTCTTTATGTTTTCTGTTCCAAGTTTCCTATCTATAAGGATTGGGCACTTATTTTGGTCTGAGTGTCACAATTGTGTTCTATAATAATGTATACAATTATTAACTAATACAACTGCTGACATTTTCCTGACTGATATGAAAGTGAAAATGACAGAGGGTTATGCATGGCTGTTCCTCATGTCTCTGATCTAAAAATAATCACTGTTTATTTATGTTTAACACTAACCCAATTCCCTACATTGTATTCTGAGCATCATTCTTCATCATCATTTTATGTTGTTTGTATCTCTCTCTCTTTTTCACTTTAGATTTGTAAGCTATAGAGGAGAGATGTCCAAGCTTGGTTCTCAAGAGCATACCTAATTAAGGACAGATGAGTTTATTAGTGGCTGATTCATTATGGCTGACCCACGTGTTCCCAAGCAGAGAAATCTTTAAATTATGGCCTATGGCACCCATGCTATAGTATTATTATTATTATTAGGAAATATACATACAGAGACATTAAACAGTAAAAATGAAACATAAAAAACAAAGGGGTCAGAAGGCCCTGCTCAAGAAAGCTTACAGGCTAGAGGAAAGTTCACAGAAAAAATAAATGCTATGGGTGTAAGGGACTCCTGCTTTTCAGTGCAGCGGTCCAGTCAAGTAGCAGGTCTGTTTGAAAGACAAAAATGTTGTTTGACCACAGAGATCATGATGGGGTTGCAAGTGGGAAAGCGACTGTAGAAGGGAAAGAGGGTGACTAGAATTTTTACAGGCTGTTGATCTGGCCTTTCTCAAAACAGGTATGGGGGTAGTTGATAGGGGTATTACCACCAACAACAGCAGTAAGATTATAGCATTTTCTGATAGAGTTATTCCTGCCACTGAGTTATCTGAGACAGATGTACATCTATCAAAGCAGCAGGATGAGCAGGCTAGTGTCTCAGTTTACACCATGGACATATAATTAGATAGTATCATGGGACCAGGAACAGTAGATGTTGTTTCACTTTCTTCTACTCCTCATGGCAGCACTAGTACTGCTGCAGTAGCACCTGTGCACCCATTGCATGTACATTTGGAAAAGAAGAAAATACAAGAGAGAAGAAAGAAGAAGAGAGAAGAAAGAAGAGAAAGAAGGAAGATAGGTGGAGAAGGACAGTGGATGACAGATAAGTGTAACACAGATAAGGTAACAATTGGTGCTTTGTAGTATCTCAGGCACCAATCATTAGCTTTGTCCTTTGATATTCCACTTATCGGAGTTTTGGGAACTTTACACGCAAAATGGACCTTTGGTGGTGGCACTTTATGACTTTTCTCATCTCCTCCAGCAAACTCAAAGTCATACTCCTCTGTGTTTTGTATACATCTACAGCACTACTATTATGCACTTTATGGCACTTTATGACCTTTGCCTTCTTCAGGTCAAAAGCCATGTGCAACATTATGGGACCCTTTGTCACATTGCTCATGATCGTCACCTCCTCCAAGCAGCAGTGAGATATCTGTAATAGAACAGCAACAGCAGCACTTAGGGATTAGTGGTGGTGGTGATGATGATGGTAGAGTATCTGGGGTGGAAGAGACATTGATGGCCTTTTTTATCAGAAACTGAGAAGGAATGGGAAACAGGGATGAGGATGGGAATCACCACCACCTCCACCACCACTAGCAATGAGTTGGAATTTGCGGAATTTGTATCTGCTCTAATTCCTGCTGCTGCTGAGTTGCAAGGGCAGCAGGATGCCAAGGAGAATGCTAGTGTGCCACAGACCACAGTGGACACAGTGGGAATGGGGTCAACAAGTGATGTGGAACTAGGACAGGTTCAACTTTCCAGCACCAGCAATAATCCTGGTCCTATTTGCAGTGCTGATTTTGAGGCAGTAGCAGCAACAGCAGCAACATCATCTGCTGCCAGCACAGACAGTGAAGGGGAATGTGGAGGACACAAAGAAAGAGGTCATTATTCTCCAACTGTTCCCTCCCCCCTGAAGTCATGAGTGTGGGTCTATTTTTCTCTTGGAGCAGGCAAAGTGCAGTCATCACCAACGCCAATGTGCACAATTTGTGACAAGTCAGTGAGAAGGGGAAAGGAGGAACCTCTATGATATCACACATGAAACACAAACAACATGACATTTATGTCAAACATGTTAAAGCCAAACACCAATTACAGAAATCAAGCACTGCTGTTACTGTACCCCCTGATTCTCCAGAAAGGCAACAAGAGGTGAGGCAGAGATCAAAGAAGAGGAAGAAAAGAGAAACCCAGACAGAGTCTGGAAGTTCCATGACGAGCGAAACAACTAGCTCACCATTACCATCACCTTCTTCTTCTAGGGTAACAACTACATCTTCTGACAGTCCACCACATTCATTGTTAACTCCCATACCAAATGATAGCCACTCTGTTGATGTTAGGATGTGGCAGTTCATCCCCACCAATTGTACACTGTGTGGTGCACTGACTACACATGCCAGTGTGGTGGAGGAGAATCAATACCAGGCCATCAAGCGGCATCTGAGGAGATTCCATCCCACAGAATATGCCAAGATGCTGGCAGGGAGGGTGCATCATTACTATTGAAAGCGGCAATAGTTGGGTTCTGGTGTCATGGTGTTTGGATACAGTTGTGCCCCCAGATGTTATTTACCACACACTGTGTACTTTGCAGTTGCTGATGAGAGCCACAGTTCTTGCTCTCAAGAGAAACATTTCTATTCTAATAACAACACACACATGATTTTGGAGGACAGGCAGGTGGAGAAGAATTATTGGCCAACTTCTTCTTTTCTCCACATAGACAGTTGGCTACTTATAGTGCTGCTTTTGCCTCACGCGCACCACTGGAGATAGTTGTGGCAAGTGTAACCTTCATCATCCATCACCCATGTTACTGCTATTTTTGATCCGATTCCCTTTCAGCTGCCTAATCATCCTGCTGCTTAAACATCACAGCAGCAGCAGCAAGAACAGCAGTTGCAAATTCCGCAATTATGGACTCAGGAGGAGGACATTTGACAATGGTCAGTAGCCACTGGCCAACATGACCTGCTGGCACTAGGCCAGTAAGGCATTTATGTTTTTCTCTGGGCTTGTGCTTTGAAAAAAATAAAAAAAACCAACAACATAGGCCTACAAAAAAAAATAAGCAATTTTTTTGGGGGGTTCTAACAAGCCTAAGTCCTACAAATCAGTGTTTCTTCAAGGCTTGGGCCTCTAATAAGTCTAAGTCCTACAAAGGCCTCTAACAACAAATCTAACAAATCATCCTCTCTATCAAGTCAAATATAAGTCCACCCCAGTGGCAGTTAATTTCAGGTGTTCTAATAAATGTCAAAGGTGCTGCACTTCCAACAGCATCAGAAACATTCGTTATAGGGAATCCAGGGAAAATATCTGATTGCCATTTGGAGTCAAAAAGGATTTTTTTGTTAACTTTGGGCTTAATTGGAAATGGCTTACATTTTTTTTTGCCTTTCGGCCTCATCAACTATGTTAGTATATTACTATAGTTAAGACTATGGATGTTGATGACCTGTGCTGCTGATTACTCAACAATGGCACATGTAACATAGAAACATAGAAACATAGAATTTGATGGCAGATAAGAACCATTCGGCCCATCTAGTCTGCTCATTTTCCTATTGTAAAAACCTCAAACCTTTTTTTGGTCCTTGGTCTTTTCTTACGTTAAGGACAGCCTTATGCCTATCCCATGCATGCTTGAATTCTGTCACTGTATTAACGTCTGCCACTTCTGCTGGTAGGCTATTCCACTTATCTACTACCCTCTCAGTGAAGTAAAACTTTATTATATTACATCTAAACCTGTGTCCCTCTAGTTTTAGACTATGGCCTCTTGTCCTAACATTTTTACTCCTTTGAAATATAATTCCATCCTGCACTTTGTTGAATCCCTTCATGTATTTGAATGTTTCAATCATATCCCCTCTCTCTATTCTCTCTTCCAAGCTATACATGTTCCTTTAGTCTATCCTGATATTTCTTTTCTTGTAAACCAGTCGCCATTTTAGTAGCTCTTCCTTGAATTTTCTCTAGAGTATCTATATCCTTCTGGAGATGGGGTCTCCAGTACTGTACACAATACTCTAGGGGCTTGTCACGGTTTTGTAAGAACAATCAGGCAAATTAGATAAGGTTTAGATCAACTTTATTCAAAAATAAATAATCAGCAAGGAAAAATCAACCTACTCAGGCCCAGATAAGTACAGTACCATGATATTTCCCAAATCTGTCACAGGTCAGGATGAACAGAATTAATATGCAAATGCACGACAATACAACAGTAACTAAATAGTCTTGATCCATAGACTGGATACAGGAACAGAGTAGACCACAACTGTACCAATGCTGCAGAAAGGCACACCGAAAGTAGCGGCAGGTAACTGCAGGGCAAATCCCTAGAACACTAGGGAGTATGGTAGGCAACCCACAGATGGGACACTGGCAAGTGACCGGATCCTTAGAACGCTAGGGATAGCAGAGGCAACACACTGATAGGACACCGGCAAGTGACCGGATCCCTAGAACACTAGGGCTATTGGAGGCAACACACTGATAGGACACTGGCAAGTGAACGGATCCCTTGAACGGTAGGGAATATAGTAGACCACACTCTGATTGGACACTGGCAAGTGACAGGATCCCTAGAATGCTAGGGAGATAGTAGGCAACACGCGGACCAAATACTGGCAAGTGACCGGATCCCTAGCACGCTAGGGAGTAGCAGCAATGGTAGCTACTCGCAACTCAGTCTCCCAGGTAACCTAGGGAGTAACAGGCCAAGCAGGCTCTGTAGTGGAAGTCGCCAAGTAATGAGAGCCAGAGTAGTGGAGTTCAAGGTACACACACAGAAGGGTCAGAAGCCAGAATGCCAGATTGGTACACACGGAGGTAGTTAGCCAGGCCCAGTCAGTAACTGAAATGGGTTCTCAGACAATCCAGTTCAGTACACACGGAGGAAGTCAGCTAGTCCTAGTCAGCAATGGTAGTGGGTTCTCAGACAAAGCCAGTTTGGTACACATGGAGGTAGTCAGCCAGTCCTAGTCAGCAACGGTAGCTGGTTCTCTGCCAAAGCCAGCTTGGTACACACGGAGGTAGTCAGCCAGTCCTAGTCAGCAATGGTAACGGGTTCTCAGCAAAAGCCAGTTTGGTACACACGGACGTAGTCAGCCAGTCCTACTCAGCAACGGAAAGCGATAACTCTGGAACAACAGAAGCATAGTCAGGCGAGCCCAGTCATACATAAAAGGAACATGCAGCAACTCAAACGCTAGGTACAGGTACACCATGAAAGGGAGCTGAAAGAATGACAGGACCAGGAATAAAAGAGCTATCCCTGGGCGGAGTCAGAACCCAATGGCCAATAAGAACCGTGCAAGGAGAAACTCTGAAGTAGCAATGTCTCCCTGCCGAAAGGATCACGGGCACTGTGATAGGGCTAGATTATATTACAAGTGATAATTTTATGTCTGCTTTTATCTCTAGTTTTCTCCATAGACTTCAATAGGAAAATGTTTGATAAAACGGGTATTAACATTTAGCACCTGCAATAGAATCTATCCCTAGGTGAGGTCTAAATAGAGATCTGTAAAGTGGCATGACAACTTCCCTTTTTCTGCTACTAATGCCCCTAGCTATACAACCCAGTACCCTGCTTAAATTCCCCACTGCTTTATTACATTGCCTGCGTACCTTTAAGTCATTAGAAATAATTACTCCCAAATCCCTTTCCTCTGTTGTTTCTGATAGCACAGTACCCTTAATAGTATATTTTTCCTTTGGATTTTTATGTTCCAAGTGCATTGTTTTACATTTATCAATGTTAAACTGCATCTGCCACACTCTGGTCCATTCTTCTAATTTACGTAAATCATTTGTCATTTGGCTTATTCCCCCTGGAATGTCTACCCTATTGCAGATCTTGGTATCATCTGCAAAAAGGCATACCTTTCCTTGAAGATCTTTTGCAATATCATTAATAAAAATATTAAAAAGAATGGGCCCCAGTACAGATCCCTGAGATACTCCACTAGTAACACTCCTTTCATCCGAATATTCTCCATTGACTACCAACCTCTGTCTCCTGTCACTCAGCCATTGCCTTATCCATTTAACTATTTTTACATCCAGACCCAAATACTGCAGTTTATTAATGAGTCTTCTATGAGGGACAGTGTCAAATGCTTTACTGAAATTGAGATAAGCTATATCTACTGCTCCCCCTTGGTCTATTATTTTAGTTACCCAGTCAAACAAATCTATGAGGTTGTTTGACAAGATCTCCCTGCTGTAAATCCAAGCTGTTTGGTATCTTGCAAGTCATTTAAATTCAGATATTCAACAATTTTTTCCTTTAACATAGTCTCCATTCATTTTCCCACTACTGATTTAAGACTTATTGGTCTGTAGTTACCAGACTCTTCCCTGCTACCTTTGCTAACTTCCAATCTTCTGGAACTATTCCTGTCATTAGTGACTGATTGAATAATTTTGTTAAAGGTTTTGCCAGAACACAAGTTATTTTAATAACTTTGGATGTATCCCATCTGGTCCCATTGATTTATCTGTTTTTACCTTAGAAAGTTGAAGTAGAACTTCTTCCTCTGTAAACATGCATGTTTCCCATTTCGTTTTTCTAACAGAGGTCCCTTCCCTTCATCTTCCTCTGTAAAAACTGAACAGAAATATTCATTGAGATGGTCAGCTTGCCCTTTATTCTTATTTACATAGCTTCTATTTTTTGTTTTCAGTCTAAATAATCCTTGTTTCATTTTCCTTCTTTCACTCTTATATCTTATAACAGAAGCTAAGAAGGGACCGTGTCACCTTCCGCCGTCGTTCCTGGGTCTCTCCTTCTCAACGCCAGACTGGCGCCGTCGGATTCACCGGTCGAGCAGATAAATGGCCCGGTAGTCGACTCAAAATGGCATCAAACCCCTGTGTAGTCGACTCTACGTCTAAGCATGTGCATCGAGGAGGGGTCGACAGGGCTCCCGAACAGTCGAGTGTCGCAGAACTGGAACACCAGGCAGTAAAGAGTGAGACCTCTACTCCTGAGCTATGAGAAACAGGGAAATTGTAGCAGGAACAAAGGTAGCGGTCGCCAAGCAGTTCGAGCACTCCATAGCTCGAATCAAAGGATCGCTGGAACTTGAAGAAGCAGGGAAGCATCCACGTTGCCACCTGACAGCATCCGAAGTTGGGTCGCAGGATGCTGGCAGCAGACGGTCGAACGATGCAGGATACTCAGCTCAGATGGGTGTCAGAGTGGCCGCTTTAATACCATGAGAACATAAGACTCCAGGACGCTTGTTCACTCCAAAAGTAACTCTCTTCTTTATTGCACCAAACCACACATATTTATACACAGCAACCACACTGAAACTCATGGGGAAACCAGATATAATGGGGAACATAATTCAATCACAACACATCCGATAAAGGCCAGCAACAGATGGTCTTAACAAACACAATAACCCAGACGTGATTACATTAACACACCACAGGGGTCTCAATACAGTACAACACAGTCTATGGCTGGAGTGGCTACAGTACACATCCTAGAGACAAGGGCCCAAGGTTGGAACCTTTGTTTGACTATTTTGAATGTTGTGCTCCAACCTTGACCAATCACTGATCTGCCTACCATTCTCCATGTTAGGCTATGGAATAGATTTGCATACCTGGTAGTTGGTGATTGCACAAACCTTTGAATTGAACAAGTACAATTAAACACGTTTACCCTCTTCTACAATACATACAGTATTTGACAATACATAAAACCAAACTTTATACACGCGTACATGAATGTAACCCAAGGCAATTCTATGTATCAAGCTGCCCATTCACCCAGTGTCTATTTTAGTGTATGACTCTGGTTTGAAGAGTCATACAATCAGTCTCTGAATAGGGTCCCAATAGGGCAAAATATCCATAGTTTGTAGGATGGTTTGGGTACCCAGTCTCTAGCTCAGACAAGGGCTCAAGTAACAGGTAGGATCCGTTATATAGCTAAAATTTTTGTGTGGTGCAACTCAGCCTCTGTCTTTATATTAAACCAAACAGATTGATGATCACTGGAGCCCAAACACTCTCCTACAGATACATCTGATACCAAGTCTCTATTAGTAAATAATAAGTCTAGTGTGGCTTCCTTCCTAGTTGGCTCTTCGTCTAATTGACTAAGAGCTAATCCTTGTAAAGAATTTAGGATATCTCTACTACTGGCTGAACCTGCTGCTTGTTTTTTCCAGTCCACATCAGGAAGGTTAAGGTCCCCCATAATTATAGCTTCACCTTTCACAGTCATCTTAGTTACTTCATTGACCAGCAGCTGATCCAACTCTGCTGTTTGTCCTGGGGGTCTATAGATCACACCTATACGAGCGCCATCTTATTCTTATTCTCTGTGTTCTCCTTCATACCCTGTATAAGATTAACCTTTAAGCTGTTTTTGACATAAATGGCACTCCTCCTCATTTTCTGCCTTTCCTGTCTTTTCTAAATAGATTACCCTGGTATTTCTACATCCCAGTCATTTTTTTCATTGTACCAGGTCTCGGTAATTCCCACTAAGTCCACATCTTCACTAGTTATTATTGCAATTAGTTCAGGGATCTTATTCCTTAAACTGCAGGCATTTGTACACATGGCTCAAAGTCTACTGGTTCTTGGCCTATGTGCCACAAACATACCTTGATCAAATTCATCTGTGCAGTGCTGTGAGGGGCAGTAGGTTTTATCCTGTATCCCCTCTCTACTATTTTAAATACCTGTTATCAAAACTTATGAATTGCTTACTGTGAACCTTCTGTTCCCTTTTGAGAAAGATGCAAACCATCCTATTTGTACAATTCCTTGTTACACAAATAGGGTTGGTGTGAGAAACAAAGGCAAATCCATGTTTTTGACCCCACTTCCCTAGCCATGAATTAAAATCTCTAATTCACTGCATCCTGCTATCATCTTCCTTATACACTGGCAGAACCTCTGAAACAGATACAGTGGGAGCAACTTTCTGCATATCCTTACATAGCTTCTTAAAAACATCTTTTACCACACTCACCTCATTACAAGCCAAATAATTTATCCCTAAATGGACTATGACATCCAACTCTCCATTTTGTCTTGCTTTCTTAACAATTTTTAAAATTTGTCTTCTCTCTCTGTGAGCTGTAGCACCAGGAAGACATCTGACTTGTTTGTAAGCACCATGACATTCCTCCAGAGTCACACCTCTTAATATAGAATCCCCCAATAATAATAGTTGCTTCCTCTCAAAGTAGTTTTCACTTCTTTTCTTTGTCAGTGGTTGCAGTCTGATTTACCTGTAGATTACAGGCTGGTGAGCCAGTAGTCTCTGCTTCTGTAGTTGTTCTAATGTTAAGGCAGTGTTCTAAAAGTGCAGCAAAAGAATTATGAAGAGGCACAGACTGTGGAACACGCCTCTTGTCCACAACTCTTACTCTTCCAAAAACCAACTGAAGTCCATCTGCCATTTCTTGGAAGTCTCTGAGGCAGTGGCACTTGTTTCTTTTGTATATGTGTGGATCAGACATCTTGTAAATTCCAGCCTTCAAATTATCAATCTCCTGCTGTAAAACAGAAAATTGCTGACAAATTGGACAACTTCTGAACCTCCAAAAGGTTTCCTGGAGGAGAAAAGCAAAACATCCATCGCACTAGACTTGTGTGATTCGATTCGGCGACATTCGGAATTCGGTGAAAAAGGGGTAGTTCGGCGACATTCGGACCTTAAGACAGGCAAGGGTCGTTCGCCAAAAAAAAATCCTCCATACATTCCCTCCATGTCTCTAGTCCAATTAGATTCATCATTTCATGCGTTACTTACCTGCTTTGTCTCTATTCCAGTTGGCTTCTTTGTTTCATGATGGGGTTTCATTAATGACACAGATACCCAGGCAGACAGCCTGCATTTCCTCACTGTGTTGTTGGAGCTCAGAGAGAGAAGAAGGAGATAGAGAGTGTCCAGTTGTTGTGCAGCCAGGCAGTTAGCATTAGGTATAGGCAGGCAGCCAGCATTAGTACCTTATTGCCACTGCAAGGAGAGTCATCTTTATTCCTGTGCAAAAAATTAAAAATATTAGGGATTTGTTTGAATAATTTTCAGAGAGACACATCAGTCAGTCTCACAGTTCTGTAGGCAGGCCTAGAACCTTATTACCACCACAAGGGAGTCACCTGTGTTCCTGTGTAAAATATTAAAAGTAATATTAGGGCTTGTTTGAATAATTTTCAGAGTCACACTTCAGCCAGTCTCACAGTTCTGCAGGCAGGCCTAGTACCTTATTGACACCGCAAGGGAAAGTCACCTTTGTTTCAGTGTTTAACATTAAAAATAATAGTAGGTATTTGTTTGGATAATTTTCAGAGTAACACATCAGACAATCTAACAGTTCTATAGGCAGGCCTAGTACCTTATTGCATACGCAAGGGAAAGTCACCTTTGTTTGTGTGTAAAATATTAAAAGTAATATTAGGGCTTTGTTTGAATAATTTTCAGAGGGACACTTCAGCCAGTCTCACAGTTCTGCAGGCAGGCCTAGTACCTTTTTACCACCGAAAGGGAAAGTCATCTTTATTCCTGTGTTAAACATTAAAATTAATATTAGGAATTTGTTTTAATAATTTTCATTGTGACACATCAGACAGTGTCACAGTTGTGTATGTGTATTGTTTAGGCATACAGGGTGTCTTATTGCTACATCCATACTTTAGCTACTTCATCCATAGTAACATAAGGTTAAACGCCCACCTTACCCTGTTCCACCATCTTCATTTAGACTCTGAAATTGTTCCATTCATTTAATTTTCATTTTTTATTGTATTTTTAAAGGTATTTTAAAGTTGCCGAATAATTTGGACTGTCGCCAACTGTCACAATATAGAGCTACAACAAGGCAGGTGGATACCTGCAAGAGAGGGAGTGCTAGGGGGTGCTGGCTAGAGAGCAGTGCTAGTAGTACGGTGACTGTCTCGGCAAGTATAGTTGCTGGCCGCGAAGTCAGATGTCCGACCCCGGTTGAGCCGGGACCCTGACCTGGATGGAAATACCTGAGACAGTACAAACTCTCCTGCAGGGGGGAGTGAAGTCTAGAGAGCGAAGAGTCATGTACGTTGCTATAATACGGAGGCTACAAGGTAGCGTGAACTCCCCAAAGTAAAATAAAATAAAGATATCAAGTAATAAGATAGGAGACTATAGTTATGGTAATCGGAACTAAACCAGATAGAAGTGTAATATGGAGTCTCTTACCAAAAGACAGCGAAGAACAGCCTACAGGTGGAGGTAACTGAATCTTGAGGCGAAGAGAATGGTCAGTAGGCAAGGCAAAGGTCATAAACTGTAAGTCTGGAGGTTTCCAAATCTTGAGGCGAAGAGAATGGTCAGTAGGCAAGGTAAAGGTCATACACTGTAAGTCTGGAGGTATCCAAATCTTGAGGCGAAGAGAGTGGTCAGTAGGCAAGGCAAAGGGCATACACTGTAAGGCTGTAGGTATCCAAATCTTGAGGCGAAGAGAGTAGTCAGTAGGCAAAGCAAAAGGTCATACACTGCGAGGCTGGAGGTATCTGAATCTGAAGGCTAAGAGAGTGGTCAATAGGCAAGGCAAGGATCATACACTGCAAGGCTGGATAACAAGAGCTGAAGTACAGATGTCTTCTCAGTACTGGAACACTGTGTAAGTGCCCAGAACAGCTAGAAGCGCAGCTGTATATGCGCGCCAGAGAATGACGTCATTGCGTCATGACACGCCGACCCGGAAGTACATCACTCCTAGTACGGAGCAGGGGTAATGGACAGAGCGCCGCAGACAAAGGTGGGTAGGCGGCGTGACACCGACTTTCATCTGAGTCGAACCGGTCTAATCCGTTTTACGAAGTCAACGAATGAAAGAAAAAAAAATTGTCCGACATCGAATTTTACCAAAAATTTTTGTCATGCACAAGTCTACATTGCACTGCAACATACCTGACATGTTCACTGCACTAATGTAATCATTTATGACTTTTGTCATCTTCTCCAGCAAACTCAATGTCATACTCCTCTGTGTTTTGCATACATCTTCAGTAGTAATATTATGCCACACACACACACACACACACACACACACACACACACACACAGAGTCCTGTAATACTTTTATCTCTGCTAGCACCTCTGACATGTTGATGATGTTTCTCCCGATCAGACCTGTGGTTGTGCTTCAGGTGGGATCTCAATGAGGATGTACCTAGATAGGATCATGGTTCTCTCCTGCTCTTAAATTTATTACAAACAACAGATAGCAACATCTTTAGCTTTTGGATCATAAATGAAGTATCTCCATATTGTAGACTTAATGGACTGAGGGGTTCCTGAGGGCCTACTACTGCAGGGGCTAGGTGTTCTAATAAATGTCAATGGTGCTGCACTTCCACCAGCATCAAAAGCCTTCATTATAGGGAATCCAGGAAAAATATCTGACTGCCATTTGGATTTTTACTAACTTTGGGTTTAATTGGAAATGGCTTACTTTGTTTTGCCTTCCACTGGATCAACAAGGGTAATTTGGGATGGAGTGTGTGTGTGTGTGTGTGTGTGTGTGTGTGGAGGGAATTCAGTCTTACTGATTTCAATGCAATAACCAAGGTGGAAAAAGTAACAAAATGTCTTTTTTCATGACAGAAAATCCCCAGCATGGCAGGAAGTGCCTTTTTTGTCTTTCAGTTTTAAGGAGAAACATTTCACCCATAGCTGGGAGTGAATGCCTATTGATGAGCCCAACTGGATGATTGGTCTCAAGAAGATATTTATATAAAAATAAATAGTAAGGCAATCTCCCTTCCACTTGGGAGCATGGTGACATCAATTTACTTGTAGAGTTTCCCCAGGTAATATTATTTAAAGAGGAACTATCACCTAAATTCAAACTTTTCTAGAGGGTTTTAATAGTTAACAAAGATTAGAGCTGGGTGTGTTTTTAAAAAAAATTACTTACAAGTGCAGATATTAGCCCATCAAAATCAGGCACTTCTGCATTCTGCGGGACTGAATGTCTCACATGAATTCCCAGCTGCTCCAGGGAGTGCGTTCACGCTCCCCTTTGAAGCTGGGTTTCTGTGCTGTAGCGTTACAGTAAACTCCATGTACAATGCTACTGAGGTTGCAACCCTGGTCCGAATGTCGTCGAAAATTTTGGAAATTCAGCGACTACTACCTGCTCACAATTACTTTCCCTCCATACTTTCCCTGCATGTCTCAAGTCCAATTTGCTTCTTCGTTTCATGTGCTACTTTACTGCATTGTCTCTATTCCAATTAGATTCTTCATTCCATGATGGGGGTTGGACTAATGATACAGACACCCAGACAGCCTGCATTTCCTGTTAGTGATTTGTAGGAGCACAGAGAGAGAAGAAGCAGTAGATATTAGAGTGTCCAGTTATTGTGGAGGCATGCAGCCATCATTAGTGCCTTATTGCCACTGCAAGGGAGAGTAATCTTTGTTCCTGTGCAAAATATTTAAAATATTATGGATTTGTTTGAATAATTTTCAGCCAGTCTCACAGTTCTGTAGGCAAGCCTAGTACTTTATTGCCACCGCAAGGGAGAGTCACCTTTGTTCTTGTGTTAAATATTAAAATTAATATTAGGAATTTGTTTGAATAATTTTCAGAGTGACACATAGACAGTCTCACAGTTCTGTAGGCAGGCCTAGTACCTTATTGGGGTCAACCTCCTTCCTCCCTTCTTCTTCCCAGAGTGCCCCGCTGACTCTACTAATACAGGGAACAAATGTACTACCTAAAAGATTCCCTAAACTAAACTTCAATCACCCTATCTTCTCTAGCTCAAAAAACTTACTGATCTCTCCTCTCACAAACACAGAATGGCATGCTGTGAGAGCCTGATACCCTTTTATATGTCTGTAGAAAACTTTTGTGTTGTGGAGAAAAAAATTCTTCCCATTGATTTCAATGGGCGAAAAAGGTGGGAAAAAGCACAAAAACTGCACTTTTCGCAGGAAATTATTTGCCAAGCGGAAAGTGACATTATTCGCTTATTTCAGTATGAGGCAAAAATTTTCACCCATCCCTACTCATGAATCCACAAATGATGGGTATGTTTCATTTTGATTGTAGCAATTTTTTGGTCTCCACATATCTATAAAGTTTACTAATAGAGATGTTGATTCAAATCAATATTCATTCCTAAAGAAACTTTAGATTTAAATGTGCATATGCTCTCACGGCATTTATTTGAATATTTCAGGCTTCTACTTTACTGTAAACTATTTTTCTTCCCTTGCTACATTGTGATCTTATTTCAAATTACCTTAATAATGTAGGTAGAGAGAAACACTGACATTCATTAGAGATCACTTGTTCAGTTGTGTAGGGGGTAGGCTGAAGAATGACATGCTGACAAACTACACATGTTAATTTAATCGGCAGGTACACATTTTGTCTCAATTCAATCCTCAACAAGCATATGAAAGCAGAATGAAATCTGTAGAAAAAAAATTGTTATTTTTATCAAGGGTGTACCATTATAAAACTGAAAAGCTATATACTATAAAATCTTAGAAAATAATAAGATAAATCAGAAATAGAAAAGGGCTTAATGCTTATATTACAAAACAAATATTGTCACAGTCTACAACAAATCTTATCAGTCAATATTTATCGACATCACTTCTGTAAAGTATATTGAAATACTATATAATGAACACAGCTCATTTACTATCCTACTGTCTTTGTCTTAATTATTTTGAATTCTGCTTATGCTATGTTCTCATATTATGAATGCTTTAGAATGTTCCTATATTTCAAACTGATCTTCAATAATAGATAAAATGCTCTAAAATGTTACTTTTATGAGATCTGCAAGTGCTGGAATAAGATTACCATCTAACCCTTTGAAGATGAACATCATGGGTTTGATGAAAATCACTATAGCTAAGAGAAAATTGATCTTGTCACACAGTCAAAAGCAATTATTATATGAAATGACATGGAAAATTGGTGATGGGATTGCTGGAAAAGAAACCTAGCATATATTCTGTAGTATCATCAAATAAGATGTTTTCCCTCAATATGGGCTGTGTACTGTGTTGTGTTTTCCTGCTTTTGCCCACAATAAAGCAGAGGTTTGATACAACACTCTGTCCTGGACTACCCATCCTGCTATTTAGATTTATTATATTTATGATATAGAATGGAAGGGAAATAAGATTTCTACTTTGGAAGATAACAGGAAAGATTATTGCACTTTTAGGATAAATCTTTAGGGTAAATCTGACCTGGATCCGGTGCAGCATGTGTGGACTTCCCACTGCAACCCCTTGTCCATTTGTGTCCAGCGTCTGTGTACATCTGTTGGTTGATGTTCAAATGATGTTCAGTAAGTGGAGTATCAAGATTAACTCACGATGTAGGCAGTACTGTAGTGAAATATCTGGCTCGATATGTGGCCAGATATTTCACTTCAGTACTGCCTACATCGTGAGTTGATCTTGATACTCCGCCTACTGACCATCATTTGAACATCAACCAACAGGTGTACACAGTCGCTGGACACAAACGGGCGAAGCATCGCAGTGGGAAGTCCACACATGCTGCACTGGAGCCAGGTCAGATTTACCCTGATATGTGGATAGAGCTACGGTTTTGCAGTATCCTCTAGATAGAGTGGAATTGATCCATTCACTACGTGCCGATTTACATCTACCGCCGTATAGAGTGGAATAAACATTTGAACTATGTACTGGTGGTTTATACCCTCTGAAGAGAGCGGAGGAAGGCCTTTCTCGTTATATATATTTAGGCAGATTTCTATACATCTACAGATATAGACGGAGTTCAGTTCATCTGGCAGCTAGAGAGTGTAGATCTGGTCTCTGGCACCTTACAAATACTTAGCGGAGAGACTTATTTTTGTCATTTTCTGATATTTTGGACATATTCAGTCACCAATATAGTGCTGGCCAGCATGTTATACACTTTATCAGATTATTAATCTGTATAGCAGCATTTTACATTGTATCATATTATATTGGCATAGCTGGATACTCGGTGTAGTTGTATTGTGTGGTACATCCAATTATTAGGTGCTCATACTGCTATATTGTTTTATTGTATTTTGTGATTTACCTGCTCCCTCCTTTGTATGCTCATGATACATACTCTGTGTATGCATGTGCAGACATTTGGGAGGTAGTATTGTCAGCATTTTATTTAATTGTTGTCCTATTTGGTGTATCTTAATAAATTTGTATTTTTATATATAGTCCTTCAGAGCACTTTTTCCTTATTGTGCATTCTTACACACACACATCTATATATATATATATATATATATATATATCTTCTTAATTGTGGTCACACTCAGGCTACTGTTAATCTAAAGTATGAGTGTAAATTCCATTCCATGTTTATAGTACTTCGTGTGTGGTAAAGCTCTTGCCAATATTTTTCACATACCTTTGGTTATTGGTTTAAATATTTTTATCCACTGTTTATTCAGTATTATGTTTCCATGGTTTTCAGTATCTTTATCTATTTATTTAATCATTTATTGTTCATTAGGTTTATCTTGACATTATGTTTTTCACCAGATCTCATCTGTAGTTCTTCAGTGTTGTCTATTGATGAAAGGCTTTGCTAAACCAGACTGATTATTGTTTCACTTTGAGCTCTCTACTGATCAGGTGCACCAATTATGTTATGGCCATAAATTATTTAGTTTTTTTTTTTAGTTTCCTCAAAGGGATGAATTATTAAAATATATATTTAAGCAGTTTTGTACTTGTAAACTACTCTGATAATTTTTATGAAATTTGTAGGGACCTTGAAGCCAAATTTTTTGTTGCTGAAATCAAAATATATTGCCAAAATAAAACATTTTAAATAACACAGAACCTTTATTCAAACTTTCTTAAAGGGATAGTAATACTTCGTTTTAACTTTATTTTATTTTGTAGGCATTAAAAAAAATGAAGAACGATATAAGTCTTATCTCTCAAACCTTTAAGGTTTAAGAGATATCCACAAGCAAATTTTCCCCCTCCCGCCCCTTTTAACTAGTGTAAGCCATCTCTTCTCAGATGTGAATCTGATTGTAAGACCAGACAGATAACAGAAGGGGACATTCTTCTTTGTATGAAAACAATGAAAGCCCTTCCCCCCTTGACAAGTTTTTCAGCTTTTTCCCTTATCTTAATTGAAGATTGTCCCTCTCTGCAGTCTACCTGGGCACCTCCCTTCTGACCTGGCTGAGCGGGGGGGTGGGGGAGGATACTTTGCTTGTGAATATCTTTTAAACTATAAAGGTTTGAGAGATAAGACTTATATCGTTCTTCATGTTTTTTTTAATGCCTACATTTAAAATAAAGATAAAACGAAGTATTACTATCCCTTTAAGCTCTGTGTTCAAGAATGAATCAAAGAAATAAGATGTGTTTGTCTTATAAACTTTACTCCTTTCCTCTTATAGTTGCAAAGAGTAATTTTGGATTACACTTACTTTATTGATATTGCGTGTTATTCTGAGTGAAACTGGACAATCAGTGGCTGCAGATATGAGAACAGGCATGTAATACATAGAAAATAGGATAATATAACCTGGCTTGAAAAGTATAGAGTTATACTATATGTTTTGAAGTTTATAATACATACCGTAAAATCTCGGGTATAATACGCACAATTTTACCCCACTTCACCTTATGTGAAGTGGGGGGTGCGTATTATACACGAGAGTTTTTTCTTTGCGGAGTTAAAAATGTTTTATTGCTGCCGGCTACCTTCCCTCCCTCCCTCCCCACACAGCGCGACCCAATTTAAAAAGAATTCTTACTTAGTTTTTCTGCGCTATAGCTGGGTGAACCTCTGTGCCATCTTCCCTGCGGGCGGGCGGCAGGCTCGCATTTGCCGCCCGCTTCCTGCAATGGACTTTTAGGACCTTCCACCTCCAGCCAATGATAATGCACTTGCGTTATCATTGGCTGGAGGCGGAAGGCCCTGACAGTCCATTGAAGGAAGCGGGCGGCAAATGCGAGCCTGCCGCCCGCCCGCAGGGAAGATGGCACAGAGGTTCACCCAGCTATAGCGCAGCAAAACTAAGTAAGAATTCTTTTTAAATTGGGTCGCGCTGTGTGGGGAGGGAGGGAGGGAGGGAAGGTAGCCGGCAGCAATATTTTTCTTTAAGTAAAGGGGAAAACAAGGGTGCGTATTATACATAGGCACTCTTGTTTTCCCCTAAAATCTTGGGCATAATATACACCTGCGTATTATACACAGGTGCGTATTATACCTGAGATTTTACGGTATATAGTACACATTACATAGCTACACAGGTTGAAACAAGACATACACCAGTGTATACTTGGCTGCTTGGTTTATGAACATAGGAACCCTCTTCTTACATTTATCAATGAGGTACTAGTGTCACAAGGATCACAGGTCTTTTAATGAAGAACTATGTGGTAATTCATAGAAAACTAGCAGTACAAAAACATGAATCTCCTCTACAGACTGAGGTTTAATTGCTGAAGGATCTGTGAGAGTGTTTTCAGACACATCAGAGGTGTCAGTAACTAGGAATTGGTGAAAATGTTCATCTCAAACCAAAATCAGCGAAAAATGGCATTTCCTGCCTGGTGGAAATTTTACAGCTAAAAGTACAGTTTTTCTACTTTTTAGCCAAAGCTCACTGCATTAAAATCAATGGCAAGACTGAATTCACACACAACACATAGCAAATTTTATTTTATTTCCCACAGGCATAGTTTAAAAGGGGTCTGAGGGTGCCTTTGTTTTTGGAATCTGGGGAAAAAATCAGTTGAACAGGGAATTTTTTTAGGGGGGTATTGACTGGGATTGGGGGGACAGTTAATTATTATAAAATAAGCCATTATATAAAAGGGGTCTGAGGAGGGTGCCTGTGCTGGTGGAGTCTAAGGAAAGAATCAGTTGAACAGGGATTTTTTTTGGGAGGGATGTTGAATGGGATTGGGGGGAGAGTTAATAAAATAAAGTGAAATAAAAAATTGGTACATAATGTGATAGAGACAGAGACCCCTGATTTAAGGGGCAGACTGATACATGACGTGATAATGTATTTTGTAGAGGATGATTTGCAGGGCTTTGTCTTGTTGAGACCCAAACCTTGATGAAACATTGATTTGGGAGACACAAAATGCTCCTGCGCTCACTTTGAGTGTATCTATTTATAGATAACAATATTTGTAGCAGACAAAAGATGTATCATCCACACAATAAAAAAAAGAAAAAAAAAAGGAATCAAAGAAAAAAGATAACAAATCCAAAAAAGGAATCAGCCCATTAACTTTTGATATCTTAAGATTGAAAGTTAAGAGTTCCAGGAATGTTGTAACTGAGACGTCAGACAGGTTCTCAAAACGTAATAAAAAAGACAAATAATACAGCACAATCCACTCTGAGTGTAGTAAACTGGATTCTATTATTTCAAGTCAATAAAGAGGTATAAGAGAATCCCCTCTTAAGGGTATTCAGATTTGCAAGAGGTCAAATCCACCTCTAGATATGCTCGCCTCGACCAGATCTGACCCCTGGTCACAGTCACTCTCCTCCATCTTTCTGCTCCTCTTTTCCTCGTCTCCCCAACAAATAGTTCTCCTTCTCCTTCCAATAGGTTTATTTTCAAGAACAATACCTTACCTTCACCTACTTCCTATGCAGTTCACAATGGATGCTAAAAGAATATTGGGGGGGTGCTATGTGTTCTCACCAACCACAATGGAAAAGGTATAGAGAGAAGTGAGGAACAATGAGGGATGGAGCCAATAATAACTAGTGGGTGTAACAACTATCCTTAGAAAGACATACAAATTTATTTTAAAATAATAGCTATTTTACAGTTAACATCCCATGAAGCTTAAAAACAATACAGGACACAAAACAAATCTCCCTACACTTTTCGTAATGCACAGCAACTTTTTCAAGGGATTTCCTTTAAGTACCCATTGTGAGTTGCATAGGAAGTAGGTGAAGGTAAGGCATTGTTCTTGAGAAGAAGCCTGTTGGAAGGAGAAGGAGAGATATTTGTTGGAGAGATGAGGGAAAGAGGAGCAGAAAGATGGAGGCGAGTGACCATGACCAGGGGTCAGATCTGGTCAAGGTGAGCATATCTAGAGGCGGATTTTGTCTCTTGCAAATGTGAGTACCCTGAAGAGGGGATTCTCTTATCCCTGTTTTTGACTTGAAATAATAGAGTCCATTTTGCTACACTTAGAGTGGATTGCTCTGTATTTTTTTGCCTTTTTTATTGACTTGTTAGGCCCAAGCCATGAGGAAACATTGATGTGTAGGACTTAGAGTTAGGCCCAAGCCCCAAGGAAACATTGATTTGTATGACTTAGAGTTAGGCCCAAGCCCTGAGGAAAGAGTGATTTTTTTTTTTTGCACTCAGGCTTGTTAGAAAAGCACTGAGGAATCAGTAATGATTTTTTTTGCACTTAGGATTGTTAGTGTCACAAGCCCAGAGGAATCAGTGATGAGTAGGATTTTGGTTTGTTAGAGGCACAAAATCGGAGGAATCAGTGATATTTTTTTGCACTCAGGCTTGTTAGCATCATGAGCCCTGAGGAAACATTGATTTGTAGGACTTTGGCTTGTTAGAGGCACAAGCCCTGAGGAATCAGTGATGAGTAGGCTTAAGCTTATTATAAACAACCACCCCAAAATTGCTGTTTATTTTTTGTAGGCCTCTGGTTTATATAACAAACAAGCCTTAGAAAACAATACACCCTACTGGCCTAGTACCAACAGGTCATGTATGTTATGGTGGCCAGTGACCCCTGGCTATTTTTATTGATTTGTTAGGCCAAGCCCTGAGGAAACATTGGTGTGTAGGACTTAGACTTAGGCTCAAGCCCCAAAGAAACATTGATTTGTATGACTTAGACTTTTTTAGACCCAAGCTCTGAGGAAACAGTAACATAGTAAAATAAATTAGGTTGAAAAAAGACACAAGTCCATCAAGTTCAACCTTCACCTCATACCTCAGTAACTGAGAATTTTATAGCTTTCCTGCTACCAATTAAATTAGTCTTTATCAGACCTTCCTGATCAGCCTACTGATAAACAGTATAACTCTGTATGTTCCTTTTTGAAAGAAATGTATCTAATCTTGTCTTAAATGTATCCATTGTATCTGCCATAACTACCTCCCTGGGTGAAAATGTTGTCTGTATTTTCTGTATTTCTCTGTTTGCCTTTACTCCCCGGGAACCTTGGACTTCCACACTGTTCCTCCGTGATATCCTAAGTCGCAGGCCTGAAGATAAGAAATGACTACACGCAGACACGAGTCTTGTGCTATAATCTCTTATCCAATTTATTAAGTGAAATTCACCAGTTTATATAATGCAAAATCAGTGGATGGTAAGCATATTAATTAGGGGGAGAGATTTCCCCTCCCAGGATACATGAACAGATATGGATATTGTTGTTCATTTAACCAATGGGAAGACAGAGGGAGATCACTAGTTAAAAGGCTTCGGACATACTGCACCTGCAAGTAACTTCATCATTTGGCAGAATGCCCTTACCACAGCAAGACAAAACAAGTTATATAAAGATTTGTTCTAGACATGTTTTTCAACAAATTTCAATGTCACAAGGTTGATATCAATTTCTTAATTAACTCTTTCGAACTATAACTGTTAGAGCAAACCATAGCTAAAGATATTATATATTAGCAGATTATGGCCAATGTATATATGTAGGCCTTGAAGAAGCAAAATATTTTCCCTTTCACTGGTCAATGAATTCCACAATTTGACAGACCTTACTGTAAAAAAACCCTTCCTCTGCTGAAGTTTAAACCTCCTTTCCTCTAATCTCAAGGGGTGTCCCCTGGTCACCTGATCAGGCCTTGGAATAAATAGCTCACCGCAGAGATCCTTGTATTGACCTCTCATATACTTGTACAATGTGATAAGGTCTCCTCTTAGTCGTCTTTTCTCTAGAGTAAATAAACCAAGTTTGTTTAGTCGTTCCTCATATGTCAAGTCCTCCATTCCCTTAATTAATTTTGTTGCTCTCCGCTGTACCCTCTCTAGTTCTAGTATATCCTTTTTCAGAACCGGTGCCCAAAATTGCACTGCATACTCAAGGTGAGGTCTTACCAATGATTTGTATAATGGCAAAATAATGTTATCCACTCTTGCTTCGATACCTCTTTTTATGCAAGACAGGACTTTGTTTGCCTTTGCTACTGCTGTTTGACACTGGTCACTGTTTCCAAGTTTGTAGTTGACAAGGATACCCAGGTCTTTTTCTAGCAACGAGTCACCTAAAATTATTCCATTAAGTTTATAAGTAGCCTTTGGATTGTTTCCTCCCAAATGCATGACTTTACACTTCCCCACATTAAACTTCATATTCCACATGTTTGCCCAATCTGACATTGTATGTAAGTGCCTCTGTAGAGAGCAAATATCCTGTTCTGAATTAATGACTTTGCAAATATTGATATTTTGCTTTCTATATCTATTTCTAGGTCATTTATAAACATGTTAAAAAGCAGCGGACACAATACTGAACCCTGAGGTACTCCACTCTCCACTTTAACTGTACTGGAGAATTTTCCATTTACAACCACACACTGTTCCCTATCCTTCAGGCAGTTTTGTATCCAATTGCAAAGGTTGTCTCCTAGCCCCAATTTCCTTATTTTATACACCAGCCTTCTGTGTGGCACTGTATCAAATGCCTTTGCAAAGTCTAGATATACTACATCTACTGCCTTGCCATTGTCTAGGTTGCTGCTTACCTCCTCATAGAAGCTGAAAAGATTAGTTTGACATGATCTATTCTTCATAAAACCATGTTGATTCGTGCTAATGATTTTAGTTTTTGTGTTATAATCCTGAATATAGTCCCTTATTATCCCTTCTAACAGTTTTCCCACTACAGAGGTCAAACTCACTGGTCTATAATTCCCAGGTTCTGTTTTAGTTCCCTTCTTGAATAGAGGTACTATGTTAGCTCTTCGCCAATCCTGTGGCACTGAGCCTGTGGTAATAGAATCTTTAAAGAGTAAATATAGGGGTTTTGCTAACACTGCACTAAGTTCCTGAAGAACCCTTGGATGTATACCATCAGGACCCGGTGCTTTGTCGGTCTTAATTTTGTTCAGTCTTCCCATGACATCTCCTTGAGTTAACCCAATATCTATTAATTGTATTGTTTTATTTGTTACTTGCGGAGGCTCTTCTACCATTCCTTGCTCCCTTGTATATACTGATGCAAAGAAAGTGTTTAAAACATCAGCCTTTTCCTTATCCTCACTAACCAACTCACCCATCTCATTTTTGAATGGTCAAATGCACTCCCTCTTAAGTGTTTTGCTATTTATATATTTGAAAAACTTTTTTGGATTAGTTTTGCTTTCCCTTGCAATTCGAGTTTCATTATCAATTGTTGCTACCCTAATTGCCTTTTTGCAATCTTTGTTGCACTCCCTGTATTTTAAGGGAGATTATTCAGTTCCTTCAGACTTAAATAATTTGAATGTGTTTTTTTTCCTTGCCATTTCCTTCTTTACATGTGCAGTTAACCACATTGGCTGTGACTTACTTCTTTTGCATTTGTTCCCCATTGGTATATACTGTTGGGTACATTTCTGCAACCTAAATTTGAATTCTGACCATTTTTCCTCAGTATTTTTGCCTTTAAATAAAATATCCCAGTCTGTGTGTTGCATTGAGGCCCTTAACAATTTGAAGTTCACTTTTTTAAAATTAAGAGTTTTGGTTGAACCTATACATTTTTGCTTTGCCAGACTGATCTCAAATGTAACCATGCTGTGATCACTGTTTCCCAAATGTTCTCTTACCTTAATATTGGATACCATTTCTGTGTTATTAGTGATCACTAGGTCCAATACATTGTTATTTCTTGTCGGTGTTTCCACCATTTGTGACATGTAGCTTTCACGAAGTGTGTTCAAAAACCTGCTACCCTTAGCGCTCTGACAGGTCTCATTTTTCCAGTTGATATCTAGATAATTAAAATCTCCCATAATTATAGTATGCCCAAACTGGGCAGCTTTCCTCCTTTGCAATAGCAGTTGGGCCTCATCATTGTCATCAATATTTGGTGGTTTGTAGCATATGCCCACCAACAACTTTTTTTTTACCTTTCACACCACATTTAGTCTTGATTTCTACCCACATGGACTCCACAATTTGGCCAGTTTCCTCACTAATATTACCTCGCAAAACTGGATTTAGCTTTGTTTTCAAATATAAGCACACACCTCCACCTTTTCTATTAATTCTGTCTCTTCTAAACAGGGACTAGCCCTCTATATTACAGTGATATTTTTTTTTTTTTGCACTCAGGCTTGTTAGACAAGCACTGAGGAATCAGTAAAGATTTTTTTGCACCCAGTCTTATTAATATCACAAGCCCTGCGGAAACATTGATTTGTAGGACTTTGGCTTGTTAGAGGCACAAGCCCTGAGGAATTAGTGATGTTTTTTTTGCACTTAGGCTTGTTAGCGTCACAAGCCCAAAGGAATCAGTGATGAGTAGGACTTTGGCCTGTTTGAGGCAAAAACTCTGAGGAATCAGTGATTTTTTTGCACTCAGGCTTGTTAGACAAGCACTGATGAATCAGTAATGATTTTTTTGCACTCAGGCTTGTTAGCATCATAAGCCCTGTGGAAACATTCATTTGTAGGACTTTGGCTTGTTAGAGGCACAAGCACTGAGGAATTAGTGATTTTTTTTGCACTTAGGCTTGTTAACATCCCAAGCCCAGAGGAATCAATGATGAGTAAGACTTAGGCTTGTTAGAAACAAGCACCCCAAAATTGTTTTTTATTTTTTTTGTAGGCCTCTGGTTTATATAACGAACAAGCCTTAAAAAAATACACCCTACTGGCCTAGTACCAGCAGATCATGTATGTTATGGTGGCCAGTGACCCCTGGCTATTGGTAAATGCCACATTATCCTCCACCACATTGCCAGGGTGTGGTCGGTGCTAGAATTTTTCACCTCAAACCAAGAATGTCAAATAATGACACTTCTAGCTTGGTGGATAATTTCCTGTGAAAATTGTAATTTTTCCACTTTTGAACCTAGCTCATTGCACAAAAATCAATGGGAACATTACATTTACGCATCTCACACAGCAAATGTTATTTTATTTCCCAGAGGCATAGTATAAAAGGGGTATGAGGGTAACTGTATTTGTATAGTGTTTGGAAACAATCAGTTGAACAGGGAATTTTTTTGGGGGGAGTTAGTAACAGCAAGAGGATCTACTGTAGTCATGCTAGTTACACTACCAGCTGCTTCAATTCCATCATCGTCATTCCCTCCCTCACCCCCAACACTCTTTAGCTGCTGCATGGTAGAAGTAGTGGGACTATTTGGGGAAGGAAAGTGTGACTTAATGTCCCCTACTGTCACACTTGCCATCATCTCCTCCCCCACCAGAGTATCAAAAGGCACACTGGCAGCACTATCAGCAGGCACAGGTAGCTGACCTCCTCTGCTCACACTTCTTTTTCTCGTGCCTGTGAAACTATTTTCCCCCAGATCCCAAGGGATGATTTAGGGGGACTAGGCATCATTGAGTCTGGAGAATCAGGGCTTCTAGACCCTTCAATGCTGGTGGTGATCACTTCCTCTTCTCCTCAAACTCACTGGACGCATAATGATCATTCCAGCTAGTCCTTTTCTTTATAATCCTAGTTCTCATATTGACAACACACACTATGAGTCTCTGCTGCCTTAATTTTTCTAAATAAAGCACAGAAAAACAGCACCCTCTCTCTCTTTCTCTAGCTGCTTGTTTTGTGTGTCACTTCCTGGAATGGCGCAAAAATGAGTACATGTAAGCAAAGGTGTGGGAAGTTTGTATCCATTGAAAAAAATAGCTAAAACATTTTGGCAATAGGCAAAAATGGCAAGGCGTTTAAGGGCTTTATTTAAAGTACATTTTCCCACAAAAACCATGTGGTTTTTGCAATTTTTTTCCACAGGAACACAACGGGACCTTTCTCCCACCCCTATCAGTAACTTATTTTCTACTGGAAGAAACTGTGGTATATTTATCATTCATTTGTCACTTATTTCATTAACATATTAACAAAATACTACCTTATTTTAGGAACATGTGCCTTCACAATTCTATTTGCATTCATAAGTATTTCTCTTTATAGTCTAAATGGATTCATGTTATTATGAAGAAACAATATCATAGGTATCCATTAACAAAAAGGTAATTTTGAGTAAAATCAATAAAATTACAGGTTATGCAAATGTACGGTGTGCATACCATGTAGTATATATTGAACAGATTAAGCTGCTGCTTTATCATAATATAAATGATAACAAAAAAGGAGAAATGCTACTTGCAGTAAGATTAAATAAGATTAAATAAGTACATTTCAGTAAAACACTCATGTTCCTGGATATGATATTTAGCACTTTTGCACTAATGAGCTGTCACCATCATCCCCTTTACTACAGCAGGCTTTCTTAGGAGGATGGTATGAGAGGTCAAGATGAGTCAAAACATACATGTAGATGTTTTTATATATGGCAATGGCCTTTATCCATAACTACATTATCTTTAAAGGGGAACTACCACCCCACACAATCTTTACCTACTAAGCAGCTAGTTGCCAGAATAATTACCTTATTTAATAGATTTCTCCTCTCTTCCATGGGCGACAGGCAGGACTGAGCATTGCCATTGCCATTGTGACGACCATGCGCCTGCGCTGTCAGTCACAGCCGGAGCCAAATGGCTCCTAGCAACGGCTCCTAGACCCGACTGGGACTGACAGTGCAGGCGCGCAGATGTCACAATGGCAAGATGTCCGCACTCCATCCTGCCTGTTGCCCATGGAAGAGAGGAGAAATCTATTAAATAAGGTAATTATTCTGGTGACTAGCACTACTAAGCTGCTATTCACCAGATGGGGACTTAGTGAAGGTAAAGATTGTGTAGGGTGGTAGTTCCCCTTTAATATGCCAGGAGAAGCAAGAGTATATGGAATAGGAGAATTTACTTTGGTTATTCATCAAGGACTAGTTAAAACAAGAAGCAAAAAACAGTTAGAAAAGTAGCAGCAGTAATTTTGTGTTGATCTCTTTAGAATATTAATTTTTCTATGGAGAATTGGAGAGATGGCAGTAGAACAATGGCTCATAACAATAATCATATAATTAAAATCTCATAAGGAAAATTATGATAATGGTCCCAATCCATATTAAATAATAAAATAAATAAATAAATAAAATAAATAATAAAATAAACTAGGTTAATTTTCTGTTACCCCTACACAAGACCTTTATAACCAGGAATACTTGAAAATAACCAAAGTCTCTACTCTATAAATTGATTTTTACTTAAGGGTGCTATTGATGTATGGCTGTGTAAGATCTCTTTCATCTTATTTGATGAAGAAATGTGAGTGTTTGGTATCCAGTGTTATCTTGCTTGGGCTCTCTTGGGAGAGCAAACATGAATGAGGTAGTTAAAAGTGCGAACAGAAGTATTGAGCTAGAGATGTCATATTGTTTCTGTAGATGGACATTGTGAATTTACTTACAAGCAATAAGGAGAAATATTTCAAAATATATATGTTTCAAATCAAGAAGTGTATTTGGTTTATTTATCACAATAAAAACAGCTGAATGTAAGTGTATAAGTTCCAAACTTAAGTAAACAAAGTTAGGGACCCATACTATTTTATTCCCATGAGGGGTAGGTTTGTTTTTGCTGTTGTATTTATTTGTAATATCAAAGATATGAGTACCTTAACTTTGCTCTTTTGTAAGCTTGTTACACCAATCCAAACAGCCCAAAATGTTGTGCAATTTTATAAAAACATTTATATCTTCAGAATTTTAAAGAGAAGTTAGATAATGTTAATATTTAAGCACCATGGTTGTAGTAACTAATGTTATAACAAAGGAGGGTTGTGGGGTAATGTAAAGAAACAGAGAGCTAAAAGAAACAGAAAGTAGAAAGATATAGGATTTGATATAAAGACAATGGGTGTTTTGTTCTAAGGCATGATAAAGAGGTGACAAAGCAGAAATTAATTTTCCAGTGATCTCTCTTCTCCAATTCCTATGTTATTCTATAAAGCTTATGTACTAAGATTTCCAAAACTGGAGATATTTCAGTAAAATTTCTCCATAGAATAACATAGAACTTAGAGAAGAGAGATCACTGGAGAAGTCGTCTCCACTTCATATCACACGTTAGTGCATCTCCCCCATGTAGAGATAAATAAAAGAAATTACAGTCTCAGAGAAATGAAGGTAACTGTCTTAGGTTTAACATGGAATAATCAACCACAATCAATGACATCCAGTTTTTGTTTCACCAGGCTCATAAATACACTCCTTGGTTACATTCCATGGCCTACAATCAATAGGTAATGACAGAATGTCCTACATGGAATTCCATAATTGTCTTCTGAAAATTGGTCATCTAGACCAGGGTGAATACTATTTATTTATGTGTACCATCAAAATTGCAATGGTTTATATCTCAGTTCATATAATTTAAAGGAAAAATAAGTGATGCTTTTATTGTGTCGGCGCCGGGCATCGCTTCCGGTTCGCGATGCCGGATTGTCGGGCGGTCGTCGTCCCGCACGGCGTGGTGTTGCTAGGTTATCACGCCGTGGACGTCAGGTCCGGCTGCCGTGACGTCACCTCTTCATCCTTTTTATACTGAGCGGCCGCTTCGGCTGGCGCTCAGTGTATCTTGAGCTCCTCTGCGATCAGGTTCCCTCCTGCCTGGGGCTACTCCTCTTGCATCCTGAGCCTTCCTGCCTGGAACTGATTCGCTCTCTCTCTCTCCCTGAAGTTATTCCAGGATCCCTACCTGGAACACTCAGCTCCCTGATCCCTCACCTGTACCCTCCTGCCTGGAACTGCCTCTCTCCTACTGTGGTAGGGTTTATGCTCCCAGTCCCTGCATCCCGGGGGTCTTGGATGTGGCAGTGCCTTTGGATCTCTCTCCTACTCCTCCTGCCTGGACTGTGCCATTGGATTTCTCTCCTGCTCCTCCTGCCTGGACAGTGCCATTGGATTTCTCTCCTGCTCCTCCTGCCTGGACTTACCTCCTGCCTTCTCAGACTGGTGTTCCTGTTCCCTCCTGCCTGAACCTGGACGCTTCCTTGGGATTTATACAGGTACACGGTTATATGCATATATTCCTATATATATATATATATATATATATATATATATATATATATATATCTGATGTCCTTTACCTGCTAATGGTATCCTTCACTCTTGCTTAGTGGGGGTGTCTTCTGTTTTACATTATTGTTTGCTGCTTGCCTGTTCTCTGCGCAGCTTCCTCTGCCTAGAGTCTCGTTCCTCGCAGCGTACATCCCCACATTCCTAGGGGCCCTCACAGTTACACTGAGCCCGTACCATGGATATTGCAGGCTTAGTTGATGCCCTTTCAGCCTTGGGTAATCAGATCTCCTCCTTGGCAGCAACTGTCCAGGATTTGCAGACCAACCAAGCTGCTTTACAGCGTCATTTGCAGGACCTACAAGCCAGCCCCCGTTCCGGTCAACCTTTTGCTGTTCCGGATCCAGAACCTAGAGTCCCTTTGCCTGACAAATTCAATGGGGACCGCGAGCACTACAAAGGTTTCATCACGGCCTGTGATCTCCTGTTTTCCTTGCAGCCTCGCACATATGCCACGGACTACATTAGGACCCGCACTGTTGTCACCCTACTCACGGGAGAACCCCAGGCATGGGCGTACCATCTGCTTCAGACCCATAGCCCTCTTCTAGCTTCCTGGCCAGAGTTCCGCAGGGCAATGGACACCCTGTATGATGACCCTCTCCGTAGCTCTTCTGCACAGTCTGCTCTGCGACTTCTACGTCAGGGCCGTCGCCCAGTGGAGGACTACATCGCAGAGTTCCGGCGCTTGTCTATTGAAACAGGGTGGAACGAGGCTGCGCTCCTGGACCAATACCGCCTGGGGCTTTCGGAGCTTCTGAAGGATGAGTTGGCCCGGGTGGGTCTACCTGTGTCCTTGGAGGAACTCTTCACTCTCACTATTTCAATTGATAGACGGTTGCGCGAAAGACGTCGGGAGCGGTCTGGCGTGGATCGTCGTATGTCTCCTCCTGCGTCGTCTTCACCCGTGGCCTCCTCCGACGGGTCTCCCGAGGAACCCATGCAGCTGGGGTTAGTACGGGGTCCGCTTTCCGATTCGGAACGTCGTCGTCGGCAGCTCAACCTCTGTCTTTACTGTGGGGGTTCCGATCACTTGCTGCGCACTTGCCCCCGCAGACCGCGTTCGTCAGCCCATCTTCGTGAGTCCGGAGGTACGTCTTCTCCTCCCCTGGTAGTGGGTTCCTCATGGGGTGTTTCCTCAGTTCAATTAACCTTGTCTGTTTTCTTGCAGTGGAGTAATCAGTCACACGCTCTCTCAGCTATCATTGATTCTGGGGCCAGCAGCTGTTTTTTGGATTCCGATCTAGCCGCTTCTTTATCCATTCCCACATAACAGAAGTCTCAACCTCTTGGTGTCCGTATGGCGGACGGACGGACACATCATTTGGGTCCAGTTGTGCTCGAGACCAGTCCGATCCGTCTAATGTGTGGTACGGGTCATACGGAACAGATACAGTTTAACATCCTTCCGTCACCTTTGTTTCCTGTGATCTTGGGCCTACCACGGTTGATGTTACACGATCCTGAAATAACCTGGTCAAGTGGTACGGTGTCCTTCTCCTCCTCTTTCTGCCTCCGCCATTGCCTATCTGCCGTCCAATCGACTGTTTGTGTTGCTGTTCCATCTTCTCTGGCCAAGTTGCCTGTACATTATCATGAATTTAAAGACGTCTTCGATGAAAAAGGGGCTGATTCCTTACCCCCTCATCGGCCGTACGATTGCCCCATTGACCTCCTTCCCGGGGCGCTCATTCCGTACGGTCGTATTTTTCCATTGTCCGGGCCCGAACTGACACATCTCCAAACGTACTTGACAGATAGCTTGGCGAATGGATTCATACGTCCATCTACGTCCCCGGCTGGCGCGGGCATTTTCTTCATAGAAAAGAAAGACGGCGGACTACGCCCCTGCGTGGATTATCGAGATCTAAACAAGATCACAATTAAAAACCGGCATCCTTTACCGCTCATCCCAGAGATGATGGAACGCCTGGCTGCTGCCAGTATGTTCTCTAAGATCGACTTACGTGGGGCGTACAACTTGGTACGGATCAGACAGGGCGATGAGTGGAAAACCGCCTTTCGCAACAGATATGGCCATTTTGAATACCTGGTTATGCCGTTTGGGCTGTGTAATGCCCCTGCCACCTTCCAGTTTTTTATTAACAATGTTTTCCGAGATTTGCTGGATCTTTTCGTCATCATCTACTTGGATGACATACTTGTGTTTTCCTCCTCTCCTTCAGAACACCAATCTCATGTTCGCCAAGTCCTCCAACGTCTTCGTCGTCATTCATTATACGCTAAATTGGAGAAATGTAAATTTGACACTACAGAAATAGAGTTCCTTGGCTTCCTAATCTCGCCCGGGAAAGTGACTATGGCCTCCCACAAGATCTCTGCAGTTGTGGACTGGCCGACCCCTACTAACATTAAAGAAGTCCAGCGTTTTGTGGGGTTTACGAATTTTTACAGGAGGTTTATTCGTGGATTCTCGAAGGTAGTGGCTCCTTTAACGGCGCTCACGAGCAGCAAAAGATGATTTCAATGGTCTCCGGTAGCGCAAACTGCCTTTGAGCATTTGAAGACTCTCTTCACTTCGGCTCCCATCCTGGTTCAACCAGATACGTTGAAGGCTTTCTTTGTGGAAGTGGATGCCTCTGATGTCGCCGTTGGGGCTATTCTGTCTCAGCGTTTTGGGGTCAAAGACCTCTTACATCCGGTAGCCTATTATTCACGCCACCTCATTGCCGCAGAAAGGAACTATGATGTTGGCGACAGGGAACTTCTAGCTATCAAGTGCGCCCTGGAAGAATGGAGGCACCTTCTGGAGGGAGCTCTGCACCCTGTTACTATTTTCACAGATCATAGGAACTTGGAATATCTGCGTTCCGCAAAACGTCTCCGCCCACGGCAAGCCAGGTGGGCTCTCTTCTTTGCTCGGTTCACCCTACATATAACTTATCGTCCCGGTTCAAGAAACATGAAAGCAGACGCCCTATCTCGGAGGTATTCCGTACCGTCACTAGAGACTTCAGCCCCTCACACCATCCTCCAACCAGCTCAGTTCCTTCTCCTGCACACGGATCTTCGCCAGGATATCATCCAGCACTCTGTTTCCACAGAACCCTCTTTTAGGACACGTTATTCATTGATATCACACGAGGGACTTCTATTACATCACAACCGAATCTACGTCTCCGCACCCCTTCGTGCCACGGTTATCCGTCTTTGTCATGACTCTCTTCCGGCTGGCCATGGAGGGGTGCAGCAAACCACTGAGCTCGTACAGAGACACTTCTGGTGGCCCAAGTTGCCCACAGACATACATCAATACGTCACCTCTTGTGATGTGTGCGCCCGATCCAAGGAACGCCACACATGAATTGCCGGTCTATTGTGTCTGCTGCCCACGCCTACCGCCCCATGGACTTCTCTCTCGGTTGACTTTATTGTGGACTTGCCCATCTCGGAAAGACACAACACCATACTGGTCGTGGTGGACCGTTTCACTAAGATGGCACATTTCCTGCCCGTTTCTAGGTTACCCACAGCAGAGACTACTGCCTCCCTTTTTATCAAAGAAATATTCCGTCTCCATGGAGTGCCCACGTCCATTGTATCAGATAGGGGCCCACAATTTACATCCAAATTCTGGACGGCGTTCTGTCGTAATCTAGGCATTGATAGAGCCCTCTCTTCTGGGTACCACCCACAGTCCAACGGACAGTCAGAAAGAGTCAACCAAATCCTTGAGCAATACCTCCGCTGTTATGTGTCGTACTTACAGGACGATTGGGTTTCACTCCTTCCATTGGCTGAATTCGCATACAACAATCATTACCACCGCTCTATAAAGACTTCTCCTTTCTACGCCAACTATGGATATCATCCTCTATCCTTTCCTCGACTGTTACAAGACCAATCAGTTCCAGCAGCAACACAACGCCTCCGGAATCTCCGCTCTTCCCATGCCCTCCTTAAAACCACGTTACACCGCTCCCAGTGTGCCTACAAAGCTCAAGCGGACAAGCATCGTCTGGCGGCTCCAGTGTACCAAGTCGGGGACAAGGTCTGGCTGTTCTCTGCCCATCTCCGCTTGCACTGTCCGTCCAAGAAATTAGGACCAAGTTTTCTGGGCCCTTTTTCGATCCTCCGGATTTTGAATCCTGTTGCTGTTCTTCTTCAGTTGCCCTCCAGTTGGCGCATCCATCCGACCTTTCACGTTTCCCAGCTTAAACCGTGGAGACCTAGCACCGCTCCGTCTCCTCCTATGTCTCACCCTCCTCCTGTCTTGGTGGATGGGGCTGGGGAATATGAGGTGGAATCAATCTTGGACTCACGGCGTCGTTGGGGGCGGCTGGAGTATCTAGTACATTGGCTGGGTTACGGCCCGGAGGAACGGTCCTGGGAGCCACTTGCTAATATCCATGCTCCGCGGTTGTTGCGCGCCTTTCACCGTTTACATCCGGACCATCCTGGTCCGCGTCGTGTCCGGAGGCCATGCGTCGGGGGGGGACTCTGTCGGCGCCGGGCATCGCTTCCGGTTCGCGATGCCGGATTGTCGGGCGGTCGTCGTCCCGCACGGCGTGGTGTTGCTAGGTTACCACGCCGTGGACGTCAGGTCCAGGCCGCCGTGACGTCACCTCTTCATCCTTTTTATACTGAGCGGCCGCTTCGGCTGGCGCTCAGTGTATCTTGAGCTCCTGTGCGATCAGGTTCCCTCCTGCCTGGGGCTACTCCTCTTGCATCCTGAGCCTTCCTGTCTGGAACTGATTCGCTCTCTCTCTCTCCCTGAAGTTATTCCAGGATCCCTACCTGGAACACTCAGCTCCCTGATCCCTCACCTGTACCCTCCTGCCTGGAACTGCCTCTCTCCTACTGTGGTAGGGTTTATGCCCCCAGTCCCTGCATCCCGGGGGTCTTGGATGTGGCAGTGCCTTTGGATCTCTCTCCTACTCCTCCTGCCTGGACTGTGCCATTGGATTTCTCTCCTGCTCCTCCTGCCTGGACAGTGCCATTGGATTTCTCTCCTGCTCCTCTTGCCTGGACTGTGCCATTGGATTTCTCTCCTGCTCCTCCTGCCTGGACTTACCTCCTGCCTTCTCAGACTGGTGTTCCTGTTCCCTCCTGCCTGAACCTGGACGCTTCCTTGGGATTTATACAGGTACACGGTTATATGCATATATTCCTATATATATATATATATATATATATATATATATATATATATATATATATATATATATATATCTGATGTCCTTTACCTGCTAATGGTATCCTTCACTCTTGCTTAGTGGGGGTGTCTTCTGTTTTACATTATTGTTTGCTGCTTGCCTGTTCTCTGCGCAGCTTCCTCTGCCTAGAGTCTCGTTCCTCGCAGCGTACATCCCCACATTCCTAGGGGCCCTCACATATTGAAGAAGATTCCTGTGCTTTTCCACTCAGTAGAAAGAATTGCATTTATATTGCAGCTTTTTTAAATATGGCTAACTGATACATTCAATTTTGGGTCAGTATTACAGATATAATTTTCATACATGTGTCCCCATCAATTACTAATTAAAAGCATTAGTATGTGCTCTAAAGGACATGTCTCAAGGACACACAGTGGTTGTTCTGTTATGTCAAAGATTCTCAGAGCTGGAGTTCCATCCCATGCACCATTAGGCAAGGCACTATAGACACTTAGTTCCACCAATGCCCACACCCCTACTCCTCACATAACTCTACCCTCAGTCTATAACAAGCAAAAACAATAAAAGCTTTCACTCCTTGTTTGATAAAGACCTCCAAGATCTCTCTAGCACCCTAGGGGTTAAATAATAGCCCATAAATGTGTATAAAACTTGTGCACGGACATTTAGCTTGGCTACACCCACAGTTCTGAATGTGGCTGTGGCCAGCTGACGTGCCTGTCAAACTTTAGTCTGTTGCCTACTCTGCCTACTGGGAAATCTGGTCGTGTGGATACTGGCAGACTACCATTTTCTCCTGTGAATTTTTAGAGGTGATTTATCCCATTAATCCCCAGAGGTCATTCAATATATAAACATTTAAATAGTGCATAAGTAGCCATTCACCATATTCACTTACAAACAATGGAAATTAGTGAATCTTTCACACACACACAAACACAAAAATGTGTCATATAGTCAAACTAAAATATAATGCATTACATCTGACAGCTTCCTCTCTCTCTGGATACAGCAGGAGTATATTTTGTAGTATTATTATTATTTTTTTTAATAACGTTTTATTAAGAAGAAAGATACAGATACAAGTCATAAAGATAAACAATGGTTACAGATGTGTAAGCAGTACAAGAAAACAGTTCTGTTGATAGCAGCACACCTACACAAAGATGCACAAAATGATCAAAATAGCACTTAAGAAACCATTGTTATAATGCAAATATTTGCCAGATAGGTAAATGTGAGCTACATTTGAGAGATAGAGAAGACCAAGAAACAGAGATAAGAAGAAAGAAAGAGAAAGAAACAGTAGAGGGAAGGAGAAGAGGGGAAAGAGAGAGAGATAGAAAGCCAAATTAGTGAAGAGTAGTCAAGTAGAGGATTGGAGTCGAGGGTGAGTATAAGGTGAAGGAGGGGAGGGACGGAAGTGGAAAAAGAGTCTCAGCAAAAGGGCATGACGAATATTGATGGAGTCGGCCACACAGTGCTAAGCGAAAGGCCGAATGGAGTGTCAGATATATAAGCCACATAATGAGTGGCATCAAGGGGACAAGAGCATTAGTCTGTGGGAGCGCAAACAGGGAGACCAGATTTCATCAAAGGAAGGTTCGCCCCCAGAGAGAAGAGAAGTCAGCTTCTCCATAGCCATAATATAATGGACCTTCCGAAACCACAAGCTCTTAGAGGGGGAACAGTTGATAATTCCCAAAAAGAGAAAATGAGTGGACAGGACCACCAAATGTGACTCATGAAGCCTTGAACAGCTACACATCTCCAGCAATCCGGAAACACAGTGGGATAGAAATGATGTAACTTGGCAGGTGTACTGTACCATCTAATTAAAATTTTGTAATTAGTTTCCAAGGCGGAGACATTCCTAGAGGAATGAAGGGAACGACGGATGGCCAAGTGCCATGCATCCAAGTGAATATGAACCTCAAGGTCCGACTCCCAAGTTACATGTGAGGAGTCCCAATTCTCCTGTTTATCCAGAAGTAAATCATGTAGCTTAGACACCGGCCGCAGAGGGTGACCAACTTGTTGGGACGTAGGGGAGCAGAAAGACTCAAAGCAGGTGAGTGGATGGAACAGGGAGGGTTTTTTGAGGATGTGCATAAAGGAAACTGTGAATCTGGATATAATGTCAGTAATAACTAGAATGCAAGCCCCATTGTTCTTGGAGAGCAGTAAAAGGGAGAAGGGTGTTGTGTTGTACCAAATCTACTACGCAGAGGTCACGATCGGTACCCTAAGAAAGAAAAGAGGAACTCTCCATGCAGAGTAGAAATTCCAAGTTAGATAGTAGATACATTAAAGGAGAAACAGGGCTGGACAGTAAAGGGGCAACCGTATACCAAATCCTAAGGATAGGAGAGAGAACAGGATGGAGACGGGTCCCCAGTAGTCTGGCCAAGGGATGGGTCCAAGGCAGGGAGGTCAGAGGAATCGGATAACTGTCAGAGACATGCATATGGACCCAAGCTTTAGTAAACCTGAAGCAAAACCCTTGCACTATGGGGCTTGAAACCACTGCGTTATAATACCGCAACAAGTCCGGAACACCTAAACCACCCAGGCGTCGGGGGGAGGGAGATGAGAGAGAAACGCACCCGAGGAGGTTTGCCATTCCACATAAAGGAGGTGAAAGAGTGTTGGAGAGATTTGAGAGAGGAACGAGGGATCAAGATCCGGAGAGTCTGTAAGTAATACAGGACCCTGGGAAGGAGAACAGACTTCAGGAGGCTCACACAGCCAAACCATGAAAGGAAGACGGAGGAGAAGCGACGCAGATCACTAGCCAAAGACCGAGCCAAGGGCACACAATTGTGGGAGAACAGACTGGATATCATAGAGGTTAACTTAATACCCGGGTAGGATATAAAGTGGGTGGCCCAAGAAAAGGGGGCTAAGGCCCGCAGTGGTCAGAGTTGTGGGGGGGGTCAAATTAAGCACTTCCGACTTGATCATATTTACTTTAAAATTACTAACGGCTCTGAAAGAGACCAGCTTAGACACTATATCAGGCAGTGAGATAGATGGCCTAGAAATAATAAAAAATCTAATTGTCGGCAAACAGGGCTAGCTTATATTCCTGGTCCCCATCGGGATACCAGAAATAGCTGAATTGTTACAAATTCTGCAGGCTAGAGTTTCTATTACCATGATAAATATGATGTAGGAAAGGGGACAGCCTTGCTTCGTGCCATTACTGATGCCAAAACTGCCTGAGAGGGTGCCATTAACACAGACCCGCACTGAGGGGTTGCAATAAAGAGAGGATGAAGGAAAGAAGCCTTCTAGAGCCACCTTGATAAAGCCCCAATCCACCCTTTCAAAGGCTTTTTCAATATCGACAGACAGAAGCAAGGAGTCGAATGACAGGGAGGGGGCTCTATGAATAAGTTCCACAAGTTTAAGAGTATTATCCCTGGCCTCCCTACTGGGTACAAACCCGGACTGGTCAGGGTGAATGAGATGAGGGAGTAAGGGCCTAAGCCGGTTCTCTAAAACCTTAGAATATAGCTTAAGGTTAATGTTAAGTAAGGATATAGGTCTATAATTCACGCAGGAGGAAGGATCTTTACCCGGCTTCGCAATGAGAGTGATATTGGCCTCTGAAAGGAGTGGATGTGAGGCCATGACAAGGGGGAGATCATTAAAAACAGTAGTAAGCGTAGGAGAGATTTCGCTCAGCTTGGATTTATAAAAGGGCAGGGAAAAGCCATCTGGCTCTGGGGACTTCCCCACAGACATTTGCTTAATGGCTTACTCTACCTCCTCCTGAGAAATATCATTCTCCAAAACAGATGACTGAGAGTGGTTAATTTAGGGAGGGATGTGCTCTGCATGTAACAAGCTTGGTATGACATAGGGGATGGTGAAGCAGGGGGACCCAGATTGTAAAGACCTTATAGAATTTTCTAAATTCTGAAGCAATGGAAGGGAGATCATGTACCAACAAGCCCGAACTTGTGCGTATGGATGATATCAGCTTATGGAGTAAGGGGCCCTTGGTCTGAAGGGACATCCAATGGCCCCCTTTATTAGTATGTTCATAGTTGTGTCTCCTTTACCAGAGAAAGTACTTATTCACTTGAGTGAACAGGAGAGATTTAATGTTCTCCCTGCACTCTTGAAGATCCCTGAGAGTCCGTGGCTCCCCAGAAGCCTGGTGCACCTCCTCCAAAGCCCCAAGGTCCACCAACAATTAAGAGAGCTGGGCCTTAGACTCCCATCTTTTACGGGTGGTCATTTGGAGGTCCCACGGATCACACATTTCAATGTCTCCCAGAGTGTAGCAGAAGAAATCTCAGGGGAGCTAATCAATACAAGATACTCCTGTATAGCATCTTGGAGACAAGTGACTGAGGAAGGATCTGATAGTAACAACTGGTCCAGTATCCAACCCCTCTACAGGGGGAGGGACATAGGGATCGCTAATAAAAGGTCTTCCTAGGAATGGTCCAACCAAGTGATAAAGTGGATGTGGGACTCTGAAGTGTGATGTAGATGGGCTTGTGAAAGAAACAATAGGTCTATTCTAGAATAGCAAACATGAGGCAAAGTAAGCGCCAGACATCCAGCAAGGATGAGCTCCCGATTACACAGCGAAGGTCAGTAAAATGTGAGGGACGTAAACTAAAAGTACCAGATGATCAGTCCAGGGCAGGATTCAAAACCATATTCAGGACACCCCCAAACACAAGCATGCCCTCCCCAGAGGCACCAAGATCCAGAAGTGCTTAATGCAGAAAGGGGAGCTGCTGATTATTAGGTGCATACACATTAGCAAAAGTGAGACACAGATAGCCTATGCGTCCCTTGACAAAGACATAATGGCCTAGGTCATCTACTAAAGCAGGGCTCAAAATTTCCACTCGCCACTAGCCAATGGTGAGTGAAAATTTAACCCTGGCGAGTAGAAATTCAGCCTTGGTGGGTATGTTATGGCTTGCAGTGGCGAGTAACTTTTCAGGTCTGGCTAGTAGCAAAGGACTTCAGATTTTAAGCCCTGTACTAAAGTATCTAATAATTCAAAAGGGAATGACTTATAGAGAAAGATTGCAACCCCACATATCTTAGAAGGTGCACAACTGAGAAAAGAAAGGGGAAATTTCTTGCTGAGGAGGGAAGGGACCCGATCTCTAGCAAAGAGGGTTTCTTGGACAAAGCATACTTGACTCTGGAGGTGAGCACATTCCCTGAAAAGTAGGGACCTCTTTTGAGGGGTGTTAAGGCCCTTAGCATTAAGGGACAATATTTTAAGTCTCAAAGTCATAGTGATAATGGGGGGGGGCTGTAGGAATACACACATCAGCACCAAATAATACAAAGACACCCACTCCACATCCGGCCAAAGGAAGAGGTAGAGGGGGAAAGAGTAGGGAAAAAGAGAGAGAAAAAAGTAAGATGAGAACATGAAAGAAAAAGGTGGACATAAATTCCCAAATGTATGTAGAACAGTTACCATGCAAATAGAGAGTAAACAATAACAACACCGTATTGCAAAAGGGAAAATCATATACAAATACCAACCAAAGGTCAAGGGGGGTCAGAAACCATAACCGTCATTGATAAGAAGAGTCGGAGCCCATGAAAGCATAGACAAGTATATAATGAAAGAGGGTATATAAAACTGGTGTACCCCGGAATGAAGAAGCCCCATCAATAAGCAGTGAACTAGGTAGTAAAAAAAGGGAGGTGAAGAAGAGACCCAAACGGAGGGCCCCCAAAAAATTAACAGATGGGAAAGGAAGGCCAATCAAGAGAAACAGCTAGGAAACAGAAAATGGTCCTTGTACAGTCTACGCTTAGATAAGGACCATCCCCCCCCACCCCACCAAGGAGGAAGAACGGCCCATTACACCCAACCAGAGAGGTCCCAGCTGGATGTAAGTCAAAGAATCTTATAGAAGGCCTAACGTACAGCAAGGTGAAGGCAAAGTATAACATAATCAATTACAAATGAATAGAGCATGTAAGGGGGAAGCATAGAGGGTGACACGGGCCCCCCCCCCAAGAGAGACCAACATGGGAGAGACCCATGCTGCCCCCACACCCCAGCAACTTGTAACAAAGAAACAAAGACAGGAATCCTAGGAGTGTGGGGGAGAGCCAATGAAGGGCCAAAGCCCACCCTACACCCCTGCGATGCAGTATTATCCCATCCCTCCCCCAGTCCCTGAGAGCCTTATAGAACCCAGAAAGAAGCCAGAGAGGGCTGCCGATATCCCTGCAATAGCGCCCAAAAAGTCAAAAAGGTGCCAAAGATCACAACAGTCAAGTTTGAATAGGCATAGGTGGTGAGGACCAGATAATAATGGCAAAAGTTAAAAGGCCACACCAGGACAGGTGTCTAATAAGGCTACACTATCATAGATGGGGTAACCCTGTAGTAATGGTGTTAAGAATAAACCACAAATGGAACTCCTATTAAGGGATCTTAAAGGGAGTGTTAAAGGGAGACAATGGGGCTAGGGCCTAGGCAAGCCACAAAGTCCCTGGTAAAGCATCCGGGGAATAGGAGCCATGGTTGTTCCAAAGTTTCAAGACAAGGGCCGGCGCTACCTATAGGCGAGGTAGGCGCCGGCCTAGAGCGCACATTCTCTGAGTGCGCATCTGCCCCCACCACCGCTTACAACAGACTGCTGAAGTAAAAAAATCAAAAAACAACGTAAGTTTCGGTGCCCTCCCTTGGCTGCCTATTTTTTTTAATGTAGCACAGAGATACCTGTTTCTCTCTCCCCCTCCGTTCCTTCAATCCTGGACCAGGATTGACGAAGCAGAGGGGGAGAGAGAACCGGACATCGCTGTGCTACATTAACCCTTTCAGTGCCAGAGGGGTATACAACGCATTGCAAAGCACTGAGAAGGTTAATAAAAGCCAGACAAGGGAGAGCACCAAAACGTACTCAAAGGGGAGAGAGTGCACCGGAAAAGTAAGTGGAAGGGGGGTCAAGAGGGGATAAATAGTCAGAAGGGGAGAGAGAGTGTCAAAGGGGGGATCAAGAGTCAGACGGGGAGAGAGAGTTTCAAAGGGGGGATCAGCAGTCAGGAAAGGGATCAAGAGTCAGATGGGTAGAGAGAGAGATTCAAAGGGGGGATCAGCAGTCAGGAGAGGGATCAAGAGTCAGACTGGGAGAGAGAGAGCGTGAAAGGGGGATCAGCAGTCAAAAGGGGGATCAAGAGTCAGACAGGGGAGAGAGAGTCAAAGGGGGATCATCAGTCAAGAGGGGGATCAAGAGTCAGACGGAGAGAGAGAATCAAAGGGGGGTCAACAGTCAAGAGGGGGAGAGTCACATATAGAGAATATACACTCTGTCACACTGATACACATATAGAGAAGCACACACACATACTTACACACTGATATCCTTACAGAGGTTCACACACACTGACACACTTATATACATACAGGGAACACATACTGTCACACACATACACATATAGAGAACACACACACAAACTGATACATATAGGGAACACACTGACACTTAAACACATACAGAGGCGGGGCATAAATGGGAAGGGTACAAGGGGTGGCAAAATTAGGTTTTGCCTAGGGTGGCAAAAATCCTTGCACCAGCCCTGTTCAAGACAAGGGGCAAGGGAGAGTTCAATACAAAGAATAGTACATGATACCTAACATAAGGGCGTGGAGGCACAGTCTGCCATAGATCTCGCTGCTGAAGTGGTGCAAATCAGAACACCTTCATTGTACTCCCCAGGTCAGCCAGTAATACCACTGGAAAACGTAGGGTTTCACACAGGCCTTAGATCTCTTCCGCTTGTCAGGTAACTGACATGAAAAAGCGGAAGCCCCATCCGTATGGAATATACCTTTGATGCAGAGTGTTTGCCAATGGCTTGAACTGCCTTTAAAGCCACAGGGTGCACAGAGACATTGAACAGAGATATGTCCACATCCGAATGTTGGAGAGTAGGGTATTCGTGGGCCTTCCTCATTATAAGATCTTTCTGCACAAATGAATGCATGCAGCATATAACATCTCGGGCCCTGTCTCCCACTTGGCTATGAGGTTGGAGGGCTCTATGGCCTCATTCCATCCGAATCAAGTCAGCAGAGGGAAGTTTTAATAGTCCATTAAATTAATCCTGCGGATTAGTATCCAGGGCACCAGATGAGATGGATTCAGGTAGGCTGCTGAACTCGGTTCTCAAGATCATCCTCCTTTGAACGAAGGGTATTGGTCATTTCCTCCTGCGGGAGTAGGTATTGGTGTAGGTCATCCTGCTTCATCAGGGTAGTCTCCTGAGTCTCCTCCAAGTCCCTGACGTGCGACCCAATGTGATGCAAGTCGGTTTGAAGGTCCCCAATGTCTGTCTTAATGGAGTCACGAAGAGAGGCCAGCATTGTTTCAAGTTCAGATCTAGTAGGAAGAGGCTACAGATCCTGACAAGTCACAGGTTGGGACAAAGAAGAGAGTCAGCTCTCCATATCACTGTCTGCCACTGGAGAACTAGGCAGCTGCTCCAACGGCCTACACGGTCCCCTGCACTCCTTAACTGCTTCTGTATTAAAATATGAACAAATCTGTAGAGATCTTTTTTTCTGCCCAGGCATAATTGACTCCAGAAACACCAGGGTAGAAATAGAGGTATCCTCTACTAAGTTCAGAGGCTGTTAGAGGCGTATAAAGGTTTAAGGGCTCCAGAGCACACAGATCACACATCTGCCGTCAAGCAGGTCCGGCCATGTATCATGGTGCCCGTGCTCCCTTTGTTATTGTTTTCCTGTCAGTCTACACTGTGTGTGCTCCCATTGGCTGTCCTGTGTTTGTCCCGCCCAGTATGGCCTTTATATACTGGGCTCTAGCACCCATCCGGTGCCCTTTTGTGGTGTTCCTGTACCAGTGCTAGTTTCTGCTCAGTGATTCCCAGTGTACCGACTTGGCCTGCCTGACTACTCTGCATCTTGTCTCCTGTTCCTGTATACTGTCCCGGATTGCCTGACTATTCTTCTGCGCCTGCTCCTATGTATCGACCCGGCTTGGCTGACGTTCCTGCTCCTGTGTACCGACCCAGCTTGGCTGACGTTCTTGCTCCCGTGTACCGACCTGGACTGGCTGATGTTCCTGCTTCGTGATTCGACCTGGCTTGACTGACGTTCCTGCTCTGTGATTCAACCCGGCTTGGTTGGTGTTCCTGATCTGACGGCCTATTGTCGCCTTGATGACATTCTGATTCTACAGGCAATCCAGTCTCCGGTTTTGGTTCAGCAGAGTGCGAGAGTCAGTTTCCATTACTGCTACGGCAGTGCGCCAATGGCCTAGTCTCCGTTACTGCTCCTGCAGAGTGCAAGTGTCTGCCTCCGTTACTGCTACGGCAGTGTCTCCTGCTACTGCTCCTGCAGAGTGCAAGTGTCTGCCTCCGTTACTGCTATGACAGTATGCCATTGGCCTAGTCTCCATTACTGCTCCTGCAGAGTGCAAGTGTCTGCCTCCGTTACTGCTACGACAGTATGCCATTGGTCTAGTCTCCATTACTGCTCCTGCAGAGTGCAAGTGTCAGTTTCCGTTACTGCTATGGTAGTGTCCCATGTTACTCAATTACTGATAGTACTCTGGCAGTTCACGTTTGTTCTGCTAATGTGTTCCAGGGCGTTACGTATCCTGAAGCTCTCTATATGGAAAGAACTCTATCACAGAACTCTCAACACATGGGACTGTTTACACTCCTTGAAGACCATTAACCCATGCAGTACCTTTGTCCTGAGAATCCAACATATTCTGCCTGACCTGTGTCAGTATAAACTGCTATGGACTTTATGGTTATACTGGACCTGTGTAGGCATATGTATATGTAACCTGTCGTGTGTCTGTATTATTCTGCCTGTATACTACAGGACCTGTGAGGGTTCTTATTTTATTGTGATTTCAATAAAACTGTGTTTTATCCTAAACCACTGTGTCTGTGTGTCAAACAAACCATTACACCATGCCTCTTTTTGTTGTTTTTTTAATCAGCATACTGCATACATTTTCATTCATTTAAGACATATTTACAGTTTAGGAACTTCTACAGAAAACTAAAGATAATTCCAAAGCAAACCAACTGCACTGTAGAAGGCGAATAAAAATTCCCATGGGGTTAAACAGGTCTTTTAACCCCATAAATTGTAGAAAGGACTGTGTCATACAGAATATTAGGGTATTTGGGGTAATTCTCCTTTGCTCCCTATTCACACCAGCAGCCTTGACAGAGATAACAGCCAGATCAAAAAAAAATTTAGATCACAGCTGTATGTGTTTACTTGAGCACACAAAATGTTTTGGTATTTGGAGTAAAACACCTTTGCTCCCTTGTCACACCCCTAGACTCTGTAGCCAGATCAGGAAGAAACATGTAATACGGCTGCCTGTGCCTTGCCAGTCAGTCACACTGAATTTTTGGGTGTTTGGGATCAAACTCCTTTCCCCATCCATTCCTTTCCCCCAGACTCCCCTTAATATAGAGAACAGATATCCTGCCTGCAAGACTCCCTAAACTAAACTTCAACTCCACTTTATTAGCTTGCCTTCTCTAACTTCAAAATGTGCGGCTTTCTCTTCCTCTCACAAATGCAGAATTTCCTGCTGTGCCTGTGAGATCCTGACACCCTTTTATATGCCTGTGGAAAAAGAAGAGAAAATTACCATGTGGTGGGGAGAAATTCTGTCTTTCCATTGATTCCAATGCAAGCAGCTAGGCAAAAAAATCCACAAAATTGCACTTTTCACTAAATATTTCTCACTTGGCAAAAAGTGTTATTTTTCTCCTGTTTCTAAAACATTTGCCAATCCCTATTTATTACTACTGTATGTGGTGGTGACATTTTTCATATCATTCTTAAAGGAGGAAGAAGACCATAATCATTTATTGCACAAGCTGCATAAACCATGGAGATAGCCTGTTTTTTCAGTACAAATTTGCTACCACCAACATGTCCACATACTGTTCCTCCTACACCTTTCCCCTTACCTCTGCCCCTAGCATTAGCAGCACTTTTGGCAAACATAATGATAGTAGTGTTGAATTTAAACAGAGCTCTTAGCATGTGGAGCAATGTCTGAAAATAATATATGATACTTCTATCGCTAATAACTGTCAATGTTAGTTTCAGGCAATGTGAAAAGCCCTGTTTTTTTCTGCAGGAATTTTAATGGAAAACCAGCAATTTTGTGGGTGTTTTTTGGGAGGATTATTGTTGATAAATATCTCATAAAATCTTGCTAAGCCCCCAAAAATTCCCACAAAACCTTTCTGGTTTCTGCCTATGCCCATAGATGTCCTGCTAAGTTGAGAATCAACATGTGTAGTTTTATGGCTATTTTTGCAGTGGGACAACATGAATGGAAGATGAAGATCAGTATGAGGGGCTCCATGGCTACCAGTGGAGTTGGAAAAGGCTGGAAGATCAAGATTTGTTGTTCTTTGGCTACTGCTGGACAATTCTGGGGTCAGTATATGTGATTCTGTGACTACCAGCAGAGTGAGAAAAGGCTCAGTGGTCAATATGTGTATCAACACTATCTAGTAGTAGAGAGCCAAAGAGTGAGCTAGTTGCTATTTTTTTAAAAGGATAGTAATGTTTAGAAAATAGAGCACCTCAGATCATTTCCTATACTTAATAGTCCTGATGGCTGACTCCCTCAAAAATCATAACGTGATAATTATGCAACAATCGTGCAATGAAATATTAAATGAAATATGAAATCATCTAGTGTTGTTGCCACAGAGGAAGAGGATTTAGAAGAAGGGCCAACTGCTGCATCAGACACAGAGTAAAACCGCATATCAGTAAGCAAGCTTCTATAATAGTTGGATGTAAAATTGATGTCCCAGTCATTGGAGCCCAGGTCTTTTAGAAAATTCTCCAATAACTTGTGATTATCCTTTCACATTTAAGAGCAGGTCATCTATGAAGTGGTGATAGAATTCCCGCATGAAAAGCATTATTATGCCATATATATTTTGTTCTTTGAAAAAACCTATAAATAAATTGTCATAACTTTGCAAAAACTTGGTATCCATCACCGTTCCCCTCACCTGCTTAAAGAATATCCCTGGAAGATGAAAACATTATGTTTCAAAATGAACTGGATGCCATTGGCGACCACCATTCCAAGTGATTAGGCATTTAGCTACCCTAAACTCAGATTTTACTTTTGAAATGCATTGTGAATATACATGGGCCACTCCATCTCATACTCATTCTCATCACTGTTTGGAAGTGCAACCCCCAAGCAGCTATGCTCATCTGTGATATTGACTAAGCAACACCAGAGGTCAAGAACGTGTCAAAGCAGTGTTTCTGCTGCTGCTGGAATTATAGAGGCTTCTGCTATCAGCATTATAAAATCAAGCCCATGTACTTGCAGTAGTAGTCTCTCAAAAATGCCTTAGTCTATTAAATCTCTAGTCTGGAGATACTGCACTCATAGTTTAAAAGCTAAACATGTTGCTATCTGTTGTCTGCAAGCCAATAAGAGAGAAATCCACTGGAATATGACTTAGTATATCCCCCACTTTGTTTATAATCAAACAGCCTTTGTTGAAAACACAATGGAAGTTATGCACTAAGGTGTGATAAAGAGGTGATAAAGCAGAAATTACTTCTCCAATGGTATCACTTCTCCAACTCCTATGTTATTCTATAGAGTCTAGGTAATCTGATCTCCATACCTGGGAACTCTCAGGGTTTGACCCTGAGACTCAGGGTTTTGACCCAAATCTCAGGGTCTCAGGGTGAAGGGCCAAATTCTCAGGGTGAGAGAGGTCTGTGTCACCTACTATATGAATTTCCCCAATTAAATGTTTCCTTAGCCTCTAAACTGGTGCCATTAGTACCAGAAAGACAGTGGGAGATGTCCTGCTTGTCTTGTTTGTGTTCAGGCAGTCAGTTATCCAAACTGTAGCATGTTAAAGGTCCCTTGCACATGGGCCGGAGCACCTCTGTGTTACAGCAAGAAGGCACATATCACATAAAATCTACACTATGGGAAGCTTTAAGGGTTAATATTTCAAAGATCTCAGGGTCAGCTCATCTTGAAAGTTCCCAGGTATGCTGATCTCCAAAGCTGGAGAAATCTTGGCTCCACAGAATAATATAGGATTTGGAGAAGTGATATCACTGGATAAGTCATCTCTGCTTTATCACCTCTTTATCACACCTTAGTGCATCTCCCCCATGTGTGGCTGTTTAGGTATGCAGTAAATATTTCTTCACAAGTGTTTCAGTTAGAATGAATATGTTCATTATTACAATACCTGTATTTAGGAATTATCCCAAAAACCTTTGCTTCCTTTTAGAAAAGCAGTTTGAAAGCCCTAACCTAAAATAAGTTGAGTCTATGATTTTTTTTTCTTATTAAGGAATGCTACAAACACTGATAAGATCTTAAATCCTACAGTATGTTAATTAATTAAATATACTTAACATGCAGGAAAATATTTTCAATATACAAGCATGCTAGACCATGATAATGTATGCATCAAATGTAAAATGCACAGCTTTCAGTTCATCCATTTTCTAATTAGCATGAAACTTATGTGTTAATATCAACTTTTTAAAGTATATTAAATATTATTTTAAGTAATGCAACTGTATTTGAGCGGTCTAATATTTATTCCATATTTTATTTATACCATACAAAAGAAGTGATATTTTCCTGTAAATACAGTATATGTACCTCCATGTAAGGTTACTGATCTAGTATACTTTTTAATTTAAAAAAACCAAATGTGTCAGCTTTAGAGCATTCAAATAAAGCTGATATCTGAATATTTCACAAAACAATTTTCTGCTAGGGTTTCAAATGGAGTGTGCATTAAGCCTTTTGCAAAAGTGCCTATCATTGCAAAGCGAAATATGCACTTGTTAATGATAGTTATAGAAACACAGAAAAACATCAGAAAGAAATTGACAGTGCCTTTGCAAATAAAAATGAAAAGACTTATTCAGATACACATAAGAAAAACCATTTAGACATTGTACTCATTCTTGCTAAATAAGAACATGATCTGTGCAATTTCTAAAGCTATTACCAACATCCACTTTATCAACAAGTTTCACAAAAAAGTTGTCAAAAAGTTGGGAGTATTATACTAAAAATAAAATAAAGCTATCTGTTGTTAAGCTAAATATTGAACACAGAATTAAAATGACAACTTAAATATTCTTATAAAGCCAAGACATTTTATAATGGCAGTTATTGGTATTTTTAAGAGATTGAAAGATTGACACAACACAAATAAGTTTCTCTATGTATGTATGCATAAGTGTATTTATAGAGCTGCACTGGTAACAGAGTGCTTTACATAATTAAGAAGGTGGACAATACAGGGAATAAATGCAGTAGTAAAACATGAAAATATGTTCAAAATAGCTTGCAGTCTAATTAAGCACAGTGGATTACAAGAAAAATAATAGGTATCAATATAAGTGAATGAATGAATGAATGAATGAATGAATTTATTTATATAGTGCCACAAGTATACACAGTGCTTTACAAATTAAGGGTTTTGACAATACAGGGTTACAAGTGCTTTGCAAGGTGAAACACTGGAAGTGAGATCCCTGCCCGAAAACTTACAATCTAACATGGTAATGGGAGACATACAGAATACATAAGGGTCAAGTGCTGAATACAGTGCCAGAGTTCTGGTTAGGATAGGGTGACATAAAGTAAATAATTTATAAAGATCCTAAGTTGTACAAAGTCAGTGCCAGGTAGCATGTTTAAGTTTTGTTAAGGAAGCATAGTTTCAACTGTGACTTCAAGATCATCAGAGGGGTGAAGTGGCACAGAGTGGGAGGTAAAGCATTCCAAAGATAAGGAGCAATGAGAGAAAAAGGTTTGATATGTGAGACGGTTGTAGACACAAAAGGAGATGAGAGAAGATTGTAAGTGGCGGCATGGGGTATAGAGGGAGATCAGAGTGGAAAAGTAGGAAGGGGTAGAGGAGAGAAGAGTTTCGGTGAGAGAAGCAGAATTTTGTAAGAGATCCGGAGTTTGATAGGCAGCCACTGGAGAAATTTGAGGAGGAGGGGGGCAGGGACAAACCTAGGTGACAATAGGATAATTTGCGCTGCAGCATTCTTTATAGAATTAAGATGATGGAGCTGGAAGGCAGGAAGGCCATAGAGAAGAAGGTTATAGTAGTCCATGCGGGAAATAATGAGTGTTTGTGTAAGAATTTTGGCTGTGGAGGAACAAGGAAGGGACATATTTTAGCAAATTTCACTATGCAAATTTCAGCTGATCACATGAAAGGATCAGCAATTCAGAGGTATATAGAACGCAACTACAAACAAGTATCATTCCAAAATATTTTGAAGATTTGGAAATTGGTTGTTAAATGAATATTGATGATGAAGAGTAGGGAGTGCCAGGAGAAGGGGGCAGCATCATAAAATAGTTGTAAGTATGATGATGAAATTATTGTACAGGGTGAGGAGAGACAATAGGGCTTCTAAGAGTGAAGAGAGTAGCAATATGGGGGTAAATAATTCAAACCTATGGTTCGGGGGTAGTGAGTGAAGGGCTTTGAGGGATAATAGAAGTTTGTATTGGAAGTGATATTTCATAGTAAGTCAGCATGGGGATTTCCAGGAATTGGAGGGAATAGTCTGAATTTTTCTTGAAGAGAGAAATGGTCATATTACAATGATATTCAAGAGGAGAAAGTAACAGGATATGAAGGTAGATGTGATGAGAGGAGTTTATTATGACTAGGGGTGGGCAAAAAGTCAGAAATATTTCCCACTTGACTTTTTTCAGCGAAAAAATGATTTGTTGCCTTTTTTTTTTTTTTTAGAATGTTTTACCCTTTTAGCTACTGCCAATACATTTTCCACCTATATTTTCTAAGACTGCAACAACAGTACCTCTGAGGACTGAAGTAGAGACATAAGTAGCTGAAAGTAAAAGCTGTTAGTCATAACTACAGGATGAGTGCCCTTGTCCTTTGCCCACAATTCCAACTTCCTGCTTATGTACTACAATACTACTATTGTAAGACGTTGCTTACACTGTGTGGCACCATATAAATAAAGATATACATGCATGTAACATTGGCACAACCATCCTTGAAAAATGACTGTGGCTTGGGATGTTCTGGCATGTGTAACACATGACATCAGTAAAGCCTCTGTTTTCAACAAAAGAACAGCATGTCAATCATCAACATTTTGGCAAGTTTACTATTCCATAGGCATAGATTTGCATTATATTTGTGCAGCTTTTGACTTCTTTATAAGAACTTAGGGCTCGATCCAAATGTTGGCGTTAAAACCAACGTGAAGAAAAAAACTGCCTTCGCTCCTTAAGCAAGACCAGGTAACGTGAGATTCAAATCTTCCTTACCTAGAAAGCCTAAGGAGCGATAACCAACAAAATACACGTTAACCTTAAACCTGCGTCGCATAGAAAATCTTACCTAAAAACACACGATAAAAATGTTACCTAGCACCACAGCCAATCACAGCACAGCAAAGTATCAAGTTCAGTCAGAAAATCCAAAACCCACGTCTCCAGTTCTGAATAGCTTTCTCTGTGCTTCCCTACCCAGCCACTAGGGGAACACAGAGAAGGCTTTCAGCACCATGGACAGCTTTGAATGCCATAGGGATGTGCACTGCTCACCCCTGTGGCATTCAAAGGGTTAAAAGCAATAAAACTAGTACACCAAGCACTACACAATGCCCCCTTCCACATCCCCCCCTTAGTATGTCACATATATTGCATATATGGGACATACTAACCACATCCACCTCATGGACTTCCATGTAGTGGACAAATCTGTCTTTTATTCCACAATTAACCCTTTGAGTACCAGAGAGGTAGGAAAGCATTGCTTAGCATGTTTCCTACCCCTCTGGTACCCAAAGGGTTAATAGGCAACGTATGGACTACATACCTTGCCTATATATATATATATGTGTGTGTTTGTGTGTGTTTTAAACTTTTTTTAATTAAAATAGTATTATTAGACAGTTTAACTTAGATCTCATTCATTGTTAACCCCCTACCTCCTGTGTCCCATTGCTATTAGTACTTTTGCTCCACTCTTCTTCAAACTGAGAGTGGAGCAAAAGTACTAAAAGCAAAGGGACACAGTAAGTATGGCATCATCAATGGTTGAGATCTAAGTTAACCCTTTGAGTGCCAGAGTGGTTCGCAACGCATTGCAAAGCAATGCGTTGAGTACCACTCTGGCACTCAAAGGGTTAACATACAACTGAGGGAGCAGCCTGCACTGTGAATGCAGGGCTTCCCTCAGTTTTAATTATACATTCCTTATTGTTTAATACAGTATTTATTGTTCATATTTATTTGTATATTATTTATTTAATCTCTTGCTGCGGGCGGCTGTGAAGCCCGCAGCATAGTAAACCGTTGTGCAGAGAGGCATTGGCGACAGCGGGAGGAGGGGACAGAGACATTGGAGGAAGCGGGTGGTAGGCTTGTACTTGCTGCCCGCTTCCTCCAATACCTCTCCTCTAGCGGTGGCATTGTGCCAGGCTGCCTGATCGCCTTGTGCAATTCGTCTCTTTGCACAAGGCGTTGTACAACGTTGCGAACCACTCTGGCACTCAAAGGGTTAACTTAGATCTCAACCATTGATGATGCCATACTTACTGTGTCCCTTTGCTTTTAGTACTTTTGCTCCACTCTCAGTTTGAAGAAGAGTGGAGCAAAAGTACTAATAGCAATGGGACACAGGAGGTAGGGGGTTAACAATAAATGAAATCTAAGTTAAACTGTCTAATAATACTATTTTAATTAAAAAAAAGTTTAAAACACACACATATATATATATATATATATATATATATATATATAGGCAAGGTATGTAGTCCATACGTTGCCTATTAACCCTTTGGGTACCAGAGGGGTAGGAAACATGCTAAGCAATGCTTTCCTACCTCTCTGGTACTCAAAGGGTTAATTGTGGAATAAAAGACAGATTTGTCCACTACATGGAAGTCCATGAGGTGGATGTGGTTAGTATGTCCCATATATGCAATATATGTGACATACTAAGGGGGGGATGTGGAAGGGGGCATTGTGTAGTGCTTGGTGTACTAGTTTTATTGCTTTTAACCCTTTGAATGCCACAGGGGTGAGCAGTGCACATCCCTATGGCATTCAAAGCTGTCCATGGTGCTGAAAGCCTTCTCTGTGTTCCCCTAGTGGCTGGGTAGGGAAAAGCACAGAGAATGCTGTTCAGAACTGGAGACGTTGGTTTTCTACTCTTACTTGTGGACTGTACTCCAAAAAAAATAGGCGTTAGATTTCTGGAGAGAAATGTTGCAATTTAACGGGAGTTAGCCCTAACTCCAACATTTGAATCGCTTTTGGCGTCGCTTGTACATTATCCTCTATGGGTGAGATCTTGCTGTTCTGGCGACGGGCGATGTCTGTTTCAGAACTGCCATCACTTGTTTCTAGTAGAACATTTGCATTGCTCAATTGACGTTAAAACCAGCGTCTCCAGTTTTTTCTGGCGACGCCAACATTTGGATCGAGCCCTTAGTGTGAGATAGCAGTACATAGTAGAAGAACTGTTTAACTTTATTGTTTTACTGACATAACTTATGTAGGTGGTGATATGTGTAAGCACTCTATGACTCTTGTCATTCCCAAAAACAAAATCAGAGTTGTAGCCCTCTCCTCTGCAGCAGGAGAAGAATATCTTGGCACACTAACAAATCAACAGTATTTCTATTATGTACCCCAGAGCCACGTGAACATTTAGGAGTACTTCTGCTGCTGCAAGTTGTGGCACAAATGACCTGTCGATGGTGTGTCTATCAGTCAGACATGTGGTTGTGTCTAGTATCAGTCTGCATCAGTCACTGATCACATCAGGGTCCCTGTCTTTGCCACCTATCACTTTTTTTCATTTTATTTATTTTAATTAACTGACACTATCACTGTCAAGGAAAAGGGAAGAGAAACGTGGCTCATTTTTGCCTGTGTCTTCCCAGTCAGTCACACAGAATTTGGGTTATTTGGAGTAATTCTCCTTTGCTCCCTTCTCACACCACAGACTTCCCTGACAAAGATAACAGCTAATTCAGAAAAGAACTGAGTCTACTTGATCACACAAAATGTAGAGGTATTTGGGATAAAACTCCTTTGCTCCCTTCTTACAGCTCTAGACTCCCATAGGACAGAGATAACAGCCAGATCAGGAAGAAACTTGGAACACAGCTGCCTGTGTCTTCACAGTCAATCACACTGAATTTTCCCTTACTGCCCCCCAGACTCCCCCCTAATACAGAGAACATATTTCCTACCTACAAGACTCCCTAAACAAAGCTTCAACTCCGCTTTATTAGCATGCCTTCTCCAGCTCAGTAATGTGCTACTTCCTCCTTTCACAAATACAGAATGGCATGCTTTTTATATGCCTGTGGGAAAATAAGAGAAAATTGCCATGTGGTGGGGAGAAATTCTGTCTTTCCATTTATTTAAATGCACAGACTTAGGCGAAAAAAGTTAGAAAACAGCATTTTTCGTGAAATATTTCCTGCTTGATGAAAACTACCATTTTCTCCTGTTTATGTGGTATTTGGGGTAACCCTTCTTTGCTCCCCTCTCAAACCCCCAGACTCCCCTTGCACAAAGTTAACAGCCAGATCAGGAAGAAACTTGGATCAATGCTGCTTGTGTCTTCCTATAAATGAAGGGAAACTTGCCACATGGTGGGGAGAACATTTTTTCTCCACCACACAAAAGTTTTCTTTAGTTTTTTTACAGCCATATAAAAGGGTGTCAGGCTCTCACAGCATGCCATTCTGTGTTTGTGAGAGGAGAGAGCGGTGTGTTTTTTGAGCTAGAGAAGATAGGGAGGTTGAAGTTTAGTTTAGGGAATCTTTTAGGTAGGACATTTGTTCTCTGTATTAGGAGAGTCAGTGGGGCACTTTGGGGAGAAGATGGTAGGAAGGAGGTTGACCCCAAATACCCCATAATTCCCCATGACTGACTGGAAAGACACAGGCAGCTGGGGACCTGTTTGCTTGTTGATCTTTCTGTTATTGTCTCTGGCTGGAGAAGTCTGGGGGAAAGAAGTTGTTTTTGTTTTTCAGTTATACTTTTTTTGGACAGACTGTGATAAGACAGGGTGGACAACGTAAAAATAAATAAATAAAAAAGAAATAAACAAAGAACAAAATATATTAGGTGACTGTCACGGAGTGACTTGGAAATAACACACTGACTAGTACTGGTGAACTTAAGATAAATCTTTACTGAAGCAGATATAGTGGCAGCAATGATGACACAATAATAATAACAGCAAATGACACAACAGTGGCAGTAATGAGTGAAACAAACATGTCAGCAATGAGTGACACACATTCACGAGACCATGGAGGAACAGTGAACTCACTTCCCTCACCCTTCACTAGGCAGGTGAGCTGTAAAGGAATGGCCCTGGGACTCACACAGGCTAGTTGGGAGGACAGCGCAGAGCACTTCCACACACACAGGATGATTGGCACACCTTCACGAGACCAGGGAGGAACAGTGAATTCACTTTCCTCACCCTTCACTAGGTGGGCGAGCAGTAACGGAATGGCCCAGGGACTCACACAGGCTAGTTGGGAGGACAGTGCAGAGCACTTCCAAGCACACACAGTCGGTGGAAAATATGGAGAGCAACTATACCCCAATGGTATGGTATACAGCCAAGAAGGTAATCGGTACTGAGGCTAGGTAAGACAACACATCAACCAGGATGGCCACGGGAAGTCAGACACACGGAATGACCGACAAGCGCCGCTAGCAGATGAGAGCACTGAGAGGCAGGCACAGGCAGCAAGGATACCAAACCAAGACAAGGAATGGCAATCGAGCACAACAAAGAGAGAAACGAGAGGCAGCCATAGGTCAGAGCCGGATCGGGTAGTCAGGCGTCAGAAGTGGTCGGAACCGGATCGGGTAGTCAAACATAGCCAAGGGTCAAAGCTGGAATGAGTAGTCAGTCGTAGCCAGAAGTCAGAGCCAGAACGGAAGTCAGACCTAGCCAGGAGTCAGAGCCGGATTGGGTAGTCAGACATGGCAGAAATAATACACAGGAACAGTAATGGACCAACACAGCACAAAGCTCAGGTACACCACGAAAGGGCAAAGGTAATGAGACATGCTGGGGTTTAAAAGGCCTAGCAGGTGGGAGGAGAGATGACATCATCATCACAGTGCCCTATAAGAATAGCAACTCAGAGTAGAGAGACAGCTAGGCAGTAACAATGTCGCAGAATAGCAATCACCACTGAAGGCAATCACGGGCATTGTGATAGTGACAGACAGCTGACTGGGCTAAGGCGAGACATACTCCATCAGTTGTGTTGTGTACAGTAGAGTAGAAACACACAGAGTAGTTGAGTAATGTCCAGCAAACAAACAAGGGGGAGGGGAAGGGGTGGAGCTTTGCAGGGATGATAGAGCAAAGTAGTAGCTCAAAAACTGACTGCAGCAATGGTTGCTGCAGTGTGTGCAATAAATGATGATGATGCCCCTCCTCCAAGAAAGAATGCAGTTTGTCAAGGTCCCAGCAAAACCTCCAGCACCACCAGGGCCAGTACAAATAAAGAACCATATAAAAAGACATATGAGAAGAACACTGAAGATCACAACTATTCTCATTCAAGTGTCAATGATGGCAATAGTATAATAGAGGAAGGTGTGGCAGCTGAACCGCCTGCTGCATCAAATAGTGAGACAAATATCAAAAAGCCTGTTCTCAAAGTAGTAACAAACTTTGTTACAATAAAAGTAAAAATAAATTGTTTGAGACCTCTAAAAGCTTAGAGGAATATAAGTGTAGTGGGCAAGAATTGGCAGGTGATGCTGATGTTTCTGAGGATGACCTGTGATGACTTAATATGATGCAAATCTAGAATATATTCTTCCAGAATCCTTCTCTTGTTCAGATACAGATGAAGTTGAGAGTGAGGATGATGACATGGCCATACAGTTAGAAAAAAGGTAAAGGCTGAATCTTCTACCACTGAAGCCTGTCTATAAAATGCTTGAGAAAACCAATGGAAAATCTGACACTGGACAAGCAAAGATGTCAAAAAAGTACACAGTCACCAGATCAGTCATCATCAGCATCATCACCTCTTCAAAGTCTAAGTCCCACCCAGCCACACACACCTGTGTTGAGTACCCAGCAGCAACAACAACAGCAACACATGTTATTACTATTCACAATGCTAGATATGACGAGTGCCTCTGCTGATGCTGTAAGTGCTGCAAATTTGACACCTAGTAGTAGTGGCAGTAGAATTGCATTAACATCTAGTCCCAGTAGTAGCAGAACAGCTCCTCAGGAACCTCTCAGTCCATGAAGTCCACAGTATGGAGATACTTCACTCAGGATCCTCAAGCTAAGCATGTTGCTATCTGTTGTCTGAGCAAAAAGCATGTGAGCAGGGGGAAAGCAGGTTCACATCTAGGCACCTGCTCTATGAGATCCCACCTGAAGCATATTCACAGATCTGACTGGGAGACACACTATCAGCAGGCCAAAGGTGCTGCAGTTCTGGCAGTGTGATTAAAAGGCAGTAGCAGCAGGATAGCCCATACCATCGTCACACCACCTTGTGCATGCAGAGTTTTTCAGAGATATTCCCACAAAGCTATGATGTTTTAAGTAAGCTGGAGCAGGTGATAGAGGAATGGCTTGTACCCACTCCTAAAAGCTTGTTTTGTGTCTGCTGGTAAGGGCTCGAACCTAGTCGCTGCTTTGAGAATAGTTGGTATGGTGTATGTGCCCTGCTTTGCACATGTGCTAAATTTAGTTGTGACCAGATTTCTGGCAGAATCTGAAACCCACAGAGAGATGCTTACTATTGCCCGCAAAATCTGTGCCCATTTTAGTCGCTCCTACAGTGCACGTAATGCTCTATACTCCATACAAGAGCATAACAACCTGCCCCATCACCAGCTGAAAATGGAGGTCCCTACCAGGTGGAATTCCACAATATAAATGCTAGAGCATTTGTACAAGCAGAATAAGACCATTAGTGAGTACACAATGCAAAACTGGAAGACTTTGGAAAGAGCCTCTTTGTCACCTGGCCAAAGTCAACTTATGTGCGATGTATGTGAGCTGCTGAAATCCTATGAGGAGGCAACCATGAGGGTGAGTCGCATTGGGGCAGGAATTAGTGAAATTCTAGCACTATTTTCATTGCAGAAAAAAATGAGGAGCATGGTTGAAGATTCTTACCATATTGACAACACAGGCATGAACCAGCTGGTAAAGGACATGTTATCATGCTTTGATCAAGATCCTTTCATAGTGCCTATTAAAAGTAATGTGGAATACATTCTTGCCACTGTGCTGGACCCCTGCTTCAAACACAAATTTTCAGAATTTCCATCAGCAGTAGGGGTGGGTGAAAGCTCTCGCCGTGTTCCTGCGAGAAATCCTACGACAACCACGCTGTTCTCTGCTTTTTCACAGAAAAATCTCCTTTAAAACCGTGATTACAATTTTTGCATTTTTTTTTGCCCATTGGCCAAAATTCTTTGCCTTTTTTCGATGGCTAGAAAGTTTCCACTCATTGTTTTACATGTTTTTCACCTTTTCACTATAAAATGTAAATGGAAGGAAATGGAAGGATCCTTATATGTCCACTGATTCTGAGGAGGAAGAGGAAGCGAATGCTATAGAAACAATGCTCTCCAGTCCCCCTAAATCATCCCTAGGGATCTTGGGGTATTTAATGGGAAGGGAGGAAGAAAAGGGTACTAGTGAGAGCAGGACAGGTCAGCTGCCTGTGCTTGCTGCAAGATGTGCTGCCCCTGCTGCCACTACTGCTGTACCTGCTGCCAGACATGCTGCACCTGTTTGCAGTAGTGCTGTGCCTGCTGTCAGATGGGCTGCTCCTGCTACTGTTACCACCATTGCTGTGCCTGCTGTCAGACATTCTGCCCCTGCTGCCACTAGTGCTGTGCCTGCTGTCAGACTTGCTTCCCCTGCTGCCACCAGTGCTGTGCCTACTGCCAGTGCTGCCCCTGCTACCACCATTGCTGTGCCTGCTGCCAGTACTGAACTTGCTGCCACCAATACTGTGCCTGCTGTCCGACTGTTAGGGACCAGGAACCAGACAAACACAAAAATGTAAAAAGCAAAACACCTTTATTAAAATAACCAGCGCAAACAAAGTAAAATTGTGATACAGGAACGTAAACCAAAAGATAAGCCAGGGTCAGGAACCACAGCAGGTACTCAGACAAGCCGGGGTCAGGAATATTGAGATCAGAGATGTCAGGAACAATCCAGGAGTCAGGAGCCAGAATGGATGTCAGAAGAAGCCAGGTCATGCACGGATAAACAGGAACTAAGGAGAGTGCACTTGCAGCCAGAAGCAGACACAAGGGCAAGGAGGAAGTGAGCCTAGCTGCTTTAAATACCCTGGGAGGAGTTGGCTGATAAGTCAGGTGAGTAACCATGGAAACTGAGAGGTCAAGGCAGTTTGTTAAGCATCAGCTGACTCAGCCTGACACAGGAAAGGAAAAGCAGCAGCAATCAACAGCTGAGTGTCAGACCAGATCATTCAAACAATGACACAGACATGCTGTCCCTGCTTCCATCAGTGCTGTGCCTGCTGCCAGTGCTGAACCTGCTGCCACCAATACTGTGCCTGCTCTCAGACATGCTGCCCCTACTGCAACCAATGCTGTGCCTGCTGCCAGTGCTGAACCTGCTGCCACCAATATTGTGCCTGCTGTCAGATGAGCTGCCCCTGCTGCCACCAGTGCTGTGCCTGCTGCCACCAGTGCTTAAAGGGATAGTAATGTTTCATAATAAAAGCAGCTCTAATTAATCATCATAGTACTTAGACTTTGGAGAGTGTTATTTCAATACTGTCAGAGTTATAGTTCAAGAGTAATTCAATGACGAAGTGTCCCCCTCCTGTCCCTTTTACTGATGTAACACTGCTCAGCCAGAGCAGAAGGGAGGTGCCCAGGTAGACTGCAGAGAGGGACAATCTTCAATTAAGATAAGGGAAAAAGCTGAAAAGCTTGTCAAGGGGGGCAGGGTTTTCATTGTTCTGATAGGAAGAATATTGTTCCTTGCTGTTATCTGTCTGGTCTATGGACTGCATTCCACATCTGAGAAGAGATGGCTTACACTAGGTAAAAGGGGCAGGAGGGGGAAACTTTGCTTGTGAATATCTCTCAAACCATAAAAGTTTGAGAGATAAGACTTATATCGTTCTTCATGTTTTTTTTTAATGCCTACAAAATAAAATAAAGATAAAACAAAGTATTACTAACCCTTTAAGCTGCTGCTAGTGTGTCTTGTTATACTCGGGGGGGGGGGAGATGATGCCAAGTGTGACATCAGGGGGCCCTAAGTCACACTTGCCATCCCCAAGCAGTACCGCCAATGCTACACTACTACTACTAAGAAGGTCCAGCAGCTTGTTAGTGTTAGGAGTGAAGGAGGAGGTAATCAATATGCTCATATTAATAGTGACTGTGAGGAAGACTCTGGGGCTGAACTTGACATGGTTGGTGTTAGTAGTAGTAGCAGTAATGGTGAAGCAGTCAGTGGGACTAGTGTTAGTGGAGTGGTAGGGGAAGCATTTGCGAGAATCCAGACTAGTGGTCAAGGGAGTCCACACTATTCCTCTGGCCCTGGGAGACCCCTTCCCTTCACTACAGTGTACAAGAGTAACATTATCCTGAAGAGGCCAGAACTGTTGGTGGATAGCAGGTGCAGAAATAATAATACCACCACCACCACCACCAGAAGCTGCCTGTGCCTGCTGATATTGCTGCCAGTCTGCCTTCTTCACGTCACCAAGAGATGGCAAGTGTGACATTAGGGGACCCTAGGTCACACTGCTTGTCACCTCCTCCAACCAGCAGTGAGATGTCTGTAATAGAGCAGCAGCAGCATGAAGTGGTGATGATGATGCTGGAGAAGCTGGTGTGGAGGAGACATTGATTGTTTTTTTAGCAGAAACTGAGAAGGAATGGGAGACAGGTATGATAGGCATCACCACCACCAGCAGTGATCTTTTTTTTTAATTTGCAACTTCATTAATTCCTGCTGCTGCCGAGTTTCAAGGGCAGCAGGATGCTTAGGAGCAAGATAGTGTGTCACAGACCACCGTGGACACAGTAGGAATGGGGTCAACAAGTGATGCGTGACTAGGACAGGTCCACTTTCAAGTGGCAGCAATACTCCTGGTCCTAGTTGCAGTGCTGATTCTGAGGCACTAGCAGCAACAGCAGCAACATTATTTGCTGCCACAGACAGTTAAGGGGAATGTAGATAAGAAGAAAGAGGCCATTCTTCTTCACCTGTTCCCTATCCCTATTCCCTGAAGTCATGGGTGTGGGACTATTTTTCTCTTGGGACAGACAAGGTGAAGTCTTCACCAACAGCACAGTGCACAATTTCTGACAAGTCAGTGAGAAGAGGAAAGGAGAGACTTCACCTTGGCACAACCTTCCTGATAACACACTTGAGACACAGATACCATGACATTTATGTCAAACATGTTAAAGCCAAACACCCACCATAGAAATCAAGCACCACTGTTGCTGTACCCCCTATCTTCCAGAAAGACAGCAAGAGTAAAGGCAGAGATCAAAGAGGATGAAGAATAGAGAAACCTAGGCAGGAACTGGAAGTTCCATGACAAGAAAAACAACTAGCTTGCCATCACCTTCTTCCTCTAGGTTAATTACCTCTTCTGCCAATCCACCTTGTTCTTAGCTACCTCCCCAACAAATTATAGCCACTCTCTTGATGTTAGGATGTGGCAGTTTGTGTCCACCCATTGTACACTGTGTGATGCACTGACCACTCATGGCAGTGTGTTGAAGGAGAATCGCAAGAAGGACATCAAGCGGCATCTGAGAAGATTCCATCCCACAGAATATGCTAAGATTGCGTCAGGAAGGGTTCATCAATACTATTAAACTGTCAGCAAGTTGTCATGTGTCCTTAGCGAGGTCTGGACAAGGGGTATAGTGACAGCGGCAGTACTTGGGTTTTGGTGAAAGTCTATGAAGTTCACAGTGTGGAAATATTTCACTCATGATCCAAAAGCAAATAATGTTGTTATCTGTTGCCTGTGTATGAAGCATGTGAGCAGAGGAGAACACAGGCTCACCCCTTGGTACCTTCTTAATGAGATTCACCTGAAGCACAACCACAGGTCTGACTGAAAGACACACCATCAACAATTCCAAGGTGCCACAACTAGCAGTAGCAGAAGTATTCCTAAAAATGTACGGGGCTCTGGGGTACATAATAGTAGTGTGATGTGTCAGTGTGTGTGCCATGATTTTCTGTTCCTGCTGCAGAGGAGTAGAACTTTGAGTATGTTTTTGGAGTTGACAAGAGTCATAGAGTGCCCACACATATTGCTACCACCTCCTCCACCTCCACAAGTGATGGCATTGAGCAATAAAGTTATAAAATTCTTCTACAATGTACTGACTTCCCATACTTAAAGGGATAGTAATGTTTCAAAATAAAATCAGGTCCAATTACTCTTCACAGGGCAATCTAGACTTGGACCCCTTGCTCTCAGTGCCTAGGGAAACCAGCTGCACCTCCCTGATGAGGCCCAACAAGGCCAAAATGTACATAAGTAGTTAGCTGAAATGTCCATGTACAAATTAGACTAATCCAGCCCAAAAGGGCAGTCCAGTTCCAAAATGATGGGCAAATCCCCTCTGCACAGGAGCACCAGCTTACCCAGATGTATGTTGTTCTGCCTTTTTGGACCTCTTCAGTGAGGTACAGAATAAACAATGTGTGGAGACATATTGCCAGATCCATACAGCTACAGATTCACTGTCTTCTATTAGTGGCAGTGCAGGGGAGGAGGATTCTGGGAGTGCTTGCAGTACAAATTGGATATTAGTAGAAGTCCAGCCCAGAACCTAGCACTAGAAAATGTTGACACAGGTGACATAATCAATGTTCTAGGATGATAAGAGTTGTCTCACACTTTTTGTTGGGATTGTGTTTGCCTTGTTATTCCTGTTGATGGGGATGGACAGGGGACACAATGACAGTAGCACCTGATGTGGGGATGATCCCATGTGTTCCACAGGTGCCTAAGGGCTGTTATGCTGCGTATGCTTTATTAGGTTTAATGTGCCAAGGTGTGACCCTCACACACACACACACACACACACACACACACACACACACACACACACACACACACACACACACACAAAACCTTGTCACAGAATGTGCACATTGCAGTTGGTGGTGATTGAATACTCTCTTCCAAGTGAAATGTGTTCCCACATTGATAATTTCAGGGGTAGAGAAGGATCTTCTTGACTGCACACCTATAAAGATGCACCTGAAGTATTTTCTGGTGTTGCTGCCTGAGCACTAATACTAAGAGGATCTTAGGATCTGTTTGATATCATTACTGGGCCTGGTACTTGCATCCCACTCTTCATGCCACTACTACTACCGAGCTGTATTTTGCTATGACTTAGTTATTCATCAACATCAGGAACTATAACAGAAGACAACACAATGTCTTAAATGCTTTTTAAACCCATTATCTCACATACCCACTTCCGGTTGATTTTAGCTAGTAAAACTCTGAATCACATTTACCACAAGTGCCCCCCTCATTAGCATCAGCCCTACCAATACCATATTCTTCCTCCTCTCTTGCTTGTGATGGTGATGATAGTGATGAGTCTGACATAGATGTAGGTGGTGCACTTGATGTCCCACTCAAAGCAGCCACTCCACCACTTGATTCTACACCTCTCTTGCTGATGTTGATGATGTAGAGTGTGATAAAGGTGTAGGTGTCACACTAAATACAGCAGGCTCAGGGAAAATCATTGTTCCCCTCTTTGAAATTAATCCCAAGGGCACCTAGGGATGTGGTGGGGATGTTGGAGTGTCATCATGGCCTGCTGGTGGTTGTAGGTGGCTGGGCTCTGAGACCCACTGCTGCTTGTGCTACTGTAAGAGCAGAAATCATCTGACTCTTCTTGCTAATTTTAGACAGAGTATATAACCTGCAATCAATGCAGCAGGCAGCTACAGCAACACAGAATACTAAACTAATTGTAAACTATATCCCACAGCATGGTGGTAAGTTCCACATTTTATAGTAATGGAGTGGGATTTTTCATGCCCATAGTAGGAAAAGGCAGTGTAATTAAGCCAGATTAATCAAATATGCTTATAACAGGGGTTTGTGTCTGTGTAGATATATGTGTATTTATGTATGTTTCCGTGGTCTATGGAATGGATTTGGAAATGATAAAAGAGTGAATGTGTGTGGTATTCTTGCTGTTAAAATGGTGCCAGTCTACACTGAGAAAAAGATAGACTCACAGGGATTATTGGTATCTGAAACCAGTGTTACCAGGTCTCTTTCGTCTACTGAACTTGCTGCTTTGAGTAAAGATCTAGGATGCATAACATTTAGTGATGATCTTATAGAAGTAACTATAAATAATGATCAGCTTGAAAAAATTCATAGAAATTTAAGTGAGGCAGACAAATTTGATGTGATTATGTCTAGTCTAGATAAATCTTTAAGATCAAGTCTGCCCTCTCAAAGCAGCAACTTCTGGGAGAGAAACTGAAATCACTGGATTGTAGGAAAGTCAGATTGATAAAATATGTCTTATAACAGGGGTTTGTGTCTGTGTAGATATATGTGTGTGTTTATGTATGTGTATGTGTATGCATATATGCCTATATATGTGTGGATGTGGACATATATATATTTAAGAATATATCGTTGGAATTCTGTTTCCTTAATTAAGAATCCAGGGAAATGTCAACTTTCCCAAATGCCAAGAGATCACATTTTTATACCAATAAAAGGGGTTTCAAAGGGTTTAACAAGATGCATTCCTAGTTAGGCATTTGAGAACTCAAAGGAAAGTCTCTCCTAGTTTGTCAACTAAACAAAGAGTTCAGATAGGAAAACTAATTCTTCACATCTGATAAACCTGTTCCTGGAGCCTTCCCCATCACTTCTATCTATTTGGTGCCACCATAAAATTTCAGGTGGGTGTGGGGGGAAAAGGTCAGTTAGCTGACCAGTCTTCACCAGACCAGACTGATAGAAAAATGGTATAAAAGAGTAGTATAAAAGAGTAGTATTTTTGTGTGAAACCAGGGCGATAAGGGAGGACAGCAAGAGAGGATCATCATATGAGAGAAGACAAAAAGAATCCTGATATAAGCCCAGCAGAGAAGCAGACCAGAAACCAAGATTAGTGATGGAGGATGTGAGGAGATTATCATCATATTATTTACTGGTACCACTGTCATTCTATTTTCCCATTTCTGTGACTCATAATATTGTTTAATTCATGCATATACCATCCAAACTGTAACAGTACAGTTGTGGCCAAAAGTTTTGAGAATGACACAAATATTAATTTTCACAAAGTCTGCTGCCTCACTTTAGATGATGGAAATTTTCATATATTCCAGAATGTTATGAAGTGATGAGATGAATTGCAATTAATTGCAAGTCCCTCTTTGCCATGAAAATGAACTTAATCCCAAAAAACATTTCCACTGCATTTCAGCCCTGCCCAAAAAGGACCAGCTGACTTGATGTCAGTGATTCTCTCATTAACACAGGTGGGAGTGTTGACGGGGACAAGGCTAGCGATCACTCTGTTTTTGCTGACTGAGTTAGAATAACAGACCAGAAGCTTTAAAAGGAGGGTGGTGCTTGAAATCATTGTTCTTTCTCTGTTAACCATGGCTACCTGCAAGGAAATATGTGCTGTCATCATTGCTTTGCACAAAAAGGGCTTCACAGGCAAGGATATTGCTGCTAGTAAGATTACACCTTATCAACCATTTATTGGATCATCTTGCGCTCTACAGGAATCCAAATGCACGAGTGAGGGTCACTGGTCACTTATCTGACAGCTTCAAAACAGCACTAGGCAAGGCCATCCTCTTTCTCCCCTTTTAGCCATACTTTTTATGGAACCTTTTGCTCAATACATCAGTCTCAATAAGCATATAAAGGGAGTTTGGATGGGAGCTCTGAATGCAAATTAGCTATGTTTGCAGACAACGTACTCGTATCAGTCACTGACCCTAAGGAATCCTTAATAAATGTTCTGGTGGAGATAGAATCTTTTGCAGCCCTCTCAAACTTTAAGATTAACTTCATGAAATCAGAAGCTCTCAATCTGGGACTCCCAGCCTATCTTTCACAAACCCTCAAACAACAGAGTCCCTTCAGGTGGTCTGATTCTCATATTAACTATCTGGGTGTCAACATATCTTCCTCTTTCGACTCCCTTTATCAACTCACCTTTCCCCCCCTTACAACTATCTATTCAACGCGATTTGGAGAAATGGAACAAACTTTATCTTTCTTGGTATGGTAGAATCAACGTCATCAAAGTGAACATCCTTCCCCGCCTCATCTACTTGTTTCAAACTTTGCCTATACAGATCCCTTCATCTTTTTGCTCACTACTTAATCATTCTATCAGTTGCTTCCTCTGGTGTACATGGCCACCTATACTGGCATATCAATATTTGTATCTATACAAGTTGAGAGGAGGCCTGGGGATAAAGCTTGGGTTCACCTTGAGAGAAAGCTAGTGGTTGCAGATGAACCACTCACTGAACTATTCCTACCCTCAAAGTTGAGGAATGAGTCGTTATACTCTCACCCAATTGTCTCTCATTTCTTTAAGGTATGGTCCTGCTATAATAAAGATAAAGTCCTTACGCGTCCCCCTTCATTAGCCTCCCCAATCTTTCATTCATGGTAAACTCCTTTTTCCCCTTTCTTCAGACTTTCCTAGATGGGAGACCCATGCGGATTTAACTGTTGATGGTATAATCCGTCATTTTGAAGATTTGCTTCATTTTTACCATCTCCCAATCTCCAAGTTGTGTTGATTTCTATGCATCAAACATTTTCTGGATCAACCGTCCCTACAAACCATATGGTCAGCCCAACCGACAAAATTTTAATCCCTCCTGTTAACCCCTAAGCCACCATCTGGTAAACTAGGTAAAATATATAAAATCCTCTCATCTCCTCATTCCTCTTTCAAACTGTGCTATGTAACGTCTTGGGAAAAAGAGCTAGATCTCGTATGATCTATGGAGGACTGGGAGGGAATCTGGAAGGCAGCTGCTTCGGCCGCTCTCTCTGCATCTATGTTAGTAACCCATTTTAAATTCCTCTATAGGTGGTACCTTACACCTGCTAGACTTCATGCTTTCTCACCCTCTGTTAGCTCCTACTGTTGGTGCTGTCATCTGGAGAAAGGAACCCCTTCTCACATATAGTGGACTTGTTCCAAAATCTGTCCCTTCTGGACAGATTGTTTAAATTTAATTACAAAAGCTTAAACGCCCCTCTTTCAAGATATATATGGCAAACCTTATTTTTTTCGAACTCATTCATCTGCCTTTCTTTAACAAATGCCTGCTTTTCACGATGCTCCTCATCGCAAAGTCGCTCATTCCTAGGCATTGGTGGGATGAGCACCCTCCCATTGGTCTGGAGTGGGTGATTAGCGTGAGATTAAATATCTTTCTACTGAGGGTTCATATTGCTTTTAGGGGAGGTGACCCTGATGCGGTAGACACATTTTTCTCTACGTGCCCTTTTTAACACCACAGGTATGAACATGGACATTGTATGCCAGCTATGCAGGTCTGTTCCCTGCTTCTTTTTTTTTTTTTCTCTATCTCTGTCTTCTTCTTCTTCCTTTCTCATCCTTTTTTTCCTCTCTATCTTTGTCACACTCTGTATTCCTCTCATGAGGGCTCTTATAATGCCCCATAATATATCACCAGTTTCGAAACTCCATGTTGTACAATTGAAATTGTTTCCCGTGTACCTTATACTGGCTAACTGTTACATGTAACCTTTACTAGCCTTGACATCTTATTACTATTGTTAATGACCACATGGTAATTGTGCTATTTCTATTCCTCTATTGTAAAGGACACCGGTCCTTATTGCCTTTTGTGTCTGCTCTCAACTGTCTTTTCATTTACCTCTCCATTGTTTGAAATTTTGTTAATTGATTTTTTTCTTCAATAAAGCACTTTGAAAACGGAAAAAAAATGGGGCTTTTCACCCATTCCTACCTGGTTACAGATGGTGATAACAACAAGCAATAGGCTTTACTATTCCTGAATTGGTCAATTGGTTTTACCAGACTGTAACAGAGACCACCCTGCTTTTGAAGGGCAGATATCTAGGCAAATACTTCTGTTAAACAAATTAAGTCTTAGTCTTCCTGTAGATGGAGAAGGTGTGGTGCTTGCAATTTTCCAAAGCTTGGGTCACAACTAGTACATTTCAAAAGTCTGCTAATGAGAAGAATGGCCACATTTTGCATACCCAGAACCCATTCTGCTTTCATGATTCTAGTCAACATTATTTTAATACTCAAAGTGCTTGACACAAGAGCACACAGGAGAAAATTCACATGAACATCTGCACATTAATTTTGTGTTATCGCCTTACTAAATGCCTACAAAATGTACAAAAGAAACAAATATACAGAAAAGAAGAATTTGTAATAATGGCCAGACTTGGAACACTTGTGGCTCAAAGGCAAGTGGGGGATATTACACTGCCCTCCACGCAGATAGACTCAGGATCAGCAGCTCCCTTGTTGTCAACCTTCAAAAGAAGCACAGGAACACAAAATATAAAAGAAAAGGGGTGCTTTCTTACATAAGACACTTACCCAATACTTGAAGTAAAGTAATTACACACAATTCAGAGAAGTTCAGTTGAGCTCTGTGCAGCTGATTTAAAGTGACAGGGAATTTAACCCTGCCCTGTATAGGCACTCCAAGTTCCCACTTCACAGCCTTATATCTCTCATACAGCATAGCCAAAGATTCAGCATTTAGAAAATGATTTATTTATAAATCCAAATAAAATCAATAAAATACAATCTGAAAGGGGGCGTGGCTTGGCTGCTCTTAACGCTTGGGCTCAGTTCTGGCATGGGCTTTTAACTAAGCTACAGTGGATTAAAGTGCTTCCTTCACGGAATATCTACACCCCATTGCTTCTACGGATGAAGGGCAAGAAATCCGCCACTAATCTGATCTCGACCTACTTAAAAGCCAGACCTACAATCTCAGCTCAGGCTCTTGAGCTGGCCACTACTAAAACTCTGTCCTGTGGACTGCAGGAAACCTCTCCAGCACCTATACACACGGATTCCCACTCGGACTCTTCCTCTGCTATTTCAACTCCGAATTCTCCTATAACCCCTCTGACTATGGCTTCAGAATTGATTTTTCCACCGATTGATCTGGCCTCGCTTCTGGTGGGGCTCCCTTCCAAGGATGATGTTAGGGCTTTCCCCACAAAAGGGAATCTGAAATGTCTTATGGACAATATGAAATCATTGTTAGCCACTGAAATGGGAACCATTTGCGTTGATTTCTTCACAACTGGCACTGAAAGTGGAGAAAATGCAAGTGGATCGAGAAGCTATGGCTGAGACCGCGTCTCTATTCACGCAGGCAGTTGAAGATCAATGGCATTCAATACACTCTCTGACACTACGCATCGATGATCTAGAGAATCGTAGCCTCCGCAACAACGTCCGTATCAAAAATTTACCGTAAAGTTTTATTGATCCCCATTTTCTCCTCCTTACTGCCCAACACTCTGGAGATATTCTGATTGAACGTGCTCATTGCACCCTCAAGACTCCGCACCCTGCTAGGCCCAGAGATGTTCTAGTCTGTTTCCACAGATTCAAAGAGAAAGACACCATCATGAGGAAAAGCAGGGATGCAGGCCCCATACTCTGTGCGGGAGCAGAAATTTTGTTATATAATGATGTTTCCGCCCACACGCTCTACTTCCCGAGATCGGTTAAACACCTGACAGACCACCTTTGCAATTTGCAAATAAAATATCATTGGGGTTTCCCCTTCCATCTCTCTGCCTCCTTCAATGACAAATTGGCGATCCTCTGCTCTCCTGCAGATGTCCACACATTCTGCTCTTCTTCTCACCCACCTACTGATGGTCCCCCTTTCACACCCTCACACCCAAAATCGCTCACTCGCCTAGACTGGTCTCCGAGATCTTCGGCAGAACAAAACAAACATCGCAGAGTTGACCCGCAACAAGAAGATAATAGTCCACTCGCTGAGCCCTGGACCTGAAGGGTCTTGGCCAGTCTGATTGACCATTTGGTTGTTTCATCTGAACCCGATCTCATTAATGTGTTGGCTGCACCCTCTACATCCGCCATACAGTTCATGGACTGCTCCCAACATGATTACTGGTTTTCTGGCTGGTGGGACTTACCTAGTTGTACTTTGCTTCGTGTATTCTCAGCTTATTTGCAATTTGCAAATAAAATATCGTTGGGGTTTCCCCTTCCATCTCTCTGCCTCCTTCAATGACAAATTGGCGATCCTCTGCTCTCCTGCAGATGTCCACACATTCTGCTCATCTTCTCACCCACCTACTGATGGTCCCCCTTCCACACCCTCACACCCAAAATCGCTCACTCGCCTAGACTGGTCTCCGAGATCTTCGGCAGAACAAAACAAACACCGCAGAGTTGACCCGCAACAAGAAGATAATAGTCCACTCGCTGAGCCCTGGACCTGAAGGGTCTTGGCCAGTCTGATTGACCATTTGGTTGTTTCATCTGAACCCGATCTCATTAATGTGTTGGCTGCACCCTCTACATCCGCCATACAGTTCATGGACTGCTCCCAACATGATTACTGGTTTTCTGGCTGGTGGGACTTACCTAGTTGTACTTTGCTTCGTGTATTCTCAGCTTGTTTGGCCAGGTTTGGACAAGTCACTTGACACTCAGATATTCTCCCATATCTTATATTTATCTGCATTGTTCTTATATGCTGCCATCTCCTACTTGTATGACTATTCTGTGAGTCTGCCACATGGGTGGTGTTTGGGTTTGGTTGCCTGGGTGCAGGGGGGACACATGGTACATTGCTGTTGTGGTGGGTGGCTTGCCCCTCCTGGTCCCGGGAGATCCGATCCTTTGTGCCCGACCTATGTGTCCTTTACGTGGCTACTAGATGCTTCTATCACGGTACCCGTGCTATTTGGCGACATTCTGTCAGTTTCCACTCCTGCTTATGCTCTTAGCTACTCTGTTATTGTCCCGCCCAGCCTTTGTCCTTAAATGCTGGGTTCTGGCACTTCTCCAGTGCCCTTTCGTAGTGTTTCAGTACCAGCGCTTGTTCCTGTTATTTGTGAGATCTCAGTGTATCGACCTGGCCTGCCTGACGACTCTACATCTTGTTTCCTGCCTGTGCACCGACCCGGACTGCCTGACCATTCTGCTTCTCGTCTCTGCCCGTGTACCGACCTGGATTGGCTGACGTTCCTACTCTGTGTACCGACCCGGATTGGCTGACATTCCTGCATGGTATACCAACTTGGACTGGCCTATGTTCCTGCTCTGTGTGTGTGGATCCTGCCCGGCTGGGCTGCTGTGGTGACGTGCCTCCTCTGCACGCCCTGGCCAGTCTCTGGTAAGGGTAGTGTCTAGTCCTTCGCTGTCTCCGGACAGCTCGCTGCAGATTGGTTTCAGTTGCCTCAATGTCGCCCAGGTGACATTCCTATTTGTCTGCCTCCCGTGCAGTTCCCGGTTGGGTGCCTCTCAGGGCGAGTTGCTCAGTCTCCTGAATAGCGATAAGTAGGCTCTACCGGCCCTGCCAATACCGGGTAAGGCAACCGTAAGATGATAACATACTGGTTCTACCGGCCTTACCAATACCGGGCAGGGCAGCCTGAGGAATACACAAGGAATAGGCTCTACCGGCCCTGCCAATACCGGGTAAGGCAACCATGGAGTGGCAACATAACAGGTTCTACCGGCCTTACCAATACCGGGCAGGGCAGCCCAGAATGGATACCCAAGGATAGGCTCTACCGGCCCTGCCAATACCGGGTAAGGCAACCTAAAGGTGGCAATGTGAAAGGTTCTACCGGCTTTACTAATACCAGGGCAGCCCAAGAAGGGAGACACCACTAAGACCAGTGACTGTCAGGTGATAATGACAGTAGGATGGTAAATAGAGTATACGGTCAAGCTGTCTCACCCAAGGAGAGGCTAGTGTCGGTACACAATTGCTGCTAGGACTGGACAGCACCAGAAGCCTGACTGCAAGTCAGGGAGTAAACTGGGACCAACAACTGTACCTTGAGCCGCAAGGCAAATGGAGTAAACCAGCGTCTGCACGCTGAAACCAACAGGCAGTAGAATGAGCCACAAGGCCAATGAAGCAAACCAGCGTCCGCACGCTGGGACCAACTGACAATATAGTGAGCCGCAAGGCTAATGGAGTAAACCAGCGTCCGCTCGCTGGGACCAACAGACAGTATTGTGAGCCGCAAGGCTAATGGAGTAAACCAGCGTCCGCACCGTGATACTCCGTTACTGCTATGGCAGTACTCAAGCTGCTCAGTTTCCGTTACTGCTACAGCAGTGTTCGGGTTGCTTAGTCTCCGTTACTGCTACGGCAGTGCTCAGGTTGCTCAGTCTCCGTTACTGCTACGGCAGTACTCAAGCTGCTCAGTTTCCGTTACTGCTACAGCAGTGTTCAAGTTGCTTAGTCTCCGTTACTGCAACAGCAGTCCACAATTGTCTGGTCTTCATTATCTTGTGCGTTACTCGAGTTGGAACTCTCATCTTTGTTTGAGCTTCTTAAAGGGCCTTGCCCTATTAGGGCCTGTCAACACTTTCTGCCTATTATTAACCCATTCAGTACTGATAAACTGAGACTCACACAAGAACTGCCTGACCTGTGTCAATATATTGATCTTTGGACTATCTACGTATACTGGATCTGTGTGGGCCTACCTCTGTATAACCTGTCTTGTGTCTGTACTATATTATGTATATATTACAGGACCCATGAGGGTTAGTGTTTTCTTTATTTTTTAATAAAATTGTGTTTCATCCAAACCTACTGTGTCTTTGTGAAAAACAAAACATTACAGTACGAAAGGGCCATGACCTCAGACAGTAAAGGTGAAGGTAATGCACAAAACATCCATTGGAGGATGGACTTACATGAGCAGCAATTAGACCAGTTGGCACTGGCCATACAAACTATCCTAGAGCGCACAGCTCACCTTGATAAACCAACTCAAAGCCTGGTGGTCCCCTCCGTTTTGACACCGGAAGCTCAATCCATGACTCCAATGGCCTCGTGTAAAGGGTTAACCACCTCAGTGTCACGGTTTGTTAAGACTCTCAGACGTGAAGTTAGGTAAAAACACAACTTTTTTGAAAAGTTTAAGATAATCCCATAGGATTTCATACACATACATACAATACATAGAAATGACAGGTAGGTAGTGGTAATAACGAGTAAGGCTCTACCAGCCCTGCCAATATACCGGGCAAGGCAGCCTGGGCAAGCAATGGAAAAGTGGCTCTACCGACCCTGCCAATATACCGGGCAAGGCAGCCTATAAGACTATCAGGAGTATACAGGCTCTACCGGCCCTGCCAATATACCGGGCAAGGCAGCCTAACAGATCACCATATGATTCAGGCTCTACCGGCCCTGCCAATATACCGGGCAAGGCAGCCTAACGGAACACCATGGATATAGGCACTACCGGCCTTGCCAATACCGGGTAAGGCAACCTCAAGGTGGAAACGACTGGAAGGTTCTACCGGCCTTACCAATATACCGGGCAAGGCAGCCTTAGAGGAAATGGTGTCAACCACTATGGCCTCAATGACTGTCAGATGACAATGACAGTACGGAGATGGCATGTAGAGGCTACGAGAGCTAGTGGTAATACCAGGTAGTCAGCACACATCAGTGCCCATGTACCAGAGAGAACCTAGCTGTCTAGGACTGTACAGCGCACTGGAAACTAACAGAGTAAATGTATAGTAAGCCGTGAGGCAGTGGAGCGAACCAGCGCCCGCGCGCTGGAAACCAACAGACTAAATGTATAGTAGGCCTTAAGGCAATGGAGCGAACTAGCGCCCGCGCGCTGGGGACCAACAGATATAATGATAGTAGGCCGTCAGGCAGTGGAGCGAACCAACGCCCGTGCGCTGGGGACCAACAGATACAATGATAGTAGGCTGTCAGGCAGTGGAGCGAACCAGCGTCTGTGTGCTGGGAACCAACAGACTGAATGAATAGTAAGCCGGAAGGCAATGGAGCGAACCAGCGCCCGCGCGCTGGAAACCAACAGACTAGATATATAATGGGCCGTAAGGCAATGGAGCAAACCAGCGTCCGCACACTGGAAACCAACAGCTAAATCTGTAGTAGGCCGTGAGGCAATGAAGCGAGACAGCGCCCGCGCGCTGGTAACCAACAGATTGGATGTATAGTAAGTCGTAAGGCAGTGGAGCAAACCAGCATCTGCTCGCTGGGAACCAGCAACTAAATGTATAGTAAGCCATAAGGTAGTGGAGCAAACCAGCCTCCACACGCTGGGAAACAACAACTAGATGTATCGTAAGCCATTAGGCAGTGAAGCGAGACAGCACCTGCGCGCTGGTAACCAACAGATTAGATGTATAGTAAGCCGTAAGGCAAGGAAGCAAACCAGCGTCCACATGCTGGGAACCAGCAACTAAATGTATAGTAAGCCATAAGGCAGGTGAGCAAACCAGTGTCCGCACGCTGGGAACCAGCAGGATGGAAATGTCGCCTGAGCGACCAAGGAACAAGGTCGTCACAGATGAAGGGAACTGGATGCAGGAACCATCACAACGATGGTCAACTGGATCAGGAACGGCAACGAGCACTGGCAGCAGGAAACAGCAGTGACGGACGACTCCAACCGGAACAGGCTCTGGAACAGGTACAGCTGAGCAGGAGACTCAGGAACTGGACGAACTCAGGATAACAGGAACACAGCTAAAGGCCCATGGATCTTCAGTAACATAATGAAAGTGGTGGCAGCCAGAGACACCACGAAAGGGCAACCAAAGGATGCCCAAACTCAGTTTAAATAGGCAAGGTGAGGCGGGCTGAAGGCAGACAGCCAATGGGAGCCCCCTACAGGTGATAGACACAGAAAGGCAGCAATCACGGGCACCGTAATACTCAGCTCCGTTACCGCTCAGATATGATGGTGAACCCACACCATGCAGAGGGTTTATTAATCAATTGGAGATTTTTCTGGAGTTAACCCCCCATGCCTTTCCTAATGACCGCAGCAAGGTGGGTTTCATGATATCATTGCTGACGGGCAGAGCCCTGGCATGGGCCAACCCCTTGTGGGAGACTGCTAAACCCTGCACTAGGAACTTCAGGGAGTTTGTGCTTACCTTTTGAAGAGTATTTGAGGTTCCAGGTAGAGCTGCCTCTGCTGCCAAATGACCCATGGAGATACAACAGGGCTCTCGTACAGTGAGCGATTATGCTATCTAATTCCATACATTGGCAGCAGAGGTAGGATGGAACAACGAGGCACTGGTGGCAGCATTTGCTCAGGGACTTGCTGACCGTAATACCACGGTGCCCGTGCTCCCTTGTTTTTGTTTTCCTGTCAGTTATCCTGTGTAATGCTCTCATTGACTGTCTTGTGTTGATCCCGCCCAGTATGGCCTTGATATACTGGGCTCCTGCACCCACTTGGTGCCCTTTCGTGGTGCTCCTGAACCAGTGCTAGCTTACTGCTCAGTGTTTCCCAGTGTACCAACTTGGCCTGCCTGACCACTCTTCAGTTTCCAGCTCCTGTGTACTGACCCGGATTGCCTGACTTCTCTTCAGTGTCTGCTCCTGTGTATCGACCCAGCCTGGCTGACATTCCTGCTCCAGTGTACCGACCCCGACTGGCTGACGTTCCTGCTCCAGTGTACCGACCTGGACCGGCTGACGTTCCTGTGTTCTGCCCTGGCCTGGCTGAGGTTACTGTTCCTGTGTACCGACCTGGCTTGATTGATGTTCCTGCTTCTTCAGCTACTGTCGCCTCGGCGACATTCTTATCCAGTGACATCTGGTTGCCTGAGCCTGTTCCGTTACTGCTCCTGCAGGTTGCCAGTGTTGTCCCCGTTACTGCTCCGGCAGTGCACTTTTGGCCTAGTCCTCCGTTACTGCTATACCGGTTGCAAGTGTTGCCTTAGTGATTGCTCCAGTAGTCGCCATTGGCTTGTCCTCCGTTACCGATCATACAGGTTGCCAGTGTCTGCCTCCGTTACTGCTCCAGCAGTGAGCCTTGGCCTAGTCCTTCATTACTGCTACACCGTTTGCAAGTGTCTGCCTCCGTTATTGCTCCGGTAGTGTGCCATTGGCTTGTCCTCCGTTACTGCTTGCCGGTTGCAAGTGTCTGCCTCCGTTATTGCTCTGGCAGTGCTCATTATTACATCTGTTGAGCTCTGGCAGTTCAAGTTATTCTGCTAGCACTTGGGCAACCTGAAGCTCGGTATAAGTGCTATCTCAGTACCTACACACATGGGACTGTTTGCAATCATTGATGAACTTTAACTCCTGCAGTACCAGTGTCCTGGGAACTTTCTCCTCTTGCCTGACCTGTGTCAGTATATACTGTCTGTACCTTATTTTATACTGGAACTGTGTGGGCATTGTATTATTAACCTGTCATGTGTCTACTATACTGTCTGTATATTACAGGACCTGTAAAGGTTTTTACTGTATTGTGAATTCAATAAAACTGTGTTTTTATCCTAAACCACTGTGTCCGTGAGTCGAACAAACCGTTACACGTATCAAGGATGAGACGGCAGCCAGTGAAGTGCCTAATGATTTAAACAAATTTATTGATTTCGCTATATTGATTGATTCTCGCATCCGTGAGTGACTAATGGCCAAAGACCGCAAGCAGTGGGCCAGAAATCTTGGACAAACCAGTTTAAATGTCCCACCCATGCCTCCCTCGCCTCCCATGTCTCTTGAGCGTACACACAAAACCAGTGAAACAATGCAGCTTGGGTTCCCTAAATAATCTAAGGAGGAACAGGCATATAGCCGAAGGCATGGCTTATGTCTGTATTGTGGCAAAGCCAGACACCTGTTGCGTACCTGTCCTGTACGGTCAGGAAACGAACACACTTAGGTTACCTTGGGGGGCAGGCCCTAGGTGGTGTTCAGCAGTCCCTAGACCCTATTATGCAGAAACCCATGATCCAGGTGGCATTTTCCTGTGCATAATACTCGGTGGAGGTTCTGGCCCTGGTTGATTCCGGTGCAGCCGGATACTTTATGGACAGTTCATTTGCTGCTCTACATCAGATTCTGTTGGTCGAGAGGGAATCCCCCTTAGCTATTGAGGCCATTGATGGCAGACCATTAGAACCAGCACAGATCACCATGGAAACTATTCCGCTGTCCATGACTATTGGGGCTCTCCACACTGAGAAACAGCAGTTTCAAATTATCCAGTCTCCCCATCATGCAGTCATTCTGGGATTCCCATGGCTACATTTGCATAATCCTCAGTTTGATTGGCAGACTTGTGAGATCACGTCTTGGTCTGAGTATTGTATGGGGCATTGTGTGACTCATCCGATTAAGATTATGTGTTCCTCTCCCTCCGTGCCAGCTGAGTATCATCAATTCAGTGATGTTTTCAGTAAGGGAGAGGCTAGCACTTTGCCTCAACATAGGGCTTACGATTGCGCTATTGCACGTACCCATTGTCGTTCAAGGAGAATCGGGCCATGGAGGAATATATTGATGATGCCCTTAAGAGAGGTATTATTAGGAAATCTACCTCGCCCGTGGGGGCTGGTTTCTTTTTTGTCAAAAAGAAGAATGGCGAGTTGAGACCCTGCATCGATTACTGGGGACTAAATAAACTAATGTCCAAAAATACCTATCCCATACCACTCATTACTGAACTGTTTGACAGGTTGAAAGGTTCTTCTATATTCACTAAATTGGACCTATGGGCTGCATATAACCTGATCAGAATAAGAGCTGGAGATAAGTGGAAAACAGCATTTAATACCAGATCTCGGCATTACGAATACCTAGTAATGCCTTTTGGCCTATGTAACGCACCCGCAGTATTCCAAGAATTTATTAATGATATCCTCCGTGATATGCTACAGTCTTGCGTAGTAGTTTACCTGGACGATATACTCATACACTCGTCTAGTTTGTCTCAACACATTGTCTAAAGTTTTGCTCAGATTACGCAAGAATATACTCTTCTGTAAGATTGAAAAATGCAAGTTTCACAAGTCCATGGTGCCTTTTTTGGGCTTCGTGATTTCTAGAGATGGCATTGCTATGGATCAGGAGAAGCTCACAGCAGTATTGCAATGGCCACGACCCAAAGGGTTAAAAGCAATTCAGCGCTTTCTTGGGTTTGCAAATGATTACAGGAAGTTTATGCAGAACTTCTCCACTATTGTGAAACCACTGTCTGATCTCATGCATAAGGGTGCCAATCCGTCCCAATGGTCTGAGGCAGCTGATCAAGCTTTTGAGACACTCAAGTCGGCTTTCGCATCTGCTCCTGTACTGTCCCACCTCAACCTTTCCCTTCCATTTACATTGGAAGTTGATGCCTCTGAAAATGGGGTAGGGGCAGTACTGTCACAGTGTCCGGTTGCTGGGAGTACTCTGAGACCATGTGGGTTCTTCTCTAAAAAGCTGTCTAGTGCCCAGAGTCACTATGAAATTGGGGACAGAGCACTCCTGGCTATTATTCTTGCTCTGAAAGAATGGCGTCACTTGTTAGAAGGTACTAGAACTCCTGTATTAATCCTGACAGACCACAAAAATCTGACGTATCTCTTGGAGGCTAAGAGATTGTCCTCACGACAAGCCAAATGGGCCTTGTTTCTGTTCCGCTTTAACTTTATTGTATCCTACTTGCCTGGCTCCAAGAACATTAGGGCCGATGCCCTATCCAGGCAATTTGGGCCAGAGGTGGATAAAGATGAGGTTCCCGTTCCCTTCATTCAGCCTGATTGCATTTTGGCTACCTTACGTACTAGCAGCACAGGGGGAGGAAATTCTGGTTACCCAGACTGTGGCTTCCCCAGATACCCCAATAGGCAAGTGCTTTGTAGATGAGCCATTTCGTACTCGCTTGCTTGAAACCTACCATTCATCTCGGGCTGCTGGGCATATTGGGAGGGATCAATTAGTTTGGTCTCTTTCACAAATATTTTGGTGGCCTTCCTATTGGGCTGACTGCACCACATTCACTGCAGCCTGAACCACCTGTGCTCATGCCAGATCCCCTAGACACCTCCCAGTGGGCTTACTCCAACCAGTACCTAATGGCGAGATTCCTTTGTCCCACGTGTCCATTGATTTTCTGGGAGAACTGCCAGTGTCTAGGGGTACTATTTCATCCTAATGGTGGTTTATAGATTCTCTAAGATGGCTCACTTTGTGCCCCTTCCTGGCCTTCCCTCGGCCCAGGAGTTGGTTGTTGTCTTTGCTAGAGAGGTGTTCCGGTTGCATGGGATATCTAGAGTGCTGGTGTCGGACCGTGGGAGTCAATTTGTGTCCAGGTTTTAGAGAGCGTTCTGTAACCAGATGGACATTCAGCTGTCCTTTTCTTCTGCCTACCATCCCCAGACCAATGAAGCCGCTGAGTATGCCAATCAAGGATTGGAGCAATTCTTGCACTGTTTCATGTCCGATCATCATGATAATTGGGCCGACCTGTTGCCATAGACAGAGTTTGCCAGGAACTGTGTGGTTAATTCATCATCCGGGAGCTCCCCGTTTCTCATCAACTACGGGTTTCAGCCATGTTTGCTCCCGGACTCATTCCAGTCGCAGCAGATTTCAACTCTGGACGAGCATATCGAGCAACTCCGCTCTACCTGGGCACAGGTTCAGAGGGCCCTCAGTAATTCGTTCCAGTGTTATCAGCGCCACGCTAATCTCAGATGGCTGCCAGCGGTCTCCTTCCAGGTTGGGGACAGGTATGGCTTTCCTCCAGAAACCTAGACTTGCAAGTTCCATGTAATAAGTTGGCTCCCTGGTTTACTGGTCCCTTCAAGGCCATCCTCAAAATTAACCCTGTTTCATATGCTCTGGACCTCCCTGCATCCATGCGGATTCACAATGTGTTCCACGTATCTCTACTGAAACCTCTGGTATGCAACCGTTACACTACCACTCCTGCGGTCCCCGGTTCTATGAAAGTTCAGGGTCAGGAGCAGTACGTTGATTCACGTAGATTCAGAGGAAAATTGCAATATCTGGTCCATTGGAAGGGCTATGGCCCTGAGGAGCGTTCCTGGGTTGATCAGAGTGATCTTCATGCTCCTAGATTGCTGCGCATTTTTCATGCCAAATATCTGCAGAAACCAGGTCCCTGTTCTAGGAGATGGGGGTCTTTGAGAGGGGGGTACTATCACGGTGCCCGTGCTATTTGGCGACATTCTGTCAGTTTCCACTTGTGCTTACGCTATTGGCTACTCTGTTATTTTCCCACCCAGCATTTGTCCTTAAATGCTGGGTTCTGGCACTTCTCCAGTGCCCTTTCGTGGTGTTTCAGTACCAGCGCGTGTTCCTGTTATTTGTGAGATCTCAGTGTATCGATGAGAGACCTCATCGTTCTTACAGCACTTCCACCTTTTCCCTCTCCCTGACACCCCTACACTCCTCTGACCTTTTCCCTCCTCTTTGTCCAGGTTTATATATTTACAACACGGGTCCACGTAGGACCTCTTTAGCTCTCCTTCCCCTATGGTTCTGTCTCTTGACGTGAAGGTGATTTGTCTCCTGAACTATTACTTGTACCTCCTCACTGACCTGAAAGTTTGGCTTCACGGGGCACCATTTTCTCCACATTCGACTTTCCCCATTCCTGCCCACTGCTACATTGCCCCACTTGCACTTAGCCTACTTTGATCTCTAGAGGGCTCCTCTGATTGTTGACAGGGGATTTCACTTAGCTATCTATCTTCATGCCCTCAGCTACCTTCACATCTCACGGCTCGCCCTCCCTCCTCCCACTGTCATTCTCCATTGTGTCCTTCTAAGCTGCTCTCTCTTCACCTCTGTCCCGAACCTTAGACCCTTGTTGCTCCCTTTAGGTATGACACATTCTACCTAGGTTGACATATATCTTGAACTGCCCTCTTTAGATTCCATGTGATTCCACATGTCTTTTTACCTGCTTTTGATCCAACCCTCCACTAGTAATCATTTAATCTGGCCCATGCCGGTCCCCTCCCTCTTTGTCATTCCTAAGACTGCGAATCACTGCTTTGCCTACCCTCATAGGCCTCATGGCACCATCCGTGATTACTTTCTTGTTCTCCTGTTATCCGTTCTCTTCTCATCTTATTGCTACTGTACTTTAACTCTCCCTCTCTTCGCTTCACAACCCCTCCTTACTTCTATACCCCTCCTCCCTTCCCCAGTGGACCTGGCGGACCCTCGCTCTATCTACATCTGGTATATATCATGTCAGACATACTTGTAGTTATGGTTAATGCCAAGGGATTGAACTCGTCTGAGAAAAGAGATATGGTATTGCCTGATCTTAATAAAAGAGGATCTGATAGCATCCTGGTCCAAGAAACCCATTTCTAGGCGTCCTCAACTCCTTACCACATATTTTGCCTCTGCTCCGGAAAAAAAGGGGTGTAGGCATTCTCTTTAGAGCATTGCTACCCTGGTCTCTCCTAGACCTCAAGGCTGACCCAGATGGTCGGTATCTTATACTTCACGGTCTTCTACATAACAAACGCATCATGATCATGAATGTTTATGGTCCTAACTCGGGTCAACTAACTTAACACACACCTTCTCTCTTCTCTACAATGATCTCAATGGTAGAATTATCTTGGGTGGTGATCTTAATCTGGCTCTGCATCCCTCCATGGATTGCTCCTCTGGGAAAGCCCCCTTTCGTCTCTCTCACCTGAGTCGTGCACAAAAACAACTTTCTGACCGACACATTCTTGACATTTGGTGCACGCTTCATCCTATCAATAAAGATTACACTTTTTTCTCGCACCCACACTACACTCATAGCATTATAGATTATTTGTTCATCTCACAATACCTACTCCCACATCTATCTGATTCAATGACTGATGTGACTTCCTGGTCGAACCATTCCCTGGTGACTATTACCATCTCTAACTTCACCTCTACCCCTTCGACTAGAATATAGAAGCTGAATGACCATCTCCTTTCCTCTCCATTGGCTCAGACTACCTTGCAATCCAACTTGGAGGAATATTTTTGTCTAAACTCCTTGCCCGACATAGCTCCTACTGTGGTTTGGGAAGTCCACAAATGTGTAATGAGGGGTCACTTGAACAAGTTACATTCCCACCTTAGGAGGTAAAATGGATTGATTCCAAACATCCATGTCATGTGTCCCACAGGATCTGAAACTCTTACAGGATGCCAGACTCCAACTTAACACCCTCCTAAGGGAAGATGTCTTCAGATCTCACATGTGGTCAAAATATAATCGATCTATAGCAGGGGACAAATGTGGGAAATTGCTTGCTCAGATAATCAACATCAAGAGACATATAGGTGGCGTACGTAAGATTTTAAATGGTAATGGAGCTTCTCTATATGACTACACTCATATTGCTGACAGGTTCCACTCTTTTTACTCCTCACTTTACAACCTTCTATCTGAAAGTGTTTCACGTCCTGAAGTCGTTGGACTTTGTCCAGCTTTTCTGGGGTGACCGTCCTACTCCTCCCGCACCTTACATGTCACACATTCAGGTGGGCCACATTCTGAAAGTCTGGAGAGAGGTTAACGCGACATTCAGACCTGCTCTGTCGCCGTCACCTCTCCAGTCATTCTAGGGGAAACCTTCCCTCTCACCTGGCAGACAAATACGCCAAATGGAAAATTTGTGACTTGCACACACTCCAATCCTTAACTGTGAATTCCCACTTTGCCTCATTGCAATATCTCACTGATAAACTGGGCCCAGAGGCTACTCCATGGTAGTGTCTTTTCCAGATCAGGCATTGGTATCAGACCTGCTCCGCTATTGGCTCACCTGACAGGGTTCTCACCCATCTGGAAGAGACCCTACTTAAACCTCCCCCTAGGTTTCGCCCTCTATCCTTTTGCTACTCGATATAACTCTCGGACGATATTCTAACCAAACTTTATTTTATCACTCGTTGGGAGACTGAACTCTCTTTTAACCTTGAGTTGCCACAATGGTCGCAGATTTTCCACTCTGTCTTTTCGCAACATAGAGACACTCACTCACGAGAATTACTTGCTCCCTCATCCAGAAATTCTGGAAGGATATTGTTGGTACTATTAATATTCTGCTGGATATCTCCCTTCCTCTTGACCCGCTCCTTTGTTTGTTTTCTTGTAAGTTCCAATCTGACACCACTATTCCTATTGCGGCCTGGTCTTTACTCCCTATCCTCCTTAGCACTGCTAGATCCATTATTCCTAAATACTAGAAACAAACCGTAGTTCCTACCCTCACCCAGTGGGTCAACAACGTACATTCGCTCGTAGCTATGGAAAGACTACATGCCATCACGTGTAATGCTCTCGCTATCCATTATTATAGGTGGTCCAGGTGGACCTCCTCCCGTCAGCTCCTCTTGACTTTCCCCCCATCTCAAGCTCCAACTACTGATCTTGCACTAAACTGAAATGCTTGACTGACCCTTGGCATTACCCTTTCCTTTGCTCTCTCTGCGATGTTATACCTTTACCGACCTTCCACTAATTGGCTTCCACCGGGTCCTCTGTGGGGGAGGGTGGACCATCTCCTCACCCTTTTCTCACCTCCTTTTGTCTCCACCACCTTTTCCCCCTTTCCCCCTTCTACCCCTTTTCTCTCTCACTCCTTACTTCTTATGGTTTACTACTCCATTCCTACACTGCTTCCTACACTACTTCATAACAGTAGTCATTATTAGTGTTGAGCGAGCATGCTCGGCCGATGCTCGGATCGGCTCGAGCATCGCTCTGCTCGGCACATGGCGGTACTCGTACGAGTACCGCCATGTGCTCGCCCGCCATGTTCGGGTGGCAGGGATCTGTGCCGAAGGAGGCACAGATCTTACAGACGCTCCGCTGGACCACCAGGGACTGGAGGTAGGGGACATGTGGAGATGGAAGGGGGCATTGTGGAAGGGGGACTTTGTGGAAGAGGGGCATTGTTGAGATGAAGGGGGGCATTGTGGAGATGAAGGGGGACATTGTGGAGATGAAGGGGGACATTGTGGAAGGGGGACATTGTGGAAGAGGGGCATTGTTGAGATGAAGGGGGGCATTGTGGAGATGAAGGGGGACATTGTGGAGATGAAGGGGGACATTGTGGAAGGGGGACATTGTGGAAGAGGGGCATTGTTGAGATGAAGGGGGGCATTGTGGAGATGAAGGGGGACATTGTGGAGATGAAGGGGGACATTGTGGAAGGGGGACATTGTGGAATGGGGACATTGTGGAAGAGGGGCATTGTGGAGATGAAGGGGGGCATTGACCAGGCACCCTCCCCTCATCAGAGCAGGGGGTGCCTGGTGTAATGCTCGAGTCCTCCCATTGAATTCAATGGGGCTCGGGTGCTCGGCCGAGCACTCGAGCCTCCGGGGGTGCTCGGTCAGAGCACCCGAACACCCGAGCATCGGGGTGCTCGATCAACACTAGTCATTATCATTGACATTGATCACTCACACTCCCTTACCTTGGTATATGCTAATTTGAGTACACCCCTGCTCTTATTGTATGCTCTGTGATTCTGCATAGTTTACTCAATAAAGCTTTCTAATTAAAAAAAAATACAATCTGAAATATACCAACGCATTTCAGAATACTAAGATTCTTTCACCAGGGTGTCACTATATTATACATGTTGGCCAGTGGTTCCTCTGAATATAATTTACATTAAAATATTTATAAGGAATCCCATTTCCTGCAACTATATTTTAATTTTCACTGTTTTACTGTGTAGCTGAAATTTCTCTTATTAATGTGCTAGACTTCAGACAGTGCTAAATGGTTTGTGACGAACATGGGTAGGGAAAAAGAAAACATTAATTAGGAACAAAAGAACATGTCTTTTAAGGAAGTAACTATGGAAACATTTCTATATTTATAAAAACATGTTTTATAATAGTTTAATGAGAGCGCCCTATAAAGGTTTATGTACAACTTTTTCTAAAACATCAAAAACTGTAGAGGTTCATTATATTTGTTAGATGTTGACAGCAGTCTGTATTTTGAAAAGCTCTTGACATTCCCTGGACATTGATTATCTAAAACAAGAAAATTCTAATGGCAAACCTTTTTCCTCATGGCATAATTATACCTGAAATTGAATATTGCAAATTAAACTACACAATATGAAACCATGAGGTTTGATCTGAGAATGTGAATCACTCAATGAAATAAGAAATGTAATACATTGTCAATTAATTGCTAAAAGGAGAATAACATGCAAAAAAGGGGCATGCTTATTTAACCCTTTGAGTGCCAGAGAGGTATCCAACTCATTGCAACACAATCAGTCATTGGTTAAGAATATGCATAGGGTCAGAGATCACAGAGATGATCTGTGGGCAGAGGTGGAATACAGAATCACCAGCCTATGACCAGAGATCAGCCAAGATAGAATTCTGAGATTTAGGGCTCGATCCAAATGTTGGCGTCGCCAGAAAAAACTGGCGACGCTGGTTTTAACGTCAATTGAGCAATGCAAATGTTTTACTAGAAACAAGCGACGCCAGTTCTGAAACACACTTCGCCCGTCGCCAGAACAGCAAGATCTCACCCATAAAGGATAATGTACAAGCGACGCCAAAAGCCATTCAAATGTTGGAGTTAGGGCTAACGCGCGTTAAATTGCAACATTTATCTCCAGAAATCTAACGCCTATTTTTTTTGGAGAAAAACACACAACTCAGACTAGAAAATCACCTTCGCTGAAAATAAAAGAGAGAAGCAGGTCATTCAAGGACAGAAGCCAAGCATACAGGAGTCAGATATTAACCCCTGCAATGCCTAGCAAATACAACAACAAGGCCTACAACAGTGCTTCACAACCCCTCCACCTAAGACACCCCTAACATGCAATCTGGATATGCCAGGGCATCCCCTGAGGGCACAAGGGAATACCCAAATAAAAAAAACATATGCCCAACATCAGGTCCCACTGTGACAATGGCAATGAAGAGAAATAGTGCCTCAAATGTCCCATACACACATCTCCCCAGAAATGTGTAAAATCAATATTATCAAACACCAATGCAGAACATAGCAACATGGGAAAAGTGATGCACCCTGAGCTGGTGCACATGGCGCACCAACATCACATGACACCCTGGTTGGGAACCACTGGTCGACACCAGACAAACAAGTCACAGACAAACAATAACAATCAAGCAACCCCACAGGGACAGGGGGAACGCAAAGCAGCACAACATAAGCCATCCCAACACACCTTTGAACAACAGGGGTTAACACACAACACCACATGCACACCTGTCACTCCAGCAACAAATCAAGCTCACCTATGTAACCTCAGCAGTCCATGGAGACAAAACACACACCTGACAGCTACATACCAATTACAAATAATCACACCACTAACCACAGACACACCAGAAAACAATTACCTGGATAACTCACGCACTACCATTAGTCCATTATGACCACATGATACACAAAAAAGGGAAGAAAGGAAGGGGTTAACCAGCCATAGGAGAACCACCAGGCAGAGCCCCCCCTCAAAAAAATGAAGAACTGGCGCACACCACAGGAGTACACCAAACCAAAGCTTCATCAGACAATGCAAAATTAATCAAGTGAATACATCAAATCAATCAAAAAACATCCAGCACAGGAATATGGAGTCATGAAGACATTCCAACATTGAATAATGCCTCCATAGACTGAGAGCAGGTATATGTAAAGCAAACGTCCAATACCATGTATACACAAACAAATCAAAGTGGCCCATTAGCAATGTGCAATATCATCAGACATATAAAGTGCAACATCATAATAATCCCCAAAGTATGAATACATCTATACCTATCTCTATGAATATAAGGGGAGGGCAAACAATGTGACCCCTGGAGTCATGGAGATGAGTATATGATGTGTATTCATACTTTGTTCATGATCACCACTTTGCACCTCACATGTATGATTATATTGCATATTGCTAATGGGCCACTGTGATTTGTTAGTGGATACATGGTTTAGCACGTATGCTGTACATATACTTGCTCTCAGTCCATAGAGGCATTATTCTATGTTGTAATGTCTTCATGACTCTTTATCCCTGTGCTGGATGGTGCACAATTGACTTGATGTATTCACTTGATTAATCATATATTGCCTGATTAAGCTTTGGTCTGGAATACCCCTGTAGTGTGTGTCACTTATTAGGTGTGTTGTTGGGGGGGGAGGGTGGGCACCGCCTGGTGGTTTTCCCTGGCTGGTTAACACATTCTTCTCCTCCCTCCCCTTGCTATCATTGCATATCCCTATGAGTGCACCTCAGCTGATCACAGTTTAATCTTGAGTAAGGAGTTATGTACATAGCTGGTGCAATTCCTCCCCTTTGTTTTGGTCCCATCACCATGACCACATGAACAACACCTTACTGCTGTTTAACAGTGACAGCCCACCCTCCTTAGTTGTAGTGTGAGAGAGACACTGACAGAGAGACAGACCAACACCAGGATGTACACATGCTTGTACCTAAGACGACAGTGGAGGCGAATGTGTGAGAGGGTTAGGGCTCATCCCCCCGCCTCCAAGCACCCCTGTCCAACAGCTGTCCCCTGCTGCAACTGTTCATGTTCCCGCTGAAGGCCTGCTATGCTGACTTGTTTGTATATGTGTGTGTAGCACAGTGAATATGCCACTCCATTGCTTATCAATGCCTTGTCTAGGCGTCAGGACCATGTGAGCTGTCCATCAAGGGGATGGCAAGCAGAAATATGTATGTGTGTCACAAGGACCCTGAGCACACACCTCATCAGTATGTAGATCAAGATCCATGAAATAGCTCCTCTGTTTCATGGGTCTTGGTTTACACACTGATGTGTGTGCCCACTCACATATACATATGTCTGCTTGCCATACCGTGATACGAACCCCATGAAATCATGATGGCTCGATGACACCCTGACAAGCAATGGATTGTTCACTGTGTCAAATAACCAAGCTGTCCTCGTGGAGTGCAAGTAAGGTCTCCAAAGCAGTGATGACCAATGTGTTGTGTACACCTCTGGCACTCAAGGGGATGATGATGGGTCAGCAGTAGCATGACTGTTGTGTTCGTAGTGCACCTTCCAGTCTTCTTTTCATCCTCTGCAGGCATCCATGGCATGACCCCTCATGGTCCGGAAGTTTATTCCGGTGACACTTTGAATCCACGTCCATGGGGATCACCTGTTGGTGTCCATGTCAATTACAAATCTGATTACACATGATTATCATGTGTCATTGATCAACCCCTCCCCTGTCAGGGTTTAAAGGTATAGTAATACTGAATATGTTCCATGAACCTAACTAGTAGGGTTCATCCTCCTGAGTAAAATAAGGGAACTCCCCCTGCTTTGCATTCCAAAGTTAGTTCAGCTCACAGTTGAACATCATACATCAAATCTCACAGTGGCCTGAATTTTTACAGTGGTTCTGTTGCTACACCATCCCATGGACATTTCTGGTCACAGCACCTTGAATCTACATTGGATGGTGTAGCAACAGTGCCGCTTGACCATGTGAGACCACTGTGGTTTGCCTATGTAAAAACAAGTGCGAGCTGACATAACCTGTGAATGAAACACCCTTCAGCAGTGGGAGTTCCCTTGTTCTACTCAAGGGTATGAACCCTAACACATATTTGTTCAAACATTCTAAGCATTACTATCCCCTTAATTGAGATTATGTTGTTGATCTGTTGATATATCTAATGTGTTCATGTTGTTTAAGTTCAAGGCACATCATGGAACAACACCCTGATGTTGTTTGGCTTTCCAATGTCTGTGAGTTGAACTTGGACAAACATGTCTGAATGTGATGTGTGTGTACACCCTGCTGTAAAAGCTTGTGATGCCAGTCATCATGCCTGAGTTGTGTTCACTGCATAGCTGGACAATGCATTGGAGACAACTCATTCCCTGAAACAAACCACATCCTAAATAGGAAACATGCATGGACACAGATGTTATGACAAAGTGACAAGATTTATTTAAAGGGCCTGGAGAAGGTTGGCCTCACTTTTTTTTCCTTTTTGGAGGGTCGGGGGGGGGAGCTGTAGAGGAGGATTCCCTCCGACTCTGACGGGTTACCCGAGGGGGTCTGGTGGATGGTGGTGGTGGTGGTGGTGGGGGTCGTGGCTCGCTGCTGGCTGGTGAGACATCACTGGACCCCTCCCGTGATGGCTGGCCCATGTCCTGCTGCTCATCCTGCCTGCGGTTGGAGGCCCGCATCTCGACCAGCATGTTGCCCAGTACCTCCATCATCCCCGTGTGAAACTGGAGCTGCTGGGTATTTGTCACCACCTGTTGAGCCTCAATGGCCCTGAGGCACCCCATGATCCGCCCTAGAGTCATCTCCACCCGTCTAAGGGCTCGGACACACCTCCTGACCAGTGTCAGCTGCTCCCCCTGGATGGCCACACATGTTGCGTCAAGGGCCGCTGTGCCAGACGGGGTTACAGGAGTGGAGACCCTAGAAGCTGGTGCAGGCGGTGGTGTGGCATGGGTGAGCAGACTCCCATGGGGTGCCTCAGGGGGACGTTCAACATCATGGGTGCTGTGTGGGGAGAAATGATGCTGCTCCCTGGACCCGTCACTCCCCTCGGATCCTCTGTCCCCACGTTGTCCGACCAGTGGTGGTGATGGTGTTGGTGGTGGTGGTGGGGTGAATACCTCCCTTCGCTGGGGACGTTGTGGCTCACCCAGGAGCCCCACATGTTCATACCCCATGGGCCATTCATATGTGGACTCCTGGGTGTCCTCCTGCCACATATGTCCCCGTGGCCTAGGGGTTGGGCCAAAGCTGGACAGCTGGGGCTCTGGCACCATCTGGGGCATCAGGTGCCTACCCGGCGGTGGTGGTGGGGCCTGGTAGCCCAGATGTGGTGGGGCCTGGTAGCCCAGATGTGGTGGGGCCTGGTAGCCCTGCTGCTGTGGGGCCTGGTAGCCCAGATGTGGTGGGGCCTGGTAGCCCAGATGTGGTGGGGCCTGGTAGCCCAGATGTGGTGGGGCTTGGTAGCCCTGAGGTGGTGGGGCTTGGTAGCCCTGAGGTGGTGGGGCTTGGTAGCCCTGAGGTGGTGGTGGTGCCTGGTGGGGCTGAGGTGGTGGGGCTTGGTAGCCCTGAGGTGGTGAGGCTTGGTAGCCCTGAGGTGGTGGTGGTGCCTGGTGGGGCTGAGGTGGTGGGGCTTGGTAGCCCTGAGGTGGTGGTGGTGCCTGGTGGGGCTGAGGTGGTGGGGCTTGGTAGCCCTGAGGTGGTGGTGGTGCCTGGTGGGGCTGAGGTGGTGGGGCTTGGTAGCCCTGAGGTGGTGGTGGTGCCTGGTGGGGCTGAGGTGGTGGGGCTTGGTAGCCCTGCTGCTGCTGGTGATGGTGGGGTGTGCCCTGGGTGCCATGGTGAGGCTGCTGCTGTAGTGGGCGTTGTGGTGGCAGTGCCCTGGATGTGGTAGCCTCCTCAGAGGAGGTGCCTCCGGAGTCCTCCACACGGGATGACTGGTGTGCTGTGTGGGGAAATGACATGATGCAATCAGTGACGTGAGCCATGACAGGAGTGCTGCAAGACTATTACATTGACATGTGAACAGTTGAGTGGCAGGATGGTATTCATTGCATTGCTTAGCAATGCATTGGTTACCATCCTGACACACATTGCTTAGCTTGACTACATCACATACATTGATTCCACTGACCTACAGTGGTGGAGATTTGGTCATCATATGCATCCTGAGCAGTGGGTATGGCTCGGCATATATCTCATTGCTATCCCCATTCATCAGGATCCATGTGGTGAGCAAAAGTGAACCATCACACCTTGAATGCCACAAAGCCACTGCATGTCCTACACCTAGGCCTCAACAGCAAACAAACACACTAGACCGCTAAACACAGCAATGCACCAGTAAAGACCTATGACTACAGTCCAACCAATGATGTCGGCAACAGTAATGAACACACCAAGCACACCAACCAACATGATCTGTGGAACCCAGCAACACAATCATCTGCTGGAGGACACACAAACACACCCTTGACAGCTAAAATCCGAACACACAGCAAACATGTGCATGGTTAGACTGTACTATTTGCGTTTGCTTCTACCTTTTCCCATGTTATACTATGGAGACTAAGCACTGGTATGTCACGTGTTGTTTAGATCTCAGTGCATTGTATCCTCAGAATAACACAGGGATTGCAGGTGTGATGACACTGCATTTGTCATGTACACAAAACAAAAACCAATGTGGCTAACCAATAATGTAATTCATGAAATAAATAACAAGAAAGCGGCATTTAAACATTATAAAGCTGAGGGATCAGTAGAGGAATTTTCAGAATACAAAAATGCCAACAAAACCTGTAAAAAGGCTATTAAATTAGCTAGACTAGTGAATGAAAAATATATTGCTAAGGAGAGCAAGAGAAACCCATAAATAATCTTTAGATACATTAATGGCAATAAATTAAAGGCTGATATTGTTGGATCCTTGTTAACTGAAACAGGTGAGATGGTCAAAGGGGACAGAGAGAAGGCAGATATTTTAAATACTTTATTTTATTCTGTTTTTACCAAAGAAGACCCAATGGACAAGAATCTGCAAAATACTTTTACAGAACAGTCACAGCAAACATGGGACTGGCTAACACAAGAAAAAGTGTTCAAAAAATTGAATGGTGTTAAGGTAGACAAAGCTTTGGGGCCAGATGGTATACACCCACTTAAAGGGATAGTAATACTTCATTTTAACTTTATTTTATTTTGTAGGCATTAAAAAAACATGAATGATATAAGTTTTATCTCTGAAACCTTTATGATTTAAGAGATATTCACAAACAAAGTATCCCCCCCCTGTTCAACCAGATCAGAAGGGAGATGCCCAGGTAGACTGCAGAGAGGGACAATCTTCAATTAAGATAATGGAAAAAGCTGAAAAACTTGTCAAGGGGGGGAGGGCTTTCATTGTTTCATACAAAGAAAATTGTCCCCTTCTGTTATCTGTACTGTCATACAACCAGACTCACATCTGAGAAGAGATGGCATACACTAGGTAAAAGGGGCGGGGAGGGGAACTTTGCTTGTGAATATCTCATAAACCATAAAGGTTTGAGAGATAGGACTTATATCATTCTTCATGTTTTTTTATGCCTACAAAATAAAATAAAGTTAAAACGAAGTGTTACTATCCCTTTAAAGAGCTAAGCCAGGCCCTGGCCAGACCGTTATATTTGATTTTCAGGGATTCTTTTATCTCCGGTATGGTACACATGGATTAGCGTAAAGCAGATGTGGTGGCCATATTTAAAAAGGGATCAAAGTCACAGCCAGGAAATTATAGACCTGTAAGCTTGACATCTGTGTTAGGGAAGCTGTTTGAAGAGTTGCTAAGGGAATTTATTCAAGAATTCTACTGGAACAGGAATATCATTAGCAGGAGTCAACATGTCTTTGTGAAAGATAGGTCTTGTCAAACCAACTTGATCGCATTTCATGAAAAAGTGAGTAATGATATAGATGCGGGAGCGGCGCTTGATGTGATCTATTTAGACTTTGCCAAGGCATTTGATACGGTTCCACACAAGAGGTTACTGTACAAATTGAATGAAATTGGCCTAGGGGAAAATGTTTGTGTGTGGATTGGAAATTGGCTGAAAGATAGAATGCAAAGAGTGGTAGTAAATGGCAAGTTCTCCAGTTGGATAAACGGAGTACCTCAGGGATCTGTCCTGGGTCCTCTTCTTTTTAATTTGTTTATTAATGACCTCCCAGAGGGCATAGGAAGCCATGTATCAGTGTTTGCCGATGACACAAAATTAAGTAAGGTAATAAGGTCTGAACTGGATGTGTCTTCATTACAAGAGGATTTGGACAAATTGAGTAACTGGGCAGGCAAATGGCAAATGAGATTCAATATAGACAAGTGTAAAGTTATGCATTTTAGGGATTATTATGAAAATGCAACATATAGTTTAAATGGTGTTTCTCTGGGGAAATCTACTCATGAAAAGGATTTGGGAGTAATGGTAGACAATAGACTTAGCAGTAGCATGCAGTGCCAGCTGGCAGCTGCAAAGGCCAATAAGATATTGGCATGTATTAAAAGGGGCATTGACTCAAGGGAGGAAGATATAATTATGCCTCTTTACAGGTCCATGGTAAGACCCCACCTAGAATATGCTGTGCAATTCTGGGCGCCCTTTCTGAATAAGGACATTATGGAGAAAGTGCAAAGGAGAAACGGCGTCTTAGAGGGGATATGATAACAATATATAAATATGGGCCCATACAAAGAGCTCTCCAAAGACCTGTTCATTAACAGAACAGTACACAGGACAAGGGGCCACCCGCTTAGACTTGAGGAAAGGAGATTTAATCTACAACAGCGGAAGGGATTCTTTACAGTAAGGACAATAAAGGAATGGAATTCACTGCCTGAGGAGGTGGTGCTATCGAATACATTAGATGCCTTTAAAAAGGGCCTGGATACTTATTTAAGAGAGCATAACATAGAGGGCTATGTACGTTGTTATTGTTGGGATTGATATTTAGTTAGGGCTTGTTAATCCAAGGAGAAATCTGATTGCCATTTGGAATCAGGAAGGAATTCCCCCCCCATTCAGGGCAGAATTGGAAGTTGATATATTGAGGGTTTTTTTTTTTTCTTGCCTTCTTTTGGATCAACAATGGTAAACAGGAATAGGAAGAGGGTTGAACTATATGGACACAAGTCTTTTTTCCACCTAAATTACTATGTTACTATGTTACATTGTCACCTCTTTCTGACACCCTAGTGAGTGTCCCCACCATCAGTCTTGTGGATCACATATGTCCTGCAGAGTGGGGATGGCGGGGAATGCCCCCTGGCCATCCCTACTCTGCAGGCTACATATGATGCAGAAAGCTGAACCTTGACTATTCCACTTAGACTAACTACCTACATGTACAATGCCTAGCCCTGACATGCAGTCACAATACAATAGGAAACACACCAATTCCCCTCCTTGCTATTCTCTGTTAACCCTTTGGTTGCCAAGGGACTAGCCAATGTATTGTCGACCAATGCATTACTCATCCCTGTGGCACTCAAGGGGTTGTGTGCAGACCTCTTTGTCACTCTATGTATGACATTGTGATACACATAACAGTTAGATCTGTGACTGACACATGACAGTGTGCATTGTTTTTGTGCTGTGCATGATATTGTTTTAGAAAGCATGAAGGTGGTTCAACAGGGACTTGACCATTACCATTCAGGATGGTTCGGTCATGTATTCTGTCCTTGTTTGACGTCCCTCCAAGCTGTGTGGGTGAATTGTGGTGTGGATTGCTGTCCATGTGTTCAGGTGTCACTGTGTTGGCCTCTGTCTGGTGGGTGTCAGGAGTTGTGTGATGATGTGTGTGGGCCTTGATGCACTTACCAGTGGACTGGAGACTACTTTCATCCCCGGTGTCACTCCATCCAGGGACACCACACACCATGATGGAGGAGATGGTCCTCCGCACGGCCTCCTCCCACTCGCTGTATTCCACATGCAGGGGCGGACCACCCCCTGTTCCAGCAGCGTGCAAGGCCTGCTCGCCCATTTTCTTCTTCACCTTTACAAAGATGGACAGAAATGGGAAAAGGGTTGAAGTAGATGTACGCAAGTCTTTTCTCAACATACATTACTATGTTAATATGTTACTATCTTACCTTTGCCTTGCAGTCTGTCCACCTCTTTTTCACCGACTCCAGGGACCGGCTGCGGTTGGACACAGCATTGACTGCATCCACAACCTCATTCCAGGCTGCCTTCCTCTTGCGGGACAGACCAGCTACAGGCCCCTTGAGGAACAGGATCCTGTGCCTTTGGACCACAGCCTCACAGAGGACAAGGTTTTCCTCCTCTGTGAACTTGGGCTCTCTGGACCTCTCATCCTCCTCACCCCCAGAGGTTTGTTGAGAGCCCTGGCTGTGGCTCTCCAGCCCTGCCTGCACTGGCCCTGGCTGTGTGTGTTGCAAGGGGACTACCCCTCGTCCCACTGTCTCTGCCCCTGCACTGGATGTGCCTGCTCTCTGGTGACTGCCCCTCCGCCCCAGGGATCTCCCTCTCCTTCCCCTACCCTGACCAGGGATGCCCCCCTGAATCTCCTCCTCCTCTCCTCCTACACTCCCCACCCCTCTCTCTTCTCCTCTCCTCTCCATCTCTCTCACCCACTCACACCCAGGCACTCACTCAGGCCCTCACACACTCACTCACTCACTCACTCTCTGTCACTCACTTGCACTCACAGACTCACACTGTCAAAGAAAATATAAAAAAAGTGTGTGTGTTTTGCAAAAAAAAAATGGACTATGTGTATGTGTGTATGTGTGTTTGGATGCGTGTATTTGATATGTTCAAAAGTGTATTGTGTCGCTTTGTGTGCTGTCAAACTCTACTTCTACCTGTCTGTGTGTGTGCCGCCTCAACTCTCTTTCTCTCAAAACTAACCTCCGCTCCTTGGGTCCTGATATCTAGCTCTTGGGAACTCGATAACAGACAAAGGTGCGTAGGTGATTTTGGGTCTATTTATAGTTTATTCCACTAAACTTGCTACTTTGGGGTGCTGTGATTGGCTGGGGCTTGGTAACGTTGGACGTTTCGCTTGTTTTTTATTTTTGGAGACGTTTTCTCGCGTTTATCGTGTATTTGGCGTCGACGATGAGGTCAAATTGTAGGCGACTCCAGTTTTGTAGTTTTCGTGTGTTTTGTAGGCCGTCGCGCGTTAACTCTTCTGGGTAAGGAAGATTTGAATCTCTCGTTACCCAGTTTTGTTTAACTCGCGACGCCAGTTTTTTTATTCACGCTAGTTTTAACGCCAACATTTGGATCGAGCCCTAAGACTTTTAAGATAATAGGGTAGCAGCAACCAGGTGCTGCTAGTGGTACTAGACAGACATGAATCAGCAGTACCAATAACAGAACAATATTGTCACCTTGTAGAGTTTGAGAGTGAAGTCAGGAAGAAGAAGATCTGAACTACAAATAGTGGGTATGCGAGGTGCAAGAGGCGACAAGGTAGAATGTAGGGATGGGTGAAAATTTCAACCTCAAACTGAAATCAAACTGAAATCAGCAAAAAATGGCACTTTCCGCTTGGCAAAAAATTTCCCACGAAAAGTGCAGATTTTCTGCTTTTTTCCCCTAGCTCATTCCTTTTAAATCAATGGGAAGATTGAAGTTACACACAACATAAAATACATTTTATTTAATTTCACAAAGACATAGTATAAAAGGGGCATAAGGGTGCCTGTGTTGGTGGGGTGTGGGGAAAGAATCAGTTGAACAGGGGATGTTTTTTGGGGGAGTTAATTACTGGGATTAGGGGGCACTTAAAAAAAAAGAAATCCTAAATAAAATAAAATAAAAACCATAAGACATGGGATAAAGGGGCCTGAGGAGGGAGCCTGTGTTGGTGAATGAATGAATCGTTTGAACAGGGAATTTGTTTTGGGGGGATTTCTTGACTCCTATTGGGGGACAGTTAATAAAAAAATAAATCAATAAAATAAAAGAAGACATTTGTATGTAAAGTGATAGAGACAGGAACCCCCTGTCCACTGGGGTGGACTGATACTTTTTTTTAAAAATGTTTTTATTGAAAGGACAGTATCAAAACATTACAAAATCACAAATAATACAGAAGGCAGTCAGGTAAAATACAATCTGTAAACCGACAAGCAAGTATCATAACTTCGAAGTGCAGCTGTCCCGTTTGTTGTTTTATGTAGAAGTAAAAAACAAAAACAAATAAAAATAAAACCCACAATTCCCCTCCCCCAACTATAACCCTCACTATAACCCTGCTAAAACCCCAACCCACCTACCTACCTTCCCTCACCAGGAGACAAGCGTAGTCCCTCTTTCAGTAATTGTTATATGTATAGCAATTGGTATTCGGCGCATAGATATTTGCTAAAGTGAACAGAGTCCCATACAGAGTGCCCTTAATGAAAAGGAATGTACCCTCCTCGTCAACCAGGGAATCATGCAACTGCCAAGGCACATGATCTCCAAAGAGTATAGCCACTCCTTTCCTCTTTTCCGGTGCGGAGGCACACCAGGAAGTAGGGTACTGTCTGCTTGAGAATCTAGGGGGTCTTCGACTGTCAAAGTGCGTCTCCTGAACAAAGACGACCTCCGCCTTCATTCTAGAGAATTCTCTAAGGGCCAATGATCTCTTTTCTGGAGAGTTCAGGCCATGTACATTGAGGGATAGAAACCTGACCATCTTATCCACAGACGTGGTCATGATGACTTAGGCACTGGAAAGACCCAGAAGGCCCTAACAAGTGGGTAAAGGATGGGTGGAGGGAAAAAAAAACAAAAAAAAACAAAAACAGGGAAGATAGAAAGAGGAGAGGATGAGTAAAACAGAAAAAAGGAAAGGATAAGATGAAAACGTAGGCAGGATATCAGGGCGTAAAGCCCAACACCTGTCAGACTTCCACAGGTAGACCCTTGGGGTCTCGGGAGGGAAGTCACACAAGTAAAAGAAAATTGAGCAAATCACCAGCCAAGACACCCATATCGACCTGTATAGTAATAGAAACATAGAAACATAGAAACATAGAAGATTGACGGCAGAAAAAGACCACCTGGTCCATCTAGTCTGCCCTTTAGTATTCCTTTATTGTTATCTTAGGATAGATACATGTTTATCCCAGGCATGTTTAAACTGTGTTACTGTGGATTTATCAACCACCTCTGCTGGTAATGTAATGTAAAGACTGCCTAGAACATGAAGCATAGCGGGACAAACGTGAATATACATACAAAATTAGCATAGTTCCATAACAATACATAATATGCCCTAGCGCATGTGACATCTCCAACACCCTCCGAGCCGACCAACCGTGACATAGCCTGTAGGCAGTCCCCAAAGGTATCACAAAATCAGCTCAGTCAACCAAGCTCAGAGAGAGTCAGAGATGGCCAAAATACTAAACCCCAGGTGCATAAAGGCTCTGGACAACCGGCCTGCATCGGCCCGGTATCCAGATGCCCGCCCACAGTGATTTTACAACATAATGCCCATTAAATACCCTCATAAACATGATATAAAACAGGTAACATTAATCTAACGATATATCAGAGTGAAATTCAAAAATTACCAAAGGCATAAGCATCATACAGTCTGCTAAATGAGTTGGGGAAATGTTACCCAAACCTCGGTGGACTTGCTGTTGAGGCCGGAACAATCCAAGATAAAGGTAGTCCTCGGTAATCTCTGCAATGAACAGAGGGTAGTAAACTAAAAGTTCAGTCTTGAGAAACAGGAAAAGTTCAACTCTGCAGCAACATGCAATAAATGGCCAGATGAAGTAGGGATAGGTACAACAACCCTAGGTGAGCAAGAGTGTCATCTACATAGGCTCATGTGCGTCTTATCTCTGAGGGGTTGCAGTAGATATCGGGTCCCAAGAAGAAGCCTCCCATCTTAGCCGCTTCCGCTCTGGAGGAGTACCTGGTGACGCTTGTCCCTCGGTCAATGGAGCCGGAGAGCTCGGGGAGCTGGAGTGATCACGGGGAAGTGATGGTGCAGGGCAATGTTCCAAAGACAGCGTAGAAGGGGTCGAGATACCCAATGCTTGACAGAAGGTAGGAATCTCCTCCACAGACCGCAACATGGCATTCCGGCCCATGTAGGTAGCTTGAATGGAGAAGGGAAACCCCCATTTATATCGAATCTGAAGCACCCGCAGGTGGTCTGTAAGAGGCTTCATGGCCCTTCTTTGTTGTAACGTACGCGGAGCCAGATCCTGGAAAATCTTAATCGTCACCCCCGCATAAATGATATCTCCATGGTCTCTGCTCTTCTGTGATACCAGTTCCTTATCTAAGTACCTGGAGAAACAGCAGATAACATCCCTAGGAGGGTCTTTCTGACCACCCCGGGGTCTCAGTGCTCTATGAGCGCGATCTAGAGGCAGGGACCTATCCTCCGGTATACCCAGGGTCTCATGAAATAACGTATCCAATGCTGCTTTTAAATCCTTCCCCGGGACATTTTCAGGTAGGCCGCGTATACGCAGATTACTCCTTCTGTGCCTGTTATCTAAATCATCCATGCGATCCAACATTCGCTCTAACGTATCATCCTGCTGGCATACAATCCGTTCTAAGGAGTCATGATTTTTTACCATGTCGTCCTTGACTCTCTCCAGCGTCGAGACACGAAGGCCCATTTGGTTGATATCTGCTTTAATGCCTGCTAACTCATCTCAAACAGCTTCCTTTACCTCCTCCACCATGACTCTAAGATCAGCTTTAGTTGTCAGGTGAGAGATATCTTCCCTGGTAATGGATCTTGAGTGCGTGGGAGGAGACGGAGAGACATCTAACGACTCCAGTGTTTCTCCCGCCGAAGCCGAGAGAGAGGCGAACAACACAAACCCCCGAATCAACTAAATCACTGAAAAAAAAAAGCGCATCTGCCCCCAAGAACCCTCCCAGAAAAAGCAACATTTCAACAAAGGAATAACTAGGATGGTAATTTGCGCTGACTCTACATCCTCTCCCCCATAACAGAGCACCCCATCACAGAATTGTAAATCAAATCAAGGGCTCAATATGTCAATACGGCAGGGGAGACAGAGGACAGCCAATCAGGCAAAGAACCGTATTTAGAATAAGCAAGGTTATCATCATCAGTCAAACCATTAGAGGTGTTAACAAAACATATGAACCCACATCTGTCGTTGGTTATAACTACATTTGTGTATTGAAGTTATTCTCTAGGGTGGCAGTTTGCATTGACTTCACATCCTCTCCCCAACCGCAGAGCACCCCATCACAAGATTGTAAATCAAGCCAAGGGGTCGATAAGTCACCGCGGCAGGGCAGACGCAGGCCAGCCAATCATCCAAAAAGCTGTATTTAAGATAAACAGATTTATCAACATCAGTCAAACCAATAGAGGTATTAACAAAACATATGGACCCACATCTCTCATTGGTTATAAAAAATACAGTCCATCAACCCTATGAAATATTGTAATATAGAGTATCTGTATAGTCCCACATACAATAACTGATGCATTGAAATTAGCTCTCGAGTGAGGGGTCATCCGGGTGATATACTGCATAGTCCAATGCCCCTAATAACAACCATGGGACACGATTCCTGAAATTCCATGTATCAGCATGTCACGGAAAACAGCATCATGAGGTGTGGGTCACCAAGTGAAGACGGAGCTCCTGCCTACAAAGCCTCGATCCAGTTCATTGCCTCAGTCTCAGACTCAGATGGACTGATACTTAACTTGATAGAGTATTTTGTAGAGGATGATTTGTTTGATTTGTTGTTAGAGGCCTTTGTAGGACTTAGGGCTATATGTTCAAAGAAGTAGAGAAATAGCTTTTGTCGTTTGTAACGACTTTTCAGAATACAGTGTCATCTGGATTATTAATATTTTCAGAGAGTGTCGGCTGTGATTGGAAATATGTCGTTTGTCCTGACTGAAATTGTCATATGGAATGACAAAAAACGTCTTAACTAAAGACAAAAATGTCTTAAAAAATGTCTTAACAACAAAAATGTCTTTAAAAATGTCTTAACTAAAGACAAAAATTCTCATATTCAGAACACATTATCTCCACTTTTTTCTTAAAGTAGAAATTTTGTCTTTTGAAAGACATTTTTTTGTCGTTAGTTACAACAAATTTTCTTTTCCTCTATACGACAGTGGAGAATAGTTTAGCCACACCCTAGCCATACCCCTTTGCCCGTCAATTCTGTAGTTGTGCCGTACACAATGGACATTACTAGTTTTTTGTCGTATACGCTATAGAAAGTATGTCGTTCATGCATTCAGTGACTTATTTTTGTCTTTCATATGACAATTTTTTGTCTTTATCCCTTTGAACATACGGCCCTGAAACTTATTAGAGGCCCAAGCAATGAAGAAACATTGATTTGTAGGACTTAAGTTTGTTTGGCACAAGCCCTAAGGAAACATTGATTTGTAGGACTTAGGCTTGTTAGAAACACACCACCCCAAAAAAAAAATGTTTATATTTTTTTGTCGGACTAGTTTTGTTTATTTTTTATTTCTTTCTTTTTTTTTCAAAACACAAGCCCTGAGAAAAAAATGAACCGAGGTGCCAGCTTATTAGATGGGACCTTGAGCTTCAGATTCTTAGAGGACAGCCATACTCTATCCCCGACTTGAAAGGAAACCGCTGGAAGCCTTCTGCGATTGGCATGACGCTGATGTCGCTGAAAAGACTGACCTAATGCCCTCTGAACTTGTGCCCATGTTGAACGGTGTTGCTCTATATGCTCATCCAGAGCTGGAAACTGCTGTGTCTGAAAGGAATCCGGGAGCAGACAGGGTTGGAACCATAATTGATAAAAATGGAGAGCTCCCGGAGGAAGAATTAACTGCGCAGTTCCTGGCGAACTCTGCCCAAGGCAACAAGTCGGCCCAATTATCATGATGGTCAGTCACAAAACATTGCAGAAACTGTTCCAACCCTTGATTGGCCCTCTCAGCGGCCCCATTAGTCTGGGGATGATATGCAGAGGAAAATGATAGCTGTATGCTAGTGTTGAGCGAGCACCCCGATGCTCGGGTGCTCGGGTGCTCTGACCGAGCACCCCCTGAGGCTCGAGTGCTCGGCCGAGCACCCGAGCCCCATTGACTTCAATGGGGCGACACGAGCATTACACCAGGCACCCCCTGCTCTGATGAGGGGAGGGTGCCTGGTCAATGCCCCCTTCATCTCCGCTATGCCCCCTTCATCTCCGAATGCCCCCTTCATCTCCGCAATGTCCCCCTTCATCTCCGCTATGCCCCCTTCATCTCCGCTATGCCCGTCTTCCACAATGTCCCCCTTCATCTCCGCTATGCCCCTCTTCCACAATGTGCCCCTTCATCTCCGCTATGCCCCTCTTCCACAATGTCCCCCTTCATCTCCTCTATGGCATAGAGGAGATGAAGGGGGACATTGTGGAAGAGGGGCATAGCGGAGATGAAGGGGCACATTGTGGAAGAGGGGCATAGCGGAGATGAAGGGGGACATTGTGGAAGACGGGCATAGCGGAGATGAAGGGGGACATTGTGGAAGAGGGGCATAGAGTCTATGCCCCTCTTCCACAATGTCCCCCTTCATCTCCGCAATGCCCCCTTCATCTCTGCAATGCCCCCGTACCTCCAGTCCCTGGTGGTCCAGCGGAGCGTCTTCGGATCTGTGCCTCTTCCGGCACAGATCCCCGCCACCCGAACATGGCGGGCGAGCACATGGCGGTACTCGACGAGTACCGCCATGTGCCGAGCAGAGCGATGCTCGAGCCGATCCGAGCATCGGCCGAGCACGCTCGCTCAACACTACTGTATGCCCATCTGTTCGCAAAATGCCCTCCATAATCTGGACACAAACTGGCTCCCCCTGTCAGACACCAGCACCCTGGGTACTCCATGCAACCGAAACACCTCTCGAGCAAATACCATTGTCAGTTCTTTGGCCGAAGGAAGGCCACGGAGGGTACGAAGTGTGCCATTTTCGAAAACCTGTCTACCACCATCAATATGAAGGAATACCCTCTAGACCTGGGCAATTCTCCCATAAAGTCGATAGAGACGTGAGACCAGGGGTGTTCACCATTAGGCACCGGCTGAAGTAAGCTCACCGGGAGATGTCTAGGGGTTTTGGCATGGGCACAGGTGGTACAGGCATTCGTAAAATTGGCACAATCTGCTCTCATAGAAGGCCACCAGAATAGCTGAGAGAGGGACCAAAACAATTGATCTCTACCAATATGTCCCGCAGCCTTAGAGGAGTGGTAGGTTTCAAGTAGTCGAGTACGGAATGGCTCAGCGACAAAACATTTGCCCGCTGGAGTTTCATGGGGAGCAGAGGCTTGGGACGACAAAATCTCCTCCCCTAGTGGTGAAGTAATACTAGTACGTATGGTAGCCAATATTCGATCAGGTTGAATGTCTAGACAGAGCATCAGCCCTAACATTTTTTGAACCAGGCAAGTATGATACAACAAAATTGAATCGGGATAGAAACAGTGCCCATCTGGCCTGGCGAGGAGACAATCTCTTGGCCTCAGAGAGATAAGTCGGATTCTTGTGATCAGTTAGAATCAAAATGGGGTTTTTTGTGCCTTCAAGTAAATGACGCCATTCTTTGAGAGCAAGGATAATGGCCAGTAATTCTCGATCACCAATCTCGTAATAACTTTGAGCACTGGTTAATTTTTTAGAAAAGAATCCACAGGGTCTGAGTGTACCACCTTTAACCTGTCGCTGAGAAAGCACCGCCCCGACCCCAATATCTGAGGCATCAACCTCTAAAGTAAAGGGAAGTAGTGGATTGGGGTGGGACAACACAGGCGCTTCAGCAAAGGCTACCTTCAATTTCTCAAAGGCCTCTTCAGCAGCCACCGGCCAGAGAGATGGATTAGTGCCCTTATGCGTAAGGTCAGACAGAGGTTTCACAATAGAGGAGAAGTTTTTAATAAACTTCCTGTAATAATTGGCAAAGCCCAGAAATCGTTGGATGGCTTTAAGGCTCTTGGATTTAGGCAACTGTAAGACTGCAGACAATTTCTCTTTATCCATGGCAATGCCGTCTTTGCCAATTATAAACCCCAGAAACGGTACACTGGTTTTGTGGAACTCACATTTCTCCAGTTTACAAAATAATCTATTTTTGCGTAATCGCAGCAACACTTCAGACACATCCTTGATGTGTTGTGACAGGTCTTTGGAGTGGATAAGTATGTCGTCAAGATAGACTACAACACATGATTGTAACATATCTCTAAGAACGTCATTGATCAGTTCTTGAGGTATTCATAATGCCCTGATCTCGTATTGAAGGCAGTTTTCCACTCATCACCGGCTCTGATACGTATCAAATTGTAGGCTGCCCTTAGGTCCAATTTGGTGAAAATCGAGGACCCCTTAAGTCTATCAAACAGCTCGGTGATGAGTGGTATTGGGTAGGCATTTTTTGCCATCAGCTTATTAAGCCCACGATAGTCTATGCATGGTCGCAGTTCGCCACTTTTTTTCTTAACAAAAAAGAACCCGATGCCGGCCGGAGAAGTAGATTTCCTTATGATCCCTTTACTGAGGGCATCCGCTATGTATTCCTCCATAGCTTGGTTCTCCTCATAAGACAATGGATACGTACGTCCCCTCGGTGGTACTGCTCCAGGACTTAGTTCTATATGACAATCGTATGGTCTGTGCTGAGGTAGGGCGCCAGCCTCTCCCTTACTGAAAACATTGCTGAACTGCTGGTAGACATCAGGTAGTGAAGGGGAGGTGCACAAGACCTTAACAGGATAGGTAACGCACTTATCCATACAGAACTAAGACCAAGCAGCAATCTCACATTTCTGCCAATCAAATTGTGGGTTGTGCAACTATAACCAAGGAAAGCCCAAAATCACGGCATGGTGAGGAGAATTAATCAAATGGAACTATTGCTCTTCCTTGTGAAGAGCCCCAATAGTCATGGACAAGGGCATAGTTTCAAAGGTAACTTGGGCAGGTTCTAAAGGTCTGCCATCAATTGCTTCAATAGCAAGAGGGGTTTCTCTCTGAATCCGTGGTACCCCATGCAATTCGGCAAAGGTATTGTCCATAAAATACCCAGCTGTACCAGAATCAATCAAGGCCAAAACCTCAACTGAGCGTTGTTCCCATGACAATACCACCTGTATGGTGGGTTTAAGTGTGCCTAACACTGGGGACGATTGGACACCACCTAGGGCCTGTCCCCCAAGGTACCGTAGGTGTGTTCATTTCCCGGACCTACCGGACAAGATCTTAACAGGTGACCATTTTTACCGCAGTACAAACATAATCCCTGTATCTTGCAATAATACCTCCGTTCCTTGGTATCACGGTGCCCGTGATTCGTGCTGTTCTGTGTCTGTCACTTGCTGAGTATTCCTGATTGGCTGTCTGCTTTTAGCCCTCTTCACACAGCCTTTTTAAACCCAGGGTGAGCACTTCCAGGTTGCCCTTTCGTGGTGTTTCTGACTTCACTTATCCTGATCTGCATGTCAGGCTTCTGGGCCTGCTGTTCCTGCTGATCCTGCTAATCATGCTGATCCTGTGTTCCGGTGTTCCAGTGTTCCTGTATGCTAGTGTTCCGGTGTTCCTGTGTTCCAGCACCGAGCGGGTTAAACTTACTGAGTTCCTGAGTCTCCTGCCTGCCGCTTCTCCAGCCAGTCCGCTCTGCACCGGTGGTTCCGGTAGTTCCAGTCATCTGTCAGTGCATCAGTCTCGCCCCAGTGGACTCCCCGTTGGAGTGTAGGGCTCCTGCTCTAGCCCCGTCGCTCCGGCGACATTGTTCTTTTCGCTGCTGCTTATCGTTGTTGGTTCCAGCGTGCGGATGCTGGTTTACTCCAGTAAACCTGGCGGCGACATTTACTGTTGGTCCCAGCGTACCACTCATCACCGAGCTTTTTGACAGGCTTAAGAGCGCTTCGATTTTTACCAAATTGGACCTACGGGCCGCTTACAATCTGGTGCGCATTCGAGCAGGTGATGAGTGGAAAACTGCCTTTAATACTCGAGCTGGGCACTACGAGTATCTTGTAATGCCATTTGGGCTATGTAATGCCCCCGCAGTTTTCCAGGAACTGATAAACGATGTGCTGAGAGATATGTTACAGACATGTGTTGTGGTTTATCTGGACGATATATTGATTTACTCTCAAGACATGGCACAGCACATCAAAGATGTATCCGCAGTATTGCTACGACTCCGTGAGAACAAATTATTTTGTAAACTGGAAAAATGTGACTTTCATAGAACCAGTGTGCCATTCTTGGGGTTCATAATTGGCAATGATGGCATTGCCATGGACAAGGATAAGTTGTCAGCTGTCTTACAATGGCCAAAACCCAAGGGGCTTAAAGCCATACAGCGTTTCCTGGGTTTCGCTAATTATTATAGGCGGTTTATTAAGAACTTTTCTTCCATTGTTAAACCTTTGTCCGATCTTACGCACAAGGGCGCTAATCCTTCTTGTTGGACGGTATCTGCTGAGAATGCGGCTCCTGTGTTATCCCACCCCAATCCTCTACTTCCATTTACGTTAGAGGTGGATGCCTCAGATATTGGGGTTGGGGCAGTACTTTCGCAACGACACGAGAAAGGTGGTACTCTCAGACCTTGTGGGTTTTTCTCTAAGAAGTTGACTGTCACTCAAGGCCACTATGAGATAGGTGACAAAGAATTATTGGCCATTATCCTCGCTCTTAAGGAGTGGCGTCATTTGCTTGAAGGTACCAAGATTCCCGTATTAATCCTAACAGATCATAAAAATCTGACTTATCTCTCGGAGGCCAAGAGATTGTCCTCCCGTCAGGCCAGGTGGGCACTGTTCCTGTCTCGATTTAATTTCATTGTATCATACTTACCGGGGTCAAAGAATATCAGGGCGGATGCACTGTCAAGACAATTTGAGGCCGACAGTGACAGAGTGGAAGCACCAGCACCCATCATCCAACCTGATAGAATACTGGCTACTTTACGCACGAGTATCACTTCTCCTTTAGGGGAGGAGATCCTGGCCTCTCAGGGGTCCACTCCCCATGAAACTCCAGTGGGCAAATGTTTTGTCGATGAACCATTTCGTACTAGGCTGCTTGAAACCTACCATTCCTCTAAGGCTGCGGGACATATTGGTAGAGACCAATTGTTATGGTCCCTTTCTCAGTTATTTTGGTGGACCTCCATGAGAAACGATTGTGCCGAATTTACGAATGCCTGTGCCACCTGTGCCCGCGCTAAGACCCCGAGACATCTCCCTGTGGGCTTGCTTCAACCGGTGCCTAATGGCGAACGCCCCTGGTCTCATGTTTCCATTGATTTTATGGGAGAGTTGCCTATGTCCAAGGGGTACTCCTTTATATTCATGGTGGTGGACAGGTTTTCTAAAATGGCTCATTTCATGCCCCTCCGTGGTCTTCCTTCAGCGAAGGAATTGGCAATGGTGTTCGCCAGAGAAGTATTCCGGTTGCATGGAGTGCCTAGGGTACTGGTGTCTGACAGGGGGAGCCAGTTTGTGTCTAGATTTTGGAGGGCATTTTACCAACAGATGGGCATACAGCTGTCCTTCTCCTCTGCCTACCATCCCCAGACCAATGGAGCCGCTGAACGAGCTAATCAGGGCTTGGAACAATTTCTCCGTTGTTTCGTTACTGACCATCATGATAATTGGTCCGACTTGTTGCCTTGGGCAGAATTTGCCAGGAACTGTGCGGTCAATTCTTCATCTGGGAGCTCTCCATTTCTGATTAATTATGGGTTCCAGCCCTGTTTACTTCCAGACTCATTTCAGACGCAACAGATTCCAGCTCTGGATGAGCATATCGAGCAACTCCGTTCCACATGGGCACAAGTTCAGAGGGCACTTGGTCAGTCATTTCAGCGTCATCAGCGCCATGCTAATCGCAGAAGGCTTCCAGCGGTTTCCTTTCAGGTTGGGGATAGAGTATGGCTTTCCTCCAGAAATCTCAAGCTGCAGGTTCCGTCTAATAAGTTGGCTCCTCGGTTTATTGGTCCATACAGAGTTATTCGCAAAATTAACCCTGTCTCCTATGCACTAGACCTACCTGCATCCATGCGTATCCATAATGTGTTCCATGTGTCCCTTCTTAAGCCTCTGGTTTGCAATCGCTATACTACCACACCTGTGGTGCCAGGATCTGTTGAGGTCGAGGGCCAGGAGGAGTACGAGGTTCAGAGCATTATTGATTCCCGTAGGCTTAGAGGAAGGGTACAGTACCTGGTACATTGGAAAGGGTATGGTCCTGAGGATCGATCATGGGTGGATAGTACGGACCTTCATGCACCTAGGCTAACTAGGGCCTTTCATGCCAATTACCCACAGAAACCTAGACCCTATTCTAGGAGAGGTAGGGGGCTTCTATTGGCTGTCTGCAGATAGCCCGCCTCTTATTGCCTATTTAAACCTGGACTGGGCACCCTTTGAGTGCCCTTTCGTGTTGTTTCTGACCTTCTTGCTATCACTATGCCAGTGATAGCTGGGCCTCTGTTCCAGTGTTCCTGAGTTCCTGATCTCATGTGTTCCTGAGTTCCTGATCTCTACTGTTCCAGTGTTTCCTGCATGCTGAAGTACTTCCAGTCCTGGTTCCGGCCTAGTCTCTGGTGTTGCAGTTCCTGCTGAACTTCTTCTCTGCTGTTTCCTGACCTGACTGATCGTTGCTGGTTCCTGTCATCGCATCGCCTGTCTCCTGTATCCTGGCGACCTCCTGCCTGGTCGCGTCGGCGACATTGCTTGTTACTCCAGTGTGCGGTCACTGGTTTGCTCCACAGCCTATCGACTGTACTATCCTGTGTTGGTCCCAGCGTGCGGACGCTGGTTTGCTCCAAAGCCTTGCGGCTATACAAACTCGCTTGTTACACCAGTGTGCGGTCACTGGTTTGCTCCAAAGCCTATCGGCTATACAATCCTGTGTTGGTCCCAGCGTGCGGACGCTGGTTTGCTCCTAAGCCTTGCGGCTAGACAAACTCGCTTGTTACACCAGTGTGCGGTCACTGGTTTGCTCCAAAGCCTATCGGCTATACAATCCTGTGTTAGTCCCAGCGTGCGGACGTTGGTTTGCTCCAAAGCCTTGCGGCTAGACAAACTCGCTTATTACACCAGTGTGCGGTCACTGGTTTGCTCCAAAGCCTATCGGCTGTACTATCCTGTGTTGGTCCCAGCGTGCGGACGCTGGTTTGCTCCAAAGCCTTGCGGCTATACAAACTCGCTTGTTACACCAGTGTGCAGTCACTGGTTTGCTCCAAAGCCTATCAGCTATACAATTCTGTGTTAGTCCCAGCGTGCGGACGCTGGTTTGCTCCAAAGCCTTGCGGCTATACAAACTCGCTTGTTACACCAGTGTGCGGTCACTGGTTTGCTCCAAAGCCTATCAGCTATACAATTCTGTGTTAGTCCCAGCGTGCGGACGCTGGTTTGCTCCAAAGCCTTGCGGCTAGACAAACTCGCTTGTTACACCAGTGTGCGGTCACTGGTTTGCTCCAAAGCCTATCGGCTATACAATCCTGTGTTAGTCCCAGCGTGCGGACGTTGGTTTGCTCCAAAGCCTTGCGGCTAGACAAACTCGCTTATTACACCAGTGTGCGGTCACTGGTTTGCTCCAAAGCCTATCGGCTGTACTATCCTGTGTTGGTCCCAGCGTGCGGACGCTGGTTTGCTCCAAAGCCTTGCGGCTATACAAACTCACTTGTTACACCAGTGTGCGGTCACTGGTTTGCTCCAAAGCCTATCAGCTATACAATTCTGTGTTGGTCCCAGCGTGCGGACGCTGGTTTGCTCCAAAGCCTTGCGGCTATACAAACTCGCTTGTTACACCAGTGTGCGGTCACTGGTTTGCTCCAAAGCCTATCAGCTATACAATTCTGTGTTGGTTCCAGCGTGCGGACGCTGGTTTGCTCCTAAGCCTTACGGCTATACTAACTCGCTTGTTACACCAGTGTGCGGTCACTGGTTTGCTCCTAAGCCTATCGGCTATACAATTCAGTGTTGGTCCCATCGTGCGGACGCTGGTTTGCTCCAAAGCCTTGCGGCTTTACGATTCCCCTGTTAGTCTCAGTGTGTGTACACTGGGTTGCTTACGATCCTGTCAATTTGCCATTACCATCTGACTGCTGCTACTATCTCTGGGCTGCCCTGCCCGGTATTGGTAAGGCCGGTAGAACCTTTTGCCACATTCCATCTGAGGTTGCCTTACCCGGTATTGGCAGGGCCGGTAGAGCCTACATTATGAATCTATTGAGGCTGCCTTGCCCGGTAATTTGTTAAGGCCGGTAGAACCGTTATGCGATTCCATCTGCAGGTTTCCTTACCCGGTATTGGCAAGGCCGGTAGAGCCTAACATTCTATTACTTCAGACTATCCTGTCCGGTATATTGACAGGACCGGTAGAGTCTGCCTTCTGTCTTGTTATATTCTGAATATATCTGTATGTATGTGATTGCCATCCTACGTTATCAATTTATTATTTCAATAAAATTGATTTTTACCTAACTTGTGTCTGAGAGTCATAATAAACCGTGACAGTACGAAAGGGCCATGACCTCAGACAGCAAAGGTGAAGGTAATGCACAGAATATCCATTGGAGGATGGATGTGCACGAGCAACGTTTGGATCAGTTGGCAGTTGCAATTCAAATGATCCTTGAACGCACGGTACTTACTGACAAATCTAGCTCTAGCCCGGTGGTCTCGCCAAGTCAGACACCGGAGAGTGATACCAGACCCCTAGGGGGCACTGTTAAAGGGTTAACGGCTTCTGCACCCTTGCCGCTAAGATACGATGGTGACCCTAGTCTCTGCAGAGGGTTCATCAACCAACTCGAGATTTTTATGGAATTGACGGCACACGCATTTCCCAATGATCATAGTAAGGTGGGGTTTACAATATCTTTGCTCACTGGCAGAGCTTTGGCTTGGGCTAACCCCTTGTGGGAGAATGCTAAACCTTGTACTAAAAACTTTAGAGAATTTGTGCAATCCTTCCGACGAGTGTTTGAGCCTCCTGGTAGAACCACCTCTGCTGCCAAACGCCTTATGGAGATACATCAGGGCAGGCATACAGTAGGCGACTACGCCATCGAATTCCGCACATTGGCAGCAGAGGTAGGTTGGAATAACGAGGCATTATTGGCAGCTTTTTCTCAAGGCCTGAATGACCACATTAAGGACGAAATCGCTGCTAAAGATCTACCTATTGATCTAGATGACTACATTGAATATGTTATGATAATTGACTCCAGAATACGTGAGAGATCAATTGCCAGAGATCGTAAGTTACGATCAAAGAATTATGAGCCTAGTGGCATGTTTTGCCCACCCATCCCTCCCCTGGCATTGAAGTCTAGTGAACCTGTACGGAAGACAAGTGAACCTATGCAAATAGGCTTCACTAGACTAACCAAGGCTGAGAGACTTTATCGCAGAAGACAAGGGTTGTGTTTATACTGCGGAAAAAAGGGCATTTGCTAAATTCCTGTCCGGTACGTCCGGGAAACGCACACACCTAGGGTACCTTGGGGGACAGGCCCTAGGTGGTGTACAATCGTCCCCAGTGTCGGGCACAATGAAACCCACCATACAGGTGGTACTATCTTGGGCACAACGCTCTGTGGAGGTTTTGGCCTTGGTTGACTCTGGTGCAGCAGGGTATTTTATGGATAATACCTTTGCTGAATTGCACGGAGTTCCACGCATTGAAAGAGAAAATCCCTTGACTATTGAAGCGATTGATGGCAGACCCTTAGAACCGCCTCAGGTTATGTTTGAAACTATGCCACTGTCTATGACTATTGGGGCACTTCACAGAGAAGAGCAGCAGTTTCAACTGATTAATTCTCTGCACCATGCGGTAATATTGGGCTTTCCGTGGTTACAGTTACATAACCCACAATTTGATTGGAAAAAGTGTGAAATTGCTGCTTGGTCCCAGTTTTGTATGGACAAGTGCGTCATCCAGCCTGTTAAGGTCCTGTGCACCTCCTCGGCTATACCGGATGTGTACCAACAGTTTGGCGATGTTTTTAGCAAAGGAGAGGCCAGTTTGCTACCTCAGCATAGACCTTATAATTGTTGCATCGAATTGCAGCCTGGGGCAGTACCTCCGAAAGGACGCACTTATCCATTATCTTGTGAGGAAAATAAGGCTATGGAGGATTACATTTCTGATGCCCTTGCTAGAGGGATCATACGAAAATCTACCTCTCCAGCTGGGGCTGGGTTCTTTTTTGTAAAAAAGAAAAATGGCGAATTAAGACCATGCATTGACTACCGGGGCTTGAATAAACTAATGGCAAAAAACGCATACCCAATACCACTCATCACCGAGCTTTTTGACAGGCTTAAGAGCGCTTCGATTTTTACCAAATTGGACCTACGGGCCGCTTACAATCTGGTGCGCATTCGAGCAGGTGATGAGTGGAAAACTGCCTTTAATACTCGAGCTGGGCACTACGAGTATCTTGTAATGCCATTTGGGCTATGTAATGCCCCCGCAGTTTTCCAGGAACTGATAAACGATGTGCTGAGAGATATGTTACAGACATGTGTTGTGGTTTATCTGGACGATATATTGATTTACTCTCAAGACATGGCACAGCACATCAAAGATGTATCCGCAGTATTGCTACGACTCCGTGAGAACAAATTATTTTGTAAACTGGAAAAATGTGACTTTCATAGAACCAGTGTGCCATTCTTGGGGTTCATAATTGGCAGTGATGGCATTGCCATGGACAAGGATAAGTTGTCAGCTGTCTTACAATGGCCAAAACCCAAGGGGCTTAAAGCCATACAGCGTTTCCTGGGTTTCGCTAATTATTATAGGCGGTTTATTAAGAACTTTTCTTCCATTGTTAAACCTTTGTCCGATCTTACGCACAAGGGCGCTAATCCTTCTTGTTGGACGGTATCTGCTGAGAATGCCTTTGAGAATTTGAAGCTGGCATTTGCTGCGGCTCCTGTGTTATCCCACCCCAATCCTCTACTTCCATTTACGTTAGAGGTGGATGCCTCAGATATTGGGGTTGGGGCAGTACTTTCGCAACGACACGAGAAAGGTGGTACTCTCAGACCTTGTGGGTTTTTCTCTAAGAAGTTGACTGTCACTCAAGGCCACTATGAGATAGGTGACAAAGAATTATTGGCCATTATCCTCGCTCTTAAGGAGTGGCGTCATTTGCTTGAAGGTACCAAGATTCCCGTATTAATCCTAACAGATCATAAAAATCTGACTTATCTCTCAGAGGCCAAGAGATTGTCCTCCCGTCAGGCCAGGTGGGCACTGTTCCTGTCTCGATTTAATTTCATTGTATCATACTTACCGGGGTCAAAGAATATCAGGGCGGATGCACTGTCAAGACAATTTGAGGCCGACAGTGACAGAGTGGAAGCACCAGCACCCATCATCCAACCTGATAGAATACTGGCTACTATACGCACGAGTATCACTTCTCCTTTAGGGGAGGAGATCCTGGCCTCTCAGGGGTCCACTCCCCATGAAACTCCAGTGGGCAAATGTTTTGTCGATGAACCATTTCGTACTAGGCTGCTTGAAACCTACCATTCCTCTAAGGCTGCGGGACATATTGGTAGAGACCAATTGTTATGGTCCCTTTCTCAGTTATTTTGGTGGACCTCCATGAGAAACGATTGTGCCGAATTTACGAATGCCTGTGCCACCTGTGCCCGCGCTAAGACCCCGAGACATCTCCCTGTGGGCTTGCTTCAACCGGTGCCTAATGGCGAACGCCCCTGGTCTCATGTTTCCACTGATTTTATGGAAGTGTTGCCTATGTCCAAGGGGTACTCCTTTATATTCATGGTGGTGGACAGGTTTTCTAAAATGGCTCATTTCATGCCCCTCCGTGGTCTTCCTTCAGCGAAGGAATTGGCAATGGTGTTCGCCAGAGAAGTATTCCGGTTGCATGGAGTGCCTAGGGTACTGGTGTCTGACAGGGGGAGCCAGTTTGTGTCTAGATTTTGGAGGGCATTTTACCAACAGATGGGCATACAGCTGTCCTTCTCCTCTGCCTACCATCCCCAGACCAATGGAGCCGCTGAACGAGCTAATCAGGGCTTGGAACAATTTCTCCGTTGTTTCGTTACTGACCATCATGATAATTGGTCCGACTTGTTGCCTTGGGCAGAGTTCGCCAGGAACTGTGCGGTCAATTCTTCATCTGGGAGTTCTCCATTTCTGATTAATTATGGGTTCCAGCCCTGTTTACTTCCAGACTCATTTCAGACGCAACAGATTCCAGCTCTGGATGAGCATATCGAGCAACTCCGTTCCACATGGGCACAAGTTCAGAGGGCACTTGGTCAGTCATTTCAGCGTCATCAGTGCCATGCTAATCGCAGAAGGCTTCCAGCGGTTTCCTTTCAGGTTGGGGATAGAGTATGGCTTTCCTCCAGAAATCTCAAGCTGCAGGTTCCGTCTAATAAGTTGGCTCCTCGGTTTATTGGTCCATACAGAGTTATTCGCAAAATTAACCCTGTCTCCTATGCACTAGACCTACCTGCATCCATGCGTATCCATAATGTGTTCCATGTGTCCCTTCTTAAGCCTCTGGTTTGCAATCGCTATACTACCACACCTGTGGTGCCAGGATCTGTTGAGGTCGAGGGCCAGGAGGAGTACGAGGTTCAGAGCATTATTGATTCCCGTAGGCTTAGAGGAAGGGTACAGTACCTGGTACATTGGAAAGGGTATGGTCCTGAGGATCGATCATGGGTGGATAGTACGGACCTTCATGCACCTAGGCTAACTAGGGCCTTTCATGCCAATTACCCACAGAAACCTAGACCCTATTCTAGGAGAGGTAGGGGGCTTCTATTGGCTGTCTGCAGATAGCCCGCCTCTTATTGCCTATTTAAACCTGGACTGGGCACCCTTTGAGTGCCCTTTCGTGTTGTTTCTGACCTTCTTGCTATCACTATGCCAGTGATAGCTGGGCCTCTGTTCCAGTGTTCCTGAGTTCCTGATCTCATGTGTTCCTGAGTTCCTGATCTCTACTGTTCCAGTGTTTCCTGCATGCTGAAGTACTTCCAGTCCTGGTTCCGGCCTAGTCTCTGGTGTTGCAGTTCCTGCTGAACTTCTTCTCTGCTGTTTCCTGACCTGACTGATCGTTGCTGGTTCCTGTCATCGCATCGCCTGTCTCCTGTATCCTGGCGACCTCCTGCCTGGTCGCGTCGGCGACATTGCTTGTTACTCCAGTGTGCGGTCACTGGTTTGCTCCACAGCCTATCGACTGTACTATCCTGTGTTGGTCCCAGCGTGCGGACGCTGGTTTGCTCCAAAGCCTTGCGGCTATACAAACTCGCTTGTTACACCAGTGTGCGGTCACTGGTTTGCTCCAAAGCCTATCGACTGTACTATCCTGTGTTGGTCCCAGCGTGCGGACGCTGGTTTGCTCCAAAGCCTTGCGGCTATACAAACTCGCTTGTTACACCAGTGTGCGGTCACTGGTTTGCTCCAAAGCCTATCGGCTATACAATCCTGTGTTAGTCCCAGCGTGCGGACGTTGGTTTGCTCCAAAGCCTTGCGGCTAGACAAACTCGCTTATTACACCAGTGTGCGGTCACTGGTTTGCTCCAAAGCCTATCGGCTGTACTATCCTGTGTTGGTCCCAGCGTGCGGACGCTGGTTTGCTCCAAAGCCTTGCGGCTATACAAACTCGCTTGTTACACCAGTGTGCGGTCACTGGTTTGCTCCAAAGCCTATCAGCTATACAATTCTGTGTTAGTCCCAGCGTGCGGACGCTGGTTTGCTCCAAAGCCTTGCGGCTATACAAACTCGCTTGTTACACCAGTGTGCGGTCACTGGTTTGCTCCAAAGCCTATCAGCTATACAATTCTGTGTTAGTCCCAGCGTGCGGACGCTGGTTTGCTCCAAAGCCTTGCAGCTATACAAACTCGCTTGTTACAACAGTGTGCGGTCACTGGTTTGCTCCAAAGCCTATCTGCTATACAATTCTGTGTTAGTCCCAGCGTGCGGACGCTGGTTTGCTCCAAAGCCTTGCGGCTATACAAACTCGCTTGTTACACCAGTGTGCGGTCACTGGTTTGCTCCAAAGCCTATCAGCTATACAATTCTGTGTTGGTCCCAGCGTGCGGACGCTGGTTTGCTCCTAAGCCTTACGGCTATACTAACTCGCTTGTTACACCAGTGTGCGGTCACTGGTTTGCTCCTAAGCCTATCGGCTATACAATTCAGTGTTGGTCCCAGCGTGCGGACGCTGGTTTGCTCCAAAGCCTTGCGGCTTTACGATTCCCCTGTTAGTCTCAGTGTGTGTACACTGGGTTGCTTACGATCCTGTCAATTTGCCATTACCATCTGACTGCTGCTACTATCTCTGGGCTGCCCTGCCCGGTATTGGTAAGGCCGGTAGAACCTTTTGCCACATTCCATCTGAGGTTGCCTTACCCGGTATTGGCAGAGCCGGTAGAGCCTACATTATGAATCTATTGAGGCTGCTTTGCCCAGTAATTTGGTAAGGCCGGTAGAACCGTTATGCGATTCCATCTGCAGGTTTCCTTACCCGGTATTGGCAAGGCCGGTAGAGCCTAACATTCTATTACTTCAGACTGTCCTGTCCGGTATATTGACAGGACCAGTAGAGTCTGCCTTCTGTCTTGTTATATTCTGAATATATCTGTATGTATGTGATTGCCATCCTACGTTATCAATTTATTATTTCAATAAAATTGATTTTTACCTAACTTGTGTCTGAGAGTCATAATAAACCGTGACATACTACTACTTACACCAACCACATCAGGTTCAGCTGCAGTGTCTTCCTCCTCAATCTCACAGTCACTAGTAATATCAGGATATTGTTGATTACCCCCTCCTTCACTCCTAGCGCTAACAAGCTGCTGGACCTTAGTAGCAGTAGTACTAGCACTGGCAAGACTGCTTGGGAATGGCAAGTGTGATTTAGGGTCCCTTGCTGTCACACTTGGCATCATCTTCTCCTTCACCCCCTGCATCTTACAAGAAACACTAGCAGCAGGCAAAATATTGGTGGCAGCAGGTTCAGCACTAGCAGCAGGTTCAGAACTGGCAGCTGGTACAACACTAGTGCCTGCAGGTATAGCAAAGGTGGCACTGGAAGCAGGGGCAGCACATCTGGCAGCAGGTACAACACTAGTGGTTGCAGGTACAGCAAAGGTGGCACTGGCAGCAGAGGCAGCATGTACAACATTAGTGGCACCATGTCTGGCAGCAGGTACAACACTAGTGGCTGCAGGTACAGCAATGGTGGCACTGGCAGCAGGGGCAGTATGTCTTGCAGCAAGCACAGGCAGCTGACCTGTCCTAGTACTACCCTTTTCTCTCTCCTTTCCCATTCCCTTTTATCCCTTCCTTCCCATTCCTTTTTCTCCCTTCCTTCTCTTTTCTCCCTACCTTCTCATTAAATTCCTCAAGATCCCTTGGGGTGATTTAGGGGGACTGAACAGCATTGGTTCAGTACTGCTGGTCACTTCCTCCTCCTCCTCAGACTCAGTGGACACATAATAAGGGTCCTTCCAGTTCCTCTTTTTGCTGCTCATAGGGATAGGAGTCACTATCAGCCTCTCCTGAATCGATTTTTGCAAAATATCACAGCAGAACAGCACAACACGTCTATCTCGCTCTGTAGCTGCTTCTAGATATTGGCCAATGGGCAAAAGATGCAAAAATTTTAAGCATTAGTTTTAAAGTGGAATTTCCAGTGAAAAAGCAGAAATTTTCAAAGTTTAATTTTTTAGGTGCAATATCACAGTGGCCTGAAGTTGTACAGTGGCACTGTTGCTACACGATGCTATGGACAGCTCTGGTCCTGGGACCATAAATCTCCATAGGATGGTGTAGCAACAGCGCCACTGTACAATTTCAGGCCACTGTGATATTGCACCTAAAAAAATTCAACATTGAAAATTAATAACTTTTGAATGAAACACCTTTCAGCAGTGGGAGTACTCTTGTTTTACTCAGGGGGATAAACCCTACAACATATATTTTTTTACATTTTAAGTATTACTATCCCTTTAATAGAGACAATGGTCAAGATAGTTTGGAGCATATTCAATTTTCTTTGCATAGGTTTAACACATACATTGTAGAATTTAAGTTCTAGTTTCTATTTAATATATTTTGAGTAATTTATTTTCCTTTGAGAGACATTCTATCTTCAGAAGTGTGAAAAAACAATAGAAAAATTAACATATGCTGCTGTTCAGATTGTGGAATATCTGAAAAATAATTCTTGTGATCTCAGCTGCACTTATACTCTTCATGAGACTGACATTCACTTGGGGAATCTCAAACTGTCTACTCCATGTCTGGACAATAGGAATGGTTGAAAATTTTCACTTCATGCCAAAATAGGTGAAAATGGCTTGGTGAATAATTTCCAGAAAAAAGTGCAGGTCTTTTTAAATCAGTGGGAAGAAAACATTTTCCCCACCACATGAAAGTTTTCTCTACTTTTCCTGCAGGCATATAAAAGGGTGTGAAGCTTTAACAGCATGTCATTCTGTTTTTGTGAGAAGAAAAAGCAGCAAGTTTTTGAGCTAGAAAAGACAGAGAAATAAAGGGCGATTAAAGCTTAGTTTAGTTCTCTGTATTAGGGGAATCTGCAGGCACTCTGGGGTAGGAATGGGTGAACATTTTTTACCTCAAACTAAAATCGGCTTGGCAAAAAATATTCCACGAAAATAACCGTTTTTTTCTGCTTTTTCCTGTTTTTTTTCGCCTAGCTCATTGCATTGAAATTAATGGGTAGAAATTTTTTTCTCCACCTCATGAAAGTTTTCAACAGTCATATAAAAGGCTGTCAGGCTCTCACAGCATACCATTCTGTGTTTGTGAGAGGAGAGAGCAGCATATTTTTGAGCTAAAGGAGATAGGCAAATAAAGGGGTATTGAAGCTTAGTTTAGGGAGTTATTTAGGTAGGACATTTGTTCTCTGTAGTAGGGGAGTCTGGGGGCACAATGGGGAGAAGAAGGGAGGAAGGAGGTTGACCAAAATACCCCAAAATTTGGTGTGACTGACTGGCAAGACACAGGCAGCTGGGGTCCAAATTGCTTACTGATTTTACTTTTATTTTCTCTGTGTTGGGGAAGTCTGGGGAAAGAAGTTGTTGATTTTGTTTTTTTAGATATATATATATCTTTTTTGGGACATCTTAAAAAAAATAAAAAACAATTAAACAAATAAATATATTAGACAGCTGACTGTGAGCTCTGTGACTGAGGCAGACTTGATAGACAGCAGACGACATTGAGAATTTTGTTGAGAGTCAAGGCAAGAGATCACACACCATCAGTTGTGTACTGTAGAGAGTAAAAACACACACAGTAATGTCTAGCAAATGCACAAGAGAGAGGGGGAAAGGTGGAGGAAGTTTAGGGGAGTGGGAGTAAAGTGTTAATGCAAAAACTGACTGCAGCAATTGTTGCTGTAGCATGTGCAATAAATGATTGTGATCCCTCTCCTCCTGGGGTGGATGCAGTTTGTCAAGGTTCCACCAATCACACCACACCAGTCCCCCACTACCACTACCATACACATCTGGCACATTGTAGGTTGTACTTTATTTTTCTTAATCACTTGACATACTCATGAATACATTCCAGTGTCACTTAAGCAGGAAGTAAGAGTTGTGGGCAAAGGACAAAGGCACATTGCATGCTAACATTTTTCAAGGTATATGATGCTGTAGGACTCACAACTTTGACTTCCAGCTACTTATTTCTTCACTACAGCCCTCAGAAGAAGTAATATTGTGCTGGGAAATGTTGCACCATATTGAACATAGTAAAAAAAAAAGTGTTGGAACAGGAAAATGTGTTGGAATAGGAAGCAAATGTGTTTTATTATAATATGCGAAAAATGTGTTAGAATAGGAGAATAATGTGATGGAATAAGCAAAACATTTGCTGGAATAGGTGAAAAGGAGCAACATTTTGCTTTGGGGAAAAAGAGAAAACTTTAATGGAAAAAGCGAAAAATCGGTCGTTTTTCGTGAAAAGTCATGCAGGAAATTTTTCTCACTTTTTTCCCACTCCTACCAGTGTGCAGGATGCCTACAGTCATGCTAGTGTTGTGCTGAGAGGGTTCCGGTAGGGAGTGGAGTAGGGCATTGGGGGAGATAAATGAAAACTTTTCTCACTTTTTACCCATCTGTAGAGGGTAACCATGTTATAATTGAGGTTTACAGGAAGCCACATCCATGAAATTCTTTATTACAAGCCACATCTGCCCAGTGCCCATGCCAGATGCAGTTTTTCAATTTATGACATAACAGTTCCAATGGTAATTTTAGTATAACTAGTTTTGCTGAGAGATGATAACCCTCAGAGGTCCTTGAATATGTTTTCGAGTTTGGAACCCAGATCTTTGAGAGCCTCAAACAGAGAGTACGTTTACACCAATTAAGACAGAGATATTCTCTGTTTTGTTACTACCTACAGGGATGAGTATGGATGTGTGAGGTGATACCTTCTAATTTTGGAGGTAAATCCTCATCTGTCATCTGTCATCTAGAAGGGGGTTCAGTTTGTTACCAGATGATTAACCACTCTAGGTAATTCAGTTTTACCCAAAATGCTTGTCAGGGAACCAAGCCACTGGCTTGGCTCAATATCCAAAGATGCATCAAAGTATGTGGGGCATCTGATTGTAATGTGTATGATTTTTTCTGTGCGACTGAGAAGAATGAATTCGGCTAAACATTTTAAGTATTATCATGCGCAGAATCACAAAACCAAGACCGACTCCAATGCTTAAAGAAACTGGAGACATATTTAATGACTGAATTAAAAACTTTGAATCTTAGCGGTCTAAATATTGACATACTCCTAGGTGCCTTCATACACACATAATGTTTTGAGGTCTGGGGACAGCTATGTTTGTATAGTTATATGATCTGGACTGGAGGTTTTTCTCTTTTTTTCTACTTCTTTTAATTCTTTGGAGAGGTATAATTAACATGATGTAAAAAGGAGGATGCATTTTCAGGATCTATAGAGATTTAGTACATATATTAAGACAGATATCCCTAAATAAGAGTCAGTGCACTGGGCAATATTAATACATAGATGGACTATATTAAATGATAACTAGTGATGAGCGAGCACCCCAATGCTCGGGTGTTCGGGTGCTCTGACCGAGCGCCCCCGGAGGCTCGAGTGCTCGGCCGAGCACCCGAGCCCCATTGAAGTCAATGGGAGGACTCGAGCATTACGCCAGGCACCCCCTGCTCTGATGAGTGGAGGGTGCCTGGTCCATAGGAAAAGGGCAGAAAAGGATGGAAACACCACAGAAATGGTTCAGGGACAGCATAGGGAGGATGTCTGGATGCATCTTGGACTCCAACATCGCTGCTGGGAACGATCTTTCGCCCGTAGTACGCCATTTTTACAGACTGACCATAAAACACACAAAAAGGAAAATAAAAACGACTTTAGGCGAAAAATTGTTACCAAACAATATTTGCTGTATATTTACTTGTATATTATCTGCAAATTATCCCAAAAATTTCCTTGATTTTCTGAAGTGAGGCCATGATTAAGAGGGAAACGTGCGCAGAGGCAAATTATCCCAAAAATTTCCTTGATTTTCTGAAGTGAGGCCATGATTAAGAGGGAAACGTGCGCAGAGGCAAATTATCCCAAAAATTTCCTTGATTTTCTGAAGTGAGGCCATGATTAAGAGGGAAACGTGCGCAGAGGCAAATTCTCCCAAAAATTTCCTTGATTTTCTGAAGTGAGGCCATGATTAAGAGGGAAACGTGCGCAGAGGCAAATTATCCCAAAAATGTCCTTGATTTTCTGAAGTGAGGCCATGATTAAGAGGGAAACGTGCGCAGAGGCAAATTCTCCCAAAAATTTCCTTGATTTTCTGAAGTGAGGCCATGATTAAAAGGGAAACGTGCGCAGAGGCAAATTCTCCCAAAAATTTCCTTGATTTTATTGAACTGAGGCCATTATTAAGAGGGAAACGTGCGCTGAGCTGACCATCTAAAACATTATGGGTGAGGGTCTGCTGCAGAGCTGACCATCCTAAACATTATATGCGAAGGCCCGCTAGTGAGCTGACGCTATAAAACATTATATGAGAGGGCCCGTTAGAGAGCTGACCCAATAAAACATTATATGAGAAGGCCCGCTGGTGAGCTGACCTATATAAAAATTGTCAAACAGGGCCCGCTGGTGAGCTGGCCCTATATAAAAATTATATCACAGGGCCCGCTGGTTAGCTGGCCCTATATAAAAATTATAGCACAGGGCATATGGAAGAGGAGGAGGAGGATGAGAAGATTAAGAGTCAACCATATACCCGTTTTTTGGGTGGAAGGGGTGAATGGGAATACAGAGTATTCCCATCATTGTAAATAACATATATAAAGTGAGTTTATGTTCCCCCGGGGCTTTCCTCCAGTGGAGTGGAGAAGTCAGGGGAAATCCAGGCCTTGTTCATTTTTATAAGTGTCAACCTATCAGCATTGTCGGTGGAAAGGCGGATACGCTTATCTGTTATGATGCCACCAGCAGCACTAAATACCCGCTCAGACAGAACGCTGGCGGCAGGGCAGGCCAGCACCTCCAAGGCGTAGAGTGCCAGTTCATACCACGTGTCCAGCTTGGACACCCAGTAGTTGTAAGGCACAGAGGGATCATTGAGGACGCTGACACGGTCTGCTACGTACTCCTTCACCATCTTCCAAAACTTTTCCCTCCTTGTGACACTAGGCTGCGCATCAGGGTGAGGGTGCTGGCGGGGTGTCATGAAGGTGTCCCACGCCTTGGAGAGTGTTGCCCTGCCTTTGTCGGAACTGCTGTGTGCTCCCCTTTTCTCCCCTTCTCGGTTGGCCAAGGTAGCACGTACTTTGCCGCCAGTGTTGTCAGATGGAAAATTTTGGAGCAATTTTTCAACAAGAACCTTCTGGTATTGCACCATTTTGCTTGTCCTCTCCACCGGAGGAATGAGAGATGAGAAATTCTCTTTGTAGCGGGGGTCCAGAAGGGTGAACACCCAGTAATCCGTGTTGTCTAAAATGCGTACAACGCGTGGGTCACGGGAAAGGCAGCCTAACATAAAGTCAGCCATGTGTGCCAGAGTACCAACAGGCAAGATTTCGCTGTCCTCACCAGGAGGATGACTCTCAATCTCCTCATCCTCTTCCTCCTCTTCTGCCCACCCACGCTGAAGAGATGGAACTAAAGTTCCATGGCTACCCTCTGTAGCGGAGGCAACCGTGTCTTCCTCCTCCTCCTCCTCCTCCGCCTCCTCCAATTGTCGCTGAGAAGACGAAGTGAGGGTGCTCTGGCTATCACCTTGTGTAAGCTCTTCCTCCCCCATTTCCACCTCTTCCACATGCAAAGCGTCGGTTTTAATTGTGAGCACCGAGCGTTTCAGTAGACACAGAAGTGGGATGGTTACACTGATAATAGCGTTATCGCCGCTCACCATCTGTGTCGATTCCTCAAAATTGCGTAAAACCTCGCAGAGGTCTGACATCCATTCTCACTCCTCACTTCTGATTACAGGAAGTTGAACGGAGAGGCGACGACCGTGTAACAGCTGGTACTCCACTACTGCCCTCTGCTGCTCACAAAGCCGGGCCAACATGTGGAAGGTGGAGTTCCAGCGCGTGCTCACGTCACACAGCAGCCGGTGAGCTGGCAATTGTAAGCGCTGCTGCAGCTTCAACAGGCCGGCCGAAGCTGTAGATGACTTACGGAAATGTGCACACACGCGGCGCACCTTGGTCAAGAGATCATGCACATTGGGGTAGGTTTTTAGAAATCGCTGAACCACTAAATTAAATACATGCGCTAGGCATGGTACGTGTGTGAGCTTGCCGAGCTCCAAAGCCGCCACCAAGTTACGCCCATTATCACACACAACCATGCCTGGTTGCAGGTTGAGTGGCGAGAGCCACTGCTCGGTTTGGTGACTAATCCCCTGCAACAGCTCTGAGGCCGTGTGCTGTTTGTCCCCAAGGCAGATCAGCTTCAGCACGGCCTGTTGACGCTTCCCCACTGCAGTGCTACACTGCTTCCAGCTACTGGCTGATGGGGGAGTGGCGCTGCGTGTAGAGAATTCGGAGGTGGAAACGGAGGAGGAGGAGCCAATAACGTAGGTGCTGGCGGAAACCCTGATGGAGGTAGGGCCCGCAATCCTTGGCGTGGGTAGCACCCGTGCCATCCCAGGGTCCGAGTCGCTCCCAGCCTCCACGACATTCACCCAGTGTGCCGTCAGGGAAATGTAGCGTCCCTGGCCACAAGCACTTGTCCATGTGTCAGTCGTTAAGTGGACCTTCCCAGTAACTGCGTTGGTCAGGGCACGGGTGATGTTACGGGACACATGGTGGTGTAATGCGGGGATGGCACACCGGGAAAAGTAGTGGCGGCTGGGGACCGCGTACCGAGGGACAGCTGCTGCCATCAGGCTGCGGAAGGACTCAGTGTCCACAAGCCTAAATGGCAGCATTTCGATGGCCAGTAATTTGGAAAGGTGTGAGGTTAGTGCTATGGCCTGTGGGTGGGTGGCTGGGTATTTTCGCTTGCGCTCAAATGCCTGGGGTAACGACATTTGGACGCTGTGCTGGGACAGGGAAGTGGATGTGGTCGCTGATGGTGCTTCAGATGGTACAGGTGCAGGGCGGGAGGTATGCGGGCCTGCGCCTTCGACAGGCGATTGGCCGGCACCGAAAACAGGGGAAGAGGAGGCAGTGGTGTGGCCTGCAGACACAGATGGGCGATCCAGGCGTTCCTCCCACTTATTACGGTGCTTGGATGCCATGTGTAGGATCATGCTGGTGGTGGTGAGGTTTCTAGTGTTCATGCCTCGGCTCATTCTGGTGTGGCACAGGTTGCAAACTACAATTCTTTTGTCGTCCGCACTTTCCTTAAAAAAACGCCATACCGCGGAACACCTACCCTTTGGCAAGGTAGATTTACGCAAGGGGGTGCTCCGTGGAACATTTGCGGGCCGGTTTGGTGCGGTCCGCCTTCTTTCTGTAGCCACACCACTGCCTCTTCCAGCCTGTTGCGGTGCTGCAGATGGCTCACCCTCAGGACTGCTGTCATTGCTCGGCTCTACACCTTCCCAGGTGGGGTCAGTCACCTCATCGTCCACCAAGTCCTCCTCCACTTCCTCACTCTGATCATCCTCCTCATGTCTTGATCCCACCACATACTCAGTCATTGACAACTGTATAACATTCTCCTCAACAAGGTCTTGAGACGGTAATAGTGGTTGATTTAATGGCAACTGTGTCTCATCATCATCATCATCATCCACTACTTCCTTTGACCTTAAATGCCGTTCACATCTGTCATCTTCTTGTGATTGGGTACCCTCTAGAGGTTGTGAATCAGGGCACAAGATGTCATGTTCCTCTGCAAGCGTGCTTGGAGAGAGGGTCAAATGAAGGATTGGTGATGAGACGAGCTCCTCACTATATCCCAGTGTGGGATCACTTCTTTGACCAGACAGTGTATGGTGGGAGGAAGGATGATCAGAGTGAGGATTATGTTGACCAGACTCTTGGCTACTGAGAGTGGACTTGGTGGAAGACAGGGTGGTGCTTAACCGACTGGAAGCAGTATCAGCTGACATCCAACCGACCACCTGTTCGCAGTGGTCGGACCTCGAGAGTGATGTCCTGCGACGCCCTGTGAAATGAGACATGAAGCTAGGTATGGTGGATGTCTTTCTTTCTTGTGCTCTGGCACCAGGCACAGTTTCTCCGCGTCCTGACCCGCGCCCTGAACTATCAGGATCACGTCCACTTCCCCGTCCCTTTTTACCCGCCTTCTTCATCTTACACGGAATATGTGACTTTAATATTTGAGTTTGAAAACTTAACAGTATTTCTTCCTATTCTGCATCTGTGCAGAGTACACAGAATAGGCTGCTAAACTGCGGTGACACACACTGAATGGAATATGTGACTTTAATATTTTAGTTTGAAAACTTAACAGTATTTCTTCCTATTCTGCAACTGTGCACAGTACACAGAATGTGCTGCTAAACTGCGGCGAAGCACACTGAATGGAATATGTGACTTTGATATTTTAGTTTGAAGACTTAACAGTATTTCTTCCTATTCTGCAACTGTGCAGAGTACACAGAATAGGCTGCTAAACTGCGGTGACACACACTGAATGGAATATGTGACTTTAATATTTGAGTTTGAAAACTTAACAGTATTTCTTCCTATTCTGCAACTGTGCAGAGTACACAGAATAGGCTGCTAAACTGCGGTGACACACACTGAATGGAATATGTGACTTTAATATTTTAGTTTGAAAACTTAACAGTATTTCTTCCTATTCTGCAACTGTGCAGAGTACACAGAATAGGCTGCTAAACTGCGGTGACACACACTGAATGGAATATGTGACTTTAATATTTTAGTTTGAAAACTTAACAGTATTTCTTCCTATTCTGCAACTGTGCAGAGTACACAGAATAGGCTGCTAAACTGCGGCGAAGCACACTGAATGGAATATGTGACTTTGATATTTTAGTTTGAAGACTTAACAGTATTTCTTCCTATTCTGCAACTCTGCACAGTACACAGAATGTGCTGCTAAACTGCGGCGAAGCACACTGAATGGAATATGTGACTTTGATATTTTAGTTTGAAGACTTAACAGTATTTCTTCCTATTCTGCAACTCTGCACAGTACACAGAATGTGCTGCTAAACTGCGGCGAAGCACACTGAATGGAATATGTGACTTTGATATTTTAGTTTGAAGACTTAACAGTATTTCTTCCTATTCTGCAACTCTGCACAGTACACAGAATGTGCTGCTAAACTGCGGCGAAGCACACTGAATGGAATATGTGACTTTGATATTTTAGTTTGAAGACTTAACAGTATTTCTTCCTATTCTGCAACTCTGCACAGTACACAGAATGTGCTGATAAACTGCGGTGACGCACACTGAATGGAATATGTGACTTTGATATTTTAGTTTGAAGACTTAACAGAATGTGCTCTAATCTGCAACTTTGCACACTAAACAGAATGTGCTCTAATCTGCAACTTTGCACACTAAACAGAATGTGCTCTAATCTGCAACTTTGCACACTAAACAGAATGTGCTCTAATCTGCAACTTTGCACACTAAACAGAATATATGTTTTTTTTTTTTTTTTCCCCACACACAAAATAACCTGCTGCCCCCACACACAGTAGTCCTAAAAAGGACTTTTGGTTCTTTTTTTTTCACAATCGCTTTTTTTCTCCCTACACTGACTTTCCCTTCCTATCCTCATCTCTCCCTGGCTAAGACTGAGCCGAACTCGCTGGTCAGGTGCTATACAGCACCCGACCACGGGTTCTGGCCAGCCAATCAGTGTAATGCCAGCAGCCAACATGGCTGCTGGCATTACACTGATGTCAGAGCCTCCCTGCACGTTTATTGGCTGCGCAGCAGCCGCAAAACGTGCGGGGAGGAGACCCGAACATGGCGGGCGAGCACATGCGGTACTCGTACGAGTACCGCCATGTGCCGAGCAGAGCGATGCTCGAGCCGATCCGAGCATCGGCTGAGCATGCTCGCTCAACACTAATGATAACGTATGTGTCATGTCTGGTGGCTCACACGTGTCCCTAAAATATATATAGAGATTATGAGGAGGAAAAGGTTTTTCAGGCGAAGACGAATAATACAACAATAGAACTAAACTTGAAAGAGTTATAGATACATTGTCATGGAAAGGGTGATAGATACATTGATTAACCTCCAAGAGAAAGTGGTAGAGGCTAAAACAGTAAACAAATCTAAGAACTTTTAGGAGAGACGTGACTATTCCAATTTTTAAGTAGCAAATGGGCAGTAATGGTGGGTGAAAGGTCCCGTCGTGTTCCAGAGAAAAAATCAGCATAAACCACTCTGTTGCCCACTTTTTCATGGGAAAATCCAATTTAAATACAGTGATTAAAATCTTCACCTTTTTCACCCACTGGCAAAAATTCTTTACCATTTTTTCAATTGCTAGAAAGTTTTCACCTCTTGATTTTTCACATTTTTGCTATATAAATGTGGCATTTTCCATTAACTGAAAAACAATAGAAGCAGCTACAAAGCGAGAGATAGGGGGGCTTTGCTGCAAAACTGAGGCAGGAAAGGCTCATAGTAACTGCTATCACTATGAGCAAGTTTAAGAATAATAAAAGGAGGTGCCAGAAGGACCCTTATGTGCCCAGTGAGTCTGAGGAGAAGGAGGAAGTGAACACTACAGACCCAATGCAGACCAGCCCCCCCTGAATCACCCCTAGGGATCTTGGGGAAATTAATCTCAAGGGAGGAAGAATAGGGTAGTAGTGAGAGCAGGACAGGCTAGCTGCCTGTGACTGCTGCCAGACATGCTGTGCCTGCTGCCAGTGTTGCCCCTGCTGCCACTAGTGCTTTTCCTGCTGCCAGTGCTGAACCTGCTGCCAGTTCTGCTCCTGCTACCACCAGTGCTGTGCCTGCTGCCAGTGCTGAACCTGCTGCCAGTGATGGACCAGCTGCCTCCAGTGTGTCTTGTAATTCTCAAGAGGGGAGGAGAAGATGATGCAAAGTGTGACAACAAGGGACCCTAAGTCACACTTGTAATCTGCATGCAGTCCCACCACTAGTACTACTACTAAAAAGGTCTAGCAGCTTGTTAGTATTAGGAGTGAAAAGGGGGTGCTCATCATATTAATAGTGACTGTGATGAGAAGGAAGACTCAATGACTGAAACTGATGTGCTTTGTATTAGTGGAAGTAACATTTATGGTGAAGCAGCTGGTGGAACTAACGTTAGGGGACTGGTAGTGGAAGCAAGGTAGCGTGTCTAGACTAGTGGTCAAGGGAGCCTACACCATTCTCCTGACCCTGGGAGTCCCCTTCCCCTCTCAGTATTGTCCATGGGGAACAGGATCCTAAACTAGGTAGAATTGAAAGCAAGCAGCAATAATACCACCACCACCAGGAGCACAGATCAGCTGCCTGTGCCTGCTGCTAGTGCTGCCAGTCTGCCATTGTCAGGTCAACAAAAAATGGCAAGTGTGACATTAGGGGACCCTCTGTGACATTTCTCATCACCTCCTCCAACCTGTGAGATGTCTGTAATAGAGCTGCAGCAGAACGGAGGGACTGGAGGTGGTGATGATTGTGGAGAAGCTATTGTGGAAGAGACATTGATGGCCTTTTTAGCCCAAACTTAGAAGGAATGGGAGACAGGGATGGGGATGGGCATCACCACCACCAGCAGTGATCTTTTGGAATTTGCAACTGCACTAATTCCTGCTGCTGTTGAGTTGCAAGGGCAGCAGGATTTTGAGGAGCAGCAATACTCCTGGTCCTAGTTGCAGTGCTGAGGCAGTAGCAGCAACAGCAGCAACATCATCCTATGCCCCAGCCAATGAAGGTGAATGTGGAGGAGAAGAAGAAAAAGGCTAGTTTTCTCCACCTTTTCCCTCCCTCCTGAAGTCATGGGTATGGGACTATTTTTCGCTTGGGGTAGACACAACAGCCCTGATATCACACATGAAACACAGGCACCATGTTAAAGCCAAAAACCTGCCACATAAATGCAGCACTGCTGTTGCTGTATCCCCTGATTCTTCAGAAAGGCAACAAGATGTGAGGCAAAGATCAAAAAGGAGTAGAAGTAGAGAAATCCAGGCAGATGCTGGAAGCTCCACCTTCTTCTTCTAGGGTAACTACATCTTCTGCCAATCAACCTTGTTCATCGTTACCTCCCCCACCAAATGATAGCCACTCTGTAGAGGTTAGGATGTGGCAGTTCATGTCCCCCCATTGCATACTGTGTGGTGCACTGACCACACATTGCAGTGTGGTGGTGGAGAATTGCAAACCAGGGCATCAAGCTGTATCTGAGGAGATTCCGTCCCACAGAACATGCTAAGATGCTGGCAGGGAGGGATCATCAATACAATTAAACTGTAAAAAAAGTTGTCATGTGTCCTTAGCAGGTTCTGGACAAGGAGTATAGTGACAGTGGCAGTACTTGTTTTCTGGTGTCATGGTGTTTGGTGTTTTGCCCCAAGATGTTATTTACCACACCCACACACACACTGTGAAAATTGTAGTTTATAATGAGAGGCACAGTACCTGCTCTCAAGGGAAAAATTTCTATTCTAATAACAACACCCATGATTTTGGAGGAGGGGTAGGTGGAGACTAATTATTGCCCAAATTCATCTTTTCTCCACATAGCTTGGGGGCTAATTATTGTGCTGCTACTGCCTCAGATGCATCACTGGAGATAGTCGTTTCAAGTGGAAACTTCCATCACCCATGTTACTGATATTGTTGATCCCATTCCCTTTCAGCTGCCTAATCATCCTGTTGCTTAAACAACTCAGCAGCAGCAGAAGGGCAGCAGTTGCAAATTTCACAATTGCCAGTGGCCATTGGCCAACATGACCTGCTGGCACTAGGCCAGTAGGGCTTTTTTTCTTCTCATAGCTGGTGCTTTGAAAAAAATAATATAGAAAAAACCTATTTAAAAAATTGGGTGGGTTTGTTTCTAATAAGCCTAAGTCCTACAAATCAATGTTTCCTTAGGGCTTGTGCCAAATTAGCCTAAGTCCTACAAATCAATGTTTCTTCAAGGCTTGTGACTCTAGTAAGTCTAAGTCCTGCAAATCAATGTTTCCTCAGGCCTTGGCCTCTAACAACAAATCAAACAAATCATTGTCTACAAAAAACTCTATCAAGTCAAATATCAGTCCACCCCAGTGGCAGCTTATGTCAGGGGGTTCTTGTCTCTTTCACTTTACATACACATTTCTTATTTTATTGATGTATTTTTTTATGAATTGTTTCCCCCCAATACCAGTCAAGAACCCCCTCAAAATAAATACCATGTTCAACTGATTCTTTCTCCAGACTCCACCCACCAACACAGGCACCCTCCTCAGACACCCTTTTATACCATGTCTTATGGGGTTTTTTGAATTGTATTTTTTATTAACTGCACCGAAACCCAGTAGACAAACCCCCCCAAAAACATTTCTTGTTCAACTGATTCTTTCCCCGAATCCTACTGACATAGGCAACCTCATGCCCTTTTATACTATGCTTTTAATGTCATTAATTTCAATGGACTAAGCTAGGCGAAAAAAGCGGAAAATCTGCACTTTTCACAAGAAATTATTCGCAAAGCAGGAAATGCCATTATTAGCCGATTTCAGTTTGAGGCTAAATTTTTCACCCATCCCTAACAAAAATGAGGGTTAGCATTGGGAGTTGGTGGACAGAATCGATCTAAAGAACAAAGAAATATAAGAAGGAGCAAAAAACAGGGACAATTGGAGAGAGACTAGGGTTGATGGAGAAGAGAAATAGGGTGCAGGGGACATGATCTGTTCTCCACATCCATATTACCACAAATGAGATTTTCTGAAACCATCATTCTAAATAGCTCTCTCTCTCTTTTCTCTATCCTTTATGCTATTTAAAAAAGCTTTAACCACCGGTTCTGAGTGGTTAATTTCTAAGTACTGGGTTGAGACCCAAAGATCTTGATTGGTAATATATGGTGGTCTAGACTTTCATATCCCTTTATAACCTATAGATTCCTTTACTTTAGAGATAGTAATGTGCATGATAGTAATGACATGTACTTTTCTAAGTTTCCATAACATTGTAGTCTTCTACCCTCCCGCCCCTTTTTCCTATGTCACACTTCCCTCAGATTTGAAAGGAGGCCAGATATTTCCTCATGCTGACAAGATTGTCCCTCATTACGATCTGTCTGAACCGGCTTTCTGCTCTGAGAAGACTCTGCGTGACATAGTGAAAAGGGGCAGAAAGAAACTTTAAAATAAAATATCACGAAGACTATGTTATGGACACTTAGAAAGGTATACTTCTTTATAAAAATTATATTAAATAAACAACCTTTCCTGAATATGCACACATTGCTATTCCTCCAAACTTTTTACTTTTCTACGTAGAAAACTTGCCACTGTTTGTTTAGTTTAAAACTACTGAATTCTATCAGTCAAAGCCAGTTGAGGGATTAGCTTTAAAGTGTGGATGATTGCTTTCTCCATAATATAAGCAAAGCTGGACTAGGATAGAAAGGAGCAAATATAATATAAGCAAAGCTAGGCTATAAAAGGAATTTGGTTCTTGAAGAAAATTGATAGAGAAATTTGGCTCTCTGAAGATTTAATTTGTTATAATACATCACTACAACATACACAGGGAAATCACACCAGAGATATATCAAACACACACATTTTTATAATGAAGTAATAAGGGTTATTAGACTACAAATTGAGATATTTTTCTTCAGCTATTCCTTTTATTAGATCCATTTTCTTAAGATAAATGTTATTAAAGCAACCATTGTGAAAGTGCAATTTTAAATAATTAAAATGTAGTGATTGCAATGAAAGTGAGCATATCTTTATATACATGATATAGAATGTTTAATTAGATATTAACACACTTTGAACATTAAGATGTTTTAAAACCACATTCCCTTTTATTTTCACAATAACTATATGATTATAAATTTAATTCACAATGGAAAATATAATTTTGTAGTAATCACATTATAAAGTAAAATATAGGGGTGCTCTATTCAAACATCTTTGAATGCTTATCAGTTGATATCCATGAATTCAATCATATATATACTTTGATATCCTTGCAAATAGCAAATCTATTTGATACAAACAACATCTAATAGAAAAACATTTTATTTATTATTTAGGGAGAATGCCAAATAACACTTACCATGCTGTGTTATACTTTTGATGCAATTCTTCTTTTTAAAAGTTTTGTGATCAAACATATACAAAATCAATTCTCATATAAGAAAAAACTGCTTATACAATTTGGTATTAGCAAAAATAGCAAAAAAACCAACCAAATAAAGACAAAGGCAAGATTGTCCCTCATTGCGGTCTGTCCTGTCAAGCGACCGGCTTTCAGATCAGAGGAAAAGCAGCGTGACGTAGGGAAAAGGGGTGGAAGGAGGACACTTTAAAATAAAATAACAGGAAATCTACAATGTTATGGACACTAGAAATGTACACTTCATTATAAAAAAGTACACTGAGTAATCAACCTTACTTTAATATGCACACATTACTATCTCTTTAAAGTAAAGGGATCTATAGGTTATAAAAGGATATGAAAGTCTAGGCCATCATATTTCACCAGTCAAGATCTTTGGGGCTATTCCCAGTATTTATAAATTAACCACTCAAAACTGTTGGTTAAGATTGTACCTGTCTTACTTGAATATATATTACATATTACAGATGTCTAGTAATCGTTTCTCACATTCATGATGCGAAAAGTACATTTTGCTTCAGACAAGGAATTAATGTGTTCTCTCACTGTTTATTTTAGCCCAGCAATCCTCTTATCATCCCTCAAGGATTCGGTAACATAGTATTCCAGAGATTTAAGAGATCCTCACTTAAAGAGATATGATATTTTCTGTCTGCTTATCAATACAGGAGGCAAATATAGTCAAGTTGATACTTTTACTGGCAAACTAAGCAGATTTAGGATACAAGCTTTCAAGACCTCTAAGGTCTCTTCTTCAGGCATGTTATCTTCATTGCCTGAGTGATTGCATGGTAATTCATATGTGTTTCATGTGCAAACGATGTAATCTGGAAGATGTCACCTCAAATAAAGCAGCTTTGTATCACACCATACAACATGCCCAGTTGCTGTATGTTAGGAATCATGCACTATATTTATTTTTACTATATTCACTTCTTGGTAATGATATAATAGTTATTATGAAAATAAGTCAGCCAAATATAAAATGGAGCTGTATAATTTCAACAAAATGTATTTTTTAGGTTCAACCAATGCTATTACAAAAATGCCAAAGGTCTTGCTGTAAGATTTGTACCTCTGCCCCTTGCTGGCCTCTTCCTCATGATCTTTGTCCGCTTCTCCGTGGTGGATCCAAGAGGAGACTGAGATCTGTTGTACACGACAGCACAAAGGAGCAATTGCTTGAGCCTTCTGTGTTTATGAGTGATACCAGATGCACCACCTATGTTTAGGGATGGGTGCAAAATTTCACCTCAAACCAAAATCACCAAGAAATGGCACTTCCTGCTTGGTGGAAAATTTCAAGCGAAAAGTACAGTTTTCCTGCCTTTTTTGCCTATCTCATTGCAATGAATTCAGTGGGAAGACTGCATTTTTCCCCACCACAATTCATTTTTCTCCACTTCGCTTGTAGGCATATAAAAGGGTGCCAAGCTCTTAAAGCTTGTCATTCTGTGCTTGTGAGAGGAGAAAGCAGCATGTTTTTGAGCTAGAAAATATAGGCAAATAAAGGGGAAGTATTTTAAGGAGTATTTTAGGTAAAACATTTATTTGTCTGTGAGTCTGGAGGCACTCTGAAGGAGAAGAAAGGAGGAAGACGGTTGACCCTAAATACCCCAAAATTCGTTGTGACTGACTGGAAATAGATAGGCAGCTGGGGTCCAATTTGCTTGCTGATCTTCTTGTTATTATTATCTCTGAGTTGAATGTGTCTGGGGGAGTGTGAAGGCAGCAAAGGAGGTTGACCCCAAATACCCCAACATTCTGACTGACCGATTTGATTTGAAAGACACAGGAAGCTGCTGTCCAAGCAATTTCTTTGCTGATCTTGCTTTTATTGTCTCTGTACTGGGATAAGAAGCTGTTGATTTTGTTTTTTTTAGTTATAATTTCTTTTTTTGGACAGTGATAAGATAGGGTAGATAACTGTTTCAAAAATGTGTATCATATATATCCTATAATATAAAAGGACAGATGTATGTTTGTCCAGTGCAGTCATGCACAGTAGAGATTGCCCGAAAGCACAGAATGCTGTCCCGTATAATCAGGCTTTTACACTAGTATATATATTAGGTGACAGACAGCTGACTGGGAGCCTGATGTGATCTGTGTGACTGATGCAGAATTGACAGACAGCAGACGACATTGAGAATTTTGTTGAGGGCTAAGGCAAGACATCTCACTCTATCAGTTGTTTTGTGTACTTTAGAGTAAAAACACACATAGCAGTTGAGTAATGTCCAGCAAAAGCACACGGGTGTGCTGACACACGTGGCATCTTCTCCTTTCCCTGAAGTGTGTGCAATAAATGATGATCCCTCTCCTCCCAGGAAGGATGCAGTGTGTCAAGGTACCACCAAAAGTTCCATCACCCGACCCAGTACGAAAAAAAAAGCATAAGAAGAACACTGAAGATGACAAGGAGTCACATTCTAGTGTTGATGATTGCAATGGCATAATGGAGGAAGATGCAGCAGCTGAACCCCCCGCCTCTTCCAAGTCCCACTCAGCCACACACATGTGTTGAGTAACCAGCAGCAACAACAGCACCACAGGTCATTAACATCCACAACCTTAGCTATGATGAGTGCCTCTGCTGCTACTGGAAATTCCGCACCATTGACAAGTAGTAGTAGCAGTAGAACTGCATCAAAATCTAGACCCAGTAGTAGTAGCAGCCCCTGCTACTTATACCAATGGCATGCCACCTTGTCCATACAGAGTTTTGAAAGACAGTCCCATAAAGCTGTAGAGTTTTAAGTAAACTAAAGCAGATGATAGACGAATGACTTATACCCAGCTCCTTAAAAGCTGCTTTTGTGTCTGCTTATGAACGGCTCCAACATAATCGCTGCCTTAAGAATAGGTGATTTGGTGCATGTGCCCTGCTTTGCCCATGTGCTAAATTTAGTTGTGACCAGATTCCTGGCAGAATCTGAAACCTTCAGAGAGATGCTTACTATTGCCCTGTAAAATCTGCGCTCCTACAGTGCACGCAACTCTCTATATTCCATACAGGAGCATAACAACCTGTCCCATAGCAGCTGAAAATGGAGGTCCCTACCACACTGTCCATGCTAGAATATTTGTATGAGCAGAATAAGGCCATTAACAAGTACACTATGCAAAACTAGAAGGCTATGGAAGCAGCCTCTTTATCACCTGGCCATTGGCAGGTAATGTGCAATGTATACACAATATACATTCCCATGTATGCAGGCTGCTATCAGATTAATTTCCTCACTACAAGATATATATAACAAATGCAAAAACAAGCAGGCAATCTGAAGTGCCACGCCTTTAGCAATACAATGCTATATAGATATTTCCAACATTGATTTATTGCTAAAGGTGTGGTGCTTCAGATTGCCTGCTTGTTTTTGCAATATTTAATGTAACATAGTAACATAGTAAATTAGGTTGAATAAAGACACAAGTCCATCATACCCCAGTGAATGAGAATTTTATAGCTTTCCTGCTACCAATTACATTAGTCTTTATCAGACATTCCTGATCTTCCTATTAATAAATGGTATAACTCTTTATGTTCCCTGTTGAAAGAAATGTATCTAATCTTCTCTTAAATGTATCCATTGTACCTGCCATAACCACCTTCTTGGGCAAGGAATTTGTTATGGTTGGCAAGCAAAACCAGGAGTCAGACGGTATAGTTAATATAACCTTTATTATGAGAATAATGACAGCAATGCAATATAAATATATACACACAGTGGGTGAATGAAAAGGTGAGTACTGTATCAGGAATAGCAGTCTCCCAATATCACCACCACACTGTCCGAGAATAGGCCTCAGCCTGATGGAGGCTCGCGAAATGGTAACCCCTCCTCAGCCTGCAGTCAGTAGCTGTTAGTCTGCTAGAGTCCTATCACGGTGCCTGTGATTGCTGGCTTTTTCTGTCAGTTAGCTGTGAGGGCTCTCCATTGGTTGCCTGTGATTAGTCCACCCAGTATTGTCTATATAGACTGGGCTCCTGCACCCTTTGAGTGCCCTTTCGTGGTGTCTCTATGTTAGTGATCACCTGCCTATGGATTCCTGTGTCTACTGGGCCTGCTTGTATCCTCCGCTGCTCCAGTGTCAGAGTACCTACCCAGACAGCCAGTATACACTCCAGAGTGGTTCCTGCTTCCGTTCCTGACACTGTTTGGCTGACGTTCCTGCTACCGTTCCTGATACAGTTTGGCTGATGTTCCTGCTTCCGTTCCTGACCCAGTTTGGCTGTTGTTGCTGCTCCAGTATCCTGTTCCGGCCTGGCTGTCACTCCTGCTCCTGGATCCTGAGTTGCATTCTTTCCTCTGGACTTAGGTCGCCTGGGTAAGATTCTGACTACTGGGTTCCTCCTTTGGTTGTACCTCTGGTACTAGGCTTAGGGCCTTCGTGTTGACCAGTACGTTGTACTGGTTTGCTCCATTATTACACCAGTTGCTTGCTGCCTCTGTTACAGCATCGGTAGGGCATTCGTGTTGTCCAGTATGTGGTACTGGTTTGCTCCAATATTACACCGGTTGCTTGCTGCCTCCATTACAGCACTGGTAGGGCCTCCGTGTTGTCCAGAATGCGGTACTGGTTTGCTCCAATATCACACCGGTTGCTTGCTGCCTCCGTTACAGCACCGGTAGGGCCTCCGTGTAGTCCAGTACGCGGTACTGGTTTGCTCCAATATTACACCGGTTGCTTGCTGCCTCCATTACTGCACCGGTAGGGCTTCCGTGTTGTCCAGTACGCGGTACTGGTTTGCTCCAACATTACGCTGGTTGCTTGCTGCCTCCATTACAGCACCAGTAGGGCCTCCGTGTTGTCCAAGTACACGGTACTAGTTTGCTCCAATATTACACCGGTTGCTTGCATTACCAACTTTACAGCACCGGTAGGGCCTCCCTGTTTGTCTAGTATGTGTTACCGGTTCGCTCCACATTATCACCGGTTGCTGATGCTATATCCATTACAGCACCAGTGGGGCTCCTATACTCTGTGTCACCTTGCTAAGCTGCCTTGCCCGGTATATTGGCAAGGCCGGTAGAGCCTCCCTTATCTTGTGTTGCCAGTCTCCAGGCTGCCTTGCCCAGTATATTGGTAGAGACTACTTCATCTCGCTGTACCAGTCTCCAGGCTGCCTTGCCCGGCTATACTACTTGAACCTGTCGTGTGTCTGTATCATATGTGTATGTTCAGGACCTGTGAGCGTTCTTCTTAACTTTTCAATAAAGTTGTGTTTTTATCTTAACTCTGTGTCTGAGAGTCAAAACAAACCGTGACAAGTCCCAGGTCTATACTAGGAAGGATGACTGAATAATGGAACTAACAAAGAAGCAAACAGACAGAGCATTCTAGTAAGCACCAAAAAGGATAGTCAGACGAGCCAAAGTCATACACAGAGCGGGTAGTCAGACAGAGCCACAGGTTTGCACCAGAAAGGATATCCACTGAAGTGATGGAATGCTGGATGCACAGTGAACAGAGTCCCAGGTCAACTCAAGAGTGGGTAGTCAGACAAGCCTAGGTCATACACGTAGTGGGTAGTCAGCCAGAGCCACAGGTTTGCACCACGTAGGATATCCACTGAAGCGATGATATGCACAGTGGACAGAGTCCCAGGTCAACACCAGAGTGGGTAGTCAGACAAGCCTAGGTCATACACGGAGCGGATAGTCAGCCAAAGCCACAGGTTTGCACCAGAAAGGATATCTGAGCCAAATCGGAAAGCACATGGAGAATCATCAGACAGAGCCACAGGTCAACACCAGAATGGATGGACAGACAAGCCGGATCAGACACAGGAATCAGGAATACAAATAACTAATTGCACAGAACACCAACGTAAGGGCAACTGAGTCAGGAATCAGTCTGCCCTTTAAACCCCTCCTCAGGAAGTAGGTAGGAGGAGAAGCTCAGTGGGAGGAAGTACATAGGAGGAGACTACATGCCTCAAACACATAAAACAGAGGCCTGCAGCATGCTGAAGCCTTGCTCTTTCAGATGACTCATGCAGCATTGATGCGTCCAACTGCTCGTGGAAATGACATTGGAGCATCATTGTAAGCATCGCCAGAAACGGTGGAGCTACAAGGTACTGTGACAGAATTCCACTATTTAACAGATATATGTGAGCTGCTGAAGCTGTTGAAACCCTTTGAGATGGCAACCATGCTAGTGAGTCACATAGAGGCAGGTATTAGTGAAATTCTACCACTTATATTTTTATTGCAGAAAAAAATGAGCAACATGGCTTAGGAAGCTTAACATAATGGCAACACAGACATGCAAGCTTTGAACAAAAGCATTCTTCCCACTTTACTGCCAAAGGGCCATCAGCAGTTTGTCACAACAATGAGTCATGATGATCAGCAGCATCTCTATAAGGAATCCATTCTGTCATGGATTTTAGAGATATGCTTATTGATTGAGTGGAGGGTTGCATTGTGGAGGATTATATGGCACAAAAAACATATAGACAGCATAGGCAAAAAGAAGGCAGCAAAGCATTTCAACCAGCAGCAGCAGGAGCACCTACATAATCAACCAGAACATATTCTGAACATAGAGAGATCCATGGGTCTCAGCAGGGGCAGAAAAATCCAACATTGATGGTGGTGACATTGGTGGAGGTACATCTCTTTGGGATTTGCTCCCTGAGTACGGGTTGGTAACTGACACACAGGAACACCATGTAGCTCATAGGAGTGGTCCCAATACATGTGATATTGTTTCTATATACTTGCAGGATAGCTACATTCTAGGCAGAAGCAATGACCCCATGGACTACTGGCAAACAAAGCAGTGTGTGGCCAGCATTGACAAGTACTGCAGTGGAAACACTTAGTTGCCCACCAGCAATAGTTGAGTCTGAGAGAGTTTTCAGTACAGCTGGTTACATTGTCAATGAATGTATCGGCTATCAAGCGGCAATGTTAGGAAACTAACACCTCCCGATATTACTTTATCCTTCCTTAATCTCTCTACGGTATGTGGCAAACACTGGAGACTGTACAGCTAAGATACAGTACATTGGGGGAGATTTATGAAAGTGGATTTCAGCTAAATGAATCATTAAAATGGCTCCGATAGTTATACAATAAATAACACCAGTGTGGGAGGACTTTATGCTGTGTAGTATGTTTCTTTTAAAAATGGCGTAGGGATGTTTTTAAAAAGCGGAGCAGTGAATTTTTAAAAAAATGTCACTATTTGTGACAATTTCCCTCAAAATATTCACCAGAACCTTAATGCCAGGTGTTAGCTGTTCGTAAGCATTCCGGGTGTTAACATCAGCTTACTAATGCTATATTTATAATGATGACCTTACTCATTTATAAATCAGACCTGACTTTATCACCAGTTGCAATGACTTCAGTACAATTCTTTAAACAGTACTAAGAACAGTTTTTACGTATCTCTCCCATTGTTCCAACTTACCCCATGCATATTGCAGGGAGAGGTGGCATCCTGTGTTTTGCTGCTTGTGTGTCTCTGGTGCATTGTGCAGCTTTCTCACTTTGACTTTCATTCTTTCTTGCACCGTCTAAAATATACCTCTGATCTTTTGCCTATTGATGTCTATTTGATGTACCCCAATTTCATTTGGTTAATAGGTGGGATATTACATATTTCTGTGTGAATACATTATCTTTTTGGGGGTGGTATAGTTTCATATCACAGTAGATTGAACTAATGATCATTTAGTTGTAGTTACCATACCTCACATTTGTTCAGTTAGGTAACTTCTAATTAACATCATTTTATTAGACTCTTGAGTGATCCACTCACGTTGCACAGCCCACTTACTTCCACTTTTCATCTAAATTAATTGCATCCCTCCCTTTCTGATCTCTTCCATTTGATTCTACAATTGTAGCTATATAAATAAAGATACTACCTAGCAGACAAGTTGGTTGAGGACTTTATAACATGTAATTTGCAGTCTCTTGCACATTGCACAGCTCATCAACATTACATTTGTCCATACTCATATGACCTCTTCCCTTTTTCTTCTTTCTGGTGTCTCCTAAGAACCATATTCATTTTTCATGTTGTATCTGTTAATAGTTCTATGCTTAGGATGAACAGAAGCTTAATGACACAAAATCAATCATGCATTATTATTTTTATGATTATTCTTTATTTATATAGCACCAACTTATTCCGCAGCACTGTACAATATGGAATAGACAGACAGAGATATTAAATAGTACAAATCAAATGTGAAGAAAAGAAGGATGAGCGGGCCTTGTTCGTGAGAGCTTGCAGTCTAGAGAAAGGTAGGTTGGACACAGAAGTGCTATTACGTATAAGTGCCTCCTGCCACATGAACTGCCAGTCAGTGGGTGGGAGAGAGAAGTGCTGTTGACTGAGTGATCCAGGGAAGGGATGGTTCTTGGTGATAATGTTTACAGAGGTAGTCGATAGGTTTCCCTGAAGAGGTGAGTTTTCAGGGAGCATCTGAAGATCTGAAGGCTGGGGGAGAGTGTGATGGGGCATGGGAGGGAATTCCAGAGCTCATGTACAGCACGGGAGAATCCCTGTAGGCGGGAGTGGGAGAATGTAATAAGAGCTGTAGATGGAGAAGGTCATGTGCAGAGCGAAGATGGCAAGTGGGAGTGTATTTGGAAATTGGAGATGAAATATAGGGTGGTGCGGTGTTAGTGAGGGCTCTGTAAGTTAGAGCCAGAATTCAAAATTTAATTCTATATGCTATTGGGAGCCAGTGTAAGGATTGCCAGAGGGGATTGATGTTAGAGAAGCGATGAATGAGGTAGATTAGCCTTGCAGCAGAGATCATTATGGACTGTAGTAGTGTTAGTCAGGTGACAGGAAGGCCAATTAGTAGTGAGTTACAGTAGTCAAGATGGGACATGATGAGTGTTTGAATTATAATTTAGTAGTGTTTTGAGTGAGAGAGGGTCAGATTCTATATATGCATTATCTGTAGGATGTATAGCTTCCAGTATAACCTATATACTTAGCTGGTTCTTATTTTGCCATAAAGTTAACCCTATCTCATAAAAATGATTAATGATGTCAGATGTCACTTTATGCTTGCCTGTAGTACTATTCCTGATTTTGAAAGTATTTTCATGACTGTTAATGTAATTTTCTCACTGTACACTTGAGCACACAGGTAATGACTACTCTTTTACACTGAGATCTGGGAGACAATTCACTGGGGCAAGGTTTATAAGGGTCAACTTTTCACCTCATTTTTTTCCTGAGGAAGGCTGCTGTTTGGTAACTGAAATGTTGATCAATAATTTTTGTTTGTTTAATTCATATGAAGGTCTGAGTGTGCACATGTTTTTCTCTAGTGATGTATACATGTTACATTTGCACCCAGGCAAGAATATCAAAGAAAACATGAGTGCTTTCCATTCAGTATATCTTATAGTTCTTGTTGCAAATTCAATTTGAGCTATGTTTGGGTGTATAGTTCTAAGTTGACTGTGCCATCAAATTTACCAGTGCCTAGTAAAATAAGACTACATGTTCTGTAAGGCATTACTTAATGCATTCCCAGTTCCAAAACATTTTTGGCCCAGACACAAACTGTCATGTGTAGACACATGCCCTTAGTGACATCCACTGTTTAATGAACCCACTCAAGCAGAAACAGAGATTTTGTATTTCTGTTAACTGAAACAGTGTCTCCAAGAGCATGTGTGACATCTGTATGTGTGTGTGTGTATTTACTTGTTAACGGACTGTCAGCAAGAGTGTGCAATGTGCAAGCTATTAGTGTGACAGTAAGTGGATTTGCTTTCATATTGATCATTTGTAATTGCATAATAAGTAGAAAAAAGGCAAGGTTTTGAATCTTTATTTTTTCTGGGAAACAAGAGGGTTTTATCAAGCAGGGATTTTTGTGATGATCTTGATCATTTAATATTCAAGCCATTTTCTATCTAAAGTGAAATTACAGTAAGGTTTACTTGTTTCTAGCATTTAACTTATTTTCTAATTACACTGCAGCATGTTTTGTCTAATAAGCTTTAAGATAATACATACCCTGTGGTTAAAATCCTAGTGCAATCTAGTTACTGTCTTGTATAATAACCCTTGCCTCTGAGTTCTCATCTAAGAGTAGAAATGAAACACATTGATCTAACCTTAATTTCAATGTTCTGTGACTATAAAGAACATAACCATTAATCAAGGCTTAAAACAGGGCACACATTGGTGCTACTCCAGAGGAAGGTAATTCTCTACACCAATAGAATGTTACAGAAAGAATGCACCATATAAAAACCTGTTTTATTGTTTCTTTATTTTTTTATTTGGCAGTTGCATTTGTCACCACTTTCATTTGTAAAGTATACAACTAATGCCTACCTAGGAAATTGATATGATATTTCTAAAGTTAGTTCATGAGAAACACAATCTATGATCCTTCTAATTATATATATGTAACATCTTTCTTTAGAACGAGTGCTCTGAATTCTTAGTGGAATGTGAAATCCCTTCTGGTATTTGAAAGCATGAACTCACAGTTGTATTATATTATTATATTATTTACTCTGAATAAAGTTCTAGACATGCTCTAATAAGTCAAATGCTCTTCTGACCACACTGAGAGAACATGTATCTTTGCCTTTTACATATATTTATGCTGCTCAATATGTGATGCAGAGAGACTAAAGAAAGACATTAATCTAATACAAAACAGATAAAGTGTGAGGTTCATGCTGAAAAACATGATTTAGATATATTTTATGTATGCAGTTGTTAGATATGAGATACATTTCTGCATATGCGTCTCAATAATTATTTGACTGCATGCATCATCTTCAGTTTGGTGGGATGGAAAGACATGGTTAATAGGTCTTTGTTGGAAATGTCTGACTACGTGACGCAATGAAGTAGTTAAGCTTGCAAACATTTTCTCACAGATAATTCTCAAGGCCCCTTCACATAGGTGAAACCAATGCAGATATTTTGCATTGGTAATGTCATGTATTGTGGAAGGTACTATGTTGGACTCTGGTGTCTTTCATGAGGGCAACTATCATCTTGTGTGAATGCAACAAAGCTGCATCTAATTAGATTGTAAACTCCTTGGGACAGGGTCCCTTTCCCAGTCTATGATTCCCTTGCTGCACTTTCCCCCAAAAATAATGAAATGCTCTCACTTAAGATTAATGCTCTTAACTCAGTTCCATATTTTGTATTGTAATTTTTCAACTTCTGTTAAGCGCTGTGTACATGTATGGTGCTATATAAATAAAGATACATACATACATCTTTACTGCATTTACACGTAATTTAGTAATAATGCAGCAATGAAGGTTACACAGCAGGGTATGAGGCCACCAGCAGACCTTTTACTCAAAAAGTCCTGGAGATTGAGATGCTCATTGCACCACTACCTCCAGGCCAGAAAGTGGTGATATAGGAAAAATAACAACTCATGCATTTCCTAGTGCTGGTTTTGTGCAAGTACAATGTATGGAGTATGATAACTCTGATGTAGTTGTAGGAGTTAACAAGGGTCGCAGAGTGCTGCTGATACCATCACCACAAACATTTTCCACCTAGTCATTATATAGTTAAAACTAGGGATGGGCGATGTGTTCCAGAGTGAAATGACACAAAAAACCCATAGTTGTCCGCTTTTCAGCTTGAAAATTTGCTCTCAGCAAACCCCTTCAAAATGTCTCCTTTTGATCTTCATGAAAAATGTTCTCGCTATGTTTTTCAATGGCTACAAACATACTGCCCATTTACTATGAGTACTTAACATTTTTTTGCCAAAACGTAATGTTTCCTAGAAGTGAAACAGAAAACAAAGCAGCTAGAGATAGGTAGGGTGAAAGGTAATTTTTAGCTATTCAGTGAGCAAAATAAAGGCAGCAGAGGCTCATAGTGTGGACTATCATACTGTAACACTATGAGCACCTGGATTAAAAAGGAAAGGAGGAGCTGTAATGTCCATGATGAGTCCAATGAGTCAGAGGAGGAGGAAAGGACCACCATCAGCATTGAAGGGTCTTGGAGCCCTGATTCCCCAGATACAATGATGCCCAGTCCTCCTATATCAAACCTTGGGATCTTGGGAAAAATATAGTCAAAGCAGGCACAAGAAGAACTGGGTAGCAATATGAGCAGGATATGTCAGCTGCCTGTGCTTGCTGCTACAGCTGCCAGTATTCCTTGTGATACTCAGGAGGAGATGATGTCAAGTGTGAAAGCAAGGAACCATAAGTTACACTTGTTATACACAAGCCATCTCACTACTAGCACACAGCAGCTAGAGAATGTTGGGGCTGAGGGCAGTGGCGATGGTGAATCAGCTGCTGGGACTAGCTTGAGTGTTAATCCTCCAAGTCCCTATGCTAAGGTAGAAGGAGAAGTGAGTAGCCAGCATACCCGACCCTGTGATTCCCCTTCCCTAGCCATTGTCCCTCTGGGACATGATGATGAAGAAGACAGACCTGGCTAGTAGTATTAGCATCAGCGCAGATCAGTTGCCTGTGCCTGCTGCTAATGCTACCAGTCTGCCTTCTCACCTGAAGAATAGATAACAAGTGTGACAGTAGTGGTCCTTCTGTCACATTTGTCATCATTGACAAACTAATCCAACTCTCATAGAGCAGCAGCAGCAAGGGACAGGTGGTGGAGATGGTGATGAGGGTGATGGTAGAGCAGCAGGGGTGGAAGAGATAATTTTGAGGTACTTTTAAGCTGAAAGTGAAAAGCAATGGGAAACAGATATGCAAATGGAGATGGGTATCATCCCCATTACCAGAGCTGATTTTGCTAAGTTTGCTAAGTTTGCTGCTGAGTTGTAAGGGCCAAATGTTGATCTGTCTCAGCAGCAGGCTGCTGATGAACAGGCTTGTGTGTACAGACCACCATGGCCACAGTGGGAATGGGGTCCAGCAGAAGTGATGCACACAGGTTCCACATCTCAATGCCAGTAAACATCCTGGTCCTAGTTCTAGTGCTCCAGAGCGAGGTAGATGTGCTTTTCTATTCTGCTGTCATCTTTTAACAAAATTGAGGCAGGAGAGGCTCATAGTGACTACTATCACTATGAGAAACTGTAAAAGTAATAAAAGGAGGAACTGGAATGACCACTATGTGTCCACTAAGTCTGAGTCTGAGAGGGAAGTGAGCACTACAGGACCAATGTTGGCCAGTCACCCTAGCTCATTCCTAGGGTTCTTGGGGAAATTAATGTCAAGGGAGGATGAAAAGAGTAGTAGTGAGAGCAGGACAGGTCAGATGCCTGTGTCTGCTGCCAGATTTGCTGCACCTGCTGTCAGACGTGCTGCACCTGCTGCCAGACTTGCTGTGCCTGCTGTCAGATGTGCTGCCCCTGCTGAAAGTGCCAACAGTACTTTGTCTACTACCAATACTGCCTCTGCTGCTACCAGTGCTGTGCCTGCTTTCAGACATGCTGCCCCTGCTGCCACCAGTGCTGTGCCTGCTGCCAGTGTATCTTGTAATAATCAGAGGTGGGGGAGGACAAGATGACGCCAAGTGTGTCAGCAGGGGACCCTAAGTCACACTTGCCATCCCCAAGCAGACCCACCAGTGCTAGTACTACTACTAAGAAGGTTCAGCAGCTTGTTAGCATTAAGAGAGAAAGAGGGGTTAATCATCATATTAATAGTTACTGTGAGGAGGAAGACTCAGGGGCTGAAATTGATGTGGTTGGTGTTAGTAGTAGTAACATTGATGGTGAATCAGTCGGTGGGATTAGTTTTAGGAGAGTGGTAGGAGAAGCAATTGAGAGCATCCAGACTAGAGGTCAAGGGAGCCCACACCATTCCCCTGACCCTGGGAGTCCCCTATCACCACGGCATTGTCCATGTGGAACATAATCCTGAAGAAGGCAGAATTGTTACTACCATAATAATAATAATACCACCACCAGGAGCCTGTGCCTGCTGCTACTACTGCTAGTCTGCCTTCTTCAGGTCAAAAACAAATGCCAAGTGTGACATTAGGGGACACTCTGTCACATTTCTCATCACCTCCACCAACCAACAGTGAGATGTATGTAATAGAGCAGCAGCAGCAAGTAGGGAATAGTGTTAGTGATGATGGTGGAGAAGCTGGGGTGGAAGAGACGTTGATAGCCTTTTTAGCAGAAACTGAGAAGGAATGGGAGACAGGGATAAGGATGGGAATCCCTATCACCACTGAAACAAAAAAAATTCACAGCGCTAATTCACATTAATTTATACATTTAGTTTTCAAATATAAATTGAGTACCCAAGTGAATAAATACAGATAGCAGCAGGAAATGAGGGAGTTCTCCAAGCTCCCCAAGATTAGGCCTAAGCCCAAACAGAAACCCAAAACCAAACCAAACCAAATCTGCTTATATGGAGGAGCACAGATTTGGTTTGGTTTTGGATCCCTATCACCACTAGCAGTGATCTTTTGGAATTTGCAACTGCTCTAATTCCTGCTGATGCTGAGTTGCAAGGGCAGCAGAATGCTGATGAGCAATCTAGTGTACCACAAACCACTGTGGACACAGTGGGAATGGGGTAAACAAGTGATCTTTGACTAGGAAAGGTTCCACTTGCCAGAAGCAGTAATAATCCTGGTCCTAGTTGCAGGGCTTGTTCTGAGGCAGTAGCAGCAACAGCAGCAACATCATCCTCTGCCCCGGACAATGAAAGGGAATGGAGAGGACAAGAAGAAAGAGACCATTCTTCTCCAGCTGTTTCCTACCCCCTGACATCATGGGTGTGGGACGATTTGTTTCTTGGGGCAGGCACAGTGCAGTAATCACCAACTGCACTGTGCACAATTTGTGTCAAGTCAATGAGAAGAGGAAAGGAGAGAACACACCTTGGCACAACCACCCTGATAACACACATGAAACACAGACACCATGATATGTTAAAGCCAACCACCCACCACAGAAATCAAGCACTGCTGTTGCTGTACCCACTGATTCTCCGGAGAAGCAACAAGAGGTGAGGTGGAGATCAAAGAAGAGGAGGAATAGAGAAACCCAGGCAGAGACTGGAAGTTCCATGACGAGTGAGACAACTAGCTCGCCATCACCTTCTTCCTCTAGGGTAACTACTTCTTCTGCCAATCCACCTCATTCATCATTACCTCCCCTGCCAATTGATAACCACTCTGTAGAGGTTTGGATGTGGCAGTTCATGTCCACCCATTTCACACTATGTGGTGCATTGACCACACATGGCAGTGTAGTGAAGGAGAATCGCAAGCAGGGAATCAAGTGGCATCTGAGTAGAGTCCATCCCACAGAATATGCTAAGATGGTGGCAGTGAGAGATCAACATTACTATTAAACTGTCAGCAAGTTGTCATGTGTCCTTAGTGAGGTCTGGACAAGGGTTATAGTGACAACAGCGGTACGTGGGTTCTGGTGTCATGGTGTTTGGATACAGTTGTGCCCCCAAGTGTTATTTACAATGCACACACTGTGCACATTACAGTTGCTGATGAGAGGCACAGTTCCTGCTCTCAAGGGAAACATTTCTATTCTAATAAAACATCCATGATTTTAGAGGAGGGGCAAGTGGAGAAGAATTATTGGCCAACGTCTTCTTTTCTCCATATAGACTGGGGCCTACTTATTGTGTTGCTACTGCCTCAAGCATATCACTGGAGCTAGTCGTGGCAAGTGAACCTACACTATCCATCACCCATGTGACTGTTGTTCTTGATCCCATTTTCTTTCAGCTGCCTCATCATCTTGCTGCTTAAACAACTCAACAGCAGCATCAGCAAGAACAGCAGTTGCAAATTCCACATCTACATCAGGGCATTTGACAATGGCCAGTGGCAACTGGCCAAAACAATATGACCTGCTGGCACTAGGCCAGTAGGGCATTTTTTTTCTCAGGGGTTGTACTTTAAAAAAAAAAAACATAAGCCTACAAAAAATAAACAATTTAACATTTTTGGGGTTTGTTTCTAACAAGCCTAAGTCCTACATATCAATGTTTTCTCAGAGCTTGTGCCTCTAATAAGTCTAAGTCCTACAAATCAATGTTTCCTCAGGGATTGGGCCTCTAACAACAAATCTTACAAATTATCCTCTGTCACATCAAGTATCAGTCTACCCAAGTGGCAGCTTACATCCTGCAAATTTTAGTGGCCGGAGAAAATATAAGCAGAAAGTGGTAAAGTTCTTATAGGAAAATCATCGGCATTAGCATAAATTCAGAAATTGAGTTTTCTATGAGCAGGAATTCCCACAGAAAAATTGGAACTTTGTGAATTTTACGCAGAAGCCCCCTCCCAAACATACAAAAAAAAACAAACAAAACCAATCAGCAGTCAAAAAGGCAAAGGTACTCAACTGTGGTTTCCTCTACTTCAGCACGTAACATCTGAAGTATTGTATTGTCAATGTTCGTGGCCATAGAAAGCATAACATGAAAATTGTCAGTAGTAAAAATGCAGTAATTGTATGTATTTTTTTATGCAGCAGAATTTCCACGTAAAAAGTAGAAAATTGTTTCTGCAAAAATGTCTGGGAAAAATATGATACTTTTTGCCCATCTCTTCTAAGAAGTATTCTATATGATCTCTGTGTACTCTGAACCAAAATATATTATTAGTCTGAATACTGGATTTTATGCCCATCTCTACTAGAGATGTCTCCAATACATTGAGATGCAATAAATTATAAACATCTCTAGAATCCCAGGGTTTAAGAAAAGTTATCATAAAACATTTCTATTTGTGCCTGTAAGTCTCCTGTCACAAGGGAAAATAGTGGGTTGTAAATAGTTACACTGTCTTTTTAAAGTTGATTTTCAGTAATCATGTCATGTATTTGCTTCCAGCAGCAGTCATGTAGTATTGTGTCAGAGCATTCACCTGGAGAGTGACTGATCAGGGCAGGAGTCGGGAAAACCCAGGCATATTTAGGATCCTGAAGTCAAACACTCCTGGAGCAAATAAACTACCCCTTGGGGATAAAAAAAAACTCCAGTTGATCTGAATTAATTTTTAACCTCGTGAATGATAGATAAGTCTCTTACTCATTGGTTCACAGTGCATTGGAGACCCCTCTAACATTCAAGGCATTAAAACGGGAACTGGAATTTGGGGAATTTGTATTTGTCTCCCCTGGTACTGCTAGTTTATTCCAGCATGTGGTACCATATTTTTGCACTGTAGTAGACAAATTCTTCACATGTATTTAACATAGTGGTAGATATAAAACAGTTATAAAGCACAATAACAAATGAAACCAGTAGGAATGCAATGATAAACTTAATTGTAATTGAAGTTGATAGTGGATAAATTATTAAAATGCAAATGAATAGTTTAGAAAATGTCCAATTTGCTGAACACCTAAAAATATGCACCAGTTAATAGTTCAGAATTTGTTTAATTATCTACGTTGGATTAAGGGCAATTAAAATGCCAATTAGCAATGGATAATTTAACAGTAGTTGTTACCATATGCAACATATCAAATTATATATAGTGTGTAAACTGTTAATGCTGTTCACTGGGACTTTATTTTCCAAATTCATTTCTTTTTATTATACCAGCCTCTTTTATAAATGTCCCTGAGCAGATCTACAAGTTGAATCAAACTGTCTTGAGCTACGGTTATAAGAATGTCTTATTTAAAATGCATGATATTCATGCTGCTGTAACCATTCACTATGATTGAACTTGTTCAGAAATGTACTTCTTTGTACAGTAATAAACTCTAACTCCAAACTTGTTAACATGGACTACTAGCCAATAAAAGGCTATATTAAAATACAAAATGGGATTTACGTTTTTTTACTAGATTTAAAAATTATAACAAAGGTGAAGAGACTCTGGAACAGAGAGTTAGATACTAGGTATAGGTGAAAAGACCCTATTTTTTCAAAGCAGATATTTTCACAAAAATATTTACTACGTGTTCTATTTTACAACTATGTTTTCAATGCTGGCAAAACTTATCATTCTCATTCAATAAGAAAACCTGGAACTTCCTGCCATACAGCATGTTGCAGAATAGAGAGATTGCAGAAAGGAAGGCGATGGAGAGAGAAAAATGTGTTGTTGTTTTTTTTTTTAAAAAAGCATAAAGTTGTCTGGAGTGCTAGCTAGTAAAATGAGTAGCAGGAGATTTTGGAGGACCACTGCTGCTTCTGCTGGTGAATCAGAGGTGGAGGAATCCAGCAGCAGCAGCAGTGAAGGGTGCCCACTCCCCTCTGTCCAAATGATCTACCATACCTCTACTGCTTTCCTAGGGATCTGGGGAAGTATATTAAAGAAGTGATAATTTGCTAGCAGAATCAGCAGCACAGATCAGCTGCTTGAGTCTGTTGCTGCTGCTGTCAGTGTGTTGCCTTCTGAAGTGGTGGGAAGTAGGACAGTAGGGAGCCTTCTGTCACATTTCTTATTACAAACTAATTCTACAGAGTAGCAAGGGACTGCTATATTCTTTTATTGGAAGCTTTTATTTATAAATTATATTTTATAAACCCTTGCTTTTCTTTTATGCTTGTGTATTGTTTTACCATTATCCCTTCCAATAGTGATTATAGATGACTAGTGTTTGCCATTTGCACTTGCCCTGACATGGTTTCTATAGTTATAAGGCAGAAGTAGGAGACACAGTTTGACACATCTGACAGTTATGTTAAGAACTTGAAGACCAAATCCCAAAAAGGGATTTGAGTGCCACTCTCACTGTGCCCTTCTCCCACCCCAAGGGTACAAATATGAGTGAGAAAATCCCAGAAGAAAACAAGAGAAAACAACACCATTCTGGAAATTTGATGGTGAAAGTAAAACCTGCATTGTCCTTTCCTTCTTGTGAGAGGGTCAATGTAATAGAAAATGTAACCATTGTCCCTACTCCGGCACCCTCACTGTTCTTTTCATTCTCAGCCATACCATCATAGTCTCCATTACATCCACAACAGCTGGAAGTCCATCTGTATCAATTGTACATTATGTGGTGCTCTGATCACACATTTCAATGTGGTGGAGAGCAGTACATGCAGGGTATCAGGGAGCATCTGCAGACACTCCTTCCAAATGAATATGCCAAGCTGGTGGCAGGTAGGATTCATTATTTTTATTGTCTTTATCACATGACTTTACTGGGGTGAATAAAGGCCATAGTGACAGCAGTATCTGATTTCTTGGGGATTGGTTTATCATTGCTGACATAAATATTACTATGGTAGTTGCAGCTGAAACAGAAACAGCTGTGTAGCTGGAATAAAACTGGGTGAGGAACAGCCAAACTCGGCTAACAAGGTGAGGTTGCTGAAGACAGTTTAATGTCAAAAGTCATACACCACGGCAAGACTGAGCACAACAACAAGACAAAAGGTAGTTATACTGCATCAGCAAGGTCTCTCCCAGACAGACATTTCAAGGCAGACAGGGGTTTCCACATGTGATGTTCAAGCTGTAGTGAAGAAGCACGAAGAAACGGGCAATGTTGGGGACTGTAGTCACAGTGGTTGACCAAGAAAAGTGCAGGAAATGGAAGACACATCATGCTTTCTTCCCTTTGCAATCGGAAGATGTCCAGCAGTGCATCAGCTCAGAACTGGCAGAAAACAATGGGATCCTGGTACACCCATCTACTGTCCGGAGATGTCTGGTCAGAAGTGGTCTTCATGGAAGACTTGTGGCCAAAAGGTAACACCACCAACGTGGAAACAAGGCCAAGTGACTCAACTATACACAAAAACACAGGAACTGGGATGCAGAAAAATGGCAGCAGATACTCTGGACTGATGATTTGGCTGTAGCAGAATGCAGTTTGTGCGCTGAAGGGCTGGAGAGCAGTACAAGAATGAGTGTCTGCAGGACACAGTGAAGCATGGTGGAAGTTCCTTGCAAGTTTGGGGCTGCATTTCTTCAAATTGAGTTGAGAATTTGGTCAGAATTAATGGTCTCCTCAATGCTGAGAAGTATAGGCAGATACTTATCCACCATGCAATGGAGGCATCTGATTGGACCCAAATTTATTCTGCAGCATTACAATGACCCCAAACATACAGCTAAAGTCATTAAGAACTTTCTTCCATGTAAAGAAGAAAGAAGTCCTGGAAGTGATGGTATGGCACCCACAGAGCTCTGATCTCAATATCAAGTCTGTTTGGAATTACATTAAGAGAGAGGAGCAACTGAGGCTGCCTAAATCCACAAAAGAACTGTTGTTAGTTCTCCAACGTGTTTGGAAATCCTACCTGCCAAGTTCCTTAACAAACTGCTGCAGAGGAGCATGATGACTCTAAGTTTACTGTAGGAGATGACAACAGTCATAGAGTGCCTACACATACCATCACCTCCACAAGTCATGTCATTGACTCAATAAAGGTACACAGTTTTTCTACAATGTACTGCCATCCCAAGTTCTTAGCAAGAAGGAAAACTCCTGCACAAAAATAATAAGGTGAAGAAGTGTAAGTATTAGATTGTCTGCAAACAACGATAATTTGTGATCTTTAGAACACGTGCAACATTCTACAACTTCCGGATTAGACCTAAGCGCACATGCTAGCACCTCTATGACCAACACAAATATTAAGGGAGACAGCGGACAGCCCTGCCTGGTTCCATTGTGGAGGGCAAAGGAATAAGATGTAGAGTAAAGAGATTGGACTATAGCTCGTTGGGAGCTTAGGGTCTTTACCTGGCTTCAAAATGACAGTGATGTGTGCTTCCATAAAGGAAGGATGAGAGAGAACTGAATCACAAAGGTCATTGAACACTTTCAGTAACAGCGGACTCAGCAAGGAAGACAATTTTTTATAGAAAAGGAGGGGAAAGCCATCTAGTCTGGGAGCTTTACCCACTGGCGTCTGTCGAATGGCAAGTTTGAGATCAGTCTGGGTGATGGATCTCCTCAAGAGGATCAACCTGCAAAGGAGTGAGCTTCGGCATGTGAGCAGATGTTAAGTAAGAAGATGGGTCCAGCTGGGTTCCAGAGATCGGCACAGGTAGGTCATACAACTCCTCGTAAAAGGATAGAAAAACTCCGGCAATCACCATGAAGTCCCGAACCAGAATACTACCCACAGTCTCCACCTGGTGGACTGAAAGAGGGGGCCACAGTACCTGAGCTAGAGAGAGAGTAAACGGCCACATTTATTACTATGTTCATAGAAATTTGCTTGAGCCCTAGTGCAGGATATGGCTGAGTGAGATTGGAGGAGGTCAGATAGCTGTGTCCATATCTGGGTAAGAGAAGCAAGGTCAGCCGGATCTAAAGTATCTTTGTGGTGAGCTTCAGCTCTATGCAGATCTGCCATGACTGAATCAAGTTCAGCATTACGGCAATGTTTTAGGGAAGCTGAACGTTTGATAAACAGACCCCTAAGGTAGAACTTCAGGGATTCTCAGACAGTAAGGGAGGAGGAGACTGAGGGGATATTTACCTCAAGGAATTCAGCATAAACTAATGTTTCATTCATTCATTCATTCAAACAATTTATTTTTAAGAACATGTTTTTACTTTCACTATCAGGCATGGCATTTGGTTTAATTACTACCACCTCCTCCACTATGCTTTCAACAAAAGAATGTGACTTCAGTGTCTTTAGTGTTTTTAAATGGTTTATTAATACTTCTGGTGATGGAGGAACCTTTTAAATGTATTTATTTATTTATTTATGTATGTATTAACTGCCTCTATCACTGTCAAATATATGTAATACACTCCCTGCAAGTGCAACTGCCTCTACCCTAGACTTGTGCACGGCAAAAATGTTTGGTAAAATTCTATTTGGACTAATTTTTTTTGTTGTTTGGAGGATCCACATTTCAGACCAGACCTGTTTGACTCGGACTAATTTAACATACTTTAAAAATTACTCTCCCTTGCGGTGGCAATAAGGTACTAGGTCTGCCAGCCTGTCTACACAACTGTGAGACTGTGTCACTCTGAAAACTATTAAAACAAATTCCTAATATTTTTTATATTTTGCACAGGAACAAAGATGACTCTCCCTTGCAGTGGCAAGGTGTCATGGGAGACTTGCAAATAACGACTCAGACAGGTGCGTAAAATAAATTCCACTTTATTAAGACTCAAACACAAGAAAAGCTGAAGATAGACACTTCCCCAACCCTCCCAGGTTCAGGCGTGGGGACAGTGCGCAGTCCACTACCAGGAGCTGAAACTGAACCTAGCCAGACTGATGAACAAGCTCGGAGTGAACCAGTAGAGAGAGCAGAACCACAGAGGTAGTGATAGTGGTAAGCATGCTCTACAGCAGAGTGAAAACTGGAGGCCCACAACTTAGAATGTTAGGGACACAACCAAAATACCCTAGGTTAACGAAACTACCAACACACCCTAGAATGCTAGGGCAACAACAGTCCCCGGTAGGACTAGGCACTGCTGCACTACGGACAGAACCTACCCGACCAAGGAATGAGGCTGAGAACCTGCAAGGAGAGTGCCAGGCCTCAGGGAGAGAAAGTGAGACAAGCCAGCCAATGGCCAAATGATTTGGGTAGTCAGACAAGCCAAAGTACTTAGCACAGAGCGGGAAGTCAGACAAGCCTCAGTACTTAGCACGGAGCGGGTAGTTAGCCAGGCCAAAGGTCATACATGGAGCGGGTAGTTGGACAATCCAAAGTCGGCACCGAGTGGATAGTCAGCCAGACCAAAGGTCATCCACAAAGAGGGTAGTCGGACAAAGCCAAAGTCGGCACGGTGATACAAGGGAGTATCTCCTTCTGTTCTCTCTTAGCGCCAACAATGGACTAACAGTAAATGCAGGCTGTCTCGGTGTCTGACAGGTCATTAGTTCAACCTCCATCATGAAACAAAGGGAGGGAGGAGAAAGTATAGAGTGAAAGTTTCACGCGCGGGTAGCCGTCATCCAAATTTCCAAAATTTACTCCGAAGATTCTGACCAGGGCTGTTCGGATTCGGTTTTTAAAAAATTAACATTTACCCTTCGGACGTCCCGAATGACACCGAATGACCCTTATTTGTCTGAATTCTGAAAATCTTCCTAACCGATTCGTACAAGTCTACTCTACCCATCTTTACTTGTAGCTAGTGTCAAGAGGATTTTAGCAGCTGCTCTCTCTCGCTCTCTCTCACTCTCTCTCTCAGTTTCACTGTAGTCTTACATTTGTATGATACAGGTTAAATATAGACAGTTTAAATGCTGGTCCCTCTTCTTCTGGCTGTTGCAGGAGTCAATGTCAGAAGAAACTTGTATATTTCTTGGGTGTTAGGCTCAGCCATGTCTCATTTCCTCCGTCATAGTCCCCCAGGCCTAGACTTCCCTAACAAAGTGCTTGCACAACAGACTCCCGAAACTAAACTCCAACTCCATTTTCTTTAATTACCTTCTCCATAACCATGCTGCTTTCGCTCGCCTCTCTACAAACACAGAATGACATTCTGCAGGAACCTGACAGCCCTTTTATCCCACTGGGAAAATATGGGAAGCCTTCCAAATGTGGGGGGAATACATTTTTATCATTGATTTCAATGCAATGAGCAAGGTTGGAAAGAAAACAGAATTTCTGTACTTTTCTTCAAGAATTTCCCGCTCGGAATGAATTTAAATTTTCTTGTGTGTTTTATATTGAGGTGAAACATTTTGCCTATACCTAGTCCCTACAACCACAACTAGCTCATGTGTTTGCCTGTAGAATAATACATAATGTTGCAATTCTCTTCCTCTTTCAAGAACTGCTGAAGTGGTATTTATACAGCACTTTACAGGATAGTCTTGGGCTGGCTTCAGATAAAACAATCTTTGTATCTTGCAGTAAAATAAAAAAAAAACAAAGCAATCACTGGTGCACCAGTGCAGCACCACACCTTAGGATATTTTTCCTTGCCCCTCTAGCTATTTTGGATGTTTGGGAGTACAAACGTGTATGAATTGTACACACAGTATGTTAAGCTGAACGCTTTGTTTATATTTATCTTAATTGCCATGTCTGATGTATTGTTTGGTAGTACCTGTCTGGATGGCTGCTTGTTGTCACTCACCCAAATACTTTTTGGAGAGGTTAACTCTTTTTCTCACCTACACCCAGAAAACATCTGGCAGTGTGTCTCCAACACTCCTCTAAAACCTTCAAAAAATTGCTTTTTGTTTGGCAAAAGTCACTTATAAATCAAAGTGTACTCATTTCTCTCTCACTTCCAAGCACACATGAACAAGCGATGGGACTCTGAGACACCGCTATACTAGCACAGTGGGAATACTTGCATCATTAGAGGGAAATTTTGTTCTACCATTGACTTTATTACAATACATAGCATTTTTCGTGAAATTTTTCGCATGGTGTTAAATGCCATTTTTTGCTTTTGAGGCACAATGCTTTTCCATATTGCTGCTGTGTCTGACGGTGATAATAATACCCAAGTACTGGTGAGCGCTCTGTGAATTCCCTAAACTGGAAAGTAAAAACAAAATGTTTAAGACAAAACCTAAATAATCTGAAAATAGTGGGAGGGAAGTAAGTGGTAGTCAGTGCTGATGATGGCCTAATTATTGATGATGATTTTGCTCTAGAATATCTCTATCCACTGTCCTCCTCTTCTTCATATACAGATGAAGCAGAGAGAGGACAATATGATCATAAAAGTAGAGGAAAGGAAATGGCTTACTCTTCCACCACTGAAATGGGGCACTATGCCTGTTTATCAACTTTTTGAGAGATCATTTAGAAAGTCTGACTCTGGACAAGTAAATATGCCTAAAATATACTTACCATGTCAGTCATAAATACTGTGACCAAACACACATTACTGTTGAGTAAGCATCAACACAAGTCTCTGTCAACTTCCAAAACCCTAGCCATGATGATTGTTTTTGATGCTGTTGAAAGTACAGTATGGAGTTACTTCACTCATGATCCATAAGCTAAACTGTTTGCTATCTGTTGTCTCTGTAAAAAATATGTGAATACAGGGAAAGCAGGTTTCTATCTAGACACATCCTCAATGAGATTCCACCTGGAGCACAACCACAGGTCTGAATGGATGACAAACCAGCAGCAGCAAGTCAGACTTGCAACATCTAGCAGTAGTGATTCTGTAGATTACTCAGAGAGTAGGCCAAATTTCCTTAATGTACAATAACACCTATGGCTCATGCTGCTTTCTGCACATGCAAGTTTTGGCAAAAAGGTTATGTTCTTATTCTTAACTGATACACATTTTAATACTTCTCCCAATGACATGCTGTTTGGCACAATCAATAAACATGTAATGTGATTAAGCATTTGCAAGCCATGGAGAGTGATGCATTATAATGACTTTATTTCTGTTTGCTTCATTGTACTGAAAAAACATACTTATCATCCATAAAAGAAGTTGGCAATGGCACCTTACATTTTAGCATGCATATTAACAAGTCAAGTGTGATGATCAAATATATTAACAGAACACTTCCATAATTATACTCAGATTTCCATTAGCACAGGATGAGGGGGCTTGATACATGAAACTCAGCATTCAGCTACAATACACTTTTCCATTCCCTGCCTCTCACTTTTGTTTATAGAATAGGCAGCACAAATATCATAGATCTCCATTTACTTTTCTGAATATATGCTGAGAACTCCAGACTGAGGTTTTTGTCACATTAAAAGGTCATCTCTTAAACACTTCCCTAGCAGTCTGTGGAATGTCATGTTTCTCACCATGATCCAATGCTCTACACAGTAACTGCTATAATTATGGATGCACACTTCTCTATTAAGAAGTGGCATGTGTTAGATGACAGCATGAACAGTTTTTTGGCAAACATTTTCTTTCACAAATAATATCATTACAGATGAATCATCATTGAAATGAATGCTCACAGCTGCACAGAAAGATGCTGCTGAATGAAGACTGATTACATTAGATCGGATTTCTGCCTCTCAACAACTGTCTGGTTGACTTTACAAATGTCATAAGTGTGGTATCTCAGTAACCAGAGTGAAGGATATTAATAAAGGCCACAAGCAATTTATCATGGTGTCAGGGTCAGAACAGCAGACAAAACATGCTTGCTACTTGTTTTGCAATTTATCATGGATTATTTATAACAACATATATATATATAAAAGATGTGAAAAACAAAGCAAATAAGACAAAGCAGTAATTAAAAAAGATACATCTATTCTTATACCTGTAATCTGGTTTATTATTACATTTTCTATATTTCAAGAGCATATTGTATGTGAAAATCTGTACCATAATTCATATTCTGTTATGGAGAAGAAAAAAGAACACTTCTAATTACACACACAAATTAATATCACACAAAGTTCAGAAATATGTGTGGTACTTACAAAGGGATGTCTGGCTTTGTACTGAGTCCCAAACTACCTCATAGCCCAATTTGTTATGGAGTAAGTTAGGACCACCCTCCCTCAATCACACTCAGTATACTGGAACCTCTAGTTTATTCTCATGGATATATGAAACACTCTCCTATTTAGGACTAGAAAAGAAAAGAAGAGAGGCTTAAAATTAAAGAGGTAAAATTAAACCACAAAATACAAATAGAATACAACAAATAGAAGGTACTGACCTACTTGGTCATCAGAAAGATATGCTAATTAGGGATGGGTGAAAATTTCCACTTCAAACCAGAATTGATGAATGATGGCACTTGCATCTTGGTGAATAATTTCATGTGAGAAGTGCCATTTTTCCATTTCTGCCTAGCTCATTCCATTGAAATACATAGTATAAAAGGTGAATGAGGGTGCCTGTGTTGGTGGAGTGTGGGGAAAGAATCAGGTTAACAAGGATTGCTTTTTTTGTGGGGATTGTTTACTGGGACTGGGGGGACAGTTAGTAAAAAAAATAAAAACTAAACACAATAAAAAATGAACCCATAAGACATTATATAAAAAGGGTCTGGGGAGAGTACCTGTTTTGGTGGGTGGAGTCTGGGGAAAGAATCAGTTGAACAGAGAATTTGTGAAGTGTGTGTGAGGGTAGTGAGGGTCAGTCAATTATGTGAATTAGTGTTATGGAAGTAAGGGTCATTGAAGTATGTAGTATAGTGAGTGTGAATGAATTTTTATACTTTTTTCCTTTATAATACTTTTCTGTCATTTTTTAAAAATTATAATACTTTTTTTCACATTTTTAGAGACATGTCCTCAATTCAATTGCTCATCATGATGAGGAAGAGGAGTTGTAGGAGACAAAGTGGGACATCATCCTCATGTCAGGGTAGACGCAGCAGCAGCACCAGGCTGCCTCTGTATTGGATAGGTATCCCACTTTCCAAGGCAAAAGTATAGGCAGAAACTATTAGCAGCAGTGCCACTGCTACTGCCACCAGCAGCAATACTAGAGTGGAAGACACAGCCACCTGTACCAAAAATAGGGGTGACACCAGGTGCACCACCCTTGACACCAAGCAATTTACCAAGTAGCAATTCTTTCAGTGCACTTACTCCAAAGCACCAGACAAACATGGAGTGGCACAGAGAGGCAGGACAATTACCACTACAAATTTAAAATGGGATATTTCAATGCAAGATCCAAAATAGTGAAAAATCAATTGGACCACATGAAACTGTAAAAAGACAATATATGCAACCAACTATACTGTACATCATGAATTAATTCTAGAAGAAAAAGGCCTAAAGAAAATGGACATGGAAAAGCCATAATGATGATAAAAGTAAAATAGACTTCATACGTTCAAATAATAAAACCATATTCACTGACTGCTCAGTCTTAAATTGTTGTAACATTGGAAGTGACCATTGTCTAGTACGAGCAAAAATCAGAATTAACTATAAGAAAGAGAAAGTGAGAAAGTCAACAAATGTAAAGATTGACACTAGCCAGCTAATCATAAGAATTTTAAATTAGTACTGCCTAATCGCTTAAGTGTCTTGCAAGACCTTCCAGACAGACATTTCAACCCACAATGAAAAATTTATTCAGACCCTGCCCATGCCCTTGCACCTACTGTAAAACAATAAATATCATCCAGAATATCAAAAGAATCAATAGCCATGAAGAAAAGTGATGAGAAATGAAACAAAACAGTATCTTAGAAACAGGGTAGAATATGTACATATGTACAAGACCATAATAAAGTACATAAATGAAGAAACACAAAAGTTCAATGCTGAGCTCATTAAAAGGACACTGGAAGAAAATCAAGGGCTAAAGACACAAAATGAAAGATTGCCAGACATAGAAGCCACATGTTTGCATTAAATCTTGAAGATGGTACAACAGCAAAAACACAACAATGATACTAAAACAAGTGGAAGAATTTTATTCAAATCTTTATAATGATCAAGAACAACAACTTAATTCAGTGCTAGAGGCTGAAACTGTTCCAGAAGTTTGGTAAAAGAAGTAGAAGATGCAATTAAATCAATGAAAAATAGCAAATCAGCTTGACCTGATAAAGTCACTATTGGAATGTTGAAAGCTGGAGGTCAGCCCTTACTGCTCATACAAGAGGACAAGGTGGATCTAAAAATGACAAATGAATAAGCCTATGTCAGTTATCTGCAAGGTTTTCGCAAAGGTACTATCAAAAAGAATGGACACCATACGCAGCACCTAAAGAACAAGCAGGCTTCAGGAGTGATTTCAGAACAATGGACCATATCCAGACAGTGAAACAAGTTATAGAGCGGCATAACGAATACAGCCTTCCACTATGCATATCTTCCTGTTCTAAGGCATTGACCTCCAGAACAAATTGCAAGGGGGGGTTCTGGAAACTGAAGAACTAGAGCAGAAGGAAAAATGTGTTTCAGAGTTTCAAAAGCAAAAAAAGCTGAAGGAGTCTAATTCTGCAGATCCTTTCCTTGCTTAGTTAGAACTGTGAATGGAGAAATTATTTTGGAAAAATTGCAAATAAATTTGCTGTAATTAGTGAATCCTATAAATCGTTGGTATAACCCAGGAATGTTAGGCATGGTCTCACAAATTCTGATTTTTCCACCTTGGTAACAATGGAATTATCCCTTTGGTGATGAAGAACAGACCTAACTTGTTCTCAGTGGAGAGTAAGATTGGAGGAAAATCAAAATATCATCCAGATATATTACTATGTGAGACAGCAACATGTCTCTAAAGATGTCATTAACAAATTGGAAAACAGCTGGGGCATTGCACAAGCCAAATGGCATTTCCAAATATTCATAATGATCATATTTGGTGTTGAAGGCCATTTTTCATTCATCCCCTGAATTCACACAAATTAGGTCAATTTTGGTGAAGATCCAATAATGGATAACAGTAATTTTATTTAAACCCTTGTAACTTGCCAGTGAGATGGCTGAGTTGATTAATGCACCAGCTGTAGAATCTGTTGAAGCCGCAAGGTTGTTCTTTTCTGGGCAAGCTCAGCCTTTCGCCCTTCGGAGGTAGATAAAATGAGTCCAGGACATACTTGAAAATGAGAGACAATCTCAATGTATTCTTCCTGGTAAAATACTTTAAAAAAAATTCAATACAGGGGCATAAGGAGCCATATTTCTTTTGAACAAAGAAGAAGCCTGCCCCTGTAGGGAAGGACAAAGTATGAATACAACTTCTATCAGGATTCTCTTGAATGTAAGAAGCAAATGCTTGGTTTTCTGGAGGGCACAGTAAAAAGCTACATCCTTTGGAAGGTATAGTACCTTATAGAAGATCAATTGGGCAATCATAGATTCATTGAGTGGCAAGTGTTCAGCCTTATTTTTGGAAAATACATCATATTCCCTGGAAGGGTGAGGAGTTCTTTTTGATCCATAGCTGACGAAGACTGAGTGATGGCCAAAAGAGGCTTGACAGGATGAGGAAAAATCTGAAAGCAGGAACAACCACAGGAAGAAATCTGCCACATAACCAAGTCAATGGAAGAGTTGTGAGCCACCAACCAAAGTAACCCCAGGATAATAGGTGTGCGGGGGGCAGATATATAGCTGAAAGTAACAACTTCCACATGAAGGGCGCTGGTGGTAAGGCTCAAGGCAAAAGTTTGTAAAGTAATAATGAAACCAGTCCCTAGGGGTTTCCCATCAATAGTGGAAGCAAAAAGGTGTGCACTCTTACACTGAGAGACATACCATGCCTCTGAATCCAAGGCAGATCAATAAAAATCCTGCTGCTCCTAGGTTATGGCCTACAGAGAGACAGCCACCCAATGAAGAGAAACAGGGTCCAACAGATGAAACTGGACAGAAGAAAGATGGGAGCAATACTTAGATATCATCCTCCCATGACCCCTAAGCTGTGGTGTTTCCCGGATGTGTGGGACATTGTGAGAGAAAGTGGTCCTTGGAGACAAGGAGAATCAGGAATGCTAGGTCGCAAATACAGAGGCACCAGAACAACTGAACCCTGAAAAAGAAACAGCCCAGGGTTTAAATAAGGAGTCAAAAGCCAGGAACCTGTGTCAAAAGGGAAAGATGCATCAATACAAAAAACATGGTAGATTTAGAAATCTCACCTATGGACAATAGCGTGGTGCACTCTGATGCAAAGAACAAATCAGTATAAACACCAGTACATTCAAGGAACTATAACCTACTCAAGAAGACTCATAAATTAGGCACTCAATGTTAGAGACAAGATGCATGTTTTTTTATTCAAACAAAAAACCCACACAAAGACCCTATACATAAAAACAGTTAAAAACATAGGGGGAGGGAGGATAAGAAATGCCAAGCAATCACAGTATAAATCCCCTACATAATAATACAGCTATAACCAAAGTGACAAGTGTGGAAAATAAAGTGCAAAATATAGTGCCCTCCAAAAAAAGAGCACAAAAGAAAGACCTAATGAATTAATATATATATAATCAAAGTAAAGACACAATGGGAGATGACATCAACAGTTCCTTACTCCTCTTCAACTCCCAATGTGTTTCGCCAGCAAATGGCTTTTTAAAGTGATGCAATGGAAATGGAAGGACATTACACAAAAGTATATAGTCAAAGAATATGACCCAGAAATAATGTACAGATCTGTTGAAAATAGATTAAGACAAGGTGAAATTTATAGTATTTATTCATCAAAGAATAACAGCAATAGTGACACAAATAGTCATGAGTATGCACAGTCGAACATAGTATTTAGATCTAAAAGATGTATTATGCACTGTAAAGAAATATAAAAATGTGATAAAGATTTATAATATGAATAAAGACATCATAATATTGTATCATAATAATACAATATTAGTCAACAGCATTACCGATGACAGATGAAAGTGCGCATGCAACTGAACAATCATTCAGATTCCAAAATCAGGAAGTAAGTCACATGATCACTACAAGCATCACACAAACCTCATTCAATCATCATACACGTATGTAAATCGAATGAGTCTAATTATAGATAACGGGGAGCATTATTGGCTATGCTAAGATAGCACATTATAACGATCTTGTGTTCACCCACCACTTTCATTGTAACTATATATGTCAGACAAAAAATTATCAAAAGATGCCGAATATGCAAAAAATGACAAAAAATGTCAAAAAATAGTAATACACACATTCTTAGTACTACACATATTCTATAAATGTTAGTACCAAACAGAGCCTGGGAGAGTAAAAAATCTAATTACATTATTGATATTAAGTATTAAACAGTTACCCCTCAGGCTAAGCACCAACATAACCACAGATCTCTGGGAATTTGCAAGCTCTACCACCGATATGGAAAGTATGTAGTAAAGGAAGGAATTTTAACCAAAATCTGGTTCAAGGCTTTAAGAAAGGCATCAATATAGACATAATTGTCAGCAAAAAGCATATAATACTCATTGCGTACCATACATCGAATACTACAAATTATAAATATTTAAGGATTGTCATTAAGAACAATGAGAAAACAATCAATATTCAGATCTATATATTTGATCCAGATAGAGGACCAACTATGCACATATTCCCAGATAGAGTCATATCAAGTCCATAATCACAAAAGAGAAAAGATTCAAGATCCTTTTATGTAATACTGTGCAGACCGATCATGTTCAGTTGAAAATTGAGGTAATAACAAGTAGCCCAAGAAACAGCGCAGGAAGAGAGACATTCACATTGGGGTACCTGGACCAAAGTAAGAGTATCTTAAAAGAGGAACAAAAATTAATGAGAGCAACAAAGACAATCAATTATTCCAAAAAGCAGGAGAACAGCATTTCTTAATTCAAACCTGAAGATTACAAGACTGCAATATGTAAATCCACCAGGTTTCTCTCTTAAACAAAGACCTACCAATATTTCCTCTGCATATCCCCAAATTAATTTGATTTAGGCCAATTACAGTTGTTCCTGTTGTACAACTGTTATGTGCCTGCAGAAAATGTTGCACATGCACAATTTCATCTGTGTTGCCAGTAATGCTGTTGACTTATATTATATCATTATATCCACCTTATGATGTCTTTATTCATATTTTTCGTCTCTAACACATTTATATATTTCTTTATGGCACATAATATATCTGATTAAATACTATGTTTAACCTCTCATGCACATGACTATTCGTGTTGTTACTACTGTTATTCTTTCATGAATAAACACTATATATTTCATCTTGCCTTAATCTATTTTCAATAGATCCTTTATGTATCTACTTATATGCATATTATTTCTGGGTTATATTCTTTGACTATAACTGACCTTTGTGTAACATCCTTCCACTTCCATATAATCACGTGTGTAGTTATTTATTTGCTCATTGACTGCTGTACAGTTTAAATGAGTCTTCACAATCATTTGTTTGGTATCCACTAATAAAACGACTTGATGGCGATATGCACAAGGACTCCGGAGTTGAAGAGGAGGAGGAGGAGGGAACTCTGTTGATGCCATCTCCCGTTGTGTCTTTACTTTGATAAGTATTGATTATATATATATTTTTTCTTCTTTCTTGTGTGGGTTTTGTTTGGAGGACACAATATTTTGCACTTTATTTTTTACGCACTTGTCACTTTGGTTATAACTGTATATTTGTATTTTTGTGCTTGGGAGATTCTGGTAATGTACCTTTACTTTATAGTCTACCAGATATCTGGAAGGCTTATTACTGTTATTGTTTGGTATTTCTTCACCTCTGTTCCCCTATATTTTTTAATTGTTTTTGTGCATAGGGATTTTATGTTGGTATTTTGTTTGCATAAAAGTTTTTGTATCTTGTAAATTGAGAGCCTAATTTATGAGTCGTTTTGAGTAGGTTATAGTTATCTCACCTTCTTGAATATGGGAAAGACTCATCACGTAAGTGACGCAGGAGACTTTGGGTCACACACACCAAATGACACAAGTCCAAAGTGTCCAATAATGTACCTCAACCTAGCAAATGACGCAATACTGACGCAGAGCGTCACATGCACTTATACTAGGGAGATTTGAAAGTGACATCCAAGAAGTGATCAGCACAACAACATCCTCTGAGACACCAGGTCAGGGTCTGACAGATATAGAGGTGATAAAGATAAAATAGATTCTCCAGTGATATCACTTCTCCAGTTCATGTGCTGTTCTATAGAGCCTACGCCCTAAGATCTCAATCAGTGGAGAGATCTTAGTGCATAGGATCTCTAGAATAACATAGAAATTGGATAAGTGCTATCACTGGAGATGTATAGGGAAAGAAGAGAAAAAACAGGAAGCGCTTCCTAGTGTAATATCTTTGTGGTAAATGGACACCTCACCACCACCTGTGAAATAATACTCACAAAATTATATGCCAGAATTACACATATGTGCAAACCAGCAATAAAACTCAGGGATATTTGAGCTGTCCCTTAGCCAGCTTTCTCCACCTCAGAGTATGGCTGCCACTCTTCACCTCCACTCGCGGAGGGACCATCACTGGAGATGTCACCTTCACTTTATCACCACTTTATTACATCTTAGTGCATCTCCCCCCCAAGTGCAGAAGCATAACTCTTATGCGTATTTAAATACAGAAAAGTATCTTCTCTAGCAGATTTGTATATTCTCCACAGAGTGGATAATAAATCCTAATGTAGTATTGCTGTCAAAAACTCTTAGATGCTTTAATTTTCAATAGTTTCTTCTTCTCTATATCCATGTATGTCTCAGTTATAATTGGATGAACTCACAATAAATGTTTGCATTGGAAATGTATAAATATAGTGAATGGATAGATGTGTGTGGATAACAGCAAGTATCCTTTCTTAAAGAGCAGTGCCTTCTTGATCAAATTTGAAATAAGTACAGTAACATGTTAAGTGAAGAAAAAGCAGTTCTGAGGCCTTTTTAATTAAGTTAAACAGAATTATGAGGGAGGGGAGTGAAAATTCCAATGGATTTAAATAGGGCTATTAAACCCTTCTGTGCTAGAGAGTTAACCAAGAATTGCAAAGCAATACATTGGACTCCTCTGTACCTTTCAAGGGGTTAAAATTCAATGTAAACAATGGGAGCTGGATGAATTTTCATTTCCCCTATGAAGCAGCTGGTTTTCCTAGTATTGTACCCCTTAACTTGAGGAATAAGGCCCTATGTTTTTATTTTTGGTCTCACTAAATTCTTTATAATGAATTAGAAACATCACTATCATATAAGGGAATAAGACAGTGGTTCTCAACTCCTGTCCTCAGGACCCACTAACAGGCCAGGATTTGATGATTTCCTTGTTAGAGCACAGGTGAGTTAATCAGTGTGAATGAGCCTCTGATCACTACACATGTGCTCTAGCAGAGAAATCCCTAAGTCCTGGCCTGTTAGTGGGTTCTATGGGCGGGAGTTGAGAACCACTGGAATAAGATGTTTTAATGGTTGAATGATAATTAGTGATGATCGAGCACCCCAATGCTCGGGTGTTCGGGTGCTCTGACCGAGCGCCCCCGGAGGCTCGAGTGCTCTGCCGAGCACCCGAGCCCCATTGAAGTCAATGGGAGGACTCGAGCATTACACCAGGCACCCCCTGCTCTGATGAGGGGAGGGTGCCTGGTCCATAGGAAAAGGGCAGAAAATGATGGAAACACCACAGAAATGGTTCAGGGACAGCATAGGGAGGATGTCTGGATGCATCTTGGACTCCAACATCGCTGCTGGGAACGATCTTTCGCCCGTAGTACGCCATTTTTACAGACTGACCGTAAAACACACAAAAAGGCAGATAAAAACGACTTTAGGCGAAAAATTGTTACCAAACAGTATTTGCTGTATATTTACTTGTATATCATCTGCAAATTCTGCAAAAAATTTCCTCGATTTTTCTGAACTGGGGCCATGATTAAGAGGGAAACGTGCACAGAGACAAATTCTCCCAAAAATTTCCTCGATTTTTCTGAACTGGGGCCATGATTAAGAGGGAAACGTGCGCAAAGGCAAATTCTCCCAAAAATTTCCTCGATTTTTCTGAACTGGGGCCATGATTAAGAGGGAAACGTGCGCTGAGCCGACCATCTAAAACATTATGGGTGAGGGTCTGCTGCGGAGCTGACCATCCTAAACATTATATGCGAAGGCCCGCTAGTGAGCTGACGCTATAAAACATTATATGAGAGGGCCCGCTAGAGAGCTGACCCAATAAAACATTATATGAGAAGGCCCGCTGGTGAGCTGACCTATACAAAAATTGTCAAACAGCGCCCGCTGGTGAGCTGGCCCTATATAAAAATTATATCAAAGGGCCCGCTGGTGAGCTGGCCCTATATAAAAATTATATCACCGGGTATATGGAAGAGAGTCAACCATATACCCATTTTTTGGGTGGAAGGGGTGAATGGGAATACAGAGTATTCCCATCATTGTAAATAACATATATAAAGTGACTTTATGTTCCCCCGGGGCTTTCCTCCAGTGGAGTGGAGAAGTCAGGGGAAATCCAGGCCTTGTTCATTTTTATAAGTGTCAACCAATCAGCATTTTCGGTGGAAAGGGGGATACGCTTATCTGTTATGATGCCACCAGCAGCACTAAATACCCGCTCAGACAGAACGCTGGCGGCAGGGCAGGCCAGCACCTCCAAGGCGTAGAGTACCAGTTCATACCACGTGTCCAGCTTGGACACCCAGTAGTTGTAAGGCACAGAGGGATCATTGAGGAGGCTGACACGGTCTGCTACGTACTCCTTCACCATCTTCCAAAACGTTTCCCTCCTTGTGACACTAGGCTGCGCATCAAGGTGAGGGTGCTGGCGGGGTGTCATGAAGGTGTCCCACGCCTTGGAGAGTGTTGCCCTGCCTTTGTCGGAACTGCTGTGTGCTCCCCTTTTCTCCCCTTCTCGGTTGGCCAAGGTAGCACGTACTCTGCCGCCAGCGTTGTCAGATGGAAAATTTTGGAGCAATTTTTCAACAAGAACCTTCTGGTATTGCACCATTTTGCTTGTCCTCTCCACCGGAGGAATGAGAGATGAGAAATTCTCTTTGTAGCGGGGGTCCAGAAGGGTGAACACCCAGTAATCCGTGTTGTCTAAAATGCGTGTAACGCGTGGGTCACGGGAAAGGCAGCCTAACATAAAGTCAGCCATGTGTGCCAGAGTACCAACAGGCAAGATTTCGCTGTCCTCACCAGGAGGATGACTCTCAATCTCCTCATCCTCTTCCTCCTCTTCTGCCCACCCACGCTGAAGAGATGGAACTAAAGTTCCATGGCTACCCTCTGTAGCGGAGGCAACCGTGTCTTCCTCCTCCTCCTCCTCCTCCTCCGCCTCCTCCAATTGTCCCTGAGAAGACGAAGTGAGGGTGCTCTGGCTATCACCTTGTGTAAGCTCTTCCTCCCCCATTTCCACCTCTTCCACATGCAAAGCGTCGGTTTTAATTGTGAGCAGCGAGCGTTTCAGTAGACACAGAAGTGGGATGGTTACACTGATAATAGCGTTATCGCCGCTCACCATCTGTGTCGATTCCTCAAAATTGCGTAAAACCTCACAGAGGTCTGACATCCATTCCCACTCCTCACTTCTGATTACAGGAAGTTGAACGGAGAGGCGACGACCGTGTAACAGCTGGTACTCCACTACTGCCCTCTGCTGCTCACAAAGCCGGGCCAACATGTGGAAGGTGGAGTTCCAGCGCGTGCTCACTTCACACAGCAGCCGGTGAGCTGGCAATTGTAAGCGCTGCTGCAGCTTCAACAGGCCGGCTGAAGCTGTAGATGACTTACGGAAATGTGCACACACGCGGCGCACCTTGGTCAAGAGATCATGCAAATTGGGGTAGGTTTTTAGAAATCGCTGAACCACTAAATTAAATACATGCGCTAGGCATGGTACGTGTGTGAGCTTGCCGAGCTCCAAAGCCGCCACCAAGTTACGCCCATTATCACACACAACCATGCCTGGTTGCAGGTTGAGTGGCGAGAGCCACTGCTCGGTCTGGTGACTAATCCCCTGCAACAGCTCTGAGGCCGTGTGCTGTTTGTCCCCAAGGCAGATCAGCTTCAGCACGGCCTGTTGACGCTTCCCCACTGCAGTGCTACACTGCTTCCAGCTACCGGCTGATGGGTGAGTGGCGCTGTGCGCAGAGAATTCGGAGGTGGAAACGGAGGAGGAGGAGCCAATAACGTAGGTGCTGGCGGAAACCCTGATGGAGGTAGGGCCCGCAATCCTCGGCGTGGGTAGCACCTGTGCCATCCCAGGGTCCGAGTCGCTCCCAGCCTCCACGACATTCACCCACTGTGCCGTCAGTGAAATGTAGCGTCCCTGGCCACAAGCACTTGTCCATGTGTCAGTCGTTAAGTGGACCTTCCCAGTAACTGCGTTGGTCAGGGCACGGGTGATGTTACGGGACACATGGTGGTGTAAGGCGGGGACGGCACACCGTGAAAAGTAGTGGCGGCTGGGGACTGCGTACCGAGGGACAGCTGCTGCCATCAGGCTGCGGAAGGACTCAGTCTCCACAAGCCTAAATGGCAGCATTTCGATGGCCAGTAATTTGGAAAGGTGTGAGGTTAGTGCTATGGCCTGTGCGTGGGTGGCTGGGTATTTTCGCTTGCGCTCAAATGCCTGGGGTAACGACATTTGGACGCTGCGCTGGGACAGGGAAGTGGATGTGGTCGCTGATGGTGCTTCAGATGGTACAGGTGCAGGGCGGGAGGTATGCGGGCCTGCGCCTTCGACAGGCGATTGGCCGGCACCGAAAACAGGGGAAGAGGAGGCAGTGGTGTGGCCTGCAGACACAGATTGGCGATCCGGGCGTTCCTCCCACTTATTACGGTGCTTGGATGCCATGTGTCGGATCATGCTGGTGGTGGTGAGGTTTCTAGTGTTCATGCCTCGGCTCATTCTGGTGTGGCACAGGTTGCAAACTACAATTCTTTTGTCGTCCGCACTTTCCTTAAAAAAACGCCATACCGCGGAACACCTACCCCTTGGCAAGGGAGATTTACGCAAGGGGGTGCTCCGCGGAACATTTACGGGCCGGTTGGTGCGGTCCACCTTCTTTCTGTAGCCACACCACTGCCTCTTCCAGCCTGTTGCGGTGCTGCAGATGGCTCACCCTCAGGACTGCTGTCATCGCTCTGCTCTCCACCTTCCCAGGTGGGGTCAGTCACCTCATCGTCCACCAAGTCCTCCTCCACTTCCTCACTCTGGTCATCCTCCTCATGTCTTGATCCCACCACATACTCAGTCATTGACAACTGTATATCATCCTCCTCATCAAGGTCTTGAGACAGTAAAAGTGGTTGATTTGATGGCAACTGTGTCTCATCATCATCATCATCCACTTCCTTTGACCTTAAATGCCGTTCACCTCTGTCATCTTCTTGTGATTGGGTACCCACTAGAGGTTGTGAATCAGGGCACAAGATGTCATGTTCCTCTGCAAGCGTGCTTGGAGAGAGGTTCAAATTAAGGATTGGTGATGAGACGAGCTCCTCACTATATCCCAGTGTGGGATCACTTCTTTGACCAGACCCTCTATGGTGGGAGGAAGGATGATCAGGGTGAGGATTATGTTGACCAGACTCTTGGCTACTGAGAGTGGACTTGGTGGAAGACAGGGTGGTGCTTAACCGACTGGAAGCAGTATCACCTGAAATCCAACCGACCACCTGTTCGCAGTGGTCTGACCTCGAGAGTGATGTCCTGCGACGCCCTGTAAACTGAGACATGAAGCTAGGTATGGTGGATGTCTTTCTTTCTTGTGCTCTGGCACCAGGCACAGTTTCTACGCGTCCTGACCCGCGCCCTGAACTATCAGGATCACGTCCACTTCCCCGTCCCTTTTTACCCGCCTTCTTCATATTACACGGAATATGTGCTGCAAATCTGCAACTTTGCACACTAAACAGAATGTGCTGCTTATCTGCGACTAGGCACAGTGAATGGAATATGTGACTTTGATATTTTACACTTTGCACAGTAAACAGAATGTTCTCCTATTCTGAAACTTTGCACACTAAACAGAATGTGCTGCTTATCTGCGGCTAGACACAGTGAATGGAATATGTGACTTTGATATTTTACACTTTGCACAGTAAACAAAATGTTCTCCTAATCTGCAACTTTGCACACTAAACAGAATGTGCTGCTTATCTGCGGCTCGGCACAGTGAATGGAATATGTGACTTTGATATTTTACACTTTGCACAGTAAACAGAATGTTCTCCTAATCTGCAACTTTGCACACTAAACAGAATGTGCTGCTTATCTGCGGCTAGACACAGTGAATGGAATATGTGACTTTGATATTTTACACTTTGCACAGTAAACAGAATGTTCTCCTAATCTGCAACTTTGCACACTAAACAGAATGTGCTGCTTATCTGCGGCTAGACACAGTGAATGGAATATGTGACTTTGATATTTTACACTTTGCACACTAAACAGAATGTTCTCCTAATCTGCAACTTTGCACACTAAACAGAATGTGCTGCTTATCTGCGGCTCGGCACAGTGAATGGAATATGTGACTTTGATATTTTACACTTTGCACAGTAAACAGAATGTTCTCCTAATCTGCAACTTTGCACACTAAACAGAATGTGCTGCTTATCTGCGGCTAGACACAGTGAATGGAATATGTGACTTTGATATTTTACACTTTGCACACGAAACAGAATGTTCTCCTAATCTGCAACTTTGCACACTAAACAGAATGTGCTGCTTATCTGCGGCTAGACACAGTGAATGGAATATGTGACGTTGATATTTTACACTTTGCACAGTAAACAGAATGTTCTCCTAATCTGCAACTTTGCACACTAAACAGAATGTGCTGCTTATCTGCGGCTCGGCACAGTGAATGGAATATGTGACTTTTATATTTTACACTTTGCACACTAAACAGAATGTTCTGCTAATCTGAAACTTTGCACACTAAACAGAATGTGCTGCTTATCTGCGGCAAGACACAGTGAATGGAATATGTGACTTTGATATTTAACACTTTGCACACTAAACAGAATGTTCTGCTAATCTGAAAATTTGCACACTAAACAGAATGTGCTGCTAATCTGAAACTTTGCACACTAAAAAGAATGTGCTGCTAATCTGCAACTTTGCACACTGAACAGAATGTGCTGCTAATCTGCAACTTTGCACACTAAACAGAATGTGCTGCTAATCTGCAACTTTGCACACTAAACAGAATGTGCTGCTAATCTGCAACTTTGCACACTAAACAGAATGTGCTGCTAATCTGCAACTTTGCACACTAAACAGAATGTGCTGCTAATCTGCGGCTAGGCACAGTGAACGGAATATGTGACGTTTTTTTTTTTTTTAAATCTCTGCCCCCCCAAACAAAATAAACTGCTGCCCCCACACACAGTAGTCCTTAAAAGGACTTTTGGGTCTTTTTTTTGTTCAACAACACTTTTCTTCTCCCTACACTGACTTTCCCTTCCTATCCTCATCTCTCCCTGGCTAAGACTGAGCCGAACTCGCTGGTCAGGTGCTATACAGCACCCGATCACGGGTTCTGGCCAGCCAATCAGTGTAATGCCAGCAGCCAACATGGCTGCTGGCATTACACTGATGTCAGAGCCTCCCTGCACGTTTATTGGCTGCGCAGCAGCCGCGAAACGTGCGGGGAGGAGACCCGAACATGGCGGGCGAGCACATGCGGTACTCGTACGAGTACCGCCATGTGCCGAGCAGAGCGATGCTCGAGCCGAACCGAGCTTCGGCCGAGCATGCTCGCTCATCACTAATGATAATGTGTCCAGTTTATTACAAAGGTACATTTTTCAGTCCTAATATTTTGGTACTCTCCTTAACAGTAGGTGCCTAAAGGAATTTTTTTATACATTGGTAATTAAAGGAGCAGTAGACATTTTTAATGAAAAACATGTTATAAGGTTTTTCCTGCTGAATACAACACAGGTACTCAGACTAAGACTTTTTGTGTCATACTGTTAGCAATATTGCAGGCTAGTGTCTGAAAGGTAAATTGATTTTAATATTGCACTCTATTAAGTGGCTATGTTATCACAAAGACACATTTTTTAATCTTAATATTTTGGTGTTCTCTTTAACAATAGTATAAGGAAAACAAGAGAGAGTCCAAGAAGAGCCACTAGTGCAGTGAATCCAAAATAAGTTCCACCACAATAAATATCACACATGTGGTTACTAACAGGTGAAGTGGCTGTCAATCACATATATGATAGCCAGCAAAAATGCAGGCCTAGATTTTCACCTGACCCAGAACGGTATACTGAACAATTCTCACTCTGGCATATGATAGGCTGTTCCTCCTCTTTGTCATGTTCCCTCAAAAACAGCAGACAGCTTTGTAGTGTAAGTATAATACAAATATAATTAAAACCAGAGTTCACTCACGTGATGTGATTCCACAGTCAGAGAGGGAATAACACTGACAAACAGGCATGATAAGATAACTTCCATCTTCACTCTGGATCCCAGGCCACTCAGGAACTGTTGGACCCAATATGTAGAATTAAACACTAAACTAGTAACATACTAATATATAACATTTTATAAAAATGTCTAAATGTGACCATACACAAAGTAAATATCAGTTAAAACTATCTCCTATTAAACTACATTTCATGGTTCACAGACCGCTTTCTCAAAGCTACATCCATATGAAGGAGGCTGCTCACAAGCATGGCTGAAATATCCCATCCATCACACGATTGGTCAGTTTCAATATGACAAATGAAATGTCATAATCCAGTGTAGATAGGCCTCTAGATTACGTGTAAAAAAAGGGGAGTGGTAGAACCGTCACAATGTCCCACCTACTAATCATCCATTGGCTAGCACACTCTATCAGCTCAATCGTATCAATGTAAAATAAAAATAATACATGTGGGGGTAGATGGTGGCAACCCTTCTTCACATCCCTCGTCCACCTCCTCATCTGTGCTGTTGTTAATATATTTGTCCTGGCTTTGTCTGTCATGTGTGGTTTCTGCTACCTGATACTCAGATGGTATGTGATGTTGGTTAATTTTTAAGAATGTTAGTCTCCCAACATTGCTGTTTGGTGACTGAGAGAGTAACTGTGTGCTTTTTGACATATGTGTCTGTCAGATTTTCCAATGGCTTTCTCAAACAATTTATAGACAGGAACTGTGCTTTTTAAAGTGGTGGAAGATTCAGCCTTTGACTTTCTGCTAACCTTATAGCCATGTCATCATCCTTACTCTCAACTTCATCTGTATCTGAACAAGAGAAGAATGCTAGAGGGATATATTCTAGATGTGCATCATCATCAGTCATCATTAAGTCATCCTCAGCAGCATAAGCGTCACCTGGCAATTCTTGCCCACTACCCTTATATTCCTATAAGCTTTTGGAGGTCTCAAACAATTTCTTTTTACTTTTACTGTAACAAAGTTTGTGGATAAGTGATTTGATGCTTGTTTGTCTCACTATCTGATGCAGCAGGCGGTTCAGCTGCTATACCTTCCTCTACTATGCTATTTCCAGCATCATCAATACTTGAATGTGACTTGTTATCTTCAGTGTTCTTCTTATATGGTTCTTTATTTCTACTGGCAGTGGTGGAACTGGAACTAGTTTTGCTGAGACCTTCACAAACTGCATCCTCCCATAGAGTAGAGGGATTATCATCATTGATTGCACCTGCTGTGGAAACCATTGCTGCAGTAAGTTTTTCAACAACTACTTTACTCTCATGTCGCTGCTCTGCTGCACCTCTCTCCCTTCCCCTTGTGCATTTGCTGGACATTACGCAACTACACTGTGTTTTTTTACTGTACGGTACACAACACAACTGATAGAGCTGTATCATTGCTTGCCTAAACCCAGTCAGCTGTCTATCACTGTCACCTAATATATTTAGTTCTTTATTTGTTGTTGTTGTTTTTTTAAGTTGTCCACCCTGTGGTCTTATCACAATCTGTCCAAAAAAATTATAACTGAAAAACAAAATCAAGTCTTTCCCCAGACTTCCTCACCCAGCACAAAGACAATAAAAGCAAGATCAACAAGCAAATAGGTTCCTAGCTGTCTGTGTCTTGCCAGTCAGTCACATTGAATTTTGGAGTATTTCAGGTCAGCCTCCTTCCTCCCTTCTTCTCCCTAGAGTGCCCCACTGACTCTCCTAACAGAACAAATGTGCTACCTAAAAGATTCCTTAAACTAAACTTCAATTCCCCTCTCTATCTTCTGTAGCTCAAAAAACGTATTGCTCTCTCCTCTCACAAACACAAAATGGCATGTGTAAGAGCCAGACAGCCTTTTATATGGCTATAGAAAACTTTTGCGTGTTGGAGAAATATTTTTCTTCCCATTGATGTTAATGGGCAAAAAAGGCGGGAAAAAGCAGAAAAACTGCACTTTTCGTGGGAAATTATTCGCCAGACGGAAAGTGCTATTATCTGCCAATTTCAGTTTGCAGGTGAAAATTTTCACCTATCCCTGCACATAATAACAAGCACACTAAATAACATTACTAGCTATATAAAACACAAAATATACTAAATTAAATTTAAATAATGTAATAAGAAAAATTTCTCTATAAAATTTCTAAAGTTTAGGCCCCCTTTGTTATCTTAAATTTCTTAAAATCCTCTATCACCAGTGACCCAAACGTTTCAGCAAATTCACAGGACTGAATCCAGATTTTGGCTTTAAACCCAATGGAACACTTCCATTAATTAATGAATCTATTAATGATAAATCCATCACAGTTATCTATATATGGTACAATTTCCCTACCTTTCTCATCAACCAAAGATTCACCCCTAATAATGGCTGTTGTATTTTGAAGACTTGTGTAAAACTATCATTTGAGAGAAAGTTTACACATATATTCATGTATATCTGTAAATAATACAAATAAATTAGGACTTTTTGATTGACAGAATGATAGCCCTATATTCAAAAGTGATTGTTCATAAATATCCAGTGTATATTTGGAAAGATTTATAATGTAGGTATCTCCAGACTGGTCAGCTCCTTGACTTCTGCTAATCTTGTTCTCTTTGGAATTGCTCTCACTTTCCCTGCATCCCCTGGATCTGACCTTTTTATCCCCTCCTCTCTCAGAATTAAAAAATTTTGGTCCCACCAGGTCGGCATTCCCATAGTGGGCAGAGGACCAGAATCTGAATGTTCAATAATACAAGATCGTTGGTTGAATGTTTACTATCAGCACATGTTGCTATTAGTATTAGATTGTATATACTAAATTTTACAGAAGAATTGTAATGATTTTTGTATTTTATTTTTTAATCAGTTATTAGTGCTGTCACCCTTTATTGGTTATGGTTTTTCATATGTATAGCTGAACACTAGCGTGATCAGAAAGTGTAGAAGCACTGCTTCTTACCAAAAATTTTTGTGTGGATTGTATTGCTGGGTCAGCATGGTAACTGTTGTTTTCTGATAAAGGAGGGTGGTGGACATGGGCTGATTGCGTAAGAGATCTTCTGATGTGTACATGCGGCTCTTTTATTATTATTATCATGGTTATTTTTTTTAACAAATTTAGTTTTTTTATTTACAGTGCTATGTTACCTTGGTGAATATTGACAATGCCTTGATGTGAAGTGGTGTGATACATGAGCCAGCTAGTGCATGAGACTGATATAATATATTTTGTATTGACACGTGCTAATGGGCCACCAGCACCACCAGGATATCCTTTCACATAACTATGATGGCTTTCATTTAATTATTATATATTTAACCTCTGTTGATTTTTTTATCAATGGGTTGTTTTTATTTTACATTGATCACATTGGGTTGAAAGAGTGTAGTCGCCAATGGATGATTGGTAGATGGGACATTGTGACTGTTATACTACTCCCCTTTTTACATGTAATCTGGAGGCCTGTCTTCATTTGCCCTATGAAATTTCATTTGTCTAATTCAAACTGACCAATCATAATGATTGATGGGATTTTTCAGCAGTGCTTGTGAGCGGCCGGCATCATATGGATATATCTTTGAGAAACTGGTCTGTGAACTGCAAAATGCATTGGCTTATCAGGATATAGTTTTAACTGATATTTACTTTGTGTATGGTCATATTTATACATTTTCATTAAATTTGATATATTATCATGTTACTAGTTTAGTGTTTTATTCTATATATTGGATGAAGCAGTTCCTGAGTGACATGGGATCCAGAGCGAATGGGGAAGTTATCTTCACATACCTGTTTGACAGCTTTAGGAGTATTCCCTGGCTGATTGTGGAATCATGTGACTCAACTCTGGCTTTTATTATATTGCAATATACATACAATACTACACTATTGTGGTACCCCCTTTTCTTTTTTGCTTGCATCCTCAACAATAGGTTCATAAAGTAACTTTTTAACCTTAGTATTTAAAGGAGCAGTAGAAATGTTTATGAAAAAGGTTGTAGGGCTTTTCCTGCTGAATACAATAAGGGTAATTAAACTAAGGCTTTCTATGTCAAACTAGTAATAATATTGTCAACTAGTGTCTAAGAAGGAAGATCATTTTTATTATGCACTCTATGCAAGAGCTTGAGTCTAGTGCATAGGTTCTCCAAGTAGGAAATGCCCTATTAAATTTTTTTAAGTTTACTTTTCCTTTAATTGGCCCACAATTAAAGCTTTTAATAAAATATGGACAATTAGAATGAACCACTAGAAGTAATCAACTGGTTTTTCTTTTTTGTTTTGTTTTCTTTTTTTAACCTATATAATAACCAGTATTTTACACTTTTGTTGTTTTGAAGGAAAATCTGTCTTAATTTAATTGTTACAATATATACTGTGTGGTTGTGAAGTATAATACCAACACATACTTTTTTTAAACTAATGTGAAAATTTAACAGCTGTCAAGATTCATTTAGGATAACTGAAAGAGGTTGTTTCATAAATCCTAAAGCATTGCAATAAAGAAGAATACAAAAACAACTAACATTTAAAAGCCGATTACTTGCAAGCACATAATTGAAATACAGAAAAATACATTGGATGGAATCATTAAAACATAATTACCCAAACAAAGTAGTGTGTTGATTATCAAGTCAGTGATGTGAATGAATACTTTAATTCCAAATGAAATACCAATAGTCAAAATGAAATGTCAACACAATTACCCTATAGTGATGGATGTTGAAATAGAAATGGCACAATGGCTGCAAAATCAATGTGGAACTGTCTTTATTTTAATTTATATATATATATTACTGTAAAACATCAAAATGTTCATAGCTTTTTAAAACTTTCATTTACAATCATTCCTGTTAAAGAACAGGGTGTGTACAATAAATTGCTTCACAGTGTATCACACAGACACATGCTTCTGGTCCTTAACCCCTTGAGTTCCAGATGGGTAAGGATGCATTGCAAAGCAATGTGTTCTGTACCTCTCTGACATTCAAAGAGTTAAGAGATTAAGGAAAACTAGTTTCTGAAACATTCAGTAATTCACTACTTCTTCTTTAATGAAAAAAAAATCAGAAACTCTAAAGAAAGTCATACTCCCTATATTACTGTTGTGAATGGCAGGGGTAGTAATCTGAATTATTGTGAAGATGTTATACCAGTAGCAACTGGAGTCTTTCAGGAGTAAACTAGGTTCACCATATTTGGCATTCAAGTGATTAAAAGACCCAATTTAAGACAACAGGAACTGTTATTTCTCCTCTCTTGTGCATTTGGTTTATTCCAGAATTACTCCATAAACCTCAGTATGTCAGTTATTTTGGCATATGAAAAAAATCCTATATAATGAAATGAGATGTTTAAACCCTTGGCGGAAAATTTCCTGTGAAAAGTGTTGTTTTCCCGCTTTTTTCACCCAGCTCATTGCATTGAAATCAATGGGAAGACTGAATTTTCCCCACCACGATGCACATTTCTCTACTTTTCCCATAGGCATATCTGTGTTTGTGAGAGGAGAAAACAGCATGTTTTTGAGCTAGAGAAGATAGGCAAATAAAGCGGGATTGAAGCTTAGGGATGACATTTGTTCTCTATATTAGGGGAGTCTGGGAGCACTCTGGGGAGAAGAAAGAACAAGAAGGTTAACCCCAAATTCCACAAAATTTGGTGTGACTGACTGGCAAGACACAGGCAGCTGGGGTCCAAATTGCTTGCTGATTTTGCTTTTATTGTCTATGTGCTGGGGAATTCTGGGGAAAAAGGTTGTTGATTTTGTTTTTTAGGTATAATTTTTTTTTTTGACTGACTGTGACAAAAAAAAATAAAAAAGAATTAAAAAAATTAATGAATAAGTAATTAAACAGATAAATATAATAGGTGATAGACAGCTGACTGGGAGCCTGACGTGAGCTCTGTGAATGAGGCACACTTGATAGACAGCAGACAACATTGAGAATTTTGTTGAGGTCTAAGGCAAAACATTCACACTCCATTAGTAGTGTACTGCAGAGAGTAAAAGCACACAAAGTAGTTGAGTAATGTCCATGAAATGCACAAGGGGGAAGGGGAAATGTGGATCAGTGCAGGGACGTGCTTCAAAAACTGACTGCAGCAATGGTTGCTGCAGTGTGTGCAGTAAATTATGACAATGATCCCTCTCCTCCCAGGGTGGATGCAGTCTGTTAAGGTCCCACCAATCACACCACACCATTGTATAACCTGATATCATCATGAATATATGTCTGTGTCTCGTAAGCAGGAAGTTAGTGTTGTGTGCAAAGGACAAATGTACCCTGCATGCTAACAAAATGTGCAAGGTATATGTTGCTGTAGGGCTCAAAACTTTGAGTTTCAGCTGCTTATTTCTCCACTGCAACCCTCAGAATAAGTAATATTCTGCTGAGAAATGTTGAACCATATGACACATAGGAGGAAAATGTGTTGGAACAGGAGAAAAATGTGTTGAATAGGATAACAATGTGTTATAGGAAAAAATTTGCTGGAATAGGTGAAAAGGAGGAAAGTTTAACATTGAAGAAAAGGAGAACATTTTATGAAAAAAGAGTAAATTAATCTGTTTTACGAGAAAAGTCATGCAGAAAATTATTTGCACTTTTCGCCAACCCCTAGTTAAATTATAGAATATCTTTTCCTTTGCAGTTAGAAGATAGCATATATACAGGTAGGATAGGAAACGCATACCCCACCTACCTAGTGTTTTTCTGGTAAAAATTCCCTATCTACTCAACATTTGTTAAATTTGTGAACTTCGCTGTGCACCCCTTGGACCTTCTGGATGAATACTATTATGGGCCATATATTTGACTCCTTAATCATTTACTGTTTGTTACTTTGCATTCCTCTCTGTCTAGTTTGTGTGCTCTTTGGCTGGTTTGGCTGCTTCTTCGGCCTTCATTCTTGTATTCCATGCATCAAAAGTCTCAAAAGAATGTATTATAGATTCAGCTCTAGGTCTTTGGGTTTGTGTCCTCCAGTATGAGAGTGCTTCATTCCAGAGCCCTCAATGGTCTCTTCTATAAATGCACTATTGTGGTGGGAGTAAGGCAGAAGCTTCCCACTTCTGTGAGCATTCTATTGTATAATAGTAATTTAAGTGATCCTCAGGATTTCGCAGACAGCTCTAGCTTACCGAGAAGCACAGTAAGTGGCTTGATCCAACTTTAAAGAGACAAAGGAGCTTTCATGTGTGTGCCTAGGGCACCTACTGATATGGCATGTATGGTGACTGTTTCAATCTATTGGCAGGTAGGCCTTTAAGAGTCTTAAAGGGACACTATCACCTAGTTTTGAGGGACTATATTATGCTAATTAAGGCATGTCATTCAGTCTCTTGCTGTCTTATCACAATATTATATAGGTATCTTTATTTATAGAGAGCCATACGTGTATGCAGCGCTTTATAGATGTTGTAATAGTACAATACAAAAATACAGAACTGGGTTAAGAGCATTAGACTATAGTGTGATCATTGCATTATTTGCAGAGGAACATTGTATCAAAGGGAATCATACACTGGGAAAGGGACCCTGCCCCAAGGAGCTCACAATCTAATTGGAAATCATGACAATATACAGAGACAGTAGGATAAGGATCATAAGTGCAAGTATAAGGTGTAGTGAAGGAAGTGCAGAATGATTCTGATGTGACTATCAGTGTGCACAAGGAGTATATTGTTATTGAGATGCCTCCTTGAGCAGGTGGGGTTTGAGGAGATGCTTGAAGGTGATGAGTGTGGATGACTGGCGAGTGGTGATAGGGAGGGCATTCCTAAGTCGAGGGGTAGCCTGTGAAAAAGATTGTAGCCAAGAGATGGCTCGAGTTGTATAAGGAGAGGACAGGAAGAACCCTTGAAAAGAATGTAAGTGAATGGAAGGGGTATAGCAGGAGATAAGAGCAGAAATGTAACAGTGTGCTAAAGAACAAAGAGACTTAGGGCTAGATTCTATTGCAGGTGCTAAATGTTAACACCCGTTTTATCAAACCTTTTCCCATTGAAGACTATGGAGAAAACTGGAGATAAAAGCAGATATAAAATTAGCACCTGCAATAGAATCTAGCCAATAATCCTTTGAGTGCCAGAGGTGTACACAACACATTGCAAAGCAATGCATTGCATACCCCTCTGGCACTCAAAGGGTTAAAGCAGAGGAGGAGAATCTTGTAAGAAATATGAAGGTATCTGGGAGAAAATGCAGTAATTCTTGCAGCTGAACTGAGAACAGACTGAAGTGGAGAAAGATGAGAGGTGGAAAGACCAGAGAGCAGAATGTTGCAGTAGTCAGGTCTAGAGAGAATGAGGGGCTGAGAGATAGTTTTGCTGTTGACATACAGAGGAAAGGATGTATTTTGGTAATATTTTTCAGGAAGAAGCTACATGTTCTGGTGACAGCTTGAATATGGGGGGAGAATGTTATGTAGAATCGAGTATGACCCCAAGACAGTGTACTTTGGTTTGAATGGATGGCAGAATTGTCAATTGTGATGGAGAAGGGTGTTGGTAGGTGGGTTTTAGGAAGGAATACAACCAGTTCTGTATTAGCCATATTAAGTTTAAAGGGGAACTTTCAATGCCAAGACACCATATCTTATATTGTTAATCTGCTAAATGCTATATAGATTTGTATTTTGTAAAAGTAAATTCTTTATTAGATTTTTTTGAGCTAAGATTTAGGCTCATTATAGCCACTTTCACATTCTGCGGTACAGCATAACTTTTGCAAAGCTCTTCAGGACTTCCCAGTCGTTCAATTCTACTCTAACCTCCCTCCCAGCTCTCTGTGGGAGCGTGTTCACACTTCCCTTCATAGTCATGTGCAGCAAGTATATTGTAACAGCAAGGTCCGTATGTCATTAAACACAGCTGGATTGAGGTAAGGGAAAGGGAGATAGATTAATGTGTCATCTGCATACAGATGATAAATAAAGACAAGAGATGAGATGAAGTCACCAAGTGAGAGGGTGTAGAGGGAAAAGAGAAGTGGTACCAGGACTGATCCCTGAGGTACACGTACTGGGGTGATGAGAAACCATAAAAGAAACACTGAAAGTATGTTTAGAGAGAGAGGAGGAAATCCATTCATGAATGCCAAGGTTGTGCAGTGTGTCCAGTAGAAGTGCATGGTTAAGAGTGTCAAAGGCAGAAGATATATTTACTAGGATTACTATACTGTATTGTCCTTTGCTGTGTGTAGATCATTTTCGTTAGGGCTATCCTTGTGGAGTAGTTGGAATGGAAACCTGACTGCATTGAGTCAAGAAGAGAGTTGGAACTGACAAAAGTGATCAAGCGAGAGAATACGTGGCGTTCCATATTAACCCGTAAAACCTTGTTCTATACCTTTTAAAGGGAATTTTAAGTTTATGAGAGGGACACCCTGCTTCACTCCCTCTGAATAGAAAAATAGCTTCCACAGGATAAGCACTTCTCTTTGTAAAAGTTTTTTTTTCATCCCTTTAAAAGCCCAGTCATTAAGACAAAATTACTATGTCCGGCTCCAGTTTCCAGTTGGAGATTATGTCTTTTCCTCCCAGATTTTTTTAATAACATGCCTTGGTTTCACATGAAGACACTGGCAATTCTTAACATGGTTCAAGAATTTGTGAGATCCAGAGTTTTGATTCCTGTTTCCTCTCAGTTTCCCAAGAAAGGTACATACACAACAATGTTTCTAGACCCAAAGCTTATTCATGAATAGGGCTGGGTGAAGGGTCCCGGTGCGTTCCCATGAAAAAATCAACGAAAACCATGTTATTGTCCACTTTTTCACAGGAAACTCTGCTTTAAAAATTGTGATTAAAATCTTCGCTTTTTTCGCCCATTGGCCAAAATTCTTTGCCATTTTTTCAATGGCTAGAAAGTTTCCGCCTATTGATTTACCTGTTTTTCACCTTTTCACTATAAAACCATGATTATTCCAGTAAGTGAAACACAACAGAAGAAGCTACAGAGCAACGTAAATGTGCTGTTCTGTTCTGTTGTGTATTTATAGTAAAATTGAGGCAGGAGAGGTTTAAAAATAATAAAAGGAGAAATTGGAATGACCATTATTTGTCCACTGAGTCTGAGTCTGAGGAGGAAGTGAGCACTACAGAAGCAATGCTGGCCTGTCACCCTAAATCACCCCTAGGGTTTTTGGCGAAATTAATGTCAAGGGAGGAACAAAAAGGTAGTAATGAGAACAGGACGGGTCAGCTGCCTGTGCCTGCTGCCAGACGTGCTGGTCACTTGCCAGCAGTAATACACCTGTCCTAGTTGCAATGCTGATTTTGAGGCAGTAGAAGCAAGAGCAGCAGCAACATCATCCTCTTGGGCAGGCACAGTGCATTTATCAGCGACAGGACTGTGCACAATTTTTGATAAATAAGTGAAAAGGGGAAAGGAGAGAACACACACACAGTGACACAACCACCCTGATAATACACATGAAACACAGACTCCATGACATTTATGTGAAACATGTTAAAGTCAAACCTCACCAAAGAAATCAGGCACCGCTGTTGCAGTGCCTCCTGACTGTCCCCATAGGCAACAACAGACGAGGACAAAATCAAAGAGGAGGAAGAATAGGGAAGCCCATTCAGAGGCTGAAAGTTCCATGGCTCGCCAAACAAATGGCTCAACATCAGCTTCTTGCTCTAGGGTCCGGGCATGGGAGGATCATATATCTACATCTTCTGGTGATCCACCTCTTTCACCTTTACCTCCCCCACCACTTGATAGCCATTCAGTAGATGTCAGGATGTGGCAGTTTGTGTTCACCCATTGCACACTGTGCATTGCCTGTATTTTGAGCCCTCATATGCCAACCAATTTCTGGGTTTGTGGGAGGAGTCCCACGTTTTTGGAGATAATAATCTATTCAGAGATGATTTGCTGTACTTCAGGAGATACATCAATGACATTCTCATTGTTTGGTGTGGAGAGTATGACAAAATTCCAAAATTTTGGGAATTTCTAAACACAAAAATTATTGTAATCTTCAATTTACTTTGACAAACCGTTCAAACCAAATAGTCTTTTTTGATCTAAAAATAGAATCTGTTCTTCCTACAGGTCCTATTCTTACAAACATCCATAGAAAGGATGTTGAAGGAAATACTCTACTTCGAGCGGAGAGCTGCCATCCCAGTCACACCATCAGGAGCATCACTGTTGGCCAGTTTATGAGAGCAAGGAGAAATTGCTCCACTGAGCCACTATTTGATGCTGCCTGTTTAGAACTGCGAGGCAGGTTCTCTGAATGGGGTTATCCAGTGTGGATGCTCAATAGAGCTGAAAGCATTGTTAGGAATAAGACTAGAACAGATCTTCTTCAGAATAGAATTAAGGACAAAAACACATGTTGAACAAATTATTTTTGTCACCCAGTATAGCCAGGAATATAATATAGTTAATATAATCAAGAAACATCTGCCAATTCTTAAGGCAGAAAAGTGATTACAACATGTAATAGAGAATGGGTGTAAGTTTGTATCAAAAAGGGCTCCAACGTTAGCTAATAGCCTATCTCCCAGTGTGTATTTGAAAGATAGAAAAGTGAAAATTAACAAGTGGCTTGGTGTTGTAGGTATGTACAAATGTGGAGGTGGGAGGTGCAGTTGTTGCAAATGGGTGACTCAGTTGAGCTCCATTAAATCTATGGTTAAAGGAAAAAGATAAAGTATGAGTCAATATATAAATTGTGCCACTAAAAACATTGTGTATGTTGTATCGTTCTCTATGTGTAGATTACAGTATATGGGTAAAGCTAAGAGATCTTGAAGAGAATTTGTTTAATCTTCTTTTAATTCACTTTGTTTTGTTGGTACACAAGAGGTTTTATTGGTGTATATTGTCATGCCCCTCTAGCCCTTACCTCTGAGTCCCAGCCATCCACCGCTTCTGTGGGCCTCCCAGATGCTCCTCAATCGCAGAGTAGGCCAAAGCCATGGCCTAAAGTAGCAGCGTCTACCCGTGATCGCGGTAGTGCGGTAGGCCAAAACCACGGCCTAAAATTAAGGGAGCCCCCAGGGAAGACATCCAGAGACCAGCAGTTAGTGTTGTACACCTGTATGAGGGAGGTAGAGCCTGCCCTTCTCATCAGCTGCCCAGTGCCCACCAATAAATTGCCTCCAAGGCAGTAGTGAGGCAGGTGCTGTAGTGACCTCATTTCTGGTGGCCAATCCAGTGAGAGGTTTGTCCAGCAGAGGGGAGGGATTAAGACCTGCAGCACTATAAAAAAACCCTCTGGCTGTGTCCACTTTGCTCCAGTGTTCCAGAGCTTTGGTTCCTGTATGCTCTAAGTCTCTAGTTCTCAGTAACCCTTTGCTTGCCTTGCTGCAGACCCTTTTCTTGATTATCCGGTACCTGACCTTTGGCTTCCCTGCTCGACTACCCTGCCTGCCTGTTTCCTGACCTTTGCCTGATCCACCGATTTTGCCTTATGCCTCCTGCCCTGATCTTTTGGACTGTTTCTGACTTCTGTTCTGTTTAACCCTTGCACTCATACCATCAGCATGCCTTCTTGGGCATGCAGAGTTTTGAGAGACAGTGTCACTTCACATCACAAAGCCATAAATGTATTAAATATATTAGAGCAGGTGATAGAGGAATGACTTCTATCATACTCCTTGAAAGCTGATTTTGTGTCTGCTGATAATGGCTCCAAAATAAATGCTGCCTTGTGAAAAGGTGATTTGGAGCATGTACCCTGCTTTGTCCATATGCTACATAAAGTTGTGACCAGATTCCTGTCAGAATATGAAACCCTCAGAGAGGTGCTGATTATTTCCCACAAAATGTGTGCAGATTTTAGCTGCTCCTAGAGTGAAGACAATGTATTATATTTCACACAAGAGATTAACTACCTGCACCATCAACAGCTGAAAATGGAGGTTCCCTACCAGACTGAATACCACTTTGTACATGCTAGAACATTTGTACAAGCAGAATAAGGACAATAGCGAGTACACAATGAAAAACTGAAAGGCTTTGGAGGAAACCTTGTTGTCACCTGGACAATAGCAATGAAACTGCAATGTATATGATCTGCTGAAACCGTTTGAGGAGGCAAGAAAGCTGTCTAGTCATGTAGGTACAGGAATTGGCAAAATTCTTCCACTGATATATTTATTGCCGGAAAGAAAATGAGGAGCATGCTGAGGAATCTTGCCATAATGACAACATAATGCACCAACCGGTGAAGGACCTGCCAGAATCTTTGAGAAAGATCTTCAAATAGTATCCATTAAATGCAATAAGGAATACATTCTTGTCACTTTGCTGTACTCCAGCTAAGCCTTTAAACATAAAGTTTCTTAATTTCATGTGCATGATGGTGTTCGTGGAAAATACTACTTGAGACATTCTGGAATTTACTACTGCTGTAATTGCTGCTGCTGAGTCATCAAAACAGTAGAAGAATTAGGCTGTTGCATATGATTATTCATAATTCATCATCACTGATACAAAACAGGCAGTGGCACTATGATGCTTCTACTTGCTATTAGCCCTAGTGTGGCTGAGGCAGCAGCAACACCAATACAAGCCACCGCACCACGTCAGGTTCATCTATTGAGAAGTTGGCCAATTATGCTTCTCCCAATCTACTCCTGCACCTCCTCTATAATCATAGGTGTGGTGCAACACTATTTTTTCCCTTGAAAGCAGGAAGGAACTGTACATTTCATCAGCCACTACAATGTAGTAAAGTAACATTTTGTTTAAAGAAATATACAATGTGAGTAAGGAAACATTGTAAAATAGGGGAAAAACTGGGATGTATCACACCAAATGACACATTAGCTCTCATATTAAGCAACTGACACAACTGCAACTAAACACCTAGATGCTTTCATCGGCAATGTAAAACCGTCCCCAAGAGATCAAGTACTGCTGTGACTATAGCTTTTGTCCATTCTGCTAAGAACACGTGATGATGAGAAGACTTAATAAAAATAATGAATGTTCCATGCCACCAGCTTAGCTTATTCAGCATGATGATATGTCCACAGATGCTCCGTGATACCCTGCATTTGTGTGGTCAGTGTACCACGTAATGTGCAATGAGCTGACATGAACTGCCAGATTCTCACATCTCACAATCAACTGATGGGAGAGGTAAAAGGAGCAAAGGTGGTACAGAAGAAGAGGATCCTAGGGTGCAGGGGCAGGGACAGTGGGTGTAATTTCCGACACTCAGACCCAAGAACAAGAAGATGTTGATGACGTAGGTGTTACACTCACAATCAAACTTCCAGGCTCAGGCAGGGGTTCTCTAGTCTTCCTCTGGGATTTTCACCCAGGGTCTTTGTGCACTTGAGGAGGGACAAAGTGCACAGTGACAATGGCTCATGATTACTTTTTGGGGGTTTGGCTTTTACATGCTTAACATAAATGTCAGGGTGATTATGTTGCATGCTTTATGAGCACAGTGCAGTCGCTGGTAACTGCCCCAAGAGAAAAATATTCCCACTCCCCATGATTTCAGTGAGGGGAGAGGTGGAAAAGAATAACCACCTTCTTCTTCTTCTTCAGAATTGCCGTTGCTGGCTGGAGCAGGAGATGATGCTGCTGCCTAGAAGTAGGACTACTAGTATTGTTGACAAGTGGAAAATATCCTAATCCCATATTACTACTTGGTGAATGATCTGTGGTACACTAGCCTGTCCATCACTATCCTACTGCTGTGATTAATTTCTTCTCCTGAAGGAATTACAGCAGCAGCAAACTTCACAATGTCACTGCTGGTGATGCCTATCCCCATTTTCATTGCTTTCTCCCACTTCTTTTAATTTTATGCCAAAAATGCACTCATGGTCTCCTCCACACCAGATGTTCCAAAATCACCCTCACTCTCATCCCCATCACCACCACCAGTCTCTTGCTGCTCTTTGGGAGTGGGTCTGTTTGGAGATGATAACAAGTGTGATACACTTGCCATTTCCTCAGATGAAGAAGGCACACTGTCAGCCATAACAAAATGCACAGGTAGTTGATGTGTGCCCCTGCTCATACTGCTAGCCAGGTCTGCCTTCTTCATCATAATTCCCCAGATGAACAATGCCAGGTGAATGGGAATCATAGGGTCAGGGGTATATGGGATACATTGCCCCATGGTCTTGCTGACTTACACTTCAGCAGCAGTATCAGGGTCTATCCAGCTAGTTGCAGCTGTTTCACCACCACCCTTACTCTTATCAAGACAACCACCAGTCTCTTGCTGCTGGATGAGAGTGGAACAACTTGGGGAATCCTTATAAGAGAAAAATTTAGGAGTACTGATAGACGATAGACTTAACGGCAGTGTGCAGTTTGCAAGAGCAAATATGGTACTATCCTGCATAAAAAGAGGAATACATGCACAGAATGCTAATATAATTCTACCTCTATATAAATCCTTGGCAAGGCCTCATCTAGAATACAGAGTACAATTTTGGGGAACAGTTCTTAAAAAAGACATTGTTGAACTGGAAAAAGTGCAGAGACGTGCAACAAATCTGATAAAGGGATTGGAGGATCTGAGTTATAGAGACTAGCCAAACTGAGGTTGTTTACATTAGAGAAGAGACGTCTAAGGGGTGATATGATTAACATTTAAAAATATATTCAAAGTCAATTCAAAGAAATATCCAATTAATTATTTACACAGAGTTGAGCTAAGAATGAGAGGTCATCCATTAAGACTAGAGTAAAGGTGCTTTCGACTAAGGCAAAGCCAGGGATTTTGTACAGTAAGGGAGATAAAGCTATGGAATTCTTTGCCTCTGGATGTTGTGTTTGCAGATACTGTAACTGCTGTCAAAAAAAGAAAAAAAGCAATGGATACCTATCTAGCACAGAACAATATTGAGAATTATTACAGATGGCTTCAGTGTAGATAGGTTGTTGATCCAGGGAAATATCTGACTGCCATTTGGAGTCAGGAAAGAATGTTTTTACTCACTTGGAATTTAATTGGAAATGGCTTAAATTTTTTTTTTTTTTACTTCCTCTGGATCAACAGGGGTGTTTTGACTTGGGCTAGACTTGATGTACGTATGTCTTTTTTTCAGTCTTATCAACTATGTTACTAAGTTACTATACTTGGGGATGATAAGTGTGGCTATGGATCCCATACTGTTACATTTGCCATCTCCTCCTCAGAAGAAGGTGTGCTGGCAGCAGCAGCAGCTGGCACAGGCAGCTGACATGTGCTGCTCACACTGCTAGCCAGTTCTGCCTTCTTCAATATTTTTTCCCAGATCCTAAGGGATGATGTTGGGCATCATTGAGTCTGGGGAATGTGGGCTCCCAGTCCTTGGCATTAGTCTGTGTCACTACTAGGATCAGGGTGCATCCAGCTTCTCTTTTTTTTACCATGGTTACTGGTCAAAGTGCTGACCAGTATGTGTGGGCGAAAAGTTTGAAACATTTCTTTTGGGAATTTTTGCAGGAAATCTAATTTTTTTGTGAAAATTTCTACCCATAGATTATACATAATAATATACATAATAATATACATAATATTCCCTCCTTTTTGCCACTGACAATATATTTCCTGTAAGAGTTTTGCCATTTTTAACCTATGTTTTCTATGAGTGCAAAATTTCCTGCACCAATATTACTTCTTCTGAGGGCTAAAGTGCAGAAATAAAAAGTGGAAAGTAAACATTGTGAGTCCTACAACAACATATGCCTTGAAAACATTGTTAGCAGACTGAGTAACTTTGTCCTTTGCCCACAACACTAACTTCCTGCTTAAAGTGTTGGTAATTTCTAAAAAAAAAAACTTTTTTGCATTCAGAAGAGCTTAAAAAGCTGATCTAAATGCAAAAAAAGTATCTCTCAAACCGCTATGGTTTAAGAGATACAGGCATTTAAAGTTCGCTGTTTCCTACTGACAGCTGTAAAGCTGTCAGCAGGAGATTCGTGTTGGTCGACATGGTGACGCTTGAGAAGTGCCGAGATCTCCTTACTTACAAGGAATCCCTTCATTGGAATGGTCTAAAACGTGTGCCTGAACACCTGGTCTGCTACTACTACTGGGGCTAGATGTTGGTGCAATTGTACTACTACTGAGTGTCAAAAGGTGCAGCATTTCCATCAGCAGCCGAGGCACTCATCATAGCTGGTTGTGGATGTTGCTGTTACTCAACACTATTTGTGAGTGGGACTTGGAGCAGTGATGAAGCTGATGATTGCTGACAGGAAGATTGTGTATTTTTGGCTTGTCCAGGGTCAGACTTTCTAATTGTTTTCTCAAACAGTTTATAGACAGGCACAGTGTTCTTTTCAGTGGTGGAAGATTGAGCCTATGCCATTAAGCTATCTTTCTAGCCATGTCATCATCTCTCTCACTCTTAACTTCACCTGTCTCTGAAGAAGAGGAGGATATTGGAGGGATATATTTTAGATCTACATCATCATCATCATCAGTAATTTCCCTTTACTCTTCCCCTTTGAGGGATTTTCACAACATTTCCTTCTACTTTCAAGACAGGTGTTTTGTGTTAGTTTGTCTCACTGTCAGATGAAGCAGTTGGTTGAGCTGCAACACCTTCTTACACTATGCCATCAACACTGTAATGCAACTCGTTGTCTTGAGAGGATTTTAGATGGTTTATTAATAGTACTGGTGCTGGTGGTAGAACTTTTTGTGTAACTTTGTCAAACTTCATCCTCCTCGGGTGGAGATGGTTCACTATCATTTATTGCATATTCTGTAGCAACCATGGCTGCAGTCAGTTTTTGGACTACCAGTTTACACTTTACTCACATGTCCCTGCAATGCTCTTAATCCTTTTACCCCATTCCATGATTGCATTTACTGGACATTATTCAACTACTATGTGTGCTTTAATTGTAAAGTAAAACACAGAACTGATTGTGTGTGATGTCTTCCTTGACCCTCTACAAAATACTCTATCTCATCTAGTATCAGTTTGCTTCAGTCATATCTCATGTTAGAGTCCCTGTCTCTGTCACCTATCTTTTTTATTTTATTTATTTCTTTATTAATTAACAGAAAAACACACTCCCTGTTCAACTGCTTCTTTCTTCAGACTCCACTAGCATGGAGATAACAGCCAGGTCAGGAAGAAACTTGTATCACCTCTGTGTGTTCCCATTAAGTCACACAGAATTTTTGGATCTTTGGAGTAAATACCTGTTGCGCCCTTTCTCACACCATCAAACTACACTAGCACAGAGATAACAGCCACATCAGGAAGAAACTTGGATCACAGTTGCCAGTTTTAGGCAACCAAGATTGTGGGATATTTTGGTTAAATAGCCTTTGCTTCCTTCTCCCGCCCCCAGTCTCCTCTGACACAGAGATAACATCCAGATGAGTAAGGAACTTGGATCAAAGCTTCCAGTATCTTCCCAGTCAGTCACACAGAATATTGGGGTACTTGGGGTAAATCTCCTTTGTTCCCTTCACAAACCCCCAGACTTACCTAGCACAGAGATAACAGCCAGGTCAGGAAGGAACCTGTCTTCCTCTCTTTGTCTTCCTAGTCAGTCACATAGAATTTTGGGGTATTTGGGGTCAACCTCTTTTCTCCCTTCCTGCCCCCTACAATCCCTCAGACTACCCTAATACAGAGAACAGATTTCCTGCCTACAAGACCCTCTAAACTAAGTTTGACTTTATTAGCCTGTCTTCTCCAGCTCAAAAAGGTTCTGCTTTCGCTTCCTCTCACAAACAGAGAATGGCATGCTGCAGGAATCTGATACCCCTTTTAAATTATGCGTGCAGGAAAAGAAGATAAACTTTCCATGTGGTGGGGAGAAATGCAGTCTTCCTATTGATTTCAATGCAATGAGCTAGATGAAAAAAATTAAAATAAAACTGCACTTTTCTCCAAAAAATTCACCGCTCAGCGATAAGTGCTATTTTTCTCCTGTTTCTTTTTTGAGGTGAGAGCCAGCACATGAAACCAGCAACCATTTTACTTTTTTTGTTTGTTTGTTTGTTTGTTATAAATAAATGTTTTCATTCTCTCTCTCTCTGTCTTTTCACTCTCCTTTTCTCCTAAACTACATCATGCTACATTGCAAGAAATTATGGGTTTATATAGTATGTTAGGTGCAGTTTTTCTGTGTGTTTCCCTATGGTCAAATTCCCACAGAAGAAACAGAAAACCATGTGTTTTCTGTGATATTGCCATATGGGAACAAAATAGGACTTTTCATCAATCCCTACTGGTGGGTACACACTATCATCTGCACCCAGACATATGGATACTTAACAGGGAAGTCAAGAGATTTACAACAGTGAAATACTAGCCTGTAAACAAGGCCCTAATGAAGTAAAGAAATCCAATATAAAGAAAAGAATAAGGACAAAGAAAAAAGAACCAGAAAAATCTACATAAAAGTAAATCTAATGTGAAAGCAAAAGGGAACACAAATGAAGTCTCTGAAAGGACCTAAAAAAATGGGTGGTGGTAAACTTTGCACATGCAAGCTGAGTGATAAATAAAATAAAGAATAAAGGATTAGACCATAGGAAAGCAAACAGTAGTACAGCACAAAGAATAATGAATGGAACTGATGCCCAAGTCAATGTATTTGAAAAAAACAATGATTGGGTAATAAAGACAACCACAAGATGATAACATATATAGTTTAGATCAGTGTCCTGAGAAGACTTATAAGTCAATGATTGGTTATTCAAAGGACTTTCTTGAAAGAGTTTATTATAGTATTAGTAAATTAATGAAATTAAAATGCAAGTTATTGATGTTATGAAATTGTTGGGTATATATCCACATGCCTTAGTTACCTCCTCAGTCCTCACACACAGACCCCATGATCAAAAATGAATAGACCTTGTTTATAGGCTTTGCAATGCGTTGCATACCCTCTGGCACTCAAAGGGTCAATATTCATTGTAAACACATAAAAATTGTTGAAATGCATACCTTCTTAAAGGGTTAATACATATATGTTTTTTTAAACGTTTTTATTGAGAGGACAGTAATAAAACATTACAAAATCCCAAATAATACACAAGGTAGTCAAGTAAGATGCATTCTCTAAAACAGCAAGTAAATATCATAACTTAAAGATACAGCTGTCCCTTTTTTTGTTGTAAAAAGAGAGAAAACAAAACAAAAAAAACAAAAACAAACAAACAAAAACAAAACTCACCTCACCCAACTATAACCCCCACCATACCTCCCATGAATATCTGTTCTGTAATTTGTATGTCAATATATTTTAGAAAAGCATTATACATTTACAAAAATGTAGTTTTTATGGTAGAATGCAAGGCAATTCTTCTTGTGTATAAGGTCATTTTAATTGGCCATTGGAGTATTGGAGATCTGTACTGCAACAATAGCCTCAAAACTTCCATTCATGCCTGACAGATGTAGGAAAGCTGAGCTTTATTTTAAAAACTGTGACTATTATTATGGTAGCTCAGAAACCTGGAGCCGCCTGTGGAATTAATGTAGTTAATACCTGTAAAATGTAAATGCAACAGAATTTTCTGAAATGTGTTAATTATTCTGCAGACATTCTTTTTTTCCAAACATTGTATTGGTGATACCAGGAATTATACAAATCCATGTGAATATACAGATGCACATGTAATTTAGAGACAAATATCACTTCTTTCTTCACATATCTTTAACAATACAATACCAAAAGAACTATGGCCCATGGAGAAGATCGCAGCTTTTTATTCTGCAGATGTTCTTTTTATTGAATAATGCAAATACCAATTAGCACGTTTTACTATAAAAAGCATAGGGCTGCTCTGTGAGGCCCCAAACTGCTACTATGAGCTATTCAAGTGATCAGAAAAACTGCCCCCCAGCTGGAATGAAATCTGGAAGTAAGTGTCTCTCAGTCACAAACACTGCAAATTGCATGCTCAGTCCCCATATGCCCTCACTGAGAATGTCACAGTTCTGATAAACTAGTATTATAAGTATTGCTTACTAATGTATTATTTATTGCAAAAACATAGAGGAGAAGTAATCTACTGGTAAAGTACAGATCACACCAGTTTTATGATCATAAAATCATTGGTCTGTATGAAAATATAGTGGAGAAGGGGGGTAGATGACAAGCAAAGAGAGGGAGAGAGAGAGAGTAATCAATTCTACACAAACATATACTTTTAAAAAATAATATGAGGAAGATCGGTCAATATGAACTATAAGAAAATAGAGGAAATGGTGTTTTGGTAATGTGAGAGGAATCCTATTCCCAAGTCCTTATTTATTCCAGTTTTTGGTTCTAAAAGGGCTGTTTATCTTTATTTCAAGTTTCTTTGTGAAAATAGTGAAAGCTGTTTTTTAGTTAGAATGCAGCACGAAAAGACACAAATTATACCTCTCCAAGGGCTCAATTCAATTAACCTCTTTGATAAACCCAAACTAACTTCGGTAGTCTTAAGTCACAGTTTGGTATTCTATTATCTGTACTGTGACAAACTGCTGATGATTAAAAAGTATAACAGGTGCAAAAATAGCGGCCATTGAAAACCATATGAATTTGCTATTCAAAAACATGTGGTGACTAGTAGCACTCATTAAGAGAATCTCTTTTTTTGAGTTAAATTAGCTCCTAGCAAATCTAGGCGTTCAGTCCCTAACGTATTAAAACCACCGATGTGTAATTAAAAAATGTAAAAGAAAATACATGCATGAACAACTAGTGACCCTTGTGGGTCCAAAGTTCCAAATCAATACAGCCAAGGTACCAAAAACATGATTTAAACAAAAAAAATTAACCCTTTGAATGCCAGTGGGGTATGAAACGCATTGCAGAGCATTGCATAACGCTCTAGCACTCAATGGATTAATCTCCATAAAGCTAACACCATCCCATGTCCCACTCCCCACAACATTAACAATAAACACTTACCTTGAAGTCAGTGTCCAGTGCAGTTTTCTGCACCATGGTCTTCATCTTTAATTTGTCTTTAGTGTCTAAACTTCTTTCTTCTTCTTCATTTCTGATACCGGAAGTGATAGAGTGGTCTGGAGAAGAAGAAAGGAACTTATGAATTTTGGGAAAATGGCTGGACATGGTTCATCCACATAAATTCCCTCTCTGCCCTGATGATTAGGGATGCGAAAAAATGTTCCCTTCAAACCAATATCAGAAAATAATGGCACTTCTTGCTTGGAGAATAATTTCCCTCTTTTTTTGTCTAGCTCATTGAATTGAAATCAGTGGGGACATTGAATTCACACACCACACATAACAAATTATATTTTTATAAGAATCAGTTGAACAGTGAATTTTTTGGGAGTGTTTATTGACTGGGATTGGGGGACAGGTAATAATAAAAAAAAATTAAAAAATAATACATGGTATAAAAGGGGTTTGAGGAGGATGCCTGTGTTGTTGGACATGGGATAAAGAATCAGTTGAACAGGGACATTTGGGGGGTTGTTGACTAGGATTAGGGGGACAATTAATAAAAAATAAATCAAATAAAAGATAAAATAAAAATAAATTGGTACATAACGTGATAAAGACAGGGACCCCCTGGAATAAGCTGTGACTGGGGCAGACTGATACTTGACCGGATAGAGTATTTTGTAGAGGATGATTTGTAGGACTTACACTTGTTGTTAGAGGACCAAGACCTGAGGAAACATTGATTTGTAGGAGTTGTGTTAGACACAAGCCTTGAGGAAACATTGATTTGTAGGATATAGACTTGTTAGAGGTCCAAGCCCTAAGGAAACATTGATGTGTAGTGCTTAGACTTGTTAGAGGCCCAAGCCCTGAGGAAACATTGATTTGTAGAACTTAGACTTGTTAGGCAGTAGGCACAAGCCCTGAGGAAACATTAATTTTTAGGACTTAAACTTGTTAAAGGCCCAAACATGAGGAAATATTGATGTGTACGACTTAGACTTGTTAGAATGCAAGGTCTGAGGAAACATTGACTTGTAGGAGTTAGACTTGTTAAAGGCCCAAAAATGAGGAACCATTCATATGTAGGGCTTAGAATTGTTAGAGGCCCAAGCCCTGAGGAAACATTGATTTGTAGGACTTAGACTTTTAGGCCCATGCCCAAGGAAAAATTGATTTGTAAGATTTGGTTTGTTAGCATCACAAGCCCTGAAGAATCACATCAGAGATCATTTTTCTCAGTCAGGCTTGTGCGTTTGGGGAGTCAGGTCATACAGCAACTGTGGTGCTTGATATCTTTGGTGGGGGTTGGGCTTTAACATAGCTCACATAAATGTCATTGTGTTGTATTTCATATGTGTTAAGAGGGGGATTTTGCCAAGGTATGTTCCCTACTTTCCCTTTTTCACTGATTTATCACAAATTTTGCACAGTGCCATCGCTGATGACGGCACTTTGTCTGCCACAAGAAAAAAAATAGCTCCACCCTCAGGACCTAAGAGGAGGGGAAATGTGGAGAAAAATGGCCTCTTTCTTCTTCTCTTCCACATTCCCCTTCACTGGCTGGGGTAGAGGATGATGTTGCTACTGTTGCTGCTACTGCCTCAGAATCAGCACTAAAACTAGGACCAGGATTATTGCTGTTGGCAAGTGGAACCACTCCTAGTCCCACATCACTACCGCTGGACTCCCTCACTAGGGATGGGCAAAAAGTGAGAAAAATTTCCTGACTTTTTGCAAAAAAAGCATGATTATTCTCTTTTTTCGCAAAAGTTTTCTCCTTTTCTCCAGTTAAAAATTTTCACCTATTCCAACACATTTTTCACCTATTCAACAAATTTTTCTTCTATTCCAAAATATTTTTCTCCTATTGTAGCACATTTCTCCTACTCCAACACATTTTTTCCTATTCCAACACATATGTCTCCTATTCCAACACATTTTTCTCCTATTTTTAATATGGTGCACCATTTCCCAGCAGTCCTACAGCAACATACCTTGAAAATGTGCTAGCATGCAGAGTGCATTTGTCCTTTGCCCACATCACTTACTTCCTGCTTGTGACACTGGCACATATTCATGATTATGTCAAGTGATTAAAAAAAGTAAAGAACAACCTACAATGTGACAGATGTGTATGGTAGTGGTGGTGGGGGACTGGCATAGTATGATTGGCAAACTGCATCCACCCCGGAAGGAGAGGGATAAAAAAAGTCCAAAAAAATTACATAACTAAAAAACAAAATCAACAACTTCTTTCCCCGGATTTCCCAAGCATAGAGACAATAAAATCAAAATCAGCAAGCAATTTGGACACCAGCTACCTGTGTCAGTCACACCAAGTTTTGGGGTATTTTGGGTCAATCTCCTTCCTTCCTTCTCCCTCAGAGTGCTCCCAGACTCCTCTAATACAGAGAACAAATTTCTACCTAAACGAGTCCCTAAACTAAGCATCAATTCCCCTTTATTTGCCTATCTTCTCTAGCTAAAAAATATGCTGCTCTCTCCTCTCGCAAACACAGAATGGCTGCTGTGAGAACATGGCACCCTTGTATATGGCTGTAGAAAAGTAGATAAAAGTTTTGTGTGGTGGAGAAAAATGTTTCTTCCCATTGATTTCAATGCAATGAGCTAGGCAAAAAAGCAGGGAGACAGCACTTTTCACTGGAAAGTTTTCACAAAGCGGAAAGTGCCATTTTTCTCTGATTTCAGTTTGAACAGAAAATTTTCGCCCATCCCTTCCCATTACCACTGTGTCCACTGTAGGCTATGGCACACTAGCCTGCTCATCATCATCCTACTTCCCTTGCAACTCAGCAGCAGCAGGAATTACAGCAGTAACAAACTCCACAAATGCTGCAGTATTGCAGCTGATGGTGTTGGTGATGCCCATCCGCATTTGTATCTCGATCTCCCATTCCTTCTCGGTTTGGGTTAAAAAGGCCATTAATGTCTCTTCCACCCCAGCTGCTCCACCATCACCCTCATCATCATCACCACCAACAGCCCCTCCTTGCTGTACTGCTTCTCTTTTAGAGCCTCACTGGTTTTAAGTGATGACAAATGTGACAGAGGGTCCCCTACTGTCACATGCCATTTTTTCATTTGAAAAAGGTAGACTAGAAGCACTAGCAGCAGGCACAGGCAGTGCTCATGGTAGTAATATGGCTGCTAGCCGTCAGTTCTGCTTTCGTCTGTATCACGTCCAAGAGGACAATGCTGGGGGTAAGGGGAATCATAGAGTCAGTTTGATCCTTTGATTGATAGTATGGTTGTGTCACATCACCTCCCTTTGCACCTCAGCATCAGCAGGATGATCTACTGTGGTCATGCTAGTCCTGCCAGCTGCTTTACTATCACTAACAGTAACAACATCAATCTCAGTCTCTGAGTCTTCATCACTATCACCCTCTCCCTCATTTCCAACACTCTGAGTCTCAATAGTAGCAGTGGGACTGCTTGGAGAAGGCAAGTGTGATTTACAGCTCCCTGCTGTCTCACTTGCCATCATGTCCTCCACTCCCCCTCCTGTGAACCACAAGGCACACTGACAGCACTAGCAGCAGGCACAGGAAGCTGACCTGTCCTGCTCACATTACTACTGGCCATCATTGGGTCTGGGGAATCAGGGCATCCACACCCTTCATTGCTGGTAGTGGTCACTTCCGCCTCCTCCTCAGACTTGCTAGATGTATAACGGTCCTTCCAACTCCTCCTTTTATTTGTATTCCAGGTGCTCATAGTGATAGCAGTCACTATGAGCCTCTCCTGATAAATAAAAAAAATGCTAAATAAATCATAGTACAACAGCCTAGCACCCTGTCTTTCTCTCTGTAGCTACCTGTATTATGTTTTGATTCCTGGAAACTCTTTTTTGTGTGCAAAAATGCAAAGGACATGTTAGTAAACAACTGAAAAGTTTGTAGACATTGAAAAAATATAACGAAAAAGTTTTGACAATAGACAAAAATGGCGGAGATTTTAAGGGCTTTATTAAAAGCGGATTCTTCAGCCAAAAAGCAGACAACCACATAGTTTTGCAGATTTTTTTGTAGGAACACAATCACTGCATCACAAATGCTCACTCCACCAGCTTACACAAAACCCTATGGAACTATGAGGGTAGGGTCCTAATCCAGGACATGATAATATTTAGGACCTTCTAAGATTTTTATTGCTTTATTAATATAATGAATTCTGACCTTATCAGCCACTTCATCACTATCCTATCATAACTCAATCATTACTCGAACTCTTCAAAGTAAATATTCTGATATGGGAAATTATACTTAAATCTATAACAATGTTGTTGTATCATAACAGGTAGATCTTCCAATATCTTATGATAAAATCTATTAATAAAGTCCACCTTATTCTGTATTGGGTATTGGATTAAATGTTTAGACTGGACAAAATGGTGTCTCCACAACTTGGTCCATTTCCAGAAGATACAGAACAGTCTTATGTGCCTCCACTATACTCAAGGTACTATTATTGCATGTCTTTCTGGAGATTATAGATGTGAAGTAATTTTTTTTATTTTATTTTTTAGGGCCATATGTTCAAAGAAGTAGAAAAATAGCTTTTGTCTTTTGTAACAACATTTCAACGTACAATGTCGTTGGGTTCATTAATATTTTCAGAGCATGTCGGATGTGATGAGAAATATGTTGTTTTGTCATCCCTGACTGAAATTATCATATGTAACAACAAAAATATCTTAACTAAAGACAAAAATGTCAGTATAACGGTATGGTAATTGAGCTTTTGTTATTATAGGCTTCATTCAAAACCTCACATTCCCTCCACTTTTTTCGTACCGTACAAATCTTGTCTTGTGCAAGACTTTTTTTGTTGTTAGTTATGACATATTTTCTTTTCCATGTTGGAGCCCTCTGCTGCAACCAATTTCTGGCAATTATAAACTTTACTGCTAATAGCATTTGAATAACCATATATATTGTATTCAATAACATTCTTTGAATATCAAAATGAAGCAAGGCAACCTCTGGAGATGTTTTAATATCTACATTTAAAACTACCTTTAACTTATGATAAACTCTGTTCCAAAAAGATTTTATTTTTGGGCAATCCCACCAAATGTGCTGAAAGTTACCTTCAAGCCTATTACATCTCTAACACAAATCAGTTAGCTGATTCTATACAATACCTTAGGTACCAAGTACCACCTATATACATTTTTCACATGAAGTTTTTTAACTTCATCAATTGATTTGTATCATTTTTCTTCCCCAAAATCCTTACCTATCTCTCTCCAGCGATCGATTACTTTTCCTCCATGTCTCTAGTCCAATTAGCTTCTCCGTTTCATGCGATACTTTCCCACTTTGTCTCTATTCCATTTGGCTTATTCGTTTCATGATGGGGGTTGGACTAATGACACAGACACCCAGGCAGACAGCCTGCATTTCCTCATTGTGTTGTTGGAGCTCAGAGAGAGAAAAAGGAGATAGAGAGTGTCCAGTTGTTGTGTAGGCAGGCAGTTAGCATTACGCATAGCAGGCAGCCAGCATTAGTGCCTTATTGCCACTGCAAGGGAGTCATCTTTGTTTCTGTGCAAAAAATTAAAAATATTAGGGATTTGTTTGAATAATTTTCAGAGTGGCACATCAGCCAGTCTCACAGTTCTATAGAAAGGCCTAGTACCTTATTGTGTCCGCAAGGGAAAGTCACCTTTGTTCGTGTGTAAAATATTACAAGTAAAATTAGGGCTTTGTTTGAATAATTTTCAGAGTGACACATCAGCCAGTCTCACAGTTCTATAGGCAGGCCTGGTACCTTATTACCACCGCAAGGGAGTCACCTGTGTTCCTGTGTTAAATATTAAAAATGCTAAACTAGTAGGAAATTGTTTGAATAATTTTCAGTGACACATCAGCCAGTCTCACAGTTCTGTATGCAGGACTGGTACCTTATTACCACCGCAAGGGAAAGTCACCTTTGTTTCTGTGTTTAACATGAAAAATAATAGTAGGAATTTGCTTGAATAATTTTCACAGTGACACATCAGCCATTCTCACAGTTCTATAGGCAGGCCTAGTACTTTATTACATCCGCAAGGGAGAGTGACCTTTGTTTATGTGTTAAACATTAAAATTAATATGAGGAATTTGTTTGAATAATTTTCAGAGTGACACATCAGCTAGTCTCACAGTTGTGTATGTGTATTGTGTAGGCAGGCAGGGTGAATTATTGCTACATCCATACTTCATCTACTTCATTCATAATACCATAAGGCTAAATGCCCACCTTACCCTGTTCCACCATCTTCATTAAAGACCCTGTAAATGCTTCCATTCATTTAATTTTAATTTTTATTGTATTTTTAAAGGTATTTTAAAGTCGCCGAATAATTTGGACTGTCGCCGACTTTCATCAGAGTCGAACAAGTCGGATCTGAATTGTGAAGTCGACGAATTAATTAAAAAAAATGTGTCCAACTTCAAATTTTTATATAAATTTTTGTCACAAGTCTATCATTGACATATACAAGGGAATATTATCTGTCAGAGATGAGACAAAGTGCTATGACAGAAGATACTGCAAGGACACAATAAGAGTAGCATTATTTAAGGTTATGGATCATCATTAGCAAAGGATACAAGAGCAGAAAAATCCCAATGGAAACAATGATATTCTCAACCAAATACATTGCAGCAGCCAGCATGTTTAAAAAAGCCATACAAGCAAAATGGAACATAATTGTTTCAGATGAAAGTCTGGGTTTGACCCATCAACCACCAATCATTTGCTTCAGAAAGAATAAAAAAGCATCAAGGAAATGATAATAAACCCAATATCCTATTATAGGAGCCTTGTTTGTACCACATGTATTCCTAACGAAAGATAATCTTGTGTCAGATGTCTTGTATGTGTCATATGTGACACTTTCCTTACACATCCACATACTGCCTAGAGTTGTTGCAAAATTAGACATGTATATCCTTCAAGACAGACTACATGGTATATAAGATCACCTGCCACTGTTGACACATGTATTTGGGAAACAAAATTATCTAACCTTTGCAATCAGAATGGCCTTCAGAGACAGCAGGGACAGCAGTATGCGAAAGCTGGTTGCAAAACAGGTTTTGATCAAAATCCACCATCTCAGAACATTGAAATGTATATGTATAAAAGAAGACAGACTATCTGGGTTTACAGCTTTTTTTTTTTTTTTAAATGTCTAATCAATTAAAAAAAAATCACTGTGCTTAAAACTTTATTAGTGATCTACAAGTGGATTCTAGTATAATTATATATATATATATATATATATATATATATATATATATATATAATTATATATAATTTTTGTTATTCTTTTGTTATCTACTTTTTCTTTATTTCCCTTTTTCTTTCTTTTTCATTTTATTCCCTCTTTTTCTTCTGTTTCCTTATTTCTCTTTATTTTCTTAACAATCCATTAATGTTTCTTGTATTGCACTGATCGTGGTTTTGAGAATGCATGGTTTTAGAGTGGATATTTATTATTCAAACCAAGGTTGTACCAATGCTCAGATGTCTTGAGAAGGGTCCCTCTAAGCAGACATCATGTTGACTATGAAGAAGTTAACTTGCTTTAAAGTTTTTACAAGTCCTGTGATTGCGTCTATTATCTACATAAACGCTGCAGTATGTATAATACTTGGATAGTGACACAAATTTTGTTGTTTTTGCCCTGTACTCCAACACATTGGATCTGAAATGCAGCTAATAGGATAAGGTGCAGACTTTCAGCTTTAGTGTGAGGGTATTTCCATACTCCCTCTCACACATCCATGGGTGTCCAGAGTGTTAGCGTTTCATGGCAATGATGTCCAGACTGGCTGCTGTCTCCCCTCAGTGCTACGTCTCCACTCTGTTCCTTTTCCTCTCTTCCTGCACTGACTGCTGGAAAGGGGCCTCCACAGCTCCACTCCTCCTCGTGTATCTTGTACCATTTTGTCGTTGCACTCACACCTTCTTATCGGCACACGGTGCAGGAAGAGAGGAAAAGGAACAGAGAGGAGAAGCAGCACTGAGGGGGAAGAGCACCCAGTCTGGACATCATTGCCACGATTGCATGAAATGCTAATACACACTGGGGCTGATTTTAGTTTTCATATTTGTATGGAGCAATCAGAAGGATGAAGAGCACTAGGAGGGACTAGGATTACGCACATTGTAATTATTGTGCGGTAGTACAATGCTCCAATCTGCCTCCACTTCATCAGCTCCTTCTTTTTTCCCTGCAGCTCGCTGTGACTTTAGTTAAGCTGGCAAAGCATCACCTCCACCTTCCCCCCCCCCCCAACACCACATACCACCCCAAACCATACCAGCAATAGAACCCCACCTGAAATAAACAAACAGCAACTGTATATGGTCTACCCTTGACCCCCTGGTCTACCACAGTGAGGTTTTTGCGATTGACGGTCTACACCGCCACCTCCACAACCTCTCCTTTCTCCTCATTGCCTCGTGAGTTACCCCGACCTGTGTTTGGGGGCTGCCGTACAGCCAGTCCCCCAAGCCCAACAGTAAACTTCCGGGTGGGACCCGGCCAGCAGTCAGCCAGGCCCTCTGCAAACTGTTCCTTCTGAGGATAACCCGCACTGAGTCAGCCTGGAAACCCCACATGCCACCACCCACAGAGGGGACTATATTGGGAACCCTCTATGGCCCACCCTTCAGCTGTGACCCCATACTATCTCATAGGGCCATGCCGAAACTGTTATTAAACAAATCCAACCCTAATTCCCCTAGGTGCACACCATCACCCCAGTACAATCCCACTACTGAGATGGAAATATTTTCATGCCTAATGGTGTGACCCCCGAAGGAAGGCAAGAATCTGGACATTGCCATATTGACCTTACATCGAGCCCTGTCTATGGCCGAAGGCGATCTTGCCCCCCGCCATGACAGCCGGGGCACAATCTCTGACCAGATGAGCCTAACCCCGGGACAGGAGTGTACAATCCGCTGGCAAGGCTCCTTAATATGGTGGATCAGATCCACTGCCTTCACCTCTGCCAAGTCATTCCCTCCAGTGTGAATGACTACCAGCTGTGGGCGCTCCCAGCTCTCCACCACTGCCAGCCACAGATCCCACACCTGCCCCCATTTTAGACCCCTTTTACCCAGCCAGTTGATCTTCAAGCATTCCTGTGGGATCCCTAGCGGACTGCACCCATCCTTCCTCATAGTGTGTCTCCTTACCCAATACACATACGAGTGCCCCAGATTGACCGCCTTGCTCCGCATGCTCAAAATTGCTTAAATAAAAAGAAGAACATGTTAAACAATTCAACATAGCAACCATTTCTTCACACCCTTTAGTCAGCCGCACATATCTCTTATATGAGGTGGACTTCCATCTCCCCAGTTACATTATCTCCCCTGGGTTCCTCCCTCTAACGGCTGCCATCGTTGCAGCCCCAATCCTGAAAGAATGCGGCCCATATGCTGCGGGGTCCAGCCCCACAGCTGCAGCCACCCTTCTTAATACCACCTAAAACTGAAACTCTGACAAACAAGGCCCATCCTCGTGCACCAAAATGTACCCTTAGCCCTTGACCTAATCTTCATGTACGCTGAGACTGCCCCCACCGGACAACCTATCAACCCTCATGTGCACCCACTGGCCTTTACCCTCCCCCGGGGGCCACTCCACCTGCTCCTCCTGAATACCCCTCTCCTTTTCCCCTTTCACCTGCGCCACCAGCTCACTCACCCTTAAGCCCCATGGAAGACCATTGCAAATGCGCAATGAAACAATCACAACTTAAAAGGGGAATCACAGTAAAGCCCCCAGCCTTTCCTCCTCTATGATCCTCCCCTTGTTGCTCCTGACTTCTGCCATCTTTCCCCAACCCTTCATAACTCGCCTGACCGTGAAATTAGCTGCCACGTCGGCCCTCCCCAATAACCTGGAGAAGAACAAGATGGCTGCCAATGCTGTCCCCACCTTTGCTATTGATGTGACTGCTGCCCTTAACTGTTTCACAAACTTCAGTATGGTCAGTGGTAACCCTGCCTCTCTCCTGCCCCCTCTGATATCCAGAAACTGATTATATTCCTCAACCGCCTTCCTGTAAGCCGCCCATGTCCGGGGGGGGGGGGCCAATGACCGCCTGCCCAACTCGTCTAACTCGGCGTCATTAACCGCCACAGGGCCGCCGGACAAGATCGACTGACAGGATTAGCATCGAGCACAAGAGAGCGAAACACCTCCCACTTCCCTCTGGATAAGGCATCTGCCACCCCGTTCTCCACCCCAGGGATATGCCTTGCCTTAAACTGAATGTTCCTTCTCATGCACACCAACACTAAGTACTTCAACAAACTCAAAATTGGCTGCGAGTGTGATGACAGATTATTGATGGCGTGCACCACACTCATGTTGTCCGTCCAGAACACAATGCTGCGATTGTCAAACTGACCCTGCCACAGCTCCAATGCTACCACTATTGGAAATAGCTCCAGCAACATCAAGTTCCTAGTCAGCCCTTTGACCACCCAACTAGCTGGCCACACCGCCACGCACCATTCCCCAAAACATGCCCCAAAACCTACACTGCCCGCGGCATTTGTCTCCAATTCCAACTCCGCGTTAGATGCTAGAGAGGGCCTCCAAAGCCTGACACCATTGAAATCCTTCAGAAAGGCCTCCCAAACCCTCAAATCTTCCTTCAACTTCCTAGTCAGTCTGACCCAATGGAAAGGCTGCTTCTCCCCCACCATCACTTGCTCTAGCCTTCTGCTGAACACCCTCCCCATGGGAATGACCCTAGTTGTGAAATTAAGAGTCCCCAACAGTGACTGCAATGCCTTCAACTGAAGCTTAGCCGCCCCCAGCGCCCCTTGGACCTTCTCCTGCACCAAGCTCATCTTGTCTTATGGCAACCTCACCAGTTTGACCAGCGAATAAATCTCAATGGCCAAAAATGTGAGCTGCATCGTGGGCCTAACTGTCTTGTCACCTGCCACCGGTACGCCCAATGCCCCAAACTGTGCCAGCGCCAGCTCAAGCAACTCCCCACATGCATCTGACCCCTTGGGCCCTACAAACATGAAATCATCTAGGTAGTGGGCCACCGACCCTGGACTGAACTCCACCACCCAATGCAAAAAGGAACTAAACAATTCAAAAAATGCACAAACTATAGAACACCCCATTGGCAAACATCTATCCACATAGTAGCTCCCTTAAAACCAGCACCCCATGTACCTGAAACTACTTGGGTGCAAGGGTAAAAGCCGAAATGCTGACTCTATGTCCAACTTAGCAATAAGCACCATTGGCCCTGCCTCTAAGACTAGCTTGAACACCTGCTCAAATGATTGGACTGAGCAATGAGCCGCATCAATGGCATCATTCACTGAATGACCCACTCGATAAGACAAGTGCTGAATCAAGCAAAATTTCCCTGGCTCCCTCTTTGGTACCACCCCTAATGGGGATACAGTGAGATCCTGCTATGGAGGTGACCCAAAGGGGCCCACCATTCTACCCGCTCGCACCTCCTTCTCCAACTTGTCCCTCACCACCTGTGTATACTCCCGTGCTGACTTTAGATTCTGGGGCTTCCCTGCCTGCACAACCTCCCTTTGAACTTGGATCTTAAAACCAAACTGTAACCCTTCCAACAGAAACTGTGCCTCCCTCCTAAGCGGATACCCCCCCAGGGCCTCCCTTAGCCCCTCTATAACTATGGGTGACTGGGCCTTTCCCAGCTCCATCCCAAAAGGACTGCATCTCCCCTTCCCACCCTTACTCCCTATTGTATCCACTCGCCAGGTGCCCTCCCCCACACTTTGTGCATGCATGTCTAAACTTACACGCAAAACCCCTCTTGCAGGACCCTTCATTGAATGCAAAACACTGATTCCTTCTCTTAAACCTCCACAGCGGGGCTTTCTGCTGCACGTGTGCTGGACCCACCCCCAGCGCATGCGTCACCATCCCTGACCACAAATCCATATCCCTACTGCCAAATGTCATGTCCTCATTATCAGCCATCTTACAACTGAACGCCCAGTCATATTCAAACCAGGCTGTCCAGCCGTAGACTGTGTGCATGTTTGTAATTAAGTCCATGTAGTGCATCACATTCATTGCCTCCTCTGGCTGACAAAACAATAAGAGAAACTAAAAGCATAGAACCCCCTCACCCAGTCCATAATATGCTTGGGTCTGTCTTCCCCCTTCTCCCCTTTACTACCGTCATCCCTGTCATTAACTGCCTGCCTTGTCAATTTAAACACATCCACAAATTTTCCTGCCGCAACTCGCATGCAAATCTTCTTGAGGACATGATCATATGAGTTAGAGAGCGCATACATGACCATACCCCATGGACCTGCAAGATTCACTCTCTTACCCACATTTTGCACCCCCTTGCTCCTTTTTTCTTAACCATCATTCTGTCCCCTAACTTCCTCAAACATTTCCTGACCAGCCCCACAACTTTTTTATTTGCATTACCCTGAACATTTTCATTGTTATCTGAGTCAGAGTCAAACTGGGAGGAATCAGAATCTGAACCAGAGCTTAAGCTAGACTCCCCTGAGTCTGCGCTCCCCTCCACCACCTCATCCCCAGAAACACATGGTACATTAGTAGACTCACAAGACAGCTGCTCCTTCTCTGCTGCTTGGCTCAGCTTCCCTTCTGCCGTACCCACTTCCTTGGCCCTTCGTCCTCAGCCGCAACTGGCGCTGTCCCTCTCCCGCTCTGTGACCTGCAATCACAAGGAGAGTGATCTGTTGTGTCACTACTCCCTCCCCTCCCAAACCTTCCCCAGAACCACTAGGCAAAGGGGCCCCTAGAGACCCTCCTCCCCCAAAGCCATGCCCACTCCCCCCTAGTGACTGACCCCCCAGCAACCCAGTACTCCCAGGATGAATGCCCCCCATACCCCTGGGGGAACTCAACAGGGGGCAACTGCCCCAATGCTGTCCACAGGAGAGCATGCAGGTGCTCCTGTGCCAAACTCCCCCCATGAGCCGCCCCAAGATCCCAAGCCTCCACTACCCCCCCAGACCGAACCCTCATACCCACTAGGAGCCCTGCTATCCCCCCCGCATGGGCTGCCCCAAAATCCTGGGCCTCCTCTCACCTTGGGCCAAACTCAAACATGTTTTACATAAATGTCATGGTGTCTGTGTTTCATGTGTGATAGCAGGGAGCTTGGGCCAAGGTGTGTCCCCTCCTTTCCTCTTCTCACTGATTTGTTACAAATTATGCACAGTGCGGTTGGTGATGACTGCACTGTGCCTGCCCCAAGAAAAAAATAGCCCCACACCCATGACTTCAGGGGGGAATGAACAAGTGGAGAAAATGGTCTTTCTTCTTGTCTTCCACATTCCCTTTCACTGTTTGTGGCAGCGGATAATGTTGCTGCTGTTGCTGACACTGCCTCAGATTCAGCACTGCAACTAGAACTAGGAGTATTGCTGGCACTGGTAAGTGGAACCTTTCCTAGTCTCGCGTCACTTGTTGGCCCCATTCCCACTGTGTCCATAGTGATCTGTGGCACACTAGGTTGCGCTTCAGAATCCTGCTGCCCTTACATCTCAGCAGGAATCAGAGAAGTTGCAAATACCTAAAATTCCAAAATCTCACTACCGGTGGTGGTGGTGATGCCCATCCTCATTCCTGTCTCCCATTCCTACTCAGTTTCTGCTAAAAAGGCCATCAATGTCTCTACCACCCCAGCATCTCCAGCATCAGCATCGCAACCTATGTGCTGCTGCTCCTTCTCTATTACAGACATCTCACTGCTTCTTGGAGGAGGTGACAATGAGGAGCAATGTGACAGAGGGTCCCTTAATGTCACACTTGGCATTTCTTTTTGACCTGAAGAAGGCAGACTGGCAGCTGGTGGTGGTGGTATTAATTGTATGCCTGCTCTCCCCCAAAAACAGTTCTGGCCTCTTAGTCTTCAGGATCAAGTTCCACTTTAGTGAAGGGAAGGGGAGGACTCCCTGGGTCAGAGGAATGGTGTGGGATCCCTTGACCGCTAGTCTGGAAGCTCTCAATTGTTTCCCCTACCACTCCGGCTGTTTCTCCAGTACCGCTACTACTACTACTACTACTACTACTACTAACACCAGCCACATTAGGTTCAGCCACAGAGTCTTCCTCCTCACAGTCAATATTAATATGAGGATATTGTTGATTACCCCATCCTTCACTTCTAACGTTTTTCAAGCTGCAGGATCTTAGTAGTAGTAACACTATCACTGGCTGGACTGCTTGGGGATGGCAAATATGACTTGCTGTCACACTTGACATCATCTTCTCCTCTCCCTCCTGAGTATTACAAGACACACTACCTGCAGGATCAGTGTTAGTGGCAGCAGGTGCAGCACGTCTGGCAGCAGGTACAGCACTAGTGGCAGCATATACAGCAATATTGGCAGCAGGGACAGCACATCTTGCAGCAGGCACAGGCAGCTGACCTGTCCTGCTCTCACTAGTTCTACCCTTCACTTCCTTCCTTGCCAATAATGTCCTCAAGATCCCTAGGAGAGATTTATGGGGACTGGACAGCATTGGATCTGTAGTGCTCACTTCCTCCTCAGACTCAGTGGACACACAAGGGTCCTTCCAGTTCCTCCTTCTATTAGATTTAAGCCTGCTCATAGTGATAGCAGTCACTATGACCCTCTCTTGCCTCAATTTTTCAGAACAATTGCAGCAGAACAGCACATCACGTCTACCACGCTCTGTAGCTGCTTCTATTGTATTTCACTTTCGCAAATACGTCACGTTTTTATAGCGAAAAGTCGAAAACCATTTAAATCAATGGGCTGAAACTTTCTAGCCACTGAAAAATTGAGGGGATTTTGGCCAGTGGGGGAAAAATGCAAACCTTTTAATCGCTGTTTTAAAAGCATATTTTCCCGCAAAAAAGTGGACAATGACGTGTTTTTCATGGGCTTTCTCGTGACAACACAGTGACAACTTTTGGCCACCCCTACTGCTGTCCTACAAATCAAAGTTTCCTTAGGGCTGGTGCCAAACAAGTCTAAGTCCTACAAATCAATGTTTCCTCAGGACTTGGGCCTCTAACAACAAATCCTACAAATCATCCTCTACAACATACTCTATCACGTCAAGTATCAGTCTACCCCAGTCGCAGCTTATGTCAAGAGGTCCCTGTCATGTTATGTAAAAATTTCTTATTTTATTTTTTTAACTGCCCCCCCAATATCAGTCAACAAACCCTCCCCAATACAAATTCTGTGTTTAACAGATTCTTTCCTCAGACTCCACCCAACACAGGCACTCCTCAGACCCCTTTTATACCATGTCTTATGTTTTTTTTTATTGTATTTAGTTTTTCTTTTTTTATTAATTGCCCCCCCAATCCCAGTAAACAACCCCCCCAATAAAGACATTCCCTGTTTAACTGATTCTTTCCCCACACTCCTCCAACACGGGCACCGTCATACCCCTTTTATAATATGCCTTTGGGAAATAAAATAACATTTGTGTTGTGTGTAAATTCAGTGTTCCCTTTGATTTCAATGGAATGGGCTGCACTTTTCAAGGTAAATTATTCGCCATGCAGGAAGTGCCATTATTCACTGATTTTGCAAACTGTAAACTGTAATCATGACCTTTCTGTTTTTGAGGCTTACCAGTGGTTTGCATCTAGTGGTAAACCCTCTGTGGTTATGATGAAGTAGTGAAGTAGTACTCTTTGAAATTTCTATGCCTACATCCTGGAGAATGTTTTTGATCTGTTGCACAGTTGACAGTGGGGTTTTCTTCACAACTTCAAGTATTCTTTGGTCATCCACTACAGTGGTCTTCCATAGTCTACCAAGTTGCTTGCTATTGCTTCTTAACAATGTAACACACAGTTGATTCTGACACACCAAATGTTTTGGCTATGTCTCTTATCTATTTATTCCAATTTTTCAATCTCATGATGGCCAGCTTTACTTGCATTGACACTTCATGTGAAGAGACAACAGAAACAGATTTCAAATGCAAATGCAAGATCTGGAATCACGTATAGACCTTTTGTTAGCTCTCTACCAATGATGGAATAACACACACCTGGCCAAGAAACAGTGAGCAGTCAATTGTCCAGTCACTTTTAACCCCCTAAAATGGAGGGAATCAATATCTGGTGTGACCACCCTTTGTCTTGAAAATGGCATCAATTATTCTAGGTACAGTTGCACACAGTTTTTTAAGTAATCCCAGACAGACTTGATGAAGTTGAGATCAGCACTCTCAACCATACCATCACTTCCAGGACACATCCTTGTTCTTCTTTACACTGAAGATAGTTCTTAATGACTTTGGCTGTATATTTGGGGTTGTTGTCATGTTGTAGAATAAATATGGGGTCAATCAGATGCCTCCCTGATGGTATTGCATGACGGATAAGTATCTGGCTGTACTTCTCAGCACTGAGGAGACCATTCATTCTAACCAAATGCCCAACTCCATTTGCAGAAATGCAGCCTCAAACTTGCAAGGAACCTCCACCATTATTGTACTACTCTCCAGCCTTCGGCAAATAAACTGCTTTCTGCTACAGCCAAATATTTCAAATTTTGACTCATGATTCCAGAGCATCTGCTGCAATTTTTATGCACCCAAGTTCCTGTGTCTTCGTTCATAGTTGAGTCACTTGGCCTTGTTTCCGCATCATAGGTATGGCTTTTTGGCCGCAAGTCTTCCATGAAGACCACTTCTGACCAGACTTCTCTGGAAAGTAGATGGGTGTACCAGGATCCCACTGTTTTTTGCCAATTCTGAGCTGATGGGACTGCTGGATATCATCTGATTGTGAAGGGAAGTAAGCATGATGTGTCTTTCATCTGCTGCACTATGTTGCTTTAGCTGACCACTCTGTCTGTGGTTCTCAGTGTTGCCTGTTTCTTTGTTCTTCTTCAAAAGAGCTTGGAGAGCACATCTGGAAACCCTTGTCTGCCTTGCAATTTCTGCCTTCAGACCTTGGTGATGCAGTATAACTACCTTGTGTCTTGTTGCTGTGCTCAGTCTTGCCATTGTGTATGACTCTTGACACTAAACTGTCTTCAGCAACCTCACCTTGTTAGCTGAGTATGGCAGTTCTTCAGCCAGTTTTATTCCTACTACACCACTGTTTCTGTTTTAGTTAATGATTGTGTTTCAACCTACATAATAAATTGATGATCATTAGCACCTGTTTGGTATAATTGTTTAATCATATACCTAATTATATGTCTACAAAATCCCTGACTTTGTGCAAGTGTACCTTGAAGAAATGATGCTGTTATGAAGGCAGCGGGTGGTCACACCAAATATTGATTTGATTTAGATTTTCTTCCATGCATTCAATATGCAATTGTTAATTGACGAATATAAACTATTAGCATGTCTATTTTTAAAGCATTCTTAATTTACAGCATTTTTGTGTATTAATGTATATCTAGAACTCTTACATGGTTCACAGTTTCCATGCAAATACCTTAAAATTAAATCTGACAGTCATTACACATAGGGATGGCAAAACTTGCGGAAAACAGGAATGGAGAGTTGGTAGTGTTAATATCTAGGGTTTAAATGAAAAAAGTAAATATCTATATTTATATACAAATGGGCAGCACCCGTGGGACTTATTCCATAAATGTATTCAAAAGACTGTGCAGCAAAGTTACATGTCAACATTTCGGTCCAAGAAGGACCTTTATCAAGACAACTGAAAATAGAGTCTTACCTCCCTTATAAAGACCAAGACTGTCCCAGTGACGCTCATGAGGCTGGTGAGGCCATCACTCTCAGTAACCTGATTGGTAAGTGATAAGTGAATGCCCCGCATAGGTCACTAGAACGTACGAGTGACAACTTGTGCACCAATCATAAAGGAGTAATAAAACTACAGTAAAATGTGATGTAAACTATAACCAGCAATAAACTTAATACTATTGTGAATAGTAAGTTACTGTTTTAACGAAAGAAGGGGGAACGCAACAACAGACTAATTTGTATACTGTGTCCTCCTGGAGGTCAGATCACATGTCCGCATGCTAAAGAGAAACTGAGTTGGTCCCAGCTCAGTAGAGGGATCAGTACAGTCTCTAAGACGTAGAGCCGTGGTCTGGCACTCCAGTGCATCGCACAACACGCTGAGAAAATCATGTGTTGTGCCCACAATATGCCCAAGAATGTACTGATATACAAAAATGAAGAGGCTTTGAGAGCCCTGTAAGGTGTAAAGTTATGGCAAAGACCCAAATCACAGGCTCGTGTATGGAAAAATGATAATCATAAGCTTCATAGATGAGTCATAGTAACAAAGGTCTCAAAATGTGAGGGGCCATTAGCTGGGCAAGACACTAAACACAACATCGGTATATTATGGTCCAAGAGGGCATATGACTAGATGACAGTTATGAACATGGCCTCAACTGGATACCATTTAAAATCTTGATATCGTGTGAGAGGGCAGACTTGAGCTTAGATTGTGTGAGTACTAATCTTAGTCTCTCAGATGTATTAGGTGCCTAAGATCAACAAAAATTAGCCGCCATTCTGAGTTAAAGTCACAGTGAGAGAGAAATATACCCAAATCCCCATAGGCACCATGAGGCTTTATTACAGATAAGAAAATGGTCTTCACCAGACATATTAGAAAGTGCAAAACCGGCAACTAAGTTGTCTACAAGACATTCAAAACGAAGCAGCTTATAAGTATAGTTTGTCAAGAGTTTAGTAGACCCCACATGAGTTGATCCTAAAGCATCCTCAGATGTAAGACTCAGTCCAAGCCCCATAATCCTGCTCCCTACTTGTAGAACCATGGAAAGATAATAGGTGCCCCTAGAGACATTGAACCTATGCAGCTGTTCAATGATATTTCTCCATTCACTCTCAACTTGAGGAGATGGGTCAAACCCTTGACTGACCACCTATGCTCTCAAAACGTTAAGTACAGATGGGGCTTCCCCTTCTCCCTCTCAGCATCACTTAATGGGAAAACTGCAATACTTCGCTCAGCTGACAAAGCTGCTCCACCCTGGGTATATCTACTCCAACACACAGGGATGTCACATCGACTCCACAACCTCAGAGATCCCATAGGAGACTGGAGTGGTCCCCGAGCTCCCCAACACTGAAGAAGAAGCAGAGATGTCTGAACACTCCTGAAGTGCAAGAGGTTCACATGGACAACAATGGGACCTGAGGATCTACAGTGTCTCAGTACAGCCTATAGATGTCCGATTCATCTCTTGGTGACATACTCATCAAAGACTGAAACTTTATTACTGGAAGAGTCTGGTGTTTTGAGTTTCTCCTACACTCCATTCGCTTCAGTATATCCTGTTGCAAGACAGGCCCTATACAGTTCCTATACTGGTTCATAAGGATTCACCGGATTAAGATCCAGTGCTGCAGGTCTGGAGGGTGTCACACAGGCCTGTATGAAACTAAACAGGTTATGCCCCACACATTTTCTTTTCAGATTATGAGTGTTCAGTATGAACTGCATGTTAAGTTGGGAAATGTTTTTGTAATAGTAAGGTTTTACCTACTCATCAGGTTATTAGGGGTGGGTACAATGCCGTTAGAGACTAGTAGACAAACTGCTTGTACTATAGGATATATATATATATATATATATCCTGTTCATGATGTTAGGATCTTGCAGAGTCAAGGTAGATATAGATACTTGGAACAAATAGAAAAAAAGCATACATTTATGCATAGGATATCTGCAATAGCTAAAGGGTCTCTCAAGTGTATAAGTTCCCGGTATAAATTAACCAATTGGACCTTAAGTTAGGGCCTATTCTGCAGATGATAACAATATAGTTTGGTATAGGTGGCTCTCACTAGATTCCAGCCAATAAATTGTTTATTGTTTGAAACATCTTTGTATATTACTGAACAAAGTTTTATACATTTACACTCAACTGTCCTTTTGTCAGTGCTTCAGGTAAACTGTCCTCCCAATTCTCTTCATGGGCTTCCATTTACTGATTGATGGTGGGGGAGCTTTTTGTCCAATTGTCTCTCATCTCCCTTGCCTGTGCTCCCCCTCACATTATTTAGCAGGGGGACTGTAGGAGGGACAAGACTATGGTTCTGTATTGCTCTTTAACCATTATGAGAACTCAGTTGTTCATAGATGAATGATGAGTCTTTATTAACGTTTTTGTTTACTCACATCATGTCTCACCATCTATGGGGGACTCAGCACTTCTCTGACGGTATACTGGCTTTTTGATGGCTCCGCTTAAAATTGTTTCAATCAATGCCAGAGGACTGAATTCACCAGAAAAATGAGCAATTGCCCTGAGGGACTTCGACCATTTAAAAGCAGCAGTCTTCGTGCAAGAGACACACTTTAAACTCTTTTACTCCCCTAAATTTAGCAACAAAATCTACCCAATTTCATATTTCTCTTCCACCCAGGAAAAACGTAAAGGAGTATGAATATTACTTCGATCTACCCTGCAGTGGGAAGAAGTAAATCGAATAGCTGATCCAGATGGCCATTATCTAATTCTAACAGGGCTACTGTCCAATAAACAGATCACTTTTCTCAACCTATGTGCACCCAACTCCGGCCAACTTTCATTCCTACTCAAAATTCTATCTCTACTAGACGAAGATTCTCACAATACGGTCATCATTGGAGGAGACTTCAATATGACACTGAACTCTGATACAAACAACTCGTTCGGTAAATCCCTTTTCAGAAAATCCCATTTAAAACGACTACATACAGAATTAATGCAGAGACACTTGGTAGACACATGGAGAATACTCCACTCCTCAGATAAAAATTACACTTTTTTCTCATATCTCCACTTGACACACAGTAGGATAGACTATTTACTCATACCACAATACCTTCTGGAACTTTCTGCCAGATTCTACTCACTCGAGGAACTGGAGATTAAACAAATCTCTCCTTCTGTCTGAGCATGTGAGAGACATATTAATCCCTTAAGGACTGGCCGTGCTCACACGCGGCCGTCACTTACGGACCACGGACCTTTTTTTTTTTTTTTTTTTTTTTTTTAGAATCCGATTCCAGACTACGTACAGCCACGGCATGGGTCCTTAAGGGAAAACAAGCCATGATGGTCCTGGACCGTGATGGGTCCTTAAGGGGTTAAGGAAATATATACTAGATATATACTAGATTACTTGACCCTCAACTCCTCTCCTGATACCACCCCCGCAAACATCTGGGAGGCACACAAATGTGTGCTGAGGGGACAACTTATCAAGATCGGGGCAAGGAAAAAGAGGGTGAAAATGAAGAGAATCCACAAACTGATAGGAGACATCAGGTGCCTTGAACTGAACCACATACAACTTGCGATGCCAGATTCCTTGCAAGCACTCATGAACAAAAAATCAGAACTCAACATCCTACTCAGGGTGAATATCATGAAATCCTTCATATGGCAGAAGTACCACGCTTACTTAGCGGGTAACAAATGTGGGAAGATGCTTGCTAGAGTCGTAGCCATTAAATGTCATTCTACCTTGATCTCTCACATCGAGATGCAACAGAATACCTGACCTCTTCATACACAGGCATTGCCAATGCATTTCGGGAATTCTATAAAACACTTTATAATCTCCGAGATAACCAGGAACACTTCACCGGTTAATCAACAGACAAATTAAAATCTTTCCTGACAAAAGTGAAGATCAAAACACTATCTCCGATGGAAGTAAAAACTCTGGAATCCCCTATCACAGTGACAGAGATCCGGGACTCCATAAAATCCTCAGCATCAGGGAAGTCCCCAGGGCCAGGTGGTTTCTCCCGCAAATATTACTCGACCTTTCTGGAACTTCTGCTCCCACATTTATGCAACACATTCAGAGCTCGATCCAAAAAATGTCGGTAGGACAAAATAGATGGTGACCGACAAAATAAAATGTCTTGGTCGGTATTCAAATGTCCTACTGACATTTTGCACAATGAACGTTAGGACACAAAACTGGTGTCATGTCCAAACGTTCGTTTTGTGTGTTAACGTCCCAAAATGCCACTAAATAACGCCAGTTTTGGGAACTTAACAGTAAAAAAACTAAGGATCGGTGCCTAACATACTGTCAAGCACCGATCATTAAAAAGTCTTTGTTAAACTTACCTGTCATCTACTGTCTGTCTCCTTCTGTCTCCATTCTTTCGTCTATCTTCTCTTGTATCTTCTGTCTTCTTTCTTCTTTCTGTAAAACAAAAAAATAAGTTTGAGTTAAAAGCATAGATACGTTAACCCCTTGAGTGCAGAGGGGAACGCAACGTATTGCAAAGCAATGCATTGTGTACCTCTATGAGGCCCAAAGGGTTAAAGTACATAGTAGTGTGCCAATCTTCAAATAAAATTCTCTCCTATAGAATAATAATAATAAATAGGCCTGACTCAGTTGCCCTTGCGTTGTTGTTCATAGCAGTTCTGTTACCTTGGGCTCCGTGTATGACCTGGCTAGTCTTCCATCCATTTTAGTGCTGACCTGTGGCTCTGTCTGACTATTCTTTTGCCTAACCCCTAATAGTGGACATCCAATCTGGTGCAGACTTGTGGCTCTGGCTGACTACCTGAACTGTGTATGACCAGGCTTGTCTGACTACATCTCCAAAAAGTCCCCTCAGCTTTTATGGCATTGGATGCAGAAAAAGCGTTTGATAGGGTTAATTGGGGCTATTTGTCTGAGACTCTGCGGGTGTTTGGTTTGGATGGGCGTTTTGGAGAGTTAGTTATGGCCTTATATACTACTCCTAGGGCAAAGATATCTGGATGTAAATTTGAATCTGAGTTTTTGCAGATTTGAAATGGCACCCATCAGGGATGTCCTTTGGCCCCACTTTTATATGCTTTGTCTATAGGGCATCAGGAGCATACTATTTCATTGTACGCTGTTGATGTTCTTTTGACCTTGTCCTCTCCTGACTCTTCTGTTCCAGCTTTATTGGAATTATTAGAGGAGTTCGGGAACTACTATTCTAATTATAAATTGAATCTTGAAAAGACTCAAACTCTTCTTTTTTACAAGTCTTCTATGACGGAGGGTAGAATGCAGGGCAAGGTGGACTGGACTAATAGGATTATTACATATTTAGGGATAAGACAGGTATATCCCTACATTTTCAGGCTTTAATGGTAGAGTTAAAAGAGCTGTTAAGTAGCTGGAGGGTGATGGTGACTTCATGGCTGGGAAGAGTTAATGTGATTAAAGCATATATTATACCAAAGATATTATATTTGTTTAGAACACTCCTGTTACGGATCCCTCTGAGAATTTTTACACAACTGGATAAATTAATAGCTGAATATATTTGGAAGGGGAAAAGACCTAGAATTTCAGTGGAGGTGTTAAAAAGGGGATTGGATAGAGATGGTTTGGGATATCCGGATGTGTATAAATTATATAGGGCTACTATGACGACTCACTTGATGGCATGGGTGACCAAGCGGGAGCGGGGATTAGGTTGGTATATATATTGGTGGATCAGTTCTTCACGTTTTGAAAGGGTCAGTATTAGTAGTAACCTAGTTAAGAATATTGTAAAGACTGTGTATAGGTTTAAAGACAGGTGGAAAATGGATAATTATATCAAGATGTCTAGTCCGATTGAGGTCCTATCCATGTATTTAGAAAATCTTAATCTTTTGGGGTGGAAACGCGTTGACATTAATTTCAGATCTTTTTGATGGAGGCAAGTTTATTCCCTTTACAGTGCTATGTAATAACTTTGGGTTGTCTACTGGTGAAGAATTTAATTATCTCAGAATGAAGAGTTATTAAAGGGCTAATGCGCCTTCAGGGTCGGATGTTTGTGATAGTTTGTTGAAATCACATTCTTCAGCTAAATTAACTTAGAAAATTATGAAGCTACTTTAAAAATTAGTTCCGGTTGGGAAATCAAATGCTATTAGGAAATGGGAAGAGGATTTGAATATAGAATTTCCACAAGTCTGGTTTATGGCTTGGCAAATTACGAGGAAAGCGGTGCATTGTATTGGTCTCCAGGAGCAGTATTACAAACTCCTCCAGAGATGGTATATGGTTCCTGCCCATCTATCCAAGTTTCAGATGCATAATCCGAGTAGGTGTTGGCGATGCTTGGAGGAGGACGGGACTCATTTGCATATTTGGTGGAGTTGTAGGAAGCTTGATGAATTGAAAAAGGAGGTTGAGGTTATGATTTTGGGAGTTTTATGATTGGAGACTCATATTTCTCCACAGCTTTTTCTTTTCCGTATTGATCTTCCAGGAACGAACAAATATGTTAAATATTTGCTTATTAATATCTTACTGGCAGTTAAGATATGCGTCGCGAGATGTTGGAAATCTTTGGAATCCCCAACGTGGGCTGAAGTTGTGTATCAGATGCAATATCAAAGGGATGCGGAGATTTTTTTTTATGGTAAGGATAAAGCTGGAGAGGTGTTATATAGGAGAATGAGGGAGGTATGGAAGAAATGTAGACTGCTTTAGCCAGCTGTGAGTTGGAGGGGTACTAGTTAAATACTGGTGGTTTATAATGGTTCACTCCTGTATGCCTCACCTCTGCGTAAGATAGGAAATTGTTGATTTTTATTTGAGGGGTTTGCTAAGACTGGATGGTTTTGTATAGAGTGATATGATTATGAGTGTTTTATGTATCTTGTTTTGTATATCTGTATGTTTATTGATTAAAAATGAACAATAAGAAAAAAAAAAAAAAGATATATGGCAAACATTTCCTAATATGTTTATTATTATTATTCTATATGGTCGATTTTTATTTGAAGACTGGCACACTACTGTGTACTTTAACCCTGGGCCCCAGAGAGGTACACAACGCATTGTTTTGCAACAATGCTGTCTGAGCTAATCTAGTGTTCTGCTATGCACTGCTGCTGGCTTCTGAGTTTCTGGCTCAGGCTGAGTCAGCTGACCTCTCTGATTACTCACATGACTCTCAGGGTATTTATAGCAGTGTTACGGTTTTCAGACACTCAGACAGAGGGTTAGATAAAAAAAATACAATTTTATTAAAGCAAAATAATAACAAGGTTGCCCCTAGGGCAGTACTAACATAAGCAAAATATGAGCTGAAATACCAAGTACAACAGGGAATAAATCACTAGCTATGGCAACAATAACAGGAGACAAATGGTTAATAGCAATGGTACTCAGTCTCAAATGTGGTGTTAGGCACGCCCTTGGTGATGAATAATGCGATATGTGCTAGGTGATAGCACCTAAAGTCCATCCACGGTGTGAAGCTGTAGAATAGAGCTGCGACTAGAACTGGAGCTGCAGAGTGATAAGGTGGTAGCCCCCACGTGCGTAACAGAACCCAACAGTATTGTGATTGATTGAGCCAATAGCCCCCTCGGGCGTAACGGAGACCAACAGTATCGTGATTGCTTGAGCCACTAGCCCCCACGGGCGTAACCGGAGACCAACAGTATCATGATTGCTTGAGTCAATAGCCCCCACAGGCGTAACGGAGACCAACAGTACCGTGATAGCTAGAGTAATAGCCCCCGCGGGCGTATACCGGAGACCATCGGTCACCGAATCACTTGAGTGAACGGAGACCACTGGTTGCAGCACTGCTTGCCAATAGCCCACGGGCGTAACGGAACCACTGCTCTGTTAAGGTGGAGAGCCGCCGACTACCGAGGCCCACACGTGGCCGGCTCACAGAAGCAGCTAAACGGCTAAGGCAAATGATGGTAAGAGTGGCAGTGGTAGGATGGAGGCAACACAAGTGTCTAGGCTCACAATAGCGACACTGCACAGTAATGGTACAGACTCAGCACTACGTCACCCAACAAGCAGACGGAAGGCTCAGCTCAACAACACGGCTCAGCAATGGTTAAACGGAGGCTCAGATCACACACTGCAGCTATTGGAATGTCGCCGAGGCGACAACAGGAACCGTTGACCGGAACGGCAGGTACAGTGCACAGGAGTCAGTCATCAGCCAGGCCAGGTCAGGACACGTAGGAGATTCGCAGACAAGTCGGATCAGCAACAGAGCGAGGATGTCAGCCGGGCCGGGTCGGATGCCGTAGGAGATTCGCAGACAAGCCAGATCAGCAACACGCAGGAAGTCAGCCAGGCTGGGTCAATCATGGAACAGGAACACAGGAACATCATCACTACAGGCCTAGTCGGTACACAGGAGATCAGAATACTGGAATACGGCAACAGCAACACTGGCTCAGAAACACCACGAAAGGGCACCTGACAGGTGCCAATGGCCAGAATAAAACAGGTAACCAGTGGCGGGCCAACACAGCTCAACCAATCAGGGAGCAGCACAGTTGAGAGTGACAGAAAGGATCACGGGGACCGTGATAAGCAGCTTGGCTCACTTCCCCGTTGTCCTTGTGTTTGTTTGCTGAACTGTTGTTGCTGGCTGCTATGGATTTTCCTGCGCTCCTGTTTGCTGTGTTCCAGACCCTCAGCTTGTTCCAGACTTTGCTGACTTCTGTGCTTCTGACCCTTGGCTTGTTCCTGACATCGCAGACTTATGGTTTCCTGACTCCGGCTCGGATGAATACCTGTCTTGGTTCCTGACCCTGGCGTGTCTTTTGGTTTATGCTCTTGGATCATGCTTCTGTCTTTGTTGCAATAATAAAGGTGTATTGCATTTTTGTGTCCTGTCTGGTTCTTGGTCCCTAACAGATAAATGCTTATATCTGGCAGACTAAAACCCCCAGGTTGAGGCAAGATATTTTGACTAAACCAATCGTAGAGGGCGGATTAGGTCTACCAGATATACATAATTATTATAGAGCATCTGCCCTAGCTAAGGTTTTTGATTTAACTAAGGACCCACTGTTAAGATGGGTCAGCAATCTCATTCCAGCTTTGGGTGCAAATGATCCCCTCCAGACATTGTTGGCTAGGAAATCGACTCAAACCTCTGCACGGACAGCTCACATAGTTTACAGTCATGTACTTTCCATATGGGATGACATTCGTGACCTTCTCCAATGCAACCGGTCTATGGTAACCCGTGCTTCCCAGCAGGGTTGGATCATACACTTTTTCATACACTGAAGCAGATGAACCTTGATAAATTAGGTGCCTTAAGTGACCCTGCTGCTCCACCATCACTCACTAGGCTGAAAGATTTTATCAAGTGCCCCTTGACGCCATGGTGGTACTATCTACAGATACATCACTGGCTGAATAAAGAATGGAGGAATGGTTTCACAAACTGATCACTGACAATTTTTGAAAATCAGTTACTAAAAAAGGAAGGACCCTTCCGTCCCCTCTCCTTCTGTTACACATTACTTAGACACAGTCCAAACCCACAAAAATTATACTTTATGAAACTATGGGAGAACAAGCTGTTATTTACTTTGGACATCCCCTGTTGGTCTCTCATTCTGAGGGACAATTTCAGACTGACAAGAGACACGGCCACTAGAGAATTAAATTACAAACTTCTCACCTGATGGCATCTCACCCCGGCACGCTTGTCCTAACTTTCCTCCACTCTTTCCCCCATTTATTGGAGAGGTACCAAAGAAGTAGGCACTCATGCACACATTTGGTGGTCTTGCCCTCTTATAGTCCAATATTGGGAACAAATTTTGCACAAAATTAACATAACCTTCCAATTATCACTCCCCTTGGATCCACTCCTCTTTATTCTCCTGTTTTCAGCAGCTCCCCTACTCTCTCTCAAGGCCATGGAAAATTTTAATCATGCACCTTATGAACGAGGCAAAGTCCCTCACACCACTATATTGGAAACAAACTTCAGCCCCTCCTATTTCCCTTTGGCTTCTCAATCCATGGAGAGATGCCATGCTACTGCCAACTTTGACATGTCCTCTTATGACTCCTGCTGGGAGGACTGGCACGTGTAGACACTCCTCTGGTATTGATTGAATGACTGGCTGATTTAGACTATACAATATGAGTTCAGGAAGGCTGTTCCATCAGAGACCTGACGACTTCTCCTTCTCCCTCCCTCCTCCTCCTAATTTCTTCTCTTCACTTTCTCTTGCCCTCTCAAGTATTCCTTCTTTTATTCTCCTATATATATCTTCACACTCTATTATACATAACAGACAAATACATGTCAGCTTAGCATAGGATTCTCTTTGGTAAGAAGCACCCTTCGCTCTAGACTAGTCGTTCACAGGACTGTATTACCATTTAATAAGGGTTTAGAAATAATACCACATTTGCTTCTAATTTATGTTTGGTTAATTTCTACAATATGTGCATATAAAGTATGTATATGACTTTATTGTACCTGTGTTTCAATCAAATGGATATGTCATTCTTTAAAGGAGATGAGAAGAAGTTTTTAAGAAATACCAGACCTTATTGAAAAGTCTCCCTGTATTTGGCAACCATCAAGAAGGCAAGATCATAACATCGCCTGCATCAAAAGGGTGACATTAGAATGTAACCTGCACGAAAAGTGTGACATTCTGATGTTGCATGCTTAAGGGCCACCCTGCAATGGTCTCTGAATAGAGAGTGTCATTTCAGTCTTGTTCTTTCTCAAATGTTCTCTGTTCATCCGCTTATGGGAACTCGTACCTCCCCAGGATTAAAATTGTCCTCCTCCAGTCACTGGACCTCCTCTGTTTGTGCTGATCATAGAAGTAGAGCCTGATTCTCCAATACTCTTCATTGGATAGTGCTGGAACAGACATACACAAATATTAACCCCTAAGTTACCGGAACAAGTTACCAGTAGCCAGGAACAAATGACCAACATTCTACATTGCCCTGCAGGGCGACCCTTAAACCTTTGATTGCTGGAGAGGTATCCAGTGCATTGCATTGCAGTGCACTGAATACCTCTCTGGCACCCAAAGGGTTAAGTATGCAACAACAGAATGTCACCCTTTTGCTGCCTGTGTGAATGCAGACTTATTAATGCAGTTGTATCTGCTTTTGCCAAAAGCTTTACCTCATCCGTACATGATCTACTGGTGTTTTGGGACTTGCAAGAGTGTTTATTGATTTATTGGTCTTTAAAGTAAAACCTATTGTTTTATAACTATGCCCTAAATTATTCTGAATATATGCCAGTCTCTTCTTAGCCCATCAAGTGCTAGAGGTGCAGACATTGCATTTTAAGGCAAAGTGTTATTAACCCCCTTAACATAAAGCTGAAAAACAAATGGCTATACACCCTTTAAATGATAAAAGATTGCAAATGTCAGAGACAGCAAAATTTAATTAACTGTTCTCAGTTCCTCCACTTACATCTCCAAGATTAAGATACTCCTCCAGCCTGGAAACTCCTCTCAGTTTGCCCATAAAAAGGGCTGTATTCAACAATATAACCCCAGCATCATCTAAAAGAACAACATTCTGCTGTCGCACGCCTAACCTTTTGCAATGCAATGCATTGTCTTTCTTCTCTGGCAGTCAAAGAGTTAAGAGTCACCCTGCATGGCCATGTAGGAGGTTGGCCATGTGTCCATGGCTACTGGTAACTTGTTCCAATAGCTTAGGCGTTAATACTTGCATATGTCTGATCCAGCAACATCCAATGAAGAGTACTGAAGAAGCAGGTTCTACTTCTGTGATTGGCACAAACTGAGAGGAGATTCTTGGGTGGAGGAGGACAATCTTAATCCTGGGGAGGAACTAATTCACAAATGTGGAAGAAAAGAGAACATTTGAGGAAGACCAAGACTGAAATGTTGCCCTCTATTTTTTCGAACATTGCAGGGCGACCCTTAAGCTTACTACATCAGAATGTCGCCCTTTTCATGTGGGCAGCAATCTGATGTCGCCCTTTTGATGCAGATGACATTATGATCTTGCCCTTTTGAGGGCAACTTTTTAATAGGATACTAGGTGAGCAGAGTGAAGAGAGGAAAGCTTGCGTGGTGGATGCTAGGTCTGGCAGGTTGACAGATTGTAGGTCCTTGGTGAAGAGTTCTGTTTTAGGGGTGAAAGGGGTAGGTGTATGAGAGGGTAGGAAGGAGATAAGATGAAGATCAGAGAAAGGAAATGGGGAAATTGTGAAGTAAGAAACTGAACAGTTTCTGGTTAATGTTAGGTCCAGATAGTGGATTTCCCTGTGAGTGTTATCAGCCTGTTGAAGGCCAAAGGATGAGGTCAGAGAAAGAAAGTGGGAGGCACTGGATGAGGACAAATCATCAATGTGTAAGTTGAAGTCACCAAGGAGTAATGTGGGAAAGTCTGAGGACAGAAAGACAGAGAGTCAAGTTTCAAAGTTGGAGAGAAAGGAAGGAGAGTTGATTGATGGCTGGTAAATCACCTGGAGAGCAATTGGGAAGAATAGTTGGACTGAATAAGGATGTGAAGAAGACTGATGGAGGAAGAGACAGAGGTCTGTAATGGCAGAACTGTGAGAGAAGAAGTCACCCACCCCTATCCCTGTTATCAGGGTGAGGTGTGTGTATGTGTGTGTGCGTGTGTGTGTGAGTGTGTGTGTGTATGTGTGTGCGTGTGTGTGAAAAATAGGCCACAATAGGAGATAGCAGCTTCAAAAGAATAGTAAGAATGTGAAAGCCATGTTTCTGTGATAGTGAATAGATTAAAAGAGTAGGAGAGGAAGATGTTATGAGTTGTGTGGAGTTTGTCACCTAGAGAGAGAGCATTTCATAATGCACAGAAGAAGGGAGGGGTGCAGGGACTAGTCAGTAGATTACTAAGCACTGCCCCACAATAAAAGAGTGGTTAATATGCAGTCTAGGATGAACACAGGTGAGATTGCAGGTGGGACCAGGGTGGAGAGGCAGAAAAATCAGGTGAGAGAAGGATGTGTTTGTGTGAAGAGGTGTTTCTTGGTGGATGTACATAAAGAGTGCAAGTAACAAAACAGCTCATGTAAACAAATCATTGTAGAATGTAGAAGGAATGGAGAGAGAGAGATTTATGAGCAGGTGAGAGAACCGAAGGACTGATATTTTGCACAAGTGTGGTGCCAAAGCAATGATAAGAACATTTGCAGATGCATATGTGATAACACTATAAGTTCAACTGGGTAGCAGGGTGGCAGTGTAAGTGTCCAATAACTTGAAGGGAGACTACTACAGATGTCTAGATGTAGAGTAATGCATCTTTGTTCCCAGTCCAGACAAATTGATCTGTAGTTTAGTTGCAGCCAGTTCTGATTAAAATGGTGAGGATTATGCAGCTGAGATGGCAATGGAATTGCAGCTGAAATGGAAATGGAATTGTTAAATAACAGTGATAGTTGTGGATCCTATGTCTGGAGCTGATGAAGGGTAAGTTGTTGTTTCCTCCTGCTGGATCCTGTTCCAGGTGTTGCAGATTGGAAACATCCACTGACAGATCAAATGAAGTTTTCACAATAGGGATCCTGAAACTCCAGAACTACATCTATATGCAGGACAGGTGTTTCAACCTTTAGTGATGTTGAAGTGTTAGTCGCTCTGTGATACGTGTCAGCAGGTGTGCCCTCAGTAAATCTCAGGACCAACTGCAGTAGACTTAGGAAGCCATACTTCTAATTCTCTGGATAACACTGGAGTAGACTTGGAGAAGCCAAACTTGTGAAATCATACCCTGCAAGCAGCTGCCACTGCTTAGAGGACTGGTTTATATAGAAGTTAAGTCATGTTATCAGAGAAAGTGGTCCCAATTGGGCCATGTGCACATCAAGACACAAGCCATGTGTTGCAAATAAATGGTGGCTGAGTGTCTGAGAGTTCCAATTAAGATAGAGATGTTACCCATTTCCATATAAGGTGTTTTACTCTTTCAATGATGTTATAAATCTTTGCGGATTATGATTAATTCATGCACACATTTTTAGTTCTATTTTTGTTATGTTCAAAATTCTATATTCCATACTTCTCTGGGTAACCTCAAGTCAGTGATTCTCAACCAGAGTGCTGTGGCACTTTGGTGTGCCACGGACATCAACTTAGGGTGCCTCATGTTTTCTATGAAGACTAACAAAAAATTACTTTTAAATAAAGATTTATAGAAATTTTTCTGCACAATATGTTTAGTTTTGTTATTATGATTGTAAGACCTAATAATAACTGTATATTTATATATTGTACCCTTCATTATGCCCTTGATAATGCACATTAAATATGTTAGGGGTGCCCCGAATGTTCCAGATTATGTGTTAGGGGTGCCCCGAACAAAAAAAATTGAGAACCACTGCCTTAAGTTTTTGTTTAGCTTTGGCATTTAGTTTCCATGTTTCATAGCCATTCATAAGAACTGGGAATACATTGGTCAATTAGTTTTTGTCCATCTACTTTAACCCCTTAGCAACCGGCGGTCCTGGGACGGTTCCGTCCCATAAGGACCGCTTTGATCCACGCCGACGCGCCGGTACACGTGACCTGTTGCGTGTATCGCCGCGTCACTTTAGGGCCTGATAGAGATCGCACCGATCTTGGAGTGGTCAATTTCAGGCCCTACTTTTACTTACAGTGCTCCCAGTAGAGCGCTGTAAGTAAAAAGTACGTGACGTACTATGACCGTCATCGGTCCTTCAGTATTTCAAGGACCGTGACGGTCATAGTACATCACATGTCGTTAAGGGGTTAATACTCCTTGCTATGGTAAATTTGGTAAACATTATTTGCATTTTGTTGATATTAATCTTCAGACCAAAGTTTTTGCTTTCCTGTTGTAGTTATTGAATGCTTTCTTATATAACACAAGCAGTATCTTCCTGTGTAGCACTACTGTAGAAGTGTTCCCAGTGAAGAGAGAGAACCACACTATAGAGAGTAAGCAATACAATATTTTTCTCACAGTCTTTCCATCTGAGGGATGGAATAGGAAAATCAGTTAGGGCTTGGACTATAATCTTCGCAGCTATTGATGTGGATAAGAACTAGAGATGGACGAAAATATTTGCCTCAAACTGAAATTGGTGTATAATGGCATTTCCCGGTTGGCGAATAATTTCCCACAAAAAGTATAATTTTTCAGCTTTTTTACGCTTTTTTCGCCTAGCTCATTGTGCATTGAAATCAATGGGGAGAAAAAATTTTCTCCACCAAAAGAAAGTTTCTCTAGTTTTCTACACCCATTTTGTGTTTGTGAGAGGAAAGAGCAACACATTATTTGAGCTAGTGAAGATAGGGGAATTAAAGTTTAGTTTAGGGAATGTTTTAGGTAGGGCAATTTTTCTCAGTATTAGGAGAGTCAGTTTGGCACTCTGTGGAGAAGAAAGGAGGAAGGAGGTTGACCCCCAAATACCCCAAAATTCCACCGACTGGCAAGACAAAGGCAGCTTGGGACCTATTTCATTGCTAATCTTGCTGTTTTTGTCTCTATGCTGTGGGTCTGGAGAAATACGTTGTTGATTTTGTTTTTCAGTTACAATTTTTTTTTGGACAGACTTTGACAGTGATAAGACACAGTGGACAGCTTAAATGGGATGTTTAACCCCTTAACAACTTTTCCTAAATAATTTTATTATATAATATAAACAATGAAAAATGTAAACTTTAAAAAAAAAAAAAAAACGCTAGTTTGGAGGAATTAAGAGAATAAATGCAGCTCTGTACCCACTTCCAGACAGACTGTGTTTAATGGATCTGTACAGCAGTTTGACACTTCTATCCAGTCTCCTCCAATGACGAGGCTGTCTGTCTGTAAGCTGGAGTGCTCTCATTGGCAGAGATCGATTTCTGGCCAATGAGTGTGCTCTAGCTTACAGACAGACAGCCTCCGTCATTGGAGCAGACTAGATAGAAGCGTCAGACTGTGGTAGAGATCCGTTAAACACAGTCTGTCCGGAAGTGAGTTATCACGGTGCCCGTGATTCTTGTTCGACATTCTGACTTCCGGGTTTGTGCTTTGCTATCTTTTATTGGTGCTAGCTGGCTAGCCCCTCCCAGGGCTAGCCTTTATATACGCCCTCCTGTCACTAGGCCGGTGCCCTTTCGTGGTGTTCCTGACCTTACGTTATTCAGTGCTCCTGTTCCGTGTTGATACGGTTTCCGTCTAACCTCGCTCCTGTTCTGCTCCTGTGTACCAATCCAGGCTTTGGCTGACTACCGCTCTCTGTGTACTGACCCAGGCTGTGGCTGACTACCACTCTCTGTGTACCGACCCAGGCTGTGGCTGACTACCGCTCTCTGTGTACCGATCCAGGCTTTGGCTGACTTCCGCTCTCCATTTACTGATCCAGGCATCAACTGACTTATGGTATCTTGTTGCCCTCGCTATTACAGTCAGTGCTATCTGGTCACTAAGCGGTTACTGTTGCCTTCCCACTGTACGCTCAGCCTGTGACTATCTGTGGCCTCCGTTAAGCACACCCAGTCAGTACTATCCGGTCACTAAGAGGTTACTGTTGCCTTCCCACTATATGCTCAGCCTGTAACTATCTGTGGCCTCCATTAAGCACACCCAGTCAGTGCTATCCGGTCACTAAGCAGTTACTGTTGCCTTCCCACTATACGTTCAGCCTGTGACTATCTGTGGCCTCCGTTAAGCACATCCAGTCAGTGCTATCCGGTCACTAAGCGGTTACTGTTGCCTTCCCACTATACGCTCAGCCTGTGACTATCTGTGGCCTCCGTTAAGCACACCCTGTAAGTGCTATCCGGTCACTAAGCGGTTACCGTTGCCTTCCCACTATACGCTCAGCCTGACCCGGTAGAGCCTCCTCGGTTCCTTGTTGCACCAGATATCAGGCTGCTTTACCCGGTATTCGGTAAGGCCGGTAGAGCCTCCTCAGTTCCTTGTTGCACCAGATATCAGGCTGCCTTACCCGGTATTCGGTAAGGCCGGTAGAGCCTCCTCAGTTCCTTGTTGCACCAGATATCAGGCTGCCTTACCCGGTATTCGGCAAGGCCGGCAGAGCCTCCTCTGTTCCTTGTTGCATTAGTATTAGGCTGCCTTACCTGGTATTCGGTAAGGCCAGTAGAGCCTCACTACTGTATTGCTATTTTGTATGCCCTGTCCTGTGTCAAACTTTATTACTGCTGTTTGTAGAGTTTGGACCCGTGAGGGGCCTTGTGCGCTTTATTCTGCCTAATAAAGCTTTTCTATTTTATCCTACCCAGTTGTCTGAGTGTTCAATAAAACCGTGACATGGGTACAGAGCTGCATTTATTCTCTTAATTCCTCCAAACTAGCGTGTTTTTTTTGCAAAAATGTTTACACTTTTCATTGTTTATGTTATAAAACGAAACGATTTAGGCAAAGTTGTTAAGGGGTTAAACATCTCCTTTAAAAATAAATAAATAAATAAAAAAGAGTAAAGAAATAAACAAATAACTAAATATATTAGGTGACAGTGACAGACAGCTAACTGGGCTTAGGCAAGACATCATACTCCATCAGTTGCATTGTGTACTGTAGAGTAAAAACACACAGAGTAGTTGAGCAATATCCAGCAAAGTCACAAGGGGCAGAGGGAGGGAGAAGGGGAAGGTTGGAGCATTGCAGGGATGTGAGAGTAAAGTAGTAGTTCAAAAACTGATTACAGCAACGGTTGCTGCAGAGTGTGCAATAAATGATGATGCACCCTCTACTCCAAGGGATGCAGTTTGTCAAGGTCCCACCAAAACTTCTATCACCACCAGTCCCAGTACAAATAAAGAACTATATAAGAAGAACACTGAAGATGACAACAAGTCGCATTCAAGTGTTGATGATGGCAATAGCATAATAGAGGAAGGTGTAGCAGCTGAACCGCCTACTGCATCAGATAGTGAGAGAAACAAGCACCAAACCACCTGTCCTCAAAGTAGTAGGGAACTTTGTTACAGTAAAAGTAAAAATAAATTGTTTGAGACCTCTAAATGCTTAGAGGAATATAAGGGTAGTGGGCAAGAATTGTCAGGTGATGCTGATGCTGCTGAGGATGACCTAATGATGATTGATGTTCATGCAGATCTAGAATATATCCCTCCAGCATACTTCTTTTGTAAAGATACAGATGAATTTGAAAGTGATGATGATGATGACATGGCAATAAAATTAGCAGAAAGGCAAAGGCTGAATCTTCCACCACCAAAAAGAAGCACAGTGCCTGTCTATAAACTGTTTGAGAAAACCATTGGAAAGTCTGACCATGGACAAGCACAGATGTCAAAAGTTACACAGTCACCCTATCAGTCATCATCAGCATCATCGACTCTTCAAAGTCCAAGTCCCACTCAGCCACACACACTGTTTTGAGTACCCAGCAGCAGCAACAACAGCAACACAGGTTATTAACATCCACAAGGTTAGATATGGCGAGTGCCTCTGCTGCTGCTGTTGTAAGTGCTGCACATTTGATACCTAGTAGTAGTGGCAGTATAATTGCATCAACAGTAGTGGTAGTAGTAGTAGTAGCAGCAGCACTACTCAGGATCCTCAAGCTAAGCATGTTGCTATCTGCTGTCTGTGCAAAAAGCACAAGAGCAGGGGGAAAGCAGGCTCACACCTAGGCACCTCCTCTAAAAGGTCAAACCTGAAGCACAGCTACAGGTCTGACTGGGAGACACACTATCAGCAGGCCAAAGGTGCCACAACTATGAGTAACGGAAGAACTCTAAAAAGTTCCCAGGGCTCTAGGGCAGAGTTATTTATGTGTCAGAGAGTGTGCTACTGCCAGTGCCAACAGTTAGTTCAGTCCAAATAACACCTATGGCTCCTGCTGCAGAGGAGTGTGATGACTCTGGCTTTGGTGTAGGAGATGGCCAAAGTCATAGACTGCCCACACATGCTGCCTCTCCCGCCACCACCTCCTGTAGTCATGTTGTTAAAGAAATAAAGTTCCAGGGTTCTTCTGCCATGTTCTGCCAACCCACACTGACTGAGTTCCTGGGAAGTCAAAAACTTCACAAAAACAATCCCAAAGTACGTCTGTGGCAAGGTTGCCAAGATGTTTGCAGTGGACATGTTGGCGTATTCTTTTGTAGAAAAGCAACGTTTCAGAGAACTGATTCCATGTGTAGCTCCATGTGTGTCCTGTTTTTTCCATGTGCTAAATTTAGTTATGACAAGACTCCTGGCAGAATACAAAACCCTAAAAGAGATGATTACTATTGCCACAAAATCTGTGCCCGTTTTAGTCACCCCTACAGTGCACTCAATGCTCTATATTCCATGCAAGATAGTAACAATCTAACCAATCACCAATGGTGGAATTATACAATGTACATGCTAGAGCATTTGTATGAGCAGACTAAAGCGATTAGCGAGTATACCATGGAAGGATTTGGAGGGAGCCACTTTGTCACCTGGCTAATGGCAATTTATTAAAAGCAATGAGGAATACATTCTTGCCCTTTGCTGAACCCCTGCTTCAAACACAAAATTTCAGAATTTCTGCCAAAGGGCCATCAGCAGTTTCCACAACGAGGGCCATCAGCAGACTCCACAACAAGGAGTCATGAAGATCAGCAGCAACTCTTGGAGGAATCAGATTCTGTCAAGGAACATCGCGATATGCTTAGAGATCAAGTGGAGGATTGCATTGTGGAGGGTGAGAGGGAGAAAGTGAGGGCACAACAAACTTCTAGACAGTATAGTAAAAAGGAAGGCAGCAAAGCATTTCAACCAGAAGAAGCCGCTACATCATCAACTAGAACATCCAATTCAGAACACAAGGCAATTCATGGATCTCAGCAGGGGCAGCAAAAATGCAGCATTGGTAGTGGTGGTGGTAGCACATCTCTTTGGGACTTGCTCCCTGAATATGGGTTGGCAAGTGACACACAGGAATACCGTGTAGCTCCTAGAAGTGGTCCCACTGCATGTGAGATGATTTCTGCATACCTGCAAGATAGCTATGTTTTTGTCACGGGACTCTTAGGTAAATAAAGCACACAACACAGGTACAGATGAATTTAACCAGTTTATTCAAATATATAAGCAAAAGCAAGCACTTCCACAACAAGATAGGAACAGGTGTGAGGACAGTACCTAGTCCATTACCCAGGAACTGAACTTGAATATAGAACCAGACGTGGTTCTAACCAGTAGAGTTAGAGGAAACCTGGAATGCCAGGAGTCCAGTCAGAGAGAGTATAACTGGTAAACACCTGAAGAGGGACAATCTCAGATTAGTAACCTCGGGTGGTTTGCAACAATACCAGGAGGTAAATATCGGGAAGGCAGAGATTAGTGATAAGTCTAGCAAGAATAACAGCACCTGGTAGTACAGAGTATGTACAGAGCAGAGGCCATAGAGTGAAGGGTAACGCCCAACAATACCAGTAAGGTAATTGCTGGAAACTCACAGTGCGGAGGCAAGAGAGCAAAAGGCAACATGCAACACTACCAGTGAAGTAAATGCTGAAACGGGTCAATGGAGCGTGCCCTCTGAGGCTGACTGAGGCAAGTGGTGGTCAGACAGGAGCGGGAGTAGGCACGGAGCATAAGTCAGACAAGCCACAGTCAGGAGCCAAATCGGGTAGTCAGCCGCAGCCAAGGTCTGATCGGAGCAGGTAGTCAGACAAGCCAGGGTCATACACAAATCGGATAGTCAGACAGAGCCACTGGTCAAAACCAGAGCAGATAGACAGACAAAGCCAGGGATCGAGCCAGAGAATACACGCAAGCCAAAGCTAGTGTCAAACAAGTGTAACACTGGAGTAACACACAGAAACACCACGAAAAAGCAACTAAGCTCAGTTCGCGGGCAGACAATAAGGCCGCCGCTGGAGGGTGGGACTCCATCGGCCAATCGTGCCTAATGCTACAAAATAATGAGAGCAACATCACAGACGAGTGCCCGCAGAACAGGGGCAAGCATTGAGGTGGCCCGATCCTACCTACAGCATAGACCACTATCACAGTGCCTGTGATTCCTCTCAGTTGTGGCTGTCACTGATTTGCTGACTGAGTTTGACCCGCCTCTTGATGACCTTTTTATACCTGGCTATCACATCTGTCAGATGCCCTTTCGTGGTGTTCCTGAGCCAGTAGTTCTGTTGCTGTGTTCCTGTATTCTGAGTTCCTGTGTACCGATTCGGCTTGTCCTGACCATTCTCCAGTGTACCTGCTTGTGTATGACCCAGCTCGTCTGCAGACCTCCCTTGGATTCTGACCCGGCTAGACTGACGTTCCTGCTTGTGTATGACCCGGCTTGTATGACTGCCTCCTACGTGCTCCGACCCGGCCCGGCTGACTTCCTGCTCCGAAGATCGACTTCCAGCTTGTTCCAGTGACCTGCGTTCCAGTTGTCGCCGCCGCGACATTTCCATTCTCTGCTGCCCGCTTCAGTGTGACTGCCTTGCTTGGTGCTTCCCTCGATTAAGTGCTGTGCCTCGTTACTTGTGCAGAGCTGTGTGTAGTCTTTGGGCCTTCCTCTCCGTGCAGAGCCTTGAGTAGCGCTGAAGCCTCGAGTAAACGTGCATTTTAACTCTTGCATTGCTGCTTCGATTTCACTCTCTCTATCTCCTGTACGAGCCTCATTACCTGTGATACTGCTGCTGAGTTGGCCGCTCTCCGTCGGCAACTCTAGTCTACCATTGCAGAGTGTTCACATAGTTTGGGCCGTTTGGGCGCTTAAGGCTCTCCGGTATTGGTTACCGACGATTTCATTGACACAGAGTGTTGGCAGAAAGGCTTCAGTGTTGGCTTATCCGGTACTACGCCCGAGGGGGCTAGTGGCTCTTTCTTTATTATTACTGCATTCGATTACACGTGAGGAGGCTGTTAGCTCTTGCATTGCCAGCCGGTTTCCGTTACGCCCGGAGGGGCTATTTGCACTTGCACAAACGAAAGCAGTTCCTGTAACTACACCCGTGGGGGCTAAGTTGTTTCCCATTCTGCTTACTATCCAACACCTTGGCAAGGCAGCTCGATCCTCAGCACTTGATGAACATTGTCTATACAGCACAGCCTTTTTTAACATCCAGGGCGTGTCAAACCTCCACATCTGAGACAGACTGTTATTTGGACATTAACCCCTCGGGGGTCAATATCATCCTAGTGCATACTGTTTTGCATTTATGTCTATTGTGCTATTACCCTTGTAATATCTCAGTTTACTTTATCTGTATATTACCTACCGCCTCTAGAGGGCGTACCTGTGCATTATTCACTTTAATAAAGTGTGTTTTATTTTCACTTATTGGTCTGAGAGTCCTAAAAAACCGTAACAGTACGAAAGGGCCATGACCTCAGACGGTAAGGGTGAAAGTAATACTCAGAACATCCACTGGAGAATGGATGTCCATGAGCAGCGCCTGGACCAATTGGCACTGGCTCTACAAACGTTACTTGAACGTACAGTACATTTGGACAAGTCTGGTCCTAATCCGGTGGTCCCCCCAGTCATGACAACGGGGAATCCCTCTGTATCTCCCAGTGCTAACACAAGAGGGTTAACGGCAGTGGTACCATTACCCCTAAGATATGATGGCGAACCCTCACTTTGCAGAGGTTTTATTAACCAGTTGGAGATATTTTTGGAATTGGCACCCCAGGCATTTCCTAACGACCGTAGCAAGGTCGGCTTTATGATATCTCTGTTGACGGGCAAAGCTTTGGCATGGGCAAATCCGTTATGGGAGAATGCCAGACCCTGCACACTGAACTTTAGAGATTTCGTGTTGAAGTTCAGACGTGTGTTTGAGGTTCCTGGCAGGTCTGCCTCTGCTGCCAAAAGGCTGATGGAGATTCAGCAGGGCGAACGCACTCTGGGCGAGTATGCTATCGAATTCCGGACCTTGGCAGCAGAGGTAGGCTGGAACAATGAGGCCTTACTTGCTGCCTTTACTCAGGGTCTCGCTGAACAGATTAAGGACGAGATAGCAGCTCGAGATGTACCCAGCGAGCTGGATGAGTACATTGACTATGTCATGTTAATAGACTCCCGAATCCGGGAGAGACGCTTGGCTAAGAGGACCAAAGCAAAGAGTTATGGCCAGAACCAGTTCCTTAACCCACCCACACCACCCGTTCTACCTGAGCGAACAGCTGACAGCACTGAACCTATGCAAATAGGTTTTACTAGGCTCACTAAGGAGGAGAAGCTGTATCGTAGAAGGCAAGGCTTATGCCTATATTGTGGCAAACCGGGTCATTTATTACGCAATTGTCCTGTAAGGCCGGGAAACGAACGCACCTAGGGTACCTTGGGGGACAGGCCCTAGGTGGTGTTGAACAGTCCCTAGATACTTGCACCACTAAACCCACCATCCAGGTGGCATTTGCTTGGACTGATAAGGTCATAGAAGTCCTAGCATTGGTGGACTCCGGGGCAGCCGGATACTTCATGGATCAGTCCTTTGCTGAGTTTCAGGGCATTCCGTTATGTAAAAAGGACTCTCCTGTGGCAATAGAGGCCATTGATGGCAGACCCCTGGACCCTGCTTTCATTACGTTCGAGACAATCCCAGTGACATTGACTGTAGGGGCTTGTCACAGGGAGCAGATACAATTTCAGATCATTCGTTCCCCGCATCATTCAGTTATTTTGGGGTTCCCATGGTTACAAACACACAATCCCCAATTTGACTGGCAAAGGTGTGAAGTTAATTCTTGGTCTGAGTACTGTAACAAGAATTGTCTCTCCCTTCCTGTTAAGATTATGTGTACCTCTCCAGCTGTGCAAACAGAATATGGGCAATTCAGTGACGTGTTCAGCAAAGGAGAGGCCAGCGCATTACCTGACCATAGGCCATACGATTGTGCCATTGATTTGCCTCCAGGTGCCGTGCCCCCCAGGGGACGTACTTACCCACTGTCTTGTGAGGAAAATAAGGCGATGGAGGAGTATATCACAGATTCCCTGGAGAGGGGAATCATCCGTAAATCTACATCTCCGGCTGGTGCCGGATTTTTTTTTGTCAAAAAGAAAAATGGGGAACTCAGGCCTTGCATTGACTACCGTGGGCTGAATAAGCTGATGCCCAAGAACGCCTATACCATTCCACTTATTACAGAATTATTCGACAGATTAAAGGTCTCTTCGATCTTTACTAAACTTGATTTGCGAGCCGCCTATAATCTAGTCAGAATTAAAGAAGGTGACGAGTGGAAAACGGCGTTTAATACCAGAACAGGGCATTATGAATATCTGGTGATGCCATTCGGCTTATGCAATGCGCCTGCAGTATTTCAGGAACTGATAAAGATATTTTACGTGACCTACTCCAGTCCTGTGTGGTAGTATATCTAGATGATATATTGATTCACTCTGCTAACCTTGCCCAACACATTAAAGATGTCTCGGAAGTCTTGCTCCGACTTCGTAAGCACAAGTTATTCTGTAAACTAGAAAAGTGCGAATTCCATACATCTCAAGTACCATTCCTGGGGTTCATAATATCCAAAAGTGGCATTACCATGGATCAGGAAAAGTTGGCAGCAGTTCTGCAATGGCCTCGGCCTAAGGGGTTAAAGGCCATTCAACGATTCCTAGGTTTTGCGAACTATTATAGGAAGTTCATCAAGAACTTTTCCACGATTGTAAAACCATTGTCAGATTTGACTCATAAGGGCTCTTCTCCCTCTCAGTGGTCTGAGGCTGCTGAAGACGCATTTGTTACCCTGAAATCTGCCTTTGCATCTGCTCCTGTACTGTCCCACCCTAATCCCTCCCTGCCGTTTACTTTGGAGGTTGACGCTTCAGAGGTTGGGGTTGGGGCAGTGCTCTCCCAACGTCCTGTGGGAGGTGGCACTTAAATGCCTTGTGGGTTCTTCTCGAAGAAATTGTCCAGCGCCCAGAGTCATTATGAGATTGGCGACAGGGAACTGTTGGCCATCATACTGGCACTAAAGGAGTGGCGACACCTCTTGGAGGGCACTCAGGCTCCAGTACTAATTCTTACTGACCATAAGAAACTAACCTATCTCTCTGAAGCCAAAAGACTGTCTTCTCGACAGGCCAGGTGGGTGCTGTTTTTGTCCCGGTTCAATTTCCTAGTATCCTATCTTCCTGGTTCAACGAATATCAAGGCTGATGCGTTGTCACATCAGTTCGCTTCTGACACTGAGAGGGAGGAAGTCCCGGTACCCATCATTCAGCCAGATCAGATCCTGGCTACTATTCGTACCACCATAACCTCGCCACTGGGGGAGGAGATACTGGCATCACAATCACGGGCACCTCCTGAAACCCCAGTGGGGAAGTGTTTCGTAGATGAGTCATTCCGTGTCCGTCTGTTGGAGACTTATCACGCCTCTAAAGCGGCTGGGCATATTGGTAGGGACCAACTAGTATGGTCCCTCTAGCAACTATTTTGGTGGCCTACGTTGAGAGCTGACTGCGCCGCTTTTACGGCAGCTTGTACCACTTGTGCCCGTGCCAAGACCCCTAGGCATCTCCTTGTGGGCTTATTGCAACCGGTGCCTAACGGAGACCGTCCGTGGTCTCATATATTAGTGATGAGCGAGCATGCTCGGCCGAAGCTCGGTTCGGCTCGAGCATCGCTCTGCTCGGCACATGCCGGTACTCGTACGAGTACCGCATGTGCTCGCCCGCCATGTTCGGGTCTCCTCCCCGCACGTTTCGCGGCTGCTGCGCAGCCAATAAACGTGCGGGGAGGCTCTGACATCAGTGTAATGCCAGCAGCCATGTTGGCTGCTGGCATTACACTGATTGGCTGGCCAGAACCCGTGATCGGGTGCTGTATAGCACCAGACGCGCGAGTTCGGCTCATTCTCAGCCAGGGAGAGATGAGCTTAGGCAGGGAAAGTCAGTGTAGGGAGAATAAAATTGTTTAAACTCTTTCAAGACCCAAAAGTCCTTTTTAGGACTGTTGTGTGTGGGGGCAGCATTTATATTTTGTTTGGGGGGGCACAATTTCCTTTTTTTTGTGGGGGGATATTTTTAAGGTGACATATAATACTAGATGCACAGGAAGTCAGTGTAGGGAGAATAAAATTGTTGAAACTCTTTCAAGACCCAAAAGTCCGTTTTAGGACTGTTGTGTGTGGGGGCAGCATTTAATTTTTTTTGGGGGTGGCAGAATTTCATTTTTTTGTGGGGGGGGACATGTTCTAAGGTGACATTGTACTAGGTGCACAGGGACAAATATTTCACAGTGCAGTGACAAGCTGACATATTCTGTTAGGTGCACAGGGCCAATTATTTTACAACGCAGCGACAAAAAGGGCCATTTTAAACGTGTGCCTAGCCATAGATTATTGTCACATTCTGTTTAGTGTGCAAATTCACAAATTAACGTCACATATTCCGTTCACTGTGCCTAGCCGCAGATTAGCGTCACATTCTGTTTCATGTGCCTAGCCGCAGATTAGCGTCACATTCTGTTTCGTGTGCCTAGCCGCAGATTAGCGTCACATATTGTTTAGTGTGCCTAGCCGCAGATTAACGTCACATATTGTTTAGTGTGCAAATTCACAAATTAACGTCACATATTCCGTTCACTGTGCCTAGCCGCAGATTAGCGGCACATTCTGTTTCATGTGCCTAGCCGCAGATTAGCGTCACATATTGTTTAGTGTGCCTAGCCGCAGATTAACGTCACATATTGTTTAGTGTGCAAACTCACAAATTAACGTCACATATTCCGTTCACTGTGCCTAGCCGCAGATTAGCGTCACATTCTGTTTCGTGTGCCTAGCCGCAGATTAGCGTCACATATTGTTTCGTGTGCCTAGCCGCAGATTAACGTCACATATTGTTTAGTGTGCCTAGCCGCAGATTAACGTCACATATTGTTTAGTGTGCAAATTCACAAATTAACGTCACATATTCCGTTCACTGTGCCTAGCCGCAGATTAGCGTCACATTCTGTTTCTTGTGCCTATCCGCAGATTAGCGTCACATATTGTTTCGGGTGCCTAGCCGCAGATTAACGTCACATATTGTTTAGTGTGCCTAGCCGCAGATTAACGTCACATATTGTTTAGTGTGCAAATTCACAAATTAACGTCACATATTCCGTTCACTGTGCCTAGCCGCAGATTAGCGTCACATTCTGTTTCGTGTGCCTAGCCGCAGATTAGCATCACATATTGTTTAGTGTGCCTAGCCGCAGATTAACGTCACATATTGTTTAGTGTGCCTAGCCACAGATTAACGTCACATATTGTTTAGTGTGCAAATTCTCAAATTAACGTCACATATTCCGTTCACTGTGCCTAGCCGCAGATTAGCGTCACATTCTGTTTCGTGTGCCTAGCCGCAGATTAGCATCACATATTGTTTAGTGTGCCTAGCCGCAGATTAACGTCACATATTGTTTAGTGTGCCTAGCCACAGATTAACGTCACATATTGTTTAGTGTGCAAATTCTCAAATTAACGTCACATATTCCGTTCACTGTGCCTAGCCGCAGATTAGCGTCACATTCTGTTTCGTGTGCCTAGCCGCAGATTAGCATCACATATTGTTTAGTGTGCCTAGCCGCAGATTAACGTCACATATTGTTTAGTGTGCCTAGCCGCAGATTAACGTCACATATTGTTTAGTGTGCAAATTCACAAATTAATGTCACATATTCCGTTCACTGTGCCTAGCCGCAGATTAGCGTCACATATTGTTTAGTGTGCAAATTCACAAATTAACGTCACATATTGTTTAGTGTGCCTAGCCGCAGATTAACGTCACATATTGTTTAGTGTGCCTAGCCGCAGATTAACGTCACATATTGTTTAGTGTGCAAATTCACAAATTAACGTCACATATTCCGTTCACTGTGCATAGCCGCAGATTAGCGTCACATATTGTTTAGTGTGCAAATTCTCAAATTAACGTCACATATTCCGTTCACTGTGCCTAGCCGCAGATTAGCGTCACATTCTGTTTCGTGTGCCTAGCCGCAGATTAGCGTCACATATTGTTTAGTGTGCCTAGCCGCAGATTAACGTCACATATTGTTTAGTGTGCCTAGCCGCAGATTAACGTCACATATTGTTTAGTGTGCCTAGCCGCAGATTAACGTCACATATTGTTTAGTGTGCAAATTCACAAATTAATGTCACATATTCCGTTCACTGTGCCTAGCCGCAGATTAGCGTTACATATTGTTTAGTGTGCAAATTCACAAATTAACGTCACATATTCCATTCACTGTGCCTAGCCGCAGATTAGCGTCACATTCTGTTTCGTGTGCCTACCCGCAGATTAGCGTCACATTCTGTTTCGTGTGCCTAGCCGCAGATTACCGGCATATATTCCGTTTAATATGAAGAAGGCGGGTAAAAAGGGACAGGGAAGTGGACGTGATCCTGATAGTTCAGGGCGCGGGTCAGGACGCGTAGAAACTGTGCCTGGTGCCAGAGCACAAGAAAGAAAGACATCCACCATACCTAGCTTCATGTCTCAGTTTACAGGGCGTCGCAGGACATCACTCTCGAGGTCAGACCACTGCGAACAGGTGGTCGGTTGGATTTCACTTGATACTGCTTCCAGTCGGTTAAGCACCACCCTGTCTTACACCAAGTCCACTCTCACTAGCCAAGAGTCTGGTCAACATAATCCTCACCCTGATCATCCTTCCTCCCACCATAGAGGGTCTGGCTAAAGAAGTGATCCCACACTGGGATATAGTGAGGAGCTCGTCTCATCACCAATCCTTCATTTGAACCTCTCTCCAAGCACGCTTGCAGAGGAACATGACATCTTGTGCCCTGATTCACAACCTCTAGAGGGTACCCAATCACAAGAAGATGACAGAGGGGAACGGCATTTAAGGTCAAAGGAAGTGGATGATGATGATGAGACACAGTTGCCATCAAATCAACCACAATTACTGTCTCAAGACCTTCATGAGGAGGATGATACACAGTTGTCAATGACTGAGGATGTGGTGGGATCAAGAAATGAGGAGGATGATCAGAGTGAGGAAGTGGAGGAGGACTTGGTGGACGATGAGGTCACTGACCCCACCTGGGAAGGTGGAGAGCCGAGCGATGACAGCAGTCCTGAGGGTGAGCCATCTGCAGCACCGCAACAGGCTGGAAGAGGCAGTGGTGTGGCTAAAGAAAGAAGGCGGACCGCACCAAACCGGCCCGCAAATGTTCCACGGAGCACCCCCTTGCGTAAATCTCCCTTGCCAAGGGCTAGGTGTTCCGCGGTATGGTGTTTTTTTAAGGAAAGTGAGGACGACAAAAGAATTGTAGTTTGCAACCTGTGCCACACCAGAATGAGCCGAGGCATGAACACTAGACACCTCACCAACACCAGCATGATCCGACACATGGCATCCAAGCACCGTAATAAGTGGGAGGAACGCCCGGATCGCCAATCTGTGTCTGCAGGCCACACCACTGCCTCCTCTTCCCCTGTTTTCGGTGCCGGCCAATCGCCTGTCGAAGGCGCAGGCCCGCATACCTCCCGCCCTGCACCTGTACCATCTGAAGCACCATCAGCGACCACATCCACTTCCCTGTCCCAGCGCAGCGTCCAAATGTCGTTACCCCAGGCATTTGAGCGCAAGCGAAAATACCCACCCACCCACCCACAGGCCATAGCACTAACCTCACAATTTTCCAAATTACTGGCCATCGAAATGCTGCCATTTAGGCTTGTGGACACTGAGTCCTTCTGCAGCCTGATGGCAGCAGCTGTCCCTCGGTACGCAGTCCCCAGCCGCCACTACTTTTCCCGGTGTGCCGTCCCCGCCTTACACCACCATGTGTCCCGTAACATCACCCGTGCCCTGACCAACGCAGTTACTGGGAAGGTCCACTTAACGACTGACACATGGACAATTGCTTGTGGCCAGGGACGCTACATTTCCCTGACGGCACACTGGGTGAATGTCGTGGAGGCTGGGAGCGACTCGGACCCTGGGATGGCACAGGTGCTACCCACGCCGAGGATTGCGGGCCCTACCTCCATCAGGGTTTCCGCCAGCACCTACGTTATTGGCTCCTCCTCCTCCTCCTCCGTTTCCACCTCCGAATTCTCTGCGCGCAGCGCCACTCACCCATCAGCCGGTAGCTGGAAGCAGTGTAGCACTGCAGTGGGGAAGCGTCAACAGGCCGTGCTGAAGCTGATCTGCCTTGGGGACAAACAGCACACGGCCTCAGAGCTGTTGCAGGGGATTAGTCACCAGACCGAGCAGTGGCTCTCGCCACTCAACCTGCAACCAGGCATGGTTGTGTGTGATAATGGGCGTAACTTGGTGGCGGCTTTGGAGCTCGGCAAGCTCACACACGTACCATGCCTAGCGCATGTATTTAATTTAGTGGTTCAGCGATTTCTAAAAACCTATCCCAATTTGCATGATCTCTTGACCAAGGTGCGCCGCGTGTGTGCACATTTCCGTAAGTCATCTACAGCTTCAGCCGGCCTGTTGAAGCTGCAGCAGCGCTTACAATTGCCAGCTCACCGGCTGCTGTGTGACGTGAGCACGCACTGGAACTCCACCTTCCACATGTTGGCCCGGCTTTGTGAGCAGCAGAGGGCAGTAGTGGAGTACCAGCTGTTACACGGTCGTCGCCTCTCCGTTCAACTTCCTCTAATCAGAAGTGAGGAGTGGGAATGGATGTCAGACCTCTGTGAGGTTTTACGCAATTTTGAGGAATCGACACAGATGGTGAGCGGCGATAACGCTATTATCAGTGTAACCATCCCACTTCTGTGTCTACTGAAATGCTCGCTGCTCACAATTAAAACCGACGCTTTGCATGTGGAAGAGGTGGAAATGCGGGAGGAAGAGCTTACACAAGGTGATAGCCAGAGCACCCTCACTTCGTCTTCTCAGCGACAATTGGAGGAGGCGGAGGAGGAGGAGGAGGAGGAAGACACGGTTGCCTCCGCTACAGAGGGTAGCCATGGAACTTTATTTCCATCTCTTCAGCGTGGGTGGGCAGAAGAGGAGGAAGAGGATGAGGAGATTGAGAGTCATCCTCCTGGTGAGGACAGCGAAATCTTGCCTGTTGGTACTCTGGCACACATGGCTGACTTTATGTTAGGCTGCCTTTCCCGTGACCCACGCGTTATACGCATTTTAGACAACACGGATTACTGGGTGTTCACCCTTCTGGACCCCCGCTACAAAGAGAATTTCTCATCTCTCATTCCTCCGGTGGAGAGGACAAGCAAAATGGTGCAATACCAGAAGGTTCTTGCCGAAAAATTGCTCCAAAATTTTCCATCTGACAACGCTGGCGGCAGAGTACGTGCTACCTTGGCCAACCGAGAAGGGGAGAAAAGGGGAGCACACAGCAGTTCCGACAAAGGCAGGGCAACACTCTCCAAGGCGTGGGACACCTTCATGACACCCCGCCAGCACCCTCACCCTGATGCGCAGCCTAGTGTCACAAGGAGGGAAAAGTTTTGGAAGATGGTGAAGGAGTACGTAGCAGACCGTGTCAGCGTCCTCAATGATCCCTCTGTGCCTTACAACTACTGGGTGTCCAAGCTGGACACGTGGTATGAACTGGCACTCTACGCCTTGGAGGTGCTGGCCTGCCCTGCCGCCAGCGTTCTGTCTGAGCGGGTATTTAGTGCTGCTGGTGGCATCATAACAGATAAGCGTATCCGCCTTTCCACTGAAAATGCTGATAGGTTGACACTTATAAAAATGAACAAGGCCTGGATTTCCCCTGACTTCTCCACTCCACTGGAGGAAAGCCCCGGGTGAACATAAAGTCACTTTAGATATGTTATTTACAATGATGGGAATACTCTGTATTCCCATTCACCCCTTCCACCCAAAAAACGGGTATATGGTTGACTCTTAATCTTCTCATCCTCCTCCTCCTCTTCCATATACCCTGTGATATAATTTTTATGTAGGGCCAGCTCACCAGCGGGCCCTGTGATATAATTTTTATATAGGGCCAGCTCACCAGCGGGCCCTGTGATATAATTTTTATATAGGGCCAGCTCACCAGCGGGCCCTGTTTGACAATTTTTGTATAGGTCAGCTCACCAGCGGGCCTTCTCATATAATGTTTTATTGGGTCAGGTCTCTAGCGGGCCCTCTCATATAATGTTTTATAGCGTCAGCTCACTAGCGGGCCTTCGCATATAATGTTTAGGATGGTCAGCTCCGCAGCAGACCCTCACCCATAATGTTTTAGATGGTCGGCTCAGCAGCAGACCCTCATCCCTAATGTTTTAGATGGTCAGCTTAGCGGCATGCCCACGCCCCTAATGTTTTAGAGGGTCACCAGCATGCCATTAATCCTAATTTTTCAAGGGTGTGTATGATGCTCTCCTTTATGTGTAATAAAGGGTGTATTGGAGTGACATTTCAGTCTAATTTTTGGCAGCCCTTTCACTTAGTGCATAGGCTTTATGAGTGTTGGACCACTACCTGAACTATTGTACCACAATGTGAATGAGGCCCTCCATTTTGTGATATACAGGTTGTATCGGAGTGCCTCAGGTCCTCCCATTGAATTAAATAGGGCTGGGGTGTTCGACAGAGTAGAAGGTAGTTCTTGGCTTCATCCACTAAGTCACTTTGTCACTTTTACTCAATGGATCAGACCCCACTGTTCCGACTATAAATTTTGGACTTAACAAGGGCAAACGGACATGTTGTAAAACCTGTGGTAGCTGCGGCCTCCGTTCCTGAATGCTGTACCTTACCCGGGCCATAACCACGTTGAACACCTGCTTTACGCTGCGCACGTTTCCCTCTTAATCATGGCCCCAGTTCCGAAAAATCAATGAAATTTTTTGCAGAATTTGCAGATGATATACAAGTAAATATACAGCAAATACTGTTTGGTAACAATTTTTCGCCTAAAGTCGTTTTTATCTTCCTTTTTGTGTGTTTTACGGTCAGTCTGTAAAAATGGCGTACTACGGGCGAAACATCGTTCCCTGCAGCGACGTTGGAGTCCAAGATGCATCCAGACATCCTCCCTATGCTGTCCCTGAACCATTTCTGTGGTGTTTCCATCATTTTCTGACCTTTTCCTATGAACCAGGCACCCTCCCCTCATCAGAACAGGGGGTGCCTGGTGTAATGCTCGAGTCCTCCCATTGACTTCAATGGGGCTCGGGTGCTCGGCCAAGCACTCGAGCCTCCGGGGGCGCTCGGCCAGAGCACCCGAACATCCGAGCATGGGGGTGCTCGATCATCACTATCATATATCTATTGACTTCTTGGGAGAACTACCGGCATCTAGAGGTTACACGTTCATTCTTATGGTGGTCGATAGATTCTCTAAGATGGCACATTTTGTGCCTCTGACTGGCCTTCCATCGGCTCAGGAATTGGCTATAGTTTTTGCCAGAGAGGTGTTCCGTCTGCATGGAGTGCCCAGAGTGATTGTCCCCGACCGTGGGAGCCAGTTCGTTTCTAGGTTCTGGAGGGCATTTTGTGGGCAGATGGGCATCCAATTGTCATTTTCCTCCGCCTACCATCCCCAGACGAATGGGGCCGCTGAGCGTGCCAATCAGGGACTGGAACAGTTCCTGCGCTGCTTTGTCACCGATCATCGTGATAATTGGGCTGACCTGTTGCCATGGGCGGAGTTTGCCAGAAACTGTGCGGTTAACTCATCGTCCGGGAGCTCCCCGTTTCTCGTGAATTATGGTTTCCAGCCTTGTCTGCTCCCGGACTCCTTTCAGGCGCAGCAGATTCCTGCTTTAGACGAGCATTTGGCACGACTTCGTTCCACTTGGGCACAGGTTCAGAGGTCCCTCAGTCAGTCTTTTAGGCGGCAGCAACGGCACGCTAATCGCAGACGCCTTCCAGCGGTCTCATTTCAAGTTGGGGACAGGGTATGGCTGTCATCCAGAAACCTCAATTTACAAGTGCCGTCCAATAAACTGGCTCCCCGGTTCATTGGTCCATTTAAGATTATCCACAAGATTAATCCGGTTTCTTATGCTCTGGAGCTTCCACCCTCTATGCACATTCATAATGTGTTCCATGTGTCACTCCTGAAACCCTTGGTGTGCAATCGTTACACTACTACGCCAGTGATTCCTGGGCCGGTGGACGTCCAGGGCCAAGAAGAATATGAAGTCCAGAGTATTATTGATTCCAGGAGATTTAGAGGAAAGCTGCAATATTTGGTTCATTGGAAGGGCTATGGCCCTGAAGAACGTTCTTGGGTTGATCAGGGGGATCTCCATGCACCGAGATTAGTACGCAGCTTTCACTCTAAATATCCTTTGAAACCCAGACCTCAGGCTGGGAGAGGGGGTCTTTGAGAGGGGGGTACTATCACAGTGCCTGTGATTCCTGTCACTCTCAGTTGTGGCTGTCACTGATTTGCTGACTGAGTTTGACCTGCCTCTTGATGACCTTTTTATACCTGGCTATCACATCTGTCAGATGCCCTTTCGTGGTGTTCCTGAGCCAGTAGTGCTGTTGCTGTGTTCCTGTATTCTGAGTTCCTGTGTACCGATTCGGCTTGTCCTGACCATTCTCCAGTGTACCTGCTTGTGTATGACCCGGCTCGTCTGCGGACCTCCCTTGGATTCTGACCCGGCTAGACTGACGTTCCTGCTCGTTACCCGTGATACTGCTGCTGAGTTGGCCGCTCTCCGTCGGCAACTCTAGTCTACCATTGCAGAGTGTTCACATAGTTTGGGCCGTTTGGGCGCTTAAGGCTCTCCGGTATTGGTTACCGCTTAAGCTTATTGCTTACTATCCAACACCTTGGCAAGGCAGCTCGATCCTCAGCACTTGATGAACATTGTCTATACAGCACAGCCTTTTTTAACATCCAGGGCGTGTCAAACCTCCACATCTGAGACAGACTGTTATTTGGACATTAACCCCTCGGGGGTCAATATCATCCTAGTGCATACTGTTTTGCATTTATGTCTATTGTGCTATTACCCTTGTAATATCTCAGTTTACTTTATCTGTATATTACCTACCGCCTCTAGAGGGCGTACCTGTGCATTATTCACTTTAATAAAGTGTGTTTTATTTTCACTTATTGGTCTGAGAGTCCTAAAAAACCGTAACAACCACGGACCACATAACAGAATCACAGGCAAGTGGAATCACAGGTACCGTGATAGTTTTAGGCAGAAACAATGACCCCATGGACTACTGGCAAACAAAGCAGTGTGTGTGGCCAGAATTCACACGTACTGCAGTGGAAACCCTTAGTTGTCCTCCAGCAATCATTGCGTCTGAGAGGGTTCTCAGTGCAGCTGGTTACATTGTCCGTGACTGCAGGACACAGCTATCAAGCAGCAATATTGGGAGACTAACATTCTTAAAGGGATAGTAATGTTTCATAATATAAGCAGCTCTAATTAATCATCATAGTATTTGGACTTTGGAGAGTGTTATTTCAATTCTGTCAGAGTTGTAGTTCAGGAGTAATTCAATGACAAAGTATCCCCCTCCTGCCCCTTTTACTGATGTAACACTGTTCAGCCAGATCAGAAGGGAGGTGCCAGGTAGACTGCAGAGAGGGACAATCTTCAATTAAGATAAGGGAAAAACCTGAAAAACTTGTCAAGGGGGGCAGGGATTCCATTGTTGTCACGAAAGAAAATTGTTCCTTTCTGTTATCTGTCTGGTCTTACAACCAGATTCCACATCTGAGAAGAGATGGCTTACACTTGGTAAAAGGGACGGGAGGGGAAACTTTGCTTGTTAATATCTTCAAACCATAAAGGTTTGAGAGATAAGACTTATATTGTTCTTCATGTTTTTTTAATGCCTACAAAATAAAATAAAGATAAAACAAAGTATTACTATCCCTTTGAAAATGAAACAACATCTCATACCATCTAAGTATCAGGTAGCAGAAACTACACATGACAGGCAAAGCCAGGACAAATTTATTAACAGAAGCACAGATGAGGGGGTGGAGGAGGGATGTGAAGAAAGGTTGCTACAATCTACCCCACTTGGGACCATTGCTATGACCAAAAAGTAATGTGTGTCAATAATATGAGAAGGTGTATAGCGATTTGACACAAACATGACAATGGTAAAAACTATATACATACACAAATCACACCATACTAGCCTGTCCCCCCCCCCACACCACCACTACAATACACATCTACCACATTGTATGATGTATTTTTTTTATGTCTTGACATCATCATGAATATGTGGTGTTACTGAAGAAGGAAGTTAGTGTTGTGGCAAAGGACAAGTGCGCTCTGCATGCTAACACATTTTTGAAGGCATATGTTCCTTTAAGACTCACAACTTTGACTTTCAGTTACTTATTTCTCTACTACACTCAGAAGAAGTAATATTGTAGTGGGAAATGTAGTACCCATGGGAAACATTGGTGAAAAATCTGATAAAATAGGTGAAAAGGAGGAAAATTTTGCATTCGCAAAAAGGAGAATACTTTTGTGAAAAAGTTTTCGCAAAAAGTCATGCAGGAAATTTTTCCCACTTTTCGCCCACCTCTAATATGGACTCCCCAATATTTTACAGTACAGTAGAAACATTAAAAAAAAACACAGTGCATTAGAAGTCATTCTAGCCATTGTATATTTTGTATTATTGAATCTTCACCATTACCCTGTGCTCAATTCAAACCACACTCACTTGTTAGATAGGTATACAAACTGCCTCTCAGTTATATCGGCTCCCCTCGTACAATCCCCAGGACAGTTATCTCTCAGTCTTCTCAGCTGTACATCCTTTGGGTCCTCTCTTCAGGATTCCCCCCCACAATGCTACAAGTCTGGACTTACTGGGGGTCTACCACATCTCCCAGAGCTGGAATCTGGAAAAGCAAAGGTCCAAAGCTGTTAAGTGAGTAGAACTAGATCTGGTAAACAATCAGGGAGAATACCAAGACAAGAGAGGCTGCAGACAAGCCAGATTGTAGCCAAGGAGATCTTGAGGTAAGATGATAGGGTTAATCAAAATCCATAACAAGCCATGTCAAATCCAGTTTGACAGATGAAGTACCAGCGGGCGAAACAGAGATGGGTCCAAGATAACAAGCAAGAGGTCAAAACAATGATCAAAGCAGGTAACGATACTGGAGGCTTCAGAAACATGCACTTCCCGGCAAATGAGGCAGGAAGAAAAGGCCACATCAACCAACAGGAAAGGAGAGGCGAAATTGTCCAGTTAAAGAGGATGGGTGACAGCATGACATATCCTGAACAGCATAAGTGAAGCTCTACCTGTGAAAACATTGTCTGCCAGCTGTATGTGTATGTACATTTTTGGGTTTGCCATTACTCTGTATCCTGTTTAGTGCCTTGTACTTGTGACACTAGGAACATCCTTTTTTACTAATGTCTGCTATATAGGTGGCATTAAAGTGAACCTGTTCCCTACACAGCTTTTATTCTTTTTAAATTATCTAGTAAACAGCCTTGTGCTTTTTCAAGATATCAGCTTTTACTGAGGAGAGGGCTTGGAAAGGTGACAGGTCCACTTAAAAAATAAAATAAAAATATGATAATAAGTAACCATTATTTTTTATTTAACAGGCACATTTTTTAAAGTGATAGGTTCACTTTAAGTAATTGCTCTTATTTAATTCATTCATGGTTGGACTTGTGTGCTCCAGTATGAGCTAAAGAAAATCTACATAAGCACAGATACAGGTTGGCGTGAAGGTATATTATATAGCAGACATTGTGCTGGTATATTTGTACATTCACCTCACAAAAGTCATAGATCACACTGGTTTATTCAGCACACTAGCTACGGATTTCATTAAGGATGGGTAAGCTACAACTTTGGATTGTAAAAATCACGTTGATCTGTTCTTGTGTTCTCAAGACCTTTAGCTTGATTAATACAGCACAAAACAGCTTCCAAGTCTCTTACACAATACCCTGGTGCATTTTCTTCAAAGTACTCAGCAACTGGGAAAGCAGTAAAGCTGCAGATAACCACACAAACACTAATACTGAATCTTAAGCACATAATCCCCATTTTAGTTTGTTGTGACCTCAGGCAAAGCAAAGTGCCTTTAGCATACAGCCAGAAAAATAATATGGATAAACTCAATGGATAGGGGCTACTGTTTTTAAAAAGCCATGTGTTCATCTCTAACACATTACAATCTGTTATCATTCATGACATGATTATTACATTCAGCGTTTTAAAGGGATAGTAATACTTTGTTTATACAAGGCTTAATATTGTACTTATTAAATAAATAAAGCAAAGGATCTACGTCCTGTTGATATAACTTGAAAAGTTGTATTTTAATATCGTTGTAAAGTTTCCATCTCCTGCCCCTTTTAGCTACATCAACACTCTAGCTGATAAACTTAGATTCTGGTCCCCGGATTGGATGGCTCATCTGGAGAGCCCAAATAACATTGTATACAAAGAAAATCTTCATGAGAACTGTCTATTGCCTGAAAATAGGCATTCTTTGTAGATCGTTTTTACGAAGATTTTCATTGTATACGATGCTATTTTGGCTCTGCAGACTAGCCGTCTGGTCCCGGAGCCAGAATCCAAGTCTGTTAGCTAGAGCGCTGACGCTAAAAAGGGGAGGGAGGGGGAAACTTTATGGTATTACAATAAAACTATACAAGTTATAGCGTCTCTGTAACAACTCAATAACAGCGCAAAATAAAAAAGAGAAAAGTAAAGCCAATCTAAGTGTAGATATTTATTAGTAAAAGACAACCGAATAAAAAATTAGGTATTTCACTCACATTTGCCCTTCTTGGGCTTTATGCACATCACCGGGTCTTTCTGCCGTTAGCCAACATGCTGCATTCTCCTGATCTCCTACCTGTGTCTCCTGGTCCTGTTAGGTCCTGGGGGTTGATCTTTGGAGTGGTAAAGATGGACTGGTTCACTCTTATTTGATCCGATTGAGGAAAGGAAGTAAACTTTCTTGAATAAATGGGTGGATGTATTGAGAGTGTACTGATGCTTAAAAGTAAAAGATAGCTGCCTCGTGCAGCAATTCCTCCAGACGCGACCGCAACTCTGAGCTTCTCAAGAGTCGTGGGATACTCAAGAAGGGGTGGAGCGGAGAATACCCACAGGGGAGTGGAGAATGACCCGTTGTCTGTTGGAGTTACAGACTGACCCAAATGTTTTCACAGAATCCTTTCTGCTTCCTCAGGGGCATACAATCGAAAGTTCAGTCAATAGTCTTATATAGTCTTATTCAAATTAGATTACAATTAATTGATCAAATGTACTTCCAACCTCATGCAAATAAGATGGAAATACAATATAAATCGTAATCACAAAAAACATCATAAAAAACATCTGAAAAAAGCACTAATGGTAGATAATAAAAAGCCTTTTAAAATAAAAATAAATAAATATGAATTGAGAGTTGATATTACAATTGTATGTAAATGGTAAAAAATATGTTGGTGTGGAAAAGGATTGAAAGAAAGGTGAAAAAAATGTGGAAGAATGAAATAGGAATATGATTTGTTGTGATAAGTAGGTGATCATAAGGAAGGTGATATGTATGAATTAGTTGTTTGGAAAAAACATGGTTACTACTATAATAACTTATATGTGTCTGTATTAAATAATTGTGGAATGTAAAATATTCACAGGGAAAAATTGCCAGTAATAAAATCATAATAAAAGATACAGCAAAAAACCACAATAAAGAATCACATTAAAAAACAATCAAGATACCTTGAGAAGTAGGCATCAATTATATGCCAATCACCATAGAGAACATCAGACAGATTCGTTTAGTATACATATCATTCACAACCCATTATATTGCAATACATGTAATAAAGCAGAACAGATTAACCCAGTTTGGACTGAAAAGGTACAGAAACCTCACAGCACTAACTCACATTAACTTATACATTAATTTTACAAATAAAAATTAAGAACCCAAGTGAATAAATATGAATAGCAGAAAGAAATGTGGGAGTTCGCCAGGCTTCCCAAGATAAGGCAAAAGCCCAAAAAAACAAAAAACAAAAGCAAAACAAGTCTGCGCTCCTCCATATAAACTATCCAAATGAGAACCCTGTGTAAAGCATATATCATACCACTTTAATACATTTTGGGGTCTTAGTTGCATAGATTGGCCAAAGTATGTCTAAGCCCGCCTGCCACGTCAAGGCTCCCCAATATCAGGAGAGTACCTAACTATTCATACAATCATTCCTATCTAGTCTAAAAATACCCATGATAATTCTTGTAAGTAACGCGTAGGGTGTATTTAAAAACATTTGACATATCTAAAAACAATTTCAAACACATTCATGTTAGGACTCGCCTTCAGTGGCCTGCAGGGTGTGGGCATTTGGCTAGAGGGCTGGAGCTCTCAGTCCCCTTTATATTGCTTCTCCACCCACCCCCACAGGTCACATGGGCTTTGCACAAAGCCTAGACTGCATTAAGCATAGGTCAGAGATACTCTGGCCAATCTATGCAACAAAGACCCCAAAATGTATTAAAGTGGTATGATATATACTTTACACAGGGTTCTCATTTGGATAGTTTATATGGAGGAGCGCAGACTTGTTTTGCTTTTGGGGTTTTTTTTGTTTGGGCTTTTGCCTAATCTTGGGGAGCCTGGAGAACTCCCACATTTCTTGCTGCTATTCATATTTATTCACTTGGGTTCTTAACTTTTATTTGTAAAATTAATGTATAAGTTAATGGGAGTTAGTGCTGTGAGGTTTCTGTTCCTTTTGCTTTTGCACTTTTTCTCCTTCTCATTCTAGCTGCTTTGTCACTATTATTTTAATTAATTTCAAAATAAAAAAAGTTATATATGTATTTGCACACTTGCTACTACTTGCATTGGGGTTCTTAAAGGCAAGGTTTTGGCCTGGTGTTCTGGGCTGTCTGACCTATGCTTAATGCAGTCTAGGCTTTGTGCAAAGCCCATGTGACCTGTGGGGGTGGGTGGAGAAGCAATATAAAGGGGACTGAGAGCTCCAGCCCTCTAGCCAAATGCCCACACCCTGCAGGCCACTGAAGGTGAGTCCTAACATGAATGTGTTTGAAATTGTTTTTAAATGTGTCAAATGTTTTTAAATACACCCTACGCGTTACTTACAAGAATTATCATGGGCATTTTTAACCTAGATAGGAATGATTGTATGAATAGTTAGGTACTCTCCTGATATTGGGGAGCCTTGAAGTGGCAGGCAGGCTTAGACATACTTTGGCCAATCTATGCAACGAAGACCCCAAAATTTATTAAAGTGTTATGATATATGCTTTACACAGGTTTCTCATTTGGATAGTTTATATGGAGGAGTGCAGACTTGTTTTGCTTTTGGACTGAATAGGTGGTGCACATTTTCTGCATTTATAGAAACTCAGTGTATTTATAAAAAGGCAGCAAAATCAAATTTGATATTGAGACCCCTTGGATGTAAAGTTTGAAGTTTGAAATTGTTTTTAAATGTGTCAAATGTTTTTAAATACACCCTACGCGTTACTTACAAGAATTATCATGGGCATTTTTAACCTAGATAGGAATGATTGTATGAATAGATAGGTACTCGCCTGATATTGGGGAGCCTTGAAGTGGCAGGCGGGCTTAGACATACTTTGGCCAATCTATGCAACGAAGACCCCAAAATTTATTAAAGTGTTATGATATATGCTTTACACAGGATTCTCATTTGGATAGTTTATATGGAGGAGCGCAGACTTGTTTTGCTTTTGGACTGAATAGGTGGTGCACATTTTCTGCATTTATAGAAACTCAATGTATTTATAAAAAGGCAGCAAAATCAAATTTGATATTGAGACCCCTTGGATGTAAAGTTTGAAGTTCATAAATCCAAAAAGACTCACGTTGTCTGAGTCTCAACATTCTGTCTCTACCCCTGTAGCTCAAATTTACTTCTTCAATACCTATTATAGATAATTTCTGATGTTCACAATTGTGGACGAGCTTACAGTGGTTTGACAGACTGTGAGTCTCTAGTCCCTTCCGAATGTTGTTTAAATGTTCTCAGGTTCTAATTTTGAGTTTTCTTTTTGTACGGCCCACATATTGGAGACTGCATTCACATGAAATGAGGTATACCACAAAACAAGTATTGCAATTGATAAAAGATTTAATTTTGTACTCATTTTTTGTGGTATATGATGAGAAATGTGTGATTTTCTTACCCTGTATATGTTTGCTACAGCTACAATTATGTCTAGCACATTGAAACATACCTGTTGGAGAGGGAATAAAATTCCTAGCATTTTTGGATATTAGCGTTTTCTCACGTATATCACTTGGGACCACATAATTTGCGATATTCTGATTTTTACAAAGATAACTCTGGGTTGTTTGCCTAACTGTGTTTGGAGGATTTGATCTTCCAACAAAATGTGCCAATGTTTCTTTAAAATATGATGTATTTATGAACTTTGGCTGTTGTATTTAGGGATAAAACAAGGTTCTTGTGTAAAAGTAGGGTTTTTCTTGGACTTATATTGTATAATGTCATGTCTTTTCAGATTTTTTGACCTAATTCTTGCTTTTTCTACCAACTCCGCATTATATTCTTTGTTATAATTTTTTTCTGATAAAATTTTAGATTCTATGTCAAAGTCTGAATCACGTGTACAATTTTGTCGTAGTCTTTGAAATTGACCATAGGGAATATTATCCAACCACTTTTTACTATGGATGCTAGTGGCATGGAGATAACTATTGGTGTCTATTGCCTTTCTGTGGTTACCGGACAGAATGTTATTGTCTTCATCTTGGAATAGAACAATATCCAGGAATTCAATGCGATGCGGATCAATGTGGCGAGTAAACATCAGACCCATGGTGTTATTATTGATGTATTTGATAAATTCATGGTATTGTTCCATCAAACCACTCCAGACAAGCAGCATATCATCAATATATCTACTATAATATGCAATATATTCTGCAAAGGGACTATTTGTATGTATATATTGGGCTTCCCACTTTCCCATATACAAGTTTGCATAAGAGGGCACAAACGTTGAGCCCATTGCGACTAAAGTAAGTTGTAGATAAAAAGTACCTTCGAATATAAAATAATTATGGTGCAGTATGAATTCCATACACTGTAATAAAAATGAAATCTGACTTGGTGGTAAAACTTGGTGTAATTTAAGAAAGTATTGTATCACTTGTATTCCCAAATGATGTGGTATACAGGTATATAAACTGGAGACATCACAGGTGACCCAAAAGAAACCTTTTTTCCAAACTAAATTTTGCATATCTTGTAACACGTTAATAGTGTCTTTGAGAAAAGATGGAAGGGTGATAACCAACTGTTGTAGAAATTCATCAATATATTGGGAAATTGTATACGTGAGAGAATCAATCCCCGAGATGATGGGTCTTCCCGGGGGATTGATAGTACATTTATGTAATTTAGGAAGGTGGTAAAAGACCGGTGTGATAGTAGACTCATTAAGAAGGAATTGCTGTTCAGTAGTATTTATAATATCGGAATTATAAGCTTGTTGTAAACAAACCTTTAGTTCCTCCTTAAATGAACTTGTGGGATCTTGTGATAATTTTGAATAGGTGTCAGAATCTCCTAATAATCTATGGGCTTCGTGTATATAGTCTTGTGTATTTGGATACAGGACCTTGGCCTGTCCTGACTTCTCTCTTCATGCCGCATTACTTAGATTTGATTCTTGTTTCTGACCACTGACTATACTCAGACCACGGCTTGCCTCCTATACCTGGCTCTTGACCACTGGCTATCCAGACCGAGGCTTGTCTCCTAGACCTGGCTCCTGCTCTCATCAGCCCATGGCTCTGATCATTGGCTCTGTTCCTGTCCACTGCTTGGCCCCTGCTCCTGGTTTGCATTCAGCTAGACTTCCACCTGTCTAGCCGGCCTGGTTCTACGTGGTTCCCAGCGTACTCCTATCCTGGTTGCACCTCAGCTCAACTGGCGTGGAACAATCTGGTTTCACGACCAGCACCTTTAACCAAGCTTCAGCTGCAGCACAGGAGTACCTGGCACACCGTCACCGATCTCTACCTTTGCTCCCTAGCATTGCTCACAAGTTTCTGTACCAGCGCCGGCACCACTCGGGTCCCTACCCACAGAGGTGGTAACAAGTTAAATAGGTCCCATTGGTACTGTTAGCATATAATATCCTTTTTTAATATATAAAACTGTATAAAGAATTATTGAAGCCGTTCAAGGTACCTCTGGCAGGTCCCTGCAAGACTAAGTGTGCCGCAGTGCTTCTTAGATCCTCCCTTAAGTTGGCAGTCTAGCTATATAACAAAATACTTTGCTTATATTTTTCATGTCTCAGCGTGGCATGGTCTCCATTCTTGTCCTGCATGGGCTGATGCTGTTACACACTGAAGGAGTTGGAACTGAGACTGCCTTTATATTTCTGGCATTTTAATCATGGCATTTTTAACAAGTCGGACTGACATATTCGATTAAATGGAGGCATATACACAAAAGAGCACAATAATATATGTTTTAACCATTTTGAACCCCAGAGAGGTATGCAACACATTGATTTGCAATGTGTTGCATACCCCTCTGGCACTCAAGGGGTTAAACTATGTATTATTATTATTATTATTATTATTATTATTATTATTACTTATACATTCTTTTTTTATTACAGTAAGAAGACTGAAGAGAAGGAAGAAGAGAAGAAAGAAGGACAGAAGATTACCAGAGTGCTGAGGACTCTGCTGGACATCAGGATTAATGGTATGTGTTTCTTGTAATGCGATGTTGCTTTACTTCATCGGGTTAACCCTATGAATGCCGGTGGGGTAATTATACCCCAGTGGCACTCATAGGATTAATTCTACTAACTTTGGATACTTTTTAGGCACTTTGGAAGTATTGATGTGGGGTTTATGTACCCATTTCAATACATCCACTGTGGACTTAGGTTTTTGTGCCTTTTAAAAGCTTTGTCGGCTGAATAAAAATTTGTTAAGGGACTAAAGTAAAAAAAAAAAAACTGGGTCTTAAATTTTATACAATAAAGTGAGCCCCTTATCGGATCTTATCAGCTAACGCAGACCTTTAAATGGCAACCTGTAGCATTTTTTTACTTTCAAATGGGCCAAAACAGTGGCCGACAGCATTTTTTTTTGCCAGCATTTTTTCATAGAACTGATTTTTAAATAGCTTACAGTGCTTGAAAAAATGTCAATACCAGTTTTTTTGGGGGGAGTCGCCTGCCTTTAAATCTGGCCCTATGTTTGTAAATATGTAACCCTTTATTGTAAACTCTCCAGGACATACTTAAAAATTAGAGAAGTCTCAATGTATTCTTCCTGGCAAAACATTTTCCAAATAAATAAATAAATAAAGATAAAATTATAAGATTATTGTGTTTGTATGTGTGTGTTGTTTGTTAGTCATACATAACTATATGTGGTGCAGAATTATCTATAAATGTATTTTGAATCTAAGCAACATGACCCTAGGCAGATGCTGTGAGTCTATCCAAGTATTAATGACTTACTGTCAGAATTGGCCCATAGTGATATTACAGAGCTTACAAATGAAATATAGTTACATTAGTGATACCACAGAGCTTACAATTATATGACTCATACCCATGGTAATAAAATAATTATAAGGTCTGTGGTATCAATAGTGTAGCTATATTTCAGTTGTAAGCTCTTTAATATTACGTATAAGTTGTAAGCTCTGTGGTATCACTTGTGTAGCTTCATTTAATTAGCAAGCTCTCCAGGATCAGTTTTCTAGCCCCATTTTAATTTTAAACTCTGTAATATAACTTTTGATTATAAGCTTTGTGGTATAATTTTGCAGTCCCATTTCAATTGTTAGTTCTGTGGAATCACTTGTGGAGCACCATTATAAGCTCTGCAGTATATTTTTATTATACTTAACACCTTGGATGTCAGGGAGATACCCAATGCATTCCTTTGCAATTCTTTAGAGTCCTGAAATCCAGGTGGTTAAATAATACATTTTGTCTTTTATCAAACTGGTTAAAGTTTTGCAAAATGGGGAGGGGGGGCAATTTGTTATTTAGAATTTTTAAAGGACAATAATTCTGGAAATGTATAATAGAACTAATTTTCCCTTTAAAAAATGTCTTGTATATACCTGTTTTTGTTTTTTTAAATAAGAAGCATGTAGCACTTTTGAGTGAAATTACCACTTATTTTTATCTTTTCTTGGTCTATGTATATATGTTTATTGCATAAAACACGTAATATTCTCTTGGTTGTTTTATTATGTTTACAGAAAATCATAAACCACTGAGTGTTTTTTCTGCAGCTGACCTTTGCCTTTAGTAGGCAGATATATGAATTGTAGAATACTGCCATGCCCATCAGTATGTAAATTATAATTCTCAATTAGATAATATGCTGCTGCCATTTATATTTTTACAGGTGCATCTGCTTGTGCTTTTTTAACATTCTGTCTTAGAAAAGTCCTCATTCTTGAGATGGAAATGATAAAATTACTATGAGATTCTACAGTTACACAGATTCATTTTTTATCTTTATTTGCAATATTTATTTATATATTTATAATAACTATAGTGTGTGGAAATCTGTGACATGTCCTTTGAACATTTTTAGGCAAGCCAGACTATGGCATAGAAATACAAAACCATTTTTAAACAATTCTGATAGCATTACAAGGCAGAAAAATATGTATGCCTATTAGTATAAATAGATACAGTAAATAAGTAAGGAAAAAAATAGCAAATAATTAAACATGAGAAAGCTGTATGGAATAAAACTGTATTGATGAACCTTTATGGAGGTTCTAGAACCAGAATTGGAGTAACATTTTAGAAGAGTAAAATAATTATTCTAAGCACTTTAGAAAATCACAGCAATAGAATAAATATATAAGGATGAATTTCCAGAGAATGGTCAATGTCTAGTAAAAGTAAACTACTGAAATCTTCTCTATTCCTGGCCATTCATGGCAGCCATTCATCTTTCGGTGGTACTCAAGCAGTAAATAGTCACAGAGGGGGATAATAAATAACTCAAGACTAAATAGAGAAAATACAGCAAATGTAGAAAGAACAATGTTTTTATTGTGCAAAGGAATCTGCCTGGAGGACTGAACATCCAATGTTTCTGAATCTGTAGACTGAACTAGCTTGTAGTGAGTTATGATGATGGATGGATAGGTAGCTTCCATGCATATATTATCTACAGTACAGACCTGAAACAAGTTTTATTGTTTTGACTCTATACTCTACCACATTGGATCTGAAGATGATAAGAGGATAAAGTGCAAACTGCCAGCTTTAGTTTGAGGGTATTTACATCCATAATTTGTAAACCATTTAGAAATTACAGCCCTTTTTATACATAGTCCCTTCATATTAGTGGACCACAAAAGGTCTAGAACTTATTCTATGTGTGACATTTGTTTCTGTTTGTTGCTGTTGTGTCTCAACATGAGGAGCAAAGACGTTTCAATGCCAGTAAAGCAGGCCAACAGGAGGATGAAAAATGAGAATAAATCAATCAGAGACAAAGTAAAAATATTAGGTGTATCAAAATCAACTGTGAAATAAATTGTTAAAAAGCAAGAATATGTAACAAAACAACAAGGGGGCGCCAACACACTGGTATCATCAGATGAATATTACAGAAGGGCTATGCACTCACATTTTATAATGGCTGCATATATACATATGCATATCTACAGCAAAATGAGCTTGCAGTGTGCCCAGTGCTTAGTCTGCCCATGGACAGCTCATGCCCTTGTGGATAAATAAAAAGAAACAAAAAAAACCCAAAAAAAAAACAACAGGAACCACTCCAGATTCAAGTTATAGCATCATACTTGTGCAAATGTATTAAAACAATAAAAACAATATTGATATGTATATATTCTAGAAGTCAACACGTTTCACAGCTTTGATAACTGCTTTATTAAGATATGTAAGTATGGAAACAAGAATGATATGTGGATCGGTTATAACTTAGCATCTTAAATTTGATAGGCCAATTCAAACTATTACAAATTTACATGTGATGGTCTCTATGTGACCCATTTAAAGGGATAGTAATACTTAAAATGTAAAAAAAAATATGTTGTAGAGTTTATCCCCCTGAGTAAAACAAAGGTACTCCCACTGCTGAAAGGTGTTTCATTCAAAAGTTATTAATTTTCAAAGCTGAATTTTTTAGGTGCAATATCACAGTGGCCTGAAATTGTACAGTGGCGCTGTTGCTACACCATCCTATGGAGATTTATGGTCAACTGACCAGAGCTGTCCATAGGATCGTGTAGCAACAGTGCCACTGTACAATTTCAGGCCACTGTGATATTGCACCTAAAAAATTCAACTTTGAAAAATAATAACTTTTGAATGAAACACCTTCAGCAGTGGGAGTACCTTTGTTTTACTCAGGGGGATAAACTCTACAACATTTTTTTTTTACATTTTAAGTATTACTATCCCTTTAAAGAATGTAACCCATTGTTTACAGTGTCAATAGGTCTCTTACTGAGTGAGACAAAAACAATGCAACCTCACAACCACATTGAATCAGGCCATCAAGCTAAATTATAAAATATCATATCAATAACTAAATGTAATATACTACAGTATCTAAATATTTTTGTAAATATATATATATATATATATATATATATATATATATATATATATTGCATTGCAAAGAATGACATTTTATATACACTGGTATATATATACAAAATATATGTGCATTATAATTCTATCGATATCGCACACAGTTAATATACATCTACTTCAGTCTATCTCTCTGACCAGTGGAGACTCCAAATATATGCACCTCCATACATAAATAAAATCTTAATAGAAGGAGAACTATCCAAGTCCTAAAAAGAAAGGAGTATCTCACGTAACCTGGATGAAAGACTATTGGACGTTTCATACAACGTCAGAAACGTCCTCCACTGCTGCACTCCCGCATGGAGACCTTCAATTCACTCAAAACCCAAGGCCTGGCAACAGGCAGGGGGGTAGAGTAGGCATCCTGCTATCCCCTAACCACACATTTCAGGTAATCCCTACTGTTCCCTCTCTCTCCTTCCCTACATTTGAAGCTCACACACTTCGCCTCTTCCCTCCCTTCCCCTTGCGTGTTGCAGTCATATACAGGCCAACGGGTCCTACTGCAGAATTCCTGGATCACTTCACCTCCTGGCTCCCTCACTTCATGTCCTCTGATGTCCTTATCAAACATTTCAACAAAGCGGGAGCACACCCGGCTCAGGTGATTGAATAAATAACAAGCGGTCTGACAAAACTGATTCGATCCATAAAAAATCCACTTTATTCCATCTCATATAATAAAATCCAAAGACATGACATGAAAAAATCAGCTACTATGAACAGTCTGACGCGTTTCGAGCATCTCTAGCTCTTATTCATAGACTAAATATCCAAACTCAACATAAAAGTTTAAAAAGTAGCAACCAAAAGCTGATTGGTGCTACATAGTAACCTCATTCTGATACACTCTGCTGCATCATCAACTGAGTTCTATCAGGAGGAGGGGCAGAGAACTCAAGAACAAATCAAAAACCTTTTCATTACGTGTCCACACTTTCCATAATCTTTCAGCATTATAAAGGAACTCCTAACCAAAAATTAAAGAATAAAATTAAAAACAAATGTTAGAAATATTCCATCAGGAATCCCTGATCTCTTCTGTTTCTCCAATTCCACAATATATATATACGCTGATGATTTGCATATATAGAGAATGGACAACATTATGACTTGTGTCTATACAACTATATCACTTAAAGGGATGTGGAGAGAGGTAAAAACGCCTCCCAAGGCCAAAAGCATTAAGACAAAATACAAATGAAATATAAATAAAACATTTCAAAATCGTCTCATGCATTCTGCCCTATAGGTATGCGTAAATGCCTATCTCCACAAAATCACAAAATACCCTAAATTATTAATAATCCATTACTCAGCAATTTTAAAATACGTGACTGATGTCCCATTCTGAATTTAGACCTAATGGTACTCTTGTTTTTAGCTGAAAAATCCAGAAGGCTTCTCTTTTATTAATTAACGAGGACATATCTCCTCCTCTGATGTCCTTACTCTCATCCTGGGTGACTTCAACATCCCTATAGATAATCATAACACCCTCCCTGTCCTCAAACTCCCCTCCTTAACAACTTCTTTTGGCCTATCACAGTGGACCAGCTCTCCCACGCACAGTGACGGTCACTCCCTAGACTTGATCTTCACTAACCTCTGCTCAGACTCCAACTTCTCTATTATACCATTACCCTTCTCTGACCACCACCTCCTCATCGGTAACCTGTTAATACCACGCAAACCCATCCCCCCCCCGCAGTGATCAAGAGCATGCAGCGAAAACTGCATACTCTTGACCCGCAACAATTTTCCACATCCCTGCAACCTCTTCTCAACCCAATGATCACAATTACTTGCCCAGAACAAACTACTGCTCTCTACAACAGCACTCTTACAACAGCCCTTGGCACAGCTGCACCTGCAACTCCACGCCACCCACACACAACCCCATACATCCCTGGCACACAAGACAAACGCAATACCTCCAAAGGTGTTCACGCACTGCCTAAAGGCACTGGAGGAAATCGTGCTCCACAGCTGACTTCATACACTACAAATTCATTCTCCATTCATATAGCTCTGCCCTCACCTTGGCCAAACAGTCATACTTTTCCTCTCTAATTTTTAATCTTTTCACTAACCCAAAACGTCTCTTTTCAATCTTCAAATCTCTTCTACAACCACCAACACAAACACCTTCCCCAAACTTCTCTGCACAAGATCTTGCCACCCACTTCAAGGACAAGATCGAATCTATCAGACATGACATTCCATCACTCCCTCCCTCCCCCACCCAGCCAGCCCAGCCCTGTCACCTCTCCCATATACACACTAAGCTCTTTCTCACCTGTCACGGAGGATGAAGCTTCCCTTCTCCTCACTCGCTCAAACATAACCACATGCTCTCTCAACCCCATCCCATTTCAACTCACTCAAGAACTTTCCCCTCTACTTACTCCAATCCTTACTCACTTATTCAGCCTCTTTCTGTCAACTGGCACCTTCCCATCCTCTTTCAAACATGCACTCATCACACCCATCCTAAAGAATCCCTCCCTGGACCCAAACTCACTGTCAAATTACCGGCCAATTTTTCTACTCCCATTCACCTCCATGCTCCTTGAGCATCTCGCATATAACCGTCTCACTAAATTCCTCTGCTCCCATTCCCTGATAGATCCCTTGCAATCCGGAATCCACCCTCATCACTCCACTGAGACTGCCCTCACCAAAGTGGCCAATGACTTGCTCTCTGCCAAGTCAAAAGGCCACTACTCCATACTTATTGTTTTGGACCTATCAGCCGCCTTTGACACAGTAGATCACACACTCCTCCTCCAAGCCCTCCCTAGGTCTCCCTAGGTTTCTGTGACACTGCACTCTCCTGGTTTTCATCTTATCTCTGCAACCGCTCCTCAGTGTTTCCTACTCCGGTTCCACTTCTCCACCCCTCCCTCTATCTGTTGGAGTGCCTCAAGGATCAGTCCTGGGACCCTTGCTCTTCTCAATCTACACTGCATCCCTTGGAAAACTAATAAACTCCTTTGGGTTTCACCATCATATCTATGCTCATGATACTCAAATATATCTTTCCTCCTCTGACCTCTCCCCTTCCCTCCTGTCCCGAGTATCTGACTGTCTGTCTGCTGTGTCTTCCTGGATGTCTGTAACTGTTTGTATGACACTCAGACACAGTAGGTTAGAATAAAACACAGTTTTAATAAAAGACACAGTGAGAATACCCACAGCGGGCTACAGTGTATCACAGAGGAATAGACAGGAAAATATAAATCATGGACATATGCCCACACAGGCCCAGTATACAATGGAAGAAGGTTAGATACTGTCACAAGTCAGGCATAACAAGGCAAATACAGCACAGCATGGGTTAAAGTTCATAGATAGTAATCAGTCTCTGATGTGGTGTGTTTGGCAACGCCCAGTATGATGGTAATGGAAATCAAGAGACTGTGGTGCAAGATGTGGAAGCACCTAAGTCTGCAAAGCAGGACTGAGACTTATACCCTCTGCTGTAGCAGTAACGAAGGCCACAATACTCTGCTAGAGCTAGAACAGACTTGAGACACGGACACCTGACTATTGCAGTAACGGAAGCACAGTACTCTGCAAGAGCTGGTGGACTTGAGCCAATGGCACCTGAGCGGTGCTGTAACGGAGACACTGTATTCTGCAAGAGCTGGTGGACTTGAGCCAATAGCACCCGTCCGGTGCAGTAACGGAGGCACGATACTCTGCAAGAGCTGGTAATATTGAGCCAATGGCACCCTGCCGGTGCTGTAGCGTAGGCAACCATACACAGCAAGAGCTAATGGAACGCAACCACGGCTACTGCCGGAGCAGTAATGGGAGGCAACAATAGCTCTGCGGAAATAATGGAAGGCTCAGTGATAATCGGAGGCAACAATGCTCTGCAAGAGTTAACGGAAGACTCAGTGTTAACGGAGGCAACAGTGCTCTGCAAGAGTTAACGGAAGGCTCAGTGGTAACGGAGGCAACAGTGCTCTGCAAGAGTTAACGGAATGCTCAGCAGTAACTGAGGCCACAGAGATGCTCAGTTAGCTAGGCCAACTAAGCTAAGGCCAACTAAGTAAGAATGTCGCCCAAGTGACACGGAGAACAGGAGCAGAATAGCTGGGCCGGATCTCAGAGCAGGAACGTCAGACAAGCCGGGTCAGGTCAAGGAGCAGGAACGTCAGCCAGGCCGGGTCGAATCACGGAGCAGGAACGCCAGACAAGCCGGGTCAGGTCACGGAGCAGGAACGTCAACCAGGCTGGGTCGGATCACGGAGCAGGAACCAGAAGGAGTAGTGAAACAGGCCAAATCGGTACACAGGAACACAGTAACACAGTAGCACTGGTACAGGAACACCACGAAAGGGCTCCTGACAGGTGCCAGAGGCCCGGTATAAGAAGGCCATACTGGGCCGGCCAAACTAAGCTCAGTGAAAGGGAGTGGAACACACAGAGAGTGACAGAGAAAGCACGGGCACCGTGATAATGTTATCACGGTGCCCGTGATTGCTGCATTTCTATGTCTATTACCGGTAGGGGGCTCCCATTGGCTGTCTGCCTTTAGCCCGCCTCATATTGCCTATTTAAACTGTGTCTGGGACCCTCTGGTTGCCATTTCGTGGTGTCTTTGATAGCAGCCACTTCCACCATGCTCAGAAGCTTATCGGGCCTTTTGCTGTGTTCCTGAGTTCCTGATTTCATCCTGTTCCTGAGTCTCCTGGTTCCAGTGCTGGTTCCGGTTGAGTCTTCAGAGGTTGCTGTTTCCTGCTGCCTTTCTTCGTCGCTGCTCCTGATCTGGTTGATCATCCTTGCTGGTTCCTGTTCATCTCCTGGCTCGGTTCCATCGTCTGTGGCGACTTTCTGCTTCCGCCGCTTTGGCGACATTCTCTGTTGGTTTCCAGCGTGCGGACGCTGGTTCACTCCACAAGCCTTACGGCTATACTATATTGGTTGTTGGTTACAGCGTGCGGACGCTGATTTGCTCCATGAGCCTTGCGGCTATACTATACTGTCTGTTAGTCCCAGCGTGCGGACGCTGGGTTACTCCACAAGCCTTGCGGCTATACTATTCTGTCTGTTAGTCCCAGCGTAAGGACCCTGGTTCGCTCCATAAGCCTTGTGGCTATACAATTCTGGTTGTTGGTTACAGCGTGCGGACGCTGATTCGCTCCATTAGCCTTGCGGCTATACTATACTGTCTGTCAGTCCCAACGTGCGGACGCTGGGTTGCTCCACAAGCCTTGCGGCTATACTATACTGTCTGTTGGTCCCAGTGTGCGGACGCTGATTCACTCCACAAGCCTTACGGCTATACTATATTGTCTGTTGGTTCCAGCGTGCGGACGCTGGTTTGCTCCATAAGCCTTGCGGCTATACTATACTGTTTGTTGGTCACAGCGTGCGGACGCTGGTTCGCTCCTTAAGCCTTGCTGCTATACTATACAGTCTGTTGGTACCCAGCGTGCGGACGCTGGTTCGCTCCACCGCTAAGCTACACTATATATTGTATGATACCAAAGCGCTGGTGTTGGTTCGCTCCATGACCTGTGGGTTAATCTATGTCTTGCTAGAAGGTTCCCAACGTGAGGGCGCTGGTTTACTTCCTTGTCTCGTTACACAGGTAGTCTTATGATTCACTGTGCGCTGTCCAGTCCTACAGTACATGAGTAATACAGTGTACAGACTACCAGGTTAAACCACTGATCTTGCAGTCTATCGATTACTATTAGACTGTTATTGCCATCTGACAGCTATTAAGACCACTGTGATTGATTACTGCATCTTTGGGCTGCCTTGCCTATATTGGTATTCCTCTGGGCTGCCTTGCCCAGTATATTGGTAAGGCCGGTAGAACCTTTTACATTATTCCATCCTGAGGTTGCCTTACCCGGTATTGGCAAGGCCGGTAGAGCCTAAGTCTTTAAGCATCTAGTTAGGCTGCCTTGCCCGGTATCTTGGCAAGGCCGGTAGAGCCTTTTATTCCTTACTGCTCTGGCTGTCTTGCCCGGTATATTGGCAAGACCGGTAGAGTCTGTATTGTTATAGTCTTTCCATTGATCATTCTATGTATTGTATGTATGTGTTTAAAATCCTATGGGATTATCTTAATCGTTTCAATAAAGTTGTGTTTTTACCTAACCTTGCGTCTGAGAGTCTTAACAAACCGTGACAAATGTCCTCCCATCAACTCAAACTTAACCTTGGCAAAACTTAAATAATTATCTTTCCGCCCTCCACAACCAGCCTTAACCCAGATATTACCCTCACCATTAACAATGCTACCATCACACCGTCCCCTACAGCTCGTTGACTGGGGGTCACATTTGACTCTGCCCTATCCTTCATTACTCACATCTAGTCAATCTCCAAATCATGCCGCCTCCACCTCCGCAACATCTCTAGAATCCAACCCTTTCTCACACAAGACACTACCAAAATTCTAATCCAAACACTCACCATGTCCCGTCTTGTCTACTGTAACTCATTACTAACTGGCCTTCCTCTCATCCGACTAACCCCACTACAGTCCATAATGAACTCTGTAGCAAGACTTATCTTCCTCACTCATCTCTGACACCAAACCACCCTATATTTCATCTCTCATTTCCAAATACACTCCCTCTCGCCATCTTCTCTCTGCACACAATGTTCTGCTCTCCACAGCTCTTTTCACATCCTTCCACTCCTGCTAACAGGACTTCTCCCGTGCTGCACCTCAACCCTGGAACTCCCTCCCCCACCCAATCAGACTCTCACCCAGCTTTCAAATCTTCAGATGCTCCCTGAAAACTCACCTCTTAAGGGAAGCCTATCAACTACATCCATAAACTTTCACCAAGAATCATCCCTTGCCTGGACCACTGCTCTCAACAGCACTTCTCACTCCCACCCACTAACTTGCAATTCATGTGGCAGGAGGCACTTAAACCCAATAGCACTTACTCCTTCTGTGTCAAACCTACCTTCCTGTATACTGTAAGCTCTCACAGGCAGGGCCCTCTGATCCTTCTGTTCTCCACAGCTGATTGTACTATTTAATACCTCTGTATGTCTATTCCTAATAGTACAGTGATGTGGAATTAGTTGGCGCTATATAAATAAAGAATAATAATAATACAACGCATTAACAGCAAATCTAATAAACATATATATATAGTAGTTGAAGAGCCCGTTACATGGACCACAGTGCCACTGCCACCTGGTCGCGGGGCAGTCATGAACAGTAGAGACTGCCCACGGCGAGGCTGATACAGTGCCAGCCGGTCGCGGTGTAGTCATGCTCAGTAGAGCCGTGGCTGATAAAGAGCTCTGTATCAGCCTCGTCACTGCCAGTCTCTACTGCGTATGACTGCGTCGTTACACACGTTTTAGCAATTTATTATATATGATATATATATATATATATATATATATATATATATATATATATATATATATATTTAACTCTCACCAATATGGGAGTGAATATTCTATCCATATTAATAAAAAATTAAAAAATATACGTGTATAAAGAGGAACAATACCTTTAAAGCAGAACTTTCATGCAAATAACATTGCCCCCCAATATATATTTCTAACCTAGTGATATGCTAAGTCTTACCGTCTTTAAGCTCAATAAGTTCAGGTTATTGCTGAAAAAACACTTCTTTCGCAGGCATCAGGCTGCACAGAGCTTACAAGAGAAGCTCTGTGCGCCTGCATGGTCAGTCCCTTCCGGTGCCTTAAGACACCAAGGAACTCCACTCACCAATGCAATGCTAGCAGTGAACGTGACAGACATTGCAGACTCAGAGATAAATTTCCTCTAAGATGCCTGCACTGCCTGTCCTGCCGAAGAAGTGTTTTTCCCAGCAATAATCTGGACTTATTGAGCTTAAAGACAGTAAGACTATCGCTAGGTTAGAAATATATCATGAGCAATGTTATTAGCATGAAAGTTCAGCTTTAAATCAGAATAAAATGATCCCTTTTAATCAATGTCACCTATGAGTATATATTGATCAACCTCCCCTATTTCTCATATGAAAAGTTATAAAAAATAATTGAATAATGATAATAATAATATTATATAAAAAAATAAACTACTAATCACTAATGAATATGTGTATCTCTATAATAGGAGATGATATAGAAAAATTGTGAAGTCCTACAGCTTTTATTTGTACTGAATGGAAAAGACTATGAATCCAGATCAAGAACGTATAAAATACGTATTAAAAGAGTATTATTATTCTACTCAAGATCTGGAATGCTACCATGTGAATAATTATAATGGATTACATGAAAATTACGTGTAAGAGAATATAAACCAACTTACAATGACCCTAAAAACAGAAACAGAATTTCTATAGACTGGAATTCTAAAAATCTACTTTTGAATGTCCACAGGCCAACAAAGATAAATGTGATCAATAAAGGAACCATAAACTAAGATAAAATCATATGTGTGTGATTAAGTGATAATTAATCTTCTTCCAAAATACCAGAATACAATCTATAAAATAAATAATACATAGAAAGGAAACCTAACAATAAATGTATATTTAAGGGAAATAGTAACTGAACAAAATGAGGTTGACTGCACATCAAACCCTGATCTTTACAAGCAACATATGACTTGATACAAATAAATAATGGGGTTTAGTGTCATTTTTTTGGCGAGAGATATGGAAAGCTTGACTGCCCTGTCAAGGCACCCCAGCTTAAGGCAAGTCCCTATCTGTCTCTAATACGTAAACATGTATTTTACATAATGCAATTGAAAACAGTGATTCCATCTTAGATCTAGGGATGGGCAAAATTTTTCACCTCAAACTGAAATCTGCAAAAAATGGCACTTTCTGCTTGGTGAAAAATTTCCATCGAAAAGTGCTGTTTTTCTGCTTTTTCTCACTTTTTTCACCTAGCTCATTCCTTTGAAATCAATGGGAACATTGAAGTTACACACAACATAAAACAAATATTATTTTAGACCCCAAAGGCACAGTATAAAAGGGGCATGAGGGTGCCTTTGTTGGTGGGGAAACAATCAGTTGAATAGGGGATGATTTTTGGGGGGTTTGTTTAATGGGATTGGGGGGCAGTTAATAAAAAATAAATCCTAAATAAAATTAAAAAATAAAAACCATAAGACATGGTATGAAAAGGGTCTGAGGAGTGTGCCCGTGTTGGTGGGTGGAGTCTGGGGAATGAATCAGTTGAACAGGGAATTTGTTTTGGGGGGCTTTTTGACTGGTATTGGGGGGATAGTTAATAAAAAAAGAAAAAATAAATAAAATAAGAAATTTGTATGTAAAGTGATAGACAGGAATCCCCTGACATAAGCTGCTACTGGGGTGGACTGATACTTGACTTGATAGAGTATTTTGTAAAGGATGATTAGTTACATTTGTTGTTAGAGACCCAAGCCCTGAGGAAATATTGATTTGTAGGACTTAAGCTTGTTAGAAACAAATTGTTTATTTTTTTTGTAGGACTGTGGGTTTTTTTTTTTTTTTTTTTTTAAAGTACAAGCCATGAGAAAAAAAATGCCCTACTGGCCTAGTGCCAGCAGGTCATGTTGGCCAGTGGCCACTGGCCATTGTCAAATGTCCTCCATCCTGAGTCTCACTCCATAACTGTGGGGTTTGCAACTGCTGTTCTTGCTGCTGCAGCTGAGATGTTTAAGCAGTAGGATTATTAGGCAGCTGAAAGGCAATGGGATCAACAATAGCAGTAACAGGGATGATGGATGATGAAGATTCCACTTGCCATGACTAGCTCCAGTGATGTGTCTGAGGCAATAGCAGCACAATAATTAGCCCCCAGTATATGTGGAGAAAAGAAGAAGTTAGCTAGTAATTCTTCACCACCTGCCCCTCCTCCAAAATCATGGGTGTGTTGTTATTAGAATATACATTTTTCCCTTGAGAGCAGAAACTGTGCCTCTCATCAACAACTGCAATGTGCACAGTGTGTATGTGTGTGATAAATAACATCTGGGGGCACAACTGTATCCAAACACCATGACAGTTGCTGACAGTTTAATAGTAATAATGAACCCTCCTTGCTATCATCTTAGCATATTCTGCAGGATGGAATCTCCTCAGATGCCGTTTGATGATCTGGTATTGATTCTCCTCCACCACACTAGCATGTGTGGTCAGTGCACCAAACAGTGTGTAATAGGTAGAGACAAACTGCCACATCCTAACATCAACAGAGTGGGTGGTGGGGGGGGGGAGGTAATGATGAACAAGGTGGACTGGCAGAAGATGCAGTTGTTACCCTTGAGGAAGAAGGTAATGGTGATGGTGAGCTAATTGTTTTGCTTGTCTCGGAACTACCAGTCTCTGTCTGGGTCTCTTTATTCTTCCTCCTCTTTCGTCTCCAACTCACCTCTTGTTGCTTTTCTGGAGAGTCAGGAGGTACAGTAACAGCGGTGCTAGATTTCTGTAATGGGTGTTTGGCTTTAACTTGTTTGACATACATGTCATGGGATCTGTGTTTCAGGTGTGATATCAGAGAGGTTGTGCCAAGGTGTGTTCCCTCCTTTTCCCTTCTCACTGACTGGTGATGATGACTGCACTGTACCTGCCTCAAGAGAAAAATAGTCCCACACCCATGACTTCAGTGGGGAGGGAACAGGTGGCATAGATTGGCCTCTTTCTTCTTGTCCTCCACATCCCCCTTCACTGTTTCTGGCAGAGGAATGGTGTGGGCTCCCTTGCCCGCTAGTCTGGACACTCTCAAATGCTTCCCCTACCACTCCTCTAACACTAGTCCCACTAGCTATTTCACCATCACTGTTACTACTACTACTACTAACACCATGCACATCAAGTTCAGCCCCAGAGTCTTCCTCCTCACAGTCACTAGTAATAAGAGGATATTGATTACCCCCTCCTTCATTCCTAACACTAGCAAGCTGCTGGACTTTCTTAGTAGCAGTAGTAGTATTACTAGCACTGGCAGAACTGCTTGGGGTTGGCAAGTGTGACTTAAGGTCCCCTGCTGTCACCCTTGGCATCATTTTCTCCCCCCCCCTTCTGAGTATTACAAGACACACTAGCAGCTTCAGCACTGGTGGCAGCAGCTTCAGCACTGGTGGCAGCAGCTTCAACACTGGCAGAAGGCATAGTACTGGTTTCAATAGGGGCAGCAATGGTGGTAGCAGAGGCAGCACATCTAGCAGAAGGCACAGGCAGCACACCTGTCCTGCTCTCACTAGTACTACCATTTTCTCCCTCCTTTCCATTCCCTTTTCTCCCTCCCTTCCTGTTAATTTCCCAAGATCCCTTGGGGTGATATAGGGGGACTGGACAGCATTGGTTCAGTATTGCTCACTTACTCCTCCTCCTCCTCAGACTCAGTGGACACATAAGGGTCCTTCCAGTTCCTCCATTGATTATTTTTCAACCTGCTCATCGTGATAGCAGTAACTATGAGCCCCTTCACCTCAATTTTGCCAAAATATCACAGCAGAACAGCACAACATGTCTACCTCATTCTGTAGCTGCTTCCTTTGTGTTTGATTTCCACAAATACGTTTTTATACTGAAAAGGCAAAAACAACATAAATCAATGAGTGGAAACTTTCTAGCCATTGAAAAAATGGCTAAAAACTTTGGCCAATGGGCAAAAAAATGCAAAAATTTTAATAGTTTTAAAGCGGATTTTCCCGTGAAAAAGAGGACAACAACATGGTTTTCGCGAAATTTCGGGAACATGGATAGAGATTTCGCCCATCCCTACTTAGCTCCACTGTGAACAGAACCCTTGTGAGGGAAATGAGAGAGGCATTTATACCTTCCCTAATTCAGCTGTCACCCTGTTTGGTGAGCTACCAACCAAGAGAGGAGGAGCCAAAACCTCCCAAAATACATACAAATATATAGTTTCTCCATTTACATAAAGAAATAAGGGAGTTAAACAATATATTGTACTCTGATGTTGCAAGTGTATGTATAGACCCCCTGAGGAAGCTGCTTTGTTTGTGGAGAAACGCACTGGGGAAAGTGACCCGTTCAAATGTTATAATGAGTTTCTTAGAGTTACTTAGATGACAGTCTATCAGCTGTGTAAGATGGGTTTGTGGTGGTCAGAATTAAGAATCAAGGCCTAGCTTTTGTGGGATGCCAAATTTTGGGTAACCATGAGGGAATTAATCTAAGGACCCTCCATTTCTAACCCATCTGGCAGCTATCCATACACTTACAAGATCAGACTACAATATATTGTTTAACTCCCTTATTGCTTTAAGCAAATGGAGAAACTTTATTGCTTCACTGAATCATATGGCAACTTAAAATATATTTTATGTGTCATTATGACATGTACAATTCACCTGGACTGAATTAACGAATGTAATTAGATCTCTAGCAGTCAGAATGGAATATAAGGTCTAGAGCATAGACAATAGTGAGTGGCCAGTGTTAGGCACAGAGACAACTTCACTCAGAGGTCCAGCATGGATGTGTCAGCTTGAGATTGGTTTGTCTTTCTTCTTTAGTACTCAGATATCACTAACGGACTAATTAATAGAACCCATCTGATTGTATTGCACTTTAGATTCTGATCTAGTCTCTCTCGCTCTATTTCTACTCCCTTTCTGATTCCAGCATCCCCATGCCTTTCTGAGAAAATATGACCTTGGTCCTATCTCAAGGAGTCATATATGTGCATTGACCCGGTGCTCCCAGCAATGTGGTGACACTCACTGGGGCAGGTTCCAGACAGGAAAAAAGATAGTAAAACACGAGGAGGCCCCTCCTTACAAGTGGAGTCCTCTCTCATTAAAAGAGGTGGCCCCTGACAAATAGGGGATGCCTTGAAGCAACTTGCAAGTCTGGACTTATGAAAGGTCTGGGGAATATCTGTCCCCCTCCCTCCAAGTTAACCCACCCTTAATTATCTATTTGTAGTTGATGCATGTACACAGTTAATAAAATTGTAAAAGGTGCACAAAATGCTTGTTTTATCATATTTAAACTAGAACTATCATAGCAAACTCTGCTTAAATGGGAGTGGATTTAACAATTTAGTTTGTGTTGCATTGACTCCTATGCATGTTTCCTCCTTACATCTTCAGTGGAATATGCAGATTCTTGGCTCTCTGTTACACTACAGCTGTAAAGTAAAATTCAGCCTGAATTAAAATTCTGTTGGGTACCAAGAAGCCAAGATATAGCAGTTGAGAACCAATAGGATAATGAAGAGTGTTATACTTTACTGTAATCTACTGGTTCCTTCCTAGTATATACCTGTAGTAATATTAATTTATTATTTTGGTGTATTACAGAAAACAGAATAAAATCTTATGAGGAGATAATTTCCTATTAACTGTAATATTTACCTTTCCATTTAAAGGTGTTCATTTAATGTAATGTTTATGTATGGGGTGTAAAGACAGCAAGCTCTAGATTCCATATTAATATGATGGAATTAATAAAACTAAACTATATATACAATTGATATAAATAAAATGCAGCAAAAATGCAACGTACAGTATTTAACTGAAGATGTGCAACAAAAATGATTTAAGCTTCTGGGTTTGATAGCAAATCAAGTGTAAAGTAAATGTCACATTTCTGCCATGAATGTTCCAGATGAATGAAACTAGTGAATATAAAATTATTGGTTTCAGGAACAGTATATACTTTATAGAAATAAAAGAAAAATGTGGAAAAATAAAATAAGTTCCACAGAATATACTTGTGCACAAGGCAGCAATATATAGCTATATGAAATTAAGATTAAATTAAATTAAAATTAAATTGATATCCATTTTTATGAAATAGATCTTCATATTTACATGAACATAAATCATTTGTACATAAGAACCATTTAGCCCATCTAGTGTCCCAGTTTTTACCTACAGTAAAAAAACCTTAAATCTTATTTGGTCCATGCATGCTTAAATTCCTAATATCTACCACTTTTGCTGGTAGGTTATCCCACTTATCTACCATTCTTTCAATGAGGTAATTTTTTTTTACTTTACATCTAAGCCACTGAGACCAGACCCAGTAGATTTAGACTATGACCCCTTCTTCTGACATTTGTAGTAATTTGAAATGTACTTCCCTCCTGTACTTTGTTTAATCCCTTTATATGTTTAGATATTTATATCAAAGTTTATCTCTCACTTCTCTCCTCCAAATTATACATGTTCAGATCCTTCAGTCTTACCTGATAATTTTAATCCTACAAACTATCCAGCATTTTAATGGCCCTTTTATCACAGTGCACCTTGGCATCAGTGCTGCCAGTACCCTTGTGCTTCTTCTCAGCTCTATCTTGTGGTCATGGGTGCAGGCAGGCGTTGCTGTTTCAGTGATGGTGTGCTTGTTTATACACACATATTTGATTTGCCTAATTCATTCCCGCCTTTGAGTGTGCCTATTTAATCTTCCCTGGGCCTAGTATTAGTTGCCCTTATATGGTATTCCTGTTAGTACTTGTTACATTTGCGCCATCTAGTTGTGACCCATGCTTGGATTCTGATTCCGCTCCGTGTTGATCCAGTTTGTCTGACTATCCACATCGGTTCTGACCTGTGGCTGTGGCTGACTACCGCTCCATGTATGATCCCAGCTTGTCTGACTATCGACACCGGTTCTGACCTGTGGCTCTGGCTGACTACCGCTCCATGTATGATCCCAGCTTGTCTGACTATCGACACCGGTTCTGACCTGTGGCTCTGGCTGACTACTCATTCCATGTATGACCCCAGCTTGTCTGACTACCCACACCAGTTCTGAATTGTAGCTCTGGCTGACTACTCACTCTGTGTCACCAAGGCTGGTCTGGCTATTCACATTAGCGGTACTGTGGCTTGTGTTGTCCCCGCTCCAATTGCCACTGTCTGCATTTAAGTACCATGCGGTAGTAGGCATATACTTCTGGGCGTTTGTTACGAACCAGGCAGATAGAACCATAGGCGAGGTTCTTCATTTCGCTATCCCACTCTGAGTAGTGCAGGCCTTTGCCCAGTGTCAGTCTGGGTAGTGGACTGTGGGCTGTCCATTCAACGGTTCTGGGGTTAGCTGGGGAATTGCTTATTATTGTGTTAGAAATCAAGAACACTTAGTAGCACCAAAGAGAATACATTATGTCAAAACTGAGCGGGGGACTGTTCGCCCGTAGGGGCAATTAAACTCCAGATTTTATACCAGAGAGTAATATATGCTTTGATTGCTGTGGTGTGTAAAAATACACAAGATAGTTTTAATAAATACATTTTTTTTTGGTTATTTTGGGTTCTCTCTGTATCTGGAAATTAAAGCGCTCTTATTGTATATTGGATTGTTATTGTGTATTATCAATAAAGGTGGTTTTATTTCAATTTACCTGTGTCTGACCTTCTTTTATATTGGTTGTCGTGACACTTTTTCTGAATTATCTCCAGAATATCTATATACTTCTAGAGATGGGGTCTCCACTGCACAAAATACTCAGCTGAGATCTGACCAAAGCTCTGTAGAGTGGCATGAACACCCCCTGTTTCTGCTACAAATACTTCTAGCTATACAATCCACCACTCTGCCTACATTCCACATCACATTGTTACATTAGCTGACTACCTTTAATTAATCAGAAACAATTACTCCCAAGTTCACTTCCTCTATTGTTCTTGAAGGCACAGTACCCTTGATTATATATTCTGCCATTGGATATTTACATCTCAAAGGCATTATTTTACAGTTATCAACATTGAACTATAGCTTCTACACTCTCATAAATGCCTATAAATCATTTGTCATTTGGCTTATTCCACCAGGAATGTCTACTTTGTACACTTGGCAAAGAAAGCTTACCTTGCCTTGAAGATCTTTTGTATTATTGATAATAAAGATTTTAAAAAGAATCAGCCCCATTACAGATTCCTGTGGTATCCCACTAGTAACATGAGCTTTTGTATGAATATTCTCTATTAACTATAACCATCAGTCTCCTGTCACTCAGCCACTGCATTATCCATTCAACTATATTTATGTACAAGCACTGCAGTTTAGTATTGACTCTTCTGAGGGACAGTGTAAAATACTTTACTTAAATCTAGATAAGCTACATCTAATGCACCGCCTGGTCTCTTATTTTCTATTGCTTTAGTTACTCAGTCAAAAAAATATGTGATGTTAGTTTGACAAGAACTCCCTAATGTAAACCTGTGCTGTTTAGGATCTTAGCAAGCCACTTCAATTCAGACAAATAGATACACAGACTGTCAAAATGCCAGATTTACATGCCACTCACTTATTGATTAATGAGCAAGTACCAGATACAATACGGACATTGATAAAATATGTGATTATTAGCCAGATTACACTTTGATGGACTTCTATGTATCTATAACAAATATATTAAATCTATATAAATAGTAATTAGGAACAAAAGCATACATCAGTTAACTGCAGTATGCAAAATTCAGTGTGATCTAGCTAGATTGTTTGCAAACATAGCAAATATCAGTAAATTGTTGGGATCTATTCAAACTAATTCAAAACAAATCTCGTATGGACAGAAGGATGGGGAGACAGGGACAGGTGGGGTGTAGGAAGTGCAGGAGAGATGCAAGGTGAGTGGTAGGAACACTTGAGAGTGTGGAGAGAACAGATGGTAGATTTGTTGAAGAGAGTGGGGCAGCATTAAAATGGGACAGTGAGATTGGGAGAGATGAAGTGGAGACAGTGTGGGAGAATAGAGAAGATGACAGCAAAAAAAAAAAGAGTAGGGTGTGGGGAGGGACAAAGCAAAAGTTAGAAAGAAACAGAGAGGGGGAGAGAAATGGAGAGTTATAGACCAGTTGTGTCTGCCTACTAACTATGGATGGGTGAAACTTTTCACCTCAAAAGGAAAACAGGAGAAATATGACACTTTCCGCAGAATTGGACATTTTTTGCTAAATGTGCCAATGTTCTTCTTTTTTCCTCTGGGCACGTTGCATTGGAATCAATAGTAGCACTTGCTTTGATACCTTCTGGTTTGAGTATTTTGTTATCTCTTTCAATGTCATAAACATTGCTTTAGGAAAAGGAATCAAGTAGCCAGAACTGCAGATCTTCACCCATGAATCCAATGGCACTTAATGGTGGAGAACCAGGTTTGAAAGCCCACAGTACTTCCACGAAAACACAAGAAGGAAGCAGATAAAAACCATAAACATATGTGGCTGGGGACTTATTATCAGGGAGTAGAGATGAGAAAAGACAGAATATCTTCCTCTGGTCCTGAGATTGAAGGTAAGTCATAGTCAGTAAGAGTCAAATAAGCAGGTGACCCAAGTCCATACCTGGGCCTGTACTGAGACTGACTGAGTGACAGTCTGACAGATACACTTTGCTGACAGATAAAAGACAGACAAGTATAACTTACTTGACACTCACTCTTGAAGCCACAAGTGGAATATAGACAAGCATATAGGGAGCAGTGGTGGTGTTGCATACTTGCAGAATCTGATGTACAGCACATTTATCCTGTATTGTATCCTGTAAGGTAACAGGTCTATCTCCTTATGAGTTTGCTTGAGCTGTATTGTAAAAACACTGCAGTCATGTTAATAGATAGAGAAAACTGCTGCTGAAATTTTGGCTCTTGGCAGATATACAACAAAGAGGCAGAAGAGGAGTTTCTTATGGTTTCAGTAAATGCGCATGTAATTTCTTTGTAGACAGTGACAGACTGGTACTTTTTATTTAAAAAAATTAAAACTCTTTGACTGATAGATGACAGAGAAAGGCAGAAACATTGACCTGAGATGTGACTGAGACTGACAGTGATAGGTACTAGAGACACAGATTTACATGATACATTATTGTATGACCACATGACCACATGAGTTCCTTCCACTACTGCTGCTGCTGTTGGATGTCTCCACATTGGAAGCAGCTTCTACACCCCTCCAGCTCCTCTTACTTCCCAGCAAGCATTCTCTCTCACTGTCTTTCTGATTCAACTCTGCCTAATCTACGCTATGCAACATGACAGGAAGTTCTAGGTTTTTAATTATGGAGACAGGAATTCTCACCACCATAGAAAACATAGACATAATATGACAATGGAAAATCAGTACTGCAGAGAAAGAGACTAATTGTGAATTTTTCCTCAGAAACTCATAAGGATCATTAGGACTTTCTGGCCCTAGTAGGGTAAGTGTGGGATTATTATGAGAATGTATTACTTCCACATTGAAACATGTATTGGCCTTCTCAGTGAGTTCTTGCTTTATATTTGTAATGCTGTATGTGAGTTCTACAGCTCTGTTTTATTTAATGCAAACACATCTCTTGTTGTTTAGAAATCATTGCTTCAGCTGTGAATAGATCACCTTTAAATAAGCTTCTGTGCTTTCATAGATCATTCTAATTATAAGATGTTACTCTTAACTAGGTAATTTCTTTAAAGGACATATACTTTTTTGTTTAAACTCCTTTCTGTGTTTTAGCTGTATAGATATTGTGAATTTAAGGTACCAGGCTTGAAGGAAGGCAGAGTTAGATGCAATGCCCTTGGAAAAGAACTTATATCTCCTAGGATATTTATTGACAGGCAGCTGTATGGAATTTCACTTCAGATTGCTGCCCTGTTAAAATTACTCTGCCTTTAAACCCTTAAGGACTATAAATGTGCAAGGACCATCACAACTTTTAGTCCACTAAGGACCACTAACAGTCCTGGCACATCAAGAGCTTAATGATCACAGTACGCTTAAGGGCATGCTGCGATTATACCAAGAGACTGAAACTAACCACTCCAAGGAAGTCAGTTTCAGCCTCCCTCTCTCAGTGACTGATCACATGTGTTGGCTTTGACAATAAAATGGCCCTGGTCCTCCAGTGCACAAAACCCCTGGTCCTTAAAGGGTTAAACCACAAAAGGTTTACTGTGCAATAAGTAAAAAAGGAAAAAGTGAGACATTTACGGAACAAACCTTCAAAATATCCCATAATTTCCTCATATCTGCCTATATATAATTATTATTATTATTTATATAGATCCAGCTTATTCCTCAGCTCTGTACAATAGGGAATAGACATGCAGAGATATTAAATAATACAAATAAACTGTGGAGAACAAAAGGATCAGAGGGCCCTGCTCGTCAGAGCTTACAGTCTAGAGGAAGGAAGGTTGGACACAGAAGGAGGAAGTTCTATTGCGTCTAAGTGCCTCCTGCCACACGAACTGCCAGTCAGTGGGTGGGAGAGAGAAGTGCTGTTGAGTGAGTGATCCAGGCAAGAGGTGATTCTTGGTGTTAATGTTTATGGAGGTAGTTGATAGGCTTCCCTGAAGAGGTGAGTTTTCAGGAAGTATCTGAAGACTTGAAGGCTGGATGAGAGTCTGATTGGGCAGGGGAGGGAGTTCCAGAGATCAGGTGCAGCACGGGAGAAGTCCTGTAGGCAGAAGTGGGAGGAGGTAATAAGAGCTGAAGAGAGGAGAAGGTCATGTGCAGAGAGAAGATGGCGATAGGGAGTGTATTTGTAAATGAGAGATGAAATATAGGGTGGTGCAGTGTTAGTAAGGGCTCTGTAAATTAGCACCAGAATTTTTAATTTAATTATATATGCCAATGGGAGCCAGTGTAGGGATTGGCAGAGGGGATATGCAGTTCTCTTTAATTCCTTGCTGTTCATGTTTAAAAGCTATTTTTATTCTCTTGTTTTACATACTTAATGCTTTGAGCACCAGTGGGATGTGTAATGCATAGCAAATCAATACATTGCACACACCTCTGATTGAGCCTTGCATGTGCTCTACTTTTGTCTTTATACAGCTCTCTATGCTTCCTTGCTGATCGTGTTTGGAAGAGATTCTTAATTTTCTCCTTTACATGCTCAAAGAGGATTTAGGGCTCGATTCAAATGTTGGCGTTAAAACCAACGTGAAGAAAAAAACTGACTTCGCTCGTTAAGCAAGACCAGGTAACGTGAGATTCAAATCTTCGTTACCCAGAAGAGTTAACGAGCGACGGCCTACAAAACACACGAAGACTACAAAACTGGAGTCGCCAAATATTTGACCTCATCGTCGACGCCAAATACACGATAAACGCGAGAAACGTCTCCAAAAAAAACCAAACACGCGAAACGTCCAACGTGACCCAGTCCCAGCCAATCACAGCACCCCAAAGTATCAAGTTGAGTCGAATAAACTATAAATAGACCCAAAATCACCTACGCACCTTTGTCTGTTATCGAGTTCCCAAGAGCTAGATATCAGGACCCAAGGAGCGGAGGTTAGTTTTCAGAGAAAGGGAGTTTAGGCGGCACACACACAGACAGGTAGAAGGAGAGTTTGGCAGCACACAAAGCGACACAATACACTTTTGAACATACAAATACACGCATCCAAACACACATACACACATACACATAGCCCATATTTTTTTTTGTAAAACACACACACACACTTTTTATCTTTATTTTGACAGTGTGAGTCTGTGAGTGCAAGTGAGTGACAGAGAGTGAGTGAGTGAGTGAGTGTGTGAGGGCCTGAGTGAGTGCCTGGGTGTGAGTGGGTGAGAGAGATGGAGAGGAGAGGAGAGAAGAGAGGGGTGGGGAGTGTAGGAGGAGAGGAGGAGGAGATTCAGGGGGGCAACCCTGGTCAGGGTAGGGGAGGGAGAGGGAGATCTTTGGGGCGGAGGGGCAGCCACCCGAGATCAGGCACATCTAGTGCAGGGGCAGACACAGTGGGACGAGGGGTAGTCCCCCTGCACCACACACAGCCAGGGCCAGTGCAGGCAGGGCTGGGGAGCCACAGCCAGGGCTCTCAACCAACCTCTGGGGGTGAGGAGGAGGAGAGGTTAAGAGAGCCCAAATACACAGAGGAGGAAAACCTGGTCCTCTGTGAGGCTGTGGTTGCCCACTATAGATACCTCTTCCCCAAGGGGCCTAAAGCTGGCCTGTCAGCAAAGAGGAAAGCAGCCTGGAAGGAGGTTGTGGCTGCTGTGAATGCAGTGTCCTGCCGCAGCCGGTCGTTGGATTCTGTGAAGAAAAGATGGACAGACTGCAAGGCTAAGGTAAGACAGTAACATAGTAACACAGTAATCAATGTTGAGAAAAGACCTGTATACATCTAGTTCAACCCTTTTCCCATTTTTGTCTACCATTATGAAGGTGAAGAAGAAGATGGGCGAGCAGGCCTTGCACGCTGCTGGCACAGGGGGTGGTCCTTCCCTGCGGGTGGAATACAGCCAGTGGGAGGAGGCTGTGCGTAGGACCATCTCCTCCATCATGGTGTGTGGGATCCCTGGATGGAGTGACACCGGGGATGAAAGTAGCCTCCAGTCCACTGGTAAGTGCATCAAGGCCCACACACACATCACACCAATCCTGACACCCGCCAGACAGAGGCCAACACAGTGACACATGGACAGCATTCCACACCACAATTCAGTCACACAGCTTGGAGGAACGTCAAACAAGGACAGAATACATGACCAACCTAGCCTGAATGGTAATGGTCAAGTCCCTGTTGAACCCCCTTCATGCTGTCCAAAACGACATCATGCACAGCACAAAAATAATGCACAATGTCATGTGTCAGTCACAGATCCAACTGTTATGTGTATCACAATGTCATACACAGAGTGACAAAGAGGTCAGCACACAACCCCTTGAATGCCACAGGCATAAGTAATTTGTTGGTCGACGATACATTGGCTAGTCCCTTGGCACCCAATGGGTTACCAGAGAATAGCAAGGAGGGGACTTGGTGTGTTTCCTATTGTATTGTTACTGCATGTCAGGGCTAGACGTTGTACATGTAGGTAGTTAGTCTAAGTGGAATAGTCAAGGTTCAGCTTTCTGCATCATATGTAGCCTGCAGAGTGGGGATGGCCAGGGGGCATTCCCCACCATCCCCACTCTGCAGGACATATGTGATCCACAGGACTCAACCATGATGGGGGGGGGCATTCACTAGGATGTCAGAAAGAGGTGACAATGTGTACATGACAACTGCAGTGTCATCACACCTGAAATCCCTGTGTTGTTCTGTGGAGCCAGTGCACTGAGATCTAAACAACACGTGACATACCAGTGCTTAGGCTCCATAGCATAACAAACATGTGAAAAGGTAGAAACAACCTCCAATATTACATTCTAACAATGCACTTGTTTGCTGTGTGTTAGGATTTTAGCTGTCCTGGGGTGTGTTTGTGTGTCCTCCAGCTGGTTGGGTTGCTGGGTTCCACACATCATGTTGGTTGGCGCGCTTGGTGTGGTTATTCCTGCTGCCGACATCATTGACTGATTGATTGGTCTCTGTAGTCATGGGTCCTCACTGGTGCATTGCTCTGTTTAGAGGTCCTGGTGTGTTTGCTGTTGAGGCCTAGGTGTAGAATGTGCAGTGGGTTTGTGTCACTCAAGGTGTGATAGTTCAGTGTTGCTCACCACATGGATCCTGATGAATGGGGATAGCAAGGAGGTATATGCCTTGCCATCCCCATTGCTCAGGATACACATGATGACCAAATCACATCACTGCAGGTTAGTGTAATCAATGTATGTGATCACGTCAAACCTAGCAATGTGTGTTAGGATGGTAACCAATGCATTGCAAAGCAATGCAATGGATACCATCCTGCCACTCAACGGTTCGCGTGTCAATGTAATAGTCTTGCAGCACTCCTGTCATAGTTCACATTAATGATTACATCATGTCATTTCCCCACACAGCACACCAGTCAGCAGGAGAGGAGGACACAGGAGGTTCCTCCTCTGAGGAGGCCAGCACCTCCAGTGCACTACCACCACCACCACCACAGCAGCAGAGGCAGCAGCAGCAGTGGCCATCTCATGGCCCCCAAGGCCCACCGCCCCACCAGCAGCCGCAGCAGCAGCAGTGGCCACAGCATGGCCCCCAAGGCCCACCGCCCCACCAGCAGCAGTGGCCATACCATGGCCCCCAGGCTTTGCCCCACCAGCAGCCGCAACCGCAGCAGTGGCCCCAGCATGGCCCCCAGGGCCCACCTCCCACAGTCCAGCACCGGTACACTACCCTGCAGGATGTACCGACAGCCATGGGGAGGCACTGGATACCTGACATAGTGGGTATGCCACAGCATGGGCCACTGCAGGCAGCCACCAGGCCACAGCCGCAGGACACTAGCCAGTGGCCAATGGACTATGAACATTTTGGCCTCAATGGCCAGCCACAATGGCCACAGGCCCTGGTGGTGGTCACCACACCATCCCCGCCCCAACACACAACACCCCTGCAAACCATGGCAGCCACACATATGGCGGATGTGCCATCCCCAGGGGCTCACTCATCTGGGGATGCAGTGATGGGCTCCCCATGCTCCCTCCACATCCAGACCTATGGGTCCACCCCATCTCCCCCACCACCTGTGGTGGTGCCACAGGACAGCCAGAGGGCATCCCCACCACTGTCCCATTCCCCCTCCACACCACACACTCCTGACAACACCATGGTGATGGATCAGGAGTGTCTGGTACTACAAAGGAGGCAACTCAGGGTGGCCAGGAGGTGTGCACGGTCACTCAACAGGCTTGAGCAGCATATGGCACACCTCCTGGACAGCATGAGGGCACTGGAGGCCCATCACGTTACTCTCAGCAACCACCTGGTCACCCACACCAACAGGGTGACAGCTTCAATTGACCAGGTGGTTGCTTAGCTCCGTGAGAGTAACAGGCTGGAGACCATCCGCCAGGCCCAGGCCTCCAGTTCCAGTGCCTCAACCACTGCCAGCACTCCACCAGTGGCACCCCCAGCCCCCAGAACCACTAGGGCCTCACGGCATCAAGTGCAGGAAGCCACCCCTGCAGCCCCGCCCAAAGCACCCCCCAAAAAAAGAAAATAAATGTGCAGTTGTTGCTTCAGAACATATCCATGTCTGTGTTTTATTCAGGTGATACAGTTAGAGAGGCAGAGTTGTCTCCAATGCATTGCAAAGCTATGCATTGAACACAACTCATACACATCTAACATGGGTGTCAAGTAATGAGTTGTCTCCAATGCATTGCAAAGCTATGCATTGAACACAACTCATGCACGCTGAGTGGCGTCACAAGCTTTTACAGCAGGGGTGAACACACACATCACATTCAGACATGTTTGTCCAAGTTCAACTCACAGACATCTGAAAGCCGAACAACATCAGGGTGTTGTTCCATGATGTGACTTGAACTTAAACAACATGAACACATTAGAAATCTCAACAGATCAACCACATGATCACAATTAAGGGGATAGTAATGCTTAGGATGTGTCAAGACATATGTAGTTGGGTTCACCCCCCTGATTGAAAAAGGGAACTACCACTGCTGAAAGGTGTTTCATTCCAAGGTTATCCCAGCTCAAAGCTTGAAGTCATATATCAAATATCCCAGTGGCCTGAAGGTGTCAAATGGCACTGTGACTACATCATCCTATGGGGATCCATGGTGCAGGGACCGGAGCTGTCCATAGGATGGTGTAGTAACAGTGCCATTTGACACTTTCAGGCCACTGTGATATTCAATCTATGAATGTAAACTTTGAGTTGGAACAACTTTTGAATTCAACACCTGTCAGCAGTGGGAGATCACTTGTTTCACTCAGGGTGATAAACTCTACTGCATGGATTTTCAAACATTCAATGTATTACTATCATCTTTTCAAAGAACATGAAGAGGGAGAAGTAATCAATGACACATGATAGATAGTCATATACGATCATATGTTTTATTGATATCAACACTAACAAACAGATGATCCTCATGGACGTGGAGTAAACACGTCACTGGAACAAACTTCTGGACCATGTGAAATCATGGCCTGGATGCCTGTAGAGAGTGGAAACAAGATTGAAGGTGCACTATGAACACATCAGTCATGCTATTCCTTTACCATCATATTCTCTCTCTCTCTCTCTCTCTCTCTCTCTCTCTCTCATATATATATATATATATATATATATATATATATATATATATAGTGTGTTGTCCATGAACAGTCATGTGGATTATGATGGACTAATGGTAAGGTGTGTGTTATCCAGGTAATTATTTTCTGGTGTGTGGTTAGTGGTGTGATGTGTTGTAATTGGTATGTACCTGCCAGGTGTGTGTTTTATCTCCATGGACTGCTGAGGTTACATAGGTGAGCTTGATATGTTGTTGGAGTGACAGGTGTGCATGTGGTGTTGTGTGTTAACCCCTGTTGGTCGGAGGTGTTTTGGGATGGCTTATGTTGTGCTGCTTTGTGTTCCCCTGGTCCCTGTGGGGTTGCTTGATTCTTATGGTTTGTCTGTGTAGGGCGGTGGTTCCCAACCAGGGTGTCATGTGATGTTGGTGCCCCATGTGCACCAGCTCAGGATGCATCACTTTTCCCATGTTGCTATGTTCTGCACTGGTGATTGGTAATATTGACTTTATACATTTTTGGGGGAATGTGTGTATGGGACATTTGAAGCACTATTCCTCCTCATTGCCATTGACAAAGTGGTACCTGATGCTGGCCATATGTTATTTTTATTTGGGTATTCCCTTGTGCCCTCAGGGGGTGCCCTGGAAGCGGGTGGCAGGCTTGTATTTGTTGCCCGCTTCCTCCAATACCTCTCCTCTCCTCACGCGTTGGCATTGTGCCAACGCGTCTGCGAATTGTAGAATAGGTGACGCCAGGCAGGGGACAATGGCGACGTGTGGGCACAATGCCAACGCGTCTGCGAATTGTAGAATAGGCGACGCCAGGCAGGGGACAATGGCGACGCGTGAGGAGAGGAGAGGTATTGGAGGAAGCGGGCAGCAAATACAAGCCTGCCACCCGCTTCCTCCGATGTCTCTCTTGTCCCCAGCCTTTTCTTATACTGCGGGCTTCACAGCCACCCGCAGCAATGGTACTTTTATGAATGAAGGGAAGCGCTGCAGTCAGAGTGCAGCCTGCTCCTTCAATTGTATTTTAACCCTTTGAGTGCCAGAGTGGAATGCAGCGCACGGCTTTGCAATGCGTTGCTTACCACTCTGGCACTCAAAGGGTTAATAATGTCCTACTTACTGTGTCCCATTGTTATTGGTGTTTTTGCTTCACTCTGCATTGGAAGGAGAGTGGAGCAAAAATAATGATAGCAATGGGACACAGGAGGTGGGCATTACAAATGAATGAATCTAAGTCAATCTACGTTTCATAATAGTATTTAAATTATACAATGTATGAAACACACCCACTCACACACATACAGGCATACCTTGCCTATTAACCCTTTGGGTACCAGAGGGCTGGGAGACATGCTATGCAATGCTTTCCTACCTCTCTGGTAATCAAAGGGTTGATTGTGGAGTAAAAGACAGATTTGTCCACTACATGGAAGTCCATGAGGTGGATGTGGATGGGGTTAGTATGTCCCATATATGCAATATATGTGACATATTAAGGGGGGGGAGGGGGCATTGTGTAGTGCTTGGTGTACTAGTTTTCTTTATTGTAACCCTTTGAATGCCACAGGGGTGAGCAGTGCACATCCCTATGGCATTCAAAGCTGTCCATGGTGCTGAAAGCCATCTCTGTGTTCCCCTAGTAGCTGGGTAGGGAAAAGCACAGAGAATGCTGTTCAGAACTGGCGACAATGGTTTTTTTACACTGCCTCCTGTGCTATTCTCCAAAAAAAATAGGCGTTAGATTTCTGGAGTGAAATGTTGCAATTTAACGAGCGTTAGCCCAACATTTGAATCGCTTTTGTCGTTGCTTGTACATTATCCTCTATGGGTGAGATCTTGCTGTTCTGGCGACGGGCGACGTCTGTTTCAGAACTGGTGTCGCTTGTTTCTAGTAGAACATTTGCATTGCTCAGTTGACGTTAAAAGCAGCGTCGCCAGTTTTTTTGGCGACGCCAACATTTGAATCGAGCCCTTAACTCTTTATAATGACTTGTCTAAATGTGAAAGAGCTTTCAAAATAACCAATATTTCATGTTAGACATTCTTTACTTAAAACAATACATCACACAATATTTAGCATTATTTATTTGTCAGTTTATGCAAATAAGCTAGTATGTTCTGGTAGAAAGATGCAGTTGGTAGGGAGAGTGGAATGTTAGTATCTGGCACACCTGGCTGTCCCAGCCAATACTGCTTAATTTGCATAAATTTGCATAAATATATATCATAAAATATTGTTTTAAAAAAGAATGGTTAATAAAACATGTAGGTAGTTTTGAAAACTCTTTTAAAATACCACAAATCAACACAAAGTTATGTTGTGTGGGATTTTGAGTGAAATTTTTAACGAATTTTAAAGCAGCAATAAACTTTTTATGGAAAAAAACAAACAAAACAAAAAAAGGAAGCCTTTTTCTGTTGAATAAAATAATGGTACTCCCACTGCTGGAAGATGCATCCTTCAAGATTTACTATAGATTAAAAGGCTGGATATTGATATTTTCATTATCATCTAGTGGCCAGATTTTATATAATAAGTGTACTGTATTCTATTGGAAATGTACTGTATTCTATTGGAAAGGTGAGTCACTGACAACAGTTCTCCATAGACTGTTATAGTAATGCTGTGTCACTTCCTGTCAGTTTGAACATAAAGGAAGTAAGCTTCTTAGATCTACCTTTGCCAGAGAGTATATCAATTTTGCATTGTTATAATCAGTGCCTACCCACTTATAACAGAGGTTGTGACGGAATGGTTGTCACCCTGAGAATGAAATGTGTTTTCAGTGATCTTCATTGTCTTCACATGTTCCCAGTACTGAAAACAGGACCAGTCTGGAGTTGGACTGGTGTGCTTTCTAAAGGAGTACTGGGAAAGCTGGGACTGATGATTGCCCTCACCGGAAAAGTTAGAGTGAGTGGGCACTGAAGTTGCCAGATGCGGCTTTCAGCTGTGGGCTGTAAGTAAAGGAGGCTGCAGTCACAGAAAGTACACTGATGTTTCCATAACAAGGATGGTGGCCATGAAGCTAAACTTCAGTGGCTATGGCCAAGAATAAGGAAAGTGACTGTGAATAATCTCTTAGGATGCCTTCTCCAAATCCTCTGTCAGGACTAAAAGATACAAAGAAACCTCATGCAATCCAGCACCATGTGTAATGGGAGGGGTGCCCACTTTTGCCTCTAGTGGGGCTATGTGTAAGCTCCAGTATAAATCTAAAATGGACTATGAGTATTATGTGGAACCTCTGGCAATCTGTACAACTTTACTGGCATATCAAGAAGAGAATAGCAGAAGTGTGTAGTTTTTATGCTTTACACCTGTTTGTTTGCCTGTAATTGTTGTCCTATGTTTGTGTTCCATGACCTCTCTAACAAATGCAGTTTTATTATCTTTTTTGCTTGGGTGGATAAATCGCTTAACCCTCGGTCTACCAAGCAATAACCCCTGTACCCCGTCACAAGGTTTTTATAAAAGAAATGTACTATGCTTTAAGTCTAGCATTTTTTGCTCATAAACATGAACATTTTCAACACACAGCTAAGATTTCCCATCCATACGAATAGAGCGTTTAACCCACTATATGTAAGGGAGGTCTTCAGTCTCCAATGCTCTGGAGACTTTTCACATATTCACGTGTTTAATATCCACATTTAAATCAATGGGAATGTGTATTTCTTCCCTATGATACCGTTGGTTTGCCCTGGAATTGCTCCACTTTGGCTGACTACCCGCTACGCGTATGACCTTTGGCTTGTTTGACTATCCGCTCTGTTGTTGACCTGGGGCTCTGTCCACTGCGTATCCAGCATAGCAACGCTTCAGTGGACATCCTTCCTGGTGCAAACCTGTGTCTCTGGCTGACGACCCACTCTGTGCATGACCTCTGGCTAGTCTGACCACCCAATCTGGCGCTGACCTGTGGCTCTGTCTACTACCTTGTGCGTGGCCTTCCGTTTAGTAGATAACCAATCTGGTGCAGGCTTGTGGCTCTGGCAGACTCATTCATGTTGCCTCCCTAGTTGTCGGCTCTCCCAGGTTAGGACCTGGGACCTTGGTTACCCCTATCTCTGTCTGGCTGCTCCCAGGTGTGGACCTGAGGTATTGCAGGCTCTCCTGTTCCTTGTTGGGACATGGTATCTGAGTATCACACGGTAGCAGGCTTCTATTCCTGGTAGCCATCTCTTGCTCCGTTGTATGCTGCTCTTCATCTTGCATATTGATTTACTGTCTTGTAATATTTCTGTATATTTACTGACTTAATAAAGTTGGTGTTACCTTCAGTACTTGTCCTGTGATTCCTTGCTGGGACCGTGACACTTTCATAGATTTTAGCAATGTTTTCCCTTTAAACAGATTCTTTTGATTAGCTCTATCCATACAAAGATCTGTACCTGATCCACTAGGGGGCACTACTCTCACTATACCCCTTGTCCAGAACCCGCTAAGGACACATGACAATTTGCTGACAGTTTAATAGTAATGATGGACCCTCCCTTCCAGCATCTTAGCATATTCTGTGGGATGGAATCTCCTCAGATTCCGCTTGATGCCCTACTTGTGATTCTCCTCCACCACACTGGCATGTGTGGTCAGTGCAACACACAGTGTGTAATGGGTGGAGTAGAACTGCCACATCCTAATATCAACAGAGTGGCTATCATTTGGAAGGGGGAGGTAACGATGAATGTCTGAAAGCAGGCACAGCACCAGTGGCAGCAGGGGTAGCATGTCTGACAGCAGGCACAGAATTGGTGGCAGAAGGTTCAGCACTGGCAGCAGGCACAGTACTGGTTGCAGTAGTTTCAGCACTGGCAGCAGGAAGAGCACTGGTGGCAGCAGGGGCAGCATGTCTGACAGCAGGCACAGTACTGGTGGCAGCAGACACAGCACTGGTAGCAGCAGGGGCAGCACTGGCAGCAGGCAAGCACTGGAGACAGCAGGGGCAGCATGTCTACCAGCAGGCTCAGCACTGAACTCTGTGTTCCCTATACTTAAACCCTCTCATAATTAAGTAAGGCCTGCACACATTTATTCATATTGAACAGTATATCATTTCCACATCTATTGTTACAAGGAGGGTTTCAGGGGTAAATGTCATGTCATTCAACCTCCAAATTGTATCAAATGTATTCTGTATACCCAAGGGTAATGTATCCAGTAAAGGTTGTAACATTTTGTCCACATATTGGCTTATATGTTCAGACAACCTTCTCTTCCCCAAATGACACTAGAGGTCTGCCATGGGATTTTGACAGACTCTTTGAGTGTTAGGGATAACATGGTAGATTTTTTGTAGTGCTCTAATCAGCATCTTCCACACTTTCATATGGGTCCTTCTTTAATAGGTGTCATTTTAATTCCCTTCTATTCAGTACTCTCTTTCATAACAATAAAGCCTAGATTCCACTGCAACCAATTAGCACTTTGGGAGCTACAAAAGCCAATTTGACTGGATTTTCTCACTTCAGCAATTATATTAAGGCTGTAAGTATTTCCACTAATTTTGTTTGAATTACAGAGTAGGAAATAAACACTTTAGACCTTAAAGGGGATAGTAACATTTCACAAAAACAGCAGCTCCAATTAATCTTCATAGTATTTGGGCAGTGGAGAGTGTTATTTCAAAACTGTCAGAGTTGTAATCAGGGCCGGTGCAAGGATTTTTGTCTACACAGGCAAAAGTGCATTTTGATGCCCCCCCTGCAGCTAACCCCCCCCCCCCAGGGTTGCCACCTTTTCCTCAAAAATATACTGACCATAGTTGTGGGTCAGTGAGGGCAGAGCCACAAAAGGGGCAGAACCACTCAATGTTGCAAGTTGATGAAGCCGGGGCTGCACTGTGAGCCCCTGTGTGCCATGTCCCCACCAGAGCAATACAGTTATATGTCACACCAGAGTAATACGGTTATATGTCACCAGCACAGCAATACAGTTATATGTCACCATACATATATATGTCATATATATACAGTTATATGTCAACGTTTCGGTTCCCACTGGAACCTTTCTCAAGACCATGGTCTTGAGAAAGGTTCCAGTGGGAACCGAAACGTTGACAATTTTTAATCGCAATAAAGAAACCTAATAAAATACCTACTGGTGCTGCCTTATTTCCAACCTTTATATATATATATATATATATATATATAAAAGAATAAGCCTCATTGCATAATTTATGGTACCTCACACACAGAATATAACTTATGTCTCCTCAGAAAACAAACACACATTGAACAGAATGCCTCATTACATAATTTATGTCTCATTAGGAGACACAACTCCCATTGGGTGATTCAATGGTGACATTACTGCTCTCATTGGGTGATTCAGTGGGGGCATGTTTATCATACAGGGAGTTGGCCCGCCCCCTCCAGCCCGCCCACCACTATCCAAATGACAAAAACAATATAGCTGCCACTCGCTCCTGAAGTAGGGGATATCAATAACTTCTCCTGGTCCACTCACACTCTCACTCAGGATCAACACCCCACAAACACACTGTTTCACCTCCCACAGATAACTGTAACCTTCCATACACACTTTGTCACCTCCCACAGATAACTGTAACCCTCCATACACACTGTGTCACCTCCCACAGATAACTGTAACCCTCCATACACTCTGTTTCAGTACAAGGGTGTAATGCTTCCATAAAATACAAACTCAGGGATAAACTTAATAGCAACTCTTTTATTGAACCCTTTCAGTGCCAGAGGGGTACACAACACATTGCTATATTGTTATATTGCTATGTTACCTCAGCTTAAGTAAGGTGTTACTGTTCCCATTGGGTGATTCAATGGAGGAGTGATTTAAATTATTCAGGGAGTTGGCCTGCCCCAACTATCCAGCCCGCCCACCACTATCCAAGTAACTGAAAAAACAAAATGGATGCCACTCGCTCCTACACCACAGACACAAACACATCAGACAAATAACACACACTCACACACACTCAATCACACACTCACACTCTCACACACACTCAGTCATACACACTGAATCAAACACACTCAATCATACAATAATTCACACACTCACACTCTCTCACACTCAATCACACACTCTCTCACTCACACTCATATACCCTCTCACTCACACTCTCTCACACACTCTCACTCAATCACACTCTCTCACTCACACTCTCTCACTCTCATACACCCTCTCACTCACACTCTCTCACTGACACTCTCACTCAATTACACACACTCACTAACACACTCACGCAATCACTCACTCTCGCACTCACTCACACCCTGGGAGCCAGCACGATCCACCTTCCACCATAGTCTCACTCACACTCACTCATACCTCGGGAGCCAGCACGATCCACCTTCTGCCATAGTATTCGCAATTCCCACATGCATTTCAACTACATGTATGAATGCCACTCACTCACACTCACACACACTCACTCACACCCCGGGAGCCAGCACGATCCACCTTCCACCATAGTATGCGCAATTACCACATGCATTTCAACTATATGAATGAATGCCACAGTGGAGGCATAAGTACAAACACAAACTCATTACAATGACACATAAGTCACCCCTTTATGACTCACTTCTGTGTGTGCACGTGTGCCTCTGTGTGTGCCTGTGTGTTCCTCACTGTGTGTGTTGCATGTCTGTATCACAGTCTATGTGTCTGCATGTTGTGCATTGCAAGTATGTATGTATGACTGTGTCGATCTTTATTCATCTCAGTGAATGCGAGTACATTTGCTTGTGTGTCTCTGTGTGTGTTTGTCTGGCATCCGTGTGTGTGCGCATTAATTTCCTATATATCCTGACGGGCAACGCCGTCCCACATTGCTAGTATATATATATATATATATATATATATATAGCACTCTCACTTAAAGGGGATGTATCACCTTACCAAAAGTTTCCCTTAATCTGTTTGTTTTAGATATTGCTTGTTTTAGACATTGTTTTTTGTTTTTTTTTAATGCTATAGAAATGCAGTTTGAGAGATTTCTTTTACCCCCTTGGTGTCTTCTCTTCATTCTGATTGTGAAGGCGCTTGCCGACGAGAATACAGGAGATATCCTCCTCCATGCTGGTTTGTCTGTAAGCTGCAGCACTTTCATTGGATAGATATCAATCACTGCCAATGAAAGTGCTGCAGCTTACAGACAGACCAGCGTGGAGGAGGATCTCTCCAGTATTCTTGTCGGCAAGCGTCTTGACAATCAGAATGAGGAGACGGCATCAATGGGGAAAAAGAAATCTCTCAAACTGCATTTCTATAGCATTTAAAAAAAAATAAATAAACAACAACACAGCATTGTTACAATATCTAAAAGAAACAGATTAAGGGAAACTTTTGGTAAGGTGATACATCCCCTTTAAACAGAGACAATCTGGGTGCTGAAGTTGAGTGTACCAAAAAGATTAAATCAACCAGCACTCACACGGTTAAGTTCAAATAAAACAGTGTTTAATGTGGTGTGTCAACGTTTCAGTGTAGCCATGTGCTGATGAAAGTGCTGGTTGATTTCATTTTGGTATATATATATATATATATATATATATATATATATATGATTGATTCCCCCCTTTTGCCTCTTTTCCCTCTCTTGATTCCCACCTTTTGCTTCGTTCTCCCCCTGTTGACTCTTAAGCCACCTCCCTTTGCCTTTTTCTCTCCCTTTTGATCCTCCTTTCTCCCCCTCCTTGACTCTTGATCCCCCCTTTTGCCTCTCTCTCCCCTTCTTGACTCTTGATCCCACCCTTTTGCCTCTTTCTCCCCCTCCTGATTACCCTCCTTTTGCCTCATGATCCCCCCTCAATTTGCCTATTTTTTCCCCCCTCTTGACCCCCTCTGCCTCTTTCACCAGCTCTTGATGTCTCCTCTTGCCAAGTTGCCTCTCTTTACCCCTCTTGATCTTCCTTTTGCCATTCTCCCCTCTTGATCCCCCATTTTGCCATTCTCCCCCTCTTGACCCCCCTCCTTTTGTCTTTTTCTCCCCTCCCCCATTTCCCCCTCTCTTGATCCCCCATTGCCTCTTTCTCCCCCTCATTGACTCTTGATCCCCCCCTTTGCCTCTCTCTCCCCTTCTTGACTCTTGATCCCATCCTTCCTTTTGCCTTTTGGTCCCCCCCTCCTTTTGCCTCCTGATCCTTCCTCCTTTTGCCTCTTTTTTTCTCCCATTTGCCTCTTTTTCTCCCTCTTAACCCCCCTCTGCCTCTCACCTGCTCTCAATGCCCTTCTTGATTCCCCTCCTTTTGCCTTTTTCTCCCTCTGACCTCTTTACCTACCCCTTTTGATCCCCCTTTTGCCTTTCTCCCCCTTACCTCTCTTTATCCCTCTTGAATGATCCCCCTTTTGCCTTTCTCCCCGTCTTGATCGACCCTTTTCTTGTTTTCCCCTCTTCCCTGTGACCTCACTGTGTCTGGCGACTGGCCGGCGTGACTGGCGTCTGCTGACTGACTCTGCTCCCGCCGACCTCCAGCTCAGATCAGCTCTTTAGTCTCCGTGCCGGTGTTTAAGTTAGGTACGGCCACCGGCCAGCCTACCTGGTGCGCAGCAGACGCAGTGCTCATCACTGGGTACCCGGCCTGCCCCCACTCACTAGACGCCGCCCGGCACCAACAGTTCCTGTCACCTTGCGGATACATTTAATTGGACTGGAAAATGGAAAAAAAAAAATTCTCCCCATTTTGGCGCCCCTACGCTGCGGCGCCCTAAGGCAGCTGCCTAAGCTGCCTTATGCTAGCGCCGGCCCTGGTTGTAGTTCAAGTGTAATTGAATGATAAAGTATCCTCCCGTCCCTTTTACCTGGTGTAAGCTGCCTCCCTTCAGATGTGGAATCTTGTCTCTTGACCGGACAGATCACAGCAAGGGACAATCTTTTTACTGTGATCATAAGGAAAACTTTGCCCCACCTTGACAGGTTTTTCCATTTTTTTTTTATGCTCACTGAAGATTTTCCCTCTCTGTGATCCATCCGGACAGTCTTGTTGCTCTGAGGTGAGCAGTGTTACATCACTAAAAGGGGCGGGAGGGGGATACTTTATCATTCAATTACTCTTGTACTACAACTCTGACAGTATTGGAATAACACTTTCCATGGCCCAAATACCATGAAGATTAATTGGAGCTGATTGTATTGTGAAACATTACTATCCCTTTAAAACAAATTCCCAGGATGTTTATCAAAATGTTATGCAGCTGTCACCACATTACACCAAAAGACTTTTTCTAAACCTGACATTTATCTATATATATATATATATATATATATATATATATATTTTTTTTTTTTTTTTTTTTTTTTTTTTTTTAATTATTTATTTATTTTTTTCATTTGGCAGCTCCAACCTCTTAAAGGAACCTTCTTTTAAGCAGTTCAAGTGCAGGTTCCTATTAATTACAATAATGATTTCAACACCTTGGGGGGGGGAAATGCATTAAGGTTTGATAAGGGCTTAGGATTGTGATGTTGTCTCCAATCAGTGACAATATGCACTAAGATGTCTTAGCCATCTTATCCCCATTAGTCACCAATAAATCCTCATAACCAATGTTGTTCATGTGGATGAACTAGATGAAAAAAAGCATAAAAGCTGTACGTTTCACAAAAAAAGATTCCGCTCTGCGAAAAGTCCCATTTTTTCCCCTGTTTTGTTATTGAGGTGAAAACTTTCATTCATTCCTACTCCATATTGCAGACTTCATGGATTGAGGGGTTGCTGAGGAAATAACTACTGGTGCCAAACGTACTGCACTTCCAACATCAGCAGAAACTCTTCATAGATAGGTTTGTGGATGTTGATGACCTATGTTGCCAAATACTCAACAGTATTGTTTGGGTGTTGGAATTGGAAGTGGTGACAATGCTGATGATGACTGACAGATTAATTGTGTATTTTTAAGCACCCTTACTTATCCAGATCCAGACTTTATAATTGATTTCTCAGTTTATAAACAGCTATTTTTTGACTATATCATCTCTCTCAATCTCAACTTCATCTGTATCTAAAGAAGAGGAGGATGCTGAAGGGATATATACTAGATCAACATCAATAATTAGGCAATCCTCTATGGTATGTCCACCCACGCCAATGGGGTATACTTTTTCTCAGGCTGTCACTAAGTACTGTGTTCAAAGATTTTAGAGTTTTTGAAGTGATTGAAGTTTTAAAAAAAAGTATACGATTTTCCTATAGTGCTGCTTTCTGGAAACAAATTGTAAGTTACAATGTGTGGGTAATTTTTTGCAATAAAATATATACTTTCCAAAATGGAATGTCTTGCTTACCATTCCTTTATTCTTTAATGGATAAAGACATTTTAGAAGAGGCAGGTTACTTAAATAAAATAAAGTGGCGGGTAGTGGTGGAAATGTAAAAATTATTTGTTTTTCCTATAGTGCCAACATATGGAAATATTTGTGCACACCAGAGTGGAGTAGACGGAAAAAACCCTCATTTGATGCAGGGAAATGTCTGCTTTCCAAAACGATATGACATGCATAGCTTTTTTCAAATATTTTATGATCATGATCCTTTTAGGGACAGAAGGTAATTTCAAGAAAGAAAATGCCAGGTACAGGTAAGTGATTGTCACAGTTTTCAAGACACTCAGACCAGTAGGTGAAATAAAATGCAGTTTTATTAAGAACAAAATAAAGGACAAAGATCGCCCCCTATAGGCAGCACTGCATAGCAGCAGGAAGGCAATAGTGTGACCAATATACAAGTATAGCATAAAATAGCACAGGCAATTGACAGATACAGAGTACAAAGATACAAGGGTTAATGGAATAATCAGTCCTCAGTTGTGATGTTAGGCACGCCCAAGGTGATAAAGGCAGTGAATGGTGGAGGGACTCAACACCAAAAGTTTGTGATACTGAGAAAACTGTCCAGCAAAGAAGAACCTGCCACCCAGAACCTGCTGCACTTGAATGGTAGCCCCCATGGGCGTATTAACGGAGCAAGTAGACTGCCAGAGCTTGAGCCAATAGCCCCCACGGGCGTAACGGAAGTACCTGGATTGCAAGAGCTTGAGCCAATAGCCCCCACGGGCGTAATGGAAGCAACTGAATTGCAAGAGCTTGAGCCAATAGCCCCCACGGGCGTAATGGAAGGAACTGGATTGCAAGAGCTTGAGCCAATAGCCCCCACGGGCATAATGGAAGCAACTGAATTGCAAGAGCTTGAGCCAATAGCCCCCATGGGCGTAACCACAGACACGTGCACAGTAGCAGCCAGAGTCGTGCGCCTACCGGACGCGGTAACGAACTTACTGTACTGCAAGGAGAGGAACGGCTCAGCACCAAAGCAACACTCTGTACTAGACTGAAGGCTCAGAATGGGACACAGCTCTGCACGGGTAAACAGCTCGATAGTTGGAACACAGCTCTGCACGGGTTAACAGCTCTATAGTTGGAACACAGCTCTGCACGGGTTAACAGCCCAATAGTTGGAACACAGCTCTGCATGGGTTAACGGCTCGATAGTTGGAACACAGCTCTGCAGGAAGTGGCTCAGAAGCAGGATCTAGCACAGCACAGGTTAACCACTGCAGCCGCTCAGGACAGTAACTGTGGACAGTCAAAATGTCGCCAAGGCGACAGAGGCGGCTGGAACGTAGGCTGGGCAAGAGTAACTGGTGCAGGTCATGGAGCAGGAACGTCAAGAAGCCGGGTCGAATCACGGAGCAGGTTCTCAGACAAGCCAGGTCGAATCACGGAGCAGGTTCTCAGAAAAGCCGGATCAGGATACAAGCAGGAACGTCAGCCAGGCCGGGTCAAATCACGGAGCAGGTTCTCAGACAAGCCGGATCAGGAAATGAGCAGGAACGTCAGCCAGGCCGGGTCAAATCACGGAGCAGGAACACAGGAACGTAGTCAGAGTAAGCCAAGTCGGTACACCTGAAATCAAGAACGCAGGAACACAGCACAGCAAAACTGGCTCGGGAACACCACGAAAGGGCACCTGACAGGTGCCACTGGCCCAGTATAAAAAGGTCACCAGGGGCGGGCCAAACAGGCTCAACCAATCGAAGCGCAGCACAAGCGAGAGTGACATGAAGGGAGAAACTGCACCGTGATAGTGATCCTGGCACCCTTACATTATGTCTACCCATACCACTGGGATAGCATTTTTTTGGGGGGTGGGGGCTTCCCTGGAGGAAACGATTGACCAAATTCCACCACTCAGAGCCTTATATGTACATCATATATCATATCAACCCTCTACCAATATATACATATTGATGTATATTCCAGTGCGTTTTGTCACATATACCTTTCACAATTTTATTTTTTCAACTTTGAACCAATATTTTGCTGTCCTTTTCCAGATGAGCACTCGAAAACCTGTCTACAGTAATCCAGGTGATATCTTACAGATGATTTATAGAGTGGAAGCAGGGGAATGCTACAGTTTTGATCCATATGTGAAAAAGCCTTCATTATTTAGCTACCATTTTATGACTTTAATCTTATTACACCTCCTTTAGTTATCTTCCATTCATAAATATACCTAACAAATGCTTTATCACCCTTTTTTTTACAGAAGTGGTTAGTTTCTTTACTGTTTGGAACTTGGCATATCTTATTATATGCTTAGGCTCATTCCTTAATCTACTCAATTTTCCTCTCAGTCTGCCAGAGGAGATCTTAAGATCATGTTTAAGATCATGGGTCTTTAAAGTTTTCCTACTAAAATAGTTTTCCATTTCTGTAAGCCAAAGAACAACACTTTAATAGTCATGGGGGGTGTGGGTGAGGCACTAGGGTGTGATAAAACTGTGATAACTTCTCCGTTGATATCACCAATTCCTATGTTATTCTATGGAGCCTATGCACTAAGATATCTCAAACTTTATGTATCGTAGTGCATTGGCTCTATAAAATAACATAGGAACTAGGGAGATTATCTCTAGGGAGAAATTATCTCAGTTTTATAACTGCATTTTCAAACTGTGATGGAACCCTCCCTAACTGGACAGACTGTGGACTCCATTCATGGGGAAGCTCCTTTCTCAGCTTCCCAGTCCCCTCTTGGGTCTAGGTCACCCTGTGCTTATTGGGGCCGGAAGGTGACAAGGAGACCCAGCCTGGCCTGCCCAATCCAGTCCTCTACAGCTAGGGGTGGAGCACTGTCACAGGAATAGGACTGCAAAGACTCATTGTGGGGAAAAAACATTTTGTTTGCATTTACCCCTTGCTGGAGAAACTGTTGTAACAGATTCCTAAATGTTACATGGAGGCCTTTTCAGGCCTGGAACAAAACCCTTTTGTGTTTCATATGTACCTTTCCATTGTATGTGAACAAGCCCCATTGTGTTTCATATTTATATTCCCATTGTATTCATTGTACTCAATGTTTCTACACTATTGAGTCTTCCCCAACCCATTGATCCTTTGTAAAGATATGTATTCCCATTGTACTATTGTCCTCCAGTTATGTATAAAACATCTCCTGTTTTGAAATAAAACTCAGTTCTTGTGTTACCTCTATACTGGTGTTTCCTGGTGCTTGGGGTAAGCTTGCTGTATCCAGAGTGCATTCACCCTACACTGAGTCTTGCCTAAGTGACAGGGAGAATGGAGCTACGATCCTGGTTCCTGGCTGGTGGAATTCCTGAGTGTCTTCCTGGGCTAAGGAAGCACAGTTTTGGCAGTTTTGAGCTACTCTGTCTGAGTATGGGTATCCGTCACACACATACCTTAGTGCTTAGTCCTCCCAGATCATCTATTCCCCTTTTGTTCCTCTAATAACCATAGATAACTGTCATACCTCATATCAATATTGGTTTCTTAGTATACCTGTATACTCCTCACATAAGTGTAAGACTGGATCCATATATGTAGGAGTGAGTGTAAGAAGTCCTTTATAAATTAAAACATCTCTCAATGACCCCGTGAACCCTTCCAATTTTTTCCTTTTTTATCTTTTGGGTTTGGCCTTTACCTTCCCATAATGGTGTGTTATTGTGTAGTAAGGTGTTGACTGAATCCCAGAGCAATAAAAGTAACAAATGTATAACCCATCTTGATATTGCATAACCAAAAATGAAGGGGTATACACACATCTCAAGTGAAATCCAAATAGAAAAAAAAGGTGTAAGCAATTTATTGGTGTTAATAAATATGTGTAGAATCCAAATCTAAACACAGCAATCCATTCAAATTAGCTAGTAAAATAAAACTTACAAATAATTGATTAATGACTGTAACTCAGCATAGTGCAATCAGCAGTCACTAGCAGATAGAGTCCGTATGAGTAAATTGTAGAGAACTTCACATTCAATCAAACATTATGTAAAGCCAAGTACCAATTATGGATGATTTTCAATTCAAAGGCAAAGTTGAATTGTAGTAGATTTAGGTGTCACAGTTGATTTTTAGCAGGTCTCTTCCAGCAAAGTCTTAGACTCCAGGGCACAGGATACTGATATCTGTTTTAGTAGCAGAGTATGTCTGGCAATGTGTGGGGGTCACTTCACCTTTGCCATGTGCTGGGAATGGCAAGCGGGAAACAGAGGGTATTCATATAGGACAGAAAGGCTAATTGGAGATACCGGGACAAGGACAGTTCATGGGAATACATATAGGATATTCTTGATGAGCATGATGTAGTCATGGTGACATAGGTGTATTTGAGGTGTATTTACAAGGATGAGATGTTGAAGACACCTCACTACCAAGAGAAATATTTGAGTCCAGTTTACTACTATATTGCCAAACTGAATATTTGATCGAAGGTTAGTACATCTCCAGTCGCCACCATAAGTGTTTAGCGCATGTATTGGTCACATCTCTCCTGTCCTGACACTTACTTTAAGTCATACTGTGCAGCTGTCATCAGTATGTCTGTTAGGTCTCACATGTGACAGGCATCAGTTAACAAATGTATTTTACCAACTCATTCTGCAGGTTTCATCAGGGGTTGAGTCCATTCATTTATACTTATGCTCACATTTTACTGAGGTTCTGAAATATGTAACATAACTGCATATTAATAAGTGCAAAAATATATACTATGTCCTTTTTTATGAAACATATTCCATTTGTATTCCATATTACGCATCTTGGATTTATCACACCCTAATTGGAACTTGTTTATTATACAGCTGCAATATAACTTAATCTATGAATTTAATTTCATCTAGCTTTTAAGAGGTTAAAATGTGAAATGCAGGACAGCATTAGAGATTGCCATGGGGTGGCTCCTTTTGGGTCCTGCTACATTGACTGTCTTGCCCCAGAGGGATAGTGTGGGGAATATTGTCTTGCACCATTTGTATCACAAGGTCACGGCACCCATATGTTTGATGTACTTAACTCAGTAATGGACATGGGAATATTGATAAATCAAGAGACATCTAGAAAACTGAGTTCTCTCCGACTGTTTACTGCATCAATATATATGAATCTTAACCCATGTTTGTCCCACTTTCTTATCGCTTAAATGGCTATGGTCTTGATTTTAATACGTGAAAATTCAATAGAAAGTTTACAAATAAAAATGTGAAATGCAATGGAAATTACATTTTTCAGCACTTCTTGATTTGTTTTTAAAAACAGGTATTATTTTGGCTTACTGAAAAACTGCAACTTTTGATAAAACATGTCCAACACTATATTTGTTGAAAAAAATAAAAAGTGAAGTTAAAAAGGAAAAGGCAAACTTTTAATTTACGCAGTAAGGTTGAAATAGTCATCGAGGAAGATATGAATAGTATAACTAAAAATATTTATGGGTTTCTGAAAAGGGATATCCAGTGACACTCTTGCTTTCAGAGCAGACTAGTAGATGGATTTGGGATTATTACTGTATCACAATGGTATTGGACATCTACAAAAATAAAAAATAATGAAAGGATTTAAGCAGTGAAAAATGTAATAAATATACTGATAGAACTGCATGGCCTGAATCTTGCATCTAAGAAAGGAAATTGCCTAGAGGTATAATAGTTATCTGTCAAATTCTTGACTTCTCTACTGAGACTTTCAGTTTAAGTGAGTTTGTTACTATGATAATGTAGCATGTGACATTCACTGATTCAAATACTAAGAGCAGGATTTAAAGGGAATATTGTTAATTGCTTATTAGCACTGCATACTTTAATAGCATTGGGCTTGCACTGCTGAAATTTGCTGCCTCACTTATATCATTAACATTAAATAGCAACTGGAGTGCTTGTATAAACTCAAAAAATTAAGTGTAAAATACACTGATAAATAACTCTGCATGTCAAAATAAGGGCAGACAACCAGGGCACCAACTGGACAAGACAAGAGGAAGGGTCCCTTACATGTGAGCCATGTACATTATATCTATGGCCAATACTCTGGGAGTTTACCCACCTAATTTATCTTGGAAATGTTGTTACCTCTGTAACCTCAGATTTAGGGTAAGGGGCTAATTTGTTGTGAATAGCCTGAGGAATCATTAATTGCTGAAGATAGTTATGGACTTGTGTATAAGTGGAGGATTCTCATGTATCCATGCAGAAAATCGGTCTACCTGTAACCAGTACATACTCAAAAAATAATGTATCTTGGCTATTCCAGATGAGTTCAGGATTTGCATGTGGTGCATGGAAAGGTTCAATGGATTTTCTAGTCCTCTTCCAAAATAAGAGAAAATAAGAGAGTGCTTTCCACTTCATTCTATAATTTGATTTTGTATTGCTGGGGTAATGTTCAGTTCCTGTATTCGGTGTAGAGATCAATTCAACCATATATCAAAGTATTTTACAAATTTTTTAGTTTGCTTTATGCAAATATATTTTACATTCTATGATATTAGGAATCTGGAGTGGGAGAAGTTCAGCCTTTGTAGGGTTGATCTTAAATCCAGAGAAGCTGACAAATGTTCTAATAAAGTTGATTATGAGACCTCCTCTCTTGTTTATTTATTCCCAGTAGAATATAATTTACAAACATAACCAATTTCTTTTGACTACCCGTGACCTGAATTGTTCTAAATTGTGGGAGTTGGAATAAGGATATCTGCAGTGGTTCAATAGCAATGTTAAATAAGTATGGTTCAAGCCATTCTTAAAGGGATAGTAATACTCTGTTTTATCTTTATTTTATTTTGTAGGCATTAAAAAAAACATGAAGAACGATATAAGTCTTATCTCTCAAACCTTTATGGTTTAAGAGATATTCAACAGCACAATATCCCCCCCCGTTCAGCCAGATCAGAAGGGAGATGCCCAGGTAGACTTCAGAGAGGGACAATCTTCAATTAAGATAAGGGAAAAAGCTGAAAAACGTGTCAAGGGGGGGAAGGGCTTTCATTGTTTTCATACAAAGAAGGTTGTCCCCTGCTCAGACTCACATCTGAGAAGAGATGGCTTACACTAGGAAAAAGGGGCGGGAGGGGGAAACTTTGCTTGTGAATCTCTCTTAAACCATAAAGGTTTGAGAGATAAGACTTTTATCGTTCTTCATGTTTTTTTATTGCCTACAAAATAAAATAAAGATAAAACGAAGTATTACTATCCCTTTAAGACTGAGTGGTTCAGATATGATTCCAGAAGCAAGGATCCTTGCTTGTGGTTTTCTGTAAATGAATTGAACTGGGGCACCTGGACAATTATCTTCCTGATATTTCTAGTGCCTGATCTAACTTTACTGTATCTCATACTGTATGTTCATCAATAACTTTATATCCTGATTTAGAAGGGATATTGGCCTAAAAAAAGGCCAGGTTCAGAGTGTCTTTACGCTCCTTGTGAATGACACTTATAAAACATTAAAGTACAGGTAACCCTCACAATGTAAACATTTATTGAAAGAGTTCAGTATATTGATGGAAGGTGTTTTCAATAATTTTAAGCTATTGGAAGTTAGTCCATCAAGGTCTGGGGCCTTGCCTTTCTTTAAATATTTCATGTTACCTCTTTAAGGGATATATATCTATTCAGATGAAGCAATTTCTCATCAGCTTTGAGTATGAGCAAAAGAATTAAAAAGGCAGATATCTCAACCACCTTAGAGAGTGTAAATACATATACATTTCTTGAATTACACTGTATATTTTATCCAGGGAGAAATTAGTTTGATTAAAGAGTTCTTTCAAGGCTGCAATATGATTTACATTTCGAATGCTTCTAGGTATCATAGATGATATCCTAGAAAATGTCCTAATTTTTGATTTAATGTTGTAGAAAAAGAAGGATTTTTGGTGATTATGTAATAGTGTTTCAAATTTTCATAGCCAGGATGTGTATTGTTTCTTAACGTTTGTAAAAGCTAGCTTGGTTGAGCCTGTTTATTTATTTATTTATTTTTGTCCCTCATTGCGATCTGGTTAAGTAATCAGCTTTAACATCTGAAGGAAGCAGCATGATGTAGGGAAAAGGGTCAGTATGAGGACAATGATCTGGACACTTAGAAAGGTACAGTAAATAATAAAAAAGTATCATGAATAATCAAACTTAACATAATATGCACACATTTCTATCTCTTAAAGCATTTTGCTGAGGGAACAAATAGTAATATGTAAAGATTGTAAACAGACTTTTCATGAAGGGCCGCCCATCCAGCAGGAAAGGAGTTAGCCACATTTTCAATCAACTTACTGATGAGGGATGATTGAGGGTAGTAGGTGAGGAAAGAAGTATAGCAGGGGGAAATTATGCAAAATTCATAAACAAGACAGAAGATTGGACTTATTAGTGAGTGAGATATTCTTGGTAGCCATAAAGGTAAGAATTTCAAATCACTCTACAATATGAGTTTATATCTCTTAAGTAGTCACAAGTTATCAAAAGCCAACACTTAAAAGGTAGGTGAGCAACTTCCTACAGGAATTGTCATGTGACGACAAGCTTTGTCAGAAGACTATCTCCTCTATACTACCTGTCCATTTGGTGTAGGCATGGGGCATGATTTTCACAGGAGTGGATGTAGATCCCCAGCCCATTCCTGTGAAAATATCTGCAATTACTTCACCCTCCACCACATTACATACTTTCTCCCTCTACACCCTCCCTCCCATTTGTCACTTATGCAACTTGACCCTCCATCACATTACATATCTCTTCTCTGTAAACCCTCCCTCCCATTTCACATGTACAGGACTTAACTCTCCACCACATTACACCCCCCCTCTACATCTTCCCTCCCTCCCCTTCGTCTGCTCGATTCACACTCCATTTCACCTCATTCATTGCCTCACACCCCCATTTACCTGATGAACTACCCCCTCCTTTACCTAAACACCTATCATTATGCTTTTCTACCTCGACTCCCAACTACAATCTCTGCAACAACTATCATCTTCACCCTTCACCCTTTCACAGACTTCCTCTTTGTCCTCACCACCATCCCTTCCACCCATTTCTCTTTTCTATCACCACTTATTATTCTTACATCCTCTTTGCTGTCAAGCTTTCTTAGACCTTGCTAGGTGTTTCATGTGTCTACTCTTCCAACTCACTCACTAATGCCTCCTCTGCAAGGAATTCACCCTCCGTCATATTACACACCCCTTCACCTCATTCTGTCTTCAGTCACCTGTTCGACTCACACTTCACTTCACCACATTGTGTCTCCATTCAATTAGTTGACTCACATGCCCTTTCACCTCATTGCTTCTCCATTCCACTGTTCAACTACCCTTTGCCTTATTTGATCTCCATTTGACTCACATTCCATTCCACCTCATTGTGTCTTCCTTCTCCTGTTTGATTCTCTCTCCTCTTCTCATTGCCTCTCCTCACTGTCATTGATCATTTGGGCCTTGCTCACTACACCAATGCCTCTCCTCACCTTCACACCAATGTTTGCCATGCCTCCTGCCTATGCTTCCTATGCTCACAATATGTCTCTGTGCTGATACATTTCAACCATTGCCTTATTTCCAACACATTAATTAATCATACACACATCACACCACACTACATTACCCAACATGTTCTCTCCACTCTGACACACACATGCCTTAACCTCCCCTTATGCACACCTCTATTTCACCAACCACATTAACTAAAATAACACAGACAAATATAATGATGTATCTGCTTACACAAGGGGAATATATAATATATATATGCGTGTGTGTCTTTATATACATCAGCTTATTCAGTATTACCGTGTCCAAGATAATAGAAAAGAATATTCATCTTTACCATCATATCATCATATATGGTTTATCATTACCTAGCAGCTTATATATAATACTAGGAACAATGGTCAAGTATATAAGACTGTGCATAACCAAGTGACCAAAGATGTTAAAATGAGCACACAAAATGGTTTAAGAGATTAGGAAAGACAGAAAGGAAAAGACATAAAAATTAAAATATGAATGGAATGAGAGAAAGAAGCTAAGAATTTTTTAGGGCAAAAGAATGTAGAAGGGGGAAAAGAAGAGGAGGGAGAAGTTGTAACATAACAAAAAAGAGAAGGAGAAGAGGATAGGAAGAGAAGAAAGAGGAGAGGAAGGGAAATAGTAAAAGTAGCAAAAGCCCAAGAGAGAAAGAGGAGACTAAAGATAGAGTAGATGGTAACATTAAGGGGGTGGAAAGGGACGAAGTAGGATAAGATACTGTAGAAGTAGGAAAAAAGAAAGAGGGACCACATACATCTGCACCATGCTAGGGAACGTGAAGGAATGCAAGCCATTGGAGTCAAATATTCACATGGTGAATAGATAGGTCAATGAATATCAAATATTGTTCTGGAACAGCACTGAGCAAATCTTTGAGAATTATCTTATCTTGTGGGAGAGCACACTGGAGTAACTGTGGAATAAAAAGTAATTCCTTTTCTTCTTATGATAAGTGCCTTTTGTTATTTACAAATCTGTAGTGCTATATGGGAACTAGGATCTCCCCAAGATAAGCCACTATTTATATGAGTATTTGGGAAGAAGAGTGTATATTGAATAATAATTCCTTTTTCTCAAGCCCTGTTTGCTATCACCACAGAGGAAATACAATCCATGGATTTGGTTTTGTATCATAATCAACAGATAATTAATGCTAAAAAGTAAAAAAGATGCTAATACCCTATAGAGTTATCCCTTTCTCTACTACATTATGAAATCTCCAAGTGATGCATATGTTTTAATTTTGCTGACTGTTTATATTCAAATATGAGTTTCATTGACTCCTTGCATAAAAACATAATGTTTTCAGCAGAAACTGCACTTTTACAAGATGACAGTGGTTTCTTATTATTATCATCTTACATAGCAGAACAATAACCCATAATTGGATTGCTGTGACATTTACTGAAGCTGCAGCTATGGCAAAAAAAGGTATTTATTTTTTAACATTTTCACTGATACTGAAATGTTTTAAAACCATTTAATTTATTTTCAGAATAGGTAGCTAGACTCATCCTGAGTAAAATGATACCCTATTGGTATTAATTAAAAACATACCTCAGTGGATGGTGGAAGCACAAAAATGCTTTATTATTTTATTTAATGTTATATGAGTTAGGATGTTCCTACACTAAAGGTATTGTATCAAACAACAAACATAAATAAACAGAGACAAGTAATATAATTTTCTAAAGAAGACAACTGGCTGCATCACTATTTATTTATAATCATAGGCTTGGAAACATAAATGTTTCCAAAATGTGCACTATACATATTTTTTTTCATACTAAAATCTTTGAAAACTATGTATTTCTGGATGTATTTGTTAGCTACTGTCTTCCCAGAAAAATGGTACCCAATTGATATGCCTTGATTTACCACAGTGGGTGCCAGGACCAGGAATACAAAAGCACTTGTACAACAATCTTAGAGTTTTCTTACATTATTTGAAATAGAGCATGACTGGATTAAGTTGATTGAAAAAAAACAAACTTGAATAAAAGAGAAGCGTTTCATATAATTTTGGAAAGAAAGCTACCAGATACATCTAATTACTTGCCTCTTATCTTTCTTGTCACAAATGATTCCAGATTAACAGAAAATGGTACTCCTTTTTAATAAGCTGACATACTGTATGGGGTGTCAGGAGCACTAAACAGCACCTACACAATCTTTCTTTTTCTATACATATTTTGAAATGGGACATGCCTATATGGAATTTTTTTAACAGCTGCCAACTTGAAATAAAGGTAAACAAGACATACCATCAGCTGCATCATATGAATCATCACTTGCATTTTATTCTTTTAAGTGCCAATGGTTATCAAATGCAATGAGCTGAATACCCCTCTGGCACTCAAAGGGTTAACACTCAGGCTAGCGTGCATAAACATTTCCAGAATTTCTATGTAAAAAAATAAAAAAAATAAAAAATAAAAAAAAAAAAATATATATATATATATCATCATTTCTCCCATTTCAACTATGCTGAAATCTTTAGAGAGTATGGAATTTCACACTGTATTTAGGAGATACTATGTTTGCAAGGAAACTGGAAACCCATTGTTATGGGCTGACATATCTTAGAAGGTCCAAAAACACTAAACTGGGGTGGAATATAGGCTACTTTAATAATCAACCCCATAAAACTTTTGTAAATTGTTGCCAAATAATCTCTTGATAATCTGGCATAGGTGCGCTAAAGAGTACACTTCTTTGAAAGAGAGGACTCTAACCATTGTCTTCTGATTGTTTCATGCCAGGTTATCAAGTAATTACCTAGTATGTACACAAACAAGAGTACCATTACTGGAAAGGGGAGGCTTTCCCTTTTCCTACAATGGAACTTTTGTATCTCAAAGAGGAATGAACCCACTACATTTCTCAACTTTATATTTAAGTATTTATTTGTTTGCTGGATGATCATACCACTTGAAGGACTGCTGCAACAGCTTGAACATTAACATGATGGCCATTGTTAAAAAGAGGATAATCTTATCTTTCTAGAATTGCCAAGTTTGCCCCCCCACCCCAGCATCGTCTATCTGAAAAGACAGGCTCTATGTCATAGTCTGATCCGGAGATTACTGGTTGCCCTACCTGTGTCCTGATCCAATGTTCAGTCTAGCTCTTATCACACCTCTCTTTTATTGAACTGCCTCTTCCTTGCAGTGGTGCTTGCTAAAAGATTCCTGTTTGGCTTTGTCTTGTGTATGCTGTTCCCGTCAGGTTATTGGCTCTGATGTTTTGCACTACTGGATTTATTCCAGATTTTTGTGTCTGCCTCTGCTTCTTGTTTGCTGTTGTACACTGTGGTATTGAGGACCACTGTTTCTTTAAGCGTTTGTGTCACCGAGTCCTATTCAGGTGGCTCTCCAACTGTGCTGCTCTTGCTTGTTTCTTCTTCACTGCCACCTGTGTTCTGGATCTGTACTGCAGCTTGTTTCCAGCATATCTTCTTATGTCCATCTCTGTATTGTAGCCAGACTCTAGCTACTCCTTCTACCATGCAGTTACTGCACTGCAGTCTCTCCTCATTTTCCAGTCATGTTAGTCGTCCTGACAATAGACTCTAGAGCTCCACTTGTGACCAATTCTACAAAGCCTGCCAGGCATCCTGAGGATAGTCTGGCTCAGTTGGTCTGTTGTGTATCCATTCTTGAGGTTGACACATTTACCCCCTATTTGGCTGCTGCAAGGTCAAGGTAGTCTAGCTCTGCACATTTACACAGCTCCAAGCATTTTGCAGCTCACAGTAGCAGTTCAAATAAGAGACTAGTTCATCACAGCCAGCTACAAAATTTCCCTAAGCTGCCCCATGATGCCATGAGTAGGGACGGGCAAAAAAGTCCCTTTTTTCTCTTGTGGGAATGTTTGTGGATAACCAGCAAAAAATGTTCACCTTTTTATTAGTTCCAAGAAATTGCAGTTCCTGCAGGTGGGGTAAGAGGTAGACTCAGCATGTGTGGTTCTGGAACTGGGACAAGGCTGGGACACTGAGGTCAGTATAATATGTGGTTCTATGACTACCAGTAGAGTGGGGCATGGCTGTGGGGTTTTCTTCTATGCTACCGTGGGCTGTGGCTGGGTGTCTGTAAGTAGTGGTGGGAAGGCATTGGCTGGCACAGAATGGAAGGAGTTGTAGTCTGGCAGCAGCATAAAGGCATCCCATTTACCATCTCACTACTAGACATTGTAGTGGGACATGACTGGGTGGTCAGAATTCCTGATTCTATGGCCATCAGGGAATTGGGACAAGTCTAGGGGGTCAGTATGTATGGTTCTGTAGTACAAGTACATTGGGATAAGGCTGTGTAGTTCTGTGTTACTGTGGGACAAACTGGGGGGTCAGTATATGTGGTTCTGTGGCTACCGTTGCATGGGACTAGGCTGGGAGTCACAGTGGAAAAAAGTGACACTTTTTGCAGGAATTCCTGCTGAAAGCAGAAGGTGTTTTTTTTTCATTTTAGGCATAAGCTTTCACCCTTTCCAAGTCTTGGAAGACATTAGCTGCATTCACAGAATATAAGTCATCATGTGTCCCAAGACATCAGCCACATTAAAGGGATTAAAATGTTCTCATTACTAGGGGTGGGTGAAAGGTCTCGTTGTGATCCCAAGAAAAAATCTGTGAAAACCATGTGGTTGTCTGCTTCTTCATGGTAAAATCCTCTTTAAATAAAATGATTAAAATCTTTGCTGTTTTTGCCCATTGACAAAAATGTTTCTCTATTTTCACAATGGCTATAAAGTTTTTGCCCCTTTAATCAGATTTTTTTCGCCTTTTCTCAGTAAAAAATGTGATGTTTTACTATGCTCAGAAAGTTCCACGTGAAAAGCGTCAAATGTTTTTTTGCATGTAAATTCCAGTAGAGAGGAAAGAGCGTTTTCACCATCCATAATAATTAACAGACTGCAATGTTCCATTTTTCAGTAAAGGCCCTGCATTTAAACAATGCTGTAATGTCATGCAGAGTTAATCCCTGGGATGCCATAGATGTCATTAAACAGAGGGGGGTTCAACCTCTGACTGAAGCTCCCTAAGTAGTCAGGGATATCTTTATTCTGTTTTAGGAACTTTATTCTAATATCTGCAATACATTGATTGTCCTCCTCCCAATAACCATGGACAGGGGGTTAACAGTTAAAAGATAATGGATAAATAAATATAAATGAACAATGTCTTGCTGCATCCTGCAGACACTAAACACACACAGAACCAGAAAAAAGGTTATGTTTCCTAATGTCCTCCCTCCTTTCCATTTGCCTTTCCGCTATTCAGATTGCGTACACTAAGTCAGCATAAGGCTTAATAATATACAATGCAGCATAATATACATTACTATGTTTAACAGATAATTAACTATTGGCTGTCTATCTGCTCTGAGATACATTCATTTACTTTGTTTAGCAGCCTTTACTTGCATCAAAATAAATATATTGTAATATCTTTCATAACCTCTAAATGCATTATAGCTATCCCAATTCCCATCCTCCCCTCTTAGTGTACTTCCCACCTCTTTCTTCACCCCCCCTTTCTATTTCCCATCTCCTCCTGTCCTAACACTTGCAGTTTATCTGCCTCATTTTGCTCTCCACAACTACGTACTTCTTTATGTTTCTAAAAATTATACAAGTTACAATGTCAAATATTCCCAAGCACCTTCTCCCAGGTGAGGACTGTGTCAATTTTTGCTAGTTGCTATAAATAACAAGGCTAGCTTAATGCAAAATTCGAGAATAGGCACTACATTTTGAGTCCATGAACAGTGAAATTCATTATCTAAATCTGTTTCTCAGCCATAGTCCTCAAGTACCTCAAACAGTGCAGAGTTTAAGAATGCCCTTGCTGTGCACAGGAATGTAATTTGTAGAGTTTTCATTTTCATTAGTTCCCCTTGCTCAGACAGTGAGATCTTAAAATCCTGCACTTTAGGTAGTAATTAAGGACAATGGTTAAGAAACACTGATCTATATCATAATTGGACAACCAGTTGCACTACATTTTTTATGACTTCGGTCATACACAGTTACCCAGTGACCATGCACGTCCATGTGATAATCTCACTGGGACATACACACGTCCCAAATAGGTAGGTTGTCAGGCAAGTCAAAAGTGAATCACTGTGTGAACTAGCAACTGTCTCTGTGTATTTATTTCAAGATAAGTAGCCATATTTGTATGTATTACAGTTTTAAGTACAGCATTCATTATTATCCACCCAAAAATATGAATCAATACAAAATGTACTTTGAGTATATTGCACCTCTCACATTTTAGGGCTGGATTGAGCAGTAATGACTTTGGCTTCCTATTACACACAATTAACTCAGTTTTGACATTTTTGTAATGTTGCTACACCCCAATTAAATTAATGTGAACTCATCCAGTTTGAATTAGCTGTCTAAAGTATCATATGAGTGTAAAATAGGTAATGGGACATCAGTACTTAATAGCAAGCTGAAATTAGTTAGTATTTAAATTGTACAAATATTAATACATCAACCCCTTGGTTGCTAGACATGTCTCCAACTCATTGTAATGTGTTGGAGTCCAATCCATGGCATTAATATAGTAGCTTAGTGCAAACAATTAATCACATTGTGTATTATATAAAAATATTACATATATAGATGATAGAAAGACAGCAGCACACACAGGTCTTCAGTGAAAACATTTATTAATGCAGATCAATATGTCAGCCAGGCACTGCTCTCATTCCTCATGAAAAGCACACATACAATGAGAGTACCTTATATACCCTTACTCGTGAAGAACGCAAAGCTTGGAGATCACAGGTCACTTTGACATCACACTATTAGGTTGAACATCAGAGTGAGCTGATAAATAACAAATTAGCCCAAGAGTGAATGTGGACAAAGAGCAGTATTGATAAACAAACATTGTGATGATATGTTGACAGAACTAATGAGAACTGGCACTATATCCCACACAGATGTCTCCCGTTAGTCATATCTCTATTAGATAAAACTGGCAATTTGTTGGTAAACAATGCATAGGGCTAAGCATGATGAAAATTAAGATGACTTCAAATTAATCATTAGAATCCTACATGGATGTGGATTGGATCATAGCATAAAGGGTACCTGGTGTACGCCTTTAACATCCAGAGTGATTAGGACACCAGCGCATTGCAGCGTGTCTCTTTTCGTAATTTGTCTGGTGCTTTAGAACAGTATCACAACTGGAACTGGACCCTATCCATGGGAATAGAATAGATGTCTGCCTAAGCACTCCAGTGCACCACCAGTTGGTGTTCATAGAGAGCAACACCTACTAGGTCATGATCCAGCATCCAACCTGACACCAAGGCATCACAGAGCATGCATGGGGCTCCTCACTGGAGGCAGTGATTATAAAACATCAAGTGGCCAAGGGTGACCTAAAGATAATGCAACACAAGGCACACTATAAGGCCAAATTTCTCTAGAGTCAAATATACTTGTGGGTTAATTACTGGAACCAATGTAGAAATATGGGTATAGATTCTCCTTAGTGTGATCAGTAGCATATACTACCACAGGTTAGCAACCCACTCATAGGCAACACAAATTGGATATGCAAAATCACTGAGATGATCAGGGACCAGTGTGTCAAGAATAAGGCACGATGTAGAGTCTAAGCTCAAGCCCTCATAACTAGTTCTGCTCCCAGAAGATCTGAAGACGACCTGTGTGCGCTGTCCTTCTATCATCTACATTTAGCCACATTATAGCACCAAGGCATTTTGTGAGTTCTACCATCCGATGTCAAAAGTCATACACCATGGCAAGACTGTGCACAGTAACAAGACACAAGGTAGTTATACTGCATCAGCAAGGTCTCTCCCAGGCAGAAATTTCAAGGCAGACAGGGGTTTCCAGATGCTCTGTCCAAGCTCAAATAAAAAGTCAATGTTAAGGGCCATAAATGCAGTGGTCAGCTAAGGAAACTTAGTGCAGCAGATGAAAGACACAACATGCTTACTTCCCTTCGCAGTTGGAAGATGTCCAGCAGTGCCATCAGATTGGAATTGGCAGAAAATCGTGGGATCCTGGTACACTCATCTACTGTCTGGAGAAGACTAGTCAGAAGTGGTCTTGATGGAAGATTTGCAGCCATGAAGCCACACCACCAACATGGAAACAAGGCCAAGCTCAACTATGCATGAAAACACAGGAACTGGCATGCAGAAAAATGTCAGCAGGTGCTCTGGACTGATGAGTCAAAATTTGAAATATTTGGCTGTAACAGAAGGGCTGGAGAGTGGTACAGTGGTACAAGAATGCAACAGTGAAGCATGGTGGAGGTTCCTTGCAGGTTTGCAGCTGCATTTCCGCAAGTGGAGTTGGGGATTTGGTCAGAATTAATGGTCTCCTCAATGCTGAGAAGTAGAGGCAGATATACTCCATCATGCAATACCACCAGGGAGGCATCTCATTAGCCCCAAATGTATACTGCAGCATGACAATGATTCCAAACATACTGTACAGCCAAAGTCATTAATAGCTATCTTCTTTACGCTGAATCAGGGAGGTGTCTAATTGGCCAAAAATGTATTCTGCAGCATGACAATGACCCCAAACATACAGCCAAAGTCATTAAGAAATAGCTTCAGCATAAAGAAGATCAAGGAGTCCTGGAAGTGATGGTATAGGCCCTGCAGAGCCCTGATCTCAACATCATTGAGTCTGTCTAGGATTACATGAAGAGAGAGAAGCAACTGAGGCTCTCTGGTGCTCAGGTAACTTGTGGGAAGAACTACAAACATATACTACAGACAACAGAAAAATTGTACAAACACTCGCTGTCTTTTTCAACTAATTTAATAAAACCGAGTCACATGTGTCCATGTTCTCTATATATTAATGAACAGAATAAAATTGTTCCAAAGGAACACATATATCACAACATGGATAGAATATATACTTAACGTGAAAAACAGTTGTTTAGGAAACCATGCAGCCCAGTTTCATTGTTACAGTAAGGGATGATATGGCCCCCACAGAAACCTGATCTCGACATCATTGATTTTTATCAGGGTTTACACGAAGAGAGAGAAGCAAATGAGTTTTCCTAAATCCATAGAAGAACTGTGGTTAGTTCTCCACGATGTATGAAACAACCTACCTTAATAAACTGTGTGCAAGTTCGTCTAGAAGATTTGGTGCTGTTTTGAAGGCAAGGCGTGGTCTACACATGCATTAAAAATGCATATTTAGGAATACATTTCAGGGATCAAAATAAAATAATGACATTTTAAAGATGCTATAAAATAGCTGTATATAAACTGATTTCATTTTTGGGTGTTAATGTTCCTTTAATAGCTTTGAGAGAAAAATGCAATTCACACAAGATCATTAAAGCATCCCCTAATATGGCATAACTGTATTCAATAATTTCAATATTACTATAAATTAAAAATTCCAACAAAATGTATGCTGCCATGCACTATATATATTGCAATGTTTCCATTCCAAAGATGTGCTGTAACTTGCTTTCTTTACTCTCAAGTGTAAGGTTACATAATAAATAAATAAAATACATATTTTGCTGTCAATTTTTAATCAGTTTTCAACAAACGTGCTAGGGCTTGAAAGCCGTAATCTGCTGCAGGATAGAAACAGAAACATTGAGAGATAATCCACTTAAAGGAGTAGTAAACCATTTTAATGGAAATCTGTATGTTGTAGGGCTTTTCCTGCTGAGTAAAACAAGGGTATATCACCACTTCCAGTTATTTTATTCAGATCTTAAAATTGTTGAAATTTCCAGGAAGTGAATTACAGTGTGATTACTTCCTGAAAGTTGAAACAGACTCAGTGGTTTCTATTACATTTTATGTCACCTCTTCCAGAAAATGCAACAGAATAACTAATTAGAAGTTACAAGAAACAGAGCACATTAACTTTCCAAAGCTGTTGTCATTGATGTTGTTTGTTTAAAAAAAATGAAATGGGGGGGAGAGTTGCACTAAGGTGTGATAAAGAGATTATAAAGTGGAGATGACTTCTCCATTCATATCACTTCTCCAGTTCCTATGTTGCTCTATGGAGCCAATGCATTAAGATTTATCCAACTTTTAAGATATTAGTTCATAGGCTTTTTAGAATTACATAAGAACTGGAGAAGTGATATCACTGGAGACATTATCTCTGAGTTATCACCTCTCTATCATGCTTTAGTGCACAACCCCCAATATGTCACTACAGGCTTTTGTTATTATAGTTCATGAGTTGCACATGGAGTGTTTATTTATTGTAAATCACATACCAGTAGCTTCAGTATTCTCTCTTAACACATGCGTACTGAAATCTGGTACTTGAGGCATTGAAAACTTTCAGAATGTATGAATATCCCTGATTAAGCATGTTAGTTGACAATTGGCTCATTTATTATTATGACCTATGTATGTTTAATCAGGGATATCCTAAAACAGTAAAGTTTTTTTTATAAAAATATGTTATAGAACTATTGAGTAATACATTGGTGTTCTCTCTGATGGGTGCTGCTTCATTCAAATGTTATAACAGTGCAAACATGCTTTTTTTAAAAATCAGCTGTGACAATTAGTGTTCAGATGATACACTGTTTTTATAACGCATTCTGTGAGAGAGTTTGAGACTTAAACTGTGGCTCTCAATAGCAAGTGATGGAACCAGCACCACCTGGTGAACACAATATAAATCTGCAGTTTGTTTTTTTTAATGGGATACCTTTCTCTAAATGTGTGATACAATTTACATATTGTTCACTGCATAAAAGTATTTTGTACAGCACATATAAGGCAGAACAGCTAAAAAATATATTAAAAGAATGACAGAGTTGGTTTGCACTAAAGCTGCTGTTTATTACCAATTATACAGTTGCCTTAAATTATTGTAATATTGAATTAATGAAAGTTTATTGATTACATTATGAAGAGGTATATATGACAAGCCAAAACTGTAGGAATTTAGAGGTAAAACACCTGAAATTGGTAGGTTTCAATACAGATTTTACATGACCAAACTACACATTTTATGTCCTGTAAAATTGTTTTCTGTTTTGGATAGACAATGGCTAACAAGGATAGAAAATTAGCACCAATGTTTTATTGTGTATTCTAGAGAAATTAGCCTTATTTATAAACTGCAAGTAGTGCAATACAGGTGGAAACCAAAAAATAAAACCAAATAAAATTCCCCTTGATTTAACCACTTGATGCTAGAGATGGCACTTTTGCATGTTAAGTAATGCATCGGTGACCTCTAGCATTCCCAATTAAATCAATTTGAATTTTGAGAATTATTATTTCTCCCCTATGACGTAGTTAAGTTGTCCCACATTGATCCAATGTATTCATACATAAGGCTCAATGTGTTAATTTTAATTCAATTGACCCAGTTTATACATTTTATTGTATATATGTATTTGTAGAAAAATGAAACAACATATTTATGAATTTTAAATGAAGACATTTAAGACAAAAGAGTATAAACAATTACATTCTTCATACTTTTCAACTGGAACTTTTCTTTGAATGATATGACAGAATTGTTTTGCATCAAAATTGCTTGATTTTATATTGATGCATATTATGTATTACACTTATTTTGAGAATTAACATGAGTACTGCTTTTAGCCAGGGTTCTGTGGCATTTTATTGTGTCATGGACATCCTCTTCGGTGTCTCCTTATGACAAAAATGTGAATGTTGAATTTCGGATTTATATTTATAGAAATAATTATGTACAAAATGTTTTTGTTATTCTGACTGGAAAACCTAAAAAAAATATATATTTCTGTATTTGTACTATTCATTAAATCTTTGACAAATTTCCTATAGCATGTTAAATGTTCCCTAAAATTTCAAACTGTGCATTGGGGTCGGCTTGTAAAAAAAATATTGGGAACCACTTCATAATGAAAGTGGCAGAATAGTGAGGTAAAGCAACTGAAATTAATGGATTTCAATAGATTTCCTTTATACTTTGCCAAACTGGTCATTGTGTTATGTAGAAATATTTATCTGCTGTGGCTAGATAGCTTAAGTGAAAGATGAGTGACAGTCAATTATTCCTTCAAGGACCAGAGTGGGATGTAAAGTTTTGCTTTGTAATGTGATGTGTACTCCTCTGGTCTTTAAAAAAAGTAATATATATATATATATATATATATATTTAGAATATGTAAAAATGACCTATTTTTCACCCCTGATAAAAAAAAATTAGATGCGCAAACTTTTATAAATTGCTAACCTAATTAATTTTCCATTTTATAATTTTAATCTATTCTTAGTTTTCTTTAATTCATCAAGCATTCTTCATCTTTGCGTTATCTGCAGACAATTTGTTCTTCTCCATTTACTTCGCCTATCCTAATCTGTGAATAAACAAACACACAAATAAAACAAAATGAAAAAAAAAGAGTGCACACAGCTAGCAGTTATGAAGATGAATGTCAGATGTTAATCAGCATATATATCAGTTGGTCTCAGAGAAAAGTACATTTGTTTATTTGAATTAAAATGCAAGTTATTTTCAGAAAATAAAAACAACTTTGAAATATTAAAAATGTGTGTATATATATTTTTTTCTACAATTGTATGCTTGATCTAGGTTTTGGAAAAAAGTTAAAGTTGTATTCTATACGTTTATATGAATAAACCACGTTGGAGATATCTTAGTGTACAGGCATGAGAGAACAACATAGGAATTAGGATGTTTATACCACTGGAGCTATTCTCACCTTTAGTACAGCTTATTTCATTACTCATGGACGCATATACATATGTATGCCAATGTGTGTGTCAATGAATGAATCATTAAGCAAACTGCAATTTTCTTAACTGTTAGATTTCTCTTGTAATATGCACTAAAATGTAGCACCCTGCAAAAAGTTACCTGATAAATGTCAACCTAATATTTTAGTCATAAGTCATGTATACCATCTAATATTCCACTACATTTCAGAGGTCTCTAAAGCATTGTTTTGGAATGAATTAGAGATCTATCTTTCTTACGATGGGTTAACCCTTTGATTGCCACAGCGGTGGGCAAGTCATTGCTCTGCAGTGGCATGTAAACTTCTCAGGCACTTAAAGGGTTAAAGAATTTCAATTTAAACCTAAGGGTCTGCACCAAAAATAATTTAAAGACCTTTGGCACTGAAAAACTAAATAAAAAAATGAATAATGGGAAAAAAATATATAAATATATATATATATATATATATATATATATATATATATATATATATATATATATTAACCCTTTGAGTAATATATATATATATATATATATATATATATATATATATTAACCCTTTGAGTAATATATATATATATATATATATATATATATATATATATATATATATATATATATGTAAGCCTTCCTGCCACCAAATGAATATTAGTTTATTTGCCGAAACTTCCTGTTTTACCTACTAATACACAGTATAACCTTGTATGTTCCCTTTTGATAGAAATTCATCTTCTCATAAATGTATCCATTGTATAGGCCATTACCACATGCTTAGGCAAAGAATTCCACAATTTAACAGGCCTTACTGTAAAAAAAAACCTTAATCTGCTGCATCTGATATCTCCTTTCCTCTAATCTCAAGTGGTGGCCCTTAGTTATTTGATCAGGCCTTGGAATGAAAAGCTCACCAGAGAGATTCTTGTATTGACATCACATTTACTTATATATTGTAACAAGATCTCTTCTTAGTCATCTTTTTCTCTAGAATAAATAAACCAAGTTTGTTTAGATATTCCTGAAACGTTAAGTCATCCATTCCTTTGATTAATGTTTTCTTTGCTGTACTCTCTCTCCAGTTTTAGAATATCCTTTATCAGAACTGGTGCCAAAAACTCCATCACATATTTGAGGTGAAGTACCACCAATGATGGCAAAATTATGTTATCTACCTCTCTGATACTCAAAGGGTTAAGTGTGGACAACATTTGCAATCGAACAAGGGGGCAGCATGTCAAATTAAAAAAAGGGGGTAGTATGTCATAGAAGAAGTGTGGGGCCAAGCAGTGTATATGGGGTTCTATGGCTACCATTGGGCATGGGAACAAGGCTGAGGGGCAAGTGGTAGCCACAAATCCCCATAGATTCTGTCTGACCCCCAGCCTTGTTCTCCTGGGAGTGCATAAAATGTACATCCCTATGGCACTCAAAGGTATAAGGGAGTGATGCTGTCCATGGTGCTGAAAGCATTCTTTTCACTAACCTACTGGCCAAGTATGGAAGCAGAGAGAATGCTCTTCAACGTCAGAATTGTCATTGTGTTGGTGATATGTGAAGGGAGCGCATTGACAATCCTGTATGCTAATAGGGATCTTCTCCACCCCTCCCCCTGCACCCGAAAATGTTAGTGTCTGTGTCGATGTTTGTATAAATCTAAATGTCGAAGTGTTTCTAACACATCAACAAAATCATATTGCCACAGCATCAACATTTAGCGAATCTAGGCCATTGTTTCCAGTTGCCATTTCCACCATTTGTGGTGATGTAGCTATCCCTAAACATGCTCTCAAACCTTCTTCTCTTAGCACTCTGACAGAACTCATGTCTCCAGTTTATATCTGGATAGTTAAATTTTTCCACAATGAAATAACAGTATGGTCTCAACATTCTCATCAATTTTGGTGGTTTTAGCAAATACTCACCAACACCATTTTTTATTTTTTTTAACCTTTTTACACCACAGTTAACTTCAATTTAACCTCAATTTCTACCAATAAGACCTACACATTATGGACACTTTCATCACAAATATCTCCCCTTATATTTTCAGAAAAATCATGTATATCATCCCACCACGTTTCAATTTTAGCAATTGTGTCCAAATGCTCATTAACTACCATTTTACCCACCATATTTCTTGCATTTGCTGACATACAATTACTTTTGTCATATTTACATGTTTTACTCACTACTTCCCTTTTTTCTACATCCTCATTTAATAGGAGTTCCTTCTTATTAGCTACATTTATCCCCACCTCATCTCAACCCCCATGATTCTTTACTTGTGTCCAGTTCCTATCTATACTGTCTGCCCCATTTTTACTAGCATAACCTATTCCCCTTTCCTAGTTTAAAATCCTTCAACCGCTAAGCATTCCATCCCTTAGCACGGTGGCTCCCTTTGCATTTAGGTAATCCATCACAGCATACAGATTGTACCCAAGAGCAAAGTCATTTTATATTATTTTACTGCCTGGTGTGCCTGAACAACAAATACTTACTATACCCAACACCCTGCTTTCCAGACTATGCACCCAGACTGCAGATATCATCACTGATCATAAATATTTGTTATTGCTGTTATATCTATCTGAGTGTATGATGTGGATGCATATAAGATTACATTGTATAATGATCTATATAATTTTTGGGATGTAAATTCAAAATTGGTATAAGTTTTGATTTACTAAAACAATTGAAATCAGGAAAATATACATAATGACACAGTTATTATCATACAACCCAAAGGAATTGACTTGCCTGATATAAACATTGTAGCAAGTTAAAATAAAGTTAATATGAAGGTTTTTTGCAGCAGACAATCTCATGTTACCTAAAACTCACTGGTGACAAGTAATATGATTTGACATGCAGTCATTCTCCTTTAGATAAACACATGCCTTGGGCCAGGCATCTTATAATAAAGTAAAGGCAAAGAAAAAACTCATATGAATATTATGTCTTTGGAAATGCTGTTTTGATTATTAGAGAAAAAAATAGGTTAAAGAAACTGAAGCAAAATAGCATATTTAGCTGAGTAATAATGTTTCATTGTTTGTTTTTTAATTTTATCATAATTATGATTGCTAGTTTCTAAATTGTCAGTATATTTCATAACTTTATACAAACCCGGAGCAATAATTGTAAATATCATGCAACAAAAGTACAGTCTGACAGAAGTAATGATGATTATTGTTAGCAATCCTTTTAAAGAGACACTTTCACCTAATTACAAATTTTGAGCTTTTAAAATCACCTATTGTTGCATTAGCCATATCTTAGCAATAGTGGTATGAATGTATAAAACTGATTCCATGCGCCTACCTAACATCAATGCACTAAGTAATGCGCCCCAGAAATCCTCCACTTAATGCCACTTGCACCAAGGAGCTGACAAAGGGGCAGTCTGTGGACATTTCAAGGTGGTCCTTTCCTTTATACCTTGCTTAGTTCAATGTACTAAGCAGAGCATAGGGGAAATGATGATAGTGTATGCCAAGTAGAAATTTCCCTTTGTACCAAACAGGTGTCCAAATTCACCTATGTTTATATTTGTTTTTTTTATTTCAAACAACAATTTCAGGGATATGAAGCTTTATTTGTCATTGATGCATCTCAGCTAGTACTTCCTGGTAGGAAGTGGCAGTTGGAATGCATGGCTATGGGGAATGTCTGAATCTTCTAGGCATGCTTGCCATAACTGACCAATAAACAAAGCTAAACATCTTCTAAACTATTGTTTTAAATAACAATTGCCTAAGATAAATATAGTTTGCCTTTGAAAGCTCTTTCAAAATAACTTAATTGTTGCAAAGTGACAGTTCCACTTTAAGTGCAGCCACTGCCATTAGAGACTAATGGCAGGGTGGCCTGAACCTTAACATGTAACATCACAAAATATGACCTTGCTCATGGTCAAAATTCTATTTTTTGCTTTACTTGGGCAAATAATTTTCCAAGAATAAAACAAGACATCCTCTATAGGAACAAATCTAGTAATGAACTATTGGTATCTAATCTGTTTAAATATTGTGTCATGGCCAGGTATTTCCCAATTGCTATATTTACTATCTTTTAAACCACAGAAAATTCCAAACCCCAGATGAGTTGATATGAGTAATCTCTTTTTCATAAACTTCCTCTAGGATAACCATAAACAGAGAAAAGTGATTTCTCCTAATCTTCTAGATAGTACTCATAATTCCCTCCTTTTGTGGGATAAAATTAGGAGTCCCTGGAAATTTATGGAATTTAGGTCCAAGATGCTCCCTATCACTTACAAATCTACTTTGTATTGGAATTCCTCAGAGTTACTAAAGATCCAGACATTGGTTGCTATAGGGATTCTCCACATTTTGTATCTGCTTTTTAGAAGGGACCTCCTTGGTTAGTAAACGTTTCAGGAGATATGAGTTTATTTGGGTAATTATATTTTGGCTTCTTTTAATAATTGTGAACCATTTATTTTACTCTTGGCTCCGGGTGGTAGGGATATTTAAATTATTTTGAGAGATTTTTTATAGAGGTTTGCTCACCCCTGAGGTCTCAACAAACTTGGGAGTCTATGTCTATTAAAGTTATTGTAGAGTATACTTGGTTAAATATACCGGATAGGATCCTCAAATGTAGTTTAAATTCAAACCTCAGTAAGCAGTCTTTTAAAATGCTCAACCAGACTTATTTAGTTCTACTGAAGATTTATAGAATGCATTGTGACAAATCAGATTTATGTTTCTGTAATTGCGGAGAACCAGGTTTGTTCTATCATATCTGGTGATACTGTCCCAAGATACAGTGTATCTCTTGTCATATTTATTTAATGGGACAATAACTTTGAACATTTGGAAAGCTTTGTTGGGAATGCAAGTAGCTATGTTGGAAAATTTTAAGACAAATTAATTGTACTTATTTGTACTGCAACCAGAATGCATGTAGCCTCTTAATGGAAAATGGATATTATTTCTTGGAGAGGTATAATCGCTAAAATTGAATCTATTTGCATTAATGGATACCTTTGCTACATTGAACTGTATTATTACGATACGTTTTGTAAAATTTGGGGGCCTTGGTTAGATAATTCATATGGTAAAAATTTTAACTTAACAGTCTGACTTACAATCCTTTTTTTTCTATGTATATTTTGATCATGGGCTCTCTATTTGCTGGAGACTACAACTCCCATCATCTCCAACCAGCCAACATATGGTTGGGGATGAGAGATGTAGTATCCAATAGTTGGAGAGATAGCTTTCCCTAGATTTAGAGTACAACAACACTAGAAATCTATCCTTCTATTGTTTTGTATAGCTCAAGGTAAGTGTCTGTAATTGTATTAGACTTGGCGATTCTGGTTGGCGACATTCTGAATTCAACAAAAATGGGGTAATTCGGTGACATTCGGAACTTCCGACAGGCAAGGGTCGTTCGGCAAAAAAAATACGAATCCAACTAGCCCTGGTCCGAATGTCTTCAAAACTTTCAGAAATTCAGTGACTACTACACGTGCTCGATTAGTTTCCCTCCATACTTTCCCTCCATGTCTCTAGTCCAATTAGCTTCTCTGTTTCATGTGCTACTTTCCCACTTTGTCTCTATTCCAATTGGCTTCTTTCATGATGGAGGTTGGACTAATGACACAGACACCCAGACAGACAGTCTGCATTTCCTCATTGTGTTGTTGGAGCTCAGAGAGAGAAGAAGTAGATAGAGAGTGTACAGTTGTTGTGTAGGCAGGCAGTTAGCATTAGGCATAGGCAGGCAGCCAGCATTAGTGCCTTATTGCCACTGCAAGGGAGAGTCATGTTTGTTCCAGTGTTTAACATTAAAAATAACAGTAGGAATTTGCCTGAATAATTTTCAGAGTGACACTTTAGCCAGTCTCACAGCTCTGCATGCAGGCCTAGTACCTTATTACCACCACAAGGGAAAGTCACCTTTGTTTCTATGTTTAATATTAAAAAGAATAGTAGGAATTTGGTTGAATAATTTTCAGAGTGACACTTCAGCCAATCTCACAGTTCTATAGGCAGGCCTAGTACCTTATTGCATCCGCAAGGGAAAGTAACCTTTGTTTCTGTGTTAAATATTAAAAATAATAGTAGGAATTTGAATCATTTTCAGAGTGACACATCAGCCAGTCTCACAGTTCTGCAGACAGGCCTAGTACTAGTGATGAGCGAGCATGCTCGGCCGAAGCTCGGTTCGGCTCGAGCATCGCTCTGCTCGCACCTGGCGTACTCGTACGAGTACCGCATGTGCTCGCCCGCCATGTTCGGGTCTCCTCCCCGCACGTTTCGCGGCTGCTGCGCAGCCAATAAACGTGCTGGGAGGCTCTGACATCAGTGTAATGCCAGCAGCCATGTTCGCTGCTGGCATTACACTGATTGGCTGGCCAGAACCCGTGATCGGGTGCTGTATAGCACCTGACCAGCGAGTTCGGCTCAGTCTTTGCCAGGGAGAGATGAGGATAGGAAGGGAAAGTCAGTGTAGGGAGAAGAAAAGTGTTGGAACACCATATAAAGACCCAAAAGTCCTTTTTAGGACTGTTGTGTGTGGGGGCAGCAGTTATATTTTGTTTGGGGGGGCACAAATTTAAAAAAAAAAGTCACATATTCCGTTCACTGTGCCTAGCAGCAGATTAGCAGCACATTCTGTTTAGTGTGCAAAGTTGCAGATTAGCAGCACATTCTGTTTAGTGTGCAAAGTTGCAGATTAGCAGCACATTCTGTTCACTGTGCCTAGCCGCAGATTAGCAGCACATTCTGTTTAGTGTGGAAAGTGTAAAAAATAAACGTCACATATTCCGTTCACTGTGCCTAGCCACAGATTAGCAGCACATTCTGTTTAGTGTGCAAAGTTGCAAATTAGCAGCACATTCTGTTTAGTGTGGAAAGTGTAAAAAATAAACGTCACATATTCCGTTCACTGTGCCTAGCCGCAGATTAGCAGCACATTCTGTTTAGTGTGCAAAGTTGCAGATTAGCAGCACATTCTGTTTAGTGTGCAAAGTTGCAGATTAGCAGCACATTCTGTTTAGTGTGGAAAGTGTAAAAAATAAACGTCACATATTCCGTTCACTGTGCCTAGCCGCAGATTAGCAGCACATTCTGTTTAGTGTGCAAAGTTGCAGATTAGCAGCACATTCTGTTTAGTGTGCAAAGTTGCAGATTAGCAGCACATTCTGTTTAGTGTGGAAAGTGTAAAAAATAAACGTCACATATTCCGTTCACTGTGCCTAGCCGCAGATTAGCAGCACATTCTGTTTAGTGTGCAAAGTTGCAGATTAGCAGCACATTCTGTTTAGTGTGGAAAGTGTAAAAAAAAGTAACATATTCCGTTCACTGTGCCTAGCCGCAGATTAGCAGCACATTTTGTTTAGTGTGCAAAGTTGCAGATTAGCAGCACATTCTGTTTAGTGTGCAAAGTTGCAGATTAGCAGCACATTCTGTTTAGTGTGCAAAGTTGCAGATTAGCAGCACATTCTGTTTAGTGAGCAAAGTGTAAAAAATAAACGTCACATATTCCGTTCACTGTGCCTAGCCGCAGATTAGCAGTACATTCTGTTTAGTGTGCAAAGTTGCAGATTAGCAGCACATTCTGTTTAGTGTGGAAAGTGTAAAAAATAAACGTCACATATTCCGTTCACTGTGCCTAGCCGCAGATTAGCAGCACATTCTGTTTAGTGTGCAAAGTTGCAGATTAGCAGCACATTCTGTTTAGTGTGCAAAGTTGCAGATTAGCAGCACATTCTGTTTAGTGTGGAAAGTGTAAAAAATAAACGTCACATATTCCGTTCACTGTGCCTAGCCGCAGATTAGCAGCACATTCTGTTTAGTGTGCAAAGTTGCAGATTAGCAGCACATTCTGTTTAGTGTGGAAAGTGTAAAAAATAAACATCACATATTCCGTTCACTGTGCCTAGCCGCAGATTAGCAGCACATTCTGTTTAGTGTGCAAAGTTGCAGATTAGCAGCACATTCTGTTTAGTGTGGAAAGTGTAAAAAATAAACGTCACATATTCCGTTCACTGTGCCTAGCCGCAGATTAGCAGCACATTCTGTTTAGTGTGCAAAGTTGCAGATTAGCAGCACATTCTGTTTAGTGTGCAAAGTTGCAGATTAGCAGCACATTCTGTTTAGTGTGGAAAGTGTAAAAAATAAACGTCACATATTCCGTTCACTGTGCCTAGCCGCAGATTAGCAGCACATTCTGTTTAGTGTGCAAAGTTGCAGATTAGCAGCACATTCTGTTTAGTGTGCAAAGTTGCAGATTAGCAGCACATTCTGTTTAGTGTGGAAAGTGTAAAAAATAAACGTCACATATTCCGTTCACTGTGCCTAGCCGCAGATTAGCAGCACATTCTGTTTAGTGTGCAAAGTTGCAGATTAGCAGCACATTATGTTTAGTGTGGAAAGTGTAAAAAATAAACGTCACATATTCCGTTCACTGTGCCTAGCCGCAGATTAGCAGCACATTCTGTTTAGTGTGCAAAGTTGCAGATTAGCAGCACATTCTGTTTAGTGTGGAAAGTGTAAAAAATAAACGTCACATATTCCGTTCACTGTGCCTAGCCGCAGATTAGCAGCACATTCTGTTTAGTGTGCAAAGTTGCAGATTAGCAGCACATTCTGTTTAGTGTGGAAAGTGTAAAAAATAAACGTCACATATTCCGTTCACTGTGCCTAGCCGCAGATTAGCAGCACATTCTGTTTAGTGTGCAAAGTTGCAGATTAGCAGCACATTCTGTTTAGTGTGGAAAGTGTAAAAAATAAACATCACATATTCCGTTCACTGTGCCTAGCCGCAGATTAGCAGCACATTCTGTTTAGTGTGCAAAGTTGCAGATTAGCAGCACATTCTGTTTAGTGTGGAAAGTGTAAAAAATAAACGTCACATATTCCTTTCACTGTGCCTAGCCGCAGATTAGCAGCACATTCTGTTTAGTGTGCAAAGTTGCAGATTAGCAGCACATTCTGTTTAGTGTGGAAAGTGTAAAAAATAAACGTCACATATTCCGTTCACTGTGCCTAGCCGCAGATTAGCAGCACATTCTGTTTAGTGTGCAAAGTTGCAGATTAGCAGCACATTCTGTTTAGTGTGCAAAGTTGCAGATTAGCAGCACATTCTGTTTAGTGTGGAAAGTGTAAAAAATAAACGTCACATATTCCGTTCACTGTGCCTAGCCGCAGATTAGCAGCACATTCTGTTTAGTGTGCAAAGTTGCAGATTAGCAGCACATTCTGTTTAGTGTGCAAAGTTGCAGATTAGCAGCACATTCTGTTTAGTGTGGAAAGTGTAAAAAATAAACGTCACATATTCCGTTCACTGTGCCTAGCCGCAGATTAGCAGCACATTCTGTTTAGTGTGCAAAGTTGCAGATTAGCAGCACATTCTGTTTAGTGTGGAAAGTGTAAAAAATAAACGTCACATATTCCGTTCACTGTGCCTAGCCGCAGATTAGCAGCACATTCTGTTTAGTGTGCAAAGTTGCAGATTAGCAGCACATTCTGTTTAGTGTGCAAAGTGTAAAAAATAAACGTCACATATTCCGTTCACTGTGCCTAGCCGCAGATTAGCAGCACATTCTGTTTAGTGTGCAAAGTTGCAGATTAGCAGCACATTCTGTTTAGTGTGCAAAGTTGCAGATTAGCAGCACATTCTGTTTAGTGTGGAAAGTGTAAAAAATAAACGTCACATATTCCGTTCACTGTGCCTAGCCGCAGATTAGCAGCACATTCTGTTTAGTGTGCAAAGTTGCAGATTAGCAGCACATTCTGTTTAGTGTGCAAAGTGTAAAAAATAAACGTCACATATTCCGTTCACTGTGCCTAGCCGCAGATTAGCAGCACATTCTGTTTAGTGTGCAAAGTTGCAGATTAGCAGCACATTCTGTTTAGTGTGCAAAGTGTAAAAAATAAACGTCACATATTCCGTTCACTGTGCCTAGCCGCAGATTAGCAGCACATTCTGTTTAGTGTGCAAAGTTGCAGATTAGCAGCACATTCTGTTTAGTGTGGAAAGTGTAAAAAATAAACGTCACATATTCCGTTCACTGTGCCTAGCCGCAGATTAGCAGCACATTCTGTTTAGTGTGCAAAGTTGCAGATTAGCAGCACATTCTGTTTAGTGTGCAAAGTTGCAGATTAGCAGCACATTCTGTTTAGTGTGGAAAGTGTAAAAAATAAACGTCACATATTCCGTTCACTGTGCCTAGCCGCAGATTAGCAGCACATTCTGTTTAGTGTGCAAAGTTGCAGATTAGCAGCACATATTCCGTGTAATATGAAGAAGGCGGGTAAAAAGGGACGGGGAAGTGGACGTGATCCTGATAGTTCAGGGCGCGGGTCAGGACGCGTAGAAACTGTGCCTGGTGCCAGAGCACAAGAAAGAAAGACATCCACCATACCTAGCTTCATGTCTCAGTTTACAGGGCGTCGCAGGACATCACTCTCGAGGTCAGACCACTGCGAACAGGTGGTCGGTTGGATTTCAGCTGATACTGCTTCCAGTCGGTTAAGCACCACCCTGTCTTCCACCAAGTCCACTCTCAGTAGCCAAGAGTCTGGTCAACATAATCCTCACCCTGATCATCCTTCCTCCCACCATAGAGGGTCTGGCCAAAGAAGTGATCCCACACTGGGATACAGTGAGGAGCTCGTCTCATCACCAATCCTTCATTTGAACCTCTCTCCAAGCACGCTTGCAGAGGAACATGAGATCTTGTGCCCTGATTCACAACCTCTAGAGGGTACCCAATCACAAGAAGATGACAGAGGGGAACGGCATTTAAGGTCAAAGGAAGTGGATGATGATGATGATGAGACACAGTTGCCATCAAATCAACCACTATTACTGTCTCAAGACCTTGATGAGGAGGATGATACACAGTTGTCAATGACTGAGTATGTGGTGGGATCAAGAAATGAGGAGGATGATCAGAGTGAGGAAGTGGAGGAGGACTTGGTGGACGATGAGCTGACTGACCCCACCTGGGAAGGTGGAGAGCCGAGCGATGACAGCAGTCCTGAGGGTGAGCAATCTGCAGCACCGCAACAGGCTGGAAGAGGCAGTGGTGTGGCTAAAGAAAGAAGGCGGACCGCACCAAACCGGCCCGCAAATGTTCCACGGAGCACCCCCTTGCGTAAATCTCCCTTGCCAAGGGCTAGGTGTTCCGCGGTATGGCGTTTTTTTAAGGAAAGTGCGGACGACAAAAGAATTGTAGTTTGCAACCTGTGCCACACCAGAATGAGCCGAGGCATGAACACTAGCAACCTCACCACCACCAGCATGATCCGACACATGGCATCCAAGCACCGTAATAAGTGGGAGAAACGCCCGGATCGCCAATCTGTGTCTGCAGGCCACACCACTGCTTCCTCTTCCCCTGTTTTCGGTGCCGGCCAATCGCCTGTCGAAGGCGCAGGCCCGCATACCTCCCGCCCTGCACCTGTACAATCTGAAGCACCATCAGCGACCACATCCACTTCCCTGTCCCAGCGCAGCGTCCAAATGTCGTTACCCCAGGCATTTGAGCGCAAGCGAAAATACCCAGCCACCCACCCACAGGCCATAGCACTAACCTCACACCTTTCCAAATTACTGGCCATCGAAATGCTGCCATTTAGGCTTGTGGAAACTGAGTCCTTCCGCAGCCTGATGGCAGCAGCTGTCCCTCGGTACGCAGTCCCCAGCCGCCACTACTTTTCCCGGTGTGCCGTCCCCGCATTACACCACCATGTGTCCCGTAACATCACCCGTGCCCTGACCAACGCAATTACTGGGAAGGTCCACTTAACGACTGACACATGGACAAGTGCTTGTGGCCAGGGACGCTACATTTCCCTGACGGCACACTGGGTGAATGTCGTGGAGGCTGGGAGCGACTCGGACCCTGGGATGGCACAGGTGCTACCCACGCCGAGGATTGCGGGCCCTACCTCTATCAGGGTTTCCGCCAGCACCTACGTTATTGGCTCCTCCTCCTCCTCCGTTTCCACCTCCGAATTCTCTGCGCGCAGCGCCACTCACCCATCAGCCGGTAGCTGGAAGCAGTTTAGCACTGCAGTGGGGAAGCGTCAACAGGCCGTGCTGAAGCTGATCTGCCTTGGGGACAAACAGCACACGGCCTCAGAGCTGTTGCAGGGGATTAGTCACCAGACCGAGCAGTGGCTCTCGCCACTCAACCTGCAACCAGGCATGGTTGTGTGTGATAATGGGCGTAACTTGGTGGCGGCTTTGGAGCTCGGCAAGCTCACACACGTACCATGCCTAGCGCATGTATTTAATTTAGTGGTTCAGCGATTTCGAAAAACCTACCCCAATTTGCATGATCTCTTGACCAAGGTGCGCCGCGTGTGTGCACATTTCCGTAAGTCATCAATAGCTTCAGCCGGCCTGTTGAAGCTGCAGCAGCGCTTACAATTGCCAGCTCACCGGCTGCTGTGTGACGTGAGCACGCGCTGGAACTCCACCTTCCACATGTTGGCCCGGCTTTGTGAGCAGCAGAGGGCAGTAGTGGAGTACCAGCTGTTACACGGTCGTTGCCTCTCCGTTCAACTTCCTCTAATCAGAAGTGAGGAGTGGGAATGGATGTCAGACCTCTGTGAGGTTTTACGCAATTTTGAGGAATCGACACAGATGGTGAGCGGCGATAACGCTATTATCAGTGTAACCATCCCACTTCTGTGTCTACTGAAACGCTCGCTGCTCACAATTAAAACCGACGCTTTGCATGTGGAAGAGGTGGAAATGGGGGAGGAAGAGCTTACACAAGGTGATAGCCAGAGCACCCTCACTTCGTCTTCTCAGCGACAATTGGAGGAGGTGGAGGAGGAGGAGGAGGAGGAGGAGGAGGAAGACACGGTTGCCTCCGCTACAGAGGGTAGCCATGGTACTTTAGTTCCATCTGTTCAGCGTGGGTGGGCAGAAGAGGAGGAAGAGGATGAGGAGATTGAGAGTCATCCTCCTGGTGAGGACAGCGAAATCTTGCCTGTTGGTACTTTGGCACACATGGCTGACTTTATGTTAGGCTGCCTTTCCCGTGACCCACGCGTTATACGCATTTTAGACAACACGGATTACTGTGTGTTCACCCTTCTGGACCCCCGCTACAAAGAGAATTTCTCATCTCTTATTCCTCCGGTGGAGAGGACAAGCAAAATGGTGCAATACCAGAAGGTTCTTGTCGAAAAATTGCTCCAAAATTTTCCATCTGACAACGCTGGCGGCAGAGTACGTGCTACCTTGGCCAACCGAGAAGGGGAGAAAAGGGGAGCACACAGCAGTTCCGACAAAGGCAGGGCAACACTCTCCAAGGCGTGGGACACCTTCATGACACCCCGCCAGCACCCTCACCCTGATGCGCGGCCTAGTGTCACAAGGAGGGAAAAGTTTTGGAAGATGGTGAAGGAGTACGTAGCAGACCGTGTCAGCGTCCTCACTGATCCCTCTGTGCCTTACAACTACTGGGTGTCCAAGCTGGACACGTGGTATGAACTGGCACTCTACGCCTTGGAGGTGCTGGCCTGCCCTGCCGCCAGCGTTCTGTCTGAGCGGGTATTTAGTGCTGCTGGTGGCATCATAACAGATAAGCGTATCCGCCTTTCCACCGAAAATGCTGATAGGTTGACACTTATAAAAATGAACAAGGCCTGGATTTCCCCTGACTTCTCCACTCCACTGGAGGAAAGCCCCGGGTGAACATAAAGTCACTTTAGATATGTTATTTACAATGATGGGAATACTCTGTATTCCCATTCACCCCTTCCACCCAAAAAATGGGTATATGGTTGACTCTCTTCCATATACCCTGTGATATAATTTTTATATAGGGCCAGCTCACCAGCGGGCCCTGTGATATAATTTTTATATAGGGCCAGCTCACCAGCGGGCCCTGTGATATAATTTTTATATAGGGCCAGCTCACCAGCGGGCCCTGTGATATAATTTTTATATAGGGCCAGCTCACCAGCGGGCCCTGTTTGACAACTTTTTGTATAGGTCAGCTCACCAGCGGGCCTTCTCATATAATGTTTTATTGGGTCAGCTCTCTAGCGGGCCCTCTCATATAATGTTTTATAGCGTCAGCTCACTAGCGGGCCTTCGCATATAATGTTTAGGATGGTCAGCTCCGCAGCAGACCCTCACCCATAATGTTTTAGATGGTCGGCTCAGCTGCAGACCCTCATTCCTAATGTTTTAGATGGTCAGCTTAGCGGCATGCCCTCGCCCCTAATGTTTTAGAGGGTCACCAGCAGGCTATTAATCCTAATTTTTCAAGGGTGTGTATGATGCCCTCCTTTATGTGTAATAAAGGGTGTATTGGAGTGACATTTCAGTCTAATTTTTGGCAGCCCTTTCACTTAGTGCATCGGCTTTATGAGTGTTGGACCACTACCTGAACTATTGTACCACAATGTGAATGAGGCCCTCCATTTTGTGATATACAGGTTGTATCGGAGTGCCTCAGGTCCTCCCATTGAATTAAATAGGGCTGGGGTGTTCGACAGAGCAGAAGGTATTTCTTGGCTTCATCCACTAAGTCACTTCGTCACTTTTACTGAATGGATCAGACCCCACTGTTCCGACTATAAATTTTGGACTTAACAAGGGCAAACGGACATGTTGTAAAACCTGTGGTAGCTGCGGCCTCCGTTCCTGAATGCTGTACCTTACCTGGGCCATAACCACGTTGAACACCTGCTTTACTCTGCGCACGTTTCCCTCTTAATCATGGCCCCAGTTCCGAAAAATCGATGACATTTTTTGCAGAATTTGCAGATGATATACAAGTAAATATACAGCAAATACTGTTTGGTAACAATTTTTCGCCTAAAGTCGTTTTTATCTTCCTTTTTGTGTGTTTTACGGTCAGTCTGTAAAAATGGCGTACTACGGGCAAAACATCGTTCCCAGCAGCGACGTTGGAGTCCAAGATGCATCCAGACATCCTCCCTATGCTGTCCCTGAACCATTTCTGTGGTGTTTCCATCATTTTCTGCCCTTTTCCTATGGACCAGGCACCCTCCCCTCATCAGAGCAGGGGGTGCCTGGTGTAATGCTCGAGTCCTCCCATTGACTTCAATGGGGCTCGGGTGCTCGGCAGAGCACTCGAGCCTCCGGGGGTGCTCGGCCAGAGCACCCGAACACCCGAGCATTGGGGTGCTCGATCATCACTACCTAGTACCTTATTACCACCGTAAGCGAGTCACCTATGTTCCTGTGTTAAGTATTCAAAATACTAAACTAGTAGGAATTTGTTTGAATAATTTTCACAGTGACACATCAGCCAGTCTCACAGTTCTATAGACAGCCCTGGTACCTTATTACCACTGCAAGGGAAAGTCACCTGTGTTCCTTTGTTAAATATTAAAAATAATAGTAGGAATTTGTTTCAATAATTTTCAGAGTGACACATCAGCCAGTCTCACAGTTCTGCAGGCAGGCCTGGTACCTTATTGCCACAGTAAGGGAGTCACCTGTGTTCCTGTGTTAAATATTAAAAATACTAAACTAGTAGGAATTTGTTTGAATAATTTTCACAGTGACAATCAGCCAGACTCACAGTTCTATAGGCAGTCGTGGTATCTTATTGCGTCAGAAAGGGTAAGTCACATTTGATTCTGTGTTTAACATTAAAAATAATAGTAGGAGTTTGTTTGAATAATTTTCAGTGTGACACTTCAGCCAGTCTCACAGTTCTATAGACAGGCCTAGTACCTTATTGTGTCCGCAAGGGAAAGTCACCTTTGTTCCTGTGTAAAATATTAAAAGTTATATTAGGGTTTTGTTTGAATAATTTTCAGAGTGACACTTCAGCCAGTCTCAAAGCTCTGCAGGCAGGCCTAGTACCTTATTATCACCACAAGGGAAAGACACCTTTGTTTCTGTGTTTAACATTAAAAATAATGGTAGGAATTTGTCTGAATAATTTTCAGAGTGACACTTCAGCCAATTTTATAGTTTTATAGGCAGGCCTAGTACCTTATTGCATCCGCAAAGGATAGTCACCTTTGTTCCTGTGTAAAATATTAAAAGCAATAATAGGGATTTGTTTGAATAACTTTCAGAGTGACACATCAGCCAGTCTCAGTTCTATAGGCAGGGCTAGTACCTTATTGCATCCGCAAAGGATAGTCACCTTTGTTCCTGTGTAAAATATTAAAAGTAATAGTAGTGATTTGTTTGAATAATTTTCAGAGTGACACATCAGGCAGTCTCACGGTTCTGTAGGCAGGCCTAGTACCTTATTACCACCGCAAGAGAGAGTCACCTTTGTTTGTGTGTTAAACATTAAAATTAATATTAGGGATTTGTTTGAATAATTTTCAGTGTGACACATCGACCAGTCTCACAGTTCTATAGGCAGGCCTAGTACCTTATTACGTCCGCAAGGCAGAGTCACCTTTATTTCTGTGTTAAACATTAAAATTAATATGAGGAATTTGTTTGAATACTTTTCAGAGTGACACATCAACCTGTCTCACAGTTGTGTATGTGTATTGTGTAGGCAGGAAGGGTGGCTTATTGCTACATCCATACTTCATCCACTTCATCCATAGTAACATAAGGCTAAATGCCCACCTTACCCTCTTAGACCATCTTCATTTAGACCCTGGAAATTGTTCCATTCATTTAATTTTCATTTTTTATTGTATTTTTAAAGGTATTTTAATAATTCAGACTGTCACTGACTTTCATCCGAGTTAAACAGGTCGGATCCAAATTGTGTAGTCGACGAATGAAAAAAAAAAACTCGTCCGACATTGAATTTTACCAAAAATTTTTGTTGTGCACAAGTCTAATTTGTATGTGCATATATATTAAAACAGTGGGCCAGGATCATTGCTATCTACTGTTTGAGGAGGCTAAAGCCCCAGGTCTCATGATTAATGCCATGCAGCATGAAATTATCCTCCCTTACAGTAACAGTGAAACTAGGCTGCATGGTCTCCTAATAATGTGTTAGCTTGCCCTAAACCCCTGGTCTTCTGGAAAAATCTCCATGGCCTAGATTCACTAAAGGTTGATGCTGTGGCAATATGATTTCGTTGATGTGTTTGAAACACTCTAACATTTCGGTGAACACACACATCAACATATTCACTAAAACTTTCGGATGCAAGGGGAGGGGTTGAGAAGGTCCCTATTAGCATACAGGATTGTTGAAGTGATGTAGATGTGGAAGTGATGTCCTCCCTTCACAAATCACCAACATTACGACAATTCTGAAGTTGAAGAGCATTCTCTCTAATTCCCCACTTGGCTAGTAGGGTAGTGAAGACAATGCTTTCAAGACTATGGGCAGCATCACTCCCTTATACCTTTGAGTGTCATAGGGATGTGCATTGCTCACTACTGTGGTACTCAAAGGGTTAAAAAGTACACCAAGCACTACACAATTATCCCCTTAGCTCTGTATTTATTTTCCAGTTTTCTAAACTCTCCAAGTCCTAGGTTATTCTATGGGGTCTATGGCCTAAGATATCTTAGTGCATAGGCTCCATAGAGTAACATAGGACTTGGAGACTTTAGGACACTTGAGCAGTCATCACCACTTTATCATCTCTTTATCATACCTTAGTGCCTACCCCCCCCACTACCCCATTCTTCTTAGTACTTCAGCCTCATTATAGTTTTATCCTGCCAGAAAAGCACAGGTTGTCCAGTATTTGACCATCCTCAAAATATACATACATACAAAAAGGATATTTATATTTCAATGTTTATTCAAAAAAAACATTTATTCATAAATACCTTTTTTTGTTATTTTGTATTTCATCCTTTCTTCGGTTTCCTCTTTGCTTACTTGCCTATTCTGGTATTTAACCGGCCTGCTAGTTGCAACCACCTGTAGTACATTATGAAAAATGTCATAAAAAATATCATCTTACATTCATTATTATAACATAAAGTATTAAACTTTTATCTATCATTATGTCTTTCCCCTCAAATTGTGCCATATCTGTGTTATTTAATGTCAAAAAGAAAAATTGACACATTTCGATTAACCTGTAAGTACTTCCCAAAGTTTATTTTTAACTAAGCAGCTGTGTACCTTTACACAATATAGACTGTAAATAAATGTCACATTTAGAGGTACAGAAATGGCATCATCCCTTTCAAAAGGTAGTATGGGCTGTAGTTAGCAAACTAAAGAGCTACAGTTCTGAAACAAGCCAAATTCAGATTTCCAGTCATTTAAATGTGGCTTAGTTCTAACCTACACTGAACGCCAGCATTCATCACTACATTGCTTTAGAATGAGCTGGAGATCTCAGTAAGTTAAGAGCTCTATTGAACCCTTTAGGGACCAGAGGGGTGTACAACACACAACCCTATGGTCCTTAAAGGGATAGTAATACTTCGTTTTAACTTTATTTTATTTTGTAGGCATTAAAAAAACATGAAGAATGATATAAGTCTTATCTCTCAAACCTTTATGGTTTATGAGATATTCACAAGCAAAGTTTCCCCCTCCCGCCCCTTTTACCTAGTGTAAGCCATCTCTTCTCAGATGTGGAATGCAGTCTATAGACCAGACAGATAACAGAAGGGGACACTCTTATTCCTATGAAAACAATGAAATCCCTGCCCCCCTTGACAAGCTTTTCAGGTTTTTCCCTTATCTTAATTGAAGATTGTCCCTCTCTGCAGTCTACCTGGGCAGCTCCCTTCTGCCCTGGCTGAAAAGTGTTACATCAGTAAAAGGGGCGGGAGGGGGACACTTTGCTTGTGAATATCTCTTAAACCATAAAGGTTTGAGAGATAAGACTTATATCATTCTTCATGTTTTTTTAATGCCTACAAAATAAAATAAAGTTAAAACGGAGTATTACTATCCCTTTAAAAGTTTAAAGCAAAGGGGATTTTAGGAAAGTTTGTTTGTCCCCAATAGTGCAGTCAGATTGCTCTAGTCACACCTCTATTATTGAATTCAGCCCTGTATCAGTTCCTGATTCTTCATTTAACCCCACTGAGGAGCAGGAGAAAAGGGATTTTTTATCACTTGTTGGTGCAGTTTAATCAAAGAAAAAAACACTTCTCCTACTGAGGTGTGTATGCAATGAAGAATTAGAGCTATTCTGGATCTGGCCAGCTACACAGTATGATACAAATGCAAATTCCAATGTATTTATATTCTTTGGAGACCTATCTGACACTCAGTGGGTTAATAAGTCTGGGGATTTTTATATCTCTCTCATCTTTAGTCTGCAGAGCCCATATGAAAGCCTGATTATAATTTTTTCTGGAACCTATGATAAAAAAAACAGGAACAATTCTAAGACCAACCAATTACATCAAAGGGCAGCAATAAACATTTCCAAAATGTCCATAGATTTCCATGGGGCTTTAACCCTTAGTCTGCAGTTAAAGGGATAGCAATGTTTCATAATAAAAGCACCTCTAATTAATCATCATAGTATTTGGACCTTGGAGAGTGTTATTTCAATTCTGTCAGAGTTGTAGTTCAAGAGTAATTCAATGATAATGTATCCTCCCCCCCCCTTTTACTGATGTAACACTGCTCAGCTTAGAGCAGCAGGGAGGTGCCCAGGTAGATAGCAGAGGGGGACAATCTTCAGTTAAGATAAGGGAAAACCTGAAAAATCTGTCTAGGGGGGCATGGTTATCATTGTTCTCACAGTAAGAAGATTGTCCCTTGCTGTTATCTGTCTGGTCAAGTAACCAGATTCCACATCTGAGGTTAGAAGTGTTACACTAGGTAAAAGGGACGGGAGGGGGAAACTTTATCATTCAATTACTCTTGAAATACAACTCTGACAGTACTGAAATAACACTCTCCATGGCCCAAATACTATGACGATTAATTGGTGTTGCTGTTTTTATGAAACATTACTATCCCTTTAAGGACCACTGGGCATTTTTTTGTGCATTGGATTCAGGGATCTCTGAGAGGCATGTAGCAGCGTGGACACCCCTGAATTCCATGACGTGCCAGAAGCGTCACTGGTCCTTAAGTGCAGAACCGTTGCATGTCATGGGTCCTTAATAGTGTTGAGCGAGCGTGCTCGGCCAATGCTCGGATCGGCTCGAGCATCGCTCTGCTCGGCACATGGCGGTACTCGGCGAGTACCGCCATGTGCTCTCCCGCCATGTTCGGGTGGCGGGGATCTGTGCCGGAAGAGGCACAGATCAGAAGACGCTCCGCTGGACCACCAGGGACTGGAGGTACGGGGGCATTGCGGAGATGAAGGGGGCATTGCGGAGATGAAGGGGGACATTGTGGAAGAGGGGCATAGACTCTATGCCCCTCTTCCACAATGTCCCCCTTCATCTCCGCTATGCCCGTCTTCCACAATGTCCCCCTTCATCTCCGCTATGCCCCTCTTCCACAATGTCCCCCTTCATCTCCGCTATGCCCCTCTTCCACAATGTCCCCCTTCATCTCCTCTATGCCATAGAGGAGATGAAGGGGGACATTGTGGAAGAGGGGCATAGCGGAGATGAAGGGGGACATTGTGGAAGAGGGGCATAGCGGAGATGAAGGGGGACATTGTGGAAGAGGGGCATAGCGGAGATGAAGGGGGACATTGCGGAGATGAAGGGGGACATTGCGGAGATGAAGGGGGCATTCAGAGATGAAGGGGGCATAGCGGAGATGAAGGGGGGCATTGACCAGGCACCCTCCCCTCATCAGAGCAGGGGGTGCCTGGTGTAATGCTCGTGTCGCCCCATTCATTTGAATGGGGCTCGGGTGCTCGGCCGAGCACTCGAGCATCAGGGGGTGCTCGGTCAGAGCACCCGAGCACCCGAGCATCGGGGTGCTCGCTCAACACTAGTCCTTAAGGGATTAAACCACTCGGATAATATATTTAGACCTGTCTAGAAATAAAGGACATAAAAAGCACCATTTAAACCAATGTGCTCTTTTACTTTATCCCTAAGGTGCTACTGGGTTGCCTCAGAATTAACCCTTTGAGTGGACAGGTACATAGCGCATTGCTTTTGCATAGTGTTGCTTACTCCTCTGGCATTGAAAGGGTTAATCCACTTTTATTTTGCACATAAGGTGCCAAGTAACAATGGCATTCATGTGTATTATATACCAGTGGATTTAAATATCAGGCCTCAGGAAAAACAGATTTATTTACACTAATATCATCAAATAGAAACAGGCATATTAACTGATAATTCATAAGCATACTGAGAGAGTACTGAGATATTAAAACCTACACTATCCAAATGGGTGAATGAGAGTACTTTACTGTATTATAAATATAGACTGGCACCCTCTTCTGTACCATTTGTAGACTCTTATTTTTAGCATAAGTAGTCTTATAGACACTATGCCACCATTTTATTAAATTTGTAGACTTCATAATTCTACGAGTACCAAGGCTGATGAACTAATAAAAGCAGTTCTGGAGCAAGCCACCTGCAACAGAGCAAATGCTTATCCTCATTGATGCAAATTAGAATTTATAATTTAGCTACCAGGCAAAATTTAGGCTGTGGGTTTGCCACATGGTTAGGCCTGAAGGTCGGCAACTCTGGTTTCAAGTGGATCTATCACACATATAGAGAAGTAATGCTCATTAGTTAGAGCATTTAGAGAAAAAGTTTAACGTTACTCATTTAAAAAAAAAAAAAAGTTATCTGTGTAAAAATGAATGTTTAAAATGTGGCCAGCAGCTTACATCCAGCTTGCAGCACTGCCTCTGCTCCAGTCCCACTACCCAGCATCCTCCGATGATGGAGGCTTTCTTTCTCTAAGCTGCAGCGATCTCATTGGCAGAGATTGATATCTAGCAAATAAGATCGCTCCAGCTTAGAGACAGACAGCCTCTGTCATCGGAGGATGCTGGGTAGTGGGATGGGAGCAGCCTCTGTGTGGCAATATGTGGCAAGTGGAAGTAGGCTGCTGGGCACTTTTTAAACATTAATTTTTGCGCAGATAACATTTTTTTTTTTTTAAATGAGTAACATGTTAAACTTTTTTGCTAAATGCTCTAACTAATGAGCATTACTTCTCTATATGTGATAGATCCACTTTAAGTCTGTTCCTCTATTTATTGATGGAGACAATTTAATCAAAACATTAACCTGCTCTAGTGCTAAGGTATTGAGGATGGAGCTGGATTAAACTTTGTGTCACTGATGCTGCCAAATAGAGGTCTGTTACATTCCTTTTTTTTCCATCACATTTTGACCCTCAAAATGCCAGAAAGGTGTGCAATGCATTGCTTTCCAATGTCGAATGCACACCTCTGGCACTCAGCTGGTTAAGAGATTGAAACATTAAGAGAGAGGCACTCTTATTAGACATAACTATGCTATGGAAAATATAAGCTGATGTAATTGTTGCACTTGTCCAGAAGATAATATTAAGAGCTCTGATTCACGGCTCTGCATGCTCTCTACTGAGAAAATTAAGCCATTATATTATTTTCAGAAATTCTCATTTTTCAAAAGTTTGGCACTCAAAAGTAGGGATGGGAGAAAATGTTTTCCTCAAACCAAAATCGATTAGTAATGGCACTTCCTGTTTGCCATATAATTTCCCATGGAATGTGAAGTTTTTCCACTTTTGTCACCTAGCTCATTGCATTGAAATCAATGGGAACACTGAATTTACACACAATACAAAGCAAATGTTATTTTATTTCCTAAAGGCATAGTATAAAAGTGGTATGAGGGTGCTTGTGTTGGTAGCGTGTGTGGAAACAATCAGTTCAACAGGGAATTTTTGGGTGGGAGTTTGTTGACTGGTATTGGGAGTTCCATTAATACAAAATAAATAAATAAAATAAGAAATTTGTATGTAACGTGACAGAGACAGGGACCCCCTCGCTTAAGCTGCAACTGGGGCAGACTGATACTTAATAGAAGGAAACATTGATTCATAGGACTTTGACCTAAATGAGGCACAAGCCTTAAAGAAACATTGATAAGTTGTAGAAAATTAGACTTTTGTTAAGCCCGAGCCTTGAGGCAACATTGATTTGTAGGACTTAGACTTATTTGAGGTACAAGCCCTGAGGAAACATTGATTAGTTGTAGGAAATAAGACTTGTGTTAGGCAAAGCCCTGAGGAAACATTGATATGTAGGACTTAGACTTTATTGAGTCAAAAGCCCTGAGGAAACATTGATTAGTTGGAGGAGGTGTTGTTTACTGGGATTGATGGGACAGTTAATAAAAAATAATTGAGGTGAAAATCCAAGTCTGCAAGTTCGATGACGAGCATAACACCTGCATACCATGGTCTTCTTGTGCTAGGGTCTGGGTACAGGAAAATATACCCATTGTACCTGCCTCAGCACCCTCAAGGTCACCTACCTCCTTTTCTAGCATACCACCTTTGCCTCCATTACCTCCCCTGCCCACTGTTAGCATAGTATCAGGGAACGTCTTTGGACATTCCATCCCATTGAACATGCTAAGCTGCTGGCAGAGAGGATTCATTTTTAATAAAGCCATGTAGCCAGAGCCTCCCGGATGCATTGTAGCATGCGAGTAGTCAAGGAAGCCAGGACACAGGAAGCCAGTATGATGGTGTCTGGTGAAGCAACCTGAACAACAGACGACTCATGGAGGTGTGACAACGCGTCAGCCTTAATGTTTTTTGGGTCCGATACATAGGTAATAACGTAGTGAAATTGAGACCACCATGCCTGTGAAGGGTTCAAGTGTTTGGCCAAGGCCAAGTAAACCAGGTTTTGGTGGTCAGTAAGGTAAGCCTTCAAGAAGATACTGCCATCCTTCTAGCGAGAGTTTGATTGGTTGAAGCTTGCGGTTGCCGGTACTGTAGTTCCTCTCAGTGTCAGAGAACTTACAAGAAAAGAACAAGCAGAGGTGTAGCCTCCCGGTAGCGGGATCATCTTTCAGGTGGTCATTGAGACTCTTGTGAAAAGTGGCCTTCAGAGCACTGGCACACCAGTCCATGTCGTAAGGCAGGGTGCGGAACTCCATTGTGTGTTGTGACAAGGAACGATGTCCATGTGTGATCTCCAGGAGGGCAGTCTCAGCCTTGGACTGATGCCCAGGTGTGTCAAATACTGCCCTGAAAGCAGCCAAAAAGATGTTGAAATTGTCCATAATAGGGGACTGATGGTCCAATAAGGGAGAAACCCAGGGCAAGGCTTGTCCCTTAAGCTGTGAGACAATTAAAGTGATTTTGGCTTGAGGAGACTGGAAGGCGACTGGTTGGCACTCGAAGTGCAGCAAGGAGTGGTTCAAGAATGCCTGAAGGTCCGGGGAAGTGCCATCAAATCTTTCTGGCAATGGAAGTCGAGGTGAAAGGACATGACTTTGGGGATAAAGGCACAAATATAATGTCACCTACACTAAGCAAGTAAGCAGCCCTGCTCAGAGTAAGGGCAAGGTAGAGTATAAGGAGACTCCTTTAATAAGGGCTGGTAGGTGAAGGCTGGGGAACGACGCTAGAGTTTGTGGCTGAAATACACAGGCCCCCTGAGGCATACTGCACTGCGGCCACAGCCGTTTAAAGTTGCTGGCTTCAAAGCCAGATGACCCCCTTCAATGAGCTGAAAACTGCCTAGTATAATACACCTCAGTGAGGACTAATGCTACCAGCCCCAGGAGAGTCTATAACAATATATAAAGAATATAGAACTACCAAGATGAAGCTCCAGAGTCTCTGGCAGAGAGGGAACCAACAGAGGAGAGTAGTGGAAGTAGCAGACCCGGAAGGGGCACAGGGAATCCAGGAACTGACTGTATAAGAAAAGCCAGGATAAACTGAAGCAGATAAGGTTCCGACAGAATCAGAATCCAGGGACTGGCAGGGTCAGTATCTGGCTGGCAGTAGAAGTACAAAACCGGCAGGCAGGCTCAGTATCCAGGGACAGGCAGGGTCAGAATCAGGCCGGTAATGGAAGTATCAAATCGTCTTGCATGCTCAGTATTCAGGGACAGGCAGGGTCAGTATCAGGCTGGCAGAAAAGTTCAAGAATCAGCTGGCAGGCTCAGTATCCTGGGACAGGCTGGGTCAAACAAGGCTCAGACAGGTACACTGTGAAGTACTAGGCTCACAACATGGAACGTTATAATTGCGTGCTCTCTATATAGTCCCAAACCTTTCGGGACGGAAGTGACGTCACCACTAGAGAGAGCAGCAAGGACGAGAAGGGAAGTGCAAGAAAGGACAAATGCTCCCACCGGCCTCACAACGCAGTAGAGAGGGGCAGCATGACACCAATAATGCATGCAATTTATTTGTGTGCTTCTTTGTGTAAGCCTGAGGCCTACAAAGATGTTTTTTATCAGGGCTTGTTTTTGGCAAGATTGAGGCCTACATACAATTTTTTTAAGGGGTAACCTTGATTTAAGCCTGCAATATATATGTAAAAATATAGATGTGGGAGCGGCGGTTGATGTGATCTATTTAGACTTTGCCAAGGCATTTGATACGGTTCCACACAAGAGGTTACTGTACAAATTGAATGAAATTGAATGAAATAGACTTAGCAGTAGCGTGCAGTGCCAGCTGGCAGCTGCAAAGGCCAATAAGATATTGGCATGTATTAAAAGGGCTACTGACTCAAGGAAGGAAGATATTATGCCTCTTTACAGGTCCATGGCAAGACCCCACTTAGAATATGCTCTTCAATTCTGGGTGTCCTTTCTGAAAAAGGACATTATGGAACTAGAGAAAGTGAAGAGGAGGGCTACAAAACTAGTAAGGGGAATGGAAAGTTTTAGTTATAAAGAAAGGCTAGAAAAGTTAAACTTGTACACACTAGAGAAATGGCGTCTTAGAGGGGATATGATAACACTATATAAATATGTTGAGGGCCCATACAAAGGGCTTTCCAAAGACCTGTTCATTAACAGAACAGTCCAAAGGTCAAGGGGCCACCCAGTTAGACTTGAGGAAGGGAGATTTCATCTACAGCAGCGGAAGGGTTTCGTTATGGTAAGGACAATAAAGGTATGGAATTCACTGCCTGAGGAGGTGGTGCTATCGAATATATTAGCTGCCTTTAAAAAGGGCCTGGACACTTAATTAAAAGAGCAGAACATAGAGGGCTATGTATATTAGTATTGGGATTAATATTTAGTTAGTGCTTGTTGATACAAGTAGAAATCTGATTGCCATTTGGAATCAAGAAGGAATTTTTTCCCCCCATTCAAGGCACAATTTGAAATTGCTGTATTGAGGGGGGGGGGTTTGCCTTCTCTTGGGTCAATGATGGTAAACAGGAATAGGAAAAGGGTTGGACTGGATGGATGCAAGTCTTTCTTCAACCTAAATTACTATGTTACTATAAATATATATATATATATATATATATATATATATATATATATATATATATTATCATGATTTATAGACCAATTATTATTATCGTCTTTGAATCTAATTTAAACTTGCATTATTCTCAGATAATTAGCAAACATTAATCAGTGGTCATGGAAGTGGTACTAATTCTGGTAGATGGTAGTAACCCTTCAAATCTCTCGTCTTCATCATCAGTGCTGATGTTTATGGTATATTTACAGTGGGTTTCCCTGTTATGTGTGGTTTTGTCCACTTCTGCTACCTGATATCCATATGGTATCAGCAGTTGGTTCATTTTTAGAAATGTTACTCTCCCAACATTGCTGCTTGATAACTTCATCCTATAGTCATTTACAATATAATCCATTGCACTGAAAGCCCTCTCTGACGCCACACTTGCTTGTGGGCAACTAAGGGTATCTACAACAGTAGGTGTCAGTGCTGGCCACCCACACTGTTTCATTTGCCAATAGTCAATGGGATAATTGTTTCTGCCTAGAACATAGCTCTCCAGCAAGTAACCTGAAACCATCTTACTTTCAGTTGAACCACTTCTATGAGTTACACGGTGTTAATGTGTATAATTTACCAACAGATACTCTGATTGCAAGTCCCTTTGAGATGTGCTGTGACCACCACAAATGTTAGATTTCCACCCTTGAGACACAAATATGTTTGAACTGGATGTTCTTGTTGATGGTGTTGAAAATAATGATGCTTGCATAAACCCTTTGATTACTTCCTTTTCACTAAGCTTTCTATCATTTTTTGTTCTTAACTTTCGCTCTCTCTCTCATTCTCAAAAATGCAACTCTTCACTTGATCTACAAACATATCTTTATTAGGGATTGACAAATGTTTTCCCTCCAAAAGGGAAGCAAGAGAAAAATGGCACTTTTCACAGAGTGGCAATTTTTTCCTGAAAAGTGCATTTTTTTGCTTAGCTCATTGTATTGAAATCAATGGGAAAGCTGAATTTATCCCCACCAAAGTTTCCCAAAGCATGTCATTCCATGTTTGTCAGAATCAGAGGAAGCAAACATTTTGAGCTAAAGAAGACAGGCTTAAGCTGATTTTAGTAAGACTTGTAGGCATGACATCCGTTCTGTGTATTAGGGGAGTCTGGGGGGCACTCTGGGAGCGAGACAGAGAGAAAGGAGGTTGACCCCAAATACCTCAACATTCTCTGTGACTGACTGGAAAAACACAGGCAAGTTCCTTCATGATTTGGCTTTTATCTCTGTGTCAGGGGAGTCTGCGGGAGTGCGAAGGAGCAAATGAGGTTGACCAAAAATTTTTGCGACTGATTGAAAAGACACAGGCAGCCATAATCCAAGTTCCTTCCTCATCTGGCTGTTATTGATGTTCCTTCTAGGGAAGTCTGGGGATATGAGAAGAGGGCATAGGACAAAAACCCAAAGTACCCTACAATTGTGTGTAACTGATTGGAAAGACACAGTCAGCCATGATCCAAGTTCCTTTCTGATCTGACTGTAATCTCTGTATTAGGGGAGTCAGGGGATATTAGAAAGGAGCAAAGGAGGTTGTCTCCAAGTACCCCACATTTTTTGCGACTGATTGGAAAGACAAAGACAGCTGTGATCCAAGTTCCTTCCTGATCTGGCCGTTACCGCTGTGTCAGAGGAGTCTGGGGGTGTGAGAAGGGATCAAAGGAGGTTTGTCTCAAATACCGCAACATTTTATGTGACTGATTGAAAATACAAAGGCAACCTTGATCCAGGTTCCTTCCTCTCTGGCTGTTATTGATTTACTAGGGAAGTCTGTGGGTATGAAAGGAGGCATAGGAGAATACCCCAAAATTGTGTGTTACTGATTACAAAGACAAAGTGTGATCCAAGTTCCTTTCTGATCTGGCTGTTATCTCTGTATCAGGGGAGTCTGAGGGTATAAGAAGGGAGCAAATAATGTTTACCCCAAGTACCCCAATATTCTGTATGACTGATTGGAAAGACACAGGCATCTATGATCCAAGATCCTTCCTCATCTTTCTGTTATGTTATCTCTGTGCTGGGGGTCTGGGTGTGTGAGAAGAGAACAAAGGAGAATAACCGCAAATATCCCAACATTTTGTGTGACTGATTGGAAAGACATAAAAGTCATAAAAATTTCCTGCAGGACTTTTCACAGAAAACAAAGATTTCCTTAATTTATCACTAAACCTCCCACCCATAAACAATACATAAAATGTTTTACTTTTCACCGCTGCCAATAAATTTCTCATGGGAACTTTGCCATATTTCTCCTGTTTTCTATGACTGCAATAATAATACTTCTTCTGAGGGCTGACTTGGCTAAATAAATAGCTGAAATTAAAAGTTGTGAGTCCTACAGCAAAACATGCCTTGAAAAAAGTGTTAGTGCCTTTGTCCTTTGCCCACATACTAACTTCCTGCTTAAGTAACACTGGCACAGCCATCCTTGAAAAATAACTGCTTTTTGGTATATTTCAGAAGGTGCAATACATGATATCAGTTCTTTAATGCCTCTGTTTTCAATAAAATAAAAGGGCAGCATGCCAACTGCCAACATTTTGGTAAGTTTACTATTCCATAGTTGTACTTTTACCTCAGGTTTTTCAGTTTTTGACTAATTTCTAAGAACTTTGGAAGTGTGGGAAGGCAATACATAGTAGAAGAACTGTTTAACCTTATTGCTTTAACAACATGACTTGTGAAGGTGGTGGGGTAATGGTGATATGTGTAAGCACTCTATAACTCAAAGTCACCAAAAACAAACTCAGATCCAGACTCCTCTGCAGCAGAAGAAGAAAATCTTGGTACACACTCTGACACATCAACAGCACTTCTATTATGTATCCCAGAGCCCCAAATATGTTTAGGAATACTTCTGCTGCTTCTAGTTGTGCCACCCCTGACCTGTTGATGGTGTGCCTGCCAGTTAGACCTGTGGTTATGCTTCAGGTGGGAACTCATTGAGGAGGTGTCTAGGTGTGAACCTGCTTTCTCCCTACTCATATTCATCTTACATAGATAACAGATCAATATTACCATTATCATGCTTGTGTCAAATGTAAATTATATTAACACATTATTGATCATAGAGTGGTCCCAGGTGTGATAGATGTTAGCATCCTTTCACATCCCTCCTCCTCCTCCTCTTCATCATCATCTGTGCTGATGTTAATACATTTGGCCTGGCTTTCTCTTTTATGTGTGTTTTCTGCTGCCTTATATTCAGATGGCATTAGATGTTGGTTCATTTTTAAGAATGTTAGTTTCCCCACACCACTGCTTGATAGCAGCATCTTATGGTCATTCACAATGTTACCAGGTGCACTGAAAACCCACTCAGACTCAATGCTTGCAGGAGGGCAACTAAAGGTTTGCACTATAGTATGTGTCAGTGCTGGCCACAAACACTGTTTTGTTTGACAGTAGTTCATGGGGTCATTGTTTCTGTCTAGAACCTAGCTATCCTGCAAGTATACTGAAACCCTCTCACATGCAGTGGGACCACTCCTAGGAGGTACATTGTATTCCTGTGCATCAGTTACTAACCCATACTCAGGAGAAAGTCCCACAGAGATGTGCCACCACCACCAGTGCCACCACTACCATGAATGTTATTTGCCACCCTGCTGAGACTCTTGAATTGCCCTGAATTCAGAATGGCATGTTTTAATTTATGATGTAGCTGTTCCTGCTGATGCTGGTCTAAATGCTTTGCTGCCTTCTTTTTCACTGTACTGTCTAAAAGCTTTTGGAATCTAAATTTCTCCCTTTCGTCCTTCATACTGTAACCCTCCACTCTATCAATAAGCATATCTCAATAATCCTTGACAGAATCTGATTCCTCAGGGAGATACTATTGATCATCAGGACTCCTTGTTGTCACAAACTGATGATGCTTTTGGCAGAAATTCTAAAATTTTGTGTTTAACCCCTAAAGGACCAGTGGTCCTGGGACGTTTCCATCTCATAAGGACCGCTTTGATCTTTGCCAACGCGCAGGTGCACGTGACCTGTTGCGTGTATCAGCGTGCTGCTTTGGGGCCTGAAAGAGATCGCTCCAGTCTTGGAGCGGTCAATTTTAGGCCCTATTTTTACTTACAGTGCTCCCCGTGGAGCTCTATAAGTAAAAAGTATGTGGTGTACTATGACCATCATCGGTCTTTAAGGGTTTAAGGACCATGACGGTCATAGTACATCATGTAGTCCTTAAGGGGTTAAAGCGGGGGTCCAGCAAAATGGTAAGAATGTATTTCTCATTGTTTTTAATGGACACTATGCAAGAAACTTACATGTCCTTGACCAGCTGGTGCATGTCTGTGTTGTCATTATGGTAAGATTCATCAGCCATGTTTCTCATTTATTTCTGAAATAAATATACCAGTGGTAGAAATTCACTAATCCCTTGCCCAATGCGACTAACCAGCATGTTTGCCTCCTTGAGGGTATCAGCAACTCACATACATAGCACATTAGTTACCATTGCCCAGGTGGCAAATAGGCTCCCTCAAAAGGTAGGGACCTTCATTTTCAGCTGTCGATGGGGTAAATTCTTATGCTCTTTTATGGAATATAGAGCATTGCATGCATTGTAGGAGCAGCTATAATGGACACAGATTTCGTGGGCAATATTCAGCAACTCTAAGGGTTTCAGATTCTACCAGGAATCTGGTCACTACTAAATTTAGCATATGGGCAAAGCAGGGCACGTACAAATATCACCTATTCTCAATGCAGCTATTGTCTTAGAGATATTATCAGTAGATACAAAACCAGTTTTTAAGGATTAAACCTCCTTTTCCCCTTTACACTACCCTGTTCAGAGTGCCTTCAGATTCTCTAAACACAACAAACACATTTCCTATCTACAAGTCTACACTCCAACTTTGCTTTATTTGCTTGTGCTAACTATGTCAGTCTAAAAAAATATGATGCTTTCTCTCTCATAAAAAACAGATTCACATGCTGTGGGAACCTGACACCTGTTTTATACTATCTGTGCAGGAAAAGAAGGCAAACTTGCCACGTGGTGTGACATTCTGTCTTACAATTGATTTTAATACAATGAGCCATGTGGGAAAAAGCAGAAAATCTGCACTCTTTAAAAAAAAAAGAATTCCCGATCTATGGGAAGTGCTCCTTTTTTGCCTGTTTCCCTTTTGAAGCAAAAAGTTTCACCCATTCCTACTCGGTTGAGGAATTTACCACTGCTGGCCTCTTCCTCAGCTGTCCAATAGTTTTTTTCTGGTTTACAGCTTTATGATACCTGATAGTGATGTCAAGGAACACCAGAGCCGCAGACCCAGATGTACACCAGGTAGATGAGAGTTGGGGGAAATACATAACTCTCTTAAAATATATCGAAGAAGTTGCAGTCCAAGAACAGTTAAATTTCTACATTTTTTTTTTTTCAAATCCTTATGTAGAGTAATTAGTTGAAGTGGGGGTATTTAAGTGTGTGTGTGTTTGTATGTGTATAATATATACACACATCCCCACCCCTGCTCTAGACTGTATATTCATGTACCTAAATTCAGTGTAGGGATATCCATTTCTATTCAGTACCTTTCTAACAGTCTGTTGCATACACTCCCTCTTGTTAATATTTTACTATCACTTATCTCTCGCTTGTATTCCACCAAGATCCAGACAAAGGAGAGTCATGTCTACTGACTTGCCTATGTGAGCACCAAAGAATATTACGTGCTGATGCCCATTTGTGTCAGCTTTTTATTGGAGGTTGTAATGGCTGCAAAAGACCAATGTTAATATATTAAAAAAAAAACTTAAATTGTAATAACTCTGGAAAAAGGTGCATGTAGCCATTGCTATCCTCAACAGGAAAAGCTATACAATAAATGTTTTTTTGTTTTTCATATAAAAAAGTGTATTGCTTCTTTAATATTGTTTGAGATTTAGTGTATGATGATATTTATAAAAAAAATGCTTTGTTTTGTCGTTGGGAAGCTGAAAATAACAATACATAGGGGAGATTCACTAAGGCATGATAAAGAGGTGATAATGTGGGGATGACTTCTCCAGTAATATCACTTCTCCAGTTCCTATGTTATTCTATGGAGCCTATGCACTAAGGGTGCTCCAAATTTAGACATCTTAATGCATAAGACCTATAGAATAATATAGGAACGGGAGAAGCGATATCATTTGAGAAGTCATCTCTGCTTTATCACCTCTTTATTATGCCTTAGTGCAAAACACCCATACATTTCTATATGTAACTATAAAGGTATACACACAAATTACATATAAACAGATGGATGACAAAAAATGTTGATAATGTTTCTGGCCTCCTTGAAGGACATAATGTTCAAATCCATGGCACTAAAAGGGATATGTTCTTGTATGAAATCAGATAAATATATTAATATATCAAGATGACAGATTACACATTATAACCCTCACTTTATTTTACTTTTTTCAGGTTTTGTATCCATCATCTGTATCACTGACATATATTTATTACTTGATTTGACTATCAAAAGCTATTATTTCCTTTTCATTCTGCAGCATTGCTACATCTGTTTATTGCATTTGTACTCTTTGTGTATATGCATTATGTTTCAGCATGTGATGTAACTTATTGATGCACTCTACCTGATTGCTGAAATTCTTTACAGATTGATTATCCCTTAAATGGAAATATGCTAGAGCAGGGGAAGGGAGGGGCAAGCTAAGGAGATGATGGGAGCTGTAGTCCACAACTGGAGGACCGCCATTTGCCCACCCTTGCTCTAGGCTATATATTGATTACCTCAGACAGTGTAGGGACATCCATCTCTTTTCAGCATCTTTCTAACAGTCTGTTGCATACATTCCCTCTTTTAGATTTTGCACTAAGTGTGATATGTATAAATATGACAGACACAGCATTATTCCTGTTTTTTTATTAGTCTGTTTTGTTTACTACTGGTTAATATGCAATATACATTTGTATTTAATATACAGCTGTCTGTAATATTATTAATATGATAAGCAGGGGTGGGCGAAAGTTGTTGCCGTGTTCCTGTGGGAAATTTTGCAAAAACTACTTTGTTATCCACTTTTTCCCGGGAAAATCTGCTTTAAAACTAGCGGTTAAAATTTTTGTATCTTTTGCCCATTCGCCAAAATTTTTTGCCATTTTTTCAATGGCTAGAAAGTTTCCACCCATTGATTTACGTTGTTTTCGCACTTCCACTATAAAAACATGACTTTTTCGCTGAAGGCAGACACAATGCGCACTTTAATCACACTCCTTAAATTTGAGTAATAAATTGAGTGGACATTAGATCTATATGAGTCCCTGACGGTACTGTGTGCATTATAAAGGCACCTCAATCCTTTACTAATCGTTAGTGCTACCCCCCCATTTGCCCATTTTGTGGCTATTGATACACATTTTAAGTGGACTAGTAATGTTTCTAATAATATGAAACTTACCTGGTTGGTTACCATTTTATTTGATCCCCTATTTTATGAGTACTAATAAAAGTTATATTTTAAGACTGACTCCATATGAAACGTGGGCTTTGGGTGCAGAACTGGTCTTCTTTTCAGCACTCAAAGGGTCCAGTGGATATAAACAAGGACCTAGTTTGGAGTAGCTGACCTCTTCTTTCTTGTTGGTAGCTTGTGCCAAACTAGCTTAAGTCCTACAAATCAATATTACTGGCAAGGCCAGTAAAGCCTAGTTACATTCTGTTGTACCATCTTACTGGCTGCCTTGCCTGGTATATTGGCAAGGCCGGTAGAGCCTGTTTACATTCTGTTGTACCATCTTATTGGCTGCCTTGCCTGGTATATTGGCAAGGCCGGTAGAGCCTATTTACATTCTGTTGTACCATCTTACTGGCTGCCTTGCCTGTATCTTGCTACTACTGTTTGCACCCAGATTGTGTAATTCACATATGTGTATGTACTAGACCCGTGGGGGTTCCCATTAAAATTTTCAATGAAGTTTGATTTTTATCTTACTCTGTGTCTGAGAGTCATAACAAATCGTGACATATTTATATCCTTTTTCTGCCAATAGAACTTTATCACGCATCATCATGCGTTTGGGTCTGACCTGGTTCAGCAGAGAATGAAGGACTGCTGTTTTCTTCCTTAAGGTAGCCTCGGATCATTTGCTGTTTTGTCTCGATCTATCTCTGATAGATTAAATCCAGGTTGGCTATCTATACCAACTATTTCAAATAGCTATGGCTCTGAACTAATACATTTCTTCCAGGCTAATGTGAACTCAGCCTTGGATGATATGATATGGGAAATGGCCAAGGCATTTTCACCAAGGTCTCTTATGTCCCTTACTTCCTTCTTTAAAAGGGAGAAGAAACATTGTGTTTTCGGTCCTTGAGGAACAGGTTGGGGAGGCCGAGTAGGCCTAAGTCGAGTGATTTTCAGATACAGCATATGATACTTTTCAGAACACCGCCCTGACTCTTAACCTGTGTCTATCTGATCTCAATGCAACCCATATGTTCTATAGGGCACAGAATATTTTTGAACATGGTGATAAACCGGGCAGAATGATGGCCATTTGAATAAATCCAACCAGGAGGCTTCTTCCAATACCTCAAACCGTAATGGTTAAGAAAATGTTCTGACAGGTGGTCAAGAGATTAATCACCAGTTTACTGCCTTTTTCTTGTACCTATAGAGCTCTCGGATCATTAAATAACGACTGGAGAACTTCCTTTCTTCAGGGTTGTAAATTGCCCACTCTAGCCTCTGAAGACAGACAGATACTCAATTCCCCTATTACAACTGGGGAGGTGTTGAAGGTGTTTCCAAATAATAAAGCCTCAGGCAGAGATGGCCTACCAAAACAAATGAGGACACTCTGGTGCCTCATTTACTCAATGCCTTCCTTGTTGCATTTGATGGTGGCTCTCTTCTACCCTCTATGAATGCTGCCTCAATTGTAGTGCTTCCCAAGCCTGGAAAGGATCCCCCCCTTTGCTAATCCTACAGGCCCATCTCACTTTTGACAGCTGATGCCAAGGTTCTGGCCAAAATCTTGGCAAGTCTTTTGAACCAAATGATACTGATGCTGATTCATTCAGACCAGACAGGGTTCATGCCTGGAAATTTACTATGCATAATCTCAGGTGTTTATTCATGCATCTGTCTCTTCTTGATGAAAATACTGGTCTTGGGATTGGTGGTCAACTGGTCCAAATTTCTGTTTTTCATGAATCCTCTACCTGCTGCGATGTCGTTGGTCACTTGTCCACTACAATTGGCCGACTCTTTCAAGTAGCTAGACATTGCAGTCTTGGCTTGGCTGCACAATTTTTTTCAGCATCAACCTGGTCTCCGTAAATAACTCCTTTAGGAACAAGACCACTGCATGACTCGGACTTACTCTCATTGTGGTGGGCTGTTCAAACTTAATTAAAATGGTATTCCAACCAAAACTTCTTTATGTATTTCAGAGTTCCCCTGTAAAGAACCCTCTGTCGTATTTTCGGGATTTGGATGGGTTCACGTCCACCTTTTTATGGAGCTGCGGGAGGCCCAAGATTAAATTAGCGACTTTAAGTAGACCTCGTCCGCAGGGGGGTGTAGCACTTCCAGATTTCTATGCCTGTTATCTCGCTGCTCAGGCACAATTTGCTGCAGAGTGGATCAATCCAAATACCACCTATGCTTTTGTGGCTCTGAATGATGCCAGGCTCCATACAGGCATGTGCCCCTCACAGATTTCCCTTATGGGAACACAGGTGAGGTCCTAATTGACCACTGTCATAACAACACATATGGGGAGTCATATGGTATAAGAAACCAGAGGGTCACCCACAACTGAGACCAATATAAAGCGAGGCACAATGAAAGTAGCAAAAAAGTTATTGATATAAAAAAAAATTGGAAAGGCATAAAAACTATTGAAAACAAAGCTTGGCAGCCCAGAAGTAAATGTGTATACCCCCAAGTCAAAGTATAAATGATAAATATAAAGACAAATGTGCTGAAAACCAATATAAAAGATATAAATGTAAGTGCTAAATTGCAATTAAATAGAGCAAAAAGGCACCAAGTTGAACAATACAAGATATTCAGGATACTTACCTGAAACAAGCAGCAAGTGAAGACATAAGCAGAAAAGGAATATCATCCAGGCTCTCTAAACATCCCAACACCCAACATGTGTCACCACTAACTGTGGCCTTGTTTTTAATTGTTTTTATGCCTTTCTATATTTTTTTGTGTCAATAATGTTTTTGTCCACTTTGTGCTACTTTCAGTGTGCCTCACTTTATTTAGGTCTCAATTGTGGGTGGCCCTCTGGTGTCTTATGCCATTTGACTACCCATATGTGTTGTTGCAACATAAATTTAACCTAGAGTGCACCTGGGTTATTTTAGCTCTGTATTTAACAGCTTACCTTATATACAGCGCTGAGAATGTATGGCTGTTAAGGTTTTCAGACACTTCAGACAGAGGGTATGGTAAAACGCAGTTTTATTTAAAAAATAATGAACAATATCGCCCTCTACAGGCGCACAGTGTAAACAAGAAATAAGTGTCTAGACCCTTACAGGCCAGTATACTGAAAACAAACAGAGTAGAATATATTTATAGAAAATATATACTAGGACTGGTAACCCAGAGAGGAGCACACAATAGTTAGCTCAGTCCTCATCAGTCTTTGTTGTGGTGTAGGCACGCCCAAGGTGTAGCTGAAGCTTGTATAAGTATGAGGAGTCAATACCAAGTCTTCAGGAGAGCAATCGACTTGCACGGCAGAACTAACCCAGAACGCTAGAGCAATAATGGATAGCCCCCACGGGTGTAACCAATGCCACCAGTATTTCGAAACTGTGAGATGTTAGCCCTCACGGGCATAAACCGGAGACTACAAGCTGCAAGAGCAAGGCACGTTAGCCCCCACGGGCGTATAACGGAGACTGCAAGCTGCAAGCGTAAGGATCAAGCCCCCTCGGGCGTAAACGGAAGCCAATACCTAGTGCCAGGTAGCCCCCACGGATGTATATCGACTCCACCAGTGCAAGTGCGTGGGCAAGAGGACCACCGGTACGGTACCGGAACAACTACTCTGCATAGATGGACTATGAGCCACCGTCTCTCAGGCCCAAGCGGCCGGCTCAGCAGTAGTAGCGTAGCACTGAAAGGGTTAACTAAGCACTTGTTGGAGGTGAGGCACAGCAAGGACTCAGCTCAGCAATCGGAATCGCCCTGATAATATCGCTCTGCAAGCTTAAGGAGACTCAGCAGTAGTACAGCTCAGTAGCGTTTAACAGTGAACAGTGACTCAAGGGTTAAGGTCAGTCTCGAGCCCGAGCGCGACTCCAGGGGTAAGAATGTCGCCCAGTAGTCAGCAGCAGGAACGTAGATAGACTGGAACCGGGAACTGTGGAGAATCGTAGACACGCCGGATCAGCAACAAGCAGGAACATCAGCCAGGCCGGGTCGGATACCAGAGCGGGTTCGTAGACAAGCCGGATTAGCAACAAGCAGGAACGTCAGCCAGGACGGGTCGGATACCAGAGCGGGTTCGTAGACAAGCCGGATCAGCAACGAGCAGGAACACAGGAGAGTATCAAGCAGGCCAAGTCGGTACATGGGAAATCGGGAACGCAGAGAACAGCAGCAAGGCTCAGGAACACCACGAAAGGGCACCAGACAGGTGCCAGTGGCCAGTATAAAAAGGGTAACCAGGGGTGGGCCAACACAGCTCAGCCAATCAGGGAGCAGCACAGCAAAGAGTGACACACAGGATCACAGGGACCGTGATAATGGCACAAAATGACGATTCAGCGTCATCCCACACGTCGCTTCGGGCATTGGGCCTGAGTGCGCTTGGAGTCTGTAGCAGCCACCCATGTCTTCTGGCCAGTCGGTTCTGCAGCTCAAAGTGACACAGGAGAGGTGCAGGCGTTTCACGCATCTCGGCGAGAAGCATTAATTACAGGCACGAGGCTGCATATTGACACAGGCCTCATCTTTATACAGGAAGGCCTGGTCAGTCTCCTCCTATCCACTTCCTGGCTCTACTTCCTGGCTCTTAGTATTTAAGGGAACTGGATTCTTATCCAGGTACCCTTACATTGTTGTCCTGTGCAGTTGTATTTTGCTTGTATCCTGAGTTCCTGTGTATGACCCTGGCTTGTCTGACCATCCATCCTAGTGCTGACCTGTGGCTCTGTCTGACTATCCTCTGTGTGCTCCCTGCCTTATTAGACATCCTATCTGGTGCAGACCTGTGGCTCTGGCTGACTACCCGCTCCGTGAATGACCCTGGTCTGCCTGACTATCCAATCTGGTGCTGACCTGGGGCTCTGTCCAGCTATCTCCTCTGTGTTGCCTCCTGACTAGTGGACATCCTATCTGGTGCAGACCTGTGGCTCTGGCTGACTACCCGCTCGGTGTATGACCCTGACTTGTCTGACTACCCAGTCTGGTGCTGACCTGTGGCTCTGTCTGACTTTTGGCAGCTCCTATTGCTGATAGAGTCTCTAGCCTCTCTTGTCACCATCTGCTTGTTATATTTCATTACTGTTCTCATTCTAATAAAGGTGATTTTTAGTATACTGTCTGACTCCTGTCTTTGCTTGCCATCCGTGACACTGTATTATAGTATCACTTTATATAGTTTGTGCATATCCTTCTGTCTGTGTGCACTAAATGACCTCTGTGGCAGTTGCCACTCTCGGAGCATGAGACCCATTCAGTTCATGCTGTGGATTAAGAGACTTCCCTGGGATATTGCCACCCTAGTACACTTCATGCATATGGATTTTGGATCTATGTGGAGCAGGCACAGTGCCTATACAGTGGTAATCTTCATAAATCATTTCAGCAGCTTAGAGATGAATTTGGGATTCCTAATTCTTTATTTTATACCTATCTGTGTCTTCATCATATGGTCCAATTGCAGTGGTAGAGGGATACCCTGGTGGTTGAGGAGTTTAAGCTGAAGACGAAACTTTGGAACCATAGGCCAATGTGCATGGTTTATTTTTATTATGGATGGTTGCAGAAATAGTCTCCCTCTCCCAGCTCACTCCTGCGCACCAAATGGGAGTGGATTTTGGTGCCTTGGAGGACTGGGAATGGGACATGATCCTGGCAAAGTCATCAGCAGTTGTTAAGAACCAACTTTTGCAATTGAAGATTCTACTTTGAATATATAATACTCCCTCTCAACTTCTTCTCATGGGACTGAGGGATTCCGGACACTGTCCTCGCTGTGCTGAAGGGTAGGGGATCTTTCTTCATATGATATGGGCCTGTCCAGAGGAACAGAATATTTGGTCCCAGGTTTTTGATACCTTGTCGCAACAGCTGGGACAGAGCATTTTACCATCCCCCAAACTTGCTGTCTTGTCTATCACCCCGATGAACTACATTGTGGGTTTACTAAACATTTTTCTATGAAACCTTGGTTCTGGAGCACAGGGTGCTTGTGGCTGTTTGGATGTTGGATCGTCCCCCAGTTCATTCAGGGTGGCTGAATCTTGTCAACCAGACAGGATCTGGGACCCATGCCTGTCCCGCGAGGGGTGATGGACAGCAGATAAGGAGCCTCCCCCTTCTTTCTCCTTCCTTCTTTTCTTTCTCTCTGTTGCTGTTTCCCCCTTCCCTCTCACCCCTTTATTCTTTTTTTTTTTTTCCTTGTGCCTAGGCATACTCTAAGAAATTTATAAACACTGGACCGGCTTGATATGCCATGTACCTTCCCTGTTCTACTATTAGGGGAGATATTTACTCTGTGCATCACTCCCTTTTTTCTGTTTTAGGATTTATTTTCTACTTCCCCCTAGTGTCTCTGTTCGTGTTGGGGTTTTTAAATAAAAAGCATCTAACATTATATGATGGTTTATTTCATTATACTGTTGTGAGCTGTAGAAATTCTCTCCACATTGCCTATTCTTATATGTCTTGACACTGTATTGCAACGTATGTTAGGTATATACATTTTTTGATCTTCAATAAAAATAATAAAAAACATTTACAGACAGATTGTCACGGAGGATGCAGGAGCCTAAGACAGAAGGCTTGGGAGCATAGCTTGTGATCAAAGACGGTCACCTCTTTTCCCTTGCTGCAGCCAAAGCCGGATTAAAGGTTCTGTATCACGGTGCCCGTGATTGCTGCAATTCCTTGTCTGTCACCAGTAGGGGGCTTCTATTGGCTGTCTGCATATAGCCCGCCTCATATTGCCTATTTAAACCTGGATTGGGCACCCTTTGATTGCCCTTTCGAGTTGTTTCTGACCTTTTTGCTATCACTATGTCCAGTGATAGCTGGGCCTCTGTTCCAGTGTTCCTGAGTTCCTGATCTCAACTGTTCCAGTGCCTCCTGCTTGCTGAGTTGTTCCAGTCCTGGTTCCGGCCTAGTCTCTGGTGATGCAGTTCCTGCTGAACTTCTTCTCTGCTGTTTCCTGACCTGACTGATCGTTGCTGGTTCCTGTCGTCTCATCGCCTGTCTCCTGTATCCTGGCGACCTTCTGTCTGGTCGCGTCGGCGACATTTCTTGTTAGTCCCAGCGTGCGGACGCTGGTTTGCTCCTAAGCCTTGCGGCTATACGATTCGCTTGTTACTCCAGTGTGCGGACACTGGTTTGCTCCAAAGCCTATCGGCTAGACGATTCAGTGTTGGTCCCAGCGTGCGGACGCTGGTTTGCTCCTAAGCCTTGCGGCTATACGATTTGCTTGTTACTCCAGTGTGCGGACACTGGTTTGCTCCAAAGCCTATCGGCTAGACGATTCAGTGTTGGTCCCAGCGTGTGGACGCTGGTTTGCTCCTAAGCCTTGCGGCTATACGATTCGCTTGTTACTCCAGTGTGCGGACACTGGTTTGCTCCAAAGCCTATCGGCTATACGATTCAGTGTTGGTCCCAGCGTGTGGACGCTGGTTTGCTTCAAAGCCTATCGGCTATACGATTCAGTGTTGGTCCCAGCGTGCGGACGCTGGTTTGCTCTAAAGCCTTGCGGCTACATGATTCACTTGTTATCCCAGTGTGCGGACACTGGTTTGCTCCAAAGCCGTGCGGCTATATGATTTACTTGTTACCCCAGTGTGCGGACACTGGTTTGCTCCAAAGCCTATCGGCTATACTATTCAGTGTTGGTCCCAGTGTGCGGACGCTGGTTTGCTCCTAAGCCTTGCGGCTTTTATGATTCATTTGTTACTCCAGTGTGCGGACGCTGGTTTGCTCCAAAGCCTTGCAGCTATATGATTCACTTGTTACTCCAGTGTGAGGACATTGGTTTGCTCCTAAGTCTCGTGGCTATACAATTCCCCTGTTGGTCTCAGTGTGCGTACACTGGGTTGCTTACGATCCTGTCAATCTGCCATTATCATCCGACTGCTATTACTATCTCTGGGCTGCCCTGCCCGGTATTGGTAAGGCCGGTAGAACCTTTTGCCACATTCCATCTGAGGTTGCCTTACCCGGTATTGGCAGGGCCGGTAGAGCCTACACTGTGTACTTTATGGGGCTGCCTTGCCCGGTAATTTGGTAAGGCCGGTAGAACCGTTATGCTATTCCATCTGCAGGTTCCCTTACCGGTATTGGCAAGGCCGGTAGAGCCTAATATATATATTTCTCAGACTGTCCTGTCCGGTATATTGACAGGACCGGTAGAGTCTGCATTCTGTCTGTACTATTTATCATGATTTATATATGTATGTGATGCCATCCTGGTGATCATTTTATTATTTCAATAAAATTGATTTTTTTTACCTAAAACTTGTGTCTGAGAGTCATAACAAACCGTGACATTCTGGCAATGAAGCCATATGCCAGATCTCGGTTGAGCCGAGACCCTGGCCAGGATAGGAAAAGGGGTGTACCGTAATTCAAAGACTCCTACAGACTGGAGGATCCCTAGTGCAGATGTACCAGAAACAGGCTGGAGGACAGGAAGCCAAACAAATCAAGGGGAGACCCTCTAAGGAAGAGTATCACTGAATAGATAACAGGTAAGGTCATAGCAAAAGTAAACCCGACAATGCCTGTAAAGGAAGGAGAGCTCTCCAGGAAGGCAGAGCCCAGCCAGAGCCAAAGTACCCGAGTGGACCAGAGAGGGAGATGGCCATCATAGACTGGCGGGATGAGACCACCCAGAAGCTACTCTAATGATTACACAGGACGCTGCACAAAGGAGTAGGACAGAGACCCCAGTGGGCAAGTGGGCCAGGACCACCATTAGCCACTGGACAAGGTCCAATACAAACTGTGCAAATTCTGACCTAAAATAGGCAACACTGGAACCAACACAAAATGGTAAGAAAAGATCCCTCCAACAGATGCCTCACAATAGCAGATCCCAGCACCCCTCTGACCAAGGCAGGACTAGGCAGTTCTCCTACAATGCAGGCAAAGAGGGTACCACAAAGAAGAGAGAGTTTCCAGTCGAGGTTATCAGCTGGGACTCTCACTGAATGAACCCCCAAGCAGCGGGGAGGAGCTAGACTGCTCCAATCCCCAAGTCTGCCAGAGAGAGGCAAGCCCGGCCAGCAGGGGGAGACTGTGATGCAGAAAGCTGGCAAGAGCAGAAAGGAAGTAGGAGGAATCCACAGGCTGAGAACAGCACAGCCAGACAAGGGCAGCGAACTGCCATGAAAGCGAGAGAGCAAGGTCAGAACAAGCCAATAGTCACCTGGAGCTTCAGATCTATCAGTGGGAGTGAGTAGTCGAGAGGCAGGCCAACGGATAACCAGGTGCAAACAGGTACAATGGAGGAAGCGCAAAGCAGAGTCAGGATACCAGCCGAGGGTTAGTACCAGGAAAACAACAAATGAAACTATGCAATGCTGAACACATTGGAACTAGCTCAATAATCAGGCAGGGAGCACTGGATCCTATGGAGGTTAAAAAGCCACAGCCTCCAATAGGAATTCAGGAATGCAGCAACAAGGTACAGGAAGGCTAAGGGGCCAAAAACAAAGAGAAAGCAAACCGTGACACAGATACATCTCATGGAGCACTAAAAGGGTGTCATATTTCTAAGATGCTTAAAGGGATAGTAATACTTCATTTTAACTTTATTTTATTTTGTAGGCATTAAAAAAACATGAAGAACGAAGTCTTATCTCTCAAACCTTTATGGTTTAAGAGATATTCACAAGCAAAGTTTCCCCTCCCCGCCCCTTTTACCTAGTGTAAGCCATCTCTTCTCAGATGTGAATCTGGTTGTAAGACCAGACAGATAACAGCAGGGGACAATCTTCTTTATATGAAAACAATGAAAGCCCTGCCCCCCTTGACAAGCTTTTCAGGCTTTTCCCTTATCTTAATTGAAGATTGTCCCTCTGTGCAATCTACCTGGGCACCTCCCTTCTACTTTGGCTGAGCAGTGTTACATCAGTAAAAGGGGCGGGAGGGGGACACTTTGTCATTGAATTATTCCTGAACTACAGTTCTGACAGAACTGAAATAACACTCTCCAAAGTCCAAATACTATGAAGATTAATTAGAGCTGTTTTTATTATGAAACATTACTATCCCTTTAAGTTTACATGTGCAGTATGTTTTTAGACATAAGTTCATTATTCATGACTCATGATCATTCACATCACTAATTTTTGTTCTTAAAACACAGAGTTTTGTAGATTGATAATGTGCATGTTTGATAAAAAGAAATATGTACTGATTTTTAAGCATGTAAAGAAAAAGTTTTGGATGGTTTAATTGAACTTTATCAAAGAAAAGATACGTTGATCACTCAAGTTTTTTTTGATCAGCCAAAAACTAAATAAAACATTTTTAGATGCTTTAATCCATCTTTTTCAAACAAAAATATTTAAAAAATGTATCATGGCTCACAGGTTGCACTTTTATTACATGTTGGTCAGTGAGGGTCATGAATGTACACATACAACATAAGGGTATTCAATAAGGCTCATGTGTAAAATCCACTCTATGACAAAATCTAGGTATAGCTCTCTGCTTGGCATAGGCTGGACAGGGAAAAATACTTGATAGTTCAAAAAATTTCCAACTAATATAAAAAGCTACAAAATATTTTAATAATGATGTTAAAACAAAATTAATCTCTGGAATATTCATTAATTGCATGCTTAATGACATACAATGTGTGACACAGCACATGGAAATTAAGAATTATCTTTTTCATGCTTATTATTTTTAAATGCAATGCCAATTGGTTATACTTAGAAATGTATAATTCTATTGTGTTTTTAAGCATACCTGCTACCCCACAGATCATATACAGTAATTTACAACTGGACTTTGTATACTGTTAAAAATGTCAATTTACTTTTGTTGAAATCTCTTTTACGCTTAACTCAAGGGAATAGCCTTAGACAATTGATTAAAACAACTGATGATTTCTCATGTTGACGGATCCATTGACCTTTTCAAACTGTAATGAAATATCCCTTCTTGGATTATTTATTTTTCTAGTGTATATAGTCTTCTTAATCATACTTTCTTTTGTGATTTTGTTTGCAATATTGTCTTTTTTTTGTTTAGGATCATCTACCACTGTAATCTAAGTTGAAGCTATGGTTTACTATGGATCATTTCACTATTGTTTCCTCTCATCTTTATCCTTTTTAAGCATGATAATAATATCTTATTACATTTTGCAGCTGCTGCCTGACACTGAAGGAAATTACTGTGAAGTCTGTTGACTTCAAACCATTTTAACTCAGTTTCTATCATATATTGACTTTATTCTTATTAAATAACATGGATTGTTCATGTTTTCAAATAATAATAATTAAATTTAAAATTAACATCCCATATTTACCTTTATATATTTTCTATTGATCCACGAATGGCATATTTCTTAAAATAGCGTTTCAATACATATATAAATTTTTTAATTCTGATTATTATTATTTTTATTACTATTATTATTATTATTATTATGTGATCAATATGTGTGTATAGAGGAAGCTTTTTGTACACTGAATGGCCACTTTGCTAAAGAGTGGATACAGTGACACTTTGCAGGTGTATCTGGTGCTACACTGAGGTGAGGTTGTATAAAACCTGGGTGCACAGGAATTAATTGTTCATCTTGTATACCTGTTCCTGAGGTGTAGTAAACTGAAAGTGTGCCAAGATCCTGTGTGTCAGAGGTGATGTCTGAGGTATTCACCAAAGCACACATACAGGTGCACAGCATACAGTGAATATTATTGTATGACTCCAAGTTGGTGATAAGCATGCACTGTCTCCCCATTTTTTGCATCCATATCATTATTCTCGTTTCATTGGACATGTATATATACTGATATTTTATAAAGGAAGACTACTGAGAATAATTATAAAAACATTTAGCTTAACATTGGAGAAAATTAAAACAGTAAGTCAATTATCCGATTTCAAGATTAATGTAAAAATAATTATTAAAGAAAAACAGTTATGTTCATGGCATCTTCTTGATAGGTAAATGTATTTATAGAGTAGGAGTGACCACAAGGACACTTATTTAATTTTGGTTTCCAAGGTATATAGTTTAATGTGAAAATACACCCTTATGATAAGTGGCATGTTTCTTTCAACAGAAATACTTACAACTGTCAATTTTATATATATATATATATATATATATATATATATATATATATATATATATATATATATACAGGGCTTATAATTTTAAGTCCTTTGCTACGAGCCAGATCTGAAAATTTACTTGCCACTGCAAGCCAAAACATACCCACCAGGGCTGAATTTCTACTCGCCAGGGCTGAATTTTCACTCGCCATTGGCTAGCGGCGAGTGGAAATTTTGAGCCCTGTATATATATATATATAAAATAATAAGCCTCATTGCATAATTTATGGTACCTCACACACAGAACATAATTTATGTCTCCTCAGAAAACAAACACACATTGAACAGAATGCCTCATTACATAATGTATGTCTCATTAGGAGACACAACTCCTACTGGATGATTCAGTGGGGACTTTACTGCTCCCATTGGGTGATTCAATGGGGGCATGTTTATCATACAGGGAGTTGGCCCGCCCCCTCCAGCCCGCCCACCACTATCCAACTGACAGAAAAATATATAGCTGGCACTCACTCCTGAAGTAGGGGATATCAATAACTTCTCCTCATCCACACACACTCTCACTCAGGATCATGACCACACAAACACACTGTGTCACCTCCCACAGATAATTGTAACCCTCCATACACTGTTTCAGTACGAGGGTGTAATGTTTCCATAAAATACAAACTCAGGGATAGACTTAATAAAAACTCTTTTATTTAAAGCTTTTCATCTCTTCAGTCACCTCACTAACTGTCTGTTTTCAACTGTCACTCCTTCACTTCCTGCTTCCTGATTCCCGCCCTTTCTCCTTAAAGGGAGAGAGATGCTTTGCTGTATGTTACAGAGTTCAAGCCTCAAACACCACTATCTATTTGTTCCCTCAGCATATTGCTACGTTGCCTCAACTGAAGAGCCACCGTGTGTTATATTGCTATGTTACCATAACTTAACCCTTTGAGTGCCAGAGGGGTACGCAACACATTGCAAAACAATGTGTTGCGTACCTCTCTGGCACTCAAAGGGTTAAGTAAGGAGGAGTTACTGCTCCCATTGGGTGATTCAATGGGGGAGTGATTTAAATCATGCAGGGAGTTGGCCTGCCCCCACTATCCAGCCCGCCCACCACTATCCAAGTAACTGAAAAAACAAAATGGCTGCCACTCGCTCCTACACCACAGACACAAACACATCAGACAAAAAACACACACACACACACTCGCACTCAGTCACACACACTCAATCACACACTGGCACTCACACACTGGCACTCACACACTGACATTCACACTAATTCACACACACACACTCAATTACACACTATCACAGTGCCTGTGATTCCTGTCAGTCTCAGCTATGACAGATACTGATTTGCTGTGTTGGTTTGGCCCGCCCCCTGGTGACCTTTTTATACCTGGCTAGCAAGACTGTCAGGCGCCCTTTCGTGGTGTCTCTGTGCCAGTTATTGTGCTGTGTTCCTGTGTTCCGGATTCCTGTGTACCGACTTGGCTTGTCTTGACTATTCTCCTGTGTTCCTGCTCGTGTATGACCCGGCTCGTCTGACTACCTCCTCTGGATCCTGACCTGGTTTGGCTGACGTTCCTGCTTGTGTACGACCCGGCTTGTATGACTACCTTCTACGTGCTCCGACCCGACCTGGCTGACTTCCCGCTCCGAAGAACGACTCCGGCTTTCTACAGTGACCTGTGTTCCAGTTGTCGCCGCCGCAACATTTCTATCTACTGTTCCAGCTTTTGGTGTGACTGCCTTGCCTGGTGTACTCCGATCAGTGCTGTGCTTTTACCGTTGCAGAGTTGGGCGTACCCGTGCCTCCCTCAGACTGCAGAGCCTTGCTTTACCTCTGATAAGCCTCAAGTAAATGTGCTAATTAACCCTAGCAGTGCCGCTGGGTTCCACTCTATCGCTAATCCTGTAAGAGTCTCTTTCTCAGTGAATACTACTGCTGAGCTGGCCGCTCTTCGTCGGCAGCTTCACACATCCTTGCAGAGTATTTACATCCGTTTAGGCCGGTTGGGCGCCTGAGACCCTTTCTCTTGTTCAGTAGCGATCCCGCTTTCCCGAGTGGTGGCAGGCACAGGCATCAGCATTCGTATTCCGGTAATCACGCCCGTGGGGGCTGTCGGCTCTAGCGTATGCTTTCCCATTATCCGGTTTAGTCTGAGGAGGCTTGGCAGCTATCGCCTTGAAGGCCGGTTCCAATTACGCCCGTGGGGCCTTATGCACTTGCACTAGTTGAAGCAGTTCCAGTAGGTACGCCCGAGGGGGCTACGGGGACTTTGGTGCTTCTTACTGAACACTGTGGCGGGGCAGTCCACTATCCAGCCGGTGATAGTCTTGGTCTCCAGCATCAGCCTTATAACACCCAGGGCGTTCCAAACATTCACATCTGAGACTGACTGTTATCAAGGACTTAACCCCTGAGGGGTACATGCTATCCTATTTCTGTGTAATTGTACTTAATGGTCATTTGTGCATTTACCATTATAAATATATATATATTATCTGTATATATTTACCACCACTAGAGGGCGTGTTATTGCCTTATCTTATTTTAATAAAACTGTATTCACCCAATGGTCTGAGTGTCTTAAAAGAAACCGTGACACACACACACTCAATCACACACACACACTCTCACACACTCTTACTCACACATTCAAACACACTCACACTCTCTCACTCACACTCTCACACACTCATTCACACACACACTCTCACTCACACACACACACATACACTCACACTCTCTCACTCACACTCTCACACTCACACTCTCACACTCACTCTCATACACCCTCTCACTCACACACTCACCCACTCTCACTCAATCACACACACACACTCACACACTAACACACTTACGCAATCACTCACATGCAATCACTCACTCTCACTCACACCCCGGAAGCCAGCATGATCCACCTTCCACCATAGTCTCACTCACACTCACACCCCGGGAGCCAGCACGATCCACCTTCTACCATAGTATGTGCAATTACCACATGCATTTCAACTACATGAATGAATGCCACTCACTCACACACACTCACTCACACCCCGGGAGCCAGTACGATCCACCTTCCACCATAGTATGTGCAATTACCACATGCATTTCAACTACATGAATGAATGCCACAGTGGAGGCATAAGTACAAACACAAACTCATTACAATTACACATAAGTCACCCCCTTATGACTCACTTCTATGTGTGCGTGTGTGTGTGTGTCTCTGTGTGTGCCTGTGTGTTCCTCACTGTGTGTGTTGCATGTCTGTATCACACTCTATGTGTCTGCATGTTGTGCATTGCATGTATGTGTGTATAACTGTATCGCTCTTTATGCATCTCAGTGCATTCGTGTGCATTTGCGTGTGTGTCTCTGTGTGTGTTTGTCTTGCATCCATGTGTGTGCATTAATTCCCTATATATCCTGATGGGCAGCGCCGTCCCACATTGCTAGTATGTGGGAGGGTGGAGTAGAAACTTTGAGAGAGTTTGTTGACTCCCTTAACTCCATTCCATCCACAATAAGATTTACTCTATCATATGACAGGGTGAGCATTAATTTTCTTGACATGACTGTGTATAGAGTTGGTAATTCCTTGTGCACAAGTATTTATCAGAAACAAACGGACCGTAACACATTACTGCATGCATCTAGTCAACACCCCATTCCGTTAAAGACTGGCCTCCCTTACTCTCAGATGGTTAGGGTGGTTAGGACCACCACAGATCCAGAAATACGCACACAAGCGTTGTGCGCTATGAGAGATCGATTTTTAGAAAGAGGATATCATCCCACTGATGTTGAACAAGCTTTGGTTAAAGCTAGTCTTCTCAATAGAGAAAGTTTATTGCCCCCCCAACAAACTAGTTTGGATAAAGGAACTAGGTTTTGCATACAAATCACGTATAGGATAGCTTCCCCTGCTATTAGACAGGTTATCAAGAAGAATTGGCATATATTGGCAGGTGACAAAAAATTGGGGCATTTGTTCAATAGTCCTCCATTGTTTTGTTATAAGAGAGGGAGGAACTTGGGAGAAATGTTAACCAGTGCGGACCCTAAAGATAAATATGACAGTGGCACAACTTGGTTGAAACGTCTCATAGGAGTGTTTAAGTGTAGGGGATGTTCTAATTGTGAGCAAATCATCACTGGTAAAACATTCCCACACCCTACAAACAATAAACCTGTCAAGATTAGAGACTTTCTTACTTGTGAAAGTAAATATGTGGTATATTTTATCCGCTGTCCGTGTAATAAATATTACATAGGAAAAACCACCACCATGCTGAAGGAACGTATTAATAACCATAAATCAACAATACGGAAGGCACTTGATGGTTCTTTGGACCAGAAAGAAAGAATGAATCAACCTGTTGCTAGACATTTTGAGTTGGCACAACATACATTGAAGGACTTCCGCTTTATGCCAATAGTGATGGTCCAGAGGAATGTTAGAGGTGGTGGTCAACACCGTACCTTATTACAGAAGGAAGCCAAATACATATATGAATACAATACATTGGCACCTGCAGGTCTTAATCATGAGTTTTAACTCAGTTGTTTTTTATGAATAACTGGTCAGTAGAGCAAATCATCCCTTTGGACTTTAATGTATTGGGATTCCTGAATGTGATCTAATTGGAGCGGCAGTTTGCGACATGATTACCACGAATGTGCTGAGCACAAGAGTTTGCTCATTTACTATGAACTTTTTTTCCCCGCTAGCTACTAGCTGCTGTAAAATTTGAGTTATATTTATTAGGGACAGTAAAGCAATGGACTGCTGTGGTACATAACTGTAATTCAAGAAATGATATTCAGCTGGATATTGTATATAAGGCACCTCATGACCTATATTGTGGACTTCTATTGGAACTGGCTTGAGAGGATCAAAATGGCTGTGAAATATACAAGGTGTATTATATGGGCTTTCTCTGTGAGAAGTTCACGGGAAGTAGCACCTAGCACCTTTACACTTACTTTAGATTCGAATGATCCCAACTTGAGCAACACTTACATTAATATTGAGGCTTCATGTACATAATGTGCTGGATTTACCAATATTCACTGCCTGTATGGGCTAATATAGCCTCTCGACTTCGAATATTTTGCGACTTATGGGAGAGACTGAGACAGCCGGCTAAATGTTCGACATTTCTACTAACTGAGTTATGAGGATCGAACGAATGTGGCTGTTCGATATCCATGGGCGTGATGTGAGAAAGACTTTTATCTATCAATATCCAGAGGCATTCGACTTTCGAATTGATGATTCATCAGTATCACATTAAAATGGCATTGAGCTAGTAGCGAACAGGGATCGAATCTTCTTGTTACCTTGTTTTCTGACTCTGCTTTCAGCCAGCAGAGTCGTGGGGATACTGGTTGTATAGATGTGTACAAATATTATAGATATAATTGAGGAATTATTCTGTGAGCATGCGCAGCATCTCCTGGTTGTGTGGCGACCGGGATACCTTCTGATGTCATTGTCTTGTGTTTGAACGAACCCTGTAGTTTGGCGCTCAACGAACGCGAGACAGGGATCAGAATCAGCTGTGAGTAATTTTAATTAATGAATAAATGCTATTTAAAGATGTACTTTAGCACTGTGTTGCCATTTGCCCTGAGGAAGGTCCCTGAGCGGACCGAAAATGTTAGGCTTGAGAATGCAATAAAGTAACACTATATTTTCTACAAGAGCTTCTGAGTGCTGTCTCGTACGAAGCTAGGATCACCCCAGGCTGAGTACATTTGAACACTTGTTTTATCATTTTTCTATGGGACGGGCACCTATCATTTGCATTATTTATGCATATAGGTTTTGTTAACTATATGTGTGTCACTGCTCATTTGATAGTATCTATTTATATATATATATATATATATATATAAACACTATAAATGTGTTTGTTTGTCTTTGGGTGTGATTACCAAAATCTGGACTGGAATTGTATTTTTGGAAGTTTTGACCAGAGTTTATTGGTTTAAGCACTCCTCCAGGTGTAATGTTCATTGTCTTTAGGACACTTTATAATGCCTGTCAATGAGTCTTCCTCCATCAATGAGTGCAGCTGACAAAGACTCAGCTCTCAGGATAAAGTAAATTAAGGTTAGTAAATGCCTAAAGCAGGAGAGATTTAGCTCATAAGACAAAGCATATTCAGATTAGAAACTTGCCTTTAAGAATGAGGTACCTTGGCATGGTGGCAAGCTTAGCATTCTTTGGCCATATAATATTAATAAATCCTCATCTTTAATATAGTAATGATATGGAGGCAAAATGCTGCAGACTAAAGGATTAATAATGATTAAAATCTGGATGTGCACCAATACTTTGTGTATTTGCTTATATATATATATATATATATATATATATATATATATATATATATATATATACACATATTTATATATATATATATATATATATATATATCGTTATAGTTATATATTTATATATAACTTATTTTTGTGCATCTCTCTAGTAATGCACCGCTAGTTGTTTCAGTGCACATTGTATAAAGACTAATACAAATGGGAATTCAACAGAGATCATTATAGATGCAGGAAACAGCAAAAAAATAGATATTCATCAACGGGTCAATCTTTGCCCTGTGTACATGTTCTCAGTACTTATAATAAATTGAGAGTATGTATAAAAATATATGAAAGTCAATAAAATCTAATCCTGAAAAAATAAGCTAAAATATCAGTGCATTAGTGAGACAACATTAAACTTAAATACATCTAAAGGCTATACAATGTCTATTCAATCAATTCAGCATTTATTTTAATGTGATTCCATTGAGCTCCAAAATGTTCACCTCAAAAGTACTAATTTTAAAGAAGTAAAATGACATACAAATTACAGTGCAATCTAATTGCGTAGTATATTTAAGAAACATCATGAAACCTAAAACAAACAACAATTTTGTACTCATAAACCCCTTCCTGGGTTAAGACTTCTCAAAATACTGTCAAATCCTCTATCAATTTCCTCTGCTAGTCCATTCAGTATCTACTTGCACTGCATCCACAGGAGATAGAAAACACGTAAGCAAGAGTACACATGGGGTCTGAGTCTTTAATTCCCACTAGTCTAGCCACCAAAAATAACTTCCACACTGGGCTCTGATAAAATTATGCCACTATTAAAGATATCAGAATTACTCTTATACATTGGCAGTGAAGGAGGGACTATAGTTATGTATCTCTGTGTGCACTGATAAGGAAATTATCTCCTTTGATTTCCTCCAAAGAAACTATTACAGTAACAATGAAATATTAAAATCCAGACAAGCCCTCTACTATGTTTTAAATTAATTTACTTTAAGACATCCTTCTCTCCTAAATATATTTTATAAACCTCCTTGTTTCTGTAAAGCTTTACTCAAATTGTGAAAAATTCATAACACTTTTAACCTAGTCATACTTCCCAAGTTCATCTAGATTTGGAGAAAGATCTGAATTTATTTATTTTACAGTCTACTATGAAGTCAGTAAATTCACAGCTCTCTTCCAGAATATAAACTGATTTTTAGAGGTATAGAACAGTTTCTTAACTGTAGTCCTCCAGTGCCCCCACAGAACTGGTATTAAAAGGATGTCCCAGCTCATGACCGCCAGAATAAATTAGTTTGCATATGCACTTTTATGGTTAATTGCTGGCCATGGTTGAGAATTACTTGTGGTGTTAACCCTTTGATTGCCTGGTTAATAACATACAGAGCTTACCTGTGCGTACCCTGGCCCGCTGTTAATTAAGGATTAACCATTGGTGCCTTCCAATCTAGGTGGCTAGGAACTGTTAAATGGTTAGATGTTAAACATCCTGTGTCTGTTAATAAAGAATTGCATAGCCTGCATAAAAATAGCTAATCCAGCCCCCTTGTGATATATTTATATGTATAAATGTAAGAGAGTAACTTGGCATGCACTTGCTTGGCTAAGAATTGCAGCATGGGTTCACTCTTCCTAAGTGGACACTTCACAAGTGATTAGATGGAGTTTCAATGGAGTTAAACTGGAGGGAAACTGCAAAGAGCCTCAAGACCACAGCAGAGCCACCCTCCCCTCCAACAGGCAATTCAATTGTTTAATCATTTGACATTGTTACTCATTGTACTGTTTTCTAATCTATCAGCACCATGTTTACCTGCCTATTTCTCATCTCTTGCTCTATTCTCCTTCTAAAATGTACTGCCTTCCCTCTCCCACATGATGATCCTAACACAATTCAAATCTTACCATCTGCTCTCTTCACCTGGCACCTCCTAAAAAGAGCTGCTCTCCTTCCTCAGAGCACTTTCTTCTCCATGTTGCTACCAAATGAAGCACATCTACACTCAAAAATCCTAATCCCAACTAGGGTTGGGCGAAAAGTTAGAAAAATTTCCTGCATGACTTTTCACGAAAAAAAGTATGATTTTTCTCTTTTTTGCGAAAGTTTTCTCCTTTGCTCCAAAGCAATATTTTCATCCTTTTAAGCTACTCCAGCAACCAACAAATTTTTCACCTATTCTAACACATTTTCCCCTATTCAATGCATTTTTCTACTATTCCAACACATTTTTTGCCAATTCTAACACATTTACTCTTATTCCAACACATTTTTCTCCTATGTTTAATATGGTGCAACATTTCCCAGCACAGTATTACTTCTTCTAAGGGTTGTAGTAGAGAAATATGTATCTGGAAGTTAAAGTTGATAGTGCTACAGCAGCATATACCTTGAAAAATGTGTTAGCATGTAGAGTGCCTTTGTCCTTTGCCCACAACACTTACTTCCTGCTTAAGTGACGCTGGCACATATTCATGATGATGTCAAGTAGTTAAAAAAAAATAATGTACAACCTATAATGTGACAGATGTATATGGTAATGCTGGTAGGGGACTGGCATGGTGTGATTGGACTTTGACAAACTGCATCGACCCCGGGAGGAGAGGGATCATCATCATTTATTGTAAAGTTTTTGTACTACCACTTTACTTCCACATCCTTGCACTGCTCCACCTTTCCCCCTCATGCTTGTGCATTTGTTAGACATTACTCAACTACTGTGTGTGTTTTTACTCTCTACTGTACACAGCTGATTGAGTGTGATGTCTTGCCTTGGCACTTAACAAAATTCTCAATGTCGTCTGCTGTCTATCAAGTCTGCCTCAGTCATAGAGCTCACATCAGGCTCCCAATCAGCTGTCTAATGTTTAATTATTTATGTATTTTTTTATTTTTGTTTTTATTTTTTAAGTTGCCCACCCATCTTATCACAGTCCAAAAAATATATATAGAACTTAAAAACAAAATCAACAACTTCTTTCCCCAGGCTTCCTCAACACATAGAAAATAAAAGAAAAATAAGCAAGCAATTTGGACCCCAGCTGCCTGTGTCTTGCCAGTCAGTCACAGCAAATTTTGGGGTATTTTCAGTCAACCTTCTTCCTCCCTTCCTGTCCCCCAGAGTACCCCCAGACTCCCCTAATACAGAGAACAAATGTCCTTCCTAAATGACTCCCTAAAATAAGCTTCAATTCCCCTTTATTTGCCCTCTAGCTCAAAAATGTGTTGGTCTCTCCTCTCACAAATACAGAATGGCATGGTGTGAGAGCCTGACACCCTTGTATTTGGCTTTAGATAAGCAGAGAAAAGTTTTGTGTTGTGGAGAAAAATTTTTCTACCCATTAATTTCAATGCAATGAGCTAGGCGAAAAAAGCTGGAAAACTGCACTTTCCGCAGGAACTTTTTTGCCAAGAGAAAAATGGCATTTTTTCCTTCTCCCATAAGGGATTTGCCTAAGCCAGTGGTTCTCAACCTGTGGGTCGGGACCCCTTTGGGGGTCGAATGACGATTTGCCAGGGGTCCCCTAAAACCAACAGGTATTTATATTTCGATTTATAACAGTAGCAAAATTACAGCGATGAAGGAGCAACTAAACTAATTTTACTGTTAGGGGTCTCCACAACTTGGGAAATTTTATCAAAGGGTCGCGGCACTAGAAAGGTTGAGAACTGCTGGCCTAAGCCAATGCCTTACCAGCCAAAAGAGAAATCATAAGTCCAACCCTACTGCATTCAGTAGAGAAGGCATGAGGAAGCATCTCAAGGTATATGCCCTTGATTAAGGAATCCGTGACATACTTCAGGTTCCCCACTATAACGTTGTGGGAGTGGAGCAGAACCAGTTAACCCTCTGACCAGTCCTGCATTAGAGACGGTAGCAGCTGTAGGTGCCAAAGGAGAAGCTGGAGTAGCCACCTGCTGTGGGTTATAGCGTTCCAAGAGAGTGGTTCTGCCTAGCAGAGTCTGCAAGGCACCTGCCAACTGATCAATACGTTGATCCTGATCCTGTATTCTGTCAAAAATTCTCTGTAAAGGAGGATCACTATCACCTTCTGTTGTCATGACTCTTATGTACTGTTACAGTTGGCAAGCAAAACCAGGAGTCAGATGGTATAGTTAATATAACCTTTATTATGAGAATAATAAAAGCAATGCAATATAAATATATACACAGTGGGTGAATGAAAAGGCAAGTACTGTATCAGGAATAGCAGTCTCCCAATATCATCACCACAGTGTCTGAGACTAGGCCTCAGCCTGCTGGAGTCTTGCAGTATGGTAACACCCAAGAGTGATACTGACTCAGCCTGCAGTCAGTAGCTGTGAGTCTGCTAGAGCCCCTGGTCTATACTAGGAAGGATGACTGATTAACGGAACTAACAAAGGAGCGAACAGACAGAGCCTTCTAGTAAGCACCAGATAGGATAGTCAGACGAGCCAAAGTCATACACTTAGCGGGTAGTCAGCCAGAGCCACAGGTTTGCACCAGATAGGATATCCACTGAAGCCATGGAATGCTGAATACGCAGTGGACAGAGCCCCAGGTCAACACCAGAGTGGGTAGTAAGACAAGCCTAGGTCATACACGGAGCAGGTAGTCAGCCAGAGCCACAGGTTTGCACCAGAAAGCATATCTGAGCCAAATCAGAACTCACAATGAGAATCGTCAGACAGAACCACAGGTCAACACCAGAATGGATGGACAGACAAGCCGGATCATAAACAGGAATCAGGAACACAAATAATGAACTGCACAAAACACCAATGTAAGGGTAACCGAGTCAGGACTCAGACTGCCCTTAAAACCCCTCCTCAGGAAGTAGGTTGGAGGAGCAAGCTCAGAGGAAGGAAGTAGGTAGGAGAGACTACAGGAAGTATGACATAAAACAGAGGCCTGTTTCACTCTGAAGCCTCTCACCTGCAGATGAAGCGTGGAAAGACGCAGAGCGTCTATGAAACGGCGGCTCTGGAAACAAGGTACTGTGACAATAATAGAGCCCACAGGGCCCTTCATGGACCTCCAAGTGATAAACCCTGTGATATTATATGGCAGCTTCGCTATTACTGGGACAAGGAAGATATTTTCACCTACAGCAGATCTCAAGAATCTATTCATTATACTGACCTAGACATTCAGCTCTATCAAGAACTATCCACCACATACCTTGTTCCTTCACTACCCTCTGAAGTCTCTGACTGACTATCTATGATCGCTGGGGGTAAAATACAAATGGGGTTTCCCTTTCCATCTCTAGACCCATCACAATGGCTTCCCTGCCTTGCTCTGGAGCCCAGAAGAAGAACTGGAGGAATTTTGCAGAACGCTAGCCATCTCTGCACCTCCTCCACGGGTGAAAAACAACCCTTCGCACAACCTATTTTGAAGTCTAATCAGAGCTTCAGCTGGCACTTGGTGGTGGAGTCCACTGGTCAGAAAAAAATATGAACCTTGGCGAGCAACTCTCAGGATTCCCAACAGAGCGAGGCCTAAGCTTCTCTTCACAAGCCAGAAAGGCACTCCTCTGCTGATCCCATGAAACGTGGCATATGATTCAATTCCTCCATCTGGGTCTAGTTGCCTCATGGCTTTCTCTCCATTTTTACGACAGCAGCTCCAGTGATCTACATCCACGGATTGTGCTCTGCTCCCTCCCTCCACTGCCTAGGAGTTTGGACTCATTCCACATAGTACCTGAATGTTCCTGACCAGGCAGCTCAGTTTGAGATGGTTTCTTCTGCACCCCTTGTTCCTTGATGATCTGAGAAACAGTTCTGGTGGAATGTGGATATGCAGCCATCCTCACTTGTTTCCCCCCAAGCACAATGCTGTGATCTCCCTCAAATTCTACCATATTTGGTTAGTCACCAACGTAGGGTTGGGAGACCTGGAGTGTGCAAATGTGTCCGGACGGGGGGTCTTTACACCCATCCCGTTTCCCTTTGTCCCGGTGGAACCTTCTTCCTTTCTTGTTCCTTAAAGGTTATGTTACTGGCACCCCTGTTACATTACTTACTCTGTATGCCCCTAGTACTGACCAACTTTCTGTCTTCTTGGAAATGATACTTGGCAGTTCAATGCCATCCTTATTGCTGAACTAGATCATTTCTCAGGGACATCTCTTTACCCCTGATGGAGCCCAAACATCTAAACTCCATGCTAACTGACCTCAAGATGGTTGATGTATGGGGGACTTTAAACCCTTCCTCTAAGGATTATACGTTTTACTCACATCCGCATAACTTATACTCTCAACTGGACTACCTATTTCTCAGTCAATACCAGTTGGATTTGGTCATCAAAGCTGAGATTGGTCCTATCACCATTTCAGACCATGCTCTATTTTCCATTACGCTATGGCTCTCACACATCCTGCACCCCCACTCCAACTGGCAGATTATTGAGACTCTTCTAGAAGACCCTCTAGTTTGGTCCCAGATAGAAACCTAACTCCAAACCTCCTTGTCAGTTAATGGGTCGCCCAATATAGCTCTTTGTACTATTTGGGAAGCCCATAAGTGCTTCATCAGGGTTGCCTTTATCTCCATAGGTAGTTGATTGCGGAAACAGAGCAGACGTCTAGTGGATACACTACTTTGTGATCTTCCTTCTCTAGAGAAGAGGTACATACACTCTATACTGAGTGCTTCACAGGTATCATTGAAAGGATAACATACCATATCACCCTCAATAATCCAATGCAGCAATGGACACAAGTTATATAAATTGAATGCCAAACTGTTCACCCATACAAGAAGAGAAGAAGCAATCTCAATATCTCAAAACGCCTCTCTTCACTCCAATATAGTGATCACCATAGATTTTTAATATAAAATATATAAAAAATATATTATACAAAATAAATACAAAATTTAAGTAACAAATATGAAATAGAAAATAATAAATAAAATCTCACCTCCCAATCTCATGCCTAGGTTCCTATACGGGGTCAAACCAGGGCTAAAGAGTCAAGGTACCCCAGCATACCAAGGTCCCACTGGACATCAACTACCAGTTGATCCTCACCTATCCTTACGCCATCAAACTTTCACTTGGGAACAGTGGTAAATATCTCCTAAAGGTCTCTCCGTAGTGGTACATGCTGCTGGTGCACCTTGAACGCAATCCCAAGAGAACCCACAAGGAATACGCTAAAATATCCCACCAGTATTATGACATAAATACAATTAACCCCTGATCAGCACACTGCTTCAGCGAACTGAACGCTGATCAGCAACCAACACCTAAATATCTATATATTGGGGATGAACACCCAAATACAACCTCTGGATCCATTACCAATAAGCTCTCTGCACTATATGACTAGAGCTCCCATTTAAAGCCACCAGCTAAATATGGGAAAAACTCGGTCACACATATCACGCACATTCTCAATAAAATAACAAGAGGATAGATACAAAGTCTCAGCTTAATAGTGTTGATCAAGTGTACACTTATACATTTAACTAGACTCATCCACTCAACCCTGGTACCTAGGGTAAAAGACTTGAGAAAAAAACAAAAATGCTGAAAGCATCAGATGACGAGTGTATTTACTTGATCTTCAATGAGAAAGTTATAGTGTAGTGCATATTTCTCCTATATTGCTTGTTATACCAATTGTTAGAAAGAGAATATCCAGCACACATTGTAGATGCAGCGAATCAGAGAGCATATGGTCTGGATAGCTCTCGACCGCTACCAACAGACACAAAAATTATGAGAAAATTATTCAAAGAAATAGACAGCCGGCAGTAATAACTCAATATAATACTTTTTCTAATATGATGTGAAATATCATTTCAAAACATTGGAACATTCTGTTAGGTGATGTTTTATTTTTTAGGAACTGCTTGTTATACCAAACTGTTTTAATTCTTTACAGAATGCCATTTGTATGTTGATCAGCAGAATGGGTATATACCCAGCTTATAAACTCAGTTATGATGTATTTGTTGGCATCTGAGTATTGATTCATGTGGGCTCCAACTTCACACAACTGTTGTCTAGGTGCTCTTCCTAGTAGACATCTGCTATAGCTCAGAGCTGCTTTCTTCCATTATGAGTTTAACACTTGGTCTTCCAGCCTCTATGTTATTCCATTTATTGTTCTGGACTGTTGCTTGTTATTATTCACCCTATACTTGGGTATTTGTTCTTACAAGCACAGTGCTGTTCTGTAGTTTATAGATGTAGATTGGAGACAATATTTCTTCTTTTTTTCTACGATGTATCACATGCGCTAACACCATACAAATGGCTTTTAATGTAATATGTCAAGAGCTTCTCATCTGGTTAAAGACTGATGTTCCCTCTCCAACGCATTTCAAAGCATACATACTTCTTCATCAGGGAGTTACCCACACTCGCTTTATATCCTCCTTTTATATTCTTCCTCCTAAGGAAGTTATTCACTTGTTATAATTAACCCTATATATCTAGATGTCCCTATTCCCCATCACATCATTTTAACTTATACATCATTCATAATGCCAAAACCCATATATACTCATGATGAGTTCATTCTCTATTTATTGCAGGGCTTCATATTCAAAAATTATAAGATTTTCATTCATATATTGTTGTCACAGTACCTTATACCCAGCGCCACCACTTTGGGAGACGCTAAGAATCTATGGCCCGAAATTACACTTCGGGGTCATCCCACGTGACACTTCTGGCTGTTGGGTTGGGCGCGCTTGGCGTCTTCAGCGACCATCCGTGTCCTCTCGCTAGGTAGGTTGGCTGCTCAGGATGACGCGGGAGAAGTAGTGGGGTTTGATGCACCTCTGCTTTTGCGTCATTTGCGGGCACGAAGCTGCATATTGACGCAGGCCTAAAATCTTATACAGGCTGGTCTGGCTTATCTCCTCCTATCTACTTCCTGTCTGAGTATATAAGGGTACTAGATCCTTATCCAGCTACCCTTACGTTGTTGTCCTGTGCAGTTATAGTAGTTTGAGTTCTTGATCTCCTGTGTATGACCCTTGCTTGTCTGACTATCCAAACTGGAGCTGACCTGGGGCTCTGTCCATCTACCCTCTCGGTATTGCCTCTAGATTAGTGGACATCCTATCTGGTGCAGACCTGTGGACCTGGCTGACTACCCGCTCCGTGAATGACCCTGGCCTGTCTGACTATCCAGTCTGGTGCTCACCTGGGGCTCTGTCCATCTATCCTCTCGTTGTTGCCTCTTGACTAGTGGATATCCTATCTGGTGCAGATCTGTGGCTCTGGTAGACTCCAGCATACTGACTGCAGGTGTGAGTCAGTGGCCTCCCTGGTTGCGCTCAGTTTGGGAGACCATCAGGGTCTATTCAGTATTCCTCCGGAGAAGTGAGACTACCAGTGGCTTTGTCCTAGACTCTTGCAATTGGGGTTGACCTTAGGCTATCTCTTATTTCTGACAGAATTTCTAGCCTCTTGAGTCACCCTCTGCTCTGGCTATTTGATGTCATCTTATTCTATTACCATCTAACTCTTGTCTATTCTTGCCGACACTGACAACTGCAGGGCTTGTATGGTGACATACTTTATTACGGTATATTTCACTTATATCTATTTAACCCTTCCATCCCCTCTATTACATAGACTATTCTTTTACATTATTAACTCATATTTTTACATGTACCCCAATTTTAATTCTTAGATCTCAATGTGAATAAACCCCCATTATTTTTCTAAATTGTAAATTTGAATCAACAATACCTCTATCCTCATGATATTAAAAACTACCTTGTGTATCATCAGGTACTGATTACCCTTAAAGCGGAACTACCACCTGAATTAAAGTCACCCTGCCATACTTAGGCAGGTGGCGACTAGCTTAGTAATACTTATTTTACCTGTCCAAAGTGCCCAGTCCGAGACCGGAAGCTAGGCATCAGCGCAGAATATTGTCTACGCGCCTGCGCTTGCAGTCCCCGTCATCCTTCACAAGCCTTGCACTGGCCCGAACTGCGCCGAAAAAGTCTGACAGCACAGGCATGCAGGCTGCACTACCCTGGCCGTCAGTCTTGGAAGATCAGCGATAACTTTACTCCTGGGCACTTTTTACAGGTAAAATAAGGATTATTAAGCTAGTTGCCACCTGCCAAAGTATGGCAGGGTTACTTTAGTTCAGGTGATAGTTCCACTTTAACAGTGAATATGATGATCCCGTACTAATATATCAAATCCCCAATACTCCTCCCTATTTATTGTACCACACACACAATCTATATGCATCACCCAAAAAGTACCCAAAAATTCTAAAAATATATATATATATATAATGAATCCCCTATATAGTGAAAAGTAATATCCGGAAACTTTATATTTCTCCCCTCAGAACACTCCAGAAAAATGCAGATACACCCTACTACTAGTATTATATATTCCCTGAAAAATGTTATGAGTACCAAAGTTCCAAAATTTTGAATCAAACCTATCTTCCATTGGAAACATAGCAACATTTCACATAACATAAATAGTGCTATACTCCCTCTAACACAACTCAATCTCTATTGATTATATATGAATTAAATCTATATTATCCTGTCTAGGCCGATTAGATACATTCAAAAACAAATATATCTAATACAGTAAATCATTTTTTTTTCTAGGACCAAGAACAGCATATCCTCCAATTTCAGTTGAAGAAACGGAAAAGTTCTACATCTGAGTTGAGCACATATGGTTGGCTGGTTCTTAGATGGAATATCCATTCAGTTTCCTTCCTCGACATTTGTTGGATATAGTTTACTCCTCTCCAATTGCCCTTCACTGTCTCTATGACCTCACTAGTTTATACAAACAATCTCCTGACCCATCACTTCTCTAGAAGTTGACCAACAAGGAACTTGCATTCACTCTCCATAGCTAGTCCCTCAGATCTTATATGTGGGTCATGTTTCAAAACTGCTTATCTGTAACATGCGGGAAAACTCTGGCCAGACTTGTCCTTCATGTTAGTGCATCCTCACACATTCCTCACCTCTCTGACTCTTCTGGTCAACGGCTGACATTTTACAATGATATTGTAAGCACTTTTTGGTATTTTAAACTGGCCCTTTACAACCTACACCTCTCTGAGCCTTCTCGAGACTCTGACTCCCCAAGCCTTAGTGTCACGGAGTTCCTGCAAACTGCTGATATCCCCTCTACTTCAGTCATCTATCTCATCCCTGGAGAGCTTGTTTACAACTGAGGAAATGTCCATGAAATGTCCGGTCCTCCCCCTCGGGAAAATGTCCTGGTCCTGATGGCCTTCCTCTCTCCTATTACAAATGCTTCTCTTCTTCTCTGTTGTCCCATCTATGCAACCTTTTCAACTCTATCCTCTTGGGAGGTTCATGGGCTCCACAATCATTGATGGCACATATCACAGTGATTCCCAAACAGGTTCGGTGTTGCTAACTTGCTATTTTCATGTGACATCAGTTACAGTACTTCTTATGCCTTCATTGCACAGCAATGTGCTCTTTCTTACCTCATTCTTAATGCCAATTATTGATATATACTGTTGCCACTACTGTATGTTCTGCTCGCCTATGTACTGCTACCTACATTTTCAATAAAGCCAATAAAAAAAGTAAAATAATTCCAAGTTTATTTAATCAGCTAGCTAAGTTTCCCTACAGCAAGCACTGGTTTTTACAATCAGCAAAATGTTACTAAGAACATTAAAAGCCCTGACCTTTTAGTGGCACCCTAGGACTGGTATGAACATACTGAACAGGATCATTTTGTAGCAAGACAATAACCATTACTATTTCATTACAATGATGAGAATACTATTAGGGACAAACTACCACAACTTTTAAAAGTGCAATTAAATATGTAACATAAAAACTTCTGTATCTGTTAGAAAAAGTGTGCAGATCTCCTATATGACAATGTCCAAAGGAAAAATGAGTAATTAGTATAACCACCCTATGTGTCACATTTACAGTGCAACCTTATCCATTGAATTACATTCTAATGAGTGATGGGTGCATGGCATATAGTAGCTGCACAGTCAGAAGTCAAGCAGTGAAGCTATGTACAATGAAAGTACAATAAGCTTTTTCAGTGTACACTGACAGAATGTCCACTGCCTTTGTGTTGTTGGCCAGTATTTTTGCAAACTGTTACTATATACAAATTCTCGAGCTGCTTTATAATCTAGCATTTTTGAACTAATGTTGTTTCCAGGATTCTGTGACCTAATAACAGCACTGAAAATAGCCCATAATGACCGTAACCCTATGGATGCTAGAAACATTATAAATGTATTGGAGATGCTTCTAGCAACTAAGGGTTTTATATATTTTAGGACTTGTTTTATATCCAAATTTTTAATATAATAATGTACTCATTAGAATAATGCAGTAGTATTTTTCACAATGATTATTCCCTATATTTAATCATGCTGTTAAATGGTGACACATTGACAGTAAATAATGATGATGATTGTGTCATTTTCTATTTTTCCATTATAGAAAGTAGACTCCATATGAAAGAATGCATATTTCTTTTTTCTGGCTTGTTCTTGCTTATCCTTAGATACATTACCTTTAGGATTTTATGCAGCTCAAGAAATCATCCAAGTCATGTATCTTAATACTATTTCCACTCAAAGTAAATTAGGCAGCATCAGGAGGTGTGCAATCAGCTGTCTTGGATATTTTGCTTCATGTTATAAGTGCAATATTTTTATGAGTGATCGTTATATTAGAATGACATGGTAGATTTGCAAGTAAACCATAACTATGTATTTTTGTTCTTTTGATGCCACCTTGAGGCCTGTTTGAGTTAAACATGTTATTAAAGGTTTCAGTTTAATCAGAATAAGTATTTTTACAAATACCTTGCTTTTAACCAAACATAGACTTTAAGTGTTTGAGTATTCTACCCATTTTCAGTTGCTTTCCACACATTTACTGGGTACTTTCAGAAAATAGTGACACACTTGGATGTTGGATATGACTCTATGTCTCATGCATTCAAGAGGTTAACTATATTTGCACTAATCAGGCCGATATATAAGAAATTATTTCACATGATACATATTTTAATACTGTGTTAAATAAAGTGCATCATATGATGCAATTACTCTGAACTACTAAAGAACCAGAGCCACGTCTAATAAGACCACTACTTTTCTCAAGCAAAAATGCAGGAGATTTCCTGTTTAGGGATGGGCACATTTTTATTTTCAAACTGAAACAGGTAGAAAAATGGCACTTCCAGCCGAGTGGGAATTTTTTATGAAAAGTTCAAATTTTCTGCTTTTTCTTGCCTAGTTCATTGCTTTGAAATCAATGATAAGACTGGATTTCCCCAACACATTGCAAGTTCCCCTTCTTCTCTCACAGGGATAATATGAAAGGAGTACCAGGCACTGCAGAAAGTCATTGTTAGACAGAAAGAAATCAGCTCATTACAACTGACAAATAAAGTGAAGCTGGAGTTTAGTTTATGGAGACTCGTGGGCAGGGAATTTATTATGTGTTAAGGTAAGACTTTTGGGGAGAGAGAAGGGAGAAAGGAGATTTATCCAAATCTTGATCAACTGAGACAGGCAGCTGTGATCCAAGTTCCTTCCTGATCTGCCTGTTTTCTCTGTGTTAGGGGAGTTTGGGTGTGCAAGAAGGGTGCAAAAAGAGAATTCCCCCAAATACCTCTACATTTTGTGTGAATGAGAAGATACAGGCAGTTGTTATCTAAGTTATTTCCAGCTCTCTGTTCTCTGTGTTAGGGGAGTCTGGGGGTATTTGAAGGGGACAAAGTGGATTTACCCCAAATTTTTTCATGACTGTTCATGTTCTTTATGTTAGGGGAGTATGGGAAGAAGCAGTTGCAAGGGGAGGGTTTTTTATGCTGATAGGGACAGAGCCGTAGAGCCCGGAGGATGTCTTCTATGTACCATTTGATTATCTGCTACAGATAAGTCTCCTATTGAACTTATTTGGTTATCATTTTGTGCAGGTTTATGCTCTTATATTTAGCATTGTTTATTATCTTGCAGTTGATATTAACAACAATTAGGACATCTTTTCTGTTTCTTAAAGCAGATGTTAATTTATACTAGTATTGACTTTCTGGACTTTCCTGGTATTTTGGTTTTTAATTTTTGTATGCCTTTTTTCACTGTAGCATATTGTATATTAATAAAGTACTCTGGTATGCCTCATTAATTTGAGTTCTGAATAGGTGTTTTTTGCCTTTCTATATCATTAAACCTTCTGTGTGTGTGTTTGTAGCCTATTTTGGTCCAGAGAGCACCTGGACTATTTTAGTCTGTTTATTGAGTGCATTCTACTTGGTCAGTGCAACGCCAATTTTGTATGATCAAGATTTATTAATTTGACATAACACCTATGGCTCCTTCTGCCACGGAGTATGTTGTAGGAGATGACAAGAGTCATAAACTGCCCACACATGCCACCACCACTCCCACCATCTCCTCAAGTCATGTTGTAAAAGCAATACAGAATTCTTCTGCTATGTACTGCCAAGCCTCACTTTCTGAGTTCTTGGAAATTAGCCAAATTAATAATCCCAAAGTACACCTTTGGAATGGAAAAGTTGCCAAGAGGTTGGCAGTTGATAATGCTGTCATATTGTTTGAAGAAACCGAAGATTTAAAGAACTGATGTCATGTGTTGCACCCCACTGTCATATACCAAGCTGCAGTTATATTTCAAGGATGGCTATGCAAGAATTGTATAAGCAGGTGGTTAATATGGTGGGAAAAGGGCTGGAAACCTCATACAGAAAGAAAATTTACCTGACAACAAATATGACTATACGTCTGTCACTACTCACTGGATTCCCTCCCACCAGTGGCCAACAATATAAATAGATTGATAGATATGTACATAAGTTTTAGGCAGGTGTGAAACAAATGCTGTAAAGAAAAAATGCTTTCAAAAATAGACATTGTTAATAATTTATTTTTTATCAATTAACAAAATGCATCATGAATGAACAGAAGAAAATCTAAATTAAATCAATATTTGGTGTGACCACCTTTTGCCTTCAAAAAAGCATCAATTCTTCTAGCAAATGTCTTTATCATTCATTTATTTGTACTTCATCATATTAATCAGAACTGTTTGCAACTGATCAATTGAGTGTTAATATTATCATGATTTTGATGTGTATTTCTAGCCATAGATCAATGTTCCTTTATATGATATTTAAGTATTAGCACCAACCTTTATTCACCCATAACAGTTTGCACTCTTAGATTAAGATCGAGTTGCTAGTATCCATTTGTGTTTTTGTGCATATATTTAAACAAGATTTTTATGCAATAAGAACAAATAGTGAATGCTTATATATAATTGTAAGATTTCTTAGAATCATTATTCACATTTGTTATCTGATTCAATAACCATCTTTTTTTTATAATTAATTCATATGCATTTCATTCTTACATTAAGCTATCTTCACTTATTTATTACATGAATATCATACAACTACTTTACATCAAAAGAAGGTAAAAAGTAAAATGATACCTGCAATTAAGAGAGGAAAATTGCTCATCACATATTGTTGTGCCAAAGCCCTTTGTGATTAGCAATTTTATCCTGTTTTTTTAAGTGCAGTCTTACCTTGTTTTGATGTAATGAATGTATTATTTATTGACGTTGCTTTCCAGAGAACTCAGTCAGGCACTGTTGTCTAGTCTGTTGCCAATTAAAAATAATCTATGCGTGATGAAAACACAACAGTTACTTAGAGGATGTAAAATATTCTTATCATAATCTCTTGTTATGCAAACATACAAATTTTCTGAATCCTAAAGTTGCATTGCATAGTGGTTGAGCAGTGAGAATGAGATGAATAAAGGTCTCAGACTGCTCAACAGAATAAGGGCAAAATTTACAGAGCAGCATAAACATCCTGTTGTCTCATTTTCCATTGCTATGTAACAAATCAGCAGGGTCGATTTCTCTTATTCACAAAAATGAGAAAAGAAAATGAAAGGGGAATTATAACTTAAAATTAATAGTCATCATAACCTATTAATGCAATATGCATTTTTTGTGTTATGCAGTCCCTGGTGGCACAGCTGGCAAAGTTACTTCTGCTAGCTCACCTGAACTGTCCCCTATGTGGTCTTCTCCTCCCATCTACAACACAAGTGTGATTTAGGAGAGAACTCATAAAATGAGGTGCTAGAAAGAAGAAACAAGAATAGAGGAGACTTAATGACCTACTTATCAACTTATGAAATGTAGAAGCTTTGCAAAAAAGCTCCCTTGCATAAGAACTCAAGAACACTCAAAAAGGGATAACAGAGATAATGAAGAATAGAATGCATACATTTTATATTTGCCAGAATTTCAAACTTTACCTCCAGGGCAATACGTTAGGTAAAGGTGTCTAAAATAATTAGACCATTGTGCCCTATCACATGTTAATAATAGATGAAGATTACATCTTTTTTGTGTGAATTCTTTCCATAATTCCCCCTTTAGACACAGAGCTTTGACTTCTTAGCATTTTGAATTTCCCCTTTAGAAAAGTCTATTAACAACCCCCTCCCCTTAGGCAAGAGTTCAGGTCCCAATATATTTCTTGTGCTTTAGTAGAAGAATTTCTCATCAATGCTATGTTCACACATAGCGAGGATATTAATGCAGTTTTTAGGGGAGCAGCTCATATTACTTTATACCAAAAGAAGGCAAGGACCTGAGCTAGCTAATTATTTATTTGCCTATTAACTGGAAATATTAAATTATTTGCAAAATTAACTTGTCAGAACAATAAGGCGCTTTGGCATTCAAGGTATTCATATATTTAATGGTTGGGGGATTTTTAAACAAATTATAACATAATTTAAATGTAAATGCAGTTTTCTCATATAGTCTTTTGAACTGTGTGCTCAATAAGTCATGTATATGACAGAGGATGAGATTCTCTCTGTTGCTTCCTTTGTATATACAGAAGAAACTGTGTTAAAGGTGTTATTCAGTCCCTGAAATGTTTTTGTTCATGTGTTGAGCTGGTGAACTGACAACGATAAATGACTGGTAGTGAATGACTGACTGTTCATGGCACATTACCAATCAATTAATAATAATAAGAATAATTAACCATCTCAGCAATCAGCCATGCATTATGTACACGGTAAACAGTCTGCAGATGCTCGGTTATACTTTGCCTCCTATTAGTCTCCACCACACTGCCATGTAGGGTCATCATTGCCATCCTCCTACATCTGCAGAACCACTGTCTGCAGGTGGTACTGGTAATTAAGGAAAAGCAGAAAATTACAGAAATTTGCCACAGGGCATTTTGCAAAAAAAAAAAAAAAAAAAGATTTTTCATTTTTTTTGTAAACGTTTTCTCCCATACACAATACATAAAATGTTCTCCTTTTTGCCACTGCCAATAAATTTCCCGCCAGAAAGTTGTCATTTTCACTTGCTAGTAGACTGAGTTCCTTTGTCCTATTACTTCCTACTTAATGGGAATTAATTATCACTGGCAAATAACTGCTGCTTTGGATATTGCAGCAGGGTGTAACACATGACATCATTTCTTTAAAGTCTCTGTTTTCAACAAACGTACAGGGCAGTAAGTCAACAGCCAACATTTTGGCAAATTTACTATTACATAGGCATACTTTTGAATTATTTTTGTGCAAGTTTTTACTTCTTTCTTAGAAAGTGTGAGATGGCAATACATAGTAGAACAATTGTGTAACTTTATTGATTTAATGACATTACTTGTGGAGGAGGTGGGGGTGCTGGCAGTATGTGTAATACTCTGATTCTTTTAATATCCAAAAATATACTCAGTGATACTCTGCAGCAGGAGCAGGAAATCCTGTTACACTCTCTAACACAACAGCAGCACTTTTATTATGTACCCCAGAGCCCCTGCAACATTTAGGAGTATTTCTGCTGCTGCTAGCTGTGGCACCTCTGACCTGTTGATGGTATGTTTCACAGTCAGACCTGTGGTTGTACTTCACATGAGAACTCATTGAGAAGGTGCCTAGGAGACAGCCTGCTTTTCCCCTGCTCACATGCTTTTTACATAGGAAACAGATAGCAGTATGTTTAGCTTTTGGATGATGGACTTCGTAGACTGCAGGGTTCTTGAGAGGATGCTACTACTACTGGGGCAAGATGTTGCTGAATTTTTACTACTACTACTAGGTGCTGCACTTCCAAGGGCAGCAGACACACTGAAAGCTAAGGCTGTAGATGCTGAAAACCTGTGTTGTTGCTGGGTATTCAACACTATTAGTGTGTTTGGCTGAGTGGGACTTGGAAGCATTGATGATGCTGATGATGACTGACAGGATAACTGTGTACTTTTGTAATCTCTGCTAGTCCACAGTCATACTTTCCAATTGTTTTCTCAAACAGTTTATAGACAGGCACAGTGCTCCTTTTCAGTGGTGGAAGGTTGAGCTTTTGACTTTCATCTAACTTTCAAGTCATGTCATCATCTCTCTCACTCTCAACTTAATATGTGTCTGAAGAAGGGAAAAATGCTGAAGGGATATAGTCTAGATCTATGTCATCATCATTATCGTCATCGTCCTCAATAATTAGGTCATCCTCAGCATCAGCCACCGCTTCTTTCCCACTACTTGTATATTCCTCCTGGCTTTTAGAGGTCTTAATCTATTTCTTTTTACTTTTCCTTTTAAGACACTTTCACAACAATAACTACTACTTCCAGGACAGGTGTTTTTGTGCTTGTTTGTCTCACTGCTTGATCTGCTACACTTCTTGCACTATGCCATCAACATTGGAATGTGACTCATCGTCATCTTCAGTGTTTTTAGATAGTTTATTAATAGGAAGGAGGAAAGGGCTAACCATCATTTATTTCACAGGCTGCAGCACCCATGACTGAGTCAGTTTTTGGACTATAACTTTACATACATATCTTTATACTGCTCTTAATTCTTTCAACCTACCTCTTGTGTATTTACTGAGCATTATGTAACTACTTTGTGTGTTTTTACTATTTTTTACAAAATAGAACTGATTGTGTGTGATGCCTTGCATTGGATCACTCCAAAATACTCTGTCACCTATCAATTTTTAAATTATTTTATTTATTTATTTATTTTAATTAACTATCTCTATCACTGTCAACAAAAAACAAAAATAATACTTCCTGTTTAATTGCTTCTTTCCCCAGAATCCCCTAGGACAGATATAACAGCTGGATCAGGAAACAACTTGGATCATGGTTGCCTGTGTCTTCCCAGTCAGTCACGCAGAATTTTGGGGTATTTGGGGTAATTCTCCTTTGCGACCTTCTTACACCCCAAGACTCTCATGACAGAGATAACAGCCAGATCAAAAAGGATCACACCTGCCTGTATCTACTCAATCACAGAAAATTTGGGGTACAACACCTTTGCTCCCTTCTCACACCCCTAGACTCCCATAGGACAGACATAACAGCCAGATCAGGAGGAAACTTGGAACATGGCTTCCTGTATCTTCCCAGTCAGTCACACTGAATTTTGAGATACATGGGGGCAAACTCCTTTCTCCCTTCCTGTCCCCCAGATTCCCCTAATACAGATTTCCTTCCTAGAAGACTCCCTAAACTAAGCTTCAACTCCACCTTGTTAGCTTGACTTTTCTAGCTGAAAAATTAGCTGCTTTCTCTTCCTCTCACAAACACAGAATGGCATGCTGTGACAGCCTGTCACCATTTTATTTGCCTGTGAGAAAAGAAGCAAAAAATTACCATGTGGTGGGGAGAAATTCTGTCTTTCCATGATTTCAATGCAAGGTGCTAAGCAAAAAAAAAGCAGGAAAATTGCACTTTTAGCGAAACATTTCCCGCTTGGTGAAAATTGCCATTTTTCTCCTGTTTCTCTTTTGAGGCAAAAATTTGACCCATCCCTACTGGTAATGGCAATGCTAGTGTAAGTGATATCAGTTATCAGTTATACCCATAGATGGCCTTACAAGGTCCTAGTAAATATAAGAGTCCAAAATGAATTCTCCTCTAAATTCTGTTACTGCTCCTTAGCATTCTGGATCCTCAAAGGCCATGAACTAAATGAAACGTTACAAAAGGATATGGAATACAGAGAAAGTATAATTCCTATGAACTATTAAAAGTATTTTCTGTTTATGCTACTACTAGACAAAGGCTCTTAAACACTGAAACATGTAAAGCTTTGAGTGCATGCAGAATGACCAGGCCACACATGGAAACAGATGCTATGAAAAATATGGATGAGAACAGATGCTGCAGGATCACGTTTTTCTGTGGAATCCGAGGGATCTGTGATAATCTAATTTTTTTCCTTATCTCAAGTAAAGGTGCATTTGTTCCATATCTTTGTTTATTAGGGATGTTTGATGATGCTGGAGGACTTACTGATTTTTTTAATGCTCTGGTACGCTTGCATCATTTATCACCAGTCATCATGGCTCAAACTACTAGTATACTAACAGAATAGCTCTATATTTACACATATACTGGTGGACATTCTGTACTGATTCCAAAATAGACCTATTTTTTATTAATTAGGGAGAGGTTGTATCAGCATATCAGCTTCGCATCAGGACAGTAGCCTGTAGGTATTACTGTACCCATTTTATTATATATTTATACATGGAAAAATGCAGAATTCATCCTACTGCACAAAAAAGGTGATAAGGAGTATCTAAAAAACTATCAACCAATAAGTTTATTGTCAGTGGTCTGAAAGGTTTTCACACATAACGTGGCAGAACCTAAGGAACAAGCAGGTTTCAGGAGTAGTTTCAGTACAATGGACCACATCCAGACAGTGCAACAAGTTATAGTGTGACATAATTAATAAAATCTTCCATTATGCATAGCCTTCATTGACTATAAAAAAGCCTTTTGCGCCAGTAAAAAAGCAAGCAATAATTGATGCTCTGATCAACCAAGGAATAGATAGAGCTTACATCAATATCCTGCAGTCAATATATGGAATCAATGCAGGTAAACAATGATAAAGTTCAGCTTGTTTAGAAGAAATTGTCCATAAACTAAATTGAGATAAAAAGGATAATACCTACCTCACTTACGATTTGCAGATTATATCATACTCATTGCCAGTATTCCTGAAGAACTGCAAGAACGCTTTGAAGAGCTACAACAGGAAAGTAGGGGTGGGCAAAATCTCTCACCTCGTTCCCGTGGGAAATTCAGCAAAAAACACTGTGTTGTCAGCTTTAAAACTAGTGATTAAAATATTCACATTTTTTGCCCACTGGCCAAAATTATTCACCATTTTTTTGAAAGTTTCCACCCATTGATTTATGTATTTTTCACCCTTTTGCTATAAAAACATGAAGTATTTGTGGAAGTCAAACACAATAGAAGCAGCTACAGAACCAGGTAGATGTGCTGTGCTATTCTGTTGTTATTTTGAGACAAAATTGAGGCAGGAGAGGCTCATAGTGACTGCTATCACTATGAGCAGGTTTAAAAATAATAAAATGAGGAACTGGAATGACCATTATGTGTCCACTGAGTCTGAGGAGGAAGTGAGGACTACAGAACCAATGCTGTCCAGTCCCCATAAATCACCCTTAAGGTTGTTGGGAAATTACTGTCAAGGGAGGAACAAAAGGGTATTAGTGAGAGCAGGACAGGTCAGCTGCCTGTGCCTGCTGCAAGACGTGCTGCACCTGCTGTAATAGGTGCTGTGCCTACTGTCAGACATGCTGCCCCTGCTGCCAGTGCCACCACCAGTGCTGTGCCTGCTGCCAGTACTATCCTTGCCACCACCAGTGCTGTGCCTGCTGTCAGTGCTAAACCTGTTGCCACCAGTGCTGAAGCTGCTGCTAGTGTTTCTTGTAATGCTCAGGAGAGGGAGAAGGAAAAGATGATACCAAGTGTGACAGCAGGGGACCCTAAGTCACACTTGCCATCCCCAAGCAGTACGGCTAGTGCTAGTACTACTACTACTACTAAGGTCCAGCAGCTTGTTAGCGTTAGGAGTGATGGAGGGGGTAATCAATATCATCATATTAATAGTGACTGTGAGGAGAAGACTCAGGGTTGAAATTGATGTGGTTGGTGTTAGTAGTAGCAGTGGTGACAGTGATGGTGAAGCAGCCAGTGGGACTAGTGTTAGGAGAGTGGTAGGGGAAGCAATTGAGTGCATCCAGACTAGCTGTCAAGGTAGCTCACAACATTCCCCTGACCCTGGGAGTTCCCTTCACCACACAGAATTGTCCATGTGGAACATGATCCTGATAAAGGTTGAATTGTCACCACCGCAATAATACCACCACCACCAGCAGGAGCACAGATCTGCTGCCTGTGCCTGCTGCTACTGCTGCCAGTCTGCCTTCTTCATGTCACCAAGAAATGGCAAGTGTAACAAAAGGGTACCCTCTGTCACATTGCTTGTCACCTCTTCCAACCAGCAGTGACATTTCGGAATTTGTAGAATTTAAAACTGCTCTAATTCCTGCTGCCGCTGCTGAGCTGCAAGGGCAGCAGGATGCTAAGGAGCAGGCTAGTGTGCCACAGACTACTGTGGACACAGTGGGAATGGGTCAACAAGTGATGTGGAATTACTAAGACAGGTTCCACTTGCCAGCAGCAGCAACACATACACCAGAAGTGGTGGGGGGCTAGTTATGGTGCTGCTACTTTCTCAAGAAAATCACTGGAGCTAGTCGCATGGCAAGTGGAACCTTCATCTTCCATCACCCATGTTACTACTGTTATTCCCTTTCAGGTGCCTAATCATCCTGCTACTTAAACAACTCAGCAGCAGCAGCAGCAAGAACAACAGTTGCAAATTCCACAATGATGGACTCAGGAGGAGGACATTTGACAATGGTCAGTGTCCACTGGCCAGCATGACCTGCTGGTACTAGGCCAGTCAGGCATTTAAAAAAAAAAAATCATAGTCCTACAAAAAAAATAAACAATTTCTGGGGGTTTGGTTCTAACAAGACTAAGCCCTACAAATCAATGTTTCCTTAGGGCTTGTGCCAAACAAGCTTAAGTCCTACAAATCAATGTTTTGCTACTCTATCAAGTCAAGTATCTGTCCACCCCAGTGGCAGCTTATGTCAGGGGGTTCCTGTCTCTATCACTTTACATACAAATGTCTTATTTTATTTTATTTATTTATTTGTTTTTATTAACTGAACCCCCAATACCAGTCAAGAACCCCCCAAAACAAATTCCCTGTTCAACTGATTCATTCCCCAGACTCCACCCACCAACACAGGCACCCTGCTCAGATTCATTTTATACCATGTTTTATGGGTTTTTTAATTTTATTTAGGATTTATTTTTTATTAACTGCCACCCAATCCCAGTGAACAATCCCCCATAAATCATCCCTTGTTCAACTGATTCTTTCCCCATACCCCACCAACACTGGCACCCTCATGCCCCTTTTATACTATGCCTTTGGGAAATTAAATAATATTTGTTTTGTGTTGTGAAAATTCAATGTTTCCATTGATTTCAATGGAATGAGCTAGGCGAAATAAGCAGGAAAAAGTGGAAAATCTGCACTTTTCTAGGGAAATTTTTCACCAATTTCAGTTTGAGGAGAAAATTTTCACCCATCCCTACAGGAAAGCAAAAATTTTGGTCTGAATATGAATATCGACAAACAGCATGTCATGTTTAACAAGTTTACCATATCAAGGAAAATCACAGTAGATGGACTAGAACTAAAAGAACTGGATAAGTAGGTTTACCTTGGACAGGAAATGTGGACAGATGGAAGCACCACTATAGAAATTGAACGACGAAAAAATTGGGATGGCAAGCATCTGGAAAACTTAGTAGTACTGTCTTTAAACCAAATTTACCACTGTGCCTCAAACTAAAGGTTTTTTGACCAGTGTGTTCTCCCTGTCCTTATGTATGGGTATGAAACAATGACACTGAATGCCAAAGCCATACAAAAACTTAAGGGTACACAGAGAAGTATGGAGAGGCTAATTCTAAAAATAACTATAAGAGACTAAAAAATGTGTGTGGATCATCAGCAAATATAAGTATATGATGTAATTGAATGATAAAGCACCTGAATTGGAAATGGGCAGCCACATAGCAATAAGATATGATCATTGAAGGACTAAATGAATTTTGGAATGGATTACAATTGATACTAAACACCCAAGAAGAAGACCAAAGACAAGATGGGTAAATGAAATTACCATACTTGCTGGTACACAGTCACAATAAAAGGTACAGGACAGAAGTTGTTGGAGGCTTGCTGAGGAGGCCTTCATCCTGCAGTGGATCCATCCTGCAGTGGATTGACAATGCATGAAGATGATGATATATATATATATATATATATATATATATATATATATATATATATATATATATGTGTGTGCTCTTTTCTGTTCTTATGATTGCTAAATTAGTTGTGTGCTCTCTTTACTTTTGTTGCCATTTAATGTAATATTCCCTTAATGCTACAATTATTTTAGAGGGATTATTTTAGTATTGTCCCACTTTTTAATGTCAATTCTATTGATTGGGAGAACCCTGAGGCCACTGACAGGACACTTGGGATGTAATTAAAAGCCATGAATGTATCAGAAGATGAGGCAGATGATGATGTCATCATCATTCTGGGCTGGCAGAAGGTTGCCTGAATAGGCATTTATGTGGGATTTTGGGGACATCTTCAATGCTTGGAAGGAACTTCTGATTTCTTGGGTGCAAGGGGTCATCCCTCCTTTTCTCCTCTTAAAAACCTTTTTACTCACTATGCACATTGCACATGTTGATAAATAACTGCACAGTCCCTGCATCAAAGAAAAAATATCCCCATACGCATGATTTCAATAAATTGCTACCTTAAATAAAGAAACTCCAGCTCTCCTTTTTTTGCGCACTCCCTATTTTTTCTTTCATCATTACTTCTATTATTGAATGCTCCCAAAGGAAGCACAGAACACACTCTCCTGTACGATTGACCAGTATAATTTCTGTGTGAGTTTCTATATTGTATTTATCAAATCTCCTTTTGCTACATCACTTTTGACAGCTATTTTTATATAACTTATCCATCAAAATCTAACTACCTGAGTCTGACAAAGATTAAATCTGTTTTTCTGTCTTCAATTAATTCCCTAGAAGAACTATTAACAAAGTCTCCATCCATTCAAGGTTTTACATTTGCATCCTTCAGTTTGAGGAAGATTAGAAACCCTTTTTAAAAATCATTTTTAGTTTAACCCTTTCAGCACTAGGAGGACAAACATATTTTCTGCATTTTTCTATTGATCTCTTTAGGTATTATTCCCTTACATAACTTCCTAATTATATGGAAAACTACTAATCATTTGTACAGTACCAATTCAGCTTTTTTCATGGTGAAGTAACTTTTGCATTGTGTGACAAGCTATGATGCCATAAAGTAACACAATTTAAAACATTAATATTTCTGTTCGCTTAAATTATTAATAAAAAGTATGTTGGATGTGAAAGTTTCAATTGTTTTTAAAAGCCCTGGATGCATAGTTTTATCTACATGCTGTTCTGCACAGACTGCCAATTAAAAGTAGTAAGGAGTATGTTCAACTTTATGACCTCAAATGCACAATTCATTGGATACATGGCAGATCAATAACTATATAAAAGTATATATTTCCCAAAAGTGACTAATTTACAAATCAGAAAGTGGCTGATGAAGCAATGATCTTTTGTTTAAATATAAGAATTCAGAAAGGTCACACATTATTGTATAACATCTCAAGCAACCTTAGCACAAACAAAATAGTATGAAATATGAAGGTTACATATATCCTTAAATCAGTGACACCCAATATGTACAGGCTCACAAACATATTTCTTTCCCTAAGGCCCCTAATTGACAACAGAATTTCAATTGAAATTGTCATAGCGATAGCCAAAATTCACTAATCGTAGTGCGAAGGTTTAGTTACCTAATAACATCAAAATAACTAAAAACATATACAATTTACTTAAAATAGATATCCCCTTCCCATGCATCTACAGAGGGGTCAGTTACCTTTCTACCCCTAGCCTTGTGTGCTGCTCTTCTGAAAGACATAGCACTCCATTGGCATGAGCCGACATACTTTAGCAGGTGGTGCCAAAAGCACAAAATTGCACCAATTCCAATCTCTCACTATTCTCAAAATTTTGACATATGACTTGTCAATTATAAAATGGCTGTAGCAACTAAGATATGAAGAAAAGTGTACAAAGCTTACCATCTTTTAAATTATATAACCCACTGCATCAAATGACCCTGCCTTTCTACCCCTAGTCTGGTGTGTACAATTGCTTTCAGAATATTCATTAAAAGAAAAAATAGGCAATGTTTACATTTCCACCCTTTTGGAAATCTTTGAAAATTAAGACATTTCCTACCGTACCCATTAACTACTGGTCTTCTGAGAAAAATGGCACTCTAGCGATATGAGTTAGCATACTGTAGGAGGTGCCAGAAGCATAAAACAATGCTTTTTTACAAATTTCAAATATGGATTACCTGTACTATATGGATTTAACGACTGTAGAAATTAAGAAAAGTTTAATAAAGCATACCATTTTGAAAAGAAGAAACCTCCTTATCAAATGAGGGATCACCTGAATTTCTACCCTTAGGCTATGAAATTAAACAGCTGTTATTTCAAGACATAGCTCAGGTCTTGTTAAACAGCCTGTTTCATATGAAAAACAAATTTGCAGGATCATTTTGCTAATTTTAAAGCTAAGTTATGTGTCAAGAGTAACAAGCAGAATAGATATTTAAAATTAAACGAATCAATGAATATTACATTCCTATTCCATTAGCCTGAATAAAATAATTAAATAGTAATTGTATATGGGGCTTTTTTATATAGGGTTTATGATAAAACAATGGCTGTTTTCTTGATGAATCTGCTTCAAAATCCTCTTCATATGTATAGCTTGAAAAAACAGCCAACCATGGCCTCAGATTTAAGGTCTTACAAAAAAAGAAAAGAGCAACTATGGCGCTAACCAACTGCACTGTAGGACTAGAAATAAACATTCCCAAAACTTCCCATTGATTTAAATGGGGCTTTTAAATCCTCAAACGGGAGGCTACCAAAACACTAAAAAGATAATTTTGTAGAACCAGTCTAAACACAACTCCTTCACAGTGGCCATTATGTTTTTCTGATTTGATTAAAATTGTTTTTTTTTTTTCATTATTAGGAAATGTTAATGTTTACAAAGCAATACATTGGAGATGTCTCTCTAGCATCCAAGGGGTTAATTATGAATCAAAAGAAGTTTGTAGTGTGATGTTGATGTGCAGAGGTACAATTTTCTGTGTTATATAGTCATATTAAAACAGGAAAAACAGCAATTTCCTTTTGTGCAAGATTAGAATTTGTTTAGTATTGTCTCTTCATTACATTGGTCTAGCTCTATCATTAGGCAAGCACATCATCAAAGAACTAATTGTAGCAACTATCTTTCTGGTTATACAAAATCTGAACACAGGATTAAAAAGGGCCAAACGTTTTAAGAAGAAACTTTCTTTACAAAAATCGGTTTTTGTTTTTTTCATGCATATAAATAAAATGAATGTTAGCTTTTTACATTCAAAAATAATTGCCAGTATTTTTTTCTCTTTGTCTAAAATGGTTAGCATTGTCTAATTATGCAGTAATTTTTTTTGTCACAAGATAACATCTTTTTATGTTCTTAGTTCATAGCTTTGCAAGTACATAACATGCAATGTATTTATTTACGCTTTCTTGTCCCTGATAGTAAGCTCATTGTTTGCCTGTTTCCATAGAGTTTTCTGTCAGGGACTATGAAATCAGGGATAGTGATACTATGTAACATTATGCCTCCAGCAATGAGATTTCTGTATGCTGTGTTTGATAGATTGGAGGCAGTTATTGCTGCAGGGATAGCGTTACTTTGTATCAATATGAAAATAAATAATAAGGATTGTCAAAGGAAATAGAAAACCCAAGACTCCCTTTACAAAAAGAGCTTATTTAGAGAGAGGCACTCAAATGTAAGTCCAGAAAATTAAATATAAAAACAGACTTTATTCTAAAATATAACAAAAGTATGCAAAAGACAGCTAAATGCATTAAAACACAACACGCAGGTGCATAATGGTAAATATGCTACCTGATAAATAGTCAGGTAAATAGTGCAAAGTAAGATCATTCTGGCAAAGGTTACCAAAATAACTATATAAAGTGAAAAGAGGTATATTTATTATATATGAGAATTAAATGCAGACACACAGGGAAATGAAGTATTAAGGACCCCCTTGTCAACCTTCACCCAACGCATATCTCCATAAGAATGGCTTCATTTAAAGTGCTGGCTTAGACTATGACAAGCAGGGCAGGAGAAGCCATATTTATGCCTGCACCGAATTGCTCTCTGGAAGGGGTAATGACATTGGCATAGATCTGGGACTGAGTGAGAATGCTTTGAATGGTTGTGGAATTTGGGAGGGGAGGTGGTGGTTGCAAAGGCTGAAGGGGAATTGCCACTGGCTGATGGGGTGGTCTCTGCAGCCAATTTGGTCTGCTTAGTGGAGATTTTCCTGTGTCCACATTTTTCAGGAGGCTAATAGTAGTAGTTAAAGTACTAGCAGGGTCAGTAGCAGCAGCAGCAGCAGTGGCATGGGAGCGGGACTTTTTTTTTTTTGCTATGCTGCATATGCTTACGTAATTCAAATGTGCCAATATGGGATTGCTGATTTCCTCTCTTTGCTGTTTGATCACACAGAGTGTGTGTAAAGCATTTGCAGTTTTCTGCATTCTTCCTCAATATTTCCACACCCAGAACTTCAGAGCAGGAGGAAGAAAAGGAGATGATATTGTGCATGAAACGTGTTTCAGTGCAGAGCCAGCATGTGATGAATATTGGGCTCTTCCTCTCTGATTCTCCTCCTCAGCTGCTGCCACGAGTCCCACCACTACATCCTCAAGCCCACTCAAATGGCCTGCCCTTCTTACTGCCCACTCGCAGCTAGGACCTTGTCCTCTTTTTCCTGACCACTCACAGGAAATCCTGCCCTCATTTTGCTCACTCACTGACAGAATCTGACTCTTCACAGGACCCTACACATCCTCTTCCTGCCCACTCACAGGTTCCTCCACTATATCCTCTTGATGCCCACATGCATCCTCACCATTACCCCATTGTATTCTCGCTTTGTGCCTCTCCATGTCTGTCTGGTGAAGAAAGACTCTGAGGAATCATTGTCACTATCTAAGTTGGTTGGTGACAAGGGTGGTGCACAACCATTGTTGTTGCATGTGGCTGGGGCTTCGCTGCAGTGCTGCTGCTGGTGGTGGTGGCAGTAGCAGTGGCACAGCTGGTAACAAGTGATGCCTCTCCTTCTATCTTGGCAATAGTGAGAGCACCTGGATTTAGGCATGGCCTACACCCCCCTGTTGATTATTCTGCAGTTCCTCACCATGTCCTCCAAATCTTCCTTCTAGACATTGATTGCATCTCTTATTATAAACAAAAAAAATATTATAAAGAAAAATAAGTAGCAGACACCAATGAGAAATTAAAGGGATTGTAATACTTACCGTAAAATCTCGGGTATAATACGCACAATTTTACCCCTCTTCACCTTATGTGAAGTGGGGGGTGCGTATTATACCCGAGAGTTTTTTACAGACTTTAAAAAAAAAAAAGAAAAGTTAGCGCTTCCTGCTCCCTCTCTCTCCCTGCAATCTGGTGATTAAGTAAGACTTACTTTTTGAAGCTTTTATGGTGTACCGGTATCTGAAAATAGATCCCTCTCTCCCATCTCCCTGCGGGCGGCACGCTTGTATCTGCCACCCGCTTCCTTCAAATCGGCTTTCAGGACCTTGAGATCCTCACATAGGAGGAAGGTCCTGAAAACCGATTGAAGGAAGCGGGCGGCAGATGCAATCGTGCCGCCCGCAGGGAAGATGGGAGAGAGGGATATTTTTTCAGATACCGGTACACCATAAAAGCTTCAAAAAGTAAGTCTTACTTAATCACCAGATTGCAGGGAGAGAGAGGGAGCAGGAAGCGCTAACTTTTCTTTTTTTTTTTTTTTTTAGTAAGGGGAAAACAAGGGTGCGTATTATACATAGGCACTCTTGTTTTCCCCTAAATATTGGGCATAATAAACACCTGCGTATTATACACAGGTGCGTATTATACCTGAGATTTTACGGTATAATATAAAACAATATATATTGAAATGTTTATCCCCTTGAGTAACACAAGGTACTCCCGCTCACATTTTTTAGGTACAGTATCACAGTGACCTGAAATTGTAGAGGATTTCTAAATCTCCATCCTGTGGAGATTTATGGTCAACTGACCAGAGCTATCCATAGCACGGTGTAGCAAAAGCACCACTGTTCAATTGTAAAGTAAAGTTTCACAATACAATCAGCTGCAATTAATCTTCATAGTATTTAGGCATGAAGAGTGTTTTTTCAGTACTGTTATAGTTCAAGAGTAATTGAATGATAAAGTATCCCCCTCCCACCCCTTTTACTGATGTAACACTGCTCCCCTCAAAATAGAAGGGTGGTGTCCAGATGGCTTGAAGAGAGGGACAATCTTAAATTAACATAAGGGAAAAACCTGAAAAACCTGTTGGGGGGCAGGGTTTTCATTGTTTTCACAGTAAGAAGATTGCCCCTTGCTTTGAACTGTCTGGTGTTAAGAACAGATTACACATCTGAGGGGAGGTGGCTTACACTAGGTAAAAGGGGCAGGAAGGGGATACTTTATCATTCAATTACTCTTGAAATACAACTCTCACAATATTGAACTAACACTCTCCATGGTCAAATACTATGAAGATTAATCAGAGCTGCTTTTATTCTGAAATATTACTATCCCTTTAAGGCCACTATAATACTGCACCTAAATAAATCCAAGTTTGAAATGAAATAACTTTTGAATACAAATATTTTTTTAATCACTAGTGTTTCGATTAATGTATCAAAAGTGTTACTAGTGTTGACAAATTATTCTATATATTAGTGATTAAACAAAATAATTGTGAGAATTTATGTGTTCTTTTAATCAATAGCACATAATTTATACTGAAAGATTATGGTTGTTTTATTTCCCCCTGAACTCCGGCTGTGGGTCTTACTGTGTTGTTAAATGCAGAGCTTTGCTTTCTGTTTTACATTTTTTTTTGCTTTATATATTTTTATTTAAAGGATAGAGTATTGTACACAAAGGCATAAACAAAGTACAGGAAACATTAGAGTAGATAAAAATTAATATTGCAGATATACAGCACAGTGTAAAAATACAAAGTATATATCTGCCCAATTTTAATTATATCTGAAACACAACTCGAACCTCCGGAACTACAGAGGACCCAGTAGCACTGCAGGAAGAGCGGTCACCCCCCCCCCCAATCACCCAATCCCGGAAGCTGAACCACAAGGGAGTAGCAATATCCATTAATGAACTTATGAATTGCATTTTTTTATTAATATGAATTTTTAATTTTAAACAGAAATATAAAAGAGGAGGGATACTTCAGTGCTCTATAAAATACATAGTGCATTCAGTTGATCAATGGTATTTCTAACATTTTTCTGCTTGTACAGTCCCCTTAAGTGAATGGCAATGGATATCACACCTTAGCCCACATCATGTAACAGAAGGAGAGCAGCAATCTCTCAATAAACAATATTAAGCAGTAAGCTGAAATGTAGCTTCTGACTTCTGACTCTCCATGTTACTTTCCAATCACACAGTTTGGTGCCACTTTGTGCCTTGTTTAGGGTATCAGCATGAAAATAAATGATATTCTCTCAATAATCAGAATGTGCACCAAAATACAAAGTTATCACACACTTACATTTAAGTTAAATGAGTTTTACTTCATCAACTCCAATTGGCTTCCTTCATTGTGGCACCAAATATGTTAATTAGTCGCATCAACAGTAGAAAAGAGAAGGACACTTGTCTCAATTACATGTGTACACAACAAATAACAAAGTATTGTATTTTGGTGCACATACTGGTTACTGAGATAATATTTTTTTTCATGTTGATACCCAAAACGAGGAATCTAGTAGGACCAAACTGTTTGATCAAAAATTGACGAGGAGAGACACGTCTTACGTGACTGTAAATCAGAAGCTTGGTGCTAAATATTATTTATTGAGAGGTTGCTGTTCTCCTTCTCTTACATGCCATTCACTTAAGGGGACTGTACAATTAGAAGAACACTAGACATATAATTGATCAGCTGGATGGACTACTTATCATAAATACAGGGTGACCTTTCAACTCTATACATAACCAGTTACCTTGCTGAACTCTGTATTGGGCATTATTTATCATTCAGTTTGAATGTAAACAGAAATATAGGATACCCATTCAGACTAGATGCCATCACGAGCAGCTCTCTAATTAATACATTGTCCATTGTTGGATGTAACTAAGCAGGTAGTATAGGAAATAAACAGACTTTGGGATCAAGGGGGATTCATCAGTGCACAACCCAGGAGATCACCTTAGTCACCTCCTTTCAGAAGTATTTGACTGGTGGGCAGTACCACAGAAGATGTAAGTAAATAGCACCATCCTCTCCACATCTTTTCCATTTGTCACAGTCCGATTTACCCATTTTATGAAGTCTTTTGGTGTGTAATATCTTAGATGCAGAATTTTTAATTATAGCAATTGGTGTCTGACTGTCACGGCCACCACTTTGGGGCCTTTCTAGCAGTCTCCCATTCCCAATCTTCCAGTTTCCCTATGTCAGTCTCCCATTTAGCTCGTAGTGAGGTATCATCAGAAAAAGTGGCCTTTTCTAACCAAGTATATAGCAGGTATATGGCTCTGAAAGAACGTTGGCCAGCCACCATGGGAATTCAGGGATGTGTAGTGACCAGTCGGCCCACACAGCGGAGAGCATGTGCCGTAATCTTAGATAGGAAAAGAAGCATCTACTAGGAATCCCATATTCTATATGTAGTTGCTCGAATGTTTTAAGTATATTATCTGCATAGGGTTCACCTAGAATGGTGATTCTGTATGTAGCCCATATATGTCCTAAATCTAGTGTGTGGAGATGTGGCAGGCCAGCTTCTCCCCATAAATGGATGCAAGAGACTTTTGCTGTGTATTTATAGATTTTTTTTATGGTAGACAAGGCTATGCAAATGGCTACATGCTGGCCCTGGAGCAAAACAAAGCAATATGTCATAGGTCATAGCCTTGTCTAAGAAGAGGTTCCTCTATTTTTGGGAATGTGTATAAGGTGGAAGGTAAGATGTATAAGAGTGATTGACTCTACGCTGCCAAATTGTATTTGTAGGGGTTTAAGAGATGAAACTCTAATTCTTGAATGTCCGCCCGCCCATAAGAATTGAGTGTTTATTTTAACTATCAAGTTAAAGTATCATTTGGGAGTGTACACGGGTACCCCTGAAAGATGTATAAGAATCTGGGTAAGATTATAATCTTTATTAAATTAACACAACCAATGACATTCAAGGGAAGGCTGATCCACCATAAGGTTTTATCTCTAAATTGGGTTATAGGAAGCTCCAGATTATCTGGAAGGTAGATATCTGGAGAGGTCACAACTGTCAATCCAAAATATTTAATAGAATCCTTTCATTTCACAGTAGTGTCTGCATGGTCCGTTTTGCTCCCCTACCGGGTCCTGCGGTAATAGTGGTGATTTAGGCCAGCTGATTTTTGGGTCAGAGAATGTGCCAAAATGCTCTACGAATGATAGCAATCGCATAAGGGATCTTCCTGAGTGTCAAAGAAAAACACTATAAAACCCCTAATTCTTTGATCTCCCCTGATATGTATAGCCAAAGGTTCCATCTCAAAAAAGAAGAGGACCAGCGAAAGTGGGCAGCCCTGTCTCATCTCCCTTTTCAGTGGGAAACAATGGGATTTTAGACCACCAGTAAGGACACAAGCATAAGGCGATTCATAGAGAATTCAAATCCAGCCGATAAAAGTGGGTCCAAATGTAAAGAGTTGCAGAGTGCACCAAATATTCCCACTAGACAGAGTGAAATGCTTTGGGTGCATCTAGAGATACCACCAGTCTATTTCCAATATGGTATGGTTCACTTGTAGATGTAGGAAAAAGCATCTAAGGTTGTGAAAAGTAGATTTATTAGGCATAAATCTGGCTTGATCAGGATGGAGAAGTGTAGATTGCATTGTGTTTAATCTATTAGCAAGAATCTTAGCTAGAATTTTCATATCTACTGGAAGGAAGGGGATGGGACAAAACAATTCTCATTTTTGTGGATTCTTCCCAGGTTTTAGGAGCACGACGATGACAGCCGCATTAAGAGATTTCAGAAGGCAAGCAGCCTCAAAAGCCACATAGTATGTATTAAAGAGATGCGGTGCTGGAATGTCCAAAAACCTCCTATACCACTCTCCCGGGAGCCCATCCCCTCCTCCGGTTTCACAGCAGGAAATGTCACGATAGCCTCAATCACCTCACAGCATTCTTTGGTCTACAAGGGACAACTTTGGAAGAGTACAGTTTAAGAGGTATTCTTCAGTCTGCAGTCTATAAGTACCAGTTTGCAAACTATAAAGATGTGTATAGAATTGGATGAATTCTTCAATTATGCCTCTTTCATCTATAACTATACCCTGTCTACTGCTAGTGCCAGGAATCAAAAGAGCCATTAGCCATCCCTCTTTATCCCCATTCTCAATTAAGTTTTGTTGTCTATATAACATATGAGTAACATTTATCCTAAAGAGTTTTACATTCAGCAATGTAGAGGCTAGATGGAAGGATTCATAGGCTTTCCTTGTGACTCCTGTCTCAGCCTCCCTTGCGTTCATCTCTGGCAACTCCTCCCATCTTTTTCTTGTGGGAGGAGATGAGGGAGATGAGAGATCCCCTGGCTACCACCTTTGCAGCTTCCCAAACTGTCACCTGCGAGGTTGAATTAGCATTGTCATGTTATGGTCGCTCATACAGACAATTAGATGTCTTGGCCTAGTAGACTCATAAACAAGACCATCTCTTAGAATTTCTGGCGTGAAAGGTGACAGCATGTACAAGACCAATAAAATTATTGGATGACCCCAAAATTTGCAATCTAGGAAGACATACCTGCCCTCTGGGTCGGTTTTAATATTTGCATTGAAGTGACTTGCTAGTTAAAACTGAGGCCCCTTGTCTATATGTACAGAAGGTAGCATGGTAATAATGACACACTCAGGGTTTCTTAAATGTTAACATTTTGATCCTGTCCCTGTCTCCTATCAGTCAAAATGTTTTTTTATTCTTTTATACTTATTTTTTATTAACTATCCCTATCACTATCTACAAAAAATATATAACACACTCTCTGTGTAACTGCTTTTTCTACTCTTTTTTTGTAGCTAATGTAAAGATGATTTCAGCTGCTGCTTTCTCTCACACTCCCTCCCCTTCTCTCTCTCTGGACCCTCTTCTTCTGTTGTAGGAGTCATTGTCAATTGTACTTCTCTTGGGTGTCATTTTGCAGAGTATAGGTGTCAGTGAGAAGTCAAGCCAGTTCAGGATGGAACTTGGATCATCTGCCTTTCTCTTCTCAGTCAAACAAGATTTTGGGTTAATTGAAGTAAATCTCTTTTCTTAATCTCATTTCTACCTTCACACTCTCCCAAACTCCCCTAACACAGAGGCCCAGTTAGCTCAAGAAGGAACTTAGGTCACTACCTGCCTCTTCTCAAACAAAATGTTAGGGTATTTTGGGCAAATCTCCTTTCTCCATTCACAACCCAACAAGGGTCCCCAAACTCACCTAACACAGAAAACAAATTGTCTGCCCACAAGATGCCCCTAAGTAAACTCCAGCTCCACTTTATTTGCTGTCTTAAAGAGCTCAAGCAATGCAATCTTTTCTCTCTGTATAGCAAACACAGAATGACATGCTGCAGGATCCTGACACCTATTTTACACTATCACAGTGGGAAAAGAAGGGAAACTTTCCATGTGTGGAGGGAATTCTGTCTTATCATTGATCTCAATGAATTGAGCAAGGTAGAAAAAAAGCATAAAAATTGAATTTTTCTGGAAAATTTCCTGTTTCGTTGGATGTGTTTTTTGCCTCCATCCCTAGTACAAACTATCCCAGCCTTCCCCAAAATGAGTGTGGCAGCACTTCTTTCTTCCACCCGCTGATCAGCAGTTCATATGGCAGGAAGCACTTACATCTCATAGTACTTACTCCTTCTGTATCCCACATACCTTCCTCTAGACTGTAAGCTCTCACGAGCAGGACCCTCTGATCTTTTTGTTTTTTATGTTCCATTGTACTGTTTAATGTCTTTTTGTGTCTATTACCCCAATGCTGTAGAATAAGTTGGCATTATACAGACAAAGGATAATAATAATAATTTAAATTATTCGGTATGTGTCCAGTCTCAGCTACCCCAGGACTACCCCCAGCTGAATGTGGTCTATTACAATTATTGGGTATGTGTTCAGACTTTTTTTTACCCCAGTCTTCCCCAGCTGAGTGGAGTTTATTACAATTATTAGGTATGTGTCCAGCCTCTTCTATCCCAACCTTCCCTAATCTGAAGTCGAGTTTATTTTGTCCAGCATCTTCTACTCCAGTTTTCCTCCAGCTGAATATAGCTTATTGCAATTATTAGGTATCTATCTGGTTTCTACTACCCCAGCCCTCCCGCAGCTGAGTGTGGTTTATTGTAATTATTAGGTATATGTCCAGTGTCAGCTAGCCCCAGCCTTCCCCCAGGTGAGAGTTGTTTATTGCAATTGTCATGTATATGTCCAGCCTCTGCTATGCCAACCTTCCTACAGCTGAATATGGTTTATTGTAATTATTAGCTAGGCATCCAGCCTCTTCTATCTGCAGCCTTTTCCAGGCTGAGTGGGGTTTCATACACTTAATAGGTAGGTATCCAGTATTTGCTACCCCTAGTATTTCTCCAGGTGAATGTGGTGGATTGCAATTTGTAGGTATTTGTCTGATACAAACTAAAAATTAGACATGTATATAAACTTTCACTGCAACAGTGAAACATGTTAAAAATGCCTCTTTTTGCCTTGTGTTGGAATTCCAACAAAAAGTGCCATTTTACCACTTTTTCATGCTGTTCTCTTCCATACATATAGAGATTCCCCATGCATACTGCATGCTAATTCCTTATAAAAGGAGTGTCAGTTAGCTTACTGCATTGTCAGTCAGTGGTGGAGGAGAAAAGATAGAGAGAGGGAGAGAGAGAGAGAGAGCATGTTGAAAGCAAGTATGTGTAGTTGGCAGCCATAGAACCACACATAGTGCCTCTCCTACCTTGTCCCACTGCACTGCAAGACATAGAATCACACATACTGACCTCCAATTTTGTTCCACTGGTAGCAATAGACCTAAACATACTTTTACTGACCTCTATAGTCTTGTCCCACTGCACCCACAAAACCACATATACGGATTATGTCCCTCAGAATTCCATCAACAATTCTCACATGTAAAGCATAGGTGGAAGGTTCTTGCAAAAAGAAAAAAAAAATGGCAGTAGCATAAAAGGAGGAAATAGTATGTTTTTTTTCTGTGAGGATTTCAATGGAAACATTTTTTTAATTGGTTTTCTGTCTACCTTTACACACATAGTCAGAGAACAACTGGCTATCAATATACCCCTGACATAATTAGCACCTAGGCAATAGATGAGTGAAACTCCAGGTAGAGTGGGTAAGAAATACATTATTATAATTTCAATAAATATGAATGTTTATTTATTCCCTTTAGTACCTCAGCTTATCAGCATCCCTATCTGTCAATGGATCTGAGGCTGAAATATTATGTGTATGTAATATATATATATATATATATATATATATATATATATATATGCCAAATGAATGAGAATCACAATATGTAATGATACCTTTTTATAGGACTAACATTTATAAGGATAAGCTTTTGTTAGCAACAAGCTCCCTTTATCAAGTCAAAGCATACTGTGTTTAAAAAATGAAACATATACATTATTTTTAGCCCAACTAATGAAAACACAAGTTGACAAGATACAAATCACATCAAGTTCATAGCAAGTGGAATGCAGGGGTAGTATGTAGTAGTGACTGCATACAACAATGCACACGAAGAATTATGCAACATCAAAGAGTTACAGCCACTGCTAACAGAGGATGCTGTGCTAAAAACACATGTTACCCCAAACACCTATTTTTGCATTCAGGCAACCAGCAAATCTGAAATAAAAATGAATTAATAAAAAACAAATTAAAGAATGGACAAAAAATGATAATGGAACCAATCTCACTGCAAAATATGTCAACACATTTGTGAAAACAATATTACCTGCCACCCCCTATTGCATTCCACTTACTATGACAACACACAGTGCAGTCCACACATTTTGTTGTTTTAGATCTGTAATCCAGACTCATTGTATGTGCTTCTATTTCTACCATTGCAGTGGAGAACTGTTAGGACTTCTGGGAGGTCATTATGTGTGTTTCATTGGGTATCTGTGTTGTGGGAGAAGGTTGGGACATCAGAACATGTTGTTCTATGGTCACTATGGGATAAGGCTGGGATGATAGGCAATGGGAGGCCCTCCAGCTTCTTCCAGGCTGCAAATTCCCTCATTCCCTATAAGCTGAAGGCTGGTGGGGAATGATGAGAGTTGTAGTTTGGGAAGAACTGGAAGATCTCACATTTCCATCACACTCCAGGCTACCATAGGAAAAGGCAAGAGGTCAGTAAGTGTGGTTCTATGGCTACCTGGGTAGAAGACAAAACTGGAGGTATATATGTGTGGTTATATGGCTACCAGTGTAGTGGAATAAGGCTGGAGGTCAGTATTTGTGGTTATATGACTAATAATGCAGTAAGACAAAAACAGGGGTAAATATGTATGGTAATTTGGCTACCAGTAGGTTTGGACAAGGCTTAGAGGTCAGTATATGTTGTTCTATGGCTGCCAGTGAAGAGAGAGGTTGTGGCAGAATTCATACCAAATTCTTCTCACTTGTCTTTTGGGGTGAAACATTTTGCCCATCCCTAATCATTATTTCATTCACAAGACAGCTAACAGTCTAGATGTGATTTTCTGGGTGATATGTGTATTTGGTGTCTTTTACATTTGAGGAGCAAAGATGTGTTCATACCAGTAAAGGCCATCATGAGGCTGAAAATTTTGAATAAATTGATCAGAGACAAGCCATAACAGTAGGTGTGTCAAAATAGCTGTGTTGTACATTGTTAAGATGAAAGAAAGCACATGTAAGCTCAGCAATATCAAACAAATTGCTAGACCACAAAAGACAACCATAGTATATGACAGAAGAATTCTTCTAGATCAATGACACTCTCCTGAATGTAGGCATAATTGTATCAAAGAGTACCATATAGAATGTACTACACCACCATAATTCCCGATGATTATCCACAAAATGCAAACCACTGATATGAAAGACCAAGTTACAGTTTTCTAAAACAACATAAATAAACCTGCAGAATTCTGGAACAAATTCTTACGGACTAATGAGATTAAGATTGTCCTGTACGAGAGTGACGGAAAGAGGAAAGTTTGGAGAAAGAAAGGAACTGTACATGATCCAAAGCATAAAACATAATCTGCGACTCATAGTAGATATAGTATTATGGCTTGTGCATGTATGGCTGCCAGTGGAACCGGTTCACTTGTCTTTGTTGATGATGTCACTGCTAACAGCAGCAGTAGGATAAATTCTGAAGGGAACAGAAACAATTTATATGCCCAGATCAATCCAGTGCCTTAAAACTCATTGGAAGTCACTTCATCTTGCAGCTAAACCAAGGAGTTTTCCCAGGCCAAAAATTGCAGAATTCTAGTTGTTTATGTTGATGAAAACAGCACTTTGTTTCTTTTTATTTGTTAGATTGGTACTTGTCATATTGTAGGAGTAACAGTATCCTGAATACAAATTTTCAGTATATATTGCCTTTAAACAGAGTAGTGCAGAACTAAGTTTTTCTTAGCTACTTTTCACCTGTCAAAACCTTGTCAGCTTAATAACAAGCAGAGCAATAACATTATGACAAATACAGTATAGTAAAAGAAGGCACCAGCAATGGGGGGGGGGGGACACAAGACACAGGACTATTACATTCAATGGACCTCCACAGTCAGTGAACAAGGAGTAATTCTGGGGCAAGCCAGCTGTTCCACATGGAATAAATAAAAATGCTCAATATTCCAACTGATACAAATGGATCATTTCACCAGCTTTGCTGGGAATTCTCAAATTATTGCTCCACAATGCGTTGGAGACCTCGCTAGCATTCAGTTGGTTAAAATAACAATTTAAGATATATATATATATATATATATATATATATATATATATATATATATATGTATATATATATACTTGTCAGTGAATTTTTGCATATGGCAGAAATTATAATAAAATTAGGTAATGGGGAAATAAAACACAAATAAGATCATATGCATAAAAAAACAATAAGAGCAATTCTGGGGCTAACCAAATGCACCATAGAGAAAATAAATTCCCATTGATTTAACCCTTTGAGATCCAGAGAGGCATCCAATGCATTTTAAAGTAATACTTTTGGTACCCCCTGTGACGGATACCCGTACTCAGACTGAGTAGTCCTGCCAAAACTGTGCTTCCTTAGCCCAGGAGGACACTCAGGAATTCCACCAGCCAGGAACCAGGATCATAGCTCCATTCACCCAGTCACTCAGGCAAGACTCAGTGTAGGGTGAATGCATTCTGGATACAGCAAGCAGCCCCAGGCACCAGGCAACACCAGTGTAGGGGTTAGAATAAGAACTCATTTATTGTAGAAAACACAGGGTTTATATACACACATAACGAGTGATCCACATATATTTTAATACTATAGGATACTGGTGACTGCAAACCACATATGGAGAGACAATGGGGTCGTGGTCTAGGGGCACATAATACAAAGAGGCACAATGGGAACAATACACAAGTTATACAATGGAAGTAAACATACTGTGTGATTAAACAATGGGTAGGTGGTGACAGGATACAATGGGGCCAGACATGAGTGAAGTAACTATACACTGGGGATGGGTGAAAGGCAGACAATGGGACAAAGGAATAGGGCTGGGTGCAAGTGTCACAGAGGGGCCAGAATATACAAAACAGGATAATGTACTTTGTGCAGAGGCATCTTTTACATCTTTAAAGTAACTACAGTCTTTTGGGAGGTCTGGTATCCTTTGGCCTGACAAGGCTGGGGGTGGGGAGGACTCACTGGGGAAATAAAAGTGACCAGGGGAAAAAGGGGCAACCACCCTCCTTGGCCGGGGTAGGGGACTCAGGGGTAGTCTGGGGCCACCTGGGCACAATCCAATGGGACATATGTTGAAAATAGTCAGAATGGTCCTGTTCCCGTGACATCCACTCTGACACACAAAAGGTTAAATAGGGTTGACTCAAATTGCAATGAAGACCTCACTAGTACATTTAAATCAATGTTTATGTAATGAAATGTGAAATGGTTATTTTGTTTGTTCTCTATAGTACTCGCATTATCACCCAAAGTACAGTAATAGAAGAAAGCATGAAAAAATATATCCATCACCTGTTAAATTTAATTGGATGAGATCCTCAACCTAAGTGTTGAATAACATTTAAATTGATCTAAAAGTCCTATTATATAAAAGGCCAGAAGCATGTTTGTCAGATGCAGTCATGTGCAGTAGAGACTGCCCAAAAGGACAAAATGCTCCATCTTCCCAGCCCTGTGTGCCCGGCGTCCATCCCAGTGTGTGAGGGAGCCCTGTCCCCAGTCAAGCAGTGTCTAGCTGAGCCCGGAGATGCGAGGTGCATTCACAAACCCCCTGCTCTAGGTCAAGGCGCGCTCCCGCACGCACACACAAAACTGACGAGGTACATCAGACTCCCTCTCCTGGTACATCACACGCCGCTGTTACTGAGGCAGGATGTTCAGGGACTAGTGGGTGCACAGATATCTTAACCCATTCAGTGCCATTCACTTTGGCCCATGTACACAGTCTTATACCAGTATTAAATAAAAAAGTCAAACACTTACCAGTTATGTTTCATAGCCTAACAAGAAAACCCCTTTCTTCCTGCAGTAATCTTAATAAATTCTTCCAGAATCAAGGACTTTTTATTTATTAAGACATTCATTAAGATTTATGTAAAAGCCTTGTTGGTATGTAGTATATCTGACATTATTCTTATCCAGTGTGAATGACTGTATTAGCAATAGATATACCTGAGATGTGTAGGACTGAGAATTTGTTTGTGACACTACAATAATCGCCTGTTAAAATTAGCTATCCTATCCCATCAATAAAATAATATTGTGTGTTCAATAGCCATTAACAGTATATGAAAACAATTTAATACACACATTGCTTCCTATATTGAACATAATAATATTTCCATTGCAAAGAGAAGTGAGCTCTAAGAGGGAGTACTGCAGGGCCACCACCAAGTGGAAAAAGGCAGGACTAATGTCATAGGCCTAAGCAATAAGAGGAGTGTGGTTTAAATGGAGGTTGAGGGAGGAAGTAAAGCACAGAATAGCTTTGTATTAATTTCACACAGGCATTTGGCCAGTCCTTCCATAAAAATTGCAGCACACCATGTTGTCTGTAAACTGGGAGTGGCTGCAGTGAAGTGACTGGGCAGAAAGCTACAGCTGATGAGCTGGGCTCAATCTGACAGAGTTAACTTCGCAGGTCACTCTGGATGCCTCTAAGGCCTATGCTGACATCAACAATTGCATCACATGTTATATAAAAAAATTACTTCATTATCTCGGCTTAAAGCTACTGCTGATCTCTTCTCTAATGGTGAGTTTAACAAAATTAAAAATACAGTTTTCTTATATTTAATTATTTGACATTCTCTCATGTCTCCCATGCATCCATTTTGCTGCTTCTTATGCCTCTTTGTTCCCATGTTCCCTTTTCACACTACTTTAAGCAATTATTGCCCATTTGCTTCCTTTCTGTTTCCATTTCCCTTTTTACCTTTCTTCCACCTACCCATAAACCTGTAAGAATCTGGTCCAAAAAGTATTTCTCTGCTCTTATCTGAAACTCTGTTTACTTGGAGACACCTGCTCCATTCAGTCCAGCTCTGCTCTTGCCTGTCTACAAGTTTTTTTTGTTTGTTTTTTTGCAGGGAATTCGGTATATATCAAGCAGCATTACACAGACTCCAATGCACCAGTATAGTCTTACTGATGAGTTGATGTGATTCCTGTTTCCTGACATTGACCTTGGCTTTGTATTCTTACCACTGTTGATTGTATCCTGCCCTGACCTTTGCATCACTCCATACCTAATAATGTTGGCTGATTTGGCTCCTGCAGCATTGTTTGTTTGTGTATTCTTAGTCCTGTATTTAACTGTGTATGCTACTTCATTTTGCACCGCTTCCTAGCTTCACTCTGTAGCTGTGCTCTCAAGCATCTGTCAGCAGCAGCAGCAGTCTACAGAGCAAGTTTCATCTGTCATCCCATAGCCACCCAGTCCTTGGGCAAACAAGCAACCTGGTTTTCCAGATATGCTTAATTAAGCACAGGTAGTTAATCACAATGACTGAGACAAATATTACTCCCCTGTGATTAAGCAAGGGTGTATTGGAAAGATGACCTATTGGTGTGCCCCGAGAATAAAACTTAAGAAACACTGATCTCAATTAAGCATGTGATTCTTGTGAATTGTGCCAGTTATCTAAACATGAGTCACAGGCAACTCTTCTATTCCATTTCTGCTTTTACCCCTCCACATATGTTTTTAAAGCTGCAAATAAATAAAAATATTGCATTCATTGTTGACTGTCTGCTGCACTATTCCTGAGTTTGTTTGGTTTACCTTTGTGTATCTGAACCATGAAGGAATGGACTGCCTGGAGCCGACACCTCTGGAATTCAAGCAGGGTGAGTGACAGAAAAGATTTGTCTATTTATCAACATCTAAATAAACTGTCATTTATATGATTGTTGCTCCTGGAAATGTGTATATAGTAAATGCTATTTAGTTTCAGCTTTATAATAGCTCTAAATAACCCAAATCATTTGTTAAAGGGATAGTAAACCACCAAAACAACTGTTCGCGAATTGATAGGAATTATAAAAAAAACACGTAATGCCCTTATTCCCATCTCTCAAACCGTTATGGTTTGAGAGATGTAAGAAAATAAAGACCTCCGCTCCCTCCCCCTTCTCATGCGTCCACTGTATAGCGGACGTCATGAGATCCTGCTTCTGGGACCAGACGGCAGCTCTTCAGGAGCTCTGTCATCGAGATATCCAACTATGATTATTTCATCGGAATGGTCTACAACATGTGCTTGCGAGCAAGGCACGCTTTGTAGACCATACCGATGAAGTAATTATAGTTAGATATCCCGATGTCAGCACTCCTGAAGAGCCACCTAAAGCCGGTCGACCGGATTCTGCCTCTGACAGCTTTATAGCTCGTCAGGCAGAAAGGGGAGGGAGCGGAGGACTTTATTTTCTTACATCTCTCAAACCATAACAGTTTGAGAGATGGGGATAATGGCATTACATGTTTTTTTAATTATTCCTATCAATTCGCGAACAGTTTTTTTGGGGGGTTTACTATCCCTTTAACTGTCAACAGTACAAAATAAACTGCAATAGAAAAGTGAGTGGCAAGAATATGTGTGCACTGGTATTATTAGCATGCTTTGTGAAATATAAAGGACAATACAGGAAAAGTGGATGTGATTTAATGCAGAAAACAGGGGTGATTTTTTAAACTTTATTAGCACAAAGCAAGGAAAACAACATTAGGTAATGGCTTTTTTTACTGCCAAATACAATAAGCATTTTCTTTAACACGTACATACCTACACAATCTAATAATTGTACTGGTTGATATTGCAATAAGCACATCTAGTAATCTTAGTTATGGGCTATGTCTGTTTCTATTAAAATCCTTGGAAGCTGTGTGCTGCTTTTTCACAGCTTTTTATACTAGCACCAGATAAGAGTAAATGAAACCTTTGAATTGAATGAACGTTGAGGATATATATACACATTAGGTGAATAGAATAAAAGACTATGATGTTTTGTCCATGCAGAACTGAAATTACCTTGATGTTTCTTTCTAAATTGTTACATTATTGTTCACATTCATAAATGAGTACAACTTTTTCAAATGTTCCAGATTCTTGTCAGTAAAGGATATAGCTCCCCACAGTGGTGGAAACTGTAATGGCTTTCAGTGTATATTATTACCAGAGTAAGGTCCCATACCTCTATTTCAGGGGCAGTGAATTGCTGGACCTCTAGCTGTTGGGAACTGCAACTCTCATAATCCTCAACCAGCTAAGAGCTAGTTGGGGATGATGGGAATTGTAGTCTTCAATAGATGGAGGTCTAACTGTTGACTTCCACCCACCCTATTTGATGATGTGCCCTCAGTCTCTTGACACATTGAAATGCATATTTCTTCAGCCCTGGGATATATTTTCAATTGCATTACACTCAATGGTAGAATGTAATGGACTATCAATATTAATGAGAGTTCTATAGTCACTCTAGATGGGAAGACTATGGGCCTGGAAATAATAAAAAAGCAAGTTTTAATAAATATTATTTCATTTAAACTAAATGAAAAAGTAGAACAATAGAGCATGAGCAGATAATTTTGATAACAATTTGATAGCAATTTAAAGCAGCACTAGAGCTTGTTAACCAGGGTGGTTTAATTTGCTTTCTGATATTTATATATTGTTACTTTTTAGTTGATTTTCCTGCTTTTGATGCAGATTTAGATGTTTCAGGTGTAGTAGTTTTAGGGGGTGCTGAAGCAGGTGCAGGTGCTGGTGCAGGTTTAGAAATCTGTGAGAGCTTCACTTCAGGAACATCTTCACCATACTTATATACACTTACAGTGACATCCACTGTTTCGCCACCATACTTGTTTTTAACATTGATGCCATACTTTCCTGAGTCTTCGGAAGACACATTTTTGATTGTCATGCTGGCAAACTTTCCTTGCTCGAGTGTAGTAGAGAAATGCTCACTTATTTCAAGATTCCTATCATTCTTCAGCCAGGACACTTCAGGATCAGGATTTCCAAACACTGTGCAGGTAAGGCTCAATGTCTAAAGACATTAACAAAGTGGAAACATTGAGAGTTGTTAGCTATATTATTGTTTATCATTTGAATTGCATAGTAATACAGCTTCATCTACATTTGACAGAAGAACTAACAAAGTGGACCTGTCACGTTTAAACAAATTTAGTTTGCTTTATAGATAACTAGTTACAAAGCCCGTATACACAGGCTGATCCGGAGCAGAATGAGCTGATCCGGAGCGGGGAGCTGCGGAAGGCTGACAGCCTGTCTGTGCTCCCAGCTCCGGGGCAGCAGCGGATGTGCTGGGTGACAGTTTGTCACCCAGCCGCCTCTGCTGCTGCCCTGGAGCCAGGAGCACAGACAGTCTGTCAGCCTTCCGCAGCTCCCCGCTCCGGATCAGCCCATTCTGTGAGTCCCTACTGCGCATGTGCGGTTACGCACACAGTGAGCGACACATTCTAGGACTTTATGTTATAGGATTAAAATCTGCCTGTATGTTGCATCATTTCTGTAAAATAAAATAAATATGTATTAATAAATTAACCTTTTTTGTTGGCATGATGTGGCATTCAAAATTAGTTCTGTTCAAGGACAAACTTATTTCTTGCTGAGCTACTTATTAGAAACATATAAAATAAAAAGAATAAGTGAGCGCTAATAAAAATATATGCAAAATATTTATAAAATATTTAAATCCTATGAGAAATATCTATAGAGTGCATCTCTGAAGCCTCTATCTAAATCAGGAGTATATATATTTAAGGAATAAAATAGGCGAGCGCTATATTCCATATGTCACACTGTGTTCACTCAGATCTGAAATGCAATCAAGCCTGAATGGACAGATCGCAACAAAAGGCAATATTCTGTCTATCAGGAAAACTCTGCGCCTTTGATGAAGGAGGGCAGATTTTTCCTTATGCAGACACAATATTGTCCCTCGGTGCGATCCATCTGGACCGACTTGCTGGTCTGAGGAAAAGCAGAGTAATGTATGGAAAAGGGGCAGAAGGTGGACACTTTAAAATAAAACAAAATGTACACTTCAAGGTTATGGACAATTAGAAACGTACACTTCATTATAAAAAGTATATTAAACAACTGACCTTGCCTTAATATCTAAACATAACTATCCCTTTAAGTTTGTATTACAAACAAATAGCTAATGCAGTACAACATATAGACAGTTTTTAATCCCCTATAAATCAAGCTAAACTTACTTAAAGGAGCAGTAAACGTTTCTTATGAAAACATATATATTGTAGGGATTTTCCTACTGAGTAAATTAAGGGTACTCCCACTGTCAAGAGATTCATATTTTCAGAGCTATTACAGTTTAAATCCATGTTTTTTACATTAGCAGTGCCCTCTAGTGGTCAAATTCTAATTAGTTTTTCCTGTTACATTTAATGGAGAGGAGAGTCAAGAAAGTCAGAGACATTCAGTTCTGCATAGAATGTGATAGAAACTGTCTGTCACTCCCTGTCGGTTATAACTATAAGGAAGTAAACACAGTAAATTCACTTCATGATTATTTGAACTGTTATAAATTTTGAATAGAACATCTGACATCAGTGGGAGTATCCTTGTTTTATTCAGCAGGAAAAGATCTATAAAATATGTGTTTTCATAAAAAAAGTTTACTGCTCCTTTAAGGTGGCAGGTCCACTGTAATACAGAGCTAACACCTAAAAATAACCACCACTTAACTTACTACAGCAAGAATAATCCTATTGGTCCCTACTCGTTTTTACCTTTCCCCTTTGCTCAAGGCATAAAGTTTTCAGTCCTTCTTGGATATTGATTGAATTATACATGTTAGAAGGACGAAGAGAAGAAAACCACATGAAGATGTAGAAATACTAAAAACAGCTCTATTCTTAGAGTAGTACACAAACACCACACTTACTACTCTATGAAAAAAGCTGTTTTTAGTATTTTTACATATTTGTGCTGACTTCTTCTCTTCATTCATTCCAAGGATGGGAATTTCCTTGACTTACACCATAGATTGCTACTATTATTGGCAGTGAGTGATCTTTTTTCCAGCTACGGATCTTTTTCATAACCAGAACAGTGTCCTTGTGTTGTGCCATTGATTCCTTATTGCTAAGCTGTTAGAAGGACTACAGGGCTTCTTACTCTGCTGACTGCACGTGTTAATCTTAGCCCTTTAAGAACCAGAGGGGTGTACAACACATTACCTCTGACATATAAATGGTTAATTAGGCCCAGTATAAAAAAACAACCAAGCATTTGTTATGTCTGCCTCCATGCACCTGACATCCAAGGCTGATTGAAGATGTTATCTCTTGAGCAAAGATACAAGGGCAAAAAATTAGAGTACTTAGTAATGTTTAATATACATATATATATATATATATATATATAGAGAGAGAGAGAAACCTCACAGTGCCAACTCACCATGACATATCCATGTAATAAATATAATTTATGTGTGAATATGAAATACGTTTATAGAAAGCAGCAAGAAATGAGAGGGTTCTCTAGTCCCCCAAACATCAGGCCTAGACCCAAGGTGCAAACAAACAAAAAGACAAACCTGTGCTACTAAATGTGTGCCCTGTATTGTGCATATATAATATTTCTTCATTAATAAGTGAGATTTTAGTAGTCACAAACTAGCCAAGTCATGGGTAAGCTTGCCACTGCTCCAAGGTATGTCACCATAGGCAAGTCCTACTCTAATACACCTGTAAAACCCTATCTAAAATTAAAATAAGAAAATCCGTGAAGAGATGTTATAAATAATGGTGGCAAGCTACCCACAACTTGGCCAATTTTGTGAATACTAAAATCTCACTTTACTAGGAAACATTTAATCCTTACATAGCGTAGCGCAGGTTTGTCTATAAATATATTATATATTGGAAGGCTTATCATTCAGACAAAAACAAGGGTGCTCCCACTGGTGAGAGATGTTTTTTTCAAAAGTTATTGAAGTGTAAACTTACATTTCTGGGTGAAGTGCTTCTGCAGCCTGATAATTTATGGTGGCACTGTTGCTACAGTAGTCTATGGATAACTGTGGTCAGTTGACCATAAACCTAAATAGGATGCTATACCAAGAATACTACTGAAAATCTTCAAGCAATGGAGCTACTGAACATAAAAAATGCAAGTTTAATGGATTTTGAATAAACCATCTTCCTTTTCTAGCTCCATGCCAATTACTTTTGATTCTAGAGTTACCATCATACCTGGGAACACTCTGGATCTGCCATTTATGACACAAAGAGGGTAAGCCCTGTCCATAAGATTAAAGTGTTAGTAATGTCTAAAAAAACTTTTTTGCATTTAGAAGAGCTCAAAAAGCTGATCTAAATGCAAAAAAACGTATTTCTCAAACCGCTATGGTTTAAGAGATACGGGCATTTGAAGTTTGATCTCTCCTACTGACAGCTGTAAAGCTGTCAGCAGGAGATTTGTGTTGGTCGACACGGAGGCGCTTGAGAAGTGCCGGGATCTCGTTACTTACACGGAATCCCTTCAATGGAATGGTCTAAAACATGTGCCTAGTGTTCAGGCACATGTTTTAGACCATTCCAATAAAGGGATTCTGTGTAAGTAACGAGATCCCGGCACTTCTCAAGCGCCACAGTGTCGACCGACACGAATCAAACTTCAAATGCCCGTATCTCTTAAACCATAGCGGTTTGAGAAATACGTTTTTTTGCATTTAGATCAGCTTTTTGAGCTCTTCTAAATGCAAAAAAGTTTTTTTAGACATTACTATCACTTTAAGCCCCACCCCTTTATGGTGCAATCACGTTATTTACATCCTCTGGTTGGTAGCACACAAGCCCTTTCTGGGGCCTGGGGAGGATGCTCCCAGGTATGGTTATCATGCCATATTAAATATACATACCCTCAATGTTCAATAGTGCAGAAATACATTTTACCAGACCAGGAGGTCAATAGATTGTATTGATTAGAGAAAAAGAGCACAGAACACAGCCAGAACAAAGTAAATATTACTAAAGTTGTTTGTGATGATGAGTTCCTGATTTCTTGTAATGCAACTGTGTGCCTATTTAAAAGCATGCTATGTACAGATGCAAAATGCTAAAGAAATATGACAAACAAGATACTATGTGGGACACAATGCAATATGTTACTACCTTGCCCCCCATATAGTATATTTGTTGTTTGTCATTTAATGTTTATTTGCTTCTATTCATGGTCAACAATTTATAGCCATGAGAAAAATTACATATAAATGACACCTATTTGAAAAAAGTAATGTGAGAGGGCTATAACAATCATGTAGAAAATAACTGAGACCTGGTAGGAAACTCACCATTCCCATCCTATATAATAATTTGCTAAAACGTGTGTAACGCCGCGTCATGTGCAGTAGACACTGCTGTGCATGCTGCAGTCATGCGCAGTAGAGACTGCCCGCTCCGCGGCTGATACAGAGCTGGACGCTCTCTGTATCAGCCGCGGCGCGGGCAGTCTCTACTGTACAAGACTGCCCTGCGACCGGGTGGCAGTGGCACTGTGGCCCGTGTAACGGGCTCTTCAACTAGTCAGAAATAAAATAATAAATAATAAAAGGCAATACAGCTGGAAGAACACAGGGTGCGCTATATGGAAATATTCCTGTCTCACTGAAGTAGAATGTACTAATGCAGAATCTATCAACTGTATGTTAATGACACTCTTGTAATATATGTAAATGCATTTATATTATTATATACTGTATTTATTTACACAGACATTGGGGCTCCATGGTGAAGAAATTAAAATTCCACAAATCCCCATTAATTAAATGGGGCTTTTAAAAAGGAACATTCACCTAAAAAAATTTGAGTAAGGATTTTAAACCAAAAAGTAATGTTAGTGCAGGTGTTTTTTTGTTTGTTTTTTAAACTTGCCTGACAGTAGAGATATTGAGTCTTCTAAACGGGCACTTCTGCAATGTGCAGCACACAGTATGTGGGGCACTGCAGAGCAGGACGTCCCACCTCCCTCCCAGCTGCCCTAGTGATCGCATTTGCGCTTCCCTTCATAGCTGTCTTCCTGTGGTGTAGCGTTACTACAAGCTCCGTTTACCATGCTACTGAGCTTGCAACCTCAGTAGCATGGTAAATGGAGCTTTCTGTAATGCTACACCACAGAAAGACAGCTCCCTAGAGCAAACTGAGGAAGTGCCTGTTTAGAAGACTTAATACCTCCACTGTCAGACAAGTTAAAAAAAAACAAAAACAAAAAACAGCGCTAATACTACTTTTTGGTTTAAAACCCTTGCGAAATTTTTTTTTAGGTGAATGTTCCTCTTTAAAAGCCCCTGAAGGGGTTAAATCCCCATTTAAATCAATGGATCTTTTAATTTCCTCCCTATGGTGCAGTTGGTCTGCCCCATATTTGGTTATCCGTTGATTTTTACAAAAGGCCCATGGTCTATTGTATATTTATTGAAAGTGTATAATAAATTTAAGGAAGCCTTGAACTACTTCATGAGAGACAGGTCTTATTCCCTTATTGCATTTTCCTGCCTGCTTTCAGAAGCAGAGATGAGCACTGCCATTGTTTGTGAACAATGTCAATGTGTGACTAAATTGTAGAGAACTCAGCCACTTGTTATAAATCCTATTTAGTAATTTATCAGTGACAGCTTCATTACTGGCATTTGCTTTTTTGCAGAATAGTGAAGATGGGACGAGTGAATCAATTCTCTATAATGCCATTCAACGTGGAAGAATTCATTTTCATTAGACTGGCAGCAAGGCTATCGGAAACCAATTTACTTTGTATTTCTTTTAAATGATGGTGCTCAAAAGTTTTGCATATTTAAATACTGTTAATAGAATCCTTTGAAAATAATTTTATTTTGCCAGACAGGTAGAATTATTTTAAAACTAGTACTATAACTGAATAGAAGTGCATATTTTAGCATTTAAACATTGAGACTTCAAATTTTAAATCTTCCATATTTTGACATTGAGTAGTATGACTACTTTTGCTTCTATCCCTCTACTGTCCTGGAATATTTTTAGCCTAAGATAGCACCACAATGTATATATTAAGTTGGTCAAATACAAATTGGAAGTATTCTTTAGTGAAGTAATTAGAAAAGTGGTTCTCAACTTTTTTTTTTCCTCGACACCCCTATTTACAGGGCACCCTTTGCAGTTTATAGGTAATTTCTCAAAGACATATTGAAAGGAAATATATATACTACCAGTTGAAGAGCCCCTGTACATGGGCCACAGTGCCAGCCGGTTGCGGTGCAGTCATGCACAGTAGAGACTGCCCGCACCACGACTGATACGGAGCGGGGTGCTCCAAATTCAGACCGGGGTCCTTTAGGTGCGCAGAGAGGACTCAAGTCTGACTTCGGGCCGCCCCGCTCCATATCAGCAGCGTCACCGCCAGTCTCTACTGCACATGACTGCAGCATGCGTAGCAGTCTCTACTGCACATGATTGCATCGTGACAAAACTTTTTAACAAATTATAATATAGGATATAGCAATTCTTTGGGTTCAGAATGAAAACAAAGAGCATGTTGTGCATAATAATTTCCATAAATATACTTTAGCAACTCAACTTTAATATTTTTGGCAAAGTCTTCTTAGAAAAAGTGGGGCATCCTGTACTGGTGTCCATGGAACCCTGGTTGAGAACCACTGATCTAAGTAGTGATTTACAGTAAGCACTATGTTGCTTAACTTTACCCAGAATATCTTGTTGCACTGGAAAGCCGTTATGCTATGCAAACATATTAAGGAGGCTTTGTTGATGCACTTAAAGTAAAATCTTGGGTATAATTTGTACCTGTGTATAATACGCAGGTGTACATTATTCCCAAGATTTTAGGGGAAAACAAGAGTGCCTATGTATAATAAGCACCCTTGATTTCCCCTGTCCACACACACAAAAATTCCATTGCAGCACTGCTTTCCTCCCTCTGCTCTTACCCAAAGCCTCCTGTAGTCTGTCCAAATTCAGTACTGGGTCTGTAGTCCATCCAATTTCGCAGCCTGACAGGGTCCCAGTGGGTGGCATGCTTGCATCTGCCGCCCACTTCCAGCATGGCCCTGTCAGGACCTCATCTTGCTAGCCAGTGGTGATGTCTTGCGATGACCACAAGGTCCTTGCAGGGCAATACCATAGATCCAAAGCACATAGCTGCGAATTTGGATGGACTACAGACCCAGTACCAAATCTGGAGGACTACAGAAGGCTATGGGTAAGTGGGGAGGGAGTGAAGCAGTGCTGCAATGGGATTTTTTTCTTTAATATTTTTTTCTCGTGTATAATACGCACCCCCCACTTCAAATAAGGTGAAGAGGGGCAAAATTGTGCATTTTATACGTGAGATTTTATGGTATTTTTATATTTATTTACATATTTTAACAACCATAGATTACTTGCAGACTAAATTATTTTATCTTTAAATCTTGTGCATATTATGTTATTTTGGAAAGATGCTTGGATACCCTAAATTACTAAAATGTAATAATAAGTAAATTATTTCAAGCAAAAAAAGAAAACATGCAAAATTATAAATACTCCATATTTGTAACTTTTATTAGTTCCCATCCCACAGTATAGATCTGACCTTACCTTGCCTTCCATTATAGTTACCACATCAGGCAATCCGCCTAAGACTTTACCACGATCTGAAAAATGTAAAACATGAACATTACAAATATAACAAGCATCAAGTTTCCTCCAATCAATGAAGACTAATACACATCCACATTAATAATCTTTGAGAGAGTAATGTACTAAGAAGAAACAGAGCAATTTGGGAGCTAACCAACCTGTACCATAGAGGTCAAATAAAAATTGACAACATTTCAATTGATTTAAATTGGGTATTTAACCCCTTGAAGGCTAGAAAGGTATCAGATGCATTGCTTCACAGTTACTTCCCCAAACCTTTCTAGCATTCAGTGGTTTAAAAAGCCCAATCTCAGAAAGATGTGTTCAATCTGTAGAGAAACAATTGCTCAGTAGGAGTTTGTATGTGTACAGCTTCATTTCCCATTCCACAGAAAAATACTTACTAGCAGTTGAAAGTCCATTCTGAGTCTTATCATCTATTTTACAATTTTTCCAAAGTTTTCTAAATGCATCTATAATGTCAGGAATGCATATTATTTTGCTGTTGAGTGCCAGAGGGCTGGCTAACACATTGCAAAGGAATGTGATAGATACTCCTCCGGCACTGAAGGGTTATAGAGATATATATAAATAGATAGCTAGATAGATAGATAGATAGATAGATAGATAGATAGATAGATAGATAGATACACAAATACTAATATTTCATAGTCACTCGGTAGTACATTTATCTTTCCGTAAAGCCATTAAAAGAGCAAGCTATTGCTTCCTCTCTAAGCATTTCTGAATACTGTAATAGCACAAACATTTTCTAAGTTAATATTTTACTGTACTTACTCTTCTCAGCAAAGGCTGCTGCCCTGTAGGAGACAGATGATAGTAAATATTAGTTAATTGTATACTTATATACAAAAAACATATTTTGCTATAAAATAAAACATTTAAACTTACTTGAGTCTCTGAAATTCAGCAAAAGCTTCATCAAATGCTGAAAAAAAGAAAAAAGTAGATGTTCTGTTTCAGTTGCATAACATGATGAAAAGAGTTATAGATTTAGTGATCTATAAAATGAAGCTAAGTATTTTTGTTAGCTGCATTTAGATTTACGGTCTTGGGTAAAAAGAAAATGCCACATTTGACAAATGCATTTTATTGATTTTTACTGATTTATTACCAGATCTTGAAATAATAATAGTAATTTCCACTGGTTTTGCCTGCTTTTTGATTTGCTATTTTTAATATTTTTTTATTATCTTTTTAAAGTTAGGTATTAGAATATAATTTTCGGAATGTAGAACAATTTTGAAATGTAAAACATCAATTGTTAATTACAGCAGAGTAAGAATTCATTTTGCATTTAATCTAAGCTATATATGATTATATGGAGTACATATGTCATTGTCAGTATTGAATCACACAAATATATGTTTATAGCACCTGTTTGCATTAATTTTTCCAAATTTCCAGCTTACTTATTTTATGAAAAAACTTAAAATGAGGAACACTAAACAGGGTTAACACAATCACCTTAATCAGGGTTTTTTAGGGTATTTGTAATCACAACATGTAGAACACATAAAGAACATCTAAAATTGTATATAATTTCCTCCCTTTTAATTTGAGTGCCAGAGAGGTAGTCAATGCATTGGCTACCTCTTCGGCACTCAAACGGTTAATTATATACATGCAAAGAACAATTAACATATATGCTTTACTGAGTATGTGCAAGAGAAAGACCGACTTCTCTGGAAATCAGTATTACGTACTTCAATAGTTAAAACACACTAAAACATATCAAAATAATTGACACCCATCCCAGAAAACATGGACATCCCATATACGTTAAAGAGTAAAGAGATACAAGTCCTTTACGCTTTATCTCACCACAGTCATGTTAGTCGAGCAGAGTAGACAGATGACAGTTATTTTGCAACTCCATTGTGTTTCATTAATGCTATATTATTACAGTATCAGATCATTACAACTTATGTTCACCAGCAAGCAGTATAATGAAGCCCTCAAATGCAGTATTTTTCTCTGCCTCTAGGGATCGTTGCAATGGTTAGATGAGAAGAAGGATTTACTGGGGGGGGATTCACTAAGCGGTGATAGAGAGGTGATAAAGTGGAGATGACTTCTCCAGTTTATCACTTCTCCAGTTCCTATGTTATTCTATGGAGACAATTCACTATGATCTTAGTGAAGAAATCTTAGTGAATAGGCTCCATAGGATAACATAGGAATTGAAGAAGTGATGAAGTGCAGAAGACACCTCCACTTTATCGCCTCTTTATCACCTCTTTATCGCCGCTTAGTGAATCTCCCCCATTGTATCCTAGGCTAGTGAAACTTTTGGTTTTGGCAGCTAATTTGGTAGAGCTGATGCAGTAGTTTTTTGACTACATGCCAAAGGATATGTGGTTACGCATTAAGGTGAGAAAAAGGCAAGATAAACTCTCAAGTGGGAAAAAAACTCTCCAGTTTCTATTATATTATATTGAACTTTATTTTCAAGTTGGAAAGATCTTAGAGCAAATGCACCATACAACAAATAATTGGAGATTTTCACTCACAGGAGAGTTTTACTTACTTTTATCTTACCTTAGATAAAAAATGGGACATTGGCCCTGGAAGCAGCATTTACAATGGAGGACACTGAATTGCATCATGAAATTGGGAAGGGGCTCCCTTTGGGGGACTGAAAATTCAGTGTATAAATGTATATATGGCTTGTTTGTTGTTATTTTTGCAGCATCCATGTATTCATTAAGATAGATTAGAAACTAGGAGCTTGCTGTCATGCTCGGTCAGAGCAGATCTTTGTTTCCTTAGCCTGTAGCTGCATTGGAAGCAAAAAATAAACGCTAATTTTAATCAATAAATTTGTTATTACAATATGAATAATGTATTAATTTACATTTAATATACCAGGCACAGTAAGATACATTGATACATTTTCTAGTGCTTAAGTAATTTTTCATCTTAATACATTGGTAAGAAAATAACTATTAAACATTTTCTAACCCCCCCACAAAAAAAGTGTCACTTTTAAAACAATTTCCTGGAAATATTACATCTCTGACTACTGGGGTTTAAAATAACTATACTGAGTGCCTGGGAAGTCTGTCTTTCTCTTACATTTGATTAATGCACAAGGTTTACCTTGTCCTGATAAATCAATAGTACGCTTATGAGATGTTTTGGCATCAACTATCTCAAAAGTATATTTCCCTTTATCTTTTTCGGTGGGCTCACAAATCTGCAACCAGGCATATTCATCTGTGCCTCCAATCCTCATCTTTTCACTTGAAGAAATCTTTGAATCCCTTTGGAAGAAATAAAATTATCTCATATTGCATAGTTCCTTGATTTTATATTTCAACTAAAAGAAAAATCAAATATATTATTTTGATGCCAGTTCACAATGTAATTTGGCATACTGATGTATTCAAATACAGGTCAAATTTAACTTTTTCCATAAAAATAATTGTATCTTGGTAAAATGTTCATCGTTTTATACAGGAAAACATATGTAATTAAAAACAAACCAAAAAATTAGTAGGGGAGACAAGAGTCGTAAACTCACAAATCATAATACAAATTTGCAAATTGGTAGAGTTATGAAAAGGAAAACTTCCTTAAACTATTTTACTGGAAACGTAAACACTTTAAACTTCCATAAAGTGTCTTGAAACTTAACACAGTGTGCCACTGTATTTGACAATGAGGGCAACAGCAATGGTAGAAGGAAATGTCTATGTAGCTTTACCTCTTAGAATTACAGATGCACTGAATACCATCCTGCTGTTAGTGCTTGTGAAGAGGATAATAAAAAAGGAAATGAGCTGATTCTGAGAAACATGTATAAGCACATTAACACAGTAGTGCTTAATGCATATACTTGAATACATTAATGATGTAAAAAGGTTCAACAACATAGACTCCATTTGCAGAATGCCCAGAAAGTACCATGGCTACCTGGAAAAGTCACCCTAAGACATGAAATGTTTTAATAATAAAAATAATAAAAACATATTCTGATGGCAGAGAAGTACCATCTGGCCCATACAGTCTGCCCGTTATGAACATAAGGGTAATACTATGAAATAGGTGAATAGTAATTTATTTCCAGGTGATACATTTTTTAAAATTGATCTTCATGCTATAATGCATCAGCAATTTATACTGATATATTCCATTTAATTTGAGACTAATTATATAAATGCCATGTTAGACATCACCAATGACTGATTACAGTCTGATTAATCTTATTAACAGATTAAACTCATTGCTTTACAACACACTGGAGACCTTTTTAGCATCAAAGGGATTCAATAATTTGATTGCCAGAGAGATGTCCAACATTTTGCAACGAACGGGATACGTCTTCTAGCATTCAATGTTTTATAAAAACTGTCACCTCTGTAGTTATTTCCTCTCTAACTGATTCTGCTGTGCTCAGCATTCTGCAGTACAAAAATGGCCTTTGAAAGGGTTGATCTGAATCTACAGTACCATCGATCTGGACAATCAGAAACATAGACGCCAGTAAATTAATGAACTTTGCACAGCTAAGACACTCTCAAACACTGAAGATTTTCTTTGGAAATTAATTAGTATGTCATTAGGAGGCTGCTGTTTAATTTGGTTTTGTAATAATGTCTACAACAGTAAAGCAAAATAAAAATGAATAATAAAGTAAAAGACATACATTTTCAGTAATTTTGGCAGAGTTTAACAGAATATCCTTTAACATGCAACAAAACTGAACTGGTTAGAAATTAGCAGAAAAGGGGTTTCCAGTACTTCACACTAGTTTCAGCAGTGTTTGGGTATTTTCACCAAGTGCAAAATGGAGCCTAGTTATAGACAAAATACTGAACTTTTATTAAAACATTAAAAGCCTCTGAATTAGGGGGTACAAAAACACAAAGTGTAAATGCAGTCTTTACTCTTATGTGTTTCAAAGATGCTTGTGTCACATCATCAGAGGTTATATATCTAAGGTGCCATAAGGCATCATATGTGCACTTAACTTCAACCTTGGCCACACCCCATTCTTAACATGACCCCATCCGCAGTCCCATGACACACAAAATAAGCATAGTCCATAATATATAAGTACACACAAAATAGGTGTTAACCCCATGGATACTATAGAGATCTGCATCTCATTGCTTTTGCAGCACAATGGAAATCTTTTTATCATCCTAGGGGTTCAGTAATAGCAAGTAAAGAAGTATTTAAACTGGCGCAGGGGCACAAACATTACACTGGCCATTTCCACAATTTAACTATAGAAGCTGAAGCAACTGTCAATAGTTGGTGCCCTAGGCAGTTGCCTACTTTACATAATGGGAAATCTGGCCCTGGTTACACCATAACTGTAAGTTATCAGAAGTTCTTCAAAATTACATTATAAGACATTAAGAGAAGACTGCAAGAAAGTAGAGCATTAGTTATTTTTGAAAGCCATAAATTTATGAGGTAATTATGATTGATCATATTTCTGATACTGACACTTGAATAGCACATGCTCCCAAATGTATGACACAGCACATGATCCTAAATGAATGGTAAAGTTGACCAGAAGTATGAAAATTTGAGATAACTGCTTTGCTGAATTAGATGCAATTGCTAATCCTCTCACAAAATGCTAGTGCATAAAAAATGTGCAATTCAGTAACATTTTTGGTGCTAATCATTTTTCCATCAAAATTTCATTGTAAATAACAAATCTGAACATTTCTTGCATTTTGACCTATGGATCCTTTGTATCACAACAAAGTGGAACAATTCGGAGGCAAACCAACCACAACCATACCACAGGGGACAAATAACATCCCCACAATTCCAATTGATATAAATAGAGCTTTTAACCTCTTGAGTACTAGAAATATCTCTAATACATTGCTTAACACTGTGTATAAGACCTATTTTGCATTTAACAGGTTTGAAGTTTAATTTAAATCATTCAACACTTTGGGAATGTTTAGCTCTGTCCCATGGTGCAGGTAGTTTAATCCAAACTTGTTTTACTTTGTCTTCACATATAAGACCATGGCTTGGCTATATACACAGTATTTAGTGTTTGCCAGTGAAAGTGATGTTTTGATTTTGTCTTAAATGCTTGTTGGTTTATTATTAATCATATGTTTTGAGTAAAATGTGTATGTTTTCTAGCTCCAGCCAAAACCCTACAAAACCATTTTTAAGTGAAAACAATATAGCAAGATTAGGTTAAATCATGGATAATTCCACTTAGACTAATGAAGGGAAAATAACACAGAAAAAAACAGATTTCAGTGAATAATAGGGGATGATATCCCTATGCAGCAAGCCCCCTGGTAGTGTGTGTGGGGGGGGGGCGGGGGGTTGTGCACAACCTGTGGAAACCTTTTTCACACAAAGGAGAATTGAAGAAGGTTTCTTCATATCTAATGGATTAAACCCCTGAATTGTTTGTGCTTATCTTTTGCAGAAACCTGAAATATTTAACTGATTGACATAATTACAGTTAGCATTTCTAGCAACTGAAATAAAAATATCTTTCAAAATATTTATCTGTTGTCTTTGTCAAGTCAGGATACAAGGGGGAGAAGTCCTTGGGGTCAGCACACAATAAAACTTAGTCTTTATTCAGCATAGTAAAACATTGTTGCTTCTGGAGGAACAATGCTTTACCGTGCTGAATAAAAGCTATGTTTTATTATACCATTATACTCTCATAATGTGCGATGTGCTGAGTCCAAGGACTATTCACCTTGTATGCTGATGCTTATTACTTGCCAAAGCACCCACCATAGCGAGTGCAGTAATCGTTTGATTCTGGATACTTTTATCAAGATAGGTACATGTAATGATGTGCTTTAGAAGTGCACCATAACATTGCAGTGGTACAACTCTGTTAACATCTCTGTCAAGATTAAAGGGATAGTAATGTTTCACAAAAACAGCAGCTCAATTAATCCTAATAGTATTTGGGCCATGGAGAGTGCAATTTCAATGCAGTCAGAGTTATAGTTCAAGCGTAATAGAATTATAAAATATCCCTCCTCCCACCCCCTTTTACCTAGTATAAGCCACCTCCCCTCAGATGTGGAATCTGGTCTCTTGAACGGACAGGTCACAGCATGAGACAATCTTCTTACTATGAGAACAATGAAAACCCTTTCCCCCTTGACAGTTTTTTCCCTTATCTTAATTGAAGATTGTCTCTCTCTGTGATCCATCTGGACACCACTTTTCTGTTCTGAGTTGAGCAATGTTACATCAGTAAATGGGGTGGGGGGATACTTTATCATTCAATTACTCTTGAACTACAACTCTGACAGTATTGAAATAACAATCTCCATGGCCCAAATACTATAAAGATTAATTGGAGCTGCTTTTATTGTGAAACATTACTATCTCTTTAAGAAAACATCATTGCTTCAAAAAGTTTTTTTCCTCATAATATCATTTTCATCATCATATGTAGTAGTTGGGGTTTCATGCCAAAATTTACATTAGCAGATAACATACCACTTTGAGCTAATTGGCAGGGGTATCATTCCTTACTTTAGCATTAACTAGTTACACAATTGGATTATTAACTTTAGACTTGGTCAACTAAATGCAGAATGTCCAAGTCACAAGTAGCTGATGATATATATTGATTATATGGAAAAGTTTAATAGGTTATTAAGCTATTTATAATGTATCTTAATTATTATAGTAATAATAATTTGGATAAAACGGTATAAAGCAGGAGACTAGCGAGTAAAAATCATACCTTTGTTGGCTAATGCGACTAGCTTTATAGTGCAAACTTTCAACTCTACTTAGGACTCTTCATCAGACACGAGAGGCCTAAGCTTGAAATCAAAAGCTACTCAGCCAATAAAGGTATCACTTTTACAGTACTAGTATCCAAACATAATTTTCAGTTAACTACAAAAGTGCTGCTTCATTTTTGTCTTATCTATTTCCATTCCTACTTGAGGGATTGTGCACTTGGGCAAGATTTTTTCTTGAAGGGTGAGGGTTTTTAACATCTGTTTGTTACACTCTCTCTCTCTCTATTATATATATATATATATATATATATATATATATGCTTTGAAAATCAGCACACTCAGGGAACTTCTTGTATGATACAAAATGGCTTTATTGTGGATATATATCACACACACTCCCATGGGTCGATGCCTTATCTTGGCGGGAGTTTTTGCATGTGTCAATTAAGCTGATAACTATGTTATCAGGCGCATATAATCTTGGCAGGGTCACCCAAGGTGGACAGATCAAAGCCAAGACACCAGACTGAATCGATACAAAACTGCCAAACCCACAATGGATAAGCAAGGCAAATTATGGTCCATTCTCTTAGCATGGCTTAACAACAAAAAAGTGACTCATTCCCCCGAGGCTTTTGAGTTACTTGCAATGGCAGCAAAAACACCAGTTCAGTGGCAGACAGCGCTAAGAATTATCAGGTTCTATTAGGCTGCCTTTGGTCTGTAGACATTGGAGTGCTAACATTTGATCTTTGAGTATGGTGTCACGCTTAGAGGTAATAGTACAATAACTAAATAATTTCTTAAATGAAGAAAGTGTTTCTGGAAGAATCACTTCTGGTGCTATCAACCCAAACAGTCACTATGTTTTCAAATCATTCAAGTTTATGTCCCCACAGTGAGGAGGATGTTGAAAAATTTTATGATGATATGTCACATCTCTACAAGTTTATAATGGGAGATTTCAATAAGAGAATTGATAAGATCCAAAATAGTAAAAAAACAATCGGATCACATGGAACTGATAGAGGCAACCAACTGATCAAATCTGCAGAAGACCAAAATTTGTACATCATGAATTCATTCTACAGGAAAAAGGCATAGAGAAAATGGTCATGGAAAGGCCCTAATGATAATACAAGTGAAATTGACTTCATACTTCAGACACATACATTTTAACCCACAATTAAAAAGTTATTGACACTTTGCACCTACTGTAAAACTAAATAAACCAACCCAAATATCAAAACAAATAATTTACATGATGAAAAAGTGATGAGAAATGAAGCACAATGGTAATATTAGAAACATGGTAGTATATGGATATATGAGTAAGACCATAAGGAAGCGCATAAAAGAAGAAAAGCACAATGTCAATGTTGAGCTCATCAAAAGGACAATGGAAGAAAATCAAAGGCTAAATAAATCAAAACAAAAGATGGCAACACATACAAGTCAAATGTTTACATTAAAGCTTGAAGATGGTACAACAGCAACAACTCAACAACAAATGCTAAAATGAGTGGAAGATGTTACTCCAGTTTACAGGGATTAAGGACAAAAACTGAATACTACTGAAATCTGGAGGTCAACCCTTACTCAAGGCCCTAGCTAAACTATTTTCAAAATGCCTTTTACACTGCAAAATGCCTGAAACTTGGAAAATGCAGAAGGCATCCAATTGCATAAAAAGGTCATAAGACAGATCCAGAAAATTACAGACCATAAGCCTTTTGCCAATGGTCTGCAAGGATTTCACAAAGGTATTCTCATGACGAATAGACAGTTTCAGTACAATGGACCGTGTCCAGATGCTGCAACAAGTTATAGAGCAGAATAATGAATACAACATTCCATTATGACTCAGAGAAAAAAGCAAATGATGCCTTGATCAACCAAGGAATAGACAGAGCTTACATCAATATCCTCCAATCAATATATGAAAATGCAACTGCATCAACAGGTCAACAATGATAATGTCTTGAGCAACGTAGAAAAAGGCATCTGACAAGGAGACACAATCTCCCTAAAACTAGTTTCTGTTTGTTTAGAAGAAATTTTCCATACTTTAAATTGGAACGTACGATCAATGAAGACTACATATATCACTTATGCTTTGCAGATGATATCATACTCTTTGCCAGTAGTCCTGAAGAACTGCAAGAATGCACTGAAGAGCTACGACAGGAAAACAAAAATTTTGGTCTGAAGATGAATACAAAAAAAAATTGAAGCCATGTTTACCAGATTTACCATACCAAGGAAAATCACAGTAGATGGACAAGAACTAAAAGAAGTTGACAAGTATGTTTACCTTGGACAGGAAATGGAAAACTTAGTAGAACCATATTTAAGACAAATTTACCAATCTGCCTCAAGCGAAAGGTTTTTGACCAATTTCTCCTCACAGTCCTTACATATGGCTGTGAAACATGGACACTTGAATGCCAAAGCCATACAAAAAAATTAAGGTAACACAGAGTAGTATGGAGCGGCAAATTTTAAATATAACAAAACAAGACCAAACACCGTATACATGGATTCATCATCAAAGTTATATAAAATCATTGAAAGAGTAAAGCACCTGAAATAGAAATGAACAGGAAACATTGCAAGAAGATCTGAAGGTAAATGAACCAAACAAATTTTGGAATGGATATTAAACGCCTGAAAAGAAGACTAAATACCTTCATCCTACAGTGGATCGACAATGGCTGAAGATGATGATGATGATAATACACACACTCACAAAGACCTTAGTAGCCAATGTCGTGGGCCTAACAACATTTAACTTTGTATGCGCACATCCACCAAGTGCATTAGGATCAGTCACCTTACTAGCTATTCACATTGCTCCCAAAATTAATCACTTTAAATCATTATTTAATTTTTTAGATATTAATGATTAGTAATGAATGAGTGTGTTTATATTTTAATTAAAGTCTTCTATAATTGATGTAAGATATGCAATGTCAGTAACTTTTTTATGTCATCCAAGTTATTACCATTCTGTTGATACTCCTTATCACTAGAAGGGACATTTTTCATAACCTTTGAAATGGCAATCTTGCCTATATTTAGATAAAGGCTATTTTGATGTTTAAAATTTATAACATTGGATTTAAACCATAAGTACTTGTCAACAATTTAAATAAGAAATAATTGTCAGCTGCCAGCATGGATTAATTTTCCAAGTGTCAGTTTTGTACATTCTAATATCTGATTGAATCAAACTCATTTTCCATCACAGTTTACAAAGACTATGTCATGTCTGTTACTTTTTTTTTGTTTTGTGCTTAATTGTCTAGGATGATGATAAAATGTGTGAATTGCTCTAGAGTCATTATAATATTCTAAGCTATTATCACTTGATTGGAACTTCTTGTGTATGTCTAAAAAAATTCTCATGGCTAATTTAGTGAAATGACTGTAGATGTTCTTGTTTTGTAGACTAACAAAAGATATTAATGACACTGAGTGTATATGAGTACAATTCGCTTTCTAATTGAAACATCGCAGTATAATAAAATTATATTCATATGTATCATCATCTTTAAACTGAATCTGAGATTGCAAAATATATGTCTGTTGTCAGTGTACATTATTATTATTATTTTTTTCTCAATATCTGTAACTTTTTCTATGAAAATCAGTCACAAGATTTTGAGGCACCTTTAGAAAGAGTTTCCTGACTAGACTTCAGCTGTATCAAATAAAATTACCTCACTTTACAGTTATGGTTTTCAGATTCCTGTGTTATGAGTAATAAATGGGAATTGGTATTATTGTAAATAATGTGTAAAAATAAACGTTCCTTCCTCATTTGTCTTGATACACATACAGTATATCAAACTGATATCTATACTAAGCAATCGTTGCTATTATCAGAATCAGGTAAAAATATGCCTGGCAAACTTTATCTTGCTAAAATTTGAAGGAAATGCTGACTTACTTAAAATACAAAGGGTATTTATGAATGGCTATGTAAGTAGGACCAGAGACAGATTATCAAAAATGTCACTCATCCCTTTTTGATACATTTTGCACCGTATGTGTTTATAATATATTATAAACAATGCATAGCCAAGGGAGAAAAAAATATGGTAGAGAAATTATATACTAATTAGATTTCATGCTCAGCTCTGTGTGGGAACTGATTTCCAGGTTTGTGCCAAATTTTCCTCAGTAGGAAGAACTCTAAGGAAAACCAGGTATTTTACCTTCTGTGTGAGTTCTTGCTAGAAGGCCCATTCTGAAGAATTCTTCTGTGCTACTGCCTGTTGTGCCTCATGCCTTCATCGTAGCAACATAAATGTGGTGCAGAAATATTGGAACCCTTGTGGGAACAAGGAATTCTGTGTGGGAATACCTTCCAGGTGCCATTTTTTCAGGTACTTTTTCACCATTAGAATTTCCACTGAAATGAGGAATACACCCCCTTTTCTACATATAACTACTAATGTCTTATCACTATGGCTGCCTAATGTCAATTTAGTATGCTACTTGTTCTATAAATGTTCCCATGTATGCGCCTTGTACCAAGGGGAGGGCAGTGGGGAAATGTATGAACTTTTAAGGGTATTGCATTAATCTGCACCTTGTGTCTCACTACATACAAACACAGAGGCATAACTTTAATTACCTGCACATACTATGTGGCTTGATCACAGTGAAGTGTTAATGACAATGAAGTATGTCTGTGCTGGTATGCAGTAAAGCAATAATATGCTCCAATATATACTCTGAAATGCAGGCTTATGAGAAAGAAGCCAAAGTCCCAGTTCAGAAAATGAGTTGTGCCAGCAGACTCTTACATTTCCCAACATATTTAAGAAAAAATTGATGTCTTGTGACAGCAAATTCACAAGGAGATGAAGAATGTTGCAAAAATAGTCATAATAATTACTAATAGAAAACATCCAATGTGATAACTGAATGACCAGATTGTATATTTACCTGTGTGTTAGAATGGAGAACTCCATAGATCAGTGACCAAATCACTATCCTGAGATGATTGGTTTAGTTTGAAAATCTTGATCCAACATTGAGTGGATTTCTGTGTGCACGTGGTCTAAACACAGACCGAATCAGAGCAATCTGATTATTGGCAATCAGATCAGATTGGTCAAAGCTGGCCTATGAAATTCACACCATCATATTTAATTCTGAGTGTGCGTTTGTTTGTGTAGAGACTGTATGAAGGCAATATGTTTAGCTTGCTATGCAGTATTACGTACAGAACTCACTTCTTCAAACCACTAATACCCCATTTCTGTTAGTCAGTTCAAACATTTTTCTTTGTTTAACACATTGGTATGTGATTTCCCCAACAGTACGTAATACTGCATAGCAAAACTAGTCCTAGACAGCACAATATCTAGTTAATAGATCTACTTAATTAAGGCACCAGTAAAGCGATAGCATAGTGTGATACGCATGTTAGCACTGAAATCGGCAGTTAGCTGTAGCTAATTGAGGTACGAAATCAGCCTCTGTCTCGGACACAAAATAAGAGCCTGAGCGCTATGAAAGTTACTAACTTAGTTACCGACTCATATATACAGCATTTGCCCTTGTGGTAATGGAGTCTGTGAAACGCCGTACCTCGCAACAAGAGCTGTTCAACAATTTCGACCTAACAGTGGTGCCGTAATGAGTAACTCATTGACTGTTTGTGTGGTCGCTACTGGGCACCGATCAACGCTTAAAGGGATAGTAATACTTAAAATGTAAAAAAAATATGTTGTAGGGTTTATCCCCCTGAGTAAAACAAGGGTACTCCCACTGCTGAAAGGTGTTTCATTCCAAAGTTATTAATTTTCAAAGTTGAATTTTTTAGGTGCAATATCACAGTGGCCTGAAATTGTACAGTGGCGCTGTTGCTACACGATCCTATGGACAGCTCTGGTCCCGGGACCATAAATCTCCATAGGATGTTGTAGCAACAGCGCCACTGTACAATTTCAGGCCACTGTGATATTGCACCTAAAAAATTCAAATTTGAAAATTAATAACTTTTGAATGAAACATCTTTCTGCAGTGGGAGTACCCTTGTTTTACTCAGGGGGATAAACTCTACAACATATTTTTTTTTACTTTTTAAGTATTACTATCCCTTTAACTGAGGCAGTATAATAATCAAGATATTTGTTTAGTAAACAAGATACAAAGATCAGACAGTACAGCTTTGTTGCACTACTTTGAGAGATAGAGAGGCACGCATTATAGCTAGCAGCGGATGTTTTCATACTTTGTTTCTTTTTAAGACAACAATGTTGTATGAAATTGTTACCATAAAAAAAGAAGAATAACAGATGCATCAAAGTCGATAAAAAAAGTGCAAACTTAGCTTGTTTCACGGGACTCACCACTTGTTACTTGTTACCACCTAATAAACTACAATTGGTGTGTAGGATAGCTGCACAGACCCTTCGTGCAGATACATTACAACCCACAGCCAGCTGTTTGTAGTATATCTAATACCAATATTCATTCTATCTCCTCTATTAGCATAGCAGGCATTTAGACTGGGATTCTAACAAATCCCTTATATATGGACACTGTCATACTTTACCTGTCTAGGGCTGTATGTATGATTCTAAGTAACTATCAGAATTGTCTTGTACGAAGATACTCATTGTCCAACTTATACCCTTCATAAGTACAGTGGTGTTGAATCTCTTCCAGCTGTACACTAGTAAGACTGGACAAATTTTCACTACAGATACTAATTTGAATTCCAGTCCAATTGATACTATATAATTCTGCATCCTAGCACTGGGATGCGGATCTACTGTTGGAACCAGTTTTAATTTGCTAGGCTTTTTTTATATAAATTAAATAAAAGTTATATTTTACATTTTTATTATACCAAGACCTAGGGTTACCTGGAAGGCCTCTATTATATGAGACAATATTCCCACTACCCATCTCCTCAGGGGTTATGGTCTGTTTCTGTTTAGGATATCTCTTTTTCTTGTTTTGTTTATATATCTATTACTATCCTAGCACATTCCTTTTTGCCTATCTACTCAGGGCGCCCCCTATACGCTGTGATGGTGCACCATCATTTCCATTATACGCAGACGCATACCTTGCCTATTAACCTTTTGAGTACCAGAGGGGTAGCAAACACATTGCAAAGCATTGCTACCTTTCTGGTACTCATAGGGTTAATCATGTAATAATATTATATATATATATATATATATATATATATATATATATATATATATATATATACAACGTCACATACAATTGGAATTGGCAGGAACAATGTTGAATGGCAGCAATATTGGTCAAATTTAAAAGGAGAAAGAAGGTCATGGGAGCACTATCAGTCGAATTTCAAAGGGGGGTTAATATATTGAACGGGGCACTCTATGTCAGATTTCAATAATGTGGGGAACACATCTAACTCAAACATGTGCCTATTTCCTTGGATTTTGACATTTAGCGCATTTTTTTAGGTGGTAGTTGAATAGAAACAGTCAACTCCATTTTTATCAGTATGTCGAAATGTGCTGTCTACTCCGTTTTTGTTTTACCGTGGTTCTGCAACAGAATACTGGTAAAACACGTTTTCAAAATACACTTTGTTTTTAATATAACGCCGGTTTTAGCGTGGGTAATAGAATTGAGCAGTGGCGTAACAATAAGGGTCGCAGGGGTCGCACTCCAAGGGGCCCGGCCGCCCCCTGCGAACCCATCGCCACTCGCCCACAGCCCTGCCTGCAGCAGCTCAGCTAATCTCCCGGCGCTCTAGTAATGCAGAACGCTGGGAGATGACATCATCTCCCAGCGCTCTGCATAACTGAGAACCGGCGAGAGATGGAGGTAAGAGATGTGCATGGGGCAACGTGAAGATTGGGGGGGGGGGGGCTGGGCCCGGCGGCAATTTCTGCACCAGGGCCCGGTGGCTTCTAGTTACGCCACTGGAATTGAGCCCTACATCTCTTAACACCTCTGACAGCCAATGGCTGGGGTGGAAGGGGTGATGGGAGTTTTAGTCTGGCAACAGCTGGAGGGCCTCATGTTGCTCACCCATGGTTTAGATATTACTCTGTCTTCCGACCTCTTATAACAAGTTGATTTAACTCAATAATTGCATACCTCTGATACCAGGATACTTTCATATCTTCTGTGTAATACTTCATGAAACAATGGAATCGAATTCCCTCTGGTGTACAGTGGATCTTAAGCTCAGAGGCAGATGACCCTTTAAATGAAGAACATAAATATGCAACGTGACTTTCTGTGCACTCTATTGCTTACCCATTGCTTGTCCTGGGAAAACAGAAAAATTGCTTATGCAGTGGGTATTGTATGTAGAGCTATTTTTGTATTGTAGAGAAGAATGCTTTGCAAGCTTCAGATGGTTATATTTGAAACAGATTGAATTACTGACTTTGATTTATTTTTATGACAATCCTTATACAAGGATGCAGGCAGCTGTAATAAGACATTATGATTTTCTGTACTTGCAGGGTATTATTCTTTCAAAACAACCTTGTTCTTCTTTGCCATTTAACAAGTAGCTCTTAGACACAACATGTCCCAATGTGGGTTTTTTTCCTCTGAAAATGATAAACACTCAGTAATTTCAGTAATTATCTTTCTAAAAGACTGCTAATTTCATCTGCTGAGTGCTTTAGTGACAACTTGCAGTGTCTTGCATCTACAGCATCTTTTAGTCTAAGGACTTTATAATCATATCATATGTAATTAGGTCTTATTCTTGGGTATTGCAGCATTTAGAATTATATGAAATTTCACTCAATCAGGATACAAATAAATTGAAATATATATATATATATATATATATATATATATATTCAAATTAAGTTAGCCATGTTAATCCAGTGGTGTACAGGCCAAATGGATGAGTCTTGCAGTATGTAATAATGGTTTACTTTAGAAATGGCACATTTTAAATAGCGCGCTGCTTGAAGCTGCATTCAGCAGGTCGCAGTGTTCAAAAGGCGGACATGACAATTTCGCATTGCATATCAGCGCAAGATGGTCATGTCGTGCCTTTAAACAGCGCGATCTGTAAATGTACTAGTATTGCAATTGTCCCATTGCGATTACTAAGTAGTTGGGCAAAAGTAGTAATTGCAACGGGACAAACCGCTTTTTCGGATGTGACAGGCAGTCCACATATGTATCTATATATTAATGCCATATTGGATATCATAGATATGTTAATTCAATGTAAGAGAGGAGAATATATCTGTAAAAAAAAAAAAGATAAATCGGTGAGAGTTAATAAAGGAATGAAAGAAGAGATGGGGTTTATAAGTGGAGCGATCTTGTTACTTTTAATGCTGTCATTACCATTCCTTTCCTTAGCGAAGAATATAAAACAATTGTAGCCAATTATGATTGCTTTAGAAGGGACTATTTACAAGACAGGGTCTTGCCTATCACATCTGAAAACGTGGTTTGTCCCGTTGCGATTACTACTTTTGCTCCACTACTTAGTAATCACAACGGGACAATTGCAATACTAGTACATTTACAGATCGTGCTATTTAAAGGCACGACATGACCATCACTCCTTTGCTTTTATTCCAAAGACCCCAGTATGCTGCTTTTTTTACGCTATACCAAGTACCTTGATGAGTTCCTCCTACTGATTTAACCCAAGATTCTGAGTCACTCCTCTCTCTCTGTATCCCAAGTTCCTTTCCCTCTACCCCAAGATTCATACTGTATGAGTCACTTCTCTCCTTTATATCAAGTTCCTGTATGAATCATGATCCTCTCCCTCTATCCCAAGTTCTTGTATGAATTGCTTCTCTCCCTCTATCCCAAGTTCTTGTATGAATTGCTTCTCTTCCTCGATCCCAAGTTCTTGTATGAATTGCTTCTCTCCCTCTATCCCAAGTTCCTGTATGAGGCACTCCTCTCCACATATCCCAATCACCATCCTGTTGGTCACTCATTTTCCTTTATACCAACATCCAGTGTGTTAAAACAAAAACTAAGAGCACTGAGGTGTGAATCCACATATTAGACTAGGGACTGGGGAGACATATAAATTATAGTTGAAGGAATATTACACTTCACAACCCAAATTGATGCCAAACTAGTAATATGTGTTCCCGTAAAAGTGAATAAATATGACTAAAACACAAAATGAAAAAATGTAGTCTTTATAGCCGAGGTACTCATGATTTCCAGCATCAAGGCTTTATAAAGATATTTTGTATTATTTTTTTGCTTATTCACTTTCATAGGAGCACATATTATTTTGTATCAGTCAAGGTCTTCCATGTGTCACTTTTCTCAGTTTATCCCAGGGTAGTCTATGTGCGACACTCCTCTCCTTTTATACCACAGTCCTGTGTGTAACATGCCTCTCATTCTATCCCAAGGTACTCTGTGTGTGACACTCCTCTCATTTTATACCACAGTCCTGTGTGTAACATGCCTTTAATTCTATCCCAAGGTACTCTGTGTGTGACACTCCTCTCATTTTATACCACAGTCCTGTGTGTAACATGCCTTTAATTCTATCCCAAGGTACTCTGTGTGTGACACTCCTCTCATTTTATACCACAGTCCTGTGTGTAACATGCCTTTAATTCTATCCCAAGGTACTCTGTGTGTGACACTCCTCTCATTTTATACCACAGTCCTGTGTGTAACATGCCTTTAATTCTATCCCAAGGTACTCTGTGTGTGACACTCCTCTCATTTTATACCACAGTCCTGTGTGTAACATGCCTCTCATTCTATCCCAAGGTACTCTGTGTGTGACACTCCTCTCCTTTTATACCACAGTCCTGTGTGTGCCATGCCTTTAATTCTATCCCAAGTTACTCTGTGTGTGACACTCTTCTCATTTTATACCACAGTCCTGTGTGTAACATGACTCTTATTCTATCCCAAGGTACTCTGTGTGTGACACTCCTCTCATTTTATACCACAATCCTGTGTGTGCCATGACTCTTATTCTATCCCAAGGTACTCTGTGTGTGACACTCTTCTCATTTTATACCACAGTCCTGTGTGTAACATGCCTTTAATTCTATCCCAAGGTACTCTGTGTGTGACACTCCTCTCATTTTATACCACAGTCCTGTGTGTAACATGCCTTTAATTCTATCCCAAGGTACTCTGTGTGTGACACTCTTCTCATTTTATACCACAGTCCTGTGTAACATGCCTTTAATTCTATCCCAAGGTACTCTGTGTGTGACATTCCTCTCATTTTATTCCAAGTTACTCTGTGTGTGACATTCCTCTCATTTTATCCCAAGTTACTCTGTGTGTGACATTCCTCTCATTTTATCCCACAGTCCTGTGTGTAACATGCCTCTCGTTTTATCCCGAGGTCTGTGTATCTTTGTGTGTGTCACATCTGTTTCTGTCAAAGTACATAAGTGTCTCTCCTCTACCTCTATCATTTAAGCTCCCCTTTTCATAGTTACCAGATTCTTTGTATGTGTTCCTAATCTCTCTCTCTCCTTCTGTACCTATAGCTAGACAGCATTGACAGGTCAAGTACTCTAGTCTACAATCCTACTCAGCTCTGTATTAGTGTTTGGCGAGGGGTCATTCTGTCATGGTCAATTATAGAAAGAGAAGTGATGAGAGAGAGAGGGAAAGGAGTGTATGTTATGCCTCTTATTTTATCCCAAGGTTCTTTGTGTATAACGCCTCTCATTTTATCCCAAGATATTATATTTGTGTGTGTGTGTGTGTGTGTGTGTGTGTGTGTGTGTGTGTGTGTGTGTGTGTGTGTGTCACATCTCTTTCTATATGCAAAGTTCATATGTGTCCCTCCTTTCCCTCTATCATTTTAACTTCTCCTTTCCATATATACAAGATCCTGGGTGTGTGTTCCTAATCTCTCTCTCGCTTCCCTTCTGTACCTATAGCTGGATATCACTGACAGATCATGTACAATCCTACTCAGCTCCGTATCAGTGTTGGGTACAGGGTCATTCTATAGCCAGGAAATTATAGAAATAGAAGTGATGAGAGAGAAAGGGAAATGCACAGGAGCTGCAGGGAGAGAGGAAGTTGATGGACAAATACACAACAGCTCATCACAGCTACAATCACTGATATATTTTTATAACAGGAAAACCAAAGGATAATCAACAGTAAAATGTATTCATTACTTATTAAAAAAAAGCACAGTTCTGTTTTGGATTAACACAGCTACACGTTTTTGTATTATATTTCAGAAACATTTGACATCTCAATGGCCAGTTTTGTCTGAAATGTATGTGTGCTTACTCTTCCTTCTCAAACTGCACACATGTACATGTCAGGGAAAAGACTGAACATAAAAATAGACATTACTCAGCAAGACTATCAGAGTACAGATGAGCTAAAGAGCATTAGCATATTCATTTTTATATCTAGTAAAAGTACATTTAAAGTGAGGTGAAAAGCTGTAAAATAAATTTTGAGGGAGAGCTGCGTAATTACTCCAGGGAGTTTGAAAACGGAAAAGCAGAAAATTAAAAAGATAAGATACAGTTTATATTCCAGCATGGATGTAGATGGTAATGCAATAAAAGTTTGTCTTCACCAATTGCTAAAAAGCTGGAAGGTATTAAGGTCTTTTAAAAATATATTACAGTTTATCAGTGTCATTTATGATGATGCAAGGAGGCTAATGTGCTAAGAAAAACTGGAATCATTCTGGAGCAGTTTAAAATTCCCATGAATTTAAAAGAGGCATTAACCAACTAAATGCTAGAGAGAGTTCAAATGCATTGCTTCACTTCATTTGGTTTGTTCTAGAATTGGTGTATCAGCCTTTCTCTCTCTTGATCTGGATTAGTGATGGGCAAGGTGAGGACCTCCAGCTGCTTCCAGATTACAACTCCCAACATTCCCCTCCAGCCACTGGCAAGCAGAACAATTCCAGTGAGGTCGCCAATGCATTGGGATAAAGGACCCTTTAAAATCAGTGGGAATGTTTGGAATTTTAATGTGTCTTTTATGGTGCAGTTGGTTTGCTCCATAATTGCTTGAATTCCTCTTAGCACACAGACAGCTGATTTTGAGAGAAATGCTTTATATTGAACAAATGTCATAGGCAATACCAGCTTCAGTATTCAGTGCTATAACCTGCTTATGCTTATCTACTGCAGCAGGGCTGTTTAACTCCTTTGATGGTATGTACTATGGGCTGTATTAAATAAAATAAATAAGAGAAATTCTGGAGTAAACCAACTACATCATAGGTGTTAAATGAAAATTTTCAATGCATTACCTCCCACTGGATTGAAAGCCCTATTTTAATCAATGCATATCTGTTTGTAGTAGTTAGTTTGCAGAGATTGGGTTTGTGTATTTTTGTGATGAACTACAGTCCTTGGTAATAGATATAAAAATGTAATTATTTCTTTCTGCAGTATACTTTTAACCCTGTGGATACAAAATAGGAATCCAATGCACTGGAAAATAATGCATTGAAAAATCTCTCTAACATCTAATGGCCGTACCTGGGAGCTCTCTGGGTTTGACCCTAAGACTCAGGGTATTGACCCAAATCTCAGAGAATCAGTGTGAAGGGCCAAATTCTCAGGGTGAACAGAGTCCAGTGCTACCTACTAGCTCTTCTGTACCATATAACTGCTTATTTAGTCATGGTTCTATGAGGACCAATAAGAACACCTTCTGATTAGGATATCCTTTTAAAACATTGCATTTAAAACATTGTGCAGCAAGACTCAGCATTAATCATGTTGCGTGATGAAAAGGGCGACATGAGAATCTCTCCCTGCATAAAAGCTCAAGATTCTCATGTTGCGTCCTTAAATGGAGCTTCAACTCAACCTGCAGCATTGCCCGGATAACTAAGGAATGACAAGCAACATTGGACAATACAATTGTAGCATGGTTAACCCTTTCAGTGCCAGAGAGATTCCCAATTATTGGGAACCTCTCTGGCACTCAAAGGGTTAAGCTACATATCGAACAAAGCACTAAAAATCCTGCATATGTTTGTTCAATATGTAGCTTAACCCTTTGAGTGCCAGAGAGGTTTCCAATGATTGGGGGGACCTTTCTGGCACTGAAAGGGTTAACCATGTTGCTTGTCGTTCTTTAGATATGTGAGCAATGCTGCAGGTTGAGTTGAAGTGCAGATTAAAGACACAACATGAGAATCTCGCACTTTTATGCAGGGCGAGATTCACATGTCGCCCTTTTCATCACGTGACATGATTACTGCGGTGTGTAAATGCAACGTTTTAAAAGTGAACCCCAGTTAGAGCAAGCAGGGATATATCACCTGAAATCTAATTTCTGGGGAACTTTAAGGGTTAATATTCCAAAGATCTCAGGGTCAGCTCATTTTGAAAGTACCCACATATTATAATGGGTTAATATATATCATAATATCTATACAGAACTAACAGTTTCTTCATTAACTAATTTACATTACATACATTAATATAAAGTACATTTGGTACATCTGTGCTGATTATAATTTGATTGTTTTAAATCTCCATGTTCAGAATTGTTTGTGTAATTTGTATTAGGCTTAATCTTGATTTAAGAACTGATATACACTGTAATTATTTCCATTTGTCATAGACCAGGTGGCTCTCTTGACTGAGTAAGTGGGTCACAAAGTAAAGATCTGCAACAAACGTGACTACGGACGATCTATAATCATATAGAAATGCATCTGTTATTTTTAAGGGAAGATGGTATGTGCTACTTTTTTCAATCTGATAGAGAGTTTGACCCAGTTTTGTAGAATGAGGAATTTACTGAACATTCCTATCGATTATAACTGGACATTTAACCCTTTCTACGTTAGAGAGGCCTTCAATACATTGCAAAGAAATGCACTGAAGAGTGGAGACCTCTTTAGTGTCATAGGGTTTAAAAGTTACATTTACATCAGTGAAGATTTGCATTAGTTCCCTATTGTGCAGCAGATTTGCTCCAGAATCTCTCCACATTTCATAGCACATTAGCCTTCCTGTGTTATTTCAAAGATGCCCAAATGGTACAGTGAATGTGTGTACGCAGTATGTATATGTAACATAAAGGGGGCATGTATTAGGAGCTACAGGCCAGATCTCACCATTGAGCTGCTGCTGTCAAATGTTTAAATTGTTCAAAGGAATTTTTTCAGCTTTTGGGCGAAGTAGGGAAGTTTAGATGAAGTCTCATTGTGCACTCTTCACCCACTTTCCCATAAGCCTCTGCTACCTTTCTGGTGGAACATACATCACTGCTGAAAGGTACAGACCATTTAATCCATAGTCAATGTGGGAACAATCTATTTTAAAGATCCAGCATCATCAGAATAAATGTTCTATCCTACATAACCCCCAAATAGTTAACCCTTTGAGTGCCAGAGGCGTAGGCAAAGCATTGCTTTGCAATGTGTTGATAACCCCTCTGGCACGCAAAGGGTTAAAACAAACACATTATATTCAAAGGTTATAGATACAATTGTACCGTAGGAAAATAGCCATCCCAATGATTTAAGTGGGGATTTTAACCTGTTCAGTGCTACAGCGGTCTCCAATGCATTGCAAAGCAATGAAGGGGTTTAATACTTCATTTCAATCCATGCAATATGTATTTGTTCCCGATGCCTTTGGTTTGCCCCAGACCTGTTCCACTATGAACTGATTACACACGTCCTATGTTTCTAGACAGAAAAATAAAATAGTGTTTCTTACCACTGACTTTGCTCATTCCCAAGACAATATCTTCATACACTGGTAATGGAAAGAATAAATATCAATGCATTAGTAACAGAAGGTACAAATGACAATATATGCTTACAACATGGTGATGTGAATGACTACAGTCCATATATCTAATGGAGGTTTTTGTTGTTGTTATGAAACCTATTTTGAAATAATATAAATTGTTTTGGTCACACTACTTACTTATTTTCTAGTTTTACTCTTTCATTTCCAGATCTGTGTGCATAGCATTGCAACTCAATGCATTGCACAACCAACTGAACCTTAAGCGGGTAATGTTTTAATGTGATGTATTTAATACACACATAACTTAAAAAAAAAAAACTGACTGGGCTAATCTGTTCCTTCAGCATAGCTTTCTAATGGATCCTAAGGCCTCTTTCACACATGCAAAAGAACTGTTCTAGTCCCCTAAAACAATTCTATCATTCAACTTCTCCTGCATTTCACTGCCAATATTGATGAAGAAGTGGTGTGCCTGTTCAGTCACCCACGTAAGCTCCAGAAAATATTATTGACTGGTGCCCACATGGGCTGGCTATTCATTTAATGATGTGATGAGCATTGCAACCTGCAGAAATGTGAAAGGTCTGCTGATGACCCCTTAGACTGTTATGTGGACCTTCCCTTTCCTGTAGGAATGCAGTAAAGATGTAATATGATGGACTATGATTTGTTGAAGGCACCATGCCCAAGCATACAACCTTTCACAATGGGTAAAGTCACCAACACAGCATCAATATGTTGGTGTCACCCATGTGAAAGGGGCCTAAAAGTACAGAAGGGGTTCAACAGCTTCCCATATATTCAGCAGTTTTATTTTTTACAGTAATGTAGTGGGTTCAAGCCTGGAGATATTAGCAACGTAAGAGAGATACAATTAGTAAACAAAAGCAAATCAAGCAGGAATACAGAAATATGCTATATGGCACTTAGGGAAAAACACACTGCATTATTTACAATAAATAAGACAAAAAAGGGACATGTGCTATACTTTCCTGTCTAGAAGAGAGGATATAATAACAGCACATCAGTCTAAATAAGATGTAAAAACACAAAATGAAATTTATTCTAAAAGTGATAGCATGACATCTGCCAGACCTATCTCAGCCATTATTTGGTATTTTACGCTGCATCTGATGGTCCAATAGTATACTCCTAGTGGGAATACTGTTGAGATATTTGTGTAAGATTATTAACCTGTTCCCAGTGCAAGTATTGTTTTTATTCATAATATGAGAGGTTTTTTTACACTAGCAAATGTCATGCTATCACTTTTAGAATAAATTTAATTTTGTGTATTTACATCTTATATAGATTGATGTGTTGTTATTATATCCTCCCTTCTAGACAGGAAATAGTAGCGCTTGTCACATTTTTGTCTTATATATTGTATTCTTTATAAACCATGGGAGTGGGGGGCATTTTTTGAGCTGCTTACTGACCTGCCAGATCTGAATATTTGTAACTGTTATGCAACAATTTGGTTGTATCTCATTGCATTAGTTAAATCTATATATGCAAAGTAAAATTATAAAATTAGTGTAATGCTTGTTTCCTTTTAAGGACAAGATATGGTTATCACTGAAATACAGAAATGGCATAACGTTATTTTAATTGTTTCAGTTTTATAAGTACAGGCCAAGCGGCAGCTTTTTGATTGTGGGATTTTTTATGTATAAAATACAGTTGTTTAGAACTCAAGTGACTGTATGTTTGTTTACGAACAAGTGGTAATGTGCTTGTTTAGAGAACAAGAGGCTGTTTGCTGTTTAGACTAAAGCACAAGTGGCTGTGATCCTCTCTAGAGTATAAGTGGCTGGATGTTTCATTGAAAAGCACAGGTGTCAGTGTGATTGTTTAAAATATATAAAGCTTCATAATTTGAGTGCCGGAGAGTTGTCCAATGCACTGGTCCTCAAAAAGTTAATCCCTTTATGTAATCATGTATTGATTTCAATGATTCACGACTTCTACCTATGTATTTGATAACATCCAGTGTTAGATATATAGTGGCACTGGCCATTCATTTTGTTCCCACAGGACAATAAGAATATTGTAGCCATATAATTCTAAACAAAGTTCAAGCTGAAAAACAAAGTTCAATAAAGTTGTGCTTTTCTTTTTGGAAATGGAATGTTATAAATAGTGTGATGATTCAAAGGACCTGGAATACAATTGCAAATTATTTTTCTCTTAAATCAGCATAAGCCAATGGAAATGATGCAAGTAAAGTTATACCACACCATACTGCATAATCTCCTGAATGTTAAACTATCTCCAAGGCATAACAAATCATCCACAGGTTTAATAAAGCCAAGTCGTTTCTGTGATAATCCTCTTTTAATGTAATGGTTCAGATTTATTTTGCCTTTGTTTGTGCAGCAAAACCATAATTGCTGTTTAAAATAAAACTGTTTATTCAGGTACATGTCAAATAAAAGATTAATCTTTCTGAACCATATGCTGTATATTACAGTTTTGCAAAAACAGTGCTATCAAAGAGATTGCATAGTAAAATGTCACTACTTTACTTGCATATATATTTAAGTAAAATAACATGAAGCATACCCATAACAATGTATCAACTTTGTTCCATACTCTGTATATTATTTTTTTTATGTTGTCAACCTAAGCAAATACATAGTCTTAAGTCTGATAATGGGGATTGTATTCACCAGGCTAAAGAGCTGCAATTCTGGAGCAAATTAACTGAACAACGTCCTTTAATTCACATTGATTTAAAATGGGGTTTAACCCCATGCTAGTGAGTTCTCCAATTGCTTTGTAATGTACCTCTCTAGCTTTCAAAAACTAAAAGGTTCCATTAAAATCAGTGGACATTAACATTTCCACCTTTGATGCAGTTGGTTTGCTCCAAAATTGCATCTTTTTAGCTTGATAAATATGGCCCATAATTAGACTTGTCTGTTATACTCTTAATTACATTGACATTCATTTTATTGCATGTTAAAGTTGTGCTATTCAGAAATAAAATACCATAAAACTGATTATATATGCAAATATTTTATTGATAATCCGACAGAACAATTATGTTTTCAATCATTTTTTGTAGATGTTAGAATTGACCATTTCTGTGTCAAAAGTAGCTAAAAAAATGTTCACTGATGAACAATGTGTGGTTCCTAGTATCACTCATGGGAGATGAAAGAACAAGCATGTGTGCATCAGTGTTGGAGCTGTGGTTTAAGCAGTAGGATGAGATTAGCTACTAAGGTCATGGCCCTGTCAAAGCTAGTGGCTATATGAAAATGTCAGGACAGTTCAACTAGCCACCCTCCAGCTGTTTCTGTACTACAATTCTTATCATCCTCATATAGCCATTAGCCATCTAAGGATTAATGGAGTTGTAATCTAGCAATAACTGGATTGCTACATGTTGCGCACAACTAGTCTAAACTGATGAGTGATTCTTAAATGAGTAGTAAAAGGTTTAATTTCATGAAAAAAATGTGTTGTGGAAGTACTGGGGAGTAATTCAAGAGTACTCCTACTTCCCGGAATATTGTTCATTAGAAAGAATAACAACTCAGAATTATTATCTTTCGAACTAAAATCATTATTAACACCGCCAACTGATATCCAAAAGGCAATTTGTTTTTTTTATAATGAACTCGGTGGGAGAAACTGAGTTATAGACTACAGATCTGTAAGGATGTGATAGCAACAGCACCACCTAGTGAGCAGAATAGAGAACTGCAGTTTCATTTAAAATTACAAATTTGAGCTGTAATAACATTTGAATTCAGATATGTCATCACTGCAAATACCCTTGTTCTGCTCAACAGAAAAAGCCCTATGACATATTGATCTTGTAATACAATTGCCTATTTTAAATTCTTTGTTACCATTGTTATACCAAAAATGTATGTATATATGTATAGCTGTAATAAGTGCAGTAGTTGTGCAGTAGGTATACATACATTATGATAAGAGAACCCTCCCCCATAGAAATTACAATCTATACTGGGAATGGGCAAGATAAAGATACAGTCAGGAGAGGAGCAAGAGCAGTTTGACAGTTCTGATACCGCCTATGCATTTAAGCTTAAATTTTACTGTAGTGCTGCATTCCACATGTGTTCTTTTAGTTTGATTTTGTAGCTGTGGAAGGTTGGAGCTTGGCAAATGCTGCGTGGGAGGGATTCCAGAGATAAGGAACAGCAAGTGAGAAAGACTTTAGTTGCAACACAGTAGTAAGAGGCAGTATGGACAGGGAGTATAAGGTGCACAGGTACATGGCAGATTATCATAGATGACATATAAGTTAGAGAAGAGAATTGAAGAGCCTTGAAAGTAAGAAAGAGGTTTGTAGGCAATGCATCTCTTTAAGCCAGGAGAGTGATTTTAGTAGTGTGTTGTTCTGGAGGAAAGAGAGTATTCTAGTGGCTGAATTAAGAAGGAATTGAAGAAAAGATATATGGGTAGCAGATAGGCCAATAAGCAAGGAGTTACAATAGCCAAGGCTTTAGCGGTTAAGGACATGCATAATGGTTTAAATTGTAGCGTGTGAGAGAAATGGGAAAATTGTTGAAATTCCTCAAAGAGAGAAGCAACAGCATTAATGTGGGCAGTGAAGGAAATAGACGATTCCAGAGAAAGCCTTAGACTACATGCCTTGGCCACATGATATATAGTGGAACCATCAATAGTTAAACTAAACTGAGGTGTTCGTAGTGATTTAGGAGGTAAATAAGTAGTTCTGTCCTAACTATGCATAACCATGTTAAGTTTTAATCAACAATTAGTCATTCAAGAAGAGACAGCAGTAAGACATTCTGAAACCCACTGCTGTTGTTCAGGTTAGAGTGAGGGTGTGAAAAGAAACATCTGAGTATCATCTGCATAACAGTGGCAATTGAAACGAAAGGATTTTATAAACTGCCGGAAAAGAAAAGTATACAGAGAAAAGAGAAGTGGACCTAAAACAGATCATTTGGGTGCTCCTACTTAGAGGAGAGCAGAAGCTGAGAAAGTGTTGGCATAAGATAGAGGAAATATCCCTGAGTGACATAGGATAAGAACCAGGAATGTGCCAGACCACAGATGCCAAGGGATAAGAGAACCTGAGTAACAAGTGTCAAATGCAAATGATAGATCAAGAAGGATAAGAATGGAGGAGTGCCTTTGGTTTTTACTACAGGGAGATAGTTTGGTACTTTTGTTAGGGCAGTTTCAAATGAAAACATGGGACAAAAGCCAAAGTGCAGTGGTCCAGGAGGTTATAAGTGTTGAGAAAGGTATGCAGGTGAGATTAGGCTAGGCACTAAAGAAGTTTTGGGTCCAATGGCAGAAACAATATATGGTGGTAGTTGTGAAAACAAAACTGAAAAAAGTAGGCACTCCTAGGCACACAACTAGCTAAAGGACTGTGACTCACAAAACTTGTGGATAGAATTAAGACTTATGTGTTACCCAGTATGAAAGGCTGAAGGGATATTTTAACTGGATCTTCACTTAATCATAGCTAGTGATGAGCGAGCATGCTCGGCCGAAGCTCGGTTCGGATCGAGCATCGCTCTGCTCGGCACATGGCGGTACTCGTACGAGTACCGCATGTGCTCGTCCGCCATGTTCGGGTCTCCTCCCTGCACGTTTCGCGGCTGCTGCACAGCCAATAAACAAGCGGGGAGGCTCTGACATCAGTGTAATGCCAGCAGCCATGTTGGCTGCTGGCATTACACTGATTGGCTGGCCAGAACCCGTGATCGGGTGCTGTATAGCACCTGACCAGCGAGTTCGGCTCAGTCTTAGCCAGGGAGAGATGAGGATAGGAAGGGAAAGTCAGTGTAGGCAGAAAAAAAGCGCGTTTGAACAAAAAAAAGACTCAAAAGTCCTTTTTAGGACTACTGTGTGTGGGGGCAGCAGATATATTTTGTTTTGGGGGGCAGAGTTTAAAAAAAAAAGTCACATATTCCGTTCACTGTGCCTAGCCGCAGATTAGCAGCACATTCTGTTTAGAGTGCAAAGTTGCAGATTATCAGCACATTCTGTTTAGTGTGCAAAGTGTAAAAAATAAAAGTCACTTATTCCGTTCACTGTGCCTAGCCGCAGATAAGCAGCACATTCTGTTTAGTGTGCAAAGTTGCAGATTAGCAGAAAATTCTGTTTAGTGTGCAAAGTGTAAAAAATAAAAGTCACATATTCCATTCACTGTGCCTAGCCGCAGATAAGCAGCATATTCTGTTTAGTGTGCAAAGTTGCAGATTATCAGCACATTCTGTTTAGTGTGCAAAGTGTAAAAAATAAAAGTCACTTATTCCGTTCACTGTGCCTAGCCGCAGATAAGCAGCACATTCTGTTTAGTGTGCAAAGTTGCAGATTAGCAGAACATTCTGTTTAGTGTGCAAAGTGTAAAAAATAAAAGTCACATATTCCATTCACTGTGCCTAGCCGCAGATAAGCAGCATATTCTGTTTAGTGTGCAAAGTTGCAGATTATCAGCACATTCTGTTTAGTGTGCAAAGTGTAAAAAATAAAAGTCACTTATTCCGTTCACTGTGCCTAGCCGCAGATAAGCAGCACATTCTGTTTAGTGTGCAAAGTTGCAGATTATCAGCACATTCTGTTTAGTGTGCAAAGTGTAAAAAATAAAAGTCACTTATTCCGTTCACTGTGCCTAGCCACAGATAAGCAGCACATTCTGTTTAGTGTGCAAAGTTGCAGATTAGCAGAACATTCTGTTTAGTGTGCAAAGTGTAAAAAATAAAAGTCACATATTCCATTCACTGTGCCTAGCCGCAGATAAGCAGCATATTCTGTTTAGTGTGCAAAGTTGCAGATTATCAGCACATTCTGTTTAGTGTGCAAAGTGTAAAAAATAAAAGTCACTTATTCCGTTCACTGTGCCTAGCCGCAGATAAGCAGCACATTCTGTTTAGTGTGCAAAGTTGCAGATTAGCAGAACATTCTGTTTAGTGTGCAAAGTGTAAAAAATAAAAGTCACATATTCCATTCACTGTGCCTAGCTGCAGATAAGCAGCATATTCTGTTTAGTGTGCAAAGTTGCAGATTATCAGCACATTCTGTTTAGTGTGCAAAGTGTAAAAAATAAAAGTCACTTATTCCGTTCACTGTGCCTAGCCACAGATAAGCAGCACATTCTGTTTAGTGTGCAAAGTTGCAGATTATCAGCACATTCTGTTTAGTGTGCAAAGTGTAAAAAATAAAAGTCACATATTCCATTCACTGTGCCTAGCCGCAGATAAGCAGCATATTCTGTTTAGTGTGCAAAGTTGCAGATTATCAGCACATTCTGTTTAGTGTGCAAAGTGTTAAAAATAAAAGTCACATATTCTGTTCACTGTGCCTAGCCGCAGATAAGCAGCACATTCTGTTTAGTGTGCAAAGTTGCAGATTTGCAGCACATATTCCGTGTAATATGAAGAAGGCGGGTAAAAAGGGACGGGGAAGTGGACGTGATCCTGATAGTTCAGGGCGCGGGTCAGGACGCGTAGAAACTGTGCCTGGTGCCAGAGCACAAGAAAGAAAGACATCCACCATACCTAGCTTCATGTCTCAGTTTACAGGGCGTCGCAGGACATCACTCTCGAGGTCAGACCACTGCGAACAGGTGGTCGGTTGGATTTCAGGTGATACTGCTTCCAGTCGGTTAAGCACCACCCTGTCTTCCACCAAGTCCACTCTCAGTAGCCAAGAGTCTGGTCAACATAATCCTCACCCTGATCATCCTTCCTCCCACCATAGAGGATCTGGTCAAAGAAGTGATCCCACACTGGGATATAGTGAGGAGCTCGTCTCATCACCAATCCTTAATTTGAACCTCTCTCCAAGCACGCTTGCAGAGGAACATGAAATCTTGTGCCCTGATTCACAACCTCTAGAGGGTACCCAATCACAAGAAGATGACAGAGGTGAACGGCATTTAAGGTCAAAGGAAGTGGATGATGATGATGATGAGACACAGTTGCCATCAAATCAACCACTATTACTGTCTCAAGACCTTGATGAGGAGGATGATATACAGTTGTCAATGACTGAGTATGTGGTGGGATCAAGAAATGAGGAGGATGATCAGAGTGAGGAAGTGGAGGAGGACTTGGTGGACGATGAGGTGACTGACCCCACCTGGGAAGGTGGAGAGCCGAGCGATGACAGCAGTCCTGAGGGTGAGCCATCTGCAGCACCGCAACAGGCTGGAAGAGGCAGTGGTGTGGCTACAGAAAGAAGGCGGACCGCACCAAACCGGCCCGCAAATGTTCCACGGAGCACCCCCTTGCGTAAATCTCCCTTGCCAAGGGCTAGGTGTTCCGCGGTATGGCGTTTTTTTAAGGAAAGTGCGGACGACAAAAAAATTGTAGTTTGCAACCTGTGCCACACCAGAATGAGCCGAGGCATGAACACTAGAAACCTCACCACCACCAGCATGATCCGACACATGGCATCCAAGCACCGTAATAAGTGGGAGGAACGCCCGGATCGCCAATCTGTGTCTGCAGGCCACACCACTGCCTCCTCTTCCCCTGTTTTCAGTGCCGGCCAATCGCCTGTCGAAGGCGCAGGCCCGCATACCTCCCGCCCTGCACCTGTACCATCTGAAGCACCATCAGCGACCACATCCACTTCCCTGTCCCAGCGCAGCGTCCAAATGTCGTTACCCCAGGCATTTGAGCGCAAGCGAAAATACCCAGCCACCCACCCACAGGCCATAGCACTAACCTCACACCTTTCCAAATTACTGGCCATTGAAATGCTGCCATTTAGGCTTGTGGAGACTGAGTCCTTCCGCAGCCTGATGGCAGCAGCTGTCCCTCGGTACGCAGTCCCCAGCCGCCACTACTTTTCACGTCCCCGCCTTACACCACCATGTGTCCCGTAACATCACCCGTGCCCTGACCAACGCAGTTACTGGGAAGGTCCACTTAACGACTGACACATGGACAAGTGCTTGTGGCCAGGGACGCTACATTTCCCTGACGGCACACTGGATGAATGTCGTGGAGGCTGGGAGCGACTCGGACCCTGGGATGGCACAGGTGCTACCCACGCCGAGGATTGCGGGCCCTACCTCCATCATGGTTTCCGCCAGCACCTACGTTATTGGCTCCTCCTCCTCCGTTTCCACCTCCGAATTCTCTGCGCGCAGCGCCACTCACCCATCAGCCGGTAGCTGGAAGCAGTGTAGCACTGCAGTGGGGAAGCGTCAACAGGCCGTGCTGAAGCTGATCTGCCTTGGGGACAAACAGCACACGGCCTCAGAGCTGTTGCAGGGGATTAGTCACCAGACCGAGCAGTGGCTCTCGCCACTCAACCTGCAACCAGGCATGGTTGTGTGTGATAATGGGCGTAACTTGGTGGCGGCTTTGGAGCTCGGCAAGCTCACACACGTACCATGCCTAGCGCATGTATTTAATTTAGTGGTTCAGCGATTTCTAAAAACCTACCCCAATTTGCATGATCTCTTGACCAAGGTGCGCCGCGTGTGTGCACATTTCCGTAAGTCATCAACAGCTTCAGCCGGCCTGTTGAAGCTGCAGCAGCGCTTACAATTGCCAGCTCACCGGCTGCTGTGTGACGTGAGCACGCGCTGGAACTCCACCTTCCACATGTTGGCCCGGCTTTGTGAGCAGCAGAGGGCAGTAGTGGAGTACCAGCTGTTACACGGTCGTCGCCTCTCCGTTCAACTTCCTGTAATCAGAAGTGAGGAGTGGGAATGGATGTCAGACCTCTGTGAGGTTTTACGCAATTTTGAGGAATCGACACAGATGGTGAGCGGCGATAACGCTATTATCAGTGTAATCATCCCACTTCTGTGTCTACTGAAACGCTCGCTGCTCACAATTAAAACCGACGCTTTGCATGTGGAAGAGGTGGAAATGCGGGAGGAAGAGCTTACACAAGGTGATAGCCAGAGCACCCTCACTTCGTCTTCTCAGCGACAATTGGAGGAGGCGGAGGAGGAGGAAGACACGGTTGCCTCCGCTACAGAGGGTAGCCATGGAACTTTAGTTCCATCTCTTCAGCGTGGGTGGGCAGAAGAGGAGGAAGAGGATGAGGAGATTGAGAGTCATCCTCCTGGTGAGGACAGCGAAATCTTGCCTGTTGGTACTCTGGCACACATGGCTGACTTTATGTTAGGCTGCCTTTCCCGTGACCCACGCGTTATACGCATTTTAGACAACACGGATTACTGGGTGTTCACCCTTCTGGACCCCCGCTACAAAGAGAATTTCTCATCTCTCATTCCTCCGGTGGAGAGGACAAGCAAAATGGTGCAATACCAGAAGGTTCTTGTTGAAAAATTGCTCCAAAATTTTCCATCTGACAACGCTGGCGGCAGAGTACGTGCTACCTTGGCCAACCGAGAAGGGGAGAAAAGGGGAGCACACAGCAGTTCCGACAAAGGCAGGGCAACACTCTCCAAGGCGTGGGACACCTTCATGACACCCCGCCAGCACCCTCACCCTGATGCGCAGCCTAGTGTCACAAGGAGGGAAAAGTTTTGGAAGATGGTGAAGGAGTACGTAGCAGACCGTGTCAGCGTCCTCAATGATCCCTCTGTGCCTTACAACTACTGGGTGTCCAAGCTGGACACGTGGTATGAACTGGCACTCTACGCCTTGGAGGTGCTGGCCTGCCCTGCCGCCAGCGTTCTGTCTGAGCGGGTATTTAGTGCTGCTGGTGGCATCATAACAGATAAGCGTATCCGCCTTTCCACCGAAAATGCTGATAGGTTGACACTTATAAAAATGAACAAGGCCTGGATTTCCCCTGACTTCTCCACTCCACTGGAGGAAAGCCCCGGGGGAACATAAAGTCACTTTAGATATGTTATTTACAATGATGGGAATACTCTGTATTCCCATTCACCCCTTCCACCCAAAAAATGGGTATATGGTTGACTCTCTTCCATATACCCTGGGATATAATTTTTATATAGGGCCAGCTCACCAGCGGGCCCTGTGATATAATTTTTATATAGGGCCAGCTCACCAGCGGGCGCTGTTTGACAATTTTTGTATAGGTCAGCTCACCAGCGGGCCTTCTCATATAATGTTTTATTGGGTCAGCTCTCTAGCGGGCCCTCTCATATAATGTTTTATAGCGTCAGCTCACTAGCGGGCCTTCGCATATAATGTTTAGGATGGTCAGCTCCGCAGCAGACCCTCACCCATAATGTTTTAGATGGTCGGCTCAGCGCACGTTTCCCTCTTAATCATGGCCCCAGTTCAGAAAAATCGAGGACATTTTTGGGAGAATTTGCCTCTGCGCACGTTTCCCTCTTAATCATGGCCCCAGTTCCGAAAAATCGAGGACATTTTTTGCAGAATTTGCCTCTGCGCACGTTTCCCTCTTAATCATGGCCCCAGTTCCGAAAAATCGAGGAAATTTTTTGCAGAATTTGCCTCTGCGCACGTTTCCCTCTTAATCATGGCCCCAGTTCCGAAAAATCGATGACATTTTTTGCAGAATTTGCAGATGATATACAAGTAAATATACAGCAAATACTGTTTGGTAAAAATTTTTCGCCTAAAGTCGCTTTTATCTGCCTTTTTGTGTGTTTTACGGTCAGTCTGTAAAAATGGCGTACTACGGGCGAAAGATCGTTCCCAGCAGCGATGTTGGAGTCCAAGATGCATCCAGACATCCTCCCTATGCTGTCCCTGAACCATTTCTGTGGTGTTTCCATCATTTTCTGCCCTTTTCCTATGGACCAGGCACCCTCCCCTCATCAGAGCAGGGGGTGCCTGGTGTAATGCTCGAGTCCTCCCATTGACTTCAATGGGGCTCGGGTGCTCGGCCGAGCACTCGAGCCTCCGGGGGCGCTCGGTCAGAGCACCCGAACACCCGAGCATTGGGGTGCTCGATCATCACTAATCATAGCCTGCAATCTCCTCCTATATAATAATTCGCTAAAACGTTTGTAATGACTCAGTCATGCACAGTAGAGACTGCTGTGCATGCTGCAGTCATGCGCATTAGAGACTGACCGTGACAAGGCTGATACAGAGCAGGGCACGTCTGACTTCGGAGCGTCCAGCTCTGTATCAGCCGCTGTGCTCTACTGGGCATGACTGCACCGCGACCAGCTGGCACTGTGGTCCATGTACACAGGCTCTTCAGCTAAACATACACACATAGCTCTCCTCTTTACTGTCTTTGGATCTAGAATCCACCCACACAGACAGCACCATTCACCCCCTGCCAAGTGGAGGAATACACTTTGTGAATTAATACCCTCCAGCGCACAGTCCAGGCAGCTGCTGTGCCCATCAGGGAGTTATCATTTTTTCCCTTACTGAATCTCTCAGTTTAGGGCCTCATGTTGCCCATTCCTACACCAGGGACCAGACCACGAATGTGCATCATATGTTATGGTAAGCGCTGTGCAGCCAAAGTTCAGTTGGCTCCCATTTAATCCCACGTCTTATTCCACATACTATCCAGAGAAAGGGAGGCCTAGTTTTGCAGACGTAGTGATTCTCACCTCCACTATTCGGAACACACAAACAGGTCAGTCTTTAACCCTTTAATTCCAAGAGTGGTATGCGACACATAAGGATATTTCGTATTCTCTTTGAAGGCCAGAGGAGTGTGCAATGCATTATAAAGCAATTCTTTGCATATGCCAATGTCCTGCAGGGGGTTATCATAGGCAGAGCAATCCCAATGTCAGAGACATTATTCACTCATCCTATATAATAATTCACTAGGATGTTTGTCAGAAGCCATCATGCGCAGTAGAGACTGCCCGAATGTACAGAATGCTGGGAGCATTCTGTGCTTTCGGGCAGTCTCTACATTGCATGACTGTGTCATTGGCAGGACACAGAGCAGGACCGGCCTCTTAACCCTTTGAGTGCCAGAGAAGTACGCAACACATTGCAAAACAAAGCGTTGCATACTCCTCTGGCATTCAAAAGGTTAACATCTCCCTGACCTTGGCCCATGTACACGGGCTTTTACACTAGTCATATATTTTAATACATTTTAATTTTTATACATCATAGGAATGGGAGAGCAGTTTGCCCAGAGTCTCCTGAACAAAGTTAGGCTATATATCTCTGCATGCCATTTCTGATTACAATAGGCATATACCATGTCAACCATCCCTACATGTGAGTACAACAGGTATGGCTATTATCTTCACATATTTTGAATGATGAGGTACTATTTGGAAACCTCTTGTTTCCTTTGTTTGTTTTGTTTTATTAAACAGGGTTGTAGTTGGAAAATGAGACAGGATCTAATTTGCTCTTCTTTATAATGGGAGATACTATTGATGTTAGAAGGAGGATGGGATGGTGCCAGAGGACAGTGACAATGGGTTAAGGAGGTGGGAAAGTATGGGTAAAAGGGAGCAGGTGGTGAGTGGTGAAGAGATCAAGTTGAAAAGAAAAAGTCAAAAGTATAGGATGGAGGGTCTTGGAGAAAGGATTCTAGAGAGTGACAAGATTGGATTTATTTATGTATTGTATCAGTTATATGTTAAAGAAATACGCAATGGCTTAAGTGGTGTGGGAGGAGAGGGAAAAAGCTGTATGAGAGGGTTAAAGAAGACAATCAAAGATGGAGACTAGATATGGCTGACTAGATTTGTGAGTACTGATTAGTGAAGAGTAATAGTGTTGGTTGGCAGAAGAGAGAGCAGAGTTCAAATAGGAAAGAAGAAATGTATAGTGGAAGTCTGCACAGGAGTGAGACTTAAAGGGATAGTAATGTTTCATAATAAAAGCAGCTCTAATTAATCATCATAGTATTTGGACTTTGGAGAGTGTTATTTCAATTCTGTGAGAGTTGTAATTCAAGAGTAATTCAATGACAAAGTGTCCCCCTCCCACCCCTTTTACTGATGTAACACTGTTCAGCCAGAGCAGAATGGAGGTGCCCAGGTAGATTGCAGAGAGGGACAATCTTCAATTAAGATAAGGGAAAAACCTGAAAAACTTGTCAAGGGGGGAAGGGCTTTCATTGTTTTCATACAAAGAAGATTGTCCCCTTCTGTTATCTGTCTAGTCTTACAACCAGATTCCACATCTGAGAAGAGATGGCTTACACTAGGTAAAAGGGGTGGGAGGGGGAAACTGCTTGTGAATATCTCTTAAACCATAAAGGTTTGAGAGATAAGACTTATATCATTCTTCATGTTTTTTTAATGCCTAAATAATGAAAGAAAGATAAAACGGAGTATTACTATCCCTTTAGGTGAAGAGAAAGTGGGCTTGTGAGTTTAGCTAAGGTCATGTATGAGAAGGATGTTTGAGAAGGATCTGGATGTTGATTCAGATGCTGAGTAATGAGGAGAAACAATAAAATAAATTACAAACTTTAAGAAATAAGTTGACATTTGTCCTTTGATTTGCTTACTCCCAACTCCAAACAGAAAGTAATTTTTTTGGCCTCGGAGCAATAGCAAGATGTTTCACTTTTCTGTTTATTCTGCCTAGGCAAAATTACCAACTGTGTAGATGTGGGGATAAATGTTTTCCTTAGCCTCTCATACAGCTTAAAGTTAACCACCATTTCTCATGCTCTCCCCCACAAGAGGGTGGTTTTGTGTGTCATAAATGTATGTAGTGGTGTCCTCTTCTGGTGTCCTGTCACCAACCCCAACCAACCACTCTTCCCCTAGCCATTCCTAAAGAGAATCTGTGATCTAGGTTACCACTATAAGAGTGTTAAATTCCCACCATCTCAGACACATTTTTTTGTTTAACAAGCAATTATTTAATTAAAGCTCATGGTGCCAATGGTAACGTGGATGCAAATGGTTTCCTCCATCTGGAGAAGTCACTCAAGATGGAGGAAACCATTCCAATCCCTGGAATGCACAAAAATATCTGCAATTTGAAAAGAAAGTTCCATACAATAACAGAGAGATTTCTCTCACCTGAGTGACCTGCCTAACCTTTCTCCAACCTAAGTACATATACAACCCCAGTGAGGAATTATACTTTTTAAGCACTACGAGGAAACCTTTTTGCATACTGAGGCTGATGTACTAAGAGAACTGTCTGCACATAGTTTAAACTGACTGTACAATAGGTTACAGCTCCACCTCATTGATATTTCCCCCTTAGCTGCCATAGAGGTTACTTTTAAATATCAGGGAGTTTAAAAGACCAAACAGTGGTAGTTTGCATGGTTCACTTACTTACTTCCAAAATTGCTCAAATTAATGTTAGTACATCAGACTCACTGTGAATATCAAGGTGCTAGTATAGATGCTTATACTGTAAAAGGAAAAACAACAAGTGATTCACCATCTCATATATTAGTTATCAATCTTAAACCTTTGTGTGCCAGATGTTCTCCAAAAAATGCATTGTCATTTCTCTGGCACTCAAATGTTTAAATAATTTTAACAACACTGCAAACAATAAGATATGGAGTTACAAAAATACACTTAGGATTCCAAAATATACTAACCCCTGAATGACCAGAGGGGTGTCCAACACATTGCAAAGCAATACATTTCGCACCCCTCTAGTCCTTAAGGGGTTAAAAATCACCATGCAGGTTTACCTTTTCCAGAAAGTTCAAGAATTGATACGTCTTGACCTCTGTCATCTTTTAATGTTGCCTTATATTCACCTTGATCCTTCTTCGTCAACTATAGAATATGCAAATTAAATATATTATTGTGTAGCATATTGTCTAGTAGATAACGTGTTAGAAACATCAGATGCATGCCAATTTATTAAAGAGTATCCCCCCTGTTCTAGTGGGTTTTACTGCACATGTCCTTGTTCTCTGCTATTCTAGAGGTCAAAATAATTTGTACATGTAACGCTGCTCATAAATATTTTAAAAGTAGCAAATATTTAGACATTTTTATAGGGAGATATGTTTCCAAATGATAAAGAAAGATGTAGAAAGGAAAAAAGGAGTGATTATGGAAGGAATTTTTCTGTGTGCTATCTTTATATAAACAACTAGTGTAAAAGCCCGTGTACACGGGCCAAGGTCCGGGTGAGGTTAACCCTTTGAGTGTCAGAGGGGTATGCAACGCATTGTTTTGCAATGCGTTGCATACCCCTCTGGCACTCAAAGGGTTAAGAGGCTGGTTCTGCTCTGCGTCCTGCCGCCATCGTAGTCATGCACTGTAGAGACTGCCCGAAAGCACAGAATGCTCCCAGCACAGAACTCCCAGCATTCTGTGCTCCCAACATTCTTTCTGTGCTCCTAGCATTCTTTCTGTGCTCCCAGCATTCTGTGGCCCCAGCATTCTGTGTGTTTGGGCAGTCTCTACTGTGCATGACGGCTTCTGACAAACATCCTTAGCAAATTATTATTTAGGATATGTTTGTAAGACAAAATCAGACAAATGTTAGACCAGCAGTGTTTGGAGACAACAATAACTTTCATCATTCCCAATCATCCAGCGACTGGTTGGGGATAGTGGGAGTCGTAGTCCATTAACTGAGTACTCCTGCTTTAAACATTCTGGCTTACATAAATGATTAGGGCACACAGATAACAGGACTTTTTGAGCCATTAAACAGGTCTTTGTCCAGTTAGTACCTATGAACAACACACTTTGACCATTATACAGAATGTAAAAGATGAGTCGTTTTTGAACATACTGAAAAAATGTATGTTACACTGTTTTCCATAAAAGTAAAATGAAGGTACTCCTACTTCTGGGAGATTTTTTATTCAAAATATATTATAGCTCAAACTGTTTCCATATGACAAATTCCCCAGCAGTTGGATTCCAAGGGGGAGATTCACTAAGCGGTGATAAAGAGGTAATAAAGTGGAAATGACTTCTTAGTTTGTCACTTCTCCAGTTCCTATGTTATTCTATGGAGCCTATTCACTAACATTTCTTCAGCTTTGGAGAAATTGAAGAAATCTTAGTGCATAGGCTCCATAGACTAACATAGGAACTGGAGAAGTCACCTCCACCTTATCACCTCTTTATCAGCGCTTAGTGAATCTCCCACCCAGTGTTTTACTCAGCAGGAAATAATTACAATAGCTATGTTTTCATAATAAGGTTTACTGGTCCTTTAAATGCGTCTTTTAGAATAACAAGCCATTGCTTTACAATCATTTGGAAACCTCTCTAGCATTCAAGTCCTTTTTAAATTAATGGGGATTTTATCTCTCTCTTCTATGCAGTCAGTTTCCTACATAATTACTTGTCTTTTCTTTTTTCAGAGGCACTTTGTCCTTCCAAATGACTGCTTTATGCCTTGTATGCCAGGTGATTGGAAATGTGGGAGTATTTGGGGATGTGTAAGCATTTTATTAATCTGCAAACAGGAACAGGCTACTTAGGAACTGCACACAAATGAAATGGGTGCAAAGCTCATCTTTTTTTTACCTGAGAGTGACTGATGGTGCATCTAGATGGTCTGCACTGGGAAGCTCTGTGCACCTCTGTTTACAATTGTACAACCCTATACAGCAGGCCACACAAGATAAAGTGTTCTGAATAATACACATCTGTGGTGCCCCCTAAGGGTTTATTTTCTGCATTCCATTGAGAAGAGGTTATTTTTATTGTTTTAAATCCTTTTCTTTGTATAGTGGATTCACTTTTCCTTTAGACACTGTCAGGCTTGTGTACAAAGAGGAAATGGAGTAATCCAGTGGCAAACTAACTGCACCACAGTGCTGATAAAATGAGGCTTTGCAACACGTTGGAGACTTCTTTAGCATTCAACAGGAACTTTGAGAATGTTTAATTCTTCCCTATGGTGCAGTTGTTTTGCTCCATTTCTTTTAGTACATTAGTACCAATTTGTCCATAAAGAAAGGTGGAGAAATTCTTGCGCACACCATCTGCTCAATACATATCCCCCAAGTTTAACTTGCTATATATGGGGCTTTATTAATCCCCCTGAATACTAGCAAGGTCTCTAACACATTGTGAAGAAATGCTTTGGAGATTTTTCTAGTATTTAAAGAGTTAAAAGTGCTACATAAATAAATACTAAGGCACAGCTGGTTTGCTCTAAAATTGCTCCAGTTTGCTTTTGAGCATATGGCCCTTAGTGTGTACTGCACCCACATTTTGTACATGCCCCGTCTACAAATAACCCTTTGTGTGCCAGAGAGACATCCAATGCATGCCAGAAATCGCAACCCCCCCCCCATAAAACAAAACAAAACACAAAAAAAAACAACAAACCTGGATAATTTCTGGAGTAATCCAGATGCACCAAAGGGAACAAATAAGAATCCTCAGTGAATTAAATGGAGCTTTTAGCCCCTTGAATTCTTGAGAGGTCACAGCACATTGTGAATATTTGGTATTCTCATGTGTCCCCTATGGTACAGTTGGCTTGCTCCAGGCTTGTTCTTGCTTCTTAAAAGATCAACCTCCTGGGGTTGGATTCAAATGTAGGAGATAAATATTACCTCCAGTTTTATAAAACATTTTCCTGTCAAAGTCTATGGGGATAACTGGAGAAAAAAGCAGAGATAAAATTAGCACCTGCATTTGAATCCATCCCCTAATGTGTATTCTCTAACAGTATAACATTGCTAACCTTGACATCACCATTAAAGGGATAGTAATGTTTCACAAAAAAAAACAGCTTTGATTAAACTTCATAGTATTTGGGGCATAAAGAGTATTATTTCAATACTGTCAGAGCTGTAGTTCAAGAGTAATTGAATGATAAACTATACCCCTCCTGCTCCTTTTACCTAGTGTAAGCCATCTCCCCTCAGATGTGGAATCTGGTCTTTTGACCAGACATATCACAACAAGAGACAATTTTCTTACTGTGAACATAAGGAAAACCCTGCCCCCCTTGACAGGTTTTTCCTTTTGTTCACTAAAGATTGTCCCACCCTGCAACCCCTCCAGACAGTTTTGCTGCTCTGAGGTGAGCAGGGTTACAACAGTAAAAGGGGCAGAGAGGGATAATTTATCATTCAATTACTATTGAACTACAACTCTGACACTATTGAAATAACACTCTCCATGGCCCAGATAATATAAAGATTAATTGGGGCTGCTTTTTTGTGAAACATTACTATCCCTTTAAGGATGCAAAGTCACCACAGTTGGGCTTAACCCGTTAAGTGCCTGAGAGGTGTGCAATGCAATGCAAATAATGTCACCCAATGAGAATTATTTATTATTGTGCCAAAAGAACATCATATCTGACACACAATGGCATTGTAATCGCAGTCATTCATAAATGTATGTGTAGTTATAAAAGAGCTATACAATAAGGATAAAGAGACTTTCAAAGAGATAAGCTGGATGCTAGTAAAGAAATGGTGCATACAAATGAATGTGTTTTGTACTTGCTGATTGATAAATGATCAAGTACAAAATCAATGACAAGATTCAAGTGTCAACATACATGGAACTTGATAGGACTTCCATGTGTGTCTGATACACAAAAGTTAATGAATGAACTACAAAGGGTGACATAATTTAATTCTACATTGTTGTGTTTACTTGAATTTGAAATGGAAGACTACACTATAGTAAGATAAGAGGATTTTAGTCTTACCTGTTAAATCCTTTTCTCTTAGTCCATACAGGTTACTGGTAACTTTGGGTAGGCGATCCGCCCCTTTAATAAGGCAGGAACAATTCTAGAATTGTATGCAGGGGGTGGAGCCTACCTTCCCTCCTTGGCTGCAGCTAGCCAACAAGCTCCAGTAAGATTTGAGACACTAACTATTGACTAGATAGTAGAAGAGAAAGAAGACTCCTGTAGGCATGACCCCGAAGGACCCCCATTGTCTGCCACAGGAGAGCCAAGCATGGTCCCTTGACAGGATGGGAGACAAGTAACCAGTTTCCCACCTCTGGGAAACTCAGTGGTTTGACGTCCCAAAGTTACCAGTAAGAGAAAAGGATTTAACAGGTAAGACTAAAATCCTCTTTTCTCTGTCGTCCAATACAGGTTACTGGTATCTTTGGGATGTCCAACTATTGAGTTTCCCAGAGGCGGGAAGTAAGACAAAGACCAGGCGCAAGGCCCCCAAAGTCACCAGAGCAGATATGAACCATCAGATCAAAGCTAGCCCAACAAAACAATTAAGTGTCAACGGACACTGAAAAGGGGTAACAACACCCCAAAACTGTTACACAGCACACTGAACTAGAGCCAACAGGGCTCAAAAGTGAAGGAAGCACTAAGAACCGAAGAAGATCCTAGACAGGCAAGACTGCATTACAAGATCTTCCTCCCAAAGCTGGAGTAAGCCGATGCCAGCACATCAACACGGTAGCGCTTCAAAAAGTGTGCACAGACGACCAAGTGGCAGCCTTGCACAACTGATCAGCGGAGGCCTGATTCTTGTAAGCCCAAGAAGCCCCAATAGATCTAGTAGAATAAGTCATGACCCTGAAAGGGAACAGGCTTCTTCCTGAGCTTGTAAGCCTTACATATAGTGGACTTGATCCAGGATGCAATAGTCACTTTAGATGCAGGTCTTCTTGCCCTGGGACCCTCAGAAATGATGAACAGCACATCAGATTGTCTGATCAACTCAGTGTGACGGGCATAAAACTTGAGACAACGCACCACATGTAACAAGTGGAGATCCCTCTCCTTGTCAGAGGTAGGTTCAGGGCAGAAAGAAGGCACCACAATCTCCTGATTGATGTGGAACTCCAAAAACACTTTCAGAAGAAACTCCTGAGAAGTGCGAAGCACCTCCTTGTCCTTGTGAAACACCAAAAAAGGTGGTTTACAGGACAGAGCATGTAACTCCGCGACACAACGAACGGACACAATTGCCAGTAGAAAGGCCATTTTCCACGTCAACAGGTGTAGAGGAATAGTAGCCAAGGACTCAAAGGGAGGGTGCTGAAGAACGCCCAAAATCAAGTTAAGATTCTACGGAGGAGCGGGATACTTAAAGACAGGATGAGTATGAGCAACGCCTTGAAAGAAAACTTTGACATCAGGAAGAATGGCAATGCGCCTCTGAAAGAAAAAAGAGAGAGAGGAAGTCTGAACCTTAAGGGAACTCAAACTGAGGCCCTTGTCCACTCCGTCCTGCAAAAAGTCCAGGACCATAGGTCGACCAGACACGATGGTAGGCCTTAGAAGAAACAGGTTTGCGGGCACTGAGCATAGTAGCCAACACACCAGAAGAAAAACCTTTCTTCTTCAGTATTGAGGATTCAATTTCCAAGCCGTCAAAGTTAGCCGGTGAACATCCTCTTTCCACAGGTAACCCTGTAGAAAAAGATCCAGATGGCAAGGGGGCCGGAATGGCTCCGCCTCTGACAGAACAAGAAGCTCCAGAAACCAAGCCTATCGAGGCCAGTACGGAGCAATCAGAATGACTGGACAGCGCTCCAATCTCAATTTCCACAACACCTTGTGCAACATGGGGAGGGGAGGAAAAATGTAAGCCAGAGGAAATAACCAAGGAATGGACATGGCATCCATAGCTATAGCTAGAGGATCCCTCCAGCGAAAGCAGAACCTCGGAACCTTCCAGTTGTGTCTTGTCGCCATCAGGTCGATGCAAGGAACACCCCACTTCTGAACGATGAGGGTGAACACCTCTGGGTGCAGTTCCCACTCACCGCTGTCCACTGTGTGTCGACTGAGGAAGTCCGCTATGACGTTATCTAAGCCAGGAATGTGCACTACGGATATGGCAGGAACATGTTCTTCTGCCCAGGACAGAATTTTGACCTCTAACCAAGAGGCAACACTTCTTGTTCTGCCCTGCTTGTTGATGTAAGCCACGGCCATGGCGTTGTCGGACTGGACCCGGACTGGGCAGTCTTCCAGCTGAGGTGTCCAGTGATGAAGGGCATGAAATATCGGCTGAAGCTCCAATACGTTGATGGGAAGGAGAGATTCCTCCAGAGACCACTGACCCTGAGCACTCAGACGACCCAGGACCGCTCCCCAGCCAGAGAGGCTGGCATCTGTCATCACCGTGGTCCAGAAGGATACCAGGAAGGACTTTCCCTTCAGCAAATTGGAGAGGTCGAGCCACCACGACAAACGCAGTTCCACATGAAGAGGAAGGGATACTGACGTCTTCAGAAGGTCCTGCTGACCCTTGCACACCTGGATCACAAACCTCTGGAGTTCCCTGGTGTGAGCCATGACAAATGGGACCGCTTCTATGGTGGAGATGAATTTCCCCACTAAAAAGGACAGCTACTTGGTTGGAACTGGATCTTGAGCCTGAACAGCAGAAACCCTGTGGGCGATCTGGCGAGCTACCTCTTCTGTGAGAAATATCATGCACTGCTGTGTGTCGAAGAGAAGGCCCAGGAAGACCAGATGCTGGAATGGGACAAGATTCGACTTACCCATGATGATGATCTACCTGTGATGGGTGAGAGCATGAATGCAGTCCTGAACCTGCTGATGAAGAAGTTCCACAGAAGGGGCTTTCAGAAGCAGGTCGTCCATGTATGGAGTAACTCTGATGCCATCCCGGTGGATTACAGACACTAAAGCTCCCAGGACACGATTGAAGACTTGAGGAGCATTAGTCAGAACAAAGAGAAGAGCTGAAAACTGAAAGTGCCCTTGGTTGCAGTCAAATCTGAGATACAGCTGGCTCTCTGGATGAATGGTGATGTGTAGATACGCAACATGAAGATCCAGAGAGGCAAGGAATTCCCGTGGGGACATAGCAACAATCACTGTCCTTAGGGACTCCTGGAGATAATGAGTCCTGATCACAAAGGAATTGAAATCTTTCAAATCCAAAATGGGACGACAACCACCGTCCTTCTTGGAGACCACAAAGAGGTTTGAGTAAAAACCCATACCTGTCTTGAACTGTAACAGGTTCTAGAACATCCTTGTCCAGAAGGGTCTGGATAGCGCTATTGAACAGAAGACATTTCTCTGCGCCCTGGGGCGTAGAAGGAAAAAAGCGAAAAGGAGGAACAGAGACAAAAGGTATTCTGTACCCTTCCGCCACCACCTGTAAAACCCACAGGTCCGCCACCGAATCCTCCCAGACGCTGTGGTAGTGACTCAGACAGCCACCCATGGCAGAGTGGGGACCCGGGTTCGGCGAGTCATGCCGAAGAAGGCTTGGAAGCCTTAGGCTTGGAGGAGACCTTGGGCTTCCATTGCTGTTTGGTTTTGGAGGAGGCACACAGAGCTGAGAGCTGAGGGAACTGCCTGGTTCACCAGACATGTCTCAGTCTGGAAGGAACGAAAAAAACGATTACACTTGAGAGGCGTTTTCTTCCTGGGGACCAAGGGCAGAAGGGTACTTTTACCCCCTGTGGCCTCACTAATCAGATCCTTGAGATCTGGCCCAAACAATGAAGTGCCTTGAAAAGGCAAGGAGAGCAAGGCTTTCTTGGAAGCAGTGTTAGCAGACCAGATCTTGAGCCAAAGAGATCGTCTGGCAACCACAGACATGGTGGAAACCCTAGCCACCAAATGGATGGCATCAAATAAGGCAGCAGAAACATAGTGCTGGGCCACGGGAATATTGGCAAGAAGCCACAACATATCCAAAGTAGGAGCACCCTGTCGGACAACCAGGGTGAGCTGTTCAGTCCAGACCGCAATGGCCCGGTTAACCCATGCCGCAGCCAATGCTGGACACATGGCAGAACCAGCAGTGGCAAAAATGGACTTGAGGGAAACCTCCAGTTTTTTGTCAGTCCAGTCTTTCAGAGCTGGCGCATCAGAAACTGGCAAGGCAGTAGACTTAGATAGCCTGGAGATAGGAGCATCCACTTTGGGGGGGATGAACCCACTGAGTAAGCGCTGCCTCAGAGAAGGGGTAAAGCTTGGCAAATTTCTTGGAAACAGAAGGTTTCCAGTCCGGGGATTTCCACTCATCAGACACAAGAAGGTCAAGAGTGGGGTTAGGTGAAAAACAAGTAAGGGGCTTTTAAGGCTCCTTAAACACATCAGAGGGATCAGAAGAAACCTCCTGAACTAAGGGAATGTTTAGGGTAGACAAGACAGCCCTGATCAGGCCCTCAGCTGAGGGCTCAGGATCAGCCTCAAAGGGGTCCCCAAAAAACTGGGAGGAGCCCACAGCAAAACATTCCTCAACATCTGAATCCACCATCAGTTCCTTCTCAGAGGAATCTGATATGTCAGATACTCCCTGTGGTTTTGGCAGGGAAGATTTGACTGAAGAAGGGGTCTGCCATGAATGGAAAACCCCTTGTAACTGGGATGGAAAGAGTTGCAATGTAGACCTAAGGTCCATAGTAGCAGTCTTGAACTCTTGCACCCAAACTGGCTCTAATGCATGGCTGGAGGTCCCTGGGAGAGACTCAGGGACATCAAAACATGCTGGGCATAAATGACCTGATAATTCTCTAGGTAACCCTGAATGACATGAGGAGCAATGCACAATAGGGGACACAGAGACCCCAGCATCCTTAGTCTTAGGCCTGGCCCCAAGCGCCAACAGATTAGACATTCTCACAGTGTCAAAAACATTTACAGTATAAGGAATCCCCCAAATACAGTGTGTTAGATTAAAATTTCACCCCAGAAATCGCTAAAATACACTTATCTGGCAGGCAAAGGGTTAATCTACAGAGAAGGCACAAAATGGCTGCTGCGGCGGGAGCCAATCAGAAACGAGCGCGAGAAGCAAGCATTCATGGGAAATGTAGTTTTCCCAGGCAAAGTACCCCAACAATTCCCAAAGCCCCCTGAGCCCCCCAACACACTTAAAGCATTAACCAAACAATTAAAATGAGCCATCTCTGAAGTCGCTACGTTGAGCGGTTGCAGAGATATGTTCCAAACTGTACAGTCCCATAGAAGTGAATGGAGCAATGGTGTCTATGCGGTAAAGCGTGCAACTCAAATTTTGGCAAAGTTGAAACAGTAAAATAAAAGTACATGAAACATCACTAGAACATGTTAGAAGACCCAAAAAAACACTGAACCCAGTAGGGAAAGTGCCAAAAAAAACCCAAAGATGCAAAACCAGCAGCTAAAGGGTTAAGTTACCGCATAAACCTGCTCCAAAACACCCAACAGACATACAGATAAACCCAATGAGTGAAGGAGTGTGCAATAGGAACTACAAAGGAAAAACCCCTGCGCGGAGGGGCACTGTGGGACATGTGGACCTGCAGCACTCAAAGGGTTGCTCACCTTTCCTGCAGATCTTATGTCTTCAGACTACTATGTATTAAGAAGAAGCTTCGGTGGGCAACTCCTGAGGAAAGAACTTGTACCCAAGATTTTCCCCCCAGGGCTTCCGGTCCACAAAAAGCACCTGGTTACTGAGCTAGCCACATTTAAGGGCATTGTCAGTTATGGTAATCCGCCTAATGGTGGTATTTCATTTCTAACAGAAAAATAAAACATTTTCTAAAACTATAGCAGAACTGTTCTCTTGCCTGTGTCTTCACCAAGGAACAAATCTTACTGGAGCTGGTTGGCTAGCTCCAGCCAAGGAGGAAAGGTAGGCTCCATCCCCTGCATAGAATTCTAGAATTGTTCCTACCTAATTAAAGGGGCGGATCACCTACCCAAAGTTACCAGTAACCTGTATTGGACGACAGAGAAACATGAATATTTTATACAAGAATGATGCATTGTTTTCTGTTTTAACCCCTTGAATGCTAGCTAACTCTCCAACTCATTGCCTCCGAATGTGTTAGAGATGCCTATAGCATCCAAGGGGTGAAACAAACAAAAGGGAACCTTATTGGTTAATAAACAATTTATAAACACTACCTTTGGAATACGATATATGCATTCTCCTTTCTGCAAGTCAGGTTGATCTAAAGCCTCAGTTGGAATCTCATCTCTGTACCACTTAAATATTGTTTCCTTCTTTGTATTTGCAACCTGTAAAAACAATGTAAGAAATAAAGTAGGTCTTTCCATCTGTTCAATTAGGTACTTGACATGCATTAGTGAACTGACAGCCAAGGGGTTGATGTAATGTCTTAAAATCAGCCAAAAATGAAGGTGAAATCATGTCTGCTACAGGACATTTAATCAATCCCTACCCATCAATATGCAGAGTAACCTATTAATCATGTCACTGCTATGCCTTTTCACCCCCTAGTGCTAAGCATATTTTCACATTTTGGTTGTAGTTAAAAGTCAAGTGGCAATTTTTAGAGCTTCTCACAAGCCACTCATGTCATACACTGTTTTTTTCTTCAGAAGACTCTGCACTTTCAAAAGATACCTTTGGTTTGTTTATAAACCGTAATATGACCACAAAACATTATTCAGAATGCAAAAGAAACAATAAAGTGACATTTTTAAGGTTCTACTTTTAGGAGGGGTAGTCTGAGCAGTCTGTATTCAATCATGGACCGAGGGCTCACCTCCAGGAGGGGCAGTCATTCCCAGGGGGCAATTGAGGGCAGCTTAGACTTTAATCGGGTTGAACAGTGGGCATCCCAACAAAGCCTATGGAACAAGTGGGTGGCAATGTTTCAATTTGCTGCCAGCCTGATCTATTAGTTTCCAGGATCTGCCAGGTTCTGTATTCTACTTTTGTTTCTGCTCAGTGTGCATGCACCTGGCAGGTCTTGAAAAATAAGTTACGCACTGGGTGGCAAATTCAAGCATGCCATCTACTCTGGAGGTAAGAGGATAAAGAGGATAGGGCATAGGAGAGTTAGTGTGATGCCGTACCCAATTAATTTGATTTGGAGCACAATACTAAGGAAGAGCCACCCAGTTTATGTTTTTAAAAAAGGAACTAAAGGTGCTATTGCCAACAAAATTCCATAACTTTTCATGGGGTGTCTAACCTCTCTTCATCCCCTAATGTAGGGAGGCTATTCATTTGCTTGTAATAGTACCTTTAAAAATAGGGATTATGTCCCCTTTTTTCATGTAAGCTGAGTCTCATTATTGTGCTGTTTGGATAAAAGAGCATGCTGTCAGACACTCTGGGAGAGATGACAATACTGAATAAGTAATAATACTGGAGTGAGTGTTATTCAGTCAACTTGTAGTACCTTCATATTGCTTTCCATTAAAAGGTTTAAAGGGGCAATTTCATACCTCCCAAGTGTCCCTCTTTGAGACCCAAATCCCTCTGCCCCTCTTTTCCACCCTGTTGCCCCTTTTCTTAGGAGACCAGACTGTGTGGTGTGTATATATAAGTGTTTTATATCGTTCCACGGCAATTCAACTAGCATTAATGCTAGTATGAACTTAAATAAAATAATTTGGTCTTGTGCTGAATCATTTATCCAGTTACGCAAAAACGTGATAATAGGTTTTGAAATAACCTAAACATGATCGGAAACCCCACCCACCAGCCATACCCCCAGTAAACCCATTTAAAATAAAAATTTCCCTCTTTGGCCCTTTCAGATGTTGGAAGACTGATATAGAGTGTTACAATAGCTAATAAGTAATTATATATTAAAAAAATTGACATAACCTCTACATAAACATAAGGAAAGGTTATAACTTTGAAAAAATGACCCCCATAGTTTGCTATTATTTGTTCATTACTCTGAAAGCCAGTATGCCAACTGCAGGTTTGCCATAATGTGTTAAGAGCAAAAATACAGCATTTTAGTCTTACAAATCAACCATTAATAGAGATGTAAATAAATACACGATTAAATAATCTAAATTACACAACCAAGAGAAATTCACAATCCCAGTTTACATATAAGAGATGAATTTCTGCCCTTTTGTTAATTTGTCCAAAACTAAGAGAGCACTATCTGAGCCCATCAATTACTTAAACAAGAACAAATGCAATATAAAAACTCTATTATCTAGACAAAGCATTCACTAGGGAATTCATTAAATAACAGTGTTTCTGTGACTTTTTTATGTTAATAGCTTATCCTTGTTGAAAAGAGATTTGAGGCTAGCTTGAATAATTTAATGTAGTAACAGTTGTAACAAAATTATACCACAGCTTAATATTTAAATGATACAACAGAACTTACAATTTAATTGGAACTACACAAGGGGTACCACTGAATGTTAAATTGAAATGGAGCTATACTAATATTGTATATTTATTTAAATTGTAAGCTCTGTGGTATCACTTGTGTTGATATATTTCAATTATAAGTTATGTGGTATCACTTGTGTTGTTCCATTTCAATTGTAAGTTCTGAGGTATCACTAGTGTAGCTTAATTTCAATTGCAATCTTTATGTATCTAGATTAGAATTGTAATCTCTACGGCATTACAATTGCTTTACCTCACAATATTAATTCCAGTTATAAAATTAGCAAAAGGGATGTGCTGGGATATTGGGCTGGAGTGATAACTCAGGAGCATGAAATAAAAATGTATGGGGCATAAATGGGTCCTGTTTGCTGTCAGTCCACCCCTGACTTTTAGTAGTAACTTGCTTTTTTGAAATGCCAAATATATGGGTTTTATGTGCAAGTCTCCCAATCAAATTAGTAGTGTAAAAATAAATGTAAGATTTCTTTTGTTTTCCATTTTTGACCAGTTTGTATTTCAGGCACAAAATAACTAGAAATAAACTGTGTAAACCTACACGCTACATATATGTTTAATGATCTCCACATTAACTATGACACCCCCTTCCCCCAGCCTGGTTCTACTGCCCATTATTAGTCACAGATCCCTGCATACATTCTTATCCCCCCAACTTTATTCCACTGGTAGTTATGGACTTGTTCCTATATTGCCTATTCCCCAGCATTGTTCCCCTTTTAACCACACTCATGGCACACATTAGAGTATGTCAAGCCATACCATTGGGGTACCATTTTTATTGAACTGGCTTTCGGTAGTAAATATATTAAGGAATTCCATGGTGTTGAATGATTTTAGCATCTTTGATGTGACTGAAGTGTAAAAAAAAGTTAGCTTTTTTTCTTACAGCACCACTTTCTGGAAATAAACTTCAGCCTAGGGGTAAAAAGGCAAGTGACCCCTCATTTGATGCAGATGAACATCTACTTTCTAAAAGGGTATGTCTTACTAGATACTCTTAATATCTATAATGGTTATAATCATTTTAGTGCAGGTTTAAAAAAAGAAAGTGGCAGGGGTAGGTTTGGACTTCTTATATCCCCTACAGTATGTCAAATCATATACATGGGGTGCCATTTTGGTAAGAGCAGTAGCTTATGAATATTGTCAGACAGTGCATAATTTACAAAAATCTTAGTACATTTGAAGGGGTAAAAATGTAAAAAAAATTAAATGTTTAGCTTTAGTACCACCTTCTGGAAATATTTGTGCACTTCAAGTCAGGGGTACAAAGCCAAGCCATCACTTATTTTATGCAATGTGTGATCTTCTTTCTAAAATTGTATGCGCTGTCTACATTTTATTCATTTCTGTAGTTGTTACAACCATTTTAGTACAGGCAAGTCATGTTTGAAAAAATGCAATAAAAAATTAGAGATTTTAGTTGGTGTAGTTTTGTGCTTCTGACACCCCCTACAATATTTAAACTCACACCAATGGAGTGCCATTTTTGTCATAGTAGCAGTAGCTACTTAAAGGGATAGTAATACTTCGTTTTAACTTTATTTTATTTTGTAGGCATTACAAAAACATGAAGAATGATACAAGTCTTATCTCTAAAACCTTTATGGTTTAAGAGATATTCACAGACAAAGTATCCCCCCCTGTTCAACCAGATCAGAAGGGAGATGCCCAGGTAGACTGCAGAGAGGGACAATCTTCAATTAAGATAAGGGAAAAAGCTGAAAAACTTGTCAAGGGGGGGAAGGGCTTTCATTGTTTTCATACAAAGAAAATTGTCCCCTTCTGTTATCTGTCCTGTCATACAACCAGACTCACATCTGAGAAGAGATGGCTTACACTAGGTAAAAGGGGCGGGAGGGGAACTTTGCTTGTGAATATCTCATAAACCATAAAGGTTTGAGAGATAAGACTTATATCGTTCTTCATGTTTTTTTAATGCCTACAAAATAAAATAAAGTTAAAACGAAGTATTACTATCCCTTTAATATAATAGTAAATTACATCATTTTCAAAAAGTACATTTGAAGAGGTGGAAATGTAAAAAAAAAGTCAATTTTTTTTTAGCACCACCTTCTCAAAATTTTTGAGCATATCGGGTGAGGCATAGAAAGGCAAAGGAACCTTAATTTTATGCAGTGGGTTGTCTTCTTTAAGAAATGGAATGCTTTGTCTACCTTTTCTTTATTTCTTAAAGGCATTTTAAAGGGATAGTAAACTCGGGAAAAAAGTACAGGCAAAATGATAGGAACAATTAAAAAAATACTTACTGCCCTCATTCCCAGCTCTCAAACCGTTATGGTTTGAGAGATATAAGAAAATAAAGCCCTCCGCTCCCTCCCAATTCTCATGAGTCCGCTGTATAGTGGACGTCATGAGTTCCTGCTTCCAGGACCAGACAGCGGCTCTTCAGGAGCGCTGTCATCGATATATATAACTATAATTACTTCATTGGTATGGTCTACAATGTGTGCCTGACTTGCAAGCACACGTTGTAGACCATTCCGATTAATTATTATTAATTATAGTTAGACATCCCGATGTCAGCACTCCTGAAGAGATGCCTAAAGTTGGGCGACCGATTCTGCCTCTGACAGCTTTATAGCTCGTCAGGCAGAAAGGGGAGGGAGCGGAGGACTTTAGTTTCTTATATCTCTCAAACCATAATGGTTTGAGAAATGGGAATGAGGGCAGTAAGTATTTTTTAATTGTCCCTATCATTTCACCTGTACTTTTTTCTTGAGTTTAACATCCCTTTAAAACAGGAAAGTCATGTTTGAAAAAATATAAGAAAAATTAAAGATTGTAGATGGTGTAGTTTTGTGCTTCTGGCACCCCTTACAAGCAGTAGGTTTGAGAGATACGAATAAGTGCAAGTACTCTCTTTTAATTGTATCTACCTTATAGTTAATACTTTTTTCTGACATTACTATCCCTTTAGGTCGATTGATGTGCCTGAGGCAGTAGCAGCACAATAAGTAGCCCTCAGTATATGTCGAGAAAAGAAGAAGCTGGCCAATAATTCTTCTCCACCTGCCCAGTGAGCAGGAACTGTGCCTCTCATAAGCAACTGAAATGTGCACATTATGTGTGTGGTAAATAACATCTGGGGGCACAACTGTATCCAAACACCATGACACCAGAAACCAAGTACTGCCGCTGTCACTGCACACCCTGCTAAGGACACATGACAACTTGCTGACAGTTTAATGGTAATGATGAATCTTCCCTGCCATCAGCTTAGCATATTCTGCAGGATAGAATATTCTCAGATGTTGCTTGATGCCCTGCTTGCGACTCTCTTCCACCACACTGCCATGTATGGTCAGTGCACCACACAATGTCCAATGGGTAGACATGGACTGCCACATCTTAACATCTACAGAGTGGCTATCATTTGGTGGGGGAGGTAATGATGAAGAAGGTGGCTTGGCAGAAGATGTAGTTACTCTAGAGGAAGAAGGTGATGGAGAGCTAGTTGTTGAACGTCCAGCATCTGCCTGGGTTTCTCTATTCTTCCTCCTCTTTGATCTTCACCTCGCCTCCTGTTGCCTTTCTGGAGTGTCAGGAGGTACAACAACAGCGATTTCTGTGGTGTGCGTTTGGCTTTAACTTGTTTGACATAAATATCATGGTGTCTGTGTTTCATGTGTGATATCAGGGTGCTTTTGCCAAGATGTGTTCACTCCTTTCCCCTTCTCACTGACTTGTCAAAAATTGTGCACAGTGCCCTCGGTGATGACTGCACCATGCCTGTCCCAAGAGAAAATTAGTCCCACACCCATGACTTCAGGGGATAGGAAAAAGGTGAAGAATGGCCTCTTTCTTCTTCTCCTCCACATTCCCCTTCACTGGCTGGGGCAGAGGATGATGTTGCTGCTGTTGCTGCAACTGCCTCAGAATCAGCACTGGAACTAGGACCAGGAGTATTGCTGCTGTCAAGTGGAACCTGTCCTTGTCCTGCATCACTTGTTGATCCCATTCCCACTGTGTCCATGGTGGTCTGCGGCACACTAGCCTGCTCCTCAGCATCCTGCTGCCCAGCAGGAATTAGAGCAGTTGCAAACTCTGCACATTCCAAAAGCTCACTGCTGGTGGTAGTGGTGATGTCCACCATCATCCCATTCTCCCTTTCCTTCTCAGTTTGGGCTAAAAAGGCCATCAATGTATCTTCTACCCCAATTTCTCCACCATCATCATCACCACTACTACTAGTCCCTCAGTGCTGCTGCTCTATTACAGACATCTCACTGCTGGTTGGAGGAGGCTACGAGAAATGTGACAGAGGGTCCCCTAATGTCACACTTGCCATTTCTTGGTGATGTGAAGAAGGTATACTGGCAGCACTAGCAGCAGGGACAGGCAGCTGATCTGTGTTCCTGGTGGTGCTGGTAGTATTATTACTTCACCCGCTATCCACCACCAGTTCTGGCTTCTTCAGGATCATGTTTCACCTGGACAATGTTGTGGGGGGAAGGGATGCCCAGGGCCAGGGGAATGGTGTGGGCTCCCTTGACCGCTAGTCTGGATGCTCTCAATTGCTTCCCCTACCACTCACCTAACACTAGTCCCACCCGCTGCTTCACCATTACTGTTACTATTACTAACACCAACATCATCATGTTCAGCCCCTAAGTCTTCCTCCTCATAGTCACTAGTAATATGATTACCCCCTACTTCACTCCTAACACTAACAAGCGGCTGGACCTTCTTAGTAGTAGTAGTAGTAGTGGGACTGCTTGGGGATGGCAAGTTTGACTTAGGGTCCCCTGCTGTCACACTTGGTATCATCTTCTCCTTGCCCCCTCCTGAGTATTACAAAACTCAGTGGCAGAAGGTTCAGCACTGGTGGCAGCAGGTTCAGCACAGGCAACAGGCACTGCACTGGTGGCAGCAGAGGCAGCACATCTGACAGCAGGCACAGTACTGGGGGCAGCAGGTTCAGCACTGGCAGAGGCACAGTCCTAGTGGCAGCAGAGGCAGCACATCTGACATCACGCACAGCACTGGTGGCAGCAGGTGCAGCACTGGCAGCAGGCACAGTATTGGTGGCAGCAGGGGCAGCACATCTGACAGCAGGCACAGCACAAGTGACAGCAGGGGCAGAACATCTGGGAGCAGTTACAACAATGGTGGCAGCAGGGGCAGCACATCTGGCAGCAGGCACAGGCAGCTGACCTGTCCTGCTCTCATTACTATCCTTTTCTCCCTACCTTGACATTAATTTCCCCAGGATCCCTAGGGGTGATTTAGGGGGACCGGCCAGCATTGCTTCTGTAGTGCTCACTTCTTCCTCCTCATACTCAGTGAACACATAAGGGTCCTTCCAGTTCCTCCATTTATTTGTTTTAAACTTGCTCATAGTGGTAACAGTCACTATGAGCTTCTCCTGCCTCAATTTTGCAAAAGTATCACAACAGAACAGCACATCTACTTCGCTCTGTAGCTGTTTCTATTGTGTATCACTTCCTGGAATAAGTCATGTTTTTATAGCGAATAGGCAAAAAAACCTGTAAATCAATGGGCGGAAATTTTCTAGCCATTGAAAAAATGGCGAAGAATTTTTGCTAGTGGGTGAAAAATGCAAAGATTTTAATCGCTGTTTTTAAAGCAGATTTTCCTGAGAAAAAGCAGGCAACAACATGTTTTTTTTCTGATTTTTTAGGGGGAACATGGAGGGACCTTTCTCCCACCCGTAACTGTGACAAGGTACAATCTTCTGTCAGCTTAAGGAAAACCCTGTCCTCCTTCATGAAGGGGGGCAGGGTTTTCCTTATACTGATAGACAAAAGATTGTCCCTTGTTGCAATCTGTCTGGTCCAGATGTGAAGGGATAATTTGTGGCATATGGAAAAGGAGGAAAAGGGACACTTTAATATAGTATAAAACAAAAATGTTATGCATTGTTACAAAGGTACACATCGATATGCAAAGGTATGTAGAAGAATTGATCTTACTATCCCTTTAATACAAGGGGGGGGTTATGTAATTAAGAATGACAAAGAGGTGATAACGTGAAGAACACTTCTCCAGTTTATCATTTCTCCAGTTCCTATGTTATTCTATGTATCTTATTCACTAAGCTCTCCAAAATTAGAGAAATCTTAGTGTATTGACTCCATAGAATAACATAGGAACTGGGAAAGTGATATTACTGGAGAAGTGTTCTTCACTTTATTACCTCTTTATCACAACTTAGTGAATCTCCATCAATGTGTTTTAGCTGCTTAGTAATTATATCTTTTCCTAAAGTATAACTCAATGGCCCATATTTTTAAAAGCACTTGAATATAACTTTTTAATGCTAGAGTTTTCTTCAATGCATTGCTAGCATTCAACGGGTTAAAAACCCAATGTAATTTAACAGTAATTATAGTACAGTTGATATATTCCGAATAACTCCAGTTTGCTTTTGTAAATATGGGTCAGTGTCTTACATGTAAAAATGTCAAGAGTTGAACATAAAATGGTTTACTTTTCAACTCTTTGCACTGCATTATAATTAAATTAGTAAAGTAAACACTTACATCTTGCGAGGTTAACCCACTACTCACTACAACATTATCGTGACTACCGTGAGGAGTAGGAACAATGTTGAATTTTGACATGGGTTCTAGTTCCAGATCTTTTTGGAACCTAGAAACTCCCCTGTTCAGAGGGTCAATTAATGTCCTTGAATGAAAGAGGAAAATCCCCTCTTTCATGAAAGGACACCCATTTGTTTTGAAAAGCAAGAGAAGATGGGATAGGGGCTCACTTACCCTATTGTCACGCACTGAATGGGTGTGTCAGTGTGTGTTTGAAAGAAGGGACTCAAGAGGTTGAGATAGGAGCACTTTTAGTTCTTTTAAGTGTACTCTTGTTTGAAAGAGGGAATACTCACTTTCAAAATCAGGTTATTTGTTTACAAACTGGAGCAAGGGAAACTAAGATATAGAGCCTGCCTCCGCTGCTCCATTGAAGAACAAATAGTGGTGCAGTTGGTTCATGTTACATAAATGATGTCCTCACGCTGGAGCATGATGACATAATTTATGCAATGGGATTCCTGGAATGAAGGAACACTAACAAGGACTAAAGCCTACAAACAAGGTAAGCTGCAGTCTCTGTTAGTAACCCCTTTGGTGTGGTACTATAGAGGACTTATCCACCTACATCCTTGGTAGTTTTGGGGTAGCTGCTGAGGACGTTGATGGCCATATAATTAGCAGCTAAGTGGTTAAAGGGATAGTAACACATTATTTTGACTTCTCATACTCTGCAAGTCCATAATGGGAAAAGTTAAATTGCTTATACTTTATTATACTTTTATGCCATTGCAGTAAGTTCCTTGGATCTTTACTTGCAGAGCAAATGGACTATCATATCAGGACAGTGTAACACTGCATCACTAACTGCAATATGCAATTTTTTACATTGTATCTTTTTTACATTTTATCATGATATCTGCTTTTGTTGTCCCTGACAGAAAGCTTTTTGCAAGCAGAAGCAGGAAGCCAACAGTCAAAAGACATACATTGTAAAAAAAAAAAAAAAAAAATAGGTAAAAATGATAAAAAATAATAAAAAGTAGAGACAATTTGATTTTACATATTACACACGTGTAGAATATATAAGGTCAAAATAAAAGTATACTACCCCTTTAAAGACCAGAGGGGTGACCAATACAATGGTCCTTAAAGGACTAAGCAGACAAACTACTCACCTTACAGACCAGTAATACTTCACATTCCTCTGAAATCTCCCAAGACAAATATTCCAGAAAATGAGGACCTGCAGATCAAATATATAGTAGTATACCCATTTAATGTAATTAAATACAAGTTCCTAATTTGTTAACTTTTAGCACATTCTGAGTTTATTAAATTTACCAAATAATCACATTGGGCATGATTCTATTATTTATACTAAACTGCTTTTATGTTTAACTCTTTTGAGTGCCAGAGGGTATGCAACTCATTGCTTCGCAATATGTTGAGTACCCCTCTCGAACTCAAGGGGTTAAATGAGCAATAATGTTTCATAATGAAAAATATGCATTTTATGTTTTTTTCTGCTCAGCAAAGCAAGAATATATCTATTGCTGGGAAATGCTTCATATAGACGTTATTGCAGCTTCAACTTATTATAAAGCACTAAAATTTTAAAAAGGTGAATTTTTTTTTTATCTTCTGCTTTTGTCTGATTGTTTCCTGAGTTTCGGGTTTATTCAGATTTGTAATCTCTTACTCTGTACAAATATTTTTTAGTAGATGTTTCCTAACTCCTTGAACACCAGAGGTAAATGCTTTGCAACGCACTGCACATTTTTCTGGTCCCCAAGTGTTTAGAGCTGATAAATTATTGCAACAAATTCCTATATTTCAACTATACGTGTCTCGTTTTACATGTCTTCTTCATCTAAATTTTTTAATTAACCCATTGAGTGTCAGAAAAGTATACAACACACTGCAAAGCAAGATTAAAAGTCCCATTTAAATCAATGGACATTGTATTTGTTCACCATGGTGCGGTCAGTATGCCAAAGAATTGCTCCACATTCCTCATGCATATGGCCTAGCTGTTATGTGGAGAAATGTTTGTTATATTTGCCTGGGTGATATATAAGTGGTTCTCAGGCTGTGTCTTGTGGAACCCCAGTGTTCTCTGAAGAAGCACAAGGGGTCCTAAAAACAAATATTTGCAATGATGGACAGAGGAGCAAGGCTGGAGAGGCAAACACGGAGGCTGATGCACTAAGACAGAGCTGTCCAAATTCAGTCCTCAAGGGCCACCAACAGGCCAAGATTTAAGGATTTCCCTGTTTAAGCACAGGTGAGTTAATCAGTGACTCATTAATTTTGATTACCTCACCTGTACTTAATCGAGGAAATCCTGGCCTGTTGATGGCCCTTGAGGACTGAACTTGGACAGCCCTGCAATAAGAAATGGAGCGATTCTGTAACAAACCAGTTGAACCACAATGGACAAACAAAAATTCCTCAAATTCTCATTGTTTTAAATGGGGTTGTTAACCCCTTGAATACTAGACAGGTCTCAAATGTATCACAAAGCAATACAATAGTGACCTCTAGCATTTAATGATTGAAAACCACAATTTAAATCAATGAGGATTTGTATCAGTTTCTGTGGTGAAGTTGATTTGCCCAATAATTTCTCCAAGGGGCTAAGGGCTTGCTTGTTAGAGTTCACAGAGATTTATATAATTTATATAATTAAACAGCAACATATCTTGGTAAGTGCGTAAATATAGGCATATACTTTATTATGGCCTCACATACACTCCTAATATAATCAGGGATCAGGAAGTCTATGGAAGGAACTTTATGCAGAGCACTTGAAGTTAAGCAGCTACTACAACATACAGTAGGCAGCATCTGTTTCCATTGAATAAGCCACAGACAACTCTGTTTTATACTAGCATCACTTTGCATTAAGATGATCAATTGAGCAACATAACATTTGTGAAACTTATGAATGATTATGTTCCATAAACCTGCATGAAACTAATCTTGAGATGCAGGATATGATGAGGGTATGTGCCTCATGGAACACTTGTATCAGAGTTATTTGCATAATGTAATACTCAGAAGAAATGAATAGATACCACTTTTCCACTTTACGTTAAGTGTAATGGTGTGTGTTCAAATTCCATTTTAAATGATTAATTCCTGCAATTACTGAAAGAAAAAAATTTATAGAGACATTTTTGTTTTAAGATTTACTTCTGCCATGCCAGATTACAAACATGAATCTACATTTTAAAGTAGCTATAATACTGATAGTATTTTATCACCAGAATGTAATTGGACAAATCAGCATTCTTCTAATTTTCCACTATTATTTTATTTTTACCATTTATTATATGTTGTTTCTAATTAATTATCTAGACATGTTCTGAAAGGTAGAGTTTTCTTTTTAATTTATACTAATGAACATTGAATATCAGCAGAAACAAAAAGATGTCTCTTTGTGAAAGCTTACAGTCCATAATGGTTAACACATTGTTGGTCAATCTTTGGACTCCCTGCTATTGGAGACTACAAATGATGTGATTTGTAGTATACAATACCTGGAGCTCCAAAGATTGACTGCCAATGGTTTAGCGATACAAGTAAAGCAAAGTTAAAAAAGTGGACCTATCATCTTTAAGTAGGCATAAATATCGAGCTATATCAGTATTTATTTTCTTTGTATATGTGATCAAGTTATAAACCGAAGCATATTTAAGCTTTTCTTTATTTAAAAGAAAACTTTAAAATGAATACTTAACTCAACATGTAATCTGGGCCAGCTTTGAAAGAAACTGAACCAACTCCTGATCCCTCCATTAATATCTAGAGTGATCAATATAGGGAATATGCGTGTCCCTCATTCAAATAAAAAAGAGCATGAGTGTATATTAGTGCATCAGAGGGTGCATATATGATTCTAGCTCTTTAATTTGTTTGATTCCAGTACTGTTTTTGACAAGTTGGAAGATTTATTACATTTATAGACTAGTCACTTGCACGGCTCTGCTAATGAATATTCATGCAGAGCAGGTACTCTCAGCTGTAGAAAGTCCGCTGCTGTCTCTGACAAACAGTAGTGAACATTGGACGATTGTAGGCAGAACAAGGTTTCACCCCTGCAGATGCCACAATCACAGAATAGGTACTGATAGAGAGGAAGAAGTCATGGTGGCTCCCACTATTAAAACTACAGAGTGCTTGGAGGCACTGAAAAATGTTTTTATTCCTCAAAATAGAGGTTGTAATGGTGGTCTTATGCTTAGTTAGATGGGCATGTGGGAGAGAAAAGAGGAGTGTTGATTAAGTGACAGGTCTACTTTAAGGAGGATATCAGTTTTGTTAATTGGCTGATAAATGGCTAGGGAGTATCAGATAGGTCTCCTTGGAGAGACCCATCTTCAAGGAACATTTAAAGTTTTGATTAGTGGGGCAGAGACATAATTATGAAAACAGGGAATTCCGTACATATGGGTATTGCGCATATAAAGTATCACTAGAGAGAGTGTTTTATGCCTGCTAAGAGAGTAGAAAACTGGCATACGCAGATCAGAGACAAAAAGTAAGAGAGACGTATATTGCTGAGGGCTGATATATATGGAGGAGTTGCATTGTTGAGGACCTTGATGGCTATATTATTATAGTATTTTTCTCAAGGATACTAGAAATATTAGAAGGGAGTACCACAGTTTCACAACAGTGTGAACTGGCAAAAGAGGTAGATTAATCTTTCATAGCATATAGGATGGTAGGTAGTCAAGGCAACTAGTCAAAGAGAATGCCAAGAGGAGGTTACAGTAGCCAGCAAAAATATAATAAGGGTTTTGAACAACAGTTTTGTTGTATCTTGGATGAAAAATTGTAAAATGCTGTCAGTGTTTTCAGGCTAAAACAGTATTTTTTTGTTAGTGAGAGCTGATGAATGTGGATGAGAGTAAACCTATCAGTTCAGTTTTATGAAGTGGCAGAATGACAACCAGCATTTATGTTGTAACTTGTAACAACAACGACAACAACAACAGTGATAGTAATAATGTAGAATTATTATTATATAATTTACCTTGTTTTCTGATGTATTCCTTTCTCTGAAATTCAGCTTCAGCCAATAGTGCCTTGAATGCTATAAAAAATCACAACAAATAATGTTATTTACAAATCAAACCTGCTGAATAAATATGTATCCAAAATGAGATATCATGCAAATTCTAACCCACTGTGTTCAACAAAATATATTTTGATCCAAATTATATTGTTGGCACTCTCATGTAGAAAATTTACATTAAAGGATTATAATAACAAATTTGGCATCCACAGTATACATCTACAGCATATCCTAAGGCACTTATGCTACAACTGTATTTGTTGAAATATTTATCATTGTCAGTTTGCCCCTCACTGTTTACATTTATCAAGTTCTTATTTCTACATTTTCTACAATCATATACTAAAAGATACAATGACAAATGTTTATTCCAGCCTTGCAGTGTTTTTTTTTCTCATGAATCACCTACTTGGGCTGTAATGTAGCAATCCGCTTATTATTTTTTTATTATTTGTAATATTCAACCTCATTTTTTTATACCACAGTCCGTACAATTGGAATGGAGCACAGGGGAGGGCTGGCCTGGGGGGCAGGGGGGCAATTGCCCCCTGGGCCAGTCATATGTCTGGGCTGGTGGGCAACTTCCTCTTTTTGCTGCAAATGTAGCTACAGTAGTGATACCACAGAGCTTACAATTGAACTGGAGCTACAATCCAAGTAGCATAACCCATTTATCTTGTATGTTATATAGTATCACTAGTGCAGCGTTACTTACACTGTAAATTCTGTAGCTGCACCAGTGTAACCCCATTTCAATTGTAAGCTCTGTGGTATTGCTTGCCTTACTTCACAACACTAACCCTTTGAGTGTCAGAGGGGTATGCCATGCATTGCGAAGCACTGCGTGGCATACCCCTCTGGCACTCAAAGGGTTAATGGACGTTTTAAAATTAACAAAAGAGGGTGGGCTGGGACAGAGGGCTGGAGCAATAGTAAAATAGGGCCACTTGATTGTAGCTGCCCTCCAGGCCACAAATTGCCAGCCCTCCCCTGATGGAGCATGTGAGATACCACAGAGCTTGCAGCTGAAATGGTGCTATACTAGAGATACCACATTGTTTGCATTATCACTAGTGCAGCTCCATTATTCACAGTTCAAAGGAAGCTGCACTAGTGTAGTGATACCTCAGAGCTTACAATTGACATAGAGAAACACTATTCATAACACCATAGAGCTTGTAATTGAGCTTAAGAGGAGTTTGAGACGAAGCGGAGAGGGGTATAAAAGGTGAAGAAATGCATGGAAAGGAAAAAAACAAAAGTGGGAAAAATAGGCAAGGGAGAGAAGTGTGAGGCACAGGGAGCAACATGGAAGACATGTGCAAGTATTTGTGTGTGTGTATGTATATGAGAAAAAAACAGAGATGGGAGAGGGCAATGTGGGGGGGGGGTAAACAAACAGAGAGTGAAGTGGGAAAGAGAGATAATGGGGTATAGGCATACCTGGGAACTCTCAGGGTTTGACCCTGAGACTCAGGGTTTTGACCCAAATCTCAGGGTCTCAGGGTGAAGGGCCTACTATATGAATTTCCCCAATTATATCTTTCCTTAGCCTCTAAACTGGTGCCATTAGTACCAGAAAGACAGTGGGAGATGTCCTGCTTGTTTTGATTGTGTTCAGGCAGTGAGTTATCCAAACTGTAGCATGTTAAAGGTCCCTCGCACACTGAACGGAGCACCTCAGTGTTAGAGCAAGCAGGCACCTATCGCATAAAATCTACATTATGGGAAGCTTTAAGGGTTAATATTTCAAAGATCTCAGGGTCAGCTCATCTTGAAAGTTCCCAGGTATGGGTATAGGAGAGAGAAAAAAGGCAAAGGAGGCAATGACCATACCTGGGAACTCTCCAGTTTTGCCCCGGAGACTCCGGATTTCAGACTGAATTACCGGGTCTCCGGGGCAATGTGTGGATTACCGGGTGCGCAGAGTTTAAATAGAAACTCTGCCCACTTGTGCTCAGTCCCGCCTGGTTCCTCCCACTCCCCGCCCTCTTAGATACATTTTGCAGGGGTTTTTTTGTCCCGCCCCCCCCTCTGCGACTAAGCCCCGCCCCTTTTATGACGCGAATCTCGTCATTTTCCCCCAGCTCGGCACTGACAGGGTTACCCTCCGGGTAGCCCTGTCTCAAAAGTTCCCAGGTATGGCAATTACACATTATAGTAACCTTTTGGGAGCCAGATGGGGTGTCCAAAATGCTTAACACCCTTCTGGCACTCAAAAGGGTTAAACAAGAACAAACCACAATCAAGCTACAATCCCTGCCTCCACCCCTATTAACTCTTTGAATGCTGGAGGAATGTGCAAAGCTTTGCACACCCCTCTGGCCATCAAAATGTAAAACAATACTCCTATGTAAACACAAAAGAATGTAACATCATATACAGTTACATGTTTATAACACGGAGTACACACAAGCAATATAAGAAGCAATTTCATTCCAGATATTAGAAGGCAGAAATCTTTATCAGATGTACGATATAATACAGTACACAGTGGGGGTTATGCACTAAGGTATGATAAAGAGGTGATAAAGTGGAGATGGCTTCTCCTGTGATATCACTTTTCCAGTTTATATGTTATGTTGTGCAGCCTATGCACTAAGATTTTTTTCTACTTTGGAGATCTTTGTCCACAGGCTCCATGGAATAACATAGGGATTGCAGTCAAATTCCTGTAGAAGTTAGTTCCACTTCATCACCTCTTTATCATGCCTTAATAACCCCCAATGACTCTGGATGTAACTGCTCCTGTATACCAATACTTTCTAAGCAGAAGGTTTCCTCATGCAGCCCAGTGTTCCCACAGACTAACACACTGCACTAACAGCAGTCCCATTACACTTCTATCAATCTGTGCATGCTAGCTTCTCTGTGTGAAAACTAAGTCTTTGTTTTGGCCATAACACATGAATATATATTTACCTCACAGAATTTTATGCAGAAGTATGCAACCTGAAGACTTACAGCTTTTGTTGGATTACAATTATCATTTTTATCCCCAGCTAATCCAAGAACAACTAAATATCCTAAATAATAATTTACTAAAAAGTTTGCAATGACGAAGTCATGCGCAGTAGGGACTGCCCGTGACGCGGCTGATACCTTCAGGTGCGTACAGAGAACTCCGGTCTGAATTTGGAGTGCCCTGCTCTGTGTCAGCTGCGGCACCAGCAGTCTCTACTGCGCATGACTGCACCGCAGCCGCCTGGCACATGGGCTTTTCAACTACTATTAAATAAGTAAATTATCTTACCATCACCAATAAGGACCAATGAAGACTGATTCTTTGCTTTTCCATCTTGGATCTGAACTGTGTAAGTGCCCTCGTTTTCAATTGTGAACCTATCCATAACCATCTCAATAGTTCCAGTGGATTTATCAAACTTAATCCTGTGACTCTATAAAATCATAAACATAAAATATGGTTTAAATGCCAATAGTAAACAGATTTGCAATAAATCTTCCTCGATTGCAATATTGAATGTTAGTAGTTTGTAAGAGAAAGGACGATGTTGAGAAACTTTCCTTTAAATGCTTATTCTACTGGTTTGAAATACATCTGATATTTTTGCAGTTATGGTATTAAGACTATACATGGTAGCAGATATGTATCATGATAAATGCTGTTAAGAGCACCTATGGGACTGATTTTAGTTGCAGGTGACACATTTATCACCAGATTTCATGTAAAAAATATGTTTTGTAATTGTATCTTCTGCAATTGAATGTGGCTGTTTTTTTATTACAGTTGGTAAGTTTATCACTAGATTTTATCTCACAGATTGGTGCTACCAATAGAAGGGGTTTAGGAAATATTTTAGCAATTTTGGTATTTGGATGACAATTTTATAATAGTTATAATGGAGTATATGTATAAAGACAAAAGTAGAGTAAGCTTGGAGGTAGTCCAGTTGCACCACAGGGATCAAACATAAATTCAATGTGATTTCAACTCATTCAGTGCTAGAGAGGTCTCCAATGAATTGTTGTGTCAGGACAACAACTTGCCTGACATACTTTCTAAGAAATACTCTCTTATGGTCTGCCTTTTATTCACATTGAAACAGCATGGCTACACTTTAAACAAAGGTCCCCACGGGCATAAATCTGTGGTGATAAGACTTAATCACCACTCACCCACTGCTCACAGGGCACTGTTTAGTGCTTGCCTTTATGAATGATCTTCTCTCTTACACTTGATTCACTGAAGATTCAGGAATTAGAGCAGTTAAAGAAATTGTGAACCTGTCATGCCTACAAGAATTAGCTAATTTTATAGGGGAGAACATAGGAATCCTAGTAAATATGAGATGTGCTATTTTTTCTGCAATAGATAAAACCAGAGCTTTTAAATATCATCTTTGTTTGACCATCTTTCTCTTTTATGTGGGCGCTGACATTTTGGGCTCAGCTTCCTCACTCAATACTCCTGGTGACCTTACCCAGTGGCTTTTTTTGCCCAATTTGGAGCAGCTCAAGTTACACAATGTCCTGCAGATTCACACGCAGAAGTGAGTTCATCACTGTTTCATGCATGAAGAGTTATTAGGACCCTTTGTTATGTCACACAAACGGAAAATATATTATACACTACTTGTCACCACACTGAAATATATTCTTGTGTGGATTAAAAAAAAAGTGTTATAGCCATCTGGAAGTCTACCTGCACTATTAACTGTGCAATTAATTGTGAGAGAGAATGACTAGTCTTATCTAGGAAATATAGGAGGGAATGTAAAGAACTGCAATATCAGCATTAACTCAAGTATAATATTTCAATGGAATGAAAGACGGAATCAAGGGTGATATCACAAGAAGTACGTTGAATCATTAAAAAAATCTTAAATCTATTCATTGCAAAGAAAAATTAAAAGCACAAGTAAATGTAAAATGTAATGTATTTTTCTAATAGTATCACTTTTATTCTGCATGGCAAGTTCTCATTTATTAATATTTAGTTCACTAGATAAAACACAATAGGACATATGACTAAGGACTATAGTTGAGGAATTTCGAGACACAGCAACTAAGCCATCAGTATCAAATGAACATTCTCATTGACTAAAATGACACTTTTAATCTCTTGGATGATAGAGGATCGCCAATACTATTGTGCATCTCTTTTGTCATAGAATTGCTCTACCTTTGCCTTTATACACATATACTAATGTTTCTGTGGGATTAATCCTCCTTTTATCAAGAAAGGAGTTTTATGTCCCTGCAAATTACTGCCTATTGAGTACTCTCTTCATCTGAATTAGGGCTTGTTTAGACAAGCCACTGATTATGCCAGTGGTGCTGTCACGTTCCATTACCCGATGAAGTTTACTTAAGTTGCTGTGCATATTCCTGTTGATCCTATTATTGGAAGTTGTAACTAATGGTGAAACCATATTTGTATCAGCCATACATGATTGGCTAGCATCCACATGTGTCAGTTAGTTAGTAATTCAACTGTACAATGAACATGGCAGTTTTATAGGTCTTTGTAAAGATCAGTGCTGATGCAAAATTAGTATGTTCTGTAATGAACACAGTCAAGTTGTAGTGTGCTGTGTTCAGGTAAGGAATAGGTGAATATGTGAATAGCGTAACCAGCCTCCATGTTATGTTCTGCACCGGTGATCTTGTACAGACATCAGCATTGTGTTTATTACCCTCACAAAAACATAGCCTAAGTAAAACTAGAATGGTACAACCATAATAATCTATTTATTGAACAGAGAGATTAGAAGCTTCCTACTGCTGCCACTTGACTTTCTGCTCTAATGTATCAACAAATAGCAAATATCATTCAACAGATCCCCCTGTCTGTAATTAGGACACCTTGAGTTATAACCTTCACAGGCTAAATGTACTTTCTATAAATTTACCAAGTTTGTGATTTCTTCAAAATCACAAATATCATGGCAGGTCTATAGCATCAAGAAGCTGTTTTTTATAATTCATCAGGCTTCAGCTGGTATAACCTTATAAATGGGTTTTTGCATATAAAATGTTACAGTAATGTAGGGGCATTGCTAAAAATGGCTGAGGGAACTTGGTACCCTGTTCGTATGCCTGTTTGTTATGTGATGGTGCCAATTCCCCTACTAGTAATGGTTCAGTTGGACTGCACAGTGCCCTAATAATGTATGTGGTTGGCCCAAGCTCATGGTATTTTAGGAACCTAGCTACTCTTCTGCAATTTTGTTTTATGTATAATTATGTACAGTAAATATTTGAATTCAGAAGAAAAGTGGGATTTGGTAATTTAGATTAATTTACAGGAAATGTTTAGACTTATTATGTTGTTCGAAATCATTGTAATATATTTGGGTACAAGGGTATTTAATGAATCTTAAATACAAATGATATCTATAGGAATAAGTGTCCATTAATTTATTTAGTAGAATGACTTAACTAGGCATCTACACTAAGCTGACCAGACCTTCCCTTTAGCCTAGGACACTTAGGAAATAGGCATATTTCAGGACTGCACAGAAATCAAATGAGCTTTCCTGTATACATTTTTCATAAGTGTCCCCAGTTAAAGATGAGGTCTGGTCACCCTAATATCTACACTTCATACAATAGTCTGGTATATCTATATATGTATATACGTTTGTGTATTGAAAGTTGATTGCTGGTCTTTAATTCTATGGTCCTCTTAATTACGGTAACTGTGCAGAATAATGATTTGGATTGTATTTCTACATGTAGAACTACTACTCAAGGAAATTCTTCTCATAAAAAATTAAAAGGCACTTTTTCCTGTAGGTATAGTTTCAATTTAAAACTGCATTTGGCTGCATTTTACTACCTATATGTTTCAATTACAGGATATTTTGTTTTGCTGTTCCTGAATAATATATGTACATAGAGACATTCAAAAATCTTTTAATAAGTGATTAAAATGTACATACCTCACTGTCTTTAACTTCCATATCATTCACAACAAATCTATAGCTTGCCTCAGGAGACAAACTTGGAGCTTCAATCCAGAAACGAACCTTTCCTCTTTCTAGTATCTCATATGCTAATTCAGACTTCAGTGGAATAGCTATAAGAAATAAAACCATGATGTTCTTTTGGAGTTCAAAAATTTAGATTTACTTACAGATTTGTGAACAGGTTCCTATTCCATTTCATTCTTATAAAAATTATGCAGTCAGGTAATATTCATTGTTTGTGAAATTCTAATATCAAAGCTAAAATATTTATATAAATATGTAATTAAACATAAGATGTTATAAAATGTGATTATGTTGTTGAACAATTAACTAAGTACTGAAAATTGTGAATACTTTTTACAAAAATGTTATCAAATTAAACATTTATTTAGTGCTACATATCCACATGTCTAGTTTGGATCTTTTTCATCATATATAGTTATTATGGATATATGTTTTCTCCCTTAAAATAATATATTATTATTCAGCACTTTACATTTGAGAAAAAAATTGTAGTTTTGCGTTCTATTTTTTTAACTTCTTATCTGAAATATTGTACACCCACACAGAACAGCACAACACAAAAGTCAGTTATACTTACTGGGATTTTTTATTTCATGGCTTAAAGTCATCAGACGTTCAAGTTCTAGGGAATAAGAATGGAAATTGAATGATTAGTTTCTAGTCATCCATTATTACAAAGCTCTAGATACTGTATTTTTCTAAGTGAGTTAACTCTTGAAGGATTTTTCACAAAGTAAATGATAAATAAATGAAATATTTTATTTTTGTATGATTTGTTAATTTCTGATAATGAATACTCATCCACATTATTTGCTGTAACCATAACCAATAAACAGAATAATATAATATGTAATAAAATAAATATATCTTTTTATGGGATGTGCACCAACTGCCATTTTATGTTTAGTAGATTACCTATATGTATGCCACTGCCTATGTTATATTGTTTATATATATATATATATATATATATATATGTATAATATAAATTGCTAGGCTGCGAAGCTTCATGTGTGCATAGCCGCACATGTGCAGTAGAGACTGCCGGAACGATGCAGTCATGCACAGTAGAGACTGGCCGAACGCTCTGATCCGGAGCGGGGCACTCTGAACTGCTCACCTTCTGTCTCTGCTTCCAGTTCTGGGGCAGCAGCAGAGGCCACTGGGTGGAACTTTAGCCAATGTACACAGGCTTTACTACTAGTATATACATTTTATATATATATATATATATATATATATATATATATATATACATATATATACACACACACAACAATTGTAAAATTTGCTTTAACATTTTTTTGATATTTGCAAGGAGAGCTTACTTTTAAATTTAATATATAATATTATGAAAGCCTGTCAAGTATATTCCATCTTTTCATATCAGGCTCCATGCATTTCTAATAAAAAAAAACAAGTAATTTCCCTTGTGGTGACTTTTGTGTTTGTGTCAGATTACTGAAAAATGAAATATTCTTACCATCTGAATCCATAACAAAACTAGATGAAATTCCATCTGTATCACTAACCGACACGGAGTAGGTTCCCAAATCCTCTTTGTCTGGATTTTTAAAGTATAATTTTGAGCTAAAATATTTTTAAAAAAGTGCAAAGAAAAGGGATAAGTAAGGAAAACATAAGTCAGTGTCTGTAAAACATAACACAAAGATTTAGCAGATTGAGTATTATAGTATGCATTACATTTGTGTAACCTATTGTGAATCTAGGTCTTAAAGTGTATTGATGATGCTAAAATGTCTCACCCCTCTCCCTCTAGGGGGTAGTATTACAGGAAAGATATTATTCTGGTTGAATTAAAATTATTCTTGCAATATCCAGTTCTACTAAGTAGGCATTTTGATAAGCAAGACTTCTGTATAAGCTTATATAGCATCCTATCTACTGATTGGAGGGTTTTTCTCCACAGGTCATTCAGCCTTAAAGGGATAGTAATACTTCGTTTTAACTTTATTTTATTTTGTAGGCATTAAAAAAACATGAAGAATTATATAAGTCTTATCTCTCAATCCTTTATGGTTTATGAGATATTCACAAGCAAAGTTTCCCCTCCCCGCCCCTTTTACCTAGTGTACGCCATCTCTTCTCAGATGTGGATCAGGTTGTATGACCAGACAGATAACAGAAGGGGACAATTTTCTTTGTATGAAAACAATGAAAGCCCTTCCCCCCTTGACAAGTTTTTCAGCTTTTTCCCTTATCTTAATTGAAGATTGTCCCTCTCTGCAGTCTACCTGGGCATCTCCCTTCTGATCTGGTTGAACAGGGGGGGGATACTTTGTTTGTGAATATCTCTTAAACCATAAAGGTTTGAGAGATAAGACTTATATCATTCTTCATGTTTTTTTAATGCCTACAAAATAAAATAAAGTTAAAACGAAGTATTACTATCCCTTTAATTTTATATGAACCTCAGAGTCTCTGCATCTCCTTTTTTCAATTGAAGATTCTCTAAAACAAACCTTATTCTTATCATACTTCCTATGCTACTTATCCCACAAATCTGAACAATGATATTGTGGAAAATCCCTACCTCCCAAAAGTTGAACCTAACTTTTAAGCATATTAATTAAACTTTGTGGCTATATAGGATTTAGAAACCTGATCCTTGTCAAAATTTCCTCCTGTAGCATGCAGAGTGGGATCCAAAATTATAGAACCTAAATTGAGCTTTGGGACAGTCCCCACTGAAAGGAGAAGTAACATATTCTAATAATTACCCCCACTCTAAACTTACTATGCACAAAACGTCCTACTGCCCCCTATGAATTTTGTTCTTGTGCCTTTGTTAAGCAGATATTTTTGGTCCATCATGGATGCTATGTCAATGGAGGCAGACATGACAGCTGCTGGCATTTTCTCCAAACTGAAGTAGGCAGAAAGCATGAACCTAATTAACCATTTAAGGACCAGAGGGATGAGCAACGCATTGTGAAGCAATGAGCTGCAAACGTCTCTGGTGCTTAAAGGAACAATAAACTTTTTTGAAAAAATATATATTGTATGGCTTTTCCCACTGAGTAAAATAAGGGTACTCCCACTTGGGAGATGCTTGTTTCCAGAGTTATTGAAGTTTAACCCCCTGTTTTTTTTACATTATTAGTGCCCCCAAATTCCAATTAATTATTTTGTTACATTCTATTTGAGAGGAAAGTCAATGACAAACAGTTCTCCATAGAATGTGACAGAAAATGCTGAGTCATTTCCTGTCAGTTAGAACTATCAAGAAGTAAATGCATAGTATTATTTGAACTGTTATAACTCTTGAATAAAACAGCTGACAGTGGTGGGGGTACCCTTGTTTTTACTCAGCGGGAAAAGCTCTGTAACATATAGGTTTTCATTTTTAAAAATGTAGCGCTCCGTTAAAGTATTAAGATTACCATGTGTGGGGTCGTAGTTTAGGTTGTGGGGTCCTGCTAGCCGCTGTCATGTCTGCCTCCATGGACAGGGTACCCAAGACTGGTTTTTTATGTTATCTCTTGAGAAAGGCACAAGTGTAAAACTAATAGGGGTCATTAGGACTTTATGGTCATAGTAAAGTAGACGGGATTACCATGGTGGTGTTCTTTTCACGTGTATCAGGATAATGCTTGATAGCAATGTTTGTTAAATATAAAGTGCTTATGAGAATATAGTATTCAGTTTGTTCTTCTATGTACTATGAGTCTCTGTTATAGGTTAACATTTGGATGCTAGAGAGTTCTCCAGTGCATTGCTCATCAACATGTCAGAGACCTCTCTAGGATCCAGCAAGTTAATAAACCTTTGATTGATTACATATGAATGATAAATCAATCCAATAACCCAGCAGCATGGTGTATACTCTGACATAGTAAAATACTTGATGAGGCTGAAAAAGACATGTGTGCATTAAGTACAACCCATGCCACATTATCCTTGTCTGTTGATCCAGAGGAAGGCAAAAAAAATGATTGATGTAATTTTTAATTAAGCCCCAATTGGTTACAAAAAATCCTTTATGACTCCAAAGGGTAGTCGGACATTTCATCGGACCAACTTCCTATTTGCTTTGAGACCAACTGACATAATACACAATATTGTTCTGAGCTGGAAAGGCATCCATTACTTTTTTAATGAGTAGACCATGCGCTATCACCACTCTGAAGTTACATTTATGCAGAAAGTCTTCCAAGCAAAGTAAAATTGTGACCATGTAATATGTCAAACATACTTTTCTCCAATTGATTCTGCTTTGAATTTCTGTTCATCATCAAGTTCTTCATAAGCTTTGCACCATGTAAACTGAGATGCTTCAGACACTTCAGAGCAATTGTAAGCAAGATAAATGTTGCCTTCTTCATCCACTCCTGAAGTGATCTCCTTTACACCTGTCATTTAAAAAAAAAAGCATGTTTAAAATAATATTTGTGGTGGTATAAGCAGTTTAAAACTGTGCACCTGAAGAAGCTTCCATATTATTGGAAAGTGTGAATTTTATCTACTTGTGACACGTTAACCTTAAAGACCAGAGAGATGCAGGACACAAAGGGTTAATGTATCTCACAACCTGCAATAGGGATATGAACGCTAAAAGTTAGGGCTCACAAGTTTGGCATTTCAGGTGCATCAATCCACTTGTCAGACTTCAAAGCCCAAATGGAATCAATGGGTTGTTTTTAGATTATATGTATGATTTAGTTCCTTTGCCCCATAATTTTTCCATGTACACTTTTATACATTACTTTTTTGACCAAACATCCCCAAGTTACACCTATAAGAAGTTCGTATTTACACCTAATGAGACGTGTCAAAACACGAATTGGAACAATAATGAGGAAAATAAGCGCATCATAGAGGACACATACACATTTCCATTGCCTTAAAGGGTAGCTATCATCTGATAACTTCCCTGTAGGCAGATCTGCTCCCAAAAAGCCTGAGATTCCATTCAACAATTATAGAAATACTTTTTTTAGCCTTTTTTTTATTGCTCTGTATCTTTGGCACATCAGAATATATAGAAAAATTACCCCAAAAAATTGCAAGCAGCCATTATTCTATGATATTCCAGCAGAATGTAAGGCTCCCTTTTGCAGCCAGAGAGGCTCAGGCCTCTCAAGACTGAGAAGAAGGTCTCTTCAGGTGCAAACAGCTCCCCAGTTTCCCCGCTGCACCACACTCTCTACACTCACCTAAGACCCCTTATTCCCTCTGTACAACATGTTGCAAACTCACTTGCAATGGAGTAAATAACTGTAAAATACCCACAATAACTACATCACCCTCTCATTGCAGGACTATCTGGGAACATGTCTTATTGGGAGACACACCAGCAGCACATCAGAAGTATGATGACTAGCAGAAGTAGAAGCAATCCCTAAAAGTACCAAGGGACACTACAACACCTGTTATGTAGATGTCTCAGAGAGAGAGAGAGATAGAGAGACATAATTTTCTTCAGTTACAATAACACTGCTGTTTCCTATTGCTGTTGTGCAAAGGCAAAGCATGGAAGAGGTGACACAGGGTTAGCTGGAGGTGACAAAAGTCCTAGAGTCCCCACACTTGCTTTCACTACCACCTCTAGTCATGATTATAACATAATTAAGCTACACTGGTCTTCTTCTATGTCATGCCAACCCACACTTAACTGAGTTCTTAGACAGTAGTCAAAAATAATGCAAAACTACACCTGTGGAATACCAAATTTACCAAAATGTTGGCAGTAAACCTTTTCTTTTATTGAAAACAGTGGATTTAAAGAACTCATATCATGTTTTTCACCACTTTGGAATATTCCTAGTCACAATTATTATTCAATGAAGTCTGGGTAGTAGAAACAGTAGGTTATTGTCACGGGCAAAGGACTGAAAGCCCTCCTCTGACCACATCTGTAAAACTGGGAATGTTGGGAACCAGGGCCAGTGCAAGGATTTTTGTATACATAGGCGAAGGTGCATTTTGATGCCCCCCCTCCAGCCCAGGACACAATCCCCTGCCGCCCTCGACCTTGCCACAATCCCCTGCCCCACCCACATATTCACCTCCACACTCTCCCCACCTCCACATTGCCCACACTGTCCACCTCCACATACTGTCCACACTGGCCACCTCACCCTAAACACACACTCTCTCTCTCTAACTAAGCACACACTCTCTCTCTCTCTCTCTCTCTCTCAGACTAAGCACACTCTCTCTCTCTCTCTCTCTCTCTCTCAGACTAAGCACACACTCTCTCCCTCAGACTAAGCATACACACTACCAGGCAGCTTACATTGGGTGCTTAATTTGTCAGATCATCACATTATATACATTTAATAGTTGTATGTATATACATGTATATATATATATATATATATATATATATATATATATATATACATAATGTACTCAGCCTGGGGATCCCAGGTTGTGGACAGGGACAGCACACATCAGCAATTCTTCAGATAAATGTTTCTTTTATTCACATACTACTTCACATCAGAGCCAAACATTTTAGGTCTCTCATCGGACCTTCATCAGGGCAAATGGCTTACTAGCAGAACAATCCCATATATATACACAAATACAAGGACTGACTCACCTATCCCCGCCCAAACCACCGCTGGAATGCAAGAGAAGTATCATTCCCCGGCGTTCAACGGGGATGGTGATGTCATCAAAGACACTCGGCCTGTTACCTAGTAACCGGCATCCAAAACACAAACAACGGCTGGAGGCAGCAACAATGAGCGACATGAACAGTCTTATGAGAAGGAATAGCTTAGAGGCAGTTAGAAGGATCATAAACAAAAGTAAATAAAATGGAAAAAAATAAACAAATTAAAAAATAAAAAATGAAAGATAAAAAACAAGACACAAAATAAAAAGACAGAAAGTTCAGTTAAGCGCCTAGCTCATGTCCCACAGAGCCGCCTTTTATATAATGGGAGAAATTATTTGGAGAAGTCCATCCTTACAGCATCACATGTAAATAAGTGGTTAGCTGCCTAGCTCTTGTCCCATAGAGCCACCAAATTATATACCACTGTAATACTAGTCAGCGTGTTTATTTTGGGTACCCATATTAGGAGGAGTTCTTGATGAGGTCCATCCATGCAATACAACATTAACATCCCAGGACCCATAACTATTATATCAATGTAGGGAATACCCAGCGGTTGGGGATTTGCTAAGATGTCTAGGTGCCTAACACCCATGTCCGGTGTTTGCCAAGAGTGACATCATTCAATCAATCACATACTGCTTATAAAAAGCACGTAAAGGATAGTTCATGGTTCAAGCCCTTCTGATGGATAGTATCAAAATCAAAGATAAATCTTGCTTATTGTTGAATTAACAATTTGTGGAGATCTCCTCCTCTTGTCGGTTTGGGTACCATATAAATTGGTATAAACGAAAATTCTGTTAACTTATGCTGTCATAATTGAAAATGCCTGGCCACCGACTGACATGGAAAGTCTTTGGTATCCATTCTGCCTTCTATTGCTTTTTTAATGGCTGATTTGTGGTTATTTATCCTCTCTTTTAGCATGGTAGTAGTCTTGCCTACATATATCAAATTACATGGGCATTTGATAATGTAAACCACATAACGGCTTTCACAGTTCATAAATTCCTTAATGTCCATCAGTTTCCCTGTACATGGGTGCATGTATTGCTTGCCCGTCATAATGTTACCACAGTTGGAACATCCCCTACATTTATATACCCCCATGGGGCGTGCTAACCATTGGATAGACTTAGTGTATGTCTGAACCAGGTCTCCCTTATTTAAAATATCACCCAGATTCCTCCCCCTACGGTAGCAAAATAGAGGGGGATTTTGAAACAAATGGCCAATTTTGGCATCCCCACTAAGTATGTGCCAATTTTTTTGTATGACTCTCTTTATGTCACCAGACGCCCCAGTGTATTGAGACTATATGCAAAATCTGTCAATTTTTTCTCTGTTCTCTGTGCAATTCATCTCGGTTCAATGTTAATGCACGTTGAAGTGCAGACAATACTTCTGTCCTGGAGTATCCTCTTTCTAGAAATCTCTGCTGCATGATCAGTAAGCCTTTTTTACGTTCCTCAATATCTGTGGTGGTCCGCACCACCCTTACCATTTGATAATATGGAACACCTTGTTTCAGTGGCAATGGATGATGACTCCTGGCATGCAGCAGAGTATTTCTGTCAGTTGGTTTGTGGTAAATCTTAGTAAAGATCTTACCTTCTTCCCTATAGATAGTCATGTCCAGAAATGCAATACTCATCATGTCAAAAGTTAATGTGAACCGTATCGTCGATTCCAAATTATTGAGGTAATCCACAAACTGCCTCAATAAATCAGAGCCACTATATATAGATATATATATATATATCTATATATATAAAAGAATAAGCCTCATTGCATAATTTATGTCTCCTCAGAAAAGAAACTCACATTGAACAGAATGTCTCATTACATAATTTATGTCTCATTAGGAGACACAACTCCCATTGGGTGATTCAATGGGGACTTTACTGCTCCCATTGGGTGATTCAATGAGGGCATGTTTATCATACAGGGAGTTGGCCCGCCCCCTCCAGCCCGCCCACCACTATCCAACTGACAAAAAAAAATATAGCTGCCACTCGCTCCTGAAGTAGGGGATATCAATAACTTCTCCTGGTACACACACACACACACTCAGGATCATGACCCCACAAACACACTGTTTCACCTCCCACAGATAATTGTAACCCTCCATACACTCTGTTTCAGTAGGAGGGTGTAATGTTTCCATAAAATACAAACACTCAGGGATAAACTTAATAGCAACTCTTTTATTTAACGCTTTTCATCTCTTCAGTCACCTCACTAACTGTTTTCAACTGTCACTCCTCCACTTCCTGCTTCCTGATTCCCACCCTTTCTCCTTAAAGGGAGAGAGATGCTTTGCTGTATGTTACAGAGGGCAAGCCTCAAACACCACTTTCTATTTGTTCCCTCAGCATATTGCTACGCTGCCTCAGCTGAAGAGCCACCCAGGGCCGGCCCAACACATTGTGCTGCCTGGGTCCAAGGATGAAATGCTGCCCCCCCCAAACTACACCCACCAAAACACGCCCATATGGCTGTGCTAAGCAAATTTAACCCTTTGAATGCAGGGGTATGCAGTGCATTGCAATGCTCTTCATACCCCTCTGGCACACTAAGGGTTAAGCCCCAGGTCTTTCAAAGCCAACCAACTCCCCTGGTTACATTCCCTGTGTAGTTAGTATAATGTGAAGACAAATGGAAGAACTGCACATTTTAGATGATATTTTAAAACTGTCCATTTTTTTTTGCAATTGCAGCAGTGTTAGATAGCAGTCTTTCACATAGGACACCACTTTAACCCTTTCATAACCAGGGATGTCTGCTCCTGTACTCAAAGGGTTAGAATTTTCTGCTCCTGTACTCAAAGGGTTATAAAATCTAACCGTACAGGAGCAGACATCCCTGGTTATGAAATTGTTAAAGTGGTGTCCTGTGTGAAAGATTGCTATCTAACTCTTCTGCAGATGTAAAAAATGGACAGTTATAAAATACCATCTGTCTGTCTCCCCCATGTCTCTCCCTCCATGCCACCCATGTCTCTTTCTCTCCCTCCCTCCATGCTACCCTTGTCTCTCTCTCTCTCTCTCTCCCTCCATGCCACCCATGTCTCTCTCTCTCTCCCTCCATGCCACCCATGTCTCTCTCTCTCTCCCTCCATGCCACCCATGTCTCTCTCTCTCTCCCTCCCTCCATGCCACCCATGTCTCTCTCTCTCTCCCTCCATGCCACCCATGTCTCTCTCTCTCTCCCTCCATGCCACCCATGTCTCTCTCTCTCCCTCCCTCCATGCCACCCATGTCTCTCTCTCTCCCTCCCTCCATGCCACCCATGTCTCTATCTCTCCCTCCCACCATGCCACCCACGTCTCTCTCTCCCTCCCCCCATGCCACCCATGTCTCTCTCTCCCTCCATGCTACCCATGTCTCTCTCTTCTTCCCTCCATGCCACCCATATCTCTCTCTTCCTCCCTCCATGCCACCCATGTCTCTCTCTTCCTCCCTCCATGCCACCCATGTCTCTCTCTTCCTCCCTCCATGCCACCCATGTCTGTCTCTCTCTCTCTCCCTCCATGCCACCCATGTCTCTCTCTCTCTCTCCCTCTATGCCACTCATGTCTCTCTCTCTCTCCCCCTCCATGCCACCCATGTCTCTCTCTCTCCCTCCATGCCACCCATGTCTCTCTCTCTCCCTCCATGCCACCCATGTCTCTCTCTCTCCCTCCATGCCACCCATGTCTGTCTCTCTCTCCCTCCCTCCATCCCACCCATGTCTGTCTCTTTCTTCACCTTGTCATATATGTGTCTCTCCTCTCCCCATGTGTCTCTTTGCCATGTATCTTCTCCTCTTTTGTCTTTCTCTCCTCAATGTCTGTCTGTCTCTCTCCTCTTCCAACCTCTGTCTGTCTCTCTTCTCCCTCCATATGCCACAACCAGTTTGCCCATTAAATATGCCACTGCCAGATGCCCATTAAAACATGCCCCAGCACCCATATTGCTGACCCAGGACTTACCTCAGCACCCCAGAACATGCCCCATTGCCCACTCAGGACTTACCCCAGCACCCAAGGACATATCCCACTGCCCATCCAGTACTTACCCCAGCACCCCAGGACATGCCCCATTGCCCACCCATGACTTACCCCAGCACCCCAGGACATGCCCCATTGCCCACCCAGGACTTATCCCCGCCAGCACCCACAGTTGTCCAGCTCCATGGTGTCTAATGGCAGGCAGCTTGATCCTCCCATACTGCCTCTCGCACTCCCCACGTGGTCTGATGTCTGAGCGCCAGCAGGTCACATGAGTCCCGGGGCTCTGACCTCAGTACAGCGTGGGGAGCGAGACAGGCAACATGGGAGGATGTCTATGCGCAAGCTGACAGCCCGCCCGCAGAGTGGCTGTTAAGTCAGTGCCTCTGCCGGCAAGCTTTTTTTATTTTTTGCAGGAGACACCCTGCCAAGCTCAGCTGAGGCTGAGCCAGACTAATCACTGTCACAGCAGGCGCGCCACTCGCAGAAGGGAGTCAAAACTCTTTGTCCTGTGCCGTGTGGACACAGACCTGGCGCTGGCTGACATACAGTGGGCGGCAAATTGCTCCCCAGTCAAAGTGCTGCCTGGGTCCATGGACCCCCCGGGACCCATGTTAGGGCCGTCCCTGGAGCCACCGTGTGCTATATTGCTATGTTACCATAACTTAACCCTTTGAGTGCCAGCTTTGCTATGCGTTGTGTACCTCTGTGACACTCAAAGGGTTAAGTAAGGAGGAGTTACTGCTTCCATTGGGTGATTCAATGGGGGAGTGATTTAAATCATGCAGGGAGTTGGCCTGCCCCCACTATCCAGCCCGCCCTCCACTGTCCAAGTAACTGAAAAAACAAAATGGCTGCCACTCGCTCCTACACCACAGACACAAACACATCAGACAAAAAAAACACACACACTCATACTGTCACTCACACTCTCACACACACACACACACTCATACTGTCACTCATACTCTCACACACACTCTCTCACTCACGCACACTCTCTCTCACACTCTCTCTCTCTCACATTCTCTCTCTTTCACAATCACACACACTCACACAATCACACACACTAACACATGCAATCACTCACACGCAATCACTTACTCTCACACGCACTCACTTACTCACACCCCAGGAGCCAGCACGATCCACCTTCCGCCATAGTCTCACTCACACTCACTCACACCCCGGGAGCCAGCACGATCCACCTTCTACCATAGTATAATTACCACATGCATTTCAGCTACATGAATGAATGACACTCACTCACACACACTCACACTCACTCACTCACACCCCGGGAGCCAGCACGATCCACCTTCCACCATAGTATGTGCAATTACCACATGCATTTCAACTATATGAATGAATGCCACAGTGGAGGCATAAGTACAAACACACACACACCCCCTTATGACTCACTTCTGTCTGTGTGTTCCTCACTGTGTGTGTTGCATGTCTGTATCACACTCTATGTGTCTGCATGTTGTGCATTGTATGTATGTGTGTATGACTGTGTCGCTCTTTATGCCTCTCAGTATATGCGTATGCACTTGTGTGTGTGTCTCTATGTGTGTTTGTCTTGCATCCATGTGTGTGCATTAATTCCCTAGATATCCTGACGGGCAACGCCGTCCCACATTGCTAGTATATATATATATATATATATATAAAAATGGAACTAAATCTCTCTTCTGATGATTTTGGTCAAAAATGTACTTGTCATACAAGTATTACATCATATATGATGTACACCTCTGTAAACTACAAGGAAACATTCTGAGCTGAATAAGTACACTGAATGAATATCAGAATTAATTAAATAAAGGTATGTCAATTCTGATTCAGTACTCAAAAAGGCCTAAACCAACCTGAGGAAAAGTTGCACCACTTTTTTCAGTCTGTATCTGTATGACATTTCATATTTAATTATATAATTTATGTCACGGGAACCACCGGGCCCTTGGCTTCTGGAGGGGCCTGGGGGCCAGCCCCCTTCCTACAGACTATGGACTCTATGCATGGGGAAGTGGCTTTCCAAGCTTCCGTGCCTCCTCCTGGGTCTATGTTACCCTGTGCTGCTTGATGGGCACAGGGTGTCACAGAAAAGGACTGCTCTTGGACTTATTGGGGGAATCAGCACAGGGACATGTGGTGACGTTCACCTCCGGGACTATACCATTTGAAATGTTGAACACTGTGTTGTACATTGTGTGACATGGGGTAATTGTGTGACATGGTGTAGTACTGTGGGTCCTATGGAGGGATTTGATATTCGAGAGCTAGAATGCAGAGATAATGGGGGTTGGTTGTTGCTTTCAGTATACTCCAGGTCTGTGCTAAGGAATGTTAATTGATTCCTGCTGTGCTTCCTTGACCAATCAGAGGAGATTATTTATGAGCCAGTTAAAGGGATAGTAATACTTCGTTTTAACTTTATTTTATTTTGTAGGCATTAAAAAAACATGAAGAATGATATAAGTCTTATCTCTCAAACCTTTATGGTTTATGAGATATTCACAAGCAAAGTTTCCCCCTCCCACCCCTTTTACCTAGTGTAAGCAATCTCTTCTCAGATGTGGAATACAGTCCATAGACTGGACAGATAACAGAAGGGGACACTCTTATTCCTATGAAAACAATGAAATCCCTGCCCCCCTTGACAAGCTTTTCAGGTTTTTCCCTTATCTTAATTGAAGATTGTCCCTCTCTGCAGTCTACCTGGGCACCTCCCTTCTGCTCAAGCTGAACAGTGTGACATCAGTAAAAGGGGAGGGAGGGGGACACTTTGTCATTGAATTACTCTGGAACTACACCTCTGACAGAATTGAAATAACACTCTCCAAAGTCCACATACTATGATGATTAATTAGAGCTGTTTTTATTATGAAACATTACTATCCCTTTAATAGTGTATTTTTCAAGTCCTAATCTGCATTCTTATCTTGATAAGGGTGTTGGTGGCTGATTGGTCAAGAGTAGAAACACTGTACCAAATCCTAGTTTGCATGTTAATCTTGATAACAGTCTCTGTAAGTGGATATAAGCTGTGTGTTCCATGCAATAAAGGGAACTGATTCTAAAGCAATAAACTAGTCCTGCCTGGTGATTGTGGAAAATTGTGATGTTCCAGCAGAGCAGCCTTGCTCAGGATTGAAGGAAGCAGCGACTGATGGGGACACCCAGACGGGGGGTCCACTGGTACCGTCACAATTTACCTCCATGCAATGGTGTTTTTCAACAAAACAGTTGTATGTTGCTCTTTTAACCCACATGTCACTGCACTATTATACTGATATTTTATAAATAACTGATATTTTGTAAATACTGGCAGAAAGCTTGTGTTCCTTTCTTCTGGGACAGATGCACTAAGGTGTAAAAAAGAGGTGATAAAGCAGAGATTACTTCTCTAGTGATATCATTTCTCCAATTCCTGTTATTCTATGGAGTCAATGCACTAAGATTTCTTTAACATTGGAGATCTTGGTGCACTGGGCCCAACAGAATAACACAGGAACTGGAGAAGTGATATCACTGGAGAAGTCATCTCCACTGTATTAACTCTTGTCTTAGTGCTATACGCCCCTGGAGCACTAGCACCACACACTGTCTTTTTGCTAAATCAGCACTTTAATTCACAGCACTTGACACCTTCATACCCTGATGTCTGTGTCCTGTTATCTGTTTACACTGTAATCTCCTTGAAACAGGGACATCTTTCCGATTGTTTCTATGACTGCAACACTTATTTTATTCCCATTTAGTTATTGTAACATAATACTGTTTGCACCATATAAATAAAGATATAAACACACAATACCTGGCCTTGACTGTACAAGAACTGGTTCTGAAACATCAGAAGGTTTACCAGTTCCAGATGCATTCACAGCAAGGATTTGGAAAACATATGTTTTTCCTTCTTCTAAATCCTTGACCTAGAAAAATATAAATACAACACAAATAAGTATTAGAAATGCTACACTCATGAAAACTCATTTATTTATGATGTACACACATTGCGGTTCATGTCCTAAGTAGAACTGGAGCAATTCTGGGGCAAACTAAATGCACCAAAGGGGACAATTAAAAAATCCACAAATTATAATTATTTAACATTTTGATTGTCAGAGGACTCATTGCAAAACAATGTTGAATAATCTCTGACACACAAATGATTAAGCACATAGGAGACTTCTCTAGCATTCAAGGGGTTAAAAACCCCAATTTAATCAATGAGGATTTTTTATTTATCCCTTAGTGTAGTTGGTTTTCCCCAGAATTACTCTATCGATCTTTAGAATTTCTGCCTTGGAGTGCATGTATGTTAAACATCTGTATCTGGATGCACAATATAAACATAAACACATTATATGGCCAGTTTCAGGGGCATTTTAATGCCTGGACATACACAGCATATGCATTGGGCCTCAGGTTTTGGGGGTGGTCATCACATGGCACAACCCATGGCTTTCTTTATGCAGCAAGGGTTCCTGTTTCCTTGAGGACAGGACGTGAGGTCAAATTTCCCACAGGGTGTGGATGGGAGGTATGAGAGAGCTGTGAAGACCTCATGGGGCTAAGATCATGCATAGAGTGGCATTTGGACCGCCTGTCAACTTCTTCTTATGGTGGCTGAGATCTGAGCCAAATTATTATTAATGAGAGCTCTGATTGCTCTGAGGGACGCAAATAGGTGATAAAAAAAGAAAAAATTATATATATATATACATATGTTACACTGGGGGCCTGAGCGGGGGAGTAACAGACCATGCCTTTAGGATTTCCCTGGTTGTGTACAGGTGAGCACCAGTCCTTAACTTAACCCACTGAGTGCCAGAGGGGTACACAACGCATTGCTCTGCAATTCGTTGCTACCACTCTGGGACTCAAAAGCGTTGACTCACTTTTGCAAAAGCAAAAAAATCCTAATGAAATGCCCTGTTAAGAGCCCCTGATATATTATGTTATGATTTTTGAATGAATAAATGTCACTATTTTTTTTTGGTTACAAAGAAATGTTACAAACCCAACGGCAGAAGGTGCACTTATCCATTGAGAATCAGTTTATTATTGTCACTCATTTTCTGCTAATCCCTTACCTTTAGGTAGCGGTTTGCAGTTGCAGTCTGGTTTACTCTTGTCCAGTGCTCTGCATTCACTTCTTTGTATTCTACAAAATATCCAGAGACAGGACTATTTCCTGTGTAAATTGGTGCTTTCCAGAGAATCACCAGGGACGAATCCCTCACCTCACAGAAAGTCAGATCATATGCAGGTCCTAATAAAATATTAACATATATGAATATGTTATTAAAACAATCCTTGGGCCATATCCGTAAACCAAAAGTGGCACAAATTTGAGGCAAACAAACTGCACCACACTTAAAATTCCTTATTCAAATGGGGTTTTTCTCTAGGGCTGTGAGGAATATTCCAGAGAGAAAAAGAGGCAGAAAACAACAGCTTTTTTGTCAGTATAGGAATTTACACAAAACAAAGAATAATAATAATAATAATAATAATAAAGATAAATGAATAGGAATTTTTAAATATGTTATTTATTTACTATGGTACAGCTAGTTGGCAACAAAATTGTTTCCATTTACTTTGTGCATATGGCTCTTCAGTTTTAGAGAAACATATTAGTGAGGAAAGCTACAGTGAAGAACCACATGATGCATTCAGTCAAACCTTTTTCAACCCCTTATACAGTCTAGTATCTGCTACATGTAAGGCAGAACTGAGACATTCTGTATCACTCTTATTTGTGACTGATAAAAGTGTAACCTGTCCTGTCAATATCGACACTGCATTACCTTTCCTGCCTTTGATTTTCTACGTTTAGAGGCTGATATGTTTTGAAAGTGAAGCAGTTCAAATGAAAATGTACGATACCTCCCAAGTGTCCCTCTTTAGGAAGGACAGTCCCTCTTTGAGACCCAAATCCCATTGTCCCTCTTTCCCACTCTGGTGTCCGTTTTAGGAGATCAGACGGTGTGGTGTATATATATATATATATATATATATATATATATATATATATATATATATATGTGTGTGTGTGTGTGTGTGTGTGTGTGTGTGTATCACATTGCTTCACACCAATAAAACTCAACTTTAGTATATATGTTTATAAATGAGCCTGTGTAAATAAAATAATTTGGTCTTATTCTAAATCATATATTCAGTTACTCACAGAGGTGTCAATAGGTCATGAAGTAACCAAAAAAGTCTTGGTAATGCCCCACCCAGCAACCACATCCACAGTAAAACCCCCTGTAACACAAATGTCCCTCTTTGGCCATTTTTAATGTTGGGAGGTATGATGTACTATAGGAAACAAATAAAGATTCCCCAAATTCCCCACTGATTTAAATGCTGGTTTTAATCCTTTGAGAACAGGGAGGTATCCAAAGCATTTCAACACAATGTGTAGAATACCTTTCTGTCACTAAAAGGGATAAGCCCATTAAATTCTAGAGAGAAGCAATCCATTAGACACCTCCTTAACTTTCAACTGGCAAATGTCCCTTTTAAATAACTGGAAGTTTTTCTTTGTTTCCAACTGTGCAGTTGTCTTGCCCACACATTTCTCCACGATTTTCAGTACACAAACTTCGGTATGACCATGTTGTTTGACCTGTTCTTGACATTATGTGTGTTGCAGCCACCTCTGTCCATGAGTGTCCCCCTCCCTGTCTCTTTCAATCTCTGTTCTGTACATTTAATTTTTTCTGACTTTCCCTAATCCCTTGATTGTTAGTCACACCTCCAGTGCATTGGTTACAATGTATTGTGAACCTTCCTAGCATTCAAATCATAAAATCTCTTTCTAAAGAAATTGAAATCCGTAGGATACATTCTGGTCAAAAACATGACAACAAATATATAAATCTTGTGTATGGTAAATACTGGCTGAGTTATACCACGTTTCTTCCAGGACTTACACTTTTCATGTCTATCTCTGTCTGAATGCTTATACATCAGTGTGGACCAGTGGCTGCAAAGGCACTATAGGCAGCCAGAATTACATTTCAGGTATCTCCAACTAAGGCCTCCCCAATGGGTACATATCTACTCATATATCCCACTGAGGACCAGAGGGCTGCACAACACATTATGTAGCAATGTGCTTCACATTCCTCTGGTCTTTAAGAGGACATATAATGCCCAGTCCCCAGTGCAATAATCTACTTACATATATACACTGAAAATTGCAGCAATATGTTAACTAGAAAACAGACTGGTGTCTGACGCAGGGGCATTACCATCACAATGATGATGCCCATAATTCAACATGGTGGCTGTGGCCAATACATCTGGAGCACCACCCATACACTGGAACCCACATTCAGTATATTCTGCTACTCAAAGATAACGTAATTATCCTATGACTCGTTTCTGTTCACATCTGTTTACAAAGGTTCAAATTCACTAAATTCTAACTCTATGCCTCATCTATCAGTTATTTGGTAACTACTTTTATCTTTGTGCAATCGTAATATCTTAATCCAGGAGCTAATTAACTAGATTGTTTGGTCTGTGTTAAGTGTCAGCAGGGCTTTAGAAAAAGCTATGTCTACTGGCCAACAGTCCATCAATATTCCCATACCATTTCTCTTAAAGCTGGGAATGCAGATGATCATTATTTTGATTGTTTCTTGACATTCCTGGTGTTCTCGTTCATACAAAGCTAAAGCTCCCTGTAATCAATTCACTTGGAAGTACTGCCTAGATGGCTTATCAAACGGAATAATTTATACACAAAAAACAGTTATAGATTTTAAAGTTAAATAATCATACACATTTAGTCATATATAAGAATACTGAATGGATCAGTGGATTGTGTTATTAATGAATCAGCAAGTACTGTAACAACAGTGATGAGTGAATTAATTTATAGTCTAATATATTCAATATCTCCCAAGGTTTTTAATCGTCCGTAAAGATTGGATGTTAATACTTATACGCAAACCATGCTTAATCTTTGTCTTACTTGTCAGAGATGTATATACAGCTCATTTCTATGTCAAAGGTCAGACTGCAGCTTTATAGTTTAAGGTCCAAAGTGCAAAGCTTTCAAGTTCATTGGAGATTAAGGTAAATTAAAACCATGATCTCTAGCTCAATAAAACCTCTATGGACCACAACTGATCAATAAGGGTCACCAACAGTAAGGGGAGTAACTTGAAACTCATTCTTCTGCCAACCATTATAAATATATATATATATATATATATATATATATATATATATATATATATATAAAAATAACATTTTTTATTGCTTTAAGAACCAGGGGTATTTAACACATCGCTTCACATTATGTTGTACACTCATGTGGTCCTTAAACGGTTACAGTATTTATTCAATACTTTTATATAAAAGTTGTCCAGATTTACTGTCAATAAATTGAAATTCAGAAAACAACTAAATGTTGTGTTTATTTCACCTATCATAAACCTCTGATGACAAGTTTACAGTACAGATTTGACTAATAACTTGCAGAAAATATAGTTCTCCTTTTAAAAGTCCAAAACACTTGCTACAATACATATCACACATTTAACCTTCTGAATGAAGTCATCCAATGCATTGTGGATCTCAGAAAAATATACCATAGGATTCTGACATGAAAAATCATTAGGTAACAGTAAGTAACTTGCAAAATCATTATGAGAAACAAACATGAACCATAAGCTTGTTCACTAACAAATCTGGTGAATAAGTTGTGGTGATTATATCCTAAGACCCTGACATATTTCATTTTGAAAAATGTCATCAAAAGGTATTGTGCACGTTGTTCTTACCTGACCCACTCCACCATTTACATGTGTTTCTCACGAGTATTCCCTAATTGTACAGTTTACAGAATATATTGGTAAATTATAGATAAAAATAATAATAATGAACAATATTTACCTGGTTCAGCCATTGTCCATGCCTCACAGTTGAAGTGTTCACTCGGATCAGATGGAAGACCAAGGCCAGCAAGGTTACTTGCGGAAATTCTATATTCATAAAATAAGCCCTCAGTTAGGTCCTCAACCTATTGGTAAAAGGTAAAATAAGACTCCTGCATGTTAATATTGTTTGCAAGCATATGTACATTTCTACAATAGAAGCTAGATATGGATTTACTAGTGTAAAAGCCCGTGTACATGTGCCAAAATCCGAGTGGTGATAACCCTTTGAGTGCCAGAAGGGTATGCAAAGCATTGCTTTGCAATGCGTTGCGTTCTCCTCTGGCACTCAAAGGGTTAAGATGCCGGTCCTGCTCTGCGTCCTGCCGCTGACGGAGTCATGCACTGTAGAGACTGCCCGAAAGTACAGAATGCTCCCAGCACAGAACTCCCAGCATTCTGTGCCTTCGGGTAGTCTCTAAAGTGCATGACGGCTTCTGACAAACATCCTAGCGAATTATTATATAGGATGTTTATTTTGCATTATTTTTCACAATTTAAGTCGTATGCAAGATGGAAGCTATAAAAATTGTCATTTTAAGGTTCACTGTAAGCATTTTGTATTGAAATTGTAAAGCTACAGGGTTAGTGAGGCTTGTGTATTTAACAAACACATTGCTGCGGTTTTGCATACCTCTCTAGTACTCAAATAGTTAAAAAGAACTTGAGTAATTCTAGAGCAAGCCAAATGCACCAAAGGGAAGACTTAAAAATTATTTGTTTTAAATGGACCTTTTAACACCATGAATTCTAGAGAGGTCCCCAGTGCCTTCAGAGGGATAACCCTTTCAGTGACAGAGGGGTACAGAACACATTGCAAAGCAATGAAAGGGTTAAAAGCTCCATGTAAATGAATGGGCATTTTCTGAATTTTTAACACTTGGCGAGCCAGAGGGGTAGGCAACACATTGCTCGGCAATGCATTGTGTACCCTTCTGGTACTCAAAGGGTTAATTGTACTCTAAGGTGCAGTTGGTATTATCCAAAATTACTCTGGATCTGCTTAGGACATCACCTGCATTGTCTTGAGCAGATTGGTCTCTGTGACTCATAAACCACAGAACTGTTCAGCCAGTCCTCCTCTTTAGGAATCATTAAAAGCAAATCAGTTTCAATTAAAAAAAATCCTAAATGAACGGTTCTCAAATTAGCCTGTATCTAATAGCTGAAATAAACGACAAATCAGAGACTGTATTCAATAAGTTAAAAAATAGCTATTCTGTAACGAACCAACTAGACCATAGGCCGAAAAATGATCCATATCGCTATTGATTTAACCCTTTGTTCCATTTCCCTCTGACACTCATAGGGTTAAACTGTGCTTTTACCCTCCTGAATGCTACAGAGGACTCCAGTACATTACCATTTGAGTGCCACAGAGGTAGCCAACAAGTCTGGCAAATGCTACCTGGATCACTGCAAACTGAACAATTGTGTTGTGGGTATGTTACAACAAGTATCAGCAATGTCAGATTTAATTGCTTATAGAAACAATGGTGAATGGTTTGTGAGAAATAATCTACATTTTATATACAAATAACTAGGGATGAGTGCAAAATGCAACCTAAAATGAAAATAGTGAGAATTACAGAACTTTTCACTTTCTGTTGGAATTCCCACAAAAATTCAGTTTTTACTGCTTTTTTTAACACTTCTATTCATAGTCTTCTCCAACGGCAGCCATAGAAACACATACTGACACCTATCCTTTTCCCACTGCAATGGTAGCCATAGAACAAAGCATACTAACCACCCTCCCCCATTTGTGTTACACAGTAGCCACAGAACTACACATATTAACTACCCAGCCTTGTCTGATAGCTGGGATAGGCAATAGGAGGTCCATGTGAAGCTGCCAGACTACAACTCCCATAATTCCAACAGCTGACAAGTTGTAGTCTGGCAGCAGCTGAAGGGTTTCATATTGTGTGGACAATCAAGCCTTGTCCCACAATAGCCACAGAATCACTAATACAAAGTCCCCCAGAACTACACATACTGATCTGCAGCCTTGTCCAGGTGCCGTAGAACCATACATACTAGCACCCCGAGCCTTATATCACAGTATCCATAGAACCACACATACTAGCACCCCCAGCCTTATATCACATTATCCATAGAACCACCCATACTAGCACCCCCAGTCTTATATCACAGTATCCATAGAACCACCCATACTAGCACCCCCAGTCTTATATCACAGTATCCATAGAACCACACATACTAGCATTCCAGGCTTATATCACAGTATCCACTGAACCACACATACTAGCACCCCGAGCCTTATATCACAGTATTCATAGAACCACACATACTAGCACCCCCCAGCCTTATATCACAGTATCCATAGAACCACACATACTAGCACCCCCAGCCTTATATCACAGTATCCATAGAACCACCCATACTAGCACCCCCAGTCTTATATCACAGTATCCATAGAACCACCCATACTAGCACCCCCAGTCTTATATCACAGTATCCATAGAACCACCCATACTAGCACCCCCAGTCTTATATAACAGTATGTACAGAACCACACATACTAGCACCCCCAGTCTTATATCACAGTATTCATAGAACCACCCATACTAGCACCCCCAGCCTTATATCACAGTATCCATAGAACCACACATACTAGCACCCCCAGCCTTATATCACAGTATCCATAGAACCACCCATACTAGCACCCCCAGCCTTATATCACAGTATCCATAGAACCACACATACTAGCACCCCCAGCCTTATATCACAGTATCCATAGAACCACCCATACTAGCACCCCCAGTCTTATATCACAGTATCCATAGAACCACCCATACTAGCACCCCCAGCATTATATCACAGTATGTACAGAACCACCCATACTAGCACCCCCAGCCTTATATCACAGTATCCACAGAACCACACATACTTGCACCCCCAGAATTATATCACAGTATACATAGAACCATACATACTAGCACCCCAGCATTATTTCACAGTATGCATAGAACCACACATACTAGCACCCCCAGCATTATATCACAGTATGCATAGAACCACACATACTGACCTCCAGCCTTGTCCCACTGCACTAATCTTCCACAAAAATAACCACATAAAAAAACTGAACTTTTCTCCCATCCTACAAATAACATACAGTAAACCTTGGATACTCGAGACATCTCCAATGTATTGCTTTGTTTTGGAGATGTCTCTAGCATTAAACGTATTAAACACAATTTACATATGTAAATATCCATGCATGAGGGAACATTTCCTAAAAAGACAATACAATCTAGAGATTAAGGTTACAGTGCAATGTTCTATAAAGATTATGACAGGAAATTGACTCAGAGTGTTTACCTCTTTATTACATTTAAAGGGATAGTAATACTTAAAATGTCAAAAAAATATGTTGTAGGGTTTATCCCCCTGAGTAAAACAAGAGTGCTCCCACTGCTGAAAGGTGTTTCTTTCAAAAGTTATTAATTTTCAAAGTTGAAATTTTTAGGTGCAATATCACAGTGGCCTGAAATTGTACAGTGGCGCTGCTGCTACACCATCCTATGGAGATTTATGGTCCCGGGACCAGAGCTGTCCATAGGATCGTGTAGCAACAGCGCCACTGTACAATTTCAGGCCACTGTGATATTGCACCTAAAAAATTCAAATGTATTGCTTTGTTTTGGAGATGTCTCTAGCATTAAACGTATTAAACACAATTTACATATGTAAATATCCATGCATGAGGGAACATTTCCTAAAAAGACAATACAATCTAGAGATTAAGGTTACAGTGCAATGTTCTATAAAGATTATGACAGGAAATTGACTCAGAGTGTTTACCTCTTTATTACATTTAAAGGGATAGTAATACTTAAAATGTCAAAAAAATATGTTGTAGGGTTTATCCCCCTGAGTAAAACAAGAGTGCTCCCACTGCTGAAAGGTGTTTCTTTCAAAAGTTATTAATTTTCAAAGTTGAAATTTTTAGGTGCAATATCACAGTGGCCTGAAATTGTACAGTGGCGCTGCTGCTACACCATCCTATGGAGATTTATGGTCCCGGGACCAGAGCTGTCCATAGGATCGCGTAGCAACAGCGCCACTGTACAATTTCAGGCCACTGTGATATTGCACCTAAAAAATTCAAATGTATTGCTTTGTTTTGGAGATGTCTCTAGCATTAAACGTATTAAACACAATTTACATATGTAAATATCCATGCATGAGGGAACATTTCCTAAAAAGACAATACAATCTAGAGATTAAGGTTACAGTGCAATGTTCTATAAAGATTATGACAGGAAATTGACTCAGAGTGTTTACCTCTTTATTACATTTAAAGGGATAGTAATACTTAAAATGTCAAAAAAAATGTTGTAGGGTTTATCCCCCTGAGTAAAACAAGAGTGCTCCCACTGCTGAAAGGTGTTTCTTTCAAAAGTTATTAATTTTCAAAGTTGAAATTTTTAGGTGCAATATCACAGTGGCCTGAAATTGTACAGGGGCGCTGCTGCTACACCATCCTATGGAGATTTATGGTCCCGGGACCAGAGCTGTCCATAGGATCGTGTAGCAACAGCGCCACTGTACAATTTCAGGCCACTGTGATATTGCACCTAAAAAATTCAAATTTGAAAATTAATAACTTTTGAATGAAACACCTTTCAGCAGTGGGAGTACTCTTGTTTTACTCAGAGGGATAAACCCTACAACATATTTATTTTTACATTTTAAGTATTACTATCCCTTTAAAAGAAAACTAATACTAACTAATAATAACCCCACTTACCTTAAACTGAACAGACATTTCTCATGGCCATTAAGAATCAGTCTTATGTTGATTTGTCCCCAAAATAAAGTTTTAATTAGTACTGGATACCATGTATTCAAAGGTAAACATTACTTTTTTGGAACTGAGATTCTTCCAGCTGAAGACTGGACTCCTAGAGTCCTGCAAATAGAATAATGTCTGCCTTCTTGGACATGATATCCAGTAATAATTAAAGATTTCTTGTGGTGAACCAATCAATGAAGAACTAAATCAGTAGCCATTAGGGCATTGTGCCCAGATTAAGGTAAGTGGGGGGGGGGGGTTATTTTTAGGAGAAATTAGTATTTCTTTAAGAAGTTTCTTAAAGATAGTGCAACATATTAATACATATCTGTGTGGTTTTCCTCAAGACACCCCAGCATGAAATCTTGAATTTCTAGGGCCCCTATAATTTTATATGCCATTTGTCAAAAGCCTAATGAAGGGCATAAATAAATAATATATATAGTTATTCTTACGGCTAACAATCATAAAAAAGCCAAATGTACCATTCATGACAATTTCCATAAATATACTTTTGAAACTCAACATTCACATTTTTTCAAAGGCTTAAGAAAATACAAGGGGCACCCTAGATGGGTGTCCGTGGCTCACCAAATTGCCATGGCACCCTGATTGAGAATCACTGTTATAAACCTTTACTACCACTTTAAGAAACCTCTACATAAAATACTAATGTATTGACATGACAGAAAAGAAATGAAAGAAATTAAGTAGATTAATGAAACTGAAGATCCCACTTTACAAAACTATTATATAGGAGAAAATTTTATGTGAAGCATTAGTATGCCTTTAATTGTGATTTGAAGGAAATTCAAAACTATAAAACTGAAATAATAACAAAATTAAAAATGACAAGAAAATTTCACCTATATAATAGTTTTGTAAAGTGGGATCTTTATAGTATTTGAGCCATAGAGAGTGTTATTTCAATACTGTCAGAGTTGTTGTTCAAGAGTAATTGAATGATAAAGTATCCCCTCCTGCCCCTTTTACCTAGTGTAACACTGCTCACCTCAGATGTGGAATCTGGTTGCTTGACCAGACAGATAACAGCAAGAAACAATCTTCTTCTGTGAGAACAATGAAAACCCTCTCCCCCTTGACAGGTTTTTCAGGTTTTCCCTTATCTTAATTGAAGATTGTCCCTCTCTGCAATCTACCTGGGCACCTCCCTGCTGCCTGAGATGAGCAGTGTTACATCAGTAAAAGGTGCGGGAGGGGAATACTTTATCATTCAATTGCTCTTGAACTACAGAATTGAAATAACACTCTCCAGGGCCCAAATACTATGATGATTAATTAGAGCTACTTTTATTATGAAACATTACTATCCCTTTAAGTTACATATAAATTCATTTTTTTCTTTAGGTATAAAACCGTTACAAATCAAAGCCTGCACTACAATTCTTTGATATTTTCTGACATGATTCTTTGACATTTTCTTGTTTAGGGCTCCATTCTTTTTGCTAGTGACACATTTATCACTACATTTTATCTCACAGATCCCTATTCTATTCAATGGGATACAAACGACTTTGTCACCTGTAATATAATCCAGCTGTATGCTTTTTTTTTAACTCACTAGTGTATTGTTCCATCACATGAAGGAATATAATTTTGAAATGTCACTGTGTTTTTTGGCTTAAATAGACAACACTGGAGCAATTCTGAGGAAAACCAAATTACTATCAGGAAGAAAAAAATCCCCAAATTTATATTTCTTTAAATTTTAACCACTTGAATGCTAGAGAGGAATTCAACACACTGCTCTGCAATGTGTTGCATACCCCTCTGGCACTCAAAGGGTTAAAAGATCCATTTAGACCAATGGGAATTTTTATTTGTTTCCTGTGGTATGGATGGTTTTATACATAGGCCTTATGTAGAAATGAACACTGGAGCAATTTAGGGGGAGTTCAACTGCACCATAGGGATAAGTAAAAATGTCCATCGATGGGGATTTTTTACCCACTGAATGCTAGGGGGCTCTCCAATGCATTGCAAAGCATTCAAGGTGTAAAAGGCCCCATGTTTTATTCCCATATAGTTCTGTTGGGATGTAACTATTGGTTGAAACCAGAGTGCAACTACAGGAAGTGCAGAATTGTGACTAGGCACAGCATCCAAAGGGGACCATCTGTCCCACAGCCTGGGGCTAGTTACACCCCTGGAAGAATACTTTGTATTAGGGGGGCCAGAACAGTCTTTGCAATGGGGCTCTTGGCTGAAATACACATTGATAAAAACCCACCTAGCCAAAGGAATTTTGGTGGATACTCTGGGGGTACCCAGTACTAGAATTTTTGGGGTAATGTATGATTACAATTCTGCACTAATCCAGGTGACGGGATCGAAATTCTAGCCTTACTCCAGCTGGATTCTAAGAATCTAAGCTACCTATCCATTTGCTTAGTGCTACTTGCTTCAAGGAGAGGCTAGAGGGGAACTCTATGGACATTTCAGGAAGTACCTTTCCCTATGGTGTAGTTGGTGTGCCCCAGAGGGCCCCATGAATTAAAAAAGCTGCAGAGAAAATGGCTTTGTTTTTACTACATTTTCCTGCACATGCTAGAGTGGGGGCATACAGGGCTCGCTGGCATTAAAGTCTTATAGAAGATGGAGGAGTGAGTGCCCCAGTATGCACTAAAGCAATTATACACTCTAGTAGTAACAAGCCTATTGATTGAGGGCCCTGGTGGAAAACAATTTTTAGGCTACCAATTCACTTTTAAGGGCTAAAAATCCTAAACATGTTCTATTGGCAGCATTTTTATCCTCCATAAAAAAGGGTATAGATGCACATGATGCAAATATAATTATGCCTCTATATAAATCTTTGGTAAGGACTTATCTAGAAAATGTAGTACAGTTTTGGGCACCAGTTCTTAAAAATACATTATTGAACTGGAAAAAGGGCAGAGACATGCAACAAAACTGATAAAGGGATTGGAGTTATAAAAAAAGACTAGCCAAACTTACCATTTACAAATATATTCAAGATCAATACAAATAACTCTCCAATGTACTAGTTTCTCGAAGAGTTGAGCAAAGAACAAGAGGTCATCCATTAAGACTAGAGAAAATGAGCTTTCAACTAAAACAGTAAGGGCAATAAAGATATGGATTTCTTTGCTTTGGGATCCTGTGCTTGCAGATACTTTGTTTCAAAAATTAATGGATACCTATCCAGCACAGTACCGTACTGATAATCATGACAGTTGACTTCAAAGCAGATATGATGTTGATCCAGAAAATATCTGATTGCCATTTGGAGTCAGAAAGGAATTTTTTTTACCCACTTGGGAAATAATTAGAAATGGTTTTAATGTTTTTTGTTTTTTTTGCCTTACTCTGTATCAACAGGGATAACAGGGCAGTACTTGATGGATGCATATCTTTTTTCAGCAACATCAACTATATTACTATGTTACTATATTTAAAATGGGTCCCTAAAGTTGTCTGGGCCCCAGCGCTTTGCACCCATTGTACCAATTGTAGTTTAGCCGCTAGTGCATGCCTCTAGGTGCAACCACTGGTTTTAGTGGCTAACGCCAGAGTATCTGCACTCTTGCATATAAAATGTAATAACACAGCTGAATAGCTGTAGCATTCAACAGTTTGTGGTACTACAATGCATACTGTGCCTCTGCATGAAGAACTTTGCATGGCTTATTTCCACTGCCCAGTGCAAACAGTGTTTGGGGCCCTCTAACACAAAAATATTGACACAGAGGCTTAACTAGAAGCTATTGGACCCATAGCAGATGTGGACCTCTTGGATTCTGGGCCCTGAGACACCAACTGCACATTCCTCCCCTCCTACAGCATGCCCTTGCTTTCTAGGATTCCGATGGCAAAGAGCTCTTTTTACGTCAACACATTTTTTTTTACCAAAACAATTCCATGTGTGTTTTTATGAATGTGTATTTCAACTTACAGTGCTGCCTCTGTTTTCCTGACTGACACTCATGTACTAAAAAGAACTAAACTAATTATGAAGCTCTGTCCCTGACCTCACTCCAGCTGTGCAGTCTCGAGTCATTCAATGTCTCTCAGCCATTTCATCATGGATGGCCCACCGCCACCTTAAACTTAATATGGCTAAGACAGGGCTGGTGGTGTTTCCTCCTAAAACCCATCCACCAACCCCCTTCTCCATCACAATAGGAAACTGTGTTATACACTCAGCATCCAAAGCACGCTGTCTTGGGGTCATACTTGATTCTAAATTAACCTTCTCCCCCCATATCCAAGCTGTTACTAGAACTTGTCACTTCTTCCTAAAAAATATTGCAAAAATACGTCCATTCCTCTGCCTATCAACAGCTAAAACTCTATCTCAGACACTCATTCTCTCTAGACTTGACTACTGCAACATTCTACTCTCTGGTCTTCCTGCTTCTCATCTCTCTCCACTTCAATCTGTTATCAATTCAGCCGCAAGAATCACCACATTTGCTCCCAGATACCTTCCATCTCATCTCCTCCTGAAATCCCTCAATTGGCTACCTATAAAGTATCGTATTTCTTACAAGATTCTCCTCCTCTCCTGTAAGTCACTCTGTTCTTCAGCACCCTCTTACATTTCTGCCCTTATCTCCCGCTACACCCCTTCCCGTCTCCTACGGTCTTCTCAAGGGTTCTTCCTGTCCTCTCCCTACACAACTCGAGCCATCTCTCGACTACAATCTTTCTCACTGGCTGCTCCTCGACTCTGGAATGCCCTCCCCATCACCGTTCGCCAATCATCCACAATCACCACTTTCAAGCAACTCCTCAAAACCCACTTGCTCAGGGAGGCATCTCAATAGCAATGTCCTCCTTCTGCACACTGACAGTCACATCAGAATCCTTCTGCACTTCTTTCACCACACCTTGTACCTGCACTTATAATACTCCTCCTAGTGTCTCTGTTTGTCAATATGAATTCAGCCTAGATTGTAAGCTCCTTGGGGCAGGGTCCCTTTCCTAGTGTATGATTCCTTTGCTGCACTTTCCCTCACAAATAATGTAATGATTGTACTTAACCTTAATGCTCTTAACCCCAGTTCTGTAGTTTTTGTATTGTATTATTTCAACTTCTGTTAAGCGCTGTGTACATGTATGGCGCTATATAAATAAAGATACATACATACATGAAGCAAACCAGCTGCACTCTGGGGACATATTAAAAATCTCAGATATTTAAATGGTGGAGGGATATTTAGTGCAATGCTTCACAATGAGATGGAGACTTGGCTTGCCCCAGAATTCCTCCAGTACTTCTTAGTACATCAGCCTTTATCAGCTTTGCTGTTAGTATTGTCAGTTACCTCTGCACATTAAAATCCAGAGCGAACTGAAAGAATACTTAACCCTTTGGAGGCTAGATGAGTTTAAATGTGGACATGGTTAAATTTCTGTGCACAGCAATGTATAGTTGCATTACATTTACACCTTGATTTGGTTAATTGCACTGCAATAATAAGTAGATGCACCTCCAATGCACTAAATACAGAAGTGTGTGTGCTCTGTTACAGATATAAGCATGCAGGCACACACACTCTTTCTGGTTTGTAAACAAAGAAGCCTATGCATGCTTAATAGAGGTAGGCAGACAGCTCAAAACTGTTTTGGTTGCAGGGGCACTGATGTTTTGCCAAAAACACTGGCAAAAGATTGATGTGCTCACTGGGCCACTTATTACCCATGTGGTCTGTAGGAGAGGGAGCAGATCTGATCTGCAGCTTCAGTGACGTCTCAAGAGCTCTCCTTCATATCCACTTCCCTTATTGGCTAATGATAAAAATTCCTGCCACTCCCTGAAAATCCTATTCTTATGAACATGTGGGTAATGATTAAAGTAACGTAATTGCTTTATTATATTTACAAAAAGCAATGGTACCTCAGGTGCTAGTAGATGTTCTAGTCAAACATTATTACAGTTCAAACTGCCACAAAGTGATAAACTGTTACTATCACAGTCCATGCAGAACTATAGGCTAAGGTTCATTACTCTCTCATAGAATGCAATACAGAAATTGTCTGGACACCAAGTGACACTGTTAAGTGTAATATAAAAAAACAACAGTTCACAATCTAATACTTTTTAAATTAAACATTTCTCAGGAATCAGAGTATCCTTATTTTACTCAGCAGGAAAATCTCTATGATTTTTTTTTATAACAATGTTTACTTTAAAGTTGGGACAGATTGTGATTTACTGACACCACAATGTATGTGGTTTGGGATGTCTGATTTACTGAATAGTTTGCATGAAATAAGGTATACATGCTGAAACATTTGCTACATTTGCAGAAAGGAATGTACAAAATTAGTTTGCAGTGCGTGAGCTGCTCTTATATAGTCTTTCACTTTTTTAACTGCTCTTGTGTTTATGTAAAGGTGTATTTAGTACAAATTAGCACATAACTCTTTCAGCATGCAACTTTCATGCAAACAATTAAGGGAACACCTATAACAATCATAAGGAAAAAGAAGACTTTTGTGCTGATTTCTTACATGTTCAGTTCATTCATAGCTTGCGCCTAAGGATAAAGGAATAAGAAGGCCCAAAAAAGACATGCATTTCCACAGTGCCTACACCTTGTAGCATATTGCACTAAGGAGCCATTTTGTTGACATATCTTTATTTAGGCAGGTGCAGGACCATTCACCACAGAAAAGCAGTTCTTTCCACCTATTTGTGTTCATTCCCCTTGCTCACTGACAAGTAAGAGGGCTGAATGCTTATTAATACAAGTTTACATTTGGGATTTTATATATGAGATATTAGAAAATAAAGTTTGCAATAAGTAAAGTACATTCAGTATATTCATTTAAAAATGTAAAGTTTGCAGGTGTTATAAGTATACTTATATAGTGCACGACAGATTCTTTTTTTAAGTGTCATAGAGAAAGGTTAAGGCCACAATGAATTAAATTTAACTTAATTAGTTAACTGAATTCATTATTATTTATTCCCATGTGTCAAATTCACATTTATAATTTAAATAATTCATAATAGTGAAGTCATTAACTTTGAAAATATTCCTCAGAAAATGTCCTTTTATTTTAGAATATGAACTTTAAGTTCGGGACTCCGGCATGGTAAAACTGCTTGCAATTATGGCAATATCCTGCTTTTAATGTCTGTTAAAATAAACAGAAAATTATATTCATCCATAGTAAAGTCAAATGCTAAATGCTCCACAGAGACTTTGATCTTTGGAAATAAATTATCTTTTAATGCACTTATAAGCAAGGCCCTTTGCACCAATAATATTCTTCAAGAAGAGAAAGAGAAGCATATTAAAAAATGGCAATCATAATGGGCATGTTTAATCATTGAATTGATGGGGAAAATCTAGAAAAGACCTTGTAGTTCTACAACTGCTAAACGTCATTGGTGTTGCAGTCCAACAACCTTTGGAGATCCACAAGTTGTGAGCCCTGATCTACAAGCAGTGGACTACACAATTAATTGCAAGCCATGGGTTATGCACCCATCTGGCACTTGGAGGGTTAACCCATACATTCTGGGGGTGATGAACCCCACTAGAAGTTGATTGGCTGGGAGGTGCATAAGCACAAATCCCAACCAACTGAAGGCTGCCAATTATTTTGAACAGAGACTGGCTTTTAAAAGCCAGTCTCTGTTAAAAATTCTTGCAGTCTCACTCAGGCAACGGCCTGAGAGGTAGGAAAGGGGGGTGGGGCTCTGCCACTTTACATGCCTGCTGCCTCCAGTATAGACAGTGGTGGTGGCAAGGGGGAAAATATGGCCGGCGTTTTTTTTTTTCTGAAAAAATAGACATTAAAAGAATTAATGGAGCATTTTTTTTTTTCGCTTACGGACTCCCCGAACGGCATGCAGCTGCAGGGGGAGCCTGGAATTCCATGACGGTCATAGTACGTCATGGGTTGTTAAGTCAAATCGACCCATGACATACTATGACCGTCAAGAGTCATTAAGGGGTTAACATGCGGTGAACCCACCACATAGAACAGAAAATTCTACTTGTCCATTGGGCTTATATTTTGCTCCCGTTTGACATTTTTGCGTGGCAGGTTATTTACAGCACAGTTAATAGAATAGCAAACTGTGCTGTCAAAACCACCACCTCTGGTTTAAAAAAATAGCGGAGCTAACAGTATCAAACCCCTAAGTGTCTTGAAAGCTTGCATCTTAGAGTCACTCAGCTAATAAAGGTATAGTTTTTACTCCACTAGCCTCATGCAGGTTACACTCTACATACAAAATAATTCTGCAGCATTTTAAGCACAGTCTATATAATGAAGATTCTGCAGGCCCTATGTTCAAAAGAAAACAGGAGTGAAACAAACTACACTATAGTGGACAAATACAAATGTATCAATATCCCATTGATTTAAATGTGGATTTTAACCTCTTGAATGCTGCAGTCTTATCTAGAATTTGAAGGGTTAATAGCCTCATTTAAAGTAATATGAATTATTATTTGTCCCCTAGCATGCAGATGGATTGCTCAAAAATTACACCAGATTTACTTTGAACATAAGGCCCTTAAAAAGGATTTACTCACCAAGAATTCTCTTTACCACATGACCTGTCTGAGTGTACTTGTCATTTAAAGGAACAGTATTTTTTTTTTTGTTACCAATATAGGTGTGAATTCCATTGCATTCGATAACATTATCAAAGGTTTATATGCAAATTTACATAGTTGTCATTGGAAATTTGTTTGATAAGCCAAATGAAACTTATCAGCTGTAATGTAATCTAGACCTCATACTGAAAGGCCTTACAATAAGACAAGTAGATGCTTCATTCAAAGTCATCAGAGTTCATGCCATTACAACAATATAGAGCTGGTGCTTTCATATTCTATGGAGAGACATAGCCTAAAGGTATATATACTTTAAATCAGTGGTTCCTAATCTTTTTCTTGCATCTTGATATGCATACAGTCCAAATCATATTTATAATAACAAGAGTGGAACAATAATGGGTTAACTCAAAAACTCAATCCAATGGCCCCACAGGGGACAAATATAGATATGTATTGATTTAATAGATTGTTGCTCGTTCAAAATTTTGCCACTGTACAAATCATTGGTAAGACCTCAGTTTAAATATCCTGTACAATTTTGGGCAAAGGTTCTGAAAAAGGATATTTTAGAACTGGAGAGAGTACAGTGAAGAGCATCAAAATTAATCAAGGAATGAATTACTTGACATATGATGAATGTCTAGATAACTAAGGGGAGATCTTGTTATACTGTATAAGTATATTCAAGGTCAGTACATGGTGAGATTTTCATTCCAAGGCTTGCTCAAATAACTAGGGTCCACCCCTTAAGATTATAGGAAAAGAGGTTTCAATTTCAGCAGACAGTTTTTTGTTTTGTTTTGTTTTTTACAATAAGGTCTGTTACATTTTGGAATTATTTACCCAAGAATGTGGTAATGGCACATGGTAATATTTAAGAGAAGATTAGATTCATTTCTTTTAAGAAGGAACATACAGGGTTATTTAGTAGGTAAAACAAGAAATTCCAGTAACCAGACTAATACTCATTTTGGTGGCAGAAAGGCTTATATAATTCTCATTTTTCTGGGTTATGAGGTAAAGGTTGAACTTTATAGACTTTTTGAAAAAAGAAGGGAGAAGAAACAGTGAGTTCCCCTGTGTACATCAACACTCCTTTATGCTGGAAGACCACCAACACCCTAAGTTGTATACTCACAGAGATGGTGGTTGGACATTAGTCTACACTACTTCCAACAAATCAGACAACTGGGTAAATAACTGTCCCCAGTGACAATATGATGTTTTCAATGCAGAACAATCAGTGGCCACTCTCTTAAAAAAGTCGTTCTCCCCAGTGGTATGAACATACACCAAAAATCGAAAAAAGAGCCATGATAGTGTAACACTGTTAATACTTGATTTTATCAAACAATAATATAGATGATATAGACTCACATTTATTGATAGTCAGATAACTGATACCAGAAAGTCTTACTGGCAGGCTTGTGGAGATAACAACCTCTTCTCCATTCTGGTGATACACTCACTGCAGAGGGTTCAATCACAAAAGTTCAATTAGAAACAGGCTGAGGTCTTCATAAAAAAAATACTGATTTATTTTTAAAATTAAATAAAAAAAAACAAATGTTTGCTGGCTTAGACACTAACGCATTTCATGGTGTACAAAACAGCTTTATCAAAGCTTAACAAGCTGACAAATGGTAATATAATAATATATTTATTGACTTGTTAAGTTTTGATAAAGTGGTTTGGTACACTGCAAAACGTGTTAACGTCTAAGCCCATAAACATTTCAAAAAATGTTTACAAATAAATCACTATTTTTTTATGAAGATCTCCATCTGTTTCTGATTGAACTTTTGGGATTGAACCTCTGCAGTGAGTGTATGACCTGAACGGAAATGGGATTGTTATCTCCATAAGCCTATCAGTCAGACTTTCTGGTATCAGTTGTCTGACTATCAATACATTTAAGTACATCTATATTATTTATTTTTATTTTATTTTTTTATTTAGAATTAGAATGTTTTATCAGGAAGAATACATTGAGATTTCTCTCATTTTCAGGTAGACCCTGGATAGTTTTCAGTAAAGGGTTTCATATTGAGAAACATTAGATATTACATTTTATTATATATACATACAAATATAAATATACATACATATAAAATATTAAAATTATATACAGTTACACACTGTTTTTAGATGTAAAGAAGCATTTACTTTTAAGGATTTTAGACTGACAGCAGATTTGATTATTTCAGGCAGATTGTTCCAGGCCTTTGGAGCTCTGAAGGAGAAGTCAGATCTTCCTGCTTCTTTCTTGTATTGTGGTATACGCAGAGAGTTGTTAGCAGTGAAGCTGAGGCTATATTTAGTATGGAGAGCAGGAGTGAGCATACTGCTCAGGTAGTCCGGTAGTTTTCCAGATAAGTGGTTGTGTACTAAGCAAGAAAGGTGAAGGGCACTTCTAGATTTGAGTGTTAACCAATTTAGTTCCTTAAGCATGTCACAGTGATGGGTAGTGTAATTACATTGGAGGCTAAAGTGGCATAATGAATTATACAGAGTGTCAAGTTTACTAAGATGGATTTCTGGCACTGGAGCATATACTACATCACCATAGTCTATGACTGGCAGCAACATCTGTTGTACAATACGTTTTCTAACCAGGGTACTTAAACATGATTTGTTTCTGAAAATAGTACTTATTTTGGGATAAAGTTTGGAGGTTAATTTATCAATATGGAGTCAAAAGTGAGGTTGGGGTCAAGACACATACCTTGATTTTTGTAGGAGTCCACTGGGGCCAGTTTAAGATTAGACTCTGTTACAATGTGTAGGTGAGTATTGCCGAGATTACGCAGTTTGTGCATTGTGCCAAATATCATTGTGACCGTTTTGTCTGTGTTCAAAAACAGTTTGTTTTTTGCTATCCATCTTTCAACCTCACAGAAATCATGTTGTAATATGGCTTCTAGTTGTGATATTTTGAGTTTTTAGCATAGATTATGGTGTCATCTGCATACATGTGTACTGAAGATGATTTGCAAACCTTGGGCAGATCATTTATAAAAAGAGAAAACAGAAGAGGACCAAGAATGGAGCCTTCAGGAACTCCACTTGTTACTTTGAGTGGAAGGGAACCATTGTCACCAACTGACAATAATGGCATCCATGATTGCCTCCAGTGGCGTGCTGTTATACTAGAGACATTGTTCTTGCTTTACCTGTCACTCAAATACTATGCGCTATTCTTATAGGCCACTGGAGGGTGATTAGTGGTCTCTGCCCATATGCTAGGCCTTATAGGCCTCACACATACTATACACCTTTGTCCTTTTATGGTGTACCTAAGCGTTGTGCTTCTGTGTTCCGTTTATTGATTCCTGTGTATGACTCCTGGCTTCGCTGACTTCCGTTCCAGCTGATACCTCTGGCTTCATCTGACTACCCGATCCGACTGAGACCTCTGGCTTTGTCTGACTACCCGATCCGGCTGATACCTCTGGCTTTGTCTGACTACCCAATCCGACTGAGACCTCTGGCTTCATCTAACTACCTGGTGCGGCTGAGACCTTTGGCTTCATCTGACTACCCGATCCGGCTGATACCCCTGGCTCCCTACAACCATACCTTCTGGCTTTGATTGACACTTGCTCTGCTGCGCTCCTGACTCGGGTTGACTTACCACCTATGGCCTACACGGGCCTGGCTGTCTTCCTCCATTAGTTTACTAGCCTGCCGCTACCTTGCTACTGCTTCCTGGCAGTACATGTGCTTGTTGACTAGTCTGTTGTCCACCTGCGGTCTATCCTGGGTAGCCAGTTATATCCCCTAGTGTTCTAGGGTCTGTCACCTCTGTTTGTCAGTTACCCCTAGCCATCTAGGGGCGATCACCATTGCCTGTCAGGGTCCCTAGCGTCTAGGGCCTATCCATAGCCTAGTCATCTCCTGTTGGAGAGGTGTCCTCGCTCTTTGTGGTCTTCCAGCATTCTGGAGGGTAGTCAGTGTGCCCTACTTCCACCTCTCTAGTGAAGGGTTTTGGGAAGTGTCATTACACTGTCCCTTTACCTGGCCTCGTGAAGGTGGAGGTTGTGCTCTCGCTCCTGGTGGTGCTCCAACGTTCTGGAGTATAGTCCGGTAGTCATCCTCCTACCTGTTTAGTGAATGGTTGGGAATGTGTTGTTACACTGTTCCCAGACCAGTCCTCATGAAGGTAGGAGAAGGTGCTCTTGCTCCTTGGTTGCTCCAGCGTTCTGGAGTATATTCTTTTCACTTCTCTTCCACCTGTCTAATGAAGTGTTGCGGAACTGTCATTACACTATCCTATACCGGGCCTCGAGAGGGTGGAAGAAAGTGCTCTTGCTCCTTGGTTGCTCTAGAGTTCTGGAGTATATTCAGTTCATCTCTCTTCCACCTGTCTAGTGAAATGTTGTGGAAGTGTCATTACGCTGTCCTATACCGGTCCTCGAGAAGGTGGAAGAAGTGCTGTAGTTCCTGGTATACATTCCAGCGTTCTGGGGTATAGTATTTCTCTGTCTTCAAGCCTGTCGAGTGAAGGGTTGGGGAAGTGCCGTTGCATTGTTCCTACCTGGTCTAGTGAAGGTTGGAGAGATATATTATTTCTTTTAATTCTTTATTAATAAAGTTCATTTTATTGTATCTGTACTTGTCGAATGTTATTTCACAGTCACCCCCGTGACACTGACACATACTGCATTCTGTCTGATAAATAGGATCAGAACCAGTTTAGAGAATTATTATCCAATCCTGAGATCTGGAGTTTGCTTATAAGAATATTATGGTCTGCTCCTGTGAAGTCACCATTTTCCATGCCTGTTGAGTGATTTGGTCGAAAGCCTGATTAAAGAGGGGTGCAAAAACTGGTCTGTTGGTAATATTTATGTAGTTGCACATGTACACATTTCTCTAGTATTTTAGATAAAGTGGAGAGTAGGGATATTGGTCTGTAGTTATTATTGATGGCATCAGGTATTAACAGTGTTACACTATCTTGCTGCTTTCTTCTATTTTTGGTGTCTTTATGGACTTGTGTCTTTTTTTAATCTAATTTACTATTTTGTAAAACAGAGAAAAAAGAAAAATAGCAGGAGGTGCTCCTAATGTATTAGCCTTGGTTTAAATGTGATCAAACGTATATTGCACTTCTGTAAGAAAATTACTCACAAAGGAGTTGTCCAAAATAGCACATATGTGCTTCCTGGAAATCTCGCTTGAAAAATTTTATACTGTCCCCTTCACAGTAGTATTGGTCTTCTCTTGTTTGATATGGCTGCTCCTCACAGCATCCACCAGGCTAATTTCTATGTAAGCCAGATTGTTGTCAGATGGTATATACCCCCAACCACTACAATTGTTAGTATAGCTACCTTTGTTTGGAAAATACAATAGTTGTAATTTAAGACACTATTGGACGCCCTCTTGTTTCTGTTTTTCCTTTGCGTGTAATTTACTATTTTACTATTTTTCACATACATTATGCCAAAATGTAGAGCACAATTCAGTTATTATAATCGGCATATATATTTTTGGTCTTTTATTGTGATCTGAGATTAGGCTACATGCGTTTTATTGTTTCAAAATGTAGTGCATGAAAAAATTAGGTATATCTATTAAACTCATCAAATCAAAATGTATAAAGTACTCTATTATAATATAGGAATTACAGTAAAATAAAACGTAAGAAAATAATTCTACCAGTGGAGGGCTATTCAACGGATAAAGAATCATAATTGAAAGAAAAAGGGCTAAAATAAGTGTGGAAAGCACTAATAGGCATGCTTTGTACAAATTACTTGCAAATGTAATTTGTTTTATGAGAGTGTGATTCTATATTACCTCGTTGCAGTCTGACAGATTGATGGCTGCTGAAATTTACAAGGTGCTATATGGCTAGCACATGAACTCCAAATAAATCAGCCTCACATCCAAAAAAATTTAGTACAATTGTGTTAAATCCCATTAAAATTCAAGTACTCTTGGTTCAGCTAGATGCATTAAAAACTGAATCATGCTAAATTATTTGAATCTGTAATGGGATTAGTTTCATTATTTACAAATAATAATAAGTATGCTAACAAGGCTTTGCACAGCCAGGACTTACAGAATTCAAATAGACTGTAGTAAGGAGACATATGATCCAACAGAAATAGTTTGCAGCAGTCCAGTCAGAATAGAATGAGTATGTGCATGAAACATTTGTAGCTTTACGATACTTTCATGTCATGTCTTTTGGATTATTTTACACCTTGATGACCAGAGTTGTGAGCAGTGCATTGAGAATCAATACCTGCACACCCCTCTGGTCTTCAAATAATAAAGTTCAGGAAAATATATTTAAGAATACAGGAGGCCTTATGTGTGTCTAAAGAGAGAAGAGAATAATGGTTGATCTAATGGTTAAAGTGAAGTGAATAATAACTCAACATCACTCTTAAAGTGGAGTTGTCACTTAAAAAATATATAGGTGATAATGAAAGCGATTTCAAAATCACCAGTATTTATGTTAATCATTTTTATTTCAAACAATGATTTAAGGGATATTTGGGTGTATTATTTGTCAGTTTATGAAAATAGCTAGTGCTGGCTAGTTAAGATGGAGAGCAGTGTGCACTGTTAGTATCTGGTAGGAAAGTCTGCCATGACTATTTAATCTGCCTAACATTTTGAAAAGATGTGTTTTCGAAAATTTGTCTTTTTAGCATTCATTCATCTTTTTCAGGGTGCTGTGAATCTTAAAAATATAAATTCAGTCAACCACTTGTATGGTAAAGATGGTTGAAAATTATTTGGAATTTTTGCAACTGTCCAAGTGATTAAACATTAATGAGTTCCAAGAACATCTGAATACATTTGACACAACTGTTGATATAACAAAGTAAACAAGGAACGTCTCTAATTCAATAAGAATGGATAATTTAATATATTTAAATGAACACCAATATCTAAAAATGAAATTGGTTGATGTAATTTTAAATAACATAAAATTACAGCCAGCATTTGTTACAAACTAATTAGTCTTATGTTATATTTAATCCACAAAAACTAATTTTAAAGTATGTGTAAACCTTTCTATTCAGAGAATATGTATTTCATTTTGTTTCTGCCGTTTGTAATTAAAAAAAAATAGACTTATCATTATTCTATTGAGAAAGTCTGTTATCTTTTCTCAGCCCATTTACAGACAATCCTAGACAATTACCTCAGGATTGCTGTAGAGCCTTGTAGCCCTGTAAAAGGCAGGAATGGCAGCTTCTTTAGCGCATATATAAGACTAGATTTTAGGTCTCAAAAATAAATACAAATTTTTACAGATGCTAGCAGAGCATAAAACCAGTTCATTTGTAGGTGTTAGTGTTCATTTTAACTTCTCTGATAACAGGTAATAATGTCACAAAATACATACCGGTCAGCATTTACTTTATAACTCAATACTCATAGATACTCTTTAAAAACATAATTAACACTTTAGGATCACTTCAGATTTTGCAGAATCAGTCTATATGTGGCATTTAACAGCTCTGATCTTAACAGTCTCTGTTCTTGAAATACACACTCACAAATTTAATAAAAATATAATATGGAAAGACTAAATAAATGTAAATAGCTTTCCAAGAAAACTACACAGCATGTTCCAATTCAGACATAGAATAAGTTACTATGAGTGTATACTCATTTTATTCAGATCTATAATAGCACTGGAACCATGTTTTTGCACTGCTACTGCCCATCATCGCCTATGTACTAAATACTTTGCAGCAAACATTTGTCCATTGACACCACTTGCACCAAGGGGCAAGGGGGAGTAGGAAGTGTATGGATGTTTTGGAGCATGCCATTCCTCTTTCCTTGTTTTGAGACTCCTGGAATAGAAGTCTGTCATGCTTCTATTTGTTTATTAAGCTGTTCCCTGTCCATTTGTATCACCACCCATTCAGCTCCTATTGGCTCCTTTTGCTCTATCTATCTGTCCTCTGGAGAGGTAGGTGCACATTATTCACCCCTGTTTCCACAGTATCCTGTTTGTGTGCCTTACCTCTGATTTCTGACCCCGGCTTGACTATTGACATTTCCTATTGTCTGATCCTCCAGTTTTCTGTACCTGGTTTGACCTCAATCAGCCTAGCAATTCATCTGACTGATTTTCTGGCTCTTGTCCTAGCTTGGCATTTGACTACGCTGCTACCCATCCCTTTGGCTTTTCTCCTGACTGCATCTACTGCCTGTATTGACCTTGACTAGTATCTCGCTTCTTCTATCCCGATTTTCCCACTGATTGTCTGCCTGGTCCTGACCTATGGCTTGCCTGAACTAGCATCCTGCCTAGTCCACTCTGGTTTATCCACCTTGGTGGTTATCTTACCTTCTCCTTGATTCACTCTCATTGCCCAGCTTTTTAGAGACTTGTCCTGCCAGTAGTTCCCATTGGCTCTGGTTTCTTTTGATTCTGCTCCCACCAGTGGACAGTATTAGTAACTGCCTGAATATTGTCTACAAATGTAGACCCCTCAAGTTGGGAAATTGTGTATCTTCAGCCTACACTTCTGGAGAATCTCTAGTGGTGAATCTGCATAATTCAACCTATTATATCCTATCTACATATAGTGGATAATCAGTTTTTCACCATAAGAGTTTTATTTTGTCCATATTTTTTTTATTCTTCCACTAATATAATAAGTAGAACTTGGATACTCTGGAGCAAACCAACTACCCCACAGAGAGCAAGTCAAAGTTCTCAAAATTTCCATTACTTAAATGGAGCTTTTTACCTGCTTAATGCTAGAGCTATCATTCAATGGGTAAAAAACCAAATTTAAATCAATTGACTTTTTTGTCCATTGTGCTACATTTGCTGTGCTCAGAATTGCTCTCGTTCTTACTAGTACATCAGCCTCACTATATCTATTTACAGGCTCAAATGTCTTAAATACTGCATGAAAACACTGAACTAGGTGGAAAGGTACTATGCAACTATACGTATGCCCACAATCATGACAGTTGTATATAGTAAAAGAGAAGTCTTTACATTATGCCTGTGAATGTTATAGATGTCTCCAATACATTACTTGAATTGTGTATGTGGTATTTCTAGAATACAAGGGGGTTAAGAATTCTCAAATAGTCCAATACAGTTACATACATATGAAATCTATAATAATCTTTTGCGCCTTAGAGATGCTTCCTAATATCGACATATGACATATATTTAAGGAAACAAATTTGTTTATACCATAAAATAAAGGAGTATTAATACCAACCTTGTAAATTCTCTCCTTAACCTGGCTGGAATTAACTTCATGCCAATTAAGGTGATTTGCCTCACGTTTATCAATATAGTATCCAGTTATATGAGATCCACCAGTAAATTTGGGCAGTTTCCAACCCAGAGTCATTGAGTGACCATCACAGTTTAGAAGCGTAATACCATATGGATGAGATGGAGTGGCTGAAAGAAAACAAACACAAAGGAATGAGGTGAAGATATCAAAGCAATTCCATGCTAAACCAGACACTGGAATCAATGTTTTGACCACATACCTGCCTAACGTCAGTTTATTAAGCCACAGCATAAATGTCAAAATTCCTCCCCTTAACATTACTTGCCCCAAGGGAAGAATAATGAGGTAGCCTTGTGTGTGTTTTGGAGCCTATTTTGCATCTACGACTTGGAGTTATGTATTAAACAAGTTGTAGATGACAGTGTGATTTTATGCAATTTCCCTGGACATGATATGAGGTGGACTGCAGGACTTTCAGGCATTATTGCAGATAATGATGCCAATCACAGCAGGTATTAACTAGTAAGATATATATATTAGTTGCCCTTTAAAATGAATAGAGATGGATCTTATTTTTCTGGTCAGTGTTTTGATATTATCTTGCTGAGGAAGCTATTTTTGATTTAAGACTGAAACGGCTAATAAATAAACTCCAGAAACTTCAAGTCCTGTTGTCAAGGGTTATTATTTCTACAAGACTGTGTTCACTTTGTTCCCTATCAGTAAAGACAGGAATACCATTAAACCAATTTGGGTTTGTACAATCCTCCGATACTCAATTGGTTACAATTTTAAAAAGGACACAAAACATTTTCAAATAGACTACAGAATTTAGCTTTTTTTTGTTGATATATTACCACTTTGAAGAAAAGGGTTATGAAACATGTCCTCAAAGGATGTAACTTAACACTCATTCAAAGGTTGAATTTAAAAAAGTGTCAGCTCTTAAATATGCCATTCAAACTGCTCATTATATTTTATTTTCATCTTTCTCCATGTTGCATTTTGTAACCTGCCTTCCTGTCGCAAATTTCTAGACATTAGCTACTGAAAAAATTAAGATAATTAAGATAAGTGGGACATAAAGTGTACAAATAGTGATGGTTCAGCTCACTGAGTATCAACAAATAAATTAATTAGAAGATGAAAAATAAATCACTTATTAACCTTTTAAAGACCAAGTACAAAGACCCAGTACAAGCCACTGGTCTTTAAAAGTTCAACATCATAATCAGTACCGTACAGCGGTAAATATTAGAGCATCCAGGTTTGTTTTGTATTAGAGCATCCAGCCTTCGGAATCAGCTCTGCAGTTGGCCCAACCTTGTTGGCCCATCTGCATGTAGATTATGTTTAATTTGTCCCCTTCTCCATGTAGACTGTAAACTCTCATGAGCAGGGCCTTCTGAATCATTTTTATCAGTTTGTATAAGTGTATCATTTGTGTTTGAATGTGTATTTTCTAATTGCACAGTGCTGTGGAATATGCTGGCACTTTATAAATGACTGAAAACAAAGATAATTTACTAGAGTGAATAACTTACTAAGTTTTAATGAAACATCAGCCAATGAGAAGGAAAGTCTATCAAGGCTGTTATATATTGGTTATATGTTTCATCTATTGGTAACTTTTTTAGCAGAGACAATTTCTATTTTTTAATTACTTTTAGATTATGAAACATAAGCACAAAAACAAAAGTGGAGTAGCTTTGGAACAAACCAACTGCTGTACCATAGGAAACAAAAGAGAATTTTAGTGAACTTACCATTAAACCCTTTTCTCTTATATCCATGTGGAACACAGGAACCATGGGGTAAAGTTCCTGTGTTCCTATGTTCCCCATTGCAAGTAAGAGAAGTAAATATTCCTGCTTGCATTAACTGGGGCCTTCAATCTCTTGAATGAAAGCGATGTCTCAATATGGTTAAGAGCTCTTTAACATTTTATTAATTCGCTATAGTGTTATCATCCCCAGAATATATTTTATTACTGACAATTCGGGGGGAAACATTACAGACACATATTTTCATTTACACATCTGTATGACCTGTTGTATTTCTACTAACACCTACTTTTTACGGACACTACGCAGTTTAGGTATTTTTAGTGGCAGTCAATAAATGTGCTAAGGGTTAGCCACCTGGAATCTATAAAAATGAAATCACTGGATGTGAAACAACATCACTTACATTTGTATTTGCATTGGTTTAAATGGGGTTTTTGATCCAGTGAATGCTAGAGAGATCTCTAATGCATTGCTTCACATTGTACTGGTGACCTCTCTAGCATTCAAACAAAAAAGACACCATATAGTAACATAGACGAGGAAGAGCTTTTAAACATCAAATGTTTATATTGTGTTTTCAAAAACTCACATTTATCATTGATTTAAATGGGGATTTTAACCCTCTGAGTGCCAGAAAAGCATCCAATGAATTGTGCTTCAATGCACTAGATACCTCTCTGGCACTCAAAGGGTTAAACACCCCATTTAAATCAATGATAACTGAGTTTTTGAAAACACAATATAAACATTTGATGTTTAAAAGCTCTTCCTCATCTATGTTACTATATTGTGTCTTTTTTGTTGTTTTTTTTTACAAAGAGTGTCCATAAGTTTAATAACTGAGCTGCAGAGTTATATTTCTGTAGATATTCAGTGAATGAATGGCAGATCTACCTGGTAACTATCCAGATCTAACCCAGAGACTATTTACTGGACTGAGGCTCCTTCTCAAGACTGGAAGTTTCCTTTTGAGACTTTTCAACCTACCCTTGCCATTCTCAGCCCTATTCTTCCCACACCATTCAGATCACTCTCTGCTGCCACCTGGCTATTTATTAGATGGTGGAAATGTTCCTTTAACCCTCTGTATCCAATGCTATGCTATGTAATACTTTGGACACCCATCTGGCACCCAAAGGGGTAATGTGGTAGCTGCATTTGGAATAATAAAGTATAGGTATGTCATTCATCTTGACCTCAATAGGAAACTGTCGGCTGTATATAAAGGTCAACTTGCAACAATTCTGTGACAAATCGATTGTATCATATTTACAAATATGAGTTCACATAAAAGGGGCTTTTAATCTAATGTATGCAGTAGATGCAAAGTAATGTGTTAAAGACCTTTCTACCATCCAAGAGGTTCATTGGCCCTTATTTATAAAAGCAAACTGGAGTTATTCTGGAGTAAACCAAATGTACCATAGGGGACAAATAAAAGTTCATAAATTCCCATGTAGTTGTATAGAGCTAGACCTCTCTAGCATTCAGGGTGGTTTCAAACCCAATTTTTCTTACCAGGAATTTTTATTCATCCCCTATGGTGCAGTTGGTTTACTCCAGAATAACTCCATTATGCTTTTATACATATGGGAGAAAAAACAAAATAGAGGGCGCCCAATAGTGCCTGTAATCTTCAGAGACTACCAATAATATAATAAGAATGAAATATACTCACAAAAGAAGATGCTGATTAGTGGCTTATACCAGAACCAGCTTTTAAGCCTATGGGGAGGGTTGTATCTGGCCCCACTAAGATATCTCCAGTACCTGGTCCACTGACAGAAAGGTCTCCAATATATATATATAAAAAGTCTTCAATCTCCAAATATATATAAAAGAACTGGCTGCTAGTTGTCTTAATAAAATCATTTATTGTATAACCTATAAAATAACAAACCAGTTGTTGGATATAGTAACGTTTCACTGTTACCAAGATCGCTTCCTCAGACCAACTGGTTGTACAAAATACATCAAAAACAAACACAGCAGTCATATTCACTTTTTAAACTTCCCTCCTTTTCTCTGATTGGATGACCCCTGGTCAGAGGCCTTTCTATCAGTGGACTAAGTACCGGAGATATCTGAGTGGGGGCAGATACAATCCTCCCCACAGGCTTAAAAGCTGGTTCTGGAATAAGCCACTGATCAGCATCTTCTTTTGTGAGTATATTTCATTCTTATTATATTATTGGTGGTCTCTGAGGATTACAGGCACTATTGGGCGCCCTCTATTTTGTTTTTTCTCTTCCATGTACTTCCAACATATGGATGAGTGGTGTGGCCCTGGACTGTACTACTTTGGAGTGAAGCTAACCGTTGGGATGGTTTTAGTTCCCTCATGCTTATTTCTCAGTGAACATTTAAATGTTACACTAAGCACTCTAATCTGTGAATTTATTTCATACAGTTTTATTCCTTTGAAAATTTTTACGTACTACACTAGGAGCGCCTCCTGTTTTTGTGTTTTCTTTTATACATATGGGCCATTTTACACAAACTGTGCATTTTCTTGGGGGGGGGGTGAATTTCTTCACTTTTGTCTTTATACTGTACTAGTGTAAAAGCCCGTGTACACGGGCCAAGGTCCAGGTAATGTTGAGAGGCCGCTTCATGCTCAGTAGAGACTGTCCGAACACGCGCAGTCTCTACTGCGCATGACAGCTTCTGACAAACATCCTAGCAAATTATTATATAGGTTTTGGTTGTGTGAATCTATTACTTTTTCCCATTAGCAGTGCAAACATATAGTTAGTGGTTGACATTAACATAATAATTATCAGTAATCTGGAATGTGAAACTTGTGATGTCAAAATTAAAAAAAAAACAAAAACCAAACAAACAGTGTGTGAGTTACTGGGGCTTCTAATTTGCCCTAGAGAAAGGACCTCCTTCCTGTCTAATTAAGAAGTTTCTGCTATACTCCTGTTGTGAAAAGGTATATAAATCTTCTAATTTGAGAAATGTCTCTCTCTCAATCTAATTAATGAACATGTGAAATTTCTTTTGTACTTGAAACTTTTAACCTCTTGGGCACCAGTCAGATCTTCCATTGGAGCCAAAGAGAGAGCAGAATTAGCTGAGAAGTGAATTTAATTTAGATGCTGAAATAAAACATTGAGCCAATGTCTTGAATTTATAGTTGTGTGTCATTAAAAAAGAAAAGAAGTATTATAAACTGGTATTAAAGAAGCTGAAATGCCATTTATTAAACATACAAATCTATTACCATGAGACCCATTGTCTAGTTCTAGATAGAAATATATTGATTTAATGACATATGAAAAGGAAAGTGCATGCACGGATTATTTCAGGGAGTGCTTCTGTGACTTGTGATAATAAAAAGTCAATAACAGGTGACGAGTGGACATGGACATGCTTTTTGGCATCACCTACCATGACTCACACCTCCTCCTGAAATGATCAAATTGAAAGACATTTTTAAGGTTAAAACAATCACATAAAAGGAAAAAAAAAAAAAAATTATATATATATCAGGGCTCAAAATTTGCACTCGCCACTAGCCAATGTCAAGTGAAAATTTAGCTCTGGCGAGTAGAAATTCAGCCCTGGTGGGTATGTTTTGGCTTGCAGTGGCGAGTAACTTTTCAGGTCTGGCTAGTAGCAAAGGACTTAAAATTATAATCCCTGTATATATATATATATATATATATATATATATATATATATATATATATATATATATAAATCCTTCAAACCTTATGCTGAGCCTGATGTACTAAAAAGAACTGGGCTACAATGCTGGGCTAAACCTGCTGCATCATAGGAAACAAATCCTTTGCAAAACTCTGTTTCATTTAAATGGATCTTTAATCCTCTGAGTGCCAATACACAATGCATCGGGAAGCAATGCGTTGCATACCCCTCTGGCACTCAAAGGGTTAACCCCTTGAATATTGTAGACCTCTCAGTACCCCCCAGTTAAATTAATGTGCATTTTTATTGTGCATTTGGTTTACTCTATTTCTCTAGCTTCTCTTCTTAAAGGGACAGTAATGTCCCATATAAAATGCTTAGAGTTTTGTAGAGATTAAAAAAATAAACAATATGCCACAAATCCTATCTCTCAAACTGCTATCTTATGAGAGATATCCTCCATTAAAGTTCCCCTCTCCCTCCTCTTCTTCTGACGTCAGCAGTAAGCTGACAGCAGGAGTTCCTGGTTCGGGGACCAACAAGCTTCTCTTCAGCAGAGCCGCAATAGCGCTTTCTTTGGAAAGGTCTACAAAGTGTGCCTGGTTTGCAAGCACACTTTCTAGACGAAGTCATTATTTTAAATCATGCTATTGCTGCTCTGGTGAAGAGCCTCCTCATGTCGGCTGACACGGATCTCCTTCTGTCTGCTTTACAGCTGATATCAGGAGAAGATGAACTTTAGCGGATGATATCTCTCAAACCATAGTGGTTTGAGAGATAGGATTTGTGGCATTTAGCTTATTTTTTTAATGTCTACAAAACTCTAAGCATATTTTATGAGACATTACTGTCCCTTTAACCCTTTGAGAGCAGGAGGGGAAGGCAACGCATTGCTAATCACTGCAATACCAATTAAGTCAGTAAACACTGGTCAGTGTTAGATTTACTTAACTCCTTGGATGCTAGAGAGGTCTCACTCTCCCAGGGGAAGGCTGGGACTGTGTGGCCCAGGGGGCAAATACAATTTAATGGATCATTTCTGCTATCACACTCCAGCCCACTGTCTCAACCACCCCCTTATGTTAATTTTAAAATTACATTAATGATGTGAAATAAAGAGATAGTAATTGTTTTTAACAAATGTTAATATTGTAGACAAAAATATTGATACAATGAGGCATGTCCCATCTCTCAAACATGTATAGTATGAGAGATCTAAATGTCTAAAATTCCCCCCTCCCTCCCCTTTCATAGATGTCAGCGCTGTAGCTGACAGAAGCAGATCCTGCTCCCGGGACCGGCCAGCAGCTCTTCAGCAGAGCCTAAATAGCACAATATAGAAAGAAATACTTCACTGGAACAGTTTACAAAGTGTGCTTGCAAACCAGGCACGCTTTGTAAACCATTCCAATGAAGTATTTATTTCTATATATGGCTATTTCAGCTCTGCTGAAGAGCCACCGGCCGGTCCCGGGACCAGGATCTGCTTCTGTCAGCTACAGCGCTGACATCTATGAAAGGGGAGGGAGGGGGGGAACTTTAGACATTTAGATCTCTCATACTATACATGTTTGAGAGATGGGACATACCTCATTGTATTAATATTTTTAATGTCTACAATATTAACATTTGTTAAAAACAACAATTATTATCCCTTTAAGGCAAATTGTGCCATGTTGCTTACAACTGAAATGGGGTACTCTATTACAGAACTTAAAATTTAAGTAATACTGCACTAGAGCTTACAAGGGACATGGGTTATGCTACTGGTGTAGCTCCATTTGAATTGTAGCTCTGCGGTATCATTTGTATAGCTCCAATTAAATTGCAAGCTCTGTGTTATCACTAGTGTAGCTCCATTTACAGCAGCCAGCGGGAGACTGACATAGCTGGGAACTCTCTGGTTTTGCCCCGGAGACTCCGGTTTTGACTTAGAATTACCGGGTCTCCGGAGTCTGATCCTCTAGATGTGGGGAGTTTCTGATGAAACTCTACCCACATCCGCCCCTCCAATTGAGTTCCTCCCACTCCCCGGCCTCTTCTCCTGCTTTCCCAGGGAATTCTAGCTATTTTTTTAAGTCCCGCCCCTCCACTCGTGATTAAGCTTCGCCCCTTTTATGGCGCAAATTGCATCAATTCTCTCACCTCATCAGCACCACAGGGCTTCCCTCTGGGGAGCCCAGACCAAGAAGTTCCCAGGTATGGAGATTGAATGATGCAGTGGCCCAGCAGCCCAGGCATATTACTGGCCCAGGGGTCAATTGCCTCCCTGCCCCTACTGGCCAGCCCTCCCCTACACTCTCCACTGCATTTCAAAGCAGTGTGTTCTAAACCTCTGTAGCATATGAGGGTTTAATAGATTGGATAGTAAATATCTGTTATCCATTCATGGATGTGCTTTAACCCATTGGATGTCAAATTATTAAGATACATGTAAAGTGTTGGGTTCCTCTATAGTATTGTAAGGATGAATCCTCCCATCAGCACCCATAGTATTCATTTTATGGCTAACAGTAGAGAATCCAGAGAGTAGCAGTTTAGCTTCAATTCATAACTGGGTAACCAGCAATGGTCAGATACATAACTCAGTCCTGACTGAGCAGGCTGGTAATTAAGTCATGTCACGTATCACCATCAGAGAAAGGGGTACATTTTATATTTGTTAATCAACCAGGTGATTCCTATGTGCCGTATTCACAAAGCGAAAAGTGGAGCAATTCTATGACAAACCAATTGCACAATACAGAGGGTTAAGGTCCCAGTCAAATCAATGGGGATGTTATTTTTCCCTATGTTGAGGTCCTTTGCCCCAGATTGCGTGGGTCATAAACACAAAATCTGGGGCAAAGGACTGTAACATAGGGGGAAAAAATTACATCTCTATATGTTGTATGAGTGCATGTCTGTATGAGACCAGCATCTCCAGGGTTACATGTATAGCTGAATCTGTGTGGCTGAAATAATGAAAGTAGCCTATTCACATAATCTGCCATGTACTCTGAGCTGCTCAGTGTGTGACAGTAATAGTCTTAGAGGGAGCACAGTGGCGCTCCGCTGGTAGATCGTGTTTTCCTCTCTACTAATGACTACAAGCAAAAACCTGCTGATTTACTGGCTGCTTTGTCCAGCACATTCAGACCTTAGACCTATGACTGGGAAGTTCCTTGTAATTTCTACTCCAGAGACAGAGGCTATCTACAGAGTCCTGGCATGTCTGGACTTCCATATTCCTTCACTATTGCTAAATAGCCAGGAGGTTGTTACTGTACATTAGAGGAACATTCAGTGGAGAATACAATAAGTGCCATATTAAATCAAATAAACACATGCAATTGAGAAGCCAAAACAACTGCACCATAGAGGACAAATAAGAATTCCCCAGCATTCCAATGATTTAAATTTGTTTTTTATCCCATTAGATCATAAATCTTTATGGACATTTTTAATATTAATGGAGATAAAATGATTATGTAATCACTGGGAATTTTAATTTCTACCCGATGGCACAGTTGGTTTGCCCAGTGTGTACCTTTTAGTTTATTGAGTACAGCCCTATCTATATAATGAGGGAACCTTTCTGTCCCAAACCTCCGGAGGTCCACAAAGATTTGGTGGTGGGAGTGCGCAAATGATGGGTCTCTTAAATGGGTGGGGCTTAATTGGGTTGGGCAGTATTGTGCAGATTAGAGGTATGGTTTGCCCTTAAAATGTAAGTAAAGCAGGTGTAACAGGGCAGAGAGTGAATGTAACTGACAGTGAAGTGGGCTGACTTAGAGGGGAACTCACTGAGCCCTGCCTCAAAGTTTCTGGTTCAGATCCAAAGATTTCCCAGCTATCCTTATGTGCCATGTACATGAAGCTAAACAGGAGCAGGTTTGGCTCATAAGAACAGCCCCATTGGGGATACAGGAAAACTCCCAGTCATTTAAGTGGAGTGTCTGCCCCTTCAACGCTAGAGAGCTCTCCAACACAGTGCGTTGGAGAACTTTCTAGAATTCAAGAAGGGAAAAGAATCATTTAAATCAGTGGGCATTTTCCTCATGTTGTACTGCTCCTTTGACACAGAGCTGTAAATCTTTAGCTCCCTGTATCCAGCACCCTAAGTACTCTATGCCAGGCCAAAGCAACAGTGTTGGTATTCAAGATATCCATGTTTGTTAGCAGCTGAGTAATTCCTTGCTTAGTCAATGTGATTGATCCACCTGGGCTTAATCACAGACACCATTAACCCTTTGAGTGCCAGAAAGGCATCGAATGCATTGTGTGCAATGCATTAGACACCTCTCTGGCACTCAAATGGTTAATACCTGACAGTACAGTATGTATTGCTTTTGCATAGAGTGGTGATTCTCAACTACAGTATGCAGGACACAACATCAGGTCAGATATTAACCCTTTGAGTGCTACAGAGGTATCTAATGATCTAGTTCCTATTACCCTTAACAAGACAGATTAAACATCCCATTTAAAATGAATATGAATGTTTAATTGTTTGCTATTGTGCAGTTGGTTGCCCCAGAACTGATCCACATCAAATCAAATGGAGTACTTTAAGATAATAATGATATTCTTATTATTAAAATCAGTATACTATTTTAATTACTCATAGATTAGTTTAACCTCTTGAGTGCTAGAGAAATCTCCAACACAATTGCTTTTCAATGCATTGGAGACTTCTCTAGTATCCAAGGGGTTGATGTAAAACAAATGGGAAATAATCATCATATCAATCAAACAATGGCTACAGTAATCTAATTAAAATCATGTGTTTAAAAAAAATGCCAATTTTAGTGTTGGGTACTACTTACTTAGAGCAGCTTTAACAGTTATTGCTTCCGATTCCTGAGAATTTTCACTGACTCCAACTGCATTAACAGCCTTTACACGGAAAATGTACTTTTCTCCAGTTGTTAAGCCATGAACAACAAATCTAAGGAAATAAATGTGCAGCGTTATCATACACTCATGTGGAAGAAAGTACCGTTTTTATTCAAGTCAGTTAATTTGATTTGCCAAGCACCAAAATATAACTTAACTCTTTGGTTGCTTGATAATGCCTCTGGAACCAATGTAATATCCAACATTTTAAAGGCAAAATAACAACTAAGTTTTAGGCTTTTAACCTCTAGAAAAAAAATGTTTAACCCTTTCAGTGCCCTTTCAGCAAAGGGTTAAGAATTACAGATATGCAGTATATTAAAGGGATAGTAATGTTTCATAATAAAAGCAGCTCTAATTAATCATCATAGTATTTGGACTTTGGAGAGTGTTATATCAATTGTGTCAGACTTGTAGTTCAAGAGTAATTCAATGACAAAGTATCCCCCTTTTACTTATGTAACAATGTCCAGCCAGATCAGAAGGGAGGTGCCCAGGTAGACTGCAGAGAGGGACAATCTTCAATTAAGATAAGGGAAAAACCTGAAAAACTTGTCAAGGGGGGCAGGGTTTTCATTGTACTCATAGGAAGAAGATTGTCCCCTTCTGTTATCTGTCTAGTCTTACAACCAGATTCCACATCTAGAAGAGATTGCTTACATTAGGTAAAAGGGGCGGGAGGAGAAACTTTGCTTGTGAATATCTCTCAAACCATAAAGGTTTGAGAGATAAGACTTATGTCGTTCTTCATGCTTTTTTAATGCCTACAAAATAAAGTAAAGATAAAACAAAGTATTACTATCCCTTTAACATATTCTAGCCATAATACAATTCTTATTTCAGACTCATGGTTTTTCTCCTTGTTTCAATGTGAGACCATTCACCTTGCATTGCTCTCTGCAGTGTTCCTGGAACAAGCAGAGGTTCACTCATCAGCTACACAGACGCAATTCGGGAGCAAATCAACTGCACCACTGAGGGGTTATATTTTCTTTGGTTTAAATTGCAACTGTAACCCCTTGAATGCAAGAGATGTCCCCAAATAATTGATTGACAATTCGTTTGAAACTTCTAGCATTCAAGGTTTTAAAAACTCCTCATGTTGCAGTACATTTTCACCCCTTTGGATTGATGAATAAGGCTCAGAGTGTGTACTGCTGAACTTACAGTCAGGTTCTGTTTTTCTAACCATAAAGACCTACTGGTGATGTCACAGCTAACAGCAACATAAGTGGTGAGCTCTGTTTCAGTCTAATTTGTAAAATTAAGTGCTATTGAGAAACATATCCAAGAGCTCTGTATTCAGAGCAAATATAATGCTTTACTGAACTGTGAAGCTTCAGTGTCTTGCAGTTTAATTTCTTTTGGGAATAGCCAAAAAGTCACAGTTTTCTGATCCTCAGTCAGTTCTCTTATTAATTCTCTGTTTTACATAAAGCAGTCCAGCTTTCTGGACAGGAGCAGACATGCCAAAGCACTCATTATCTAGAACAGAGCTGGAAACCAGAGGCCCTCCAGTTGTTCAGGACTACAATCCCACTCATCCCCAGATGCTGGGGCTCCAGATGAGTAGGGAGTGTATTATGAGTTGAAGGTCAGTATATTTTCATGTAATGATATTGGTTGGAATGCGCTCAGGGAGTCAGCAGCTAACGGGCACCACAATGCTGCAAACCATTATGTTTGTACAATAAACGGAAGGATGCTGGAGATTATTACCCGTGAAGGACATGTAGATAGATAATATAGTACAAGTACACTGGTGCTGCACTGGTGGTTTCATACATTGCTCTCAATACATTTACCTGTTGTACTTTATGGGTTTGTGATTGCAATGATCCCAATGATTTGATCCCACCACTGAGGAATCAATATAGTATCCAATTAATTCTTCTTCTACCTTCGGTTTATCAAACTCAACAACAACGGATGTTCTTGTGTTTCTAGATGCCTGTATACGACCAGGAGCAGATGGCACAGCTATTAAGTAAAAGTAAACATAAATTTGGAATAGGTAAACATCAGCATAGAATGCAGTCAGGACAATAAATTAAACAACAAGCACACTAAGATCCTTTATTACCTGCAATGAATATGGAAATGTGATGTATGTTATATGCTGGACAAAATGGGCCTTATGCACAAAAGAAAAGAGGATTGATCACGGGTGTCCAAAGGGGGCAAGGGGGGCATTTGCACTCCTCTACACTTGCTCCCTCCATATAAACATGAGGACTGGGCAGGCTGGTCTGGGGGTCATATTATGGCTTTCCAGCCCCTCTGGAAAAATGTCTGCAGACGCCCATGGGAGTGATTATGGGGTAAAACAAATTAATTGTGGGGGAAAAGGAAACATTTCCTTATCTCCAGCTGATTTAAATGGAGACTTTAACCCTTTGAGTGCCAGAGGGGTACGCAACGCATTGCTTTGAAATGCATTGCGTACCCCTCTGGCATTCAAAGGGTTAATCCATTGAATGCTAGATAGGTTTCCAGTTAATGTAAGGTGCTAAAGACTTAATTTAAATCAGACCGAGTTATGCAAATATTTCTTTCTTCACATGATGTACTTGGTTTACTCCAGAATCACTCCTGGTGCAGTTGGGTTGTCCCAGAATTAATTATCTTTTTTTTACTTTATCATGTTGTTTACATACATGTAGAGTAATTGCTAAGGAGTGTGTTTAACCTTTAAAGGACCAGAGGGTTGAGCAATGTATTGCTAGGCAAATCAGTGCACTTCCCACTGGTATTTAAAAGGTTAATAGAATAATATTCCTTTTCATTCCAGTAAAGCCTTCTTACCTACACGTTCCTGTGCTTGTATGGGTGGTGTTATTTCTGATGGCTCACTCATACCATGCTTGTTAACTGCAATTACTCGGAAGTTATACGACTTTCCTTCTGCCAAATCAAATACTGCATAGCGGGGAGATCTCACTGGGATCTGGGAGTTGACTCTTTGCCAACTTCCACTACCAACCATTGTCTATAACGAAGCATATATATATAGTGAAATAAAGTTAGATCTTATTTAACAATACTCTATTTTAAATTGCGCATACTTAATACATTTTAATGCATAGTTATACATTTGTGATATTTCCAAAAATGTAATTTTATTAAAATATGTTTACATTATCAAGATTCTGATATTTAAATCACTTATATTGACAATCTGCAATATGACTTAGCTAAGGCCGACTTCCCCATTAGTCATTGGGAAACTGCCCAGAGCTCCAAGATTTGTGGTGGGTCTCAGCTGTACTAACCACACCCACATTCTGGGTTATGGGTATGTCCAGAACATTCCCTATGCCAAGGGTGTCCAGGTTCATTCCTCAAGGGCCAGGATTTAAGGATTTGCCTGACTGGGAAATCATTAAATCCTGGACTGTTGGTAGCTTTTGAAGACCTCCGACCGTCCCTGGTCACTTCTCTCTCCTGTGTCCATACAATCCTTACCATTCGTCAGTCTCCTGTGTTCCTCCCACTCTCCCCATTCATCACTCGCCTGTGTCCCTCCAACCATCCCCGTTCACCACTCTCTCTCCCCTATGTCCCTACAATCCATCCTATTCTTCACTCTCCTGTGTCCCTCCCACCCTCTCTATACACCACTTTCTCCAGTGTCCCTACAGTCCTCCCCATTCACCACTCTTCTGTGTCCCTGCCACCTACCAGTTCACCTCTTTTCTCTCCTCTGTGTCCCTAAAATCCTTCCCATTCTTCACTCTCCTGCTTCCTTCACATCCTACCCATTCTTCACTCTTCTGTGTCCGTCTCACCCTCTCCATAACCCGCTTTCTACAGTCTTCTCCATTCATCATTCTCATGTGCCCCTCCCACCATTCCTGTTCACCACTCTTTTCCCTGTGTCCCTTCAATCTTTCCCATTCATCACTCTCCTGCTTCCTTCCAACCCTCTCCATTCATCACTCGTCTGTGTCCCTCCCACTCTCCCCATTCATCACTCTCCTGTGTCCCTCTCACCCTCCCTGTTCATCACTCTCCTGCGTCCCTCCCACTCTCCCCATTCATCAATCTCCTGAGTCCCTCCCACCCTCCCTGTCCATCACTCTCCTGTGTCCCTCTCACCCACCCTGTCCATCACTCTCCTGTGTCCTTCCCACCCTCCCTGTCCATCACGCTTCTGCGTCCCTCCCACCCTCCCTGTCCATCACTCTCCTGTGTCCTTCCCACCCTCCCTGTCCATCACTCTCCTGTGTCCCTCCCACCCACCCTGTCCATCACTCTCTTGTGTCCTTCCCACCCACCCTGTCCATCACTCTCCTGTGTCCTTCCCACCCTCCCTGTCCATCACGCTTCTGTGTCCCTCCCACCCTCCCTGTCCATCATCCTCCTGCGTCCCTCCCATCCTCCCTGTTCATCACTCTCCTGCGTCTCACCGACTCTCCCCGTTCATCACTCTCCTGCATCCCATCCACTCTCCCCTTTCATCACTCTCCTGCGTCCCTCCCATCCTCCCTGTTTGTCACTCACCTGTGTCCCTCCCACTCTCCCCGTTCATCACTCTCCTGCGTCCCTCCCACCCTCCCTGTTCATCACTCTCCTGCGTCCCTCCCATCCTCTCCCTGTTTGTCACTCACCTGTGTCCCTCCCACTCTCCCTATTCATCACTCTCCTGCGTCCCTCCCACCCTCCCTGTTCATCACTCTCCTGTGTCCCTCCCATCATCTCCCTGTTTGTCACTCACCTGTGTCCCTCCCACCCTCCCTGTTCATCACTCTCCTGTGTCCCTCCCACCCTCCCTGTTCATCACTCTCCTGTGTCCCTCCCATCCTCTCCCTGTTTGTCACTCACCTGTGCCCCTTCCACTCTCCCCATTCATCACTCTTCTGTGTCCCTCTCTCTCGCCCCATTTACCATGTTAATATTCCTTGACAGTCCGATAAGAGGTAAGTCTGTGTGTTTTTGTTTGTGTTATCTTTTGAGTGCCAGTGAACTAACCAATTGATTGGTTATCGCCTTAGCAGTGAAATGGTTAACCCTTTCAGTGATAGCGAAAGTGTAATGAATTGGATAGCTGTTTTGCAATCAAAGGACTAACCTGTTCCCTGCCAGGGACCTATTCTATTGGATGCCTCTTTGACAGTGAAAGGCTTAACCCTTTCAGCGGCAGAGGGGTCCCCAATGCATGGGGGATTTTTATAATCCTTTCAGTGGGACAAAGGTGTTCAATGCATTGCAATGCCTCTTTCACAGTGAAATTATTAAACCTTTCCCTATCAAGAACCTATTGCCTTGGATTCCTTTTTGCCACTGAAAGAGTTAACTTTCCAAGGCAGGGGGTCCCTAGTGCATGGGGGGTGGATTTTTTTGTAACCCTTTTAGCGCCAGAGATGTATCCAGTGCCTGAAAGGTACTGAATGCATTGTTCTTCAATGTGTTGAATGCTATTCTGCCACTCAAAGGGTGGCAAGAGATATTTGCAATGCATTGCTTAACATTGGTTGTGTACCCCTCTGGCATTCAAAGGGTTAAGCTGCATTGGCAATACTGTGCCACTACTGGTAGCAGATAGATAGACAGACAGACAGATAGATTTTCATCTACAGTTTTACACACTTCAATGCTCCTGCACAAGTGCATTTACCATTTTACCCCTGTAACAAGCAGAGGAATGGGCAAAGTATTTTTTAGCAATGAGATCCACACCCCCTCTGATCCTTACAGAGTTAGTTAGACACCAATTAAAAATTTGCTAGGATTGTCAGATCCTTTTAACAGTAATTAAATCATCAAATGGCATTAAGTTAATTAGTTCTGTCTGTAAAATACCACACATTCCTTTATTGAACTACTTCAAAAGCTTCTAAGAGACCAGTCCCAGAAAAGCATCTATCCTTTACCTTCTCAATGTAATATACTACTGGATCTCTGCCACGGGGAACAGGTGGGTCCCAGCCGAGCACAATATATGTTTTGCTGGTTTCTAAAGCTTGAACATTGGTGGGAGGCCCAGGGATTTTAACTTCACCTACCGGAGAAACACAGTTAATGAATATAAAAATGTTCTGTAAATGAACCTGACATTTTATTAGCTCCAGTGGCTGCTCATTATAACGGTTTAATTAAAACATTTCTCGTTTAACCCTTTGAGTTTCAGAGAAATATCCAACACAGTGCACTGCAATGCATTGGATACCCCTCTGGCACGCAAAGGGTTTAAGACAGTGAGGCTGATGTAATAAAAAGAACATAAAGACAATTCAACTGTTATATGGTAAAGGAAACAAATTCAACTTCCAAATTCTTTAACCTCTTAAAGGGATAGTAATGTTTCACAAATAGCAGCTCTAATTAATCTTCATAGTATTTGGGCCATAGAGAGTGTTATTTCAATACTGTCAGAGTTGTAGTTCAGGAGTAATTGAATGATAAAATTTCACCCTCCCACCCCTTTTACCTAGTGTAAGCCACCTCCCCTCTGATGTGAAATCTCGTCCTGGGACCAGACAGATCACAGCAAGAGACAATCTTCTTACTGTGAACATAAGGAAAACCCTGCCCCCCTTGGCAGGTTGTTCAGGTTTTTCCTTATGCTCACTGAAGATTGTCCCTCCCTGAGATCCATCCTGACAGTCTTGCTGCTCTGAGTAGTGATGAGCGAGCACCCCAATGCTCGGATGTTCGGGTGCTCTGACCGAGCACCCCCTGAGGCTCGAGTGCTCGGCCGAGCACCCGAGCCCCATTGAAGTCAATGGGAGGACTCGAGCATTACACCAGGCACCCCCTGCTCTGATGAGGGGAGGGTGCCTGGTCCATAGGAAAAGGGCAGAAAAAGATGGAAACACTACAGAAATGGTTCAGGGACAGCATAGGGAGGATGTCTGGATGCACCTTGGACTCCAACATCGCTGCTGGGAACGATCTTTCGCCCGTAGTACGCCATTTTTACAGACTGACCGTAAAACACACAAAAAGGAAAATAAAAACGACTTTAGGCGAAAAATTGTTACCAAACAGTATTTGCTGTATATTTACTTGTATATCATCTGCAAATTCTCCCAAAAATTTCATCGATTTTCTGAAGTGAGGCCATGATTAAGAGGGAAACGTGCGCAGAGGCAAATTATCCCAAAAATTTCCTTGATTTTCAGAACTGAGGCCATGATTAAGAGGGAAACGTGCGCAGAGGCAAATTCTCCCAAAAATTTCCTTGATTTTCAGAACTGAGGCCATGATTAAGAGGGAAACGTGCGCAGAGGCAAATTATCCCAAAAATTTCCTTGATTTTCAGAACTGAGGCCATGATTAAGAGGGAAACGTGCACAGAGGCAAATTCTCCCAAAAATTTCCTTGATTTTCAGAACTGAGGCCATGATTAAGAGGGAAACGTGCACAGAGGCAAATTCTCCCAAAAATTTCCTTGATTTTATTGAACTGAGGCCATGATTAAGAGGGAAACGTGCGCTGAGCTGACCATCTAAAACATTATGGGTGAGGGTCTGCTGCAGAGCTGACCATCCTAAACATTATATGCGAAGGCCCGCTAGTGAGCTGACGCTATAAAACATTATATGAGAGGGCCCGCTAGAGAGCTGACCCAATAAAACATTATATGAGAAGGCCCGCTGGTGAGCTGACCTATATAAAAATTGGCAAACAGGGCCCGCTGGTGAGCTGGCCCTATATAAAAATTATATCACAGGGCCCGCTGGTGAGCTGGCCCTATATAAAAATTATATCCCAGGGCACGCTGGTGAGCTGGCCCTATATAAAAATTATATCCCAGGGCATATGGAAGAGGAGGAGGAGGATGAGAACATTAAGAGTCAACCATATACCCGTTTTTGGGGTGGAAGGGGTGAATGGGAATACAGAGTATTCCCATCATTGTAAATAACATATATAAAGTGAGTTTATGTTCCCCCGGGGCTTTCCTCCAGTGGAGTGGAGAAGTCAGGGGAAATCCAGGCCTTGTTCATTTTTATAAGTGTCAACCTATCAGCATTGTCGGTGGAAAGGCGGATACGCTTATCTGTTATGATGCCACCAGCAGCACTAAATACCCGCTCAGACAGAACGCTGGCGGCAGGGCAGGCCAGCACCTCCAAGGCGTAGAGTGCCAGTTCATACCACGTGTCCAGCTTGGACACCCAGTAGTTGTAAGGCACAGAGGGATCATTGAGGACGCTGACACGGTCTGCTACGTACTCCTTCACCATCTTCCAAAACTTTTCCCTCCTTGTGACACTAGGCTGCGCATCAGGGTGAGGGTGCTGGCGGGGTGTCATGAAGGTGTCCCACGCCTTGGAGAGTGTTGCCCTGCCTTTGTCGGAACTGCTGTGTGCTCCCCTTTTCTCCCCTTCTCGGTTGGCCAAGGTAGCACGTACTCTGCCGCCAGCGTTGTCAGATGGAAAATTTTGGAGCAATTTTTCAACAAGAACCTTCTGGTATTGCACCATTTTGCTTGTCCTCTCCACCGGAGGAATGAGAGATGAGAAATTCTCTTTGTAGCGGGGGTCCAGAAGGGTGAACACCCAGTAATCCGTGTTGTCTAAAATGCGTACAACGCGTGGGTCACGGGAAAGGCAGCCTAACATAAAGTCAGCCATGTGTGCCAGAGTACCAACAGTCAAGATTTCGCTGTCCTCACCAGGAGGCTGACTCTCAATATCCTCATCCTCTTCCTCCTCTTCTGCCCACCCACGCTGAAGAGATGGAACTAAAGTTCCATGGCTACCCTCTGTAGCGGAGGCAACCGTGTCTTCCTCCTCCTCCTCCTCCTCCTCCTCCTCCTCCGCCTCCTCCAATTGTCGCTGAGAAGACGAAGTGAGGGTGCTCTGGCTATCACCTTGTGTAAGCTCTTCCTCCCCCATTTCCACCTCTTCCACATGCAAAGCGTCGGTTTTAATTGTGAGCAGCGAGCGTTTCAGTAGACACAGAAGTGGGATGGTTACACTGATAATAGCGTTATCGCCGCTCACCATCTGTGTCGATTCCTCAAAATTGCGTAAAACCTCGCAGAGGTCTGACATCCATTCCCACTCCTCACTTCTGATTACAGGAAGTTGAACGGAGAGGCGACGACCGTGTAACAGCTGGTACTCCACTACTGCCCTCTGCTGCTCACAAAGCCGGGCCAACATGTGGAAGGTGGAGTTCCAGCGCGTGCTCACGTCACACAGCAGCCGGTGAGCTGGCAATTGTAAGCGCTGCTGCAGCTTCAACAGGCCGGCCGAAGCTGTAGATGACTTACGGAAATGTGCACACACGCGGCGCACCTTGGTCAAGAGATCATGCACATTGGGGTAGGTTTTTAGAAATCGCTGCACCACTAAATTAAATACATGCGCTAGGCATGGTACGTGTGTGAGCTTGCCGAGCTCCAAAGCCGCCACCAAGTTACGCCCATTATCACACACAACCATGCCTGCTTGCAGGTTGAGTGGCGAGAGCCACTGCTCGGTCTGGTGACTAATCCCCTGCAACAGCTCTGAGGCCGTGTGCTGTTTGTCCCCAAGGCAGATCAGCTTCAGCACGGCCTGTTGACGCTTCCCCACTGCAGTGCTACACTGCTTCCAGCTACTGGCTGATGGGGGAGTGGCGGTGTGTGTAGAGAATTCGGAGGTGGAAACGGAGGAGGAGGAGCCAATAACGTAGGTGCTGGTGGAAACCCTGATGGAGGTAGGGCCCGCAATCCTCGGCGTGGGTAGCACCCGTGCCATCCCAGGGTCCGAGTCGCTCCCAGCCTCCACGACATTCACCCAGTGTGCCGTCAGGGAAATGTAGCGTCCCTGGCCACAAGCACTTGTCCATGTGTCAGTCGTTAAGTGGACCTTCCCAGTAACTGCGTTGGTCAGGGCACGGGTGATGTTACGGGACACATGGTGGTGTAATGCGGGGATGGCACACCGGGAAAAGTAGTGGCGGCTGGGGACCGCGTACCGAGGGACAGCTGCTGCCATCAGGCTGCGGAAGGACTCAGTGTCCACAAGCCTAAATGGCAGCATTTCGATGGCCAGTAATTTTGAAAGGTGTGAGGTTAGTGCTATGGCCTGTGGGTGGGTGGCTGGGTACTTTCTCTTGCGCTCAAATGCCTGGGGTAACGACATTTGGACGCTGTGCTGGGACAGGGAAGTGGATGTGGTCGCTGATGGTGCTTCAGATGGTACAGGTGCAGGGCGGGAGGTATGCGGGCCTGCGCCTTCGACAGGCGATTGGCCGGCACCGAAAACAGGGGAAGAGGAGGCAGTGGTGTGGCCTGCAGACACAGATGGGCGATCCAGGCGTTCCTCCCACTTACTACGGTGCTTGGATGCCATGTGTCGGATCATGCTGGTGGTGGTGAGGTTTCTAGTGTTCATGCCTCGGCTCATTCTGGTGTGGCACAGGTTGCAAACTACAATTCTTTTGTCGTCCGCACTTTCCTTAAAAAAACGCCATACCGCGGAACACCTACCCCTTGGCAAGGTAGATTTACGCAAGGGGGTGCTCCGTGGAACATTTGCGGGCCGGTTTGGTGCGGTCCGCCTTCTTTCTGTAGCCACACCACTGCCTCTTCCAGCCTGTTGCGGTGCTGCAGATGGCTCACCCTCAGGACTGCTGTCATCGCTCGGCTCTACACCTTCCCAGGTGGGGTCAGTCACCTCGTCGTCCACCAAGTCCTCCTCCACTTCCTCACTCTGATCATCCTCCTCAAGTCTTGATCCCACCACATACTCAGTCATTGACAACTGTATAACATTCTCCTCAACAAGGTCTTGAGACGGAAATAGTGGTTGATTTAATGGCAACTGTGTCTCATCATCATCATCATCATCATCCACTACTTCCTTTGACCTTAAATGCCGTTCACATCTGTCATCTTCTTGTGATTGGGTAGCCTCTAGAGGTTGTGAATCAGGGCACAAGATGTCATGTTCCTCTGCAAGCGTGCTTGGAGAGAGGGTCAAATGAAGGATTGGTGATGAGACGAGCTCATCACTATATCCCAGTGTGGGATCACTTCTTTGACCAGACCGTGTATGGTGGGAGGAAGGATGATCAGAGTGAGGATTATGTTGACCAGACTCTTGGCTACTGAGAGTGGACTTGGTGGAAGACAGGGTGGTGCTTAACCGACTGGAAGCAGTATCAGCTGTCATCCAACCGACCACCTGTTCGCACTGGTCGGACCTCGAGAGTGATGTCCTGCGACGCCCTGTGAAATCAGACATGAAGCTAGGTATGGTGGATGTCTTTCTTTCTTGTGCTCTGGCACCAGGCACAGTTTCTCCGCGTCCTGACCCGCGCCCTGAACTTTCAGGATCACGTCCACTTCCCCGTCCCTTTTTACCCGCCTTCTTCATCTTACACGATATATATGACTTTAATATATATGAGTTTGAAAACTTAACAGTATTTCTTACTATTCTGCAACTCTGCAGAGTACACAGAATAGGCTGCTAAACTGCGGTGACACACACTGAATGGAATAAGTGACTTTAATATTTGAGTTTGAAAAATTAACAGTATTTCTTACTATTCTGCAACTCTGCAGAGTACACAGAATAAGCTGTTAAACGGCGTTGAAACACACTGAATGGAATATGTGACTTTAATATTTGAGTTTGAAAACTTAACAGTATTTCTTATAATTCTGGAACTGTACAGAGTACACAGAATAGGCTGTTAAACGGCGGTGAAAGACACTGAATGGAATATGTGACTTTAATATTTGAGTTTGAAAACTTAACAGTATTTCTTATAATTCTGCAACTCTGCAGAGTACACAGAATAGGCTGTTAAACGGCGTTGAAACACACTGAATGGAATATGTGACTTTAATATTTGAGTTTGAAAACTTAACAGTATTTCTTATAATTCTGGAACTGTACAGAGTACACAGAATAGGCTGTTAAACGGCGGTGAAAGACACTGAATGGAATATGTGACTTTAATATTTGAGTTTGAAAACTTAACAGTATTTCTTATAATTCTGGAACTGTACAGAGTACACAGAATAGGCTGTTAAACGGCGGTGAAAGACACTGAATGGAATATGTGACTTTAATATTTGAGTTTGAAAACTTAACAGTATTTCTTATAATTCTGCAACTCTGCAGAGTACACAGAATAGGCTGTTAAACGGCGTTGAAACACACTGAATGGAATATGTGACTTTAATATTTGAGTTTGAAAACTTAACAGTATTTCTTATAATTCTGGAACTGTACAGAGTACACAGAATAGGCTGTTAAACGGCGGTGAAAGACACTGAATGGAATATGTGACTTTAATATTTGAGTTTGAAAACTTAACAGTATTTCTTATAATTCTGGAACTGTACAGAGTACACAGAATAGGCTGTTAAACGGCGGTGAAAGACACTGAATGGAATATGTGACTTTAATATTTGAGTTTGAAAACTTAACAGTATTTCTTATAATTCTGGAACTGTACAGAGTACACAGAATAGGCTGTTAAACGGCGTTGAAACACACTGAATGGAATATGTGACTTTAATATTTGAGTTTGAAAACTTAACAGTATTTCTTATAATTCTGGAACTGTACAGAGTACACAGAATAGGCTGTTAAACGGCGGTGAAAGACACTGAATGGAATATGTGACTTTAATATTTGAGTTTGAAAACTTAACAGTATTTCTTATAATTCTGGAACTGTACAGAGTACACAGAATAGGCTGCTAAACGGCGGTGAAAGACACTGAATGGAATATGTGACTTTAATATTTGAGTTTGAAAACTTAACAGTATTTCTTATAATTCTGCAACTCTGCAGAGTACACAGAATAGGCTGTTAAACGGCGTTGAAACACACTGAATGGAATATGTGACTTTAATATTTGAGTTTGAAAACTTAACAGTATTTCTTCCTATTCTGCAACTGTGCAGAGTACACAGAATAGGCTGCTAAACGGCGGTGAAAGACACTGAATGGAATATGTGACTTTAATATTTGAGTTTGAAAACTTAACAGTATTTCTTATAATTCTGGAACTGTACAGAGTACACAGAATAGGCTGTTAAACGGCGGTGAAAGACACTGAATGGAATATGTGACTTTAATATTTGAGTTTGAAAACTTAACAGTATTTCTTATAATTCTGCAACTGTACAGAGTACACAGAATAGGCTGTTAAACGGCGGTGAAAGACACTGAATGGAATATGTGACTTTAATATTTGAGTTTGAAAACTTAACAGTATTTCTTATAATTCTGGAACTGTACAGAGTACACAGAATAGGCTGTTAAACGGCGGTGAAAGACACTGAATGGAATATGTGACTTTGATATTTTAGTTTGAAGACTTTACAGTATTTCTTACTATTCTGCAACTCTGCACAGTACACAGAATGTGCTGCTAAACTGCGGCGAAGCACACTGAATGGAATATGTGACTTTGATATTTTAGTTTGAAGACTTAACAGTATTTCTTCCTATTCTGCAACTCTGCACAGTACACAGAATGTGCTGCTAAACTGCGGCGAAGCACACTGAATGGAATATGTGACTTTGATATTTTAGTTTGAAGACTTAACAGTATTTCTTCCTATTCTGCAACTCTGCACAGTACACAGAATGTGCTGCTACACTGCGGCGAAGCACACTGAATGGAATATGTGACTTTGATATTTTAGTTTGAAGACTTAACAGTATTTCTTCCTATTCTGCAACTCTGCACAGTACACAGAATGTGCTGCTAAACTGCGGCGAAGCACACTGAATGGAATATGTGACTTTGATATTTTAGTTTGAAGACTTAACAGTATTTCTTCCTATTCTGCAACTCTGCACAGTACTCAGAATGTGCTGCTAAACTGCGGCGACGCACACTGAATGGAATACGTGACTTTGATATTTTAGTTTGAAGACTTAACAGAATGTGCTCTAATCTGCAACTTTGCACACTAAACAGAATGTGCTCTAATCTGCAACTTTGCACACTAAACAGAATGTGCTCTAATCTGCAACTTTGCACACTAAACAGAATGTGCTCTAATCTGCAACTGTGCACACTAAACAGAATGTGCTCTAATCTGCAACTTTGCACACTAAACAGAATATATATATTTTTTTTTTTTTTTTTTTTTTTTTTTACCCCCACACCAAATAACCTGCTGCCCCCACACACAGTAGTCCTAAAAAGGACTTTTGGTTCTTTTTTTTTCACAATTTTTGTTTTTTTCCTCCCTACACTGCCTTTCCCTTCCTATCCTCAGCTCTCCCTGGCTCAGACTGAGCCGAACTCGCTGGTCAGGTGCTATACAGCACCTGACCACGGGTTCTGGCCAGCCAATCAGTGTAATGCCAGCAGCCAACATGGCTGCTGGCATTACACCGATGTCAGAGCCTCCCTGCACGTTTATTGGCTGCGCAGCAGCCGCAAAACGTGCGGGGAGGAGACCCGAACATGGCGGGCGAGCACATGCGGTACTCGTACGAGTACCGCCATGTGCCGAGCAGAGCGATGCTCGAGCCGATCCGAGCATCGGCCGAGCATGCTCGCTCAACACTAGCTCTGAGGTGAGCAGTATAACATCAGTAAAAGGGGCGAGAGAATGATACTTTATCATTCAATTACTCTTGAACTATAGCTCTGAAAGTATTGAAATAACACTCTCCATGGCCCAAATAATCTGAAGATTAATTGGAGCTGCTTTTATTGTGAAATATTACTATCCCTTTAAGAACCAGAGAGGTGTGCAATGCATTGCTTAGCAATGCTCTGAACACCCTTCTGGTCCTTAAGGGGTTAAACGGATTGTAACCCTTGGACTGCTAGAAAGGTCTACAACATATGGATCTGCAATGCAGTGAAGACCTCCCTAGCATTCAAAAGGTTAAAAGTCCCATTAACATTAATGAGAATAAAGGTGATTTATAGTTGTGCCTTATGGAATTGGTTTGTTCCAGAACTGATCCAATTCTTTTTGGTACCTCATCCTCAGTAATAAACTAAATTAAAGTGTACTGTTCAATTAACAATTAGAATACAATATGGTAAAACTGGGCAAGAGAGGAGGTTGCCATGGTTTTCTGATTACATCTTGTTTGCATCAGCCACCCTGAGCTAGTGGTGAGGTAATTTGAATATATGACTGTACATTGTGCCCAGCAGAGAATCATGTTCTATACTTCAGCCGCATTTACAGGCCACCTGGACATGATGATGACCCAGTTGTCAGAAGTGGATATACTGGAGTTTCTTTCAGAGGCGTAACAATAGGGGTCTCACCTGCAACCAGTCCCATCACTCCAGGGGCTGACCATCCCCTGCAAACACCCTGCCCGCCGCCCACAACAAGCTACAATCTGAGGTCTGTGCCTTCTTCGGCACAGACCTCTAGCTGCTGAGCTCCCTCATCAGCATACTAGTAATGCAGAGAGCTGGGAGATGACACCTCAGGGGGATAAACCCTACAACATATATTTTTTTACATTTTAAGTATTACTATCCCTTTAAATAACACTATGGGGATTTTAATGGACACAAGCATGATGTAATTCTGGGGCAAATCGACTCTACTATAGTTAACAATGAAAACAAAATCATGTTTGTCTTTTATAAGTATGGTGTCGTAGTTTTGTTCCAGAATTTATCAGTTTTGCCTTTATAATATTCCCAAATTTATATTTAGGCTGCACCGGGAAGGAAATATAGACCATATTCAGGAATATAAAAAGAAGCAATTCTGCACCAACTGCACCATCGAGGGTGAATAAAAATTCCCAGAATTCCCACTGATTTAAATAAGGCATTTAAGAACAATGCATTGGAACCTCTCTAGCATTCTATGGGTTAAACACATCATTTACATCAATAGGAATGTTTATTTGCTCCTTTTTAGATGATGGAATACAGCCCATCGTCAGGTATAGACAGGACCACCATCAGAAATCTGGGGACACAAGACAACTGTGACTTGCAGGGCTCCCCACCTCCCCAGTATATAATAGTATAAAAGAGGGGTGAAGAGAGAGAATAAGGCAGAGGAGAAACTGGGTAAGAAGAAAACAGAGGGAGAGAGAGAGCGGGAAAGAGAGAAAGAAGCAAAGAGGAAGCAGTACAAAGAAAAAGTGGAAAATGACAAAGTCAAAGGGGACTGTAAGAGGCACTGAGGCACGCAGGGTAACTAGGAAGGAACAAGACAGCACACCGCAAGTGGCAAATGGAAAGACAGTAAGAGTCAATGAGGGCACAAATAAACAGGGGAGGGAAAAATACAACAGGAGGAAGCATAGGAGAAATTAAGAAACAGAAGGGGGGAAAAAAGTACTTACACATTTAAGTATCAACTCTCTCCTACCTTTTTAAGCAAAACCTATTGAGGACAAGAGGGATGTGCAATGTATTATTCATCCCTTTTCTTTAAAAAGAGGCCAGTGTTATCTACATAGCAAGCAATTTAATATAGGCAGTTGGGTCTTTCCCTGAAGAGTCAGCATGGCCCGCTCTCAAACAACCATACCTCCCAACATTTCAAATGGCCAAAGAGGGACACTTGTGTTTTATGTGGTATTTCTGGGGGCATGACTGGTGGGCAGGACATTACAATGAAGTTTTAGATTATTTCATGACCTACTGACACCTCTGTGCAACTGAATAAATGATTTCTGTCACATTATCATCTTGTAGATTAACCTCTACAGCAGTCCCTCTGGGATCATAAATACCTGGACTCCTCAGTGGAAGATTGCAATTTACATCACATCCTCTGCCATTGACTGATCAAAGAACCAGTGTCTGGCTGAATTTTCGTATCTGATTTCCATTATAAACAATGTAATGGGTACTTATATTTAAGAGAGATGTTTTCATATTTATCTGTATAACATGCCTGAGGATGAAAGGTCTTGAAAGCTTGCATCCTAAATCTGTTTAGTTAGCCAATAAAGGTATCAACTTTGCTAAATTTTTGCCTCCTGTATTTCTACAGCTAACACAGTACCAACTCTCACCTACTAAGACTATGATACATATTTAGAATTTTTAAAAAACAGATATTTTAAAATGAATATGTGAACTTGAAATTGTCTTTGCTATGGTGAAGTTATATACTACGCACTATATCATGTGCTGAGAGTATGGCTCAAAGTGATCTGCAATTCACCAGTCTGCTCATTTACAAGAACAGAAGCATTAATTCCACAGGGCCGTATGTCCAAGAAAAGTGGAGAAATGCTGCAAACCATTTGCACTATAAATATTCACATTGATTGCTTCACAATACCTTGGAGATTTCTCTAGCATTCATGGGGTTAAAATCCCTATTTAAATCAATGGGAATTTTTGGAATTTTTAATTTTCCCCTATATTTCAAATGGTTTGCCCCAGAATGCCTCCATTTTTCTTTTGAACACATGGCCCCTAGTGTTATGCAAAATAAGACATACTTAACCCTTTGAGTGCCGGAGTAGTAATGTGTCCTGCACCCCTCTGGCACTCAAAGGGTTAAAGAAATTCCCTATATTTTATTCAATATTAATTCTGTAAGGCTGATACAAAAAGATAACAGGAGCAATGCAAGGGGAAAACCAGTTGCGCTAAAGGGAGAAATAAAAACTACTGTGTATTTTTATGAGGCTTTAGCCCCTTAAGGCTGGATTACTTTACAGTCAGTTGGAGAAAATGCTAGGATTCAAGGCACTAAACCCCCCATTTAAATAAATGGGAGTTTGTGGAGAGTGTACTTATCCTGATGCAACTGGTTTACTCCATTTATTTCTTTTTGTGTTTTATTTCTATGTCAGCCTCCTTCTCCAATGGCCGACTCCAAAACACATTGAGCTGTGTGTTCCAAAGAAAAGTGGAGGCGTTTTGGAGCAAACCATGATTTGCTGTGTAGCAAAGAACTAAAACTTCCCCTCAGTTTAAATGGGGATTTTTACCCCTTGAATGCTAGAGAGGTCTCCAGTAAGCTGGGTTCAATATATGAATTCTCCACTGTAGACCCAATGGATTTAGCCTGTAACACCAGTAGAAACACCCAGTGGTATATGCACTACAATGTATAATCTCTGTAGTGCATGCCGCCAGACAATCTCCTCCACTGTTAAAACGTTGATGCCAGAAAATGATGTTAGCCATTCAAAAGCATGCACAATAAAATTCACAATGATGGTGGCAAAGTTGTTTATGTCAATTTAATACATAGGGTTGAATCTGAACAGGAATCCCACAGACTGCCCTATCACCTTACCCTTGATGAGTTGGCATTAGGCTACAGGAGTAGGGATTTAGTATGGAATCACAACATTCACCACAGTGTGAAGCAATGTGTTGGAGACCTCCAGCAATCAATGGGTTTCAAGCTCCATTTATATCAGCAGGAAGCTTATTGCATTACCCTCTGGTACTCAAAGGGTTAAATGGATTTTAATTAGAAATTGCACTTCGCGAAAATGAAAATAATATTATGACATAAAACTCAGGATGAAGATGTTGTTTTTTTTTTTTTTTGTTCTTCTCAGTAATTCTCACATCCCTCTGATGTGGAATTAGGTGATATTCAGGTTAATATTTGATTTCCATAGAGAAAAGCTCAAATCTATCAGAACTGTTAGAACTTGAAGTCTAGAAGCTGCAAAAGGCAATTCGATGTCACTAATTTCAGAAGCTTATTAAAGTTAAATACCTTCCAAGTCATCCTGGCAGATAACAATTTCTCGGCCGCCTTCCAGATGGATTGCTGCATAGAAAAAAAATATAGTTTTAAAAAAAAAAAATGAATTCATTTTATTAGGTCTTAAATGTTAAAGGGATAGTAGTAATTTATATTAAAAAAAAATACATTGCAGGGTGTATCTAGCCGAGTAAAACATGCTCACATTCAGTGTTGAGAGATGTTAGCAGCTGAACGTTATTGCAGCTGAAAATTTTTGGGTGCAAATCCTCTGACTTTATATTTTATGGTGCAGCTAGAGTATCCTATGGATGTTTATGCTCAGCTGCCCATAGCTGCCCATAGACTGCTGCAACAACAGCATCATCATAAATCTCCTGGACATGGAGTTCCGGCAACAAAAACTTTAAGTTTGAACTGCAATAACTTTTGAAAATAACACCTCTTAGAGTATCCTTGTTTTACTCATCAAGATAAACATTGCAATGTATATATTTAATCCATTTTAAGCATTATTATCCATTTTAACCCTTTAAGTGCCAGAGGGGTAGGCAATGCAAAGCAGTGCATTGCCTATCTCTCTGGCGCAAAAAGGGTTAATTATAAATATATATATATATATATATATATATATATATATATATAGTTCAGTCTTTTTAACTGATATGTTAAGTAGCTTAAGAACTAAAACTGTTGGGATTCCTGTATCAGGTGCCTCTAGGCAAGGTCCCCAGCATCTGCTCATACCTCATAGGATCCGGTCCCCATCCACTATTTCCTACCACTTTCCCATATAACACTCAAACATTTTAAAAAGTTACTTATGTAAACTGGGCAGTAGAGCAGAATATACAATGTCTAATTACGGTAAATGTCCAAAGTGAAAAGGAGAAGTAACACCTACTATCAAAATCTCCTCATTTACTTTAATATGAACTTAGGGGGATATGCACTAAGGAGTGATAAAGAGGTGATAAAGTGGACATGACTTCTAAAGGGATATCACTTCTCCAGTTCCTATGTTATTCTATAGCACCTATGCACTAAGATCACCAAAGAGAAATCTTAGTGCACTGGCATCATAGAATAACATAAGACTTAGAGAAGTGATATCACTGGAGAAGTCATCTGTACTTTATCGCCACTTTATCACCACTTTATCACACCTTAATACATAACCCGCATTAAATCCTAATGGCTTTTATATGGGATAGTAATATGTATTGCAGGGATTATCCTGCTGAGTAAAACAATGGTATTCCTACTACTGAGATATGTTTTAATCAAAAGATATTGCAGTTCAAACTTGCAATTTTGGGTGCAGTACTTCCATGACATGAGATTTTATTGTATTGTTGTTGTTACACAAGTCTATGGACAGCTGTGGTCAGTTGACCATAAACCACCATGAGATGCTGTAGCAACAGCGCCACTGTAAACTTACAGGCTGTGGAGGTACTGGACCCAATAAATACAAATGTGAGCTGCAATAACTTTTGAATAAAACATCTCTCAGCAATGTGAATACCCATGTTTATCTCAGCAGGATAAACACTGCAAAATAAAAAATGCAATATTAAGCATTGCTATTCAGTTTCAAGAAACAACATCTTCATTTAGTCCTGGATGTCAACAGAGGCTGACATGACCATTGCTGATTGTTTCTTAAACTGCAACAGGCAGAGTGGATGAGCCTATATAAACCTTTGAGTATTGCAAAGCAATGTATTATACACCCCACTGGTCATTAAAGGCTTTTGATGTGCAGCGAGCAGAGTTTATGTCCTGTGGTACTACTAGCAACTGTCACAACATCTCCAGAGAGGTAGCCAATGCATTGCAATGTGTGGAATACCTCTCTGGCACTCAGAGGGTTAAAGATGTGTCTCTTGAGCAAAAGCAAAGAGCAAACTTTGTAGGGACCAATAGGAATTTCTGGTCATATTAAGGAAAGTGTTGGAGGGGGATTATTAGGAGGTGTTACTTCTTTAATATATGGTACATACTTGACTTTAACCCCTTAACGACGGTCCAATCTGCATCAGGGTGGCCGTTTAAGGACCACAGGGCATTTTTATTTCTGCAGCAATTAATTATGAGGTGGCAGAGCAACATGCAGCCTCTCTGACATCCCAGAATTCCATGATGTGGCAGGATCGTCACAGTCCCTAACATCTGATGGTCCTGGCATGTCACAAGACATTATGAGGTTAAAGCAATATGAAAACTAGAAAATACCATATGCCAATAGAGGGTGTCTAATGCAGAAAAACTAGTCTTATGCTAAACTTGGCATGTGAATATGTCCAAAATTACTGAGAATCACCTCAAGATTAACTGGTTTAACCACTAAGATGCTAGTGACATCTCCGTTGCAGTTTTTTGCAATGCACTGGAGACATCTAGCGTTCACATTATTAAATGCCTTAATGGGAAAGCAGATCCTGGTTACACACAGCACTTGTATGCCTCAAAATAAAGGACCACAGAGAAGTTGAAGACACCCAGCCAGAATGTCATAACGATGTCATCTCAGAGAGTTCAGGAGGTTTATGTACCAATAAGAACTACCAGTTCTAGTACAATCAACTGAACGAACGAATACACATTTCTATTCATATAATTGGGCTTTAACCCTTTGAGTGCCACTCAAAGGCTTAAACTTTGCAGACATTTCTAGAATTCCAGGTGTTAATAGCCTCCCCCAATAATTCAGTGGGGTATTTTCAGAATGTTTACTTGTTCCTTAGAGTGCAATTGGTTTGCAACAAAACTGCAAAAATTGCTCTATTGTGCATCATATAAATGTCGTTTTTCTCACTGGTTAAAGTTTTCATCCACTATAAGAACACATTACTGCCTACTTCCATTTCTCACTGTGCCTTTCACAGACCACTATTAAACCACAGGGATCCTTTTTGGTCGACAAAATTTAAAAAATACAAACCAATCAGTATCCATTTACAGCAAAAGTAAATATCATGATTTGTAGTGTGAGTACCCTCAAAATTATAGGTGCTGTGGGAGGAAAATTCCAGATCTTTAGCATTATGCTGCTGAGAAATTATTTCCAGTAGAGTATACTAGTCAATTTGTTGAAAATGACTGAAGACATTTCAGCCTTCAGTTTTTCAGTACAGAGGGGAATTAAGCAATGAATCAAGCAGTGAATGAATGAATGCACCAGCAAATCAGAGGATTTCATTCTGCATCAGCCATTCGCTGATTCAGCAATGGCTGGTTGGTATCTATTCATCATTTATTTATCAATAATTATATGCAAGATCAGCACAAGGATATCACTGGTGAGATTTTCATTCCGAGGTCTAATAACTAGGACCACACCTTAAGATTAGAGGAAAGGAGGTTACAACTTCAGCAATGGAAGGGGTGTTTTTGCAGTAAGGTCTGTTAAATTGTGGAATTCTTTGACCAAGGACAGAGAAATGGCATATACAATGGTTACATTTAAGAGAAGATTAGATGTATTTCTCTCAAGAGGGAACATACAGGGTTATACTTTTTATTAGTTGGTAAAACAGGAAATTTTGGTAAATACACTGATACTCATTTGGTGGCAGGAAGGCTTATATAATTCAAATGTTTCTGTGTTATAAGGCAAAGGTTGAATTTGATGGACTTGTGTCTTTTTTCAACCTAAGTAACTATGGATCAATTTCAAAATTCCATCCGCTAGCTTCAGGTTATAGGCAATGATGGTGAACACATGCATACAAATAAAGTTTTATTTTGATAAAATTATAAATATAATGTAATCTCATCAGAGCAGAGTTCTCAATCTGCATTAATAAAGTTCTAGAACAGTGGAAATTTTTGCAATATTCAGGATTTTACAAAGGTGTTTCAATCAAAACACTGAGGTAACGATTGGAGCAGCTGTGTCAAATCAGGGATAGTCCACAAACCTGCATTGTCTTAGCCTTTTAGGAATACAGTTTGAGACAACTGAGTTAGAGGGTCATTTTAATGAAAATAAGTACATGAGTAATTTAACACTTGTTTAGTTGAGTAAAACAGGTGTACTCCCACTGCTGAAGGATTTTTCATTCAAAAGATATTGTAGTTCAGCCTACTACTAGTTTTTTAATCAAACTAGTAGCAACAGCTGGTGTCAAAAATACAATCTTTTATAGAGTAATCTATAGCAGAGCTTAGACCACAGCTCTCTATAACATGTGGTCCAAACAGTGCAATCTGGTGACTGACTACAATAGAAAATTGTACTTTGGTTAAAAAAAGAAAGCTAACAAAAAACAAGCAAAAAGGCCGAGATGCACTAAAGGTCGATAAGGGTTCAAGATGACAATTTGTATCTGATCTGTGTCCAAGGCACATCGCCAATATATACCAGCATGTCCTCACTATCACATCCCCATCGATCTGCCAGTAATCCACCATCATTGCCAAGAATCTGCCATACATTTGACAGGTTTAAAATTCAGCACTTAATACGTCAACAGTGACTCATTTTCATATGCAAATGGAGGTCAAGGAGCCATTGTTGTATTCATGTGGGCTTGTTTACATGCTAATGTGGCACTTTGCCACAGGCTCTAACCTTTTATAGCTGCCTTTGTTGCAAGAGTTCACACTCTCAGCATCATCTAGCTAAGGCTGGCAAATCTAGGATCTCCCTGTAGCTTTCTATGCAGCTACAGCCATGGACACAACCCCACTCACCCCTTTGAGTGTCAGTGAGATAAGCAACACATTGCATTGTGGTGCATTGGATACCTCATTGGCACTCTAACGGTAAAAATTGCAATAGAACAAAAAGAAGGATGTAGAACCAAAGTCCTCCAAGTGTGGTCAAATTTCCACTGGTGCTATTTCCTACTTCCTCCCTAAGTTACAGTATAAAATGTAAATGGGAAAACAGAAGGCGTGAGGAGACAAAGGCTTCATTGTGATTAATCAAGAGGGAATCGGCCTTTTGTTCGAATACTCTTGCCAAAGAAGGAATTGTAGCCTTTCGTAGAGCAAAAAAAGAGAAGAAATATGGAAAGACTGACTGGCTTATGGTGTTAATGCAATGAATTATGTGGATTACCTCACTAATGAGTGTTTAGGACAAGCTACACTTATCTATGAATACACTATCGGTGAAGACAAGTTTGCTTCTATAGAGCAGTGACAGTCCACTCTCCATAACTCTGATTGTTAAGGGGTCAAATAAGCACACGTGAACACAAATCAAAGACTCAATAAGAGTTGGACTGCAGACTGTCAACATTGCAATTGAAGATGGTTTCGTGGTGGCTGGTTCAGGTGCATTAGAAGTGGTTTTGGCTTATAACTTTGCAAAACAAAACATTGCCAGACCCACAGCACAAGGCCAGAAGTGCTACTTTGACCAGTAGGTCTGAAGATGTGAGCAGCTGTGACTTCATTAAGCTACACTGCTAGCATCCACTCACATCTCCTCACATTGTGTTGTGCTGAAGTCTCTCTGCATCCTTTCTGCTTTCCCCTGCCCTCCCTAAAACACTGACACCTTTATGCCGGGATGATATGCTAATGATCAGAGTCCCTCCCTCCCCTTTCATCCCTAATTCTTAGTGCATATGGCAATGTGCCTTCATGTTGACAGGGAGACCTGTGGTGTCGCTGGGGGAGATGAATGATGTAATTCATGTAAAAAAGGGGTGTGTAATCATGAGTGGGATGGGGCTTAACAAACATAGCAAAAGTAAGAGGAATAGACTGTGGAAGTAGGATGAGTGGGTGGGGAGTGGGAGGAACCCACATCTGGAGAATCAGCCTATGCCCCTGAGAACTTGTAATATGCAGCAAAAAACTGAGTCTCCGGAGCAAATGCAGAGAGTTCCCTCCTATGGCCATGCATCATCAGACACACATTTCTATAGCTTCAATGCTTAAAGGGATAGTAATACTTCGTTTTAACTTTATTTTCTTTTGTAGGCATTAAAAAAACATGAAGAATGATATAAGTCTTATCTCTCAAACCTTTATGGTTTAAGAGATATTCACAAACAAAGTATCCCCCCCGTTCAGCCAGATCAGAAGGGAGGTGCCCAGGTAGACTGCAGAGAGGGACAATCTTCAATTAAGATAATGGAAAAAGCTGAAAAACTTGTCAAGGGGGGAAGGGCTTTCATTGTTTTCATACAAAGAAAATTGTCCCCTTCTGTTATCTGTCTGGTCATACAACCAGATTCACATCTGAGAAGAGATGGCTTACACTAGGTAAAAGGGGCGGGGAGGGGAACTTTGCTTGTGAATATCTCATAAACCATAAAGGTTTGAGAGATAAGACTTATATCATTCTTCATGTTTTTTTAATGCCTACAAAATAAAATAAAGTTAAAACGAAGTATTACTATCCCTTTAATGCATCTTCCCCAAGGAGATTTCTGAACAGTAGCAGTGCCATTTTGAGCAAAGTCCTATAAAATACTGTATATTTTCATAAAAAGTGTACTGCTTCCTTATCCCCCTTGCATGTTAGAGATTACTGTGCAATGTGTTGGAGACTTCTCTAGCATCCAGTGAGTTAAAGAAAACAAACTATGCATATTGATCAGTACTCTCAATTTTATAAGTTGCATATGCAAACAAAATTTACGTTACACTGTCTTCTTAATAATTTTCAATTTTATTTTCCGTTTTAGTATATAAAGATGAAACTATGTGTTTGCCTTTACAGTCAGGTCTGAGATTTATTGACACAAGCCTTTACCAAGCTTTTCATGCTCTTGTAGTAACAAACTGCCTGACATCTGCTTTTATATTTTGATCATACTGGAGTTGTATACCATGTCTGCTTCATCTCATCTTACTTCAGCAAGTGGTGATAAAGCATTGTATTGATTAAATGTGTTCTAGTGTATAGAGTACGTATTTATACATGGATTCAACAACAAAATATATTGAATATGTTAGGTCTTCCCACATTTTGATAGAGATATTAGTGAATATATAATGAGATTTTCTATTTCAAATGCCTGGAGTCAACAATGTTCTATTCTAAACATAATGCTTTTTGCCTTTAGTGAATCCATTTAGTTTGTTATGAAGTTAAATCTTCTCTGTATGGGTACATTTTGACCAAAAAAGAACAACTGTAATTTCTTGTGGTCATACAGCAGCACGTTTATCATAAAGCCATAAGACACTCTGGGTCAGTCCACTAAATGTCTGGTAGAAGGAGTGGCTTAGTTGGTTAAATGACTCTGAAGCCAAGGCACTGACTGAGGCAGGGACAAGCTGGTTCAATTTCCAATGTCAGCTCTTTAGGGTGAATGTAGGAATATTATTCACTGCTAAATTGGGGATCCTTTTCTAGCCTGCCTAATGCTATGGAAAATTCACTGTTTGTGCCAAAGGGAGAGCAATCTATGAGCATTTGTGGACATTCCTTTCCTCTCCACTAGTGATGAGCGAGCACCCCAATGCTCGGGTGTTCGGGTGCTCTAACCGAGCACCCCCTGAGGCTCGAGTGCTCGGCCGAGCACCCGAGCCCCATTGAAGTCAATGGGAGGACTCGAGCATTACACCAGGCACCCCCTGCTCTGATGAGGGGAGGGTGCCTGGTCCATAGGAAAAGGGCAGAAAAGGATGGAAACACCACAGAAATGGTTCAGGGACAGCATAGGGAGGATGTCTGGATGCATCTTGGACTCCAACATCGCTGCTGGGAACGATCTTTCGCCCGTAGTACGCCATTTTTACAGACTGACCATAAAACACACAAAAAGGAAAATAAAAACGACTTTAGGCGAAAAATTGTTACCAAACAATATTTGCTGTATATTTACTTGTATATCATCTGCAAATTCTCCCAAAAATTTCCTTGGTTTTCGGAAGTGAGGCCATGATTAAGAGGGAAACGTGCGCAGAGGCAAATTCTCCCAAAAATTTCCTTGATTTTCAGAACTGAGGCCATGATTAAGAGGGAAACGTGCACAGAGGCAAATTCTCCCAAAAATTTCCTTGATTTTATTGAACTGAGGCCATGATTAAGAGGGAAACGTGCGCTGAGCCGACCATCTAAAACATTATGGGTGAGGGTCTGCTGCAGAGCTGACCATCCTAAACATTATATGCGAAGGCCCGCTAGTGAGCTGACGCTATAAAACATTATATGAGAGGGCCCGCTAGAGAGCTGACCCAATAAAACATTATATGAGAAGGCCCGCTGGTGAGCTGACCTATATAAAAATTGTCAAACAGGGCCCGCTGGTGAGCTGGCCCTATATAAAAATTATATCACAGGGCCCGCTGGTGAGCTGGCCCTATATAAAAATTATATCCCAGGGCATATGGAAGAGGAGGAGGAGGATGAGAAGATTAAGAGTCAACCATATACCCGTTTTTTGGGTGGAAGGGGTGAATGGGAATACAGAGTATTCCCATCATTGTAAATAACATATATAAAGTGAGTTTATGTTCCCCCGGGGCTTTCCTCCAGTGGAGTGGAGAAGTCAGGGGAAATCCAGGCCTTGTTCATTTTTATAAGTGTCAACCTATCAGCATTGTCGGTGGAAAGGCGGATACGCTTATCTGTTATGATGCCACCAGCAGCACTAAATACCAGCTCAGACAGAACGCTGGCGGCAGGGCAGGCCAGCACCTCCAAGGCATAGAGTGCCAGTTCATACCACGTGTCCAGCTTGGACACCCAGTAGTTGTAAGGCACAGAGGGATCATTGAGGACGCTGACACGGTCTGCTACGTACTCCTTCACCATCTTCCAAAACTTTTCCCTCCTTGTGACACTAGGCTGCGCATCAGGGTGAGGGTGCTGGCGGGGTGTCATGAAGGTGTCCCACGCCTTGGAGAGTGTTGCCCTGCCTTTCTCGGAACTGCTGTGCGCTCCCCTTTTCTCCCCTTCTCGGTTGGCCAAGGTAGCACGTACTCTGCCGCCAGCGTTGTCAGATGGAAAATTTTGGAGCAATTTTTCAACAAGAACCTTCTGGTATTGCACCATTTTGCTTGTCCTCTCCACCGGAGGAATGAGAGATGAGAAATTCTCTTTGTAGCGGGGGTCCAGAAGGGTGAACACCCAGTAATCCGTGTTGTCTAAACTGCGTGTAACGCGTGGGTCACGGGAAAGGCAGCCTAACATAAAGTCAGCCATGTGTGCCAGAGTACCAACAGGCAAGATTTCGCTGTCCTCACCAGGAGGATGACTCTCAATCTCCTCATCCTCTTCCTCCTCTTCTGCCCACCCACGCTGAAGAGATGGAACTAAAGTTCCATGGCTACCCTCTGTAGCGGAGACAACCGTGTCTTCCTCCTCCTCCTCCTCCTCCTCCTCCTCCTCCGCCTCCTCCAATTGTCGCTGAGAAGACGAAGTGAGGGTGCTCTGGCTATCACCTTGTGTAAGCTCTTCCTCCCCCATTTCCACCTCTTCCACATGCAAAGCGTCGGTTTTAATTGTGAGCAGCGAGCGTTTCAGTAGACACAGAAGTGGGATGGTTACACTGATAATAGCGTTATCGCCGCTCACCATCTGTGTCGATTCCTCAAAATTGCGTAAAACCTCACAGAGGTCTGACATCCATTCCCACTCCTCACTTCTGATTACAGGAAGTTGAACGGAGAGGCGACGACCGTGTAACAGCTGGTACTCCACTACTGCCCTCTGCTGCTCACAAAGCCTGGCCAACATGTGGAAGGTGGAGTTCCAGCGCGTGCTCACGTCACACAGCAGCCGGTGAGCTGGCAATTGTAAGCGCTGCTGCAGCTTCAACAGGCCGGCTGAAGCTGTTGATGACTTACGGAAATGTGCACACACGCGGCGCACCTTGGTCAAGAGATCATGCACATTGGGGTAGGTTTTTAGAAATCGCTGCACCACTAAATTAAATACATGCGCTAGGCATGGTACGTGTGTGAGCTTGCCGAGCTCCAAAGCCGCCACCAAGTTACGCCCATTATCACACACAACCATGCCTGGTTGCAGGTTGAGTGGCGAGAGCCACTGCTCGGTCTGGTGACTAATCCCCTGCAACAGCTCTGAGGCCGTGTGCTGTTTGTCCCCAAGGCAGATCAGCTTCAGCACGGCCTGTTGACGCTTCCCCACTGCAGTGCTACACTGCTTCCAGCTACTGGCTGATGGGGGAGTGGCGGTGTGTGTAGAGAATTCGGAGGTGGAAACGGAGGAGGAGGAGCCAATAACGTAGGTGCTGGTGGAAACCCTGATGGAGGTAGGGCCCGCAATCCTCGGCGTGGGTAGCACCCGTGCCATCCCAGGGTCCGAGTCGCTCCCAGCCTCCACGACATTCACCCAGTGTGCCGTCAGGGAAATGTAGCGTCCCTGGCCACAAGCACTTGTCCATGTGTCAGTCGTTAAGTGGACCTTCCCAGTAACTGCGTTGGTCAGGGCACGGGTGATGTTACGGGACACATGGTGGTGTAATGCGGGGATGGCACACCGGGAAAAGTAGTGGCGGCTGGGGACCGCGTACCGAGGGACAGCTGCTGCCATCAGGCTGCGGAAGGACTCAGTGTCCACAAGCCTAAATGGCAGCATTTCGATGGCCAGTAATTTGGAAAGGTGTGAGGTTAGTGCTATGGCCTGTGGGTGGGTGGCTGGGTACTTTCTCTTGCGCTCAAATGCCTGGGGTAACGACATTTGGACGCTGTGCTGGGACAGGGAAGTGGATGTGGTCGCTGATGGTGCTTCAGATGCTACAGGTGCAGGGCGGGAGGTATGCGGGCCTGCGCCTTCGACAGGCGATTGGCCGGCACCGAAAACAAGGGAAGAGGAGGCAGTGGTGTGGCCTGCAGACACAGATGGGCGATCCAGGCGTTCCTCCCACTTACTACGGTGCTTGGATGCCATGTGTCGGATCATGCTGGTGGTGGTGAGGTTTCTAGTGTTCATGCCTCGGCTCATTCTGGTGTGGCACAGGTTGCAAACTACAATTCTTTTGTCGTCCGCACTTTCCTTAAAAAAACGCCATACCGCGGAACACCTACCCCTTGGCAAGGTAGATTTACGCAAGGGGGTGCTCCGTGGAACATTTGCGGGCCGGTTTGGTGCGGTCCGCCTTCTTTCTGTAGCCACACCACTGCCTCTTCCAGCCTGTTGCGGTGCTGCAGATGGCTCACCCTCAGGACTGCTGTCATCGCTCGGCTCTACACCTTCCCAGGTGGGGTCAGTCACCTCATCGTCCACCAAGTCCTCCTCCACTTCCTCACTCTGATCATCCTCCTCAAGTCTTGATCCCACCACATACTCAGTCATTGACAACTGTATAACATTCTCCTCAACAAGGTCTTGAGACGGAAATAGTGGTTGATTTAATGGCAACTGTGTCTCATCATCATCATCATCATCCACTACTTCCTTTGACCTTAAATGCCGTTCACATCTGTCATCTTCTTGAGATTGGGTAGCCTCTAGAGCTTGTGAATCAGGGCACAAGATGTCATGTTCCTCTGCAAGCGTGCTTGGAGAGAGGGTCAAATGAAGGATTGGTGATGAGACGAGCTCCTCACTATATCCCAGTGTGGGATCACTTCTTTGACCAGACCGTGTATGGTGGGAGGAAGGATGATCAGAGTGAGGATTATGTTGACCAGACTCTTGGCTACTGAGAGTGGACTTGGTGGAAGACAGGGTGGTGCTTAACCGACTGGAAGCAGTATCAGCTGTCATCCAACCGACCACCTGTTCGCAGTGGTCGGACCTCGAGAGTGATGTCCTGCGACGCCCTGTAAAATTACACATGAAGCTAGGTATGGTGGATGTCTTTCTTTCTTGTGCTCTGGCACCAGGCACAGTTTCTCCGCGTCCTGACCCGCGCCCTGAACTTTCAGGATCACGTCCACTTCCCCGTCCCTTTTTACCCGCCTTCTTCATCTTACACAGAATATGTGACTTTAATATTTGAGTTTGAAAACTTAACAGTATTTCTTATTATTCTGCAACTCTGCAGAGTACACAGAATAGGCTGCTAAACTGCGGTGAAACACACTGAATGGAATATGTGACTTTAATATTTGAGTTTGAAAACTTAACAGTATTTCTTATTATTCTGCAACTGTACAGAGTACACAGAATAGGCTGTTAAACGGCGGTGAAACACACTGAATGGAATATGTGACTTTAATATTTGAGTTTGAAAACTTAACAGTATTTCTTATTATTCTGCAACTGTACAGAGTACACAGAATAGGCTGTTAAACGGCGGTGAAACACACTGAATGGAATATGTGACTTTAATATTTGAGTTTGAAAACTTAACAGTATTTCTTATTATTCTGCAACTGTACAGAGTACACAGAATAGGCTGTTAAACGGCGGTGAAACACACTGAATGGAATATGTGACTTTAATATTTGAGTTTGAAAACTTAACAGTATTTCTTATTATTCTGCAACTGTACAGAGTACACAGAATAGGCTGCTAAACTGCGGTGAAACACACTGAATGGAATATGTGACTTTAATATTTGAGTTTGAAAACTTAACAGTATTTCTTATTATTCTGCAACTGTACAGAGTACACAGAATAGGCTGTTAAACGGCGGTGAAACACACTGAATGGAATATGTGACTTTAATATTTGAGTTTGAAAACTTAACAGTATTTCTTATTATTCTGCAACTGTACAGAGTACACAGAATAGGCTGTTAAACGGCGGTGAAACACACTGAATGGAATATGTGACTTTAATATTTGAGTTTGAAAACTTAACAGTATTTCTTATTATTCTGCAACTGTACAGAGTACACAGAATAGGCTGTTAAACGGCGGTGAAACACACTGAATGGAATATGTGACTTTAATATTTGAGTTTGAAAACTTAACAGTATTTCTTATTATTCTGCAACTGTACAGAGTACACAGAATAGGCTGTTAAACGGCGGTGAAACACACTGAATGGAATATGTGACTTTAATATTTGAGTTTGAAAACTTAACAGTATTTCTTATTATTCTGCAACTGTACAGAGTACACAGAATAGGCTGTTAAACGGCGGTGAAACACACTGAATGGAATATGTGACTTTAATATTTGAGTTTGAAAACTTAACAGTATTTCTTATTATTCTGCAACTGTACAGAGTACACAGAATAGGCTGTTAAACGGCGGTGAAACACACTGAATGGAATATGTGACTTTAATATTTGAGTTTGAAAACTTAACAGTATTTCTTATTATTCTGCAACTCTGCAGAGTACACAGAAAAGGCTGCTAAACTGCGGTGAAACACACTGAATGGAATATGTGACTTTAATATTTGAGTTTGAAAACTTAACAGTATTTCTTATTATTCTGCAACTCTGCACAGTACACAGAATAGGCTGCTAAACGGCGGTGAAACACACTGAATGGAATATGTGACTTTGATATTTTAGTTTGAAGACTTAACAGTATTTCTTCCTATTCTGCAACTCTGCACAGTACACAGAATAGGCTGCTAAACTGCGGCGAAGCACACTGAATGGAATATGTGACTTTGATATTTTAGTTTGAAGACTTAACAGTATTTCTTCCTATTCTGCAACTCTGCACAGTACACAGAATAGGCTGCTAAACTGCGGCGAAGCACACTGAATGGAATATGTGACTTTGATATTTTAGTTTGAAGACTTAACAGTATTTCTTCCTATTCTGCAACTCTGCACAGTACACAGAATGTGCTGCTAAACTGCGGCGAAGCACACTGAATGGAATATGTGACTTTGATATTTTAGTTTGAAGACTTAACAGTATTTCTTCCTATTCTGCAACTCTGCACAGTACTCAGAATGTGCTGCTAAACTGCGGCGACGCACACTGAATGGAATACGTGACTTTGATATTTTAGTTTGAAGACTTAACAGAATGTGCTCTAATCTGCAACTTTGCACACTAAACAGAATGTGCTCTAATCTGCAACTTTGCACACTAAACAGAATGTGCTCTAATCTGCAACTTTGCACACTAAACAGAATGTGCTCTAATCTGCAACTGTGCACACTAAACAGAATGTGCTCTAATCTGCAACTTTTCACACTAAACAGAATATTTTTTTTTTTTTTTTTTTTGTTTTTTTCCCCCCACACACAATATAACCTGCTGCCCCCACACACAGTAGTCCTAAAAAGGACTTTTGGTTCTTTTTTGTCACAATTTTTGTTTTTTCCTCCCTACACTGCCTTTCCCTTCCTATCCTCAGCTCTCCCTGGCTCAGACTGAGCCGAACTCGATGGTCAGGTGCTATACAGCACCTGACCACGGGTTCTGGCCAGCCAATCAGTGTAATGCCAGCAGCCAACATGGCTGCTGGCATTACACCGATGTCAGAGCCTCCCTGCACGTTTATTGGCTGCGCAGCAGCCGCAAAACGTGCGGGGAGGAGACCCGAACATGGCGGGCGAGCACATGCGGTACTCGTACGAGTACCGCCATGTGCCGAGCAGAGCGATGCTCGAGCCGATCCGAGCATCGGCCGAGCATGCTCGCTCAACACTACTCTCCACCTTAACATCATGTACTAAACAAGAGGAATTGGTGTGATTTTGTGCAACTTTTCTATGCATGCTTTGCTATTCTGTGTTGGAAGGGTGTGTCTGCCAGTATGCACTACAGTTTTTATACCACAGCCCTCAAGTAACCATATCCTTTGTTTGAGCATAAGCGTGTAATTATTGGAACTTTTAAACTGATTTGTTCACCTGCATGTTGTGGTATTTGAGGGCTGATGTTGAGAAACTTTGCTTTAGTGCATACCCTAAAGTGTAAAGACTGGCATTGGAGGCAGACCCAACTGGAGCTGTGCTGGTGTATTCAGTCTTCCCCCACTGTGACCTTAGGCAAATCAGTTTATCTCCCTACACTTCAGGTACCAAAAAACATAGTTTCTAAACTCTTCGGAATCGGGATAAACTGTCCCTGAACAATTCTACATTCAGCCCTATGTACAAATTGTAGTAATTTAAAAGAATATATGTATAATTATTATTATGGTATCCCTTCATTCTATTATTTAATAATTAAAATTATGGTAGTATTCATTTATATACGGCCTTTGTGCTAAAAAAAAAACAAAAAAAACAAAAAAAAAATAAAAAAAAAAAATATATATCTATATATATATATATAATTTTTTTTTTATTTTTTTTTTTTTTTGGGGGGGAATGTTAACAACAGCAAAAGTATATAATCCCCTGTGGAGGTCCCATCCTACCGGTTTTCTCATCAGGTGATTGGCCCTGATCCCTTAGAATTTTACATTCCTGAACATAAGTCCCTCAGCCATACCACAATGTTAGTGAGCTTGATTTCTGTCCTCAGTGGGGCTTCAGAGGATGGTCGGGACATTACTACTAGAGAGTTTATTGGTGTCTGGTCAGCAACTGGCCTAGTTGCCAGGCCAGTCTGGGTCTGGCCCTAGGACAGTCTTCTTTTTTGTGTGAGAGTAGGGGTATCTGTAATAGGATGTCTGCAACTAGCTACAGTATGTTTGGACTTGCCCTATCATGGACTGGGATCCCCTGGTCTTATGAACTTCCTTGGCCATTTCAGGTTGCTATCCTCCAGACTGGGAAGGAGACATAAGTTAGACAGGACTAATAAATAGGGTCTGTCTGGATCACTCACCAAGGATAGAAAAATGAGTTGGGGATTACTGTGTAAATAGCATGATGGTGCTAACATATCAGCTCCAGCTATGTGCAGGAAACACCCTGGTGGAGCAGCAACAAAAGACTAACTGGAATACTAATTGGCTCCTGCTGTGGCAACTTCATCTTTCAATTAATTTCCCTGGCTAAGCATCTTCATCATGGCATGGAAAGCAGTAACTTTGACTGGAGACTCCAGAACAGTCATTAATTGGTTCTCTGTCACTGTCCCTGATTGATCCTCCAGAGTTTCTAATGAATGGAATGAGGTACCAACCGTCTCTAGTTTTTGGTCACCAGAGTCACAAGCCGTACTGATATTAAGAGGGAGGGTATAAAAAGATCTCTCCCATCCTATAAAGTCATTTATGTTCTACACTGCTTAGCTTAATGTGAGGTTCAACATTATTTCCAGCAGGGGGAATTTAGAAGGGAACATTACCCTGGGTTGTACAGCTGAATCACTAACTCCGATGGTCTATCAGTGAGTAGCAGCGCACCAGCCAGCTGAGGCAAGACTGATCTGGGCAATTCTGGAGCATACGACTATACTATAGGGAACACATTCAAATCACCCAAATTTGCCTTGATTTAAATGGCAGATTTTACTTCTTGAATGCTATAGGTCTCCAATTTATTGCTCTGTGATGCACTGGAGACCCCTCTAGCACTCATGGGATTAATAGCAAAATTGAAATAGCAGGACATTTTTATCCTCCCCTCCAGTAGTGTAGCTGCTTGCTCCAGAATAACTGTTCTTTTGATTTCTGAATATATAATTCAGCTGTTTTAAACCATATTCAGCAAGCTATGTACTTGTTATTCTGAGGCAAATTCACTGCACCATAGGGGAGAAATGTATAGTCTTCAGATTCCTATTGATATAAATGAGACTTAATTTCTTTTGAATGCTAGAGGTCTCCAGCGCACTGAGGACCTCTCTACTCAAGGCAATAAAAGACTTTTCAGGCAATGGAAATATTAATTTGTCCCCTATGATGCAGGTGGTTAGCTCCAGAGTTGCTCATCTATAGCTTCATGAAGATGACATTTTCTCTTTCTTTACATTGCAATATAATTGAAGATTTATTTCTACACTGCTCATTAATCTGTTTATTATGCAATTAATAATACATTTCTGTACTCATAGTCGTTCTGAGTCTCCCCTTTGTCTATACCCTAGATGCTCATATCTTTGACCTTGAGAATGTCCTTAGCTGAGTTGTAAAATTACTGGTTTCACTGAATTGAGAACAAATTCCTGTCCTAAGGAAACCATTGAAATTATTTGTCTTCTCTTATTTCTGTAAAATGGAACAATTTGGGAGCAAATCAACTAGAATACAGGGGATATAGCAATATCCCAGTTATTTAAATGAAGATTTTTAACCCCATGAGTACTTGAGTGGCCTCCAATGCATTGCAGGTAATAAGTTGAAGACCTCTAGAGAATTCATAGAGTTAAAAGATGGTTAAATCAATGGGAATTTTGAGAATTTGTATTTTCCTCTCTACTGCAGTTGGTTTAGCTCAGAATTGATCCACTGTTTTCATTCATACAGCTCACTAACTGTAGAGCTGACCCCTTGTGGTCCATGGAGCCTCTCTGCTCCTCAAGGGGTTAATGTACACATATGCTACTGAAGATGCGAGAAAAGGGATAAAAAAAAAAATAGAAATGGTATTTTTTATACTCCATTTATGTGAATGGTAAATTATTGTCATTCCTGCACAGCTTGTGTGCCTGTTTCCTCTGTGTCAGTTATAAATAGAGTTCAAGGGCCCATATTCATCAAGTCAAAGAGATGCAGTTCTAGGGAAATCCAATTGCATCACAGAGGGCAAGTACTCAGCCCCACTGATTTAAAAGGTAATTTAAATGAATAAGAATGTAACCTATTGTGCAGTCGGGTTCCTCCAGAATCGTACCTTTTTACCTTGCTGAATATAACCTCAAGTGTCTGTACACAAAGTGTCCTGAATAAAATTTGGGGGATGTCCTTGGTTATGTTGTGTGTTGTGAGACATCCTGTGCTGCGTTATGGTGTCTTTCACACAACTGACTGTTGCCTTATACCACAGTTGTCCACGTTCAGTCCTTAAGGGCCACCAACAGGCCAGGATGTAAGGATTTCCCTGATTAAGCACAGGTGAGTTAATCAGTGGCTCATTCATTGTGACTGTTTCATTGTGCTTAATCAGGGAAATCCTTACATCCTGGTGTGTTGGTGGCCCTTGAGAACTGAACTTGGACAGTCCTGCTTTATATGAATGCTAGTCTAGCATGCTGCACCTTTATTGTGTTCCCACAGAATGTAGTAAAGAGAAAGTAAAGAAGGACTGCACAGTGACCTTTGGGGCCACTGGGAGACTTTTCTCACAAGGAGGATACAGTGCTCATTGCAACCACTAATCAATGACTGACGTATGAAGGCATTAGAAACACTCCTTCTGAATCAGAGGTGGAACACATGAGTAGGTGTGTGAAACAACACAGACAACAGAACTGTTGCAGGGGACTTCAACTGTTCAGTTAGTCACATGAGTATGCCCTTAACCCCTTAAGGATCAGCGCACGCACACGGCTGGCACTTAAGGACCATGGAGCATTTTTCATTTTTCTGTATCCGATTTAGAGCTCCCCAAACAGTGTGCAGCCGTGCGGGGAGCCCTGAATTCCAAGACATGCCAGGACTGTCACTGGTTAAATGCATAGCGTATCCCATTGGCACTCAAAGGGTTAAGTGCCAGACAGCCGTGACGGTCTCAGAAGTCCTTCAAAGATCACTGTTTAATAGCAATTGTACTGTGTAATATGGAAAAATATATTGCAAAATTTATCCTGCTGAGTAAAACAAGAGTACTCCCATTGCTTAGAGATGTTTCCTTCGAAAGTCAGTACATCTCAAACTTGCAGTTTACTTAGCAGTATTTCAATGGCCTGACATTTTATAGAGGTTCTTATGCTACAGCCACCTATGTATGGCTATTGTCAGAGAAAATGTACCCTCCATAGACTACTGTAGCAACAGTGCCAGTGTAAAATGTCAGGCCTAGTGGTAATGCTGTCATAACCTTTGAATAAAACTTCTCTTAGAAACAGATATATCTTTGTTGTACTCTGCAGGATAAACCCTATATTAGATATTTTTCTATAGTCTGTAAGCTGCCAGCTGCCAACTTGATAAAATGTCTTCTAACAGAAAATGTGTGCAATAGTGCAATCCTTCCTGGCCATGAACCATCTCAATCTGTAAACAGCTTGTTAATGTCAATGTCATTCTGATTTATCAGTAGAACACATGCACTGTGCCTTTCAGCTTTCTTCATTATCAAATATTTGATGAACCAAGGTCATTGGAGACTTAACTAATCCAACAATGTCTACATTTCTGCCTCACTAAATATTTGAGATCTGTCATAGTTAACCATGCTACATTTAGTACACATTATAATGCACTACAAACCACATTCTTATCATATTACACTAAGACTTATTTACTAAAAGAAACTAGAACAATTCTGAAGAAAATCTATTGTACCATATGGGTAAAGGAAAATGTCCCCAAATTACCATAGTTTAAATAGCACTAGCAATAGAATTCAATGGGTTAAATCAATGGGGATTTTTATTTATTTCCCGTGGTACTGTGGCTTGGTCATGAAATGCTCCAGTTTCTTAGTATAGGAGTATTAATAATTATTTAATATAGTGGTAAATATATGGTCTGAAGTACAGAAAAAATGCAATTAACCCCTTGGATTCTAGAGACATCTCCAATGCATTGCAACGCAATGCATTGATGATGTCTCATTAGTATCCACGGGGTAAAACTGACTGGAGGTATGAAAACCAAACAGTTTCTATAATAGACTTTACTTAGTATGGCTTACTTACTTTGTAATCTAGACAGATCAGCGGGATCCAAAGCTGCAACTGCTACAGAGACTCTGGAAGGCCTGCTGATACCAGCTTTATTAACTGCTCTCACTCGGAAAAAGTAAGACCTTCCTTCAAAAAGTCCAGTTACAGGATATTTGCAAATTTTAATTGGAGCGTCATTGCATTGAATCCAGTTATCTGTGCCAACTTCACACCTGTAGAAATAATTTGCCGTAGTAAATTACTTTTTGTAACAACAGGGGTAATAATAATTATATGTTATAAAATGTTTAGCAGGCCTTTATTTATGGAATAGGTTGGGGAAAGGTATTCCAACTATTACAACAAAGGATGTGTGCATTATATAGACAAGAAGAGCAAAATTTACTTGGAAAGAGAAAGATCAACAGGTACATTAGTTAATGGAGCATCCGCACCAGGGCCGGACTGGCCTACCTGGATACCAGGAAAATTCCCGGTAAGCCGCCTGCACTGGGCTTCCCTGGGGTTGCCCAGGGCTGCTTAAATACACATGCCATTGTCAATTATTCGTGGTCGCAAGGTGACAAAGGACCACGGCCGCGAGATTTGAAGAACCACCAGGCTGATTCTAGTGATTGGAGGCAGGCAGGGTCTCAGTAGCGTAGCCGGGGAGGGCTGGCCCCCCCCGCAGAGTACCTGGTTCCCCAGTGCGCCCCGCCGCTTACTCCACAAGTGCCATTGTGCCATTAAGCTTCACTTCATTGAGTCTATTGAGACTCAGTGAAGTGAAGATATTTGACAACTGCGCATGAGTACGCTACCTTCAGGTCAGCGTATGCGCGTTATGACGAAACCATGGGGCGCAGCAGATAGAAGGCTTTTTTGTGTTTGCCAGCAGCTTTTGAGGCCTGCATTGACGCGGCAGGCTGCAGAAGGACAATGTTTGCGGACACTGGACTGGACAGTAAAGGTAATGGTGAGTGAACAGTGAGGTCGGTACAGAGTGGAGGTGGACTGGAGGTGGGCATTGTTGAGGTAATGTTGGTAGTGTTGAGGTGGGCATGTGCAGTGTGTCTGGAGGACAAAGGTTGACAGGGTGTGGAGATGGACAATGTGGAAGTGGACAGGATGTGGAGATGGACAAAGTGGAAGTGGACAGGGTGTGGAGGTGGACAATGGGAACAATGTGGAAGTGGACAGGGTGTGGAGATGGACAATGTGGAAGTGGACAGGGTGTGGAGGTGGACAACGGGAACAATGTGGAAGTGGACAGGGTGTGGAGATGGACAATGTGGAAGTGGACAGGGTGTGGAGGTGGACAATGGGAACAATGTGGAAGTGGACAGGGTGTGGAGATGGACAACGGGAACAATGTGGAAGTGGACAGGGTGTGGAGATGGACAATGTGGAAGTGGACAGGGTGTGGAGGTGGACAATGGGAACAATGTGGAAGTGGACAGGGTGTGGAGATGGATAGTGTGGAAGTAGACAGAGTGTGTAGATGGATAATGAGGAAGTGGACAGGGTGTGGAGGTGGACAATGGAGATAATGTGGAGGTGGACAGGGTGTGGAGGTGGACAGTGGGGACAATGTGGAAGTGGACAGGGTGTGGAGGTGGACAATGGGAACAATGTGGAAGTGGACAGGGTGTGGAGATGGACAGTGTGGAAGTAGACAGAGTGTGTAGATGGACAATGTGGAAGTGGACAGGGTGTGGAGGTGGACAATGGAGATAATGTGAGGGTGGACAGGGTGTGGAGGTGGACAGTGGGGACAATGTAGAAGTGGACAGGGTGTGGAGGTGGACAATGGAGACAATGTGGAGGTGGACAAGGTGTGGAGGTGGACAATGGGGACAATGCGGAAGTGGACAAGGTGTGGAGGGGGACAATGTGGAAGTGGACAGGGTGTGGAGGGGGACAATGTGGAAGTGGACAGCGTGTGGAGGTGGACAGTGGGGACAATGTGGAGGTGGACAGGGTGTGCATGTGGACAGTGGGGAAAATGTGGAGGTGGACAATGTGGAGATGGACAGGAGGTGGGCATATTGTTATATTTTAAGTAGAAGTTGATATTAACCCTTAATGTTGCCAGTCAATGACAATAGTATGTTATGAATTTCTTCCCTGCGCACGCGAATGTCTATTTTAGTTATTCTTACAAATCTGTAGTTATCTGAGTAAATAAGATATTTTTAAAATATGCTTCTATCATTGACATTAAGGGTTAATTAATATTGATTTAGGTTTAAAATGTAAATGTGCGCTCAGTGTGGTAAAATGAACTTAGAAATTCATAAAATATGCTCTTGTTGTTGCACTCCTAGGGTTAATATATGAATTTCTTCAATGAGAACATGTGGTTCTATTTTAAACAGACGTTAACCTGAAAAATACCGTTTGTTTAAAAAAAAAAAAAAAAAAAAAAAAAAAGTCTTTTACTGTTTTCTGTCTGTAAAATGCTGTTTGAAACAGTGGCATTAAAATGAATGTATAGAGGTTAACTCTTCTCCCCCCCATAAAAGTGTTCTAACTCACAGTATATTCCAAATTGGAGCTTTTTAAGTTCATAAGGGTAAATTTGGCAACATCTGTTGCTCACATTACATAACATATTTGCTATTATATTTGCATGTTGTATGCCCATTTGGTGCCCTGTACAGATTAATACAATGTGGCATGGATGTTAATATTTAGAATAATATGAGCTAGATTATACTAATTATCACCATCCACATCCCACTGCATAAATCTAGGCACCAAAGATGCATACATACAAGTGGAGTGGCAAATCAGTTACACAATGTACTCCACTGCTGTTACCAAATATACCAATATGAGTATAAAATGCCCTACTCTGGCATATATTGTGAATTATAGTGCTATTGTGGGAGGTACTGAAGCATTGTGGTGGCATATCATGCTGTATTGCTCTGCTGGTGGCATATAATGGCAAATTGCTCTGCTTGTGGCATACAGTGGCTTATTTCTCTGGTTACATGTGACTCTCTCTATTGCTCTGGTGATGGCATATACCTCTGCTGCTGGGCTGGTGGCATATATATAACCCTCTGGTGTGCCATGTAACTATTGTTGTACTTGTGGCATATATGCATTGCTCTGGTTCTGTTTTTTCTGGGCTGGTGGCATATACCTATGTATTGATGTGCTGGTGACATATATACATTGATGTGCTGGTGGCATATATGCATTGCTCTGGTGGTGGCATAACTGTGTATTACTTTGCTGGTGTCATAACTCTGTATTGCTCTGGTGGTGGTATATAACGTATATGCCACCACCAAAGAGATAGAGGGTTATGTCACCAGCACGCTCTGTACTGCTCTGGTGGTGGCATATAACTTTATTGCTCTGGTGGTGGCATTCAAATGTGTTTTAAAATGCATAGTTTCCGCTTTTATGAACAAGAAAAAAATTATGCTATGGGGCCGGTATAATGACGCAATGCTATGGGGCTGGTATAATGACGCAGTGCTATGGGGCTGGTAAGCAATTTTTTCCAGGGCTGGTTTTTATTCTCAGTCCGGCCCTGGGTGGAAGGTATTACCCATTGAAACCAATGACCTTAGACTTTTGCTGATTAGTTTTGCCTGTCATTCCTTCCCATGGTAATTCTTGCAGAAAAGTGAAACGTCTTCCATTCTGTAGAATTTTCCACAGGAAGGAAAATTAATTATATGAATATTCCTAGACATTATCTATCTATCTATCTATCTATCTATCTATACAAAGAAAAACTGGACAGCACTCTTGAGCATTTCAAAAAAAAGATGTTGAACATGTATTTAAATAAAAGCCATTGTCAATAATTCGGCCCAGAACTATGTGAATAATGGTGTTTTATGCACAAACCAAATATGAGTAAAAATAGTAATGCTTTGCAATTTGTTGGAGACATCTTAAGCTTTCAAATCATTAAAAGCCCTATTTAAATGTATTAAATATTTTATCCCCCCATGGTGCATTTAGCTTGCTCCTTAACTGCACCTCTTAAGCACTGTCCATACATGAGGTCTTATGTATTCTATAATATCTCAACATTCAGAATTTATGTTTCTATGTTTATAGAACTTAACACAAAAGTAAGATAAAAGTAAATATTAATCCAGACACATACTTGTCAACAAAGTATCCAATGACGGGTGCTTCACTGGCTGTGTTTGGTGGCTTCCATGTGACAATAACATAATCTTTGTTAGCATCCTGGCACTCAACATCCATTGGAGCACCTGGGGCCCCAGCCACCAAAGCAGCAGCATCTGGTTAGGAAAAAAAACAGATGTTCTGTTCAGATGTTTAACTTGTGATTTATCTGATGTTGTTGTTAATACAAATTTTAAAATCAGTGAATATTCTTATTATATACTATTACATTTCAACACCTAAATTTAAAGATATAGTGATGCTTAATTGTTATTTAGTGTTAATGAACTGCAAAGTATTAAAGGGTATGAGTGTGACTGAATATGTAAAATACTCACAAGTTTAAAATATATTCTGTTATTAGTATCCATCTGCCAACCCTTTTACCTATGACAGGCCATTCCCCAGTGAAGGGACTGAAAGATCATTCAACCAATAAAACTCAGTTGCCATAACAATCCAACCCAGTATTTACTCACACAGAGCCGTGTGTTCTTGTGAGCCCTTTTAATGCATCCTGAGTACTGATTAAAGCCCAGTAAGTGATCAAGATGCATTAAAGGGCTAGTAATACTTAATATGTAAAAAATATATATTGTTGTGTTTATCCCCCTGAGTAAAAAAAAGGTACTCTCACTGCTGAAAGGTGTTTTATTCAAAAGTTATTACAGCTCAAAGTTGAATTTTTTAAGTGCAATATCATAGTGGCTTGAAATTGTACAGTGGTGCTGTTGTTACACCATTCTATGGACAGCACTGGTCCGTAGACCATAAATCTCCATAGGATGGTGTAGCAACAGCGCCGCTATAAAATTTCAGGCCACTATGATATTGCACTTAAAAAAATCAACTTTGAGCTGTAATAACTTATGAATAAAACACCTTTCAGCAGTGGCTTTCAGCAGTCCCTTGTTTTACTCAGGGGGATAAACCCTACAACATATTGTTTTTTACATTTTAAGTATTACTATCCCTTTAAAAGCACAAACAAAGAGACAAATGTTTTAGTGTGGGGAAGTGCTAGGTTGGTTGCCATGGCAACTGTTCAAATGAGCTGGTCGGCACCATCACTTGGAGAAGGGACTATTATAAGAGAAAGGGAAGGAAGGGGGATATCAAATATTTAATAACTTTTAAAGTAAAGAATATTAGATAGTATGACATATTTAATACTCATAATAATATAAATGCAAACAAGGCGCAATCAGGAGTCTCCAGCTATTATAGGACTGCAATTGCCCTAATCCTTATCCAACCAGTGGTCAGCTGAGCATGATAGGAGTTGTACTCAATCAACCATGATTGCTGATCATATTTTCCACACCTGTTTGAATGGTTTACTCTCTAAAATATTCTCACATATTGCATGAATATTACCTTTCATAATATTTTATGTATACTTTTTACAGCCAGATTACTGAATTATGTACTTTTTAATTTTGTCAGTTAAAACATATTTGCATCTTGTGAACAATTTGTGGATTATTTTGTCTGGCTTCATCATTTCAATAAAAAACATAATTGAGCATATAAATCAAAAGAAAACCTTAGTAAGTCAGGAAAAAACAATTCTACTTGTTTTATTAAGATGTTGGTTGTACTGTAAATGTATGCATTTTATATATATATATATATATATATATATATATATATATATATATATATATATATATATATATATACATATATATATGTATATATATATATATATATATATATATATATATATATATATATATATATATATATATATATATATATATTTTGGTTACCCCAAGATGAATTAACAATCAATTTTTTTTATATGTCCATGCAAGTATATATTGATGTATTTATTTACAATGATTCAGATGTACTAAGAAGAATAGTATCAATGTTGGAGCAACCAGACGGTTCCTACGTACACATTTGGTGGTTCTGCCTGCTCCTTGCTCCCTTTTGTTGGCGGTTCACTCCTCCTGTGCTCTATAACCTCAATATTCCCCCTTCCTTCACTTCCTCTCTCATCAGCATTTTGCCCTCTGATGTTGATGCTCCTTCCTCCTCCCTTCGCTGCTGGCTTCTTGCTATTTCAGCTGCTAGGGCCTGCATTCCCAGATTGTGGAAATCTACATCACCCCCAACCTTCCTGGACTGGACACTGAGGCTATGTCGTATTTACAATATGGATTGTCTCTACCATAGTTCACTATGCAAACAAACTCTCCTTGACACCAACTGCTCACAATGGCCACAGGTCCTCTCTCCTGCCCCCATCCTGTATCAACATAATCTGATCTCCAACTTTCTTCAACTCAAAGGGTTAATGCAGAGGCGTAACTAGAAGCCACCGGACCCTGGTGCAAGAATTGCCATGGGCCCCCCGACCACATTGGCCCCCTCATCCACATTGCCCCTTCCACAATGCCTCCTTCATCTCCATATTGCCCCTTCCACAATGCCCCCTTCATCTCCATATTGCCCCTTCCACAATGCCCCCTTCATCTCCACATTGCCCCTTCCACAATGCTCCCTTCATCTCCACAATGCCCCTTCCACAATGCCCCCTTCATCTCCACATTGCCCCTTCCACAATGCCCCCCTTTCATGTCCACATTGCCCCCATCTTCACATTGCCCCTTCATCTGCACATTTCCCCTTTATTTCCACATTGCCCCTACCTCCAGTCCCTGGTGGTCTAGTGGAGTGTCTTTACAGATCTGTGCCTCCTTCGGCACAGATCTCTGTAACTGGAGCTCCAGCGCACCGCTCTAGTAATGCAGAGGCTGGGAGATTATGTCATCTCCCAGCGCTCTGTATTACTAGAGCAGCGCACCGAGTGGGAGATCAGCTAGGTGACTGCTGCGGGCGAGGGGGTCGTAGGCAGAGGCCGGGCCCCTTGAGTGACGGGCCTGGTCGCAAGTGCGACCACTGCGACTCCTATTGTTATGCCACTGGGTTAATGAGAATTGGAGCAATTTTACAAAATACCACATATAAGACAAAGGTCACGAAATCCCCAAAAATGTCTATTGATTTAAATGTCTTTTAACCCTTTAAATGTATTGCTTTAGAGAACTGTAGCATTCAAGGGGTTAAATGTCCCATTTAACTCACTGGTGATTTTAATTTGCCCCCTGTGTTGCAGTTGGTTTGCTCCATAATCAGTCCAGTTCTTGTCAGTACACCAGCCTTAATACAGTATGTTTCTAGTTATTATTTATATGTAATTTGCATGTTTTATTGATAACAGCTTTTATGCTCATATTACAATTACTAGTACTTAGGATAGGCCTATGTCACTTCTATTTACCAATGACGTTTTGTCTCAGTACCTTGGTTTGTTCTTGATATTTAGAATGAGGTTAACAGTGTATGTTTGGAGAACTAGATGTGGTAAATGAAACACTGTGCTATGTAAAGACAATCTGTTAGAGGTCCTGCCTTCTTATCGTTTGTTCTTCAGGAAATTAAACCTGATGCCATCTGTAGGCTTTTTAGTACAAAAGTAATCACTAGGTGTTTTATATAAAAACACAGCCAAAATGCATGAGCAGTTTATTAGACAAAATAGATTGTATTCACAGTGTTAACCTCATTTTTATTTTTAAAAAGTGGTACCACTTCATGCAAAATTGAAAAATGGAATTATTCTGGGGAAAACCAACTGCCCCATAGGGACCAAAAAATGTCAACTTGATTTAAATGGGGATGTTAGCCTTTTGATTGCTGGGGAGGTCTCCAGTGCATTGCTTCATAATGCATTGGAGGCCTCTCTAGCAATCAATAGTTGGATTTTTTGCAAAAAAACAAACAAACATTTTTAAGGCTTTTCCTGTGGAGTAAAACAAGAGTATTTCCACTGTTGGGATGTGTGTATTTTCAGAGTTATTTCGTTTATAATCTTGTTTTTTTTTCCTCATCAATAGTGCCCTCTAGTGGTCAGAATCCAGGTTTCAAAAATGTTTTCCCATTACCTCCTCTTCTACAAATACATTATTATTTTTTTTAAATAAATAACCCCATGTCACAAATACGAAGGAGATCCAAAACTGAAACTGAATGTACTGTCTTAGAGAGTATGTTGGCATTTTTACAAATGAAAGTTAATTGAAAGTTAAAAGGGAAATACCAGCCACAAATAGAAATCCACTGTGCTGATTCACTCCGCCTCTTGTAATCATTCTTAGCGTATACAGTCCTTCATCATCCTTGTTCAAGTGTGAAAATGTCAGAGTAGCCCGCCCTTCTCCAAAATGCAACTCATGCCACTTGGATTGTTTCACTAACACATCTAAAATGGAAATACATTCATTAGTACATGTACATCTATACATTTTAATCATGGATTCCTTAAAACTAAGCAGGAAAAACTATTTAAAGGGATAGTAATACTTCATTTTATCTTTATTTTATTTTGTAGGCGTTAAAAAACATGAAGAATGATATAAGTCTTATCTCTCAAACATTTATGGTTTGAGAGATATTCACAAGCAAAGTTTCCCCCTCCTGCCCCTTTTACCTAGTGTAAGCCATCTCTTCTCAGATGTGGAATGCAGTCCATAGACCAGACAGATAACAGCAAGGTACAATATTCTTCCTATGAGAGCAATGAAAGCTCTGCCCCCCTTGACAAGTTTTTAAGGTTTTTCCCTTATCTTAATTCAAGATTGTCCCTCTCTGCAGTCTACCTGGGCACCTCTCTTCTGCTCTGGCTGAACAATGTTACATCAGTAAAAGGGGTGGGAGGGGGATACTTTGTCATTGAATTACTCTTGAACTATAACTCTGACAGTACTGAAATGACACTTTCCAAAGTCCAAATACTATGATGATTAATTAGAGCTGCTTTTATTATGAAACATTACTATCCCTTTAAGAGAAAATCAGCTGCATCATGGGAGATAAATTAAGGTGCCCATTGATTTAAATGGGGCTTTTTACTTCTTGAATGCTTGAGAGGTCTCCAACGCATAGTGAAGGAATGCATTGGAGACCTCTCCAGCATACAATGGGTTAAAAGCCCTACTTAAATCAATTCTATAATGCAATTGGTTTGCCCCAGAACTGTGCCTCTTTAGCTTGATTGCTTTGGATGATAGATGATGTCACCAACACACTGCTTTATGGTGCATTGAAGACCTCTCTAGCATCTAAGTAAGTAAGCTAAGCCTCAACACTGAGTGCTTGCCAGCTCAATTTAATCCTTGGTATTCCAGTGGGATACAAAATGCATTGCTTGGTAATGCGTTGCATACCCTTCCATCACTCAAAGGGTTTAGGCCAACATTTCTTTGCTGCATAATTTTTGGAGGCATCTTTAACTTGGACCTTTTAGTTTTCTTTTCAGTGACATTTTATTTGGGACAAAGAAGAGAATGATAAGGTAGAAGATAAAAAGAATGAAGATGAAAGGAAAGAAGAAGATTACAGAAGAAAACTGACCAGAGATGACCAGGGTGCTGAAGACCTCGCTGGACATCAGGATAACAGATAAGTGTTTATTTTCGTGTGACGGTGTTAGCTTTAGTAGGATTAACCCTGTGACTGCTAGTGGGGTATGCAACACTCTGCAATGCGTTGCATGCCTCAGTGGAACTCATAAGGTTAATTTTTCTAACAAATTTTTTCAGTACTTTGGATGTATTGATATAGGGCTTAGGGCCTCATAACAATACATCCACAGGTCACTTAGGTTTTTCCATGTTTTTTCCCCTTTAATTCCTGCGTCGGAAGGTTAAAACATGTGCTAGGGGACTCTGCATCAAGAAAGAGCAGGTCTAGATTTTTGGCAATAAAGCGGGGTCCCTTTATGCATGGAATTGACTGGGAAATTCATACTCTTTTTAATGGCTTCCAGACGTGCTTTTCTTCCATATGGAAGATTTTCAGAGCACAGGTAATTGGATGGCTTATTGTGCTAGAAACAACAAAAAAACAAGAGGGACGCAAAACCATCTAAGAGCGAACATGCATATAATGTGAAGGATAATTATATACTACTACTATTTAAAAAACGTTTTTGATTTGGTTACTTATGCCGATTTAATATAATACTGCATTTACATTGTGAGTCCCTGATGAAGTGTTTATAACAAATACGAAACGCGTTGGACGGTGTACTATTATATATCGGAGTCATCCCGTGGAGAGGCTTTTTAGCCTATTTTATGTATATTTTTATATAATAAAATCATTTGGAGCTACCAAGATGTATTGGATCTCTGAGAAGTATTCTAAAAGGCAATATTGGAGAATTCTAGTGATACCAACAAAGGATATATGTATATGCTGATTATTTGAAGAAATCTGATGAGCAGTCACTACAAAGGGGGGATTTTAGTATATAATTATCTTTCACATTATATGCAGGTTTGATCTTAAATGGGTTTGCGCCCCTCTTGTTCTTTTGTTGTTTCAGTTTCTACATGACTCCACCCACCACCGGGGTTCAAGGGAGCTGCACATACGAGGAGTGGATTGGCTGCATTTAGAACTTTTTGTAATCTTCCATATAGAAGAGAAGAGAAAAAAAGACAATTTACCAATTTATACAGGACTCTCACTTTGGCACTAACATTATTCCTGTTGGATATTCTCCATAGTATATTCCTTATTCTGGAGTTAATTCTATTTAATGGTGTATAGTCCTTATATGAGCATTTAGTGCCTTGACCTATATTGTATTTCTATTGTGCTTGAAAAACTACCATTGGATGTCTTGTTTTTTTTTTTGTACCGGGGACAACTGAGTCCAGGCCATGATGCCTAGGATTTCATTTCTCAGTATTTGCATTAATGCCAGAAGTGCTTCTAGCTCTCATTTAATCTACGTGTCTTTTAATTCCCCCTAATCTTACATGATTGTAACATATTTATCACACTAGAAGAACAGATATATACAAACATGTAGGAAAAAAGTATGTAGTGCAGTCATTTTGTCATTTAGAAATAGTACAATTGTCAAGTGCTTTTTCTCTAAAGGGAAATTATATCCTTTGCCCTACCTAGGCAGTTGTCCTTTTACATACATTAGTTGTAGTTATACACCTTTTTTGCATCTGACCTCTGATTTAGTATATTGTTAATAAGTCTCAATTTACAGTCTGATAAAGACAGTTGATCCATATGGACCATTCACAATTATTGAAGCCCGCTGTTAATTGTCAGGAGGAGTGAAATAAAGGCTGATTTCAAAAGAGATCATTATATGCAGCAGGGGGATAGGTGATCAATGACACTGTATCTGTTGGCGACTACAGCTTCCATTATCCCCAACCAGTCATTGGTTGGTTAGGGATGATGGGAGCTGTAGTCCCCAACAGCTGCAGTGCCAAAGGTTGCCTACCCCTTTAAATAGATTTACTGGCATGTTGTATAAATGTCTCCTACCTAAGTAAATGCTTGTGTTAAACAAGGAAGGAGTAGGAATTTTGCAGTAGAAAATGTTTCTATTGTAGATTGCCATGTAATATGAAATGTGTATTAAATAACACTCACCATCTCTGTACCACTCTGCCTGAGGCTGCAGACGGCTGATATCTGGTGTTAGCAACACTGAACATGATAAAGTTACTGTTTCACCTTCAACTCCAAATGTTACACCAAACTTCTCCAAAAACTGCACATCAATATGGGTGAAGATCGCAGCTGTCAAAGGCACTACAAACAAAATAATCATATTGCTAATTAGTGCATTATACCTCTCTTTATATAGGAAGATGATACATTATAGGCATTTACATTACCGACAATTGGTCTTATTCAGTTAGATAGTAAATTAGGTTTGAGAAAGTCCATCAGGTTCAACTTTTACAGCACAGTATAGTCCAGAAAGAACATAATCTTTCCCAACTTCAATAAGGATGTTAGTCTAAAACACTGATTCTCAGTCAGGGGTCTTAGGTTTGAAGCGGACATCTATTTAGGGTGCCAAAATGTGAATTTTGGGTTTCAAATGTATAATTATGCACATTTTTACATAAAAAATGCTTGTTTTTGTTATTTTTATTTTGAGATCTAAAATAAATATATATTATTTATTTATAACCTTCATTACACCCTTGACAAATGACATTTAAAATGTTTGGGGTGACCCATTTATTCCAGATTGCATGTTAGGGGTGTCTTGAGGAAAAAAGATTCAGAACCATTGGTCTAGAACTTCCTGTTTAACCAACTCACGGACAGTACAACCATATATGCTCCCTTCTGTGGAGCAAACCAGCTGTACCACAGAGGGGAAAAAAATATCCACTGGAAGAAACAGGACTGTTAACCCCTTGAATGTTAACAAGGTCTCCAGTACATTGTAAATCCCAGTTAAATCAATGGCAATATGCAGAATTTTCACTTCTTCTATGGTACAGTTAGTTTGCTCCAAAATTGGTCTTTAGATGAATGAATGTGATCCAAAATGTATAGTTCCTAATCACATTATTAGAAATACACAAATAAATAAGCAGCGCTATAAGTGACCACTTATTAGAAATACTCAGGGATTTTTATGATTTGTCACCAGTTTACTTTATTTTGCGTCGCATGATGATTTTGCTATGTCCGTAAACAGACAGAAAACATTCCTACGTGATCAGCCATGAGAAATAAGTTGGCTCTAAATAAAGTATAATAACATATATAAATTAGGTAGAATTAGAAAAATAGATAAAATATGATGCAATAAGAAACAAATGGCCAATATAGGACTGAATCCACTGCAGTTGATAATGTTATCACAGCCTGGTTTATCTACATACTCCAAGATGGACAAATATTCAGGTGCTAGGTAAGAGAAGGAGCTGCTAGCCAGCATATCACATAGGGTCAGATCCATTTATCTACCATTTCCTCTGCCTATGTCAATAGAAACGTGTGAGCTAGAAAATAGTGATAACATTTATTGCCTAGAATGGAATCCACAATATTTTCTGCTATTTCTCTATTTATGAAAGATCAGATTTCATAAATAGATAGAACTGGGGGTTATACACTAATGTGTGATAAAGAGGTGATAAAGTGGAGGGGACTTCTCCAGTGATGTCAGTTCTCCAGTTACTATGTTATTCTATAGAGCCTATTGACTAAGATTTCCAAAACTAGATAAATCTTAGTGCATTGGCTCCATAGAATAACATCGGAACTGGAGAAGTGATATCACAGGAGAAGTCATCTGCGATTTATCACTTCTTTGTCATGGTGCATCCCCCCCTTATCTTTATATCCTGGTTCATATAGTGAAAAAGATCATTTAAATTCCAAGATTACCAAATAGGACATGTTTCTGTGCTGTTTTTGCACTTTAAAAATAAATGTCACAGTTATGTTATGGTCAATATATTAGTTTTTCCATATTTTAATTTCTATTCATATCTAATATGAGTGAGTACATGTAATGATTGTGTGTACTAATGAACCATCTCAGAATTATACTGTATACTTGAATCAAAGTTTCAAGGGATGATAACCCTGTATTTTGAATTTACATATTCTGCAAAAGTTCATTAAAACATACAGTTAAATTGCCTGTGTGTTTTATTTTTTTCACTTTAACATCCCTGACAGTAAGCTCCCTGGATTTTTGTTTCCAGGCAGAGATTATTAGAAAGTTGACCATCAAAGCCAGATAGTGATACAATATAATAATAATAATAATAATAATAATAATAATCTTGCAGCAATGAGTTCTCTGTATACTATCTTTTTTTTTTTACATTGTATTTTTTCAATATTGAATTAATATAGTTTTTTTCACGGTCCCGGAGCCAAGATATCTGGATACAAATCCAGAAAGCTTAACTACTTAACGTCCAGTGATGTGTCAGGACCATCACTGCTATTTTTCCCTTAAGGACCAGTGACAATCCTGGCATGTCACGTATTTTTTACTCACACCGCTCCTGCGGGAGCGCTGTGAGTACTAGTGGGGACTGAAATTGACTGCTCCAAGACCGGAGCGATCACTATCAGTGATCAAACTTCGCTATCTGGTCTTTAAAGGACCACACACCCTGGGACCGCTGGTCCTTAAGGGGTTAATCAGGGACATAGGTGTTAATAAATAAATGCATACATACATGCATACATAAATAAAGTCAAATAAAGGATTACTACTGCTTTAAAATGAGGCTGCTGTGTTATTTTATATATGTCTTGTCCTACTAATATACAGTTTAGGCCTTATGTAAACAACTGACAACTGGAGAAGTTCTGGAGCAAACCAACAGGGGATAATTAAACATCATCCCTTGAATTGTAGAGAGGGCTACAAAACACAGAGCAGTTGCTTAGCTCCAGAATTTGCATATAATGCCCTTTGGTCCATATTTATAAAAGAAAACTGGAGTTAAGCTGGAGAAAATCAACTGCACCATAGTGGGCAAATAAAAATCCCCATGCAGTTGAACTGAGCTTTTTAATCCCTTGAATACTAGTGAGGCCTCCAGTGCATTTGGGACCTCTCTAGTATTCAAGAGATTATAAGCCCGATTTAGTGTATAAGGACTTGTTATTTGTCTCCTATAGTGCAGTTTGTTTCCTCCAGAATTTCTCCAGTTTGCTTTTATAAATCTGGCCTTTGTGTCTAGCCAATGGCTGCACACTGCAGTATCAGAATGGCTCCTATCAGCTGTTCTTGATTGTCAAAAGTTTCAGAGACAAACTTAGAAAGAAGCTGGGCTTCTTTCTAAGCTTCTATGCCTTAAATTAGGGACTTCACTTAGTGTGCTGCCAACTCTATAGGCAGCTAGTATCGACATCCAACACTGTTGTTTATGGTAGTAGTACAAGCAGCCCAGGGAACTTGAATGATGAGACTTTAAAATCTTGAAATGAAGTTCCATTACACAATTTGTCAGGCAGCAAAAAGGAACTACAGAAGGAAGATCCACACTTCACCACTCAAAATGTATAAAATATTCTTTTCGTTCACTCATTGCAACAAACAAACAGGACATTTCATGTAGATGGGTACTTTATCATAGGAAGCCACATGGTCAGTTTTCTGTGTTCCTCATCAGCTGTCTAGCTCATCAGCCAGGGAGTGCTATGCAGCTCCAACTAACCTGGCAGCTCTGCTCCCACAGGAACAGACCAACAGGGGGAGAACTATCAAATTACAATTAACCTCTGAATAAAAAAGTCAAATTATGAGGAAACTCCTTCTTTATCTAGCAGTGGTAACCCTGCAAGAAAGGGAACACACAGTCCTGAGGAGGAGTATGAAATTCCATTTTTCTACATCAAATGACAGAGAATGCCAGCTTGGTTTGAGAACAACCTTTGTTAAAGTGCATTAGACCTCTGACACCCATAGTCTGGGAGTTGTCTCTGAATACTTGTTCAGGTAATAAACAGAACATCATTTCTTTGACACAATTCTGCTGGTGATTAGAAATGACATCATGTACAACATTTCTTCTATTCATAGCAAACTGATATTTTGCTCCTATCTAAAACTAGTTCACCAGTATAATAATAGTGATAACGATAATTATTATTATTATTATTATTATTATTGTTAACATTGATTTTTAACCTTCCAGCATATTCTGCAACTCTGTACAATTAGAGGACTCATTATAAAGACATGACATTCTTAACAAGTGGATGTATGTGATGCAGAGGACTCTTCTTACAAGAGCTTATCATCATAATCATCATCATACTAATCCTATATAATAATTCGCTAAGACTTTTGTCAGAAGCCGTCATGCACAGTAGAGACTGCCCGAACGCACAGAATGCTGGGAGCACGGAATGCTGGGAGGTGTAGGAATGCTGGGAGCATGGAATGCTGGGAGGTGTAGGAATGCTGGGAGCAGGGAATGCTGGGAGCACGGAATGCTGGGAGTTCTGTGTTGGGAGCATTCTGTGCTTTCGGGCAGTCTCTACAGTGCATGACGCAGAGCAGGACCGGCCTCTTAACTCTTTGAGTGCCACTCAAAGAGTTAACATCACCCGGACCTTGGCCCGTGTACACGGGCTTTACACTAGTACTATTATAATTTGGTGTAGATTTTTACAAAATTATAGATAATGGAAAAGCAAAGTGGAAGACTCTATTTAGTCAGAGAGCAGCTACAGAGCAGATGATTCCTGATGTGATATAGTTTGAGTTATTATATATAGGAGAAGTAAAAAAAAGAGGGAATTATGGAAAGAACCATTAGTACATAGGAAAATAGATCTTAACCCCTTGACTGCTAGAGGGGTACACAACGCATTGCAGAGCAATGCTTTGAGTACCTCTCTAGCACTCAAAGGGTTAACATGGGAAGGGGAGAAGCACAGACTAACACTTCATTCTTCCTCTGAAAAGGTGTGTTTACAAGCACAAAACATGCAATCCTGTACTGTATCATCGTCCCATTTAAGGTCCTTATAGGTAAATACTATTGCACTAATAGTTATTTCAGTATCTCAGATGCCTGAGATAGCACCGTGCCTGCCTTCCATAACCTAAGACACAGTGGGGGGCATTACTAGATTGAGTCCTGGATTAGGACTGATAACTCCCAGGTTACATAGTATAAAATATGATACATCTGACAGCAACCTGTAGCAGAGTGATACAACAGGAAACCAAGGAGGCTGGTGTATTAACAAGAATTAGACCAATTTCCTGGAGCAAATCAATTGCACCCATAAAGGACTAATTCAAAGTGCCAGTAATTAAGGTAGGGATTCTAATGCATTGCAATACATCAGTGACCTCTCTATCATGTAACCCTTGCAATGTATTGTCATGGATATCTCACTGACACACAGATGGTTAAGGGTTAAAATTCCTGTTTAAATAAACTGGCATTTGGATTTGTCTCTATGTTGCAGCTGTTTTGCTATAGTTCTTAGTATATCAACCTAACCTCCCTTGGGCTTAGTCACAAAAAAAGAGAAATAAAAAATCTCATTGATTTAAGTTGTGTCTTAACCCCTTGAATATCAGGAAGGTCTCCAACACATTGCAAAGCAATGAGCTGGAAACCGCTCTAGTATTCAAAGAATTAAAAGTCCCATTTGGAAGAAAGGAAGTTTGGAGGTACTGTTGTATCTCCCCTTGGGTGTGGCTAGTGTGCTCCAGAATTGCTCCTCTTTTGTTTTTTCAGTTACCTCTTTATACCAAAGGTGAGTTTGTTTAGATTATGATGATGATTATTATTATTAATTTTCATGGTAATAAGAATCTATTTTTACATTACTATAGTCCACCATATCTGCAGAAGCGTTCTAGCTAGTGTTGAGCGAGCGTGCTCGGCCGATGCTCGGATCGGCTCGAGCATCGCTCTGCTCGGCACATGGCGGTACTCGTCGAGTACCGCCATGTGCTCTCCCGCCATGTTCGGGTGGCGGGGATCTGTGCCGGAAGAGGCACAGATCAGAAGACGCTCCGCTGGACCACCAGGGACTGGAGGTACGGGGGCATTGCGGAGATGAAGGGGGCATAGCGGAGATGAAGGGGGACATTGTGGAAGAGGGGCATAGACTCTATGCCCATCTTCCACAATGTCCCCCTTCATCTCCGCTATGCCCCTCTTCCACAATGTCCCCCTTCATCTCCGCTATGCCCCTCTTCCACAATGTCCCCCTTCATCTCCGCTATGCCCCTCTTCCACAATGTCCCCCTTCATCTCCTCTATGGCATAGAGGAGATGAAGGGGGACATTGTGGAAGAGGGGCATAGCGGAGATGAAGGGGCACATTGTGGAAGAGGGGCATAGCGGAGATGAAGGGGGACATTGTGGAAGAGGGGCATAGCGGAGATGAAGGGGGACATTGCGGAGATGAAGGGGGCATTCAGAGATGAAGGGGGCATAGCGGAGATGAAGGGGGGCATTGACCAGGCACCCTCCCCTCATCAGAGCAGGGGGTGCCTGGTGTAATGCTCGTGTCGCCCCATTCATTTGAATGGGGCTCGGGTGCTCGGCCGAGCACTCGAGCATCAGGGGGTGCTCGGTCAGAGCACCCGAGCACCCGAGCATCGGGGTGCTCGCTCAACACTAGTTCTAGCCCATAACCTGCAGCACACAATACAGAATAGCCATGATGTACAGAAGATAACTGAACAGGTGTCAAGTGATATAAATACAAGTTTAGGGCATTTCTTTGGATAATGTTACTACATATACATATAGGTGCAGCCTCAAAAATATCAAAATGATATTCCTGGTTCATGTGGCATTTATATCTAATGGACAATATTATTTTAACCCTTTAAATACCAGAGGGGTGTGCAAAACATTGTGTTTCACATCCCTCTGGTCTTTAAAAAGTGAAAATTGTATTATTTGGATGCTAAAGAGGTCTCCAGTGTGTTGTGACACAAAGAGCCAGGTAACTCTTTCGTATCCAGGGGGATACAGTATATACCTCACTTTAAGACAAGTTTTGTTTGCTTATATCTTGCATTAGCCCAGGGGTGTGAACCATAAGGCTGACATCAGCAACTGGCTCTCCAAACTATTTAATCTGGACCCCCTTACTACCCCCAAACATAGGAGGAATTATAATAAAGAGATTTTCATCTGGAGAGTCTTTACAGATACTGCCCCAAAACATAGGGTGAATTACACTAAATGAATCTTCATCTGGAGAGGGTTTACAGATACTGCCCCCAAAACATAGGGTGAATTACACTAAATGAATCTTCATCTGGAGAGGGTTTACAGATACTGCCCCCAAAACATAGGGTGAATTACACTAAATGAATCTTCATCTGGAGAGTCTTTACAGATACTGCCCCAAAACATAGGGTGAATTACACTAAATGAATCTTCATCTGGAGAGGGTTTACAGATACTGCCCCCAAAACATAGGGTGAATTACACTAAATGAATCTCCATCTGGAGAGGGTTTACAGATACTGCCCCCAAAACATAGGGGGGCATTACAGTAAAGAGATCTCCACCTGGAGAGGGTTTACAGATACTGCCCCCAAAACACAAAACATAGGGGGGCATTACAGTAAAGAGATCTCGACCTGGAAAGGGTTTAGAGATACTGCCCCCAAAACATAGGGGGGAATTATACTAAATGAATCTCCATATGGAGAGGGTTTATAGATAATGCCCCCAAAACACAGGGAGAATTACAGTAAACAGATCTTCACCTGGAGAGGGTTTAGAGATACTGCCCCCAAAACATAGGGGGAATTACACTAAATGAATCTCCATATGGAGAGGGTTTATAGATAATGCCCCCAAAACACAGGGAGAATTACAGTAAACAGATCTTCACCTGGAGAGGGTTTAGAGATACTGCCCCCAAAATATAGGGGGGTTACAACAAACAAATCTGCATCTGTAAAGTCTTAACATATGAACCTCATGGTATTAGAGTTTTCACATTTGAGTATTAGTATTGTCTATTAGTGTGGTGCAGATTGCTTTCTCCAGAATTTTTTATTTTATGCATAAGTCTCTTGGCCTCTGAACAAAGAAAGATAGACAAACTTAGATCAGATGGCCCAGCTACAGCCCGCTTTTACACCCATTTATTACTGTCATAAATCGGTCATGGATTATGGGAACATTCTATTATGGTTTCTCCTATAGAGTAGCTAGAAGCGTAGCCAATGCATTGTGAAGCAATGCGCTGGATACCCCCTGGCACTCAAAGGGTTAACCGTTTGAGTAACAGAGTATTGTCTAACAAATTGCAAAGCAATACAAGATACTGTTTCTTCCTAGTTGTTGACAGCAAGTACTGAGTTTCATATTCATACGTAAAGTGAATACTTACGATTTACTGGCAAAGAAACAGAGTGGAGTGGATCTTCATCTCCCCTGAACCCTGTAACGAAGATATGAAAACGTAACCATTATATATCCCTATTTTACCTTACACTATCTCATTGAAAAATCAGTCACCGAACCATGAAAAGGGGCTTTTACTGCATACTACAATATACATGAGAGTAGAAATTAAGATGTTTGAAATCCTGATGAAAGTGTTTGCTTTCACAAAATCATTGAACAATAAATCTGTTTTGAACATCAAAATAAGTTGTTCTTGATATCATTCATTACATTTTTGTGTTACGTTTTTGTATATAATGAGGTGGTTTCAAATTGCATTACAAAGGGGCTGCGAAAGTCAAAGCTTTCATAACAGGTGAAGTAGGCAGTTACCTAGAGTGCCTAATTTTGAGTGGTAACTCAGTTATGCTGGCCACAGAACCTACCATTATATGTGTGGCCTGTGTATTCTCAATGACCTTGGACTAGACACCGGTTTACACACCCCTTTATTGGCCAGTCTATTTAACCCTTTGAGTGCCAAAGGGGTACGCAATGCATTGCAAAGCAATGAATCACGTATCCCTCTGACACTCAAAGGGTTAATCCTTTGAATGCTAGAAGGTCTCCAAGCATTGTTCTAGCACTAAACAAGTTTGGAAAGTCTTTCTGTGCCTGGCAACAGTTGGTTGGGGTGCAGTCATGTGATAAATGGGGTTATAGCCATGAGTAGGCCACCTAGGGTGCCTTGCCATGGAGCTCCTGAAGTAGCAGTTTTAAAGATTTCCCTGATTTTATAAGTTAATGCCTGTAATATCTTGACTGTTAAGAAATGCCTCTTGAGAAGCTAAATCTGATGCATCTAGTTATTAAAAGTTAACTATATAATCCTAATAAAAACTTTCCACGTACCTTACTATGGCCAGAAATTCCTAGTAGCCCTAATGAATTTTACCTATGCCTCTATTCAAAAGATAATATTTCAGTCAGTTCTGGATGTCATGTTCATTGGGGAAGAAATTATAGTTGTTAGCAGAGTGTATTAACCTACTCTGGAGCAGTTTTAAGAACCCCTGAGGCACCCAGAAGAGTTGCGAATGGAAGCCCCCATGTAGGATCATCTTAATTTAGTTGTCCCCTTCCTTTTCTTTCTATCTTATTTGTGAGGAAAACTGTTAATCAGAACAGCTTCATTCCTTCATGACCATCTGGTTACAGGAATAAATTGGTTCCTTTCTATGAAACTGGCACTGTTGGGAACCCACAGTAAAACAGGAAGCCCCCAATGATAGTCAGGTACACCCATTCATTAAAATGGCCCTGACCTACTTAACCCTGTAATAACCAGAGGAGGGCACTGTGCATGGTGAAGCAATGAGTTGCACACCCCTCTGATTCTTTAAGTGTTGAGATTAGCACATGTAGTGAGCAGATTTTGAGGTAGTGTGATCTTGATAGCTACTCTCATGTCCACCTGACATGATATCCAGAACAAAATGAAGACTTGATCTCTTGGACAAAAGCACAAAGGTAAATTTCATAATGACCATTAGGATTTCTGTGGCCATTGTAAGGTAAGGGGGTTATTATTAAGCAGTTTTAGTTCCTAAGAATTCAGATACCATACTAATAATAATAATATAAATTCCATCTATGTGGAGGGATGGAATCCATATGAATAAATAGAATTCTACAATGGGAGACAGAGATACAAGAACATATAGTTTTCACAAGACCAAGTTTCTCAATAAAACAAGACCATATGTCATAGAAAACCCAGAGACACTTACTTCTCACGATAACAGCTGCATTGGTAGAGGACTGGCCATGCACGTTGGTTGCTACAGCTGTATATGTAGCAGTGTCATTAAAGTTAGTTCTGTAGGCAAAATGAAACTAAAAATTATTTATTGCAGGTTGAGTGAAGTAAACTTCAGCAACACATAGGCTTAAATGTGTTCAAAATGAATAAGAATATCTCACTTACCTTACCACATGACGTAAATTGTTTCTCACTAGGGATGAGCGAGCACCCCGATGCTCGGGTGCTCGGGTGCTCTGACCGAGCACCCCCTGATGCTCGAGTGCTCGGCCGAGCACCCGAGCCCCATTCAAATGAATGGGAGCACTCGAGCATTAAACCAGGCACCCCCTGCTCTGATGAGCGGAGGGTGCCTGGTCAATGTCCCCCTTCATCTCCGCTATGCCCCTCTTCCACAATGTCCCCCTTCATCTCCTATGCCATAGCGGAGATGAAGGGGGACATTGTGGAAGAGGGGCATAGCGGAGATGAAGGGGGACATTGTGGAAGAGGGGCATAGATGCCCCTCTTCCACAATGTCCCCCTTCATCTCCGCTATGCCCCTCTTCCACAATGTCCCCCTTCATCTCCGCTATGGCATAGGAGATGAAGGGGGACATTGTGGAAGAGGGGCATAGCGGAGATGAAGGGGGACATTGTGGAAGAGGGGCATAGCGGAGATGAAGGGGGACATTGTGGAAGAGGGGCATAGAGTCTATGCCCCTCTTCCACAATGTCCCCCTTCATCTCCGCAATGCCCCCTTCATCTCCGCAATGCCCCCGTACCTCCATTCCCTGGTGGTCCAGCGGAGCGTCTTCGGATCTGTGCCTCTTCCGGCACAGATCCTCTTCACCCGAACATGTCGGGCGAGCACATGGCGGTACTCGTACGAGTACCGCCATGTGCCGAGCAGAGCGATGCTCGAGCCGATCCGAGCATCGGCCGAGCACGCTCGCTCAACACTATTTCTCACTGCATATAGTCCTCTTAACTGTTTAAAGGGATTGTAACGCTTAATATATAGTAAAATGTATACTGTAGGGTTTATAATCCTGTGTACAACAAGGATACTCCTACTGCTGAGAGGTGTTTTAATCAAAATTCATTGCAGTTCACACTTGAATTCTTTAGGTGCAGTATCTCAATGCCCTGAAATTGTACTGTGGCATGTTGCCTGCTGCAATTGACTAGAGCTGTCTATATGTTGCTGTAGCAACAGTATCACAGTAAGATTTCAAGCAACTGATATACTGCGCCTAAAAAATGCAGATTTAAACTGCAATCACTATTGAATATAACATCTCTCAGCAGTGTGAATACCCTTGTTTTACTCAGGAAGATAATCCCAAAAATATATATGTGTGTGTTTACATATTAAGTGTTATTATCCCTTTAACCCTTGAATGACTAGTGGTCCCTGAAAGTTACCTTCCCTTACGGACCGCTTTGATGTATGCCGATGCTCTGGCACACATAACCTGTTATACCGACTCGCCAAACACGGGTCTGAAAAAGACTTTTCTGGTCTTGGAGAGGTCAATTTCAGACACCATTTTTACTTACAGTGCTCCCGCAGGACCGTCAGGGCCATCGCCGGTTCTTAAGGGAAAAAACAGTGACGTTCCTGGCATGTCACAGGGTTGTTAAGGGGTTAAAGGATCCAGGGAGCGTCCTATGCATTGATTTTCAATGTAATGCCCACCCATCTGGTACATAACTGATAATGTAGGGTCATGCTCTCTGTCAGCTTCAGTTGAAAAAACTGTTAACAACTGTCATGGATACCTCCAAGGAGGCACAAGGGCAACATTCATAGTAGCCATTAGAATTTCTGAGCACAGTAATGAATGTGGGGTTATTATTAGGAAGTGTTAGTTTTCCTTTAAATACAAATTTATACCATCATACTGGGATCGGAGTATCAAGCAGTAAGTAGAGTAGCGAGAAGCAAAAGAGCAATCAACAATAAATAACTACAAGTACTGCTACAACTGGACTAATAGAGATATTACAATTTAATAACCTAAGGATCGTGAAAAGCAATGGCAGAAAATGCCTTTCCACAAGCACTTAACACCTTTAGATAGAAGCAATGCATTGGAGACACTTCTGGCATCATCAAAAATATTTTGGTTATCCAGCAATGAATAAGAGTGAATTGAAATATAGTATAACATTTTACAAATTCAATGACAATGTTTTTACCCCTCTGGCACTCAAAGGGTTATTTACATAGACGTGAGTGATCTCTGCAAAAAGAAAATGATTGCAGATTCAAAAGTTTCCACTTGGTGGCAGCAATGAAAAAAAATGTACTATTATGTACTTTTCTAAAAGAAAACAAGTGAAGAGTAAAATGAAGCTCCGCAGTTTAACCATTTGAAAGCCAGAGAAGTACACAATGCATTGCTCTGCAATGCATTGTGTTCCCCTCTGGCACTCAAAGGGTTAATGTACACGCAGTTGACATTCTGCAATTAAACCAAAAAAGTCTAGTTACTTAATAGTTCTTGTCTTTTGCAAGTCTATAAAATGTATTGAATAACTGTTAGGCACTTAAGGGTTAAAAAAACATTTAAATCAATGGGAATTTTGGAAGTGTTGCCTATGGTGTATCAAGATTCAGCAGAATTGCTCCCCTTATTCTATCTGCATATAGCCATAAGGATGCAAAACATGCAACTGATATTGTAAATGAACCTTTAATTTATCACTGTTTCTGGACTTTGTACTTGATCTCCATGGAGAAAAACTTCCATACGTGATTATGGACCTTATTCATCAAGTTAAAGAGGTGCAATTCTGGAGCAAACCAACTGCACCATAGGTGGGAAATGGAAACTCTCAATTATTTAAATGGGACTTTTAACCAAATGATTGCCAGAGAGCTCTCCATCTAATTGTTAAACAATGCACTGGAGACTCCTTTAGCATTCAAGGGGTTAAAAGTCCCTTTTAAATCAAATAGGAATTTATGAAATGTTATTGGTCACCTATGGTGCAGCTGGTTTGCTCCAGAACTGCTCTTCTTTAAATTGAGGAATACAACCCTACAAATGTCTGTTTTACAAGCAGTGCAGAATGAGTTACTAAGTGCATTCCAACATGCTGAGAATAAACTAGCCTTTTGTTGGCTGCACAATCTCCCACAATCCCTCAGGCAAATTGAGTTCAAGGGTGAATACAGTATCCATGTAAACTGTTAACTACAATAGGCAAATGCTTTAGGGTTCAGAGTCTACATGTTAATATGGATGGAATGCTAAACATGATATGCACTATAAGGAGTCATTTAAATGTCACAACTCACTGTTCTGTTACATGCATCCTAACCACTGTAACATGATAATGTATTCATGATCCTGAGGGAATCTTCTCTAAAGTGAAAAAAATCTCATCAGTGAAACCAGTTTCTCAAATTTTAATGCTACTCTATGGAGTGTCTTTTTTTCTCAATGGAGAAGTCAGTCACTTCAGACAATAGACTACACAGAATAGCGTAGGAACTGGACAGCAATCTCTAAGTGGAGAAACATACCTAACCTTACATCATATCGCCAAGTATGGAGATCAACTGACACATGCAGGCCCACTCCCACAGCAATAAAGTATACAGAATGTAATCCCTCAAATAATCTCTGTATGTGTACTTGAAATATTAACCTTTGAGTAACAGAGAGGTATCGAAAATGTATTGGATACCTCCCTGGCACTCTGAGGGTAAAGTGCGTTATTCCACAATCCAGACAGGTCCAGTTCTGGAGAAAACCAATAACGCCATAGGGAACAAATGAACATCCTATATAATAATTCGCTAAGTGGGTTTTCGTCAGAAGCCGTCATGAGCATTAGAGATGACTGCGCGAGCTGCAGTCATGTGCACTGCAGACCACCAGCACCATGGCTGATAACGGAGCGGGGCTCCGAATTCAGACCGTAGTGCGCACAGAGGTCTACGGTCTGTATTCGGAGCGCCCTGCTCTGTATCAGCCATGGAGCGGGCAGTCTCTACTGTGTATGACTGCACTGCGGCTGTTGCTGGGTGGCACTGTGGCTCATGTACACGGGCTCTTCAACTAGTTCACATATATTTAAAATGTTTTTTTAAGCCAATAAATGCTAGAAAAATGTTCAGATAGTGTTAGCATTCATGTGGGTAAAAGCCCCATATAAATCAATGGACACTTTCAGTTCTCCCATCTGCTGCAAATAACACCCTCCAGAATTTCTCCTCTTTAGCTTAACGAATATATAGTCCTTAGGGTCTTATGAACAAAAGAAAATAATAGTAATTGTGGAGCAAACAAGCTTCCCTATCTGGGAAAGACAGATTTTTTTTTTACTTGTCAGTCCTTTTTCATTCAATCTCAGTATGTAGCACACAATGGAAGAGTGCCACCTCCATAGACAAGATAGGAAGCAATTAAAAAAGGACCTCACAGCCACCATCCCCAGTGTTTAGATGAACCACCAGGAAAAGATGGCCAAAAATGTATAATGGCAAGAAAAACAAGGGCTCCTAAGTCTGTATGCTGCCTATAGAGACCTCAATGAAAAACAGATTTACAGGTAAGAAAAGTTATGTCTTTCCTTCAAGGTCACCTAGAAGTATACCCAGTGACTGAGATCACCAAGCTGAACCAAGGGAGGGAATAATATCACAGCTGCTTCACTTAAAATGACATAAATGCAGCTTTCACAGTAGACTGAAATGTGTGTGAATAAATGGTTGTTATGCTAAGAAATGCTTTACAAATGTATTCAGAAGATGCTTGTTATCTCAGGCCAAGCAGTAGCCATAGCACAAGTAGACAGAGTCCCAAAATTTTCATAAGAGATCCTTTGCTTTTCCAGTTTATGCTTTAGAAAAGGTTGCATACATCTATTTGGTAACCTTAGCATTAGATGCCTTTATGCCCATAGAAGTTCAAAGTTGTTCAATAAAGATGGTCTACTGGAACATACTAACTAAGCTGAGAAAGGTCTGAAGACAATTTTAAACATCCATAAAGGTTAGGCTTAATTCTTGAGCACTGGTAGTGTGAGAGCACAAATATGGGTATACAAAAGTATTGGCCACCGTGGAAAGAGAAGATATACTGGATGCAAACTCTGTAGGCAGATATTAAAGAAACAACCTCTTGTCTGAACACAAAAAAAATGTTTGCTTTTCTAACTACAAGAAGAGGCCTCAGGATAATCATGTTAAGTGAAAGTATTTACAATATGCAGAAATCCTAAGGCTTCAGTTGTGCTGACAATAGTGCCTTGAGCACTAGGTTCAGGTTCAAAGGAAAATAAGTTGGAGGAATTCTCTTCCAAGTTCCACTGCAGGCGTGTAATGTATTCATCTTTCTGGACTTAAGGAAAAGGTCTAGCACTGCTGGTGATAAACCCTTTTCACACAACAGATTGGTACCCAAAGCCAAGCTACCAGAATCCAAGTGAATAAATGCTGGTGAAGCACTGGCCATTAATCAAGAACATATTTATCTGGGTAAAGAAGAAAAGGTTCCTTTGCTGACATATTTCATGGTAACACACCAAGCTCCTCATGGACAGTAGAAGGTGATGATTACTATTGTTTTGTACTGACAACCAACAGAATCATCCTCAGGGAGGACATATGTAGGCCAGTTGGAATGTCCAGGTCTGCAGAAGAGAGTCACCATCGTCTGAATGATCCCAAGGAAATTAGGACAAGAAATTCTGAAGTTACATATTCTCCCTCAAGACTACCCGAGGAAAATCTCACATTGCTGTCAACAAGCTGATTATGTCTTGACTAAGGGACCACTCATCTGGTTGAATTGTCCTTCAGCTGAGACACTCTCGCTAGACATTGTCCTTCCGACTGAAAGTGACAGCTTTGATTATGCTGAGATTGAGTATACATTGCACAGCTGACACAACTGTAAGATTATCTGAATTGATCTTGGCAACTTAGCCATTAATCAAAGTTAATGCAAATTTCAGTCATCAGTTCTAGATGGATGGAATGAAGATTGCTTTCTGAGGTAGACCCAATAGCTAAAAATGACTAGCCTTGAAGAACCATTGCCATCTTTACTTGCTTTGTTAGAAACAACTGAAAGATTGACTGTGGAAGTCGCTAATGACGGCAAGAAAAAAAATATCACCACCTATGAACCAGCTATAACCTAGATGTATATAAAATACTTCAAAATTTTTAGACCCAGGGGTCACATTTCAGAAGCATGACTCCAAGGGCCCTGAAATATTCCCACCCTTGGCCTAATGGAGAGTCAGAAAAAAGGGAAAGTCTGAAAACATGAACAACAGCTTAAGTACCAAAGCTATGCTTCATGTCTCAGAACAGAAGTAGGAACCTAGTGGGGTCCAAAAAGAAAGGGAGGATGACTAAAGGGGGTAAGCCCACCTCACCATATCAGACTTTGATAGCTGCATGGCTCGATGCTAGAAAAGTATCAAAATGAACTTTCACTTATAATTTAAAAAAACTGTGAGATGATAACCTAATGTTGAACCCGAAAAGACAAGAAAAACATTCTGGGTGGTGGGGGTGAGAGGTCTTTTTTAATTGTATACTGTCCTAGCTGTGGAGCCAGGGATATTTCACTGTTTGAGCTGATGGCCCTGAAGGACATAAAAAATAGCAAAATTACCATTAATTTAACTAGAGGTTTTTACAGCTTAAATATAGAAGATGTTTCCAACACATTGGTTAAATGTGCCAACAGATTTTCTGCTCTGTTGCCATCATTCATCCATAAAATATAAGCATGCTTGTTTATATGACCTGTGCCTGCTCAAGTAAGAAACTTGTGCAACTTTAAATGTGTGTTAGATTTTCTAATAACTGTCATCCTGCAAATAAATACACATTACAGACAGAGAAATTGGTAAGGGTGGATAGATTGATTGATGAAACTAATGCCTGCAACATGGTTTAAAATTAAGTGTGATGTTCTCATCTCGGAACCTTAAGCATTTTCCATTCCAGTCAAAGAACACCCGGTATATTCATGCAGACAAATGTCACCAGGAAAGTTCACTAACATTAGAGTACAGTCAAGATGACAGCCAAGAAATTCCAAGCTGTTTTAAGAATCTACGGCTCAAATAGCATGCAGCTCAGCAATTTAGTATGAACAGCTGAGAATACTCGAGAAATAAGGAAGATAACATAATCTTGAAGATTTTTTACTAAGAAAAAAGTGCATCTTCAAATCAATCTAATCTGTATATTTCATAATCCAATATGGTTTTTATTAATAACTTATTAACATAAAATCTGTTTCAAACATCCCTGTTAAAAATGAAGAATATTCTCTAATGTCACAACAAAACAATTGGTCCTTCATCACAGCTTTATCCCTTTAATGGATGTGATGCATAACTCTATGGCTTTTAACCCTTTGAGTGCCAGAGGAGCATGCAAAGCAATGCACTGCATACCCCTCTGGCACTCAAAGGGTTAAAGGTTTAATGCAAGGTCATGCAAAAGGGACTGCACACATTTTATTGAAGCATAATAATATGCAATGAGCAATTTCTGTTCTCTACTCCTGCACCTGCTTCATGTCTGTGAACAAGACTAGTTGGGCCTTTAAATGACTGCTATGCTCCCCTTGCATTATGGGGTGGGCAGTGTGGCAGAATATGGGTGTTATTGGGGCATCCCAGCTCTCTGCACCCTGTCCCATACCATGTGCTCACAGGGGGCAAAGGAAATCTCCTCAAAATTCTTCAGCTTTGTTCCAGCTATATGAATGGCATTAACCCTTATAGTGCCAAATAGGTAACCAGTGTATTGGGAACCCTCTGTTGCTCAGAGGATTAAAGTCTAGTTCTGGCAGAAATGTATTCATCTACATAGAATTACAACTCATGCACTGTGCTTGCAGGTTCATACACATCCCATACTGGTTTTTATTTCCATTCTAAAAAATCAGGTTTTTGGCAAGTAAATGCCAAGGGTAAAATCTGAGCATGAATTATCTTTATATTGTATAATATATTTGCATGGAGTGTATTACTATGATTCCACACTAAAACAGGAGCTAGAACAGATTTATTGGTGCTGCACCTAATGCCTATTTATTAAACTGTCTGTGCCAAAATGTCTCCTCTTTGCACTGCTCATGCTAAAGGGAAAGCTGCGTGGAAGTGTGCAGGCATTTTGAGTGTATTCCTCTGCTACTCATTTCTCACTATGTACTAAGCACTCTGTACAATTAGTAAATTTATCTGACCATGTTATTTTGCATTCTGAGCTTGCTCACATTATAATTTAACACAGCAGGTATTATGCTATTGTTAATAGCCATTCATGATGCCTTACATGGAAATATGTAATATGATTATTAATGGAATAAAGTTATGATAATTAACTCTAAATATAGACTCTGTGTTATATTGGAAGGCATGATTCCAAGGTGTCTTTCACAGTGATTAGCTAATAAATATGTGCATTTATGGCTGTTAGTATTTGGGTATTATTTGTAATAACCCTCATAGTAAAAATATCCAGCAATTTTCTGTTTATAATAAACTCAACTTCATATCGCCCCCCCCCCCCAATTCTAAGGGATATTCACTCCATGCCAGATATTTGTAGTGATTTAGAATCTTCCCCATAATATTCCAAAAAATGTTTACTAAGAATAGTGAGTTTCATATTGGGTGAAAAAACTTTTTACACATTATTTACTTTGCTCAGATGTTCTCGAGCATGATCCTTCAGACGTCTGCTTGTCACACCAGCACAATATTTATTGCAGGGGCATTTGACCCATACAGTATTGCAGTAGATAAACTGTTTAATCATATACCAAATCTATCAACAATTTATTTCAGGTTAGCCAAGTTTGGATATACTATTCAGTTTCCACCTTTGCTATTCCCATCACAGATGGTCTTTTTTGTTGTGATCCACATATGTCACTTTTGACCAATCTGTCTTGTAGGTTTGGTGACCACCTACAGCAAATTTGTCCTCTGTCACCAACCAATTGTCTTCTTACATTCCCTTCATTGTGTTAAAGAGGAAGTATTACCTTGATAACAACTGTTATTCCTCAAGGTGCACTAAAACAATAGTGATATATGTCATAGACAGTGAGCCAAACATATTAGCATGGTAACATAGTTGATGAGGCTGAAACAAGATATGCATCCATCAAGTTCAGCCCATGCCATATCATGTCTGTTGATCCAGTGGAAAGTAAAAGAAAAACAAAAACTTAAACCACCAGTGGATAAAAAATGTCCTTCCTGACTCCAAATGGCAGGAAGACATTTCCCTGGACCAGCATCCTATCTGCTTTGAAACCAACTAGAAAGGCATCTGTTACTTTCTAGAAAGCAACTACAGCATCTGCAAGTACAGCATCCTGAGGTAAAGAATTCCATAATTTTACTGCCCTTACTGTAAAAAATTCCTGCTTTTACGATCAAAAGTGCCTTTCATCTAGTCTTAATGGATGGCCTCTTGTTTGTTGCTCAGCTCTTTGAGTAAATAGCTCCTTAACCCCTTAACGACCGGCCGCCCTGAACGTCGTGCAGCCATGGGGGAAGTCCAGAATTCCATGACGATCATAGTACGTCATGGGTCGTTAACGCAGATCGACCCATGACGTACTATGACAGTCAAGGGTTGATAAGGGGTTAAAGAGTTCTTTGTATTGACATTAAATATATTTGTAAATGGTAATTTTATAACCCCTTCAATGGCTCTTCTCTAATGTAAACAAACCCAGTCTAGTCTGGCTAGCCTCTTTTTACAACTCACATCCACCAATCTCTTTATCAGTTTTGATGCATGTCTCTGAACCTTTTCCAGTTCAATAATGGTGCCCAAAATTATACTCCATATTCTAGATGAGGCCCTACCAAGGCATTATAAAAAGGTAGAATTATATCCCCATCTTGTTCATCTATACCCCTTTTTATACATAATAGTACCTTATTGGCTCTTGCAGAAGCTGAGTGACACGTTATACTTTTGTGAAGTCTATCAGTACTCCTAAATCTTTCTCTAATGAGGATTCCCCAAGTAGTTTAGTGTATATGTAAAATACATTACACCTTTTTTCTGACTTGCTGTATACCAGGAGAGTTGAATTCAATGCTAAACACCTCGGCTGTAAGCAAAAAACACAAAACTAAACAAAAAATGCTTCTCTTCACCAGACAGTACAGCATGTATATAACAATGAAGCAGATAACATTGGTCTCATATTAATCACATACATAAAAATTCTCCTCACTGGTCTGTTGGACAGAAAAGAACTTGAGCAATTCTGGAGCAAACCAACTGCAACACAATGAAAAATTGTAAAAAAAAATCCTAAAATATCCATTCATTTAATTGTGTTTGTAATCTCAAATGCTAGACACATTTTATTTGTCCCTGTCGTGCCTTTGGCTTACCCCAAAATTTCTACAGTCCTTCATACATCAGCCCTAGTAACTTTCGTTGAGCACTTAACCCTTTGAGTGCCAGAGGGGTACGCAACGGAATGTTTTGCAATGCGTTGTGTACCCCTCTGGCACTCAAAGGGTTAAAGAATAGGCTGCATCATGGGTAGAAACTATAAAGAATGGTCGATATTACTACTTGCCTTGCATCATTGCATAATTGCCTTGCAGTTTTGAAATTAGCCCAGGTTGACTACAAGCCCAATTTATGTAACTTGCCTTTTTGCAAATTCCCAGATAATAGTCAACTTTGAATTTTGCATGTAAGCTTTATAAGTAATTTATGACAATAATAATTTGGCTCAACAATACAATAAGGCTGTTGAATAAGCCATAGAAACATTAATACTAAGAAGATACATTGTTTGAAATGTCATGGCAGCATAATCAATTTACCTGTAAATTTCCAAACTATTCACTCCATATTTGCTTTCAATTCTGTACTTTCCTGGTTCACTTGCCGGGCTAACCAAAGATTCATTCTTATACCTAGTAATAAAAATGTAAACCTACATTATACTTTAGCAAACAAAGCTACAACCAAGTTAATGATATTTCAGGTAACTTATATTGACATAGCATAGGAAATAAGAGAGAATGCATGTATTTCAGATGAATGTAATTATAGTTAAAGGCTAGTTTGTTGCAGGCAGCATTACCTTTTAGAGCTTTTCATGATTGAAATTAAAGCTTTTACTGTGGGACTATGGAACTCACTAAACGGTTCAATGTTTTATCTATGCAAATTTGTTAAAAACAAATTAAACAGGAAATTAATTTGGGAAATGAATACCTAAATTAATACTCCTGCAACTACTGCTATATCACAAGTTTGGAAATTGAGTTATGGAATATTGACCAAGCTCGTGATTGATCTTAATTTGTCAATCAAATATTTTATTAAAGAAGGTCTATTTCAAGGATGATAAATAAAATATCTGCAGGCTGTATTGTCAATGCTCAACAGCCGAACAATAAACTTTAGATATGATGTATATTAACCCAGTGAATGCTTGTGGTCTCTAATGCATTGTTAAGCCACATATTGGACGCATATAACATTCAAGGGGTTAATGATATTTAATTTTACATCAGAGGGTATTAACTAAAGGGTAAATTGTAAATAATGTATTATTGACTACTGCATAAATTCTGCTGCTCATTTACCAATGAGCAATAACAAAGATATGCCACAGTTCTACATCAGAAATGATTTGCCTGATCATGGCTGGTATATGTCATGTCAGTCAATGCATTAAAATATATATATATATATATATATATATATACAGCCATAAACAGCATAAAATAACTATATTAGAGGTCTTTACAAGTAGAAAGTCCTACTTACACTCATTACTGCACCTGAAGCACAACCATAGGTCTGAATGGGAGGCACATCAACAGCACAACAGAAGTGTGACAAACAGCATCCGTAGAACAACTACTAAAAGTTCACAGGGCTGAGGAGCATATAATAATGGTGTTGTAGATGCCTCAGTGAATGGGACAACATTTTTTCTCAGTAACAGTAGCATTCATTTCTCCTTCTACTGCTGTTACACAAATGCATATCATGGATGCAGATGACTGAGTCATTTGCAGGTTAAAGAGTCACAGATTTCCAATACACACTTTCATGCCCTCCACTACCACCACTAGTCATGTTGTTCTTCTATGTGAGTCCAACCCAACCTTACTGAGTAAATAAAATCACAAAAATAATCAGAGAGTATGCCAGTGGAATGAAAAACTTGCCAAAATATCGCTGCTCAGCATGCTGCCCTATTAATTTGCTGGAGACAGAGGTTTTAAAATGTTAGTAATGTCCCAGTAAAATATCTTGCATTGTGTAGAGCTTAAAAAGTTGAATTGAATGCTCTGGTTTGAGAGATACATGCATTCAAAGTTTGGTGTTTACTGCTGTCAGCTGTAAAGCTGTCAGCAGGAGATCCGTGTCAGCCAACACAGAGGCTCTGTAGCAGAGCCACAATCACGTTATTTAAAAAGAATGACCTCATTGGAAAGGTCTACAAATTGTGCCTGGTTTACAAACACACTTTTTAGATAATTTGAATGAAGTAATTTGTTTCAAATAACGAGATTGCGGCTCTGCTGCAGAGTCTCCGGATCTCCTGCTGACAGCTTTACAGCTGACAGCAGGAAACATCAAACTTTGAATGCATGTATCTCTCAAACCATAGCGGTTTGAGAGATACTTTTTTTGCATTCAGTTCAACTTTTTAAGCTCTACACAATGCAAAATATTTTTACTGGGACATTACTAACACTTTAAAGAACTGATGCCATATGTTGCACCCCAGAACCATATCCCCCAAGCTGTGGTAATTTTTCCAGGGCCGCAGTACCAGAGTTGCTCAAGCAGGTGGGTAGTGTTGTGGGCAAAGGGCAATTGGACTCAGTCACTTTTACATTTGGCTGTGGATTTATCTACTTCAGCATTCATCAGCAGTTGTATTGCAGCAGGAAATCTCTAGGCCATAGAAAGCACTGGTTTAAAATGGCAATGTTCTCATGGGAAATTTACTAGCGGTAGTGAATGGCTGAAAAGTTATGTATTTTCTATGTGTGGGAATTTCCACAGAAATAGCAGTAGATTGTGTTTTCCCAAAAAATTTGGGATACTGAGTGCATGTAATGTAAACAGAGAGCTATATGGCCACTGATTTCAATAGGATCCATCAGTCAGAAGATGCTAAACAGAAAGTGTAAGCTGATGAAATAAAGAACAATTGGTGCCGTTCTGGAGCAAATATAAAGTCCAATTGATTTGAATCGGGATTTTAAAATTCAAGTTTAATTAAATGAAACTTTTTTTATCTGTTCCCTGTGGTTCAAATGGTTTACCCTTAATTACCCTTAATTACTTACTATTTTCTTGGGCCTCAGTCTCAATGTAATTCTGTGGTATATCATGGTACTTGTTCATTGATAAGTGAGTGAGTACAGAGTCATTAATAAATATGCAAGTAGTAAAACAAAGAAAATATTACTATAGTTTCCAACATCTACCACTCACAAAACTGGATATGTCAACATTTGTCACCTTTTATGTTTATTATACTCTATAATTATGCCTTGGTGTCTTTATCACATGATTATAACTGGTGTAATACCCTGGTAGTCTGTATATTTTCTTCCCCTGACTTAATAATGTTCCCAGTCAGATGACTAATTTAACCCATTGTGTGCTGCACATTGCTTTTCTAGGGTTAAAGTATTGTAGTGCTTTCTTGCTAAGTAAAACAAGGGTACTCTGACTGTGGTAAGATGCTACATTTGGATGTTATTACATTGTAAAGTGTCACTAACAGGTGGCATTGTCACAATAAGATTTTATGGAGAAGTGAATGAAGTGCAGTGTAAATGCCTATGCTGGAACAGTTGTAATAAATTCTAAATGAAGGACTGACAAATGATGAAAGAGCCTTTGTTTACTCAGTACATAAAGCCTTACATTATATATTATTTTAATAAAAGTTTATTATTCCTTTAACATGTCTGAATTTTTTTATTTATTTATTTATATTATTATTTTTTTGAGTGCTCAAATACTATTGCAAATATTAATAAAACATTCCAATGGCCATGATATAATTTCAGATAAATTGCTATGGGTTACAGCAGGAAAGACAAGCTGAGGTAGAAATCATGTGAAGTGTTAAAAAAGTCCCATGCTAGTTAAGTATAATGAATCCTGTACTGAAATACCTCAGGCTGGATTGCATTACAAGTGAGAAATGCTATCACTTGTTTAATCTCACATATTCACTATTAAAGTATAAGGGGAAATGAATGATAGACCATTATTCTCAAATTAGGCCCCTTCTCTGGAAATACTCTTTGAGGAGCGAATTACACTTAAATACTAGTAAGTATACGTAACAATGCAACAGCAGAGTAATTATAGGGAAGAACAACTTCAGTAAGTTTATCACAGAAGATACTGAATTGAACTTTATGGGATTTTCTATTTAACCCATTTAGTATGGATTGCCCCAAATTTCCCCAGTTTCTGCTATGAGACATAGGCCCAGTAGGCTTCTGTGACCAGTGTCCCACAGCAAGAGTGAACTTAGTTTATGTAAAGGTGGGCTGCAATGGTGACCAACATGACCAAGGTCATTTTTGACAGTTGATTAATAACTAAAAGAAAGGAGGCTTTCATCTTTCATTAACTGTCATCACTTCAGTGTCATTGCCCTGACAATGGTATTTGGTAGGAAAGAGTTGGCCTTTCTATGCAATGAATGTAAAGAATTCCTAGCCTGGCAGAGTTCTCGACAGTGTTTCCTATTTATACCATCTCTGCTTTCAGATGTGAACACTTTGAGGCTGATGCACAAAAAAGAATAGGAGCAGTTCTGGGGCAAACCAACTGCCCCAGAATTTATATGAAAGTTCCCAGAATGCCTGTTCATTTAAATGGCGCTGAGTGGTAGAGAGGTCCTGAACCTCTCTTTAATCACTTGAGTGCCAGAAGGTTACGCAAAGATTGCAAAGCAATGCATTGTGCACCCCTGTTGCACTCAAAGGGTTAAGAGTCCCAATGACTTCAATGGAGATTTTAACCTGTCCCCTATGATGCAGTTGTATTGCCCTATAACTGTTCCAGTTCTCATTTGTATATCACATTCTGTGGGCCGTATGTTCAAAAGAAACGTGGAGGAATTCTGGGGAAAACCAATTGCACTACAGGAGAGAACTAAACATTTCCATTGATCTTTAACTGGAGATTTTAGACCCCTGAATGCTCATGAGTTTTCCAATGCATTTGCTAAGCAATGTGTTGGAGACCTCTCTAGCATTCAAGGGGTTAAAATCCCAAGTTAAATTAATGGGAGTTTGTAAATTGTTTAGTTCTCCCCTGTAGTGCAGTTGGTTTGCCTCCGAATTCCTCTACTTTTCTTTTTGAAAATCCTGTCCCAAGTTTGGGTGCCATAGGGGTGTACGACACATTGCTCTGCAATGTACTGAACACCCAGATTGCACTCAGTGGGTTGATACAACATTATACTCTTATCAGGAATCTAAAACAGAATCTGGTGCCATTTTGAAACTTTCATTATTTACATTCAGAAGAAAGCAAAAAACATGTTCGGCCATTTTTTATTGTAAGAGAAAAACAGATTGGACAGTTTTGTAATGTTGCCCAGAACTCCCAGGAATGGGTGGTAACCGGAAGTAACTGATAACTGGACTAGCAGATTCACTCTTCTCCTCATAACACGTATTAACCCTTTGAGTGTGGGAGGGGTATGCAACGCATTAAGGTCCGGCTACTTGCGCATGTGGCCGGCACTTAAGAATCATAGGCCTTTTTTTTATGCAATCCGAATCAGGGCCCTGAAATCCATGACGGTCCTGGCACGTCATGGGTCCTTGTCTCACGTCAACCCATGACATGCCAGGACTGTCATGGGTTCTTAAGGGGTTAAGGCTATTAAATGAAAATATGTGGTGTTATTTTTAAGGCAAAGGAAAAACATAACTTTTGTGTGAGTAAGGGCCGTATGCATAAAACACAAATATGGAGCAAACCAATGGCACCATAAGGAACAAAACATTTCCAATTATGTAAACAGCACTTTTAACCCTTTGAACTATCTACCATCAAAATAGTTAAAAGCCCTAATTAAATCAATGTCAATGTTTACTTGTTCCCTTTGGTGCACTTTATTTGCCCCAGAATTGCTCTACTTGTGACCTTGCACACAGGGCATTAAAAATCTTTTTTTGTTATATATTAGTTGTATTAACATGGCTACATGTCATCAGTATGCTGTAATAACAATGCATGTATGCAGGTACTTGTGTCACAAATCAGTAATCAGTAATAATAAAGTGTGTGTGTGTGTGTATATGTGTGTGTGTGTGTGTGTGTGTGTGTGTGTGTGTGTGTGTGTGTGTGTGTGTGTGTTGACAATCTACAGCTTACTTTTCAGTCGTTGTGATTATAAGGATTTTGTGATTAAACAGTTACAGTAGAAGTAACACCTACTAATAACAACCCCCATTCACCTTAATATGTCCAGTAAATTTTAATGGCCCCTATTCAATTTGCTAGTGTGACTTTGTTTAAGAGATAACATCTTTAATCAGTCCTGTTTAGGAAGGCAGTCAGGATAGTTGCTGGCATTTTTTCAAACTGAAACAGACAGAGTGTATGATCCTACTTAACCCTTTAAGAACCAATTGGTGTGCAAAGCATTGCAAAGCAATGTGTTGAACGATCCTATGGTCCTTAAAGGGATAGTGTTACTTAATATGTAAATATATATATACTGCAATATTTATCCCTCTGAGTAAACAAGAGTATTCCCACTGCTGAAAGGTGTTTTAGTCAACATTATAGCCAAAACTTGAATATTTTACGTACACTATCACAGTGAACTGAAATTGTACAGGGGCGATGTTGATATACCATCCTATACACAGCTCTGGTCAGTTGACCATAAACCTAAAAAATTAAAGTTTGAGCTGTAATAACTTTTTAATAAAACATCATTCAGCATATTTTTTCTTACATTTTAAGAATTACTGTTCATTTAAAGGTTTAAGATTAACATAAGCTGTGAGCAGAGTTGAGTCCTGTGGGCCTCCTGCTTGTACCTTCATGGACATGACATCCAGGGCTGAATGTAGATGTTATCTCTTGAACCAAGCCGCGAGGGTAATATTCAAAGGGGCATTAATATTTTCTGGTCATAGTAAAGTAAGTGGGGGTCATCATTATGAGGTGTTACCATATACTTTGTATCAATATAAATATCCTAAAGGATGTAAAATGGGAACATGCATTTGATTTATATATTGACCATCAGCACCACATGTGCCACATATCTGATATCTGTTGATGATAATTTAATTTATTAACTACATAAAAAAAAAAGAATGGCGTTCCCAAAAGATTTAGGAATCTGAATGGAAAAAGGAATCAAAATTTGACTTGTCAAGACATTTGGGAGCAAACAAACTGCACTAAAGGGGAGAAATAAACATTCTCCAAAATCCCATTTATTTAAAAGGGGCTTTTATTCCCTTGAATGCTAGAGTTGTCTACAAAGCATTGCTTTGCAATGCAGTGCAGGCCTGTCTAGCCTTAATAGTCCCATTTAAAGGAATACTAACACTAAAACATTAAAAAGGTTGCTATAGCTTTAACCCTTTGAGTGCCAGAGAGGTAGCCAATGTATTGCAAAGCAATGCGTTGGATACCCCTCTGGCACTCAAAGGGTTAAATGACACTTGCTTACAGAGAGAATTTGTAAAAATGTATTATTCATATGTTACATTCCTAAACTATAATTTGAGACTTGTTTTAAACTGTGAAGACTTCCCTGTACTGATAGCATTTATTAATGTTGTTCATGCTGTTTGAATTGAAAGATAAAATCTACTGTCAGCTGATTGTGATTAATTTTCTTATACTGCTCGTCTATTGTTATCTTTTCTCAGCCCATTTACAGATAACCATGGTCTGCTGGAAAACATAGGAATGTCTGCTCCCTCACAGCACAGGTGAAACCATATTATTGGGCTCAATAAATAAATAGTGATTGTTTGCTGATTCTAGAATGAAGTACATGACATTTAAGTGTACATAACTCCAGTTTATTTTTTAATGTGTTATTGTTCCTTTAAATCAGTGGAAAGTTTTATTTGTCCCCTGTTATGCAGCTAGTTTGTTCTAGAATTGTACCTCTTTTATTTTGTGCTTAAAGGAATAGTAATGCTTTAAAAAACAGCAGCTCCAATTAATCTTCCTAGTATTTGGGCCATGGAGAGTGTTATTTCAATACTATCAGAGTCTTAGTTCAAGACTAACTGAATGATAAAGTATCCCCCTTGCGCCCCTTTTGCCTAGTGTATGCCACCTCCCCTCAGATGTGGAATCTGGTCCTGGGACCAGACAGTTCACATCAAGGGACAATCTTCTTACTGTGAGCATAAGGAAAACCCTTCCCCCCTTGACAGGTTTTTCAGGGTTTTCCTTATGCTCACTGAAGATTGTCCCTCTCTGAGATCCATCCGGACAGTCTTGCTGTTCTGAGGTGAGTAGTTTTACATCAGTAAAAAGGGCGGGAGGGGGGTACTTTATCATTCAATTACTCTTGAACTACAACTCAGACAGTATTGAAATAACACTCTCCATGGTCCAAATAATATGAAAATGATTTGGGGCTGCTTTTATTTTGAAACATTACTATCCCTTTAAGGCCTGCATCATGTAATCTTATAAAGTTTTAGCATGTTTCATGAAAATACTTGGGTGATACATTTTTTACAAATAATAATGTAATATATTTTTAGTATAAAACAATATACATACTCAAGCCTCATTTAGGTTAATGTCCACTATAGTTAATAAAAAGACTTACCATTGTACAATAGGGGTAGGATACCCTTGCACAGTGAAAAAAAGCTTTACAGGCATTCCTTCCCAAACAGTATGTGACCTGAGCCGCACCAAGATATCTGGTGCACGACTAATGCTCTCCTCATGGATGCGTCTCTGTATTGACAGCTTTTCATCTACCTGTCAAAAGAAAATAATTACACAATAGTGAAATCAGAATATCTCAGTGGTGGGTGGTGGAGATAGGATTGCAAACTAATACATACTGGAATTGACTTTGTAGACCAATGTATAATGCAGATTTACCAAGCTACATATGATAATGAATCCACTTAATGTCTATTGTTCGGTGGGGGGGGATAATGGGATGTTTTAGCAAGGCACTGAGGAAATTGGCATAACTTTACAATATTTTCCTGTGCATGCCATGGGTTGTGAGAAAGAGGCTTGGCGACATTAACCCTTTTAGCACCAGAATGATGTGTAACATGCTGCAAAGAGTTAAAGATGACAGCGACTGAGTGCATCCACTTGTATGAACTACAGGGATCACATGCTAAAGTGTATACCCGGTCATTGGTGTCGAAGGCTAACGCCAGTGGAGATGCACTGGTGGATTTGCACAATGGTTGCTAAAGAGGTATCCAACAAATTAAGAAGCATGGTGCTAGTAAATTTATGAAGAATGTGCACTTTTTACCATCCTTTGAATTGAGACTTTATCCAGCTGTTCCCGTGCTAAGGCCCTTGCAACCCGAATATCTTCTTCCAAATAAGCCAACTCAGTTGCATAGTGAGCGCTTCTGTCATAGCTTCGATGTTCTTGAGTTTGTTGTTCAGCATGTTGTTCGTGTGCCCTACATACCAAAAGATTATTATAAAAATTGAGAGCTACACAAAGTAGTAAAAGATGTTTACTTTTCATTGTAATGGACCTATAATTAACTACATTACTTTCCCTGACATTGCAGGTGCATGCTTTGGACAATGGGAAGAATGTTATTGCAGAAGCACAGGTGAAGGCAGCAATTACCAGATGCAGAAATTATTGTAGCAAAATAAGATTAAATATTAAAGCACTGCTTCACAGGGAACAGAAAAGTAAATATAAATAATTACAGTAAGACACTCTTAACAAAAAGCCACAACCAAAAAATGGGATAAAACACAGACAGATTAAATAAATGTGCCTGCCAGAAATGTTCCCAGATATAGAGAGAAAGCAGAAATGGTTACTGGGATTGGCAAAGAATTAGGTGCAAAATAATGTTGTTGTTTTTTTTAATTATTAATAATTGGTATTTTATGGCAAGAAGACTTGTCATCGTATATCAAATTAAATTGTTTTGAAAGAACATTTATACTCCCCACGTTATTGTTAAATATTGTATTATTTCAAAAACTAGATTTTGATATATTTAGATTTTATTCCCCATGTGACATGTGACGTGTGTATGTATGGTAAATGCCATGTCAAGACTACCTCCTCTAAACTCTCTGTAACGCCTCCTGCTTTATATACTTTCACCAACCAATATCTTTTCCCTGGACAATGGTGGAATTAAAGCACCCTCTCACTATGTATAGAAATCCAGAATGGGAAAGCACTCGCTCCAAATAGAAATTATGCCCAGGTGCACAATCCTTACAAGTATACAAACTGTAAAGAAAGCATGGGGCAGCACCCGTGGGACTTTCAAATGCAGTATTTATTAAATCAAAAAAGGCATATAATATGGTCAACATTTTGGTCCAATCAGTCTTGAGAAAGATCCACAGACTGAAACATTGACCATATTATTTGCCTTTTTTGATTTAACAAATACTACATTTGAAAGTCCCACGGGTGCTGCCCCAGGCTTTCTTTACAGTTTATATATATATATATATATATATATATTACTAATTTGTTTACTTTTAAATCACATGAAGGGAAGAGGCTTCCTCTTTGTCCATTCATTACATTCAGGCTGTAGCCAAGTTCACAGGGATATGATGGCTTTCCATTTCCATTCATTAGTATTTGGGCTAATCTTAGGGAGATGATGAGGGAATTATTAGCACTATGCAACTTCAGATGCTTTCACACAAACATATCTTCCATTCAGATCTATGCCACTGTTACATGATCATAAATAAAGCTTTGCTGAACGGTAAACTGAATGAGAGATGGGGACCATGGAACCCTTGATCTGTGTAACATTGGCTATAGTCACAAAGATGAAAATGCAAGAAACATGCACAATCGCTATTTGATTTTGATGACAAAATGATTAACACCAAAATGTTACTGAATTGCCCATGTTTTTATAGAATTAGCGAATGTTTGTGCTTTTTTTTTACAAATTAATTTCAAAAAGTTGGCATGGCTAAAATGTCTGGCATTTTGTGAGTGGATTAGCAATTGTGCCTAATTCAGCACACATTTCCATACATCTGGCTAACTTTGCTGTTAATTAAGGTCCATTCGCTAACGTTGCATTACTTTAGGATCATGTGCAATTCAGCATCAAGGTGTTACCATGTTTTGTGCATCAAAACGTGAGCAATCACAAATAGCTCATAAATGTATGGCTTTCAAGAAATAGTGAATGCTTCACTTTCTTGCATTCTGCCCATAGTGCTAAGATGAGTGTTAGTAATCTCCCTTTGGTGATCAGCTCAAATAGCAATGAATAGGAAAAGGGAGGTTATGGATACAACTATCTTCCTGCAATTACAGTTATGGTCAATATGTAATCAATGGAGAAAGGGGAGACTCAAGGAACCCCCTGATTCCATAATAATTGTCAGTAAACAAATGAGAAGGAGTTTTGTGGATCTCCCATTCTATAGTGAGGGTGAGAGGAAGAGGAGATAACACATGGTACTTATTTTCATAACAGTTTACCATTCAATTATCTCACACACAACCCACAGGGCCACTAAAAACCTCAAACATCTGGAAAACAATTTTAAGATGCAAAGATTATTTGGACAATTGTTTCAAAATCACCTAAGTAGTTGTAAGGCAACATATCTGCTATAAATTATTAAGCACCTATTTTTAATAAATGTGTTTTAAATTAACAATAAAGAGCCACTTGAACTATGTATTATGAATACATTCTTATTGTGAATGTGTTCTACAAACTCTTTATTACCCCTTTAAACAGGATCTTTTTTAACCTCGCCTACAATTAGAAAAGGCTATTATTTTGAAAAAAACGCCTCCAAGGAGATACAATGATGCTACTAAAACTATATGTCAAAGTAAGAGGCGTTATCAGACTATAAATGGCAGAGGAAATGATAAATCAGCAAGGTGATATGACAAGAGATACAAAAAGATACAGTATATGTGAGACATATAGTAACATGCAGATATAGATAATATCATGACCATGGGTGATTAATGTTAGCTTATCCCATTAACAATATTAAGATAATACAATAATGTTTACTGCAGTTGAATGTTATTCAATTAAGTGTCCCTGTATTGATAAATATATAATGGGAGAAAGGGATAGAAACATAATATCCATTAAAGGAAATATATAATCAAAAATATGTACAGTCCAATTTACTCATAAAAGCAGCCTTTAATTTTTTTGTCTCATATTAAGCAAAAATACTAAAATCAATGTGTGAGTTTACTTCTAGACCAGAGGTCGTTTAGCTCCCTTAGCTGTTAGAGACTACATCTCCCATCAGCCCCAACCAGCTGGATGATGGGAGTTGTAGTTTTCAATAGCTGGAGGGCCAAATATTGAATGCCCCGATTCAAGATTCCCTCATAATAATTAGGCAAACACAATTCTATAGTAAAAGTATAATAATGCTCTGATCAAATGTTTTCTTAAAACATTCTTATATTAAAATGTATTTCTTATTGAAGATAATATAATTGTTTTCACCATGCTAGCAACGTGCATGCATGTCTCCATAATACTTAGCTATTCAGTGTGCAAAGGAGAATCAAAAGACTGCAAATCATGGGCTGGATTCTATTACAGGTGCTAATTTTATCTCTGCTTTTATCTCCAGTTTTCCCCATAGACTTCAATAGGAAAATGTCTGATAAAACAGGTGTTAACATTTAGCACCTGCAACAGAATCTAGCCCCTAGAGAACAAACTAACTATTGCAGAAGAGGCTACATCTTTGTTTAAGTTAATAAGATCTCACTTATTTTTATACATGGTTTTCCTTTAATGAACAAGTATGTTTTAAATGAAGGAAATGGAAATAACATTATATTATTTTTTCAGGTGTAAATATTAATTTTTGTTAAAATGTTATTAAATACTGAGTAAATATTGTAATGGAAACAAAGAAAAAGTTGTCAGCGAAGAGAAGAAATATGAAATTTGTCATGATAAACTGCAGTTAGGCAAAATGCTAAGGGCTGTACACAGAAAAGAAAGAGGTGAACAGTTCTAGAGCAAACCAGCTGCACAATGGGGGGAATGAAAGTGCCCATTTATTTGAATGGGGCCTTTATCTCTTTGAATGCTGGAGAGGTCGTCATTGATTTCCGAACCCTTCTAACAGCAAAGGAGTTAATCCTTTGAGTGCTAGAGAGCTATCCAACGCATTGCGTTGCAATGCGTTGGATACCGCTCTGGCACTCAAAGGGTTAAAAGCTCCACTATGGTGCAGTTGGTATGCTCCCTATATAAGGCCCTAAATGTCAACATTAATGGCTAGAAAGTAACCATACATATTAGTGACTGAAATTGTACAACTTTGTATATAGAATGTTGCTTGTTTGATTAAAAGTTGAGAGATATTATACCAAATAGTGTACATTTTGGGGAGGAAACTGTAATTGAAATAAGAAAATACATTGCTACAGAAAATAAAAATGAAATATCAACAAAATTGTAGAAAATAGTTTGTAGGTGAAATGGAAAATGTGCAAAGGCAGGAATTTGAAGAGAAAGTTAAAAGGACAAGTCAGTATGGAAAAATGAAATACATATATAAATGGGTCTATGTATCAGTCAGTAAAACGACTTGCTTTCTGCACTGGTTCATATATTGTTTACCTTTTTTACCACCTGCCTGGTCCTATAAAGGGTTAAAGGGAATGTATTTCCTTGAGAAAGATGTTTTTAAAAATGCAGCACTGGTGATGTATGAGTGAGCACTTTGCCTGCTTGTGAGTTTTATTTCAGATTTCAAGGATCTGCTTGTGAGTTTTATTTCAGATTTCAAGGATCTGCTTGTGAACATAGTAACAAAGGGGGAAGTGATGAAGAGCTTAGAGATACAGTAAAATGCACAGGCATGGTGAGACCATAGTGTCCACAAGAGAAGGGATGAAGAGCCATAGACCCACCATACTTCCTTCCTCCTTGTGAAGCATGACCAGCTAGTGCCCTTGCTAGTTATATAAAAGTTTTTAAAAAAAAGGCCTCAGCATTAAATTTTTACTTGAAGACTACTTTCTTTGACTAGATGGAGAATGTACAGTATACATCACGTAACAATGGTAGGCAATTTTAGTAAACTTAAGACCAACACATAGCATGAAAAGAACAGGCTATCTAACCCTTTAAGGTAATGCCTTGTACCCCTCTTTGGTCCTTAAAGGGTTAGTATAAAAACACTTGATGAGAAAAATAGGACTTGCTCCAAATTTTCTTTGATACATAGACCCACCATAGAATATTAAAAATAAATAAATGAATGCAAACAAATTATGATCATGTTAAGCATGGTAGTATCACCCAGGAGAAAAACAGAATAAAAAATAATAATGTAATAATAATTCAGATCCAATATTTTATTTTGACAATAAAGCTTTAACAATGACAAACTTACAGTTGATATTACGGTAAACACAGCTGCGGCATGCTTACAGTCAAGAAAGAGAAAAACAAAATTTGGTTCCGGAAAACATTACACTTTATATTAGTACAACTTGACTGTAATAAGAGGCCCACAGAGATGGTTGCAGACCCAGACTAAGCGGCAAAGCCCATTCAGAATTAGCTTAGAAGGTTCTTCTATGTTTCAGCTGACATGATTATTTACAGAATAAGACAGAAAACTGAAGCATGAGGTATGACTACTGATTTAGTTGCCATTATTTTTCAGAACCAGTCGGTTATTAATGTAAATTTTGTTACAATCAACAAACATGATGGACTGCCTTATACTATGTGTTTTGTTTTCTCTCAGATAGATAATGCCATATGCACATTACAAAAGTGCATTCATTTTGTGTCCAATTAATTACACCATAAAGACAAACAGAAATCCTCATTGATTCAAATAGCGTTTTTAACATGGATACTTTTCTAGCATTCAGTGGGTTAAAAATCCAATTTAAATCAAATTTTGAGAATTTGTATTTGTTCTTTATGGTGCTGTTTATCTTTTCCAGCACTGGTCCACATTTTTTGTATATGGTCCACAATAAGAACTGTTTATCAATGTCTACTGTTTTTCCTTTGTAGTCGATGCGCTTGAAAATGGAAGACCAATCAGCTCAACATTAGTGAAGGAAAGCCATATGGAGCCTGGTGTGCTGAAAAGCAGTACAGTAATTCTGAAGCAAACAAAATGCACCATAAGGGACAAATACAAATTCCCCAAATTCCAATTCATGTAGATGAGGCTTTCAACAATGGATTGTAGACAGTGCTGAATGCACTGTAGAACTCAATGGTATTCAAGGGGTAAAAGCATCATTTGAATCAATGGGAATTCCAATGTGCCCCCTTGGGTGGATGTGGCCAGTACAGCTGAGGTGCATCTCATAATCTGGAGCTCTAGGCAATTGCCTACTCTGCCTAATGGAAAATATGCCCCTGTGCCCTTTGGTGCATTTGTTTCATTCCATAATTTTCTTTTTTTTTAACATGCTGCCCTAAGAGCAGAATTAGAGGAGCACTAAACGTTTTTAATGGAAACCTATATGTTATAGTGCTTTTCCTGCTGCGTAAAACAAAGGCACTTCCACCACTGTCAGTTGTTGTTGTTTTTTTTTTTTTAAATGTTATAACAGTTTAAATAATCAGGAAGTGAAAGAACAGCTCATTTAGTTCCTGATCGTTCTGACCGCGTGGCTTAGCAGTTTGTATCACATTCTATGAAGAACCTTTTATAAATCGCTTTCCTCTCAAATAGAATAATTCATTTGAATTTTACTTTAGAAGGCACTGATAATGTAAAAAAACATGACTTTGAATGGTAATAAATATGAAAATAAGCATCTCTTTGCAGTGGGAGTACCTTTATTTTACTCAACAGGAAAAGCCCTACACCATGTATTTGAATTAGAAAGCTAACTGAACCCATCACTTATGAGTTATTTTACTTCTCATGATCTGATTTCCTGATTTTATCTAGTACTTTGAAAACATATAATGAATACAGTTTTGTTATAAAGTTAGAACATTGATGATCATTGATGTTTATGTTAAAAACATTGCATTTTAATTACTATACACGGTTAATGCAACAAAGTCCAAAGGGCCTCACAGATATTACATCCACAGTTCTAAACTGTGGGGATTAGCTTCTTATTTTTCTTAGAGTAGTCAATATCAAGCTTATTCATTTCCCACAAATCATAGACTGGGGATGATGTGGAGGCTTTGTTTTGGATGACTATGAAGGCCATTCAGGCAAGCAAGACATTCACAAGCAATATAAAAATGAAATATAACTGGAACGGTCTGGGCTGAAAAATAATGGCCATCCTCAGAGGGCTGCCCAATTTCCCTGGGCAAAGTAAGTGAACATGTATAAAGGAATGCTTACATTTAACCTTCAGGATCAATCAACTTTTTAAAGTGTTTTTGGAATATAGTGTTAATATAATTAATGTTTTAAAGCATAGCAAGATGATATTACTTAAATGTAAGTAAAATGTATTATTGTTTGACTCATGCTATTGACTTGCTATGAATGGTACACGATGTTATGTACCTCCTTTTAAATGCAGGGACATAGTAATCTTGAACGTCCTTATCAGCCCCACAAATGCATTTTTTTCTTGATAAGGACTGAATTGCTGAACTTCTCTGATCAGTAGCTGAGGAACTTCTTCTGAAGTAACAGAAAGGAAATGGTGGATGTTACATTATTACTAAAGAGTCTTACGAATGTCAGAAATATTTTAATTATGGAATTCATAATTAATTAATGTCCACACTTATGATAAAAAATTAAAGAAATATTTTTATTTTTGAACAAATATGATTTTTTGATAATGATTAGAGCAGGGATGAGCAACCTGGGAACCTCCAGGTGGTTAGGACTACAATTTCCATCACCCCTGAATTACACTATGAAAGCTTTGCGTTCACCCCTAGTCTTTTCACAGTGAAAAGAGGAAAAAAGAGAAAGGGAGAGTGCAGAGCACCACTAAGAGTAAAACTACAGGGTGATCAAAGTCTCTGCCTAAAATGACAGGTATTTGCTTAATATGGAAGTCATGATCTGTCTCTAAAATGTGAAGACACTGCTTTCTATGTTCCTATAACCAAGGACTTAGCCAGACTCAAGCTACAAACAGGAAACATGGAGTACCCCAAATTAGTAGAAATCTCTGCAACTGCTCTCCACCAACACTAACACAACCAGCCATTAGATATATGGAGATAAAGAGAAGCAGAGAATGTAAAGTGCTTCTAACAGTAAAACTGAGGGATGATTATGTGAAACAGCTCATATCAGTGGACAATAGTAATGGAAAGAGTTCTACGAATTTGGGGTGTCTTTGCAGTGTCTTCATATCCTAGAGCTGGATCCTGACCTTCACTTTAATTATTTGAAAGCAGGGACTATGATCACCCAATAGTTTTACTTTTCGATTGGCTATCTCAATTTCTCTTTTTCTTGTGGCAGGAGGTGCATACTGTAAACATCAGTGGAGACAAGCAGTGGAGAGAGTTCAACTAATCTGAAGTTTTCCACATTTTGCAAATTGGATTCCAGTGTGATAGTCTAGAGGGTTTTTTCTAGCAGGGGTATATTGTGTATTTACCATTAGCAAAAGGAAATGCACAAAATATTGATGCACATCCAAATATTCATCACCATTAACCCTTTACTCTGTGGCATTATGCCTGCATATCACTATTATATTAACCCCATCCTGACAATGGACGTACATGTACGTCCTGCAGAAACTGTCACTTAGTGACAGAGGACGTACATGTACGTCCAGGAAGTCATTGGAAGTAATGGGGAAAAAAGTTTGGCGGGCGTTAAATGCCAGCCGCATGAGTGCGTAGCCAGTCACTAAGGGGTTAAAGACAAGGATTTAGTTACATCATATGGCCATAGAATGCTAAGCTTGCCACCAACGCCAAGGTACCTCATATTTGGCAAGTACCTAACCTTAATATGCTTTGTCTTATGAGCTGAATCTCTCCTAGACATTTACTAACCTTAATTTACTTTGTCCTGAGAGCTGAGTCTTTGTCAGCTTTACTCATTAATAGAGAGAGACTCTCAGACAGGCATTATATAGTGTCCTAAAAACAATGGGCATTGCACCTGGGGGTGGGAGGGGTGCCTAGCAAAAGGAGATAATTTCACTGTACTATATCAGTAGTCATTGATTAATATCTGTACTACTTTTGGTGCAATAACAAGTTGTCAATGAACAAAGCACCACTGCAAGTCCCAAAATTGTGTATGGCAAAGAAATCCTTGGGACTCTGGCCTTGGTGCTTAAATGCTGAATTGCATTTAGGTCAATGTTTCAATGGATCCAAATGCACTATCATCAGGACAGTGAGAAATGGATTCCTTGGGCACATAGACCAGGATTCTCAGGATTTATTTACAAATATACAAGTTTGTGATTTGGAGGAGCTCTTTGGTAATCAAGTTATAATGTATTTTCAAACAAAAATCTCCCATCAGAAGATGAATTTCGGTGGCATTTCTCCTTTCAGTGAGAAGGAAAATAAGGTAAAATTGTCAATCTGAATGGGTAGAAGGTTAACCCCACAGATTCCAATGGTTTTAACCTTTTACTTAGAAGGAAGAACATACACACAATCATCCAATCACACAACTGCACACACTCTCTCATTCACTGGGGCCCAAACTAGACCATCTTTTTTTTATAGTATACTGTTTCTACAATTTCCATTGAGTTGAAATATACCAAAATAAAAATATAAGATTTTACCACTTAAAACCTTCAGGTTGTCCTACAAAAAAAAGTAACTACTTTCAATCCTCAAAAGCATAAAATAGGTCAGATTAGTGTTGACAAGCCATCACACCTAAACCATACCTGCCCCCCCCCATGTGACTGGATCACAGGAGAAGCACAAGAGATCAGAGATCAATAAGAACACATATCTTGGACTGTGCTATAATGCAGTGCATCCAAGTCTAAATATGGTTTCTATTGTTTTGAACATAATTTATATGACATTAAAATTTTCATCCCAAATCCTGTGCACTCAGTTGTTTTACAGATGACTGCCCGGTAATTTCTTCTTGTGGTCATTGGCTTTTAAAATCCAGATTTTGCATTTCCATAATGAAAACCTCTGATTTTGTAATGAAAATGAGAACATAAGAAGTCTACTGATTTTAAATAACTCTTCTCTCCCTCCCCTACCAAAAACTAAGTAGCTAATACATGGGATTGGTAGTCTGAGCATATTTGTGATCAGTTCCCCTATGGGTAACAAAGACATCCACAGAGCAGATTTAAAGAGGAGGCTGAGATAAAGATGAAAGTACACACAAATGGCAACTATCAGAGAAAGAAGAAAGGAAGTAGGATCCTTTATGTCAGATAAAGAGAGCTGGAAAGAAAGAGGAAAAGAGAACATGAGCATTATAAAAACGTTATACAGTACAATAGAGGAAATGTTCTGTTGTAATAAGACATAGGTGTGCAAAATACATGAGCTGATGTGCACAAATTCACTTAGTACAAGATTCCATAGGAGCCAATATGAAATCTCCCTCTGGCTTGGATCAATATCCACACTGGGCTTCTAAATGAACAAATAGAGGAGCGATTTAGGTGTAAACCAGCCGAACCACAGGGGACTATTGAAAATTCCCATTCTTTAAAATGTGTCTTTTAACCCCTTGTATGCTAGAGTCCTCTTTAGGAGTCATGAGGTTAAAACGTCCAATGTAAATAATTGGGAATTTGGGAATTTTTCATGTATTCCCTGCTTTACATTTAGTTCACCCAAAAATGACTCTCTTTTTCTTTATGTATATTGTCCACGGAACAAAGAACCTAGCAATAATAATGGAAGCTACACATAGAAATTTTAAAGATATTTAATGATATGGAAATTTTAGAATATTTCTCTGATGCATTCTCTTCTCTTGTCTTCACAACACACACTCTGATTAAATGGTAATTTTTCTAGCAGAGTTCACTAAAATAAGTATTCAAAAGCAAAAATTAAAATAAATAAATAAAAAGAACACATCACATCTATAACCCCTTAACGGCAGTTAAGGACACAGAGCATTTTTGGGTACCCGAACAGCATGCAGCAATGCAGGGACCCCTGAATTCCATGAAGTACATAACCGTCATGGGTCCTTAACATACGTTTTCCCATGTATATCATGGGTCCTTAAGGGGTTAAACCAACACAACAAAATACATTGAGGCAGAGTTACTAAAATCAATTTTGCAGCAAACCAACTATACCAGGTGAGACAAGTAAACAAACAAGTCCACACATACTCGTTGATTTAACCCTTTGAGTTGCAGGAGGGTGACAAAGCATTGTGAAGCAATGCATTGGACACACCTCTGGCACTCAAAGGGTTTAATGGGGTTTGAATGCTAGAGAGCTTTCCAGTGAACTGAAAAGCAACATGCTAGAGACCTCTAAACACACAAGCATTTAAAAGTCTAGTTCCAGAGAGGTACTCATTGCATTGCGTTAGATATCGCTCTTGCACCCAGAGGATTAACCCTTTGAGTGCCAGAGTGTTATCCAATGCATTACATTGTAATGTGTTGGATAAGTCTCTGGCACTCAAAGGGTTAAATCAGCTGGAATGTTGTATGTCCACCATAGTGCAGATGGATTGCTCCAGAACTACTCCAGTTCTTCTCTGCAGTGAGGCTGATGGACAAGAACAGGGCTGTCCACGTTCAGTCCTCGAGGGCCATCAACAGGCCAGGATGGAAGGACTTCCCTGATTAAGCACAAGTGAATCAGTCACAATGAAGGTACCACTGATCAACTTACCTGTCATTAGTCAGGGAAATCCTTACATCCTGTCCTGTTGGTGGCCTTGAGGACTGAACTTGGACAGCCCGGTACTAGAAGACAATCAGCTGTACCAAATACACATTTCAGCTGATTTAATTGAGGCAATTGACCCATAGTATGCTTGTATTCAGAGAGTTAAAAGTCCCATTTAAGTCAATGGGGGTCTGGGGATTTTTTATGACACAGCTGGATTGCTTCAGTTCTTACTTAGTACTCAATGTTAATATAATATTAGAAGTTGGTACAAAAGAATAGGCCTTTTGGAAAGATAATATTTCTATCTCCATTAAATAGTAAGATTATTATTAACCCTTTGCGTGCCAGGGAGGAATCCAACACATGACAATACAATGGGGGAGATTGACTAAGCAGTAGTGTTGAGCGAGCGTGCTCGGCCGATGCTCGGATCGGCTCGAGCATCGCTCTGCTCTGCACATGGCGGTACTCGTACGAGTACCGCCATGTGCTCGCCCGACATGCTCGGGTGAAGAGGATCTGTGCCGGAAGAGGCACAGATCCGAAGACGCTCCGCTGGACCACCAGGGAATGGAGGTACGGGGGCATTGCGGAGATGAAGGGGGCATTGCGGAGATGAAGGGGGACATTATGGAAGAGGGGCATAGACTCTATGCCCCTCTTCCACAATGTCCCCCTTCATCTCCGCTATGCCCGTCTTCCACAATGTGCCCCTTCATCTCCGCTATGCCCCTCTTCCACAATGTCCCCCTTCATCTCCTATGCCATAGAGGAGATGAAGGGGGACATTGTGGAAGAGGGGCATAGCGGAGATGAAGGGGGACATTGTGGAAGAGGGGCATAGAGTCTATGCCCCTCTTCCACAATGTCCCCCTTCATCTCCGCTATGCCCCTCTTCCACAATGTCCCCCTTCATCTCCGCTATGGCATAGGAGATGAAGGGGGACATTGTGGAAGAGGGGCATAGCGGAGATGAAGGGGGACATTGACCAGGCACCCTCCGCTCATCAGAGCAGGGGGTGCCTGGTTTAATGCTCGAGTGCTCCCATTCATTTGAATGGGGCTCGGGTGCTCGGCCGAGCACTCGAGCATCAGGGGGTGCTCGGTCAGAGCACCCGAGCACCCGAGCATCGGGGTGCTCGCTCATCTTTACTAAGCAGTAATAAAGAGGTGATAAAGTGGAGAGGACTTCTCCAGTGATATCACTTCTCCAGTTCCTATGTTATTCCATGGAGCCTATGAACTAAGATGTCTTCAGCTCAGGGCTGGTGCAAGGATTTTTGCCACCCTAGGTAAAACCTCATTTTGCTACCCCTTGGTTCTGCCCCTTGTATCCCGCCCCTTAATGCCCCGCCCCTGTATGTGTATACGTGTCAGTGTGTTTGTGTGTTCCCTATATGTGTATAAGTGTCAATGTGTGTGTGTTCTCTATATTTGTGGATGTGTCAATGTGTGTGCCTGTGTTCCCTATATGTGTATAAGTGTGTTAATGTAGGTGTTCCCTATAAGTGTATAAGTGTCAATGTGTGTGTTCCCTATGTGTGTCCAGGAAGCAGAGAGTCTCCAACTGAGTAGCATGGGGTACTTTTTAGAAGGAATTGCCACTCAGAATACTTGCTTTTTAATTCCTATTGTGCAGATACAGATTATTAAGCCACAAAGCTGGTATATACACATTCTTAGCCCCACGAGGTAGTGTAAGAGAATACCCAAAGTGACAATAAGAGAAAACATCCCGGCAGGCAATGGTCTCCGGTGTCTCATTCATTGCTACAGCATGTGCTGAATACACCTCTAGCATTCAATGGCTTAAAATCATCATATAAATTAATGGTCGTATTTATTTTTCTTCTATGTTGCAGTTGATTTGCCCCAGAATTGGTCAAGTTCTTGGTACATCAGGCACAGTTGAATTAGACCCATAATACCAAGGCAGCAAGATAAACAGAATAACTGGAACCAACAGCTGAGGCAGCCTTGAGAATGTAACCATTTTCTGCCTGCCCTCAAAACACTACAAATTGCAAGTGCCCACTGTGCTCTGCTTGTCTCTGTATTGGATTCCTTCACCTACTTTGGCCTCAACCTGAATATGGGTGGGTTAGAGTAGGTCAAGCCTATCCTGGGTGCTCAGCAAGTTGAGTGTGTGTGTGTGATCACATATATAAAATTACTATAACATGGCATTCATGGCTGGACAATATTTATGTAAGATATCACAAATAAAACTACAATAGGAGCAATGTAGCAAATTCCAGAGCAAATCAGCTGTAACAAAATAAAATGTCCTCTAGATTTATAATGGGATTTTAACCAGAAAAACCCTGGAGAGGTCTACAACTCATTGCTTCAAAAGCTGTTGGAGATCTCTCTAGCATTCATGAGGATAAAAGCCCCATTTAAGTAAAAGTGACTTTTGAAATTATATTTGTCCATTGTGTCCAAGTTGGTTTGCCCCATAATTGCTGCTCCTTTTCTACTAAATTGCTCCTCATGTATTAACACATTAATAAAAGCTCTACATATGACAATGGTTCACATATATAATCAAAATTTAGTTGTCACCTGTTTTGTATAGGACAGCAGCCCCTGCTCAGTTTCCAGGGTCACCTGGCATCTCAATATTCCAGATAATGCTGATGCCTTACGTAAAATCCAATGTATTCAAATTCAATGTATTTGTACAGTTAGTTTTTTTTGTATCCCCTTGTGTGCATTGGAGATGCATCCAATGGCTGAATGTTTACTAAAGTACTAAATGTTTATTAAAGTATAATAAAATGAATATTACTTACTTTTGTGCAGAATATTCCTGAACTACATATCTGGTTTGCAAGTTCCGATATGATTGGTCATAATGCTTGTGTTTCTTCTGATAGTAAGAAGCAGCCTTAGACGACATGGTTCTAGCTGCTCACTATATCTAATAATAAAAAAATATATTTTTTAATGCATTTAAGTAATTTGTAAACAATTATTCATTATTTTTAAAATAACAAATGGCTTTCCGGTTTAAAAAGAAAACATAATGTCTTTTGATACTACCATGTTATCAGTGGACTTTCAAATTACAATATCTAGAGTAATGATTCTACATTATAGTACTAGTCAGTACACTTTAACTGGTCAAGTTTTCAGGGTGTCTCTACTTGCTGACAGGGGGTTAATCAGTGGTATGCCCCGAGGACTGGAGAAGAAAATCACTGATCTAAATCATAAGTTCTCAAATCTATTCCCCCCCCCCCCCAACCGTGGATGTTTTCAGGATAACCACAATTTAACACATTAATAGGGCAAATTCTTCAGAATTAACAAACCATTGATTGGGTCATTTATGTTCATGTGAGGAATACCTGCACTGATGGAGGGCATGAGGATATGATTGAGCAAATATTACCTATGTCAGGGGTAGGCAACATTACTCATGCCAGATTTTATAGGCTACATATTTCTTCATCCTTTCCTGTACTGCTGGAGGGCCTGAGCAATTAAGATCTAGGGCAGAGGTAGGCAACATTTGTCATTCCAGATTTTGGAAGCTACAAACTCCATCATCTCCAACTAGCTATTGGCTGGTTGGGGATGATTGGCATTATAGTCTACAACAGTTGGATTGCTGAAGCTTGCCTACCTGTAATCTAGGGAGTAGAGACTGAGAGGGAATATTCTTCTTTCATTTAATTTTTAAAGAATTACTATGTTATTTTAAAGCTAAAACATATTGTAGGAATGTTCCTGTCAAGTACACAAGGGTACTCCCACTGCTGGGATTTGAGTTACATTTGGATTAAATGATAACAATTTTTTTATACATGTGTTAGTCAACTGGATTTTGATCTCATCAGTCACATGAGAAAGTGAAACGGTGTCTGGGTCAAACAACTGAAGTTGAGATCAAAATCCAGATGTACATTTCCTGTTTTGTAGAGTCTGGACCAAATTGCAAACACTCCCTGATAAGTGAGCCTTATTAGCATCCTTCCAGTTAGTATATGGCTAATATTGGTTTGCCTAAATTGTAGAAATATTGAATGCATCACTATAACTGTAAACTACCTCCAAAAAACACTAATACTATTCCATAGTGTTCCATCAGTGAAGAATGTGTGAGGGTCTACTATCTGCTTCAACCATTCCCCAATTCATCTGCACTTTCAGCTTTCATCAAGAGAAAGGATAGCAGATGAAGTTATGAGGAGCAGATTCTTATTTCAGCGATTTTTTCACAAAACCAGGAAAGTAGTCACATTGCTTACAGAATATAACAGGAATATGCTTTTTTCTACTTCTCTATTTAGTAAGAAAAAAAAAGTTTATGGATATCTTGCTTAAGCACAAATCGACCTTTCTCAAATACTAAGGCAAAAATTAGATACCTGTGCTCAAAAAAGGATATTCCTAAAACCTGCACCATCCGTGTGTTAAGGGGATTAGCATTGAGAATAACTGAGCTAAACTATACGAGGCTTGAAAGGGAGCTGTGTGTTACACTTATGAAGCTATTAAAAGGATAGTAATGTTCTATATATATATATATATATATATTTATTTATTTGTATTATTTTTTTTTCAGAGTTTATCTTGCTAACAAAAACAAGGCTGATCCCAGTGCTATGAGATGCTTTGTTCAAAAGTTATTGCAGTTCACACTTGTATTTGGTTAATTGACCATAAATTTCCATAGGTGCTGAGTCTGTCTAACTTCCCAACATGTACCACAACACTCTGCCAAGGATTGCAAATGCTAGAATGAGCTGTCATATTTTTCATGCAATGACAGAATGTGACACTGCCACATGAGCAGAGAGGGTGGGCTCAGTTATCATTCCAACATTTTATACTCTGCTATTTTCCCCTCATTAGGTATGGCTGGTCACACTTAACTTGTATTGAAGGATCATGTGAAGACTCTGCTAGCCCATAACAATCTGTGACTTTCCCTCCAACTTCCTGCCTCCCGCTTCCTCTTTAAATCGAATAGCAAAATGGATGTAACAGGAGGCAATAATTTAGTGGGGGTGGCACATATCATGACAGGAAGGCTATACAATCAGTATCCACTCATACATGAAAAATGCTTTGAGGGAGCCCAGTGATGTATTCTTTGAGGGAGGGTACTCAAAGCATTGCAAAACAATGTGTTACACACCCCTCTGGTCCTTAAAGGGTTAAAGATGATATATGGAGATGGGCTTCCTCGCAACAGGTGTCAGCATTGCACTGGGCACCTCTTCCTCTGTAGGTGGTTTATGTTGGCCACATCACCAGTAGTTGTTCTGATTCTTTATATAAATCTGTTATGGAGCAATTAAGCCCCACAGGTCCTTACAGATGATAGTTTAATGCCACCCTGCCTACAGGGGGGCATTCTCCTGATGTGGGGGCCCTGAGCCCATAGGAAATCTTTCTGTATTCCAGGGGTCAGTCCATCTGTGGACATTATGGAGAAAATGTAGCAAGGGAACAGTTTTACAAATCTCGAGCAAACCAATTGCACCACATGTATCAAAGACAAATTCCTTTAATTGTAATTAGTTTTTATTTATTAGATGAATGTCATGTAATTATTTTATTCTATGTTTACTAATCAATTGTCTTCATACATATGCTCACTTCAGTGACTGATTAAAAAGTAAAAATCTCCAAAGTACTAAAAACTTCTGTCCAATAATCAATATGAGTTGCCAACTCTAGTGATATTCACAAACTCTTTTATCAAAATTCATAATTATATTTACTGAAATATATTGTGACTATATAGTCATATATAGTGACTAAAGTCTTTTTGTCAGAATAGTAACCAGTTTCTTTTATATAGGAATGGAGTCCACCTGTTGCTCATGTATTAAACATGGGCTGTATGCTGAACTTGTGGACATCATTAGTCTAGAGCACTTTTCTGAGTGTTCACACAAGAGCAGTAATTTGGGAAGTGTCTGTAAAGGTTGACAAAAACCGTGCAGTCTATAATTATCAGCTTAGCAGCTCTAGTTGAGTAAGCAGTGTGGAAATAATTCTTATTAAAACCTGAGTTGCAATGGCAGTAGTCTTACTGGAATGGGGAGAATTTAGTAGAAACGAAAGCATATGAAATAAGAAGCAAGAGGAAGCAAGGCATAAGGAGATTTGGGGGGGGGTACAAATCCCCCAACACAGCTCATGTCCTATTCTTATATCATATGTTAAGCAGAAAAATTGTGCTCCTGCACCTTGGGTTATGTACTAGAACATAGAATCAGTGTACCGGTATTAACAAAAGGCAGAAGCAGATTAATCTGAGCATGTCCCAGATGCCACACTTAAAGCAAGCAAGGCAACATGGGATAGACTCCACACTACCATCAACTTGGGAAATGCAGTACTAAGTTTTATAAATAGGCTTTAAGCAAGTGCAGCACACAAAAATTACTACAGATCCTATTTTAGCACAGAATTGTGTACTCCCCCTTTTAAGGCTGGTGCTGTAAAACGAACTGAAGCAATTCTGGAGCACCATAGAGAATATAAAAATTACCCAAATTCTGATTGATTTAAATGCGGTATTTAACCCATTGATGCTACAGATGTCTCCTATATATTGCAAATCCCCATTAACATGAATGGGGATTGTATTTGTCCCGTAAGGAGAAATTGGCTTTCCCCCCAGTTTGGCATAGTACTCCAGTCTTATTGGCTTTGTGGTGATGATGGAATTGGATTTAAATGTCAAGTCAGTACGGGGACAGAAGTATGCCTGGTTCTCAACTATTATAAATGATCTAAACTGAAATGTTGCCAAAGTCACTGCAGCTTTTTTCATGGTAAATTCTATATATTTCCCATTATGATGTTTCATGGTAGCTCTGTGGTGCATTATGAGTAGCTATATATCTATATCTGAAGTAGGTAACCTTTGACTCTCCAGCTTTTGGAGATTACATCTTCCATCATCCCCAAGTAGCCAAGGGGAGTTGTAGTCTCCAACAGCTGGAGAGCCAGACGTTGCTTACACTTTATATAATTTAACAGGAATTTTTATTTGTCTGCTATAGTGCAGTTGGTTTAATCCAACTGCACCACAACAAAACAATGATACCTGGCCAATATCACATTTGATGTTTCCCCACTTGAGCAAGTACAATTATAAATGTCCTACAAAATGATGAACATTTGATAACCCTTTGAGTGACAGAGAGGTACGCAACACATTGCTTTGACACTCAAAGGGTTAGTATAACAGCCCACAATTCAGGAAATAAGGGAAATGGACATAGATCCCCAAATGACACAGATTTTCATAGCTATCAAAATGCCCCAGATATATCATATAAGAGTACTACATAAATAATATACCATTCTAACCACTTAATTCCAGAAACAATCGTCAGCATGACACTTGGGGCCTAATTCATCAAGGTGAAACCAAGTGTACCATAGCGGATAAATTAAAATTCCCTTTGATTTAAATGGGGCTTTTAACCCCTTGAATGCTAGGGAGGTCTCCAACACATTGCCTTTCAGTGCAATGGAGAGTTCTCTAGCATTCAGGGGGTTAAAAACTCATCATAAATCAATGGGAATTTGGGGAATTTTCATTTCTTCCCTGTGGTGCAGTTGGTTTGCTCCAGAATTGCACCGCGTTAGGCTCTTGGTCTCCATAAAGATGCGTGCTACTACATTAGGTTGTCACTCACATCTTAGAAGTTTGTTATCACTCCACTGATTGATATTGATATTGAGACCCGATAATTCACTGATTGACATGTAACAATATGTTACTTTTAACATAAAGAAGACTCTGCAAAATACTTATATAACAGACATTATTTATTTCACTGATGGCTACTGTAATTAAAGGGATACTAATGTTTGTTATAAAAGTATTTTGCAGAGTCTTCTTTATATTAAAAGTAACATATTGTGCTATGTGTAGGAGCTTACTTGTTTGTAATTCAAAAGTTATAAGTGAAGAAGGATCCTCCACCCGCCCCTTCTGGCTACGTCACTCTGCAGCTCTCTGGTTCTGACCGATGCAGCAAGGGACAAACTTCAGTAAGCAAAGGGAAATTCTGCCCTTCTTCTTCAAAGAGGGCAGGATTTTCCAAATACTTACTGAAATTTGTCCCTCGCTGCATCTGTCCAGTCCCACAACTGGATTCCACATTAAATGGAAGGCAGCCAGAATGGGGCGGGCGGGGGATCTTTCTCTACTTCATAACTTTTGAACTACAAACAAGCAAGCTCATATATATAGCGCAATCTGTTACTTTTAATATAAAGAAGACTCAGCAAACTATTTTATAACAGATAGTACTATCCATTTAAGACTTTATAGTCATACCTTATTTCTGCCTGCTGTTTTCAGAGCTTTGGGCCATATTCATTAAAATAAAGAGGAGAAATTCTGGAGCAAATCAAATGCACCAAAGGGACAACATTAGAATTCCCTTTGTTTTAAATGGAGCTTTTAATCCTGTGAATCCTAGAGGGGTCTCCAGCTCTTTTAACACGATGCTTTGGAGCCTCTATAACAATCAATGGGCATACCTGGTAAATGTTTCTTCTAGAGTCCCAGGAGGGGGTTATGTGGTGCCGATTGGGGGATAAAAATTACAAGATTTGCGTGACAAAGGGGTGGGGATAGGGCTTAACAGAATGTCTCATAAAGTGGGCAGGAAGTGTGTGGGAAGTGGCAGAACAGGGTAGGAAGGAGAAGTAGTAGGCAGGAAATGGGAGGAACAGGGTGGGCAGGAGAAGAAGTGGGCAGAGTTTCACCACCACTGGAGAATTAGCCTCTGTCCCAGGAGACCCTATAATTCACTGCAAAAACATGAGTCTCCGGGGCTCCACACCTCTTTAGTTTGATGAATAAGGCCTTTACTTCTAATGTCAAAGGACATGTATCCTAGTTGATTACATCAGTGATGAGCAAATCTCTCTGGAATGTCAGAATCCGGCACCCGCGTAACTCTCCCAACTTGAAATATAATGCCTGGTATGAGGAACATTCAGTTACTAGTTATACGTAGCTCTAACTGCAGTTGGACAGCAGTGGTATTTATCCTTACTATGCTTTCTAACTCCTCATGTTATTTTGTTGATATTGCGGGTATATCATTGCATTATTAGGTGGAAATGTATTCAGTGTTGTAAAATCCAGAAAAGTTTAAGTAATGGTTTCTTAACAAGACCATACAGAGTTTTGTGATAGCTCAGTTGGTAAATGCACTAGCTGTACAATCTGTTTAAACCTCAAGGTCACGTGTTCTAGTCCTTGTAACGTCAACCTAGACTTTTACCTTTCTGAGGTAGATAAAATGAATACCAGGACATAATTAAAAATGAGAGACAATCTCAATGTATCCTTCCTGGTAAAATGCTTTCATAACAAAATATACTTAATAAAGAATTAGGTTAATAGACTCTTCTTAACCTGTACCAACCTTTACTATGTTAATTTAGCACTCTTATGACTGTGTTTTATTATGAATGAATTCCACAGCACCTTGTGCAGGATGAAAAGCCCATATGTATAAATGCCAACTGGAGCTATTCTGGGGTAAACCACTGCATCACAGGGGACGAATAAACATTCCTGTTAAATTGAACCAGGATTTTAACCCTTTAAATGCCACCAAGGTCTACATTGCATTGTGAAGCAATATATTGGAGACCTCTATGGTATTCAAGGGGTTAAAAAGCTACAAGTACATGGGAATGTAGGATTTTTATTTGTCCACTATGGTGTGGTTCAGTTCACATGGGCCATTGTTTTTTTTTTTCTTAGAAGGGTTGTTTGTTTGTTTTTTTTTACTAAATTAATTAGTGAAAGTAAATAAACATATCCTTTTCATCATACACAATGTGCTATGGAAAATAATTATTTATATTAAGAGTTGGCATCACTTGAGCAGCTAGTGTGGCCAAAAGACTATTCACCTAACATAAAGGAGGGGAGGGTCGGTGCTGTTCAGACCAGGGTTATATGTTGTATGATGAGACACTTTGGCCTGTACCACTGTACCACTTGTAATGTGATACATTTAAAGGGATAGTAATACTTAATTCTTAACTATACACCATGTTGTAGCCCTTAAAAATTGGAATTAAACAAGACCAGCGGCATTTCTCAAAGTTCACTCTCTTTCTCTCTTCCCTGACGTCAGTGTTATAGCTGACAGCAGGGGAATCTGGTCCCGGGACCAGAGGAGGCTCTGCAGCAGTGCTGAGATCGCGTTATAGAAACAGAAATCCTTCACTAAAATGGTCTTCTACGTGTGCTTGCAAACCAAGAACACATAGAAGACCATTTTAGTGAAGGATTTCTGTTTCTATAATGCGATCTCAGCACTGCTGCAGAGCCGTCGCCGGTCTGGGGACCGGAGTCCCCTGCTGTCAGATAGAATGCTGATGTCAGGGGAGAGAGAAGGAGAGGGAACTTTGAATGCGGATATCTTTCAAACCATAAAGGTTTGAGAGATGCCACTGGTCTCGTTTAATTCCAATTTTTAAGGTCTACAACATGGGGGATAGTAAAAATGAAGTATTACTATCCCTTTAATTGTACCATTGTAATGAGAGCAAGCTTTGATCATTAGAATTACATTTTTCTGTATATTAGCAGTAAATTTTTACCTTGAGTGTTCATAATTTGTGTGTAACTACGACCACATTTCTAATAAAAATAATAATAATAAAAGTTATTTTTAAATTGTACTAAAAGATATATAGAGTCACAAAAATATTGTGGCGCTAATCAAAAGAAAAGGAGAATGTCTACATATGGACCATAATAAGAAAAAAAAGTGAATAGACAAGCAAGCCTAATAGCGTTCTATGCTTGTTTAGAAGCTTATCACGGATAGCACTTCCATTAATGGAAAGTTACAGGCAACATTTTCTGACACGCTAACATTGTTTTCACATCTGGCCAGAAACCAGAGTGAAAAACCATAAAAAAACATAATGTGCCACATGTGAAAAATAAATAGATCAAAAGAGTAAATGAGCTAAAACAATTCTCACCACCAGTTTATGTCAGCAGATAGCCTATGTCCTGATATTGTGTGTATGGATTTCTTCATAGATTTCTCAAATGGTGAGAAAATAAATCAGTCCAATATCAGTCCAATAGTAGTCTAATAGTAGTCAATCAGTTTATTATGTGAAACTTTGACACTGGGTGGAGAGATCTGAGACAAACTAACTGCACCTTAGGGGACGAAACACATTCAAATTCCCATTTATCCCAAATGGTGCAGTTGGTTTGCCCTAGGATTGCTCTACTTTTGCCTTTTATATATAAAGCCCATTGAGCATTGTTAAAAATTGTGTGTGTATATGTAGTATGTATGTGATTTGTGCATGTAGTGTGTTGTGTGTGGGTGTCGTGTGTGTGTGTGTGTGCACCCACAAGCACGTGTGTGGTATGTGTAGGTTGTGTGTGGTGTACATGGGTGGAATAATATGTGTGGTGTGTGTGAGTGTGTGTGGTATATGTGTGGTGTGTGTAGTGTGCATGTGTATGTGGTGTGCATAATATATATATTATACGTATGGTATGTGTGTGGTGTGTGTTTTTGTGTGTGTGGTGTATGTAATGTGTGTGCATGTGGTATTTGTGTGGTGTGTAATGTGCGTGTGTGTGTATGTGGTATGTGTTGGGTTGCATGTGTTGTATGTGTATTTGTCAAAAAGAGTTTAAAAAAATCAAACTAAACTGGTTAGTCAAAAGAACTTGGTAAAACTATGGTGTAAATTAAATTAGGATTTCTACTATATATGTCAGAGCATACTTTCACAATGATAAACCTACAAATAGTAGAGATCTAATAATTTATTCATGTAATGTAGGAAATAGAAATTACAGCCATTATCTAGATACTCCCCAAGAGGATATATGTGTAAAGTCATATAGTATGTATATCATTTATTATGCAGACACAACCACAAAACCTATATAATACAAACAGTAGAATTCATGAGAAACCACTAAAGTAATATATTGCCTGAGATTATGCAATTATCATTTTGTGTCATTTATTTGTCTTGAACTGTTCTTGAATCTATCACTGGACTGGAGTGCTAATTTCCTTCAGTTAGATCAAACCAAAATCTGAACCTTTAGCCATACCTTATATTATTTTTATTAGCCTGATGACCATTTACAGTGTTGTTTTAAAAATCCCCTAAACTACATTCAAGGAGTAGGCTCACTGGATTTACACAGACACTAAATAATTTTCTACTCTTAAGCAACATAAGAGTCAGTCTGCCTGTGCAGCTGCTTCCATCATTCAGCACTACTGCTAAGACTTCCATCTACAAAAAGGCTTACAGTAAATCCTTCTCCATTGAAACATGCGCTGATAAGCTTGTAAGGAAACGTTTGTTGTTGCTACTAGCAAGACTGGCTTACTGCACATTGCTTGTATGTGTAAGTACAGGCCGTATGTTTAAAATTGAAGGGATTTTGGAGCAAACCAACAGCATTATTGGGGGAACTAATCATTCTAATTAATTTAAATGGGGATTTTAACAGCTTGAATGCTAGAGACCTCTCTGGTATTCAAGGGGTTTAAATTACCACTTGACTCAGTAGTTTCTATGGACTTTTAACCACCTGAGGACTAGATATAGTCAAGACATTTGAATATTGTATTTGTCCTGTATGGTGCAGTGGATTTGCTTCAGAATTGCCCCCACTTTAGCTTGATTAACTAGGCCCTACGTTTGCACTCTGCTAGCCATATATCAAAGTTCCCCTTGTTAGACCATTGCTTCCTGATACATTGGGGCAATATGACAATCAGTAGTGAAAAAAAAGCTCTGTTATTGTCACTTATACTATATTGTGTTATTGGATACAATTGTTTGAGGTTTGAAGTATAAATGGAGATATATTTTTTCATACATATCTATGTAAACACTAGTGGTAAAGGTTAGCTAGTGAATTGTTGCAGAACATTTAGGTACACTGAAAAAATAACATACAAACAAAAAAAAATCATCCTTATTTGAAATTAACCCCTTAAGCACCAGAGGGGTATGCAACTCATTGCTTGGTATATTATTATTATTATTCTTTATTTATATAGCGCCAACTTATTCCACAGCACTGTACAATTGGGAATACACATACAGAGGTAATAAATAGTACAATCAGATGTGGAGAACAGAAGGATCAGAGGGCCCTGCTTGTGAGAGCTTACAGTCTACAGGAAGGCAGTTTGGACACGGAAGGAGTAAGTGCTATTGGGTTTAAGTGCCTCCTGCCACATGAACTGCCAGTCAGTGGGTGGGAATGAGAAGTGCTGTTGAGAGCAGTGGTCCGGGCAAGGGGTAAATCTTGGTGATAATGTTTATGCAGGCAGTTGATTGGCTTCCCTCCAGTGTGATAAACTTTCTAGTTCCTATTCTATGGAGCCAATACACTAAAATATATAAAGCTGGAGAAATCTTATTGTATTGGCTCCATAGAACAACATGGAACTTGCAACATTTATTACACTGGAGAGGTCATGTCAACTTTATTACCTCTTTATCACACCTTACTGCATAATCCCCCTGGACTCCAAGACTATTACTTATGAAGAAATATCTACTGTTATGGTGTTTCCAGGGAACATTTAAATATCTGTTGAAAAGGAAGTTGTATGCTATCTAAACCATGTACAAGGTATGGAACACTTGTGAGAACTTATAGGTACAAGTGTTTGAGGCATTTGGTACAAATATATGTTGATACCTGGGAACCTTCAATATCAAGGTATGGAGATAGTAGTGACCAAATTATGTGATTTGTGTCATAATATGGGCTGGGCTTAATTGAAGTGAGCAGAATTGGGAGATGGGAAGCAGGCAGTGGGTGGGATGACCAGGGAACTCTGCACACCAGAGAATCCTCCTCTGTCATTAGAATAAATTAATATGTTTATCTATAAAGAGCCACAAGTTTACGCAGCACTTTACAATTAAAGGGTTTGGAAAATAAAGGGTGGCAAGTGTTTAACAAAACAAAACACTGAAAGTGAGGGCCCTACTCCAAAAATTACACCAGATATAAAAGTCTAAAAAATTAGTGCCTCTCAACAGATCCGGAGAGTTCCCAGGATCATATACATTTTTAATTTTAAAGAAAGTAAGGGTGCTTTAGAATGATTGATTGAAGAAGTAAGCTTTTAAGAATGTTTAAAGGAAAAACTAACACTATCTAAAAATAAGCTCCTACACACACGTGTCTTACTATGGCCAGAAAGTCCTAATGGTCCTTTGAAATGTTCCCTGTGCTCCTTTGTTCAGAGACAACATCTTCAATTAGTCTTTAATGTAAAGTCTGCGGAGCTGGATGTGACAGTGGTTGGCATTTGGTTTTAAGCTAAAGCAGGGAGAGTGCTCAAGTCTACATACACATTTATGGACCAGAAGTATGCAAGATGCATTGCAAAACAGTGTGTTCCACACCCTCTGGTCCTTAAAGGGTTAAAATTACCATACGCAAGCAGCAAACTTGGAGGTCCAGTGGTTCTGCTAGCAACTGTCATGTCTGCCTACATGGACATGACATCTAGAGCAGATTGAAGAGGTTATCTCTTGAAAAAAGGGACAAAGGTAAAATGTATAGTAGCTATTAGGATTTTCTGGCCATAGTAAGCTAAGTGGGAATTTACTCTCCTTGAAAAGCTTGGTTACATAAGAGAGGTGTACTGGGGCACAGTAGGAGTGGTGGGGATGCAGTCCAATCTATATGGGAGGTAGACAATAATCAGATGTACAGAAAGTAGCTGACTGGAAGACTCTCTAAGGGTTAACGTCATCTGGCTGACGTTCTGGAGGACACCCAAAACCCAGACAGATGGAGAAATCAACTGCTTATAAGTGACAGAGAGAAATGAGTTCAGTCTAAGAGATAGGTGTCTAAGTGTTCCAGTATCAGAGGAAAACTCTGTATGAAGTGTCACTGAGTCTTGGAGAGCAAACATACCTTGGGCTCAGGGTGAGAGGTCCTGGTAGGTTAATTAATTAGGTGTTCGGCTTCACTCTACTACTAAGGACCTCTCATGAAATTAAGGCAATCATACTCAATGTTTAAACAGCTGAGGGAAATTCCTTCATATTTAGTCAGTTTAAGAAGTTACAGTGGTTCAAGAAAATATATAGAGCAATTATATTAGAATCCTGCTAAAACAAGGGTAGTCTGATTGTCATGAAAATGTTTTGTTCCAACAATATACGTTTTTAAACATTTTTTTACATTAATAGTACCCTCTGGTGTCTAGAGAGCTCACTGGTGTCATGAGGTGTTCTGTTGCATTCTATGGGACAGCTGAGCCTCTGGCTACAGTTATCCATGGGATGTGATATACCAGCATAATCACTTCCTGATGCTGTGAACGTTTAGAATTTTTGAATAAAACAACTTGCAACAGCGGGAGTGCTCTTGTTTGCTCAGCAGGAAAAGCCAGATAATCATTTTTTTATCTAATACAGGTTTACTACTCTGTAAGTTCAGTTTTAAACATATAGCTAAAGCCAACCTGAGTTGTTAATCAAAACAGACTCACACCTCAAGTGCAGGAGCAGTATATTTGGGTAGCATAAATACAGTATGTGATCATATATATTTCTCAGAAAAGAAGTTATAGATTGTAACGGGCCTTAGGCCGTTACTAGAGCCTTGTCTGGGCATGGCATTTATTCATCCCTGGGCCCAAGGATTATGGATATTGGACACTCTTGGACACTCCTTTGTGCCCGGGCCTACAATCTCTCAAGCCCTTATCCTGGACTAAGAGACTTTGGCTAGCCTTATGTGGATAGGCAGCTGTGCCAGAGGAAAGAACAATTCAAGGCTTGGGTGCTGCAAACTCTTCTGACCTGCAAAGGGTTAATCATTTGAGTTTGAGCATATTTACTTTCAATATGTATTGTAGTCCCCCAAGCCTTTTGCTTAATTACTCAACCCCTGGCCATTGTTAAGGAATTGTATATTCTGGCCACTGAAGTCATTGTATTGAGCACTGTCCTGTGACCCCCTGCTGTGTGATTAATCCAATCATGTCTGCCCTATTATGTTTCCCTGAATCATTTGTTGTTGGTTCTTGGACCCCTTTGTGGTGACTGAATTATCCCTGTGACTACCCCATTGTGTTCTACCTGGAGGAATTGTGATTGTATTAAGTCTCATGTACTGTGCTCCAAGTTAGTGTGGTTTGAAACTGTATAAATATGCTGTGGGTTGTTGTAATAAAGAGTTAGTCTTCTTGAAGAACTAAGAAGGAGTCCTGGTTTTCTTTATGCTCTTGTGGTTTAAAGTATCCTCTCTGATGCCCACCTGAGCTGTGTATCCTGCATTGCCGACCATCTGCTGCCAGCTATCTGCGGATCTAATTTGGTATGCTGTCAGGCGGCGGCGTGGACTCCAGGCTCCCTTGCTTCCAGCGATCCGGCGACTGTTTCCAGTGACTGTCCATACTTTGACTGGGGCATCTGACAGAGCTTATCTGGCGTCAAGAAGGAGAGACCTGGGAACGACGGCAGAAGGCGACGCGGTCCCTTCTAGCTTCCGTTACACTGGTGGCAAGCGGTTGGATCGAACTGAAACCAGCTTCCAGGGGGAGCTACAGCCGCTGGCTTGACCCCGGTTTCAGCAACGCGAGATCTAACTGAAACCAGCTTCCAGGGGGAGATACAGCCGCTGGCTTGACCCCGGTTTCAGCAACGCGAAATCTAACTGAAACCAGCTTCCAGGGTGAGATACAGCCGCTGGCTTGACCCCGGATTCAGCAACAGGATTCGAGGTTGTCTCAATTGAGGTTTCACACAACACCTGGGAAAAGGCTGCCTGAACTATGGCACACACCTACAATAATGCAACTATGGCATCACTAAAGGAGATGGGGATCCAGAGAGGCCAAGATGTGGAAGGGCTAAGAAGAAAGGATCTGATCCAGCTGCTGCAGGAGATGGACGAGAACGATGCCGAATTAGCTCGAAGCACACCGTTACCGAGGGATTCCAGTCCAGTTCGACGTCGATCGGTCGACAACCGATATTCAACGGAAAATGGAGAATTGAGGCAACCGGAGTTAGTGGATAATGACCCGGTGGCGACCATGGTAGCTCGCCGACTACCTCTCTACGGCCCTAACCCCTCAATTGAACTGATTAACCAACTCATGGAAAAGGCTCGAGAGGATCATCTGCAGGAGCTGGCTATCCGACACCAGGGTATGAGGCTACCTCCTCCTGCGATGGCCGAGAAAAGCAGCACCGGGCTGCCCCTTACACATCAGTCCTTTTCCATGTTCGATGACACACAAGGAGATATTGATGGGTTCTTACAGGACTTTGAAAGATTATGTAGACTCTTCCAAGTCGACCAGCAGCACTGGTCGGGCATCCTTGCCGGAAAACTGACCGGGAGGGCCAGCGAAGCTTACCGCACGGTGCCTGACCAGGACATCGGCAATTATGCCGCGGTCAAGAAGAGACTGTTGGCTAGGTATGCCATTACACCAGATACCTATCGCCGGAAATTCAGGGACACTAAGAAAAAGGGTACAGACACCTTTTCAGAATGGGGACATACCTTTGAGCGGGCCGCTAGGAGCTGGCTTCAAGGCTGTGGGGCTACCACTTTTGAGGAGTGCTGTCAACAAATGCTGCTGGAACATTTTTATCTAAATATTCCTGACCCAGTGAGGGATTGGGTGCGGGACCGGAACCCCACTACCCTCAGCCAAGCTGCCTCGCTTGCGGATCAGTATGAGGACAATCGGAGCATGGGCCACAAAGTACCATCCATCCCAGGGGGAGGGGGGTCCCGGGTCCCTGCCCCTACCCCTAATGCATACCGGTCGGGGCCCCGACCTCCACAGGCCCCCTACCACCCACCTCGTCACACTAACCCCCCGGCGCTGTGTTTTACATGCCAGCAACCTGGTCATCGCCAAGCCAATTGCCCCAGGAACAGGGGACCCACCGCCAGGTATCAATCTGCCCCTCGGGCAAATCAAAGCTCCGCAACAGGTAGGGGGCCCCCACATCAGGCCCATTGTGTAGGGGGGGAGGACCCCTGGAATACCTACCCTACACCCTATGACCCAGACTGGCCCCGTCTGATCGATATGGGTGAGGCTGCAGGAGACCGTCACGAATGGGGCTATTTCCATGAAGTTACCCTGGCCCAGGAGGACTCAACCGACAACCGGCACCAGCACATCCAAACGGTACGTCTCAACGGGCACACCACTCAAGGAATGCGAGACTCTGGGGCCACTCTTACCTTAGTGCAACCTCACTGCTTACCCCCCAGACTCAGAGTGCCCCTACAGCATAGGGAGGCCCTCATGTTCCTGGCCCATGACATTCCCTTAGCAGGACATTCGGGAATCCGGCGCACCGAAAAGCGCCTAACCCAAGCGTTCTTTTGGCCCAAAGTGTCCCGGGATGTTCGCCTCTTTTGCCGCACCTGCGACACATGTCAGCGGGTAGGAAAAAGGGGAGATCATCCGCCAGCACCCCTGCACCCTCTACCCTTGATAGGGGAACCTTTTCAACGAGTAGCCATTGACATCATAGGTCCACTCGCTCGGCCTAGCCACACGGGTAAGAGATATATCCTTACCATTGTGGACTTTGCCACCCGTTACCCGGAGGCCGTGGCACTATCCAGCATCTCTGCTGAAAGTGTCACGGATGCGTTAGTCAGGGTATTTACCCGGGTCGGATTCCCTAGGGAGATAGTATCGGATCGAGGCACACAGTTTACCTCAGATATAATGCAACAACTCTGGAAACTATGCGGGGTTAAACCCCTCCATACCACACCCTACCATCCCCAGACAAATGGGCTCTGCGAGAGGTTCAACGGAACCTTGAAACAGATGCTCAAAGCTTTCACCCAGTCACACCGTGATTGGGAGCGCTACCTGCCCCACCTACTGTTCGCCTACCGGGAGGTGCCTCAGGAGTCCACGGGATTTTCCTCCTTTGAACTATTGTTTGGGAGGAAGGTCCGGGGACCCCTGAATCTACTCCGCGAATACTGGGAGGGGAAGTGTGACTCTGAGGAGACGCCTACCGTCACCTACGTTGTAGAACTGAGGGAAAAGTTGAAGACCCTTATGGGACTAGCCCACCAGAATTTAGCTCAGGCCCAAGCGACCCAAAAGCAGCAATATGACCGTAAGGCCCAACACAGAACGTTCCACGTGGGTCAGCAGGTCTTAGCCCTGCGCCCAGTGAGACAAAATAAGTTGCAAACCGAGTGGGAGGGTCCCTACCGGGTAATTGACCAGCTAGGGGACACCACGTATGTTATTGGCCGCGGGAATTCACAGCAGGACCAAAGGACCTGCCATGTCAATTCCCTTAAAGCATACCATGCTAGAGAGGAGGCCGTAATGGCCATCTGTAACATGGAGGGGGAAGACCCAGAGGAGCAGGATATCCCTGACTTCTTAGCCGAATCACAGACCCAGGCAAACAGGCACCCCTTAAAGCTAGGGACCCATTTGAACAAGGTTCAGCAGGGACAAATTGAGAAGATAGTGGAAAAATGGCCCGAGCTATTCTCCCCACTTCCCGGTTCCACTACAGTAACCCAACATGAGGTCCACACCACAGGGTCCGGGCCCCTACGTCAGCCAGCCTATCGGGTCCCTGAGTCAGTCAAGCGTAGCATGTGGAAGGAGTTGCAGGATATGTTAAATATGGGGGTCATTGAGCCGTCCGCCAGTCCTTGGGCCTCCCCGGTAGTCCTAGTACCCAAGAAGGACGGAACCACCCGGTTCTGTGTGGACTACCGGAGGCTCAATGATCGGACAGTCACTGATGCGTACCCCATGGCCCGGGTAGATGAGTTGCTAGACCGTCTCGCTGGAGCTAGCATTGTCTCCACCCTCGACCTGAGTCGAGGGTACTGGCAGATTCCACTGGCCCCTGAGGCGGTGGCCAAGTCCGCCTTCATCACCCCTTTTGGCCTCTACCAATTCAAGGTAATGCCATTTGGGATGACGAACGCCCCGGCTACCTTCCAGAGGTTGGTGGACCATCTGCTGGCAGGGGCACAGGAGTTTGCCTGTGCCTATCTGGATGACATTGCTATCTTCAGCGACTCCTGGGAGGAGCACCTCCTACACCTAGAGGCTATTTTAGGGAGGATAGCCCGTGCCGGGCTCACCATCCGGCCGGATAAATGCCAGATAGGAATGGGGGAGGTCCAGTACTTAGGTCACCGGGTAGGAGGAGGGCAACAACGGCCCGAGCCAGCTAAGATTGAAGCCATCCTAAAATGGCCTACCCCCAGGACCAAGAAGCAGGTCCTGGCCTTTTTGGGAACCGCAGGTTATTACCGTAAATTTGTGCCCCAGTATAGCACCATAGCCAAACCCCTGACGGACCTGACCAGGAAGGCCCTGCCCCGTAATGTAGACTGGTCCCCGGCTTGCGAACAAGCCTTTCAGACCCTAAAAGAGGCATTGGGGCGGGAACCGGTGTTGGCCGCCCCGGATTTTAACAAGACTTTCTTGGTTCACACAGATGCCTCTGACTGTGGGCTAGGAGCTGTCCTGAGCCAGGTGAACCAAGAAGGAGAAGAGCACCCCATTGCTTATCTGAGCCGGAAGCTATTACCAAGGGAGACATCCTACGCTGCTGTGGAGAAGGAGTGTCTTGCACTAGTGTGGGCCCTGAAGAAATTCCAACCCTACCTGTACGGGAGAGAATTCACCGTAATAACGGACCATAATCCACTGGTGATGGAATTCACCGTAATAACGGCTCATAATCCACTGGTATGGATTATGGTCCGTAATAACGGACCATAATCCACTGGTATGGCATAATCCACTGGTATGGCTCCCATTGTCTCAGGGGACAATGGGAGACTGCTACGGTGGAGCCTGGCATTACAAACCTTTAATTTTTCCATTCAATACCGGCCCGGCAAGGACAATCATAATGCTGATGGGCTATCTCGCCAGGAGGACCTATGAACTTTGGATTTTCCGAGTTTATTCCGGACCCTGGGTTGAGTTTAAAAAGGGGAGTAATGTAACGGGCCTTAGGCCGTTACTAGAGCCTTGTCTGGGCATGGCATTTATTCATCCCTGGGCCCAAGGATTATGGATATTGGACACTCTTGGACACTCCTTTGTGCCCGGGCCTACAATCTCTCAAGCCCTTATCCTGGACTAAGAGACTTTGGCTAGCCTTATGTGGATAGGCAGCTGTGCCAGAGGAAAGAACAATTCAAGGCTTGGGTGCTGCAAACTCTTCTGACCTGCAAAGGGTTAATCATTTGAGTTTGAGCATATTTACTTTCAATATGTATTGTAGTCCCCCAAGCCTTTTGCTTAATTACTCAACCCCTGGCCATTGTTAAGGAATTGTATATTCTGGCCACTGAAGTCATTGTATTGAGCACTGTCCTGTGACCCCCTGCTGTGTGATTAATCCAATCATGTCTGCCCTATTATGTTTCCCTGAATCATTTGTTGTTGGTTCTTGGACCCCTTTGTGGTGACTGAATTATCCCTGTGACTACCCCATTGTGTTCTACCAGGAGGAATTGTGATTGTATTAAGTCTCATGTACTGTGCTCCAAGTTAGTGTGGTTTGAAACTGTATAAATATGCTGTGGGTTGTTGTAATAAAGAGTTAGTCTTCTTGAAGAACTAAGAAGGAGTCCTGGTTTTCTTTATGCTCTTGTGGTTTAAAGTATCCTCTCTGATGCCCACCTGAGCTGTGTATCCTGCATTGCCGACCGTCTGCTGCCAGCTATCTGCGGATCTAATTTGGTATGCTGTCAGGCGGCGGCGTGGACTCCAGGCTCCCTTGCTTCCAGCGATCCGGCGACTGTTTCCAGTGACTGTCCATACTTTGACTGGGGCATCTGACAGAGCTTATCTGGCGTCAAGAAGGAGAGACCTGGGAACGACGGCAGAAGGCGACGCGGTCCCTTCTAGCTTCCGTTACATAGATTAAAAGGAGCAGAGAACCAAGGACATAATTTACGGTTGCATACAAGAAGTTCTGTGGTAAATGTTTTATGTGGTGGTTGGTTTGCATTCAGAAAGGAAAATCCTATCCTTACAATTTTATGATTTGAACATTTTAAGATCTTGAAGACAGGCCTGTGCTGAAAAGATAATCTTGAGGTGAGTACAGTTACAAAATATTATAGTTGGGGAAGAGAACAAAGACAATCTGCAGTAATCAAACCAAAGGAGCAGGTAGTTAGAAAGTAGTGAAGTATAGATGCACTCTTCTGTAAATAAGAAGCATTTGAAATAAAATATCAGAACAAGTAAAAATCCTGTCTAACTGTGGTGGAAATTTAAAATGGAACTAGTGTCTTATGACAGCTTAGGTACATTTCAAAGTGTTCCATGTCACATAAATATGTTGCTATGAATTTGTTTACTTAAATAATAGTGAAATATTTAGTTTTATGCTACAGTTTATTCAAGTTAGAGGTACTGGCTGGCACAGCTGTGTGCCAAATGCTAACATTCTACACTGGCCTCCCTTACAACTGTCATTCCCTCTTGTCCCAGCACTGAAAAATAAAATCTATCATATTGTTTTTTGACTAAAGAGAAGTGTCTCAAGAGCCCCCTTTTTCCAGTTAACAAAGTAAATAGTAGGAGGGATGGAGGAGCATGAGGGACAGTTGGGAGGTAGAGCAGTGCAGAATGTTAGTATCTGGCCCATGTCCGTGCCAGCCATATTGTTTAACTTGTATAAACTGACAAATAAAAAAAAACTATATAGCTCTTAAACATCATTTTAATTAGAAAATGGTTAACATAACACAGAGGTAATTCTGAAAGTTCTCATAAGTTGTTAATCAGTTTAATCTTAGTGGTGTGTCGGTTTAAAGCAAGGGTGTCAAACTCAACCAGAGGGTCTGTTTAGATTCCAATGAACCACTCAAGGACCCATGAAAATTAAAAACATAATACTATGGAAATAATTTAAAAATGGATGTATAAAATGGTATATAGATTACTTTGTGTGCTTCTACAGCTGAAACGTGTGGTTCTCTTCTGTCTCTTGTTGACCTACAATTCTAATCATCTTCAGCCAACCAACAGATGAAGAATGGGTGAGAATAATGGAAGCAGGAATACAAAAAACAGCTACAAGGCCCAGGCACAGAGAGACATATGCCCAACAATGTAGCTCATTAATGAGAGAAAATGTGTATTTCTGCAAAACTGGAAAACCCATCTCAGTGACTCTCCAAATGGAACTTGAGTTATTGTAATTCCCCATATGTTTCAGGGTTAGTATGGTGAGCTGGATGAAATTGCGTGGGTCGAGGATCTGGCCCTGGGGCCTTATGTTTGACACCCCGTGCTTTAAGGGCAACACCAGAGATGGACAAAGTGCCAATCCCCAGCTGTTGTAGGACTACAAATCTCAGTCGTCTCAGCCTTCCAGTAAGGTTACATTCAGCAGCAGGAGAGACACAGGCTGTCCATCCCTGGCCTAAACTGAAATAACATTAGCAAAATCATGGTTAATAAATGATGCTGCCAGAGAATAACAATAATAAATGCATCCCAGGGCTCATATATGAATCCCCTACTTTCTCAAATTCCCACGTTTATTGATAATCAGAAACAAATTCAAATAAACATCACAGGATTTTTTTAGCATTGCAGCAAGCAGCTGATTTTGAAAAGACAAAAACAGAAATCAGTGTGATCCATTGTGTCTATCCATCTCACTCACCACACAACTACTCTAGAATATCATACTGTATATGCCATATGCCAGCCATGTCATTTTGGGTAGGACAACTGACACACTACTGTACACAGTGATTATGTTACAGTCACACTTATCCTTTACAGCTAGTCTTATCTGAACCACAAAAATAGTTAGTAACACAAGTGCAAATACTTCAACTTCAATTGAAGTGGGTAGACAGCTTTTCGGAAATGCCATTTGAGTTGCGGAGGCAGGGCATTATTCAGAAAAGGAAAGATGAGTAATTTTGGAGTAAATCAACTGCATCATAGAGGGCATATAATGTCTCACATTGATTTAAATGTGTCTTTTGACATCTTAACCCTTTGAGTGCCAGAGGGGTAAGCAACGCATTGCTTTGTAATGTGTTGCGTACCCCTCTGGCACTCGATGGGTTAAATTATGTAGCATTCCCAAATGTACTGTGGTGAGTGAAGGCTTCTCTAGCATTCAGTTGGATAAAAACCTCACTTAATTAAATGTAAGACTGTTATTTGTGCTCTGTGAAGCAATTGGGTTTTTCTAGAACTGCTCATCTTTTGTGTTCTGCACAAATAATAATAATGCACCCATAATCCTATCTCATGCTTATATCCAGAACCATTGTATGTGTGATATTTAACCCTCTGAGCGCCTCTGCAATGCGTTCCGTACCCCTCTGGCACTCAGTGGGTTAATTCAGTTAACTCATAACACATATTAAAGTAAACATTTCTTTGGGATTTTTGCTAAGGTAATAGAACATGCTCTTAAGCGATTATAAAAGTCTTGTCAACCAGAATAAGAGATGAATGTTTATATGTAGGAAAAGAAAAAAACCTTAAAACAGGTATGGGTGGCGCTAACAATGTTTATATGTGTATATTCACATGAACAAACACATACACCCACAATATGTACATATATGTCTTTGCAGCGCAAGTTGGCACCAATTAATAAAACAATATATTTAATTACGTCTGATTATCCCCTTGCCCCTCCTACCTACAGCAAATCATAAAAACAAACAAATCTGGCACCTAGCTGCCTTATCGCATTTATATATAGTGACAAATATGAACTGGAGTTGGAACTGTGCCCAGCGCCCTGCAGTCCTATCACACAATAATTAAAAGCATCAAGTTGCCATGGTTGTTGCTTTTATTATAAAATGCAGGCAAACCATACAGATTATCACTCTTTACCATTTGACTGCCAGAGAGCTATCCCATGCATTACATTACAATGAGTTGGATACCTCTCTGGCACTCAAAGGGTTAATTGACCTTTTGTATGCTAAAGATGGCACCAGAGCATATCTTTTGCACTGTATTACAATGTACTTGCATCCACAGAGTTAAATATGATTGATGTGCAGCTAAAGACATAGATTTATCAAGCAGAGGGAGAAATATCTCTTACTTCACAAATACATTCTTTTAAGACAGTGATATCTTGTTAATACCAGGTCTACATAGATCAGGTTAAGCCAGCCCCAGTCTTCAAGAGCCAGCAAAAGTTCATATTGTCAAGCTATATGTGAATCAATTAAAGCAAGTATAGTAAATTGTTGGCCCTCCAGCTGCTGGGGACACAGACAATACCCATTATCCCCAACCAGCCAGAAGTTGGCAGTCTCCACAGCCTGAAGTCGACTACCACTGAATTAAAGTGACTGAGCTACGGATTAATTCTTCTGTATTCAAGCAGTGATATGCTGAAAATGTGCACCAGGTTGACTAACCCTGCCATGGAATAACACAGGAATTGAACAACTTTAGTCACATGGACTCCTCGCTATTTGACAGCTCAAGGATGTAGTCTGCAATTGTTACAATTTGCATTCTTGCTGACTGCATGATTGGCACATCTAACATATCATTCTATGTGAAGCAATACAAGCCAGGAGGAGTGATAATGTTAGCTAAAGTTAACTATACAGTATTGCTGTCTAAAAATAAAAATGACCCATTTTACTTATTCTGAGTGACCTTCAGTACATGTGATTACTACATAATAGTCCACTGACCAAATTAATTATGCTAATTTATGCATGCTTTAAATTAATGACGTATTAAAAAATTATGAATAACAGTAGCTAAGTAAGAGTTTCTTGAATATGGATTATCCTTTACCTAGTATGTGTCCACACTAGTGGAGTGGGGAGAATTTATTGCCAAAATCACTGATTGCTTAGAGAGCAAATTTGATGCAATAATAACCCACAAGAACTCTTACTACAAGACTGTGATTGGCTGTCAAATTTAACAATCATATTATCCATAGTCCACATTTAAAATACTGTCCACTTGTTAAAAGGGTTCTTGAGATGAATGAAGGCATGTAGAGATATAGAGATACTTTTTACATTATAACATACATTTTTATCAGTTTTATCAAGATCATTACTTTTTCCAATTGTAAGAGAAAAAGGGTGTTAAAATGTATGGCATGCAAATAAATACACCACTTCCATGGACATGTTACATGTTTATGGAAAATCATACATTATTTCCTATTTATAGCAATGTGCATTTGCTGTCTACACATAATATTATTAATATTGAATGTCAGTTCAGATTCAATTATTAGCAATCACATCTGCAGTCATACATACAGTTTTTATGGTTGTTTATAAAAGCACACTGTTCTGTGTATCAAAGAATTCACATTTTATTTGTACCATTTAAATAAAGAAACTTACCAGTGGTAGGAGAGCCAAAACCTTCAAAGCAGGGAACAGCAGGATCTGTGTTAACCAACTAACCAGGCTCAGTCTGATGAAAACAAAAATAATATCTATCTGTAGAGGAATGCTACTGCCCTTCCATCCCATGTATGGCAAGACATGATGCTATATATAGAAGCTACAGAGTGTCTGTCCCAAAAAATATAGGTCACCCTGCTAAATGTTAAAATGCACCTTAACCCAAAACATGAAATACTTCCTTAGTGTTTTACTATCCCTTCTACACAGAGTAACTTATTTTATAATCAAATGTATATATAAATACACACACACATTGCATTTCTGACCTTAATGTAAAATTTATTTCACAGCTGATGTGGTTTTTCTAAGATCACATGATTTTCAAAGCAATTTAAGTAATTCGTAGAATTCAATACAAATAATCAAAGAAGAAGAAAGAATCAGACTAAATGAGGGCATATACCAATTTGCCAGCACAACTCATTGAGGTAGATGTACTAAAAAGAACCTTAACCCTTTGAGTGCCAGAGGGGTACTCAACGCATTGCAAAGCAATTTGTTGCGTACCCCTATGGCACTCAAAATGTTAATAATTTGGGAGCAATCCAGCTGCACAGTGGGCACAATTAGCATTCTTAAAATCCCCATTGAAGTCAATGGGGATTTTAACCCTTTGAGTGCCAGAGGGGTACTCAACGCATTGCAAAGCAATGCTTTGCGTTCCCCACTGGCACTCAAAGGGTTAACCTCTCGTATCCTATGTACAGTGTATGTATGTATGGTTGCATACAGGCACATGCACTCTGCTATCGTAAACGGGATAGTAATGCTTAATATGAGAAAAAATATATATATATTTCTGGTTTGACCCTGCCCTGTAAAACAAGCTTGCTGACACTGCTGAGATATAGCACCGCTATAAAATGTCAGACTATATAATTATTGCATCCAGAAATGCAGCTCTGCACTGCAATAACTTTTGAATAAAGCATCTCTAAGCAGTTGGATTACTTATGTTTTTCTAAATAGGATAAACCCTCAATACATATTTCTTTTTCCATATTACATATTATTATCCCTTTAAGACGCTAATGCAAGCTAGCCCTAATTGTCAGCCTTTAGCATGTGCAGGAAAAGGGAAATATTTTGCCCCAATTTACGCTGCTCTTTGTTTGTATTAGCAAGAACCAAGGCTCAGAGGAATGAAATACCCCAAAACAGGCATACACTCTTCCATTGCCGTCCCCTTGGTGTAAGAGGAAGAAAGAGGAGAATGGATTGATAAATAGGCAGTAGGCAGAAGCAACAAAAAAAATGGCTTCTTGCACTTGTTTTAGTACAGAATCATATTAGTGCATCCTTCCATTAAGACTTGAACAAAGATGGATTGGAGCAATTTTGGGGCAAACAAATTGTACCATAAGTAAGAAATAAAAATACCCATTAATTTAAATGGCACTTTTAACCACATGAATGCTAACAATCACCAAGGTATTGTTTCACAATATGTCAAACGCTTCTCTATCATTCAGTGGGTTACAAGCCACATTTAAATTAAGGAGACATATTGGAATGTTTATTTGGTCAGATAAAACCTACATAATTAATTACTCACATATACAGAAAGTCATCTCCCTCCATATTCGTAGGCTAAAACCTATACGTTTTCACTGGATCGGTGTAATAAATTAAAGGGATAGTAATGTTTCACAAAAACAGCAGCTCCAATTAATCTTCATAGTGTTTGAGCCATAGAGAATGTTATTTTAGTACTGTTAGAGTTGTGGTTCAAGAGTAATTGAAGGATAAAGTTTCCCCCTCCCACCCCTTTTACCTAGTGTAAGCCATCTCTTCTCAGATGTGGAATCTGTTTGCTAGACCAGACAGATAACAGCAGGGGACAATATTCTTACTGTGAGAACAATGAAAGCTCTGCCCCCCTTGACAAGTTTTTTAGGTTTTTCCCTTATCTTAATTGAAGATTGTCCATCTCTGCAATCTACCTGGGCACCTCCCTTGCTGTGCTCTGGCTGAGCAGTATTACATCAGTAGAAGGGAGGGGGATACTTTGTCATTGAATTACTCTTGAACTACAACTCTGACTGAATTGAAATAACACTCTCCAAGATCCAAATACTATGATGATCAATTAGAGCTGCTTTTATTATGAAACATCACTATCCCTTTAATAAGGAGGAATATTCCTGCAAATCCTTTTAACATGAGGGGAAGATATGCAAAGGTGACAGGTCCCAATAAAATGTTCTTAACTGATAATTGGTGAATTCTAATTAACATTTGAACCCCTGGGATGCTCAATAGGTCTCCTGAGTGAGACTTTTATCCTCCAAGGAGTTAAAGGGATAGTAATGTTTCACAAAAAAGCAGCTCAGATTAATCTCCATAGTATTTGAGCCATAGAGAGTGTTATTTCAGTACTGTCATAGTTGTAGTTCAAGAGTAATTGAATGATAAAGTATCCACCTCTTGCCCCTTTTTCCTGATGTAACACTGCTCAGCAAGACTGTCCGGATGGATCACAGAGAGGGACAATCTTCAGTGAGCATAAGGAAAAACCTGCCCTCCTTTGTCAAGGTGGGGGCAGGGTTTTCCTTATGCTCCCAGTAAGAAGATTCTCCCTTGCCGCAAGCTGTCTGGTCAAGCAAGCAGATTCCACATCTGAGGGGAGACTGCTTACACTAGGTAAAAGGGGTGGGAGGGGGACACTTTATCATTCAATTACTCTTGAACTACAACTCAACAGTATTGAAATAACACTCCCCATGGCCCAAATACTATAAAGATTAATCAGAGCGGCTTTTCTTGTGAAACATTACTATCCCATTAAAGCATGGATTTAGTGACTAAATTTCCTGGTGCTAAATACTACTGAAAAACAATTATTTTCTGGTTTCAACTTTCAGTGGGCCCCTAAAGATGGTTTGGCCACCGTGGATTGCACCTACTATATCAATGTTTCCCTGTTGTGCAATTGGTTTGCTCCTGAACTGCTCCAGTTTCTTCTTAATACATCAGTCTCACTGAGTATTTTCATTTTCTGAATTTAGCTTCCCTGAAGCAGCTTTACTGGCTGCTTAAATTTCAGTATGTATTTCACAGTTGTCATTTGCTCTAGACATATCAACCCTCTGAGCAATGCTGAAAATATCAGATATTTAATAAGCATGCTTTAACTCCTTGGAGAATAGAAGCCTCACATAGCAGTCCTATCAAGCCTCCAAGGGTTTCAGATGTTAATTAGAATTCATCACTTATCAATTAAGAAAGTATAATTAGGGCCTGTCCCCTTTTCATGTCTTCCCTCAGTGGAAGATTCCATGTTAATCCCTTTGAGTGCCAGAGGGGTACAGAATGCATTGCAAAGCAATGCATTCCATACCCCTCCGGCACTCAAATGGTTAAAAGGATTTGCAAGAGTATTCCTCCTTATTAATTTACTAGTTAAAGAGCCCGTGTATATGGGACACAGTGCCACCCAGGAATAGCCACAGTGCAGTCATGCACAGTAGAGACTCTCCGCGCCGCAGCTGATAACAGAGCGGGGCGCTCCGAATTCAGACCGTAGTCCTCTGGAGTGCGCATGACTGCAGCACACGTATCCAACTGTACTGCGCATGATGGCTTCTGACAAACATACATTTAGCAAATTATTATATAGGATTACACCGATCTGGTTAAAAGTACAAGTTTTATCAGCATAAGAATATGTGAGTTATTAATTGTGCAGGTTTTATCTGACCATGGGCTAGATTCTATTGCAGGTGCTAATTTTATCACTGCTTTTATCTCCAGGTTTCCCCATAGACTTCAATAGAAAATGTTTGATAAAAAGGGAGGTAACATTTATCTCCTGCAATAGAATCTGTCCCCTAGTCAGAGAACAAATCTCCGCTAACAGTATATAGCACAACTACTAAATTAATAATCTCTAAAAGTATTCACCTGTTTTTAAAACAAAGAGTACAAGGTCCAGACAATTTAAGTAGATCCATTTCATGCAGCTAAAACCTATGTACGTAACAGGCCCACGTTAACCCTTTAAAGGGATAGTAGTACTTGAAATGTAAAAAAATATATGTTGTAGGGTTTATCCCCCTGAGTAAAACAAGAGTACTCCCACTGCTGAAAGGTGTTTCATTCAGAAGTTATTAATTTTCAAATTTGAATTTTTTAGGTGCAATGTCACAGTGGCCTGAAATTGCACAGTGGCGCTATTGCTACACGATCCTATGGACATCTCTGGTCCCGGGACCATAAATCTCCATAGGATGGTGTAGCAACAGCGCCACTGTACAATTTCAGGCCACTGTGATATTGCACCTAAAAAATTCAACTTTGAAAATTAATAACTTTTGAATGAAACACCTTTCAGCAGTGGAAGTACCCTTGTTTTACTCAGGGGGATAAACCCTACAACATGTATTTTTTTACATTTTAAGTATTACTATCCCTTTAACGACCGGCCGATTGGCGCGGTCAGTTAAGGACCACGGAGCATTTTTTTTTTCAGTTTCCTGTTCTGGACTCCCCGAACGGCGTGCAGCCGCGGGGGGAGCCCAGAATTCCATGACGGTCATAGTGCGCAATGGGTCATTAACTCGGATCGACCCATGATGTACTATGACCGTCAAGGGTTGTTAAGGGGTTAAAGGCACATCACAATATATAATGGACTTCTGAAATTGTGTAGACTATTATTTAAATAAACGTAATAAAATATTTAAGTTTACCATGGGTAATAAAAACTGTAGAAACTTAACCCTTGAGTGCCAGAGAGGTAAACATTCATTGCTTTGGATACCCATTGAGTTAACTAATCATTGTAATTTTTACATTATATATTTTACCTGCATATATATTGTGCCATATCCAGGTAGCTAGAGCTGCAAGCATCTGGAGCAAACTACCAGTGCCATAAGGAACAAATAAACATTCTCATTGATTTATATTGGGTTTTTAACCCCTTGAATGCTACAAGTCTCCAAGTAACATGTTTGAAAGCATAGCATATTTCAATAGTTCAAAAGCCACATTTAAATTCATGGGAATTTTGAGAGTCTGTATTTGTCCCCTCCCCTGTGATGTTTATGGTTTGCTCCTGAATTTCTCACCTGTAGCTTCCTGGATGTAGTCCTTAATTTTTTAATATTGTACACAACTGACAGAAAAAAAGTGACCTTGGAAATCTAAAATTGCCATAGTTCTATCTGAGCTGTCACAATACTCTCAGGTTACAAACTGTCATTCCAAGGAGGGGTGGTTGGAGCTGTCCTCATGCCCAGCTATAATATAAGACCAGACACATAGTGGAATACTAAGAAGTTTAAAGGAGTGAAGTGGCTTAAATATATTGGGACACATTTGTAGCTATAGTTAAGGGATTTTTTGAAGATGGGAATGACTACTTCACAGAATACAGCCAATGCAGATAGCAGCTAGACAACATAGAGCAAGTCCACATACTACATAAGGGGATATGAAGTAATGAAAGAGGACACTGCATGGTTCATGTTGCCATGGATTGATGTTTTAGAATGAGATCCAAGGTACACAGATAAATGTTTGTTCCAATGTTTGTGGAATGTTTGTTCCATTGCATGATGTTTGGGTCGGGCCTTGAAATAGATCTTAGATATATGGCCTACAGTACTATATTTCATCTGTGACATCGACAAATGTACTTATTTTGGAGCAAACCAACCTCACCATTGGGGATAAATGAAAAATCTCCATTCATTAATCAGCTGAATGCTAGAATGGTTTCCAATGTTTTGGAGAATAGGAATGGGCAAAAAGCTAAAAAAAATAAAATAAAATTCCAGCAGGGATTTTCACAGAAAACTAGTAATTTCCAGCATTTCCCATTAAAATCCCCCCATAGAAAACACATACAATTTCTGTGAGAACTTTGCTGATTTTCCCCTGTTTCCAAGAATTCCAGCAGTCACGAAGATTCATAGTATGTGTGTGGTTCTATTGCTACCAGTGCACTGGAACAAGGTTAGAACTCCTGGCAGGTCAGTATATGTGATTCTCTGGCTACCAGTGTAGTGGACAAGGCTGGAAGGCCAGTATGTGTAAAGTTCTGTGACCACCACTACATTAGGAGAAGGCTGGATTGTCAGTAAGTGTGGTTCGGTGCTACCATTGGACAATGCTGGGATGAGTGGCAGTGAGAGACTCTCCAGCTTTTTCCAAACTACAACTCCCATTATTCCATTCCAGCCAATAGCTGGCAGAGAATTATGAGAGTTGTAGTCTAGCAGCAGCAGGAGGGCTTAAGTATTTCAACATCTACCAGTGATGTTTAATAAGGCTGGGAAGTTAAAATGTGGTTTCATAACCACCATTGTAGTGGGACATGTCTGGGAGGGTTAAGTATATGCTGTTCTATAACTACACAGGACAAAGCAGGGTGTCAGTATATGTGGTTCTATGGCTACTAGTGGTGGGTCGCAGTGGAAAATCTATACTTTTTCGCTGGAAATTTCATACTCAATGGGAAGCATCCTTTTTTCTCCTGTTTTGTTTATGAGGTGATAAAATTTCTCCCATCCCTAGTGGATATCTCTTTAACATTAAAGGGGTAAAACGATACTTTTAACCATAGGGAATTTTGAGATTTTTTATTTTTCCGAAATAGTGCAGCGAGATTGTCCTAAAATTGCCTTTCTTTAGCTTCCTAAATCTGACCAAAAGTGACGTATAATGCAGAACTGCATTGTGTGCACACTGTATATCTTAATAATGTATTTTATTGATTATGACATTAGGAATCAGATGTGGAATACAGGATTAATGGTACTTTGCTGTTTTGCTTATGAGGTGAGACAATGTCTCTCATCCCTAGTGGATATCTATCTAACATTAAAGGGGTTATAAGCTACTATGAAATCAAAGGAATTTTGAGAATTCTTATTTCACCCAAATAGTGCAGCTGGATTGTCCCAAAATTGTTTTTCTTTAGCTTCCTAAATCAGACCAAAATGTACAAATAATGCAGAACTGCATTGTGTGCACACTGTATATCCTAATAATGCATTTTATTGATTATGACATTAGGAATCAGATGTGGAATACAGGATTAATGGTACTTTGCTGGCAACAACAGCAGTGCATAGGGACTTGGGAGTTATTATTTAAGATTATTTTAAGGTAGGCAAGCAATGCAGTAAATCAGTGGAAAATGCTAACAGCGTACTATGTTGTATAAGAAGAGGAATTAGCAGCAGGAAGAGAGAGTGTTATATCTCTTTATAGATCACTCACAAGGCCTCAGTTAGAGTATGTGTACAGTTCTAAAGACCACATCTCCAGAAGGACGTTATTACATTGGAGGCAGTTCATATATCCACCACATGCACACCTGATTGTTTTATAGAGGATGTGTATCTAGAGAATTCAATGGGGGTTATGCACTCAGGCATGATAAAGAGGTGAGAAAGCAGAGATTACTTCTTCAGTGGTATCACTTCTCCAGTTCCTGTGCTACTAATTAGAGTCTATGCACTAAGATCTCCAAATCTGGAACTAAATAAATAGGAACTAGAGCCGTGATATCGCTGATGAAGTCATGTCCACTTTATCATCTCTTTATCATTCTTTAGTGAATAGCACCAATGTGTTCTACAAATTAAGACTGAATTATTTCCAGGGTATAATTCCCCTTTAAGCCACTATGAGTGGCACATGCTGCATGGCTAAGATGTGAACAATATGTGCATGAATGACCCCTCCTTATGCTACACTTCAGCTACACAGAATTCAGTGGATGTCTAATTAGCTTCTTTCTAGAGTAACTGTACAACTCCTTCAGTACAGCTCGGCTAGTATTAGCCTACAATGCCAGGAGCTGCTCATCTCGGTATGTACTGTTAGAGTATATGATCACTAAAGTGTATACCAGTGCATACGCTCTGCTGTCATAGATGATGATGCCAGAAAGCCCTGAATCCTCAAAATGCCAAGGTACTTCCTTGCTAACCTCCCCTTGGCGTTAACAAGTGTAAGCTAATTTAAATGGGACTTTTAACTATGGATGAGTGACATTTTTTAACTAAAAATTAAACAAGTGGAAAATTTCCCATGAAAAATGCAAATTTTCTGCTTTTTTCATCTTTCTCATTAAATTGATATCAACAGAAAGAAAGAAAGAATTTCCCCCATGTGGAAAGTTTCCCTTGTTTTCCTACTGGGATAGTAAAAAAGGGGTGTCTGGTTCCCGCAGCATGTCATTCTGTGTCTGTAACAGAGAGAAAGCAGAAGAATTTTGGAGCTAGAGAAGATAGGAAAATAACTTGGAGTTGGAATTTAGTTTAGGGAGTCTGTTGGGCAGACATTTTGTTCCCTGTGTTAGGAGAGTTTGGATGACTGTAAATGGAGAAATGAGATTAACCCACAATCTTGTTTGACTGAGAAGAGACAGGCAAGTGATCCAAGTTCCTTCCTGAGCTGGCTCAGTCTCTGTGACTGACAAATATACTTTACAGACTGACACCCAAAAGGCAGACAAGTACAACTGACACTGACTCCTACAAAAGTCAGAAGGAGCGGGACAAGCCTATTATTGATACAGGTATATCCTCATTCTGTACTGTAAAAAAATAAGACTGCAGTTACATTGGGAGAGAGGGAAAGCAGCTGCTGAAATCCTCTTGCCACTAGCTACCGGCAAAGAGAGGAAGAAGCATGTACTTGCAAGGAGAGACAGTTTAGACAGTGACAAAAACAGGGACCCTAACATAAACTGCTACTGTGGCTTACAGTGGCAGATACTGGAGACAGATATTTATATGATACAGTAGCTTGCAAAGGGCAAGACATCACACACACATTGTTATGTTGTGTGCTTTACAGTTACAATCCACATTACTTTCATAATGTCCAGCAAATATAGGGGGAAAAGAGTAGGAGCAGTGCAGGGATGTGTTAGCAAAGTGGTAGTCTAAAGACTGGCTGCAGCCATGGTTACTACAGAGTGGGCAATAAACTATGATAATCCTTTTCCTCCAGAGAAGGCTGTTTGTGAAAGTGACAAAAAACCTCCTCCACCTCCAGGAGTATTAATAGACCATGTTAAAAACACTGAAGATCACAACTAGTATCATTCCAGTGTTGAGGCCATAACAGATGAAGGTGTAGCAGATCAAAACTCCAGCATCCTCCTCTTCTTGAGATACAGCTGAATCTGAGAGAGAGAGAGAGAGAGACAGACAGAGATGATGACATGGCCAAAAAATTAGCTTAAAGGGATAGTAATGTTTCCCAATAAAAGCAGTTCCAATTAATCTTCATAGTATTTGGACCACAGAGATTGTTATTTCAATACTGTCAGAGTTGTAGTTCAAGAGTAATTGAATGATAAAGTATCCCCCTTTCGCCCCTTCTACTGATGAAACACTGCTCACCTCAGAGCAGCAAGACTGTCTGGATGGATCGCACAGAGAGACAATCTTCATTGAGCATGAGGAAAAACCTCTCAAGTGGGGTAGGGATAGTCCCTTGCTGTGAGCTGTCTGGTCAAGTGACCATATTCTACATCTGAGGTGAGCAGTGTTACACTAGGTAATAGGGGCGGGAGGGGGACACTATCATTCAATTACTCTTGAACTACATCTCTAACTGTACTGATATGACACTCTCCATGACCCAAATACTATGAAGATTAATTGGAGCAGCTGTTTTTGTGAAACATTACTATACCTTTAAAGGAAAATAATCAACATTCCACCACTGAAAATAAGAACTATGCCTGTTTGTAAACTGTTTGAGAAATCAAATGGAAAGCCTGACTATAGACATGCAAAGATGCCTAAAATACACAATAATCCTGTCAGTCATCATCATCACCACTTTCAATTCATACCCGCACTCATTCATACCCGCGCCCAGCCACACAATCTATTGGTGAGTAATAAGAAACACGGGTCATCAACATCTACAACCCTAGCTATGATGAGTGCTTCTGCTGCTGTTCGAAGTGTAGCACCTTTGACACCTACCAGTACATTTGCAAGATCAATCTCCTGTAGTAGTAGCCCTTCAAGAACTCATATGATTATAATATAGAGATACTCTACTTATAATCCAAACGATAAACATGTTGCTATTTGTTCTCTGTGTAAGAAGCATATGGGCAAGGGGGAAGCAGGATCACACCTAGGTACATCTTATTGAGATCCCACCTGAAGCACAGTCACAGGTCTGGTTGTGAGACATACCATCAACATCTCCAGAGGTGTCACAACTAGCAGCAGCACTTCTATAAGTCCCCGGGGCACATAACAGTACTGCTGTAGATGTGGAAGCGCCAAGATATAATTTATTAGCCCATTGCTTCTGCCATTGTTGTGCAAATGCAAAACAGAGAAGTACGCCTCTGAGCTTGTTGGAGGAGATTTCAAGAGACAGAGTGCCCACACCTGCCACAGCCACCACTAACACCTTCACTACCACAAGTCATGTTGTTAAAGCAATAAGGTTACACAGTTCTTCCACTACATACTTCCATCCCATACTTACTGGGGGGATGACTAGCTGTTTTTTTGTTGAAAACAGGTGTTTTAAAGAACTGATGTCATGGGTTGCATCCTATTGGCACATCTCAAGCCGAAGTTATTGATCAATGATGCCTGTGATAGAGTTGTACAAGCAGGGGGTTAGTGTTGAGGACAAATGACAAAGGGTCTCATCCTTCTAACAATGATTTCTGTATACCTCTGCCTGTTCACAACTTTTACTTTCAGCTGTTGATTTCTTCACTTCAGCCCTCTGTAACAAAAGTACTGAGGCGAGAAATATTATAGACATAGAAAGCATACGGGAAAAAATGGCAAAGTTCTCACAGGAAATGCATTGGTGCTAGTAAGAAGGTGGATATTTTATGCAGGAAATTGCTAATTTTCTGTGAAAATGCCAGGGGAAAACATTTTACTTTAACCCCACACACACAATGTGTTTGAGACGTTTGTAGCATTCAAGAGGTTAAAATCCCCATTTAAATCATGCAAATGTATGCAATTTTGATTTGTCCTTTATGGAGGCAGTTGGTTTAATCCAGATTTGTTCCAAAGTACATCTAGAACCTTACTGAGCACACAGTGAGTAAATGAAGTGCACCATAGGGGTCCCACTAAACATTCCCCAAATTTCTATTTCATATAATTGTTACTTTAACCACTTGGGTGCTAGTGAGGTCTAGTTTGCATTGCTTTGCAGTTGTTAGGCGTCCGGTTCTTTGTTTATCCCAGTCAGGCTTTGCCAACGATCTGAACTTAGTCCATGTGGCTAAAACATTAACATAAAAACATACCATACAAAATGAGCAACTGAAAAAGTAGACACTGAAACATTATAACCTTGGTGAAGATATGGAGAATTTCAATATAGGGGTATATGAGATGTAATCACAGGGGTCAAATGCCGAAGACAACTTAATGCATGGTTTCAGGTCCGGTTCTTCACCATATCAACAAACCGGACCCTTCTGTACCCATAGTACATCTCCTTCCAGCCTACAGAGTGCACACAGAGATTTTCCATTGAGAACTGATTGGCAGTTCTCTGCACTTGCCGGAGACCTGGGCTGAGATGAAACAGCCCGCTCTGGTCTTCTGCATAAAGGCTGGGGGGAATCAGAAAGCTCGTGCCATTTATATATGGCACTACGGCATACAGCTCACTCTTTAGTGACATTTATAAATGGCACAAGGGACATGAAGGGGGTTAATGAAGAATGTTTTACATTCATTTCCAGAGAAGCAACATAAGTATGTTTTGCGTATGAACAAATATACCCATATTAGAAAACAAAAACATATTGCACTTGCTATATCCATTCTGGTTGTTCTCCTCTTTAAAGTACTTTATATGAGCAAAACAAATAACCTGAATACTTCTCAGACTGAGAAGCAATTGAGCTATTTTTGGCCAAGTCATTGTAAACACCAGAGTTAATTAAATCATTTGCCATTTAGTTTGTAGACCATTTCACAGATCCATTTAGCTGCTTATCTCTCCATTTCAGAAGATTAACTAAAAACAATAAGTTATTGATGGTCAGGAGGAGAGGAAGAGAGAAGAACAACAAGTAGAAGGGGAAATGAGTTAGTTCAGTTTAAAATGGAGCTATTATACAAATAATATTGGCACCCAATATATTCGTAACCTAGCGATTTGCAAATCCTTACTGTTTTTAAAGTCAATACGTCCGCATTTTTGATGATACGCCACTTCTTTCTAAGGCATCGGACTGCACAGAGCTTACAAGGGAAGCTCTATGCACCTACACATTCAGGAACTTCCAGTTACCTTAAGGTAACCAACTAGCGACACCACCAGTGCTGGCAGTAAATGGGACAGACAGCGCTGTCATTTCCTGTAAGATGTCTGCGCTGTTTGTCCTCTCGTTCCTGCTGAAGAAGAGGTGAATCAGCATTAACGCGGACCTATTGAATTTAAAAACAGTAAGGATTTGCAAATCACTAAGTTACAAATATATTGGGTGCCAATATTATTTGTATGATAGCTCCACTTTTAGTAACACACACTAAAATATTAAATAAGTTAAAATAATGTTAAATATCACAAACTTACAGCTAGTATAAATTTTATTCAGTCGTCATTATATCACTAAAATGTAATCCTAAACTTGCTTTTTAACATGTAAAATTGCTGTTCAGAGAGCAAATATTTAATATTTAGGCTTTTTTATTGCATATTGTATAAAAGGTAAATAAGTTAAGAAAAACTGTTCTCTTGTCTCAGCCATGCACAAATAATTCTGACCAATTTATGAGAGCCCTGAAAAAGGCTGGAATAGCTTCGCCCTCGAAGAATATGTAAGAATAGATTTTAGACCTCAGTAAACAGAGACTATTTACTGATGCTATCATGAGGTACAAAGTAATACAGTGTATATAACCCCAGTTTATTTTTAGGTGTTAGTGTTCCTTTAAGGTTAAAAATGGAATTCCTACAGGAGGCAGTATAGAGACAGTTGGAGACCTAAGACGTTACAGAGAGAAATCTAAAGATTGTTTATGATTCTCAAAAAGATGGTAGCAAAAGTCATAACAGTTTGTTGGTTCTAGAGTATACATTATGTATCACCGCCAAAATAATAATAGAGACACAGTTTGCTGACATAATAGTTTGTGTTTGCCAAGAGAAAAGGTTCATGGAGAAAAAAATGAAGGATAAGGGACAAAGTCTCATGGGTGCCAAATGTAAGCCAAGATTCCATTCCAAATGAGTAGGGAATATGTTTTTTTTTAACTGGGAAATAACTGAATTTATACTACTCCAATGACACACTAGTGTACTACTATTCCCCCCCCCCCATTTCTGAACTGGCTGTGAGCACATTGAAATCAATATGTTCTAAATGGTCTGGCAATGGAGGGGTTAAAATTTAAATATTCATTATAATAAAACCCATATTGCCAAAGTACATTTTTGGCAGGGGGAGATAACATTACCCCGCCCCCATCTCTCCATCTTGAATAGATCAGGATGGAGAATGTTAAAAAAATGAAGGGAGTCCTGTTCCTCTCAAACACCTGTTTTTATTTAAAGGGGAACACTTTTTGTTTCCTACTTTAACAAATTAAAGGATTGGTAATTAGGGGTGGGCGAAAAGTGTGAAAAAATTCCAGCGAAAAATTTAGCGAAACTGTGAGGACTTTGCTTTTCCCGCGAAAACTTTTGCCTTTCCGCCTATGCAATAATGTCCTCCTTTTCACCTATTTTAAAACATTTTTTGCCTATATTTCCAAAAGGTACTACACTTTCTACAGTAATATTACTTCTGAGGGCTGAAGTTTAGAAATAAGTGGCTGAAAGTCAAACTTGTTAGTCCTACAGCAACAGATGCCTTGAAAAATGCATTTGTCCTTTGCCCACAACACTAACTTCCTGCTTAAGTGACACTGGCAGATATTCATGATGTCAAGTAATAAAAAAAAATAAAATACAACCTACAATGTGGCAGATGTGTATGATAGTTGTGGTGGTGGTGGGGGAGTGGCATGGTGTGATTTGTGTATGTATTTTTACCATTGTCACATGCTATCCTCCTTCTCAGATTATTGACACACACATAATTTAGCAGTGGACTGGTCCCAAGTGTGGAAAATAGTGGCAACCCTTCTTCACATCCCTCACACTAAAAACCCTCTCAGACTCAACCCTTGCTGGAGGACAACTGAGGCTGAGGCAGTATGTATCATGCTAGCCACACACACTGCTTTGCTTGCCAGTAATCCATGGGGTCATTGTTTCTGCCTAAAACATAGATATCCTGCAAGTATGCAGAAACCATCTCACATGCATTAGGACCACTTCTAGGAGCTACATGGTGTTCCTGTGTGTCAGTTACCAACCCATACCCAGGAAGCAAGTCCCAAAGAGATGTGCCGCCGCCGCCACCACCACCACTACTAATGATAGGTTTTTGCTGCCTCTGCTAACACCCATGAATTGCACTGTGCTCCAAATGGCATAGTCTCTTTGATGACGTAGCTGCTTCTGCTGGTTCAAATGCTTTGCTGACTTCCTTTTCACTATACTGCCTAGATGTTTGTTGTGCCCTCACTTTCTCCCTCTCATCCTCCACAATGCAACCCTCCACTCGATCAATAAGCATGTCACGATATTCCTTGACAGAATCTGATTCCTCAGAGAGTTGCTGCTGACTCCTTGTTGTGACAAACCACTGATGGCCCTTTGGCAGAAATTCTGAAATTTTGTGTTTAAAGCGGGGGCAAGAAAAGTGGCAAGAATGTATTCCTCATTGCTTTTAATGGACACTATTCGAGGATCTTGTTCAAAGCACTCTAACATGTCCTATACCAGCTGGTGCATGTCTGTGTTGTCATTCTGGTAAGAATTCTCAGCCATGTTCCTCATTTTTTTCTGCATTAAAAATATCAGTGGTAGAATTTCACTAATCCCTGCCCCAATGTGACTCACCAGCATAGTTGCCTCCTGAAAGAGTTTCAGCAGCTCACATACACATCACATTACAACATCTTGGCAACCTTGCCATTCCAAAGGCATTCTTTGGGATTGTTTTTGTGAAGTTTTTGTCTCCTTCCTAGAAACTCAGTCAATGTGGATTGGCAGGACATGGCAGAAGAACCCTGAAACTTTATTGCTTTAACATTACTAGAGGAGGTGGTGGCGGTAGATGAAGCATGTGTGGGCAGTCTATGACTCTTGCCATCTCCTACAGCAAAGCCAGAGTCATCATACTCCTCTGCAGCAGGAGCCATAGGTGTTATTTGGACTGAACTAACTGTTAGCACTGGCAGTAGCACACTATCTGACACATAAATAACGTCACTACTTCTTTTTTCTGCCCTAGAGCCCTGGGAACATTTTAAAGTGCTTCTGCTGCTGCTAGTTATGGCACTTTTGGCCTGCTGACAGTGTGTCTCCCAGTCAGACCTGTGGTTGTGCTTCAGGTGGGATCTCATAGAGGAGGTGCCTAGGTGTGAGCCTGCTTTCCCCCTGCTCACGGACTTTTTGCATAGACAACAGATAGCAACATGCTTAGCTTGAGGATCTTGAATGAAGTATCTCCATACTGTGGACTTCATGGAATGAGGGGTTCCTGAGGTGGTGGTGCTGCTGCTGCTGCTAGTACTACCACTACTGGGGCTAGATGTTGATGCAATTCTACTGCCACTACTACTAGGTGTCAAAGGTGCAGCACTTACAGCAGCAGCAGCAGAGGCACTTGTCATATTTAACATTGTGAATATTAACATGTGTTGTTGTTGCTGGGTACTCAAAACAGGTGTGTGTGGCTGAGTGGGACTTGGACTTTGAAGAGGCTATGATGCTGATGATGACTGATAAGGTGCTTTTTGACATCTGTGCTTGCCCAGGGTCAGACTTTCCAATGGCTTTCTCAAACAGTTTATAGACAGGCACAGTGCTCCTTAAAAGTGGTGGAAGATTCAGACTTTGACTTTCTGCTAACCTTATAGCACTGTCACCATCCTCACTCTCAACTTCATCTGTATCTGAACAAGACAAGGATGCTGGAGGGATATAGTCTAGATCTGCATCATCATCATCAGTCATCATTAGGTCATCCTCAGCAGCATCAGCATCAACTGCCACTTCTTGCCCAGTTTGCCCACTACTACCCTTATATTCCCCTAAGCTTTTGGAGGTCTCAAACAATTTCTTACTTTTACTGTAACAAAGTTCACTAGTACTACTACTTTGAGGATGGGTGTTTTGGTGCTTGTTTGTCTCACTATCAGATACAACAGGCACTTCAGTTGCTACACCTTCCTCTATTATGCTATTGCCAGCATCATGAACACTTGAATGCGACTTGTTGTCGTCTTCAGTGTTCTTATTATTTTCTTCTTTATTTCTACTGGCACTGGTGGTGGTGGAACTAGTTTTGCTGAGACCTTGACAAACTGCATCCTCCCTTGGAGTAGAGGGATCATCATCATCACTGATTGCACATGCTGCAGCAACCATTGCTGCAGTCAGTTTTTGAACTACTACTTTATTCTCACGTCCCTGCACCCCTCCCCCTTCCCCTTCCCTACCCCTTACGCGTTTGCTGTACGGGTACACAACAAAACTGATGGAGCTGTATGATGCCTTTCCTAAGCCCAGTCAGCTGTCACTGTCACCTAATATATTTAATTCTTTATTCTTTTTTATTTATTTATTTTTTTTTTTTAAGTTGTCCACCCTGTTGTCTTATCACAGTGTGTCCAAAAAAAAAATTCTAACTGAAAAACGAAATCAACAAAGTCTTTCCCCAGACTTCCCCACCCAGCACAGAGACAATTGCAGCAAGATCAGCAAGCAAATAGATCCCTAGCTGCTTGTGTCTTGCCAGTCAGTCATATGGAATTTTTGAGTATTTGGGGTCAACCTCCTTCCTCCCTTCTTCTCCCCAGAGTGCCTCACTGACTCTCCTAATAAACACTTACACAGAACAAATGTCCTACTAAAAGATTCCCTAAACTAAACTTCAATTCCCCTCTCTGTCTTGTCTAGCTCAAACAAGGTACTGCTCTCTCCTCTCACAAACACAAAATGGCAAGCTGTGAGAGCCTGACCAGCCTTTTATATCGATTTCAATGGGCGGGAAAGGTGGGAAAAAGTGGAAAATCTGCACTTTTCTCAGGAAATTATTCACTAAGCGGAAAGTGCCATTATTCGCCAATTTCAGTTTGAGGTGAAAATTTTTGCCCATCCCTATTAGTAATACCCAAAATAAACTTTATTCTATATGTTAGATTTTACAAAATTAAAGAATTTATAAAAAGTCCTATCTCTCAAACTGTTATGGTTTGAGAGATATCTTTCACTAAAGTTACCCTTCTCCTGATGTCAGCTGTAAAGCTGACAGAAGGAGATCCGTGTCTGTCGACATGAGGAGACTCTTCAGCAGAGCCGCAATAGCGTTATTTAAAAATAATTACTTCTTTGGAAAAGACTAAAAAGTGTGCTTGCAAACCAGGCACACTTTGTAGACTGTTCCAAAGAAGTATTTACTTTTAAATCACACTATTGTGGCTCTGCTGGCGGGCAAAGGGTGCTCACACTAAATGCTGATTTGATTTAGATTTTTCTTCTGTTCACTCACTATGGATTTTGTTAATTGATAAAAAATAAACTATTAACATGTCTATTTTTGAAAGCATTCTTACTTGACAGCATTTTTTAACACCTGCCTAAGACTTTTACACAGTACTATATATATATATTATATATATATATATGAAAGCCAAGAATGTAATCAATGTGGATCCCCTTATTTAATCATACACTGGCCCAGTACAATTTTAAATAAAAATGATTGACATAAAGTTGGCATCGCCTAAATCAACCTGAGAAATACCTAAGAGAGTATGTAAAAAGAAAATAGCAACAACAATGATTAATATAGGGTCTGGACTGAGGCCTCCATATTGATCAGTAGTGAGATAGGAAGGGGTCCAGTATCCCTTCTACTCCTTAGTGGATTTCCCATATTGATTTAATGAAATTTGTGAAAGTGACCCTGTGACCACACACACACATATACATATAAACACAGTTTAAAGTTTTTGCATAAAGAACATGGAGATGTCTTACGATATGCAACACATTATTGCCTTCAATTCCCTGAAACATCCAGAGTCAAATTAATTTAAGTAATACTAATCTCAGAAAGGGAAATATGGTTATATACACATAATTACACTGTAATCCAAGCTATCATCTGTAAAAATTCTCTGTTATCTGAGGTCAAAAATTTAATCCGACCCCATTAGTACACTGTCTTGATTAGGGCTTTCAGATTGTGCAGTTTTGTCTATAACCATGTCATAAATAATAGAAAAGGTTTTATGAATACAAAAACAGTGAGTAATAATCTCAGCTCACATTAAATGAATTAATTCCTTTGTGTAATTGAAAATGGAACAAACAAATTAGTGCTAAATTGCTCATCGGGGGGAGACTTCCTCTAAAAAAAAAAAATTTGCCTCCATACCTGACATTTTCTTTAGTAAGTTGAGGTTGTTGAAATGGCTACATTTAACAATCAGGAGCTTTTACAAAAGAATTCAGACCCCTGACCAATTCCTCTATATTACTGAAATACAAAAGGTACTTTGTAATTTAATTGTGCATATAAATATATATATATATATATATATATACATTCCAGCAGTGAAAAACCATCTCATGTGCCAGACCCAACATAGACATGCTCTAGTAAATGACACATTAAGATGTACAACGTTTTGCTGTCATGCATGGCCAAAGAACAATGTGTTGAGAGCAAAGAAGTCTATGTTGAGTATAACAGTAGGTCCAAAACTTTAGCTCATATCTTTGTATTTTTTCCTTCCTCCCAAGGAAATAATTATGTTTTTTCATTATTGTTGTTTTCAAAATAAATAGTAGACTTTACTGCAATATTTTCAGTGCAAACAATATAGAATGAATTGATCATAGAGAAGGTGCATATCTTTTATACTGAATATGTTAGTGTGCACAAGATAGATAACCAATCCATGTTTGACCTGCTGGATCAATTATTTAATTTTTCTAAAGTGTTCCTTAAACCTCAAGTCTAAATATATCTCAGACAGCAGTGTTTTAAATATTACAAGTCCTTGGCCTACATTGTTGAGATTCGGCATATCAATTACATTAATGATTTTGTTCAAACACACTTATTGGTACACTTATAGTATTAATTAGGTTAAGTGCTGAGGGAGCTCTACAGGTCATGTACCATTATATGACATAACTTTAAATTGTCTTAGATTTTTATATTAAATAATTGCATTACATTTCCTCCAAATGTAATTCACCTTCCTGTCTGAAAGGGCATTGCATGCAGTTGATAGTCTTTTCTCAGTAGTACTAGCCCCTTTACTTATGTTTCACTCTGACAAATGAAAGAGGACTTCAGTCACATGTTTAAAATGTGACATGGCTGTCAACAGTTTTAATGCATAAATATATTTGCTAATTATGTCACACTTTTACATGCATGCACCTGTGTTTATTTCATTGTTAAGGTCACAGTAAGAATGTAGTCTCAAGGACAAATAATCATTGAACCTGTTGAGTAACAGAGAGGTGCTTGGACATGATCATTTAAGTTCCTGAAAGTGCATATAAAGTATGGCATTCACAAAATGTTTAAAAAATCTGAGTTGAAATTAAATAAATCCTGTTGTTACATTTTTTTCTTAAAGCGGAACTACCACCTATTTTAAACTTTATGTCAAATAATTCTCAATCTGGCGACTAGCTGCTCAGTAGTGCTAGTCACCAGAATAATTACCTGGTTAAATAGAATGATACCCTGCTCCGGGACTGACAGGCAGTAGAGAGTGCAGACATCTTTCCATAGTGACGTCTGCTCCCTGCAACGTCAGTCCCTTTTGGAGCTGAACAGCTCCCAGCAACGCCTCCTAGAGCCAGCTGAGACTGACAGCGCAGGCGCTCAGACATCACTATGGAAAGATGTCTGTGCTCTCTACTGCCTGTCAGCCCCAGAGCAGTGTATAATTCTCATTAACCAGGTAATAATTCTGGCGACTAGCACTACTGAGCAGCTAGTCACCAGATGGGGAATTATTTGACATAAAGTTTAAAATAGGTGGTAGTTCCGCCTTAAACCTGGATTTATCAAGAGAGGAGAAAATTCTGTAGCCGTCTCCAACTACAACGTTATTTTCTAGAACGAAGGGCCTTCTGCTTTGATGACCTCTAATGCATTCAAGGGGTTAAAATCCCTATTTAAGCCAATTAAATTTGGGAAATCTTATTTTTTCATTATGGTAGAGTATGATTCCCTCACAATTACTATGCTAACTTGAGACAGATTTACCAAGAACATTAAGGTAAACCAACTACATGCTGGAGGGTTTAATAAAAAAAAAATCTAATTGATTTAAATAGGGCTTTTAACCCTTGAATTCTAGCAAGATATCCAATGCATTAAGAAATGAATATACTTCTTCAGCTGAATTTCATGAACTTAGAGCTTAAAAGATGAAATAGTTTATATAGTAAAGTCCTACATTATAGTGAAATGTGATCATCCATAAGTAACAGATGTACATGGCAGACTACAGTACTTCCATTGTTATTTAACATCCATAAAATGGCTCCATGAAAGCAATTTACTGTGATCTTGTCACAACATCAACATATATATAAGGGATGTCAACTCTTCCTCAAGGGCTGTATATAGGCAAGGTTTTAACCTTTTGAGTGCCAGAGAGACATCTCCTTGGCACTGAAACGGTTAAGGACTTCTATGCTCGAGCATGCTTAAGATGATTTAATTAGTGGTTCATTCATTTTGACTACCCCACTTTAATTCTGTCATGTATATGGCCCATGAGGATAGTCCGTGCAGCATTGATACATCTTATATAATAATACGCCAGATGCATGTTTGTCCGATGTAGTCATGAGCAGTAGAGAGTGCCCAAACACAGCTAACGCAGGCCAGAGATGCAGTCATGCACAGTAAACACTGCAGGCTAGACATGCACAGTAGAGACTGCTCGAATGCAGCAAAAGCAGGAAGCCATTTGTACATGCTGTCACCCACTTTGGCCCATGTACTCAGGCTTTTACACTAGTATTTTATAAATACAGAATAATGCTTTGTGACATGAACACCATGAGTTGTGTGTAAATACTCAAAGAACAGGTTAAATCCAAGCAATGAGTCATTTATAGAGGGTAATTGTTCCTGTGACTGCATCATACCTATGAACAAAGTCTTTGTGTATTCAAATGACCACTTTGTGGGAGTGGTCAATATAAATAATAGATGTTCTATGGCAAATCATCTGTGCTGTATGGGACAGGTACAGAATCTTATTCATTCAAATGGGGTGCATGGGCGTCCGCAGGGGGGGGGGCAAGGGGGATTTTCATCTTGCAGTTTAAAACATGAGCATGGCCTGTAGCCCTCGCTCGCACTCTGAAGCACCGCTCCTTCAGCTGCCCGCGGCGATCACCTCTCCTCTCCCCTCCACGACGCGACGCCCGTCACGCACAGTTGGCAGCCAATGAGAGAGGGGAATCCAACTCTCCTCTCTCATTAGCTGCAGTACAGACCGCACTGCAGCCAATCAGAGAGGAGAGTTGGATACCCCTCTCTCATTGGCTGCCAACTGTGTGTGACGGGCATTGCGGACGGGAGAGGTGATCGCCGCGGGCAGCTGAAGGAGCGGTGCTGCAGAGAGCGAGCGAGAACTACAGTCAGACCCCACTCAGAAGGAGACCTGGTGGACTGCATTCAAGGGAAGGCTGGGTGCACATCATCTGAGGCTGAGCCAAGGAGGTAAAGGAAGGTCATGGTGTGACTGAGGTCTGCCAGGCCCTGGGGTAAGGTGGGCGAGATATAGTGCAGTTTTCCTGCCCCAAAATTGTTTCCCTTTGACTTTATTTATATGGTCCTTTGTTTTTACCATGTGAAGCTTATGGGGGCAACGTGAGTGCAAAATAGAAGCTGATGGGGCAAGTTATAAGCTGATGGGGGCAATGTGAGAGCAAGCTGGAGCTGATGGGGGCAAGTTGGAGCAAGTTGAAGCTGATGGGGGCAAGTTGGAGCTCATGGGGTAATGTGAGGGCAAGTTGGAGTTGATGGGGGAAAGTTGGAGCAAGTTGAAGCTGATGGGGGCAAATTGGAGCTGATGGGGCAATGTGAGGGCAAGTTGGAGCTGATGGAGCAATGTGAGAGCAAGTTGGAGCTAATGGGGGCAAGTTGAAGCTGATGGGGGCAATGTGAGGGCAAGTTGGAGCTGATGGGGGCAAGTTGGAGCTAGTTGAAGCTGATGGGGGCAGGTTGGAGCTGATGGGGGCAATGTGAGGGCAAGTTGGAGCTGATGGAGCAATGTGAGGGCAAATTGGAGCTGATGGGGGCAAGTTGGAGCAAGTTGAAGCTGATGGGGTCAAGTTGGAGCTGATGGGGCAATGTGAGGGCAAGTTGGAGCTGATGGAGCAATGTGAGGGCAAGTTGGAGCTGATGGGGGCAAGTTGGAGCAAGTTGAAGCTGATGGGGGCAAGTTGGAGCTGATGGGGCAATGTGAGGGCAAGTTGGAGCTGATGGGGGCAAGTTGGAGCAAGTTGCAGCTGATCTTGGCAAGTTGGAGCTGATTGGGCAATGTGAGGGCAAGTTGGAGCTGATGGAGCAATGTGAGGGCAAGTTGGAGCTGATGGGGGCAAGTTGGAGCAAGTTGAAGCTGATGGGGGCAAGTTGGAGCTGATGGGGCAATGTGAGGGCAAGTTGGAGCTGATGGAGCAATGTGAGGGCAAGTTGGAGCTGATGGGGGCAAGTTGAAGCTAACGGGGGCAATGTGAGGGCAAGTTGGAGCTGATGGGGGCAAGTTGGAGCTAGTTGAAGCTGATGGGTCAAGTTGGAGCTGATGGGGGCAATGTGAGGGCAAGTTGGAGCTGATGGGGGCAAGTTGTAGCTGATGGGGGCAAGTTGGAGCAAGTTGAAGCTGATGGGAGCAAGTTGGAGCTGATGGGGGCAATGTGAGGGCAAGTTGGAGCTGATGGGGGCAAGTTGGAGCAAGTTGAAGCTGATGGGGGCAATTTTTTATAATTCAGTTATAGTGCCTTGATCATGGGTGTATGACTAGTGTGGTGCATTGAATAGTGTTAACATTAAAAAAAAAAGATTAGAAATTGCAACACTCAGACAATGGCAACTTGATTCTTCTATTAAAGGGGAACTACCACCCAGCAATAACTTTACATTAATTAATTCTTCATCCGGCTCCAAAAGGGACTGACAGCGCAGGCGCACGGACGTCACTATGATGAGATGTCCATGCTTCCTGCTACTGTGAGCCTCCGAAAAACTGGAAAATCTTTGAAACTAGGTAATATTTCTGGCGACTAGCGCTACTAAGCAGCTAGTCGCCAGATGAAGAATTAATTAAAGTTATTGCGGGGTGGTAGTTCCCCTTTAAGCTTTTGTATTAGGTTTCTCAACCCTTTGCATGCCTGAGCTTTATGTGATGACTATTCCCCTCCCCTTCATGAAATTGTGAAAAAAGGACAGAGTATAGATGTCATTAAAATTATGCCCCCCCTGGAAAAATTTCTGCGGACGCCCATGATGGGGTGTGTGACCACTTTAACACTATAGTAAAGCATTACATTGGAAACTTTGATTTGTCACCTTCAGTCCAGTTGGTGTGGCCTACAATTGCTCCACTTCACGTTTACACATAAAGCCCGATAGCATGATGGGAAATGTGCAACAGTTTGGTATAACAGGAGATACAGTAACACAAGCTACAACTGTTTAGGTTTCACAGTCCTAATAAGCTGTTAACATCTCTTGACATGGGTCCACTTATAAAGGGCTCAACCTCTTTGAGCAGTTTAAGCATGACTAAATAATTAATGCAGAGAGATACAGTGTACTTTTATAAATGCCTCTTCTCCTCCCCATTCATTACTAGGGCTTCTCTCATTACACACTTCATTCATGCTTGCTGGACTTAAGGAAGAATCTTGTCATCATCAATATCTATTAAATGCATCATTTTATTGACATACCATTCATGTGTTCCAGAACCAAGCGACTGCAAGGATAAACAATTTCATAATTTAAAATTTAGAGCTAATTGAACAAGACATTTAATTTAATTGTTTAATTAATGACAGCTTGGGTTACTTTTACACATTAAGACATCATTTTTTTATGATGAAACAATTTTCAGAAAAGAGGAATAGCAGAGCAAGAGGATATAATCTAAAGTTAGTTGGTGAAAAACTCAGAAGTACCACTTTAAGAAAAGAATGATAGTGTTGGTAGGGGTTAATACTGTAAGGGAATTAAAAATTCCATTCAAGAATATGTTTCTATTTTTTCAGAAATTGTTTAAATTAGCAACCTATTTAGATATAGAAATACACTACAAATGGCATAAGCATGTACAATGCCATTCTAAGAAATCCAGTCCTCAACATCTCATTCCCATCCCATCCATGATTCTGCAATATTGAAACAACTAGTGTAAAAGCCCGTGTACACGGGCCAAGGTCCGGGTGATGTTAAGAGGCCGGTCCTGCTCTGCGTCCTGCCGCCGACGCATTCATGCACTGTAGAGACTGCCTGAAAGTACAGAATGCTCCCAGCACAGAACTCCTAGCATTCTGTGCATTCAGGCAGTCTCTACTGTGCATGACGGTTTCTGACAAACATCCTATGAATTATTATATAGGATAAGCATAGGTATTATTCATGGAAGTGCCTGAAGATAGCCATCATTTTACACTGTAGTGTACATTCCCAACATGAAGGCACTGATCCTCTTTACATGGTACATATCCAGACAGGCACACACCAAGGATAATGTACTTGAGAAACTGAGCAATTCTGAGGCAAAGTAACTACACCATACAGGACAAATAAAAATTCCAGCGTATTTGTATGGGGCTTTTAACCTCTTGAATGCTACAAAGAATACCACTTATATTTATAGGGATTTTAAAAGTTGATATTTCTCCCCTTTGGTGCATTTGGTTTTCCTCAGAATTGCTCCAGTTCACTAAAGTTCATCTTCCTCACTGACAAGTACATATCAACACAATCACACAAACCCATATCAACACACCCATGAATGAAAAAACTAGCTGACATTCACTTAATAGTTATTGTTGAAGCAATATGTATGTATATTTGTATTTATATAGCACTAACAGGGGTACTAAGCACTTTACCATTTTCATTTACTATAGAAGGGGTACAATAAGTACAGCAGTTTAGTGGTTATACAGACAATTATCCTAATATGAACACTATGTAGACATATATTAGGATAGGAGGTCCCTACCCTGTAGATCTTAAACTGTAAGTACAGGAAGGGTGACATACAGATACAAGCAGGTATAGGAGGAAGTGCAAATATTGACATTTCTTAGATTTGGTTTACATATTAGTGTAGTGTTACATTTAAAAGTTGCTCTTTTAGCTTGGATTTGAGGTTGTTGAGGGTTGAGGCTTGTATATTCAGCCTTGTAGTGGGTTCTTCTTGCCAGGCAGTGTGATAGGCCAAGGGAAGATGCTACTCTGGCAATCACTTCAAGAAATAATCATTATGATTTGTGATATACACCTTCCTCAATCAACAGATGTTTTTACATACTCCTGCACATCTATTACTTTAGTACTGCTGTTAATACTGTGAAAGTCTCCATATGTTGATTGATGTAAAAAAAAACAAAAAAACATGGGTGCTATCTAGGATAGTCATGGTGACTGTAATGACTAGATATTCCATTGCATCATCTTGTAAAGTCCCACAGGTTTTACACCCAGCCTATTTTGCCTCATCCATGTCATGTTTGTTATTTACCCCTTTTCCAATTATTGTCATGATTCCACTTGTTTAGTATGAAGCCCTAATCCTAGCCTTTGATAAAATGGTCTGGTAACACATATAAGGTAGGATGGTAAAAGTTCTCCACTTGACCTACATACAGCGTTTGAAGTGGAGGACATATTTCTCCAACTCATCTTCACAGTCTGAAGTTAATCACTTGTGAATCAAGGGCTCTTCACTACTGTCCACACCACTGCCATTGTATGAGAACTTTCATGATCAACAGTGAGTATATCAAAAATGCAGGGAAATACACAGGTGAATTATTTTAATTATTTTTCACCCCTCTCTTCCTTTATTGTGACTCAGAAGCTTTGTGGTGAATTATCTAGACAATATATTTAATGTGTGTGTGGGTGTGTAAAGTTTATAACAGTTATGTTTGTATAATAAGCAGTATGTATAGAGTTTACGTGTAGTATGTGGAGAATGACTATAATGTTCATTTAGATGGGCAGTAAACGGGCAGTATATGCAGAATGATTCACAATAGTAAATGATAAGGTTGGCACCATTTTAGTATATCCTTTTAAATGCACTTCATTCTAGCACTTCCTTGTCATTTATAGTTGGATTCTAAATCTTGTGCAAAAATAACTAAGCATGTAATCCTCTATCCATATCTTCTTTCTCTTCAACCATGGCATATTAGATTCAAGTCCTCAAATATCATCACTTGCTACTGTACATTAACCCTTTGAGTGACAGAGGTATCCAATGCATTGCATACCTCTCTGCCATTCTAAGGGTTAAGACAGAGCAGATGCTGTGGCAGCACTTACAAACAGATAACATGAAGCGGCTTCTTCAGATCATTTTTTGCCTTAAAAATATCAAGGTGGATCAACTGGATCTAACAGGTCAGAGTCATTAGCCAAAAGCTGCATGAGTCTCTATTGAAACAGTAATTATCTTTCCTGATGCCAGAGCTTCTCGGGTTGTACTTTGACTCCTCATTTCAATTACAGTATTAGCCATAGTCCTAAGAGCCGTAAGAGTGGTATGGATTCCATTTTAGCATAGTATGTCTCCTGATGCTACATTTTTAGCTTTTTAAATGTTCTTGAATATTACCTTGATCCATTGCATTGCTGCACACATAGGAAGTTGTACTCCTAAATAAGCGTAATTTTCCAATTTAAACCTTGTTATCAAAACATCTGGATAGTCATAGAAAGAGAGAGCTGAAAAAGCTCACATATGTCTCATAGATGTATCTCCCGAATATCCAGAACCTGAAATTCAGCAGTTGTTATGGAAACTTCAACCTAACTGAGGTGAATCAGAAATGTGTTGTATCTCTCAATTACAAGAAGTAAAGCAAGACACAGTAAATTAAGGTTAGGACTTGCCAAAAATACTGTAGAGTGCCTGGATGTGGTGGTAAACTTAGAATACAATGGCCATATTATGCAACTAAAACCTTAAATGTAATACATTATTACATGCAGGTAATATGCTACAATATAAAGTGTTAATATTGAATAAATATGGATGTTCATCAACATTCTGTGTTTTTACTTTTACATTGCTATTTTGATGTGAACTATTAAATATTGCACCAAACTAGCTGTCAGATGTTACAAATTGCCAGAGGTCGTTGTTTACAGTTGTGGAGGGGGCATTGTTTGCAATCAAAACTTTTGAAAATGAAAGTGTATTCAACATATGCACTTTTGAGCTGTCCAAAGGTTCAATTGGTCTTACAAATGGTTAAGTCAGGACTTTTAATGATCGGTGCCTGACACACTGTCAAGTAGGGATGGGTGAAAATGTTTGCTTCAAACTGAAATCAGTGAAAAATGGCACTTTCTGCTTGGTGAAAAATTTTGTACGAAAACTGCAGTTTTTCCCGCTTTTTTTGCATAGATCATTGCATTGAAAACAGTGGGTAGAAACATTTTTCTCCACCACCCAAAAGTTTTCTACAGTCATGTAAAAGGCTGTCAGGCTATCACAGCATGCCATTTTGTGTTTGTAAGAGGAGAGAACAACTTGTTTTTGAGCTCGAGAAGCTAGGCAAATAAAGGGGAATTGAAGCTTAGTTTTTGTCACTGTTCACAGGAATAAACCAGGAGTCAGTACGGTAAAGTAAAACAATCTTTTATTAGAATAATCACAGTAATGTACGTAAACCGAAAACACATAGAGGGTGATTAAAGAGGCAAGCACTGTATCAGAAATAGCACTCCACCAATAGAGCCACCACACTGTCAGAGACTAGGCCTCAGCCCACTGGAGCCTTGAGGTAATTCGAAACGCCCAAAGGACTAGCACTGATTCAGCCTGCAGTTAGTCTAGGAGTCTGATAGAGCCCCAGGTCCGCACTAGGATGGGTGTCTTTGGAGCGGAGACCAGCACACGGAGGAAATAGACAGAGCCCCCTAGTCAGCATCAGAAAGGATAGTCAGACAAGCTGGGTCATACACGGAGCGGGTAGTCAGCCAGAGCCACAGGTCAGTGCCAGATAGGGTATCCACTGAAGCATTGATATGCTGGATGCACAGTGGACAGAGCCCCAGGCCAACACCAGAGTGGGTAGTCAGACAAGCCAGGTCATACACGGAGCGGGTAGTCAGCCAGAGCCACACGTCTAAGCCAAATCATAACGCACAAGGAGAATTGTCAGACAGAACCACAGGTCAACACCAGAATGGATGGACAGACAGGCCGGGTCATACACAGTTCAGGTAGCCAGCCAGAGCCACAGGTCCGCACCAGATTGGGTGTCCACTACACAATGTGAGCAGGCAAAAGAGTAGTCAGACAGAACCACAGGTCAGCACCAGAATGGATGGTCAGACAAGCCATGTCATACACAAAGCCCAAGGGAAACAGAACTGTATTGTACAACAACACAAGGACTCAGTCTGCCCTTTAAACCCCTCCTCAGGAAGTAAGTAGGAGGAGCAGCTCAGAGGGAGGAAGTAGGTAGGAGGAGACTACAGGAAACAAACACATAAAACAGAAGCCTGCTGCGTGCTTGAAGCCTCGCACCTGCAGATGACGCTGAAACCAAGGTAAGCTGTAACAGTTTTTAGGGAGACATTTAGGTAGGACATTTGTTCTCTGTAGTACGGGAGTCTGGGGGCACAATGGGGAGAAGAACGGAGGACCCAAAATTTGGTGTGACTGACTGGCAAGACGCACGCAGCTGGGGTCCAAATTGCTTGCTGATTTTACTTTTATTGTCTCTGTGCTGGGGAATTCTGGGGAAAGAAGTTGTTGATTTTGTTTTTAGTTATATATATTTTTTTTTGGACTAACTGTGATAAGATATGGTGGACAACTTAAAAACAATAAATAAAAAGTGTTAGTGAAAAAAACAACTGCAGCAATGGTTGCTGCAGCATGTGTAATAAATGATGATGATCCCTCTCCTCCCGGGGTGGATGCAGTGTGTCAAGGTCCCACCAATCTCATCATGCCAGTCCCCCAACACCACTGCCATACACATCTGCCACATTGTAGGTAGTACTTTATTTTTTTTAATCACTTGACATTATCATGAATATGTGTCAGTGTCACTTAATCAGGAAGTAAGTGTTGTGGGCAAAGGACAAAGGCATTCTGCATGCTAACACATTTTTCAAGGTATATGTTGCTGTAGAACTCAAAGCTTTGACTTCCAGCTGCTTATTTCTCCACTATAGCCCTCAGAAGAAGTAATATTGTGCTGGGAAATGTTGCACCATATTAAACATAGCAAAACATGTTTTGGAATAGGAAAAAATGTGTTGGAATAGGAGAAAAATGTGTTGAATACCGTATAATCTCGGGTATAATACGCAAAATTTTACCCGACTTCACCTTATGTGAAGTGGGGGGGTGTATTATACTCGAGAGTTTTTTATTTTAAAAAAATTAAGCCGGACAGAACCCTTCCCTCCCTCCCATGGCGCTATTCGATTCTAAAATGCCACTTACATTTTTAAAAAGACAAGTCCCCGCATTTTCAACATTATCAGGAAACATGTAAACAATGTGAATCTTCCCCTGCGGGCGGCGAACGCAAGCATGCCTTCAATTGGCTTTCAGGACCTACCGGCTCCAGCCAATGGTAATGCCCTGTGAGAATCTGAAGGTCCTCACAGGGCAGTACCATAGCTGGAAGGAAGAGGGCGGCGAATGGAAGCGTGCCACCCCCAGGGGAAGATTCACATTGTTTACATGTTTCCTGATAATGTTGAAAATGCGGTGACTTGTCTTTTGAAGAAAGTAAGTGGCATTTTAAAATCGGATAGCGCCGGGGGAGGGACGGAAGGGTTCTGGCAGGCTTAATTTTTTTTTCATAAGAGGGGAAAACAAGGGTGCGTATTATACATAGGCACTCTTGTTTTCCCCTAAAATCTTGGGTATAATATACACCTGCGTATTATACACAGGTGCGTATTATACCAGAGATTTTACGGTAGGTGAAAAATGTGTTAGAATAGGAGAATAACGTGATGGAATAGGCAAAAAATGTGCTGGAATAGGCAAAAAATGAGGAACATTTTGCACTAGAGAAAAAGAGAAAACTTTCAAGAATAAAGCAAAAACTCGTCCGTTTTTCACAAAACGTCATGCGGGAAAGTTCTCACTTTTTGCCCACCTCCTGTCAAGCACCGATCTTTAGCTTATCTGTGTTACAATTACTTGTCATTGACTGTCTGTCTTCTTCTATCTTCCTTTTTTTCTCTTATCTTCTTTCTTTCTCCTCCTCTCTTCCTTCTTCTCTCTTCATTCTTCACTCTTCTTTTTATTTCTCCTGTAAAAAAAGGGAGTCATAAATAAATATGCCATGAAAAGAACCCGCAGATCTATGCATAGTTTAAACCGTTGAGTTCCAAAGTGGTACATACTGCATTGGGATCAATAAAACTAAGTTTTGGGTATGTAATGGTTAAATCTTTTTCAACAGCTACTTTTTACAGCACTGTGTATACAACGTCATTTGCAGAATGTTTTAGGAACTTTGATAATCTTAGTGCTTCTAGTGTCTAGGACTGTTTAGAGCGTTATCTTTGTTTATAGAACATCCCCTACATGGTCAACAAGGCATTTTCTTTTTTTTTCTTTCATTTTTGATGTTGCACGCTTGGTGCTAACCTTTAGTAACATTATATTGATAGAGCAACTGAATACAAGTGGAAAATTTTAGGCCTAAATCACTCATTTTGAACCAAAATATAGAATTTTTACTAGAAGTAGAGAATAAGGTGTGACAAAGCTTTCTCACAAAAATGATACAAATGCTAATTTACAAAACAGAGAGAGAGAGAGAATTTATTTGCAAAACTAATGGTATGTAATATTTTATTAGTGCAAGCATATATATTTTATACTTTTATACTCTGCTATTTTTAGACTGGGTTTTCTAATGATTTAGATTGTTGCCAATCATATACTTTTTATATTTCTGTATAATTTATGATGTATGCATAATAAATATATACCTGCCTAAGTATATTTGAAACTCTTGCCCTTTTCTTTATTGTACTCACTATATTCTAAGGAATTGTGAGAGTTTTCTACATATACAAGATCATGGGTAGGTGAACTTGTACAAAGAGTAGGGAATAACTGCCCCCTGATCCTTCATAGTAAAGGTAACCTATTACAATACTGTAGAACATGCCCAAATTGCTAAACGTATGTCTCCATTATGGCTTTGATTCAAATATATGCCCCCATTATCATTGAAAACTGGCAAAAACTTCCTCAAGAAAAATATTTCCCTTCCCGCTTTCACCGCCGCTGTTCCATTCAGGGACGGATTTACATCTCAGGAGCCTGTAGGCACAGAAATCTGAAGCACCCCCCCCCATTGGCCATCTCCACTGGACACCTCCACAATGCTCCTAATCTCCACATTGCCCCCATCAGCTCCATATTGCCCTCACATTGCCCCATCAGCTCTACATTTCCCCCACCATCTCCATATTGTCCTCATAGTGCCCCCCATCAGCTACAACTTGCCCCCCATCAGCTCCATGTTACCCTCACATTGCCCTCCATCAGCTCCACATTTCCCCACCATCTCCAAATTGCCCCCCATCAGCTCCACATTGCACCCACAATCTCCAAATTGCTCCGCATCAGCTGTACATTGCCCCCCTTCGGCTCCAACTTGCCCCCACCATCTCCATGTTGCCCTCGCATTGCATCCCCCCCATTGTCTGTTTCCTTCCTCCCCCTGTTGTCCATTTCCTACCTCCCTAGCAGGAGATTTGTTGTCTGTGCCTCTTTTGGCCTAGTCCTGTAAGTGCTGGAGCTCCCGCGCGGTCTCCTATTCAGGAATGCAGAGCGCTGGGAGATGATATCATCTCCCAGCGCTCTGCATTCCTAAAGAGCCGACGAGGGAGCGCAGCACTTACAGGACTGTGCCAAAGGAGGCACAGACCTGTCCTGCCAGGGAGGTAGGAAATAGACAATGGGGGGTGCAATGTGAGGGTGACATGGAGTGGGTGCCGGCGCAGCCAGAAAGGTGGTTAGTTTTTGTTTGTTTTTTTAAATAAAGTAAAACAAACAAAAAAAAAAAGAATCCCAATTGGCAGGCGCCCCTCGGTGGCGTGCGCCTGTAGGCAGGTGCCTACTTTGCCTTATGGCAAATCCGGCCCTGGCTCCATTGTGAGGGATTTTGAACAAAGACTGCCTTTATATATGGGCAGTCTCTATTCAAAAGGACTCACGGCTATTGGCTGGGATATGTGCTTATGCAACTCTGGCACTCTACGGGTGAAATTGTGCATAGATCTTCGGGTTCTTTTCATGGCATATTTATTTATGGCTCTCTTTTTTTTTTACAGGTAGATGAAAAGAAGACAAGAATGAAGATGGACCTCAAGAAGAAAGAAAATGAAGAGAGAAGAAAGAAGATGTAGGAAGAAGATGACAGTAGTTGACAATGGTATTGAAGACCCCGCTGGACATCAGAATGGCAAGTACTTTGCAGGGGCTGTTGCTTTCTACCATAGTCAGGTTAACCCTATGAGTGCCAGTGAGGTAAGAATACCCCCAATGACACTCATGCGGTTAATTCTGCTAACATTGGACACAGTTCGGGATTGCTTCAGATGTATTGATATGGGCTTAGGACCACATATCAATACATTCACTGGGGACTTTTTTTTTTTAACACATTAATAGATGTGTCGGCACGTTTAAAGATGCATTAAGGGACTCTGCACCCAAAAAAACTGTGTGAAGATTTTCCCACGCATTTTACCGCTAACACAGTCAATTGAATTCCATATTACACCATTTGGAGTATGTTTCTATGGGGTCGAAATGCAGACAGGGGCTTTTTCTTACTGTGGACAACTGAATTGAGGCCTTTGTATGATGGCTTGAATACAAAAAAGCTAATTTTTTCAAGCAACTTTCTTTCCTGCATCCAACTTAGACCTGTGATATAACACAGAGTAGAAGTTCTACCTGCTGGGATTATTCGTGGTAAATCAAGGCAAAAAAAAAAAAAAAAAAAATATATATATATATATATATATATATATATATATATATATATACTTGAACACTGCTGTTGACTTCTTACATTTATTTTAACTTTGCAGGCCTTGGAAGAATTTTGTCAGTTGTTTGTATTATCTAAAATGTATTGTTATTGTTTTACTAACACCTCATACTAAAAAATTAATGTCCTGCAGAACACAGGTAATCTCAGTCATCAGATGAAACATTGTTTAATCAATTCTAGAGTAGAAGTAAGCAATATACAGTTATACTGCATATTCTGATATAATAAGATGGTGCATAGCTATATTCAGTAAAAATCATATACTGTATGTGTCTGCATAAACTGACAAGAAAAGTGTGATGCACATCAAATGACTAAAATCCTAGTCACAATCCTGCCGAGCAAGCTAGTGAATAGAATTCTAGAGAGGCAGAAATACTATTTATAGCTATAATGTGAAAATGAGTCATCCTCATGAGCCACTTAGATAATGCACTTTCTTAGAAAACCAATGGAAAAATTTTAATTCATGAAGACTCAAGGGCATTGCTTAATTTTCACTAGAACATGATAAAACATATGTAAAAATAATAAATAATTTATATATACTAGCACTAATAGTACAGCATTGCCCATGCATTAACAACCCGGCCTTGAAACACACACAGACACACGTGTTTGCAGCAGTGAGGTGTGCAACATATGGTCTTGAATGCAATGAATACATCTCCAGCATTGAAGGAGCGGAACTTTCTGCAGATTGCAAGGTATATGTTGTTTGGCAAGCTGAACTGATTGCAGTTGTGTCTGGCACTGAAATCAATGCTAAAGCCAACAAGAACACAAAGAAATGTGTAAAAGAAACATTATATTTATGTATTATACTATGTGATCATTCCCCGTTAACCCATGCAATGCTTGTGCTATGCTTCCCTGATGCTGCATTAAAGGAGGCTTATGACTGAGTAGCAATGCAGGAGTTAAGTGGATTGTTTGAGTAATGATGGAGGGTGCCTGGCAGAGGGTGATTTGGGCCATGTTGGAGTGTCTACAGAAAGACAGCTCATAGCGAGGCACCTTCACACTGCGTTGTAACGTGTGCAAGCCAGCATGGAGGGAAACTGGCGGCAGCTTTGCTACTGTAAGAATCACATATGACTATGCTCCCCTGGCCACTCCTGTCAAAATCACACACTATGGTTGGACCAATAGAACAGACAGTATAGAGGTAATTTACATAGCTCCCCCTTACTACGGCCCCTGGGGGGGGTCCATGGGTGCAGAATCTTGGTCACATGATGCTTCTTCTCATTATATATTTGGCCAGTGTGTCCTCACAGTTCTTACATATGGCTGTTAAACATGGGCACTAAATGCCAAAGCCGTACAAAAACTTAAAGGGATAGTAATGTTTCACAAAAACAGCAGCTCCAATTAATCTTCATAGTATATGAGCCATAGAGAGTGTTATTTCAGTTCTATCAGAGTTGTGGTTCACAAGTAATTGAATGATAAAGTTTCCCCCTCCCACCCCTTATACCTAGTGTAAACTATCTCTTCTCAGATGTGGAATCTGGTTGCTAGACCAGACAGCTCACAGCAGGGGACAATCATCTTACTAGAAGAACAATGAACACCCTGCCCCCATGACAAGTTTTTCAGGTTTTTCCCTTATCTTAATTGAAGATTCCCAGTTGGAACCATAAACCTATCTCTTCTGAAAACACTGTTCTATTTGATTTGCTGATATTGGAAACTGTCTTTATGCATTGATTTGTATGGCATGATGTTCATATTTTTTGTTTTTAGCTACCTGTGATTTCTTGATTAATTGAATACCTCATATATGCACCTTACATGTCTTATTGCTTTTAGGGACCTGGGTTTCCTCATTGTGGGTGGTCTCATTAGAACATCTTCAGTGTCTGGTTACTCTTTACAGTTACGTATTTCAATGAAAAATTTAAACTGCCGAATATTATAATGGTGCCGAAAGTCTTTTACACTAATCAAATGTCCTTTAAACATGGTATGTTTAATTGATGTGGTTTTTTTAATTTCCTTTCACAATTTTATATTATGGCAAAGTTAGTGATGTTACATGGCAGCTGATAAATTATGAATTAATTTATCTACAAATTTATCCACAAACTTCAGAGAGGATCTACTTGATAAAATAAGTTGTAAAAAGTATAGGATACAATAGAATTTAGGCCAATATTAGGTCTAAAGTATATTGTAGTTGAAATGTGTTATTGGCTTGTTTTATCTAACAGATTCCCATTAAAGTTTAAGGAGAAAGGTGTAAATAAAACCATTCATAATGTTATCAACTGCAATATAACACTGGATAGCAGCATGCTATTTTACATTGCCATTTGGATTGATACGTACATTTATTACATTAAAATAAATTAATAAATATTTTGCAGAATGAATAGCAAAGCAAGTGGGGGGACTAAGCCCGGTTTATGAAGTGCTTATACCTTATACCTAAGAATTCCACAGCATTTCATTGGGTGGTTGTTGCAGAAAGCAAACGTTTAGCAATTCTGGGCAAACCAACTGCACCATAGGGGACAAATACATAAAACAATAATAAAAAATTCAAACCAGGGTTGCATACACTTATCTTCAAACAGTAAAACTCCAACCATGATAAAATCAGTAAACATGTATTCCGGTTCAAGAACTAAAAGCATCTTATCCATAATGCAAACAGAAGAAACACACTGAATGGAGACTTATGGAGTTGTCAAGAAACAAGTGGTGTGTGGGATCAGATCAATGCATTTTGCACCTCAGTGGTGCTTAATCATGATCAAATGACAATTCACAATTATTTAAAAGGGGCAATTAAGCACTTGAATGCTGAAGAGACTTACAACTAACTGGGGACCTCTTTAGAATTCAAGGAGTTTACAGACCATTTTAAATCATTAGGAATTTAATTTGGCCTCTATGATGCAATTAATTTGCTCTATAATTGCTCTTTTTAGCTTTCCTCATATGGCCCTACATTTCCTTTATTTTAAACTTTATTTTAAAATTCACACAAAAATGCCTATGTTTGGTTCATTTGCTTTCAACTGCTCTGTGATCCTCTGGCAGATGTAACTTCCTTCAGTCCTGATGACCTCTTTTCCCTTTATAGATTGCTGCCTGGGACATCTGAACTTAAGCACTGGGACAGATTAAATTCCCTGATATTTGAATGTTTAAATATAGAAATACATATTAGGTTTTACATCTTACATTTTCTGTCTTACATTTTTCTCTTTTCTTTATCAGTTGTCTGACACTGAATACAGAAACACTTGTCTAAGGATTTTTGCTAAAATTTTACTTTATGTCACTTTCCATTTGTAACCTTTTAACAATTTCTGTTCAGAAATGATAAGCTGTGATACTCTGACTACACTAAATATTCCCCCACCTACTGTGTATGTTAAACTTCCTTTCTACAGATTACCCGCAGCTCTGGAAAGGAACTTATTTCTCCAAATGCTGATTTGTGGACTAGATTTATTATGTGATGAGAAATTGCTCAAGTCAGAAAATGCTCTGTGGTTCATGTGCTATTTTGTTAATCTTAGTGAGCAAAAGAATTGGAGAGTATGCACGAATGGGTTTACCAGGTAGGAAGAAAAGCTTCAAAACCAGAGGGGAGCAACCAGAGGCCTTCATGCTATGGTGGACTACAACTCCCATGATCCGCAGCCAGCTTTTGATTATGGAAATTGTAGTCCACAAAAGCTGGAATTCCCATTAATGCATTTATGAGACATCTATTATTAACAGTCCTTTATTTTTGAATATGTAGTAAGTAAACTACAGTGTGTGCTGAAGTATCCTATATAATAATTCACTAACTGTGTGTTTGTCAGAAGCCGTCACACGCAGTAGAGACTGCCCGCACCATGGCTGATAACAGAGCGGGGCTCCGAATTCAGATCGTAGTCGGTGCACAGCGAGGACTACAGTCTGAATTCGGAGCGCCCAGCTCCTTATCAGCCGCGGAGTGGGCAGTCTCTACTGTGCATGACTGCACCACGGCTGTTGCTGGGTGGCACTGTGGCCTGTGTACACGGGCTCTTCAACTAGTTATAAATAAAACAATGTGTTATGGCTAATGCAGTACCCAGTATGAATAAATACTGTTGATTGTGTAAGTCTCTTTAGGCTCAGGGGCAATGCAGTAAGATGAAATATAGGCAAAAAAAACTCTTCAATGAGATAAGCTGTCCATTGTGCATGCTGCCCTATGAAGCCCACGCACTATGATTTGAGAAATCATATTGCGTAGCCCCCACAGAAAAACAAAGAATTTGGAGTCTATCTCAATGGAGAATTTATATAGAAGTTCAGATAGCTCCTCTTTATCTGACTTGCGTTCTGCAAGGTTGACAACACAAATATTTTGTTCTTTATTTATTGTTGTTTAATTTAAATGTCCTGTCTTTTTCAGTGGAGAGTTTATCTCACTTTTATCACATTTTATGCATATCCCCATACTGTACATTAGAACATCAGTGTTATTAGGTTAGTGTTCATTTTAAGTTTTTCAGATTAGGGTTCACATTAGGATGATTTAGTTGTTGAATAAAAGTAGATTTAGAGTATTAACCTTACATATGTAAGGAATACAGTGATCATTATTGTTCACTAAAATTATGGATGTACTTATACACTGTAGTTTAATTAGTAAATAGATACCATTATCCACTCAGCACTATATTGTGTTGTATAATATCAATCTTCTAACAGTCAAACAGTAGACATATAACATACACTTGTAAGGGATCACACTTTTAATGGACCTTGGAGATCTACTTCTTCTTCCATAGAATAGTTCTGTTTTTGGTTTGACTTGCCCCAGTTATCTCTAGATCTTCTCATATAAAGACCTGCTGCAGTTAGTCTTTTTAAAGGTCATGTGACTTTTGTTGAAAATTCTAAGGAAGGACAAAAAGTAAACAAAATGATCTCACAATAAGGAAATGTTTTAAAAAGAACTGGTGTAATCTGTGTAATACAACATCACAATAGGGTACAGACAAGTGGAGGAGACTCCAGGGTTGTCTGCTGTCCAACCCTCCATGTTATTGCAGTTTGACTCCACCTTCATTGCTAATGCACGTATGGCAATTTTTGTCTCCATCGCCAAGAAGATGTGCTTGCCACACATTGCCAGACACACATCATTAGTGTATATGCCCCATGTCTCCCAGTGGAGTAGATAAGGATACATCAGTGCTTAAACTTCCAGGTTCTAAAGTGTAAAACTGACAAATCAACAAAAGTGTAGAGAAAACATTCCACACCCTATAACATATTTACATATATCTTGGTGTTTATGTACATAGATGGAGAGTTTTGTGACAGGACCTAGTACATTGTCACTCTATGCATTACAACAATGGCAGTGAGCAAAAGCAGTCATGAAGTATACAGTGTCCACATGCTCAATAAATAACAAAAGCCATGCATGTAGACAGCATATATAAATTGTTTTACATATATAAACACAATACAACACTTTATATAGGCACAAGTAAAAAAGGTAAATGCCATAAATACATTTTTATCATTGTCCATTTTTGAACATACCCTAAAGTGAAGTACACTACACTTAGTATCAACTCACCGAAATGGGATAATTCTGCAATAATAAAATTCAAAAATAAATATGGGATTGTGCTGGTAAAAATATACTGCCATTTACTATAATGACAGTTCCATATATGGATTTCTTCTAAATGTTTCTCAACACATACATGCTTACATATATTTCTAGCATCAAAGGGGTTTTACATTGCCTACCTGATTCTCAGCATCTGTGTTCTTCCCACTTTATCTTGTACTATGTATGATGGTGTGGGCAATTTGGTGCACAGGCAAGTTGAACATCTCCTCTTACTCAGAACTTCTTTCTTGGTGGCTTGTGGTCTTGCAGGTTTCTAACTGCATTTCTTTTACCCACTTGCACATAGTTTCATTGCTGAGAACTTGGTTCTTATCTTCTGTATTGATTTCCTAGTTTCTGACTTCAGCTTGTTATTCTGATTCCACTTGAACTGTGCCTGTGCTTTGTCTCCGGGATTACTCTTGTACATACTCTGTCTTGACCTTTCAGCCTGAACCCGACTCTTCTTTTGGATTGCAATTTAGTTTGACACTTTTTGGCTCTGTGTATTTCCAACACCTCTGCTTCTCCTTGGGTTGCAGGTGTGTCATCCTGGTATGGCTGTGGGTCAACTAAGGTCAGATATTCAACCTTGCAGTAGACTTCTTTACTTTGCTACTGAGCCACAGCAAGGATACTCCAACAACTGACTACACGTATAACTTTGCTCTTTAGTAGCATACCTAAACTTTGGTTTGTAAAGGTATCCCTAATCTTGTTTGAGTTGCCTGACATCAGTGCCCAGCCCTGTCTACCTGTGACTGTACAACTAAGCCATTCCAATTGATCCCTTGCTTTGAAGATCAGCCATCACTTGAACCGCATTCACAAGTGATGGCTGATATTCAAGGGGTATGGCACAGCTTCATGTAAAGTTTCCAGGAACTCCAGTCTTTGAGTCTCCTGTGGTGTCCCATCTTCATCCTTCTACTGATCTAGAATCTCTGTTGCCATAACTTCCAGGACCTCTTCCTGTTAATTTTTCTGTTAACAGAAGAATGTTTCAGGATATTATGAACTTTTGTAATTCACCATTCTCTCTTAAACTGCAGACCTTTCATTTCAAGTAGATTCAAATCCACACAGTTCTATGCTACTTTCTGGTGAAGCAAGGCAACAGTCCCCAAATTCTGATTGTGGTCTATAGATACATTATGGAGCAAACCAGCTCTCAAGTACTAGACTCTCAGACAATCAGAAAGATGAATTGGCATGTGTGTGAATTCCATATTCTCTAAAAGAGCCTATAGCTCTCGTCATCTAATCGACCATAAACTGTGAGAGTTCAGTCGTAACTCCCAGTTTGGAGTCCCAAGTCCAGCTGGCCCTTAGAGAACTCCTGAACACTTGCAGGTTGGTGTCAGGAGGTACAACGACCGAACCTGGAGAACCTGGAGAGCGATGCTAAAGAGTGTATGTAGTTCTGGTGCAATGCCAGTCATACCTATCCCTTGCTTTGGCCAAATCCGGATAAAAGTGGTGGTTGTGAAGCCAGATGTCTGATCCCAGGTTGAGCTAAGAACCTGACCTGGATGGGAGCACTGGGAGCATGGAAGACTACTGCAGGTTCTGAGGACAATAGGGCTATACAACATATGCAGCAACCTGCAAGCAATCCCTTGGCAGACTGGAATTGTTCTAACTTGAAAGTAGACTGAGACTGCTCATTACTGGACAAGAGAGCAATAGGGTATTGCCCTTCACAGACAGCAGGATTAGACTGCTCAGTATTCAACAAGAGAGCAATAGGGTATTGCCCTTCACAGACAGGAGGCTGAGGCTACTCAAGATTCAACAAGAGAGCAATATAGTATTGCCCTTCACAGGTAACCAGCTGAGACTGCTCAGAATTAGACCTGAGCAATATGGGATAGCCCTTCACCAACAGCAGGATAAGACTGCTCAGAGTCGGCAAGTCAGAGTTAATCCACTGATGAAATTCAAACACAGGACGAATTGAACACAAAAGATATAGCGAGTGTTATGATTTGAACTAATACTGCAAGGGCTATAGATCTTCAACCAAGATTTGAAACAAATCCGACAAATATAACAAGTGTTATGGATTTCCAACCACAGCTCAAAACTAATAAGACTAAGATAGTTAGTGCTCGAACCACTGCAGAGAAGGAGAAACAAAGGAATGAGCTGGCTACAACCGCCACCAAGGGACTAACCTTCACTCATCCAACCCCACACCACTCTTACCCAGTACAGGAGGATTCAACTAGGAACTAGGGTAGAGTAAGGACAGGAAAGAGGAAAGTGCTCACACCGACCTATATAGACCACAAGGCCAGGGCAAGGGAAGCTAGTCGGATACCCCAATACAGTGTGAGATGGGACTGCAGGCAAATACTGCAAGCCAAGCTTTGAACCATACAGCAGTGGGGAACTGTTAGGCTGAATAGGCTGAGGCAGCACAAAGAGAAATGGAGTACCAAGTCAAAGCCAGACAGTGGGGTACAGACTGACACAACTTTCCTGGAGGAACAGCTCCTACCGCCTGGTTCTAAGGCAAAAGCAAAGACTATGAGTAGGGGAATGAGCATGACCATCCTAGGCATGGAGATACAGGGAACAAATGTACCTGACAATGTGGCTGGGATTGAGCAGAAGGAAGCAAAAGTCAGAACAAGCCAAGGTCAACAGGAGCATAGGGTGTGTGAGAGGTAAACAAGATCGTCGTCAGTAAACGATAGCCAGAGAACATACAGCCTGGAAGACAATGCAAAGAAACACAAGCTAAGATTGAAGATGAGAAGCAATCAGGTCAATCACAAACAAAACTCAAATAATCAGGCAAAGGTCTGCTCTAAACCAGCCCATAAAAAGTCTCAGGCACAAATCAGAATGCACAAAGGAGCTAAGAAAGTATGGTGGGGAAAATGGTTCAAACCACAAAAGAAGCAAAACAGGGAGCATGACGATCGTCTGTCAAGGGCTGCACTATCTGATGAACAGAGTTCACTCAGGTACTCTTTGAATCTATACTTATACTGAGGAGGAGAGGATTATCTTCTGAGATCATGTCAACAACAAGATAACCTGGAATCTTCTTTAGGATTCTTCTGAGACTGATCTTAGTTCTGCCACCCTTCTCTTCTCATGGTTTTTGCCTCTGTAAAACAGGGCTCGAGAATCTTTCAAGCTCAAGTCCTCATTAGTAGTGTTGAGCGAGCATGCTCGGCCGATGCTCGGATCGGCTCGAGCATCGCTCTGCTCGGCACATGGCGGTACTCGTACGAGTACCGCATGTGCTCGCCCGCCATGTTCGGGTCTCCTCCCCGCACGTTTTGCGGCTGCTGCGCAGCCAATAAACGTGCAGGGAGGCTCTGACATCAGTGTAATGCCAGCAGCCATGTTGGCTGCTGGCATTACACTGATTGGCTGGCCAGAACCCGTGGTCGGGTGCTGTATAGCACCTGACCAGCGAGTTCGGCTCAGTCTTAGCCAGGGAGAGATGAGGATAGGAAGGGAAAGTCAGTGTAGGGAGAAAGAAAGCAAATTTGTGAAAAAAAAAGAACCAAAAGTCCTTTTTAGGACTACTGTGTGTGGGGGCAGCAGTTTATTTTGTGTGGGGGGAAAAAAAAAAAAAAAAAAAAATTTCATATATTCTGTTTAGTGTGCAAAGTTGCAGATTAGAGCACATTCTGTTTAGTGTGCAAAGTTGCAGATTAGAGCACATTCTGTTTAGTGAGCAAAGTTGCAGATTAGAGCACATTCTGTTAAGTCTTCAAACTCAAATATCAAAGTCACATATTCCATTCAGTGTGCTTCGCCGCAGTTTAGCAGCCTATTCTGTGTACTCTGCACAGTTGCAGAATAGGAAGAAATACTGTTAAGTCTTCAAACTCAAATATCAAAGTCACATATTCCATTCAGTGTGCTTCGCCGCAGTTTAGCAGCATATTCTATGTACTCTGCACAGTTGCAGAATAGGAAGAAATACTGTTAAGTCTTCAAACTCAAATTTCAAAGTCACATATTCCATTCAGTGTGCTTCGCCGCAGTTTAGCAGCCTATTCTGTGTACTCTGCACAGTTGCAGAATAGGAAGAAATACTGTTAAGTCTTCAAACTAAAATATCAAAGTCACATATTCCATTCAGTGTGCGTCACCGCAGTTTAGCAGCATATTCTGTGTACTCTGCACAGTTGCAGAATAGGAAGAAATACTGTTAAGTCTTCAAACTAAAATATCAAAGTCACATATTCCATTCAGTGTGCTTCGCCGCAGTTTAGCAGCATATTCTGTGTACTGTGCACAGTTGCAGAATAGGAAGAAATACTGTTAAGTCTTCAAACTAAAATATCAAAGTCACATATTCCATTCAGTGTGCTTCGCCGCAGTTTAGCAGCATATTCTGTGTACTCTGCACAGTTGCAGAACAGGAAGAAATACTGTTAAGTCTTCAAACTCAAATTTCAAAGTCACATATTCCATTCAGTGTGCTTCGCCGCAGTTTAGCAGCCTATTCTGTGTACTCTGCACAGTTGCAGAATAGGAAGAAATACTGTTAAGTCTTCAAACTAAAATATCAAAGTCACATATTCCATTCAGTGTGCTTCGCCGCAGTTTAGCAGCATATTCTGTGTACTCTGCACAGTTGCAGAATAGGAAGAAATACTGTTAAGTCTTCAAACTCAAATATCAAAGTCACATATTCCATTCAGTGTGCTTCGCCGCAGTTTAGCAGCATATTCTGTGTACTGTGCACAGTTGCAGAATAGGAAGAAATACTGTTAAGTCTTCAAACTAAAATATCAAAGTCACATATTCCATTCAGTGTGCGTCACCGCAGTTTAGCAGCCTATTCTGTGTACTGTGCACAGTTGCAGAATAGGAAGAAATACTGTTAAGTCTTCAAACTAAAATATCAAAGTCACATATTCCATTCAGTGTGCTTCGCCGCAGTTTAGCAGCCTATTCTGTGTACTGTGCACAGTTGCAGAATAGGAAGAAATACTGTTAAGTCTTCAAACTAAAATATCAAAGTCACATATTCCATTCAGTGTGCGTCACCGCAGTTTAGCAGCATATTCTGTGTACTCTGCACAGTTGCAGAATAGGAAGAAATACTGTTAAGTCTTCAAACTAAAATATCAAAGTCACATATTCCATTCAGTGTGCGTCACCGCAGTTTAGCAGCATATTCTGTGTACTGTGCACAGTTGCAGAATAGGAAGAAATACTGTTAATTCTTCAAACTAAAATATCAAAGTCACATATTCCGTGTAAGATGAAGAAGGCGGGTAAAAAGGGACGGGGAAGTGGACGTGATCCTGATAGTTCAGGGCGCGGGTCAGGACGCGGAGAAACTGTGCCTGGTGCCAGAGCACAAGAAAGAAAGACATCCACCATACCTAGCTTCATGTCTCATTTTACAGGGCGTCGCAGGACATCACTCTCGAGGTCCGACCACTGTGAACAGGTGGTCGGTTGGATGTCAGCTGATACTGCTTCCAGTCGGTTAAGCACCACCCTGTCTTCCACCAAGTCCACTCTCAGTAGCCAAGAGTCTGGTCAACATAATCCTCACTCTGATCATCCTTCCTCCCACCATACACGGTCTGGTCAAAGAAGTGATCCCACACTGGGATATAGTGAGGAGCTCGTCTCATCACCAATCCTTCATTTGACCCTCTCTCCAAGCACGCTTGCAGAGGAACATGACATCTTATGCCCTGATTCACAACCTCTAGAGGGTACCCAATCACAAGAAGATGACAGATGTGAACGGCATTTAAGGTCAAAGGAAGTAGTGGATGATGATGATGATGATGAGACACAGTTGCCATTAAATCAACCACTATTACTGTCTCAAGACCTTGTTGAGGAGGATGTTATACAGTTGTCAATGACTGAGTATGTGGTGGGATCAAGACATGAGGAGGATGATCAGAGTGAGGAAGTGGAGGAGGACTTGGTGGACGATGAGGTGACTGACCCCACCTGGGAAGGTGTAGAGCCGAGCGATGACAGCAGTCCTGAGGGTGAGCCATCTGCAGCACCGCAACAGGCTGGAAGAGGCAGTGGTGTGGCTACAGAAAGAAGGCGGACCGCACCAAACCGGACCGCAAATGTTCCATGGAGCACCCCCTTGCGTAAATCTTCCTTGCCAAGGGGTAGGTGTTCCGCGGTATGGCGTTTTTTTAAGGAAAGTGCGGACGACAAAAGAATTGTAGTTTGCAACCTGTGCCACACCAGAATGAGCCGAGGCATGAACACTAGAAACCTCACCACCACCAGCATGATCCGACACATTGCATCCAAGCACCGTAATAAGTGGGAGGAACGCCTGGATCGCCCATCTGTGTCTGCAGGCCACACCACTGCCTCCTCTTCCCCTGTTTTCGGTGCCGGCCAATCGCCTGTCGAAGGCGCAGGCCCGCATACCTCCCGCCCTGCACCTGTACCATCTGAAGCACCATCAGCGACCACATCCACTTCCCTGTCCCAGCACAGCGTCCAAATGTCGTTACCCCAGGCATTTGAGCGCAAGCGAAAATACCCAGCCACCCACCCACAGGCCATAGCACTAACCTCACACCTTTCCAAATTACTGGCCATCGAAATGCTGCCATTTAGGCTTGTGGACACTGAGTCCTTCCGCAGCCTGATGGCAGCAGCTGTCCCTCGGTACGCGGTCCCCAGCCGCCACTACTTTTCCCGGTGTGCCATCCCCGCATTACACCACCATGTGTCCCGTAACATCACCCGTGCCCTGACCAACGCAGTTACTGGGAAGGTCCACTTAACGACTGACACATGGACAAGTGCTTGTGGCCAGGGACGCTACATTTCCCTGACGGCACACTGGGTGAATGTCGTGGAGGCTGGGAGCGACTCGGACCCTGGGATGGCACGGGTGCTACCCACGCCGAGAATTGCGGGCCCTACCTCCATCAGGGTTTCCGCCAGCACCTACGTTATTGGCTCCTCCTCCTCCGTTTCCACCTCCGAATTCTCTACACACAGCGCCACTCCCCCATCAGCCAGTAGCTGGAAGCAGTGTAGCACTGCAGTGGGGAAGCGTCAACAGGCCGTGCTGAAGCTGATCTGCCTTGGGGACAAACAGCACACGGCCTCAGAGCTGTTGCAGGGGATTAGTCACCAGACCGAGCAGTGGCTCTCGCCACTCAACCTGCAACCAGGCATGGTTGTGTGTGATAATGGGCGTAACTTGGTGGCGGCTTTGGAGCTTGGCAAGCTCACACACGTACCATGCCTAGCGCATGTATTTAATTTAGTGGTTCAGCGATTTCTAAAAACCTACCCCAATGCGCATGATCTCTTGACCAAGGTGTGCCGCGTGTGTGCACATTTCCGTAAGTCATCTACAGCTTCGGCCGGCCTGTTGAAGCTGCAGCAGCGCTTACAATTGCCAGCTCACCAGCTGCTGTGTGATGTGAGCACGCGCTGGAACTCCACCTTCCACATGTTGGCCCGGCTTTGTGAGCAGCAGAGGGCAGTAGTGGAGTACCAGCTGTTACACGGTCGTCGCCTCTCCGTTCAACTTCCTGTAATCAGAAGTGAGGAGTGGGAATGGATGTCAGACCTCTGTGAGGTTTTACGCAATTTTGAGGAATCGACACAGATGGTGAGTGGCGATAACGCTATTATCAGTGTAACCATCCCACTTCTGTGTCTACTGAAACGCTCGCTGCTCACAATTAAAACTGACGCTTTGCATGTGGAAGAGGTGGAAATGCGGGAGGAAGAGCTTACACAAGGTGATAGCCAGAGCACCCTCACTTCGTCTTCTCAGCGACAATTGGAGGAGGCGGAGGAGGAGGAGGAGGAGGAAGACACGGTTGCCTCCGCTACAGAGGGTAGCCATGGAACTTTAGTTCCATCTCTTCAGCGTGGGTGGGCAGAAGAGGAGGGAGAGGATGAGGAGATTGAGAGTCATCCTCCTGGTGAGGACAGCGAAATCTTGACTGTTGGTACTCTGGCACACATGGCTGACTTTATGTTAGGCTGCCTTTCCCGTGACCCACGCGTTATACGCATTTTAGACAACACGGATTACTGGGTGTTCACCCTTCTGGACCCCCGCTACAAAGAGAATTTCTCATCTCTCATTCCTCCGGTGGAGAGGACAAGCAAAATGGTGCAATACCAGAAGGTTCTTGTTGAAAAATTGCTCCAAAATTTTCCATCTGACAACGCTGGCGGCAGAGTACGTGCTACCTTGGCCAACCGAGAAGGGGAGAAAAGGGGAGCACACAGCAGTTCCGACAAAGGCAGGGCAACACTCTCCAAGGCGTGGGACACCTTCATGACACCCCGCCAGCACCCTCACCCTGATGCGCAGCCTAGTGTCACAAGGAGGGAAAAGTTTTGGAAGATGGTGAAGGAGTACGTAGCAGACCGTGTCAGCGTCCTCAATGATCCCTCTGTGCCTTACAACTACTGGGTGTCCAAGCTGGACACGTGGTATGAACTGGCACTCTACGCCTTGGAGGTGCTGGCCTGCCCTGCCGCCAGCGTTCTGTCTGAGCGGGTATTTAGTGCTGCTGGTGGCATCATAACAGATAAGCGTATCCGCCTTTCCACCGAAAATGCTGATAGGTTGACACTTATAAAAATGAACAAGGCCTGGATTTCCCATGACTTCTCCACTCCACTGGAGGAAAGCCCCGGGGGAACATAAAGTCACTTTATATATGTTATTTACAATGATGGGAATACTCTGTATTCCCATTCACCCCTTCCACCCAAAAAACGGGTATATGGTTGACTCTTAATCTTCTCATCCTCCTCCTCCTCTTCCATATGCCCTGGGATATAATTTTTATATAGGGCCAGCTCACCAGCGGGCCCTGTGATATAATTTTTATATAGGGCCAGCTCACCAGCGGGCCCTGTTTGACAATTTTTATATAGGTCAGCTCACCAGCGGGCCTTCTCATATAATGTTTTATTGGGTCAGCTCTCTAGCGGGCCCTCTCATATAATGTTTTATAGCGTCAGCTCACTAGCGGGCCTTCGCATATAATGTTTAGGATGGTCAGCTCCGCAGCAGACCCTCACCCATAATGTTTTAGATGGTCGGCTCAGCGCACGTTTCCCTCTTAATCATGGCCCCAGTTCAGAAAAATCGAGGAAATTTTTGGGAGAATTTGCCTTTGCGCACGTTTCCCTCTTAATCATGGCCTCAGTTCAGAAAAATATAGGAAATTTTTGGGAGAATTTGCCTCTGCGCACGTTTCCCTCTTAATCATGGCCTCACTTCAGAAAAACCGATGAAATTTTTTGCAGAATTTGCAGATGATATACAAGTAAATATACAGCAAATACTGTTTGGTAACAATTTTTCACCTAAAGTCGTTTTTATTTTCCTTTTTGTGTGTTTTACGGTCAGTCTGTAAAAATGGCGTACTACGGGCGAAAGATCGTTCCCAGCAGCGATGTTGGAGTCCAAGATGCATCCAGACATCCTCCCTATGCTGTCCCTGAACCATTTCTGTGGTGTTTCCATCCTTTTCTGCCCTTTTCCTATGGACCAGGCACCCTCCCCTCATCAGAGCAGGGGGTGCCTGGTGTAATGCTCGAGTCCTCCCATTGACTTCAATGGGGCTCGGGTGCTCGGCCGAGCACTCGAGCCTCCGGGGGCGCTCGGTCAGAGCACCCGAACACCCGAGCATTGGGGTGCTCGCTCATCACTACTCATTAGTTCAGGAACAAAATTAATTGACTTGTGGTTTGCCATCTCACTTTCTCTGCCCATGGTCCGACAGACATTTCCTTTACAGATCGAAGTATTTGATGGCACTGTGGCATCTGTGAATTTTCTGTCAATAAATACTGTGAAATGCCCTAATGTGATGTATTTTTCCTGGGCCTCCCCTAGGTACAGCATCAGAAATCCTAGGGTACACTGGATTAATAGTCAGGCCTTATTTCTATTCATGTATTGTCATCATCATGTTTTTCCTTTGATTGATAAGTCTAAGAAGGAGGTTCATTTTCATCTGTCCTCGCAGAAAATTCCATGGAACCAGATATCTACATAGAATTCGCTGATATTTTCTGTATAAGGAACACGGCCATCTTCCTCTTCACTACTTATATGACTGTTCAAGCCAATTCCATTATGTTACATCTACCCTCTCACTGAATCTGAATTGTAGTGTCTAAGGGATTACCTTCCAGAGAACCTTAAAGTTTTATCTGGTCTGCCTCTCCCTCAAGTAGGAATTTCAAAAAAGGATGGTTCATTAAAGGGATAGTAATACTTAAAATGTAAAAAAAAATATGTTGTAGGGTTTATCCCCCTGAGTACTAGGGTACTCCCACTGCTGAAAGTTGTTTTATTCAAAAGTTATTACAGCTCAAAGTTGAATTTTTTAGGTGCAATATCATAGTGGCCTGAAATTGTACAGTGGCGTTGTTGCTACACCATCCTATGGAGATTTATGGTCCCGGGAGCAGAGCTCTCCATAGGATGATGTATCAACAGCGCCACTGTACAGTTTCAGGCCACTAAGATATTGCACCTAAAAAATTCAACTTTGAGCTGTAATAACTTCTGAATAAAACACCTTTCAGCAGTGGGAGTACCCTTGTTTTACTGAGGGGGGATAACCCCTACAAAATATTTTTTCTTACATTTTAAGTATTACTATCCCTTTAAGATTCTGTGTTCATTACAGAGAGTTAAATGTCATCCCCATCAAGAACCTCTATCTATTTCGTGTCATTCCTGAGTTCTTCAACTGCCTAAGAGCCACCACTTAATTATTAAGCTGGGTTTACGAGGGGCATACATCTAGTGAGAATAAATTAGGGATATGACTAAGTTTCAGACTCACTACAGCCACTTAGTTGGCTGTAATCCATTCAGTTGTCCGTCTTATGAACAGCTAACTGCAGTTTTAAAAACACAATGGACGATAATATAACATCCATGGAGACCTATGGAACAAAGATACCCAGAGCCATTCAATTGCGTGTGCTAGTGCTAACGCGCAACAAATTGATTATTTTTACGGAGTAAATTCTGCACCCATTTGTTTTTACCGTACACCACACAACAGCAGTTCTACACAAGGGGAGGCATGCCCAGAAACAGCAGTTCTGCACAAGGGGAGGCATGCCCAGAAACAGCAGTTCTACACAAGGGGAGGCATGCCCAGAAACAGCAGTTCTACACAAGGGGAGGCATACCCAGGCTCACAGGTGCCATAGACTGTACACATGTGTGAAAAGAAGCTTGAACACAAGAGGTTCATCTTTAAATGAACAGGAAGAGTTTCCACTCCATCAATGTACAGGTGGTATGTGATGCCACTATAAGTATAACCCATCCCTGTGCCAAATATCCCACCAGCTGTCATAACTCCTATATCCTCACACATTACTCCATACACAGGGACTTTGGGAATGGGACCTATACAGGAGGATGGCTATTAGATGAGACAACACAGTAGAGATCACAACACAGTCACAGGTGCACTCACACAAATAATGGAAACACAGCTTAGCTTGGACAAGTAGTACATCATCCACATAACATGTGCTCCCTGTCACAACATCACTCTTTCTCCACAGATGATGAAGGCTATGGTTGTAAACCACGGGTCTTCACACTATTTCCAAATACACAAACACCAGCACAGAAACGCTACAATGAGGCACACGTAAGAACAAGAAATGTCATTGAGTCCACCTTTTTTGGGGGGTACATATGTTGTGACTGGCTGTGAGTTTGAACTTGTCTTGACAACAATGAGGGTTGCTAGATCACGTAGACTGTTATCTTTTTCCTTGTCATGAGATGTATCGTACATTAATTACCATCTGATTGGGACACACAGTTAGGTGGTAAAGGGTGCAATGCAGGTTTTTGAGTTACATGGAGTAGTTGGGTCTCTGCCATTCTGGTAGACTACTTATTGAATCTGACATATATAATTAATTATTACAGAAAGCATTTTTTGCCCTACCGGCTGTTTTACCGGTCTCAATTGAATTGAGCCCATAAACTGGAGAAATGAGACCTGTTCAGTTTCTAAAGGAAGCATGTCTGAGAGCATGCGTAGGGATAGCTATATGTCACAGATGGTGGGAAGCCCAACAATAAATAACAACGTACTGGCCCTTAAATGATAAATAACATAGACATGGTGTCCAATATTCAACAAGATGACCATTTGGGAAAGCATTGATCATAAAATACTTTCATTTGAGATCAGTTTGAAGAAGCAAAATGTTATAGGTTTAACCAAGACTCACAATTTTAAAAACTCTGACTATAATGAACTGGGATGAATTAATAAAAGGAAAAAATATTGAGGGAAAAATGGTCAGAATTTTAATTTAGTTTGTAGAAATATATTCAACCATATATATACTTTTGGAACAAATGTAAAAAATTAGATCTCAACCAGTGTGGTTAAATGCAAATATAGAAAAATAAATTACAAAGAAAAAAGTCTAAAGCAAAAGAGAATTATTATTTGAAACACAGGAAATGTAACAAAGATTGCAAAAAGGCTATTAGGTTAGCAAAAAACAGAAAATGAAACTCTAATTGTAAAAGGGAGCAAAACTAATCCAAATAAGCTTTTCAAGTACATAAATAGCTACTAATCAAAAGAGGGAAAGCATTGAACCTTTCAAAAATGAGATGAGTAAGTTCATTAGTAAGCATAAGGAAAACACTGATGTTTCAACAGTATCAGGGAATACGCAATAGTAGTAGAGCCTTAACAAATAATTACAACCATATCATTATCTGTTATAAGGAAAGCAGAACTATAAATAATGTTTAGCCAAAAAGAGATCTTGTTACATTATATATGTTAGGGCAATACAATTATCTATCTAGTGAGATGTTCATTCCAAGGCATGATTAAATAACTAGGGAGAAGAGGAAAGAAGGTTTCAACTTCAGCAGTGGAAGGTGTTCTTCACAGTAAGGTCTGTTAAATTAGGAAATCCCTTACACAGGAATGTAATAATGGTAGATACAGTGGTTACATTTTAGAGAATATTAGATGCATTTCTAGCAGAAGGGAACATGTAGGGTTATTGTTATGTTAAACAGGAAGTTCTGGTACATAACTAACACTCATCTTGGAGTGGGAAGGATTATGTAATTCTCATTTTCTGGGTTATACATCCCAGGCTCTGCACCATAACCTGCCCCAATGACCACACCCATGCTCCTTATATGACCCTGCCCACAGTCCCATCCACTGTTCGATGACACACAACATACCTTTAGCCTATAACATAAATCTCCAACAAATTGCTTCACAATGCACTGGAGACCTCTCTAGCATCCAAGGGGTTAAATATTAACCAGTAAAATGGTATATGAACTGATGCAGGGACAATGAGATTGCACTGGCCACACAAACAACTCTGTTTAGGTAGTTACTCTGCTTAATGGGAAATCCATTGTTGGCAAAGGTTGAACTTGATGGATTTGTGCCTTTTTTCAACCTAATTTATTATATTTCTAAAAGTATATTGTATCAAAATTCAAATTAAAAGATAGTTTCATTTTAACAGGTATTTCTTTTCACCCCTCCCCCACATCAAATTATGTGTGATATGAACTTTAAGGACTGAGAATGTGGCCCTTAAAAAGTTAATGTTGTACATTGTTATTTACTTACGCCTCTATTTTCTTATGCACCACAAAAGCCTAAAACACAAGTAATCATTCAATGTTAAAAAACTGAGATTATACTGTATTGCGGAATTTAAATACGGTAATATACTAAATATAAGGGGTAAGGAATGATATATCTGTTTTATGTATGTATGTATTTATTTGTCAGAGGCTTGATGTACTGTACACTACATTTCTTTGTGAACAGCTGAAATACCGAGTTAGACAAGACATAAAATCATATTGCAGATTTAGAAATGATACGACAAAATATCACGTGTATAAGGAAATTAGCAAATTAGACAGATTTATAGGAAAATAGACTAAATAGTTGCTCTTATTTGTTGTAAAATTCTGTTTTCTTTTATTCTAGATTTACATTCTAGTGGGTTTGCAGACGATAAACATAGCACATAAAACAAATTCTTCCAGAATTTTCTGGTTGTCTCTACAAATTCTCCCACAGACTTCAATGCAAATCTGAGAGATAAAGTCAATCATTATATTTATCACTGGCAATGGAATCCAGCCCTTAGGTCTTTACCAGACAGCTGCTGGAATTTAGTTCACATAACATAAAGAGAAATTATCATGTTTCATATTTTGTAACTCTCCAATAAATATCATATTGGGTTATGGAAAATAAGTTCCTGAAATATCTTGGATGAAAACTGACATTTTCTTTTTTTCATTTTCTACCTTGCTACAAAATATATGAGTCAAGCCAAAAGGCAATTTGAATAGCTGGGATCATGATTCACACTGTCCAGACCATACCTGGACTGGAGAGGGCCAGAAGCATAAGTTACATGGGTCTCAGCATCAGAGACTCTGTTCTGCAGAGCAGAGGTAAATAAGACCACTTCCAATTGGAAGTCACAAGCACACAGGCATAATATGGCGGAATGCAGAAAACATGCTCAATTGCTACTTCCAATGTGAAAACCACTAGGGAATAGGTTTGCCCATGATTTTGATTAATTGCGCATGAAAAATCAAGATTAGCGAACAGCTGCACATATTTTTGTGGGCGTGGCCAGGATTAACAAATCTGTGTGAGTGGAATAGTGAATGCGCCTAATGCAAGAAGTGCTATTGCGAATGAATTTATACATCTGTGTAGTGTTGTCGTAAAAAGATTTTTTTATGCACAATTCAAGAAGCGTTCGGTATTCAGCTTCCTGGATTAGAACATCTAATCTATCTGCGCACAAAAATGCCTTTAGCAGATGTGCACATTTCTTGCATAGCGCTAATAGGAGTGTAGAGGATGCGCTCCAAATTCAGCACCACTCTTTCAGTGCTATAGGGATGTGCATTGCATACCCCTGTAGCAGTAAAAAGGTTAAGATCTTGGTCAAGGTTGTGATAAAGATAACAGAAAGAAAATAATATACCTGAATACAATATAATTATAAATATTTTACACACATACACACACACACCCTTTGAGTGCTGCTATGTTACATTTCGTACCTCTCTGATACTCATAAGAACATTTCTAATCCACTGTACCAAAGCAATTCCTGTATCTGCCTCAGACCCTTATAGGGTTGCCACCCAGCCGGTAAAAAATTGGCTTCTGTCCAATGTTAAGTTTATGTAGGGAATGCCATGGCTGGTATTTTTTCTAAGAAAAGGAGGCAACCCTAGACCCTTATCCTAACAGCATGTGCACAACACAGCATGGACTATAGGCAACAGAGTTTTAATATATTCCCTACCTGCCAACTCACCCACAGGACACTTGGCAATGAGAGAGGATGAAAACTGCTGTGACTTCATCAAGCTGCTCTACTGGCATCTGAGCACATCCTCTCACCTTGCCAGACACTGCAGATGAGCACTGAAAGAGTAACAAGAGCACATCTGCTGCATCTGCACTGTTGCAGAGACAGCAGTCTGTCCTCTGGCTCCATAGAAAGAAATAGGAAGATCCCAATATTGCCATTCTAAAGTTAACGATTTTGGGACTGTGACCTCTGACAGCAAATGCTACTTTTGGAGTTTAGTGCATGTGGTAGTGTGCCACATTAATATATAAACACTCCCACATGAATATGCCAATGGCTCATTAGACTGCATTTCAATATGCAAATGAGCTGTTGTTGATGTAGTTAGTTAAAAATCATAAGACTATGAAAGGCATGGATTCATGGTGATGTTGGTGGATTGTGGTGGATTGATGGCAGATTCACAGGGATATGATGGTGAACACATTTTAGTGCATACTGTCAATATGCCAACAACACACATATGACAAAAGATTGGCAACCTGGCCCCCTTAACAACCTTTAGTGCATCTCTCCACCAGGTCTCAACCAGGGAGATACACCCCCTATTCTCTGACCAGCTTGTTCCTAATCAAAAGGGCAGCTCCTGACTGAACATTAAAGCAGCAGTAAACTTTTTATGAAAACCTACATTTTATAGGGGATACTCCCAGCCCATGGCCATCAGTTGATTTAGTCAAATGCTATAACAGTTCAAATTGTCAGGAAGTGAATTATGATGTGATTATTTCCTGAAAGTTCAAACTGACTGAGCAGTCTCTATCACATTCTTATGGAGAACTGTATTTCAGTGACTCACTTCTCCCATGAAATGCAACAGTATAACTAATTGGTATCTGATCTCTAGGGGCATAGTTAATATACAAAAAATAAGAAATTTAAACTGTAGTAACTCTGGAAATATGCATCTCTCAGCAGTGGTAGTACCCTTGTTTTACCCAGCAGAAAAGATACTACAATACACCATTTTTTCATAAAAACCTTTACTGCTTCTTTAATTTCTGCCATGTTTGAATCTTAGATCCTCCCACTTAGGCTACAATGAGTGGAGCTCTTAAAGGTTCCCATCCAGTACGGTTTCTTATAACAAATATAAATACTAAAAAAGAGTAACTGCATAAAATGCTCATATTTCCAGGTATGAATGCAAATTACACCTTTGCTCACATGGAAAACATGAGTATCAGTTTGTTTATACTGGGGAAAATACATACATCTGTGGGTGTTTAGAATCCAGGAGTCAGGCAAAAAACAAAAAACTAATCATGCCAGCCTACATGGACATGATATCCATTAGTGATTAAATATTACTTTTGGAAAATCAGTCTAGGCAGAAGTATTCATAGTGGCTATTAGGACTATCTACCCATATTGGGATGATCCTTTATTTTTAGGAGATATTACTGTTCCTTTAGTTAAAACGTTTACTGATTAGAACCCTCCCCTTGTTTGTTCTTCTCCTGTTTGTTAAGTTACTTTCAGCATGATATCCATTACACATATCACTCGTTAGAACATTGCTTACATGAACAGGGATCAAAAGGTCAAGTTTTGAGTCTAAACACTTATTGAAAGAGCAAAGTTTAATCACAGATTTTAAGGCCCAATAGATACTTTTTAGAAATGATAGGTAGGACTACATGATATTTTAAAGGGTATAAATCCTTTTCGTTTTTACTTGATACATCTCATTAAGAAACGTTAAGTTCAATTGTTTTACATGGAGTAGGTTTTATTATTAAACTTCTAGTAGAAGAACCCGTGTACATGGGCCACAGTGGCGTGCGGTTGCGTTGCAGTCATGCGCAGTAGAGACTGCCCGTGCCGCAGCTGATACAGAGCTGGACACTCCAAAGTCAGACCTCCGGTCTGACTTCGGAGCGGCCAGCTCTGTATCAGCCTCGTCACGGGCAGTCTCTATTGGGCATGACTGCAGCACTTGTAGCAGTCGCTACTGCGCATGACTGCATCGCTACAAACTTTGTAGCAAATTATTATATAGGATACTGTGTTGCTCTATATTGTCCTTTAAAATGAAACTCTGCCTTTCACATGGGCAACAGAGTGCTGTAGTGGGGATGTCACCTATTTTGAAAGGTACTATACTGGACTTACTGCCCTGTGTGAATGCACAAATACAGTAAATATGCAGTATGTAAAGATTCAGGAAAGAAGGTCTGCATGGTGGGCTATACAGAGCTGGGTTAAATTTCCAGGTGTCCCTAGGCAATGCACTCTTAGCTCTGCCCATTGACAATCCTCCATTCCTCACATGATCCCACCCCCAGGAGTATAAAACTGGCACAGGGATATTGAGATTTCCCTGGTCATACCCACAATTCAAAATGCGGGTGTTGCCAACACATCTGACATGTCCATCAAAATGTGGAACATTATGAATTTGCCTAATATGCTAATTGGGAAATCCAGCCCTAAATCTATGGAGCTGAGTGTTGTTAGAGGTTGCAATTCTCATCTCAGACTCCAGTGAGTGCTGACCTATGTGGATACCAGTCCATAATATTATTTGGCATTCACATGGGCCAGCCATCAGGCATGCCCCTCATCTTGCTCAGTTGTGTAACATAGGAGAAGATAAGAGAAAGAGCATGGGTGACAGAGCTGCAGCAGGAGGCTGCAATAGTCCTAACTTGAAGTAAGGCCAGAGTTCATCAAACTGAAGGAAGAGCATATATATGCCATAAATATTGACAGATACCATAGTAATTGTGTGTCCATCCCATAGATTTCTATGGGATTTGAGAGGATGAACCACGCAGAAGAGAAAGGTAGGTCTTTATGATACAGGTCGTTAATGAACTGGAGAATACACAGGAAAATCAAAGGGTATCTTTATGCTTTAGAAAATTGTTTTTTTTACAAAACAGATCCCTTAGCTATATCACTCAACACCCTCATATCCCACCGTGTTAACATTTTTGTATGCATTATCCTAATTTTGAGGGAAACCAATGGCACTATAGGGAACAAATACAAACTCCCCAAATTCTCAATGATATTGAGTTAAATGGAACTTTTACCTCTTGAATGCTAGAGGAGTCTCCAATACATTGGGAAGCAATAAGCTGGAGACCTATCTAACATTCAAGGGACTAAAAATCCTATATAAATCAATGGGAATTTGTATTCCCTTCATTTCTTGCAGTAGCCCACATGAGAGAAGCCCCACTTCCCAGGTAATACAAGAAGCATAATTACATTACACTGTGCCATTCCTTGTGTTTTCTGGTCCTACCCATGTCAGTATTTGGTTAATATTTGTATCTCTATTTCTTTATTTTTAATGGGTCCCTAGGATGGTTGGCTTAATTTTTGGTCATCTGTACAATTGCTTTCCTGCCTTGGAGCTGATATGTAATTTCCACTTCACCTTCCCTATAGCCAGGGTTCTGCTGAATATTTCATATTGCTTTGGTTGCATACCAAAAAATGAAGTTATAGCTTTATGTGCAGTCTACTTCAGACCCTGAAGTCATCCCAAACTGATGCAAGAGAATCTCCAGCTGCTCTTTAGCTTCATCACTGCAAGGGATCACCTTCCAAAATAGTGTTTCTTGTCCCATTGAAAGAATACACTTATAGACTTATCACACTCTACGGAGTTTCTCCCTAGACGTCTGGGCCTGCAAAGTCTGCAAATATTAGGATATCTGCAATGTGTGAAACGTATACACCAGATGGATACACCAACAGAATATGTAACACCAGTATAAACTACTATCCAGGTACAGTCTCTTTTAGCTCATAAGTGCCATATATAGAGAAGAAATATCCTGAATCACATTATACTGATCCTACCCAGATAAGTGGCAGGAAATTCCTCTCTGAACATGAAAAGCAGCCATTATGAGATGTACATTTCAGCCTTCTTGGGCCTTGTCACTGAGGTGCGGCTGACCTCTCTACAGTAGTGAAAGCCAGGTCCATATATGGATTCTCCTATTACCCTTAGGGTGGCTAGGCCCAAAGGCAATTACCATATGCAAAGTGGTGGTCAGAGCTAATCAATTAGACAGGACTGGTATTCTACTAAGGATGCAATATCTTTTAGCTCACAAGTGCCATAATCCTGCTGATTATGTTAATGTGTACTGAAATCACATCATACACATCCTATCCCAATATGTAATTTCTTCCCCCAGAGAAGATAGATCAAGTGCTTTATCAAATTCAATATCTTTGGATGGTCTCATCCATGTCCATAAGACCCTTTAGGTCCATACTGACAGAGAATATAGAGGCAGTCTCTTGTACCACACTTCATATGAGGATTCTGAAACAATCTATGATCAGGACATGGGATAAAATAACAAGTTCCTCAACTGTCATCTGCAGATGCGTTCCAAGGTGAAGTTGCCTGTACCATGGTTGTCCAAAAGGAACATTTGTACAGTTATGTTCTGGTCAGACCCAGTCTGGACACTCATCACAACAGATGTCATCAAGCAATAGATCAGAACAGACAATAATGCAGTAGTAGCCTAATCTCCAGACAAGAAGGCATAAGGAGTGGAATTCAACCAAGGGATATTTATCTATCTGATGAAGAAATGGTGGTTACCTCAGAAAGATCTAAGGGCAATCAGAGAGAACACCAAACATCCAAGATTTTTCTGTCAGTTTTCCCAAACTCATCCAGGGATGCCATACTCCAGAGATGGAACTTCTTAAAGTTAAAGGTTTCCACCTTTGAAGTTTATTCCCCTGGTACTAAAAAATCATGCACACAAATACAATTAGGATAATGATCACTCCTATCTTGAGGTGAAGAGCCCAACATTCTTCCACTCAGCCAGACCCTATTACATTAAGGTCCAGTAGGGCATCTCCAGTGTTTTCATCTGGATCATGGTTCCTGAAAATATAATCCTGAGCCGGTCGGCTCAAAAGGGACTGAAAGCGCAGGCGCACGGACGTCACTGTGAAGAGACGTCCGTGCTTCCTGCTCCTGTCACCATCGGTAAAACGCCGATATCTGCAGAACAGGGTAATATTTCTGGCGACTAGAGCTACTAAGCAGCTAGTCGCCAGATGAGCAATCAATCAAGCTTAAGTTATTGCGGGGTGGTAGTTCCCCTTTAAAATGCTCAAAACTCACTATTGCCATGACTAGCTATAACAAAAGCATATACTTCTCTAAATTCCCAGTGAAGAGCAGGGTCCACTCAACAAGAACCACTGAAACCTACAAGACAGTGAAGGAGGAGGCTATGGAGTTGATTTGTAGAGCTTTCTTTTTGGAAGATTATTCATATTTTTGGAGACTTTATGGGCTGAACCTTCAAGCTTCTTGAGAGGATGCTTATGGCTCCAATATTCAGTGATCTGTCATGTCTTAATTATTATTATGGTTATCTCTTAGGTGTGCTACCAGAAGACATGAAGGAAAAAATAAAAAATTGTCCTGCCTGTCAATCTTATTTCATTGGTGATCAGCATAGCTTCCTTCCCTTTTTTTTATAATACATTTTATATTTGTACGCATCATAGGTTGTCTGGGAGGTGGTGCCACTCTTAGATGTGCTATCTATGGAGACAAGAAGGAAAAACAATTGACAGGTAAGAAAAATTATGTCTTTGTCCTGAACTGTTCCACCTTCTTTGTCATATGGACCAGGGTTTATAGGCATTATCTAAGGATATTATAGTATTATGGAATTTGTTACTACTTTTTATATGGTATTTACAATTAAGATGTTAATACTTTGTATAAAATCTCTCATTTGCCAAGGCAAGGTACTAGTACATTTCCTAGAATAACTAAGCCTCCACAGTTATGCAGCCAGATATTTGTGTGACAGCTGGTGAAAATGTGGTTTTCTCTCAACGAGTATAAGTTAGTAGCTAGCAAAGCTACTTTGTAGGTCAAAACGGGCTACAAAGTCAACTTCAAATAATTTTTTTTAACCCAAGATGCACTAGAATTTATTTCTGGGTTTTATTATTATTATTGTTGTTATTATTATATTAATTGTATTTTGTAAGAGAGAATGATTCTCTCAGTTATAAGAAGAGCTGGGGCAAACCAAGGGCACCATACGGGGCAAGTAGAACTTCTATTGATTTAAAATGGACTTTAACCCCATTGACTGATAGTGATATCTCCACCACATTTTAAAACAAAGCACCAGAGGCATCTCAAGTATTTAATGGGTTATAACAGCCTCGTTTAAATCAATGGGAATTTGTTGTTCCTTGTGGTACAGTTTGTTGCTCCAGAAATGCTCTGATTCTTCTTAGTGCACCAACCTTAAAGGATTTTATGTCCATCCTATCAGAGACACTTATTGTTGGTCATTAATATGAAAACAGCACGTCAGATCAATTTCAAAATAAGTAAATTATGTTGCCCCAAGATGACAACAAAAGCCCAACTTTAGACAGCTCCAGCATGCATTTCTGCTTATTTTAAGGCAATAGGAGCACATATGTTACAAGGTGTTAGTGTCCCTTTAAACATGAGTATAAAACAAAAGAAAGTGCAAACCAATGGCACCTTAGGTCAGTAATAGGTGAAAACAGAGACTTAGGTGGAAGTGGCAGCAGATAGCAATAGCACACTTAACTAAACTCAGAATATATACAATATATAATCCACGCATACTCCATAAACCCAAGACCCTACATAAAGCTAATAAGGAAACATCAAAATAAACAGTATAATATACAGATAATGTTCCGCTCTAAACACATCTAAATAAACAATGTAGCATACAGATAATGGTATCCTATTGAAATGTCACCCTCTATTTGACAACCATGAAAAGGGTGACATTATAATGTCTCCTGCATCAAAAGGGTGACATTCTGATGTTGCACGCCTAAGAGTCGCCAATAGAGGGCAACGTTTCAATAGGATACCAGATGCAGCAACTTAACTGAAAGTGTGTGTGTGGGTGTTTTAATTCAATATTCCCACACAGCGAGCAATGGGCCGGACCAGGTGCAACAACAATAGCTGTCTCTGGATTTTATTTTTGGGATGCTGCACTCTTGCTCAGGTACTGTAGGTCCAATTTACTTCTTAAGCCAATGGTACAATCCAGTTAACCCTGAATGGTAGAGGTTTGTGTAACTCAATGTGTTGCAAACCCATCTGGCACTAAAATGGTTAATTAAAGACTAACGGTAATCAATGCTTTTGTATGAGACAGTGATTTGTCATCAATAAAATTATTAGTGCAGCCCTTGAGGGGTTAATCAAACCTTATCAAGGACTATGGAAGTCCAAAACACGAAAAACAAGCTTGTATTAGAGCAGTGCAATCTGTAGGTACCAGCAGCGCCAGAAGATTTTGTCCCTCCTGTGGGGCTGTGTGCTGGCTGGGAGCTCCTCCACTGGGACTCTGGCTAATGTTACTGTGAAAGTAGTCTGTTGTCTGGATTAAATCAGGCTCACCCATATCTTCAGGCATCTCTAGTTTATCTTAATATTGTTGTTTTGGTCAAACTTTCTTTCAAAGATAATCTTAATACTTGCCATCATTTCCTGCTGCTTCCATACAGGGTCATCTGTTGCTGGGAATTTTCCTGCCTTCACAGCCTTTGCAACTCTTAACCCACTGTGATAAGCAGTCCCCTGATTCTTTGAGAAGATTAGATTAGCACTGTAAAGTGTCTTATTATCAGTTGATTAAGACAGCACTCAGAGAGGGCAGAATCCTCTGCGGTCAAGGTGAATGTCAGTGGCTTCACCTGGACCTCATTAAAGGGACAGTAATACTTAAAATGTAAAAAAAAAAAATATGTTGTAGGGTTTATCCCACTGAGTAAAACAAGTGTACTCCCACTGCTGAAAGGTGTTTTATTCAAAAGTTATTACAACTCAAAGCTGAATTTTATAGGTACAATACCACAGTGGACTGAAATTGTACAGTGGAGCTGTTGCTACACCTTCCCATGGACAGCTCTAGCTGGATAATGGAATCCCCTTTATCCATAGTTCAGTACTCACTGCCCATCCACAGAGAAAAAAGATTGTCCCAACTCTAAATGTGAGCCAAACTGATGCTATCCTGCAATGTAACAACCAAAAAAGATGTAATGATATTCTTTACTTCATACAGACGTAGCCCCACAGTATGGACCTAATCTGCGATGTTCCTTAATAGACAATGAATTTGCGCAATAGTGTTATATATCAAAAAGCAGGTAAAGCCCTCCCTCCCCTCTCGTTATACTCACACTATAGGAGTATACCAGTGTGTTTCTTATCTAAATAGTAGATTGATGAACCAACACAATCGGTGACCATAAAATCATACTTTAATTCTTTATATTTCAGAACAATATTGACAGTTGGCTTTAAACCAGGTAGAATGATATACAGGGAAATATCTGACTGATGAACTGTGCTCACTACTATCTGCGCTATGCTGATCATTATCTGTATGCTACATTGTTTATTTAGATGTGTTTTGGTACATTATCTGTATGTGATGCTGTTTGCTTTGATGTGTTTCCCTTTTTAGCTTTATATAGGGTATTGGGTTAAGGAGTGTGTGCGGATTATTTATTTAAACATTAGACCTAAAGTTTTAGCCTCATCAGCCAGCACCTAACACCCTGGTATATATAAGTGGTAAACACAGGAACAGAAATATTGCTGCAGCGAATTACAACTTTGTTCATCAAGTGCTATTTTTGTGCCTCAGATATGATTAACTATTTTACTTCTCAATGTGTTGCACAGCACTCCGGTCCTCAATGGGTTAACCTTAGCAGTAGGTTTGATGGAGTGAATTTTATTCTACTCCAAACACAAAGCAATTAACAGTTTTCTGAAAAATTCCCTTCAGTCACTAAAGGTCAAAACAGTTGTCATCATTATCTCCTCTTCATTTATTACGTTTTTTCTTATTGAAAATTTATTATCACTTGCTTCACAGGTTATATTGAATAAATTGGTAGTATGTCAAAAGAGCAATTTATGGGGAATTTTCAGTCCCTGGTGAAAATGAAAACTATATAAAAGAGATGCATACATTGTTTTATGTACTGTATATAATGGATGTAGAAGACAGAGAGAAATAAGACAGAAGACTGGAAGGGAAATGAGGAGAGAGGAGAAAGAATGGAGATGCCCGCAAAAATGAGCAATGAGATAACAATTTAACCCTTTGAGCATAAGAGGGGTGTGCAACACATTGGGTTAAATAAGGGATATGGGTACAAGGAGTTTGGAAAGTGGCCCCAGAATACAATGTCTACAGAGTTGGCCCTGTTTTTACCAGGAGAAAACAAATGGAGTGAGGTTTAATGTGACTCGGGTGTGTACCACTCCAGCTATATAGACTATACAGAAACATAATCAAGAGAAATAAAGAATAGTATAATTTTTAATTAACTCTTTGAGTGCCAGAGAGGTACCCAACACCTCCATGGCACACAAAATGTGCATGTTAAATAATAGGAAATGTGAAACTTTTGATCTTTTCACCCAAAATGTATGTATTCTTAAGAATTTCATTTTGTATTGAAATATTTTTGAGATTCCTAAATGTCGATATTGTTTTTAAAAATGCAAATAGTGGCAGCTGTGTTCATTACAGTTTTATTTATTTGTTATTTTTATTTTCATTTATTTTCAATCATTTCCCCACTTGGTTTACATATGCAGCTCCATCTAGAAACTGGCATACTGAACTAGAGAATCATGAGCAATTTGCAAATAAAGCAGCGAACACCATAGGGAACAAATAAACATTTCTTTTGATTCAAATAGGACTTTGAATGTGGACACAGCACAAGAATGACTTTAGAGGGGAATTATAGCCTAGGAATTAGTGTCCCTTAATGATCGTTGATGTATCAGGAATATTTGATGGCCCCTGTGTTAAGGACCGGTGATGGCCCTGGCACATCATGATTTTTTTTTTAATCACAACGTGGATGCAGAGATCACTGGTAGAACCTAAAATTGACTGCTATGAGATCTGAAATCAGAGTCACTCACTTTCAGCCTCTCCAGCGGAGAGCCGGTACTTTTGATCGCTCACACGTACCAGCTCTCCAAACACAAAAATCACCTTGATTCTCCAGTGCACCCCACCCCTGGACCCCATGGTCATTAAGGGATTAAGTTATATAACAGATTGTTTTATCTAAGTAGGTGTATTTCATGCAGCAGTCAGGTATCTAAATGTATATATTTTTTGCAGAATATGCAGAAGCATAACAACAGGAGGTGCAGAGGGTGTAGTTGCACCAGGGCCCAGCAACCAAAGTAACTCTATCTGTTCCTGGGTCCTATAGGTTCTAATTATGCCTCTGTGAAAATATGTTTGTGTTAGATGGCCCAAAACTGTTTGCACCGGGACCCGCCACTGATTATATCCACAATTTTCTGTATATAGAGATCCCATAAGTCAGCCTCTAGCTCACACCTTCCCAACAAACAATGGACTTCAATAAATCTGAATGACTCATAATGGACACTAGTCTTTATCAGATTATAAACTGAAACAACTAACAGTAGGACACCTTCTTAGCTAACCCCTTCATTCTCACAAATTAAGAGCCACTTATTCCCTTATTTGCCCTTACAGAGCTGGTTCATGGGGAAGCACCTTAGGCGCCTGCCTAGGGCCCTGTCAAGTTGGGGGGCCCACAAAGCCGAACTAGTCCCACAATGAAAAACTTGGCCAGTGAGAAGATCAGACAGATTTTCCCCACCAGCAAGCTGAGGTCTGTGCCTCCTTCGGCACAGGACTTTACATGCACCTCTGTCACTGTGCCCAGAACTCTAGTAATGCAGAGAGCCAGGATATGACATTATCTCCTAGTGCTCTGCATTATTGGAGAGAGGACCGCACTGGAGCTGCTAATAGAGGTCTGTGCAGAATTTTCTTCCATGCCGCTGGACCACCAGGCGTGAGGGCCCCCTCCTGTGCCAGCAAAGAATGCAAGTAGGAGGGGGCTGCAGGAAAGGGGGATTAGGGGAAAAACTGGAGGAAACGGACTAAGGGGGGCAGAGAAATGGTGAAACTGGCTGGAGGGCAGAGAAACAGGGAAACTGACTGGAGGAGGTAAGGTCAATGGTTTCACTGGTGTAGCCCCATTTTAATTGTAAGCTCTGTGGTGTTCCTAGTGTTGCCCCATTTCAATTGCAAGCTTTGTGGTAACACTAGTGTTGCTCCATTTCAATTGTGAGGTCTGTCATACTTTTTTTTTATTGTATTTAACCCCCAGATGCCAGTGAGGTGCCTACTGAAATACTTTGGCCAAAGGGGTTAAAGCATTAAATTTGTCTTTTATTAAGTTGGTACTAATAGCTCCACTCAAAGAACAATGCACAAATAGAGAAAGGATTTTGGCAAGAGAAGGGGGCAAGCTGACAGGGTCCCCAATTTGAGATCCTGCCTAGGGCCCTTTTGAGCTTACTATTACTAGTACATAATTGTATGAATTTGGGGTATTACTTTTGATTTAATCCTTTTCTAAAATTATGATTCATGATATTTGTGTTTATCTAAGTGCATTTATGAGTATAAGGAGATGGTTTTGATCAGATATTTGTCCTCTAATACAAAGGTCTGCATTGTTGGAATCTAGCACCACCAACTGGAGTTATAGCCCATATTCACTTTACATTCTCTTACTGTGCTCTGTGTACATTGACTTTAGGGAAGCTAACAGGAAAAAAACATATCTGTTAAAGCTGGGTCTTTTATGGTTAATTTGTAACACTGACACCTCTGGGAATAGCAGCTTTAACCCTTTGCCCTTTGACTGCCAGAGAGGTGTATGTATTATATATATATATATATATATATATATATATATATATTACTGTTTTCATGTTACTTGCCCGTTAAACATATGAAATTGCCTATCCAGCTCAGAAAATATTTACTATACCCCCACCATATTGGTAAAATTGAATAATTTGATTTGGAACACATAAAACATATATCATCAATGAGGGTAATATCCTTTATATAAGATAAAATACTAATGGTTGGCCTCTGTACAAAGCAGCAATTTGCAATCTGCAGCCTTCCACCTGATGTTGGTCTATCTCGGTCATCATTCTCAGTGGGCTTTAGGCTGCCAATAATAACGAAATTGTAATGCAACAATAGGTGGACGTCCACAGGCTACCTTAACTTGGTTAATAAATTTGCTAAAATGTATATCACACACCTAAGCCATTCTAGGGCTCAACTAAATCTTACATTCAATATCCTAATTATTTTCTTTAGTCTAACGTCATGATTCATCTCATGAAAATAGAACCCAATTAATCAATAAAAAGGAATAGATTGCAGAGAGTGGTAAACATAATGATTATATTTGTATGAATTTCTGTGACGGGTACATAATAATGATGTATTTTAACATAGTCTGAACACTTTTGATGCACATATAAGGTTAATACAGACTACAGCTAGAGTAGTCAATCTTTGGACCTCCAGCTGTTATGGAATACAACTCTCATCATCCCCAAATAGTCAATGGCAAAGAAGGACCAAAGTGTGGCTTCTCCTTGACAACAGCATAGTATCTAAATAATTCATAGTGAGGAGAGGGATTCCTCAAAATGTTGCAGTAAGCCCACTGATGTGATGCAGACAAAAGAAGAGGTGAAGGTGCCCCTACTGCAGACAAACTTTATAGATAGCAAAACCCCAGAGAAAATTCCACAGAATGGTACTCACAAAAGGGGTGGCCGCAATCTCACATATGTGTGCCCTCTCGTTTTTGTCATTCCTTTGATGCAATAGATTATACGAAATGAGAGGAAAACACAAAGGAGTGCCAGATCCAAATAAATAATTTTAGGGCACTGATGACAATCACTGTCCCAGACTCAAAATTAGAAATAATTTGCACTACTGTGTACATATTCAAAGGTAGCGTGTTAGGCTTACAGTTTGCTATATATAAACTTACACACATAGCATTCAATGTCTGCCTCATTAGTAAAGATTAGGATGGAATTTTTATTATTTATTTATTTATTTATTTGCTGACCATATATCAAATATGGTAAGCAAAAAAATAAATGTGTCAGATGCATCTGCTTGTGGGGTTGGATTGACCATGCCCAAGGCCATAAATGACTCCAGTTTGCATGTCTCTACTCTATTAGATAAGAAATTATATAAGAAACAACAGGTCTTAAGAAGAATGTACAAATAAGACAGAGTATCTCTTTATAATGTAAATTCACAAAACATTCACAAAAACTCACATTTACAAGAGTCAAGGCCAGAATGTGAATTTAAGAAAAGAAGATGATAGAAGAGTCAAATATAAACCACAGACAGGATGCTGAGTTAGTTGGGTTTATTTAGATCCTCCCTGTTGTAATAAAACTGAATGCTGAACTAGAGTTAGGTGACAAAATGAGTAGTTCTTTTTTGGCAGACATTTTAAAATGACGAATGGATTGTTTTGTCCCCAAAGAAGCTGGGGATTGAGCCCACCTATGCATTTAGGTGCAGCCCAATAGCTCCACTGCTAATCGTGAGATTAACATCATTACATGCCCCAAATTGGCAACAAGATCTGGGGCTTTCAGCATGAGACCAGGAGCATTAGCCCCATCAGTTAGTACCTAACAACTCTATTGGTGATAGGCTACCTAGGAACAAATGGCCATAAAGCAGTTAGAAATACAGTATTTGACAGAATTTGCAGAGTAAGTATAATCTGTTTAGAAATGGTAAAAAAAGTAAAATTAGTTCTTCCAGAGAAGAAAATGAGACGACCCAGTACAAGACAGGGGAACTGATGAAACAGGAGAGGGACAAAGAACAATAAGTAAAAGAAGTGAAATACAAGTGATAGGTTCCATAAAGTGGACAATCTGAGCAAGGAAAGAATGGTCTACAGTGTCAAAGGCATAACCTAGGTCAAGTAAGATAAGAATAGAAAAGTGACCTTTGGAATTAGATTACACATAGAGCTATCTCAGTTCAGACTGAAGTACAAAACTAGATTGCAGTTGGTCCAAAACAAGACCTAGGCACTGGTCAGAATTACAAGAGTCAAGAGGGGTCAGCAGGAGCCTTTTTTAGAATTGTCTGGGGTAGTTCTAAGAGGCATAGTAGAATTAACTATAGCATATTGCATCAGTGCTGAAGCTATAGGCTTTAATGGGAGGACGTGGGCTAGTGAGAGCTGGTAGTGACAGATGATAAGGGAACTTTAAACACATCTGGCTGTCACTGGACTAAACAAGCATTTTATTCTTTATGATACTCTTTATTATATTTACTTGCAGCATAACTTGTTCCACCTTTAAGACATTAGGGGCCTCATGCATAAAGCAAAAGATGAACAGTCCTTGATAAAACCAACTGTATCATAGGGGACAAATGAAAGTCCTCATGGATTTGAATTGTGCATTTAACACCTTGAATGCTGGAAAGGGTCTTCATAGCATTGTATAGCAATGCACTGAACAGCTCTCAAGCATTTACAGGTTAAACACCCTTTTAAATCAGAGGGAATTGCAACTTCATAAGAAGTGATCTGTTTTTGTTTTTGTTTTTTTTTACCAATATAATTACTTCAAAATGTCATTAATGAACATCAACAAATAATGTTTGCATTAACACTGCATGTTAAGGCCCTAACTTTTCTTTAAAATGTGTTTAGCAATGCAACCTGTCCACCAAACCTAGTGTTGATGTCACAGAAGAAGGGGTTTAACCCCTTAAGGACCAGCGGTCCCGGGGTGTATGGTCCTTTAAGGACCAGATAGGGAATTTCGGCGTGCTGCCCCACGTGACTGATCACGTGTGCCGACACGCCGAACGAGGGACTGAGAGAGACCGCTCCGGTCTTGGAACGATCAACTTCAGTCCCCGGTATTACTCACCGCGCTCCTGCAGGAGTGCGGTGAGTAAAAGTATGTGACGTACCAGGACCGTCACTGCTCCTTAAGTGCCGGACCAGCGTGACGGTCCGGGTACATCACCGGACGCGAAGGGGTTAAAGGTAAGCATACATTGTAAATCAAGGACCTTAAACTTTTTGCCATATTTTGAAAATGAAGGTTCACTGGAAGCATAACAGACCCTGTCCTGTGGGACACTCTTACCAACCAAAGAGAAAATTAAAATTACATAACAGCAACAGGTACCTTTGGGAATTACCACCCTAAGGATTAGTGCTACTTTCATTGTATTGTAAATTGTTATTTACATGTTATCCTGTTTTCACCTGTTGTGAAGGATAAAGGTTTTATTATTTTACATATATATGAATGTGTGGTACATTGTTATTAGTTCCTGGGTGCATTTACTTTGTCCATAGGCAGGTCTCAGTCAAGTGCAGGCACTGCCAAACCTGCTATTACCCGAATTTCTCTTGTGCCCGATTGGGGAAATAGGGACCCCAGGACAGAATGCTCTCCACCAGAAGGCCATGCACTTAACTTTATGAACTGAAAACTCCTCCCTATCCTCATGATATTTTTCTCCTCCTCCCTGGCTAATCATCATTTTTTAGTGCCCCAGGCAAAGGGTTTGATGTTTTCAATGCATCATTCAAGGCTGTTCATAGAGGCAGTGGAAAACTATACCTGGATACCCACCATTGCTGGACAAGTCAATTATGTATATACCAAATCTAGTCAAAGCAGGTCTGGTAAAGGCTAGATCTCTCCCTTGTAAGGGAAGACCACCCAGATAAGCATAGCACTTCCACACTCTTTAAAATAGGATATTGTAAATAATATGTTATGAAGGGCATTCAGGTAATAGCCTTGTCTCTCCATTTTGTATAATTTCCAGCGTTTCTATAAGCAAAGCATACAGGCTGTCCTGCTGCAGGGAGGACATCTTACTGTGGTCCGGTCAGATGCAGCATGTTGGGTACTGCAGATGACATAATCTCCATAGACCAAATAGGCACTCCAACTTGGTTGCTGCCTGCCGTAGCATCCTCTTTTCCCTGAGACCTCTAATCCTCTACATGTGTTTAAGGTAATAATAACATTTTATTGTTACTTCCCCCTTTTCCTATATGAATGTAAGAGTAATAGCCAGTTGGAATCTCATTTATAAAGACTTCCCTCTCTGTGATGGAGTTTTGTTAATTTTCTTTCCTAACCTATAGTGATAGAGTATATGTGCAGTATTCCTATCATTTTCTTTGATACCCAGGACCATTTTGTACAAATTTTCTGGGGCACAATTAGGAGTCGTGAGGATAAGGTCACCATGTCTGATTTCAGGAAGATAGAATCATAGCCCTAAGAAAACAGACTATGCTCTGCTACAGCATTTTTTCCTGTAGTTTATGCAAGTGTACGTCAGAATTGAATCAGAGTGGAGTATTTACATCATTTGTTTCTGCTCAGTCTGCTACTTCTACCATAAATAAAACAAGAACACGTCCAGCTTATGTGGAACCTAACTTGGTAAAACAATGATCTCAGTCCAGCTCAACCACCCCTGAATCCACTGACCAAGTGCTAGGCAAATGGTTGTCTAATCCACTTAGCAGAGGCACTAGGAAAGAGCAGCACCATGACCATTTTTATAGCATAACACCATTCTTTAAATAGAATCTATTTCTTCTACATAAGAAGATGAGGCTTTGAATTAATCAGATTAGGAGCAGTTTTTTTCCAGCAGATAGAGAGCCACCGGATTTATGGAGTTCTGTTAGGATAGAAGAACTGGATAAATCAATTTTAGAAGTTCACCAGGTCTCTTGCCAGCAGCAGCCCCTGAAGATCATAATAGCTATTTATTAAAATGCAAAAGAAAATAATCTATTATGTCTCCCGTTCATAAAAAATTATAACTGAAGAATGGAAAGATCCAAATCAGACACTGAATATTCCTAAGAGGTATGGATACATGTATCCATTTTCACAAGAATATGTGAACAGATTGATGAAGCCTCCCTTGGTAGATGCACCATTCTCCAGATTATCTAAGCACACTGTTATCCTAGTACAAAATGCAACAGCTCTGAGGGAACATGATTGATGTATAACTTGAAAAAAACACAAAAGATGATATTTTCAAGTAGTGGGGCAATCTTCAATCATTTGTGGAAGCATGTACAAGAAGAGCCATGAAGTCTTGGGCTGAACAACTGTCTCAAATAATGCAAAATAATGAATCCAAAGAAGAATTACTAAGTATAACCAGGCTAGTACAAGCTAATTTTTTCTGTTGTGAGGCAGTTTTAGAAATCACACAAATGCCAGACAGGTACTCAGATATCTGGGCAGCAAAAAAAATCACTGCAGCTCTAGATCTGATAAAAAAGCCAACAACTTCAATTGCATTTACTGGAAGCATGCTTTTCAGAATATATCTTGAAAAAAATCTTCTCTCACAAAGAAGAACAAGTGTGTTTGATCCACTCTAGCATAATTTTAATCTTGATTTCAATAGTAATTCCAAAACAAGCATATTCAAACAGTAATCCCTCCAAAACACTGTTTCTAAGTAAAATATTTCAGGGGAAGTGACAAACATAAAAGAATCCACTGTCCTAAACAGCTATAACATAAAGGCCTTGTTCCAAACCCCCCTTTACAGAGATGGCTAACACCATTCCATCAACATGGAAAGAAATCTATAAAAATCACTTGGTGATAAGAAACACTGTCAGTTAGATACTGTCTTCAGTTCAAGACAATCCGTCCTAGAAGATTTTTAATGTTTCACATTCCAAAAGAAAACCACACAGCAACTGTCTTCTTTCAAACCATTTAAAGTGTGATAACTGCTGAAGTAATCAAGCCTGTCCCCAAAATGTAGAGATTCAGCAGTTTTTACACCAATTTCTTTACAGTTCCCAAAAAACACAGAGGTTTTCAGACCTGTGTTGGACTTAAAGAAGCTAAACAAGTTCATAAGAGTACCCAAATGCACAATGGAATCCATCAAGCTGTTATAAATGCCATGGAGGCTGGATGATTTCCTATCATCACTGGACATCAAAGATGCCAATCTTCACATACCAACAGAGCTAAATCTCCAACAGTCTTTCAGATTTGCTTTCTGGAAGAAATATTTTTAATTTGTGGATCTATCTTTTGGGCTAGCAACAAATCTGATTGTACCATTAATGACACAATTACATATTAAATTAATCAGTATCTCTTCTTATCTGGATGATCTATTGTTCTTTCTTATCTGCAGAGCACAATGAACACTGAGCAATCATGGATTCAACCCTCTGAAGAAACCCTCTGACTCCAAACCAGCACATGACTAACAGATTGACATGGTATATTATCAAGTCACAACCACTCCAGAGAAGATTACAGAATTGAAAGCCAAGATATAGTGGTGTCCACGATAGAAGCAGTACCATATTCTCAATTCCACATAAGACATTTACAGCTGGATAGTTTACTGAAACTGAAAAAAACATTTGCTCATGTTAAGTCATAGGTCTGTTTTGAGTACAAAAGATGACAGTGCCAATCAATATGCAGTGCAGTTTACAAAGCCATTTAAAATTGGATTACCCTATTGAAGGATATTTGGGTTTCAGTCTACAAACTTCACCACGGTGGCATATGCAATAAAAATCAGAACAGCTTGGCTGTAAGTAAAGAATATTCTGGACTGGGCAGAACAACATGTTTCAGCCTTTGCAGACATTTATATTCCAGGCATACAAAACAGGGAAGCAGATTATCTCATGTGGAAGGCAATGGATCCAGGTGAATGAGAACTACCACAGGAAATACTCATAAGACTGGTAGACAAATGGATCTGCCAGAAATAAATCAAATGTTTTTCAAATACAGTACAAATCTATGATTGCTCTGTGCAAAGATCAAAGATCCCAACAGCAATAGAAACATTTATACATGAATGGGATTTCAAGCATGCCTACCTTTTTCTTCCTAGAGTCATGATTTCTAGAGTCCTCGCAAAGACAATGTAATTTTTATAGCCCCAGCACTACCAATAAGAGCATGGTTTCATGCATTGTTAGACCTGTCAATATAAAAATCATGGCTCTTGCCAGTAATTCCAGAACTTTTGTCTCAAGGCGTTTCTCTTTATCCAAGACTGGACAGTCTGGCTTTAACTATATAGAACTTGAAACAAAAGGGTTTATCAGATTTAGTTATTCAAACTATGACAAAACCATGAAAACAAGTGTTTTCTAAAGTTTATTGTATGTTATAGAAAATGTATCACAACTTCTGATGGTTTCTTGATTTTAACCCACTGGAGTTCAGATTACTTACTCTACCGTAAATCCTACAAACAGGGTTAGCTAAAGGTCTGAAAATTAGGTATTTTAAAAAATGTCAGAGCTATCAATATTATTTCAACACAAATTAACAGACACTGTAGAAATTCATACTTTCCTACAGAGTAGAAGTGTATGGACCGTAGAATAATGAGGATGTGGTAGGCTAGGGGAGCCACTAGAACAGTCAACAGAAGGGTCAAGAACTGTCGCATTTGCCTTTCTCTTCTTTTGCCAGCAGGGATGCTATACTTACCTCAGCACGTTCCTCGATCCGATGGGAGTATAAAGGTTTATCTTCTTCAGTTACACAGTGTCTTGTTGCCCGATTATTTGAGCTGTTTAGTATTCCATTTCTTAGCTGTTATCTTTTGGTCGTTTGCATGGTATCGACTTTTGCCAATCTCTGACTACTCTTGTACCTACCTATTGAGATTCCTGATGTCCCAGTTCACCTTTGGCTTGCCTTCTCTGACCATCCTATTTGCTCTCTCCATTTGCTCCTGTTCGTCACGGTTTGTTTTGACTCTCAGACACAGAGTAAGATAAAATCAAACTTTATTGAAAAGTTAATAAGAACCCTCACAGGTCCTGAACATACATGAGACATACACAAGATGGGTTCAAAATAGTAACTCATACAATGATACAATATAGTAGGCTCTACCGGCCTTGCCAAACACTGGGCAAGGCAGCCTGGAACTAGCAACACAGGATGAATGAGGCTCTACCGGCCTTGCCAATATACCGGGCAAGGCAGCCTGGAGAATGGCACAACAAATGAATGAGGCTCTACCGGCCTTGCCAATATACCAGGCAAGACAGCCTAAAGGATGGCACAACAATAGGAATGAGGCTCTACCGGCCTTGCCAATATACTGGGCAAGGCAGCCTAAAGGATCTCACAACAATAGGAATGAGGCTCTACCGGCCTTGCCAATATACCGGGCAAGGCAGCCTGGAGGATGGCACAACAATTTGAATGAGGCTCTACCGGCCTTGCCAATATACCGGGCAAGGCAGCCTAACACAATGACTGAGGAAACAGCCCCACTAGAGCTGTAATGTAGGTAGCCTCAGCAATAGATGATATTGTGGAGCAAACCAGTATCACGTACGGTACAACCAGGGAGGCCCTACCGGTGCTGTAATGGAAGCAGCTAGCAACCGGTGTGTAAAGGAGCAAACCAGTACCACGTGCTGGACAACACGGAAGCCCTACCAGTGCTGTAATGGAGGCAGCTAGCAACCAGTGATATGGAGTAAACCAGTACCGCATACTGGACAACACGGAAGCCCTACCGGTGCTGTAATGGTGGCAGCTAGCAACCGGTGATATGGAGTAAACCAGTACCTCGTACTGGACAACACGGACGCCCTACCGGTGCTGTAATGGAGGCAGCTAGCAACCAGTGATATGGAGTAAACCAATACCGCATACTGGACAACACGGAAGCCCTACCGGTGCTGTAATGGTGGCAGCTAGCAACCGGTGATATGGAGTAAACCAGTACCGCGTACTGGACAACACGGAAGCCCTACCAGTGCTGTAATGGTGGCAGCTAGCAACCGGTGATATGGAGTAAACCAGTACTGCGTACTGTACAACACGGAAGCCCTACCGGTGCTGTAATGGAGGCAGCTAGCAACCGGTGATATGGAGTAAATCAGTACCGCGTACTGGACAACACGGAAGCCCTACCAATGCTGTAATGGAGGCAGCTAGCAACCGGTGATATGGAGTAAACCAGTACCGTGTACTGGACAACACGGAAGCCCTACCGGTGCTGTAATGGAGGCAGCTAGCAACCGGTGATAAGGAGTAAACCACTACCGCGTACTGGACAACACGGAGGCCCAGCCTAGGATCAGAAGACAACCTAAGGAGAATCCAGTAGTCAGAATGTCGCCCAGGTGACCATAGTCATAAGGAGAATGTCAGTCTGGATCCAGGAGCAGGAACGACAGTCAGGCCAGAACAGGATACTGGAGCAGTAGCAACAGCCAAACCGGGTCAGGAACGGAAGCAGGAACGTCAGCCACACCGGATCAGGAATGGAAGCAGGAACAGCAGCCAAAATGGATCAGGAACGGAAAAGGTACCACTCAGGAGTGACACTGACGTCTGGGCAAAGACACTGACACTGGCAATAGGTAGCTTAAATGGGCCCAGAGACACAGGAACCAAGGGCAGTTGACCACTGACATAGAGACACCACGAAAGGGCAACCAAAGTCTATATAGGCAATACTGGGCGGACTAATGACAGGCAGCCAATGGAGAGCTCTTACTACTGACTGACAGCAAAAGCCAGCAATCACGGCACTGTGATACTGTTCCACCTGATTTTCACTTATTGTCAGACTATCAGTCTATTGGTTCACAGGGGGGGTCTAACCCAATAGTATATGGGGGTTCTTGGCAGTTAGCTCCCTATTTTGATCAGGTTTCTGGAGGGACTCAGTTTGGTGGTCCTAACCCGTAGGTTTAGCCAGTATCAGTGGGCCCTGCCTGCTGGGATTACCTATCCTCTATTCTTCCTATTGAAGAGTGCCGAGGGAATCCTAGGTGTAAGAGTTTACCCTGCCATCCTTGGAGGGTCATGTTCAGGGATACACTGGTTCCCTGCCTCCCTTGGAGAGACTCGTGAGTGGTACTCTGCTCTCCCAATTGATTCCAGGGTCACTACTGTGACCAAGCTTAGGGAATTCATATTTCCTGTACTAGCTCTTTGGTTTGTAGAAGTGTCTCCTGCATCTACTTTTGACTACCACTTTAACTACAACACTGCACAGAGATCTTTCAGATTTGGGGTATCCGGGTCTTGTACAGTTCACCCTTCCTTCCGTCCAGGTCAGGGTCTTGGCTAGCCTGGAATCAGACATCTGGCTTTGTGGCCAGCAACTTTAATTTGGCTTTGGCCACAGCAAGGGAAAAAAGCAACTGTCTTCACCACCGAGCACCGCTCTCAGTAGTAGCACCCAAGCTTCTGGACAGGGAACCCTAGGGAATCTGTGACACTGTGTTAAAATACCCACCAACAATAATAAGACCTTCACTAAAGGCACTAAGGTCCAAGAGAACTTTACAAAGGAAGGGGACCCGTTGCAAATTAGGAGCATAATCATTAGCAAAGGTTAAACACAAAAAGCCCAACTGGCCCTTTATAATGATATAGTGGCCCTCATCATCTTCAAGGACATCAAGACACTCAAAAGGGTGAACTGACTGCAGGCCCGTGAGACTGCCAAAAGATGACAGCAGGGAATAGGGGTCTGGGAGTGGGTAAGAGGGAGAGAGCTAAGAAGTAGGGAGAAGAAGGAGAAATGGGGACAATGTCCCTGGATGTATGCAGAGAGAAAAGCATACAAATAGGAGATAACAAATTATACAACAAAGTAAGACAGCAAAGAACAAATCAAACCCAAACAGCGGCACTGAGAGAGTGCCTGTAGATGGGGAAACTTCATAACAGTCAAAGGAGCCCACTGCAAAGCTGTGAGTAGGTGGATATGGCAAGAAAGGGAGGAGGTGAAAGAAAGAAACGGAGCAACTAAAGTATGAGGATCAAGCAAATTATTCCTGTCTTGGTGCAGTCAGATGGTAACTGCTACACAAAGGAGGGAAAGCAGGAGAGTAGGGCAGGGGGAGAGGATGGCCACTAAACAATGCCAGGAGGTGGAAGGTGGGGAGGTGGAAGAGGTATGACGGGTAGGAAATTCAAAAGAAGGGAAGAGGGAGGAAGGACTCCAATAGAGAGGGGTGTCACTCAGAGGGAATGAATAAACTCACACATGTTAGCAAGTAGCATACACGTATATTTTCAAGAAATTGCAAAACACTACTTTAGGATCACAGGTCAATGGGCCAGCATAGAGGATTCCATACCCAGCTGAGCCAGTAAATAGGGGAAGAGAGAGGGAACAGGGAAGGACACAGGGGAAGAAGGGGGGCACAGCCAAGAAGGGATGACCTGGCAACAAAAAAGTGACACAAAAGGAAATACCTTTGCAAATAAGAAAAATATGGCATGAAAAATAGTAATAGCGAGGGTGAACAATTGGCAAGCAGCTAAACCCCGCAGAGTGGATGAGGTGATTCCTCCTCACACTAGACATCAGCAGGCAAAGGGGGAAGGGCAAAAGAAGGGGGGGGAGGATGGAGAGGACAGCTGTGACCCATGCAAGATATTGCCTGAAAGGGCATCAGGAAGGGGACCGGAGAAGGGAGGGAGAGTGGTAGGAGAGGAGAAATCAGCATGGCCAGGGGGAGCCCCCTTATCCACAGATAAGCAGTGAAACCCAATCATGGGGACCAAAAATAAAGTGCAGACATAAGCAGCCCAAGAAAATTTATGGTGCAGCATTTGCCCGTGCCTGCAAACAAATAAAAGAAGAGCATAAAAGGTCTCCGCGGACAGGGGCACCGAAAAGGCTGAGCAAGGTCCATAAAGAAGGTCCATTGGATCCATAAATGACTGGTCAGATGGAAAAGATAGGAGCAGGAAGGCAGGGGGGAAGAAGGGGAGGGGAAAGGGAAGCTCAGGGGACATGGTCATCAGTTAGGAAAGGGAGGGGATGTCCAGTTGAGAAAGGAATAGCCAGGGTTAAATAACCAAATGGCAACATTTAAGTAAAGTCAAAAGACAACAACATGGTGATATCATCATGTCAAGGAATCAAGACTCTCATAGCAATCTTGAGTATAGGTAATTCAGAAGCAAAGGGCTGGGATCCCATGGGATTATCCCCAACTAAGAAGGTCCCTAGCACTCAGGAGAGACAATGGCAGACTGCTTACTGCAGATTGGTACCTGATGCCAACCGGCATATTGTTGCAGGGGTAAGTTCTGATGGGATGAGTGCCAGAACTGATGGAAAGTGTAGATTCTCACAGAGGTCTTGGACCTCCTCAGCCTTCTGAATGGTATATGAACAACCCTCATAAATCACAGTCATGGAGAAGGGGAAGCCCCATTGATAATAGTGCTTGCGAGTTTATCTGTCAATGGATTAAACTGGAGCCAAAGTTGTAGTGTGTCAATGGTCCTCTAGCTACATAATTTGGTATTGAATGATTTTCAGTGACTCTTTTATATCAACTTCTGGTTATTTCATAGCAAATCAGACTTTGGTTAGAAATTCAAATGATCAGTCCATCAAATTGTAATTTTGTTTACATTATTTATGTTTTGTTACTTTGTATACCCCAGGACAGCTGTATGCATTCATTTTAATGGAATTTCAATTAAAAATTGTTTTGTATTCCAAGTAAAACATTTTTGTCACGAAATGTGGGGTATCTACAAATCAATGGTAATTTGTAAAAATGCAGGGTCTGAGAAAAAGAAAAATAGTGTATGAACTGTGTGAGTTATTCACAAAAAAGCACCAAATAGTGTAATTTAACTGTACACTTCAATAAAAGTGTGAAAACATTCTATGCACTAGGGGGAGTGAAAAGGCAGCAAAGTGATTAAAGACTAGAGGGGTGCACAACGCATTGTGGAGCAATGCATTGCACACATATCCAGTCCTTAAAGGGTTAAGATTACCATGTGTAGTGAGTTTGATGTCCTGTGGTCCAGCTAGTAACTCTTATGTCCACCTCCATGGACATGACATCCAGAGCTGCCTTGAACAAGGGCTTATAATTTTAAGTCCTTTGCTACTTACCAGACCTAAAAAGTTACTTGCCACTGCAAGCCATAACATACCCACCAGGGCTGAATTTCTACTTGCCAGGGCTACATTTTCACTCACCATTGACTAGTGGCGAGTGGAAATTTTGAGCCCTGTCATAGGGCCATTAGGATTTTCTGGTCATGGTAAACTAAGAGGTGGGTTATTATTAGTATGTCTTAGTTCTCCTTTTAATGATAACTTGTGCTTGGCCTGCAATTAAAAAAACTGTTCATCTTGTCCCAGGGTAGAGTACTATAAATAACTAAAGATTGGCTGTCAAAATATATTTACAACACACGTCCATCCATGATACAGAATGGAACTCTATAGCGGAGCTGGTACATAGCTGACGTAAGAGGAAATTGATAAAAGATTCCCTCCAGCAGTTGTCCTGCTATGCAATAATTAATACGTTATACTTTTACTTTTTATTTTAAAGTATAACTTATTATGTATACTACATTATTTTCCAAATGATAATGCTGAGAAAAAAGCTGGTTATAAACTTTATATAATGTTGTGCTGGTCATACATGAAAAGAAGGGCATACTGCACATTATGAGTCATTTTGTGGATAAGGAGAGGACTTCATTAAACTTTCAAAATCTATCCAATTGCATTCTAAAAAGAAAACTTTTTTGTGCATGTAGTAATAAAGTGTAAGAATCTCATTTACTTTTAGGCCCCTTTCACATGGGCAACAAAATGTGGAGAATTTCAAATGTAGTGCTAATCGGCATTCGCCTAAAAATATGACTGCTAACCTCTAAATTGGTAGTTCACATTGGTGACTATTACCTAGCATGATGCATCCCAAATGAAGCATTCTGCATCATACTACATTCAAGGCAGACCCTCAGTAACAAAGCAGGAGAGCAGATCTGCACTGTTGCCTAAGGGGACACCATGCAGATCATCCAAGAGGCTGATTGAATCTTTGTGATGATCCTCATGATGCTCCAGTCAATGGAAGCCCATGTGGACATCATCAATTATGTCTGACTGACACTAATATGGACCTCTGGCAGTCAGGATCCTTGGTGACAGGATCACCAGGAGAAGTGGTCAACAGCAGAGGTAAGTAAATGGGCAACTGGAATGTGGTAACATTGCTATCAGTTTGCAATAAACCAAGTGAGAAGACCCACAGTTTTATGCTAAAACTGCCATTGAAATGTGAAAAATGATGTCATATCAGACAGCCGAATCACATTATGTAAAAGTGTGTTCTTTTAATCAGGAAATTTAATTTTTAGTGTTCAAATTTTTGTGATAAGCCTGCAGTCAGCCATGTTCATGCATTATAGATCTACTGGTTTCTTACGTTTATTTGGTTTATAATGATTGAAATTAACAGCCAACCTTTTTATAATTCAAAGTATTTTGAAAGATGTTTATTTTATTCCAGAAGTGATTGCACCATCACTTCTAACATAGTTGGAAATGTTCACAAACACACAGTGGCAATGCTGCCCTGTAATGGTTGCCTTCACTAGACATGTAGAAATCTATTGGATGCTAGGGACATCTCAAACTAATGCAAATCTATGGGTTAGAGGTTTGTCTAACAAGGGATTAAGCAGAATTTATATCCGATTATGAACACAGATAATATGAAAGGCTTTACCTGATGAGTAAAACAATGACACCAAAGTTATTGCTCAGTGATGCCATATTTCAATATTATAACAGCACAAAATAGTAGTTTTTAGTAGAAGATGGTTAACAGTATTTTCATGACCTTTACATTTTGTGATGGCTCAATAGCTATTTCTGTCCATAGAGAGCAACCGTCAGAAGGAAAAGCCCTATAAAATATACATTTTCATAATAAGTTATACATTATTTTTAAACTGCGATATCAAGATTAATCTACCAAAGAAATAATTTATGTATATTGGATGGACTAGTTTTATTTAACATGATAGTTTCTCTTTAGGTACTGATGTCTCATTTACTGTATTATTTGATCTCTTTTAATAATGCTTGTATCTCTTACTGGGATGTTGAGATCTGCAAATAAAAATATGTTAGTACTCCCCCAAATCTCCCCATCTACTTTTAGGGCCTGAATTGCCATATAGGCAGTGCCCACATTCTCTACAATGCATAATCATGGACTCCCCTACTTTAGACATTTTCAGAAAGAGTCTAATTAAAATTCCTGTTTATCAAGCTTTTGATTACCACATCATAGCACCTTGAGCCATTCTCTACCCATTATCATCATAACTACAGTAATCTTCAACTGTTCTCTTCAATACCAAAGCATGTTAGAGTTCCATTATTATATAAGATAATAGCAATAATGTTGTTGTTATTGTTATGATAAGGGATTTCTTTTCCCTAAACATCTTAGTCTTTACTTGGAAGGCTGTGTGAAAAGGGTACAGGATATCCACCCTCTATGGCAGTACAGGAACACCACAAAAAATATCACTTTGAATTGTCCTAGGTGCACCCAGAGAATGCCCATTTAAAATATAATGTATGATTATAGGAGATTATGTTGTGATAAAAAGGTATAATTTATTTAGTATCCCATCATATTACAATCATCTTCCGGTATTTTCTATAGGAAAATCAACCAGATACACAAGAAAAATATCATGGAAATAAGAACCTAACTTGATCTTCTGAGCTAGCAAATCTAGCTTATCTATGGAATTAAAATAACATTAAGAATGCCCCCCCATGTATTTTTCCACCCCAGATACTGATTAAGAGGAAGAAACATATAGCATACGGTGATCTCACTATTCATATCAACCCTCCCTGTGTGATCAAAAAAAGAATATCTGAGCTCAGATCCTGACTTCTATCAATGAATGACTGGAACTTAACCCTTTACCCCTTTGTATCAGAGGGATGTAATTGCTGGCTTCCGGTACTGCACACTTAGAATGTCAATAGAGATAAGTAAAAAGTAAGGTTTAGTTACATGTTTGTGACCATAAGCCTGTAAATGCCTGCATGCGGCTTGGGCAAACCACTAAATATCTCAAATTTGAAACGAAAAAATAAATGTTATTGCATGTTGCAATTTGTAGCAGTTACAACGAGGCATATTTTGTGCCCGTTAGACATTTTGCGGAGCGGTGGGTGTTGATAGCACAGTTAAAGGGATAGTAATGTGTCAATTTAAGTAAAAAGAATATTGTAGCCATTAAAAAAAATAATTGAGCCCATTCCGATCTCTCAAACCTTAAAGGTTTGAGAGATATACGATAATAAACTTCATCCCTTCGTCCCCCTTCTCATGCATCAAGCTCTATTTTAGAACTGGAGAATCTGGTCTGCAGACCAGCTGGTGGCTCTTCAGCAGTGCCAAGATTGCAAGATCAAAAAACAAATACTTCATTGGAATGGTCTACAAAGTGTGCCTGGTTTGCAAGCACACTTTGTAGACAGTTCCAATGAAGTATTTGTCTCGTGATCTCAGCTCTGCTGAAAAGCCTCCGACCGGTCTGGGGACCAGATTCTCCAGCTCTAAGATAGAGCATGATGCATGAGAAAGGGGAGGAAGGGGGGAACTTTATAATCTTATATCACTCAAACATTTAAGGTTTGAGAGATAGGAATGGGCTCAATTATTTTATTTTTTTAATGGCTACAATATTTGATTTACTTAAATTGACACATTACTATGCCTTTAAACCACCACTGCTGGTTTAAAACAAATAGTGGAGCTAATAGTATCAAGCCCTTAGGGTTAAATTTTTGTAACCTATGGTGTGAAAAAGAAAATGGGAGTTGTTGGTTTATAGTCACAGTTTGGCATTCTATTATCTGTGCTGTGAACCATTTTTGTGCTTGAACTCCATCCAGAAAAATCAAAGGAAGATCATAATCCATTTGGTATTCTGTGTTATGCAGTGAGTGTTATTGTATATTAGGTTGATACATATTCCTTTGCTGTTTCTGTGTCCACAAAATCCCCAATGCATGCCTTATTCCACTGCACTGGTAGCCATAGAACCACACAAACTGGACCCACGGTCTTGTCCCATAGCACTGGTAGACACAGAACCATACTTACTGACCCCCCCAGCCTTGTCCCATGATAGCCTGGTGCATGGTAACCTACTCCCCTCTCAGGAGCTGATCCACTAGCCTCTGGAAGGTGGCCGGGGCATTCTTCATCCCAAACGGCATGACTGTGAACTGGTACAGGCAGAAGAGGTGATGAATGAGAATTTAGCCATGGCTTCTGGGGCCAGTGGAATTTGCCAATATCCCCAGTTAAGGTCCAAGGTGAAAACAAACTTGGCTCCCACGAGTCGGTCCAGAAGCTCATCTACTTGGGGCATGGGATAGGTGCCCGTGACCGTCTTGTCATTGATCCTCCGCTAGTCAACACAGTACCTGGTGGACCCATCTTTTTTTGGGTACAAATACTATCGGAGAGGCCCAAGAACTGTTAGACCCTTCTATCACTCCCATAGCCTGCATGTCTTGAATCTCCTTCCTGATGTGTGACTTGGTGGCCTCAAGTACTTGGTAGGGTGGCTGTCGGAGGGGCAGCTGGCCAGGGTTGTCAAAGGTAGAGATGGGCAAAATTCAGATTTTTTGTTTTTACAAGAAATTATTGCAAAAAACATTTTTTACCATGCCTTGAAAATCCTTAACATTGCCTCCTTTTCACTAATCACAATAAATATCCCACAAGAACTTTGCCAATTTCTGACTTTGCCTAAGAAAGCTTGCAGCTATGCAGACTCAGTATATGTGTGTGTGGTTCAATGGTTAATGGTGCAGTTGTACAAGACTAGGACTCCTGGGAAGTCAGTATTTGTGGTTCTCTGGCTACTAGTGCAGTGGACAGGGCTGTGAGGTCACTTTGTGTGGTTCCATGGCTGCCATAGATCAAGGCTGGGGGGGGTCAGCATGTGTGTTACTATGGCTACCAGCGCAGCAGGACAAGGTTTGGTGGTCAGTATGTGTTGTTCTATAACAGGGCTGTCCACAAGGTCCACCAACAGGCCAGGATGTAAGGATTTCCCTGATTAATCACAGGTGAGTTAATCAGTGGCTCATTCATTTTAACTGACTCACCTGTGCTTAATCCTTTAGTGACCGGCCCCGCGCGTCTATGGCCGGCACTTAACGACGGGGTTTTTTTTGGGGGGGGGTTTTGGGGGGGGGTTTCGGCATTCTGCCGAATTGCTTCTTGGACATACATGTACATCCTCTGTCACTAACTGACAGTTTCTGAGGGACGTACATGTATGTCCATTGTCGGCATGGGGTTAATCAGGGAAATTCTTAAATCATGGCCTGTTGGTGGCCCTGGAGGACTGAACTTGGACAGCTATGACCTATGGAATCCATAGAACAAGGCTTCCACATTACAATTCACATCACTCCCTGCCAGCCCACTGCTGTTGGGAATGAAGAGAGTTGTATTCATGTTACCAGTCATCTTACCCCCATTCAGACAGCTGTGCGAGATCACCTACAAGGCTACCCAGCTGCAGCCACCTTCAGAAGAGAGAAACCCGGCAAGACGGCCCAAGACAACCCGGTGTCTTGGGTTTCCGTTACAATAGACACATGTCTTTTTTCAGTCTCATCGACTATGTTACTATGTGTTACTATCCGTCTTGGGATGTGTGCCATGTTACCACTGCTGTTGTTGAGAAAGCATATGATGGGAGGGGGGCAAGGAGCTTACAGAATCTGGTGATGCAGGTGGGCACACGCCTTCTAGTGGCAGCCTGAATGCTTCAGGCTGTGGCAGCACCAAAAATGCCATCTCCGAATTGAGGAACAGGTGAAGCAGCAGCAGCAGCAAAACCTATGCTGCTCAGACATGATATCAAACAGCTGTAACTAGCCTTGGAACCAGAGATACATTAGCAATGTGCTGGAGATCTATCTAGCATTCAAAGAGTTAAAAGCCCCTTTTAAATCAGTGGGGAGTTTCATTAACTCCCTACAGTGAAGTTGGTTTGCTCCAGAAATGCATCTCTTTAGTATATAGAATTGTAATTTACATTGTGAGCTTAGTTTACTCTGAATGTGATCTTTGTGTCCACCTGGCATATACATTAGAACAATTGGACTTTTGTGTCAATGTATTCCTAGTGTCCCAGATTTGTAACCTTAATAATGCATGAGACCATTGTTACACACCTGGCAGCTCCTCAGCTGTTTTTAACCCTGACATCCATGTTACTCAGTCAGCATTGTTGAATTTGTAGGTTACTGGGACTGATATGAGTTAGATTTTGGAAATAGCAGAAAATCTTGCTTTTGCTCACACCTGCATTACACAATAATAAACAAATATACCCTAACCCTGGTTGCTGGTTTATTTTTATAAACATGTTAGAATTACTGTTTTTCTGTTCTAACTGTATTCTTCTAGTTGGTAAAGAAGGTTAAAACCCTTCTTTTCCATTCCCTTTGTAGGTGTGTTGCTTTTAAACTGGGTCTGAGATAGTATGTTACGTTTGATTGCTGACTGAAATTGGCACAGGGGATAAAACAAGATAGCAAACATTCATGGATAGATATAGATATATATTTAAAACATCCTGCCTTTTTGACTTCCTGTAATTAGACTAATGAGTGTTAGTATGGCTGTCAAGTCTAACTCAATGAACAAGCTACTATATGTTTGCACATCTCTAGGAACTGTTGCAGGGTTCATACCGCTGGAGTAGATATGAGAAAGTACACTACTTGGAAAACTGAGCAAGAGATCTGGAGAAACGGGTTGTGGGGAACTGGCAATTTTCACAGGGGTTTGGTGCTTGCTGAGATAGTTGGTATTGGAAGTACTGGGGATAGAGACTGTACAAAGAAGAGATGGTAGCCAGATGGTTTACAGTTAGATGCAACAAGGAAGGAAGGAGAATAGGGAGGACACTCCTGTTTTTACTCACCCACAGATTTTCTACATTGAGTGATGTTGACAGGAATGTCAGCACAGGCATGCTCTTGCTGGAGATAACAGTGTAACAGCCAGGACAACAGCCCCTCTAGTCCTGATGACATTTGGGACGAAAGAAGATCTAGGAAGGTGGTGGTGGGGGTGTTTCTATAATTAGGCAAACAAAGTAATCTGTCACCAGGATCTCTACAGTCAAAAGGTTTGCTGCCTCCCAGGGGCTTAAGTTTAGTGGACTGGGTTAATAGATTCCTGAGAGCAGTTGTAAACAACCCAGCTGTCATGGTACATTTTGGTACCAATGGAAAAAGTTAGTGGGAGATGTAGGTCTATTGTGAATGATTTCTGTGATTTAGGTTATAAGCTTATGCAAGTGACCCCTAAGGCCATAAAATACTTCTAGGGCCACATACTACACCAGGAAGGAAATGAATGATTAAGGAGTTAAATCTATATCTAAAGACTTGGTGTAAGCAGGAGTGGTCTGGGTGTCTACTAGGGATGGGTGAAAGCTTTCACCTCAACCAAAATCAGTGAAAAATGTCACTTCCCACTTGGCGAATAATTTCCCACAAAAAGTGTCATTTTTCTGCTTTTTTCCCCTAGCTCATTGCATTGAAATCAATGGGAAGAAACATTTTTCCCCACCACATAAAAGGTTTCTGTACTTTTCTACAGGCATATAAGAGGGCGTCAGGCTCTCACAGCATGCCACTCTGTGTCTGAGAGGAGAAAACCACACGTTTTTAAGCTAGAGAGGATAGGCAAATTAAGGGGGATTGAAGCTTAATTTAGACAGAATTTTAGGTAGAACATTTTGTTCTCTGTATTAGGGGAGTCTGGCGGTATTCAGTGGGAGAAGAAGGGAGAAAGGAGATTGACCTCAAATACCCAAAATTCAGTGTGACCGACTAGCAAGACACAGGCAACTGAGGTCCAGTTTGTTTGCTGAACTTGCTGTTAATGACTGTGTGCTGGGAAAGAAGGTGTTGATTTTGTTCACCTGATGTGAGCTGTATGACTGAGGCAGACTTGATAGACAATAGACAACACTGAGCATTTTCTTGAGGGTTAAGGCAAGACAACACACTCCACTTGTGTAGTGTACACACTTGTGTACTGTAGAGAGTAAAAACACACACACACACACAGTAGTCGAGTAATCTCCAGCAAACTCACAAAGGGGATGGGGAAGGGTGGAGCAGTGCAGTGATGTGGGAGTAAAGTGGTAGTTCAAAAACTGACTGCAGCAATGGTTGCTGCAGCGAGTGCAATAAATGATGATGATCTCTCTCCACATTGTAGGTTGTACTTTTTTTTTATCACATGATGTCATCATGAATCTATGTCAATGTCTCTTAAGCAGGAAGTTAGTGTTGTGGTCAAAGGACAAATGCACTCTGTATGATAAAAACATTTTCAAGATATATGTTGCTGTAAGACTCACAACTTTGACTTTCAGCTACTATTTCTCCACTACAGCCCTCAGGAGAAGTAATATTGATTATTTTCACCTTAGTGGAAGGGTGCTGCTATGCTAAGGGATAGGATGGTTAGATTATTGAAGAAGAAGTTAAACTAGGAATGGGTGAAGGTGAAATAAAATAGGAAGGTGCAGACAGTATAGAAGAGGAACTGGGATTAGAGAAAAGGAATGGGGCTGGATAGGAGAAATAGCTACTTCAGCAAAATAGGAATGTATCTATATTACAGCCTGATAAAGGAAGCAAATACATAATGTTTAACCCTTTGATTGTCAGAGGGGTACACAATGCATTGCTCCGTAATGCATTGCATACCCCTCTTCCACTGAAAGGGTTAAAAAATACACATCTACATACTGGCAGTAACATAAAACGTATGCTGTCAAATGCTCATGGTCTGAATAGTAAGATGGGGGAATTGGAAATTATTGTAATGAATGAGCATTATGATTTTATAGTTATTACTGAAACCTGCTTGGATGACAAAACTTGACTGGGCAGTAAAAGTACAGGGATATTCTTGTTTTAGGAGGGATAGGGTAAATAAAAGTGGTGGAGATGTATTTTATGTATCAAGAAAATGTTTAACCCCTTAAGGACCCTTGACGTACCAGGACCGTCATGGTCCTCGAACTACTCAAGGACCGATGACGGTCATGGTACGTCACATACTTTTTACTTACAGCGCTCTACCGGGAGCTCTGTAAGTAAAAATAGGGCCTGAAATAGACCGCTCCAAGATCGGAGCGATCTCTATCAGGCCCCATAATGACGCGCCGATACACGTGACAGGTCACGTGTACCGGCGCGTCCAAGTGCGTCTATGCGGTCATTATGAGACGGAAATGTCCCATGACCGCCGGTCCTTAAGGGGTTAAACAGGAAGAATACAATGAGATTTCTCTTGTTTTCAAGTATATCTGCAGAGAGCTTAGAAAAAAAATATACATTTATTATGGACTAAAGAAAGCCCTTTTTAAAAGGTGAAAGTAACATGTTTGTGGGAATATAGGGGAAACCACTTGAAAGGAATAATAGAAAAATAATTAGTATTTTCATTTTGATATGTATGTCCTACAGATAGGAGGAGGGGTGTAACTAGAATTCCAAAAACTAGTGAAAATGATAAACCTGACGGAGTTGCTTTTAGTTATATTTCGGTTTCAGGAACAAGAATGCTACATATACACTACATGGAAAAACTTATTGGGGAGTCCTTGATAAAAAAAATTATAGGTACTGATAGGTAATAGACTTCACAACCATGTTCAGTGCCACTCAGCTGCTGCAAGAGCTAATAGGGTACTATCATATATAAAAAAAGGTATAGATGCATGGTATGGAAGCCAACTCTGCCTCTTTATAAATCCTTACATGCAGGGTCGGATTTGCCATAAAGCAGAGTAGGCATTTGCCTATAGGCACACCCCACAGAGGGGCGCCTGTCATTGGAATATTTATTTTTTAATATCTTCATTCACAGCGCTGCTCTCCGTGCACAGTGGCAACAGTAACCTACCGCCCGCCTGTAGCTGCTGAGCTCCCTCGTCAGCTCTTTAGTAATGCAGAGCGCTGGAATATGACATAATTTCCCAGTGCTCTGCGTTCCTAAAGGGAAGACTGTGAGGAAGCAACAGCAGCTACAGGTCTATGCAGATGGAGGCACAGACCTCTCCTGCCACGCCACTGGACCAACAGGGAGGTAGGAAACGGATATGGGGGGGCAAAGTGAGGGTAATGTGGAGATGATGGGGGCAATGTGAGGGAAAGTTGGAGCTTATGGGGGCAAGTTGGAGCTGATGGGGGCAATGTGTAGATGATGGGGGCAATGCGAGGGCAAGTTGGAGCTGATGGGGGGCAATGTGAGGGCAATATGGATATGGGGGGTAATGTGGATATTTGGAGCAATGTGGAGGTGTCCAGTGGAAATGGCCAATTGGGGGAGGGGGCTTCAGATTTCCGGACCTGCTTGTTTGTCCTCATCTAGAACGCAGAGTACAGTTTTGGGTGCCAATTCTAAAAAAAATACATTATTAAATTGGAAAAAGGCATTGAAAGATTTTAGTTCCAAGCAGATTTTCCCTGTCCATAGAAATGCTGGTAGTTTGTGGATCTGCAGCAAACAATTCTGGGGTGTTGCTTTTGATGTTGCTAATGATGTTGATGCTATTGGTGTTTCTGGGGATTCTGATGTGGAGGCTACTGTGGATGCAAAGCCAGGAGGAAATATCTGGATAAGTGACATGTGCCATTCAGGTCATTAATCTACTCACTGCTTGTACCACCAGTGATATCTGTGTGAGTGGTCTGGTTTGGTAGAATGAAGCATGATTGTGGCCGAGGCCTCTGTATCTGACCCACAAGACCAACATGTGGTTGGTCCAGTGGCCACAGATGATATTGTGGTCACTGTGGTGATGTTTCCCACCTTGGATGAGGCTGCAGGTTGGTGTAGTGTCATGGTGGTGACATCCAGTGCGGATCAGGTAGTGGGGTGAGTGGTCAAATGCACTGTATGTCTCTGTGCGTGTCATCCATGACTAAACTAGGATTGGTAACATCCAACTACCCATGTTTGTCAGTGGCTGAATCCATCTCCTGCTTTGCACTGGTTCCTGGATAGTTATAGTTGAATGTGAAAGACAGGACATCCTCACAAGCCCATCCTGCTGTGGTGAAGGCATAAGTGCTAAAAAGAAAATATGAGAGAGGTTAGAAAACTGTGCAGTGGAAACATGGACTCTATTCAAAGAAATTCATCTTTTACAGATGTGAATGAACATGTCCATGGATTCTACTGAGAGGTTCGGGAATTGACCTTCTCGATTGTATGTATCAACAATTTGCTAGGTAGCAATAAAAGCTGCAACTTATGTTATCTGGGCAGATACATGCTATAACTAGGGTTGGGTGAAAAAGTTTGCTTAAAAAGCAAACAGTGTGAAAAACTCCACTTTTCAACTTCAGCAGGAATTTTGCCAAAAATGCAGTTCTTCTACTTTTTTCCACTGCCCACATACCAACCCCCAGCCAATACCACTGCACTGGTATACATTACCCACATATACTGAACCCAACCCCAGCCTTGTCTTACAGTAGCAAAAAGACTACACATACTGACTCCAAGCCTTGGTCCACAGTATCCAGAGAGCAATACATTCTGATCCCCTAACCTTGTCCCACTGCACTGGTAGCCACAGAGAAGGGCAACATGTGGTCCTCCAGGGAAATTATAGTATTTGTAGTCTGTACGCAGTTGGAGGACTCCATATACCACTGCCCATAGAACCACACACATAATGACTCCCATCCTTATCCCACGATAGCCACACATAGTGACCCCCCCTTACTCTTGTCCCACTGCACTTCAAATCATAGAAACATATTGATACTGATCCCCCCCCAGTGGGAATTCTTGGGCATAGGCTGAAACTGGCAAACTACTCACAGGAAATTTCTTGAGGTTAGCAAAAAGGCATACATTTATGGGCTTGTAATGAGTGGGAATAATTGAAGAAAAATGGAGAAATTTACTTACCGATATTTCCTTTTCTTCTGTGTATTTCCACGTCACTAGGAACTATGGGGAGTTATCTCCTTCCTCCAGCCGGTAGGACCACCCAAAAAATTTAAATAGGCTACACCCCCAACCATCGTCAGTTATACTTTTGTCAAAGCTGTAAGACAACAAATAAACAAATGTTAAAGTCACGGGTGGGTGTGACGTGGAGATACACTGAAGAAAAGGAAATATCACTAAGTAAATTTCTCAATTTCTTCTGTATACTCCCCGTCACTAGGAACTATGGGGAACTTCCCAAGCCAATATTTCAAGGAGGGAAAAACAGCATAATCGTATATACTTAACTATATTTATAAGTAGTTACATGCTTACACAGATATATATATATATAGATATATATATATATATATATATATATATATATATATATATATATACACATTGGGATACATACATTTTTGTTACCTTATTGCGGAACAACCGCTTGCAGTATTCCTCTTCCAAACTTTGCGTCTGCTGATACATTAATATCCAGCTTATAATGTTTTATAAAAGGTGGATATAGATGTCCATGTGGCTGCTTTGCATATCTCTTCTGAGGATGCATTAGCCTTAGAGGCCCAGGATGTGGCCATAGCTCTTGTAGAATGTGCCTTAACCTTGATTGGGGGACTCAATTTGGCTTCTTTGTATGATATATAAATACATTGTCTTATCCATCTGGCTATGGACTGTTTAGAAACAGCTAAGCCCTTTCTTATCCCCGAAAATTGAATAAACAGATTGTCAGATTTCCTAAATTCCCTAGTCCTCTGCAAGTATATGGAAATACACCTGACTAGGTCTAGAGCATGCAGTCTCTTTTCTTTGTCATTACTAGGATTTGTGCAGAAAGATGTCAAAATAATGTCTTGGTTCAAATGGAAATCTGAAATAACCTTTCCTCTAAAAGAAGGTTTTAATCTGAGGACTATTTTATCCTGATGAAAGGATAGATAAGGGGCCTGACAAGATAAGGATTGCAGCTCACTAACTCTTCTAGCAGATGTTATTGCCATTAAAAAGACAGTTTTCAGTGATAGGAATTTTACAGATTTACTGTTTCCCTGATTCTGGGGCGCAGCTTGTTAATAGCTTTAATAAAACTCTTAATTAGATCTTCTTCTGCCCAGTGTCTGACAAACACCACAGATAGTGCTGAGATCTGGACTCTAAGCGATGCAGGGCTTAGCCCCATATCAAACCCATTTTGCAGAAAATCCAGTAAAACTGGAGCAGTAACCTGATCCTTTTGTATATTGTGCTTAATGCACCATGATCTGAAGACTTTTCAAATTTTGTCGTAAATTTTTAGAGTTTACTTTTTCCTGCCTGCAATGATGGTTTCTGCAACTTTATTAGAGACCCCTTGATACTTCAAATTTTGCCGCTCAGTCTCCAAGCTGTCAAATGGAAAAAATTTGGATGTGGATGGAATATTGGACCCTGTGTCAACAGATCCTTCCTGTCCGGAAGACTCCATGGTTCCTGTGTTGACATTCTCATTAACTCTGAAAACCAGATGTGTCTCGGCCATCTGGGTGCAACTACTATAACCTCCACTTTTCCCTTCCTGATTTTTCTCAATACTTCCCTTATCAGGGGAATAGGATAGAAATTCCAAGAATGATTCAAGGCATCCTGTCCCAATGCTTGGCTTGTTTTCCACCTGGAGAAGAACTTCCTGCACTTGCTGTTCTCTGGGCTGGCCATCAGATCTATTTCCGGAATTCCCCATCTCTGGGTTATCTGCTGAAACACCTCCTGATTGAGTGACCACTCTCCTGGATGAACTTTGTTTCTGCTTAGATAATCTGCTAGCACGTTCTGCTTCCCGGCTATGTGAGAGGCGGATATGGCTAACAGATTTTTCTCTGCCCAACAGAAGATGCTTGCCATTTCTTTGTTCAGAAATACACTTCTTGTACCTCCTTGATTTTTTATGTACATTACTGTAGAGATATTGTCTGACTTGACATGAACAGCCTGGTTCCTTAATTCGGCTTGAAAACTGATTAGCGCATACTTCACTGCTCTTAATTCTAATATATTTATGTGAAGTTTTCTCTCTCTGTTGCAGACCATTTTCCCTGAATTGTCCTGGATCTCCACACTGCTCCCCATCCTTGGGGACTCGCATCTGTTGTAATGATTTCCCAATCTAGGTCTCTTAGTGATGTTCCTTTTTGAAGATTTGATTTCTTCGTCCACCAACTCAGATCTCGCCTGATTTTGTTTGTCAAGTGAATTCTCTGTAGAGGATTTTGTTGATGTCTGTCCCAGGATTTCAGAAAAAATGACTGCAGATGTCTTGGATGGAACCTTGCCCAAGGGACCACCTGTATGGCTGATATCATTGTCCCCAGGCACTGCATGAACCGATGAGTGATGTGACTCTTTTCTTCTGAATTTTATGACTTTTCTTCTTATATTGCTGATCCTTTCTTCTGATAAAGTGATGAGTGCTTTGTGTGTGTCGAATCTCATCCCCAGAAAAGTCAAGCACTGTGTGGGATTTAGTTGACTTTTTTCTGGATTTATCAGTCATCCTAGTTTTTGAAGATGGTTGACCACAGTATGAGTATTGAATATTGACTGACTCCTGCTTTGAGCCACAATCAACAAATCGTCTAGATAAGGTATGACCGATATTCCTTGCTCTCTTAGTGGTTCTATAGCAGCTGCCAGAATCTTGGTGAATACCCTCGGGGCTGTGGACAGGCCAAAAGGAAGAGCTCTGAACTGAAAACGATCTTTCCCTATAGCGAATCTGAGAAACTTTCGATCCTTTCTCTTATCATTTCTCTGTGATGATAAGCATCTTGCAGGTCTATCTCTGTGAGAAAACTGTCTGGAAGGACTGATCTTATTACCGAATTTACTGATTCCATCTTGAATGATTTCTGGATTAGGCATGAGTTCAACTTCTTTAGATCTAGGATGGTCCTGCAAGAATCTGATGGCTTGGGAACCGTAAATAAAATTGAATAAATTCCTTCCGATCTCTGATTCTCTGGAACATGCTGTATCACCCTTTTGTGTAACAGTGACTCTATTTCCTGTCTGATCATTCTCTGTTTCTTGACATTCCCTGGTATCTTTGACATCTTGAAGACATGAGTTCTCGGGGTCTGTATGAAGGGTAGCGGATATCCCCTTTCCAGAATTTTCTGAACCCAGGCATCCAATGATATCCAGTGTTGCAGAAAAAAGGTTAGTCTTCCTCCTATCTTTTCTGAAAAGGGGACCCGCTGACCCTCAGAACTCTTTCTTGAATTGTTGCTTTCTAGAGAAATCTTTTCTGTATGCTCCTCTGCAAGTCTGATCTGATGCTTGTTTCTTCTGTTCAAAATTCTTTGCTTGATATCTTCTTGAGTCCCGAAAGGAATAAGCCCTATTCCTATATGCGGAGCTCCTAGGTGGCAATCTTCTTCTCCTCTCCTGAGGCAAAAAGGCACTCTTACCTCCCCACATCTTTTTTATTAAGTCTTCTAATTGCTCTCCAAATAACATCTGTCCTTTAAAGGGAAGATTAACTAGTTTGTTCTTGGACAAGCTATCTGCTCCCTATGCTCTCAACCAAAGGGTCCTCCTTGAAGCGACTGATAGAGCTGAAGATTTTGCCCCTAATTTGACTGAGTCCAGGGAGGTATCGCAAATAAAATTGTTAGCTTCTTTTATGGCTGCCACTTCCCTGACCAATTTTGACCTGGAAGTACCAGCCTCAATACTTTCTTCCAGGTTAGAAAGCCAGACGCGGATGGATCTAGAAACGCAGATCAGGGCTGTAGCTATTTGAAGGTTACTACCTATAATAGAGAACTGTCTTTTAAGGGCATATTCTAGTTTTCTCTCCATTGGATCCTTCAAAGAGGATCCATCCTCTAAAAGGATAGTAGTGGGTTTGGCCAATCTGGAGACAGCCGCATCCACTCTAGGAGGTGCAACCCAATTCTGAATAAACTCATCTTCAAAGGGATACATCCTGTTAAAACGTTTCGAAACAGAAGACCTATCTGTTCTACTCCATTCAGCTAATATAGTATCTGAGATGGACTGATGAACCGGAAAAGTAGGTACCTTCTTCTTATTACCAATAAAAGCTGTATCCATGATACCCAAATCTTTTTGTTCATTAATCAATCCCAGACATTTTCTGACTGAAGACACAAAACTATCTATTTTGTCCAGAGAAAAAGCCCCAGATTCCTCAATAATCTCACCTTCCTCTTCTTCTGAGGAATAATCTGATGGACCTTGGCTATTCCTATCTTCACTATCCTCTTGCTTAGGTGAAGACGTACCCTCTCCAGGATCTTCTACTCTCTGCCTCTTTCTTGGAACCACTGCTTCCTGCATGGCCGAGAAGGTCTCTTGCATAGAGGCCTTCATCCAGGATATAAAATCCTGAAACTGGCTAGGCATCTCCTGCATAGCTGCCTTTTTTAAACATTTCTGACAAATTTTTAGAATTTTCAGACGCTGGAAATTTTTCCTCACAAGCACTGCATGTTTTTTGCTTCTGTAACTTATCCTCCTTAGGGGGAGTAGGATCTACTTTCTCCTTACTAGCAGAGGACTTGGAAGAAGACATTCTATAAAACTTTAAACTTTAATAATTACAACTTAAAAACTATGCCCCCTACTAAGAAAAAGAGAGTCCTACCTTACTCCACTGGTGCTGCAGTATTTATCCAGCGTGCGCTTCATTAGTGACCCGCACTGATTGCTCCTCCATCTTGGGCATAGATGATAAAAGGCCTGACAGCTCTCCCATGCTGTTTCCTTCATATTCTCCATTTCTGCTCGTTGTCCATCAGGGTAAAAAGCTCCTGCCACTTCCTGGGCCTCAGGCAGCAGGAAGGAAGGCCGCGCCAGCTTTGCGTTCCACAGGTGGAACACACAATACACTTCCTGCTCCCCTGAGCACGGTGAGAGAAGTGCGCTCAGCAACATCATGTTTCCTCCAAACGGAGCCTTCCACTGTGTCCACAAGCCTCTCCTCATCCAGCACAGAGTCTCCCTGCCGGGCTAACCGGATCGCGTTCCGTCCGGGCCCCTAATTCTGCACACAAAGGTAGTTTCCATTCTGCTACCATATGCTGGACAGAGGCTCCTGCGTCCTCCAGCCGGCTAGGACCAAAATAAAACTGACGATGGTTGGGGGTGTAGCATATTTACATTTTTTGGGTGGTCCTACCAGCTGGAGGAAGGAGATAACTCCCCATAGTTCCTAGTGACGGGGAGTACACAGAAGAAACTGCAAATTTCAGATTCTCAAAACATTTCTGCAGGAAAAAATGGACTTTTGCTATCCCTAGTTTTAGATACAAATCATGCATTTCATTACATAGTACATGAAGATGATAACACTATGCTTGGCAATTTTTACAGGCATCATGGGTGACATTTGGATCTAACATTACATAAGTGTATAATCCTACAAGATTTGTATATGTTTAATGGATTCTGTTATGCACAAGACTAACTAACAGGTCAATTTATTAAGTGGACAGTAACAAATGTTAGGGGCTAAATCAAGTTTCTTGCCAGTAACCTATATGGTGTTGCAATCTCTATTTTCACAGCTGTCTTGGATGTGCTCATTGGCAGAATGCTCTCAGTCTCAGTCTTTCCTCCTCCTCTGCCTCCAAACCCTTAAATGACTGCATGTGCTGCCCAGCCATGTGGACCTCAGGTCCTGCCTGCACTTTGCTTGGTCGTATGCTTGGTTGCATGGGTATCTGCCTCCCCTTCCATATCCCACTTCCATCTCCATCCCTGTATCTTGTTTTCCCGGATGTAGTTATGCACCTCTTCTCCCTCCTTCTCCACTCCATCTGTCTCTCCCACCCTGACCAGGGATCCCCTCTACTCCTTCCTCCTCTCCTACACATCTCCTCCTACCTCTAGCCTCCACTCCTCTCCCTGCCACCTCCCTATCTACATATCTCTCTCCCAATCAGTTGCTCCCACAGGCTCTTGTTCACACACTCACTCTCAGGTAATCCCTTCCACTCATTCAATCACACTGTATGAAGTGAAAATTAAGTGATGTTTTGTGTAATAAAAATGTGAAGCATGTGTCTGTATGTTAGTGATAGTGAAAGTAATGTGTGTGATATGTGCAAAAGTGTAGTATGTGTTATTGTAATTCGACTCTCTCCTCTTCCCAATTCAATACGACTAAACCTTTCTCAAGTGCACCTTTTTCTCCCTCATTATCTATCTATCCTTCTCTCCTAGGCCCTATTCTGTAGCTAGGGATAAGCAAAACATTTGTCCAAAAAGAGAAAAGCCAGGAAAAAAAGTCACTATTTTTTTGCCTTTTCCTCCCATGGCCTCCAGCCTTGTTCCATTGAACTAGAACTACCCATACTGACCCACAATCTATCACAATGCACTGATAGCCATAGAAACACACATACTGACCCCCAAGCATTGTCCTACTGTATCCATATAACCACACATACTGGCCCAAGAACCTTGTCAACAGTAGCCATAGAACCAAAGATATTGACCCCCAGCCTAGTACTTAACCCCTTAAGGACCCATGACGGTCCTGGACCATCATGGGTTGAATCCAGTTAAGGACCTATGACAGTCCTGGACCGTCATGGGTTAAAGTGTCCCATCCCTGCCACATGGATCGATGGCATAGCGCGGGCTGGTTGTTGCTAATTACTCCAATACCAGGGCACTTAGTTTCAACCAGTAGAGACATTGTTGCAACATGTGATTCGCTAGATTACCGAATCGCATGTTGCAGAAGCAGAATGACAGGGACAGTATTTACAAATACTGTCCCTGTCACATCTCTCTGCCTCCCTCCATCTTACACACTTCTGAGGTGGAGAGAGACAGAGAGAGATCGTGTTCCAGAACCTTGTACGGCGTTTCTGTATTTAAAAAAAACAAAACAAAAAAAAACCTTCATTCAAAATTAACCCATTGATTAATAAATTCCCCCCCTCTGATCACTTTAACAGTGATCAATTGCTGCAGACCAGCATTTTGCTGATCTGTGGTACTTCCTCTATCCCCCTTGTATTTTTTTTTTAAATTTATTTTTAAATAAAATATAATTATGTAGTGTATATTAGGTAGTTTAGGTGGGTGGTTGGGTAGGTTTAGTCTATGTGTGTTAGGGAAAGGTTTAGGGTTAGATTTCAGTTTTAGGAGTAGAATAGGAAAAAAAAAGTAAAAATAGTTATAGTTTAGATAGGTAGTTGACTTGGGTTAGGTAGGTTCAGGGTATACGTGGGTTAGATTTAAGTTTAGGGGTAGTGTAGGACAAAAAAAAGTTTATTTAAAAATGTATTTTATATTATAAGCTAATTTAGATAGGTAGTTGGGTTGGGTAGGTTTAGGGAATACGTGTGTTAGGGAAAGGCTTAGGGATAGATTTAGGTTTAGGAGTAGCATAGGGAAAAAAAATACAAAATACAAAAAAAAAAGTATCATAGGAATAGTGACCGTTTGGGGTGAGAGTTAGGTATAGAAGTTAGTAATTTATTTAGTTTAGAGTAGCTGTATACAATGCAGCAGAGGTACAGTTTAGAAGAGGTGTATTCCTATTTGGCGTCTGACTCAGAAGCCACAGACACTGCGTCAGATTTTTACATCAGTTTTCGGAGAGTGAGAGCAGCTCTAGTAGTGATGATCATGCAGGGTCTTCTATGAAAAAAAGACGCACTGCTCCAACAGCTGCCCCGGCAAATGCCCCAAGAGCTGCCCCGGCAAATGCCCCAAGACCTGCCACAAGTACTGCCCCAAGACCTGCCACAAGTACTGCCACTCCTGCTGTTGAATCCGTATCACCAGCCAATTTATGTCCACAAAATCCTGAATTCACAGGCAACCCAGGAATTTAAAGGGATAGTAATACTTAAAATGTAAAAAAAAATATGTTGTGGGGTTTATCCCCCTGAGTAAAACAAGGGTACTCCCACTGCTGAAAGGTGTTTCATTCAAAAGTTATTAATTTTCAAAGTTGAATTTTTTAGGTGCAATATCACAGTGGCCTGAAATTGTACAGTGGCGCTGTTGCTACACGATCCTATGGACAGCTCTGGTCAGTTGACCATAAATCTCCATAGGATAGTGTAGCAACAGCGCCACTGTACAATTTCAGGCCACTGTGATATTGCACCTAAAAAATTCAACTTTGAAAATTAATAACTTTTGAATGAAACACCTTTCAGCAGTGGGAGTACCCTTGTTTTACTCAGGGGGATAAACTCTACAACATATTTTTTTTTACATTTTAAGTATTACTATCCCTTTAAGTGGATGTGGCAGGATATACCTATATTCAGTTTTTTATTTATTTTGGGGGGAAATCGTGTCTCAAACAAACTTATATGCAGCCCAATGTATTGCCGCCAACCCAACAATGTTTGTTTCCAAGGGGCAAATATGGCAACCCACAGACCTTTTTAGAATTCAAGAAATTCTGGGCCCTAACAAGGACAATGGGAATAGTAAAAAAAAACCAAGTATTAAATCATACTGGAGTAAAACCCCCATATTTGCCAAAACAATGACCAGGACTAGATACAAAATGATTTTGCACTTTAGAGGTAATTCCCTGTGCCTCCCAAAAGAACACCCCCAGTATGACAGACTGTTCAAAATTTGCCCCCTAATAAATCATTTACAGGAAAAGTTTGCCCAAGTATATACCTCCAAAAACACATAAGAATAGATGAATCCCTTATGAAATATAAAGGCAGGTTAGGTTTCAAGCAATACATCCCCCTCCAAGCGATCCAAATTCGGCATTAAATGTTATAAATCGTATGAAAGTGCCACAGGCTATACCCAGGCTTTTCGAATTTAAAAGGGCAAGGACAGCCAACGTAACCCTCCTGGTTGCCCCGAATCTCTGGGAACAAATGGGAAAATTGTTTGGGATCCAATTTACCCCTTATTAAATAAAGGATATCATTTATATCTTGACAACTATTACACCAGCCCCCTTTTATTTAAGACACTTTTTTATTTTGACACCGTGGCCTGTGGCACCGTCAGGCACAATTGCAGGGACATGCCCAAAGAACTTGTAGCAAAAAAGACTAAAAACCGGGATGTCCCCACAACAAGTGCCAACAAGAGCTGCTGGCAGTTAAGTTCAGGGACAGAAAAGATGTCTACATGCTTTCCACCATGCATGAGGACAAAACTGTGGCAGTCTCTGTTCGTAGAAAGGGGGTAGTAAGAAACCCAGTCTGCATCAGAGACTACAACAAACACATGGGAGGAATTGATCTGTGCGATCAACTCACGCAGCCGTACCTCACCATGTGAAAGTATAGGGATGGTACAAAAAGCTTGCCATTTACATGATGCAGACTGCAGTATATAATTTTTTTTTATTTCCAAATTGGCAAACCCCACTCTAAAACTTAGTTTTCTGCAGTATCCGCTCCATCTTATTTCCCAATTTTTGTTTCAAGGGGCAACAGAAATAATTCCATCAAAACCGAGGGTAGTACACTTTACTTATAAAATCCCCCCAACCCCCCAAAAGAAAAACCCACAAAATCGATGCAGGGTTTGCTACAGCAAGGGGATACGGAGAGAAACCCCCACTTACTCTCCTGATTGCCCTTCCAAACCTGGCCTCTGCATGGGTGACTGCTTCAAGCAATACCATGAAGGCACAATGCAGTAGTGCTGTAAAGTTTATTTTATTATTTGGCCACTTTCCCCCCATGAAATATCCTGTTTTTTAATTTTTCAAAACACATCCCTCCTTAGATCTAACACTATCAAAATATAATGGGAAGCAAAGCACCCTAAGCTTTTTCCATCTCTGATAATGGAAACACACATGTTCCCTACTGGGTCCAGTAGTTCCCCCAAACCCTGACAAACCTATGCATATGGGGCATTGCCGTACTCAAACGATGTAACTCACCACTAATGTAAAGCACTTATCTGCAAATATCATCTGATTGAAATCCAGAGCAACACTAAAATATGTGTGAAAAAATGGTGTTACTGCAGGTTTTGGGAGGGATTGATGACAGAGTGGCAGCGAAAACAATGAAAAAATGCCAATAGAATGAAAGCCAGGGTTGTCTACTCTTCTACAACATATACTTTTGGGGGTAAAATTTATTGCAGCATTGCCAAACAGTCTGAAATGAGACAAGGAACCTGCTGTAAAAATGGCATGTCTGTAAAAGGAAACTCACATGTTCCAACTGAGCCCAGTATCTCCCCCAAACCCTGACAAACCTATGCATTTGGGGTATCATCGTACTCAGAAGAAGGAGCCGAACACTAATCAATGTGGTTTATAAAATCTTCACCTATCCTGTGCTTGAAATTCACATCAACATTGAAGTCAAAGTGTGAAAAAAGCTGTTTTTTTTTTTTTTTTTTTACTTACGTCAAGATTTACGAGGGATTGGTGGTAAAATGGCTGTGTAAAAAATGTGAACACATACATAAAATGAAAGCCTGTGGTGTCTACTTTCCAAAAAATACACCCTTTTGGGGGGAAATTTTAAGGTGGAGAGCTGGTACACAGCCACAAATGAGACATGGCACCAGTGACACAAGCTGTGAAACTGGAAACGTGCATGTTCCAATTTGGGCCCCGTAGCTTCCCCAAACCTTGAGAAACCTATGCATATGGGGTACTGCCGTACTCAGAAGAAGAAGTTGAATACTAATCAATGCATTTTTTTACATTTTCAACTATTCCATGCTTGATATCAACAGTAATATTGAACTGTAAGTGTGAAAACTGCAAAAAAACAAAATATTACCACAAATTTGATAAATATTTCTGGAAAAATAGTTGCAACTCCAAAATTCTCCTGATTATTTCAGAAACATATACCTGTGGGACATTTTTGGTTCTGGCAACTTCAACCAAGCTATGATGGTCACATGCCAATTGTTGAAAAAATAAAGGTTGGAAATAATGGTGTCCATCTTGTAATATTTACCTTGTAAATGTGAGAAAGGGATTGAAATACTAGTCATATGAGGTACTTTTATATTCAGGAGAAGCAAGTGAATATATTTTGGGGGACTTTTTTGTAATGAACTAATAGTATGCAAATCCTGACAGGAAAATGTGAGCAAAATGTTGTTTTTTTAAAATGTTTTCCTCTTTTTTTTCTATTTTAATCAAATTAAACGATGAGGTATTCATATAATTGTGGTATCAAAAGAAAGCCCAACTTGTGCTTAAAAAACAGTATATAATTTGTGTAGGTGTACAAAAGGAATTAAAGAGAAAATGTGGTTTAACAAAGAAATAGTAAAAAAAGTCAAAATTGCTCCGGTCCTTAAGTGAAAACGACCTCAGATTTTCCCGGTCCTTAAGGGGATAAACTAGTAGAGCAGGGCAACGTAAGAATAAAAGTTAAATCCACTTGCCCCCACAGCACTGAGCAGGTGAATCTGGACAAGGTATGTCTGTAACGCATAGGTCAAAAATCCAGCAGGCTTTGAACAATGTGTACAAATGCCCACAGTTCAGGGAATAAGATCCCTGAACTCACTGCAATAATAAAAATTGAAGCTGTGGATGTAGTGATGTTTACAGAGACCTGTTGCAATGTAGGATGTAGTAATACCGGGGTACTCTCTATTTAGAAAAGACAGAACAGGTAGAGAGGAGGGGTTGCCATTTATGTGAAAAATAACTTAAATAACTTACACATGGCATGGAGGAGAATACAGAAATAAGATGCTTGTATAGGTGTGATCTATAGTCGCCCTGGACAAGCAGAGGAGTTAGATCAACTGATGGTCGAGGAGCTAACTAAAATGTTGCTGATTTTTACATATGTTTTCTATGTCCATGAGAATTTCTGCTGAAATACTACTGTCCCTGCCAGTTTCATTGTCTACATATAACACACTCCCAAAACTGTCTGGAGTGCTTACTAGTACCAGTACTTCTTAACTCAAGCAATGCCAACTCCCCTTTTTCCCTCTCTGCCTCTATACTAGATAATATAAACATTTAATCAGCTTTAGCTTTTTATCCCAAGCACTGCAGCATACCAACCAACTGTCCCGATTTACGCAGGACAATCCCAATTTTAGGGTCCAAACCCACTGTCCCACCCACATTACAGTATGTCCCAATTTCCTGGCCTGTCCCCTGTGTTTTAAAGTTTTGCCCACCGCTACCGCAACGTACACATCACGCTCACATCATGTGAGCCTCATTGCATTGAGCGTGCAACGGCAAATTGATTATGCATGTGTGTCACGCGGCCTGATATATGTGCACACAGCGTTCGTGCTGTATTCAACCACTGGCTCTCTTCTGAGTAGGAAGTTCTGAATGTCTTTGAGCAGTGCAGCACCCAGCGATGCGCATGAGAATGTGGTCAAACAGCATCTTGCCCTGATGATCCGTAGATCCTCCTCTGACAGGTTCAATTAGTGACAAATAGTATGTGATCTGATGTCTACTCTCTCTCTCTCTTAAGTTAGCTAAGCGGCATGTTCGCGGATGGGACTTACACTGCCTCAGTGCCTGCCTGGCCTTGAAGTAACACGGAGGCGGCAGGCCACTGGTGAAGTCCCGTGAAAATTACATTTTATTGTATTTACATATGATGCCTGACCAAGCATACCTGTCAATGTGCTTTCTCACCCGAGTCAAGTCAACAGAAATCAATGTCAGAACAGCAGGTTGGGAAGCATAGGGCTATAAATCAGAGCTGTTATCCCATGATGGTGATTAGCATTCTGATTTTGTAGATGGGAACAGAGGTCTGCTAAAAGAAACAATGATTTGTAGTAGTACCTTTGATTGACAGTCAGATCCACCAACCCTTCATCGTAACTATTTAGTTTATGTGGGCTAGGGCAGATTAGTAGTAGTTTTAGGAAGACAATGAATGTAAATATGTGTACTCTTTTGTCTCACAGTAGGAATGACCATGATGAGCATATTGAACACTACAATTTCCATTTAAAACCTGATTTTTTCATTTTTTTCAGTCACTGTAGGAAAAAAGTAGCACTCTAAGCTGGTGACCACAGTCCCTCTTTCCCTCCTTGGCGTGCTGCTTTTTAAGCAACCAGGCTGTTTGATTTGTATATATGTGTATAAAATTGCTCCCCAGCAATAAACCTCACATTAGTGTGTCTTTAACCCCTTAACGACCGGCCGATCGGCGCGGCATGGCCAGTTAAGGACCATGGAACATTTTTTTTTTTCTTCCGCTTACGGACTCCCCGAATGGCATGCTGCCGCAGAGGATGCCCGGAATTCCATGACGGTCATAGTACATCATGGGCCGTTCAGTCAAATCGACCCTTGACGTACTATGTCCGTCAAGAGTTGTTAAGGGGTTAAACATCAATATATATGTTTATAAATTAGTCTTGGTAAATAAAATACATCTTGCTCTAAATCATTTATTCAGTTACAAAAAAGCCATGTCAATAGGTCCTGAAATAACCTTAAAATTCTTGGTAATGCGCTGCCCACTAGCCATGCCCCCAAAAGTGTCCCTCTTTGGCCATTTGAAATATTGGAAGGTATGCTGCAGTGTTAATTTTTTACGGTAAAGTACAGGATATGCCTTTTAGATTATGAATCAGCAGCTTGCAGCTTACCTGCCTATAAAATAAATATACACTACCTCACCATACACCATCAGTTTAACCAGGCCCACCATTAACCTCTCCATTTCTAGACTCCCTGGGACCACATTTTAGTCAGTGTGTTCCAACAATGCAGCTGTTAAACCTTTTCAAAATTAAATGTTTGTTAAATCTAAGGCTAAAATGACTTTAAATAAATATTTCATAAAGATTGCTATGGTGTCCAGAACCCACATAACCATCAGAAAAAAAGTCCAAAAAAAGATGTCTCCCAGTACTCATTCCACCCCCACCCCCACCAGAGTGTTTGTTTGTTAGAAATATATACTCATCTTGATGTCAAAGGTCAGGCAATGTCAGCAATACCCTGGTTCTCCACACTAATAACCTTAACAAATACAGATAGCTTAAAATGCCACCACCACACTTGCCACTGCTAACACATTAAATAATGTTACAACTATCCACCCCACAGTGGCCTAGGATATTGTTCAGGCCACTGTGAGTGGAAAACAACAAACTCAGGGAATAGTTTTCATATGACCATCCCTCTTTACATGTTTTTTTCCCATGCTCCAATTGACTGGGAGGTGGGGTTACACAGGGCATAGAACATGCCCTGGAGTAATCTCAGTTCCCATCCAATCACAGTTGAGGAGAAGGAGGTCATGCATGTTGTCTGATTGGCCTGAGGAAGGAGCCATGTAACACACAAATATTACTCCTTCACTCTCATCCGTGCTTGGCTGGGAGGTGAGGTTATTCCAGGACACATTATGCACCCTCTCTATCTCTACCTCCCAGCCAATGGGAACATGGGAATAAACTGAAACAGGAACTGGCCATATAATAAGAAATTCCTGTTGTTTTTTTCACACAGTGGACTGGGTGACAGCCCAGGCAGAACTAGTGGGGGGGGGGTCTCTTTATCCTGACATAATCTTACATCCCAGTCAATCAGGGAGGCAGGTGAAGGTGTCACATGTGTAACGTGTGACTTCTTCCACTGTTCTTCGATTGGCCATATTAAAAACAAATCCCTTCTCTTTCCCGACAGTGACCTGGGCAAGGGGCAGGATGGTATGAGTGTTCACTTTATTTATTTATTTATTTATTTATTGATTTATTTATTTTTGTGGCAGCAAGTGTGCCAGCAGGGTTTCAGGTCTTTTTTTAATTATTTAGATTATTGATTTGGAGGACAAGGGCATGACATGACCTTTGCCATAAAGGCGAGTATATGTTTTTAACATACACACAACATTGGGGGTATGCGAGTTCTAGTGGGTCACTGGAACAAGGCTGAAGTGTAGTACAGTGTATGTGTGAATCAGTCACTACCATTGGGACTATGTAACAAAGGTGGGGTCTGAGACAGTGTATGTGTTGGTCCAAAACTACCACTGAGACAGGCAAGCAAGGCTGGGGTCTGCGTAAGGGTACATGTGGATCTGTGACTACCAATAGGACTGTAGAACAAGGCTGGGGTCTAATTCAGTGTATGTGGGGTTGCATGATTACCTATGGGGCAGTGGAACAAGGAAGGGGTCTCTGATAGCATATGTGGATACATTTTATTAATAAACACACACTCATAGATATATACATTTATATATAAAGATAACCCTTTGAGTTTTTTTAATTCCCTTATGGTATTAGTCCCTACCAGCTCTGCTGGGAAGCTGTTCTATAAATCTATCATTTTTTTCTATAAAGTAGTACTTATGTAAATTATTTTCCCGCTCTCTAAATTCAGATCGTCACCTCATGCTCTTTCCTGAAAAAATGCTTCCCTCTGAGTGATAGAGAGATATCCATTGCATTGCAATGCGCAATACCTCTCTGGCACTCAAAGGGTTACATTCCTTAATATATTTAAAATGTTTCAATCCTATTCCAAGCTGTTCGTAGCATATTAAAATATTTGAGTCTATCCTGACAATCTTTATCATGAATACCCTGCACCATTTTATTTTATTTGAACTGAATAAAATGTATTAATATCCTCCTGGAGATGTGATCTCCAGAACTGTACAGATTATTCCCGGCGAGGCATTAGCAGTAATCTATAGAATAGCATTAGTACCTATCTCTTCCTGCTGCCAATGTCTTAATATCATACCTGGGAACTCTCCGGATTTGCCCCAGAGACTCCGGTTTTGAGAGCGCATTACCGGGTCTCCAGGGCAGAAGTTGATTCTCCGGATATGGGGAGTTTTCCTTAAAACTCTGCCCACTTCTGCTCCTTCCCACCCAGTTCCTCCCACTTTTCCTCCATTCCCACCCAGTTCTTCCCACTTTCCACCCACTTATGTGATTCCCTAGAAAGCCCTGCCCCCACTCACAGGTAAACCTCGACCCCTTTTTGTCACAAATTGTGGAAATTCTACTTCTCAGCAGCATCAGAGAAGTCCCCTCCGGTGATGCCACAAATGAATGTATGCTTAATATGCAACCCGTTTCCAGTTTATGGTTTCTACTGATTTACTGCCATTGTTCAAGTCATCTGAGGAAACGAGGCACAAGGGTGACATCTAATTCTGAGGTCCTAAAATGAACTAGACCCAAGAAAGCCAGCTTTTAGCTGAAATATCCAAAATCTGTGACTAGCTGAAGACATGAAGAGATGTTAAACATCATCCTATATAATAATTCGCTAAGGATGTTTGTCAGAAGCAGTCATGCGCAGTAGAGACAGCTGTGCGCGCTGCAGTCATGCACAGCAGAGATATATGTTATTTTTAATAATATTTTAATTCTCTTATTCTTTGATCCTCTCAGTGATTGAGGAATATGTAGGATTGTGGACATTGCCTCAGACAGACTAGAAGTGCTATTCCATGTTTGTTTCATTTAAACCAGTTGTATTGTATGTTGAGGATTAATTAGGTTACTAAGTTTCCAATTGGTTGTTTGATCTGTTTAAATAAGTGGAAGTGATGAATAACAAATTGTGTCATGATTAAGCGTTGAGAACACGAAACATGTCAATTTGTCATCTCTCTGTAACCTGAATGCTGTCCTCCTAACTCATGGTGGTCTTAGAAGGATGAAGTTATTAATGCAAGAAATAAAGGTATACTTTTGATTTTAATATGGTCTGAAGCAGTGTGTTTTAAAGATGGTGCGGTTACAATCCTTGTTCAAAGTATACGTGAAGGGTCAGAGAGTCCCGAATAACCACCACATTTAATATCACACTTTAAAGACTTTATTTACACTCTGAGATGTGAGAAGTTATTCTTAACATACAACGAAATTTAGATTTTGAACATATGAAAGCCCACTATATACTGGAGCCGCTTATCTGTTTCAAAGTGCTCCGAATTCAGACCGTAATCCTCTCTGTGCACCTTCTGGTCTGTATTCAGACTGCCCCACTCTGTTATCAGCCGCGGCGTGTTTGGGCAGTCAGTACTGCGCATGACTGCAGCGCCACCTTTGTTGGCCCGTGTACACATAGTTTAACATAAAATAGACTGTCCTTTTGATTATGGCTTTTGTTTGTGTTTTACTTCAATCTTTGTCCTTAAAACTTGTTGATGAAAAAACTTTTACTAAAGAGTCTATTATCCACATGTTTTATATTCATTGTGATTTTTTTGTGTCAGCTGCCAATTCTACCATTGTGAAGTATTGAGTATTGTGTACATGGATAGTGCATACAGTAAACATTATCACTGCACACACAAATGCAACTAGCTCTCTACAATTAGGTTCAGTAGCCTCAGTTAAAAAAAACATAATTGTTAATATTAACATTTTACCACTAGATGGTGCTAAAAGCATTCAGTAATGTAAAACACTGTGTATGTAGCTGATTCTTTAGTTATGCTGAAAATAACCATTCTTTCAGAAGTTTTATCTAAAAATCTGATAATGTGAAGTCAGTTATAGTCAAATTCCTCTAGACACATCTTACAGCAAAACCTTATTTACAATTACAACTAGGTCAACCTTTAGGCATGCATTGCACAACTCAGGTGCTTAACAGGTTATTTTTCTCATGTGCAGTGAGCAGTGTTTCAGATCCTGTGGTCTAAGCCAGAAAATGTCTTGTCTGCCTCCATGGACATGACATGCAGGACTAAATGATGCCATTAGGATTTTCTGGCCTTACCTTTTCAACTAGCCTGTTCAATATCAGAAACATAGCAGACACTTTAGCCTTCTTTCAACAGTTCTCTGGGAACATGCCATGTTCCCAAAGGTCCCATCTTACAGACCTTATCAGCTCTGTTGAATATAAGTTCTATGTTTTCACCTTCTATCAGATTTTACACCTCTCCAAACACAATGAAGTAGAAGGAGAATAAACAGTGACACAAACAAGCTGCACCATAGGGGGAATTAAGTTGCCAAAAACTGATTTAATGCCCCTTTTAAATCAATGGGAATTCAGGAAATTGTTATGTCTCCCCCATAGGGCACTTGGTGTGCTCCAGAATTGCTCCTCTGTTCTTTTGGACATGAGGCCAATTGTGTAGTAGTGTATACTATTTATCTTTGTAACACCCAGCGCTTATCACTGTAGACCGATGCTTTTTCAGTTCATATTATCTGCATCTCAAATCACGTACATACTTCCTGCCATAATAACATTCTGTTTGAAATGTCCAACCTATATTTTAACATTTCAGTTTCCACCTTACATTCTAGGTCAATGTATTTTTTTATTGGAAAATGTCAAATCCAAAGATTTATGCTCTAATCATGAACCACCACAAAAAGAATAACAAAGAAAGAACATGGTATAACCTTTTGAGTGCCAGGGGCTTGGCCAGTTTCTTACATGCTATTTCCAGCATTTTTGCTATCCGTCTGTTTAGGTATGATTCCCTTAGATAAATATTTTTACATAAAGAAACGTGTATGTAATGTTTTTCAGAACAAATCGAGTTCTGCATGGGGCCTCACATTATGTAAATGTTGCATTGTGTGATATGCTATGATGTTATGATTTCAAAAAAGTTTTAAAAAAAAATTACTTATTTTGCTAAAATTACAAACTATATAGCAAAAACATTTATGCTGATTAAGAAAACCATGGAATTTCCAGCTTTGTTAAGTAGCTGCTGTTCTTAGAAGAAAACTGAGCTGATATACACAGGGTATGCCAGAAGCACAAAACTGTACCTACTACAATTCTCATTTTCTTATAAGTTTTCAAACATGACTTGCCTATACTTAAATGGCTGTAACAACTAAATAAATGAAGAAAAGGCATAGCATTTTGGGAAGAAGATACTCTATCGCATGAAATGAGGTCATATGCCTTTCTACCCCCTAACCTGGTTTTCACAAATTTTCCAGAATATGGCACTAAAGCAAACAAATGGCATTTTTTTTACATTTCCACCCCTTCAAATGTACTGACATTTTTGATACCTATGGAATGGTTATAACCATTAGCAATATGTAGGAAAGGACTGCAAGGCATATGATTTTTTCTAAACCTAGGCTGCAGTGCACAAATATTTCCATATGGTGGCACTATATGAACCAATACATGTTTTTACATTTCCACCACTTCAAAGCTACTAAAATCTTTGAAAATCATATCATGTCCTACTGTATTCAGCGCCTGCTACTAGCCTGAGAAAAATGGTAACCCATTTGTGTGGGCTAACATACAATATGGGGGTGCTAGGAACACTAACCTACACCTCCCATTTTTCTTTTTGAAATTACCTGTCTGCATTAAGATGGTCATAACCATTAAAGATATGCATGAAAGGTAGGCTTGAGTGCACAACTGATTCCAGAAGGTGGCACTATATGAAACAACAGAGCTATTTTACATTTCTGCCTCTTCAAACATACAGATAGCTTAGAAAAAAACATGGAATTTATGACTGTAATCATTAGTTACTACTCTTCCAAGAAAAAATTAGTGTGAGTTAACATACAGTAGTGGGTGTTAGAAGTACAAGACAATGACAAGTACAGTTTATAATTTTTCATATATTTTTCAATTATGCCTTGCCTGTATTAAAATGGTTATAACAACAAAAGAAATTAGGAAAAAGATAGCCCATACATTTTTGGAAAGTAGACAACTAGTCACCTCACCAAGGGGTCACTTGTCACTTGTCCTACTACCCCTAACTTAGTGTGCACTTAGTGGCATATAGGAAAAAAACATGCTTTTTTATTCATCGGTCACTTAAAGGATACTAAAATGGTATTTCCTAATGTATTCAGGATCTACTGCCAGCCGAAGAAAAATGTTACCCAACTGATATTGGTTAATACATAACTCCCAAGTATCCCTCTTTAGGAAGACAGTCCATCTTTGAGACTCAACTCCCTTTGTTCCTCTTTCCCACTCATGTGTCCCTCTTTTTAGGAGATTAGACTGTGCAGTGTGTGTATATAAGTGTAACACATTGCTCCTTGCTGAACAGAAGATGTGAGGATGCTTTTCTAAATCCCACTCACTCCTACCCAGAATTTCAGGGAAGACCGAAGCAGGAGAGCATGTTGCTCCCTGTTTTGCCAAAATGTATCTTCCATTAGAGATCCTACCGTGACTCCTCAGTATCATCTTATGCATTGCTGCAGCATTCCAGTTTCCTGGCATTCTTATCTTGTTCTGTCCCTGGCACAACTAGGGTTGGAAGATCTGACCTTGTAGACAGCACCTTTTCTTCTGCTTTGACTGCAGCAAGGGAATGCCAGGGACTATTAACACTGCCCAGCATCTAGTGGAAGCACTAGACATAGCTTAGCTGAACTGCCCTGACAATGTCATATCATAGAAGGAGATGCAACAGGGTTGAGAAGAACCTCATCATGTCAACGAAACAAAGCAAAATTAGGACCTTCCAACTCCATCTCATGGACCACAATCCCATTGTTTCTGGATACAAAGCAAGAAACAACCATATTACGTTTCCTTCTAGAATGCTCCAAAGCCTGAATGTCCCTAGCAATCAGCCATTTCATTTGGGACCACTTTGGACCAGACAGTTACCACATTTTTAAACATCTCCATCAGGTGAGTGGTGTCCTGCTTAGTGGTATCAATCAAAACTTGTATGTATTTCACCATGATCACTGCCACCAACGTGAATAACAAGAATTCTGCCCCCCCCCAAGACAATGCCACAAATATAGAGACATTCCTCTGCAATATAAACCCAAACAAGAATCAGAATACCCCTCCCTGCCATAAGACTTCTCCTCAGCTTTTGAGGCTGCTGCCATGAATACCGGAAGATGAGAGCGTCAGCAACCCCTGAGGAAATATTTATAAACATCAGGAAAACAAACACCAACCATCCCAACAAATCAACAAATAGGGCTATAGCTCAAAATATTTAGAAATGGGATACTGATGTGCCCATCAGTCAAGACCTCCCTTTCCCTCTGGTCCAAGGAAGGTCATCTTAATGCAATACATTACATTGAAAGATACTAATGTAGTATAGTTACCCAGGCAACTGCATAACATTCAATATACAATTAATGTGAGAACAGATTAAAGGACAAGAATAAGATAAGTTTAGGAATTAATAAACAACAAATTTCTGTAGCCAAACTAACAACCCTGAGTCATCTGCAGTATAAGTCTTACTCATAATAAGCAAGCAATACATTTAGATGAAGAAAAAAAAACAACTTTCACTATAGACATAATTTTAAAAAAGAACAGTGTATTTTTTTTGTTTTCTTACAAAGATTGTAATGTATTATTAGTGTGGTGATGATAGTATATTGTTAGCTGCAGAATAAATATTTTCATGTCATTATGGAACATCAGTTTAGTAAGAATACATAACAGAATAATTGTTACTGGAATAATCACAAAAAAAGTATTTAAAGAGAACAGCAGTTTATTGCATACAACCAGAAGACCACTAAACAGATTTGCAGAACATAGCACTACTACAGAATGTCAGTAGAGCAGTGATTCTCAATCAGGGTGCCGTGGCACCTTAGTGTGCCACAGACATCAACTTAGGGTGCCCCATGTTTTCTATGAAGATTAACAAAAATGGACTTTTAAATAAAGATTTATAGAAATCTGTATGCGCAATATATTTAGTATTGTTATTATGATTATAAAACCTAATAATAACTGTATATTTATGTATTGTACCCTTCTTATGCCCTTGATAAAGTACATTAAATATGTTAGGGGTGCCCCGAATGTTGTAGATTGTGTGTTAGGGGTGCCCTGAACAAAAAAAGATTGAGAACCACTGCAGTAGAGTATAACATCACCTGGAAGCCACTGAAAGGACTTGGGATAATGCACATACACACTCTGACGAGCTAACATAAACACATTGAGAGAGATTAAAAGAGGGAAAAAGGAAAATAACAAATAGGGCAATAAAAAGAAATAAACAAATATTCCACAGACTGGAGTAGTAAAAAATAGACAAACTAGGACACATGAGTATACAGAAGTAAAAGGGTCCAGGGGGATAGATGCAAGGGGGAGGAGGGAAAGATAGAAGAAGGGGACAACATTGGCATTTTAAGGGAGGTGAGAGAGGATGAGAGCATGGGATCTGCTTGCAAGACCTGAGGTAGACTAAGAGAGGATTTGAGGTTTACACAGAGGCAGGAAGGATGGGGTTGAGAGGGAGAAGCAATGGGAAGACAGAGGCAGTGGGATAGAAAGAGAATGAAAGACTGAGGGGTTTAGAAAGAACCAATATCTGAGAGGTAGTGGGAATGAGATGAGGCAGAAAAAGAAACAGTATGGGAGATAGAAAGACATTGCTAGAGACAGAGAGAGGCAGGGTAAGGAAGAATTGGAAGGGTCAAGAGGAGAAGCAGCAAGGCAGGTATGGGGAGAAGAAAGGTGGGGACTGGAGGAAAGGTAGGGGAAATAAGGGAAAGAGAGGCAGGAGGAAGATTTGTACATGTACACGTAGTACTGAGTTTACCGTTTATTCTATTCAGCCTGAGGGAGAAGAAGCATACCACTTAATTTACCATAGGTGGAGGTATGAAAGGCAACTCACTTCTTTGCTTTGGGAGGTTGGGAAGGACAGGCCAAATACTAATTTTAAGAACTATCTGAAGTGGAGTACACACCAGTTACCAGATGGCATTGCCCTCCTAAAACAGTAAGGGAGGCACAATTTCTGTTAGGTTTCTCCAGTGTTTCTTGGTGAAACCGCCACTGATGAACATTTTGGACAGTAAATGGCATGGCTCCATCCTCAGAACTCTCTTCCCTTGAAATGCAAAGCATTCTGGCTTTTCTTAATTTTTGACCATCAATCACATCTTAAGACTTCTATAGCCCCACCTCACAGCCAATGGGAACATGTTTAAACAGGGACCAACCATATATAAGTACATTTTTTTTGCTTTGTTTTGTACTTTTCTCATTGCAACAGCCCAAGCAGGAGGATGGGGTGAGAGGCGGCGTTCAATTTTTTTGTTTTGATTTTTTGTGGAGGTAATTGTGGCTGCAGGGCTTTTCATTTTATTTATTTCATATGTTTTTTGTTTTTTTAACACACATATACACCATACTTATGGAGGTGGGGGAGTGGTCCCTGGCAGGTTTTGGCTCCAGACTCAATATTAACTTATTGTTATACATCCTCTCCCTTAGAGAGGGAAGAAGAGGTACAGGAACCCTTCCTATGGGTTTCTATAAATTAATATATGGGGTTCCATAAAGCAAAAGCAGCCCCGCAAAGGCCATTCTTTATTATTAAATAACTAACTTTGCAGGACTGTTAATCTTATTTTTACCTCCTGTAGCTTAGGAAGGGTAAAGTAAAGCATCCAGGACAACTTCCTTGGGCATTTTGTTCAGACTGAATAGAAGCTCTGCACACATCAATTTTTTTTTTTTTTTTTAAAAGGGGAACTACCACCCCGCAAAAACTTTATCTTAATTAAGTCTTCATCTGGCGACTAGCTGCTTAGTAGCGCTAGTCGCCGGAAATATTACCTGGTTTAAAAGATTTTTGACTTATTTGGAGGTTGACAGTAGCAGGAAGTACGGACATCTTGCCATAGTGACGTCCTTGCGCCTACGCTGTCAGTCCCTTTTGGAGCTGGGGTGGTAGTTCCTCTTTAACCTTGGTCAGTGTAAGATTCAATATGGGAGCCCCAGTCCCCATACTGATTTCATTTGTTGGCTTTTTTTCTTCAGAATAAATTTCTGCATACCTCCCAAGCGTCCCTTTTAGGAGGAGTAGCCCCTCTTTGAGACACAATTCCCTCTGTCCTTTGCACCTCTTTTAGGAAATCAGACTGTGTAGTGTATATTAGTATATCAAATTGCTCCACAGCAATAAAATTCACATGAATGTTTGTTTATACTTCAGTATGTGTGTTTATAAATTAGTATCGCTTTTACTCTAAATCATTTATTAATTTACTTAAAAAAGTATCAGTAGGTCATGAAATAATGATAATGCCCCGCTACCAGCCACACCCCAGCAATTCCATCTTAAACAAGTGTCCCTCTTTGGCCATTTGAAATTGGGAGGTATGTGAGGTATGGGTACATATAACGCATATTCGTTTATTTTGTAATGTAACTTTGCTACAACAATATAACTTCTGCCTGAACATCCAAGCCTGTATGTTTGCTGAATTTTCCAGTCTGGCATATGTTGCATTTTTAAAATAAGAAATGAAGCTTGTTCTGGTACAACACATTTATTTTGTTGTCTTCATCTGAAAACAGATAAATAACACTGTTTTACTCTGGGAGTTCTAGGACTGCATTGTGTCTGTCTCAGGATTACTAAATCACTGACTATAAATAACATTATAATATGTCATCATTATACATTCTCTTTATTGCAAACAATTAGTACAAACATATCTGGAATTAAACAAATCTATCCGGCATAATACAATACTATCTAGAAAACATCCTGTATCCCTTTAAATCTCTGTTGGAATTTTACCCAGTACCTTTATTATACACAGTAAACAATAACATTTTACTTAACTTTGTCACCAATAAACCATATTTTAAACTACTTCTGGATACCAGAGTTACTTAAACATAAGGTCTCTATTACTTTACAACATGTAGCTGCAGCAAATACATTTAACAACCTGTTTACAAACTGACTCTACTTTTTCTTTGTTAATCTGTCCCTATCCTCTGCCAATGGAGCACTTATACAAACATTAATGCAGTTACTGCAGTTTACAATACACATTCTACAAGACCTATTTTTAATAAACTCTGTTCCATACAATATTATTTCACATTTAAATTACTTTAATAACATTTCCCATTGACTGTTATACCTGGATGCTTTTCTGCCTACCTGAAAACAGATAACAACCAGGGGAGGGCTGGCCTGGGGGGCAGGGAGCAATTGCCCCCTGGGCCAGTCATATGTCTGGGCCACTGGGCCACTGGCTCACTAAATCTCACGCTTGCTGCTTTTAATGGAGCTACACTAATGATACTACAGAGCTTGCAAATGAAATGTATCTACACAAATGATACCACAGAGATACAATCCAAATGGAGCTGCACTAGTAGCATAACCCATTTTCCTTGTAAGCTCTATGGTATCAGTAATGTAGCTTTACTTAAATTGTAAGCTCTGTAGGATCACTAGTGTAGCTCCATTTCAACTGTAAGCTCCGTGTTGTCATTTGTGTTGCTCCATTTTCATTGTAAGCTCTGTGGTATTGTTTGCCTTACTTCACAATCTTAATGCCAATTTTAATATTAACAAAACGGAGTGGGCTGGTACAAATGGGCCACTTGATTGTATTTGCCCCCTAGGCTACAATTTGCCAGTCCTCCCCTGTAAACAACACTGTTTTACTCTGGGTGTTCTAGGACTCTGCTTCTGAACTGCACTGTCTGTCTCAGGACTACTGAATCACTGAGGTGTGCACCTTATATCAGAACAGTTACTATGTCTGAGAGCCTAGTGATCGCCACCTGCTGGTAGGAGGTTAAAACAGCAACAAGAGAACTATAAACACTGCAGTCATGGGATTTCCAATACTAACAATAAAAAAAATGGTTAATACTTGCTTCTGCGTACTACATTCTCTTGGGGTACAGTGAGTTTAAAATCATTTAATATACAAAGTGTCACACATACATACCAAAACAGCATAAAATAGCACTGCAAATATACATTCTGCTATTATGCATAGTTAGAATGGACTTTGAAAGACTGCTTTGTCTGATCAGAGCACACCAGGGTCCCTATGTGCACCCAAGCATCCTCTCCACACAAAAAAGCCCCCATTATGCCTGCAGATGCCAGGCAGCTGTACAATGTCTTGTAACCTGTCATTAATCAGAGGGGTTAGTTAAACTGATAGTAATGTTTCACAAAAACAACAGCTACAATTAATCTTCATAGTATTTGAGCCATAAAGAGTGTTATTTCAGTACTGTCAGAGTTGTAGTTCAAGAGTAATTGGATGATAAAGTATCCCCCTCCCTCTCCTTTTACCTAGTGTAACACTGCTCACCTCAGATGTGGAATCTGGTTGCTTGACCAGACAGATAACAGCAAGGGACAATCTTTTTACTGTGAGAACAATGAAAACCCTGCCCCCCTTGACAGGATTTTCAGCTTTTTCCCTTATCTTAATTGAAGATTGTCCCTCTCTGTAGTCTACCTGGGCACCTCCCTGCTACTCTGAGATGAGCAGTGTTACATCAGTAAAAGGGATGGGAGGGGGATACTTTGTCATTGAATTACTCTTGAACTGCAACTCTGACAGAATTGAAATAACACTCTCCAAGGCCCAAATACTATGATGATTAATTAGAGCTGCTTTTATTAGGAAACATTACTATCCCTTTAAGCAAAAATAGCACATAGACTACCCCACTGCTCCCCAGTAGTCTAGCTGTGCCAACCCCTAACCCCACCGCTGCCAGACTGGCTTGGATGCACTGCAATCTATATGTATGAGCCAGCCCAGCAATGGAGGAGTTAATCTTGGTAAAATAGAAACATTTATTTAATTTAAGCTTCAAATTGTTTTAAATAAATATTTGGGGGATAACAATCCCCATCTCTTCATCCTAAACAGATCAGCATGGTAAGATATAAAGTGAGTTCTGGGACCGCCAAACATCTTTTTTTCATTAAAAGTAGGAGCACTTTCATTCCCTCCTTAAGAAATGAAAAGGGGAAAATGTTAAAAATACAACAAAATACATTAATATGGGTAATATGGTATATATATATATATATATAAACTATATTAATGCATTAAGAAATCAAACATAATGGAAAAAAAACAAAAGCCAATGAATGCATGGGGCACCATATTAAATCAGACACTGTCAAAGTCAAATTAAAGGAACACTAGCACAAAAAATATAATAGGTTACTATAACTTTAGATATAATATGTATACAGCTAGCATGTGTAAAATAATTATTAATATGTTACATCCCTAAAATAGTAGGCTTCATTAGCATTTGAAACATTATTGCAAAGTTGTATTAGCATATGAAACTCACTGATACAACACTTTTACCATAATTCATATACATTACGGTACTAACTCTGACTGTCTCCTTAACTGTATGTTTGCTGTTCATTTCGCATACATGACACATAGGCAGATTTTAATGAAGTTTTCAAATATGCAAACTTGAAACAAGATGACAGGTCTGCTTTAAAACATATACTCACACTGATGTTTAACAGCCATTCCCTGTTTAATATTTTACCATGCTCTGATTGGCTGGGAGGGCATGTTCTGGTGTAACTTCACCTCTGAGTCCATCAGGAAAGAGAAGTGGTCACATATGCATAAGTGACCCTTTCCTCTTATCTGATTTGATAAAGGCAAATGATATTGAGGATAAGGACATCAGTTATACATCTGGATTTCCAACATCAAGGTGAGCATAGGTTATAAACATGTACACGCCATGGAGGGATATGAGAAAAGCATAGTTTCACAATGTGTTGTACACACCTCTGGCCCTCAAGTGGTTAATTAATATAGTAAATTAGATTGAAAAAAGACACAAGTCCATCAGTTTCAACCTTTGCCTCATAACCTGGAGACATGACAAATTTTTTTTTTTTTTGCTTATTAAACCCTCCATTGCCAGTGTAGCTAAATGAAGCCAACATGGAAATGGAAGGGTTAATCTTATTTGTGGATGCGGGTTTTGGAGTGGTAGGGTGTTATGAAAATATAACAATGATAGTTAACCCATCTGTTTCCAGAGCTGCAACACTGCTACAATTCCAGCAAATGATCGGTTACAGGCAGGTGGCAAGCGATATGGTGAGGATGCTCACATACATGGCCTTATTATGGACAGAGAATCCTAATCGTCCCTTTGAATTTTCCCCTTATGCATTTGGTCAAGAGAAAACATCTCTGCCCATAATAAGTAGGGGTTATTATTAGGAGGCATCAGTTCTCCTTCAATATAAAGGGTGTAGAATCACCAATCAATGTGTTTTGGCCATCACACATTTCTAGCACTATGCAGCTACAACTGATGGGAACATTTTGGTTTGTTTACATAGTCTATATGTTCAGGTTCAACAAATATATGTTGCATTTTTGAAGTTACAATATCTCTAAAGTTTTAATAACAGGGAATATTCCTTCCTAGCTGCATTTTTACATCTGTTGCTGTTTTGTTTTATTTTTATTAGGGAACATCACAGCATGTGTGCCCATTACTGTACTGATCAAAAGCAACAGCCACCTGGGTGGAACATTGCCATTTGTTCTGACATCCAGGTGTTGGAGGACTTTCAACAGCTACTTTGTGCACAATGGCAGTCTAGTTTGTACTTTTCATTATATTGTAAACAAGAGAGAATAATGAATTAATGTAAACTTTGGTTTGGTTAAAAGATTAAATAAACATACATACAGAATTGTGACCCTTTGTAAAAGTAAAACAAAAAGTTAAAAACATTTTATGTTTCCTCTATTACTATTTACACAAAGCAGAATATGTCTCCTAAAAGGATGGATGATACATGACATTCTGTGGTTAGATGTCCTGGCACTGCTCGAAGATGTTGAGGTTGAACTAGTAGTGTAACCCACTGACAGTCCCACATATGATTAAAGGAATGTGTTAATATCAGATATGTTTATAGGAAGTGACTGGACTTTTTAAAGTGGAGACTGGATAACATTTTCTGTACTCCTAAATATGATAACCACTCTTCCCCTCCTTAAAACTCCCTCTAATGTTCTTTCAATGACACAGAAAGGAAGACATTGGGGACCATAGTGGTGAAAGGCCCACGAGATCTGCATGTATAGTGGAAACTACTACTGTCTGTTATAGTTTTGTATGGAGAGAGACAGAAGAAAAATATTCTACTTTTTAAAAAACAAAAAATCTCCTTGAAAAAAATAGCATAATAATAAGGAAACTTCTGACTTCTGGTTTTTAAGGCTGAGGTTCCATCAGGATGGATATTTGGGCAACAAGAGTATAGGGAAAAAGCTTTTTTTTATTCTAGCCCCTTTTCCTATTTCTGTTACTGCCTTCTGGCCAGTATGTATGCTGAAGGTTCCAGTTTGGCAAATATACAAAAACAGGCCAAAGCACTGCCATTCTTCTATTTTATTGCAGCAGAACAGCCTTTCTAGGTTGGATATGCCTACAGCCATCCAATGTCCCCAAGATCACCTAATCCCCATCCTCACACAAGTCCTCCTTAACCCCTCTGGTGCTAGTCAGCTTGCAAAGCATTTCTGTGCTATGCACTGTAATGCATTGTAAACTGTCTTGCATTGGAAGGGTTAACTGGCTAAAAAAATAAATGTACACTACCCAGTCATCCCCACCACCACACTAACCAGCTGGGCCCACTATTAACCCCTCCACTACTATGCACTACAGTGATCATAAACTGTACACTGGAGAAGTGTATCCAGCAGTATGCACTACAGTGATCATAAGCTGTACACTGGAGAAGTGTATCCAGCAGTATGCACTACAGTGATCATAAACTGTACACTGGAGAAGTGTATCCAGCAGTATGCACTACAGTGATCATAAACTGTACACTGGAGAAGTGTATCCAGCAGTATGCACTACAGTGATCATAAACTGTACACTGGAGAAGTGTATCCAGCAGTATGCACTACAGTGATCATAAGCTGTACACTGGAGGAGTCTATCCAGCAGTATGCACTACAGTGATCATAAGCTGTACACTGGAGGAGTATATCCAGCAGTATGCACTACAGTGATCATAAACTGTACACTGGAGAAGTGTATCCAGCAGTATGCACTACAGTGATCATAAGCTGTACACTGGAGAAGTGTATCCAGCAGTATGCACTACAGTGATCATAAGCTGTACACTGGAGAAGTGTATCCAGCAGTATGCACTACAGTGATCATAAACTGTACACTGGAGAAGTGTATCCAGCAGTATGCACTACAGTGATCATAAACTGTACACTGGAGAAGTGTATCCAGCAGTATGCACTACAGTGATCATAAACTGTACACTGGAGAAGTGTATCCAGCAGTATGCACTACAGTGATCATAAGCTGTACACTGGAGGAGTCTATCCAGCAGTATGCACTACAGTGATCATAAGCTGTACACTGGAGGAGTATATCCAGCAGTATGCACTACAGTGATCATAAGCCGTACACTGGAGGAGTGTATCCCGCAGTATTCACTACAGTGATCATACGCTGTACACTGGATGAGTGTATCCATTACTATGCACTACAGTAATCATAAATTGTATACTGGAGAAGTGTATCCAGCAGTATGCACTACAGTGACCATAGGCTGTACACTGGAGGAGTGTATCCAACAGTATGCACTACAGTGACCATAAGCTGTACACTGGAAAAGTGTATCCAGCAGTATGCACTACAGTGATCATAAGCCGTACACTGGAGGAGTGTATCCCGCAGTATTCACTACAGTGATCATAAGCTGTACACTGGATGAGTGTATCCATTACTATGCACTACAGTAATCATAAATTGTATACTGGAGAAGTGTATCCAGCAGTATGCACTACAGTGACCATAGGCTGTACACTGGAGGAGTGTATCCAACAGTATGCACTACAGTGACCATAAGCTGTACACTGGAAAAGTGTATCCAGCAGTATGCACTACAATGATCATAAGCTGTACACTGGAGAAGTGTATCCAGCAGTATGCACTACAGTGAACATAAACTGTAGTGCATACCCTTAAGTGCAGCCTCTGGCTCTAGTGATTAACACCAGTGTTTCTGCATTAGCAAACTCATACATTCTCACAAACAGCTTCAAGCTGTCCTGGATGTCATGTCCATGGAGGTAGACATGACAGCTACTGCCAACTGCACATGGACTCTTAACCCTAGAGGGGTGTGAAATGTGTTGCATTGCAATGTGTTGTGCATCCTCTAGTCCTAGTTTGAAAAAACTGTCAGAGACTGTAATGTTCACCTCACATGGACATTTCCTGGCCACGGTAAGGGAAGTGTGGGCTCTATTACTAAGACCAATTACTTCTCATGTAAGATTAGTTACATATGGGGGATGTAATACATAGATAGGATCTTTACCAAAGCTTAGGCCTCAAGAGCTACCAAGACCAGGCCCGGATTTAAGGATTTTTCCTGATTAAGTACACGTGGTGTAGTCAAAATGAATAAGCAAATGGTTAACTCACCCATATGTGTTGGTCAAATGAATGAGCCACTAATCAACTCACCTGTGCTTAATTTGAAGAAACTATTAACTCTTGGCCTATTGGTAACCCTAGAGAACTGAACATGGTCACCTCAGCTATACATTGCCCCCAATAGTCAACCAGACCTCTACAACATTGTAATATTTTACCTATTTTTCAACATCCTCATTTGCCTATTGTGCCAGATTTATTTGTGCACCTCTCTGTAGTTGTGCTTTTGTATCCTGGTGCTGATTCTTTGGTAGTCCACACTCAGATAGGTGTGCCTTTCTCAAGTGTTCTGCAAGGTTGCACTCCGGTGCACATTTGGGGTCTTATCCCCAGATATAACAGTATCCATTCTGGAAAAGAAATAAATAAAAAAAAAATCACAAAATTACCATTTAATTAAATGGGTCTTTTAAATTCTTGAATGCAAGAGAGGCAAATCAATATATTGGAGTATTTAAGGGGGAATGTGTAACCTGATGTTTTAACATTTTGTTTTGATTTGTTTTTTTTTGTAAATTTTTGCATGTGCTTACTTTCTCTGATTAATATTTGTCATTGTACTTATTGCCTCCTACTCTTCATCTGAAAAACTGTCTGGTCTGCCTCCTCATTTCACTTCCTAGAGATTCTGTGTTCCCCTGTGCTGCCTTCGATCATTTCAGTATGACCCTCTGATTTCCTGCAGTTTTATATAATCATCTGAGGACAAGAAGGGTGTATATTGTGTACCCCTTTGTTGCTCAAGGTTTTAACTTCCAAGGTCACCTTCTCATTCTTTATTACTTCCTTTCTCTTATGTAACTCATCCATTCCAATTAATGAGGTAACTCTCTTCAGATGCTAGAGTGGGCCCCAATACATTGAATACATTGCTTTGCAATCCATTGGACAAATCTATAACATTGATTTTATCAACAAGTTTATCTATAAAATTTAATACGGTATTGATAGATTTTGGATAGGATTTCAGGCAAGTTATTTGAATACAACACATATTCTTAAGTCTCCTTGCCAAATACTCAAGGAAAAAGAGCACTGATTGTATGTGACCAAAAAAAAGTCTACCTCTTTTGATTTTTTCACTATACATATATATATTAGAACAAAAAATGACAGTAAAAACTAAACGTTTGCACTGCAATGAGTTGGATAACCATCTGACACTCAAAGGGTTAAAATTACTTTAGGTTATTCCCAGAGAAAAATAGAATAATCATAGGTTATCTGAATGTCAAACTCTCCAAGCAGTCCAAGTATCAGTATTGTCTTAAGGATACGGACCAGCAAACTTCTACTTTTACTATGGGACATGGCATTCTTTATTTGATATAAAACAATGCCAGTCACAGTATAGGCTAAGGCTAATTTTAATGTAGATTGCTGTCCAGTCAATAACATTGTTTGTTTTGCAGCCAAAGTAATGCCATCAAGATCCAGCATAAAAGAGATCACTGTCCAGATTTGCATCCATGTCCCCTAAATGAATTACCTTGGTGTAAGGTATACTGTAACATTTAAATGTAAAATGCATTTTTTTTAATAATGGAATTTATGATTGAGTGATAGAGCTGCTTCCATTCCTCTATACCATTTCGTATCTATCACAGAGATTTTGTAGCTTGGGAACAAATCATCATTATGTAAAAACATAAAATAACTCATTATTATATAACAATGCATTACTGTACATTTGCAGTTATACAATATATGTGTAACCATGGTCTTGTTCCAGTAACTCATAATTTGCCCTCCGCATCCTGTGTCCAGCACTATCATTACAAATTATGGACATAAGGTACATCCCAGAACAGGATACATCCAGAGATCCTGTAACATGCACTCCTTTTCAGGCCCCCTACCTCTTCAGAGTTTGGTGTTTCAGGTAGAACAATAGCTCCAATGCCTCCCTTGTCAGGGAAAAATGATCAAGTCATGTCTATAGAATGATCAAACTCTAGCTGGGATCTTGATAATCCTAATGGCCCCTATCAATGTTGGTCTTGTGCTCTATTAACATCCTTAATTAGCCCTTGATGTCATGTCCATGGAGGTGGGCATGACAGTTGCTGGAAGAGTTTTTAAACTGAAGCAGGCCATAAGGCATAGGTGTGCAGAGTGTTGTGATGCACTGCATTGCACAGCCCTTTGGTCCTTAAAGGATTATGATTACCATGTGCAGTGGGAGGAGTTTATGTCCTGTAGTCATGCAAGTAACTGTCATGGCTGCCTCCATGAACATGACATCCAGGATTTATTATATTATTTATTATATTATATAATAATATAATAATAATATAATATAATATTATTATTTATTATATTATATATATATATTATTTTCTTTGAACACAAGGGCCAAATTTATAGCAGCCATTAGGATTTGCTGCTGACCATAGTCAGTGTGTGTGTGTGTGTGGGGGGGGGGGTGTTAGAATGTATTATTTCTCCTTTGATAAATCTATCACCTTGTTTGTCTTGGAAAATGTAATTTTTCATTTACACCTCAAATTGAAGTGATATATATCTGTTTAATTCAGCCATTACTTACATATTTCTGTTTGTTGCCAGATGACAACGTGGATTCTGGATGTGGAAATGGTGATTTTTATGGTTTGCATCCAAAGGCAATATGAAGCTGTAGCCTGACTCATCTTTCCCCAACAGGATAAAGAAGTTATAATTTCTAGCTGTGCAGTATTCATGAAATATTTTATTACCAATACAACAGCAAATGCAAGAAAGAAAGATAAATCACCAGTTAAACAATGAGATTAATCACATAATTATACCATCTTCTCTCTGTGTCTCATCCCAGATCCCACACAGTTTTCTTTATTATTTTCTGCTGGTTGCCCTCCTTAAGTGATTAAAATACATTCGTTTTAAACTCCATGCTAGCATTTGTAAAAGTTATGTTTGTTTTCTGAGGTATAAAATTTGGTGTGGCATGTATTCTATAAGAGGAACATGCTTGCCTTTTCAAAAAACCTAACTTCCTTTAACATAGCAATCTTGATAGGTGTCTACAGTGCTGTATTGTCTGTAAATTGTACAGGGAAAGGTAACAGCCTTTCTGAATAAAAGAACCATTGATATTAATCTCAGTAAAGTAAATGTCTTAGTTCTCGTACACACAAAATGGTCCAAATGTGTTTGAACAGAAATGTTTACACATGCTTTATACATACAATTTTAGGTTCAGATTTTAGGGATCTTCCACAAAATAACTTTATTTTATAGATGATAGCTCAGTATACACAATATTTAAAATTATGAAATCCAAATTCATTAATCAGCTATAATTCCTTTAATACCAAAAACAAGACTAGATTGTGTTCAGAAAAGATAGAAAATCTGATTAAGCCTTAGTCTGAAATTAGAATAGGATATATTTGTTTCATGGCAAACTAATGTGTAGCCACACATACTTTTTGGACGATGTTATTGTGAATAAAGTAGAATATCCTGCTGTCTAGTGACCACATATCGTCATTCTATGACTAAGAGGTCTGCAAAATACTGATGAAGTCATTATGGGTGTGAGGCCAAGCAAGCCAAGGGAGGAGGTCAGGTGGAAACCAAACACAGATACTGTGAGCAAGAATCACTGCTTGGAAGGAATCATACAGCATTCAAATGACTTAAAAAGTAAAGTTTGTATTAATGATTAGTCATTGTACACCTCTTTAAAACAACCAAGTGTACACACAGAAACACACCTTCCTCCAGTACACACACACCTTCATTTTGGCCCCTCACAGTTTAAATTCCCATACACACAAATGCAAACACATCTCCACTCAAAACCATCCCAAGTACACCTCCATTTTACCACAACCCACAAACAGAAACACACATCCTCCATACCAACCCTTTTCACAACAACCTCAATTTTACCACACCCATACCACACATATATACTTTCATTTGAGCCTATGACAACATACTACCCACTCACGCATACCTCCATTTCACCCCACCTTCACACATCACACAATGCAAGGCCTCACTTCACTGGGCCAAATATGGTATTGAAGTCACTTCTGGAGTGATGCAAGAAATGTGTGCATCTGCTAAAGGCATTTTTGTGCACAGATAGAATTTGTACATGTTCTAATCCAGGAAGCTAAATACCGACCACTTCTTGAATTGAGCATAAAAAGTTCTTTTTTACGACAACACTACACAGACGTATACATTTATTCACAATAGAACTTCCTGCATTAGGCGCATTTGCTTTTCCACTCACACAGACTAGTTAATCCTGGCCGCGCCCACAAAAAAAATAAATATGCACAGCTGTTCACTAATCTTGATTTTTCATGCGCAATTTAACAAAATCATGCGCAAACCTATTCCCTAGTGGTTTTCACATGAGAAATAGCGATTGCGCATGTTTCCTGCATTCTGCCATTTGTACTGTGGCATTTCCTCAATGCAGGAGTTCCCTTCCACTTGAATTCCTAAGAAAATTGTAGGGTTTTAGGCTTTTTTGCCCCCTTCTTTTCACATTGTATTGAAAGAAATGATAATAATCTAATTTTCTCACACGTAAACAGTGTATGTATTCCCAGCTTACTAACTCACAGTATCAAAAGATGTCAGATTATTGTATTTTGTCAGTCTGTGCTTGGGAGAGTGTGAAAGCAGCTGAAATGTTGATGCCAGCTTGTGTAGGCAGCTAGGTAAAGAGAGGGGGCTGGAGATGCATGATTTAAAGGGATAGTAATACTTAATATATTTTAAAAATCTCCCAGAGTAAAACAAGGGTAATGCCACTGCTGAAAATAGTTTTATTCAAAACTTGTTATAGCTCAAACTGAATATTTTAGGTGTAGTATAACAGTGCCCTGAAATTTTACAGTCACACTGTTTCTACACCATCCTATGGACAGCTATGGTCAGTTAACCATAAATCTCCATAGGATGGTGTAGGGACAGTGCCACTGTACAGTTTCAGACCACTGAGATACTGCACCTAAAAAAATAAACCAAGTCTGAGGTGTAATAATTTTTGGATGAAGCACCTTTCAGCTGACATTTTAAGTATTAATATCCTTTAAGGAGTATTGGTGGTAGACATTCATTCTCTGGATAGGTGGGATGTGGAGATTGTGGGTGTGAAGGGAGAAAGGAGAGTTAAAAAATAAATAAAATAATACACTTTGTTAGGTGAAAGTGACAGTCAAGAGATACATCTTCACATACTGTGTGTGTTACACACACTCACTCACTCCTAGAACCACAAACAAGAAGAAGGGAGACAAAAATATACTGTGCTGTGACGGACACTTTTGCTGTTGTGCTGTGCTTTATCCTTTAATGCAATTTGCAATTTGCTGATTCTGAAGCTAACAGACCTGTCTTGTACTTGACTGTACAAATGAACATGTCATTGCTTGTAAGAGAAAGAGGAAGTTGAGGAAATGTTGACACCAGCTAGCATAGATGAAAACAAGCAAAGAGGCGGAGCTGGAATTATTTGATTTAAGGAATATTGGTGCTAGAAGCTGGACGGTTGCAGGGAAAGTTGGTGTGATTTGTAGACAGTGACACTAAAAGAGACAAAGACAGCTAAAAAAATACTTTTGGCTGATTATTTAAAAAGAGGCAGGAGATCCTACATGAGCTGAGACTAAGAGTCCTAGTGTTGAATTAGAGAAAAAGATTTAGCTGCTAAAAATGGCATGCTAACTGGTTATAAAAAATTCATATCAATATATTTCAGTGTTAACCTACTGTCTCAATGTGTGTTAAAATGCCTGCTGGGGGTATCACCTGCTCCAAATGTAAATGCTGACAAACAAAGGAAGCTGTACTGTTAAACATACAAAATATTGAGAGTGGAAATATAAAAACAATCTTTATTAGTCCATTTTAATGCGGAACTACCACCTGAACACAACTTTAGCTGAAATAACTCCCCATCTGGCGGCTAGCTGCTTAGTAGCGCCAGTCGCCAGAATTATTACCTTGACAAATAGATTTAGCCTTTGTTCCCGGGCTGACAGCATCATGGAACGCGGACATCTTGCCAAAATGACATCTAGGCACCTGCGCTGTCAGTACCAGCCGGGTCTAGGAGGCCTTGCTAGGAGCCGTCCGACTCCAAAAGGGACTGACAGCATAGGCACGTGGACATAATTATGGTAAGATGTCCTCATTCCATGATGCTGTCAGACCGGGAAGAAAGGCTAAATCTATTTGTCAAGGTAATAATTCTGGCGACTGGCGCTACTAAGCAGCTAGTCGCCAGATAGGGAGTTATTTAAGCTAAAGTTGTGTTCAGGTGGTAGTTCCGCTTTAAAAGCATAAATCATTCCAGAGACATAGTACAGACTTACAGTTACCAAGTCCACCAACTTCAAACTCCACAGTAAACTAATTTCACGTCTGTCACATGACTAAAGAGTGAACACTGCTGACTCCTTCAATTTTAAAAGATCAAAAACCAATCTCTGTGAGGATTGCTTTCTTTGTCTGATCTACACAAATCAGAAACCTCTAATATGATTCTGACCTGAGTAATAATCACATGACAAAGCTAACGGTGTATTCATGAAATAACATCTATTATGATAAATGTATAAAAGTTAGACAATTGTTTAGAACAAATCGCCCACAACTATATATGAAAAGCAAATATTTAAAACATCCAAATAGTCATAGTGACACATACTAGAGACAGAGACATTAAATGTTACTTTCAAATGTACAACAACAGAAAATGCATCAATCCATTCTCAAAAGGAGGAAAAGGCAAGCAAATATTAGTGCAGCTGTGCTGCTGTCCTGAAACAAATTGCATACTGCTGACGAGTTGAAGCTAACAGCTCTGTTATATACTTTACAGTAAAAATCAACAATACTTTAAGTATCACAAAAAGTGGTAAGGGTAATTGGAGATGACTAGGAAGAGTGCATGCAGTGGTGTAACTAATTATTAGAGGGCCGTGGTACAAATTTATTTGAGCCCCCTAACACAGAAGCAGAACAGGTTATAAAAAACAATTCCAGCTGTAGACTGATAAAGACTTACAATGCACAGAAAGTTTAAAAAATATACTAGATTGCTATATAAAGGACCCTTGACTAGGCAATTCATTAATTTACAGTAAGAAAAAAAAAAAAGAAACTTGTTCAAATCCATAAAGTACATCACCTAGAGGGAATATACAAACATGTTCTTAACTCATCGCTACAAAAGAATAGTGCAGGTAGACACAAAAATTTTACTGCAATGGGGAAAAATCTAAAAATATTTGGCACTGAAAGGTGAAGGGATATAAGGCAACAGTCATCAAGGTGGGACTGTTCTACCAGACCCTGATCAGAGGGGGATCTGGGACCAGTCAGATGAAATATGTGGAATTGATGATTCTCTAATACAGGAGCAATGCAAGACCTATAAAGCAAACAGTCAGAGACTGCATCTAACTTATTGATTTATGTTGTATCACACTGCTCGTATAGGATGTGCGTATATTTGAAGACCTGCCTCCCCTTCATATGTCTTGAGATACCATGTACATGAGATGCTTCCATTGATAAGGTGAATGGACCCCTAGTCCCAACTTTTCCCACTTGTGTGCTGTTCCTTATCTGGGCATGGTTACACCGCTCCTGTGTACTCTGCTCGCCCACATCACCACATTAAATCACATGATAAATTTAGCAGGGAGGTTACATGTCCACCTTAAGAAATATTAACCATATGGGCTATTAGAATAGTGCTTCTGCAGAATTTCTCCTTTACTGGCAAGAAGCATCTCTGCTCATAACTCCAGAAGTTTCTCCTCTGCAGAAAGTAATTTTAACATTGGTAACCACAAACTCCTAATCATTACATTTGCCTTAAAACACGTGTTGAAGGGACCATCTAGCCAATCACTATATTAACTGCTCATCAAAATCTTGAATACTTGAATACTTGAGCCAAGCTAAACCTGAATGCTTTAACTTAACTATATCATATTTTCTGGGGACAAAGGACATTAAAGGTGTCACACTGCACAGACAATTTGAGAAGAATGCTTACTATTATCCCTGCTTCTCTCAAAGTTTCTGTTTTGGGAAGAATTACTGAACCATAGTCTAGAGTACCTTCTAGATTGCATGTGCCATCTACAGGTGTATGTACTGCCGCCTCTTCAATCTTAGATTTTACATGAGTGGCACCATTGTTTCAGGACACTGGATACTAAATAAAATCTGGACTTTGACTCCTAGGAGTTTTGGTGGCCTGAATTAATACCTGATGTTACTGAGTTTTTTCAACTGTACCCAGATGAAAGTACCTAGAACTCTCCCTTTAGATCTTCTACAACCTCTACCTTTTCCAGCTCATCCATGGTCCCGATTGTCTATGGATTTAATTGTTGATCCCCCACCCTCCGGGGGCATGGCTACTATCTGACTAATTGTGGATAGGTTCTCTAATAAAAGCCATTTTCCTCCCTCTTCTGAATAACTTGCTGAATATTGCAACTTGCAAATAAATATTCTGATTACATGGAGTAGCTATTAAAATCATCAAATTATTTCCCTGTTTTGGAGAGCCATCTGTCTACGTTGGTGTATTAACTTAGACTACTCCTTGAATTTTCATCCACACACTAATGGGCAGAAAGAGAAATTAAACTAGTGCTTAGAACATTATTGTTACTGGAATCAACAACAGTGTTTCCTACTGCCCATAGCAGAGTTTTCTTATAGCTATCTCCTAAATGCCTCCTTGGGCTGCTCCCCATTTATTTTATCTTTGGCCTATAATCCCTGTTACATCATCTTGTCCTCTTGCTTGTCCAAGGTTCCTATCACAGATGACAGTACTATGGCTGAGAATTTGTGCTACCTTATTCTCTTCTGTTTATAGATACAATGAAAAAAGATATCACACAGAGCATTCCATGATTCAGAGACTACAACTTTGTATTACCTGTTTTGATGTTTTGACCAGAAAATTGTCTGGAAATTGGGATAGCTTACTGTGTGTAAAAAATAGAAGATGAAAGAAATAAATAAACATTATAGGAAATTTGACTACACATATGTACTTGCAGAATATGTAAATTCAAATGAAAGGGTTAAACCCCTCTTTGCTTGAGCCCTTGTACATTTATAGTGCCTCTAGTATTATCTAGCAAAACAGGTAATATGACGCACATTTGTTGCATTTGAGCTACAATAACACAATACTGGAAGAATGTATTGAGGAAAATCTCCCTCACAGCAAATATTAGATTACCCATAAAAGCTCAGTATATAGTGCTTAACCCTAATCATATTAACTTGAATAGGTAATCCAAAAGGCATTTGAAATTTGTTATGAGAAACCCAATAGCAAGGGTTTAACTAAAACATTCAATTTTAAAAAGGCTAATTTTACAAAGCTAAAATAAGTATTAAAGGATATTCAGTGGGATGTAATTTTCAAAGATAAAAATGTACAAGAATCATGGAATGTATTTAAAATGCTCTTAGACAAATATACATGTCAATATATACGGGGAATATATGGGGAATAAGCACAAGAGGAGTAAAGGGAAATCAGTGTGGCTTAATAATGAGGTTTGCAGGGAAATGAGAAATAAAAAACAGGATTTTAAAGTGTTTAAGTCAAATTAGAGAAATATTGCTAATGATAGCAAGAAAAAACCCTAAACAATTTTACAAGTATATTAATAACAAAATAGTTCAGGTTGATATTGGTCCTCTTAGGACTGAGACAGGTGAATTGATTAGTAAGGATAAGGCTATGACAGACACCCTAAATACATTCTTTGCTTCAGTATATACAAAGGAAGCAGCAATGACAGGCTATGGGCAAACAGACAAACAACAGAATTTCCTCCATCATGTACATGGCTTACTGAGAACAAGGTCCAAAAGTGCCTGGAAAGTGTTATGGTAAATAAAGCACCTGGACCTGAGGGTATACACACAGGGGTACTTAAGGAACTTAGTTCAGAAATAGCAAGACCAATATACATAATATTTATTGATTTACTTTCTTCAGGCATAGTGCCCTGTGATTGGAGGAAAGCTGGTGTAATTCCATTGTTTAAAAAGGGAGCAAGATCCAAACCAGGAAATTATAGTCCTGTGAGCTTGACTTCCATAGTGGGTAAGATACTAAATGACACTATTCAGAACTCTGTGAACATGTCAGACATATTTATTTGCATTTTATGAAAGAGTAAGTAGTGATTTGGACAGGGGAATTGCTGTAGATGTAGTATACTTGGATTTTGCAAAAGCCTTTGATACAGTGCCTCACAACAGATTATAGCATAAATTAAAAGGTATCACAGTGCCCGTGATTCCTGTTCTGGTGACATTACTACTTCCTGCTTCTTCCCTGCTAGTCTCTTATTGGCTGCTGGGTTCTGCTCCACCCATGGTGAGCCTTTTTAAACTCAGTCCTGTCATTCCTTGGCGCCCTTTCGTGGTGTTCCTGTGCCTGGCGTTATTCTGCTGTTCATTCCTGACCCGTGTATGACCCGGTTTTGCCTGACCTCGCTCCTGGCTCTTGCTCCGTGTTCCGTTGCCGATTAGGACCGGCTGACTGCTTGCTCCGTTGCTGACTAGGACGGGCTGACTACCGCTCTGTGTACCAATTCTGGCTATGGCTGACTACCCACTCCGTTGCTGACTAGGACTGGCTGACTACTGCTCTGTATACCAAATCTTGCTGTGGCTGACTACCCACTCCGTTGCTGATTAGGACTGGCTGACTACCGCTCTGTGTACCAGTTCTGGTTGTTTGGGAGGTATTATCTGTACATGGATTGAAAACTGGTTATATGTTGGTAAATGGAACATTTTCTGGCTTTCTAGGGGGGAGATGCACTTAGATGAGTGAAATCTCACCACTGAGAGAATTCTATGGATCTTATGCAGTAAAACAATCTTTGTTCAATATTTGGTCTTCCAGCTGTTTTGAACTACAGCTCTCATCATCCACAGCCAGCCAAAGGATGGTTGAGGGTGATGGGAGTTTCAGTCCCCAACAGCTGGAGGTCCAAGGATTTTTTTTTTTTTTTTTTTTCTTTTTTCCCCTTCATTAAAATATCTACAACTTGAAGAATATGCTCCATAGAGTAACATAGGAATTGGAATGTACCTTACTATGAAGACTTCTCTAATTTTAGTACACAACCCCCATCAGTTTCTGGACTACAACTTCCATGTTTCTCAGCCAGCACTGGTCTGCCTAGGATCATAGGACTTGTAGTTCAAAAATAGCTGGAGACATAGGTTATCCTCCATTGGTTTAAAGAGAAAGACCATGACTACACCTGCGAGGAAAGAGTAGGTGTTCATAGGGTAAATACATCTCAAACAGCACAAGAAGTAGGAATTTTACTCACATGGTAATATTGCCACTAGAGTGATGTTCAGTGGCTATCACAGCATGTGGTGATATTATACTGCCCTCCCTACAGATTTCTTCTCAAACAGCTAATCTCAAAAAGCTACTCAAAAGAAGATAAGAAGAGAACAGGAATACAAAAGCAAAGGGTGCTCTCAGATATATATCCACAGTACTTAACGCCATATATCTTGAAAGAGGTATACTCACAGGATAATCCAGGTGAATTAGGAAACAACTGCTTAGTCCCTTCAGAGGTTAACCAGGACTTCCTGGAAGGACTGTGAACAGCAAAATATGTGGATCCAAAATGGTTTATTCAAAACAATTTAAACTGACTTGCATCATTAATACATTTCTAGATCAATCTATCATTTCCTCGGGAATACATGGCTAAAGTGAGCCAGCCACCACAACCTCCTCCTTCCTATACCACAATGCCAGTTGCCTTAACCAATTAGCTTTAGCCAAAACAAAAGTGTTCATAGAGAGGGGAGGTGCAAGTGGCTAGATGAAAAAATCATAACTTATCTCATATCCAATCTATATATAAAAAGATGCAACTAAAAATAGCTATATGAAATAGTCCAACAAACGAATATATTCAGATTTTGGTATCCAATGATGTTGGCATAAAGCTTCTAATGCTTTGTAAGAAGAAGCAGAGAGTGATGGAAGGTTGTCATGGATCATGGAACAGATGAAGAGTCATGGAGGCCAGGGTGGGGGAATCGCAAGGGGAGTCATGGAGGAGTGAGAGTGAGTATAAAAGGGGGAGAGGAGAGTATAGGGACCACCCACCTACAAGCTTACCTTCTTGTGCTCCACAGCAGTGAGTAATTAATTGAAAGGATGATATCTGGGGTATAGGCTCTCCTCTGCTTTCATGTCCTTCAGAGAAGAATCCATATAGTGTTCTCAGTGTTTCTATGTTTGCAATGGGCTGGGAGTCTGTTTTGTCCAATTTCAAACTAACCCGCATCCATCAAAGAAGAATCATATAGATTAGTTTTCAGTTAGATACATTTGTACACACTTGCAGCCTGGTGCAAGTACAGAAGCAGTGATCGGAGAGCTACACTGTGAAGAGAAGACAATGAATGTTCTCTCTGAAAAAAACATGAAAGCAATGGACTGCCTGTAGTCTGGAGTTCACATTTTCTGACAGCCCTCCGCTCCCCCAGTTCTTCTTCCTGGCTATTCATAATTTCATACAGCAGCTTAAATGAACTCCACCTTCCAGGAGCTGTCAGATATTCTCAAGCCAGCACTGACTACATCACCTATTAGCTTATTAATGTAAATAAATGGAGTGTGTTTTTCGGTTTCTAAGTGCTGCTGTGTTCCAATGTATCCCTTGGAGTGCTCTGTGCACTAGAACACAGGAACATTTACAGGCAGACACAAGAATGCTTACAACCACTCTCTGTTTCCTTACATCCATCAGATGATCAGTGGCATGGTTAGAGTGGGCATACTGATGTGTGATAGTTCCTGGGAGGGAAATTCATTTAAGCCACTATACTTTATAAACTTATGTGAGGAGCCACTTGGCTGCTGTTTTTCTTCTCTTCCATAATAAAGCAAATAATGTACTATGGGTTGTGCCTTTTCTCTCCATTTTGTATCTTTAAGCAATGAGTCTGACAACCCTCAGGTGTTCAAAGGTTTAAAGTGCACGCATACAATATGCCAGTTAGATGTGTAATCAGAGGCAGCATAGAGAGCTATGGCAAGATTCCCAGTTCAACAACATGAAAGAGCAACTCTGTGAGTTTCAACAGCAATTTCTGCTATCAGATCTTAGTGCATGTGATGAATTACCACTTAACCTTTTGAGTACCAGAGGGTATGCAATGCATTCCTTCATAATACGTTGTTTACTCCTCTTGCATTCAAATGGATAAAGTGGAACTTCCACCTTAATTCACGATGGCATATTTGAAAACGGCATTAAAACTACCTATATATGATTAGCCACAAGACCAGCCAATGTACAGCTCAGGAGATATTCTCATGTCTTACATATATTAATGTATGCTAATTGCAGTACCAGCGACCTTTTCATATGCTAATTAAGCTTGTCAGTGATAGTTCATGTGCTAATTACATCTTTTCAATGACATGTGGAATGCAAATGAGTGTTTTAATTAAGTTTCATATGCTAATGAAGCTCTGTGCAGTATTTAGTTCACTTTGCCCAGAAATAAAATTATGAATATCTCCTAAATTATACATCTGTTGTATTTTTGGTTAACATGACACATTGGCAGTTTTTAATGCAGTTTTCAAATATGTAAATCTGAATTAAGGTAAAAGTTCCAATTTAAATCTATAAACATGCGCTCAGGAATATGAAACTGGCTCAATAAGTCAGATTTCAAAATGCAAATGAGCCACTGGTGAAGGAGACACTGAAACATTCTAAACGTAAACTAGGCATGGAGAAAGCACACTGATGTACGTGTATCTGAGGTGCAATCACAGTTGTAAGATGGTGAAGACAGTTTACTGCAGCAATGTGATGGATTTGTGTCCAATATACCACCATATTGTCAAACTGATCCCTTACTGAAGTTTCGTACATCTTCCCCCTTGGTCCATAGAACATTTACTGACGTGGATCCCTTCAGGCTTGTTGAAATGACTGTAAAGTAGAGGTCAACGCCATTAATGACACAAGCCTTTTCATTTTAATACCACTGCTGCATATACCTTTAATCTGCCCTTTATCTGAAAAAAGGATGCTATAACAAATTATATTACCACTAAAGAATATGACAAGATAAAATTGTATATGTAAACTAGTTCAAAGTGTCTATGTGATATCAATGAATAATTAGCTAAAGAAAACCCCCAAATAATCTCCAAATGTAATTTTATTGATTAAAAACCACGACTGAAACACCAATGGGTACCACTTTGCTATCCGACTAAGTAAACCAAAATAAAATGAATAAAAAAACTAAAACTAATAAAAAACTAAAACCCTACCTATAGTCAGTTCACTGGTATCTGGACGGTACTTATCACCAAGGCATCGGTGTAAGACACTGAACTAAATTATTGCAACTCATAAATAAAGTAATAATAAGTTTCTGCGGCAGACAGTCCACCATGGTAAAAAAACCCCATGAAACTACGTTAGAGGTTCCCCTAATACCACGCTGTGCCATCACATCCACATCCATTTATTGTCTACTTTATTGGATTTTTTTGTTTATTTCTGTGGATGTGATGGCACAGAGCAGTATCAGGGGAACTACCAGTGTTGTTTCCACGTGACGTCTGTTTTTTACCATTGTGGTCCGTCTGCAGCAGCAATTGATTATTTCTTTATGAGATGCAATAATTTTTGTCAGCTTCTTACACTAATGCCTTGGCTATAGCTGCCTGTCCAGACACCAGTAATCTGACTATAGGTAGGTTTTTTTAGTTTTTTATAGTCCTTTACTAGTTTTATTAGTTTTTTTATTCATTTTTTTATTTGGTTTATTTAGTCAGATGGCAAAGTGGTACACAATGGTGTTTCATTCATGTGTTTTTTTAATCAATAAAATGGCATTTGTAGATTATCTGGGATTTTTTCTCTAGCTAATTATTCATTGATGTCACATATACGCTTTGAATTAGTTTATATACAATTAGAAACAAACTCATTCACTGGGAAGTGAGGGATGGAACAATTGGGCCATACAGAGACCATGGGAAAAAGGGGGGAACCTTGGCTCTCCATCTGGTCTATAAATCATGTAGTCTAGAAGCTTATTTGCACCCCCACCACAGAAACAGGAACAACATGGATGGCTCCACAGCCCCTATTCATACCTCATCTGTGTTTATACCTCTGTGGATCCTTTCTTAAAAGGCCTGAGATACTGTAGGCTTTTGGAATATCCATGATTTTATAGCTGTTGTGGTCATTAGCTGAGTGTTTTGATTGCAATACCTTTGCAAACTCACGGTTGTCCCAAAAATCTGCACTGTTCTGGCCCTTTAGTAATACAGTTTAAGACCCATGACCCATAATCTATATTCTAAGTTTCTAGGAAATTTAAGGGTTATTACTTCAAAGAACTGTGGAACAATTCATTTTGAAAATTAAAAGGTACTACGATGGCCTTAGCATTCAGATGATAAATATATGGAGATACTGAGTACACTGTTTCTCTCGTTCCCCAAGTTTTTTAAACCCTCTAAGACCAGAGGGGTGAGTAACTCATTGTGAAGCAATCTAAAGGGCCAAAAATTGCCCTCATTATCTGTAACTTTTTGTTTTAAAGGAACACTAACACCTAAAAATTATCTGGGGTTATACATAGTCACATACCCTGTACTCCATGCTAGCATGTACAAAATTTCTCTGTTTGTAATCTGAGGCTTACACTGTACTCTTAGATAAGCTCTATGGGAGGCCCATTTCTGCATTTTCAGTTGTGCACAAATAATTACACATAAAATCTCAGGTATAATATGCACCCGCAAGAAAAAATTATACCCACCATTTTAGGGGAAACAAAAATGCCTATGTGTAATATATACACCTTTTACCTTCCTCTACCCATCAAAAAAAAACATTCGTTTCTTGTCTGCCTTTCTCCTTCCACTTCAATGTGCTCCCACCTTGCCCTCCCACTACTAATGCCATCCAGAGTTGCCTGCTTGCATTTGGCGCCCTCTTCCTGCATTCCCCTGTGAGGAACTGTGTTGATTCAAGATAATGCTAGTGCCCCTGGAGGACCTGCAGGGTCTTGCGTGGCACTAAAGAAGATCCTATGCAAAGATCCCTGCACTCTGAATTTATAGTAGTGCCTTACGAGGACCTTCAGATCCATGCAGGCCACTACCATTATCTTGAATTAACACAGGTCCTTACAATGGGATGCAGGAAGCAGGAGGTAAATGCAACCATGCCACCTGCCACGCATATGTCCCAGATGCCTCCAGAGGGAGTAAATAAAGGGAGGGGTAGGTGGAGAATACTGAGGTGAAGAGAGGGAGGAAGGGAGCAGACATGAGGATATATATATATTTTTTTTCCTCTCTCATATATAATATGCCCCCCTCTTCACATAAGGTAAGAAAGGGCAAAATTGTGAGTATTATACGTAAGATTTTACAGTAATCAAGTTGTGTCCTCATAGGATAGTCTATACATGCATTTAATATACAAGTTTAGGATTAGATTTGTAGGATTCAACATAAAATAACAAAATTGTACAACTGCTGGCTAGAACTATATATTTCAGGGGCAGCTCTTCATTGGGGGACATCGGGTATCATTTCCACTCACCACCCATCCCCCCTTCATTTCATATTCCCACTCCCACAGCCCATTTTGCTGTGTAATGGCACTGTGACATAAAGCCAAAGGAAAGAGTCTTGGTCCCGAATCTTTAATATTTTTATTGCACAGTTGATCTAACCAATCAGAGCACAGCACATGATAGGAAAAACTTGCATGCAGCCCTCAGTAGTGATTCTTTTCATTATCCCCTGCCAGGCCTATGAGTGCTCACTTAGTCCTTAGGCACTAAGGGAAAATCAACAGGTCTAGGTATAACACTACCGAGTGTTGTCTGCACAAGCAAGTTTTTGTCAAGTGCTGTAATTGGTTATGTCAACTGTGCAAGAAAGAAAATTGATTTGGGTACAAGACTTACCCCTTGGAGACTTTAACTGAAAGAACCCGTACATCGCTTCCACAAACACGTGGAATTGAGAACATGTGACTGAAGATATTGGGGAAGGTCACATGTCTATTCCGAAGGCTTCATAGTGTTTCTATCCAGCAGTGAGCAAGAGCTCAGCAGGTGCTACTTGCTGTGTGCACTCCTGCATATTTTCCAACTGAAGCTGGATAAACTTTACATCCCCAAAGAAAGTAGGCATGAAATTAGCAAAAGAAGGACTTCTATTTGATGATACTGGGCTGCTCTTAGCAATGTATCACAGTGTCATACAGCAGGCATCCTTCCTCCAGTGTGAGTGTGTAGGGGGGGGGGGTGCAATATTTATTATTTATGTTCAGCTGGCTGGTCCAATAATTACAGAGGCTGTTGCAGCCATAAGTAAAAAAATGCAGTGCTGATTTCTGCCAATCAATAACAGAGCTAATTGTGCTAATCCCAACCATGTGAGAAAAAACACAAAATTAAAGAGACTGTATTGCTGACAGAGGGAGGCTGAACCTATTGTAAATATTGTTTAATTTAGTACTTTGAAAGGCAAATGAGTGCTAAGCACTTCACAGAAATGCTGTGCACATCATGGGACTTTAAAGGGAGCTTGACTTGTTGTGATACAGGGGCAGAGTGTGTAAAATCGCCACAAAATATGGATGTGTGTGTGAGTATAAGTGTGGGTGTGTGTGAGGGAGATTGTTTGTGTGAGAGGAGTGTATCAGCCTCTTTAGTTTAACCATTTCGATAATAAAAGTGTGCACAGTGCATTGCAATAAATTACACCATACAACTCTCTGCCACATAAATGGTAAAACGTAGATAGTCCTTTTTTAAGCTTTAATTTTGATTGACTTGCCTACTGTGGTGGTTATTTAACAAGCTACGTCAGTACAAATTTTGTGAATAGTTGCATTGTTGTTCCATGGGGTGGGGTATGATGTGTATGTAAGTGACACACTAAGGAGAAAGCACAAATCTAGCCCTGCTCTAACACTGAGCAAAGAACTGCTCTCATGCTCTGTACCTGATTGATGCATTTTGCAGACAATTCACTCTTTGAGTGCCAGAGAGTTATCAAATGCATTGCAAAGCAATGCTTTGCATACCTTTCTGGCACTCAAAGGGTTATATGTCAGCTTTGCGCCATTTGTGACAGGTGGTATGGGATTGTATGGGCGATTCAAGGTGTGCCATTCCTCTGAGCTCTGATGCAAGATATATGCAAACTTTTCTTGTCTTGCTGGTGATATTCTGAATGATGTTATTGTATTGTTTAACTGCTATTTATTTTCTTAAATACTTCCGTTCCATTATGGATGCACTAACCTCTCATATCTATTACAAATATTTTATGTCATCCCCCAACACTTAATCCTTTGAGTGCCAGAAGGGTACGCAATGCACTGCTTTGCAATGCATTGCATACCCCGCTGGCACTCAAGGGTTAAAAAGCATTACAGCCACCACTGACATATTTAAAATTATATAACACAATTTCATTCTTTGGTGTTAGTGTTCTTTTAAGAAAACAAAGATCCTAATGCAAGTCAATGAAGTTGCTTATGAGATCAAGATAGCTTAATGCAGAAAATTTAGCTAGGCCACTTTCACATGGGCAACAGAAATGTTGTAGCCTCCATGAAACAATTCTGTCTCTAGTGTGTGTCTTCACTGCCCTCTCTCCTGCATTCCACCTACAGAAATGCAGGAGGGGAATGTTATATGTCTGGCCCACATAGGTCAGCCTTCATTGAAGGATGCAATGAGCATCACAACTTCCAGCACAGCTTGTGTCTAAGGTCTGCTAGTGACTCTATAGGTTGTCATGTAGACCTTCTTACTATAAACTTACCCGAGGGAATGCAGTAAAGTTGAAACATGCTGGATATATGGTGTGATCCCATAAGGCTACTGTCACCCATGTGAAAGACACTATAGTCCATCATGTTACCTTTCACCACAGATAACAGATCAGCATCCATAAATTTGTGTCACCTATGTGAAAGGGGTCTTAAGGATGGCTACATGTGACCATCCCACCTTCATCATTACTAGTATTATCCTCAAAACCAATATTCACAAATTTCAGTCTGGGGCAAATAACATTTTTAATGGAATCAATTTTATTGACATGCAATAAGGTGAGAAAAGGGACTCCAGTGACAGAAATATCTCCAGTTTTTATGTTAGTCTACAAAGCCTCCTTTTCAAGTTGGATAGATCTTAGTGTATAGGCTCTATAGCTAAAACAGGTTTCTTTTTACCTTCAGATGTTGAATATAACACATTAAGAGTTTCCTGATTTGAGATTTCAGTATCAGGCTGATTGTTAGCCATCTTTAAACCTTTAATGACCAGAGGAGCGTGGAATGCATTGCCTTGCTATGAACTGCACACTACTCTGGTCCGTATAGGGTTAAGATACAGTATGTCCAGATAAAGCTCACTCAGTACACTGCTCCCTATGTTGCATTTCATTTGATGCAGATAAGCATTGGTTCTATAGCTGTTGTTGAACTAAAACTCGTATCATCTTGAGGAGAAAAGGGGATACCAGATAGTAGCTGGGAGATACATGGTGTTAGTAGAGTCCAATAATATAAATAATGTAGGATAATGCAGTACTGGTATGCAATGTCCAGTAAGATAATAGCCTCTTACACCAGAAGTTTTTAACTAAACTTCTGTAATGAGTGTGTATGGTTTATCAATTAATTATCTGACATAAGTACAGATGTACACTTACTTGAGTTCCAAGTATACTGAGCTTTTCAAAACCCTTGATAGGAAATGGATATTTTCAGGTTGTCTCATCTCAAATCCAAAGTATACATGCTGCTCTCTTAACCTCTGTCCACAGTCTGCTGGTTTGCCATTTGTTGATTCCTCTGAGTAATGTTTTTGTTCAGAAATTGGCATCTCAGGCCACACACATGCTTCTCATCTGCACCTTATTCTGAGATAATGTGCTCCCAGTTATTATTCCTAACTTATAGACTATCAGGCCAATAGGGTGATATGGGGAGTTGCTTAAATAAAATGTTATTATAACTCATTACAGCCCTAATACAATAGGATACATAAGAGAGGTATTGGTATCGAATATAATAGGATTTTAGTCTTACCGGTTAAATCCTTAGTCCATATAGCTTACAGGTACCATGGGGAGGCGACAGCTCCTCCTAGTGACTGGAACAATTCTTCAAGAAGTTGCAGGGTGGAGCCTGCCCCTTCTCCTAGCAGGTTACCTATCCACTCCCCTCCAGATAGATTTGAGACAATAAACCTACTGAGCTAGATAACGAAGGAAGAAGAGGAAAAATCCTGTGAGCAGGGACCCAACAGTACTCCCACGTCCATCCACAGGAAACCTGGCACAGTCCCTTTCACTGGGTGGGAGACCTGTAAGCTATATGGACTAAGAGAAAAGGATTTAACATGAAAGACTAAAATCCTCTTTTCTCTGTCGTCCAATATAGCATACAGGTACCATGGGGATGTACCAACATTGAGCTCCCATGGGTGGGAAGAGAAGGAAAGCACCAAATGTCAGTCCTCATGATACCAGAGTTCCAATGGACTATCCAGGACACGGAACAGCCGAAACTAACTAAGTATCAATGGACACTGCATAACAACACACAGCACACAAGAACAAAAGCCAACATGGCTCAACAGTTAAAGAGTTATAAGGCACAGGAATATAAAGTCCTAGACAGGCACAACGGCCTTCGAATATAAAGTCCTAGACAGGCACAACGGCCTTCAGGACTTTCCTGCCAAAGCTGGCTTCAGCCGAAGAAGACCAAGTGGCCGTCTTGCACAGCTGTTCAGTAGAGGCCTGTTTCTTTTGGCCCAGGAGGCCCCAACAGACCTGGTGGAATGTGCTGTAATGCAGAAGGGAACAGGTTTCCCTCTGAGCACATAAGCTTTGCGGATGGTAAACTTAATAGACATGCAGCCAAACAAGCCCAGGAATGACAAACAAAGCATCTGACTTGCAGATGGACTCAGTACTGTGCACGTAGAACTTGAGGCAATACACTACATCCAACAAATGGAGAGCTCTCTTCTTGTCAGATTTAGGGACAGGACAAAAGGAAGGCACAACAATCTCCTGATTGATGTGAAACTCAGATACTACCTTAGGAAGAAATTCCTGAGAGGTACGGAGAACAGCCTTATCCTTGTGAAACATCAGGAAAGGCGGTTTGCAGGACAAGGCCTGCAACTCAGCAGCTCTGTGGACAGACATCACAGCCAAAATGAAAACCATATTCCATGTCAAAAGACATACAGGAATGGTAGCCAAGGACTCAAAGGGAGGCTGCTGCAATACTCCCAAGACAAGACTAAGGTCCCACTGTGGAGTGGGAGCCTTGTAAGCAAGGAAAGCATGAGCGACACCTTGAAAAAAGACTTTGACATTCAGAATCATGGCAATGCGTTTCTGATAAAAGACCGAAAGAGCTGAGGTATGAACCTTAAAGGAACTAAGGCTAAGGCCCTTTTTCACACCATCCTGCAAAAAGCATAAAATAAATGAAAGGTCAAACTCCTGGAAGGACAGGTTCCTGTCCACACACCAGGAATGAAAGATAGACCAAACCTTGTGGTAAGCTTTAGAAGACACAGGTTTCCTGGCCCGGATCATGGTGAAGATCCCCTCGGGAGAAAAGCCTTTCCTCCTCAAGATGGAGGTTTCAACAGCCATGCTGTCAAAGCTAGGCTGTCCACATCCTCCTTTCAGAGGTAACCCTGGAGGAGGAGATTCGGTCTGCGTGGCAGAGGAAACAGATCCTGAGCAGCCATTGCCACCAATTCTAGAAACCAATGTTGTCTGGTCCAATAAGGTGCAATCAGAACTACTGACACACCGTCCATACGAATCTTCTTCAGCATCCTGGGGAGGAGAGGAAGAAAGATATAGTCACATGGAAGTGCCAAGGAACTGACACAGCATTCACCGTGAAACCCAGAAGATTCCTCCAGCATGAGCAAAAGGTCTGGACCTTCCGGTTGTACTTGGTGGCCATCATTTCCATGAGGGAAGACCCCACTTCTAGACCTATAGGTCGAAACCTTCGGATGGAGTGCCCACTCCCCGGGGTCCACAGTTTGGCGACTAAGAAAATCTGTCAAGATGTTTTCTTCACCTGGAATGTGCAGGGAGGAGATGGCAGCTAAAGCTAAAATAGCCTTCACCTCCAACCAAGCATATGCGCTTCTGAAGCCTCCATACTTGTTGATGTAGGCGACTGCTGTTGCTTTGTCTGGGCCACCTCTTCAGACTGAGCAACCTCTTAGATGATAGGTCCAATGCCTCAGAGCATGGAGAATTGCCCAAAGCTCCAAGATGTTGATGGGAAGGAGGGCTTCTTCCGTGTATCACAACCCTGAACACCCAGATGTCCCAGAACAGCGTCCCAGCCAAACAGGCTCGCATAGGTTGTGAGTATGGTCCAATACGGAATCACAAATGGTCTCCCCTTCCACAGGTTGGAGCTGTCCAACCACCAGCGAAGATCCAGTCTCACTTCATGAGGGAGAGAGACAGGGCGATCCAGGAGAGCCAGCTCCCCCCGGGCACACATGGATTATAAACCTCTGAAACGCTCTGGTGTGGGCCATGGAGAACAGTACCACCTCCATAGTAGATATCATCTTGCCCACCAGAGACGAGAACTTGCCGGAGCAGAAGTCCACTCCAGAGCTTGAGATACCTTGGACATAATCTGCTGCACAGGAACACCATGCCCTGATGCGTGTTGAAGCAGAGACCAAGGAAGACCAGGTCCTGAGAAGGAACCAGCGCAAACTTTTCCATGTTCAGGATCAAGCTGTGTTCGAGGAGGACCTGAGCACATCCCTGGAAGGAGCCTTCAGAGGAAAGTCGTCCATGTACTGAGTGGTGTGTAGGAAGGCAATCAATGCCCCTAAGACCCGGGTAAATACCTGAGGAGCCGTGGTGAGCCCAAAAATTAGGGTGGTGAATTGGAAGTGTCCCAGACTGCAAAAGAACCTTAGGTACATTTGCCTGTCCGGATGAATTGGAATGTGCAGGTATGCATCCTGCAGATCCAAAGAAGCCAGATATTCCCTTGGACACATCGCTGAAAGGACAGAGAGCAAAGACTACATCTTGCAATGAGTACAGACCACAAATGGACTGAGATCCTTGAGATCCAGGCTAGGACGACAGCCACCACCCTTCTTGGTAACAACGAAGAGGTTGGAATAGAAACCTGAACCTATCTCTGGCTTAGGTACCGGAGCTAGGACTCCCTTGTCCAAGAGAGCCTGAATAGCCCCATTGAAAAGACTGAGCTTTTTCTGTCCCTGAGGGGAGCGAGAAGGGAGAAATCTGAAAGGAGGTAGGGAGGTGAAGAAAATCTTGTAACCTTGAAACCACCTGTAATACCCACTGATCCGCAACAGGACCTGTTCAAGTACTCCAAAAAATGTTGCAGACGACCACCCACAGATGAATGCAGACCAGGGTACTGCGAGTCATGCTGAAGTAGGTTTAGTGGGTTGAATTTGGTGGAGGTGCCTAGACTTGGGAGTGGAGCGAGGGGTGCTGGCCTGAGGCGGCACCAGGTTTGGCCTTTGCATCTCGCTTTGGCAAGAACGAAAGGAATGCTATTTCCTCACCTGAGGACTGTGTTTAAGAACATGAGGTCACAAAGTACTCTTACCCCCAGAGGATTCACTGATGATATTCTTCAATTCAGGGACAAAAAGGGATGTACCCTGAAAGGGGAGAGAGAGACCAGTGATTTCTTAGAGATCAAGTCAGCAGACCAAACCTTAAGCCACAGTGTGTGTCTGGCAGCAACAGAGAAGGCGGAGGTCTTAGCCTCAAGCCTAATGGAATCAAACAAGGCATCAGTGATATAATGCTGAGCCTCAGATATGTTTGCCCACAAAGGTCCTCCTTTGGGGCACCTTTGTGGGCAGCGTCAGTCAGCTGTTCAGTACAAGCAGCAATAGCCCTATTAACCCATGTGAATTCCAAGGTGGGTCTCAAGGCCTCACCAACTGCTGCAAAGATAGCTTTAAGGATAGCATCCACCTTCCTATCAGTCAAATCTTTGTGCACTGAAGTATCCGCAACAGGCAAGGCAGTAGACTTAGACAGCCTGGAAATAGGAGAATCAACCTGAAGCGGTATAGCACACTGAGCCAAGGCTGAGTCAGCAAAAGAGGTACAGCTTAGAAAATCTCTAAGAAAGAGTGAGACACTTGTCAGGGATCACCCACTCATCCAGGATGATTTGATCCAGAATGGGATTAGGTGGAAAACAGTGCTGGACTCCTTGCGCCTGGAAAAGACATCAGCAGTAGACTGTGGCTCTACAGAATTAACAGGAATGTTAACCCTTTGAGTGCCAAAGGGTTGCATACCCCTCTGGCACTCAAAGGGTTATGGGTAGACAAAACCACCTTAATGAGACCCTCAGCAGAGGGTTCAGGGTCAGCCTCAAAGTGGTCGCCATGAAACTGGGAAGATGCCTCTTCTGATCACACACCATCCTCAGACTCTTCCAGCCATTAGGAGGCGCTGTTGCCTCCCCATGGTATCTGTTTGCTATATTGGATGACAGATAAAATGCAGATTAAACAACCCTGCAAAATAATAATCATAATATATCCTTCAATTGATTCCCACAATAATTAATGTTCCAATCATTTAGCTGTTTAATATTCATTCTTTTTTCTTTGTTTTATTTGATTTTGCTTCTAATAAATATGATTTTTTGCTTTACACTACACTTAGAAGAAATTTGCACTGTCCATCCCTTTCCCTTCTTTGTCTCCTCCATGATATTTATCTGTTACCCACACGCCTACACCCCATTAACAGCAACAACAAGGACAAGAAAAAGGGCCCCTCAAGCACACTTGGTGGGCCTTTTGTCAAGTCGAGTTCCTATTTTGAAAAGTTGATACAACAGGTTCTACATGTACAACAGCTCTCACTTAACCCATAGAGATCATTGCTGGGAAGCTACATGAATGAGACAGCAAAATAAGAATATTCACTGATCAACTATATATGAATAGCACGTTGACTAACTATTGCTAAGAATTAGCTCCAATCAACACTGAGATGGGAGGATGTGATTGCCCGCCTGAACCTTGTTTGTCTGGTGAAGCAATGTGTGTTTTGGGGGATATAATCAATTGCTTCAAGGCCATATAGCGCCCCTGCATGGCACATCCTCAGGAGGTGGACTTATACATGGATTTTGCCCTGTTACACCCTCCACCTTTTTTTCTCTCCCCATCTATGGACATCTGCTATGTGCTGTCATTCCATTACTGTATGTTAATGTGTCTGTATCACTTACCCATTAGTGTTAACAAATAGGGTTGCCACCCAGCCGGTATTTTACCGGCAGGACAGTAAAAAATTGGCTTCTGTCCAATGTTGAGTCTATGGAGGGAATGCCATGGCCGGTATTTTTCTTAAGAAAAGATGGCAACCCTATTAACAAACCTTCAATAAAATACATCGTCCTGGTGCTATAAAAAGTTGAACAGCGCCATATGCTAAGCCAAGACTGAATTTATTAAAGGGATAGTATTACTTCAAAATTACTATCCCTCATACTGTAGCCCTTAATAAACTGAGTTAAATGACACCAGCGGTATCTCTCACACCTTTATGGTTTAAGAGATAGCCACTTTCAAAGTTTCCTCTCCCCTGTTGTCAGCGTTCTGCTGTCAGCAGGAGAATCCGGTCTCTGAATCAAGCGGAGGCTCTTCAGCAGAGCCGATATCTCATCATGGAAGGAAAAATTATTAATTGAAACAGTCTTCTACGTGTGCTTTGTAAATAAGCACACATAGAAGACTGTTTCAATGAATCATTTTTCCTTCCATAACGAGATATCGGCTCTGTTTAAGAGCCTCCGCCTGTCCCGGGACCGGATTCCCCTGCTGGCAGCAGAACGCTGACAGCAGGGGAGAGGAAACTTTGAAAGCGGCTATCTTTTAAACCATAAAGGTGTGAGAGATGCCGCTGGTGTCATTTAACTCAGTGTATTAAGGGCTACAATATGAGAGATAGTAATTTTGAAGTAATACTATCCCTTTAACTCCTATTTGTTCTACGGACACTTATAAGGAGAAAACAGAATCACTCAAGAGAATATTTCTTTAGAACACTGTTGCTTTAATAATACAAGATTATCTGCAGTTTTCCATAACATTTAATTGAACTGCTTTAAAATTCAACATATAGAACATACAATGAATAAAAACATTTTTTGATTTATGAATGAGCAAAAGCTTCAAAGTCTATGTTCAGCATGTTTTAATGAAAGTTGATAACTTCAGTCCAGTGAAAATACAGCTAAGTACAAAAAGCAAATCAATGCTGTCTTCTGAAAGTTCTTAATGAGAAAGGAATACTACAGGATTAGTAATCCTCTGAAATGTAAAATGATCAATGTGCAAAAAATGGCAGCAATCCTAAAGAAGAATTAACACCTCCTACAAATAACCCACACCTTAAGCTACTATGGCCAGAAAATCCTAATGACCCCTTTAAATCTTGATCTTGTGCCCTGTTCAAGAGATAACATCTTGACCAATCCTGGATGTCATGCCAATGAGGTAGACATAACAGTTTCTCAGACTGTGCTCACTACATATGGTTATTGTAACTGTTTAAGCCTTTAAGGACCAAAGGGGTGTGCAACACATTGCTTTGCAAAAGTTGAACACCCCTCTGGTCATTAAAGTTTTAACCCTTTGAGTGCCAGAGGGGTACGCAACGCATTGCAAAGCAATGCGTTGCATACCCCTCTGGCACTCAAAGGGTTAAGGACTTGGGGATGGGCAATGTAGGCTTCATGCACTCTTCAATGAGAACTGTCTCCATAGGTATGTCAACCAGGACTACTTAAAATGTTATCGCAAAAACACAAGGCAATATTAATAAGGGCCATTAACATTACCATGTAATAGTATAGTAAGTGAGAATTATTAGTAGGAGGTGTTAATTCTCCTTTAACGTTTACACACAGCTTGGCTGTCTGTTAAAGGAACACCAATGCAAAAATACAACTTGCTATCAGATTACGATTGAGATGAAACCCAGAGATATACTGGAAATGTAAAAGTTTTCACATATAATATGGTTTTGCTTGTCCTCCTGTTTCATGCAGGTCTGGGGAAACAATTTTTCACTGCACCCTAACTTCCTGCTGTGGACTGGACAACATAATACAGATTCCTGGAATGTAAGCAGGAGTGTAAAATTGATCCCCCTAGCCAGATAAATAAATAAAAAAAAAAAGCATGTGTTCCCTAGAAGTTAAACACCTGTGTGGCCATGCACATACCCTTATCCCTCCGCACAGGGATATCAAAGTCCTACTCACCAGTGCCAGATTTAAAGCTGTTCTGCTGCTTTGTGCATGCCATCTGCAGGACATAGGGAGAATTAACTTGCCTACTGGGATCTGCCTGAGTGACACTGGAAAGGGGGGAGGTCTACTAGTTCATAACAGTGAGCAAACTGAAGTTAGCTAGAAGCCCAAGGTCTATAGTCTATTTATATATAATCTTCTGACAGGCAGAATGTCCCCTTTGGCTACCTGTGACATTTGGGTTGGACCAGACAGGACTAGCTGCCAACTCACCTCTACAGAGGAAGCTGGTCCCCATAACTCTTACTTCCGCATTTACTAGAATCAGAGAGGTCTCCATAGCACTCCATAACACTTATTATTGAATAAAAACATATATTGTAGGTAGAGTATTCCCACACATTCTTACCACCAAACAGAAGGGCCACAGAGATGGTGCCCTCTTCTACAAACATTCATTTTTCTTCTCTAATAACTATGGTGATAGAAATAGCCTTTCCTTAGTATTCTGGAACTCAGATGTATCAGTTCTATTGAAGTACAACTAAAAAAGATACATAACTAAACATAAGAAATAGATGTGAAGAAAGATAGAAGATAGATAGACAGACAGACAGAGTGATAAACAGAGATGTCATTTACAACATGATAAAAGAGCAATATGTATTTTAATATTAGTGTTCCTTTAAAAAAATATCTACATATAAGTCATTAACATTCTTTTTCAAACTCCCCCAGGCAGGAAATTTGATGAAAAGCAGTGAACTCTTGCATGAAGAGTTACTGAGGCTGATGTACTATGCAGAAGTGGACCAATTCTGAAGTAAACCAACTGCACTCTGTAAGAGAAACTTAAAGGGATAGTAATACTTCGTTTTAACTTTATTTTATTTTGTAGGCATTAAAAAAACATGAAGAATGATATAAGTCTTATCTCTCAAACCTTTATGGGTTATGAGATATTCACAAGCAAAGTTCCCCTCCCCGCCCCTTTTACCTAGTGTAAGCCATCTCTTCTCAAATGTGAATCAGGTTGTATGACAGGACAGATAACAGAAGGGGACAATTTTCTTTGTATGAAAACAATGAAAGCCCTTCCCCCCTTGACAAGTTTTTCAGCTTTTTTTCTTATCTTAATTGAAGATTGTCCCTCTCTGCAGTCTACCTGGGCATCTCCCTTCTGATCTGGTTGAACAGGGAAGGGATACTTTGTGAATATCTCTTAAACCATAAAGGTTTCAGAGATAAGACTTATATCATTCTTCATGTTTTTTTAATGCCTACAAAATAAAATAAAGTTAAAACGAAGTATTACTATCCCTTTAAAATCCTAATGTATTCATATGGTGCATTAAACCCTCACAAATACTAGAGAGGTCTTCAACACACTGCTAAGCAATGCTTAGAGACCTCTTTAGCAGTCAAGGAATTACAAACCCTATCTGTGCCAATAGGATTTTTTTTATTTGTTCACTGTGGTGCCATTATTGGGACCCAGAATTGTTTCAGCTCATTTTGGTACATCATCCTCACGAAGTGCGAAGGCAGGAACTAACAGGAGAAATCATTCTTAAATTGCACGTTTAGCCTAGTAATAAATGCATAGCATTATGTAGGTTCACAAACATCTAGAAATGCCTAATTTATAAACATGCCAAGAAGTGGCCAAATTGAAGCAACCCATTTTAGAAGAGATTGCATTTCATAATTATGCAAAACACATAAACTCCTTAATATCAAACACATTTCCAGTTCTTTGACTGAATCAGTCTTGAAAGCTTAATTTAAAAAAATGTGCATTGGCATCATAAAAACAGCTGTTTTCCTTTAACAGTTTGACATACATTGCTGTAAACAAGTGCCTCATAAATGAGAAATGGAGGGATACAATGTTCAACAAACACTGGGGTTTACTAGTATTTACACAATACTCTATATACACAAATAGTATATGACAGTGTGATGAATGACACGTATTGCATCTTTAAACTGAAAATAAAGGGCCTTGTGGAGAAAATGGAAGATAAGCAATTCTGAAGCAAACCAGCTGCACCATAGAGGAGAACTGCAAGTCCCCCTAATTATCATTGACTTATGCAGGGCTATTAACCCCTTGAATGCTAGAGAGGTTTCCATTGCTTGACAATGCATTAGAGACCGTAGTAAAATTCAGGGAATTAAAAGTCCCATTTAAATCAATGGTATTTCTCTTCTCCTCTATGTCACAGGGATATTTTTCAGAATTCAGTATATCATCTGCTTCCTGTATAAGGCCCTAAAAGTAAAAATGTTCTGTGTGCGGTTTGCACTTAATTCACTCCTAACCAGGAGTGAATTAATTGGCCTTATTCCCACTAGTAATTGAACTGCAATGACTGAAAAGCATGATAAAAAATATTCATGTGTCATAAGTCACAAGGTCACACAGCTGAAAAACACAAAGCATATTGCAAGGTAAAGCTTGTTGCTGCAACTTTTGGTCCGATAGTAAATTATTACAATTACTTGAGCTTTGTATTGGTTTCAGCAGTATCTCATTAAATTACCACAGGTTAATGCTATTGCTATGTGATGGTGAAGATGTGATGTTGGATCCACAGAAAACAATTATGGGAGGAAAAGTATCAATTCATGTGATTCAAATTGTTTGGGAAAGGCATATTTTTTGTGTGATTTCAATGTATTGAACAAATAGCCAGTGTGAACGTACCCTTTAGATAAAACACTGTCAGTCATATGGGTGTGATATTATTTACAGATCAGTCATTGTATCCCTTGCTCAGCAATGTGCTGGAGACCTATGTGCTAAGAGGAGTCATAGACAGGAAAATCCAGGGCAATAAAAACATTTAGAGCCTTGTTCATCAGACTAAAGAGGTACAACCATGGGGTTAAAATGAACATTCCATAAATTCCCACAGATTTTAATCGGATTTTAACCCCTTTAATACTATTAGATTTATCCAATACATTGCAATAGACACCTCTCTATCATTCAAGGAGTTAAAGTGCCATTTACATCATTAGGAATTCTCATCCCACCCCATTATGGTACAGATGGTTTGCTCCACACTTACATCACTTTACCGTGATGCGTAAGGATTCTGGGGAATGGTGACCAGAACTCACATTTAACTGGGGCACACGAATGCAGGGCTGCTTTCATTTCAGTGTAGCCATGAAATATACACTGGTTAAATGTGAGGTCTGGTCCGATTACCTAGGGCCTTACGCAGAATGCTAAAGGACAGCAATTCTGGGGCAAACCAATGCACCATAAGGAAGAAATTAAAGTTATTCTGGGCACCTAGGTCAGCATTGGAATCCTTGCACTAAATGTCGCTGTGTGACCCCTGTTTAAATGACATAGTATTGCAGTGAAATCCAACATTAGTATGTGGGACACACCAATAGTTCATGTTTTCAGAATATCCCTACTAGATCACAGGTGGGTACTCAGCAGATTGCACTGGCAGGTCAAACTGCTGCACACACCTGTGTTCCACTTGATGAGATGCTTCCAACTTATTGTTACAAAGGAGATCAGTCTTTGTGACTGAGATACCTGTGCTTAATCAGGATATTCTGATAATCTCATCTTTTGGTGTGTCCCTAGAACTGGAGTGGAGAATCACTGCACTTTCATAAATAGGCATAGTCCGCTTTTGGCTACAAATGTGGGACTGTGCCTCAGCCTACATTAAATGTTTGGCTTCAATAACGCTTTTAGAATAGGAGGGGTGTGCAAGGGTTAACCAAAAGACTGCCTGCCGTCTTAACTCTGCTTGCTTACATTTTAAAGGATCATTAACACCCCACATACCTTCCATCCTATTAACGTTTCAGTGGAAAGGTTAGGGCTCCTGAAGTCTGATAACAGCACATCATGTCCACGGTAGTTATTAACCCTTTGAGTGCCAGAGGGGTACGGAACGCATTGCAAATGTGTTCCGTACCCCTCTGGCACCCAAAGGGTTAATTTGGGGGAAAAAAATCCATGCAGATTTAATTCGTAGTGGCCATTAGTATTTTTTTGCACAGAAGGCAAGTGAAGATTTACTGTAAGTTTAGTGTTACTTTAACCATTTAAGGACTTTAGGAGAGCACGTCACATTGCTTCACAATGCTGTGTGCACCCCTCTCATACTTAACCAGTTGAGATATGCAATTGCTTTGACATTTTTTTTCCCTGTTCACTTTGCTCACTAGAGGAGGTATGGAGGTTTGGCCTGTCTGTCTCCTCATAGCCATACCTCCAACCAGGAAGTGCAAGGAGTGTGAATATGCAAATGCTTGCCATTGACATCAGAGAAGATTCTGACAGCTTTGTGAATTGAACAGCTTCACTGTGCCAGAAATGCAAAACAGAACTAGACTTACAACACCCAAGGTGAATAAGGTAAAGGAAAAATGGGGAAACACTGCCTTTATTGATTGCTATATAAATACATTAATATACAGCGCTACAATATTAACCTTGGTTATCAAACATAGTTCCAAGATGTATGAGGAAACCAGAGCTGAATTTTTTTCTGAGAAAAAGGGGAATGGAAAGGCAGAATTAGTGCCAATGGGATATGCTTTTTTTATGAAAAACAATAGATCAAGTATTTTGTGTTTGTAACTTAATGCTTATTATTGTTAGTTAAGACTAGGCATCAATATTAGTTACAGCTGATTGCAACTGGAAAATATTTTCATGGAATGAATTATTTTCTTACAATAGTCAGCTGCAGAGATCTGTCAAAATGATTTAACTGCAAAATTACAGAGTAATTGTTATATGTCAAAGTAAGTTTCTAGAGTTTCAACCAAAGCCAGCAATGTTATTGACATTTCCTAATCAGCATGTTCATTGAACCATCAGATACATATTTGAAATCATCAATCATGTGCATATCAAGGGTTCTCAGCCATGGTCCTTAAAGAAACAGTATCTCTCAACCTTTCATAGTAGTAAGCCAACTGTAATGTGCTTTTGTTAATACCTGTATAATAGACTATTTAAAGTGTAACTAACCCTTTATAACGCATTGTATAATTTTTTTAAATCACCTTTGAAAACCCTACATCCATGAGAGACCTCTAGCATTTAAGGGGTTAAAAACCTCATTTAAAGCAATAGGAATTTGCAACTTTTTATTTGTCTTGTCCCGCATGGTGCAGTTGGTTAACTGTTCCAGTTCTTTTTTTTTTTTTTATACATCATTAGTCTTGATAATAATTACATGTTTTGTAGATGTATTTCCTATATTTCCATAATGCATCAATGCCCATCAGCAAAAACAAGAAACAACCAAGTAACAGGTTTGTTCAAATCACTGAGTTCCAGAGTCTTACATATATCTCTTTGTTAAAGAGGAATTTTACCCTAGTCATTAGAAACTCTTTTTATTTTAAATAAATGATTTACCTAGGTAAATATCCTTCAAACAGCAGTCAGTTACATCTATGCTTTTTGGGCATTTTATCTCTGTTGTAGCGTGCTGCTAGATCTTTCTGTTTACAGTTGTATAAAGAATGATAATAACTTATGTCCCTTATGATTCAGGCCTGTTAAAGTCTATTGTTTGCTGTGAGGAGGAGTGACGAAAAAGTCAGGTTTGAACAGAGACCACTATACAAAAGAAACAACAGATATAAGGCAAATACATAGATACGTCAATTAATTTGTTAAATTAAGAAGCGTTTATCCCAAGGGCAAAGTTCCAGTTTAGTTTTCTTTTATTGTAGCATTTTACCACAGAGAATGTATCGTTACCATGGGAATCTGTTGCCAATAAAGTAATTCAATTTCTGCAGACTAAAAATAATTCACATGGACAAATCTCTTGACCCTCAATGTACATGGCATCAGTACAGCAGGAGACATCAGATTAACAGCAGTATACACAGTATTGCTTCTGTTACTATTAAAGGGCAATTGTTGGATGCTGTTTTGATACCACATGTATAAATGGTGTGACTTTTATACCCGGTGATGTCAACCCTTTGAGTGCCAGAGGGGTACACAACGCATTGCTTTGCAAAAAGAGGCCGGTCTTGCTCTGCATACTGCCACTGCCTCACTGGTGGCGCACACAATGCAGTCATACGCTGTATTGACTGGCCGAACACACAGAATGCTCCCAGCATTCTGTGCTTTTGGGCAGTCTCTACTGTGCATGACTGCATCTGACAAACATTTTAGCGTTTTATTATATAGGATATGGTGCTGTGATACAGTAAACTACACACAAAGAAAATACACCATAGGGAGCATATAACAATAACCATTGATTTAACTGGGGATTTTTACCCCTTGAAGTCTAGAGAAGACGTGCGCTGGAGACCTTTATAACATTCAAAGGGTGAAAAGCCCCATTTAAAAACAAATAACATTTGGGGATTTTTTTATCTATGTCACAACTGGCTTTCCTTAAAATCATTCCATTTTCTTTCTGCATTAGGACCAATAGTTTTTTTTTTTTTATCTGCCTGACTGAAAACCCTAAGGTCAAGGAGAGGGCTCAGTTTACAAATATGCTTGGATGTGGCTTAACCCTTTCAGTGCAACAGAGAAGTATCCAATGCATTGCGTACCTCTCTGGCGCTCAAAGGGTTCAATTTTCAAGAAACCGAGGCGTGTGTGAGACATTGCTTCTGAATGCCCTTCATATCCATTTGGTCCTTTTAACCCTGCCAGAAAGGTAGTCAATGCATTGCAACACAATACACTGGATACCTCTCTGGCACTCACAGGGTTAAGGGCTATAATAAAGAAAAGGTAAGTATAAGGCAAAATCATTAAAGGTAGAGTTAAGTTGTATTTTACCTTTTCTTCTCTTAGGGCGAGATGTTCAAAGTGTGGTGGTAACTGAAATGTCTATAATCAGAATAAAATAGTTCTTACTCCATGGTCTGTCAGTTCTCAGGTATGTTCCTGTCATTATTTGTATCAAATTCCACCATCTCTATGAAAGGGAAAAAGCTGCCTTATAAGTGGGTGTGGTTTAATCTAACGTCATAGTCTAAGGTATTTTTAGAAAAAATATCCTTTAAACCTTCACTTTTTGTCAGATTAATGTATTTTTTTTTTCCCAACAAAATAAAAATGGTCGGAACTTGGAGAAGACAAGTTAAATTAGTTTCTGGATTTACTTCTGAAAATATTGTCCTCTAGCACTCAAAGTGATATATTAATACATGATGGTTTCCTAATTTAGATTAGGCACACTTACCCTGTACCAGCTATTTACATTACTACCTTCCATTTTCAGAGCCCTCTACTTGGCAATCTGAAAAACAAGTCTGTGACTCAACTGAATCTGTAAAGGGTCATAAAATATCTGAGGCTGATGTGCTAAGAAGAACTGGCACGAACTGCATTATAGGAGGAGCAATAAATAAAGTGCAGTTGAGTAAAATGGACCTTTTAACCGTTTGAAAGCTAGAAAGGTTTCTAAAGAATTGCACCATTCTGCACTGGAGAACTTTCTCGCATTCAAGTGATTAAAAGCCCAATTTATATTAAAGGAGACTTGGGGAGTTTTCATGTCCCCTCTGGTACAGCTGGTTTGCTCTAGAATTTCATCAGTTCTTGTTAGTATATAGAAACAAGGTTTGATTTAAAAATTTCAGGCTTTATTCTTAGAATAACCATATAATTATACAGGACCAAGAATCCATTAATTAATTTACAGTTTTATCCTCAACCACCTCTACTGGCAAGCTGTTTCATATATTTATCATCTTTTTCTATAAATTACTTTTTTCGTACATAACCTGTTATTTTGTTGTCACAGAATCTTTTTATATATAGTAGGTAGAGGGCGCTCACATCACTGAAAATGAAAAAAAGTAAGAACTAAAATAGCTGATTTAAGATAAATACAGATCATTATAGAAAATAAAGCTACCGGGTAAAAAACATTTATATATTCTACTAAAAGCATAAAAAATAAATATTTCTACTAACTTAACTCGTGCCTCAAATGAATGCTGTCACATGACGAAACTGTTTGTTAAGCTGACAAGTTATAGGAATGTGATCAAAGGTTATTTATTACTTGGGTGCGTTGTGTGTGATGTATTGTTCTGAATGGTGTTCAATGCCCATACACACAGCTGACAAAGGGCCATGTGCACAAAAGACACAGAGCAATTCTGAGGCAAACGAAGAGAACGATGGAGACAAATAAAAATTCTTACTGATTTAAATGGAGCTTTTAACCACTTGAATGCTTGAGAGGTCTCATACAACTTACAAAGCAATGCGCTGGATGCCTCTCTATCATTTACAGGGTTTAAAAACCCACATTTAATCAGTTGGGATTTAGGGGATTATTATTTGGCCCTTATGATGCATGTGGCTTCCCCCCTACAATGGGGCACAATGCGTGAGATTACCATCCAGTGAATTCACTTCAGTGACACAAGTAGACTCCTTTCTCCCTTTATGATTAAGTTAATAATATAAAGTGATTTTCAAACTATGCTGAAGAACAAGGGATTCCCTAGAAAAGGCTTCAGTAACTGTAGATACTGATGGACACTCCGGCTTTGTTCCAGTGTATGCGGGGCTCTGTGACTACTGGTGAACATGTGAGAGATTTGGAAAATTTCCTGTTAATAGTTACCTGAATTTTTTGCCATATGATTCAAACTTGAGTTATCTAGACAAACTGGCATTCTGATACATTTTAATACTAATACTAAGTTAATCCCTTTGATGCTAGAGAGGTCTCCAAAACATTATGAAGTAATGCATTGGGGTTCAGTAGCAATTATATGTGAAACCAAAGGGCTCCACCAACACCAAAAAGTTTGATCTCCACCACTGATCACATCTGAGATTAATTCCAGTGTGCATGTTGGGGAAAAGTTATATGCAATTTATCAGATCTCTGCAACAAAGAAAGATGCTGATATATAACAATATATATAATACAAGGTCTTGGATAAAGCAACTGAACTACTATAATTCTGAAATTTTTCCCTTCAATTCCTTGTTTGTTAGAGAGATCTCTAGTCTATTTCTTAGCAATGCATTGGATATCTCTCTAGCATCCAGGGGGTTAAATGACTGCAAGTACAACCAAACCCAGATGCTGTGTGACCACATGTTATACAGAGCTGTATTTGGCAATCTCATGCCCTGGCACTGAATGCCAAGTAAAAGCATCCTGTGTGGCCTCATTGTGTTTTGCATTAACCTAATCTGTGTAAAGTAATGGTTTGATTACAGGTGTGTGACTGTACCAGGTCTATACACACTGTGAACAGCGTATTGTCCTGTAAACTGAAATGAAAGACCTAAAGACTTTTTCACACTAGGTGACAAAACTGTAAGTTCCCTCACATCTCTCCTACAGTCTAACACCAATCAGGACAGGAGAGTGGAATCTGATGGACAGCCCATGTAAACACCAGCCAGTATTACTGGTTGGCGTTCATGTGGGTCCGCTGTTTATTGGAGGGTAGGATGAGCATCCAAACCTCCAACTCTGCTGGTGTGAAAGGTCTCCTGGTGGCATATGTCTCAGTGCCATCAAGTTGCAGCATACTGGACTTTAGTGCAATTCCAATGTGAAAGGCAACATAGTCAAGCATGTTCTCTTCCATCACAGGAGGCAGGTCCAAAACACCATCACTGCATTGTCTGTGTGAAAGGGAACTACTTCTATTCCATGTGTGAGGGCAGCACTGGGCCATGATAAACCCTTTGTGGCTAACATAGTAAGAAGAACTGGAGCAAGTCATCTGTACCATAGGGGGCAAAGAAAAAATCCTTTATTTAAATACTTTGAAAAACAGGGACATCTTCAAAGCACTGTGAAGAAATCCATGGAGGCCTCTCTAGCACTGAAGCCAAAAGGCCAGTTTAAAGCAATGGGAATATTTGTATGGATGCATATGGTTTGCACCAGAATTTCTCCAGTTCTACTTTATACATTAGCCTCTTTGAGTATCTGAAGGATAAAGCCAAATGCACTGGACACCAGAGTGGCACACAAGGGGTTAATGACCACTGTGATAACAGTTGTAGAAGATACATACACATTTGATTTGAATTCACTGCTTCAATATTTAGCAGGCTAATTTTAGAGCTAAAATGACCTAACATGGAATGGTACTTGTTTTATCTGGTACTACAGATCAGGGATGAACAACCTGTGAACTCAGAGACTAGCTGATGATGGTGGGAAATGTAGTTCAACAATATTTGAAGGGTCAGGATCACAGGTTTATCACCATTGCTACAGATAATGACCCCCACAAAATGGTCCCTTTCAAACAAGCAATAGAGTAATCACTAGGGTTACGAGCAAGGGTTCCTCTACCAGGATGAAGTGACAGTGGGTACGTATACCAATGCATGTAATAATGTACATAGAGAGTTCCTGGGCCACATCCTAGTTGCAATCCCCCAATGAAAATAAGGGTGAACATGTGTGCTTACATATTCATTAACAGGATACAATAAACAGCATGCATTTTTGATGGAGAGAATTATTGTATACAAGAATTTTGGAATCATAAAGTAATCAACATTTAGACATGCAAATAGGCTCAATGGGCCATATATTTATAAAGACAAAAGTGGCACAATTCTGGGTCAAACTAAACAAACCTTACAAAACACTTAAAAAGTCCAGGTGTTTTAAATGGCTCTCCCTCTCTAGCATTCAAGGGGTTAAAAGTCCCATTTAAAGAAATGAGAGTGCTAATTTGCCACAGAATTGCTCCACTTTTGGTTTGTGCATAAGGCCCAATGCACTGTACATCTGTCTTAGTGCACTGACTTGGCATCAGGCAAGGAAAGCACAAAGGGGAAAAGGACCCCCTTGGCATCCTCTGGTGAGGGGAAGTGCTCAGGCTCACAGCTGCACATCATGCCCCCTGTGCCCTCAGGAGGCAATGGGATTCTCAGCATGCTGGCCCGGTTCAAGCAATAGATGTTGGTGCCCATCACTGTACAACGGAAAGGCAGGTTGGGGGGTGGGGGACCTGGTCTCAGCAGTTTGATGCCCTCACTCCAGTGCCTGGCTATGGAGTTGTAGGTGAAGACACTGAGGCCATGCTCCCTGCTTACATCAAATCGGTAGATGCAACCCCGGTGGGAGACCATGCCTGCAGATCGCCTTCGGCTGTTGTTGTAAGGACATTCCTGCCACTCGTCCCTCTTGGGGTCATACTTGAGAAGTCGGTAGAAGAGCGTCCCCCCAGACACATAGATCTCCCCATTACAGGTAGTGGCTTCGTGGGCTACAGCAAATGCACCCTTTGGTAATGAAGCCACAGAGCTCCAGCGATCCAGTCGAGGGTCATACTTCTCAACTGTGAAGAGGCACTCCCCACCAACAGCATACAAGTATCCATCCAGTGCCACCAACTTAAGCTGGGAGCGGGGCTGAGACATGGCACGGACCTTATCCCAAGAGTCGGTGAGGGTGTTGTAGCAGAAGACTTGGTCAGAAAGCTTAGCCTTGTCCCCACTGCCTTTGATACCCCCAGCAATGAAGAGATAATTGTAGAGCACACAGACCCCACAGCCCTTGGTGTTGGCTTCCTCAGGGATCTTGGTCAGGGATCTCCAACCCCCAGAGGACTCATTGTAACAGTGTACCTGGTAGGTGTTTACATCTTCTTCCAGTGACATCACTGATGAGGGGCTTTGTGGTCTGCTGCTCTCCCGGCTTTGGGGTCGGCTGCTGCTGCTCAGTCTCTCAAAAGCATCATTGATCTCTGCCACCACCAGGCACTGTTTGCCATCCATCCTCCGCTGGAGGATCAGGTCCCTCTCTGCCCCAGTCAGCTTGCCATAAACGGCTGGGTCCCTCAGCACCTGCAAATAGTGCTCACTCATAAAGCGGTAGGTAGCCTCCCGTAACTCATTGAGTCGGTGCTTCTTGGCAATGTGTAGCACTTGGTAACAGTTCTTCAAGGACACCTGGGACCTCATGCTGTCCATGGCACACTGCACTGCACACGGGATCTGCAGAAACTTGGCCCCACTGATCACTTCCACCACATTGTCCTGCCGCACTTCCAGCTCCAGTTTGTAGATATAGTCCACCAGCAGCTGAAGGGTCTGGTAACTCACCCCCTTGATCTTCAGAATGTCTCGGGATGAGCGGGCCCTGAAGTAGTCACTTTTCTCTGCCAGAACAGACTTGTGGGCATGGATCCGCTGCCCACCAGTCACTTCTATCACCAGGTCAGGCTCCCCAGGGGGCTCAGTGCTAGGGGAATTCCCAGGTCTCAGAGTATGTCTGCTTCCTGGTGCTGTCACCCTGCCCAGCTGATCACTCTCCTCTTCTTCCCAGTGCTCAGGCTGTGCACCTGGCTCTAGCCCAGCAGAGCACAGCTGATCACTGTAGGTGCCAGTATCTGACACACTCCTTTCTTCCCCCTCCTCTTCAGAACCTGATGTGGCATTGTTCATTTCCCACTGGGCCCCCTCACACGTGAGTTCACCATATGATTTTTCCTGCCCAGGACTCCTGGCATTTCCCAGTAGCTGAACATCTGGTTCACACTTACTGCTGTCTAGCTCCTGGTGTCTGCTGAATGCTCCATTAGTCTTAGTATGATTTGATATGTCCAGCAGGTTCTGCTGAAGAACCCTGGAGCTGTCACCTGCATCGTGCTCATCTCCTGGTGTACACTGGTACTCACACACTCGTTTAGGAAAGGTTCCTGTTCTCCCCTCATTCATGTTCATATCCTCAGAACAGCAAGAGAAGGGCACAGAGTTCTGCATGTCCAGCAGCTGCTCTGGGCACATGCCCTGTGTGTGTTCCTGTATGTTTGCTTACTTCACTCTTATTTCCTTGGCTTAGCACCAGTCAGGATTTGTTTCATCACTGTGCCTACCACAGACTGCTGATCAGCCTCCAATGAGCCAGGGGTGTGTAAGGGTTGCACTTCCACATGAACATTGAACTCCTGAACTTGGTAATGCTTCCCCTCCCTTCTACAGCCTGCTCAATGGGAGCTGATATACCTTCACTCCTTGCCTTCTACAGCTTGCTGCTCAATGAGACCTGCTTTAGTTTCACTCCTTTCTACAGCCTACGCACTGAAAGCTGCTTTATTTTCACTATTAACCTTCTACAGCATGCTCAGTGAGAGCTGATTTAACCTTCTATAGTCTGTTCAGGAAGGTCTGCTTTACTTTAATTCCTTTCTGTAGCCTGGTCACTAACTGCTTTACTTTCACTTAACCTACAGCCTGGTCTCTGAGAGCCGATTTGCTTACTTTCACTATTAACCTTCTACAGCCTGCTCAGAACTGCTTTACTTACAGCTTGCTCACTAAGATTTGCTTTATTTCCTTGCTAACCTACAGCCTGCTCACTAAGAACTGCTTTTCCACCCTAACGTTTTACCTCCTGCACAGAGAAAAGTGCTTGTCTTTAACTCTCATTCCTATCCCACTAGCAGTGCAAACACAGCACATCCTAATCACTGCTACCTCTTTCCTAATTTCACATTAACCATGCATGGTAGGACTTGTTATTAAAAAAAAATCCCCAGTATTTCCCAGTTTACTGATCACGTCTGAGCATGTTCTGCAGTTTTTGAGTAAATCTTAATCTGTATTTGTGAGCAGAGTTGTTGATAGATACCAATTACAGGAGCTCATTCCAACCCTTTAGTGTTGTTTCCAAGTAGGCATGTAATGGTTTATCCTGGTGGTAGCAGTGCCAGTTGGCCGCATAATAATGGATTAGTTGGGCCTAAACCTCGGGACTTTTTGAAATGTAGCAATGCTCCGATTTGTGCCTTCTTAAGTGTTCATGTGGGATCAAGAGCAGAATAATAGTATTCATGTACTGCGCATGCTTAAATTCGGATTTATATAAGTTATCCAAAAAGATACAGATTTATGGTATTTGTGAGCTTCACGTTTTATAGATCGTTCTCTGCTGGGGAACTGATGTAAGCTCTGCTTTGGCTTGTTTTTAAGGTGACACTAATTGTACACTTATAATTCTATTCAAGAGGTTAAGCAGCTTTCGATGACAGATGCCAGAGCTGTCATTCTCTGAGTGAAGTCTCTCTTCTGTATCTTGTCCTCTGTTTAGTTTGATTCGCTGTCTCAAGTTAAACTTGCTCTTCTCTCTATAGATTCAGATTCATGGAAGGATTTGCTGATTCCTGCAAAACAAATACATAAATCAAATCTTATTGTGATGAAAAATCTAAAAATAGGTTGAACAGAGACTTAACAGGCAGGTAGCAAGAGGCAGTGATGCAAATGTGTGCAAAAAATGTGAGTAATTTGGTGGCAAGCCAATTGAACCATAGATGGGGAGAAGTAAATATTTTCCCAAAGTGTCACTGAATTAAAGTGGACTTAACCCCTCGAATGCTAGACAGGTCTGCGTTGAAGACCTCCTAGCTTTCAAGGGGTTAAAAGCCCCATTTTTGTTTGTTCCCTATGGTACCTTTTGGCTTGTTCCAGAATTACTCTAATTTTCTTAGTACTTTAGCCTCATTAGATATTAACCCTTTGAGTTCCACAGGGGCACTCAATGCATTGCAAAGCAATGAGTTGCATACCCCCGTGGCATTCAAAGCGTTAAGGACAATTATCAATAATAGCACTAGTACCCTGCACCGCAACAATCCCTGTGAAAATACTGTCCAGTCCATAAGAAAATAATTTTATGTGAAATTATGACATTTTTGCTGTTACATCACAAGGCTGTATTTCTGCCATTTTTTTAACCCTTTGAGTTCCAGAAGGGTACGCAAAATGCGCTGCGTACCCCTCCTGCACTCAAACGATTAAGATCCAGGTAATCTGCAAATTATTCACTGGCATTATGACTACAGTATTAACCCTATGAGTGTCAGAGGAGTATCCAACACATTGCTTCACAATACTTTGGATACCCCTTGGTTAACTCAATGGGTTAAAGAAAATGTGGAACGTTTAACCCTGTGGATGCTAGACAGCTCTTCAACTCATATTTAAGGAACATTGCAAATTCAAACAAGGATTATTGTAGCACCTCCTGCAGTGCATTAATCCATGTCTGTATGTGTATTGTCCCCTTGCACAGCAATGCTCTGGAAACGTCACAAAAATCCAAAGGGTTAATCTCCATTACAGAGGCAGGGTGTTTGATTTAATGAACCAAAAGGTATCTAGTCATCAATAGCTCTCACATCTTCACTGCACATATACAGTATACAGACAGGGTTACAAACACCTATTAACTAGTTTATAAGGCCAAATTTAACTTAGGACTGACATCACCTGCTGCACAACCTCTTGGGAAAAATATCTGTCAACCACCTTTCTGATGCATTTTCATGCCTCATACAGCTATAATAAAGGAGATCTATAGCTTAACCCTTTGAGTGCCAGAATAGAGCGCAACATATTGCAAAGTAATGCTTTGTGCACTCTCTGGCTCTCAAATGGTTATCCCTTTGAGTGCCTGAGAGGTATCCAATGCATTTGGGTACATTTCTGACACTCAAAGTGTTAACTTTAAATATATTGTACATACAGTTAACATATGTACATACCTGGGAACTTTTAATTATTGTCTCCCTAGAGGGGAGTCCTCTGGTGCCCTAGGGGGTGTGAAACATGACACGTGTCAAAAGGGGGCGGGACTTGAATTGAGTTGGGGGGGCAGGGCTTAAAAGAAGGCTGGGGAAGGAGAAACACAGGGGAAAAGAGCGGAAGTGGGCAGAGTTTCAATATAAACACCCCACATCCGGAGGAATCAGCCTCTGCCCCAGAGAACCGGTAAAGCAGTGTCAAAACTGGAGTTTCTGGGGCAAATCCGAAGAGTTCCCATGTATGCAAATGTGAATTATTAATTTGTTACATCCCTAAAATATAATACTTCTTTTTTTAACGCATGTGTAAATTGTCCTGTTCAGAGAACATTTATTTAATGTTTCTGCTGTTTCTATTGAGAGATAACAGCTTAAGTTGATTGTGGTTAGAGGCCACTGCTCTTGAATTGTTATTCAAAAAGAATCCTGAACAATCAGTATAACCTCAGTTAATGTTCTTTTAAACAGGCTTATATACTAAGAAAGAGGAGCAACTCAACACATATGGATTTTATGCGGTTCCTGTACTGCTCTCACACTGCTGATGCTCACCAAATTTATGTAACCTCCTATCTCCATGTTCTCTGTGACACCCATTCCTTAATATCTTAATTCAGGCACATACTTGTCAAAATTACATTTTGTATTTAACCTCAAGCTATTAAGTATAAATATAGTGTGTGAGGTGGGTGTGTGTGGGGGGGCAGTACTGGTTCTCTTGTCCTACCTAGAGTTTGATTATGCTGCATACTTCACTGCTTAACTGTTCGAGGAGTGTGTACCACTTTGGTGCACAAAGGGAGAACAAAACATTTTGCTTTAACCCTTTGTCTAGACACTTGCAACACAAATGCAACTCAAAGATTTAAGGCAATAATGTCATATACCGGGGAAGGCAGCACTCACAGGACTTTCTCAGTTGCGGTAAAATGGGGACAGTAGGGCAGATGGGTAGTCAATGTTTTAGCAAGAATTTAGGCCACAATGGAGACCTATGTTCTGTCCGAAATGTTGATCATATAATATCTGCACCCATTTCACTGCAACTGAGAAAGAAAGTTCTGTAAGTGCTTCCTACCTCCTGTAAGCACCATATGAATTATTTATTTAGATTGCACCCAACCCACACATTTTTCAGTTGGGAGTGCTTATTATTATATATAACACAGGAGGGAAGCACTCATGCTGAAAATGTAGGCAGCCTATCTGGGTGCTGTTGATGTAGGCTTAAATATAATATGCAAAATGTTATTTATTAATTGTCACCATAACATTTTGGTTGGCCCTATTGCTGTCTCTCCAGGATTGTATCAAAACTTTTATAGGATTTATTGCACCAGGTCAGCATTTTGGCCTTTGTGCAGGCCTTTACCAACCCAACAAAACTTTTAAAGCACACCCAAGGCATCAAAAAAATGATGTTAAATAAAGAATGTATTTGTCAACGTTTCAATCCAAACTTGGGCCTTCATCAGGACTTATGACTCTTTATTATCGGCACTCCTTTCTGGTGCTTGTTCCACTTTAAAATTTTTGTTGTCTTGAAGAATGCCTCTGTGGGGGCCGAAATGGGGATCTGGTGCAATTAATGCTTTAAAAATACAACAGGGCCACCTAGTGCTGACAGTTAATAAATAACATTTTGATAAAACACACACAAGTCTGAGTTATAATAAGGTAGAAGAACCCTTATGTTTTCAAAAGCGCCACTATTTATTTATTTATTTTTAAGATATTTACAATTGGGAAAAACTCACTGCTTATTTGTTCAAACAGCAATGATTCAAAAACAATTCTGAGGGTTCTTTCACACAGGAGACAGAAATGCAGATGCCCCTGCTATAGTTTGGTCACCCATTTTCTTTCACTCAGCTTGTCTTCTGTTCCTCCACCAACCCAGGAACATGAGAAGCATGTCTGACGACTGGCCCATGTGAGGGGCTCCTAACAGGCCATGTCTTTAAGGCTTGCCTGCTTGTGTGCAGGTGAGTTAATTAGCACTGCAGTCATTTAATTATTCACATGTGCACAATCAGGTCAAGACATGGCCTTTTCATTGTCCCTGAGTATAGGGTTATAAACCATAGTGTTATCAGCTCATCTCCACACAAGTGTCATTTTTTTAGATATTGTGTAAACAGTAACTATATATCTAATATCTGCCCTTTGTTCAGTACTGGTACAGTGGTTACTGCTGCTGAATACCATGCAAATATGTTCTTTTCACGGAAAATCAGATTTATTTGGGCTTTGTACCTTTAAAAATGAGCGCTGCAATACAATGCATTACCATGGTAACAGCCAGTCTCATCCCCTTTACCACTCAACTCCCAGTTCTGCTGCATAAATCACCAAACAGGACAGCTTAGAGTGATCCTATCCTATACACTCTTATAAATACACACTCCGTAGTCACTTTACATTATGGCTGCCCTCAGTTAAGTATATCTTGTAAACATTTGTGTGAAGAATGCAAACCGTGTATATGATGAACTTAAATGGACAGCATGTATGAAAAACAAACATTTTTTTTTCAGCTAAGACAAGGGTACTCTTATTGTTTGTAGATGCTTCATTCAAAAGTTATTGCAGAGCAAAACTACACTATTAAAAGACAATGAGGTAATGTTTTCATGACCTTTCTACAAAAAACAGGGTACTGCATGCTTCTGTGACCTTTCTCCATAGCCCAAGAGATACAAAGGTTGCTTGTCCCTGACACACACTCACGTACATACTATAATAACAGCAGAACCATAACATAGAAAGACCATGAAAACCTCCTCTCAGAATAATTTTGTTTTGCAATAACTTTTGAGTTAGCCATGTTCCAGCAGAACAGGTCATGTTTTACTCGACACAGCAGGAAAAACATCATAAAACATACTTTGTTTTCATAAAACGTATCCATTTTCACCCAGACTCTCATCAACTTCGTCTTTTCTGATGCTCAAGACTGCTCACACAACATAGAATGTGACTGAAATGTATACTGTAAATGGCATCATATATTTTTATTATAATGTGCACTTAACCCTCTGAATGCCAGAGCGGTGTTCAAGGCATTGCTCAGCAATACATTGTTTATCCCCTTTCACTCAAATGGTTAAAAAAGGCTTTCTCAGGTCAGGAGTAGTCAATTGTTGGACAACCAGACAATGGCTCCTACGCAAACATTTAAACGCCAGAGGCTACTTTATACAGTCCCAAAATGGCTCCAGTCCTGAACCACCATTGACTGGACAGGGACTTGGGGGGTGGGGGTGGAGCTGGATTAAATCAGGAAGACTGGTTCAAATCACACTCTTCAGTAGTTGTGCAGTATCCCCCTAGACTGCCAGTTCATAGCTATAGAACCCATCCCTAGTAGTCTATGGGAGCTGTGGTCGTGGACCCAAGTCACTGAACTGAAAGAATTCATAGTGTTACACAGTGTTGTCTGGCTCAGTCTAAATTCACACAATGCTAAGCATTTACATATACATTAGCTTAAACCTACTGAGTTTTCATACTATGATAAGACCATATTCGTTAATATAAGGGTGACAGAAACATAGATTTGGACAGCAGATAACAACCATCTGACCCATCCAGTCTGTCAATTTTCCCATTTAATTAAAATACACAGTCTTACATTACATTACTTTGAAATCCATTTTCCTATCTAATTAAAATCAAAATAAACAATCTTACATATGTCTCATAACAGACTTCTCTTACGTATCGCAGTCATTTTGAATTCCCAAACAGTATGTGTCCCTACCCTTCTGCAGGGAGGCTGGTCAATGAGTCTATCACCTTTTCTAGAAAGTAGTGCTTACGCACATTATGCCTGAATTTTCTACCTTCTAACTTTATATCATAACCTCTTATTCTAGTATTATTTCTTTTTCAGAAATGTGCTTCCTTTCTGATCTATTAAATCTATTAGTACATTTAAAAGGGAACTGTCACATATAAAAAAACTTTTGGCCAGATGCTGAAGTTATTACAATGATATTTTGATTTTTTTTTTTTTTTTTTTTTAATTTTACTTGCGTAGTTCTTAAGATATGCAAACTTCGATCTGTGCACTTTCGCATTCTGCTGCACACTGTATCTTTGGCAGAGTGGTGCAGGACTTCCCCGTCCTGTAATTCTCCTCCCACCTCCCTCCCAGTTGTCCCAGGGAGCGCGTTCACTCTTCCCTTCGTGGTTGCGTGAGTCCCGTCTATCATTACAGCAAGCTCCGTTTACCATTATATTTTCTCTAAGATGAATCACATCTGGGTCATCTGAGTTAACCAATTTAAATTAACTTCATCATTAATATCTCATCATCTGTGAACAGACTAGTATCCAGAAATTTAATATTATAAGTTATTATGCTTAATGAGGGGGGTCCTTTTTCACTGCCTTGTGTAAAAGAATTTGCAGTAAATATTGGATAGTCAGCAATTTCCTTACCACCCTTCACATATCTACCACTTTCTGACTTCACTCATATTATGCCTCCTTTACCATTTCTCTTTTCACTATATACCTAAAGAAAGTAGTATAACCCTTTTTCTACAGACTTGGCTGTTTGGGAGTAGCATACCTTATAATCTGCTTAGCTTCCCTCTGTTTAACTTGGTAAAAGTATTTACCTTCTTCTGGCTTTGTGTACTTGTACATCTTGTATGTACATTTTTATCCTTTACTATATATATCACCTCTCTATAGAACCCAGTTGGTTTTCATTTGCCTTTGTTTATTTGCCTGATTCAGAATTTTGCTGCAAATAAACCTGGATATCTTACATAGTCCCACTGCTCCTGCACACCATGAAGTATTCCGTTCCCTAATAAGGAATTACCTTTGTTTTAGTGTGTTTATACAAATACTTTACTAGTATACTAAACCACACTGACTGGTGATCACTGGTCCCCAGGTTCTCATCCACATATACATCTGACGCTATATCCGTATTTGAGTATGAAATATAGAATGGTTTGCTTGAAACCTCGTTCCTTCACAACTGTATAAACGATACCCCAGTAAAGAATCCAGGATATCCTTTATTCTTCACTGTTACAGCAGCATGCTGTTGCTGTAACAGCGATGAGTAAGGACATCCTGGCATATAAATATATCCTATAATTATTGCATTACCTCTCCTTGACATCTTTGTTATTTCCTCCATCAGTACATTATCTAATGCTGAATTTTGTTCTGGAGGTCTGTATATTACCCCTATTCGAACAACCTTATCACCAGTTTTAAAAGTTACTCAAATTCTTTCTATTTTCTCCTCTGTTCCTTGTATTAATAAAGACTTTATTCTATCCTTTACATAAAGAACAACTCTTCCTCCCTTCTTCCCTTGTCTCTTTTCTGTAAAGACTGGACCCAGGTATAATATATGTTCCATCATGAAGTTCATTGTGTACCAGCTTACTTATAGCCACCATATTCAAATTATTCATCATTATTATTGTAATTAGTTAAGGGAATTTAATCCATTACTATAAGCACAAACTATAGAGATATTTCTTGTTTTTTGTTTTTTTTGCCTGACCTTTTTGGTTTTATATATCCTATTTCTGTATTTTTGTAAAGCTATCTGTAATATTGCTGTCTACAGTGGGTTCAACATGACAGTCAGACCTTCTTGATTACTGGGGTGGGGGTGTTTTCCACCAGTCAGCACAATAGCTGACCATGTCTCCCATTTCCCAAAAAAATGACTTTTAACCCTTTGACAAGTAATGCCTTGCAAACCCTTCTAGAACTCAAAGGGATAAAGAGCAATATATTGTTAAAGATGACACTTAAAAATATCAGACAGTAATATAATTATATAGCACTATTATTCTTTGTGCAGGGCTATATGCAACATAATGCAAGTACAGTAAGTCTCTGCAATACAGAACTTCCAATCTAATTTGGTGCCTGAGGAAAAGGGAGATAAAGTGACTTTCCCACAAGGAAAGGCTTCTCTGCTTCAGAGTCCGTGAGACAGGTGATGTGCTAGTGCAAATGATAAACACCTTAGGGAACTCTTAAAGGCACAGTAATGTCCCATAAAAACTTTTGATAGTTTTATAGAGCCTTAGAAAATAAGCAGAATGGTGCAAACCATAGCAGTTTGAGAGATATAGGGATTCAAAGTTGACAGCTGACAGCAGGAGAATCGAGTCGTACGACTCGAGGAGGCTCTGCAGCAGAGCCGAGATCACGTTATCTATAAAGAATTAATTCATTGGAAAGATCTACAAAGTGTGCCTGGTTTGCAAGCACACTTTTTAGACATTTCCAATAAATTAATTCTTTATAGATAATGCAATCTCGGCTCTGCTGCACAGCCGCCTGCTGGTCCCCGGACCGGAATTTTCTGCTGTCAGCTAGACACTGACATCAGGAGAAGGAGAGAGAGGAGGGAACTTTCAATGCTTATATCTCTCAAACCATAGCAGTTTGAGAGATAGGGTTTGCACCATTATGCTTATTTTCTAAGGTTCTATAAAACTATAAAAAGTTTTTATGGAACATTACAGTTCCTTTAAAAATTCCCCACTGATTTAAAAGAGGCTTTTAACCCTTTGAATGACAGTGCTGGATCCTACATATTGCTCTGATGATCTCTTTAGAATTCAAAGAAGTTAAAAGTCCCATTTAAATCAAAGGGATTTTGGGGATATGGCCCATATTTATAAAAGCAAACATGAGTTATTCTGGAGTAAACCAACTGCACCATAGAGAACAAATAAACATTTCAGAAATCCCCATGTGATTGAATAGTGCTTTTTAACCCTTGGGATGCCAAAGAGTTCTCCAATGCATTTGTCTAGCATTCAAAGTGTTAAAAGCCCAATTTAATTGAATAGTTTGTTTCTCCCTATGGTGCAGTTGGTTTACTCTAGAATACTCCATTTTATTTTTATAAATATTTGACAATATTATTTACATTTTACAAACTTAAAACCAACAGATTTTTGGCAGCAAGTACTGAAAGAGCTTCTTGTAGCAGTTACAATGATTCTCTGAAATGGAGGTTTATCAATAGAGGTATACAGGGCCGAGAGATGGCCAGGGCTGGATTTACATGTCAGGTCCCCATAGGCAGCCCCCCCCCCCACTCCCAGTGCCCTTAGCTCCTCTCTTGGCCATACACCACTCCTCACATAACCCCTTATCCTGTCCCAACCGCAGAAAACACCCTTAGGCTATAGTAAACAAGCACTGAGAAAAAGCTTTTAACTCCTTAATTGCTAGAGAGAGAGAAAGAGAGAGAGAGATCTCCAACACATTGAGAATCAAAGGGGGTTAAATAGTACCCAGAAAAGGGGAATTTAAACTGGTACATAGAGGCAGAGAAGGCAGTTGCTGGCAATTTTTTTCAGACATGAGCAGGAAGCTTACTTCTTTAAGTACCAAAATGATGTGTGCAATGCATTGCTAAGCAATGTGTTGCACAACCCTGTACTCAAAGGGGTAAGATGACTATGTATATTGAACAGAGTTTGAGGTCTTGTGTCCATTTTAACAAAAGTCATAATCAAGGGATATTAAAGGAATAGTAATACTTTAAATTACTATCCCCCATCTTGTAGCCAGTAAAAAAGTGAGTTAAATGAGGCCAGCGGCTATCTCAGACCTTTATGGTTTGAGAGACATCCACTTTCAAAGTTGAGCTTTTTTCCTTTTCCCCTGACGTCCGCATTCTAGCTGACAGAAGGGGAATTCTCTCCTGGGATCAGCCGGTGGCTCTGCAGCAGAGCCGAGATCACATTAATAAAAAAGTAATCCTTCTATAAAAAGGTCTTCTACGTGTGCTTGGTTTGCATCCCGCCCTTTATACGGCTATGGAGGCGAGCAACTGGCAGTAAAAGGGAAGTGTGACTTCGAATGTTACGTCATTTTATATTGTTGACACAAAAGCACCTCCAGTCAGGCCTAAAAAGCAGCATAAACTTTGGCCTCATCAAGCTTGTACTGTCCGTTACAGGCAGTCCAGATAAAATACCAGTTATGGAGGAATATGCAGATATCTTCAAAGGAATCGGTTTGTTCCCTGGCGACTGTACCATACATTTAAATCCACAGGCAGCTCCAGTGGTGCACCCACCTAGGCTTATACCTCTTGCTTTGCATAGTCGTCTTAAAGAGGAACTCGAGGACATGGAGAAACTAGGAATTATTAGTAAAGTCACAGAACCTACTGATTGGGTTAATTCCATTGTTATTGCAGAAAAACCACATACAAGCAGTTTACGAGTATGCTTAGATCCTAGAGACCTCAAAAGAGCAATTAAGTAGCCCCACTACCCTTTACCTACACTTGAGGACGTCAAGCCAAAGCTGGCAGGAGAGCAATAGTTTAGTGTGCTAGATGCCAGATTGGGATTTTGGGCCACAAAACTTAATGAAGAATCATCCAAACTGACCACTTTTAACACTGTTTTCGGGCGTTACAAATTTAAATGTAACCTCCTTCGGATTAGTTTCTGCCCAAGACAAGTTCCAGCGTAAGATTGACAAAACCTATGAAGGGTTAAATGGTGTAACTGCAATAGTTGATGATATCCTCATTTTCGGCAAAACAAAAGAGGAGCATAAAAATCTCAAGGCCACGCTGCAACATTCCAGGGAAAGAGGTGTCAGACTTAATACGGACAAAAGCATCATATGCTCCCCTCAAATAAGCTATTTTGGACACATACTCTCGGCTAATGGGATTAAGCCAGACCCTGTAAAAATGTCTGCAGTAAGGGATATGAAACCACCCACAGACAAAGGTGAATTAAGAACTATACTAGGAATGATTAACTATTTGTCAAAGTTTGCTCCTAATTATTCTGAAGTCACTGCTGCAATGCAACAACTTTTAAAAGAAACTACTGAATTCATCTGGGACACTCAGCAAGATGAGGCATTCACCAAAGTGAAGGATTTGCTCACATGCGAGCTGGTATTGGTACTCACGTAAAGTGAGAGAAAGTTGCAGGTTGATGCTTCTAAATACAGTCTTAGAGCAGTATTACTGCAAGACGGTAGGCCAATTGAATACATATCCAAGTCACTCACAGACCGTGAAATCAATTATGCGCAGATTGAAAAAGAACTGTTTGCCATTTTATTTGGCTGCAAGCATTTCCACCAATATATTTATGGCTACCACATTGTCGTGGAAAGTGACCACAAACCACTGGAATCTATTATGTGCAAACCAATGGCATCCAGCCCCTCAAGGCTTCAGAGGATGATCTTAAAGTTGCAGAAGTACAACTTTGACATTATCCATCGTTCAGGAAAAGACACATTGCGGACACATTATCCAGGAAGCCACTGTCTGACGAGGACCCAAGCATCAGCAAAGGCATGGATGTGCAAGTACACATCATATATAGTAACCTGCCAGTCAGCGATCTCCAGCTGGAGGAAATTAAAGTACAGTCACAAAGAGACATGCAATTCCAGGCACTAAAAGACAGCATACTCAATGGCTGGCCTGAGGATATGAAGCAATGCCCTCCAAGCATACTGGAATATTTGAATCACAGAGGTGAGCTATCATACCTCCATGGCATCATTTTTAAAGGTGCAAAAATTGTTATCCCACCAAGCCTGCATCCAGAGATTCTCACACATATACATGCCAGTCATCTTGGCATAGAGAAATGTAGACAGAAAGCCCGTGACATCTTATTCTGGCCAGGTATGGGGAAGGAGATTGAGGAAATTGTGAGCAAATGCCATTCTTACCACCCTTCAAATGTGAAGGAGCCAATGATATGCCACAGGGTACCGGACAGACCATGGCAAATAATGGCCACGGTATCCCTGAGACAGTTCTCTCAGATAATGCCCCGCAGTACATATCCAGTGTTTGCCAATACATGGACTTTCAAACACATCACCTCAAGCCCATACCACCCACAAAGCAATGGATTGGCAGAAAAGTCTGTACAGACTGCAAAGACTCTGCTGGAAAAAGCTAGAGAAGGCGGGAAGGATTGATAACTTCAAAACACCAGCACAGCTCCTCGTGAGCTGTCACCTGAGATCCACACTCCCAAGCACCAACCAGCAACTGATGCCTAAAGCTGTTTGCCACAAGGCTGTCAGAGCTAACAGGCTTCACAGGTCTGCAAGGCTCACTGAAGGACAGAGAGTGCGGGTGCAGGAGCAGGGCCAATGGAAACCAGCTGTGGTCACCCAAACAACCGATACAGCCAGGTCGTATCATATACGCACCAATGACGGACTGATATACAGGTGCTACCTCCTAGATACCCGTGAGTCACACAACATCAGTGAGGATGCAGTATCTCTACCTGAGAGTACCAAGTCAAACTATACACCATTATAACAGGAATCATCAAAAGTCACTGGCTGCAAGTCAGAGGTTTGTGAGGCATTGCCCACATCTATCCCCTACCAGACAAGTTACAGACGTCAAGTCAAACCTTGACACATTCTGGATTTACAATCACATTCAGTGTGCATGAAGGACTCAGACGGAATTATCTTGTATATATGTTATATTTACTTTGCCATAATATTATAATACTTTATGTATTATATTATTACATGTTACTGGTAACCAGTTATTTGTTGTTAATGTTACACTTTCCTGCCTAAAACTTATACATTGCATGTATTACCTAATTCGTTTTTTTTATTTATTTTTATTTTTTTACCCCATATATCTATACCAGTTATACTATGTATACTTGCAAGTATTCTATATTAATTATTATTATTTTTTAGGAAGGAAGATGTAGTATTCCTAGGTTTGACTCCAGCTAATCAGTTTATAGTAGGTGTGGCTATCACTCTTTAATGTGTAGAGACTTCCTGGTTTTTGTCAGTTAGAGCAGTACTGTTATTTTAGGAACATGTTATATATCGTATATCTGCTCATATAAATAAACCAATAACTGTTAATATAATAATCAGCACTGTAATTGTATTTGCTACTAATAATAAGCAATAACAAGCATAACAAGCTGATGCTGTGAGTGCCGGCGAGACAGCTGATTATTCTGTTCGCTGCTGTATGGTCACATCCAGCTGCACAGCCAGTAGGAATGAGTTTGGCAGTCTCAGCTCTTAAAGGAGCAGTAAACTTTTTTTATGAAAAAATATATATTGTAGGGATTTTACTATTGAGTAAAATAAGGGTACTCCCACTGCCGAGAGATTTATATTTCCAGAGTCATTACAGTTTAAACCCATGTTTTTTTACATTAGCAGTGCCCTCTAGTGGTCAAATTCTAATTAGATTTCCTGTTAGATTGTAATGGAGAGGAAAGTCAGAAAAGTCAGAGACATACAGTTCTCAATAGAATGTGATAGAAACTGCCTGTCATTTCCTGTTCGTTAGAACTATCGGGAAGTAAACACAGTAAATTCACTTCCTGATTATTTAAACCGCTATAATTTTTGAATAAAACATCTGACAGCGATGGGAGTGAGCTTGTTTTATTCAGCAGGTAATGTTCTATACAATATGTGTTTTCATAAAAAAAGTTTACTGCTCCTTTAAGGAAGAAACACTGTGGGCTATATGTGTAAGGTCTGTATCTTCAAAAGAAAAGTGGAGTCATTCTGGAGCAATGCGTTGCGTACCCCTCAGGCACTCAAAGGGTTAACCCCCTTAGTGCCAGAGGGATCAATGGGTTGCATGCCCATCTGGCACTCAATGGGTTAAACATTAGCAAATGTATTGTGCTGTGTTTTTTCATAGTTATTCCCTTGGGATATTTATTTCTTGTACTGTTTACCAGTAATTCTGATATATTTATTATTCCCATTGCATCATTTAATCCTTCAACATTATTGCACTATAAAAATAGATTGCACTGTCTTTATGAAATAGGCCAAAGTGTACAACTTGGTATTAGACCAAATGAGCCAGTGTAGGGACAGAGAAGAGACTTGGACCTTTGCCATTACATCTCATTGCCTGAAGTAACCATAGTCAAGGTCACGTACATCAGTAGAGAGAGGTGAAATTGTTTTTGTCACTGTAAAAAAGAAGGATAATAGTGATTTGCTTTAATGTTTTTCAGGATCAATTTATCTCTCATTTCCATGAATATCATTATTTTATTCTATTGTGCTGTAAAATATGCAGTTTCTTTTGATAAAGAAAATGAAAACAATAATAAGAATATTTTATAAAAAAGAAAGACAATTGAGAGAAGTCTACTATTCTTCTCTCAGTATATCATTTGAGTGCCAAAGGGGTGTCCAATGCATTTTTTTAATGAGCTGGACACATTCAGACACTCAAAGAATTAACTGCATTTTTCCTTAGTTTATGCTGTATCCGAAGTTCATAGTAGATCCTTTTCCAGTAAAGTTATAGAATTTACGGAAGCCTCCAGGAAACTAAAGAGAAGCAATTCTTAGACAAACCAACTGTACAGAGGCATAAACACAAATTTTCCAAAATCCCACTGATTTAAAGTGCTTTTAAACTCTTGAATGCTATAGGGACCTTCAACACATTTGAGACCTACCTAGTATTCAATATCTCACACACATACATATTATATATTCATAGGACCTGTATAAAAATGTAGCATGCTATTAATATGTGTAGAACCAAAAATGTAATGGAATCAATGTTTATTATATTTGGAAGTAAATACATTTTATGTTTTTGTTATCAGACATTTTCCAATTAATATTGATGAAATGCTATGTCCTGTGCCACTAACCAGTTGCTCGGTAAGGGTTGTGTCTTTTCTACAACTCTAGCAGGTAAAATGCTCCTGTGAAGGCCCTTTTCATTCTAGGCCTACAAAAAATTTCCAATGAAGAAATTACCACAAACATTCCCCTCTTACTGATATATTGTGGGGATGCCCCTGAAGGAGAGAGATGAATTTGCACATGAAGTGGACTGACCAATAGAAAAAAAGCACTGAAATGCTTGCAGTTGACTTGGTGCTCCAGACAATGTGCAGTTTCCAACGTTAGGAATGTGTTACGACCTGTACCCTGTTTTACTACACTACTTGACAGCTGAGACGTTCCTTTAACAGCACATTCAGGGGACTGGTAGAGGCCCTCTGACCCAAAAGGCAGAAAAGTAAAACTTATTCCAAGTTCAGCAGAAAAATAATGGTAATAAAATACTTTGTCTGTGGAAATCAGGACAGGGATAAATTAATACTGGAGCAGTGATTGATGGAGGAAATTGGATACACAATTCCTGTGATGAAGACACAGCTTTAACAGGATAATCTTTTTTCTAGAGGTAGATCTTAAAATATTTTCTTTTCAATATTTCAATAAAAGGATACTCTTAATTAAAAAAAAAGTATACATTTTATTTTTTTACAAAACAAAATTAAGTAACACAAATAAAGCTCCCCATGCTATAAATATAGATATAATATTACAAAAGAGGAGTCAGTCATGTGACAGAGAATTATCCAGCCATGCATGACATACCCTGGGGGCAGTAAGGAGGAAATATGCTAATCTCCTCCTTATTGCCTCTCTAACACATACGGGCACAAGATTTTGCCAGGAATGGCTACTCCTGGCAAAATCTCTGCAAGAACCTGAACATCCCCCTATTCATTGCATTCTTCCATGTCCACCCTCCCTCCGTATTGAAAGAGTTATCCCTGTTCTTCCTCCTTCTCTACATGCAGCTTTATCCCATCTCTGTCCTCCTTATTTGTAGCATTCTCCTATCTATCCTCCCTCGCTATTCGAAGCTTTGTCCCCTTTCCGCCCTCCCATTCCTTATGTTCTCTCCTATTTGCACTCCCTCCAATTAGCTGAGGAGAAGAGAGGAACCACAACCTCAGAGCACACTGGGAGCTGGATTGGAGCACAGAATGCATCTCCCTGTTCTCCTCAGTGCTCTCTCCCTCAGGTGCTCCTGTGCTGTGTACTGGGGAAGACCATGTGTTTCTAAGTAAAATCACCTACTTCTGATACACATGAAGTAGCTGCACCGGGAGCAGACTTGCATCACTTTCTTCCTCCCTTTGCTTATTCCAGGGCCAGAAAAGTTATCAGGTATTACTACCTCATACTGCTTCACACAAAGGGGTTAACTATTAACTTTCTTCCATACTGCTTTGTGAACTCCATATTTCACTGAGCGGCTCCTCCATTGCCAGAGTGAGTGATTCATTACCTGTTTACCTTTCTCATATAAAAGCTTTTAATGCAAATAAAAAAATCAGCTGCTGCAAGAGGAGTAATCTCTGGCATTCACAATCAAGTATGAAAGCAAGTTAACCCTTTTGATGCTGGAGATATCTAGTACATTATAAAAGCAGGGATTCATGCTAATTCTACTGATGAACAGTACAAAAAATATCTGGCTAGAAATGGAGTGAATATATATGAGACTGTATCTGTGTGTGTGTGTGTAGGATGTGTCTGTGTACATGTGGAGGTGTGTGTGTGTTTGAGTCTGTGTATGTATGTACATGTAGGATGTGTATATGTAAAATGTGTCTATGTATATGTGGAGATGAGTGTGTGTGTATTTGAGTATGTGTAGGATGTGTCTGTGTATGTATGTATATGAAGCATGTGTATGTATGTGTAAGATGTGTCTATATATACGTGGAGATGAGTGTGTGTGTGTTTGCATGTGAGTAGGACGTGTCTGTGAATGCATATGTAAGATATGTCTGTATATGTGGAGATGTGTGGGTGTGTTTTTGAGTATGTGTAGGATGTATCTGTGTATATGTGAAGATGAGTGTGTATGGGAATGTATGTGTAAGATGTGGCTGTGTATGTACAGTACTGTGTAAAACTTTTAGGCAGGTGTGAGAAAATGCTGTAAAGTAAGAATGCTTTCAAAAATAGACATTTTAATAGTTTATATTGATTAATTAACAAAATGCATAGTGAGTAAACAAAAGGAAAATCAATATTCAGTTTATACCACCCTTTGCCTTCAAAACAGCATGAATTCTTCTAGGTACACTTGCACAAAGTCAGGGATTTTGTAGGCATATAGTCAGGAGTATGATTAAACAATTATACCAAAGGTGCTAATGAGCATCAATTTAACATGTGGGTTGAAACAAAATCATCAACTGGACCAGAAAGAGCTGTGTAGGAGGAGTTTCCATATATGCTGTCCAAGCTCTTTTGAAGAAGAACAAAGAAACAGGCAACTCTGAGGACCATAGATACAGTGGTTGACCAAGGAAACTTAGCGCAGCAGATGAAAGACACATCATGCTTACTTCCCTTCAGAATGGGAAGATGTCCAGAAGTGTCATCAGCTCAGAACTGGCAGAAAACAGTGGGACCCTAGTATACCCATCTATTATCCGGAGAAGTCTGGTCAGAAGTAGTCTTCATGGAAAACCTAACTGATAAAAATAAACTATTAACATGTCTACCGTAAAATCTCAGGTATAATACGCACCTGTGTATAATACGCAGGTATAAATTTAACCCAAGATTTTAGGGGAAAACAAACGTGCCTGTGTATAATAAGCACCCTTGTTTTCCGTCCCTCCACCCACCAAAAATGTGTTTCTTGTTTGCTTCTCTGCCTCCCTCCACCTCAATGTGCTCCCACCTTCTCCTCCTCTACTCATGCCCTCTGAAGGCTTCTGGGATATCTGTGCAGTGAGCCCTTCAGATCCTCAAAGGGCATTACCGTTCTCTAGAATTAACACAGGTCCTCACAGGGGGATGCAGGAAGCGGGCTGCAAATGCAAGCGTGCCACCTGCTGCTCAGATATCCTACATGCATCTGGAGGGAGTAATGAGTATGTTGGGGGGTAGCAGCATATTGAGGTAGGTGGGGGAAGGGAAGCAGACATTTGGAGAAATTATTTTTTTCTCGTGTATAATATGCACCCCCCCACTTTACATAAGATGAAAAGAGGCAAAATTGTGAGTATTATACGTGAGATTTTACAGTAGTTTGAAAGCACATGTTTCACACCTGTCTAAGGCTTTTGCACAGTACTGTATGTCTGAGTGTGTGAGGATGTGTGTGTGTAATAGTATTAGTAATACTAACATCTTTTGAGCCTTGTTCTTGATTGTTCAGACCTATTTTTACAAATGATGTTTAAATAACTAATATACCGTACAACTGTATAAAAGCAAGTTTACAACACATGATTACAGTGGTTGTCTACTTAGATTTTGAAGAAGATTTTGACATAATATAATATAAGGTATTTAAAAGTGAAAGACTTTCTGTCCAGTGAATACTGATAGCACAGCACATCATGCATTTGTACACTTTAACTCCTCACATGCCACAGATGTCACTTTCTAAACCCATCCATTGTATTTAGTTTCTCTCATATGGGCAGTGGCGTGCTTCTTTTGTTAGTATATTACAGCTATATGGATAGATATAATATATCAATAGGTCTAGAATTTCTGCTAGTTTGTGACAAATAAAAATACAGCATAATGCATAATGCACAGTGCTTAAAGGGATAGTAATACTTCGTTTTAACTTTATTTTATTTTGTAGGCATTAAAAAAACATGAAGAATGATATAAGTCTTATCTCTCAATCCTTTATGGTTTATGAGATATTCACAAGCAAAGTTCCCCTCCCGCCCCTTTTACCTAGTGTAAGCCATCTCTTCTCAGATGTGGATCAGGTTGTATGACAGGACAGATAACAGAAAGGGACAATTTTCTTTGTATGAAAACAATGAAAGCCCTTCCCCCCCTTGACAAGTTTTTCAGCTTTTTCCCTTATCTTAATTGAAGATTGTCCCTCTGCAGTCTACCTGGGCACCTCCCTTCTGATCTGGTTGAACAGGTGGGGGATACTTTGTTTTTGAATATCTCTTAAACCATAAAGGTTTGAGAGATAAGACTTATATCATTCTTCATGTTTTTTTAATGCCTACAAAATAAAATAAAGTTAAAATGAAGTATTACTATCCCTTTAACAATGGATTGTCTAGTGACATTTCACCTCCTGACTAGTAACTTTCTTTCTATGACTGGTGAGCATCATATTTTTTTCAGCCCTGTATCCCTATGTGAAATTATTTTGATTATGACCAGCCAACTGTAGCATTGCCATATCAGAGTTAGCATGATGTTCCTCTTTCTATATGCACAAAAGAAGACCAGAGTGCAGTGATTACATTTTTGTGGGCTGAAGGTGTACCAGGGGCAGAAATCCATTGCAGACTTTCAGGATAAGATGGAGATAGTGCTTTACTGCAGCAGTGTACGTGCAATTGGATAGCAATTTTCAGAAATGGTCACAACACTGTCACTAATGAAGAGCAATCTCCGCAATACAGAAGCATACCATGGAGATCGAAACAGGTCAGCGGAGCCCCTCCGTAGATTCTTGTCCTGGATACTCTGGGTCACATAGGAACAGATGGTCGCAAATCACTAGTATACCAGTGAGACAAGTGAATTTAGCTCTTGCAGTTGGTGGGATGAGGATCGCCAGCTAACTTCCTTCCAGGAATCCCCTCCAGAAATACAGCCAAAACATGTATTAAGGAGGATAAAAGAGAACACTTTTACTGAGGACACACATAGCTTTTATATGCTTCCAGTTGGCATTCTTGTGTACATATTCAAATTAAGACTTGGGACAGTGCTGACAGTTTCCAATAAAGGGGAGCACCAGGGGACCAATCAGGGACAGTATTTTAGTCTCCAATCAGAGCCTTGTAAGGATTGGAAAGGGGAGCATTCCAATCCAGGAAAAGGTCATTGAAACACAACTGCTCTGACAACAGGGGTTAATTAATATTCCTTTGTTATCACTCCACAGGGGGATTCCTGTCCCAAACCCTAACCGTAACTGACAGGATCCTGAAGTCTAAAATTATGTGCACAGCAAAATGCAGTACAGAGGTACATTAACACAGGGAAACACAAAACATTCACCAAATTATAACACAGGACATTTAACACAGGGGACAACAACTTTTAGCAGTAGGGGATACAAGGGGATCACCTACTGTTTGTGATGATTCTGGACAACCAACATATGATAACTGATGAAGTGTCCCATAATGAGCATCAGTCATGGTTCTGCTCCTGAAATCATCCACGACTGAGAGATCAAGAATTGAAAGAAGTGGAGCATGCATGGCTTGTTACTCAACCAAAAACAGTTTCTCTGAGGTCATTAAAGAGAAGCTTCTGGACTAAGTTTGTTGAACTGGGGAGAACTATATAGAAAAGTATGCTATTTTATACACTCAAAATTCTACACAAATTCCTCCCTGTAATGGATTCTTGAAAAACACACATACAAAAAAGTGATCTATTGGTTTATAAAGTTACACAACTTGTTTGTTAATTCCTTTGATGCTTGAGATGTCTCCAGTGCTTTTTTTTTCTCAATGTGCTAGAGACATCGCTAGCATCTATGCGGTTAAGAATGGTTTGGCATTATTAAATTACTAGGTAAATCTGCACAACACATTTTCACATATCAGAGGCAGATAGGGACTTGCCTTAAACTGGGGTGCCTTGACTGGGCAGGAAAGCTTTCCATATCTTTGGCCAAAAATATATGACACTAAACCCCACTGTTGTAGCAAGTCATAGGTTGCTTGTTGTAAAAATCCGGGGTTTGATGCTCAGACAAGCCCATTTTGTTCAAATCTGCAAGGCATTGCCTGTTCGATTTGGAGCCCAGTGCACATCAGAGACATTGATGTCAGTGAGTCTTGCTGCAGCCCAGACGTCAATGAGGATGCTGCAGCAATTCTCACAGGAGCGGACAGGGGGCAAATGCCATCCCTGTGAATCTCCTTGCAGCAATTTTGCCAGGCAAAATCACTGCCACGTGGATATTTGCTGGGTGAGGGGGGGGGGGGACAGAGCCATATGCTACACCCATACCAGCCTACCAAGCCTCAATATTTATCCAGGGGGGGCAAGTGTAGGGGAAGGCAAATGCCACCCTTTTGCCCCCTCCCCTCAACGGCATCCATGCTATGGCCTGATGTTCAAAAGAACAGTGGAATAATTCTGGGCCAAGCCAAATTCCCATGGATTGAAATGGGGATTTTAACCAATTGAATGCTAGCAAGGTAGACAATACAATCCTTCACAATGCATCAGAGACCTGTCTAGGATTCAACCTGTTAAAAGCCCAGTTTTTTTAAATAAATTTGATTTTTTATTTTTCGCTATGTTCCAACTGATTTGTCCCAGAATTGCTTCACTTTTCTTCTGAAAATAAATCCCACAAATGCAGTGCACTGTTTTTGCCCCATAATGCAGTACTGTTTTTTGGGGGGTTTTGGGCCAGTGAATGAAAGTAACTATTAAATTAACCGTCGGAGTGCCATGGAGTTTTGAAATGTTTGACAGTCAAACAGTTAGCATGTATATATTCGCTCTTATACCATATTATTTCAGAGGATAAAATTCTCTTCAGCAGTGCAACAAACAGAGTCAATATTGCCGTGATGAATACAATGTATGCACTGCAGTAGGATGGCATTGCTGTATCTGGATTCATTTTGCCTTGGTTGTTATAGCAACGTACATGGATCTGTTTTGCATTGTCATTCAGAAATGTAACTTCTTCACCCTGTCAGGAAGAACTGCATAATCGCCCAAATAACCCAACTTCCCTATCTGTGAATTCCCTAGCAACTGGATTATTTACATTATGTGGTTATAACATAAAAATTTGCAGAATTACCCAGATGCCAAGGAACGCCTTTTGGATGAGGGCCAAACAAACAAAAGCACTCTTTGCTGACCCATCATTCAACAGCTGAGAGAAGGAGTGGGTAGGTAACTCTCGGGACTCTCTAGAAGGGTTTGTGTACTAAGATGAAATAAAGGAGAAATCCTGTATTATTTTATGTAACATTTTTTACAGGTTGGTGAGATATTTGTGCACAGGTTCCATAGAATAACAGAAAAGTCTGTCACACAGAAGAGTTATCTTGCCTTTCTGTCACCTTAGTTCATCTTCTCCAGCTGTTGTTGGACTGTAACTTGCTGAGGATAGTGGGAGCTGCAGTCCAGCAACAGCTGGAGGAGATGATCTAAGGTGACATAAAGGCCAGAACTTCACTGGAATAGAGGGAATACTGGAGTAATTCTGGGGTAGGTCAACTGCACCATAGGGAAGAAATAAATGTCCTCTGGTTTAAATGGGTTTTTAACCCTTTAAAAGCTAGAGGGGTCTCCAACTCATTGCAAAGTAATGCCCTGCCTGGAGACCTCTCTGTCATTCAAAGGGTTCAAAGTTCTCTCTACATTAATAGACATCTGAGGAAATGTTATTTCTCCCCTATAGTTCAGTTGGTTAGCACCAGAATTACTTTTCTTCTGAGCATAGGACCCATAAAGTTGGTGGGGCCTCTCTAGAATCCAAAGGGTTAAAGTATTTATTTAAAAAAAAAAATTGAACTCTGTATTAAAGCTCCACCCCCACCCCCTTTGAGGTAAAAAAACAATAGCTATCCTGGCAAGAGACTCTTTTTATTAATGTCCTAAGCAGACACACTGCAGCCCCTTAGTCTGAATCATGCTGGCTCCCCCCACTTGTTCAGTGCACACAGAGAGCCTCTGTTCATTGTCCACCTACAGTACACTGTATCTGAATGACTGCGTTCTCTTTTAAAGTAGGTTAAGTGAACTTCTTTTCAATGCTCTGTGGCACAGATGAGAGGTCTGCTTTATAAAATGATACCCTGTAAAACAAACCAAGCAATGCACCTCTACAGTTCGTTATAGTGATAGAAATGTACCAAGAAAATACATTAACTGTTACTGTTCATGATGTACTAAGAAAGTGGTGCAATTCTGGAGCAAACTGATCGCACCACAGAGGACAAATAAAAATGCGCCAAACTCCCATTGATTTATCCCTGTGAGTGCCAGAGAGGTATGCAAATCATTGCAAAGCAGGAGTTCAAATCCAATAGGAATGTTTATTAATTCCCTTCAATGCCACTGGTTTTTCCTGAATTGTACCACTTTCCTCAGTATGTGAGGCCCGATGTGTGTCTGGTGCTGTTTTCCCAGGCGATTAGCACAGCATATGCTGCAGGCTGAGACAGCATGATTTAGTTTTTAACCTACAGCACAGTCTTTTAGTTTGGGCTTCAATGGAACACCAGAAAAATTGCAGAAAGTTGTGTTTTCCCTGTGCTGTTCTTGAGGCTGTTTATATTAATGTCCCATAAAAAAAATCTTGTTTTTTAGTGTTTAACAAAATAAATTATATGGCACAAATCCTATCTCTCAAACATTTATGGTTTGAGAGATATTTGCATGTAAAGTTTCAGACGACACAAGGAGGCTCTTCAGAAGAGCCGCAATAGCGATACTGGAAATGAATTACTTCATTGGAACGGTCTACAAAGTGTGCATGCAAACCAGGCACACTTTGTAGACCTTTCCAATGAAGTAATTGGCTGGTCCCAGGACCGGGATCTCCTGCTGTCAGCTAGACACTGACATCAGGAGAAGGGAGGGGGACTTTAGATGTGAATATCCTCCATTCTCCTGATGTCAGTGTCTAGCTGACAGCAGGAGATCCCGGTCCTGGGACCAGCCAATTACTTCATTGGAAAGGTCTACAAAGTGTGCCTGGTTTGCATGCACACTTTGTAGACCGTTTCAATGAAGTAATTCATTTCCAATACCGCTATTGCGGCTCTTCTGAAGAGCCTCCTTGTGTCGTCTGAAACTTTACATGGAAATATCTCTCAAGCCATAAAGGTTTGAAAGATAGGATTTGTGTCATATAATTTATTTTTTTAAACGCTACAAAACAAGAAAAAAATTTTATGGGACATTAGTGTCCCTTTTAAGTGAAAGGGATCCCGGAGGACAAACAAAAAATTCTTACTTCACGATTTTAGTAAAACTAAATAGCATTTTCATGTGATTCCATGCAACACGTCCAATGCAACAAAAAGTTGTACATGTGAAAAAAAACCTAAAAACAGAAACTGCAATAGTGACAGAATGAGACAATGAGTGGTTGAGTTTCATCTACTAAAGCGGACCTGTCGCCTTGATATTTTTTTACATATTTTAAAACTTTGTTTAAAACTGCCTATATGTTATGTTAACTAAAAGTTCAGCAGATGTATAATTTAGGAGATATTCACACTTTTTTATTTGTGGGAAAAATTAAAGTGAAAGTTTTCTGGTGTAGCACAGCACTTAATCAGCAAAAGCTTACAGAAAACATATTGGTATCTGAAACATCACTGAAAAGCTTAATTAGCATATGAAACATCACTGGCACTGCAATAATCATACATTAGCATTTGGTCTGAGTATGAATATCTCCTTAACTGTATATTTCTTACCCTTTTGGCTAACATGACACATAGGAAGTTTTTAATGAAGTTCTTAGATATGCAAATTCAAATCAAGGTGACAGGTCCACTTAAGCTGGGACAAACTAATTGCCCCATAGAGAACAAATAAAAAATCCTATTAATGAAAAAGTGGGCTTTAACCCACTGAAAGGCAGAGGTCTCAAATGCATTGCTTTGTTATGCATAGGAGATCTATCTAACATTCAAGTAGCCAAAAGCCCAAATTAAATCAATGGGAATTTGTGTACATTGTATTAATGTCCCATGGTGCATTTGGCTTGCTTTAGAATTGTACTGCTTTTATTACATCAGCATTATTGCTAAAGTGAGAGACAATAGGTGATGTATATTAATACGATTAGACAAGTGAAGCAATATTTTTGTACCTGTCTGTCACTGTTATTAAATTAACCCTCTGAGCACCAATGAGGTATGCAAATCATTGCAAAGTAATGCATTGCACATGCCCTTCTGGCAATCAAATGATTACATTTATCAGACTATTTATTTATTACATAAGGATGTTCTAAGGAATAGCCAGGAGCTAAACAGATTGCAGTTTATTCCTTTCAGCTAAGCACAGGCATGTTAACCCCTTCAGTGCCAGAGGCTCGGGCCATTTTCTGAACCCTGCAGGCCAGACACTTTTTCAACATTTTTGCTATCCTTCCGTTTAGGCTTGATTTCCTCTGGGGATTTTTAGTTACATATGGAAAACTATATATTGTTTTTTTCAGAACGAATTGAGCTTTCTTGTGATACCTTACATGAAGAGAATTTTACATCGTGCAAAAAGCTATGATGTCATAATGACAAAAAAAAGTGAAAATTTACTCATTTTGCTAAAATCACATACTATGTATCAAAAATATTTACCTTGATTGAAAAAGTTTCAATTATTTGAAAAAGCCTCGAGTCCCCTGAGTAAAAAAATACCAAATTTGTATAGTTTTACCTACGTCCATGGCTAGCGTAGAGCCCTAATCACCAGCAGCGCAAAATGACATTTTCAACTTTATAAACTAATATGCGCATTCTAGGGTTTTTGTGGTAAAACTACCCTAAAACAGTGGAATAACTATATAAAACTATATATTTCGGAAAAGTAGACAACCTGCCGCATCTAATGAGGGGTAACTTGCCTTCTTACCCCAAGCCTGGTGTGCACAAATGCCTCCAGAAGATGGCGCTAATGAAAAAAAAGGCATTTTCTTACATTTCTGCCCCTTCAAATGTACTGAAATTTGTGAAAACCATGGCATTTCCAACTGTATTCATTAGCTAGTGCTCTTAGGAGAAAAATGACACCCCATTGGTATGAGTTTAACTACCTCAGGGGGCGTTAGAAGTGCAAAATGACACCTACTACAACCTCAAATTTTTCTAACATTTTCTCAAACATTACTTGTCAGTACACAAATGGTTATAACAACTACAGAAGTGAAGAAAGGGTACACAAACCATACCATTTTGAAAAGAAGACACCCTGCCGCATCTAATGATGGGTGACTTGCCTTGTTACCCCAAGCCTGGAGTGCACAAATGCCTCCAGAAGGTGGCACTAATGAAAAAAAAAGGCATTTTCTTACATTTCTGCCCCTTCAAATGTACTGAAATATGTGCAAACCATGGTATTTCCAACTGTATTCATTAGCTAGTGCTCTTAGGAGAAAAATGACACCCCATTGGTATGAGTTTAACTACCTCAGGGGGCGTTAGAAGTGCAAAATGACACCTACTACAACCTCAAATTTTTCTAACATTTTCTCAAACATTACTTGTCTGTACACAAATGGTTATAACAACTACAGAAGTGAAGAAAGGGTACACAAACCATACCATTTTGAAAAGAAGACACCCTGCCGCATCTAATGATGGGTGACTTGCCTTGTTACCCCAAGCCTGGAGTGCACAAATGCCTCCAGAAGGTGGCACTAATGAAAAAAAAAGGCATTTTCTTACATTTCTGCCCCTTCAAATGTACTGAAATATGTGCAACCCATGGTATTTCCAACTGTATTCATTAGCTAGTGCTCTTAGGAGAAAAATGACACCCCATTGGTATGAGTTTAACTACCTCAGGGGGCGTTAGAAGTGCAAAATGACACCTACTACAACCTCAAATTTTTCTAACATTTTCTCAAACATTACTTGTCAGTACACAAATGGTTATAACAACTACAGAAGTGAAGAAAGGGTACACAAACCATACCATTTTGAAAAGAAGACACCCTGCCGCATCTAATGATGGGTGACTTGCCTTGTTACCCCAAGCCTGGAGTGCACAAATGCCTCCAGAAGGTGGCACTAATGAAAAAAAAAGGCATTTTCTTACATTTCTGCCCCTTCAAATGTACTGAAATATGTGCAAACCATGGTATTTCCAACTGTATTCATTAGCTAGTGCTCTTAGGAGAAAAATGACACCCCATTGGTATGAGTTTAACTACCTCAGGGGGCGTTAGAAGTGCAAAATGACACCTACTACAACCTCAAATTTTTCTAACATTTTCTCAAACATTACTTGTCTGTACACAAATGGTTATAACAACTACAGAAGTGAAGAAAGGGTACACAAACCATACCATTTTGAAAAGAAGACACCCTGCCGCATCTAATGATGGGTGACTTGCCTTGTTACCCCAAGCCTGGAGTGCACAAATGCCTCCAGAAGGTGGCACTAATGAAAAAAAAAGGCATTTTCTTACATTTCTGCCCCTTCAAATGTACTGAAATATGTGCAAACCATGGTATTTCCAACTGTATTCATTAGCTAGTGCTCTTAGGAGAAAAATGACACCCCATTGGTATGAGTTTAACTACCTCAGGGGGCGTTAGAAGTGCAAAATGACACCTACTACAACCTCAAATTTTTCTAACATTTTCTCAAACATTACTTGTCTGTACCCAAATGGTTATAACAACTACAGAAGTGAAGAAAGGGTACACAAACCATACCATTTTGAAAAGAAGACACCCTGCCGCATCTATTGATGGGTGACTTGCTTTGTTACCCCAAGCCTGGAGAGCACAAATGCCTCCAGAAGGTGGCGCTAATGAAAAAAAAAGGCATTTTCTTACATTTCTGCCCCTTCAAATGTACTGAAATTTGTGCAAACCATGGCATTTCCAACTGTATTCATTAGCTAGTGCTCTTAGGAGAAAAATGACACCCCACTGGAATGAGTCGACCTACCTTAGGGGTGCCAGAAGCACATCACTACACCTACCTGTTTGCTTCTTCGAAAATGGCGGCTTGTACTAAAATGTCCATAACTGTTAGAGACATGAAGGAAAGGTATAAAAGGTATACCATTTTGGAAAGTAGACATTCTCCCGCATCAATTGAGGGGTCACTTGCCTTTCTACCCCCTGGGCTGAAGTGCACAAATATTTCCAAAAGGTGGCGCTATGGGAATAAATACATGTTTTTTTACATTTCCACCACTTCAAAGATACTAAAATCTTTGAAAACCATAACATTTCCTGCTGTATTCAGTACCTGCTACCAACATGAGAAAAATGGTAGCCTATTTGTGTGGGTTAACATAGAATATGTGGGTGCTAGGAACACGTACGTAAACCTGACACTTTTGTTTTTGAAATTATCTGCTTGCACTAAAATGGTTATAACCATAATAGATATGCAGAAAAGGTAGAGAAACAATGCCATTTTGGAAAGAAAACATCCTTCCGCATCTAATGAGGGGTCACGTGCCTTCTTACCCAAAGGCTGGTATGCACAAATGCTTCCAGGAGGTGGCGCTAGTGAAAAAAAAAGGCATTTTCTTACATTTCTGCCCCTTCAAATGTATGGAACTTTGTAAAAACCATGGAATTTTCAACTGCATTCATTAGCTAGTGCTCTTAGGAGTCAAACGACACCCCATTGATATGAGTTGACCTACCTTAGGGGGTGCTAGAAGTAGAAAACTACACCTACTACAACCTCTGATGTTTCTAACATTTTCTCAAATGTGACTTGCCTGTACAAAAATGGCTATAACACATTCAGAATTGAAGAAAAGGTAGATAAACCATACCATTTTGGAAAGAAAACAACCTGCCGCATCTAATGAGGGGTCACTTGCCTTCTTACCCCAATACTGGTGTGCATAAATGTTTCCAGAAGGAGGCGATATAGGAAAAAAATTGCATTTTTTTACATTTCTGCCCCTTCAAATGTATGGAGCGCTGTGAAAACCATGGAATTTTCAACTGCATTTGTTTGCTAGTGCTCTTAGGAGTCAAATGACACCCCATTGGTATGAGTTGAACTACCTTAGGGGGTGCTAGAAGTAGAAAACTACACCTACTACAACCTCTGATGTTTCTAACATTTTCTCAAACCTGACTTGCCTGTACGAAAATGACTATAACACCTTCAGAATTGAAGAAAAGGTAGATAAACCATACCATTTTGGAAAGAAGACAACCTGCCGCATCTAATGAGGGGTCACTTGCCTTTTTACCCCTAAGTTAGTTGGCACAACTATTTCCAGAATGTGGTGCTACAGGAAAAAATAAAATTTTGTTTTACACATCAGTCACTTCAAAGATACTAAAATGGTTCAATGGCGTGGGATTTCCTAGGAGGACTTCTTGCCAGCCTAAGAAAAATGGTACCCCACTGCTGTGGGTTGACATACCAATTTACGCTACAGGAGCGTAGCTACCAGTGAAACAGAAATGGTAAAGCAAACAGTGTATGTGTGATTTTATGGCTAACAGATGAAAGAAGCTAGGGCGTCAGCCGGTGTACGTGCGGACCTGTGACTACAAGTGTAACAAAGTATGTGGGAGGGTGAGGGATTAGGCAGTGTGTGTGGGTATGAGCAGAGGAGCAAGGATGGTGGGGCAGTGTTTGATAGTGTGTATGGGAGATCTGTGACTACCAGTGTTGATAAAAAGTCCTGTGTGTGCCACAGGAAGGGGGTCGGCATTGAACTCCCCTCCTAGTGGCACACACAGGGTTAATTTGTGTTTTATTTTTTTTTTTTTTTATTATATACCTCATTGAGGGGCATAAGGACCCCCTGATCCCTCCCCAATGAGGTCTTAGTAAAAAAATATATATATATGTCCACAAACAGGGGACCCGGAGAGTGCCACAGGGGTCTCCAGCGCATTGCAAAGCAATGCATTGGATCCTTGTGGCACTCAGAGGGTTAATTTTTTTTTAATCATTACTTGGTAATCAGAGCTTGTTGGGGGGCCATCAGGACCAATCATGATGGCCCCCAACAATCTCTGATAACGAAGTAATGAGAAATGCCCTGTGTGTGCGCCGCAGAAGGGGGGCTGCATTGGCCCCCCTTGAGGCACACACAGGGTTAATTTTTTTTCTTTACTTTTTTTATTATGGACCTCATTGGTGGGTATCAGGACCCCTTTGATTCCCCCCAATGAGGTCTTAAAAAAAAAAAAAAAAAAAAAGGAATCAAAATAAATGTCCCTGTGAGTGCCAAAGGGCTCTCCAGCGCATTGCAAAGCAATGCATTGGACCCTTCTGGCACTCAGAGGGTTAATTTTTTTTTTAATCATTACTTGGTAATCAGAGCTTGTTGGGGGGCCATCAGGACCAATCATGAAGGCCCCCCAACAATCTCTGATAACGAAGTAATGATAAATGCCCTGTGTGTGCGCCACAGAAGGTGGGCTGCATTGGCCCCCCTTGTGGCACACACAGGGTTAATTTTTTTTTCTTTACTTTTTTTTTTATTATGGACCTCATTGGTGGGTATCAGGACCCCTCTGATTCCCCCCAACGAGGTCTTAAAAAAAAAAAAAAAAAAAAGGAATCAAAATAAATGTCCCTGTGAGTGCCAAAGGGGTTTCCAGCGCATTGCAAAGCAATGCATTGGACCCTTCTGGCACTCAGAGGGTTAATTTTTTTTTTTATTATTACTTTGTAATCAGAGCTTGTTGGGGGGCCATCAGGACAAATCCTGATGGCCCCCCAACAATCTCTAGTAACAAAGTAATGATAGAAGCCCTGTGTGTGCCACAGGAGGGGGGGGGTGCATTTGACCCCCCCCGTGGCACACACAGGGTTAAAAAAATGTATTTATTTTTTTTTTAATAATAGACCTCATTGAGGGGCATCAGGATCCCCCCTGATCCCCCCAATGAGGTCTTTAAAAAAATAAAAAAAAAAACCCAAAGAAAAGACCCTGTGAGTGCTACAAGGGTCTCCAGCACATTGCAAAGCAATGTGCTGGGGACCACTGCGGCACTCACAGGGTTACTATTGTTTTTTTTTTTTTTATTAATTTTTTTTTTTAGCTATTCAGACCTCGTGGGGGACATCAGGACCCCTCCTGGTGTCCCCTAAGTAATTGATCTCCCAGCCGATAGGCTGGGAGACCAATTTGGCGACTGCAGGAGAGCAGAAGCTCTCCTGCCTTTCACTCCTACCACCGGTAGGAGTGAATGGGACCGGGGAAACTTCCCCAACGTCATCAGTGACATGTCACTGATGACGCTGGGAGGCTTCCCCCGGTCCCGCCCACTCCTACCCGGAAGTTCGGGTAGGAGACAAGGAAGAGGAGAAGCTGCGCCTCAGCTGCGCTTCTCCTCTTCTTTTATTGATCTCCCAGCGCGATCGGCTGGGAGATCAATAACAGGGGGGACATGAGGAGTGATCCTCATGTCCCCCCACGATTGCCCACATTTTTTTTTTTTAAAATGCGGCCACTGCATGCCGGTTATACCGGCTCATGCAGTGACCGCATTTTAGTGGGTACATTGTACGAGCTTGGCACAGCGGGTACAGCTGTCCAAACTCGTACAATGTACCCACTTGGCACTCAAAGGGTTAAACTTAAATTTAGTTGAGGGCCACATCATCAACATTTTCCTCTAAGTAAGACTGCAGCAATTATGGTTATAAACATCTGACATTTCCAAATCATAGAATATGTTAAACTGTGATTTTATTTGTGTCCCATACAGGTGTGTAGGTGTGTGTGTGTGTGTGTGTGTGGTGGTGGGGGGGGGGCGGGTTGTGCTGGCGATTGTCTGCCTTAGAGTAAATATTGTATACTATTGTAAGTGAATGGCACTGAATGGGTTGCGTACCCCTCTGGCACTCAAAGGGTTAAGAGAGCCCTACACCCGCCAGTCCCTGCACCTGCCGCCTCAGTAACAGCAGTGCATGAGGTACCAGGACAGGGAGCAAGCCTCTACCTTATCAGTCTCGGGTGTGTGTGCGGGAGCGCGCCTTGACCCAGAACAGGGGGTTCATGAACTCGCCTCGCACTTCCAGGCTCAGTTAGACACCGCTCGACCGGGGCCAGGACCCCCTCACACACCGGGATAGACACAGGGCTGGGAGAGCGGCTGGGAAGATGGCGCGTTTTGTCTCTACTGCACATGTCTGCATCTGACAAACATACATCTGGCCTTTTATATAATAGGATTTATTATTATTTTACAAAATGGAATTTGTTACTATTCATATATGTATATGTAATATATATATTTATACATACATACATGGAAGAGCTGCCTGTATATACATGCACATGTTTGTGCTGGTAGCATCTCCGTCCCCACCCCCCTCTGTATGTGATTTATCAGTTTTCTGCATTCTGAGAGGGTGACATTTGCAGTCAGTATACATACAGATGAGAACAAGCACTGTAATTATATAGTGGTATACAAATGGATGAAGATGAGCAAAAGGAGGTTAACTATAACAAGTGTTGTATGGGGAATAAACATAATAAGGATTGTAAGTTCCATGGGGTAGGGACTTGCTGTGCCTACAATTTGGTAGAGCTGTATAAGAAAATAAATATTTTACTATCATTACATTCCCTAATCACATAGGCTCACTGCTGATTTCAGGCAGATCAATGATACACTACTTTTTTTACATGGTATTTCATGAAACCAGTAGAGCAATACACTAGACCATGCCACACACATGGTATTACACAGAATGAGATGAGCTGGTACCCTAGAAAATTACACTGTCCCCTTCAAAATTCAGTGCTTGCCTCTTAGTCAATTCTACCCATCACATTCACCTATCACACTCTCCCTTATAAGTAGACATTTTGTAATCCTCACCCAGGTCCCATTATGCTTGTGGAAGATTATCCTGCAATTCTGTCTTACATGTGCTGGCAGGGAAGGGAAGGGCAGAGTGCAAAGTTTTTGTATTATTAAACATTAGTGGAGGATGACACATTGCATTTGACACATTTACAGTTGACACATTCCTCCAGCATGAGTTTAACATTGATACATTTTATCTTGTTCACTTAAGTTACTATAACACAAACACAGATAATCTGATTCTTTTTGTTAGGCCTGCACTGCATTATAATACAGATAGAGGACAGGTTGGGACTAATCCTATATAATAATTCGCTAAATCGTGTGTAATGCCGCGACATGCGCAGTAGACACTGCTGCGAGTGCTGCAGTCATGCGCAGTAGAGACTGCCCATGCCGCGGCTGATACAGAGCTGGGCGCTCCGAAGAAGTGTCCAGTTCTGTATCAGCCGTGGCGCGGGCAGTCTCTGCTGCGCGTGACTGCTCCGCGACCGGGTGGCAGTGGCACTGTGGTCCGTGTAACGGGCTATTCAACTAGTATTAAATAAGGAGATAGCATAATGCAGGCCACGTTTGGCTCACCTGATTTAGCAGCTCTTTCATCAGTTACAACAGTATAACAAGACACTTAACAATACATATGTAATTCGCTGCTTGACTGTTAAATGTTACTATTTACCTCATAAAATGTTTATATGCTTATTTATCTTGCCTATGGAGCATATTCTCACATTTATCTCAAAGTCACATCAATGAGAAAAATGTCTCCAATTCATATATTACTCTATATATCATATGAACTAAACTGCTTGCAACTTGTAAAATGCTCTCAGTTTTACATAACACAGTCAAGTAAAAAGTACTAGTTGTTTCAAGTTAATTGCAAATAAAACATTATTTTTCTTAGGACAGCTGCTTATCCATATAAACTGCGGTTGAAAACTGAATGGGCTTGTCCCTAAAACAGATGGATACTGTTACTAAACACTGTGTATCCTTATGTCCCATCTTACCATCCATTTACATCAACACACCTACATGTGGCTTAATCATTTGAGTGACAGAGGGGGATCCAATGCATTGCAAAACAATGCATTGGATACCGCTCTGGTACTCAAAGGGTTAATCTATGGGATACCATATACATCTCCAACTTTTTGCTAAACAATATGCTAGAGATGTCTTTAGAATTGGGTTCAAATTCTATTTTATTTGTCATAAAATATATTATGATGACATTAGAAGTTGTGGGCAGCAACCGATTTACAGAGCCCAGTGCTCAACAGCAAATAAACTGAACTAACTAAAGTGAAATAACTATGGGACATAAGTACTAAAACCCGCTTGTAGACCTTGCATAGAGTTACTTCACTGAAGTGTAGATTGTACATGGAACAGCGCCCAAGTAAGCCACTCCGGCCTCTATCTTCCCTTCTCTGAGTGTTCCACTCCTCCCTTTCAGTCTGCACGCAGAGAAGGGGAAAGAGAGGCCAGAGCAGCTTACTTGGGTGCTGTTCCATATACAATCTACACTTCAGTTAAGTAACTATGTATTTGCAAGGTCTACAAGCGGGTTTTAGTACTTATGTCCTATAGTTATTTCACTTTAGTTAGTTCAGTTTATTTGCTGTTGAGCACTGGGCTCTGTAAATCGGGTGCTAAGGATGATGGGACTAGAAGGTGCCATTTGAAGATGCAACTTGAGAACCTTGTGCTGTCCAGTGCGTGAATCTCATGTTGCCCGTTAATCAAGGTGACATGATAACTGCTCCCTGTAGTCGCACATTATTTTGCATTCGACTTTTCAAAAGGATACCCCATATATATCAATACAATTATTTAGTTTATATCCTTAAAATATAATATTAAATATGCTTTTTAATTAATGTATAATGTGGACTGTTCATAGAGCGTTTATTTAACTCTTTGGTTGCAAAAAAAATCTCCAAAAGCTGAGCAATGCATTGGAAACATCTTTGGCATCCAAAGGGTAAATTTAATTTATGCTCTTTGTAATCAGAGATAAGAGCTAAAGTCACTTAATGTATTGTGACTAGTGCCCACTGTGCTTATACTCAGAAAGACTGTTACCTCTCCACCCTTTTACAGACAATCCTGAACAATATCAACCAGATTGCTGTGGTATTTGGAGCCATGGAAAGGAAGGGATGGCTACTCCATCAGAGCATACATCAAAAGCAAAGTAACTTTTAAAAAGCTGCAGAGAGTACAGAGGATTTAAGTGTATATAACGCTGGTTCAATTTTAGATGTTACAGTTCCTTTAACCTTCTGTAGACGGTAGATATTAGATGTTATAAACATGCATTCTTTAACCCAGAGGTGTCCCAGTCAGTCCTCATGGAACCTTTAACAAGCAACATCTTAGTGATTTGACTGTGCAAACACACAAAAGACAAGCAGGACTTCTCTTTTTGCCTTTCTAGAATAAATGGCACCAATTTAGAGCCTAAAATATATCAGCCATTTAGTGAAGAATCTATAGAAGGAATTACTGGTCACTCACACCCTGAGAAAGTGGCCTTATCCCCAGACCCTGAAATTTGCCCAAAATCCTTTGGCTCAGGATCAAACACAGAGACTACCCAGCTGCCTGCCGTCTATGGATTTCAAATGTAATCCCAACCCTATATTCCTTGTGCTTGTCATTAGATCTAAACCAATAACGACTTGTGTGTGTGGGGGGGGGAGTGCAATGCCTTGGTTTACAACACATTTCACACCTTTCTGGTTAACAGGCTATTAATCTGGTTAGGCTATGTGGGTCACCTGCTAACTGTCCCTGATTCCCATGGACCGTGACAAATTTTGTCTCCCTGTCCCTTGTTATTAATTATACAGGAGACTGGGCAGTACATTGCTGCATACCCCTCCAGCACACAGAGGGTGAGTTCAATAAAAAAGGTAAAATTAATATGCACGTCCCATAGCAAAATAATAATGGATACAAATATATACTCAGCATGGGAGAAACTCTTTAGCCTTGCAAGAGACAGCACACTGATCCAAAGAAGTTCAAGAAAGATAAATCACTTTATTTCATCGATGCCGAACGTTTTTGGTCCCATTCGGACCTCCCTCATGGCAAAAACTGAAATAAAGGGATTTATCTTTTTTAAACTTCTTTGGATCAGTGTGCTGTCTCTTGAGAGGCTAAGAAGTTTCTTCCAGGTTGAGTGTGTATATATATATATATATATATATATATAATATTTTTATTTTTTTTTTTTTTAATTTATATAAGCATGTTCATGGGCAAGATGCATTCTCCACCCAGGGAAGTAACTACAGGGGGAAGGGGGTACAGGCTGCAGCTGCGCTGGGGCCCAGCATCCAAGGGTAACCCCATCTGCCCCAGGGTGCAATAGGTTCTAGTAATCCCCTATCCTATATAATAATTCGCTAAGAATGTTTGTCAGAAGCCGTCATGCACAGTAGAGACGGCTGCGCGTGCTGCAGTCATGCACAGTACAGACTGCCTGCGCAGTGGCTGATACGGAGCGGGGCACTCTGAATTCAGAACAGAGTCCTCTCTGTCCAGGAAGGTGCTCAGAGAAGACTCTGGTCTGAATATGGAGCTCCCCGCGCCATATCAGCCATGGCACGGGCAGTCTCTACTGCGCATGACTGCAGCAGTGGCACTGTAACCCTTGTAAACGGGCTATTCAACTAGTCTAATATATTTTTATGTTGGGGACCTTAATGCTCTGAGCACATGATGAAATGCAGATATATTAATAAGCAAAGGATAGTAGGCAGAAAGCTAAAGAATAGCAATTCTGTGACTATGAAGTGCATTAAAGAAGGGAAAAGAGGATTTTAGTCTTACCTGTTAAATCCTTTTCTCCTAGTCCATACAGGTTACTGGTAACTTTGGGTAGGCAGGAACAATTCTGAGAAGTGACTGCTGGGTGGAGCCTACCTCCTCTCCTTAGCTTGCAGCAAGCCAATCCCCATCCAGTAAGATTTGAAAACTAACTATTGACTAGGTAGTAAGAAGGTAAAGGAAAACTCCTGTGAGCATAAACCCGAAAGAACCCACAAGTTCTGCCACAGGAGGGCCAAGCATGGTCCCTTGACAGGGTGGGAGACCAGTAACCTGTATGGACTAAGAGAAAAGGGTTTAACAGGTGAGACTAAAATCCTCTTTTCCCTGTCCTCCAATACAGGTTACTGGTAACTTTGGGATGTCTAACCATTAAGTTTCCCAGGGCGGGAAGAAAGGCAAGGACCAAGCACAGGCCCCCAAAAGTCACCAGAGCACCAATGAACCAACAGATCATGAATAGCTCAACAATAACCGCAAAGGGTCAACAGACATTGAACAGGGGTAAAAGCAGACCCCATGAACTGTTACACAGCACACTGAACAAGAGCCAACAGGGCTCAAAAGTGAAAGAGTACTGAAGAGACGAAAGAAATCCTAGACAGGCAAGGCTGCCTCCAGGATCTTCCTCCCAAAACTGGCATCAGCCGCTGCCAGCACATCCACACGATAGTGTTTTGAAAAGGTATGCACAGACGACCAAGTGGCTGCATTTCACTGATCAGCTGAGGCCTGATTTTTGTAAGCCCAAGATGCCCCAATAGACCTCATAGAATGAGCCGTGACCCGAAAGGAAACAGGCTTCTTTCTAAGTTCGTAAGCCTTACGAATAGTGGACTTGATCCAAGAAGCAATGGTTACCTTGGAAGCAGGCTTCCCTGCTCTGGGACCCTCAGGAACGATAAAAAGAGTGTCAGACTGCCGCAAGGGCTCAGTGCGATGCACATAGAACTTGAGACAATGCACAACATCCAACAGGTGAAGATCCTTCTCCTTGTCAGAAGTAGGGGTAGGGCAGAATTAACGAACCACAATCTCCTGATTAATGTGGAACTCAGACACCACCTTCGGGAGAAACTCTTGCAAAGTGTGAAGCACTGCCTTGTCCTTGTGAAACACCAAAAAGGGTGGCCTACAAGATAGGGAATGCAGCTCCACAACATGGCGAACAGACACGATCGCCAAGAGAAAAGCCATCTTCCACATCAGCAGACATAAAGGAATAGTGGCCAAGGACTCAAAGAGGAAAACCAAGTTAAGGTCCCACTGAGGAGCGGGAGTCCAGGAGTCTTAAACACAGGACGTGTATGAGCAACACCTTGGAAGAAAACCTTGACATCAGGAAGAATAGCAAGGTGCTTCTGAAAGAAAACAGAGAGAGCAGAAGTCTGCACCTTAAGAGAACTCAAACTGAGACCCTTATCCACACCATCCTGGAGGAAGGAAAGGACCGCAGGAAGATCAAAATGCTGAGACAGGTCCCTATCAGCACACCAAGAGCGAAAGGTAGACCAAACTCAATGGTAGGCCATAGAGGAAACAGGCTTCCATGCACTAAGCATAGTAGCCACCACACCAGAAGAAAAACCCTTCTTCTTCAAAACTGAGGATTCAACCTCCATCCCATCCAAGCCAAACGATGAACATCCTCCTGCCACAGGTAACCCTGTAGAAGAAGATCCCGACGGGAGGGGAGCCGAAGAGGTTCCGCCACTGAGAGATCCAGAAGCTCCAGAAACCAAGCCTGTTGATGCCAGTACTGAGCAATTAGAATGACTGGGCAGCACTCCAGTCTCAGTTTCCTTATCATCCTGTGCAACAGAGGAATGGGAGGAAAAAGGTATGCCAGAGGAAAAATGGACAGTGAGGTTGAACACCTCTTGATTCAGTTCCCACTCTCCACTGTCCACTGTGTGTCGACTGAAGAAGTCTGCCAGAACACTGTCTACACCAGGAATATGAAGTGCAGAAATGGCAGGGACATGCTCCTCTGTCTAGGACAAAATAGCCTTGACCTCTAACCAAGCTGCAAGACTTCTTGTGCTGCCTTGCTTGTTGATGTAGGCTACCACTCTGGCGTTGTCCGACTGGACCCTGACCCGGCAATCCTCCAGTTGGCGCTTCCAGTGGCGCAGGGCATGAAATATTGCCCGAAGCTCCAAGACATTGATGGGAAGGAGAGATTCCTCCTGGGACCACCGGCCCTGAGCATTCAAGTGCCCAAGGACCGCTCCCCAGCCGGAGAGGCTGGCATCCATCGTCACTGTTGTCCAGAATGGCAACATGAAGGGCCTGCCTTTCAGTGGATTGTTCAGGTTGAGCCACCACAAAAGGCTCAGCTCCACGTGAAGAGGATGAGATAGGGACCTCTCCAGGAGATCCAGTTGATCCCTGCATGCCAGGATTAGAAATCTCTGGAGTTCCCTGTTATGAGCCATGGCAAAAGGAAACGCTTCTATGGTAGAAATTAACTTCCCTACCAGGAATGACAACTTCTTGGCTGGAACTGGATACTGATTGAGGACAGCCTGGACCTTCAGTGCTATCTGATGAGCCACTTCATCCGTGAGAAACACCATCTCTCTTTAAGTGTCGAAGAGGATGCCCAGAAAAACCATTCTCCTCTGGGAAGTAACAAGGTCCGACTTGTCCAGATTGATGATCCACCCATGACGGGACAGGGCATGAATGCAGTCCTGCACCTGCTGATAAGGGAGTTCTGGAGAAGAGGCCTTCAGCAGGAGGTCGTTCATGTATGGGGTAACTTTGATGCTGTCCCAATGGAGGACAGAAGTCAAGGCTCTCAGGACTCTGTTGAAGACTTGAGGAGCCATGGTCAGGCCAAAGGGGAGGACAGAAAACTGGAAATTCCCTCAGTCACAGGCAAAGCAGAGATATTGCCGACTGAATGGTAATGTGCAAGCATGCATCCTGAAGATCCAGCAAAGCCAGAAATTCCCCAGGGGACATGGCAGGGATCACCGTGAGTAGTGACTCCTGGCGATACTGGGACCTTGACCACAAAGGAGTTGAGATCCTTCAAATCCAAAATGGGACAACAGACTCCGTCCTTCTTGGAAACCACAAAGAGGTTGGAGTAGAATCCCAACCCCCTTTCCTGAGGAGGAACTGGTTCTAAGACCGCCTTGACCAGAAGTGCCTGAATGGCTCCCTCGAAAAGGCAACGCTTTTCTGCTCCCAGAGGAGAGAGAGAAGAGAAGGTCTGGTAGGGAGGGAGGTGAAGGGAATCCTGTACCACACAGCGGCCACCTGCAAAACTCACGGGTCCACCACAGAGGCTTCCCAAGCCAAGAGGTATTGGAGCAAGTGGCCACTCACCTGCGGGTGGGCACCCAGATTCGGTAGGTCATGCAGAAGAAGGTTTGGAAGCATTGGGCTTAGCGGAGGACTTGGGCCTCCATTGCTGCATACGCTTGGATGAGGTGCACAGAGCCTGAGGCACCACCTGGGTCACCGGACGTGAATCAGCCCGGAAGGGACAAAAAAACCAATTCCGCTTGACAGGCATCTTCTTCCTATGGACCGCTGGCAGGTGAGTACTCTTCCCCCCAGTGGCTTCACTGATCAGATCCTTGAGATCAGGCCCAAACAGTGAGGTGTCCTGAAAGGACAAAGACAGGAGAGCCCGCTTGGAGGCAGTGTCAGCAGACCAGATCTTGAGCCAAAGAGCATGACTGGCTACCACAGACATGGTGGATGCCCTGGCCACCATACGAACGGCATCAAACAGGGCAGCAAAAACATGATCCTGGGCCTCAGAGATGTTGGTGAGAAGCTGCAATATGTCAGCATTAGGACCTCCCTGACGGACAGCTAAGGTGAGCTGTTCAGTCCAAACAGTCACAGCCCTATTCACCCACGCCACAGCAAATGCGGGGTGCAGGACAGAACCAGCCATTGCAAAAATGGCCTTGAGAGAGGTATCAAGCTTTTTGTCAGTTCAGTCTTTCAGAGCCTGGAAACAGGGGCATCCACTCTGGGGGGGATGAACCCACTGAGCTAGGGCCGCTTCAGAGAACGGATAAAGCTTAGCAAATTTCCTAGAGACAGACGATTTCCTGTCTGGAAACTTCCACTCCTCAGACACCAAGCGGTCAAGAGTGGGGTTAGGTGGGGTAGAGGAATCAGAAGAAACCTCCTGTACCAAGGGAATGTTCAGGGTGTTCAACACAGCCCTGATCAGGCCCTCGGCTGAGGAAACAGGATCAGCCTCAAAGAGGTCCCCAAAAAACTGAGAGGAAGGTACAGCAGAACAGTCTTCATCATCAGACACATCAGGCACACCCGGCGATTTAGGCAAGGAAGACCTGATAGGGGATGGGGCCTGCCGTGAGTGGAAACCCCCCTGCAAAGTGAATGGAAGGAGTTGTAAGCCTTAAACTCTTGCATCCAAACTGGCTCTAGTGCATGGCTGGAGGTCCCTACAGGGGACTCAGGGGCAGCAGTGCATGCTGGTAAACATGATGTTAGTATTCTCTAGGTAACCCTGAGTGACATTAGGAGCAATGAGCAATAGAGGACACAGACGCCCCAGTGTCCTTAGTCTTATGTTTAGCCCCAAGGTCTAATGGAATAGACATGCTCACAGAGTCAAATGGTCAAAGTATCAGAAACACCCAAAAAAATGTGTATATGATAAATTATTCATCCCAGAAATGCTAAAATAGACTTATCTGTCATGCGAAGGGTTAAACTGCTGAGGAGAGAAGGAGGGGTCAAGCCCTGCGTAGGATACTCATTCAGAGAAGGCACAAAATGGCTGCCATGGCTGGAGCCAATCAGAATGAGAGTGCAAAGTGCGTGTTCATCGGAATTGTAGTTTCTCTAAAAAGGTAACCCAACTTGCCCAGAACATTGACCAGAAGACAGAGCAAGGGCAGACCAACAACATGAGCCATCTCTGACCTCGCTACTTGGAGCAAACTGTGTCCCAAACTGTGAAGTCCCATAGGAGTGAATGAAGCAATGGCATCTATGCGGTAAAAGCGCGCCAGAACATACATTTTACAAAGTTATTACGAGTCAGCAGACCCAATAAACACTGATCCCAGTAGGGAAAGTGCTTACAACCCTGCAAAGTATGCCAACCAGCAACCAAAGGGTTACGATACTACAGAAACTTGCTCCAAGCACCCAACAGACATACAGATAAACCCAATGAGTGCATGAGTATGTAATAGGAACTCCAAGAAGATCCATGTGCGGAGGGGAAGCATGGAACACATGCACCACAGCTGCTCTTCTGTTTTCAGATTACCATATATCAAGAAGAAGCCTCAGTGGGCAACTCCTGGGGAAAGAACTTGCAGCCAAGATCCCCCCCCAGGGCTTAGGTCCACAAAAGCACCTGGTAAACTGAGCTATCCACATTTGGGTGATGGGAATTGTCAGTGGTATCCCATATCTAACAGAAAAATAATAAAAAAGCTAAAACTATAGCAGAACTGTTCTCTTGCCTTGTGTCTTGACCAAGGAACAAATCTTACTGGATGGGGATTAGCTAGCTGAACGCTAAGGAGAGGAGGTAGGCTCTACCCAGCAGTCACTTCTCAGAATTGTTCCTGCCTACTTAAAGGGGCTGATCGCCTACCCAAAGTTACCAGTAACCTGTACTGGAAGACAGAGAAATAATAATTTATAACCCCTATATTAAAGTCATATTAAAAAGAAATGTATTGCACCCAGTGTCATCTCTCAAACCTTTTTGGTCTGAGAGATAATGGCTCCTAAAGTTGCCCTCTCCCTCCCCCGAAGTCTTGGTTTGCAAGCGCACGTAGAAGACCGTTTTAGTGAAAGATATTTTTTTATTAACGCGATATCGGCTCTGCTGCAGAGCCTCCTGATGATCGTAAGACCGGATTTCCCTTCAGTCAGCTACAACACTGACTTCGGGGAAGGGGGAGAGCAACTTTAGGAGCGATTATCTCTCAAACCATAAAGGTTTGAGAGATGACACTGGGGGCAATACATGTATTTTTAATATTACTTTAATATCCCGATTAGTAATTATTAAGTATTATTATCCCTTTAAGAACCCTTGATGTGCCAGGATCTTCACACCTGGTCCGGCAGTTATGGACCAGTGACATCGAATTCTGGGATCCCCACACAGCTGCACACTGCTCTGGGACCCCAGAAACCAATGCGCGGTCCTTAAATGATGGCCGTGTGCTGTTGCGGCTGTTCGTTAAGGGGTTAAACAGTTATACCTATTGAAAAACAAATATCCTAGTGGTAGGAGTACCCATGTTTTACTTAGCAACAAAAGCCCTACATATCCTATATAATAATTCGCTAGGATGTTTGTCAGAAGCCGTCATGCTTAGTAGAGACTGCTGCGTGCAGTGCAGTCATACTCAGTACTGACTGCCTGAACGCGACACGGCTGATACGGAGCAGGGCTCTCCGAATTCAGACAGGAGTCCTCTCTGCGCACCTTCCTGGGACCGATTGGTCCCGGGAAGGTGCGCAGAGAGGACTACTGTCTGAATTCGGAGTGCCCAGTTCCATATCACCCGTGGCGCATTTGGACAGTCAGTACTGCGCATGACTGCAGCACCTCCAGTGAGAGGAGAGGCTCCGGCCACCAGCCGAGGTTGCTGGGTGGCACTGTGGTCATTGTACATGGGATTTAAAACTATATATATATATATATATATATATATATATATATATATATATATATATAATATGTGTGTGTTTTTATAATAAAGGTTTACTATTACTTTAAACTCAACAACACCAGTGAAGGGAATGCCTTGTTTCTGTTTGTTTTGTATCTAAAACAAAGTCATCATTCTTTTAGCCCAGCAGTACCAAAACTAGCACATTTACTTTTACTTCTATTTTAAAAAAGCAGCAGGTCTCAGATTCCAGTGCTATTTACATTACAGTATTTGCTGCTGTGTAACCAATCTAAGTTTTTATTTTATATTTCTAGTGTTTTTCTTGCCTAGGGATTAAATCTAACAATAAGTGGCACTTATGTCACAAACAAATGAAAGGTTTACATTACTTTAGCCGTATGAAAGAAATATACATATCATTTTACAAGTTTATACACTTATCAAATACTCATTCTTTGCAAATCGTTTGCTGTAGAGAAATTGGTTACAAACTTATTCCAACAGAGACAAAAGGTAAAAAAATATATGATTTAATAGATTTGGGCTATAACATTTCTGCTTAAAGGAGCAGTAAACTTTTTTTTTTTTTTTTTTTAAATGAAAAACCCTTATGTTATAAAGCTTATCCTGGTGAGTAAAACAAGTGTACTCCCATTGCTTTGAGTTGTTTTATTCAAAAATGTATAACAGTTCAAACTATCAGGTAGTGAATTTACTGTGTGTTTACTTCCTGAAAGTTTTAACTGACAGGAAGTGACTCTGTGGTTTCTATTACACTCTATGGAGAACTGTATGTCACTGACTTTCCTCTCCATTAGAATGTAACAGAAAAACTAGTTGGAATTTCACCACTAGAGGGCACTGCTAATGTAAAAAAACACGGGCAAAAAGTTTTGAAATATGCATCTCTCGGCAGTGGGAATACTCTACAGGAAAAGCCCTACAATATATATTTTTTTCATAAAAAAATGTTCACTGTTCCTTTAAACTGTTATTGCTCTATTGAATAATCTGTTAGTGTTGGTGCTTCTAACCTCCCCGCTTAAAGTGGACCTATTACCTTGAACTTTCTTTATATATTTAAAAACTACATCAAAAACTGCCTCTGTGTAATGTTATCCAAAGGTCCAACAGATGTAAACTTAGATATTCACACTTTTATTTCCGGGAGAAGTGGTACAGCACAGAGCTTCATTAGCATATGAAACATCACTAAAACCTTCATAGTATAGGACACATCATTGAAATTGCTTAATTAGCATATGGAACATCACTGGTACCACATGGGTACTGCAATTAGCATTTATTTGCATATAGTAACAAGTATGCGTATCCCCTTCACTGTACATTTGCTGGTTTTGTGGCTAACATGACAAATATGCAGTTTCTAATGCAGTTTTAAAATATGCAAATTTAATTAACTCCTTAAGGACCCATGATGGTCCTGGACTGTCGTCGTGGACCGTCATGGAATTCCGGGCTCCCTGCGCGGCTGCACGCTGTTCAGGGAGTCCGGAATCAGGTTCTGAAAAAAAAAAATGGTCCCTGGTACTTAAGTGACCACACCATGACTGCGTGGCCGGTCCTTAAGGGGTTAAGGTGAAAGGTCCACTTTAGATGTATGCTTCATCATATACGAGATTTAATTTGAAGATGCAGGGAGTTTGTGCAGCTTTGTTTTACAGCAAATCTACAAAAGCTCTGTAAGTGGTCTGTTTAAAGGGGAATTATCACCCCTATACAAGGTTATCTCATTGCCATCCTCAAATAGTGATAAGGTTACATCTTTGTTTTTGTTTTTTTATAAAATACATGATCTTGCGAAATTTACATTATTAAAAATGAGCCATGGCCAGACAGACTACAGTTACAGCTCGACTCCCCAAGTTCCTGTTCCTCCCCACTTATTGTCGTGTTCCAACCGCCTCTGATAATGAAGACTGTCAGGCTGCGGTGCACATCTGTAAATGCAGTCTGTCCGGAAGCAAGGCCACGGCACATTTTTAATAATGTAAATTTAGCAAGATTGTGTACTTTATAAAAACAAAAAGATTAAACCTTATCGCTATATGAGGATGGAAAGTTCCCCTGTAAACAGACCACTTACAGAGCTTTTTTATATGTGGTAGCTTTACAGGGATAGTAAAGTCAGATTTTATGAACATCTGATAGTGTAGCTATTACAATAATAAACTAAGCAATATAAGTCCCATCTCTCAAACATTTATGGTTTGAGAGATATAGGAAGATAAAGTTCTCCCGTCCCTCCCCTTTCTCTGTGATGAGATGTAAAGCTGTCAGATGGAGATCCTGGTTGCGCAACCAGACAGAGGCTCTTCAGCAGAGCAGAAATAGCAGGATCTAGAAACAAATACACCAGGCACACTTTGTAGACTGTGCCAATGAAGTATTTGTTTCTAGATCCCGCTATTTCGGCTCTGCTGAAGAGCCTCCATCTGATCCTGGAACCAGGGTATCCTGCAATCGGCTTTACAGATCATCACTGAGAAAGGGGAGGGACGGGGGAGCTTTATCTTCCTATATCTCTCAAACCATAAATGTTTGAGATATGGGACTTATAGTATATCGCTTAGTTTATTATTGTAATAGCTACACTATCAGATGTTTATACTTTACTATCCCTTTAAGCATTCTTCAGACAGGAGAGATTTCTCTGCTTTTATTGAGTCTTAACCACTAAATTTTGCTGTACTTAGTGGTCAGGGATTGGTGAAAACATTTTAATTTATGGATTACCATTTGTCTTCAATTTCTTTATTGCAGTTTACTTCAACATATCTAATAATCATGCAGTAGCTCACTATATGTTTTTGCTTGTACACAGGTGACTGAATCACTTATTAAAGGGTAAATGTCAGGTTTTACTAAGCTGGATCCTGGCTTCATCAACAGGCCTGATCCCAGTGCAGTTTTAGCTGGCCTTTAACTTAGCTAGCTGAATTCAAGCAGGGAAACACTAATCTGGTTTAGAGAACATATGTCATTGTTGTATTTTTTAAAGTTGGACTATCACTCAAATTAAAGTCCCCTCACCCCCAAATCATGCACATAGCAATACTAGGGTTGCCACCTTTTCTTTAAAAAAATACCGGCCAAGGCATTCCCTCCATAGACTTAACATTGGAAAGAAGCCAATTTTTTACCGGTCTGCCGGTAAAATACCGGCTGGGTGGCAACCCTAAGCAATACTAGTATTATCCTGAATAAGTCCATCGTTATTTAGAAATCCAACTTGTTCCGAGACACACAGGCAGGCATCTTGCTGTACTGGCATCTTTGCGCCTGAGCCATCAGTCACTTCCTGTACCTTAAAGGGATAGTAATGTTTCATAATAAAAGCAGCTCGAATTAATCATCATATTATTTGGACTTTGGAGAGTGTTATATCAGTTCTGTCAGAGTTATAGTTCAAGAGTAATTCAATGATAAAGTATCCCCCTCCCACCCCTTTTACTGATGTAACACTGTTCACCTCAGAGCAGAAGGGAGGTGCCCAGGTAGACTGCAGAGAGGGACAATCTTCAATTAAGATAAGGGAGAAAAGCTGAAAAACTTGTCAAGGGGGGCAGGGCCTTCATTGTTCTCACAGTAAGAAGATTGTCCCCAGCTGTTATCTGTCTAGTCTTACAACCACATTCCACATCTGAGAAGAGATGGCTTACACTAGGTAAAAGGGGAGGGAGGGGGAAACTTTGCTTGTGAATATCTCTCAAACCATAAAGGTTTGAGAGATAAGACTTACATCGTTCTTCATGTTTTTTTAATGCCTACAAAATAAAATATAAAACGAAGTATTACTATCCCTTTAAGGTACAATGCACCTCCCCCTCACCAATCCTAGAGGAGACTGGGACGGACAATGCAGGCACACCAGTGTCTCTTCGGTAACATGTCTGCGCTGATGCCTGCTCGTGCGTCTCAGAACAAGTTGGATTTCACAATAATGCAGACTTATTCAGGATAATACTAGTACTGCTGTGCATATCGCTATGTGCATAATGATCTGGGTGGCTCTTTAATTTGAGTGATAGTCATGCTTTAATGTCAGGATGCGGATGCAGAGCCACTAGTACAGTGCACAGTGTGCTATATAACTCAATAAAATGGAGCAACTAGGGGCCAGACCACCACATGTAAATTCAAAGGACTGTTTTGCCAACTAACTCTCCTTGACTTTTCTGCCAATTTCGATAAAGTCTGATGCAGTATAATACAGTCTGATAAAGTCAACCATATATTATTGTGAAAATCTTTTTGCATTCCATGACACATACATTGGTCTTCATATCACCTTTCTAATCACTGAGTGCCTTCAACTATGGCACTACGTCCTCTTTTTTTTTTTTTTTTTCTCCTTTACTTTTTCCTGTTGTAGTAAGACTTATTTGTAAAACAAAAGAGGATGGGGGTTATGTACTAAGGTGTGATAAAATGGAGATGACTACTCCGATGATATTATTTCTCCAGTTATAACATTGGAGATCTTAGTGCATAGACTCCATAGAATAACACAGGAACTGGAGAATGATATCACTGGAGAAATTATCTCTACTTTATCACATCTTTATAACATCTTAGTGCAGTGGTTCTCAACTCCGGTCCTCGGGATCCAATAACAGGCCAGGACTTAGGGATTTCTCTGCTAGAGCACAGGTGTGGTGATCAGAGGCTCCTTCACATTGATTAACTCACCTGTGCTCTAACAAGGAAATCATCAAATCCTGGCCTGTTAGTGGGTCCTGAGGACAGGAGTTGAGAACCACTGTCTTAGTGCATAAACCCAGAGGTCTCCAACTTATTGTGAAGCATTGCACTGGAGATCACTCGAGTGGTTAAAAGCCCCATTTGTATAAATGGGAATTGGGGGGAATTTCTATTTGTCTCCGAAGGCACAGTTGGTTTGCTCCAGAATTACTCCTCATTTCTTTTGAACATAGGACCCAGTATATTAAAGGGATAGTAAGAAGATTGTCCCCTGCTGTTATCTGTCTAGTCTTACAACCAGATTCCACATCTGAGAAGAGATGGCTTACACTAGGTAAAAGGGGCAGGAGGGGAAACTTTGTTTGTGAATATCTCTCAAACTATAAAGGTCTGAGATATAAGACTTATATCGTTCTTCATGTTTTGTTAATGCCTACAAAATAAAATAAAGATAAAACAAAGTATTACCATCCCTTTAAAGCAGAACTATCACCCTATATAAAGACCCCCCCCACACACAATAATTAGACATATGGGGATTAGCTTCTTAACAGTGATATTATCAGGCACAAGTACCACTATCTGAAGCAATCCTTCTGTTTCTGAGACTGAAGGCCATGCTTCTTGCTTTAGAGCCGTCTGCACGCCTGCGCCGTCAGTCCCTTCCGGTGCCTTAAAGGGATAGTAATGTTTTGAAATAAAAGCAGCTACAATAAATCTTCACAGTATTTGGGCCATGGAGAGTGTTATTTCAATTCTGTCAGAGTTGTAGTTCAAGAGTAAATGAATGCTAAAGTATCCCCTTCCCACCCCTTTTATTGATGTAACACTGCTCACCACAGAACATAAAGGTGGTGTCCAGATGGCTTGCAAAGAGGGACAATCTTCAATTAACATAAGGGAAAAACCTGAAAAGTCTGTCAAGGGGGGCAGGGTTTTCATTGTTCTCACAGTAAGAAGATTGTCCCTTGCTGTGAGTTGTCTGGTCAAGTGACCGGATTCCACATCTGAGGGGAGGTGGCTTACACTAAGTAAAAGGGGTGGGAGGGAGATACTTTATCATTCAATTACTCTTGAACTACAGCTCTGACAGAATTGAAATAACACTCTCCATGGTCCAAATATAATGAAGATTAATTGGATTTGCTGTTTTTGTGAAATATTACTATCTCTTTAAGGAACCATGTAATGCCTCCTAGAGGAGACCAGGATGGAGAGAGCAGGAGCTCAGATGTCTCTAAGCCAAGATATCTGTGTGCAAGCCTGGCTGACAGTCTCAGAAGAAGAATGATTACTTCAGAAAGTGGTACTTGTTCCCGGTAATAGCACTGTTAAGAAGCTATTTGCCATATGCCTAATTATTGTGGGGGGACTCTATTTAGGGTGATAATTCCACTTTAAGCCCATTGCTCTTCTTTATCTGCATACCCCAGTGTATCATAGGTACAAAGAAGTAGAATGATTCTGGGGCAAACCTGAAGTATAGGGTACAAATAACACTTCCCAAAATCATCATTGACTTAAATGAGGCTTTTAACCTTAAAAAAATATATACAATATATATATGTTATATTTTATTATTATTATTTTTTTAACATAGGGATCTAAGGTTCAAACCTTCAGGGTTTTCAGTTATGCTCGTCCTCAAACAGGTAATGTGTTGCTCACCCTTCTGGCACTTAAAGGGTTAAAATAAGCACAATGATTAGTGTGTGTATATAGTAAAACAAACCTGTGAAACCCAGAGCCATCCTTGCCTCTTATATAAGGATTGCATCTGAGTTCTCCAAAAGAATCTTCAGTTTTAAATCGACCACTTCAACTGTCTCTGGTTGCTATGGTAACCCACCCCCAGCTTGGTGGCATGACAGTAACCACAAGAAGAATCGTTGTCACTTTATGAGAAGGCATGACATTACCATGGAAATGATTACCTCTTAGGTATAAATGTGCATTTCATGTTATTGCTCTGCTGTGCTAAGGAAAACCAACAACCCAAAATTCTACTCATCCAGCAGATATATATATATATAGGAAAAAGAACCGTAAAATCCAACTTGCATTTCTATGACACTGATATTTTAAGGAGAACTGAAGTCATTCTTGGTAAACCAACAACACCGTGGGGACACATAAGTATTCCCATTGATTTTAATGGGGCTTTTTAACATCTTGAATGCCAGAGAGGCCTTGTGTGTGTGTGTGTATATATACATATATATAGATAGATAGATGTCCCTTTAATAACAGATGATGTAAAAAGCACTGCTTTACAACGTGTTGCACAGCCTTCTGGTCCTTAAATGGCATTTATTATATAGAAAAAAAGAGGCGCTCCTAGTGTAATATCTTCAGGTCTAATAACCCTTTCCTTTAAAGGGATAGTAATACTTCGTTTTAACTTTATTTTATTTTGTAGGCATTAAAAAAACATGAAGAATGATATAAGTTTTATCTCTCAAACCTTTATGGTTTATGAGATATTCACAAGCAAAGTTCCCCTCCCCGCCTCTGTTTCCTAGTGTAAGCCATCTCTTCTCAGATGTGAGTCTGGTTGTATGACAGTACAGATAACAGAAGGGGACAATTTTCTTTGTATGAAAACAATGAAAGCCCTTCCCCCCTTGACAAGTTTTTCAGCTTTTTCCATTATCTTAATTGAAGATTGTCCCTCTCTGCAGTCTACCTGGGCATCTCCCTTCTGATCTGGTTGAACAGGGGGGGATACTTTGTTTGTGAATATCTCTTAAACCATAAAGGTTTCAGAGATAAGACTTATATCATTCTTCATGTTTTTTTAATGCCTACAAAATAAAATAAAGTTAAAATGAAGTATTACTATCCCTTTAATTCAAAATAATGGGTACTCACAATATAATGTATCCAGTAGAGCACATATGTGCACACTGGAAAATCAAGCGGTAGGGGTATTTATGACTGTCCCCAAGCAGTACACCAGGCTTCTTGATCAGTATTGTTATACTTGGCTGCTCCTCACATCCATCCAGCCGTAGCTTGGAAGCATATATAGAAGAAAAAGAGAACACACACATATATATATAGCCTGACAATTGGCTGGTTCTTTTTAATATTTTTATATTATGTAATAAAAATTTTTTTATGAAGACTTAGTTTGAAGCAGCTTGTGGATTTTTTTTTTCTTTTTACCTGTGGTACCTTAGGAGGATTAATCCTACAGACCTCTGGATGTTACTGGAGAGCCCTGAAATGGGACAGGCATAATTTCCCTGCAAGACAGTTTGCTGCTTTCTGACATATGCCATTTACCAGCCTCATAGAAATGTGAGTACCATTTCTATTGTCCTATTGACTATTGTATATAAGCTTTACAGGCACTATTGTGGCACCCTTTGTGTTCTCTTTTTCTTATATATTCTATAGACCAGGGGCAGCCAACTCTGCTGTAAACAGTGCATGTTTTTTTTAGAATATCCTAGCTTTAGTACAAATGAATCAATCAGTGGCTCACTCACTTTGATTCACCTGTACTGAAGCAGGATGATCCTGGAAACATGTACTGTTGGCACTTTCTGAGGACCTAGGTTGGCTACCCATGATGTATACTGTAACGGATCATAGTCCGTTACTGGAAGACATCCCTGGGAATACCTATGTACGAGCCTTATCATAGACTATGAGACTCTCTTCGACATTATGTGGATAGGCAGTTGTGGCAGAAAAGGACTCAATCCACAGAACTGCCTTGTGTTAGGAGCGTCGACCACTCTCGGAGTGTAGACTAGCGGAGAGAATGTATTCACTGTATTGTCGTGTCTGAGGTTTGCACATTCGTCAACAACCAGTTGCAGATCCCTGTCTCGGTGTTCGAATCGTCGAAACCGTGTCAAATGCTCAGTGGCGAGGACAGTAGGCAGTTGCCTGATTGGTCGAATCCCTGAGCAGGACATTTAAAGGTCTTCCATAGACTTAACATGGAGAAAAGTAGGCAGCTCAGGGATTGGTCCACAGGCGATTCCACAACATCTGTTTGGACGGGGTTGAAGTGGAATATTCAAACTAGTAGAGGACGTGCTTCAACCCCTGGCCATTGTCCCTTGAATGTGAATTTCAGTCCCTCAAGTCTTTGTCCAATGTTTTACTCCCGCCCAAACCTCTTTGTGAATTAATGCAATCCTGTCTGCTCTATTGTGTAAACCTGAGCCCACTGTTAATAGTCCTTTGTATTGAGTGTTGTGATTGTATTATTGACCTATTGTATCCACTGTGCCTGTATTATGACTATTGTACTATGATTGTATTAAGTCTCCTGCAATGGCCACGTCAACTGTATGTAAGCCCGAGTTATGTTTCAATAAAGTGAGTTACTTGTTGTGAAACTATGACAGAGTCTCTGCATGTCATTATTCCTGAGGTGGTCTAAAGAGTCCTCTCTGACTCCCATCCAGGAGAGGTATTCAGCGTGGACAACACTCTTTGTCCAGATATCTGTGACTCCAACTCGACACTTGGAGAGTTGCTGACTCAACTCCTGGGGGATTCGCCGACTTCGAGGACAGCTGGCAGTGACTCTGCTGGATTCTGTCAAGTCGACTTCCCGGACTGTCGACATCGACCCTGCTGGTCTTGTCGACTTTGACACACAGTTGACAACCTACGAATGGCAAGCTCGTAAGCTGTTGAGTGCTCCGGATAACATCCGACTGGTAGATTCGACACGGACCGGCCGACTCTGGGCAGGAGAGACCCAGAACGACGGCCCAAGGTTTCCCGGCCTCTTGGGCTTCCGTTACATATACTATTTATCTATATAATATTATATATATATATATATATATATATATATATATATATATATATATATATAATATGAGAGAGAGTAAATATTGCAAAATGAGCATTCATTTAGGTATAGCTGGTCATTTATTGTTGTTTAAAGGGATAGTAATACTTCATTTTAACTTTATTTTATTTTGTAGGCATTAAAAAAACATGAAGAATGATATAAGTCTTATCTCTCAATCCTTTATGGTTTAAGAGATATTCACAAGCAAAGTTTCCCCCTCCCGCCCCTTTTTCCTAGTGTAAGCCATCTCTTCTCAGATGTGAATCTGGTTGTAAGACCAGACAGATAACAGAAGGGGACATTCTTCTTTGTATGAAAACAATGAAAGCCCTTCCCCCCTTGACAAGTTTTTCAGCTTTTTCCCTTATCTTAATTGAATATTGCCCCTCTCTGCAGTCTACCTGGGCACCTCCCTTCTGATCTGGTTGAACGGGGGGGGGATACTTTGCTTGTGAATATCTCTTAAACCATAAAGGTTTTAGAGATAAGACTTATATCATTCTTCGTGTTTTTTTAATGCCTACAAAATAAAATAAAGATAAAACGAACTATTACTATCCCTTTAAAAGACAATTACTCTGTTTTATGAAGTCTACTGCTATGGGAGGAGCTCCAAAATGGAACCCATCAGCAATTTTGTGGGTCATAAAACTAACCCCCTCAGCTGAAAAGCAGCCCATAAGTACAATGCTTTCAGCCACAAACATCTTAGGTTGTGTGTGCAGCCCCAATAGACCCTCTGTGTGTTGGTTTCAATGGTCTGTGGGGACTGTGTCTTGCAGGGCAACAAGACTTCAGTGTTGGGACCAGTGAGGAAGCCCTGTTGGTCCCCATTCTTCTCCCTCATCTGAAATCTGGGGCTCACAATGTAGCCTCCGGCTTCAACAGCAGGTCTGATCCCAGGTGAGTAGATCTGCTGACATGGCACTATCCAGGTGATAGTTGCCCTTTAAGGCAGCTTTCACACAGGTGACACCAACATAGCAATGCAGAGTTGGATCTGGACTATTGTGCTTTTCACATGGGTGACTATTCCCCAGTGTGATCGTACCAACGTCTAGCGCATAGCAACTTTTCTGCTTTCCCTCAGGAATGCAGTAAGGGTGCATAAAATAATGTATCCATGGCCTATGGGGCTGCTGACATACTCACTGCAACTCCCAATGAACAGCTGATCAAGGTGGGCACCAATCACCACCAACCAGTCATTAGACATGCCTTCCCTGTGTCCAAAACAGAGGTGGAACACAGAAGAGGGATGAGTGAAGTAACACGGGTGAAAGAACTGTTGCAGGGAGCTACAAAAGATGCCTTAGAAAGAGACCTGCAAATGAATGTTGTGCAATAGCAGGATTAATTAGAAGTTTTACCTATTCTGTATTACTAGTTCTTTATTCTACAAACACGTATGCAGAGCTAAGATGGAATACACGATCACATCTATTATTTCTGTAGTCCATTCATCAATACAATGGAACACATATTTTTTTTCTTGTTTAAACGCCCCTGTGTTTAAAGGAGAATAAAAAGAGGATTAGTATTTATATTCTAATCTACTATTAGTGTGTTCCTAATGCACAAAATTCCTTTGCAGTAACAATGAACCTCCCATTCAGATGGTCCAATATGTGAATTAAAAATGGGAATATAATGTGATGTCAAGGCTAGAACAGAAAGTGGATGTATACTGATATTTTTAGTGCTAAGCCTGTCTACACATATTTGCCAAGATACTTTCTCTGGAAATGTCCTCAGCATGCTGCTGCTTGCACTGAAGGGAGGGAGTGGGGAACAATATGTGCTTTTTGGGGGATTTCTCTTCTCTGCCCCTTGTTTTATGATGAGCACTAATAAGTCACAGAGTAAAATGGACTAAATTCCACATTAAAGGAAAGGCTTTGGGACTTACTTGCATACCTCCCAAGTGTCCCTCTTCAGGAGGGACAGTCCCTCTTTTAGACCCAAATACCTCTGTCCCTCTTTCCCACCCTGATGTCCCTCTTTTTAGGAGATCAGATTACTTGGTGTGTATATAAGTGTATCACATTGCTCTACAGCAATACATGCGTTTATAAATTAGTCTGTGTAAATAAAATAATTTGGTCTTGTTAGAAGTCATTTATTAGGTTACACAAGGAGGTGTAAATAGGTCATGAAATAGCCTAAAAAATCTCGTTAAAGTCCTGCCCACCTGCCACACCCCCAGCAATACTCCTTAAAACACAAGTGTCCCTCCTTGGAAATTTTAAATGTTGGGAGTTATGTGCTTGCATTGAAGTCTTAAAGGAACAATAAGCCCTAGTTCTATTCTACTGCAAAAGACTGCCTATGTGTTCCTGACTACTGCTTAAATGATGATCTGGTAGCTCATTTGTTAATACTTACCTAATCACTCACACTTATTCTTGCAGGGTCAGGAGAATGATTTGTCAACTTCCTGCTTGATCAGTAACTCTTTCATATGAGGTCTGAGAAGGACACAGTTCCTTACTACTTAGACATGATATTACCACTGTGATTGCGCACAGCCAAAATACCAGTTCTGAATGATAGGCAAGTAGAACTAGTGTGCATTCTAGTATGCACATACACTCTATTACACAACACAAAGTGCGGCAGCAGCATAACTTAGAATCGCATCAAAGCAAAAGATCTTCACTGGCTGATAGTATCCCAAATACAATGTAACAGTCTGGAAGTATTATTTATATAAATATTTACACACATAAAGTAGGATTATCAATTAGTGAGAAAATGTGCCAGTCAAGAGGTGAAATGTTAACAACCAGTGTTAAACATAGAGACTAATGGATTTTATAATATTTGAAGACAATTGGACTAATTAAAATGATATATATCTACTGCAGAAATGAAAAGGCTTCCTTTTGGGAGGTGATATCTCTGCATGGATAGAGATTACATGATAGATGGCAGAGTGTTGTAAATGGAACCTTTTCAAGTTGTAAGTACAGTACTACATGATTTAGTCCTGGGCCCAGTGCTTTTTAATTTGGTTATTAAAGGGGATCTATCACCACAATACAAATGTGTTTTAAACGTTAGATTATCTAGCAATTAGGTGGATTTCTGCAATAATTTATTTTTTAAAATCCTATTTTGCAGAAAATTAATGTTTAAAGACTGTACTTCCGGATAGACTGTGGGTACAGCTCTATACCCACAGTCTGTAACTCTGCCTCCGCTCCCCTCCCTCTAGGAGGGGTTTAATACAGATAAATGCAAAGTTACACATTTGGGATGTAAGAACAAACATGCTACATATACACTAAATCGGAAACTACTTGGAAAATCAAATTTAGGAGCACCGACAACAGACTTCACAGAAGTGTTCAGTGTTGTCAGAAGCTACAAGAGCTAATAGAGTACTATCATGTATGAAAATGGGTAGAGATATATGGGATGGGAATATAATTCTAGCTGTATATAAATCCTTGGTAAGGCTTCATCTAGAATATGATGTACAGTTTTTAGCAGAAGTTCTTAAAAAAGACATTACTGAATTAGAAAAAGTGTAGAGATGTGCAATAAAACTGATAAAGAGATTGGAGGATCTGAATTATAAAAAGAATCTAGCCAAACTGGGTATGCTTACATTAAAGAAGACATATCTAAGGGATGATATGATTACTGTTTAGGAATATATTTGAGATCAATACTAAGAGCTCTCTGAGGAGCTATGTACTCAAAAAGAAGAACAAAATACAAGAGGTCATCAATTAAGACTGAAGGAAATGTGCTTTTAACTAAAACAAAGGCAGGGATTTATTACAGGAAGTGCAGTAAAGTTGTGGAATTCTTTGCCTCAGAACGCTTGTTCACAGATATTGTATTTGCTTTCAAACACTTAGACTGTAAGCTCTGAGGGACAGGGACATCCTATCCTAATGTATGCTCACCTAGAGTTCCCCTTATAATAATTGTCTTGATGCACTTATTGTATCCCCTCTACACTAAATGCAAACGGTAAAGTGCTAAGTATATGTGTGTGTGTGTGTGTATATGTATATGTGTATATATATATATATATATATATATATATATATATATATATATATATATATATATATATATTGTTTTTATTAATTTATGGGATTGAGGTCTGGAGACTAGGCAAGCCAGGTCATTAGACTGAGTTGTCCTTCACTTTCCAGACAGTACCTGCACAAAACTGAGGTGTGTTTCAGATCATTATCTTGCTGAAGCATGATGGATTGCACACCTAGCCTTAAATCTGATAGAACGGCATGCCTCTGAAGTACTCTGTGCTACTTGGGCTTGCCGTCGACATGGTAAAAATCACCAACTCTGTCATCAGCAATCTAACTCCAGACCATGATTGTGCTTCCTCCATGCCTGACAGTTGGAACCACACATGTAGAACTCATGCACTGGCCCTCTTTGCAACTTGGCAGTGACTTCTCAAATGTCCAGTTTATGAGTTCTTTTAGTGCAGGCAAGTCTCTCCTTATTCTGCACTTATTCAGCAATTCTTCCAGTTAGGCCAGCTTCATATAATATTCCCTGAACAATTGGTGCTGAAACATCTGTACTTCTAGTAGGGTTTAGCTGATCTTTATTGCATTTATATGAGCTTTATTTCAGGGTCAGTTAATCACCAGTTTTGAGACTTGTGACTCAAATGAACTAGTTCTCTGATTCTGAGATCATTCTTGGACTGCCTTCCCTTTTTCAGTCCTCGTGAGTGTCAGTTTCTTCAAATCATTTGATCATCTTGGCCACAGCATTTACAGATACTTGCAAAGTTCTTGAAATATGTCTTAAAGACTGACACACATTTCTTAATGTTACAGGCTGTATTGTTTCTTTGCCATTTTCTGCTCCCTTACATTCAGGAATACTAGCCTTGCGACTATGCTACCTATATTTATAGCCCTGAACCCTTACCAGTTAACAATAATTGGTGACTAACGGTTACTAGGTAACATGCTAGTTAAAGGGACAGTAATGTCCCTTAAAAAGTTATTCTTGTTTTGTAGACATTTAAAAAATGAATTGTTTGGCACCAGTCCTATCTCTCAAACCTTTATGGTTTGAGAGATATTAGCTGCCAAAATTCCCTCTCTCCTGCTGTCAGCTTTACAGGAGCAGGAGATTCAAATCATGCGACTCGAGGAGGCTCTTCAGCAGAGCCGAAATTGCATTATTTAAAAAGAACTACTTCATGGAAACGGTCTACAAAGTGTGTTCAAACCAGGCACACTTTGTAGACCTTTCCAACTAAGTAATTCTTTTTAAATAATGAGATTTCGGCTCTGCTGCAGAGCCGCCGGCTGGTCCTCGGACTGGGATCTCCTTCTGTTAGTTAGACGCTGACATCAGGAGAAGGGGAGGAAGGGGGAGAACTTTAAACGCAAATATCTCTCAAACCATAACATTTTGAGAGATAGGATTGGTGCCAAATAATTTATTTTTTAAATGTCTACAAAACAAGCATATTTTTTTAAGGGACAATAATGTCCCTTTAACTCAGAGAACATCTAAAAAGAACACTTTTTTATATTTAGGCTAACACTGTGCTGTACACGTTACAGACTTTTTCCACTGACTTGGCTTTCAGACTGAAATCCCTTTGCTTAGGGTGACCATTTAATTTTCATTTAAAAATTAATTTTTTAATGCAATTCACTTGTGATTAGCAGCTTATGTAAGTACATTATAAGTACCTTATAGTGAAATATTGAGATTAAAGGGGATGTATCACCTCTATACATGTTAGCCTGAATAGTTACATTACATAGTGAATATGTGTAAAAGTTTATTAATTTATTTCTTTTAAAGCTCTAGTTGATCTAAATTGATGTAATAAATGCTGCCCTGCACCTGCTTTCGCATAGACTGTGGTTACCTGCTCTGTAACCACAGTCTATCACTCTGCCAACATATTGATTGAGATCTATCCTCATTGTGTACTGTCAAAACTAAGACTGCAGTGATAATGGGAGAAAGAGAGAAAGCAACTGCTGAAAGCTTCTTCGCACTCACTACATTTTTTTTGTAGAAAGTGACAGATAGGGATATATAAATATTTGACTGATAGGTGACAGAAATAGAGACCCAATGCTAGCTGTAACACGACATGCAAACAGTTCTGTTGTTCACTTTACTTTTAAAATCTACACTACTTTTATAATGTCCAGGAAACATGTACTAGAGGCAGGCGTAGAGAGAAAGGAGTAGGAGTAGTGCAGTGAGTGGGACGTCTTAGTAAAGTGATGATCCAAAAACTATCTGCAGCTATGGTTGCTGCAGTATGTGCCATAAATCATGATGATCCTTCTCATCCTGAGTAGGCTGTTTGTGAAAGTGACATAAAAAGGTCCACCACCACCAGTAGTATTAAGGAACCCACAGAAAACGATGTCACCTTCTGGTGTTGATGGCATAGTGAAGGAGGGTGTAGAAGTTGAACCAACTGCTGCATTTGAGAGTGAGAACATAACACCAGTCTTCAAAGTGGTCAGGCAAGTTCTGAAAGTCCCTCTAAGGGGAAAAGTAAAGAAAATTTTTGAGGAAGAGGAATATGAATGCAGTGAGTAAGAAGCATTGGGTAATGCAGATGATGACCTATTTACCCATGATCATGTTGAGATAGAATATATCCCTCCAGCACCTTGCTTCTTCTGATACAGATAAAGCTGAAAATGAGAGCGATGATGATATGGCCATAACATTACCTGAAAGAAAAGGCTCAATCTTCCACCACTGAAAAGGAGAACTATGCTTGCTTATAAACTGTTTGAGTGATCAACTGGAAAGCCTGACTCTGGACAAGTAGATATGCCTAAAACTACGCAATCATCCTTTCAGTCACCAGAAGCATAGTCAGTGATTCCAAGTCCAGCCCCTACCTAGCCACACACACCACTGTTGAGTAATCAGCAACACAGGTCATTAACATCCACAACCAGAGCTATGGGGGGTGGTTCTGCTTCTGCTGGAAGTGCAGCATCACTGACACCTACTAATAGTACAATTGCAACATTTAGCTCCAGTAGTAGTATACCCTCAGGAGTACCTCAGTCTATGAAGTCTACAGTATGGAGATACTTCAAGGGATAGTAATACTTAAAATGTAAAAAAAAAATATGTTGTAGGGTTTATCCCCCTGAGTAAAACAAGAGTACTCCCACTGCTGAAATGTGTTTCATTCAAAAGTTATTAATTTTCAAAGTTGAATTTTTAGGTGCAATATCACAGTGGCCTGAAATTGTACAGTGGCACTGTTGTTACACGATCCTATGGACAACTCTGGTCCCGGGACCATAAATCTCCATAGGATGGTGTAGCAACAGCGCCACTGTACAATTTCAGGCCACTGTGATATTGCACCTAAAAAATTCAACTTTGAAAATTAATAACTTTTGAATGAAACAATTTTCAGCAGTGGGAGTACACTTGTTTTACTCAGGGGGATAAACCCTACAACATGTTTTTTTTACATTTTAAGTATTACTATCCCTTTCACTCACAGTCCAAAGGTTAAACATGTTGTCTTTGGTGTAGTTTTGTGCTTCTGGAACACCTTACATTGTGTCATCTGTACCAGTTGGGTGCCATTCTTTTATTGAAGGTGCAGTAGTTAAAGATTACAGTAATAAAATTCCATGTTTTTGAACCGTATGTGTGTCTTTGAAAGGGTAGAAATGAACACAGGTAATTTCAAAAAAGAAAAGGGGCAAGTGTAGGTTACTGCTACCAGTATCACAAATTATATGTCAACCCATACAGAGCCATATAGTGCCAATGGAAATATTTGTGCACAGTAGCCAAGGGGTAGAAAGGCATACAACCCCTCATTTAATACTTTTCAATATGCACACTCAGGGTTAATTTATATGTTCAGTCTTTATAGGAGACATCTGAGTTCCACCTTGATACAACCCTCACTGGTATAGATTTCTTACATAACAGTATAAGCCAGTGAAACAAGTGGGCCGTTCTGCTCCTCCCACTACACCTGGAAGTTTGGTGAGTGGCAAGCTGAGGGGGGAGGAAGAAAGGCAGTGTTTGCCTTCTTGGATGCCAGTATTGATCGCCTATTACACTGAGATTGGTGATCAATAATGGGGGGCATCAGTAAGGTCCTGCTACCTCCATAACAAGGTCTGATTTTTTTCCTCTTCAAACTGGGGATGGGAGTGTGGGAGATTGCCAGGCAGTATGCCATCTGGACATGGCAAAACAGGAATAATTGCCAAACTGTTTGGCATACTGGCCTGTGACTTTTGGGCTGCTATATTTTATTTTATATATATATATTATGTGCCAGATCGGATCAGTACATTTTCCTTATTGAGTTTGCCATCACTACTTTGTACAGACAGTAGAGCACAAAATATATTCACCTGTAATTCACTCTCTAATACACACACATATGGGTGCTTTGCACCCGCTGCATTCACTCCCATACACACATATTAGGGCACATATTACAAATGTATAATTTTTTAGGCATAATTCTAGATTTCTGGAGTCTTCACATTGCATAATATAATGGGATTTTATACTAAATTTGTATAAATCTACACCAGAGCACAGCAATCATAATGTAACAATTGTGCAACATTTTATACGTTTAACAAGTTAAACAAAAAATGTAAAGCCACTTTTAATGTAATTCAAACAAATGTCTCAAGAACTCCAAAAAATACTAATATTCAACATGATTAAATACATGTGTGTGCCATCGTGTGGTGATGCTGGACTGCACACTGTTACAGCACATTTTATGCATATGGGAAGATGGGCATCATAATCTCCTTTGTGTTGAAGCAACAGAATGAACGCGGATTGCTTTATGTTATGTTAAAACATACTGACATTCAAGGAACTTTCTAGATGCTGATGGACTAAATTACATTTACAACAAAAAGAATCGCAGAAATCATTTATTTAATACTTGTCCACCCAAGCATGCTCGTTAATACTACCAAGCAGGAGACAGTAAATCAATATGGGGTGATGGAGAGAGGAAGAAATATTATTGTATACACTAATGCCCGATAAACATGCTCCTTTTTGAAAGAAAAAGAAAAAAAAAAGAAACATTAAGGCTTTGACTGCCAGAGAGGTATCAATGCATTAGATATGTCTCTGGCACTCAAAGGGTTTAGTGAAATCCAATATACAAAGCATGAAGTTATGTAATGAAAAACACATGGGTATATGAAATAAGTTCATCATAGTCACTTCTCAAACATGACCTCATGCAGAAGAGGATGGATGACTGCATGTCTGTCTGACGTAACCAGGTATATGTTTATTGATGTTCGTTCTACATACACATACAGACAAGATTAACCCTGCAGGAGTCAGAGGGGTGTGATCCATCGGGGTGTGCAAAGCAGAGTTTGAGCACAGCTCTTGTACGTAAATAGTTAATCATTTAGAAGTGGAAGCGATCATTTAATGGATCACATTTTCATTTAAACCTTTGAGTGCCAGACCCGCCTCTTTGGCACTCAATGGGTTAACTCATACAGTGAAGCTATATGATGGTTTATTACCTTGCTGATCTCAGTACATCATTGTGTAGGCTCCATGGACAGTGTAATCTGGAGGCACTTGGCTTGTTATCCAGCAGCCCCCATATCGATCCATATCTTGACAGCTTGTGGACAGAGCAGAGAAGCTTGATGGAGAGCGAGATCTGGATGTTGGATGTTTTTGGAAGGTAGGAGTGTCACCCTGTGGTAGAAGAACAGATCCACCTCAGCAAATCCACCCCCTACTCTGGCTGTGATGCATGACAGCAGTAAATGGATCCTCCCCAGCCCATCCGCTGCTCCAGGGATTACTACACCAACGTGCTGCTAATGACAAACTGTGGAATCGTCACCTAGTCTTTGTCTTTCTAGCTCTGAACAATGCAGGGGGAGTGAGAGCAGCTCTGGATCAGGATTGCAGGTCTGCCTTGTTCCAGAGGTTCCCAGCCTCTCACACTGACTGATGCATGCCTATGCTAAGAAGGGATTATGGGGCTGGATCATGCAAATACTATGATTTCTACAATGATTGCAAAATGAAAGCTGCAGTGTGGTGTAGATGGTGAAAGGAACATGCTTGATTCAGTAAAGTAAATAGAGGTGCGTTTTTACAACCATTAGGGTAAAAAAGGGGGAGGGGTGAAGGGAGTGCAGAAAAACAACCTGTCCACCCACTTCTTACAAACTATCCCCAGCTTTCCTGCCTTTATCACAGGAGCTGCAGGGAGAGCTGGTGAGGTCACGAGAGGAGGAGAAAGGAGAATTGCTTGCTTGATTCAGCACAAGCTCTTATGTGAGTGCTGCATTAGCTCCAGCTAGTCCCAGGCAGCCACAGCCTGATACATGCCATTTGTAATTGTGAAATAGCATGAAGCAAACAGCAATAACAAATGGAGGCAGACACAGAGCATAAAGCAATCACGTTTATTGAGACACACATATAAGGGTCAGATGCCCAAAAGAAATGTGGGCAAACTGTCTGCACTATAGTAGGCAAATACAGATTCCCATTGATGTAAATTGACTTTTTCCACCCCTTGAATTCTAACAATCAATAGGTTTAAAGCTCCATAAAGTATTAACCCTTTAAAAGCCAGTGGTTTGTTTTACACACCCCTCTGGCTCTTAAAGGGTTAAAGGCACTATACAAATGTTTTATGAAAATCTATGTTATAGGACTTATCCTGCTGAGTAGGTGTTATAATGGTTCAAGACTGTTATACCCACTGGACAGAGATCCAGGGAAAGTGCAAACAGACAGGAAGTGACTCTTTGAAATAACACACAGTGGAGAACTGTTGTCAGTGACTCACTTCTCCAACAGAATGCAACAGAAGGACTATCTGAAATCTGGCCCCTGGGGGCAATGTTAATGTAAAAAAAAAAACAATTTAAACTCCAGGACATAAAAACAATACAAATCTCAACATATTCCTTCTGGTAAAACATTTTCTAAATAAAAACGAAAATAACGGAGGAAAAATGCATTTTCCAGCACTGGAAGCCTTGTTTTTGTCAGTAGGAAAAGCCCTATAATGTGTGTGTGTTTTTGTTAAAGTTTACTGTTCCTTTAAAGACAACAAACTAAAAGAGCAATTCTGGAGCAAATCCCCACCATACAGAAAAAATAAAATGTTCCATTGTTATAAGCTGGGTTTTAACCATTAAATGTTTCCCACACATTGTGAAGCAATCCATTGGTGACCTATCTAGCATCCAAGGGGTTACCTTTTGGAGCATTGGGAATTCGGAGTATTTTTATTTTAACTATCTTTTGCTGTTGGCTTGCTCCAAAATTCCTCTTCTTTTGTTTATTGGATAAGGCCCTATGTGTACAACACACAGCTATAGGAATGGGGATAAAGCTGATAGCTTGGCATACTCTCCAACTGTAGCAGGTACAATATATTTTTTACTTTTGCACCTTATAAAATATTGATGTGAGTATAAGACTGCAATTCCACACAAGAACTGGATCTGAAACCAGCCTACACATGCCTAATGTCTATGTACAAAGTTACATACACCCCAAATCTTCTCCTTAAAGTGTTAATAATGTCCCAATATAAATAGACTTTATTTTGTAGAGCTTCAATAGTTGAATATAATGCAAAAAAAACTTATCTCTCAAACCGCTATGGTTTGAGAGATATTGGCATTCAAACTTTGATGTGTCCTGCTGTAAAACTGTCAGCAGGAGATCCGTGTCGGCCAACACGGAGGCTCTGCAGCAGAGCCGCAATCGTGTTTTTTAAACAGAATGACTTCCTTGGAATGGTCTAAAAAGTGTGCTTGTAAACCAGGCACACTTTTTAGACCATTCCAAGGAAGTCATTCGTTTTAAATAACACGATTGCGGCTCTGCTGCAGAGCCGCCGTGTCGTCCTACATGGATATGCAGCTGACCGCTTTACAGCTGACATCAGGAAACATCAGTCTTTGAATGCACCGCTATGGATTGAGAGATATGTTTTTTGCATTCAGTTCTGCTTATTAAGCATACTGATAGGTGAATTTAGATTGTGAGCCCCAATGGGGACAGGAACCAATATGAGTGTAAAGCTCTGCGGAATCTGTGTGCGCTATATAAATAAAGGATTATTATTAAGCTCTACACAATGCAAACAAGTTTTAGTTGGACATTACTAACCCTTTAAGACACTCTGCCCATTGGTGTTCCTTCCCTGTCACTTCCACCCACTCCCTGTCCATTCCTCCGCCTTCCCCAGCCTATTGCCTATAGTTTTAACATGTTTCTTAAGCCCTGCCCCGAGTTGTGATTAAACCCCACCCCCTTTTGGCACAAATTGCATCATTTGTCACCCTCGCTGGCACCACAGGCCACCCCTTTTGGGGAGACCAGAAGAAAAAGTTCCCAGGTATGGCAATTGCACGCCCCTTTTCAAGAGGCAGAACAAGCCTCACCATATCTGAGCCTTCACTGGATAATCCCCAGTGTCAGTATCTTTCGAATGATCCACCTCCACCCCTCCAGTTTCTCAATAACTCTTCCAGTCACACCGTCCTCCTTGTAGTCTGCAACTGGCCATCTATCTAGGGTCAAGTAAGACCTAATATATGGGAACTAAGGTAGAATAATCATGGGGCTTGGGAGGAATAATACCAGAATATAGGCTAGATATATAGCTTTATATAGATAGATATCGCTTGTGATTAATGTTCCATATTTCATATTTTCAGTGGTATCAATTCATATGTGAAATCTGATTTTACACCAGTAGGTTGGTTTGACTTCACTTTAGGATCTGCTCATATGGTTATATTTTTCTAGCAATGGTTTTGTTGCATAGAATCTCATTCTCGGTTCAGACTTGCTTTGATCAGTCGTGATGTGGCACTGTATATTTATTAATGATGTATGGGAATGTTCTCCAATCTCCACTGGAAGATAATCAACAGAAAGCAGGGCCCTCCACCTACTGCAGGAATTCCTGAAACAAGGACTTTCTCGCTGACATTTTCCACCCTGGGAACTTAGAGGAGTCAGTAAGTGTGTGCACTAGAAGTAAATGTTAAGTGAGGAAAATGAATCAAGCTGCTGGAAGAGCAGCATATCAAACATACTGCTTTTCACATTGACCACTGATGGAAACCTACAGATATTCCTCAATTATTGATCATATTTCACTACCTTCTGTATGGGAAGCAGGGAAATATGATGAAAACATGGGACAAATGCTGCCATTCCATCGATGCAAACACATACTACACATGTATATGTATGTACATAGTCTAAAATTGGCGGGTGAAATTGTCAGATCTATCTAACCCGCACTCATGGATGAATAGTAGGCAAATGTCTAGTTTATTATGCCATTTCTCACTTGTTGAATTTCACCCTAATTATTGTATTCCCACTTTCATTTGATAATCATTTTAAAGCTGTGATCCTATAAAAACCTCACTGTTTAATGTGCAGCAATTAAACATAGCCCAAAAAATTGGAAGATATCAAGAGAGATACCTTCAGATAAATAAACAGAAAAACAAAAAGAAACAATATATAATATAAAATAAATAATAAATATCACCCAGTAAAACACAGTTTCAGAAGATGTTTCCCACACAAGCACCCGTGTATCTATTAATCTAATCTACTGTGTTCACAGATAAGTGCTATTATAGATCACATGTTCAAGTCTCCATTTAATTCCTGGCATCTTACAATAGGCATTAATACTCTGATGAAAAAACGTAACTCATTGACTTGACAAAATTCAGCAGAATAATGTAAGTAGCGGATCATATTGTGAAAATAAATCTTCAAGAAACATATTATTGAAGAAAAAAAGAAATATATGCCAGAATTCTTCTTTATAAAAGACACATATCATTTAGCAAGTCCTTCTGTTAAGCAGTATTTAAGTATGCAAATGGTGGAAACTAATATTTGACTTTCTTATTGTTTTTGCAAAACTGATTGTAAGCAATAGAAGACTTAAAGGTATGCACACCTGCAATTAATCTGGAGCTGCATTGTGAACTTGGACACAGCAATAGGGGAGTAGAATTTGGGTCTAAAAAGAGAAGCTTGATGCTCCCCCTCTTTTATGTATACTACACTGTGCGGGACAACCTCCTGTCCGACACAACAGATCCATGGCTGATGTGCACTCAAACATGGGGGTGATGTACTAAAGTGTGATAAAGAGGAGATTACTTCTCTAATGATATCACTTCTCCATTTTCTATGTTATTCTGTGGAGCCTATGCACTAACATTCTCCCACCTGAAAAATCTTAATGCATGGGTTCCATATAATAACATAGAAGCTGGAAAAATGTTCTCACTGGAAAAGACATCTCTGCATTATCACATCTTTATCAACCCTTAGTGAATCTCCCTTCTGGAGTTTGTGGCTTAAAGCCACAGACTTCAGGGAGGTTATGCACTAAAGTGAGATAAACAGGTGATATAGAGGAAAATGCTTCTCCAGTGTGATAAACTCTCCAAATCCTATGTTAGTCTATGGAGCCTATGCACTAAGATCCCTGAGGTTGGGGAAATGTTTGTGCATTGGACCCATAGAATAACATGGGAACTAGAGAATTTATCATGCTGGAAAAGTTATCTCCACTTTTTCACCACTTCATCACCTCTTAGTGCATTTACCATTTGCATTACAGCTGAAGGTGCCTGTTTTCTGCTTCCAAGAACGACTGACAAGAGCCATTTTGAAGCTGCATAGACCTGCCATTGTTTTTTTTCTTAAAGGGATAATAATTGTCCCCCTACTGCCCCTTTTATCTGTTGTAAGCCGACTCCCCTTAGATGTGTAATCCAGTCATTGGACCGGACAGATCGCAGCAAGGGACAATCTTCTGGCTATGAGTATAAGGAAAACCCTACTTGACGAAGGAGGGCAGGTTTTTCCTTATTCTCACAGACGATTGTTCCTCGTTGTGATCCATCCAGACGGTCTTGCTGCAATGAGGAGAGCAGCAATACATAGGGAAAAAGGGACAGAAGGAGGACACTTTATAATTCAATTACTCTTGGACTACTGCAGAATGGTAATAATGCTCTATGAGGTCCAAAACTTATGAAGATTAATCGGAGCTGCATTTATGTTGAAACATTACTAACACTTTAAGTCTGTTAACATCGAATCAGAATTAGTAAATCATGATGATTGGCCTTTGAAGGTATAGTATCACATAATATGACAACATATATATTCAAGGGTTTGTTACCTATCTGATTAAAACAAGGGAACACTTACACTGCAGGAAGATGTTTTATCCAAAAAAAAATGCAGCTCAAACATACATTTATCTGAGTGCAATATTTCCATGACCTGCAATTTAGCAGTGGTGCTGTTTCTACAGCAGCCTATGGAGTAACAGCACCACTATAAAATTTAAAGGAATAGTAACACTTAATATGAATATATATATATATATATATATATATATGTATATATATATATATATATATATATTGTAGGGTTTACCCTCCTGAGTAAAACAAGGGTGCTCTCACTTTTGAGAGGTATTTTATTCAAAAGTTATTACAGCTCAAACTTGTATTTCTTAGGTACAGTATCTCAATGCCTGAAATTTTACGGTGGTGCTGTTGCCACACCATCCTATGGAAGTTTATGGTCAACTGCCCAGATCAGTCCAAAGGATGGTGTAGCAAAAGCGCCACTGTGCAATGTCAGGCCATTAAGATATTGCACCTAAAAAAAAAATCAAATTTGAACTGCAATAACTTTTGAATAAAACAATTCTCAGCAGTGGGAGTACTCTTGTTTTACTCAGGAGGGTAAATCCTCCAATATATATTTTTACATAATGAATATGACTATCCCTTTAAGAAAATGGAGGTACTGTTCTCAAAAATGCAAGTTTGAGCAGTAGGAGTTCCCTTTTTATACTAAGTAAGTTAAACCCTGCAATATATTCTGTATATATTGTCCATATTAATAGATACACTGTATTTCAAGCTAGTGAGGCTAATGTACTAACAGGACATGGAGTAATTATTGCACAAACCAGCTGAAGTATAGGGGACAAATAAACATTTTCAGTGATTTAATTTGGATTTTAACCTCTTAATGCTACAGTGCATTCATTCACGATGCATTGGAAACCTCTCTAGCATTCAAGGGGTAAAAAGCCCCTTTGTGGTCTTTTTTTTTTAGTTTGTTCCCTATGGTGTATTTAGTTTGCTCCAGAATGACTCCAGTTATTCTTAGTACATCAGCCTCAATTAATTATTTGTGCAAAGCGCTGGGAACAAGAAGTCATCCATTAAGACTAGAGGAAAGGCATTTTTGATTTAAACAAAGCCAGGGGGGATTTACAGTAAGGGAGGTAAAGCTATGGAATTATTTGCCTCAGGGTGTTGTGCTTGCAGATACTGTAACTGCTTTCAAAAATGCAATGGATGCCTATCTAGCGCAGAACAGAACAATACTGCAAATTATGACAGATGACCTCAATGCAGATAGGATGTTGATCCAGGGAACGATCTGACTGCCATTTGGAGTCAGGAAGGAGTTTTTTACCCACCTGGGGCTAAATTGGAAATGGCTTCAATGGAGGTATATTACCTTCCACTGGATTAACAGGGATGTTTAGGCATGGGCTGAACTTGATGAAGACGTCTTTTTTTCAGCCTCATCAACTGTTACTACGTATGTAACTACGTTACTATTTTTATTTAGGAACCATTTTGCAATAACCTCACATGCTCTTATTTAAGCTTTTGATTATTAATCCCTGTGGCAACTGGCATGACTGATTCATTCTTCATTTAGATTTAATATCGATTTTGCTTAGCCTTTCATCTCAAAACATTTCAGCAAGAGAGAACATTTTAAAGAGAACATCTGGTATTAAGATGAAATGTACAAATACTTTAGTAATTACATGAAATTAATCCATTTTTATAATAATTTCATAATTTATTTATGTTGCAATTTACATGTTTTCCATGGACAATCATTTCTGTTGAAACATTTTAACTCTTTGGGTGGCAAAGAGGGATCCAGATACCCCCTGGCACTCAATGGGTTAAAGTAGTTTAGCTGTTTTGATATTAGAGAGAGATATATTGGACTGAATGTATGAATTTGCCTACCCTTGACCTTGGCCTTAGCACACATTTTATGTGGGTGTGGGTTGAGCTTGGCTAGGTTAGTCCACTTAATGTGTGCTATTAATATGTCAGGTGGTTTTATTATTATTGTTTATGGCTTGATGTATGTACTTGTAGGATATGGTAGCTGTACCTCATCACTGAAAGGGACCCCTGAGCAGTAAGAGCACTGTTATACATATTATCTTAACCTCCAAGTAGCTGGCAGTTGACCACAACAGTGCTTTTTTTACATTTTTTTAATTGCCTAATGAATTCATGGGTCCCCGAACGGCATGCAGCCATGCGGGGACCCCTGAATTCCATGACGTGCCAGGACCGTCATGGGTAATTAATACCAGTTTTCCCATGATGGTCATAGCATGCCATGGTTACCTAAGGGGTTAAAACATTTATATTTGGTATCCATTGCATTTTACATCATCAAGGATTTTCTCTCCAGGTTCTTCCGTATACTTCAGTGGGAATATGTTAGCTAACACTCAGTGATTTCGCATATCAATGGCAATGTAATGTAGGCTTCTTTACCCCTCCTATTCTCAGATTCAAGTGTCCTGCCCTCAGGGGAGGACTGGCAACTTGTGGCCTGGAGGGCAACTACAATCAAGTCGCCCGATTTTACTGTTGTTCCAGCCCACTGTCCCAGCCCAACCCCTTTTGTTAATTTTAAAATTTCCATTAACCCTTTGAGTGCCAGAGTGGTATGCCAAGCATTGTTTCTCAATGCGTGGCATACCCCTCTGTCACTCAAAGAGTTAGTGTTGTGAAGTAAGGCAAGTAATACCACAAAGCTTACAATTGATATGGGGTTACACTGGTGCAACTACAGAGCATACAATGTAAGTAAAGCTGCAGTAATGATACCATAGAACTTACAAGAGAAATGGGTTATGCTACTAGTGTAGCTCTACTTGGATTGTAGCTCCATTTCAATTGTAAGCTCTGTGGTATCACTAGTATTTGCAGCAACAAGCAGGAGTGGCCCACCAGCCCAGACATAAGACTGGCCCAGGGGGCAATTTCCCCCCTGCCCCCCAGGCCAGCCCTCCCCTGCCTGCCCTCATGAAATGGATTTTGGGCACTGCTCTCTTAGTTAGACACTTTTTTGTAGGATATGGGGCTGTATAATTCCCCATTAAGCGAACTCCCATTAACTGGCTTCCCTGGAGTTGGATTGACCAGTTCAAAGGTGTATTTGTGGACTTTTGTATAAGTCTATGCCTCACTACTAAATTTCTCTGAAGTTCTTAATTTCAGTGGGCTTCTGAAGACTAAGTTAACCATTTAGTCCTATGGTCCTATCTTCTATGTCTCGTCTTTTCTTGCAAACACTATTATGTGGTTTCTGCCTGTAATGTACTGCATATTATATATTTTTCTTGCATTGTATGCTTTACAGGGAGAGTAATAGTTAGTATGTAAACAAAAACAAGGTACTCCCACTGCTGGAAGTTGTTTTTATCAAAAGTTATTACAGCTGAAACTTGAAATTTGTTGGTGTAGTATCACAATGGGGTGAAATTTTACAGTGGTGCTGTTGCTACACCATCCTATGGGCACCTCTGGTCAGTTGACCATAAACCTCCATAGGATGGTGTAGCAACAGCGTCACTTTACAATTTCAGGCCACTGTGATACTGCACCTAAAAAATACACGTTTGATCTGTAATAACGTTTAAATAAAACACCTTACAGCAGACGTACCCAGTTTTAGGATAAACACTACAACATATAAAAAAATATATATTTTAAGTATTACAATCCCTGCTAAGGTAGCTGCTTGCACTGTATTTACCCTTTCTGTACCTGGGTTTTTTATGCTGATATCACTGGACATCTCCTTGCTTCAGAGCAGAAGACTTCATTCTATTAACTTAACTACTATTTTCTTCATTATATGTACAGTTTTCAGCATTATTCATCTATTATCTTAGTACTTTACTTTATATAATTTGGCCTTCTTAATGGTGGCTATCTTTCTTGCATGCAATTATTTTCAGGGACAATTCTCGACCCCTTTTGCTTCACGGGGCTCAGATAGGGCTCAAAATGAATTGGATGGCCTGCGCTATTGAATGGTCATCTTGGGAACCTTGTTCAATGCATGAAAAGTCATTTTTGTATGGCTGAAAAACCACCATTTGCTGTACAAGTACATTGAGAAACTACATTTCACAGAATCTCCCATTTCCTTTCTGAATTGGACAGAGTTGGTTCTATGACAGTCTATCACAGTGTACCTTGGCATCCGTGCTGCCAGTTACCCTTGTGCTTCTTCTCAGCTCTATCTGGCGGCAGCCGGCATTGGTGTCAGGTGCTTCCGCGTTCCTAGTGTTCACGGGTGCAGGCGCGCGTTACTAGTCTCAGTGATGTGCTTGTTTATACTATATTATATTATATATATTATACTATATTCCGCCTAATTGATTCCTGCCTTGCAGTGTGCCTATTTAAACTTCCCTGGGTCTAGTGTTAGTGGCCCTTATGTGGTGTTCCTGTTAGTACTCGTTTCGTTTGCTCAGTCTCGTTGTGACTCTTGCATATACGTCTGGGTGCTTGGTTCATACCAGGCAGAGAGAACCATAGGCGAGGTTCTTTATACCGCTCTCTCGCTCCGAGTAGTGCAGGTCTCCGCTCAGTGTACAGTCTGGGTAGTGGACTGTGGGCTGTCCATTCCCCTGTATCTGGGGATCAGCTGGGGAATTGCTTATTATACGAGTATTAGCAATAAAGGTGGTTTTATATCAAATTACCTGTGTCTGACCTTCTTTGTATTGCTCACCATGACACAGCCATCTTTCTTTCTCACGGAATATGGGACATAGAGGCTGGGCTCTCCTCTCTTCATACCAGTAAACATTTGCTGTCAGATAAGTACCACTTATTTCCCACTTGGTGGGCTTCTCTGAACATATCAGATCCCAAGGAACACATGGGTAAATCCATAACCAAAGATTCTGGGGTCCCCTTAACCAATTTAGCACATTGCTCTTCATCCCAGACTGGGGTTCCATGGGAATAGTCCGGTACACCATATCCCTCTTACACTGTGACCCCTAATGCTCTTCCGGGGCCCTCTATTACTGAACAAGGGGGATACTTTCAGGTGGCTGAAGATTCCACTGTGGAGGAAGAAGAGGCTGATGGGGAGGATCTGGATTCCTACGCGTCCTCTTGAGATACCTATGAAGAGGTGCATTGACCCTTGGCTGAGGGCCTGTCACGGGTTTTGATGAACACTCAGACAGAACAGTAAGGTTAAAATGACTTTATTGAGTAAAGTGCATACAAGGAATGAGGCCACAGGCCCACAATATGAAACCACACTATATGGAGGATATATAGGCAGTAAGCAATGACTGTAAACAGAATGACTGAGATGGAACACAGGTAATAGAGGTATCTTAGGCAGGCAACCCTCTACTAGAGAACCTGGAGCGATCAGGCTACTGGACCCCAGCTGACAGCAGGACAGAGGATGGCAGTAAGTCCTGGAGATGCTAATAGGCACGAGACCCAGACGCCTGGGTGGCACAGAACCCAAGGAGGCAACGAGGCAACACTGACCATGGGACAGGGGTCCCAGAGTGACCAAGGCCACCACTTACAAAAGGTAAACCCTAAAGCGCTAGGGGTGGATCGAAGTGAACACAGGAAGGCCACAGGTGTCCCCTCATAGGACAGTGGAACAAGAGCAAATGCTGGCTGTAGGCCTTCAGGCCACTAGACAGGAATATGAGCTCAGGGTCTCCACACACCCAGTAGTGCATGCCAATGCAAGTGCTGGCCCTCACCCAGGCACTGAAACACGAAGGAGCACACGGGTAGCTTAGATAGTGTTAGGCACTGAACAGTTAACAGGAGATGCCCAGCGATACATAGGAACTCCCACAGGGAGTGAGCCCAGCAATTGGAGCAGAGGGAAACACAGAGAGATCAGAGTAACTCAGTCAGCACTTGCTAGCACTGTACCGGTACTTCGCATGTACACACTGCTGAGGCAGTAGGAGTAAGTGGCGATAGCACAAATCCTATGCCTATGGTCAACATAATAAGATGAGCGCCACGCGGCGCACCCCAACTAGGCAACTGGAAACCGTGGAATGTAATGCTGACCAGTTAGACAACGGAGGAGGCACAACCATACACGGATTGCAACGGAACAATGGCTCAGCGGAACAGGTTACAAACCAACGGGAAGCACAGACTGTTCAGGTGCACAGGTAAGGCTCAATAGCCAGACAGACAATGACAACGGGGGTTCACAGCCAGATCAGTACAGCAACGGAGCGGGTTCTCAGCCAGATCAGTCGGTAACGGAGCAGGTTCTCAGCCAGATCAGTTCAGCAACGGAGCGGGTTCTCAGCCAGATCAGTCGGTAACGGAGCAGGTTCTCAGCCAGATCAGTTCAGCAACGGAGCGGGTTCTCAGCCAGATCAGCCGGTAACGGAGCAGGTTCTCAGCCAGATCAGTTCAGCAACGGAGCGGGTTCTCAGACAGATCAGTTCGGCAACGGAGAAGGTTCTCAGCCAGATCAGTTCAGCAACGGAGCGGGTTCTTAGCCAGATCAGGCGGTAACGAAGCAGGTTCTCAGCCAGATCAGTTGGTAACGGAGCAGGTTCTCAGACAGATCAGTTCGGCAACGGAGCAGGTTCTCAGCCGGATCAGTCAGTAACGGAGCAATACATGGGAAACACAGGAACGTCATCAGGCAAGCCGGGTCGTACACGAACAGCAACACAGTAGCAAAACGTCAGGCTCAGATACACCACCAAAGGGCACCTTAGAATAGATGTGACAGGATATAAAAAGGCAAGCCCTGGGTGGAGCAAAGATGACAGGCCAATGAGAAGGCAACATGGAAATTAGGCACAGTAACAATGTCGCCGTCAGAGCAGGAACACGGGCACCGTGATAGGGCCTCAGCAGGGGGGTTTTGGAGTCACCTCAAGTTTCTGAGGTCTCTGACTCTTCCTGACCAGACATCTTCCAACAATGCAAAAAAGAAGCGCAAATTTTCCCTTCACATCGCTCCCTGGACCAGGATCTCCTGGAAGATTGGAATATGCGATAGAAGTCTCTTCCTTAACATGTGCATTTCCAACCTCTATCCTTTTTCGGCTCGGGCCTTGTTGTAATGGGTTTTTCCACCTGCAGTTGATCCTCCAATATCTCTCCTTGCTAAGAACACCACTATGTCTCTAGCACATGCTGCTGCTCTTAAGGATCGGGCAGATAAAGGCTTAAATTCCTTATTGAAAACAAACTTTGCCACTGGGACTGCTTTGTGACCCATCTTTGCTACCGCTTGGATTACTAGAGCTATGCCTATCTGGAGTGAACACCTCTCAGATGCTATATGTGGGAATATGCCCAAAAAGGAATTGCTAGTTATGCTCGCCAAAATACTAGAGGCCAATATGTACCTTACAGAAGTGTCCTTTGATGCCGCTAGATTTCCTGGTAAATCTTCAGCCTTTTTGGTAGTTGACTTTCAAATTGTGACTTAATATTTGGTCAGCTGACTAATCTTTCAAAAAGTCCTTTGTGTCCCTTCCTTTTGTGGTGAACAGCCTTGACCTGACCTGACCTTGATAAGATCATCAGTGACAATACTGGAGGCAAAAGCACACTATTGCTTCAGATTTCTCCAGTGTTTGCCTTTTTTCCCAAAGAAGACCCATGGTTTCTGTTAACCACACCAGACTGAAGTGCCTAGGAATCAGCTCCCTCAGACTTTTAAAGCTCACCATCCCCAAATTCCAAACAGACTTGGCAGAACAAAAATTCAGATGCCTAAGGTTGACACTCTTATCTCCGCATGACATGCAGGGTCCTGGACCGTCTATACCAGTTGGAGGTCACCTCTGTCTTTTAAAAATGTGTAGGAGACTTTAATGATGGACTATTGTGTTTTGTGGACTATTTTGGAAAGGTACAGCATACACTGTTTTTCTGTCCAGTGTTCCTCAGGGTCTGGTTTGGGGACATCTGTTCATAGAAGCAGTAGCCTCTCTGCTGGAAAAGCAGGTGCTGGTTCCTGTTCTAGCCCAGGAATGCTTCACTGTATTCTATTTTAATTTGTTTCTCAAGAAACACAGTAGCTGCTGCTCTGTTGTGGAGTTGTAGTGCCATAACCACTTTGTGTGAACTCCCCATTTAAAAATGGAGTCTCTGCATTGTCATCATGGTCATATGTCAGGGGAGTTCCTTTCCTCCTTGTACCTCCAAGACTCCTTCCTTCAAGTTCCTATTCATCCACATCATCAGAGTTTCCTAAGTTTTTCCTTTGAGCGCAGTCACTACCAGTTTACTGCCTTTCCATTTTGTCTGCTGTCTGTTCCAAGGATCTTTATGAAGGTCATGTCTGATTTGGCAGCCCCAGTCCTCTTTCAAGGAATTTCTTTGATTCCTTAAGTAGAGGACCTTTTACTCAAGTCTTCTTTGGAGGCTACTCTACATTCACATTCAGGAGTGTGTCCACATACTGGAGCAACACAGTTTGGTACTCAACTTCAAGAATCCCTCTCTGGTACCTTCCCAAGTTCTGCATTTCTTAGGCATGAGATTTTATACCCTTCAAAGGCATTCTCATCTGTCTCTTCCCATGTCTCAGTGGGTGAAAGATAATCTTCTCTGGTGGCTTCAGTGGTCCTATCTATTGGGATGTCCATTTGTCAACCCAGAGTGGGTAGTGATCACCACAGATGATAGCCTGATGGGCAGGGGGAGGTGGCCCTGGGTCTTCTGAAGGTACAGGGTCTCTGGTCTGGAGATTCATCTTCCAGTCAATATGCTGGAGATATGGGCCATTCTCTTAGTGCTTCAACACGACACCAGTAGAGTTCCAGTCAGACAAAGCAACATTGGTTGCATACATCAGTCACCAAGAAAGAACCACAGGCGAGTCTGCTTGGTCAGAGGTTCTGGAGCTCCTTCAGTGGGATGAAGCTCATGTTCCCGCCATCCTGCAATTCAAATCCCAGGCATGGAAAACATGGTTGCAGACTTTCTAAGTCATCAACATCTGGAACCTGGGAATTGGGAACTCAGAGTGTGTTTGACCTGGTTGTTCATCACTGGGGCTACCATCAGTGGATGTCTTGGCTTCCCATGTGAACTAAAAGTACCCTCTGTTTAGCACCAAGGACCCTCTAGTGTATGTGATGTATGCAATGTCCATAATCTGGCATATTTGTGTTTTCGCCAATACCCCTGATTCTCAGGGTGTTGTTAAAAGGTCTGGATGGAAAAAGCTCAAGTCATCCTGATCTCTCTCTTTTGACCCCATTTTGCCTATTTTTCAGATCTTCTCAATCTGTCCATCGTGGAACCCTTTCTACTCACCCTGAGGCCAGATCATCTCACCCAAGTTCTGGTTTGTCATCCTCAGGTGGAGTGGTTAGATATGACAGCATGGCATATATACAGTGCCCCAAGCTAGGATGCAGGTTCGTCCAAAGCCTGTCATAGGATTTGGTCCATATACTATAAGTGGTGTGCTGATTGTGATGCATCCAATGTCCTTCCTTCTGTCCTGATCCTTCTAGCAAACAGGGGCAGGATCTTCATATGTTGGATGTGGTACACTGTCTAATTATATTACTACATTCATTGTATGCAGCCTTTTACAAAATCTTTTCATCCTCCTTGAGGGCCAGGCTGCGTCCCAGTTTATCATTCCTTCCAGGATCAAGGTAACCATCAGACAGGGCTATGCATCTCTGCACAACTTCACCAAACACTGCAGTGTAAATGTCCTGGTCTTGTCTGAGGCCCATTTTGGCTGGAAGGTCCTTCAGACAGTGGTGTCTCTTTAAGGATACAATAACTCTTTCTGTCTACAGAATTCTGATCCCTGTTGGTTCTTGTTTCTTTTTAGTTGTTTGGTGTGCACCTTCAGTGTCAGTTGATACCTGAAGTTTATATGGTACCAATTAGTTATGTGGAATAGTAGTCTATAGTGAAGGGTTTTTTTCCCCTCTTTTTCCCTCCCATGAATCTTTGGTATATCTATGGTTCCTTTTTACACATTGGGCATAAGAGAAATGAGGAGAGCTTACAGTCAAATTATTTTCTCTTAGTCCATGTGAATACAGGACTCCTACCCTGAGAAAGAATCATGTGGGGACAGAGTGTCTTCTTGAGGTCTCTGTTCAGAGGATTTCCTTACTTTCTCATTTTTTTCTTTCTTTTCACTTGGCTATATGTCAAAACTGAGAATAGGCGATGGAAAAGTGGAAGGAAGAGGGGAGTCTCCACCTCACAGCCCTTGCCTTTTTTATATGCCCTGCCATCCGAAGTAGGGGAATTTTACCCTATGGTTCCTGTGTTACATGTGCACTAAGATAAAGGGATTGAATGGTAAGTTCACTAAAATCCTCTTATTTAAAGAGAGGAGTAATTTTCAATTGTGTGCAGTCTCCATCTACTTTACTCAAAGTTTGACATTTATAAGGACAAGAGTCCGCTCTACCACAATTAAAATCTGAGACCAGTTTTTAGCTCCACTTTTTAGCCAAGCCTCCTTTCCAGCTGTGGGGGAACAGTTTTCTGACATCCAAAACTGCTTCTCGGAGGCCACTATTTCTGTGTTTTCTTTCATAGAAGCAAGCTCGAAAATCATGATTCATGACCTTTAAATTGTGTATTTTCATTTTCTGTTTCATAGAGTTGCAAGTTTACATATAATTCTGTGTTAATACTAATATATTCTTGCTTTACTGTTATGCTGGAGTAACAACCCTTAGTTGGCCAGTGACTGATGTTTCTTGTTAGAGAAAGCAAGCAGCATGCTGATTATTTGTACAGCAAACAGCATGTCACTGGCAAAACAAAATAATGTTAGAAAGACTGAGCATTGTTTATACTTTTTCTAATAAATTCTAGTTTTAGTATGTGGTATAATCAACACGTTTTCTTAAAATGTAAAAATTATATAGCATGAACTGCAGATCTTGCAGTCAACAGGGAAATTGACCCACAGGACTGTCAATTGATAAGGAACTGACACACACACGCAGGTTGTAGATGATGGTCCACTTGGTTTAAATTCAACAGGGAAACTGCAGCTTGTTAAATAGCAAAACTGCATTTATTGCCATGTGGATGTCAGCATTGCATTTAACCTCTTTGATGCTAGAAACCTCATCAATGCATTCATGGCGTTAAGGATGAAATCATATATTTTGCACAGTGTGCCTTATACTGTATTTGTAAATGGTTGCATATCTTATCAGAACATATTATACTTGACCTGTTCTGTGTATTTTTGAGCAGGTTGTGGGCGTAGATTTACCTGCATCCTTGTTTCTTATTAGAATATGATCAACAAATGCTACAGAAAGTGGTGACGTAACATCTAGACTTTTTGAATAAAGGTAATGTTTATATTGTTTAACAAGAAATAGACACATTAGCATACCTTGGAACTTTTTCTTCTGGATTTCCCAGAGGGGGAGTCTTGTGTGCAGTTGGGGGAGATAAATGACACGATTTGTGACAAAAAGGGGTGGGGGCGGAGCTTAAGCAACAAGAAAAAGTAGGAAGAATAGGCTGGGGAAGGAGAAGAAGTTGGCAGGGAGTGGAAGGAACAGACTGGGAAAGAGCAGAAGTGAGCAGAGTTTCAGTAGGAACTCCCCAAATCAAGAGAGCTCCCATCTATGCACATTAGGGGAGATTATTTTGATATGAAACTATACTATAACCAGGGCTCAAAATTTCCACTTGCCACTAGCCAATGGCGAGTGAAAATTTAGCCCTGGCGAGTAGAAATTCAGCCCTGGTGGGTATGCTATGGCTTGCAGTGGCTAGTAACTTTTCAGGTCTGGCTAGTAGCAAAGGACTTCAAATTTTAAGCCCTGCTATAACATACAGCAAAATCAAGTCTTTTAAACGTGCGCCTTCCTAATGCCTGCTTACTAAGCTACTTACACTGAATATTATCCCCGTAATGCTGCTTGCGCCAAGGGGTGGACATTGGGAGAGTTTATGGGTGTTTCAGAGTGTTCCTTCTTTTTCTTGTTTTACCTTATGTATTAAACATAGCGCAGAGGAAATGGTGTCACTTTTCTCCATTCCACTGCACGCGCCCTGAGAGATGTGTTTGAAGCTTGCTGGAATTAAAGTCTTAATGATGGTGAGGTGTGTGCATCAGTATGCACTAAAGCTATCTACTAAATACCCCGCAGTACAGGTGCAATAGAGCTTTGCTGGGAGATTTGTATATTCTCCATTCCCCACTGTAGTCACTATGGAGTAAAATAAATAAATACATCTGTTTGCCATGTGCTTAAAAACATTTTTGTGTTATTTGAATACAAATTCTGGTCTATGACATTTACAGGAAGGAAGAAAAACATTCATATCAAATTGTCCCGCCAACATACTGAAATACAGCAATTTTGTATATAAAAGGCCTTCTCACATAATAACTTATTTGTTAGCATTACTGCCCTTATAAGATGTATGCTAAAGTTAAAGGTTGTGCCCATGGACGTGCACAGACATTTTGGGGGGCAGGGGCTCAAATGAAAAAATGGGCACTTCTCATAATTATTTATTCAAAATATATATTTAAAAAAGGGCACGAGGGCACTTTGGAGAAAAAGGGCAGGTGCTCAAGCCCCCTTTGGTGTCTATGTGTGCACGTGCCTGGTTGTGCCTGAATGGAATATATATCCTTTCAATAAGATTTAGTTAAAAAGTAGCTTAAAGACCAATGCTATTTCTCACCTTAAGTAAAGCATCAAATTAATGATGATTCATCAGTTTATTGTTTAGTGCACACAAGGATATTATTTATTGTTTCTTTTATGATAGAATTAGCTTTCTTTCAATACTATATTTAAAGATATTGGGTAAATTCATCATTATGGAACGGCTCAATCTGTCAGGAAATAAAAGGATATTCGGCAATGGTCGTGTCATATCTGGCCATCACTCATTCATAAATGTAGCTCTCTAAATTCCTTTGCAGATCTCATTGTGGACAATGGAAGCAAACACAGGCATACCATGTGCTGCACATGTATGTGTGTGTGTGTGTGTATCACCGGAATGGTGGTATATAGCCATGTTCGTATTTCACTGCTTCACATATGCAAGGCAAGAAAATCTGATTGATTATTGATGTATCCCTAAAGGAATGCATCAATGACAGTAGTGAAGAACAGAGTGTTTGATACACTTCTTTATCTGCACCTTGATGAATTACTCCCTGAACTTGTAGGTTTTTTGTATATTTGGCAGGTAAAGGGCAATTATTAAGTTTTACCAAGTTTGCTTCTATGGAAACAGACTTGATAAGTGTGGCGCTGCACTGTGCATTCCCAAAACAACAGGCATTCAGGGATGAACAAAATAACCTGCTCATTTGAAACGGGAAAGGCTCTCTGATATGAACCCTCTGTGTCGAGCTCTCAAGCACAGTACAAAGGATATGTGTGAACCTGCATCACTCAGGACAGGAAAACATTTATGCTATGCAGTTAAGAATTATCAGGGGGTTATTCTGCACCCCCATTGCTCCACAGGGACTCCCATTTCAGCCCAGGCTTCATCAGGAGGTTGGCATATCTAATTATGGTGCACTGTCAGAGTGAAAGTTATTTTATTTTTTTCCAGTTGTAATCTTTGTTTTTTATGATGTTTGCAGGCTATCTGCAATAGCCTCAATCTAGGACATGCAGTGGGCCAAATATGCTCAAAAGGGAGTGACTTGTATATGGTACAATGGTCTTTAGGGTATTAAATAGATCTAACACTTTGTGAGAGCTTTCAGTTTCTTCTATATTTATTTCAGCCACTCTTTATTTAAAACTGTAGTTTATGAGATATTTAGCTTTATTTATTTGTCATTTTTTGCAGCTTAGCTAGTACTTCCTGTTAGGAAGTGGCAGTTGGGAGAGTGAATGGAATGTTGGTATCTGACACACCCGTCAGTGTCAGTCCAGACTACCTAAGTTGCATAAATTGAAAATTAAATAAAGCTATTGATCTCCTAAACTATTGTTTTAAAGCTAAGGAGGTACAATTCTGGAGCAAACCCACTGCACCATATGGGAGAAATAAACAATTTCAATTATCTACATAGGGATGTTAACCCTTTGAATGCCTAAGAGGTCTCCAACAATGCATTTTTACAGACTTCTAGCTTTCAAGGGTTTAAATCAATTGACATATTGGGAACTTTTGTCTCCTCTGGTGCATCTGGGTTGCAGTGTGTTGAATGCTTCTCGGACACAGTCCATGGATTTTATATCTCCAGCTCTTGTTAATGCACTGAATGTTTATAATCATTTGTGTGTTAATTCCTTACAAAAGGCATTTACTTTGTCCACTTCCAATGATATTATCTTGGGATGAAACCTAATCAGGGAATTGGCCTGCAGAAACAGACTACTTTTTCTTTTGACATCTGGAATCTTTTAGAAGAACTATTACATCAAAGCAGGCAAATGAATTGCTTTAATGTAATTATTTTAAATGTGTTATTGTTTTGTACTTATAGTAGATTAAATATTCTTTACTATGGTCAATTATGAATTACAGGCAATGAGCTATGTACATGTTCTTTTAGAGCCTCGGTCTTTCAGTATGATTTACCAAGAGGAACTGGAGCAATTCTGTGGCATCAGGGGAGATAAACATCCCCATTGATTTAAATGAGGCTTTCATGGCGCGATACAAGAAACATGCACAATCGCTATTTCCTGTGTGAAAACCACTAGGAAATAGGTTTGCGCATGATTCTGTTGAATTGCGCATGAAAAAATCAAGATTACCGAACAGCTGTGCATATTTTTGTGGGCGTGGCCAGGATTAACAAATCTGTGTGAGTGGAATAGTGAATGCTCCTAATGCAGGAGTGTTATTGCGGATGAATTTATACGTCTGTGTAGTGTTGTCGTAAAAAGGATTTTTTTTATGCGCAATTCAAGAAGCGTTCAGTATTCAGCTTCCTGGATTAGAACATGCGCAAAATCTATCTGCGCACAAAAATGCCTTTAGCAGATGCGAACATTAATTGCATCGCGCTGTTAGTCACTTGAATATTAGAGATCTCCAACACACTTGCATTGGAGATCTCACTTGCATTCAAAGGGTTAATCATTTGAATCAATGTAAATTGGGGGATTTTTTTTTTGTTTTTGTTTATTTTCCCCATTACATAATCAGTTTGATTCAGATTTTCTTGTTTTTTCTTGCTTTATGCATAAGCAATATTTGGCTCTCCAGCTGTTGATGACTACAAATCCCATCATCCCCAGCCATCCAAGATGAAGATCCAGAAGTTCTCTACCCCTATTTTAGTACATCATCCTCCCTATGTAGAATACCTCCCAAGTTTCCCTCTTTAGGAGGGACAGTCCCTCTTTGAGACCTAACTCACTCTGTCCCTCTTTCCATACTTGCTTGTGCGGAGTCCCAGTTATACCTGTATCTAAAGGTTGTTGCTTTAGATACTGGAATCATTCTTTTGCATTGGAATTTCTTGTACAGTCACCTTCTTGGACTGAAAGAAGTGATTAAAAACAATTTACTTTTACATGAATAAATTAATCTGTAGTAGCCATATTAGTCCACTTTTACTAGTACAAAGATATGAGTACTTTGGTATTTTGGTGATACCTTTTATATTTGGACTAAGGTTATTTAAGACAAACCTTTGAGAGATCAACTCTTCGTCAGGTCAAGCAATGCTTGATCTCTCTATAGCTTGTCATAAAATATAATCTGTCAGTCCAAACAAAAGCAGTATCACCAAATACCAAAATACTCATAACTTAAGGTATATCCCCAGCTATTTATGTAAAAGCTTTCATACTTTGATAACACTGAAAAGAGCAGCAAACTTTTATGACAAAATATGTGATACTGCTTTTCCTGCTGAGTGCTGCTGTGAGATCCTTCAGTCACACTTTATTAAAGCTCAAACATATATTTTTTTTACTTGATTATTGCCAGAGAGGTGTCCAAAAACATTGTCCAGCAATGCACTCAAAGGATCAATCAAACTGTTGAGTATTAAACTACGGCTATCCATAGTAAAGGAAAGGAACAGTACCATTTAGTGATCACAAAAGAAAATTCTAGTTTAAAATAATGCCATATATGTTAAGCAGGAGACTCGTACAGTGAAAACAATACCTTTATTGACTGACTGAATCTTTAAAGTGCAATCTTTTTTTCCTTATGCCTGATGAAGATACCTAAGTTACATTGAAAGCTTGCACTCTAAGGGCGAGATGTTCAAAAAGTCGTCATAATGAAAAAACTTGTCGGATCATGAGCTGGTGTAAAAGAAGGACAATATTTTCAGAAGTAAATCCGTCATGTTTGAAAATTCATCTAAAGAATAAAAAATTACGGTAAGAAGATCTCATTGAACGTTGCCGTTAAAAATTCTGATCTTAAAAATTGGCTTTGATTTTGTCTTTGAAATGAAAATTTTCAAAGAAACAAATACTTTTTTTGTCTTTGAAACAAAAAATTGCTTCTTCAAGTTTAGACCATTTTTATTATGTTGGGAGCAAATGATGTTAATCAGACAAAAAAATGACATTCAAACGAATATTTTTTCTGAAAATACCTTACATTATGATGGAAGATTAAACCACACCCACTTTTAAGACAGCTTTTGCCCTTTGATGGAGATGGCGGAATTGGATGCAAAAAATGACAGAAACATGTCTGAGAATTGACGGATCATGGTGTAAGAACTTTTTTATTCTGATTACAGACAATTTCAGTTACATCCACTTTCTGAACATCTCGCCCTAAAACTATTCTGTTAGCCAAAAAATACTAGGCTTTTGCTTTATACATGGCTAACATGGTACCAACTTTTACCTATGTATATGTTTAGTTCAGTGACTATACTAATAAATCCATGAGTTTTATGGATTGCTTTTTCCCTTACAAGTAACATGTTTTTAAGCATTAAACCTCTTTGATGCAGAGAAACATTTCTTCAGTGTCATGTAGGTTATGCTGAGTATGTCCGATGCTGTGACTTGGCTGCTGGTGCTTTTGTTGGCTTGACATCAATGTTCCTTTCCTGAGGAGGGTCAGAACAAGTAGGGGATCTAGACAGCTAATAGGAAAATAAAAACAAATTTAGAATCAAACACAAGCTGACAAGTGATCAACCTATAGGGCAAGCCTACCTAGGTACATTGACTGTTTGATGGATATAAACCCTACAGGAGCACTCAGCTGCCCACTTTTTCAGAAATTCCAGTGTCTTACTCCATACTCCAATAAACAATAGAATTACTGTGTATATGGATGATGGAATCTTACAAAGGAGAATGTTACCTAGTTCTATGTACAATGAGCCTTATGTATAAAAGCCAATTGGAGCAGTTTTGGAGCAAAAATCTGTGCCAAAGGGGAGAAATAGAAACTTCCTAAATTCCCATTAATTGAAAGTGGGTTTTTTTAACTCCTTGAATATGCCGTGTTAAATATTGAATTTAAAGCAAAGGGGAGTTTTGTTTGTTCCACACAGTTTGACACATCTTGAATTCATACATAAGGCCCAGTGAGAGATGTCTCCATTTTGATATGAGTCACACAATAGCATCCAATATCACAAACTCAGATGTGTTAACATGGGCATCATGAACAGAGCGGTGATATACCTACACGGGCCTTCCTGTTTTACTTGTATGTCGTCTTGTTCTCCCCCCAGTGATTGTTGCCGGGGTGCAGATGGAGCATGAATAATGACCTTACTACTTATACATTATCCATATGAAAATCATTAATGCCCATATGGATCAGCCAGTTATGGAGGTTGCGATGAACAGCAGTTTGGAGGTTCACTTCCTGTGCCACATACGCTTACGTTGCCTCTGATTATATGAATCAAAAACAAAAAGATACAATGTGGAGCAAAATATCAGTGCTTTTACATCTTCATTTTTAAATTCTAGTTATAAAAAACAGTGATGCATTCAGACTATCCACAGTAACAGTAACAAAAATGATTAACATAAACCACAGACAATAAATCATATATCAAAAGCCTTAAAAAAAACAACCCCCCCAAAACAAAAAAACAGAAAAATACCATTTATGTTATATACAGGTAAGCAGAATGAATTGGTTAGTTGATAGATAAGCTATAAAAGTTCTTCTCCAGTGTTGTCAAACAAGCTCACACTTTCTAGTATGGAATTCAATGGGATGACAAGGAAATTTGACTAATAACACTATGAAATTATACTAATAAGACTAGATTCATGTGGGGTTTGTCACATGTTAGCTCCCCTTTGTGTTTCCCTGGTTACTGGAGAGCCTAATTGCAGGTTTATGTGGGCTACATACAAACACTATATGCGGACACTCATGTGGACTAGCCATTGATGGGATCATTATGTTGATCAACACAGAAATTCAATTGTCCATATTAACTATCTACATGGTGGCCCACCCTAATGTCCTTCTTTGAGTGTCATCTACTTTTTCAAACTCTTATTTAGATTTTTTTTTTTAACAAAATGCATGGCCTTTAAGTGGGTTTGAGTGCCACATATTCTGCCTCTTCGGTAAATCTGGTTGCCTATCACTGAGTTTATTTAATGGTACTAAACATTTTAGTGCCAGAGGTGTAAATTATGCAATTTATTGGTCACCTCTCTTGCATGCAAAGAGATAAATGCATGAAATTAGACTTTATACCAGTGGTGAGCTTCAGATTCCCTTGGGGCTGTATGCAGCCCTCTGAGGCTTGTACTGTGTCCCCAAGTCTGTGATCTGGTATAATGGAAAGAGGAAATAATATCCCTCTAAAACATCACAGACCCTATAACACCCCAAAACGAGAACACTTTTTTTTGCCTTAGAGCAAACCTCCTTTTACACGTACATTGTTCCATCTTAACCTCTAAGATTCTAGAGATTTCTAGCATACTAGGGTTTAATCTTCTTTTTGAGTTCTATTTACAATTGTTATAATTTGGGGTCTTTTAGTGTCCTTGAGAGTCACAATGCAGTCCTTGTGGTGAATGTGGTTATCAGTCACTAATATATTATTATAAGCAATATATAACTTGCCTAATAAGTTACTATACCTTACATTCTGCTACATACATTTATTAACGTACCATTAAAGGTCTGCCTGCTTATTTTCCTTATATAACTGTCACTGTTCGTATAAATGAGATCTGGACAGGTACTATTAGGTAACACAATTTTATTGAAACAAACAATGAAATAGTAATACACAATATATACAGTATGAGCACACACAACAGAGCAAGCGACACTGCGAGGATAGGAGACTGCTTCAGTGTGGTGCTGTACGTAGACCCCTTAAAGAGAAGATAGGGAATGGTAGGCAACCGCAGGCCCTCACCTGCATTAGACCAACAAAACACAGAGCGAAGATATCTGGGCCTCAGGTCTGCACCTGAAGGAACACCAGATGCTTGGAAGGCAACCAGGAATGAGTCTGCCAGAGCCACAGGTCCGCATCATAATGGATATCAAACTAACGGGAGGCAGCACAGAGAATAGTTAGACAGAGCCACAGGTCATCACCAGAATGGATAGTCAGACAAGCCAAGGGTCAGTACGCAACGGGTAGTCAGCCAGAGCCGCAGGTCTGCACCAGAATGGTTATCAGACTATGCCAGGGTCATACACAGAGCGGATAGTCAGACAGAGCCACTGGTCAGCACCAGAATGGATAGTCAGACAGTCCAAGGGTCATACACGGAGCAGGTAGTCAGCCAGAGCTTCAGGTCCGCACCAGAATGGTTATCAGACTATGCCAGGGTCATACATGGAGCGGATAGTCAGACAGAGCCACAGGTCAGCACCAGAATGGGTAGTCAGACAAACCAGGTAATACACAGAATATAACACAAAGATCTGCACTGGACACCAATGAAAGGGCCACTAAGCCCTGTGTCCAGGCAGTATTTAAATGCCTGCTGCAGGAAGCGGAGGAGCATAGACTAGGTGACGGCTCCTTTAAATGGAGTGCACGTCCGTCTCAGCCGGGCCATCTACAGAGAAGCAGCATGATCCGCGGGTCAGAATGCGGCTGAGCCGCAAAGAGGAAGGATGCGGCCACCCAGAGAGGGATGGCCGACATGATCGTGGTACACACTGCGGCGCTCAAGCGAGGCGCCGCCAACTATAACAATAACAGAATTTGCATGAAGGGCCAGATTGGCCATGATCAAGAGAAGCTTGCACGTCCCTGGCCTAAACATTAGGGTGCTAGAGAAACACCTGCAATGTATATTGTATTGCAAACATTTGAGTGGTTAAAGACATTTGGGTTGATATATACAACTTGAATCCTGCATATCACTGAGTCTTAAGTACTAAGAAAATGTTAACTTTACTCATCAATATTTTGTTTTCTTCTGTGCCCCTCTCCTCTTAAAGGGATAGTAATACTTTGTTTTATATTTATTTTATTGTGTAGGCATTAAAAAACATGAAGAACAATATAAGTCTTATCTCTCAAACCTTTATGGTTTGAGAGATATTCACACACAGAGTTTCCTCTCACTGGTCAAGTCTGCCATCTAGCTGTCAGATTTGGAATCCAGTCCGTGGGCCAGTAGTGGCTCTACAGCAGAGCCGAGATTGCGAGATATAAGAAGAACTATTTCATTTGAATAGTCTACAAAGTGTGCCTGGTCTGCAAGCACACTTTTTAGACCCTTCCAATGAAATAGTTATTTTTATATCTTGCAATCTCGGCTCTGCTGAAGAGCCACCAGTTGATCTGCAGACCGGATTCCAAATTTGACAGCTAGATGGCAGACTTGACCGTTTTGGTCAGTGAGGGGAAACTTTGCTTGTGAATATCTATCAAACCATAAAGGTTTGAGAGATAAGACTTATAGCGTTCTTCATTTTTTTTTTAATGCCTACAAAATAAATAAAGGTAAAAGGAAATATTACTATCCCTTTAAAACTGGGTAAACATTCCATCCCCCAGCTGGCAGGACCAATCAAATCTTGTTGCAGCGTACAAAACGTCTTCCTCACACCATGCCCTTAGTTCACTGTTGTGAAAGCTATAATGATACAGAGCAGAAAGATACACATATCCATACATTCCCAATTCCATATACTGGTTAGGGAGGGCCAGCAGTGGAGAGGGGCACAGAAGAAAACAAAATATCTGAGAGTAAATTTCACCTTTTCTTGTGTGTCCCCTCCATAGTTTAACCTGTTAAGGACCCGTGACGTGCCAGGACCATCGTGGGTAAACTTCCCATATGGACCCATGATGGTCCTGGCATGTCAAGGGTTAAAAGATAGCAGCGTGTCTCAGTACACACAGATATCATGCTGCAGAGGCTGAAACCGAGTGCTCCAGGACCAGAGCGCTCAGTTTCAGTCCTTCTCTGCTTTGCCAGTACATGTGATAGCTCCTACAGCAGTCATGTGTACCGACTTTTCCTTTCACAAAGGCAATGTGTTTTACACATTGCTTTTGTGTCTGCTCTCTGCCTCTCTTTTCCTTACTCTGAGAGTATGGAAGAGAGAAGCACAGAGCAGACTTAAAAGCAAATAAAAAGAGGCCAAAGTTTGGGGTATTAACTCCTTCAGTTCTGTACTGGGGGCAGGCTAAATATAGGTCTCTTTATGACCTACTGACACTACTCTGATTATTTAAAAATTATGTGGAAAAAGATCAAAGCATTTTATTTACAACATTTTATATTAAAATACAAATAATTAAGTAAAATTAAAGATTAACATGATTTTTATTAATGTGGAGTACAGTAATATACTTATATACACACCAAACAGTAATGTACAAAAAAATGGAAAATCTGGGTGGGAAAGAGGGACATGTTGATTTTCACCCCAGAATGACAGTGCCTCCATAAAAGTATACATTTTGTAGGTTTGAATGACCAGTCATACCTTTCATGCAGTCTCCATAAAAAAATAACCCCTCTGGCACAAATTATCTCAAGAGAACCAGTAAAAACTGTATTTTTTTACAATATTTTTATCGTGTGCTTTATTTGTAATAAATACATTTGGGGTTATCCATAAAAGCGTGGTATGAAACGAAACCCCTGATTGTGCGTGAAAAAAATGGTATATAATATGTATGGCTGGAATAAAATACTTAGAGGGAAAATGTTGTTGAACAAAGACCTAGTCAAAAAGGTCAAAATTGCTCTAGTCCTTAACTGCAAACCACCCCAAATTTTCCCAGTCCTTAAGGGGTTAAAATTGGACCTTACCCAAACAGTACCATAAGGGAGGGTAGCAAAAAAATCACTTTAAATGTTAAAAAAGATTATGTATAAACGAAAGATCATACACTTCTGGAGGAACCACAGCTTGCAGGACCTTCTAAAGTATGCTTCTGAGAATGCCTGGACATCTAGACTGTAATGCCTAATAAAACTAGATAAATATTTGCAGGTGGCTACTTTGAAAATTTCTGCAGGAGTAGCTGCAGCCTTATGAGCCCAGGAGGTAGCCATAGATCTTGTAGAGTGTAAGTGGAAGGTCTTTGTTGGCCAGAGTATATGTTAGGATTATACATGCACAAATCCATTGTGCAATGGAAGGTATTGAAGAGTTCCTGTACATTTTCCAAAAAGTGGATAAATAAGAATTACAGTTTTCTATAAGATTCAGAACATCTCAAAATAGTAAGACATCTTACTAAATCCATGTTATGAAACTGCTTTTCCTTGTAATTAGATGGATCTTTACAAAAAGAAGGTAAGATAATCTCTTGACTAAGGTGGAACTCTGAAGTAACCTTAGATCTGAAAGTGGGTTTCGCTCAAAGAACTACTTTATCTTGGTGTAGAGAAAAATACGGCTCTTTACAGGACAAAGCCTGGAGTTTGCCACCTCATCTGACTGAGGTGATGGTTGTTAGACTTTTATCATTAGATGTTTAATTAAATGGACTCCAAAGGTTCAAATGCTGTGTTGGAGGCTAGTTGGTTCAGGACAAGATTAAGATCCCATGGTGGGATTACTTCACGCATGGTAGGTTTGATTTTTGAGATTGGTTGAACAAACCTGTGTGCCAAAAATTATTTGCCAGAGGCTTGTATAATACAACTGACAGAGCAGAGATTTGAACTTTTATAGAGGAAGCCTTATTTAAAACCTGCTTGTAAGAAATCCAAAATGTTTCCTATAGAAATCCTGTCTGTGGACAGATTATTTTCTGTGCACCATTTTGAAAAAATGAATCATACCCTGTGATATATCTTGGAAGAAGAAGATTTTTGTTCAGCAATAATAGTGTCCTCTACTTCAGAGAATACTCCCAAGGTGACGAGGGAGTTCGTTTCAGCTTCCAGGTCTCTAGTTTAAAAAATGCAGGGTTTTGATGGAAGACTGATCCCTGAGAGAGAAAGTGGTTTAGGTCTGGAACAACCAAACTGCACCACAGAAGACAAACAAAAAACATATCTCATTGAATTAAACATGACTTTAACTCAAGGGGGAGATTCATTAAGTCATGATAAAGAAGTGATAACGTGGATATGACTCCTCCAGTTTATCACTTTTCCAATTCCTGTGTTGTTCTACAGAATCTATGCACTAAGATCTCCAAAGGCTCCATAGAATAATATAGGAACTGGAGATGTGATATCACTAGAGAAGTCATCACCACTTAGTGAATCATCCCCCCCCTCCAATGTAGGCTAAAAAAACTATACAGTGTATTAACTTGTAATGCTTTGGAGACATTTCTAGCATTCAAGGGGTTAAAGGTCCATTTAAATCAGTGGGCATTTTGTATATATTTACTTGTTGCCTATGGATTAACCCTTTGAGTGCCAGAGGGGTGTGCACCCCTATTTGACCCCAAAAAGCAGCACATCCTGTTTCTTGTATCTCAGTGCACACATCCCCATTCCATCTAAACCCCTTGAGTACGAGAGAGAATCCATGGGGTTAATCTTGACTTGAGAGCCACATATATGGCCCTTGGATGATTGCCTATCACTGATGTGGTTGATTTGCCCCAGAATTGCTCCAGCACTTTGTGCATATGGCATTATATCTGTTCAGTAGCCATCTCATAGGGCTGACTCTCGTTTTGTTATCCCTGAGGGGCCTAGGGTGGGTTAGGCTGCATCCAAGTTAACCATTGCCTCTTGGATCAAGGCTACCACATGCCAAGCATATGAGATTAGGAAGAAACCGGTTCCCTTTAAGATCATAGCGCATTCCGCCAGAACTGTAGGTGCTTCTTGGATCTACAAAAAACAAGCCTTGGCTGAACAACTGTGCAAGGTTGCGACTTGGTCCTCCTTACATACTTTCACCAAACACTACCTCATTAACATCTTGAAGGGAACACTACCACGTTATCATCTTTAACCGTAAGGTCCTTCAGGAAGTCTCGCCTGTCTTTTCTCTACTGCCAGCTGTTGTTCAGTAGTTTTTCAGTAGTTTGCAAAAGTCTTGGGTAGGTGTTCACTCAATATAATTTTGTTAATTGATAAAAATAATTGACATGTCTATTTTTGAAAGCATTCTTACTTTTTTACAGCATTTTTTCACACCTGCCTAAGACTTTTGCACAGTTCTGTATCTGTCATTTTGCAACAATTTTACAGACATGAGGCCTTAAAAACTGAGGTTCCTTAAAAGATTAACATATGTGCAGTTATTTATTATCCCTTTCAAAAACTTTTGCTAATGCAGACTGTTGGAGACATCTGTAGCATGCAAGGGGTTAAATAGTTTAGTGATTTATTGTTTAACCCTTCAAGGACCAATAGGGCTGTGCAATGTTTTGCTTCACAGAGTATTGTTCATCTCTCTGTTAGCGTTATATTTGTTTCCTCTTTGGATTCAATTCAGTAGAGAGAACAAAATGTACTGTCATTGTGGTCTAACTATTTAATTGGTTTTCTAGGGAGGGCTTTATTGTTTTTTAACAAATCACCCTTCACCCCGCTTATTTATCAAGTTATGCAAGGTTTAACGTCAGTCATTACAGCCATGCTGTAATATGTTATTATCAGTTCTGCAGAACAATAGTCATCACTTATCTGTGTGCATAACCTTTTGTTAGGAAGTGCAGGAATTAACATTTTTTCTGCTCTGGAAAATAGGAAAGTACATAACAAAATGATAACATACTGACATGTCACCTCTGGATAGAACTATCTACATGGAGATATTATTCACACTATATTGTTGTTACTGATTAACCAGGATTTGACTTCCATAGTTTTTCCACCAAATTATTTTATTGATATAGTTGCCCGAAGAATTTGGGAAACATGAATTATCCAAAACAGGCAGTTATAGAATACAAACATGGAACTACTGCAGAAGATAAATCTTGAGAAGTTGACTATGCATTATTTTACATACAAAAACAAGTACAGTTAGGGTAAGTATGAATCCAGATAGTCTATAAGGTCAGCAGAGATGCACCAGGTAATTGACAAAGGGTATGAACCCACCAAAGATGAAGGTGCACTTAAGGAGCTCTATAATAATAAGATATGGAGAAGCCTAAAGACTGGGCAAATGCAAATACATTTTATTTTATATATTTATTAATATATGTAATTACTCCTAAAAGTATAAAAAGAAGGAAACAGAACCATTAAACTCTAAAAAAATAACTATTTATTGATGCAGTTATTTATGCATGAAATAACTGAGCACAATGTAAGCAACAAAATATAATGTGGGAAGTATAAAAATGGGTATATTAAGTGTAGCAGGTGGTTTATGCATAAATTGATAAACTGCAGCAAAATATAACAAGCCAACTGTATAGCCTGAGAGAGCCAACAATCCTATATAATAATTTGCTAAAATGTGTGTAACGACGCAGTCATGCGCAGTAGAGACTGCTCCGTGTGCTGCAGTCATGCGCAGTAGAGACTTCCCGCGCTGCGGCTGATATGGAGCATCCAGCTCTGTATCAGCCACGGCGCGGGCAGTCTTTACTGCGCATGACTGCCCTGCGACCGGCTGGCAGTGGCACTGTGGCCCGTGTAACGGGCTCTTCAACTAGTATCAACATAAATCACAATCAGCACATAAGTATCTGCAAGAGCAAATTTCAGTAATTAATATAATAAACAATGCTGTCCTGTAGAAGGAGACCATGCCCTGAGGAATCCTGCTGAATGGTACTGCATTTCTAACTACACAGAACAAAGTGAGGGTATGTGGAGAAGAAACCAATGCGTGTTCACATCCTGCTTCAACAGGTGCATCACACAATGCATGAATCCACCAGCACAGCTCTGCTGCAGCTAGTCTCTAGTGACAGCTGCTGCACTGCAGGGAAAGCACTAGAACACTGGTAGGCAACCTAGTAGTTCAAAAACAACCACCCTTAAATCAATTAATTTGAATCTAAAATATCCTAATACAATTTATTTTTTATCAATTATTTATAAGTTCACATGTAGTGCACATTTATTAAATGGCAAGATAGGATACACACCGTTATATATGAATTTGGAAATTTAGAATAGAGTGATTAACTTCATAGATTCAAGTTAATGTTGGTTTAAAGGGATATTAATACTTTGTTTTAACTTTATTTTATTGTGTAGGCATTGAAAAAACATGAAGAATGATATAAGTCTTATCTCTCAAACCTTTATGGTTTATGAGATATTCACAAGCAAAGTTTCCACTCCCGCCCATTTTACCTAGTGTAAGCAATCTCTTCTCAGATGTGGAATGCAGTCCGTAGACCAGACAGATAACAGAATGGGATAATCTTCTTCCTATGAGAACAATGAAAGCCCTGCCCCCCTTGACAAGCTTTTCAGGATTTTCCCTTATCTTAATTGAAGATTGTCCCTCTCTGCAGTCTACCTGGGCACCTCCCTTCTGCTCTGGTTGAACAGTGTGACATCAGTAAAAGGGGCAGGAGGGGGACATTTTGTCATTGAATTACTCTGGAACTACAACTCTGACAGAATTGAAATAACACTCTCCAAAGTCCAAATACTATGATGATTAATTAGAGCTGCTTTTATTATGAAACATTACTATCCCTTTAAGGGTGGTTATTTGTTTTTGAACTACCAGATCCATGGGTACAATGTGTCAAAATATGATGGGTTGGAGATAAGATCTGTGTGGCGTAAGTAGTAATTGGTGGTTTATGAACTACCAAATCAGATAGTATGAAGCTTTGGATGATGAAAAATTGAAAAGTTAAATTTGGTATGTTGCATTATTTCCTAGTGTTTCTTGGATGAAAATCTACAATTACTAAGGAATGGACTCACTTTGGGTGTTTTTTAACCCTTGAGTGACAAAGAGGGAGTAATGGCATATATCCCAATATAACATCTTTGCACCTAGGATTTAGGGTTTATTTTTCTATACATAATGTGTGCGGCTAATGAGTCCATGATGTGACAGGAGAACTCGTCATTCCGGTATTATGTTTTTAACCGCAAAAATCTTTTTCCATGTATTGAAGATTAGGTAGTTAAAAAATGTTGAGGTAATTACGTCTCTCAAAGCAGGCAGAGGATGTGATTAAAGTTTTAAAAGGAAGAGGTTGAGAGCTTGTCGGGAATCAAGCCAATAGACATAATATTATTTGTTTGAAAAAGTGGTGGTATAACGCCATGAAACGCGTTACATATACCAATAATAGTGACCAATTGTTTTTAATTCTTGGTACTTTTGAACGGTACTGTGTACCAATCTTTTAAAAATCTGGATATTTTAAAATTTATTTGTTCATATTGTTAATACACCCGATTCCTAGAATTATTGCTTCTGCAAGTGTTGGTGATATGTAAACATCCTGCCTACAACTTCAAGAATCATTTTGGAGCAATAATATCACTTGAGCTTGACAAGTGACTTGAATCTCCCTGCATGCGATTAAGAACACCGGTGCGGATCATACACCGGTGCAACAAACTATGTGAGTACAGAGAATTTATATTTCCTATGTATTGCTGATTTAAGTGCTGTATCTCCAGTGAGAATTGTAATGGCACTCAGTTTTCTTTTAACATGGAAATATGGGTAGCCACATTATTATTATTCCTTCACTGAGCTCAAACATATTCAGCACAGCTGTGCAAAATAAGAGTGAAAACAATGGCATTCTGCACCAGCGGTGATTTTCTAAATTGTTGGATAAAGTCCCAAAAAATGTAAAGAATCACTGATAAAAGGTAAGAAGAGACATCTAAGGGGTAATTTGATTATAATTTACAAATATATTCAAGGTCAGTACAAAGAACTCTCTAAGGAGCAAAAACTAAATCGTCATCCATTAAGACTAGAGGAAAGACGCTTTCAACTAAAACAAAGACAGGGATGTTGTACACTAAGGACAGTAAAGTTAGGAATTCTTTGCCTCGGGATGCTGTGTTTAGAGATACTGTAGTTGCTTTCAAATAAGCAACGGATACCTCTCTCAATATTGAGAATTATGACAGTTGGTTTCAAAGCAGAGAGGATGATGACCCAGGGAAATTGCATTTTGAAGTTGGAGCTTAGTTGGACATGACTTAATTTTTTTTTTTGTCACTAATAAAAAGTACCGGGTCACTGACAAAAGTACCAGGTTGCTGACCTAATCAAGAAAATGGTCATGTGATCTTACATTCTATTGCACAGGACTTGTATCATATTGTGGTAGTGAGAATCGGTGTTAAGAATGCATTTTTTTTTTGGCACCTAAATGGTAGAGACAATGCATTACACAGATCCATGAAGTGCTAGCTTGGGGGTGACAAATTTATGGTTCCCCAAATGTTATTAGCCTAAAATCAACCATTATGTGGCGTTCTTCATAGTTTGGCGAGACAGAGATGTGAATATAATGGAGATTTTTGATAAATCAGGTGCTAATATTGCGTTTTTGAACCTACGGCTGATTAACATAATTTACTAAACTACTTACAAAAAATGCCCTCCCTTTAATGCCATTTGTGCCAAGGGAAGGGCAATGGGGCAGTCTGTGGGCATTGTAGGTAATACAATGTATTAACCCTTTGTTTGCCAGAGAGGTTGCAATGTTTGGATACACCTCTGGCACTCAAAAGGTTAAAAAGGCATAGAGTAAATGTAATTTGTGGAAACTATGTCACTGAACATGTTATGGGTCTGGCATATGAGTGATAGAGTGCGTCCTCTGGTATGTCTTACAACAGTCATACACTGCAGCATATACCCTGCAATGTGCCACTAACATTTTTTTTGGGGGGGGGGGATGTTGCTTTTTTCTATAGACAAACACTACATACACTATAAAATAAAAACTTTAAGATATTCTCATTCAATAGAATCAATTTGAAATGCATCAGAATCACTAAGATGGCATGTACTAAACATGTGTAGTTCTTAAGAGCAGCAAGTTTCATTCCTTACTTAAAAGGACTTTATGATCACATATTTAGCAGTCCAAAACCTCTTTATGTTGTAAATAACTATCTCTGCTTTTGTCTCCAGCTATCCCCATAGACTTCAATAGGAACATTTTTTATAAAACAGGAGGAAACGTTTATCTCCTGCATTTGAATCCAGCCCTATGTCCCTACAACTACAAAAAAAACACAACATTTTGATGAACAAGAAGAACATACAATTGCTGTCAGGGCTCAAAATTTCCACTCGCCACTAGCCAATGGCGAGTGAAAATGTAGCCCTGGTGAGTAGAAATTCAGCCCTGGTGGGTATGTTTTGGCTTGCAGTGGCGAGTAACTTTTCAGGTGTGGCTAGTAGCAAAGGACTTAAAATTATAAGCCCTGATTGCTGTCATACAATAGCAGTTACGATATATTTTTTAACGCTGATTCCAATTAAGAAAACTATCAGTAGAGAGTAAGTTTAGATAAATATCATATTAATATCTTAGCTTTCAAAAAAAAAGGGGGGGGGGACTGGGAAAGAAGTGAAGAGGAAAGGGTGTGTGCCAGCTCCATGCTAACGCCTGCCCACCCCCCTAGAGACAACTCACAGAGTGCAATAGAGTGATGTACTCACGTCAAAGGCACTAGCCAGCTAATAAGCCATTTCTTAATATGTCATATTAGCAGCAGTTTGTTTTAATATATAGACAAACTCAGGGAGCAAATAGGGTGTTACATGCAGAATATTGCTTATTCTTACTATAGGCTCTGATATCCATACGTATAGCATTCCTCTCATCCTGCACTATTCCACTGCAACACAGCTCCACCGCCTTGTTCTTCATGTAACTGTTCTGATACAAATTTTCATTGCAATAACCTTGTTAACTATATATGTCTGAGACATAAAAGGGTTTAACCGGAAAATTGCTTCATAATTCTAGTACTGGTGTACGTTTCCCAATAACTGCAGTTGTCAGCTGCGTGTTACATATAAAAGAACTTAATCAGATCTAATAAGAAGACCATGCACTCAGTTCTTCTGCACATATTCAAATGAAGACGCTGAGTGTGTAAAATGCGAGAGCAAATAGAATTACTTATTAAAAGGCAGAAACAGTAGACCAGTACTGTATGACAAAGAAGGGAAATTAGTAGAGCCAGCATACATTTGTTCTCAGTAGCTTTATCATAATTAAGCCACAATAGGGACAGAGAACAAAACTATGAGAATAATCAGTGAAAAGATTCACACTTTCAGGAAGGGTAAGTATTAGATCAGTGGTTCCAAACATTCTCCTCAGGGCCATCTAGGGCCATGTCTTTGGGATTTCTCTGCTTTACTAAGTGAGTTAATGAGAGGTTCAGTCATTTAACGGGTCAGTAATGTCCCCAAAAAAATACTTAGAGTTTTGTAGCGCATCAAAAAATAAACTCTATGGCACAAATCCTATCTCTCAAACACTATGGTTTGAGAGATATAGGCATTCAAAGTTCCCCCCTCCCTCCCCTTCTCCTGATGTCAGCTGTAAAACTGACAGCAGGAGATTCAAGTAGTGCAACTTGAGGAGGCTCTGCAGCAGAGCCGAAGTCACATTATTTAAAAAGAATTACTTCACTGGAATGGTCTACAAAGTGTGCTTGCAAGCCAGGCACACTTTGTAGACTGTTCCAATGAATCAATTCTTTTCCAGTAACGCTATTTTGGCTCTGCTGGTCCCCGTACCGGGATCTCCTCTGTCAGCACAGCGCTGACATTGGGAGAAGGGGAGGAAGGAGGGAGCTTTCAATGCCTATATATCTAAAACCATAGCGGTTTGAGAGAGAGGATTTTTGCCATAGATTTTATTTTTTGAAGCTCTACAAAACTCTAAGAATTTTTTGGAGGGCATTACTGACCATTTAAGTAACTCACAAGCAGGGAAATCCTAAAGTCATGGCCTGTTAGGCACCCTTGAAGACAGGGTTGGGAACCAATGTATTAGCTGGAATTACCAATTACTGTGTACTTCAACGCATACAGTGTACATCACATTATATATGCAAGAACAGAAAAAGACAAGCAGGAAGGGCGGGCAATAGTGTAATACAGTCTTCAGTAATAATAGATATAAGACTATCAAAAGTGGATACTCACAATTATGATGGTCAGCTTGATATTAGCTGACTAAAAGCACATTTGGAGAAATATCCGTCTCCGCTCGGGAACCACTCACATATAAAGTACTCAAGCTCGGCTCCAGTAATCCAAAAGTATCAAAATTTAATGAAAAAAAAATACAATACATATATGTATGTAAATACTATCTCAATTAGTACAATAATTATAAGCAAAAAAAAATGTAGGACCCAAAAGTACTATCCTCTATTACATTATATATATCTTGGTTTCTTGGAAATCCAGGGACCCTGATTAAGAACAATGGATTCCAGTGGACTTATTTATGTAATACCAAGATAGGTGGTGATGGTAGATACTGTATACATATTCAAGAAAGGGTTTACACCTTTTTGGAAAATTTATAATACAGTTATACAAAAGAGCATTTTTAGATTCCCAAAAAAACAATCTGCTTGTCCTAACCTAATGCATTAATAATGCACTGTGCAGTTCAATTGCATCATTATCTGAAGGTAAGTTAGTACCACTACATGCTCCAAGCTCAATACTCTTGTTTTACTCAACATTAAAAACTCAAATGGCAGGCTGAGGATGATGGGACTTAACTCAGTCTTTAGGCTGTTGCATGATGAGTCAGCAGAGTATTATTTAGTTTGCCCCCCTCCAAAAAAAGGCATCTGTACAATATAACTCATAAAATTAATTTTATACTGTGTTCCAAAATTAAATTGAATGAGCATTCCTTTTAAAAATGTCAGTACATACAGAATGAATCAGTTTCTGTCTGTACCAGGTCTGCAACATGTTGTGCGAATAGAAAACAGAAAGCTAAATATAGGCTGCAGCTACAGTTTTCCTGGTGATTATGTGCAAAAAGATCATCTTCAATCATAATTTTAAAATGAAAAATAAAAAAATGTTTCTGCTGAGAGGTTTAAAGTGGTAGCTAATGGGAGGTTTTTTAGTTCTTCACAGCAAACACTCCATAAATATCAATGATCAATGGGCATTAGGGTTAATTGATACATGTTGTAATTGTTTTTATGATTGTATACATCTTGTTTATATTACAGAGGGACTGTAGCTTAAGAAAAGGGGACTCGCAATCCTAAGTAGGTGTCCTTCATACAAAAGTATGGAGGAACCATGTGGTAAACTATCCTCCCATAGAAGGGCATGGCACTTGCATAAAAAAGAGATTTCTGGAGGCAAATACTTCTTCCTTACTCCACTTTGACCCCACCACATGCTCAATTTTAAGAGTGACCTCAAATTAGATTGTCAGGCAAAGATTCTTTTACCTTGTTTTTTTATTTTTATAAAGTATACAGGGCTGTTCAGTCCCCCAATTAGTGGGCTTCTATTTCCATTCCTCCAGGATTGATATTGATCAGGGAGCTGACTTTTACAGGACCTCGTTCTGCTAGACTTTCTTTTACTTTCACATTTTTAGACTATAATGGGAAACAGCACCTTTTTAGAAATGGACACTTCGGATGGCCATCTTGAATGTGGTATTGCCTGTGTTTCTCAGTGTCCTGCATCAATGGGTGGGCTCTGAGGGAAGGGCCAGATGGTGCTGTCTTTTAACAAACCACCATGCCACTCAGTTTTTAAAATTAAAGGTTTTCCCATGAGGCCCATTTTTTTTCCGGGCCTCAGGGAAAGGAAGTACCATGCATCTCCCCTTCCCTTTCTCTTCAAAGAAGTAACACATTAGGCACCTGATTCTCAGTTCTTTATTCTTTTATTCTGGTGGCTGAATATCCTTCCTGGCACACTGTTTTTAAACCTTCATAGGCATAAAAGTGTTTTATCTTTATTTTCTCTCTTGTACTTCTGCTTTTTGGGGCCTTCTGACTGTCTGAGCACAAGGGAGCCATGAGGAAGGCTAAGACCCTGAAAGTTTTAAGGGTTTCTTCAGTAACCCTATGTTCATCATGTCAGACTAGTCTTCCCAGGGATTTTGCTGGTGCATTAAACTCCCCTTGTTCTGTGTCCCATTCTAAGCAAACTCCAGACTCCTCTTCCCCTGGACAGGAGGCTGCACAGGCTAAAATCATTATTTCTGCTATGGCTACTCTTCCTTCATCTGTTGACTTAGATCCTTGAGTCTTGGAACCAGGACTACCCTGTTCAACCCAAAAGACTGTTCAGTCATATTGAAGGGTGGTGATTTTCCAGTGATACAGGGGGATTTTTCTATTGTTGAAGGGGAAACTGAGGATGAGGCTGTTGAACCCTCATTAACACCTGGGAATTAATTTGAAGAAAATTCTGGGACATCTGTCACGGGTCCTATTTGTGCAGTTTTGGACATGCTTAAGGTTCTTGAGGTCCCAGTTTTGAGTTCTTCATCTCCAGATATTTTAGGTAGTACTAGAAGGATGTGGTACTTTATCCTTCCTATCATTCCCTGGACCAAGGGGTTCTCGAGGACTGGAAACAACTTGATAAGAAGCTATTTATCTCCAGGTGTTTCTATCTTTTATTTCCCTTCTCTCCTGCTGCTCTACAGTAGTGGTCTAGTCCCCCCGCAGCTGACCCTCCTATTTCTATCCTTTCTAAGAACATAGCTGTTTGCAGACTTGGCAGTATTTGAGCACCAGTAGGACAAATATCTATATTCCTTTTTAAGGATAATTCAGCTGCCCATCCCTTGCTACTGCATGGGTGACTACAGCCATGGCTGTTTTGGGGGGAGGGTGCAGCTGTTATGAGCAGTCCATGCAGAAGCTCCTACAGAGGACACTGCTATTTCTGTTTCTAAGATTATCTGTACCACGGCTGTCGAAGTTACATAGTAACATAGTTGATAAGTCTGAAAAAAGACATAGACTAAGCGCTGTGGAGCGTGAAACATGTCAGATCTAGTAATTATATCATATCCCTAGTGCAATTAGTGTTGTCTTTCTGCTTCCCATTGTGACAAACGAGAATGTTATTTTTACTTTTTGGCAATAAAATTTGAGACTTTTAAACAGTTGAGTATTGCGGTTCACCAGTCAATTTTGTTCTACTACGTTCATCTTTTATGCACCACAGAGGAGTGCTTCCAGCCACGTTGAAAAATGCAAAGGCAGGGCTTATGTCAACTGCTAAGGAGGTACCAGGTGTACAGTCATGTGGTCAGAAGTTTATCTGATTCTGGCTTGGGCGGAAGCTCATGTTCTGGCTTTCTCGCCAATTTAAATTCCAGAGGTAGACAATATAATGGTGGATTTCCTCAGTAGTAAACATCTGAACTGGGTCTGCAAGCAGACAGCTTTTGACACCATAGTTTGGCTGTAGAGCCTACCAGCTGAGTATCTGATGGCTTCTTGTTCAAACTTCAAGGTTCTCCTTTTTTACTTTTGGATTTGAGACCCACTAACTCTCCCTTTGGATGTGATAGACATTGCATGGCAGTTTCCTCTCACATATGTATTTCCTCCCTTCTCTTGGATTCCTAGGGTGTTGAGGAAGGTGAGGATGGAGCGAGTGCATGTAATCCTGATTTCCCCTTACTGGCCTTGCTTGATGTGATTCTCTAATCTCCTCAGTCAGTCAGTTGTCAGGGTTCTCTGTGTCACCCAGAGAAGAAGCTAGCTTTGAATTCCAGACTCTTGAAGCCAGCAATCTGAGGAAGAAGGGTTTCTCTGACTGTCTTTGTTACCATGATGAAGGTCCAAAAACAGGTTTCTTTGGAAGCATATCACAGGGTGCGGTCCTTGCTTTACAAGTGGTGCAAGGACCAGGGGTTACGACCAAGTCCCTTTAGTATTCCAGCTATTTTGGTCTTTCTCAGGATGGGTTTCAGGAAGAACTTAGTCTTATTTCTATCAAGGTCCAAATTTCAACTCTATCTGTTCTTTTTCAGAGGCATATTGCCTTATTGCCAGATGTGCAAACCTTTGTGCAAGCTGTGGCTCTTGCCTAACCAATCTTTCAGGATCCTAATTTTTCCCTTCAGTTTTTTACTCTTAAAACAGCTTTTCTTGCATGTGTCAAACTACAGGCTTTGTCCTGTAAACCCCTCCCTTTCTGATCTTTCATTCTGGGTAGTTTGTAGAACTCCCATTTGGGTTTCTCATTATGGTAATTTCTGACTTTCACATTAATTACTTGATTCTCTCTGTTGGGAAGGAGCTTCACTGTTGAGATGTAGTTAGATAATTGAAGTTCTTTGTTCATCACATGGAACCTTTCTGAAAATTGGACTCATGTTTTGCCATTCCTGAGGGCCCTCATGCAGGCCAAGCTGTGTCTAAGGTGATGAGGCAACCATTTGCCAGGCTTATGTCCTTAGGAAAAAGCATGTGCCCTTTAAGGTGACTGCTCATTCCACAAGATTGGTGGGTGCTTCTGGTTTCAGTTGAAGTCTGTTTTGGAAGTTAGGTCTGCAATGTAGGTGTCCTTGTGTTTATACCAGTAACCTTCTTACAGTCACTTGGATTGATGTCCATTGACACCTTAGGTTTAGGTTCTGGTCTCTGTTGAGACTACTTGATGTTTCTATCATTCACTGGAATCTTGGTGGCATAGCTTTGGTATATCCCATGGTTCCTGTGTTCAACAATGGACAAAAGAGAAAAGAGGATTTGTGTGTACTTACTGATAAATTATTTTCTCTTTGTCCATATGGAACACAGGGTTTCCTCCTGGAGAAAAACAAGTAATTTTAGTTCTGGACAAGGAGGGGTCCTACAAATGACAATACTGACTTAAAATCTCCACATTTATTGTATAAAATAAGAAATAAATAACACTGCAAATGTAGCATTAAAATGAAATTTGAGATTAAGGCATTTACTCACTATGGAAATTAAACATTGGTGGGCTATTTTTTTCCTAAAGGAATATCTGAAAAAGAGGGTGATACCTAAGAGATTGAGCATACCTAAGAAACCCTCTTTTCCAGATCTCGGTTTTGCAGAAAAATGGAATAAAGTTTTAAATGACTGTTCTTTTAAATTGGGAGTCTATAAATAGTTGAATTTGGAAAGCAAGCAGATGATTACCCTGAGGAAGTATCATGTCATGTCATGAAATCTGTAGGGCTAATTGTATTTTACATGTATTGGATGTTTAGCCCAATAAATTTAATTTCTTTATTTCACATACAGAGGTCTCCAGCTAGTTCATCCAGCTGTCTGATGTAGGTTATCCTTTTTTAAAAGTATTTAAAGGGATAGTAATACTTAAAATGTAAAAAAAAATATGTTGTAGGGTTTATCCCCCTGAGTAAAACAAGAGTACTCCCACTGCTGAGAGGTCTTTCATTCAAAAGTTCTTAATTTTCAAAGTTGAATTTTTTAGGTGCAATATCACAGTGGCCTGAAATTGTACAGTGGCGCTGTTGCTACACCATCCTATGGAGATTTATGGTCAACTGACCAGAGTTGTCCATAGGATCGTGTAGCAACAGCGCCACTGTACAATTTCAGGCCACTGTGATATTGCACCTAAAAAATTCAACTTTGAAAATTAATAACTTTTGAATGAAAGACCTCTCAGCAGTGGGAGTACTCTTGTTTTACTCAGGGGATAAACCCTACAACATATTTTTTTTTACATTTTAAGTATTACTATCCCTTTAAACTGGATATCAGATGAAGAGGTTCTTTAGAGGTAAGAAATCCTAAGGGAGAAGAAAATAAGTGCTGCCTGACCAGGACTGGGCTCTGACCCAGTCAAAGTACAAAATCCAAGCGGCAGGACAAGCCTCCTTTAAATGTGAGTACTCACTGAAGGGTGTGGTGGTTAAATCACACATGAAAAGAATGCTGCACTTATAGAGGATGGTACTGTTCTGTTTGTCTTTTACTGAATCCAGGCAGGACTAGATTTCCCAGTAGGCAGTCATTTAGAGTAGAGCACATTATTTTGGATAATTCTCTAGAAATCGAGGGGGTTATCAAGATTCTGGAAAAAATGTTTGCCTCTATCCTCAACCCTTGCACTCAGTGCCTAGTAAATATTGGGGGTTATGTACTAAGGTGTGATAAAGAGGTGATAAAGTGAAAATTACTTCTCCAGTGACATTACTTCTCCATTTCCTATGTTATTCTTTGGAGCCAATGCACTAAGATTTCCTAACTTTGGAGATCTTAGTGAATAGCCTCTATAGAATAAATAGAAACTGGGGAAGTGATATCACTGGAGAGGTCATCTGCACCTTATCACCTCTTTATCATGCCTTAGTGCATACCAGGGTTCTGGAAAAAATGTTTGCATCTATCCTCAACTCCTGCACTCAGTGCCTAATAAATATTGGAGGATATGCACTAAGCGGTGATAAAGAGTTGATAAAGCAGAGATGACTTCTCCAGTGATTATCACTTCTCCAGTTCCTATGTTACTCTATGGAGCCTATGCACTAAGATCTCTCCTACTTTGGATATCTTAATAAATAGTCTCTATAGAATAAAGATAAATTGTGGAAGCTATATAACTGGAGAAGTCATCTGCACGTTATCACCTCTTTATCATGCCTTAGTACATAACCCCCAAAGTATGTGAAGTGGTATGTGAAATATAAGCAATAAAATCCATATTTTAGTAAATATGCCCCATGAATTAAGCCATCGGTTGCCCTCTGGCCCTCAGCGGGTTAACCATGTTTTGTTTTCCAAGTGCTGAAAAACATTGTGTTATTTCAGAATATATTTGTATTCTAACATTCTCCAGAAGTGCAGCCAAAAAAGCTGTTTTTTTCTTCCACTACTTTCTCATTGGAAACATTTTCTAATGTTTTCCATAAGCAGAGTATTGTTATCTACAGTGGTTTTAATAAATGAACAGTTGTTATAGGGAATATTTCTATACAGTCTTCATCTCATATCATCAGTATACTCTTTCTCCATAGGAGCAGGGTGAATTTTGTGTGTAGGGAAGCTAGTAATAATAATACTTGTATATAGGATGAGTGCTTCCACTTTAACTCTCTGAATTCCAGTGGGGTACATAATGCATTGCATATTGTTGAGGCACATAAAGGGTTAATCTTCTGTTGTGTTTGTTTATTTTGGGGAGGCTATGTCTCCCTTGGCAAACATCATTCTCCTCCTGGTCTTAAACATTGTTGCAGTGTAGTGTTTATATTGGAAACCTTTATTATGTCTTGGCAGATTCTGGGCATATTACTATACTGTACTGAACTTCTTTTTGTTAGCAAGCAACTAGTAAGTGTCAGTATTTTTGGCTCACCGCACTGATTATAGATATCCAGTTGCCTCCATCATTGGGGCACCTGTACATATATAATGAAGATCATCAAGCAGGGAAGAAACAGTTGTCTTAAAACATAAAGGTAGGTGACCTTCAACACACGAAGTCCAATTAAATTGCCCTTGAGTGCAACTAAGAGCAGCTCTGTGTTATGTGGGAGCAAGTTGTAAGGAGCCATCAAACAAAGACTACTATTACTATAGCAGTGACATTCCAAGAGGAACCATAGCTAAGGGATTAAATACCAAAAGTCCAGTTAGTAATCTTTGTCATTGTGTTCTTCATCATATATTATATTTTAGTCTACTGCTGTGGTGTCTGGTATAAGGATTTTTCAATCCGTTCTGATGATTTTGAGATGTGAAGGGCAATCTTTCTTTACTGCATCACTATTACTCTAGTAAGATCTCGGAAATCTTATCAAACAAACCTAGTTGATTTTTATAAGTAAAGAATCTGACCGTGTACCACGTAGGAAGCTGATTCAATATATACATTGTTTAAGATTGTACCAAAAGGTAGATGTTTGGATAAATAATTGACAGACGAACAGGAAACACTGTGCCATAATCAATGAGTGGAGTAGCACAGGGTCTAATGTCTGTTCTTTTCAATATCTTCATTAGTGATATTACTAGTGGTATGCACGGTAAAGGGTGTCTTTTTGCAGATGATACAGAAATATGAAAAAGGGTTGACTTTCCAGCAGGAAATGAGGATTTATGAAAATTGGAAGAAATAGAATAGTATGGGATCTAAAGTTTAAAGCTGAAAGGTAAATGTTATTGCATTTAGAAAACAGAACCCAAAGTTGAAATACAGTCTAAATGGTACTGTGGTAGAAAAACCATGAGCTGAAAGGGACTGAAACAAGAGGGAGTATAACTGAAGGTCAGTGGGAAATCAACTGAGTGCTCAAAATAAGAAATATGACATTGACCCTTTAAGGTGGTTCTTTAACATTCTGTATATAAATATTAAAGAAAATTAACTAGGCATGGAAAATTAAAGCAAGGAAATCAGAGGGTTAGGCACAGAAGTGGTTGACAAATGCATGGGACCACTATTAGCCTTGTGTATCATGTGCAAAACCCCATCTGTGCCAACTCCACAAATAAAATTAACAAAATATAAAAGTACATATAACAATAAATATCATTAGAGGAGAATAGGAGGGAAAACTCAAACAGCTCAAATGCCTGTAGTGATTTTGAAAAAGGTGAAATGAGAGTTTGCAAGAGAGACAGAGTAAAAACATAATAATAAATATATATATATATATATATATTTTTAATTTATGGTTAGACGTGTTAGTCCAATGGTGTAGATGTCAAATGGATGAATATTGAAGTATGTAATAATACATTTTTTATTGGACTAACATTCAATTTAAGGGACAAACTTTTAAGTGTCGCTCTCAAAAGCTTGTCCCTAAAATTGAATGTTAGTCCAATAAAAAATATATATACACACACACACATACAGAGCACGAGAGAGAAAAGACCTGGCATATAAAAGGATGAATATTTGGTTAAGCTATGCTAGTAAAATCAGTCTACCCCACCCATGTAACCAGTTCCTCCCAGAGCAGCCTATCTAAATAAATGTACAGTAATCAGTGGTTGCCTTTTTTAGCTTGTCATTCCATAACATCTGCTGCGTAAAGTAAATTTTGCAATTTGGGAATGCATACAAAACGCAAGCAAAAGATGGATTCCAAATGGTCATTCTGCTATGTTCATTTTTGTTGCCGGACTGGCCTTCTCAGGCTTAGCACCTCCGGACTGAGAAAAAGGCCTATTTGGCTGTAAAAATCTATGACCGCCACAGTCCCCCCAATAATCCCATATGCATCCACCCAGCTTTCCTACACTCACCCAAGTCCCCCTGTAGCCCTACTATACCAGGCAGCTTGCAAAGAATTTTGTTGCAATGCTTTTCAGACTGTCTAGAATCAGCTAAATAAAAATAAAGCTAAACTCCCTCCCACCCCTCTGGCCTAACTTGGCCCAACATTAAACCCTCTGTTGCTGGATTGGCTGGGAACACCAGCCAGCAATGAAGAGTTTAATCTTGGCAAAACTAAAACATTTGTTAAATATAAGGCCACAATGGTGATAAATACATTTTGATCCCCCCATTTCGATCAGGATGGAGTACATCAAAAAGTTAACTGGAGTCATGGGACTCCAATTTTTTTTGTTCCTGAAAGAAGGGAACTTTTGTTCCTTTCTATAATATAAAAATTAAAAAAAAGTGATGAACATTCATCCTAGTACCTAAGTCCTTGGCAACAAGGGCTTTTTTACTCTAGAGAACAAGAACAATTTTTACTATTTTTTTAAAGCATAAGTAGGGCTTTGTTTTGATGCCATCTTTATATGTATAATCCATCATTTAGTTTGATAATAACACATTTTTTATAGGTTTTCCTGTGATGTATTTATAAATTAGTCTATGTAAATAAAATATTGATAATGTTCTAAATAATATATTCAGTTATACAGAGGTTTCAGTAGATCAGAAATAAGGTAAAAGATGGTCTTCTCACCATTCCTGCCCCCAGCAGCACCACCACCACCACCTAAAACAAAAGTGCCCCCTCTCCAGCCATTTGAAGAGTTAAAGGGATAGTAATGTTTCACTAGGGTGATCACATTTCCATTCGGCCAATCAGGGACACTGTCCTCTAGTGCAACTATGTGGGAGGGGTCACTACACATCACCGGGCATCAGTGCACAACCTACTCTCTTTCCGGATCACCAGCACCAGCGATGAATTAATATATGGATGGAATGGAGGGGTGTTTATGCACCAGAGGGGTTATATACAAGTACAACACGTCTGCTTCTCATTGTGTTACACATCCCGATCCCTCTGGTGTACAAGCAAAGGGTTAATTTCATTCATTTCTGTGTTTGAATTATGAATATTTTTCTGTTAGTTTCATACATGCTGATTTGTTTTTACCCTGAGTGCCAGAGGGGTATGTAGCACATTGTCATGAAATGCATTCCCCTCTGACACTCAAAGGGTTATCTCCACACACACTGGCTTTGAGACAATTTGAGATATTTATCCAACCTAAACTTGCCCAAATTGTGTATTATTATATCAGTGTATTTCTATAGTTATAGTATTGAGTGTCAATGCCAGAGGGGGTATGCACTGCGTTACAGTGTCTTACATGCTCCTCTGGCACTAAGGGTTAATAATAATCAGGTCTGACACTAACAGAAACATATTCATCCTTCAGAATCAAAAATGAATGAAGTTAACCCTTTGCTTGCACACCAGAGAGATATGTGCAACAGATTGAGAAGCAAAGGTGTTGTACTTGTACATACACCCCTCTGGTGCATAAGTTACACTTGCACTGGCACTCAAAGGGTGTGATATTTATGAGACCTAAACTTGCCCAGAAGTGTACACATATTATATAGACATGTAAGTAATTATATAGTTACAGTAGTGATATGTCCCTTCTGAAGACTTACTGTCAGTTGGCACCGGCAGGACTCGCTCACAGTGGAGTTTGGAGATTGTGCTGCTGAAGTTCACATCGTGCCGCCATCCAGACTGCCTCCTGTGAAGATCACAATATCTCATCCATACAGTGTCACAGCACCCGTCGCGTACCGCCGCTGTCCCCATTGTCTCACACGCACCAGCCAGCCAATGAGCACCACTGTCCAAATACTCTCTTCTTTCATTGGCTAGTGATGGTGCGTGTCTTGAGTGTCACTCTGACACAGAGCAAGTGGCAACGGCAAGCCACCAGAGCAGCGGAGTGGAAGAGACTGTCTATGCTGCTGTGGTTTGCTTAATTCCGGGACTCTTTATTGTCCCGGTGCGCGGGGACGCGGGACAGAGAGCTTTATTAAGGGACAGTCCCGGGCATTCCAGGACACGTGGTCACCCTATGTTTCACAATAAAAGCATAGCTAATTAATCTTCATAGTATTTGGGCCATGGAGAGTGTTATTTCAATACTGTCAGAGTTATAGTTCAAGAGTAAATGAATGATAAAATATTCCCCTCCTACTCATTTTACTGATGTAACACTGCTGACCTCAGAGTAGCAGGACTGTCCGAATGGATCATAGAGAGAGACAATCTTCAGTGAGCATAAGGAAAAACCTGTCAAGGGGGTGACAATACTCTGATCATACTGAAATAACACTTTCCATTGCCCAAATATTATGAAGATTAATTGGAGTTGTTTTTTTTATGAAACATTACTATCCCTTTAAGGATGTGTATTTTACATATTGCCTTTCTCATGTGGCTTCACTTGCACATGTGTTTGCTGTACCAGAAATTTCATGTACTGGACAACCAAGAAATGGCTGAAACTGACTGTTCCTGTCCTGGATCAATTCAGTACATACTTGCAAGCACACTCTTTTGTCATTAATACTTTAATGCCAGCAAGCCTCTTGTGTCTGCCCCATAGCATGCACAGGAAAATGTCTGCAAGTTATGCCAATTTCCTCATCAACTTGTTTATACATTACTTACAACAAGGCGGAGAGGAACAGAACACACATACACCTCCTCTTGCTGCAAGCAGCGTTAAAGTGGACCTACCACCCATTTTAAAATTTGTGGCAAATAATTCCCCATCTGGCGACTATCTGCTCAGTAGTGCTAGTCGCCAGAATAATTACCTGGTTAATGAGAATTATACCCTGCTCCGGGGCTGACAGATAGTAAAGAGCGCAGACATCTTTCCATAGTGATATCTGGCTAGTCGCCAGATGGGTAATTATTTGACACAAAGTTTAAAATGGGTTGTAGTTCCATTTTAAGAGGAGAATTTTAAATGTAAGTAACTAAGCAAATTGGTATTAGACAGATGTAGTACATGAAAGAATAGAAATCATATTTGTACATCCAACCCATTATCTCTTTACCCTGAAACGCATTTTTTTTCTTCATTTTAAATATGTATTAAAGCAGCAAAGGCTCCTTCATAAGCTTCCTTATCTTACAACAACCTCACTACGTGTTCCTGTTAGAGTGTCATTGAACAGTGTTCTTGCACATGTTGCTGCATTATTGTGGGATGTGTTGTAATATCCTGCAGTGTAACGGCATTTGAAGCATTTACACTGATATTCTGTGTCATAAGAGAGGATCATTTGTGTTTTGTAGGAGGAATGGAATATGTTTTACAGCTGGACCTTATATATCAAACAGATATGGAGCATTGTGATGCATTGGCGATCTCCCTGGCATTCAAATGGTTAAAATACACATTTAACTCAATTGGAACTATTCCCCCCTATGGTGCAGTTGGTTTACTCCAGGATTGTTCCATTTTAGCTTGATAAATAGGGTGCAATATGTATAGAATGAATCTAGATAAACTCCTATGGCTGCAGGATTCATGTGCTGCACTGTCTAGAACACAGGAAGCCAATCTTTATCTCTGGATCTGTTAGATGGAAATGATGGTAATTGTAGTTTTTAACAGCTGGAGAGCTGAAGGTTGCATATCCCTGGTCTACATTAATTAACCACATCAGCACCATGAGAATCAGAAGGTTGTGTAAGGAGTTAAAAAGGGGAAGTCTTATCTGGATACTAGTGGGTTGTTGTAAACTTTACATGTCATAATTTCCTTTAAGCCTAGTACAGAATGCAATAGTACCTACCTTTCTTACTTAGCCAGGGCACCAAATGATCTGCAAAAGGAGAGTCCATGTTAGTGTAATACATTGTGTCCCATAAACAGCTGTTGAATGGTACTGACCACTGTATCACTGAAGGTGCTTATGCATGTTTTTCAAATCAGTTACCTGGGGAGTGGATTGGCACCAAAACAGGACTGATTCTGCCAGGCATGAGGACCATGAAATAGGCAATTATTAGTACACAACCTGGTTGCTCACAATTACTGTCATTTCCACAACCTTTTAACTCTTAGTTTTTCACCTCATGGCCAAAAGTTTACTCACACAGGACAGAATTTAAATATATTCTTACTAGTTGAACAGCCCGTTACATGGGCCACAGTGCCTCTGGCAGCCGGTCGCGGGTCTCCCGCGCCTCGGCTGATACAGAGCCTCTGGCAGCCGGTCGTGGGGCAGTCACATGCAGTGGAGACTGCCCGCGCCTCGGCTGATACAGAGCTGGACGCTCCTTCGGAGCGCCCAGCTCTGTATCAGCCGCGGCGCGGGCAGTCTCTACTGCGTATGACTGCCGCACGTGCAGCAGTGTCTACTGCGCATGTCGGGCGTTACACACAACTTGGCGAATTATTATATAGGATACCCCCCATAATGCATCTTCAAAATAGCAGGGCCATGGATTGAGCCACTAGTGCTTAAAGGGCAACTATCAACTGCTAAGCACAGACCTGCTGATTAGGGCCTAGATTTATAACTACCAGAATGGAACTTTGACTTGCAAAAGAGCCAGGCAATTTCCTAGCCATCTCATTCCTGCCACTATGTATCCTGAATTGCACAATTCGGGATACAAAGCAAAAATCTCTAAAAAGCATTGAAAAAGATCATTGCTGCCATTACATTTTGGCAGAATGGCCTCAATGCACCCTACAGCAGCCAAAGAAGCCTTCCCAGCCTCAGCTGTGCAGGGACCCCGACATCCATCTCCCAGCGCTCTGCATTCATAAATAGAAGACCGCAAGGAGCAACAGCAGCTACAGGTCTGTGCAGAAGGAGGCACAGACATCTCCTGCCGCTGGACCACCAGGGAGGTAGGAAACGGATACGTGGGGGCAAAGTGAAGATGATGGGGGCAATGTGGAGATTATGGATGGCAATGTTAGGGCAAGTTGGAGCTGATGGGGGCAATGTGAGGGCAAGTTGGAGTTGATGGGGGCAATGTGAGGGCAAGTTGGAGCTGATGGGGCAAGTTGGAGCTGATGGGGGGCAATGTGAGTGCGATATGGATATGGGGGGTAATGTGGAGATTTGGAGCATTGTGGAGATGGCCAATGGGGGAGTGCGCTTCAGATTTCGGTGCCTACAGTCTCCTGAGATGTAAATCCGGCCCTGAATACACACACTCTTATGTTAGGACGGGAATCAGTATTTTTTTTTTTTTTTTTTTTTTTAAGTAGTTGGGAGCTCCAGACCCCATATTTCATTTGTTCAAATTGTATTGACTGCAAAAATAATATGGAGTGAATAGACCCCATATTGTATATTTTAATCACTCTTCATCTTGATAGCAACACTGATTTCATTGTTATCCCCTCATTTTGATGCTGTTTATTTGTTTTGTTTTTTTACCGATTGCTAGTGTAGCTAATTCTATCGTCAGCGACACAGGGTTACATTATTTTTAAACATGGCAGTTGACCTCTCTGTTGCAGAGAGATTTCTGTGATCCAGGAATGGAGGGGGATGTGGGGTGGGTGTATGGAGATATTGGGGATCACGCAGCGGACTAGGGTGAGCTATTGCCTCCCCTCCCACCTGATCTAGCAAAAGGAAAACAACTGATGTCTTGAGTCTGGATTTAGATTAATTTTAGAGCAGTTTTTAATTATTCCTTGAAATTGACCTTTAAATGTTAGGGGTACCCTGAAAACTCCAGAATATGTGCTGGGGTGCCTTGAGAAAAAAAGTTTGAGAACCACTGTTCTGGGATAAAACACTTCAAAAGAAAAACAGTCTGAAAATGATTTAATAAAACACCACATTTTTTTTTAAACATCCCTCTCCTGCTGTTTCCAAATGGTTCAGATCCCAGGCATAGTTATAAATCACAATGTACAGTGTAGCATTTGAACAGCACAGTAATACTATGAACACAGCAGCACATGGATGGAATATGATAGGAAGTCTACCATATGACAGAATTGACTTTATATACGGGATATATAAAACATGCAAGGAACATAAAAGCATTTTCTCTAAGTAGGTTCAAGGCATTTATAAACACAGTCTGTTGTGGTTTCAAAGATAAACCCTGCATGGAAAACTTTGTACAGACTTTAATGAAGCAGCAGGGTACATAAATAGGCATAGCAAGGAAGTGATCTGGGTTATTTAAACATATAACATGGCTCAAGTATTCAACGCCTTGCTTTCCAGACTATTTAAACAACTATTACTAGTTTATTTTGTTGGTGTGGAAATCTTTTTACAGATGTTAGAGTTCAGCTAAGAGATAAATCAATAAATGAACATTTAAAGTAAGCTTAGCTACCTTTAGCAGGTTATATCAAGTGTTTAGTATGCCTTACTGGAACAATGTGCAATTACATTTACTATACTGATATATTTTTATTATACTATTAGGTACTATATTAAATAGGTACTATTAAAGGGCTTGTAAACTTAAAGTCATCCAGCTGTTGAGGACTACAGTCTCCATCATCCCTCACCAGCCATTAGCTAATGGGGGATGATGGGAATTGTAGTTCTAAACGGTTGGAGGGCCTTACGTTGCCCATCCCTGTACTTTGACAAAGTGTTATAAATAAAAAATATGGATATTCATCAATGATTGCATCACGCGTGTGGCTGTCTTCAGCTGATATTTGAAAATAAATACTTCATTGGAACGGTCTACAAAGTGTGCCTGGTTTGCAAGCACACTTTGTAAACCGTTCCAATGAAGTATTTATTTTTAGATTTCGGTATCTTGGCTCTGCTGGAGAGCTGACTGCCGGTCCCCAGACCAGTATCTCCTGATAGCAGCTTCAGGGGAGGGCTGGGCTGGGGGGCAATTGCCCCCTGGGCTGGTCATATATCTGGTTTGATGGGCCACTGCACCTCACTAAATCTACTGATTGCTGCTGTAAATAGAGCTACACTAGTGATACCATAGAGCTTACAATAGAAATGAAGCAACACAAAAGATACCACAGAGCTACAATCCAAATGGAGCTACATTAGTACATAACTCATTTCCACTGTAAACTCTATAATATAACTAGTGTAGCTTAACTTAAATTGTAGTAGTGCACTAGTGCAGACCCATTTCAACTGTAAGCTCTGTGGTATCACCTTATGTCACAACATTAATGCCATTTTTAAAATTAAAAAAATGGGGTGGGCTGGGACTGTGGGCTTGCCCACAGAAAAGGGCCACTTGACTGAATTTGGCCCCCTGGGCCACAAGTGGCCAGCCCTCCCCTGAGCAGCTTACAGCTGACATCAGGGAAAGGGGAGGGAGTGGAGAACTTTAAAACGTTCTATCTCTGGAACCATAAAGGTTTGAGAGATACGACATGCACCTATCTATTTCTTTTTAGTGTATCTACAATATTACTTTTTGGTCATGTAGGACATTACTATCCCTTTAAACTTAATTAAAAGCTCTGCATATGCATTAAACTGTAAACATGTTTAAAGGAAGCATCTCTAAGCAGCTTTTTTTATTCAGCAGATAAGCCCTTATACAGTGTAGATTTTTCTTGAAGGTGAATAATTACTGTTACAAAACACAAAAAAGTTCTCATGATTCTGTCCTTGGTCATTTCAAAGACTAGGTTGAGGTTCCATTACAGACTAATGGAATTTTGGCTGGCAAATGAATCTGGAAAGGCTTATTTCAAGCCTTTCACCATTATTGCCATCATATTATGGCCGGTATATACCCTAAATATTGCATTTTGGGATACATACCAAAACGGCTAAAAGTAACATTGCAAACAGCCATTATTCTATTTTATTGCAATACTCCCTTTTGCAGCCAGATAAGCTTTCCCACACACTGCAGCTCTGGGCTGCTGAGGCTAAGAAAAAGGCTTCCATGTCTACAAAAGCTCATGACCACCAGACACCCCCAAATGTCCCCAACAGTTCCAAACCACCTTCCCTACACCTGATCAAGACCCATTACTCCTCCAGTGCCATACACATCTTGCAATGCATTGCTGTTCTAAGAGTTGAGAACTTACTGGTAATGGAGGGTTAACGGTTAAAAAAAAAATTAAAGAATAACTGCCCAGTGTGAAAATATGGCCACTGGGGGAGAGCTAAGTCGCCAGGTGGCCATCTAGATACCTCATACAATTTGAAATGGCCAAAGTTGTCAACTTTAGTATTAGATGGTGTTGCTGGGAGTAAGACCAGTGGGCGGGGCATTACTGAGAATGTTCATGATACTTCATGACTCATTGACAGCTTATTATGTAATTGATTAAATGATTTAGAACAAGACCAGAATATAATATTTACACAGATTAATTTAAACACATATACTGAATGTTAACCCTTTGAGTGCCAGAGAGGTGCACAACAAATTGTGATATATCAAGAAATACACAGAGAGGAAAAACATACATAACGTGTCAAGCATAATATTTAGAAAAATAGCCTAATGCTATGTGTGGGTAAAATTACACATAATCTGAATCAGTTCTTGAATATGTATTAGTGAATTACCTAGATGTATAAAGTTAGGATAGTTTATGCAATATTATGTATCCTGTAGGAGAGCAAATAGAAAATAGTAGAAGATTCAGTATCCAGTCCGTAAACACCAATGGTATCCCCATGGATAAGTTATTAGGGTTAAAAATCACAGTACTGCTGGGTACAAGTTCTCACTGATCTACCACAGAGGATTATCTCCAAAGATGCAAATCCAGAGGCCATAATAGAAAACAGAACAAGTCCCAAAGATACCTCTCAAGGACAGTCAATCCAACCTCAGGAGGATATCAAATCTGTTCCATTTATCTGGACCAAAACTGCTAGGGGAAGTTCTCATGAGAGACTCACAGGGGGCAACTACAATCAATGCAGCATGGTGAAAGAACTTGCTTCCATTAAAGAAAACAGGAAAGTTGGATCTCATGGTTCAATCCCATGGGGTGCAGAGTGTTAACTCTTTCAGTGCCAAAGATGTATAGAACCCATTACGTTGCAATGCTTTGGATACCTCTCTGGCAGTAAAATGGTTAAGAGTGTATATGAACCTGGCCTCAGTTTGTAGTAGTAGTAGTAGTAGTCTATCACGTCCTTGTTTTGGAGGGTGGATCTGCTTATCAGCATAAAGGGGAACTCTGAAACCCCAAAGTACATAGCAACAGGCAGGCGTGTGCTCTCCTTAGAATCCAATTTATCCTCAAGGACTTTGTGTAGCACTTTATGGTTATTGATCCTCTCCTTTGGCATTGCAATTGTCTTTCTAATGTAGAATAATCCACAAGGACATCTAATCATATAACTAACTTGCTTTCACAGTTCATAAAATCAATGATCCTAATATGCTTTCTAGCATACGGATATTGGTATGTTTTGCCTGTATTCAGGTAAGGACAATTTTTGCATCACTTATATCTATATACTCCTCTGGGATGTGTCAGCCAAAATAAATCAATTTTATATTAATGAACAGGGTCGGTTTAAGTCAAAAGGTCTCCCAGACTTTTGTCCCTACGGTATCACATCAATGGGTGGTTCCTAAAATATTGATCCAGTTTAGTAATGTAATACATGCCAGTTTTTCAAAATAATGCTTTTGATACCAGCTGATAATGAGTAAGTGGACTGTATACAAAAGCGTGACTGATTCTACTTTCCTCTTTTCTTTAATGGAGGTAACTTCTTTTCACCATGCTGCATTGATTGTAGGTGGTCCCATGTGAGTCTCTCAGCAGTTTTGGTCCAAATTCATGGAACAGACTTGATATCCTGAACCAGCTTTTCCTTTCCTTGAGAAGTGCCTTTGGGATTTATGCTGTTTTCTAAAACGATGCCTATTTGCATGTTTGGAGGTAACTCTCTGTGGTATATCCATGAGGATTTGTACCCAGCAGTCTAGTGATTTTCAATCCAACTTTTATTCTTGGGGATATCATGGATATTGATTCTCCATTTATTTAATCTCTATTTGCTGTCCTGGATGAAACCCAATCCTATATAATAATTCGCTAAGGTGTTTGTCAGAAGCCGTCATGTGCATTAGAGACTACGCGCATTCAGGCAGTCTCTACTGCGCATGATTGCATCGCATGGAGCAGTGAGGTAATGGCCTCTTAACCCTTTGAGAGCCAGACGGGTACACAACGTATTCCAAAGCGTTGCATACCTCTCTGGCACTCAGAGGGTTAACATTACCCGGACTTTGGCCCGTGTACACAGGCTTTTACACTAGTATTGTATAATCTACCCTAACCTTGACTTTGCTAACTTATAGATGTAGGTGATTCCCTAATAGATATTCATGGATTGAATCTGATTATGTGTTGTGTGACTTCGCCCACATATAGCTTTAAGCTGTTCCTCTACTTATTATGCTTGGCACATTATGTAACTCTTTCCTCTCCATTCATTTCTTGAGATATCCCTATATGCATGCTCATTGGCAAGTGACATCCTTTAAGACACTGTATGATATCTCTATCTATATGATGCTTTATCTACATGTGCACCCTTTGAACTGTGTCTTTTGGGTGTTGCTACGTCTTAATGATTTACTTATCTGTTTTGATAGTGTGGTTTTTAAATGGGTATGCTTTACTTGAGTATGTTCTCTCAGTTCTTTTTGTGATGTCATATTTTAATTTGTATTTATTTTGTTTATTGTTTTATAGTTTCCATTTTCTTGGTTTTTATCTCCTTTTCCGAATTTGCTGAGCGATGTGAGCCCATTGTGCTTGGTGCTAGAACATGGACCCAGCTCTTGCTGCTGATGTCACAGGTGGGTCCACTAAGAGTGCTGGCTTCTGCATGCGGCCTTTCATACCACAATGGGTTAACCCTTTAGGGACTGGCCAATCACGCATGTGGCCAGCGCTTAAGGACCATGGACCTTTTTTTTTTTTTTTTATTGCATCCGTTTCAGGTTTCCCCAAATGTCGTGCAGCCACGCAGGGATCCCTGAATTCCATGACGGTTCTGGCATGTCATGGGTCCTTATGGCTCTCCGACCCATGACATTCCTGGACAATCAAGGGTCCTTAAGGGGTTAAGAAGCATTCTCATTTGTTTATAAATAATGGCTGTATATTTAATGTTCTTTAGCTATGAGGAAGGTCCCTGTGAGGACTGAAAATGTTTTCATATAAATCTTTGCTGATAATACTTGAGTGTTCACATTTCTCCTCCATCTTTCAAGTAGATGTATACATTCAATTACTCTTGAACTAAAACCCTGACAGTATTGAAATAACACTCTCCATGGCCCAAATACTATGAAGATTAATAGGATTTGCTTTTATTGTGAAACATTACGATCCCTTTATGCACATTGGGGCTGTCTAATTTATCTCATGTATATTCAGTGTAATATCTCATGTATATCCATTGAAAATACTAGTCATCATGTATATTCTAATGGCTTACTACTAATCACTTAGTATAATTTTTACTCTACTAGTCTTCTGCTAAGATCACTTAGTTAACATGTTTCATATGTTGCTATGACTTAATTTCTTCTACTCTGCCAATATCGGCCTTCTCATATCCCACCCAGGCAGGGCCGGCCCTTACATGGGTCCCGGTGGGGCCATGGACCCGGGCGGCACTCTGACATGGGCAGCAATTTGCCGCCCCAAGGAATGTTATTTTGTGCGTAGCGTCTCCCCATTGCCCACACTGATGATAGCTGGGACCGTGTCACATGTGGAGATGCCGTGTGGAGAATGCAGGGGTTTTCTTCCTCTGTTCAGAGGCCAGTGCAAATTTAAAACTGGCACGCAGACTGATGAAGAAAATCCCAGCATTCACCACGCTGACATCAGTGCGGGCAGTGGGGAGACTGAGTAAAAAGCAGGAGAAGAGCCAGACAAGCAGAGAAGAGAGGGAGCGAGCCAGAAGGAGAAGAGAAACAGGCAAGGGGGGGAGGGGTACAAGGGGTGAAAGAAAGGCACAATGAGTGAAAAGAGGGGAAAAGAGAAGCACAAGGGGTGAAAAAGAGGCACATGGGATGAAAAGAGTGGAAAAGAGGTACAAGGGGTGAAAAGAGGGGAAAAGAGAGGCACAAGGGGTGAAAAGAGGGGAAAAGAGGCACAAGGGGTGAAAAGAGAGGCACAAGGGGTGAAAAGAGGGGAAAAGAGGCACAAGGGGTGAAAAGAGAGGCACAATGAGTGAAAAGAGGGGAAAAGAGAAGCACAAGGGGTGAAAAAGAGGCACATGGGATGAAAAGAGGGGAAAAGAGAGGCACAAGGGGTGAAAAGAGGGGAAAAGAGAGGCACAAGGGGCGAAAAGAGATGCATAAGGGGTGAAAAAAGAGGCACAAGGGGTGAAAAAAGAGGCACAAGGGGTGAAAAGAGGGGAAAAAAGAGGCACAAGGGGTGTAAAAAGGCAAAGGGGGGGAGAAAGAGGTACAATGGGTATAAAAAACAAACACTACAGTTCTATGTTGTTTTAGGGGCAGGAGAGGGGTTAATATAATTAAGGATGTGGCATGTTTTGGTGGGCGTGGTTTTGGTGTGCGGAGGGAGGGGGCAGCATTTCATCCTTGGACCCAGGCAGCACAATGTCTTGGGCCAGCCCTGCACCCAGCTCTCTACGGTTTGCTTTTCCTTTGACATTTCCTTCAGTGTTGTCAGCATTTTCTGTGGAAGGATAAGAGGAAGAAAACGGCAGAAGGAGGAAAACAGTAGAAGTTAGTGGCCTGTAACTGGAAAAAAATATAAAAAAACTAACTCTATTTGTTTGTTTTTTGTGGGCCTTAGGAGTGACAGGAACAAGCTACTAAAGCTACATTTATTAATTAAATATTTTTCCCATTTATGAGGCGTTTCAATGCCTTGAATACCTCTCTGGTACTCGAAGGGTTAAAATGTCAAAGTAACCATTTTATCACACCTTACTGCAGGAGTAAGAGACCTTTGGAACACCAGCTGTTGGAGATGACAACAGCCATCATCCCCAATAAGCCAATAGCTGGTTGGGGATGATGTGATTTCTGGTCCCCAAAAGCTGCCGACCCAAAGAATGAGCTCCCCTTTCTTATTGTTCCAAGCCCATAAAGTGCTACAGCTCCAACATTCTAGAACACTGCATATTCTATGAAAAATAACTACGTTTTAGATGTTTCACTGTAACTTAATTATTTCAGTTTGTAGCAAAAATTAATATTGAAGAACCGGTGTAGTTTGAAGCAACTAAGTAACAATAGCTCAGTTTTTTTTTGGGGGGTGGTCTTTTAGTTCTGTTTTCAATCTTTATTTGAACCATCTGAGTGTCAGGGGGCTGTGTAAAACAATACAATTGAGACTTCTTTAGCATTCAAGGGGTTAAAAGCCCCCTTAAAGGGGATTTTGAGATCCTATGAAGCAGCTGCTTTGCTCAGAACTGATGTTTTTCATTGTGCATTCAGCCCTTTGATTATATGTGATATTAAAGTTCAGCGTAGTTGGCTTTGCCTTTTAGTTGACTAGCATATTCATTTAAATCAGTGGTTCTCAATCTTTTTTTGCTCAGGGCACCCCTAACAAGTTATATAGAACATCCGGGGCACCCCTAACATATTTAATGTACTTTATCAAGGGCATAATGAAGGGTACAATACATAAATATACAACTATTATTAGGTCTTACAATCATAATAACAAAACTAAACATAATGTGCATAACAATTTCTATAAATCTTTATTTAAAAGTCCATTTTTGTTAGTCTTCATAGAAAACATTGGGCACCCTAAGCTGATCTCCTTGGCACACCAAAGTGCCACGGCACCCTGGTTGAGAATCACTGATTTAAATATTGGGTATTGATTCAATTAGACTCGGTAAATCATTCATTAGGGCCAAAATGAGTTCTGTCCGGTACACACATAGTTGTACTGTTGGAATTCAATTGCTTTACAGCCGAGAACCATGAGCGCTGGTCTGCAGTACTTTACTTGCTGCCTAACATTTGTTGCAGCTTTTTGTTCCCAAAACACATCCTAAAAAGCATGAATAACGGAAACATCAAAGGAAACTAGCTAACGCTCAATGTATGACATAGGGCCGTATGTTCAAAGGGATAACTACAAAAAATTTTGTATGAAAGACAAAAATAAGTCATTGAATGCATGAACAACATTTTCTATAGAGTATACAACAAAAAAGTAGTAATGTCCGTTGTGTACGAGAACGCCACAATTGACAGGCAAAGGGGCAGGGCTAGTGCATGGCTAAATTATTCTCCTGTGTCGTTTAGAGGAAAAGAAAATTTGTCGTAACTAACGACAAAAAATGTCTTTCAAAAGACAAAATTTGTATGTTAAGAAAAAAGTGAAGGGAATGTGTTCTGAATGTGATAATTTTTGTCTTTAGTTAAGACATTTTTGATGTTAGCAAAGACATTTTTAAAGACATTTTTGTCATTAGTTAAGACATTTTTTTGTTGTTCCATACGACAATTTCAGTCAGGACAAATGATATTTCCAATCACAACCGACATTCTCTGAAAATATTAATGATCCCAACGACACTGTACTTTGAAAAGTTGTTACAAACGACAAAAGCTATTTCGCTACTTCTATGAACATATGGCCCATAGTGTCAAGCATCAATTGTGAGCTAATAACACAGTCATCCTTCCCTACCCGCCCTTCTATAGACTAACCCTAATAGTAAACCCCTGGCCCAACACTACAGCTAACTTTAACAATAAAGTTAAATAAAACCCTAGACCTAACACTATTCCATGGCTCACTCCCCAATCATTGAATAGCTGGAGAGATGACAAAACCTGCATTCGTAACCCCCTCCAGCCAGAAGGTGTTTTTACAGCAGAGCATGTTTCAGTTTGAACAGAGATTGCCATATAAAAGGCAAGTCTGTTCAAATTTCCCTCATTCTGGTTTGGACAAAGGCCTGAGCAGGAACTGAAATGGGGGTAATTTTTGTTTCTTTCATGAATGGTGGCGGAGGATATAAACGTGGGCTATCTTTTAATTTGGCTTTATTTCTTTTCACCAGATTTAAAGGGATAAGTAATGTTTCATAATAAAAGCAGCTCTAATTAATCATCATAGTATTTGGACCTTGGAGAGTGTTATTTCAATTCTGTCAGAGTTGTAGTTCAAGAGTAATTAAATGACAAAGTATCCCCCTCCCGCCCCTTTTACTGATGTAAAACTGCTCAGACAGAGCAGAAGGGAGGTGCCCAGGTAGATTGCAGAGAGGGACAATCTTCAATTAAGATAAGGGAAAAAACTTCTCGGGGGGGGCAGGGCTTTCATTGTTCTCATAGGAAGAAGGTTGTCCCCTTCTGTTATCTGTCTGGTCTTACAACCAGATTCCACATCTGAGAAGAGATAACATAGGATTTGGAGAGTTTATCACACTGGAGAAGTCATCTCCACTTTATCACTTCTTTATTATGCTTTGTGCATCTCCCCCTCCCCATGGTATTATATCTAAGTTTAATGCAGTGATTCTCAACTCCTCTAGTTTGCCACACAAGCAGGTGTCTGCTATACACAAGGAGTAGGCAGGAGAATAATCAAACAGAGCCACGGGTCAGCACCAGGATGGATGGTCAGACAAGCCGGGTCATACACAGAGTAGTTAGTCAGCCAGAGCAACAGGTCTGAAACAGATTGGGTGTCCGCTATACACAAGGAGTAGGCAGGAGAATAGTCAGACAGAGCCACAGGTCAACAACAGGATGGATGGTCAGACAAACCGGGTCGTACACAGAGTAGTCAGCCAGAGCCACAGGTCTGAACCAGATTGGGTGTCTGCTATACACAAGGAGTAGGCAGGAGAATAGTCAGACAGAGCCACAGGTCAGCACCAGGATGGACAGACAAGTCAGGTTATACACAGAGCCCAAGGAGACCCAACTGTGTAAAACAACATCGCAAGGGCAACTGAGAATTGGCTCAGTTCCCTCTTAAAAAGCCCAGCCCAGGAAGTGGATGGGAGGAGATTTACAGCCAAGCAGTACAAAACAGGGTCTTCGCGCCCCTAAATTATGCATCCTGCCGCAATGTGTCAAACCAGCGGCCCACACCTGCGTCAAAATGAGCGCCAAATCCAGCTGGTAACAGGACATGGGCCGCCAATGACACCGTCAGGCGCGCTCAAACAAGGCATCATCAGCGATGTCTGGAAGGAGGCGACCGCGACATATCAATGACTCGTGTCCTCGTCGGCAGCGTCGCTGAAACTAGGTAACTGCCACACATAGTGATTTTGAAACAAATCATCTTCCAGCTGTCTGATTAACTTTGTTTCATTTAATAAGGATTTTAATTACATGAATTCTAAAAACGTCTCTAAAGCATTAATTCACAGTGCATTAAGAGACATCTGTAGGATTCAAGTGGTTTAAAGAGAATTTGGAGATTTTTTTCCATTTTCCTTCTGGGGTAATTGGTTTGCACGAGAGTCAGAGGATTTTCTTGCATACTCCAACATTCTTCATTTGATGATTTCCCACCACAAGAGACCCTGTGAACTGTAAAGGAAGGGTTCTAATCTCAAAACACTTATTAAGCTTGTTAACCCTAACAGATAACAAATGTATCCCTCCCTTACTTGTTACTTGCCACAAGGATCTGTATTTGGAGGCAGCTTTACTTTTTAATTAAAACTTTTCTTTTCCCACTACTGGAGTTGCCTATTATGTAGTGTTCCATGACTACATAAGGTTCAGAGCTACATTTTAGTAGCTGGACTCATAGTCCAACTATAGCTGATTCATGTGTTGTTTATACTTTTATGTGTTAAGCTTTCAATTTCTGTATATGTACCTCTATTATATTTGTTCTGTATGTATCTACTTTTCAATAAAGCTTTTACAAAAAAACCCATACAAATGTAGCCAGACGGTAGCCTATTTCCACATTAATTTGACAAAGTGAACAGCATTCATACAATGCACTTTTTTTTTTTTTTAATGCTGACAAAATATTTAACCCCTTGGATGATAAGGACATCTCTGATGTATTGTGAAGTAATAAGTGAGTTTTGCGCATTTAATTCTTCAAGGATCTGAGGGGTATGCAATGCATTGCACTCCCATCTGGTTATTAAAAGGTTAAGGATGGTGTATGTTATGTTTACATAGCACATGCATATGGTTATCACTGATGAATATTATACTGTATATCTCTGTGTACTTAAGATGCATGTATATGTACTTTTTCAGGGTATATACATGTAATGCATTGGTTTCCAAACTTTTTCATATGGCACTTCCCTTCGAATGGCTCCTTCCTTTTATTGATATAAATTTAACCCTTTGCACATGCATTTATATTTTCATTTGTATTTTATTTCGTAATATATTTTTAAGAAACCAGTTCATTATATTTACTACTCTGATGCAGACATCCGTACAGGCCAGTTATATAGATAGGCTTCCTTGCAAACATATGTATATCATGAGCACAAACATGGCAGAATGTGCTGTTCACACCAAGCCATACTTTGAACTAACCATTCCCAAATTTCTGTCCATGATGTATTTTTCAACAATATGGATACTGCTATGCTGCATTGCCATGCAGAAGTCCAAGGAAGCTTTATGTCCTATTGAAATCTCATTAATCTCTCCATTATCCAGTTTGGGAATCAATGATAAAATGGGTAATTTGTGAGTTTGTCACGTATGGTTTGTTGGCAGGCATTTCCTTTATGTGTTTTGTATGTTTACAGGGAAAGAAAGAAAAAAACCCTCAGTGACAGGACACCATAATATATAGATAAGGAAAGGGAACCTATGTCCACAATATACGAGTTCCAGCAATGAATGAGAGAACCCTCTACAATCAACACATTTAAACCAGAAGACATATCTGTCCTACTCATGTCTATACAATGCAATTGAGACCTCTCTAGTGTTCAAGGGGCAGCAGGAGCATTGCATAGACCAAAACGCATGATCAAATATTCATAATGCCCACTCCAGGTATTAAACGCCGTCTTCCACTCATGGCCCTCTTTGATTGTAAGCGGCCCTCAGATCAAGCTTAGTAAATACTTTCCAACCTTTCAGTCGATCGAACAACTCGGTAATCAAAGGAATGGGGTAGGCATTCTTAACCATCAACTTATTCAAACCTCTGAAGTCAATACAAGGTCTTAGCTCCCCATCCTTCTTTTTGACAAAAAAGAAGCCTGCACCAGCTGGTGAGGTAGACTTACGGATAATACCTCTGGGCAAGGCATCAAACACATACTCCTCCATGGCCTTATTCTCATCTATAGACAGCGGGTATACGCGGCCCCTGGGAAGCATAGTACCAGGTGAATAGTACAGTCGTACGGCCTGTGAAGAAGTAACTGTGAAGAAGTACTGGCCTGTACCTCTTTGAAATCGACGCAGAAAGGCAGGTACTCCTCAGGCAGTATTATCGTGGGATGCTGGAGGAAGGAATCTGTACACTGGGAAGACCAGGACAAAATGTCACAAGTGGGCCAGTCAACCTTATGGTTATGCTTCTGCAACCAAGGAAACCCAAGGACAATAGCATAATGTGGCGAACTGATCACCTGTAACTGCAGAGTCTCCCTGTGAAGTGCCCCTACCATAAGAGACAAGGAAAGAGTCTCATGAGTAACGTGCAAGGTTTGTAGGGGCCTTCCATCTATGGCCTCAATAACAAACAGGGAGGAGCAGAGCTGCAAAGGAATGGAGTGTCTGGCTGCAAACTCAGCATCAATGAAATAACCGGCAGCACCCGAGTCTATCAAGACCGAGGCTACCACGATGAATTGCCCCAAGAAAGAATAACGTCCAGTATAGGTTTACCCTGTAAAACCTCCGGGGACTGAGAAATTCCACCCAGGTTCTGTCCCCGACAGGACCCTAGGTGAGAGTGTTTCCCGGCCGGATGGGACAGGACCGCAATAAGTGCCCAAGTTTCCCACAATGCAGACAGAGGCCCTCCCTGTGACGGAAAGCCCTCTCCTCCACCGAGAGGCGAGTGAAACCCAGCTGCATAGGCTCCCCGACGACAGGGTCAGAACCAGGAGGCATGGGAGGTGAGAGAGGAATGTGTGGGTGTGCAAAGTTAGGTGCCAGACGAGACAGAGGCCTATGCAGGCGCTCCCTAAAAGACTGTCTCACCCTGTCAATCCTTTATTGTGTTACTCAACCTTTAGGAAAAGGAGGGTACAAGTGCCTCATTGTTCCAACCCACCACAGCCTCCAGAATACGGAATTTGATTGCTTACTCTGCCACTGTTTGTGCACCCTGGCAGATGGTCATGAGGTGCTTGGCAGTGGAGGCCGCACGGCCTGGAACACTGAAAACCCACCGAAAAGAGGCCACAGACACACAGTTGTATATAATAGGTTTGTCTGTCTCCCATAATGGATTGGCCCAAAGCCAATGCTTTGCCTGACAGGATCCAAATCATAAAGCCAACTCTGCTTTGCTCATTAGGGAAGGCTTGTGGTACCATCCCTAGAAATATTCACAACTGGTTGAGGAACCCACGACACAGCGCTGGGTCACCCTCATAGCGCTGAGGGAGCAGAGCAGAACAGGATAAACCTCTGGCAACATTGGCTTCAGGAGCAGCAAGAACAATTGGTGCCGGAGTAGGATCGGAGGAGGCCACCGGTTGCCGTTCAGAATGGTCAAGGTGTGCGGTGCAGTTTAGGAGAGTCTGCATGGCCAAATATAATTAATCAATACATTCATCCTGCATCTCCATCCTGGCCAAAATGCACTGAGCAGGTGGGTTCCCTGTACCGTCCATACTCATGGCCCTTACGTACTGTCACGGTAGCGGTACAAATGAGACAATACACAGGTACAGTATAATGAACACCACCTTTATTTAACGGTAATACAGGTATGCATGTAAACAACCCCAAATGAGATCCCCTAGTGAGTCAGGTGTCAGGGCTCGAGCAGCAATTTCCCCAGATACTGTAATGCTACTTAAGAGCAAATCCTATGTAATCAAAACACAAACAGAACCCCAAACAGTGGTCAGACTTGCCTAAGGTCCCACCGGAGCGGGTAGTCAGCCAGAGCCACAGGGCAACATCAGAGTGGGTAGTCAGACTATACCCAGGGGTCACACACGGAGCGGGTAGTCAGCTAGAGCCACAGGTCAGCACCAGTGTTTGTAGTCAGAAAAAGCCAGGGGTCATACATGGAGCGATAGTTAGCCAGAGCCACAGGTCAGCACCAGAGTGGGTAGTCACACTATAGCCAAGGATATCAGACATTCGAGCGAATGGAAGACAAGCAAGGGCCAAACAAGGATCAAACACAGGATATGCACGTCACTGGAGGATTTCCCAGATGACGCTCACCTGCTCAAGATGCCAGCTGAACGTGGAATTAACCCATATAGAAGACACGGCATGACAACCGTGAAGAGAAGGAAGTGACCGGCCCCATTGAACCCGATGCCAACTGATAGATGCGGAAGCAGCAGGCTAGTATGATGCCGGCCGCAGGTAGGGCACAACTGTGACACAGGCACAATGATTCCATCTTGTAGCGAATAGCGGCTACATACTTGTTGAGATATTTGAGATCCAGAATGTTCCGGCAGGCGTTGTCCTTCTTGGGAACCACAAGTATGTTAGAAAAGAACCTGAAGAGCACTCTTGGGCTGGGACTGGTACCAGCACCTTTTTTTTCCAGCAGAGAATACACAGCCCATTGAAACCTTTGACACAAAGAATCGATATGGATGAAGGGATTTCAAATCTATGTGGTACCCTTCTGATATCACCCGCAAAACCCACTGGTCCATCATGGAGGATACCCAGGCATTTCAAAAAAGATGGAGACAATCCCCTACAGGCAACAATGGACCAGGATTCCATGAATCATGCAGAGGTAGATTTTTCAGACCTAGCCTTTGAAGCTGATCACTTGAGCTGCCAGGCTTGTCTGGGGGTACTCTTAAGAGGTTTGCAAACTTTACACCCTCTGCTCCCCCTTTTGGTGGTGGTGTGTGTGTGTGTGGGGGGGAGCGTACAAAAATACATGTCTTCCTTGCCAGAGAGGAACACTTGGTGGAGATCTGAGGCAACAAAATGCTCTTACAACCTGTTTTGTCACTGATGATCTGTTTCAGTTCAGGCTCAAAAAGGGACTTACCCTAAAACGGCAAGGAGACCAGTGACTTCTTAGAAGATTGGTCTGCAGACCAAATCATAAGGTACAAGGTGCAGTGTGCAGCAACAGAAAAGGTGGAGTCCTTTGATGAAAATTAGGTAGCATTAGAAACATAGGTACTGGCCTCCATGATGTTAGCCATCAGAACCAATAAATCCTCTTTGGCAACATCAGCAAGTAGAGCATAAGAGAGTTGCTCACCCCAAACAGCTACTGCCCTTTTGACCCAGGCAGATGCTAAAATAGGACTTAGTGCTGCTTCAGTGGCAGTAAAGGAGGCCTTGAGAAGAGAATCTAGCCTCTTATCCTCTGGTTCTTTGGCACTCCCGCTTGTGGACACAGCGGGACTCAATCATAAAATAGAGAGATATCCACTACAGGCGGATAAGCCCACAGCACCAAAACCTCAGTTGAAAAAGGGTATAGTTTAGAAAAGCACTTGCTGAGAAAAAACATCTTATCAGGAGTTTTCCACTCATCCATAAGTATCTGATCAAGAGTGTTTTTGGATGGAAACACAGGAGAAGATGTCAGAGACCTGGAAGGTCTCCAGGACCTCCTTAATGAGTTCCTCAGCTGAGGGTAGTGGATCAGCCTCATAGGAATCACCATAGGAATAGGAAGAATCAATGTCCTCAAATTCCCCATTATCATCCTCTGAGGGCAATTCTTCCTCAGAGGAAACCCCAATAACCCTTGCTTAAAAGTGGGCATAGGCTTCAAAGAGTGAAGCACCCCCTAGGCAGAGGAAAGGAGTTGGGCCACTGATGAAAGTAGCACACAAGGGGCAAAGAGACCCTGAATATCCTCTAGGTAGCCCCATATCGCAAGAGGTTAATGTGTGAGTAGGGTAAGGGAAGCCCTTGAATCCTTTGCTTTAGATTTACTCCCTGCCCCTTAGAATCCAACATACTTCCTAGGAAAGTGTCCCAAAAAACTAGTAACGTGCTAGATAAATGTCCCCAGAACAGAAGAAGAACCCTAAATACACTTATCTGGCAAGTGAATGGTTAATGTGGATGAGGAAAGCAAGGAGAGTCAGTCTCTACATAACATAAGCAAGACAGAAGTAAGAGGACCACCAGAAAACTGTCTGCCAATCAGAAGAAAACCAGCAAAACTGACATTCTGGGTACTGTAGTCATCTCTGTTGCTTGTTACCTAGCAATGCCTACAACTCCATTTGTGGATCACCACATCCCCCTTGGACACTGAGAAAGTGGATTGGATGGCAGGGCAGGAGACAAGAATATAGAGCCCTCCATGACCGTTGTAGCCCAAACGATTGCAGAGGTATGTCCCATAAAAGGTTTCCGCTAGAAGTCAATGGAGCAATGATGTCCACAGTTAGGCTTGCATTCTTAATCCCTTAAGGACTCATGATTGCACGCTATTCAGGGAGATCTGAAAGGGATCCAATAAAAAAAGATTTTCTGTGGTTTTTAAGTGCCGGCTGCAAGTTTGTGAGGCTGAGCCATAAGTCTGACATGCTAAAACTGAAGTACAACAAAAAAGTTTGCAAACGACCCCCCCCAAACAACATATGGGGGAGTCTTAAACTAAGAGCAAAGTAGTGGGGGGAGTGAAAAGAGAATAATAAAGATACACATATTGAGTGCCAGAGCATAACTGTGCTCAAACCAACCCCTGTATTGAGGGGCACCATAGGTTGGGACATAAAGTGAACCAAGGCACTCAGGGTTACTCACAGGTCATCTGTCTTCAGGTTACCACCATAGGGGAAGACAGAGTCTCAAGAGACCCTATCACATGGGAAAACATGGAAGCAAGATTCCCTTCACTGAGCACCTGTACACTCGGCAATCTGAAGTAAAATAATAAAAACCTAAAAAAACTAAGAGGATGGTTGTGCCCTTCTATCTTGTTTGCAGGACACAAATTCTGGGAGTTAGTGTGTGTGTGTGTGATCTGCCTTCTAGGAGGAGAGTCTCAACCCCATGGTTCCTGTGTTCCATACTGGATGTTAGAGAAAACGGTGTTATGTCTACATTGTATTTTTTATAACGCTCCATTCCATCCACTTCTATTAACTGTGCTTAGGTTTCTATTTGGTAAAGGTATATTATGGTGATCATACGCGAAGTTTTTTTCTTTCCCTTACAAATGTCTTCTCATACTAGCACCTTTGACCCTATTTTAGTAAATATCACTCTTATAAATGACAATGATGGCATAAATGCAGTGCACTAACATGTGTTTAAATAGGCACAATTGCTGAGCACTGCAGGAGAGATAAAGGCTTAGTACATGACATTAGTTTAATGAGCTTTTTCTACCCATGTTAACCTGTAATCATTCCAAGTCAGATAGGACTTGTCTGAAAATGAGGTGCCTTGGCATGACAGGAAAGCTTAAACATATTGTGGACAAACAACAAAACTTTAACCTGAGATCAGTAAGTTGATATGTGGGTAATAATGTATACTATACACAGGGTTAACATTTAACTCTTTAATTTATATGAGGTAGCATAGGTTTGTCTTCTGTTTGTATTGTTTACGTATAGGACAGGTAAGCAACCCTTGGCCCCCCCAGATGTTGCAGGACTACATCTCCTCAGCTGGCCCAATGATATATTTATGAAGTGCAATGTATAATAATTCAAAAGGTAGGAAGGGGGTGGGCATGATTGCGGGGACTCGAGCCCTTTTTCTTTGGCAATATTTTGCCTGGGACAGGTTCTGAGTGGTGGTCTCGGGTGGGAAGTTTGTCTTAATAACGTGTATAAATATTCCCAGTGAGGCTGTTTGTGCACTTTTAATTCGATGGGACAGCCTCACTGGGAATTTCAATTCATTACTCCCCTCCCTCCCTTTGTTATGTGTTTAGTCACATTGCTTTGTTTGCGGGGGTGGGTCCTCGCCAGGATAATATTTGGACAGTAAAATACCCTTTGTGTTTGGGGAGTTAGTGTTCCACTCACAGGCTAATGGCGCGAGTGGGGGCGGAGTTTTTTGGTGTGCTCTAATTGTGCCGGCCATTGCCGAGCAGGCGTAACGTTATTGTTTTGTATTCAACAAATGCTGTGGCCCATGAATTCCCAAGTCGTTGTCAGTGTGTTTTATTTCTTGGGGGGGATTTGGGCCTGGGGTCTTTTGTCAAGTTGGCTGGGTCCCTTTAGCAGTCATGTAAATGTGCGCTTTGTTACCAAGTATGGTGATCACATTTCCTTTCTGACATTCAGGGACAAGATGAGAGCAGCAGAGTAGTTCTCATCGGCTCTAATGTTGGTGAGGTCAAGTGGTTATCAATAAACATCAATGCACAACCTGTACTTTCTCTAGATCACCACAGAGTTTTAAATACTCAAGAAATAATGGCCTATTGACTGCTTTGACAGCAAGTGATACCAGTGCCCTAAGCCTTATGCTACAATAAACTGGTGGTGCAGATCTTGTTTGGTGTTAGGAAGTAGGGGCTGCTTCTACCCCCTCTAATGTTTAGAACGCTGTATGAAGGCCATTTTTTTGTAGCATACTTACCAACAATGGCAAAATACTACAAGAAATCTGTATATATAAAATTCAAACTATTTCTGGTTCTCCGTCTGCCCCATCCCAGAGATCAGCTACAACCAGCGAATCAGAGGCTGAGATTTTCATCCACCCTAGCTACTCCTGTGAAAATCACTACAGTGAGACTCATAGCTGCAGCAGTCCAATGGGTCCCTTAAGTATACGGTCTGCCCAATCGAATGGGCAACCATTCCCTAGTCATATATAAAAGCAATGTTAACATGTTAGGAAGCTCATAGACTATTGACATTTCAATCACAAGCTTATAAAATGCAACATTAACCCTTTGAGTGGCAGAGGGGTATGCAAGCAATGTGTTGCATACCCTTCTGGCACTCAAAGGGTTAATGTCCAATTTTAAAATCGGTGACAAAAGCAGGGGCTGCAGGGTCCATGGACAAGGAGTCAAAATCAGGGAAAGCTGACAGGTATGGCTTGTAGCCTAGCACCAGTGTCTCATTCTGTCACGGCAATCAATGGGCAATTGGCACTCTTCTGTTCAGAGCTCCAGACTTTCATGGACAATCAAGGTCATGTGGTCACCAGATTCCACAGCCCACTAGTTTATTTTCACAGATGGATAGAAAATGCAAATATTGTGATTTTTTTTTTTTTTTTACTTTTTTAATAAGGCAATATCAGATATTCTGATTTAATAATACTCTTTTTTTTTTAAACCATCGTACCACTGTATAACCCTTTGAGTATCAGAGGGGTATCTTACTGCAAAGCAATGCATTAGACATCCCCCAGGCACTCAGAGGGTTTAAGTTTACATTACTTTCAATGTAATCAGAAATGGAAGTGGAAATAAACAAGTTAAATTAACACTTTCCATGCCGGCAGGGTGTCCAGTGCATTGAATATGTATACACCCCTCTAGTTATCAAATGGTTACTACAGTCATTTTCTTTTTAGGTACAGTATTAAAGAGAAACTATCCTAAGAAAAATAAATGGCTCTTAATAAGTTTAGTACATTATGTCCGATCCTTCACACAGCGGTCAGAAACATCTGTTATTTTTTTTAACCTTTTGAGTGCCCTGGCACGCAAAGGATTAATAACATCTCTTTAAGTCCATGCATGTGACAGAGAGAGCACCCCACCCGTGATTATAACACAACACAATTAAGTCAGGATTATGTCCCTATCCCAGTTTCTCGGGATACACCAACAGGTCAGGTTATCAGAATCACACTGCATAAACACATGTGGATTAATCACAATACCTGAGCTACTGATTAACACCTTAAGGACTAGGCAGCCCAGGGCACTTTAGTTTGGAGAGCCAGCATGTGTGAGCGATCGCATGTGCCGGCTCGTCTTGGAGCATTCGGTTTTGGACTGCCAGCATGATCACAGAACGCCCGCAGGGGAGCTTTGATAAAAAAAATCTAATGACGTGCCAGGACCATCACCTGTCCTTAACCCCTTAAGGACCTGTGAGCCCTGACATCTATGACAGACCTGGCACGTCATGGGTCCTTATGGCTCGCCAAACCATGACGTGCCAGGTCTGTCATAGATGTCAGGTCTGACCGCAGAGCTGCCCGCCATTCATGGAGCCCTGCATTAGGTCCGCAAATAAAAAAAAAAAAAAAAAAAAAAGGTTTGTGGTCCTTAAGTGCCATTCGGTCCTTAAAGGGACAGTCCCATAAAAAATGTTTACAGTTTTGTAGAGGTTAACAAAATAAGCTAAATGCCACAAATCCTCTCTCTCAAAGCGCTATGGTATGAGAGATATCCTCCGTTAAAGTTCCCCTCTCCCACCTCTTCTCCTGACGTCAGCTGTAAGCTGACAGCAGGAGTTCCTGGTCTGGGGACCAACAAGCGACTCTTCAGCAGAGCCGCAATAGCTCAATAGCCGCAATAGCTTATTTGGAATGGTCTACAAAGTGTGCCTGGTTTGTAAGAACACTTTTTAGACCTTTCCAAAGAAGTATTTGTTTTTAAACCGCACTATTGTGGCTCTGCTGAAGGGCCTCCTCGTGTCGGCCGACACGGATCTCCTTCTGTCAGCTTTATAGCTGACATCAGGAGACAAGGAACTTTAGCAGAGGATATCTCTCAAATCATAAAGGTTTGAGAGATAGGATGTGTGGCATTTAGCTTATTTTTTTAATCTCTACAAAACTCTAAACATTTTTATGGGACATTACTGTCCCTTTAAGGGGCTAACAGACTGATAGTCATGATGGTCCTGGCACATCCACGGTCCTAAAGGGGGTTAACCACCTGTGATCAGGCAGGGTATTCGTCAGGCATGCATTGCTGATGTGCCCCAAGGACCAACATCGAAAATCAGTGTTGAATTCATTTATAGAACAGCTGGGCAATGTGAGGGCCTCCGGTCGCCTACACTACAACTACAGCAGAGTCCATATGTGAAAAACAGTAAATGTATATAACAGACTGCATTATGAAGGACAAATTCCTAAGAAAATCATTCTATTGAATACATTAAGAGCCACTTATTTTAAGGATAAAATTCCTCTTTTAAGTGTATAAGGAATGCACAAGGTTTCATGTAACGTATCTTTTCTTACTGGATTTTCAGGTTGTAGAGGGGCAATACAGTCATGTCTGTAGGTGCAAGCACAAATCACTGACAGTCACAGCATATCAAGCTCTGTTTGGTTATGTAGCATTCTCTTGCTTATGATATGGTTACACATGGCTTGTCATATTCCAATATGTCTCTTAACATTAGTTCACACATGAATTACCATTTACCAGCAGAAAGTTGTCGGCATACAGTAGCATAGCATATTATGCCAATCCAGGCAAGGAATCAGCTAGAGTGTTAGATATTATTTTAGGCAGAAAATAAATGTATTCCACAGTTTCTCAAAAGGCCTAAGCATGGTTGGCTGCACTTAGAATAGAGGTGGTGTTTGCTTATGATGTTCATGTTTGACTTCGGACAAGCTCGATATTTTGAAAACATTACTAAGCAATTTCTTTCAAACACATAGTGCCATATGCACAAAATACAAGTGGAGCAATTTGGAGGCAACCCAACTGCATGTCAGGAGACAATTGAACATTCATATTAATTTAAATGGGGCTTTTAACTCCTTGAGCATGCTCCATTTTGAAGCAATGCTTTAGAGACCGCTCTACAATTCAAGGGTGTAAAAGCCCCATTTATTTGATCCCTTCTGACACACCAGTACATGTGACCTGTTAAGCGTACCGGCATGCCGTGTTGGGGTCGGAGAGAGACCGCTTCAGTCTTTGAGAGGTCAATTTTAGACCCAGTTCTTACTTACAGTGCTTCTGGTGGAGCGCTGTAAGTAAAATGTACATAATGTGCTATGACCGTCACTGGTCCTTAAGGCAAAAACTGTGTGATGGTCATAGCGCGTCATGTGGTCCTTAAAGGGATAGTAATACTTTGTTTTATCTTTATTTTATTTTGTAGGCATTAAAAAAACATGAAGACGATATAAGTCTTATCTCTCAAACCTTTATGGTTTGAGAGAGATTCACAACCAAAGTTTCCCTTCACTGACCAAAAAGGTCAAGTCTGCCATCTAGCTGTCAGATTTGGAATCTGGTCCACGGACCGGACATGGCTCTACAGCAGAGCCGAGATCGCAAGATATAAGAAGAACTACTTCATTTGAATAGTCTACAAAGTGTGCCTGGTTTGCAAGCACACTTTGTAGACCCTTCCAATGAAATAGTTATTTTTATATCTTGTGATCTCAGCTCTGCTGAAGAGACACCGGTTGATCTGCAGACCGGATTCCAAATCTGACAGCTAGATGGCAGACTTGACCGTTTTGGTCAGTGAGGGGGAACTTTGCTTGTGAATATCTCTCAATCCATAAATGTTTGAGAGATAAGACTTATATCATTCCTCATGTTTTTTTAATGGCTACAAAATAAAATAAAAATAAAACAAAGTATTACTATCCCTTTAAAGTGTTAAAATCAGACTGCTATGGAGAGTTTTTATCCTCACTGCAGACTTAAACAATTTTGATTATAACTAAGACAAGTAGACCAGATTTACACCAACATTATATGCTAATGACCACTGTCTCTACCCTGCCCCTTGAATACATAATTCTTGGTGCATGTGATGCTGTGGGACTGGTCATGGAGATGCATATCTCTACACTTCACTCTGCCATATCAAACCTTACTGCATCTCCACGTGGTGCGCAGTCAGTAATTCTAGTGCATTCTATGGGGGAGCATCACACTACAGTTCTTCATAGAATTTAATAGTATAATGTTCAGTTTGTGACAGTTTGAAATTAAACAATTTTTGAATAAGACAACTGACAACAATTGTCAGCAGCTAAATGCCTGCAATGTATGTTTTTCATAATAAAACTTTACGTACTCTTAAAAAAATGGGAATTCAGGGAATTTTTATTTCTTCCTTGTGATGCAGCTGTTTTTCCCCAACATTGCTCTCCATTTGTGTCTGTGCATACTGCCCACTGGGCTTGTTATGTTAAGCTTAAAGGGATAGTAATACTTCGTTTTAACTTTATTTTATTTTGTAGGCATTAAAAAAACATGAAGAATGATATGAGTCTTATCTCTCAAACCTTTATGGTTTATGAGATATTCACAAGCAAAGTTCCCCTCCCCGCCCCTTTTACTAGTGTAAGCCATCTCTTCTCAGATGTGAGTCTGGTTGTATGACAGTACAGATAACAGAAGGGGACAATTTTCTTTGTATGAAAACAATGAAAGCCCTTCCCCCCTTGACAAGTTTTTCAGCTTTTTCCATTATCTTAATTGAAGATTGTCCCTCTCTGCAGTCTACCTGGGCATCTCCCTTCTGATCTGGTTGAACAGGGGGGGGGATACTTTGTTTGTGAATATCTCTTAAACCATAAAGGTTTCAGAGATAAGACTTATATCATTCTTCATGTTTTTTTAATGCCTACAAAATAAAATAAAGTTAAAATGAAGTATTACTATCCCTTTAACTCCTTGAGGACCAGAGGGGTTGGCAACATGTTGCTTCACAATGAATTGGACAACACTGTGGTCCTCACGGGGTTAGCATAGGAGAAAAACATGACAAAGACTGTGATGGGCTAAGAGTCCAATGACCAGCAGCTTGGCAGAGTACAAAGGAAGGCATCAATTTTTATTTCTTTTGGTCATTTTAAATGGGCAATAAGGGGATCTGCCAAACCATAGCAGAAGAAACCAGCTCCTCTTGTTTCTGTGGTTTGGGCTTTTTGTTTACTTTCCTGTGCCCCTGTCCACCCGAGATCACAAGGACAGAGTCTGCCTTGAGCTTTGTGCCTTTCTGTCTTTTGCTGTTTCGAGATGGCACGCTGGGGTCACTCAAGAGATCATACAGATTGCAATCTTCCTTTGCCGTGTCAAATGAATTTGATCCGTGAGACAATGTCAGAGAACCAGAAGAAGAGGATAAGTCACTTCTTTGAGCAATGGATGCCATGGATCCTCCTAGCCACACAGCGCTGTCATTGTTATTGCATGTGGAAGACGCATTTGTTTCCTCCTTTTGCTGGTTGTGGACTCTATGCAAGTCCTCACTTTTCAGTTCCGAAGTAGAGATTTGGCTACATCTGCTGGGTGTCCGCTTGTGTTTTTTGTTCACAGCAGTTGCCATGACTAGGAACTTGACTGCACCGTGATGTGCATGATGTGATACCATGCCTCTTCCTGTAAAATAACACAAAGGAAATCACATGACACTGCAATATTCTGTTAACCCTTTGAGTATTAGAGGTCTGTACAGGGAGTCTGCTCTAGAACTGCACCTCTTTAGCTTAGCTAATTACACCTCCATATGTTTATGTTAATTGTGCATGAAATTAAATATCTGCACAAATCAATGCAACTGCAGTTCCAACAGCAGATGCATTACAACTGTTCTCTCTTATATTTTAACAGTAGTAGAAATTCTTAGGGTGCTTAGTGTGTTAACCCTTTGAGAACTAGAGGAGTGTGCAAAGCATTGCTTCGCATTGGGTACACCCCTCTTGTTGTTAAAGGGAAACTTGTGCCTCATAAGATTATATCCTCTTTTCTGTAATCTGGTCCACTGAAATATAGTTGCTAATATGTGTTAATAGGTCAGTTAAAGTGTTAGGACTGTTTAATGCATCGTTCCAAGGTTATTACAGTTTAAACTGTTATTTTTTAGCATTAAAGTGGGCCTGTCACCTTGAATGTGTTTTGCATATTTGAAAACTTAATTCAAACTATTAATGTACCATGTTAGCCAAAAGTGCAGCACATTCAAAGTTTAGTTGACATTCACACTTTTATTTCTGGAAAAGTGAAAGTATCTTAGTGAAGCACAGAACTTAACAAGCATATGTGATGTCACTGAAAAGCCTTATTGACATATTAAACCACACAGATAACTACATTAGTAAATTATCCCAAGTATGAATATCGCCTAAACTATACATTTGCTTGTCTTTTGGCTAACATAACACATATGTAATTTTTAACCCTTTGAGTTCCAGAGGGGTATGCAACTCATTGCAAAGCAATGCATTAACTACCCCTCTGGCACTCAAAGGGATAAAGAAGTTTTCAGATATGCAAACTACAATTAACGTGACTGGTCTACACAGATCACCTGGTATTCATAGTTATTCTATTGCATTCTATGGGAGATGTGAGTTAGTGACTACAGTTCACCACATAATGTGATAGTAACAGCCCTATTACCTCATTACAGCTGGAATGGTTATAACTTTAGTTTTTAAAGAGCTTTTCAGATATGCAAGCTAAAATCAACGTGAATGGTCTACTTTAACCCCTTAACATCTGTTGACGTTTCAGGACAGTCCCTGTTTTTTTTCTTGAAGGACCAGTGATGGTCCTGACACGTCACATACTTTGTTCTCATATCACTACCACAGTGGGGTCCGAAACTGACCAATCCAAGACTGAAGCAGTCTCTCTCAGACCCTCTTTTGGCATGCTGGTACATGTCACGTGTGCCGGCGCACTGACATAGATCAAAGCGGTCTGTAAGGGAAAGACGCTTCCCTGGACCGCTCGTCATTAAAGGGATAGTAATGTTTCATAATAAAATCAGCTCTAATAAATCATCATAGTGTTTGGACTTTGGAGAGTGCTATTTCAGTACTGTCAGAGTTATAGTTCAAGGGTAATTCAATGACAAAGTGTCCCCCTCCCGTCCCTCTTACTGATGTAACACTGCTCAGCCAGAGCAGAAGGGAGGTGCCCAGGTAGACTGCAGAGAGGGACAATCTTCAATTAAGATAAGGGAAAAAGCTGAAAGGCTTGTCAAGGGGGGCAGGGCTTTCATTGTTCTGATAGGAAGAAGATTGTCCCCTGCTGTTATATGTCTGGTCTATGGACTGCATTCCACATCTGAGAAGAGATGGCTTACACTAGGTAAAAGGGGTGGGAGGGGGAAACTTTGCTTGTGAATATCTCTCAAACCATAAAGGTTTGAGAAATAAGACTTATATCGTGCTTCATGTTTTTTTTAATGCATACAAAATAAAATAAAACAAAGTTTTACTATCCCTTTAAATAAGGTAATAATTAGTAGCGCTAGCCGCCAGATGGGGACTTAGTTAAGCTAAAGATTTTGTGGGGTGGTAGTTCTGCTTTAAATGCAAACAGTTATATACTCACTGTATAAACATAATTTATTTATCTATTATGCAACAGAAAATGGACCAAAAGTACTGGCACTGTTCATTCATTATTCATCAGGTTAACCCTTTTGGTCCTTGAAGGGTCAACATGAAATGCTCTTTGTTGTGGGTGGCATTCTCTTGTATCAATCACACATGCTTTTCTGGGAAATAAATGGGCTTGGCAGGGTGCCTCTGGTTTGGGTATGTACTGTACCATGGTCCAGGTGTCCCTCTGCACCCAATACACATTCAGGGCCGGATTTACATCTCAGGAGCCTGTAGGCACAGAAATCTAAAGCGCCCCCCCCCCATTGGCCCTCTCCACTGGACACCTCCACAATGCTCCTAATGTCCACATTGCCCCCATCATCTCTTTATTGCCCTCACATTGTCCCATCAGCTCCAACTTGCCCCCATCAGCTCCATGCTACCCACACATTGCCCTCCATCAGCTCCACATTGCCGCCACCATCTCCAAATTGCCCCCCATCAGCTCCATGCTACCCTCACATTGCCCTCCATCAGCTCCACATTGCCCCCCCATCAGCTCCAACTTGCCCCTATCAGCTCCATGCTACCCTGACACAGCGCCCTCCATCAGCTCCACATTGCCCCCACCATCTCCATGTTGCCTCCCCATCAGTTCCAACTTGTCCCCACCATCAGCTCCAAATTGCCCCCACCATCTCCATGTTGCCTCCCCATCAGCTCCAAATTGCCCTCACAATGCCCCCCTTCGGGTCCAACTTGCCCCCACCATCTCCATGTTGCTCTCACATTGCCTGCCTCCCTCCCTCCCATTGTCCATTTCCTACCTCCATGGCAGGAGATCTGTTGTCTGTCCCTCCTTTGGTACAGTCAGTCCTGTAGTAGGTGAAGCTCCCGCGCGGTCTCCTATTTAGGAATGCAGAGCGCTGGGAGATGATGTCATCTCCCAGCGCTGTGGATTCCTACAGAGCCGACGAGGGAGCTTCAGCAACTACAGGACTGACTGTACCAAAGGAGGCACAGACAACAGATCTCCTGCCAGGGAGATGCAATGTGAGGACAACATGGAGTGGGCGCCGGTGCAGCCAGCGCGGTGGCCATTTTTTTTTTTATCGTTTCAAAAAAAAAAAAAAAAAAAAAGTATCCCATTGGCAGGCGCCCCTACTTTGCCTTATGGCAAATCCGGCCCTGTACACATTTTGGCAATCTCAGCAGTTAGAGATGTTGGAACATTCAATGAGTTAACCACACCGGGGAATAAGGAGGAAGGAGAACTGCCCAGCACGTGGAGATGTATAGGGTAAATTATAGTTAATTTTAGGCTTTAACTTTGAGTTTTATATGAGAACTACTACAGGGTTTCAAAGGATTAACTCAAGCTGTCCTCTAAATCTGTGACATAAAGCATCTATTAGCACATAAGGCACTAATGTAGCAATCATTAAATGAAGTGGGGTATAAGTGAGCAGGACATAAAGGGGCAGGGCACAAGGGGGTGGAGCCAAGGGGTGTCAAAATGAGTTTTTTGCCTAGGGTGGCAAAAATCCTTGCACCAGCCCTGTATGTGTGCGCGTGTGTGTGGGGGCATGCAAGTGCCCCCGGATGCCCATGAGTTGGGGTTTATTATTAGGAGGTTTTCCTTTAAATTCTTGATATACTATTCTGTGGATGTGTCTCGGTATGGTTTTCTACATGCTCATATCTATCCATCTATAATAATAATAATATAACATGATTCTGTAACAGTTACCCTTTAACCTAATCTTTGTTATATATATATATATATATATATTGGCGCAAAACAGGGAAAACTCCAGTAATACTAAAAAAAAAAAATCTATAAAATAGCATCAGTTCGCTACTGCTGGAAAGAATCAACTTGCGGCTCACTTCAACTGAATACATTTGTTTCAACCGAATTCACTGATCAACATCGGCCTGAGTAGCAGAGCTTACTCTAAGAAACAGCGCCAGGTTAGGACGGTCAGACCCCTGTTCCTATCACCCCCTGGATAGAGCGGAGGGAAGCTCAGCACCAGTACGGCCCAAGGTTTATAGCCGGTACATCAGTACACAGATTGAGCAGTTTTACATCCGGCTTGCAATACTGCTCAGTTCCGATCTTGGTTACACAGTTGACTCTTTCCATTTACGGTTTTATCCAGCGAAGATAATATTGTTGTAGATGGGAGATAAAGACTTACTCAAGATTATTAGAGTTCTCATTATAGAACTCACACAGTGACTGATTCAATATTGATTACTGTTACATATTTGTAGATCATATAGCATTGAGCGTGATTTACATATATATATGTTGCATTGAATTTTATTGTTGACTTCAGGTACACAGGGTATTTGTACTGTGTTACCGGGTCATTTTTTAGGTGCCTATATTGTTTAATTGTAGTTAATTGTATCTTATTGTGTATAAAGCACCTATCACAGGCAACTGGGACACATTTTCCTCTATATTGCATCACCATAAGCCTGGTTAGGTGCCTTTATGTTTATATTATCAGTATTATATTCTCCATTTTTATGTCTTGTATAATCCATTTTTATTCATATAATACTATAGAGTGCATTTTCCTCCCTTGTCTTGCTTATATTATATAATATGTGTGTAATAATATATATATATATATATATATATATATATATATATATATATATATATATATATATATTAATAAAAGGGTACTGCAACTTCTAGAAAATGCATAATTCCAGAGTTATTACAGTATAAACTGTTGTTTTTACATTAGTATTATAATTTCTTCTATATAATATTCATCTAGTAGTCAGATAGTTATACTAATGCATTCTTTGGAAGCTGTTAGTTATCGACTGCAGTTTTCCACAGAATGTGACAATAACAACTTTATCAGTTCCTGACAGTTTAGACAGTTATAAACAGCAGTGGGAGTGTCCTTATTTTAATCAGCAGGAAAAGCCCTATAAACACACATCCCCAAGAATAAACTAAGTTTTATTTGTTTTTAGTGTGCACTTGGCTACTAGGGTATATCAGGCATGTGCCCATGCCCTCTGTGTGCCTAGAAAGATTCAGTTACCCCTAACTGATGAAGTCCACTAGAATCCAAAATATACATCTGGGGTTTTGCCTTTTCTCTTGAACAGAGATTTTGATGACATTTCAGTGCTGGATGATCTGTGGGCAGGACCAGACTGATGTGAATATGGGAATTTCTTCTGTTAAGTGGCACATGGGAGCAAAACATATGACTGAGCAGCACCTGAGGGGCACCTTCACCAAGAATAAACTAAGTTTAATTTGTTCTATAACCTACAGGTTTCATATAAAAAGTGTACTGTTTCTTTAAAGTAAATGGACGTCTGTCAGCAGTGTCATCATCCCCACTCAGAATTCAGAAGTGAATCAGGCTGTTACAGTATGCAAAGACTGACCTGCAGTGCAGTTTAAAAGATAACACATTGCTAACTGTTGGATTACAATGGGAAAATGCTGTCACCTCTAGACATGTGCTTGCAAAGTGATAGGAGCCCCAATTAAATCACTGGAAATGCTAATTTGTTCCCTAGAATCAGTCGGTTTGCTTAAATATTTCTCAACTTTTCTTTTGCAATATGACCCACAGAGACTAACAGAGGGGTGTGCAAAGCTTTGTATCCCTGAAATACAAGCTAATAAAAACTATCCACATGAATATTGAGTATCGGTGTTCAGTCAAACCTATGAGTACCGAATAGGTGCACAATGCATTGCTGTGCAATGCGTTGTGTACCCCTCTGGCACTCAAATGGTTAAGCCATGGGAAGTCAATTTGTGGACCTCCGGCTACAACTCTACCAACTGTTGGCTTATGAGGGATGATGGGAGTTGTAGTGCCTGACAGCTGGAAATCCAGCAATTGATTATTCCTGAGCTCGGCTCTGGAGGACTGAAAATTTGTGGCGCTGCCATCAAATGCAGTATTTTTGAAAAAGATAAAGTGAGTAAAAAAGAAATTTTTTTCAAGAAAATAAAAGCAGCTTGATGGAGCTGGAAAACCTAGCAAAACAATGACGTACTGTAAAACTATCAAGTACCTCGGGTTTCCAGTGTTCCAAGTTACAAGACAAATAAAGAGGCTGGTGAGAGATTCCATTAACTTGGCAGCTTTATCTCTCACATCTCAGAGTAAACACTGAGCCTGCGTCTTACAGTTTCACCAACATGAGAAGGCACTGATGTAATCAACATGTGGACTGATCAAACATCACATAGTGCTACAGATATGGGCAATATTCACAAGGAAAAAGGAGCAGTTCTGGGGCAAACCAACATCATCAACGGGGACGAATGAAGGTACTCCTACAGTTGGGGGCTGCATCATTAAAAAAATAATACAGTTCAAACTGTTAACAGCAGTCAGATATATTAGAACATCCACGTTTGATCCCAAAGGGCCATCAGCAAGCTAGGATTTAAAGGGATAGTAATGTTTCACAAAAACAGCAGCTCCAATTAATCTTCATAGTATGTGGGCCATTGATAGTGTTATTTCAATACTATCAGAGTTGTAGTTCAAGAATAATTGAATGATAAAGTATCCCCCTCCCACCCCTTTTACCTAGCGTAACACTGCTCACCTCAGAGCAGAAAGACTGTCTGGATTGATTGCAGAGAGGGACACTCTTCAGTGAGCATAAGGAAAAACCCGAAAAACCTGTCAAGGGGGCAGGGTTTTCCTTAAGCTCATAGTATGAAGATTATCTCTTGTTGCGAGCTGTATGGTCAAGCAACCAGATTCCACATCTGAGGGGAGGCGGCTTACACTAGGTAAAAGGGGCGGGAGGGGGGATACTTTATCGTTCAATTACTCTTGAACTACAACTCTGACCATATTAAAATAACACACTCCATGGCCCAAATACTATGAAGAGTTGCTGTTTTTGTGAAAAATTACTATCCCTTTAAGAATTTTCCTGATTAAACATTGGGGACTTAATCAGTGTTTCATTCATTTGTATTGGCTCATGTTTGCTCAGACAGGGAAATTTTTACATTCTGGACTGTTGATGGCCCTTGATGATCAAACTTGGACACCCCTTTAGTAAGGAAATGTGGTACAGTTCTGGAACATTCCTGCAGCAACACATGGAACAATCAAAACAAAAAATCAATTTGAATGAAATGGGGATTTAAACCCCTTGAATGCTAGAGGTCTCCAATGCACTGCAAGACCTGTCTAGCTTTTAAGAAGTTAAAATCCTATTTACATCAAAGGGGATTTGGGAATTGTATTTGTTCCCTATAGTACAAATGGTTTGCTCCAGAATTGCACCACATTTCCTTAATACAGGAGTGTCCAAGTTAGATCCTTGAAGGCCATCACCCTGACTAAGCAGAAGTGAATGAGTCAATGGCGCATACATTTTTATTGGCCTACCTGTGTTCAGACAGGGAAAACCTTGGAAACCATGCTTTATTTTCTGCATTATATCTGCAGTTTACAATATATATAGTGATCTCAATGGAAGTATGCTTTTAGGTCATATGTCCTCACAGCAAATGATGGGCTTTAAGAGACTTGAACGATATATAAGAGTCACTAATCTATATCCCATTCTAAATTGAAACAGTGGACTAAAACAGATATCAAGTTCAAATAAAAATATAAATAGATAAAATGGACTGCTGATAGAAGAAAACCTACCTAGCTAAGTTATTTTGTTAAAAAAGTGAAAAGACACTTATTTCTAGGAAGTCGTTTCTTTTATTTATAGAAAAATGCTTTGTTTTTTGGTACATGTCAGAACAGGAAGTCATACACTACTCTGCACTCCATTGGGGTTATGCACTAAAGTGAGATAAAGAGGTGATAAAGCAGAGATAATTTCTCTAGTGATATCACTTCTCCAGTTCCTATATTATTCTATAAAGCCTATGCATGATGATCCCCAAAGTTGGAGAAATCTTAGAGCATTGGCTCCATAGAATTGGAGAGTTTAGAACACTCTAAAAGTCATCTCCGCTTTATCACCTCTTTATCACGCCTTACTGCATTTGCAATTTGAATTTTGGTATGGCAGAGCGGTGTTCAGCAGCACTGCCTTCCCAGAATTTCATGACGTGCCCATCACCAGTTCTTAACCCCTTAAGGATCACATAGGGAAGTTTGATGTGCTGGCAGACATGACTGATCACGTGTGCCAGCACACTGAATGGGGGACTGATAGTTACCGCTCTGGTCATGGAGCGGTCAATTTCAGTCCCCGCTATTGCTCCTGCGGGAGCGCTGTGAGTGATGTAAGTTAAAAAAATATGTGACGTGGCAGGACTGTCGCTGGTCTTTTATTCAAAAACAGCAGTGAAAGTCCTGACACATCACTGGATCTTAAGGGTCATTAAGGGGTTAAGGAAACTATTCTGTTAGCATTAGCTGTGGTGATTTAAGGGTCGAGGAGCTATAAAAATCCAAAACAATTTAGTGTGTTGCCTAGAAAGGAAGTGTTGTCTAATAAGCGGTGGTTCTAGAAAAGGAGATACCGAAAATTCAATCAAAGTAGCATCATGGAAACCAGGAGAGGGTTAAGTTATAGAGTCCAAAGTAATTGAGGCAGGGGTGCCCAAGTTCAGTCCTCAAGGCCTACCAGTATGCCAAAATTTAAGAACATCTCAGATTAAGCCCAGGTGAGTTAATTAGTGTTTCATTCATTCTGACCGACCCACTTGTGCTTAAGAAGGGAAATAAATCATTGATTATTGGCAGCTCTTGAGGACTTAATGTTGAGCCCTGAAATAGAAAGAGTAAAAGAAAAGTGTATGGTCTCCTGCATCTTGATCCTGAACCAGTCACAGGGCAGTTTAATTACTGTGGTTGCATTAAATATTTATAAGATTAAATCAGACAGTAAAGGATCGGAGTGTAGGAGGAGACGTCAGAAATATAGGACTGAAGCTAGATAGAGGCAGGATCGTAGAGATAGGTGAAGTGAATCTACTGATTTGGTGGCGGTAGAGAGAGAGGGTGGAGATCACTTTCAGCTTTAAACAGGCACACAACTAAGATGGCCTGTCTGTCATATAATACGAAAGACATAAAATGGAGGCTAATCAGACACAATCTCATCTTTTTACTCACAAGCACACAATGAGGCTCATGTAGTAAGATGAACTGGAGCAAACCAACTGCAACAAAGCAGACAAGTGAACATTTACAAAATTCCCATTGACTGAAATTGGTCTTTTTTTTTCAACTTGAATGCTAGAAAGGTCTTCAATTCACTGCTCTGTAATCAGCTGGAGACATTTCTAGCATTCAAGGGGTTAAAAGCCCCGTTTAAATACATTTTTACTTGCAACCCCTGTGGAGCAGTTTGTGAGTTAATCCTAGTAGACCAGCCTTGGACTATGTTATGTACTAGATCACTGAATAGTTTTATGAATGAGAATTATGACAGACTAGTTGAACAGCCCGTTATACGGGCAACAGTGCCTCTGGCAGCCGGTCGCGGGGCAGTCACGCGCAGTAGAGACTGCCTGCGCCACTGCTGATACAGAGCTGGACGCTCCTTCGGAGCGCCCAGCTCTGTATCAGCCGCGGCGCGGGCAGTCTGTACTGCGCATGACTGCCGCACGCGCAGCAGTGTCTACTGCGCATGTCGGGCGTTACACACAACTTAGCGAATTATTATATAGGATGGCCTCAATGCAGATAGGTTGTTGATCCAGGGAAATATCTGACTGCCATTTGGAGTCAGGAAAGAATTTCTTTACCCACTTGGTGCTAAATTGGAAATAGTTTGTGTTTTTTTTTGCCTCTCTCTTGCTCAACAGGGGTGTTTTGCATTTTTTCAGCCTTGTCAACTATGTAACTATGGCCTGGATCCAAATGTTGGAGACGGCTGTTTTTTCTGCTGACGGCATTTTTTCCAGCACAGTAAGCTATTCAAATGTCTGTGCTGTCAAAAAATACCGGCAAAAAAAAAAAAAAAGAGCTGTCGCGAGTTAAGAGGTGTTTTCATGCATTGAAAAGGATGAAAACACCGTAAATTGCAATGCAAATGTCTGACTTAACCAAGAACAGGGGACAAGAGACTCAAATTATCGCAGGAAAGTTAACACCTATTTTTTTTTTTTTTTTTAACTTGAGTCCCTTATCGCCTGTTTAAACAGCCGACACCGACACTTGAAGTAAAAAAAAACCTCTAAGTCTTCAGTGGATGTATTGATATTGGGCTCTAAGCCCCATATCAATACATCCAAAGTATAACAAATGTGTCAGACATTAGTAGAATTAACCCTGTGAGTGCCAGTTGGGTATAATTACCCCGCCGGCATTCATAGGGTTAACCCGACTAAGTTAAAAAAACATCACATTACAAGTAACACCCTTAATCTTGATGTCCAGCGGAGTCCTCAGCTTCCTGGTCGTCTTCTTTCCTTATTTTCTATCTTCTGCTGTATCTTCTATCTGTAAAATAAAAACAATTGTTTCAGTTTAAAGCATACATACTTTAACCCCTTGAGTGCCAGAGGGGTACGCAATGCATTGCAAAGCAATGCATTGCATGCCCCTCTGGTGCACAAAAGGTTAAAGTATAGAGTAGTTTGCCACGTCTTACAATACAAACGTGAAGAAATGTTTTCAATATATATTCCGATCGTATGTTTATGCCATAATGAAATGATTATAAAAATTAAATTTAGCTTTAAATTGCTGTCTCCACCGCTGTGTGAGGCCGCTAGGGTGGCGGTGGAGACAGAATAAAGTGTCACCCCCCCGGCTTCTTCTTCAAGGGCTGATGCCCGCTCCGGTATGAGGGAATTAGAATTGAGGCTGCCCTTATATATGGGCAACCTCACTTCTAATTCTCTCACAGCCAGTGGCTGGGATATGCTTACGCATCTCCCAGCCAATCAGCTTTGAGCAGCTGTACTTTAAACTGATTGGCTGGGAGGTGCCAATCTTCTGGGAGGTGCCAATCATCTCCCAGCCAATCAATTTAAAGTACAGCCGCTCAAAGCTGATTGGCTGGGAGATGCATAAGCATATCCCAGCTAATGGCTGTGAGAGAATTAGAAGTGAGATTGCCCATATATAAGGGCAGCCTCAATTCTAGTTCCCTCATACCGGAGCAGGCATCGACTAGTGAAGAAGAAGACGGGGGGGGGGGACCCCTTAGTCTGTCTCCGCCACTGCCTTAGCGGCCTCACACAGCGGAAAGACAGCAATTTAAAAGCGAAGTTTAATTTTTATTTTCATTTCATTATGGCATAAACATATGATCGGAATATATATTGAAAACATTTCTTCACATTTGTATTATTATGGGGCCATGTGTATTGTAAGACGTGGCACACTACTCTATACTTTAACCCTTTGAGCATCAGAGAGGCATGCAAAGCATTGCTTTGAAATGCGTTGCATACCCCTCTAGCACTCAAGGGGTTAAAGTATATATGCTTTAAAATGAAACATTTGTTTTTATTTTACAGATAGAAGAAAGAAGATACAGCAGAAGATAGAAGATCGCTTCCTGACAGTATGTTTGCATTTAAGTCATTAATAAAAGCCCAGTAAATGGGAATTTTCATTTCTTCTGTATGATGCAGATGGTTTGCTCCATTATTGTTCATCTCTTCTTCTGTGTATAATGGCCTAACAATGTAAAAAGGATCTGAACACTTACCAGTTACTTTGGGAATTCCTTGTAAACGAGGAACTGGTAATGCTACGATAACTCCAAGATTAGTGCCAACCATTAGTAAACCATGACAGACCAGCAAACTAGTAACAGACACACGCTGCTGTCCTGTATAGAAGAAAATAAAAAACAACAGTTACTTACAAGGCAATAAAATATATTAGTTTACATACACTATATATATACTAGCAATGTGGGACGGCGCTACCCGTCAGGATATATAGGGAATTAATGCACACACACGGATGCAAGACACACACACACACACACACACACAGAGAGACACACACGCAAATGCACACGCATGCACTGAGATGCATAAAGAGCGACACAGTCATACACACATACATGCAATGCACAACATGCAGACACATAGAGTGTGATACAGACATGCAACACACACAGTGAGGAACACACAGGCACACACAGACAGAAGTGAGTCATAAGGGGGCGACTTAAGTGTCATTGTAATGAGCTTGTGTTTGTACTTATGCCTCCACTGTGGCATTCATTCATATAGTTGAAATGCATGTGGTAATTGCACATACTATGGTGGAAGGTGGATCATGCTGGCTCCCGGGGTGTGAGTGAGTGTGTGTGTGAGTGGGAGTGAGTGGCATTCATTCATGTAGTTGAAATGCATGTGGTAATTTCACATACTATGGTAGAAGGTGGATCATGCTGGCTCCCGGGGTGTGAGTGAGACTATGGTGGAAGGTGGATCGTGCTGGCTCCAGGGGTGTGAGTGAGTGCGTGTGAGTGCGAGAGTGAGTGATTGCGTGTGAGTGATTGTGTGAGTGTGTTAGTGAGTGTGTGTGATTGAGTGTGTGTGATTGAGAGTGCGTGTGAGTGAGAGGGTGTATGAGAGTGAGTGAGAGAGTGTGTGTGTGTGATTGAGTGTGTGAGTGACAGAGTGTGAGTGTGTGTGTGAATTATTGTGAGTGTGTATAATTGAGTGAGAGTGTGTGATTGAGTGTGTGTGTGTTTTTTGTCTGATGTGTTTGCGTCTGTGGTGTAGGAGCGAGTGGCAGCCATTTTGTTTTTTCAGTTACTTGGATAGTGGTGGGCGGGCTGGATAGTGGGGGGCAGGCCAACTCCCTGCATGATTTAAATCACTCCCCCACTGAATCACCCAATGGAAGCAGTAAATCCTCCTTACTTAACCCTTTGAGTGCCAGATGGTACGCAACACATTGCTTTGCAATGCAATGCATATCCCTCTGGCACTCAAAGGGTTAACTTGAGGTAACATAGCAATATAATACACAGTGGCTCTTCAGTTGAGGCAGCGTAGCAATATGCTGAGGGAACAAATAGAAAGTGGTGTTTGAGGCTTGACCTCTGTAACATACAGCAAAGCATCTCTCTCCCTTTAAGGAGAAAGGGTGAGAATCAGGAAGTGGAGGAGTGACAGTTGAAAACAGACAGTTAGTGAGGTTGACTGAAGAGATGAAAAGCGTTAAATAAAATAGTTGCTATTAAGTTTATCCCTGAGTTTGTATTTTATGCAAACATTACACCCTCGTACTGAAACAGAGTGTATGGAGGGTTACAATTATCTGTGGGAGGTGAAACAGTCAGTTTGTGGGGTCATGATCCTGAGTGAGAGTGTGTGTACCTGAAGTTATTGATATACCCTACTTCATGAGCGAGTGGCAGCTATATATTTTTTTTGTCAGTTGGATAGTGGTGGGCGGGCTGGAGGGGGCAGGCCAACTCCCTGTATGATAAACATGCCCCCATTGAATCACCCAATGGGAGCAGTAAAGTCCCCATTGAATCACCCAATAGGAGTTGTGTCTCCTAATGAGACATAAATTATGTAATGAGGCATTCTGTTCAATGTGTGTTTGTTTTCTGAGGAGACATAAATTATGTTCTCTGTGTGAGGTACCATAAATTATGCAATGAGGCTTATTCTTTTATATATATATATATATATATATATATATATATATATATATAGAAGATATATATAATATATATAAAGTCAAACAGAAGCACTCATGCTTGTAAAGTCAATCGCCTGTGTGCTATTATTTTATCCAAAGATGTAGAATATAATCCAATTGAAAAAGCACTCTCAGGACTTCATAAATGGTGATAAGCAGGTTTATTGTGTAGATCAACGTTTCGGCTACATGATAGTAACCTGGCTGGAGGTCCAACAATTGGTTACCCATGCTACCTCCTCTCAAGCACTTTATTCAAGTGCTTAGGTACATTTATTTATAATGAAATACTGTGCTTACCTGTTAAATCCTTTTATCTTAAATTAAAAACAGATACCATGGGGTTGAGCTCCTCCTTTGGAGCACAGGACACATCTCAAAGACAAAGAGTCTTGTCGGTAGAGACTCCCTCCTCCTCCAGCTCAACCCTCCTCCGTTCAGTCACATTCATTCTGGGGCACTTACAGAGTTGGGGAGGGTTGAGCTGGAGGAAGAGGGAGTCTCCACTCACCAGCCAGCGGCTCTTCAGCAGAGCTGAAATAGCTAGAATTTACAGAGTGGGGGAGGGTTGAGCTGGAGGAGGGAGTCTCCACCTACCAGCCAGCGGCTTTTCAGTAGAGCCGAAATAGCTTGATCTAAAAATAAATACTTAATTGGAACGGTCTACAAAGTGTGCCTGCACACTTTGTAGACCATTCCAATTAAGTATTTCTTTCTTGATCGTGCTATTTTGGGTCTCTGCTGAAGAGCCGCTGACCCGTCCCGGATATCCTGCTGTCAGCTTTACAGCTGACATCAGGGAAATGGAAGGGGAGAACTTTATCTTCATACATCTCTCAAACCTATGGGATGTACATCAGTTAATTTAGTTTTGTAATAGCTACAATATTATATTTTCTCTGTTGTCCAATATAGGTTACTGGTAACTTTGGGTGGGCGACCTGACCCTTTAAGTAAGACAGGAAACTTTCTTGAATAAGAAGTGCTGGGTGGACCCTACCTTCCCTCTCAGCCTGCAGTAGCCAATACTCTCCAGTCAGATAGTTTCCTTTGAAGAGGAAAGACAGAGAAGCTGTTCTGCTTTACTTTTAGTGTTTTATTGTTTTCTGTTAGATATGGAATACCACCAGTAGGTGGATTACCATTAACTGACAATTCCCAGTGAATAGCTCAGTTTCCAGGTGATATGGTGGACCTTTTAGCCCTGAGGGGAAAATCTTGCTGGACAAATTCTTTCCCAGAGTGGCCCACGGAGGCTTCTTCTTAAATACATGGTAATCTGAAGACAGAAGACCTGCTAAAAACGTGAGTAACCCCTTGAGTGCTGAGGTCCACTTGTCCTCAGCACAGAGTTCTCCATTGGAGTTCCTATTACATACTCCTGCACTCATTGGGTTTGTCTGTTGGGGGGCTTGGATCAGTGTTTCTGTGGTAATTTAACCCTTTGTATGCTATTTTGACATGTTTTGGGTGCTTTTCAACACTTTCCCGTTGGGAGCAGTGTTTATTTCACTTATACTATGTTTTCTGGTATATTTGCTAATTTTTTTTACCTCAGTGTAAATTTTGTAAAATTTGTTTTTACCGCGTAGACGCCATGATCCTTTCACCTCTATGAGACTTTGCTGTTTGGGACATATCTCTGCAACCGCTCATCGTAGCAACTTCAGAGATGGCTCATTTTGTTTGTCTACCCTTGTTCTATGATCCGGTTCATGCTCTGAGTGTTTTGGGGGGGCTTCGGGCGCTGTTTGGGGTACTTGTACAGGGAAACTACATTTCCCATGAGCGCTTGTTACTGATTGGCTCCCGTTGCGGTCGCCATTTTCTTTCATCCCTTCACGAGTATCCTACGCAGGGCTGGAGCTTTCCTTCTCTCCTCAGCTGATTAACCCTTCGCCTGCCATTTAAATGCATTTTAGCGATTCCTGGGGGTGAAATTTTAATTTTAAACACTCTTTAGCACATACCAGATATATTGAGACGTTTGTGACACTGTGAGAATGTCTAATCCATCTGAACTTGGGGCTAGGCCTAAGACTAAGGACCCTGGGATGTCTGTGACCCCCATTGCGCATTGTTCCTTATGTCAATCAGGGTTACCTAGAGAATACTCAGGTCATTTATGCCCTACATGCACTGCTGCCCCTGAGTCACCTCCATGGACCTCCAGCCATGTATTAGAGCCAAAAGTCTACAAAAAGAGCGCAACAACAAAGAGAAGGAAAAGGGAGAACAAAAAAATCTTCTAAGTGTAGTATAATTAGTAAAACACTGAATACTTTAATATATGAAAATAAAATCACATAGGAATAAGAAATACATCCCCCCCTCTCACATTGCACTTACAAAACGCCCGTCTTGGGCTTTAAGCATCTCAGGGGTCCCAACCCCTATGTAGCCACGTAGCTGTGTCCCTTGGTTTGGCCGATGGTCTCAACTCCGTTGTTGGTCCTCAAGATGCTCCAACTGTTCTGTACTGCCTGATCTCTCGTACTGGGTCTGCTGCGATGTACTGATCGTTCAAAAGAACAAGGTAAACTCCAAATGCAGTCAGAGATAGTTCACACACGTGGAGCAAAGAACACTGTGTACGGCATTCAGCCGGGAGACCTGTATCGGAAACCTCAACCCGGGAAACCTCACAGGGGGCGGGGAGGGACCCGGCACCGAATGAGCAAAGGAGGGGGAGAAGATACACCCAACGCGTATCGTGGACATCTCAGGTCCACTTCTTCAGGGGAATCAGGAAGATTTAAAGTCTACCTTACAACTGTTACCATCTCAGTTGAGTGGGGTCTTCCAGGCTTGGCAACCCCCTGTATCCATCAAAGCTCATCCCTGCCTAAACCACAGGGGATACCTGTTGTGTCAGATTCATCTGAAGAGGAACTCTTAGTGGATTCAGATGACGAGGGTAATTCTGTGGAGGTGTCTTCCCAGTTTTTTGGGGACCCATTTGAGGCTGACCCTGACCCCTCTGCTGAGGGCCTGATCAGGGCCATCCTCACTACTTTGAATATTCCCTTGGCATCTGAAGATTCCAAGGACCCTTCTGATGTGTTTCAGGAGCCTAAGACGCAGTCTACATGCTTTCCTCCCAATCCGACTCTTGACCGTCTGGTCTTGGATGAGTGGAAGCTTCCTGACAAGAAGCTTGCTGTGTCTAGAAAATTTGCTAAATTGTATCCCTTCTCTGAAGCGGCTTTGGTACAGTGGGCTTAACCTCCTAAGGTGGATGCCCCAGTTTCTAGACTCTCCAAGTCCACTGCTCTGCCAGTGGCAGATGCATCTGTTCTCAAGGATTGGACAGATAAGAAGATTGAGGCCTTGTTGAAGTCAGTCCTTCCTTGCGTCCTGCTTTTGCAGCCGCTTTGGTGAATAGAGCCATTGCAGTTTGGACTGAGCAGCTAACAGTGGCTGTCCGTCAAGGCTCTGCAACTTCTGACTTGTTGCGGCTCTTAGCTAATATTTCTGAAGCCCAGCATTGTGTGTCTGCAGGGATTTTTGATTACATACGTTTTGTAGGAGGAGTTTCCACCATGTCTGTGGTGGCCAGACGTGCTCTTTGGCTTAAGATCAAGTCTGCTGACACTACCTCCAAGAAGACTCTTCTTTACTTGCCTTTCTTGGGAACATCTCTGTTTAGGCCTGAGCTGAAAGACATTATCAGTGAGGCTACTGGGGGGAAGAGCACCCTGTTGCCTTTCCTCCCCAAGAAGAAACCACAGTCCAGACAGAACTGGCTTTTTCGTCCCTTTCAGATTGAGGTGCGCACAGTGACCCTGGCGGTTCCCCAGGCACCTCGTGCCTCCTCTAAGCCTAAACAACAGTGGAGACCCAAGCAGTCCTCGGCTAAGCCCAAGACTGCCAAACCTTCTTCGGCATGACTCGTTGAACCCCGGTTCCCACTAATCAGTGGGTGGCCGTCTGCACTTTATACCACTCTGTCTGTACAGACTCTGTGGCGGGTCCATAGGTTCTTCAAGTAGTGACATAGGGGTACAGGATCTCCTTTACCTCTCTTCCTCCACCCAGGTTTCGTCTTTCACACACTCCTCAGGCGGCAGACATGCTTTGGCTTTTCACCGGGGAGGTTCAGACCCTTTTGGACAAAGAGGTTTTGGAGGCAGTTCCCGAATCAGAACAGGGTTTCAGTTTGTATTCCAACCTGTTTGTGGCCAACAAGAAGAACGGTGGATGTTGTCCTATCCTGGATCTCAAGAATCTCAATTCCGTCGTGGTCAAGTCTCATTATCATCAGGAGTCACTGCAGACGGCGATCGCCGCCATGTCTCCTGGAGAGTTTCTCACCTCCCTGGATCTTCAGGATGCATACCTGCACATTGCCATTCATCCAGAGAGCTGGCAATACCTCCGGTTTGCCTGCGACCAAGGGCACTTTGTTTTCTGCTCTTCCCTTTGGTCTGTCTACTGCTCCACAGGTCTTCAATTGGGTGTTAGGTGCCTTGATATCGCTCTTGCACAGGACCGGGGTCCAAGTTACTCCTTACATCGACGATCTCCTGCTGAAGGCCTCATCTCCGGAGCTTCAGCATCACCAGGTCCAGGAATGCATTCACGTTCTCTCCCATCATGGTTGGATCTTGAACATGGACAAGTCGGATCTGGTTCCATCTCAGCATCCCGTTTACCTGGGACTTCTCTTCGATACAGTGAAGGGGATGGTGTTCCTCAAGGACAAGGTAGCTCAAGAGATCGCACGCAAAGTATCCACTGTCCTAGACTTGGATCCGGTGCCAGCCAAGAAGTTGACGTCTCTGGTGGGGAAGTTAATTTCCATCATGGAAGCAGTCCCGTTCGCCATGGTTCATGTGAGGGAACTTCAACGGTTTGTGATCCAGGCCTGCAAGGGTCAGACGGATCTCTTGAAGATATCAGTCTCTTTGCCCCTACATGTGGAACTGAGTCTGTCATGGTGGCTCGACCTCTCGTATCTCCTGAAATGCAGGGCCTTCCTGATTCTCTGGACGAGTGTAACCACAGATGCCAGTCTGTCGGGATGGGGTCACCTGAATGTCCAGGGCCGGTGGTCTCCTTCCCATCAATGTATTGGAGCTTCAAGCAATCTTTCATGCTCTCCGGTATTGGACGGTCCAGTTAGAGAGTTGTCCTGTTCGAGTCCAATCAGACAACACCACGGTTGTGGCTTCCATCAACAAGTAAGGCGGCACAATAAGTTTTGCAGCTTGGTTGGAGGTCTAGGCTATTTTGGCCTGGGCAGAAGATCATGTTCCTGCTATTTTCGCAGTTCACATTCCAGGCATGGACAACGTCCTGGCAGACTTCTTAAGTGGACATACCACCGACAGCGGAGAATGGGAACTGAATCAGGAGGTGTTCCATCTCATTGTCCAGAAGTGGGATCTTCCTCAGATCGACCTGATGGTGATGAGACACAACAGGAAGGTTCCGCTGTTCTGCTCCCGTTGGAACGACCCTCAGGCTGTAGCAGTGGATGCCATGTCCAATTCATGGAGTTTTCTTCTGGCATACATATTTCCCCCTCTTCCCATGTTGCACAGGGTATTGAGGAAGCTTCATCTCGAGCGATCTCCAGTCATTCTAATTGCTCCATATTGGCCTCACCAGTCTTGGTTTCTGGAGCTTCTGGATCTGTCGGTGGCAGAACCGTTTCGACTTCTCCACCATCTGGATCTTCTTCTACAGGGATACCTGTGGAAGGAAGACATTGAATATTTGGTTTTAACGGCTTGGATGTTGAATCCTCAGTTTTGAAGAAGGGCTTTTCTTCTGAGGTCGTTGCTACTATGCTTTGTGCTCGGAAGCCTGTTTCTTCTAAGGCATACCATCGGGTTTGGTATACCTTTCTCCCTTGGTGTGCTGATAGGGACTTTTATCTCCCTACGGTCCTGTCTTTTTTGCAGGATGGGGTTGATAAGGGCCTCAGTTTGAGTTCCTTGAAGATTCAGACTTCTGCGCTCTCTGTTTTCTTTCAGAGACGTCTTGCCATTATCCCTGATGTCAAGGTTTTCTTCCAGGGTGTTGTTCATGCTCGCCCTGCTTTTAAGAGTCCCACTCCTTAATGGGATCTCAATTTGGTCTTAGGTGTTCTCCAACGTCCATCTTTTGAGTCCTTGGCTACCATTCCTTTATCTCTCCTGACTTGGTGATTGTGTCTGTTTGCCTTGTCGCAGAGTTACATGCTTTGTCCTGTAAACCCCCCTTTTTGTTTTTTCATAAGGACAAGGCGGTTCTTCGCAATTCTCAGGAATTTCTCCCAAAGGTGGTTTCTGAGTTCCACATTAACCAGGAAATAGTGGTGCCTTCTTTTTATCCTGACCCTACATCTGACAAGGAAAGGGATCTTCACTTGTTGGATGTTGTGTGCTGCCTTAAGTTTTACGTGCATCGTACTGAGTCCATCTGCCAGTCTGACGCATTGTTCGTCATTCCTGAGGGTACTAAGGCTAGTAAGCCGGCTTCTAAGGTTACCATCGCTTCCTGGATTAAGTCCACCATTCGTAAGGCTTACGAATTGAGGAAGAAGCCTGTGCCCTTTCAGGTTACAGCTCATTCAATCAGGTCTATTGGAGCCTCTTGGGCTTACAAGAATCAGGCCTCGGCTGTTCAGTTGTGCAAGGCGGCTGCTTGGTCGTCAGTGCACACCTTTTCCAAACACTACCGTGTTGATGTGCTGGCATTGTCTGATGCCAGTCTTGGCAGGAAGATCCTAGAGGCCATATTGCCTGTCTAGGGTCTTTCTAGGTACCTTTAATACTCCTTAACTGTTGAGCCCTGTTGGTTCTAGTTCAGTGTGGTGTTACAGTTTCTGGTGTGTTTACACCGGTTTTCGTGTCCGTTGACACTTTATTTTTAGAGGGCTGTGTATGATCCGTTTAGCTCATGTATGCTCTGATGACTTTAGGGGCACTGCGCCTGGTCCTTGCCTTACTTCCCACCTCAGGGAACTCAATGGTTGGACATCCCAAAGTTACCAGTAACCTATATTGGACAACTGAGAAAATAGGATTTTAGTCTTACCTGTTAAATCCTTTTCTCTTAGTCCATATAGGTTACTGGTTTCCCACCCTGTCAAGGGACCATGCTTGGCTCTCCTGTTCCTTTCGGGTTCACGCTCACAGGAATCTTCTTTTCCCTTTGGCTATCTAGTCAATAGTTAGCATCATCAATCTAACTGGAGAGTATTGGCTGCTGCAGGCGGAGTGGGAAGGTAGGTTCCACCCAGAACTTCTTATTCAAGAAAGTTTCCTGTCTTACTTAAAGGGGCAGGGCAGGTTACCTCCCCAAAGTTACCAGTAGCCTATATGGACTAAGAAAAAAGGATTTAACAGGTAAGACTAAAATCCTATTTTAGTGCACACAGACATTTCTATCCCTTTAAGCATTCCAGGCATATAAGACTAATAACGCCATATTTATAATGATGCCCTGACTCATTTATAAATTGTTATCGCCAGTTGCTATGACTTTATGATTCTTACAAAAGGACTACGTATTTTTTTTTTTTTTTTTTTTTTTATAAATCCTCCCTCCAAATGGGCCTTATGTATAAAGGAAAAATGGGGCAGCTCTGGTGCAAACCAACTGCATTGTAGGGGACAAACAATCATTCCCCAACTTCTCTTTTACTTAAATGTGGAATTTAGGCTTTGCTTCTCAATGTATTAGAGACTTCTAGAACATTCAGAGAGTTAAAAGTTTTTATTAGTCACGTATGGTGCAGTTGGTTTGCCCCAGAAATGTATCACTTTGCCTTTATAGATAAAGCTTAATGGAACTTGCTTTTAATATGTGTCCTTCCATTATCCTTACTTGGTATACTTTCAAGCATTGTTCTCACACCTGTGATACTTAGCTTTGGAACACCAAGCTCTAACAATTAACCTTGGACCTGAATCACAAAGGCGCATGTGGAAAAAGCTGTGCCCCTCTCAAATCCTGGCCCAACATGATTAACAGGAAACACCTGCGTTGAGAGTTCACATATTTCAAGCTGTAAATAATTCTGATATCCACATACATAGATAATCGTATTCTGCTTGTACAAATACTTATCCTATTGTTCAAATTCACTAACACCTTCCTGCCATTTGACTAAGAATAATATGATCTTAAAATGTAAAAATATCTCCTGGGATCAAGCAGTTTAAAAAAATGTATATCTGAAGGTGCCCTGAAACAACAGTACAGTATGCCAAAGCAGGGGCCTAAAACATGTTCTATTGCCTGATCCTGGACTACATTAATCAATGAATTTGACTCTAATGTGGCTATTTTTTCAATTCAGAACATTTTCCTGAATTAAATGTAAAGCTCTTATATTGCTACACATATTGCAAGTTGGGACCCGAATAATCTTTCTTGCCACATTGAAACCCTGCTGTTGGAACATCTGGGTGAGCAACGAGAGAGCAAAAAAAGTTGCCAAACAGCCCAGATATCTAACACGCAAATGGCCTGCAAATCTGGATGTTGAAAAGGAAAAGTCGAAATGACATGTGATAATTTGGTGTAGTGTAACCCCTTGCATGCATGTGAGGGTTAACTATGCAAAGATGTCAAATGGGGTGGTACATTTGATGATTAATTTATGATTATGAATTTATTATTACTGACTACTCTACAGGTGAGCACTCACGTGTTTGTAATGCACATTTGTTTAATCAATAGAGTTTGAAAGCCACAAGGTCAGAACATTGTCATACTACCCCCACCATGGGCTCCAAGCCTTCGCTTACCTTATCCTCGGTGATATGGAAAACTTCAACAGTGTGGCCAGACTACCTCCTCTGCCAGTTAGCCTGTGTCCTAAGTAAGTTTTTCATACACACCTGGCACATGGCCGCCCAACTGGCAGAAATGAAGACTTCACTAATGTCAAGAAACTCTATACCAAGAATGCTGACGCTTTCCATATCATCATGGTTCAGGTGAAGGGAGGCTCTAAGCCTTTGACCATAATACCTGCAATATTTTCATAGTAAATTGTTTATTACTATAGCAGACATTTATAGGGAAGTTTGAGGTATAGAAGACAATACAACTAACAACACCTATCGTGTTGTCTGACCTCTACAGTCATGTAGCCAGGCCTTGCATTAAAAAGAGGGATGGTCAGTTTAAATATAAAACAACCAACAGCATGCTTGACTTATCTGCAAAGCCCTTTTTCTGCCATTAACAGAACCATATGACAGCTGTGGTGTGTGAAAGTGATGATGATATTATGTTTCAAACATAGTGGCTGTCATATGATTCTGACACAGTTCAGACAAACTAGTTCAGGAACTATAATTGCAGGGACATAAACATTTGATGCTATTTTTTATTTATTTAGAGGTGCACTGAATGGAAGTGGGCAGCTCTGCACTCTTTATGCTACAAAGAGGAAATTTTGAAATCGGCGACAGTTTGAAGTTGACCTTTTGATGTTGCCCTTTTGATGCTCGCCATTTAGGTGACTCCATTCCAATAAGAAAGCCCCCATGAGGGTATTTCTGAGGAAATGCAGGAGGTGACTTCAGAACACATGTGACAAAAATGTATCAGGGGGCAGTTAAATGTCTGTTCCCGTGTGAAATAGCACTTAAAGCTATGGTAGATGGTAGATAAACAGTTTTAAGGCTAGATCCCATTTAATTCTGAAATAGTAATTACAACCTATTATACACACACAGTTGACATTACATGATCATGCTTCAGTGAGGAAGATATGCAAAGTGTTTTGTGATATATATAGAAACAAAGATGTAATATTTTTCCATGGCAACCATTTGTTACCATAAAAACATATTTAAGGTCATATATTGAAACCATTTCAGGCTACACATGGGACTAGGCTTTTAGTCTCAAAATGTTAACACTTTAAATGGGAGTTAGTGAAGGGAAAGGCACAAAGCTGTCATTTTTAAATATAAAATATTTGTACATAGGGGTTAGGCAGGTGCAGTGCACAAAAGAAGTCATTTGCACTTGTTTTAGTGCAGATGTCTATTCATATGTTCAACATACTGTACACATTTAGGAAGTCAAAGGGTTAATTCTCCCTGGTTATTCTTTTCTGTTCCTTCTTTCAATACACACTGAAGTGGGCCACCTGCTTGCCTCCACTCTACTGGCCCAAGGGATACTTCTCACTCCCAGTTCTCATCCTACTTTCCAACAATTCCTTTAGTGTCTCCTTCCTCAACACTAACTCCTTTTGTTTATGGCTATCTGCAGAAGTACAGTAACACCCCATTTATGTCCCTTGATCTTTTCCATCTATTCTTATTCTCTTGGACAACATAATTCATTCTTATTTCTCCACATAACTTCCAAGTCTATTTGTCCTTCACTAAATACTCCCATAACCTCTACCACAGTTTTTCCATCTCTTCCTGGAAGTCCATTACTAAAAGCTAAACCATCTCAAACAGGACTACTCCAAGTAGCCTTTTCTGTGAAATTTATCTTTCTAAACAGCAACTTACTCACTCAAACCTAAGCCAACTGCTTCAGAAATAATCTTCAACTCTGGTCCCTCCTTCATCCCTCACAATTCTTTCACCTCAGCCTACAAGATATTTTACATACACACACACACACCCACACACACCCCAACCTAAATTCGAATTCACTTATATATCCAAACTACTTTGACCCCCTTCTAGTTGGTCTTCCTTTCACTTGCTTGTCCCCACCCTAATCCATAATGAACACTATTACTACTACTGCTACTACACATCCATATGATACAGGTCTAATGGAGATTCCCAAATGAATAACAAAAAAACTGAATTAAAATTAAAAGAAGTAAATTAAGTGAAAAATAGTGCTAATCTCTACTTTAAATTAAACATTTAGAACTGGTTCTGAAGCAAACTAGGTATTTTATAACATTATCTATACCGGTCATAACAGCTTTTGCTGATTATTTGATCTTAATGGAGGTTTTTAGCAAGGTCATATAAACATTAACAGAGCAGGCAATGGCAAAGGTTTGCAAGTAAAATATGCTCATGTCTTCTCTCTTGGTCAAGCACTTAAAACAGAAAAAAAAAAAAACTAGTCAATTCAGTTGGTTAAGTGAAATTTACACTTGGAGTATTCTTTACAAATGTATTTATTTCCTGCTTTCTTATGAGTTTCTCTTTGTGGTTGCTTAATGTCTCCCCAGGCCAAACAAAAATGACTGTTGTTATACTGTATGTTTAACCCCTTAATGACCAGTGGTCCAGGGAAGTTACCTTCCCTCAAGGACCGCTTTGATTGTTGTCTGCAAGCAGTTGTCTGCAAGAACTGTGACATCTACTGGAGTGCCGAACAGGGGTCTGAGAGAGTCCACTCTGGTCTTGGAGCGGTCAGTTTCAGACCCCATTTTTACTCACAGCGCTCCTACAGAAGCAATATAAGTAAAAAGTGTGTGACGCGTTAGGATAATCATTGTTCCTTCAAGAAAAAAACAAACGGTGACAGTCCTGGCACATCACCAGTCATTAATGGGTTAATGAAATTAATATGGTATAACATATTACCATTGTGTGTAATGATCAGTAGTTTCCAAAACACAGATCCAGGAGTCAAAATCAACTGTAGTGTGCAAATTACATTAACTCCTTGGAGCCCAGATCTTCCTAGCCTGGCTTTACAAATACTATCGGCCCCTGTTCGTTGTCTGCCCCAGGTTCATCTATTTCCAGTCTTCTAGAGCGTCGCTGCTCTCCGGTAAACCAGCAGACCTAGTGATTCAGAAGCAGATTCCATGGGGCTGCCTACCAGTAGATCAGCAAGGAAAGAAATGTAACCTTTGCAGAGGCTGGGGTGAGATTTCTTACTCATATCCCCTCCAGTAATACAACCAAGACTCATACTGAAAAGGGTAGAAAGAATGGACCTTTATTAACAGGGACATGGGTTTTATATACTCCCAGCTGTCCTCTTTGTGTACAAAGTTAAATTAAGGTTTGGGACTCTTTTGTCACAATTGTTTAATTATGGTAAGCCCTGGGGGACCAATAAGTGGCAGTAACAGTGAAAGCAAAAGTACTGGTTAGAGACGCACAGCTTGGAACAAACCTGATATTAAATTTAGTAGGCTTTATAGGAATGGTGCCCTTCCCAGGATGCAGTCCCTTTTAGCTCACTAGTGGCTTTTCCAGTGAGGAAATAACCTACACATCAGACTGATCCTGCTAAAACAGGAGTCCACCACGAGGTGCCAGGCAATTCCTCTCTGAACAAAAGAAGCAACCAACCCCCTTTGGACCTCATCAGTGAGACACAGCTAATCTCTCTAAGCACTGTGAGCAAGGGTTCTATGTCTTGATCCCCTGTTACCCTTGGGGTGAGCAAACCCAAGTATAATTTGCATATGCAAAAGTACTGGTCAGAGACACTCAACAAGGAACAAACCTGCTATAGAATCTAGCAGTCCCTATAGGAGTGGTGTCCTACCCAGGGTGCAGTCTCTTTTAGCTCACTAGTGCTTCACATTTCATGGCTGGATCAGTATGAAGTGCTTTAGGATATTTCCTCTCTGTGAAAGGCACTAGCAAGGCACCCCTCTGCAAATCAAAAGGTTAAAGGATCAATAACACCTGATTGTGAAAATGTGCATTGTAGGGCTTTTTCTGCCAAGAAAAACAAGAGCACATCTACTGATGGGAGATACTGCAGTCCACCGATATTATAAAGCAAACTTGCATTTTTTTTTATATTGCATTCAATTTGTTTTTGCAGCTAGGTGGCATTGTTGCTATTGCTGCCTATTAAAAAGGTGGATGTTGCAGACACAAAATTTCCAGAGATGTGATAACACTCCACCTGGCAGTGAAACATCTCTAACTCAAGCTATGAAAATATGTCAAGTTAACTGTAATAACATTTGAAAAGAAGCTTCTGTCAGCATTGGGAGTGCCCTTGATTTACTCAATAGGAGAAGCTGTAAAGTATACACATTTTCATAATTAGTTTTTACTGCTCCTTTAAGTCCTTGAGTATCACAGTAATGCCAACACTCAAAGGTTAAAATGATGGCAATGTATGCTTTGCTTCACATAACCCAAATATCATTTTTGTAACTGAAATAAAATAAGAAGCCGCATTAAAAGTTACCTGATAACATGTGGTGTATGGGAGTTGCTATATTAATATCTTGCAGATGCTCAAACGTCTCTGTGTGGAACAGCCGTAATGTTGATCCAGAAGTAAAAGCTACCCAAATTCCTACTCCAGCTACAGCCATGTGAGAGATCACCATGCCTTCCTCTTGGTGGGCGTCAAACTGGTGCTGCACATTCCAGATACAAAATAAATGTGGGTCAGACACAAGAATCTACAGTACAAGATGGAATATAGGTCTGCAGATGTAGTAGGACTAATAGCACCTTTTAGGTGCAATACAATAAGCCAAGCAGATGCAATTCTGGAGCAAACCAGCTGCACCATAGGGAAGATTTGAAAAACTCTCTGATTTCTATGGGGCTTTTAACCTCACTGCTTCAATATAAGATTCAACAAGCCCCATTGTTTAGACCTCACTAGCATCCAAGGGGTTAAAAGCATCATTGTTTTGAAATGCGCTTGAGATCTCTCTCCATCCCTCAAGGAGTTAAAAGCCCCATGTAAATCAATGGGAATTTTGGTAATGTTTATTTGTCCCCTATGATGCAATTGGCTTGTTCCAGAAATGTAGCCCTTTAACTTACTGAAGTAATCTTTTGTTCACTTACAAACAGGCCCTAATTCATGTTACTACCTAGTGCTGTGTAGGCCCCATGGTTCTGTGATGTGCCAAGGGTTTGCTGGGTTCTGCGATGTGCCCAGAGCACGCCGGGTTCTGCGATGAGCCCAGAGCACGCCAGGTTCTGCGATGAGCCCAGTGTACCCTGGTTCTGTGATGTGCCCAGAGCACACCGGGTTGTGTGATGAGCCCAGAGCAAGCCGGGTTGTGCGATGTGCCCAGAGCAAGCCGGGTTCTGCGATGTGCCCAGAGCACGCCGGGTTCTGCGATGAGCCCAGAGCACGCCGGGTTCTGCGATGTGCCCAGAGCACGCCGGGTTCTGCGATGAGCCCAGAGCACGCCGGGTTCTGCGATGAGCCCAGAGCACGCCGGGTTCTGCGATGAGCCCAGAGCACGCCGGGTTCTGCGATGAGCCCAGAGCACGCCGGGTTCTGCGATGAGCCCAGAGCACGCCGGGTTCTGCGATGAGCCCAGAGCACGCCGGGTTCTGCGATGAGCCCAGAGCACGCCGGGTTCTGCGATGTGCCCAGAGCACGCCGGGTTCTGCAATGTGCCCAGAGTACGCAGGGTTCTGTGATGAGCCCAGAGCATGCCAGGTTCTGTGATGTGCCCAGAGTATGTGGGGTATGCAGGAAGCTAAAGATATTCAATTCTGTAGAAGACCAAACTGCGTCATTGATTGGAAATGAAATATTTCATTGGTGTAAATGGGGTTTTTGAGCCTGTGAATGTTAGAGACTTCTAAATCACATTGGGAAGCACTGGAGATCTCACACATTCAAGGTTAAACGCTCCATCTAAATCAATGGAAATTTTGAGAATGTTATTTGTCCTGTATTGGGCAGTCCTGGAACAAACCAACTGCACTAAAGGGGAGAACAAAAAGTTCACTTAAATGGGAGCTTTTAACTCCCTTGAATTCTAGAGAGGTCTCCAGCGCATGTCTTCACATGCATTGATGATCTCATTCGTTCAAGGGATTAAACGCCCCATTTGGGATGTTTTATTTATCCCATGTAGAGCAGTAGGTTTGCCACCAAACTGTACCTCTTATTTTGTGGATGAGGCCCACAGTGTGCTTAAAGTGGAACTTTCATTCAAATTAAAGGGCCGCCCAAATCATTATTCACATAGCGATACACATAGCAATACTTCTATTATTCTGAATAAGCCTGGCTTTACTGAGAAATCCAACTTGTTCGGAGACTCGCAGGTTGCTGTAGAGGCATCTGTGCGCCTGCACCATCAGTCACTTACTGTAACTTAAGGTACAATGCAACCCCCCCTCACCAATTCTAGAGGAGACGTGGAAGGACATCACAGGCTCACAGATGCCTGCCTGTGAGTCTCCAAACAAGTTGGATTTCTCAATAATGCCGGACTTATTCAGGATTGTAAAAGTTTCTCTGTTGTCCAATATAGGTTACTGGTAACTTTGGGTAGGCAACCCTACCCTTTAAGTAAGACAAGAAACTTTCTTGAATAAGACGTGCTGGGTGGAGCCTACCTTCCCTCTCAGCCTGCAGTAGCCAATACTCTCCATTTAGATTGTTTCCTTTGAAGAGGAAAGACAGAGAAGCTGTTCTGCTTTAGTTTTAGTGTTTTATTGTTTTCTGTTAGATATGGAATACCACCATTAGGCGGATTGCCATTTACTGACAATTCCCAGTGAATAGCTCAGTTTCCAGGTGCTATGGTGGACCTTTTAGCCCTGAGGGGAAAATCTTGCTGGACAAGTTCTTTCCCAGGAATGGACCATGGAGGCTTCTTCTTAAATACAAGGTAATCTGAAGACAAAAGACCTGCTAAAAATGTGAGTAACCCCTTGAGTGCTGAGGTCCACTTGTCCCACGCCTACTCTCCACACAGAGGTCTCCATTGGAGTTCCTATTACATACTCCTGCACTCATTGGGTTTGTCTGTATGTCTGTTGGGGGGCTTGGAGCAGTGTTTCTGTGGTTTTTTTTAACCCTTTGTATACTATTTTGACATGTTTTGGGTAGTTTTCAACACTTTCCCGGTTGGGGGCAGTGTTTATTTAACTTTTACTATGTTTTCTGGTGTATTTGCTCATTTTTTTTACCTCAGTGTAAATTTTGTAAAATTTGTTTTTACCGCATAGACGCCATGCTCCATTCACCTCTATGAGACTTTACTGTTTGGGACATATCTCTGCAACCGCTCATCGTAGCAACTTCAGAAATGGCACATTTTGTTTGTCTACCCTTGTTCAATGATCCGGTTCATGCTCTGAGTGTTTTGGGGGGGCTTCGGGCACTGTTTGGGGTACTTGTACAGGGAAACTACATTTCCCATGAGCGCTTGCTTTGCACACTTGTTACTGATTGGCTCACGTTGCGGTCGCCATTTTCTTTTATCCCTTCACGAATATCCTACGCAGGTCTGGAGCTTTCCTTCTCTCCTCAGCTGATTAACCATTCACCTGCCAGATAAGTGCATTTTAGCAATTTCTGGGGGTGAAATTTTAATCTTAAACACTGTTTAGCGTATACCAGATATATTGAGACGTTTGTGACACTGTGAGAATGTCTAATCCATCTGAACTTGGGGCTAGGCCTAAGACTAAGGACCCTGGGACGTCTGTGACCCGCATTGCGCATTGTTCCTTATGTCAATCAGGGTTACCTAGAGAATACTCAGGTCATTTATGCCCTGCATGCGCTGCTGCCCCTGAGTCACCTCCATGGACCTCCAGCCAAGTATTAGAGCCACCTTGGCTACAGGAGTTTACAGCTACTACTAAATAGTTAAAGTCTACCTTACAACTGTTACCATCTCAATTGAGTGGGGTCTTCCAGGCTTGGAAACCCCCTGTATCCATCAGATCATCCCTGCCTAAACCGCAGGGGATACCTGATGTGTCTGATTCATCTGCAGAGGAACTCTTAATGGATTCCGATAATGAGGGTAATTCTGTGAAGGTGTCTTCCCAGTTTTTTTGGGGACCCATCTGAGGCTGACCCTGACCCCTCTGCTGAGGGCCTGATTAGGGCCGTCCTCACTACTTTGACTATGCCCTTGGCATCTGAAGATCCCAAGGACCCTTCTGATGTGTTTCAGGAGCCTAAGATGCAGTCTACCTGCTTTCCTCCCAATCCCACTCTTGGCCGTCTGGTCTTGGATTAGTGGAAGCTTCCTGACAAGAAGCTTGTTGTGTCTAGAAAATTTGCTAAATTGTAACCCTTTTCTGATGTGGCTTTGGTACAGTGCGCTCAACCTCCTAAGGTGGATGTCCCGTTTTCTACACTTTCCAAGTCCACTGCTCTGCCAGTGGCAGATTCATCTATTCTCAAGGACTGGACAGATAGGAAGATTGAGGCCTTGTTGAAGTCAGTACCTTGTGTCCTGCTTTTGCGGCCGCTTGGGTGAATAGAGCCATTGCAGTTTGGACTGAGCAGCTAACAGTGGCTATTTGTCAAGGCTCTCCAACTTCTGACTTGTTGCGGCTCTTAGATAATATTTTCTGAAGCCCAGCATTATGTGTCTGCAGGGATTTTTGATTACATACGTTTAGTATGAAGAGTTTCCACCATGTCTGTGATGGCCAGACGTGCTCTTTGGTCTGCTGACACTACCTCCAAGAAGATGCTTCTTTCCGTGCCTTTCTTGGGAACCTCTCTGTTTGGGTATGAGCTGAAAGACATCATCAGTGCGGCTACTGGGAGGAAGAGCACCCTGTTGCCTTTCCTCCCCAAGAAGAAACCACAGTCCAGATGAAATCGGCATTTTCGTCCCTTTCAGACTGAGGCGCGAGCAGCGACCCAGGCGTTTCCCCAGGCACCTCGTGCCTCCTCCAAGCCTAAACAGCAGTGGAGATCCAAGCAGTCCTCGGCTAAACTCAAGACTGCCAAACCTTCTTCTGCATGACTTGTTGAACCTTGGTTCCCACGAATCAGTGGGTGGCTGCCTGAGCTTTTACCACTCTGTCTGAATAGACTCCGTGGCAGATCTGTGGGTTCTTCAAGCAGTGACAGAGGGGTACAGGATCCCCTTTACCCCTCTTCCTCCACCCAGGTTTCATCTTTCACACACTCCCCAGGTGGCAGACAAGCTTCAGCTTTTCACTGGGGCGGTTCAGACCCTTTTGGACAAAGGTTTTGGAGCCGGTTCCCGAACCAGAACAGGGTTTCGGTTTCTATTCCAACCTGTTTGTAGTCTACAAGAAGAACGGCTGATGTCGTCCTGTCCTGAACTTCAAGAATCTCAATTCCGTTGTGGTCAAGTCTCATTATCATCAGGAGTCACTGCGGACGGTGATTGCCGCAATGTCTCCTGGAGAGTTTCTCGCCTCCCTGGATCTTCAGGATACATACCTGCACATTGCCATTCGTCCAGAGAGCCGGCAATACCTCCGGTTTGCCTGCGACCAAGGGTACTTTGTATTCTGCTCTTCCATTTGGTCTGTCTACTGTTCCACAGGTCTTCAATCGGATCCTAGGTGCCTTGTTATCGCTCTTGCACAGGACCGGGGTCCGAGTTACTCCTTACATGGACAATGTCCTGCTGAAGGCTGCATCTCCGGAGCTTCTGCATCACCAGGTCCAGGAATGCATTCACGTTCTCTTGCATCATGGGTGGGTCTTGAACAAGGACAAGTCGGATCTGGTTCCATCTCAGCGTTTCGTTTACCTGGGGCTTCTCTTCGACACAGGGATAGTGTTCCTCAAGGACGAGGTAGCTCACGAGATCGCACGCAAAGTATCCACTGTCCTAGACTTGGATCCATTGCCAGCCAAGAAGTTGACGTCTCTGGTGGGAAAGTTAATTTCCATCATGGAAGCAGTCCCGTTCGCCATGGCTCATGCTAGGGAACTTCAACGGTTTGTGATCCAGGCCTGCAAGGGTCAGACGGATCTCTTGAAGATATCAGTCTCTCTCCCCCTACATGTGGAACTGAGTCTGTCATGGTGGCTCGACCTCTCGCATCTTCTGAAATGCAGGAACTTCCTGATTCCCTTCTGGACGACTGTAACCACAGATGCCAGTCTGTCGGGATGGTGCAATCTTCCATGCTCTCCGGTATTGGACGGTCCATTTGGAGAGTTGTCCTGTTCGGGTCCAATCAGACAATACCACGGCCGTGGCTTATATTAACAAGCAAGGCAGCACAAGAAGTTTTGCAGCTTGGTTCAGAGACATCTTGCAATTATCCCTGATGTCAAGGTTTTCTTCCAGGGTGTTGCTCATGCTCGCCCTGCTTTTAAGAGTCCCACTCCTTAGTGGGATCTCAATTTGGTTTTAGGTGTTCTCCAGTGTCCACCTTTTGAGTCCTTGGCTACCATTCCTTTACGTCTCCTGACTTGGGAGATGGCTTTTCTCCTGGCGATTGTGTCTGTTCGCCTTGTCGTGTCGTGCTTTGTCCTGTAACCCCCCCCTTTTTGGTTTTTCATAAGGACAAGGTGGTTCTTCGCACTTCACAGGAATTTCTCCTGAAGGTGGTTTCTGAGTTCCACATTAACCAGAAAATAGTGGTGCCTTCTTTTTATCCTGACCCTACATCTGACAAGGAAACGGATCTTCACTTATTGGATGTTGTGCACTGCCTTAAGTTTTATGTGCATCGTACTGAGTCCATCTGCCAGTCTGACATATTGTTCGTCATTCCTAAGGGTCCTAGGGCTGGTAAGCCGGCTTCTAAGGTTACCATTGCTTCCTGGATTAAGTCCACCATTCGTAAAGCTTACGAACTGAGGAAGAAGCCTGTGCCCTTTCGGGTTACGGCTCATTCTACCAGGTCTATTGGGGTCTCTTGGGCTTACAAGAATCAGGCCTCCTCTGTTCAGTTGTGCAAGGCGGCTGCTTGGTCGTCAGTGCACACCTTTTCCAAACACTACCGTGTTGATGTGCTGCCATCGGCTGATGCCAGTTTTGGCAGGAAGATCCTAGAGGCTGTACTGCCTGTCTAGGGTCTTTCTAGGTACCTTTAATACTCCTTAACTGTTGAGCCCTGTTGGCTCTAGTTCAGCGTGCTGTGTTGCAGTTTCTGGTGTGTTTACACCAGTTTTCGTGTCCATTGACACTTTATTTTTAGAGGGCTGTGTATGATCTGCTTAGCTCATGTATGCTCTGGTGACTTTGGGGGCATTGTGCCTGGTCCTTGCCTTACTTCCCACCTCAGGGAACTCAATGGTTGGACATCCCAAAGTTACCAGTAACCTGTATTGGACGACAGAGAAAATAGGATTTTAGTCTTACCTGTTAAATCCTTTTCACTTAGTCCATATAGGTTACTGGTCTCCCACCCTGTCAAGGGACCATGCTTGGCTCTCCTGTGGCAGAAAGTGAGAGTCATTTCGGGTTCACGTTCACAGGAGTCTTCTTTTCCCTTTGGCTATCTAGTCAATAGTTAGCGTCATCGATCTAACTGGAGAGTATTGGCTACTGCAGGCTGAGATTGAAGGTAGGCTCCACCCAGCACTTCTTATTCAAGAAAGTTTCCTGTCTTAATTAAAGGGGCAGGTCGCCTACCCAAAGTTATCAGTAACCTATATGGACTAAGAGAAAAGGATTTAACAGGTAAGACTGAAATCCTATTATTGATATGCGTATCACTATGTGACGTGTGAGCACTTTAATCTGAATGAAAGTTCCAGATGTGTATCCAAAGCATTGCAAAGCAATGCATTGGATACCCTCCTCGCACTAAAAGGGTTAAACTGGAGCAATTTCATACCTAAAAGGGTACATAACAGGCACGTGGACAGCTGCTCAAAATACAATGAACACCCAATTAGGTGCAAAGGTTGCACGCATGTACTTGCACAGTAATGTATTTTCCTTCGTCCTTAGTGGAGCAGTCTGGGGTTCTGCAACACAAAAGTCATGTCTGCTTCTATGTGGATAATATCCAGAACTAAAGATTAAATCCGAGGACCCATTTCATACAGATTTCATTCACAGTGGTCATCAGAATACATAGCTGAGTATAAACACCTGTCTACAGTGTCCAGTTTCACACCTGTTGTTCTATACTTTCTGTGTCAGAAGAAAAAGATTTTAGGAATTTTGTTCAGAACTCTTTTTGACGACAATCACAACAACCAGAGATTCATTTGTCTCTATTAAATCCAGTGTGATCAGGTGCTCAAACTGTATTTGAGCACTGAAACAAAATATATATATAACTGCAGGCTCTAAAACGAAACACCACTAGCTGATGACAGACTTGGCTTACTGATGTTCATACCGTACATGTGTTTACATGCAAATATAGGAATTCTAAAGGAAGCTTTTAATACAATGCTGGATGTCCATACAAGCAGATTGAGCAAACACAATCCAGGTCCTTAAAGGGCTAATCATGTGTCCAGTTCTGATTTGACAACATTAATAATATATTCTCAGTGCACATTAAAGGGGAACTCTGTTGGAATAAGTGGACCTTAATATCCCTTATGGACAAAGTCAAATTTCACATTTCGTGCGATGTGTTTGAGAAATGAGGTTTCACTGGTTTATTGTTTAGTGCACTTATGCAAATGATATATTTTTTTCCAGCTATAATAAGCTTTCATATTGCATCATATGTAAATATAGATTCCATTATTTTATTTAATATTATATATATATATATATATATATATATATATATATATAATAATATATATATATATATATATATATATATATATATAATATATTTAATGTTCATGTATTTTCCCCCCCAAAAAATGGCACTTTATTTTTATGAGAGGGACACCCTATTTAGAGTAGCCTGCCCCCTTAATCTGGGGCATATTTTAGACCATGCACCTGTCCCTTTAAATGTGTGATGTTTCTGCTATACATCATTCCATTTTTAAATTCTTACTATTGAGAATCATGAATGATTCTCAGTAGTAAAACAGATCCCAGGATGTCTCTGACAGCCTGGGATCCCTTACCCTCACACACAGCAGAGTCCTGCCCATACTGACAGCACATGCCAGTCCTTTCCTCATTGCAATCTGCAGATTCACAATAAAGTAACTTGCGAACAAAATCACTATTGCACTGGCTCCATACACTCTCAGGAAACTCCTGCTGGCTGAGACAGACTGCTTCAGTTTCCTACACACAGAGAAGGGGAGTGCTGCCACTTAGTGAATTTGGAAATAATTATTAAATCATTAGTGTATCATCAACGTAGTGAAATAAGTCTAAAGGTTTGGCTGAGCAAGTGATTAAAAAACAAAACAAAGCAAAAAAAAAAAAAAAAAAAAAAAAAAAAAAACACTTTACAGCTTTGCCATAAACAGATTCACATATTGGGGTAACATCAGTGTTTTCACAGCTATCATTAAAAGTATCACTTTAAATCTCTTATTGCAATAATATTTTACTTTGTGTTCATTTCATGACATGAGTACTTATGCCATGATTTACCTCTATGATATGAGACTCCGTTCCGATTATAAATATCTGTCCACCACAAGCAGCCCATATTGTTTCTTCCATCACCAGCAGACTTCGAACTGGTAACACTCCTAATTTTATCAGCTTTGGAGAATCAGTGTTCCAGGCTCCATCTAAACGTAACACATTTGTTTATAATCACAGCAGTTAGAATATCATGACACTGACAAATCATCTAATTATGTTTTGCTAATAACATACAGAAATAGAAAGTATTAATACAATGACACTTCCAAAAGCATCTTGCTCTATGATGATGCATTATGTGTCACCAACACTCTGCATTAATATGGATTGTAAATGGTAATTACAATGAGAGTAGGCAGCATTCCTTTACATCTATAGCTTCAACGTGTTTTCCTATGGAGTAGGTAATAATAACTAGTATTTATATAGCACCTTTCTCCCAGTGGGACTCAAAGAGCTTTAAGTGCATGCTCTCAGAATTACCCGAATCGGCAGCTGAAATAATAGATGTTATTATTACCCAATCAATGATACTCATTTATCGACCTCAGAAGGATGAAGGGCTGAGTTGACCCTACTGGGATTCAAACCTGCAACCTTGAACAGGCTCCATAGTCAGGGAATTTACCACTGAGCTATCTCACTGAGAACTATTATACTTAACTTTTCAGTCATTCTTATTTGGTACATTTAGGGCACATTTTGTGAAGAACAAAGGGAATATAATAATAACAGCTTAATTTCAGCTTGTATAAATGTTCTGAAATTTTAACCATTTGGTTGTCAGAGCTAGTTCTCATTTGCCAGAAGGAGGCAATTTTGAAGATTTTGTTGTCTATTTATTTAACATGTGTGGGGGGTTTATACACTAAGGAGTTATAAAGAGGTAATAAAGCGGAGATGACTTCTCCAGTGATATCACTTCTTCAGTTTCTATATTTTTCTATAGATCCTATGTATTGCCAAAGTTAGAGTAATCTTTTGCATAGGCTTCCTAGAATAACATAGGACTTGACAACTGATATCACTGGAGAAGCCATCTCCACTTTATAACCTTCACATCACACCTTATTGCATCGCCCCCTGATCTCCTGCGAAGCATGTTCTAGAAACTGCTGCTGACTCTAGGGTGGGAGATGCACTAAGATGTGATAAGAAAGTGATAAAAAGGAGATGACTTCTCCAGTGTTATTCTATGGAGCTTATGTACTAAGATCTCCACTTGAGAAATTTTAGTACATAAGTGCTCCATGGAATAACACAGGAACTGGAGAAGTGATATCATTGGAGGAGTCATCTCTACTTGATCATCTCTTAATCATGCCTTAGTGCATCTCCCTCCAGGCCTTATGCATAAACAAATAATGAGCTGGTCTGGAGCAAACCAACTGCACCATCGGATGGAAATAATTATTGCCAAAATTCCCAATGATTTAGCCCTTTGGGTGCCAGGAGGAGTGCATTGCAGAGCAATGTGCTGCATACCCCCCGGCACTCAAAAGGTTAAATGGGACAATAAACCCTTGAATGCTTTTTGAAGAATAAAAGAACCATTTACTGCTTCAACCCCTTAAGGACCATTGACGTGCCAGGACCATCACGGCGGTCCGACACTTAAGGACCAGTGACAGTCCTGGCACGGCATGGAGTTCACGGCTCCTGGCGCGGCTGCACGTCGCTCCAGAAGCCCTGAACCAGAAGATTAAAAAAAAAAAAGCCCTGTGGTCCTCAATTGCCGGCCGCGCGTGCACACGCCGGTCCTTAAGAGGTTAAGGACCAGAGGAGTACGAAGCAATGTGTTGCACACTCACTGGTCCTTAAGGGGTTAAAGTAAAGGGACTATTTATCTGTTCCCTATGGTGCAGTTGGGTTTGACACAGAATTCCTTTTGTGCATAAGGCCCTGTGTAGTTTTCCCCATTGCAGTACACTGAATTTTTTTTTTTTTTATCAGATTTGACATTTTTTATTTTTATATAAATTGTGGCCAATACAAACCTGAATTAATGTTCACAGCTCAAATGTGAATATATTTTATAGCTGGCATGGCATGTCGTTTCACTAGCAGAAGAAAGTAAATGGCATAACTAAACTTTAGAAAAGTATATATATTTCTGAAAGTGTACTTAAAAATAGGTATGCTTTCCCCATAAACATACATGGCTTGAAATGATCATTGTAGCTTTATGAAAAAAAAAAAAAAATATCAAAGAACTTTATTATTTAAATTTGCATAACATTTTCCCCAAATCTTTTGGAACATACTGGAATTAATTGGAAAGCTCTCTAGCATTCAAGGGGGTTAAAAATTCAATCGTGAGACGTTGCCCTATGACATGGCTGCTTTGCTCTGAATACAGCCCTGCATGTTACCTGAAACTGCAGTACAAAGCAGAAAAAAAGAATATACTATCTACAGTGTACTGAATCAGTCCATATCAGATAAGCATGAAGGGTTAACTTAAGGACCAGGATAATGCACAACACATTGTGATGTAATGAGTTCTATAACTTTCTGGTCCCCATGGGGTTAAAAGTCACACTTAGAAAACACAGCCCTGGAATGAGTCCTTTTGGTTGCAGAGGAGTGTCTAGTGACTGTGAAGTAATGCACTGACACTCCTTTGGCAATGAAAGTGTTAAATTGACTACGTGGCAATGATTTGTATTAAATATATGGAAGACTGCCTAGAGCACCTTACTATTTAAGTGAGTTCCTGCCTTTCCCTTCAGAACATAAATATTTAATGTATCAAGCAGAGACTGGATTTCAGTCTATTCTGTTGCTTAGTGCTGCCTTCTCCATGGAATGACATGGAATTACGTCTGATGGCAACTACATACCAGTCTTTCATTCCTGACTCATGTCTGAATGCAATGAAAAGCATAAATACTTTTGGATATACAGAAACTACAGATCATTCCAATTACTGGCTGTTCTAAAGGTATGCTGAATATGAACCATCGATCTACTGGCATTTTATTTGCCCCATATGGTGCAATTGGCCCAGAACTTTTACAGGGTTTCTTATTAACCCTTTGAGTGCCAGAGGGTGTGCAACGCATTGCTTCCCCTCTGGCACTCAAAGGGTTAACTTTTTTTGCGTGCCAGAGCGGCATTCACCCCTCTGGCACCCAAAGGGTTAAGTCAACATGTTTCCTACCCCCCCCCTCTGGCACTCAAAGGGTTAACTCAGCAGTCCAGTATTTGCTGTCAGTTGAAGGGTACAAGACCTTTGCTTGTGTTTGCGCACCTTACTTGTCTGTACTCTATAACCTATTATTTTGCTGCCTTCATTGCTACAGTAGAAGGACTGTAAATCTTACAGGTTCCTATTAGATACAGAAGACTCTCAAATCTTGTGCAACTTCAGTAAAGATTTAAGCTAAATTTACAAAGAACAAAAGAAGCCTCTATGTCTTGGTGGGTTTAACCTTTCACCCTTGCAATGTGAAGTCTATAAAGAGAATGTGAGGGAAGTTTTCAAATCTCTCCACCTAATGCTTCATTAACTATGTCCTTAATATAGTACAATTGCTGGGTAATAACATGATCAGGTGGCTTACGCTGATTGCTAAGCAATATGTTGGATACTCCTCTAGCACTCAAAGGGTTAACAGAAAAGTCTTCCCTATTTAAAATAATGGTCCTTTTGTCCCTAGACGCCAGAGCAGATACCGTCTGTCGTTCAGCCCCTTTCCTTGAAATATGTCATATGCCCTTAACCCCTTAAGGACTATGTGACGTACTATGACCGTCATGGTCCTTAAATACTTAAAGTTCGATGATGGTCATAGTACGTCACGTACTTTTTACTTATAGCGCTCCACCAGGAAAGCTGTAAGTAAAAATGGGGCCTAAAATTGACCACTCCAAGACTGGAGCAATCTCTTTCAGGCCCCAAAGCGGCGTGCTGATAAACGCAACAGGTAACGTGTACCGGCACGTCGGCAAGGATCAAAGCGGTCCTTATGGGAAGGAAAAGTCCCAGGACCGCTGGTCCTTAAGGGATTTAGAAAGAATACTGAACATATTATGGAAACAAATGAAAATTCCCCAAATTCTCATTGATTTATATTTAACCCTTTCATTGGTTCACAATGTGTTGGGGATCAAGATAGCATTCAAGGTATCAATGTTACTCATTTAACCCCTTAAGGAGTAGAGGGGTGCACAATGCATTGCTCAGACAGAAAAAAGTTAACTTGGCTAAGGCCCTAAATTTCTTGTCCCAGTATCAGCAACAACAACTGAAACATATAAACATAGAACGTGAAGGCAGATAACAACCGTGCGGCCCCATCTAGGGCTGGATTCTATTACAGATGCTAATTTTATCACTGCTTTTATCTCCAGGTTTCCCCATAGACTTCAATAGGAAAATGTTTGATAAAATGGGTGTTAACAATTATCAACTGCAATAGAATCTAGCCCCTAGTCTGCCCATTTTCCTACTGTAAAAACCTCAAACATTATTTGGTCCTCTTTCTTGTCTTATGTTCAGGACAGACTTATTCCTATCCCATGCATGCTTAAATACTGTCACTGTATTAACTTCTACCACTGCTGCTGGTAGGCTATTCCACTTATCTACTACCCTCTGAGTGAAGTAAAACTTTTTACAGTATGTCTAATACTGTGTCCTCTAGTTTTAGACTAAGGCCTCCTGTCCTAACATTTTTACTCATTTGAAATGTACTTCTCTCCTGCACTTTGTTGAATCCCTTCATGTATGTGAATGTTTCTATCATATCTCTTCTCTCCTCCAGGCTATACATGTTCAGATCCTTTAGTCTATCCTGATATTAGACTAAAGGATCTGAACATGGATGTACGGCTACTACACCATTGATTCTATTCAGTGAGCGAACGTTTGCTCATGTTTTAGAGAATGTGTTTCCAAAAGTGGCCATGGCTAAAATATGCCAGTTTGTGACAGGGCTAGCAAATATTTTCATACGTCTGGCTAACTTCGCTGTTACTTTAGGTGCATTTGCTAATTTTGTCATTAACCCTCTGAGTGCCAGAGGAGTATGGAACCTGTACCCCTCTGGAGCTCAAAGGGTTAATTTAGAAGCATGTGCTATTCAGCATCAAGGTGCTAGTACGTTTCTTGCATCAAATGTGAGAAATCACAAATAACACATTAATTTATGGCATCAAAAAAATAGCACACGGTCCACTTTTTTGCATTACTCCCTTAGTTCATTATCCAGGATTTATCTTTTTAAACACATGAATAAAGCACATTCTATTTGCCTTATGGCTTCTGCTTTACACACACACCTTTAATACTAAATCATACTCTCTGGATGTAACCTCCAGAAAAGGACAGATTTAGGATGACAGAATTAGACTGCAGATTATAATATCATTATTCTGCTGTCACAGACTTTGTGGCACCAATAGCCAGTGTTTTAGAAATTCGTGTCATGTGTCCATGCAATATAGAGTATGCAATTATTGTGTAAAATATGTCTATTACAGTCTGGATGAAGACAAACCGATTGAGATGCACATTTAAAAAGGGGGGTTATTAACATACTTTTTCTAATGGACCACTGCTACATAAACAATATGTAATATACCAAATGATGCATTTAGGTAACAAACATCAGAAATACTAAGTAGCCATTATGTGGGTTGAGAGTGAAAAGTGCAGAATGGAAATATTCTGCAAATGTTGGAATTTTAACAAGGTTTCAAAAAATCATAGTTAGGAAGTATCCTGCTGATAGGAGTTGAAAATAAACTTCAGTATAGGACATCTCTGTGCATTAGCCCCAGAACAAGCGAGAACTTAGAACACAAGCCAATATACAAACATCTAGTAAAATCACATAGATAATTTTTTTCTGTGATGCTGCCCTTGTGGACATTTGCACCAAAACAGTTGTTATTTCACTAGACATCCAATAAAAATGTAATCTGTTTATGTCTGCTAGCCAAACTATCTCATCACTGGAAACTAGGTCAACTCTTCAGATGGGTGGGTGGGGGATTAAACACTTCAAGAGTGACCACATCAGAGCTTAGCAAACTGCAGATGAGGCAAGAAACAGTGATAGGACAACAGCGGAAAACTGACATGAACATATTTTAATAAGAGATAGTATAATAATAATATCTTCACAAAAAGATGAGTGTGTCTAGAACCACTCTAATCTGCTGTAGGGGTCAATTAAACTTTGTCAGTGATTTAACTGATTTAATCCCATCATTGCTAGAGAGGTCTCACTGGATTGAGAAACTTATCCGGAATACTCTACAATGCAAGAAAAAAAATAAAATAAATAAATAAATGAGGGGGTTTTGTTTTATTTTTTTTATTAAGACCTTTAAGTTATGAGGTTTTTCCTGAGTCAAATAAGGGTAACTTCTACTGCTGGAAGTTGTTTTATTCCAAAAATATAACCATTCAAAATGTCAGTAACTGAGTAACAGCTTTATTACTTCCTGACAGTTTGAACACCATGACAACTTGAACTCATTTTATGAATATCTGTTGTCAACAGGGCCAGATTTTCCATAAGGCAGAGTAGGCATCTGCCTACAGGCGCACCCTACAGAGGGGCATCTGCCATTGCAATCAATTTTTTTTTTACGTTTTTTTATTTTAAAGTGGCATGCCGCGCCGCCCGCCACATGGTAAGGTCTATGCCTTCTTCAGCACAGTTCTGTAGCTGCTGAGATCCCCCGGCTTTTTAGTAATGCAGAGCACTGGGAGATGACATCATCTCCCAGCGCTCTGCATTACTAAAGAGAAGACCGCACGGGAGCTCCAGCAGCTACAGGTCTGTGCAGAAGCACAGATCTCTCCTGCCGCTGAACCACCAGGGAGGTGGGAAATGGATGGGTGATGGGAGGGGGAATGTGAGGCTTAATGTGGAGGTGATGGGGGAAATGTGAGGGCAATATGGAGCTGATGGGGGGCAATGTGGAGATGATGGGGGCAATGTGAGGGCAATGTGGAGCTGATGGGGTAATGTGGAGGTGATGGGGGCATGGAGCTGATGGGGGCAATGTGAGGGCAATATGGAACTGATGGGGGCAATGTTGAGATGATGGGGGCAATTTTGAGATGGTGGGGGCAATGTTGAGATGATGGGGGCAATATGGAGCTGATGGGGGCAATATGGAGCTGATGGGGGCAATGTTGAGATGATGGGAGGCAATGTGAGGCCAATGTGGAGCTGATGGGGGTAATGTGGAGATGATGGGGGCAATGTGAGGGCAATATGGAGATGGGGGTAATGTGGAGATTTGGAGCATTGTGGAGATGGCCAATGGGGGGGAGGGTGCTTCAGATTTCTGTGCCTACAGGCTCCTGAGATGTAAATCAGGTCCTGGTTGTCAGTGACTCACATCTCTAACAGAATGAAAGAGAGTAACTGTGTGAACACCATGTGAACTAGAACTTAACTCTTTGGCCACTTTTTTTTTTAACATTAATTGAAGTTTAAACTGAATCATTCTGAAATTATGCATCTCCCAGCAGTGGAAGTACCCCCTCCCCCATTTTCTTTTTTTTTTCTCAGCATGAAAGTCCTACATTCGATGTCTTTTCATATGAAAATATTACTTCTTCTTTAAGCATTTCATGATAAATGGCTTAATCCAAGACTATAATTATTCAGTATAAAAGCAAAGTATAGATAGTAGACAAGTCTTTTCCTACCATGATGCCTTAGTATTACACCACATTTTTTGTTGGGCATAAGACCCTAATTCTGTGTATGGCTTCTGGTAATTACTGAGGAATAAGACATGCACAATCACTAGTTACATGTATCTTTGATGGAGAAATAATTAGCTCTACATTACTGAACTGTGCGTGTTTTTTAATGAATTAACGTAAATGGGCGTGGCTAAAATGTCCACCACTTTGCGAGAGGATTTGCTACTGTGTCTAATTCAGCAAAGCAGTTAGACAACATTTTTCTGTCTAACTTTGCCACTAATTCAGGAGCATGTGCTAACTTTGCAATTAATTTAAGATCATGTGCTATTTAGCATCAAGGCATCATAATGTTTGTTGCATCTAATGTGAGCAATCACAAATAGCACATACATTCATGCTTTCAAAAAAAGCTGATGCTCCACGTTCTTGCACGCTGCCCTTAGAAACAGCCAAAATGTGGAACTGTTAGTGCAACAATATTTTGTTTTGAAGTACATGGCATGGAATTTGTATAAAAACAATAGAAGAGCAATTCTGTGGTAAAAACTGCCCATTACTTTAATAATGAACACCTTGGTGCTAGAAGTCTTCAGTACATTTTTCTGCAATGCTTTGGAGATCTTTCTAGCATCCAAGGCAGTTAAAGCTCCATTTAAGTCGATGGAAATTATAATTCATAATATACTGTGGAACAGATTTTCTCCAGAACTGCTCATCTTTTGCCTTTGTGTATATATATGTGACCCACAATTCTCATTCACAATAGTTCTTTCTTTTAATACAAAATCAATGTTAAGCATTATTCAAAGGTAATTAGCCGTAACTTCTTTTTAAGTATACTTTCCCTTTAACGAGCACATCAATAATCCTAAAGACAGTAGTTATATTGTATATTGCAGGTCTTCCAGCTTTAACCCTTTCAATGCCAGAGGCTTGGGGAATTTCTTTATACCCTGGAGGCTGAATGCAGTCTCAGCATTTTTGCTATTCATTGTTCAGGTATTCCCGAAGGTAAGTTTCTAGCTGTATATAGAAAACTATATATCTTTTTTTTTTCAGAACACACTCAGCCCTTTCCTGATGTCTCATATGAAGTAAAATTTGCATTAGGTAACAATGTAAAAGAATAATAAAAAAAAAAATCTTGTTTTCCTAATATCACACTATATGAAAAGATTTATGTTGGTTACAAAATTTCAGTTACACTTAAAAGCCCTCAATCCCCTGAGAAATCAGATGCCAGATATGTATAGTTTTACCTACAAGCATGGCCTGCACATACAGTACCTCTAATTAACACCATAAGGGTATTTTCATTTTTATTAAAGCGGAACTTTCACCCGCTATAAAGTCGCCCTGCAATAATTAAGCAGGTAGCAAGTAGCTTTATAATAGATGTGTTACCTCTGAAATGTAGCTGATTATAAAGAAATCCTTTATTGTAGGAGACTGGAAACATGGCATCAGCGCAGACATTGTGTCTGCACTCCTACACTGTCAGTCCAGGTCTCCATTGAGATGCACTGCAGTGTGCCACATGGTAACAGGAAGGGACTGACGGCACAGGCATGCATACTGCACTAACCTTCCCGTCAGTCTGTACAATAGGATTTCTTTATAATCAGTTACATTTCAGAGGTAACATATGTATTATAAAGATAGTCGCTACCTGCTTAATTATTGCAGGATGGGTGAAAGTTCTGCTTTAACTAAACTGGCATATCGCATGGGGTGCCAAGAGCACCAATTTAAACCTGACACTTTTCTTTTCTGAAATTACCAGCCTTCACTATAATGCTCAAAACCATTACACATATGAATAAAAAGCACGCAAGGTACACCACTTTGAAAAGTAGACATTCTTCTGCATCAAAAAGGTATCGATTGCCTCCTTACCCTATGCTGGTTTCCATAAATATTTCCAGGAGGCAGCACTATAGAAAAATAGAGCTATTTTAGATTTCTACTACTTCAAAGATACTGATAGCTTTGAAAAAAAACATGGAATTCCCTGCTATACTCATTAACAACATAGTAACCTAGTTAATGAGGCTTGAAAAAACAATCAAGTTCAGCCCTTGACATATCACCCTAGTTGATCCAGTGGAAGGTAAAAAAAAAAAAAAAAAAACTATTGAAGCCATTTCCAATTAAGCCCCGAGTCAGTAAAAAAACTCCTTCCTGACTCCAAATGGCAGTCGGCTATTTCTCTGGATCAACATCATATCTGATTTAAAACCAACCGCCACAATTTTCAATATTGTTCTGTTGTAGAAAGGTACCCATTACTTTTTTAAAGCAACCACAGTATCTGCAAACACAGCATCCCAAAGCAAATAATTCTTTAACTTTACTGCCCATTCTCACAGTTTATCCAGATCTTTTTACAGAGAAAAAAAAAATCCTGCTGTGTATGCATTTCCTTACACAGCTTAGTGTCATCAGTAAAGAGTGAGATTTTACCATCAGTACTTAATACTAGATCATTAATTAACAAATTAAAATGCATTAGGTCCAGGACTGAACCCTGTGGCACCCCACTTACAACTTTAGATCAACTTCAAACAGTTCCATTTACAAAATCGCTCTGTCATCTATCATTTAAAGGTATAGTAACACCTAATTTGTAAAAAAAATATATATTGTTGGGCTTATCATCCTGAGTAAAAGAGTACTCCCACTGCTGAGAGGTGTTTTATACAAAAGTTATTGCACGTTAAACTGCATTTTTTTATATGCAGCATATCAATGACCTGAAATTTTACAGGATGCTGTTGCTACACCATTCTATGCACCATAAACCTCCACGGCACCATTGTAAAACTTCAGGTTTTACAAGTCAAATATTAGCTGCAATAATAAATCACCTCTCAGTAGTGGAAATACCCTTGTTTTACTCAGGAGAATAAACCCTACAATATGTGTTTTTTATATATTAAGTGTTACTATCCCTTTAAACAGTTCTCTATCCATATACATATATCACTTCCCAAACTAAAGCCTTTTAATTTATGCAGTGACCTGCTGTTAGGCACAGTACTGAAGGCTAACTGCTCTTCCAAGAAAATGGCACCCCACTTGGTATGCGTATGATACCCCCGTAGCATTCAAATCAATGTCAGTTTGGGGATTTTTTTTTTTCCATTTCTCCTTTGTAATTCTGTTGGTTTGCTCCAGAATTACTCCGCGTTTAGAATGTCAGCCTGTGCTTTTGACAGAAAGATATTTATCTTTTTAAACATTTGAGTGCCAGAGAGGTACGCAATGCATTGCGTTTGCGTACCCCTCTGCCACTCAAATGGTTAACAGGGAAAGCATTTAGTGAATGAGGACTCATAGGAAATAATTGGGGTTGTTTACTAAATAGTTAATAAGATAATACAGTAATGTTCTTGCATATCTAACATTCTCATACTTACTGAACATGGCAAATTGCACCAGAGAGCAGCTTATTTGTTACATAATGAAGAGATCACTTGCACAATAAGCATGAATATGAAAATCTTTCCTCGGGATCATAAATTATTTTTTTCCCCTTATTATGCAGTTTCCTTCCCAGAGTAAATGACTGGAATGAAAGAGAGCAGAGGAACTGCCACTGCCAGCCAGAGAATATAGCTGTTCTGTAATTAGTGCCTTCTCCTCACCTCATTGCCTATCTCCTGCAGGCACCAGAGAACAGCAGTATTCTCTTGGTGTCAGTGACAGGTTCTCAACTCTTGTTGACTATTTATTTATATAGGAAAGAGAGACTGCACATTTTAAAAACTGAGGATTGTGAAACACACAGCTGCTATTGATTGAGAGTGCTGATGAGTAACATTTCTTAAAGCACATACAAACAATGTATGTATTCCTAAATACAAGGAGAGTATGGTACTATGTTTCCTCTTATGTCCTATGTGGAACACAGGAACCTTAGGGTGACGTTCCCTCCTCGGGAGGGCAGGGTGCCTACACAAAAGAATAGGCTCTCTGTGGCACAGACTCCCATCCTGAACCACTTCACCCCTCCCACTTTGAAAAGTGTCCACCAAGGAGTTAGAAGCAGGACAAAGCTCTCTTGCTAGTTCTTTTTTTCCCTCCGCTTAGCTTATGGGGCTGTGTAATCCCCCTTTAGGTGGGTTCCTATTCTCTGCTTCCTTTTGCAGAATTGCCCAGGTGTACAAAACCCTCAGGACAGGTTCTGTGGAGAATGACTTCTTTCTATGATTCTGGGAACCCCCACCCCATTTTCAATGATGTGGGACATTGGCAGGTGGAGTGCCACTTCTCCATATTAATATATGTAAACTATGTTACCCAGCATCCCGTTCTTTCCAGGCTTTTGCGCAGGGAAAGAGGTTGTCCATGGCGCTCGCTCTCCCTTTGCGACTCACCGCCTATGCTGAGACTATTTAACTTCCTCTTTCTGGCTACATTAACCCTTTGCCATTGTATGTATTTTTTTTTTATTATTCTAAGTACTCTTCTTCTACTTTTCTTCTGTTTTTGCTACTTTTATCCTACTATTGTGTTTCTTCAGATTATGTGACCCCAGGGAAGATGGGGAAATGCAAAATGATTAAGGATTCGGGGGGGCATTTAACCCCATTAATTCATTGGTCTTCATGCCCGATGATCTTCCTAGGGAAATTGCTTTGTGGCTCCTGTTCATTCTTTATGATCCACACCTGTTGCATAGGAAGCTGCATGGGTTAAGGGTCTCATTTCCTCAGTCCTGGATTCCTGGTCTGTAGTGAATTCTGTCCCTCAACAGAAAGAGTTTCAATTATTTTGTGGAAGGGAGTACCCCCATTATTGGAGATTCCTCTTCTGAGGAAGGAGAATCCAATGTGGATGACTTGAATTTGTCCTTCCCTGTTGGGGATTCTTATAAGTAAGACCACTACTTATCTGCTGAGGGTCATATTAGGGCAGTACTACAGACCTTTATGGTACTGGATGTCTCAGGATCTAGTTACTCTTCCCTGGATATTTAAAAGAGAATCAAGAAAGAGGTTATGGGGCCAGATCTGTCAAAACCTCCCTCAGTATGATTTGCAGGGGTCCGTTCCATCATTTCATGGGTCAGTCACTATGGATGCCAGCTTGACAGGCTGGGGCAAAACTCTGAATCATCAAATGGTCAAGGCAGAGAGTTCTCGATCTATCAATGTTTTGGAGCTTCTGGTGATTTGCCTAGCTCAGCAGCATTTGTCCCAGGCCTTACAGGGATCGCTGGTGCATATTGGTAGGACAATGACACAGCTGTCGCTTTCATCAACCATCAGGGATGGACCAGAAGCACAAGTGCTTGGGCCGAGGTTTTGCTGATTCTTATGTGGGCAGAGGGTCACATTCCAGCTCTCTCTGCCACATTCTAGGGGTAGACAACATAGTAGCAGACTCTCTCAGTCGTCAGCCTCTCAATCCCAGCAATTGGGAGCTCAATCAGAGAATGTTCGACTACATAGTTCGTTGGTGGGGTTTCCCTGTTGTGGACCTCACGATTTATCGAGTGAACTGCAAAGTTTCTTTTTTTTTCTCCAAGTCTCAGGATCCTCTTGCTTTTGCAGTGGATGCAATGGTGGTGCTTTCCTCAGTTGTACGAGATTCCTCTAGTTTCCCTAATTCTCAGGGTATTACGAAAATTCAGGACATAAAGGGCTAATGTCATCCTGATTGCCCCATTCTGGCCCAGGCGAGCTTGGTTTTCAGACCTTCACACCCTGTCAGCGGGAAAGCAGTTTCACCTCCCTCTGTGTCTGGATTTTCTATATCAGGGTCCGTTGTGTCAACAGTAGGTCTTTCCTGTCTCTGTCACTCCTCCAGGCCTGGAGGCTAGCCTCTTCCAAGATATATTACAGAGTGTGGTCCCTGTTCTATAAGTGATGTGAGGAGGCTGTGGTCATGGCCTTTTTTGACTTCCTGTGGTCTTGACCTTTTTCTAGATGGTCTTCAGAAAGGGCTTGAGTCTAAGTTCTATTAAAGTTCAGATTTCCACTTTTTCATCTTGCTCCCGGATGTGCCTACCTTGTTTTTTTCTGGATGCCACTCTGCCATGGGACCTAAATTTAGTTCTGGGAATGCAGAAGAAGGTTCCTTTTCAGCCTTTGTCTCTGGTTTTCTTGCATTTTTTGACATTTAAGATGGTCTTTTTCTTGGGTATTGTTTTGATTTGGTGGTTGGCCAACTTCATAACTTATCCTGTAAATCTCCCTTTCTGGTCTTCACTAACAATGTGGTTCTGCGGACTCCCTTAGGGTTTCTCCCTAAGGTTGTTTCTGAATTTGTACTAAACTACTAGAGTAACTCCCCTAAAGCTAAAGCCCCAAACATTAAGTAAGAAAATGCTGTGATATGAATTAGGCAGCTATAACAAATAAAGTTCTCCACCTTGGGGTTCAAAATAAAAGCAAATATAATTAGAAATAGATTTGAAGCGCCTATAATTAAAACACTCAGAGAGAACGATATAATACCCAACAAATCATGTTATCTATGTGGTCCAATGCACATGTAATAAAATGTATGTAGGGAGAATGAAACTACCATTAAAAAATGAATTTATGAACATATAAAAAATATGGAAAAAGGTTTTGAAAAACATAGCCTGTCATACCATTTTAAAATATTTCATAGTAAAAACCGTAGTGAATTAAGATTTTTTGGCATTGAATCGATCACAACAGATTGGAGAGGAGGTGATCATATTTCACAAATGCCAAGACAAGATGGATATTTCAACTTAATAGCCAAATGCTATCAGGTCTTAACCCTTGCTTTGCAATGCATTGCATACCACTCTGGCACTCAGAAGGTTAAAGAGGGGTGTGAGCTATTTGGATATCTGTGAAGTTTAAATTTTTTGTCCATCTGTGGTGTATGTGACAAATAGGGATTCTGGATCAAATGTATGTATATTGCAGTTGACAGGTGTAACTGCAGTGTGCAGGTATATTGTATTTTAAATTCTGTTCTTTATAATAGTTTCTCCTATTACAATGGATGATTAATATTACTCTATCACCATCCTGTTGCTTCTCCTCAGGTGATATGGGGTAGCTTTATTTCAGGAGAGTTTTTAAGTAATTTATTCTTGTTCACCTTTTTAAATGTTAATTTTTTATTCACCTCTTCTTATGGGTGTTTGTATATTTCACAATGCCATTCTTAGAACCTCATAGTTTAATATTAGAATCAACCATTTTGTTCTTTCAACGTAAGGTTGGCTTTTGATAAAAAATATTTTTATACAAGATGGTTGATTGATCCATTGTATACCGGAGGAGGCATGCTGTGCATTACCAAGCAGTGCATTGCATGCACCTCTAACATGCAGAGACTTGACAGTCAAGTTTATTTTTTATACATGAAGGGTTACATTTAGTATCTATAAGAACTGATCATTAAGACTTTAACCCACTACACATTTGATTCCTGGAAGAAGGTTCCTTCTGAAACGTTGAAAAAGTTGATCACTACATCTTGGAAAAGCTTTACTACACAGTTGTCATTTTGGATATATTTTTTTACCAAGCAACAAATTAAAGGGGCAAAAAAGAATAACTGCAAGAAGAGATACTGTCTGGAATGTCTTATACCATGGAGTGAAGAAAATGGATTTTGAAAACCAATGAACCAATCATATCGGATTTTCAGTTCATCACATGTTGTTCATTACCTCTTTCTGATCATACTAGCTCAATTCTTCACTTTTTCATTTTGATTCATCACCTTTTCATTTTTATTCACCACGCCAATTCAATTTATTAACTATTGTACATTATTATCCAAATTCTGGCGATTATACCATTCTACTGGATATATTTCTTATTTTTTTATTTATTATTTTTGTTACGTGGGATGTCACATATGTTATGTAGAAGTCCACGGATCTCAGTAAACTTTAAGCTTAAAATTTTGATTTTACTGTATATATTATTACTTTTATTTGCATTGTTTTTTTTAATTATTATTTTGTTTGTTGTTTATTTTTCTTTAGACCACATTTAAATGGTATGTCTTTTCACTGACATTGTTACTTCTATTCTGCACTTTCCGAATGTGCCCATCTCTGTGGTGATAACTTGTTCACAAAAGACTGTGTCTACTTCTTAGTCTACATGTCCATTTGGGTCAAGTGGTGGGCTACAATCCTATTCCACTCCTGGTTTTGGTGCTAGCTTATCCATTCAGCTGTACAGTCGGGGGGAGTGGGGTCGACTTGGCCTATCTTTATCCTGCTTCCATATCTGTTCCTTTCTGTGGGGCCAACCTGTTTTAACACATGGGAAGGGCACGGTGAGTCAAAGACGAGTTTTAGCTTTATTAGAGAGCCACATTTTTAGTTTCTGCGACCGCAGTTCAGTATTGTTAGTTGTAGCTTGTATGTTTTTTTATAAACTTTTTTTATTTATATAATTAATTTTTCTCTGGGGTATTATCCCATTCTCACTTTCTCTCGGAGTGTTTTAATTATTGGTACTTCAAACCTACTTCATATTGTTTCTGAATTTCATATCAACCAGGAAATTGTTCTTCCATCTTTTTCACCAGCTCCTTCCAATAAACAAAAACAGTAGGATGTTTTTCTGGCAGAAATCTGATTCACTATCATCCCTGAGGTCATGCATCCGGGCCTGGCTGAGTCTAAGGTAACAGTGGCTTCTTGGATCGAGGCAACCATTCGCTATGTGTATATCCTACAGAAGAAACCAGTATCCTTTGGGGTTTATGGCACATTACAAAAGGTCGCTGGGTGTACCATGGGCCTAAAAGAATCAGGCCTCTGTACAGCAGTTATCTCTTCACACTTTTGTCAAGCACTACTGTGTTAATGTGTTGACTTCGTCTGAAGTTGGCTTTGTACATCAGATTATATAGGCCATTGTGCCTCTGTTTGGATTCTCTTTTGACCAGTAACTTATTGGTTCCTCTTCATTGGTTTGCAGTATCAGTGTTCACTGACATCTAAGGATCATGTTATACCAGTACATTCCTGCTGGACCTGATCTGTGTTTCGAGGGGGTTTCCTTTCCCACCCTGGAATCTTGTTGATGCTCTGATATATTGCCATGGTTCCTGTGTTACACACTGCACATAAAAGAAAAGGGGATTTCTGTGTACTTACCAATAAATCCTTTTCCTTAGTCCATGTGGAACACAGGACTTCCATCCAGTTTGGGGTAGGTGTCGTTCTTTTGGGTTCTCTGTTAAGGGGATTCCCTGTCGTGTTCCACTTCTGTTTCTTTTTTTTTTTCTCTCGGCTTTGACATACATCAAACTGGGTGAAGTGGTGCAGAATTGGAGTCTCTGCCTTGGAGAACTGTTTTTTTTTGTAAGCCCCCTGCCCCCTGAGGAGGGAACTTCACCCCATGGATCCACATGGACTTAGAGAAAAGGATTTATCGGTAATTACACAAAATCCCTTATCTGTGAATAAAGCAGGAAACAAGTAATACAAATGTGATACCTTTATTGGATGGGTACACAAGCCATTTGGGAAACTAGGCCTCCTCCTCAGCCATGTTATAAATGGAGACATGAAACTAATTGAAGCTGTTGTACAAAGAAAAACTGGAGCAATACATGGACAAGCCAAATGGACCACATTGGACAAATAAAAATGATCAATGATTTAAATGGTTCTTTTAATCTCCTTACTATTTAGTGGTTTAAAACCCCCATTTAAAGAAACCATAAACTTTTTTAATAAGAAAACGTATATGTTATAGGGATTTTCCTGCTGAGTAAAACAAGGGTACTCTCCCACTGCTGGAGTTTTTTTATTCAAAAGTTGTAAATTGTTCAAACTGTCAGGAAGTGAGAAAGCTTTTAATATCACATTCTACAGAAGCTCTTTGTGGCTTACCGCTCACCTGTTGGAACAAGTGGGTGGAGATGCACTAAGGTGTGATAAAGTGGAGATGACTTCTCCAGTGATATCACTTCTTCACTCCGTGTTGTATTCTATGGAGCCAATGCATTTTCCAGCTTTGGTATGTAGGCTCCATGGAATAACATAGAAACTGGAGAAGGGAGATCACTGGATAAGTTATCTCTGCATTATCACCTCTTTATCAAGCCTTAGTGCATAATCTCCCACCAAAGGGCTCTGTTCATGTGAAACAACCATTTAAAGGGATAGTAATACTTCGTTTTAACTTTATTTTAGTTTGTAGGCATTAAAAAAACATGAATAATGATATAAGTCTTATCTCTCAAACCTTTATGGTTTAAGAGATATTCACAAACAAAGTATCCCCCCCCGTTCAACCAGATCAGAAGGGAGGTGCCCAGGTAGACTACAGAGAGGGACAATCTTCAATTAAGATAAGGGAAAAAGCTGAAAAACTTGTCAAGGGGAGAAGGGCTTTCATTGTTTTCATACAAAGAAGATTGTCCCCTTCTGTTATCTGTCTGGTCATACAACCAGATTCACATCTGAGAAGAGATGGCTTACACTAGGAAAAAGGGTCAGGAGGGGAAACTTTGCTTGTGAATATCTCATAAACCATAAAGGTTTGAGAGATGAGACTTATATCATTCTTCATGTTTTTTTAATGCCTACAAAATAAAATAAAGGTAAAATGAAGTATTACTATCCCTTTAAATTGGAATGACTTTGAAATAATGCATTTCCCAGCAGTGGGAGTACAGTATAAAATGTGCTCATCCTTTAAATCAAAGAAAATGTGGGATTTTTTTATTTGTTCCCAGTGGTGCAATTGGCTTGCTCCAATTATTTTTGTTACATCTTTCTTATTTATAGAAAGTCATCATGTTTTTACACACATAGCACTGTAGACCAGTGGTTCTCAAACTTTGCTCCCTGGAACCCTTGCATTCCCTGAATTAGTTCAGGAGGTTCCACAGAGCACATTTTTACAACGGTGGACAGATGAATAAGGTTGGAGTGGAAACCAGCATATTGTGAAACAATTAACTGAAGGCATCTCTACCAGTAAAGGTTGAATGTGATAGGTTATTAAGGTCCCACTAGATTCCCTGTCAATACAAATGGTTCCATGACATTCTGTGTTAAAATAAAGGGTTCCACTGTTGCAAGATGTTTGAGAATCCCTGGAGTAGCCATTTGTCACATCATCATTACTTACACTGGGAATGCAAATTCTTAATTGACAGTGAATGTGTGAAATGTGACCATCTAAAGCAGACAGCCCTGTGTGAAGTATTAAACCACTTAACAGTTGGCCAATAAAAGTATCACCTTTGCACCACTTGTTTCCTAAAGAAATAAAGTTAGATTTATACAAGTGGCTGTGGTTATAATAATATATTCTCAAAAAGTGTAAGAACAGCAAAACAAATATAAAGCAGTATTAAAAAATACATTGTATAGACTAAAAAAATGATGCCAATAAAAGAGCCTAGACTTTGTATAAGATATGCTGACACAGTAGAAGAGTGTTATTAAACAATGGTAGTAATCGTTATCCATTGTAAGAGGAAATATATGGCTGTGTTCCTTTCATTAAAGGCTTACAAAAATATATAAACTGCCATTTACTGTATCCTTTATGCTCTGTTATACAATTAAAAACAAATTAACACCCCCTAGCAATACCCCATTTACCATATTATGGCTAGAGCATCCTATGATTTTTTTCTTTTGTGCTTTTGTTGAATAGATAGTGCTAGATGTCGTGTCCATGCAGAAGACATGACGGTTACTAGCAGGACCACAAACTCTGCTCACTGTACATGGCCTTCTTAACCTTTGGAGGATCCGAGGGGTGTTCAAAGGATTGCTCCACAATGCGTTGCTCACCCCTCTGGTGCTTAAAACTTAATTAGGTTCATGTACTCATGTCAGGTCTACTTTCATAGGGATGACGCCCTAGAGTGACTGAAGATGGAATCTCCTGAACAAAGGCAAAAGGACAACATTTATATGGGTCATTAGTATTTTATGGCCATGGAAAGGCAAGTGGGGGTAATAATTAGGAGATGTTAGTTGTGCATATAACTTCACACCAACTTGTATGGTCTTGGTTTTATGCTTCGCACATGTTATACTCAAGCACCATTTTTATTGTTTGTCAAGGGAAAATCACAATATAAATGATCTATGGATCTAGGCATCAGAAGACCACCCAACATTTATACCGAACCACATATTACACAAAAGTGGATAATTATGAAAAAAAACTCCCTACACATGAGCTCTAAGCACACAAGCCTGTCTAATAAGATCTTGTCACTTTTTACAGCTGCGACATTTTAAAAAAGGTCCATCCTTTTCCCCAGTGTGTAGCTGTAAACTTAAAGCAGATGCAGTAAATGCTATCAATGTTTGTTAAATGTGGTATCATTGTTACTGTAGAGAAGATAATAGTCCGAGATTTATTTTTGTAATATTCAACTTTTATATTAATATAGAACATATTTAAAACTCCACACACAAGACTTGTTCCATGTTATATTTATTTTTGTCTTGCTTAAAGGGATAGTAATGTTTCATAATAAAAGCAGCTCGAATTAATCATCATAGTATTTGGACTTTGGAGAGTATTATTTCAATTCTGTCAGAGTTGTAGTTCAAGAGTAATTCAATGACAAAGTATCTCCCTCCTGCCCCTTTTACTGATGTAACACTGTTCAGTCAGATCAGAAGGGAGGTGCCCAGGTAGACTGCAGAGAGAGACAATCTTTAATTAAGATAAGTGAAAAACCTGAAAAAGTTGTCAAGGGGGGGCAGGGCTTTCACTGTTCTCACAGGAAGAAGATTGTCCCCTGTTGTTATCTGTCTGGTCTATGGCCTGCATTCCACATCTGAGAAGAGATGGCTTACACTAGTTAAAAGGGGCAGGAGGGGAAACTTTGCTTGTGAATATCTCTCAATACATAAAGGTTTGAGAGATCAGACTTATATCGTTCTTAATGTTTTTTAATACCTACAAAATAAAATAAAGATAAAACGAAGTATTACTATCCCTTTAAGTAGCTTTGAATACATGGTGTAGTCACTTATGCCTATAAGTTAATTCCTGACCTCTTGCCAAGAGATCCAAGCAGTATCACTGAGGTTGCATGAATGGAGAAGGCCACCAACAACAGACACCTGTGTCTTCCCCGACCCTGCCAGTCTCAAATCCATCCATACTCCCTCTCAGTCCTATTACCTATTTTTTTTTTTTACTTGGCAGGGTGGTTCATAAGGACACCACTGAGATCAGATTCCTCCTGTCATTACCCTTCAATCCTCATATCTCCCACCAGGTTCTTTAGAAAAAGATGAGGGGAGTTGTAGTGAAACTAAGATTATTACACAGAACACTTGTGGCTGCAAGATCTCTCTATACAGCTGATATGTAGCAGGGACTTGTAGTGGACATCCAATGTGCTCATTCATGCAGTTGAAGCTTCTTCAGGCCTCACTGGAAGCTTTATTTATAGATTATTTACTCTGATCATAAGGTTTTAGGATCGTAGGGCTTTATCTTAAAATGTAAAAATCTCAAAACTTTGGAGAAAAAGCAGTTTTCTGTCTTTAAATGTCTGTTTTCTAAAATATAATTTTTATACTCATTAAGACTATGAAAGATTATGTGAAATAATGAACTTGGAGAAAATAATGGTAATTTATGATTAGCATTAATTTTAATATTATAAATTAATGCAAAAATGTTCAATTTGAAATTGTATGTATGAATACCATAGTTACATGTACATATTCCGTTCCCTAAGAATGTTTATTGCTGTTATTTCCTGACAAGACAGTGATATTACCACATGATGTTATGCGTTCTGAACATTCCTGGATAAAGAAGTCACTGTAAAATGTACATGTTCAGATCAGAGTTCCCAAAGAAATATTTTTTAACATAGGGTATAGCAGTGATTCTCTGCTCCAGTCTACAAGGCACCAACAGGACAGGATTTCAGTATATCCCTAATTAAGCACAAGCAGCTCAATCATAATTACTAATCCATTCATTACTCATCTGTGATTAAACAGCAATGTCTTGTAAAGTTGACCTGTTGATGTGCATCAAGGACTAACAGAGAAACACTGATCACAATCAGATGCACATGAATTTGTTTAAAGGGATAGTAATGTTTCAGAATAAAAGCAGCTCTAATTAATCATCATAGTATTTGGACTTTGGAGAATGTTATTTCAATTCTGTCAGAGAGTAATTCAATGAAAGTATCCCCCTCCCACCCCTTTTACTGATGTAACACTGTTCAGCCAGATCAGAAGGGAGGTGCCCAGGTAGACTGCAGAGAGGGACAATCTTCAATTAAGATAAGGGAAAAACCTGAAAAACTTGTCAAGGGGGGGCAGGGCTTTCATTGTTCTCAGAGGAAGAAGATTGTCCCCTGCTGTTATCTGTCTGGTCTATGGACTGGATTCCACATCTGAGAAGAGATGGCTTACACTAGGTAACAGGGGCGGGAGGGGAAACTTTGCTTGTGAATATCTCTCAAACCATAAAGGTTTGAGAGATAAGACTTATATCGTTCTTCATGTTTTTTTAATGCTTACAAAATAAAATAAAGATAAAACGAAGTATTACTATCCCTTTAACACTGCATTGTACATATTTAATCTGCTTATTAAACTTACATGAGATTCAATATCTCAGAAATAATCCAATGATGGGATGCACTAAGGTCCATATTGAAGGACAGACTTGTTTTCTATCCTGCCCTCAGGAGTTTATTGGGCTGCGCTCACAGTTCAGCAAAAGTTTGTTGCTATAAGCCATAAGCTCCTAAGTTGCATTCAGCCCCTTGTCTCTCTTATCCCACAGAAGCTGTTTTGGGGTTACACAGCCCAGTCCCTGGCTTTTTACTATGTCTGTTCCCATAGAAGCAGACAACAAAACATAACAAACATCTACTTATTGTAATATGGATATAAGGTCTAATTCAGCCAGCTCACATGGAGCAATTCTGGGGCAAACAATATGTACCATAGGGGACAAATAAAATTGCAATTGATTTAAATGGGACTTCTTAACCCCATGAATGGCAGAGGGGTCTTCAATGCTTTTCTTAGCAAAGAGTTAGAGACCTCTTTACCTTTCACAGGGTTAAAAGTCCCATTTAAGTCAATGGGGATTTGGGGAGTTTCCATATGTCCACTATGGTGCAGCTGGTTTGCTGCAGAATTGCTCCAATCGAGCTTGCTGAATGATTCCCATAGTTCCCCTATAATGAGTGCAATGCCTTGCTCACCCCCTCTGGTACCCAGACTGTTAAGATTTCAGCCTACATATGGTGTAAGTGAAATTTATTTGGACAATAGCTTTAGGTTTAACTCAGCTTTTCTACTTCTCAAGTGATTTAGCACATCTCCAGTGAGATATTCCAAGGATAAACTAGATTTTCTAGATGGCAGAAGGTCAACAATACAACTGATAGGCATTATCAATTTCACTGCTAACATTCCACCCACACAAAATAAAGTGATGATATGGTGATTGTTCAGGGTATGAAAATCAACTATTTTATTACATAAGAAAGTGTTTTTGTGTATCCACCTTGTATAACTAAAAATAATTAAACGGATACATCATTACAAAGCAGCAATAAGTAAATTCAATGTTTATTTTCAATTAACAAAATTATGTCTACACATGTATTCTTTTTTCTAACCCTTTGAGTGCCAGAGGGAGTTCAACTCTTGAGTGCCAGAGGGGTATGCAAATCACTGCAAAGCAATGTGTTGTGTATCCCTCTGGCACTCAAAGGGATAAAACACACTGCTGTGTGATAGGTTGCATGCCCCACTGTCACTCAAATTTATAATACCACCTTGTCCCCTTGGGTGATAGAGATGTCTCCATTGCACACTGTACCAGAAACATTTCTGTCATCCAGTACGCTAAACAGTTTGCACAAGAAAATAATATATTACACAATAATAATGATAATAAACAGGCAATATTCAAATATTTTTGGATTTGAAATAGTTATTTTAAATGATCTACAGAAAGTGTCCATAGACAGCAATAAAACATATGTCAAAGCCCCTAATATTTCAAAGAAAGTCAACAACAAAAAAGTGAAACAATTACCTTCTGTCTTTGTGTAGACTGCAAGATGTCCATTCACAAGACCAGCATACAGGCACTGAGAGATGCTAGCTAGGCTCATGACAGTTGATTTTTCTGGAGTGAAAAAATGTTGCAGGCGAACCTTTTTGGATCCTTGACTGCTTTTGTAGACACATATGCTAGGAGACAAATAAACTATTATAAATATCTAACTAAAACCACAATTATTATTATCCTAGTTTCCTAGAGCCACCTGAGAAATCTCCACAACAAGGGCTTTTTCAGACAGCTGACAGACGTTCAGCAGCCCTGCTACAGTTTTGTGACCTGTGTTCTGAACTCACTTTCTCCTGTGTTCCCTAGCCAACCAACTCTCAGGTGGGGGGGAGTGGATGATGGCTAGCTCATGTGAATTCCACCTGAATATTATTATCTGAACCCAAAGTCGGTCAGCCTTTCACTGGAGGTTGCAATGATCACTGTGACTTCCAATCTCACTCATGTGGAATATTTAACATCAGCCCCAGAAGCCACCATGCATATAGCTGTATGATTACATCTTGACTGCTTTTCCATATAAATGCAGTAAAGTGCATCTTTGGAGCTTTAATGCTTGGCTTTAGTCTACAGTGTAAAAAGGTGTGACTACAGTCTCCAGTGTAAAAAGCACCATAGTCCAGAAGCTTACCTTTAAGCACAGGCAATATAAAAGACTCACCATTGCATTGAAAAACCAACTGCATCACAGGGAACAAATGAAAGAATCCCTAAATTCCCAATAATTTAAAAAGGGAGTTAACCCTTAAAGGATGGTAGGGATTCACAACACACTGCAAAACAACTCGTTGCTCATGGGCAGATTGAGCAGTTCTGCATTCTATCATGCACTGAGGGCCTGCAGTTGGGGGGGGGGGCTCAGGGCTGCCATTAAGGGGGGAGGGGGGTTTCAGGGGCGCTATTATCCCAGATCTGGAGGAGTAGAGGGGAACTACAGGATAGCTTCTGGACTCTTTCCCCATATATGTAACCAAACTCCAGGTAAACCTCATATAGGCAATGTAATCCAGTCTGAAAAATGCAACCCAGGCCATTCAAGCCATAGTGCAGTGCACACTTTGGGAATTGCAGGCATTTGTGGCTGCAGATCTTCTAGATCATCCTTCCACCATACTTTCTGCATTGGCTGTGGCAGGCAGTGAACACCTGATCACACCTCCCCTTTTTTCTCCCACTAGCTGCAAGCACATATGGTTCTTGTTTCCACTTCCTGGGTCAGGATGAGGAGCCAGAGGGATGCAGGAAAATTATGGTCTTCATGTAACCATATGTGTGGATTAATATGTAAATCCAGTCATCCTGTTCCTGCACAGCTGACTGCTGTAAGTAGTCCACCCCAACTTAATAATATTACAATGTGTCACAAAAGGAGAAGGTGGCAATAAAACTGAAGGGGCTTGAGAGAAGGACCACAGGTAAAGACTGGGGATGTTTTATAGAAAGCACTACTACTAATCCGGAAATTATCCTGGCCCCCCAAAGACTGACACATGGGTCCTCTATAAGGTACGAATAAAAAAAATCACAATATCACATTTATATAAATGGAATTTTAACTCTTTGAAATTAAGAAAGGTTCCCTATGGTGCAGTTGGTTTGTCCTGGAATTGCACCACTTCATCTATATACATAAGGCCCACACTGCTTTATGTATTTAATGCAATTCTAGAGCAAACTAACTGCAATATCAGGGACAAATAAATATTCCCAAACCCCCCCTTAATTTAAATGGGGTGTTTAACCCTTTGAATGATAGTGGGGTCTTCTAAAAGTAACTCGACCTTGAATTAAATTGGAATTTTAACCCCTTGAATGCCAACAAGATCATCAATGCTTTGTTTCACAAATCACTGAAGATCCCTCTAGCTTTCAATGGGTTAAAAATACCTGTTTTTGCTCCCTTCACCATAGGGAGCAAACATGAATTTCCAACGAGTTCAGTGAGGCTTGTAACTCTTTAAATCCTAGATAGTTCTCTCTGGGATTCAAGGGGTTAAAAGCTCTATTTAACCCTTTGCGTGTCGGAGGCATACACATCACATTGCTCCCCATGGACTGCATACCTATCTGACACTGAAAAAGTTGGTTTGCTCCAGATTTGCTGCACTCCTCCTTAGAATATCAGTGTTGCTGACATAATTGGAATAAGGATTACAAATTCAATAGCTAACACTTCTAGAACTGTTCTCTCAACTTAAACCAGATCCATCAGAATAAATAAAGTTTACCTTCCTTCTTCCATGCCCAGACAAATAGTGGGCACATCTGGTACTCGTGAAGACCCATTTTCCGAATCTGGGACATCAATTAATGGTTTGTTGTTTTCTCCCTCTGGGATATAGATCATGCAGAGGATGCGTGATTCAACATTGAAACACTCTATCACCTTCGGGCTACGGTTGTGAAGTGAAACAACAGCAATCTGACCCATCTGATTAGTGCAACTGCCAATCTAGGAGAAAAAAGACAAAGAAAACCAGTAAGTGAGTCTTGTTTATTGTGATGAGGCTTACTATTAAAATCAGTGATAATATAGGAACTTATGAAGCAGGGGAGAAACTACCATTAGCGTTGCATGTGAAAAGCACTGGGGCCCAGTCAACTATAGGGGCTCGCTGAATAGTGAAAACAGAAAACGTTTAGGCTTTTTCAGTAATTTGTATTTAATTTGGGGCCCAAAATGGCTTTGTCTCAGGATTTTCATTCACTAGATCCATCAATGCATAAAAAGTGGTACAATTCCTGGGAAAAACAGCTACACCTAGGGGGGCAAATAAAAACATTCCCCTGCTCCACAATGCACCAGACACTTCTCTCTTATTCAAGTGGTTAAAACCAAATGCGGATATATATGGATAGTTATGGCTTTAAATTTCATCTTATTTGTGTCTTCTAGTCTGAGAAATATGGCTGCCCAATGGATATTTGAGGATTTATGTAGTTACTAGTGTAAAAGCCCGTGTACACGGGCCAAGGTCCGGGTGATGTTAACCCTCTGAGTGCCAGAGGGGTTTGCAAAGCATTGCTTTGGTACTCAAAGGGTTAGGAGGCTGGTCCTGCTCTGCATCCTGCCGCTGACGCAGTCATGTACAGTAGAGACTGCCCGAAAGCACAGAATGCTCCCAGCACAGAACTCCCAGCAGTCTCTACTGCGCATGACAGCGTCTGACAAACATCCTAGTGAATTATTATATAGGATATTGTGGAGCTGGAGGAACTGAATCTAAAGGAGATAACCTAGCATAGGGAATCTGACTAAAAGCGTGTTAATTTTTTTTTTTTTAAGGGATAGTATTGCTTGAAAATAATTTTATTTCATATTGCAGCCCTTAAAAAAACATTAATAATGATATAAATTGGGAGATATTGGCAAGTAAAGTTAATAATAATAATAAAAGTAAAGTTCCCTTTTCCTGGCTGTTTTAGCCAAGTCTGCCATCTAGTGGACAGATTTGGAATCCGGTCCACAGATCAGCCGGAAGCTCTTTAGCAGTACCGAGATCACGATCTTTAAAAAGAACTACTTCATTGGAACTGTCTACAAAGTGTGCCTGGCTTGCAAGCACACTTTGTAGACCATTCCAATGAAGAAATTATTTTTAAAGATCGTGATCTCGGCTCTGCTGAAGAGCAGCGGCCATTCTGCCAACCGGATTCCAAATCTCAAGGCTTGAGCAGTGATGTCACTCCAGGGGAAACTTTACTTGCTAATATCTCCCAAACAATAAAGGTTTGGAAGATAAGACTTATATCATTTTTAATGTTTTTTTAAGGGCTACAATATAAAATATTTTTTTCCAAGCAATACTATCCCTTTAAAGCTTTATTTTGACTAAATTTAAATTGTAAAGTCTTCCCTGCAGCTACTTCCGGACAGACTGCTATCTGCTCTGTAACCGCAGTCAGTCACTCTGCCTCTGCTCCCCTCCCTCTATCCAACCTCCTCCTTTTGCCTGTAAGGTAGAGATCGATATCTAGCCAATGATACCGCTCCAGCTTACAGGCAGAAAGCCTCCATCATCGGAGGCGACTGGATAGAGGGAGGGGAGCAGAGGCAGAGTGACAGACTGCGGTTACAGAGCTGGTAACCGCAGTCTGTCCGGAAGTAGCTGCAGGGAAGACTTTATAACTTAAATTTAGACAAAATAAAGCTTTAAAAAAAATATATATATAACACACTTTTAGTCAGATTCAATATATAACCAAACTATTTAGCCTAGGTTATACAGAGGTGATACATTCCCTATAAAGGATGTTACTGAGAATATGGAATGTGAGTAGCCATTTGGGGTACTAACAATATTACACTATTGTGCTCTATGGCTCCTTAGAGGTCATTAGGGTTTTCTGCCCATATTAATTAACCATTTGAGTGCCAGAGAGGTATGCAACACATTGAAGAGCAATGCCTTGTGTATCCCTCTGGCACATAAAGGGTTAAAGTAATGATGTGTGCATATGTGTAGGGGAATTACTAGGAGGTGTTAATGTTTTTTTAAATTTGCAACTTTCAAATAAATGTTATCATGGTAACATATATAAAATAAATATAACAACTCCATAAAGCGAGATCAAACTAAACCAGTACAGAATGAAAATAAGATAGGACCACTATCATAATGCTAAAATGTGTATTCTTTCTCATAGCGAACATCAAAATGAGAAGTCTGATGTACAGCTGACCTCTAAATGCATGCATAGCATTGTGGGAAATGAAAAGCCTAGGTACAACCTATCAGAAACCAGGATTAAAGTGTTAGTAATGTCTAAAAAAACTTTTTTGCATTTAGAAGAGCTCAAAAAGCTGATCTAAATGCAAAAAAACGTATCTCTCAAACCGCTATGGTTTAAGAGATACGGGCGTTTGAAGTTTGATTTTTCCTACTGACAGCTGTAAAGCTGTCAGCAGGAGATTCGTGTCGGTCGACACTGTGGCGCTTGAGAAGTGCCGGGATCTCGTTACTTACACAGAATCCCTTTATTGGAATGGTCTAAAACGTGTGCCTGAACACTAGACACACGTTTTAGACCATTCCATTGAAGGGATTCCGTGTAAGTAACGAGATCCCGGCACTTCTCAAGCGCCACAGTGTCGACCGACACGAATCTCCTGCTGACAGCTTTACAGCTGTCAGTAGGAGAAATCAAACTTCAAACGCCCGTATCTCTTAAACCATAGCGGTTTGAGAGATACGTTGTTTTGCATTTAGATCAGCTTTTTGAGCTCTTCTAAATGCAAAAAAGTTTTTTTTATACATTACTATCACTTTAAGAAAAATAATGTTTGCAAATGCTTCACTGTTTTCCCTTTTTATTTACTTTTTTGTATTTTTTTGGAATATGCAGTACGTTTTTATCATAATGTCTTTCTGTGAGACATAATTGTGAAGTAATGTGCCGGACATCCAAAGGGTTAAATATTACCTAAATGTAACTTAAGCCTTTAGATCCTAGTGACATTTCTTTGCAATGCAATGGAGATGTATCTAAAATCTAAGGGTTAAAATAAACCCACAAACACTAATACCCCAGAAAATGTATTTGTCATTTCTTAACCCTTTGAGTACCAGAGATTTACAAGAATCATAAAACTCTTAATGTTCGAAATACCAATTAGAGTGTCTGAAAGGTCAAACTCACCCAAAGAAAACCATGATGCATGGAAAGTGTATCTGGATCATTTTCACTACTGAGATAAGGTTCAGGATTATAGACCGCACATTCAATCTGAAAATAAATCCAGTGCTAATTGGGTCAGAGAACATCATACTTATACCTGGAACTATAAATAAACTTAATCATATAGAAATCATTAACCTGCAAAGACATCAGTCAAGCAAAAATATGGTAATGCTATCTATAAATATATCTATCTATCAAAGTCACACATGGCTGCTTGGCATTGAAAGTATGTGCACTGGCATATTACACTGTATGATATAACTGTTTGCACATTACATTTACTGACAGGACCAGATGGGTGCATGCAGTCTGCTTCCACAGAATGCCAACATGATATAAGTTTATTATAGAAAGGAATGATAAAAATATTTTCAAAAGTAAGACCTTATAATTAGTAATGAAATCTTGTTCAGGATAACTGGGCCACAGATTAATGCTTTGGGAGATCTGAAGGTTTGAGGAATGAGCTAAAGCATTAAGCATTACAATGTGATCTCTCAGGAATAGTTACCATGAATAGAGGCCACCAGACAGTGCAGGGAGCAAGGGCAAACCAGAGGAGCTTTCCAACTTTCTAGCATCCCCTGCCACCTTTTACTGTATTGCCCCCTATATGATCAAAGGGAGATTTAGCACTCTAATAGTTAGAAATTTGTGCAAATATTGAGCATATGTCTATGATAAGGATGACAATTTGTAGCCCTCCCTCATTGCCTACTCCTCTTGCTGCATGCAAACAAAAGTGGGATAAGTTTATATGGCGGCCATAATTTACCCCTCCAACTGAAATTACAGGAAATGCAAGGATAGGCAACTTTTGGGTCTCCAGCTTTTGGGGACTGGGCCCTTTAGCACACTGATCCAGTTCCCATCACAGTTTAAACACCTGCAATCCCATCTTTTCTGAGGGAACTAGCAAAAAGTCAGTTGTAATAATGTTTGTTGAACAAGTCTGGTGGGGTCTCCTGGAAACCAGGCCCTGCTTCCTGGGAAAAGGAAGAAATCCCTGTAGTGCCAACAGTGAGTAGGCTACTATTGGTCATACTTCCCAATTCTTTCATGTACATAAACATATTTTGAGTTGAATACAAAGAAACACACTAATTACAGATGATACACTACTCGTGGAAGCATTTATTTCATAACTAGTTTAAAAGCCTGTGTACACGGGCCACAGTGCCACCCAGCAGCCTCGGCTGGTGCCCGGAGCCTCTCTGCTCACTGCCCGTGCTGCAGTCATGAGCAGTACAGACTGCCCAAACGTGCTGCGGCTGAAACCGAGTGGGCGCTCTGAATTCGGACCATAGTTATCTCTGCGCACCTTCCTGGGACCAAGCGATCCCAGGAAGATGTGCAGAGAGGACTCAGGTCCGAATTCGGAGTACCCTGCTCCGTGTCAGCCGTGGAGAGGTCTGGCAGTCTCAACTGCACATGACGACTTCTGACAAACATCCTAGTGAATTATTATATAGGATGACTCTTAGTTTGCACTTCTGAGTGTGGAAGGTGGTGCAAGCCATCTATTATTCTGCCAAGTTTTTGCATGTCCCTATCAGATAGCACATATAAGTTACACTCCATCTCTGATTGTTTGAGATACAGCAGAAACTGTAGAGCAATTGTGAGTTATAAATGTCAGACTGCAATATTTAGAACGGTTTCACATTAGTACATCATTCATTAGACCAGGGTTGAGCAACGTTAGGTTCTCCAACTATTGGCCCTGAAATATCTAGTCCCCAACAGCTGGAGACCCAAAAGTTGCCTTGTCTTAGACACTTACATATGAAGAGATAAGCAAATATAATATAAAAGTGAAATGCTAAATTATTCTGCAGTTACTTTTGCAATCTCAGAGTGGCCTTTGTGAAGGTTGTTCTTTGCTCCTCTTGGAGCTAAAACATCAGAATAAATTAAACTAGTTTATCCTAACATATCAACAGGATACATTTTACATTTTACAATGGGAACAACATGTATGTAATATGTAGCTTTACAAATGTGACATTGCAATTTTACCTTAAACTCCTGCTGTTTTGACATGATGACTGGTAGGTGCTTAACGAGCAAGGGATGCTTCTCCTTCTTGATTTGATTTCCCTCATCTTCTAGACAGAACCATCCCACTTGGTTCTCTTCTTCTGTAATAAAATGACAAAAGAAAATGGTATTTTTTGCCAGCCTTGTACCTTCAACACTGCATTTTCATTTCATTAGTACATAACAGCTTTATCTAACAGTAAATAGGTGGACAAGAGAAGACTGTAATGCTACGTAAACCACAATTTCTGCATGCATAAGGCAACAAACATTCCCTGTTGACTTTAATATATTTTCACCAGACAGAAAACAAGTAAAAGTCCAATATAAGCTGCTTAATCATTAAGGACCAGATGGGTGCAAAACAATGTATTGCACACACTTGTGTTCCTTAAGGGGTCAGAAATATAAGACAACCTCTAACAATCCATCTACTCTCGTGGACAAACCTAAATGGTGATATCGAGAGGTGGCAGATTGGACTACCTGAAGGTAGTATTTCCAGAAGAGAAAATAAGTTCAAGAGGACACAAATTATATTTTGATGGTACAGTGCAGGAAAATTAACAAGACAGAAGAGTTAATCATTTCTTAAATAATTTATGGTCCACGTTTGAATACAGTACCACAACAATATAATTTTGGATCTGTCACTCACAGCTCATGGCTACCCAGCCATAGTGTAATATTTCCACCCCGTAAATGGATAGGTAAGGGTCTACAAAGGTATCCCTCAACTGTTGTAGGAATGGATAGAAGAATAAGCCCCATCAGAATCCACACTGTGCAGCAGAAATCACAGTTTTACCTCCTATGCCCCATAAATATGAGAATAGAACTACTGATTTTATCACAAACCATTGTGAATGTGGCTGTTAGACAGACAGATTGAGACATACTCAGATATATACATTTTGCTCAGACAAGCAAAGCAGAAGGAAGAGGAAGGAAAAAGGCTGCTGGAGCAAACATCCTCTAGCAGACCCAGGTCTTGTACAATCTACACTCTAGTTCAAACCAACATGGAAGCCAGAGATTGGAAACTGCCTAATGGGGGATTACACAACCCCATATAAGTTAAGGAAATAAAAAAAGAAGTCTAAGAGAATCTTTTGCCCTGATGCACCTCCATTGAGATCACTTTTAAAACTGTTTGGTAGGGTAAAGTGGAGTGTGTGTGTGCAGGGGAGTTTTCTCACCTTCAAAGAGGGAAATGTCCTGGCTGTAGGATACTTTTCAGAAGGTTCCTTGTTCCATATTGAATGAAAGAGAAAGTCCCTTATTCTACAAGGTAAAGATGAGCTTTTCTAGAGCAAACCAACAGCACCATAGGGGAATAATACAATATTCCCAATTCCCCATTTATTTAAAAAGGCTAATAACCCCTTGAATGTTAGAGATCTCCAATACACAGCAGAGCAATGCACTGGAGACCTCTCTAGCATTCAAGGATGTTAAAAGACATATTTTAATTAATGGGGACTTTCATTTCCCTCCAAAAGAGCAGTTGGTTTGTTCCGGAAATGCTCCTCTTTAGCTTGCTGAATAAGTTCCACAGTGTTCTATTTTATGTATCTGTTCCAGAAAGGATCAACATGGCTGGCAGCTCTATACTGTACTTCACCTTCTAGATTTCTACATCATCATTCATTGTTGTCACACAGTTGATATGTTAACATGGTTATAGATTTTTGTGTCAACTACAAAAATACATTAGGTTTCAGAAGGTACAGGAAAAAAAAAACAGGAAAGATTTAATACTTGTTTGGAATATCTTATAATCTTGTGCATATCTAATATAAGCAAATATGTTAAACATATTTACAATTAACCCTTTGATTGTCAGGGGGGTGTGCAATGCATTGCAATGTGTTGTGTACCTCTCTGGCACTCAAAGGGTTAATAATAATACCAGTACTAAAAGAATAGAACTTAATGGTGTATGCTCACTCTACAAATACAAGAATACAAACAGAAGAAAACGACAGTAGCGGGACAGGAAAATACATGAAAAATTTAACCAAAAAATGCATAAAACAGCAAACAAAATCTTAGGTTACACTGCAAGTGATAAATGTTATCACTTTTTTCTCTCACAGATTCCTGTTGAAGTCTATGCCGAAATTTGTAGATAAGACCAGATAAAACTGCAATGTAATCCAGACAAAGGAAAATACAATAAAAGCTATTTTTATTCTTGTGTTATATTTGGAATATACTAAATACAGCTCTTGTTTTAAGGCTGGTATTATTAAAACTAGTTGACTATTACAGTATGAAGGATCTGTTTTGTACCGCTTTAGCACTGGCTGTTATATACAGAGTTAAGTTTGTCTTTTTCTGACTTTATATGAAATATATTGAAAAGGAGCATTTTTTTGTTTCAACAAAGAGTAATTTTACATATTAACCCTTTGAGTGCCATAGGGGTACATAATGCATTGCTTTGCAATGCATTATGTACCCCTCTGGCACTAAAAGGGTTAAATGTTGTGTTTTAATCTCTGTATGATCTGAATGTATTAGAGACCTTGTTCGCTTTGAAGGGGTAATATTTCAGGCCCTATGTTGTAAAGAAACTGGATTAACTCTGGGGAAAAATCAGCTGCAACAGAGGGGATAAAAAATACCCACAATCCCCTTGGACTTAAAAGGGGATATTGGCCCAGATTTATGAAAGAAAACTGGAGTTATTCTGTAGTAACAATTAAAAATTCCTAAATTCCCATGCACTTGAATAAAGCTTTTTAACCTCTTGAATGCCAGAGAGCTCTCAAATTCGTTGCTTCACAACACATTGGGGAGCTCTTACAGTATTCATAGAGTTAAAAGCACAATTTAATATAACAGGAATTTGTGTGTGTCCCCTGTGGTGCAGTCTGTTTACTCCAGAATAACTCTGACTTGCTTTTATAACTATGAACCATAATTCCTTGAATGCTAGAAAGGTTTCTAATTTTTTGCTTCACAATAAAGACCTCCCTAGCACTGAAGGAGTTAAAAGCCCCATTTACATCAGTGTACACTTGTCCCCTGTGCAGTAATGGGCTGTCCCCTTAGTCGCTCCAAGCTTCTTTTCAACAGTAGTCCCTTGGGGCCTTAAGCAGAAAGTTAAAGATGAGTAAATCTGGAGCATACTAATGTAACATAGGAGGGAATTATAAATTGCACAAATTCCCATTAATTTACATGCAGCTTTTTAACCCCTTGAATGCTAGAGAAGTCTCCAATGCAATTTGAAACCTCTAGAATAAAATGGGTTAAAAGCCCAATGTAAGTAACTGCGACTTTTCGCCCCCTCCCATGGTGCAACTGGTTTCCTCCGGAATTCCATTTTTTCAGATTGGAGAATAACAGCCCTTAGCAATATAAAACTCACCAAGAGCCAGCTTAGCCATCTGTAAATTATTGATCCAGGATTGTTTTGCAGAAGGAGTAAAAGTATTAAATACAGCAGTAAAGAAAGTGGATCGTCCTGACCTGAAACATATTAAAGAAAGTAGACACATATCATGGAACGGTAACAAGTTTTACTGTAAAATGATATAGTTCATGGATCCTTTAAAGTAGAAAAAAAATACCACTAACTTGTCCTGTTTGCCAGGAAGTTGGAGTTGAATTCTGCAGCGGTCTGCTGCTCGAATTTCATTTTCCTTCTTGAAGATCAGCTTTTGTAGGCCGGAAGACCAGTCTTGGGCAACTGCTTGATTCAAATTCTATATGGGAAACAAAAACTACATTTTCAAACGGTAGATCAGTATAAGGGAACTTACAAATGGTGAAATTTGAAAGCATCTGAAAGATGGAATTATAGTGACCTAGTTTTAATATAGGGTTCATCATGATATGTAAATCAAGATTAATCCCGCTACTAGGAGATTTTCCATCAAAAGTTATTATAGTGGAAACATATTTTAATCAAACCTAGCAACAGCATCAAAAGAAGATTTTAGCCTTACCTGTTAAATCCTTTTCTCTTAGTCCATACAGGTTACTGGTAATTCTGGGTAGGCGATCCGTCCCTTTAATTGTAGGCAAGAACAATTCTAGAATTGTGTGCAGGGGGTGGAGCCTACCTTCCCTCCTTGGTTGCAGCTAGCCAACCAGCTCCAGAAAGATTTGAGACACTAACTATTGACTAGATAGTGAAGGGGAAGAAGACTCCTGTGAGCATGACCCCGAAGGACCCCCATGGTCTGCCACAGGAGAGCCAAGCATGGTCCCTTGACACGGTGGCAGACCAGTAACCTGTATGGACTAAGAGAAAAGGATTTAACAGGTAAGACTAAAATCCTCTTTTCTCTGTCGTCCAATACAGGTTACTGGTAACTCTGGGATGTCCAACCATTGAGTTTCCCAGAGGCGGGAAGTAAGGCAAGGACCATGCGCAAGGCCCCCAAAGTCACCAGAGCAGACATGAACCATCAGATCAGAGATAGCCCAACAAACAATGAAATGTCAACGGACACTGAACAGGGGAAACAACACCCCAACTGTTACACAGGACACTGAATTAGAGCCAACGGGACTTAAAAAGTGAAAGAAGCACCAAGAACTGAAGAAAATCCTAGACAAGCAAGACTGCCTCCAGGATTTTCCTCCCAAAGCTGGCGTCAGCCGATGCCAGCACATCAACACGGTAATGCTTCAAAAAGGTGTGCACAGACGACCAGGTGGCAGCCTTGCACAACTGATCAGCAGAAGCCTGATTCTTGTAAGCCCAAGAGGCCCCAATAGATGGAGTTGAATGAGCCGTGACCATGAAAGGGACAGGCTTCTTCCTCAGCTCATAAGCCTTACGAATAGTCGACTTGATCCAAGAAGCAATAGTCACCTTGGATGCAGGTCTTCCTGTCCTAGGACCCTCAGGAATGAAGAACAATGCGTCTGATTGCCTGACAGACTCAGTGCGATGTACATAAACTTGAGACAACGTACCACGTCTAACAAGTGGAGATCCCTCTCCTTGTCAGAGGTGGGGTCCGGGCAGAAAGAGGGCACCACAATCTCCTTATTGATGTGGAACTCTGAAACCACCTTCGGGAGAAACTCCTGAGAGGTGCGAATCACCGCCTTGTCCTTGTGAAACACCAAATAGGGTGGTTTACAGGCCAGAGCATGTAACTCCGCAACACGACGGAGAGACACAATCCCCAGGAGAAAAGTCATTTTCCACGTCAACAGGCGTAGAGGAATAGTAGCCAAAAACTCAAATGGATGGTGCTGAAGAACACCCAAAACCAAGTTAAGATCCCAAGGAGAAGCAGGAATCTTGAAGGCAGGACGAGTATGAGCAACGCCCTGGAAGAAAACCTTGACATCATGAAGGATGGCAATGCGTCTCTGAAAGAAAACAGAGACAGCAGACGTCTGAACTTTACGGTAACTCAAACTGAAGCCCTTATCCACACCGTCCTGCAAAAAAGCCAGGACCGTAGGTAGGTCAAATTCCTGAGACAGGTTCTTTCAGCACAGCAAGATAGGAAGGTCAACCAGACAGGATGGTAGATCTTGGAAGAAACAGGTTTGCGGGCACTGAGCATAGTAGCCACCACACCAGAAGAAAACCCTTTCTTCCTCAAAATTGAGGATTCAATTTCCAAGCCGTTAAGGCTAGACAATGGACATCTTACTTCCACAGGTAACCCTGGAGAAGAAGATCCAGACGGCAAGGGAGCCGGAATGGCTCCGCCACCGACAGATCCAGAAGCTCCGGTAACCAAGCTTGGCAAGGCCAGTACTGAGCAATCAGAATGACTGGACAACGCTCCAGTCATAATTTCCATAACACCCTATGCAACATTGGGAGGGGAGGAAAGATGTAGGCCAGAGGGAATAACCAAGGAATGGGCACTGCATCCACCGCCAGAGTTAGAGGTCCCTTCATCAAGAGCAGAACCTCAGAACCTTCGTTACATCAACCTGATGGCGACCAAACACAACAGGAAGACCCCATTTCTGAACAATGAGGGTGAACACCTCTGGGTGCAGCTCCCACTCTCCGCTGTCCACTGTGTGATGACTGAGGAAGTCTGCCATTACGTTGTCTATGCCAGGAATGTGTACTGCAGATAAGGCAGGAATGTGCTCTTCTGCCCAGGACAAAATAGCCTTGACCTCTTACCAAGCAGCAAGACTTCTTGTTCCGCCCTGCTTGGTGATGTAAGCCACGACTGTGGCGTTGTCGAACTCTACCCAGACTGGGCATTCTTTCAGCTGGGGAGTCCAATGACGAAGGGCATGGAATATTGCCCGAAGCTCCAACACATTGATGGGAAGGAGAGATTCTTCCGGAGACCACCGACCTTGTTATCACGGTTCTCGTGATTCTGCTGTCACTCTCTGCTGTGGTGAGCTCCCATTGTCGGAGCTTGTTTAGCCCGCCCAGTGTGGCCTTCATATACCGGGCCTCTGGTACCTGTCAGGTGCCCTTTCGTGGTGTTCCCGTACCAGTGCTTCCGTTGCTGTGTTCCTGCGTACCGATTTGGCCCGTCTGACTATTCTTGTTCGTTCCTGCTCCGTGATTGACCCGGCATGGCTGACGTTCCTGCTCCGTGATTGACCCGGCTTGGCCGACGTTCCTGCTCCGTGACCTGATTCCGGTTATCCTGTCGTCCTGAGAGTGTTCCTGCGAAGATCCTGATTCTATGTCGCCTGGCGACATTTTGAACTGTAGAGTACAGTGCTGTGCAGACTGATCATCCAGTTAACACTTGCTGAGCACTGTTGCCTCCGTTACTGAGCCTGTCTGTTAAAACTTGCAGAGCTTGTTGCCTCCGATACTGAGCCTGTCCGTTAACACTTGCAGAGCTTGTTGCCTCCGATACTGAGCCTGTCCATTAACACTTGCTGAGCACTGTTGCCTCCTTAACTGAGCCTGTCCGTTAACACTTGCAGAGCTTGTTGCCTCCGTTACTGAGCCTGTCCGTTAACACTTGCAGAGCTTGTTGCCTCCGTTACCGAGCCTTCCATTACACTTGCAGAGCATTTCTGGCCTCCGTTAACTGTGCTTCCGCTTTACACCTTACTTGCACAGTATAGCAGTTGTCGCACCAAGTGGTGCTATTGGGCGATTTCATTCAGCTCTTGCAGTGTTGTTACTCCGCTACCGCACAGGAAGGGTGGTATTGGCTCTGGTTCCATTCAGCTCTTGCAGTGTTTGTAACTCCGTTACCGCACCAGAAGGGCGCTATTGGCTCTGGTTCCATTCAGCTCTTGCAGTGTTTGTGACTCCGTTACCGCACCGGAAGGGTGCTTTTGGGCTCTAGTTCCATTCAGCTCTTGAAGAAGTGTTGGGTATCTCGCTTATCGCCTGTCCTTGGAGTGTGTCAGCTCTGCCTCACTGCTAAGGTGCTTTCCCACCTCGCATCACAGTCTCTTGCTGCTCTTACCATCTACTGGGCGTTATCTAAACTCACCACAACAGAGACTGATTACTTACATTGGACTTTAACCCTTGTGCCACTACTGTGTCTTATTTTGTGACAGTATTGCTCCTACTCTATATTGTGCCTGCGAGGGCATCCATTATCTATATCCATTGCCTATTTTAGCCCATAGTGGGCAGTGATCCTTGTTTTTCTCAATAAACTGTGTTTTATTCTAACCTCTGGTCTGAGTGTCTTAGAAAACAGTTACACTTGTGCACTCAGGCGACCCAGGAACTCTCCCCATCCGGAAAGGCTGGCATCCGTCATCACCGCCCTTCAGCAGATTGGAAAGGTCGAGCCACCAGGACAGACTCAGTTCCACATGAAAAGGAAGTGACACAGATGTCTTCAGAAGGTCCGGCTGATCCCTGCACACCTGGATCACAAACCACTGGAGTTCCCAGGTGTGTGCCATGGCAACGGTACCGTCTCTAAAGTGGAAATGAATTTCCCCAAGAGAGATGACAGCTTCATGGCTGGAACTGGATTTTGAGCCAGAATCGCAGAAACCCGGTGGGTGATCTGTTGAGCCACCTCGTCTGTGAGAAACACCATGTTCTTCTGGGTATCGAAGAGGAGGCCCAGGAAACCAGATGCTGGGATGGGACAAGATCTGATTTGTCCAAGTTGGTGATCCACCTGTGATGGGTGAGAGCATGAATGCATTGCTGAACCTGATGAAGAAGTTCCGCAGAAGGGGATTTCAGAAGCAGGTCGTCCATGTACGGAGTAACTCTGATGCCGTCTCAGTGGAGGATGGACACTAAGGCTCCCAGGACATGGATGAAGACCTGAGGAGCTGTTGTCAGACCAAATGGAAGAGCTGAGAACTGAAAATGTCCCCAGTCGCAGGCAAATTGGAGGTACTGCCAGCTCTCTGGATGAATGCCAATGTGTAAGTACCCGTCCTGAAGATCCAGAGATGCAAGGAATTCCCCTGGGGACATGGCAGCAATCACCGTTCATAGAGACTCCTGGTGATAATGAGTCCAGATCACAAAGGAATTGAGATCTTTTATATCCAAAATGGGATGACAACCGCCGTCCTTCTTGGAGACCACAAAGAGGTTTGAGTAAAAACCCATACCTCTGTCCTGAACTGGAACCGGCTCTAGAACATCCTTGTCCAGAAGAGACTGAACAGTCCCGTGGAACAGATGGCGTTTCTCTGCGCCCTGAGGCGTATGAGAAAGAAGGAAGTGAAAAGGAGGAAGAGAGACGAAAGGGATCCTGTACCCTTCCGCAACCACCTGTAAAAACCATGGGTCCGTCACTGAATCCTCCCAAATGCTGTGATTCTGACGCAGACGACCACCCACAGCGTGTGGACCCGGGTTCGGTGAGTCATGCTGAAAAAGGCTTGGAAGCCTTGGGCTTGGAGGAGACCTTGGGCTTCCATTGCTGTTTGGGCTTGGAGGATGTACGCGGAGCTGAGGGAACCATCTGGTTCGCCTTACGTGTCTCATTCTGAAAGGAACGGAAATACCGGTTACGCTTAAGAGGTGTTTTCTTCCTCAGAACTAAGGGTAGACGTGTACTCTTACCCCCTGTAGCCTCACTGATCAGATCCTTGAGATCTGGCCCAAACAAAGAAGTGCCTTGAAAAGGCAAGGAGAGCAATGCTTTCTTAGAAGCAGTATCAGCAGACCAGATCTTGAGCCAAAGAGCCCATCTGGCAACCACAGACATGGCAGAAACCCTAGCCACCAAACGGATGGCATCAAATAAGGCAGCAGAAACATAGTGCTGTGCCTCAGAAATGTTGGCAAGGAGGTGCAACTTATCCGAAGTAGGAGCACCCTGACGGACAGCAAGAGTGACCTGTTCAGTTCAGACCGCAATGGCCCGGTTCACACATGCTGCTGCGAATGCTGGACACATGGCAGAACCTGCGCTGGCAAAGATGGACTTGAGGGAGACCTCAAGTTTCTTGTCAGTCCAGTCCTTTAGAGCAGACGCAACAGACACTGGCAATGCAGTAGACATGGAGAGCGTGGAGATAGGAGTATTCACTTTAGGAGGATGAACCCAAGCGTAGCCTCAGAAAAGGGATAAAGCTTGGCAAATTTCTTTCAGACAGAAGGTTTCCTGTCCAGAGACTTCCACTCTTCGGACACAAGGAGGTCAAGAGTGGGGTTAGGTGGAAAGTAAAGGGCTTTTTAGGCTCCTGAAAGACATCAGAAGGATCAGAAGGAACCTCCTGCACTAAGGGAATGTTTAGGGTGTTTAAAACATCCCTGATCAGGCCCTCAGCCGAGGGCTCAGGATCAGCCTCAAAAGGGTCCCCAAAAAACTGAGAGGAGCCCACCGCAGAACATTCCTCAACATCTGAATCCACCAGCAGTTCCTCCTCAGAGGAATCTGACACTCCACTTACACCCTGAGGTTTTGGCAGGGAAGACTTGACGAAGGAGGGGGTCTGCCAAGATGAAAGACCCCCTGTAACTGGGATGGAAAGAGTTGCAAAGTGGACCTAAGGTCCCTAGTAGCAGCCTTAAACCCATGGACCCAAACTGCCTCTAATGCATGGCTGGAGGTCCCTGGAAGACTTTCAAGGACATCAGAACATGCTGGGCATAAAGGACATGAGAATTCTCTAGGTAACCCTGAATGACAGGAAGAGCAATGCGCAATAGGGGATACAGAGACCCCAGCATCCTTAGTCTTAGGTCTGGCCCCAAGCTCCAATGGTATAGACATTCTCACAGTGTCAATAACTTTACTTATAAGAAATCACTCAATTACAGTGTGTAGGATTAAAGTTTCATCCCAGAAATCGCTAACATAGACTTACCTGGCAGGTGAAGGGTTAATCAGCACAGGAGAGAAGGAGAGGCCAAGCCCTGGATAGGATACTCATTCTGGAAAGAGCACAAAATGGTTGCCATGGAGGGAGCCAATCAGAAATGAGCGAGTGAAGCAAGCGCTCATGGGAAATGTACTTTTCCCAGAAAAGTACCCCAAACAGTGACCGAAGCCCCCTAAACACACTAGAAACATGAACCGGATGATAGAGCAAGGGCAGACAAGTAAAATGAGCCATCTCTGAAGTTGCTAAGTTAAACGGTTGCAGAGATATGTCCCAAACTGTACGGTCCCATAGGAGTGAATGGAGCAATGGCGCCTATGCGGTAAAGTGGCACTCAAATTTTACAAAATTGAAAGTGTAAAACTAAAAGACATGAAACATCACTAGAACAAGTTAGAATACCCCAAAAAACACTGAACCAGTAGGAAAAGTGTTAGAAAACCCCCCAAATGAATGCAAAACCAGCAGCTAAAGGGTTAAATACCACATAAACCTGCTCCAAACACGCAACAGACACACAGATAGACCCAATGAGTGCAGGAGTGTGCAATAGGAACTCCAAATGAAAAACCCCTGTGCAGAGGGGCACTGTGGGACATGTGGACCTGCAGCACTCAAAGGGTTGCTCACCTTTCCTGCAGATCTTCTGTTTTCACATTCCCAAGTTTAAAGAAGAAGCCTCGGTGGGCAGCTCCTGAGGAAAGAACTTGTAGCCAAGATTTCCCCCCCAGGGCTTAAGGTCCACAAAAGCACCTGGTCACTGAGCTAGCCACATCTAAAGGCATTGTCAGTTATGGTAATCTGCCTAATGGTGGTATTCCATTTCTAACAGAAAAATAAAAAACTTCTAAAGCTACAGCAGAACTGTTCTCTTGCCTGTGTTATCTTCACCAAGGAACAAATCTTTCTGGAGCCAGGGCCCGCGCCACCTATAGGCGAGGTAGGCGCCGGCCTAGGGCGCACATCTCATGGGGGCGCATTTGCCGAGCAGAGCTGCACGCAGCTCGGTTGCTGTGAGAACAGGAGAGAGAGGCACTGCTCTGAAAAGAGCGAGCGCTGCCACCTAGCGCATGCCGTCAGACACAGTGTGAAAAGCACTGCGTCTGCACACCATGAGGGCCGCACCCTGACCCAACTTAATCCACAGAGAACTGATCCCGAGCGGGAGGCCGGGAGCAGAGAGATAGACACAGTCAGCACTGCTAGAGACGCAAGACAGTCACGGTGAGGTGAAGACACAGTGACAGGCAACTTAGGCAAAAAGGGGAAACCGGCAAAAAGGGTAGATCATGAGGGGGATTAAGGGTAGGCAAGAGGGGGAGAAAGAGGCAAAAGGGGGGATCAAGACAAGAGTCAAGGGTGGATTAAGGCAAGATGGGGAGAACAAGGCAAAATGGGGATCAAGAGGTGGATAATGGCAAAAGGGGAGAAAGAGGCAAAAGGGGGGATGAAAAGACAACAGGTGGAAAGAGGCAAAATGGGGGATCAAGAGGGGGAAAGGAGAAAAAGCCAGAAGGAATTGATCAAGAAGGGGAGAAAGAGGCAAAAGGGGGAAATCAGGAAGGGGAGAGAGAGAGGCAAAAGGGAGGATCAAGATAAGAGTCAAGGGTGGATTAAGGCAAGAGGGGGAAAGAGGGGGAGAAAAAGGTAAAATGGGGGATCAAGAGGGGGAGAATGGCAAAAGGAAGATTAAGAGGTGTAAAGAGAGGCAACTTGGCAAGAGGGGGAATCAAGAGCGGGTGAAAGACTCAGAGGGGGGTCAAGAGGGGGGATCATGAGGCAAAAGGAGGGGGCATCAAGAGGCAAAAGGAGTGGGGACCAAGAGGTAAAAGGGTGGGATCAAGAGTCAAGAAGGGGAGAGAGAGGCAAAAGTGGGGATCAAGAGGGGGAGAATGGCAAAAGGAAGATCAAGAGGGGTAAAGAGAGGCAACTTATCAAGAGCAGGTGAAAGAGGCAAAAGGGGGGAATCAAGAGGTGGTTTATGTATATATATAATATATATATATATAAACTCTTTATTGCTCTGGTGGTGGCATATAACTCACACATACACACACACACACACACTCTGATACACACGCGCACTGATACACATAGAGATAAGCACATACACACACTGATACACATACAGACAAGTATACACATTGACACACTGATACACATATAGAGAAGCACACACTGATACCCCTACAGAGACTCACACACATTGACACACATACACATATAGGGAACACAAAAATTGATACTTATACACATATAGGGAACACACAAACACACGGACACTTAACACATACAGGGAACACACATACATTGACAATTATACATGTATAGGGATCACACACACTGACACTTATACACATAAAGGGGCAGGACATAAAGGGGTGGAGCCAAGGGGCGGAAAAATGAGGTTTTGCCTAGGGTGGCAAAAATCCTTGCACCAGCCCTGTCTGGAGCTGGTTGGCTAGCTGCAGCCAAGGAGGGAAGGTAGGCTTCACCCTCTGCATACAATTCTAGAATTGTTCCTGCCTACAATTAAAGGGCCGGATAGCCTACCGAGAGTTACCAGTAACTTGTATTGGATGACAGAGAAATCATTTTTTATAAAGCACACTATGGGAGAATGTGAGTCATTGAATATGTCACATTACCTGGAGAACAGAATAGGAGATTGCAGTTTAATTTCAAAAATAAAATAAACTGCTGAGTGCCAGAGGACTGTCCAACATATTGCAAAGAAAGATAGATAGCTATTAACCCTTTAAGTGCCAGAGGGGTACACAGTGCATTACCCTCTGGCACTGAAAGGGTTAAGATACACAAACTAAATCATACTGGACCAGTTTACGGCAAACGTTGCAAGGTGTGTGTGTGTGCTTGCATGCTGCTTAAAGGGATAGTAATACTTAAAATGTAAAAAAAAATATGTTGTAGGGTTTATCCCCCTGAGTAAAACAAGAGTACTCCCACTGCTGAAAGGTGCTTCATTCAAAAGTTATTAATTTTCAAAGCTGAATTTTTTAGGTGCAATATCACAGTGGCCTGAAATTGTACAGTGGCGCTGTTGCTACACCATCCTATGGAGATTTATGGTCCCGGGACCAGAGCTGTCCATAGGATCGTGTAGCAACAGCGCCACTGTACAATTTCAGGCCACTGTGATATTGCACCTAAAAAATTCAACTTTGAAAATTAATAACTTTTGAATAAAACACCTCTCAGCAGTGGGGGTACTCTTGTTTTACTCAGGGGGATAAACCCTACAACATATTTTTTTTAGATTTTAAGTATTACTATCCCTTTAAATTCTGCAGGTCTATGTTAATTAGAATCATCTTTGGGAAATAATATTTAATTTGTAATGCAAGTCAGTTTTGGGTACTTTAATAGACTATTTAAGTAATGTTGTAATTTCTTATTTTTCCAGAAATATATATTAGTAATACAGTTGTAGGGGGTTGCTGGGGGAAAGGAGGCTCTAAGGCAGTGGTTCTCAACTCCTGTCCTCAGGACCCACTAACAGGCCAGGATTTGATGATTTCCTTGTTAGAGCACAGGTGAGTTAATCAATGTGAATGAGCCTCTGATCACCACACCTGTGCTCTAGCAGAGAAATCCCTAAGCCCTGGCCTGTTAGTGGGTCCTGAGGGCAGGAGTTGAGAAACACTGCTCTAAGACATGTTACAAAATTACAGCTTTCCCATCAGGACAACTAAGCATGGAAGTTGTATGTGCTTCATCTACATGTCATTCTTCCTTCTTTTCCTGTACCTCAGGCAGAATACATTAAAGTCTGCTTAATTTATACTTCTGCTACACCCAACCATGTATCTCTGCATTGGGCCAGAGAAAGAAAGAGAGAAACAAGGCAAGAGAGAGAGAAGGAAACAATGAGAGAGAGAAGAGGGGGGGGGGAGAGTAAGAATGTAAAGTGGAGTAAAGTGAAAGAAATGGTAGAATAATCAGAGTAGATACCTAGATAGAGAGAGGAGACATAATGTATACCATCTGGGCTTAGCTTGAGCGCAGTCAGTGGAATGTATACTATATTACACACTAAGCAGTCCTGTCTTTAATCGCTGCTATACATGACTATATAAACACAGCAGTGCCTTAAGATATGGTTTTTAGTAACAAACAAATGGAAGCAGTAAAACCACATTCTGTTACCTGATAGTTTCCTTTAAGCTGTCCTATTAGTTGAGAAATCTGACTGACCACATCCAAATCATGCAGTAGATTCTGTAAGTCATGATACAGTTGTCCTGGCCCCATGTATAGTGTATCTAGAACATAAATATAAATATCCTACATTAGGAATGACAACGTACAAAGAAGTTACTAATGTACACACCCTGAGGCTGGCGTACTAAGAAGAACTGGAGCAAACCAACTGCTCCATAAAGAAAAAATAAAAACTATCCAAATAACCACATTTAAAACTATAGTAAACATACTTTAGTGCTTTATATATATACTAGTTGAAGAGCCGTTACACGGGCCACAGTGCCACTGGCAGCCAGTCGTGGGGCAGTCATGCGCAATAGCCACTGCCCGCTCTGCAGCAAATACAGAGTTGGATGCTCCGAACCGCAGCGCGAGCAGTCTCTACTGCACATGACTGCAGCGTTACACACGTTTTAGAGAATTATTATATAGGATTATGCAAATGTAGAATATGTAAAGTCCAATTGCCTTACTTTTTATGTTTTTTTTCCCATCATAACCTTTATTTTTTTTTTCTTTCAATGTTTATATCGCTGACAGTAAGATTCCTGGATCTCTTGAGAGCTCTCTGTCAGGAAAAATGATATCAGGAATAGCGGTACAATGTAACATTATCTCTGCAGCACAAAACCTGGAGTTGAGGAGGGAGCCATCTATAGAGCTCTCTCCCTATAGTCCATTATACACAGTATACAAAGCACTCAGTGTTCTGTATCTTGTATATTTTTATCAAAGGGGTCCCCAAATGTCTAGCATGAAACTCTTCTGTCATTGTGTAACTTCTTATCTGGGTTCCAGGGAACTGAGGAGAGCTCCACTCTGTTCCCTAGCCGGCTCAGTCTCCGTGAAACTTGATGTGTTTGTGTGTATTCTGATGAATGGAGCTGGGGAACCTGGCTCCATTCATATTAATTAATACATAAAAACCTATTTGTATCTATGCATGCCTATGGATCCCCTTGAATCTTAGGAATGTTCAGATGTGGCTAGGTTTGCATGTATTCTTATTAGTGCAGCTGGGTTTTTCAGCTCTATTCAGAATAAAAATGTAAAACAATAGATTAAGATGAGAAAAAAATAATAGCAAAAAGTATAATCAATTTGACTTTACATATTCTGCACTTGGCAATGCATGGAGACCTCTCTGTTATTCAGTGAATTAAAAACCCCATTTAAATAAATGGGGAATTTTATTTGTTCGCTACGGTGGAGATAGATTGCCCTAGAGTTACTACACCCCTTCGCAGTACATCAGCCTCCCTGACTCTATAATCTCACATATGTTTTTCCTTCTTCAGCTATTAATTTATGAAATCATAACAGACACAGCTGAAAGCAGCCATATACCCTTTGCTTTAATCCTAACTAGGACTCAACTGTCAACACTCTTGAAACAGGAAGGTTATGACACACCCCTTTCTATGTTCTTTAAATAATAAAGCTTTACAATTCCTTAAATTCATGGTGTTGCTACTATAAACAGCAATGTCTAAAAACATGACCTCTATAATAGTTTAGAACTTCTACAGAGAGCGATGGTGCCACCAATGGCAATATTATTACTGATTGTGAAGTGGACTATACCTTGATTTTTCATATTTAACGCGGTACAACGTAAGGAACAATCGGGCTTCAGGAGAAGTTCCAGTACAATGAACCATATCTAGACAATGCAAAAAGTTATAGAGCGATATAATGACTACAACCTTCCATTACAGATAGCCTTCATGGACTACAAAAAGGCCTTTGACTCAAAAATAGCAAGCAATAATCGATGCCCTGATCAACCAAGTAATTGATAGAACTTACGTCAATATCCTCCAATCAATATATGAATATCAACTGCATCAATACAGGTCAACGATGATAAAGTCCAGATTAACATAGAAAAACGAGTCCAACAAGGAGACACAATCTCCCCAAAACTATTTTCTGCTTGTTTTACATTTTGCAGGCAATATCATACTATTTGCCAGTAGTCATGAAGAACTGCAAGAATGCACTGAAGAGCTACAACTAAAAAGCAAAAATTTTGGTCTGATGATGAATATCAACAAAACACAAGTCATGTTTAGCAAATTAACCATACCAAAGCAAATCACAGTAGCTGGACAAAAATTGATGAAGTGGACAAGTATGTTTACCTTGGACAGGAAATGTCAACAGATGGAAGAAACACCATGATGGAAATTAAGCGTCAGATAAAACTGGGATGGCAAGCATTTGGAAAACTTAGTAGTACTGTCTACATGACAAATGTACCACTCTGCCTTAAGCGAAAGCTTGTCGACCAATGTGTCCTCCCAGTCCTTACATATGTCTGTGAAAAATAGACACCGAATGCCAAAAGCCATACATACAAAAACTTATGGTTACACAGAGAAGTATGGAGCGGCAAATTCTAAACATAACACAGAGACCGAATAAAGTGTGAGTGGATTTGTCAGCAAACAAAGGTCTATAACTTCACTGAAAGAGTAAAGTGCCTGAAATGGAAATAGGGAGGCCACATAGCAATGTAGTAGATGGACCAAATGAACTTTAGAATGGATCTCACTCAATACTAAACGCCCAAGAAGAAGACCAAAGACAAGATGGGTAGATTCATTTACCAAATTTGTGGGTACACAGTGTCAACAAAAGGCACAGGACCGAAGTCGTTGGAGACCTGCTGTGGAGGCCTTCATCCTGCAGTGGATCGACAACAACTGAAGAGGATATATAGCAGAAATATGAGCTGGCACTCACAGGACTTTTGAAATAGTGAAGTAGAATTAATAAGCATCAATGTTTCCATATGCGTTTCATATTTTCTTCAGGTCCTGAAACATTGACACTTATTTAGTAGACTTCACTATTTCAAAAATCCTGTGAGTGCCAGCTTATCTTTCTGTTTGTATTATCTCCCACGATCAGTACAGCACCAGCCATTTAGAAGTTTTGGTGTCAGTGCATGCCAACTTGTTAAATCTTTTTTTTTTCCTGGGGTGCAAAAAAAATTCCCTAAGCTGCTAGCACTGAAAGGGTTAAGAGGAATTGAAGTAATTCTGAAGCAAACCAACTGCACCATAATGAACACATAAGATTTCCCATTGATTTAAATGGGGAAATTAACCCCCCTGATGGCTAGTAAGGTCTAAAAGGTGCTGTAAAAGGTGCTGTGCAGCATTACACTGGATACATTTCTCTAATTCAAGGGGTTTAAAATCCTGTTTAAGTCAATGGAAATTTGAGGCAGTTTGGTTTATTTGGTATGCTCCAGAATTGCATTACTTTGCATTGCTTTAATATACAAGGCCCATTGAAACCAACAAAAGAAAAATGTATTTAACTCCTTAACGACCGGCCACGCAGCCGGCAGTTAACCCCTTAAGGACCCATGATGTTCCTGGCACGTCATGTGTCCAACATGCGATAAGGACCCATGATGTACCAGGACCTTCATTGAATTTATGGTTTCCTGCACGGCTGCACGCTTTTCGGGGAGCCCTGATTGGGAATTTCTAAAAAATAAAAAAAGGTTTGTGGTCCTTAAAGGGATAATAATACTTTATATGTAAAATATATATATGTTGTAGAGTTTATGTCCCCAAATAAAACAAGGGTACTCTCATTGCTGAGAGATATTTCATTAAAAAATTATAACAGTTCAAACTTTAATTTTTTAGGTGCAATATCACAGTGGCCTGAAAATTTACAGTGGCGCTGTTGCTATACCATCCTATGGAGATTTATGGTCTACGGACCAGAGCAGTCCATAGGATGGTGTAGCAACAGCACCACTGTAAATTTTCAGGCCACTGTTATATAACTTTTTAATAAAATATCCCTCAGCAGTGGGAGTACCCTTGGTTAACTCAGGGGGATAAACTCTACACCATATATTTTTTACATTTTAAGTATTACTATCCCTTTAAGTGTCGGCCGCATGCTCTTGCAGCCGGTCCTTACGGGGTTAAGGACCATTTAGCATAAATATGGAAATTTGTACAATCTATTCAAAAATTCTAACGCAAGAGCAGGCCAAGAGGAACATGTTGAACAGTGACGATATTAACTTAACACCCAACGCTCTTTCTTGATTTTGTAAGAGAAACAATGAACTTTATATACAAAACAAGCCATGAATCTTGCTGATCTGGAGAACGGAAGTGCTGGCAAGATGTGAAGAAGCTGAAAGCAAAGCTAATTAGTATTCAGTGAATCTAGGCTAGTACAAGGCAGTAAAATGAATGAGTGTAAAGAACGCTGTTTTTGTGTAATCACGCCATTCAGTTCAATTACAATGTAGTCAGTGGGGATCAACAGCTTAACTCATAGCGCTAGTGGGATTTTGGTACATAGGTATTTACTAACCATCTATTAATCTCCTTGACAAACACAGGGCCGTAATCAATTAGCTACAGAGGTGAAATTCTGAGCAAACGAACTGCACCGTGGGGTGGGGGTGGGAATTTCCCAGTGATTTTTTTTATAAAAAAATTTTTTTTTTTACTCACTGAATTCGTCTTCTCCAATGCATTGCTTTGCACGATTTAAATCAATGGGAATTTTGGGACTCTTTTATATCTCTCCTATACTGCAGCTGGTTTGCTCCAGAATTACACATCTTTTGCTTACTTGAATAAGAGGTGACGTGGCCATTTACACTCAACACAGTGGGTGAGAATCATATTTCCTCAATTATTTCACTCTATTTCCTAAAATGTTTTTGTACATAATAAATGGGTTTGCTACTACAAGCAAAAACAGGATTGAAAATTGTGAAAGAAATGTTCATATAATTTCTTTTGCGATTATATACAGCTTTTTCTGCTCACAGAACTGCTGTTCTTTATGTTGCTTACTAAATCCTGGTTATAGTTAATGGGTTGTACTTCATTGTGAGGTTCTGTATCTGAATGTGACAATAGTATCCAATACCATGGATATATATTGGGTAAGCGACAGATTTGAGTTAATCCTACTGTTACTGATGAAAATAGCACAGACAATCATTAAGTGCTGGACAGCAAGTCAGCCAAAACTAGCTGGACTCCTGCCTGGCCATCTGATTGGATAACAGGACAGCATGAGAAAACTTCCTGTCTGTTTATAGAGAGCAGGATACATAATATAAAGGGATGAAAGTAGGGGGAAAGGAATGAGATATAGGTAGGTATGTTTTCAATGAAAGAGATAACAAATAGAGGGATGCAGGCAGAAAGATTGTACACACACTGTTAATGGAGATATTCAATTGCCCTTCCAACAGAAAGCACAATGAACGTTAGGCAAAAGAACCTGGCGTTTGGCCAAATAGTCATCATGTGTTTTAAGTTCCCAAAACCTACGCTAAATAGCATGAAAAATGGGAACATCAAAGGAAAATGGCTAATGCTTTGTGCTTGACACACTGTCAAGCACAGAGCGTGAGCTCAACACATAGTTACCCTCCCAAACACTAACCCTACGCAACATGAAAGATAAACAATACTAGTCCTAACACTAACCTAACACCAAATTCAAATTGTACGGTGGAGTAGGATCCCTGAACACAAGGTAGGTGTGGAGCACCCCCTGAACAAAGGTCTTGACATCAGGGAAAAAGGCAATAATCTTCTGAAAAAGAAGAGAGCCAAGATCTGAATGTTGATAGTACTCAGACTGACATCCTTGTTGACACTTGAAGAAAAGCCAGTACCATAGATAGACTGAAAAGCCATGAGGGTCTGACCATATGCCTACAAAATCCCTGACTTTGTGCAAGTGTACCTAGAACTGATGCTGTTTTGAAGACAACGTGTGGTCACACCAAATATTGATTTGATTTAGATTTTTCTTCTATTCACTCACTATGCATTTTGTTAATTAATGAATATAAACATGTCTATTTTTGAAAGCATTCTTACTTTGCTGCTTTTTTTTTTTACACCTGCCTAAGACTTTTGCACAGTACTGTATATATCTCTAAAAAGTCACTTGTAGTTACAGACTCTGATCTAATGGCAAAATCACCCTGTTTAGGGAACACACATGTTCAAATGATCCACATATACCCCCACAGTTACGGGTAGACGTTTTACTCTTTGCTTAAATTGAAATAGCAGGAGTTTACCTTTAGATGTTCTCTTCAGTCATCGGTACCTGTTATCCCATTGCAACTTCACCCGTTAGATGCCTTACAGGACTTATATCTTAGGAAAATCTGATAACTCTTGGCATCTTAAATTGCATACGTCCACCTCTATATCTTACAGGACGTGTACCGCTCTAAACCAAAATATGTCTGTGATCTCTCAGTAATATGTGACTTACAAACTTTCTTTCAAAGGCATTTTCGAAGTCTATTCTCACTTCTTCCTCAGGGATATGATATTGTTTTCAAATAGTTATTATACTGTGCTGGCCTGACTGAAGTTGGGTTGAATGTCAATGGATGTTGGCCCATACCTCATGACTTAGACAGTAGCTTTGCTTTCCCTGCGAACTGCTTTAACATTCAATAATAAATAATTATGGCAATATAGTTTTGTTTCCATTTGCAATACAATTTGGACCAATGTTTCTCAGACTAGGTCTTCAAGTACTGTACCATAACAGTACATGTTTTAAGGATTTCCTTGAACGAGTACAAGTTAATGCTTCTTACCTTGTTCAGGCAGAGATATCCTTATTAACTATAATATTGGTGTTACTTGAGAACGGTGGTCAAGAATCAATGAAATAAACTATAAATCTGCACTATTTGTCTTCTACCTAGATACCTACATGTTAGGCCCTTGAGGATCAGAGGAGTGTATCAATGCATTGCTAAGCATTCAAGAGGCAAAAGAGCAATTTAATGTTTTTTAATGAAACTATTTATTACAGGGCTGTGAAGAAAGTGCACTCCCACTCCTGGAAGATTTCTCATTAAACAGTTATTACACTACAATCTTATTTTTTATATCAAGTGGTTTGGAAGAGTTCCAACTAGTGTACAAATTCTGGACTCTTCTTTTACAATTAAATTTATGGGAGACCGTGATCCATAGGCCCATAGTAAATGAAGCATAAATGCACCGCCTGGGGATCACAACAGAATACTACAGTTTAATGTTTAAAAAAAAAAAAAAAAAGTCTGAGCGGTTTTACATTTTCAATGAAAAGTCACTCAGCAGTGGGGCTATCCTTGCTTTACACATTCCTAAACATGTTTTTTCATAAAATGTTCTACTGCTCCTTTAGGCTAGAGCTATATGTTCTAAAAACATTGACTCCATTGTTAAGGATCCCATTCCTACTGAAGAACATACATCTCAAGGAAATCAATTGATGGGCAGAGATGTCTGGTTTCAGACTTACTAACTACGCCATTTCTACATCACATGATCTCATACTTTTTTTTTCTTATTCATCAAGCTAAGGAGAAGGAAAGGATTTCCCAACAGGCAGGGTAGGAAACTAGAGAGCATATTTTGCAAGGCACCTAAGCTGTGTTGGCCACACCCACTTTCTGAATTATGGATGCAGAGGGGACAATAAATAAAATTCCTAGTAATTTAATATGGCGTTTTTCCTGTAATGCTAACATTTAAGTGGTTAAACCCCATATGGTGTAGATTGTTTGTTCCAGAAATATAACTCTTTATCTTGATGAATATGGCCCTTTTACTCCAACTACCTCTGGTTAATTATGTTCTAGCACCAGGTCTTTCGTTTTGTTTTGAGTAACAATTCTTCACCAACTTCATCACCAAACTGACAGACCCAAACAAGAGACATTACAAACTAGTTCCCAGTGCCCCTTCTTCTAACTGATACACACTGAAGTATAGTGCAGTCCTGAAACAGAAGATCTGTTTTGCTCTGGATATTCAAATACTTCCTAGTAGTTGAAGAGCCCATTACACGTGCCACAGTGCCACTGCCAGCCGGTCGCAGGGCATTCATGCACAGTAGAGACTGCCCGCGCCACGGCTTATACAGAGCTGGACGCTCCTTCAGAGTATCCCGCTCTGTATCAGCCTCGTCAGGTGCAGTCTCTACTGCAAATTACTGCAGCACATGCAGCAGTCTCTACTGCGAATGACTGCGTTGTTACAAACTTTCTAGCAAATTATTATTTCCTGTTTTCTCCCATAAGAACTTACTTGGTTTGGCACTAACAACAATTTTTTCAGCTGCATGCAAAGAAGAAAACAGAGTCTGGTCACCCTGGTCCTCACTTTCGCCGTATTCGATAACGTCCACATGTCCCAGCGGTACACTCCATTTTAATAAATATCTTTGGCTTGTGGTTATCGTGCTGCTGCCTTCATTAGAGGATCTACAAGATATGTAACATAATTACTGACTCTCTATTACATCACATTTCAGGATTTTCTTAACCCAGGGTTATCCAAACTAAGGCCCTATGGCTATTTGTGGTCCTCAAACTCATCTGCAAATTTAACTAAACAGCTTAATCTGGCCCTGTGTGATACAGAATAATCATTCTTCTTATACCTTTAGGAATTACCCAAAAATGTAAAGCAGCGTATGGAAATTTTAGTATCATAATGTACTATACCTTTTTAGCAAAGTGAAATTTTGCACATAACAGCTAGTGTTCATTCCCATTTTGGGCCCTATTCCTCAAGCTGCAGTTCTGGAACTACCCAGCTGCACCACAGAGAAGGGAAATAACAATCAGCAGTTAATAAACCCATCTAAATCAATGTGGATCTGCCAGATTATTTGTCTCCTAATGTGCAGAGGAACTGCACCTCTTCACCATAATTAATAAGGCCCTTAGTGTCTGTTTTTTGTCTTTTACTGCTCTTTCACATGGGTGACAAAACTACAGCTGCTCCCAGCTACAGTTCTGTCATCCATGTTTTAAAGTCACTTTTCTCCTGTGCTCCACCACTGATCTGAATGCAGGATGGGGGTGTCTGACAGCCATCTCATGTATGCTCCAGGAAAATGATTGGTTTTAGTGGAGGTGGTGATGAGCATTGCAATCTCCAACATTACTTGTGTGAAAAGTCTGCAGTTGGCCACACAGGCCTCAGTGCACAGTCTGGAGGTGATCCCAAATGCCTTAATGCAGACCTTCCTTGTCGCATCTTTACTCCCTTATTGCATGAACACAGTAAAGATGTAGCTTGCTGGACTTTGATGCATTCACATCAGGTGATATTCACTTGTGTGAAAGGTCTCATCGACCGGCATTGTGCATATCACAATGGGCAATATCACCAGCAGAACATTGTTGTGCTGTGTCACCTATGTGAAAGGTGCCTAAAAGCTACCACATTACTGTTAACCATCTAGCCCCAACTCATGTGTTTTGTTCTCAGTCTGTAACTTGAGAAAAAAGATTGGGAACTCCTGCCTTAACCCCTTGTTTGCTAAAGATTTCTTCAAAGTATTTCTTTTCAATGTTCTGGAGTTGTCTCCAGAACTGAAGAGATTAAGATAAAACATTGCATTAACCCTTTGAGTGTCCGAGGGGTACGGAAAGCATTGATTTGCATTGCATTCTGTATACCCCTCTGGCACTCAGGGTTAAAGTAAACCACAATAAATGACAAGTATGCCACAAGAAACCAATGACAGCAACAACTGCAGAAAACACTGGAGTAATTATATTGAATCTCTTATAAATACATAGAAAGTATTATACAGATATTAGGACATTCTGTGAACCAACTGCACCATAGGGGATAAAATAAAAATAATGAAAATTAAAAGTTCCGTATATGTGTTTATAAATTAGTATTTGTAAAAAAAAAAAAAAAATTACTTTGGTCTTGCTCTAAATAATGTATTCAGTTACATCAAGAAGTGTCAATAGGTCATGAAATTCTTGGTAATGCCCCGCCCACCAGCCACACCCCCAGCATCACTACCTAAAACACAAGTGTCCCTCTTTGGCCATTTGAAATGTTAGGAGGTATGTAATGGACCTTATGAATAAGGGCAAAGTGGATTATTTATAGGGAAAACAAGCTGCACTACAGGTGACAAATACACAATTATTTCAATTGGGCATTTAACCCCTTGAATGCTAGAGAGGTTTCCAATGCATTGCTTTTTGTATTTAGAGGGTTAAATGGTTGAATTAATTAAAATAATGAGATGCTTTATTTGCCCTCTGTGGTGCAATTGGTTTGCCCCAAAATTCCTCTACTTATTCCTAATGCAAATTTGTCTTAAATACAAAACAAAGAAGTAAATGTCCCCCACTGTGAAAATTCCTTCCACTAAAGATGAACTAATCACCAGCTGCTATTGACTGTCCTCCCAGTTAGTTCATGTTTTTTCAACCTGTACAGGAACTGGGTTGGGCAGTGCTCACCAACTAATTATATAGTCCATGTAAATCCAAGTGCAAAAATCTATACGGTCAAGTTTCTTATATATAACAACACATTAAACAGAATACAGAAAAGATGGCAGCTTCTAACAATGACCATTAAACTTGCTATTCTAATAATGACCGTTAAACTTGCCATTCTTTGTAATGCATGTCCCATTGACGCTGGATTCATTCCCAAAAAAAAAAAAAAAAAAAAAAAATCTCCAGTTTGTGGATTAAAGACGAAACTCTGCCATCTGGTGGTCAGTTTAATTACAATAAAATATTTACATCCAAAGTTCTTATGATGAACATTAAATATGGAAAGCTTACCTAGCATTTGCTGTGGCACACATCAATACATCATTCAGCATGAAGAGCCGTCTCTGCTTGGTTTTGACAATTTCACCTTTTTCGTTGTAAACGGTTTCTACCATATCATCTGATCGAATTAGATATCTGCTTCCATTACTGAGAAGCTGAATATTTAAGCACATATTAGTTTGTCTCTTTATTATTACTAAAAAAACAAAGGCCAATTTTTTTTTTTGTTACCAAAGTTGCAGCAACTTATAATAAACTTCTTTTGTCATTCAGTTTTAAAATGTATAAAGTACATTTAAATCTTTGAGTGCCAGTGTGGTTATACAAGGAGTTTTAAAAAAAAATCATATTTTAGGTAGCATACATAGCTTTTATTGTCAGTGGTATAAATTAAGACTGACCTTATTTAGATACCTTTCATTCATAGCCTTTGCTATTTGTTTAATTTCACAGCGTTGATCTGCATCTCGTTTCCTTTCATTAAGTTTATCGGCTAAGGTTTCAAGCTCTGTAAGAGCCATCTGTAGAGGAAGTCGGTCAGGGTGTCCTTTGGTGGTGTTTTTTAACATGTCCTGCAAAGCAAAAGGCAAAATATCAGAATAAGTATGTTCTGAGTTTGAGACTCCCAGATGAAAGTAAGCTGTTCATATCCTCTTCTCCATACCCTCCCTAGTTTGCAGGTCTCTCTGCTTCCAGCTCATTAAATTAAGATTCTAGAGATCAGTGAGTCTTATCTACATGATTCCTGCATTCCACATTGGATGAAAGAGAAAACAGGCAAGATGTCTGTGCTTCCTGCTACTGTCAGCCTGCGAATAAGTTGAAAATCTTTTAAACCAGGTAATATTTCTGGCGACTAGCGCTACTAAGCAGCTAGTCGCAAGATGAAGACTTAATTAAGATACAGTTTTTGCGGGGTGGTAGTTCCCCTTTAAAGAGATAGTAATACCTCAATTAAACTTTAGGTCCGAGTATTACTTACATTTTTTAACACGTTGCTCTGTATATAGTTACTTACAGATTTGTAGTTGAAATGCTATTCAAGAGGAAAAGATCCTCCTCCCACCACTTTTGGCTGTCTCCCTTTATATCTGTAAGCCAGTCTTGGGACCGGACGGATGCAGCGAGGGACAATCTTCACTCAGTAAGTATAAGGAAAACCCCGACCCCCTTGACGAAGGAGGCCAGGATTTTCATTTTGGTTACTAAAGATTGTCATTCGCCGCTCTCCATCGAGACTAGACAGAGACACAGCAGGACAAAGGGAAAGGGGCAGGATGGGGATTCTTTCATCTTGAATAGTGTTTGAACTACAAATCTGTAAGTAACTATATATACAGGGGCCCTGGCGAGTAGAAATTCAGCCCTGGTGGGTATGTTTTGGCTTGCAGTGGTGAGTAATTTTTCAGGTCTGGCTAGTAGCAAAGGACTTAAAATTATAAGCCCATATATATATATATATATATATATATATATATATATATATATATATATATATATATATATAGCTCAATATGTTAAAAAAATGTAAATATTACTCGGAGCGAAAGTTAATTGAGGTATTACTATCCTTTTAATGTACAATGAGAAAATAGCCTCTGGATAAAGCTGTTTATAAGGATTTTTAATCTTACAGTTGGAAAATTCCTCTAGCAGGTGTGTAAGTAAGTTTTTTGCATGACAAAACATGGATTGTTTATACTATGGTTATTGATTTTTCAGTTAATTATACAATGATCCCATTGAATGTAGATTGTTCACTTAAAGGAGAAGTAATGTTTTTAGGAAAACTATATATTGTAGGGTGTTTTCTGTTGAGTAAAATAGGGCTAATCCTACTGCTGTGCGATGTATATTTCCAGAGTTATTACGGTTTAAACCTGTGGCTTTTTTTTTTTTTACATTTGCAGTTCCCTCTAGTGGTCAAATTCCAATTAGTTATTCTGTTACATTCTAATGGAGATGAACATCAGTGACAGATAGTTCTCCATGGAATGTGATAGAAACTGGCAGGGCACTTCCTTTCAGTTAGACCAATCAGGAAGTAAACACAGTAAATTCACTTCCTGATTATTTGAACTTTTATATCATTTTAATAAAATAACTGACAGCAGTGAGAGTATCCCTGTTTTACTAAGCAGGAAAAGCTATATAACATATAGGTTTTAATTGAAAAAGCTTACTGCTCCTTTAATGTCAGTTATCTTTGGACATAACAGACTGATTTGAGCTGTAAGGAAAAAACTGATCAATAAAATAAAATTGCTAATCGAGAAGAAATTATTTACCTGAAGCAAAAGAATAAACTGTGGAAAGCGCTGGATGGGTTTCATCATCAGACCGTACAGTGTAATTCGGTCAGGGACGGATTCCTGGCACTGCTGTAACACAAGATCAAATGCTGTCAGGGTTACATATATAAACTAGCAATACTGGCACAGCGTTGCACGTGTGCTTAATAAAAGACTGCTTTAATGACTAGCTTGTTACATTTTAATGCTTAGCTGTGCAACGCATTGCAAAGCACTGCATTACACAACACTCCATCAGTGAACGTGTGTGTGTGTAAGCATGTGTATGAATGTGTGCGTGTGTTTGAGAGACAGCGTTCCTAAATTCCCATGCACTTGAATAAAATTTTTCAAACCCCTTCAATGCTAGAGGTTACATAGTTACATAGTTACATAGTAATTTAGGTTGAAAAAAGACTTGCGTCCATCCAGTTCAACCCTTTTCCTATTCCTGTTTACCATCGCTGACCCAAAAGAAGGCATCCGACTCCAAATGGCAATCAGATTTCTCCCTGGATCAACAAGCCCTAACTAAATATTAATCCCAATACTAACGTGCATAGCCCTCTATATTATGCTCTTTTAAATAAGTATCCAGGCCCCTTTTAAAAGCATCTAATGTATTTGATAGCACCACCTCCTCCGGAAGTGCATTCCATACCTTTATTGTCCTTACTGTAAAGAAACCCTTCCGCTGTTGTAGACTAAATCTCCTTTCCTCAAGTCTAAGCGGGTGGCCCCGCAATGCAATGCACTGGAGACCCCTCTAGCATTCAAGGCATTAAAAGCACAATTTAATTTTAATAGCAATTTTTATTTGTCCCCTATGGAACAGTTTGTTTACCCCAGAATAACTCAAATTTGCTTTTATAAATGCACAAAAGAGGAATTCTGGAGCAAACCAAGCGCATCACAGGGGGAGAAGTAAAAATAAGCCAAACAACAGTTGGATTTACATGGGCACTTGCAATGCGTTGGAGACCTGTAGCATTCAAGGTGTTAAAAATGCCATTTACATTGATGGGAATTTTTGTTCCCTGTAGCTTATACGTTTGTGCATAAGGTTCACTGGGACTTAATGAGGAAGCAACAAGTGAAGAACTGTTAAACAAACCAATTGCACCACAGGGGGCTTATATAAAAAAAATTATCTAAAATTGGGGTTTTAACCTGTTGAATGCTAGAGAGGTTTCAATTTGAAGCAATGCTTTAGAGTTCTTTCTAGCATTCAAGGGGTTAAAGGTCCTGTTAATAAATGTGAATTGTCAATCATCTCCCTATGTTGCAGTTGATTTGCCCCAGATTTGCTCCTGAATACAGGTTTGAGCATATAATAAATTGAGGTTTAGGCCTACCAATACACCTAAGGATGACTACACACAGACAGGCTATTGAGAAATATGATAAAGGAAGGAGAACTAAGCCTTTCCAACTCAGTTTCGTTTAGGCCTAGTTCACATGGGTGTATATATATTTTATCACCAAGTTAACTACTCCAATATATAACAATTGGCTATCTACTGGGTTGTTCACACTGGTAATTTTGCCATGCCTGATGATGCCTGGAGCTTTCCTGCATTCAACACAGACGTTTCAGCAGAGCTTGTTCTGTGGTCTATGGGACAACTTCACAGATTTTTCATGGGGTAATTGAACTTTTATTACTCAGGTAAATCTATTAATTTCAATCAACAACAGCTCATGAAGCATCAGTCAGTTATGTATGAATAACCCCAACCTGGGCCAGCCACTAAGCATGTCTCTACTGTGGGTGGCTTATACAGCACTACAATTCAGGACCATTAAAGGCCCTCATAAAAACTAAGTTGAGTGATGGGGGCATAAATCTGGAACCACTCCTACGTGGGAAATGATTTTCTGAGCCAGTGTTGGCTTTCTGGTCTACAATATCAGCTACATAAAAGTAAAAATAAATAAACTGTACATTCCTTCATAGCCACCACTAACTGTATAACTTCAGAAGGTGTTTTCAGGGGTCAAGATTGCATCCAATTTTAAAGGTCCAGCCTCAATCTCCCTGCACTTTATGTTTTCTTTCAGATCAGAGAGCGAGTGAGAGGGAGGGAGAGTTATTTTGGCTGGAACAGATGTGGAAACCACAGAGAGCAATAATAAAGGAGGTGCAATTCTCTCTTATCCTGCAGTACTAGATTGTCACAGCCACTACCACATAAGTATGTTTATTTTATACTGAAGGTTTGGATTTTCAACACAAAATTAATGTACTTACTTTTAAGAATTCAAGAAAAGCTGGTTTTGTGACACACGCTTTCCTAAGAACTGCAACAGCTGTGCTGAAATTGTTCACATATTCACTATATGCATCAAGTACCATTGATTTTGAAAACTGGAAAAAAACAATTTTACAGATAATTATTAATAGGTAATATGGCTAGATGTTTTGAAATATAGTGAAAAAAGATTTGTACAAAACAGTCTGAATTAATGGCTAAAATCATGAAAATCAGTACAGTACATAAACTCCTAGACCCTAACTCACCACTGCCACCAGTTATTTGTTGTCAGTACATAAGCCCACCATCACCAGGAACAGCATTTTTTTCAAGGTTTACCTTGCCGTAGGGTCTGCTATAAGTGCTAACAATTTTTCAAGGCTTACCTTGCAGTAAGTCTCAGCCTGCTAACAATTTTTTCATGGCTTATCTCGCTGTAGGCCTTAGCCTGCTAACAATGTATTACATTTTTCTGCAAGTGTGTAACCCCTTATCCCATCACCACCTTAAAACAGAGACTGCTAGTAACGTTTCCAAGGATTACCTTGCCTTAAGTCTCAGCTTGCTAACAATTTTTTTGAAGACTTATGATACTACAGGACTAAGTCTGCTAACTTTTTTCAAAGCTTAGCATGCTGTAGGCCTCAGCATTGGTGCCAGGAATCATAGGTGGAAATTGTCAAGTTCTCTCAGGAATTTCATTGGTGGCAGCAAAAAGGATTTTTTTTATCAGTGGAAAGTTTTGCTTAATAAGAGAGAAATTGTGTTTTTTCTACAAATATTCCCATAAAAATAAAACAGGTCTAGGTATAGTTTCCCTTTAACAGTAAGACAGGCACATGCAAGACCATTTAGGGTACAATAAACAAAGAAGATTTTATCTTCAATACAAAACTGCACAAACATCTTGAGGCCCAAACCTTTTATCACCAACTTTTGATGTGCAGCAAAATCAGTTATTGCTCTTTAGAAAACATACACAGGACTTGTCCAAAATGGCACTGAAATATAATCAACACAACAAAACCGAGAACAGCATGAGTATGCATATTGTAGGATTTCAAATTGCTTCATTTTGGCAGTCCTCGGAAAATGCCCATTGGCTTCAAAAAGCTCCATGTCTGCAATTACCAATTAGTACATAAACTTCCACTTCAAAAATTCTCTTAATTACATTAATTAAGAATTGCCTTTTAAAAATTGTCCATTACAGTACAGCATTTATGCCAGGGTGGCAAACTAATTTGGAGGGACATCATTTGAGGAAAACTGAACAACACAGCTAAATCAGATTTGTCATTAATTGGACTTAAAAATTAATAGAATTCAAGCCATTCTAATTATCATTGGTTTAAAGTGACAGTAATGTTTCATAAAAAAAAGCAGCTCTGATTCATCTTCATAGTATTTGGGCCATGGAGAGTGTTATTTCCATACTGTCAGAGTTGTAGTTCAAGAGTAATTGAATGATAAAGTATCCCTCTCCCACCCCTTTTACCTAGTGTAAGCCACCTTGCCTCAGACCAGACAGCTCACATAAAGGAACAATCTTCTTAATGTCAGCATAAGGAAAACCCTGAAACCTTGACAGGTATTTCCCTTATGCTAATTGAAGATTGTCTCTCTCTGCGATCTGTCCGGACAGTCTTGCTGCTCTGAGGTGAGAAGTGTTATATCAGTAAAAGGGGTGGGAATGGGATACTTTATCATTCAATTACTCTTGACCTACAACACTGACAGTATTAAAATAACACTCTCCATGGCCCAAATAAGATTAATTGGAGCTGCTTTTATTGTGAAACATTACTATACCTTTCAATAAATAAATAAATAAATAAATAAATAAATATATTTGTTAAAGGGACAGTAATGTCCCAGAAAAAATAATTATAATTTTGTAGTGATTAACAAGTTGAACTAAATGCAAAAAACCCTATCTCTCAAACTGCTATGGTTTAAGAAATATAAGCATTGAAAGTTCCCCCCTCCTCCCTCCCTCCCCTTTCCCTGACGTCAGCGCTGTGCCGACTGCAGGGGAATCCTGTCCGGGGACAAACTGGCGGCTCTGCAGCAGAGCCGCAATCTCGTTATTTAAAAAGAATGACTTAATTGGAAAGGTCTACAAATTGTGCCTGGTTTGCAAGCACACTTTGCAGATTCCAATGAAGTAATTTGTTTTAAATAACATGATTGCGACTCTGCTAAAGAGCCTCCGTGTGTCGCCCGACACGGATCTCTTGCTGTCAGCTTTACCGCTGACAGCAGGAAACGTCAAACTTTCAATGCTTATATCTCTCAAACCATAGCGGTTTGAGAAATAGGGTTTTCTGCATTTAGTTGAACTTTTTAATCACTACAAAATTATAAATATTTTTTCTGGGACATTACCGTCCCTTTAAGTGCATAGGCCCTAAAATATGGGTTAAAAGTATATGTAGGCAACTACATCTGACAAGCTCCTAATAAGAGAAGTGCAATATTTGCACAATTAACCATTTGAGTGCCAGAGAGATATCCAAAACATTGTAATGCAACGAGTTGAATACCTCCTCTGGCAATCAGAGTTACGGCTCTATGAGCTGAAAAATGGCTTCTAATTATACAGCAAGTATTTTTGTTTAGTTTCTTTTTAAATCTTGATAACAGATGTAACCACACTGTAACCTACAACCTCTTTTCGCATTATGGTGCATTTTACAATTTTTGTACACAAGAAAATGTAAAAAAAAAATTGACAAAAAGCACATAATATTTAAAAGGAAATGTACCCTTTTCATATTTTGGTGATATAGCCTATTAATCCCCTGAGGACCACTGGGTGGATATTGGAGGGACTTGAATTAAAATAATTTTTGAATTAGTACAAACCTTGCTCTGAAGCTTCATCAACAGTGCAGATGTAAAGGGATAATAACACTTTGATTTAAAAATGTCTAATATTGTAGCTATTAACTACATAAGTAGAATAAGCTACTTCCCATTTCTCAAAACATTATAGTTTTTGCATTCGTAGCATTTAAAGTTCCCCCCTCCCTCCCCTTTCTCATATGTCACCGCTCTAGCTGACAGAGGCAGATCCTGGTCCCGGGACCGTCGGAGAACAGAAATACTTCATTGCAATGGTCTACAAACCAGGCACACTTTGTAGACTGTTACAATTAAGTATTTCTTCATAAATGTCGGAATGTCGGAATACTGCAGTCATCTGTACCCCCCAGGCCAATGGAGAGAATAAGAGCTATACATTAGTGTATGGGAATGGGACAGAATGGGACATACTGGGTTACTCAACAGTCTGTCTTCAGAATCTCATATCAAAAGGGCAGAATCTCCAGGAGACTCAGCCATGAGGAACACAGTTATCACAAAGTCAATCTCCACTGGGGAAAAAAGACCACAAAGCACCTGTGAACTGGGCAATCCAACTCAAGGGAAGCCAGTGATGGAAGCCTGCCTAATAGGGAATTACACAGCCCCATATCTAAGGAAGGCCAAAAAAACTAATAGAAGTTCCACTGTACCCCCATCTTCTTGAACGCAGAGCACATAAATCTGGAGGCAGAGGGTTGAGTTGGAGGGATGAGGAGGTAGTCTCCAACCCAAAGACCTTGTCTTTATGAAGTGCCCTGCCCTCCTGTAGGAGGGAGCTCAGTTCCTATGACTCCTGTGTTTCATATTGGACGTAAAAGAAATAAAGGTAAACGTCTCAAACTATTATTTTAAATAAAACAGTGGCTAATATAACATATAGATGCTTCGGAAAGCTCTTTGAAATGAACTACAGAAGGGTCAAGAATAAGGAAGAGTTACAGGTTAATTTCTACTGTACCCAGATTGTACATAGCTTGCATCCGGACTCAGTGGAATGACATAGCCCAAAACTCCCTCTTACTCTATCACTGCCCGCTGCTTGGTACACAGTGCAAAAAGGCCATTTAAACGTGCAAAACTCTCTTTATATAGGAGAACACAGACCTAATGAGTTTATAAAAACAGGTTTATGAGCCAAATGCTTTTATATACTCAGTGGGGCTGATGTACTAAGAAAAATTAAATCAATAGTGTGGTTTACTGGAATTGAAAGGGTAGTTGTCACATCCAGAGATGGTAATGTTCTTCCTGCATCTGGATTTGTCAGCAAGCCTTGTATCACTACTCGTAGTACATGGTGGAAAACAAAACAGGGAGAGAATACCCCAAAATGCTAATACATTCCTCAATGCCATCTCCTTGGGGAAAGCAGGGTAAGAAGGAGAATTTCTGGTATACCTTGCTTAATAAACAGGAGTTAGACGGATGCAGCACATTAAAAATAAATAAATAAATAAATCAGTTTCTGTGCCTTTTTTGTGTGGAATCATATTTGTACTTTGCCCCCATTGTGTGTATTACAGCTAATAATTATTGATGCAATCTGCATAGTCCCTGGAAATGCTAAAGGCTGGATGAGGATGACGTAGTTGAAATCCAACAATAGCTAGGGGCCTAGGCTGACCTCCACTGTGCTCTTTGAGTAACAGACATAACTGCCACTCAAAGGTTTAACCCTTTGAGTGCCAGAGGGGTACACAACGAATTGCTCTGCAATGCGTTGCATACCCCTCTGGCACTCAAAGGGTTAAAGGGTAATTATTGAAAGCTTTTAAAAAATTATGATAAACTTAACACTGCTGCGATGTACCTTTTATATATATACAAATAAGGTTATGGTTATAAGAGTGTGTTTACTTACTGATGCAACAAACACATCTCCAATCATTTCTGTAGAGTCCCAGTCTGACACACGGCTGGCTAGAGCAATCTGGAACAGCGAATGACACTGGAGAATTTCCTTTATTCGGTAAAAGACTATCTTTAGCTTCCTTTCGCTTAATAACCTTGGCTCCATATCACACAGAGGTTTCTCATATTGCTGCAATAATAAAAATGATCCATTAACGACTGTAGCTATTGCTTTTATTGTACCACAAATTCTAGGATTACAGGAGTTACATCAAAAGGGAAAATTGTAATTGTTTTTCTCTTATAGTGCATATGGGGATTCTGCAGAAAATCACTGTGTACTGTGCACAGCATGAAATGAAAGGAACAAAACAACATCATTTGTTATACATCTAATGATATCACCCAATAGATACACAGCTACATACAGAACCACACTGGAATTGCACAGTATACAAGGTAAAACATTCATACATGTATTGTAACATTGCAGAGAACAAAACGGTACAGGTAATGTAATGTGTTAACTCTTTGGGTGCCAGAGGGGAGTCTAATGCATACTTGTTGCACATCCTTCTTGCAAATAAAAGGGGTTAAAATGATCATGAACCTGCCACCCTAAAATATTTTTCAGTAATTTTAAAGAGGAACTACCACCCCTGAATAAATTTGTCCCAAAGAAATACCCATCTGGTGACTAGCTTCTCAATAGCGCTGGTCACCAGGATTATAGCCTGGTTATTGAGAATTGTACTCTACTCCCAGACTGACAGCCAGGAAACAGCACAGACATCTATGGGAATAAGTCTTTTTCACCCTAGTGACAAGTATGTTTTAGAACTTTTGTTGCAGTTAACATTCTAATGTGATTAGTTTGTAGATATCCTCTAACATGACCAAAACACTTTACCCATGATGCCACTGTCCTGAGGCTCGATTCTATTAGGACCATTAGAAAAATAAAAATGGCAGTAGTTTCAAGTCACAGCATGGTATTTTATTACTTGTGCTGTGACCAACTACTGTCAGTTAAAAATGCAGGATGCTCACTAGATTAGCTCCCATAGACATCAATGGAACAGCACATACCATTTGAGATATTATTGTCTGTGGTGGCTGCTAACACACATTAAGGGTATGCATTTCCTGTTATTAATTATGTGCCTGCTAAACATAGCCGTTGAATACCCAACACACTACACGAGCCAGAGTAAGCAGACAATGAACAAGTATTTATATGGCTTTTATATGGCCACGTAACGTCACACCACCATCTAGAAAATGCTTGAATGGATGGAGGGGTGACATGTGCATGAGTCACCCTTCCAGCTAGATGCTGATTGGATGGGAGATAAGGTTACACTACAGCATGTTCTGGGTCCTATGTAACCCCATGTCCCAGCCAATGGGAGTGTGGGAAAGAATTTGAACAGGTATTGGCCATACAAAACCCAGTCCCTGTTCATTTTTTGCTCACTGTGGCCTGGGCTCGACCCTTGTAGAATCGAGCCCCTGGAGTGTATTTTTTTTATGTTCCTCTAGAAGATGCTTGTGATTCTAGGCTTAGTATTAACTCAACTCTAAAATACCAAAATTCATGTTTTTATGCCTATATCTTTCTATAGAAATTAACAATAGAAAAAAACAACTTTTTTTTACTTTATTTTATTTTGCACCATTCTCCATTTCACTCACAAAATAATTAATGTAATCCTACATGCTATATATATCTTTTTAAAAGTGCACAACATTCCAACTTAAGGGACTGGACATTTGTATTTCTACCCCACGCCTGATTTGTTAAGAAAACTCCAGAAAAATCAGTGTTTTTTCTTCATATTTTCACTCTTTCAAATATACTGAAATTCATGAAAAAATTTTATTTCATTTTAGATTAGGTAGCTAGAGGCCTGCCAAGTTAAATGGAACCCCACTGGTTTGCAATTACATATCATAGAGGATACAAGGACCACAAAACTGTAAAGACAACATCTATCAGTTTTCTTCCTTTTGGATTTTCATATGGCATACCAAACTTTAAATGTTTGTAACAGCTACAGACAAGAAGAAAAGGTAGACAAGGCATATCCTTTTTGGAAAGAAGATAACCCACTGCATAAAATGTCGGGTCACTTACCTTTCCAAACCTACTCCACTGAGCACACATGTTTCCAGAAGATGATGCTAAAGGAAGTAATAGGTGGGTTTTTTTGTTTGCTTTATTTTTTAAATTTTTTTCTGCCCCTTCAAAGATACTGAAATAATTGAAAACTGTAATTTCTTACTCTATACATTAGCAGTTTCTCTCCCCAAAAAGAAATGGCACCCCATTACTAAGTGCTGACATAGCTTAAGATGTGCCAGAAGCACAAAACTACCCATAACAAAATCTGTTGTTCTTACATTTAAAAAATATATTCAGCCTGTACTAAAATAGCTCTAACAACTACAGTTACAAAGAAATGGCAGAGAAGGCAGACCATTTTGGAAAGATGACAACCTACTGTAATTGTAGGGGTAATTTGCTTTTTCTATTCCTGCATCGCTGTGCACAAATGTTTCCAGAATGTGGCAATATGGGAAATTAGGCTTTTATTCACATTTTGTCACTTCAAAAAAAAACTTTGGAATTTCCCTACTATACTCAGAACCTACCAAAGGGCTCTCCTCAACCTGTTCACTAAACAATGATAGCATGTTGGCTGATCACCCAGTAGGCACACTATTAATCTTTTCATTGCCAGTGGGGTAAGTAATGCATTGTGAAGCCCCCCCCAAACCTCCTTATACTCACACTCTAATGCGTCTGTTTCTGTTGGTTATCTGAGATCACCAAACAAGGTACAAGTTGAACACTACTCTTGTTTGAAAGAGGGGATTCACTTGTTTCAAACAAGAGTAGTTCCAAATTTATAGGTACAAGAAAGGCTGAGATCTGAGCTCTTTTCCTTCTTCAGTCCCCCTTGAATCAGCTTTTTTAACTTTATGCAAGCCTCAATTGTACCCTTGCTTGAAAGAGGGAACTCAAATTCAAGGAAGTGGGGCTCAGTTATGGGTTCTTACAGAGTCTGCCCCCTCCTCTATTCCATTCCATACCTTTCCCTGGTGGTCGGTGGACTCACTGTAGCATAAATGACATCCCTCTCATGCATGATGATGTAATTTTTGCTTACTGATACCCCCAATGGAGGTTGTCTGTCAGGGAAGGAAGTCTTCTGGTTAGGTAAGTGTCAGTCCCCAGCAGTAACCCCTCCACTGCTACAGTGTAAAAAGTGTGTGGCTGAAGACATCATCGGCGATCTCAGAGTACCTGCTGAGTACATCTACAGCCATATGCTTAACAGTGAACTGGTTAAGCATGTTGTTGCTTCTGTGTTAAATGAATGGATGCCCTGGGTTCATACCCATAATGGCAGGGGTAGCGAAAGCCACTTATCTTCCATGAAAATATGTAAAGCTTGGGAGTAACCTGAGTATCACGGTGCCCGTGATTGCTGCAGTTCCTTGTCTGTCACCAGTAGGGGGCTTCTATTGGCTGTCTGCAGATAGCCCGCCTCTTATTGCCTATTTAAACCTGGATTGGGCACCCTTTGAGTGCCCTTTCGTGTTGTTTCTGACCTTCTTGCTATCACTATGCTAGTGATAGCTGGGCCTCTGTTCCAGTGTTCCTGAGTTCCTGATCTCATGTGTTCCTGAGTTCCTGATCTCATGTGTTCCTGAGTTCCTGATCTCTACTGTTCCAGTGTTTCCTGCATGCTGAAGTACTTCCAGTCCTGGTTCCGGCCTAGTCTCTGGTGTTGCAGTTCCTGCTGAACTTCTTCTCTGCTGTTTCCTGACCTGACTGATCGTTGCTGGTTCCTGTCATCGCATCTCCTGTCTCCTGGCGACCTCCTGCCTGGTTGCATCGGCGACTCGCTTGTTACACCAGTATGCGGACGCTGGTTTGCTCCTAAGCCTTGCGGCTATACAAACTTGCTTGTTACACCAATGTGCGGTCACTGGTTTGCTCCAAAGCCTATCGGCTATACAATCCTGTGTTAGTCCCAGCGTGCGGACGCTGGTTTGCTCCAAAGCCTTGCGGCTATACAAATTCGCTTGTTACACCAGTGTGCGGTCACTGGTTTGCTCCAAAGCCTATCGGCTGTACTATCCTGTGTTGGTCCCAGCGTGCGGACGCTGGTTTGCTCCAAAGCCTTGCGGCTATACAAACTCGCTTGTTACACCAGTGTGCGGTCACTGGTTTGCTCCTAAGCCTATCAGCTATACAATTCTGTGTTAGTCCCAGCGTGCGGACGCTGGTTTGCTCCAAAGCCTTGCGGCTATACAAACTCACTTGTTACACCAGTATGCGGATGCTGGTTTGCTCCTAAGCCTTACGGCTATACTAACTCGCTTGTTACACCAGTGTGCGGTCACTGGTTTGCTCCTAAGCCTATCGGCTATACTATTCAGTGTTGGTCCCAGCTGGTTTGCTCCAAAGCCTTGCGGCTTTACGATTCCCCTGTTAGTCTCAGTATGTGTACACTGGGTTGCTTACGATCCTGTCAATTTGCCATTACCATCTGACTGCTGCTACTTTCTCAGGGTTGCCCTGCCCGGTATTGGTAAGGCCGGTAGAACCTTTTGCTACATTCCATCTGAGGTTGCCTTACCCGGTATTGGCAGGGCCGGTAGAGCCTACATTATGAATCTATTGAGGCTGCCTTGCCCGGTAAATTGGTAAGGCCGGTAGAACCGTTATGCGATTCCATCTGCAGGTTGCCTTACCCGGTATTGGCAAGGCCGGTAGAGCCTAACATTCTATTACTTCAGACTGTCCTGTCCGGTATATTGACAGGACCGGTAGAGTCTGCCTTCTGTCTTGTTATATTCTGAATATATCTGTATGTATGTGATTGCCATCCTACGTTATCAATTTATTATTTCAATAAAATTGAATTTTACCTAAAACTTGTGTCTGAGAGTCATAATAAACTGTGACACTGAGACAGCAGAGCACTGTTGCCCACAGTAGCATGGCTAATCACCTTCTCCAATTCTGGGCAAAAAACAACTTGCCCATGAAAGATAAAATCTAGACACTTCTGCCAACCATATTTATAGGTATACGGTACATTGTGGAACAACAGAGAGGGCTAAGGACTTCCCAATGAGCCTTGCAGAATCAGTTGAAGCTTCAGTAAGATACACATTTGCCTTAATGATCTTGGAAACAGCAAGAACAATGTTTTCTTCCGACTGTCTGCATGGACTGCTCCCAACAGTTGCTCTCCCCAAACAGCCACGGTCCTAGTATCCCAAGCAGTAGCGAAGGCCGGGAGGAAAGTAGCTCCAGATGCCAGAAAATTCAAGTTAAGAAGGGAATATAGGCTTTTATCTGCCTGGTCTTTAAGTAATGCTGCATCTTCTAGTGGCAATGATGTAAGCTTAGAAAGGAGAGAAATAGGAAAGTCAACTGCTGGGGGTGGGTGGTAGCCCATTGTTGTAGTACAGTAGGAGAGAAGGGATCTAAGAGAGAAATCACTTGGAAATAGTTTCTTATCAGGTGAATTCCAAGGACTGATGAGGAAGGAAAAGCATAGCATCCCTCTTGAACCGCTTAAAGCTATTTGGGGATGAAGAACTCAAGTCAGATGCCTCAGAGACCTTAAAGGGATAGTAATGTTTCATAATAAAAGCAGCTCTAATTAATCATCATAGTATTTGGACTTTGGAGAGTGTTCTTTCAATACTGTTAGAGTTATAGTTCAAGAGTAATTCAATGACAAAATGTCCCCCTCCTGCCCCTTTTACTGATGTAACACTGTTCAGCCAGATCAGAAGGGAGGTGCCCAGGTAGACTGCAGAGAGGGACAATCTTCAATTAAGATAAGGGAAAAAGCTGAAAAGCTTGTCAAGGGGTTCAGGGCTTTTATTGTTCTGATAGGAAGAATATTGTCACTTGCTGTTATCTGTCTGGTCTATGGACTGCATTCCACATCTCAGAAGAGATTGCTTACACTAGGTAAAAGGGGCTGGAGGGGAAAACTTTGCTTGTGAATATCTCTGAAACCATAAAGGTTTCAGAGATAAGACTTACATCATTCTTTGTGTTTTTGTAATGCCTACAAAATAAAATAAAGATAAAACGAAGTATTACTATCCCTTTAAGGGTCTCCAAAACTGCCCTAATAGACCTTCGATAGGTGATCCAGAGTCTTAGTCAAATAAATCCCCAGGAATTAATAAGGAATCAAAATAGTCCTAATCAGTTTCCCCTTCCTCACCAGAAGACTCCTCCTCTTCCAGGAGAGCCCCCCCCCCTACAAATGACAATGTCTTTTTTTTTTTTGGGGGGGGGGGTGGCAGTCCTGGCTCAATGACTCAAGGACCCCCTAAATAGAGGAAAGAATATTAATTATAGTAAAAATAAGGGCTTTAACCCATGCAGTCTCATGTTCAAGATAGGAGGGGCCCGGAACAAGAGGGACATAATGCACCAGTAAAGTCCCCAGGAATCTGACACAAGTAGCAAAGGGTTATTGAGGAAACCCCATTAGTTCTGGTGGTCTCAGACTTGCCCATGTCACCCTTTTAACATATATGTTCCTGGTGAGCAAAAAATAACATTTATTAATAGTGCTCCAATAGGTACATGTGTATGTAATCAGAAGAGCAGCAAGGACTACATCTTGGCTACATATACAAAGTAAACAAAAGGAAAGTCTGCGCATCAGATCCTGACCTTTACAAATACATAACCTGTGACGTAATATAAATAGTGATAGCTCCCTAAAATCAGGTGATAGCTGAACAGGTAAGGTATAAATACCTCACAGGGGTTTTGTTCACAGTAGCGGTAAGGTGATATTACAGTTTTTTAATTGCATTATACTAAACACATGTTCACAGATTTGCAGCAGATAGGGATTTGCCTAAATCTGGGGTGCCTTGATGGGGCAGGCAAACTTTTTATGCTTTTGGCCAAAAATATATTACTAAACCCCACTGTTTTTTATTTATAGTAAGTCACAGGTTATTTATTTGTATATGTCAGTATCTGATGCACAGACTTTTCTTTTATTTACCAAGTCTCCCTTTTGCTCAGACATAGACAGGAGATGCTTAAAGACAGAATACAGAATAGAAAATAAGGAAAAAATACTTATCTGCCGTTAAGAAGCTAAAGACAGGATGCAAGGAGGGTGATTCAGTCCACATAATAAACAGATGAAAAGCAGGTGCCTCCTGGCTGGCCTGCTGATGTGAAAAGGAAGTGGAGAGTATCCTGCCCTCCTGTGGGAGGTTACTTTACCTCATGTTTTCTGTGTTCCACAGTGGATGAAAGAAAAGTGTAGGCTAATAATGGATAATAATGATAACCATATTCTTGTCACTTCAGAAAGTGGGCTGCAGACAAACTTCATAGAACAGACACCAGGGGACGTGAAGTGCCAGAATTTAAACTTCCTTGTACAGCAGCCAGCAGAAACCATGGCAACGGGGAGCAACAAATAAAGTACAGAGCGTCTGACAATTCTATTGTGACTTTCTAGATTACCATTTAATACAGATTCAGTGATTTCAACTCAATTATATTTTAAAAAGGACCAACCATTTGTATTATGTAAAAAGTGAGTCCAAATTTTTTATTTTGGCAGAACAGCTAATAATGTTCAGAATTAAATTACAATACTCCAACAAGAATGCTTATCCTAAATTGTTGTAAAGTTTAGTAAATAACAGTACCTCAAGAATTCTTTTCAATGAATCCACATAGTTCTTTTCACTTTCCACAACTGAGCCGAGTATGTATCGTCTCACAACCTGTCAAGAAAATGCTTCAATCATTTCGACTTTTCAAAACAATCCCAGTTATAAAATATTTTTTGCATTCTTAATGAGACAAGGCTTTTAAACCCTCCCAAATGGCTGCACTGGTTGGATACCGAGGTCTTTGTTATTTGTCCACAGAGCTCGGCAGAACTTGTTACTGAAACTGGAACTGTCATCTTGAATTAAATTTGCATATTTGAAAACATCATTCAAAACGGTCTATACATTATTAGCTAAAATACAGCAGATATATAATTTAGGAAATATTTATACTTTTATTCCTGAAAGTCGATGTCTCGGAGTGTAGCACTGTGTGCTAATTAAGCTCTGTGCTGCACTGAGATCTTAAATAGCATAGGATGCATTTGCTGGTCTCTTAGGCAGTTTTAAATTAAGTTTTCAAATACATAAACATTATTCAATGTGGCAGGTTCACAAAAAAGGACTCTATGAAGCAAGATCAAGCTGGTGTTGACTTTAAAGGGTATTCAAAATATTCAGTTTATTTCCTCCCAGATATCAGAAATCAGAACATTTCTCTAATTACTTACTTGCCAGGCAAAATGTGGTCTTCTGTGTTGGCAGAAATGTTCTCATAATAGATTTTGGTGGCAGCTCTAAGTTTACCAACTTCAAATTCTTCTTTCCACTGACCAACTGCAATCTCATTCTTTATGTACAGTGTATCCATGCCACCCCTTTCAGCTGAACTGAAGATTTATTTATTTGTTTTTAAAAGGCTACCAAAATGTATAAGCTTGTTTTAGGTGCCAAGTTCACAATCAAAAGAAGCACCAACATTACTCTACAGAAACTGAGATATGTCGACACAATATTATCTGGAATTAAAAACAATATTTGTGTTTGTGCTAACATTTCGTATGTTTGACAAGAACCTGAATCAGACTTGAATACAACCCATAAAAATGCTTAAGTAATACAGCCTTTATTGTGTATTTTTCATAAGTAACCCTTTTAAAATGGACATTTAAGGGAGAAGTAAGATAAAGGTTCAGGTGTTACAAACCTCACTGTACAGTCACATATCATGTGAACTTTGAATTGTACACACACACACATGCGCTACACATACTGCGTTATGGGATGCAGATGTATCAGATTGGCATGGCAGTAGTCTGTGCCTCTACAACTCTGGTCCCCTGCCTTGGCCTGGCTTACATAAGACTAGACTGAATGAGGAAATTGGTCTCTTTGTATTTATCTGCATGTGTATGTGTCAGCATAGGTCTGACAATAAAATACAGTGGCTCTTAAACTGCATTCTGTGGAGCCCCTGGGTTGACTGTGGAATGCTAAAACATTTCAATTGTCATTTCTGTTAGAAATCACTGTAACCTATCCCTTGCTAGGAAAATAATAATCAGATACAGTTACCTGATCCATCTTACTAAATGTATTTAGCCTAACAATTTAGTCTTAAGCTACCGGTAACAGATAATATTATCATAAATTATTATGTTTAACCCCTTGGTTTCTAGAGGTATCCAAAACATAGCTGAGTCATACACTAGAAACCATCCAAGGCATTAAAGGGATAGCAATGTTTCATAATAAAAGCAGCTCTAGTTAATCTTTATAGTATTTGGGCCATAGAGAGTGTTCATTCAATTCTGTCAGAGTCGTAGTTCAAGAGTAATTGAATGATAAAGTATCCCCCTCCCTCCCCTTTTGCTGATGTAACACTGCTCACCTCGGAACAGAAAGGTGGTGTCCAGAGGACTTGCAGAGAGGGACAATGTTCAATTAGCATAAGGGAAAAACCTGTCAATGTGGGGCAGGGTTTTCACTGTTCTCACAGTAAGAAGATTGTCCCTTGCTTGTGAGCTGTCTGGTCTTAAGACCAGATTCCACATCTGATGGGAGGTGGCTTACACTAAGTAAAAGGAGAGGGAGCGGGAAACTTTATCATTCAATTACTCTTGAACCTCAACTCTGACAGTATTGAAATAACACTTTCCATGGCTCAAATATTATGAAGATTAACTGGAGCTGCTTTTATTTTTAAACATTACTGTCCTTTTAAGTGATTGATTGTCAGGTTCCACTGGAAGTCCCCATCACAAAGTCTGATCACCATGTCAACATAGAGTTGTACTGCATCCTTTACTTTCATCAGTAGTCAATTTCAAGTGTTAGAAGTGCTGTGCATCAAAATAATATTTACAAATAAAGCATTTTTAAATATAGTATTAAAATCCATACACAACAAAAGTATAAAATGACCTTTACAGCACTGCATTTCAATATGCCTTTGAAACAGTGTATGAAGAGGAATAGTATTCCTCCTCTTTTAGTGAGAGTGGGGTTACCATGGTAATGAAGTGGTTCTGCTATTGTGCCATCACTTAAATGTAAAATAATCATGATATAAAGAATGATTATGAAATGGCAGAGGAATGGGAAAATAATAAGAATCTCAATATCAGAAACATTCTGGGGGAAACAAAGCTGTATACAGCTTAAACACTCCATTGCTTTGCTCCATATAAAGTCTTTAAACGGATAAATAGGTTTAAAGGGATAGCAAGCTTAAAATTACTTTTTTCTTGTGAATGTATGATGTGACTCAAAATGGCACAGCCTAACATGTGGCCCTCTGCTCTTCTTTTTCCCCTAAGGTTTCACTGCAGAATACTGGTTACAACTGCCTCACAGGGTACAAACCAAACTGTTTTGGGTGACTAGTTACAGGGACTTGATCTCCCTTGTACCCTTGCCCTGTGAATAGTCACATTGTAAAGAATAAAAACAAACATACACAGCATAGTCCAGTGTGTTAGGATTAGAAAAGGAAGTGCAAAGATTTTGTATGGAAAAACAAATTCAGATTAGTGACAACATGAGAAACAAGTGGATACATTTTGAGACAAAAATGCTTACAGCAGTACATAAAATTCAGTAGCAAATACATGCACCTGGAGAGGTAGCTAGGCCATGAAGGAAAATATCAGTAAGATGCTCATTATTTTCTTGTGGACTGCTGCTCCATGCAGCATTAACTTGTATATGAAACTCCTGAAGGGTAGATGCACATGGATTCTGGCAGAAGTGGTGACCCCCAAGGTCCTACACATACATGATGGAGAACATCTACACACACATGATGGGGAACATACAGGACCACAGAGCAAAATCAAAGACATAGATTCCTTTTGTTAACACAAGTGATGTGTGGGCAGGTGTTATTCTACTGCAGTATAGTGCCAGGAACCATCTGGGGAAATATTCTCATAATACAGTGTACAACAGGTCTACATACTAGTGCATGGTGAGAGTGCCCACAAGGTGTACAAGGAGTGAATGTGTATATCAGACATGCATGATGCCTCCCCACATAAGTATAGTGGGAGCTGGCCCACAGTCACATTTAACAATACGGACTTTCCCATGTTGCCGACTAATCTATTCCAGATTATTGTCTAGCCATCACGACAGAACTGGGACTCATCTATGAAGCATTGATTTCCATTCAAGCTTGGCACAATATGTTACACAGCCCTCTGGTCCTTAAAGGGATAAGTACACTCATGCAATCTGTCTATTTCAGTTTGAAGAAAATGATTGCCTACAACTGTCATGTCTGCCTCCATGAACATGACATACAGGACTCATTGAAGATGTTATCTTTTGAACTTAGGCACAGGGGAAAAATTCATAGGAGCCATAAGGATTTTCTGCTCATCGTAACACAGGTGGAGATTTATTATTATATTTGTCAGTTCTCCTTTAAGCAGGAAAAAAGTCATCTTTACTCATGCACCCACAAACACCCTGAGACTGATGTACTAAGATGAACTGGAGCAATTATGGAGCAAACCAACTCCACAGGAGAAATATTTCCCAAAGTCCAATCATTTTAAATTAGGCTTTTCCACTGGGTCTCCAGTGCATTCCTTCAAAATGGAAGACCTCCCTAACATTCAAATGTACAATTTAAATCAACTGGAATTTGTATTTGTCCCCTATAGTGAAGTTGGTTTGCACCAGTTCTGCTTAGTACATCAGACTTACTGTATGATCAGAATCAGCTACCCATTAATTTCAATGTGATATACACTGGTGAATCTGTACACTCACTGACAAAACAAGTGAGTACACATTTACTGATAAAGATACAGATGGCAACAAAAAGGAAAATAGAGTATTCTGTGCATATTTAACCTTAAACCTTTAAGTGCCAGAGGGGTATGCAAAGCATTGATTCGCAATGCATTGCATAACCCTCTGGCACTGTAAGGGTTAACACTGTTACCACTTGAATGCTCTAGGCATCTCCATCACAAGTGTTATAAAAATCAAATACAATAAGTATCTAAAGAAAATGCATTGGCTGTTCATAATGAATTTGTGGATACACATATCATTTCCATGAAAGTGTCCAAAGGCCATAAACTCTAGGGAGATCATTAGAGTCTCATTCATTCTGTTTCTCTCACTCAGAGAATTCCTGATCTCAAAATAATCTTATGCTGCCCACTAGTGGTGACTACTGATCGCCTATCCAAGATAAAGGCATTAAACCACAAAGTAAGTTTTAAATTTGATCACGTTTATCATTATCTTTCACTCCTCCTTGATCACAGCTCACAGGGGCCTTATCTATAAATGCAAAGTGGTGTAATTCTGGAGCAAAACAACTGCACCATAAGGGACGAGAGGTCTCCAATGCATTGCTTCACAATGTGTTGGTGACCTCCCTAGCAGTCAAAGGGTTAAAAGCCTCATTGAAATCAATGTGGAATTTTAGGACTTTGTATTCATTCCCTAGATAGAGTTTAGTTGGTTTGCCTGAGAATTGTTTCAATTTGCTTTTATACATAAGGCCCATAGACTTATATATATACGTGCCATAATTTTAGCAAATACGGTTTGTTTTACAGTTTGATATTTGCTCTTCTTAATGATTTTTTCTAGTTTAGTAGATTAATGTTGTGTGTATGTGTTTGTATATGTGTGTGCACGTATATCTGTATCTTTATGCCTGTGTGTATGTGTTTCTATGTGTATGTGTGTCTGTGTGTGCATGTGTATCTGCATCTGTATGCATGCATGTTTATATCTGGGTCTATATGCGTGTGTGTGTGTGTGTGTATCTGTTCTGTATGTATACGTGTGCATATGTGTGTGTGAATGTATATCTGCATCTGTATGCATGTGTGCATATCTGTATCTATATGTGTGTGTGTGTGTGTGTGTGTGTGTGTGTATCTGTGTCTGTATGTGTTTCTGTTTATCTGTGTTTGTATATCAGTGTCTGTATCCATGTGTGCATATGTGCTTCCGTAAGTGTGTGTATCTATGGCTGTATGCATGTGTGTTTATGTGTGTGTACGTGTGTGCTGACTTGCATGATGCTTCTTTGTATCTTGTAGACCTGACAGGGTTTGGAGAAGACATCCCAAAAAATCATCCTCCGCACACTTTTCCTTATTCTTGGTCTGTAGCCAACAGAGTTTAGCTTTATAGCCCTCAACCTTGTTATGAGATCATCAGGGCACTTTCCGTGGCTGCAACTGTCGCAGCTTGGCTTATAGCATACAACTGGATGAGTGACCAGACCACTTCAGTACCCACTCACCCTAACTCTTTAGTTGAGGGTACACACCAATCCCAATTTTTAGAAACATTACTATAGGCCATATGCATAAACGAAAATTGGACAAAGGAACAAACAATTGCCCAACAGCTTGGAGCATTTAACCCCTTCAATGGTAGAGAGTTCTCTGATGCACTGTGAATGGGTTACATTCCCCTGCAGCACAGCTGGTTTGTGTCAGATTTGCTAAGGCCCTGATCAACTTAATTTCTTCAAATAATAGTGCACTAATATCATCACAATTAGCTAAACTGAACGTTGAGAATAGATTATTTTTTAACATCTGTATCAAACTGCAAATACTGCTTTAAACCTATTTGTGCCACATAGGTATCCAACCTTGCATTAGATACATCTCTAGCACTCAATGGGTTATGTCATGGCTTCTAAAAACCATACAGAGCAGAATAAATCTCTTCCTTGGATAGCTCATTATCTGCATTATTACCAGTAAGCTTTTCCTGACAGCGGAACATAACTATGTGTTTGTTTCCTACATTAAGCCCTACATAGTAACCCTTTTTTTTTCCAAAACATACTTCAGGATCAGTTCATCTTATCTGTTCTGTCAACTTAATTTTATAGAATACTGGGAAAATACAGAAATATGCATCTTCCCTATGTAAAATAACAGACACTAAATGCTTAAAAGAATAGTACCATAATAATCTTCCACTTATTGGGTGGAAAAATCCTAAAGGCCACCATGAATAAATTCTGAGTGGTTTGGCTCCCCAAAGTACATTTTAATTACTACTGGGTAACATGTCCACAGTGATGGATATGATTTTTTTCTTGCTGGTTCCCACTTAAGAGGAGAGGAAAAAGTCAGTGGTAGAAGATTGGTGCCCTGGAATTTGGAAACAAAAATATCATGCCACATCACCTTTCTCGCATATATTCTCACCCTCCCCTTCCCCCCATTCTCTAGAATCCATTCATTTCCCTCTGTGGATCTTACTGTCAGAATTACTCATTAAAGACCTCAGAGATAATTGCAGTGTATCACCCTTTGCAGACTTCAAAACAACTTGCCTTATCGGAAAATATCGCGGTATCTCCCTATTAAACATTTTTAGATAAGCCGCAATTCTGCCTATGTTTTCATCGCACTTTATCGTTATTTGAACGATTACTAGAGCTTAACTCAGAAACTAAAGGTAAATACTTGAGCTTAATTTATAGAATACTTTCCTCTGATGATTCAGCTCATTCCTTGACCTATGCCACAGCGTGAGGAAATTAATTGGATTAAGTACCACCTTGCCAGGGCTGGAACCAGTTCTGGAGAAATACCTTTCAATCCTCTAACTCCGCTAGTACAGTAGAAACTAACCACATATTTTGTTTCGCTGGTATTACATCCCGGCAAAACTACACGTGATTTTGGCTTCTTACAGTCCTTTATGCTGGAGGTATGGTAAAGACACTGGTACTCTATCTCACATCTGGTGGTCATGTCCACTCATACAGCCCATATGGTCCTCATGTCTACTTATCATTGAAAAATTGTTACATCTCACCATCTCTAGAGATGCCTGGCAACTTCTCCTAGCAGAAACCTCCCACACACTTCTCATGTAAGGACACTGTTCTTATATACTATGTTAAATGTGATTAAGGCAGTGATTCCTAAATGAGTCCTCCACAAAGCCTCCATCTCTCAAGGCATGGGTGTCCACTGTTGAGGAACAGATTCTATTTATGAGACTGTCATGGAACACTAGGAAAAAAGACCCATCGGAAATTCTTCTTCTTTTACATAGTTGGTATGCTTTGTGCCAACTTTTCCTAGATGCAGATGACACCCGTCAGCCCCTTTAATTGAGCAGACATTCCATGGAATCCCCCAGCCAGCCACTTCCTTTTCCAACCCACGGCACCCATTCCCATCTCCTTTCCTCACCCCACCTATCCTCTTTCTAGTCCCTTTCTACCTTCTCCTATCTTGGCTCCACTCTACTTCCTTCTCTCACTTATTTACTATTCTACCTATCTTTCTGTTACTAGGAAACGTTTGGACTGATCCAAGATATAGCTATCTAATGCAACTCTTCCTTCTACAGCCAATTATTGGGACTATTAACTTGACTACACTGAATCCATTTGTTATTCCTCTCACCTGGTACTGCTTTTGTAATGTTTTTATTTACTGTAACTCAAATTATACTATATTTCATGTAGAGTAATGTCTTGGACTGTCTGAACTTTAATAAAAATGTAATTATTAAAAAAAAAAACAAAAACAAATCATGCCCAGTAGAACAATGATATCCAGTACTGTAACAGAAGTCAGGGGACTGGAACCAGGAAGGAAACTCCTGTTCTTTTCTTATAGTGGACATGTCACCAACACTGCTTTTAGTCTCATTAATGAGATCTTCTTTCATTCAGTTAAATAGTTTTAGAGAATTTTAGTTTATCTGTTGAAGAATCATCTCAACAGAGCTCTTCGTTCTCCGACCGGTCTGATAAAGCCTGCATAATTAGTTACAGGTCCAGTAAAGCACCTCCCTACCCTCATATAATGCTAGAACCAATCAGGTCCCACCAGAGGGAGGTGGAATACATTAATGCTGAGAATAAGCATAAAAGTTCTTTCCACATGGATGCTCATAATTAGGAGGATAGGATTCAGCTCCACATCTCCCACAAGAAACAAACAAACTGGCACCTCCCTCCCACCTCTACATCTCACATGGAGAATGGTTAGTGGGCACGTGAGGAGATGAATTCTATCTCTTCACTGCATAGCTCCCATTTGTTGTTGTAGTGCACCTTGCAGCTGCTAAGACAGGGCTGTAGAGTGTCACTTAACTGCCTCTTTCTCCTTTCAGAAGGTCGAGTAAAGAAGACCTGCACAGCACTAGGAAGTTCTCTTCAACATGGAGGTGCTAGAAGGGTAGACAGGAGAGGATGTGCCTTTTCTCCACTGACCCAAGTCACTTGGAGACTCAGGCAAAGACTGAAGAGGATATAAGGCAGCAGACCAGCTCCCAATGCCAGAGAGGTCTCTAGCATTCAGGAGGTCAAATGTGGGTAATAGCTTTAATAAAATAATCTTTCCCCAAAAGAAAGATGTAACACTGACCTCTTTGAACAATATATGCATATTTTATAATGTATATAGTTTTATAATATGACATATTAAGGGTATAAGGCAGCATTACTGTGGAGGTGGCACCAAACATCATTGGTGAGGTAGACATGTTCTATATTAACTGTAATGTCAATGGCTACTGGTAGCCATTTTGCCACAACAGAGGAAGTGGCATTTACCAGCATGCCGCTGCCGGTCCCACCCATCTCTCCCTTATGACCAGGGCAACATTCTGATGTCGCTCTTTTGACATGGGAGACATTGTGATGTCACACCTTTGAAAGTTGCCATTTATGCGATGCCATTCTAATAGTACTGTTTACCTGTATAGCATTATATGAACAAAGATACATACAAACATATGGGTATGAAGCATTTGGTAACTTAGAAATGTATTTTCAATGTTCTTTATTTTTAAAGGGGCCATGCCTCCTGGACAACAATGAGATAAGTGGAGAAACATGTTAAGGGAAGAAAATTAGAGAGACACGCACTTTTTATTTTGTCCTTACATATCTTATTGACATTCAAACATTAGAAAACTGTTTATTAAGCTTCTTGTGTCCCTATATCAATGGGGAGAATCCTAAATTTCAGTCCCACCTCCACTGGTGATGTCATCTGCAGAAGCCCCACCATCTCTCTCAGCTCATTTAGCAAACCCATCTGGAACTGGAAGGGTTAAGGTGTGTAGGACTACATGGAAATGTCCAGGATAAGAAATTTAATTCTATAAGCTAATTTGTGCAATTCTGGAGATATCTATCCCCTCCAACGTGGTCTAAATATTATTTAACTTGGGCTTTTAACCTGTAAATTCTAAAGTGGTTGAGACTTCTTAGGTATTCAAAGGGTTAAACTCCATTTAGAAAAAAAAATATTCTCTACTGTGTAGTTGGTTTGATCCAAAATCCCACTTCTTTCTCTTAGAAAATATGGCCCATGGTTCCTGATGCTGTATTTATTAAGAAAAGTATGTGAAGTATTGCCCTTTAAATGGTTATACATTCAGATTGCCCTCATACTACTAAAAAATTCATACATCTTTCATGCAAGGAAACCATTCATGTATTGTTAGCTGAACAGAATAGCAGTCTTACTTCCTTGTTATAAGAAAAATGACTCAGATGCTGATAATTTTTCCAGGATAGCTTGGGGGAGTTAGTCTGAATTCTGACATTTTTGTAGACTGAAAGGAACCTGAAAATCACCACCTCCCACAAACTTGCATTTTAATCAAGTTGACCACATTGACTGCTTAAATGGCTGACAAAGTATTACAAAGCAATATGTTATAGACTCAGACGAGCAGAGGGAGTTATGGAATGAAAGCAACAAGACAAATCCCTCTGTCCTCTGGCATTAATGAGCCAGAGTTCAGACTGAAGAGAAAGATTTCACAAAAACTACAGCTTAAAATGTCACCTCTGGCAGTAGAAATGGGAATGTATTCAGTAGCTTCCTCCTTGCAATGTATTAGATTTGTCTACCCTGAGTGCATATGACTCCACACAAATCCTGTCTGTAAGCCTGTGAAATAGCTTAGGACAATGATGTCAAAGTGCATCCAGAAGCACACAATATACATTTTGACCCTCTGAGTGCCAGAAAAGTGGGTAACACCATAAGACAGAGACTTCTGCTTTCTAGTAAATGTATGCATTTATTGCTCAACTAATTAGTCAACTAAATGGTAAAGCAGCCTTCCAAATAAAACTACTACTGGGGAAATATTAACTGAGCATTAATTTTTAAAGCAGATGAAATATGAAAAAGTAGCAGTGTTTAATTATGAATATCCTATATAATAATTTGCTAAAATGTGTGTAACGCCGCGTCATGTGCAGTAGAGACTGCCGGCACCGCGGCTGATACAGAGCTGATCTGTATCAGCCGCGGCGCGGACAGTCTCTACTGGGCATGACTGCCCCGCGACCGGGTGGCAGCGGCACTGTGGCCCATGTAACGGGCTCTTCAACTAGTTTATATAATAATTTGAAAAAACGTGTGTAACGACGCAGTAATGCACAGTAGAGACTGCCTGCTCCGTGGCTGATACAGAGTAGCTCTGTATCAGCTGCGATGCGGGCAGTCTCTACTGAGCATGACTGCCCCAAGACCGGCTGGCAGTGGCACTGTGGCCCGTGTAACGGGCTCTTCAACTAATATATATCTATATAAACTCAGTGGCCACTTTATTAGTTACACCTGCTCATTAACACAAATAGCAAAACTGCAAATCATGTGGATGCAACTCAATATGTAAAGCATGCAGACATGGTCAAGAGGTTTAGTTTATGTTTGACCAAATATATGAATGAGGAAATATGTGTGTGATCTACTTGACTTTGACAGTGGAAGGATTGTTGGTGCCAGACTGGTTCCAGCGTCTCAGAACCAGCTAACCTCCTGCGATTTCCATGCACTGCAGTCTCTAGAGTCTATAGAGAATGGCAAGATAAACAAAAATAATCCAGTTCTGTGGATGAAAATACCTTGTTAATGAGAGGGGTCAAAGAAGAATGGCTACACTCAATCAAGCTGAGAGAAAGGCCATAAATTCTCAAATATCTATTCTTTACAACACTACTGTGAAGACGGCATCTCTGAATGCAAAACGTGTCGAACCTTGAAGCAGATAAGCTCCAGCAGCAGTAAACTATGCCAGTAACCACTACTATCAGCTAAGAACAGGATGATGAGGCTACAGTGGGCAAGTGATCACCAAAATTGGATGATTGAATACTGAAGAAACAATTGATCTCTACTTCTGCTGTGATATGCAGATTGTAGGGTCAGAATTTGATGCAAACCATAGGAATCCATGGATCCATTCTGCCTTGTATCAATGGTACAAGCTGGTGTTGGTGGAGTAATGCTGTGGGGAATGTTTTCTTGGCACACTTTAGGCTCATAAATGCCAAATGACCATCATGTGAATGCCACAACCTAAGCATTGCTGTTAACAAAGTTGATACTTCCAGCATGATAATGTGCCAGGTCACAAAGTATGCATCAGTTCAATGGCCTACACAGATCTCAATCAAATAGAGCCCCTTTGGGGGTGGAATGGGAGGGTTGTTTGAATGTGTTGCTGACAAACGTGCAAGTTTGAGATCTAACCACTGATTTTCAATAATATTCAAGTCCGGTGACTCTGAAGGACATTCCAAAATCATAAATGGATAGTAATATATAAAATTAAATGAAGCTCCAGTTAATATTCATTATTTTTGGTCCATGTGGAGCTTTATTACAATACTGTCAGATGAGTACTTAAAGAGTAATTGAATTATAAAGTATCCCCCTCCCGCCCTTTTATGTATTCTAATCCACCTTCCCACAGATGTGGAATTTGGCCATTGGACCGGACAGCTTACAGACAGGGACAATCTTCTTGCTGTGAGCATAAGGAAAACCCTGTCCCCCTTGATGAAGGGAGGCAGGTTTTTCTTTATGCTCACAGTAGATTGTCCCTCACTGCAATCCATCTGGACGGTCTGAGGAGAGCAGAGTTACATCAGTAAAAGGGGCGGGAGGGGGATATTTTATAATTCAATTACTGTTTAAGTACACATTGTACAGTACTGCCATAAAGCCCTTCAAGGCCCAACAACTATGAATATTAATCGGAGCTTCATTTGTATTTTATGTATTACTATTGCTTTAAGGTTTTGTTTCTTGTAGTAGTTCATTGTTGATTTTGAGGGATGCTTTTGGATCGTTATATCTTTGTAACATCCAACCTCTTTCAGCTTCCGTTTCTTCACTGGCTATGTGACATTAGCTTCCACAATTTCTTCATACTTCTCTCTAAGTGCACCATTCTTCTCTCTATGTGCACAATATTTCCTGTGCCACAGGTTGGCACACAATCCCAAACCATATTAGATCCACTCCATGCTTAAGAGTTGCCATTTTGCTTCTATTTTTTTTCTCTCCAAATGTACATTTGGTGATTATAGCCAAATACTTCAATTTTAAAGGGGAACTACCACCCCAGCACAATGTACGCTCTAGGTCTTTGTCTTCCTAGCATTATTAGCAATCCATAGTTAGTATTCTCCAAAAAAGTGTTGTAAGAGCACAATCTTTATACTAAATCTCTACCTGATGACGTCTTGCCCCTTGAATACGTTCTGCACATAACCGCTATGGAGCCATTCAGCTCCACTGTACCTCCCTCCGTCTTGCCCATCACTCAGTCGTCATTGTCCTCAGCACCACGTGACCTGCCGTGCTCCTAGCATCAAGCATGGTCAGGTAATTTCAGCCTAGTGGGAGTGGGTGCATGTGAAGCACTCGCTATATATAAACCACTGGTCTGTTTCCACTAGGCTGAAATGACCTGACCACGCTTAATTCCAGGAGCGCGGCAGGTCATGTGATGCTGAGGACAATGACGTACGAGTGGTGGGTAAGATGGAGGGAGGTACAATGGTGCTGAATGGCTCCACAGCGGCCATGCGCAGAACGGATTCAAGGGGCAAGACGTCATCAGGTAGAGAGTTAGTATAAAGATTGTGTTCTTACAATGCTTTTTTGGAGAAAACTAACTATGGATTGCTAATAACGCTAGAAAGACAAAGACTTAGAGAGTACATTGTGTTGGGGTGGTAGTTCCCCTTTAACTTCATCAGACCACAGCAGTTGGTTCCACAATACATCTGGCTTAACCAAATGTTGTGATACATATTGCATATGTTTACTTTTGTGATTAGATTGCAGGAAAGGTTTCTGTGATGACTTTTCTATGCAGATCATGTTTGTGCAAGCAACACTGCACAGTGGACTCGTGCACTACTACTCCAGGGCAGCTACGCTATCCTGCAGGTTCTTTGCATCCCTAACTAGCCTACGAGGTATTCAGCTGGAGAATTTTCTTGTTCTTCCAGATCGTCTTGATTTCAACAGTTCCATTTCTTAATGACATTTAACAGAGTGGAAAATACAAGCGGAATTATCTTTTTTATAGACTTCGCTGCTTTGTAAGAGTCAATTATCTTAATTTTCAGATCCTCAGACAGCTGCTTGGAGAAGCCATTGTTTTTTGCGTGTAAGCACAACACCCCAAGAGGTTCAAAGAGTTCAGGAATCTATTAATCTCAGAACCTGCTTCACTTAAGATTAAGGACTAACAAGTCCATTAAGTTCTGATACCTTACAAAATAACACTAGTGGATTAACTAGAAGGGTTCCCAAACTTTTGTACAAGCCATATATATATTTTTTTTTCAATATGTTAAATTCAGCAAATAAATAGTAACTGTGCATTAAAATTGGCAGAAATATGTCAAGTTTTAGTGTGTTCACTAAACAGATTGTGTTAACTTCTTTTCACTTAAAAAGTCAACAAAACATGTAATCTGGCCATGAGTGCACAAACTTTTGAATACAACCGTACACACATACAGTTCTTTCCGGGCAATCTGGTTGGGTCTGATACATGAAGTTCCTGGTCTCCTGAATGAACCTTTATTTGTTGTTTGACTACAAAAACATGATATTTGCCATTGCTATGATAAATATTGAATGTGCTGTACTCATACAGAATGTCAGAGTATTTACTGAAGAATCAAAGAGTAAAAAAGCAAGTGAAAGAAATAGGGGAGACCTTTAATCAAAGTTCTAAAATCCTATTATTTAACCTTTGAGTGCCAGAGGGGTATGAAAGGGTTAACTAAACAAGCTTTATAATTAATGCAGTATTTTAAAACGATTTACCTTTTTAAAAACCTCTCCTTAACTCATTCTTAAAATTATCAGTCAAAATGAGATTCTAATTTGTGAACACTAGAGGGCACCCTCATCACAAAAAAAGTTAAGGAATTGAACAGGGGTGGGGGATACATTGCATTATATGATGCAATCATTGGATCAGGTCCATTTCAAGTCCCCTTATTCTTGAAATACACACCACATAAATCTCTGTGGGTTAGATAAAGGGTGTTATTACATCATATTTTAACTTGAAGCCCTCAGATTTCCTATCAGGACTGACTGAGACTTTTTAATCTCCCTCACTCACAAACATGAAATATGGCAAAGAGTAGATGAAAATAAAAAGCAAATACACTTTATATCATGTGTATGTGTACAACTGTAGCTATGCAGCTTTTGCTGGTCTGCAGATCTCATCGCCCTAGAGGCCAACCGAGGATGGCAGGAAGTTATAGAAACTGCTCTAGAGCCACATGTTACATTCCCCTGCTTTATATACTTCAGTTCAGCAAAATAAATAAAAATAGCATGAGCAAACATGGAGGCTGATGTACAAAGAGGTACTGGAGAAATTATGGTGCAAAACAACTGTACCAAATAAAATAATACTTCCCCATATTCCCATTGATTTAATGTGGGCTTTTAACTCCTTTACAATGCATTTGTGGGGCTAAAATCAGGGCCGGATTCCCCATTAGGCAGACAAGGCAACTATCTACAGCGCCTCATTTGTGCTGGCCACACCCACATTCTGAATTCTGAGTGAGGTCAGTGCATTGTCCCTACACCAGTTTATGTTACTTTTCATTGGCTATTATTTAAACCCCTTGGATACTATAGGTCTTCACTGCATTGCAAAGCAATGTGTTGAGATCTCTGTCTAGAAACCAAGGCATTGTGTGCTTGTATGTTATAGGCCAAGCGTATTTTCTGTGCCAGTGAACAATGGATATGACTGCAGTCAGAGTCATGTGAGACATGGGGGTGTGGCCATAGCAGGAGCCAAGATGCCTTGCATAGGGGTGCCTGCAATGTAAATCCAGCCCTGGATTTCTTCTACTTCCACTTAGTCCATCAGATTCCTAATGCTATATCTATATACACAAATACCTGTTGTTGTGTCAGTCCTTCTGGCATTGGAGACATAATTGCCTCAGTGTGCATGCAGTCCACGTCAATAAATACATTCAGCTCGTCATCTTCCAGGCATGTGGATTTACGATCTAAGCAATAAATTTGACATTAGAAAGATTTTCGCTACAGTTTAAGAATGAGCAGAAAGAGAAAACTAGGAAAGCTGCAGGCAGTTTATTAAGTGGATGCAAATGATTAACCCTTTGAGTGCCAGAGGGGTACACAACGCATTGAAAACAATGCGTTGCGTACCGCCTCTAGCACTCAAAGGGTTAAAACATTTAGTACACTTCAACAATAGCAGCTATGTAATATTTTCACATTTTCTCATAAAGTGGAACTTTCTCCCCCAAGCAAGTTTGTCTTCTTCAGTATATTTTAGTAACTGGATATGGGTTCTTTTTTATTTTTAAAGTGTTAGTAATGTCTAAAAAAACTCTTTTGCATTTAAAAGAGCTTAAAAAGCTGATCTAAATGCAAAAAAACTTATCTCTCAAACCGCTATGGTTTAAGAGATACGGGCGTTTAAAGTTTGATTTCTCCTACTGACAGCTGTAAAGCTGTCAGCAGGAGATCCCACGCTGGCGCTTGAGAAGTGCCGGGATCTTGTTACTTACACAGAATCCCTGCATTGGAATGGTCTAAAACGTGTGCCTAGTGTTCAGGCACACATTTCAGACCATTCCAATGAAGGGATTCCGTGTAAATAACGAGATCCCGGCACATCTCAAGCACCTCCGTGTCGACCGACACGGATCTCCTGATGACAGCTTTACAGCTGTCAGTAGGAGAAACCAAACTTTAAACGCCCGTATCTCTTAAACCATAGCGGTTTGAGAGATACGTTTTTTGCATTTATATCAGCTTTTTAAGCTCTTCTAAATGCAAAAAAGTTTTTTTCAGACATTACTAACACTTTAAGTCTCAATATTATTGATAAAATTGGCTTTGAAAAACTCTATTGTAATATTCTGTGCAGTACAAGCTGTACATACTGCTCTACACCATCCTTGAAAAAGTCCACCCACCACCCCTCCTACCTCTCCCTAGGACCGCCTGAATTCTATTCTTCCAGTGTGACTGAAAACAGAGGGCATTACTCCTTCTTCACTACTGGAGAAGATGCTTATGCCTCCATTTGCCTTCCTCCACCCTGGCACTCTTAAAGAGCCCCAGTGTACATCACCTCCCTGCCACTGCCAGCCTGTCTGACCGCACAGAACCACCATCTGCTCCCCTCTCACAAGGCAGAGCATAAATGGGACATACAAATGGCACGATTTAGACAGCTAAAATGAAAGCAACTTCTCCGTGTCTAACCTGTGAAATGTATATGTCCTCTTCAGGTGCTGCCTTGTGAGAGGGGAGTAGAAGGCGATACTGCAAGGGTTGCTGTCGGATAGGATGGCAGTGTCAGGGACATGATATACACTGATGTTTTTGAAGCGTGCCGGGGGAGGAAGGCAAGTGGAGGAGTTCATCTGGGAGCTGTGGGCAGGCTTAGTGTAGAAGGGGGTAGAAGAGCGCTACCAATCAATGCAATCAAGATGGCAGCGCTATCTCCCCAACAAAGAGGGATACATTTTGATTTTTTAGGACAGGGGACAATTATGTAGGTTTCATGGGCATTTGTAAGATTTTTTGGGGGGGCGATATCGATTTGGGGACAAAGTTAAAATGTGAGAATTCCACTTTAATTTGCTATCACAACTTCAAAAAATCTACAAAAAGCAAAAAAAGTGTCACAGACACTCAGAAAACACTTCAGTCCCTTAGAGAGTCCTGTATGGCTCATGCAGAGGAATGTATATCAAAGAACCTAAATGTTCTATGCGTGTCAATGACACAATTTATTGCTTATTGAATGCCATTCAAGCTGAAAAAGAGAGACCACAAATTAAAAGAGAGAGTTATAAGTCTTGGGGAAGTATAAAAAAAATATTCAACATAATTGAATACACAAAAAATAAAAATGTATTGTTACATTGATGTTATGTTGTAAGATCAAACCAGTCTACATTTTCAGTAACAAACTGATCTCTGTCTCGTCTTCTAAGCATCAATGAAAAAGATTAGCAAAATTTTTAAGTAATGCAAATGTGGCCTCATTAAAAAATCTTAAACAACCTGGAAAAAATACATACTGGAACTCCTCTATCAAACCATGTAAAATATATCTTAAACACTGGACTTTGTCATACTGTCCCGACTAAACATCCTACACCTTCTAAATAAGAGGATTTTAGTCTTACCTGTTAAATCCTTTTCCCTTAGTCCATACAGATTACTGGTAACATTGGGTAGGCGATCAGCCCCTTTAAATTCTGAGAAGTGACTGCTAGGTGGAGCCTACATACTCTCCTTAGCTTGCAGCTAGCCAATCCCCATCCAGTAAGATTTGAAAACGAACTATTGACTAGGTAGTAAGAAGGTAAAGGAAGACTCCTGTGAGCACGAACCCGAAAGGACCCCCACGTTCTGCCACAGGAGAGCCAAGCATGGTCCCTTGACAGGGTGTAACCTGTATGGACTAAGAGAAAAGGATTTAACAGGTAAGACTAAAATCCTCTTTTCTCTGTCATCCAATACAGGTTACTGGTAACTTTGGGATGTCCAACCATTAAGTTCCCCAGGGCGGGAAGAAAGGCAAGGACCAGGCACAGGCCCCTAAAGTCACCTGAGCACCAATGACCCAACAGCTCATGAATAGCTCAACAATAACCACCTAACAGGGGTAAAACAGACCCCAGGAACTGTTACACAGCACATTGAACTAGAGCCAACACAGCTCAAAAGTGAAAGAGTACTGAGAGATTAATGAGATCCTAGACAGGCAAGGCTGCCTCCAGGATCTTCCTCCCAAAACTGAATCAGCCGATGACAGCACATCCACAAGGTAGTGTTTCGAGAAGGTATGCACAGGCGACCAAGTGGCCGCCTTGCACAGCTGATCAGCTGAGGCCTGATTCTTGTAGGCCCAAGATGCCCCAATAGACCTCATAGAACGAGCCGTGACCCGAAAGGGAACAGGCAGTTCGTAAGCCTTACGAATAGTGGACTTGATCCAAGAAGCAATGGGTACCTTGGAAGCAGGCTTCCCCCAGGAATGACAAAAAGAGTGTCAGACTGCCTCAATGGCTCAGTGCGATGCACATAGAACTTGAGACAACGCACCACATCCAACAGGTAAAGATCCTTCTATTTGTCAGAAGTAGGGTTAGGGCAGAAAGAAGGAACCACAATCTCCTGATTAATGTGGAACTCAGACACCACTTTTGGGAGAAACTCCTGTGAAATGTGAAGCACCGCCTTGTCCTTGTGAAGCACCAAAAAGGGTGGCCTACAAGACAGAGAATGCAGCTCCTCAACATGGCGAACAGACACGATCACCAGGAGAAAAGCCATCTTCCACGTCAGAAGATGGGGAGGAAACGTGGCCAATGACTCAAAGGGAGGGTGCTAAAGGAAGCCCAAAACCAAATTAAGGTCCCACTGAGGAGCAGGAGTCTTAAACATAGGACGGGTATGAGCAACGCCTTGGAAGAAAACCTTGACATCAGGAAGAATAGCAAGGTGCCTCTGAAAGAAAACAGAGAGAGCAGAAGTTTGAACCTTAAGAGAACTCATACTGAGACCCTTATCCACACCATCCTGCAGGAAGGAAAGGACTGTAGGAAGATCAAAATCCTGAGACAGGTCCCCATCAGCACACCAAGATAGAGAGGAAGACCAAACTCAATGGTAAGCCTTAGCGGAAACCGGCTTATGGGCACTAAGCATAGTAGCCACCACACCAGAAGAAAATCCTTTCTTTTTCAAAATTGAGGATTCAATCTCCATGCCGTCAAAGCAAGACGATGAACATCCTCCTTTCACAAGTAATCCTGTAGAAGAAGGTCCAGACGGGAGGGAAGCCGAAGAGGTTCCGCCAGTGAGAGATCCAGAAGCTCCGGAAACCAATCCTGCTGAGGCCAGTACGGAGCAATAAGAATGACTGGGCCGCACTCCAGTCGCAGTTTCCGTAGCACCCTGTGCAACAGGGGAATGGGAGGAAAGATATATGCCAGAGGGAAATTCCATTGAATTGACAAGGCATCCACTGCTAGACCCAGGGGATCCACCCAGCGAGAGCAGTACATTGGAATCTTCCTGTTGTGTCTCTTTGCCATCAGGTCGATGCACTGACGACCCCACAACTAGGCAATGAGGTTGATCACCTCTTGATGCAGTTCCCACTCTCCGCTGTCCACTGTGTGTCAACTGAGGAAGTCTGCCAGAACATTGTCTATGTCAGGAGACTGACCTGCGGAAATGGCAGGGACATACTCCTCTGCCCAGGACAAAATAGCCTTGACCTCTAGCCAAGCTGCAAGACTTCTTGTGCTGCCTTGCTTATTGATGTAAGCTACCACTGTGGCGTTGTTCCTTGACCGGGCAATCCTCCAGCTGTCTTGTCCAATGTCGCAGGGCATGAAAAATCGCCCAAAGCTTCAGGACATTGATGGGAAGGAGAGATTCCTCCTGGGACCACCGGCCCTGAGCATTCAAGTTCCCCAGGACCGCTCCCCAGCCGGAAAGGCTGGTGTCTGTCGTCACTGTTGTCCAGAATGGCACCAGGAATGGCCTGCCTTTCAGGAGATTGTTCAGGTTGAGCCACCATGAGAGGCTCAGCTCCACGTGAAGAGGGAGAGATAGAAACCTCTCCAAGAGATCCGGTCAACCCCTACATGCCAGGATTAGAAACCTCTGAAGTTCCCTGGTATGAGCCATGGTGGAAATGAACTTCCCCACCAGGGATGAAAATCTTTTGGCTGAAACTGGATCCTGAGACAGGACAGCTTGGACCTTAAGCGCTATCTGATGAGCCACTTAGTCCGTGAGAAACACCATCCCTCTCTGGGTGTCAAAAAGGAGGCCCAGAAACACAATCCTCTGTAAGGGAACAAGGTCTGACTTGTCCAGGTTGATGATCCACCTGTGGTGGGACAAAGCATGAATGCAATCCTGCACCTGCTGATGAAGGAGTTCCGGAGAAGATGCCTTCAGAAGGAGATCGTCCATGTACGGGGTAACTTTGATGCCGTCCTGATGGAGGACGGAAATCAATGCTCCCAGGACTTTGTTGAAGATGTGAGGAGCCATGGTCAGGCCAAAGGGGAGGTCTGAAAACTGGAAATGCCCTCGGTCGCAAGCAAAGAGAAGAATTTGCCCACTCTTTGGATGAATGGTGATGTGCAAATAAGCATCCTGAAGATCCAGCGAGGCCAGAAATTCCCCAGGGTCATGGTGGCTATCACCGTGTGGAGTGACTCCAGAAGGAATTGGGACCTGACCACAAAGGAGCTGAGAATCTTCAAATCCAAAATGGGTTGGCAGCCACCATCCTTCTTGGAAACCACAAAGAGATTGGAGTAGAACCTCAACCCCCATTCCTGAGGAGAAACAGGTTCCAAGACCACCTTGTCCAGCAGGGCCTGAATGGCTCCCTCGAAAAGGCGGCGCTTTTCAGCTCCCTGAGGAAAGCAAGAAGAGAAGGTCCGAGAAAAAGGGGAAGGGGATCCTATACCCCGTAGCCACCACCTGCAAGAACCACAGGTCCACCACAGAGGCCTCCCAAGCCGGGAGGTAGTTGCATAAACGGCCACCTACCTGCGGGTGGGGACCCGGACTCGGCGAGTCATGCAGAAGAAGGTTTGGAAGGCTTGGGCTCAGAGGAGGACTTGGACCTCCATTGCTGCTTAGGCGTAGGTCGTCTTGTGCGAGTCAGCCTGAAAGGGACGAAAAAGCCGATTCCTTTTGACAGGTGCCTTCTTCCTCTGGACCACTGACAGGTGAGTACTCTTTCCTCCAGTGGCTTTACTGATCAGATCCTTGAGATCAGGCCCAAACAGTGAAGTGCCCTGAAAGGGCAAGGACAGGAGAGCCCTCTTGGAGGCTGTGTCAGCAGACTAGATCTTGAGCCAAAGAGCCTGTCTGGCTACCACAGACATAGTTGATGCCCTGGCTACCATGCGCACAGCGTCAAACAGGGCAGCAGAAACATAATGCTGAGCCTCAGAGATGTTGGCGAGAAGCCACTACATGTCAGTAGTAGGAGCTGCCTGATGGACAGCTTAAGTGAGCTGACGGACACCTCTCTATTCACCCATGCCACAGCAAATACGGGATGCAGGGCAGAACCAGCCATTGCAAAAATGGCCTTGAGAGAGGTCTCAAGCTTTTTGTCAATCCAGTCTTTCATAGCAGATGCATCAGCCACAGGCAAGGCAATGGAATTAGAAAGCCTGGAGACAGCGGCATCCACTTTGGGGGGATGAACCCATTGAGCTAGGGCCGCTTCAGAGAACGGATAAAGCTTAGCAAATTTCCTAGAGACAGACGGTTTTCTGTCTGGAAACTTCCACTCCTCAGACACCAAGCGGTCAAGGGTGGGGTTAGGTGGAAAACAAGTATGGGGCCTAACAGGCTCCTGAAACCCATCGGAGGGATCAGAAGAAACCTCCTGTACCAAGGGAATGTTCAGGGTGTTCAACACAGCCCTGATCAGGCCCTCAGCTGAGGCGACAGGATCAGCCTCAAAGGGATCCCCAAAAAACTGAGAGGAAGGGGAACAGTCTTCATCATCAGAATCCACCAATAATTCCTCGTCAGAGGAATCAGACACATCAGGTACACCCGGCGGTTTAGGCAGGGAAGATCTGATAGTGTTGGGGGCCTGCCATGAGTGGAAGACCCCCTGCAAGGTGGATGGAAGGAGTTGTAAGGTGGACAGGAGGTCCCTGGTAGTAGCCGTAAACGCTTGCATCCAAATTGGCTCTAGTGCATGGATGGAGGCCCCTGGAGGGGATTCAGGGGAAGCAGCACATGCTGGGCAAACATGACCTAAGTATTCTCTAGGTAACCCTGAGTGAAATGAGGATCAATGAGCAATGGGGGACACAGATGCCCTAGTATCCTTAGTCTTAGGCCTAGCCCCAAGTTCTAACGGAGTATACATTCTCACAGAGTCAAACTGTCAAGGTATCAGAAACACCCACAAAGTAGTGTGTATGAATAAAATCACCACAGAAACGCTAAAATAGACTTTTCTGGTAAGTGAAGGGTTAAACTGCTCAGGAGAGAAGGAGAGTCCAAGCCCTGCGTAGGATACTCGATCAGCGAAGGCACAAAATGGCTGCCGCATCGGGAGACAATCAGAAGCGCTCGCGAAGTGAGCACACATGGGAATTGTAGTTTCACTGATAAAATACTCCAACAGTGCCCGAAGTCACCTGAGCCCCCTCAACATGCCCAGAACATTGACCAGATAACAGAGCAAGGGCAGACCAACCAAATGAGCCATGTCTGACCTCGCTACGTGGAGCGGTTGTAGAGATATGTCCCAAACTGTAAAGTCCCATAGACATATGAGGTAAAACGCGAGCCTTTAACACAGAGTAACAAGGTGAATACCAAACTCTAAAACCACTCAAAAGCCCACTGGAACAAGTCAGCAGACCCAATAAACACTGGTCCCAGTAGAGAAAGTGCCCACAAGTCCCCAAAAAGATCCTAACCAGCAGCAAAAGGGTTAAGTTACCACAGAAACTTGCTCCAAACACCTCTCTGATGAACAGATAAGCCCAGTGAGTGCATGAGTATCTAACAGGAACTCAAAATGTGACCCCTGTGCGGAGGGGAAGTGTGGGGACATGTGGACCTCAGCACTCAAAGGGTGCTCACCTTTTTCAGCAGATCTGTTGTCTTCAGATTACCATATATCAAGAACCCTCAGTGTGCAACTCCTGGGGAAAGACCTTGCAGCCAAGATTTTTCCCCCAAGGCTTAGGTCCACAAAAGCACCTGGTAAACTGAGCTGTCCACATTTGGGTGATGGGAACTGTCAGTGATGGTAATCTGGCTAATGGTGGTATCCCATATCTAACAGAAAAATAATAAAAAAGCTAAAACTATAGCAGAGCTGTTCTCTTGCCTTGTGTCTTGACCAAGGAACAAATCTCACTGGATGGGGATTAGCTAGCTGCAAGCTAAGGAGAGGAGGTAGGCTCCACCCAGCAGTTACTTCTCAAAATTGTTCCTGCCTACTTAAAGGGGATGATCGCCTACCCAAAGTTACCAGTAAACTGTATTGGACGACAGAGAAATACGGATACGGATGAGAATGTACCATAGGTTTGGAAGTGCCTTATTTGTATATGAAGCTTACCTGAAACAGCCATGATCTACTATACATGCTCATACCTAGCATATATTCTAAACTTGACAAGGTTACACTCAAGAGCAGATAAGAAGGTTGGGAGTAAGTGGTAACCGAATTTCCTGCATGGATGTCCCATTTACTTGGTATCCCAATTCCGGATAAAAACTAGAATATAAGGTTTTCATAGAAGTATAATCTGTGGATGCTAAACCTCCAATGTACCTGGGTCCTTGAAGGAAAATAACGCTTCCTCTGCTCAACACAAGACCAACTCACACCATTTACCCAATTGCTTTCTGCGGCCCTAAATATGTTTCCGCTTTACATTGTTAACTATGTAACTTAATTTCTCTCTCTATCCCTACATATAGAATGGTCCTCCTCCATGTTCAAAACTAGTCTTAAAGGAACACTAATACCTCTGTATAATAAACTTCCACTCACCTTATTATGGCTGGAAAATACTTATGGCCACCATGGGGTTTATGCACTAAGGTGTGATAAAGAATTGATAAAGCGGAGATGACGTCTCCAGTGATATCACTTTCCAAGTCCTATGTTAGTCTGTGAAGCCAATACACTAACATTTCTCCAATTTTGGAGGTATTCAGGCATAGGCTCTATAGAATGGCATAGGAACTGGTGAACTGATATCAGTTTAGAAGTCATCTCCACTTTATCACCTCTTTAGCACATCTTAGTGCATAGCCCCTATAGTGGTCATTAGGATGATCCTAGTGAAGGACATGACTGTTACAAACAGGACTACTAATGTCAAACGCCGCCCACTGCACACGGCAATCTTCTGACACTCATGCACTCATGCCTGCTTCAGTATGAAGAAAAAAAAAGGAAGTTGCAGCAGTCTGAGTCCAGATTTCCTGTCAGCAATTATGGCAAAATTCATAAAGATCATAAGGATTTTCCGGCCAAAGTTAGCTAAGTCGAGGTTTACTTTTAGGAAGGTGGTAATGTTCCTTACATCCTGTACTTACCAAAGTGTTCAACATGGCAAGGTACCAGTTGACAACTGTCAAATTAAACTTTACTATCCTTGCAGCAGGGACCTATATCCTACTGTTCCTATAACTGGCATTTATTGTATAATCTTCTCCTGTAAGGTGCTGTGTACAATGTGTGGATCCATATAAAGGTAGAAATACAGAAAAGTCAGAACAGTGTATAATGGGCCAGAACATCAGGGAGGAATAAAGCGTATTTTTAACCCTTTACAAAACACCAAAGACATCTCTAGTATTCAAGGTGTTAGTAACCATGTGTTTCTAAATAATACATTAATAATCTGCATCTACTCCTAGCCCTCCCACAGCCAGTAAAGTAATTACTGAGTTTACCATGCAAGACAAATGATCTGGTTCTTATGTAGGAGCGGCCTTTCTTCACAGCAGCTCTGGTCTTCTCAATTCCATCCTTAGTGCCCTCTTTGGCAGCCTTCACCAGCCTCTGCATCTAAAATAAGAAACACACAATATGGCTTGATGTTGAGGACTGATGGACCATGCTCCTAATAGGAACTTTGTATTAAATGTAAGCTACGTCACCTTGAGTTCATGTTTTTGTTTTAACTGTTGGATCTCTACTGCTCCCACTCTGTTTGTCACCAAATCTTTCATCTTTTTCTCGTAGTGTTGCTTTAAACGTGTTAGGTCCTTAGAAAGCTATATGAAAAGATATAGTATAACCTTCATAAAAAATTGCAACAAAAGAGAAAATAGTTTGTACTTTTAAATTTCTTTGCGTCTAGAAATTAGCTCTGTTTATAAAATTCTAAGGACCGTACGAAGAAAGTCAAACAGGCTAATGTGCTAAATAGTACTTTACTAATTCCAGCTACACACAGGGGATGTATAAAACTCCCCCAATAGATTAATAGGGATGTTCACCCTTTGAATGCTAGATAGATCTCTAATGCATTGTTTGGCAGTGTGTTGGAGACCTATAGTAGTCAATCATTGAAATCAATGGGAATCTGGGGAAAAAAGTTGTTCATTATTGGTTTACTTGATTTTCCCCAGATTTTCTTAGTACATCAGCCTCAAAGAGGTGCAATTCCAAAGCAAACCATGTGCACCATAAGGAAAATGGAAATTGCATTGATTTAAATCTCTTAGATGCCTGTGAGGTCTCCAACTCATTGCAAAGCTACCAGATGAAATCAGCAGCATCTAAGTAAGGCTTTGGACACCTCTTTAACATTCAATGGGAATTTTATATTTGATATATGTGCTCAATACTTACATTAAAAAGTAACTAATTTGTAAGACTGTATAGTTTCTTCTTGGTGCTACTGCTGCTGTTACTGTTTGTGTTCAGTAGTCAGCTGTCCAGGAGGTCAGTCACGGCTTCTGGGGAACGGTATAGTTTTGGCCTAAACTGGCAGTTTTACTGGTGGGATCCATAGTTGGGGAGGCACTGCTTTGAGGAAAGGTATACTTTGGCCTAAACTGGCAATTTTACTGGTGGAGTCCATAGTTGGGGGGGACACTGCTTTGGGGAACAATGTACTTTTGGTGATTTTATGGTGGGGTCCATAGATGGGGGGACAGGTCCTACAGCACTGAAAGTGGTTGGCATATAAATGCTGGGAAATATTATATTTGTCTACAGAATATTTACATCACCCCTACAGTACAGTTGGTTTGCTCCAGAATTACACCTCTTTTACTAATATGAATATGACACTAGATACTTTCTTTATCATATAGATACATTTATATTGCAGTATAAGACTACTGTAACTCATTAAGAATACGTGCTTGACATCTCTGTTATTGAGTGGCTCAATCTATTCTCCAGGTCAGGGCAAGGGTAGATGAATGGTTCTGGAACCAAAGATCGTATATGTGGAATCTAGCACTAATGTTGAACTAAACTGTACACTAATAAAACATGACACAACACAGTTTATATCATTGTTCTTTCTTAGCCAATATTAGTCATAGAAAGAACAAACTGCAGCTCTAAAATCCCTTGCAACATGATCTGACTTGAATCTTCAGGGATGGGATATTACTCATATCTATTCAGTTAAAGCTAAACATTTATTATTTAACTGTAAAATGTATTGGCTGGCATTCTAGGAAGATCTATAGCATATCTGGGGCACACAACTGCATCATAGGGAACAACCCCCCCCACACACACACACCACTACCACTGTAGATTCCAATGTATCTTTTAATTCAATTAATTACAAGAGAGGTCTCACTTTCTGAAGCAATACTTTGGACAACTCTCTAGCATTTAATGGGTTAAAAGATCAATTTACCTGAAAGGGGATTTGGGATTTTTTAAAGATGTCCCCTAAGATGCAGTTCATTTGCTCCGGTTTCGTCATCCAGCAACCTTGTATTCACGGAAGTGACAATACAAGGGTCTCATTGTTTTAAAGTACTATGCTTTATTAGATTGCTGATACAGCCCAGGATAATGAACAATTTCTCAAGAAAGATTGCATCAAGAATCAAACTACATTCATATTCATGTTTTTAATGTTGAAGCTGCATGTCGTGGTTTCACAGTAGTTTATTAATGCATGTGAAGGGAATAGAGTTGCAGTGGTAGAAAGTCCTTTTTAAAAAGTATATTTTGTGTAACATTAATTATATTGGGGGTAGGGTGTACAAACAGTGTATTTGCTTCTGAGCATTGGGTTCAGTTTGTGCATATGCATGGAGCCAGGAGAATTGATAGATACTGGATGAGGGGAAATCAACAAAGAATGTGATGAGCACCTACCCAGAACAAACAAAATAAAATGTTATGTTCTGAGGCACAGTGAACCCTGAGTTGCACTCAAGTCATGTTTTTTACTCCCATATGCCATCACAGAAAGGAAATTTCAACAACCAAATCAGACTGGTCCTACCCACATGTAGTCAAACATGTCAGGCAAATCCTCTCCACACGAGAGAAACAGCACAACCCCAAATGTACGTTTCAGACTATGTGGACCTAGTCAGTGTAGTGCAACTGATTGCTTCCAGTCAAATGGAAAGCAAGGGGCCATGCCTGGGATGCCCTTCCAGCATAGGGAAGTCAAGAAACAAAGAATGTGATAAGCACCCACCGAGAACAAACAAAATAAAATGTTTCATTCTAAGGCATAGTGGCCTCTCACAAGTGCTCAAGTCACAATTTTTTTCTCCCACATGTAATTATCATATCAGCCTGGTCCCACCAATAGGCAGCCCAGCTACACATTTCAGGCAGATCCTCTCCACACAAGAGAAACAGCACAACCACATACATACAGTTCAGCCTGTGTGGACCTCATCAGTGTGGTGCAGCTGATTCACTCTAGGCATACTGAGAGCAAGGGCCCGTGCCCAGGATGCCCTTCCAACTTATGGAGATCAAGAAACACAGTATGTGATGAGGGGACCAAAGAATCTGGTCTTATGCTTAATGCCCTGGGTCATGTTGCCAGCATAATCAGACACAATAGTGCTAATGTCATTACTAGTAATAATGCAATTGGGCAGCATAATGCACTAATAATGCACTAGGTTGGCTCAAGCCACACTGCACTGAACCATAGGGGAATTGCCCACAAAATAAAATGACTTTAACCTGTTAAGAAACACCTGGTTGTCCATAACTCTTTAAGGTCCAAAGGAGGCACACAAGACACTGCACACCCCTCTGGTCCTTAAAGGGTTAAACGTGGGCTTTCTTGTACATAGCATACAGATTAAAGTCATATATTTAAGGGAATCAGCTCTCTCTGCAATATTAAAGCACTGACAGTTGTTCATTTTTAGTCTTGGTCAGGTGTATGTATGTTATAAAAGTTACTTAAAAAAGTGAATTTTTTTTTTTTAATTTTTGCATCTATTCGGTATATACCCTCATTGTGTGCAACTATGTAACTGAAGTGAGAAAGAAAATATCCTGTTTCACTTCCTATGTAACAGAGGTGGGTACAAGAAATACTTTCTTATGAGATTAAACAGTGCATATACTTCAATTATCAAACATTGAGGCAAGGAGGTCCTTCGGTCCATTTACCTTTACAAGCATCCTATATTATAATTTGCTAAAATGTGCGTAACGCCGCAGTCATGCGCAGTAGAGACTGCTACACATGCTGTAGTCATGCGCAGGAGAGACTGCCAGTGACGAGGCTGATACAGAGCAGGGCGCTCCGAAGGAGCGTCCCGCACTGTATCAGCCGCGGCGCGGGCAGTCTCTACTGAGCATGACTGCACTGCAACCGGCTGGCAGTGGCACTGTGGCCTGTGTAACGGGCTCTTCAACTAGTTCATTTATAAATGGTGTTGTTCTTTAGACACACGGTTAAACCACTGGGGGCTTGATACTATTAGCTGCACCAAAACCAGCATTGCAGTAAAAACAAGCAACATGTATTTTGCAAACATGTTTTACCGGATTTCTATTGCAGAACCACGGTAAAACAAAACCGGAGTAGGCCTTACACGTCGCCATACTAACAAAAATGGCGCCGACTTCTTTTATGCAGCTACTCCCTAAACTCCCTAAAAAAATGAACTAAATGTCAAATTCCAAGGAAATAAGCATAGGTTTGATGAGAGAAAGGTCAAGTTAGGTGTTAGATGGCCTAGATTCACTAAAAGGCGATGCTGTGGCAATACGATGTTGTCAGTATATTCTAAACACTTCGATATTTGTTATACAAGGAGGTCAACGTATGCAGAATAAGACTGGAGAAAAAATGTCGAATGGGAGCAATATATGTCGAAATACAAATGGAGAAAGTTAGTATGTAAATTGGGAGCAATATATGTCAAATTATTAAAGGGGGGGTTCATATATCGAAAGGGGGGCACTGTATGTTGGATTTCTGGCATGTTGTGCAGCATGGTGAACACCACCAGTGTGTGTGTTAGACCCATATACACTGCCTGACACCCCCAGCCTTCTTCCCTTGCCCAGGTAGTGGTCATGGGGATTTGTGCCTAGCAGTGAGCAAGTAGAAAAGGCTGGAGAGGGTCAGACAGCGTACATGGGGATCTGTGGTTTCCAGTGGGCAAGGCTGGGGGGTCAGGCAGTGTATATGGGGCTAACACAGAAAATAAGCTGGAAGTAAATGGTATTATGATTTGAGGTAATACTATCATAGTTAAGGTTCAAACTGGCTTAAAGTTCGTATTCCAGATCACACTAACAGTCCTTAAAAACCTGAAAATATCTTATAACTTCAGTAGCTTTGGAAAACAAAGAATGTTAACCCCTTGAGTGCCAGAGGGGTGCGCAACACATTGCTACCCCTCTGGCACTCAAAGGGTTAATTGTATGCAGTCATGCTCAATGTAAATTTCTATCAAAAAAGATAAAACTCAAAAATATTTACTAAAATCAATTTTGATGTAGGAAAACAAAAAACATGGAATGAGGCAAAAAATGTTTGTTAAAGTCAGCATTAAATTTATCACTTAAACAAAAGCTAAGACATCCATGGTTAAAGTTGTTCAAACATTAAGTCCACACATAAATAATGACTTTAGTAACATTAAAAAAAGGGATGTTATTTGCAAAGCATTGGGCCGGGGGTCATGTTTAATGTTAACAGAATTGTGAATCAGAATTTGAGTGAGAACGCTAAATATCTCAAACTACTGTTTGAAATAAAAAAAAGGGCAAACATAAATATAGGTGCTTTTGAAAGCCCTTTCAAAATCACCTTTGTTACAAAGTGACAATTCCATTTCATTGACCTTACTGTTTGATAGAAGAAGATATCTAAACCACAACTGGAGAGGACTTTTCATTTTTGTCATGTGTAATCATGTGATCAGAAATCAGGAGAACTACAGTACAGTAATAACGCAACACTAGAAGAAAAGGTTGATTTAAAATAAAATTATTATTAAAAATGTTGCAGTACTGAAAAGCAGTGAACAGTTTAATTTTTTTTTAAGACACTGATAGAGAAATGCACGCTAATCAGGTGTGCAGAAGAACTAGTCCGACAGCAAACACCACCTAGGCCAGGGTGGGCAATGAGAGACCCTCCAGACTACTACACTCTTCATCCCAGGGATGATGGGAGTTGTAATCTGGCAGGTGCAGGGACTCACAATGACCACAGACATTAGAAACACATCGCTCAAAAAACTAACTGCAAGTTTAAGTAAAAAAAATAATTTTTATCGTTGTAAAAATGTAGATACTTTGACAAACTCTTGAAGCTTCAGAGAGATGGAAGAGAGACTTATATGGCATTCATAACATAAACCAGCAGGTGTTTAGAATTGGTCCCTCACAGATCAACACATTTCGCTCTTAACACGCTTACTCATGACCTGAGGTTCCGGCAGCCGTTTGAACTTTTAAATAGGTCTCAGCCAATCACTGAATCTGTCCGTTAATGCATATCCCTAATTGGTTCATTTAAGATACAAACCTCCATTTGCTCAAAAAACCTTAACCCTTCCAATGACACTCCCAATGATACTCAATGAAAGCTTTCGTCCATGTCTCAATGTACTCACAGTGTCCACCCCTGACCTAGGCACTTAACCAGTTTAAACCAGCCATGGAGCAGCAATATATGCACCAATTCCTCTTTCCGCAAATTCAAACTAAATGTGATGCATGCTATTAAAACACTCTGTATATATGTTATAGTGTTACTGTGTCACACTAATCTCTATCAAAGTTGTTTCGACTAACAGGAATGTCCACTCTTCCCTTCTCAGTTCCACCCTCCTCTCTTCATCACTCTCTCCACTTTTTCTAGTCATTCTATTTTACATTATTGTCTTTCTCCTTTCTCTACTCCCTTCCTCCTTTACTTCACTCCTTTTTTCCGCTGTAGCTCATCTTCCACACCCTTTTATTTCTCATTTTCCTCCTAACTCTATAAAACACAACTTTACTCTGAATTTTCCAAAAATAGGTGTGATTATGCATGCTTAATCCTTCAATGTAAATGTTTATCTATGCTATAATATCTCAAAAACAAAAGTAAATAAATCATAGAGAATTTTAAAATAATTAAAAGGCAGCAATTTTTTTTTTATATACTGTGAAGTATATTCACTTGACGGAATAGTCACATGTAATGTGACTTTCAATAGCATTCCTCTTACATTTGAGTCATAGCATACCAAGTGGATATAATGAGGGAAGGCCTATGGCATGCAGGGTCAGCTGACCTTTAAGCAGATACAACAAGTGGAAGAAGTGCGGGCACACCACAATGTGGTAGGTTTTTCTAAAAAGTCCTTTCATACAGTAGGAATAACAGCTTGAATGAGATGTAAATAAAGACAGAGGTATTTAAGCTCTTGAAGCGTGGGAGAATAGCTTGAAAGTGCAGTAATTAAAATGTGAGCTCATAACAGAAGAAGGTGAAATGAATTTAGAGATAAAATTATATGGTTACATTTAGGCCTATAGGACTTTATACAGAAAGTAAAAGAACAATAATTCGTGAGCAAACTGTCTGCACTGTATGAGACAAACGTTTTCCCAAATTCCCATTCATATAAATAGGAGTTTTATTCCTTCAATGTTAGAGTGATTTCCAACGCATTGCTTTCCCATGTGTTGTTGATTTCTACAGTATTCAAGGGGCTAAAAATTTAATGGAATGTTTTGTTAGTGGTGTAGATGGTTTGCTCTAAAATCGCTCATCTTCTGCTTTCTGCATAAGGCCCTATAATGTAGGGAAACAACTGATAAAGTCACTGAGGAAAATATCTGATAAACATATAATAGCTTTCAGCAGAATATAAAGACAGAAGCTCAGTCCTTCCCTTGAAAAATAAAATGATTTTGTGAAAACAGAGGAAAGTTTTATAGTGAAAAGGAGCATGCAACAATGCATATGATTTTAAGGATATTATTGAGTTGATGCATGAAAAAAATAAATGAAAAACCTTCAGTGAGTAGCCTAAAATGAAAAAAAAAATAGTACTTATATTTTAATGGGTTAAATATTTCTAACTACTGCTGGAGAGTCACAGTTTGTACACTCCTGCCTAGGCACATCTTTGATAATTGAATCTCATACCTTTCTCTACTCCAAGTTATACATATTAAGGTATCCACATTATTTCTAATTTTTCTTTTCATTTTTATTTAAATGTGCCTAATACATAATGTTCTTTTAATAGTCTCCAATTTATATATATATTTCTGGAAATATGTTCTCCAGAACTTAAGTCTATGTATTTATAAAGTGGTATCACTACATCTCTCTTTCGGATGTCTCCTACAAACATTGCATTGTGCTGGCTTTTCCTACTACTCGGTTACATTGCTTGCCTACATTGAAGTCATCTAATTACACTAGATCACTTTCCTGTGTCACAGCTGATATTGTACACACTATACTTACATGCTTTTTGTTGCTCCCTCTCAAGAAAGAGTTAGGGACTCCATGTTTAGACTCTGTATCACTGTGTTCTTCATAGCTTTCAAACTCACTGGAGCTCCACCCATAATCCAATGAGCTGTTTCCACCGTCATCACCATTCTCCACATCATCATAAATCATTTCGTCAGCATCTTCAAGGAAAATAAATATAAGACAGAAAGTCCCGCCAAATGAAAAGGAACTCAGATACAAGAAGGTCTGAAGATTAGCTGGGACATCATAATGAGAGAAAGTGATACATGCTTAACAGTAACCAAAGGCAAGGAATGGGAAGAGCATTTTATCTACTAAATCATCTTGCTTCTACTTTGAAAAGCACCCAAACCACATAGATAGAAGAGGTGACAAGCAAATTAGTCTACTGTCCAAAGGACATTAAGTATGAAAGAGAATCACTTTATGGACAAAAAAACTAGAAACAATATAAGTACTTGATCATGAGTATTATTTATTAAATAATAATAAAAAAAAATATTTTATACATGTCCCCAAACAACTGCTATATTATAACAATACATCTAGCAGGCAGTCATAACAAAATCCTATCCTATCCTATTTTTATATAATAATTCGCTAAAACGTGTGTAACGACGCAGTCATGCGCAGTAGAGACTGCTGTGCGTGCTGCAGTCTCTACTGCGCATGACTGCCCCGCGAGCGGCTTGCAGTAGCACTGTGGTCCGTGTAACAGGCTCTTCAACTAGTTTATATATATACTAGTTGAACAGCCCGTTACACGGGACACAGTGCCACTGCCACCCGGTCGCGGGGCAGTCACACGCAGTACAGACTGCCCGCGCCGCGGCTGATACACAGCTGGACGCTCCTTCGGAGTGCCCAGCTCTGTATCAGCTGTGGCGCGGGCAGTCTCTACTGCGCATGACTGCAGCACGCGCATCAGTGTCTACTGTGCATGTCGCGGCGTTACACACGTTTTAGCTAATTATTATATAGGATAATGCTCCAGCTATTTTATTTGGTGAAATGCAAAAGATTATATAAAAGATTCTGTAAACTACACTAATGGCCGTATTCAAGAAGCTAATGATGAGAAATTCTGGAGAGATAAAAACAGTTCCTACATTCCTCTTCACTGAAATGGATCTTATAAACCCGTCAATGCTAGAGAAGCTCTCCAATGAATTGCTTCACACTGCCCATGATTACATCTACCATATGGTACAATAATGAATGCTGTATAGATATAGGTTTACTGGAGGAGTTACAAAGATTTAGATCACAATTCCCAGTGGAATTACTGTAAAGCCAGTGGGGACCGTAATGTCCATCCTACCAAGGAAGAACAAGGAAAGGTGTTATGGATCATGTCTTTTAAATTGGAAATATACCATAAGAATAATTTTGAGATATATAGCGTGCATTAGATCTGCAATTTCTGTTTATAGTGATTTATATTGAAGTTTTCCTCTAGATAACGCCTCCTCACAACAAGCAATAGTCTTCTATAGATTTGAATGACTCAAAAGGGACATGAGTTATTAGAGTAAAATAAACTGAAATGGAAACAACTAGCAATAGAATAAAACAGAGACCAAATGTATACAAAAACAGTAAATAGAGACAATTGGCTGATCTCTGAAGGACTCCTACATACAGTACGTAAGTCGGTCAAATGAACATATTAAGAACCACTATAGCCACAGTACATGGATATTAATCTATGCAACTAATCAGTTATGGTTCAGAGTAGTTTCACATAAACACCTTTCAACTTCCAATAACTCACACTCAAAAAAGAGTTATATTTTATGAATTATACACTTATTTGTTTCAATTATGGTTCCAAACTCCTTTTTCAGTTAAAACTAGGACTTATCATCCTCACCTAAGGCACGCAGTCCAGCAGCTCCAGACTATCTCTAATGCCAAGAGTATGTACAAAATAAAGAAGAAAAATATTGTGTATACATCTCTATACCTCCTTCCCCTTGGGAATCCTGGGGGGAGATGAATATGGTACGATAAAGATTAGATACATCCCCAGTTCCTTTTTTATTCTATGTAGCCTATAAACTAAGACAGCAATGGGCAACATCAAGCCCTACAGCTGTTGAGGACTACAATTCCCATGCTCTCTGTCCAGCCAACAGCTAGCTGGGGAGAATGCGAATTGTAATCCTCAACAGCCTTACCGCACCTTAGTGCATCTCACCAGTGTCTCAGTAGATTTCATTCTGAAATACAAAGTAGTACAAGGTCATGATTTTGAGGGTTACAATGCAGAACTCCTTTAGGTAAATTAGGGGCCTATGTATAGTGGGGACCAATAATTAAATGACTGAAATGAGGTGATATTAAAGCAATGCTGAAATTAAATCACCATACCCGTTGCAGAGTCCGAATTCTCCTGTGGAACATCATCATAAATAACTTCATCAGGATCTGGAAAAAAGTGTAGGGTAGAGAGATAGGGTTGTATTTTTTACTATGTGCACAAAATGTCTGACAATTTCTACAAATAATAATGGAAGAAAAACGTCAAATCCACTAAGAAAATATAAGTTTGACCTGAAGCGTGATGACGATCTTCAATGTGTGTTTTAACTACCTGCAGCTGTATGTTTAGTACCTATAAATGTATGATTTTTAACCCCTTGAATATGAAAGACGTTCCCCAACACAATGCAAATGTGTGTAAATCCAAGGCATTAATAAAACCAATTACATATGTGACTGGCAATATTGCTGGCTCTGATGTATTCTGTTCGAATGTATGGTTGTATCAGTCAGGAACTTGGTTTCCCCTGAAAAAGGACACGGAGGGCCTTATCTACAAACCAAAAGGGGATCAAGTCTGGAAGAAACAAAGTGCACCATAAAGGAGAAATACACGTTTTCATTGTGTTAAATCGGATTTTTAACCCATTGAATGCTTGAACGGTTTCCAATGCACTAAGCTGTTAAAAAAACCATATAAATAAATGGAAATGTTGTGAATTTTTATGTGTCCCCATTAATGCAGATGGTTTGCTCCAGAATCGCTCCTCTTTTCTTTTGTGGATAAGGTTCTAATGACCCAGAAACAATGTTTAAACATATTTGGTGATGCAATAAACATGAACATTACGTGCTGAAAAGAATTTGGAATGTAATTTTAACTTCTTTAACCCCTTGAGTGCCAACGGGGTATCCAACGCATTGCAAAGCAATCCTCTCTGGCAATCGAACAGTTAATGCATGCAGCCGGTGCCTTGTCATAGTCCTTTTTAAGCTCAGGTTTTTTGGATGTATGTTGTGTTTGATTTCTTACTGTATATTAACATTCCTACAAGGGAGATGCTTTGATATATTGCAGTTATGAATGTTACAGATTGGGTACATAAAATTTCACACATTTTTATATACTGAAATCATGCATAAAACTTTACAATCACAATATTTGCTGCATCATAACCTTAACTGCTTCTGTATTTCTGAACATTGTTTACTGGAACCAAATTACTGACTCTTATGTGCCTGTCTGCTTTGACATGTAGCACCACTCATGACCCAAGCAATATATACAATGACCTTGAAGGCATGGGCATCATGACATTGAGCTACGTGGACACCAAGTCAAACAGGTTTAAAGTGAAGAAGCAGAAAAAAGACAGAATGGGACAAACATACCATGATTATGTTTGACCTACTATGTGAGTTTGACTCAGGGTTAATATACTTCAACAACATCATTACAAACTAGACATCATTTTATAAAACCCTGATTTAAAGGAATGCTGCAACCTAAAATTAAATTGGGTTATACAATTTTAATCATTATGTATTTCCAACTAGCATCTGTAAAAAATGTGTAATTTTATTTTAGATCCCTAAAATGCAATTTAATGTATATGTAGACTATCCTATATATACATCATTTGATTGTGTTTGTACTTTCTAGTGTGAGATAAAAGCTAATTCATTTAAATTTTTTATGTTAGTATTAGTAGGTCTTAGACACCTGTAAAGATTGATATGTTATCTGGAGCCATAAAAAGTCAACAATGTGAGCCCCCATACAACACACTTAAAACTAAATTTCAGGCCTCAGACATTACATAGAGTAATTTTACTGATACTATCATGGAGTGTGACTCCAGATAATTTTTAGGTGATAACCCTTTGAGTGCCGGAGGGGTATGGAACGCATTGTAAAGCAATGCGTTGCATACCACTCAAAGGGTTAATGTTCCAGAAAAAAAATTGTAACTGTCTAGACTGCTGTTAACCCTTTGAGTACCAGAGGGGGTATCGAACGCATTGCGAAAAATGTTAAAGGAACAGTAACCTTTCATTTAAATTTCAGATTTCTGCAAATGCAGAATATGTAAAGTCAAACTGTGTTTGTCTTTTATATAATTATTTTCATCCAAACTTTTTTTTTTTTTTTTTAAACCCTTCTCCCTGAGCTCCCTGGATCTGTTTTCAGAGAGCTTTCTGTCAGGAAATGTGAAAGCAGAGATAGTGATATAAATGTTTAAAAAAAAAAGTAGAAAAAAAGTTAAAACAAAAAATCACACAGACATGCAGGGAGCTTATTGTCAGGGACATAAGTGTAAAAAAAAATACCGTAGGTGAAGATGGAAAAAAAAAAAGTACGGTCAGCTTTGCTTTACATATCCTACAACTGCATGAATGGAAAAGTCAAAATAAAAGGTTATTATCCATTTTAAGGCTCATATTCTAGAATGAAGCTTTATCAGTGTGCTATTGTTTCCAACATTCCATTCCAGGGCCTCTATGTTGGTCTTTGAAGTATCGGACGTGGTGAAAAGGACACTGGTATGACTCAGTCTCTTTACTACTACTACTGGTCGTTGCCATACAACTCAAACCAAGGGTAAAGAAAGGTCTTCAACTATGAATAGGACGGGTCTAAAAAAAATACCTACTTTCCATCCACTCTGTATTTGCAGGATCTGCAACCCACTTTGCTAACACATCCTCTTCTCTGGATGCTTGGAAATCTTCACTTTAAAAGAAAAGATTTATGAATGTTAAGATCAAACACCTATGCTTATGTTTTAATCAAGTCTCCCAGTAAATATGAAAAAAACAGGTTTTTACAGTACACACCAAATAAAAAAAATACTATTATTTTTCAGATAGGGGCACTAAAATGCCCATCTCTCATAACTATTATAGTCATATTAAAGTGTTAGCAATGTCCCAGAAAAAATATTTATAGTTTTGTAGTGCTTAAAAAATTAATATATATGCAACAAATCCTATCTCTCAAACCACTATAGTTTGAGAGATATTTGCATTAAAAGTTTCCCATTTCAGATCCATGTCGGCTGACACGTGGAAGCTCTTCAGCAGAGCCGAAACTGCATTATTTATAACAAATTACTTAATTGGAATGGTCAACAAAGTGTGCTTGCAAACAGGCACACTTTGTAGACCTTTCCAATGAAGTAATTCTTTGGAAATAACGTGATTTTGGCTCTGTTGCAGAGACTCCGGTTGGTCCCTGGACAGGATTCCCCTGCAGCTAGCACAGTGCTGACGTCAGGGAAAGGGGAGATAGGGGGGAACTTTGAATATGAATAGCTCTCAAACCACAGCAGTTTGAGAGATAGGGTTAGTTGCATATAGATTAATTTTTTAAGCACTACAAAACTATAAATATTTTTTCTCTGTTGTCTAATACAGGTTACTGGTATCTTTGGGTAGGTGATCTGCCCCTTTAAGTAGGCAGGAACAAATCTAGAAATGACTGCAGGGGGTGGAGCCTACCTTCCCTCCTTGGCTGCAACTAGCCAACAAGCTCCAGCAAGATTTGTTTCTTGGTGAAGATAACACAGGCAAGAGAACTGTTCTGCTATAGTTTTAGAAACTTTTTTATTTTTCTGTTACATATGGAATACCACCATTAGGCGGATTACCATAACTGACAATGCCTTTAGATGTGGCTAGCACAGTATCCAGGTGCTTTTTGTGGACCTTAAGCCCTGAGGGGGAAAAATCTTGATTCCAAGTGCTTCCCTAGGAGTTACCCACTGAGGTTACTTCTTACTACATGGTAATCTGAAGACAGAAGATCTGCAGGAAAGGTGAGCAACCCTTTGTGTGCTGCAGGTCCACTTGTCCCACAGTGCCCCTCCGCACAGGTGTTGTTCCTGGGAGTTCTTATTGCACACTCCTGCACTCACTGGGTCTTTTCAGTTATGTCTGTCAGTATTTGGAGCAACTTTATGTGGTAAATTAACCCTTTAACTGCTGTTTTGCATCTTTTTGGGTGGTTATTGGCACTTTCCCTATTGGGTTCAGTGTTTTCTGGGTCTGATTACATGTTCTAGTGATGTTTCATGTATTTTTATTTCTCAGTTCTAACTTTGACAAAATTGTGTTTTACCGCATAGATGCCATTGCTTCATTCACTTCTATGGGACTGTACAATTTGGGACATATCTCTGCAACCACTCAACGTAGCAAATTCAGGGATGGCTCATTTTAATTGTCTGACCAGTTCACATTGCAAGTGTGGTGCAGGCCTCAGGGGGCTTCAGGCACTGTTGGGGTACTTTCTCTGAGAAAACTACATTTCCCATGAGCACTTGGTTCGCGCTTGTTTCTGATTGGCTCCCGCTGCGGCAGCTGTAACCTGTATTGGACGACAGAGAAAAGAGGATTTTGGTCTTACCTGTTAAATCCTTTTTTCTTAGTCCATACAGGTTACTGGTCTCCCACCCTGTCAAGAGACCATGCTTGGCTCTCCTGTGGCAGACAGTGGGGGTCCTAAGGGGTCACGCTCACAGGAGTCTTCTTTCCTTCCATTATCTAGTCAGTAATGTCTCAAATCTTTCTGGAGCTGGTTGGCTAGCTGCAGCCAAGGAGGGAAGGTAGGCTCCACCCCCTGCAGTCATTTCTAGAATTGTTCCTGCCTACTTAAAAGGGTGGATCGCCTACCCAAAGTTACCAGTAACCTGTATGGACTAAGAGAAAAGGATTTAATAGGTAAGACTAAAATCCTCTTTTCTGTGATATTACTGTCCCTGTGCTGATATATAATCAGTTAAGAACTGATATATAGCATCCTATATAATAATTCGCTAAATCGTGTGTAACGCCCGACATGCGGAGTAGACACTGCTGTGTGTGCTGCAGTCATGCGCAGTAGAGACTGCCCGCGACGCGGCTGATACAGAGCTGGGCGCTCCGGAGCAGCGTCCTGCTCTGTATCAGCCGTGGCGCGGGCAGTCTCTACTGCGCGTGACTGCCCCGTGACCGGCTGCCAGAGGCACTGTGGCCCGTGTAACGGGCTGTTCAACTAGTAAGCAAATAAAGAATTAATATATAATGGAGGTAGTTCTGAAAAGCAGATGCTATCTGTATTGAATACAAAAATAGTTATTAACAAGCAGTACACAAAAAAAAATTGTAGGGCTTTTCCTTTGGAGAAAAACAAGAGTACTCCACCTGTTGGAAGAAATATTTTCAGAGTTATTACAGTTTAATCTGTTGGGTTTATTTTAGTACATTAACACTGCCCTCTAGTGGCCGGATTACAGGTTGCTTTTCTCTTGCATTCTATGGGAGAAGAAAGTCATTGACAACAATTCTCCACAGAATGTGATGGTAATGAAGAGTCACTTTCTGTCATTTTAAACTGTCAGAAAGAAAGCTCCTTGAAGCATCCAAAAGGTGTCTCAGTTAATAAATAAAAAAATGCAGAAAGTTCACATTTAAACATAAATGTTATAGAACAGTTTAGACTTTTATCACTCCAAGAAGTTGGTCTTGTAGTTTGGGCAGTAAATGTCCATTTGTGCGTTCCCTTCTGTATTTTTTCTGTTATTACCACTGATTTGAATTCACAACTACACTCATAATGCAGCACACCCAATCAGAGTACAGCTGTGAATTTAGAGGAGTAGTAAATCTCATTAGGAAAAGCAGAGCTTTTATTGCTCAGTAAATCATGGGTACACCTACTGCTCGAAGATGCATTTTTCAGAGTTATTACAGTTCAAACTTTTTTTTTGTATTAAAGAAGATTAACATCTACAAACAGCATTTCACCACTTGCCTTATTAACCCTTTGAGTGTCAGAGGGGTAGGCAACGCATTACGCCTCTGGTGCTCAAAGGGTTAATACCTATAAACACTGTTGGCTGCATCATGGAATTATTTCTGAGTAAAGTAATTATTCTATTCCACCTCTTTTTTCTGCTAACCCAGCCATATTTGCATTTTGCCAAACTTCCAAGGCATTGCCTCCTTTCTGTTCATAAATGTGGAAAATTACTTGCACTTCAGGTTACTATAAAACTGGAGACATTTGTTGAAAACAGAAGGTTCTGTTTCATTACTGGCCCCATGATGAAGATTGATCTATTGTGATATATGAGGCAGGGCATTCCCACTTCAGCAAATAATTACAGTTCCTATTTCTACACTACACATTCCACATGACTAATAGTGTTTACTGGGGATAATAAGGTAAATAGCAAACGTTGTTCAGAGCTGCAAGTTTTCCTTTAAATTGTCAGTGACAATGGGACCTGGGGACCACACAGTTCATCTGGTGTCCAGACTGTGATTCCACTGCATTCTATGGCAGATGTGAGCCACTGCCTACAGTTCTCCACAGAAAACAACAATTATAACTTTTCAAAAAAAATCAACTGCAAGAAGTGGGAGTATCCTTGTTGGACACAGTGGAAAAATCCCTACAATATATGCCTTTTTAAATAAAACTTTATTGATTCTTTAACTGAGTAACTGAGTTTCAGTGGCAAAGAGCACAAAAAAAAGAGACCAGATTAAGGGTCGTATTCAGGAAGATAAAGTGGAATATAATGGCAATGCAATAATTAAAATATTTGTGAGTCATCAGGTAACAGTTCTGCAACAGTGGCTCATCTAACCCTTTAAATTCTCTCGTCAGGTTTAGCAGCAATTTATTGCGTTGAAAAATTAATAAAGGCTGCATTTACCGGCATTCATCTAAAACGCTTAGCCAACCAGACCAGTTCATTTAAATTTTGCAATTCCTATCTATTAGTCTAGTCACCATGGCATCATAATGAGATTGAATATTCTATTAATTGACGTGATTTTCTCTTGCAAGTGTCCATTCTTGTTTAGTACGTCGAATAATGAATAAAGCCTGCATTTATCAGCTCAGTCTCTCTAGGTCCACCACTCAGTTTTCTCTCTGTTCTGGTTGTCTTGCACTGAGAGGAGTCTAAGAGGTGGACCTGAGAGGAGACTGAGAGCTATACTGTACTGGTATGTGGAGGAAACAGACAGCTTTCAGTCTCCTTTCAGGTCCGCCTCTCAGCCTCCTCTCAGCGCAAGACAACCAGACCAGAGAGAAGACGGAGCAGCGGACCAACAGCGACTGAGCCGATAAATGCAGCCTTTATTCATTTTTTGACGCACTAAACAAGAATGGTCATTTGCATTCCGTGCCACTACTTGCACTAACCACACTGAGTCACATTGAAAACTGATTTTCTGGTGGTATTTAATGCCTTCTAGTGTAGCTTTAATGTATTCCAGTTGCTTCGGTCTTTGTTGGAGATGTCACTGTGATGCTCATTCCTTTATTCACATATATGGTGGGATTGTCAAACTCCAGAGCTACTGTAAGAGATGCTTAGATCTCATGAAAAATACCACTCATATTAGCAAACGTCTGATGTAGATCTATTTAATCTTGAATTAGATGGCTTCCCTCCCCTTAATGCTTGACTAATTCCATATTTTAATGGTTCACAGGTAATGTATTGTTAGAAACCGAAAATCAGTGAAAATCCCAATACTTAAAAGAATATTCAATCGCATTATAATGCCATGGTGGCTAGACTATTGGAAAGAAACTTAAAATTAAATGATCTAAAAAGTTTACCCAACCAGACCAGATGGATGCCAGTAAGTTCAGCCTTTATTAATTTTTCAACACACTAAATTGCTGTTGCAGAACTGTTAGCTGAGGACTCACAAATAAGGATGCGATATCAGAATGTCACTCTTTTGATCGGAGAGACATTCTGATATCGTACATTTGACTACAGCGATATTTTTAACTCGCCGTATTGTATTTCGCCCAATAGATGGAGACATTTCAATAGGATACTGAAGAATTTATGCTGTTTTGAAGGAAAAGGGTGGTCACAACAAATAATGATTTGACTGCGATTTTGCTTCTGTTCACTCATTATGCATTTTGTTAATTGATAAACTATTAACATGCCTTTTAAAAACATTCTTACTTTACAGCATTTTTTCACAGCTGCCTAAAACTTTTGCATATTACTGTACATTAGTGCCTCTTCACATTCAGATTCCTGGGTTCTTGACACTTTATTCCAGTGCATGAGTTTTTCACCAAATCTATTAATAGTGTTCCTTTAACCCTTTGGGTACCAGAGGGGTGTGTAACTCATTGAAAAGCAATTTGTTGCACACCCCTCTGGCATTCAAAGGGTTCATCTGTTATGATGTACATTATGAATAGGCAACTTTTGTCACTCCTCCAGCTGTTGAGGACTACAGCTCCCATTATCCTCAGTCCATTGGCTGTTTGGGGATGATGGGAGTTTAGGTTATATTTTGAAAAGAGCACAGTATAATTAAAAAAAGTTTAATTAATAAAATCTTCTTTATCTTTTGCATTTACCCAATTTAATTCACAGAGAAGAAAATATCATAGAAGAATTCTTCACTATAATGTATTTAAATATCAGATGATCAGTTGCTTATTCTAGACGTCAATGTTCAAACTTTAATTACAGACCTAGTTTGATGTTCGTCTGAACTCAGTAAATGAAAATGAGGATTTGGAACAACTTCCTGGACACCTGCTAAGAGAAAGCACATTTGGTCAAAGTCAGAACCAATTAGATAATCCTAGTTTTACAGTTGGGAAACTTTCTTAATGTCACAATACATCAATCTGACAGAGTGGGACATTTTATTCACTGGACTAAGCTTATCTTTTAAGGAAAGGTTTAAGCAGAGTTTTCTTAAAACTGCAATGAAGAGTTGGAAAAAATGAATGTATACTGCTGTATACTGCCCCTTTAACATTTTTCTGCTTTAAACACTTCCAATTTAAGAAGTTACTGCTACCAATAAAATTCCCGAAGTTTCACAGACCAATATATCCAATTTCAAATAGTAGGACAACTTGTGCAGTATAGTGTACAAATACTCCAATCAGTGGTGCTCTCTCTTCGGTAATGCAGAGTGCTGGAAGATGACATAATCTCCCAGCAATCTGCATTACTTGAAGAGAGGACCGCACAGGAGCTCCAGCTTCTGAGGTCTGTGCAGAAGGAGGCACAGACCTCTCCTGCCATGCTGCTGGACCACCAGGGAGGTGGGAGATGGACATTGGGGGGGGGGTCAATAGGGGCAAGGTGGAGGTGAAGATTGGGAGCAATGTGGAGACTGGGGGCCATGTGAAGATTGGGGGCAATGTGGAGTTTGGGGAGCAAGTGGAGATTGGGGGACCATGTGGAGGCAATGTGGGGATTGGTGGGGCTGTGTGGAGATTGGGGGCAATGTGGAGACTGGAGGGCCATGTAGAGGCAATGTGGTGATTAGGGAGCTATGTGGAGAATTGGGGGACATGTGGAGGCAATGTGGATAATGGGGGCCATGTGGAGGCAATGCGGAGAATGGGGGCCATTTGGAGGCAATGTGGAGATTGGGGGCAATGGGGGAGTAATGTGGAGATTGGGGGAAATGTGGAGATTGGAGGCAATGTGAAGGCAATGTGGCCCGGTGGCTTCTAATTATGCCTCTGCTCCCAATAGCTTGTGGGTGTGGTTTTTTTTTTTTTTTTGGGGGGGGTCTTTTTTTTGGGGGGGTGGGGCAGTACACAAATGTATTCAATACCGGAACCTTTTTTCCAAAATCAAAAAAAGAAACAAAAAAACATTATCCTATATGACACTTCTCTCCAGAAAACATGTTCTATAGTAATGGCTCTTTTGCTTCCAGTATAAAAAGCTTTGGCTTCGATGTTCTAACCCTTCAGCTGCTGCAGAATGTCTAGAGTAGCCAAGCAAAGAACTGCTGTACTGCACCCTGAAGGTAAAAGCTTTATGTTCTTCAGTTTGTCCTGGCTTACAATCTCTATCCAATTACAAACAATGGTGCAGAAATATCTGAACGTGCTCAGTTCAGATCCTTTTTATTAACTTTCTTAAGAAGTTAATAAAAACACAGACTATTAGAATTACTGTGCCTGCTCGCTATGCTTTTTACTTCTAAATTTACCAAAATATGTAAGCAGAAACAGACATGTTCCATTCATTGCACGTTCACTTTATTAACTTAGTAAGAAACTAACCAATAAAAGCAGACAGATTACATTTTAAAATACAGAGAAATTGATACATTAACTAATGAGGGGGGATGAGATTTCTTCACTACACATACTGCTCTTCCCAATAGTGAATTGATTAACATATTAGCAATTGGAATGTTCTTTTTAAAAGGGGAGTAACATGGCAATGGCAATATAAGATCCTTTTAAACAATAGGAGGTCTGGTCACAGCTTTAGGAAATGAGTTACCATAGGTTAAACTTCATCCAATGCCTTCGTAAATTAGAGACATCTGTAAGACTGAGTGACATCAGCTGTTCATTTGGCACTTATGGGTGAGGACACAACACTGTTATCCTCTCCACATAAGCCCTGTGTCAGCAAATCTGACATTAATGGGCTTTTACAGAGTGGACGGAAAAAGAGCCAAGTGAGTGATGCAGATCTCTGTGATCTGCAATGGCAATGTAGGGAGAACGGGTGAATTTTAAACTATGGGAACTTGGTTCTTATAGTGTGAGCACACTGCCTATAATTTAAGAGGGTCTTATATAGTCCATTTACTGGCCCTACAATAATTTTAAACAATGTCTGTGTTTACACATTCAACATGAATGGAGTTGCAGTGTTGCTCCTCCAAATCTCCAGTGTTACTCACTGTACCTGTATTCCACCTTTTGTCTCTTCTGATGAGCATTACACATTAAAGTTAGCCATACATGATTGGTTAGCTCCTCCATGGGGAATGCACACAACAATCTCCAAATCCTCCTTGTAAACAAGTGCAGTGGAACATAGGGTTTCAGCTATTCTATTTTCTAGATATCAGACGTGATAACAAATATGCCCTAGTGTTGTATATGCAAAGAAGCTTTATACTTGTCTACAACATGTGGATTTTGTAAATTGGGTTGAAAAAATAATCAATGTTACTCAATGCGAGATAGATTGTCACCAGGAATGTAAATCTTGGACAAATCATAAGGTATCCATGTCACACAGGTTAGTTTAGCACATGGCATAGAGTTCAACAGTTCATACACTGAGTAGGAACTAAGCTAGTTAGACTGGCATCCAACCCACAGGTACTGGCAATAATAATAATGGGTATACTGGAGAGAAGACTTAAAAGAGAGAGGGGGGGTGAGGAGGAAAGATGAGGGAGAATTCACGGGGGGGGGGCAAGATTAGAATAAAGTGTGAATGGAGTAGAAATAAAGTTGAGGGTGTTGCAGTAACAGGGTGACAGTAAAGCATGACCGGGTGGAAAAGTGAGCACAGATAAAGTGATCCCCTTTATCATTAAGCACAATATAGGGGAAATGCCAACTGTAGGTAATCTGTTGCAAGCCCAGCCACCTAGTTAGAGGGCCAAAGTCCTTATATTTTAAGACTAACTGCTGTCAAATCTAAGTATATGGTGACACAGTTGCCTTCAAGTTCACTTAAGTTAGTAACTCTAGCTGCCACCAATATCTTATCCCAAATAAAGGTTTCCATGAGCCCCACCCAACATCTCCTTGTCTGTTCTTCCAAGGAGGCAATATGCAGTCTCTAGCTGGTCTGTAAAACCATCAGGATGCAGCTGTTGATGGAAGGCCATACCACGTTCCCCAAGGACCACTTCCTCTTTCACCCTTTTCAGCCCTAGGTTGCAATGTCTGTCCCTATTCTACTAGGTGGGACGTGAAGCAGTCATTACATATACATAGAAAATTATTTTCTTTGTAGTATTGGAAGTCATATTTCACCATTTTATTTCAGGGTACTTGTAATCTCCTATTATGATTACATTCCCTGACTGAGAAGCCTTTCCCATTTGCAGTAACACTTGAGCTTCTTCACACTTCCCATTATGCCGTTTATAGCAAATTCCCATGACATCTTTTAATCGTGGGCCACTGAGAATGAAATATACCCTAATAATGTCAAATATAAAGAAGCTTTATTTTTTACCACTGTGCCAGAAAAATCAGTCTATCATGAATGTCTGGCATTTTCAAGTCAAATGTAAATTTTATGCTGCTAATTTTCTCATCCAAAACAGAAGAGTAAAATAAGTGAAAATCCAACATTACCTTGTTCATCAACAGATATATTACGAATGATCACTGGAGTGGAATATGCCGGCTGTAATAATGGCAAGTTTGAGGGAACGGCATAGCCACATGGTACAGGGACAGAATATCCACTTGGTACACGAGGACTTATACTTTCATCTGTAGAAACAGGCTCTTGAGATGCAGATGAATCCAGTTCTTGGAATGGCGTGATGTCAATAATAGAATATGGGTTCACTCTCTTTGGGGTAATCCTCTCATCATTCTCTGTTGAACTTTCCTGGATGATTTCAATTGGCAGAGCTGGTTTGACAATAGAAAAAAGCTAGTATTAAAATGTACAGTTTTAGAAACAAGCTAGTATTAAAATGCACAGTTTTTTACTACTACTATTACTAATAAAAGTCAAATCAATAAACAAAGAATATGTTCATAAAAGCAAAAACTGACCTATAATTAAAGAGAAGAAATCTCCTAAATGCTGTATGTGGTAGCAAGTTTACAAGGGGTTAAACTCTCCACAGTGACAAATATGCCTAGGAGTGCTTCATATTTATTACAATGATAATGAACATCTAAACACCAGATTTTCAAGATTTCCTTACTTAAACATGGATAGCTCTATTACAATGACCAATCCTGTGATTATCTAGATCAAGAAAGTATACCCTGGAAACCCGACCTGTTTGTGTGCCCCGAGTCATTATCTTTAAAGGATGTAATTCCAGCTTTGTCTATGACAAGGTAATATATTCACCTCTGTCTTAATGTCTGGTCTATCGTGTCCCTGAGTCAGAGTTGGGCAGCCCGAGGCCCTTCAGCTGATGAGGACTAAAAATTCCCTTATCACCTGCCATCCAAAGGTTGGTCAGGGATGACGAGAATAGTAGTCCTCAACAGCTGGAGGGTCTCAGGGTACTCATTCCTGACCTAAGGGCTACAGTCTGTGGAAATTTCAGAATGACTGGGAACCAAAGGGGTTATTGTCATAACCTATGTGCTTTCCAGAGACAAAATCTAAGAAATAAAATGTAATCACGAGACTCACCTGGAGGATCTGGGTACTGAAATTCTAGGTCAATTAGATCATCCCCAGTCTTTTGCAGAGGTTGTCGGTCTGCTTCTGGAACATCATCACCACTGTCAAAATCAAATTTTTCTCCTTCTTCATCGTCATCATCATCAGCGAGGCCACTGCACTTCAGCTCATTTTCCAAAACTATACATTAGAAAAAAGTCCAAGTCAAAGCATACTCTCAGACTGCATGCTTTACATTTGAGGTAAAAGAGGATCATTTTAAAATGGAATGGTCGATAATTTTAGATGAGTGCCCATTCAAACTTATGCAACTGATAACTAAATATAAGAATGTTCAATTAAGTAAATTAGAGGGTGAAATTAATGAAACACAGATGTGTTAGACAGAGTTAGGAACTTTGAGAATTTTAATCATTTTGAGGATTTGGTTACTAAGAGGTTAAATACCTTGGATGTAGATATTATTAAAACAAAATATAAAAAGTTTTTGAGGGATAGCAAGCATTATAGAGAAAAAACAAATACTGTCTGGTGTAAAAAGGATAATACCGAGAGTAGAAGAAAAGGAAAGAAAGGGTTAACAACTTCATCGTATAGGACAAGTAATTACAGCAGATATGGGAGTAAAGAGAAAAGGGAAGAAAGAGGAGATGAAACCGCTTTTAGAAATAGCAGAAGGAATGATATGAAAACTATAGCGGAATTGAATACCCAAAGCAGACATACTTTGAGTACAGGGTCTACTAATACGAAAGGAGAACAGTCAAAGAAACAAATGCTAAATTTCCTTTAAAATGTAAGAGCAAAAGGAAAAATCTAGATTCAAATCAGTTTTTCTATAATAATTATCAAGTGTTGGCTGAATGTGATACAGATGAATTTGCAACTCCATATTCAGTTTCGCCTGCTCCCTGTTGCCAAATGTCTAATTTCTCTTCTTTTTTTGGACCCAGGTCTACCAAGACAGGGTGTAAAGAGAAGAGCTTGTGTGGCAACGGGGGAGGAGAAGGAGAAGGGAGAAATCTCCGGGGACTCAGAGGAGGAAGACATGTAAAAAAAAGTTTATTAATAAATTTGTTAAAGATTTGCTTCAGGAAATCTTGAGAGGCTTAGGAGTTTTTAGATGTTTCCTTAACTTTAGGTCAAATAGCTTTGTTGTCCAGAGGTTTAAAATTTTCTCTAGTAGCACAAATGAGTCAATTCATTTTGGTTTTGGATTTTGAAAAATTATTTAGAAATTTATCACTATTACGGTACTTTTCTTTACATCCAAAATATGGAATGTTGATTTAAGCAGTCGTGATATTTTAAGCAATATCTGATTTGGATAGTTTAGGTGAGACGAGTGGTTCGACCTTTAATACGAATCTTGGAAGGTCTAGTTTTTATCCTGCTTTGTATAAGGGTCTCACCCTTTTTCAACATTTAATAAGGGAGGAAATATATAATATAGATCTCTCCACTGAAGAGGATAATCTAAGTGCTGAATACAGTGCCAGAGTTCTGGTCAGGATAGGAGACACATATAAGAGTAAATAATTTATAAGAGCCGTAGATGTACAAATCAGTGTCTTCTTAATGTTTAAATTACTTTTTTTTTCTTTTAAGCACATTACCCTACGTTATTTATCACTGTTAAGATAATATCACTTTATTCATCCCTACCTTGCATATTACAGATGTATTTTAGAAGTCATATTGGAGAGTATATGAAAGAGGCTATGAATTTACTGTCAGATAAGGATTTTTATATTCAACTCCCCTCTGACCCTACTTCAGATTTCCAGGGAGAATTGTTGGGTTTATTGAATATAGCGTTGAAAAATGCTATTATTTCCAAGGATGAATTTGAATATATTTATGTTAAGGATCCACGTGCAGCAACATTTTACCACCTTCCCAAGATACATAAGAATGTGACTGCTCCCCCTGGATGCAATATTGTATCTGGGATTGGGTCATTATGTGAAAATCTGCCGATGTACGTGGATCTTTTTCTTCAGGTTATGGTTCCAAATGTTCAATCTTACCTTCGAGATAGAAGGGATGTGATCCAGATATTTGAAAAGATTGAGTGGGAGGAGGGTGATATATTAGTAACGGCTGATGTTAGCGCACTGTATACTAATATCAAACATCCGGATGGTATACAGGGAGTTAAATATATGTTTGATACATTCAACTTTCTTAGCCCGTTACAGAGAACCTTTATTTTGGATGCTATCCAATTTATTCTTAGCAAAAATTATTTTGCATTTAATCATCAGTACTATTTGCAGGTGATGGGTACAACAATGGGGGCACGTTTTGCCCCCAGCTTCACAAATCTTTTTTTGGGAAGCTGGGAGGATGAATGCGTGTGGCCCATTAGCTGGATTACCCCTCACCTCAAATTGTACAAAATGTATATTGACGATATTGTCATGGTGCAGGGGGAGGAGGAGATTGTTGAAAAAATTAATGGGGAGAGATTGTTGAAATTATTTTATTATTTTATTTTTTATTATTATTCGCTAACTCTTCTACATATTGATAAAAACTTGTCATGTGGTGATAGACCCACTTTAAGATATGGAGACTTGAAATTTGCCACTTCCGTGTTCTGTGGCACACTGTATGTGCGGTACAACGGCACAGGACTTCCCACCTCCCTCCCAGCTGCCCCAGGAAGAGTGTTCACGCTTCCCTTTGTAGTTGTATTTATGTTTGCTATCATTAAAGCAAGCACCTTTTACCATGCTACTGAGCTTGCATGGGAATGTTCCCCTTTAATAATTTAACCCTTTGAGTGCCAGAGGGGTATGAAACACATTGCAGAACAACACGTTGCATACCCCTCTGCATACAAAAGGTTAAAAGCAATCTCTATTTCTGCATTCAAGGAAAAATAAAATGGCTGTTTTTCAAATCTATCTAGAAATGACCTGCACTTTCCAGTGATGAGTTCTGTAATCTGCCATTTTAAATAATCTTTTTCTTTCATGGAGAAGTCAGAATGTGTCTAGCACCACTGACAAGGGAATCATTGATGGAAAAACAATTCATATTCTGTCCTCAGCCCTTTCCATGACATTGCCCTCTCATATCACCCCGCTCCAGCTATTTCCTCAGTGGTACTGTAAAAAGACATCCCTGATAAACAAAATAAGGGGGAAAAAAAAGGCTGGTGGTAAACATGAGGCCCTCCAGCTGTTGTCAGACTACAACTTCTATCACCCCTCACCAGCCCTTGGGCCTCATGTTACCCACCACTGGCCTACAATGTGTCCTAGTCAGTGATAGCTGGGCTTGAATGCACTATATCACATTATAAGAAGACATCATAAGAAAATCCCATATAATAGAGCTATAAAGCAGCAAATCTCAAACAAGGTGTTACAGCAATTTGCTAGTTTTGTTTGTTTTATGGAAATTTAGGTCTAATCTGTGAGCAAGAAAAAAAACACACAACAGTAATTAATTGATTAACTGATGGATATTATTAGTAGTTAAAAAAAAGAGAGGCTGGCACTAATTGCAATAGCAAAGTCTTGTATCTGCTGAATCTTGCCCAAGCAGAGAAGCAAGTGGGCATTTTACAGAGTTCTTCTTCTACTGGAGCCAAAAGCAAACTACTACAATTGGCCTTGGCGGGAGGAGACCTGGGTGGCAGCATGTAGGCTTCTATTCCATCTAGAGATATAAGCCATGAAGTTCATGAAATGGAAAAATAATTAAGTTACCACGTCCCCCATTTCTTGGGGAGTACATTTCAACTCTAGGATTGCAGCTGGGAACAGGGGCAAATTGTGGGGGAATACCAGGCCGGGCCTTTTCTTTAAAACAGCCGACTAGCTGCACCAACGTCCCTATCGATGCCCCCTTGTGGTCCCTGTGTGGCATGGGAGAGCAGGTGCCAGGATATTATATCATATCCTGGCACTCTGCATTAAACCTTTGAGTGCCAGAGGGCTACGCAACGCATTGCAAAACAATGCATTGCGTACCTCTCTGGCACTCAAAAGGTTAACAAGGAACGCTAAGGCTGTCACAGAGAGTGCCTGTGGCAACACAGACCTCTCCTTCAAAATATTGTGGGACGGTGAGGTGAGATCCTCTGATCTCCCCCACCGGCCCATGATGTAGCGGCCCACCGGAGGATGCCCAATCCCCCAACTGGACAATCTGCCCATTGCTGGGAAGGTATGGATGTAATATTTAGATGTGTAAAAGAATAACCTGCATCTCTTGCAGATTAAGGGAAGCATCAGCTAACAGATTTAGTAGGATCAAACTCATCCTTGGTTATCTAGGGGCATACTTTCTGCAGAGGAAAAAATGTAAGGGAAAAAGTTCATATTATGGAAGACAAGTCTGATGTGCTAAGAAGAACTGGGGGGAGCTACACTAAGAGGTGATAAAGAGGTGATAAAATGGAGAAGAATTCTCCAGTGATATCACTTCTCCAATTCCTATGTTATTCTATGGATCCTATTCACTAATATTTCTTCAGCTTTGGAGATCTTAGTGCATTGGCTCCATAGAATAACACAGGAACTGGAGAAGTGATAAACTGGAAACGTCATTTCCACTTTATCACCTCTTTATCACCACTTAGTGAATCTACCCCCTGGAGTGATTATGGAACAAACCAACTGGACCACATGGGATATAAATTCCCCAAATTCGCACTGATTTAAATGGCACATTAATACCCTTGAATTATTTTGAAAAGCTGAGCAGTTTGGAAATCTCTCTAGTGTTAAATGGGTTAAAAATCCAATTTTAATCAGTCAATGTGTATTTTTTCCCTGTTGTGCAGTTGGTTTGGAGCAGAATTTCTTCTGGGGAAGATGCACTACATTTTGACAAGGGTCCAGCCTGGCGATATTGTTGAGTATTTGCACAATTCCATCTAGTCATATGCCCTAAGGTGTCTCCTTCATCATATCCCTGTGAATATGCACCAAATACACCAACATTTCCATGCTTTCACCATGCCACAGCCAGGTTTACAATGCTGAAGTGTCTACTTCGACAGAGCAGCTCACTTGCATATTGAAATGGATTTTAATGAGCCATTGTCACATTCATTTGGATGTATTTATATTTTAATGCGGCTATTCACCACATGCACTAGGCTCTGATAGATGGCTATGCTTAGGGTCGCACCGATACCGATACTGGTATCGGTATCAGTGCCGATACCGGCATTTGCGCGAGTACTCGAGCTCGCGCAAATGCTGCAGATGCCAGCACCGATGCCCTGTGTCCGGGTCGGTGCTGCAGAACGGGAGACCGGGGAGCTGCTCACAATGCTCCCCGGTCACCTCTCTCCCTCCTGCAGGGTAACCCGCTGCAACGCTTCAATGCTGACCTCTGCCGGGCTCGCGAGAGAACAGCGAGCACCAGACAGAGAAGGGTAAGGCAGGCAAAGGGGGATCGATAGAGGCAAGATGAGGTGAAGAAAGAGGCAGAGAGGCAGGTCAAGAGGGAGAAAAAAAGGCAAAAGTGACTAAGGGAGAAAAAAAAAAAGAGGCAAAAGGAGGGGGGATCAGGAGGGAGAGAGAGAGAGTGAGGCAAAAGGGTGGGATCAAGAGTCAAGGAGGGGGAGAAAGGGGATGAAAAGGGAGAGAAAAAGCCAAGGCAAAAGGTGGGGGCTCAAGAGGGGGAGAATGAAGCAAAAGGTGGGAATCAAGAGGGGGAGAAAAAGGCAAAAGGGGAGAATCAAGAGGTGGTGTATGTACGTATGTAATAAATATAAATTATATATATATATATATATATATATATATATATATATATATATATATATACACATATACTTTAGGTATGGAAAAACGGCAAATAACCGCAAAAAAAAGTATCAGTAATTGGTATTGGCGAGTACTTTAAAAAAGTATTGGTACTCGGTCTTAAAAAATTGGTATCGGTGCATCTCTAGCTATGCTGTTCAGATCAAGAAATTCATCAATCTGAGATGGTGTTGGGATCTTCCATGGCTTTCTACGGAGCCACAGAGGGCAATTGGCTGTCAGAAGTTGCCCTTCCTTAAAACTTTGAATGCCGTGCAGTTTATAGCAGAGTCTTCTGTTCACATGAATCATCTGATCAGCTGATAGTTCACTGTGGACTTCAAACAGCCGATCAGCTGGTTCAGGTAAAGACAGAGCCATCAGGGAAGCTGACTGGCTGGTTTTGTGTGTATTTGAATCAGCTGGAAATCAGGGTAGGGGATTGGCACTCAAAGGGTTAAGGGAAGGATGGTGGTGTTGTTTGTGCTGAAGTTTGAGTGCATCTTCTCCATTCCCCCACTTGTCCTCCCTAACACATCATCAATGTTAAGCCAACCCTATACACTAATGAATAAAGTCTCCCCCCCCCCCTATAGAAAATTCTTAGTGTATATGGGGAAATGTGTTGTGCTCTCCATGGCAAAAGTGATTGCAACACATTTCCAGGCACACTTCACCACTACACTGACCCCTGGTGCATCTCCCACCAGTTTTTCTTAGCCTCTTATGACCACTGTTGATTGTTTTTTGTCTTGTTTTTTTATCCTACCATCTGTATGCAAACAAGACACTCTGACTTCAAGGCTTAGGCATTAGAACAAAAGAAGGTCCTCCTAAACTTTATAAAATCTAGAGAACATATTCAGGTTCAAGGACTATGTTCAGATTTCTACTGTCCCAAAATGTGAGATGGTGATTTATAGAATCTTGAAGTTTACTTTCTGCTTATTTTTGAATCTATAAAGAGACAGAAAGGGCACATTGCCAGTAACCTAATGACTTATAAATACATGTTTAATATGTAATTCACCCAATTCCTCTGAATGTTCCTAAGCGATTGGGTGATGTCAGTGTTTTCAGTCAAACAAGCCTCACTCATATTGTTCAGGATTTAAAGGAAGAGTAATGTTTCAAAATAAAAGCAGCTCCAATTAATTTTCATAGTATTTGGGCCATGGAGAGTGTTGTTTCATTACTGTCAGAGTCGCACTTCAAGAGTAATTTACTGAAAGTGTCCTCCTCCCACCCCTTTTACCTAGTGTAAGCCACCTCCCCACAGATGTGCAATCTGGTCCACTGACAGCTCACAGCAAGGGACAATCTTCTTACTGTGAGAACAATGAAAACACTGCCCACCTTGACAGGTTTTTAGGTTTTTGCCTTATGCTAATTGAAGATTTCTATCTCTGCAAGTCATCTGGACACCACCTTGCTGCTCTGAGGTGAGCAGTGTTACATCAGTAAAAGGGGCGGGACAGGGATACTTCATCATTCAATTACTCTTGAACTACAACTCAGACAGTACTGAAATAACACTCTCCATGGCCCAAATACTATGAAGATTAATTGGAGTTGCTTTTATTTTGATACATTACTATATGTTTAAGCAGGGGTAAAACTTTCTACTTTTTCAAAAGAATGTTCAAAGACATAGCCCCAAAACAGCTCCTATCACCAATTCAGGGGTTCATATAACTGTACCACTAAGCTGGAATGGCAATTGGACACAGACTGGAAAGCCGCAGGCTTCTCTGGTTGCACGTGAAGTCTCATGTACTGCAAGGGTCGGGTTAGAAAACAGCACTAGTAGTAATTGTTACTCTTGGGATAACAAGGAGAGAACAGGCGTCCCCTGTCTCAACCCCATTTGATTCTCCCACTGATCCACCAGGGCTCTCAATGCAGCCTTGGATTCCTCTGCAAGTCTACTTGGCAGTCCTGATGTCAGAAGAGCAGCGCTGCCAAGATAGCACCCAGAGACAGGTCCCCTTTAACGTAAAGCCCTCACATATTTGAAGTATCCAAACAAGCAATAATTTACTGATAACAGAAACTACTTCAAGTTCTATTTCAAAACATTACATACTTTGTAAAAAAGAAGTCCAGCCCTTACTTGAATATTTCTATCTAATCTCTCTGAAGAAAATTCCATATATTTCTCTTTTTACAGTAAAGAACCCTTTGTTTTGCAGAAGGTGAAATATCTGTATATGAGGTCTACTAACCTGAAATTCCCTTCATTTGAAAAGATCCCTAAGAGTTCTTTGTATTGCCCATAAATGTATCTGTAAAAGTAAATCAAACAACACACAATCCAGAATATCTCTAAAATATAGTCTGCTTGTGGCCAATGAGAAACCCAGTACATCAGTTAGTAAGGAATCTGTTGCAATCCTTGTGGAATCTATTGGGCAGCATGCCAAGTGTATGAAAGACTTTCCAGAAAAAAGTTGTATGCAACATTTTAAGGATTAGATTGTTGTGCCACCTCTGGTCCTTAAAACTTTGAGTGGGAGAGGGGTACACGAAGTATTGTTTTTTAATGTGTTGCATACCCCTCTGGCATTCAAAGGCTTAATTCATTTCTACAAAGCTTTTAGATTTACCTTCAGGTGGTGGGGGAGGAAAGTCCTCTGCATCAACATTGTTGAGAATGTCCATTCTTCTTAGTCTGTAAGGCTAAATCTTCAGTGCAAAATGTAGGCCTGTGTTAAAAGAAAAACACGCACAGCTTAATTGCAGTCCTTGTTCTAAATCAGTAGTGCTCAATATTTTTGTTCAAGGGATAGTAATGTTTCACAACAAAAGAAGTTCCAATTAATCATCATAGTATTTGGGCCATGGAGAGTGTTATTTCAGTACTGTCAGAGTTGTAGTTCAAGAGTAATTGATAAAGTATCCCTCTCCCATCCCTTTTACTGATATAACACTGCTCAGCTCAGAGTAGCAGGGAGGTGCCCAGGTAGATTGCAGAAAGGGACAATCTTCAATTACGATAAGGGAAAAAGCTGAAAAACATGTCAAGGGGGGCAGGGTTTTCAATGTTCTCACAGTAAGAAGATTGTCCCTTGCTGTTAGATGTCTGGTCAAGCAAATAGATTCCATATCTGAGGTGAGCAGAGTTACACTAGGTAAAAGGGGCAGGAGGGGGGATACTTTATCATTCAATTACTCTTGAACTACAACTCTTACAGTATAGAAATAACACTCTCTATGGCTCAAATACTATGAAGATTAATTGGAGCTGCTGGTTTTGTGAAATATTACTATCTCTTTCAAGGCACCCCTACACACAATCTAGGTTTTTTGGGGAACCCCTAACACTTTATATGACATTTATCAAGGGCATTATGAAGGTTACAAATGACTAGTATGTAGTGATTCTTAGATCTCACAATCAGAATAACAAAACAAACATATTGTATATATTGTCCAAGTCTTCATAGTAAATAATGGGGCACACTAAATGGATATCCGTGGCACACCAAAGTGCTATGGCAACTTGGATGAGAATCAGTGCTCTAAATGTATCATATTTACATTTTATCAGTGTCAAATTAACCAAGTATATTAACATGATCTATTGTTGTGCTACAGCACCCATTGTACAGTTGGCAAATGGGTATCATGATATACATAGACCAGCCACATCTGAAGGATAACAATTTACACACCCCATGCATTTTGATTATGATGATTAAATATACATGAAGAGGTACAAGACTACACATTGCATCCAGACTGGTGACAGCTTACACTGACCAAGTGAACCTGTAAATTCAAAGAAAGAAAAACCTCAAATGTTTAATTACCTCTGTGTTCTGGTTGTAATTTATTTTAATAACCATGCATTACGCACTCCTCTGGTACTAAAGGGTTAAAATCAGTGATAACGATATATAACAATTTTTTTCTCTATGAAGTCTCCTTCTTGAAACTGTATGCTTAAATCTGGCACAGTGTGTAAATTAGTTTCTGAATCTGCTTTTTGCTGCTTTGCTTGACTAACCCCAAGGAGAAAGGGGACCAGGGATCCCTCAATCAACTCACCCAGTGATCATGGAACTTAATTGCATACCCCCAGGGAAAGAAGGGCTCTGGAGAAACGTTTACAAATCATTTACATTATCTTAAAATAACAGACGTATGTCTAGGGTTTTGCCGTCTCTTTTTAGCAGGGGAGATTTGCCATTTTGTTTCTGGGCTCTGTGTGGGCAGGACCAGACTGATATGAATATGGAAAATTCTCCCTTTTTTTCTTTCAAAAGAAAACAAACATTCTCTTCATTCTTACTGTATTCACCAGATTTTAACCCTTTGAGTGCCAGAGGGGTATGCAACGCATTGCTTTGCAATGTATTGCATACCCCTCTGGCACTCAAAGGGTTAATAGCCTCACATTTTTTAAAGAGATACTTGGAAATGAAAGCAATTCCTGGTATGAATATTAGCATTCCAAAAGGGTTAATCTTCTCCCCAGCCTATTGGATAGGAACAATTTGTCTAACGGGGTATGGGTCGTCATGAGTTGTGAACCATCTGAATGGATGGGGGAAAGAATGTCACAAAGGACAGAGTTTTAACCCAAGCAAGCTCTTAAACAGTGTTGGTACGGCACTGTAGCTATAGTAGGGACCACAATGCATGAAGAAAATAGGGACCCTGAATATTCCAGTGGAAGCACAGTATGACATGAGGAACAAATGATCTAGGGGAGCTAAGGAAGTCCCTGAATTTTAGGTTTGGTTTTCCCCATATGTCCCAGGTTACTGGTAATTGTAGGCAGGAACAATTCTAGAATTGTATGAAGGGGGTGGAGTCTACCTTCCCTCCTTGGCTGCAGCTAGCCAACCAGCTCCAGAAAGATTTGAGACACTAACTATTGACTAGATAGTGAAGTGAAAGAAGACTCCTGTGAGCATGACCCCGAAGGACCCCCACGGTCTGCCACAGGAGACCCAAGATGGTCCCTTGACAGGGTGGGAGACCAGTAACCTGTATGGACTAAGAGAAAAAGATTTAACAGGTAAGACTAAAATCCTCTTTTCTCTGTCGTCCAATACAGGTTACTAGTAACTCTGGGATGTCCAACCATTACGTTTCCCAGAGGCGGGAAGTAAGGCAAGGACCAGGAGCGAGGCCCCCAAAGTCATCAGAGAAGATATGAACCATCAGATCAGAGATAGCCCAACAAAACAATGAAGTGTCACCGGACACTGAACAAGGGTAACAACACCCCAGCTGTTACACACTGAACTAGAGCCAATGGGGCTCAAAAGTGAAGGAAGCACCAAGAACCGAAGAAAATTCTAGACAGGCAAGACCAAGAGGCCCCAATGGATCGAGTAGAATGAGCCGTGACACTAAAAAGGACAGTCTTCTTCCTCAGCTCATAAGCCTTTCGAATAGTGAACTTGATCCAAGAAGCAATAGTCACTTTGGATGCAGGTCTTCCTGCCCTAGGGCCTTTAGGAATGATGAACAACGCATCTGATTGCCTGATAGACTCTTTGCGATGTACATAAAACTTGAGACAACACACCATGTCTATCAAGTGGAGATCCCTCTCCTTGTCAGAGGTGGGGTCAGGGCAGAAAGAGGGCACCACAATCTCCTGATTGATATGGAACTCCGAAACCACCTTTGGGAGAAACTCCTTGTCCTTGTGAAACACCAAAGAGAGTGGTTTACAGGACAGAGGATGTAACTCCGCAACACAACAGACAGACACCTAAGGTCCCTAATCGAAGCCTTGAAATCTTGCACCCAAGCTGGCTCTATTGCATGGCTGGAGGTCCCTGGAATGCTGTCAGGGACATCAGAACATGCTGGGCATATGTGACCTGAGAATTCTCTAGGTAGCCCTGAGTGACAGGAAGAGCAATGCGCAATGGGGGATACAGAGACCCCAGCCTCCTTAGTCTTAGATCTAGCCCCAAGCTCCAGAGGTAGACACATTCTCACATTGTTGAATAACCTAGTGTACAATAAATCACCCAATTACAGTGTGTAGGATTAAAGTTTCACCCCAGAAATCGCTAAAATAAACTTATCTGGCAGGCGAAGGGTTAATCTGCAGAGGAGAGAATGAGAGTCCAAGCCCTGCGTAGGATACTCACCCAGAAACACAAAATGGCGCCACGACAGGAGCCAATCAGAAACAAGGGAGTGAAGCAAGTGCTCATGGGAAATGTAGTTTTTTCTAAATACTACCATAAACACTGCCCGAAGCCCCCTGAGCCCCCCAACACACTGGAAACATGAACCGGATGATAGAGCAAGGGCAGACAAGTAAAATGAGCCATCTCTGAAGTCGCTAGGTTAAACGGTTGCAGAGATACGTCCCAAACTGTACAGTCCCATAGGAGTGAATGGAGCAAAGGTGTCTATGCAGTAAAGCGCACCTTAAAGGCGCAGTACACAATTTTTTATAAATTTTAACGTAAAAGATTAAAAAGTGTAAATCATCAATAGAACATGTGAGGATACCCAAAAAAACACTAAACCAGTAGGAAAAGTGTTAGAAAACCCCCAATAAAGTGCCAAACCAGCATCTAAAGGGTTAAAGGGATAGTAATACTTAAAATTTTAAAAAAATATGTTGTAGGGTTTATCCCCCTGAGTAAAACAAGAGTACTCCCACTGCTGAAAGGTGTTTCATTCAAAAGTTATTAATTTTCAAAGTAGAATTTTTTAGGTGCAATATCACAGTGGCCTGACATTGTACAGTGGCGCTGTTGCTACACGATCCTATGGACAGGATGGTGTAGCAACAGCGCCGCTGTACAATTTCAGGCCACTGTGATATTGCACCTAAAAAATCCACTTTGAAAATGAGTAACTTTTGAATGAGGGATAGGGTGCCAACTGAAATGACTAGCCAATGTCGGTACTGGAACAATAGAACCCTTCTTTATTGGAGAAATAAGCAGTACACCGAGAATAAATAATATAATAATAATACTGTTTGTTTCTTCAATATAGAAGTGTTTTTATGGGTGAGATTTGAGTGTGACTGATAAATATTTTTTTCCATTATGCAGCCTAAGCCAGAACATCAACACGGTAGTGCTTAGCAAAGTTGTATAAGGAGGACCAAGTCAATGGTTTGCACAACTGCTCAGCCAATGTCTGATTCTTATAGGCCCAGGGTGCCCCCACAGACCTAGTGGAATGTGCTGTGGCCTGCCATAGGACCCCCAGGGATGATAAAAAGAGAGAGTCAGCCTTGTGAAAAAACTTCAGCAAGCCTTCATTAGTTCAGGTTCTGGATTCCCAACTGGGGGTTTCACAAATGTCTAAGTATCAGTTCTCTGAGGTTTCAGGTCTTGGACTTTTCAAATTTCATGAGCCTGAAATGGGTTTATCATGACTTGATGGCTCATTTTTTTTTTCAAAGCCATGATCAGAATGCATCCATCAGTCTTGGCGCTTGCTGCTGGTCTTGGACACTCTCACGCTTCCACTATTTGAACCCTTATCTGCATCTTTCTTGCGGATGACCTTCTTCATGGCCATTAAGTCAGCCAGATGAATAACAAAGTGGAATACTATCTTGGTCGGAACCCAACACCCTCTTTTTCTCAAAAGAGGGTGGTCCTTAGGCCAATTTGAGTGTTCCTGCACAAGGTGGTCTCCACTTTCCATACACTCCATATTTCCTTTACACTAGAGAGGACAGATGAAAGCAGCCTCCAATGAAAGAGCTTGGACACGATGAGATGTTTGAAGAGCAGCATTGAAAGGACCAGGCCACTGAGGAAGGTCTCCAAGTTATTCTTTGGCAAGTAACATCGAAACGCCCAGTAAGTAGATGTATACTCTTTTGCACATAAAAAGAATATCGGGCAAAGGGGGTTCCAGTCCTGCAGGGATTGAAGACACACTTCGCCAAAGCAGTGGCAACATTCATGACAGCAGAAGTGATTGAAGATATCTGCAAACCAGCTACCTGATCATCCATATCCACCTTCATGAAGCATTACACACTGGATGCATGAACAGCGGAATATTCCTCTTTCGTTCTCAGTATTCTTCACATAGTGTCCTTGGCTTAAGTTCACAAAATAGTTTTTCTTTACAGTTTGGCTGTGTCTGCAGTTTTTCTTTTCTAAAATCCTGGTAGAGAAATTGCTTGGTTGCGAACCTTTGGGGAATGCTGACACGAATAACCAGGAAATTAGAAAATTAAGTCAGCGTACCATTATTTTCTTTTCCTGTTTTATGTCAACATTCACCAAGTACCCTCCCTTCTGCTATATGTGCTTATGTTCCAAGCTAAGACGGAGTCCATGAAGAGAGTAAGAAAGGGTGTTTTAAAGTTTTGGAAGAACTCCTGCCCTGTCAGCTGAGAGGATTAACCCTTCAGAGAATGAGGACACAATCAGGAAAAGAAAACAACAATACGCTATAATACATTTTCTCATTTGCATGGATTAGACTACAATGCACAGAGGGATGTTAGGAGATATTTCTTGAGGAAATAAAGTGAGTGATGCAGTCAGGAAAATACTATATATATATATATATATATATATATATATATATATATATATATATATATATATGTCTCAATTCCAATCCATGGATAACACGTTATTAGTATTGGCATACCTGGGAACAAATCCTTCACTGCAGTCCCCAAAGTATCATTAAGAAGTATTGAGGTGGGAAATTCCAATTTAGCTTAAAATCTAGTGTATAATATGCGTGGTGTGACCATTGGTAATGTGGTCTCTCCTAGTTTATATGTCTCCAAACGCACAAAATCAACTTGGTCGTCTACCAAGGGATTCTACAAACGTGGAGTGAATATTTGTAAATGTTGTGAGGTAGCGAAGATTTTGTAGGGTCAGTGGATAATAACAATTATGTGATTTCTAGCTACATAAATTGCAACACATGTTGTGTGGTGTATTTGTTTACCTGTTCAGAATGTTCCATCCAGTACATGGGTTGAAATATCCGCCCCCTTAAACATAGGGTCAAAGAACATTTATATCAGATTAATAAGAAGGAACAGGATTCAGCAGGGGTAAGTTTCCTAGGAAACTCTGCCTCCTTCCCAGCCTGTTCTTCCCACTTCCACCCACTTCTCCTGCTTCCCCACCTTGTCCTGCTCACTTCATTACCACATTATGTTAAGTCCTACCACCACCAGTGATTAAGCTCAGCCCCTTTGTGATGCAAATCGGGTCATATATATCCCCCAGAAGCACCACCTGATCCCCCTTCGCGAACTCTAGATGAAAAAGCTCCCAGGTATGGTTCTTAGCATCTGCTTTGTGGTGGATATATTACGTAAAAGTGGTGCAAATATGGAGCATACAAACTGCTCCAGAAAACAAATAAAGCCTATGGTATCCAGAGGTCATAAGAGACAGCACTCATCCAGGAAAGAAGTAATCATGCAGTAAGTTTATTGCATCCTGTGCTATACATTTTCAGTCCTGATAAGACCTTCCCCTGAGCGAATAGCAACCCATAGGTATTTCACATTAGTATGTCTGAGCTATTTCTGTAAATGCTCATACACATGCACAAAATCCAACTGCGCAGCAGAGGACCAATGAAAACGTCAATTCATTTAACCCCTTGAATGCTACAGAGGTCTCCAATGTATAACAAAGCAACACACTGGAGACCTTGCTAGTATTGAGGTGGTTAAAAGACCAATTTAAGTCAATGAGTATTTTGGGAATTTGTATTTGTCTTCTACAGTGCAGTTGGTTTGACCCAAATGTGCACTTATTGGCATCCTGAGTAAGACCCTATATGCCCTGTTGGCTGTAATCAGGGACCTAAAAATGAGCAGTACTGGAGCAAACTAACTGAACTATGGGGAACAAAATACTATAATTCCAATCTAAATGATTCTTTTATCCCCTTGAATGCTAGAGAGGTCTATAATTCACAATGTATCATTTGGAAGTTAAAAGATGCAGTTGGTTTGCACCAGAACTGCACCTCTTTGTCTATATACAAAGGGAATATAGAATGTTCACTCCTTTACAGAATCAGACTGAATCTGTCTTACTGCCATTTTACCAAAAACACTGAGGAACAAAATGATAGATAACTCTCTGGCCCTTATTCTTCTGTTACCTTATACAAGGAGAAGACAAATAAAGGATTAAGAGACCTACTGTAAACTAGATTTTGCTAAACTGAACATAAAAAGTGCTAGATTGTTACCCCTTCTTAAACACAAGAATAAACATGTTGTTTTCCACATCTTCAAAGCGAAAAACATCTATGTTTTCATATCCAATAATTAAGAATGTCAGAAAAGGGATGAACTGAAAAAACAGATGTTGCCTAAAATTACACAAAGTACACAACTGCATGCACAAAAGAGATGATAAAGGGTCTGGCAGAGGAAGAATGTGGTGGTAAACAGATGGTGGAGGAATAACAGCGATCCTCCTCCCACACATCAGAAGAAAGTGGGTATTTGTGCTGTTATGTGTAATCTCCCATACATTCAGAAGACAGGGAGCCTCATCATATTCTCATGTGATAAGCAGCAATACAGAGATCTAGTGGAAAAAAAGAGGATTTTAGTCTTACCTGTTAAATCCTTTTCTCTTACTACATACAGGTTACTGGTAACTTTGGGTAGGCGATCCACCCCTTTAATTAGGCAGGAACAATTCTAGAACTGAATGCAGGGGGTGGAGCCTACCTTCCCTCCTTGGCTGCAGCTAACTAACCAGCTCCAGTAAGATTTGAGACACTAACTATTGACTAGATAGTAGAAGGGAAAGAAGACTCCTGTGAACATGACGCCGAGGGACCCCCACGGTCTTCCACAGGAGACTCAAGCATGGTCCCTTGACAGGGTGGGAGACCAGTAACCTGTATGGACTGAGAGAAAAGGATTTAACAGGTAAGACTAAAATCCTCTTTTCTCTGTCGTCCAATACAGGTTACTGGTAACTTTGGGATGTCCAACCATTGAGTTTCCCAGAGATGGGAAGTAAGGCAAGGACCAGGCGCAAGGCCCCCAAAGTCACCAGAGCAGATATGAGCCATCAGATCAGAGATAGCCCAACAAAACAAATGAAGTGTCAACGGACACTGAACAGGGTAACAATACCCCAAGAACTGTTACATAGCTCACTGAACTTGAGCCAACAGGGCTCAAAAGTGAAGGAAGCACCAAAGAACCGAAGATTCTAGACAGGCAAGACTACCTCCAGAATCTTCCTCCCAAAACTGGCATCAGCGGATGCCAGCACATCAACAAGGTAATGCTTCGAAAAGGTGTGCACAGATGACCAGGAAGCCCCAATAGCTCTAGTAGAATGAGCCGTGACCCGAAAGGGAACAGGCTTCTTACTCAGTTTGTAAGCCTTACGAATAGTGGACTTGATCCAGGACGCAATAGTCACTTTGGATGCAGGTCCTGCCCTGGGGCCCTCAGGAATGACGAACAACGTGTCAGATTGCCTGATGAACTCAGAGCGATGTACATAAAAGAGACAACGCACCACATCTAACAAGTGGAGATCCCTCTCCTTGTCAGACGTACGGTCAGGGCAGAAGGAAGGCACCCCAATCCCCTGATTAATGTGGAAATCAGAGACCACCTTCGGGAGAAACTCCTGAGAAGTTCGAAGCATCACCTTGTCTTTGTGGAACACCAAAAAGGAAGGTCTACAAGACAGAGCATGCAACTCCGCGACACAGCGAACAGACACGATCGTCAGAAGAAAGTCCATTTTGCACATCAGCAGGCGTAACGGAATAGTAGCCAAGGACTCAAAACCAAGTTAAGATCCCACAGGGGAGCGGGATTCTTAAAAGCAGGATGAGTATGAGCAATGCCCTGGAAGAAAACCTTGACATCAGAAAGAATAGCAATGCACCTCTGAAAGAAAACAGAGATAGCGCAAGTCTGAACCTTGAGGGAACTCAAACTGAGGCCCTTATCCACACTGTCCTGCAAGAAGGCTAGGACCGTGGGCAGATCAAATTCCTGAGACAGGTCCCCATCAGTACACCAAGAGAGAAAGGTCGACGAGACACGATGGTAGGCCTTGGAAGAAACAGATTTGCAGGCACTGAGGATAGTAGCCAACACACCTGAAGAAAAACCCTTTTTTCTCTCAATATTGAGGATTCAATTTCCAAGCCGTCAAATCTAGCCGATGAACATCCTCCTTCCACAGGTAACCTTGTAGAAAAAGATCCGGATGGCAAGGGAGCCGGAATGGCTCCACCATTGACATATCCAGAAACTCCAGAAACCAAGCTTGGCGAGGCCAGTAAGGAGCAATCAGAAAGACTGGACAGCGTTCCAGTCTCAATTTCCATAACACGCTGTGAAACATGGGGAGGGGAGGAAAGATGTAGGCCAGGGGAAATAACCAAGGAATGGACATGGCATCCACCGCTAGAGCTAGAGGATCCTTCCAGTGAGAGCAGAACCTCGGAACCCTCTGGTTGTGTCTTGTCGCCATCAGGTCGATGCAAGGAAGACCCCTCTTCTGAACAATGATGGTGTCCACTGTGTGTCAACTTAGGAAGTCTGACATGATGTTGTCTACACCAGGAATGTGTACTGCAGATATGGCAGGAACGTGTTCTTCTGCGTAGAACAAAACAGCATTGACCTTTAACCAAGCGGCGAGACTTCTTGTTCCACCCTGCTTGCTGATGTAAGCCACGTGTAACAGTTTGTTTGACACACAGACACAGTAGGTTTGGATAAAACACAGTTTTATTAAACAATTAAGATCACAATAACCTTCACAGGTCCTGTAATATACACTTAATATAGTACAGCCACAAGACGGGTTATATATAGGTAAGCCCACACAGGTCCAGTATAAGTAAAGAATCCATAACACATTATACTGACACAGGTCAGGCAGATCTTGTATGATTCTCTGTGTATCGGTACTGCATGGGTTAATAGCAAACAGAGAGTGTAAACAGTCCCATGTGTGGTAAGGCCTTTTAAGGAGCTCACATAGGGTTGAGAGCTTAAGTACGAGTAACGTCCAAGAATAAGTATACCAGGCAATGGTGAACTGCCTTAGCAGTAACGGAGGCTGAGAAACTTGAGCACTGCTGGAGCAGTAACGGAGACTAGGCCACGTGAACACGGCCACAGCAGTAATGGAGACTGAGTGACACTGACACTGCCGTAGCAGTAACGGAGACCAGGCAACTAGAGCACTACAGTAGCAGTAATGGAGACCAAGCCACAAGAGCGCTACCAAAGCAGTAGTGGATACTAGGCAACTGGAGACTGTCGTAGCATAAACGGAGACTAGGCAGTTGGATACTGCTGTGGCATTAACGGAGATTATGCAATTGGATACTGCTGTGGCATAAACGGAGACTGAGCAACTGAGGATCTGTCATGGCAATAACAGAATCTGAGCCACAGGGGCACTGCAGTAGCAGTAACGGAGACTAAGCCACTTGAGCTCTGCTGTAGCAGTAACGGAGACTAGGCGACTGGACACAACCATGGCAGTAATGGAGACTGAGCAATTGAGCACTGCCGTAATGGTAACGGAAACTGGGCAACTCACCCTGGGAGGCACCCAACCTGGAACGGATAGTAAGGCAGGCCAATAGGAATGTCGCCGGGGCGAAACAGAGGCAACCGAGACCAAACTGCACAGCTGTTCACAGACAGCGAGAGAGAAGCATTACCTTAAACTGGAGACCATTCAGGACATGCAAAGGAGGCAGCAGCCCAACCGGGCGGGATCACACGTAGCAGGAATGTCAGCCAATCCAAGTCGGTACATGGAGCAGGAACGTCAGCCAATCCAAGTCGGTACACAGGAGATGAGAAGAAGAATGGTCAGAAAGTCCGGGTCGGTGCACAGGCAGGAGACGAGATACAGAGTAGTCAGGCAGGCCGGGTCGATACACTGAGAGCACACAATAATCACGAACAAGCGCTGGTACTGGAACACCACGAAAGGGCACTGGAAATGTGCCAGAACCCAGTATTTAAGGACAATACTGGGCGGGAAAACCACAGTTCAGCCAATAGGTGTTAAGCAGGAGTGTAGACTGACAGAATGTCGCCGAATAGCACGGGCACCGTGATACCACGGCCGTGGCGTTGTCGAACTGAACCCGGACTGGGCATTCTTCCAGCTGGGATGTCCAATGACGAAGGGCATGAAATATCGCCCAAAGCTCCAACACTTTGATGGGAAGGAGAGATATCTCTGGAGACCACCGACCCTGAGCACTCAGGCTACCCAGGACCACTCCCCAGCCAGAGAGGCTGGCATCCATTGTCACCGTGGTCCAGAAGGGTACCAGGAAAGACTTGCCCTTTAGTAGATTGGAAAGGTCGAGCCACCATGACAAACTCGGTTCCACGTGAAGAGGGAGGGATACTGACGTCTTCAGGCGGTCCAGCTGACCCTTGCATACCTGGTTCACAAACCTCTGGAGTTCCCTGGTGTGAGCCATGGCAAATGGGACCACTTCTATGGTGGAGATCAATTTCCCCACTACAGAGGACAGCTTCTTGGCTGGAACTGGATCGTGAGCCAGAACAGCAGAGACCATGTGGCCGATCTGGTGAGCCACCTTGTCAGTGAGAAACACCATGCTCTGCTGAGGGTCGAAGAAAAGGCCCAGTAAGACCAGACGCTGGGATGGGACAAGATCCGACTTGTCCATGTTGATGATCCACCCATGATGGGTGAGAGCATGAATGCAGTCCTGAACCTACTGATGAAGACATTCCGCAGAGGGGGCTTTTAGAAGCTGGTTGTCCATGTATGGTGTAACTCTGATGCCGTCCCGATGGAGGACGGATACTAAAGCTCCCAGGACACGGTTGAAGACTTGAGAAGCCGTAGTCAGAGCAAAGGGAATAGCTGAAAACTGAAAGTGCCCTTGATCGCAGGCAAATCTGAGATACTGCCTGCTCTCTGGATGAATGGCGATGTTTTAGATACGCGTCCTGAAGATCCTGGTGATAATGAGTCCTCATCACAAAGGAATTGGGATCTTTCAAATCCAAAATGGGACAACAACCACTGTCCTTCTTGGAGACCACAAAGAATTTTGAGTAAAAACCCATACCTCTGTCCTGAACTGGAACAGGCTCCAGAACATCCTTGTCCAGAAGGGCCTGGATAGCGCCATTGAACAGACGGCGTTTCTCTGTGCCATGGGGCGTATAAGAGAGGGAAAAAAGCGAAACGGAGGAAGAGAGACGAAAGGGATCTTGTAACCTTCCGCCACCACCTGTAAAACCCACGGGTCCACCACTGAATCCTCCCAGACGCTGTGGTAGTGAAGCAGATGGCCACCCACAGCTGAGTGGTGACCTGGGTTCGGTGAATCATGCCAAAGAAGGCTTGGAAGCCTTAGGCTTGGAGGAGACCTTAGGCTTCCATTGCTATTTGGGCTTGGAGGAGGCACACGGAGCTGAGGGAACCGCCTGGTTCACTGGACGTGTCTCAGTCTGGAAGGAACAAAAAAAAAACAGTTATGCTTGAGAGGTGTTTTCTTCCTGGGAACCAAAAGCAGAAGGGTACTTTTACCCCCTGTGGCCTCACTAATCAGATCCTTAAGCTCTGGCCCAAACAAAGATGTGCCTTGAAAAGGCAAGGAGAGCAAGTCTTTCTTGGAAGCAGTGTCAGCAGCAGAGCCAAAGAGCTCGTCTGGCAGCCACAGACATGGTCGAAAACCTTGACACCAGACGGATGGCATCAAATAAGGCAGCATAAACATAATGCTGGGCCTCAGAAATGTTGGCAAGATGCCACAACCTGTCCAAGGTAGGAGCACCCTGACAGACAGCCATAGTGGGCTGTTCAGTCCAGACTGCAATGTCCCGGTTAACCCATGCCGCAGTGAACGCTGGACGTGTGGCAGTACCAGCAGTGGTAAAAATGGACTTGAGGGAAACCTCAAGTTTCTTGTCAGTCCAGTCTTTCAGAGACGCATCAGAAACTGGCAAGGCAGTAGACTTAGATGTCCTGGAGATAGGAGCATCCACTTTGGGGTGATGAACCCACTGAGCAAGCGGTGCTTCAGAGAAGGGGTAAAGCTTGGCAAATATCTTGGAAACAGAAGGTTTCCTGTTCGGCGATTTCCACTCCTCAGACACAAGGCTGTCAAGAGTGGGGTTAGGTGGAAAACAAGTAAGGGGCTTCTTAGGCTCCTGAAAAACATCAGAAGGATATGAAGAAACCTCTTGGACTAAGGTAATGTTTAGAATGGTTAAGACAGAACTGATCAGGCCCTCAGCCGAGGGCTCAGGATCAGCCTCAAAGGGGTCCCCAAAAAACTAAGAGGAGCCCACAGCAGAACATTCCTTAACATCTGAATCCACCAAGAGTTCCTCCTCCGAGGAATCTGATACATCAGTTACTCCCTGCGGTTTCGGCAGGGAAGATCTGACGGAAGAAGGGGTCTGCCAAGAGTGGAAAACCCCCTGTATCTGGGATGGAAAGAGTTGCAATGTAGACCTAAGGTCTCTAGTAGCAGCCTTGAACTCTTGCACCCAAACTAAACTAAAGAGCATTAAACTAAGTGCTTGCCTTCAGTCAACTAGAGTTAACTGCTTATCACTAAGGTACCCCAGTTCATAGAGCATCAAGAATATGGACACAGACAACTTATGTTCTTATGCAACAGACAAGCAATTCTGGTGCAAACCAACTGCACTGTTTGGGGGAAATACAATTCTCATTTAACTAATGATAGTGAGGACTCTAATGATTTGAAAAACAACATAGTGAAGGTCTCCCCATATTCAAGGTGTTCAAAGCCCCACTGAAATCAAGGGGACATTTTGGGGATTTCCATCTGTCCCCTATTATTCAATTGGTCTGCTCCATAATAGCTCATTTGCATTCCGCAAAAGGCCCTTTATAGGTGTAAAAAAAAAACGTTTATCATCAAACACCTCATAGGGTTAAATGGTCAGATAACATATCACATCCCAAAAGTGACCAGCCACCAACAACCCGAGTCCTAGAACACAGCTAATGGGTAGACCAATTTAAAGGAACAGTACTACTTTGTGAAAAAAGTTCAAGAGATAACAGGATAGGCTGGCTAGTCCGGCTACATTTGTTATCAAGCTTGTTTAAAACTGATAAAACCTAAAACAAATAATTACTCTAAGATTGGAATGTTTCCCTGTTTAACTCACAGATAATCTTCACTTCTATTTGGCTAACTTCAGTTAAAGGGATAGTAATACTTCGTTTTATCTTTATTTTATTTTGTAGGCATTAAAAAAACATGAAGAACGATATAAGTCTTATCTCTCAAGCAAAGTATCCCCCCCCCATTCAGGCAGATCAGAAGGGAGGTGCCCAGGTAGACTGCAGAGAGGGACAATCTTCAATAAAGATAAGGGAAAAAGCTGAAAAACTTGTCAAGGGGGGAAGGGCTTTCATTCTTTTCATACAAAGAAGATTGTCCCCTGCTGTTATCTGTCTGGTCTTACAACCAGTTTCACATCTGAGAAGAGATGGCTTACACTAGGAAAAAGGGGCAGGAGGGGGAAACTTTGTTTGTGAATATCTCTTAAACCATAAAGGTTTGAGAGATAAAACTTATATTGTTCTTCATGTTTTTTTAATGCCTACAAAATAAAAATAGGATTTTAGTCTTACCTGTTAAATCCTTTTCACTTAGTCCATACAGGTCACTGGTACTCTGGGAGGCGTAAGTCCCCTTTAATAGGCAGGAACAATTATGCAAATAATTTGCAAGGGGTGGAGCCTCCCCTCTTACTTAAGCCACCTTCTGGCCAGAGCCACTCATATTGATTTGAGACCCCAAGAACTGACCTCAGGTAAGCAAAAAGAAAGACTCCTGTGAGCATGCCCGAACGGTCTCCCACTGAATGCCACAGGAGATCCAAGACTGGTCCCTTGACAGGGTGGGAGACCAGTGACCTGTATGGACTAAGTGAAAAGGATTTAACAGGTAAGACTAAAATCCTATTTTCACTGTCGTCCAATACAGGTCACTGGTACTCTGGGATGTACAAACATTGAGCTGATCCAGAGGCGGGAAGTAAGGCAAGGACCAGGCGCAAGGCCCAAGTCACTAGAACTGATATGACCAGTTGATAACATAGCCCAAACTGTAAGTGTCAACGGACACCAACCAAGGGAACAATCCCTGAACTAACACAGCACACGGAACTAGAGCCAACCGGGCTCAACAGTAAAGAAGCACTAAGGATCACAGAGCGGAAGACCTATACAGGCAAGACTGCCTCCAGGACCTTCCTTCCAAAACTGGCATCAGCCGAAGCCAGTACATCAACTCGATAGTGCTTAGAAAAGGTGTGCACAGAGGACCAAGTGGCCGCTCTGCACAGTTGATCAGCAGAAGCTTGATTCTTGTAGGCCCAAGAGGCCCCAATAGATCTGGTGGAATGGGCAGTCACCCGGAAGGGAACATGCTTATTCCTCAACTTATAGGCTTCACGGATGGTAGCCTTAATCCAAGAGGCAATGGTAACTTTGGAAGCCGGTCTTCCTGCCCTAGGCCCCTCAGGAATGACGAATAGAGCATCAGACTTCCTGATAGACTCGGTGCGATGAACATAAAACTTGAGGCAACGCACCACATCCAACAGATGGAGATCTCTTTCCTTGTCAGATGAAGGATTAGGGCAGAAAGAGGGAACCACAATCTCCTGATTGATGTGAAACTCAGACACAACCTTGGGTAAGAATTCCTTGGTAGTGCGAAGCACAGCCTTATCCTTGTGGAACACCAGGTAAGGAGGTTTACAAGACAAGGCCTGTAACTCTGCTACCCGGCGCACTGACACAACAGCCAAGAGGAAGGCCATCTTCCAAGTCACAAGACGTAATGGAATGGAAGCCAAGGATTCAAACGGTGGTCGCTGTAGAACTCCCAGCACCAAATTGAGATCCCACTGGGGAGCAGGACTCTTAAAGGCAGGTCGAACATGAGTCACACCCTGGAAAAAGACTTTCACATCAGGAAGGACAGCAATCCGTTCCTGGAAAAACACAGACAAGGCAGAGGTCTGAACTTTGAGGGAACTCAGACTGAGCCCCTTATCCACACCGTCCTGCAAGAAGGCCAGGACAGTGGGAAGATGGAAGTCAAGAGACAACTTCTTGTCAGAGCACCATGTCACGAAAGTTGACCATATGCGATGATAGATCTTGGAAGACACAGGCTTACGAGCACTGAGCATCGTCGATACCACAGAAGGAGAAAAGCCTTTCTTAGCTAGAATCGAGGATTCAACCGCCATGCCATCAAATGGAGAGAGTGAACATCCTCTTTCCACAGATACCCCTGAAGAAGCAGGTCCGGACGGGCTGGAAGTGGAATTGGATCCTTCACTGACATGGCCATCAATTCCGGAAACCAGGACTGGCGAGGCCAGTTTGGAGCAATCAGGATGACAGGACAACGTTCCCTCTTCAACTTCTGGATAACTCTGACCAACAGAGGAAGAGGAGGGAAGATGTAAGCCAGGGAGAAGTCCCAAGGGATCGACAAGGCATCCACTGCTAGAGCAAGGGAGTCCCTCAACCGGGAGCAAAACACCGGAACCTTCCTGTTGTGTCTGGTAGCCATCAGATCCACCACAGGCATCCCCCACCGTTGAGTGAGCATGTGAAACACCTCTGGGTGCAGAGCCCATTCTCCGCTGTCGACGGTATGACGACTGAGGAAGTCTGCCATGACGTTGTCCACGCCTGGAATATGAACCGCAGAGATGACAGGCACGTGATCTTCTGCCCAAGACAAAATATCCTTGACCTCCCACCAGGCGGAACCGCTTCTTGTGCCGCCTTGCCTGTTGATGTAAGCCACCGCCGTGGCGTTGTCGGACTCCACTCTGACTGGAAGACCGGTCAATTGAGACTCCCAGTGCCTCAGGGCCAGCCGGACAGCTCGAAGTTCCAGAACATTGATGGAGAGCATGGATTCCTCCAGACCCCATTTCCCCTGAGCACTGAAGCGACCCCAGACTGCACCCCAGCCCCGAAGGCTGGCATCCGTAGTGACTGTGGTCCAAGGAGGAACTAGAAAGGATTTCCCTTTCAGGAGATGAGAGAGATCTAACCACCAGTGCAGACTCGACTCGACATGAGGAGGAAGAGAAACAGACAGATGTTGATGATCTGGATGATTCTTGCACGTCTGGATCACGAATCTCTGAAGATCCCTGGAGTGGGCCATGGCAAATGGTACTGCTTCGATTGTGGAAATGAACTTCCCCACTAAGGACGACAACTTCGGAACTGGAATCACGTCCAGGTCCAGAATTCCAGCCACTCTGACAGCTATCTGGTGAGCCACGTCCTCTGGAAGAAACACCATGCATTGGCGAGTGTCGAACAGGAGACCCAGGAACAGAAGCCTCTGAGATGGAATCAAGTCCGACTTGTCCAGATTCAGGATCCAGCCATGACGGTTCAGGGTGTGCATGCACATCTGTAATTGCTGGTGGAGAAGCTCCGCTGAGGAGGCCTTCAGTAGGAGATCGTCCATGTAGGGGGTCACTCTGATCCCATCCTGATGGAGCACCGCTATCAAGGAGCCCAACACCCTCTGGAAGACCTGAGGGGCTGAAGTCAGCCCAAAGGGGAGCGCTGCAAACTGAAAGTGTCCCCTGTGGCAGGCAATCCTGAGATACCGCCTGCTCTCTGGATGAATAGGGATGTGAAGATAAGCATCCTGAAGGTCCAGGGAGGCAAGAAACTCCCCTGGAGACATTGCTGCAATCACAGAGCGCAGGGACTCCTGGCGGAAGTGGGAAGTCACCACATAGGCATTGAGATCTTTGAGATCCAAGATGGGACGGGCTCCTCCGTCCTTTTTGGCTACCACAAACAGGTTGGAATAAAATCCTGAACCTGTGTCCCCCTGAGGAACCGCCTCCAGGACCTCTTTGTCCAAGAGATCCTGAATAGCGTCGTCGAACAGACGCCTTTTTGTGGGTTCCTGAGAAGGACGAGTAAAATGGAACCGAAAAGGAGGAAGGGAAGAGAAAGGGATCCTGTATCCCTCTGACACCACCTGAAGAACCCATGGGTCCGCCACTGACTCCTCCCAAGTCCGGCGAAAGATGCGGAGACGACCGCCTACAGCCGGATGCGGACCCGGGTTCGGCGAGTCATGCCGAAGCAGTCTTGGAGGTCTTGGCCTTGGAGGCAACTTTGGGCCTCCAGGACTGTTTGGGCTTGGAGGAGGAGCGCGTAGTGGGAGGACCCGTTTGGGCCGAGGAGCGTGTCTCAGTCTGAAAGGAACGAAAGGACCGATTGCGTTTGGCTGGAAACTTTTTCTTAAAGACTGAGGGTAGAAGAGTACTTTTACCGCCAGTAGCCTCACTGATCATTTCTTTGAGTTCAGACCCAAAAAGCAAATTCCCCTGAAAGGGCAAGGAAAGCAAAGCCTTCTTAGAGGCTGTATCAGCAGACCAAATTTTCAGCCAAAGAGCGCGTCTAGCCACCACAGAAGAAGTGGAGGCCCTCGCCATCATGCGCACAGCATCAAAAGCAGCATCAGCAACATAGTTCTGAGCTTCAGTGATATTAGCAAGAAGCTGCAACTGTTCAGATACAGGCGCATCCTGGCGAACCGCTTCAGTCAGTCGTTCAGTCCAGGCCGCAATAGCTCTATTAACCCATGCCACAGCAAAAGTGGGGCGCATGGCTGTGCCAATGGAGGCAAAAATAGACTTAAGAGAGAGCTCTAGTTTCTTATCCGTCCAGTCCTGCAAGGCAGAGGCATCTGAGACAGCCAAAGCAGTAGATTTGGATAGTCTAGACACAGGAGCATCCACTTTGGGAGGATGAACCCATTTTGCCAGCTCCGCCTCAGGAAAAGGGTAAAGTTTGGCAAACTTTTTGGAGACAGAGGAAGATCTATCAGGATTCTTCCATGCCTCAGAGACCAGACGGGCAAGAGTAGGGTTAGTTGGAAAACAAACAACAGGCTTAGATGGCTTTTTCTGAAAAACATCAGTAGGATCATAAGTGGATTCCTGAGTCAGAGGAAGGTTGAGCGTATTCAGAACCGCTCTGATCAGACCCTCAGCCGAAACTTCAGGGTCACACTCATAGGGGTCCCCAATGGACCTGTTAGATTCAATAACAGTACGTTCCTCAGCATCAGAATCCTGTAAAAGTTCTTCTTCAGAAGAATCAATGATATCAGGAGCTCCCTGTGGCTTAGGCAGGGAGGTCCTGATAGTAGAGGGGGTCTGCCAGACCTGGAGAGCCCCCTGTACCTGAGAGGGAAAGAGTTGAAGCGTGGATCTGAGATCCCTAGTGGCAGCTTTAAACTCCCTCACCCAAGATGGCTCAATAGCGTGGCTGGGAAGCCCAGGGTTGCTATCTTGACCAGTACAATTAGGGCATAGATCCCCCACATTATCGCCATCCAGCCCAATGTGGCAAGAGGAGCAAAACGCCATGGGGGTAGCGGACCCCCCATCCTCCTTAGACTTGGGTCTAGCCCCTAGCTCCAGTGAAGTAGACATGCTCACAGCGTCAATATACCCCACTAATAACACTATCACCCAGAAAAAGTGTTAAGATTAAAGTTTCACCCCAGAAATGTTCTAAAAACGGACTTATCTGGCCAGCGAAGGGTTAATCTGTTGAGGAGAGAGAAGGCTCGGTCCCTGCGTAGTGTACTCGCCTAGGAAAAGTACCACAAAATGGCGGCCGTCGTGACAGCCAATCAGAAACGAGCGCGAACCAAGCGCTCATGGGAAATGTAGTTTTTTTCCCACAAGTACCCCAAACAGTGCCCGAAGCCCCCCTGAACACCCCACATAAATAAAACACATTCCGGATGATAGAGCAGGAGCCTAGAATTAAAATGAGCCCTCTCTGAAGTTGCTGTGACAAGCGGTTCCAGAGATATGTCCCATACTGTGAATTCCCATAGAGAGTAAAGGAGCCCTTGCGTCTGAGCGGGAAAAAGCCGCGCTTAAAGGCGCGGAACACCATTTTTTTAATAAAGTTTAGTAAAACATTAAAAAGTGCCCAAACAAGCATGAAACACATGAGAAACATAAATAAATGATACCCAATGCTCCAAAACTCAGAGAATAACACAGAAATTGCATAAACAGTAATAATGCAATAAAAACACCCTATGAGTGCTGGAGTGTATTAAAACTCCCAAATACAAGCCCATCAAAGGGACACTGTGGGGACAAGTGGACCTTCAGCACTCAATGGGTGACTCACCTTCCTTGCTGACTTCTGTCTTCAGGTGACCATGATAGGGAGGGAAAGAACCAGAGGTAAATTCCCCAACAGGGGAGCTGCTTAACACAAGCTGTCCCCTCATCAGGGTATAGGTCCACAGAAAATCCCTGGAAGCTGCACCAGCCACTTTAAAGAGGGCAATTCACAGCCATGGTCACCCTCCTAATGGTGGTATTCCATATTTGAATAAAAAATAATAAAATACTAAGATGCATAGATGTTCTCTACCTGGTGTGGAAGCACACCAGGAACAAATCAATATGAGTGGCTCTGGCCAGAAGGTGGCTTAAGTAAGAGGGGAGGCTCCGCCCCTTGCAAATTATTTGCATAATTGTTCCTGCCTATTAAAGGGGACTTACGCCTCCCAGAGTACCAGTGACCTGTATTGGACGACAGTGAAATAAAGATAAAACGAAGTATTACTATCCCTTTAAGCTAGGCATTGCGCTTTTAATATATCACAACCAGTTACACTTAGCTGCCTGCTTATCCATCAAATATTCTAGGGCTTATACGCCTAATAAATAGTTTTACAAATGCTGGCTGAGAATACAGGATATTTAAAAGAGAATAAAGCCTGTTCATTTTTAGCTGATTCTGTCCCTATAAGACAGGAGTAGGAAACCTTTGGATCTCCAGGTAAAAGGGACAACGACTCATGATGGGAGCTGCAGCTAGGGAACCTAAGGTATCCTCCTTCTGTTCTGTGACTGATATGGGAAGACTCGCTAGCACTATTAATAAAACTGCTGGCAATTCCAGCCCTAACAACCACCAACCACCAGGACTGCGGCCAAAAACACAGCAAATCTGAAAAGCAACATAAACAGCAGAGAACACAGTCCACTAAAATAACAGGGAAAGCTATGCACTGAAGACCTCTGTAGCATTCCAGGATTACAATATTTGGGGCCTTATGTTTAAAGTAAGAGCCCAGTAGTTGTGGGATAAGCCAACTGCATATAGGCAGACTACAAAAAATCTGACTGATTAAATGGTATTGCTAACCCTTTGATTACTAGAAAGATTTTCTACCCAATATATTACAGACCTCAAGCATTCAATAGTTTAACCCCTTTAGGACCCATGATAGTCCTGGAACGTCATGGAATTCCAGGCTCCCAGCGCGGCTGCACGCAGTTCAGAGAGTCCCGAACCAGATTCAAGAAAATAAGAATGGTCCATGGTCCTTAAATGATGGCAGCGTGTGTGCGCGGCTGGTCCTTAGTGGGTTAAACCCCCACTTACTAGATACTAGAGACATCTCCAGTGCCTTGCTTCACAATAAGCTGGAGACACCTCTTGTGCCCATTAAGTTAAAGCTGCCTCCAGAGAGGGTCAATATGATGGAGAGGAGTAGAGGAAGGAGAAGGCGGGCGCATACTGAGGTGGAGAGAAGGAAGCAGACAATAGGATAGTCCTTTTTTGTATTTTTTTTTCTCTTGTGTATAATACCCCCCCCCCACTTCACATAAGTTTAAAAGAAGCAAAAATGTACTTTTTACACAAAGATTTAAATTTATATAAAAGAGAACATGGTCACGTTACCTTGAATTCCACTGCTGTGCCTGACACTCCCCGGGGCGACAGAAAGGAAAGATATTCATATCTCCTCCTGACTGCCTGTGTAAAAAGATATAGGGGGGACGAAAGGCCCCCTTCCCACTCCTGTCAAAATCTTTGCAAGGAGTTTGCCCACCCTCAACATCAAAAAACCATGGCCACCTCAAACACACAAACAGAAACTGACAAAAACACACACACACACACACACACACACACACACAAACACTGTGACACAAACGCACACACACACTCTCTGTCACGCACTCTCACAGTGGCCTCAGCCGGACCTATAGTACGGCCACCGAAGGGAACTTGCATAATCCTCCCCCTGTCAGCCTCCGCAGCCCCTCTTAACCCTTTCACTGCCTTTCAGGTTCTGTGCCAATGGTGGTGCACAATGCATTGCTTAACACTGCAATGCGTACCCCTCTGGTTTTCAAACGTGTACTCACAATCATCCACAATGGGAAAAAAACATACCTTGTAACATGTTCAATACTTAACCCTTTCAGTGGTAGAGGGCTACACAACACATTGCTATCAAATGCCTTGTGTACTCCTCTGCCACTGAAAGGGTTAATGCCGGTACACCTGTAATCAGGAGGACCAGTAACTGCCATGCTTGACTGCCGCTTCCGCCATTCCTCTAGTACGCCACCCTTTATTCCTTCTGTGACTCAGTCCATGCTTTCAATTCCAAGACTTAACCCTTTAAGTGTACCTCTCTGGCACTGCTAGCAAAGTTGCACCACTAGACTAGGGACCCTCCTCTGTAATCCATGGTTCCCTTCTATATGGCAGTGGCATTTTAGGTTGTTGTAACACTACCTGCTTTAAGATGGCAGTTAATTAGTATGATCCGAACATGTTATGTGTGTGCTTCAGTATGTTCACCAGAGTGGATAGTTGATTGCACAATAATCGTATCACGGTGCCGTGATTGCTGGCTTTTGCTGTCAGTCAGTTGTAAGAGCTCTCCATTGGCTGCTTGTCATTAGTCCGCCCAGTATTGCCTATATAGACTGAGCCCAGGCACCCCTTGGTTGCCCTTTCGTGGTGTCTCTATGTCAGTGGTCACCTGCTCTTTGTTCCTGTGTCTTTGGGCACGCTTATGCTACCTATTGCCAGTGTCAGTGTCTGTGCCCAGACATCAGCGTCACTCCTGAGTGGTACCTGTTTCCGTTCCTGATCCGGTTTGGCTGTCGTTCCTGCTTCCATTCCTGATCCGGTGTGGCTGACGTTCCTGGTTCCGTTCCTGATCCAGTTTGGCTGTCGCTACTGCTCCAGTATCCTGTTCTGGCCTGACTGTCGTTCCTGCTCCTGGATCCGGACTGACATTCTACTTATGACTATGGTTGCCTGGGCGACATTCTGACTAATGGATTCTCCTTAGGTTGCCTTCTGATTCTAGGCTGGGCCTCTGTGTTGTCCAGTACGTGGTACTGGCTTACTCCATATCACCGGTTGCTAGCTGCCACCATTACGGCACCGGTAGGGCTTCCGTGTTGTCCAGTACGCAGTACTGGTTTACTCCATATAACAGGTTGCTAGCTGCCACCATTACAGCACCGGTAGGGCTTCCGTGTTGTCCAATATGCGGTACTGGTTTACTCTATATCACTGGTTGCTAGCTGCCACCATTACAGCACCGGTCGGGCTTCCATGTTGTCCAGTACGTGGTAGTGGTTTACTCCATATCACCGGTTGCTAGCTGCCACCATTACAGCACTGGTAGGGCTCTCATGTTGTCCAGTAAGCGGTACTGGTTTACTCCATATCACCGGTTGCTAGCTGCCTCCATTACAGCACCGATAGGGCTTCCGTGTTGCCCAGTACACGATACTGGTTTGCTCCTTTACACACCGGTTGCCAACGGCTTCCATTACAGCACTGGTAGGGCCTCCCTGGTTGTCCAGTACGTGATACCGATTTGCTCCACATACCATCTATTCCTGATGCTACCTACGTTACAGCTGAGGGGCTGTTTCCACAGTCATTGTGCCATCCTCCAGGCTGCCTTGCCCGGTATTTGGCAAGGCCGGTAGAGCCTACTAAACTGTATCATTGTATGAGTTACTATTTTGAACCTATCTTGTGTATGTCTCATATATGTATGTTCAGGACCTGTGAGGGTTCTTATTAACTTTTCAATAAAGTTTGATTTTATAAGGATATTTTGAAAACCACATAGGGAGAACGTTCAGACACTTCTACAGCCTAGCACTTTCTATGGTTCAGGTCTTCAAATCAGAGTACAGTATACAACTAGTTCCTGAAATATACCTACTAATCAAAACATTGCATGTATCACATCACACACAAAATTAGCAACTGTTCGTAAAACAATGTTGGGAATGAACAATACACTAAGGGCAAGATGTTCAGAAAGTCTTCATAATGAAAAGAGAATTCTAGTCTTACCTGTTAAATCCTTTTCTCTTAGTCCATATAGCTTTCAGGTAACTCTGGGAAGGTGACCACCCCTTTACGTAGGCAGGAACAATTCTTGGAAAGAATGCCAGGTGGAGCCTTCCTTCCCTCCTTAGCTGGTCACCAGCCAATCCCCTCCAGTTAGATTTGAGACACTAACCTATCTGGCTAGATAGCAAGAAGGAAAGAGAAAGACTCCTGTGAGCATGAACCCGAAAGAGGCTCTTTTCTCTGTGGTCCAATATAGCTTACAGGTAACTCTGGGATGTACAAACATTGAGTTCCCAGTGGTGGGAAATAAGGCAAGGACCAGGCACCGGTTCCCAAGATACCAGAGCTCTCATTAACAAATCAGATCACAGAATATCCCCAAAGAGATTAAGTGTCAACAGACACTGAACTGGAACACAGCACACCAGTAACTGTAACACAGTATACATAACAAGAGCCAACAGGGCTCAACAGTTATAGATCTCTAAGGCACAGAAAATAAAGTCCTAGGCAGGCAGAACTGCCTCCAGAACTTTCTTGCCAAAGCTGGTGTCAGCCGAAGCCAGGACATCAATACGGTAGTGTTTGGCAAAGGTCTACACAGTCGACCAAGTGGCCGCCTTGCACAACTGATCGACAGAGGCCTAATTCTTATAAGCCCAGGAGGCCCCAACTGACCTGGTGGAATGCTCAGAGACATGAAAAAGAGAAGGTATCTTCCTAAGTTCATAGGTCTTGCAAATGGTAGACTTGATCCAAGATAAATAGTCACCTTGGATGCAGCCTTACCAGCCCTGGCACCCACAGAGATGACAAAAAGAGCATCAGTCTGATGGACAGACTCATTGAGGTGCACATAGAATGAAAGGCAGCATACCGCATCCAACAAGTGGAGATCCCACTCCTTGTCAGATCTGGGGTCAGGACAAAAGGAAGGCACAACAATCTCCTGGTTTATGTGGAACTCAGAGACCACCTTAGGAATACATTCCTGGGAGGGACGAAGAACTGCCTTGTCGTTGAAAGACCAGTAAAGGTTGCTTGCTGGACAAAGCCTGCGGTTCAGCAACTCTACGAACAGAGACGATTTTCAAGAGAAAAACCATCTTCCAAGTCAGGAGACGAAGAGGAATGGTAGCCAAGGACTCAAAGGGAGGCTGCTACAAGATTCCCAGGGCCAGATTAATGTCCCACTGCAGAATGGGATGCTTAAAGGCACCTTGAAAGAAAACCTTGCCATCCGTAAGGATGGCAATGCGCCTCTAAAAAAAAGACAGAGAGAGAGAGCTGATGTCTGAACCTTCAAAGAACTCAGGATAAGGCCCTTGTTCACTCCATCCTGTTAGAATGATAGGACAGTCGGCAGATCAAACTCTTGTGAGGACAGATCCCTGTCCACATAGCAAGAGTGGAAGATAGACCAAATCCTGTTGGAAGCCTGTTTCCTCTAAAGCTTACAAGCCTGAATCATAGTAGCTACCACCTCAGGAGAGAATCCCTTCTTCCTTAAAATAGATGATTCAATCACCAAGCCGTCAAACCCAGACTCTCTAATTATCCTTACACAGGTTGTCGGGGCAAGTAAGGAGCCACTAGGATGACTGGAGTCCTCACCATCCATAGCTTCTTCAAGACCCTGGGGAGCAGAAGAAGAGGAGGAAAAATGTAGGCCAGGGGATCAATAGAGCATCTATAGAGAATGCCGGAGGATTCTTTCAGCGGGAACAAAACGTCAGAGCTTCCTGTTGTCTCTGGTGGGCATCAGGTTGATCCAGGGAAGTCCCCTGCTCTGTACGATGAGGTCGAACACCTCCTTGTGAAGTTCCCATTCCTAGGGGTGCACTGAAATTTCAGCGGCCGAAATGTTTCGGGCGAAAATGGCATTTTTGGCAAAAAGCAGAAATAAAAAAATGGCCGAAATGGAGCGCCGAAACGAGGGGAAGTAAAATCTGCAGCCCAGCACACGGAGGCGCTCCAGCTGCTGGTATTTTTCCACAACTGACAAACACAGTAATTACAGCCATCCTCCATCATAACAAACACAATCACAAGTCAACAGCGCTCCTCAGCTTAACCCTTCGAGTGCCGATGTGTAGCTCTCTGGTACTCAAAGGATTAAGAACCCAAGAAGAGTGCAACGCATTGCACAGCCTTCTGAGCCGTAACATAAGCACAGACGTTACAGCCATCCTCATAACACAAACACCCTCCCGGCATGTGCCCAGTCTTTTGGTACCCTCTGAGATCTTGTTCCCCTTACTCGAACAGCACCACCAAGGCACCGTATCCCAACAGATATGTCACCAAAAAGCGACACTCACTCACAAGGCGCACAGTGTTTTTGTAATTCACGTGCGCTAAACAAGAGTTTTTACAAACAAAGGTTTAACCACTAGAGAGAGAACCGAACACTGCTTCCTGATGCCATAACATCAATTAGCTACTTCACCATTTCCTTGTAACTTAAAGGTGCCGAACATTCATAAACGGTCACTGCATTAACATAGCTGTATTGGAATTTATTTTAGTTATGTGTGCAAATAGTTTCCACTATATCTATCCAGTGGGTATGTGAATAGAAAAGTGAGTGGAGTAAAGTGATGGGAGGTGGTTTGAGGGATACATGTAGAAAGGGAAGGATGGTAGGGATACAGTGAGAGGGGCTGTTGTTGTGCAATCCACGGAGTAAGAGGAGGGTTGCTTGGAGATACTATGAGTGAGAGAAAGGATGCTGTTTAATTTAGTAATCGAGTGGTGGAATGCTGAGGGTTTTACAGTTGGTGATAGAAGGAGTGAAAGTTTACATAGGGATGGAGTGCTGAGGGCTACAGTTGGTGATAGAAGGGCCGAAGGTTTGTATAGTGATTGAGGGATGGGGTGCTAAATCTTAAAATTAGTGAGAGAAGGGGGTGATGGTTTATATATCGACTGAGGATGGTGTTGATGATTACAGTTGGTGAGAGAAGGGGTGATGGTTTAAACAATTTCTGAGGGAATGCTGAGGGCTACAGTTAGTGATATAAGGGGCAAAGGTTTATATAGCGATTGAGGGATGGATCACTGAAGGTTCAGTTTTTTGAGAGAAGGGGGAGTGGGTGAGAAAGAGACAAAGTAGGGGTGACACTGAATTGGTTAAAAATAGTTTCACTTTGACTGTGCCATGTGCACTTGCTCTACTATACTTTTTGTTACTTTTGTTAGGCATCGCCCTGTAAATTAAAAAAAGTCATTTTCGGTTTCGGTTTTCAGACAAGTGCATCCTGAAGTTTCGGTTCTGGTTCAGAATTTTCATTTCGGTGCATCCCTACCTATTCCTCTTTGTCCACCGTGTGTCGTCTTAGGAAGTCAGCTAAAACGTTTCCTAGGCCTGGAATATGTACTGCGGCCCAGGTTAAAGTAGCCTTGACCTTCAACCAGGCTGTGAGACTCCTTGTGCCAACTTGTTAGTTGATGTAAGCCATGGCTTTCGCGTGGTCTGACTCGACACGAACTGGAAAGCCCTTGAGATGAGACAACTAGTACCTCAGAGCGTGGAAAATCACTCGGAGTACCAGAACATTGATAGGTAGGAGAGATTCCTCCTCTGATCAAAGACCCTGGACACTAAGGGGACCCAGTACCACTCCCCAACTGGATAGGCTGACATCCATCATCACCCTGGTCCAGAACGGGATACAAACGGTCTTTCTTTCCACAGGATGGAGAGATTCAGCCAACAAGGAAAACTCAGCTCCACATGCAAGGGAAGAGAAATCGCCAGCTTCAAGAGATCTTGGTTCCCCTTGCAAACTTGGATCACAAACCTCTGTAGTTCCCTCGCAAGAGCGAGTGCAAAAGGTACCGTCTCTATGGTGGACATCAACTTCCCTATCAGGGAGGTCAATTTCTTGGCTTGAATGGACTCGAAAGCCAGAACTGAAAAAACCTAGTTGGTGAACTGTGAACTACATCCTCCGTCAGAACGACCACGCCTTGCAGGGTGTCTAATAGGAGACCCAGAAAGACCGATCTCTGCGATGGGATCTAGTCTGACTTGCCCATGTTCAGAACCCAACCATGAAGAGGGAGTGAGTATATGCAGTCCTGTACCTGCTGTTGGAGAAATTCCCCAGAAGGGGCCCTCAAGAGCAAGTCATCCAGGTACGGAGTGACCCGAATCCCCCTTGTGTGCGTGACAGAAATCAATACACCAAAGACTCAAAGAAATACCTGCTCAGAACTTGCCGCTTGTCGCAAGCAAACCTGAGGCACTGACGATTCACCGGAAGAATAGCGATGTGCAGGTAGGCATCCTGCAGATCCAAAGAGGCCAGGAATTCCTCTGGACACATTGCCAGAACAACTGACCATAAGGACTCCTGGTGGTAAAGAGTCTTGACCACAAAGGAATCGAGGTCCTTGAGGACCAGAATAGAATCGAAGCAGCCCTCATTCTAGGAAACTACAAATAGGTTGAAACAGGAGTCCAAATCTAATCCTGGTTCAGAAACCAGTACCAGATCCTCCTCGTCCAAGAGATCCAGAATGGACCCTTGGAAAAGACAAAGCTGCTCCGGTCCCAGAGGAGAGTAAGAAGGGAAGAAATGGAAGGGAAGAAGTTGAAAGGAAACCAATACCCTTCGGAAACCACCAGCATAACCCATGGGTCCACAACAACGTCTGGACAAATGCTGAAAAGAAAAAGCGCCGCAGACAAACACCCACAGATGCGTGTGGACCAAGATTCAGCTAGTCCTGCCGAAGGAAGGTAGGCTCATTGGAAGAGCTGCTCGATCACCAGTGCTGCAGAGGCATAGGGATGGAATACGGTGCCTGAGATATCGCTGGGTTAACCCCTTGTACTCCAGCTGGTACAGCACAAAAGGGACTGTGCCTTCATGCCTGAGGATTCTGCCTAGGGGCAAAGGGAAACCAAGCACTCAGGCCCCCAGTAACCTTGCTAATGATGTCCTTCAATTCACGGCCAAAAAGGGAAGAACACTGGAAGGGAACAGAAACCAGAGATTGCCTAAAGATCGGGTTTACAGACCAGAATTTAAGCCACAGTGATCACCTAGCAGCCACAGAAAAATGCAGAGGCCTTGGCCTCACGCCTAACAGCATCAGATAGGGCATCAGTAACAAAGCGCTGAGCCACAGAGATATCAGCCAAAAGCATAAAAATGTCAGCTTTAGGGGCACCCATACGGACAGCTTCAGACAGCTGGTCAGTCCAAACAGCAACAACTCTATTAACCCATGCAGAAGCCAGGATAGTTCACAAGAACGCACCAATGGCAGCGAATGCAGCCTGTAAAATATCATCAAGCTCCCTATCAGCTGAGTCTGTGAAAGCAGAAGTGTCCACTGCCGGTGATGCAGAGGAAGGAGAAACATTGGCAATATAGATGTCAGCCTTAGGAGGTGTAGACCACTGGGCCAAGGCCGCATCAGAAAGTGGATAGAGTTTAGCTGTAATCTTAGACAGAGATAAGAGCTTAACAGGGGTCTTCCACTCAGCAAGTATAATCTGGTCAAGAGTGGGATGAGGCGGAAAAACATGCAAGACTTCTTGTGCCTTTGAAGGACACTAGAAGTAGACAGAGAACTCACAACAGTAGTAGGAATTTGCAGTGTGTTTAAAACCGCCTTAAGGAAACCCTCAGTAGAGGGTTCAGGAGCCTCAAATGGGTCATCAGAATATCAGGGAGAAGCCCTTAGTGAACGTACACAACGATTCCTCCTCAGAGGAAATAGACAAGACCGGAATGCCAGAAGCCAAAAGGGCCATATCCGTGCATAAAGTGGGGGGCTTCCAAGACTGAAGAACCCCTTGAAGAAGAAGATTAAACTGAGCCATAGACGACCTTAAATTCATGACCCAATGTGGCTCTTGTTCAAGGCTGGAAGGCCCTGGCATAGACGCAGGGGCCACAGTACATAAAGGGCATAAATGTCCTGTATACTCCATTTGGTATGAGGAACAATAATCAATGGGGGTCAAAGATGCCCCAGAATCATCAGCCCTAGGTCCTGTCCCAAGTCCCAACGGGTCTGACATCCTGACAGGAGATAAAGTGTCTGACAGTACAAGGAATAACCCAATACTGTGCCCCAGATTAAAGAAATCACCCCAGAAAAGGCTAAAACCAGACAACCACTGACATGGCCACGTTGATCCGGCTGCAACATGTTCAAGGGTAATGCTCTTAAACCAGCCACACAAATACCCTGTCCTCAGACAGCAATCACTGTCTAAGCAAAGTCGCCCAAGCCTCATCTCAATCCTTTGAGTGCCAGAGAGGTATGCAATGCATTGCTTTGAAATGCATTGCATACCCCTCTAACACTCAAAGGGTTAATTCTCAAAGAGAGGTAAAGGGCCCTGCACTAAAGGAGCTTTCGCCCCAATGCTCTGTTGCCCACAATCTCTTCTGATTTTATGTAATTCATAATTCTATACACAGATACATGCACAGTATTTAATCATGTCTCACCCCAGCCTCACAATGACCCTTCTAAAACATATCTCACTCTCACCCCTTTTCCATCACGTGTCTCTATCTTCCCTTCTCCAACATGTCTCTCTCTCTCGCCTTCCCCTTCTTCAGCATGTGTGTGTCTCTCTCCCTCTTCTTCTGCATCCCCCTCTCTCTCACCTCCATCTCCAACATGTGTCTTTCCCCCCTCTCCAACATGTGTGTGTGTCTCCCTCCCCCTTCACCAACATGTTTATTTCTCTCAAACATCTGGTTGAGTGCTTAACGTCTGCTCCCCAGACACGGGTAGTGGGTGCAGGGCTGACAGTGTGTGTGACTCTCGGTAGGGGTACTGGGTGCAGCTCCAGTAGTGTGTCTGTGTGTGTCTCTCTTCCTGCAGGGTTAGTGGGCGCAGGGCTCACTATACCATTGTCTGTGAGTGCTGGGGACAGAGGGTGGATATGGGGACTTCATATGTAACCCTTTGAGTGTCAGAGGGGTAAGCAACACATTGCAAACCAATGCGTTGCATACCCCTCTGGAACTCAAAGGATTATATTACTACGGTAATATACAGCGGTAGTTATATAATACATAGACATGTAAAATGCAAATCCCTTACATTGTTAGTATATGTGTTATTTATAAAGGTGTTTAGCCCCTTTCCTTTATAACCCACATATGCGTTGGTATATAATCACTCTGCCCTTTATATCAGGTATTTGGGGGTATTAAACCATCTCCTGCCCTTCTTCCTTGGGCTGATCTATGGGTATATCACAATATGCTCTCATATCGCGGGTAATATTTTGGGGTATGTAATTATTTTCATCCCACAGGCGCTGATCTTTAGGGATCTATAATGATGTGCTCCCATCCAGGGGCTATTTAATCACATACCTTTTTACCTATAGCTTTTTAGCAGGTACTTTCAGGGTGGGACGGCATTGCCCATCTGTTTGTTTATTTTGTAAGCAATGCCTAACCCTTTGATGCACTCAAACAGTTAATGTGAGGCTGACTGACACAGGAGTATATTTTATATATAAAGTGGTGAGATGAGATGAAGTGTTATTTTGACATTTTGGCCAGAGATTATGGCCTTTATCAAGAACCTTTTTGAAAAAAGGCCAAAATCTCTGGCCGAAACTTCTAAATAAAGACTTAATTTTGGAGCAAACATCCATGCGAGTGCTATCTCTTTTTCTATAAACTGTATATAATCTACACATGTAATACACAGGAGTGAATATCATTATTCACACAGGAAGGTATATATCATGAATAATAATCTACACACTGTACCCACAGAGATATATAAAATGTATATTCATGTACACAAGAGTGTATTAATCTACACATTGTACACACTGTGTACATTAGTGTACTTTATATATACTCCTTTATAGAGTGTGTACGTTAATATACATTCTATATATACTCCAGTCAGTGAGCCTCACATTAACACTTTGAGTGCTAGAGGGGTATGCAATGTATTACGTTCCAGTCTGCCACTCAAAGGCTTAAAGGGATAGTAATACTTAAAATGTAAAAAAAAATATGTTGTAGGGTTTATCCCCCTGAGTAAAACAAGAGTACTCCCACTGCTGAAAGGTGTTTCATTCAAAAGTTATTAATTTTCAAAGTGGAATTTTTTAGGTGCAATATCACATTGGCCTGAAATTGTACAATGGCGCAGTTGCTACACAATCCTATGGACAGCTCTGGTCCCGGGACCATAAATCTCCATAGGATGGTGTAGCAACAGCGCCACTGTACAATTTCAGGCCACTGTGATAGTGCACCTAAAAAATTCAACTTTGAAAATTAATAACTTTTGAATGAAACACCTTTCAGCAGTGGGAGTACTCTTGTTTTACTCAGGGGGATAAACCCTACAACATATTTTTTTTTACATTTTAAGTATTACTATCCCTTTAAGCATTGCTTAAAAACTGGACGGGCAACACCCAGTTCTGGAGAAACCATATGGAACAAAAAAGTTCTCAAAATTCCCACTGGATTTAAAAGAGAGTTTGAACTAGAGCCATGAGCACTGAGGCCTTACATAGGAACTAGAGCTACATCAGGGATACCATAGAGCTTACAGTTGAAATGGATCTATACTAGTGATACCACATAGCTTACAATTGAAACTCAGCAACAATAGTGATCCCACAAAATAGTGCTGCACTATAGATACCACAGACCTTATAAAAATTGAAATAGAACTACAATAGTATTACTACATAAATTATAATCAAACCTAAGTTACACCAATGATACCACAGAACCTAGCAGAAATGGAGCTATACAAATAATACCACAGACTTTACATTTCAAATTGAGCAACATTAGGATACCACCGAGCTTACAATTGAAACAGAGCTACACAAATGAGATAACAGAGCTTATTATTAAAATGGAGCTACACTAGTGATATCACAGAGCTTACAGTTGAAATTGATCAACAATAGGGATACCACAGAGTTTACAGTTGAAACAGATATGGCAATAATGCCACAGAGCTTACAACTGAAATGTAGCTACACAAGCGATACTTCAGAGCTTAAAACTGAAGTGAAACTAAACAGAACATACCACAGAACATTTAAACAGAGCTAAACTAGTGATACCAGAGAGCTTACAACTGAAATGGTGATGATACTGTGCCGAGAGTGTGAGGCAAAGGGTAGAGGTGGTATAGAGGGTGAAGAAAGGCAAAGAGAGGAAGATGGAAAAGTAGAAGAGAGGGGGAATAGGCAATTTACATTTGGGGAGGTTAATAAATGACTTTTCCAGGATATTTACATATGTGAAAGATTAGAATGGGGACCCAAATATTTGTATCTAATTTTTGTAGTGATTTCTGTCTGAACATATGTTTAATAAATTGAGTACTAGAGGGGTAGGCAATACATTGTTTTCCTATATGACATTTAAAGAGTTAAACTATTCTGACGACACACAATCATTATACACCATCCCCACACATAGTGCCACTAACAATCAATACAGCTCTATCTCAATTACACTTGCAGTACAAAACAATTTGTATGGCTCCTCAGGCACCACATTGATAGTTTGTGAAGCTCTTTGAAGCTCAGTCCTGGCAAGTTTAACAGTCAAGACAGACACACTGGAATGGATGTACAAAATGCAATTCTATGGTAGACCAAATGCCCTTTAGTAAAGAGAAACTAACAGAGCATGCTTCTGAGAAAAAAAATCCTCACAGTGCTTGCAGTAGATAAGTATTGAAAGTGTTGTATTCACAACATATAAACTTAAAGGGATAGTAATGTTTCACAAAAACAGCAGCTCCATTTAATCTTCATAGTATTTGAGCCATAGAGAGTGTTATTTTCAATACTGTCAGAGTTGTAGTTCAAGAGTAATTGAATAATAACTTATCCCCCTCCCTCCCCTTATACGTAGTGTAACATTGCTCACCTCAGATGTGGAATCTGGTTGCTTGACCAGACAGATAACAGCAAGGGACAATCTTCTTACTGTGAGAACATTGAAAACCCTGCCCCCCTTGACAGGTTTTTCAGCTTTTTCCCTTATCTTATTTGAAGATTGTCCCTCTCTGCAGTCTACCTGGGCACCTACCTGCTGCTCTGATATGTGCAGTGTTATATCAGTAAAAGGGTTGGGAGTGGGATACTTTATCATTCAATTACTCTTGAACTACAACTCTGACAGAATTGAAACAACACTCTCCAATGCCCAAATAAATACTATGATGATTAATTAGAGCCACTTTTATTATGAAACATTACTATGCCATTAAAGTGCCACTGGATCTCCCTTAGATACTGCCTCTTACAAATATAGTCCCATACAGTGAGCTACACTGTCCTACACCCATACAGAACTAGGCTGACTCTCAGACTGATCATTATTACCAATTACTAGCCTCATAGAACCATATGAACATTTTTACATTGGCCAAAATATAACACACAGCACCCCCCATACATATACAAAGAGAAGATGCCCTTTTCCTTGAAAGGTGAATGAATGTCATAATTCTTGCACATCCTCTCCCACATAGTTTACCAAGCCTTTTTTTTTTTCAGTGGACTGAGATATTTTAGTTCAGCAGTGATTGTGCCACAGGAACAATGGAACAATCACCTAACTTTAAAGAGTGGCATAAGACTGGCACTGCATGAACTGGTGGCCCTAGTAATTTTATCATCATCAGTTAGAAAATAAGACATTATTTCACCACTGTTTAGGAGCAGAGTCAAATTCATCACAGACTGCAGTAACATATAATGCACCATATACTAGTGGTTCTTACAGTGGTCTGACCCTTCCATATCAAATTAAATCCTCTTAGAAACACAGTTTAAACCCTTTGGATGCTAGAGTGGTCTATACCACTTTGCTCCTCCATGTGCTGGAGAACTCTCAAGCATCCAAGAGGTTAACAAAGTTTCTATATCAAAACATGCCTGAAATATCTGTATTGCTTATTACAAGATGACACACTACGAAATACTCCAGTTTTCATGTGTCCACTGGAAGTCACAGAACTGCATGTACACTAATGGTCTTCCTAATCTTGTTCCACTGCTCACCTTCAGTTAAATTTGTTCTGTAGATTCCCTGGTACTTCAAGGAACCCCAGGACACCATAGGCAAGGTATGAGAACCAATGCAATGTACAGTGAAGAACCTCTACCTAAAGTCACTCCCATACACAGTAAGTGAACTGCAATTAACAAACATTCCACTATCCAAACAGAATGTTATCTTAGTGTCACAAAACACAGTTTTAACCCCCTACATACACAGGAACTTTAATAAAGCCATGGTTTCATAAAGCTCCTGTATATGTGTTACAAAAGTTGAGATTTTTGCAATATGAAATACACAATCTATGACTGTATACACATAAACACACACATAGATTGCAAATTTCATATAGAAAAAAATTGCACCATTTCTATTACATACATGGGACCATTATTAAACCATGGCTTGATGAAGGTCCCGTGTAGGGGACTAAAATATTGTAGGTTTTCTATATATAGTTATATATAAACTGTGAGTGCTCAGTACTCTTACCCACATCTTAACATGCACATGAGAGGCCATATATTCACAAACACAGAACCATTACTGTGTGTGACTCCCTTGCAGCTCAGAAGAGGTGGAGATATAGTAGCAGGCCTGACCATAGTCATGTATGATGAAGTTCCTAATGCTGACATTGCTGGTGACATAGATGTTCCCCTCTGCATACACTTCCTCTGTTGGGATGCATCCTGTGTCTTATCATAATGTGTGTAGTGACTGCAGTCTGCAGAGAATGGACTATAGGGAGCAGCTGAGCCGAGACTGTAACAAGTAGTAGCACAATTTTAATACTTTGTGGCCAGGCAGCCCTTACAGTAACAATTCCTACTGGCCCATGAGGACTGCCCTTCTGCCTCCAGGTCCAGCCTGCCTGTCGGATGGTGATGTTTGTGAGTCACTGGTGGCTGTCGACACATCATTGTCAGTGAAGTGATGGAGTTAAATCTGTCTGAGGTGGAGCAGCAGAAAGCAGATCATTTTAATATAATTTATTTATATTCTTTCCACACTTAAAGGGACAGGAATGTCCCAGAAAAAATACTTAGCATTTTGTAGTGCTTAAATAGTTGAATTGAATGCAAAAAAAACCCTCTCTCTCAAACCGCTTGTCACGGATACCAAGGAACAGACAAGAGACAGTACTGATTTTGAGCAGTATGACATAAGTAGTAAGTACCAATAGCTGAATAGAGCAGAGTAACTCGAGAAGCCAGCGGTTCCTACTAGTGATAGGAGGTTGTTTCAGAGTAGACCGCTCTACTAGAGACTGGGCACACCGCTTCTGGTAGTCTCTGTAGTAAGTGAGTAATAGCATCGGGCTGGGACCCAGAACATATTCACAGGAACAGATATACAAGGAAGCTATGTAATGCGATCAACTGGTGCTAAGGATCCCAGAGATCTCCCAAAGGATCGAACGCAACAAGGGAGACTCAACTGACTCACACCTGCAGTCAGAATAAGCGGATAGTCAGACAAGCCAAGGGTCAATGCCAGAGCTGATGGTCAATACCAAGTGGATAGTCAGACAAGCCAGGGGTCAATGTTGGACCGAGTAGTCAGCCAGAGCCAATGGTCAAAACCAAGCGGGTAGTCAGACAAGCCAGGGGTCAATGCCGGAGCAGGTAGTCAGCCAGAGTCGATGGTCAAAACCAAGCGGGTAGTCAGACAAGCCAGGGGTCAATCCCAGAGCGGTTAGTCAGCCAAGCCACAATACTGGACACACGGACACTAACTGAAACAAAGTGTGCTGGAACACCACGAAAGGGCAACTGGTGTGGTGTCCAGGCAGTTTAAATCTAAATCGCCACACCCCCCAGGGGAGAAGCACTCAATGTGCATGTCCCTTTAAGGGCTGAAACGTCTCTACAGTCTCCTAGTGACAGCAGCCCGGAAGAGGTAGCTCTGGCCGCGAGGCAGAAGAGGAGAGACCAGTCGCCCAGAACAGTACCACAGCGACCAGCTCTCTAGAGGGCAGAACACGGCCGAACCGCAAGGCACTAGAATAGGGGACCGGCTGTCCCCCCAGCATTGGAGCGGCTGGCTCCCATCCAATTAAGGTAAGCGCAAATGCTTACACTGTTATGGTTTGTGAGATATATGCATTCAAAGTTCCCCCCTCCCTCCCCTTTCCCTGACGTCAGCGCTGTGCTGACTGCAGGGGAATCCTGTCCGGGGACCAACTAGCGGCTCTGCAGCGGAGCCGCAATCGCGTTATTTAAAAATAATGACTTCATTGGAAAGGTCTACAAAGTGTGCCTGGTTTACAAGCACACTTTGTAGACCATTCCAATGATGTAATTCATTTTAAATAACGCGATTGCGGCTCTGCTGAAGAGCCTCTTCGTGTCGGCTGACACGGATCTCCTACTGTCAGCTTTACAGCTGACAGCAGGAAACGTCAAATTTTGAATATATATCTCTCTCCAACCATAACAGTTTGAGAAATAGGGTTTTTTTGCATTCAATTCAACTTTTTAAGTACTACAAAATGCTACATTTTTTTTCTGGGACATTACTGTCCCTTCACGATTGATTGACTCAACCAAATGTTTAATAATGTCAAAGGCAGATACTTATGTTTGGGGAGGCACAGCCCCAAGCCTACATTATTCTCCACCCATGGCCTAGAGCACAGTTTTTTTTTTGTATTAAAAGGTGAAAATCATCTTACAGTAGAGTGCTGTACAGGTCCCATGTCATCATGTAACTATGGAGCTGCCAGCTGCACTCTGTGAGCGCTGGTGGATGAGTGGGTAAAGTGACCCCCCAGTGCTCCCGCTGCTGATCCCACAAGTCAGACTGAATGGCGGGATTTGGAGCCATGTTGCGTTGCATGTGTTAGGCTTTGGAGCTGGACACTAGGGGCTGGATTCAAATGAAGGAGATAAATGTTACCACCTGTTTTTCAACTTTTTTCCTACTGAAGTCTATGGGGATACCTGGAGATAAAAGCAAAGATAAAATTAGCACCTGCATTTGGATCCAGCCCTAGTTGTCTATGGAATTTGCACAAGCAACCTACAAAGTTTGTGGCTGTGAACTTTCTGATTACTTTCCAACCACTGTCAGTCCCATGAGTTAGTTTCTGACCTCCCAAACAGCTGATAGGACCCATCTGGGTCTGTCCCAGGCTTTTTACCAAGTCTGCTCCCATAGGAAAAGACTTAGTAAAACATGATAATTTCCCTTTAAAACAGAATGCTGAATAACCTCACAAAAGGTTGATGTACTAAATAAAGTGCTACAATTCCTGACCAAATCAACTGCAACACTGAGAACAAATTAAACTTCCCATTTAATTAAATGGGTCTTTTAACTCCCTGAATACTTGAGGTATCTGAGTGGAGACCTCTTTAGCACTCATGGGTTTAAAATCCCAATTTTACTACATGACAGGAGACTTCATATTTTGCACTTTTAACGCTGTGGAAAAAAAGAATGAGATACATGAGCCGCTGGACAAAATTTAAAGGCACGAAAAGCATATTCCATAGACCAGTCAGCAGAGCGTAAAATATCTGCAATAGATGCTCCTCGCGTCGCAGTTGCCCCCCCCGAACCAAGTGGGCCCCAAAACCTGGGTCTACCCCTGCCAGAGATAAAACCCAACGAATCCACCTAGCCAAGGTGGTAGAAGAACCCGGTCTATGAGGTCTAACATACGAAACGAGTAGTTGACCCAATGGAGAAGACCGCAAAGCCGCTGTAACCGCTACATAGCAAAGCAAAACCTCCACCACACAGAGCTGTGGAACGTCCCAAAAATAAGGATAAAAGAATGATGATGAATCCAACTTCATGTGACGGGAAATGAAGAAGGACACCCCTTCCAGAACAACGGAAAACCCGTTGACATCAAACGCCCTAACATCAAAGACTCAACAAAACAACACCAAACAAAGTAATAACATCAGCTTAGCTGAAATCTGACAAAGCAGTTTACAAGCACACTTTGTAGACCATTCCAACGATGTAATTTGTTTTAAATAACGCAATTGAGGCTCTGCTGAAGAGCCTCTTCGTGACGGCTGACACGGATCTCCTACAGTCAGCAGGAAACGTCAAATTTTGAATGTATACCTCTCTCAAACCATAACAGTTTGAGAAATAGGGTTTTTTTGCATTCAATTCATCTTTTTAAGTACTACAAAATGCTAAATATTTTTTCTGGGACATTACTGTCCCTTTAAGATGGATTGACTCAACCAAATGTTTAATAATGTCAAAGGCAGATACTTATGTTTGGGGAGGCACAGCCCCAAGCCTACATTATTCTCCACCCATGGCCTAGAGCACAGTTTTTTTGTATTAAAAGGTGAAAATCATCTTACAGTAGACTGCTGTACAGGTCCCATGTCATCATGTAACTATGTAGCTGCCAGCTGCACTCTGTGAGCGCTGGTGGACGAGTGGGTAAAGTGACCCCCCCAGTACTCCCTCTGCTGATCCCACAAGTCAGACTGAATGGTGAGATTTGGAGCCATGTTGCGTTACATGTGTTAGGCTTTGGAGCTGGACACTAGGGGCTGGATTCAAATGCAGGAGATAAATGTTACCACCTGTTTTATCAACTTTTTTCCTACTGAAGTCTATGGGGATACCTGGAGATAAAAGCAAAGATAAAATTAGCCTGCATTTGGATCCAGCCCTAGTTATCTATGGAATTTGCACAAGCAACCTACAAAGTTTGTGGCTGTGAACTTTCTGATTACTTTCCAACCACTGTCAGTCCCATGAGTTAGTTTCTGACCTCCCAAACAGCTGATAGGACCCATCTGGGTCTGTCCCAGGCTTTTTACCAATTCCTCTCCAAACACCAGCCAGACCAAGAGTTCCACGCAGAAAGGTAACATCTTCCATGAGTCCCACAAAAGGTCCTTAGTCTCTTGCGATAACCCTGAGACCAACCAGGAACCCCTGCAATCGCCCAAGCCACCAGAGATAGGCTATCCTGAAGAACGAGAAGATGATGATTCCCTCGATGATCTGGACAAAATGTGAGTAGAAGAGGATCGTCGAAAGCCAATTCTAGAAGGTCCAGATACCATGGCTGACTTGGCCACAATGGGGTGACGAGCAGAATGGTGACTTCCTGCATGCGGACCTGATGAATCACCCTTGCCAGCATTGCGAACGGGGGAAAAGCATACGCCCCATGCTTCAGCCAAATCTGTAGAAACGCATCCACCGCCTTGCACATCGGATCTGGAAGCCAGCTGAAGTAATCCGTCAGTTGATGATTGGTCCTGGAAGCAAACAGATCCAATTCCAGTGTACCCCAATCGCTGCTAATCCGCTGTAAAATTTGAAGTCCCCGGCAGGTACTCCGCCCTGAGAGAAATGTTGCGACTGAAGCAGAACCTGTAAAGATCCTTTGTTGCCTCTGTCAGATCCCAAGATCGAGAACCTCCCAGTTTTTTGAGATACTGGACCGCAAAGAAATTGTCCATTCACAGTAAAATGCAGCAATCTGAAATATTCTTGGTGAAATTGCAAATGGCGAACGGTCCCACAATCAACTCCAAACAGTTAATGTGAAGACCGTGTTCGTTCACAGACCAAAGACCTCCCATGGATGAGTCCACATAATGGGCCCCCCAACCCCAAAGACTGGCGTCCGACTCCACCACAAAGTCTGGAGTAGGGCCGTTCCAAACCTGTATATAAAGAAGCCACCAACGAATCTCCTTCTGAATCTCCTGAGAGAGCTCCACCAAGTGATCATAGGACCAACCAGCTTGAAGATGAAGCGCCTTCAGCCTCGCACTGTAATGCAGACATCCAGGAAAAATCATCTGAATTGATGAGGACAGAAGACCCACAACACGAACTAGAAGACGTATGGGTACGCGATCTAAACGAAGAACCCAGCGAAGCTCCTTGGTGATCACTGCTATCTTGGAAAGAGGGAGCTGAAGCAGACAACGAGCGGAGTCGATCTCGAACCCCAGGAACTGGACCACCTGCACAGGGACCAGCGACGACTTCTCCTTGTTGAAGATGAAACCCAGGGATTCCATGAAGAGAGTCTGAGATCAAATCCTGGAGACATTGTCACAAAACAGCAACAAATCATCGCGGTAAAACAGACAGCGAATACCCAGAGCTCGAAAATGCGAAATTACTGGCATCAGTAGCTTCGTGAAGCACCAAGGGGCGGAACGGAGACCAAATGGGAGGCACATAAACTGGCTCGGACAACCGTGCCAAAGAAAATGAAGAAATCGCTGACACTCCAGGTCGGCCAGAATGGAAAGGTAAGCGTCCTTGAGGTCCAGCAGCGTAAACCAATCCCCTGGAATCAGAAGATCTCTCAGAAGATGGATACACTCCATCTTGAAATGCCAATATACCACAAAACGATTGAGGTCCCTTAAATTGATGACTGGTCGAAATTCTCCCATCTTCTGCCTGACAAGGAAAATATTACTAAAAAATCTGGTCTCGTCGTGCGCAAACTGAACCGCGCCCTTCGAAAACAGAGACTGAATTTCGGCATCTATAAGGTCATGGTCTGCGACAGAAACCACTGCTGCCGGAGGAGGGACTCACTGGAACGGAGAAGAGTGGAAATCTATGACGTATCCCCTCACCGTCTGCAGTACCCAGGCACCCGAGGTTATAGCCACCCACTCCTGTAAATGAAGAGAAATTTTTGCACATTGTGGGGTACATGAAGTGTAGGAATGCTTACCCTGTGGAAAACGGGAGCTGCCCTGACCCCGGACATTCCTGGCTCTGTCTGCTCCCCTGGCAAAGGAAGGAGTCCAGTATGGAGTGTTGGGGAAGAAGCTTGCTTGTGACGGAGGAGCTCGGGAGTCTGATGACCAAACTCTGATGGTGGCATGCAGACTAGCTCTCCCAAAAACAAGTCTGGCCGAGGTTGGGAGAAAAACTTGCTTTATAGATGCTTGGGCCTTATTCAGCGTGGTAAATACATTTACATAATATATACAACACAGTCTGGCGCATGAATGGAAAATCTCTTACTACTATAATAAAAAATATTCAAATGTTGAAATTTAAAAAAAAAAAACCAAAACAGAATTCCATAGGATAAAGGTACATTTTTAATATCTACACGAGATTGATTGATACAGACCAATCATTTAACATCAGATTCCTCCGATAAATGTCGCGAGGAAAGAGACTCAAAAATTAGTACAGTTCTTATGTGGGATAATGTCAGTGTACCTTTTAATTTGGAGTATCCAAATCTACCATAAAGATGAGGCTACTTCAAATGTATTTCCCCAAAATGTATTATATTTAGCTCGCTCTTAGCATGAGTACCCTCAATGCATGTCAAGCACGCTTACACCTTCAATGCATCTAAGCCAGCTTACACCCAATGGGGGTGACTGCCGTCATATGCAACTATCAGTCCAACAGATTGCGTAACCTCCTCACTGGAGGATCCACATCTAACAGTAACTACAGAAATCAAATCAAATAAATCAATAATAACAATACAGCATATATATAAATTGGATGTAACAAAAACATCTCCTAATCTAAAATTCCCTTGACCTTACCACTACCTACAAACAATGGAGAGGAGAGCTCAACTCTTCTTCCCGCCGGGCCCCCTTCAGCTGTATCTTCCCTTTGCCAACCTAAGGGCCGAAAGCAGAACCTCTCCAGTTCTGTTTGGACGCCATCACGGCGGTATCTGTAACGTCAGCAGACGGCAGGGCCCCATCGTCCCGAAAAGAAGCAGCTGGCCGATGTTCAGAAGAATCGTCAGAAGGACAATGAGACAGTACCCTGGCCAAGGCCTTTTCAACTGAAGCGCACACCGCCGCATCAATCAAAGCTTGAAAGTCCTTAGACTCGCTCTTCTTAGATAAGTGGGATCAACCTTCAGATGAACAAAAGGCAGGGTAAGTAACCCCAATGCCACAAATAATTAGGGATAAGAACCTGCAATCTGCATACTGGGGCTCATCCAGCTGTAACACATAGGCTCATCAATGAAACAATAACAGGTCCAATAGACCCTAACATGATGGGGTATGTGCCCCACAGCCCAAAGAGTTACTTAAAAGGTTAATTGGGCAAATCAGGCAAAGTACTCGCCAAAAAAAAGGGGGGATTACCCCAATAAAGAGCCAATATGAAAGACAAACCCCTTACCAACCCATGCAAGGCATGGAAATCATCCAGCCCCGAAGGCAAGAAAATATGGGGCTCACCCCAGCTGGAAAAATCCAGCCCAGAAGGCAGGAATTTATGGGGGCTCACCCCAGCTGGAAACAAGCCAGCACAGAATTCAGGAATATATAGGGGCTCACCCCAGTGGAAACAATGGGTCACCCTAGCTGGAAAATAAGCCAGCACAGAATGCAGGAATTTAGGGGGGCTCACCCCAGCTGAAATCAATCCAGCACAGAAAACAAGTAATAATTGGGGGCTCACCCCAGTTGCATGGCAGTGCTCACTGTAAGCACACAGTTTTAACACATGGTGATCTTGTTGAAAATAAATCTTTAATAACGTGTAACAAATATGATACTTTGAGTGAAAAAACCTATATTAGAAAGGTATTAGTGCCTTAGAACATTCCCAAGGAACAAAACCCAGTAGGTAAAGACCCAACCGAATGCTCCGGAGCCAACCCCGACTGACAGGAGAAACTCCGGAACGCTCGACAGACCTGAAGGGAAAAAAACAAAATGGCCGTCGAGATCTCGCGAGACGTGAGATCCATGATGGCCGCCGGAGCTACAAGCAGTCCGCGGACCTCAAGGCAACCTCAACAGTACAGAAATGGGATTTTAAGGCCCCAGTCACCACGAACCCCGCCAGGTAGGGAGAAGAACACAACCTTAAACACATGCATCGTGTCCACAAGCACAACAAGACACTGTGCAGTGTAAGGACAATCAGGCAGGCCCGAAATGCAGAAAACAAACAAATGAGAGGCAGAATAAGTGGGTAGCAAGGTGACCAGGACCCAAAACCCCCAACAGATAGACAAAATTCATAACCTAAAAGAACTACACATGAGATGACTCCAAGGCAGTAGCAAATAGAGTATACAGGTAGCATAGGATAGAACTGTCTTACAGCAAACTTAGCAAAAAAACATTTAGAGATGTAGTAGCAGAATAAATACTCTGACCTGTGCAGCTAGTTGGAGCAGCAAAGAAATAGGAGTGGTTTAGCTTAGCCATGCCTTATAATACCTTATTGTCCTTTTTCTGATTGGTTGTTACTATGTGAGTTACTGTGCTGCTATTGGAGTTTTCAGCAAAGGAAGTTAAAGCAAAATATGAAGCCTCCTGTCATGTGGTAAAATTTTAACCTAGGAATTGAATGGCTACATTCCTAAACTGACAAGCAGCACTAATAAGGTCCAAGCCTTTTATGTCTACTGAAGCACAGGGCCACATGAAGCATTCAAAGGGCCAACTCTGATACTGCCAAGGACCAGCACAGGTCATGGGAAAGGTTGGTGAGACAACTAGAACATTTGATATTGTTCCCAAAGAGAACTGTACATAAGGCATAATATCATCTTACAGAGCATACCTCATTTTGTCTGAACAAGTTAAAGTGTACTTTGCCAGATTTTAGATGTAACGCAGATGGCACAGATACACCCTTTCCTCAGGGAACCCCACCCCAAGCCAAATTTGAGGTATGCCCACAAAAATATGCAACCAGGAGCACAAAATGATACTTCAACCCTTTGATTGCCAGATGGGTACGCAATGCAAATATGTACCCCTCTGGTAGTCAAAAGGTTTAAAAGACATTTGCATGTTTTAAAAAGAAAGTGCTCGTAACTAACAACAACAAAAATGTCTTGCAAAAGACAAAATTTGTATGTTAAGAAAAAATTGGAGGGAATGTGAAGTTCTGAATGTGAGAATTTTTGGCTTTAGTTAAGACATTTTTGTTGTTAGTTAAGGGGCGGGAGGGGGATACTTTATAATTCAATTACTCTTGAACTACAACCCTGACAGTATCGAAATAACACTACAGCAAGATCCCAGCTGGTGCCTGACTGCCGAAAAAGATCTATTTCTTACTTATGCCGGACTTATACTGTAAAATTACAAGTATTTATATGTATATGGCTAACATATTAAGGATATGGGGCTAACCGTAACATTGATGAAAGTTCCGCTTTAAATTATAAAACATCCCAATTTCAAGAACTGGTCATTTGCATTTCTTCCCAAAGGCAGGTTTGCTACAATATTGGAAGAATATTGTGTTATAACAAGATTGAAAAGGTAAACAATGTATACCATTTTGGATTGAAGACAGCTCTCCTCGTCAAATGAGGGGTCACTTGATTTTTTGCTCCTAACTTGTTGCACATAAATGTTTCCAGAAGATGACACTAGAAGAATAAAATATATACTTCGACCCTTCAAAAGGTACTCAGATCTTTGAAAATTATGGAATTGCCTAATGTATTCATTACCAGCTACTCTTCTTAAATAAAAAACAGCCTATAGTAAGAGCGGATATGCCAGAACCACCAAACTACCCTACCAAAAAACAGTGGTTTTTCTAACAATCACTCCGCTCTGAGTTTGGTTACCTTGGATACAAGCAGGAACAATCATTGGCTGGTTAGGGTTTTTATCCAGAGCACTCCCAGCCTAGCGTTCTTCGTTCTACTTGCCAGTATTTCTTGCATCCTGATTGCTCCTCCAGTTCCTGACTTCCTGCTTGCCAGACCTTGCTTTGACTCTGTTTGGTCTTCTGGTTCCTGAATCAGCTTAGACAGCTGACCACGATCCTGATATTCTCCCCCTCTACTACGCACTGGCTCCGACTGATCTTCTGGTTCCTGATCTGGCTGGGACTACTGACTATGATTCTGATATACTCCCCTTATACTGTGCACCGGTTTCGATTGATCTTCTGGTTCCTGACACAGCTAGTTCCTACATACACCATTGTTTCTTCCATTTGTATTGTACTTTGGCTCTGACTGATCTTCTGACCTGGCTGTACCTTCTGCCTACTCCTGTTTCTGTGCTGGTCCTGTGTTCAGTCCTACAGTACTGCTGCCTTCTGGCCTGTACCTACCCATTCTCCTTTGCGTGGTTCCATTATACCAGGTACCTTATTTTTACATGTTAAGTTTGTCTGCTATTTCTTTGATATATAGCACTCTGCCTGCTACACTGCATATTTTGGGGACTTAGTGACTATCTACCTTCCTACTATATTACAGTGTTTGTGAGCTATGCTCTTAGTACCCCATATATTACCTATTCTCTTCTCTGCAGGAATCTTCCTGCTTCTGGGGGTTCTGGGTCATCCACAGCTATCCTTCTGTGGTGTCCACCAGTTACCATCCTGAGGAAGCGAACAGTAAGATCTGCCATACGTGTCGGGAGACTAAAGAATATCCGTCTGGTGTGGTGAGATCTCTCCTGGTCAAGGCCGATAGAGCTAACCCAGAGTCCCCTAGACCAACCGGTTATACCAGTGGAGTAAGGGTGCTGTAGTATCCCATTATCAGATTGAGATCTAGGTGAAGGGAGGAGAGAGTGGCTTTATCCTGGAAAACTCTGTGATTGGGCATTTAACTATCTGGACGGCACCAAGTGGCCGGAGGGAGAGAGACAGGGAGGAGGCCGTGTGCCTAAAAGGACTGGAGAGAGATATGCCTGTCTAAGACGGCTACATTGTAAGTGCATTTTTATTTGTGTAGAAGTGTTGTGAATAAAGACTCTGCTTTTAGATTGTTCTCCTTTTGCGCCTCATGTTTTAGACTTGCAGCTTCTGCTCGCAGTCTTGGGGTAAGATATTCTTTTACCAGCAGTCTACCTGTATTTAGCATTGTTCATTTGCTAAGCAGTTCCTCTTAACATCTCACTTTCTACTGGGTTACCCTTTTACCCAATCATCTTGCTAGGACTGTTGAGGATACCTTTTGTTTCTTATTTTTTTTTTTTTTTTTTAATCTACATATATTTTTTGAGATTCTGCTATAAGCATCCATCCATAGTTTCCTTGAGTTGTTTGGAGTGCTTATCCTGGTCCCAGCTCCAGCTCAACTGGAGTCAGACATCTGGCTTCACGGCCAGCAACTTTATCCAGCTTTGGCTACGCACCCTATACTCCACTCTCTAGCTTCTATATTGAGGTTACTGATTCCACGTACAATAAGACGTGGCACTAACTTTATTAAGATATGTTTTCCCTCTACTACAATGGCCGTAACAACTATAGATATGTAGAAATGGAATACAAGGTTTACCGTTTTGGAAATAAGGCAACCCACTACATCAAATGAGGGGTCCCTTGACTTTCTATCCCTAGATGGCATAGAGCTACAGGAAAAAATGTTTATATACATATATTTTGTTAACCTCTTTAAAACCATGTAATTTACTAGTTTAGTGAGTACCTACTTCCAGACCAAGACAAATGCTACATTTTTACATATTCACATATAGTAGGAGGGTACGAGCACGAAGCTACACCTATAATTATTATTATTTTCTAATATTACCTGCCTGCATTAAACTGGTCACAACAAGCCCATATATGAATAACAGGTAGACATGGTATACCATTCTGAAACGTATACAGCCAGACAATCAAATGAGGGGTTACTTTCCTTTTTACCCTTAGGCTGGTGAGTACAAATGCTTCCAGAATGTGGTACTACAGGAAATAAAAAAAAGCATAGAATTTCCTACTGTAATCAGTACCTACTGTAAACCCAGGAATAACTGTACCACATTGGTATGGTTTGAAATACTGTAGGAGGTGCAAAGAGCACCGGACGACGCCTATCATTTTTATTTTCTAATATTATCTGCCTGTACTAAAATGGTCATTATTCCAGACATGAGGAAAAACGTAGACAATGCATACCATTTTGGAAAGCAGACAACTGGCCACATCAAATGAGGAGTCACTTGCTTTTCTACCCCTTGGCTAGTGTGCACAATTTTTTTCAGAAGATGGCTAAAGAGGAAAAATAGGGCTTTTTTTAGTTCTACCATTTTAAAGGCACATATCTTTGAAAACCATGGAATTTCGTACTGTATTCAGTATGTACTGTCAGCCTGAGAAAAATGATACCCCATTTATTATGAACGGACATACTGTAGGGGGTGATGGGGGTAAAAAAAAACAGTACAATCATTTTGCTAGGAGATCAACTGATCAGCCATCATAAGTATTTTTAAAACACCCACTTCCAAAACAGGGGCCTTTTTTCAGATGTGGGCATACCTGTCCCCCTTTTGTATCTGTCTGTGTTTGTGTATGAGAGTGTGCGGTGTATGTGTATGTACACATGTATGTATTTATGTGCACAGGTGAGTGTTTGTCTTCTGGGTTCCCCACACACACCAAACAATTATAGTATGTTAAGTGATCAACAGATTACCTAACATGCACACTATTAACAGTGAATGCAACTGTAAAGCAGTTCACTGCTCTCTACCTGGCACTAAACGGGTTAACAAATACTTTCATTAGCGCAAGGTGGGATACGTGCTGCCCCTCCTTCAACCTCCCTAAGCTCAAAATATATGTATTTTATTGATCTATGAGCGCCCAATATATACGTTACGGTTAGCCTTGTTTGTAAGAGGTCAGCGGTAAACAGAATTACCATATTTAAAAAATACAAGACCACCAGACACTGAATACCTCTCTGGTACTGAGGATTGGATTCCATTACAAATGAAAGTGAAGCAGGGACATTTGGCAATAATAACTATGATAAAGTTATCACACTCAATAGAATACATGCTTATTTTGGAGAAAATGTTATTCCATGGAGCACCACAGTGGCCACCCAATGGTGTCCCTTCTAGCATTCAAACATTCCTCACAGACGTCATGTCAACAAACATGTGAATGGAAAAGATGATACAATATTTGTTATGAATTTACGGATTATAAACCTGACATCATCATATCCTGAGGTTACAGTTTAAGCAGGAGATAAATGAAATTATGATTTATTTTAAATGTGTTTGTCTTCTTGCTGCAAAATGTAATCATAGGACATATCAATAAACATGTCCTCTAATCATCATTAGTGTTGATAAGAGATACATAATTGAGGTTCTAGCAGAAGATATAAAGAGATCACTGGGTGCTGGCTGCACTCTACTGTTTTTGCTCTCATCCATTGAGAGCTGTCAGTCACTCAATTTTGCATTAGCAGTCAAGAATATTCACAGTTATACCCATAAATATGCATACCTATAGGGCTACATAATCCCCAATTAGAGGGCCTCTTATAACTGGCTTCTCTGGAGTTGGATTGACCAGTTCTCATTTGTATTTCTGGACCTTTTCCTGTGAAGGCTGACTTATACCTAACTAATAAACTTTTCTGAAGTTCTTTCATTTGAATTGGCGTCTGAATTCTGGTAAGTTAACCATTTGAGTGCTATGGTCCTAACGTCTATGTCCCTGCTACACTGGCACCCACTTTTCTTTGGTGTTCTTGCTTGTAATGTACTCCATTTATTTGTTATAACTTGAGCTGTTTGTGACAAAAGTGGATGCTTGCATTTGAGGGCTGTTTAACCTCTGCATTACTTTGTTGATTTTTACCTGGTTGTTATGAGACCTTCTCTTCTTAGAGCAGATATATTTATTCTATTCTCATTTTTGATTGATTTGCCTGCTATGTGTTCAGTTTTCAGCCTTATTTCATTAGTATATCCTTTTACTCAAAAGCAGTCTCTTTAACAATAGATACCCATGTGGCAACCATCTTTGTTAAATGCAATTCCTCACACGGAGACATATCCCTTCACCCATTTCACTCACAGAGGACAGCTAGGGATCAAATTGAATACTTGAACCTCTTCTATCATACATATCAACATGGAGTGGACTTTCAGAGTACCTATAACCACTGTTTTAAATGACCAGCGATCCACAGTTTGCTGTAAAGTCCAATGAAAAACTACATGTCCTAGAATTTCAGTTTTCCCAGGCTTTCAGGATGGGACAGAGGTGGTACTTTGGCAGCCATCTTTCTTTCTCTTTGCACAGGCTATGCAGAGGCTAATGTCTCTTCTCTACCTACCTGTTTAACCCCTTGCAGTCAGATAAGTACCTTTCTGAGTAGTAATGAGTAATTTATAATACTTTTCAACTACTTTTGGTTCCTTTGTCCTACTTTGGGGTTTCCTCTGAACATGTCAGATCCCAAGAGAGTTAAAGCAATCTTACCCCTTTTACTTAAAGGGATAGTAATACTTAAGATGTAAAAAAATATATGTTGTAGGGTTTATGTCCCCAAATAAAATAAGGTTACTCCCACTGCTGAGACATATTTTATTAAAAAATTATAACTGCTCAAACTTGAATTTTTTAGGTGCAATATCACAGTGACCTGAAGATTTACAGTGGCGCTGTTGCTACACCATCCTATGGAGATTTATGGTCTACAGATCAGATCTGTCCATAGGATGGTGTAGCAACAGTGCCACTGTAGATTTTCAGGCCACTGTGGTATTGAACCTAAAAAAATCAAGTTGGAGCTGTTATAATTTTTTAATAAAATATCTCTCAGCAGTGGGAATACCCTTTTTACTCAGGGGGATAAACCCTACAACATATATTTTTTTACATTGTAAGTATTACTATCCCTTTAAAGGGGAAATATTGCCTAAGATTAAGTGTCTCTGTCTTAAAAAATTACTTATGGGGTGAACTTCCCATCCCTCTCCCCCCTTCCCTCCCTCTCTCTACCACAATACCATATTTTGAGCCATCCCTCTATCCACCTCCATTCCTATGAGCCCCTGTGGAGGCAGCTGGGAGCTCTGTTCAGCAGACGGCATGCTTCCATTTTCTGCCCACCTTCCTCGGCTGCTGTTCTGTCCTTTAATGGCCATTTCCAATACCTGACAGGGCACAACCGTAGTTTCAATGCATAGACCTCTGTGCTGGACAGACAAAGGGAAAGTGATAGGGTACTGGGATTAAGGGGAGGCCAGCATTTTGTTGTTACAGATGGCACTCAAAGGGTTAATTTATTGCTCAGAATGCTGTATTCAACGGTTTAGGAAAAAAAGAACATGTAATATCATACATCATAAAGGAACGCCAAGGTAAACCATATTGGGCACTATGAATCAATTCTGTATAGACTGTTCCCCCAAACTCATATCTTTAATTTATACGGAGTATCATTTCTATGGAGGCAGACATATTATTTTGTTACCAGACCCAAGGACCCAAACTACCCCCACTGAAGAAGGAAGGGAACTTTCAGAGTGAGGAGTTTGAGCTCTGTGATTCCAGCCACAAAAAATGTAATGTGTACAATATCCAGTAGCTAACTAAAATTATTTTGAGGAAGCAGTCCATGAAAAATTGGCTCAAAACATCCACTAGGATTTTCTGCCCAGACCAAGATGAGTGGTGATTATTAACCCCTTAATGACCAGTGACGTGCCAGGACCATTACAACTATCCGTGTATTACACACCAGTGACGGTCCTGGCACATCATTAATTTTTTTGATCAAAACGCTCTTGCGAGCTTTGTGGGGTGTCTAAAACGGACTGCTCCAGAGCAGTCAATTTCAGCCTCTCTTTCAGCGATCCCTCACATGTGCCAGCTCCCCGAATGTGGTCCTTTAGGGTAAAAGTACCTCGGATTGCGTGATCTTTAAGGGGTTAAAAGGTGTTAGTATTCCTTTATCTTCTTTCAATGTGCAAGACCTTTTACATCTACTCTTGTAAATGAAAACATGTTTTTCAACAGGAGAATCTTATTTTTTAGTGAATGTTCAGTTAACCCCATGGGTTCTGGAGAGGACTCCAATGCTTTTGCATGCTTCTCTAGCAAGCAAGGAGTTGATTTGAGTGTGTGCAGACACAAATACAAACACCAGGCAAATTAAATGTAACTGGTGTAAAACAGAGACAAGTCTCTAAACCCTGCTGTGGTTTCTGAATAGCCTAATGGATGGGTAGAAAGCCAGGCATCTTGATATACACATTACAATGGGGTATAAATACCTCAATCCTTGGTTCCCTTAGCAACTAGAACAAAACCCCAAAGCCTGGTGTCCCATGCGCATGCATCTGTGCAAGCACAATAAGGGATTCACAATTGTATACTAAGCCAGCAAGATAACAAGAGGCTGTACCAACACCCGCATCACGTGCTTGTTCCTGCCATGGACAATAAGAGCAGAATGTGTTGCTTTCTTAACCCACCCAACCTCTCAGGTCCCCAAAGTGTTAAACCCTGGTCCTGTTGCAGGAGTTTCTAGTACTATTGGATATTTGGACAGCAAAACACTGCCTAAGGCTTTCATTGAAATCAAGACTGTACAGAGACTGTAGGTTTGGTGGATTCACTGAATAGTGATGTGTCCATTGTGTCCATTCAAATGATATTATAATTAACTGTAAAAAAACAACTGCACCATAGGGAACAGTGAAAGATTCCCATTGACTTAGGGATCTTTTAACCCCCTGGAGAGAGATCCCTCTAACAGTCATGGGGTTAAAGTCCAATTTAAATGAAGGAGAATTTAAGGCTAATTGTCCTCTATAGTGCAGTTGGTTTGCCCAGAATTACAGTTCTTCTTAATATATCATCAACCTTCGTAAGTTCATCCTCTAATCGCTAAGATGGCATTAGAAATGTGTTATAGTCATCTCTAGTCCCCAAGGGGTTAAACTCCCCACCTAAATGGAGTAGATGGTTTGCTCCAGACTGGCACCTCTTTTCCTCTTACACAGAAGGCCCTGGTCTTAGAAACAGTAGTTCTTTGAAGGAAGTATACATTCATATGAATATATTTTTTTAGAAAGAGAGAGAGAGAGAGAGAGAGAGAGAGAGAGAGAGAGAGGGTAGAGAGAGAGAGAGAGAGAGAGAGAAAGAGAGAGTAGGAGGAGTAGAGAGAGAGAGAAAGAGAAAGAGAGAGGGGGAGGAGTAGAGAGAGAGAGAGATGGGGGGGAGTAGCGAGAGAGTAAATAATAAAACCCAATAACCTTAACCTTTTAGGTAACAAGCCCTTGAAATGCAAAGGGCTGGCAGAAAAGGAATGCAGGGGATCAGAATAGCTTCTCCCTGCACTTCCTCCTGGGAGATTTGTTCAAAAGCTATTACAGGTTACACTTATGTTTTTTTAAGCAACACTCCCGAATGGCTTCCAAAAGGCAATTTTTTTTTATCACACACTCTATGGAAAACACGAGTTACCAACCACTGCAAGTACCCTTGTTTTACAGATAAAGTATCCTATATAATAATTCGCCAAGTTGTGTGTAACGCCCGACATGCGCAGTAGATACTGCTGCGCGTGCGGCAGTCACACGCAGTGGAGACTGCTCGCGCCGCGGCTGATACAGAGCTGGACGCTCCTCTTCGGAGCGTCCAGCTCTGTATCAGCCGAGGCGCGGGCAGTCTCCACCGCGTGTGACTGCCCGCGACCGGCTGCCAGAGGCTCTGTATCAGCCGAGGCGCGGGCAGTCTCCACTGTGTGACTGCCCCGCGACCGGCTGCCTGAGGCACTGTGGCCCGTGTAACGGGCTGTTCAACTAGTTACTATATAATATACTAGTTGAACAGCCCGTTACACGGGCCAAAGTGTAACAGCCACCCGGTCGCGGGGCAGTCACGCTCGGAGTGCCCAGCTCTGTATCAGCCACGGCGCGGGCAGTCTCTACTGCGCATGACTGCAGCACGCGCAGCAGTGTCTATGGCGCATGTCGCGGCGTTACACACAATTTAGCGAATTATTATATAGGATATACATCTCCAGTACACTGCTTTGGAAAGCACTGGAGCTCTCAATAGCAATCAAAGAAGTAGATGCCCGAGTTAACACTCGCATCTGGCACTCAATGGGTTAAATAAGGTTACTTCCAGGTTTTTTTGTTGCCTTTTTTGGGGAGAAGGGGCTGTTTTCCATGTGACAAAAATGTAAAAAATGAAAGTACATTAGACATTCTCCCTTGTTAGAAACAATAAAGATGAGTAAATCAAAGAGGCCAACCCTGATACAATGTCTTTGTTTAAACAAAGTAAACCCATCAGTCTTGACATAATAACCACTAGCTTTGAAACTTAAAAACAGAAACCTCCCTAGTAGACTCTTCTGTCATGGTATGTTCAATAAACTGTTGCAATGGCCATAATCACACTATCAACTGACAGGTTACTGCAAGACAGTGATACACAACTGTACTCTTATCTGATAAAGATATACAAACCATATCTAATCCCCAAATGAGACTATGGGGGAGAGTCACTAAGCTGTGATAAAGATGTGATAAAGTGGAGAGGACTTTCTCAAAAAAAAAAAAAAAAAAAAAAAAAAAAAAAGAACCTCTGAGTCAGTGTATTTGGGTATCTCTTGATTCTCAAACCATGTTATCCACATATTATGCATTCCCACATCCATCTCTTTTAGTGCAAATGATATAGATAGAAGTGAAGTCTCCTTCATCTACTCAGGGGAAGCCTCAACCTCCATCTAACAGCTGAGCAAATAAAAAAAAAAAAACATACAGAGGCAGAGAGAAACTTTAACACCACAATGCAGCAGGCAATTCAGATATGTATAACAGTTGACACCATGTCCTGATATCATTGCTGGGGTGGGTTGGCCACACACAAACACACAGGAAAACAATTCTGCAGATCAATCAAATCAACAAAGGAATAAAACTCACAAAATGTTCCAATATTGGTTGAGTTCAGTTGCAGCCGATGTACAAATAATACAGGAAAAACTTAAAGGAATCAGCAAGGTCCTGACGCCAAAGAGATACACACACCTTGCCAGTAAAGGTAAATGCAATAAAGTTTATTATCTTCCATATAAAACATTAAAACAGCACAGAAGCGGACAGGTTTCATTATGTTTCATACCACAAGTTTGGACCAGCCACACAACACGAACACAGGTTTACAAATGCTAATACATGAGCGACTCGTCTACAAGAACCAATAAATCTGAGCACATCAAAGAGAGGCTATCCCTGATGTAATGCTTCTGCTTAAAGTGGATGTGTCACCGATGGACAACATCCCATAGTTAGGTGACACATCCAATAGCATAAAAACTTTATTTATTTTAAGCTTCAATTCTGTTTACATTTAACTTACAAAAGTCTGGGCTGCAGCCCGAAGCTCTGCCTCTGCTCTCCTCCCTCCTCCGATGACGGAGGCGTCTGTCTGTAAGCAGGAGTGGTCTCATTGGCTAGATATCGATCTCTGCCAATGAGACTGCTCCATCTTACAGACAGAAGCCTCTGTCAACAGAGGAGGGAGGAGAGCCGAGGCAGCGCTCTGTAACCGCAGAGAACCGCAGTCAACCGGAAGTGGCTGCGGCACAGACTTTTGTAAGTTAAATTTAAACAATATTGAAGCTTAAAATAAAAAAATTATGTTTTTATGGTATTGGATGTGTCACCTAACTATTTTTGAGATGTTGTCCATAGGTGACACATCTACTTTAAACATATTAACCCGACCAGTGCTTGAAGTGTGTTGATATAATAACCACAAGGTTTGAAATATTATTAACTGCAGTAAGAAAACAACAAAATCCTTATATTCAACTTTCACAGTATGTTCAATAAACTATAGCAATGGTTATAATCAGACTGTGAACTGACAGGTTACTACATGATAGTGATGAAAAGCATAACACAGATTCACAACTATATTCATATCTGTTTAAAGGGATACAACCCATATGTAATCTCCAAAGGAGACTGTATATTTTTGTAAATAATATTACTTATTTATAACACTACATCTTGCTCCCCTGGATTTGAGCACATAATATACAGGTACAGTATTAATCCTAGTAGGTCACATCACACTCAGAGTTGAAACCCAGAGGCAAGTTGGAGTCCACACAAACTAATTTATCTTCTGGTTTTGCTCTACTCTTGTTTAGTTTCATGCTTCTTTCACAACTGAACAATAAAGTGAAAATTTTTTCTAAATTCACTTAGTAAATGCCCCCTAAAGAATGAGAAATCTATTTTTTTCAACTACAGTAGGTTCATTCTAACAAGAATATGTATGTGGGAAACACAATCCCCTTATCACACTGAATGAGAATATTCAATTTTACAGAAGCACATTCTGGTCAACAAGCCTCACGATGCTTTGGAGACCTCTCTAGCATTCACTGGGTTAAAGCGGAACTATCATTCCAAATAAAGTGCCCCCCAAATAATTATTCATATAACAATACCTATAGAAATATTAGTATTATCCAGAATAAGTCCAGAGTTATTAAAAAATCCTACTTGATGAAGGCATGCAGGCATCAGCTCAGCCATCTTGCCTTAGAGACATTTGTGCACCGGCGCTGTCTGTCCCAGTCTCCTCCAGGATTGGTGAGGGGGAGTTGCATTGTACCTTAAGGTACAGGAAGTGACTCCTGTACTCCTCTGGAGTTTGTGCTCTTGGGTTGATCCAGAATAGCTTTGTCTTGACATTTAAGTGCCAGCATGGATCTGTCACACTTCACTGATTCCTACTAGATGATGCACACAATTATCTTTAAATCTGTTTGAAAAACTGTGTGGGCAAATGATTTATCTCCTACTTTAACCCTTTAGATGACAGAGACATCTTCAACAGGTCTCTGGCTAATCTGTTGAATCACACATTACAGCCAGGAGCAGAAGTGTCAAAAATATTCAGAAAAGTTTTTTGATTGCTTAAGAGGTTACAAAAATATGTAAAGAAATTAAGAGATGACAGCTTCCCCTTTAATAATCAAAAAAGCCTAATCACTTAACAAGAAAGTAATATCAGTCCATCACGCACACATTGCATTGCAAACTACTGGACATAACAGTATATGGCTCAAGTCCTTGGTTTTGTGTTGGAGGAGACACAGAAACACATCCTATAATAATTCGCTAAAACGTGTGTAACGCTGCGACATGCGCAGTAGATGCTGCTGCGCGTGCTGCAGTCACGCGCAGCAGAGAGTGCCCACGCCGCTGCTGATACAGAGCTGGGCTCTCCGAAGGAGCGTTGAGCTCTGTATCAGCCGTGGCGCAGGCAGTCTCTGCTGTGCGTGACTGCACTGCGACCGGGTGGCAGTGGCCCGTGTAACGGGCTGTTCAACTAGTTTTATAAATAAACCCCCCTATACAAACAAGAGTGCCAAAGAGGTAGCCAATGCATCTCTGGAACTCAAATGGTTAATACTTTAAATACTGTCTTCACGCAGCTCTTGCAAACCTTCCAACAACTGATGGACTAAGAGGAAATTGAGGACTTATGCAGCAAACCATATTCATAGGAACAAAGAAAACCCCCCATTCACATTGCTTTAAATGAGGACTTTATGTGGAACTGTATCCCAAGAATAAGGAGCTTTTCATTTATTCATGGGAATTACTTATCTAGTCTTGTGTTATTTAACCCTTTGCGTGCCAGTGGGGTAATATCCCTCTGGCATTCAAATGACAAAGAATGACAAAGAATATTGTGCATAATAATTTCTAAAATCTTCATGGAAAAAGTAGGGCACCCTTTCCTGGAACTAGGGTGACCACATGTCCCAGAATGCCCGGGACTGTCCCTTATTGGGGGTCTGTGTCCCACGTCCCAGGTCACCCCCCTCCCACCGGGACAACAAAGAATCCCAGAATTGAGCAATATGCACCAGTCCAGCCAGCCAATGAAATTTATTTGTTATATGGTCCTCATTGGCTGGCTGAGCCAGCCAATGAAGACCATATAGCAAATAAATTTCATTGGCTGGCTGGACTGGTGCGTTGGAGTCAGCTGGGATCGAGCAGGTATGCAGCGCTGCAAGTGACTCCCGCAGCTGAGGCTCCCGCCGGCACTGACCATCTTTTTGAGGCTGACACAGAGTAAGAGTTCCCAGTGTGTCAGCCTCAGAAAGATGGTCAGCGCCGGCAGGAACCTCAGCCACAGGACTAGGGTGACCACATGTCCCGGAATGGCAGAATAGAAATGTGGTCAACCTACCTGGAACCCAGTGTACACTAAGGTAGGTTAAATTAAGAGTATTTCTAGGGCATAATTCCCCTTTAACTAAAGAGAAGTCTTCAGTGCATTTGGGGATAACATCCCCCATTTAACCCTTTGAGTGTCAGAGGGGTAAACAATGCATTGCTTCTCAATATGTTGGATCGCCCTCTGGCACTAAAAGGGTTAAATTAATGGGGATTTTTATTTGTCCACTATGTTGCAAACTGTTTGTCCCTGAATTATCTAAATTCTTCTTAGTATATCAACTTCATAATATCTAATAATAGCTTCCTTTCGATTACAAGAAATACTAAATGTTGTTATCACTGGGTAATTTCCCCTGGTCTTGGGATGTAAATTGGTATATTATGTACCATTTGTGAAATATTAAAGGAGAACTACCATCTCACAAAAGGAAAGTTGTGTTTAGCCAGACAGGCAATTAAAGAGTAAATAAATGACCATAACAATTGTCTTAGTTGTCCCTAAAGAACAACTGAACTGTGAAACGTGGAAATCTTCAAACTCATTTTCAGAGGTTGTGGGTGCAGTGGTGAAGGCCCCATAGGGACAAAAATGGAAACTAAGAGGGAGATGTATAAAAAAAAAACAAAAAAAAAATCCGTAGTACTCTTTATGAAACTATCTTTAAAGGGACAGTAATGTTCCAGAAAAAATCTTTATCGTTTTGTAATTCTTAAAAAGTTCAGCTATATGCAACAAATCCTATCTCTCAAACCGCTATGGTTTGAGAGATATTCTACACTAAAGTTCCCCCTCCCTCCCCTTTCCCTGACTTCAATGCTGTGCTGACTGCAGGGGAACCCTGTGCGTGGACCAACTGGCGGCTCTGCAGAAGAACCAAAATCACGTTATTTAAAAAAATTACTTCATTGGAAAGATCTATAAAGTGTGCCTGGTTTGCAAGCACACTATGTAGACCATTCCAATGAAGTAATTCCTTTTAAATAACGCGAGTGTGGCTCTGCTGGGACATTACTAACACTTTAAGTCATGGCAACTAGATATAACGTCAGGGCTGATTTATAAATGATTTAAGGTGCTTTTATAAACATGGCTTTATTACTCTGATGGTAACTCCTGGAATGCTTAACCCCTTAACGACCCTTGACGGTCATAGCACGTCATGGGTTGTTATACCCTTAATGACCCATGACGTACTATGACCGTCATAGAATTTCCGGGCTCCCCCCGCGGCTGCACGCTGTTTGGGGAGTCTGGAATCCGAATCACCAAAAAACAAAACAAAAATGCTCCGTGGTCCTTTAGTGACAGCATTGAGCCTTAAAGGGTTAAGGACAGCATATACCTGGTGTTAAGATTCTGGAGAAAACGTTGTCGCAAATAGCGACATTTCTTTATAAAGTTTGCTGCACAACTGTTTACAAATGTCATTACTCCATTTTTTTTTTTAACGTACTACGTACAGCCCTCCTAAACTGGCGTTCTTGATTTTAGAATTATTGAAGTCACTGTTACAGACATTTTAACTCTCCTTTTTGATTAACTCCCCGATTATAAATCTCCCCCTAAGGCCCATATTTATACTAGGAAACTAAAGTTATTCTGGAGGAAACCAACTGCACCATAGGTGACACATAAAAATGCCTGTTTAATTAATTTGGGATTTTAACCCCCTTAAATGCTATAGAGCAGGGGTTCTCAACCCGTGCCCTCAGTGGCCACTAACAGGCCTGGACTTAGGGATTTCCCTGCTAGAATACAAGTGTGTTGATCAGAGGCTCATTCACATTGATTAATTCACCTGTGCTTTCACAAGGAAATCCTAATATCTGGCCTGTTAGTGGCCACTGAGGGCACGGGTTGAGTACCACTGCTATAGAGGTCTCCAAAGCATTGAAAAGCATAATAGTGCAGTAGAAGCTGCACTGCAGGATTTTCATCAAAAATTTCATTAGTGAAAGCCTACCCTCCCGATAGCCATGCGTACATGTTAATAGGAGTCATTTGGGCTGCTCCTACCTTTTTATTGTCTATCACCACAAGAGCAGACCTTGTAAAGAATAAGAGATGCCCTTTAATAGTGTTGTTATGTGGTAACAATTATGTGTTCATCCGTTCAGACTTAGTCACATCATCTTTGTTGATCCAGGAATGTTATAAAAACAACTGAAGCCATTTAAACCCCAAGTGGGCAAAAAGTCCTTCCTAAGTGCCAGATACAGTTGGATATACCCTTGGATCAGCATTCTATTGGAAATTAAGTTGCAGTATTGTTCTGAGCTATAAAGGTACCCAATACATATTTGAAAGCATCTACAGCATCACCAAACACAAACCTTCCAAGGCAATTAATTCTATGCCCATAATGTAAGAAACCCCTGCCTTTGTTTAGTCAAAGGTAGATTTCCTTTAGTCTTTATAGATGACTCCTTGTTTCCTGCTTAGCTCTTTGAGTAAATAGTTCCCCAGAGAGTTCTTTGTACTGGCCTTTAATATACTTGTAAAGAGTAATTATATCCCAACTAATGTTAAGAAGACCTAGTTTGTCTAGTTTCTAAATCTGAAATGTCCCAGTCCGTTTATTAGTTACTAGTTGAAGAGCCTGTTACATGGGCCACAGTGCCACTGCCAGCCGGTCGCGGGGCAGTCATGCGCAGTCGAGTAGAGTGGCTCTACTGCGCATGACTTTGTCGTTACACGTGTTTTAGTGAATTATTATATAGGATGTTACATGTCTCTATACTTTTTCTAGTTCAATCATGTCTTCTTAAGAACATATTTCCAAAACTGTACTCTAGATTAGACCTTACTAATGACCCATTTTATACAAGTTAGTACACTACTGGCTCTTGTAGCAGATGAGTGACACTGCACTCACCAGTTTAAAAAGAGAATCCATATATCTTACATGGAATCTTAAAAATCAATAACATGCTAAAGCATACGAAAAACAAGAACATTAAAGCAGAACTACCACCCAATAAAAATATTGCCCCACATAACTGCCCATCTGGCGACTAGCTGCTCAGTAGCGATAGTCGCCAAAATTATTACCAGATTAAAGAGAAATAGCTTTTCTTCCCAGACTGACAGTAGGACAGAGCGCAGACATCTTGCCATAGTGACGTCCGCGCGCCTGCATAGTTAGTCCCAGCCGGGTCTAGGAGGCGTTGCTAGGAGCCATCCAGCTCCAAAAAGGGACTGACAGCGCAGGTGCGCAGAAGTCACTATGGCAAGATGACCATGCTCCGTCCTGCTGTCAGTTCGGGAAGAATAGCGATTTCTCTTTAATCTGGTAATAATTCTGGCGACTAGCGCTACTGAGCAGCTAGTCGCAGATGGGCAATTATGTGGGGCAATATTCTTAGTGGGTGGTAGTTCAGCTTTAAAAATAGCTAATTGTACATATTTATTATTTTATCAGATTTATGTTTCAGTACCAATTAAGGGTTTCTTAAGATCTGAAAATCCAACATGCAAACCAATACAATTTTTACAGCTGTCTACACTACTGCACTTTGTATTACTAAACATGAAACGTCCAATCAGGACAGAAACGCATTTCAAAAGGTGTAATATGGCTCTTCATTTATTTAACTTAAGAACTTACCTAGGTGGGTGTCCTATCCTTCATATTTTTCTATCTCTACTAATGTCTTCTGGGAGTGTCAGTTACAATGTAACAAATTAAAGATTCAAGACAATTGCTTGTTGAAGGATGTGTAACCTAAAGGCAGACTTCAATAGTGATCATAAGCTCCTATAGGCAGGGACCTTACTATCTCTTGTATTAATCTGTCACAACAATTGTTTCCAGTGTTATGGTCTTTACTGTCACCCCATTGTGCAATGCTGTGGAATATGGCGTAATCTGTAAAATAATTATATATATATATATATATATATATATATATATATATATATATATAACAGAAAATGCAATACAAAAGATTTTCACATTGATATACTTTACTACTGTATTAAGGAGACCTATCTTGATAAGTCATTCTGTCAAAATAACTACTAGAAAGAGCCATTTATTCTAAGGTTAAAGGGACAATTTAAAAGGAAACTATTCCTGAAATAATAAGTGACTAAGAGCCTACTTAGGAGATCATCATACAGAAGACAGGTATAGCTACTGCTACAGACTGTAGCAGGAGACTCATTTGGCAGCATGCTTATTTTCTTGAATTGTTCTACAGAACAATGGGTGGGATTGTGTAGTAACTTTTGCTATGGGTTTCTCAATAAATGAGCAAATAGCCCACGCAAACAACTGAAATGAAGCAATGCTCACTACATCAATCAAAGGCAACTTATGTGGGTGTCAGCCTATCATATTTGGCTAAACCCATATGTAGGCTTACTTTTAGACATATATTTGGTATCCCAGCCCAGTAAAAACATCACAGGGGGACGTGGTGACATTGGAGGTAAGTAGTATGGGCAGCTAGAGCAGCTCTACAATGCAGAACTGTTCAAATCACCTAAGTGAATAATCCACTAAGAAAGCATCACTAATAAAAAAGCATTGCAAGAAAGTTAAGAAGCGCTATTGTCTTTTCAGCTGGACTGTATTTGATTACTGCTACCAGATTATACAGCTGTCATATGCAAACAACTTCAAAGAGAGAAACCAAGTCCAAAAGTATCCAACACTTTACAGACAACTTTACCACAAAGAAGACAAAAGAGATTTATCCAGGGTTAAAAAAAAAATTCAAAGTAGGAGCTGTTTTTCCCCTCAAGGGAGGAGAATAATTATTATTTCATCCCTGTAACTTTAAAAATGCTGTTTAATCCATTGGATAATACAGATTTCTCCAAAGCATGCAAAACAGGCTCAATAATACATAACTATTAAAATGAATGGGATATATGCCAGGCCATCAGTGAGAGAGAAGAACAAAGTGGGAAACCAGACAAGACTATGTGAGATTATAATATATATAAATGTTGGTGGTAGAGCACTCATTGAGATTAAATGTAACATGCCTGGGTGCCAGTTGCAATGTAGATGTAGATACAAAACAAAAAACAGCCGCGCTCACAGGACGTGTGGATGAACAACAGTGCTGATTTATTTGAATCAATGCTTCGGCCTTTCTCAAGATTGGGGCCGAAACGTCAATTCAAATAAATCAGCACTTTTGTTCATCAACAAGTCCTGTGGGAGTGGCTTTACTTCTTTATATATATTTTTTTAAGCAAAATAAGCACAGTCTAACATAATTTGGATTTAATACTTGCCTTTTATGGTAAATACCAACAATAACCAAGAGACTAGTATTATGCACTTTCTTAAAGGCAGCCACCTTTAAAGATAATATATACCTAATAGGAGTCACTGTTTACCACTTTTAACCAGGGAGAGCAAGGGAACCCTTAACCCACATCTTGATCTTCTCTAACTAGCTAGCCTCTCTCTAATGGATATTATTCATATATGAAAATGTGGCCGACTTAAAAGAAGTAATCAACACAATCTAAAATTGGTGATCCCTGAAATTAGTCCTCAAAGCTCACCAACAGGTCAGGTTTTCAGCATCATATTACCTTGATGACAAGTGTACATTCAGTGTATCAGTGACTGCAATCAATTTACATGTGCTTAAAAAGAGGGATTTCCTTAAAACACAACCTGTTAGTGTCCCAAGAACTGAGGTTGAGAATCACTAGTCTAAGCACATAGGGAATGCCCTTCATTTTCATCACTGAGACCAAGGGCAAGTATAAAAACAGTATGAGGCAATACTTTGCATCTCAGAGCAATATATAATGGATTTCACACCCTTCTGGCACTCAAACAGTTAAAAGACTTGTGCAAATTGCTATAAGTTAAATAGTCATCATGTTTCTAAACCACTACTTTAAACCTAACCTGCTGTACAAATATAATACATACATTTTTCCAGTACAATCACAACAGTAGGAAAAATTAACAGTCACTGAAAAACCCTTCTGAAGTTATTGAGCACACAACTGATTGTTTGTAAAAGGAAGAAAAGAAAAACAGAATTAATCACAGTTGAATATTTGGCTTCAAAAGTATTGTTTTTTTCTTATATTCTCCTAAATACAAATATCTCCCTAAATATAAGATGAATCTGATAAATACAAAACATAAAATAAAGCTGCAAGGCTGATGTGCTAAGGCAGTGACTTTCAAATCCAGTCTTCAGGACACAATAAATAGTCAGGTTTTCAGAATACCATATTAACCACTTGAGGGCCAGAGGGCTGTGCAACACATTGCACTTGTCGTTGGTACTCAAGAGGCTAAGTACACATAGATCAAGTACAATGCCAGAGTCACTGAGTGATTTCTCACCTAAATTGATAGATGTAAAATGCATTAGTCATACAAGACATATGGATAACGGAAGACTATAATACTCTGGTGCACTCTAGGATTAGACAATTGTGAACAAACAACAATGATCAGAGATTACTCCCACAGAGATGGGGGGAGAGACAGAAACAAGAAAACCTATAGTTTGAGTTACTCAATCCATGGCCAATAATATAGGCTTACCAGAACACCCCCTTTAAAAGAGGACACATATGAAAAATGCCTGCTACAGGGTTCCAGTGATTAATTATTGGGTTGCATTGGTTCCCATATATCAACGCAGCAGGTATTTTTCATATCATCTTATAATGAGAAGACCTGGAAACCGTACAGCAACATAAATAATCAAAAGTTATTTACAGAGCTACTATTATAAACAAAATAAGAAAATTAAAACATTTAAAACTACAATAGGAGGACAGATGCATGTCCACAAAATACATTTACTACAGTGATAGATCAACAGAGTAAGACAGCCCAAATAAATCACTGCAGGTAAACAGACTATTCAACACTACCCATATCATATCATATCATATCATATAAGACAGCATGAATCAACCAGAACTGTCAAACCATATAGCAGTATATAACACACCCCCTATATCATATCAGACAGCATGAATAAAACAGACCTGCCAAGAAATGGATTGCCTTGAGGAAGCCGCTCATCTGGTGATGTGTTGGGCCTGGGAAGGGGTATAATACATTTAGATCCTTTTCTCACTCCATCTCTTGACAGTTCTCACACTACTTGATTAAAAATGTCACTTTAACTCCTTGAATGCTAGAAAGCAGTGTTGCGGACCTCTCTAGAATTCAAGGGCTTAAAAGCGCCAGTCAAATCAATGGGACTTATTCTGGCCTCCATGGGGCAGCTGATTTGTTCCAAAATTGCACCTCTTTAGCTTGATTAACCCTTTGAGTGCCAGAGGGGTAAGCAAGCTCAAAGGGTTAATATGGTCACAGATAAGCAGCAGGTGTCCAACCTAGAACATGGTCAGTCTATGGCACCAAGCACTGGAGATATAGGACTTGCAGACGTCAGGGAAAAAACACATAACCACAAATTAACCCGTTAATAGCCAGGAGGGCATGAAGACTGGCTCAAATATCTGCCACATAAATGCAGAGAAGAACTGTATGAAAAGTTGGGACATAATAATTATGATCATGTGTATACAGGGAAGGTTGTGTTTAACCAGTGAGAACATGTGAAAATGGAAGCAATATTGGTCCCCAAGGTCTGGTTGGGGGATGATGGGAGGCTAATAAGAGACTGCCCCTGGTGTAATATTATATGTACTGAAAAAGAATACAAACTATTGTTGGATGATATCGGCAACAGATTCTGCAATGAGGGTCAGAATGAAGTCAAGAAAGGGCAAATAACTGACCAAGCCCATTCAATTGTGCCTTGTTAAGTCTAAAATCTTCGTTACAAAATGCCATAATTATTTGTGCCATGAACGCTTGATTAGGGCTGATGAATAATAATGAATCATACTGCACATTCATGGAATGAAAATTAAGATGTACAGTACAGATAATGCCTGCTTTACTTTTAACCCTCTGAGCGCCAGGAGGGAGTGCTGTTGCTCCGCAAAGCACTGTGCACTGTCCTTGCATTCAAGGGGTTTAAACTGTACCCAGACTTTGCAAAAGTCTGGAGGGTTACCGATCCCACCACTAAACGGCTCAATCACAAGCATTATTTTAAAGTAATGTGAATAATGTCCGTGCGCTCAGCAGCATTTGACTCCAAAATAGTTTCTCATCTTCAGACACGTCACTACACTGACATTTTTTAAAGCCTAAAAATCCTTAAATCTGGTTTAACCTGCACCCTGCAGACACATTTAACGGGTGTCATCTAGTCCAACTCACCATTCTGTGCAGATTTCAGTACCATGCACTTCTTATTATTCCTCCATCCACTGCCTGTCCTCCAGCTCTGTTCTGCTGGCACAATTACCCAAAGTTCTTTTTTTTCCTTTTCATTCCTTCTGAAGCTATTTTTTTAAAACTGGGATGAACGGTGCCTCCCGGGGCTGTAGGTACAAGTTGATTGGAGCAGCTGGAGCATGACTCCAAACCTATTGGTGCAGGCTCCAGTCAGTCAAGGCTGCTCCTAAAACGTCAGTGGGATTTGCTGCATCAGAGCAGGAGGTTTTGGAAATTCTGTGTCTCTCTCTCTTTCTCACTCTTTCCCCCGCACACACACACTTGTAATACACATCCACTGCATTCCTCTGGGGTCACCTGACCAGCCCGAAGGCTTCTCCTCCAACAGCTGTACGAGAAGTCTCCTGTCAATGGGAGTAGGACCTCTATTATTACTAAACTACTCCACACCTTCTGATTATTAGTATATGCCGTGGGAGAGATGAAAACATAATATTGTGCTTAGATTCACTGCAGCTTTATGCTGCACTGGGACCTGCAGCACAAAGCGCGCATCAGATGCCTTGCGGAGAAGTGTAAATTAACCCTTTGTGTGCCAGAGGGGTACGTAACGCATTGTTTTGCAATGCGTTGCATACCCCTCTGGCACTCAAAGTGTTATTGTAACCCTTTCAACTGAAACGCCTCTGGTCCTTAAAGGGAGAGTAATACTTAAAATGAAAAAAAAAATATGTTGTAGGGTTTATCCCCCTGAGTAAAACAAGGGAACTCCCACTGCAGAAAGGTGTTTTATTCAGGTCAAAGTTGAATTTTTTAGGTGCAATATCACAGTGGCCTGAAATTGTACAGTGGCGCTGTTGCTACACCATTCTATGATGGTGTAGCAACAGAGCCAGTGTACAATTTCAGGCCACTGTGATATTGTATCTAAAAAATTCAACTTTGACCTGAATAAAACACCTTTCAGCAGTGAGAGTACCCTTTTCCCAGCACATACAGTATTTGAATGTTAATATTATGGTCGTTATAGTAAAAGGTGCATTCTGAGTAGTACATCCTTTCAGTGTTATTTTTCTCATGTAGCACCTACTGTGGTAATAAGGTTATCTGATTATTAACCGTGAATTATTTTTTAATATCAAATCAGTTTTTGAGATACCACAGAGTTTATAACTGAAATTGAGCTATACATGAGATACCACAGAGTTTACGATTGAAATTGAGCTGCATTAGTGATATACAGATCTTATAATGGATACATAGCTGCATTAGTTATATGACAGAGCTTACAACTGATGAAATCATTCAACATTGGTGATACTATTGACAGGGCTTAAAATATGAAGTCCTTTGCTACTAGCCAGACCTGAAAAGTTACTCGCCACTGCAAGCCATAACATACCCACCAGGGCTGAATTTCTACTCGCCAGGGCTAAATTTTCACTCGCCATTGGCTAGTGGCGAGTGGAAATTTTGAGCCCTGCTATTGATATATAGCTACACTAGCAATATTGGCACAGCTTTGCCCATGCAGTTAATAAAATAAATACCCCCCCCCCCAAAAAAAAGAAGTTCCATGCAGTTGTATGCATGACTAAATAAACATAGGATGTGATATGTGTCTGTTAGTAATAGGGTTAAAAAAATTAAGAACATTTGCATGTAGACTATTTTCCCTGACATCCAGGTAAATCCAGAAATTAGGCAACCGGGAAGATTTATAAAAAGTGTTCTTGTTCCTTTTTTGTGAACAGATCCTTAAAATGTCCTTGGGGGAGATTTATAAAAATGGAGTTAATGGAAAAGAAGCTTTAAAATGGCTGTAAGATTGTCGCTGGTAGTTATAAAAGTATTACGTTTAGGAGGACATAACACTGTATAGTATTTTATTTTTATAAAATGGAGGAAGAAAGTTTGTAAAAAGTGGTTCAGAGAATTTATAAAGAAACTAGTTGAAGAGCCCGTTACACGGGCCACAGTGCCACTGCCAGCCGGTCGCAGGGCAGTCTTGCACAGTAGTGTATTGTGTTTTGCGTATAGCATACCTTAGTGAGTATGGCATTTGAGTATTACTTTTTGCGTATAGCATTTTGTGCATAGCGTATAGCATTTTACGTATTGTGTTTAGCATATATCATTTTGTATAGCATATAGCGTTTTGCATATACCTTATTTTGCATTTAGCTTTTTGCGTATAGAATTTTGCTGATAGCATGTAGCATATTGCGTATAGCTTTTGCGTACAGTGTTATGCATATTGTGTAAAGTGTATTGCTTATAGTGTTTTGTGGAATGTTTTCTGCAAAAACACATAGCATTTTGCTCACAGTGTTTTGCATTTTGCATATATCGTTTAGCACATAGGTGTTAGCATATATTGTTTTGCATTTAGCGTATTATGTATAGTGTTTTGCATAGAGCATTTTTCATATATTTTTCATATAGCTTTATGGTTTGAGAGCTATTCGAAGATAAAATTCCCCCCTCCTTCCTCTTCCCTGATGTTAGGCTCTAGCTTACAGCAGGGTATCCTGGTCCCGTGACTGGCCAACGGCTCTTCAGCAGAGCCGAAATAGCAAGATCTAGAAACAAATACTTAATTGGAACAGTCTACAAAGTGTGCCTGCAAACCAGGCACACTTTGTAGACCGTTCCAATGAAGTATTTATTTTTAGATAGTGCTATTTCAGCTCTGCTGCAGCATTTTGTATGGAATGAAGTGCATGGAGTTGGGAGGGAGGAAGACGATGTACATGATGGAGGAAATTCTGCGCTTTTTCCCTGTTTGCCCATAAAGAGGACCTTAGTAGCACCATCTATCTGGAAATGATTTGCATGATTATTCATTTCAATTAATTTATTCAACTCATGAAGTTGATATAATTTAACAAGTTCGAAATCCATGCACAGATATCCCCTCCCAAACAAAGCCTTTAATTTATGCAGTAACCTGTTGTGAGGCGCTATATCAAAGGATTTTGCAAATCCAGGTTTACTGCATCAAAGGCAACTCCCTTGTCCAAGTTACTAGTTATCCTTTTGTAAAATGCCATGTGGAGTTATATTAAGTTCTGGGCTGGCCCCGTGCAGGCACATCTCCAGATGCATTATAGCAGCAAGTGGGAGATGGAGTTAGGCAGTGGGCCCTGGCCGCAGCCCAATTTAATGGTATCAAGTGGACAGCTAGGTTTAGGGAGCCTCAACCTCCCCAAGCCTTCGTTATTCCATGATGGGAGTTGTAGTTCAACAACAGCTGGACAGTCTGTTGATCATTCCTGATTTAAACTCTATGACATTCAGTGGGCTAATGTTTAGTAGTAAACATAGAGAACCATAAGTTAGATATTCCACTATACTGCAAGCTAATTAGCTGGCAGCTGTTTTGTTCTTGTTGTCATAAAATTATGCTGTATGTGCCTACAAGTATGGCCATGCAGTGAAAAATGAAGTGAGGTAGGGCTGGTGTGTATGTGTATGGGGGTTGATGAGAGAAGGGTAAAGATAATGTGTGGGTTGGGATGAGAGAGAGGTGAGCTTCTGCATAGGACATGATGAAATGGGGAAGAGGTGGTGTATGGGGGTGATGAGAGAGGGTGAGAGTTTGTTTGTGTGCCTCTGAGTGTTTTAACAGGAAAGGGAGAGTGCTACTTTAAAGAGGTGCTGATGGGTAGAGGCTGATGTATGAATAGGTGAGAGAAGGAAGTGAGAGGTGTATGTGTCTGTGTCAGTTTGGGTCTAATGAGAGGGGGGAGTCCTGGTCTCTTACAGGGAGAGAGCTTGTGTATAAGGTGATGGGGCAAATGGTGTGTGTGGTGGGGTCATATAGAGATGGAGTGGTCTGGTATGTGGTCTTGATGAAATGGGGATTGCAATTGTGTGGGAGGGGGGTTGGTGAGAGAGGAAGAGAGCTGTTGTAGATTGTTAATGAAAGAAGGAGTATTGTTATATATGGGGGTTTATGAGAAAGGAGTTAGAGCTGGTGAGTGTGTTGTTGGGGGTTGATGAGAGAGTTGTAGAGATGGTTTGCAAAACAGTAATAGTACATTTATCTGATGTTGTATCATGTAAGGATTTATTGCACTGCTGGTCTTCCATAATACTCTTGTTTTGTAATTTTAGATGTCTGCACACCTTTTATATATACACACATTGTAATTGGTTATGGTGTACAGAAAAATCAAGATATATATTTCAGGCCAAAATAATTCCACATCCTTGGTATATTTTCTTGCTTATCTCATATAATGAGATATTGCTAATGGTGGGTGAGTTTGTGAGGGCTCGAGCGACGCTTGAGCAAATACCTGTCTCAGCGCGGCTTGGCATAAGAAGCATGAACCAGAGCTGGGCCCAAACTGGATATAACACTCCATCCTCTTCCATCAGTGGGTCCTCGCTGTATCCTTCAGGATGCACATGGAGACCTGTGCTAAGGGTGAGTCTGCCAGGTGGGGCTTGGCTTGGCTCTGGCACTGCTCATGCCACAGCCTGGCTGGCACTTGCTCACCTCTAGTTATTGACCTCTTCCTATCAAGTAATGGTATATTGTCCTGCTTGTTTCCTGAAATGGTATATTGCCCAGCTGGAACCATGTAATAAGTTATTGCTATGCTGTTTTCAAACAATAGTGTATTGCCCTGTTGGTTTCATGTAATGGTGTATTGTCATGCTGGTCTCATGCAATGGAATATTGACCTGCTTTTTCACATGTAATAGTTTATTGCCCTACAAGTCATAGTAATCTGAGAAGTGCCAGTGTCGTATTGGCTATAAATGGGAAGAGATAAGGAAAAACAGCCCTATCTCTCTTTACAATGAGCACGGAAACAAATAAGTGGTATCTGTATTGAACCATCTAGGATTATATTAGATCAGTATTATATTTTAGGGATCTAGCATAGAATAATTTTTATAGATGCTATCTGGAAACACATGATATTTAAAATTGTGTAACCCAATTTCAGTTTTAGTTGTTAGTGTTAATATTTTCGTTTATTTATTGTGTGTCAATGTACGCTGTAGCACTGCACAAAATAGGGATGAGAAGATACGACATCCAGACCCGGATCAAAACTGAGGTAGCAAGAGCTCGCAATTAATGTTTCAATTTGAACATTACATTTAGAAATAGTGTCTATGATTTGTTGTGCACTTAAAATTGATCCTATACATTGGTGGGAATACTGATTTGCTTTATAAATCTGGCACAATTAAGCAAAATACGTTTTGTCATGACATCATCAAAGACATCAAATGCCTCAGGGATGACTTCAATTGAGGCCAATGGTAGACGAAGATCCATGAGAAACCTTCTGGCATTCTGTTCTAACAATAGGTTCTGATGTTCTCACACATTATCATGGATGCCTACGTCACCACACACTCACATGTCATCACACATAGACCGATAAACACACTGCTTATCTTAACTCAGAAAGGTCCTTGTCAAGGGAATTTCCTCTGGCAGTGGAAGGCCTTGTTTTCCTCTCTTCATGTAGTGTTAGAACAGTGTCATTACAGTTTAGTGACATAATGTATTATCTACTAAGTATTGGCTGAAGTACAATTTTAATATGCAGTAAAAAGTCACAAAATTATTACCACTTGCTTGCTAGTGACGTTCAAATTCATCCTGCGTTATGTAAAATCAGGATCAGATTGTGTAAATAAATTATCCATTTATAAAAGAGATTATGAGCCCCAGTTTTATCTAGCACAAGTCAGACTGACAACAGTATTTCTATACAAATAAATATAACTTATGGCTTTCTCTGAAGTGGAAGAACATACATTTTATCACAAAACTGAGTTTTGATAGAATGCATAATTCTGCCTGCACACAAAAATCTAGAATTCTCTGCGCAGATATTAAAGTGGAACTGTCACATCAGTTTAACCCCTTCGCGACACAGGATGTACATGTACGTCCTGTGTGGCTGTCACTTAGTGACAGAGGACGTACATGTACGTCCCGGAAATCCGGCTCCCCGCGCGGCTGCACGCCGTTCGGGGACTCCGGATTCTTTTAGAAAAAAAAAAAAATGTTAGACGGGCGTTAAGTGACGGCCGCGTCTGCACGCGGCCGTCACTAAGGGGTTAAAAAACTGTCATATATGTTATTTAAAGAAATTAAAATAATTCTTATTGTAAAATAAGTCACATTAACTCTTACTTACAATCATTAACAGAAACAACTGTGTAGGAGGAATAAAACTGGGCGAGGAACAGCCAAACTCAGCTAATAAAGTGAGGTTGCTAAAGACAGTTTAATGTCAAAAAGCCATACGCCATGGAATGACTGAACACAGCAACAAAACACAAGGTAGTTATACTGCATCAGCAAGGTCTCTCCCAGACAGAAGTTTCAAGGCATACAGGGGTTTCCAGATGTTCTGTCCAGTCTCTTTTGAAGACGTACAAAGAAATGGACAACGCTGAGGACCACAGACTCAATGGTTGGCCAAGGAAACTTAGTGCATCAAGACACATGACATATGCTTACTTCCCTTTGTAATCGGACGATGGCCATCAGCACCATCAGCTCAGAAATGGAGAAAACAGGGGGACCCTGGTATACCCATCTACTGTCCTGAGAAAGTTGGTCAGAAATGGTCTTCATGGAAGACTTGCGGACAAAAAGCTGTACTACTGAAGTGGAAACAAAGCCAAGCGACTCAACTATTCATGAAAACGGAACTGGGGTGCAGCAAAATTGCAGCAGGTGTTCTGGACCGATGGGTCAAATTTTTTAATATTTGGTTGTAGCAGAAGGCAGTTTGTTTTCTGAAGGGCTGGAGAATGGTACAAGAATGAGTGTATGTAGGCAACAGTGAATCATAGTGGAGGTCCCTTGCAAGTTTTGGGCTGCATTTCTGCAAATTAAGTTGGGGATTTGGTCAGAATTAATGGTCTCCTCAATGCTGAGATGTACAGGCAGATACTTATCCATCATGCACTACCATCAGGGAGGCATCTGATTGGCTCCAAATGTATTCTGCAGCATGACAACGACCACAAACATACAGCCAAAGTCATTTAGAACTATCCTCAGCATAAAGAAGAACAAGGAGTCCTAGAAGTAATGGTTTTGCCCCCACAGAGCCCTGATCGCAACATCACTGTGTCTGTCTGGGATTACATGAAGAGAGAGAAGCTACTGAGGCTGCCTATATTCATAGAAGAGCTGTGGTTAGTTCTCCAAGATGTTTGGAACAAACTACTTGCCAAGTTCCTTAAAAAAACTGTGTGCAAGAATACCTAGAAGAATTGATGCTGTTTTGAAGGCAAAGGGGGGTCACACCAAATATTGATTTAATTTAGATTTTTACTTTTGTTCACTCATTATGCATTTTGTTCATTGATAAATTAAGCTATTAACATGTCTATTTTTGAAAGCATTCTTATTTTACAGCATTTTTTTTCACATCTGCCTAAAACATTTTCACATTACTGTATTTCATCTGGTGCAGGTGGTTTGTTCCAGAGTGGCTGCTCTCTTCCTTTGTGCATAAGGGTAATATAATCTTACATCCCCAAAATGCTACTACCAATCCAGGAGAAGCTTCACTCTGTTTAGACAAAATATGTTTAACCCTTTGAGTGCCAGGGGGTGTCTAACTCATTCGTCTAACTCATTCCTTTGCAATGTGTTGGACATCCAACACTCCACGGCTTTAAATATGGGGAACAAACGAAAAAAAAAAGAGTGTTGGAAATCCAGTCTCTATAAATCCTCTGTTGAGCTGGGGCTCAAAATTCTATCCCAGCTTCATCAACAGGTCTGCCTTCATAGGAATACATCTTCCAATAGAATACAATCCAGGTGATAGTTGCCTTTTAAATGGATACTAATATTTCACAAAAACTGCAGCTCCAATTAATCTTAATAGTATTAAATTGTAAAGCGCTGAGTACACTTGTAGCGCTATATAAATAAACATATTCATTCATTTATTCATTCATAGTATATGAGCCATAGAGAGTGTTATTACAATATTGTCAGAACTATAGTTCAAGAGTAATAGAATGATAAAGTTTCCCCCTCCCACCCCTTTTACCTAGTGTAAGACACCTCCCCTCAGATGTGGAATCTGGTCTCTTGACCAGACAGCTCACAGCAAGGGACAATCTTCTTTCTGTGACCAAATTCCATAATTCATAACATGCCCCCCTTGACAGGTTTTCCCCTTATGCTAATTCAAGATTGTCCCTCTCTTATATTAATTTGGACAGTCTTGCTGCTCTGAGGTGAGCAGTGTTATATCAGTATAAGGGGTGGGAGGGGAATACTTTATCATTCAATTACTCTTGGACTACAACTCTTACAGTATTGAAATAACACTCTCCATGGCCCAAATACTTTAAAGATTAATTGAAGATGCTCTTTTTGTGAAACATTAATATCCCTTGAAGAACCATTTCCTATAGTTAGAGATTCCAATTAAGAGGTCATCAAATCCCTGAAGAACACTGAAACATACATGGGGCATAATGAGGAGCATACTTTTATTTGCTTTGTTTCATTTAGGCAGTTTATAATTTAAATGTTGAATTTTCTCTTCAAACACGCAGATCTTGATTATTATTGTTTTCTCTACAATTGGTGTATACATTTTATGTTTACTGACATAGTTTAACTAGGTTGTTCAGTTATAGTAGTAGTATGATGATGATGATGATGAGGATTATTATGCCCCCTAGTAGTATGTCACTGGAATGTATTCATATTAACCAGGAAATCCTGCATGAATATACAATATATGTCATGTATTTTGTATTCATCCTTGTTCTAACTATGCCTGATGAAGAGACCTAAGTTGTCTTGAAACCTTGAATTCTAAAGCTTCTCAGTCAGCTAATAAGGTATAACTTTTATACTACCAGTCTCCAGCTTTTTATACAGCTAACTCAGTACCATCTTTTACCTATACTGTAATTTTTCTCTATCATGTTTATTTTTCAGAGACAGCACTCAATCTACCCCAACTTTTTATCTTCCAAGGATGCTTCATGGCCTGTTGCTTCATTAGGGTATTTTTCATTGTGATTTTACTTCAGTACAGTATGTACTCTGTACTTCTTTGTATATTTATAACCAGGGCTGTCTTAAGATACTAAGGCTAATTTACTAAGAAGAACTGGAATAATTCCGTAGCAAATCAAATGCAAAATACTGGCAAGTAAAATTTGTGACTGATTGTCTTTTAACTCTGAATACTGAAGAGCTTCCAGTGCATTGCTTTGCGGTATGTTCCTCTCCGGTAGTGTAGTTGGTTTGCTCTAGAATCAATCCTGGGGGTTTTGCACTTAGTAGTGATAAAGAGGAAATAAAGGGGGGGATTTATAAATGTAGAGTTAAGTAAAAAGAAATATCAAAATGGCTGTAACAGTGTCTTCAATAGTTATAAAGCTAAGAACGCCAGTTTAGGAGGGCTGTACACCATGTAGTACATTTTGTTAAAAACATGGCGTAAGGACATTTGTAAAAAGTTGTGCAGTGAATTTATAAAGAAATGTTGCTGCTTATGACAATTTTACAGCACGATTTTCATCAGAATCTAACGCCAGGAATATTCTGTCCTTAAAGGAGAACATTCACATCACAAAAAAAATTGGAGCACTGGTTTTAACCCCTAAAACAATATTAGTGCTGGGTTTTGTTTTAGTTTTACCTACCTAGGAGCGGAGATATTAATATTTAAAAAGTGCCACTTCCACATACTGCGGCACCGCGTAAGGTTGCAACCTCCATAGCATCTTAAACTGAGCTTCATGTAACGTTAGCCCACAACAATACAGCTTCGAAGTGAAGCGAGAACACACTCGCTGGGGCAGGTGGGAGGGAAGTGGGAAGTCCTGCTGCTCCGTGCCACACATACACAGTGCCGCAGTATGTGGAAGTCGCACTTTTTAAATATTAATATCTGCACTCCTAGGTAGGTAAAACTAAAACAAAATCCAGCGCTAATATTGTCTTAGGGGTTAAAACCAGTGCTCCAATTTTTTGGCAATGTGAATGTCCCCCTTTAAGCATTCCAGACATTAACATCAGAGTAATAACGCCCATCAGAGTAATAACGCCATATTTATAAAAATGACCTTAAATAAATTATAAATCAGCCCTGACGTTATCTTCAGTTGCCATGACTTAAGGACCTTTCCTTAAAAAAGTACTAGGAACGTCTTTTATAAATCTCCCTCATATTCTCCAGTGTGAAAAACTCTCCAATTCCTGTGTTATTCTATACAGCCTTAGCACTAAGACATCTCATTATGGAGAAATCTTAGTACATAAACTCCACAGAATAACACAAGAATTAAAGAGTTTATACACTGGAGAAGTTATCTTCTTTATCACACAATAGTGCATAACCCTTCAATTCTTATTAGTACATTAATTCCACTGCTGGGTCCACGGCAAAGTTTAAAGCAGCAGTCCACTTTAACCCATTTAATGCAAAGAAATGAGTTGGAGGCCTCTCTAACATCCAATGAGTTAATTAATGCTGATAACAGTTTTCCCTTCTTGCCAAATTGCTTACTCAAGTTTATAGCAGCTTTACACAGTTTTGTCTAGTGTTTGCACAATGAAACTGGGAGAGTTTGGAAAATTTCAGTACTGGACTAACTGGTTCATTAGAGTGTGTGTAATTTGTGTTGTCCATTTACAGCAGGGGTAGTCAATTTTTCTTAGTCCTCCAGCTGTTGGAAACTACAACTTCCATAATCCCTAACCAGTCAACAGGCTGATTGTGGGCTAGAAAATCTCCAAGGGGTTAAATTCTGTCAAGATATATGCGACAATGTGATATGTGTCACATTAGGACTTATTTTGAGTGCTTCTATACCCTTTAAGGACAGATTAGTGTGCATTGTTAAGGTTAATCACATTGGAGATGTCTTTAGAATCCAAGGGGTTAAGAAATACAGTACAATTTTATTATATGTGTTTAACAACTGCCCAAGTGAAATGAAGCAATGTCATGTTGACCTCTAGAGCAGGCGTGTCAGCCTCAGATATAGCTGAGGGCACCATACTACAAGACTCCCTCTAGGAGGACCACAACAATGTTGGGGGAGGTCTGGAGAGAGAGATGAAATGTAAATAGTTTCCTACTCGGCAGTAGCTGTTCTGGTAATTAACCTCTGTATTACCAATAGATCAGGGGTGTGCAACCTGTGACTCTCAAGCTGCTGTAAACCACAACTCTCATCATCCCCAACCAGGCAATAGCTGGAGAGCCCCTACTCTAGACGTTGACAGCAAACCAAGCGGATCTAAAAAGGGATTTGGAGGAGAAGGGCTGCACTTTAGTTAAAATGAAAAGTTGTGTTGGTGGGCCAGTTCATTAGCTAGGAAGCCACTGTTTGACATGCCTGCACTACAGCATTCAAGGAGTCGAATTAATCTTTTTGAAAAGAAGTTGAACAGTAGAAAATACAGTTGCTTGTTGTCTCTCCCACATTAGAATTTAATTCTGACTGAACACAGTAACATATAAATCTTGTTGTACGAAATATTTATATTTCTTGTTTGTATACATACGGCCATATCCTGTTCTAAGTAGCTACTGTTTATTTATAAAGTTTTACATAAGCAAATATTGTATATCTTATAGTATGCCTAAAGATAATGGACTCCAATATCTCATTTGAGTATCAGATGACAGCAGTCAACAAATGAGTTTTCTGTAACCCTCTTCCATCCATTTGGCATTTGAACCTCTATAGTTCAGACATAGCAGGGAATCAGCAATACAGAGCATCCCATTTTCCTGCAATGATAGAAAAAAATCATAGGGGAGAATCCTACCTGGTGCTTTAAAGAGATAGTAATACTTAAGTATTACTAATCCCTATAGTAAAGTCCTTTTAAAAATAAATGTATTGCTCCCAGTGTCATCTCTCAAACCTTTATGGTTTGAGAGATAATCGCTCCCTCCCCTTTCCCCAAAGTCAGCGTTGTAGCAGACTGAAGGGAAATCTGGTCTTAGAGCATCAGGCGGCTCTGCAGCAGAGCCGCAATTGCGTTAATTAAAAAAAAATCTTTCACTAAAACGGTCTTCTACGTGTGCTTGCAAACCAAGCACAAACCAAGCATACAAAGAAGACCATTTCAGTGAAAGTTTTCCTTTTTATTAACGCGATCGCTGCTGTGCTGGAGAGCCGCCTGAAAGTCGTACGACTTTCTTCCCTGCAGTCAGCTACAACGCTGACTACGGCTAACGGGAAGGGAGTGGGCAACTTTAGGATAGATTATCTCTCAAACCATAGAGGTTTGAGAGATGACACTGGGGGCAATACATTTATTTTTAAAAGGACTTTACTATAGGGATTAGTAATACTTAAGTATTGCTATCCCTTTAAGATACTTTCTCGGTTGTTCATCATTGTATCGTCCCTGCAGGCTTCCTCTCTATCTATCCTTTTCCCAGTTTAATGGTAAACATTGTTTTATTATTTTTTGTAACCCCCTGGATGCTAAAAAGGTCTTCAAATCATTGTGATGATTATTTTACCATCTGCCAAATGCACTGCTGGTGGCTTGGACCTGTAAACACTTTCATTGCTCAGCAATGCACTTCACACCCCTCTGCAAGACAAGTATTATGTCTCTTTCAGTCCTGTGCACTTTTAGCAAATAGAATATTTAGGAGTGTCATTTTAAGGGCAGAAAGAATTGCTTTTTGTATTTAAAAAATACAAAAGGGACTGACAGCGCAGGCGCACGGACGTCACTGTGACGAGATGTCTGTGCTTCCTGCTCCTGTGAGCATCGGTAAAACGCCGAAATCTTCTGAACCGGGTAATGTTTCTGGCGACTAGCGCTATTAAGCAGCTAGTCGCCAGATGAAGGATCAAAGAAGGTTAAGTTATTGCGGGGTGGTAGTTCCCCTTTAAGCCTTGGTGGCTGTTACTACCTCAGCCACTACAAATACCACTAGCCCATTTACATTGTATAGCTGCACTGTCATGTTCCATGAGATGTAGCTGACCAACCCTGCCACCATGCATGATTCTGGGCTGTGCAACAGCCATAATTTCAGCATGGTGGAGATGAGGAGGCAGGCAACCACATCAGAGTGATCAGTTTGGCATGTGTCTGCTGTTACATACTGTGCTCTATGTGTGTGTGTGTTTGTTGCAAATTAATTTAACTGTGTGTGCTAGAGGACTCAGGTCATACATTGCATTGGTGACCTTGCTCCCCAGTACTCAATTCCAGTGACTTAATGCTACACTTTTAATTAGGCCACACTGAACCAATTAAGTGTAACACACACATCTGGTCCATTAATGGTTAGTAAAAATGTAGCATTTCTTATGCATGCTAGAGAGGTGCTTATTACAGTGCTTCATTGCTCATTAACAGCAGAGCTCTTGGTTGAGCCATGAACACCAGGAAGTCTAAATACATTGCTGCTTTTAGGAGTGCTGCTACTGTTGCTAGTCATCTCACTTCTGACATGTTGCAGGTGTGTTTCCCAATTAGACCTGTGGTTGTGCTTCAGACAACAGAGAACATTTAGCTGTGATTCAGGTATACCTAGATGTGAACCTGCTTTCCGTCGCTCATATATGTTTTACAGAGACAACAGAGAATGTTTAGCTTTTTGTTTGTGAGTAAAGTATCTCCATACTGTACATTTCATGGACTGAGGGGTTTCCAAGGGGCTTCTACTTATCATCAGGTGCTAGATGTTGCAATAGTAAGATTAGTAGTAGGCGGCAGTGACTCTGCATCTCTAACAGCAGTAGAAGCATGTAGATAATAGTGAGTGTGACTGGGAGAATGTTTTTCTTGGGTAAGGCGACAGTAATGAAGATAACTCAGATTATTGTGCATTTTTAGGCATTTTATGCATGATTACATGTCCAGGCTTTCCATTTGATTTCAGTGACAGAACACTGAGCCTTTTTCTTTCAGATATAGCTACTTTTGTCATATCATCACACTCTACTTGATTTGTATCTGTAGAAGGGAAGGAGAATGGAGAGAATATTCTAAATCAAAATCATTAATATTTAGGTTAGAAACATAATTCAACAATTTCTGTAGCTCCTGCTAATCTTCACATTCTTGTAGGTTCTTAGAAGTATTATTAAGTATTATTTTTACTAGAACAATTTATAGAAAATTGACTAGTAGTTTGCAGAGGGGCGTGACTGTATGACTTAACAGCTGGACTCACTACTGCTGAATTGTCCTCCACTCTGGCAACTATTCTATAATGTGACTCATTGGGGGTTATGCACTAGGTGTGATAAAAAGGTGATATTTTATTCAATAGATTCCATGCACTACGATATCCAAAGTTAGAAAAATCTTACTGCATTGGCTCCATAGAAAACCATAGGACTTGGAGAAGTGAAATCACTGGAGAAGTCATTTCGATTTTATCACCTCTTAATCATGGCTTAATGTTTTATAATGCCTTAATGCACCCCCCTTGTCTTTAATGTTAAAAGGCTTAGTACTACTAGTGGAACTCTTCCAGAACTTTTCATATCACTTATAAATAGCCTTCTCAGGAGGAGGATCATCAGCATTTAATGCACAAGTTACAGCAACCATGTTTTAGTTTGACTTTACATCAATCCAATTCTCTTGGTTCTTACCTCTGGTGGATATACAGTTGGTAGTGTTGGTTTTTACTATAAATATACATGACAGTGAGAGTAATTGAAGTGAGAGTACAACACTGAATCCATGGTAAATCAGGTGCAAGAAATGAGCCACTGTGTTTTGCTAATGTCAATTAACTAAGCTAGATAATTTCAACTTACTAAGCTACCTAAGCCATATTTCCCTTTTTCATTACCTGCAACAAGGAACCAAGGTGAGAACAAGGCAGTCTGTGGGCATTTTGGGCAATTTATTTCTAATATACTAAGAAAAGAGTAGAGTAAATGACATTTGTGTATGCCATTTCCTTGAACATGATATGGTGCTATCATGCAGCACAGTGGCTCAGTGGTTAGCACTGTTGCCTTGCAGCACTGGGGTCCTGGGTTCAAATCCCACCAAGGACAACATCTGCAATGAGTTTGTATGTTCTCACTGTGTTTGTGTGGGTTTCCTCCCACACTCCAAAAACATACTGATAGGTGAACTTAGATTGTGAGCCCCAATGGGGACAGGAACCAATATGAGTGTAAAGCGCTGCGGAATCTGTGTGCGCTATATAAATAAAGGATTATTATTAACAGAGCTGTTAGCATCTACAGTGTACAATTACTTGCACATGGCAGCAGCTTCAATTTATGCCTAATTTCTTTTTTGTCTGAGTGTGGAATGATGTCTTGTTGCCTCTCTAAACATAATGTATGATGTATGTTTCTCTCTCTAGTGTCTATCACTCTCAGCTCAAGTAGGATCACCTGCTTGTGTGTCAATATCAACCAACAGACAACAAAGCTTTCCTTTTCCCTTCATTCCAAGACTCCCCACACCCCATCTCTCCAGACAACAACTGGCTACCACCAGTACTCCTTAAATAAACTAACTCCAGCTCCCTCTCTTTGCCTGTCTGCCTCTATTCCAGAAATAAAAAAAAACATTACAGCAGCTTTCTCCCTCAAGCACATATTGTCAATATTAGTTAAACTGATATCAAATTTTATACTGGAAAGTAACACTGCATGAATATATGGTGAAAACTCTTCGTGTGGGGAGAAATACATTATCATCATTGATTTCAATGCAACAAAAAAGAGTGAAAAAAATAGTTTTCATGTGAATTCCAGCAGATGGTGGGAAATTCAGTTTTCCTTATGTTTTACAATTGTGGTAAGAATTTTTGCCTATCCTTACCAGTATCAAATGTACTGGAATGTTAGAATAAAGAATAAATTACAAGTCCAAATCCAAAAATTAAGGTAACCAGTACCACAAAACTGTCTTTTATATAGAGTCTGTCACCCCAGACCACTATTCCCATTAGGAACCACTTGTACTTCATCAGGGAATCCTATAGGTCCATGACAACAGATTGAGAATCACTGGCATTGGTAATTGAAGTGAGAGTACAACACTGAATCCATGGTAAATCAGGTGCAAGAAATGAGCCACTGTGTTTTGCTAATGTCAATTAACTAAGCTAGATAATTTCAACTTACTAAGCTACCTAAGCCATATTTCCCTTTTTCATTACCTGCAACAAGGAACCAAGGTGAGAACAAGGCAGTCTGTGGGCATTTTGGGCAATTTATTTCTAATATACTAAGAAAAGAGTAGAGTAAATGACATTTGTGTATGCCATTTCCTTGAACATGATATGGTGCTGTCATGCAGTATTGCTGGCACTTAAGTTCTACAATGGCGGAGTGTGCACACCATTATGCACTACTGTTGTCATATGCTGTAGTGCATACCATTAATGCATTCACTGGCATTGGAGGTTAACTCCAGTATGGCATTGTTGAATTGATACATTTTCCCCATTGTCTATTGTTGAATCCATTATACAATCGAGTTAGAGTCATTTGTTTTCTTCTTCCTACTCTGTTCCTGCTCTGACACGTTCTGCTCTTGGAGTTCTCTGCTGGAAAATATGAAAACTGAATTATGGAATGAGCGGTTTAGAAATGTGTCTTTATTCTTTAGGTTTCACCATAAATTATATGAAATAAGTCAATTGTGTGGAAGGACAATATGTATTACAAGTACAGAGAACCATCTAAACTAAATTTGTCTCACAACCCTTACTTTTCTCAAATTTATTAAAGAGGCAGTCTCACGTTTTTTTGTGTGTGTATTTAACAGCCTGAAGCTGTGGATGGGTTTAACAGATCTACGTAGCCTTCACTAACTGATGAATGCGTAAGAGCCACGTACAACCCACCCACTGTAGAATAGGAGAATGGCTAATGTGCTACAAAATCCTCTGATGCAAGACAGAGTAAACTTTCTTTATACCTATTCCATTGAGTAGCCAGCACTTCACACATGTAAATATTGTATCTGGAGCACTTACAGGCATAGAGCACAGAGCATGAATGCCAATCTTCTGATTATATAGAGAATGTATATTGTAAAACATTAACATTCAATAGGTTTAAAGGCCACATGTACATCAATGGCAAGTTTTATTTGTGCCCTATGTGCAGTTTTTTGCTCCAGATTGTATGCAATTTCATTTGGAGATTGGATCCTTTACTGATGTTTATAATATTACAAAAAAAAAACACACACACACACACTTACATAGTTAAGTCTGAATGAGAGTTCTGTTATTTGACATTCATATTTTGGCCATAACTTTTGATTGCAACAATTAAATTTGCCCATGGTTCCAGATCTGTCTGACAGTCCCTTCAAACCCCACAAGTTTCATAAAAAGTGTTTGTATAGTTTCCAAATACCAAGTTGATAGTGTGGTGTTTTTCATGTGACTTACCCCTTCCATTGCTGGAATTATTAGAAAGCAGCATTGTGCAATGCATTGCGATCAGCTCCAGCAATGGAGGGATTAACTCAGAACATTTGTGTGGGAAGTTTGTTTGGGGTAAGGAGATCACTGTATGGTCTGACAGGGGAGGCAGCAGCTTTGATTACGTTTGTCCTTCACAGTCTTTTGAGAACACCCTTCTGCTTCCCTGCTAGTTTGGGACCATTTGTTATGTTTTAAAAACTGGTTTAGTACTTAACCCCACGAGTTAGACATAATGGTTTATATACACAAAATAAATAAGTAAACCGATCATACAAGAGGAAAAATAAAAGTAACCAAAATCCCAACTGACTGAAATGGTGATGTTAATGGCTTAATGCCAATTCCAAGTCTTCAATTCATTGAAAAATGTCATCAAGAAACACATTTTATTTGAATAAAGGTTTTTTTTCATGTTTTGTAATTTTTGTGTAACAGATTGTGATGTGTAGGACTTAGGTTCTTATGCAAATTACCTTTGGCCCCGTTGCCTAGGCAGCTCTGTACAGCTGCTGTAAACTCAAATGGCCGTACATTAAGGACTGTAGGCTTATTTATATCAGTACTCTTTAGGCTCTATTGGGGCATTGTGTAGGTACTAGAAAATGACACCTTCTACTCTAGGTTTTGCAGCAGTACAAAGGGGAGATGGAGAAAATTATACAAATAAAATAGAATAAAAAAGACAGGAATTAGTGACAAAATAACCTTTCTAGGTTGATTACCAATATTGTATAGTGTTGCATTAAGAGTTCAATATAACATTAGTTTCTTAACTGCTATCCTTTTTAATCAATGTGAATGTTTCATTTGTTCTTATATTGTAATTGGTTTGCTCCATAACTGCCCTTTTCCTTTGTGTGTATAGACCAATGAATAACAATGAATTATGACTTTTTTTCTCCAAGATTTTATATCCACATCATGTAAGATACTACTGAAAAGCTAAACTTTGTGGGCAGGTTTCCACAAAATGATAGAATGCTGCAAAACAAGCATTTGTTTTCCAGACGAATAATTATTTTATTAGCCTTTCCAACATTATTTATCTGACATTCCAATTAGCACAAGTTCAGAACCCCAGCACTGCAATACCGGACAAAACAAACATTTGTTTCATACTTCATTTTGAATGTTACTTTACACATTTAAAATGCTGCCATCTTGTGTCCAAATATTAAACTAAAGGCAGAAAAGATTAATTGTATTGCAACATTTTTCATATTTAAATATAGTCATCATACCTCCCAACATTTCAAATTGCCAAAGAGGGACACTTGAGTTTTAGGGGGTGAAGCTGAGGGCATGACTGGTGGGCGGGGCCTTACCGGAATTTGTAGGCTATTTCATAACCTAGTGATACCTCCTTGTGTAACCTAATACATGACGTATAACAAGACCAAAGTATTTTATTTACATAGACTAATTTATAAACACATTACTGACATTTAAACAAACAATAATATTAGTTATATTGCTGTAGAGCAATGTGATACACTTATATACACACCAAGAAATCTGATCTCCTAAAAAGAGGGACTACAGGGTGGGAAAGAGGGACAGAGGTATTTGGGTCTAAAAGAGGGACTGTCCCTCCTAAAAAGGGACACTTGGGAGGTGTGAGTCATGGATGGAATAATGAACAAATAAAGCATTTGCATTCACTTATTCGCTCAGTGTATTTATATATAAGTGAATATATTGGATGGTTTTGCATTTGTGTGTGTGTTATCCATCCAGTCTGACTTGTACATCACAATATTCACCACTATATTAACAGAATATGCTTCTGTACCTCACTGTGTACATCACATGCTAGTCAAATGTCTTTTGACCTCCTCCTCAAACACATAACCAGGGCAGTTTGTTTGTGTAATATGCATCACAAGAATCCATTACAGTTTATTGTGCTCAGGTGATTGGTTGAAAACCTGCATCCTCCAGCTGTTGTACAACAAACTCCCATCATCAGCTGCCTGAGGATGATGGAAATAGTAGTCAGCCAACATCTGAATTAGTCTGTCCACCCTTATTATAGCCATATGCACAACAGAAGCAAGCTTTTCTTATTATTGGGGTACTAAAATGTGGTCTCTCTCTGGACTGATAATGGCAATAGTGTTCAAGAAGGTTAGTATGACATCCATTCAGAAGCTGTGACAATCTGTCCTTGCCATGAGTGTGTGATTCCCAGAATAAGACAGGAGCAATTCTAGATCAAATCAAATGTACATGGGGAGAAATAAATGTCCTCAAAACATCCCATGGATTTAAATGGGGTTTGTAAACCTTTGAATGCTAGAGTGGTTTCTGTTTTGCTGGCTTTCTACTCAAGTGATTTATAAAAAAAAAAAGTGGAACTGTCACTTTTACAAATATGTGATTCTGAAAGACATAGAATTTTATGGCCCATCTAGTCTGCCCATTTTCCTACTGTAAAAACCTTAAACCTTATTTGGTCCTTGGTCTTTTCATATGCCTATCACATGCATGCTTAAATTATCTCACTGGATTAACCTCTACCACGTCTACTGGTAAGCTATTCCATGTATCTACCACTCTCTCAGTGAAGTAAAACTTTCTTACATTACAGCTAAGCCTCTGTCCCTCTAGTGTTAGACTATGTCCTAACATTTCTACTCCTTTGAAATGTACTTCCCTTCTGTACTTTGTTAAATCCCTTCCACTTTCTAAGAGGATGTACTCTATCTCAAACCACTCTTTAGCCCCTTAACAACCCTTGACAGTCCTGGTATGTCATGGGTAAAAGTGACTGAATGACCTATGACGTACCAGGACTGTCATGCATTTCAGGGCTCCCCACGCAGCTGCACGCTGTTCGGGAGCCCTGAGTCGGATTGAAATTAAAAAAAAAAAAAATGCTCCGTGGTCCTTTAGTGATCGCCGTGTGCCTGCGAGGCCGGTCGTTAAGGGGTTAAAGGGATAGTAATAGTTAAAATGTAAAAAAAAAAAAAAAAATATGTTGCAGGGTTTATCCCCCTGAGTAAAACAAGGGTACTCCCACTGCTGAAAGACAAAAGTTATTACAGCTCAAAGTTGAATTTTTTAGATGCAATGGCCTGAAACTGTACAGTGGCGCTGTTGCTACACCATCCTATAGACAGCTCTTGTCCCGGGACCATAAATCTCCATAGGATGGTGTAGGAACAGCGCTACCGTACATTTTAAGTATTACTATCCCTTTAAAATAAAGTTAAATGAATATGTGATTTTGAAATCCTGTTCAAAATCATGTGTGTTACAAAGTGACAGTTCCACTTAAACTTGGCCCATGGGCAGTATATTGTGAAGAGTGGAAATTAAAACTATATTAAAAAAAATGGATGAAAGGCCCCCAAGGCCCTGTGAGTAATTTCATCAGTAAGTATATCGAGTATTTGCGAGATAATGGTCTTGTTTCCTTCTTAAGCAGAAAGCAAAAGATGGGAGTTCTGAGGCAAATCAACAGCACCACAAAATAAATATTATTTATATGATTTAAATGGGGATTTAAACTCCTGGGGCTCAATTCTATTACAACCGGTAAAACCAGAGGTAATAGTAAAAACACTAATGCCTACAAAACTCACACATGCACCTCAGCTATTCTATTGCTGGTGAGGTACATGGCAAAAATGAACATTGGTGTCCAAAATTCACATTTTGGCAAAGTGCTTGTTGTTGGTTTTTGCTCCCACAACTCGCACTAAATAGCTTAAATTGTGGGAAAAATGGACGGAAAAAAAAAGCAAACTTGTTGTTTGACACAATCAAACAACGAGAGTGAGCTAAAACTAGTCAGAAATGTAACACATTCCTGTCATCCACTGTCTGGCTTCTTCATTAATCTTCTCTTCTTTCTTCTATCTTGTGTCTCAGTTCACAATAAACTGTCAGTCTCCAATTGGCTGGGCATATAGAAGCCAGTCTCTGTTCAAAATCCCGGCAGTCTGTCTAGGGCAAAGGCCCGAGAGGTGGCATGGAAGGGGTTTGCGCAGCTCAAAAAGCCTTCTGCTGCCAGCAGAGATGAAAGTGGAGGCAAAGAGGGTTAAAGAATTTGGCACTAACATATTAATTTGCAATTTTGGAAATGTATTTTAGATCTTCAGTAGACATTAAGATGCGACCCATATTAACCCTTTGAGCGCAGGAGGTCTACCCCTTCGGCACTCAAAGGGTTAAAGGTCGCATCTTTGGGGGATTCTTTTTTTTATATTCACTGAGCACAAATTGATTTTTTTTTTTCTTTTTAAACAAGAAAGAAGACTGGACATCAGAATTACTAGTACATTTTTATTTGTCAGGACATGTGTGAACTGTTTTAGATAAACCCTATGAGTGCCAGTGTGGTATGCAGCACTGCACAATGCATTGCATACCTCACTGGCACTCATATGTGTCAGCGTGGTATGCAGCGGTGTACAATGCATTGCATACCTCACTGGCACTCATAAGCTTAATCTTTTTCTTTGTTTCCACCACAAGTATGTGTTTGAAACCAATTTTCCAGCACATACCAGTGGTTTTCACCACATGTTTTGCACTCTGCGCCTCCTTTTCATGGTGCAGGATTTTCTCCATGAAAAGTGTGGTTCTGAACATGTGGTAAAGCAACTGCATGAATAGGACAGAAAAGTCTACTATTTGTACGTGATGTCCAATGGGTGCAAATTACGCACCCGTTATACATTTTTGCATGGTTTTGTTGTTGACAGCACAGTTTATAGACTTGTACACTGTGCTGTCAAAACCACCACCACTGGTTTTGAAAAATACTGGTGGTAATAGTATCGAGCCCCTGGAACGCTAAAGTTTTCCAGCTCAGTGCTTGAAATGTGTCAGAGACCACTAGCATTCAAGGAGATAAAATTCCCCTGTAAATAAATGGGAATTTTGGGAAATGTCATCCCCTCCATGGCGCAGATGGTTTGCTCCAGAACAGCGAATCTCTTGTGGTCTTCATAAGGCCCATTTCAAACAAGTGGCACCCTAAATGTATATCCGTGGCATACTAAAGTGCCATAGCACCCTGGTTAACCCCTTAATGACCGGCACACTCGGCCAGCATTTGAGGACCATGGGGCATTTATTTATTTATGCGAACAGATTCACGGTGTCCTGTGAGGTGTGCAGCCCTGAATTCCATGACGTGCCAGGACTGTCACTGGTCCTTAACTGCTAGACAGCCGTGGAGGTCATTGGACACGAAGGGGTTAAGAACTACTAACTTTTGGCCTTATCCACAAAAACAATTCTGGAACAAAGCATCTCCACCGAATGGAATAACTAATTGGAGATTTCTTATTTGTCCTCTATGGCTGTGTTAGTCCTCAAATCACACCAGCAGATCATGGGCTTGATTCTATTACTGGTGCTAATGTTATCACTGCGTTTATCTCCATTTTTCCCCATAGACTTCAATAGGAAAATGTTTGATAAAACAGGTGTTAACATTTAGCACCTGCAATAGAATCTAGCCCTATGTCTTCAAGGTATTCCTTCTTAATCACAAGTATGTCATTAGCTGGACAGTCACTGCAATTAATCTGCCAGAGATATCCTTAACCCTTTGACTGCCAGGGGTATGGAACACATTGCAGTGCAGTGCAATGTGTTCCATACCCCCTCTGGCACTCAAAGGGTTAAAACCTGACCTGTTGATGTGTCCCAAGGACTGGAGGTAGGGACCACTGCTCTATGGCATAGTTGGTTTAGCTCTAATTTGCTCCACTCCTCTTTGATAATGCTCTAATTTGTTGGTAGTCTGCACGCCTCTGTAAAGCATATTCTCTGACAGAGAAGTTAATATAATGGTGGGCAACTCCCTCTAGATGTTGCTGGCTTCAACATCCACCATGCATCAGCCAATGGTCAGCTGAGGGGAGTTGATGGGATTTGTAGATGAACTGTAGCAGCAGGACCAATAATTGCCCACCCCAACATTAGTAGAGTGTCATTATGATAGGCTACACAAGTTTGACAGGAAGGTTCCAAGATATTTTTAGAACAGGCGTAAAAGTGCACTGGTAGCACAGTATAGCCATTTGTAATCCTCAGTAGACAATGCAAAAAAAAACAAAACAAAACCAAAAAAAACAAAAACCAAAAGACTGGATTGCCCAGTTTTTATTTATATAAAGGCCACCATCACCTAACAACTTTGGTGGTTCTGAAAGAGGTTTCAAAATCACCTATATGTTCAATCAGCCATTTTATGTGAAAAAATAGCTTTTGAATTTAATGTATAAATTATACTAAGTAAAGCGTGCTATGTAGCCATTTTGTGTCTTAGACCTAAATTACCTTCCTACTAACTCTGCTGCAAGAGTTAAATGCCATTGAGTGGAGGAAGTAATGGAAGGAAAAAACAGGAAGAGCCTGTACAGCAAGTCTTAATTAGCATAATCTGTAACTCCAAACTAGATTTCTATATTTAAAAATGGCTAACACACCACGCAAGGTATTCTAAATGCTCTTTCAAAGTCAGCAGCTGTTCATAGGACTGGTTCTACATCGATCACATGTACCAGCTCAGTCAATGACAAAGGCGATGCATCACACTTCCTTACTGAGAGAAGCAGAGAATAAACAAGATAAAACAAAACTGGCCAAATATGGGGAACATTTTCCTAAAATTGCTGTTGCTGTGGCAAGATGAAGTGTAGGTCACTTATGACCTACTGCCAGTAACCAAATAAATGAGTTGGTGCAAGACCAAAGTATTTTATTTACACAAACTAATTATAAACACTTAAAGTTGCGTGTTTTTTTTAACTTTTTTTCATTGTTTTCTTTATTAACAAATAATATATTGCATATTCCTTTAACCCTTCTGAGTGCCAGAGGGATATACAGCACATTAATTTGCAACGTGTTGCATACCCCTCTGTCACTCAAAGTTTAAAATGAGTAGTCACAGTAGTATTCAATGGTGAGAATAAATCATTTAGACTTTTTTTCTCTCTGTGTTGTTTTATTAGTATCTGGTCATTTGCTTGTAGTAAACATAAATACCAGGTTGTTTTAGATTCCCTACAATAGGATTCTTACCATTAGTTAATGTTCTTGCATTAACCTGTTAACACCCGTGTGTGATGGGCTACTGATTTAAAAAAAAAACAGTGATAGGATGGCTGATGGAACTGTATATGTCTTTCCAGCACTATCAGAGTGAAAGAATCTCCAGTTCGCTAGCAAGGTACTCCATCTCCAGTGATCTGTTTAACCTGAGACAAAGAAGCGATGGAACGGAAGATCGGAACAAAGAGAAGTAATTCTAGAGCATAATATGGGAAGAAATGGGATTTTAGTCTTACCTGTTAAATCCTTTCCTCTTAGTCCATATAGCTTACAGGTACCAATGGGAGGCGACAGCTACTCCCAGTAGGCTGGAACAATTCTTCAAAGAAGTGCAGGGGTGGAGTCGCCCTCTCCTGCCTACCAGGCTACCTAGCCACTCCCCTTTCCAGTTAGATTTGTGACACTAAACCTACTGAGTGAGCATGGACCCAAACAGGACTCCCATGTCCAGCCACAGGAACCATGTATGGTCTCTTTCACTGGGTGGGAGACAAGTAACCTGTATGGACTAAGAGAAAGGGATTTAACAGGTAAGACTAAAATCCACTTTTCTCTGTCATTCAATATAGCTTACAGGTACCAGGGGGATGTACCAACATTGAGCTCCTAGAGTGGGGAAATAAGAAGGAAAAGACCAAGCGCCGGTCCCCATGATACCAGAGCTTCCATGAACTATCCAGGACATGGAACAGACCAAACTAACCGTGTCAATGAACACTGAATAACTGTAGAACAGCACACAAATCAAGAGCCAACAGGACTCAAAATGAGAAAGAACTACAATGCACAGGAAAGTAAAGTCCTAGACAGGCGAGACTGCCTCCTGGACTTTTCTGCCAAAACTGGCTTCAGCCAAAGCCAGGACATCAATATGGTAGAATTTGGCAAAAGTGTGCAGAGAAGACCAAGTGGCCGCCTTGCACAGCTGATCAGCAGAGGCCTGATTCTTGTAGGGCCAGGAGGCCCCAACAGACCTAGTAGAATGAGCTGTGATGTGAATGGGAACAGGTTTCTTCCTGAGTTTGTATGCCGTGCGGATAGTGGACTTAATTCAGGATACAACTGTCACCTTGAACGCAGGCCTTACCTGCCCTAGGACCCTCTGGGATGACAAACAGGGCATCAGCCCGACAGACAGACTCAGTGTGGTGCACACAGAACTTGAGGCAATGTGCTACATCAAACAAGTGGAGATCCCTCTCCTTGTCAGATTTAGGGTCAGGACAGAAGCAAGGCACAACAATCTCCTGATTGATGTGGAACTCAGAGACCACCTTAGGAAGAAATTCCTGAGAGGTACGGAGAACAGCCACATCCTTGTGAAATACCAGAAAAGGCAGTTTGCTGGACAAGGCCTGCAACTCAGCCAAGCAATATATGGATGCACGCTACAGACACTGCCGGATATGAAACTTATAAACAGGCGTAAGCAGAGTCCGGTGCATAAATGAATCCCGCTTCTCCAAGCACGGGAAATATCACAAATGAACAAATTCAAAGAGTCATTAGCACACAGATCAAATAAATATGTGGAGCATTCATGGCATAAAATACACCAACCTTTATTCTTCCATGTATAAAAAGCAGACATGTAAATGCACACACGTAGCAGTGGAGGGATAGGGAGGAGACACAAAACAGAACTTCTGCATGGAAGGTTCACAGAACCGACATGTTTCGCGCTAAACTAGCGCTTATTCATGGATAACAATTGTTAACAATTAACCTACTTAAATAGCCTCCCAAGTCTAATGATAGGTTAAAATCACGAATGTAACAGGAATCCCCAGCAGGGAATTATCCCATACCGAAAACACACCTACCATACATATTAACCTCTACCCTGCTGGAGTAGTCTAAAGAAAGAGAGGCATGTCATAAATGGAAAAAACAAGGACTAAAAATGAAAAATAATGAAAAATAAAATTATCATATGGGAGTGTCATGGGGTTAAAAAATGTGACCTATGTCCCATTCAGAGTTCAAACCAGATGGAACACGGGTACCAAGATGGAAAATCCAAAAGGCCTCACGTTTGGCAATAAGGGATGAAAAATCACCCCCTCGCCAAGGGAGTTTGGCCCTTTCAATGCCCTGAAACTCAAACGACATCAGTCTACCCCCATGACACTCCAATATGTGTTTAGCCACTGCAGAATCAGTTTTTCCCCGTTCTATTTGAGCAATATGTTCTCTAACACGATGCTTCAAAGGTCGTATAGTACGACCAACATATTGTTTTAAACAAACTCTGCATGTGATAAGGTATACAACACCTTCAGAACTGCAAATGATATAACCCGCAATCTTGTAGGTAACGCCCTTAGTAGTACTAGTAAAGCTATTCAAAACTTTGGCATATTGGCAACATTTGCAAACTGTTGCTCCACATCTATAAAAGCCTGAATGCTTTAACCATGTGGGTTTTGCCCGCTGGCTCATATATAGACTGGGAGACACCATATTGCCCACAGTCAAACCTCTCCTTGCTACAAAATCACATCCATCATGGAGAATGTCATCCAGCTTGGCGTCTGTATATAACAGTGGCAAATGCCTTCTGATTACCTCACATATAGAGCCAAACTGGGAACTAAAATCCGTGATGAATCTCACATCACGTTTGGCAGGGCAAGGTATATCCCGTGATTTATCCTTGATCAAATCAACTCTATTTTGGGACCTAGCAAATAGGATAACCTCGTCCAGAAGCCTTTCCCCATATCCCCTCTCGACGAATCTCTGCCTAAGGTCAAGAGCTGCTTGCTCAAAGGCAGCTTCAGAGGAACAGTTCCTGCGCAAACGCAGGAACTGTCCCTTCGGTATGTTATTGACCTGGAATCTAGGATGCGCCGATTTGGCATGTAGAAGACCATTACTGGACGTAGGCTTCCTATATATGCTAGTATGAATCCCACATCCTACAGGATCACCTCGAAGAGTAAGATCAAGGAACGGAATCTCACATGTCCTCCAAGTGTGTGTAAAACACAGGTTCAAATCATTGTGGTTCAGACTCTCCACAAACTCCTCGGCTTCGGCACTGGTACCACCCCAAATAAACAAAAGATCGTCAATGTACCTCCCGTACCACAAAATCAAATCGCGATGAGTGGTATCACCCCCAAAGATGTGGGTTGCCTCCCACCAACTCATGTAGAGATTGGCAAAAGAGGGAGCAAAACTTGCCCCCATAGCAACCCCACATCTCTGGAGGTAAAATACCCCATCAAACGCGAAGAAATTGTGCGACAGGAGGTACATTGACGAAGAAACCAAAAAATCAATCAGAACCTTATCATACATAGAAAAACGCTCCAACTGAGACCGAAGTGCCACCAAACCCTTGTCATGAGGAATAGAAGAATACAGGGCCGCAACATCTGCCGTCAACCACGAGAAGCCATCACGCCACTCGAAGGACGAGAGCTGCTGCAGCACCTGTTTAGTATCCCTCAAAGAACCAGGTAACATGTCCACCACCGGTCGAAGGTACCAATCCACCAAATCCGACAGAGGTTCATTAAGTGATCCAATGCTGGACACTATGGGACGACCAGGAGGGTCGATCATAGATTTGTGTACCTTCGGCAGGTGGTGGAAAATAGGTGTCACAGGACTAGTGGGAACCAGAGCCAAAGCTTCTTGCTTGGAGATGACACCCAGAGTCATACCCCTATGTACCAGGATGTTGAGCTCAGCTTTATAAAAGACAGGGAGGGGTCACGGTCAAGGACGCAATAAGTGGTCACATCAGAGAGCTGCCGTAAGGCCTCCCTCTGATAGGCCAGCGCGTCCAAGACCACGACAGAACCTCCCTTGTCTGCCATCTTGATGACTATAATTTTATCCCTTTTGAGTTGGACCAAAGCAGTCCTCTCAGAGAGGGATAAATTGTGATGTATTTTCTGTTTAGATCTATCTTTATTCAAGGCCACCAGATCTCTCTCCACTAATTTCTGAAAAAGATCTAGCTGGATACATTTAGATTGCAAAGGAAAGAATTGAGAGACAGGGCGTAGATTGGAAGTCATAGAGCTGATCAATTTCCCAGAATGATGGGAGGAGGATTCCTCTTCTAGATGTTGGAGATCATATAGGGCACATAAGTCCCTAAAATCAAATAACTGATCCCTTAAAACAGGTGCCACCGGAATAGGTGGCAACACTGGAGCGGAATCCTGTATCCCATCCTTGTGGAAAAACTTTTTGATGGTCAAAGATCTCACAAATCTATTGACATCCAAAAGTGTCTTAAAAATATCAAAATTATTATCAGGAACAAAATTCAAACCTAGCTTCAAAACCCTAATTTGGGCAGAGGCGAGTACAGTATTAGATAAATTCAAAACCTCTAACGATTTTCCTTTGGTCTCCCCGATCTCTTGGGGTATCTTCTTAAATCTGGAGGTCTTCCTCCCTCGTCTAACTGGCCTCCTGTAGCTTTTTTCTTTCTCCTCTTCTTGGGGGTGGCCGCAGCCAGAAGGCTATTGGACACCTCCAGAAAAGGGAGAGAGGAGGCACCTTCGCTAGATTCCACCACCATAGGGATAGCAAAATTGTCCTGAATGTCCATAGATACGGGATGTCCCCATTGCTATGAGTTCCTTCATTGTCGTTAGAACATGCAGGGTTAATCTTCCGATCAGCATGGCGATGTATAGATCGATCCAAATATCCAGATTTGACTTTCTTCCATTTAAAGACCCGATCTTGTTCATAGTCCAACCTGTCACGAGTAAACTTCTTGAACTTAAAACTAGACAACTGCAACTCAGCCACTCTGCAGACAGAGACCACAGTCAAGAAAAAAGCCATCTTCCATGTCAAAAGATGCAAGGGAATGATAGGCAATAACTCAAAAGGAGGCCGCTGCAAAACTCCCCAAACAAGATTAAGGTCCCACTGAGGGGTGGGAACCTTATAAGTAGTTAAAGCATAAGTGACACCTTGAAAGAGGACCTTGACATCAGGTAAAATGGCAATGCATCTCTGAAAAAAAAGACAGAGAGAGCCGAGGTCTGAACCTTCAAGGAACTAAGATTAAGACCTTTGTTCACTCTGTCCTCGAAAAAAGACAGGATAGATGGAAGATCAAATTCCTGTGAGGACAGATCCCTGTTCACACACCAAGCATGAAAGATAGACCAAACCCTACGATAGGCTTAGGAAGTAACTGCTTTTCTAGCCTGAATCATGGTGGAAACCACTTCAGAAGAGTAGCCCTTCTTCTTCAGGATGGAGGCCTCAACAGCCATGCTGTCAAAGCCAGATGGTCCACATCCTCCTTCCACAGGTACCCCTGAAGAAGGAGATCCAGTCTGCGTGGCAGAGGAAACGGTTCCTGAGCAGACAAGGCCAGTATTTCCAGAAAACAAGGCTGTCTGGTCCAATAAGGTACGATCACGATGACTGATGCTCTCTCCATCCGAATCGTCTGCAGCACCCTGGGCAGGAGAGGAAGTGGAGGAAAGGTGTAGGCCAGACTAAATTTTCACAGGATCAACAGAGCATCCACTGCAAATGCTAGGGGATCCCTCCAACGTGAGCAGTACATCTGGACTTTCCAGTTGTCCCTTGTGGCCATCAGGTTTATAAAAGGAAGACCCCACATCTGCACCATGAGATTGAACACTTTTGGGTGAAGTTCCCACTCCCTGGTATCTGTGTGTCGACTGAGGAAGTCTGCGAAGACATTTTCTAAGCCTCGGATGTGCATAGCAGACATAGCAGGCACATTGTCTTCTGCCCAGGCCAAAATAGTTTTGACCCTGAACCAAGCCACGGGGCTTCTTGTGCCTCCTTGCTTGATAATGAAAGCCGCTGGCGTGGCATTGTCGGACTAGACTCGGACCAGGCACCCCATCAGATAAGAGAACCAATACCTCAGAGCATATAAAATCACCCTGAGCTCCAAGATGTTGATGGGAAGAAGGGTCTCCTCCGATGACCAAGGACCCTGAACACTCAGGTGACCCAAGATAGCTCCCCAACCCCGTAAGCTGGCACTCATCATCACAATGGTCCAGTATGGAATCACAAATGTCCTCCTTTTCCTCGGGTTGGAGAGGTCCAACCACCAGTGGAGGGTCCCTCTCACTTCCGCAGGCAGGGAGACAGGATGATCCAGAAGATCCGGGTTCCCCTTGGAAACATGGATCACAAATCTCTGGCATGGGCCATGGCAAATGGCACCACCTCTATGGTGGATATCCTCTTCCCCACCAAAGAAGATAATTTTTTTGCCGGATATGATGGCCACGACAGATAAATCATACTCCGGAGCAGACTTGTCCATGTTCAGGACCCAATTGTGTTGGAGGAGGATCTGAGCACATTCCTGAGCCTGGCAGTCCAGAAGATCCCTGGAGGGTACCTTGATGAGAAGGCCATTAATTGGCGTGCAGGAAGGCAATCAATGCACCCAAAACTCAGTTGAACACCTGAGGAGCTGTTGTGAGCAAACCGGAGGTACTGATGACTGTCTGGAGTACAGGGATGTACAGATGCACATCCTGAAGATCCAAGGATGCTAGAAATTGTCCCGGACATATTGCTGCAATGATTGAGCACAAGGACTCCATCCTGTATCGGGTGTTGGCCACAAACTTGTTGCAGACTTTGAGGTCCAGGATAGGGCGGCAGCCAGCATCCTTCTTGGGGATGACAAAGAGGTTGGAACAAAAGCCTGAACCTCTTTCCTGCTGTGGAACTGGTGCCAGAACCCCACTGTACAAGAGGGACTGGACCTACCCACTGAAAAGCCATAGCTTTTCCTGTCCCAGAGGGGAGAGAGAAGGGAAGAACCTGAAGGAGGATAGGGATTTGAAGGGAATCCTGTAACCTTTAGAAACCACCTCTAATACCCACTGATCCACAACAGAGCCTGTCCAAACACTCAAAAAGTGATGCAGGTGACGCTCCACTGGCCGCAGAGTTCAGCGAGTCATGCCAAAGAAATTTTGGTGGGTTTGGAGGAGGTATGCTTAGACCTCCACTGCTGTTTGGGCTTGGGGGTGGAAAGCGGGGCCTGATGTGCTACCAGGATTTCCCTAAAGTTTCACCTTGTTTGGGACAAACAAGACGATGTTTCTTTGCCTGAGGGTTATGTTTAGGAACCTGAGGCAACAATGTGCTCTTGCCCCTAGTGGCCTTACTGATAAGGTCCTTCAATTCAGGGCCAAAAAAAGAGGAACCCTGAAAGGGAAGAGAAATCAGTGATTTCTTAGAGATTGAGTCTGAAGACCAGATCTTCAGCCACAGCATACGCCTAGCAGTCACAGAAAAAGCTGAGGCCTTAGCTTCAAGGCAAATAGCTTCAAAGAGAGCATCAGGAACATAGTGCCGAGCCTCAGAAATGTTGGCCAAAAGGGATAAAAGTTCAGGCTTTCTGTTCAAAAGGTCAGTTAGCTGTTCAGTCCAAACATCAATGGCTCTACTGACCCATGCAGAAGCCAAGGTGGGTCTCATGAACGGACCAACTGCAGTAAAAGTAGCCTTCAAAACAGCTTCAAGTTTTCTGTCAGTCAACTCCTTAAGAGCTGAAGCGTCCGCAACTGCCAATACAGTGGACTTAGAAAGCCTGGAAATGGGAGGATCAACCCGAGGAGGAGTAGCCCATTCAGTTTAGGCAGCTACCCAAAAGGAATACAGCTTACAGAATCTCTTAGAGCTAGCAGCTTGTCAGGAGTCTTCCACTCATCCAAAGTAATCTCATCCAGAGTGGGATTAGGTGGAAAAACAGTACAGGAATTCTTGCACCTCTGAAAGACGTTAGAAGTAGCCTAAGGCTCTATGGGAGTAGAGGGAATGATTAAAGTGGTTAAAACCGCCTTAATGAGACCCTCAGCAGAGGGTTCAGGGTCAGCCTCAAAGGGATCACCATGAAACTGGGAAGAACCCCCCTCAGAACACACTCTATCCTCAGGATCCTCATCTGAATCTTCCAGAGAGGAATCAGACAGATCAGGAATACCAGGCACCTTAGGGGCCACAAACCTGAAGGAAGTGGGGTCTCTCCATGACTGAAGAACTCCCTGAAAAGAAAAAGGAAACTGTGCCATAGAGGACTTTAAGTCCTTGACCCAAGGAGGCTCTTGATCATGGCTGGAAGGCCCAGGCGGAGACGCAGGGGCCACAGAACATGAGGGGCATAAGTGACCAGAGTAGTCAATGGGAATCCCCGATTGGCATGAGGAGTAATATGTGAAGGGGATCAAAGACGCCCCTGAGTCCTTAGCTTTAGGCCTAGCACCTTGTCCTAGTGGATCCGTGTCACAGCTTACCTTGGTTCCAACACACCTCTTCAGGAGACACTCAAAATGACGCGTCAGCATCAGCGGCTATCCATGCCGCACGGATTAACACAGTACGCATCAGAGCAAGGTGCGTCAGTCAGTATTCCTCGCTCACTGGATCAATACTTCGTGTTCCAGTTCCTGCTCCTGTTCCGCTCCTTTTTCAGCTCCTGGTTCTAGCTGAGACTACCAGTGGCTTCGGCCTAGTCTCCAGCAGTGTGGTCAATCTTGGCAGTCTACTATTCCTGAGAGTAGCGCTTGCTGGCTGTGATCATCTGCTTGTTCCTGCCTTACTACCATTGCATGCTATCTTTATTGTTAATTAATAAATTGCATTTTACTATACAGTACTGACTACTGAACATCTCTGGGGAACCGTGACAATCTGACATTCTACCAGGAGAAAAGTGTCAATACAGTAAAGGAAGACCCAAATACTGTCACCCAGATTAAAGATTTCATCCCAGAAAGCCTAAAATACACTTATCTGGCGAGTGAAGGGTTAACCTGAGGAGGAGCGCTGAGGAGACCAAGCACATGTAGGGAGGAAACAAAATGGAGACTGCATAGGGAACCAATCAGAAAAAGTGCGCGAAGCAGGTATTTATGGGAAACTGAGTTTTCCCAATGCAGAGTACCAAAAGCAGACCCAAATCCCCCCCAGACACTGAGAATGTCCACTGGATAGTTAGACAAGGGGAGACAGGAAGACTGTGCCATATCTCAACTCAGCCCACAGAACAGTTGCAGAGATATGTCCCAAAACGTCTGTCCCATAGCGATCAAAGGAGCATTGAGGTTATGCAGTAAAGAACACCCTTAAAGGCACGGAATTCAAAATTAATGTGTAAAATAAAGTGTCTAGAAAGTGTAGAAACACACATAAATCACCATTAAACAATAAAAAGCGAGAAAAAAGTCCTACAACTAACCAAGGCAGGCTGGGATGGGGTTAATTACCACAAAACAACACAAATGCTCCAATGTTCCCCAGAACAGGAATGAATAATGCCCAACATGAGTTACTATAAACTCCAAGAAAGCCCTTGTGCAGGAGGAAACTGTGGGACAAGTGGACCATGGCACTCAAAGGGTTGCTCACATTTTTTGCAGGTCTTCTTTCTTCAGATTACCATTGCAAGGAAGAAGCCTGAGACAGACTCCCTCTGGAGAGAGAGAGAGACATGGGTTAAATGGTTCTCTCCCAGGGCTGGAAAAGGTCCAAAACCAGCTCCTGTAAACTGGGCAATCCACCAGGGGAAGCCAGTAAATGTAATCCTCCTAATGGGGGAATTTTGACACCCCATATCTAAAGAAAATAATAAAATAACTAAAAACTGAGCAGAAATGTTCAGAGCCCTCCTACAAGAAAGAGGAACCAATCTTAACTGGAGAGGGGAGTGGCTAGGTAGTCTGCTATAGAAGAGAGGGAGGCTCCACCCTTGCACTTGTAGTTAATAACCAGGTGGGTGGATCTGGGGGCTGGGTTAGTACAGATGATAGGGAGAAGCCTATAAACCACATCAAAATTAAATCACAAATGGAACATGTCAGTGGCATAAACCGTATGCTTGCAAATGCCAGAAGTTTAACTGGTAAAATAGGGGAATTGGAGCTGGTAATTGAAATTGAAAACTATGACTTAATAGGCATTACAGAAACATGGTGGGATGACACACGATTGGTCAATCAATTTGGAGGGCTACATGTTGTTTACAAGAGATAGGTCAAATAAAAGAGGTGGTGGGGTCTGTATGTATGTCAAACCAGCATTATTGCCTAATTTGCAGGAAGATATAGGTGATGACAATAGTGAACATGTGGAATCCCCGTGGGTTGAAATAGTCAATGGGGGTAAAACTGAACACAAAATATTAGTGGGTATTTCTTATAAACCACCAAACACTGGTGACCTTGAAGAATCACAGCTATTAATGCAAATAGAAAAGGCTTCTCAAATAGGGAGAACTATAATTATGGGGGATTTTAATTATCCAGAAATAGATTGGAAAAATGGAACAACTAATTCTGCTAAAAGCAGTAAGTTTCTGAACTTGTTGAATGACAAATATTTTGTTTCAACTAGTGCAGACCTCAACCAGAGGGAATGCGTGTCTGGATCTGGTAATAACTAACAATGAAGAACTTATCTCTAACATCCAAGTAAGGGAGCACTTGGGGAATAGTGACCATAACATGGTATTGTTTGATATTAAAGTGATAGTAATACTTTGTTTTATCTTTATTTTATTTTGTAGGCATTAAAAAAAACATGAAGAACGATATAAGTCTTATCTCTCAAACCTTTATGGTTTAAGAGATATTCACAAACAAAGTATCCCCCCCCCGTTCAGCCAGTTCAGAAGGGAGGTGCCCAGGTAGACTGCAGAGAGGGACAATCTTCAATTAAGATAAGGGAAAAAGCTGAAAAACTTGTCAAGGGGGGAAGGGCTTTCATTGTTCTGATAGGAAGAAGAATGTCCCCTGCTGTTATCTGTCTGGTCTTAGAACCAGATCCACATCTGAGAAGAGATGGCTTACACTAGGTAAAAGAGGCGGGAGGGGGAACTTTGCTTGTGAATATCTCTTAAACCATAAAGGTTTGAGAGATAAGACTTATATCATTCTTAATATTTTTTTAATGCTTACAAAATAAAATAAAGTTAAAATAAAGTATTACTATCCTTTTAATTCAAAAAAGCAATTTGGTATGGGTTCCACCAAAACAACGAATTTTAAAAAGGCCCATTTTAGCAGGTTTAATGCATCCGTAGGTCTCATTGACTGAGATTAAATATTTTCTGGAAAAAACACAGAAGGTAAGTAGAATACTTTCAAAATAACATTACAAAAATATACATATAAATGTATCCCCTTTGGAAAGAAATACAAAAGAAGCAAATTAAAACCAATGTGGCTAACCAGTAAAGTAATTCATAAAATAAATAACAAGAAAGCGGCATTTAAACATTATAAAGCTGAGATATCAGCAGAGGCTTTTACAAAATACAAAAATGCCAACAAAACTTGTAAAAAGGTGATTAAATTAGCTAGAATGGAGAATGAAAAGAGGATTTTAGTCTTACCTGTTAAATCCTTTTCTCTTAGTCCATACAGGTTACTGGTAACTCTGGGTAGGCGATCTGCCTCTTTAAGTAGGCAGGAACAATTCTAGAATTGATTGCAGTGGGTGGAGCCTACCTTCCCTACTTGGCTGCAGCTAGCCAACCAGCTCCAGAAAGATTTGAGACACTAATTATTGACTAGATAGTAGAAGGGAATGAAGACCCCTGTGAGCATGATCCCGAAGGACCCCCACTGTCTGCCACAGGAGAGCCAAGCATGGTCCCTTGACAGGGTGGGAGACCAGTAACCTGTATGGATTAAAAGAAAAGGATTTACAGGTAAGACTAAAATCCTCTTTTCTCTGTCGTCCAATACAGTTTACTGGTAACTCTGAGATGTCCAAACATTGAGTTTCCCAGAGGCAGGAAGAAGGCAAGGACCAGGCGCAAGGCCCCCAAAGTCACCAGTGCAGATATGAACCATCAGATCAGAGATAGCCCAACAAAACAATGAAGTGTCAATGGACACTGAACAGGGGTAACAACACTCCAGGAACTGTTACACAGCACACTGAACTAGAGCCAACAGGGCTCAAAAGTGAAGGAAGCACCAAGAACTGAAGGAAATCCTAGACAGGCAAGACTGCTTGAAAAGGTGTGTACAGACGACCAAGTGGCCGCCTTGCATAACTGATCAGCAGAGGCCTGATTCTTGTAAGCCCAAGAGGCCCCAATAGATCTTGTAGAATGAGCTATGACCCTGAAGGGGACAGGCTTCTTCCTCGGCTCATAAGCCTTACGAATACTTGATCCAAGAAGCAACAGTCACTTTGGATGCAGGTCTTCCTGCCCTAGGACCCTCAGGAATGACAAACAGCACTTCTCATTTCCAGAAAGAAGGCACCACAATCTCCTGATTGATGTGGAACTCAGAGACCACCTTTGGGAGAAACTCCTGAGAAGTGCGAAGCATCGCCTTGTCTGTATGAAACACCAAATAGGGTGGTTTACAGGACAGAGCATGTAACTCCGTAACACCGTGGACAGACACAATCGCCAGGAGAAAGGCCATTTTCCAAGTCAAGTGGCGTAGAGGAATACTAGCCAAAGATTCAAATGGGGGGGGCGCTGAAGGACACCCAGAACCAAGTTAAGATCCCACTGAGGAGTAGGAATCTTAGAGGCAGGATGAGCATGAGCAATGCCCTGGAAGAAAACTCTGACATCAGGAAGGATGGCAATGCGCCTCTGAAAGAAAACAAAGAGCAGAAGTCTGAACCTTAAGGAAGATCAAACTGAGGCCCTTATCCACACCGTCCTGAAGAATGCCAGGACCGTGGGCAGATGAAAATCCCGAGACAGGTCCTTGTCAGCACACCAAGACAGAAAGGTCGACCAGGCAAGATGGTAGATCTTTGAAGAAACAGGTTTGCGGCCACTGAGCATAGTAGCCACCAACCCAGAAGAGAAGACTTTCTTCTTCAATATTGAGGATTCAATTTCCAAGCCGTCAAAGCTAGCCGATGAACATCCTCCTTCCACAGGTAACCCTGTAGAAGAAAGTCCGGATGGTAAGGGAGCTGGAATGGCTCTGCCACTGACAAATCCAGAAGCTCCTGAAACCAAGACTGACGAGGCCAGTACGGAGCAATCAGAATGACTGGACAATGCTCCAGTCATAATTTCCGTAACACCCTGTGCAACATTGGTAGGGGAGGAAAGATATAGGCTAGAGGGAATAACTAAGGAAATCTACCGCCAGAGCCAGAGGGTCTCTCCACCGAGAGCACAACCTCGGTACCTTCCTGTTGTGTCTTGTCGCCATCAGGTCGATGTAAGGAGGACCCCATTTCTGAACAATGAGGTTGAACACCTCTGGGTGTAGCTCCCACTCTCCGCTGTCCATTGTGTTTCGATTGAGGAAGTCCGCCATGACGTTGTCTACGCCAGAAATGTGCACTGCGGATAGAGCAGGAACGTGTTCCTCTGCCCAGGACAAAATAGGCTTTACCTCTAACCAAGCAGCGAGACTTCTTGTTCTGCCTTGCTTATTGATATATGCTACGGCTGTGGTGTTGTCGGACTCTCCTCAGACCGGACAGTCTTCCAACTGAGATGTCCAATGTCGAAGGGCATGAAATATCACCCGAAGCTCCAATATGTTGATCGGAAGGAGGGATTCCTCCGGAGACCCCTGACCCTGAGTGCTAAAGCGACCCAGGACTGCTCCCCAGCCGGAGAGGCTGGCATCCGTCATCACCTTAGTCCAGAAGGGTACCAGGAAGGACTTGCCCTTCAGCAGGTTGGAGAGGTTGAGCCACCATGACAAACTCAGTTCCACATGAAGAGGAAGAGAAACTGACCCTTGCACACCTGGATCATGAACCTCTGGAGCTCCCTGGTGTGCCACATGGTGTAACGGTTTGTTTGACATACAGACACAGTGGTTTAGGATAAAACACAGTTTTATTGAAATTACAGTAATATAATAACCCTCACAGGTCCTGTAGTATTTAAGCAGAATAATACAGACACACGACAGGTTACATATACACATGCCTACACAGGTCCAGTATAACCATATAGTCCAAAATAGCATATACTGACACAGATCAGGCAGAATACGTTGAATTCCCAGGAGAAAGGTACTGCATGGGTTAATGGTCTTCAATAAGTGTAAATAGTCCCATATGTGGAGAGGTCTGTGATGGAGCTCACTCCATATAGTGAGCTTAAGGATACGTAACGCCCAGCAATAGGTTAGCAGAACAGACGTGAACTGCCAGAGTAATACTGGGAATTGAGCAACATATGACACTGCCGTAGCAGTAACGGAGACCAGACCACTTGCAACTTGCCTGAGCAGTAACGGAGACCAGCCCAATGGCACACAGCCGGAGACAGGCCACGTGCACTCTGCCAGAGCAGTAACGGAGACAAGAACAATGGCACACTGCCGTAGCAGTAACGGAGGCAGACGCTTGCACTCTGCAGGAGCAGTAACGGAGACAAGGCCAATGGCACACTGCCATAGCAGTAACGGAGGCAGACACTTGCACTCTGCAGGAGCAGTACTCTGCAGGAGCAGTAACGGAGACAAGGCCAAAGGCACACTGCCGTAGCAGTAACGGGGACTAGGCCACTTGCGCTCTGAAGAAGCAGTAACGGAGACAAGGCCAAAGGCACACTGCCGTAGCAGTAACGGAGACTAGGCCGTCTGCACTATGCAGGAGCAATAACAGAGACAAGGCCAAAGGCACACTGCCGTAGCAGTAACAGAGACTAGGCCTCTTGCACTCTGCAGGAGCTGTACCGAGACACAATTGCCTGAGGAACAGAATTGTCGCCAAGGCGACACAGAGGCAGTCAGAGCAGAAACGTCAACCAAGCCGGGTCGAATCACGGACCAGGAACGTCAGCCAAGCCGGGTCGGTACACTGGAGCAGGAACGTAAACCAAGTCGGGTCGAATCACGGAGCTGGAATGACAGCCAAGCCTGATCGGTACACAGGAACAGGAATGTCAGCCAAGCCGGTACACAGGAGCAGGTGCAGAAGAATGGTCAGGCAATCCGGGTCGGTACACAGGTAGGAGACAAGATGCAGAATAGTCAGGCAGGCCAAGTCGGTACACTGGGAATCACTGAGCAGAAACAAGCACTGGTACAGGAACACCACGAAAGGGCACCGGATGGGTGCCAGAGCCCAGTATATAAAGGCCATACTGGGCGGGACAAACACAGGACAGCCAATGGGAGCATGGCACAGTGCAGACTGACAGGAAAATAGCAAGGGGAGCACGGGCACCATGATACATGGCAAACGGAACCGCTTCTATGGTGGAGATGAATTTTCCCACTGGAGGGGATAGCTTCTGGTCTGGAACTGTATCCTGAGCAGGAACCGCAGAAACCCTGTTGGCGATCTGGTGAGCCACCTCATCTGTGAGGAAAACCATGCTCTTCTGAGTGTCGAAGAGAAGGCCCAGGAAGACCAGATGCTGAGATGGGATAAGATCTGACTTGTCCAAGTTGATGATCCACCCGTGATGGGCGAGAGCATGAATGCATTGCTGAACCTGCTGATGAAGAAGTTCCGCAAAGGGGGCCTTCAGAAGCAAGTTGTCCATGTATGGAATAACTCTGATGCCGTTCTGGTGGAGGATGGACATGGTTGAAGACCCGAGGAGCTGTCATCAGACCAAATGGAAGAGCTGAGAACTGAAAATGTCCCCTGTTGCAGGCAAACCGGAGGTACTGCTGGCTCTCTGGATGAATGGCAATGTGTAAGCATGCATCCTGAAGATCCAGAGAAGCAAGGAATTCCCCCGGGGACATGGCAGCAATCAACGTCCGTAGAGACTCCTGGTGATAATGAGTCCAGGTCACAAAGGTATTGAGATCCTTCAAGTCCAAAATGGGACAACAACCGCCATCCTTCTTGGAGACCACAAAGAGGTTTGAGTAAAAACCCATACCCCTGTCCTGAACTGGCACCAGCTCTAGAACATCCTTGTCCAGAAGAGCCTGAACAGCTCTGTCGAACAGACTGCATTTCTCTGCACCCTGAGGCATGTGAGCAGGAATAAAACGAAAGGGAGGAAGAAAGATGAAAGGGATCCTTTACCCTTCCGTCACCACCTGCAAAACCCATGGGTCCGCCACTGAACCCTCCCAAATGCTGTGATAGAGTCGCAGACGACCAGTGTGGACCTGGGTTTGGCGAGTCATGCCGAAGAAGGCTTGGAAGCCTTGGGTTTGGAGGAGATCTTGGGCTTCCATTATTGTTTGGGTTTGGAGAAGGTACGTGGAGCTGAGGGAACCGTCTGGTGCGCCGGACGTGTCTCATTCTGAAAGAAACGAAAATACAAATTACGTTTAAGCGGCAATTTCTTCCTGGGAACCAGGGGTAGAAGAGTACTTTTACCCCCTGTGGCCTCACTGATCAGATCCTTAAGATCTGGCCCAAACAAGGAGGTACCCTGAAAGGGTAAGGAGAGTAATGCTTTCTTAGAAGCAGTGTCGGCAGACCAGATCTTGAGCCAAAGAGCTCATCTGGCCACCACAGACATGGTGGAAATCCTAGCCACCAAACGGATGGCATCAAATAAGGCAGCAGAAACATAGTGCTGTGCCTCAGAAATGTTGGCAAGAAGGCGCAACTTATCCGAAGTAGGCACATCCTGATGGACAGCCCGGGTGAGCTGTTCAGTCCAGACCGCAATGGGCCAGTTCACCCATGCTGCTGCGAACACTGGACGCATAGCAGAACCAGCAGTGGCAAAAATGGACTTGAGGGAAACCAAGCTTCTTGTTAGTCCAGTCCTTCAGAGCAGAGGCATAAGAGACTGGTAAGGTGGTAGACTTAGATAGCCTGGAAAAAAGGAGCATCCACTTTGGGAGGATGAACCCATTGAGCAAGCACAGCTTCAGAAAAGGGATAAAGCTTGGCAAATGTCTTGGACACAGAGGGTTTCTTGTCCAGGAGTTTTCACTCCTCAGACACAAGGAGGTCAAGAGTAGGGTTAGGTGGAAAGTAAGTAAGGGGCTTTTTAGGCTCCTGGAACACATCAGAGGGATCAGAAGGAACCTCCTGAACCAAGGGAATGTTAAGAGTAGTTAAGACAGCCCTGATCAGGCCCTCAGTGGAGGGTTCAGGATCAGCCTCAAAAGGATCCCCAAAAAACTGAGAGGAGCCCAACACAGAACATTCCTCAACATCCGAATCTACCAGCAGTTCCTCTTCAGAGGAATCTGACACATCAGGTACTCCCTGTGGTTTGGGCAGGGAAAACTAGACTGAGGATGGGGCCTGCCAAGAATGAAAGACCCCCTGTAACTAGGATGGAAAAAGTTGCAATGTGGACCTAAGATCCCTAGTAGCAGCCTTGAACTATTGCAACTAAGCTGACTTTAATGCATGGCTGGAGGTCCCTGGAATGCTGTCAGGGACATCAGAACATGCTGGGCGTAAATGACCTGAGAATTCTCTAGGTAGCCCTGAGTGACAGGAAGAGCAATGCGCAATGGGGGATACAGAGACCCCAGCCACCTTAGTCTTAGGTCTGGCCCCAAGCTCCAGCAGTATAGACACTCTCACAGTGTCAAATAACCTTACTGTATAAGAAATCACCCAATTATAGTGTGCAGGATTAAAGTTTCACCACAGAAATCGCTAAAATAAACGTATCTGGCAGGTGAAGGGTTAATCAGCAGAGAAGAGAAGGAGAGTCCAAGCCCTGCGTAGGATACTCATTCTGGAAAGATCACAAAATGACTGCCGCAGCGGGAGCCAATCAGAAATGAGAGCAAGAAGCAAGCGCTCGTGGGAAATGTAGTTTTCCCAGAAAAGTACCCTGAACAGTGCCCTAAGCCCCCTGAGCCCCCCAACACACTATAAACATGAACTGGATGATAGAGCAAGGGAGACAAGTAAAATGAGCCATCTCTGAAGTTGCTAACTTAAACGGTTGCAGAGATATGTCCCAAACAGTACAGTTCGTATAGAAGTTAATGGCGCAATGGCATATACGCGGTAAAGTGTGCCTTAAAGGCGCATAATTCACATTTTACAAAATTAAGAGTCTAATACTAAAATGTATAAAACTGCATCAGAACATGTGAGGACACCCAAAAAACACTAAACTAGTAGGAAAAGGGTTAGAACCCCCCAAAAAGTGCCAATCCAGCAGCTAAAGGGTTAAGTTACCACATAAACCTGCTTCAAAACACCCAACAGACATACATATAGACCCAATGAGTGCAGGAGTGTGCTATAGGAACTCCAATAAAGACACCCCCTGTGCGGAGGGGCACTGTGGGACAAGTGGACCTGCAGCACACAAAGGGTTTCTCACCTTTCCTGCAGATCTTCTGTCTTCAGATTACAATGTAGTAAGAAGTAACCTCAGTGGGTAACTCCTGGGGAAGCACTTTGAATCAAGATTTTCTCCCTCAGGGCTTAAGGTCCACAAAAAGCACCTGGATACTGAGCTAGCCACATCTAAGGGCATTGTCAGTTATGGTAATCCACCTAATGGTGGTATTCTATATCTAACAGAAAAATAAAAAAAATTCCCAAACTATAGCAGAACTGTTCTCTTGCCTGTGTGTTATCTTCACCAAGGAACAGATCTTTCTGGAGCTGGTTGGCTAGCTGCAGCTAAGGAGGGAAGGTAGGCTCCACCCCCTGCATACAATTCTAGAGTTGTTCCTGCCTACTTACAGGGGCGGATCGCCTACCCAGAGTTACCAGTAACATGTATTGGACGACAGAGAAAAAAATTATTGCTAAGTAGAGCAAGAGCAACCCAAAAATACCTTAAATGCATTAATGGCAAAAAATTAAAGCCTGATAATGTTGGGTCTTTGTTATCTGAAACGGGTGAGATGGTCAGTGGGGACAGAGAGAAAGCAGATATTTTAAATAATTTGTTTTCTTCTGTTTTTACCAAGGAAGACCCGATGGACAAGAACCTGCAAACTACTTTTACAAAACAGTCACAGCAAGCATGGGATTGGCTGACACAAGAAAAAGTGTTAAAACAATTAAATGGTGTTAAGATAGGCAAAGGCCCGGGGCTGGATGGTATACACCCACAGGCACTTAAAGAGCTAAGCCAGGCCCTCTCCAGACCGATATTTTTGATTTTCAGAGATTCTTTTGTTTCACGTATGGTGCCCACAGATTGGCATAAAGCAGATGTGGTGCCCATATTTAAAAAAGGATCAAAATCCCAGCCGGGAAATTAAAGACCTGTAAGCTTGACATCTGTGGTAGGGAAACTGAAGGGTTGCTAAGGAAATATATTCAAGAACTCATCTTGAACATGAATATCATTAGCAGGAGCCACCATGGCTTTGTGAAACACAGGTCTTCTCAAACTAACTTGATTGCATTTTATAAGTGAGTAAAAATATAGATTTGGGAGCAGCAGTTGATGTGATCTATTTAGACTTTGCCAAGGCATTTGATACGGTTCCACACAAGAGGTTACTGTATAAACTGAATGAAATAGTCTTAGGGGCAAACATCTGTGCGTGGATTGGAAACTGGCTAAAGAAAGAATGAAGAATGGTAGTAAATGGGAAGTTCTCCAATTGGACAAATGTGCTAAGTGGAGTAACTCAGGGATCTGTCCTGTGTCCTCTGCTTTTTAATTTGCTTATTAATGATCTCCCAGAGAGCATAGGGAGCCATGTATCAGTGTTTGCCGATGACACAAAATTAAGTAGGGTAATAAAGTCTGAACTGGATGTGTCTTTATTATAAGAGGATCTGGACAAATTGGGTAACTGGGCAGGTAAATGAGATTCAATATAGACAAATGTAAAGTTATGCATTTTGCTTATAATAATAAAAATGCAACATATAGTTTAAATGGTGTTTCTTTGGGGGACTCTACTAATGAAAAGAATTTGGGAGTAATGGTAGACAATAGACTCAGAAGCAGCGTGCAGTGCCAGCTGGCAGCTGCAAAGGCCAATAAGATATTGGCATGCATTAAAAGGGGTAATGACTCAAGGGAGGAAGATATTATCATGCCTCTTTACAAGTCCATGGTAAGACCCCACCTAGAATATGCTGTTCAGTTCTGGGCGCCCTTTCTGATAAAGGACATTATGGAACTAGAGATAGTGCAGAGGAGGGCTACAAAACTAGTAAGGGAAATGGAAAGTTTTAGTTATGAAGAAAGGCTAGAAAAGTTAAACTTGAACACACTAGAGAAACGGCGTCTTAGAGGGGATATGATAACATTATATAAATATGTTCAGGGCCCATACAAAGGGCTCTCCAAAGACCTGTTCATTAACAGAACAGTACAAAGGACAAGGGGTCACCCGCTTTGACTTGAGGAACAGAGATTTCATCTATAACAGCGGAAGGGATTCTTTACGGTAAGGACAATAAAGGTATGGAATTCATTGCCTGAGGAAGTGGTACTGTTGAATACATTAGATGCCTTTAAAATGGCCTGGATACTTTTTAAAAGAGCAGAACATAGAGGGCTATGTTTGTTAGTGTTGGGATTAATATTTAGTTAGTGCTTATTGATCCAAGGAGAAATCTGATTGCCATTTGGAATCAAGAAGATATCCCCCCCCCCCATTCAAGGCATAATTTGAAATTACTGTATTGAGGGGGGTTTCCTTGCCGTTTTTTGGATCAACGATGGTAAACAAGAATAGGAAAAGGGTTGAACTAGCTGGACACAAGTCTTTTTTTCAACCTAAATTACTATGTTACTTATTTGAAGAATTGTTCCAGCCTACTGGGAGGAGCTGTTGCCTCCCCATGGTACCTGTAAGCTATATTGGATGACAGAGAAATAACAAGTCTAAGATTTCCCATGGATCTGTATGGGGTGTTTAACCCCTTGGATTCTTTGGAAACCTCTACCATTCAAGGGTAGAAAACCCCCATTTAAATCAATCGGAATCATTTGTGCCCTACTCTGGAATCGTCTTGCTCCAGATTTGCTTCTCCTTCATCTCCATGCATCTAGAGAAATGTTGAGGAATTTCAAAATGCAAAAAATGGCAAACAGATTACTGTAAAATGAAGGAATAATAATAATAAAAAAAAAATCATCATTGTTCCATCTAAATCCAAGAGGTATATATTATTAATAAGCACATTTTGACCATTTTTGTTCAATAAAAACTGCAACAATCAGCTTTTTATTCATTTTCTGAATATACAGAGGGTTTAAATACTGTTGGAGTGATCACATGGATGCCATCTCAGTTGTGTCACAAATAGGGTGGTGGTTTCTTTGAAGTGTTAAAAATAAGCAACAGACAAAGTAGGTCAGGTGTGTATATATTACTATTAAAATAAACTTTAACACCTCTTTGTGTTTTTCTACCCCACTGTACACCAACTTATGACAAGATCTTCATCTACCCGTAAAATCTCAGTTATAATACACACCTGTGTATAATACGCAGGTGTAAATTATACCCAAGATTTTAGGGGAAAACAAAAGTGCCTATGTATAATACGCACCCTTGTTTTCCCTCCCTGTACCTACCAAAAAAAATGAGTTTCTTGTCCACTTCCCTCCCACCTCAATAAGCTCTTACCTTTCCCTCCCTCTACTCACCTCCTCTGGAGGCATCTGGAATATCTATACAATGGATAGCATGCTTGCATTTGACACTTGCTTCCCACACAACCCTGTGTTAATTCAAGATAAGGGTAGTTCTCCTGTGCACTGATGCGACAGTAAGACACTGCAAGGACCTTCAGGTCCTCAAAGGGCACTACCCTTATCTTGAATTAACACAGGGCCTCACAGGGGGATACAGGAAGCAAGCGGCAAATGCAAGCATGCCGTCCACTGCGGAGATATCCCAGATGCTTCCGGAGGGTGCAAGTAGAGAGAGGGCAAGGTGGGAGCATACTGACGTGGGAGGAGGGAAGCAACACGAGGATATATGTCATTTTTTCTCTCCTGTATAATACGCACCCTCCACTTCACAAAACGTAAAAAAGGACAAAATTGTGAGTATTATACGTGAGATTTTACAGTATATGCTGGAATCTGGGAGTTGTCCATGTTATCAAATGGTATATTATAATACATACACAATGTTAGGAATATTCATTTGGTTAATTAAAGCAGACCTATTAAAAACATATTGTTTATTAATTAAAACTTAAAGGGGTAGTAATATGCAATATGAAAAAACATTCAGTGAAGGGTTTATCTGGCCGAGTAAAATTAGGGCACTTACAATGCAGAAAGGTGTTTTATTCAAAAGATAGTGCAGCTCCAACTTTAATTTTTTTAGCTGCAGTAGCTCAATTGAAACTGTAAAGTGGTGCTGTTGCTACGCCATCCTATGGCCAACTCTGGTCAGGTGACCATGAACCGCCATATGTAGTATAGCAGTAGCACCACTTTACATTTTCAGGCCACTGAGATACTGCACTTAAATAATTTGAGTTTGAGCTGCCAAAATTTTAAATAAAATACCACTCAGCAGTGAAAGTACCTTTATTTTACTCAGGAGGATAAATCTTACAATAAATATATTTTTACATATTAAGTGTTACTATTCCCTTAAAAAAAAAGGTTTACAGTATTTTTGTACAATGATCATATTGTTTTTTAAGACGTTTTATCACTTTTCCAAGTCCTCCCCTCAGTGGGAGCATCCATCTTCAAAGGCTTTGCATGATTAATTCTTCTTATCAATTTATTCCACCCCTTTGGTGGAAATGGATAGGGTTTAGCAATCCAAGTAGGGAGGAGAGAGGTGATTTTCAGGACATGTGCGTAATGAATAATGTGGTCTTTCTCTGACCAAGTAAAGAAAAAAACGCTGCAGAGATTCCTAACGTACTCAAATCAAACATCTAAAACTATTAACCAGTTTGGAAAACAATAGGTTATAAGGGAGTTAAAGTGGAACTAACAACTTCAGGGGTTTTCAATGGGCTTTCAGAATCCTCTATATTTATGTTAGCCATTTGTTATTTAACACTGTAGTTTGAGATATTTAGCTTTATTTGCCACTTTAGGCCACTGGTAGGAAAGAGCAGTTGAGAGGGAGCATTGAATGATTATAACACGTTTGATCCACACACACATACATATAGAGGCAAAAATCTGTGCAACAACAGGTCAACTTTAACCCTTTAAGTGCCAGAGGGGATGCACAATGCATTGCTTTGCAATGTGGTGCACATCCCTCTGGCACGAAAACGGTTTGTAAATACTTATGAAAAATAGATGGTTGTAGGACTTCTAAAGCCTAGTAAAAATGAAGGAACTTCCACTGTTGGGAGATGATTCATTCAAACATTATTACAGCTCAAACATGAATGTTTTCCAATATACTGCCATATAAGGAGAACTATTTTACTACTGCCATATATGGAGAACTCTCGTTGCTGACAATTTTTTCTGTAAGAACCTTTGAATGAAGCAGCTCTCTGCAGGGGCAATCTCCTCATTACTCAGCTGGAAAAGCCCTACAAGGCTGCAGCTGCTGTACTACAAGGAAGCAGAGCATTGCTGGAGTAAACCAGAAGCAGTAAAAAGGGATAAATAAAATATTACCATCAAGTTAAATGTGGTTTCTGACCCACTGACTACTAAAGAGGTCTTCAAAGTGCATGGTGTTGTATAAAATTGCTTCCTAGGCTCTTTAGTGATACAATTGTTTACATATAGTTTATCAAATATTTCCTATTTGGTCAAACGTAAATCATTAACCATTTGAGTTCCATAAAGGTAGCCAATGCATTAGTTACCTCTCTGGCAATCAAGGGGTTAAACTTTTAAGAACCACAGAGCTGTTCATTTAATTGAGAAGCAAATGCACTGCACGCCCCTCTGGTCCTTCCAAGGGTTGAGTACAAGTTGAGTTCCAGAGAGGTACACAATGCATTGTAAAGCACCGCATTGCATACCCCTATGTCACTCAAATGTTTAAACACCTCTCAGTGACAGGAATAAACAGACCTTACTTTAAAGGGATAGTAATACTTAAATATTACTATCCCTCATCTTGTAGCCCTTCAAAAACTGAGTAAAAGGAGCCCAGCGACATCTCTCAAACATTTATGGTTTGAGAGACATCCGCTTTCAAAGTTCCCTCTTTTTGCCTTTCCCCTGACGTCAGCATTCTAGCTGACAGCAGGGGAATCCTCTCCTGGGATCAGCCTGTGGCTTTGTAGAAGTGCTGAGATTGCGGTCATAAAAAAATAAATCCTTCACTAAAAAGGTCTTCTACGTGTGCTTGGTTTGGAAGCACACATAGAAGACCTTTTAAGTTAAGGGTTTCTTTTTTATTACCGCAATCTCTGCTCTGCTGCAGAGCCTCCGCCGGTCCCGGGACTGGATTCCCCTGCTGTCAGCTAGAATGGTGATGTCAGGGGAGAGGGAATTTTGAAACCGGATATCTCTCAAACCATAAAGGTTTCAGAGATGCCTCTGGGCTCATTTTACTCAGTTTTTGAAGGGCTACAAGATGGGGTACAGTAATTTTTAAGTATTACTATCCCTTTAAGCCCAAGCCAGTTTGCTGAAATCATAATGCACTTAAAACCATGTTGCATTCCCTCAATAGATACAACCTATATAAAACAGGAATACAACAAATAAAATATACTTGTAAACAGACTTCTACTACAGACATGAATCAACCTATGAACTAGGGATGCACCAACTGAATTATATATTCATTCTATAGAAGAGAAGCAATCTCACATCCAGAGTCAATGTATTGCCTGGGTGCTATAGTGTGGCGAAGACATCTACTAAAATAGAAAATACTAAGCACATACACAAGAAGTCTTGAGAAGGACAGGCCTAGCCAAAACGGTGAACATGCAATAAATATATTGATTTTATTTCTCCCACTTTAGACCTGTGTGTGCTTAGTATTTTCTATTTTGATAATAAATATATTATATAAATGCACTCACTGTTTACAACCAAGATATATTGCCTGGGTGCTCATCCGAAGACATGAACATAATCATAGGGAGAGGTGGAAAGCACTCACAGGAAGCTTTTTTGCAGTGAACAGGTAGATTTATTCAAATCGACGTTTCGGGCAGCACCGTGGCCTTTCAAGAAAGGCCAAGCAAGGTGCTGGTCAAAACTTTGATTTGAATAAATCCACCTGTTCACGGCAAAAAAAGCTTCCTGTGAGTGCTTTCCACCTCTCCCAATATAAAAGGATTTTAGTCTTACCTGTTAAATCCTTTTCTCTTAGTCAATACAGGTTACTGGTAACTGAGTATTGTATGCAGGAGGTGAAGCCTACCTTCCCTCCTTGGCTGCAGCTAGCCAACCAGCTCCAGAAAGATCTGAGACACTAACTATTGACTAGATAGTGAAGGGAAAGAAGACTCCTGTGAGCATGACCCCGAAGGACCCCCACAGGAGAGCCAAGCATGGTCCCTTGACAGGGTGGGAGACCAATAACCTGTATTTAAAGGATTTAACAGGTAAGACTAAAATCCTCTTTTCTCTGTCGTCCAATACAGGTTATTGGTAACTCTGTGATGTATAACCATTGAGTTTCCCAGAGGCAGGAAGTAAGGCAAGGAGCAGACGAAAAGCCCCCAAAGTCACCAGTGCAGATATGAACCATCAGATCAGAGATAGCCCAAAAAAAAACAACTGAAGTGTCAATGGACACTGAACAGGGGTAACAACACTCCAGGAACTGTTACACAGCACACTGAACAAGAGTCAACAGGGCTCAAAAGTGAAGGAAGCACCAAGAACTGAAGAAAATCCTAGACAGGCAAGACTGCCTCCAGGATTTTCCTCCCAAAGCCGGCGTCAGCTGATGCCAACACATCAACACAGTAGTGCTTCAAAAAGGTGTGCACAGACGACAAAGTGGCCGCCTTGCACAACTGATCAGCAAAGGCCTGATTCTTGTAAGCCCAAGAGGCCCCAATAGATAGAGTAGAATGAGCCGTGACCCTGAAAGGGACAGGCTTCTTCCTCAGCTCATAAGCCTTACGAATAGTGGTCTTGATCCAAGACGCAATAGTCACCTTGAATGCAGGTCTTCCTGCCCTAGGACCCTCAGGAATGATGAACAGCACGTCCGATTGCCTGATAGACTCAGTGCAATGTACATAGAACTTGAGAAAACGCACCACGTCTAACAAGTGGATCCCTTTCCTTGTCAGAGGTGGGGTCCGGGCAGAAAGAGGGCACCACAATCTCCTGATTGATGTGGAACTCAGAGACCACCTTCGGGAGAAACTCCTGAGAAGTGCAAAGCACAGCCTTGTCCTTGTGAAATACCAAACAGGATGGTTTACAGGACAGAGCATGTAACTCTGCGACACGGCGGACAGACACAATCACCGGGAGGAAGGCTATTTTCCACGTCAAGAGGCATAGAGGAATAGTAGCCAAAGACTCAAATGGGGGGAGCTGAAGAACACCCAAAACCAAGTTAAGATCCCACTAAGAAGCAGGACGAGCATGAGCAACGCCCTGGAAGCATCAGGAAGGATGGCAATGCGCCTTTGAAAGAAAACAGAAAGAGCAGAATTATGAACTTTAAGGGAACTCAAACTGAGGCCCTTATCCACACCGTCCTGCAGATCAAAATCCTGAGACAGGTCCTTGTCAGCACACCAAGACAGAAATTTCGACCAAACACGATGGTAGATCTTGGAAGAAATAGGTTTGCGGGCACTGAGTATAGTAGCCATCACACCAGAAGAGAACCCTTTCTTCTTCAATACTGAGGATCAAATAAAGCAGCAGAAACATAGTGCTGTGCCTCAGAAATGTTGGCGAGAAGGCACAACTTATCCAAGGTAGGCACATCCTGATGGACAGCCCGGGTGAGCTGTTCAGTCCAGACTGCAATGGCCAGGTTCACTCATGCAGCAGCAAATGCTGGACGCATGACAGAACCAGCAGTGGCAAAAATGGACTTGAGGGAGACCTCAAATTTCTTGTCAGTCCAGTCCTTCAGAGCAGAGGCATCAGAGACTGGTAAGGCGGTAGACTTAGATAGCCTTGAAACAGGAGCATCAACTTTGGGAGGATGAACCCACTGAGTAAGCACAGCTTCAGAAAAGGGATAAAGCTTGGAAAATTTTTTGGACACAGAGGGTTTCTTGTCCGGGGATTTACACTCCTCAGACACAAGGCAGTCAAGAGTGTGGTTAGGTGGAAAGTAAGTAAGGGGCTTTTTAGGCTCCTGGAACACATCAGAGGGGTCAGAAGGAACCTCCTGAACCAAGGGAATGTTAAGAATAGTTAAGACAGCCCTGATCAGGCCCTCAGTGGAGGGTTCAGGATCAGCCTCAAAAGGATCCCCAAAAAACTGAGAGGAGCCCAACACAGAACATTCCTCAACATCCGAATCCACCAGCAGTTCCTCTTCAGAGGAATCTGACACATCAGGTACTCCCTGTAGTTTGGGCAGGGAAGACTTGACTGAGGAGAGGGCCTGCCAAGAATGAAAGACCCCCTGTAACTAGGATGGAAAAAGTTGCAATGTGGACCTAAGGTCCCTAGTAGCAGCCTTGAACTCTTGCACCTAAGCTGGAGGTCCCTGGAATGCTGTCAGGGACATCAGAACATGCTGGGCGTAAATGACCTGAGAAATCTCTAGGTAGCCCTGAGTGACAGGAAGAGCAATGCGCAATGGTGGATACAGAGACCCCAGCCGCCTTAGTCTTAGGTCTGGCCCCAAGCTCCAGTGGTATAATCAAATAACGTTACTGTATAAGAAATCACCCAATTATAGTGTGTAGGATTAAAGTTTCACCCCAGAAATCACTAAAATAAACTTATCTGGCAGGTGAAGGGTTAATCAGCAGAGGAGAGAAGGAGAGTCCAAGGCCTGCGTAGGATACCCGTTCTGGAAAGATCCCAAAATGGCTGCCACTGTGGGAGCCAATCAGAAGTGAGCGCGCAAAGCAAGCACTCATGGGAAATGTAGTTTTCCCAGAAAAGTGCCCAAAGTCCTCTGAGCCCCCCAACACACTAGAAACATGAACCAGATGATAGAACAAGGGCAGACAAGTAAAATGAGCCATCTCTGAAGTCGCTAGGTTAAACTGTTGCAGAGAGATGTCCCAAATAGTACATTCCCATAGAAGTGAATGGAGCAAAGGCGTCTATGCAGTAAAGCATGCGGAACTCAAATTTTAAAAAATTGTAATTCTAAAATTCCTAAAACAGCATTAGAACATGATAGGACACCCAAAAAACACTAAACCAGTAGGAAAAGTGTTAGAAACCCCCCCAAAAAGTGCCAATCCAGCAGCTAAAAGTTTAAGTTACCACATAAACCTGCTCCAAACACCCAACAGACATACATATAGACCCAATGAGTGCAGGAGTGTGCAATAGGAACTCCAAATGAAAACACCCCTTTGCAGAGGGGCACTGTGGGACAAGTGGACCTGGAGCACTCAAAGGGTTGCTCATCTTTCCTGCAGATCTTCTGTCTTCAGATTACCATGTAGTAAGAAGTAACCTCGTGGGTAACTCCTGGGGAAGCACTTGGAATCAAATTTTCCCCCTCAGGGCTTAAGGTCCACAAAAAGCACCTGGATACTGAGCTAGCCACATCTAAGGGCATTGTCAGTTATGGTAATCCACCTAATGGCAGTATTCCATATATAACAGAAAAATAAAAAAGTTTCTAAAACTATAGCCGAACTGTTCTCTTGACTGTGTTATCTTCACCAAGGAACAAATCTTTCTGGAGCTGGTTGGCTATCTGCAGCCAAGGAGGGAAGGTAGGCTCCACCCCCTACATACAATTCTAGAATTGTTCATGCCTACTTAAAGGAGCGGATCGCCTACTCAGAGTTACCAGTAACCTGTATTGGACGACAGAGAAATATTATATATCTATATATGAGAAAGGCCCCAGCTTGGACCGAAACGTCAACTGAATAAATCAGCCTTTTTTGAGCCACGAATAAGACCTGTGAGTACAGCTTGTTCTTGGATTATATTTATGAAAAACCGCAGCAGTCACAGGTCTTATTCGTGGTTCAAAAAAGTTGATTATATATATATATATATATATATATATATATATATATATATATATATATATATATATTATATATATAATCCAAGAGTAAACTGCACTCACTGGTCTTATTCGTGGGTCAAAAAAGGCTGATATATATAATACACAAACAAACCGCACTCAGTCAATTGAATAAATCAGCCTTTTTTGAACCACAAATAAGGTCTGTGAGTCTGGATTGTTCTTGGATTATCTACATGGATTGGAGACTGGCACGCAGGAAAGTTGTACTGGATATATCATTTGAGTGAGTGTTCTACCACCAAACTTTTGTTTTATAGTATACTGGTATAAAAGCCCGTGTCCATGGGCGAGCATTCTATACGTTCAGAAAGCCCGTGTCCACGGGCCAGCATTCTGTGCGTTCGGAAAGCCCATGTCCACGGGCCAGCATTCTGTGCGTTTGGAAAGCCCGTGTCCACGGGCCAGCATTCTGTGCGTTCGGAAAGCCCGTGTCCACGGGCTAGCATTCTGTGCGTTCGGACAGTCTCTACTGCGCATGACTGCATCAGCAGTCTCTACCATGCATGACTACATCGCAGAAAGATACATCTGGCCTTTACACATATTATATATTTGTTAAGAAGTGCAACGAATACCAAAAATATTGCAGAATACCAAGCCATATCCTAAAAGAATAACCATTCAGTTAACCAGAGACTGGCATTTTTTTTTGCCAATACATTAATATGGAGGCAGAAGCAGGCAATATCTTAGAATTCTAATACAGTTGAAATGTCAGGATTAAGTCAACAGGCAAGAAACAAAAACATTTGTGCAGCATTCTGTGGACACACAGACACCAGCATCCCTGAAGCACGTCAGACAAACCTGTCCCACTAAAAAAATTAAAATATTTTCAGTTCAATAATACAGTTTGAGAATAGGAATTTCAAACATAAATACTGTTAGTTTGTGATCCCTATAAATGGAATAATGGTTTACAGAAAAAAAACGGATAATAAAATACTTCTTGGTTGACAGAGTAGTGTTTTTTTATTTTTTAATTAAGACTTCTTCTTGTCATTGTTATGGGTAATTCCTCCGTTTCTTTTGCCTGAACTGGACTTTACTGAGGAGTCCTCAAAGTTCCAATCGACTGGAGTCAGGAGCTGCTGAGTCTTCTTATGAGTCCAATAGGGGTTTAATACTAGTGTAAGAAGTGCCAGTCCAGTGAAGAAAAAGCTTATAAACACCAAGGGCACAGAATTTACAAGGGTATTCCAGTTGCAAAAACATACCCACCACATGTGGTAAGTGAGAACCATGCGACAATGGAACATGTGAATCATTATCCACTGGTTTGTCTTCCATAATACTGTATTTGACCAGCCAGCCTAGAATCAGAGAAGTAGTAGTAATTAGTGGCTAATTTACTAAAAAAAATAGCAAGTAACAGTCAGCATAACTATATTCATTCAGGGACAGAAAAAAAAACAAGGATCAGCTATATTCTGCAATGTACCACTATTCCTGAAGCAGAAGGCACTGGGACAAGAAAGCCCTCTCTTTCCAGTAACATAGTAAATTAGATTGAATACAGCCACAAGTTCATCAAGTTCAACCTTTGCCTCATACCCAAGTGACATGAGAATTGTATAGCTTTCCTGCTACCAAATAAGTTAGTCATTTCTCAGACCTTCCTGATCTGCCTTCTAATATACAGTATAACCTTGTATATTCCCTTTTGAAATAAATTTATCTAATTTTCTCTTAAATGTATCCATCGTATCTGCCATAGCCACATCCTTGGGCAATGAATTCCATAATTTAACAGACATTACTGTAAAAAAAACCCTTCCTTTGCTGAAGTCGAAACCTCCTTTCCTCTAATCTCAAGGGGTGTCCCCTGGTCATTTGTTGAAGCCTTGGAATGAATAACTCACCAAAAAGATCCTTGTATTGCCCTCTTATATACTTGTACAGCGTGATAAGATCTCCTCTTAGCCGCCTTTCCTCTAGAGTTAATAAACCAAGCTTGTCTGGGAGGGGCGGAGCGAGCTAAAGGAGACGGACGCATTTTGAGCGGCTCCTAGGCCGAGAGCTTACTTTTAAGGACATAGCTACTACTACAGTGCTTCACATTGCTGATTTTGATGATAAATCTTTAATTCGGCATCTGGAATATTCCTGGATTGATATTGCTTCTGCATTCCAGCCGGGATGATACTTTTTCTGTGCACACCACATAGCTAACTTACCATATCTGAACAAGATGGCGACCGTGGCGCCTTTAATGCTGGAAGACATTCAATTTTTGCCAACTAAGGTGGATCTCAAGACTTTCGTGGAGGACTTCAGAGCTGCGATTAATGATACTCTGAAGGGTTTGGAGTTGGATTGTGACAGTACGGAATGCAGTCTAGCAGTAGCGGCTCACAGAGCAGAAGTGTCGGCCCCTTGTTTGGAGCATTCCGACTCTGCGTCTGAGTACCGCGGCGAGATCCTTGATCTTTATTGTACCAGCAGAATCCTTTGAGAGGCCTGGGGTCAGAGAGCTGACATATTTGTTCTTGACTTACCCTTAGTAGGAACCAAGCACCTATTGATGCATAACCTGGTCTGGCCCTTGCTCCACTGCTCTGTAGATGCAGAAGACCCCCCTTTCCGGTGGTTGATGTCTAAAGTGCCCCCTCTGCTGGAGTCTGGAGGCATTCAGAAGACTCACTTACCTCTCGTTTTTACCTGGGATCTCGGGCTGATATATGGGGATGCCTATGCTTGGAACCCAGGTATCTACCTACACCACTTGATTATGGAGATCTGTTCGGACGCTGCTTACCTGCTTGACTTGTTTGTTGATAGTTTAATGTGACCTGGAATTATTTATCCGATATACTACGCTACGGGAATTGGATTTTCTGTTCCCTTTATTGAGACATTCATGACGCACGTGTGCTTCGGCCTTCACATACATGGTCCCCTTCCTGGGGCCCAGGGAGGGTAGCCTCTGATCTTCTGCTGACTTATGTTATAATGCTACACTCAGTATACGGGGGTTGTGATGTGTCTCTGTGTCCAAACTCGCCGGTGCTGCTTAAGATACAGCGCATGGGTTGGGATCAACTCTGGTGACTCTCACACTGTGGGGAATGATGCATTTGTGCTATGTTTTCTCGGACCTTGGGGGATGTTGCACTTATACTAGGATTTACGAGATCCCGAGTTCAGTCTGTTCCTTGTATTCCTGTTGCTGTTCGCAATGTGTATTATTTCTTATGTCCATTATGACTTCATATGTGGTTCATATGCCTTTGTTTAGCAAGCATCATAAACTTAGTCACGCTTTATGTAAGCACCACTCTTCTATATTATTTGAGCCTTCTATTTTGACCCTCTCTTCCCACATATGCCTATTTTGTATTATTTTCCTGAGGCGTATAACTCTTTCGTACTGATTCCATTTACGCTAGCCTGACATATTACTGACTATACTCTTTGGTTCTCTCCTTCTGCTGCATGTCATAGCCCCCTGCCCCTCAGCTTCTCTGCACTCACCAATTGTTGCAGCCCCTACTTTAGCAGTAGCTCCCATCTAGTCTTCAGCTAAACACGTTTTATTTCTTTTTATTCTCATAGAGCTTGGGTCAAGGGCCGCAGATTATGTACTTTGTCCTTCTATAATTATATTGATATCCTGGATACTCCCCCTCCCGGGCCATTGGCCATTACATGCTTGTTACACAGAGGTCCAGGTTCTATCGACCTGTGCTCTCTGTCCATGTTTTATATTCCCTTTTCTTCCTCTACCCTTATTTCTTTTCACTGTTTCCAGCTATGCCATTCTTCATAGCTTTTTGCTGCCTTTCATTTATGTTTTTGAATCCCCCTTCCATTATCTGTTCAATGGATAATATCTGTATCATTTGCATAGCGGCTTTAAATTATTATTCACCTTGATTATTTTCTGATTGTCGCAGCAGTCTAAAAGGTCTTTCCATCTTTATCTGTTTGTTCATTTCATATTCTATGTGCCACTTCTTTTTTCCTTTAACTTTTCCTTCTACTCTTTCATATCTCTGTGGTCCAGGTTTCAATGAACCCTGGATCTGCTACCTGACTTGTAAAAGTAGTACTGCTTATGATATTTTAATACATGTGTATTTTTAGATTTCCAGTGTCATTTACGACTATATGTATTAAGCATTACCCATGTCAACTTATAATTGGATGTTACTCATGACTGTTCTTTTCACTGCATTCCATGCCTGTAACCTTTCCCTATTTTGATATTGGATGTTGTTTGCCACATCTCGTTGTATTTTTTTCTTCTCCAATAAAGCTTTTGAAACATAAAAAAAAAAAAAAAAAAAAAAAAAAAAACAAGCTTGTCTAGTCATTCCTCACACGTCAAGTTCACCATTCCCTTAATTAATTTTGTTGCTCTTCTCTGTACCCTCTCCAGTTCTAGTATATGGTCCTAAACCAGTTGAGTGCCATACGGGTGTGCAACACATTACTTGCAATGCATTAGACACCCTTTTGGCACAAGCAGTTTAGCGATTGCAACAAGCTCTCTTATCAAGTGTAGATCTCCCCAGTGAGGAACCTCACACATCACTCCTAACATCTGGGGGTCTCTCCTGTTCTATTCTAAGAGCGGTCAGGATCTTAATAGACCATACTGACTCCTATCACACACGAAGCTTAGCTCTTACTGCAATGAGCCACCTGTGTGCATTTTTCAGTAAAACTCAGTTAAATCAGTGCTCCAGGTAGAGTTCAGCTGTCAGAGATAGTAATGCTTTCATACAATTTAATTCAAAAGATATTTATTATTTTATTAAGATATTTATTATTTTTCCCCTTCCTTTTCTTGTGACATCAACCCATTCACCTTGTCAGGGGCAAATCTGCTAAATGGGACACTTCAGAGATTCTAAATTTTATAGATAGTCATTACCATTTGCTACAATAAAGCAAGTGCTTGTGACCGTTTTACGAACATTGGAAATTTCATCTTGAAGTTCGCCACATAGAGCCGCTACCAACAACTATTTGCTACAATCAGAATGCTGATGCTTTTGGGATGTTGGTCTAGGATTAAAGACTGAAACAGTAGAAGAAAAATGTGTTGTCCTTTTGAAAGAAAATGGTTATTTCACAAGAATATCATATATTTAATCTTTTGAGTGCCAGAGGAGTACGCAATGCATTGCTTTGCATACACCCCTCTGGCACTCAAAGGGATGTTATATATCTATATAAAGAATGGGGGGTTGGAAGCACTCTACTTGAAGATAAGGCCCAGGTGATCCCTAATGGAATTGATAGACTCAAAAAAGGAAGACGACAGCACCAGTGGGACTTAAAGAAGATTTATTTATTGGTAAATTCAGGCAAACTTACGGTTGACATAACATAGTAATTTAGGTTGAAAAAAAGACTTGCGTCCATCTAGTTCAACCCTTTTCCTATTCCTATTTACCACTGTTGATCCAAAAGAAGGCAAAAAAACAGCCTCAATATAGCCATTTCAAATTCTGCCTTCAACGGAGGGGGGGGGATTCCCTCCTTCCGCTGTTGTAGATTAAACCTCCTTTCCTCAAGTCTAAGCGGGTGGCCCCTTGTCCTATGTACTGTTCTGTTAATGAACAGGTCTTTGGAGAGCCCTTTGTATGGGCCCTGAACATATCCCCTCTGAGACGCCGTTTCTCTAGTGTATACAAGTTTAACTTTTCTAGCCTCTCTTCATAACTAAAACTTTCCATTCCCCTTACTTTTTTTTTGTAGCCCTCCTCTGCACTTTCTTTAGTTCCGTAATGTCCTTTTTCAGAAAGGGTGCCCAGAATTGAACAGCATATTCTAGGTGGGGTCTTACCATGGACCTGTAAAGAGGCATAATAACGTTTAGGTCTGTCTTGATAAAAGTCCATGTCGGACTCAAACGTCGACCATAAGTTTGCCTGAATTTACCAATAAATAAATCTTCTTTAAGTCCCACTGGTGGTGCACTCTTCCTTTTCCGTATATACCAGTAGGAAGGCCAGCACTCTCACTTAAAAGAGATAATCTGGGTGCTGAAGATGGATGGAATGATAAAGATGCACAGGAACGAACTGATAAACCAATACTCGCAAACAAAAAGGGGTTTACTGTAGCGTGTCAGCGTTTCAAAGAACCCATGTACAGTTTCATCAGTACACGCTACAATAAACACCTTTTTGTTTGAACAAGACCCTGCGAGTGCTAGTTGATTAGTATGTTCCTATATACACTACTGTTCAACAGTTTGGGGTCACTAAGAAAGGTCCTTGTTTTCCATCAAATTAGTTGCAAAATGAATAGAAAATAGAGTCAAGACATTGACAAGGTTGGAAATAATGATTTTTAATTTAAAGTGGAACTTTCAAATAAAACTTCTTCAAATACAGTCTAAAAGTCATGTTAGCCAAAAGTCCAGCAGATGTGTTTAGTGAAACACTTGCTGGTACTGCACAGAGATTCATTAGTATATGAAACATCATTAAAACCTTCATTAGCATATGACATGCCACTGAAAAAAAGATTAATTAAGATATGAAACACAGCTGATTAGCTTAATTAGCATATGAAAACATCATTGGTGCTGCATGTGTACCATAATTAGCATATGAAAGAAGTGTGAATATAGCCTGAACTGTATGTTTGCTGGTCTTTTGGCTAACACAGGCAGTTTTTAATGCAATTTTCAAATATACAAACTTGATTTTAGGTGAAAGTTCCACTTTAAATATTGTGTTCTCCAAACTTTGCTTTCGTAGAAGAATCCTCCATTTGCAGCAATTACAGCCTTGCAGACCATTGGCAATCTAGTTGTCAATTTGTTGAGGTAATGTGAAGAGAGTTCACTCCATGCTTCACGAAGCACCTCACACAATTTGGATTGGCTTGATAGGCATTTCCTATGTACCATAAAGTCAAGCTGCTCCCATAACAGACACATGGAAATTTCTAAGTGACCCCAAACTTTTGAACGGTAGTGTGTATATATGTATTACACACATGGGGAGGTGACAGCTCCTCCCAGTAGGCTGGAACAATTCTCCAAAGAAGTGCAGGGGCAAAGCCTCCCTCTCCTCCCTAGTGGCAGACTACCCAGCTGCTGCCCTCCAGTTAGATTTGAGACACTAACCCAACTGAGCTAGACAGCGAGAAGAACAGAAAGACTCCTGTCAGCATGGACACAAGAGGACTCCCACGTCCAGCCACAGGAACCAAGCATGGTCACTTTCACTGGGTGGGAGACCTGTAAGCTATTTGGACTAAGAGAAAAAGCCTAAAATCCTATTTTGTCTGTCATCCAATATAGCTTACAGGTACCATGGGGATTTATTAACATTAAGTTCCCAGGGTGGGAAGATAAGGAAACTAATAAAGTGTCAATGGACACTGATCACCAGTACACAGCACACAAGAACAAGAGCCAACAGGGCTCAAAGGTTAAAGAACAATAAGGCACAGGAAAGATAAAGTCCTAGACAGGCAAAACTGCCCCCAGGACTTTCCTGCCAAAGCTGGCTTCAGCCGAAGCCAGCACATCCACATGATTGTGTTTGGCAAATGTGTGCCCTGAAGACAAAGTGGCCTCCTAGCACAACTGATCTGCAAAGGCCTGATTCTTGCAGGCCCAGGAAGAGCCAACAGACCAAGTAGAGTGTGCAGTGATGCAAAAGGGAACAGGTTTTCCTCTGAGCTCATAAGCCTTGCGAATGGTAGATTTAATCCAAGATGCAAAAGTCACCTTGGATGCTGCTTTACCAGCCCTGGGACCCTCAGGGATGACAAACAAGGCATCAGTCTGACAAACAGACTCAGTGAGATGCACATAAAACTCAAGGCAATGCACAACATCTAACAAGTGGAGATCTATCTCCTTGTCAGATTAAGGGTCAGGACAAAAGGAAGGCGCAACAATCTCCTGATTGATGTGGAACTCAGAGACCACCTTAGGAAGAAATTCCTGAGAGGTACGAAGAACAGCCTTATCCTTGTGAAACACTAGGAAAGGCGGCTTTCAGGACAAACCCTGCAACTCAGCAACTCTGCAGACGGAAACCACAGTCAAAATAAAAGCCAAGGGATGGTAGCCAAGGACTCAAAAGGAGGCCGTTGCAAAACTGCCAAAACCAAATTAAAGCGGAACTACCACCACAAAACATGTTTATCTTAAATAACTCCCCATATGGCGACTAGCTGTTTAGCAGCGCTAGTCGTCAGAATTCTTACCTTATTAAATAGATTTCTCCTTTCTTCCCCCACTGACAGGCAGTACAGAGAGCGAACATCTTGCCATAGTGATGTCTACGTGCCTGCTCCGTCAGTCCCTTCCGGAGCTGCTAAGCAGCTAGTCGCCAGATGGGGAGTTATTTAAGATAAACTTGTTAGTAGTTCCGCTTTAAGGTCCCACTGAGGAGTGGGAGCATTATAGGCAAGGAAAGCATGAGCAACCCCCTAAAAAAAGACCTTCACATCCAGTCAGGGCTGGAATTACATCTAAGGAGCCTGTAGGCACAGAAATCTGAAGTGCCCCCCCACTGGCCATCTCCACAATACTCCAAATCTCCACATTACCCCCCATATCCATATTGCCCTCACATTGCCTCCCATCAGCTCCAACTTGCCTCCATCAGCTCCAACTTGCCCTCATCATCTCCACATTGACCCCATCAGCTCCAACTTGCCCTCATATTACCCCCATCAGCTCCAACTTGCCCTCACATTGCCCCTATCATCTCCACATTGCCCCCAGTATCTCTTTCCTACCTCCCTGGTGGTCCAGCAGCAGGAGAAGTCTGTGCCTCCTTCTGCACAGACCTGTAGCTGCGGTTACTCCCGCACGGTCTTCTCTTTAGGAATACAGAGTGCTGGGAGATGATGTCATCTCCCAGAGCTCTGCATTACTAAAGAGCCAACGAGGGAGCAACAGCAGGATCTCACCATGCGGCGGGCAGGGTTAAGGTTGCTACAGCGCGGAGCTCTGTGAATGGAAAAAAAAAAAAAAAAATTATATAAATATTTATTAAAAAAATAATAATAGATTCCAATGACAGGCGTCCCTCTGTGGGGTGCGCCTGTAGGCAGATGCCTACTCCGCCTTATGACAAATCCGGCCCTGCATCCGGTAAGGTGGCAATGCGTCTCTGACAGAAAGAGCTGAGGTCTGAACCTTCAGGGAACTATGGCTAAGGCCCTTGTTCACTCCATCCTGCTAAAGATCCTGGAAGATCAAATTCCTGTGAAGACAGATCCCTGTCCACACACCAAGCATGGAAAATAGACCAAACCCAGTGGTAGGCCTTAGAAGAAACTGGCTTCCCCTAGCCTGAATCATGATGGAAACCATTGCAGAAGACTAGCCCTTCCTCAAGATGGAGGCCTCAACAGCTATGCAGTTAAAGCAATTTGATCCACATCCTCCTTCCCCAGGTAACCCTGCAGAAGGAGATCCAGTCTGTGTGGCAGAGGAAACTGTTCCTGAGCTGACAAGGCCAGGAGTTTGGGGAACCAAGGTTGTCTGGTCCAATAAGGTGTTATCAGGATGACTGAGGTGTCATCCATCCGGATCTTGCACAGGACCCTGGACAGCAGAGTGGAGGAAAGATGCAGGCCAGCCAAAACCTCCATGGGATCAACAGAGGATCCACTGCGAATGCTAAGGGATCCTGCCATCATGAGCAGAACATCTGAACCTTCTGGTTATCCCTTGTGGCCATCAGATCTATATAAGGAAGCCCCCACTTCTGTACTAGGAGGTCGAACACTTCTGGGTGACGTTCCCACTCCCTGGGATCCACTGTGTGTCAACTGAGGAAGTCTGCAAGAACGTTTCCTACACCTGGGATGTGCATGGCGAAGATAGCAGGCACATTGTCTTCTGCCCAAGACAAAATAGCCTTGACCTCGAACCAAGCCAAGGGACTTCTTGTGCTTCCTTGCTTGTTGATGTAAGCCACAGCCGTGGCGTTGTTGGACTGGACTCGGACCTGGCACCCCATCAGATGAGAGGATCAATACCTTAAAGCATGTCCTATCACCCTGAGCTCCAAGATGTTGATGGGAAGAAGGGTCTCCTACGGTGACCAGTGACCATGAACACTCAGGTGATCCAGGACTAAGCCCCAACCGAGGAAGCTGGCAACCGCATCATGATGGTCCAGTATGGGATCAAAAATGGTCTTCCTTTCCCCAGGTTGGAGAGATACAGTAACCAGTGAAGAGTCTGTCTCACTTCCAAAGGTAGGGAGATAAGATAATCCAGAGGATCCAGGTTCCCCCTGCAAACATGGATCATAAACCTCTGAAGCTCCCTGGCATGACCCATGGCAAAGGATACTGCTTCTATGGTAGATATCCTCTTTCCTACCAGAGAGGAGAACTTCCTTGCTGGAGTTGAGTTCCACGACAGGGCAGCAGATACCTTGAAGGTGAGCTGCTGAATCGAATCCTCCGTCAAATAGACCATACTCTGTAGAGTGTTGAAACGAAGACCCAGGAACACCAGATTCTGGAAGGGAACCGGGGCAGACTTGTCCATATTCAGGATTCAGCCATGTTTAAGGAGGATCTGAGCACATTCCTGAACATAGTGCTCCAGAACGTCCCTGGAAGGTGCTTTAAGGAGAAGGTCATTGATGTAAGGAGTCACCTGAATCCTCTTGGTGTGCAAGAAGGCAATCAATGCATCAGAACTCGATTGAACACCTAAGAGGCAGTAGTGAGCCGAAAGGGAGAGTAATGAATTGGAAGTGTCCCAAGTGGCAGGCAAATATGAGGTACTGCTGACTTGCTGGATGCACAGGAATGTGTAGGCACGCATCCTGAAGATCCAAAGATGAAAAAATTCTCTTGCACACATTGCAGCAATTACCGAGCGCTGGGACTCCATCTTATAGTGGGTCTTGACCACAAATTTGTTGAGAGACTTGAGGATAGGACGGCAGCCTGAGTCCTTCATGGGAACCACAAAAGCCTAAACCTCTCTCCTGCTGAGGAAGCAGCACCAGAACTCCCTTGTTCAGGAGAGACTGGATTGCCCCATTGAAAAGCCTGAGCTTTTTCTGTCCTGAGGGAAGCAAGAAGTGAAGAACCTGAAAGGTGGGGTAGGGATTTGAAGGGAATCCTGTAACCTTCTGAAACCATCTGTAATACACATTGACCCGCGACAGAGCCTGTCCAAACACTTAAAAAGTGTTGCAGGCGACCACCCCACAGGATGCGGACCAGGGTTCGGTGAGTCATGCCGAAGAAGGTTTGGTGGAGGTGTGTTTGGACCTCCACTGCTGTTTGGGCTTGGGGTGGAACGCAGGACCTGAGGCGCCACCAGGTTCGTCCTAAATGATTCGCCTTGTTTGGGACAAAAAAGACGATGCATTTTTGCCTAAGGGTTACATTTAGGAACCTGAGTCAAGAATGTGCTGTTACCCCCAGTGGCCTCACTGATGTCAGGGCCAAAAAGAGAAGAACCCTGAAAGGGAAGATGTATCAGTGTTTTCTTAGTGATCAAGTCAGCAGACCAGATATTCAGCCACAGCATATGCCTAGCAGTCACAGAGAAGGCTGAGGCTTTAGCTTCAAGCCTAACAGCATCAAAGAGCGTCAGTAACATAGTGCTGTGCTTCAGAAATGTTGGTCAAAAGGGATAAAAGGCCAGCTTTTGGAGCACCCTTGTTGACAGCAGCAGTCAGATGCTCAGTCCAAACAGCAATGACCCTACTGACCAAGACAAAAGCCAAGGTGGGTCTCAATGATGCACCAATGGTAGTGAAATTAGCCTTCAAGAGAGCTTCAAGCTTTCTGTCAATCACGTCCTTAAGAGCTGAAGCATACACAACTGCCATAGCAGTGGATTTAGAGAGTCTGGAAATGGGAGAGTCAACCTGTGGAGGAGTAGCCCATTGAGCCAAGGCACCTTTAGAAAGGGATATAACATGAAGAATCTCTTAGACAAAGCCGGACCCTTGTCAGGCTCATCCAAGATAATCTCATCCAGAGTGGGATTAGGCGGAAAAACAGTACATAACTTCTTGCGCATCTGAAAGACGTCAGCAGTAGCCTGAGGCTCTACAGTAGTAGAGGGGATGTTTAAGGTAGCTAAAGCGGAACTAACACCCCTACAAGATGAAGCCTCAATTAAAAATGTTATCCATTATAACGCGCTGTGTAATTATTTTTTTTTTTTTTTTTTTTTTTAAAGTGTTATTAAAGAATAAACTGTAATTGCAAAAAGTACCTGGTGACGTCTTCCCCCAGAAAAGCGCATTGCGCATGACAGCAACAGAGCCAATTGGCTCTCTTCTAACTCCCCCCGGCTATACGAACACACCTACGTCATCAGCTTTAGATTCTCGTGACCAGGTGTGCTCCTAATCTCAAACGCGCTCAGGTCATTCTAGCACAGTGCAAGCGCTTTATATATCAGAAGAATCAGATAAATCAGGAATACCAAAGGCCTTTGGGGTCACAAATCTGAAGGAAGTAGGGGGTCTTCAGGACTGGAGAACCCTCTGGAGAGAAAGAGGAAACTGTGCCACAGAATGACCAGAGTAGCCCATGGGAAGACCAAAATGGCATGAGGAGCAATAGGCGAGGGGTGTCAAAGACAAGGAGAAAAAATGCCCTTTTAAATTAAGGGGGATTGTGGTTTTTTTTGTCTCCTATGATGCAGCTGGTTTGCTTCAGAACTGCACTTCTTTAGCTTACTGAATTACATATTTAATCTTCTTTTCAGACAGCATGACTGGATTCCCAACTAGAAGAACAACATTTTGTATAATAAACATGCTGGACCTTGTGACTGAAGTACTGGATATGTTCCCTTACAAACATAGCTAATTGTGAAAGTCTCCAGTTTACAGCACAGCTTGAAAATTACTGTTGTGATATAAAACAGACACTGCAAATTAACAAGTAGGGATTGTGTATAGCAAATTAAGACCTGTGTTTAACAGCTCCAGAACCTACCTTATCCGTATACCTTTATTATCCCTTTCTCCCAGTCAATAAACTTGTTACAGGTAATAAGCAGTGTGGGTTTTAGTTACATGGCCAGAAACATAATTAAAGGGATAGTAATACTTGAAAATAAGTTTATTTTATATTGCAGCCCTTAAAAAAACATGAAAAATGATATAAGTCTTATGTCCCAAACCATATGGTTTGGGAGATATTCCGAAGCAAAGTTTCCCCTGGAGTGACGTCATTGGTCCGCCCTTCAGATTTGGAATCCGGTCCCGGGACCGGCTGTGCCTCTCCAGAAGTGCTGAGATCACCATCTTTAAAAAGAATTTCTTAATTGGAAGAGTCTACAAAGTGTGCTTTCAAGCCAGGCACACTTTGTAGATAGTTCCAATTAAGTAGTTCTTTTCAAAGATCGTGATCTCGGCACTGCTAAAGAGCTGCCAGTTGCTCTGTGGACCGAATTCCAAATCTGTCCACTAGATGGCAGACTTGGCTGAAACAGCCAGGAAAACAGCATTTTACTATATTTTACATGTCAATATCTCCCAAACCATAAAGGTTTTGTAGATAAGACTTATATCACTTTTCATTTTTTTAAGGGCTACAATATAAAATACAATTATTTTCAAGTATTACTATCCCTTTAATCCTCACTGTTTATTATTATTATTATCTATAGTAAGACACAGGTTATATACTGGTAAAAGTTAAGATCTGATGCGCCAACTCACTTTTGTTTACGTTCTGTATATATATATATATATATATATATATATATATATAGCCAAAATATAGCATAGTGTGTGTATAGTACACACACATAATGTAATTATTTGAACACCATTGATAACCGAGGGTACAGCTCACCATGTTTGTGAATTTAGACTGGCAATTGAATCAGATGTGTGCATGAGGAGAGAAGTGAGTTGAGAGTACGAGTTACAGTTACAAAGTCCGGCTGAAGCACAGACTGAACAGATAGTCTCTCTGTACAACAGTGAATGTAACAACTTTATCTCTGCACTGCAAGAGTGAAACATTGTATTAATTTTGCAATTTGTGATTAAAATGTATCAATGTACAGAAGTGCTTATCTATTTATATTTTGCCCACTTCTGCTCTAGTTTTAAGAACTATGTGGCTTCAAAGTCTGTTGATTATTCAACTGGACCACTCTCTGGAAACCTAACATTCTCTAAACAAAAGATTTCAGTCGGTTATTTTAACCCATTAATGACCCATGATGGTCCAGGACCGTCATGGGTTGTTTTCCATTAAGGACCCACGACAGATGCTGCGAAAAAAAAAAAGTCCATGGTGCAACCGGCCATCCACATGTGCGACCGGCCATCCTTATCCTTTTATCCTTAAGGGGTTAAACCAATTTAATAGCCCATGTACATGGCCCACAGTGCCACCTAGGTACCCGGAGCCTCTCTGCTCATTGGCCGCAGTACAGACTGCCCAAATGCATTGCGGCTGATAAGGAGAGGGGCATTCTGAATTCTGTCCACAGTCCCTTCTGCGCACCTTCCTGGGACCGCTTGGTCCCAGGAAGGTGGTGCACAGAGAGGACTCCAATCCGTATTTAGAGAGCCCTGCTCCGTATCAGCTGCGGCGCGTTTGGGCATTCTGTACTGCACATGACTGCAGCGCTGGTAGACTCTACTGCGCATGACGGCTTCTGACAAACATCTATGCGAATTATTATATAGGATAGGATATATAAGAATAAATGGATCTTTCCACAGAAGAATTTACCTAGACTGGTGTTCTGTAAAAATCTGTTATTTCTATATATATTATGCTTAATTTCCACTTGATATCTGCTTTAGATTATAGTTATTAGTTTCAGTTTACTGATAAAGACTAGTGCCCAATACGGATCAATCAGGTGTAATAAATTCCATTGTTTCTGCGAGGTTGTGCGACCTAAAGGCAGATTTCAACAGAGCTCAATATATACTGTAAAATGCTGATACAATGAAAAAATATATTGATAGATGCACGACTTGTCTGAAGGTCACCTACCTAAGTAAGACATAGTGTTAAAAAAATTTAAGATACTCCAAAAGCAAAAAAGACATCACCAAGTAAAACACAAAACAAGGTGAGCATTTCTAAATTAAGATGGAAAGTTTTATGCATTAGCACCAAGTGGACAAAAAATAATAAGAGCTTTGGAGCCAGCTGGGAAATTTAGAAGCCAGTGCATGTGATAAGTGCACATCTGTACAGAAAATTCTCTGAAAATGTAGGCAGTAGTGAAAGTTTAGTAGCCCTTCTGATCCTAAAGAGTAATCTTTTAAACTTTGTAAAGGGAATTAAATGAATGGTCCTCTTACCTTTAGCAGAATCCAGGATATGCAGGTAAAAGGCGTGCTCACCTCCAGTAACAAAGTCACCATGGCTAGGTAATGTCCTGCAGTGCTATAGATCATATAACCAAAATAGCCAAGAAAAGCAAAAAAATGATGAACAGATAGGAAAACATCCCATGTCCTAAATATTATGTTGGAGAGGTGAAGGGCGAGATTTTCAAAAAGAAAGAATCCGATTGCTATAAGAATAGTAAACCAAGACCAGTCCTGCTGGGCACGGATTTTGTCATCACCAAGAACAGGATCTACCAACAAGGCTCTCAGTCCAGCAAAGGTGCACTGCACCCCAAATACTGCACGGGTGGTTGCTAGATTCCAAAAAACCTTCTCCTTGGCAGATAGGGAACAGTAAGTGGCAGAGAGAAAAAATGATACCAGATGGCATAATATAAAAATCCCCAGGTATATTAGAAAACCAGCAACAACCAATGGTAAACAGGTCTTCCATGAAGTATAATCCAAGTCAAAATGTAAAGTGACTTCAGCAGACAGAGGAGAATTGTTGGAAATCATTGTGAGACAATGATAGCTGGGGCACTTTATCCTGCTTCTCCTCAACAATCTTCTTAATGTGTTGTGCTGGTACAGCTGTAGAAGGTAAGCATAATGATCTGCAAAAAGCAGGCAGAAAGATATTTAGAGGACATATGTGAGTGTAAAAATATGTTACAAATGCAAGTGTGAATTATTTGAACCTAGTTCAGGGGTGGACAAAACTATAATAGAAGTATAGTAGCTTGAATGTTAACTACTTCTACACTATTTTTATGAGAGGTACATTCTGTCAGCAACAGACCATCACCTTAATATTAAGTATGGACAAGAGAGCCTGTCCCTTTAAATGCAAACTATGAATACTAGACACTGCGTTTGCATTTAGGTCATTATTTGTAATAGCACTGCAGATTCAATCTGTTTCCAACAGAAAGAGGGAACACAGGCTACCTCCAACATCCCAGTTTCCCTAACTCACATATGGGAGCATACAGTCAGTAATGACAATGTGGCCTTATTACTTTCTAATTAGAATCTTATGGATCACAAGGAGTTAAATTTACACCTTAAATGCAGGGAGAGGATCAGCTCCCTGCATAGTCTGGAGACACATTTTGCTCTTTTGCACAGGTCAGATAGATCTGCCATCGATGACAGCACTCCCCATCAATTAAAAAAGGGACCATGCACACACATCTCACACATGCAAGCGTGCCCACACACACACTAAAATAAATAAACAATACATCAACATTTAAAAATATAATTGGGTTATATAATTTTAAACATTTACATTTTTCTGCTCCAGTTTCAGGCCTCATGCACCCGTCTCCCCAGGCCAGTGTGCTTCCTCTTCATGACCAGGCCCACCTGCCTGTCTCCAGCACCTGCTCCTGGGCAGACACTCATGACAGGGAGCTCTTTTCCCATACTCAGGCCCTCCGCAAGTGAAATTCCTCATGGGTTTGTGTCACCCTGCATAAGCCCAGATATCGAATACTGTGAAATGGGGTCATTACATCTAAGGAGACTGAATTTTTAATGTTCCCTCATCCAGTGGTTCCCAACAGGTACAGAAAGGGGTATATACATCCACTGGGGTATCCAGTTGTCTGTTATAGACAGAAATATATCAGAGTTCATTGATATATACCTATAGCCATTAGTTCTGAGACTGAGATGCTACACCTGAGAGTTGGCACATTTACTATCAGTATTGGAATATATGGATGTAGAGGAAGAGCATGCACGGTGGTCTATGGATTCTCAGTCATGAGGAATCTATTCTATGATAAGGAGGAAGGAACTGATAAAAGGATCATACATTCTTAGCACAATAGGCTGTGTTCAGATTTCTAAATAAATGTAATCCCTTTAGAATCATAGAAAGGGCCTTCGTTAAAGGGATAGTAACACTTAATGTGCAAATAAATATAATTAGGGTTTATCCTCATGAGTAAAACAAGGGTACTCCCAGTGCTGTGAGGTGTTTTATTTGAAAGATATTCCAGCTCAAACTTGAATCTTTTAGGTGTAATATCTCAAAGGCCTGAAATTTCCCACTTGCGCTGCTGCTACACTATCCTATGGAGGTTTGTGGGCTGTCCATAGGATGGCGTAGCAATAGCTCAACTGTAACATTTCAGGCCACCTAAAAATGTCAAGTTCAAGCTGCAATAACTTTTGAATAAGACACAACTCAGCAGTGGAAGTACCCTTGTTTTACTCTGGAGGATAAAAAAAAAAAAAAAAAAATCCCATATTGTAGGGTTTAACATATTAAGTATTACTATCCTTTTAAAGGATTAAGATTGGGATTACTGTAATGAGAAAAAGCAGAAGTTAATTTTGCTGACATTTTATTTTGTATAACAGCTTCTAATTAGTCTTCACAATAATGGAATTGTTATACTAACAGTGTGATTGGGACTCCAAAGATTATTATTTTTTATATTCCTTAGCTTATTTTGTGTGTGCACTAACATTCCCTGGTTTTCGTGTGATCATTCCGAGTGTGGGAGAAGGGAAAAAAAACAAAACAAAAAAAAAAACACAGTTCTTTTCCTAATCTAAAAATCCCAAAAAACAACTGATTCTTTGTATTTAAAGGGATAGTACTGCTTAAATTTAACTAATTTTAATACTGTAGACATTAAAAATATGAATAGAATGAGGTATGTCCCATCTCCCAGACTTGTATAGTTTGAGAGATCAAAGCATGTAAAATTTCCGTTTCACAAGAAGTCTGCCATCTAGCCAAGGGAAGCAGATTCTGGTCCCGGGACCATCCTGTGGCTCTTCCGCAGAGATGAAATAGCGCGATATAGAAATAAATACTTCACTGGAAAGGTCTACAAAAGGTCTTACAAACCAGGCACACTTTGTAGACCGTTCCAATTTCGGCTCCGGTGAAGAGCCGCAGGACGGTCCTGGTACTAGACTCTGCTTCTCTCAGATAGATGGCAGAGTCCTTGTGAAACAGGAACTTTACATGCTTCGATCTCTCAAACTATACAAGTCTGAAAGATGGGACATACCTCATTCTATTCATATTTTTAATCTCTACAATATTAAAATTAGGTAAATTTAATCAATACTGTCTCTTTAAAGACATGTAACCATATACAAGTGATGTTTATTATTTACATATGTACATACATTTTGTTTCTCTAGATGTGTAAATATGGAACTTTGTACTGTAAATGCTCTTTAAGACATACTTGAAAATGAAAAATCTCAACGTATTCTTACTGGTAAAATGCTTTCTAAAAATATAAATAGGAGCGCCCCACTTAAATGCAGGTGTTATACTTTTGCAGAGATTGGATTACATGAGAGCATAGTTACTGCCAAATGCCATTGTATTCAACAATATATTGTTACACGACACTTGCATTATCTCATTACCTGTCTGATGTATAAAAAAAAAAAAAAAAAAAAATTAGTTGGAAGCACAACCAGGACACTTAACCCCTCTGGCATTCAAAGAGTTAAAGACAGGTGAGGAAATACATATGCTGTGTGGATAATAAGGACTCCAATAAACCAGTCTCTAGGTTGTTTTACTGAGTGTAATGGTGGTAACCTGTCCAGTGTCAGTTTCATAAGCACAGCGAGAGTGTGCCTATCAGACAAAGGTGGAGATCTGTTAGCAAGGCTGGTCAAGTGGATATTTAATGTAGGTACATGAACACAGGGGTTAAATTCCACAAATATTTCTTAATCATTTGTCCTAATGTTTATGTAGCTGTTCACTCAGTAAATACATTACAACTCATTTATTTGTTGTTTAGTGGTGATATTACTAATGGTTTTGTGGCTACTTTACCATTTATCTGCAGGCACTAAGCCTTTTGATTTGTTTTAAATGCAGAGAGCGCATGGTTTTACACTGCATACATAACTGCCTTTTATTCTTAAAGGGATAGTAATGTTTCATAACAAAAGCAGCTCTAATTAATAATCATAGTTTTTGGGCCTTGAAGAGTGTTATTTCTATTCTGTCAGAGTTGTAGTTCCAGAGTAATTGAATGATAAAGTATCCCCCTCCCGCCCCTTTTACTGATGTAACACTGCTCAGCTCAGAGCAGCAGGGAGGTGCCCAAGTAGACTGCAGAGAGGGACAATCTTCAATTAATATAAGGGAAAAAGCTGAAAAACCTGTCAAGGGGGCAGAGCTTTCATTGCTCTCACAGTAAAAAGATTTTCCCTTGCGGTTAGCTGTCTGGTCAAGCAACCAGATTCCACATCTGAGGTGAGCAGTGTTACACTAAGTAAAAGGGGAGGGAGGGGGTACTTAATCATTCAATTACTCTTGAACTACAACTCTGACAGTATTGAACTAACACTCTACATGGCCCAAATACTATGAAGATTAATTGGAGCTGCTGTTTTTGTGAAACACTACTATCCCTTTAAAAACTGTCAGTATTTGGTGGTATGTTGTGAGTTTGAGGAGCTGACTATTCACAAAACTTGTGAGCGATTTGTCTATGGTGGAAAGATTCAATTTTTTTTTAGGTTCTGTATGAAGGCAAAAAAAAAAAAAAAAAAAAAAAAAGGATGATGTTTTAAGAAGCTGCAGGTGTCTGTCTGGTGTCCATTGAGCTCTCCCTGTCATGCTTTCTTTGCTGAAATCACACTGTGGTTGTCGATGACAGCACCAGATCTACCTTGACCTAGAGGCCTCCACGAGTAATGCATTTTCTCAAACCTGATGTTGCAACAATCCTTTATGTTTATTATTATGCTTAAATGAGTTTTATAACCCACCGGCACTCAGTGTTAAATCACAGGTGAGTAATCAGTAGGTCAGTTTGATTGCTTTACCTGCTTAATATGAATCTCTCTCTAAAACCTGACCTGTTGGTGGGTATTGAGGAGAGGAGATAAGAAGTATTTTTCTTGAACCTACTGAGTACCCAATTTCCCTAATAAAAGGGCCATATGCACAGTCAATAATGGAGAAACTTTTGGAGGCAAACCAACTACACCACAGGGAACAAAAACATTCCCTTAGATTTAAAAGGATAGCAAAATCTTTTATTTTCATTTACATATTGTGCAAGCGCATAATATGTAAAGTGAAACTGCCTATCCTTTTTATTTTTTCACCACCTTAACCAATTATTTTTTATTTATATACACTTTTACGTCTCTGATAGCAAGTTGGCTGAATTGCTTATTCCGGAGAGTTTTGACTTTGACAATGAAGAGAAAATTATACAGTGTTGCAAGTCTCCCTGTATGTGGTAGAGGTAGTCTTTTGTACATTCTTTAAAAAAAAAAAAAAAAAAAAAAAAAAAAAAAAAAAAAAATTGTTGTACACTGCTTTCCCAGTCACACACAATGGGGGGGGGCAAGAAACAATCTTTTAGGAATATAAAAGTGTTTAACCCCTTAACGACATATGACTTACCAGGTACGTCCCGCAAAAACTGTCACTTAGTGACAGAGGACGTACCTGGTAAGTCACGGAAGTCCGCGTCTCCGTGTGGCTGCACGCCGCTCGGAGACTCCGGACTTCATTAAAGAAAAAAAAAAAAATGTTAGGCGGGCATTAACGTGACAGCCGCGTACGAACGAGTCTGTCACTAAGGGGTTAAAAAAAATTATTAAGTATAGGAAATTACACTTTATGTATTTGCAGACTGTGGAATAAAAATAACATACCTCCCAATATTTCAAGTGGCCAAAGAGGGACAATTTTGTTTAACCCTTAAGAACTGGTGATATGCCAGGACAGTCACCGGTATTTATACCCTTAAGGACCAATGATGGTCCTGGAACGCATGCCTGGGAACTTTTTCTTCTGGCCTCTCGGCGGGGGAAGCCTATGGTGCTGTTGAGGAAGACAAATGATGAAATTTGCGTCAAAAAGGGGGCAGGGCTTCAGACAAGTGAAAAAGTATAGGGGAATAGGCTGGGAAGAAGAAGAAGTGAGGAGGGATAGGGTGGAGCAATAGGGAAGGAGCACCAATGGGCAGAGTTTCTTAAGAAACTGCCCAGCCCCAAGAATCAGACTCTGCCCCGGAGACCCGGTATTGCACAGTCAATATCAGAGTCTCCGGGGCAAAGCCGGAGAGTTCCCAGCTATGCTGGCATGGCACATACTTTTTACTTACAGCGCTCATGCAGGAGCAATGTAAGTAAAAACGGTATCTGAAATTGACCACTCCAAGAACGGAGTGGTCTCAATTAGACCCCCACTCAGCGTGCCAGTACACGTAAGAGGTCACTTGTAACAGTTGGAAGGGATCAAAAAGGTCCATAAGGGAAGGTAACTGACCACAGGTCCTTAACCCCTTAACGACCAGCGGTCACGGGGTGTGTGGTCCTTTAAGGACCCGATAGGGAATTTCGGCGTGCCGCCCCATGTGACTGATCACGTGGGGCGGAACGCCGAACTAAGGGACTGAAAGAGATCGCTCCGGTCTTGGAGCGATCAAATTCAGTCCCCGGTATTACTCACCGCGCGTGACGGTCCGGGTACGTCACAGGACGCGAAGGGGTTCAGATGGTGTTGCAGGAGCCGTGACAAATATGCAGGTCCTTACCAAAATGTTTTAGGTTATCTCATGACCTATATACACCTCTTTCTTTCTATAACTGAATAAATGATTTAGAGCAAGACCAATAATTATTTTATTTACACAGACTGATTTATAAACACATATGAGTTTTATTGCTGTGGATGGAACAGTGTGATACACTTATTTTCACACCACAGTCTAATCGCCTAAGAAGAGGGACACCAAGCTAGGAAAGAGGGACCGAGGTATTTGAATCTCAAAAACGGACACTTGAGAGATATGTCCCTTGACAACCTCTTGAGTGTGCAACAATTTTTGGAGACCTCTAGCATTCAATTGAATACAAGAACAATTTAAAATCAATGGGATTAGTTGTTATTTGTTCCATATGGTGAGGTTGGTTAACCCACAATCATTCCAGTTTTGCAGCACAAATTAAGTTATTCTAAATTACAAGCACCTGACAATGCAACGGTTAAATGCAATGTAGTGCAGTTAAATGACTTTAACACTTTGAGACCCGGAGTGGCACGCGAAACAATAAGTTCCTCACCCCTTTAGTCCTCAAGTTGTTAATATACATATTACTATGCATCTAAAAAAAAAGTGAGTGTCCCGTCACCGACTCATAATTAAGTAAAATGAATAGAATATGCCGCTTAAAAAGCTCATACTCGGCTTTGAGATACACGTCTCTTTCATCTCCCGATCGTCACAAGAGTCAATAATTTACCGAACAATGCAAAAATAAAGCTGTGAATGCGAGTATCATCATCGACTGTGTGCACGATAAAGGGTTAACTAGCTTATTGTTACTTAATAAATTCTTCCCCCGAGGCGGGGCAACCGGTAGATAAGCTGAAGCACCTGGGCAGTCCATACCTTCATAGAAGATCAGCTGTATTCAGACCCCGAGAGCAGCTTTAAGATTGGAGTGGAACACGTGATCACATCACAGCCTTCTGCACACACTTCCTGCATTCTGATCAAACCATTTGCTTGTCTCTGTGCAGGGGTGTACAAATGTACCAATAGGCATACAGAGAGGGGGTGGTTGAGGAGCTCTGTGCTGAGTGAATACCATACTCTAAGGATAATAGTTGCTAAAATGTCAGATGTATACTGAATATATACAGTCAACTGTAAATACTATGCTACTAGTGTATAAATTGACCACTGTATGAAGAAGATGTAATTTAGGAGTAGGTAAATAAAAAAAATGATTATTCTTTCCAGGGTCTTACTTTAGAATATAACTTTTATTAATGCATAACAAATGGAAGAAGATAGGAGTGGGTTAAACCATACCTCCCAACATTTCCAATGGTCAAATAGGGACACTGTTGTTTTAGGAAATGTTGCTGGGGATGTGGCAGGTGCATACAAACTTTTTAACACTTTGAGTGCCAGAAGGGTATGCAACGTATTGCTTTGCAATGCGTTGAGTACCCCTCTGGCACTCAAAGGGTTACGTTCTTTTTTCATAATCTATTGGAACCTCTATGTGTAACTAATAGACTAATAGAGTAAAAATGATAAATTTATGGGCTGATTGGCTCTAAGATTCTAGCTTTCAAGACAACTAGGTCTCTTCTAAAGACAATAAGAATTAAGGTTAAATGCACATGACATGACTTTAAAATTCATGCGCGTTATTTTTACATTTAAATTCTACATGTTAAAATAGTGTGCATGATTTTTAAAATCACGTATTGTGCATTCAGCCTTCATTCTTATTGTACCTTGCATCCTAGAGTCACTCAGTTACCCAATAAAGGTATCATTTTACTCTACTAGTCCCTAGCACCAATATGGTATCTTTCTCCTTCCATCCCCAGCACCACCCTGGCATTGTCCTCCCCAGAACAACCATTATATTTTCCTCCATTTCGAACACCACCATGGTATTTTTCTCCCTCCAAAGTACCACCTGGAATTATCCTCCCTAGAAATACCATGATATCGTACTCTCTCCCTCCTGCACCACCACCATTGCATCTTCAGCCCTCCCTCCCCTGCACTACCATGAAGTTTATGCTCCTTCCAATACCACAATCGCGTGCATCTCTCTCTCCCTTCCCATTAACACCATGGCATCTCTCTACCTCATTACCTTCTTGTTACCACCATTGCATCTTCCTCTCTCCTCAGCACCACTCTGGTATTTTTCCTCTCTCCCTCTCCAGTACCACCACCCTAGAATCTTCCTTGCTCCCCAACACCACTCTATAGTATGCCTAATGAAGATACCTAAGTAGTCTTGAATGCTTGCAATCTAAAGCTATTCCATTAGTTAATGAAGGTGTCATTTTTGCTCTGCTAGTCTCCTGCTTTATCCACGGCTTTTCATGGTACCATGTTACCTTCAGCAACAGTCTGTCATCTTCCTCTCACCCCATCACCATCATGGCATTTATGTCAATTTCTCTCCTCACCCAATCAAGACATCTCTTTACTGCCTTACTAACCAACACCATGGCATCTTCCTCACCAGCACCATTGTGGTATTTATGGCCTTTCTTCTCTAGCCCATTCATTGCATCTCTTCCCCTCCCTTCTTATCAACACCATGATACCTCTATACCTCCCTCAGCAACACAGCCATGGCATCTTTCTCCATCCCCTGCAACGCCATGGCTTCTATCCTACCCTGAAAGTAAATTGCCATGAAGGAGGGCATAGTTCACCTAGGCAGCAAAAATCCTTGGGCTGGGTCTGTTAGCTGCCATAGCTAAAAATTACTGTACATATGTCTGTCAAATCACCTTGTACTGATGATGTTGCTCCTAATCTGCTACAGTTTTAAGCCCATAGCGGAGGTAAGCAACCTGTACCTATCGATTAACTTTACTTACTATCAGGCTGGCTGAGGATAATTGGATCTGTAGTTCATCAAAAGTTGTATGTCCACAACTGTGGTCCAGTGGCACATATATATCAAGCTTGTAGATGTGTATTCCTTGCTTTCAGATTGGTAATTCATGAGCAGATATTACTGGGAGTGGAGGCGTGGGTGATATGGGAAAAGTGATCAAAAATATACCCTATTGCGTGTATAGTACCCCTTAAGAACCAGAGGAGTGTGCAGTGCATTGAATACCCCTCTGGTCCTTTACGTGTTAAAGTTTTTCTCTATTGTGACTAATTTCTGTAGCATCTTTAACTTTCACTTCTCTTTTTCCCTCACAGTTGGAATAAAAAACAGGGGTGGTATATCCTGAGAGCCCAAGCACTTAGACTTTTACATCTGGTTCTTTCATTTTAGGCATTATTTAATATACCTCTGTATACATGCATCCCTTGACTAGCTCTTAACCCTGTGAGTGCCAGAGAGGTATCCAACACATTGCGCTGCAATGCGTTGGATATCTCTCTGGCACTCAAAGGGTTAAAATACTTACCTGCCTCCTAAAATTTCTCTTTTGGTCCAAAAATTTCAATATTTCTGCCACAGAAGGTACTGCTTTGCTCACTTAACCCTTTGAGTGCCAGAGGGGTAAGCAACACACTGTGTACCCCTGTGCGCTCAAATAGTTAAGTCTACTTGATAATCACACTTTAATGTAGGTGGGGTATGTGGGGCTATCTGCTGCAGAGAGGTTGTAATCTGTGGGGCAGAATTGTATTACAGAGCAGGAGGATGGTAGTGGAAGGTAGGGACAGACCTGGACTCAGGATAGATTGTGACTGTCACAATTCTACTTTCCAGAACAAACTTTATGATTCAATGGAACATCAATGTGAGCCGAGCAGAAGGCAGAAATGTTGCCCTCTATTTGGCGACCTTTAAGTGTGCAACATCAGATTCAAGCAACATTCTGATGTCGCCCTTTTCATTCAGGCGACATTTTTAACATGTAATTTTGTTGGTTGCCTACTAGAGGGCGACATTTCAATAGGATACCCAGCAGACTGATGGGCCATACATTTTCATTTCTAATCATTTGTAAATTTAAATGAAAGGGTTTTTGTCTGTCCATATTTTGATTTATGAAAACTGCTTATTGATTATTATAATAATTTAGTTTAAATGCTATGTTTCATAAAACACTAGGATTAAATTGCTAGTTAATTGAAAATGTCACTATTAGGTTAAATCACACTTTGTCATACATATTGATTTCATTACTATATAGAATTAACCCTTATTTACTTTGGATTGCAACAAGTATTACAAATTAACCCCTGCAATACTAGAGAAATACTGTAGCCAACACATTGCTTTGGTATTTCTTGAAGACCTCTCTAGCATATAAGGGTAAAATGGGTTAAAGCACACAGTCCAGGAGTGGACAACCTTTGCCTTTCCAGTGGAGGACTACAATTCTCCAAGTCTCCAACAACTGGAGATCTAATGATTGAGTACTTCTGATATTGCTTATCAAGCCAATTCATATTTAATTCATACAATCAATATCACTTTCCTTTGTGTTTTTAATAGGAAGATTGTTGTCAATAGTACATAAAGGGACCTACACTTAATTCTGTCCCCAGCAACAGCAGTGAAGGGGTTAATCCCCCTTCTTTTCCTCTTTTTATTTCAGTTGAAGTCTATTCTCTGCTTCTCTCTTCCTTACTCTCACAGTAAGGGAGTGACAGAGAACAGTGATAAAGGCAATGTGCAAAACACATTGCCATTGTCAGTGAAAAAGCCAGTACACCTGACCGCTGTAGTAGCGATCACATGCACCGGCAAAATGGGGAATGACTGAAACTGAGTGCTCCGGTCCTGGAGAATTTAGTTTCAGCCTCCCCAGTAAAATAGAAGCAAGCGTAGAGGTGCACTGCTGTCATTTAACCCTTGACACGCCAGGACCGTCACTGGTCCTTAAGGGAAGTCTACACATGACAGTCCTGTCACATCATGGGTCCTTAAGGGGTTAAAAAGAGAACTTAAGAAATCTGATATGCCTAGAAACTTGAAGGCTATATTCACACAGTGAATTGTAGTGCAGCATTATTGATAACACTGTAAAAGCTCCATTGTATTTATTTAGAAAATGTTTTACCAGGAAGAATACATTTAGATTTCTTTAATTTTCAAGTATGTCCTGGATAGTTTTCAGTAAAGGGTTACATATTTACACAAATAATCATTACATCAGGGCTCAAAATTTCAAGTCCTGAGCTACTAACCAGGCCTGAAAAGTTAATCGCCACCAGTTCCTATGCCTAGCCCCACCCATATCCCTGCATTTATCCCCACCCATATCTCCGCCTTTAACCCCACCCATTTCAAGTTCTCTTTGATGAAATGACACTGCTGCTCACACCCTATCCACTTTCACACCCTGTCCACACACTGCCCACACCCTGTCAACACACCGCCCACACCCTCTCCACCGCTACATTCTGTCCACACACTGCCCACAGTGTGTCCAGCCGCATACTTTGTCCACACACTGCCCACCCTCACACCCTGTCCACGCACTGCCCACCATCACACCCTGTCTACACACACACTGCCCACCCTCTAACAACCCTCACACCCTGTCCACGCACTGCCCACCATCAAACCCTGTCTACACACACACTGCCCACCCTCTATCCACCCTCGCACCCTGTCCACGCAATGCCCACCCTCTGACCACCCTCACACCCTGTCCACACACTGCCCACCCTCACTCCCTGTCCATGCACTGCCCACCCTTTGCCCACCCTCTCACCCTGTCCACACACTGCCCACCCTCACACCCTGTCCATGCACTGCCCACCTTCACACCCTGTCCACACACTACCCACCATCACACCCTGTCCACGCACTGACCACCCTCACACCCTGTCCACGCACTGCCCACCCTCACACCCTGTCCGTGCACTGCCCACCCTCACACCCTGTCCGTGCACTGCCCACCCTCACACCCTGTCCACGCACTTCCCACCCTCACACCCTGTCCACACACTACCCACCATCACACCCTGTCCACGCACTGACCACCCTCACACCCTGTCCGCGCACTGCCCACCCTCACACCCTGTCTGCGCACTGCCCACCCTCACACCCTGTCCACGCACTTCCCACCCTCATACCCTGTCCATGCGCTGCCCACCCTCTGACCACCCTCACACCCTGTCTGCGCACTGCCCACCCTCACACCCTGTCCACGCACTTCCCACCCTCATACCCTGTCCATGCGCTGCCCACCCTCTGACCACCCTCACACCCTGTCCATGCACTGACCACACTCTGACCACCCTCACACCCTGTCCACGCATTGCTCACCCTCACACCCTGTCCACGCACTGCCCACCCTCTGCCCACCCTCACACCCTGTCCACACACTTCCCACCCTCATACCCTGTCCACGTGCTGCCCACCCTCTGCCCACCCTCACACCCTGTCCATGCACTGCCCACCCTCACACCCTGTCCACGCACTGCTCACCCTCACACCCTGTCCACGCACTGCCCACCCTCTGCCCACCATGTCCACGCACTGACCACCATCACACCCTGTCCATGCACTGACCACCCTCTGACCACCCTCACACACTGCCCACCCTCTGACCACCATGTCCACGCACTGCCCACCCTCTGCCCACCATGTCCACGCACTGTCCACCATCACACCCTGTCCATGCACTGACCACCCTCTGACCACCCTCACACCCTGTCCACACACTACCCCCTCACACCCTGTCCACACACTGCCCACCCTCACTCCCTGTCCACGCACTGCCCACCCTCTGCCCACTCTCACACCCTGTCCACACACTGACCACCCTCACACCCTGTCCATGCACTGCCCACCCTCACACCCTGTCCACACAATGCCCACCCTCTCACCCTGTCCACGCACTGCCCGCCTTCACACCCTGTCCATGCACTGCCCACCCTCTGACCACCCACACACCCTGTCCACACACTGCCCACCCTCACACCCTGTCCACGCACTGACTACCCTCTGTCCACACTCACCACACCCTGCCCACACTGTCCACCCTGCCCACATTGTCCACCCTACCCACCTCCACACTGCCCACATTGTCCACCTCAACACTGCACCCCACACACTGTTCACCTCCACACTGCACACCCCATCTTGCTCCACACACTTCTCACCTCATCCTCCTTCACACACTACCCACTCCTTTTGTAAGCTCTGTGGTGTAACTTGTGCATTTCCATTTCAATTGTAAGCTCGCAGTTGTGTCTACACCCCTCTTCATAGTAGGAAGCGCTACATGTGCAGAGCAATGTGCCCCACACAGTTCTGGCACTCAAAGGTTATTCTGTGAACACTGGTTTAAATAGCTATCAGGTTCCAGCAACCACAGCAACAGCAAGTAGAACCAACAAACTCCTCTCCCAGTCACACTCACAAGACAACTGGCTTAGTGTGAGGCAATTGGGGGGGGGTGTTATTAAAACATTAAGATGCCTTATTTAACAGATGCAGTCCACAGGTCTTTCCCTCCCCTTCTGTACCTCTAGAATCCTTCAAGTCACTCTCCTGGTGCTTCGTGACATTTAAGCAGTAAATCAAGCAAATAGTGTGTTTGAAAGGTATGGATATACTTACTGGGGTTTTAGCTATGTTAGACTTGGTATTTCTCAATTACTTGTTCCCACAATGTATTGCATTGAATACAGTAAAGGAGTATATTTAAATATGAAGCACCAATGCTAGGGTAGCATAGTATAAGCCCCAGCAAATATCCCTATGAGTTTCAAACACACTCTATGATTATTGCTTAAATATCACCAAGAAGTGGGACAGTGTTTTGAGGGCAGATGAATGTGCAAGAGGGGAGGGGAACTTCAAATAATTATTGTTATAAATGCTACCACAGCCAGGACTTCACAACCACCGCTACACTGTTCTCAGCACCACTTCCTGCCAGATGTCCAATTGTACAAGTGGAAGGCAGGTCCTCATAAGCCATAGGTGGGCAGGAAAGTAAGTGGGCTGTATGTTTGAATTGAATTCAAACATGCTGCCCACTGGATAGAATGAAGACTTGCCAGTGGAAAATATCTTCCCTTGGAAGTATGCTTCTGCTTGTTTGACTGTCACCTTCTAGAGTTAAGCTGGCCGTGGGGCTCATATTATATCAAACACGACACAGCAGCAAACTATCTTATTGTGTCCCTCTCTTCAGCCCTCCCCAACAAAATAATAGCACCATCCTCCTACACACAGTCCAAACAAAAGCAATATATCATCCTCCCCTTCATCTTCTCTTTCATACCTTCTCTTTGCTCCCCTAAGCAATCTTTGCTTCCTTTCAGCACTTCCTCATCCTCTCAATAATGTTCCTGTTCTTCAATATTAGCCTCTCTGGTGACTGATCCTGCTGAATAACAACCGAGAGCACTGTCACTTGACACAACCGTTAATGACATGAATCATTAGAGCAACTGACGAAGAGAGGCTGCCTCTCCACCAGAGAACATACATTTTTATTTCAGTGCAGCTTAGTCCACTTATATTGAGCAGCAACTGGATGCAGAGGCAGTGTGAGCCCCTTGAATTGCCAGCTCAGCGCAGAGATACCACTGTAAAGTATGCACTTGTCCCACGGTACCCCCGGGTCCCCCCCTGGCGGTGGGCCCTTGCTCCATGACCGAATGCTGGACTGCTCAGTCAACCCCTGCCAATGAGCAATGTGGCTGAGCTGAAGACTCATTCCGGGGACAGTGCGCTCAGTCCGGGGACTGTCCCCAGGGACATCTGGTCACCTTAAGGGAAAGGGGCCATTTCCACTCGCCCTCACTCAATTTCTCCTCGCCAAATGTGAGGAGGTGAGTGGAAATTTTGAGCCCTGATTATATATACATACACACATAAATATACATACATATGTATTAAAAAGTATATATAGGCACATACTGTTTTTAGATATAAAGAAACATGTACTTGTTACACTGTGAGAATATCTGATTATTTCAGACAGATTATTCCAGGCTTTAGGAGCTCTGAAGGAGAAGGCAGATCATCCAGGTTCCTTCCTATATTGTGGTATATGCATTGAGTTTGTAGTAGTGGAACAGTGGTTATAGTTGGTATGGAGAACTGGAGTGATCATACTGCTCAGGTAGTTTGGTAGTGTTCCAGAGAAGTGGTTGTATATTAAGCAAGAAAGGTGAAGGGCACGTCTAGATTTGAGCGTTAACCAATTTAGTTCTTTAAGCATATCTCAGTGATGGGTAGTGTAATTACATAATGAATTATACAGAGTGTCAGGTTTACGAAGATATATTTGTGGCTCTGGAGCATATACTACATCCTCTTAGTCGTGTATACATTTCTCTAGGATTTTAGGGATATTACATTTCATACTATAGTTTCATCCCCACTTTTGTGGATAGGCACAACTCTAGCCACTTTTCAGGCTTTGGGCATATACTCGAATGACAAAGAGGCATTAATTCAAGATGCAATAGGTTGGGCCGGGACTATGGCACTGAGCTTTAATAACATTGTTGGTAGTTGGTAAGGGCCAGATTGGGATTTAATTTTTGGGTTGAGGAGGTTGAATTCATTAGCAAGCAAAGTAGCAAGTGACAGTGACTGCTCTGTGAACGGTTGTACTTCCGATTTACCTTTGTTTTGTTTAATCATGGTGCTGTTGAATGCAATAGTTATTGCTATGGCACTCTGTATTGTTTTCTTACCTATTTGTATGGTTGGTGGATGATAATGGTTAGGGGGGTGCAGATATTTTTTATAACCTTCCAAAAGTTGGCTGGTTTTGATATGTTACTGTTCAAGTTGTCAGTACAATATTGTGCTTTTGTTAGTTTTTGTTTTTGTGCCTGTATGTAGTGTGATCATAAGTGGAGCCAGATTGTTTAAATTTTGTCCATAAGACATCTCTGAAACTATATAACTCAATCAAGTCAGCCAAGACCCAGGGTAGAAAGGCCCCCCTAACCCTGATCTTCCTTAGTGGGGCATAGGTATTACAGATCTGTAATAATTCTGAGTTAAAGGGATAGTAATGTTTCACAAAAACAGCAGCTCCAATTAATCTTAATAGTATTTAAGCCATAGAGAGTGTTAGTTCAATACTGTCAAAGCTGTAGTTCAAGAGTAATTGAATGATAAAGTTTCCCCCTCCCGCTCCTTTTACCTAGTGTAAGCCAACTCCCCTCAGATGTGGAATCTGGTCTTGAGACCAGACAGCTCACAGCAAGGGACAATCTTCTTCCTATGAGAACAATGAAAGCCCTGCCCCCCTTGACAAGTTTTTCAGGTTTTTCCCTTATCTTAATTGAAGATTGTCCCTCTCTGACATCTATCTGGACAGTCTTGCTACTCTGAGATAAGGAGCATTACATAAGTTAAAGGGGCAGGAAGGGGATACTTTATCATGCAATTACTCCTGAACTACAACTCAGATAGTATTGAAATAACACTCTCCATGGTCTAAATTAAACTGTCAGCAGAAGGTGGAGTTGTTGCAATCACATTCTGTGTAGAGAAGTAGCCAAGTGTTCCTTTGCACTAAAATTTCTCAAATTGGAGAAATCTTATTGCACTGGAGCAGCCCCGCCCCCAGTGGCATTGTTATTGGTAGTTTACCAGAAGTGGGATTATCCTTATTGAAATCAGCAGGAAAAGTACTACAATATATATATTCAAAATAAAACTTTACTTCTGCTTTGACTTTCTCTGCAAGAAAAGCACAAAAGAGTGGTCATGTCAAGCGATTGGCACATTCTTGGTCTGAAAATTATGTGTACAAATAAAGATCTGTTTCAAAGTAAATTAAATAAAAAAAGTCTTAAGATTCAGTTCAGGAAGAACATCCGGTACAGCTTTGTGCTGCTCTGTAATTTAATTCCACAAAACTTTTTTTAATGGATTATTAATGGATGTAATTGTCTGGCATTTTTACTATCATACTCTGTAGGATTTTATTCTTTCATTTAATTAATATGAAATTCTACACTAGAGGATATGTACTGCTGAATGGTAACTGATTATTGTTGAAAGGGTGAAAAGAGGTGATATGCGAGGGTGTAAAAATCAAATGAAATGTTAATTGATGCAAGGTCACAACATGGTGGCATTTCGATGCAAAAATGCATTTATCACAGTTGTCACATAATGGGAGTAGCTATAGAGATTTTTGTTTAGAAATTGTGTTTGCCTGTTGTTTCCTTTTTGTGAACTAACGTACTACTTTTTTGTGAGCTAACGTACTTTATTTATATGCGCCAATGGACTACGTTATTTGTGATTTTATTGACTGCTTTGCAGAATACATTGTCAGCTCCATGGGAGCTATGTCCCATATTTATTAATGAAGACAGGAGTTATTCTGGAGAAAACCAACTGCACCTTAGAGGACAAATAAAAATTCCTAAATTCTCATTCGCCTGGATAGATTAACCCCTTGAATGTTAGAGAGGTCATCTATACACTGCTTCACAATGGGGTTAATAGCCCAATTTATTTTATCAGGATTTTCTTATTTGTTCCCTAGGGTGCAGTTGGTTTACTCCAGAATAGCTCCTCTGTTTTTAGGGTTTTTTTTGGTTTTTTTTTATAAATATGTGCCAATGTTCATACCTGGGTTTGACCCAGAGACTCAGGGCTTTGCCTCAGATGTCAGGGTGAAGGGGCAAATTGTCAGGTTGTGTAAAGTCCAGTGTTACCTGCTACAGGATGTGCACTAATAACTGTGTTTTAGTTTCTAATTTGGTTAATCAGAAATGCAGAGGGAGAAGTCCTGCTTGTTTTATTTGTGCCCAAACAGTGAGGTTTTTAAATTATGGCAAGTTATAGACATACCTGGGAACTCTCAGGGTTTGACCCTGAGACTCAGGGTTTTGGCCTAAATCTCAGGGTCTCAGGGTGAAGAGCCAAAATCTCAGGGTGAGAGAATTCAGTGATAACTGTTATATGTTCTGCTCCAGTTAAGTTATTCTTTAGTCTCTAAATTGGTTCCACTTGTACCAGAAAGGCAGAGGGAGAAGTCCTGCTTGATTTGTTTGTGTCCGTGCAGTGATATCTGTAAGTTGTTGTGTATTAATGGCTCCTTGAATGCTGATTGGAGCGACTCTCGATTACAGCGATCAGGGATATATCGCAGATAATCTATATTATGGGAAATTTAATGGTTAATATTTACACAGTCTCAGGGTCAGCTCATTTTGAAAGTTCCCAGCTATGGTTATAGATTAACTGAGGACTAATTGGAGCATGTCTAAGTTACAGCAAGCAGGGACATATCACACGTAGTCCACATTATTGTTTAAGATCTCAGGGTTCAAAGATCTCAGGGTCAGTCATTTTAAAATATTTTACCATTACATCTTAAAATGGATGACTCAACTTCAATACTAGTTAAGACCATGAGAGACAATTTGGGGCATACATTAAAAGCAAAGGAGAAGAATTCAGGGGCAAACCAACTGTGTCATTAGGAGAAGTACAATAGTTCCCTGATTTCCTATTGTATAGGGAAAAGGGAGCAAAAATCTAATAATGATAGTTAAACAATGGTGGCTTGTAATTACTTAAATCGGAGATGTCAAACCTGGAGCCCTCCAATTTAATGCCATGCAGCCCAGCATCAATGGGTAAAATAACAGGGATTTTTTTCTTTGTTCTGTATGACACATATAGTTTGCCCCAGAATTGCTTCTATTTTATTGTGTATAAGGCTCCATGTTTTCAGGATATCTCTCCCTGGGCACAGGGGGATGAATCAGTGGTTCATTCACTTTAACCCTCCACTCCTCCATGATACTCAATGAGTTAATTAATCGACCTGTGTGCCCAAGTATGAGAGAGAGAGAGCAAACAGCAAATGGGTGGTTCTGGGGGTATCAGTGAACCAACGATGGGGAGTCAGGCAGTCCTTCCCAATATTTACAGTTATATTTTATATCATATATATATATATATACACACACACACACACACACACACACACAGATCCTTGCGTGAAAATGTTGGATATGTGTATGTATTTCGGTTAGACATGCTTGCCTTAACAGAAAGGGAGGCATACAGAGCATTGAGAATGCATTGTACACCTCTATTATATTAATTTGGTTCAAAAACACATTTTATAGTAATGATGACTCACTGTGGTACTGTTATATGGCCCGTGATTTGTATTTTTGTCCCTTAGTACGGGGGACTAGTCAGCCGTGGATTCCCAGCAGTTTGGGTCCACAACTCATAACATCCCCAACTAGCTCTTCTCTATCTGGAGATGATGATGGGAGTTGAAGACCTCAGCTTCCCCGCTATTGGGGTCTACAACTATAGAAAAATAAAGAAAACAGACTATCTACCAGCATCCCAGCGAGCCAGTGCCTTACAAGGAATGCTGGAAGTCTAGGTCTAACAGCTGGAGAGCCCACAGCTGGCACCACCCTGTATTAGACTTTACTACATATGGCCTATTCCTAAGTCAGGAGAGGGAATCGGCTTCAGCTCTACATAGAGTTGCCAGATCATACCTTTAATAATGGAAAAATGCATGCTGCATGGCTGATACAGGGGATGGCCATATGTACTAAGAGCCCATGTCAAGGTTTAACCAGCTATGAAACTATTAGGAGATGTTAGGAGTTATAGACCCAGACAGCTGTGGTGCCCAAGGCAGAGTCCCCCATCAGTTAGGAACTGGACATATGTACTAATGGTCCAGCGCAAGTTGTATTCAAATATGGACTATCCATCTGTCAGGTCCTACAACTCCTTGCATCCCCAAATAGCCATTTTATATTTGGAGATGCTGGGAAATGTGGATTCCAACAGCTGGACAGCCCATAACTGACTATACCCTGACTTTGATCCTTTGTATATATAGCCTATTCCTAAATCAAGGTGTATTCGATTTTGGACCATGACTCCCAATGACCCATTGGGTTGTAGGCGGATGTTAGGAGTCACAGTTTCTGACAGATGGAGAGCCAATGCCTGTCTATACCCTGTAGTAGGCCCTTATTACATATGGACTATTTCTGAGTGAGGGGGTAGTCAACCTTAGCCTCTTCATCTGATGGGGCCTAGGACTCCCCATATCTCCAGCTAGCTAATTTCTAGTAGGGGTTGCTGGGAGATGTGGTCCTCAAGAAATTGGAAGCCCTAAGTAGAATACATCCTGATTCAGGAATAGGCCGTAGGGACTAAGGGCCCACTATAGGGTGTAGATTGTTGTGGACTTCCCAGCTGTTGTTGTCCATGGCTCCCAGGATCCCTAACTAGACACCCTGTATTGGGTCCTTAGTCCATATGATCTATTCCTAAGTCAGGGAAGGAATCAGCCTTGGACTCCACAAGTGTCTGTAACTCCTAGCATTCCCTAAAATCCAATGGCTAGCTGGGATTTGTAGGACCCTGACTTGGGACCTCAATACAGTTGACTTATTCCTGAGCCAGTGGGTAGTTATCCATGGGCTCCTCAGCTGCTGTGAGCTATAACTCACAACACCTGATGTTGGTGTAATCAACCTTGGGCACTCCAGCTGACTGGAACTACAACTCCCAGCTAGCTAATGTCTAGCAAGGGGATTCTGGGAACAGTAGGCATCAACAGCTGGGGATCACATGCCTAATTCCCTGTCTACTTAAGAATAGACCATATTTACTAAGAGCCCAAGTCAGAGTATAGTCAACTGTAGGCTCTCCAACTCTTGGGGCCTTCAACTCCAACTATCCCTTGCTAAGTATTCGCTAGACGGGGATGCTGAGAATAGTGGACCCCCACAGCTGGAGGAAACTACGTTTGAGTACATCCTGATTTGAGCTTTTAGTTCATGTGGCGTATTCCTAAGTCAGAGGTAGACACAGGGTAGCTCTTTCATTGTGAACAGTGGGGGTCATCCTATCTTCATCTCGGCCTCCCCATTACAAAACTCCCTCAGTAATTCTTATCTGTGTTGATGGGATGACAGAGACTCATCCCTGGTGTTTGCTTTTCCCTTTCATCCCCTCTGCACACATTCGCGCAGAGAAGCCTGCATGCCACCTCCACCAATGACAGTGAGCATGCACAGTCAGCAAAAATATAAAACAAAAGTTGATGAGAGCTGGAGGCATAAGGTGGACAGCAGTGCACTCAGATCAGAGACAGGGTGGTTGACCAGCAGGAAAGGACAGGGATGGGGGTAAAGTTGTGTTTTGCTGGATCTGATGGGAGTTATATTCCTCCATAGATGTTTGCTCACATCTGGGTTAGGGGGTTATTTGTTGTGGCAGTAACATGCTTTTGATCGGGGTGGGCAACCTGATTTCCTCCAGCTGTTGAGGACCATAATGTCTATCATCCCCAATCAGCCATTTGTTGGCATGGCATGATGGGAGTTCTATTCCAAAACAGCTGGTTGGCATAGCTAGGAACTCTCATAGTTTGACCATGAAAATTGGGGTATTGTTCCAAACCTCAGAGGGAAGGGCCAGATTCTCAGGGACCAGGGTGAGTGCAGTGTTTCTTACTATATGATCTGCACCAATGAAACACTTCTTTCGTCTGTAAATTTGTGCAGTTTGTAACAGAAAGGTAAAGGGACACGTCCTGTTTTTCTAGTGTGTGTTGTGTGTTTGAGCAGTGAGATCTTGAAGTTATAGCATGTTCCTTGTAGACTGACTGGATCACCTCTGGTTTAGAGCAAGTAGGGACATATTGGTCAGAATTTACAAAGCTTAAAATGTTGCTATTAACTCTTTAAATGTTACAGAGTTCTCAAGTGCATTGCAGTACAGGGCATCATAGACCTCTGAGGGTTTTCAATCAACATTTTAGTCTGTGTATATTTTGCAATATGTTATTTGTCCCCTGGGATGGAGTTGTCAGAACTCTTCCTCGTTAGTGTACTGAATATGACCACAAGGGCCTACCATGCATCAAACACAGAAAGGGAGGATTCTGGAGACACTGTGTACTCAGGCTTTTCACAGTGATAAGATTGGTTGGATGAATGGCTGTGCAGAACAAGTTTCAGCAGACATGAAGAAGAATGACTCATGGACATCAAGCAGTGGTGGCGTGGAAGTCTTTGGGTTCTTGCCTGGTCTAGTAGGTCCTTCACCTTATAGCAGCTTGTCGAGCACCACTGCCTCCAGCTGTTCCCCAGGGAAATGTTGTGCCATATGCGGCACATAATCTGGTATCCCTTATACCCTTGCTGGAGTATGGACCTGTGTATGGACTAGGTTGCAAATGAGCAAACAATTGGTGTTTCACATCCCAGGACTGCCACTGTCTCTGGTACATATCCATTTGTAGTCCCTTCCCTACCATTGGATATGTACAAGTGTTACTTGTTTGTTTTTCAACTATAAGTAGAAGTCTTAAAAAAAATATAAGCTGTTTCTATATAGGTCTGTATTCCATTGCAGTTGATAACTTTCTCATGGGTTTTTTCCAAAATTTCTCCATAAACGTCAATGGAGAAATGTTAGATAAAAACAACTGATAACCCTTATCAACTCCAATGAGTTGAGGCCAACATCTGTTAGATACAAACATGACACCACTTATGAACTGCAATGTAATCTAGGCCATAGCTCCAAAGTAATTGATGCTGAAAAAAATAAAGGTCCATCATTTCTATCAATGTCAAATGTTCCAAGACATTCCACTTACTACTTTCCCAATTCTGCTGCCAAAGGAGTGAAAGTTACATTTTCCTCCCATAATTCTCTGTACTAAACCAGCATATCAATATTCTGCAAATATGTACATAATTATTATGTGCAAGGACTTTTACATAAGGACTTTTGGTTTATATCACACTGCCTTCCTTGAAGCTCACTGTCAATTATTTAATTGGGAGGAAAAAACAAAGCTATATTAGTGCAAGATTTCTTATATTTTTTCCAGGTGACTATTTAGAAGTAATTTTGCAAAATACATACTCTCTTACAGGGCAGGGCCAAGACATTGTGCTGCCTAGGTCCAAGGATGAAATGCTGCCCCCCCCACTCCTCACACCAAAAGCACACCCACCAAAACACACCACATCCTTAATTATATTAACCCCTCTCCTGCCTCTAAAACCACATAGAACTGTCATGTTTTTTGTTTACACCCCTTGTACCTCTTTCTCCTCCACTTGTGTCTATTTTCCCCCCTTGTGCCTCTTATTTCACCCCTTGTGCCTCCATTTTCCCCTTTTCACCCCTAGTGCCTTTTTTTACCTTGGCCTGCACCATTCAGCCAGGAGTAGGGTTCTGGATGGACACTCCTGCATCACTAGCAGCATTCCTCTGCCTGCGGCCTATTCTGGTTCCTGGTTACCGGCAGCATTGAATCAGGCACTTGCCTGGACGCCTGTTATAGGCCCAGCCTGCGGGACCTAATTGGTCCCGCCTTCTCCTACACCTTTATAAACCTCTATAGGCCTGTGTATCAGTTACCCTTACATTGGTGTTCTGAGCAGTTTATTATCTAGTGTTCCTGATTCCTGTGTATGATCTGGCTTGTCTGTCCATCCATTCTGGTGTTGACCTGTGGCTCTGTCTGACTATTCTCCTTGCGCGTTCCGATTTGGCTCAGATATCCTTTCTGGTGCAAACCAGTAGCTCTGGCTGACTACCCGCTCTGTGTATGACCTAGGCTTGTCTGACTACCCACTCTGGTGTTGACCTGGGGCTCTGTCCACTGCGCATCCAGCATATCAACGCTTCAGTGGATATGCTATCTGGTGCAAACCCGTGGCTCTGGCTGACTACCCACTCCGTGTATGACCTAGGCTTGTCTGAATACCCACTCTGGTGTTGACCTGGGGCTCTGTCCACTGCGCATCCAGCATTCCATCGCTTCAGTGGATATCCTATCTGGTGCAAACTCGTGGCTCTGGCTGACTACCCGCTCCGTGTATGACTTTGGCTCGTCTGACTATCCTATCTGGTGCTTACTAGAAGGCCCTGTCTATTCGCTCCTAGGGTTGGTTCCGTTATTCAGACATCCTTCCTAGTATTGACCTGGGGCTATCAGATTCCAAGCTACTGACTGCAGGCTAAGCCAGTATCACTATTGGGCGTTACCGTACCGCGAGACTCCAGCAGGCTGAGGCCTAGTTTTGGACAGTGTGGTGGTGATATTGGGAGACTGCTATTCCTGATACAGTACTCCCCTTTTCGATCACCCACTGTGTGTATATATTATATTGCACTACTGTATTATTCTCATAATAAAAGTTATATTAACTATACCGTCTGTCTCCTGGTTCTGCTTGCCAACCGTAACAATGTCTTGGGGGTCAGGGAAGCTGATAGATTGCTATTGTTCATTGGTGGATAGGAGTGGACTGAGATGGCTTTAGTGCCACAATATCTTCAGAGCCACTGTTGCCCATCTTGCTACAGATCAGTAACAGTGAGGCTGATGTACTATGAAAGTGGTGCAATTTGGGGAAAATCCACTACACCATAGAAAGCAAATACAGATTTCCATTGATTTAAATGAGGCATCTAACCCACATCATACCACTGGGGGGTCTAGCATTCAAGGTGCAGTTGCTTTGTTCCAGAATTGTACCATTTTCCCTTAGCCAATCACCTTCAGCATCTGAAAATCTTCACTCAGTGAGAAAGATCACTCTGTGACCAAAATGCTGCTAAATAAAATGTGTCATTTTCTGCACTTCATCTCTGGATTTTTCTGATTTTTCCTGATAGAATTCTTATATGTCATCTTATTATAGTGATTATTTTACACATTCTCTACATTTTATGTCTAACTGCCTTTTATGTCTATACTCCACACCTCTCTTAATCATGGAATTATACAGTTTTTTAACCAATTGAGTGCCAGAGAGGTACGCAACGCACTGCATACCCCTCTGGCACTCAAAGGGTTAATGTGCACACAGTTGACATTCTGTAACTAAACAACAAAAAGTCTAGTTACTTAACCCCTTAACGACGCATGACGTACATGTATGTTATGAGGTTGCGGTCACTAAAGGACCAAGGACGTACATGTACGCCATTGAATTCCGGGCTCCCCGCGTGGCTACACGCAGTTCAGGGAGTCTGGAATCTGATGAGTTAAAAAAAAAAAAATGCTCCATGGTCCTTAAGTGACCACCGCGTGCGTGCGCGGCTGGTCATTAACCCCTTAAGGACCAGATGACATGCTATGACCTTCACGGCCCAGTGATGGTCATAGCACGTCACGTACTTTTTACTTACAGAGCTCTGCTGGGAGCACTGAAAGTAAAAATGGGGCCTAAAATTGATCGCTCCGAGACTGGAGAGATCTCTCTTAGGCCTCAAAGTGGAGCACCGGTACGCGTAACAGGTTATGTGTACCAGTACGTCGGCAAGGAACAAAGTGGTCCTTAAGGGAAGGTAACTTCCCTGGACCGCTGGTCCTTAGGGGGTTAAGGGGTTAATAGTTTAATCGAACATGTGTTTTATTGCACTTAGGAAAATAAACGTTCATGGTTATAATTCAGCTCTTTCAGTGCCAGAGTACCTCTCTGGTACTCAGAGGGTTAAAGCTGTATTTCCTCTATTGTAGCCATGACAGATGTCTAAGAATTATGTGAGCAGGTTCAGTTTTTGGGGAGAGTGTGGTTATTCGTGCAGCAGAGTTTAAAACAGATTGCAAAGGTGAAAGATGAGTAGCAGAGAGGCCAGTTAGTAGAATATTGCTATAGTCTAAGCGGGACAGAATGAGGGCATGTACAAGAGTTTTAGTAGTTTGTTGAGAGAGGAACGGGCAGATTTTAGCAATGTTGCAGAGAAAAAAGCAATGTGGGAAGAGAATGAAAGAGAGGAATCAAATATGGACCCTAGGCAGTGTGATGAGCTGACCGGATCAATGTCAATTCCATCAACTGTAATGGTGAAGCTAGGTGTTGGGCAAGGTTTTGGAGAGAAAATGAGCAGTTCAGTTTTGGACATGTTTATCTTCAGCTGATGCTGTGCCATCCAGGTGGAAATGGCCAAGAGGCAGTCTGAAATTTGTAGCTGGATTTGAGATGAAAGATCAGGAGTGGAGATGTAAATTTGGGTATCATCAGCATATGGATGGCACTTGAAGCCAAATGAATTAATAAGTTCACCCAATGAAAGGGTATACAGTAAAAAAAGCAACGGACCCAGAACAGAGCCTTGAGGCACCCACAAAGACAGAGGGACTGTGGAGGAGGTGTTATTGCCAGAGGATACAAAAAAGGAATGTTGTGAGAGATAGGAGATCAAGTGAGGAGGTTAGTTCTAGAAGACGGGAAGCCCAGGGGACAGAGGGGTCATCAATATGACAGTTAAAATCACCCAGAATAAGGACAGGATTGTCAGTGGAGAGAAAGAAGGAGAGCCAGGATTCGAAATCTGAGAGAAAGTTTGAAGAAAAGGAGTTAGCAGGTGACCTGTATTTTATAGCCACGCGCATTGACAGAGGGTAATAGAGCTGGATTTCATGTATTTCAAATGAGGAAAAGTGCACAGATGGTGGGATTGAGAGGGTCTGGATGTGGCAGTGGGAGGAGAGAAGGAGACCTACCCCCTCACCCCGGCCAGTAGAGCGAGGGGTGTGTGAGAAGCAGAACCATCCATAAGAGAGTGCAGCCTCCACCTCTGTGTCCTTTGCAGACAACCAAGGTCTGTGAAAGCAAAAACAACTGCAGTGATTGCTCATAGAAACAGTCATGAATGGGGGTTGTCTTGTTAACTACGGAGCGGGTGTTCAGCAGAGCACAGGAGAAGGGGAGAAAGGATGGTGAAAAACAAGGAATGTTTATGAGATTTGAGGGGTTAGAGCCCTTCAGGTAGCAGTGGGAGGACATGGTAAACCGTGGTTGATAACAGGTAGGTATGGGGTTTGGGCCTGCATTGGGATCAATATCCCCTGCAGCAAGCAGAAGGATAAGACAAAGGGCAGAAATATGGGAGTGGGACTTGTATTGTTGTTTTGGAAAAGGGAATGCAGAGGGAGAAGGGGTTAAAATCTGGAGAATTGTGTAAGAGCAGACAGGTGTGATGGGGAGGAGAGAGGGGGAGATGTGGATGTAGTCTGGAAAGTCAGAGGGAGAGTTGAAGCTTATAAGAATCCTGGGGAGCACTGAACATATAACAACAACGTAAATAGCAAATATGAACATGGTAAATCAGTTTCTGGTGCCAGAGGAAAAATGTCTTTCCTGATTATCTTCCGTTACAGTAATGCAGGATTTCTGGTGCCTTGTGTGTTGTCCTCATTATTGAACTCAGTTGTTAAAGAGTCCATTGTAATCTAGTATATGATTTGCACCAATTAACTGCTTCTTTAGTCTCTAAATTGCTGAACCTTTCTACAAGAAGGTTGACCCTTAAAAGACCCTTGACTTGCCAGGACCGTCATGCTGGTTCCGGCACTAAAGGACCGGTGACAGCCCTGACACGTCATTGAGTTCTGGGATGGCAAGGTGTTAAGGTGTTAAAGGGAGAAATCCTATTTATTTTCTATGTGTTTAAAAAGTAATCTTTCTAAATTGTAGCATGTTAAGAGTTTATTGTGGACCAAGTGGATCACCTCAGAGTTAGAGCAAGAGGGTTATATTACCTAGATCCTATTTGCTGGGGAACATTAAGGGCTAATATTTCACAAATCTCATGACTGGCTGATTTTGAAAAGTTTTCAGATATGCTAGGTACCCAAAAGGACCCTGGTTATGTCATTCCTAAAGGTTTCAAAATAAAGCAGCTCCAATTAATCTTCATAGTATTTGGGCCATGGATGTTATTTCAGTACTGTCAGAGTTGTAGTTCAAGAGTAATTGAGTGATAAAGTATCCTCCTCTCGCCCCTTTTACTGATGTAACACTGCTTACCACAGAGCAGCAAGGTGGTCTGCAGAGAGGGGCAATCTTCAATTAGCATAAGGGAAAACCTGAAAAACATGTAAAGTAAGAAGATTGTCCCTTGCTGTGAGCTGTCTGGTCTTAAGACAAGATTCTACATCTGAGGGGAGGTGGCTTACACTAGGTAAAAGGGAAGGGAGGGGGAATTTTATCATTCAATTACTCTTGAACTACAATTCTGACAGTACTGAAATAACACTTTCTATTGGCCAAATACTATGAAGATTAATTGGAGCTGCTTTTATTTTGAAACATTACTATCCCTTTAACTTCATAGTGGTTTACCAGCATGTGGATGACAAAGCAGCCATATTAGTTTCACAAAGAAGCTGTAATACTGGATTTCTTTTAGAAAGTAAAAAGAAGCAAAATTAGTACACAATTTCATATTCACTTTATGGTTAATTATGAATGTTATAATTGGACTGCATCTAAAGAATAATTGCTAAATATTTCTCGGAGCCATTTTAAAGGATGCATATATTTACTTTAGGACTCTACTGTTACTGTTAAAATGGCATGCTAAAGTTGCACATATATCTAGACTCTTTGGGTCTATGAGGTGAAGTAAACATTCTCAATGTTATCAATATAACTCTATTTTACGGTTCTTGGAGATCTGACAGCATGTTTCATTAACCATTTGTTAGTTGTCTTTTTGTAGTATTCATATTATTTCCCAAAGACGAACATTAGCAATCATTACATCATATACAGGGATTAGATTGTATATAGAAGTCGATAAGCTTCTTTGAACTTCTAAATATTTTCACGACAAGTACTTTTAGGTTAACATAGCATTTGCTATACCTTTATCTCGTCTCGCAAACACAGTGATACATGTAGTTTTTATGTTAATTGGTCCTATAGCTTTCAAGAGGATACAGAGGGATTCTTATCTGTTAATTATAAATATCTTCCTCCCTAAGAGACCCTCCTGTTAAATTTCCTTGAGATTTACAGTGTTGCATCGGGATTTTAATATCCTTATGTAGGTACTGTCAATCTTTATTTGAAATATCTCTTTACTCTCACCCTCATCAGATTAAAAGATGTCCTTGTCTAACATTTTCACCAGTGGCATGACATGCTTTTTAACCCCTAATAGGCATGCTAAGGACCACGCTGATGAATTATATAGCAGTGAGGTGGATAGTGTACTCCTCATTCAGCATGTTTATTTTCGAGCTATATTTAAAGCGGAACTACCACCCAAAAAGTATATCGGCCCACATAATTGCACATCTGGCGACTAGCTGCTCAGTAGCACTAGTCACCAGAATTCTTAACAGATTAAACTGAAATCGCTATTCTTCATGGATTGACAGCAGTTCAGAGAGCGGTCATCTTGCCATAGTGACGTCCAGGCACCTGTGCTGTCAGTCCCAGCCAGGTCTAGTAAGCGATCGGCTCTAAAAGGGACTGACAGCACAGGCGCACGGATGTCACTATGGCAAGATATCCTCGCTCCGTCCTGCTGTCAGTCCATGAAGAATTGGGATTTCTCTTTAATCTGGTAAGAATTCTGGTGACTAGCACTACTGAGCAGCTAGTCCTCAGATGTGCAATTATGTGGGCCAAACTCTACTGCTGTATTTTTTAATGCTCTCTTTGTTCCCACCTATATTGTCTCTCACGAGATCTGATAGTTGTTTTAAATCTGGTGACCTCTGCTGTGGAGTGATGTGGGGGAAGGAGCAGTGGAATTAAAATTGAAGCATAACCACCAGACTAAATTGAACATATATTTTTGGTCATTCCTTCCTACATTTTTCAAGGAATGTATGTATTCATATTTAGTTTAATTTTTATCCACATTATATTAGTCTTCCTAGAGTTATTTTAATAAACTATATTATTCTTTCTTTATACATGAGATCCCATATCAAGACGTTTCTTATATACTCAGTTTAAGGGAACCTCTTGAGTACGGTTACTTTCCCTTTTGACACCAACTCTCCCAAGCCTTCTAAGGCACCTGCTGATCTTATATTTTTTTGTTCTGCAGATTACATTACTAGTGGCTAATCAGCAAGATACTTATTTTCTGATTTACATATATTTGTTTTTATTTGATGTAGGGCTATTAAGACTTAACAAGACACTCCAGACCTGCTCTTTAAGTCCACCTATGTTGTTCTCTTTTTCTCTGCTCCTTTCTTTCCTTCTTTTCCCGCCTTTTCCCCATCTCATACACATTTGGCCAGGTAGCACTGTGTCATGTTCTCAAGACTATACATGTCTAAACTTATGGTTACTTCTTTGAACGTGAGAGGCCTCAATTCGCCCCAGAAGAGATCTATGGCTTTGGAATCTTTTGCCCATCTCCATTCTGACATAATACTAATTCAAGAAATTCACTTTGAATCTGAAAACTCTCCTAAATTTTTTAATAAAACCTTCCCAAATATGTGTTTTGCTTCAGCCAATGTTAAAAAAAAGTGGAGTGGGCATACTTATCAGAGCCATTGTTCTGTGGAAATTATTGAGAAGCACTAGTGATCCAGATGGAAGATTCCTTATTCTAAAAGGACTTTTGTGTAATAAAGTTTATATAATTTTTAATGTTTATGGTCCTAATACAAAACAAATATCTTACTGTCACGGTCTGCCCCAGTCTGGGCAGACTGCCAGGTGTGGTCATCCTCTGGCAGGTCACGGTGGACTTGAACCGGAGTCCTCATGTATTCTGGTCCTGCTTTCTTGCCTTTGAGCCACTGCTGAACCTGTTCTATCAGTGTGGGTCTAGCCCTGTATACCTTGCCTTGCTTGTAGCACTAGGGGGCTGGACTGCTGCTATCAGATTTAACCTGTCATTCAGTCCACCTGAGGCAGCTTGCTAATTAAGCTGCTCATTACCTGGGTATATAAAACTGCCTCTCCCTGAGGGCTGGGTCAGTTCATTGTTTCTGTTCTTATTGTTTATTTCCTAGATTCCCAGACTGACTTCGCTTGTGACTCCTGCTTTTGGATATTCATTCTTGCCTGTTCGCTGCCTGCCCTGACCTATGGTACCGTGCCTGATTACTCTCCTGGATTTGCCCTTGTCTGATTCTACATACCTGGTTATTGTTCCTATTAAGCCTCCATGCACAGATTCACAGCCCAGGTGGCTTTTTACCTTGGGCTGTGTTTATCTGCAAGGGTGAGCGAACATCTCTGCACTACGGACTCCAGCCAAGGTAAACCGTTACACTTACCTTTTGCATCTTCTGGATTCCTTAACTCAGGAGGCACAGGGTCGTATCATATTTGGGGGTGACCTCAATATTGCTCTGGACCCACAACTTGACACATAATCACAGCAGTTCTCTTTCAGACTCTCTCATCTGAAGAAATTAAGAAATAGGTTAGCCGATTTACAACTAATGGATGCATGGAGAACTTTACATCCTAAAGACTTAGAATATACGTTTTATTCAGCTCTCCACTCTACTTTCATTAGAACTGATTATATTTTTATCTCTCAGATACTTCTTCATTCTATCTCATCAGCTTCTATTGACAACATCTCTTGGTCTGATCATGATGCAGTGTCCATCTGCTTATCAGCCCAGGAGATACTGGAGAAACATTTCAATTGGAAACTTAATGACACTTTATTACAGGTCGTTGACTTATTCAAAAATTTAACAGTTGAATTGGAGGAATATTTTAAGAAATAATACTATAATACTATTGTGTGGGAGGCGCACAAATGTGTGATGAGAGGTTTTTTTATTAAAGCCGGGGCTACTAAAAAGAAACAGAAATGGAAAAAAATTGATGATGCCATTCACAAACTCGGAGTTCTTTGCTCTTCTCAGAAGATCTCTAGAAACCCCGAGTCAACAAATACATCGCAATGGAATATTACCATGCTAAAGCGGAACATTCCGTGCACAAACATACAGAAAACTGGTCTGACTGGCTTGTTTCTTTCCCTGTGACATATTCCTTTCCCTGAAAAATTATTAGTCAATTGGGTTGTAAAAGTGATGGATGTCATGTTCCTTGAACTGGCGAATTTGGGGTTCTCGTGCATTGAAATAGTTCGATTTTACATGTTTCCTGCGGTTCTCCTGGTTGAAGTGCGTGTCTTCAACCTCTACCCTTTCCCCCTTCTCTCTCTCTATCATTTTCCTTCTTTTTCTCTCTCCTTTCCCTTTTCATTTTCTTTTTTGCCTCCTTATTGGGGTTACCTTATGTTTCTTACAACAGGTTTTAGAATATATTTCCAATTCAATCTACACTTAGGTTTTAAGCTAGAGGTAACATACATAGTAACATAGTAAATTAGGTTGAAAAAAGACACAAGTCCATCAAGTTCAACCTTCGCCTCAGTAACTAAGAATTTTATAGCTTTCCTGCTACCAATTAAATTAGTCTTTATCAGACCTTCCTGATCAGCCTACTGATAAACAGTATAACTCTGTATGTTCCCTTTTGAAAGAAATGTATCTAATCTTCTCTTAAATGTATCTGCCATAACTACCTCCATGGGCAATGAATTCCACAATTTGACAGACCTTACCGTAAAAAAACCCTTCCTCTGCTGAAGTTTAAACCTCCTTTCCTCTAATCTCAAGGGGTGTCCCATGGTCACCTGATCAGGCCTTGGAATAAATAGCTCACCGCAGAGATCCTTGTATTGACCTCTCATATACTTGTACAATGTGATAAGGTTAGTTAATGCCTAAAGTAGGAGAGATTCAGCTCATAAGACAAAGCATATTAAGGTTAATATAGGTTAGGTACTTGCCAAAATGAGGTACCTTGGCGTTGGTGGCAAGCTTAGCATTCTATGGCCATATAATGTAACTAAATCCTCATCTTTAATATAGTAGTGATATGCAGACACAATGTCACAGAGTAAAGGGTTAATAGTGATGAAAATTTGGATGTGCACTAATACTTTGTATATTTGCTTTTAGCTATTTTGGTCAACATTGGTTGCACTCCAGCAATTTTAAATGTGTTTTTTCTTTGGGTGTGCTTGCCAAAACCTGGACTGGAATTGACTTTACACTTACCCACATTCAACTTCATATTCCACGTTTGCCCAATCTGACATTGTATGTAAGTCCCTCTGTAGGAGAAAATATCCTGTTCTGAATTAATGACTTTGCATAATTTAGTATCATCTGCAAATATTGATATTTTGCTTTCTATATCTATTTCCAGGTCATTTATAAACATGTTAAAAAGCAGCGGACCTAATACTGAACCCTGAGGTACACCACTCTCCACTTTAACTGTACTGGAGTATTTTCCATTTACAACCACACACTGTTCCCTATCCTTCAGCCAGTTTTGTATCCAATTGCAAAGGTTATCTCCTAGCCCCAATTTCCTTATTTTATACACCAGCTTTCTGTGTGGCACTGTATCAAATGCCTTTGCAAAGTCTAGATATACTACATCTACTGCCTTGCCATTGTCAAGGTTGCTGCTTACCTCCTCATAGAAGCTGAAAAGATTAGTTTGGCATGATCTATTCTTCATAAAACCATGTTGATTCGTGCTAATGATTTTATTTTTTTGTGTTGTAATCCTGAATATAGTCCCTTGTTATCCCTTCTAACAGTTTTCCCACTACAGAGGTCAAACTCACTATGTTAGCTCTTCGCCAATCCTGTGGCACTGAGCCTGTGGTAATAGAATCTTTAAAGAGTAAATATAGGGGTTTTGTTAACACTGCACTAAGTTCCTGAAGAACCCTTGGATGTATACCATCAAGACCTGGTGCTTTGTCGGTCTTAATTTTGTTCAGTCTTCCCATGACATCTCCTTGAGTTAACCCGATATCTATTAATTGTATTGTTTTATTTGTTACTTGCGGAGGCTCTTCTACCATTCCTTGCTCCCTTGTATATACTGATGCAAAGAAAGTGTTTAAAACATCTGCCTTTTCCTTATCCTCACTAACCAACTCACCCATCTCATTTTTGAATGGTCCAATGCACTCCCTCTTAAGTTTTTTTGCTATTTATATATTTGAAAAACTTTTTTGGATTAGTCTTGCTTTCCCTTGCAATTCGAGTTTCATTATCTATTTTTGCTACCCTAATTGCCTTTTTGCAATCTTTGTTGCACTCCCTGTATTTTAAGAAAGATTGTTCAGTTTCCTTCAGACTTAAATAATTTGAATGAGTTTTTTTTCCTTGCCATTTCCTTCTTTACATGTGCAGTTAACCACATTGACTGTGACTTACTTCTTTTGCATTTGTTCCCCATTGGTATATATTGTTGGGTACATTTCTGCAACCTAAATTTGAATTCTGACCATTTTTCCTCAGTATTTTTGCTTTTAAATAAAATATCCCAGTCTATGTGTTGCATTGAAGCCCTTAACAATTTGAAGTTAGCTTTTTTAAAATTAAGAGTTTTGGTTGAACCTATACATTTTTGCTTTGCCAGACTGATCTCAAATGTAACCATGTTGTGATCACTGTTTCCCAAATGTTTTCTTACCTTAATATTGGATACCATTTCTGTGTTATTAGTGATCACTAGGTCCAATACATTGTTATTTCTTGTCAGCGCTTCCACCATTTGTAACATGTAACTTTCACGAAGTGTGTTCAAAAACCTGCTATCCTTAGTACTCTGCCAGGTCTCATTTTTCCAGTTCATATCTGGATAATTAAAATCTCCCATAATTATAGTATGCCCAAACTGGGCAGCTTTCCTCATTTGCAATAGCAGTTGGGCCTCATCATTATCATCGATATTTGGTGGTTTGTAGCATATGCCCACCAACAACTTTTTTTTACCTTTCACACCACACTTAGTCTCGATTTCTACCCACATGGACTCCACAATTTGGCCAGTTTCCTCACTAATATCACCTCGCAAAACTGGATTTAGCTCTGTTTTCAAATATAAGCACACACCTCCCCTTTTCTATTAATTATGTCTCTTCTAAACAGGGAATAGCCCTCTATATTTACAGTCCAGTCATGTGCATTGTTCCACCATGTTTCTGTTATTCCAGTTATGTCCAATTGCTCATTATCCGCCAGCAATTCTAGTTCTCCTATTTTATCTACCATACTTCTGGCATTTGCTAGCATACAATTAATTTTGAAGTCTTTACATATATTAATCCCTACTTGCCTTTTTTCTACACCTTCATTTTTAGGAGTTCCTCCCTACTGACTAAATTTTTCCCCACCCTTTCTCCACCCCCTGGTCATTTACTTGGACCCAGTTCCTATCTGCTCTATCTACCCCATTTTTGCTATCTATACCCCCCCTTTTCTAGTTTAAAAGCTCCTCCAAGCTTCCTAGCATTCTCTCCCCTAACACAGAGGCTCCTCTACCATTTAGGTGCAATCCATCTCTTCCATATAGATTGTACCCATGAGCAAAATCTGCCCAGTGTTCTAAAAACCCCAAACCCTCCTTCCTACACCATTGCTTGAGCCATGCATTAAGCTCCCTGAGCTCCCTCTGCCTACCTGCACTGGCGCATGGCACAGGTAGTATTTCAGAAAATACTACCTTAGAGGTCCTTGCCTTGAGCTTGTACCATAAATCCCTGAAATCATTCTTTAGGGACCTCCATCGTCCTCCTATTTTGTCATTGGTTCCAATATGTACCAAGACAGCTGGATCACTTCCAGCCCCTCCCAATAATCTGTCAGCCCTGTCTGCAACATGCCGATCCCGAGCACCCGGGAGACAGCATACTGTTCGGCATTCACGTTCCTGGCGGCAGATTACCCCATCTACCCTCCTAATAATAGAGTCCCCTATTACCACCACCTGCCTTGGTTTCTGCCTGCTCTGCATCCCATCTAGCCTGGAAGGAGGACTGCTCCCCTGGCTGCTAGAGGAATTTGCCCTCTCCAGTGTTGCCAATTCTGAGCAATTCTCATCAACATCTTCACATAATCTTGCAAATCTGTTGGACTGAATCAACTCAGAACTTTTGCTCACTTTTGCTCAAAACTGCATTTTTCCTAAACTCCTCCACAATCTTTATTCTTACATATTTCTGACATATAAAATAAGGTAGTATAATTGAATATCATATACAGTAAACTGTCAGTTTGAATTTTGGTGGGGTGTTGTTCTTCGCTTTACAATTGAATATATGTAATTTAGTCACTTACATTGAAATGAGCTCTTGTATTGTTTGTTCATATATATTAATTCTAATTTGTTTTACTTGTACACTTATTGTTAGCTAAATAAAGTATTTTGAAAATTAAAAAATAATAATAATAATAATTGAACTGCCTGCACAGGACACCGCTACAACCAACCAAACAAACAGAAAAAAACCCCAAATAAAACAAACTATTCTTAATTAAATTTGGACACCCTTTTGGCACTCAAAGGGTTAAAGATGATAGAATAATTCATCTTTAGAGAATGAGGAAGTAACTGAATGAGTCATAATTGTCAAAATTCTTGTAGTTGCTGATTTTTTTTTACGTGAGTTGTTCTACATTATGCATAACAATTAATCAAAATTATAGTCTAGCCTAGTTCTCTAATTGAAGACCATAGAGGTGCACCACACCCTGCAAAGGAATGTGTTGCACACTCCTCAAGTTTTCATGAGGTTAATAGATCGAGGGAGTGTGACATATGTTAGAGTATCTGATATTGTTACTACCACAAGCATGTACTAACAATGAAAAGCATACTACAGAATGGATGAAACAACTTGTATCCCGTGTACTAAGGTGGGGATTTCATTTTTTATACATAGGCCTCAATCTGTTGAGCTTCATAAATAGTCATGGAGCAACTTTCACTGTTGCTCATGATGAAAGGCTGCAGATAAATCTTGCATTAACCTTAAAATAAACAAAATTTTCTCCAAGGTTAGCACTAACTACAAAATTAGGTCTGAATGTGGCTCTACTTGTAATAATTAACTTGTTTGTATGATCACCATTTTAACTACACCAAACAAATTTTAGGCCATAGTCTACAATGAGATTATTTGGGGGCTGAAATTGAAATTGAAATTGAAACTGACAATGCGCAAAAGCCCTGAAATTAATCCTGCTAGTAAATATAGTGATATAGGAATAGAAGAATATCACTTAAGCTCTGTATCACAGGATAAAGGACTTCACATTATTCAGTAAATAGCCCACAGGGCCTTAGCCATACCTCCCAAGTGTCCCTCCTTAGGAGGGACAGTCCTTCTTTTAGACCCAAATCCATCTGTCCTTGTTTCCCACCATGATGTTGCTCTTTTCAGGAGATCAGACTGTGTGGTGTGTATATAAGTATATCAAATTACTCCAGAGCAATAAAACTCACATTAATGTTTGTACTTTAAACAACTGTACATGTGTTTATAAATTAGTCTGTGTAAATAAAATACATTGGTTTTGTTATGTCATTAGGTTACACAAGGAGGTATCAATAGGTTATGAAATAGCCTAAAAATTCTCGGTAATGTCCCGCCCACCAGCCACGCCCTCAGCAACACCCCCCTAAAACACAAGTGTCCCTTTTTGGCAATTTGAAATGTTGGGAGGTATGCCTTAGCTTCAAAAGAAACATGGTGTAATTCAGAGGCAACCAACTGCACAATAGGGGAAATGCAAAAATTACACAAATTGGAGAACTTGATTCAAAGGATTAACAGCGCAATTTAAATAATTGGAAAGTTTTATTTCTTCTCTATGGTGGAGTTGGCTACTCCCACTGGGAACTTTGAAAATGAGCTGACTCTGTGATCTTTGAAATATTAACCCCTAAAGATTCCATGGAATTACTGTAAATATCATGCCCATGATTGCTCTAACCCAGTGGTGCTCCAGTTTATCCTGAAGGAACCCTTAACAGGCTACATCTTATATATCACTTTTTTGAATACATAAGATAAGCAGGACTTCTTCTGCCTTTATGGTAGAAATGGCCGTGATTTAGAGACTAAAGATAACATGGATAATGTAGATTGGACACCTGCACCCTGAAAATATGTCTCTTCACCCAGAATCCCTGAGATTTTCATTAAAAAAAGTGAGTCTTGGGGTCAAACCTTGAGAGATCTCAGGTATGAGAATTACTCCACATTTTTTAGAACATAAGGTCCATAGTTGCAAATGTGAAAAAACAAAACAACAAATGCCCCTTGAAAAAAATGTGATTCAGTTGTGCTGCATCACATTCCTATATGATCCTTGCCTATATGGACTATTGTTAACCTACAAATGTGTCTGTGTTTATTTACAGATGCCATAAGGTATTTTGGCATACAACTTCCTTAGCACAAGACATCTACTGTAAGTAAGGGACAGTCAATTATCGGACCTCCAGCTGTTGAGGACTTTAACTCCCATCACCCCCATCCAGTCAGCAGGCCATATGTTGCTAGACATATTGTCCAGCTCAGAATATTTCGAGCCAACAGACTGGAGTCCCCTCCAGAATCTTATCTTCAAGCCTATTACCAGCTATTATCCTGGCCAGAAGAATTAATTAGCTATAAGGGCCTTGAAGTAAGTATACTTACTTTATCATACACCGGACAAGATAATCTTCAGGAGTGCATTCATACTGTATCCAATGGTGTCCATCTTCAGCTTAAATCAGGAAATGTTTTCTCTCTTTGTTCAAACCCGGTTGGTTGTCCCATAATCTGGGTTTAGTCTAATTCTCTACTATGTATCTGAAAGTTAGAAAATCAAAACAAAACAGGATTATTTGCCTACTTTTATGGAAAGCTCAAAGGGAAAGCAACATCGAACCAACATATCAAGCTGGCCTAAGTTGAGGCAAGATTAGTGTGCATTCTGTGAGAATGATCTACACAACAGGGGCAAGGAGAGCTTTTGTCATCCCATAAGAAATCTGAAAGCAACTACCTGGGCCTCCTTATCTATTGTCATACAATCTACCACCTAGACATTTAAGCCTCAGCTGAAGCAAGGTTTATAAGGCAGGTTCCCCAGGAGATGGTTCCAGTTTCATCTGGTAGGATCATTTCTATTTCATTCTAGCTTATCTGCAGTCTCCTTGAAATTCCTCCCCACCCTTTTTATGAGGGTATGGTATTGCTTTTGGAACTCCCATTCTAATGTAGTGGAAGAGACACAGAATAGAGATGAAATTTACTTATCAATATCTGCATTTCTTCTTTGTCCCTTCACGGCACACCCTAACCTTTAGTGCATCTATATTCTATTACAGCTTTGACAAAGGGTAAACTGAGGACTGCTTCTAGGCTACTCAAGTTTCTCATTGGTCCTACCAAGCAGGAAGGCAGAGACAATACCCATTGTAATGGAAAGAGCTAGTCAGAGATGCTCTACTAGGAACGAGCCTGCCCTCAAATTGATGAAGGTCTATAGGATAAGTATCCTACCCAGGGTGCAATCCCTTTTAGCTCACTAGTACCTTTCACAGAGAGGAAATATCCTAAAGCACATCATACTGATCCTACAAAAAGGCTGTCCAGCCACGAAGTGCCAGGCAATTCCTCTCTGAACAAGAGAAGCAGCCAACCCCCGGACGTACGTTTCGGCCTTGTGGGGCCTCATCAGTGAGGTGCAGCTGATCTCTGTAGGCACTGTGAGCAAGGGGTCCACGTCTGGATTACCCTGTTACCCTTAGGGTGACTTTAGGATATTTCCTTTCTGTGAAAGGCACTAGTGAGCTAAAAGAGATTGCACCCTGTGTAGGATACTTATCCTATAGAGCCTCATCAATTCAAGGGCAGGCTGATTCCTAGTTGAGCATCTCTGACTAGCTCTTTCCATATGCAAATTGCCCTTGGGACTAGTCACCCTAAAGGTAACAGGGTAATCCAGACGTGGACTCCTTGCTCACAGTGCCTAGAGAGATTACAGACTATGTCTGTGGTGGGAGTGATTCTTCTTGCAGGGTTGCAGGGTTTGAGTGGGGTTTTTCTCCACATACAGTTGTATGCAAAAGTTTAGGACTGAGAACCACTATCTAAATTACATGTTTTGTTTATTTTCCAAGTGAAAAGACACAACCTCTGCAGTGAACAAACTTAAACTTGACATATTTCTGCAAATGGTAATGCAGAGTTATTATTATTTTTCTGAATTTAACAGATTGAAAAAACAAAACAGATAATATGGCATGCGCAAACGTTTGGGCATCCTTCCATCTGATCCACTAGTGTCATTTTTTTGTAAGGTCTCAGAACTTAATTGACTCATTAGACCTTTTTTTTACACTTCAAACATCTCAGGGTGTTGTTCATATATTCAACAACCATGGGTACTCTAAGAATCTGACTAAGGATCATAAAATAAAGATAGTCTTCTCATACAAAACAGGGGAAAGCTATAAAAAAGATATCTAAATGCTACCTACTTGCAATTTCCACTGTGCAAAATGTCATTAAGAAATGTTAGTTAAAGACATAGTAATACTTCAAGGCATGCAATAATTTTGTATGTATTAAATAAATAAACCAAATCATCTTTGTATTTCCCCAATAACTTTTATAGTTTAAGAGCAATTCCATTCTAAAGTTTACCCCTCCCGCCCCTTTTATCTAGGTCATCGCTCAAGCTGTCAGACTTGGATTCTGGTCTGTGGACCGGACGGATCGTCTGGAGAGCTGAAATAGGAGTAGATATGAAGGAAATCTTCATGACGACGGTCTACTGCCTGAAACCATGCCCACTTTCTAGACTGTTGTCATGAAGATTTCCTTGGTATCCACTCCGATGTCGGCTCTCCAAGTCTGACAGCTTGAGTGGAGACATAGATAAAAGGGACGGGAGGGGTAATTTTTATAACGCAATTGCTCTTAAACTATAAAAGTTATGGAAAAAATACATAGATGCTTTGGTTATTTTTTAAATACAAAAAATACTATTGCCTGCCAAAATGAAGTATTACTATCCCTTTAAGGGGAACTGGAAGACCAACAAAAATGTTTTAACCTGATAAAAAGCAAGCTAATAATTCAAAGCATGCATGTGTTCAGAATGGCAGTAACATAAAATTCATGCTTTCAATTCTCCTTACTTTGTGCATATGTACACCAACTGTAATCATTAAAAGCTAAGTACAATTTCTCAGTTATTTCATCTTTGAGTCAGTGCATGTATTCATCTTACGTGTGAAGACTTCCAAGCTCAGGGTAATGAATGCTTTAATGTTTTCTGGGCTTCAGATGTTGTTAAACACAACAAGATATACAAAATTAATAGATCATTTTCATGTACAACATGTTGTATATAAAGCTTAACCTAAGAATGAACTTACACAGACAATCAATTAAGAAGCACAATGAAAAAGCCAACTGTTGTCATCATTTCACCCAGAGAACCCACTCTATACTTAACCTCAAAGGCAAAATACAAACTATTTCAACTATACCCAAGAGAGAAAGACCTTTGAAAAAAAGATGATCAGCCTTTTCAACACCAAATACACTGGACTAAATATGGATTTGGGATTCCTCTCACATTTCCAAAACTTCATATAACACTTCCTTTATTTTTTTTCATTGAAACATCTTCGTCAAGTGAAGTTTATTTCTAAACATATTTGTTTGTGTAGAGTGGATTTCTCTATCTCTGTCTCTCTTTGCCGGTCATTCATCCCCTTCTCCACATTGTTTCGACACTGACCAGTGACCAAGGGATTTTACTATCCTAAAACTGGTGTGATCTGTTTGCCAGTTTGTGTTTTCTTAATTCATGTATTGCCTCTCTCATCTGACTTGGTTGTTTCATTTTGATGATTAGTATTGCTTTTGGCTTGATAAAGGGAGGTTATATCTCTCAAGAGCTTGTCTTCAAAATGTAATGTTAGTCTAATAAAATAGGTATTATCACATACTGCAATACTCATTCATTTTGCATCTACACCACTGAACTAACATTACTACCCCAGGTTAAATATATAAAACTACTTTACTAGTCTTCTAAAATAAAATGGGAACTGTTAATCACACTGCAGTTATCACCTCTTTCTTTTACGTCCAGTGTGGAACACAGTAACCATGGGGAAAAGTTTCATCCTGCAGGAGGGCAGGGCACTTGCTGTGACGGAACTGTGTCGACTATGGGAGATATTGGTGTGTTAGAGATATGGGATCTCATGTCTTTAGACTATTTCTACCCAAAAGACTAACAACCATAGACTGAGCTTAGCCAAAGTTGCTTCCAATATATTGCTAGAGTGCAGAGATAGTGGGGGTTGGGCTTTGCTTCCAATATACTCCAGGTCTGTGCTAAGGAATGTTAATTGATTCCTGCTGTGCTTCCTTGAACAATCAGAGGAGGTTAATTATGAACCGGTTAAGAATGTCTATTTTTCAAGTACTAATCTGCATGCTTATCTTGATAGGGGTGCTGGTGACTGATTAGTCAAGCATAGAAACACTGTCCCAAGTCCTCGTTTGCATGCTGATCTTGATAAGAGTCTCTGTAGTGTATAGAAGCTGTATGTTTTTTATTCAATAAAAGAGAGTTCTTCCCTTCATCAAGTCTCGGCTGATGTTTGGGAACAGAAGGTTCGGTATACTATTGGAGTGTTATTCTGAGGGAGAAAGTAACTATAACGGAGGTATCCAGCTTATGATATAAGGCATCACGTTACAACTGGTGGCAAACGGCGGGATTCGGCTTCTCCCAAGGAACTGAAACTGAGACCAGCATCCAGGGGGAGATATAGCCGCTGGCTTTACCCCGGTCTCAGGAACGCAGCGAGCAGTGGATGGAGCAACAGTGAAACTGAGACCAGAATCCAGGGGGAGATATAGCCGCTGGCTTGACCCCGGGCTCAGCAATGCAGCGAGCAGTGGATAGAGCGTTGGTTCACCTGAACCGGAGGAAGCAGTATTGCGGCGGGCTTGGCGATGCCCTGGAGGATCTGCTGGAGTCTAGAGTGCAAGGGGGCCCCAACCTGTGGAGGGCCAAAGCAACTTGGATAGCCTGGAACTTGGAGTACTAGTATCCGCTGCATTAGGAGGTACCTGGGATCCTGCCGGTGGAACATGGCAAATCTAGGGCCAATGGGCGTTGTTAAGCCCAACTGGAGATGGATTGAGAAGCTGGTGGCATTGCGATGGCCGCTTCTGGGAGACAATCCTCTGCTGGATTGGGAGGACAGCATGGACTGCTTTGTGAAGTTGGAAAGTAAGCTACAGGATCAGTATATCTCCTTATACCAGAAAGCGGAGCAGAAGTATTACAGCATGATCCGCCCCTGTTGTTCTGCTGCGGGCTATGGAGACAACGGCCCAGGAGTAGGATGGAAGGCCATCTGTGTCAACCCCAACTTTGGCAGCAAGGAGGAGAGTAGGTTTTGGGAAATCAGGGATGCCTGGGAGGCGATGATGGGCTTCCAGAATATCCCTGAGCTAGCAGAGGAGCTGGATGACCTGTTGGAGCAACAGTGGCATCTGTAGCGAGCTTACCAGGGCCTTATCAGGAAGGTTGTGAGGCATACGGGGGAGGGACCACGGGCGGCCCCCCAATATACTATACCACAGGAAGACCTGGCCTGGCTGACTAACCCACCCTGGGATGGAGGCTCCGACCTTGGAATCGAATATCCCTTTGAGTCCTGTGACCCGGCGGGGTGGAGAATGCGGAATCTGCTGCCCCACTTAGGACCCAATCCGTCGGAAGAGATGGTTGCCCAACTTAAACTGTCAGTCGAGCAACAGTATTTTAGAGACATCCAGAGCCCCTGGGATGCCCCATGCTGGGGAGTGAGACAGTGATACGCACCAGCCCCTTTGACTTGGTTGTTTCATTTTGATGATTAGTATTGCTTTTGGCTTGATAAAGGAGGTTATATCTCTCAAGAGCTTTTCTTGAAAATGTGATGTTAGTCTAATAAAATAGGTATTATCACATACTGCAATACTCATTCATTTTGCATCTACACCACTGGACTAACATTACTACCCCAAGTTAAATATATAAAACTACTTTACTAGTCTTCTAAAATAAAATGGGAACTGTTAATCACACTGCAGTTATCACCTCTTTCTTTTACGTCCAGTGTGGAACACAGTAACCATGGGGAAAAGTTTCATCCTGCAGGAGGGCAGGGCACTTGCTGTGACGGAACTGTGCCGACTATGGGAGATATTGGTGTGTTAGAGATATGGGATCTCATGTCTTCAGACTATTTCTACCCAAAAGACTAACAACCATAGACTGAGCTTAGCCAAAGTTGCTTCCAATATATTGCTAGAGTGCAGAGATAATGGGGGTTGGGCTTTGCTTCCAATATACTCCAGGTTTGTGCTAAGGAATGTTAATTGATTCCTGCTGTGTTTCCTTGAACAATCAGAGGAGGTTAATTATGAGCCAGTTAAGAATGTCTATTTTTCAAGTACTAGCTGTCAGTGCTATCCGGTCACCAAGCGGTTACTGTTGCCTTCCTATATCTCTCAGCCTGTACACGGTTGCCTCTGTTAAGCACTTCCAGTCAGTGCTATCCAGTCACTAAGCGGTTACTGTTGCCTCCCTATATCGCTCAGCCTGTTGCTATCCGTGGCCTCCGTTAAGCACTTCCTGTCAGTGCTATCCGGTCACTAAGCGGTTACTGTTGCCTTCCTATATCGCTCAGCCTGTACTATGGTTCCCTCCGTTAAGCACTTCGAGTCAGTGCTATCCAGTCACTAAGCGGTTACTGTTGCCTCCCTATATCGCTCAGCCTGTGACTTTCTGTGGCCTCCGTTTAGCTATTCCAGTCAGTGCTATCTGGTCTATAGCAAGTCCTTGTTGCACCAGATATTTGGCTGCCTTACCTGGTATTCGGTAAGGCCGGTAGAGCCACTTCAGTTCTTTGTTGCACCAGATAATTGGCTGCCTTACCCGATATTCGGTAAGGCCGGTAGAGCCACTTCAGTTCCTTGTTGCACCAGATATTAGGCTGCCTTACCCGGTATTCGGTAATGCCAGTAGAGCCTCCTCAGTTCCTTGTTGCACCAGCTATTAGGCTGCCTTACCCGGTGTTCGGTAAGGCCGGTAGAGCCTCCTCAGTTCCTTGTTGCACCAGATATTGGCTGCCTTACCCGGTATTCGGTAAGGCCGGTAGAGCCTCACTATTGTATGTTATCTTGTATGCCCTGTCTTGTGTCAAACTTTATTGCTGTTGCTTTGTGAGTTTGGACCCATGAGGGGCCTTGTGCGCTTATTCTGTCTAAAAAAGATTTCCTATTTTATCCTACCCAATTGTCTGAGTGTTCATTAAAACCGTGACAGCTTACCAAGAAATCCTTTTCTTAGTCCATGTGGAACACAGGACTTTCCTTCTGGAAAAAACACGGCTTGGGTTCTCCAGTTTCTGGGATTCCCTTTCCTGCTTTGCTTCTGTTTTCTTAGATATTTGCTCTACACTAAAACTGGATTAAAATGGATTAATGTGACTGGGGTAAAGCGACCAGGAAAGAAGTCTCCACTGCTGAGAGCCTTTCAAGGCAAGTGCTGTGCCCTCCTGTAGGAGGAAACTTTACCCCATTGTTCCTGTATTCCACATAGGAAGTAAGAGAAAAGGATTCATGACTGAGCACACACAAATACCCTTTTATCACACCTTGAGCTGTGAATATATCAGTTCTGCCTGTCTCTGCTCTGACTTAAACATTGGATCAGTGTTGTGCTTTGTGATAAATTGTATCACTCTTCTTCAGCAGAGAAAAGCAGAAGTTATATTTGTTTGTTTAGGTCTAGCAGCACTGACCTTAAAGTCAGGGAAATCAACCCATGGCCCATGTCTTGCCCACTTCTATATTAGTGTATTTCCCCACTGGTGTTTTGGAAGCCTAAAAACGCCTTGCACAAAAGGTATTTTACATTACTCTGCAATGTGTTGCACTCCTCTCTGACTTTCAAAGGACTATACTAGCATTATAAGCACTAGCAGTCTGCATTATCCTGATAGATAAACTTTTTTGGCATCATTCCTAGATAACTGTGGAGCAGATTCCATAAAGGCTAAGCTAACCAATCAAAAGTGATTCTGGAAGAGCTGGACTGACAAGACAAAAAAGTATATACAAGTATTAGAAACATCATTTTATTGTTTTCTGCTATTAATATATACAATACATAGATAAACATGGCTTTTTTTTTTGCTGCCGTCATAGATAGAATGTTACCGGTTTAAAAATTGTATATATATTGCACTTAAAAATGTTATCCTGTACCGAAAACATTTTACCACTAGCAGTATTTGTATACATTTTATATATATATATATATATATATATATATATATATATATATATATATATATAGTCTTCTATTGGAGCAAAGGAGAAAACAAATCATGAATTATACAGGTCCAAAGAAGTATATGTATTTTTCTGACTATAATAAATAAACATATAATTGTTTGATTCATAGTATTTGCTTTTGTTACAGGCCCTGTTTCAAATAATAGTGGCTGGTTTTATTGATTAATACAGTAAAAATGAAAAATACCAAAAACTTCTATTAACATGATGTCCAATTAACATCTATGAATAATTACAAGTTGTAACCCTGTAGCATGTATTCTGAGTCACAACTCTTTGAGTGCCAGAGGGGTAAGCAATGCATTGTGTACCCCTCTGGTAATCAAAGGGTTAAGTGAGTAGTCACTTGCAGGCTAGAAACATCTCCAGTGCATGTGGTGGAGATGTTTAGCATGCAAGAGATTAACTTTTTCAGTACCAGACACCCCTCTGGCACTCAAAACATTAAATGTCCGTTCAGCAGCTACATATTTCATTTTATAGTTTGTGAAACTATTATTTTTGGCTGTAGAACTCCTGTCTATGATACGTCTTAACCCCTTAAGGACCAGTCATGCGGACGGCACTTAAAGGGATAGTAATGTTTCAAAATAAAAGCAGCTCCAATTAATCTTCATAGTATTTGGGCAATGAAGAGTGTTGTTTCAATACTGTTGGAGTTTTAGTTCAAAAATAATGAATAATAAAATATCCCCTCCTGCCCCTTTTACTGATGTAACACTGCTCACCTCAGAGCAGAAAGGTGTCCAAATGGCTTGCAGAGAGGTACAATATTCAGTTAGCATAAGAGAAAAACCTGAAAAACCTGTCAAGGTGGGCAGGGTTTTCATTGTTCTCACAGTAAGAAAATTGTCCCTTGCTGTGTGCTGTCTGGTCTTAAGACTAGATTCCATATATGAGGGGAGGTGGCTTACTAGGTAAAAGTGGCGGGAGGGTGGATACGTTATCATTCAATTACTCTTGAACTACAACTCTGACAGTATTGAAATAACACTCTCCATGGCCCAAATACTATGAAGATTAATTGGAGCTGCTTTTATTTTGAAAAATAACTATCCCTTTAAGGACCACACAGCATTATTTTTTTGCTCAGATGGAATCAGAGGTCCCTGAATGGCATGCACCTGTGCAGGGACCCCTGAATTCCATGATGTACATGTACTTCCATAGTCCTTAAGGTGTTAATCACCTGTTATGTTTCTGTTTGAAATACGAATTGAACTAGCAGTTCATAGTTATTAAAGGGGCAGTAAATTTTACAAAAGAAAATATATATATTATAGGGCTTTTCCTCTGGGATAAAACAAGGGTGCTCCCACTGCTGGAAGATGTTTAATTCTAAAATTATTAAAACACAAACATTTTATTCCCATTGAACTCCAATTTTGTATTGTGGTCACAAGGTAGTCGTGCCTATAAATGACTATGGAGAGCTGTAGTCAATCAGTCAATCTCTCCATATAGGGCATAATAGAAAAACATTGCCTTTTGGATGCTAGTTGGCACTGATGCTGTTTGAGCTTTAATATATATATGAACAAATGTGTATTGTCTATGTTATTATATAAAATATACACATGTATGTAGTCCTTTTCCTGCTGAATACAGCAAGGGTACTCACACTGCTAAGAGATATTTTATAAATGTTTTTACAGCTGTAAGCAACAGTGCTAAGTTGTGCCCAAAGGGCAGTTTTGATTACACTGCATTCTGTGGGGAAGCTTGAGTCGTATACTGTTGCAATCCATAGTAAGGGTTATGAAAATCACCACCTGGTGACCACAGTAGAAAACTGCAGTTTAATAAAGTTTGTGCTTTTGAATGAAAAATGTCCCAGCAGTGGGGGGTATCCTTATTTTGATCAGCAGGAAAAGACTTACATATATATTTTTCCAAACGACATGTGTTCTGCTCCTTTAATATGCCTGCCACAAACAAAGGAAATACATTGTTATGATATGTATTGCAGGCTATTGGGACAAGGTTAGGTACTACCGATGCTTGGAGATGTTCCTTTCAAAAATTATTAAAAAGATATTTTGCCATTATTCTGATAGCATGAAAGATGTTTTGTAGCCAGGTGATGCTGTTATTATCGCAGCATGTGAAAAACGGAGTGTCGCAGACACAGGATTACAATGGGCTCTATCCGGATATCCCAGGAGCACCAAAACAATCTGTGACATCACCCTTTTTGAAGAAAACCAGAGGCTTTGGAAGACTAAAGCTGCTAAACTACTGAAGACAGAGTAATGTCTAAGTCACAGCAATGTCTAAGTCAGTGTATCTCAATCCATGCTGTCAGGGCCCACTAACAGGCCAGGATTTGAGAATTTACAGTTAGGGTGCAGGTGATTAATCAAATTTACTGAACCTCTGATCAACACACCCTGTGTTCTAGCAGGGAAACTCACAAGTCCTGGCCTGTTAGGCAGGCCTGAGGGCATGGGTTGAGAGCCACTAGTCTAAGTCATTGTTGAAAGTATGAGCTATACTTTCACCTTAAAGTAATTTGTTCTGACCCTATACTGCCCCTTTAAAACATGTATGCAGTTTGTGGTATAGACCCATAATCCATCTCTCATACAATCGCAGAAATTATTAAAAAATGTTCCGTTTGGATGGAATTAAATTACATTTTCACCTCCATAGAAAAGTATATTAATAACATCCCATGAAAAAAAAGTTTAATCTTGCATCAAGAGTTACATGAGCATGCAGCTGGTACAAGTTTTGGCACTCATTAACAATCTGAGAGGTTTTCAGAACTAAAAAGATGCTAAAATCAGTTACTGCCTCCCACCCCATTCCCATTTAATTTGCACTTTTGACAGTTTCTACATTTCATAGTGTGATTAACAATAGCAGTGGCTGTCTCTTCAAGAAGATATATTACCACAGATAATAGTGAAATTAGATATGTGACATGTATAGAAAGCTGGTACCATAGCATTAAAAATGACAATGTGTAACAGCTAATTATTATTCATTTTCTAAATTTTCTTATACTTGTTTTACATAAGTAGAATATAATAGGGATATTATATTTGTCTCAAACCTATACATTCATCCTTTCATAGTTTTGCTATCAGTTACATTTTAAGGCGGTTTTGGTAATACATCCGTCCAGATATGAATTTCAGTTGGAAAGCTCTCCAATCTATATGGAGAACCACGACTACTCAGTTTAAGATAATGGAATTCTGAAGTAAAACATGCTTATCTCAGTTTACATCATACACAGTTCATGCTTACTTATATATTTTCTTTCCAGGAATTCCTTAGCATAAGAAACATTTTGGATACTATTGCAACCATCATTTCTCACTGTCCTCAAGCATATGACAGGCTTAGAGGTATTTTGATGAAATACATAAAGTGCCCATTGATGTGAAAAATAAAAAAAATTCTAGCATACAGGTAAATAGCATTTATTCAGTTTTTGCCCATAAATAATTATAAACAATGAAGATATGTTCACTGGAAACATGTTTTCCATGATGTTTATAATACAAAATACTCTGGAATCCAAAGGCCTTATTTATCAACCTGAATAAGTGCAATTCTAGTGCAAAGTAACTGTATCATGAAAATTCAATCAATTCTGATTGATTTAATTGGGTTATAACCCATTGAATGGTAGAGGTCTCAAGTGCATTGCTCCCCATTGCATTGGAGACATGTCCAGAATACAAGGGGTTAAATGTCGCATATAAATCAATGAGGATTTACATTTCACCTGTTGTACGATTGGTGTGCTCCAGAACTGCACCTATCTAGCTTGAAGAATAAGACCCACGGTCTCTCTGTTTGGCACTACTAGAGAAGAGCAGGGGGGTTATGCACTAAGGCATGATAAAGAGGTGATAAAGAGGAGATGACTTCTCCAATGATATCACTTCTCCATTTCTTATGTTATTCTATGGAGCCAATCAGATTTCTTCAACTTTGGAGATACTAGTGCATAGGCTTCATAGAATAACATAGGAACTGGAGAAGTGAAACCACTGGATAAATCATCTCCACTTTATAACCTCTTTATCACGCCTTACTTCATAACCACCCAGATGTTTCACACTTAAACTATTGTCCTGAAAACTGTACTGCAGATAAGAAGAGGATCAAAGTTCTGTTTGGAGTTTGCAGTTGTATAAACCAGTGCTATAACACTAAATAAGGAATGGTTACAGAAGTGTGATTGTTAATTTTTTATATATATACTACAACCCCTTGGATGGTAGAGACACCCCCAGTTTTGTTCCACTGGTAGCCAAATACCATACTTACACTGCCAGCCTAGCCTTGTTTCATTGGTAGACATAGAACCACATTAAACTATCTGCCAGCCCAGCATTGTTCCACTAGTAGCCTTAGAACCACAGTACACTGTCTGCAAGCCCCACCTTGTTCCACTTGTAGTCACAGGACCACACATACACTGTCTGGCAGTCCAGCCTTGCTACACTGGTAGCCACAGGCCCACACCAAAAAAGGGAAAAAGTCTTATTTAAGCCCTAAATCCAGCATAGTCCCTTGCATCCCTATCTGGCTTTGGCTTGCATCATTGCCTGTTGTTGCCTAGTTGGGGTTGTTACTATGTCATGAGTTTGTAGCCTCACACTGAGCCATCTTCAAATTAAGTGCAGGGCAATTAACCTATCCTGACAGTGGAACCAAGGGACGAACGTCACACATCATCCAATAATCCTTTTGTGTGTTTGTCTAGTGCTCAAAATATATACCAACACTATTATGCACATTTGTTCTTGAATATTTTCAGTTTATGTTGAGTGGTGAGAAGTCTATTCAAATCATCTCTTCACGTTCACCTGCATTTACAATAACCTCTTGGTTGCTAGAAAGGTCTCCAATGCATTTTCGAAAAATGCTTTCGAGGTACCTCAGCATCCAGGGAGTTAAAATGGAAGTACTTGGTCATGCTACATCATTTTTACATTCACAATATATATATATATATATATATATATATATATATATATATATATATATATATATATATATATAAAATTAGCTGTCCAAGTGCACATATCTCTAGGACAAGAGGGTTGTGCAATGCTTCACAATGCTTTGTGTACCCCTCTGGTTTTCAAAGGGTAATATTACTATATATGAAGTTTAAGCTCTTGATATACATTGTTTTGGATGTGATTTAGGGGTCTATGGATGCACTCTGCAAAGTCTGTGGCTGAGACACAAATTTCCTCATTGTATTCCACTACATTGCCAGCTGAGGAGGACAGTTTTCTAATCCCCCAAACATGCGGTAAGAGGCATTTTGGGACTGCATAGTGCAGCCTCAGGCACCTTCCTAAATCTGCTGCCATAGGATCAGACTTAGTAAAACATGGTAACAAAAATAAAACATTAGGAACCACTTATTCCTAGGATATAGTTCTAATATAGTCATTCTAGTGTAAACCATATGCACCATAGGGGAGAAATAAAAATTACCATTAATTTAAATGAAACTTATAACCCCTTGAATGATAGAAAGGTTCCCAAAGTATTGATTTTCAATGTGTTTGAAACCTCTCTTGAATTAAGGGTTTAAAATCCCTGTTTAAATCAACTCCATTTACATTGTACATCCTCCTCCTAATGTATATTTCTTCTGTCGTTTTAAATTAAACAGCTAAAAGGTTTCACCACAGAATGAACCACTGGACTAAAAATAGCCATTAATTTAAATGGGCCTTTTAACCCTTGGAATGCTAGAGAGGTCTCCAGTGTACTGTGAAACAATGACTTAGAGATCTCGCTGACATTCAAGAGTTAAATTAATGGGAATTTGGGGTATTTTTCTTGTCCCCAATGTCAGGCTACCATAATAGCCAATTTTAAAATGGGAGAGTATGAAAAATGAATGCCACAGGCACTGGTTAAAATACAGATCTGTGGTATGTAATTTTATAAGCATCCTCTTTAAAACGTCTGATTATGGAAACAGTTGGCTCACCCCTGAATTGATCCACTTAGTCTGTGCATATGACCCTGTGAAATTAACTCTTTAAGGATCAGATGGGCAGGCAATGTGTTGCACACCCCCTCTTGCCCCTAGAACGTTAAAATGTTTTCAGTGATTAAAAGAGCAATAAACTTATTTTTTTAAAATATATATTGTAGGGCTTTTGCTGTTGAGTAAAATAAGGGTGCTCCCACTGCAGAGAGATGCATATTTCCAGAGTTATTACAGTTTAAACCCATTTTTTTACATTAGCAGTGCCCTCTAGTGGTCAAATTCCAATTAGTTTTTCTGTTACATTCTAATGGAGAGGAAAGTCAGTGACTTACAGTTCTCCATAGAATGTGACAGAAACTGTCGTCACTTCCTGTCCATTAGAAAAATAAGGAAGTAAACGCACAGTAAATTCACTTCCTGGTTATTTGAACTGTCATAAATGTTGACTAAAACAGTTGATATCAGTGACAGTGCCCTTGTTTTACTCAGCAGGGAAAAAAGGTTTACTGCTCCTTTAAAGAGCAGAAGCCTTACCAAGACGTACAGTCGGGACTTTACAGTGAAGCATGACTAGAATTTAGAGGAACACTGCAAGCAATCTGGCAGAAAAGTAGTTAATACTTTTGTTGCCTTTTTTCCTGAAACCAGGGTGTAAGTTTGAGAAGCGAGCCCTTTAAAGGGGATGTTTACCCCCTTCACAACTTTGGCTAAATCGTTTCATTATCAATAATAAATAACGGAAATGTTATATATATATATATATATATATATATATATATATATATATATATATATATATTTTTTTTTTTTTTTAAATCCGATTGTTTGCAGAAATTCTAAGATTAAATGTACCTCTGTATCTACTTCCGGCAGACAGTGCTGACCGGATCTGTACCGTAGTCTCAGCTTCTATCCAGCCTCCTCCGATGACAGAGGCTGTCTGTCTCTAAGCTGGAGCACTCTCATTGGCAGAGATCTATTTCTGGCCAATGAGAGTGCTCCAGCGTAGAGACAGACAGCCTCTATCATCAGAGGAGGCTGGATAGAAGCTGAGACTACGGTACAGATCTGATCAGCACTGTCTGCTGGAAGTAGGTACAGAGGTACATTTAATCTTAGAATTTCTGCAAACAGGCGGATTTAAAAAAAAAAAAAAAAAATTTCCGTTATTTATTATTGATAATGAAACGATTTAGCCAAAGTTGTGAAGGGGGTAAACATCCCCTTTAACTTAAATAGCTATAAGGTCAAAAGGGGAAGGTCTATAACCCTTTGATTGCCAGAGGGGTATGCAACGTATTGCTTTGCAATGTGTTGCATACCCCTCTGGCACTCAAAAGTTTAAACAAGAAAAACAGAAGGGAAACTATCCAAACTGAAGTGAAACTAAACTTTAGATACTGACTCTGAGGTTAAATGGTTCCTCTTTATATTTTGCATACATTTACTCAGATAATTAACCCCTTAAAGCCCGTGTGTAGGCCGGCACTTTTTTTTTTTGCATGATCATGTTTAGGGCGTACAGCTGCATGTGAACCCTGAAATCCATGACGTGCCAGGATCGTCATGGGTCCTTATGGCAAATTCACCCATGATGGTCCTGATACGTCATGGGTCCTTAAGCGGTTAATAATATGCTATGTTTCCTAGGTTTAACCCTTTCAGTGCCAGAGGGATATCCAACCCGCTGGTGCTCAAAGGCTTAAAGAAGATGATGTACTAAGGCCCGTATGTTCAAACGAAAAGTGGAGACATTCAGGGGCAACCCATTTGCACTATATGGGAGAACGAAAAATTCCCATTAATTTAAGTGGTTATTTTAACCCCTTGGATGCTAGGGCGATCTCCAATGCATTGTGAAGGGGTTAAAATCCCCATTTAAATCAATGGAAATTTGGGGAATTTTTAGTGCTCCCCTATAGTAAAGTTAATATGCCCCAGATCACCTCCACTTTTCTTTTCAATGGAGGCTGTGGATCAATTCTGGATCAAACCAACTGCACTATGAAGGACACAAAAATATCCCATTCATTGTAAGTGGGTATTTTAACCCTTCAAATGCTAGAGAGGTCTCCAACACATTGTGAAGCAATGATGCATTGGAGATCTCTTTAGCATCCAATGGGTTAAAAGCCTAGTTTAAAAGCAGTGGCAGCTTTTATTTCTCCCCTGTGGTCCAGTTGGTTTTCCCTTGAATAACTCATACTCTTCTTAGTACATCATCTTCAGTGAGTGCATGTTTCTGGCTAAACTTGCTGTCTGTATCTGTCTTGACAACATAATGGGGGAAATGCACTAAGGTGTGATAAACAGGTGATAAAAGCAGATATAACTTCACCAGTGATATCACTCATCCACTTCCTATGTTACACTTTGGAGCCAGTGCACTAAGATAGTCCGTCTCCACCAGTGTGCCACGGACATCCACTTAGTGTTCCCCATTTAATCTATAAGGCTTTGACAAAAATGTGAATGCAGAGTTACAACTGTATATTTATGGCAATTACTATGCACAATATGTTTATTTTAGTTGTGAGATCTAAGAATAACTGTATATTTATGTATTTGTAACCTTCATTACACCCTTGACAATTGATGTAAAATGTTAGGTGTGACCCAAAATTGCAGGCTGCATTATAAGCTTGAGAACCACTGCACTAAGCAGAGGTGTAACTATAAGCCACCGGGCCCTGGTGCAAGAATTACCATGGCCCCCCCTCAACCACATTGGCCCCACCATTGGCCATCTCCACTGGCCACCTCCACATTGTCCCCAATCTCCATTTCCACATTTCCCCCAAATCTCCACATTGCTACCACTTTGCCCCATCTCCACATTGCCACCACATTGCCCCCATCTCCACATTGCCACCACACTGCCCATCTCCTACCTCCCTGGTGGTCCAGTGGCATGGCAGGAGAGGTCTGTGCCTCCTTCCACACAGACCTCTATGGAGCTCCCGCACGGTCCTCTCATAATGCAGAGCGCTGGGAGATGATGTCATCTCCCAGAGCTCTGCATTCAGGGGCGGATTGTAGGGGAACACCAGCCCGGGCTCCCCCCCCCTCTGGTGCGCACTGAAAGAACTGCAAGACAACTAACGCTGCCCGTTTCTCTCCCCCTCCGATCCACTTTGTCTTGAGTGCAGAATCTCTCTCTCTCTCCCCCTCCGGTGTGCACTGAAGGAATTGTAAATAAATTACAAGTGCTGTACAGCGCTGGCCATCTCTCTTCTCCACTAACTTCCTTTCATTCTGCACTCAAGACAAAGTGAAGTGGAGGGGGAGAGAGAAGGCCAGCGCTGTACAGCACTTGTAATTTATCTGCAATTCTTTCAGTGCGCACCGGAGGGGGAGAGAGAGAGTCTGCACTCAAGACAAAGTGGCTCGCGACTTAAAAGTAAGCCAATATAGCGGCCCACCGGGGGATGCCCGATCCCCCGATAGGACAATCCGCCCATGTCTGCATTACTAGAGTGTCGAGGGAGATCAGCTAGAAGAATGTTACGGGCGCCAGGCGGTGGGGTCACAGAGGGAGGCCAGGCTCCCGGAGTCATGGGCCCGGTCGCAGGTGCGACCCCTACTGTTATGCCACTGCCACTAAGATCTCTCAAGTTGAAGAGATCTTAATTAATTGGCTCCATAGAACAACATAGGAAGTGGAGAAGTGATATCACTAGAGAACTTATTTCTACATTACCACCTTTTCATCACACGTTAGTGAATAACCCCTATGGGAGAGAAACTAGACATAGCTAAGACTGTCTAGAAAAAAAATTTAAGAAATATAGATGCAAACCACATTTCACCACTACTGTACCTTAAAATAACCATTAAAAACAGACATATTTAGCATTTATATTCAGGATTGTTTTTTTAAATGGTTACAACATCACAACTGATATCTTAAAGAGCAAACATTCACGTCTTGTGTTAACCCTTTGCATGCCAGAGAGGTATGCAACTCATTGCGGACCCCTCTGGAACTCAAAGGGTTTAGGATGCCCTCTCAACATTATAAATATAGCTTTGGGTGTTTTTAAATAGCATGCATTACAAATGCTTAAACCATATAATAAAAAAAGAACAAATACACAAATAAATAAATAAATATATCAGTAAATTAATAAATAAAGACACAAAAGGCAGCATATGCACAAAATCAAAGAGGAGCAATTCTGGGGCAAAATCAAAGCCACAGTAGAGAACGAATGACCCTTCTACCCATTGATTTAAAGGGGAAATGCCACTTAAAAATTAACCAGACATGTTAAAAAGAACTGAAACTGTAAGTTGTACTAGCTATTTGTTGGAAATATAAATTGTGTTTGAGAAATTGACTTTTATTTTTTGGTGGCACAGTCTGGCATTTTATACTAATCATTTTTTGTGCTGGGCCAATATTAACATACACCCTGGGATACCAATGAATCTAGGCAGTGCCCACACATTTGGGGTATTAATAATAGCACAATGAAGCATATGTTTTTTCACTACCAAGCTAATTATCATACTGTAGTGGAAATTGACATGCCACACTGTGCCAACAAAATATAATGGTTTATTTGAATTGCTTATACAAAATATAGACAGATTTTAATTCTCTGCAAAACAAACTAAACTTGAGTGCTAAAGGGGCACCCAACGTATTGTTTTGCAATGCACTGGATACCCCTCTGACATTCAGAGGGTTAAGGTGACAGGTCAATTTTAGCCCTTTAAGGACCAACATAGAGAAATACATTGTGAAGCAATGTGTTGTACATCCCCTCTGGCCCTTAAAAGTTTAAATGGCAATCAAGCGGTTAAAAGCCCCATTTAAATCAATGAGGATCTGGAGAATTCATATTTGTCCCTTGTAAAGCCATTGGTTTGCCCCAGATTTGCCCCTCTTTGCTTTTGTGTATATGGCCCAAATGTAAACAGAATTTAGTATTCAAGGGAACATTGTTTAACTGATGATTTCACATAGCTGGTAACAAAAGATCCTTTGTTTAAGGCATTCACTTTCTTTCAGTCTTTGTCCTCCTCAAGTTCTCTTGCTTTGAGAATAAGTGATTACTATGAAGAGTGGAGATGTTGCATCCAACATTGTTCCACAGACGGTGTCATTTGCTGGACCAGGACTGTTGGCTTCCAGTTTTCTGAGGAACCAAATGCTTTGGACTTTTTGTGATTGGACAGATTTTTGACTAGATCCTGGAACTTGACATGAGATTGCCTAATGCAATTCTGTAGTACTATGGGGAGAAGCAGCATGGGTACTCGTCTCCGCTGATTTCACTTATAAGAAACTGGAGGTCAGAGAGCAACATATTCTATCTTTCCTGTACTTCAAATTTGTAGCACCTTCTACTTGGAATAGCTAATGCCTCTAGTGAGTGTGAGATGTACCCATTTAGTTTTTTTTGTTTTTTTGTTTTGTTTTTTTTAGTTCTTGTTCCTAATTATCAAGTGATTTATAAAAATAGAAATAATCAATAATTTACTCTGGGTTCCATCTTAAGAGGTTTTTCTCGTTGTCCTCTGAGAACATGTTGGAGAAGTCAGGTCTCAACAAGCCCTATGCATGTAGTTGATTTAAAGTCAAACATGAAATACAAAATAAATTGTTGTTTTTTTGCAATGTGTTTAGCAAACTCTGAGGGAAAAAAGAAAGCATTCCACTTTGCGTATGGCACAAAGAGCACAACAACAAGGGCATATTCAGTAGAGATTCAGACTAAAATGACCAGGTGTGATACAAACTGTACAAGCATGTCATTGTCGTTGTTATTGATGTTGTTTATTAAAAAAGGAAACTTAGCAGTTCTCTTAATTTAAAGCCTAGTTTGGGCTTCTGGTATATATATTTCAATGCTGTCTGCACGCTCACTTGCTGAATTCTGCCGAAATGATGCTGCTCTCTTTGCAGCCATTAGTCGTCTTCTGGCTTCTTGTCTTTGTCGGTCAGGTAGATCAAGAGACTTTTCTCGTGTGACAGGGAATTTACCCCTGGAAGGTTTCTTTGGTATTGGAGGTGGGGGTTTCTTGTCATCCTAAAACAATATATATAACATAGCAGTGTCAGTGACATAAACTCTCCATAGACAGCAATAAAACCAGTGACACCATAATTTAGAACTGTCACCAAAAACAGTTGCATTGATTATCATACAAAAAGTGTGATTTTTGCACTGTAATAACTATTGAGGAAGTCAGCTCCCAGTAATGGGAGCAACCCTGATTTTTAGACGTTTTTTTTATCCAATGAATTTAGGCTTAAATTATTTTTTTTCTCAACAGCCCCAATATATAATCAACAAGCAAGACACTGAAGTGCCATTAGAACATCCCATGGCCACAACCCCACTCCTCACATGACCCTACCACTAGTCCCTTCCACTATTTCCTGGCACAAGGACAAGCAGGGACAAAAACTAACATTAACCCATTGGTTTCAAGAGCGATCACCAATGCATTGCTTGACAATGTGTTGAAGATCTCTGTAGCATCCAAGGAGCTAAATAATGGCCTGTAAAGGAGAACTAAAATGGTACAGGGGCACTGAAAATGCATTGGCCACATCCACAGTTCAGAATGTGCGTGTGGCTAGCACGGCTGAGGTGCCCCTCAAAATTTGAAGCTCTAGGCATTTGCCTACTCTGCCTATTGGGAAATCTGGCCCTGCCTTTATTGAAAAGCATTTGCCTGCTTCTGCTGTCATGAAAACAAAGTAGGAACACAGTGTATGAGGCTGTCATGTAGATGAATTATGGGTCTCAGATATCATTCTGTCTTTGGTGTGCAGGATTTTAACCTGCTCTTTTGCAAACTCTTATTTGTCCCTAGGAATGTATATGCTAAGGATAATAGGTTTATTTTCAAGCAGCCTTTTTAAGCACAGTGGAGGGAAGTGGGATAGAACAGTTTAACCCCTTGGACAACAAAGTTGTCTTTAACACATTGTTTCATACTGAAGATGTCTTTAGCATCTAAGGGGTTAAAGAGGAGTAAGTATTTACATAGTAACATAGTAAATTAGGTTGAGAAAAGATACAAGTCCATCAAGTTCAACCCAGAGATATGAGAGTTATATAAGGGTTTTCTAATGCCAAATAAGTTAGTCTTTATCAGACCTTCCTATTTTGTGTACTAATACACAGTATAACTCTGTATGTTCCCTTTTGAAAGAAATGTGTCTAATCCTCTCTTAAATGTATCCATTGTATCTACCATCATCGCATCCTTTGGCAAAGAATTCCACAATTTAACAGACCTTACTGTAAAAAACCCCATCCTCTGCTGAAGTTGAAACCTCCTTTAATCTCAAGGGGTGGCCCCTGGTTATTTGATCAGGCCTTGGAATGAACAGCTCACCAGAGAGAACCACTTTCTTTTACATTGGCACATTCCAATTAGCTCTTTGAGTGCCAGCGGGGAAATCAAAGGGTTGAAAGGTACGCAAACTGAAATATGTTTATTATACTAGTACTCACCTTCTTTTCAGGTGATTCCATTGTTTTCCATTCATTGGCTTTTAACTGATGTAATTTATCAAACTTCATGCTCACATCTTCAATAGATAGCTGCAGCAGGTCCCAGAATCCTGCAAGATCTTGTGATGTTGGTCTGGGCATGGCACTTGGATCCTGATAATTGTACAAACAAAATATTCCTTTTTATCACCAAAATGCAGGTAAGTTATATATGGCAATAACATAATACAATACATTCTGCAAAATAAGTGGAAGGTATAAAACAAACAGTGTTTTTTATGGTTGTAGTAATCCACTGAAGATATAGATAAATAGGTTTAAAAGGGAAATGTAACTACAGGAATAAGATATTCTCAATCAGAAAGTTTCTGCCGATGTCCCATGTGATCAAAACTCAGTCTTCAGTGAGATCAGGAAATAGAGGGAATTACTGAGACTGCGCAAAAAAATATCCAAAATGATTACAGACATAAGGAAAATCCAGTCTATCTTATCTTAGTGAACTGGCAGGTTAGGTTTCATGAATATCCCTATTTGAGTACAGGTAAATAACAATGACGGATTAACCTGTGATGAAGCAGGAATGTCCTGAAAATCAGACCTATACTAATATTGATAAACACTGCCTTAATCCATCTCCCCATGCCCTCCTTCCCAGGTCTATTAGTGGCACCTAAGGGCATATCTGGGAACCACCATGAAATTAAATAAGAGGCAACACCTCCTAGTAATATTAAGTGGATGTGTCACCTATTTATAACATAGCCTAAATAATTAGGCTACATATCGAATACTTCTAAAACGTTTTTAATTTTATTTTTTAGTTTTATTTGTTGTAAATTTAACTTAGAAAGTCTGTCCCCCAGCTACTTCCACATAGACTGCGGTTACCTGCTCTGTAACCGCGGTCCGTAGCTCTTCCTCTGCTCTCCTCCGTCCTCCGATGAGAGGCTTCTGTCTGTAAGCTGGAGTGGTCTCATTGGCTAGATATCGATCTCTGCCAATGAGACCACTCAAGCTTAAACACAGAAGCCACTGTCATCAGAGGACGGAGGAGAGCAGAGGCAGAGCGACGGACTGTGGTTACAGAGCAGGAAATCGCAGACTATGCGTAAGTAGCTGGGGGATAGACTTTCTAAGTTAAATTTACAACAAATAAAACGTAAAAAAAAATGAATAACTTTTTTGAAGTATTCGATATGTAGCCTAACTATTTAGGCTATGTTATAAATAGGTGACACATGCACTTTAAAAGTATAATTTCTTCATTCAATTTAAATCCCCTGGAAGACAGATGTGTTGAAAAAGTTTATAGCATCAGTGGGGATAAGAGACACAAACAAGCTATAACAAAAATATATTAATTGAATAAAGGTAATAGAACTGTTCTGGGAAAAAATATTTATGAATGTGAGTAAAAATATGGTAATCAGATCTCCACTTTAATGCTTGGCTCTTAACCATTTGAGTGGCAGAGAGAAAGGCAAAGCATTGGATCCCTCTCTGGCACGCAAAGGGTTAAAAAATGTCATTCTATAGGACTACACTAAGAGCATTATAACACTGCAGTATGTGTTTTTCATAATCTCCCTGCAATAAATGGAGATTTGGTCACGTAAAATAAATAATTTCTTTTAAAGACATTTAAACATATTTGTTAATAGTTTGATTTAAAAAATGTATGTAAAAATAAATAACACCCCCTGATAATATTCTAAATGATGGGTATAACACAAAAGTATCTAGGCACAAACTATTTAATTATATATATTAATATAAATTGCTTATTTCATTTTAATCAGAAAATAAGATTACAAAACACAAACTACAATTATTCAACCACACATATGTGTTCTAAAAACAGCAATGATGTTCACATTGCCTTATTGTAATGCAGATGATAGACTTCCATTACCTACAGATTCCAGAATACAAACTGACTAACATTAGCAGGGCTGATCATGGTAGGTCAAGGCAAGGCACTGTTACATACCACCATCAGAACAATACACCATTACATACCAATAATAAATATTCCGGCGCCTATAAATAATGTATCTTAAAAATAATATATAGGAGGCTGGAACATGGAGAGAGGAAAACAAACAATGAACATTACAACGTCATAGTACTACCACACACAAAATAGTGTAACAAGAAACGCGTGTAAATCGTTACCAACCTTAAATAAAGGAAGAGGTCCCAACAACACACTTCTCCCAAGAAACTAACACTGTGATTGAATCCCAAAATTCAAAAAGAAGTATTGTAGTCACAAAAAACAAAAATACTATTACAGATGACGTATAAACAAACACGTTCAAGGATCTATAATGCTATAAAACGTGATCTATAATGTGACGTTCACCTTACCTAACCCAATATATAGTATTCGAATATTACCAAAAACCCTGCACTATGTATTAATGCACCATCAGGAAAGGAACGGAGAACGTCAATCCATAAAGCTAAGCACACAATAAGCACTAATTCAATACCATCAGATGCAACCGAGTCTCACCTCACACGAAACACTAGCCGCGACCGTGTCTCACCCGATATGAAACACCAGCTGCATCAAAATAAAACTCAACATTAAAAGAAGCAATGTGTAAATAATATAGCTTAAATAAGCAAAAACATATTTATTTGAGAATAATATAAAAATAATATATAAAAAATATATATTATGGGGAATACATTCCCCAAAACTAGGGAAACTCAAATAATAGTCCTATATAAAAATAATAATAACGATGGTGCACATAAAAAAGATCTTCTTTAAATCACTGAAGCTCCAACACATATATATGCTGAAACTCCAACATGTGTATATTAAGGAACAACTTTGGGCATTGATACTGAAGACGATATCAAGCGGTTAAGAAGTATAACAATGTTTCCAGTATACAAACAAGCCAAGACTTAAAGGCAAGTGCAGACGGTATCACACGATCAAAAAGTATACCAATGCTTGTAAGACAAGCCGAGACTTAAAGACAAGTGGAATGGAGTATACAATCTCCAATGATGTTCTTCTCCTCCTATAAACGATAAACAGTCCCCTTTAAACAAAATATCACTTACCACCGCCGTCTTCACTTGATATTTTGGTATACTTTTTGATCGTGTAATATTCGAATACCATATATTGGGTTAGGTAAGGGGAACGTCACATTATAGATCACGTTTTATAGCATTATAGATCCTTGAATGTGTTTGTTTATACGTCATCTGTAATAGTGTTTTTGCTTTACTTCTTTTTGAATTTTGGGATTCAATCACAGTGTTAGTGTCTTGGGAGACGTGTGTTGTTGGGACCTTTTCCTTCATTTAAGGTTGGTAACAATTTACACACGTTTCTTGTTACACTATTTTGTGTGTGGTAGTACTATGACTTTGTAATGTTCATTGTTTGTTTTCCTCTCTCCATGTTCCAGCCTCCTATATATTATTTTTAAGATATATTATTTATAGGCGCCGGATTATTTATTATTAGTTTATTTTTTCTTTATAACACTTTGGGTGGTAGGGTTAGTTTTTTATTCTGTTGCTGCCTATATATTTTGATATTATTTGGTATTTTCGTTGGTAGTATTTGCAATTAATTTAAGTTAATTTTTCACTACACCTGGAGTGTTGCGCAGTTTACCTTTTTTTGTGATACCATTACATACCACCAGCAAGGCAGTGCACCATACCATGCCACCATCAGAACAACATACCATTATGTGATACTATCACAGAAATAAACCATTAATTACCAGAAGCAAGGCAATACACCATTATGTGACACAGTCAGAGAAATACATAATTATATACCACCAACAAGGCAAAAAACCATTACATACCACCAGCAAGGCATTGCACCATAACATACCACCAGCAAGGCAGTGAACCATTACATACCAAAATCAGAACAATATACCATTATATGATACTATCAGAGAAGTACTTTACCCTTGAAAAACACTAAGGGGGAGATTCAGTAAGTGGTGACAAAGAGGTGATAAAGTGGAAATGACTTCTCCAGTGTATCACTTCTTCTGTTCTTTTGTTATTCTATGGAGCCAATGCACTAAGTTTTCTTCAGCTTTGGAGATCTTATTGCATAGGCTTCATAGAATAACATAGGAACTAGAGAAGTAATACCACTGGAGAAGTCATCTCCACTTTATCACTACTTTATCACCGCTTAGTGAATCTCCCCCTAAGAGTTATAATGGAATACCAAATAGCTGCTGGGGATGTGGTAAAGGGCAGGATCCAGGTCCCATATCTAGTGGACAAATCCTATGATTGTCCCCTTTGGAATAAATGCCTCTTAGAAATAAGCTCATTTATGATTATCATTACATTTCCCCTACTTATCCTTTAAACATTTGAGAATACTTTGTTTACTGCCATAAACTGTGAATCCACTAGATGGCAGTATCTGCACACGTCTCTAGCCCAAACAAAGATTAAGAACTTGTGTTAATCAAAATTACATGTTATATCAGAAACTGTAAAACATAGATAGAAATGTTAATTCAAGTCTTCCTAACTGAAGTAAAAAACATGCAAACAATGAAAACAAAGGTCCAAAAGTATATGTCAACAAATATGGATAATTGCATCTACCATAGGGACCAAAAAGGTTCTAATTATGTTTCAGTGACAATATTTTTGTCTTAGGGGGCTCAAAAAAATGATGAGCACCCGGGCCCTCCAATGACTAGTTACACCATTGGAAGATTGCATATTTCTTACAGAGCTGCTGCTTGTGCAGGGCAGAAAGAATTTAAAGTCCCAGCCCACCCCTTCACACCACTGGTAAGTGGAGGTTTATTGTTATGAGGTGATAGTGTTTCTTTAAGGGTGCCTCTTACCTCCTCTTGGGCAAGGTCTGGGGCAGTTTTCATCAGTAATACAATTTAGTGAAATTCTTGAATAAACTTAACTGAGTTTTCCCGAAGTGAATTCACAGGAGGAGACAAAGGGCCTCATATTGAAAGCAACATATGAACAATTCCAGAGTTTACCTTTGGGGTCAAATACAAAATCCCATGAAACCCATTCATTTAATTGTTTTTTGTGCCAGAGAAGCATCCAAAGCATCTCTGGCATTCAAAGAGTAAAGTCTGCATGCAATGCACTTTGACAAATTTCCATTTGTCCTGAGTGCACTTGCTTCTGGAACAGGGATAGTGAACCCTAGTATCAAACACCACCAACAATGCATTTTTTCAGGATATCCCAGGTGGAAGAATCAGTGGCTCAGGCCTTTCTGTAATCAACCAGGGATAGCATGAAAACATGCACTGCTGGTAGTTCTCTAGGATCAGCTTAAGGCCCTTTGGTAGACTGACCAGACCTCACCTTTAACTGGGTATGTATATGAAAAATGGATACTGCAGGGCTGCTTTATTTCAGTACAGCCCTGAAATATGCAAATTTACTATGTGACCCCAGTTAAAGGGATAGTAATGTTTCATAATAAAAGCAGCTCTAATGAATCATCATAGTATTTGGACTTTGGAGAGTGTTATTTCAATTCTGTCAGAGTTGTAGTTCAAGAGTAATTCAGTGACAAAGTATCCCCCTCCCGCCCCTTTTACTGATGTAACACTGCTCAGCCAGATCAGAAGGGAGGTGCCCAGGTAGATTGCAGAGAGGGACAATCTTCAATTAAGATAAGGGAAAAACCTGAAAAACTTGTCAAGGGGGGAAGGGCTCTCATTGTTCTCATAGGAAGAAGATTGTCCCCTGCTGTTATCTGTCTAGTCTATGGACTGCATTCCACATCTGAGAAGAGATTGCTTACACTAGGTAAAAGGGGCGGGAGGGGAAACTTTGCTTGTTAATATCTCTCAAACCATAAAGGTTTGCGAGTTAAGACTTATATCGTTCTTCATGTTTTTTTAATGCCTACAAAATAAAATAAAGATGAAACGAAGTATTACTATCCCTTTAAAGGGATAGCAATGCTTTGATTAAACTGCAGCTCCGAGTCTTCTTTATATATTTTTAAACACATAGCGCTCTATTTAGTTACTTACAATGTTGTAGGTCAAACGCTATTCCTGCAGAAAGGTTCCTCCTTCTGCCCCTTCTGGCCACCTCCCCTAAGATCTTGAATCGTGGGTCGTGGGACAGGACGGATGCAGCGAGGGACAATCTTCACTCAGTAAGGATAAGGAAAACCCTGCCCCCCTTGAAGAAAGAGGGCAAGATTTTCCTTTGCTTACTGAAGATTGTCCCTCGCCTCTCTCCATCTGGACCAGACAGAGGCAGCGTAATACAGCCAAAAGGTGTGGGAAGGGGATCCTTTCTGCAGGAATAGTGTTTGAACTACAACATTGTAAGTAAATAAATATAGTGCTATGGGTTTAAAAATATATAAAGAAGACTCGGAGCTGCAGTTTAATTGAAGTATTACTATCCCTTTAAAGGTGAGGTCTAGTCAGCCTAATTAAGGGGCCTGTGGAGTAACAACTGTACCATAGGGTAGGCTGACCAGACCTCACCTTTAACCGGGGGCTCATAGGAAATAGGCATATTTCAGGACTGCACTGAAATCAAAGCAGCCCTGCAGTTTGCATTTTTCATAACGTTATTAATTTCTTTGTATGTAATGTTATATTTTATAATAAATAATGATTCATGTGTACCACCTCTTTATGCACTAACAGTTTTACTCTCATTCTCTTCTCTATTATAACTTAGCATTAATGTCCTATACATATTTATACCCTTTTATATACTCATCCACCAAATGCACAGGATACTGTTTATTTAAAAGACAATAGTTGATGCTCCCTTGTGCACTATTGGTTGGGTTATTAATGCATATTTTCTAAAGGGGCACCTGTGAAACCACATATTTTATATATAATTATGTATTTTACTTAGCTGATTTAATTTTTACTGTTACATATTTTGCACTGCTAGCTTTTTGTGGTTCCATTCTTCCACTGATGAGGGACCCCATCATGTGGTAAGAGCTATTTATTTTGTTGTGATTTAAAGTTATCACACTGTGTGTTATCATAGACCAGTTTTCCAGGGAGCTGAGACAGTTGTGGCTGCGTAGACAGCACAGTGTGTTAATACAATATTCATGTGTGTTTTTTTACTTGAGCCCTTTTTCTCTCTATCCATGCAGGGCATCATGCTCCCTATGGTTGGAGACATTGATTGGTTATATTGTAAGAGTGTCTGGTATTTTGGGGTGGAGAAAGCAGGATGGTGTTCTTCAAAGCCGATTGTCCTGAACAGTAGATGTGAAGACATATAGGGGCCACAGAGTGAATATCCTTCATATGGAAGACTCATTTGTGATTATGACCATCTCCTCTTGTAAGTATAAGTCCTTCTGTCAAGATTTAGTGCTTGAATTGGTTCAGATTAAGTGCCTTCCTTCTGCTTGAATTGGTTCAGGTTATGTGGCATCGTTCTGTTTCGCTTATCTTCGTACACCCTGAATGCTAGCGAAGTCTCAGTTTTCACTTGTCACCTATGTTGCATCTGGTTACTTGGCTTTCTCCAGAATTTCTCTTTTCTTTTATGCATTGGGCCCATAGTTTGGATAGATGACTGGACTTCTCCATTCAGTTCTTCTATGATGCTTATCTGCATGGACCTACATTCACCAGTTAACCCTTTGGGAGCCAGAAAGGTATCCAAAACATTGCAATGCAATGTGTTGGATACCTCACTGGCTCAAAGGGTTAATATCTTTGCTGGCAGGAGGGGTGTGTTTGATGGCTGGATCATGCTTGCATCAGCCATATATGATTAGCTCCCACCCACCTGTGTCAGCAAAGGTCAGCATTGAGAATGAGTAGGGTTGCCACCCAGTCGGTATTTTACTGGAAGGCCGGTAAAAAATTGGCTTCTTTCCAATGTTAAGTCTATGGAGGGAATGCCTTGGCCGGTATTTTTTTTAAACAAAAGGTGGCAACTCTAAGAATGAGTGAGCCCTGAGCATTGCAACCTTCAATGTTGAGTGTGTGAACAATCTGCATAGTGTCTCTGCAGACCTGCATCTTCTGTGCTCCCTGCATTCTGTTTTGAATGCAGTCAAGGACCTGTATGCCATGTTGATGTAGGGCAGCAGTCACCCATATAAACAGCCAAACCCAGATACCAATGTTATGCTCAGGACAGGTGGGCTGATATTAGTCATGTGAACGTAGCTAATGATCTCAAAGCCTACAGCTTTGCAATGTGTTGCACATTCCTCTGATCCTTACAGGGTTTAGCTATCTCTGCTTGAGTACAGGTGGGTCAATTAAAATGACTTGAGTCCCAGATTGTGCTATTGGTAGCTCATGAAGAACAGGGTTTGCTGCTCTGTACTACATTAACTCTTAAACAGAATTAATACCTTATTAATGACAATGTAAAGGTTATAATGTGGTCCAAAGACTGGGGAATGAATTAAACTTAATGAACACCGATATTTTTCTTTTTACTACTGTAAATAGTACAAAATATACAAAAGACATGTTCTCTATAAAAAGACATTCACATGGGAGATTGAATTATGGCAACTCCACCTTCACTCACAGTTGCCTGAAAGTAGCCCGCATTGCACTCTGCTGAGCTGTTAACATCAATGAATATATTGACCAACAGTTACCTGAAGTTTCAACAGGTTGCAACTTCCCTATGACTAGTGGTGGTCTCCATATAGTTGCAGTAATGAAGGTCTCTATGGTGGTCTATATGGTCACCATGCAGCCTCTTAAGACAAGGAACTGAATTATTGAGATTCTCATTTCAGTTATCAAATAATTGTCTGGCTCATGTGAGAGTTAGCCAATCGTATGTGACCTTCATCAATGTGGGCTGATTCCTTCCTCCTCAGTTCACACTCCCCCCACCCTATGTAACAGAGTAGAGACACAGCCAATTTGAAAATGTTATTGACGCTGCTGCATTCAAATAGCCTGTGTAGCTGTTTGATTACAAAATAGGCTACCTTATCAGTACTTCTAGTTTTGTTTATAATCTTCAAGGATATAATTACCTCTTGGAGCTTAAATTTTATATTGTATTTCAATATTTATAATCAGATAAAAATAATTTACTTTCATATTGTGCTGCCAGAGAGAAGTAGAACTATCTAGGGAATTCTGATGACCTAGTAAATCTTTACCTCAATTGTTTACTAGTTATTTTTAAGCCTCCAAGCCATAAAAAGATAAGAGAAACAATGAATTTTAAATTGTTTTTCTAAAGATATTTAAACAAGAAATGGAAAGAAAAACATTGATCTTAAACTTAGGAATGCAGTCTGGTTACCAACATATGGCTAAAAATATCTGTATTAACAGCATAACAAATTCAGCAATATATTCAGTTTAGCTTTATTTGTGTTTATATTTTTAAATAAGAACTTACCAGATTCTGCTGACAAAGCCAGTAAAATTGCTGAAATTTCTGAGACATCAGAAGCTGAGCACTTCCAACCGCGCTCCGGATCTTACCTAGATCTGACAAGAAAAATGATACTTTAGGGCCAGTTCAGAAATAAATGCAAAAACTGAAAAGACAGATAACAATTTTTTTTAAATTAAACTCTTAAAGGGTTAGTAATTCCCAAAATAAAGTCAATGGTATATGTTAGATTGTACAAAAATAACATATTTGGAAAAAGTCCTATCTCTCAAACCTTTAGGGTTTGAGAGATATCCTCCATTAAAGTTCCCCTCTCCCTACCCTTCTCCTGACATCAGTTGTAAGCTGACAGCATGAGTTCCTGGTCCAGGGAGCAACAGGCAGCTCTTCAGCAGAGCCGCAATTGTGCAATTTAAAAAAATACTTCTTTGGAATGGTCTACAAAGTGTGCCTGGTTAGACAGTTCCAAAGAAGTATTTCTTTTAAAATCTTGTTATTGCTGCTCTGCTGAAGAGCCTCCTCGTGTCGGCCGACACAGATCTCCTTCTGTCAGCTTTACAGCTGACATCAGGAGAAGGGGATCTTTAGTGGAGGATATCTCTCAAATCATAAAGGTTTGAGAGAGAGGACTTTTTCCTTTCCTTTAATTAGGCAGGAACAATTCTAGAATTATATGCAGGGGGTTGAGTTAGCCAACCAGCTCCAGTAAGATTTGAGACACTAACTACTGACTAGATAGTAGAAGGGAAAGAAAACTCTTGTGAGCATGACCCCGAAGGACCCCCACAGGGTGGGAGAATAGTAACCTGTATGAACTAAAAGAAAAGGATTTAACAGGTAAGACTAAAATCCTCTTTTCTCTGTCGTCCAATACAGGTTACTGGTAGCTTTGGGATGTCCAACCATTGAGTTTCCCAGAGGCGGGAAGTAAGGCAAGGACCAGGCGCAAGGCCCCCAAAGTCACCAGAGCAGATATGAACCATCAGATCAGAGATAGCCCAACAAAACAATGAAGTGTCAGCGGACACTGAACAGGGGTAACAACACCCCAAAACTGTTGCACAACACACTGAACTAGAGCCAACAGGGCTCAAAAGTGAAGGAAGCACCAAGAACTGAAGAAGATCCTAGACAGGCAAGACTGCCTCCAGGATCTTCCTCCCAAAGCATGTGTCAGCTGATGCCAGTACATCAACACGGTAGTGCTTTGAAAAGGTGTGCACAGACGATCAAGTGGCAGCCTTGCACAACTGATTAGCAGAGGCCTGATTCTTGAAAGGCCAAGAAGCCCCAATAGATCTAGTAGAATGAGCCGTGACCCGAAAGGGAACAGGCTTCTTCCTGAGCTCATAATCCTTACGAATAGTGGACTTAATCCAGTATTCAATAGTCACTTTGAATGAAGGTATTCCTGCCCTGGGACCCTCAGGAATAACGAACAGCGTGTCAGATTGCCTGATAGACTCAGTGCGATGGACATAAAACTTGAGACAATGCAACACATCTAACAAGTGGAGATTCCTCTCCTTGTTAGAGGTAGGGTCAAGGCAGAAAGAAGGCACCACAATCTCCTGATTGATGTGGAACTCCAAAACCACCTTCGGAAGAAACTCCTGAGAAGTGCGAAGCACCACCTTGTCCTTGTGAAACATCAAAAAAGGTGGTTTACAGGACAGAGCATGTAACTCCGTGACACGGCGAACGGACATGATTGCCAGGAGAAAGGCCATTTTCCACGTCAACAGGCGCAGAGGAATAATAGCCAATGACTCAAAGGGAGGGCACTGAAGAGCGCCCAAAACCAAGTTAAGATCCCACCTAGGAGTGGGATTCTTAAAGATATGAAGAGTATGAGCAACGCCCTGAAAGAAAATCTTGACATTAGGAAGAATGGCAATGCGCCTCTGAAAGAAAACAGAGAGAGCAGAAATCTGAACCTTAAGGGAACTCAAACGGAGGTCCTTGTCCACACCGTCCTGCAAAAAGGCCAGGACCGTAGGCAGATCAAATTCCTGAGACAGGTCCCAGTCAGCACACTAAGAAACGTTGACCAGACATGATGGCAGGCCTTAGAAGAAACAGGTTTGCGGGTACTGAGCATAGTAGCCACCACACCAGAAGAAAAACCTTTCTTCTTCAATATTGAGGATTCAATTTCCAAGCCGTCAAAGCTAGCTGATTAACATCCTCCTTCCACAGGTAACCCTGTAGAAGAAGATCCGGATGGCAAGGGAGCCGGAATGGCTCCACCACTGACAGATCCAGAAGCTCCAGAAACCAAGCCTGTTGAGGCCAGTATGGAGCAATCAGAATGAATGGACAGCGCTCCAGTCTCAATTTCCGCAACACCCTTGGTAACATGGGGAGGGGAGGAAAGATGTAAGCCAGAGGAAATAACCAAGGAATGGACATGGCATCCACCGCTATAGCTAGAGGATCCCTCCAGGGAGAGCAGAACCTCAGAACCTTCCGGTTGTGTCGCCAAGGTCGATGCAAGGAAGACCCCACATCTGAACGATGACGGTGAACACCTCTGGGTGTAGTTCCCACTCGCAGCTGTCCACTGTGTGTCGACTGAGGAAGTCTGCCATGACGTTGTCTACGCCAAGAATGTGCACTGCAGATATGGCAGGAACGTATTCTTCTGCCCAGAACAAAATAGCTTTGACCTCTAACCAAGCGGTGAGACTTCTTATTCCGCCCTGCTTGTTGATGTAAGCCATGGCCATGGCATTGTCGGACTGTACCCGGACTGGGCAGTCTTCCAGCTGAGGTGTCCAATGACGAAGGGCATGAAATATTGCCCGAAGCTCCAACACGTTGATGTGAAGGAGGGATTCCTCCGGAGACCACCGACCCTGAGCACTCAGGCAACCCAGGACCACTCCCCAGCCGGAGAGGCTGGCATCCGTCGTTACAGTGGTCCAGAAGGATACCAGGAAGGACTTGCCCTTCAGCAGATTGGAAAGGTCGAGCCACCACAACAAACTCGGTTCCACATGAAGAGGAAGGGATACTGACGTCTTCAGAAGATCCGACTGACCCTTGCACACCTGGATCACAAACCTCTGGAGTTCCCTGGTCTGAGCAATGGCAAATGGCACCGCTTCTATGGTGGAGATGAATTTTCCCACTAGAGAGGACAGCTTCATGGCTGGAACTGGATCATGAGTCAGAACAGCAGAAACCCTGTGGGCAATCTGATGAGCTACCTCATCTGTGAGGAACACCATGCTCTGCTGAGTGTCAAAGTGAAGGCCCAGGAAGACCAGACGCTGGGATGGGACAAGATCCAACTTGTTCATGTTGATGATCCACTTGTGATGGGTGAGAGCATGAATACAGTCCTGAACCTGCTGATGAAAAAGTTCCACAGAAGGGGCTTTCAGAAGCAGGTCGTCCATGTATGGAGTAACTCTGATGCCATCCCAGTGGATGACGGACACTAAAGCTCCCAGGACACGGTTGAAGACTTGAGGCGCTGTAGTCAGACCAAAGGGAAGAGCTGAAAACTGAAAGTGCCCTTGGTCGCAGGCAAATCTGAGATACTGATGGCTCTCTGGATGAATGACGATGTGTAGATACGCATCCTGAAGATCCAGAGAGGCAAGGAATTCCCCCGGGGACATAGCAGCAATCACCGTTCTTAGGGACTCCTGGTGATAATGAGTCCTGATCACAAAGGAATTGAGATCCTTCAAATCTAAAATGGGACAACAACCGCCGTCCTTCTTTGAGACCACAAAGAGGTTTGAGTAAAAACCCATACCTCTGTCTTGAACTGGAACAGGTTCTAGAACATCCTTGTACAGAAGGGCATAGATAGCGCCATTGAGCAGACGTTGTTTCTCTGCGCCCTGGGGCGTATGAAAGGAAAAAGCGAAAAGGAGGAAGAGAGACGAAAGGGATCCTGTACCCTTCCACCACCACCTGTAAAACCCACGGGTCCACCACTGAATCCTCCCAGACCCTGTGGTAGTGACACAGACGGCCACCCACAGCCGAGTGGGGACCTGGGTTTAGCGAGTCATGCTGAAGAAGACTTGGAAGCCTTAGGCTTGGAGGAGACCTTGGGCTTCCATTGCTGTTTGGGCTTGGAGGAGGCAAGCGGTGCTGAGGGAATTGCCTGGTTCGCCGGACGTGTCTCAGTCTGGAAGGAATGAAAAAAACGATCCTTGAGAAGTGTTTTCTTCCTGGGTACCAAGGGCAGAAGGGTACTTTTAGCCCCTGTGGCCTCACTAATCAGATCCTTGAGATCTGGCCCAAACAAAGAACTACCTTGAAAAGGCAAGGAGAGCAAGGCTTTCTTGGAAGTAGTGTCAGCAGACGAGATCTTGAGCCAAAGAGCCCGTCTGGCAACCACAGACAAGGTGGAAACCCTAGCCACCAAACGGATGGCATCAAATAAGGCAGAAGAAACATAATGCTGGGACTCAGAAATGTTGGCAAGAAGCCGCAACATATCCAAAATAGGAGCACCCTGACGGACAGCCAGGGTGAGCTGTTCAGTCCAGACTGCAATGGCCCGATTAACCCATGCCGCAGCGAACGCTGGATGCATGGCAGAACCAGCAGTGGCAAAAATTACTTGAGGGAAACCTCCAGTTTTTTTGTCAGTCCAGTCTTTCAGAGCTGACGCATCAGAAACTGGCAAGGCAGTAGATTTAGATAGAATGGAGATAGGCGCATCCACTTTTGGGGGATGAACCCACTGAGTAAGCGCCACCTCAGAGAAGGGGTAAAGCGTGGCAAATTTCTTGGAAACAGAAGTTTTCCTGTCCGGGGATTTCCACTCATCAGACACAAGGCAGTCAAGAGTGCGGTTAGGTGGAAAACAAGTAAGGGGCTTTTTAGGCTCTTGAGACACATCAGAGGAATCTGAAGAAACCTCCTGAACTAAGGGAATGTTTAGGGTAGTCAAGACAGCCCTGATCAGGCCCTCATTCGAGGGCTCAGGATCAGCCTCAAAGGGGTCCCCAGAAAACTGAGAGGAGCCCACAACAGAACATTCCTTAACATCTGAATCCACCAACACTTCCTCCTCAGAGGAATTTGATACGTCAGGTACTCCCTGCGGTTTTGACAGGGAAGATTTGACTGAAGAAGGGGTCTGCCATGAATGGAAGACCCCCTGTAACTGGGATGGAAAGAGTTGTAATGTAGACATAAGGTCCCTAGTAGCAGCTTTGAACTCTTGCACCCACACTGGCTCTAATGCATGGCTGGAGGTCCCTGGGAGAGACTCAGGGACATCAGAACATGCTGGACATAAATGACCTGAGAATTCTCTAGGTAACCCTGAATGACATGAGGAGCAATGCGCAATAGGGGACACAGAGACCCCAGCGTCCTTAGTCTTAGGCCTGGCTCCAAGCTGCAACGGATTAGACATTCTCACAGTGTCAACAACGTTTAGAGTATAAGGAATCACCCAAATACAGTGTGTTAGATTAAAATTTCACCCCAGAAATAGCTAAAATACACTTATCTGGCAGATGAAGGGTTAATCTGCAGAGGAGAGAAGGAGTGTCCAAGCGCTGCGTAGGATACGCATTCTGGAAAATGCACAAAATGGCTGCCGCGGCGGGAGCCAATCAGAAACGAGTGTGGGAAGCAAGCGCTCATGGGAAATATAGTACCCCAACAGTGCCTGAAGCCCCCTGAGCCCCCCAACACACTTAAAATGTTAACCAGCTGATAGAGCAAGGGCAGACAATTAAAATGAGCCATCTCTGAAGTCACTATGTTGAGCGGGTGCAGAGATATGTCCCAAACTGTACAGTCCCATAGAAGTGAATGGAGCAATGGCGTCTATGCGGTAAAGCGGAACTCAAATTTTGGCAAAGTTGAAACAGTAAAATAAAAGTACATGAAACATCACTAGAACATCTCAAAAGAACCAAAAAACAACCCCCCCAAAGATGCAAAACCAGCAGCTAAAGGTTTAAGTTACCACATAAACCTACTCCAAACACCCAACAGACATACAGATAGACCCATTGAGTGCAGGAGTGTGCAATAGGAGCTCCAAAGGAAAAACCCCTGTGCGGAGGGGCACTGTGGGACATGTAGACCTGCAGCACTCAAAGAGTTGCTCACCTTTCCTGCAGATCTTCTGTCTTCAGACTACCTTGTATTAAAGGGATAGCAATACTTAAATATTACTAATCCCTATAGTAAAGCCCTAGTAAAAAAAAAAATGTATTGCCCCCAGTGTCATCTCTAAAACCTTTATGGTTTGAGAGATGAACGCTTCTAAAGTTGCCCTCTCCCTCCCCCTTCCCCGAAGTCAGCTTTGTAGCTGACTGAAGGGAAATCCGGTTATAGATCATCAGGCGGCTCTGCAGCAGAGCCGCGATCGTGTTAACTAAAAAATAAACTTTCACTAAAACAGTCTTCTACTTTTACTAGGGCTTTACTATAGGGATTAGTAATACTTAAGTATTACTATCCCTTTCAGAAGAAACCTCAGTGAGCAACTCCTGAGGAAAGAACTTGTACCCAAGATTTTCCCCCCAGGGCTTAAGGTCCACCTGGATACTGAACTAGCCACATTTAAGGGCATTGTCAGTTATGGTAATCCGCCTAATGGTGGTATTCCATTTCTAACAGAAAAATAAAACATTATCTAAAACTATAGCACAACTGTTCTCTTGCCTGTGTCTTCACCAAGGAACAAATCTTACTGGAGCTGGTTGGCTAGCTGCAGCCAAGGAGGGAAGGTAGGCTGCACCCCCTGCATACAATTCTAGAATTGTTCCTGCCTAATTAAAGGGGTGGATCGCCTACCCAAAGTTACCAGTAACCAGTATTGGACAACAAAGAATATATATATATATATATACTGTTGAATGGTAGGTGGAGAATTTTGCATCCAGTTTAGTATTGTTTTAATAGCCAGCATGATTAAGTTATCAACTAAGAATTTCCTATATTTATCCAAGGATGTATCTTATGGGTATACTCTCAGAAGAAAGGCACAGTTAGTAGTAGGAATGGAAAGATTACAAATAGAGCTTAAGAAATAACTTTATTCCCACAAAATTCTACCTGTGGGCAAGTCCACAAAATATGCATGAGAGATGTTGTGGAGTCGAGCACTTTGGAGTGCAATCTGAGTCTGATTTGCGTATCCTACTGCAGTCATAGGAGATACATATGCCCTGTGAAGAAGTCTGAATGAGAGTTTGTGAAAGCCAAAACCAGCAAAGATGGACTCTGGTATAAGCCCACGGAAATCTCGTAGTCAGATAAAGGCTCCAACATGTAGTATGGTTAGATCGGTCATTGGTAAATGGTAAGATCATCTTGTAGATGTGTGACATATTAATCCTAACCAGAGCATGCTTTTTTAAGTAACAGTCTAAAGGATTTCATGTGAGTTTTGATTGTATAGTCGGGGAGTGTTGAACATAGTGAGAGGCTTGAAGAAAGAAGAAGTGAGCAGGGGCAGGTTAAATTTAGTATACAATTCTGAAAACGAGTAGATGCCTTCCAATGTTGGGTTTATAAGTTGTCCAGTAAAGGTTATACCTTTTGACCCTGAGAGCTGGAATTTGCAGTCAGCCTTTCCAGGTTGAAACGACAATTTTTTAAAGAAAATAGAAGAGCATTTGTTTGCAAATATTTAATATCAGACCAATAGCCATGCCTTTATAGTGCTCATTATCAGTGGATCTGAGTGAGGGGGTATTTCAGATTTTCGAGCTTGTAAGGTCGAGATGGAAGACAAGGCTCTGATCTCTCCCTGAGTATGTATAAATGTTAGTGTTAGCAATCCAGTCTCCTGCATATCTTAAAGGGGATTTCTCACATCTTTACAAGTAATGCTCATTAGTTAGAGCATTTAGCGAATAAGTTTAAAATGGTATTCATTTTTTTTAAGAAAACATTATTTGCACAAAAATTAAGGTTAAAGAGTGCCCAGCACTCTGCTTCTAGCTCCACTCTGCCTCTGTTTCTGTCCCACTACCCAGCATCCTCCGATGGCAGAGGCATTCAGTCTCTAAGCTGGAGTGATCTCATTGGCAGAGACTGATATGTAGCCAATGAGACCGCTCCAGCTTAGAGACAGACAGCCTCCATCATTGTAGGATGCTGGGTAGTGGGATGGGAGCAGAGGCAGAGCTGCAAGCTGCGGCAAGCCAGAAGTAGGGTGCTGGGCACTCTGTAAACCTTAATTTGTGCTCAAATAATATTTTCTGAAAAAAAAATGTATAACATTTTAAACTTATTTGCTAAATGCTCTAACTAATGAGCATGTCTTTTAAAGATGTTAAGAGATCCACTTTAAGAGGCTAGCCAGGTTGTAATATCTTAAATTCAGCACACTGAAATTTCCTTGTGCTTTGGATTGCTGAAGGGCTGAAAATCAAATGTTTGCCCATTTTGAATTTACATTTTGAAATGTATTGTGAATCTGGTTCTTTAGATAAAAAGAGAGGAAGCTTTTGCAAAAAGTAGAGAAATCTGGGAAATGTGACTATTTTGATAAGGTTCACTCTTCACACAATGGAAATCAGCAGATGTTACCATTTGTGAAGTTTGCCACCATTCCATTAAGTATTGGTGTTCGATTTGCTTAATACATACTTTTGATATTTTTAGTAATGGTGATGTCTAAATGTTGCAAGGAGTCAGGGACCCACTGAAAGGGTGAACAGAACTAGTACGTAGCATTCAGATCTAAGCACAGCCACAGTGCCTCGGATTTCTCAAGATTGAGTCTGTGATCTATTAACCTCTTGGACAAGCAGAGGCATTAGATCAACTGCTGGTTGAAGAAATAACCTCACCTTTCACTGACATCTTAGTTATCATTATGGGACACTTTAATCTGATGTGGACTGCAAAGACTAAGTAGCACTTTCAGGCATGAGTAGAGATATCCTAAATTCTTTACAGGAATTATCCCTTAGTAAATTAGTAGAAGAGCCAACTGGGAAGAAAGCAATACTAGATTTATTATTTACAAATGGAGACTTGGTACAGATATAGCTATAGGAGAGTGTTTAGGCTCCTGTGATCAGTGTGGTTTACTATAAGGACAGAGGCGAAGTTGCTCCACACTAAAACAAGGGTTCTTTATTGCACCTTAGTAAATCTCCCCCCAGGTCACCTTATCCACAAGAGTTGCAGTAAACTGACTAAGCTAATGAATACTGCAACCTCTGCATAGTTAGGGATATGCCAAAAATCCTGCATTCTTTATCCTTTAGGAATGCAATTTGAAACTACATTACCAAAAACAGGAGTACCCAAATCTGTTCTCAAGTACTTCTAACAAGCCATATCAGTCAGGAATTCTGTCATATTAGGAACACTACCACATAAAAAACCATTACTTATCTTAAGGGGGAAATATACTTGGGGAATAGGTGGCAATTAATGTGTTTAACATGTTAACTTAGGTAGGTTATGCACTCAAGTATGTCTATCTACATCATTTTTGCATTTTTAGCTTCTGTTCCATGCATATAGTGTTCTCTGCTGAAGTATTCTTCTAGGTTAACCCCTTAAGGACCCATGACGTGCCAGGATCTGGTAGTGCAAAAAGAAATATATATAATAATAAAAAATGCCCCATGTTCCTTAACAGCCAATGGAGCAGCTCTTAAGGGGTTAACCTAACAGGACCTCACCTTTACCCAGAGGCTTAAATGAAAAATTGCATTCTCCAGGACTGCTTTGATTTCAATACCCCTACTTAAATATGAGGTCTGGTCAGCTTATTCTACTTCAGACTTCACAGAAAGAATACACTTCAACAGTTCTGAATGGCTCATAATGATTACTAGACTTTATCAGATTATAAACTGAAACAATTAGCAGTGGACTACAACAGAGATCAGATGTAAGTAGACATAACTGATTGCTATTTAAAGGACACTTACCATGGTAAGTCCACTTGTTAAATGAAGTCATTTGTTCTTATGGTACAAATTAAGTTGACCAGAGACAAGGTTGCCACCTTGGGAGACGGTGGGTACTGTTATCTCAGGTGTGGGTCAGAAAGGGAACTCAGGCCTGGCCAGTTTGGACATGAGTTTCTGATGGCTGCTTACACTGGAAATCGTGTAGTGGCGTAGTGCAAGATAACAATAAACAAATCTAAGACTGATTTATCATCATTTTGCACTACTCCAATAAACTGCTTCCTGTGTGGACGGGTAGAATAGTCAGCAGTGTAAAAAAATTGGGTTTTATCCACAGCATATTGTTAAGTAAAAGTAGCCAGCTGGACTACAACCTACAGCTCACTCATTAAATATCATTACATAGCTGGGGACGGATAGGTAGGCAAGAAGGTAGGAAAGCATTTTGTAGAAGTATTGCAAAAGCAGCTTCTGACTGACTTAATGGGACAGGGTCCCAGGCTGATATTTTTGAATCTTTCTTTCTGAACTCTGTTCTTGTGGAAGTGTGTTTAACGATCATCTGTATGTTTAGGCTATCATATCATTTTCACAGGATTTCAGAAAAAAAACCTAAATTTTTATTTGCTGCCAGATGATAAAATTTTCGGTTCACATGAATCAGAGTACTTACTTCTGTTTTCACTATAAGAACTCTGTATATTTGGCAAGTATAACATATTTAATATTGTTTGCAACTTCTTCTTTATATGAATTGTATTTTACAAGTGGTTTTATCCCACTATTTATCCACTGTCATATTGATATTTTGCAGTCCCAGATGTGAGTAATAGTTCATAACTCCCCGACTGACTCTGAAAGAATGGGGCTTGGCAATTAAAACAGTGGTGGGGGGCTCTGCCACTTTAGTTTCCGGGCCCCATATTTTCTGATGGGCGGCCTTGACAAGATCTTCCCCGTAACAGAGGAACCATGTTCATATTTCAGAGATGCACTGAAATACAAGCAGCCCAGCAGGACACATTTTCAAGTCATCAGCGTAGCACAGTTCACCTTTACAGGCTCTTGCCCACAGTAACAGAAAAGTAGCATCCCCAAATACATTACCATTGCCCATGTTCTTCAGCTTACTTTCTTCTGCATTCCTATAGTGAAACTGTGGAGATGTTGGGGTGGGGATGGCATCTCACATTTGTGTGTCTCCTAGATATAAGTGGCTGAAGCACTCATAAGGAGGCAATTCATTGGAGTTTGCAAGGTGTATCAAAATTGCACTCTAGCTCGTTTAAAAGGTTCTCTAGCAGCCCCCCAAAGGTAGCCTAGCAGATCTTCCTAGTTGCATCTATACATGAAGCTTACTCGTCTTTGTGCACTTATATGGGGCATTAATCACATGAAAGATACAGGGTTGTGATAAACTCACTTTAAACAAGTCTGTAGTTTAAATTACTAGTGATTATTCACATTCATTACCATACTCATGGGCGTCCGGAGGTGGGGGCAAGGGGGGCACTTGCCCCCCCTACAATTACCCCCCTCCATATAAATAAAGGGGCTAGATGGGCTGGCCTGGGGGTCATATTATGGCTTTGACCCCCCCTGAAAAAATGTCTACGGACACCACTGACCATACTTGACATTAAAATTGTATAAATCACAAATATATGTAGAGATTAATATTACTAAATGATTGCCTATAATTAATAAATATAATTTGCTAATAATGGAGAGAGATTTCTACTCTAAAGCAGATAATATATTTGGAATAAACAAACCCTATCTGAACTTAGCAAGTCAGAAGGGGGAGATGCATAAAGAAGTGATAAAAAGGAGATAACTTCTCCAGAGAGACCAGGGGGAGATGGAAGGTGTGATAAAGAGGTGATAAAGTGCAGATGACTTCTCCAGTAATATCAGCTCTCCAGCTCCTATGCTATTTTATACAGCTTATGTACTAAGGTCACCAAGCTGGAGAAATCTTAGTGCATAGGCTCCATAAAATAACATAGGAAGTGGAGAAGTGATATCACTGGAGAAGTCATCTCCACTTTATCACATTTGCATCCCACTTTACTGTCTAACCCCTAGTTCTCCAGTTCACATGTTATTCCATGGAGCCCGTGCACTAACATTTATCAGGTCGAAGTGATCTTAGTGCATAGGCTCCACATAATACTATACGGATTGAAGAAGTGATGTAACTGGAGAAATTATCTTTATCATTACATTGTCACCCCTTAGTTCATCTACCCCAAGGGTGTTTATTAAGTTAATAAGCAGCAATTGGCACTTACATTTCTAAACCTGATAATAAATATCCGTCATACGTATAAGAAATCGTGTGAGTCAGTCTATTGCATGTTGTCCACAGTGAGAATACTGATATGGTGCACAACATCAAAAGGAGTAAACAAGAAGTTACTTTAACCCCATGGACTATAGAGTTATTACCAATGCAATGCATTACAATTTAAAGGGATCGAAATACTTCATTTTATCTTTATTTTATTTTGTAGGCATCAAAAAAAATTAAGAATGATATAAGTCTTATCTCTCAAACCTTTATGGTTTGAGAGATATTCACAAGCAAAGTTTCCCCTCCCGCCCTTTTTACCTAGTGTAAGTCATCTCTTCTCAGATGTGGAATGCAATTCATGGACCAGACAGATAACAGCAGGGGAAAGTCTTCTTCCTATGAGAACAATGAAAGCCCTGCCCCCCTTGACACGTTTTTCAGGTTTTTTCCTTATCTTAATTGAAGATTGTCCCTCTCTGCAATCTACCTGGGCACCTCCCTTCTGCTCTGGCTGAGCAGTGTTACATCAGTAAAAGGGGCGGGAGGGGGATACTTTGTCATTGAATTACTCCTGAACTACAACTCTGACTGAACTGAAATAACACTCTCCAAAGTCCAAATACTATGATGATTAATTAGAGCTGCTTTTACTATGAAACATTACTATCCCTTTAAGCTTCCAAAGGGCTTATATATAGGTTGTATTTTTGGGACTTTGATTATTAAACCTGATGCTATGAATTACAATTTAAAATATTTGAATTAATGTTCCTTCTATTTCTGTTATAATGCCTTCATACTCCCTGGGTGGGGTGGGGCTATGCACTAAGGCAAGTGTAGTCAATTGTTGGACTGCCAGGTGTTGGGGATTGCAACTTGCATCATCCTCAACCAGCTGCTGACTGTTTAGAGATGATGGAGAGCTGTAGTCTCCAATAATTGGCTGTCAAACCATTGTTTGCTCCTGCACTAAGGTGAAGAAGAGAATCTTTCCCATTTGTGTTATTCTACGGAGCCTCTTTTACAAGTTAGAGAGGATACACAGAATAATTTAGGAACTAGAGCAGTGGTTCTCAACTAGGACCATGACACTATGGTGTGCCATGGACATGCATTTATGGTTCCTCTTGTTTTATATAAAGACTTAGATAAAATATGAATGATGACTTTGAAATGTATATTTATGGAATTTCTTTTTTTGTTATTCTGATTGTGAAACCTAACAATAACTATGTATGTTACTTATCTGTAGCTTTCATAACATCCTTAACAAATGGCATAACATTTCAGAGGTGCCCTGAAAAATCTAGATTGTGTGTTAGGGGTGCCTGAACAAAGATTAAGAACCATTGAACTATAGAGCAGGGCAGAAATGTATTAAGAACTGGGAGGTTGAGGGTGTTCTAAGATTCGATAAGGGTGTTGTGTAGAAATATAGAGCTTCGTTGGACCAGAGTCTACATTTATCATATGCCAGTAATGCCAAACATTTAACATGAAAATTTAACATAGAAAAGAGGTTTCTTTGGTGAATAAACATGTGAATGGTCAACTACATACCCTGCTGGTAAAAGTAAAATGTCCTATTTATCTAAATGGGGTTTTTAACCCCATAAATACTACAAAAGTCAACAGCACATTGCACACACACACAAACACAAATCCCTTCATAACACAGTACACCAAAAGGGGTTCTGTGCGCATGTGCAGTGGTAAAGACTAGTAAGACATGCACTGGTTGAGCCACGGCTAGGTTGGTAGCCAGTATCGGTAGGGCATGTGCATGTTTTTTTTGAGGCTCACACCTCTGCTTTGATTATACGGTGGTAATACAGAGGGTTTCCCCCACCCCGAACAGTCTCCGAGGCAGATCTGGAGGGTTCCCAGATAAGCCTCGGTAGTATTCAAGGGTTTAAAAGTCCCATTTAAATCAATATGAATTTGGTTTGCTCCAGAATTACTCCGCTTTTCTTTTTAACATAAGGCCCTAAAAATACAGAATCGTGAAAAAAAGGTAGTGATGGATCTAAAGATGAATGAGTCAGATATATGTACACTATAATCATTGTCTATGTATCTATATCACATAGTTTCTCAGCAATTGTAGCTAATGATCTTGCATAATTTTACCAGTGAAAATAAAGTTAAAGCCACCAAAGTTAATGTCCTGTCTTCTAATTGAATTGAAAAGTATGACTCCATTATTGTAGCTACTTGAACAAATAAAGCATGCATGTCCCTTTTACTTAGTGCTATCTAATCTAACAATGTATTAATGATCCAACACGCTATTCTGAACACTTTAAAGGGATAGTAATACTTCGTTTTAACTTTATTGTATTTTGTAGGCATTAAAAAACATGAAGAATGATACAAGTCTTATATCTCAAACCTTTATGGTTTATGAGATATTCACAAGCAAAGTTTCCCCTCCCGCCCCTTGTACCTAGTGTAAGCCATCTCTTCTCAGATGTGGAATGCAGTCTATAGACCAGACAGATAACAGAAGGGGACACTCTTATTCCCATGAAAACAATGAAATCCCTGCCCCCCTTGACAAGCTTTTCAGGTTTTTCCCTTATCTTAAGTGAAGATTGTCCCTCTCTGCAGTCTACCTGGGCACCTCCCTTCTGATCTGGCTGAACAGTGTGACATCAGTAAAAGGGGCGGGAGGGGGACACTTTGTCATTGAATTACTCTGGAACTACAACTCTGACAGAATTGAAATAACAGTCTGCAAATTCCAAATACTATGAGCTGCTTTTATTATGAAACATTACTATCCCTTTAAAGCAGGGGCAGGCAACCTTTGACTCTACAGATTTTAGATACTACATCTCCATCATCTCCAATCAGCAAACAGCTAGTTGGGAATGATGGAAGTTATAGTTCCCATCAACTGGAGAGAAAAAGATTGTCTACATCTGCCTTAAAGAAACATAATCATTATGCAAAAAGTGCTGTCCATGAACCCTTTAAAGGGATAGCAATGCCCGAATTTAAAGGGATAGTAATGTTTCATAATAAAAGCAGCTCTAATTAATCATCATAGTATTTGGACTTTGGAGAGTGTTATTTCAATTCTGTCAGAGTTGTAGTTCAAGAGTAATTGAATGATAAAGTATCCCCCTCCCACCCCTTTTACTGATGTAACACTGCTCAGCCAGATCAGAAGGGAGGTGACCAGGTAGACTGCAGAGAGGGACAATCTTCAATTAAGATAAGGGAAAAACCTGAAAAACTTGTCAAGGGGGGCAGGGCTTTCATTCTTCTCATACGAAGAAGATTGTCCCCTTCTGTTATCTGTCTGGTCTATGGACTGCATTCCACATCTGAGAAGAGATGGCTTACACTAGGTAAAAGGGGCGGGAGGGGCAACTTTGCTTGTGAATATCTCTCAAACCATAAAGGTCTGAGAGATAAGACATATCATTCTTCAAATTTTTTTAATGCCTACAAAATAAAATAAAGATAAAATTAAGTATTACTATCCCTTTAAGTTGATTCAGTATGGTAGATTTAAAAAAATAAAGTATCTGGAGAAAGTTCCCCTCTCCTTCATGTCAGCTTTACAACAGGTCGCTGCAAGTAATTTAAAAGGGTCTTTTAATAACCCTACACTGCCCCTTTAAGGGCACACTATTGACTAAAAATTACTAGGTTTCAGATACCTTAAATATTATGTATTACCGTAAACCTTTTCTTTTGTGCATAAGCCTCAAAATGTGTTTATAAAAGTTATTTTCCTGTAGATATCTGCCTACGACCATTTTACCACCCTTTTTTTTATAAAAGCGATAATGGCAATGAATGGCATTATTGTAGCAAACAAATAAATAAGAGATAAGGATTTCAGTGAAATAAATCCAGTGGATTTTAATCCCCAAAACAATGTTGTTTCTGGTTTTACCAGTAATCACGCCAGATTACTGTAGCCACTTTCCAGTTTAATATTAAGAGATTTTAGAGCATTGACACCAAAGAAAATCAGTGCATCATATTTTATTGGATATGAAGAAGACATTACATTAAAGTGGAAAAATGGGAGCATAAATGAAAGTGTTTTATGAGGGAAAATGAGAGGAAATGCAATTTTAGGTAAAATAGATAACAAAAGTGTGTACTGGATAGACTACTGTTGTTGCAGAAGGCACGTAGTACTGGGCCCAGGAAACTTTAGGGGCACTGGAAATTGGTAATACTAAGAATTTTTCAGTAGTTTGCAGTAAAGTAGGGGCCCAAAATGTATTTTGCACAAGAGCATTCAGTCAATAGATCCACCACTGTGTTCTGGGAGATTTAAATGAACCAGAGGAAATTATAAAGACCAAATGAAAAGCTGGGCCACATGTGACAGCCAGTCCATTTGTTAACCATCACTAGCTTATAGGGGACTTTACCCTAGTAATATGTGGCCCTTACTTTTGTTTCACATAATTATCTACCTATGTTAGTGACCTTTAAACAGCAGTCACGTATCTCTAAGCAGTTTTAATTTTGAGCCTTTGATCTATCTTGTAATGCACTGCTAGTGGATTCTGTTTACAATCTGATAAACATGTTTGCCCCTTACTATCCATTCAGGTCTACTGTAGCTTATTGTTTGTTGTAAGGAGATGTGACCTAGAGACTGGCCTGACTACAGATCACTAGTAACATAGTAAATTGGGTTGAAAAAGAGACACAAGTCCATCAAGTTTAACCTCTGCCTAACTATAAGCCAGAAAAATGAGAATTATATAAGCCATCCAAGAATATTCGTCTAGGTACCAGAACCTCCTGTTTTACCTACTAATGCACAATATTGAAATGCAGCTAATCTTCAGTTAAATGTATCTATTGTGTCTACCATTACCACATCCTTGGGTAAATAATTTAACAATTTAAGAGACCTTACTGTAAAAGAAAAAACAAACCCTTTCCTCTGATGAACCTGAAACCTCCTTTCCGCTAATCATAAGTGGTGGACCTTAGTTATTTGATCAGGCCTGGGAATGAAACACTCACTAGAAAGAATCTAGTATTGACCTTGCATATACTTATACATTGCAACAAGATCTCCTCTTATGCGTCTTTTTTTCCTTTAATAAATAAACCAAGTTTAGCTAGATGTTCTTCATACTTCAAAGCCTCCATTACCTAAATCCCTTAAAGGGATAGTAATACTTTGTCTTATCTTTATTTTATTTTGTATGGATTAAAAAACCTTTATGGTTTGAGAGATATTCACAAGCAAAGTTTCCCCTCACTGACCAAAACTGTTAAGTCTGCCATCTAGCTGTCAGATTTGGAATCCGGTCCCCGGACTGGCTGTGGCTCTACAGCAGAGCCGAGGAGACGAGATATAAGAACAACTACTTCATTCGAATAGTCTACAAAGTGTACCTGGTTTGCAAGCACACTTTTTAGACCCTTCCAAATGAAATAGTTATTTTTATATCTTGCGATCTTGGCTCTGCTGAAGAGCCAGTGGTTGATCTGAGGACCGGATTCCAAATCTGACAGCTAGATGGCAGACTTGACTGTTTTGGTCAGTGAGGGGAAACTTTGCTTGTGAATATCTCTCAAACCATACAGGTTTGAGAGATAAGACTTATATCGTTCTTCATGTTTTTTTAATGCCTACAAAATAAAATAAAGATAAAACAAAGTATTACTATCCCTTTAAGGACTGCACGGTCTGGGGGTTGGGTTGCTCTGAAGGACAGGGCACATTTTTTTACGTATGTGTGCTCTGTGATCAAAGCGCAGAGTGCAGCAATCACACACTTCTGTGATGTGCCAGGACTGTTACCTGTCCTTAAGAGGTTAATTAATTTTGCTGTACTTTCTCCAGTTCTGGTATATCTTTTTTCAGAACTGGTGCCCAAAACTGTACTGCATATTCTAGGTGAAGTCTTACCAATGATTTGTACAGAGACAAAATAATGTTATCCACTCTTGTTTCAATACCCCTTTTTATGCAAGACAAGACTTTGCTTTTTCTACTGCTGTTTGACACTAATCACTGTTTCCAAGTTTACAGGGATTCCCAGATCTCGGTCTAGCAATGAGTCTCCTAGAATGATTCCATTAAGTTATAAGTAGCATTACATTTTGTGTGTCCCAAATGCATAAATATTTTATGTAAATCATTCTATGGAGAACAAACATCCTGCTCTGAATTTATTACCCTACATAATTTAATGTCATCTGCAAAATATTGAAATGTTGCTTTCTATACCCATTTCCAACACTATAAACAAGAAACAGCAGATTTAATGCAAAAATGAATAAAATATGAAGCCAGTTATGAAAACACTTTATGCTTTGAGAAGGACCCCAAAATGGCTGAAAATGTTCCTTGATATAGACCCATATTACAAGCTGCACAAACAAATCTATCAGTGCTAATAAACAGGTGCAAAGAAAAACGAAATGTTTTACTTGATTTATGGATCTAGAATTTTCACAGATGTGACAAGGGCTACGCGGACATTGAGGGCTCGATTCCATTGTCTCTGATGCCAAAAACAAAACAGCAACGGCAGGTTTTTTGAACCCTTCGAGTGCTAGAGAGGTATGGAACACTTTGCTTTGCAATGAGTTCCATGCCTCTCTGGCACTCAAAGGGTTAAACATGGTAAGCCATTTAATTACCCATGCTATGAACAGTTAATCGCAGTTTTAAAATGACAAAACCCATTGAGAACAATGGAACAGCTCCACCCAGGAGCCATTCAATTCTGTGTGGTCAGTGCAAAAGCATGATAAACTGATACATTTGCCAAAATTCTGCACTCCATTTTTTTACTGTACAGCACACAACAGAGGGAAAAAAACACAGACGAACAAAATAAAGCAGGGAAACAACAGTTTACACAAAACTTAACACATAGTACAAAGCCAAAGAATCACATGGAAAATGGGGATGCCCTACAAACAAGTCCTGGAAACCAACAGTAACCCATCAGCCACTCTGGGACATGGAGTTGACAAAGCAACCCAACACAATCTGTCACACCATACCCCAGAACAACAGGGGGTTAACACATGATAACAGATATGTACACACAACACAAGACACATACCTGTCAATACTAAAGCAACCCAAGCTCACCTCTGCAACATCATCAGCCAGTGGAGACCAAAGGTGCACCTGACAACATCACACACGCACCTGACAGTTACACAGCAAGTACAACAAATCAGACAAACAACAACAGCCACAACACTAACACATAACTGGACAACACCCACACCTTCCCATTGGTCACTCTCTACCTGATGGCAGCATCTGGACAACACCCCACCCAACACCCCAACGCTGTCTTAAAGGGACATCTCGCCCTCCTCAAATGACTGAGTTTACAGTGAGACTATTCAGACAGAGATTACGAGCAGTATGTTTGCATATCAATTCCTGTGACAACATCAGAGACAAAGGCGTGTGATGTTTAGGGATCTCCATGAACCCCCAGCACACCTACTGAACATCTTTCACCTGTTGTAAGTGCTGATGCTCTGCCTGGAAAGCCAGACAGAAGACTTTCTCAACCTGGAGGACCACACCAAGCAGCAGCACCTCAGCTGCCACAACTGGATCATCCATAGCTGCCGCAGGAACCTGTGCAGCAGCACAGGGATGACAGATGACCGCCCAGACCCAGGATATGCCACACAAGGTTTAAGCTTTTCAGAATGATGGATGCTCAAGTGAGAGACCACTACAGGATGACGTCACACAGCATCAACGACCTATATGAGGTGATCAAAGATGATGTAGACCCCATATTCAGCACCAACCATGCCCATCTGGCTCACAGAAGCTGATGTGTGCCATATATTTCATAGCAAGTGGATTGTGCCAGGCCACAGAAAGGTATGCATCTGGCTTGTCCTATCCTATATGTTGAACGGCAGTGTCTCAGGTGTTGGCATCCCTCAAGAGGAAAGCCTGGAGGTACATCCATTTCACCTCAACTGACATGGAGTGGACGCATGTAAAACAGGAGTTCTACACAAGGGGAGGCATGCCCAGGGTCATGGGTGCCATCTACTGCACACTTGTGCATAACAGCTCCAACGCATAAGGGACATCTCTTCATCAACAGGAAGAATTTCCACTCTATCAACTTACAGATGGTGTGTGATTGTAACATGTTTGTGCCGCCTATCCCAGCAGCTGTCATGACTCCTACATTCTCAACCTCTTCTCCATCTACATGGACTTTGACAATGGGACCTATACAGGAGGATGGATTTTGGGTGAGTCAACAATCCAAACATTACACCACATCCACAGGTGCACTCACATAACTAATGTAAACACAGTTTACCATGGTCATGAAACACAAGTAGTAGGTCCCCTCACACAACATCATCCACATAACATGTGGCCCCTGTGTCATTCTCTTTCCACAGGTGATGCCATATGCTATGGGTGCAAACAGTGGCTCCTCACAAAATCCCCATTACAAAATCCCCAAACACCTGCACAGGACCACTACAATGAGGCTCACGTCCAATCAAGGAATGTGACCGAGCGCACTTTTGGCCTACTCAGATCAAAATTAAGGTGCCTGGATCTCTCAGGGGGAGCACTGCAATATGCACCAGGCAAGGCATGCAACATCATCCTAGCATATGCCATACTACATAACATAGCCATATATTGAGCCACTATCCATTGTGGAGGTCCCTGTTCCCCTTGCAGAGGATGAGGAGACCTTGAGAGGGATGGAGATATGAGACAAGCTCATCAGGGACCACTTGAGCCAGGAAAATAATACATGAATCAAACACAATGCATGTATGTCCATGAATAGACTTGGGGAATGTGTGCAAACACAATCACTCAACACATAATAATGTTTCACTCCACAGGATGACTGACATACACAGCCCTGATACTGCCTGCTACAACAACACAGCCACATAGCTGGTACAGCATATAACCATGCAGCAGCTATTCCATGGATGTGTTTTGTTGAAGGTGTGAATTCAACTGGCATCTGCCATTCCTTTGGCCATGTTGGCATTGCTACTTCAAGGATATCATCCATCCCCAGGCAAACAAAGGCACACCGCAATCACCACGTTCATCATATTCCTGAGATTAAGTGACAGCAAACAATATTTATTGATTTGAACATAGCTGTATCAATCATAGAACCCTTGAACCTATAGATGGATGTACAATGCAATGACATGTAATGCATTGGATCTGAGTTAGCATGATGAAAATAGTTGCACAATGCCCAATAGGGCAGAATAGGGTTGGATATACTGTGTTAGTATTGTCTACAGAATCTAAGTAACAATTTGGTAGCCAGATTGGCAGGCCCACCATGCTGACCTGTCTGTATGTGTGCAGCACAATGACATTGGCACTCCAACACTCTCTGTTTCAAGGAGATTGGTTCACATGCTAGATGATGTATTGCTACAATGTCCTGTTCACATATACATATGGCTGGTTTGCATCCCCTTGTTCCTAACCCTATGGGTTCCAGAGGAGTAGACAGCCCATTGCGAAAAAATGGGTTGTCTACTCCTCTGGACGCAAAGGTTAACGGGATAATGATGGTTCATCCTTTGCATAACAGACAGTTAGACAGTGCAGTTTCAACGCCTGTCATCCCTTCTCACAGGCATCCATGGCATGACCCATCATGGAACAGAGGAAAGTCCAAGTGACCCTGGTGAAATGCTGACTCCACTTCCATGAAGCGCACCTCTTGCTGATCCCTACTGTTACTGTTTATCCAATGTAAAATTGAAGCTGTTAGCAACATCTGCAAAACCTTTCACATATTCAAAAACTTTTCAAGTAAATGCATATGAGTTTCCTAAGATCTAACAGGAAAAGCCTGTACAGCAATACTGCACTTCTTCAAAGTTCAAAGACCTCTTGGAGAATGTATGAGCAGCTCAACTTGGCTTTTAAAAAGTCGTCAATACATTTTGGTACAATACAAACATGTTTATGCTTTAATGTAATGTTAAACATATTAAAGGAAGATTTCACCTTTTTGATTTTGATGTTGGATTAGTAATTTTTTCATATGGCAAAATAGTTTTGAGTTATGTATCCGTTATACTTACGCGGTCTATTAATTAAATGGGGAGCATGATTGGAGTTTGAAATGTTGAAATGCAAGAAGACGTTCTCCCTCATAGTGTAATCAGTGGACTGACTAGTGGCTTCTTCATGCTCCTGTCCTGTAGCCAAACACTACAGATTTTCAGTCATTAACCTCAAGTTATTAAGTATGTGATTGATTTTTCCTAATCAGACTGTGAATCCCAGCATATGTTGCTTTTGCTAATCTATCCTGGCAGTGAATGATTAAAATTAAATGTATGATTGGCTGACACCTTAATAACAACAACAGTGGTTCAGACTAAATGGGGACAGTCTTGCACATAGTATGCTAAGGGGTAGGTGTCAGTTGTTCAACTCCAACCCACATCATGGCGAAACAACACCTTCATGTTACATTAATTTGCTAGTTGGATTGTGAGTTGAAATCAGACAGCAGTGTATGTGCTGAGTGTGGTTACTAATTCTTCAACACCTTACAGACAAGTGATATGTGCAGGAGTTGTGTTCCCTGTATTGCTTTGCAATGCATTGGAGACATCTCTGCCACTGACCTTGTTAGAAACCAGAATCACAGACATAATTGGGATCAATAAGTGCAATTTTATTTGAGATAAATATAACAATTGGGGAGCTTTTATTTATTTCTTTATTTTGGGGGGTGGAACTCTGGAAGAGGCTGCAGCGGTGGGTGCCCTCGCCCACTGTCTCATGACTCTAGTCATTCTTGAGGTTGGTGTGGGGATCACCCAGGAGGGGGAGGTTGACCCTCTGTGGATTGCTATGCCCTCTCCATCTGCAGGCTCTCTATGCAATTCAGTTCCCTCATTTCCACCAGCATCTGAAAAAGCATATCCATCATTCCAGTCTGAAACTGCCATATTTCAGTCATTAGGATGGCATTCTGGCATACTATTGCATGTAGGGAGGCTGTGTTCCTCTTTACTTCACGCTGCAACTTTCTCATGTATCTGGTGGATCTCCTGGACTCCCTCAGCTGCCTCCTGTGGATGCTTAGGCATTCCTCATCCTTTGTCATGGTTTGAGTACTGGTAGTAAAGGATGTGGGCCTGGATGGTGGAGTATGTGGTGCTGGGGATGGCTCTCTTCCATGCTCTGCCTCTTCCTGTTGGCCATTGTCTTCCTCCAGGTATGGTGGTTGTTCTTCCTCACTGTGCCCCCACCACATCAGTGGGCTCTTCATTTGCCACAGACGGGTCTCCCCCTGGCTGACTCTGTGCTGGGGCTGTAAATTCCTCCAGGGTTTGAGAGGGCTGTTGCTCACCAATAAGGCTCAGGTGCTCGAAGTCCAGTTGCTATGGGTCATACTGTGGCTACTGGTATCTGTTTCCCTTCCACCTGGGTGTGGGATCATAGCTGGGCACATGCGGTGGCTGGATCCAGGTGGGTGGCTGTAGCAGTGGTGTGGTCCAGATGCCCCATATTGTGGGTTGCTCACTGTACTTGGCATCCAGTGAAATCCCAGTGGAAGTGTTGCTGGTGGGGCCATCCAATAATGGCCTTCGGTGATCGGAGGCATCCACCTCCCAGGAGGCATCAAGTTTGAGTCAGTAGTGGGTGGCTGGCTGTACCAAGAGGGTGGTGGTGATGGTGGTTATCTCCTGCTTGTGCCCTCTACTGGCTACTCAGGGGCTGTGTCACTGGGGGAGAAGGTATAGGTCTCCTCCTCACCCTCCTCCTACTATTCTGCAGGTTTGGATGCTGTGTGGGTAAATGGGATGGTGTGATTATTCACCTGAGCTATGACAAAAGGGATGCAAGATGATGACACCGACATGTGAACGCTTGAGTGCCAGGATGGTATTCCATGCCCCTAGCAATCATTGATTAATGAGCTTGACAAGATCCTGTACATTGATATAAGCAACCTACAGTGGTTCAGCTTTGGTTATCATGTGTATCCTGAAAAGTGGTGATAGCAAGGTAAACCTCCTTGCCATTCCCACTCTTACGATACGTATGATAACCAAAGCTCATCCACGCCATGTTGGATGTTTGTTGTGGTTCTCCTGGTGGGTGACATGTCCTCCAGCTGCTTGAGTTGCTGTGTTCCCCCATCTATGTGTGTTTGTTTTGCCTGTATTCTTTGCTGACATTGTTTCAATTTCGTGCATTTGTGGTTTTGAGGACCTAGTGTTTTTGCATCTGAGGTCTATGTGTTGTATATGCAATCAGTTTGTATTAGTTGAATTGTGATGTGTGAGCTGACCTCTGTGGACCTGTGCAATGTAACCCTGTTGTATTGTGTTTGTCCTCTGTTAACCCTTTGAGTTCCAGAGGTATACCAAATGCATTGCCGACCAACGTGTTGCTTATCCCTATAGCATTCAAGGAGTTTGGTGCTGACTTCCCTGTGGCTGAATGTATAACAATGTGGAGCAACATAACAGATATTTATATGACAAAGTAAACGCAAGCAGTTTGTGTGCAGTGGGTATTTCTGATGAACACAGCAATGAGGGGTTTGAACATGGACTTGGACAGGATTTGGCCTGCTTAACCCTTCACATTTCTTCTGTTGGAACTCTCTCAGCGCTATATTGGTGAACTTGCTGGCCATGTGTTCAGCTGGCATTGTATTGGGCTATACTAGCTATGAGGGTTTGGTAGTGTACAGTTATGGAATTATGCACTTACCAGAAGTCTAGAGGGTGCTGTCTTCTCCAGTGGCACGTCTGCCAGGGACCCACAGAACGGCGGTTGTGGATAGGGTCTGCTGCAGCATCTCCTCCCAGGGAGTGAAGCTGATGTTGAGAGGAGGTCCACTTCTGGTGCCACAGGCGTGCATGGCAAGCTCTCCAATCTTATTCTTGACACTCATTTTGCAGTCACCTCACTGCATCTTGATCGACTCCATGGTCCGCTTACAGCTGGAAACCGTATTCACCTTGGTGAGGACCTGACACCAGGCGTCCTTCTTCTTCGCACCCAGACCACTGACCATCTCTGTCGGGAACAGGACGCTCTTCCTTTCTAAGATACTCTTGACAAGGACCCTATTGTCCTTGTAGGAGTACATAGGGTCCTGCAACCTCTCATCATCATCACGAGCCTGGGATGTGTCAGAACTCTGGGTTTCAGGCCCTGCCTGTGCTGTCCCTATCTGTGTAGGCTGCTCCCCGACATCCACCCCTCAAACTACTGGCAAATCTGTCCTTGTCAGCTGTATACATCTCCTTTCTTGGATATCCCTCCACCCAGCAGGTCTCCTTCTCCCACTCCTTCCCTGATTGTGAATGCCCTTCTCACCTTGTTCCTCTCCTACACCTCACCCCATTCCTCTATCCTCCTCTCCTCTCTCTGCCATCTTACACCCACTCACACTCTGGCACTCACACAGACACACTTGATCACATTCACTCCGTTACTCCCTTGCACTCATTGAATCACACTGTAGAAATAGAAGATAAAGATGTTTGATGTGTGAGAAACAAAAAAAGAGATGTGTGTTTATGTTTTTATGCATATATGCAAGATGTTTCAAGATGTATATGTGTTAATAAAAAGTGCAATGCTCTCCTCTGCTGACTCCGTCTGCATCGCTTAAGTGTCGGCTCCTCTCTCTCTCAAAACACAGACAAGGTATGTCAGTTATTTTGGGGTATATTTAGGTGTATTTGAATGTACTTGTTACTTGTGTGTAGTGATTGACTGTGAGTTTGAACTTATCTTGACAAGAGTTAGACTCGCTAGATAACGTCGACCATTATCTTTTTCCTTTGAAGTTGATTTACTATGCATTATTTAGTGACTGAAATGAACGCACGGCGAGGTCAATAAAGGTGTGACTCGTGTATTGAAGTTACGTGGATTTCTTGGGCCTACACTTGTTAGCCATTCTGGTAGATGACTTATTGAATATCTTTGCTACTCAGACATGGCTAACGGTTGGTGGGGATTTTTGCCTTAAAGGCAGTTAAAGGCAGTTTTAACGTGCTTTAATGAATCGAAGCCTTAATGATTTAGGTCTTTATTTCCACTTTAATAAAATGCATATTTGAAGCCATCATGAACTCTTGAAGCATATTAAATAAGACCAGATCTAATTATTTCTCCTAATCACTTAATTTACATTTGCATCACCCTATTTATGTGCTTATTCAACCAAATTGAAAATTATTTAACACATAAATAGAGCTTACATTAATGAAAAAAAAATGAAAACAAACAAAAGAGCTAATTCTTTTATACCTTTCTCTCATGTTGCAAAAGCCTCTGCCAATGTGGCATTTACTGTACTGTCTTGTAAGCGAGACTGAATGAAATGCTGGAATCAATATTAACAAGCCACTTTTTATGTAATTAAAATAAAGACTTCTTTCTTCCTTGTGGTAATGGTATAACATAACAGAAACACCATATTTTTGTTCTATCGATGGCTACAAGAGTAACCTTAGCTTTCACACCCCTTTGGCTCTCATAGGGTTAAAGATTATCAATGTATTAACCAATGGTTTGTTTGAAAATACATATATATGTGTATATAATAAAAATATAATCAATTCACTTGATGAAAAGTCAACACTTAATATTGCATTCTGTGGAGAGCTACAATCACCCTACATTCAAGAACCAGTGGTTTTCCAAAGACAACAAAGGAAAGATGCTTTTTGTGGTCTGATTTGATCGCTAATAATGAATACATTTTGTATTAAAGGGATAGTAATACTTTAATATTACTAATCCCCATAGTCTAGCTATTTCAAGAAGAATTCAATTGCCCCCAGGTTCATCTCTCAAACCTTTATGGTTTGAGAGATAACCATACGCAAAGTTGCCCCCTCCCTCCCCCTTCCCTGAAGTCAACGTTGTACTGACTGCAGGGATATCCGGTTTTATTTTTCATCAGGCGGCTCTGCAGCAGAGCCGAGATCGCGTTAGTAAAGAAAAATTATTCCACTGAAATGGTCTTCTAGGTGTGTTTGCAACCGTTTCAGTGAAATAATTATTTTTTACTAACGCGATCTTGGCTCACCTGCAGAGCCTCAAGCCTGTCGTACAACAGACTTCCCCTGCAGTCCGTATAACACTGTCTTCAGGGAAGGGGGAGGGAGGGGAGGAACTTTGCTTACGGTTTTCTCTCAAACCATAAAGGTTTGAGAGATGACACTGGGGGCATGTTTTAACACTACTTTTTTAGCAAACAAAAGTTTAAGATGATATATCTCTGCAAATTGGAATGCACAGTTGCTATTATTTTGCTGAATTTAACAGACTGACAAAATAAAACAGAAAATGGTGCACGTGCAAACGTTTGGGCAACATATCAGTAAGAACTTAGGCAGAAATCAAAGCCTCCAAACATTTCTTGTAGCCAGAAACAGTCTTCCTGGTCTTGCTTTAGGAATTTTTTCCCACTCTTCCTTGCAGAATGCTTCTATTTCAGAACTTTTCTTAGGTTGCAATGCATGTTTGAGACCTAACCACAGATTTTAATTATATTCAAGTCTGAGGACTGTGATGGCCATTCCAAAATATTAAGCTTTCATTTCTTGAAGTAGTTAATGGTCAATTTTGAGTTATGTTTTGGATCATTGTCTTGTAATATCCAGCTTCTTTTCAACTATAGTTTCTTCTCTGACTGTGTGACAGTGGCTTCCAGGATTGTTGATAGTAGAATCCATTTCCCCCCCACAATATTTCCTGTGCCACTGGCTTTCACACAACCCCAAAGCATAACAGATCCACCCCCATGCTTAACAGTTTGGAAGGAATTCTTTTCTTCAAACGCTTCACCTTACTTTCTCCAAACATACGTTTGCTGATTGTAGCCAAAGAGTTCAATTTTAAATAAATCAGATCACAGCAGTTGGTTCAAAAAAGCCTCTGGCTTAACTAAGTTTTGCATCCCTCAGAATCGGACTTTTGCGACCACACATAATATTTCCTTTTGATGACTCTGCATGCAGATCATATATTTGCAAGCAGTGCTGCATAGTGGACTGGTGCACCACTACTTCCGTGCCAGCTACAATTTCCTGCATTTATATGGGAGTTCTCTTTCACATTCCTGATGAGTCTATGAGAAGTTCTATCAGAAATCTGTCTCAGTCTTCCAGATCTTGTCTTGACTTCAACAATTCCCCTTAACTTCTATTTCTTAAAGGGATAGTATACTTAAAAATTACTATACTGCATCTTGTAGGCAGTAAAAAACGGAGTTAAATTAGCCCAGTGGCATCTCTCAAACCTTTATGGTTTGAGAGATATCTACTTTCAAAGTTCCCTCTCTCCTGACGTCAGCGTTCTAGCTGACGGCAGGGGAATCTGGTCCCGGAACTGGCGGAGGATCTTCAGCAGAGCTGGGATCGCATTATAGAAGAAGAAATCCTTCACTGAAATGGTTTTCTACATGTGCTTGCAAACCAAGCACATGTAGAAGACCATTTCAGTGAAGGATTTCTTCTTCCATAACGTGATCTCGGCTCTGCTGAACAGCCTCCGCTTGCTCAAGTACCAGATTCCTCTGCTGTCAGCTAGAATGCTGAAGTCAGCGGAAAAGTCAAAAAGCTAAATTTTGAAAGAGGATATATCTCAAACCATATAGGTTTGAGAGATGCCACTGGGCTACTTTAACTCAGTTTTCTACTGGCTACAAGATGCAGGATAGTACTATCCCTTTAGTGACATTTCAGACAGTGAAAATTGCAAGATATCTTTTTATAGCCTTCCCCTGCCATGTAAGAGTCAAATATCTTTATGACTCTCAGTCAGCTGCTTAGAGGAACCCATGGTTGTTGAGTGTAAGTACAACATCCTGAGAGGTTCATAGAGATGGAATTTATTAAAGGGATAGTAATACTTAAAATGTAAAAAAAAAATATGTTGTAGGGTTTATCCCCCTGAGTAAAACAAGAGTACTCCCACTGCTGAAAGGTGTTTCATTCAAAAGTTATTAATTTTCAAAGTTGAATTTTTTAGGTGCAATATCACAGTGGCCTGAAATTGTACAGTGGCGCTGTTGCTACACGATCCTATGGACAGCTCTGGTCAGTTGACCATAAATCTCCATAGGATGGTGTAGCAACAGCGCCACTTTTCAATTTCAGGCCACTGTGATATTGCACCTAAAAAATTCAACTTTGAAAATTAATAACTTTTGAATGAAACACCTTTCAGCAGTGGGAGTGCCCTTGTTTTACTCAGGGGGATAAACTCTACAACATATTTTTTTTTACATTTTAAGTATTACTATCCCTTTAAGCTCTGGTATTGTCATTACCTAACTAAGATTAACCCCTTAGTGACGGCCGCGTGCAGACGCGGCCGTCACTTAACGTCCGTTTAACTTTTTTTTTTTTTTTCTAAAAGAATCCGGCGTCCCCGAACGGCGTGCAGCCGCGCGGGGAGCCGGATTTCCGGGACGTACATGTACGTCCTCTGTCACTAAGTGACAGCCACACAGGACGTACCTGTACGTCCTGTGTCGCGAAGGGGTTAAGGTCAAATGAGTCAATTAAGTTCTGAGACCTTAAATATAACACTAGTAGATAGTAATGTCTTAAATATATAAAAAGTAATATTGTAGAGAATAAAATAAGAAATCCATCAATGCCATTCCTATCTCTGAAACCTTTATGGTTTGAGAGATAGAGCGTTCTAAAGTTCCCCGCTCCCTGATGTCAGCTGAGGTTTGAGAGATACAACGTTCTAAAGTTCTCCTCTCCCTGATGTCAGCTGTAAAGCTGACAAAAGGAGATCTGTGTTGGCTGACTCAAGGAGGCTCTTCGGCAGAGCCGAAAGAGCGTGATTTAAAAAGAAATACTTCTTTGGAATGATCTACAAAGTGTGCTTTCAAACCAAGCACACTTTGTAGACCGTTCCAATGAAGTATTTCTTTTTAAATCATGCTTTTTTCAGCTCTGCTGAAGAGCCTCCTTGTCTCAGCCAACACGGATCTCCTTCTGTCAGCTTTACAGCTGACATCAGGGAGGGGAGAACTTTAGAACGTTGTATCTCTCAAACCATAAATGTTTGAGAGATAGGAATGGTGTCGATGGATTTCTTATTTTAGTCTCTACAATATTACTTTTTATATATTTAAGACAGTTCTATACCTTTAATGTCAGTATCCCATGTCTTAAAGGGATAGTAGTACCTTGAATCCAATGCAGCTCTGATTGATCCTCCTATAAAAAGGATCATGTAACCCTTTATTCCAATATGGTATATGTTGTAGATAAAAAAAAACTCAATGCTATAGGATTCCCCTCTCTTCCCTTTTACCAACATCAAGCTGCCTCTTTCGGCCAGGCAGATGAGCGCAAAGAGGGAAAATCTTCACTGAGCATAATGAAAATCCTGCCCTCCTTCTTCAAGGTGGGCAGGGTTTTCCTTATACTCTGTGAGTCAAGATTGTCCCTCGCTGCAAACTGTCAAGTCCCACAACTGGATTCCAGATCTAAGGTTAAGTGGCTTGCAGGCTGTAAAAGGTAAAGTGTTACATGATCCTCTTTATAGAAGGATCAATCAGAGCCACATTGGTTTCAAGGTATTACTATCCCTTTAAGAAACGTAGGTTTATTATCCCTGTGTCTCATAAACCAAGACCATGTATTTTGTTAATGTTATGGAACACAGCATATTATGCATATTTTCTGCCTTGCAATTTTACTCATTAATTTTGCAGACTCATATGAAATATAGCTTACACTGTTTTTGCTTAAGGAACATTGATGAATGTGCCTTATTTCATTAACATCATGAATCTTTAGCTTCCTTGCCACTGACTCTTGTTTCTTCCCATTGAATAAATGAAGAGATGTATTACTAGTCACCTTTCTCACACTCAGACATGATTTCAACCACCATCTTCTAATTTTAACATTTCCTTCTCTGATATTCTGGCATTTAACAGTAGTTTTCCTATCAAGGAAAGGGCTACTTTGTGAATTACGTTATGTACTATTTATTAACCCTTTATGGACCAGAGGTGTGTAATTAACTAGGAGATCAGGTATATTTATTCATATATTACATAGTAACATAGAAAATTAGATTGAAAAAAGACACAAGTCCATCAAGTTCAACCTTTGCCTCATAACCCAGGTAAATGAGAGTTATATAAACTTCCCTGCTACCAAATAAGTTAATCTTTATCAGACCTTCCTGTTTTGCCTACTAATACACAGTATAATTCTGTATGTTCCCTTTTGAAATTAATATATATAATCTTCTCTTAAATGTATCCATTGTATCTGCCACTATCACATCCTTGGGCATGGAATTCCACAGTTTAACAGACATTACTGTAAAAAAAACCTTCCTCTGCTGAAACCTCCTTTCCGCTAATCTCAAGGGGTGGTCCTTGTTTATTTGATCAGACCTTAGAGTAAATAAACCAGGTTTGTCTAGTCATTACTCATACATCAAGTCCTCCATTCCCTGAATTAAATTTTGTTGCTCTTCACTGTACTCTCCCCAGTTCTAGAATATCCTTTTTCAGAGTTGGTTCCCAAAACTGTACTGCATATTCAAGGTGAAGTCTTACCAACGATTTGTACAATGGCAAAATGATGTTATCCACTATTGCTTCAATACCCCTTTTTATGCAAGATATAACTGCATTACATCTGCAGATTCCCATATAAAATTATCTCTGCTGATGTCTTACTCAATGTCTCAATAAACAGTAGGCAACCATAGTACCTAATGACTTCTTGAAACGGACAATGGTCCCCTGGACCTTAACGGGATAAGCCACTCCGAGTTTCTATATCATGAATCCATTAGACAATTACATGCACTCTTCATTTATACAGTGATGTTATATAGCTACTGTAGTTTGTATACAGTAAAAATCATAGTGGATGGAAGCTATTGTAAGCATGGATTTGTAAAAGGAACATGCAGTTAAGTCTATAATATTGACTCAATATCAAGCCCCTTTTACACAGGTGACACCAAGGCATTTATCCTGTATTGAATATGTTGCTCATTGTGAAGGTTCCTGTGCTGGGCTATGGTGACTTTCACAGGGTGATTATCATTTCACATGAATGTACCAAATTGCAGAATGATACAAATTTACTGTTTTCCCTCAAGAACACATTAACCCTTTGAGTGCCAAAGAGGTATATGTTGGGAAACCTCTTTGGCACTCAGAGGATTAAAAGGTTCAGTAAGGAAAGCCTACGTGGTGGCCTATGTGGCCTTTGGCATACCTTTCACATGAGCTCTGGTGAAGGCTGCACTGTTTATAATTGGCTGTCCCACGTGGATGCCAGCCAGTAATATTAGCTGGCACTCATGTGGCTAGTCTAAAAGTCATGCCTCTCCTGCATCTGGATCATTGGTGGAATGCTGGAGAAAGCTTTGTTGCCCATGATGTTTCACTCACCTTTTTCCTGGGGCTAAAACAGTTTTGTCACCTGTGTGAAAGAGACCTCAAATAAACAGGATTAACCTTTTGATTACCGGAGGGGGACAACTCCTCTGTCACTCAAAGGGTTAACATCAAATAGTATTTATGATTATCTTCTGCAGGCATTTCAGAATACTTGCATTACGTTTAGACCTTTGCATCAAAATAAATACTTATTGCAGAGAACAAACATTTCATGATCAAAATTAAATACATATGCAAGGCAATGTATATAGAGTGATTCAAATTGAGCCTTTTAAAAAGAAAACTAAAGTATTAATGGGGCAACCCAACAGCACCATAAGGGAAAAATAAAAATTCTGATCATTTAAATGGTTGAAACCCTATTTAACCCCTTAAGTACCAGAGGTCCTGGGACGTTTCCATCCCATAAGGACAGCTTTGATCCTTGCTGACACGGTGGTACACGTGACCTGTTGCATGTATCGGCACTCCACTTTGTGGCCTGAAAGAGATTGCTCCAGTCTAGGAGCGGTCAATTTTAGGCGCCGTTTTTACTTACACTCTCCCGGTGGAGCGCTGTAAGTAAAAAGTACGTGACATACTATGACCGTCATCTGTCCTTAAAGGGATAGTAATGTTTCATAATCAAAGCAGCTCTAATTAATCATCATAGTATTTGGACTTTGGAGAGTGTTATATCAATTCTGTCAGAGTTGTAGTTCAAAAGTAATTCAATGACAAATTATCCCCCTCCCACCCCTTTTACTGATGTAACACTGCTCACCTCAGAGCAGAAGGGAGGTGCCCAGGTAGACTGCAGAGAGGGACAATCTTCAATTAAGATAAGGGAAACACCTGAAAAACCTGTCAAGGGGGCAGGGCTTTCATTGTTCTCACAGGAAGAAGATTGTCCCCTTCTGTTATCTGTCTGGTCTTACAACCAGATTCCCCATCTGAGAAGAGATTGCTTACACTAGGTAAAAGGGGCGGGAAGGGAAACTTTGCTTGTCAATATCTCTCAAACCATAAAGGTTTGCGAGATAAGACAAATCATTCTTCATGTTCTATTAATGCCTACAAAATAAAATAAAGATAAAATTAAGTATTACTATCCCTTTAAGTATTTAAGGATCATGACGGTCATAGTACGTCATGTAGTCCTTAAGGGGTTAAAACAATGGTGATTGCAGGAAATGTTATTTGTTCCCTGTGGTGCAATTAGTCTGGTTCAGAATTATTCAATTTTTCTGTTGAACATGGGATCCAAAGAGTTTTGCACAATTGTCATTAACCCTTTGAGTGGCAATGCGTTGCGTACCCCTCTGCCACTCAAAGGGTTAAGCTACATTGAGGATGGCAGGATTTGAAGTCCAGCAAAAGCTAGGTTTCTGCAGGTTGCTTGACACAAAAGATGAGCTAATCTCCTGCTGTTTGGTTAGGTTCTTGGTTCTACAAAGTTCTCCTTTATTGACTGATTTCTTTACTTTGCTGTAAATTTTAAACAATCTGTGGCACCAACATTTATGTCACACGGGGGCTTCCTCCATTCATGGTAACCTATGATACATTTTTTGTTAGGGCTTTTATGAGAGGTAAAACATGTTTACTTTCAGTGCTAAGAAATGATTCATTTGAAAATTATTACAGCTCAACCTTTTTATTTTTTTAAATCAAACTGTTACCAACAGTGTCACCTGGGGGTTATGCACTAAGGTATGAGAAAGAGGTGATAAAGCGGAAATAACTTCTCCAGTGATATCAATTCTCCAGTTCCTATTTTATTCTATGTAGCCAATGCAGTAAGATCACCAAAGTTATATAAATCTTATTACATTGACTCCTTTGAATAACATAGGATTTGGAGAAGTGATATCACTGGAGAAGTCATCTCCACTTTATCACCTAGTTATCACACTGTAGTGCATCCCCCTGATGTCCAGAAGACAATGTTTTTTATTCTCTCTAACATTCTTCCACTACTGACAACAATGCTGAAACATTACTGCTAAGGCTCAAATGTTGACGTTCATGCTAGTTTGATTTGCCTGACTTTTGAATCATATTGAAAAAATACACCAAATGTTTCTTTCCATACTCAAAATATGCAAAATAGAGTGCACATCGGTATCCTATCAAAATGTTGCCTTCAATTTGGTGACCAACCCAGGGACGCATTAAATATATCGCCAGGTTGAAAATGGGAACATAAGAATCTGGCCTGCACAACAAGGGATGACATGCCTATGAAAGTGGGAAAAGCTGAATGACCTTTACATGCAGTTTGCAGAGCAGCAAGTGTGACCGTGATGCCCCACTGGCGTGATTGCATGTGGCATCACAGTCACATTTGCTGCTCTGCAAAATCCATGTAAAGCTCATTCGCTCGTTTGGCTTTTCCCCACTTTCTTAGGCATGTCACCCTTGTCATGTGGGTGAGATTCTTATATTGTCATTTTCAACCTGATGACCAATTTAATGTGTCACTGGGTTGGTTGCCTATTTGAAGGTGACATTTTGATAGTGAACCAGCACATCAGGGGAGATGCACTAAGGTGTGATAAAGAAGTGATAAAGTGGAGATGACTACTCCAGTGGTGTCACTTCTCCAAGATATGTTATTCTATGGGGTAAATGCACTAAGATTTCTTGTGGGAGAGATCTTAGTGCATAGGTTCCATAGAATAACATAGGAACTGGAGAAGTGATATCACTGGAGAAGTCATCTCCACTTTATCACCTCTTCATCACACTTTAGTGCATAACCCCCGTCATGTTATAGGTATCCCAGGAAAAGAAAAAACTATGGGGCAGATGTGGAGTAAATTCTGGAGAAATCTAACTACACCATAGGGTATGACTAAAAATTCCAACTAATTTAAATGAACCTTTAACCCCTTGAATGCTAGAGATATCTTCAAAACATTTTTCTCAATGCTTTGGAGCCCTCTTTTTCATTCAATAGGTTAAAAGCCTTAGTAACCCTTTGAAGGCCAGAGAGGATAGGCAGTGCATTGTTTTCATTCACCTTTAGTGTCATGAGTGAGTCCACAACCCCTCTGGCATTCAAAGGGTTAAAAGCCACACACAGTCTCCATGACCAACTAGAGACATGAACTAAGATTCTAATTTCTGTCATGTATGTGATGTTAAAGCTGGGACTTTACCATGATCTGTTTTTTCTGTATTCTGTATGTAAATCTGGGCCAGTTTGTTTATTATTTGCTAATCCTCCTATATAATAATTCGCTAATGTATGTTTGTCAGAAGCTGTCATGCGCAGTACAGACGGCTGTGTGCACTGCAGTCATTCACAATACAGACTGCCCTGCTCCGTTATCAGCCGCGGTGCGGGCAGTCTCTTCTGTGCATGACTGCACCGCAGCCGTTGCTGCCTGGCACTGTGGCCCGTGTACACGGGCTGTTCAACTAGCAGTTAATAATTGTCATCTTATTAAACAAAGACTCATTTAAATCAATGAGGCTGATGTACGAAGACAAGTGGTGCAATTCTGAGGCAGACCAGTTGCATCAAATGCAATAAATTAACATTACAAAGGATTTAACCCCTCAACTGCCAGAGAGGTCTTCAATACATTGCAAAGCCATGCAGTGTAGGCCTCGAGTATTAAAAGCCCCATGTAAATTAATGGGAATTTTGAGCATTTGTATTTGTTCTCCATGGTGCAGATGGTTTGCTCCTGAATTGCACCACTTTTGCTTTTATACATATGGCCATAAGTATGAGTATTCTTACTTTCTTCTGAAAGATCATTCTCTTCTGCTTCTCTCTCCATATCCTTACACCAGTCTTCCATTCTTTTGGTTTCTGCATGAAGCAGCTTCATAAACCACGTGCCGTCTTGTCGACTAGGAGATATTCTACCAGAATCCACAGATTCATGGGCAGGCTCAAGCCAAGGGTCAGGTGGTGGCAGATTTGATGTGTCAACTGGTGTCCTATAATCTTCCCTGTAACTGAACAAACCCTGAGTCCGTACTGTTCTTACTGCACCATACTGTGTTGGGGTGCTAGGTTCAGAATGTCTCTGAAATGAAGACCCAAACTGCAGGCCTTTGTCTTCCATTGTGATATGTCCTGGGAAACCCTCTAATTCAAGATCAGCCTGCACAGCCGCAGTTACACTGTTGGAACGCTTGAACCGCCCTTGTCTACATATGACAAAATCAAAAAGAAAATCTTTGTTATTCTATTCCTTGTAATTTTCCAAATGTATAATGCATTCAGAATTTCAGCACTACATTTACCTTGTATAATAAATTAAGTCCGTTAAGTCCCACAGAGCTTGTTTTTTTCTCATTGAATTCTGGGATGGCAGAGGTATTCTTTTGAATGGTTGCACGCAGAAGAGCGTGCGACCATTTAACTGTTTCACCATGTCGCGAAGTGACAATCTCCCAGTGCATGACAGTGCAAGATTGTTATGTTGCCTAGTCAATGGGCGCTTTTAATACTTAAGACGTTCAGTCACCTTCCGTTTCAGCTTCATAAAGCATTTCCAGCGTTCAAGGTGTTACCATAATGTGCAACACCGGTGGCAGCACTAGTGAGTATATGGTGCAGTGTATGTAATTTTGCATTACACATTCAGAATGTGAGCCGATCCAGCCTCTCAACTTCTCTGTGTGCTCCGCTTCTCCCTTTCATTCTGCATGCTGAGGAGAGGCTGGATCGGCTCACATTCTGATTGTGTAATGCAAAACTACAGAGGTCATACACTTCACTGTATATCCACTAGTGCTGCCACCTGTGTTGCACATTATGATAACCCCCTGAATGCTGGAAATGTTTAAAGTGTCTTATGAAGCTGAAATGGAAGGTGACTGAACGGCTTAACTATTAAACGTGACCATTAACTAGGTGACGTGACAATCTGTCATGCACTACGAGATTTTCATGTTGCTATTTTTAACCAGGCGACATGGTGAAACAGTTAAATGGTCACACGCTCTTCTGCGTGTGACAGTTCAAAAGTGAACCATGGCAGTGTGCAGCCACGCTGTCATCCCAGAAATCCATGACATGCCAGAACCATCAACGGTCATTAAGTGCCAGGACCGTTCCTTAAGTGCCAGGAGCAGTGTGACTGTCCTGGCATGTCATGGGTCCTTAAGGGGTTAAATCTGGAACTCTTTTAAAGGGGCATTAAAGGATCCAGGGAAGGTGTAATACAACTTAAATGACAACTATAATAATAACGATAGTACCCCCCCCCCCCCACTTAGGTAGGACACTGTGGGAGAAGACTTGCAGAAGAAACAAGAGCTGCACAGTAAACTGTGGTAGATCAATCAGGGAACTAGACATGGCATCCAGTATGTGACTTGTGGCGATTCTTCACTTTTCACATTATGAACTACAAGAATTCTAGTCTCACAGTGTAGTCACATGGTACCTGAACCTGCAGTCTCATACTATAGTATTTTCAAAAGAAAAGTGCAGAAATTATGGGGCAAACCAATTGCTCTGTTGGTGAGAACTACAAATCCCCAATCATTTAAATGGAGCTTCTAACCTCTTGGATGTAGATAGCATTCAAATGGTTAAAAGCCATATTTAAAACAATGTGATTGACCCATAGACTGCTAGGGATGTTGTTTTGATCCTAACCCATGGAAGTCTATGAGGTTGCCTCTGTAAGTTTGTGGTTGTGAGCAACAAACCTATGGGTTACATTCTAGCCAATCTACAGCCAAAGTGGTCAGTTTTCTGACCTCCCGCAAAATAGATGACAGGAGCTGTTTTGGGACTGCAGAGTGAGGTTACTAACTCTGCTCCACTTGCTATGTCTCCCTTTGCCAACTTAGAAAAACATGAGAACTGACCTTTAAGGTTGTGGTGACAGAGCTGTGGGAATAACCTCACATGGTGGCTCTAGCAGATCTCAGAGATCAGAGCTTCATTGAGCACTTCTGGGTAATTAATATGAGCTCTGTTGAAGGCCTGTGTCGACTGAATAAAAAATTGAAATACGTGTTTAAGAAGGGAGGAAGGCTGTCCCTGCTCGGGCAGTGTATGTCTGGTCACTGAATAAGCCCCAAAAGATGACTGCCTTCAACAGATCCTACAGAATGTAGTAAGGGGTTGGGTGAGTGACAGAGTAAAATTCCCCTTAGTTGAGAACTTTTTTAGTGCATACTGTTTACTGTTCCTTTAATCTAGGGTGGATTGATTTGGAAATAAAAAAAAGAAACATTAGCCTCTTTGATACTGAAGACACTGCAAAGAAGTGTGTTGGAAATGTCTCTGGCATCCAAGAGATTATTATTATTGTGAAGGCATAGTATCAAAAACCTTTTACAAGTTAAGCACAAGAAAGAAAGACATTACCGTTTCTCATCCTCCACCTGCACACCCACAGAATGGTACTCTCGAAGGCTTTTCGTCTCAGAATCCGAGTCCGCTGCTTCTACCTGATTAAACAATTACACCAAAGTAAACAGGTGAGGAAGGTCTTAAAATCATGAAGGATTTTCTATTAGCAGTTGAAAAAGAAGAGAAAAATTCCCCAAATTACAACTGTTTTAAATTGGGCTTTTACCCACTTGAATGCTGCAGATGTCTCCAGAGCATTGCTTAAAGGGATAGTTTATTATAAAGTAGTTCTCATGTCACTAGGGTATGAGGCAAAGGTTGAACTTGATGGACTGGTGTCTTTATTCAACCTAATTTACTATGTTACTAATTTACTATGTGACCCCCCCCCACCCCAACAATCCCATCCACTGGCACAAAAAAACATTAAGTACTTTTTTCTACAATGCATTGGAAATCTCTGTAGCATCTAATATATAATATTGTGCAGAGAATTAAGATTGTTATTGCTACACCAACAATTTAGAAAGTGGGTTTGGCCAGCACAGCTGAAGCTCCCCTTAAAATTTGGAGCTCTAGGCAGTTGCCTATTCTGCCTATTAGGAACTCCAACCTCGAGGCATGTTGCCTTGACAAAAGCTATGATAGTGTTACTGTTAAAAACAAAATACTTACTGAGTTGATCACCCTCAACGAATCAGATGCTCAGAACCATATTACTAGTGGAAATGCTCAAAGGAGAAATGCATGATTTGTCCATGCTTAGTAGTAATATAAAGTTTGCACAGGGAGGAAGATGGTCCCTGCTCAGTGAATTCTAGAAATAGTAACTAGAAGATTAACTAACTTCTAAAATGTATCGAACTAAACTCACTCACCCTTCTAACAAAATGAGCTGCTTGAATGCAAGAGTGACATCATAGGAACAGTAATGTCCTGCTACACCCTCCCATGAATTAATGGTATATATGATGCCATATACAGTGAGGGAAAAAAATTATTTGATCCCCTGCTGATTTTGTACGTTTGCTTACTGACAAGGAAATGATCAGTCTATAATTTTAATGGTAGGTTTAATTGAACAGTGAGAGACAGAATAACAACAAAAAATCAAATCCTGAAAAACACATTTCAAAATTGATTAGCATTTTACTGAGTGAAATAAGTATTTGACCCCTTTGCAAAACATGACTTAGTACTTGGTGGCAAAACCCTTGTTGGCAATCACAGAGGTCAGATGTTTCTTGTAGTTGGCCACCAGGTTTGCACACATCTTAGGACGGATTTTGTCCCACTCCTCTTTGCAGATCCTCTCCAAGTCATTAAGGTTTTGAGGCTGACGTTCGGCAACTCAAATCTTCAGTTCCCTCCACAGATTTTCTATGGGATTAAGGTATGGAGACTGGCTAGGCCACTGAAGGACCTTAATGTGCTTCTTCTTGAGCCACTCCTTTGATGTCTTGGCCTCGTGTTTGGGTCATTGTCATGCTGGAATACCCATCCATGATCCATTTTCAATGCCCTGGTTGAGGGAAGGAAGTTCTCACCCAAGATTTGATAGTACATGGCCCTGCCCATCGTCCCTTTGATGCGGTGAAGTTGTCCTGTCCCCTTAGCAGAAAAGCACCCCCAAAGCATAATGTTTCCACTCCCATGTTTGACGGTGGGGATGGCGTTCTTGGGGTCATAGGCAGCATTTTTCTTCCTCCAAACACGGCGAGTTGAGTTGATGCCAAAGAGCTTGATTTTGATCTCATCTGACCACAAAACTTTCATCCAGTTCTCCTCTGAATAATTCAGATGTTCACTGGCAAACTTCAGACAGGCCTGTACATGTGCTTTCTTGAGCAGGGAGACCTTGCGGGAGCTGCAGGTTTTCAGTCCTTCACGGCCTAGTGTGTTACCAATTTTTTCCACCTCCATGTTTGATGGTGGGGATGGTGTTCTTGGGGTCATAGGCAGTATTCCTCCTCCTCCAAACATGGCGAGTTGAGTTGATGCCAAAGAGCTCAATTTTGGTCTCACCTGACCACAAAACTTTCATCCAGTTCTCCTCTGAATCATTCAGATGTTCACTGGCAAACTTCAGACAGGCCTGTACATGTGCTTTCTTGAGCAGGGGGACCTTGCGGGAGTTGCAGGTTTTCAGTCCTTCACAGCTGTCACGGTTTTTAGATGAACACTCAGAACGGTTAGGTTAAAATAACTTTATTAGAATAAAGTGCATACACGAGTGTAGGACCTAAGACCCACAATACAGAACAGGAAAATATATACAATGGGTACAGAGAATAGGACCAGACTAGACAATCAGGATACTGGTGACAATATATGTATATATGACAGGATCTGGCAAAACCAGTGAGGTTCAAGGTACAGTCCCAGAACTGATGGGTAGGTGCCAACACAGGAGGTCCACGAATTAGGACAGAACAACCCAGATGCCTGGGTACTGAAACCCGTAAGGGCAAACGGAATGGACTGGGAACCAACTGACAGTTAAGGACTCTGGCAGAACCGGCAAGGTAAAGGGGACACAGTCCAGGAGCGGCAACAGGACTATAGTGCATTAAGTCCACAGTGGAGGACTGGCACAACCCAGACTCCTGGGTACTGACCCAACTGGAGCAAGGCAATACTGGCCAAGGCCCTAGATCGCTGGCAGGAGGCAACCGTGTATATGCAGACCAACCCTGAAAGGGTTAAAGGAGACCTAGGCAGCTGCTACAGGAAAACCCTAGAACGCTAGGGGTGGATCGATATTTGGTAAATAATAGGAACGCAACCAGTGTCCCTCAACCTGCAAGGTGGAAGTTGCAAAGCTGGCTCTTGAGCCCACAGCTCTGCAGTAAGGAACGGTAGTGCTATTACATGGAAGCTCCAGGTACATACAGGGTTAATGACAACATCCAGAGAGTAACTGCAACTCCCATAGGGAGTGAGCCCAGCGCTACTAGGGAGGCAGACACAGAGAGTGATCACAGTAACTCAGTCAGTGTGTAGAACACTGCACCGGTACTTCGATTGTACACACCGCCTAGATGGTCATAGAGCAGCTCGAGCACAAGGCTCAGCCTTTGGTGAACATAAAACAGCACCCCACGGTGCACACCAAGAATCAACTGCAAGGCCCTGGACACTGGTGACCTCACGGGGTCACCAAGTGGCACAGACAACACACGGTAATAACGTGTATAGGAATCCACGGTCGACAACAGCCACAGAGCGGAAGACAGCCAAATACGGTCAGCAACGGATAGGTGCAATGGCCAGATATGATCAGCAACGGAGCAGGTTCTCAGCCAGGATACAGTCAGCAACGGAGTGGGTTCTTCAGCCAGATACGGTCAGCAACGGAGCAGGTTCTCAGCCAGGATACAGTCAGCAATGGAGCGGGTTCTTCAGCCAGATACGGTCAGCAACGGAGAGGGTTCTCAGCCAGGATACAGTCAGCAATGGAGCGGGTTCTTCAGCCAGATACGATCAGCAACGGAGCGGGTTCTCAGCCAGGATACAGTCAGAAACGGATCGGGTTCTTCAGCCAGATACGGTCAGCAATGGAGTGGGTTCTCAGCCAGGACTCAGTCAGCAACGGAGGCAGCAACAGGAACTCAGGAACGTAATCGTAGTCAGGCAGGCCAGGTCATACACGAATCAGCAAAAGCACAAAATAAACTCAGGAACTCGTACACCACGAAAGGACGCCTAAGGGAGGACATTGCAGGGTATGTAAAGGCAAGCCCTAGTAGGAGCAATTAAGACCAGCCAATCAGAGAACAGCAGTGATAATAATGTCGCCGTTCAGAACAGGAAACACGGGCACCGTGATAACGGCATAGTGTGTTACCAATTGTTTTTCTTGGTGACTATGGTCCCAGCTGCCTTGAGATCTTTGACAAGATCCTCCCGTGTAGTTCTAGGCTGATTCCACACTGTTCTCATGATCATTGAAACTCTACGAGGTGAGATCTTGCACGGAGCCCCAGACCAAGGGAGATTGACAGTTATTTTGTGTTTCTTCCATTTGCGAAAAACTGCACTAACTGTTGTCACCCTCTCACCAAGCTGCTTGGCGATGGTCTTGTAGCCCATTCCAGCCTTGTGTAGGTCTACAATCTTGTCCCTGACTTCCTTAGACAGCTCTTTGGTCTTGGCCATGGTGGAGAGTTTGGAATCTGATTGATTGATTGCTTCTGTGAACAGATGTCTTTTATACAGGTCACACTTTAAGAGAGTGATCCTAATCTCAGCTTGTTACCTGGATAAAAGACACCTGGGAGCCAGAAATCTTGCTGATTGATAGGGGGTCAAATACTTATTTCACTCAGTAAAATGCAAGTCAATTTATAACATTTTTGAAATGCGTTTTTCAGGATTTTTTGTTGTTATTCTGTCTCTCACTGTTCAAATAAACCTACCATTAAAATTATTGACTGATCATTTCTTTGTCAGTGGGCAAATATACAAAATCAGCAGGGTATCAAATAATTGTTTCCCTCACTGTATGGTGAAGGCCTAGCTGACGCATGAAGTTGTTCTGAATGCACGTGTTCCCATGAAAACCTCACTATATATACACACAAAGTTGCAAATCCAGTGGTGAGATTTTACAATAGCCAATCAAGGTGGAAGAGGAGAAGAGAGCTGTCACCTAACCCTATAGGATTTTCCAAGGGATTAGATGAGCAAATTGAAGACCTTCTGGTGCAAACCAAGTGTACCACTGGAGACAACAATCCCATTGCTTTAAATTAGCGGTGACTCTAGGAATTCTATTTAGTGGGGGGGCACACATGGGGCCAGAGGAAAAATTGGGGGGCCCATTTAATGATCAATGTCAGCTTCCTACACTTAAAATAATAGGATTTTAGTCTTACCTTTTAAATCCTTTTCTCTCAGTATATATAGCTTACAGGTACCATGGGGAGGCGACAGCTCCTCCCAGTAAACTGTAACAATTCTTCAAAGAAGTGTAGGGATGGAGCTACCTCTCCTCCATAGCAGACTACCTAGGTACTCTCCTCTCCAGTTAGATTTGTGACACTAAACCTACTGAGCTACATAGCGAGAAGAAGAAGAGGAAAACTCCTGTGAGCATGGACCCAATAGGACTCCCACATCAAGCCACAAAAACCAAGAACGGTCTCTTTCACTGGGTGGGAGACCTGTAAGCTATATGGACTAAGAGAAAAGGATTTAACAGGTAAGACTAAAATCGTCAAATATAAATGTTGTCAAATATATCTTACAGGTACCATGGGGATGTAACAGGGTGGGAAAAAAGAAGGAAAAAACCAAGTGCCGGTCTGCATGGATCGACTATCCAGGACACGGAACAGCCCAATCAAAGTGTTAATGGACACTGAATAACTGTAACACAGCACACAAAACAAAAGCCAACAGAGCTCAAAAAGATAAAGAACTATAAGGCAAGACATTTGTTAAGCACAAGGAGGCAGCTGGAGCGCATCCATGTGCTGCAGATAATACTCCATCCAGCAGAAGACACAGGCTAACAGGCGGCAGGAAGAGGACGGAGTATTATCTGCAGCACACGGATGCGTTCCAGCTGCCTCTGTGTGCTTAACATATTGGTTCAGAACCGGGGAAGGACACAAACTGAATTCAGAGATGTGAAGACAGCAAAAAGGAGAAAAAAAAAAAAAAAAAAAGAAGAACGGGCCCATTGGCTATGCAATGTGACAATCTCGCGCTGTCATGCACTGCGAGACTGTCCCGTCGCACTTTTAAGCCAGGCGACCTGCTGAAATAGTTGAATGATCACACAATATTCTGCATGCGACCATTCAAATGGATACCCAGTATCTTGTGCCTCTGAATGATGTCAGAAGTAGCCTGAGGCTCTATAGGAGTAGAGGGAATCTTTAAAGTGGTTAAAACTGCCTTAATAAGACCCTCAGCAGAGGATTCAGGGTCAGCTTCAAAGGGATCACCATGAAACTAGGAAGAAGCCCCTTCAGAACACACATCATCCTCAGACTCCTAATCTGAATCCTCCTGAGAGGAATCTGATAGATCAGGAATACCAGGCACCTTAGGGGACACAATACCTGAAAGAAGTGGGGGGTCTACATTACTGAAGAGCCCCCTGAAGAGAAAGAGGAAACTGTGCCATAGAGGACTTTAAGTCCTTGACTCAAGGTGGCTCTTGATCATGGCTGGAAGGTCCAGGTGGAGGACGCAGGGGCCACAGTCCATGAGGGGCATAAGTGACCAGAGTAGCCCATGGGAAGCCCCGATTGGCATAAGGAGCAATATGTGAGGCGGGGTTAAAGACACCCCTGAGTCCTTAGCCTTAGGCCTAGCCCCATGTCCTAGCGGATCCAAAATTCTAACAGGAGAAAAGTGTCAATACAGTAAGGGAAGAAGCAAATACTGTCACCCAGATTAAAGATTTCACCAAAGAAAGCCTAAAATACACTTATCTGGCGAGCAAAGGGTTAACCTGTGGAGGAGAGCTGAGAAGACCAAGCCCTGCATATGATACTCGTGTAAAGAGGAAACAAAATGGCAATCACATAGGGAACCAATCAGGAAACGTCCCGCAAAACAGGCGTTTATGGGAAATGTAGTTTTCCCAATAAAAAGCATGAAAAACAGAACCAAATCTCCTGAAGCCCCCCAGACACTGAGAATGTCCACCGCATACTTAGGTAAGGGGATACAAGAAGATTGAGCTGTCTCTCAACTCGGTACATAGAGCCGTTGCAGAGATACTTCTTCATCGGATTAGATATAGGTATCTTATATCTAATCCGATGAATACTGGGCTAAGATACAAAACAGATTAAGGCAGTCATTCTAGGGTCTGAATATTTGCTCTTAGAATCGGTCACCATAGATTAGATGACCTAACACTCGCAGGGATTTTCAAGAGCTAATCCAGTCACAATTGCATGAGTGACTCTTTCCCACAACCCATGTAGTCATTTGGACAAGAATAGTTACCCCAGTAATAAATTCATTATTCAGTAAGAATTTGTTTTTATTACCCCTCCCCTGTGCTTGAAGTAAAGAAATATGCTTTTATCTTTATAAATAATAAAGACTGAGATTTGTTGGTAGAGTGGCACTAATTTGGGTTCTTTCTTTGGGGATTCTTTTCCCAGGTCTTTTCTCAAACAATGCAGTTATATCACCACCAGAGCAATACAGAGTTATATGATACCACCAGAGTAATAGGGAGTTATATGCCACCACCAGAGAAAGAGAGTTATATGCCTCCATCAGAGCAATACGGAGTTATATGCCACCACCAGAGAAAGAGAGTTATATGCCTCCATCAAAGCAATAGGGAGTTATATGCCACCACCAGAGAAAGAGAGTTATATGCCTCCATCAAAGCAACAGGGAGTTATATGCCACCATCAGAGAAAGAGAGTTATATGCCACCATCAAAGCAATAGGGAGTTATATGCCACCATCAGAGAAAGAGAGTTATATGCCACCATCAAAGCAATAGGGAGTTATATGCCACCATCAGAGAAAGAGAGTTATATGCCTCCATCAAAGCAACAGGGAGTTATATGCCACCATCAGAGAAAGAGAGTTATATGCCACCATCAAAGCAATAGGGAGTTATATGCCACCATCAGAGAAAGAGAGTTATATGCCACCATCAAAGCAATAGGGAGTTATATGCCACCATCAGAGAAAGAGAGTTATATGCCACCATCAAAGCAATAGGGAGTTATATGCCACCATCAGAGAAAGAGAGTTATATGCCACCATCAAAGCAATAGGGAGTTATATGCCACCACCAGAGAAAGAGAGTTATATGCCTCCATCAGAGCAATACGGAGTTATATGCCACCACCAGAGAAAGAGAGTTATATGCCACCATCAAAGCAATAGGGAGTTATATGCCACCATCAGAGAAAGAGAGTTATATGCCACCATCAAAGCAATAGGGAGTTATATGCCACCACCAGAGAAAGAGAGTTATATGCCACCATCAAAGCAATAGGGAGTTATATGCCACCATCAGAGAAAGAGAGTTATATGCCACCATCAAAGCAATAGGGAGTTATATGCCACCACCAGAGAAAGAGAGTTATATGCCTCCATCAGAGCAATACGGAGTTATATGCCACCACCAGAAAAAGAGAGTTATATGCCACCATCAAAGCAATAGGGAGTTATATGCCACCATCAGAGAAAGAGAGTTATATGCCACCATCAAAGCAATAGGGAGTTATATGCCACCATCAGAGAAAGAGAGTTATATGCCACCATCAAAGCAATAGGGAGTTATATGCCACCATCAGAGAAAGAGAGTTATATGCCACCATCAAAGCAATAGGGAGTTATATGCCACCACCAGAGAAAGAGAGTTATATGCCTCCATCAAAGCAACAGGGAGTTATATGCCACCATCAGAGAAAGAGAGTTATATGCCACCATCAAAGCAATAGGGAGTTATATGCCACCACCAGAGAAAGAGAGTTATATGCCACCATCAAAGCAATAGGGAGTTATATGCCACCATCAGAGAAAGAGAGTTATATGCCACCATCAGAGAAAGAGAGTTATATGCCTCCATCAAAGCAATAGGGAGTTATATGCCACCACCAGAGAAAGAGAGTTATATGCCACCATCAGAGCAATACGGAGTTATATGCCACCATCAAAGCAATAGGGAGTTATATGCCACCATCAGAGAAAGAGAGTTATATGCCACCATCAAAGCAATAGGGAGTTATATGCCACCATCAGAGAAAGAGAGTTATATGCCACCATCAAAGCAACAGGGAGTTATATGCCACCATCAGAGAAAGAGAGTTATATGCCACCATCAAAGCAATAGGGAGTTATATGCCACCATCAGAGAAAGAGAGTTATATGCCACCATCAAAGCAATAGGGAGTTATATGCCACCACCAGAGAAAGAGAGTTATATGCCACCATCAAAGCAATAGGGAGTTATATGCCACCATCAGAGAAAGAGAGTTATATGCCACCATCAAAGCAACAGGGAGTTATATGCCACCATCAGAGAAAGAGAGTTATATGCCACCATCAAAGCAATAGGGAGTTATATGCCACCATCAGAGCAACAGGGAGTTATATGCCACCATCAGAGCAACAGGGAGTTATATATCATCACCAGACTAATACACCATTATATGTCACCACCAGACCAATAAAGCATGATATGCCACCACAATGCCCCACTGCCTCTCACAAAATTATTATAATTCACATCTTATGTCAAAGTGGGGCAATTTATGCTCATAGGGGTACATTTGGCAATAGTAGTAGGTCACATTGTGTAACTAATTTGCCACTCCACTTGAATGTGTTCCCATTTGGTGGTCAGGTTTATACAATCTGGTGTGGATGATGATATTTGGGACAACTTTTTCTAACCTATAAATCTGGGCACCAAATAGGCATACAACATGCAAGGAGAGGGGCAAATTCGTTATATAATGTGACCCACTGCTGTTGCCAAATGTACCCTTATGAACTTAAAACATTCCATTTCGGCATTTATAGTGAGTTAGAATGCTTTTGTGTGGGGGGCCGGATTGGTACAAGCAGGGTCCCAAATTAGCCCCCCTCCCGTTCACAACTCACCACACACATACTGTAAACCCTTCTTTGTTTGCATACTGTTCTTGACTAAATTAATGCTTTAACTCCTTGGATGCCAGATATGTCACCAATGCATTGTACACATCTCTGGTTGGTATCCAAGGGGTTAAAATAACTATATATATATTTTCAATCTCTTAACTCCTTCCCAGGACAGGAAGGGGTAGCATTAACTACACTGAGGTTCCAGGAAGGTATGAAACCAATACATTGCAAACAGATGGATGATTTGACACCTGACTGGCAGTCCTATGGTTAATAATATGACAGAAGTCTTGTCCTAATCCTAGGACTGCCAGACAGGTAAAAAAGTTAGTAAAAGTATGCCATGTCCATCAACTAATGGGAGAGGCCACAAGGCCCGTAATTAGGTGCTAGGCTAGCAGGACAGGGGCCTTGGCTAGTGATTAGGTGTAGGGATAGTTGGCTGTGGAATTAACCCCTTTGCTCCTAGAGTGGCCATCAATTTATTTCTGAGTCTGGCAACAAAGGTGATAAGGATCACTTACATTAATGGTGGCAGTGTTGCTGAGTCCTCAGTCCTTTTAACCCTTTGTGTACCAGATGCTTACCTAAAACATTGCTTTGCAATGTGTTGGGTACCCTCTGGAATTCAAACAGTTAAGGCTTGATCTTTGTATTCAGTTGCAGGCATACCTACCAACATTTCAAACGGCCAAAGAGGGACAGTTTAGTTTTAAGTGGTGTTTCTGGGTTCATGACCAGTGAATGGGGGTTTTGCCGAGAATTTTAAGGTTATTTTATTACCTACTGACATGACACCTCTTGGTTTAACTGGCTAAATAGTTTAGAACAAGTATTTTATTTCCATAGACTAATTTATTAAAACGGATACTAAAGTTTAAACATTAATATGAGTTTTATTGCTGTATGGAGCAGTGTGATACCCTTTTGTTCACACCACACAGTGTGATCTCATAAAATGGGTCCCAAAAATGGACTCTTGGGAGGTATGTGCAGACAGTGTGCTGATAAGAGTGTAGGTCAGGACTCAAGAACTCCACCAAATGCTCCCACCCGTTTTAACAAGTAGCACCAGGCCTTATCTACCATCTACTCAAACTGACCCAGTTAGAGGGCCTATGTGTGCCTCCCTCCCCACATGAATTAGCGTGACACTGTTGACAGTGGCAGTGTAGAGCGTTAAACTGGCTCTCTTTTATAGGTTCCCCTCAATAATGTAGTAAGCAGGCAGTATATAATCCAGGTCTGCAGCTCCCACTCTTCATAGGGACAGTGGCATTTTTTTGCTACACAGCCACAACATCTGCTCTGATACTGTCACATGACATGGCATCGCAGATCACATCATGCAGGTGCTTAGCCAGTTGACACTTTCCCGGTCTGCAAGAATCTGTAATGTTTCAGCTGAATTGCTGCTCTGTAATTGTAGTAATGGCAGCCAGTTACGGGTGTAGGGGGAGGGCGGGGGGCACGAGGGGGGGCCAAGCATTCTGGCGGAGGGGCCCTTCCCTGGCGACGCCACAGCTTTAAATGAATCTGTTAACCCCTATAATCCTAGAGGTATGTAGCATTCACGGAGCTACAACACTACCATATGGAGATTTGAGGAATAGTCAGGTTAAAATTTCGATTTAGATCAATTGGAATTTTAATTCTTTCCTATAGTGTAGTTGGTTTCCCCCAGAATTTGATTTTATACAAACAGCCCTTTGTTTTTAACAGTAAAACCTGCATAGCTGTAATCAGGGAAACATGATATAGAAATTACATTTTTAGGGTTTACTGAACTATCTATGTCAGAAGTGTTGAAGACAGATACAGGCCATTTTGTGGACCACACTGAGACCCCTGGTGAAATTATGAGAGGAGGACACATGAAGGAAAATGTTTGTATACCTTTAAGTTTACAGCTAGCTGCCCTTAAATCCATTAATATTTTTTTGGAAAAGCAGCCATATCAGTGTGTTGTGTGCCAAGAATAGGTAGTCCCTGATCATCTCACCATATGATTAAATTAGTTCATAACTGAGAAACTGGGAATGCTGGAAACCCAAGATGAAGTCTTTGTCATCTTGGACCCCCAGCATGCCAATGCATTAACATGCCCCCTGGGCAGAAATGCTCAATGTGTTGAAAACATCTCTTCAAAGTTGCTCTTCAGTATATAGTTTGTTTTATTGCAATAAAGTTCAGTTTTTCAGTTCATTGAACTAAATATATTTTATAAAGTAAAGTAATTTTTCCACAGTACATCAGGCAAATGGTTATTAATGAAGTATATAAATGATGCATTTGGCTTTTTTTAGAAAGCAAATGACCTAATGAAAGCATTATTTATGCTGCAGCTACTTCAACTCATTTAACCTCAAGGAGTTTAATTATTAAGATTAATTACTTGTGGCACATATTTTTCAAAGAATGAATGCTATTACAGCAGCAAAATGCTTTACCTTTCTTTATTGTTTTTTTTTATAAATATTGCTATTTATTGTAGGATTAGTATATCTGAACAAAATTAACCATAATTTAATATTCTTATTATTTTTTTATAAATTTGATAACAATTGGTGAAAAAAGCAGCACGAGAATACATGAATACGATTCCACACTAAACCAGATATTGGAATCTATTTTCCATCCCTGTGCCTGCCTACGATAAATGTACTAAGCTACTTATGTGGAAAATACTCACCTTCATGCTACTTGCTCCAAGAGGAGGCATTATGAGAGTTTGGTATCCCTTTACTGTTTTCTTTGTTTAATGCCATGTATGAAACAACATGCAGAGGAAATTATGTACACTTCATTTTTCTGAGTATGCTATAGTACCGTATGGTGACTGTATGGTGACTGCTGGCATTAAAGTCTTAACAATGCAGCCCCTTGTATTGGAAGCAGACACAAGTGGAGCTACATTAACGGATTCAAACTTTCAATCCCAGAGTTGCAATGAGAACTAAAGTCACTACAAGATCCAACACCATAAGACCTTTATCCCCTTGGTTGTCAGGTTGTAGACTTTTTCAGCATCCAAGGTGCTGAAAAAATGTGACTTCAGATAATCGTAATTATGTAAATACGTTTACTATTACCTTCTTCATGACCATGTGTACACATATGAACATGCCCCTTTTCTGGGCCATAAAGAAGGATTGCATGTACATAAGTGCCCACAAAGGGATGGGAAGCACTGTCTACGGTCATAGCCATGCCCCATCTAATTGCAGGAAAAAGGATCAAAATAGGAAGCACACAAGGGCCTAGATTCACTAAAGGTCGATGCTGTGGCGATATGATCTTGTCGATGTGTCCGAAACACTTGGACATTTCAATCTACACACGCCTCGACATATTCACAAAATAGTTAGGGGAGGGTTAGCATACAGGATTGTCAAAGTGCTTTCGATGTAGAAGGGATGTCCTCCCTTCACACATCACCAACACTAGGACAATTCTGACATTGAACAGCATTATCTCTCTGCTTCCCTACTTGGTCAGCAGGAGAATAAAGAGAAGGCTTTCAGCACCATGGGCAGCACTGAGTGCCATAGGGATGTGCATTGCTCACCCCTGTGGCACTCAAAGGGTTAAAAAAAAACCCTATACCAAGCACTACACAATTATCCCCTTACCTATGTATCATACATTATACATGTTGTGCACTCCCAGGGGAACAAGACTGGGGGGTCACACAGCATCTATGGATATTTGTGGCTACCACTTACCCCCTAGCCTTGTTCTCTTCTCTGGTGGTAGATATAGAACTCAATATACACTGCTTGGCCCCCAGACTTGTTCTCTTGCCCACTGGTAACCACAGATCCCCTGTACATTGTCTGACCCTATCCAGCATTTTCTCCTTGCCCACTGCGAGCCACAAATCCCCATGACCACTGCCTGGGCAAGAGAAGAAGGTTGGGGGTGTCAGGCAGTATATATGGGACTAACACACAATAGTGTTATTCCCCATGCTGCACAACATGTTAGGAATCCGACATAGAGTGCCCCCCGTCCGACATACTAACCACCCCTTAGTAATTCAACATAGAGTGATCTCCTACGACATACTACCTTCTTTGTCGTTCGACACAGTGTGCCTTCTTCTGACATTTTAACCCCCCTTTGTAAATCGAAAGAGCGCCCCTTGTGTATATATGTATATTACAGAGTTAACACTTTGAGTACCAGAGAGGTAGCAACGCATTGCTTTGCAATGCATTTGCTACCCCTTCGGTACTCAAAGGGTTAATAGGCAAGGCATGTGGCTGTATATCTGCCTTTATATGTGTTATGAATCTGTTACATTTACATTTACAATACTTCAGACCTCGCGGAGGCCATCAGGTGATCAATTTAGGTGACAATGTGGGCATTATGCGCTTTATTACACACACACATATATATATATATATATATATATATATATATATATATATATATATATACTCTATTTCTATATGAACCAAAAAATACTCAAAATAAATTAGTTCTCAGATTTACAGGAATATACCCTATATGTGTAGGCTTTCAATGTATTTTGGCAATTATGGAGTTAATCATTCAAGATGCACATATACATTATCCAAAATTATGAATCACTTTTATTATTTTTATATCTTATTTACATAGTTATATATTTCATGCGTTACAAATAAAAGCTGACCTTGGCCTAGAGTCACTAAAATTTGAAGAGGGCTGAAAATGTTGATGTCCTGTTAAAGCAGTGTATTCACCAAAGTGGCTACAACATCACATCACCAGCACTCCAACAAAAATATGCTCAGATCGACATTCTTCTGACAGGTTTACGACTTTTCGTTCATCATATCAACAATGGTCTGTTTCCATATGGAAATGCTACATAATGAGACAGTTTTGTATGCAAGGGGGTGTGTTGATGTGTTAATGTGACACTTCGACACATTCAATAATCTCTGATAGCAGCCTCTGCTGTCGAAGTTCACAGTCACAACTTCACCTACCTGAGGTAGGCGAAGTTGGTATCTCCCTGTACTTTCCTATGAAGTAACAACCCTTAATCAATTTGTAGCATGAAGGGTTGTCCAGGTGCTGGCAATGTGGAAGCACTTGGTCTCACACATCATTAGCAATAAGACAACCTTAAGAATTGAAAAAAACAGAAAATTGAATTACTTAAAAATGAAAAATGATAAAAATAAATGTGAGAAATGAATAATATAAAAAAAAAAATTGGGAAAAGTAGGAAAGAAAAGGTAGAAATATCACAAAAGAAACCAAACCGCAAAATGAAAACATGTACTGATGTATCAGCATGAATTACTATTTGGGATGCCAGCACATTGCAGCACTCTACTATTCATTTTATTTTGGGTTCTATTGGGTTTCAGACATTTTGTTTTGCCCTCTAATAGTATATTATCATACTCCAATGCTTTGCAATGTTCTGGAGACCTGTAATGTGTGACGGGTCTCCATAGCATTGCAAAGCATTAGAGTATGATGTGCTTTATGCGTTTTTGAATGACTGAGTGATTGATTCATTCATGAAAGTGCAGCGCTGTGCTTCTCATGAATGGATGAACCCAGTGAAAGGGTTTATTACTACGAGTGCTACTGGAGCTGCTTAATAGCAGCTCCAGTAGAGAGCAAGGAAGGCAGCAAATGCCTTCCTTATCACTCTCATTGATCACCTATCCTACTGGATAGTTGATCAATGATAGGGAGGATATCAGGAGGAGTCCTGATGCCCCCCTTGAGGTCTGAAATATATATCGTATGTCCTATATGAAACACAGAAAGCATGAGTTAAAGCTACCCACCTCCAGAGGACAGGGCACTTCAGAAAAGACAGGGACTTTCAGGAAGAGACACATCTCTTCCTCCAGCTTTACTCCCACCTTCCAGATTTAAAAGGCCTCTCAAGAGAAGAGGAGCAAGATGACACTGCTCTTAGATTCTTTTTTACTCTTTGCATACATGTGGGGCTGTATACCCCATTAGATGGGGCTCCCATTTGCTGGTTTCCCTGGAGTTGGATTGACCAGTTCACAGGTGTATTTCTGGACCAGCTCCCAATGGAGGTAGACTATTATAAATCTGTTCCTCATGGCTGAACTTCTATGAGGGTCTGTACTGTATAATGGGAACCTGAAGAAATAAGACTGGTAAGTTAACCATTTGAATGATTTGGTCCTATGTATGTTCCATTTCACTCTGGACACCCTCTTGAAGTGAAGTCTCTGTCCAAATTACACTCATTAGATCCTATGCTAAAAAGTTGTCTATTGCTATTAGTAGGTCTAATTAACCCTTTCTGGAATAATGTTTTCTGCACTTTACTGACCTCACCCTTCTTCTACATTGTTATTTCATATTGCTGGGATGTTTTTCTGCATTTTGGTAGGCATTTCTACTATTTTCAGATGTTTTTCTTTAATTTGGTTACTTTTCAGTTTCAGTTATTGAAATGACACCCACTATTTGGCAACCAAAAACAGACTTTAGAAATGGCACCTGTATGAAAAGGGTGACATCAGACTGTCACCTGCATCAAAAGGGCGACATTCTGATGTAACAGGCTTGTGTCACTCAAATGTCTTTGCTTTAATTACTTTAATTTCGCCCGCATCATAGTCTTATTCTGATGCGGGCTTGTGACTGCAACACATTGAATTTATACAGGAATGTGTAAGAACTGCAGTGTTGGGGAGGGAGACCTATAACAGAGGGTTTTGTGGGTCATTTTGGAAGGGGACTGCATAAACTTCAAGTCCTTTCCACCTCAATATTTCTTTTTGTCCAGAGTTCCTCAGCATCCAGATCGGGCACGTCTATTTATAGACACAGTCTCGTCCCTGTTGGAGAATCAGGTTTTTACTCCAGTCTTTCTGGGGTGCTGAAAAAAGATGGCGGCTGCTGCCCTATTCTGGTCTTGAAATGTCTCAGTCATTAAGCCATTTGATTCATTAATCCCTGTGGTCTGTTATCACAGAAAAGTTCCCATTAAAGTACATAGCCTCCCTAGATTTTCAAGATGCTTACTTCCAAATCCTAATTCATCCAGACCACCAGGGCTTCCTACTCTTCGCCTTCGAGTGCAGTCACTACCAGTTCACTGCCTTTCCCTTTGGTCTAGAATCAGTTCTAAGGATCTTCATGACATGACAGCTATAGCGGCCTGTGTCCACACCCAAGGGATTTTCTTAGCCCCTTATATAGGCAACCTCATGATCAAGGCTCCTTTGAATGCCATAATGTCCTCACATGTTTGAGAATGTGTTTGCATTCTGGAGTACCATAAGTGGGTCCTAAATCTTAAGAAATCCTTTCCAGTACATTCTCACACTCTGTACTTCTTGGACATAATATTTGACAAACTTCAAGAGTGCTTCAGCCAGAAGACAAGATCCAGTCACAGTTTCCAGATGTATCCCAAGCTCTTTCTCGTGGTCTTCAGTGACAATAATGGACTACATGAGAATACTGGAATGTCTAATGTCCACCATGGAAGTGGTCCCATATGCTCAATTCCATATGAGGGTGCTTCAGCTGGACATTCTCAGGAGCTGCTCAAGACTGAGTTCCCATCTGACTCATATTATATTTCTGTCCACTCGGACTAAGAAAGAACTACACTGTGGCTTCAATGTCCTCATCTGACACTGGGACACCTCTTTGTAGTAACAGATTGGACCTTGGTCACTACAGACACCAGACTGAGAGGCTGGGGAGAGACTCTGGGTGCACTTACAGTTCAAGGCCTCTGGACCAGGAAGCAGAGTCTCCTTCTGATCAACATCCTGGAAATTGGAGCCATTCTTTTGGAGATTCTTCACTGATCCCAGGTTCTGACAGGAATTCCAGTAGGAAGCTAATCAAATGATGCAACTGCAGTTGTATACATCAACCATCAGTGAGGAACCCAAAGCAAATCACCCTGGATGTAACTCCATCAATTTGTAGATGCTCATATAACTATAACAGTCATCTCAGTGGTCCACATCCATGAAATGGAAATTGTAGGTGCAGACTTTTTAAGTCTTTACAAGCTGGAGCCAGGAAACTGGGAACTCAACCAGAAGGTATTCAAACTAATAGTCTACAGCTGAGGCCTTCCACCAGGGGACCCCATGGCATCCTGTGAGAGCAGGAAGGTTCCTCTGTTCTCCACCAAGATGAAGCATCTTTTAGCTTTTGAGGTGGAAGTGATGACCATGCCATGGAACTTCCATCTGGCATACATGTTTCTTCCAATCCCCCTGATTCCTAAGGTGCTGTGGCAGATCAAGATGGAATATGCTCAGGTCATCTTTATCGCACCATTTTTTGGCCCGTCAGGCCTAGTTTGTGGTTCCTCTCAACCAGTTCAAAGAAGAGCCATTTTTTCTTCATCTGAGAATGGCTCTTCTGACCCAGGGTCCACTCTGGTACTTGAAAGGTTGGCCTTGATGGCATGGCTCACAAGGTCAACATCTTGAAGAGAAAGGGTGTCATGGATGCTGTCATCTCTACAATGATTCAAGCTAGGAAGGTTGAATCTTCTAAAGCATTCCATAAGATCTGGTCCCTTTGTTACCAGTGGTAAGCTGATGTCTCTCTGTAGTCCCTCAGTCTTCCTATGACATTGGCTTTTCTTCAAGATGGTGTTAACAAAGGCCTCAATCTGAGTTCTATCAAAGTATAGTTCTCAGCACTCTCTGTTCTCTTTCAGAAGTGAATTATCTTCCTTCCTGATGTTATAACCTTTGTCCAAGGGGTGGCTCATGCCTTCCCTTCCTTTATGGATCCGACTTCTGAGTAGGACCTTAATCTGGTGCTGAACGTTCACCAGAGACCTCCTTTGAATCTCTTTCTTTGATTCCCTTCCATTTTTTGGTGCTTAAAATGGCCTTCCTTTTTCCCATTGTTTTTGTGTGAAGAGTTGCTGAATTATAAGCTTTGTCTTGTAAACCTCCATTCCCGTTTTTTAAAGATGGTGCTTCATTTAGATTTTTCTTGCCAAAAGTTGTTTGTGGCTTTCACATTAACCAGGAAATTGCCCTTCCCTCTCTTTGTCCTGATCCTTCCACTGTTGCGGGGGAATAAGCCCCCTACAACTTGTGTACACTGTAAATATATGCTATAACCCTATTGCATTCTGCATATACCTATTTTATACAGCACACAAAGGGTTATTATATACATTTATATTTTCTTCAGCATATAGCTATTTTATACAGCACACAAAGGGTTATTATTCTTTAGCCATGGCAGAGACAGCTAGTCTACACTTCTTGTTTTAGCTAGATGAGAGCCCACTATTAAATCACACTTCCCATTTGACCCAGACATGGTCTATGGTCCTGTGACATGGTCTATATTACATCACACTCCCCATTTGACCCAGACATGGTCTATGGTCTTGTGAGACGGTCTATGGCCTTGTAACCTTTCACGAGTTACATATCCTCCATAGTTCCCACAGATAGGGAAGCATAAGTTATCTACTTACACTTTTCACCCTTGGAACCCTAGATAACTTTAGCTATTATGCCCTAAGCCCCTAGCAGCGTGTTTAATAACCAATTGCTATATCTACCTCCAAATATGGTTTTTCCGTGCATGAGCTAATTGTATGTTCCTTTACCCCTCCTTGACTCATGCTAAGAGAAAAGATATATAATGGGTGACAGGACACATATAGTCAGTGCCGGACAGATCAGGTTATCTGACACTCTCATTCATCTAGGCTGATTGGTATGTAATTAATTATTTTTTTATACTATGGCAAGCAATACTTTATAATTATCTTATACTCTGCTAGTTGGATTTGTAATGTAATGTAACTTGTTTTTATTGTGTTATTTGATAAGTTTCTTATCTACTTTATATCCTATAGATAGCCAATAAACTTTTACATAATACATGCACAGACTCTGTAATCCTCTTTATTGTCCTTATATTACTTGTATAAGGCCTGTCTACAGATATAACTTTGAGATATTACGAACTCATATTTAGAATAGGGAATAATTATATCTCATAACATTCTCTGAGACAAGGGGAAGAACCCTCACTTAGCCCTTTATTAGTGTTTTTGTGATCCTCTTTCACACCACAAAACAGGAACTTTTTGGATATGGTTTGAGCCTGAAGCATTATGTGCATTGCACACAGAGTTTTAGAAAAACAGATTCCCTTTTTTTCCATCCTGAATGCCCTAGAGCGGGTCAGTGTACATCCACAGTCACTATTGCTTCTTGGATCAAGGATACTGTATTGAACAGAAAGAAACCTGCTCATTTCAGAGTCACAGTACACTCCTCCAGAGTTGTGGGTGCCTGCTGGGCCTACAAGAATCAGGCCTCTGTCGAACAGCTGTGCAAGACAGGAACATGGTCATCCTTGTACACATTCACCAAACACTACCATGCCAATGTCCTTGCCTCAGCTGAGGCTAGGTTTTTGTGCCTGATTAAGACTATTGTGCCTGATTAAGGACTCCTTCCTTTTTTTTCTAACCTGTTCAATAGTTTCTGATGCCCTTTGGCTTTTGTTTGGTTGCTTGCTATGCTAGTTTGGTGTCACTTGACATTTGAGGTTTGCATAATGCCAGTTTAGTCCTATGGAATACTGGTTTTCTTTGAGGAGAGGTTCTCTTTTCCCTCCCTGGAATCTTAGTGGATGCTTTGGTATATCCTCATGGTTCCTATTTTCCATATAGGAGGTACGAGAAAAGGGGATTTTAGTGACCTTACCATTAAATCCTTTTCTCTTTGTCCATATGGAACACAGGACTCCCACCCAGAGGAAAAACCTTGTGTTTCCTTCCTTAGGCCTCTTGATGTCTTTGTTCAAAGAGCTTTCCTCTTTTCTCTCTGTTTCTTGTTTTTTCTGGTGCCATTTTTCTATACATACATTCAAAGGAAGGGGGTTAGGCTGGAGGAAGAGAGGATAGTCTAGATCTCAAAGGCCCTGCCTTTTTAGAAGTGCCTTGCCCTCTGGAGGAAGGGAGTATTACCCAGTGGTTCCTGTGTTCTGTATGGACTAAGAGAAAAGGATTTAGTTCACAACAATCTTAGCTAAAATACTATTTTAAATATCATAACAAAAGTGCAGGATTTTCCATCCAGAATACAGGTGACCTAAAGATCCACTGATTGCACACCTGTACTAGGGCAGGGAAACCAAGAATACCTGCCCTGCTAAGGGTACTTGAGGACTGCAGTTGTTTCTGTGCTCTAAACAATATATAGCAGGAAATGTGGCATTTTATGTGGTACTTAACATTATGCATGCACCGAATACCTTTCTGGAACTCAAAGGATTAAGGTGCAAAGTAGCCCAGATCCTTAAGGAGGTTACTTGAAGGGATAGTAATACTTAATATGAAAAACAAACATACGTTGTAGGGTTTATCTCCTTGAGTAAAACAATGGTGCTCCCACTACTGAAAGGTATTTTATTCAAAAGTTATTGCAGCTCAAACATGAATTTTTTAGGTGCAGTATCGTACTGTGCTGAAATTATACAGTGGCGCTGTTGCTACACCATCCTATGGAGATTTATTTTCAACTCACCAGAGTTGTCCATAGGATGGTATAGTAACAGCGCCACTGTACAATTTCAGGCCATACACCCTACAATATATTTTAATTTGCATTTTAAGTGTTACTATGCATTTCATTATTTGTTTGAGTTTGGTTGACAAAACCAACAATTGAGAATTACAGAGATAGCAAAGGCCACATAAATATGTTATCTTGCATGCCCATTTATATTTTTTGAAACATTATAAACTTTTTCAGTGGCACAGAACAGTTTTTATCTATGGATAGATTCTAACATGGCCATATTCCAAGGATCTATTTTTACCTTACTTAATATAAACACATCTGTTGACTATGTGGAAGTTCTCCATAAGCATACCACATAGTTATAAAAAGTAAGAATAGCATTTTCACAGATCTTTGTGAAATTTGCATCATGAACATTTGTTACCAGTTTTAAATGCAAAGTACCTCTGTGGTTAAAACTATAAGATAAGACTTGCATAAGAAGGCATATATCATACAACAGTCATGAATACCTCTCACTTTTTTTCTTGTATAAAAAGGGATAGTAAAGTTTCATCTTACACGAAGCTCAGAACATTCCTTATACTGAAAGAGTGAAGCTTGTCCCTCTTTGTGATCTGTCCAGATCCCCGGACTGGTTTTCATATCTATGGGGAGGTGGCTTGATATCAGGGAAAGGGGCAGGAGGGATCAACTTCAAAATATTGAGCATCGCACAGCAGTCCTATTACATATGGTGAATGTTCAGAGCTTCGTGTAAAATGAAACATTACTATCCCTTTAAAGTTGTAATTGTCTATAGCTGAAGACTGTCCTTTTACAATCTGCTTGGTTCTGTAGAACAGTGTGGGTGAAGCTAAGGAGTAACCTTTGCTATAAGTTGGTCATTCAGAGTGTTTATATCTTTTGTGGATTGTGAGGAGATTTATATGTGATCTAATCCTAATTTTTTTTATTTATATTAAACCCCAGTAGGATATACCTCCTAATTTACCTACTGTTTGCTCCTCGCATTGTTCTCCTTATGCACAGGGACAAAAATGCTTGGAAGGTAAATTGATTACTACTGTCATTATCCATAAGATGCTAAATCTGAGAGCCACACAAGTTGCAGACCAGACAACCTACAATTCAAGCTCAAATCTATGCTCAAATGGAAATATGCAGGCAAGTCATATGAACACACACCCACTTATTCACTTCTTCCCGTCTCACAAATGAGTTTGGAGGAGAGTACCCTGTAGTGGATACCTGAAGGTCCTCTATTCTACTGAAACTTTTTCTGTGGTGGAATGTTTTGCATCCCTCTTGTTAATGGCCTCATTTCGATAAATGGGAGTTTTTGTTACCCTCTTATGGTGCAGTTAGTTTGCTTCTTAGTACATCATCTTCACTGAATTCAGTATCTGTTATACATACTCTAGAGTTACACAATAAATTAAGTTGGAAAAAAACGCATTCTATCACTTCAATCATTATTACAGAATATCCCAGAAAATGAGAACTGAATAATCCTTCCTGACTCCAAGATGGGTTCTAGTCCATGTACCAGAACTTCCTGTTCAATCCAATAACACAATCCAGTATAACCCTGTATGTAAACTATTTAACTGTTCTTCTATATACAAGGGTGTTGTTCTATCTAAATGAATATCTATTTGAGCCAATATAGAACCAGTAGACTTTTTTTACACAAACTAAGTGCTCTTATGTATACAAGGGTGTTCTATCTAAATTAATATCCATTTGATCCAATATAGACAATATAGACTATATAGACAATATAGATTGGTTATTTTGAATTGATTTAATTTTTGAAGCCTGGAGGCTACAGTCTCTAATAAACATTAATGAGTTAGATTTCAGTAAAGCATTGCCCCTCACACAAGACTCATTAATAAATTGCAGTGTTTTTGATCTAGATGTCATTTTCAGACTAAGGTCATGTTACTAGTTGGGTACCTCAGGGATCTGTACTGGGGTCCATTCTTTTTAATATTCTTAATGGTGATATTGAAAAAGGTCTTCAAGGTAAGGTATACCTATTTGCAGATGATACAAAGATCTGCAGCAGGGTAGACATTCTTGGGTGAATGAGCCAAATGACATATGATTTAGGAAAATTAGAAGAATGGACAAGAGAGTGGCAACTGCAGTTTAATGTTGATAAATGTAAAATAATGCACTTGGGACGTAAAAATCCAAAGGCAGAATATAGTATTAATGGTACTGTGCTGTCAGAGACAAAAGAGGAAAGTTATTTATTTCTGATAACTTAAAGATAAGCAGGCAATGTAAGAAAGCTGCAGGAAATGCAAGCAGGGTGCTGGGTTGTATAGCTAGGGGCATTAGTAGCAGAAAAAGGGAAGTGGCCATGCCACTCTACAGATCTCTGATTAGACCTTACCTAGAGTATTGTGTACAGTAATGGAGAACCCATCTCCAGAGGGATATAGATAATCTAGAGAGAATTCAGAGAAGGGCTAGTGAAATGGTGAATGGTTTACAGGAAAATAAATATCAGGATAGACTAAAGGATCTGAACATGTATAGCTTACAGGAGAGAAGAGAGAGAGGGAATATGACAGAAACATTCAAATACATGAAGATATTAAACAAAGTTCAGGAGGGAAGTACATTTCAAATGAGTAAAAATGTTAGGACAAGAGGTCATAGTCTAAAAACTAGAGGGACAGATGTTTAAATGTAATGTAAGAAAGTTTTACTTTACATTGAGAGGGTAATAGATACGTGAAATAGCCTACCAGCAGAAGTGGTAGAAGTTATTGTTTAATACAGTAACAGAATTTAAGCAGATGAGAGTTGGTACCGTGTTATCCCTAGAAATACAGGAGGCAAATATAATCAAGTTGATACCTTTATTGGCTATCTAAGCAGAATTTAGCATGCATGGTATAGGCATAAGGCTGTCCTGAACTAAAGACAAGGACCAAATAAGGTTTCAGTCACGAAGCGGGCAGTCTCTACTGTGCATGACTGCACAGCGACCGTTGCTGCATGTCACTGTGGCCTGTGTACATGGGCTGTTCAACTAATTGTATTATATTGCATTACACTGACTGAACACTGTAATCATGCAAGCGTTTTGCAGTATATTTCAAGGACTATTTAATTGGTCAATAAACTGTAATTCCATTTTCCTTAAGAGGGATAGAAAAGTATTCATGAAATCTAGAGCTATCACACAAGGAATACACAGTGAGGCTAACATACTAAGTGAACTGGGGTCCTTCTGGGGCAAGCCAACTGCACCATGGGGATAACAAATCCACAATTATTCTAGTGGGATTTTTAACCAGTTGAATGATAAAGAAGTCTGCATCTCATTGCAAAGCAATGCACTGGAGACCTGTCATGAATTCAAGGGGTTAACTCTTTGTGTGACAGAGGAATGTCCAATGTGTTGCATTGTGATGCAACACAAAGGGTTAAATGCCAAATGTAACCATGTGTGTTTCAAAGGGGATGTGCAACACGATTCTCAATGTATTGTATACCACTCTGGTATTCAACGGGTTAAATCTATGGGTATTTTGTCAATCTTTATTTGTCCCCTGTGGTGCTATTGGTTTGCTTCAGTTCCTTTGAGTATATCAGCCTCCATGACCTTTTCAAGACTAATGTAAGATTTCCACTCACAGTTAGTCTTCATATGAACTAATGGAAGGTTAGAGAGCACTTTGCCTGCAGTCAAGTGAAGAATAGTATGAAATTATAGCAAATGCTCCAGGAAAAAAATGCAGCCGCAAACAGCATCATATTGTGAAATGTGTCAGGTCTGCAAGACACATGATACTCAACGCCAGTGCTAAGGGACCACTAACAGGCCAGGGGGAAATAACCTAATGGTTGATACAATGGTTATTGTATCTGGTGATGTGTGGAGATCACTTGGAACGATACACGTCACCATATACAATAAGAATTATCTGTGCAAGGGGAGGGGGGATCATTAGAGTCATTAGAATGTAAGATTGGAGTAATGTTTGAGATGTGTTATGGAGGGTAAGTGGGAGAGTGGAGAGGATACGCTCAGACTTCAGCACCAAGAATATCACCAGCCTTCTCTAAACCCTTTGTGTGCTATAGAATATGAAACTCTTCTATTCACTTGAATCAGCTGAGTGGTGTATAGCCAGCTGTGGACTTAAAGCAGCTAATTTTCTAAGCAGAGCAGGAAATTCCTTAGGTTGTAAGAAGGAGGCAGCTGTGGTCTCTGCTCTCTAATAGATAGAGATAACTGTCCTCTGTGGCTCCATAGAAAGCTATGAGAAGATCCTAACTTCTCTATCTTAGTTTGGCCAAGCTGGTTTTGTGCACTGTAACACCACAGTCAGCAATCGGTGCATAATGCCTTTGATTATCAGCCACATTAATATAAAACACACCCATAGGAATATGACAATGGCTCATTAAGCTACATATTTCAACATGCAAATTATCCTTGAAAGTAGACACAAAATCCTAAACCTGGCAAAGGCATGGTGAAAGCATGGAGATGTTGGTGTATTTGTGGCTGATTCACAGGAACATGATGGCAAAAACATCTTAGTGCATACGACAAGATGGAATCAGTGCAGATCCGTATATACCATACATATGGATTTTTCTTGTTGAATAAAACAAAGCTGCTCTCACTGGTGGAAATAAAAGCTCATATATATATATATATATATATATATATATATATATATATATATATTTTTTTTTATTTTTTTATTTTTTATTTTTTATTTTTTTTATTCAATTGCAATATTCTACTGTAGTCACTAGGTAGTGTTGTTGCTATAATTTTCTATGGAAGGCTGTAGTTTAAGATTTAAGCTCTCTTCCGCAGAGATCAATAAAAATAGGATTTTAGTCTTACCTGTTAAATCCTTTTCTCTTAGTCCATACAGGTTACATGTAACTCTGGGTAGGCAATCCGCCTCTTTAAGTAGGCAGGAACAATTCTAGAATTGTATGCAGGGGGTGGAACCTACCTTCCCTCCTTGGCTGCAGCTAACCAACCAGCTACAGAAAGATTTGAGACACTAACTATTGACTAGATAGTAGAAGGGAAAGAAGACTCCTGTGAGCATGACCCGGAAGGACCCCCACAGACTGCCACAGGAGAGCCATGCATGGTCCCTTGACAGGATGGGAGACCAGTAAGCTGTATGGACTAAGAGAAAAGGATTTAACAGACTAAAATCCTCTTTTCTCTGTCGTCCAATACAGGTTACTGGTAACTCTGGGATGTCCAACCATTGAGTTTCCCAGAGGAGGGAAGTAAGGCAAGGACCAGGCGCAAGGCCCCCAAAGTCACCAGTGCAGATATGAACCATCAGATCAGACATAGCCCAACAAAACAACTGAAGTGTCAATGGACACTGAACAGGGGTAACAAAACCCCAGGAACTGTTACACAGCACACTGAACTAGAGCCAACAGGGCGCAAAAGTGAAGGAAGCACCAAGAACCGAAGGCAAAACTGCCTCCAGGATTTTCCTCCCAAAGCTGGTGTCAGCCGATACCAGCACATCAACACAACTGATCAGCTGATGCCTGATTCTTGTAAGCCCAAGAGGCCCCAATAAATCTTGTAGAATGAGCCGTGACCCTGAAAGGGACAGGCTTCTTCCTTAGCTCATAAGCCTTACGAATAGTGGACTTGATCCAAGAAACAATAATCACTTTGGATGCAGATCTTCCTGCCCTAGGACCTTCAGGAATGATGAACAGCGCATCCGATTTCCTGATAGACTCAGTGCGATGTACATAAAACTTGAGACAATGCACCACGTCTAACAAGTGGAGATCCCTCTCCTTGTCAGAGGTAGGGTCTGGGCAGAAAGAGGGCACCACAATCTCCTGATTGATGTGGAACTCAGAGACCACCTTCGGGAGAAACCCCTGAGAAGTGCGAAGCACCACCTTGTCCTTGTGAAACACCAAATAGGGTGGTTTACAGGACAGAGCATGCAACTCTGCAACATGGTGGACAGACACAATCACCAGGAGGAAGGCCATTTTCCATGTCAAGAGGCGTAGAGGAATAGTAGCCAAAGACTCAAATGGGGGGCATTGAAGAACTCCCAAAACCAAGTTAAGATCCCACTGAGAAGCAGGAACCTTAAAGGCAGGATGAGCATGAGCAACGCCCTGGAAGAAAACCTTAACATCAGGAAGGATGGCAATGTGCCTCTGAAAGACAACAGAAAGTGCAGAAGTCTGAACGTTAAAGGGAACTCAAACTGAGGCCGTTATCCACACCATCCTGCAAGAAGGCTAGGACCGTAGGCAGATCGAAATCCTGAGACAGGTCCTTGTCAGCATACCAAGACAGAAAGGTCGACCAGACACGATGGTAGATCTTGGAAGAAACAGGTTTTCGGGCACTGAGAATAGTAGCCACCACACCAGAAGAGAACCCTTTCTTCTTCAATATTGAGGATTCAATTTCCAAGACATCAAAGCTAACCGATGAACAGCCTCCTTCCACAGGTAACCCTGTAGAAGAAGGTCCAGACGGTGTGGGAGCCGGAAATGGCTCCGTCAATGACAGATCCAGAAGCTCCAGAAACCAAGCCTGTTGAGGCCAGTATGGAGCAATCAGAATGACTGGACAACACTCCAGTCGTAATTTCTGTAACACCCTGTGCAACATTGGGAGGGGAGGAAATATGTAGGCCAGAGGGAATAACTAAGGAATGGACATCGCATCTACTGCCAGAGCCAGAGGGTCTCTACACTGCAAGCAGAACCTCGGTACCTTCCTGTTGTGTCTTGTCACCATCAGGTCGATGTAAGGAGGACCCCATTTCTGAACAATGAGGTTGAACACCTCTGGGTGTAGCTCCCACTCTCCGCTGTCCACTGTGTATCGACTCAGGAAGTCCGCCATGATGTTGTCTACACCAGGAATGTGCACTGCGGATATAGCAGGAATGTTTTCTTCTGCCCAGGACAAAATAGCCTTGACCTCTAACCAAGCAGTGAGACTTCTTGTTCCGCCTTGCTTGTTGATGTATGCCACGGCTGTGGCATTGTCGGACTCTACTCAGACCGGACAGTCTTCCAACTGAGATGTCCTATGTCAAAGGGCATGAAATATCGCCCGAAGCTTCAATATGTTGGTCGGAAGGAGGGACTCCTCCGGAGACCACCGACCCTGAGCGCTCAAGCCCAGGACCACTCCCCAGCCGGAGAGGCTGGCATCCGTCGTCACCTTGGTCCAGAAGGGTACCAGGAAGGCCTTTCCCTTCAGCAGGTTGGAAAGGTCGAGCCTCCATGACAAACTCAGTTCCATATGAAGTGGAAGAGAAACTGATGTCTTCAGAAGATCCGGTTGACCCTTGCACACCTGGATCACAAACCTCTTGAGCTCCCTGGTGTGCGCTATGGCAAACGGAATTGCTTCTATGCTAGAGATGACTTTTCCCACTAGAGAGGATAGCTTCTGGACTGGAACTGGATCCTGAGCCAGAACCGCAGAAACCCTGTGGGCGGTCTGGTGAGCCATCTCGTCCGTGAGGGACACCATGCTCTTCTGAGTGTCGAAGAGAAGGCCCAGGAAGACCAGACGCTGAGATGGGATAAGATCTGACTTGTCCAAGTTGATGATCTACCTGTGATGAGTGAGAGCATGAATGCATTGCTGAACCTGCTGATGAAGAAGTTCCACAGAGGGGGCTCTCAGAAGCAATTCGTCCATGTATGGAGTAACTCTGATGTCGTTCCGGTGGAGGACGGATATCAAGGCACCCAGGACACGGTTGAAGACATGAGGAGCTGTCGTCAGACCAAATGGAAGAGCTGAGAACTGAAAATGTTCTCTGTCACAGGCAAACCGGAGGTACTGCCAGCTCTCTGGATGAATGGCAATGTGTAAGTATGCATCCTGAAGATCCAGAGAAGCAAGGAATTCCCCTGGGGACATAGCAGCAATCACCGTCCGTAGAGACTCCTGGTGATAATGAGTCCAGGTCACAAAAGAATTGAGATCCTTCAAGTCCAAAATGGTATGACAACCGCCATCCTTCTTGGAGACCACACAGAGGTTTGAGTAAAAACCCACACCCCTGTCCTGAACTGGCACCGGCTCTAGAACATCCTTGTCCAGATGAGCCTGAACAGCATTTCTGTGCACCCTGAGGCATGTGAGAAGGATGAAAACTAAAGGGAGGAAGAGAGATGAAAGGGATCCTGTATCCTTCCTTCACCACCCGTAAAGCCCAAACCCGTAAAACCCGCCACTGAACCCTCCCAAATGCTGTGATAGTGTAGCAGACGACCACCCACAGCAGAGTGCGGACCCGGGTTTGGCGAGTCATGTCGAAGAAGGCTTGGAAGCCTTGGGCTTGGAGGAGACCTTGGGCTTCCATTGTTGTTTGGGCTTGGAGGAGGTACGCGGAGCTAAGGAAACCGTCTGGTTCGCCGGACCTGTCTCACTCTGAAAGGAATGAAAATACAGATTACGTTAAAGCGTCAATTTCTTCCTGGGAACCAAGGGTAGAAGAGTACTCTTACACCCTGTGGACTCACTGATCAGATCCTTAAGATCTGGCCCAAACAAGGACGTACCCTGAAAGGGTAGGGAAAGTAAAGCTTTCTTAGAAGCAGTGTCGGTAGACCAGATCTTGAGCCAAAGAGCTCGTCTGGTCACCACAGACATGGTGGAAACCCTAGCAACCAAACGGATGACATCAAATAAGGCAGCAGAAACATAGCGCTGTGCCTCAGAAATGTTGGCAGGAAGGCGCAACTTATCCGAGGTAGGCACATCCTGACGGACAGCCCGGGTGAGCTATTCAGTCCAGACAGCAATGGCCCCAATGCTGCTGTGAACGCTGGACTCATGGCAGAATCAGCAGTGGCAAAAATGGACTGGAGGGAAACCTCAAGTTTCTTTTCAGTCCAGTCCTTCACAGCAGAGGCATCACAGACTGGTAAGGCAGTAGACTTAGATAGCCTGGAAACAGGAGCATCCACTTTGGGAGGATGAACCCACTGAGTAAGCGCAGCTTCAGATAAAAGGATAAAGCTTGGCAAATTTCTTGGACAAAGAGGGTTTCTTGTCTGGGGATTTCCACTCCTCAGACACAAGGTGGTCAAGAGTGGGGTTAGGTGGAAAGTAAGTAAGGGGCTTTTCAGGCTCCTGGAACACATCAGAGGGATCAGAAGGAACCTCCTGAACTAAGGGAATGTTAAGAGTAGTTAAGGCAGCCCTGATCAGGCCTTCAGTGGAGCGTTCAGGATCAGGATCAGCCTCAAAAGGGTCCCCAAAAAACTGAGAGGAGCCCAACACAGAATATTCCTCAACACCTGAATCCACCTGCAGTTTCTCCTCAGAGGAATCTGACACATCAGGTACTCCCTGAAGTTTGGGCAGGGAAGACTTGACTGAGGAGTGGGCCTGCCAAGACTGAAAGGCCCCCTGTAACTGGGATAGAAAGAGTTACAATGTGGACCTAATGTCCCTAGTAGCAGCCTTTAACTCTTGCACCTAAGCTGGCTCTAATACATGGCTGGAGGTCCCTGGAATGCTGTCAGGGACATCAGAACATGCTGGGCATAAATGACCTGAGAATTCTCTAGGTAGCCCTGAGTGACAGGAAGAGCAATGCGCAATGGGGGATACAGAGACCCCAGCCTTCTTAGTCTTGGGTCTGGCCCCAAGCTCCAGCGGTACAGACATTCTAACAGTGTCAAATAACCTTACTGTATAAGAAATCACCCAATTATAGTGTGTAGGATTAAAGTTTCACCCCAGGCTAAAATAAACTTATCTGGCAGGTGAAGGGTTAATCAGCAGAGGAGAGAAGGAGAGTCCAAGCCCTGCATAGGATAATTGTTCTGAAAAGATCAGAAAATGGCTGCCGCGGCGGGCGCCAATGATAAAAACTAGCGCGCGAAGCAAGCGCTCATGGGAAATATAGTTTTTCCAGAAAAGTACCCCAAACAGTGCCCGAAGCCCCCTGAGCCCCCCAACACACTAGAAACATGAACCGGATAATAGAGCAAGGGCAGACAAGTAAAATGAGCCATCTCTGAAGTCGCTAGGTTAAACGGTTGCAGAGATATGTCCAAAACAGTACAGTCCCATAGAAGTGAATGGCGTCTATGCGGTAATGTGAGCCGAACTCAAATTTTACAAAATTAAGAGTGTAAATAAAATGTGTAAAATAGCATTAGAACATGTGAGGACACCCAAAATAACACTAAACCAGTAGGAAAAGTGTTAGAAACCCCCCAAAAAAGTGCCAATCCAGCATCTAAAGGGTTAAGTTACCACATAAACCTGCTCCAAAACACCCAACAGACATACAGATAGACCCGATGAGTGCAGGAGTGTGCAATAGGAACTCCAATGAAGAACTCCAATATGCGGAGGGGAACTGTGGGACAGGTGGACCTGCAGCACTTAAAGGGTTGCTCACCTTTCCTGCAGATCTTCTGTCTTCAGATTACCATGTAGTAAGAAGAAATCTCAGTGGGTAACTCCTGGGGAAGCACTTGGAATCAATATTTTCCCCCTCAGGGCTTAAGGTCCACAGAAAGCACCTGGATACTGAGCTAGCCACATCTAAGGGCATTGTCATTTATGGTAATCCCCCTAATGGTGGTATTCCATAGCTAACAGAAAAATAGAAAAGTTTCTAAAACTATAGCAGAACTGTTCTCTTGCCTGTGTGTTATATTCAACAAGGAACAAATCTTTCTGGAGCTGGTTGGCTAGCTGCAGCCGAGGAGGGAAGGTAGGCTCCATCCCCTGCATACAATTCTAGAATTGTTCTTGCTTACTTAAAGGGGCAGATCGCCTACCCAGAGTTACCAGTAACCTGTATTGGACGACAGAGAAAAAGGATTTACACTAGACTAAGGTTGGGCAACCAGAGATCCTCAAGCCATTCCCGACTATAATTCCTATCAGCTCTGGCTGCCAATGGGAACTGTAGTCCTAAACAGCTGGGTAGTGCCAAGAGGTCCACAACTGTTCTAGATAGCAGTTGGTGCTGTTGCTTACAGTTTCATTAATGCCTACAGTGTATTTTTTATCATAAAACTTTACTGCTTCTTTAATGATTGAGTATCATCTGTATTTAATCCTTTGAGTGTCAGAGGGGTACATAACGCATTGTGCACCCCTTTGGTACACAAAGGGTTAAGAAGGCGGAAGGAAATGTTTTTCAGGTCAAAGCAGATAAGCTAAGAAAATGTTATGTAAAAAGAAAAAAAAAAGACAGGAAGTAAACGGTAACTGTAAACTGTATCTATAAATTGACTGGAAATATTATGTTGCCAATTTATCTGTGACTGGCAAACACTCCTGATCATGGCTTTAACCCTTTGTTTGCCAGAGAGGTATCCAACACATTGCAATGTAATGCATTGGATACCTCTTTGGCACTCAAAGTGTTAAATTATTCCCAGTGGGCCTTCTTTCACCAATGCCAGGCTGTCCTGCACTTAAGGACCAGTGGCGGTCATGACAGGTCTGCAGATTCAGTGGTCCCATGATGCTAGGGGATCCCTGAATCAAATGCAGAAAACAAAAAATGCCCAGTGGTCCTTAACTGCTGGCTGTATCCTTAAGGGGTTGATTTGTTTACCAGAAGGACTTATTTAGATAGGCGGCCATCATGTTGCAGTCTGGCGTATCTATTTAATATTTTTTGAATATAGGTAAAGAGTGGTATTGTGTTAGCTATAGGAAAAGCAGGACACTGGGGGAGTAAAAATGACATCTTTATTGGCTGAGTGGCACTAGGATGAGAGCCAGTTTAAATACTCATGCACATTATTTTAACATGTAAATTCCACTATATAAGTGTATATATATATATAAATATATATATATATATATATATATATAAATATATAGAGAGAGAGAGAGAGAATACTGATAAGAATATTCACTCTCAGTGGAATTTAAGTGTTAAAATAATGTGCATGAGTGTTTAACCTGTCATGTGTTGTGTATTCAGCCTTCATTCTTATTTAACGCAAGCAAAGCAGACAATGCGCTCAAATGGAATTGGTTAACCCCGTAGGTGGGATAGGGAGGGGGACTAGATCTTTGTATGTATATAAAAAGAAGGGGTTAGAAAAGATGGTATAGTCCTTCTATGTTAAAATAGGAAAATCTATTCTGGACAATTGTAATAATTTGAAGATCGTAGGTTCCCTCTCCCCTGCAGCTTGTCCTTAATTTCCAATCACATGGGTCTAGTTCTCATCGAGGATCCATAGTACACATGTAAAAGAAGAAAAAATAGAAAGGGAGGGGAGGACAGCGCAGAGAATCTCCTCTAAGTGCAGTATTTAGTACAACACATATAGTAAATAAATCTATAGGATGTTATCAGATGATTGGAGCATGTGAAAAAATGATCACATAATAGTGTAGTGATCAATAAAATACACCTTTAATGTTATTTGAAAATAAAATCAAATGGTAGCAATTCAAATGTACAATCTTGATGCAATGTGTATATGAACACACAAAGTAATATAGGTAATATTGAGAATAGGACCTAAACAGTGTGAGATGGATCCGCAAAGACTAATCGTGTCTGCCGGGAAGCTCTCTACACAGTGAATAATAGCTGGAGATGTGGAGCGAGGTGTGTGTGTATCAAGTAGATGGTAACTGTAACACAATGTCAATTAGCTGAATCGGAGGCTTACTAGATGTGTGGCAGATCGAAGCATGTAAGTACATAAGTCACAACATGTAACGAATAGATTGTCTGCTTACTAGACCTCCGATGTATGCAGGCGTGGGTCCAGCTACGGTACACGGCTTGTGTGTATCCTCGCGTCCCTTGCTGGTAGTTCTACACCTCTAGATCGCAAATGGCAACATCTCGCTTCCTTCACTTTTCTTTTTTATTTTCAAATCCGTGGAAATCCTTTTTTCTTCTCCTCCTTTGCTCTAACTTGGATTAGAAGGGGAATCGGTTGAAGACTCAGAAGGGTCTATGCCTTGGCGTTTGTTCTTCGGTCGTCTGTGCTAACGCGTTTCGGCGCTAAACTGCGCCTTCGTCTCGAGCAATGGCGACCAATGGGGGCACCCTAATTTGTAACCTGTCCCACCAATCAGGTTACAATGTAGTTAATAAGTTTGTAAAATGTAGCGAAATTGCGGGGAACGTAGATATGATGACAGATGCCGTATTGTCCCAATATAAAGTTATTGATGTTACTTATCTCGTGTGGAGAATCATATAATGGCATCAATACTTTCTGATTTTATTTTACATAGATGTGTGATGTGGACGGATGTAGTTGTAATAAATAGCATACCTAGCTTTATTAACCCCTCGTGGGGCATATGTGTAAGTGATATGTGCAGCCCAATTATCATGAGTCTATATAGATGGTGGGCATTGAGGGGTACATTAATACACCAGTATAATGAAACTGAAGTAGATGAAATGAATATAATAAAATAAATAAAAATAAATCAAATTAAGAACTAAATTAATTTGAAGGATTTGTGTAAGTGTGGAGATATGAATGAATCAATGGTGAGAAGATATTGGTGAATTGTTACGTGACCACAAATTAGCCCAGACACCATAAGTCGAGTTCTTCATTAAGGCCATCTGGAACCAATGTTTGTAATTTGAATATCCAAAAGGATTCTCTCTGTGCTAGTTTGGTAAAGCGGTCACCACCTCGTGATTGGGGTGGGATTCTTTCTAAAATGTATAGGCTCATATTGGAGGGGTCTTGAGCATGATGTTTAATGTAATGTTTGGCCACATTGTGTTTGTAATTGCCTTTCTTAATATTATTCCGATGATCCAAGAAGCGTTCTTTGATGGGCCTAATTGTTCTTCCCACATACAGCAGATCACATGGGCATATTAGTAGGTATATAACATAATCAGAAGTACAATTCAACAAATCCTTGCATTGGAATATTTCTCCTGTTTTGGGACACTTAAATTCTTTGGTCTTATGTTTAATATGTTTGCATGTGATACATTGCCTGTGTCCACATTTGTAATTGCCCTGTATTAAGGTACCATCAATAATGCTCCGAAAGCCCTCTTTGTTCCGTTGTTTCTGTCTCTTTCGGTTCCAATCACTTGGTGCCAATTTGTTCTTAAGATTCTGTGACTTGCGATAGATGACCTCTGGTTTTTTGGGGAGGAAGTCACGTAAATATTTGTCTCCATTTAGTACACTCCAATGTTTTTGGAGAATATGTTCTATATGTTTTCTTGCACTATTATACCTTGTAATAAAAGGTATTTTTGGGATCTTATTTATGTTGTTATTATTTTTACTAGTCCTGTTGTTTTGTAGAAGTTGTGCTCTAGGTGTATTTTTGACTTTGACCAGTGCCTTTTCGATATTCTCTTCTTTATATCCTTTTTGTAAGAATTTGTTCTTTAGTTCTTTTGCTTGTTGGAGGAATGTAACCTCCTCTGTGCAATTCCTACGGATTCGGTAGAATTGACTCAAGGGTACACTGTTGAGCCAATTAGGATGGTGGACACTGGTGGCTTGGATGTAACTATTTGAGTCTACTTCCTTATAATGAGTCTTTGAAATGATTTCTTCATTCTGGTTAGTCTCCAGGACTAGGTCTAAGAAAACTATAGACTTGCTACTGTGGGAGAAGGTAAATTGTATTCCTAATTCGTTCTTGTTTAGATCTTCCTGGAATGTGTATAATTCTTCCTCTTGTCCTTTCCAAATGATCAGAAGATCATCTATGTATCTAGCATAGAGAACGATGTTCGCTCCATGTTGGCGGTAAAGGTGGTGTTCTTCCCAATACCCCATAAATAGATTAGCGTAGCTAGGAGCGAACCTCGTTCCCATTGCTGTCCCACAGATTTGGAGGAAATGTTGATCTTGAAACATAAAATAATTATGCGTAAGTATGAAGTGAATGGCTTGGAGGATAAACTCCCTTTGTATTTCTGGCATCATGTTATCTTGGCCGAGATAATGTGATATCGCTTGGATTCCTAAATCGTGTTTGATATTAGTATACAGGGAACTTACATCGCAAGTTACCCAGATAAAGTTTTCTTGCCATTTTACATTCTGGAGTTTCTCAATGATATGCATAGAATCTCTTGTATAGGATTTTAATGACTGTACATATTTTTGTAAGTGATGATCAAGTAGTTGTGAAAGGTTACTTGTAAGTGATCGAATGCCAGAAATGATTGGTCTTCCTGGAGGATTTTCTTGATTTTTATGAATCTTGGGTAGGTGGCAGTATATAGCTGTATGTGGAAATTTAATGTTAAGAAACTGAAATTCTTGTTGATTAATTATTGACAGGTCCTTGGCCCATTCAATTAATTTAAGATATTGTTTGTGGAAACTCTCTGTGGGATCATAAGTCAGTTTTTGGTAGAAGTTGGTATCTCCTAGTAAGCGATGAGCTTCTTTGACATAGTGAGCTTTTGTCTGAATGACGATACCCCCTCCTTTGTCAGCCTCTCTTATGATGATGTCCTCATTGTTCATAAGTGTTTTGAGACTCTCTCTTTCTTTCTTGGTGAGATTCGATTTAAATTTCCAAGTGTTCTGGAAAAATTGATGGATATCTTTTAATACTAACTCCGTGTAGGCTTCAATAAATGGTCCTTTGGAGTTATGGGGGTAAAATATTGACCTAGGTCTAAAGTTTGAATGTTGAATCAATGGTTCACTACAGCTGACTTCTTCTGTTAAATTTTCTTGTAGGAGTTCTTCCAGAATACCTACTGTTTCTTGGTCTGGATCAACGTCTTTTTCTGTTTCCAATAGTTGTTTATCTTTCTCTCCTTGTATGGAGTAATGCCGTTTCAGTGTTAGTTTCCTTATAAATTTATGAAAATCTATGAAGATTTCAAAATGATCAGGTCCAGTGGTTGGAGCAAATTTCAATCCTCGAGAGAGTAACTGAATTTCTTGTGAGCTTAATTGGTAGTCAGAGAGGTTGAAGATGTCTTTAAGTCCTTGGGTGCAGTTGTTGTGTGGCATTTGCGTTTTGTGGATCTTTCTTCCTCCTCTTCTTCCTCTTCTACTTCGTTGGTTCTTTTTCTTCTGTTCACCATTGTGTTCTGATGATTCTTCCATTCTTGTCTCACCCAATTGTGGATGGGTTTGCGTGTGCCCTGGGCTAAAAAATGATTCTGTTGTGTAGTCTTAGGTCTAGCGCCCAGGTTAACCTTGGTACTGGTGGAAGAATTTCCTGATGTGTTGTATCTCACCTCCATTTCTTTGTTAGTCTTGGGTTTCTTGTCCTCTTTTTTCTTTTTGGTCCTGATCATTGGACCTGATCATTTTGAAATCTTCATAGATTTTCATAAATTTATAAGGAAACTAACACTGAAACGGCACTACTCCATACAAGGAGAGAAAGATAAACAACTATTGGAAACAGAAAAAGACGTTGATCCAGACCAAGAAACAGTAGGTATTCTGGAAGAACTCCTACAAGAAAATTTAACAGAAGAAGTCAGCTGTAGTGAACCATTGATTCAACATTCAAACTTTAGACCTAGGTCAATATTTTACCCCCATAACTCCAAAGGACCATTTATTGAAGCCTACACGGAGTTAGTATTAAAAGATATCCATCAATTTTTCCAGAACACTTGGAAATTTAAATCGAATCTCACCAAGAAAGAAAGAGAGAGTCTCAAAACACTTATGAACAATGAGGACATCATCATAAGAGAGGCTGACAAAGGAGGGGGTATCGTCATTCAGACAAAAGCTCACTATGTCAAAGAAGCTCATCGCTTACTAGGAGATACCAACTTCTACCAAAAACTGACTTATGATCCCACAGAGAGTTTCCACAAACAATATCTTAAATTAATTGAATGGGCCAAGGACCTGTCAATAATTAATCAACAAGAATTTCAGTTTCTTAACATTAAATTTCCACATACAGCTATATACTACCACCTACCCAAGATTCATAAAAATCAAGAAAATCCTCCAGGGAGACCAATCATTTCTGGCATTCGATCACTTACAAGTAACCTTTCACAACTACTTGATCATCACTTACAAAAATATGTACAGTCATTAAAATCCTATACAAGAGATTCTATGCATATCATTGAGAAACTCCAGAATGTAAAATGGCAAGAAAACTTTATCTGGGTAACTTGCGATGTAAGTTCCCTGTATACTAATATCAAACACGATTTAGGAATCCAAGCGATATCACATTATCTCGGCCAAGATAACATGATGCCAGAAATACAAAGGGAGTTTATCCTCCAAGCCATTCACTTCATACTTACGCATAATTATTTTATGTTTCAAGATCAACATTTCCTCCAAATCTGTGGGACAGCAATGGGAACGAGGTTCGCTCCTAGCTACGCTAATCTATTTATGGGGTATTGGGAAGAACACCACCTTTACCGCCAACATGGAGCGAACATCGTTCTCTATGCTAGATACATAGATGATCTTCTGATCATTTGGAAAGGACAAGAGGAAGAATTATACACATTCCAGGAAGATCTAAACAAGAACGAATTAGGAATACAATTTACCTTCTCCCACAGTAGCAAGTCTATAGTTTTCTTAGACCTAGTCCTGGAGACTAACCAGAATGAAGAAATCATTTCAAAGACTCATTATAAGGAAGTAGACTCAAATAGTTACATCCAAGCCACCAGTGCCCACCATCCTAATTGGCTCAACAGTGTACCCTTGAGTCAATTCTACCGAATCCGTAGGAATTGCACAGAGGAGGTTACATTCCTCCAACAAGCAAAAGAACTAAAGAACAAATTCTTACAAAAAGGATATAAAGAAGAGAATATCGAAAAGGCACTGGTCAAAGTCAAAAATACACCTAGAGCACAACTTCTACAAAACAACAGGACTAGTAAAAATAATAACAACATAAATAAGATCCCAAAAATACCTTTTATTACAAGGTATAATAGTGCAAGAAAACATATAGAACATATTCTCCAAAAACATTGGAGTGTACTAAATGGAGACAAATATTTACGTGACTTCCTCCCCAAAAAACCAGAGGTCATCTATCGCAAGTCACAGAATCTTAAGAACAAATTGGCACCAAGTGATTGGAACCGAAAGAGACAGAAACAACGGAACAAAGAGGGCTTTCGGAGCATTATTGATGGTACCTTAATACAGGGCAATTACAAATGTGGACACAGGCAATGTATCACATGCAAACATATTAAACATAAGACCAAAGAATTTAAGTGTCCCAAAACAGGAGAAATATTCCAATGCAAGGATTTGTTGAATTGTACTTCTGATTATGTTATATACCTACTAATATGCCCATGTGATCTGCTGTATGTGGGAAGAACAATTAGGCCCATCAAAGAACGCTTCTTGGAGCATCGGAATAATATTAAGAAAGGCAATTACAAACACAATGTGGCCAAACATTATATTAAACATCATGCTCAAGACCCCTCCAATATGAGCCTATACATTTTAGAAAGAATCCCACCCCAATCACGAGGTGGTGACCGCTTTACCAAACTAGCACAGAGAGAATCCTTTTGGATATTCAAATTACAAACATTGGTTCCAGATGGCCTTAATGAAGAACTCGACTTATGGTGTCTGGGCTAATTTGTGGTCACGTAACAATTCACCAATATCTTCTCACCATTGATTCATTCATATCTCCACACTTACACAAATCCTTCAAATTAATTTAGTTCTCAATTTGATTTATTTTTATTTATTTTATTATATTCATTTCATCTACTTCAGTTTCATTATACTGGTGTATTAATGTACCCCTCAATGCCCACCATCTATATAGACTCATGATAATTGGGCTGCACATATCACTTACACATATGCCCCACGAGGGGTTAATAAAGCTAGGTATGCTATTTATTACAACTACATCCGTCCACATCACACATCTATGTAAAATAAAATCAGAACGTATTGATGCCATTATATGATTCTCCACACGAGATAAGTAACATCAATAACTTTATATTGGGACAATACGGCATCTGTCATCATATCTACGTTCCCCGCAATTTCGCTACATTTTACAAACTTATTAACTACATTGTAACCTGATTGGTGGGACAGGTTACAAATTAGGGTGCCCCCATTGGTCGCCATTGCTCGAGACGAAGGCGCAGTTTAGCGCCGAAACGCGTTAGCACAGACGACCGAAGAACAAACGCCAAGGCATAGACCCTTCTGAGTCTTCAACCGATTCCCCTTCTAATCCAAGTTAGAGCAAAGGAGGAGAAGAAAAAAGGATTTCCACGGATTTGAAAATAAAAAAGAAAAGTGAAGGAAGCGAGATGTTGCCATTTGCGATCTAGAGGTGTAGAACTACCAGCAAGGGACGCGAGGATACACACAAGCCGTGTACCGTAGCTGGACCCACGCCTGCATACATCGGAGGTCTAGTAAGCAGACAATCTATTCGTTACATGTTGTGACTTATGTACTTACATGCTTCGATCTGCCACACATCTAGTAAGCCTCCGATTCAGCTAATTGACATTGTGTTACAGTTACCATCTACTTGATACACACACACCTCGCTCCACATCTCCAGCTATTATTCACTGTGTAGAGAGCTTCCCGGCAGACACGATTAGTCTTTGCGGATCCATCTCACACTGTTTAGGTCCTATTCTCAATATTACCTATATTACTTTGTGTGTTCATATACACATTGCATCAAGATTGTACATTTGAATTGCTACCATTTGATTTTATTTTCAAATAACATTAAAGGTGTATTTTATTGATCACTACACTATTATGTGATCATTTTTTCACATGCTCCAATCATCTGATAACATCCTATAGATTTATTTACTATATGTGTTGTACTAAATACTGCACTTAGAGGAGATTCTCTGCGCTGTCCTCCCCTACCTTTCTATTCATTCTTATTAAGCCTGAAGAAGATACCTAGGGTAGAATAACAGAAACATGTGCAATTGCTGCTTACAGTGTATTTTTTGATGACAACATTTTTAGAATCAAACTGTAACTGGATTGTGCATGTTTTTTTCTGCATTAGCAAACTTTTTTGTTTTTTCTAGCAAATGCATTTCAAAAAGTGGGTGTCGCTAAAATGTCCGATTCAGCAAAAGCAGTTGGCACTCATTTTCATACGTCTGGAAAACTTTGCTGTTAATATATGGACATGTGCTTACTTCTATTCAGCATCAAGGTGTTGGTATGTTTCTTGCATCAAAATATGAGCAAAGACAAATAACAAGTAACTTTATGGCTTTCAAAAAAAAAAAAAACAACAACAGTGAATACTTCATTTTCTTGTATTCCACCCCTAGTCAGTTAGCCAATAAAGGTATAATTTTTAACATACCAGGCTCATATTTTTTGTACTGAATTAGCAGCTGAATTACTTTTTGGGGCCACGTTTTATTCGCTTTTATTTCATAACTCTTTAAAGGGATAGTAATACTTAAAATGTAAAAAAAAATATGTTGTAGGGTTTATCCCCCTGAGTAAAACAAGAGTACTCCCACTGCTGAAAGGTGTTTCATTCAAAAGTTATTAATTTTCAAAGTTGAATTTTTTAGGTGCAATATCACAGTGGCCTGAAATTGTACAGTGGCGCTGTTGCTACACCATCCTATGGAGATTTATGGTCAATTGACCAGAGCTGTCCATAGGATCGTGTAGCAACAGCGCCACTGTACAATTTCAGGCCACTGTGATATTGCACCTAAAAAATTCAACTTTGAAAATTAATAACTTTTGAATAAAACACCTTTCAGCAGTGAGAGTACTCTTGTTTTACTCAGGGGGATAAACCCTACAACATATTTTTTTTACATTTTAAGTATTACTATCCCTTTAAAATAAACTGCAATAGTCTGAATGACAAATCCTATATAAAAAGGTCTCACCCACGGTTCTTCAGATCACTGTAAGCAATATGTATATATGTGTTAAAGCACGGGAGTCACTACAGATGGTGCAGTTGCACTTATGCCAGAATCCAAGGGGAGCCCCATCTGCCCCATGGTCCAATAGGATCTAGCTATGCATCTGTGAAAATATTTCCATGATAGGGGGCCCAAAAATGTTTGCATTTGGGCCCTTCAGTGACTAATTACTTCACCGTGTTAACCCTTTGTATGTCAGAGAGGTATACATTGCATTGCAACACAATGCGTTGGATGCCTCTCTGGTACACAACGGCTTAAGGACTCAACCAGTATGTAAAAGTCATAAAAGGCAAGCTAACACTTCCTAATAATAATAATAATAATAAATCCTTACTTACCTGACTGGGCAGAAAATCCTAATGCCTCAATGAATCAGCTCTAAGGTCACTGATTTACTAAAATTAACCTTTAATTCACACTGTGTATCATGTCCATGGAGGCAGGCATGCATACCATCCAACATTTCAATGGCCAAAGAGAGGCACATTTGTGTTAGGGGGTGTGCTGGGCATGTTACTGGTGGGAGGGGCTTTACTTAGAATTATTATTTTATGAGCTAATGACACCTCTTTCTGCAACTGAAAAAACGATTTAGAAATAGACCAATGTATTTTATTTATACAATCTAATTTATACACATGCATACTGAAGTTTAAACAAACATGAATGTGAGTTTAATTGCTGTGGAGCAATGTGATACACTAATAGAAACATCCCACAGTCTGATCTCCTAAAAAGAGAGACACCAGGGTTGAAAAGAGGGACATAGGGATTTTGATCCAAATAAGGACCCCCATTCCTAAAAAGGGACACTTGGGAGATATGGGTGTGTATCTTTTAGCAGGACTCAAGGATCTCAGACCCTTCCTACTGAAGTCTTCTTAAAGGCATAGTAATACTTAAGATGTAAAAAAATCTATGTTGTAGGGTTTATCCCCCTGAGTAAAACAAGAGTACTCCCACTGCTGAGAGATATTTTATTAAAAAATTATAACAGCTCAAACTTGAATTTTTTAGGTGCAATATCATAGTGGCCTGAAAATTTACAGTGGTGCTGTTGCTACACCATCATATGAACTGCACTGGTCTGTAGACCATAAATCTCCTAAAAAATTCAAGTTTGAGCTGTTATCATTTTTTAATAAAGTATCTCTCAGCAGTGGGAGTACCCTTGTTTTACTCAGGGGGATAAACCCTACAGCATATGTTTTTTTATATTTTAAGTATTACTATCCCTTTGAAAAACCTTCAGTGGGAGAGGGTCTTGGGTTCTGGAGTCCTGCATCAAAAAATTGTCTGCCTTCAAGCACATGATATCCAGTATGAATTAAAGGGGAACCAATCCAAATAGAACAGGCATTAGGATTTTCTGGTCATATAAAGGTAGCTGGTGATGTTTTAAGATTCAGATATTCCCTTTAATAGTGTATAGACACAATACTTTTTGTGGGAGATTATCTTTTTTTAAATAAATTCAGACATTTACATGGAGACCTCTCCAGCATACATGGGGTTCAAATCCCCATTTGAATCAAAGGGAATTCCGGGAAATGTGTATTGTCCCCTACTGTGCAGTAATGTTTCAAAATAAAAGCAGCTCCAATTATTCTTCATACTATTTGGGCCATGGAGAGTGTTATTTCAATACTGTCAGAGTTGTAGTTCAAGAGTAATTGAATGATAAGATATCCCCCTCCGGCCCCTTTTACCTAGTGTAAGCCAACTCCCCTCAGATGTTAGACAGCTCACTGCAAGGGACAATGAAATGTGAGAACAATGAAAGCCTTGCCCCCCTTGACAGGTTTTTCCCTTATGCTAATTGAAGATTGTCCCTCTCTGCAAGCCATCTGGACACCACCTTTCTGTTCTGAGGTGAGCAGTGTTACATCAGTAAAAGGGGCGGGTGGGGGATATTTTATCATTCAATTACTATTGAACTACAACTCTGACAGTATGGAAATAACACTGTCTATGGCCCAAATATTATGAAAATTAATTGGAGCTGCTTTTATTTTGAAACATTACTATCCCTTTAAGAATTTCTCCACTTTTGTTTTGAACATAGGTCTATTAGAGTATGTTGACACTTTATAATCGGTAATATGACAAATTATTCTATTACAGTGTTTGATCTGTTGTGACCCTTGTCTGGGATTACAAGATTAGCGATGGCATATAACACAGCACAGAAAGTTTTTAAATACATATTTACAGTGTATAACCACTAGATGGCAGAATAGATCAAAATATTAAAAAATAATTAAAATGATATATGTTTCTGCTTAGAGATTTCTCTGACAGGAAGCTTTGGAAATAATACAATTCAGGTTTAGAAGCTTGGCAGTAAAGCACAGTGCAGAACTATTAATTTCTGCATCAAATTAAAATATGAAGGTTCAATAACTTAAAAGGAATATTTAGGTATGCAAGGCAGTATTTTTTAAATTGGTTCACAGGTTAAACTTTTCATTGTATTAGCTGGGATTTTAGTAACCTTTGCTAGGGAATTGGGAGAAGTGCGTAGCCAATAAAAGGTGAAACTTTTGTATGCCAGACTAGAGTTTAACACCCCTCTGGCATTTGGAGGGTTAATATGCAGCATCTATGTCTGTATTCCTCTGAGGTAAGCAGAAGAGGTACTTAAACACCTTAACCCTTTGAGTGCCAGAGAGCTATGCAATGCATTGCTTTGCATAGAGGGTTAAATGTCAGTGTGTTGGAGATTCTTTAGCACCCAAACAGTTAAAAAGAGCCTGCTTTTGGGAGCTTATGCATTCTCATATCTAGAAAGCAGGACACATTCAGTATGAAGGGGGTAGGCATACCCCTCTCACTCTCAAAGGGTTAAGGACTGTCAGGAGAACCTCTTAGTCTCTTAGTTAACCACTTAAGGACCAGAGAGGTCTGCAACACGTTGCAAAGCAATGCAATGCACTGCACACCTCTCTCTGGCTCTTAAGAGGTTAAGATACAAGGAAGACGATCTTGGTGCTAAAAGGAAATCTACAGCTGCTTGAAAATGTAGGTGAAGGGTGCTGTTTAACACTTTGAGTGCCAGAGGGGTATGAAATACATTTGTACTCCTCTGGCATTCAAAGGGGTTAAATAAGGTGATAAAAAAGCATATACAGCGAAGCCCGTTAATTTGTCGCTTTCAGATCCAGAGGGATATGCAATGCATTGCTTTGCTATGCATTGCCTACCCCTCTGGCACTGAAAGGGTTAAATAAATTTACAAAAAAGACTTATCTGCCACGAGGCCAGAATTCATCACGTACATTCACCAGTTCATTAATATAAATTATTAAAAAATGACAGCACGATAAAGAGTGCAGTATTTAACCCTTAGCGTGCCAGAGGTACTCAAAGGGTTAAATAAAGCAAATTTAATAAGTACCCAAAATATATAAACAAGTCCATTAAAGTTAAACAAAAATGCATACAATTACTTCAAAGAGATGGTGTAAAAACCAATTAATCAATGAATAAATAAAAAAGCAATATATATATATATATACTAGCAGTTTGGGACGGCGTTGCCCGTCATATTATGCAGGAAATGTTTCTTTTTTTTTAAATAAATGTTATGATAGTGAATTATAGCGTAGGGTGTACGTGTCAGAAAGGTACACACAGTGATAGACAGAGACACATGCGACACACACATATACACACACATGCACTGACAACACAAACAGTGACACACAGCTGCAAATCAGAACATAAATACATACAGTGTGAGCAGTGTAAGTAACATACCTCCCAACATTTCATATGGCCAAAGAGGGACACTTGTGTTTTCGGTGGTGTTACTGGGGGCGTGGCTGGTGGTGTATTTTAGAGAATTTTTAACCCTTTGAGTGCCAGGGGGTAAGCAATGCATTGCATCCCCTCTGGCATTGAAATGGTTAAGTTACTCTTTCTGTAAGTGAATGATTTAGAAGAAGATGAAAGTATTTTTTTTACACAGACTAATTTAACAGATATATACAGAAGTTTATTCCCACATTACTGTGGGTTTTATTGATGTGGAGCAATCTGATACACTGGTATATACACCACACAGTGTGATCTCCTAAATAGAGGAGCAGAGGGATTTGGGTGTCAGACAGGGACTGTCCCTCCTATACTGTATAGTGCCAGTCCTTATACACAGACACATGCAGACTGTATACTATACAGCAGAGGTTCTCAGCCCATGCCCTCAGTGGCCACTAACAGGCCAGGACTTAGGAATTTCACTGCTAGAACACAAGTGTGTTGATCAGAGGCTCAGTCATATTGATTAACTCACCTGTGCTCTTAAAAGGAAATTCTAAAATCCTGGCCTGTTAATAGCCACTGAGGGCACAGATTGAGAACCACTGCTATACAGTGCCAGACCATTGTAGAGAATTTTTAACCCTTTGAGTGCCAGGGGGTAAGCAATGCATTGCATCTCCTCTGGCACTGAAATGGTTAAGTTACTCTTTCTGTAAGTGAATGATTTAGAAGAAGATGAAAGTATTTTTTTACACAGACTAATTTAACAGATATATACAGAAGTTTATACCCACATTACCGTGGGTTTTACTGATGTGAAGCAATCTGATACACTTGTACATTAGGCTGACCAGACCTCACCTTTAACCAGTGACACATATGAAAAATGCATACTGCAGGGCTGCTTTGATTTTAGTGCACTCCTGAAATATGCTTATTTCCTATGTGTCCCCGGTTAAAGGTGAGGTCTGGTCAGCCTACTGTATATACACCACACCGTGTGATCTCCTAAATAGAGGAGCAGAGGGATTTGGGTGTCAAACAGGGACTGTCCCTCCTATACTGTATAGTGCCAGTCCTTATACACAGACTGTATACTATACAATGCCAGACCATATATAAATAGTTTGTCATACATGCTATACAGTGAGCTATGTACAGCATGGAGATGACTGCAGGAACTGGCACCTCTACTTACAGACAGACTGACAAACAACCTGCTCTCTTTCTCTCTCTTTGTGCAATATATAAATACAGTCACATCCATGTCTCTGCCATTTACCAGCTCAGCTGAAGCCTTGCTCTGCACTGCCTGATCACCTCTCTGCCGTTGTTTCCACTTTCTCAGCAAGCCAGTATCCTCCTGCTGATTGTTTAGAAATCAGCTCACTTGTAGTAATTAGCAGAGCTGTGTAGGCTCAAAGACAGGGAATGAAGAAGCTGCATAATACAGATTGGACCATGGCCTTCCAGCTGTAGCTTGAACATTGTTCCCATCATCCTCAGCGTGCGTGTGTGTATATGTGTGTATGTGTCTGCTAGTGTGTGTGTGTGGGAGGGCATGTGCATGTGTCTGTGGTGTAGGAGTGTGTGGCAGCCATTTTTTTTTTTCAGCCTTAGATAGTGGTGGGCGGGCTGGATAATGGGGGCAGGCCAAAAATCACACTCCCACAGAATCACCCAATGGCAGCAGTAATCCTTTTTACTGCCGCCCCTGGGTGTGTTTTGCCAGGCACAAAGTCTTCTTTTATATATATAGATATATATCCTATATAATAATTCAGTAAGGGTGTTTGTCAGAAGCCGTCATATGCAGTAGAGATGGCTGCTCGCGCTGCAGTCATGAGCAGTACAGACTGCCTGTGTCATGGCTGATACGGTGCAGGGAGCTCCAAATTCAGACCGGAGTCCTCTCTGCACACCTTTCTTGGACCCCTTGGTCCCAGGAAGGTGCGCAGAGAGGACTACAGTTTGAATTCAGAGCAAGCCGCTCCGTATCAGTCGTGGGTGCCGAAACTTCAATGTAACAATCGTATCTGCAAATCAGCACACTCAGGACTGCTCTTCAGTGCTATTTTTCTTTATTAATAGATCCATTGATCTATTAATAAAGAAAAATAGCACTGAAGAGCAGTCCTGAGTGTGCTGATTTGCAGATACGATTATATATATATATATCTATATATCTATATATCTATATATCTATATATATATATATATATATATATATATTCACTATGTTAGGAATATCACAGCAATCTGATCTCTTATGGGCGCTCCAAATTCAGACCAGAGCCCTCTATGCACACCTTTCTTGGACCCCTTGGTCCCAGGAAGGTGCGCAGAGAGGACTACAGTCTGAATTCAGAGAACTCCACTCTGTATTAGCTGTGGCGTGTTCAGACAGTCTCTACTGTGCATGACTACAGCGCCTCCAGCGTTGGCCCGTGCACACGGGCTTTATAACTAGTGTATATATATATTCACTATGTTAAGAATATCACAGCAATCTGATCTCTTATGTGCTTACATGAACAAGGGTATAAGGAAGCACATCTGCTTACATCTGTCCAAGTAAATAATCCTATCCCATCAAAATGAATATAGTAAATATGTGAAGTGTACCATATTTATTATTTATGTGTCATAAATGTATGGAACAAGTACCACATATTTCTATATTAGAAAAAAATACCAAGTAATGAAAGTTCGTTTTGACAGGGAGATGCTAACTACATATTACCAACAGGAAGAGACTAAAAAATGGAAGTAGATAACAGAGCATTATCAAATCCAAATACCATGTATAGAAAACTTGAGGATTAGAAGAGAACACTGGGATGGACACTCAAGAAGTAGAAAACAGCTGGAGGAGAGAAACAAACAGTGGTAAACACAATTCTCAAACAGCGACAGCCACCACCGCTGTTACCAGTAACCTGATGAACTGATGAGTGCAATTAACAAGTTTGCCAAGTAAATGCAACAGAAGAAAGGAGAGGGGAATACATTTTCCTTGAGACCTCTTTGATAGGCCTGGATTTACTTGGACAGATGTAAGCAGGTAGGGGGAGGTGATTCACTCTTTTGATGTGCCTATTTATACACATATTTATGTAAGCAGATAAGAGATCGGAGTGCTATCTTTCATTTGCACCCCACTGAAAATAATAATTATATATAAATATATATATATATATATATATATATATATATATATATATATATATATACACACACTCCTACATCTTTTTGACTGATTTTTTTAATAGTCTTCAAAGTAATTTTATGCATTTTTTTCACTTATTAAACATTACGTTACACTATTGCACTCATTTTTTTAAACTCTCTGCGTTTTACGTTTATCAGGCAATTAGAATCCTTGGGGATCCTGGAGACAATAGGACAGCAGAACTGATGGGGCAAAAACTGTATTGAATTCTTCACCCTCCATTCCACACTGTGCAGATGTGCATGTATTTATATTCTGTACAGACAGCAGTGGCATTAAGTTATACTAACAATGTGCTTCTTCCCGTGAGGCAGTAATCAGATTTAATCAAACAAGCAAAATCTGAAATCTAATTTTATTTGACATATCCCTTTTTTTTGCATGCAATTTATAATGTACAGAATGCTCAATGACAAAGAGGTTTCTGGCAAGGTTTTATAACATTCTCTGCCAAGTGCACTTTTAGTCCCATGACATTGATTCGCTTTTGTTTTTTTTGTGTACTTAAAAATTATCGATAACTAAATTGGTATTTTTTTCCTGAAACTTTTTTAATGGCTGGTGAAATTGTTTATCCCATTGGCACACAAAGGTTAATTGTCATGTATGTATGTTTGAATATCTTTATTTATATGGTGACACATTGCGTACGCAGCTCCTTACAATATAAGTATGTTACAATGAATAAAAGGGGATAAAATAAGTGTCACAGTCATAGAAACAATAGGAGAGAGGTCACTGCCCCAAGTAGCTTACATTCTAAATGAGTAATAGGAGACAGACATCAGGGTATGAGGGTTTCAAGTGCTGTGATTGCAAGTGCTGAGTTTGCCAAAAGGCAGTGCATGGCACTAGTGCTCCAGAAGATAAGTTTTCAGGGTAGACTTAAAGACAGAGGGGGATTGTTCAAGACGTATGGGGAAGGGTACGGAGTTCCATAGGTAGGAAGCAGAAAGTGAAAAAGGATTGCAACAGTAGAAGGGCAGAGGGATTTGAATGGTGTAACCAGAAGGGTGTTGTTTGCTGAGCAAAGGAAGCGGCCGGAAACTTAAGAGGAAATGAGGGAAGAGGGGTAGCAGTGTGGAGAGCATTAAAGGTAAGAAGAAGGACTTTGTAAGTGATGCGTTGCTGAAAAGGGAACCATGTTAGATGTCTAAGAATGATGTGAGCAGGTTCAGTTTTCAGGGAGAGTATGGTTAACTGTGTCAAAGGCAGATGATAAGTTTAGTAGTATAAGTATAGAAAACTAGCCTTTGGATTTTGCAGTCTGGAGAACATAGCCACTCTACAAACAGCTGTCTCATTTGAGTGACCATGCCGGAATCCAGACTGCAAAGAGTCCAAAAGATTGTTTGATTTGAGGAATTTGGTTATTTGGGAGAATACAAGGCGTTCTAAGAGTTTTGAAGTAAGAGGTAGAAGGGACAGGTCGATAGAGAGACAGGAGGGGTTGAGGTTAGCCTTTTTAAGTAGGAGTTTAATTTGTGCCTGATTGAATGAAGAAAGGAAAGTGGTTGAAAATATGTGTTAATATAGGTGTAAGGACTGGTGCAAGTGGTCTGAGTAAGTGGGAGGGCAAAGAGTGCAAAGAGCAGGTAGTGAGGTGGGTGGATAGTAGAAGTTGAAAAACTTCTGCCTCTGTTACAGGAGTAAAATGGTCGAAATATGATGAAGGGGGTTTGGGGAGAGAAAGTGCAGTGATTGGTGGAATCATAGGAATCTGATTTTGAATAGAGTCTACCTTGTCTTTGAAGTGCTCAACAAAATCTTGTGCTGAATGTATGGAGTGAGAGAAAGCTGTGTAAGGATGGAGCAATGAGTCAAAGACTGAAAAGAGATGGTGAAGGTTAGATTTTTTGTTGTGGAATAGTGTGGCATAGTATTTCTGTTTAGCTTTTGATAAGGCAGAATGTTGGCAAGACTGCAGAAATTTAAAGTGGATGAAATCTGCATGTGAGCGAGATTTCCTCTCAAGACATTCAGAGTGAGTGCAAGAACATAGGAAGCGGGAGTGGGAGTTAAACCAGGGTCATGGACTGACGCAACGACTCTGTTATAGTTTCAGAGGGGCAAAGGAATCAATTGCAGAGGATAGGACTGAGTTGTAGGAGTTAACAAGTAAGTCTGTGACAGAAATGGACAGTGTAGGGGGAAAGCTTGGAGTTAAGTAACATGCTCATCCTAGGTAGATTAAGTGAGTGGGTATCTCTTATAAATCGGATGGGGGAAGGGGCAGAGTGGGAGGAAGAGAAGGATATAAAATTGGCGGTCTGATAGAGGGAATGGGGAACTGTGAAAGAGAAATACCCAGTCTCTTAGTGAAGAAAAGATCCAAGCAGTAACCAGCTTTGTGAGTGGCACAGTCAATCCACTGCTGGAGATCAAGTGTGGAAGTTAGCTCTAGAAGGCCTGAAGCCCAGGGGACATAGGGGTCCTCAATATGACAGTTAAAGTTACCCAGAATAAGGACAAGATTGTCAGTAGAAAGGAAGAAGGAGAGGCAGTATTAGAAATCTAGGAGAAACCTTGAAGGAGGAGTTAGCAGGTGGCCTGTATATTACAGCCATGATCATAGACAGAGGGTAATAGAGCTGGATTGCATGCACTTCAAAAGAAGAAAATTGAACAGATGGTAGGATTGAGAGGGGCTAGAAGTGGCTGTGGGTGGAGAGAAGGAGACCTACCCCCGACTTCGACCAGTAGAGCGAGGACTGTGTGAGAAGCAAAACCCTCCATAAGAGAGTGCAACCTCCACTGCTGTGTCCTGTGCAGACAACCAAGTTTCTCTAAAGCCAAACACCTGAAACCATGAATGGGGGTTGTCTTATTAACTATAGAGTGGATGTTCAAAAGAGCACAGGAGCACTAAAAACAGTGTCACAGTGGATTCTGTATAACAAAAACAATATAACTTCCTTCTAAATGCCAGTTAACAAGCTTGACCACTTAAAATGATCCAATTTAATGTATCAGTTGTACATGTGCAGTTTTATTTTTTATTTTACTCTTTGTAAAGATATATTAGGGATTAACCACAAACCATTTAAAGGGAAATGAATACTGAAAATGTTAAAAAAATATATATTATATTGTTTATCCCCCTGCGTAAAATAAGGGTACTCCCAATGCAGATAGGTGGTTTATTCAAAGGTTATTACAGCTCAAACTTGAATTTTCTTAGTTGCAGTATCTCAATGGCCAGAAATTGTCCATAAGATGGTGTAGCATCAGCACCACTGTACAATTTCAGGCCACTGTGAAACTGCACCTCGCTTGTTTTACATTTCACTGCATTTCTGATGGACCCTCTAGTCAATTACCAAGTGATAGTTTTACAATTTTTGCATATAAAGTGTGTATAGCTCATGCTTTTAAGTTCACACTGTCGGGTATTTAAATGATAATAATAAAGTTTTGTACACTGGGTGTCATAGTTGTTGTTTTAAACATTAAAACACATACAGCCATTTGATATACAGTATTGAATGGGTCTTGTTCATTCTGGCATGTAGTCCAATTCTTTCTGTCTGTGCCACCTGATTCTCAATGGTTTACAATTGAAATGTCACCTTCTACATGGTGACCCTCAACAGGGCGACATCAGAATGTCACACAAAAAGGGAGTCATGTAATTATTGCCCGTGCTTACAGGTCAGCTAGGAGATTTGCCTGATTGACACACACATCATTACTAATTTCCTCTTTCTAGTTTCATCCTGAGGGGTGCTCAGCTTGTGGCTGCAGTATACCCAGGCAGATGCAGAATATGATTTTTATTGGGGGAATACTGCTGTGCAATGCTCTGGTGTGCCTCTGCAGTTTCCCCTGGGTGACCTGTGCACGGGGGCGACATTTATATGACTGCTTTTTTATGTGGGAGACATTATAATGTCGCCCTTTTGTTTCAGGCGACATTCTGATGGTGCCCTTTTGACTAAGGCTACATTCTGATGTCACTCTTTTGAGGGTTGCCATGTAGAAAGTGACATTTTAATAGGATACCATTCTGAACACAGCATCCCCCTGGCTCCCACATCCATCTCTTCAAATGCAACACCCACTTAAACCCAGTTTACCTGTCAGCTTTGAACTTTTATGAGCATCCGGGTTAGTCAACTCCCCCTTTGCAAACTGCTGAGTTAAAGGGATAGTAACACTTCATTTTAACTTTATTTTATTTTGTAGGCATTAAAAAAACATGAAGAATGATATAAGTCTTATCGCTCAAACCTTTATGGTTTATGAGATATTCACAAGCAAAGTTCCCCTCCCCGCCCCTTTTTCCTAGTGTAAGCCATCTCTTCTCAGATGTGAGTCTGGTCGTATGACAGTACAGATAACAGAAGGGGACAATTTTCTTTGTATGAAAACAATGAAAGCCCTTCCCCCCTTGAAAAGTTTTTCAGCTTTTTCCATTATCTTAATTGAAGATTGTCCCTCTCTGCAGTCTACCTGGGCATCTCCCTTCTTATCTGGTTGAACAGGGGGGGGATACTTTGTTTGTGAATATCTCTTAAACCATAAAGGTTTCAGAGATAAGACTTATATCATTCTTCATGTTTTTTTAATGCCTACAAAATAAAATAAAGTTAAAATGAAGTATTACTATCCCTTTAAAGACCATGGACAGTAAGCATAATGATAAAAAGAGCAAACCATCCATGTCAAAGTGAAAAAATACAATAATCCATTGATTTAAATGACACTTTTAATCTCTTGAATTATAGTGAAGTCTCCAACATATTGAATTCGAGATCTCATTAGCATTCAATGGGTTAAGTGCTGCATGTAAATCAATGGTAATGTTAATTTGTCATTTTCAGTGCAGTTGATTTGCCAAAGAATTACTCCTCTCTTACTTATACATATGGTCCCATATGCACTAATTTCAATCCCTTTAGCTGAAGGACATATATGTTTCATGTCTTTTACGTACTATATATACTGACACCTACAATATGTATTATGGTAGCCAGAGAGGGATTCCTTAGTAAAGTCTGAATGAAAGTCATGTGTTATTTTCTTTTCTGATGATGTTCAGAAGAGTTTGCACACTGCCCTAGATTCCCTGATTGCAAGTCCTCAAGACAATCTTATAGGGACCCCACAATTTCTAAACCCTGGCTTACTGAATGACCATTGATCCTAACCGAAGTCCACTTTGATTAACGCCTTAAAGGGATAGTAATACTTAATATGTAAAAAATATATATATTGTAATGTTTAGCCCCCTGAGTACAAAAAGGGTACTGTCACTGCTGAAAGGTGTTTTATTCAAAATTTATTACAGCTCAAAGTTGAATTATTTAGGTGCAATATCACAGTGGCCTGAAATAGTACAGTGGTGCTGTTGTTACACCATCCTATGGAGATTTATGGTCCCGGGACTAGGCTAAAAAATTCAGCTTTGAGCTGTAATAACTTTTGAATGAAACAACTTTCAGCAGTGGGAGTACTCTTGTTTTACTGAGGGGGATAAACCCTACAACATATTTTTTTTTTACATTTTAAGTATTACTGTCCCTTTAAGGACTAGAGGTGTGCAACACATCGCAAAGCAATACATTGCATACCATTTTGGCCCTTAAGGGCTTAATATTCTCAAAGAAATAGGAGTAATTCTGGAGTAGATCACGTGTATGACAGAGGCAAATAAAAAGTTCCACCAATTTAATTTGGGCATTTAACCCTTTGAATGTCAGATATTTATCTAGAACACTGTAGAGACACCAAACAAATGCTTATCATATTGTAAGCTTGTGCCCAAATTCCAATCTGCTGCATTTCATTTTGTACAGATGGCATAGGTATAAAACTGTAACTTTTTATTTTGCATTTGGCATAGACATTGAAAGAGCAGAAGTTCTTATCTAGGAAATCTGCCAGCTGTAAAGGACACAGCAATCTGCATTGATCATAGGTAGAAGTACAAGTGTATGAAAATATATTGCAGGTTGTATCATCTCTTAGTTTCTCTTATAACGCCACCTTAATCTCAATTACAGTGATGACGTTTCCAATTTAATATAATTTGTATAACTTTATGAAGAGCTATATAAAGACCAACATTTAAACATTCAAGTGCTTGACAGCTATCCAGAGTACTGCTTTGCATGTGTTTGAGACCTTTGGTGCATTCATGAGATTGATTATACTCAGTAATAGGTCAGTAAAGGGTTAATTTAACCTTGCTAGAATATTAAAGTGGAATGGACACCTTATTCCAAATTAGGTGATTTGGAAAGAGCTTCCAAACTCACTCACATATTATATTAGCCATTTGCTTATTAAAACAACAGTTTATGGGATAGTTTGTTGTATTTATTTATCAGTTAATGCAAATTAGCTGGCGCTGCATAGCAGAGAGTGACAGGTGGGAGGGAGAGAAGTATGAAAAGTAAGTTTCTGATTGCTATGTCAGCTAATACTAGATATCTTACATAAATTGACAAATAAGTTAAGATAAATATCTCAAGCTATTTAAAGGAATACTAACACCAAATAATACCCCCACACACATACACACATTAATCTGGGTGTAAAATCCTAATGGGTCATTAGGAGTCATTTCTGCAAGACTTGGTTCCGCAGAATGAATATTTAATTAATGTTTCCACTTTATCACCTTGAAAGGGTTAATAAAGGGTTTTATGTGTTACTTAATCAGGGGTTACTAAGGGGTTAATGTGTTTTTGTAGCGATTTATGCTGAATATGCTTTGTTTTTCTACTCACAACATCTTTATCAGCTGCTTCTCTACAGTATGTTACATTTTGAAGGCCATGAAACACTAACAGAAATGTTGATTATCGCAGCCTGCATTAACCCTCAACAGAGCACGAGCTAGGCATGTAATGGTGACGTAGGTTATTGACACTAATCTGATAGGTCAAAGCATCTTGATCGGGGGGGGGGGGTGTTTGGGGTCTTTTCTATTGTTCTGTGACAACATCCTGTGTAACCTACAAATACTGATGCAGTGTTGTAATCATACCTGGGAACTTTCCGGATTTGCCCCGGAGACTCCGGTTCTGACAGAGCTTTACCGGGTCTCCGGGGCAGAGGCAGATTCCTCCGGATGTGGAGAGTTTCTATTGAAACTCTGCCACATCTGCTTTTTCTCCCGTTGTGCCTCCGTCCCCAGCCTTCTGTGTGACACATTTAACCCTCTTTGTGCCAGAGTGGTACGGAATGCATTGCTTTGCTATGCATTCCGTACCACTCTGGCACTCAAAGGGTTAAATTCCCCCCAACACTCAAGTTAAGCCCCACCCCTTTTTGACGCGATTAGCGTCATTTTTGTTACCCCCTGCTGAACAGAGGACTACCCTCCGGGTAGTCCTCAACTGAAAGTTCCCAGGTATGGTTGTAATAAATAAGAAGAGATACTGATTTCACAACCTATTATTTGTGTGGTTATTTCTCTTCTCCAGGCCTGTATGTCTGTTGCTGTGTGTCCAGGAACAACTGTGTAGCTGAAATAGAGTCCCTTTCAGCAGTTTGATCTGACTAGAAGAATTTACACCTACCTTTCACACCTCTTTAGCACACCCTAGTTCATTCCCCCAATGTCTGATGACAGTGACTCAATAAATATTAAGCATAATGTTGGTGCTATTGCTGAACTAAGCTAGCTGGGTCTATGCCATCAGGTACTGTGCTTTATTCACCTTAACCTTTTCTAGTCTTGTCTGATATTTGTCCTCAGAATGCAAGGCACATGATTGGGGAAATGTGGCTTCACTCTGCCCAAAGCCTGTCAGTGTTTCTAGTTTTGTGTATACGGAAGAACATAATTAACTTAAGGTGCCAGTGATCCCCTTATCCTTGCTAACACACTTGTCTCAGTTTTAAGGATCCCAATATCAAATGTTACCTTTTATTGCTATGTATATACTTGTAGGAGATTGTAGGGTTTGGCTTTTTAATACATTTTTCATTTTCAGTTTTAACTTCCCTAACTGCTTGTTTGCAGAGTATGTTGCATTTATTATATTTTTAAGTGACCCAAGCTACCTTTATTTTTCAAGGATGCCTGTGGTAGAGTTATACATACAGTTGGTTATTGTCACGGGCAAAGGACAAAGGGACTGCTAAAAATATAATCAAGCCATTTGTTGCTGTAGGACTCTCACAACTTCTACTTTCAGTTGATTTTTTTCACTTCAGTCCTCAGCAGCAGTAGTACTGAGGCAGGGAATATTGCAGGCATAGAAAGCAAAGTGGACAAATGGTAACATGCTTGCAGGAAATTTATTGGCATTGGTAAAAGGACGACATTTTATGTATTTTCTATGGGTAGACCTTCTCACAGGAAATTCTGGAATTTGCCAATTTTCAAAGAAAATTCCAGCGGAAACATTTTTTTTTTTTTACTTTTTGCCCCATCGCTCCTAAGGTGTGCTAAAGAGGTGATAAAGAGTCAATAACTCTCATTGTAATAAACTTTCCAGTTCCTATGTTATTCTGTGAAGCTTAATTTGCACTAACAGTCCTCATGTAGAAATCACAGTGAATGGACTCCATAGCGTAACATAAGAAAAGGAGAGCTTAACACATTAGATATGTTATCTCCTCTTTATTACAGATTAATTCTAGGGCAAACAAACTGAACTTTAGGGCACATATAACATTTCCCCTCCCACCCACTGCTTAATTTGGATGTGTCATGCTAAGACACATTCAGATTGTTTTAGACACAATACATATATGCCTAAATGTTTCACTAGCCATTTTTATGTAAAATAAATAATGAAGAGAACCCCAAACCATTAGGTTTTTGTAGGACAGTGTGGCACTTTATGCTAATTATATGCAACATATGCTAACTGTTTATGGTTAAGGACAGAATTATAACCAGCTGTGATACAGAAATGTTTCCACTATGTGGGCCCAGCCTAGAGTTATCCATAGCACAGTGTGTAATTAAATTAGAATAGCACAAAAACTAATTAGCATAAAGTGACATGCTTTGCCAAAAAATATTTATATTAGAAAGAAATGGCTAGCAGTGTATAACCATCTTTAAAATGTAAATAAATATATCTTAAGGTGACAGGTCCACGTTCAATTGGGTTAACCTCTTGAATATAAAGACACCTCCTTTAATACAAAGGCAATGCTAAATATACCTTTTAGTCTTTCATTAAAGAATAATGCAATAAATAAAAATCAGATTGAAAGAATATATTTTATACTGAGCAGGCTGGAATATTGTTTAGAAATGATAATATCTAAAAATGCATTACATTTGAAGGAACATTTTTTTAAATTAAAGACATTACATTTTATTACTTGCAGAATTGGAAATGTGTTCATTGTATTCTCATGTGAGATTAATGTAGTTTTATTATTAAATCTTACTTTATGATAACTAGTCTAACCGGCAAGAAAATCCAGCAAATGTTTCTCAGTAGCAGTGGCTCTCAATCCTATCCTCAGAGGCCCCAAAAGCTTACAGGATCTCCTCACATGAGCACAGCTGGATCATCCAGTGGCTCATTCATTCTGAAAGATCTGCCTTTGCTATTGATCACATAGTCAACCTGTTGGTTTTCCCAGAAGACTAAAGCTGAGAATCATTGAATGATACCCTACAGCTTTTCTTCTCAAACCTGTCCTCAGAGACCACAAACAGGCCAGGACTTGAGGATTTCCCTGAATGACCACTAGTGAGTTAATCAAAATGATCAAGCGTATAGTTAACTCACCTTTGCTCAAGATCTACCACTGCTCTAGCACAGTATCATGTTCATAATGAATATTGATGACTAGTAGAAGAGCCCGTGTACACGGGCCACAGTGGCGGGCGGTCGAGGTGCAGTCATCCCCAGTAGAGACTGCCCCCTCCAATCTGACTTCGGAGCACCCAGCTCTGTATCAGCCTCATCACGGGCAGTCTCTACTGCGCATGACTGCGTCGTTATAAACTCTCTAGCGAATTATTATATAGGATTGGTAAGGTCTCAACTGACATACAGTATCTAAGATTAAATTAACAACAGAAATTAGAACATTTACATTGGTTCTTTATGAAAGTGGTGCAGTACTATAGATTCTTTGTGTGTGTTTGTACCTGTATAGAAAACAAAGGCACGTGTTATTGTTGATGATCTAATTCTATGTATTACTGCACACTGACAGAGTATGACTTGTCATCAGATCTCTGCTTTAAGGCTGGACACTTTAAAAAATAAAAAAACAAATTGCAGAGTAGCACTGGTTCTTGTGCTGCCCTGCAGAATGACATTTTCATGAGTCCGGCAATAAGAAGAACTCTAACACATCCTAGTAACAAAGCCCCACTTCATTTAATTTGTGCCAAAAAATTCTAATGACCACTATGAACAACTGATTTTCCAAACGTGTTAATTTATTAGTACTGATTCTATACCAAACCCCTCCTACTACTCATTCTTAATTCTTTCCCACACAAGAAGTGAATCTGAATGACATACTGATTTTTATTCTCATATGCTATTATCTGCACTTCTGGTTGAATAGCAGGAATCCATTAATCAACTCCTTAGCAATGTAATGAATACATTCAATTCAATAAGGCAATCTCCAGGTGATAAGGTCTTAACCCTGCAAGTGTTAAATACTCCCTTCTGGCAGTAAGCGGGGATGACAGACCTTCTATTGCTGTTTATAGTTCCAGGATTGTGTGAGATTAGAAAGGTATATTCAGTCTCTCCAGTGACTTGAAGATAGTCAAATTGCATATTCATAAGTGATCAAATTATCATGAGTTATGTATTTATCCATGCAAATAAGCACTAATCATATCATTATAAATTCAGCTGGGATGCATAAAGAAATCTTAAATTGTCTTTATCAACAACAGTTACCTTCAGTAAGGAAGGTGTTCCCTTAACCACTTAGGTGCCAGAAGAAAACAGTTTCTCAACATTGTGTGCAGAATTTTTGCCATAACGTTGACCAAGACATTATTGTACTTGGTTCACCAACTTGAATGTGCTGGAAATGCTCATTACCCTTGTAAGTACTATTATGTATTGTCTTTTTGGATTATAACCAGGCTGTGTGTCCCCCGGAATATATACATACCTCCCAAGTGTCCGTCTTTAGGAGGGACAGTCCCTCTTTGAGACCCAAATCCCTCTGTCCCTCTTTCCCACCCTGGTGTCCCTCTTTTTAGGAGATCAGACTGTGTGGTGTGTGTATATGAGTATCAGGCTGCTCCACAGCAATAAAACTCACATTAATGATTATTTAAATGGCATTACATCTGTTTATACATTAGTTTGTGTAAACAAAAAACCTTGGTCTTATTCTAAATTGTTTATGGAAATACATAAAGATGTGTCAATAGGCATGGAGTAACCTAAAAATTATCAGTAGTGTCCCACCATTCACACACCCAGCAACGCTACCTAAAACAAAAATGTTCATCTTTGGCCATTAAGAATGTTGGTAAATATATATATATACTACCATTCAAAAGTATGGGGTCACTTAGAAATGTCCTTGTTTTTGTCATAGGGGCAACTTTACCGTGTGATGTAGTGCCCATCAAGCAAATCCATATTGCAGGAGGTGCTTCAGGAGCAAGGTGAGGGGCGAACTCACGTCACATTACCTCAACAAATTGACAACTAGAATACCAAAGGTCTGCAAGGCTGTAATTGCTTCAGATGGAGTATTCTTCACGAAAGCAAAGTTTGAGGGACACTATTATTATTTAAATTAAAAATCATTATTTCTAACCTTGTCAACGTCTTGACTGTATTTTCTATTCATTTTGCAACTCATTAGATGGAAAACAAGGACACGTCTAAGTGGCACAAAACCTTTGAATGGTAGTGTGTATATGTGAGAAAAGGAGGCAGAGGCACTCAAATCATCCAAATACCAAAATTCTGGAGCATGTCCCACAGATATCCCATAGGAAATCAACAGATACATAACATACAGCCTGGGCTTACCAAGATGAGACAGTACACAGCAAAAGTAGATGTTGAAGATTCAATGATAAACAAGCCGTGTTTATCATTAAATCTTCAACTTCTGCTTTGCTGTGTGCTGTCTTATGTTGGTAAGCCCAGTCTGTATGTATCTAATGTATATAAATATACATACACACATAAATATATAAGTATATATACACATACATACATACACACGCACATACAAAGAAAGATAACATCCACTTTTGGGAGATGGTTCATTCAAAAGGTATTACAGGTTGAATATCCCTTATCCGAAATGCTTGGGACCAGAGGTGTTTAGGAATTTGTATTTTTTCAGGTTTTTGGAATATTTGTATATAGATAATGAGATATCTTGGGAATGGGAACTTAGTCTAAACACAAAGTTCATTTATGTTTCATATACACCTTATGCACATAGCCTGAAGGTAATTTTATACAATATTTTTAATAATTTTGTGCATGAAACAAAGTTTGTGTACATTAAACCATCAGAAAGCAAAGGTGTCATTATCTCATGTTGGCGCTTAAAAAGCTTCAGATTTCGGATCATGTCGGATTTTGGATTTTCTGATGAGGGATACTCAACCTGTATGAAGCAAAAATATGTTTTTATAGGTTTTACATTAAGGTCATTCCACTTTATGGCAGAGCTCTTGCTATAGATCTGTGGAGATCACTGGTCAATGGATCTAGTTCTCCACAGACTACAATAGACACAGTGTCACCTTAAAATTGAATTGCATATATAAAACAATTGGCAGGGGAAAATGTGTAGAATGTAACCAATTTATAGTAAATTGATAGTAACTTTTTATTTTGAATTTACATACTCTGCATGTACATCTTATATCGAGTATCAAATATATATATATATATATATATATATATATATATATATATCTCAAGTAAATTTTTTTTATTATAAATTTATGTCACAGACAGGGGACTCCCAGGATCGTTTTCCAGAGAGCTTTCTGTTCGGGGATGTGAAAGTATGGCTATAGATACAATGTAAAAAAAGATAGTGACACAATGTAAAAAAGCCTGCCTCCAATCTATTAAATACAGCATACAAAAGCACTAATTGCTGCTGGTATTGTGTTACACTGCATTACTATTCCTTCTTTCATAGTCACTGATCAGAAAGTTCTCTGGAAATAGAAATTCAGTGATCTCACTGTCAATGACATAAAAGTGTAAAAAAAAAAAGGGTGGACATGAAATAAAACTTAAAAGCATAGGCATTTACATATTATGCACTTGCAGAAGATCGCCTTTACATATTTTGTGCAGCTGGTTAGCTTAGCACATTGGATGCTCTACAGCGATGCTATTGAGTGCCCAAGTTCAGTCCTCAAGGGCCACCAACAGGCCAGGATGTAAGGATTTCCCTGGTTAAGCACAGGTGAGTCAGTCAGTGGCTCATTCATTGTGACTAACTCACCTGTGCTTAATCAGGGAAATCCTAAAATCCTGTTCTGTTGGTGGCCCTTGAGGATTGAACTTGGACAGCCCTGCTCAACAAGCTCAAAAATTTTTGGAGAGCTCTCTAGAATCCAAAGGGATAAACATTTCAAATGAACAATTGTCCTCGCTGGACCTTTGTACACCTCTGTATTGAGTTTCATGTTCTGTAACAACACAGGCTTCTCCCCATGCCTAAGAGGTATAAAGAACATTACCTGAATGCCTATAGAGGAACGGCGTTTCTTAAGGAAGTCATCTGATTTTGTCACTAGAACAGCTTTATCGCTGGTGCTACGGACTGAGCTACTCTTACTCTCGGAAGGGTGACGCTGTGCAGTGGCAGATTCCAGGGCAAGATTCATGGCCTTGTTGCTGTCCAGACTGTCTGTGGAGTTATACAGGCCTCGGCCATCGTGAGGCCATGGGGATATTCTTTGAGTCCGGCTGTCATGATAGGCATCCTGGGTAGACTCTGTGCTGCTTTGTGCTGTCACTGAGATTAGTGGCTTGGAGGTGGTGCGCGGGGGAACTGGTGGAGGTGTTTTTTTGTAATTTGAATATGAAACAGCTGTAAGAGAAATGAATAAAAAGATGCATGCTTTTAGTAAACTCATAATAAGAGGAGCAATGCACTTTGTTCTGTTCTGGTTTTACCTTCAGACAACATGTAATCCTTGGCCTGAGGAGGACAAATGAAGCCAAATACAGAAACTGATGTCCAAAGAAAAACAGGGGCAAACCAACTCTACCTTCAGCTCAGTTCTCTCCTAGCATGTCTATGTGCTTCTCTAAGCCTGCCTCTTATATTCTACTCTGTTCTGTCTCCAGCTGCTTCTCTTATCCTGTCCCCCTTTCCTCCTGAACCCTCTGAAATGTGTTCCAGATCAATTCCTATAGATACATTTTCCCAGATACCCCAAATCTATCTACAAAATTCATCTAGCATGTTGTGCTCATTCCTAGGTCACTGCAGAATTGCTCCAATTCATGTTAATACATCAGCTTCATTGTTTAATACTTCATTGTTTAATACTATTAACAGTGGTAAATCAGGCATTTGCAAGTGGCTCAGTGGCAATCCCGTGCCATAGGCATAGTAGTTAATTTTACTAAATGGGTGTTACTGGATTTTTTAACCACCTATTCCCCTCCAATACTTTCTAAATCAGTCAAGTTCGAAACTCTCTCAAATCACTTCTATAACACTGCAGGGTTTTTTGTTTTTTTTTACATTTATGTTTTTCTGTGATGAACACGGCATGGACAAATGATGTATAAAGTAATAACATATATATTTCAGTCCTGTCAGTGAAGCTACAGGATGTAATCTGAGCTACCAAAAACTGGGTTGGCTGGGAGAGGAAAAATAACTCTGAGGGTGGGTTGGTGACAGGCAGTGTAGAGGGAGGAGGCCCAGCACATGTATCCTCTCTCACTCACACAAACACTCATTAAAAATAGCACAGCACATGTTTACTGGGCTTTCTCAACAATCTCCTTTAAAGATAGCACATTGCATCAGGAATGGCAAGTTCACTTTAGAACTCCTGGGTGTACTTTATGTGCACCAACTGACTTGTCTACTTTCAAATTAGATTGTATTTGATTTTACATGGGTGTTACTTATATGGGCAGTAAAGGGTGAGGGGAATGTGCTTTCCAACTGTATGCACTGACCCGATAGTTGTGGGAATCAATCGCCCATAGCTTAAAATTCTAACTCTCTTTCTCTCTGTGTTCATCATGTAGGTTCCTGTAATGTGCATGGCTGTCTGATGTCATTCTCCATTGTAGTTCTCCACTGAAGCTCATTGTCTGCAGATGTGCAGACACAGTGCTTCAACAGAGAATATAGTGATGTTGCTTCCTCTCCTATAAGTACAGAGCGAAGCGCTAATATCAACCAGCCCAGCAGATCATGGAGATCTGCAGCATAAACAGAGAGACCTTAGTGCAGTTTTAAGCTATGGGAACTTTATTCCATTAACTGTCAAGTAATTGTCTCAGGCCTGGATTACACTGTAGTTGATAACTTCTTCAGTGGTTTTATTTACACATTTTTACATAGACTTTAAAGGGAATCTATTAGATAAAACCGACGATAACCATTTATCAGCTGCAATGGTTGATGCAATGTCATCTAGGCTAAAGTTACATAACCCATTCACTGACTCCATACTTCACCTTTAATTTGTTTACACCACCATTTGGTACTTGTAATCAGGAAAACATTGTACTTGGATGTTGTGAAAAGTTGGGAGTTTTAAACATCTCCACACATTGCCAAGTGATGCAAATGATACAGGTAAGCATGGTAAGGTTCCATTCTACATTGTAACTGCATCAAGGCAATAATTGAAGATATCCAGGTGCAGTTGAATAGCTTGTGACCGGATGTCTTACTGGGAACAGTACTCTGCACCTGCATTCCTCTGCACTAGATCCCTGAAAGGTGGGTGACACAGTTTAGATGAGCACTGCTTACCTCTCTGACTGAGCATGCTTAGTGGTAACCATGCTTACTTTATTTTATTTTGAAACATTTATTGAAAGATTTGAAAGAGTACAGCACTACCACCTCTGCCTACAGACTATTCCATGCATTTTCCATTCTTTCTCTAAAGTTGTATTTCCTCACATTTTGACTCAGACTGTCACACTGCATTTTCAGACCATGGCCCTCATGTACGATGTAAAAGAAATCGCTGTATGACCCTACTTTCCAAAACAGCTACTTCTAAATTTCTAGTAAATATAGGAAATTAGAGAGTTTCATCTCTCATTCCCCATTTTGTGGTTACGAGGGCTTTTAAACTTTATTGGGTCTGGGTCACTTAAAGGGATAATGTCTCATAAAAAAAGCAGCTCTGATTAATCTTCATAGTATTTGGGCCATGAAGAGCATTATTTCAATACCGTCCGAGTTGTAGTTCAAGAGTAATTGAATGATAAAGTATTCAGCCCCCCCTTTTACTGATGTAACACTGCTAACCTCAGAGCAGCAAGACTTTCTGCATAGATCGAAGAGAGAGACAATTTACAATAAGCAAACACCTGAAAAACCTGTCAAGGGGGCAGGGTTTTCCTTATGCTCACAGTAAGAAAAGTGTCCCTTGCTGTGATCTGTCTGGTCAAGGGACCAAATTCCATATCTGAGCAGAGGTGACTCACACTAGGTAAAAGGAGTGGTAGGGGAATACTTTATCATTCAATTACTCTTGAACTACAACTCTGACAATATTAAAATAACAGTCTCCATGGCCAAAATACTAGAAGATTTATTTGAGCTGCTTTTCTTGTGAAACATTACTATCCCTTTAAAGGCCAATTATCATGTTTTTAATAAGCCTGCTTCTATGGGAGCAGATTTTGTAAAAAGCCTGGGGTTGCACTCTGCAGCTCCAGAACAGCTACTATTATCTATTGCCAGGTGTCCGAAAACAGATCTCCTCAGCTGCAAATTAACCCAGAAGTCTGTGGCTCTCAGACACAAACTTCTTGGTTTGCCTGTGGGTATTGCAGGGCAATGTTCATAGAAGCTCTTTCATGCTTTCAGGCTCAAAGCAGAGGATCTCTGAGGGCTAGATAATACAGGGAACTGAAGGACTTCTGTCTCTTAATACTTTTTAATGGGCAGACTAGATGGGTCGAATGGTTCCTATCTGCCATCGCATACTTTGTTTTTTTGTTTCTTTTCCCGCTGCTCCAACAGGATGCACCAAGAGTTTCTTTTTAGACTCCAGTTATATCACCTTCTGTGGTTCTACTGGAGCTCACAATGGAGCCCTGGCTACTATGGTAGATCTGTTCCAAGGGAAACAATTCTACCCATAGGGAACTATTGGAATGATAGTTACCGTAAAACACAACATAAATACAACATAAATACTTTCTAATAAATTATATCAAAAACAAAACATCTTCATCTGCAGAAAAATCTAATGGCCACTGTAAATCAATTGTGAGTGACTGTGTTTCTCCAAACAAATCTTTAATCAGCTCTGGGGAGAAGGATTACTTCATTTAATTGACTGACTCAAGACACTGACTGTGAACCTGGTTCATTTCCTGTGTCAGCTTACTGAGACCTGAGGAAAGTAAAGTATCTCCTTGTGCCACAGACATCAAACCTTAGGTTGTAAAGTCTCCAAAGCAGGAACTCAATATGCTAGTGCAGCATACGAATTAGTAGCGTTATATAAAAATAAAGATATTATAATATGTTCATGGAGGCAGACATGATTCTTTGTTGCAGGACTTTAGGACCCACAACTTCTCCCCCTGAAATATTCCTAAGAAGGGAGGAGTCTGTAGCCCTGGAGTCTTGAAAAAGGAAGCATGATCGGCTCCTTTAATTTTGGAGAACCAGTCCACACTGAATTGACTAGCAGAGACCATTAAGGTTTTTTGCCAATATGGTGATGGTTTGGGGGAGTATTATAATTGTTAATAGGGTTCATTTAACTCTCTTAAAAACACATTAATAAATCATTCCTGTGATTTTGGATTCAAAGACACATGCCAGTTTTACACCCTGAGGACCAACGGGGGTGTGCAACTCGTTTCTTCTCAATGAGTTTTAAGCCCTCTGGTCATCATGGGTTAAGAAAAGTGTAATACTAAACTAAATCACTGTGAAATCATTTCTCTTTCTAAAGTATCCCAATTAGACATGTTTGCTGGATATGAGAAATAAAAATACACCTTGAATTCAAAAAAATTAAATAAAAACATTGTGCCTTATTCCAACAATATAAACACTAGTGCCAGAGAGGAATGCAAAGAGTTAAATGTAACAGTCAACAATTCAAATAAGCAATAACCACAGCAATGCAGTCCAACTCAAAATTATGAAATGGGTGTATACAAAAGTGATGAAAAAAATGAATCTTTTTAATTAACCCTAGCTGTTATTTTATACATTCCTGACAATGCTGTTTTTTTTTTTTTTAAATTCTACAAATTCCCATGGATTTAAAATTGGTTTTTAACCCTTTGACTGCTGGAAAGGTCTCCAAAGCATTGGGTTAAAAGCCCCATGATAATCAATGAGAATGTTTGGTTTACAGTTGGTTTGCCCTGAAATGAATCCAGTTCTGCTTAACACATCAATCTTTATGTGTATTATAGAATCATAGCAGTAGATACAAATCTATTGGCCCTTGTAAATATCATACACTATTTACTTTTTGTTTTGTTTTTTTGCAAAACTGTGTGAAATACTTAGACTGAACACAATTGTATAAATATGTTGTAGTCCAGTAATTTTCATCCTTTATTCTATGGTGGAATCTTTTAGTTTCAAATTAATTCCCAGTGGAACCATAACGATAAAACCATTTAACACAGGGGTGGGCATAGTGAGGCCCCCCAGCTGTTGCCGGACTACAACTCTCATCATCCCCTGCCAGCCTTCGGCAAAATGATGTGCAAATGATGTACAAAACCAAAGGCTCTTAGGTTGGGCCTAATCACCTCTAGAACTTTCTATTGACTCAAAGATGCTGATGTACTAAGAAGAACTGGGGGAGATTCACTACGGGCCGATGTAATTGCGATGTGTGGCAAAGCCAACCCCTCGTTGATGTAGGTGTACATCACAGCATGCACGTATGCAATAAGAATTAATTATGGCCGGGGGGGGGGGAGATATCATTATTAGCATGCAGCATTGTTGTACTACTGAAAAAATGTAAGGGAGGACCTCCTTTACACACTGCCAGCAGTTAGACAACCCTGAAGCCTGAGTGTATTCTCTCTGCTGCCCCACTTGCCCCCACTACACCACAAACAGCAGCACTCCCTGACCTTTTTAGTGCCATTGGGATGTGCTTGCATAACCCTGTGGCACTGAAAAGGTTAAGAATTTATGGCCAAGTAAAAACTGTTATGATCACTTTTATCCTAACTGTTTGTTATTGTTCTTTAAAACTGTACATAAACATTGCCCTACAATATCCAACAGAGGTCTCAGTGTGTGCTCTCATCAATAGGCAACCCAATCTTTATTCTGGCTGGCTATCAGACGAGAGCACACCCCAGTTGACATCCATGCCAAACCAATGACACACCCACACAGCACTACTACAAACTACAGGAATGGTAAATGTACTGCATATGACCTAAATCTAATAATCAATAGATCCTTAGTACTATTACATGCATGGAACAATTCTAGACAAGTAGATCTTCATAAACCAGGTGACATCTATGTGCACACCTCCGGAGGATGTTTTAATAATTTTGTCACCAATATCAATGTGGGTTAATTTTAAATCCTATAGGTAAAGAAATGATTTCCTCAAATATTTGGGTAACATAGAATTGTTTGAAAATAGTGGTCTACAAAACATAATTGGATGTGATTTCACCAAGCTGCTCCACTGGTCCCTCTGATCTTAAAAAGGTTAATCTGTTAAAGAAAATTCTCCTGGTCCAGTTATTTTATATAGCCTTAAAGTGGAACTGTCACTTTGCAGCAACTAGGTGATTTTGTAAAAGCTTTCAAAAGCAAACTATATTTATATTTTAACCCTTGGAGTGGCAGAGTGGCAACACATTGCAAACCATTTAGTTTCAGTAACCTAAAAGATCTGTAAAGTGTTATTATGTTTATGAACCTCCTTCAAAAAAAAAAAAAAAAAAAAGAAGAAAGAAATTTCTTGCATTGGAAGCACACATTTTACTGAACAAGAAAAGGCCTACAATATGTGATATTTACATAACAGGATTTTAGCATATTTACTGATAAATCAGGAACCATAGGGTAGAGTTTCCTTCTCCAGGAGAGCAGGGCAATTCCAAAAAGGTATCTGAAGTGGAGACTCCATCTTCCCTTCCATTTTACCCCCACCTGCTAAGCCCAATTTTGTGTTACAGCAAAGCCAAGAAAATCAACCTGTTGCTTTTTTTTCTAGGAGGGAGTTCTGTGTTCCATATTGTCTAAGAGAAAAGGCTTTAATAGTAAGTTCACTAAATCCTCTGTGGAACACAGGAACCATGGGGATATACCAAAATTATCCACCAAGATTCCAGGGAGGGGAAAACGTGGAAAAAAAAACCCTCTATCACATATCTGTATCCACAGCCAAAGTGGTATAACATTAACTTCAGGTGTTAATGGACACCAAATTAGCAAACCAAAAATACAGGAAACAAACAGGAGGCCAACTGGGGTCTGATCTTAGAAAAAGCAAGGATGACATTTATACAGGCACCACAGCCTGTAAGCCTCCTGGGCAAAACTGGCTTCAGCCTAAGCTAGCACATTCCCACAGTAGTGTTTGACAAACGGGTGTAAACGTGACCACGTCTCCACCTTTAACAACTGCTCAGAAGTGGCCTGATTCTTGTTGTCGCAGGGCAGGCCCTCCAACCTGGTGGAATGGGCCATGACCTGAAAGAGTACAGTTTTTTCCTGAATACATACACCTGGCAAATGAATGCCTTGATCCAGGAAGCAACAGTAACCTTAGACACAGTCTGGCCTGCACGTGGGCCTTCAGTAACGACAAAAAGCAGGTACGAGTTTCTAAAAGGTTGCATGCGATGAACATAATACTTTAAGAAGCTGACCATATCCAACAGATTAAGTTCCTGCTCCTGTCTATTAGAGGGAGGTGGACAGAAGGAAAGAAGGACAATTTCCTGGTTGATGTTAAAGTCCTAAATAACCTTGGGCAAAAAACCCACAGGCCTTTTGCACAAACACCTGCTCTGGGTGAAAAAACAGAAAGTGAGGCTTACAAGAAAAGCCGAACAGACACAATATCCAGAAGTAACACTGTCTTGAGTGTCAAAAGGTGCAGAGAAACAGCAGACAGAGGTTCAAAACGAGGCTTCTGGAGGATTCCTAATACCAAGATGACATCCATCTGAAAGAAAGGGTAGGCATGAGCCACCACGTCAACAAAGGTTTGCACATAAAGGAGCAAGGCAATGCACTGCTGAAAAGAATTGTAAGAGAAAAAATCTGAACCTTTTTGGAACTAAGACTAAGCCCTTTCTGAACACAATCCTGGAGAAAGGCAAAAACTACCAAAAGACAATATGTCCCTTTTTCTTCAGGATGCTGTCCTAACGGGCCAGGATATCAAAGCTAGCTTATCTACCCATGGCTGACATAACAGGCCCCAAGTGAGAAGGCCTGGAAGCAAGGCAAGATGAAATGGCTCTGTCACAGACAGACTGAGAAGATCCGTAAACCAGGCCCGATATGGGCAGAATGGAGCAATCAGGAAGACATGAGCCTGCTAAATCCTGACATTCCTCAGTACCCTGGAAATCAGGGAAGTTGAAAGAAACACATACTCCAGAGGAACCTGGGACCTAGAGCAGAACTGAGGAACCTTGTATTTCAGATGAGAGGCCATGAGATCTACCTCAACAGCTGATGATTGAGTTGAATATGCTTTGATTGAGCTCCTAATTTCATCACAGGCTGTCACACTTCTGGCCCTTCCTTGGTGGTTGATGTAAACCACAGCCATTGCATTGCTGGACTGAATCTGCACTGGAGACCCTGGAAGGGTCAAAACCAATGATGAAGCCGAAAGCAAACTACACACAGTTCTAGAACATTGATGGCCAGAAAAGTCTCCTCCTCTCAGCAGGCTGGCATCTGTGGTGACCATGATCCAGTAAGGAATGACAAATGGACATCCCAGTGTTAGATGGGACCACTGAGGTTCCCATCAAATATCCTCCTTTGTCAGAAGGGACAGAGACATTACATGAAACAGATGAGAATGATGCCTGTATCAGGTCCTGAGAATGTCAAGTTGCAATTCTCATGTGTAAAACTGAGCAGTCAACACTACCTGCATGGCAGAGTCCAAGTAACTCAGATCTTTCATGCACTCCAGCACCATCACCGGCAGCCAGGATATTACCAGAGCCACCTAAAGCAGATAAGCATCTTTCAAGTCTTGGAAGGCTAGAAACTATCCTGGATACATAACCACAATGACAGAGTGCAGAGACTCCATCTTGTACTGTGGGGACAGAACAAAATTCTTGAGGCACTTTAACCACAGGGATATGAAGTGCATGGTTCTGCAATGAACTGCATATGCCTTTGACACTCAAAGGGTTAAGTCCAGAATAGGATGGCAGCCACCATCTTTTTTGCAAACCACAAAGATTTAAATAAAATCTGGTGAATTGTTCCTGGGAATGAACAGCAATCAACACCTGCATGTCTAGCTAGGAGGAAACTGCATCTAAGAAAAGACTACCTCGATCTGGATCCTGGTGAACTCTGGAAACGAGAGTGAGGGGGTGGAGACTTGAAGTACACACAATAACCTTGAAAAATTACCTGTAAAACCCACTGACCCTTCATGGAAATATCCCACAGAAATATCATGGAAGAAACAGAGGCAACTTCCTATGGGTAGAGACTGACCAGGCCCCTGTGAGTAATGCTGAGGCGAACTTGTCAGCCTGAGGTTTCTGATCCGTTTTTATTGCCTTCCCAAGCCTGTCTGGGTTTTTGGGGAGGACGCTCATGTGCTCTCGGGGAATCGGTGTCCTTGATGTGTAGCTGAACTGTCGGGTGTAATGAAAACCAGGAGGCTTCCATGTAAAGAATGTATGTTTAAGCATTACCTGCGGCAATAAAGTATTTTTGCCCAAGTGGCATGGCTGAAAACCTTCTCACGTTCAGGACCAAACAATTGTTTACCTATAAAAGAAAGAGACACCAGAGACATCTTGGATGATTGGTCAGTTGATCAGATCTTAAACCACATAGTGCAATGTGTGGTGACAGAAAAGGCTAAGGGCTTGTCTGAAAACCTAGCAGCATCAAAGGCTTCTTCAGTAAGATAAGCATTAGCTTCAAGTACCTTGGAAAGAAATGCCACCAGGTGATCCTTAGCAGTATCCCCTTGTATGGCATCCAAGAGTTGATCACCCCAGATAGCCTGGACCTAGTTATCCAGGCAATGGCAAAGATAGGACGCAAGGTGGCACAGGGGGGCTGCAAAATCCATTTTCAGAAAAGAGTTCAGATGTTTATCTGCTTGATCCTTACAGGCTGGTGCATCCGTCAGTGGCAACTCTGTATTTTTAGTGAGGTGAGAAATTGAGGCATCAACCACAGGACGGGTAGTCCATTGTGCTAAGGCCTCAGCCAAAAAGGGATACAGATTAGAAATGTGCTGATTAAGGAATTGCCTCCTGTCAGACATCTTCTATTCCTCCAGGAAAACCTGGTCCAAGGAATGGTGAAAAGGAAATATGGCAACTTCCTTCTTGTGTCTTAAAAGTATCAGGCGATGAGGAAATGTAATCCAGTGCCTCTGAGACATGCATTTCCAAGACCACCTGAATAAGCCCCCCTGCCAAGAGGCTAGAGTCATTGTCATAGTAATCCCCCAGGGAAAGAAACAAGTATAAATCATCACCTTCAGTCTTTCCATCCTCTGCAGACGAATCCCCAATAATGTGCATGTTGCCTTCAATTAAGGCGCACACGCCCCTGCTAAAGGGTCGCAGGGTGTCCCGCAGACCAAGAGGTGATAGAGGCCACTGTAAAGCCTTGACCCATACTGGTTCCTGATCACAGATGAGGGCCCAAGAGGTGATGTAGAGGCTGCAGTGTAAGAGTGACATAAGGTACTAGAATGCTCTTTATGAAGCACAGTCTGATATGAAGGGCAGTGGGTTAAAGGAGACCACACAAAATAGTGTAAAAGATAGTAAACAAAAAGTAGAAAAATAGCAGAAAATGTACCTACAAGTACACATAAGTACTTATATGGTTGCATGGGGTTAAAATCAAACAGGAGGGAGGGATCAGCCTTTGTTCAACATGCAAAATGGAAGTGGATTATCCTAAGATCACCTCTTCCCATGCCAAAAAAAAATGGAAAAAAGGGTATCTGGGATATCTAGTCTTTTCCCTTAAAAATGGCTCTGTGGTTCTCCGGCAATTCAAAAAAGGCATCCCCAGGTAATTGGAGAGGGGAGGTTGTCCATAAAGCCCATATACTAAGCAATAAAAATAAAGAAGAAGACTAACTTAGAGAGCTGTGCCCATGCTTCCTCCTTTATCATGAGGTCACTTAAACTGACCTTAGCAGGTAGGGAAGGGAGGAGGGAGACTCCACAACAGAGACCTTTTTGAAGTGCCCTACCTTCCTGGTGGAGGAAACTTTACCACATGGTTTCTGTGTTCACATTGGACAACAGAGAAAATGTTTACTGATCCTTTAACTCTGACTTATTAGGTTATTTAGCAGGTAATGGTTGCAACAGCTTGTGTATGTTCAAACTGATACAGGGTAGAAGAGGTGAGATACATCTGGCCAGTGAATGGTAGTTTCTGATAGAGCCAAATCTTATAGGTTATTTGCAAAAGTAAGGGTGAGGAGAAAAGGTTTCTTGGAATCAAAAGTCAGTGAATTCTTCTGGCCCCTCCCACATTTACATTTATTAAATCTTCCCATTACCAATCATCAAGTAATTCCATGGATTTTCTCCTAGAAGGGACAATGCCATAAAGCTTATTACAAGAGAAAACTACCATAAAACAAAACTTTTCAATATCCTAATGTCTAGAAGTACCATTTAAATCAATGAGAATTTTTATTTGTCCCCTAAAATGCAGTTGGTTTGTCCATAATTGCTCATCCTTGCCTTTAAATATGAGGCTGATGTACTAAGAGAACTGAAGCAATGCACTGGACACCTCTCTAGCATTCAAGAGATTAAAATCCACATTTAAATCAATGGGACTTGTGGAATTTCTGTTCATCCCCTATGTTGGAGTTGATTTGCTCCAAAATTGCTCCAGTTTTCCATGATTCAACAGGTTCATTTGCCTGTTGTCTGCCTTTTCTTGTGATTCCTTGACTGGTTTCTCATTTGGTCCTCTTGTTTGCCTTTTCCTAATTCCACACCTAATTTTGTGTGTTCTCTGAACCTTTAGCAAGCACCAGCACCTTAATGTTGGCACATGATCAAAGCATTCCAGTTCATGACCATAGTTGATGTCTTGTTCCAGAGTGCATGCCTTCTGTATTGACCCTGCTTTCTCTTTGACTCCTCTCCTGCCCTACAATTTGGTAACGTGGCTGTGTTCGATATCCTATTACCGACCTAGACTCAATTATTCGGCTACCCTTCTGCCTACTACCTTGTACTTCTTTGCTCGCCTGTTACTGACCTTGGCTCCATTTATTCAACCATTCTTCTGTCTGCTGCCATGTATTGGTTTTACCAACTGATACCAACCTAGCTTGTCTGACTATTTGACTTCCTTGTCCCCTGTGGCTCCCATTCTCTTCTCTTCCAGTCAGACATCGACCACCAGTCATACAGACCTCCAGTTGGACATCAGCTACCAGTCAGATCCAATGCTGGGGGTCGCCCATTCTCTCTACCTTCAACTATCCTGTCTACCTTTTCAGTTCTTTGGTCAAACCTGAATTATTTCTGTCTGCCAGTTCCTCCCCAGTCCATTCAGTCGAACCCCAAATTCCTGTGTTCCTGGTCTGCAACTTTCGATGGGTACTGCAGGTAGTCTGTTTATTTGTTATCCTTCTTTGACCCCAGTGGGTAGTAGCTGTTCTTTTGGCTGCCATCCAGGGTGTGTGCCAGCTCCTCTGATTGGTATTAATCTGGCCTTACGTCCAACATCTTTAACCCGGTTTCAGCAACAGCAAAACAGCCTAGAGAGCAGCCACTGCCAGCCAGCCTCGAACCCCACTCTTTGCCCTCTAGCATATAGCCCACTGGGGCTTACCTTGCAGTTTACCCCTGTCTTGATTTGTTGCTGTGTTTCTTGTTTTATATACTATATTAACTAGCAGTCTGTCACCTCTTTGTGAGGACTCTCCTTCATAATGTTTAACCAGGCAGCTTACATTGGGTGCTCCAGCTTAGTTCCACTGTCCACTTGTATTTCTGTGCAATCCCTGGAACTTCTTGACTGAACTACAGGACTTTGAATTGTGCAACATCTGTCCATAACCACATTCTGACTTGGGTATGCAGACAGAACTACCTTTGTGGTTTTGTACCACACTCTGCTGCTGGTTTATGGTGTCCACTTTATTTACCAGACTATGGGAGTTATGCACTAAGATGTGATAAAGAGGTAATTAAACACAGATGACTTCTCTAGTGATATCACTTCTCCAATTCCTAAGTTTTTCTATAGAGCCTATGCACTAACATCTCCAAAGTTGGAGACATCTTAGTGCATAGAATAACATAGGACTTGGAAAACTGATGTTTCTGAGAAGTCATCACCTCTTTATAACTTCTTAGTGCATCTCCCCCTGTGTACCCTTTAAACATTGTTTAACCCCTTGGGTACTAGAGAGGTCTGCAATGCATAACTAAGCAATATCCAAGGGGTTAGTACCATATTTTCGATTTATATGCATGAGATGTTACTTTCTGTGCTAGGCAACAATGGATAAGTCTGTGGGCAGGTTGATATAATGAATTGGGGTGTAGCCATGAGCAGTGCTAAAGGCTCCTAGGGTGTTTTTCCTGGAGAAGTCTGATATGTAAATCAGGCCTGCAGTCTGAGAATCACTGCTCTATTAAATGTAAAAACTCTGCATTAGTGACTTTGACAAACACTTTTCTCCCTCTAAGTCCAATTCTAATAGCATTGCAGGATAAAATTACTAGTGTGCAGTCAATGTAAATAGGTAGTTTGGGAAGAAAATTAGAATACTTTTCACTTATTCTCTGGCAAGCATTTTTTACCCTAACTATTAAGGACTGCTCTAGTTTAGCATTATGATACGCTTTGTTTCTCAAACTGCTCTCCTTAACCCTTTGAGTGCTAGAGAGGTATCCAACTCATTGCGTTGCAATACGTTGGCATACCTGGGAACTTTGATGCGTGGTCCCCCCAGAGGGGAGTCCTGTGGTGCAGCTGGGGGGAGAAACATGATGTGAGTTTTGTAAAAAAAGGAGCATGGCTTAATCATGAGGGGGGGGGGGCTTAACATGCATGAAGAAAGTTGTAAAACTAGGCTTGGGAAAGAGGAGAATTGGGAGGGGAGTAGGAGGAACAGAATGGGAAAGAGCAGAAGTGGGAAAAGTTTCAGTAGAAACTCCCCATATCCAGTGACTATGCCTCTGTCCCCGGAGACCCGGTAATGCAGTGTCAAAACCGGCGTCTCAGGGCAAATCCAGAGGGTTCCCAGCTATGTGCATTGGTTACCTCTCTGGCACTCAAAAGGTTAAACCTTTCAAGTGATGTTCAGAAAATGCTCTAGACTGCAGATATTGAGGCTGATGTGCTAAAAATTGAAGCAAACCATCTGAACGATAGGGAACAAATAAATATTCCTCAAGTAATCATTCATTTAAATGGGGCTTTTAATAACTGTGCCAGAGAGGTATCCAAAGCGTTGCTTTGCAATGCATTGGATACCTCGGCTGCACTCAAAGAGTTAACTACTTAAATGGTAAAGCAGTCTCCATCCTATTGCATCTAAAATAGAATGCACGCTGCTATGCGATACATAGGAAAATTAAAAAGCCATGGCTGACAGTAGGAAACTAATGAAAACATACAGGACCACCTTCACAAATCAAAAGAGGATTAACTCTATGGCAAAACAACAGCACAGTAATGATGGAATAGGCATTACTAAGAATCCCATTGACTTAAATACTACTGTTAACCCCTTGTATGCTAAAGTGCTCTCCAATGCATTATAAAATAATTCAGAAGGAGATTTCTTTAGCATTAAAGAGGTCAAAAGTCCCATTGTTGTTTTTTTTGCCTTGATTTTCTGCACTTTTACACATATAACCCACTGAATGAGGGTTTATGTCTTTGTTGGTAGAATAAAAATGTTGAAATAATTAGTGTATTATTATTAGTAGTGGTAGTAACAGTATTATTTTATTGAGTCCAAGCCCATATTTTCAGGCTTTCTAACATACAGTATGACTATTATGAAACATGCACACAGTACAGTATCTCCACTATACAGTTCTAACGTCTATTTCTGTAGCTAATTTATGAAGTGGTCCTCATATCTATGCTCCATTGTAGTTAAAGCTGAATACAGAATGAGTTCTAAAGAAATAGCAGCATTTTCGAAAGATTAATTAGCCAATTGCACAAGTACAAAAAAAGCCTGCCCAATCAATTTTCTGCTGGCTGCATTGATTGTGTTTGAGTGCTTTACGTTTAATCACCAAAGTACTTTGGGCAGTGAAAACCATGATGATACTGATACTTAGAAATGATAATCAGCACCGAGCTGACTGCTTTGTATTTATCTATCTCCTGGGAAGGCAGACCTTTAGCTTGTCACAGGGTGACTCAAAAAGGCTTCGATTCTAGGCCAAACCAATTTCACCATGGGAAGAAATAAATAATAAAAAAACCCACTCATTTAAATGGGGCTATTAACCCACTGAATGCTAGAGAGGTCTCCATGGCATTACATTAACTTTGTACATATAGCTCTTATGATCCTAAAGATGTGCAAATATGGAGAAAACCATCTGCATCATAGGAAAAATATGAACCTCCTTCCACGTCCCCATTTATTTAAATGGTGCTTTAAAGATTCTGAATGCTGGTTAGGTCTTAAAGGGATAGTAATACCTCATTTAAACTTTAGCTCAGAGTATTATGTACAAGTTTTTAAACATAGTGCACTAAATATAGTTACTTACAGATTTGTCGTTCAAAACCTATTGAAGCTGAAAGGATCCCCTCAGACACCTTCTGGCCGTCTCCCATTAGATCTGGAATCCGGTTGTAGGATGGATGAAGTGAGGGACAGTCTTCAGTCAGTAAGTAAAAGGAAACCTCTGCTCTCCTTTTCCTTTTGCTTAATCCGGACCCGACAGAGAGGATCAGTGACATGGGGGGAAAGGGGTAGGAGGGGGATGTTTTCGGCTTCAATAGCTTTTGAACTACAAATCTGTAAGTAACTATATATAGTGTAATAGGTAAAAAAAAAACTTGTACATGAGCTTAAGTTAAATGAGATATAACTATCCCTTTAAATTAATTACTTCTTTACGCTTTGAGTGCCAGAAGCAATGTACTGGCTACCTCGCTGGCACTCAAAGGGTTAGTGCACTGGAGACACCATTTAAATCAATTGAGCTTTTCCTTTCCTCCATATTGTGCTGCTGATCTGCTCTAGAATAGCCATCTTTAGTTTGAGGGATAAGGTCCATATTCACTGGCATTTCATGTACTTACACTCATGTTTATGATATATGGTAGCAGGCACTATTTGAAAAATGTTTTCTGGCTTAGCCTCTGTGGATGTTCATGGTGTGCGGATAAAGAGCCCTGGAACCAGAGAAGTATTTAGCCCTACACCACCTAGTCCTTGGCCTATGGCAGTAGACTGACTTTGTGATGTCTCTCTCTGTGTCTCTGTCTCTCTTTCCACTTTCCATGTTTCCTCCTCCCATTTCTCACCATCCCTCGATGTCTCTCTCTCACCCTCCATCTGTATTTCTCTCTCCCCCCATTGCTGTATGAATCATTTTTTCTGGAGAAGTTGGTTGCGGTCTGTGGACAGGGTGGAGAGCAGGCCAAAGTGTGTACTGGGGATACAAAAGCACCTGCCCTTTCCTTGGGCTTAGGGAGACAGAACACCTAAATACAGTACACTGGTGCCTGGAAAGTTGCATTTTTGCTGTGACTTCTTCCCTATAAGCATGTTTATGTGGACAACGTATTCAGTTCTCTGTAAAGATCAATACAATCTTTGAAATTGTGATCTCTGTATAAATCAAATTAGAACCATTACCAGGACTACTCAATAGATAGCTATTTTTATATCTATTTATATGAATGCCCATTTTAATTTAGCAATATATGCATCAATAAAAAGAACACTGTGCCACCAGGGATGTAGGGATATAGAGAGATTTTTTTTAATTATTTTTATGCATACTCCCTGATGTTCAGTGAGTGTCAGTGAGTGGGAGAGGTGATGTAGGGAAAGCCTGCACACTATGCCTTAATTAGCATCATCTATAAAGTAAAGTAACAGGAACAAGCCACAATAATATACAGGTGATTTTGAAAGCTCTTTCAAAATCCCCAAAGTTTTTCCTTTGCTGGTGGGGTCCCTTTATTGTATTGTAATGTATATTTTTATTTATATAGCGCCAACTGGTGTACTTGGTGCTTTACAGATTACATTTAATATAGAAGGGGTACAATAATTGCGGTAATTAAGTGCTTAAATAGGCAGTCATAAGGGGAACAACAGGTGAGTATACATTAGGATAAGAGGTCCCTGCCCCGTAGAGCTTACAATCTAAGTATAGGATGGGTGACATACAGATACAAGCTGGTATAGGAGGAAGTGCAGTGTTTGGCTTATGATGATAATGTTTGATAATGTTTCCATATTATGCTGTTGCTAGAGATAAAAGGTGCTCTTTTAGCTTTGACTTAAAGTTGTTGAGGGTTGAGGCTTGGCGAAAACTGGGTGGTAGGGAGTTGCAGAGACAGGGGGCAGCAAGTGAGAACGCTTTCAATCGTGAAACAGCAATAGGGGTGAAAGGGGCAGAGAGTCGTCCACCATGTGTGCTGCGTAGTGGACGTGCAGGAATATGGCGGGGCAGGGCTTAAAATTTGAAGTCCTTTGCTACTAGCCAGACCTGAAAAGCTACTCGCCACTGCAAGCCATAGCATACCCACCAGGGCTGAATTTCTACTCGCCAGGGCTAAATTTTCACTCACCATTGGCTAGTGGCGAGTGGAAATTTTGAGCCCTGTGGCGGGGTATCAAAGATGAAATATAAGGTGGGGACAAGTGATGGAGAGCTTTGAAGGTAATGAGGAGGATTTTGAATGTGATACACTGCTTTATGGGGAGCCATGACAGTGATTTTAAGAGTGGTGGGGTGAGTACTGTTCTGGAGGAGAGGAAGAGTATTCTGGTGGCTGAATTAAGAACTGATTGAAGAGGAGCGAAGAGTTGCAGTAGTCCAGGCGAGAAAGGATAAGAGCATGCATGAAGGTTTCTGTTGTAGAGTGAGAGAGGAATGGCCGGATTTTTGCTATATTCCGAAGAAAGAAGCGACAGGTTTTGGTAATGTTGTTAATGTGGGTGGAGAAGGAAAGAGAAGAATCCAAAGTTACCCCGAGGCAGCGGGCCTTGTCTACAGGGTAAATTGTGGAGCCTTCAACAGTTATAGAAAATGAAGGTGTTGTGCAGGAGTTGGGAGGGAAGATAAGGAGCTCAGTCTTGGGCATGTTAAGTTTTAAGCGGCTCTGAGCCATCCAGGAAGAGACAGCAGTAAGGCAATCTGAGACCCGCTGCTGTATTTCAGGTGATATTGAGGGTGCAGAGAGATATATTTGTGTATCGTCTGCATAGAGATGGTAGTTAAAGCCAAAGAATTTTATCAGTTGCCCCAGGAAGAGTGTATACAGAGAAAAGAGAAGAGGTCCCAGAACAGAGCCTTGGGGTACACCTACTGAGAGGGGGATCGAAGGTGAGGAGGTGTTAGCATATGTCACAGAGAAAGACCGTTGAGAGAGATAGGATAGAAGCCAGGAATGTGCCAGGCCGCACACACCAAGTGACTGGAGAATCTGGGATAGAAGGGTATGGTCGACTGTGTCAAATGCTGCCAAAAGGTCTAGGAGGATAAGAAGAGAGAAATGGCCTTTGGTTTTTGCAGTGTGGAGATCATTTGTTACTTTGAGAAGGGCAGTTTCTGTAGAGGAAAGTGGACCGAAAGCCAGACTGCAGAGGGTCCAGAGTGTTATGGGAGTTGAGGAAGATAAGTAGATGAAAGTAGGCTAGGCGCTCAAGGAGCTTAGAGGCAAAGGGCAAGAGGGATATGGGGCGGTAGTTGGATGGGGAGGTGGGGTCTAATTAACTTTTCTTGAGGACTGGAGATACTATTGAATGTTTGAATGAGGAGGGGAAGATGCCAGAGGATAGGGAGGAGTTGAATACCCGAGTTAGCATGGGTACTAATGTGTGTTGCAGAGGAATGAGCAGGTGGGATGGTATAGGATCAAGGAAGCAGGTGGTGAGTGATGATGTGGACAGCATAAGGGAGATCTCTGCTTATGTGACTGAAGTAAAGGAATCAAATAAGTAGGATGGAGGATCAGGAAAATACAGTTGTGAAGGCTGGGAAGGTGGGATTGTTTGATGTATTGTGTCAATCTTTTGTGTGAAAGATTCTACAAAGGCTAGTGGGGTTAGGGAGGGGAGGGGGAATGATGGAGGGGAGGGGCGAAGGAGGGAATTGAAGATACAGAAGAGGTGCTGTGGGTTCGATTTGTGAGTATTGATTAGTGAGGAGTAGTAGTGTTGTTTGGCAGAGGATAAAGCAGTATTGAAGCAGATTCAGCATAGGGGTGAAAAAAGTATAACATCAGAACTTTTAAGTCTGGTTTCATCAAAGGAACAATACTTAACCCTCTGAGTGTCAGGGGGGTATCCAACATATTGGAGCTCAAATGGTTAAGATAGACTCATCCTCATGTTTCATGCCAAAATAAGCAAAAAACAAACCAAACAAGCTCCCTCTCTCTCTCTATCTATCCCTCCTTCAAGTGTCACACAATCAGCCCATCACAGACTTTGCCAGTCTGAGTCTGATTGATAGAATTATCATAAACACCCTCTAACTTACTGCAATTAGTGCATATCCCTGCAGATGCAGGATTTAAATAAATATAACTAGGTTTTCTTGAGCACTGTTCATTTGTCCATAGATACTTGGAAAGGCCTGGCAATTATCATTATTTACTGCATTTTGTAATCTTGGCCACAACATGAATCAGGTTACTGATCAAATTGCTTATTCCACATTAGACTGAAATTGGGATAAAGACAAACGATACAAGCGTTCAATGGCAAGACAAGAAATGGATCTACAGCCAAAACATTTAAAATAGGACCATTAGTATGGACCAGTTTCATCATATGGATGTGTGAATATGGCTGCATGAGTGTCAGCTTTCTTCATCTAAGCTTGTTCACTCTCTGTCATTATTATTCCTTTATCTTGTATCTGTCAGTGTGTTAGAAACTGATTTTTAAACTGATGTACCAGAATCACTTTAGTATTTACAATACTCGTTTGCAAGTATTTGACAGCACAATTGCAAGAAGAGTGGAAATTTGTCCCATGCCCATCAGAAAACTGGAAGATTGGGCAGGTTTTCATCAGTTACTCTCAAATGTGTTTACATTCTCTCCTCACAGTTTAACTTATCATATGTAGTATATAAAACTTTGCTATTTAAATATCCATTGTGCAAGGTTATTTAGTTATAAAGAAACTTCCTGGTATCCCTCCTTTCAGGGGAATAACTAGAATCTACTGGGCCCTAAGTGACATCTGACACACCTCCTTCCACCCCATGGTGTGGAACATGCTTGAGTCATGCTCCCACACAGGCTCAAGGTGCAATTTGCAGATGAACTCAGAAGGTCTTCATGTCATGCAGAAAGACAGAGAAGAAAAGCAATTTGTTTGCAGAACCAGGGAGTGGTTGCATCATGATTCATGGCTCACATGCTGACAGGTAACCCTTTTGGTGGCAAAATGGTATCCACTGCTTTAAAATACATTAGACACTTCAGTGAATAAAAGGGAAGGGACTCATCAAAGCTATTCTTATATTCCTGGCTGGCTGGCTGGTAGAGGGTGTGAGTAATGATGTCAGCAGCCTACGGCTAAGATAGGAAACAATTATAAGAGATTGCAGGAGAATACAGAGCCAATGCCCCCCACCCCCTTGGATTCAAGGCCCTGTCACAACTGCACCCTCTGACTCCCTGTAGCTTTACCCCTGCCTCATTTAATTGTATAGCTCATAATTATAAATAAATCCACTCTGTTTCAATGAGTGGACTGGAAGTATACTGGAAGGGTGATGAACACGTAGATACACTGTACATGCTGTTCATCTTATAGATTATTCACATTCTGGTAACAGACACAAACATCATATTTGTAGGGGCCATGGCCAACGCTATTCATTGAAACCTCTCTAGCTTCCGATGGATTCATCTCATTGCATTCTAATGTAATTGTTTTGTATATAGCCAAGGGCAATCTTCGAGGGTTGGCCAGTATCACGGTGCCATAAGTCCTTGTTCTGTCGACATTGCTACTTCCTGTCTATTGCCTGCTGTTTCTTATTGGCCTCTGGGTTCTGCTCCGCCCAGTAGTTGCCTTTTTATACTCAGTTCTGACTACCTTTGGCACCCTTTCGTGGTGTTCCTGACCAGACGTTTGTTGATGTGTATCCTGCTCCGTGTATGATCCGGTTCTGTCTGACCTTGCTCCTGTCTTCACTGCCTACTCCGTTGCGGACCCGGATTGCCTGACTATCGCTATCTGTGTACCGATTCAGATTGTAACTGACCTCCGCTCTCTGTGTACCGATCCAGGCTTTGGCTGACTACCGCTCTCTGTGTACCGATCCAGGCTTTGGCTGACTACCGCTCTCTATGTACCGATCCAGGCTGTGGCTGACTTCCGCTCTCTGTGTACCGATCCAGGCTGTGACTGATGACCGCTCTCTCTGTACCGATCCAGGCTGTGGCTGACTACCGCTCTCTGTGTACCGATCCAGGCTGTGGCCGACTTCCACTCTCTGTGTACTGATCCAGGGTGTGGCTTACTTCACTCTCTGTGTACCGATCTAGTTGTAGCTCCATTGAGCTCATGGCGTTGTCCACGTCTCACTGACTTGCTAGTTTCAGAGCATGTGCCTGTCCTGTGCCTGTCAGTGTTGCCATTGGCCCTCGACCTCCCGAGAGTAAGCCTTTCACTGTTGCCTCCGGATCTGATTATCTCTGGTAGAGCCTGTGCCTGTCAGTATTGCCTTCGGCTGCGATTATCCCAGCTATAGAGCCTGTGCCTGTCCGTATTGGCTCCGGTGTATATACTTCAGAGAGAGAGCCTGTGCCTGTAGTGTTGCCTTCGGTTGCCTATCCCTGGCAGTAGCCTGTGCCTGTCAGCAATGCCTTTGGTTTCATTTGCCATCAAGGTAAAGCCAGTGCCTGTCAGTGTGGTCTAAGGTTACCTATCCTCTGAGATAAGCCTGTTCCTGTCATTGTGGCCTAAGGTTACCTATACCACTAATATAAGCCTGTAGCTGTCAGTGTGGCCGAAGGTTACCTATCCGCTGAGATAGCCTGTTCCTGTCAATATGGCCTAAGGTTACCTATACCGCTGTGATAAGCCTGTTCCTGTCAGTGTGGCTTATGGTTGCCTGTATCTACTGAGTGTCGCTCGGCTTGTCAACTTTGCCTGTGGCCAACTTAGTCGTCTGGGCTAGTCCTTTTGCCTGGCTTTCTAGTGTCCTACCAGGGCAGAATAGTGTCAGTTTCTGTGCTACCTTTTTACCTGGGTCTTGCTTAGTCTCAGTGCTCCTGTTGCCTCGCACTAGTTCCCATATTCTATTGGAGATTCTGCCCTGCAGTACCTACCTCCACTTGTGGGCCACTTCCTAGGTGGTACTGTTGAGGTTCAGTTCCAGTTTCCTGTCTACTGTTTCTGTATTTATACTTGTTATACCTGTTTGCTTATTTGTACCCTGACCTGTGTCAGATTTGGAAGTGCCTTGGCTCTGTCTGGATCTGGACCTGTGAAGGGAGTTTGTGTTCATTATTCCTTCAATGAAGCTGATTTTACCTTACCAAATTGTCTGAGTGTTCATTAAAACCCTGACACCCAGAAACCTCATTGTACTTTTTTTTATGAGATCAGAGAGATTTTCTTCCCAAAAAATACAAACAGCTGCTTCCGCTGTACATATATCTATGCCATGTATACGTAAACTACATCTCCCCAGCTGTTGTTGCACTACAACTCACATCATTCTCAGCCTGTTTGCATCCCTCCAGTTGTTGTTAAACTAACTCCCATCATCCGCAGTTGTCTAACAGGAATCACCAGCATAATACACAAGTGCAATTAAAGAAGAACTAACATCTCCTAATAATCACCTCCAGCCACAAATACACACATTGCTATGGCCAGACAATTCTAATGACCCCAGTGAATTTGGCCCTTTGTTCCGTGGTTCAATTAATTAAACACCTTTAATTAGTCCTGGGTGCCATGTCCATGGAGGTAAACTTTTGCTGGTAGGACCACAGAGTCTCAGACACTGGTCATTGCACATGGTAATCTTAACTCTTTGACTACCTTTGACTTAATCAGGGGGATAAACACTACAATATATATTTTTTCCATATTAAGTATTACTATCCATTTAAAAATGTGGGTCATTATTCTTCTGGAGAAAATAGATTCCACAGAAAATATAGATAGTCTTGTACAGGCTAGCTGGGCAGTCCTGGTTTAGAATCAATGCTTTATGTTATGCATTTCCACAAAAAAACAAAAAATCATATATTTTAAAGTGGAACTACCACCCATGAATATATCTGGCCCAAATAAATACCCATCTGGTGACTAGCTACTCAATAGCGCTGTTAGTCCCAGCCTACTCTAGGAGGAGTTGCTAGGAGCCGTTCGGCTCCAAAAGGGACTGACAACACAGACGCGCAGACGTCACTATGGAAAGGTGTCTGCGCTGTTTCCTGCCTGTCAGTCCGGGAACAACGTACAGTTCTCAAACACCAGGTAATATTTCTGGTGACTAGCGCTATTGAGCAGCTAGTTGCCAGCTGGGTATTTATTTGGGCCAGATTTATTCATGGGTGGTAGTTCCTCTTTAAAGAAGCAATAAAATCTTCATTTACCAAGTCATTACTTCCCTGAAAGGAGGGCTTCCCACATTTGTTATTTTACATTAAACTGCAATATTCTGTTGTTGTCTCCAGGTGGTGCTATTCTTATCTCTTACAATAAAGAATCATAATATGTGACTAAGGGCCTAATTCAGCAATCTACGCTATCTGCACCATAGGGGAGAAATTAAGATTTCCCACATTCCTATTGATTTAAATGGAGCCGTTCAAACCTCTGAATGCTTGAGAGGTCTCAAACTCACTGTTTCACAATGCTTTGGAGACCTTACTGGCAATCAAGGGGTTAAAATCCCAATTTGAACTACAGGGACTGTTTAAATCGGAACTTTCAGCCACTATAAAGTCGCCCTGCAATAATTAAGCAGGTAGCAACTAGCTTTATAATAGATATGTTATCTCTGAAATGTAGCTGATTGTAAAGAAATCCTTTATTGTAGGAAACCAACGGGCAGGTTATTGCAGTCTGCGTGCCTGCGCCGTCAGTCTCTTCCAGTTACCATGTGGCACACTGCAGTGCTTCTCAATGGAGACCTGGACTGACAGTGTAGGAGTGCAGACAAGATGCCTGTGCTGATGCCTGGCTTCCGGTCTCCTACAATAAAGGATTTCTTTATAATGGGCTACATTTCAGAGGTAACATATCTATTATAAAGCTACTCGCTACCTGCTTAATTATTGCAGGGCGACTTTATAGCAGGTGAAAGTTCTGCTTTAATAGTCCCTTATTGTGCAGCTGGTTTGCTATAGAATGACACCATTTTAGCTTGTTGAACTAGGCCGCAAATCTCACTAATTTGCCTTTTGGACACCAGGTGGCACTACTGCCAACATTTAGATTAAACACATAGTATGTTTGATCCATAATAACATTTTGATGAAAAATCTACCAACCTTGGGAGTACTACTTTTGTTTTACTCAGAAGGAAAAGCCATAAACCATTTATTTCTTGCCTAAAAATGTAAAAATAAAAATATTATCTTTGCTGTATCATTTCAGTGCTTACATACTGAGTGAGAATACAGTGGTTTATGGATTTTTCTTGCGTCAATTCAACATCTCCGGCACTCAAAGGGTTAAATGGAGAGGTAGCATTAGAATTTGTTAACCCTTTCAATGCACAAGGGGTATGCGACACATTGCTTTGCAATGCGTTGCGTTCCCTTTGGGCACCGAAAGGGTTAAATATAGTCCATTTCAGCATAAAATGTGTTACATCAAAATACATGTTAATTCTATCAATGCTCAACTTATATAATTCTTACAAATTATATAACATTAAAAGGGGAACTATTATGAAAAAATACAAAAATATATATATTAAAGCTCAGTCTTTAAATCACTGCTATTGTCATCTCTGGGAGTAAGTTCTTCCTGATCTTCCTATATGAACTGAAGCTGCCAGCTGATGCTCTGTTCCTACTGTATGTGCATGTGGTACGATACCACTGAGGACAAAAGGAATCATCCACTGCCACTCCGCAGCTAACAGCACTATCTTTTGGGAGTAGAAGCCTGGGTGGGTAGGTGAATGTACTTCGAGGCATGTAAGATAATATTGCTGATACTGTCAGAGCTAGGAGAAGCAGCAAATAACTACAAAAAAAGTGAACTTTAACATTTTTTTCTATGTTAGGTTCTCTGTAAATAGATTACATAACATTATATATAATACAACCATTAAAGTCATTACATGCCATAATATGTAGTTTATTCACTACGGCAGCCATCTGTTTCAGTAACACACATGTAATCATTATAATGCTATGTTTTAAATGATTAGCTTATGCAGGTGGCAGAACAAGACAGTGCGAATGACTGTAGTGGTGAGTCATGACATTCTGCAGGAAATTCTAAAATAACTGCCCGTCTAAGTATTACAGATAAGGTGTCCACCTATCCCCTTTAATGCTGGATGTTTAGCGAAATGTCAGTATGTGGAGGAATCAGTACAACCCTGCAATGTGTGTTTTCATAAGTATCCTGCATTAAAATGCACATTTGGTCAGATTAAATGTAGATGGTACATAGAATCTTCAGAACATACACATAATTTACACAGTCACCAGCTCCACATTACCACAGGGCTGCTCATGGGTACAGATTAATTATGGCCCAGGGCACCTGCACATTTTAGGTATTTATAAATGCAGCTCTGTATCTATACACTATAGCAGTCATATATATTTCCCGCTCAGAAACATGCTCACCTTATGGTAAAGTGATCTCAACGCTTCATGCTTTTGATTCATTGCACACATGATGTTACATTTGTATGTTATTGTATAGGAAGCCACATTCAGGCTTGGTGGGAACTGAAAAATGTGGTAACCCTACTTGTTGAACAGACCAAGAAAGAAATTCCCTCTTTATGAATTATTTTCTGTGTTCTGAACTCTAGCTGTGTTGTATTAAGTGTTCAGGACACAGTAAAATGACTCAGTGGGAATTTCTTTCATCTGCTTGGCTTTGGTTGACATGACAAACCTAGTTCTGTTACAGGGTTGGGGAATGTCAGAGAAATGGGAGGAAGGAGAGAATAAAATCTGAATAACTTCAGAAGGACTGAACTTTAAAGACGATGACTGACATACCTTTCAGATTCAACAGGATCTTTAATTAAATCTTATGACTGATCATGTTCTACTTCTTTCAACAGAAAGATACATGCTAATATGCTTGGGCCATATTACTAAGATATTAATACTGGATGAGTTATGATAATTTGGTGCAGCGGAGAGAGCAGTGCATTTGTTGCTCTCTGCTTTCTGCTCTTGATTGCAGTGATCATTGATAAGACCTGTTTGTATTTATTCATAAAATAACACATGCATATGTATGATAGTCAAGGAAACATGGCAAGAAACCATTATAGACAGGAATTTCTATGCAGAAAGCCTATTCCTCCATGGCTATATATGGCTAACCATACTATATATATGTCCCCATGTAGTTCCACCCCATTAATTAAAATAGTATTTGACAGCAAGAATCTGGTGAACAGAAATAGCATATTTTTCTTACAAAGCCCTTTACTCACTATTCAATAAATGTGCAATTATGTACTGTGTTTAACGATACTGTGCTGGCAAAAACATCAGAGGAAAGGGGCTTTAGAGATATTATTTCAGATGACTTGAAAGAAGGGGCAAGAAAAGACTCAAAGAACTTAAAATGTACAGCTTGGAACAAAGGATGGAGAGAGGTGATATGACAGAAGGAAAGAGGGAGAGGGGTGATATGATAGAGACCTTTAAATATATTAAAGGATTTAGTATAGTTTAGAAGGGAAGCAGTTTTTTTAAACAGGTATACTAGAACAAGAGGTCCTGATCTAAAGTTAAACTGTGGAAAATTCAGAAGCTATGTGTATAAGTACTACTTTACAGAAAGGGTGATAGACTAATGGAACAGTCCCCAGCAAAGGTTGTTAGAAAATCCAAAAATTCTTGGGATAGACATGCCTATTCTGAGAAGTATGTAGAGACAGTGCTGGACACATGCCTGTTTTTAGACTCATAAACTATGTTACTACGAGCATTTTATTAGATAAGGAAATAGCCAAACTGGATGGAACAGATGGTTCTTTTTTGCAATCAAATTCTATGTTTTTATGTTTCTTAAGAAAGACATTAATCTATCTGTAAATATGTGAGTGACTAATACACTATTAAGTACTTTTAATTATTTGTGTATTTACCAGTTGATAAACAGACCCCTTTATGTTACTAGGTTGTAAAACTGCTGTCGATGTGGAACGGATGCCCTCCCATGCATATCACCAGCACTACGACAATCCTGAAGTCTGAAAGCATTCTCTTTGCTTCCCTGCTTGGTCAGTAGGGAAGTGGAAAGGATCCTTTAAGCACCACGAACAGCATACTGTGTACTGCACACCCCCATGGCACTCAAAGGGTTAAAACAATTACAACAAGCAGTACACAATCATCGCCTCAGCATTGTATCATATTTCATACATGTTGTGCACTCCCATGGGAACAAGGCTGGGGGGTCAGGCTTTGTGCATGTGGATTTATGGCTACCAGCTGCACCCCCCAGCCTTGTTCCCTTGCTCACTGATAGCCATAGAACCCCATGTACACTCCATGGCTCCCAGATGTGTTCCATTGCCCACTGGTAGCCACAGATCCCCATTTACAATGTCTGAGCCCCCCAGCCTTGTTCCCTTGTCTACTGGTAACTACTGGTAAGCATTAGGTGCTGTTCATGCTTAATGTCTGATTACTGAGCTGATATTTGCTTAGTAGATTTTCATGACTTATGATTCTGGCAATGTTAGGACTTTACTAAACCTTTGTTTGTATGTATACTACTGTTGGCAGACCAATGTCATAAAAGCAGAATGGAATGACATCATAGTCTTAACCCTTTGAGTGCCAGAAAGGCATACAATGCATTGCGCTGCAATGCACTAGATACCTCTCCGGCACTCAAAGGGTTAATAGAGGGATTGCACTTTACTAAAGAGAAAGATAATTGTAATGACAATTTACCATTACAATTTCCAGGTAATATAAATATTTACCTTCATTAAATTTCTCTTTAATTTCAAGTGCAGCTTGAATTTGCACTTTACTTTTCATGGAAGATGAACGAACAAGCCTGAGATCTTTCTGGGCTTTATGCAATCTGTCTTCATGTTCTGTTATGTGAAAGCCATCTGCAAGGCCACTGCCTGCATGATGTTTCTCACCTTGAATTTACTTTACAATTTTGTGACATTATCCTGATGAATATGTTTTGGATTCAACTGCAACATTTTTGCCAGTTAAGCTTAGCTTAAAGTGGAACTTCCACCTTAATTCAAGATTGCATATCTGAAAACTGTATTAAAACTGCATATGTATCATGTTAGCCAAATGACCAGCAAATATACATTTATTATATTTTCATACTTGTTACAATATGCTAATGTACGCTAATTGTAGTACATGTAACATTCCATATGCAAATTAAGCTTTCAGTGATGTTTCATATGCTAATTAAGGTTTTCAGTGATGTCCCATATGCTAATGATTTAATGTGCTGTACCAGGACATTTTCACTTTCACTTTTCCCAGAAATAAAAGTGTGAATATCTCCTAAACTAAAAATCTGCTGGAATTTTGATTAACATGACATATAGGCAGTTTTGATGTCTCAGAGTTCAGGCTCAGAATCTGTAACAACAAGTCCTCTTAGTCAGCAACTGAGATATAAGAGTCTTGATAGTTGCTTTCATTGGGAACAACTTTGCAACATATAAACTATGTGGCTTAATCCTCAGTTGTGAAACCCAGTATCCTGCCAGTAGGGATGGGTGAAGAGGAGTCAAACATGCAAAAAAAAAAAACCAAGAAAAAAAAAACAGCACTTCCCACCATCCTATCACAGTGCCCGTGATATACGGGCGACATTCTGACATATTTACTTCCTGATACCTCTCTATTGGCTACATTGTCTTTGCTCCTCCCAGTGACAGCCTTTAACCCCTTAAGGACCGGCGCACGAATGCCATGGGGCATTTTTTTTTATTAGTGCTTCCGGTTCAGGACTTCCGGAACAGCGTTCAGCCGTGACGGGAGCCCTGAACTCCATGCCGTGCCAGGACCGCAGTGACGGTCCTGGCACGGCAATGGTCCTTAAGGGGTTAAATACCTTGGGCTGTCACTTATGCTCTGCCCTTTCGTGGTGTATCTGTTGCCTAGCGCTTGTTCCGTTACTCTCATATGATACCAGTGTATGACCCAGACTGTCTGACTACTCTGCCTGTTTACCGTTCCTGCTCTGTGTACCGACCCCGGCCTGGCTGACGTTCCTACTCCGTGTACCAACCCGGCTTGACTGGCGATCCTGCTCCGTGTACCGACCCGGCTTGATTGGCGATCCTGCTCCGTGTACTGACCCAGCTTGGCTGACGTTCCTGCTCTGTGTACCGACCCGGCTGGGCTGAATTCCTGTTCCTGTACTGTTCCTGCTTGCCAATCACCCTGCTCCAGCTATTGCTCACGCTTCAGTTGTCTTGCTAGACCTCCGGTTGCCTTGGTTCCATATAGTAGTTCAGTCCGTGATTCACTCACTCATAGTACCTGTGCTACCCTCCGGTTTATCCCGGTTGCACCACGTTCGCTTGGTCTGTTACTGCCGTTCCTGAGGTTGGGTAGGGGCAGTGTTGTCTCAGCGCCTGGACCCTGGGAGTATGTTACAGCCTTGTGGATTTTTCTCAAAAAAATTGTCTAGTGCTCAGAGCCACTACGAGATTGGGGACAGAGAGCTTTTGCCAATTATCCTTGCTCTCAAAGAATGTTGACACCTGCTTGAGAGTACCAGAACCCCTGTACTAATCTTGACAGATCATAAAAACTTAACGTACCTTTCTGAGGCAAAAAGATTGTCCTCTCAACAGGCTAGATGGGCCTTGTTTCTGTCCTGTTTTAACTTTACTGTATCCTATTTGCCCGGTTCCAAGAATGTTAGGGCAGATGCCCTGTCTAGGCAATTCGGTCCAGACACAGAGAGAGATGAGACTCCAGTACCTATTATTCAGCCTGATCGCATTTTAGCTACTTTGTGCACCAGGGGAGGAGATTTTCGCTAACCAAGCTACTGCACCACCTGATACCCCAGCAGGCAAATGTTTCGTAGCCGAACCTTTCCGTACCGGCCTACTTGAAACCTATCACGCATCTCGGGCTGCTGGGCACGTTGTCAAAAATCAATTGATCTGGTCTCTCTCACAGCTGTTCTGGTGGCCTTCCTTGCGTGCTGACTGCACCGCATATACAGCAGCTTGTTCGACTTCTGCCGGTGCCAAATCCCCTAGACACCTCCCGGGGGGCCTGCTCCAACCAGTGCCCAATGGTAAACGTCCTTGGTCTCATGTCTCGATCGACTTTATGGGAGAATTACCGGTGTCTAGGGGATATTCCTTTATTTTGATGGTCGATAGATTATCTAAGATGGCACACTTTGTGCCTCTTCCTGGCCTTCCCTCTGCCCAGGAAATGGCAATGGTATTTCCCAGAGAGGTGTTCCGGTTGCATGGCGTACCCAGGGTGCTGGTGTCTGACCGTGGGAGCCAATTTGTATCTAGGTTTTGGAGGGCATTCTGTGAGCAAATGGGCATACAGTTATCATTTTCTTCTGCATACCATCCCCAGACCAACGGAGCCGCCAAGCGTGCCAATCAAGGATTGGAACAATTTCTACGCTGTTTTGTGTCCGATCATCATGATAATTGGGCCGACCTGTTGTCATGGGCGGAGTTTGCCAGGAATTGTGTGGTTAATTCATCGTCCGGGAGCTCCCCGTTTCTCATCAACTACGGGTTTCAACCATGCTTGCTCCCAGACTCATTTCAGATGCAGCAAATTCCAGCTCTAGATGAGCATATCGAGCAACTCCGCTCCACTTGGGCACAGGTAAAGAGGACCCTCAGTGCTTCGTTCCAGCATTATCAGCGTCAAGCTAATCGCAAACGGTTGCCGGCAGTCTCCTTCCAGGTTGGGGACAGGGTATGGTTATCCTCCAAGAATCTCAATTTGCAGACTCCCTGTAATAAGTTGGCTCCCTGGTTCATTGGTCCCTTCAAAGTTATCCGCAAGATTAACCCTGTGTCGTATGCTCTGGATCTCCCAGCATCCATGCAGATTCATAATGTGTTCCACGTATCCTTGCTGAAGCCTCTGGTATGCAATCGGTATACTACTTCTCCTGTGGTTCCTGGTCCTGTTCGGGTGCAAGGTCAGTAGGAGTATAAAGTCCAAAATATTATTGACTCACGTAGATTCAGAGGAAAACTACAATATTTGGTTCATTGGAAGGGTTACGGTCCTGAGGAGCATTCCTGGGTTGATACAAAGGACCTTCATGCTCCCAGATTGCAGAGCAGTTTCCATGCCAAGTATCCTCAAAAGCCGGGCCCCTCTTCTCGGAGAGGGGTCTTTGAGAGGAGGGTACTATCACGGTGACATTTTGACATATTTTCTTCCTGATACCTCTTTATTGGCTATGCTGTCTTTGCTCCTCCCAGTGACAGCCTTTAAAAACCTTGGGCTGTCACTTATCCACTGCCCTTTCGTGGTGTATCCGTTGCCTAGCGCTTGTTCCGTTACTCTCATATGATACCATTGTATGACCCGGACTGTCTGACTACTCTGCCTGTTTACTGTTCCTGCTCTGTGTACCGACCCGGATTGGCTGATGTTCCTGCTTCCTGTATTGACCCGGCCTGGCTGATGTTCCTGCTCCGTGTGCCGACCCGGCTTGACTGGCGATCCTGCTCCGTGTGCCAACCCGGCTTGACTGGCGATCCTGCTCCGTGTACCGACCCGGCTTGATTGGCGATCCTGCTCCATGTACCGACCCGGCTTGGCTGACGTTCCTGCTCTGTGTACCGACCCGGCTGGGCTGAAGTTCCTGTTCCTGTACTGTTACTGCTTGCCAATCACCCTGCTCCTGCTATTGCTCATGCTTCAGAGGTCTTGCTAGACCTCCGGTTGCCTCAGTTCCATATAGTAGTCCAGTCCGTGATCCGCTCACTCATAGTGCCTGTGCTACCTTCTGGTTTATCCCAGTTGCACCACGTTCGCTTGGTCTGTTACTGCCGTTCCTGAGGTTGGGTTCAGTTGGGCACCTCAGGTTATTTCCCATCTGCCGACCGGAACGTTCGTTAACTCCTTCAGGGGCGGTGCTGGGCATTCGTATCTGCATTTTAGTCTCAGTCTGGTGTACGTTATTCTTTACGGCACTAAGCACTGGCTCAAAATATCTTTGCAGTCTGCGGTGGGCGTTCACTTTGGCAGTGAAGGAGTTGGGTCTGATTAATTTAAAGAGCACTGGTGGTAGCCTGCTGTTCTTTAAAATCTGGAGAGGTGAGGTGCAAGGATTGCAGGTAAAAAGGGAGAAAGGAGAGTTCAAAAATCTTGACACAGACTGACAGGTGGCAGTGACAGGAAATCCCACCTCAGGTGAGCCTGAGAGCGATAGTGACAGACACTAGAGACAGATATACATCATACGTTAGTTTCAGACAGACAACACTACACTGAACACTTATACAAGAAAGAAAAAGACAGGAATACATTGGACCTGCTGAGTGGTTGTCCTGTTCAATTAACTGCATACTGCAAAAGTGTTAAAGCTACAGCTCTGTTTCTGTATTTTGGAGTAAAAATCAAAACTGCTTATATTATACCTTCCAAAATGTGTTTAGGGACAGGGTAAAGCAAAGCACTAGGAGTAGTGTTTATATGTGTTGGTGGCAGTAGTAGAGTCCTTCCAATAAACTGACTGTTTGACAATGGTTGCTGTAGCTTGTGCAGTAAATGCTGATAATTCTCCTTTTCCTGATAAGGCCATTTGTAACAATGGTATGAAAAGTTCCACCAGTAGCAGTACTAAGCATTTTAAAGGGATAGTAATACTTCGTTTTATCTTTATTTTATTTTGTAGGCATTAAAAAAACATGAAGAACGATATAAGTCTCATCTCTCAAATCTTTATGGTTTGAGAGATATTCACAAGCAAAGTTTCCCCTCACTGACCAAAATGGTCAAGTCTGCCATCTAGCTGTCAGATTTGGAATCCAGTCCGTGGGCCGGTAGTGGCTCTACAGCAGAGCCGAGATCGCGAGATATAAGAAGAACTATTTCATTTGAATAGTCTACAAAGTGTGCCTGGTCTGCAAGCACACTTTTTAGACACTTCCAATGAAATAGTTATTTTTATATCTTGCAATCTCGGCTCTGCTGAAGGGCCACCGGTTGATCTGCAGACCGTATTCCAAATCTGACAGCTAGATGGCAGACTTGACCGTTTTTATTCAGTGAGGGGAAACTTTGTTTGTGAATGTCTCTCAAACCATAAAGACTTATATCGTTCTTCATGTTTTTTTAATGCCTACAAAATAAAATAAAGATAAAACGAAGTATTACTATCCCTTTAACAGTAAAGATTATGATATGAATGAGATGAGAAAAGATATACAGCAGCAGAGCTATGCCAAGATGGTAAAGGTGCAGATAAATAGGGGAAACAAAATAAAAAATAAAACCTAATATTTATTAAATAAAAAAACATTTAAAACGCATCACAAAGGGAAACTGGCAATCACATATGCTTTTTCTTAAATCAACCTAAATATTTGTCATCATATGTCCCACGTGAGATAGCAGAAATAAAATGATTTTCCGCTGGTGAACAGAGATACCGGTGTAAGGAATTTCTGACTATCCTCCTATCACAGGTCCTATCATCAATGTTTTAGGCAAATATGGTACACAGCAATTCTTCAAAAATCATTTAGTAATGGACATATAGATCTGGTCAAACACCATGAAACAATTATAGCTTTCTTCTCTGCACAAATAATACTGGGCGCTGTCCTCAAAAATCATTTAGTAAATTACATGTACCTCAGATCGCAAGGTAGCAGGAATTAGTAACAGTAACCGACATTATACTTGGAGTAAGCAATATCGCACAAGATCCTAAATAAACAATCTAACTGCTATAATTATACTGCATTATTAACCCCTTAAAGGGGAACATTCACATCCCCAAAGATTTTCACTACTGCTTTTAAAACATAAAGCAATATCAGCGCTGGCTTTATTGATTTTCTCCACTGCCTCCGCATTCTGGGGAACCGTGTATGAGCGGCAGGACTTCCCACCTCCCTCCCAGCAGCCCCTGGGGCGCGTGTTCATGCTTCTCTTCGGAGCTGCATTTTTCTGGGCTAACGTGACAGCGAGCTCCGTTTACCATGCTACTGAGGTTGCACCCTCAGTAGCATGGTAAATGGAGCTCGGTGATTCACTCACTCATAGTACCTGTGCTACCCTCCGGTTTATCCCGGTTGCACCACGTTCGCTTGGTCTGTTACTGCCGTTCCTGAGGTTGGGTAGGGGCAGTGTTGTCTCAGCGCCTGGACCCTGGGAGTATGTTACAGCCTTGTGGATTTTTCTCAAAAAAATTGTCTAGTGCTCAGAGCCACTACGAGATTGGGGACAGAGAGCTTTTGCCAATTATCCTTGCTCTCAAAGAATGTTGACACCTGCTTGAGAGTACCAGAACCCCTGTACTAATCTTGACAGATCATAAAAACTTAACGTACCTTTCTGAGGCAAAAAGATTGTCCTCTCAACAGGCTAGATGGGCCTTGTTTCTGTCCTGTTTTAACTTTACTGTATCCTATTTGCCCGGTTCCAAGAATGTTAGGGCAGATGCCCTGTCTAGGCAATTCGGTCCAGACACAGAGAGAGATGAGACTCCAGTACCTATTATTCAGCCTGATCGCATTTTAGCTACTTTGTGCACCAGGGGAGGAGATATACAGCAGCTTGTTCGACTTCTGCCGGTGCCAAATCCCCTAGACACCTCCCGGGGGGCCTGCTCCAACCAGTGCCCAATGGTAAACGTCCTTGGTCTCATGTCTCGATCGACTTTATGGGAGAATTACCGGTGTCTAGGGGATATTCCTTTATTTTGATGGTCGATAGATTATCTAAGATGGCACACTTTGTGCCTCTTCCTGGCCTTCCCTCTGCCCAGGAAATGGCAATGGTATTTCCCAGAGAGGTGTTCCGGTTGCATGGCGTACCCAGGGTGCTGGTGTCTGACCGTGGGAGCCAATTTGTATCTAGGTTTTGGAGGGCATTCTGTGAGCAAATGGGCATACAGTTATCATTTTCTTCTGCATACCATCCCCAGACCAACGGAGCCGCCAAGCGTGCCAATCAAGGATTGGAACAATTTCTACGCTGTTTTGTGTCCGATCATCATGATAATTGGGCCGACCTGTTGTCATGGGCGGAGTTTGCCAGGAATTGTGTGGTTAATTCATCGTCCGGGAGCTCCCCGTTTCTCATCAACTACGGGTTTCAACCATGCTTGCTCCCAGACTCATTTCAGATGCAGCAAATTCCAGCTCTAGATGAGCATATCGAGCAACTCCGCTCCACTTGGGCACAGGTAAAGAGGACCCTCAGTGCTTCGTTCCAGCATTATCAGCGTCAAGCTAATCGCAAACGGTTGCCGGCAGTCTCCTTCCAGGTTGGGGACAGGGTATGGTTATCCTCCAAGAATCTCAATTTGCAGACTCCCTGTAATAAGTTGGCTCCCTGGTTCATTGGTCCCTTCAAAGTTATCCGCAAGATTAACCCTGTGTCGTATGCTCTGGATCTCCCAGCATCCATGCAGATTCATAATGTGTTCCACGTATCCTTGCTGAAGCCTCTGGTATGCAATCGGTATACTACTTCTCCTGTGGTTCCTGGTCCTGTTCGGGTGCAAGGTCAGTAGGAGTATAAAGTCCAAAATATTATTGACTCACGTAGATTCAGAGGAAAACTACAATATTTGGTTCATTGGAAGGGTTACGGTCCTGAGGAGCATTCCTGGGTTGATACAAAGGACCTTCATGCTCCCAGATTGCAGAGCAGTTTCCATGCCAAGTCTCCTCAAAAGCCGGGCCCCTCTTCTCGGAGAGGGGTCTTTGAGAGGAGGGTACTATCACGGTGACATTTTGACATATTTTCTTCCTGATACCTCTTTATTGGCTATGCTGTCTTTGCTCCTCCCAGTGACAGCCTTTAAAAACCTTGGGCTGTCACTTATCCACTGCCCTTTCGTGGTGTATCCGTTGCCTAGCGCTTGTTCCGTTACTCTCATATGATACCATTGTATGACCCGGACTGTCTGACTACTCTGCCTGTTTACTGTTCCTGCTCTGTGTACCGACCCGGATTGGCTGATGTTCCTGCTTCCTGTATTGACCCGGCCTGGCTGATGTTCCTGCTCCGTGTGCCGACCCGGCTTGACTGGCGATCCTGCTCCGTGTGCCAACCCGGCTTGACTGGCGATCCTGCTCCGTGTACCGACCCGGCTTGATTGGCGATCCTGCTCCATGTACCGACCCGGCTTGGCTGACGTTCCTGCTCTGTGTACCGACCCGGCTGGGCTGAAGTTCCTGTTCCTGTACTGTTACTGCTTGCCAATCACCCTGCTCCTGCTATTGCTCATGCTTCAGAGGTCTTGCTAGACCTCCGGTTGCCTCAGTTCCATATAGTAGTCCAGTCCGTGATCCGCTCACTCATAGTGCCTGTGCTACCTTCTGGTTTATCCCAGTTGCACCACGTTCGCTTGGTCTGTTACTGCCGTTCCTGAGGTTGGGTTCAGTTGGGCACCTCAGGTTATTTCCCATCTGCCGACCGGAACGTTCGTTAACTCCTTCAGGGGCGGTGCTGGGCATTCGTATCTGCATTTTAGTCTCAGTCTGGTGTACGTTATTCTTTACGGCACTAAGCACTGGCTCAAAATATCTTTGCAGTCTGCGGTGGGCGTTCACTTTGGCAGTGAAGGAGTTGGGTCTGATTAATTTAAAGAGCACTGGTGGTAGCCTGCTGTTCTTTAAAATCTGGAGAGGTGAGGTGCAAGGATTGCAGGTAAAAAGGGAGAAAGGAGAGTTCAAAAATCTTGACACAGACTGACAGGTGGCAGTGACAGGAAATCCCACCTCAGGTGAGCCTGAGAGCGATAGTGACAGACACTAGAGACAGATATACATCATACGTTAGTTTCAGACAGACAACACTACACTGAACACTTATACAAGAAAGAAAAAGACAGGAATACATTGGACCTGCTGAGTGGTTGTCCTGTTCAATTAACTGCATACTGCAAAAGTGTTAAAGCTACAGCTCTGTTTCTGTATTTTGGAGTAAAAATCAAAACTGCTTATATTATACCTTCCAAAATGTGTTTAGGGACAGGGTAAAGCAAAGCACTAGGAGTAGTGTTTATATGTGTTGGTGGCAGTAGTAGAGTCCTTCCAATAAACTGACTGTTTGACAATGGTTGCTGTAGCTTGTGCAGTAAATGCTGATAATTCTCCTTTTCCTGATAAGGCCATTTGTAACAATGGTATGAAAAGTTCCACCAGTAGCAGTACTAAGCATTTTAAAGGGATAGTAATACTTCGTTTTATCTTTATTTTATTTTGTAGGCATTAAAAAAACATGAAGAACGATATAAGTCTCATCTCTCAAATCTTTATGGTTTGAGAGATATTCACAAGCAAAGTTTCCCCTCACTGACCAAAATGGTCAAGTCTGCCATCTAGCTGTCAGATTTGGAATCCAGTCCGTGGGCCGGTAGTGGCTCTACAGCAGAGCCGAGATCGCGAGATATAAGAAGAACTATTTCATTTGAATAGTCTACAAAGTGTGCCTGGTCTGCAAGCACACTTTTTAGACACTTCCAATGAAATAGTTATTTTTATATCTTGCAATCTCGGCTCTGCTGAAGGGCCACCGGTTGATCTGCAGACCGTATTCCAAATCTGACAGCTAGATGGCAGACTTGACCGTTTTTATTCAGTGAGGGGAAACTTTGTTTGTGAATGTCTCTCAAACCATAAAGACTTATATCGTTCTTCATGTTTTTTTAATGCCTACAAAATAAAATAAAGATAAAACGAAGTATTACTATCCCTTTAACAGTAAAGATTATGATATGAATGAGATGAGAAAAGATATACAGCAGCAGAGCTATGCCAAGATGGTAAAGGTGCAGATAAATAGGGGAAACAAAATAAAAAATAAAACCTAATATTTATTAAATAAAAAAACATTTAAAACGCATCACAAAGGGAAACTGGCAATCACATATGCTTTTTCTTAAATCAACCTAAATATTTGTCATCATATGTCCCACGTGAGATAGCAGAAATAAAATGATTTTCCGCTGGTGAACAGAGATACCGGTGTAAGGAATTTCTGACTATCCTCCTATCACAGGTCCTATCATCAATGTTTTAGGCAAATATGGTACACAGCAATTCTTCAAAAATCATTTAGTAATGGACATATAGATCTGGTCAAACACCATGAAACAATTATAGCTTTCTTCTCTGCACAAATAATACTGGGCGCTGTCCTCAAAAATCATTTAGTAAATTACATGTACCTCAGATCGCAAGGTAGCAGGAATTAGTAACAGTAACCGACATTATACTTGGAGTAAGCAATATCGCACAAGATCCTAAATAAACAATCTAACTGCTATAATTATACTGCATTATTAACCCCTTAAAGGGGAACATTCACATCCCCAAAGATTTTCACTACTGCTTTTAAAACATAAAGCAATATCAGCGCTGGCTTTATTGATTTTCTCCACTGCCTCCGCATTCTGGGGAACCGTGTATGAGCGGCAGGACTTCCCACCTCCCTCCCAGCAGCCCCTGGGGCGCGTGTTCATGCTTCTCTTCGGAGCTGCATTTTTCTGGGCTAACGTGACAGCGAGCTCCGTTTACCATGCTACTGAGGTTGCACCCTCAGTAGCATGGTAAATGGAGCTCGGTGTCACGTTAGCCCAGAAAAATGCAGCTCCGAAGAGAAGCGTAAACGTGCACCCCAGGGGCTGCTGGGAGGACAGTGGGAAGTCAATCGGCTCCATGCCGCACATACACGGTGCCGCAGACCCAGAAGTGGCATACTTCCAAGATTAATATCTCCACTCTTAGGTAGTGGAGAAAATTAATAAAGCCAGCACTGATATTGCTTTATATTTTAAATCCAATGGTGAAAATTTTGGGGGATGTAAATGTTCCCCTTTAAGGACCTGTGTCCATGCCACCAGTGATGGTCCTCACAAGTCATGGGTTTTGTGATTATAGCGTTTTTGCGGGAATCCGAATTATGTCTTTGCGGTCCTTAAGGGTAGTCCAACACCATGACTCCCAGACGTTGAAACTTAGCAACGTCCTCAAAAATAATTTGGTAAAGGACTCATAGCTCACATCAAACCATAGCAAAGAATCATAACAGGCATACAAAATTGTTGAAAGCAGTATCTCACAAAACCCCAGTCCAACCTCTCGAATTACTCAGCATTGTTTACAATAAAAAATGAAGTAGGGCAGCATCCTCAAAAATCTTTTGGTAATGTTCATATAGCGCAAATCAATTCACAACATAACAAGGTGACAGGAATCAATAATTACTGAGAGCGATATGTCACAGGATCATGATCTAACTGCGACAGAAAAATAAAAAGTAATCATAAGATGACCAACAAAAAGGGAAGATACAAACAGCTTAAGTAGGACCCATTAGGTATGTTTTGCTTCCACTTTATCAAAGAATGCCAGACGCTTCTCAAAAGGCTGTAAAAATCCTATCTGAAGACTTCCACTAAACCTCTGTGTAAATCTTATCGAATCAACCCATATGGCTAACAAGCAACACGAAAAGGAGCAGCTAAGTTGTCACAAAACATAGCTTTTTGTCCTAACATTAGTTTACTAATAAACAGAAAGGAAAAACATATAATATCATGGGGCTCATGATGATGAGTTGCATTCTAGAGTTGTTTCCCTAGTGGAGGAGGATTTAGCAGTAGTGCTGTATCACACAGTGGTGTCACACCCCACCATAAACTAGTGGACAGTACTTGAGAAATACTCCTAAGGAGGACATAATTATACACTTTTCAGGCTTTACAAAACTTACAAGAATATGAAAGAAGTAGGTAGGCAGATCATTTGGTAGAAACTTATGGTGCTACTGATGCTGCTGACCTACTTATTCATAATGTTGATTTAGAATCAGTCTCCATGCTCCTCCCCTTCTTATGATACAGATCAAGTAAATATTGATGATGATAATTAAAAAAAATCTTTATCTGAAAGAAAAATACTCAGTCTACAATGTCTGAAAAGATGTAATACTCTTTGAGATCAGCAGGATAATCTTGACAAATAAACAAGCCTACAAATGCACAGTCATTTTGGTCAACACCATCATCACTGCTTCCAAGTCTAACCCCTTCTCAGTCACATTTACTATCACTGACTAAGTAGAAACATAGTTGTTAACTACTCCTATTACTACTCAATTGTTTTTAATGCAAATGTAATTTGCAATTGCAACAAGTAAGGCATTTAATGGGTTTTCTATCAGCAGAATTTTTTGTGAAAATCATCACTGCTTCCAAGTCCAACCCCTACTCAGCCACACTTACTATTATTGACTGTCTATGTCCTTGAGAATATTCTGCGGGAAAGAGCTAACATGTCTGTATTAAAGAAACAGTACATTTTGTAATGATATTATATGTTGTAGGGGTTTTTTTGCTGAGTAAAACAATGGTAATTCTACTGGGAGATGCTTCAATCACAGTAGCAGAAGAGAAAATACACTAGATTAGTGACTGAGGAGATGAGATGACAACAGAGAGTTCCTCATTCAGTAATCTAGTTTGCTATTTTTCTTTTTGCTAATGTCATTATTACTGAAATTTAATCCTGCTACGGCATTTGATTTTCTCTATGCACTTTTTTTGGGGTTGTTTGCTTTTCAGATGAGGTTTGCTACCTTTTATCATAATGCATAATCTGATAACACTTTTTTTCATTAACAAAGGCCCTTGTTAGGGTTGGTAAATGGTATTATTTGTTTCTTTTCTTGAGGCTATTTATCAGCAAACAGTTTTATCTCAGCCTTCATTCATAGCGACATTTTTGCTGTGAATTTACATCATAGGACTCCCATTTTGGCTTTCCTGCAATGAGTTTTCATGGCTGGTTTTTGTTTTGCTTTGTCACCTTTTTAGCCTCAACATTCATCGTTTGGGCATCAGCAACTGTTAATACCTTCATACCATATGCCGTTTTTGGCCAGGCAATTTATTTATGTATACATGGAAAGCCGTTTTTTTTGCCCGGGCAGTACACATTTGTTTTGTTTTGCTTTTTATTTTTTTACTATTTACCTATTAAGGTTAAGTTTTAGTATTTCTACGCTCCTTAGTTCAGATACCTATTCTGAATATATATATTTAGTGCTATTTAGGTTTCTTTGTCTTGTTTTTTTACCTATGCACATCCTCCAGCAGCACCAGTAGTTTTTCAGTTTGACTATTTCTGAACTTTTTATGTGAGCCTAGTTTGTGGTTTTTGAGTGCAATGGTTACCATTTTCCAGTTTCTGCAAATGTTACTCTCATATGGTCTCAGTGGCTACTCTCATGGCTTTCTTCCTGCCTAGCTAATGACGTCTTAAGAATTCCCTTTTCTGGTTAATCCCCCACTCCCCTTCCTCTTTCAGTTGGAGTACCAACATGATCTAGGTCCTTTGATATTTAACATTTATACTTTCTCCTTTGGGAAACTTATAACCTCATATGACCTTCAGTATCACCTTTATTCTGATGACACTGAGCTATACATCTCTCCAAACCTCTCATATAACCTACTTTCTCATGTCACTGATTGTTTATACACAAATTACTGTTACACCTGAATATCCCAACACCACCTAAAAACTAAATGTATGAAAAATGGAGTCTAAAATATTCCTCATTCATGCTACTATAACCATACCTGATATTATCATTAATGAGAATAACCTTATAATGACCTCTATCACTTACGCCTGCTCTCTAGGGGTCATTTTCAACTCTGCTCTCTCCTTCACTCCTCAAATACTCCAACAAAGTCCTGTGACATTCAATTCCTAAACATTTCTATTATAAGACCTTTTATTATACAGGACACTACTAAAACCTTAGTCCATTCCCTCATCATGTTTTATGGTTTGACTACTGCAATACTGTCCTAGCTGGCCTTCCTCCTGTTAGACTCTCACTACCTCAGTCCATCATGAATGCTGCTACTAGGTTAATTTCAATTGCTGCACTTCCTCTATAGTCCTGATCTGTTGGGCAGTACACTGGCTCACTGTATCCTCCGGGATTCATATTTTTAAATTTGTGTCATTCATCTACAGATCTTACCACAAAATTACTCCCCCATACACATCCATACTAACCTCTTAATTTGCCCCAAACTGCCTTTTATGCTAAATAGACCATCTTCATCTTTGTTCCTCCAGTTTACCACATCTTACTCTCAACTCTGATACTAGATTAAAGCAGCTCCTATTGTTCGAACTCTCCACCATGCTCCATCAGACTCTCTCCTAGATTTTTCTCATTAAAGAGCTCCCTCAAAACCCATATTTTCAATGAAGTTTACAATAATAGCTTTCACTGTCCCAAAGCTTTAGCTATAGCAACTTTACATTGTTGTGGCCCTTTCAACCAGCTTAGAGGAGCAACTCTGCAGTTGGCAAAAGCCTTTCCCTTCTCCCCTCAACTGAGTGTAGCTACAGTTTGTCTCTGTTCCCCTTCTCTCTCTAGATTGTAATGTCTCACATGCAGGCCCTCTCCACCATACGTATCAGGGTGGCTGACATGTTGTAACAAATTTGCAATTACTTCCCTAATTCTACAGCTCTCTGAAATATGTGGCTACTTTTTTAAATTATAAAATTTATAATATGAATAATATCTACTGCTTAAAACAAGTGAAGCCACTTATTGCCTTGGATACTTGTCTTTATATTTTCTGAGATTTACATTTGTCCATTTTGTTTGCACTTTGGCCTATCCATTTCATGGTTAGCTTCTTCCTTCTAGTCCATGCTTCACCATTTTTTTGCTTAATCAATTGTTGTCCTTGTCTGTACTTCGAACAATTCTGTCTGTACTTAGGTAAGCCATGTCCTGTTTGTGTACAGACCAATCCTATATTGCATTGGTTTAATTTAATCCATTTCTGCCAATTCTGTTTCTTCTATGTGTCCTGCTGTGTAGGCTGTCTTCCAGTTCTGTTCCTGCCAGCACCTTCAGCTCATTCTGTATCTGCACCATGTCTACATATAATCACCTTCTTTCTGTAAATTACATGTTCAGCCCCAGAAGTGGATGGTTACAATGCACAAAATATGCCTTCCGCTCTGTCCTAACTGTGGGTCTCATGAATTATAAGCAAGAGTGGAGATGATCCAATCATAATGCAACTCACTGATTCTAATAGTTGGTCCATGTTATGATTTGTGACTAATAAGGGTCAGTTGCATTGCCTGGTACTGATGTCTCTGTAGAGACATGACATACAGATCCAAACAGACTGGAAAACTGGAAATAAAAAAATATGGGGTATTTTGCAGAAAGCTAAAGATGTGCAATTGTGGCAACTGCACTACAGGGGCAAAATAAATATCCCCACTCAGTTAAACAGGGCTTTTAATCCATTGAATTATGATTGGTCTTCAGAACATTGCTTCACAATGACTGGTTACCTTTCTAAAATTCAAGGGGTTAAAAGCCCCATTTAAATCAACTGGAATTTTTATATGCTGGTATGGTGAATTGATTTCCTCCAGAATTGCACCTCTTTAGTTTTCTTCATAGAGCCCCTACACTTCTGTGAAACAAAATAACAATTTTATAAATCTCGTCCTCTTACCGTTTACTAAACGTTTGATTATGTATATTTATTAGAAATCCATTACAGACTGCATTTTACAAAAACAAATACGAAAACCTTGAAAGAGCCATTTGATTTTATCTTTATACCTGTTGTTGACCTGGTGGATGAGGTGACATTGGAGGTGGTCATAACAGGAACGCAGTCATCATCTTGGGAATAACCAGCCTGTATAGCTCGCAGGTAACTGTGACTCCTTGTTCGGAAGCATCCTGGTAGGTCCAAAGCATCCATTGCATGGGCTTCAACTTCACTGAACACCGACTCACACACAGACTCATATTGCCCGTTTATCTCTGTCTCATTCATCTGAAAGAAAACAAACCCTGGCATTGACATATTTCCATGAAGAGTTGAAATGAGATTTATATTTATAATATGAGAAAGAAGAGATTTGTCAAGCAGGAGGCTGGTAGAGTACTACAAGGAACTAAGATAAATGTTGATAAATATGCAGTACAGCATGGTATAATGAGGAAGATAGGAGAGATGAGAACAGGTGAGGTTATTATAGTTAGTCACTTTAATGATAAAATTATGGCAGAAAAATATTAAAATATTAAATGCACATTTAGAAGAAAAGTATATGTTATTTGAAGAGATGGCACAAATATTTAAAGTGTTTTTAAATTAAAAGTGAGCTAACACTACACTTACTATATTATCTATTTGTATGTGCTTTGACGTATTCAAATTTAAAATAATTCATATTGTTTCCTTTCACAAATAACAAAACAGGGACTTGAAGTTGATTTAAAATGAATTCCAGCGAGTATCTGAATTAAACTTAATATTTTAAAGGGATAGTAAAACTTTATATATAAAAAATATATATTTTAGTGTTTATCCCCTTGAGTAAAACAAGAGTACTCCAACTGTTGAAAGGTGTTTGAGTCAGAAGTTATTACAGGTCAATTTTGATTTTTTTAGGTGAAGTATTATAGTGGCCTGAAATTATACAGTGGCACTGTTGCTACACCATCCTATGGACAGCTCTGGTCACTTGACCATAAATCTCCATCGGATGGTGTAGCAACAGCACCACTGTACAATTACAGGCCACTGTGATACGGCACCTAAAACATTCACGTTTCAGTTGTAATAACTTATGAATAAAACACTTTTCAGCAGTGTACGTACCCTTTTTTACTCAGGGGGATAAACCCTACAACATATTTTGTTTCACATGTAAGTATTACTATTCCTTTAAATCTTGTTTTTAATCTGACACTCGCCCAGGCTCTTTCTGAAGTGGAAGATCCCCTTGTTTGAATCTGGTGACTGAACCCACAGAAAAGCAACAAGGGGTTGTTTTTAACTTGAATAACTTTGAACATTAAATAGGTTTCACACTGTATCATTTTGGCATAACATGGAAAGTTTATATTAATATTCTGCCAGTAATCAGTTAGAAACCTAGCCATTATCAGTTTTAAGACATGCATATTGAGAGCTATTAATGGAGAGGAATGGAGAGCAGCCCGTGTATTCTGACCAGAACTATTCAAGTTAATTTTACCATTTGTATGCTAAAGACATTTCCTATGCATTGCTTATCAGTGTGTTTAGGATATCTCTAGCATCCAAGCGCTAATAATCTCTTATAAAATATATGGGGAAATGAAAAGCAGTCATTAGCACACCTAATAAATAGATAAAACAGTAAAATAAAATATATGGTATGAATTTCAGATTGTATGGAAGAAGAAGGGAAACGGACATAAAATGACAGCCAGATAACAGATTGTTCCAATTCTCACTTGTTACAAGTTTTAGAGGTAAAGAAAAAAAAAGTAATGTATTGTTATGCTTTAAGATAAGGCATTCCCCTTCTTCTTTCCATTAAGGCACACAAGATGGCAGTTGTTATGTCATATCACTCCCAGAAAAGAAGAATTCTTATGAGAGGTAGTGATTTATGTCCTGCTCTCAGATATCCCAGAGTGAAAAAGATAAAACTTACTGTAGAATAGAGATGAGTGAACCAATTCACCATAGTTTAGCTTCCAAATACACCAGTCTTTGCAACCATTTTGTTCATCTAAAGTTTAAATCAGAACATTTGTTTTTGGGGTTAGCAAATATATTTAAAGGAGCAGTAAAATGTTTCAATGAAAAGTATGCATATTGTAAATCTTTTCCCACTGAGTAAAACAAATGTACTCTTACTGCTGGGATAGTTATCACTCAAAAGTTATTACAGCTCAAACCTTTTTTTTAAATGAATCTGCAATTTATTGTTGTGTTCACAAGATACTGCTGTTCCTATCACTAGTATGAAAAGATGTAGTCTGTGACTAAAGCTCTCCCATACAGTACACCACAAAAAAACGCCTTTTAGACACCATTTGGTGCTGTTGCTTATAAAAAGGTCAATAGTGTCGCTATTAGTGAATGCTCACACTGGGTAATAAACAGGATATGTAATAAAGATAAATGATAAGCCCTGCTGGTAACCATTAACATTTTTTCACTGGGTATCAGAACTAAAGTTGAATCCATTGTATTTCTCCATGCCACTAAAGTCACTACATAATAACAGGCTGAAAGACCCAAGAATGAGAAAAGGCAAACCATGTTAAATTAAGTTTAATAAAAGTAACTTCTTGAAATTACAATTTTACTTACAAAATGCAATGTACAGCACACACATCAAACAGTCCCTTTCCTATGCCCTACTAGGTGAGTCAGTGGGCTTGAGGTAACAATCATGTGGCTTGTTTTCACCACTCAGGATAGCTGCTCTCCTAATGTGAGCAAACAGAGATATCCGCACATGCATACATTTAGAGAGATCCATTTAGGTTCCAATGATTCATTCAATGATTCATTTCTGAAAACCTCCTTTCCTTTTGGAAAGAAGATTTTCCAAAATCTGTCAAGGCCCAGTGACCTCTCTGAGTGCACCCTAGCAGGTACTTTTGGCAGTGTGAACCACAGGGTAGCCACAGGATTTGCTGCATTGAGAGCATTAATAGTAAGACGGAGAGAGAGAGAAAGAGATTGCTTGATAAGCTTGTTGCATCCTCCATTTTGTAAGTATAATTTTATTTGAGAGAATTTATTTTTTATTAAACTTAATTAGCATAGTTTGCCTGTTTCTTTTTGTGTCCTTCAGCTTGCTGTTGTTTAAAAAAATATATATTTGAGCTATAATGACTTTTGAATGAAAAATATCCTATCAGTTGGAGTGCCCTTATTTTTCTCAGCGGGACAAGCACTATAACAACTTTTTCCTGAAAAAAGTTTACTGCTCCTGTTTACTAAAAATGTTTCCAATGTGTTGATCATCTAGCAGCCAATGGTTTAAGGGTTTTGGAAATCAAGCGGTGAATCAGATGATCAGCTCAGTAGACCATTCAACAACCTATTCGCTCATCTCTACTGTAGACAGTGTGACGTTTCAGTCAACAACTATGAGGGATCATGGATCCCTAGCCTTCATCTTTTCATTATTTATAATTATAGGGCGACCAACTAATTTAAGATGTGCAAAAGCTTAACATCAAAAGCTGACTTGTTAGTTTATATAAGTACTAGTTGAAGAGCCCGTTACATGGGCCACAGTGCCACTGCCACCTGGTCGCGGGGCAGTCACACGCAGTAGAGACTGCCCGCGCCGCGGCTGATAAAGAGCTGGACGGTCTGAAGGAGCATCCAGCTCTGTACCAGCCGATGCGCGGGCAGTCTCTACTGCGCATGACTGCAGCACGAGCAGCAGTGTCTACTGTGCATGACACGGAGTTACACATGTTTTCATGAATTATTATATAGGATTTTATTTGTACATCATCCATGCAGTGATATAAATTAAAGTTTAGCATGGATACAGTTGTCCGCATGAGTTACATACTATGTATATGATAGGAAAAAATAATGCAAAATGGCATGAAAGTTTGACTGTGAATACTGCATACTCCATAAACAGAATTCTGTCAGTGCAAATAACTGGTTCTGCAACAGATATATTTCATTGTTACAGCTGTGAATCCATTTAATAAACATCAAAATCCTAAAGAGGAACAATTCTTGGACACACCATCTGCACCAGAGGGTTAAAAACAAGCATTTACATTTATTTAAATGGGGGTATTAACACCTTGATTGCTAGCAAGGCCAGGGCCGGATTTACATCTCAGGAGCCTGTAGGCACAGAACTGTGAAGGCCTCTAGCGCATTGCAAAGCAATGTGTTGGCTAGCAACCAATGTGTTAAAAAATGCAATGTCCCTTATGGTCCATCTGGTTTGCCCCAGAATTTCTCACGTCCTTAGCGTACTGAATACAGCCCATGTCTTTAAAGTATAATTCTGATAGTAGGTGAAAATTTATCAGATATTGAGTAATGAGAAAGCCAAATGGCCGTGCCTACATTAAAAATGTTAATTATAAACTATTAGAGAACTGAAAGACGTTACTTGCATGCTCTTTAGAATATGCAGTGTATTTTTGTATGACACATAATTATTGCTAATGAGACTCTGCAATAGACTATGTTACTTTCATACAGCTGTAAAAAAGATCATTACAGCTATACAAAATGATGGGTGATATCATATAGTATCTGAAAGCAGTTAAATAAAGATTTCTCCTAGCCTGGGAATATACAGGGTACTGCCACCTTGATCTCAGGATATTCCTTTGAGGTAAAGCATTCTTGCAGACTTTCAATGAGGAAATCCTGCAAAAAAAGAAAAGAAAGAACAATCTTTTGTTAGATTTCACTGAGATCGCAATGGAATTACCATGTACAGTCCCATTATGGAAATTCCAGGGTCCCAGCAGATTCACTTCAGTGTCTCTGGCAGTGTTAGGGAATGAACAGTAAATGTGATTTCATTGTATAATATACTAGTTCAACATTTTCAGCTTTTCAAGATCTGCAGTGGCATGGGTTATTTATTATAGCTAAACGTACATATTTATATAATAAGCATGTATTTTATTTTCATAGTAATTATTATGGTCAGTTCCAGGGATGTTACAAAAAAAATACATGATGAATTTACTTGTCTCTAACCCCAGTGTCTGGGTATATACTACAGTGTATGATTGCTGTAGTGCATACCTGCAGACATACTCCTTCAGTGTAAGTCTTTAAAGGGATAATAATGTTTCATAATAAAAGCAACTCTAATTAATCTTCATAGTATTTGGGCCTTGGAGAGTGTTATTTTAATTCTGTCAGAGTGGTAGTTCAAGGTATAGTATGCGCCCCTTCTACTGATGTAACACTGCTCAGCTTAGAGCAGCAGGGTGGTGTCCAGTTAGATTGCAGAGAGGGACAAACTTCAATTAAGATAAGGGAAAAAGCTGTCAAGGGGGGCAGGGTTTTCATTGTTCTCACAGTAAGAATATTGACCCTTGATGTGAGCTGTCTGGTCCATGGACTGGATTCCACATCTGAGGAGTGGGGGCTTACACTAGGTAAAAGGGGCGGGAGTAGGGTGACCACACATCCCAAAATGCCAGGGACTGTCCCTTATTGGGGGTCTGTGTCCCGCATCCCGGGTCACCCCCCACCGGGACAATAAAGAGTCTCGGAATGGAGCAACACACACCAGTCCAGCCAGCCAATGAAATGTATTTGCTATATGGTCCTCATTGGCTGACTGAGCCAGCCAATGAGGACCATATAGCAAATACATTTCATCGGCTCACTGGACTGGTGCAAGCGAGACAGCTGGTATGGAGCAGGTATGCTGGTGCGGCAAGTGAGACTTGCGGCTGAGGTTCCCGCCGGCGCTAACCATCTTTCTGAGGGTGACACAGTAAGAGTTCCCACTGGGGACTTTTACTCTCTGTCAGCCTCAGACAGATGGTCAGCGCCGGCGGTAGCTTAAGCTGTGGGACTAGGGTGACCACATGTCCCAGAATAGCAGAATGGAAATGTGGTCACCTTAGGCGGGAGGGGGAAACTTTATCACTCAATTATTCTTGAGCTACAATGCTCACAGTAAAGAAATAACACTCGCTATGGCTCAAATACTATGAAGATTAATTGGAGCTGCTGTTTTTATGAAACATTACTTTCACTTTAATACCAGCATGCCCCTCACATCAGCCATAGAATTGCAGGGAAAAGCATACTCTAATGCCATTTCCTTTATGTCATGCTGAGTACACTGGCCTAAGAGAGGCTTAGAGGAAACATCCACCACACAATGCCCACAGACTACCCTCATGTCCTTCAGTTGGTACAGGCATTATTAAGGGGAGCATTTTGTGCATATGGAATTTAGTACATTTACAGTGGGCAGGAGTTGGGACTAGATATCTATTCTTGCACGTGTTAGCTAAGAATCATTTTTTTTGCAGTCACCCCTGTGGGTGTAGTAATACAGGCACAGCACAGAAACTAAGTGAAGGCTAATTTCTCAAAAATTATTTATATTACAAAGTGTTCATACAACATATAAGAGGCTTTTAATTCTCTTTAAAATTAACTTAACATTTGGGCAACAGGCCCACTTTAACCTGTTGAGTGACAGAGGGTTATCCAACGTGTTGCATTGCATTGGGAATTTATATTTGTCCCCAAATGGTGCAGTTGGTTTATTCCATAAGCAAATGCATTGGAGCCTCTCTAACATTGATGGGGTTAAAAACACTGCTTAACCCTTTGCGTGCCAGAGGTGTATGCAACACATTGCATGCATGTAGTATGACTAAATAAAATGATGCGAAGAGTATTATACACAAAGAAAGTGGAACAAGTCTGGGATAAAGCAACTGCACGACAGGAAAAATGAGAAAGAACCATTGCTTCTCACCCCTTGGATGCTAAAGAGGTCTTGCTAGCATTTAAGGGGTTAAATAGCGTCACTAGAACGGATGGGAATTTGGGGGACTTTTAGTTGTCTCCTGTGGTGCATCTGGCTTGTTTCACAATTGCACCTCTTCAGTTTCAAACACATGAGCAAAATATGTTTAGCGCTTTCAGTGCCAGAGGGGTGTGCAACGCATTACGGATCAATGGGATTAAGTTACGTAAGTAAAATGCCAAAAAAAAAAAAAAATCCTTACCCCTCCAGACCTGTTCATAATGCATGTTGCACATCCTAACTGGTCACGTTATCAAATGAACCATAAAACATGCAAGGTGGATGGGCTCTGCAAGTGGAGAGGTTTATTTGACACTCTTTCTCTTGTGTAACTAAGAGAAATGTCGGACCTTTTAGCTTTTAAGTGGGCTGATGGAATATTTTAATGCATAATTAAACATTTTGTGGTAAACAGAAGAGACTTTTATACTCTGCATCTATACCATTACAAAAGAAAACTTTGGAGAGGGGAGATTATTTGAGCTGCTTTTATTATGAAACATTACTATCCCTTTAAAGGGAAACAATACCCTAAATATAACTGGCTCTTAACCCTTTGTATGCTGGTGGGGTACATAAAGTATTGACTTGCAATGCCTTATGTACCCCTCCGACATTCAAATGGTTAATTTGTATAACATACTTTGGTGTCCTTCATACAGAAGCCAGATATATCTATCACTATTTTTATTGCATTGCATCTGCTGTTGCCTATATATCAGTGGTTCTCAACTCCAGTCCTCAGGACCCACTAACAGGCCAGGATTTGATGATTTCCTTGTTAGAGCACAGGTGAGTTAATCAATGTGAATGAGCCTCTGATTACCACGCCTGTGCTCTAGCAGAAAAATCCCTAAGTCCTGGCCTGTTAGTGGGTCCTGAGGACAGGAGTTGATAAACACTGCTATATATAGTGCTTTCTATTAAATACAGTCTTTATTTCACACATTCTCATAACAAACAAAACAATGGGCTTCAATAGCCCTAAATGCCTCTTGAGGGTCACTTGTCTGTTTCAGGACGTAAATTGAAATGACTAGCAATAGATTACAACAGAGATCAGATTTAGAATTTGAACTACATAGATATACCTGACTGCTGTGTTGAGGACATATAACTAAGTAAATCATTAAGTTACTCAAATAAGAGCCACTTAGGGTTCAGTTCTTCTTTACCCCTTAAGCACCAGAGAAGAGTGCAGGGCATTACTTCTCATGCCCCCCCGGTCCTTAAGGGGTTCATCTTACATATCACACCAGCACAATTTCTCCATGGGCTGTATTTTCAACTATAGGGGAAACTAAACATTTTTAGTTCTCCCCATAGTGCAGTTGGTTAGCCCCAGAACACTTCCATTTTTCTTTTGAACATACAGCCCTTAATAAATGTATTGTATAGGTTCGTTAATTAATTGAAATGGCCAAATCAATAGAAAATCTATAACTGTTTAGTTCACCAAACATAGGATTTAATTGACTCTAGTCAAGTCTGCTTGGGTGAATGAGAATGCGGGACGAGATGGGAATCAAACATTAACCCCTTGAGTGCCAGAGGGGTGTGCAACGCATTGCTCTGCAATGCGTTGCACACCTCTCTGGCACTCAAAGGGTTAAGTATTTGGTAAATGCTCTATACAAGTATGGACAGTATAGTACTAAAATAAGGCAAGACCATGTGCTTTGTGCTTGCTTTTTATTTACAGTTAATATAGCCGTCAATTGTACTTATCTTCTGTAATAGAATGTGCATGATTGTTTAGTACAGCGGTTCTCAACCTTTGTAGTGCCGCGACCCGTTGATAAAATTTCACAAGTTGTGGAGACCCCTAACAGTAAAATTATTTTCGTTGCTCCTTCATCACTATAATTTTGCTACTGTTATGAATCGAAATATAAATATCTGATGGTTTTAGGCAACCCCTGGCAAATCGTCATTCGACCCCCAAAGGGGTCCTGACCCACAGGTTGAGAACCACTGTCTTAGTAGATAGTCTTTTATAACATGAAAGGTGCCTTGCCAAATACTGTGTTTTGAATGAATCTGAAATGTTTAGAGAGTTGGTTGGTTAATTAATGTCTGTCTTCAGTTGTTTCTTGTCTTTAATTCTCCCCCTATAATTTATTCTCTCAGGGGCATGGAGTAGTGTTTTGTAACACATTGAATGAAAACTATCTTCTGTAGTTCATTGACTATTTGAATATTAATACCTTAATTAATAGTATTTGTGGATGGTACAGTTTTAACTAAACTGCTATGTGACGTGAGTTATACAGACAAAAACACTAGATCACAAATTCAAGATTTCTACTTGTCAAATTATATTATTGCATACTATAAATAATATATTACATGTCAATCTAATGGTTTTGAAACTAAAGAGAAATCATTCCTACAGATGCAGGAATTACATTTGCATAATATGACATGATTATATCACAAATGACAGCAATGTGCCATATTTAGTGGCTTTGCTGCAGTGTTTTCTACCAATTGATTTAGTGAGAGAATGTACAAATCTACCAGTGTATCTTATTTTCTCTGCCTGTGTCTCAAAAGGTTAGTAATGCTTAATAAGGGAAAACTATATATTGTTGGGTTTATACTGCTGAGTAAAACAAAAGTTTTCCCTGAGTTGAGAGATGTTTTAGTCAAAAGTTATTGCAGCTCTTACTTGCATTTTGTTTGGGTGCAGTACCTTTATGGCCTGAAACTTTATGATGGCGCTGTTGCTACAGCAGTCATTAGATATTTATGACCACAAACCTACATAGGATGCTATAGCAACAGCACCACTATATAATTTCAGGCCATGGAGGTACTGCATCCAAAAGTGCTATATATTTTTAAAGCGGCAAATATAGTTTTTTATACCTTTATTGGCTAACTAAGCAGATTTGAAATGCAAGCTTTCAAGACCGTAGGTCTCTTCCTCAAGCATGTTATACAGATAAATATGAAAACAACTCTTAAATACAAGTACACATTGCATTGTTTAGAATGGAAATCAGATAAGAGAACTCATCCCAGATCCAGATACTTTGATCACTCAGTGGTAAATTGCAGTCTTCCTCTGAGGCTTTAGATGTATTTACGATGCCCGTGGGTCTGTTGGAAAGGTTAATCCACTAAGTGATAATATGACAAGAATTCTCTGTCCTTATTCAAGCCATTATGAATAGCATTAAACTTTAACTTAACCTCCCATACTTTTCTGTCTCTGAGTGCGGAACAGTCCCATCAATACAGTTAACTTAATGTCCCTGACACTGTGTCCATTTTGACAAAAATATTCTCCCACTGGTGTCTCTGTCTTTTTGTTGTTAACACTGGATCTGTGGGAATTAAACCTTTTATGCAGTGGCTGTCCAGTTTCACCCACATAAAGAGCTGTTTGGCATTTTGCACACATGATAAGGTATATTACATTGGATGATTTGCAGGTGAAGGTATCATTGATCTTATAGTGTAACTGGGTGTTTGGAATTGGTATCTTGCCCGTGATGTAAATCTGTGCACAGGATTAACCTTTCCAACAGACCCAAGGGGATTGTAAATTCCTCTAAAGCCTCAGAGGAAGAGTGCAATTTACCACTGACTGATCAAAGTATCTGGATCTGGCTTGAGTTCTCGTATCTGATTTCCATTCTAAACAACTCAATGTGTACTTGTATTTAAGAGAGATGTTTTCATATGTATCTGTATAACATGCCTGAGGATGAGACCTAAGGTCTTGAAAGCTTGCATTTTAAATCTGCTTAGTTAGCCAGTAAAGGTATCAAAAATTATATTTACTGCCTGTATTTCTACGGCTAACACTGTACCAACTCTCATCATATATTTTTAGTAAATCATCTCCCAGCAGAAGGATCACTCTTATTTTCCTCAGCATTGCTATCCCTTAAAAAAACATAAGTTTGTGCCAATGGGCAAGTGGGACCAATTTAGTACCCACTAGTGCCCACACTCCTCCCATTAAGGCTTTACTATGAGCAAGCCCTGAAAGTCTCTCTATGTCCAGAAAAAAAGAAGAATTTACATGCCAGTTTCCTCTGTGTTGTTAGTAAATATGTAGAAAAAAATACCCACAGACTCCCTCACTGCACTCCACATGGTGAAAGTGGCATAAAGAGGATAATTGTGGTATAACTAGCTTAGTACATAGGTGTTAGGCAGGCACAGCACACAAAATTGGTTCCTGCACAAACTGTAAAGCAGAATCATTCCCCCTGGTATCGTATATACCACTATTGCGCATGGGTCTGTTATTATCAGTTTATCATATTTTTAATATTCGCTTTCACTTAACTAACAAGATAATGAACGTAAAGGAGCAATTAAACCGGATTTGTATTGATGCAGCAGTTATACATTTTTCATGACTCAGTGAGGCTGATGCACTAAGAACAACATGGCGCTTATGCACTAAGATGGCAACAGCAATAGGCTCCTTTGAACAACATAAGATTGGAGATTTTATCACGCTGTAGGTGTTATCTCCTCTTTAGGAGGTTTCAAGACAACTTAGGTCTCTTCTTCAGGCATAATAAGAATGAAGACTGAATACACAATATATGACAGGGTAAATACTCACTCAAATTATTTTAAAGAGATAGTAATGTTTCATAATAAAAACAGCCCTAATTAATCATCATAGTATTTGGGCCTTGGGGAGTGATATTTCAATTCTGTCAGAGTTGTAGTTCAAGAGTAATCGAATGATAAAGTGTCCCCTTCCCACCCCTTTTACTGATGTAACACTCGTCACCTCAGAGCAGCACGGAGGTGCCCAGGTAGACTGCAGAGACGGACAATCTTCAATTAAAATAAGGGAAAAAGCTGAAAAACCTGTAAAGGGGGCACGGTTTTCATTGTTCTCGCAGTAAGAAGTTTGCTCCTTGCTGTTATCTATCTGGTCAAGCAACCAGATTCCACATCTGAGGTAAGCAGTGTTACACTAGGTAAAAGGGGTGGGATGAGGATACTTTATCATTCAATTACTCTTGAACTACAACTGTGACAGTACTGAAATAAAACTCTCTATGGTTCAAATACTATGAAGATTAATTGGAGCTGCTGTTTTGTGAAACATTACTATGCCTTTAACATTTAAATTTCACTGACAGTGAATATTCTTATCAGTATTGTCTAAAATTCATTCCCCAGTAGAGTTTCTTAGTAATAGACTAGAAAATATAACCAAGTTTTATTACCTTTTTAATGCCCTAGTGAAATTTATTTTTTAGCCTGAGATGGTTGTCTATAGAATATATGGGATAACCCTCCAGAGTGGTGCACAAACCAATCCTTGAATGCTAGAGAGGTATCCAACACATTTCCATGTACTGAGACCTCTCTAGCATTTGAATGTTTATTTTTTCGTCTTACTACTTGAAGAGCCCCTTACTCTGAGATAGTAGGACTTTCTACAGAAGTGTAAAGCATTCTCCCTTGACACTGAAGACTATACAAATTTGCTGTTCAACACAAATGCCTTGAATTTTAATTTTAGCAAAATCAATCATAATAATAGCCTCATGAAAATATTACTGTGCTTTATAAGTTACTAAGCAACAGCCTACTAATGCATGTAAAATTAGAAGAGATGAAAATGAAATTAGATTAATATTATATTTTCGCATATAACAGAGTTAAAATTAAGACTGATAAATATATATATATTTTTTTTAATTTATTTTTATCTTCCTTATCCATTGAACAACTTCCCTGCTTTCTCTGTTATGGGGTAAACCCATGTTTCTTGCAGGAAAACTTGGACCTAAAGTTGCACACCTAAAGGGAGAGTAATGTATCAGATAAAGTAGTATACATTATAATTTTAAATAATTCACTGTACCATTTTCAATGTCCCTGTCATTGTATTCTCCTGGAAATTTGAGTCGAATGTTTTCCCCTCTCACCCCTTTTTACTATGTCACTCATAGATCCCTCAGATCTGAAAGCCAGTCTGGACGGATTACAAAGAGGGACAATATTGTGTCAGCATAAGGAAAACCCTGCTCCCCTCCATCAAGGGGGGGCAGTGATTTCCTTATATAGACACAAACAACATTGTCCCTGTTTGTGATCCGTATGGTAAAGTGGCCGGCTTTCGGATCTGAGGGAACTATGAGTGACGTAGGGAAAAGGGGCAAGAGCGGAAAACTTCAAATCAAATTGCAAGGAGAAAAGAACGATAAGGACATTGAAAATGGTATGGTTCATTATGTAAAATTATATTGAACTATCAAATATTACTTTATCTGTTGGCATTACTATCCCTTAAAGGTTCTAGAAGCAATGAACAGCCTTGCATGCAGGCAGCTGAAGCAAAAGAAACGTAGAGTTAGTGAGGAAGATTTAGTAAGTGCTTAAATGAATAATGCTCTATTATTAACCCCTTAATGACCAGCTGCAGCAGTGCGCAGTGCACTGGGCTTTTTTTTTTTTTTTTTTTTGGCCCAATGGATTCAGGGGTCCCCTAGCGGTGTGCAGCCACAAAAAATGCTTATTGTGGTCTGCTTTGAGCTGAAATCATTTTGAATGAAGTATCATTCCACAGTGGGTGTAGCATTGCTTTAATTAGCTCTACAATATATTTTGTTTTCTTCCAGAGAAATTACTATTTTAACTCTTTGAGTGCCAGAGGGGTATCCAACACATTGCGTTGCAATGCATTGGATACCTCTTGGCACTTAAAAGGTTGAGAGGGCATCCAGAAGAATGACAACATACTTTAATGGTCAGGAGGAAGCAGTGATATTATTCTAGGGCAGTGGTTCTCAATCTTTTTTTGTTCAGGGCACCCCTAACACATAATCTAGAACATTCGGGGCACCCCTAACATATTTAAGGTACTTTATCAAGGGCATTATTAAGGGTACAATACATAAATATACAGTTATGATTAGGTCTTACAATCATAGTAGCAAAACTAAACATATTCTGTAGAACAATTTCTATTAATCTTTATTTAAAAGTCCATTTTTGTTAGTCTTCATAAAAAATGTGGGGCATCCTAAGATGAGGTCCGTGGCACACCAAAGTGCACGACACCCTAGTTGAGAATCACTGGTCAAGAGAATAAAGCAACTCAAGGAGATTTTTCAGACAGGCATTGCTTGCATAACTATATAGTGCAAGGTTACCACATGGTCTTTTTAATATACATTATAATTAGAGGATTTCTGCCATTTTACCTTATTGTGGGCAGACAATCTTAATGGCCATTATGAATCAATTGTGCTATTCTGCAATTCTGCTCTTTAATAATTATCTGATACCTTGGGAACGATGCACTAAGGTGTGATAAAGGTAAGATAAAATCCAATGTCATCATAAATTCTCAAATTATTCTATGGAACAATAAGATCTCTCCAGTTTTATATATTTTAGTGCATAGTCTCCATAGAATAACCTAGGCATTTGAGAGTTAATAACACTGTAGAGTTTATCTCCTCTTTACCAAACCTTAGTGCCTCTCCCCCCAGGCGAACATGATTCTTTGCTGCCAGACACCAGGAATATAAAGGAGAGAAACTATCCAGTGAGATAAACATTCCAGTCCTATGTTATTTTATGGAACTACTTTTTCAGGTTGATGGCATGTTAGTGCATAGGTTTCACAGAATGACATAGGAACTTGGTGGTGTTTTCTTACTGGGTAGTTTCTCTAACATTCATCTCACCTTCTCGAACCCTCCTCACCATCACTGAAATGCTGCTTACCTCATTAGACACTCAGGGACCGGTTTCCCAATAGGTAAAGTAGGCAGCTACCTAGAGCTCCAAATTTTGAGGGGCACCCAGCTACATTCTGAATTGTGAGTGTGGCCAGCGCAATATCGATGTCCCTGCCCCAGGATATTATTTAATCCCCTGTTTGCTATAGAGATGTCCAACGAATTGCGGAGCAAAGGGGTTAAAGCTTTCGGTTTTTTTTGTTCTTGCTTGTTATGTGTGCTTTCTGTGCCAGGAAGTAATGGATTGGACAAGGGGCAGGGTCATATGATGACTGGGGGTGTGTCCATGGGTGGAGCTAAAGGTGCCTAGAGTGTCTTGCCTAGGGGCACCTGGGATGTAAATCCAACCCTGCAGCCACTTCCTCCACTGCTGTACTATGGAAAGCTATGCTTTCCCCACACCCGCAGACCTGATAACAGACGGGGGGTACACAATTCCTTCCTCACCCACCCTATCAAGACCTCACAGTTCACACAAAACCCTTTCCTCCTGAACCGACCAGCTACATGTCTGGAGTCTGGACAGTTTCACTGAAAACATCTCTATCTCCCACCCACTGACCCACAGTTCAGGTGGAACGAGGCACTTACAACCCATAGCACTTTCTCTTTCTGTTTCTCAACCTACATTCCTCTAGATTGCAAGATCACATGAGCAGGGCCCTCTGATTCTTTTATTTTCAATGTTCTGTTTCTACTGTTTTAAGTCTTTGTGTGTCTATTCCTTATTGAACAGCACTACAGAATAAGTTGGTGCTCTATAAATAAATGATGATGGTAATCTCAGCATAAAGCACCTGTCAGTTGGACCTCAAGCTCCTCCCACTGATTTCTTCTTGGGAAGGATGGTTTTGGGGCCCAGGGGCTATTCACTTGGGTGAGATAAAGTTGTGAGAAAATCTCCAGTTCATATGTCATTCTACTGAGCCTCTTTTTCAAGTTGGAGGAACCTTAGTCCATAGGTTTCATAGAATAACATGGGAATTAGAGAGTTTTAATCTTACCTTTATCTGATGTTTATCTGGAGTTCAGAAACAAAGATATCCAGTACTATATAAATATTAATTACTAGTTGAACAGCCCGTGTACACGGGCCACAGAGCCAGGCAGCAACAGCCACGGTGCAGTCATGCGCAGAGAGGACTACGATCTGAATTCAGCACCCCGCTCCGTTATCAGCTGTGGCGCGGGCAGTCTGTACTGTGCATGACTGCAGCGCACGCAGCCTTCTGTACTGCGCATGACAGCTTCTGACAAACATACATTAGCAAATTATTATATAGGATGTGGAACAAATCCACTTAGAATTGATTAATAGTGGCCACTTTATGCACAGCTTAAGGTGAGTGTGGGGTTATTATTAGGAAATGTTAGTGTAACCTCTGCTCAGTCTCCAACTTCTCTAATATCCCCTTTCCCCTCTCTGACAACCACCTCTTCACCAGTAACCTCATAATACCACGCAAACCCATCCCCCCCGCCGTGATCAAGAGCATGCGGAGAAATCTGCATACTCTTGACCCGCAACAATTTTCAACATCCCTGCAACCTCTTCTCAACCCTATCCTCACACTTGCTAGAACAAACTACTGCTCTCTACAACAACACCCTCACAACAGCCCTTGACACAGCTGCACCTGCAACTCCCCGCCACCCACACACAACCCCACTACAACCCTGGTACACAAGACAAATGCTATACCTCCAAAGGTGCTCACGCACTGCCGAAAGTCACTGGAGGAAATCGCGATCCACAGCTGACTTCATACACTACAAATTTATTCTCCGTTCATATAGCTCTGCCCTCTCCTTGGCCAAACAGTCATACTTTTCCTCTAATCTTTCCACTAACCCAAAACGCCTCTTTTCAGCCTTCAGCTCTCTTCTACAACCACCAACATAAACACCTTCCACGAACTTCTCTGCACAAGATCTTGTCACCCACTTCAAGGACAAGATCGAATCTATCAGACATGACATTCCATCACTGCCACCCCCACCCAGCCAGCCTAGCCCTGTCACCTCTCCCGTATACACACTAAGCTCTTTCTCACCTGTCACTGAGGATTAAGTTTCCCTTCTCCTCACTCACTCAAACATAACCACATGCCCTCTCAACCCCATCCCGTCTCAACTCACTCAAGAACTTTCCCCTCTACTAACTCCAATACTTACTCACTTATTCAACCTCTGTCTGTTAACCGGCACTTTTCCATCCTCTTTCAAACATGCACTCATCACACCCATCCTAACAAAACCCTCCCTGGACCCAAACTCACTGTCAAATTACCTGTCAATTTTTCTACTCCTGTTCACCTCCAAGCTCCTTGAGTGTCTCGCATTTAACCGTCTCACTAAATTCCTCTGCTCCCATTCCCTGCTAGATCCCTTGCAATCTGGATTCCACCCTCATCACTCCACTGAGACTGCCCTCACCAAAGTGGCCAATAATTTGCTCTCTGCCACGTCAAAAGACAACTACTCCATACATTATTCTCTTGGACCTATCAGCCACCTTTGACACAGTAGATCACACACTCCTCCTCTAAGCCCTCCACTCCTCGGGTCTCTGTGACACTGCACTCTTCTGATTTTCATCTTATCTCTGCAACCGCTCCTTCAGTGTTTCCTACTCCAGCTCCAATTCTCCACCCCTCCCAATGTCTGTTGGAGTGCCTCAAGGATCAGTGTTGGGACCCTTGTTCTTCTCAATCTACACTGCATCCCTTGGAAAACTAATAAACTCCTTTGGGTTTCACCATTATCTCTATGCTGATGATACTCAAATATATCTTTCCTCCCCTGACCTCTCCCCTTTCCTCCTGTCCAGAGTATCTGACTGTCTGTCTGCTGTGTCTTCCTGGATGTCCTCCCATCAACTCAAACTTAACCGTGGCAAAACTGAACTATCTTCCCGCCCTCCACAACCAGCCTCAATCTAGATATTATACTCACCATTAACAATGCTACCATCACACCAACCTCTACAGCTTGCTGCCTGGGGGTCACATTTGACTCTGCCCTATCCTTCATTCCTCACATCCAGTCAATCTCCAAATCATGCCGCCTCCACCTCCGCAACATCTCTAGAATCCAACCCTTTTTCACACAAAACACTACCAAAATTCTAATCCAAACACTCATCATGTCCCTTCTTGACTACTGTAACTCATTACTAATTGGCCTTCCTCTCACCCGACTAACCCCACTACAGTCCATAATGAACTCTGCTGCAAGACTAATCTACCTCACTCATTGTTTCTCTGACACCAAACCCCTCTGTCAGTCCCTACACTGGCTCCCATCAGCATACAGAATTAAATTCAAAATTCTGAGGCTAACTTATAAAGCCCTCACTAACACCGCACCACCCTATATTTCATCTCTCATTTGCAAATACACTCCCTCTCGCCATCTTTGCTCTGCACACAACCTTCTGCTCTTCACAGCTCTTATCTCATCCTCCCAGTCCCACCTACAGGACTTCTCCCACGCTGTACCTCAATTCTGGAACTCCCCCATCCCAATCAGACTCTCACCCAGCCTTCAAATCTTCAGACACTCCCTGAAAACTCACCTCTCCAGGGAAGCCTATCAACTATATCCATAAAATTTCACCAAGAATCACCCCTTGCCTGGAACACTGTTCTCAACAGCACTTCTCACTCCCACCCACTGACTGGCAGTTCATGTGACAGGAGGCACTTACACCCAATAGCACTTACTCTTTCTGTGTCAAACCTATCTTCCTCTAGACTGTAAGCTCTCACGAGCAGGGCCCTCTGTTCTCCACAGTTGATTGTACTATTTAATACCTCTGTATGTCTATTCCTAATTGTAAAGCTCTGTGAAATTAGTTGCCACTATATACATAAATAATAATAATAATAATAATAATGTACTTTTAAAGGTACTTTTTTTTAAATAAAATGATACTGGGGAACCAATTCCTGACACCTTAATGTTAGTTTTGGATATATTACCATTTATGCATTTTCTTGGGCCTGTAAATTCAGCTGGTTTCCTCTCCCTTCTTCTTTCTTCCTATAAGCATGTCATTGATGATCATAAGTCATCATCACTGATGGAAATTTGAAGGAACAGTATGAGCCAAGAGGGCTGGATGGAATTTGGTCAACTGGCATTACCAAAGCTGAAGAAACAGAAACCAGTCTTTCTTCATTGCCATAGCAACAACAGAATCTTGTTAAATGTTTTTTAATATCTCATATGAATAATAGACGTGAGGACAAAAATGAAGACACAGACCTAATTTATTTCTTCCTCTTATGATACCCTCCTTGCCTCTGTTTTATCCTAGGAGGCAATGTTGTATGACACATGCACAATTGTGAGCAAGTAAATAAAAAAGGCAGATTTCTGACCTGACTGACACAGCTGGCCTGACTGAGTGTGCTGACAGCTCGCATGTAGCTCTGGTTCCGAGAACGAAACTTAGGAGAGTTGTAGTTCCCTGATGGGTCCAGGACATGACCAGCAGGCATCTCACTTGCAGCTTGTAAGTAACTCTGGCTACAAAAGAAAACAGTACAGGAAAATTCTTGGTGAACACGTTGCAGTTTATGCAGAAGAGTCAATTTTGTCCTCTCTGTTTCCTCCATCAACCTCAGAAGCAAACACCAATTATTTATGCTGTGAAAACTCATTCATGTGCTAGGTTTGCAAAACAGTCAGGCCAGCAATTTTCAGTTTTATTGTTTAAGAAAGCAAAAACAGGAAGATAAATTGCCTGCAACATATATGGAAAAAAACAATGTGAGCTTGTTGTGTAGAACTGCAAATACTTAAAAATATGACCTGACAACTATATTTTGAATGCAAATGGAATTTAATTTAGCAAACAGTTTATTTTTCCTTTTGTGTTTAGTTTACTCTAAATGTATTAACTTGTTTGACTTTCAAAGATCAACAATCACACCAACTGAATACCAAATATAGCTGTGCTTGCCATTCTTCATTCTGCAGTCAAAATTATTTTTTACTGCAAACATAACAGTCTATTTAATGTCATCAGCACTAGTCGCATCTGTAATGTATTGTAATACCCAAGAAATTAAGCATCTATGTGTATGTTATGTTTCCAACATCGAAATGCAGCAATAATAATTTATTTCCTAAAGTAGAAGTAACACTTTATAATGACTTAGATGGTTTTGCAAGAGCTTTTAAAATCACATACAGTTTATTTTAGCAATGTTTTATTTATAAGATAAATAGATTTATTTATTTGTCAGTATATGCAAATTAGGCAGTATTGGCTGGCATAGCCTGGTGTGTCAGATACTAAAATTCTACTCTCCCTCCCAAATACCATTTCTTTCCAGGAAGTACTGGCTAATTTTCAAAAACTGACAAATAAATATAGCAGAAGTCTCTTAAACTATAGTTTTAAATAAAGAATGGCTAACATAAATAGGTTATTTTGAAAGATCTTTCCTAATCAACAAAGTCATGATAAAGTGTTAGATACACTTTGAACCCCTTGGATACATGAAAGTTTTGTGGTTTCTCTAGCATCTGGGTGATTAACCCCTTTGGTTCTTGTGAAATATGGAGATGACTATTATTTAAGGTGTTAAAGGGCATCCTACTTTACTAAATATGCTCCTATGGGAACAGATAGCAAACAGTCCATACAGTTCCTCCTCCGTATGGGGGTAATATGTGGGATGGCTGGAGACTGATTAAAAAAAAAGATATATATATCCAATGGTCTATAATAACAGCTGTAGTTGTGACTGATCTGAAAGACTTCAGAAAACATCAGTGATAGCACTGAGATAACTTTTCCAGTGATATCACTTCTCCAGTTCCTATATTATTCTAACGAGCCTATGCACCAATATCTCCAAAGATCTCCAACATTGGAGATCTTAGTGCATCGGCTCCATAGAATAACATAGGAACTGGAGAAGTGATATAACTGAAGAAGTTACCTCTGTTTTGTCATCTCTTTATCACTCCTTAGTGCATAACCCCCCTAGAGAAGTCATCTCTGATTTATCACCTCTGTATCACACCTTCCTGCATCTCCCCCCAAGGGTAACTTTTCTGACTTTTATTCAATTTTCCAGCTGAATAACTATGGCTTCCAAAGTGGGCCTGCCCCTGGTAACTTCATCTTGCCACCCATGAACTATATTGAATAGCACACAGAGAGAACCACTTGCACTAAGATCTCCAAAGTTGGAGAAATCTTAATGCATTGGCTCCATAGAATAACATATAACTTGGAGAAGTGATTTCACTGGAGTGGTTATCTCCACTGTATCATGCCTAAGTGCATGAAGCATTGCTATGTGAATTTATATAGTGTAGGAGACAATAAATATCACATCAGCTACAAGTGTTGTGGTTCTCTCTATGCTATAAGTGTTTTGAGAGCACCATCTCAACTGGAAGAGGGTGAGAGACACTACAGTACTTGCATGAACTATACTGAGGCAAGAGCAATAAATTAATGGTTAACAGTGAATTTATGACCTGCACACAATAGATGGCTTACTGATTGCACTATATTTTTGAGCGTGCTCTGACGTTACCACACACATACACACACACACACACACACACACACACACACACACACACACACACACACACATATATCAGTGAGCCATATGTACTAATGCAGGGCAAGACATCTGCACCACAGGTAACAAATAGAAATGTCCATTGATTTAAATGTGTCTTTTTGTCCCATGAATGCTAAAGAGCAATGCCTTGGAGACCTCTCTCTCGTTTTAGGGGTTAAAAGTCCTATTTAATAAATGGAAATTTTGGACATTTTTATTTGCCCCTTAGGGCACAGCTAATATATCCTTGTATTGCTCCACTTTTGATTTTGTGCATATGATACAGTGAGTATATTAATGGAAATCACCACTTTTGACTTTGTGCATATGATACAGTGAGTATATTAATGGAAATCATCTCTCTGCAGAGAGTACAAAAATGAGCAGGATACCAACAGTGCTGTTCTATTCACCCTGTAGCTTGATACATTTCTGTGTTAGAGACAATATATGGTACTTCCGTGTACCAAGTAGTCTTTGTTTTAGAAGAGGCAGTTATTAAGTACTTTTCTATTTATTCTCTCTGACCCGGATTTGAATTCACAGCTATACTTTGATAGGCTCACAAAATCAAATAACTATCAGAATACAACTGTAAATTTTAATTGGTGTTAGACAGGTGTCATCTGTTAAATTAAGCTTCTTCAGTTAATAAAAGATAAAAATAGTCAGGTACCGGACCATTTACACAAATGAGTACAAGAATTATTATTTGGCATGTTAGACAGTTTATCTCCACCCATTTCCCTTTCACTATATTTCACAAATACCTTTGATTATATATAAATGAACTAGTGTATTTCCCTGGCTAATATAAGCTAGCAAGGAAAATGTCAATGAAATCAGTAAATTCTTATTTCTGCCTGGGTTTACACATTTATCATATGTATATCTGTGCCCAATTAACAACAGTGTATGATAGCCAGGACCGAGTGTACAGAAACTGCCTAAATCTGTAGTGTATCGATAAATGATTGAGTACAACTTTATTTATAAAAATAAACAAAAGGCTAAACAAACGTAAATTAATGCTTTTCTTTGCAAATGTGTATGGTATGAACATGTGGTTATAATAAATTCATACCATAGATTAATAAGGAATACACAAATAATTCTTTATATATTTTGAAAGCTGCCTAGGTAGGCAAGAGGCTTTAGACATATTAAATAAAATATTTATTTTTTGAATGAAACTCAAATCAATGCAAAGGAATACATTTTTAATTAAATTAATCACTTGGATGTTAGAGTGGTCTCCAATGCATTGAAAAGCAAAGTGTTGGAGAAACATCTGTAGAATCCAAGGGGTTAAAAGTAATAGTCATGTGTGTGTAAAACCACATTTGCAGTAGAAACACTACTAGAAACACACTGCTTCCTAGAACAGTTCTCAACCTGTTTTCCCCTGAAATTCTGACCAGTGACAAAAGACAGAGAATACTGATCACTGATTGGTGTATCTCAATGCACCACCTCTGCGTGACCCTCTCCATATGTGCTGCAGGTTTAACATAGACCTGAAATGGTCAGGAATTATCTGGGTGATTGGCAAAAGGAGGTTGGAAATTAGGAAATCAAGAGTCCGTGAGGATTTGTAGATGTAACCATAATTACATAACTTGTTTCTAAACAACATTGCTGATCACATCAAACTCCTAAACACCCATATTTTCTTCTATTGCCCTAAGGGGTATCCGTTGAATACCTCTCTGGTGCTCAAAGGGTTAAGGTAGGTGCAGTAAACATAATCAGTCTGCAGGGATGGGCAAAAGGGGGCACATAACTGCTGACATAGACTTTAGAACATACCCTGATTATGTCTATTCCCCCCCCACCGGAAAATTATCTGTGGACGCCCATGTTTCTACCTAGGATTTTCGCGCATAACCTTATTAGCATACCTCCCCATTGTGCATACTTTTAATTGAGGATGGAAATATCCATGCTCACTAAATCGTTTTGAAGGACCATTAAAATGATTCTGCCTAATGCCTGCTCTTTTCAGGAAAACCTGTATATAATGGAGAAGGGGATTTGATCTGCCATCCTTGGATGGAAATGGAGATTCTAAATGGATCTTATTCCAGAAAACCATAATCACTCTTTTTATTAAATCATAAGTACAAAAGACACAAAACGAACAATTTCTAGAGCAACAGACAGTGAATTCTGTAAGAATAAATTATTCAGCAGTGTTATATAAGATGCTTCTGCTTTTGCCTTTTATCCTGCCTTAATCTGATGCATAAAGTAAACCAGGAACCTTAAGAAATGGCTTAAAGAGATTCTGCCCTTGAACTTAGAATCGATGGAGGTTGAACATCATTACAGAATACTAAGTACAATTGTAAACATTGGCCCATATCTATAAAAACAAACTGGAGTTATTCTGGATTTAACCAACTGCACCATAGGGGATAAATAAAAATGCTTAACCTCTCATGAATAGAGCTTTTAACCCCTTGAATGCTAGAGAGGTCTGTAATGCCTTGCAATGTATTAATCACCCCCTCTGGACCTCAAGGGGTGAAATAGTTGATGTGAGAAATGATTGGTGCTTTTAGTATGTATCAGAAAGGGGTCTATCTAATTTATATTTATGTAGAACTATAAGTACTTTGTGAGGGATTGAAAATAACTGATGAAGGTGGGTGGAGTCAAAAGATTGCCCATATGCAATAGGTAGATATGACTGACAATACAGTGAGGTTGGCAACAGTGACAGTTTTGGTGAGGATTAGTGATGGATGAAATGTGAATTTTCCTCTTGAAGTAATTTACACAGAATGGAGAGATGTTTACCCTTTCTTTGGAAAATTTGCACAGGTAAGAACATGTGAAGGTTGAGTCCACCACACACACACATAAGTCAACACACTCGTGCCCAAACATGCTCATTCACCTAAGATGCCTGGAGGAAGATGTCAGTGGAAAGAACCTTCTCACTGGAATTCTCAAAGAAGGAAGAAAGTCCTATTTTCCACTATTTTCTTCCTGACGGCAAACATTTTTGCCAATTTCTAGTTAGAACAGGGAAGTGAAGCAAAGGCACTACAAAACCAAAACTGAAAATAAAACACACATGCAAATAAAAAGATGTAAGAGGTTTTACAAATGTGATGGTACTAGCCTATCAGAGTAAAGTAAGTTCATCTGAGAATGATGGAAGTTGTAGTCCAATAAAATCTGGAGAGCCAAGGGTTGCCACTCCCCCTTCTGATACGCATTGTGAATAAGGTTCAGAATGGATGCACTGTAAGTCTAAGCATGACTATAAAGACCAAGCTCTCAGTGGCAGACATACGTTTATTAACACATTGCGTGCTAGAGAGATCTCCACTGTGTTGCTTTGCAATGCACTGGAGATATATCTAGCATCCAAGAAGTTAAACGATGAGAACCACTGCAATGAAAAATAACTTTCATAATCAATAACATCACCTGAAGTATGGGTTAGTAGCACATTGATAAAGAACTGTGTAAATTAGTTATTTTAACAACATGACAATGGTGGTGGTGGTGGGTTTGGATACTATATGATTCCTGTCTCCTCCAGTTTACTCAGCCATCCTCCTCCATGTCATGCATCTTTTGAAAAAGAGCAGCAGAAGGCATGGATTTTATTGTTACAGAGGAAAACATTGCCCCACTCCTTGAGACATCTACATTAATACTGTCTTATGCTCCTGGGCCCTGCACACTTTTAGGAGTGTGTCAACTGTTGCTCGTCATGGCACCTCTGATGTGCTGCTGGTTTGTCTTCCAATCAGACCTGTGGTTGTGCTTCAGGTGGGATCTCAATGAGAATGTGCACAAATGGGATCCTGCTTACCCCCTGCTCACATGTTTTTTACACATACAAAAGATATAAATGTGTTTAGCTTTTGGATCATGAGTGAAGTATGTTCATAACTAGGTTTCATAGACTGAAGCATTCATGAGGGACTATTACTAATAGAGGAGCTAGATGTTTAAAAAGTACTAGCAGAAGGTGATACACTTTGAACAGCATCAAAGAAACTTATAACTAGAGGATATTGACGACCCATGTTGCTGCTTGCTCAACAATAGTATGTGTTACTAGGTGGGGGTTGGGCTTGGATGAGTTGATGCTGCTGATTATAACATATGATGATTGTGTGTTTTAGGCATGTTTACTTGTTCAGAGTAAGACTTTCCAGTTTCATCTCACAAAGAGTTCATGAACGGATTGATTGAGCCTTTTCCTTTCAGCTAATTTCCTGCATATATCATTATACTTTCACTTTCTACTTTATATGTATCAAAAGAAGAGTACTGTGGACTGAATTATTCTAGATTAACATTATCATCAATAATTAGGTCATAAATCATCAGCATCATCCACTACTTTCATAATCTTCTAGGCTTTCTGGAATGTCAAAAAGTTTCTTTGTAATTTTTACTTTAGGAAGGATTTACAGAACATTCAGTGTTACTTTGCAGATAGGTGTATGTGTTTCTGTCACTGTCAGATCAGTAGATGGTTTAGTTACTAAATCCCCCTCCAATATGGCAACATTAGAATGAGACTCATTGCCATTTTTTTCATTTTCTGAAGTGGTTTAGTACTACTACTGCTGGTGGTCAGATCGTTCATATCACTTTTACAAACATCTTTTAATGCACAAGCTGCAGAAACCTTGGTCACAGTCAGTTTTTGAAGTACCATTTTCCTAACATTTCCATGCACTCCTCAAACTCCTTTCCCCTACACCTAGCACATTTGATGGACATAATGAAAGCAGTGCTGAATTTTAATGTAAAGTGCACAACAGAACTGTTCCTTGAAGTGATGTTTTGCCCATCTCAAAATAACGTATTGCTCTGTCTTCATAGCTGTCATTTTAAATCTCAATCACGGCTCAAGTTAAGATCTCTGCCTGTCTCTGTCAACTATCAGTCAAAAGCCTTATTTTGCTTTTTTTTCTGTCATTGTTACTATCTACAAAGAATTCACATGCACACTCTCTCCCACTGCACACGACTCATTCTCTCCCTCTTTGCTTGTCTATCTTCCTGTACACACAGCTAGTGTCAACATTTTAGAAGCAACTTTTTCTCTCTCTCTTAAGCTGACTACAGTCTTAAAGGGATAGTAATGCTTTGTTTTATCTTTATTTTATTTTGTAGGCTTTAAAAAAACATGAAGAACGATATAAGTCTTATCTCTCAAACCTTTATGGTTTGAGAGATATTCACAAGCAAAGTTTCCCCTCCCGCCCCTTTTACCTAGTGTAAGCCATCTCTTCTCAGATGTGGAATCCAGTCCATAGACCAGACAGATAACAGAAGGGGACATTCTACTTCCTATGAGAACAATGAAAGCCCTGCCCTCCTTGACAAGTTTTTCAGCTTTTTCCCTTATCTTAATTGAAGATTGTCCCTCTCTGCAATCTACCTGGGCACCTACCTTCTGCTCTGGCTGAGCAGTGTTACATCAGTAAAAGAGGCAGGAGGGGGATACTTTGTCATTGAATTACTCTTAAACTACAACTCTGACAGAATTGAAATAACACTCTCTAAAGTCCAAATACTGTGATGATTAATTAGAGCTGCTTTTATTATGAAATAGTGATGAGCGAGCGTGCTCGGCCGATGCTCGGATCGGCTCGAGCATCGCTCTGCTCGGCACATGGCGGTACTCGTCGAGTACCGCCATGTGCTCTCCCGCCATGTTCGGGTGGCGGGGATCTGTGCCGGAAGAGGCACAGATCCGAGGAAGCTCCGCTGGACCACCAGGGACTGGAGGTACGGGGGCATTGCGGAGATGAAGGGGGCATTGCGGAGATGAAGGGGGACATTGTGGAAGAGGGGCATAGACTCTATGCCCCTCTTCCACAATGTCCCCCTTCATCTCCGCTATGCCCGTCTTCCACAATGTGCCCCTTCATCTCCGCTATGCCCCTCTTCCACAATGTGCCCCTTCATCTCCGCTATGCCCCTCTTCCACAATGTCCCCCTTCATCTCCTCTATGGCATAGAGGAGATGAAGGGGGACATTGTGGAAGAGGGGCATAGCGGAGATGAAGGGGCACATTGTGGAAGAGGGGCATAGCGGAGATGAAGGGGCACATTGTGGAAGAGGGGCATAGCGGAGCTGAAGGGGGACATTGCGGAGCTGAAGGGGGCATTCGGAGATGAAGGGGGCATAGCGGAGATGAAGGGGGCATTGACCAGGCACCCTCCCCTCATCAGAGCAGGGGGTGCCTGGTGTTGCCCCATTCATTTCAATGGGGCTCGGGTGCTCGGCCGAGCACTCGAGCCTCAGGGGGTGCTCGGTCAGAGCACCCGAGCACCCGAGCATCGGGGTGCTCGCTCAACACTATTATGAAACATTACTATCCCTTTAAGCAGGAAAATCTTCATGTTCTGACTTGTTAGTAAAAAATAATTGCTGTAGAATGTTATTTCAAGTTTAATTTACAATCACAGTGTGAGCAAACTCTGACATCTTTAAGCAAAGTTTGCTTTCTCTAAGATCAAAATAGATAATAAAACATAATGCTGGACAAGTTGGGGCAAACTTACATATGCAGATAGAGTATATTTTTGAGAGAAAGGGATCTTTTTATGTATCAAGTCAGTCTGGGCCTGCTTAGTTCTTTACATGTCAGATTGGTGTGTGGGTGCCACTATGTTTCATCTGAAACAGACAGGATTTGTATGAACTAGGAGAATATCTGCTTTTTACTCCTGCTACACGGTTGGTGTGACTGTACTCTTGTTTGTAGAATACTTTATCTCTGAAACAAATTGAGCTTAATAAAAAAGATTAAGACAATCACATATCTATCCATGAATCCATTATCTATCTATCTATCTATCTATCTATCTATCTATCTATCTATCTATCTATCTATCATCCAAGGTGTTAAAATACAGAGTGGGTTAATCAGAGCAATGTGCACCAAGCCTTTCAATGGTATCTCCCCTGATAATAATTTGTTTTGTCATAGTCCCACAGCTGAAATATGTTAATACATTTACTGCCACTTTGAATTAGGATCTATACATTTGTACATGGACAAGTAAAATAATTTTTTAAAATTCCGATTTACATTTGTCAGATGGTAGAGTTTATTGGTACAGTTGCAGATCGCTGATAAGTAATTGTCACTGGTACTAAATATAAATAAATAAGCATGGTACTAATGGCAATACTCCAGTTGAAGTAATTATTTATATAAATGCCTACTTTATGCATGACTACCATGATAATGAACCATAATCAGCTTCTTATTCAGTAATAATTGATTGAGGAAGGGGAAGTAACCGAGCTGAGGCAGCTGCAAGATAAAGAATGAGAAATTGGTCTCTTCACAGTAGTTAAAAACACATTTTTCATCAAATTCTAGAGTATGAGGGAAAAAAGGCTTGTCAGAACTGTAGTTTCAGAAGTATTTAATTAAAGAATGTCATTTCAGGGGATTTAACAAGCCAGAATATTTAAGGTTCTAACGTTCATACACAATATTTTTTAAGGTTTTATATTTGGGATTCCCTTGAGTTAGTGTTTATACCTCAGACTCCGATGTCAGTGGTTCTCACACTGTTCTCAGTGACCACTAGCAGACCAGAACTAGAACATTTCCCTGCCTGGGCACAGGTGAGTTAATCATAAGGACTGAACTCCTGAATAACACACCTGTTCACTGAGGATAGGTTTGTGAACCACCATCCAGGGACAGAAAGCAAAGCAATAAATGTAGAATGGGGTATCCTCACTAGAGAAAGATTTAGGAGTACTGATAGACAATAGACTTCACAGCAGTGTGCAGAGTCACTCAGCTGCTGCAAGAACAAATAAGGTACTAGCCTGCATAAAAAGAGGTGTAGATGCAAGGGATGCTAATATTATCCTACCTCTATATAAATCATTGGTTAGGCCTCATATAGAATATGGAGTAAAGTTTTGGGCACCAGTTCTTAAATAAGACATTACTGAAATGGAAAAAAGTGCAGAGAAGTACAATAAAACTGATAAAGGGGTCGGAGGATCTGAGTTATAAGAGAGAGTAGCCAAACTGGGTTTGTTTACATTAGAGAAGAGACTTCTAAGGGGTGATATGACTACCATTTATAAATACATTCAAGGTCAATACAGAGAACAATCCAATGAATTATTTACACAAAGAGCTCCGCTATGAACAAGAGATAATCCACTAGAGGAAAGGTGTTTTCAAGTAAAACAAAGGTAGGGGTTTTTTACAGTAAGAGCAGTAAAGCTATGGCATTATTTGCCTCTGGATGTTGTGCTTGCAGACACTGTAACTGCTTTCAAAAAAAGCAATGGATACCTATCTAGAACAGAACAATATTTAGAATCATGACAGATGGCTTCAATGAAGATAGGTAATTGATCTGGGGAACTATTCGACTGCCATTTCGAGCCGGTAAGGAATTTTTTTACCCACTCTGGGCTTAATTGGAAATGGCTTCAGTGGTCTTTTTTTGCCTTCCCCTGGATCAACAGGGGTGTTTTGGCATGTGCTGGACTTGATGAAATCATGTCTTTTATCAGCCTTGTCAACTATGTTACTATGTTATGTTAGATCATCCAAAGTTACAAGATAGAGGCAGTAAACTTTTTTTTAACATATTCAAAAAGCAGGGGTAACTACCACTTGTGCATGTTTTCCAGCTGGGAGCACAGGTAGATTTATTTGTGGCTCAGTCACTTTAATTTATCTACTTGTACTCATTTTGGAATAACCTGGAAATATGTATTGTTGGTAGTTCTTCTATTGAGAATAATAGTTATTATACACGAAAGACTTAAATACCAATATAGGTCATTACAAATAAGGAATGCCATATCAGTCATACAAAGCATTTAAGAAAATAAGCGCCATACATAGAAAATAAGTATCCTATCAAGGTAACAAATGCACAACAGTGAGGAGAAGAAGCATATTGCATCAAATAATCACTACAAAGTAAACATGTATACTGTAATCAGGTACATTAGCAAAGCTCTTATACATCTCTACATAATACCTACGTAAAATATCTTAACACATGAGCTAGAATAGGAGATCCTAGAGGTACTCAAAGGATACCAAAAACATATCTCCGTAATAGACAGCATTAAGGAAGAGAACAAGCAGAAGGAAGAAAATAGCAAGCGTAGAAGGTGAGACAAGCAGAAGACAATAAAGGAGCATAAGAAGAAACAGATCTTGAAAGTAGAAAGGAAAAAAGATTATACGTGGACAAAGTGCTAAGGCAGAATGCCCCACACCCTGCAGGAATACCACGTAGGAGCCTCAAAAAGGTCATGGGGGGAGGAGTCGAGGACTCATCATAATGTAAACATAAAGTTATGACCCTAATCAGGGTGATTATGAATATATAAAGGAAGCCGTAACTGAATAATAAAGTAGCCAGAACAGTAGTAACTAATATAATATAATAAGGAACCCTTAAGCATTTATCTGAGGAGAGAGGCTGAACATACAAAATAAACAATAGAAACATTCCCCAAGTAGGCAGGGCAGTATAAAAATACTTAGTAGCTTTACTGTCCAATAAAACAAACCACCATAAATGTCCCAAAGCAGTTCCACACGTCATAGCAAATGGTAGTGAAGCATGGCTAGTCCCCCAGGTCCTAGGGGGACCGCACTTATGATCATGGGACAGGCAGTCTTTCCCGATGTGTGCCGAGCCATCCCAGGGGGATTGCATTAACCAAGGTCCTCTACAGAGAGATTTACAGTTCACAGGAATGGAGAGTTAACAAAGCGGAATGAGCAGGTAGGTCATCTAGACAAGCATCCAACAGTCCCACCATTGAAGCAAGATACATATTGTAGTGTCCACCCGATGAGGTACAACAGAAGTGCCACAAAGGAAAATTCTGAGGGGGTTCCATCTCAGACAGATCAGTAATTCCTGGGTCCCACGAGTAGGTCTCCCAGCCAGACAATTCACAAGCCACAATGGTAAACAAGGGGAGCTGGCCTCCCGATATCCCCCCACTGACACCCAAGACCAATTTTGTGTTGAACTTCAGAATTTGCTTAGTGGTGATGGCAAGTAGAACGGAGACACCATGATCCTTACCATTTCTCACTTCAACCAACTGCACTTGAAACTCGATGGAAAAGACAGCCACGTCAAGCTGTACGCACATAGGCCCTAGTAGAGTACCAGGCTGTGGAGGCAAGGCCTCTTCCATTCGTTCATCAACCGAGATGCACAACTCCTGTTGCATAATTTCATTGAGCACAGTTGCAAATTCCTCTCGTAGCACTGATAAGACCTCAGAAAAAAAGCTTGAAGAGCCGCCTTGGACGGTAAGTGCATGAAATCGGCCATCGGTAGGCCTGGAGAGTTCAGGAAAGACAGCTGAGAGTATAGAGGGAATCTCGGGTTCACAGGAACGCGACCGTCAGTAATAGTAGTCAAAGGTGCATGGCCAGCCATCTCCACCGGAAAAAAAAACTGTTCACCATGATGTTGTGCGGAGGCCTCCAATCCATATAGCACGAAAGGGAAAACCTCTGATATAGCTGTTGACCGCAGGGACAAAATTCCACCAAAACTAGCAGACAATGGTCCAAAAGTACTTTTATAATTCTGAGAGTAAAACAAACAATCTCCAGCCAGCATCAGTGTAAATACAGGGTCACAACAATGGAGCTCTGGAAAACAGTGTCCATCTTGCTAGTCAGTTTGCTCCGCCCCCCGTTGGTAGTTCTTAATGACCAGGGTTGGCTACCCCTGACATTGAGCTGTCTTTGCCAAGTAAAACAAAAGGTATTTATGGGACATTTTTCATTCATAAGTTATTACAGCTAAAAAAATTTATTTTGTTAACCAAACTGTTGTCCAAAAGGCATTTTTTAATATTGCAATTGAACCCTTTAAGGGCCAGTAGTGTGTGTGGGGATTTGCTAAGCAATACATGGACCATTCCAAAACAAATGTAACTAATAAAAAAATGTAATGAAAAATCCAGTAGTGCCAGTAATTACTCAGCAAAAAAAGCTCTTTAATGAATATTTGTGGAAAAAAACAAAGCTTTACGTTCTTATCTGTTGCATGAGGCTTGGCCACATTTTACAGTATTTTACTATCCATCGGTTAATAAACCACTCCTCTATGTAACTTTCTAGTTATATATAGAAAATGTATATATGTTGTTTGTTTTTTTTTCAGAAAAAGTCTAGCTTTCTCCTGATGCGTCTCCTCTCCTGAATAAAATGTATATTATATAATTTACATATTTTATCATAAATACAAATTACTAATTCTGCTAATGTATTTAAAATATATTTCAAACATATTTAGACTTTTTATGAAAGTTTCAGTTATTTTAAAAGTCATGCATCCTCTGAGTAAGCTGATAACAAAAGTGTATAGTTTTACAGACCACAAATTAACAGGCACAAAAGAGTATTTTCAAAATAATCAATCAAAGAAATATAATTCCATTGATTACATGGTAAAAATACCATAAAACAGCTCAATAACAATATAAAGACATACATAAAAATAAACAAATAAAACAAATAAAAAATGGCTGAATTATCTTCCTATGCACAATAATTAAGCAAGAACTGTTTGTTCAAAATAGGGGTTTTCAGAAATGTTTCCTTATTTTAAATAAAGTCACAATTCAAACAAACTTAGCACAACAGACCTAACCAAAACTCTTTGGAATAGAGCAGATTATTAGTGGAATGAAGGAAGAGAAGAAACAACTAAAATATGCGGAACCCACTCTGCTTCACTATAAAAGGCTAAAAAGATTATAAGAAGTACATACTTAATCTGTATGTATTAATACAGTAAAGTACAAACAGAGGCAGGATAAGCACATTATCAGAGAAAACAAAGCCCAGGGAATGGAGAACATAACATTTTTATTACTGGTATTACAGGTGGGTGTCAATGGAAGGTGTACCTTTTATGCAACAGGGTTTACGGATCAAGTCATTGATAATACTGATGTTTAACAGACATCTGTTCTTTATCTGTATGTTACTGGCAGCCAGGTGATTAGGTCTTAATGGCCTACTAGTTCACATGGGCTAGTTAAAAAGAAAAATCTCAGCTGGCCACACATGGTCTATGGTCTATAAAATAAAGAAAGATTTCAGGGTCTTATATGTATAGCTTGGAGGACAGACATAGTATATGCATGTGATTAACCCTTTGAGTGGCAGAGGGGTGCGGAACGCATTGCTTTGCAATGCGTTCCGTACCCCTCTGGCACTCAAAGGGTTAAAACCTTCAAATACATTAAGGGATTTAATAAGGTTCAGGAGGTAACTAACAATACATCACGTGACCCAAAACTGGGAGACAGAAAACTATTAGGAAATGTGAGAATAAATACTTTATGGAAAGGATGATGCATATATGGAATATCCTGAAACAAAACACAGCAAATTCATGCACAACCACTAATGAGATCAATCAAAGCTTGTAATAAAAGCAACATTCTTTATTTCGGTCATATAAAAATACCTTCAAATCATTCAGGCTGGATGTCCAAAAGAGAAAGTGCAGCTTAAACAACAGCTAGATCCAAAGACACTTTACATGTCAGAGCCACGCGTTTCACGTACAAGATGCTTACTCATGATCTCTAGATGTCGCTGGAGTGAACCGCTCAAGATTTAAATCTCCATTGTCCAATCAGCCTGGTAGGAAACCTAGCTTAAAGAACACATGACTGCCTCTGTCCAATCCCCGTGACGAACACAGATGATCGTCATCGACAGCACCCAAAAGGAGGATCTTTAAAAAGCACGGCTTTAAACACCAAAAGGTCATCCTACACTGACAGCAGTGATAAAATGGTAAAGGCTGAAATTCACCAACTTCTCCCAACCAGAAGCAGGCACAGCGCCAGAACACAAAACAAACAGTCCCAAATCAAACACTGCAGCCCCAGAGCGAGCCCACACCACAACCCAAAACATTTAAGTAGTATTCGGAATACAGACTATCGCTCCAATGTTGCCCTTCACTTCAATTCTGATAAGTGTGATATCAGCCATTTTTGTGTACAAAGATTGGAAAGAGTCAGCATGGGCGTGAGGGGAGGAGATTTAGATAATAAGTTGTTAAAGAGAGAGGTGTATTGGATTTTCAAATTGGGCACCAGACACCTGTTTGGGTTAAATAAAGATTATGATGTCACCTGTTATGTCTAATATGGAGGCCTTTATTGATCTATATAAGTGCACCTCTCTCTTTACCTTATACACCTCATATACCTCGGTCCGTTCCTGTATTGTGTTGAGGGTGCTGAATGCACCTTTAACTCATTAACAGTTTCACGGTTTACCTTTTATTCCTCTTTTAGGGAGATATTAGTTATATAAATTCTCAACCGACATAGACAGCTTTACAGTTTTATTATGAATGTATTTCATTTAAATTTATTTGTAATAATATTTTTGTTGTGGATTTTGGTGGAGTGGACGACTCGGGGTTTATTGATTTTTTTTTGGGTTTTGCCCAATATTGATTTTTATTCTCTGTGCTGGATGCGGGAGCTGTGTGGCATTTTGGAACCTGTCAGAGACTTTGTCCTGGGGGAGCATAGAGGGTTAACTCTAATAGTAATTAACTGAAATTCTGTTGAGGATGTGTTCAAATTACCTCATGTTTGAACAATGGGTCATTGGTCCAAGGTAGGGAGTGAAATTAACTGAATGTCATTTTAATGGCAGATTGATAGTCAGTTGGAGACAAAATGGCTGAGACAGCCGGACTCCTTTATGTGAAAGACATAGCAAAATGACTGGTTTATGGGGTTTCTGATAACCTCTTGGCCTTTCTTAATTCTGATGAAAGCCATCTGATCTGCCACATGTAAAATTCTAATATAGATTAATAGCGCCACTTGCAGCCTTTATATTTTAAAATACTCATAATGTTTTTGTTTATATTTGATTAGCATAAGATATGAGTATCCAATCAGGTCTGACTGGTGATGTCATGGTATAATGAGATGGATCTTTGTCCAATCATTAGAAAAAGGTGGGGATTACTGATAAGGCAAAAATTGCCAATATAATGCCAAGATACTCTTAGTTCGGGGCTTCACTTCCTGAAAAAATGAAAACTCCTGGGATTCCTGACAAAAGAAGGCTCTGACAACACATGATCCTGCCATCGCATAGAGAAATACAAAGAAATCTTGATTGGTAACTATATCATTTATTCATTTAGATTCATTTAATCCAGAATTTCATAATTTTTCTTCTGTTTGAAGAAACTTAAATAGTCTTATAATTGTCTTAAGTGGACTGGCCAGCCATTTGGGATAATTTATAATAAGCTAGATTTAGCTCTTAAATTCTGGAAGTAATAGAATCTATATGTTACATTTTGCCAATCAGTGTAATACAGTATATAGCGTGGGTTATCTATATTAGCTAATATCAATCTTAATATTCCAAGAGTTATATCTGGTGGTTCTGTGAAGATTATAATAGTTAATATTTGATATAGGAAATTCTTTGAATCCAGTTATTAACCCTTTAACAGCTATTTGTCTGTTAGTGTTTTCTTTGGAATTCTCTGTATATGTGCTAGGCTTATATTTTGTAAATTGGAGGTTTTTCACTTTCAATAGACAAAATAACTTCTGGGTGTGGCATCTATTTTAAACGAGTGGATTAACCCTTGGAGTGCCTATAGGTTTTATATATGTTGCTATAGTCATAATTATGATATATGTTGCATAAAGTTGTTTACTTTATAGACATATGTTACGGGATTAATTCTGGTATATTATTTGTATAATCTTTGATTGACTATATTAATTGCAATTTATATATTTTATTCAGAGGTATTCAATATTGAATTCAGTAGATAATTAAATTATAGTGATTTAAATCTGGGATTCTATTCCAGTTATTTCCTAAATTTGATTATTATTGATATATGATGCAAGGAATTGTTAGAGGAATTATTTAATTCATCTCACAATACCCCTTACATCATAATTGGCATAGTCTATACAGTTTCTGGGGCAGAGGTATTAAGAGACACTGAGGCCAACTGTATTATATTAATTGTAACAATCAATTAACCTGTTCTATGCCACTGAATGCAATTATTGTTATTATACCTCTGAATATACCTATGTGTGGTTAACCCTTGCACCGCTGGTAATCCTTGTGGTAATAAGTGTGGTTTGATTTTCTATGTACCTATTATAATTGCTAATCACTTATATATTTCATTGTTACTGATACTTGTATATATATTGTATTTTAATAAAATATATATTTTTGCACAAATATGAAGGATTGATTCTTGTGATCAATTCGTTACTGTGAAGTAGCGTGTCAATACATATTAAAGATAAAGTTCTCGAATTATTTTATATTGTCAATTGCCTATTTAAGTGAAGAAATCCAACCTGAGTGGTTCTCTGTTTTTAACCCTTTGGATACCTTCATATAAATAGCCCGACAAACCGGTGCCGATCCTTTGCTGTTGCCCTGTTGTGTGCCGTAGGCGGGTGTTTTGGGTTGTGATGTGGGCCCGCTCTGGGGCTCCGATGGGGCTGCGGTGTTTGATTTGGGACTGTTTGTTTTGTGTTCCTGCGCTGTGCCTGCTTCTGGTTGGGAGAAGTTGGTGAATTTCAGCCTTTACCATTTTATCACTGCTGTCAGTGTAGGATGACCTTTTGGTGTTTAAAGTCGTGCTTTTTAAAGCTCCTCCTTTTGGGTGCTGCTGATGACGATCATCTGTGTTCGTCCCGGGGATTGGACGTAGGCAGACGTGTTCTTTAAAGGGATAGTAACACTTCGTTTTAACTTTATTTTATTTTGTAGGCATTAAAAAAACACGAAGAATGATATAAGTCTTATCTCTCAAACCTTTATGGTTTATAAGATATTCACAAGCAAAGTTCCCCTCCCCACCCCTTTTACCTAGTGTAAGCCATCTCTTCTCAGATGTGAGTCTGGTTGTATGACAGTACAGATAACAGAAGGAGACAATTTTCTTTGTATGAAAACAATGAAAGCCCTTCCCCCCTTGACAAGTTTTTCATCTTTTTCCATTATCTTAATTGAAGATTGTCCCTCTCTGCAGTCTACCTGGGCATCTCCCTTCTGATCTGGTTGAACAGGGGGGGATACTTTGTTTGTGAATATCTCTTAAACCATAAAGGTTTCAGAGATAAGACTTATATCATTCTTCATGTTTTTTTAATGCCTACAAAATAAAATAAAGTTAAAATGAAGTATTACTATCCCTTTAAGCTAGGTTTCCTGCCAGGTCCAACACTGTGACGATGAAGATGCTGAGGGCTGATTGGACGATGGAGATTTAAATCTTGAGCAGTTCACTCCAGCGACATCCAGAGATCATGAGTAAGCGTTTTGTATGCGAAACGCGTGGATCTGACATGTAGAGTGTCCTTGGATCTAGCTGTTGTTTAAGCTGCACTTTCTCTTTTGGACATCCAGCCTGAATGATTTGAAGGTATTTTTATATGACCGAAATAAAGGATGTTGCTTTTATTACAAGCTTTGATTGATCTCATTAGTGGTTGTGCATGAATTTGCTGTGTTTTGTTTCATAATATTATGGGGCTATTGGGGATGTTCCTTTTTTTCACCCACTTAAGATCTAAGGCTTGTTAGTCAGTCATCAACTCACATTGTGGACATTATCGTGGTATTCACTTTATGGTTCACATAGGAGTTTGAGCCGCTATATTTTGTATTTGTGGTATATGGAATATCCTCACAGCTTAAGTGGTAGGGACTAAAACCTTACATTAAATTAAGTATTCTTGTTTGGTATAGATTCGGTGTTTAGCAAAAATATTCAGATTCTGCATCAATTCTATCATATTACTGAATTACAAATAGAGCACTGTCATTTTTTTCTGTATGATAATAGAATTTTTGTGTTCTTACCTGTTAAATCCATTTCTCTATAGTCCATAATGAACACATGTACCATGGATTTGAGTTCCTCCTTTTGGAGGGCAGGACACATCTCAAAAGACAGAGGTAGAGACTCCCAGCCACTCTTCCAGCTCAAACTTTCCCCCACCTTGCAATACCCAGAATGACTGTGACCAAAGTCACACTAACAGGGCAAGCGAGAAGAGAAGAAGAAGGAAATCTGTGAGAAGAAAGAATCTAAGAGGACTCCCAATCCCAGACAGGTGAGGCCAAACATAGGTCCTTTTTGCTGAGTGGGAGACCTGTGTTCAATATGGACTATGGATAAAAGGATTTAAAGGTATAGTAATGTTTCACAAAAAAGCAGCTCTAATTAATCTTCGTAGTATTTGGGCCATGGATAGTGTTATTTCAATACAGCTAGCATCTAGGAACAATCTTCTTACTGTGAGCATAAGGAAAACCCTGCCCCCCTTGACAGGTTTTTCAGGTTTTTCCTAATACTCACTGAATATTGTCCCTCTCTGTGATCCATCAGGACAGTCCTGCTGCTCTGAGGCGAGCAGTCTTACATCAATAAAAGGGGTGGGAGGGGTATACTTTATCATTCAATTACTCTTGAACTAAAACTCTGAAATTATTGAAATAACGCTCTCGATGGCCCAAATACTATGAAGAGTAATTGTAGCATCTTTTATTGTGAAACGTGTCTATCCCTTTAACAGGTAAGAACACTAGAATCCTATTTCCTCTTACGTCCAATATGGAATATACCAACACTAAGCTCCAAGAGGTGGAATAAAGGAGAAAAGACCTCATGCCTGTCCCTATGATACCTGTGTTCCCCAGGACTATCCAGAACTGGAATACCCCAAACAGAAAAAGGTTTCAACGCACACTGAACTTACACAGACCACAAGAACAAGAGCCAACAGGGCCCAAATGTCTGAAAAACAGTAAGCTGCCTGCAGGACCTTCTGGCCAAAGCAGTCTTCAGCCAAAGCCAGAACAATAACACGGTAATGCTTTGGAAATGTGTGCAAAGAGGACCAATTCGCTGTCTTGCACAAATATTCAGCTGAAGCCTGATTCTTGTAGGCTCAGGAGGTCCCCACAGGCCTAGTGGAATGTGCTGTGACCTTAAAGGGAACAGGTTTCTTTCTGAGCTCATATGCCTGGCATTTGATAGCCTTAGTCTAAGAGGCTATATTGACCGTGGAAGCAGGATGACCTGCCCTGGGACCTCAGGAATAACAAACAGAGAGGTGGCCTTATGAAGAGGCTCGGTGCTATGCACATAAAATTTGAGACACCACACCACTTCCTACAAATGAAGATCCTTCTCGTTGTCAGACTTAGGGTCAGGAAAAATGAAGGCTCAACAATCTCCTGATTAATGTAGAACTCAGAAACCACCTTAGGAAGAAACTCCTGAGAGGTTCAAAGCACTGTCTTCTCCTTATGAAAGAGCAGGAAAGATGGCTTATAAGACAAGGCCTGCAACCCAGCAACTTTGCAGGCTGAGACAACTGCCAAAAAGCCATCTTAAGCATCAACTAATGCAGAGGAATGGATGCAAGGAGCTCAAATGGAGGCATCGGCCAAACTCCCAGAACCAAATTAAGGCCCCACAGAGAAGGCATGGGACACCCCCTGATGGAACACATTGACATCTGTAATGGTGGCAATGAGTCTGTGGAATAACAGAAAGAGCTGAAATTTTAACCTTTAAGGATCTCAAGCTGAGTCCTTTGTTCACTCCATCCTGTAGAAAGGATAATACCAAAGGAAGGTCAAACTCTTGCAAGGACACAGACTTGTCCACACAGCATGAATGAAAAATACACCTATGGTAGGCCTTGAAAGAGACAGGAGTTCAGGCCTGGATCATAGTGGAGATGACCTCACTGGAGATCCCTTTTCTCCTCAAGATGTAGGCTTCAACAGCTATGCCGTCAAAGCCATCTTTTCCATGTCCTCATGCCATAGGTAACCCTGAAGAAGGTGGTCCAGCCTGAGAGGAAGGTGGATCGGATCTTGAATGTAAAGACTGACCAGGCCCACAAACCATGCCCTCCTGGTCCAATAAGGAGTGACCAGAATTACTGTCACACTGTCTATCCCGATCTTCCTCAGTACCCTGGGTACTAAATCATGGAATTTGATTTTCTAGCCCCACACCTGCCAATTTACTAAACAATGTAGGCCAAAAATCCTCTATAACGCAGCTTGTGACAAGGGAAATGAAATGGGGAAGTCCATGGATATTTTGGGGAGTTCCTTTCCTTTATGCCTTGTTTAATATTGTGTACTAAACAAGCCTTCAAGAAAATGGAGCAATTTTATGCCATTTTCCTGTCTATGCTATGAGGTAGGTATAAGGGGCTTGCTGGAATTATTTTAATTACCATTAACTGATAAAGCTCCAGCCTATTCCGTAGCTCTAAGCAATTAGAGAACACGTTGCAAGTACATGACACACTTAACAAACAGATATAAATCTTGGAGAGGACCCTGCTCACCAGAGGTTGCCATCAAGGAGGAGGTTAACCCACTGAGTGCCAGAGCGGTGGCCAACAAATTGATTCACAGTATGGAGTATGTGTGTCGGTATGCACTATAGCAATAATACTCTGTACTTCAAACCCCGAAGCACAACCACTGGTGTTGGAGTACATCAGTTTTATTTAATTTTATATCACATTCAAAGTCATTTACAAATACATTAAAAGCTGAAAGCAAATAACTAATTCTTAGCTAATTTCTCTACATTTAGTTTGGACTGAATATAACAAAGTTTTATCGACTACAACTTTTTGGCCATATCTTTCTAAAACTTCCCTTTCCAAGAAATATAATAGTAATAATATATTTATTTTTATATAATACTACTCATATTACTCAGTGTTATCCACAGACAGTTTTGGTTAATGTGTGACATAGTGGAGGGACAAGCCAACTGCACCATAGAGGCTAAACAAATATGCCTATTGATTTTAATGTGGTATTTATCACCTGGAATGCTGGAACAGTCTCATGTGCATTAAATCAATACCTAAGTTCACACAGCTCTAAGAACATACACCTAGAGTAGTTTAGGAAAGAAAAGGGACAATGCAAAAGATAAAAACATGTAAAAAGTTTAGTAGATTGAAAATCACTCCATATTATTCACACAGAAACATGTAGATTCAAATATGAGGATAATGGGCAGTGGAGCCTTAATAGATTGATCTTTGCAGCAAGGAACACAATACAAGTTATAGTACCAATATAGATAAGAATAAAAACAAATGGAACAGATGATCCCTTACTCTTTTAAGTATTCTGCACCCATAATGGAGGTTGCTCATGTTGTATCTTTTGCACATGATGACTAACGGCTTCTTCTCTACTAGTTTCATACAACTGTGTTGTATGAAAGTCAGAGTTCATGACTGTGGGGGCCCCTTCCACCCATGGGCAGCTGACACCTTGTAAAAAATGACCCAGAGGACTCCATTCCATATTTACAATCACCATACTGTTTATGTAGGTTGTTGTATACAGTATATTGGTATTTAATAATCAAGGGTACCCTTTTAACAACCAGAGGGGTACGTAACACATTTCTTTTCAATATGTTGCATAATCATCAAGGCCTTAAATTGTTAAAAAAGCAGCTAACATTGATAATGACTGGCCATTGTCAACACTGTTTGACAACTGGGTTATCTATATAACAATAGGTAGTAGAGCTCCGTAGGAACTAGTTTGGTTGGCAGAAGGTTTAAGGAGGCCACTTACCAAAAGGGATATTAACCCATGGGGTAGAGGTGGAGCATGGTAGAAAATGATCAGAAAGAAGTAGAGATAGATGTACACTCTAGATACAATGACTGAATAGCCTTCACATACATCATGCTGTTGAATTTTCAGTTGTCTCCTGTTGACCACAATTCACAGATATGTTGAAAGGAGAACACTCTCAATGCTAAGGGGAATAATGGGGCGGCAATAATTGATTATTTATTGATGAGAATAACACATCATAGAATGTGATTCCAGCTCCAAGGGTCAGAGCAGATCACAAAGGATGGTAGTCAAGGGCACTTCTGAAGGTCTAGACAGGTGGTACAGCTTCATAATCATGGACAGTTCCAAACCCAGTGCTTGCTCTATAGGCAAAGAAAAACAACAACTAGCACTCTAGAGCTTCAGAAGAACTATTTGCATAAACAAGGAATGCAGACAAATAGGTCAGTATATACATCAATCAGAAGAAGACTCTTCATGTGCATGAAAAAGAAACTTCCATCCTGGAAGCAGGAAACCTGTGGATAACAAAAAAACACATGAGGCAACCAGACATTCAACACAATGAGATGACCCCAACAGATCACAGTACAGGTGTGTGACATGAACATTTTGTTTACAACTCCAGTGCACAATATCTAGGAGAACAACCCTTATAGCAAACGTAAGGAAAACAATTTTTGCTCCTATTTTTTCTACATCAACTTTGCACATATCCAGCACTCTCACATGTTACACACCCATTGGCAGACACAATACAAAACATCCACAGACATACACAAAGATCTTCTTACACAGGCATTAAGCAGGCACTGGACCGGATTAGTTCCATTAAACTGGTCATTCATTGGATTTTGCTTTTGTGCTGCAACTGCTTGTAGACTTTGGCCTATCAATTGGGTCAAAAACTATGGAATTTAATATTCCCCCCAAACTATGGAATTTAATACCCCCCCTCCCAAAGATCACCAGCTTTCCATTAATCTATAATATGCAAATCAAGGGTCTCTATAAGAGCGCTAACTAGATACCAACAGCTAGAACATAATACAAATGCAGTTGAATGCAGTTTCTACTAAAATGCTCATATCGGCAGACAAAACAAACACTGTTCAGTGAATAAGACATCTCAGGACTATAAAAGAATTTCCAGCATTCCGATGTCAGTTTGACATTTCCTATTAATTTAGAGGGGAGATTGGGCACATTTGGTCTACAGCAATGCTTGATAATATATAGTAGTATATTTATTTAATCAATTTTGACATGTGTTCAACTTTATACAATGTAAAGTTTTCAAGATTTTATATAAATTGCTCTTATGTCACATAAGGTATGCTGGATTTGATGCTTTCTAAGAATAAGCAATTTTAAAGCCAACATTACATTTTAATTTTATTTGTATAAGCATAAAATGACAAAGAAAATGTGTCTATTAAACCAAGGAGAGTATCACATTGTAAGCAAGGGCTCCCTTCTGTGTTTGTAACTGTTGATTTGATCTAATGTTGACAACTTAAATACGCGTATGCAAAATACAATGAATAAATGCATATTGTATGGAATAAGTTATTATTCATACACATGTTCCTATACTGATGTAATTTCTGTAATCGTCGGGTCACACAGGTGACAGGTTTACCAAAGGAGCACAGGGCATTTCAGGTAAGAAACAACCATAATATGAATGGAGTAATATTACAGCTCAATTCAGTCTCTATTCATAAAAAAATGGCAGAGTTTATCACCATTCCTATTTTCATTCTGTTTTCATGTTTCTAAGTGTGCCTTATTATCATATTTTATCTATCGAATCCTTCACATTATTGATGTTTGGTGCAAGCTTTTGTTTCATATTCCAGTTTTACACAGCCTTGGTTTTATAGTTATAGAACTTGTTTTATAGGAGCTATAAAAGGGAAATGTTATATTTTTCCTCTCTGTAAGATTTCTGTTATTTTTACACAAATCTCCCACTTCATCTAATTAAACAGTTTGTGTGTATGAGTGCATTTGTGTAAGTGTGTGTACTTCAAGATTAAAAGTTTCTCCACTCTGCAACCTCCCTGTGCTTTGAACAACAACTCATTTGTAATGTAATTAAAGTAATTAATTATGTAAAAGGTTGAAATTCATCAAGCTGCAAATGGCTCAATGTTCAAGGTTTTACTTGAGCATTAGCCATTAACTGATTCATTAGTGGCTGAATCACACTTGGTAATTACTTATTCACCAATGAGAAATGTTAAGAATAATCCAGCAATGCCATCCACCAGCTTTAGGTTGGATGATCCAATTAGAATAATTTGGGGCAAACATACGCATACATATACCCTGTGTATAACACCATGTATGTTATTTTTTCTCATATGAAAGGCAGGGAAATACAGTAGACCATTGATTGTGACCAAGTGCTGATGAAGTACAGAGTATTTACCCCTTTGAGTGACAGAGGGGTATACACTGATTTTGCCACACATTGATTTATTTTGGCCTTAATGTTTGCAAAACTTTAACCCTGAATTTCCCATATTCTCTTCATTAGAGAGATCATTTTAAAATTAGCTTTAACACATTTTTTTCATCTGAATTTCCATCACTTTATATCACATTTTCCAACACAATAATCAATTAAAACATTTTTGTATTTATTTAAATAAATTATTTGATTAAATGGAGTGGTATGATTGATCAAAGTCTGCTCTGAACCTGCTCATGAATCTGTTAAATCAAAACTTTACACCTTAATATTTCAGGAACATGGAGACCTATTTTTGTACTATAAATGACAACAAACAGTAGCTAATAAGTCTCTGTGCAATATGTAGTAGATTTTCCTGTTGGTCTGATGAAAACAAATATGATTTCATGATGTCTTGTGATGGCATACAATAAGCCTTTGAGTGCCAGAAGGGTATGCATCACATTGTATACTCCTCTACGACTCAAAGTCTTAAGGAAATAAAAAAGCAAAAACAGTAGAGTAGTAGTGGAGGGGAACAAATTATGGTGGTTAGAGACAGTGTGGGAAGATGCGATGTGAAATATGTGGTTAAAGATAATGGGTCAAAGCAGAGAAGGAGAAAACAGATAGGGTGAGATGAGTGGGAATGGGAAGAAATACTGGAACAAATAAAGGAAGGGGAGGGTGAAGACAACAGGGTGGAGATTTTAATAGTGATATGGCACTGGCAGAAACAGAAATGGAGGGGTCAGTGATAAATAGAGGTAAACAGCAAAGGAAGGAAGGAAAGACAGGCAAATGCCTTTTGAAAAGCACAAAGGGAGACGGGGTACAAAGGGAGTGAGGCTAAAAATACAATATCTTGGCAAGCAGTGCTTGAGTGTAATGAGTTATTATTCTTACTCAGCATCTCTGCACCAAAACCCTGAGTTTCCACAGGGAATGGAGACAGCCGCTTTCGGTTAATGGTGCACGGAGGCTACAACTATGTCATATCATAGGGCAGGATTAAGACTCTTGATTCTCTCTGGGAGTCTCTGGACCTTGGTTTGGTGAGTTCTGGTGATACAGACAGATCTGTAATTATATACATAAACATGTCTATAAAGAAAACCTGCTTCATCCCTTCACATGATATGTAAGGGCTTGCATGCAACCTAATAACAAAAAATTAGAAGTGCTTCCAGATTGTATGGCATTCTTTTAACATCTGGTGGAGACTGGGGGAGAGATCACGACAGAATTAAATCAACTGTGGTCTACAATAGTACATAATATTCAATATAATTCAAGGAAAGTTCTGATAGTGGAGACTACAAAATATTGACATATTGGTATAGGACACCAGACCTCCTTCCTAGGATTTATCAGTCAGAATCTCCACTGTGTTGGAGATGTGACTGAAATATGGGCTCATTGTTCAACATTAGGTGCGACTGTCTAGGGTTAAAGCCATACTAGAAGGATGTTCTTAAAGGGATAGTAATACTTTGTTTTATCTTTATTTTATTTTGTAGGCATTAAAAACATGAAGAATGATATAAGTCTTATCTCTCAAACCTTTATGGTTTAAGAGATATTCACAAGTAAAGTATCCCCCCAACCAGATCAGAAGGGAGATGCCCAGGTAGACTGCAGAGAGGGACAATCTTCAATTAAGATAAGGGAAAAAGCTGAAAAACCTGTCAAGGGGGGAAGGGCTTTCATTCTTTTCATAAAAAGAAGATTGTCCCTTGCTGTTATCTGTCTGGTCTTACAACCAGATTCACATCTGAGAAGAGATGGCTTACACTAGGAAAAAGGGGCAGGAGGGGAAACTTTGCTTGTGAATATCTCTTAAACCATAAAGGTTTGAGAGATAAGACTTATATCATTCTTCATGTTTTTTTAATGCCTACAAAATAAAGTTAAAACGAAGTATTACTATCCCTTTAAGACAATTGCTGACTTTCCCTACCAGGGCAGATGAGCTTCTTTTGAAACAACAACATAAAACTGGAACTGTACCAGCACTGCATCAGTGCAGCAATGATGTGTATTCCCTTCCTCTGGAAGCAGGAAAGAGCCCCCACTTCTACAAGGTGGTTAAGCAGGATGTCTTACTTTATGACAATGCAGATACTGACATTCATAAGACATGCTGACCAAGAGCCCTTTATGGCTGTTTGGAGGCCTTGGATCAATTACTGCAAATCTATGAAGTCAAGTTCATCCTAGGGTCCTAGGAGAAGCAGCTAGACTATATGGGTGGCTGGATGTGTTTCTGGCTCTTTGAATGGTGTCACTATGCTCTGTTTGCACTTCCCAGTGGTTCTTGAAGCTGGGATGTTGTCTCCAGAATTGAACCAAATCCCCTTTCTTTCCTTCATACTTTTTATCTTGAGATTTCTTTCTTGCTTAAGCTTCTCCCATGATGCATTAATCTTGTCTCACATGGTTATCAGCTTTTTCTCACAGAGATTGTGGGCCTTGGTGGGCCAAAGTAATGTGATCCTTTTGTACATTGTACCATACCATTAACTTTTTATTGCAACTTTGTTCATTTTAACAGAGACATGCTATCTTGGTTCTTAACACTATTTTACCGCTATTTTTATCTACTTTTCTCTAATACAATTTATAAAAAGTGACTTGTTGCAGACATGAATGGGGGAGGGACACCTAATATTGTAAGAAGTCCCTCCTGTGGTATTAAGCATTTCCTATGTTATGTTCTTTGATGTCTCCTCTAAAATATTTACAACTTCAAAAGAGACTGCATAGTCTGACATAGGATGGGAAGACTGCCTTCCTACTGTAGAGTCTTCTCGCATTTTAGAATATACCTCTCCCTAGTGACAGCTGTAAAGTCACTGGCATTTGGTGCTTATTCATGGCCTGGTACATGCAATAAATTATTCTGTAAAACAAGCTCTGCCAGGTCACTGCTGTAACTCTCCAAAGCATCCCACATTTCTGTTAGATATCTAATTGAATTACATGTATTCTTGGCCCTGTGCATCCTTCTCAATGCAGTTACTAAGTTAATTAATTTAATGTATTATACATTTATGTATTTATTGTTGATAAACAGTGTTTGGATCTGATTAGATTCCAGTCATGTGGTTTATAATGCCTCTCAATATTTTTGTTCCATAGTCTAGTGCGAGTAATTTAATAAAAAAGCCATTCTATACACATTACCAGCATCTGGACTACTGAGCTCTAGTAAATATCAATCTAGTTTTATTAATTTAAGCTAACAGTTGACATTTAATGGTCATCTATTGTAGATGTAGACATTTTTTATGAATTCAAAATATTACATTTTGAAAGATGTAATCAGAAAAAAAACTATGACTTTTATTTAATTGGAACATTATAACTGTTGTGACGTGAGAAATGAAAGAAACTAGACTTTAAGAGTGAGTTACTTGAACACTGACAACTGTCAATAAGCTGAGCAGTGGTCATATATTGAGTGAGCATGATCTGAACGACATATAATAGATATACAATCAGAACCAAACAAATCAACATAGTCAGTGAAGGCACACACACTGGAGTAAGAGAATTCAGATGCATCATAGACACTAGAAAACAGCAAAATATTACTTAAGTTTATCAAGTATTTATACTGAGAAAAGCCCAGGATTAACAAGACCCGAGCCAGAACTTAGAAACACAAAGTCAAAGAATGTCTTTGGCATATCACAATGCCAGTGAAATAGAGTAGGAGAAATAATGATTGTAATTGGTAAACAAATGGGGATGTAGAGCATATTACCAAGCACGATCATGTCAGAAAAGATAGGCAGCCGCAGTGGTAAATAAATATATGAAGTGCACATACAGTGTAAAACATGAGACATCCATTGTCTTCCATGTTAATTCACATTAACAATCCAAAGTTGAAAAAAGTGCAACGTTTAAAGTTTTGTCCTTTGTGCCAGATGTTTAACATGACACATTTGCCTTATAGATAGATGTGATCAAATTCCAAATGAATATGCAGCTGTAGCATTATTTCTTAAAATGTCCCAGTAGTCTTTAAACATTTCAACTGAGAAGTTCCTTTGAACATATCAACATAAATCCACCCATTAAATACTATATGCATATTGTAGAGCATGTCACTAAATCCACACATAAACATGGGAATATCTCTAAACATGAGAAACTAGCTGTCAATAACCTTGTCTCACTAGCTGTCATACCTGCTGGTAATGGTGGAACAGTAGTGGTCCTTGATCATTTCCATTATTGTTCTGAAATTCTTTCACAACTGAATGATCACCACATATATGAAAAATTAACAATGGACTCAATTGCATGCACACACACACATATACACAAATGTTGGCTTGATGAGCCTACTTTTTCACAATGGAACATCAGTGTATAAAATTTTATATACTTGGCATCCTCATACTGTAGAATATGAGAAACAGGTTACTTAGTGTGGCATATAATAAAAATACTGACATGTATGTAAAATAAAATCGCTAAAAACTATTCACCAAAGCACCAATAGGACTGCTACTTTAATTCTAAACATATTAGCCTTCTTTCAGCTTCCACTCAGCTTTTACGGACTCCAAGTCAAATTTGATCAGACTTAATGTATTTTACTGGCAAGGAGAAACCTAATCAATAGTATGGTTAACTTCAAAGTACAAAAACAAAAAAAAATAGAGTAGGATTAGAAACATCTGCCTACGTATAAGTAAGAAAAATCATAGTGGATGAGATTCCATTTCACTAAGTACAATACACACACAGGTGGAGGTTACTTTTAATTACAATGTAAATATTTTGTATTCCACTGTGTGTATTATTTTAATACTGTCAGAGTATCACCCTCCACCCCTTTTACCTAGTGTAAGCCACCTCCCCTCAGATGTGGAATCTAGTCTTAAGACCAGACAGCTCACAGCAAGGGACAATCTTCTTACTGTGAGAACAATGAAAACCCTGCCCCCCTTGACAGGTTTTTCAGGTTTTTCGCTCATGCCAATTGAAGATTGTCCCTCTCTGTGATCCATTTGGATACCATCTTTCAGTCCTGATGTGAATAGTGTTACATCAGTAAAAGGGGTGGAAGAGGGGCACTTTATCACTCAATTACTCTTGAACTACAACTCTGACAGTACTGAAATAACACTCTCCAAGGCCCAAATACTAGGAAGATCAATTGGAGCTGCTTTTATTTTGAAACATTACTATCCCTTTAACAACAGTACATCCAAAAGTAGCAATAAAGTAGCAATAATTCCAATATAAAAGTACTTACTTTTGGATCTCTCCATGTGATCTCTGAACAACTGATTTTAACAAAGGTTCAGGTCGTGCTGACATTTTAGGAGATGTTTTTGGGCTTGTGTCAGAGTCTCCGCTATCCTCCTCCATGGCTTTTATATAACTCCCACTTCTCATTCTTCTGCAAGGGATCTCTTCATCTTTACTTCCAGATGGATACCCTCCCCATTCATCTTGAGGCACCTTTTGAAACAGAATACATACAAACACATTCTAAAACAGTGCAAGTATATTGTTTTAGAATTCAGTTAAAACATATCTAACATGCATTTTATTTATTTCTAGATACCATAAACTTTTTCTTCACATGGATTTTCATTCCAAGATCATATCTTAGATTAGACATGTATTACTATCCATTTAAATGCTTGAGTGTTTTTTATGATTTATGGTGGTTACCCTTGTATAACAGAAATATATCCATCATAATAGTGTTATCCCAAATATCCAATATCATTCTGACAATGCATTATTTATAACTTTTCAAAGAATTATAAAATATAAGAAAAAGAAAGATCAAGAAATATGTAGTTTAAACAGAGATCATCTGACACATAGGCAACATTAGAAAAAAAAGAGACAACACCAACCACATGAAAAAAAAAAAATGAATGTAGTAAATGATAGAAAGAGAATCTGGAAAGAGGAGCACAAAACAACAACATCTAAAACTATTATCTTTACTCACATACAAAGTACAAGAAGTACAAGATCAATCACCAGACTATAAATGTACATCAGCATATAGACTCCCGGTCCTTGTAGCCACAAACTGGCCCTCAGTGGCCACTAACAGGCCAGGGTTAAAGAAAATTTGTTGTATAAAATGACAAAAAACTTTGTGCATACAACAGAATTTCCCTGCTAGAGCACAGGAGCTCATTCAATTTGATTAACTCACCTGTGCTCTAACAAGGAAATCCTCAAATCCTGGCCTGTTAGTGGCACTGAGGGCAAGGATTGAGAACCACTGTGACAGAGGTCCCCAGCATATTGAAAAACAAGTATATCTCACTGTCAGTTATTAATGAGTCCACTGGATAGTAGTCTCATCTACCAAGTGCTTCAGAAACCATAACCTTATACATGGAATGCTGTGTCTTTGCATTTCTAAGCCCAGCAGTAGATATATTGCTGCACATTATGAGAATTGTAAGGAAGTAAACAGCATATTGTTCCATTATACGCATAGCAATCATTCTGGATGACCCCATAATGTTAGTCAAACTCCTGTACTTGTTTCAATGTTTCAGTGTGCAGCATACTTTTTATTGTTTTTCTTTTGTTTTGTAGGGATTTTTTTACAATTACAGCTATTTCAGTTGTCACTGCTGTTTTCATTTACAATGACACATCTACAGTTAATGTCAGCCTAGATTACATTGTTTTGTACAAATGCTATGAATGGTTTTATCTAATAGATTCCCATTGAAGCCTATTTAAAATAATAGACCCATATAAAGGCTGATTTAATGTTGCTCAGTTATAAAAAATAAGTGTTGGACCTACTGAGGGAACTATATAAAACAACAGGAAGTTAATGGACCATAGTATTTTCTTGTGTAATGATGCCTTAGTATACTTCATCATATAATTTCTCCAGAGTACAACATTTAAGTATAAAGACACCACTCCTACAACAGGTATTGGAAAAAGGAATGTTGCTCTAATTTTCTCTGTAATGTTGGAACATAATTGATGAGGCTGACAAAAGACATACATCTATCAAGTCCAGCCCATGTCATATCACCCCTGTTGATCCAGAGGAAGGCAAAAAAAAAAAAACACACTGAAGCCATTTCCAATTAAGACTCAAATGGATAAAACAAATTTCCTTACTGAGTCCAAAAGGCAGTTGGATATTTCCCTGTCATAATTCTGAATATTATTCAGAGCTAGAAAGGTATCCATTATTTATCTGAAAGCAACTACAGTATCTGCAAGCATAGATTCCTGAGGCAATGAATTCCATAACTTTACTGTCCTTACTATGAAAAACTCCTGCCTTTGCGTTTGCACTGCTCTTTGAGTAAATAGTTCCTAAGAGAGTTCTTTGTATTTACTTCATATATATTTGTAAATGGTAAGTATCTCTTCTGCATTTTAAACTATCCCAGTTTGACTAGTTTCTCCTTAGAACTCACATCCTCCATTTGCTTATTAGTTTTATTGCACATCTCTGCACATTTTCCACTTCAATAAAGTCTTGTTTTGTAACTGTACTCCATATTGTATATGAGGCTTGACAAGGATTTATATAGCTTTAGAATTATATTCCCATCCAGTACATCCCACTTCAAGAGTAATTGAATGATAAAGTATCCCCCTCCCACCCCTTTTACTGATGTAACACTGCTCACCTCAGAGCAGCAAGACTGTCCTGATGATTACAGCAAGGGACAATCTTCAGTGAGCACATGGAAAAACCTGTCAAGGGGGGGGGGGGGGCAGGGTTTTCCTTGTGTTCACAGTAAGAACATTGGTCCTTGCTGTGAGCTGTCTGGTCCCAGAACCAGATTCCAAATATTAAATGGATGTGGCTTACACTAGGTAAAAGGGGTAGGAGGGGGATACTTTATTATTTAATTACTCTTGAACTACAACTCTGAAAGTATTGAAATAACACTCTCCATGGCCGAAACACTATGAAGATTAATTGGAGCAGCTGTTTTTCTGAAACATCACTCTCCTTTTAATTTCAGGTAGTCCGTATACCTTACCACTGTCTTTTTGTAGCTGTATTTACAATTTATTTTGCCCTTGATAAACACCAATAATGTCTTAGTTTACAGTAAATTTTAGCTTTTTTCTTTATTTCCTCTTCCTCTCTCTATATTATAAGTATTCCTCATCCACACTTGTCTGTGCTGCTCTCTCTTCTCCTCTTTTATGTGTTTAAAAATGTGTCAAGCTATTATTTTTGTTTATGAAAATATTTCCTGCAGTGTTTAAAACTAAATATTAAACATAAGTGGTCTTGGATAAATTTAGTGACACAGAATATTACACACTACAGGCTTGCCTGTTTACATAGTGGATCCACACAGACGTTTGATAGAATCTGGGAGAAATGGCAGTCCTGGTGGTCTGTGGTCTCTGAGATGGATGGCCCCTCTTGCACATAATATCTACTTGAGTACCTTGCAGTCAGTATTTTCTCCTTTAATACATCCTGTAGCCCAAACTGACTAAGCTGCATGTTGTTATTTTATATAGTATATACATGTAATCCATGACAACCATATTCTTTTCTAAACAAGTCAGCTTGCTGGTTGTTTTCCATTGTTCACATACTTTTCCCATATCTCCCTTCCCTCCTCCTTTCTCAGTTCTGTTCATTCTTCCCTCAAAAAAAATGAACTGAAAATGTTCTAATAAAATTTCAGTAAAAAAAAATATATATATCTACTCGAGTGGTATTGGGTCTGTTTTTCAGATCTGGCTCTGATGTACTGGTTGGGGTGATGGCGTGCGGGATGGTGTCTGGGCGGAGAACTTGGTGTGCTGCATGTGGGAGAGAGAGAGAGAAAGAGAATGGGTTTCCGATATTAAATTATTAGCGGGGGTTGTCTGTGTTATTAAAAACCCAAGTTGTTCTGGCAGTGGACATGCATGTTCTAATACTATCTGGTTGTTCACAGTATTGGTTAATGTCATGCTAACTGGCTACTTTTGCACCTATCTTGGCTGTATGTACTCCAAAGCAATGTGATGGAGACATCTCACATTCACATACTTAAATTACTTGTTCTGAACATATTTTATAATACAGTGCTGCCTTTTTAAATCACATACATCTCAGCATTTTGTTTTGCGTTGAATAACTGTGCATTTTAGTGTAATTGTTTTCTTTCATCTGTCTTTTGATAAAAAACAGAGATTCACATGCGTACGAAAATATGTTGTAAAATAGAACTCCAATCCAGATTTATCAAAGGCTAAGTGGTGTTGCAATATGCACATTTTTTATAATACTTGATACCTTTGTGGATTTATAATTACATACATCTATATTCTTTATCATCTGAAATAAAAAGTGGCAGGTGTTTTGGGCATCATTAGGTAACCTTGAGCAGATAATGAGTCTGTTTTCTTGTGCAGCTGTGCACATTGTGTACTTTGGATTAAACATTCCTCTCAATCTAATTTTCAGCTACAGTTCTATGTGGCATGTATAGATCAGGATACACATGTTACTGTCCTAAACATGGAAGATGCAGAAAACAGCAATTAGTTGAAGAAATTTCTTAGGGACCATAGCACAAGCCTCTGGCACTAGCTTCAGATCTTCAGTTGCTAATTGGAAATAATAAGTCTGAATGAGCATTCTAGTCTGTCAAGGTTTTAAAACATCTTAATTATATGGTAGGTTATAGGTAAGTAATGAATTCTAATACTTTCTGAGGTAAAACTTTGCACAATATATATATTCTGGACAGTTTTCTAAAGTTATTTTGTTACTAAGTCTACCTAGTTGATAAACAGTATCAATATTCTACCAAAATGGATATATACGGTTCTGTCAAAGTACTAATAATTAGAAACAATTGAAAAAGAAAATATCCCTGAAGAAGGAGGAAATAGTAATAGAAATAATGCAGGATGTAGGTCAAAAAAACTATATCAAATTTATTATGTAGCATTAAAAAATAAAAACACACAGACACAATATAACAATATAAAGCTAGTAGGGTATAGTGAGGAACATAACCCAGGCATATATTGTAATAATATGAGCAAAGACGAAAAGGACATACACATCTCATGTATATGAGTAGGAAATTCTTGGAAATCTGAGTCCTTATGATTCAAAATAAACAGTATGGGAGACAATGTAGATCAAGTGAATAGAAACATAGAATTTGATGGCAGATAAGAACCATTCAGCACATCTACTCGGTCCATTTTTCCTACTGTAAAAACCTCAAATCTTATTTGGTCCTTGGTCTTGTCTTCTGTTCAGGACAGCCTGCATGCTCATATTCTGTCACCATATCAAAGTGGAACTACCACCTCAACTAAAGTCACCCTGCAATACTTAGGCAGGTGGCAACTAGCTTAATAATCATTATTTTACCTCTCAAAAGTGCCCCCGAATAAAGTTATCCTTAGCTTCCGATACTGATGGCCAGGTTACTGCAGCCTGTGTGCCTGTGCCGTCAGTCTCTTTCTGAGCTGTTTGGGCAAGTGAAATGCCTATGAAGGGTGATGGGGACTGACAGCGCAGGCGCGCATTCAAGATGTCTGGTGATGCCTGGCTTCCGGTCTCAGAAGCTTAAGGATAACTTTATTCGGGGGCACTTCTGAGAGGTAAAATAATGATTATTAAGCTAGTCACCACCTGACTAAGTATTGCAGGGTGACTTTAGTTGAGTTGGTAGTTCCACTTTAATCTCTACCACTTCTGCTGGTAGGCCATTCCACTTATCTACCACCCTCTCAGTGAAGTAAAACTTTCTTACTTTACTTCTAAACCTCTGTCCCTCTAGTTTTAGACTATGGCCTCTTGTTCTGACAGTTTTTTTCTTTTGAAACCCTCTTGCATTTTTTGAATCCCTTCATGTATTTGAATATTTCTATCATATACGCTCTCTCTTCTCTCCTCCAAGCTATACATGTTCAGATCCTTTATTCTATCTTGATATTTCTTTTCTTGTAAACCATTAACCATTTTAGTAGCCCTTCTCTGAATTCTTTCTGTAGAATATCTATAGCCTTCTGGAGATGGGGTCTCCAGTACTGTACACAATACTCTAGGCGAGGTCTAACCAGAGATCTGTAGAATGGCATGATTTACCTAAATCATTTGTCATTTGGCCCTGTTGCAGATCTTTGTTTCATCTGCAAAAAGGCATACCTTACCTTAAAGACCTTTTGCAATATCACTAATAAAAAATATAACACAACCTTAATCTGAATATTCTCCATTGACTACAACTTTCTGTCTCTTGTCACTCAGCCATTGCCTTATCCATTCAACTATTTTTACATCCAGACCTAAACACTGTAATTCCATAGATGACCACGAAAGTCTGTGTGTTTCATGTGTGTTTCTACTTAGAACAGGGTGGTGTAGTGTCAAAAGGTTACCAATAGTTCTCCATACTACTTTGCTTTCTTGGTCATCTATGAGATCTGCTTGATCTGCGTTGTCTCCTGTAGTGTTTATGTGGACTAGGGCTGGAGTCTGCACCTCATAAGGACTTAGATTGCCACAAAATTCTTACTAATACATGCAAGTTTACCTTTTTTATTTTCACATATGATTACATATATTCCTGTGTTAGGTTCACTGGTATTCCCTGTTCAATATGTCCTGTTATGTGTTTAAAGCGGAACTATCATGATAATAACATTGCCCCCCAATCCATTGCTAAGATAGCGATATGTAAAACCATACTGTCATTAAGCTGTATAAGTCCTTGCTATTGAATAAAAACTACTTCTTCAGCAGGAACCAGTGGACAACAGTGCAGACATCTTGGAGGAAATGTACCTCTGAGTCTGCACTGTCTGTCCCACTCACTGCCAGCATTGGTGAGTAACGTTAGTTGGCTACCTTAAGGTAACAGAAGTCGCAGGCATACAGAGCTTCTCTTGTAAACTCTGTGCAGCTGATGCCTGCTGAAGAAGTTGTTTTTCTGCAATAACACAGACTTATTTAGCTTAATGACAGTATGGCTTTGTATATCGTAATGTTAGTAATGCATTGGGGGGGCAATGTTATTATCATGATAGTTCTGCTTTAACATACAAATCCAGATCTGTGTAATTATATTCCCATATTCTACTGCTACATTCAATACTATTAGAACCCTTGGGATGTATAATTCACTTAGGAGGTCATCCCGTTATTCTGTTATTCTCTCCATACTATAATTGTAATTTCCATGTCTTGAATAAGAAATATAATTTTTTTTGCCTTATAATTTTCACTTTTTTTAAACTCATTTTTTATGATAAACTTTTTTAGTTTTGATTGCTTTATTTTTTAGTCTAATCTTTTGTGCTGCGCACACAATCAAACATTTTTATTGCAATCTTTTATTCACTCAAACATGATTCTTGTATACATGTCTTGTATTCTTGTCTTATCTTTTTGATAGAGTGAATTTTGTGTGCAAGTTTTTCTTATTTAATTAGAATCATGGAGTTAAGAAACAATACAGAAGATAGTAACATAGTTGATGAGGCTGAAAAAATGCGTCCATCAAGTTCAGCCCATGCCAAAAACACCCCTGTTGATCCAGAGGAAGGCAAAAAAAGCACTCTGAAGCCATTTCCAATTTAGCCCCAAGTGAGTAAAAAAATTCCTTCCTGACTCCAAATGGCAGTCAGATAGTTCCCTGGATCAACAACCTATCTGCATTGAAGCCATCTGTCATAATTTTCAATATTCTTCTGTGCTAAATTGGCATCCATTGCTTTTTTGAAAGCATTTGCATTATCTGTAACTACAACATCACAAGGCAAATAATTCCATAGCTTTGCCTCCCTTACTGTAAAGAATCTCTGCCTTTGTTTTAGTCGAAAGTTCCTTTCTTCTAGTCTTAATGGATGACACACTGGAGCACATTAGCTGCAGCATAGGTGACAAATAAATATTTCCAAAATTTCATATTGATTTAAACTGAGATATTACTTTTTAATGGTAGGGAGTAAAAAAATCACATTGGAGATTGCTCTATCAATCAAGGAGTTAAAAGCCCAATTTGTAATTTCTCCAGGATGGTGCAGCTTCTTTATCCCAGAATTGCTCCAGTCATTCTTAGTACTTTAGTCTCATGTTTGTGTGTAACATATAAATACAACAGCTTTTCACTATGTCTGCAGCTGTACTACAGGAGCTTACAGAGGCTAGAGCCTCTTTGTCTATCCTACTATATAGCTAAGTACACAAGTCCTTTCAATGGATCAGATTTCATTTAGCATCCTTAATTAATGTACGGCAGCATGCTAATTATATCCATAAAATCCGACATCACTCCGGGAAGGTCTGTCACACATTTCCAGAAATGGCAGACTCGTTTAGGTACTACTATCAGAGGCTGTATAATATCCTCTCCGACGAGTTTATGACTCCCGCAGCCAGGCACAAGGCAACCCAACCTTTTTTACAGGACACTAAGCTGAGTCCCATTTCGGAAGCTGCTCAGGCAGCACTAGATGCACCCTTTTCTGAACTGGAACTCTCCCAGGATCTCAAATCCACCCTTAAAGGTAAAAGCACCAGACCTGATGGACTTACCACAGCTTATGATAGGAAATTTTCTCATCTTCTCCTGCCTCATCTGACCCTTACCAGTAACCAGATAGCATTAGGTTGTCCACTTCCCAAACAGTCTTTGGAAGCGCATATCACTGTGATATTGAAACCTGATAAGGATCCACTAGCTTGTAGTAGTTATCACCCTATTTCATTATTAAATTCTGATGTCAAACTGTTCGCAAAAGTATTGGCAAATAGATTGAAGCCATTACTCACTTCTCTTACACACTCAGACCAATCAGGGTTTGTGCCGGGGAGGGAAACCAGAGACAATGTTGCTAAGGTAGTATTGCTGATGCACAGAATCCATCAACTTAAAACCCCTACCATCTTACTGTCGCTTGACAGAGTGAATTGACACTAACTATTGTACGCACTACAGTTTTTGGGCTTGGGACCGAAGTTTCTTTGCTCTGTAATGAGTCACTACTCTGCACCCTCTGCTCGTGTCAAACTCAATGGAATGCTATCAGATGCATTTGATATAAGGAATTGCACGAGGCAGGGCTGTCCCTTGTCACCCATATTGTACATACTGGCCATGGAACCCCTCTTACAAATGATTCACTTACATGACTCTATTTGTGGCCTACCTCCTCTGTCACCTACAGCACCACAGCCCAAGTTGGCTTGCTTTGCGGATGACCTCATCTTCTTACTTACCTCTCTGCTGACCTCCCTGTCGCCTCTCATGCCCACGCTCGAGCAGTTTGGACACATCATATTTCAAGGTTAAAGGGATAGTAATACTTAAAATGTAAAAAACAATATGTTGTAGGGTTTATGCCCCTGAGTAAAACAAGAGTACTCCCACTGCTGAAAGGTGTTTCATTCAAAAGTTATTAATTTTCAAAGTTGAATTTTTTAGGTGCAATATCACAGTGGCCTGAAATTGCACAGTGGCGCTGTTGCTACACCATCCTATGGAGATTTATGGTCCCGGGACCAGAGATGTCCATAGGATGGTGTAGCAACAGCGCCACTGTACAATTTCAGGCCACTGTGATATTGCACCTAAAAAATTCAACTTTGAAAATTAATAACTTTTGAATGAAACACCTTTCAGCAGTGGGAGTACTCTTGTTTTACTCATGGGGATAAACCCTACAACATATTTTTTTTTTACATTTAAGTATTACTATCCCTTTAATATGTCCAAGTCGACCGCGATGGGACTGCATATTGATTCAGCCCTTTCTGCATCCTTGAGAACTCGGTTTCCATTTAAATGGACGACCCAGGGTTTTAAGTATTTGGATATTACTTTACCACGCTCCCTGTCACACTTGGTCTGCATGAACCTGACGCTACTACAAACCACTCTGGAAACTGAAATGTTGAAATGGATTAACCTTATGGTCTCGTGGCTAGGCTGCATCAATTTAGTGAAGATAGTTTGCTTTCCAAAAATGTTGTATGTGTTCAATGCTCTCCTGATATGCATTCCTCATATCTATATACGAAAACTGCAAAGGATATTGATGTCTTTCATTTGGAGGTGCAGGAGGCCTAGGCTACCCCTACGGATTCTATGTTCTCCTCTGGGGGAGGGGGGCTGGGAGTTCCTGACCTGTTTATGTACTACAAAGCAGCTACATTATCTACAATTACGGATCTTTCAAAGAGCCCTGCTAGGGAATGGGTCACCATTCTCTCCTCCTTTGCCCCCGGGGTGGACCTGCGAAGTGTTTGTTGGTTTCATCCAGACTCTTTCCCAGCCTCCTGTCATTCTCATCCAATTATGGGTCACCTACTGGCCTTTTGGAAGTCTCTAAACTCCTCCTTGTCTCTCCTGCTCTACCCGTCTATTCAAATGACATTACTAGAAGCTGTAATCTATGAAATTTTGTATTTTATTCTTCACCTCATTATATAAATATTATATATTTTTTTCCATTTTATTGATTTTTTTAATATTGTGTATCTATTTTTGCTACTGGTCTTTATTTATTGTGGTAAAAATTGTAGTACTACACTTTGGGCGAGATGTTCAAAAAGTGGTCATGATGAAAAACTTGTCGGATCGTGAGTTGGTGGTAAAAGAAGGACAATATTTTCAGAAGTAAATCCATCACGTTTGAAAATTCATCTAAAGAATTAAAAAAGATGGTAAGAAGATCTCATTGAACATTGCTGTTAAAAATTCTGGTCTTAAAAATTGTCTTTTATTTTGTCTTTGAAATGAAAATTTTCAAAGAAACAAAGACTTTTTTTGTCTTTGAAACAAATTTTTCTTCTTCAAGTTTAGACCATTTTTATTATGTCAGGAAAAAATGACGTTAATCAGACAAAAAAATGACGTTCAAATTAATATTTTTTTCTGAAAATACCTTACATTAAGACGTCTTTTTCCCTTTGATGGAGATGGCGGAATTGGATGGAAAAAATGATGGAAACATGTCTGAGAATTGACGGATCATGGTGTAAGAAATTTTTTATTCTGATTACAGACATTTTCAGTTACCACCACTTTCTGAACATCTCACCCTTAGAGTCCCTTCTCTGCTCTGTCTTTCCCATCCCTTATTATTTTGCATGTATTCTATTGTTGGATCTGACCTCACATTAAGGCCTAGCTACACTATATTGGGGAGGGACTCATTAATTGGTGGTGCACCAGGCAGGGTGTAGAATAGCTTTACTTACATCGTAATAGCCAACTGAAATATATTACTGGATGTACAGTTTATATGTGTCATTGATGTTAATCCTCAGTTTCTCGCCATTCACTTAGCATACTCCAATATTAGACTGTTTTATAGCATTAACACTTCTTTGTTTCATTTGTACTGTATTTTTTTAAGAAGAAAGCTTTTGTATCCTAATAAAGTATTGATGAATAACTGTGTAAGAATAGTACCAAGACTAGCATTAAATCTTAGAATGCATCAAAAGAAACAATCGTTTGTCATGCTAAGGGGAATTTCCAACTTTATTCTATAATTGAATAATTTGGTCTGAAAGTGTATACGAATCAAAACATTGTATTTTATATCCAATATTTCAATAGTGGCGCTATGTATGGACAAGAAGGAAGAATAGTCCCAAGTCTTGCTGCTTGACCAGGATTCCACTTTCCAAATCCCAAAAAGAACACAAAATGCTCTATAATGTCTGGCGCATAGACTTTGGATAAAAAGACAATATGTACAAATATTTTATCACCACAAATTTTGACAATAAATATTCTCTTTTTAAGTTAAAATTTGTGGTGATATAATATTTGTACATATTGTCTTTTTGTCCAAAGTCTATGCTCCAGACATTATAGAGTATATTGTATTTTATTTGAATGTACAGGGATGCCTGTATTGCTAAATATAAGCATAGAACACTTTTTCATCTGCTTTTCTTAAGTTTCTGTATCTTTCCAAATGAAAATAAAAAAATGGTCAATTCTGTTAATATAGAGCATAGCATTCCAAAACAATATAGATAAAGCTGCAGTTGGAATGTAGATAATGGCTGATATTGTACTGATAGCTTGCATTACAGATATCTTTAGTGTAATTTGGAGCAGCAATTATGCCTCACTGTCAGTTATTAATGGGCCCATAGGATAGTACTCTCATCTACCCAGTGCGTCAGAAACAATAACCTTATGCATGTGACTCTTTGTCTTTGAATTTATAAGGTCAGCAGTGATATACCATTATCCTTTAGAAAAGAAAAGATAATTTTATGTGGATTGGAAGTAAAACAACATATTGTTCCAGATAGCAATCATTCTAGATTACCTCATGTTGTTAGCAAAAATCCTGTACTTATGATTTAATATGCAGCTTGCTTTTAATTGTTTTTGTATTTTTTTAAAGTGCTAGTAATGTATATTTACAAGTAGTTTCCAGAGTCTTCTGCATGTTAAAATTAACAGGTTGTGCTATCTGTAACGCATTATTTTTGTGTAATTCAAAAGATATGAAGAGATAAAGATCCCCCCGGCCACCCCTTTTTGACACATAGTAACATAGTAAATTAGGTTGAATAAAGACACAAGTCCATCAAGTTCAACCTTCTCCTCATACCCCAGTAACTGAGAATTTTATAGCTTTCCTGCTACCAATTAAATTAGTCTTTATCAGACCTTCCTGATCAGCCTACTGATAAACAGTATAACTCTGTATGCTCCCTTTTGAAAGAAATGTAACTAATCTTCTCTTAAATGTATCCATTGTATCTGCCATAACCACCTCCCTGGGCAATGAATTCCGCAATTTAACAGACCTTACCATAAAAAAGCCCTTCCTCTGCTGAAGTTTAAACCTCCTTTCCTCTAATCTCAAGGGGTGTCCCCTGGTCACCTGATCAGGCCTTGGAATAAATAGCTCACCTCAGAGATCCTTGTATTGACCTCTCATATACTTGTACAATGTGACAAGGTCTCCTCTTAGTTGTCTTTTCTCTAGAGTAAATAAACCAAGTTTGTCTAGTCATTCTCATACATCAAGTCCTCCATCCCCTTAATTAATTTTGTTGCTCTCCTCTGTACCCTCTCTAGTTCTAGTATATCCTTTTTCAGAACCGGTGCCCAAAATTGCACTGCATACTCAAGGTGAGGTCTTACTAATGATTTGTATAATGGCAAAATAATGTTATCCACTCTTGCTTCAATACCTCTTTTTATGCAAGACAGGATTTTGTTTGCCTTTGCTACTGCTGTTTGACAATGGTCACTGTTTCCAAGTTTGTTGTTGACAAGAATACCGAGGTCTTTCTCTAGCAATGAGATCCCCTTAAAAATATTCCATTAAGTTCATAAGTAGCCTTGGGATTGTTTCCTCCCAAATGCATGACTTTACACTTCCCCACTTTAAACTTCATATTCCATTTGTTTGCCCAATCTGACATTGTATGTAAGTCCCTCTGTAGTGAGGAAATATCCTGTTCTGAATTAATGACCTTGCATAATTTAGTATTATCTGCAAATATTGATATTTTGCTTTCTGTATCTATTTCCATGTCAATTATACACGTTAAAAAGCAGCGGACCTAATACTGAGCCCTGAGGTACTCCACTCTCCACTTTAACTGTATTGGATAATTTTCCATTTACAACCACCCACTGTTCCCTATCCTTCAACCAGTTTTGTATCCAATTGCAAAGGTTATATCCTGGCCCCAATGTCCTTATTTTATACACCAGCCTTTTGTGTGGCACTGTATCAAATGCCTTTGCAAAGTCTAGATATACTACATCTAATGACTTGCCATTGTCAAGGTTGCTGCTTACTTCCTCATAGAAGCTGAAAAGATCAGTTTGGCATGATCTATTCTTCATAAAACTATGTTGATTTGTGCTAATGATCTTATTTTGTGTGTTGTAATCCTGGATATAGTCCCTTATTATCCCTTCTAGCAGTTTTCCCACTACAGAGGTCAAACTCATTGGTCTATAATTCCCAGGTTCTGTTTTTGTTCCCTTCTTAAATAGAGGCACTATGTTAGCTCTTCACCAATCCTGTGGCAATGAGCCTGTGGTAATAGAATCTTTAAAGAGTAAATACAGGGGTTTTGCTAACACTGCACTAAGTTCCTGAAGAACCCTTGGATGTATTTCATCAGGAGCGGTGCTTTGTCGGTCTTAATTTTGTTCAGTCTTCCCATTACATCTTCTTGAGTTAACCCAATATCTGTTAATTGTATTATTTGTTACTTGCGGACGTTCTTCTACCATTCCTTGCTCCCTTGTATATATTGATGCAAAGAAAGTGTTTAAAACATCGGCCTTTTCCTTATTCTCACTAACCAACTCACCCATCTCATTTTTGAATGGTCCAATGCACTCTCTCTTAAGTTTTTTGCTATTTATATATTTGAAAAAGTTTTTTGGATTAGTCTTGCTTTCCCTTGCAATTCGAGTTTCATTATCTATTTTTGCTACCGTAATTGCCTTTTTGCAATCATTGTTGCACTCTCTGTATTTTAAGATTGTTCAGTTCCTTCAGACTTAAATAATTTGAATGCATTTTTTTTCCTTGCCATTTCCTTCTTTACATGTGCAGTTAACCACATTGGCTGTGACTTACTTCTTTTGCATTTGTTCCCCATTGGTATATACTGTTGGGTACATTTCTGCAACCTAAATTTGAATTCTGACCATTTTTCCTCAGTATTTTTGCCTTTAAATAAAATATCCCAGTCTATGTGTTGCGTTGAAGCCCTTAACAATTTGAAGTTAGCTTTTTTAAAATTCAGAGTTTTGGTTGAACCTATACAGTTTTGCTTTGCCAGACTGATTTCAAATGTAACCATGTTGTGATCACTGTTTCCCAAATGTTCTCTTACCTTAATATTGGATACCATTTCTGTGTTATTAGTTATCACTAGGTCCAATACATTGTTATTTCTTGTCAGCACTTCCACCATTTGTGACATGTAGTTTTCCCGAAGCATGCTCACAAACCTGCCTCCCTTAGCACTCTTCATATCTTTTGAATGACACAAAAGTAAGGTGTTACAGATAGCACAACGTGCTAATTTTAATATACAGAAGACTCGGAAAACTACTTGTAAATAGACATTACTAACCCTTTAAGGGAAGTTTACTACAATTCTGGCCGTTTTAGTTTACGTCTCACTGCTGTTTTCAAGGACATTGACAAATATACAGCTCATTTAGGCATGGCAGCAGTTAATTGTAGATTATGTTAACGGAGTATACTTATAATCGAAATTTTAGTAATGACAGGAGGCGAATATTTTGCATTTCTTTCTTTACCTAAAACTCCATAGCAGCACAGATCCATTACAAAGAAACTGACCAATCAAAACCCCAGAGGAAGACCATATAAGGACTAACTTGAGCCCATCACTCCCTCTTTCTTTGCTGCTCCACAAACAGGACAGGTCAGGTTTTCTATTCATTCTGTGTCTTAGTATTTGCATGTTGATTTTATGCCCACGTTTTATGTAATTCAATTTTAGTTGGTATTACTACTACGATTTGTGTTACCCTGTTGTTCTGCTGCCCTGTGTTTGGCCCTTTTTCTACACTGGGGAGGTCTGTTGGGGCTGCTGGCCATTTTGCCTTTCTGCTTTGCTAGGGAGCAATGGTGGGCTGCGGTCCCAGCGTCGGAGGTTGTTGGGCGCTGTATTGTTGTGTCCCGGTGCAGGGTATTGAGGGCAACGGGGGAGTTTTTCTTTTCACATTTTAATTTGTTTCGGTCCGGGGCCCGCGGGAGGTATGGTTTTAGATAAAAGATTCAGATTGAAGTCCATAGAGAAATTTATACATAAATCCTTCATTCTATTATCAATTGCAATTGATGAAGCCTTTAGTTACCCTGACTGGTACTTGCACTGAAGGAGGAAATATTACTTTTTCATATGTTAATGAACATTCATTCTAGAGGGATATATATATATATATATACACACACACACATATTTGTTGTAATATGAAGTATGCTACTGGAGTAATTCTGCAATAACCAAAGGGCACTATAGGGGATGAATTCAATTAATTGATTCCTTAACCCCTTAAGGACCATTGATCTGCCAGGACCGTCAACGCAGTCCAGTACTTAAGGACCAGTGACGGTCCTGGCACGGCATGGAGTTCAGGGCTCCCAGTGTGGCTGCACGCCGCTCCGGAAGCCCTGAACTGGAACTTAAAAAAGAAAAAGAAAAAAAAGAGCCCCATGGCCTTCAAGTGCCAGCCACGCGTGAGCGCGCCAGTCCTTATGGGGTTAAAACTAGAGATGTCTCCAAAGTATTGTAAAGCAATGCATTGAAGTATTCTCTCACATTCAAGGGATTAAGCATTCCATTTAAATCAATTACTATTTTATTTCTTCCCTAGAGTGTAACTGGTTTACTCCAGACTGACTCCAGCTCTTCTTAACCCTTTGAGTGCCAGAGAGGTATCCAATACATTGTGTTGCAATGCGTTGGGTACCTCAGTGGCACCCAAAGGGTTAATACACCTGCCTCATTACGATGATAATGATAAATAACAATGGTGTGGATTCCGCTGCATGTGATAATTGTATCACTCACTTTATAAAGAAATTAACCAATAGACTTCAACACAAATCTTTGAAATAAAAGCATGGATAGCATTTACTACCTGTAATGGAATTCAACCCTAAATTGGTTTTTAGCATTTGAGATGGAAACATAATGCAGATAGCTCTATTCCAAAGAAACACTAGCATTAAACATCAGGATTACCATTATGAAAGACTAGTTAAGCCCAATTAATTCAAGGCTTTTAAGATCAATTGAGAGGACTGGGAGGCCCACTGCATTAGTAGAAACTCTTTGGATTGACATATAGATGAATAGGATTCACAAGTAATTCCTAATCAATCTATTGCAATACTCAATTTAATTAAGCTAAATAAACATGTCTAATAAATGCCCTGAAAATGATGTATACTAAATGCCATAAAAAAATAATCTGTATCCAGAGATATATTTTTGGCATATAGTATGGTTGACACTGATTATGCACAATGAGGTGGATGAAATGAATTGGAGCAAATCTGGAGCCAACCAATTGCCATACAGGAAAATAATAAAAATGCCCTATGTTCCCAATGATTTAACTTGGGTTTGAAAACCCTTGAATGCTACAGAGGTCACAAGGTACTTAGAAGCAATAAACAGGAAGGATACATCACTATTCAAGGGTTTAACCATTTGAGTGCCAGAGTGGTACAGAACGCATTGCAAAGCAATGCGTTCAGTACCCCTGGCACTCAAAGGGTTAAAAGCTCAATTTAAATTAGCAGGATCATTATATGTTCAACATGGCATTATTGGATTTCTCCAGAACTGCTCCTGTTAGTCTTAATAAAGCAACTTCATTACATTCTGACGACCTTCCTTTATCCTCCACTCTTCTAGTTACAGTTGTATTTATATATAAGCATTGCATACCAAATAACATGTCAAAATTAATTCTGCTGTTGAGTACAGAATTCTGAGCTTGTAGAATTGTAGCAAATAGCTATAAAATTGGTAAGGGGTGGATTAAGGAGAGAAATATAAATAGCCACAGCACCAGTATATAAACAATGTGCAAAATATAGCACTATAGGTGATTATGAGTTACAGCCTTACCTGAAGGTAATGGCATGGTCTCAAGGAAGATTTGATTTCCTGATGAACTAGAGGTTTATCCAGATTCAGAGAAGATTTGCGATATGCTTCTTTAGCTTGGCTTACAGTAAGTGTAGACCAGGAACTCCTTTTCATATATTTACCTTCAGGTGTCATTGACAACCCTTCACACGCAGAACATTTCATATCATTGTTACTTTTAGAAGTCTTTAGGGTAAGATCTCCAAAGTGTCCCTGAAGAGCTTCAGGATAGCAATGAGATATGTGATCTACATGGTGTCTATTCATTACACTAGGTGTTCGATAAGTACTATCACTGTCCAAATTATCATCAGAGCTCCACCAACCTGTCATCCCAGATTTATGCTTGCTGTCAGGTTTTCGATCCTTACTTTTACTCCTTTTGCTATGCTTTGAATAATGACTATGATGGTGATCATCTCCTCGACTGTCTCCCTTTGTACCATTTACATTTCCTTTTGAGGAGCCTTCCAAAGAGTGAGACTTTGTAAAAAGTTTCTGAACTGAATGAACAAGATGTCGTATTCTCCCTGGGCTTTCAGTTCGCTGTTCAGTAGAGGTGGATGTCTTCTGATATTGTAAGGTGTGAAAACCATCTCTGTGCAGAGGAAGCTGCTTCTCAAATTGATCCAACAGGTTTGCTGGAATTCTATTAATCTTACTACTACTAGTCTGTGACACAGCACAGTCATCTCGAGTATCAAAATGTGAACTATAGTGCATTCTGGGAAAAGTGCTACTTGACAAATGGTCACTCATCATCACAGGCATCATCATGCATTCTGAATGAATGGAACTCCTCGGTGAACAACGATGGTGATCCATTTGACAGCTCTCTGTAGGGCTAAGAAGATATGATTGCCTAGGCTCTTGTCCATGGTGGACATGATCATGTACATGTTCACAATCCTCAGGGGATGCTAAACCACATGTATGTGCGGAGCATAGCTGGGATTGATTTCGGCTACCAGATAATCCTTTCATGTTCCTAAGGGCAGGAGAGTATTTTTCTTCATTGAAGTGCTGGGAAGGTGACCATGAGTATTGCTGTTGATCTAAAGAAGAAAACAAATTGAAAGACAATGAATATGTATACTTAACATTTTTCTTTATAAGATAGATAGATCAGGTGATAGATTGAGAGCTAGATAGATGGATAAATGGCATTCTCATTGAAAGGACTCAATGCCTGAATGCATACATAGTAAATACTGCACAGAGCCAGGGTTTAGAGAACTCACAGGTGTTATGAGACATTATACAGTGTTGATTGCAAGTATGTAGGTATCATTCAGCATTTTGGGTCTATACTGGGGCCTTTATCAAAGTGATCCAGTCTTGATAAAGGATCCATTAGAGAGCCAAAATGTTGGCACATATCTGTATACATGCAATAAAGGCTGTGTGCTCCAAATCCTTGTGCATAGTCTTTGGTACGGATGTGCATCGACTAAGTCCTTTCAAGAATAGTACCAGGACATTGTATAAAACAGTTGTTAACAATTTGTTGCACTACATCACTACTTTTCAAACTAGGATTCCCCATGGCCTCAACTAAAAAATGCTGCTAAATTATCAGTTACCTAAATTTCTACATCTAATAGTAAATAGCTAATTGTTCAGAGAGTAAAGTAACTTGGATGCATGTGCATCAGCATTTTTATGGCATGCAAAAAATGTACCAGAAGTTGTTCTTTATGACACTTTGGATTTATCACTTTACAAATCTTTACCTAAACAATCTTCAGAGAGTTACTGAGTTTGTGATACTTGCATTACTAAAAGCTTCTGGGTCCTGAGACAAATGTTGAGGCTGATCCACATACACCATTATTAACAACACATCACTTTTCACAAATAATTTGTGGTGTACCTGACTAGTGTAATTGTAAAGATCAGCAAATATAAATGTACCAGTGTTTAATTATCAAACACATAGCCAATAGTTCCTATGATAAAATGTCACATGAGCGTGGACTAAAGAACTACATAATGTGACACAATACAAAAATTTTACGATAGACCTTATCCCACACTTAAATACAACATAAAGTAATTCATTGTGGGGAAGCTAGCTTATATGACTTGTAATGACACAGAATATGGAGGGAAAATCAGTTTTAAAAAGAGACTAAACAGAGAACAGGATCCAAAATCAGGGACTGTCTCTGGAAATGTGGGACCCTAGGATAAGTGGCAGGTAAGTGTGTAGGGTTAACACAAGCAAATCCAGATCACATGTGGTTAAGACATACAAGTACGTGTGGGCCTAGATTCACTAAAGTTTGCTGCTGTGGCGATTTAATTTTGTAGATGTGTTTAAGACACTTCAACATTTACCCTGAAGACAAGGCCCGCTGCCTCGGTATAACTTTGGACTCTTCTCTTTCCTTCACCACCTGCATTAATGAAGTAACCAAAACCTGTTGCTTCTTTCTTTAGAATATAGCAAAAATCTGGCCATACCTCTCTCACTCCTCTCTCACTCTCATGCATACTCTTATCCTGGACTACTGCAACTCTTTACTTATTGGTCTGTCTACTAACGATATCACTTCTGTCCAATCAATTCTTAATTTAGCCACCAGAGTACCAGGGTTTCTTCTCCAGAACAATACTCACCCCACCTTCATCACTGCCATGGCTTCCCATAAATCAGTGTATAACATTTAAAATCCTCCTCATTACCTTCAAGGTTCTCCATCACCTGTCCCCACTTTATATTTCATCTCTGATATCCCACCATATACCTGCACACCCAATACACACCATGCATGGTGGAGTACTCTCTGCCCCTTTAACCACTATTGCTGTTTCACGACTTAAGAGTTTCTCCCTCACTGCTCCCTACCCCTGGAAGTCCCTACCACCCATCATTTGCCAAGCTTCAACCCTCAACAACTTCAAATCAAAGCTAAAAGAGCACCTCTTAAATGTAGCACTACCATAATATCTCATATGTCAAAAACTGCACTTCCTCCTATTCCTACTCATATCTGTATGTCACCCATCCTATACTTAGATTGTAAGCTCTACAAGGCAGGTACCTTTTATCCTAATGTTTGCTCACCTGGTGTTCCCATTATGATTATTTATATAAGCATTTAATTACTGCACTTATTGTAACCCTTCTATACTACATGTAAACTTTAACGTGCCAAGTACACAGGTTGGTGCTATATAAATAAAAATATAAAATGCAATACAATTTTGATGTACACACATCACCATATTCACTAACATTTTCAGATGCAAGGGGAGAGATGGTCCCTATTATTGTACAGGATTGTAGAAGTGCTGTTGATGTGGAAGGGATGTCCTCCCTTCATACATCACCAACACTACAACAGTTCTGAAGTTGAAGAGCATTCTTCCTGCTTCCCTACTTGGCCAGTAGGGGTTTGGAGAGGATACTTTCAGCACTATGGACAGCATCACTCCCTTATCCCTTTGAGTGCCATAGGGATGCACTTTGCTCTTTCCTGTGGCACTCAAAGGGCTAAAACAAAAGTACACCAAGTACTACACTATTATCTCTTTAGCTCTGTATCATATACATGATACATGTTGTGCACTTCCAAGGGAACATGGCTGGGGGTTCAGTAGTATCTATGGGGATTTGTGGCTACCACTTGGCCCCCCAGCCTTGGCAGCCATAGAACCCCATATACACTTCTTACTCCTCAGGCCTGTTTCCTTGACCACTGGTAGCCACAGTTCCCCATGTACACTGTCTGACCCTCTCCAGCCACAGGGAAGGAGGCTGAGGGTGTCAGGCAGTGTATGTGGGCCTAACAAAATTGTGTTGTTCCCCATAATGCCCAACATTCTAAACATCCAACATGCTGACTCCCCAGCTCAATCCGACATGTACTGACCACCTCCAACATATACTGTCCCCCCCTTGTTCAATCCGACATACATGCCCCCCCGACATATACTGCCCCCCCTTGTTCAATCCGACTTATACTGCCCCTCCTTGCTCACTGTGACATGATTGCTGGCCACACAGTTAACTGTTGCTTTGCAATGCGTTTGCGTACCCCTTTGGCATTCAAAGGTTTAATAGGCAATGTATGCGCCTGCATAACGTTTGCTTTTGTGTGTTAAAAAAAAATTCATTTTAAAAAAATATAAATCAGCCCTTGCGGAGGGCATCAGGACCCCTACTGATGATCCCCCTGGCATTGATCACCTATCCAGTGGAATAGGTGATCAATGCGGCGACAAGGAAGACAATTGCTGCCTTCCTTTTCCATCTACTCTGCTGCTTATTCAGTAATAGCCGGCTCGGGTATGACTCCCCCTAGTGAACCCGTCATTCACAAACCAGGTGATTCATTCATTCATGAAAAGTGGCGTTGAACTTCAACTCTGCTTTTCACGAATGAATGAATCACCCAGTTTGTCATCATATATGTTGAAAAAACACTAGTAAAGCACACAGTATCATCTTAATGAAAGTGTTTTTAACACAGTATTTTGTATTAACTGTGTTGTGCAAATGTTCTCCAGCAGCATGTCATTGAAAGACTATTATAATTATACTACATATTTAGTTTTCATACTGCAACCACTTTTGTATGACCTTCAAAATAAATGTTAACATTTACAACTCTATCATCTTGGAGTCATTGCTGGAAAGTTGTATATTTTAACCTTTTCAATATGTTTATTTGCTATAAACCAGTAAATGATCTGTTATTTTTTAATCTTAAATCAAAGACAAGTAAATAAGGCGAATATCATATGCTTTTAAAACACTCGAACATTTTTCTGTATCCACAAAACCCTGTGAAAAATAGGTATACATAGAGTTTAAAGAGTTCAGAAGCAAAACTTATATTTTCCATAGTCTGATAACCTTTTTTCACTTGACTCTTAACCCCTTAAGGACCAGCCGCACATGCATGCGGCTGTCACTTAAGGACCATGGAGAATTTTTTTTTTTTTTACTTTAATTTGATTCCGGACTCCCCAAAGAGCATGCAGCCACGCGGGGAGCCCGGAATTCCATGACGGTCTCGGTATGTCATCGATCCTTAAAGCAAATCCAGCCATGAACTACCAGGACCGTCAAGGATCCTTAAGGGGTTAAAGAAACAGGTGTGTTGATGTTATCAGCACAATGGAAAATGTTGCATGTGCCTTTCTATAGGGCATGCAATTCTGCATGTAATTAATTTATGCCTTAAATTAAATAAATAAAAGGACTATATTTTTTTTATTACAATGTGTAGTAGGTGAGATGTTCAGAAAGTGGTGGTAACTAAAATTGTCTGTTATCAAAATAAAAAGAGTTCTTACTCCATGGTCCTCCAAATCTCAGATGTGTTTCTGTCATTTTTTGCATCCAAATCCGTCATCTCCGTCAAAGGGAAAAAGTCGTCTTAAAAGTGGGTGTGGCTTAGTCTTCCGTCATAATGTGAGGTATTTTCAGAAAAAAATATTCATTTTGACATCACTTTTTTGTCTGATTAACATCATTTTTTCACAACAAAATAAAAATGGTCTAAACTTGGAGTACTGTTAGCAGGAGTGAGAAGCAATTTGTCATTTCAAAGACAAAAAATGTATTTGATCCCTTGAAAATGTTTGTTTCAAAGACAAAATCAAAGATAATTCGTAACACTGGAATTTTTAAAGTCATAGAAATGTTTCACAAAAAAAAGCAGTTCCAATTAATCTTCATAGTATTTGGGCCATGGAGAGTTTTATTTCAAAACTGTCAGAGTTGTAGTTCAGGAGTAATTGAATGATAAGCTATCCCCCTTCCACCCCTTTTGCCTAGTGTACTCCACCTCACCTCAGATGTGGAATCTGGTCTTGGGACCAGACAGCTCACAGCAAGGGACAATCTTCTTACTGTGAGCATAAGGAAAACCTTGCCCCCCTTGACAGGTTTTTAAGGTTTTTCCTTATGCTCACTGAAGATTGTCACTCTCTGTGATCCATCTGGTCAGCCTTGCTGATCTGGGTTGAGCAGTGTTACATCAGTAAAAGGGGTGAGAGGGGGATACTTTATCATTCAATTACTCTTGAACTACAACTCAGACAGTATTGAAATAACACTCTCCATGGCCCAAATACTATAAAGTTGAATCAAAGCTGCTTTTATTGTGAAACATTACTATCCCTTTTAGGGAAATGTTCATCAAGATCTTGTTGCCATAATTTTTAATTCTTAGTTGTATTTTCAAATGTGACAGGTTTACTTCTGAAAATATTTTCCTTCTTTTACCACTAAGTCATGATCCAACAATTTTTTCATTATGACAATTTTTTGAACATCTCGCCCTTAATCATTTAAACGCATATGTAGAAGTTTAGCATAAGTAAATTAAATAATATATATAATCATTCCAATCTGCACAAAGATAAATATATAGACAGAGAAAAATAAAATGAGTAGAAGAAAGATAGACAGAAATATATGAGAGATTAAATTTGTTAAAGATAATGGTCCAAATGCAGACATAAACATCAATCTGTATTTTATGTATTAAATAACACTGTTACTTATAAATCTTGTCCATTTGGGTATGTTTTATCCTAGGATTCTTCATAATAGTAATTAGTCATAACCTGTTAATAAGGACATTTGATCATAGGACGTTCATTCTAGGCTAGTTATCATGGGAATGTTTGACATAGGAATGTTTGTCATGTAACCGTTCATCATAGGACAATTCATTATAACCTGTTAATGAAAAGAACATTTGACCATAGGCATGATTAGACATGGGGCTATTAATCATAGGTTTATAATAAGTATGATACATCATAGGATAATAGATTGTGTTATAATTTCTATATTTAAATTGAACTTTACTTCCCCACCACTAAACAAACTCAAGGATCTCTATATAGTAGCCATTCCAATTAACAGCTGTCTGGGAGCAATGTACTTCTACTTGTATATGAGCCATAGATGCACATTTTGATCAACTGGAATCTTTCCTTTCCCATCTACAGTATGTCTTCAGACTGTTCCTTCCCTCACACAAGACACAACTACTTTTATCTGTAATTTGTAAAGTTCATTAAACAGGGCTCAGAGATGAACACAGATGCATTGTAGCTTTAGTACACAATGTTTCAGAGGCCTTCAACTTAGTCATGGATTCAATGCTCACAGTTGAACATATGGATAAGCTCATTGGCTACTTTGAAAACACATATGCCTAATGTTTTATCATTGCAGCTGAGGGAACAACTATGGTCCATTGCTTTTTCCTATTCCTTCATGGTGTCGTGACTCTGCTTAAAAAAATGTAGCATCACAGACTGCAGTCCGATTCTTATATAGACTTTCAAATATGTGGAATTTTATGAATGACCTAAAGGATAACTGTGTGATGCAAAAGATGGCATTTCATTAAGGAATGATTTCTAAGAGTTTTTCAACCTATCAAAAACAACCTATCATCTATGATTTTTTCCTCTTGTGATCAATCATACCCAAGATGATATATATATATATATATATATGTATAGTTAAGATTGTAGCCGTATTAGTCCAGTGATATATCTATATTACTGTGAAAAAGTCTTAGGCAGGTGTGAAACAATGGTGTAAAGTAAGAATGCTTTCAAAAATAGACCTGTTCATAGTTTATATTTATCAATTAACAAAATGACAGTGAAGGCAAATGGTGGTCACGCCAAATATTGATTTGATTTACATATTCCTTTTGTTCACTCACTATGTTACTGTTAATTGATAAAACTATTACCATGTCTATTTTTCAAAGCATTCCTCTTTACATCATTCGCCTAAGACTTTTGCACAGTTCTGTATGAAAAAAGGAAGTGTGTGCTTGTGGTTACATTAAAAGAAACCCAGTGTCTCAATCCAACTTTATCAAGACACCTTTTGTGTAGCTTCAACTCTCATATATATGTGACAGAAATGTATGAACATTGGGTGACTAATTTATTAGTTTCACTCCATTGTCCAAGTAAATAAGCATTCTTTCCAGGACAATGTCTTTATCAGGCCTTTTGAAATAGGTAGAAAAATACTGACTATATGTTTGTGTGTGTGTTTCAGAGAAAGAATGGGTCAACACTGAGGCCTAATTACACTAAATGCTGTTTGATAACAAGGCCCAGGTGTTCCATTGCAAGTATAATATTCACTGCTATCCACGTAGTGTGGTCAAATACAACAGTATCTAGAAAATACTGAGATTGGGCCAACAACCAGCAAACATTCAATTAGATTAGAAGTCTCCAGTGGAAGGAGTTTTAGGTTCCTCAATCAAGCAACAGAAACAATGTTTGCCTCAGTGGACATCAAATCCAGTACTAAAGATTAATTTTAGAATCAATCCATACCAAATTGATTCACAGTCTGCATAAAAAAAATCTGCACAGACACCCACTGAATTTAGACAGGACTCCAAAACATTGTGAAGAAACATCTCAGAGGTGTATTTCAAGTTACACATAATAGTTGGGATTTTAAATTGTTTCTTATTATGTATTTGGTTTGCACCAGATCATCACTATCCCACTGTCATTCTACTCGCTTTGGAACCCACTAAAGCTGATTATTTGGGACACACAATACAGGAAGCCAGGTGTGAAAACACAGCACTGTGTGAAGATGAAAGTGACAACTCATAATTTTGTCAATCTAGCAGAGGCATAAGTGGTTACCATTTTGTAAATCTAGGTATCAACATATGTACAACAAGTTGATTTATTATAAGTTTAAGATTGTTTGACATTGCTATAAACTTGAGTAATCACTTTTAGGTTGAAGAGAAAATAATATTATTTTACACCTTGGTCACCAATTATTTGCTTTGCTGTCTTGCATCCAAGTGGTTAAATGGCTTAAAACTGCCCAACTCATCCAACCAAAAGGGTGACTGATGTATCATACCTGGGAACTTCCAGTCGAGGGCTACCCGGAGGGTAGTCCTCTGTTCACCAGGGGGTGACAAAAATCGCGTCAAAAAGGGGCGGGGCTTGCCGCGAGTGGGGGGGGTTTAACCCTTTGAGTGCCAGAGTGGTACGGAATGCATTGCAAAGCAATGCATTCCTTACCACTCTGGCACTCAGAGGGCTAGGGACTGAGTATCAGCAGGAGAAAAAGCGGATGTGGCAGAGTTTCAATAGAAACTCTCCACATCCGGAGGAATCAGCCTCTGCCCCGGAGACCCGGTAAAGTTCTGTCAGAACCGGAGTCTCCGGGGCAAATCCGGAGAGTTCCCAGGTATGTGTATGTGGCATAGATCATATTCATTTTGACATGAAAAATATAGTTATATTGCATGTGTTAATAGGTAAATAATGAGGTCGTCCCCATTTCACACTTCTTTTACTCTTTAACCCCTTAAGGACCCATGACGGTCCTGGCACATCATGGGTTGGCGTACCATAAGGATCCATGACGTCCAGGATGTCATGGATTTCAGGGCTACCCACACGGCTGCGCGCCGTTCATGGAGCCCTGAACAGGATACCAATAAATAAATAAATAACTAGCAAGGTCCATGGTCCTTAAATTCCAGCTGCGGACAGTCCTTAAGGGGTTAACATTTCAAGACAGATATTCATTTTGTTACAAAATGAAGTTGGTTTCATGCTTAAATGATGTGTAGCATCAAAACAACCTGATTATATCAAAAGTTAAGTGAGTATCACCTTTGTACATTGCTCCCAAAAAGACAGATGAGAAAATGTGTTCCAAAAAGATCCAGTAATTTGCAGAAAAATCAAAATATCTGTACATCTGTGACTTGTTCTGGTGATTGACATGGTTGTGAAAACAACATTAATATAATTATCTTAGCTAAACTGTCCCTAATTAGATTTTGTCATGTTAGAACAAATATAGGAAACCTGTTCTACTACTGAAAGTTATGCAATGTGTTCTGCTATAGCTATGCAAATGAAATCCTGTCATTCCAAAGATGTAGGTTTGCAGACTTGCAGAGGTGCACATTTTAAAACATGCAAAACCCTCAATTTAATTATAGTGTAAAAAATATTGTGTGGCCAAAACAGAATGATCTGCTGTAAATTATATAAATACTTCCCATAACACTATTTGTATATAAGGATGTATTCAGACAGCCGAGGAAGAGGAACAGTTCTGGGTTACACCAGCTGAACAAATAAACATTATGTAAATACCAAATAATCTGAATAGGGCCTTTAACCCTTTGAGTCCAGAGGGGTACGCAACGCATCGCAAAACAATGCATTGCATACCCCACTGGCACTCAAAGGGTTAATTCCCTGAATGCTAGATATGTCTCTAATGCATTGCTTTGCAATACATTGGAATCCTTTCTAGCACTGAGGGGGTTAAAAACCTTGCTTAGATCATTGAGCATTTTCATTTTCCCCTATACTGAAGTTAGTTTGTTGCAACATTGTTCCTCCTCAGATTCCTGAATACAGGCCATACTCTAATATGTTATTCAGCTTTCTAGGGCAGCTCTTAAACCTTCTGCTGTTCATGTTTGTTCATTTTGGGTGTCATCTGCTTAGAGAAGTACCACAAAAATCTTCCCATTTATGGTGGAATCTTCCACTAAAGTCCCTTACTCATCAAATTAAAAAAGAAAAAAAAAACAACTTTAACTGAAAAAATCTATCAACCTCTTGGAAGCTCAAAAGCTTTGAAAATCTCTCTAGGAGCTAAGGCAGTGGTTCTCAACCAGTGTGCCATGGGTACCATTTATGGAAATTATTGTGCACAATATGCTCTGTGTTGTCATATTTACAGTGAGACATGAGGATAACTATACCCTTAATGTAATTTACCCTGTTAATTCTTGTGCAATGACCTATAAAATGTTAGAGGTATCCTTGAAATGTTAGATTGCATGTCAGGTGTGCCTTGAGCTAAAATAGATTGAGAACCTCTGATCTAAGGGAATGAAAACAACATTAGCTCAAATACAGTGAGGCTGGTGTACTAAGACCTGGAGCAATTCTGAGGCAAATCATGTGCATCACAGAGGCTATAGGAAGCTCCCTATAGAGGATATAGAAAGCTACCTGTTGACTTACATGGGGATTTGATTACCTTGAATAATAGAGAGGTCTCCAAGGCACTGGGTCACAATGTGTTGGAAATTTTGCTACTATTGTGAGGATTAAAACAAACAAATAAACAAACAAGGAAAAAAACATTTAAAGGCAAACTAAAATCTCCTAATAATAAGTCCTCTCTTACCATATTATGTCCAGAAAATCCTATGGAGCCCCTATGATTTGGACCTCGGACCTTTATTAATGAGATAATAAACATCAATCAGTTTTGCATGTCAGGTCCATAGAGGCAGATATGACAGTTGCTGGCAGTTTTTCAAACTGAAGCAGGCAGAGTGCATGCATATAATTAACCATTTAAAGAGCACAGGGCTGTTCAATGTATTGAAAAGCAATGAGCTGCAAATCCCTCCTGGCTCTTAAAGGGTTAAGACTACTAAATGCAGTGAGCAGAGTTTGAAGCCCTGTGGTCCTGCTAACAACTGTCATGTCTACCTCCATGGCCGTGACTTCCAGGGCTGATGGAAGATGTTACCTCTTGTACAAATCATAGGGGCTTTTTCTGGCCATGGTAAGGTAAGTGAGGGTTAGCATTAGGAGATGCTAGTTCTCCTTTAACTCAACTGGAAATTTGGGAATTTTTATTGGTTTAATGCAGATTTGCTCCACTTCTAATAAGTACATCAGCCTCATGGTTTGTGCAAGTACTATACAAATAAGCCACAATTATTATCAATGTGTTGATGGCATAAAGATACCAGTGCTTCAATGTGACATTAGCAGGACCTGTAGTCATACAGAGAGAAGAGATCAGTCTGTGACCAGAACAGATTTATCACTTTAGTGCAAATTGTACCTCCGTGGTAATTGTCATTACCATTCAGGAGTTGTTTATATCATCTCAACATATAGTAATGATCTTTTTATATAAGGTATTTTCCTACTCTTGACTTATGAATGACTGGCATAGGGATATAAAAAATTGCAACTTTTAGCACTATGCAAAAAAAAATCTATTGTGGGTCAAACCAATTGCACCATAAGGAAGAAATAAAACTCCCCTATTGATTTAGCTCCTTGAATGCCTGAGAGGTCTTCACTGCACTGTAAAGTAATGTTAGATATCTTTCTAGCATTTCAATGGTTAACCCACTGACTGTCAGAGAAGTATAGAACTGATTACAAAGCAATGGAATGAATACCTCTCTGGCACTCTAAGTATTAAAGGGATACTAATAGATCATTTTTACAAATGTGCATCTTGTGGCTATTAAAAAAAAGAAATTAAATGACCCCAGTCCTATATGGTTTGAGAGATCATTGAAGTTAAAGTTCCCCCTCCCTCCCCTTTCCCTGACGTCAGCTCTCTAGCTGACTGCAGCGGAATCTGGTCCCGGGACCGGCCTCCCTTGCAGTCAGCTATCCCTTTAAGCCTCATTTAAAACACTGGTAATTTGGGAATTTTTATTTGTTCCTTATGATGATATTTGTTCCAGAATTATTCCAGTTTTCTGTGCGCTTTAGGCCCTAAATTACCTATTGTTAAATTGTCTCAGATATGTCTTGTTGATTACATTTAATGATACGCTGAAAGATAATACCAACCAGAATGAAAATTGCTACAGCTTTAACAATATTTCAGGATACTGTATATAAGCTTTAATTGGACAAAATGTTGTTCTCAAGCTGTTGTAGGGTCTCAAATGAGCATCTGATGGAGACTGAGGATGATGTGAGCTGTAGTTCAACAACAGCTGAATAAAGGTTTCCTGCCCTTGCGCTGGATCAACAGTGAGCTCTGTCTTCACTGATACATGAAAACTAAATTACACGCCTCATAAATCAACCACAACTTTTAATTAAGAAGCAGAAGAATGTGAGAATTTTACTAACGAAGAACATGGGCAGACGCTGTACATAAATTATGCGAATTGTTGAGAATTTGCATTTTTGAGGAGAGTTGCAGAGAGATGGGAGAACACTGAGGCTAGTGCACTAAGTGTAGTGATGCAATACCAGAGCACACCAACAGCACCATATGGAAGAAATAAAAATCCAAAACTATGCACTAGGATTTTCCACTTATCTTAGTACATTTGCTTCTAAGTAAATGTGGAGCAATTTTAGAAAAAAAAAACTGTACCATACAGTACAGATAAACATTCCCAGAATTCTCATTATTTTAAATGTTAATACCTTGAACACTAGAGAGATCGCCAAGGTTTGCTTTACAGAGCTCTCTAGTGTTCAAAGAGTTTAAAAAAGCAATTTGAACACACACATACTTGCTCTGTCCCACACACCTACACACACTGATACGCACATAGGCAGACAATGGGGGAGATGCACTAAGGTGTGATAAAGAGGGGGAAAAGTGGAGATGACCTCTCCAGTTTATCACTTCTCCAGTACTTATGTTATTATAAGGAGCCAATACAGTAAGCCTTCTTCAGCTTAGGAGATCTTAGTGCATAGGCTCTATAGAATAACATAGGAACTAGAGAAGTGATAAACTGGAGAGGTCATCTCCACTTCATCACCTCTTTATCACCGCTTATTGAATCTCCCCCATCAACACACACGCACACACTGACACATCCCCCATGATAAAAAAGGAACAGGAAAATAGTGGCTTTCTCATTCAAGCAACTGGGGCTTCCGCATGCCAATATGACATTTTTTACAGTGTTGAGAAGGCCTTATGTTTTTGAAGGTGTTGCAGGGGAATGTGACTGGTGGGTGGGGTATTACCAACAATTTTTAGATTATTTAATAACCTATTGATACTTTTTGCTTCTAAAGGAATAAAGATTTATAACAAGAACAAAGTATTTTTTACACAGACTAATTTATAAACACATATACTGCAGTTTATCAAGCATTAACGTGAGAGTTATTACTGTGCACCTCCATTGTGTCATAGGTAATTCATGAAGAAATCCACTAAAACACCACTTGATCTGCACTGTAGCAGTATGGCAGAGCACTTTATCTCCAGACTTACTCCACATCATTGTTAGTCAAATTCCTCCTAGACCAAGACAAGGACAGCCAGTCCAGACCCACACATATCTGTATGTGATGCTTGTGGAGTAGGGGTTTGGATGGACACCATATTGGCACATTCAACTCAGAGTGGCAAATTAGCTACCCAACATAACACACTAAGCCAAGTGTATACACCTCTGCGTCAGTCATGCCACACATTGGACATTGGGCATACATTGCAATATTAGTGAAATGTGATTGGGAACACTTTTGGGGATTGGGAGGCAGGCATTTATTTTTATGTCACCCTCGGAATAGGGGCTGAGTGTCAATTATATTATGACAGATGAGAGTTGGTACCGCGTTAGCCGTAGAAATACAGGAGGCAAATATAGTTGTTGATACCTTTATTGGCTAACTAAGCAGATTTAGAATGCAAGCTTTCAAGACCTTAGGTCTCTTCCTCAAGCAAGTAACTCCCCGGATTATAGAGGAGGGGAGACATGAAGAAGGGGAGGGTGGGAAATGAGGTAGTGGTAGGTGTGATTTAGAAGGGGTAAAGAAAAATAGCAAGCAGGAAGAGGGTCCTTTTAGGAATAAGTTGTGGAGCTCCCGCCCGCCCTCCCTGTTGTTTTGGGGTCTCCGCGGTGTGACTGTTGTTTGGGGAGTTAAATTTAAATGAAAATAAGTGATGATGTTTTCCTTAGGGAGTTGACCCTAAGGAAATATGCCCCGGACAGGTTGTCGCGGGAGTTAACGTTACCCGTTGGAGGCTAGTGTTGTATGGCCTAACGGGGTAATTGTGTAAATCGTTGATAAAAAATGTTGGTAGTATAAGTTTAAGCATGTGTCAGGGAGAGTTGGCCATGCATTGGAGTGGTTAGCAGTTGGGAGAGCTGTATGTATTCAGCTAAAATGTATACAGGGGGTTTATGTGTAAAGTTGGAAGAGAGTTATGTATATGTGAACATAACATGTTATTAAAGTTGGCCTGTTCATACCCAATTAAGTTGTGGTGTCTGTCATTTCTATGCCCTTGTCCTTCTTCATGTTATACAGATAAATATGAAAACATCTCTTATATACAAGTACACATTACATTGCTAAGAATAGAAGTCAGATAAGAGAACTTAGTCCAGACCCAGATACTTTGATCAGTCAGTGGGAAGTTGCATTTTTCCTATGAGGCTTTAGAGGTATTTACAATCCCATTTAGGGCTTTTCCAACACAACAGATTCATTTCAGAGTCAACTAAGACTCTTTACATAATCATGCACCAATGCCAACCTGTTAGGCATAAGTCTACATGTGCCCTCTGACACACGACCAGTTAAAAGTATTGTTATCATCTTATTTATGATTTAATAATCTTCCTAATTAGTGTACAAACCAATACAGCTACTGCAACCGGATTGTCTGTCATCACTGTATATTCACCATCGCTACTGAAAGCATTTATGCCAACTTTTTATATCCCAAGGCATCCTGCCAACTGAAAGGTCTTCCCGTATATGCATCTATATAAAATGTATTATCATACCAGTAAGAAAGTGCACATCACTATTATGTACGGTTCTGCAAGGCCATTATCCATTTAAATGATGTATGTTCTTTTTGCACAAATTCTAAGTCATACTAAAAAATTCATGTGATTATTTGCCATTTTAAATGTTTGAGCTTATCTTGCATGACTTCTCCAGTCTTCTAAATACAATGTGATCAACATAAACAATTTACTCTGAAGAAAGTGTTTCACTGATGTATACCAGCTGTTTCCATGGAAACCAAGTTGTGATATAACTTGGTGTAACAAGTTATTATTATGCTTCCCGTTTACTGTAGCATGTACAGAAAAGATAAATATATCTAACACATTTCTAACAAATGCAGTTTCATAATTTAAGGACATTTCCATCTAGGGATGGGTGAAAAGTACAAATTTTTTCCCACTGGAATTTTTGTGGAATACGTTACATTTTCTACTTTTTAGTGGAAATTGCTACCTATAGAAACTCCCCACAATAGTTTTTTGATAACCTCAAGAAATTTCCTTCAAGAACTTTGCCCACTATAGCAGATGGACAACCTCTAATTAGTAATGCTGCTGGGAACCAGCTCTGCATGTAGCTGACCTCAATGAATAGAACAAGAAGTGATCAACGTGTGGCTCTCCAGTCATTGTAAGTATGCATATCCCATCATCCTGAGCGAGATTTTGGCATGTTGCTGATGGTAGCTATAGTCCAGCAGCATCTGGCTATAATAAATCAGGCATGTAAATACTGTATTTGCTTGAATATAAAGCTAGGTTTTTTTTAGCAACTTGAAGCTGAATACATTTCCCTCACCTTATATTTGAGGTCACCCTTTAATCAGCACTTTTTTCATTAAATAATGATCTCCTCTGTGTCAGCACTTACCTGCCTTATGATCAGCACTTTTTTTTATAAACAATGCTCAGCCACAGCAGTCCTGCTTCTGCCCTCTGCCACAGTCCTGTTTCTGCCCTTAGCCACGGCACAAGCAGGACTGTCCCAGCAACCTTTTGCAGTAGAAATAATCCCGTTGGCTGTAGGCGCCGGCTCCTCATTGTGACCCAACTGACGAGTATGGCTATCATCCAACCAATAAGGACATAGTCACTAGGGACAGCCACATCCTTTTGTTAGTTTAGTTAATTCTGGTTGGCTGGATGAGGTTACAATCAGATGCAGACCTCTCCAGCCAACTGGAGTTAACCAAACAAAAGCATGTGGCCCTACAGAGGGCAATTTGGTAGCTGAGGGATTATGTGGGACAATCATTAATTGTGGGTTCAGATGTGGTGGTGATTGCATAGGGCAGTGTGGTAATTGAGGGCTGCTGTGGAGGAAAATCTGCTTGTAGCTCTGCTGGGGTGAAGGTGAGGATTATGGTTGTGGGAGACATAGTGAAGCTCTGATAAGCAATGTGACTGAGTAGCATAACAGGGGCTATATCTGGGAGAGACAACGTGGTGACAATTGTGGGTTTTCCTTAGGGTCACCTTATCACCTGATATTAAGGCCTTTTCTTTTTTCTTTAATAAAGGCACCATATTTGATGGGAGAGGTCACCTTATATTCGAACAAATACAGTAATTTATTTTCCAATCCATACCCACTATAGTTTTGCATTGCTCCAAGTAATGTTGCCTTGGCTAGTCTTGCATCTGCTAACATAACATGTTGCTGATGGTAGCTATAGTCCAGCAGCATCTGGCTATAATAAATCAGGCATGTAAATACTGCATTTGCTTGAATATAAAGCTAGGTTTTTTTTAGTAACTTGAAGCTGAATAAAATTCCCTCGCCTTATATTTGAGGTCACCCTTTAATCAGCACTTTTTTTCATTAAATAATGATCTCCTTCGTATCAGCGCTTACTTGCCTTATGATCAGCACTTTTTTTTTTTTATAAACAATGCTCAGCCACAGCAGTCCTGCTTCTGCCCTCTGCCACAGTACTGTTTCTGCCCTTAGCCACAGCACAAGCAGGACTGTCCCAGCAACCTTTTGCAGTAGAAATAATCCAGTTGGCTGTAGGCGCCGGCTCCTCATTGTGACCCAATTGACGAGCACGGCTATCATCCAACCAATAAGGACATAGTCACTAGGGACAGCCACATCCTTTTTTTAGTTTAGTTAATTCCGATTGGCTGGATGAGTTTGTGGGAGACATAGTGAAGCTCTGATAAGGAATGTGACCTAGTAGCATAACAGGGGCTATATCTGGGAGAGACAATGTGGTGACAATTGTGGGTTTTCCTTAGGGTCACCTTATCACCTGATATTAAGGCCTTTTCTTTTTTTTTTAATAAAGGCACCATATTTGAGGGGAGAGGTCAACTTGTATTCGAACAAATACAGTAATTTATTTTCCAGTCCATACCCACTATGGTTTTGAATTGCTCCAAGTAATGTTGCCTTGGCTAGTCTTGTGTCTGCTAACATAATTTATATCAGTTTGCTAGAATCAATGTAGGAATTTAACCTTTGTATGTGCCTGAAGTGTCCAATGGGTTGGAATCCCTCTGTCACTCAAAAAGTTAAAGAACTACAGAGAGCTGGAAATTCACCCCTTCTCATGCAGGGAGAGTTGGCATGGATTCTCTATAAGAACATACCTCATAAGAAGGAAAACACAGTCTTTGCATGTGCATTATACAAGTGATCTCTATTGGCAGACCCCTTTCCCTGCTTCTAGTGCTTGTGTGTCTTCTGTGTGCACTTGAAAAATCTTGATGCACAGGATCCATAGAATAATATAGAAACTGTAAAAGTGATATCAGAGGAGAAGTTATCTCCACATTATTACATCACTAGGGATGGGCAAAAGTTTCTACCTCAAAAGAGAAACAGGAAAAAAAAAGGCCATTTTCACAAAGCTGGACATTTTTCACAAAAAGTGCCATTTTCCCGCTTTTTTCACCTAGCTCTTTGCATTGAAATCATTGGAAAGACAGAATTTATCCCTACCACATGGTAAGTTTCTCTTTTGATCCTGCAAGAATATAAAAAGGTTTCAGGTTCTCACAGCATGCCATTCTGTGTTTATGAGAGGAAGAGAAAGCAGCACATTTTTGAGCTGCAGAAATCAAGCTAATAAAGTGGTTGAAGCTTAGTTTAGGGAGTCTTGCAGGCAAGAAATCTATTCTCTGTATTAAGGGAGTTTGGGGGACAGGAAGAGAAAAATTTGTTTCATCCCAAATACCCTAACATTTGGTGTGACTGACTGGGAAGACATTGGCAGCCATGATCCAAGTTTCTTCCCTATCTGGCTGTTGTCTCTGCCCTATGAGAGTCTGGGGGTGTGAGAAGGGAGCAAAGGTGTTTTACCCCAAAATTTTGTGTGATTGAATAGACACAGGCAGCGGTGATTTAAGTTCCTTTCCGTTCTGGCTATTTTCTCTGTCACAGGAGTCTGGAGGTGTGAGAAGGGAGCAAAGGAGAATTATCCCAAATTTCAGTGTTACTAACTGGGAACACACAAACAGAGGTGATCTTGCTGTTATATCTGTCCTAGGGAAGTCTGCGGGTGTGAGAAGGGAGCAAAGAAGAATTACCCCAAATAAAATTCTGGCTGGGAATACACAGGCAACCATGATCCAAGTTTCTTCCTGATCTGTCTGTTATCTATGTACTAGAGGAGTCTGGGGAAAGAAGCAGTTGAACAGGAAGTATTTTTTTATATTTTTGTTGTCAGTTTTAGGGATAGGAGGACAGTTAATTAAAATAAATAAAAACACAATAGGTGAAAGAGACAGGGATCCTGATGTGATCTATGACAGAGGCAGACTGATACTGGATGGCATAGAGTATTTTGTAGAGATCCAAAGCAAGAAATCAACACAATCAGTTCTATTGCTTATTTTAAGTAAAACATGCACAGTAGTGGAGTAATGTCCAGTAATTGCACATTGGGTAGGGTGAAAGGATTAGGAGCAGTACAGAGACATGTGATTAAAATGGTAGTCCAAAAACTGACTGCAGTTATGATTTCAGCAGCATGTGCAATAAATTATGGTGATCCCTTTCCTCCTGAGGAGAATGCAGTTTGTCAAAGTCCCACCAAAAGTTCGACCACCACCAACAAGCACTATTAATAAACCATCTAAAAACACTGAAGACAAAAATGAGTCACACTCCAGTGATGGATGGTATAGTGTAAGAAGTAGGGTGACCACATTTCCGTCCTGCCATTCCGGGACGTGATCACCCTACAAAAGCCTCTTCATCGCCCTACCTTGAGTCCCTGGTGGTCTAGCGGTGTGGAAAGTGCTCTGTGCCTCCTCCGGCACAGAGCTGAAGCTCCCGCACGCTGTGCTCAGTAATGCAGAGCGCTGGGAGATGATGTCATCTCCCAGCGCTCTGTATTACTAGAGCGCTTGCCTCCAGATCAGGCTCAGCTGCATTGCCGCCCTGGATGTCAGCCTGCAAGCGGTGTGTCATATCATGGACGCCGCGAGGGAGCGCTGGTTTATGCTACCAAGCGCTCCCTCGCGGCGTCCATGATGTGACACACCGCTTGCAGGCTGACATCCAGGGTGGCTTGGCTTCATTCCGGGACACTTCATTGTCCCGGGTGGAGATGACCCGGGACGCGGGACATAGCCCTGAAATAAGGGACAGTCCCGGACATTCCGGGACCCGTGGTCACCCTAGTAAGAAGGTGTAGCAGCTCAACAAACTGCTTCATCTGACAGTGAGACAAACAAGCACAAAAACACCTGTCCTGAAAGTAGTAGGGAATGTTGTGAAAATCCCTCAAAGTGGAAAAGTAAAAATAAATAGCTTCAGACCTCTAAAAGCCTAAAGGGATATAAAAGTAGTGAAATATTTGTGAATAGGCTCCATAGAATAACACAGGAACTGGAGAAATGATATCACTGGAGGTTATCACTTTATCACACCTTAATGCATAAGCCCCATAGAGTGCCTACAGCCACCACCCCCCACCACCTCCACAAGTCATGTCATTTAATTAATAAAGTTACATAGCTCTTCTACTATGTATAGCCATCCCACAATTACTAAGTTCTAAGAAAGAAGTCAAAACCTGCACAAAAATAATTCAAAAGTGTGCCTATGGAACAATAAACTTGCCAAAAGTTGAAGGTTTGTTTAAAACAAAGACATTAAAGAAAAAAAGTCATGTGTTGCACCCTGCTGGAATATCCAAATCCGTAGTTATTTTTCAAGGATGGTTGTGCCAATGTTACTTAAAGGGATAGTAATGTTTCAAAATAAAAGCAGCTGCAATTAATCTTTTAATATTATTTGAGCCATGGAGAATGTTATTTCAATACTGTCAGAGTTGTAGTTCAAGAGTTCCTGAATGATAAAGTATCTCCCTTCCACCCCTGTGTGTAAGCCCCCTCCCCTCAGATGTGGAATCTGGTCTTAAGACCAGCCAGCTCACAGCAAGGGACAATATTCTTACTGTGAGAATAATGAAAACCCTGCCCCCCATGACAAGTTTTTCCCTTATGCTAATTGTAGATTGTCCCTCTCTGCAAACCATCTTGACAACACCATTCTCTTCTGAGGTAAGCAGTGTTACATTGCTAAAAGGGGCGGGAGGGGGATACTTTATCATTCAATTATTCTTGAACTACTACTCTGACAGTATTGAAATAACACTTGCCATGGTCCAAATATTATGAAGATTAATTGAAGCTGCTTTTATGTTGAAACATTACTATCCCTTTAAGCAAGAAGTTAGTGTTGTGGGCAAAGGACAAAGGGACTCAGCCTGCTAACAATCTTTTCAAGGCAAATGCTGGTATAGGACTCACAACTTTTACTTTCAGCTATTTACTTCTTCACTTCAGCTCTCAGAATAAGTAATATTGTGGTGGGAAATATTGCAGTCATAGAAAACATTGGGGGAAAATGGCAAAGTTCTGGCAGAAAATATATTGGCAGTGGCAAAAAGGAGAAAATGTTATTGTCTATGGGCAAAAATATTCACAAAAAGAGTGAAAAATTGTTTATTCACGGAAAGACCTATGAGAAATGTATCTGGCTTTTTGCCCATCCCTACTTATCACACCTAAGTGCATAATCCCCCTTTGTGTTATTCAGTGTGGGAATTGCTCCACTTTGCCATTACACATAAGGCCCAGTGTATCAATATGTGCATATACACAGCAACAACTGGAAGGAAGGCCGCAATGGCAGCTTGTCACTGAAGAAATGCTGCCTGAAACTGGATTTGCCCAGAGTGCAGCTATGATGATGGTGCACTGGCTGGGACTAAAACGGAGGCCCTGTGCTCATGATCACAGTTGGAAGGGGGGCGGTAGGTAAACATATTCCATTTGATTATTTGTCAGTGAAGACTGGGACAGGTTTTGCAGCTTTGGCATCTCTGTGCTTGTCCTTTTCCTCAGTAACAAGTGTCCTGCATAAATGAGAGGGGTCCTAGGTTTTTAAATTTTTATCAGGAATTAAAAAAATTGTAACACCTGGCTCAGGTATCCTCTTTGTCTATGGGCCATTCTGGCTCCGCAGACTATAGCTACTTATCGCACTACTGTGCACATTTACTTTTCAGGCATAGGAGAAGTGCTTGAAGCATGGGAAGCACAACCATTTTATGCCTTTAATGACCAGAAGGGTGAGCAAAACATTGCAAAACAATGGGTTAAGTAATCTGCTGGGCCATAGGCAAAGCATCAAGTAGTCGTCCTACTTATCCCCTCAGATGCTGGATAGGTCTTCAATGATTTGCTTTACCCCTCCTATTACAAGTGAGTACTCAAAGGTATAGCTTCACAAAATCAAATCTAGACATGCTCTTTACCTTTCTTGCTTAGTACACAACTAGTGTTGAGCGAGCATGCTCGGCCGATGCTCGGATCGGCTCGAGCATCGCTCTGCTCGGCACATGGCGGTACTCGTACGAGTACCGCATGTGCTCGCCCGCCATGTTCGGGTCTCCTCCCCGCACGTTTTGCGGCTGCTGCGCAGCCAATAAACGTGCAGGGAGGCTCTGACATCGGTGTAATGCCAGCAGCCATGTTGGCTGCTGGCATTACACTGATTGGCTGGCCAGAACCCGTGGTCAGGTGCTGTATAGCACCTGACCATCGAGTTCGGCTCAGTCTTAGCCAGGGAGAGCTGAGGATAGGAAGGGAAAGGCAGTGTAGGGAGGAAAAAAACCAAACTTGTGAAAAAAAAGAACCAAAAGTCCTTTTTAGGACTACTGTGTGTGGGGGCAGCATGTTATTTTGTGTGGGGGGAAAAAAACAAAAAAAAAAAAAAAAAAATATTCTGTTTAGTGTGAAAAGTTGCAGATTAGAGCACATTCTGTTTAGTGTGCACAGTTGCAGATTAGAGCACATTCTGTTTAGTGTGCAAAGTTGCAGATTAGAGCACATTCTGTTTAGTGTGCAAAGTTGCAGATTAGAGCACATTCTGTTTAGTGTGCAAAGTTGCAGATTAGAGCACATTCTGTTAAGTCTTCAAACTAAAATATCAAAGTCACATATTCCATTCAGTGTGCGTTGCCGCAGTTTAGCAGCACATTCTGTGTACTGTGCAGAGTTGCAGAATAGGAAGAAATACTGTTAAGTCTTCAAACTAAAATATCAAAGTCACATATTCCATTCAGTGTGCTTCGCCGCAGTTTAGCAGCACATTCTGTGTACTGTGCAGAGTTGCAGAATAGGAAGAAATACTGTTAAGTCTTCAAACTAAAATATCAAAGTCACATATTCCATTCAGTGTGCTTCGCCGCAGTTTAGCAGCACATTCTGTGTACTGTGCAGAGTTGCAGAATAGGAAGAAATACTGTTAAGTCTTCAAACTACAATATCAAAGTCACATATTCCATTCAGTGTGCTTCGCCGCAGTTTAGCAGCACATTCTGTGTACTGTGCAGAGTTGCAGAATAGGAAGAAATACTGTTAAGTCTTCAAACTAAAATATCAAAGTCACATATTCCATTCAGTGTGCTTCGCCGCAGTTTAGCAGCACATTCTGTGTACTGTGCAGAGTTGCAGAATAGTAAGAAATACTGTTAAGTTTTCAAACTCAAATATTAAAGTCACATATTCCATTCAGTGTGTGTCACCGCCGTTTAGCAGCCTATTCTGTGTACTCTGCAGAGTTGCAGAATAGTAAGAAATACTGTTAAGTTTTCAAACTAAAATATTAAAGTCACTTATTCCATTCAGTGTGTGTCACCGCAGTTTAGCAGCCTATTCTGTGTACTCTGCAGAGTTGCAGAATAGTAAGAAATACTGTTAATTTTTCAAACTCAAATATTAAAGTCACTTATTCCATTCAGTGTGTGTCACCGCCGTTTAGCAGCCTATTCTGTGTACTCTGCACAGTTGCAGAATAGTAAGAAATACTGTTAAGTTTTCAAACTAAAATATTAAAGTCACTTATTCCATTCAGTGTGTGTCACCGCCGTTTAGCAGCCTATTCTGTGTACTCTGCACAGTTGCAGAATAGTAAGAAATACTGTTAATTTTTCAAACTAAAATATTAAAGTCACTTATTCCATTCAGTGTGTGTCACCGCCGTTTAGCAGCCTATTCTGTGTACTCTGCAGAGTTGCAGAATAGTAAGAAATACTGTTAATTTTTCAAACTAAAATATTAAAGTCACTTATTCCATTCAGTGTGTGTCACCGCCGTTTAGCAGCCTATTCTGTGTACTCTGCACAGTTGCAGAATAGTAAGAAATACTGTTAAGTTTTCAAACTAAAATATTAAAGTCACTTATTCCATTCAGTGTGTGTCACCGCCGTTTAGCAGCCTATTCTGTGTACTCTGCAGAGTTGCAGAATAGTAAGAAATACTGTTAAGTTTTCAAACTAAAATATTAAAGTCACTTATTCCATTCAGTGTGTGTCACCGCCGTTTAGCAGCCTATTCTGTGTACTCTGCACAGTTGCAGAATAGTAAGAAATACTGTTAAGTTTTCAAACTCATATATATTAAAGTCATATATATCGTGTAAGATGAAGAAGGCGGGTAAAAAGGGACGGGGAAGTGGACGTGATCCTGATAGTTCAGGGCGCGGGTCAGGACGCGGAGAAACTGTGCCTGGTGCCAGAGCACAAGAAAGAAAGACATCCACCATACCTAGCTTCATGTGTAATTTTACAGGGCGTCGCAGGACATCACTCTCGAGGTCCGACCACTGCGAACAGGTGGTCGGTTGGATGACAGCTGATACTGCTTCCAGTCGGTTAAGCACCACCCTGTCTTCCACCAAGTCCACTCTCAGTAGCCAAGAGTCTGGTCAACATAATCCTCACTCTGATCATCCTTCCTCCCACCATACACGGTCTGGTCAAAGAAGTGATCCCACACTGGGATATAGTGAGGAGCTCGTCTCATCACCAATCCTTCATTTGACCCTCTCTCCAAGCACGCTTGCAGAGGAACATGACATCTTGTGCCCTGATTCACAACCTCTAGAGGCTACCCAATCACAAGAAGATGACAGATGTGAACGGCATTTAAGGTCAAAGGAAGTAGTGGATGATGATGATGATGATGAGACACAGTTGCCATTAAATCAACCACTATTTCCGTCTCAAGACCTTGTTGAGGAGAATGTTATACAGTTGTCAATGACTGAGTATGTGGTGGGATCAAGACTTGAGGAGGATGATCAGAGTGAGGAAGTGGAGGAGGACTTGGTGGACGATGAGGTGACTGACCCCACCTGGGAAGGTGTAGAGCCGAGCGATGACAGCAGTCCTGAGGGTGAGCCATCTGCAGCACCGCAACAGGCTGGAAGAGGCAGTGGTGTGGCTACAGAAAGAAGGCGGACCGCACCAAACCGGCCCGCAAATGTTCCACGGAGCACCCCCTTGCGTAAATCTACCTTGCCAAAGGGTAGGTGTTCCGCGGTATGGCGTTTTTTTAAGGAAAGTGCGGACGACAAAAGAATTGTAGTTTGCAACCTGTGCCACACCAGAATGAGCCGAGGCATGAACACTAGAAACCTCACCACCACCAGCATGATCCGACACATGGCATCCAAGCACCGTAGTAAGTGGGAGGAACGCCTGGATCGCCCATCTGTGTCTGCAGGCCACACCACTGCCTCCTCTTCCCCTGTTTTCGGTGCCGGCCAATCGCCTGTCGAAGGCGCAGGCCCGCATACCTCCCGCCCTGCACCTGTACCATCTGAAGCACCATCAGCGACCACATCCACTTCCCTGTCCCAGCGCAGCGTCCAAATGTCGTTACCCCAGGCATTTGAGCGCAAGAGAAAGTACCCAGCCACCCACCCACAGGCCATAGCACTAACCTCACACCTTTCAAAATTACTGGCCATCGAAATGCTGCCATTTAGGCTTGTGGACACTGAGTCCTTCCGCAGCCTGATGGCAGCAGCTGTCCCTCGGTACGCGGTCCCCAGCCGCCACTACTTTTCCCGGTGTGCCATCCCCGCATTACACCACCATGTGTCCCGTAACATCACCCGTGCCCTGACCAACGCAGTTACTGGGAAGGTCCACTTAACGACTGACACATGGACAAGTGCTTGTGGCCAGGGACGCTACATTTCCCTGACGGCACACTGGGTGAATGTCGTGGAGGCTGGGAGCGACTCGGACCCTGGGATGGCACGGGTGCTACCCACGCCGAGGATTGCGGGCCCTACCTCCATCAGGGTTTCCGCCAGCACCTACGTTATTGGCTCCTCCTCCTCCGTTTCCACCTCCGAATTCTCTACACGCAGCGCCACTCCCCCATCAGCCAGTAGCTGGAAGCAGTGTAGCACTGCAGTGGGGAAGCGTCAACAGGCCGTGCTGAAGCTGATCTGCCTTGGGGACAAACAGCACACGGCCTCAGAGCTGTTGCAGGGGATTAGTCACCAGACCGAGCAGTGGCTCTCGCCACTCAACCTGCAACCAGGCATGGTTGTGTGTGATAATGGGCGTAACTTGGTGGCGGCTTTGGAGCTCGGCAAGCTCACACACGTACCATGCCTAGCGCATGTATTTAATTTAGTGGTTCAGCGATTTCTAAAAACCTACCCCAATGTGCATGATCTCTTGACCAAGGTGCGCCGCGTGTGTGCACATTTCCGTAAGTCATCTACAGCTTCGGCCGGCCTGTTGAAGCTGCAGCAGCGCTTACAATTGCCAGCTCACCGGCTGCTGTGTGACGTGAGCACGCGCTGGAACTCCACCTTCCACATGTTGGCCCGGCTTTGTGAGCAGCAGAGGGCAGTAGTGGAGTACCAGCTGTTACACGGTCGTCGCCTCTCCGTTCAACTTCCTGTAATCAGAAGTGAGGAGTGGGAATGGATGTCAGACCTCTGCGAGGTTTTACGCAATTTTGAGGAATCGACACAGATGGTGAGCGGCGATAACGCTATTATCAGTGTAACCATCCCACTTCTGTGTCTACTGAAACGCTCGCTGCTCACAATTAAAACCGACGCTTTGCATGTGGAAGAGGTGGAAATGGGGGAGGAAGAGCTTACACAAGGTGATAGCCAGAGCACCCTCACTTCGTCTTCTCAGCGACAATTGGAGGAGGCGGAGGAGGAGGAGGAGGAGGAGGAGGAGGAGGAAGACACGGTTGCCTCCGCTACAGAGGGTAGCCATGGAACTTTAGTTCCATCTCTTCAGCGTGGGTGGGCAGAAGAGGAGGAAGAGGATGAGGATATTGAGAGTCATCCTCCTGGTGAGGACAGCGAAATCTTGACTGTTGGTACTCTGGCACACATGGCTGACTTTATGTTAGGCTGCCTTTCCCGTGACCCACGCGTTATACGCATTTTAAACAACACGGATTACTGGGTGTTCACCCTTCTGGACCTCCGCTACAAAGAGAATTTCTCATCTCTCATTCCTCCGGTGGAGAGGACAAGCAAAATGGTGCAATACCAGAAGGTTCTTGTTGAAAAATTGCTCCAAAATTTTCCATCTGACAACGCTGGCGGCAGAGTACGTGCTACCTTGGCCAACCGAGAAGGGGAGAAAAGGGGAGCACACAGCAGTTCCGACAAAGGCAGGGCAACACTCTCCAAGGCGTGGGACACCTTCATGACACCCCGCCAGCACCCTCACCCTGATGCGCAGCCTAGTGTCACAAGGAGGGAAAAGTTTTGGAAGATGGTGAAGGAGTACGTAGCAGACCGTGTCAGCGTCCTCAATGATCCCTCTGTGCCTTACAACTACTGGGTGTCCAAGCTGGACATGTGGTATGAACTGGCACTCTACGCCTTGGAGGTGCTGGCCTGCCCTGCCGCCAGCGTTCTGTCTGAGCGGGTATTTAGTGCTGCTGGTGGCATCATAACAGATAAGCGTATCCGCCTTTCCACCGACAATGCTGATAGGTTGACACTTATAAAAATGAACAAGGCCTGGATTTCCCCTGACTTCTCCACTCCACTGGAGGAAAGCCGCGGGGGAACATAAACTCACTTTATATATGTTATTTACAATGATGGGAATACTCTGTATTCCCATTCACCCCTTCCACCCAAAAAACGGGTATATGGTTGACTCTTAATCTTCTCATCCTCCTCCTCCTCTTCCATATGCCCTGTGCTATAATTTTTATATAGGGCCAGCTCACCAGCGGGCCCTGTGATATAATTTTTATATAGGGCCAGCTCACCAGCGGGCCCTGTTTGACAATTTTTCTATAGGTCAGCTCACCAGCGGGCCTTCTCATATAATGTTTTATTGGGTCAGCTCTCTAGCGGGCCCTCTCATATAATGTTTTATAGCGTCAGCTCACTAGCGGGCCTTCGCATATAATGTTTAGGATGGTCAGCTCTGCAGCAGACCCTCACCCATAATGTTTTAGATGGTCAGCTCAGCGCACGTTTCCCTCTTAATCATGGCCTCAGTTCAGAAAAATCAAGGAAATTTTTGGGAGAATTTGCCTCTGCGCACGTTTCCCTCTTAATCATGGCCTCAATTCTGAAAATTAAGGAAATTTTTGGGAGAATTTGCCTCTGCGCACGTTTCCCTCTTAATCATGGCCTCAATTCTGAAAATCAAGGAAATTTTTGGGAGAATTTGCCTCTGCGCACGTTTCCCTCTTAATCATGGCCTCAGTTCTGAAAATCAAGGAAATTTTTGGGAGAATTTGCCTCTGCGCACATTTCCCTCTTAATCATGGCCTCAGTTCTGAAAATCAAGGAAATTTTTGGGAGAATTTGCCTCTGCGCACGTTTCCCTCTTAATCATGGCCTCACTTCCGAAAATCAAGGAAATTTTTGGGAGAATTTGCAGATGATATACAAGTAAATATACAGCAAATACTGTTTGGTAACAATTTTTCGCCTAAAGTCGTTTTTATTTTCCTTTTTGTGTGTTTTATGGTCAGTCTGTAAAAATGGCGTACTACGGGCGAAAGATCGTTCCCAGCAGCGATGTTGGAGTCCAAGATGCATCCAGACATCCTCCCTATGCTGTCCCTGAACCATTTCTGTGGTGTTTCCATCCTTTTCTTCCCTTTTCCTATGGACCAGACACCCTCCCCTCATCAGAGCAGGGGGTGCCTGGTGTAATGCTCGAGTCCTCCCATTGACTTCAATGGGGCTCGGGTGCTCGGCCGAGCACTCGAGCCTCAGGGGGTGCTCGGTCAGAGCACCCGAACACCCGAGCATTGGGGTGCTCGCTCATCACTATACACAACCACTTCTCTGGAAAACTACCAGACTACCTGAGCAGTATGCTCACTCCTGCTCTCCATACTAAATATAGCCTCAGCTTCACTGCTAACAACTCACTGCATATACCACAATAAAAGAAAGAAGCAGGAAGATCTGCCTTCTCCTTCAGAGCTCCAAAGGCCTGGAACAATCTGCCTGACATAATCAAATCTGCTCCCAGTCTAAAATCCTTAAAAGTAAAGGCTTTTTTATATCTAAAAACAGAGTGTAACTGCATATAAGTTTAATATTCCATATGTATGCATATTCATATATATATATATATATATATATATAAAATAACATGTAATATATAATGTTTCTCAATTTGTGTGAATATGTAACCCTTTACTGAAAACTATCCAGGACATACTTGAAAATGAGATTTATCTTAATGTATTTTTCCTGGTAAAACATTTTCTAAATAAAAATAAAATAATTAACAATGTGTTGAGCCTACATTTTGCTTTACATAAAGCACTATGCTTATACCTAGGTTCACACAGAGCTAAATGATATCATATATAGTAGCTTGACATAATTCTGAGTCCTCTCAGCTGGCTTTGCTCAATGTTGAGGATTCACATCCATCTTCACACACTGAACATTCTTTATTATATGCTTTTGATCAGGCATATCAAATATGCGACCCACAGGTTACATTTTACCCTCTGCCAGCTTGAGCAGAGTACCCAAATTATCTGTTTTTTTATTTAATATGGCCCTGAGCCCCAGAGACTAACAGCATTACCTATACTCAAGAAACCAAATTGCCACATTTACCTAAAGTAAAATTGTCATAGGTTAACTGAAAGAGTCCAATCACAGCCAGACAGTGAGTTTAGCCTGAAGTGAATCCAAAGAAAGTAAGGGGGTGATGTAGGAGTGAATCATTTCAAATTCAGCTCCAGCTATGCAGATGTGAGACAGTCACTAAAAGTGGAGTGTCACAGGACCAGAAGAAGAGCATTGCACAATCCATGTATATTGTTTGATTTAGACATATGGTTCTGTTAGCTCAAAGATTTGTATAGAGGAGAATAATGGCAAAGGTATGTGCTTGTGAGTCTACATTTTCTATTTGTTTACATTTTGTATCAGCCCCAGATAGCCTATAGTTTTGAGAGGGTGTTGAAAAGTGTAGCCCATACACAAGCACACACACTGTTACACACACACACACACACACACACACACACTTCCACATAAATCAGTCTGACACATATGCTTTCTGTAGTAAACACTAATTCTTCCCCTCTCTTCAAATGACTCATCAAACTGAGCTGTCAGACAGGAGAAGCTGTTTCCTGTCAGTGCTGGGACTCATCTGTCTTTCTACTGATGTCCATTGTCCTTTATTTTTCTATCACCATTCAAATGCATGCTCATACTCTGAAGCATAGATCCAATGTCCTGTTTACTGCTACTGACTTTCATGGTACACACAGTGTCCTGCCATCAGTCAAAGGAAGAAGCAAATACATCAGACCTCTTGTAGAAAGCTCATTTGATTGGTGTTCAGTGGAGAGAAGCTTTGGGGTGCATAAAAAGCTTGGAGGATGGAGGAGAGAATGATTTGTCTGATGCCTGGGTAATAGGGCTATATGTCCACTTTCCTAGTAAATATGAATATGCTACACAAAAATCTTCATGTTTCCTTTTTTATGTGTGTGATAACAATAGTAGATTTGAAAAATTAACATTTAAGAAACAAAAATATAAAAGTACAACTTGCTATGATATTGAAGATGGTCCTCAGTGGCACTGATATTGAAACACTTGCTAGTCATCTTTTGGACTTAGGCAGTAATTAGTGAGGCATAGCTATTTAAGATAATATCATGCAAATCCAGTTGTACTTTAGGTACTACACAGATATTCCATTCCTTTACGTGTTGACACTATAATATCTCCAGAATCATGCAGCTGTCAGTCAGTAAATCAGTCCAAGACTACATTTTGCTTCCATCTGTAACAATACATACACCAATTCCAGAAAATGTTTAAAGGCCTTTGGTCTTGGGAATGGAGTATAACACACACTTAAAGTACAGGCTATCCCAAGTCACATATGCCTTGATGGAAGTTTCTATAAACAATATATGTATAAGAAGGTAAGATGGCAAATCTAAAGAAATGTTACTTTGACTCTCTTATGTCCTCTAGAGGTGATGATAGCCTCACAAAATAATGTTTAGAAAGAAGTCTTAAGGAAATCAATAAGGGAGTCAGACTAATAAGCATAGAAAATCAAATGAAAATAGAATAAAAAATAGTGGCACCCCATGTGTAGTATCAAATGGAAAATCAGATATTGAACATGTCATCGCACAATTTCTGTTTTTCACTGACAGTGTGACAAATATACTTCCAAAAATCTCTTTCGGTCACAAGACTGCTGCAACCTTCTCTGCTGCAGGTCAGAAGAGTACAATCGCTTTGCCAGTAAAATGTATGTATCTTTATTTTTATAGCACCATACATGGAGAGAGTGCTTTATATAAATAGTGGTAGTACAATACAAAAATAAAGGACATGGTTAAGAGCATCAGACTAAAGTGTGATCATTACATTATAAGCAGAGGAAAAGTGCAGCAAAGGGAATCATACATTGGGAAGTGGCCCCTTTCTCAAAAAGCTTACAATCTAATAAGTAATAGTGACAACATACAGAGACAGTAGGAGAAGGATCATAAGTGCATGTACAAGGCTTCAGTAATGAAATGCAGAATTATTTTGATGTGACTATTAGTGTGTACAAGAAGAATAGTGTTACTGAGATGCCTCCTTGAGCAGGTGAGTTTTTAGGAGATGCTTGAAAGTGATGAGTGTGGATAACTGGCGAATGGTGATAGTGAGGGCATTCCAAAGCTGAGGGGCAGCCATTGAAAATGATAGTAGCTTAGAGATAGCTTGAGTTGTGTAAGGAGTGGACAGAAAGAACCCTAAAGTAGAAAACAAGTGATGATAAGGGGTGTAACGTGAGATATGAGCAGAAATCTAATAGGGTGTGTAACGGATCCTACCCATTACTTGAACCCTTGTCTGGCCCTAGAACTATTTATCCAAAGACTGTGGACATTTTTCCCTGGTTGTGCACTAAAAAGACTTTTGATAGACTTTATGTGAATGGGGCTAATGTACAAAACAGCCCTGCGTTAGACTGCTGGCTTGCTTCCAAGGGAAGGGGCAGTGAGGGGTTAATTCTTTGAATGTGTATTGCAGTCCCTCAAGCCATTGTATTGTGTATTGTAAGATGTGTTGAGAACTGTCCTGAGACCCCCTGCTGTGTGTTAATCCATTCACGCCCCTCAAGTCTTTGTTCAATCAAACCCTTTTGCATCTGAAATTAAATCCTGTCTAAGTTATTGTATCTGTTAAGACCATCTGCTGTTGGCCTTTTGTCTCATGTAACATGATTGGATTAAGGCTTTTGTATCTGGTTTCACCCATCAAGTTAAATGTAAAGATTTGTGTATAAATATCTGTAGTTTGTGTCAATAAAGAGAGTTATGTTTGGAGTGAACAAGGAGTCCTGGAGTCTTGTATTGCTTATGGTCTAAAGTGTCCACTCTGATACCCATCTGCGCCAAGTATCCTGAATCGTCGACCGCCTGCTGCCAGTTTCCTGCGACCCAACTTCGCGGACTGTCAGGCGGCGATGTGGACTCTGCCCTGCTTCTTCCAGTTCCAGTAGAACCTTCAATTCGAGCACCGGAGTGCTCGAATGGCTTGGCAACCGCTACCCTTTGTTCCTGCGACACTTTCCCTGTTCTTCATAGCCTGGGAGTAGAGGCTTCATTCTCTACTGCCTGTGTTCCCCTGCTCCAGTGATCCTGCAACTGTTCCAGAGACCGTCCATACTGCAACCGGTGCATCTGACGGCGCTTATCTTGCGTCAAGAAGGAGAGACCCGGGAACGACTGCTGAAGGTGACGCGGTCCCTTCCTGGCTTCCGTTACAGGGTGCCAAAGAAGAAAGTGACTTAATTGAGAGAAGAGGAATTTTGTAGGAAATACAAGACCTTGGGTAACCAAGGGAGGTATTTGAGGAGCAGATGAGAGGGAATGTATCTGGGAGCAAGGGTAGTTATTCTTACACCTGAACTGAGAACAATCTGAAGTGGAGATAGATACATGGCATGAAGATTGTAATAATCTAGTCTAGAGAAAATGAGGGTCTGAGTTTTTGAGGTTGACAAACAGAAAAAGGGCTGTATTTTGAGGCTGACAAACAAAGAAAGGGCTGTATTTTGGTAATATTTTTCAGGATCAATCTGCAGGTGACAGTTTGGAAATGTGAGAATATCAAGACAGAATTAAGTAGAACACCAAGCCCATGTGTTTTAGTTACGGAGTGGGTGGTAGAATTGTCAACTGTGATAGATAAAGGGGTTAGGTGTGGGGTTTTGGAGGAAATGCAACACATTATGTCTTAGCCATACTGAATAAAATAGAATGAAAGAAGGACATGTACAAGGTGCTCTCACGGAAAAGATTACACAACTAATAATATAGATGTAATTGACACTGATGATTACACATCACTCTTATCAGACAGGTGTGGCTATAAGCACTGGTGTTCAGAGAGTTCATGGACTCTATTAACCCACCTCCACTTGGGTATAGTAAGTCCAAAGACGGAATCACCACTACAGCTAAATGGACACACTACTGTTAAAAGGAAGATGTATAAAACAACAACTATTAAAACACAATGTGCTATAAATATCACAAAACCTTCAACACTTTTCACAGCTTCATACAGCTATTTCAACAGGAGGAGTATAAACAAATGCTGGTATTACAAGTCACCTATTTAAATAGCTGAAATACAATTACAAATTCCCTTCAGTTTAAAAGGATAGTAATGTTTCATAATAAAAGCAGCTCCAATTAATCTTCATAGTATTTGGGCCATGGAAAGTGTTATTTCAATACTGTCAGAGTTGTAGTTCAAGAGTAATTGAATGATAAATTATCCCCCCTGCCCCTTTTACCTAGTGTAAGCCACATCTTCTCAGATGTGGAATCTGGCCTCCTGACTGGACAGGTCACAGCAAGGGACAATCTCCTTACTGTGAGCATAAGGAAAACCCTGACCCCCTTGAAAGATTTTTCCTTATGCTCACTGAAGATTGTCCCTCTCTGGGATCCATCCGGACAGTCTTACTGCTCTGAGGTGACCAGTGTTACATAATTAAAAGGGGTGGTAGGGGGATACTTTAACCTTCATTTACTCTTGAACTACAACTAAAAAAGTACTGAAATAACACTCTCCATGGTCCAAATACAATGAAATTTAATCTGGGCTGCTTTTTTATGAAACATTACTATCTCTTTAAACACATTGATAATATCTTCTTAAATATTTCAAAATCTCATCCATATAGTTCACACAAAGCCTTCCAACAAGGATATATAGATTTAAATAGTATGACTTATTTAATATGACTCAGATCATCTTCAGCGTAAATCACAAATTATTTATCCAATCAGTAAAGCTTTCTAAGAAATACATTGAACTAAATAGTATCTCAAAAGTATAAGATAGATCAATTATTTAATTGTTAAAATGATGATGAGAAACTATATATTTATAAAATATGTAAAAAAGATCAAATAAAACCACAATTAAGTCTATCAAAGCACCTCATATGTATATACCAAACATGGTATGAATAGAAAATCCCAACTAATGGGTTAAAAATATTGTTACACATACTCTAACGTTTACATGGCCAACTGATATCAGATGCCTCAATGGGTAATACAATTATCTGTGTTATGGTACATACGTATGTACTTTGGTCCCATAAAATTTAAATGATTAACCCCTTATACTAAATGATGACCTATAGCTGTCTCTTGGGTCTCCCTGTTAGGACACCTGCCACATCCAGTAAAGCTTTCGGTATAAATGGGAGAGAAAAAGTGTCCGTAATCACAAAGATGTCTTCACATTATTCCATTTGTCGAACAGCAAAAGTGAGGACATCAGACAGGAGAGTAAAAATTATTTTTATTTAAAAAATCATTAAAAACTCATATGGGAAAACAGACATGATCCAGCCCAGCTCATTTCTTTTATTGATGTTCAATGTCAGATTTTTTTTTTTTTAAGTTTTTTTAAATGCAAGTTATTTTTTACCTACCAATATTGCATCTGTACTTCTTTTCTACTAATGGGTTAATGTGAAAATACTTTGTCTCTTTCTACCGTCTATTCCTGCTTGAAAGGACAGAGGCCCACCAATGTATTTAGAGAAACTATCATAAAGGAAGTGTGAGACGTCTTTAGCGAAACTATCATAAAGGAAGTGTGAGACGTCAGGAAATAACTGTGTCATATTGTATTTGTCTCAGCACGGGACATGGTTTGGTGTTGAAAAATGGACTGAATTGCACTATGTGATAAGCAATAAGCATTAGGTACAAAGGACCATGGTTGGTCTGTTGGCATAAGATTACCTACAAACCAGTTAATATATACATGCAACTGCTTTAGCTGGGTTCTACCGTGCAGACACAGGCCAACCCTAAAATCTATGTTGTAACATTGACACATATATAAGTAGCAATTTTCACACCTAGGTAGAACATAACATGTCAGTTCTACTTGGCAGAAAAAATGTGTTATTTTCAGCTGTACAAGAAGCAGTCAAGAAAAAAATATATGTTCATTATTGTGTCGTTTATTTTATAAAGTTTTTTTTTCTTTAACATTTGTTAAAGGGACAATGTTATGAATTAAAAATTATGCCAGCAGCATTTTTGTTGATCAACTTGAAAAATTTGCATTGCATCTAAACAGAGTTGCATCGAAAGATTTACCTTTAGATGCTTCAAACATATTATTAGCATTGCTATCTTCTCTTATAAGCAAATATAATTTTTATTAACAGAAACTCTATAGCAATATTATTATTATTTTTTTAAATGTGATTTGTTTTGAATTAACATTGATAACTTTTCTTGGAAACAATAAGCATTTTATTAGCATTACTACTATTTTAGAAGCAATGCTAAATTTAATACCAATGTTAATTTTTTTCTAGTAGCCATACAAACTTTTTTAGAAGAAATATGATTTTTACAATCACAAAATTGTTTGCTGTCATGATTAACTATGACAGAAGCAATCATAATAGTTATTTGTTTTCCCATGCGTTATTAAAGCACAATTTAATTAAATAAACCCCATAGTACACTGATACTAGTCACTATGAAACACTTCCATTCATTAGAAATCTTTAGTGACATCAGCTCCTTCATTCCAAAGGAGCTGATTCTGGTCACTTGACGAAACACAGCTCATGGAACAGCTATGGCAACCATGCTCAGGTATCTGAAGATAGTAGATATTTCCCTTATCTGAATGCTTTCATTGAGTCTTAAGCACTAACTGTTAGTATAGTTAGTTTTCAAACCGCACTTAAAATATTTAATCAAGGAAAATATAGGACGGAATTCAAGAAACGTGTGCAATCGCTATTTTAAAAGAGCCATAAATTGGTGTGCTATTTGCGGTGCTCACGTTTTGATGCTAGAAACACTACTAACGCCTTGATACTGAATAGCACATGTTCTAAATTAACCACAAAGTTAGAGAATGCACCTAATGGCAAAGTTAGCCAGAGGTATGAAAATGTGTGCTAACTGCATTGATGAATTAGGAGTAGCGTAAAATCTCAGATATAATACGCAGGTGTATATTATACCCAAGATTTAGTGGAAAACAAGACTACCTATGTATAATACCCACCCTTGTTTTCCCCCTTACTACATTTTTTTTTATGACTGGTAGATATCTTTCCTCCCTCTCCCGGCGATATCCGCTTTCAAAATGAGGCTTATTATGCTCCACTGAGGTCCCCATTGTAGCCAATAGAAGAGAAGGCAAACTTCATCTGTGTAAATATTCTGCAGGCGGCATGCTTGCATTTGCTGCCTGCTATCTTCAATGGGCTTTCAGGACCTTCCGCCTCCAACCTATGGTATTGCACTGTGGCTACAATGGGGACCTCAGTGGAACATAGTAAGCCTTATTTTGAAAGTGAATAGCGCCGGGAGAGGGAGAGAAGATATCTGCCAGCAATAACATTTTTTTAGTTAAAAAGCTCTCGTGTATAATACGCACCCCCCCACTTCACATAAGGTACTGGGCTACACGGAAGCCCTACCGGTGCTTGAAATGGAGGCAGCTAGCAACCGGTGATAAGGAGAAAACCAGTAATCAGAATGTCGCCCAGGCGACCAAAGTCGAATGAAGGATGACAGTCAGGATCCAGGAGCAGGAAAGACAGACAGGCCAGGACAGGACACTGGAACAGCAGGACAGCCAACCCAGGTCAGGAACGGGAGCAGGAACAACGGCTACACCGGATCAGGAATGGACGCAGGAACGGCAGCCCAACCGGATCAGGAACGGAGGCAGGAACCACGCAGGAGTGACACTGGCGTCTGGACGAACCACTGACACTGGTATACTGTAGATAAACAGGCCCAGAGATACAGGTACAAAGGCAGGTGACTACTGACATAGAGACACCATGAAAGGGCAACCAAAGGGTGCCTCAGCCCAGTCTATATAGGCAATACTAGGCCGGCAATAGACAGGCAGACAATGGAGAGTTCACACACCTGATTGACAGCAAAAGCCAGCAATCACGGGCACCGTGATAGGCAGCTCTTGAGCTTAGCAAATTTACAAACCAGAAAAACTGAAGGAACATGTCTGTCATGTGTAAGAATATTTGAATATTTGGTTCTATTATTTGCAAATGATCATTCAGCTTTGCAGATTTCTCACACTCAGTATAACACCTGCTGCTATAATGAGGACAGGATTAGGCAGTGATGGGAGCATGTGGCTCTACAGCTATTGTTAGACCTCAACTTCCTTCAATTACCATTATACATAGGCTGAGGAATAAATGGACAAAGGCAATAATATAGAAAAACAGACTGAAAGAGAGCTACTGATAGAGGAGACAGAGTGAGAGATGGACAAAGAGAGAGAAAGACAGAGAGACAGACAGACAGACACAAAGTGAGAGACAGAGAGAGCTAGGGAGACAGAGATATGCAGGGAGACTGATGGACAGAAAGTCAGGGACTGAGAGATAGAGATACAGAGAGAAAGAAAGACAAAGAGCTTAAAACAGACAGAGAGAAACACATACAAACAGAAAGAGAAAGACAGAGATAGAGACAGACAGAGAGAGTTTAACAGAGAGACTGAGAGAGAGATTGAAAGACTGAGAGGGAGGCACTGACAGAATGAGACAGAGACTGACTGAGAGAGACTCAGTGGCATAATTAATTAATGGAGATTCCTGGTGCAACACTTTTTGCCAACCCAATACAAAAATATTATCCCTGTTGTGCCCTTGGATTAATGAGCCCCACTGAATTCCAGGCCTGCTCACAACTCCACCCTCTGCACCCCCTGTAGTCATAGGTGTCTGGAGGGGGGGGCAGGGGAGCACTTGCCCCCCCCCCCATCTACCTCCTCCATATAAACATAGGGTCTTGGTGGGCTGGCCTGGGGGTTATTTTATGGCTTTACCAGGAAAAATTTCTGAAGATGTCCCTGCCTGTAGTTTCAACTTTGGACAGACAGAGAGGCAAAATGAGTCTGAAAGAGAGAGAGAGAGAGACAGAGAGACAGAGAGACAGACAGACTGAAGACTTACACTATGTAATTGAAAATAGTGTGTTTCTCACACCAAGACAGTTCTGCTTTTTTCATAATAGATTGGTGTCTTTTTAAAAAGGCACAATAACGCTAAAGTAACATGAGCTATATCTGTACGTTAGCTGTTTTCTAGCCACACACATGGTACTGAACACTACATACAGAGAACAGTGTAGAACGTATTTAGAGTATAACGTAAGTAAATTGGGGCACAATGTGTTATTTGCTGTCCATTTACTGCTGCTGTGGTTTTTGCTAAAATATACGTGTTACATCCAGGGCTACTTCAGTATTATTCCAATATCATTTTATGGTGGATGATTTTGATGCATAATAGAAAGAAATAGGCACAGTCACAACGGGATGTGTTCCAATGTTCCCATCTGCTAATATTCCATGTGCTTGCTAACAGCACAAGTGCTTGCTTTTTTATGTAATTTAGTGAAAAGACTATTTTCACGCTGACAGCTTCAGGAACAGTGTATGTGTCTTAAGCACTTTACATTTTCTTATAAAAAAAGTATTTTTGGCAATTTTAGCTAAATTGAAATATAGCAATGAGATACTAAGCACTGCCTGTAAAAAACATCAGGAGATGAGTAATGAAACATTCATAATGCTGCTTGATCTCCCCATGGTTTTAAACATTAAGATCTGTCAAACAGATTCTGTAGACTCAGTAAAGATATTGAACACCAACAGATAAATTGAGACTGATGTATTAAAAAGTTTAACAATTCTGGGGCAAACTGATTGCGACATAAGGGAGAGAAATACAGAGTCCCCAATTCCCTACTGATATAAAATGCGCTTTTAACCCCTTGAATGTTCGAGGGGTCCCATCAAATTGCTTTTTTTTTCATTTATTAAGAATATATTTTTATCTAATACTAGTGTAAAAGCAGAGGGGTACCACTCTGGCACTCAAAGGGTTAAGAGGCCGATACCTCACTGTTCCACACGATGCAGTCTTGCTCGCCTCACTCACACGATGCAATCATGCTCAGTAGAGACTGCCCGAACTCTGGCAGTCTCTACTGCGCGTGACTGCATCGTGACAAACATCCTGGCAAATTATTATATAGTATATAGTTATATGTATATTATTTATTAGCATTTGTGGCACAGCATTGCCCATATGGGTAACTCATATATATATTTTTTTTTATTACTATATTTTTTAAAACAGACCTTGTGGTGGGGCTTCAGGACCCCTCCTGATTATCTCCCAGCTACTGATCTCCAAGCAAATTTGGATGGGAGATCAATAGAAGTGATAGAGGGGAGAAGCACAGTTCCTCTGCTTACAACATATTCAAACTACAGGTAGGTATGGGCAGAACCAGGAAACCATTTCACATCAATGTGGGAGACATTCCCTGATTCTGTCCACAACTACTCGGTAGTTTGGGTAGGTTGGAAGCAGGCAAACCATGCTGCTCCCCTGCATTACCAGCTGATTAATCTGAGAGATCAGTAGCTGGGGGGAGGGCATCAGGAGGGGTACTGATCTTCCACCACCATGTCTGAATTTTTTGTTTGTAAGTGTATTCCATTTGACTGAGGAGGTAGAGAGCACAGCTAGTCTGAGAATACGCTATGTCCTCAGCCACATCCCACTGGAAGCACAAAAGGAAGTTTTGTATAATGCCTTTGTAATGCTCCAGGGCATGGCCGACAGTGAACTAGAAACCACTGAGATATATATATATATATATATATATATATATATATATATATATATATATATATATATATATTAATTCTGCTGAATCATGTGAACATGTACTTAGTGAAGTGAAGTGCTATGCCTACTTATAAAGTACAACTGTATTTATTTATTTAGAAAATGTTTTACCAGGAAGAATACATTGAGATTTCTCTTGTTTTCAAGTATGTCCTGGATAGTTTTCAGTAAAGGGTTACATATTTACACATAGTTAGAAACATTGTATATTACATATTATTATTATTATTATTTATGTATACACATATAAATATACATACATATTAAATATTAAAATTATATAGAGTTACATCCTGTTTTTAGCGATAAAGCATTTACTTTTAAAGGGATAGTAATACTTTAATATTACTAATCCCCATATTGTAGCTATTCAAAAAATAATTAAATTGCCCCAGGTTTGAGAGATAACCAAAGGCAAAGTTCCCCCTGCCTCCCCCTTCCCTGAAGACAGCGTTGTACTGACTGCAGGGGAAGTCTGTAGTACGATGGGCTTGCGGCTCTTCAGCAGAGCCGAGAACGTGTTAGTGAAAAATAATTATCTCACTGAAACGGTCTTCTATATGTGATTGGTTTGCAAACACATGTAGATGACCTTTTCAGTGAAATAATTCTTTTTTACTAAGGCGATTTCGGCTCTGCTGCAGAGCCTCCTGATGAAAATAACACCGGCTATCCCTGCAGTCAGTACAATGCTGACTTCAGGGAAGGGGCAGGGAGGGGGAAACTTTGCTTACGGTTTTCTCTCAAACCATAAAGGTTTGAGAGATGACACTGGGGTCAATTCAATTCTTTTTGAAATAGCTACAATATGGGAAATAGTAATATTAAAGTATTACTATCCCGTTAACCCCTTAAGGACCGGGAAAATCTGAGGTCGTTTTCCCTTAAGGACCGGAGCAGTTCTGACCTTTTTGACTATGTCTTTGTTCAACAGCGTTTTCCCTCTAAGTCTTTTATTCCACCCCCATAAATTATATACCATTTTTTTAAGCACAAATAAGGCTCTCTTTTGATACCCCACTTATATGGATAACCCACTGTTTACTTTATTAAAATAAAAAAAATTTAAAAAAATATAAAAAAAACACCATTTTTGTTTTTTCTCTTGGGATCAATTGGGCACAAAGGGTTACATTTTTATGGAGACTGCATGAAAGGTATGACCGGTCAGTCATACCTACAAAATGCAAAGTTTAAAGTGGCCACTGTACCCCCTAGGTGAAAATCCCCATGTCCCTTTTTCCCACCCTATTTTGTGACTTTTTTATCCCTGACATTCGGCGGTGTGTATAAGTGTATTACATGGCTCCACAACAATCACACTCCCAATTTTGTTTATTAAGATATATTTTTTTTTAAATAAAATATTTTTTTGGAAAAGAAAGTGTGTTTTGTGTTTAAAAAAAAAAAAAGTGTATTATTGCAGGTCAGAAATTGACCTGCATTTAGCCAGCCTCCAACACCAGCATTGAAGGGGTTAAAACCCCCAGCTGCTGGATTTTATTTGACCACTAGGTGTCTCCTCTCTACTTCTCTCTCCCTTACTTTGATAGCAAGGGAGACAGAAAAAGAGGAGACACACAGAGGTAAGCATGCATTGTGTGCTTACCTCTGTCTCAGAATGCCGGTACATGTGATCGCTGATAAAGCGATCGTATGAACCGGCAGAAGCAAGAAGGGCTGAGACTGAATGCCCCGGTCTTGGAGCGCTCAGTCTCAGCCTGGAATTAATGATAGCAGCGTGCACAGAGGCACGCTGCTATCATTTAAGCCATGACGGTCCAGCACCGTCATGGGTCGTTAAGGGTATAACAACCCATGACAGTGCAGGACCGTCATGGGTCCTTAAGGGGTTAAGGATTTTAGACTGATAGCAGATTTGATAATTTCAGGCATATTATTCCAGGCTTTCGGAGCTCTGAAGGAGAAGGCAGATCGTCCTGCTTCTTTCTTGAAATGTGGTATACTCGGTGAGTTGTTAGAAGTGGAGCAGAGGTTATAGTTAGTATGGAGAGCTGGAGTGAGCCTACTGCTCAGGTAGTCTGGTAGTTTAACAGAAAAGTGGTTGTGTACTAAGCAAGAAAGGTAAAGGGCACGTCTAGATTTGAGTGTGAACCAATTTAGTTCTTGAAACATATCGCAGTGATGGGTTGTGTAATTACATTGGAGGATAAAGCGGCATAATTAAAGGGGAACTACCACCCCTCAATAACTTAAGCGTTACTGATTGCTCATCTGGTGACTAGCTGCTTAGTAGCGCTAGTCACCAGAAATATTACCCGGTTCTGCAGATATCGGCGTTTTACCGATGGTGACAGGAGCAGGAAGCACGGACGTCTCTTCACAGTGACGTCCGTGCGCCTGCGCTGTCAGTCCCTTTTGAACCACGCGGTTCAAAAGGGACTGACAGCGCAGGCGCACGGACGTCACTGTGAAGAGACGTCCGTGCTTCCTGCTCCTGTCACCATCGGTAAAACGCCGATATCTGCAGAACCGGGTAATATTTCTGGCGACTAGCGCTACTAAGCAGCTAGTCGCCAGATGAGCAATCAGTAACGCTTAAGTTATTGAGGGGTGGTAGTTCCCCTTTAATTTTACAAATGATAAGAAGAAAAGTCCACATGAATTCTAGACCTCAAGAGCCACCATTGGTTCATATTGTCAGGATATTTCCCCTTCACTACACACGGATCAATCAGTTTTTCAGTCACTTTAATTCATCTGATTGTGATCGTGCAGAAAGATCATGAAAACATGGGCTGTTAGTTTTACCTTGAGGACCATGGTTACTCATCCTTGATATAGATATTCCTGGCTGTGTGAAGGATAACTGTCTAGGTAAATCCTTAAACAAAACAATGCACTGTAGATACCTCTTGCATCCAAGGGATAAAGGAAAGGGAGTTTTTTTTTAAGGGGCAGTAAATGCTTTAAAGTATGTTAGCATTAGTAAATACAGTTTGACACTTTTTAAGCCTTTGAGGACCATAGAGTTGTGCAAAGCTTTGCCAACTTAATTGTTAATTCCCTTTAAGAAAAATCCCAACACCCTCTACTTAACCTCCTCTTCAAAATAAAAAAATGTTAATTATTCCAATTATATTTCTCCCAATATCCACATAATTTATGAGCAGTACAGGGTAATTAATGACATCTATCTCCAAGATGCCATAAGCAAAGTTTTATATTATGGTAACAACATTATATAAACATTTTATTATTTCTTTCAATATTTTATATGTCTATGATTATTGATATTCAACATTTTTTATTTTAATTTTATATTCAAAATTACCTTTCAAATTGATGGGTGAGTAAATTGATTCCCTGCCAATCCAATGTATTTCTACTAATACAACCTTGCTGAATGCTAATGGCCTTTGGTTCCAGCAAACAATGAGAAGAGGACTAAAAACATGATCAATTTACAAATTTTCTTACAATTTAAATCCGACGCCAACGGGTGAGTTAATGGCACATTTATTTTTATGTATTCTGACAATCATATACGTTTACCCATTTAGACTATATAACCCAAGGCTTTAAAACGGCTACGAATTTTCCAAAAAAGTGCAATCGTATTAAAATGAGATTCCAGAGAGATAATAAAAAGTTAATTCACCTTTTTTATTTTAATTCTGAAAACAATGGGAAGCATACAGTATTTGATGAAATGTAAGCCTGCAAGGTCTCCATCAGAGCTGAACTAAGTAAAATAATTTATAGGGCCTTATTAATCAAGCTTGAGCAATCAGCTGCACCATGGGGGAATGAGTATTCCACTGATTTAACCGTTCGAGTGGCAGAGGGGTGCTCAATGCATTGTATTCTGATATTTCATATTTATAAGATACTAGTTGAACAGGCCATGTACACGGGCCACACTGCCAGGAAGCAACGGCAATAATGCAGTCATGCCCAGTAGAGACTGCCCACGACGTGGCTGATAACAGAGCAGGGCGATCCAAATTCAGGCCATAGTCCTCTCTGCGCTACAGTCTGAATTTAAAGTGCCCAGCTCCGTTATCAGATGTGGCTTGGGCAGTCTCTACTGGGCATGACTGCAGCGTACGCAGCCATCTGTACTGAGCATGATAGCTTCTAACAAACATTCATTATCTAAGTATTATATAGGATTGTGCCCCCAAACCTTTCACTGTTTCAGGGTAAATGCTTAAATCCATACTCTATCTATATGTGTGCAGATCTCGTTTAAGTTTTGTCAGTCTTATTGGACATTAGGTGTAGTTCTTTTACCTTTTCCACTTCAACAGTTTTACAGGTTATTATACAAGGAAATATCACCATATTAAAGCAGTGAAACACATTACAGTCCCATTTAATGCATGGTTTGGCTTTCTGTTTAAGTTAAATATGTTCTGTGGTTGGAAATTTGTACCGAGTAAAATGTTCTTCAAGCCAGAGGGCTGCCCCTCTGGTACTCAAATGGTTAAAGAGGGCTCTTAACCCCTTGAGTGCTAGATAAGGGTCTCCAGTGCATTGCTCTACAATGTACTAGGGACCTCTCTAGCATTCAAGGGGTTAAAGCCCTCTTGGGATCATTAAGGATTTTCAGAATTTTCATTTCAATCCTATAGTGAATGTGGTTTGCTCCAGAATTGCACCTCTTTAGCCCTTTGAGCTCCAGATGGGTATGCAACGGATTGCTCTACATTAGTCCATAGTACGAAACAATATAGGGTAGTACCCAAATGAATGACTTGTAAACATAGGTCAAATTTAATTATGTTTTGCTGAACCTGATAAGAAACCAATATGGCTTGAAGAACATTTTATGTGATATGCATTTCCAACCACAGAACATATTAACTTAAACAGAAAGCCAAACCATGCATTAAATGGGACTGTAATGTGTTTCACTGCTTTAATATGGTGATATTTCCTTGTTTAATAACCTGTAGAACTGTTGAAGTGGAAAAGGTAAAAGAACTACACCTAATGTCCAATAAGATTGACACAACAGATCTGCACACATATTGGTATAGTGTGAATTTAAAGGGATAGTAATGTTTCATAATAAAAGCAGCTCTAGTTAATAATCATCATAGTATTTGGGCCTTGGAGAGTGTTATTTCAATACTGTCAGAGTTCTAGGTAAAGAGCAATTGAAAGATAAAGTATCCCCCTCCAGCTCCTTTTACACTGCTCAGCTCAGAGCAGCAGGGAGGTGCCCAGGTAAATTGCAGAGAGAGGCAATCTTCAATTAAAGGGATAGTAATACTTCGTTGTATCTTTATTTTATTTTGTAGGCATTAAAAAAAACATGAAGAACGATATAAGTCTTATCTCTCAAACCTTTATGGTTTAAGAGATATTCACAAGCAAAGTAGCCCCCCCTGTTCAGCCAGATCAGAAGGGAGGTGCTCAGGTAGACTGCAGAGAGGGACAATCTTCAATTAAGATAAGGGAAAAAGCTGAAAAACTTGTCAAGGGGGGCAGGGCTTTCATTGTTTTCATACAAAGAAGATTGTCCCCTGCTGTTATCTGTCTGGTCTTACAACCAGATTCACATCTGAGAAGAGATGGCTTACACTAGGAAAAAGGGGCGGGAGGGTGAAACTTTAAGTGTCTCAGGCTCATGTACAGATAAATGTAAGTCTAGTCTCACTGACAAAACAAATTAAGAGACAAGTAAACCTTTTTTTATAATATATATATATATATATATATATATATATATATATATATATATATATATAGATAGATAACAGTTCAAAGTGTCAGGAAGTGATGGCACTTTTATTATCACATTCTGTGAAGAAATGTAGACAGTGGCTCATCTCTCCTATAATCTATATATAAGAGAGAAATACTCATTGCATAATTTATGTCTCCTCAGGAGACACACACACCCAGGGGTGGCAGTAAGGAGGGGATATAGAAATGTCCTCTCTATTGCTAGAGATACAGGAGTAGGCAAGGTTTGCCCTTCCTCAACTTCCTGCTCAACCAGAAAGAAATATGAAAAAAGAAACACATACAAACAACACAGACGGTGACACAAACATACAATCACTCACTTTGACTCCCAGTAGTCTCAGCAGGACCAGTAGTACAGCCACTGAAGGGGAGCTGAAGCACCAGGGGAACATAATGGTTCTCAAAGGGTTAAGGTAGGCCTTCATTGCTCAATTTCTCATGGGTGTCATCATTTGCCATGCAAGACAGAGGACAGGCAGCCATCAGGTACACACTTAACCCCTCTGACTGCCATAACGGGTTGTGTATCAACGTTTACCCCTCAGTGTCCTCAAACCCCTCACACTGTGAACACTTTTTCACATGCATGTTAAGCCCCGCCACTACTCATGATTAAGCCCCACCCTCTTTTAACCCAGATTACCTCATTGATCTTTCCCCACCAGCACCCCTCCATGGACTCCACAAGACAAAGTTCCCAGGTATGAATACACTTCTTACTGCTATTTAACTCTGACATGACACACCAATGTATACTGTATGCCTCTCTATACCTTAACCCTTTGAGTGCCAGAGGTGTGCAAAACACAAAGGGTTAACATGGTGGTATAACACGCCTTTTGTTTTCTGCTTTCCATTTGCACAACCCAAACACACGCAGGCACAATATTGCAATTCTGCACCAAAGTAAAGGAGAAATAAAAAAATTAACACCGCCCAAGTGTCCCTCTTTAGGAGGGACAGTCTGTTTTTAAGATCCAAATCTCTCTGTCCCAATTTTCTACCCTTTTGTCCCTCTTCTCTGGAGATCACAATAAGTAGTATGTATCACTTTTCTCCACAGCAATAAAAGTCACATAAATGTGTAGTTAATCTTCAATATATGTGTTTTTAAATTAGTCTGTGTAAATAAAATATTTTACTCTTGCTGCAAATAATTTATTCAGTTACACAAAGAGGTGTCAATACGCTTAAACCCTTATTCACTCTTAACTTGCAGGGAAGTAATATACAAGGGAGGGAGGGATGTCGGAGGCCTATGTTACTCAAATGGTTAACCCTTGGAGTGCCACAGGAGTATGCAATGCATTGCTTTGCAATGCATTCACAAACCCTCTGCCACTGAAAGGGTAAAAGGGTTTCTAATATTTCTATTAAAGTTTAACTCTGAGTCTTATTTATATTATTTAAACATGTTGAATACTGCAGATATTCACTTCAATACAACATTGTTACCTATGCAGCACTGCCTCCTACACTAATCCCAGGATAGCCACAGCCCACACTTATACACTCAGAAGCTACAGATCTGGGGGACCAGCAAGAGCTGGAACCTCCATACACAGGGGGTGGCTATCACTGTGTCAGTGTCCCGCTGTTTGTGTGTGTATGTCTGTTGCGTGTGTGTATGTCTGTTGTGTGTGTGTGCCTGTGTATGTCTATTACATGTGTGTGCCTATTTCTGTTGCATGTGTGTGTGTGCGTATGTCTGTTGGTGTGCGAGTATGTCTGTTGAAAGTGTGTGCCTGTGTCTGTTGAGTGTGTGTGTATGTTTTTTTTTCATGTCTGTGTATGCACGTCTGTTGCGCACATGTGTGTCTGCACATGTCTGTTGCATGCGTACATCTCTTTTACATGAGTATGTACATGTGTGCATCTCCTGTGTGCGTGTGTGCATGTCTTGTGCATGTTTCTGTCACCCACTGTGTGTGTCTGCCTGTGTGTTGCATATCTCTGTGTTTATTAGTGTGTCTACATTTCAGACACGTACGCCCAACAGTCATAACATGACGGGCAACGCCATCCCACATTGCTACTATATTATATAATAAACTGTCTGCATATTAGGTAAACTAGTTGAATCTTGTGGTCCCCAAATGATACAGTTAATGTAATAAACCATCAATTTAAACTGCAATAACTTTGGAATGACATACCTACCAGCAGTGGGGATAACCTTATATTACTCAGTAAAAAAAGCCTTATAACATACATTTTTCCATTTAAAAAAGTTTAAGACTCTTTTGAATATTTCTTTTGTATCAGAGAACACCACCTCTCTCAGAAGTAAATTCCACATTTTAGTGCTCTTTAGTGTTGAGCGAGCACCCCGATGCTCGGGTGCTCGGGTGCTCTGACCGAGCACCGCCGGAGGCTCGAGTGCTCGGCCGAGCACCCGAGCCCCATTGAATTCAATGGGGCGACACGAGCATTACACCAGGCACCCCCTGCTCTGATGAGGGGAGGGTGCCTGGTCAATGCCCCCCTTCATCTCCACAATGCCCCTCTTCCACAATGTCCCCCTTCCACAATGTCCCCCTTCATCTCCGCAATGCCCCCTTCATCTCCGCAATGCCCCCCTTCCACAATGTCCCCCTTCCACAATGTCCCCCTTCATCTCCGCAATGCCCCCCTTCCACAATGTCCCCCTTCCACAATGTCCCCCTTCATCTCCGCAATGCCCCCTTCATCTCCGCAATGCCCCCCTTCCACAATGTCCCCCTTCATCTCCAAAATGTCCCCCTTCATCTCCACAATGCCCCCTACCTCCAGTCCCTGGTGGTCCAGCGGAGCGTCTGTAAGATCTGTGCCTCCTTCCGGCACAGATCCCTGCCACCCGAACATGGCGGGCGAGCACATGGCGGTACTCGACGAGTACCGCCATGTGCCGAGCAGAGCGATGCTCGAGCCGATCCGAGCATCGGCCGAGCATGCTCGCTCAACACTAGTGCTCTTACATTAAAGAACCCTTTTCTTTTGCAGTAGCTGAAATCTCTGTTCCAGTTATATCAGAGAGTGACCTCTTGTAATCCATGTAGTCCTGCTGATGATAAGGTTCCCACTGAGTTCTATGTCCCACCAAACATATGTAGACACGCCTACTCAGAGGATGCATCACTGAACTCTTTCCAGTTCCAGATTTTTTTGACATCTGAGGATTTGTACAGAGGCAATTACAAACTAAAAAAGACTGGATCCTTACTAGGCGCTCAACTTCTCCAAAGTATCATATACGGTAAGTCATAATAATCAAAATACTGTATATATATAAATTATCAAATTTAAATTTATTGAGCAGTACATATAATGCTCATGAAGTGAACACTAGAATCACACTGAATACGGGGTCATCTCCACCCCACCCAAAAGATCCACAGAAAACTAAAAAGCAATGTTGTGGTTAAAAACAAGACAAATGCCCCAAGTATAGGTAGGGGCATTAGTAGAAGAAAAAGGGAAGTGGTCATGTCCCTCTACAGATCTCTGGTTAGACTTCACCTAGAGTGTTATGTACAGTACTGGAGAAGACCCCATCTCCAGAAGGATATTCATTCTCTAGAGAGAATTCAGAGAAGGGCTACTAAAATGGTGAATGGTTTAGAGGAAAAGAAATATCAAGATTGAGTTAAAGTGGAACTACCACCCCTGAATAAATTTGGCCCAAATAAATACCCATCTGGCGACTAGCTGCTCAGTAGTGCTAGCCGCCAGAAATATTACCTGGTGTTTGAGAATTGTACGCTGTTCCTGGACTGACAGGCAGGAAACAGTGCAGACATCTTTCCATAGGGACATCTGCAAGCCTGCGCTGTCAGTCCCTTTTGGAGCCCGAACGGCTCCTAGCAACGCCTCCTAGAGCAGGCTGGGACTGACAGCGCAGGCTTCACTATGGAAAGATGTCTGCGCTGTTTCCTGCCTCTCGGTCCAGGAACAGTATACAATTCTTAAACACCAGTTAATATTTCTGGCGACTAGCGCTATTGAGCAGTTAGTCGCCAGATGGGTATTTATTTGGGCCAAATTTATTCAGGGGTGGTAGTTCCACTTAAAGGATCTGAACATGTATAGCTTGGAGGAGAGAAAAGAACGAGGAGATATGATAGAAACATTCGAATACATGAAGGATTCATTAAAATGTAGGAGGGAAGAACATTTCAAAGGAGAAAAAATGGTAGGACAAGAGACCTTAGTCTAAAACTAGAGGGACAGTTATTCAGATGTAATGTAAGAAAATTTAACTTCACTGATAGGGTAGTAGATAAGTGGAATAGCCTACCAACAGAAGTGGTAGAAATGAATATAGTGATGGAATTTAAGCATGCATGGGACAGGCATAAGGCTGCCCTGAACATAAGACAAGACCAAGGAATAAATAAGGTTTGACATTTTTAGTTTGGAGGAGAGAAGAGAAAGAGGGGATAGGATAGAAACATTTAAATACATGAAGGATTCAACAAAATGCAGGAGGGAAGTATGTTTCAAAGAAGAAACAAATGTTAGGACAAGAGACCTTAGTCTAAAACTAGAGGGACAGGTATTCAGATGTAATATAAGAAAATGTAACTTCACTGATAGGGTAGCAGATAAGTGGAATAGCCTGCCAGCAGAAGTGGTAGAAATTAATATAGTGATGAAATTTAAGCAGGCATGGGGTAGGCATAAGGCTGTCCTGAACATCAGACAAGACCAAGGAATAAATAAGGTTTTAGGTTTTTAGCTTGGAGGAGAGAAGCGAAAGAGGGGATATGATAGAGCATTTAAAAACATGAAAGATTCAACAAAATGCAGGAGGGAAGTACATTTCAAAAAATAAAAAAATGTTAGGACAAAAGACCTTAGTCAAGAGACCTTAGTCTAAAACTAGTGGGACAGATGTGTAGATGTAACATAAAAAAATGTAGCTTCACTGATAGGTTAGTAGATGAGGTTTTAGGTTTTCACAGTAGGAAACATGGGCAGACTAGATGGGCTGAACAGTTCTTATCTGTATTAATTCTATGTGTCTATTAGTGTTGAGCGAGCGTGCTCGGCCGATGCTCGGATCGGCTCGAGCATCGCTCTGCTCGGCACATGGCGGTACTCGTCGAATACCGCCATGTGCTCGCCCGCCATGTTCGGGTGGCGGGGATCTGTGCCGAAGGAGGCACAGATCTGAAGACGCTCCGCTGGACCACCAGGGACTGGAGGTACGGGGGCATTGCGGAGATGAAGGGGGCATTGCGGAGATGAAGGGGGACAGTGTGGAGATGAAGGGGGACAGTGTGGAGATGAAGGGGGACATTGCGGAGATGAAGGGGGCATTGCGGAGATGAAGGGGGACAGTGAGGAGATGAAGGGGGACATTGTGGAAGGGGGACATTGCAGAGATGAAGGGGGCATTGCGGAGATGAAGGGGGCATTGCGGAGATGAAGGGGGCATTGCGGAGATGAAGGGGGACAGTGTGGAGATGAAGGGGGACATTGCGGAGATGAAGGGGGCATTGTGGAGATGAAGGGGGACAGTGTGGAGATGAAGGGGGACATTGTGGAAGGGGGACATTGCGGAGATGAAGGGGGCATTGCGGAGATGAAGGGGGACATTGCGGAGATGAAGGGGGACATTGTGGAGATGAAGGGGGCATTGACCAGGCACCCTCCCCTCATCAGAGCAGGGGGTGCCTGGTGTAATGCTCGTGTCGCCCCATTGAAGTCAATGGGGCTCGGGTGCTCGGCCGAGCACTCGAGCCTCCGGCGGTGCTCGGTCAGAGCACCCGAGCATCGGGGTGCTCGCTCAACACTAGTGTCTATGTTTCTATGTATAAAGGTAAAAGTGGAAAAATTATGAGTCAGCGGTTCCACAGACAGATTCCCAGAATTTCTATTGACTTTAAAGGGGCTTTTAACCAAATACATAATAGGGAGTTCAGCAAGTTTCACAAGGAAGACCTCTGTAGCATTCAACAGTCAAAACTCCAGTTTTATCAATGTGAATTCTGAATTGTCCCCTACGATGCAGTTGGTTTGATCCAAAACGTTTGCCCTTATACATATGCAACCTAGTTCATACAAACAGAATTAACCCCTTAAAGATAAGAGAGATGTATAATGCATTACTCATGTCAGCTTTGCAAAGACTAGAATGCTAATTAGTTTATGTTCTGGACTAGTCTTACTACATACTGTGCTATGAATGAATCTAGGAGGCAAATATAGTTTTTGATACCTTTTATTGGCTAACTAAGCAGATTTAAATGCACGCTTTCAAGACCTTAGGTCTCTTCCTCAGGCATGTTATACAGATAAATATGAAACCATCTCTCTTAAATACAAGTACACATCACATTGTTTAGCATGGAAATCAGATAACAGAATGCGGTCCAGATCCAGATATCTTTGATCAGTCAATGGTAAATTGCACTCTTCCTCTGAGGCTTTAGAGGTATTTACGATGCTCTTGGGTCTGTTGGAAAGGTCAATCAACAAAATTGTATTTTGATAAGAATTCTTTATCCCTATTTAAACCACTACAAATTGCATTAAATTTTAACATTAATTTTACCTCCCATACCTTTCTGTCCCTCTGAGTGCAGAACAGTCCCATCAATACAGTTAACTTAATATCCTTGACACTGTGCCCATTTTGGCAAAAATGTTCTCCCACTGGTGTCTCTGTCTTTTTGTTATTAACACTGGATCTGTGGGAATTAAATCTCCTATGTAGTGCTTGTCCAGTTTCTCCCACATACAGAGCTGTTGGGCATTTTGCACACATGATAAGGTATATTACATTGGATGATTTACAGGTGAAGGTACCATTGATCTTATGGTGTAACTGAGAAGGCTACCCAAATACCAAGAAAAAATCTGTTGCACTACAAAGAACAACATAAGGGAAACCGTGTGCCACTGGGGGTCACTTACAACTCCCAGGTTGAAGTGCTACGCAAAATATCAAGAGAACTTCAAAAGATATTACATACGGATGAAAGACTTAAAGGGATAGTAATACTTCATTTTAACTTTATTTTATTTTGTAGGCATTAAAAAAACATGAAGAATGATATAAGTCTTATCTCTCAAACCTTTATGGTTTAAGAGATATTCACAAACAAAGTATCCCCACCCTGTTCAACCAGATCAGAAGGGAGGTAGACTGCAGAGAGGGACAATCTTCAATTAAGATAAGGGAAAAAGCTGAAAAACTTGTCAAGGGGGGAAGGGCTTTCATTGTTTTCATACAAAGAAAATTGTCCCCTTCTGTTATCTGTCTGGTCATACAACCAGATTCACATCTGAGAAGAGATGGCTTACACTAGGTACAAGGGGAGGGAGGGAAAACTTTGCTTCTGAATATCTCATAAACCATAAAGGTTTGAGAGATAAGACTTATATCATTCTTCATGTTTTTTTAATGCCTACAAAATAAAATAAAGTTAAAACGAAGTGTTACTATCCCTTTAAGAACATATTCCCACAGCCTCCCTTACTCTCCTTCAGACAGCCTCCCAATTTGAAACAACTGATGGTGAGGAGTGCCCTGAATAAATATACAAAAAATGGCACATCTCCCTGCCTACAAAAGAGATGTGAAACTTGTGCACACATTTACACCACGGACAACATACCAATTCCAAACACCCAGTTAGACCATTTCTATGTTATTCTATGGAGCTAATGCACTTTAATTTCTCCAGCTTTGGAGATCTTAGTGAATAGGTTTTATAGAATAACATAGGAACTGGAGACGTGATGTCACTGGAGAAGTCTTTTAGTAAACCTCACTCATTATCACTTGAAAGCAAAATAAGAAATATTATATAACATGCCCAGAAAATATCTCAAAACATTTATTTCATAGTTCCCATAAAAAGTTATTTAAGCAGGTAGTTAAGTAAATCACAGAACCATTATGCAGCATTGTGAATTCAGACTTCCTTTATAAAGGTAATTTGTGTTGCATATTTTTCCTAACATTCAAATGGCTGCAGATTGTTTTGATACCAGAATATAAATTGACAACAGGCAGGGATCATTTAGTCTACCTTGTCTGCCAATTTTCACCGCTTGCTACAAATTTATACTCTTTGCAAAGGCTTTTATTTGGATCTTCCAACCCTGCAATGCTACTTTTATATATGCCTATCCCAAAGATTGCTTGTCAGACCACTGTTAGAAGGTGGTCTCAAGGCTAAAGTAAAAGTGTCTAGGTTATATTCCCAACATGACGATGAGTTTAAATGACCAGACATTAAAAAAAAACTCAGCTGACTGGGTTTTGTAAATCTGTCTGTACAACATCTGCATGCTCTGTTGATTCATACATAAATAGTTGAATGAACGGATGAATATTTTCATTTACATAATGGCATAAGTGTATGCAACATTTTACAATTTTAGGGAGCAGACAATATGGGCCTTATATTCAAACAAAAGTGAAATAATTATGGGAAAACTCAAATGCACCATAGGTGAGAAATAGAAATTTGCACAGTATTATTTTTTATGTTTTGAATGCTAGGGAAGGGTCCAGTGTGTTGTGAACAACAATTTTTATGTATCCACTATAGTGAAGTTGGTTTGCCCCAGAATTACTTCAGTTCTAATTAGTACATCAGGCTGAATTTAGCAAAATTACATCTATTAGCTGAGTATAAAATAGATCAAATTGATCTTGGTGGAGCAAACAAGGACTGAGCAATCAGAGGTATTAAAATATAACATACTTAAGAGATTTTGTATTTTATAGTAGTTTTTTGTTTTTGTTTTTCTAAAGATCATAAAGTGCTCTCTTTCTGAAACTGTGTCACTTGTCAAGGAATTCAGCTAGGGAAGCAGAATATATTGGATGTGTCAATGTAAGATCTATCTAATTTATGTTAATGATATACTTATCATTTGGAGCTGGATTGTACGAGATACAATTTTGTAGCAAACCAACTGTACAAAAGAGGAAAAATACAAATTCACTGAATTCCTATTAGTTTCAAATGAGCTTTTTACCCCACTGAATGCTAGTGAGGTCTCCAAAACGTTTTGATGGGAAATCTATTTGCCCCTATGGTTTAGCTGGTTTGCTTAGAACTGTCTTATGCCACTAAGTGAGGCCTCCACAGTCAATTGGGACACACAGGACAATCTGATCAATTAGTGCATCCATGTGTGAAAAGTCAGTGTTGAGTGAAGATTGGTGTGAAAATGTATTATTTGCAAAACCTCTGTGGGTAAAAACACTTAGTATTATTTGATTCTCAAAGTGAGAACAGAACATTTTATGAAGTTAATTTACTATAAACTCTAAAAAGTGTGACTATCATTAATTTGAGTACTCTCTTGTATCAGATGGAGAAAAGAAAAGTATGTACGCCAAAGAGGTGTCTAATGCATTGCAAAATAATGCTTGGAGTCCCTATTTTTGTTGACTGTTCACAGTAACAGCCTCACAGGGACAGCCACCTGTGTGAATGGTGTATATTAAGTTTTTTTGTTATTTTTATGAATTTGACTACTGAACCCCCAGGGAGGCAATTTTGGGTCAAGTGATAAATAATCATTGCTCCCCGTATGTGATGTGATCAGCTAGCTCACTGACAGATTATCACTGCTTTAAGCTGGACAGGCATTGCAGTGATCAGCTGTCAGTGAGGAACAGAGCTGATCACAGCTGACAGCCATAATCAGTGTCTCATGGCCTCTGATAATGGATCAGACCTCAAGAGGAAGGGGAGGGGGGCACTGGATTCTTCTGATGTTCATACACTTGATATTGATCGTACAGCCAATGGTACTGGGTGAGCATTTGTGGTAACAGAGGTGAGACACATATTTCGCCTTTCCCTCTGCAAACCAAAACATCCTGGCTGGGTGGGAGGGTTTGGGGAAGCTGCTTCAGCCAACTTCTCCAGACATTCTCACACAACCAAGAAGGGTCTAAAAGAAGGGAAGCCATGTGGTTGCTCAAACAGAACACTAGGGGTGCTCACAGGGTAGTATGCACTAGACAAGAAATCTTTAAGGGGATAGTAATACTTGAAGTGTAAAAAAAAATATGTTATAGGGTTTAGTCCCACTGCTGAAAGGTGTTTTATTCAAAAGTTATTACAGCTCAAAGTTTTAGATGCAATATCACAGTGGCCTGAAATTGTACAGTGGCGCTGTTGCTACATCATCCTAGGGAGATTTACGGTCACAGGACCAGAACTGTACATAGGATGGTGTAACAAAAGCGCAACTGTACAATTTCAGGCCACTGTAACATTGCACCTAAAAAATTTCAACTTTGAGCTGTAATAACTTTTGAATAAAACACCTTTCAGCAGTAGGCGTACCCTTGATTTACTCAGGTGGATAAACCCTACAACATTTGTTTTTTTACATTTTAAGTATTACTATCCCTTTAAGTAGACTTACAATGGATCACTCACATTTAATTGGTTGACTTTTAAAAAGTTGCATTAAAAACAGCGACGCACAAAGCATGTCACCATGATGAAAGGTCGCCATGAGAATCTCGCCCTGTATCAAAGCGTGAGATTCTCATGTCGCTTCCTTAAACAGCACCTGTTTGTCTGCATTTGGTGTAGATTTCATTACAAGTGGAGGTACTCTAACTGTTAGAATCTATACTAAGTATACAGAAAAATGTCACCAGGGATCTGGAGGTGACCATGCGGTACTGTATTGTAATATTACTGCAAGCTGATGACACAATTGTAGCACGGTTAACCCTAAAGTTCCAGAGAGGTCCGATCATTGGGGAACTCTCTGGCACTCAAAGTGTTAACCATGCTACAATTGTATCATCAGCTTGCAGTAATACTACAATACAGTACAGTACTGTCACCTCCAAACCCCTGATAATTAGAAAATTTTTCTGTATACATAGTATAGTTGCGATAATTTCATGTCAGAATTTTTGCCAAATGGATGTGTCACCTATGTATAACTAAATAGGCTACATATAAAATACTACTAACTATCTTATAAAGTCTGGGCTGCAGCTACTTCTGAATAGACTGTGGCTACCTGCTCTGTAACCGCAGTCCGTCGCACCGCCTCTGCTCTCCTCCCTCCTACGATGACTGGGCTTTCTCTCAGTAAGCTAGAGTGGTCTCATTTGCAGAGATCGATATCTAGCCAGTAAGACCACTCCAGCTTACAGACAGAAGCCTCCATCATCGGAGGAGGGAGGACAGCAGGGGCAGAGGGGTTGATGTCCCTAAAGGACCAAGGATGTACATGCACATCCATTCAGGGAGCCCTGAATCCGATCGCAACAAAAAAAAAATGGCCCGTGGTCCTTAAGTGCTGGTCGCGTGCCTGCGCGGCCAGTCGTTAATTGGTTAAAGGCCATGTCTGACCTGTTCTTATTTTTGCGGTCACCACGTTTATAAATGTACCTAGAATACTTTATCAATACCAACACTCATAATAAGAGATAAGGACATTTTAAAGATCCGTTTGCAAAAATGAAAAAGAACACAAAAATCTCCCCCATTTTCCCTAAGTGCTAACTCTAGACTGTCAACTTTTTTGAAAAGTGCAGTAGAAATGGTTTTGTCCAAATAAAAATTGTGTCACAATGTATTTATAAAGAAATGTTCTAGTTTAGCCAAAAATAAAGGCAGTTTTAGTAATTAAACCTTAACGGCAGGTATAAAATGTTTCCGAATGGAAGTACACAATGATAGTTATGTATGTGAAAAAATATTCACTGGTGTTAATTGTCTCACAATATTCTCAGATAGACATATTTATACACTGGACTTTACTTCCTCATGAATATGACTTGGTGAGAATTCTTTAATATACACTAAGAATGCTTTTTATACATCTCTCCCTGTGTTCTGTGCTCTGTGAGGCTTAGTCACTGTAGGGGAGATGTATAAAAAAAGAATTCCTAGTGTATGTTTAAGGACTGTCGTTAAAATTCACAATGTTGGGTCATATTTATAAAGTCAAATTTATAAATATGTATAGCTGAGAATATTCTAAGAACTGAGAATATTTTTTTGCACACATAACTGTCACTATATACTTCCATTAGGAACAGATTATACCTGGCGTTAAGATTTAAACACTAAAACTGCCTTGGCGAATTTCTTTTTAAATACTTTGCAACACAATTCTTATTTCTACTCCACTTTTCAAAAAAGTCAACTGACTGGAGTTAGAACTTAGCAAAAATGTTGATAAACATTTATACATATCCTTATGTCACTTTGAGACAATTTTACAGACACTTTCTGTATAACTACAGTTTTGTAAATCTCTCCCTTTGTTCTCAGCTCAGTGGGACTCTGACACTAGGGGCGAGATGTTCAGAAAGTGGAGGTAACTGAAATTGTCTGTAATCAGAATAAAAAAGTTCTTACACCATGATCCGTCAATTCTCAGACATGTCTCCGTCATTTTTTGCATCCAATTCCGCCATCTCCTTCAAAGGGAAAAAGCTGTCTTAAAAGTGGGTGTGGCTTAGTCTTCCGTCATAATGTAAGGTATTTTCAGAAAAAAATATTCGTTTGAACGTAATTTTTTTGTCTGATTAACGTAATTTTTTTCCAAACATAATAAAAATGGTCTAAACTTGGAAAAGAAAAATTTGTTTCAAAGACAAAAAAGTCTTTGGGCGAGATGTTCAAAAACTCGTCATAATGAAAAACTTGTCAGATCATGAGTTGCTGGTAAAAGAAGGACAATATTTTCAAAAGTAAATCCGTCACGTTTGAAAATTCATCTAAAGAATTAAAAATGATGGTAAGAAGATCTCATTGAACATTGCCGTTAAAAATTCTGATCTTAAAAATTGTCTTTCAAACAAAAATTTTCAAAGAAGCAAAGGGCGAGATGTTCAGAAAGTGGTGGTAAATGAAATTGTCTGTAATCAGAATAAAAAAGTTCTTACACCATGATCCGACAATTCTGAGGCATGTTTCCGTCATTTTTTGCATCCAATTACGCCATCTCCGTCAAAGGGAAAAAGCCGTCTTAAATGTGGGTGTGGTTTAATCTTCCATCATAATGTAAGGTATTTTCAGAAAAAAATATTTGTTTGAACGTCATTTTGTTGTCTGATTACTGTGACTTGTTCCTGACATAATAAAAAAGGTCTAAACTTGGAGAAGAAAAATATTAAGTACTAAGAGGCAATTTTTCGTTTCAAATACAAAAAAAAGACAATTTTTAAGATTAGAATTTTTTATGGCAATGTTCAATGAGATCTTCTTACCTTCATTTTTTATTCTTTAGATGAATTTTCAAACGTCACGGATTTACATCTGAAAATATGGTCCTTCTTTTACCACCAAGTCATGATCCGACAAGTTTTTCATTATGATGACTTTTTTTGTCTTTGAAACAAATTTTTCTTTTCCAAGTTTAGACCATTTTTATTATGTCGGGAAAAAATTACGTTAATCAGACAAAAAAATTACGTTCAAACAAATATTTTTTTCTGAAAATACCTTACATTATGATGATAGATTAAACCACACCCACTTTTAAGACTTTTTTTTCCTTTGACGGAGATGGCGGAATTGGATGCAGAAATGACGGAAACATTTCTGAGAATTGACGGATCACGGTGTAAGAACTTTTTTATTCTGATTATAGACAGTTTCTGTTACCATTTTCTGAACATCCCTCCTATAGTTTCTTTGAAAATGTTCATTTCAAAGACAAATTGAAAGACAATTTTTAAGATCTTCTTACCATCATTTTTAATTCTTTAGATGAATTTTCAAACGTGACGGATTTACTTCTTAAGATATCATCCTTCTTTTACCACCAGTTCACTATCCAACAAGTTTTTCATTATGAAGACTTTTTGAACATCTCGCCCTATGTGTGCTTTGCTCACTGGCCACTAGATTCTATTAGGTCCATTAGTTTTAAGTCACAGTTTGGTTTCTACTAACTGTGCTGTGACAAACTACCGCCAGTTAGAAAAGCACAACTGACGCCCTCTGCTCATTGATTCTTACACTTCAATTGGCTGGAATTTGAGGTTACACTGGGCACAGAACTTGCCCTGCAGTAACCTACCCTCCCAGCCAATCAGCACCTAGCTGGAGGGGTCACAGATGAACATTTCATCATCCCACCAGCTGTTCAATGATTGTTAGCTGGAGGAACAATGATATGAGCATTCGTGACCCCTCTAGCTAGATGATGTTTGGCTAGGAGATGAGATTGCAGGGCATGTTCTGTGCTGTGTGTAACCCAATATCCAGCCAATGGGAGCGTGGGAACCAATTTGAACTATATAAAAACAAATGTCTGTTCATATTTGCCTCACATTGGCTCAGGCAATGACCCAAGCAGGACCAGCAAAGGGAGATTTTTTTTTTTAATTTTATTTTAGGTAACGGTGGTGGAGGTGGCAACGGGGGCTTTTAGTTTTTTATTTATTTACTTATTTTTATTTCAGGAGAAGAAGCAGGAGGACCAAACTGAAGAAAACACAGCTGGACCTTGACTTCAAGGTAAGTGTGTTGTTCATATTGGTGTGGGGAGTGGAAATGGAACATAGGTTAGTGATAGGACTAGGATTTCATTTTATGTTATTGGTAATTTTTGGTGTAGTGGAGTGGCATGGGAGTACTTTTAGGATTACTGTTGGGGAGGATGACTGAGTAACTAGCTCATGCTCAATGTGTGATACTATGTCAAACATTGAGCAATGGCTAGTTTCTTTTGACGTTCCCACTATTCACTCTATTTAGTGTGAGTTGTGGGAACAAAAAGCTGCAAAGAGCATTAGGCTACAACATGAGTTCTTGCGACCAACACTTGTTGCAGATGATGCTAACCAAAGAATAGACTTCTGCTGGTACAATGATGTTTGTATCAGCCGGAACTCATTTTGGCCCTAAAAAAATGATTTAACTGCCCTGATAGAATCAAGCCATGGGCCTTTGTGTACAAAAGAAAAGTGGTGCAGACAAACAAATTGCATTATAGGGAACAAATAAAAAATTACCACTGAGGTAGATGGGGCTTCTGACGCTTTGATTGCTAGAGAAGTCTCTAACGCATTGCTTTGCAGTGCACTGGAGACCTTTTTACATCCAAGGAGTTAAAAGCCCATAGATGGGAATTGTTATTTGTTTCCTATAGTAGAGCTGGCTTGCCTCAGAATAGTGCCACTATTAGTATATAAGCCTCCATGTCTTATCTCGCTAGTCCATTTCACCTACTGGATTTAAAAAGTCTGAAGGCAACATTAGCAACACACATTCAGATCATGGAATTCAGTTTCTATAGAAACAGCAAAAAGTTTCAAAACTTTTTTTTGTTTGTTTTAGTGTTTTATGAATTAACACTACGTTCTACAAGGTACTTTCTGGTGAAAAAAGACGTATTGGGTTATATAAAAATGTCAGTTTGACACGATTACAGCATAAAATGGAGCCTATGAATTTTGATCTTGTGGCTTTGTCGAAGTGATAACATCTTCAATCAGCACTGGAAGTTATGCCCATGGAGGCTTTACATACAAATTATTACAGTTCACATTTAAGACTTAATTAAGGGGTTTCATACCATTTATTCTGTGCAGTGCAAAAGAGGCAGACATGACAATTCCAAGTAGGACCACAGAAGACAAAGTCTCCCTACTGCACATGGTAAACTGCCCCCTTTAAGAATGAGAGGGGTATGCAAGATTTTGCTTTAAAATGTGTTGTGCACCCCTGTGGTCCTTAAAGGAGCTGTAACTTTTTTTATGGAAACCTATGTGTTGTTTTATTCAAATGTTCTAACAGTTCAAATAATCATTATGTGAATTAACTGTCCACTTACTTCCTGAATGTTCTGACAGTTCTGAGAGGAAGGACTGTTGAGTCTCCCTTTAATGCCAGACGCCATCATAACTTTACCCCCTGCATCCCCTGGGTCTTGTTTAGAGGAGCCTTAGATGTAAATCCAGCCAAGCAATTTATTTGTTATTAGGGATGTCCTGATCTCCTTCCTCCTCCTCCACTACTCTTCTCATCCCTCTCTCCTGTCTTCCTCTCCTCACCATCACTCACCCACTCACACCCAAGCACTCCACAGGCCTTCACAGACACAACTGATCCCACTCACTCTCTGTCACACACTTTCACTCACAGATTCACAGTCAAACAAAAGTTTAAAAAAATGTGTAAGGTGTTGTAAAAAAACAGACTGTTTATGAATTTGTATGTGTTTGTGTTTGTATGGGTGTATGTAATATGTTCAAAAGTGTGATATGTGTATATTTAGTGCAATGCTCTTCTCTCTCCAAACTCCTTCTACCTGAAATGTAAGCTCCTCTCTCCCTCGTTCTAAATGCTACCCTCCGCTCCTGGGTCCTGTGATCTAGCTCGCCAAAACTTGAAACACAGATAAAGTGTGACCGTTATTTTGGGGTATATATAGGTGTATTTGAACATTTTTGCTACTTTGGGGCCTTGGGATTGGCTGTAGGTATGAATTTTGTTTGTGCATGTATCAGGGTTGCTAGGCAACGCCAGCCGTAATGTTACATTTTGACTTAAGTTATGTTTTAATGTGTGTTTGGGACGCACAGTGAAGTCAGGTACGATACTAGCTTTTGTGTTAAGTGTTTTTGTTGAGCCTACGCTCGATAGCAATTCTTGTACTCTTACCTTTAAATCTGCTGTAAATCATGTGTTATTTGCGGCTGATGTGCCTTTTTTATTTAGCGGCTGGTTTAACGGCTGCCTTCAAATCAAGCCCTGTATGAGTGATTCTGTGACTACCAGAGGGACAAGGCTGGGGAAGCAGACAGTGTATAGAAGGTTCTGAGAATATCAGTAGTCAGTGGAACGAGGCTGATAAAAGAAAGTGTATGTGAATGTGAACAGATACATGGACCCTAACAGCTAATGTTGCTGCCCTCCTTAGCAGGAAATCTTGATTATGTGGCTGTTGACTGTATTGATATCCAAAAAAATTCCACTATGTACATTCCTTATTGTGTTTACTTTTGTGATTATTAAATCACAACAAGAATAGGAGCAATTCTGGGCCTTATGTTCAAAAGAACATATAATCATTTTTGGGTAAATCAACTGAACCATGGGGACAAATAAAATGTCCCCATATCCCCACTGATTTAAATAGTGCTTTAATGCCTTGAATACTAGAGGTTTCCATCGATTATGAAGCAATTAATTGTAGAATTTTTTAGCATTGAACTAGGTTAAAATTCTCATTTCAATCAATGGAACTGGTGGTATGAAGAAGAATTGGTGCAATTCTGGAGCACACAAACTCCACCGTAGGTGAAAAGGGGTTCTAATGTGTCCACAATTATGCATTTGGTTTGCTCCAGCACTGCTCTGTTTGACTTTCTGAACATAAGGCCTTAACCCTTTGAGTGCCAGAGGGGTACACAACGCATTGCTCTGCAATGCATTGCGTACCCCTCTGTCACTCAAAAGGTTAAACTTTTGAGTGCTAGAAAGGTACTTATTGCATTGAGTTGCAATGCATTGGATACATCTCTGGAACTCAAAGTGTTAAGTGACACGGACATGCGTTTGTCCCCACTATACCTTAAAATTAGGTCTACGACTATTACAGTGCATACTGAATTCTCCAGCTAAGGATTAGGTGAGTCATGGTCCTACAGCAGCTGGAGAGACACATGTTGCTTTCTCCTGGCCTAGAATCATGTCTCAGCCATATCCCTGTATTTCAAAATACAAAATGCAGTTTGTTTCAGTCCATGTTTTCAGTGTAGAAATAGCAGGTCCATGAGAGGTGGCAGTACACAGCCCCCCTGTTTAGATTTAGCTTCTAGGTTAGCAACCACTGCAACATGACTTTTCTTTTTTAAAATGAGAATGTGCTTATATAATCACGTTTCTAGGAAACAAGAATAAAGACGTATCTAAAAGCTATTCCTTTATAATTACTTGGCTTTTCAAGATTACAGTTTTCTATCCAATAGAGTGGAAAGAGGAGTAACTCTGGGGCAAATCCACCATACTGTAGGGGATAATTAACAATCCCCCACTGTTTACATGGGGGTTTTAACCCCTTGAATGTGGTGGCCCTCTCTAGGTTTTAACCTTTTGAGTGCCAGACAGTTACACTTAAGGCACTGCTTTGCAATGCGTTGCGTACCCCTCTGTCACTCAAAGGGTGTAAAGCTTAAAGGAACTCTGGGATGTATGTAATTGTAAATCCAGTGCTGGAGCTGACACTACTGGACTCTACTTCTGCCTGTCAATTTACTAAGCTACATAAGCTTTAATTCCTCCCTTTAATGTGGCTTGAGTCTATGGTGCTTTTCCGTTATTCCGTGCCTTGTTTAACATGATGCAGGGGATTCACTAAGCGGTGATAAAGAGGTGATAAAGTAGAGATAACTTGTCCAGTTTATCATTTCTCCAGTTCCTATGTTATTCTATGGAACTTATGCACTTATATTTCCAAAGCTGGAGAAATCTTAGTGCATTGGCTCCATAGAATAACATAGGAAATGGAGAAGTAATATCACTAGAGAAGTCATCTCCACTTTATCATCTTTTTGTCACCCCCCCCCCAGGTATTTAACAACACACAGAAGAAATGATTTAACCCTTTGAGTGCCAGAGCAATGTGTTGTGTACCCCTCTGGCACTCAAAGGGTTAATACCATTTCCTTATGCATTCTATGGGGAAGGCATACAAGGCTAGCTAGCATTAACCCTTTGAGTGCCAGAAGGGTATGCTACACATTGCAGAGCAATGGCATACCTCCCAAGTGTCCCTCTTTAGGAGATACAGTCTCTCTTTGAGACCCAAATCCATCTGTCCCTTTTTCCCACCCTGATGTCCCTCTTGTTAGGAGATCAGACTGTGTGGTATATATCTGTGTATCATTTTGCTCTACAGCACTAAAACCCACATTAAAGTTTGTGTAAACATCTTTATATGTGTTTATACATTGGTCTGTGTAAATTAAATGCGTTGGTCTTGATCTAAATCAGTTATTCAGTTACACAAAGACATGTCAATAGGTCATAAAATAACCTAAAACTCCAAGGTAATGCCCTGCCCACCAGCCACGCCCCCAGCAACATCACCTGAAACAAAAGTGTCCCTCTTTGGCCAGTTGAAATGTTGGGAGTTATGCAATGGTTTGGGGACCCCTCTGGCAGTCAAAGGGTTAAAATCTTAATACTAGCAGAGATTGTCCACCAGTAGTCACTACTGCTCTCATGCGCTGTAGTACACACATGGGCACCCACAGAATTTTTTCCAGGAGGACAAAGTCAAAATCAGAGTAGGTCCTAAAATCCATGTCAGAAGTTACGTCCCACACGAATAGTTAAGCACATAATGTGAAGGCATAGGTTAAACAGGGTTTAAACAATGGCAGATGTGACTTTAACCCTTAAACCTAATGGTACATTTCTACTATTGTTCCAGCCCACTATCCCAGCTCTCCCCCTTGTTAATTTTATTCATTCATTTTGGGAAGTAAGGTATAGATGTACTTTTGGAGTAGTGCTGTGTTGAAGTGGACTTTTTCTCATGTAGCACCTACTTTGGTAATATACTGTTCGATAATTAACTTGAATTATTTTCAATAGTCAATCTATTTTGAGATACCACAGAGCATCCAATTGAAATGAAGCTACACTAGTTATACACAGATCTTACAGTTGATATAAACCTATACTAGTGATATCACAAAGCTTACAATTGAAATGGAGCTAAGCTAGAAATACCACAGAGCTTAAAATTGAAATTGAGCTGCATTAGTTTTCAATGGAGCTACAGTCAAGATATACCAGAGTTTACAATTGAAATTGAGCTACACTAGTCATACCACAGAGCTTTCAGTTGAATTGATGCTACACTAGTGATAGCACAGAGCTTCCAGTTGAGATGGAGCTACATAAGTGATACCACAGAACCTACAATTGAAATGATGCTACACTAATGATACCACAGAGCTTACAATTGAAATGGACCTATACTAGTGATACCACAGGGCTTACAATTGAAACTGAGCTACACTAATGATAACACAGAACTTACGTTTGATACAAAGCTACATTAGTGATACCACAGAGCTTCCAATTGAAATGCAGCTAAACTATTGATACCACATAGTTGACAATTGAGCTACACTAATGATACCACAGACCTTGCAAATGAAATGGATCTAAAACAGTGATCCCACACAGCTTTGAAAATCAATAGGGTTGAGGCCTCTTTGGTACTATAGGGGCTAAAAATGTCATGTAAAATATTGGGAACTTGGGAAAGGTTTATATGTGCCCTATGGAGCCAATGGGTTGTGCCAGAATTGCTCCACATTTCCTTTAACAATCAGTGTCAGGATAAAAAATAATACACAAATGTATACAATCAAGTGATTCCACTTTTACCACTGCTACTTTAAGATACTTAAAGATATTACAGTCTCTGTTTCACACAGATATGACGTGATCATCTTGCTTGCAGTAATCTCACTTGTTAAGTCGCTCCACAAATTAGACTGTTATTATTTGTCTCCAGTCAGTCGGGAAATCCCATCCACCATTTCCTCTCCTCAAATCGATATCAGGATTACATCCACGATTCCTTCAACCCACGATCTCTGTCTTTAATGTTCTCTGTCCTTTTGCAGCAGATTGAGTTCCTCTCCCGGGCAGTTACGAACCATAGAAAAAGACAGACATTTGGTTTCAAGTTGTCACTACTTTATAACAATGAATAATTATCCACTCACACTGTCAGTTTTATCCCTCCAGCGATGAACCAACGAATCAAATCCACCAGGCTCCTGCCGTTTCCAGAATTTCACTGCTTGTATTAATTTACACTGGGCTAATTAAATTTTAAAATTTATTAAATATCAAATAAAGACCATATCCATATCACATATAAATATGCTTAAAGAAGTATTCCCCAGACAAAAAATAACAGTGTAACCAATTCCCAATCCAGGCACTGGAACCATTAAATCTGCAGTTGTAGCGACCTGCACCGCTCCAAGTAGAAATAATAACAATATATCCACACACTCTCGGTGGGAATATAGTATTTACGGTAACCAGTCTGGTATATAGGTAGGCACACTCTTTATACGCCCAACGTGTTTCATACAATAGTATTTCGTCAGATACAGATTTAACGGTTCCAGTGCCTGGATTGGGAATTGGTTACACTGTTATTTTTTTGTCTGGAGAATACTTTTTTAAGCATATTAATATGCGATATGTATATGGTCTTTATTTGATGAATATAGCCGTACATATTCTTTCGGTAGCTTTGACTTTATTCCAATTTATGGTGTCTATTGATTTTTCCACCTTCTAAGGTATACACTCACTGTGGATGGCCGAGACGGACCCCAAAGATGTGTGTGGGGGGGGGTTGCAACGGTCGGACACGGGGCTGAAAAAAGACATGCATCCATCAAGTCCAGCCCCTGCCATATCACCCATGTTGATGTAGAGGAAGGCAAAAAAAAAAACAAAAAAAAACATTGAAGCCATTTCCAGTTAATCACCAAGTGGGTAATATAACATCTTTCCTGACTCTAAATGGCAGTCAGCTATTTCCCTGGATCAACATCCTATCTGCTTTGAAGCCAACTGTTATAATTTGCAGTATTGTTCTGAGCTAAAAGGGTATTCATTACTTTTTTGAAAGCAGTTACAATCTCTACAAGCTCAGCATCTGCTACTATGGAAATGTCAAAAGACCCATTAATAAATAACAAATGTCTCATAATTACTTATCAGATCTGACAATCTTATAAATAACAGATATGAGCCATCTAATAACTAGAACAGTATATGAACCATACCTTTATATGATACACCAAAAAGAGATCACTACACATAAGTGGTTGCATTATCAGTCTACCGTTTGGGACACTTATGAGAATTAACATAACAAATACTTAATCTATGGTAGTATAATGATAATTATATCCCACCACAATGATAAAACTAGTATTCCAGAATCAAGCTCATAGTATTGCATCTAACAACATGATAACTACATACTCCATTTTCAATAATATTAGGAAACAAGTTGTATTGAAGGTCATGGAGACATAAACTGCCTTACCCTATTAATTTATATTTATCAACCACTTAAATCATATATATCTTACCAGTAAAATCTGCATACTGCGTAATAGATGTTGGAGTGAGAAAACCAATCAATGAGCAAAGTACAACCAACCAGAATAATACAATCACAGTGCTATGAATCTAGGGTTAATCTATTGGAGTTTAGCGGAGTTCCTTTCCTCTATGCCTTAGAACAATATATTAAACAAGGCATGGAGGAAATTAGTTTATGCATTTCCCATGCATGGAGCTGGTGTACAGAGCTAAAGATCTAATAATGGCAGAGACTGTTCTCATATTTGTAGTGGTTTGTTCATATGTTAATGTGGCACTTCACCATATGCACTAAACTCCAAAAGAAGCCTCTGCTGTCAGATTTCACAGTCTCAATTTCTCCTACCTGAGGCTGGCAAAGTTGGGATCTCCCTGTAGTTTCTTATGCAGTAACAGACCTCAATTATTTAGTAGCATGGAGGGTTGTTGAATTGCTGTTGATGTGGATGAGATGCTCTCCCTCACACATCAACAGCAGTATGAAGTCTGAGAGCATTCTCTCTTCTTGGCCATTTAGGGGAGTGGAGAGGATCCTTTCAGCACCATGAACGACATCACTCCCTTAAGCTTTTGTGTGTAATAGGGATGTGTATTGCTTACACCTGTGGAAATCAGTGGGTTAAAAAAGTACACTAAGCACTACACAATAATTCCCTCTTCTCTGTATCATATTTCATACATGTTGGGCACTCCCAAGGGAACAAGGCTGGGGGTCAGGCAGAATCCACAGGGATTTGATGTTACCAGCTGCCTCCCGGCCTTTTTCCCTTTACCACTGGTAGCCATAGATCCCCATGTACACTGGTTAACACCCCCTCCCTTCCAGCCTTTTCCTCTTGCCTACTGGTAGCCACAAATCCCCATGGGCACTTCCTGGGCAAAGGAACAAAGCTGGGAGTGTCAGTCAGTATATGTGGGGCTAATACCCTATGGCGATACTCCTCCACAATACTTATATTCAACATGCTGCTCCAACACAATTAAAATTCAATATATGCTGCCTCCCCCCCCCAAAATAAAAATGACATATGCTGGTCCATACATTCTACATATGCAACCCTCACAAGTTAACCCTTTGAGTGCCAGAGGGGTACACAATGCATTGCTTTGCAATGTGTTGAGTACCCCCTATGGCACTCAAAGGGTTAATATCTGTGTAATATCAGAGTAAATATATAAAAAAACACATACAGCAGTTATGATAGGTGATCAATGTAGCAACTAGGAGGGCAATCAGCGCTTTCCTTTACCTCCTACTCAAGCCACCTACTTTCTATCAGTGACCAGGCTGAGTAGGAGGATCCTACTTGATAGGTGATCAATGCCAGGGGGGCATCAGGAGGGGTCGTGATGCCCCTTGTGAGGTCTGATTTTATTATACAACACAAAACTGCACTATGTGTTTTTATATTTACTCAGATATTACATGGATATTACCGGTGGGGGGGCAGCATATGTCGGATTTTACTGAGTGAGGTAGCATAAGTTGAATGCATGGAGCAGCATATGTCTATTTAACTGGGGGTGGCAACACATGTTGACTGTTTGGGGCAGCACATGTTGAGTTTTAACTGTGTAGGGGCAGTATGTGTTAGCCCCACATACACTGATTGAAACCCCCAGCCTTGTTCCCTTGCCCAGGCAGTGCCCATGGGAATTTGTTACTACCAGTATGCAAGGGATCATGGCTTGGGGGAGGTCATACAGTGTACATGGGGATCTGTGGCTTCCAGTGGGCAAGGGAACAAGGCTGGGGGGCAGGCAGTGTACGCGAGGTTCTATGGCTACCATTGGGCAAAGGAAAAAGACTGGGGGGGGCAGCTGGTAATCACAAATCCCCATGGATGCTGTCTGACCCCAAGCCTTGTTCCTTTGGGAGTGCACAACATGTATGTAATATGATACAGAGCAGACAGGATTATTGTGTAGTGCTTGGTGTACTTTTCTAACCTTTGAGTGCCAAAGGGGAGAGCAATGCACATCCCTATGACATTCAGAGGGTTAAGAGAGTGATGCTGTTCGTGGTGCTGAAAGCATCCTCTCCACTATCCTACTGGCCAAGTGGGAAAACAGAGAGAATGCTCTCAGACTACAGGACTGTCGCACTGCTGGTGATGTGCAAGCGATGGCATCCCTTCCACAACAACAGCAGTTTGACAATCATGTATGCTAATGAGGACCTTCTCCTCCCCTCTTCTTGCATCCCAGACTTTTTGTGCATATGGCGATGTGTGTTTACATAGAAAAGTGCTTTGAACTCATCAACACAATCATATCACCACAACATCGACCTTTAGTACATCTCCCCCTTTTTGTGCCAGAGGGGGTGCAATGCATTTATCATCCCTCTAACACTAAAAGAGTTAACTTACTGATGACATTGTAATTTAAGATACAGTATTGGGGGGTCATGCTTTCTTTACTGTTATTATTTTAGTTTATAGGATATTTTAATCTAAGAACCTTATGTTCAAAACAAGTGTGGGGCAAATCAAATGTGCCATAGGGGTGAAATAATACATTTGATTCATGTAAATGATGGTTTTAACCCCTGGCATATTACTGAAGTCTCCAACACATGGTGACGCAACGATTTAGAGACCTTTCTAACATTCAAGTGGTTAAAAGCCCCATTTAAATCAATCAGAGTTTATTATTTCTCCCCTATGGTGTATTTAAATCAATAGGTGTCTTTGGAATTTACATTTGTCCCACTAGGGTTCAATTGGCGTGACCCAGAATGACTCTACCTTATTCTAAGATGAGGCATAGAACATTTTACTCTCTTAACCAAAGGTAAAAGCTAAAATCTGCCCAGCTCCTGATCTGCACATAGCTTCACTCGGGCAACTCTGTTGCAAGACATTGCATTTGCAGCAACATTGTGTTCTATGGAGAAGTTCACAAAAATGACTTTTACCTCCATAATCATTTTCAGTAGCAACAAAGTTGCCAGTTAAAATTATTGTAGCTGTAAACAGAAAATATATGAAGTACTCCATAGAAAATAATATCTATTCTATGAAATTTGTTGTTTTAGTGCTCACCCTTGTAAACTATGCCTTAAGTGTAAATTATTTTTAAATGCAATCTTGTTTTGCTGCAAATATTGCTACAAAGATTCTGGAACAAAATTGCCCATGCACACTAGGCCTAAATTTCTATTCATATAGGTGACCTGAATACAATAAGATGATTAAGTCTTACAAATGAAATGAGCAAGAGAAGGGACTTTGCCCTTTAGCCATTAATCTGTTCAAAACTTATACACCACTGAGCAGCTGTTCGAGAGATAATGTATCTAGCACCATCCTCAAAAAGATACTGCCCATCTCTGGAATACAATCTGTGGCGTGAGTATCCCTCCATGGCTATCAGTGAAAGGAAATGCATAGGAGGAGAAGGGCGAATTGTACTGTGAAAGAAATTAGGTCATCAAAACTACAACAAAATTAAGAATATGTCAGGGAAAGAGGAGAACAAGGCTGAGTGGCTGAGTGGAAGAGTCAGAGTCAATGATAGATAACACTACCTGTGCACATATCACACAAAACATAAAAGGAGGTAAAGGAGCAGTAAACTTTGTAATGAAAAAAAATATATATATATTCTAGAGATTTTCCTATTGAGTAAAATAAGGGTACTCCCACTGCCGAGAGATTCATATTTCCAGAGTTATTAAAGTTTAAACGCAAGTTTTTTTACATTAGCAGTGCCCTCTAGTGGTCAAATTCTAATTATTTTTTCTGTTACATTCTAATGGAAAGTCAGCGATACACAGTTCTCCACAGAATGTGATAGAAAGGGCCAAGTCACTTCCTGTCAGTTAGAACTATCAGGGAATAAACACAGTAAATTCACTTCCTGATTATTTGAACTGTTATCAATCCTATATAATAATTCGCTAAAACGTGTGTAACGACAAAGTCATGTGCAGTAGAGACTGCTGCGCGTGCTGCAGTCATGCGCAGTAGAGACTGCCTGCAGCGCGGCTGATATAGAGCTGGATGCTCTGAAGACAGCTCTGGATCAGCAGCGGCGCGGGCAGTCTCTAGTTTGCATGACTGCCCCGCGACCGGCTGGCAGTGGCACTGTGGCCCGTGTAACGGGCTCTTCAACTAGTTTTGAATAAAACATCTGACAGCAGTGGGAGTACCCTTGTTTTATTCGGCATGAAAAGCTCCATATACTATGTGTTTTCATAAAAAAAGTGTACTTCTCCTTTAAGATCATATTACACGTGTATTCTGTCTCAGTGATCTGTTTTTAATTTTTTTTATTAAAATGGTGGTGAATAAGTAGAATGGTCTAGAACAGGGGTAACTTTGCTAAGTTATTTCATTTTTAAATTCTATCAGGTCTATTTAATAAAATAACATTATAACAGCACAGTACAAATGATCTGTTGCACTTTATTTATTAGTACAATATGTCTATACAAACCTACATTGACCCTATGTGAATGTATGTTATTAAAGATGCATAAAGTATTTACTCTCCCTGCATTGTCTGATACTTACCTGTACAGTGGTTTCCTTCCGCCCCCTTAGCTAACTATCATGTTTCATCTTGCCTTAATGAAAGAGGGGTTGATCCAGTGTTGGTAACAAAGGCCACTGTACTGGTCAGTGTGAGACAGTGTAGAGGGAAAATGCATGTTTAGTTGCATACATTGGCATGGTGTGAATATGTTTTTTTTTCTTTTTTTAAGAACTGGTGCTTCTGTGTTAATATATTATATACAAGATATCACTTGCGTTGCACTTTGATGGCACTGTTCTATAAAATAGACCTGTAGAACGTTTCGGATTCTACCTACCTGTCTGTTATTTGTGTCTGAAACATCACTAACATTCACTTTCCTTGTATTTCAAGATACAACTGACATACAAGCAGGCCACCAGTTTCCTCATTTTAAAAGAACAGCAAGAACTGTGATAAAATGTAAGATTTAGTATTTTTGACAACAGAAGCCAAGAACATGAAACAACCTTGATGCAAGGACTCACATACTATGGATGAAATATGATGGTAATTTAACAGCTTCTATAAATCATTATCATATATGAACTCCCCCATGTTTTACTTGTCCTAAACTCATAGCCACTGCTGCTTGCAAAGCAAACTATCATTATAAAATTATGTATGATTATGTCATTGTAATTTATATATTTTTAATGACAAATAAACCATGTATACATATATAGACACACACAAAATGAACTGTTCTGCTGGTTTAAATATGAAATATATTTAGTATTTATTCTCTTCCCCCCCTTGGCCCAGGGTGTGTTCTGAAAAACAAAATGCTGATAATACATTGGGTGTTATTCACTAAGGCTTGATAAAGAGATGATAAAGTGGAGAAGAATACTTCTCCTGTTAGTATGTTATTCTATGGAGCTTATGCAATAAAATCTCCAAAGCTGGAGAAATCTTAGTGCATTGTCTCCATAGACTAACATAGGAATTGGAGAAGTGATATCACTGGAGAAGTCATCTCCACTTCCTCACCTCTTTATCCCACCTTATTTCATCTCTCCAAAGACCCATGTTTTCGCCCAGTATACAAGCACAATAAACACCACCCAGACATCAATAATTAATAAAGATTTTTCCTTTTCAACATGATCTTGTGTGCTGTCTTCTGCTATGTGCGGTGTTTCCCAGGCTTATAATCCACTTATGGGTGATTCCTCATTTAAAAAATTACTGCAATTTATGTTTTTCACTTTTTTTGTGGTCATTCCATTTTTGTATGCATTGCTGGTTTTGCTGTCTATTTAGACCTTCGTGGGAATGTATTAATGCTCTAACACCAGTGGCTGCATTTCAGGATAGGTAATAGAGCAGAGGTTCTAAACCCGTGCCCTCATAGCCCACTAACAGGCCAGGATTTGAAGATTTCCTGGCTTGAGTACAGGGAAACTAATCAAAATGACTGAATCTCTGGTTAACTCACCTGCACTCAACCATGGAAATCCTTAAGTCCTGGCCTGTTTGTGCATCCTGAGGTCACAGGCTGATAACCACTGTAGTAAAGTATTTGAATGCTCAAGTACATATCAGAGTGTACACTCAGCCATCATAAAGACTTGCCAGCAAGCTCTGAACACCTACCTAGTAGCAAACACAGGTAAATAAAGTAAAGTTAGGCCATTGCCTCAGTGCCTTGTTTTATATGATGAATGAAAGGAAATGGACTCCCAGAAAACTCAATACACTTCTCCAAATCCCTCCCCTTGGTGCATTAATTTGAGAATTTTAGGCATGAGTAGCTTAATAAATTGGTACTAGGCAGGAGTACAGCTAAGAAATTTGATCCTGGATATAGCATGGAATCCTATTAATACACCTCCCTCTTCTTGTGTTCGGGACATTTCCACAGACAAGCAATAGTGACAGTGCCATAGGCAAGTATTACCTTCTCCTCTCAGTTCAAAATAGGGTGGAACAGAAGGGCACATAACTGTAGAAATTAGTAATTGAGTATGTTCTAAAAATTAATGAAAAGGTCTGGGCCTGCTGTATGAAAAGAAGACCTCACAAAATTGAGCAAGCATAAAACATGAAATATTTCTGCCATTCATTTGTTTCATAGCAACAAGAATAACATTTTAGCACATTCTGTGTTCTGGGAGTTCAAACAAAACTTAGTCAAACATCACCTTTGTAAAACAATTACATAGAAAGAAGATTGAATTTTTGGTATCTGATCTAGAGAAAACATAGATAATAGCTTGAGAATACAGGATAAGCAGGACACAGTAAGTGTTTTTTACTCTATGAAGCTAGGTACGAATAAAAAACTGGAGCAATTCTTGGGCACAACAATTTCACCATAAGGGAAAAAAATAAAAATTCCCATTCATTAACCCAGTGAGTGCCAGAGTTGTGAGCATCACTGTAACGGGGTTCACCTTCCCTGGGTAGATCCCAGACCTTGTACCGGGCTAGTAGCCTCCTGCAGCCGCCTTGACTCAGCAGAACCCTCGGTCACCTCCACAGCTTCTCTGCCTAGTATGGGGGTCACAAGAAGACCCTTGATACCACCCTTCAATAAAGTGACAGGACACGCTTCTTGATCAACCAAGAACACACTTTATTCCACGCAAATTCAGCACTTTTATGTACAGTTAAACATATTAGGTTAACTTAATCAAGTTTGGTATACAAAAGGCTGTATTCACATAACAATGACATGATTGTAACTTTATTAACTTGTACAAAAGAAAAGACCGTGGGAACTTTGGGACACAATGGGTGTTGTGGCATACAATGGGCCGGGGTAACCTGATTGAACAATGGGGAAAAGACTTAGAGGCGCCAGGGCCTGAACTCCGCTTCTGGGTCTCAGCCAATGAGACTGAGCTACAGAGTCTTTGCAGCCAATCCCAGGGCCGCTGACATTTTCCCATGTTAAGTTAATGGCGTCCCTTTAACTCAGTCCCTGGGTCGGCGGCCAATCAGGAAGCAGCCAACGGCCCCATTCTAAGTCAATGGGAAATTCTCCTTAGGCTCGATGTTCGACAGCCAATGGGAAAGGGGCCGACCATACGCCATGTTAACTCTATGGCATCACTTTAACTTCCGCTCCTCCAATCAGATGGCAGCCGACCATTCGCCATGTTATCCCTATGGCGTCCCTTTAACTCCAGCTCCACCAATGGGATGTTGGCCGGCCGTACAAAGTCCCCACCGTAATGTGTCTGCCCCTCACCCCTGTGAATCCCACTCTTCAGCAGACTAGGTGTTCCCTGGATGTTTCTAGGACATAGGTCCAGTAACGGGTCCCTACCCGTTACAATCACATTGCTTCACAATGGCTACATACTCTTCTGGCATTCAAAGGGTTCTTTTTTTTATATAATGTTTTTATTGAGGACACACCTGGAGAGTAAACATTTGAGCAGGGGAGGGCTGGCAACTTGTGGCCTGGAGGGCAACTACAATCAAGTGGCCCGATTTTACAATTGTTCCAGCCACTGTCCCAGACCCCTCCCGTTTGTTAATTTTAAAATTGCCATTAAACCTTTGAGTGCCAGAGGTGTATGCCACGCATTGCTTTGCAATGCGTGGCATAGCCCTCTGTCACTCAAAGAGTAGTGTTGTGAAGTAAGGCAAGCAATACCACAAAGCTTACAATTGATATGGGGTTACACTGGTGCAACTACAGAGTTTACAGTGTAAGTAAAACTGCAGTAATGATACCATAGAACTTACAAGATAAATGAGTTATGCTACTAGCGTAGCTCCACTTGGATTGTAGCTCCATTTCAATTGTAAGCTCTGTGGTATCACTAGTGTAGCTACATTTGCAGCAACAAGCGGGAGTGGCCCACCAGCCCAGACATAAGACTGGCCCAGGGGGCAATTGCCCCCCTGCCCCCCAGGCCAGCCCTCCCCTGCATTTGAGATGGTACACTCAAAATAGAGCACAATAAGGTAATAACTTAACTAACAGTCCAGCAGCTATTAATTTTTTTTCTTTTTGTACTATCCAAAAAAAAAAAATCTAAATTATCCTAACTAACCAAGAAACTAACATCCAAAGTATTGAACTTAACCCCCCTCCCACTCTACGTCTACTAACCCCTGCAGACTGAGTACCTCCCCGTCGAGAGCCAATGTTCAGATGATAATTTTTCTGGTAATATTTGGACAGCATGACTATAGAGAAAGACCTCTATGACAGTGTCCACATGCCTGTATTGTATAACCAGTATTTGATAACCATGAGCAGTTATAGATATGAATGGTGCCCAGGTTAGGCCCACACAAGAGTTGGGCATATGATGTAGTTGTATAATGTAGAACAAGAGTGATAATGTCCAAGGGCACAGAATTCATCAGGTCAGAGGCTAGTTCCATCCACCACAGAGGACTCTAGGTGATCCCAGTGCCATCATTCAGCCAGGAATCCCAGAAAGCATGCAACCAAACATAAAGGCTTTTAGGGCTCAATCCAAATGTTTGAGATAAAAAAGCCGGTAGAGCAAAATGGATACGGACCAACAAAAGAAAATGTCTTGGTCGGTATTCAAATGTCCTAACAGACGTCAGGCCACAAAAATGGTCTTGTTGCTTACGCACATCCCGGCCAAACAGATTAAAGCACAGTCGCTCAAATCTGATTGGCTGAGATAAGCATAAGCTCATCTTAGCCAATGGCTGTGAGGGAATTGGATCAGAGGCTGTCCATCAGGGCTCAAAATTTCCACTTGCCACTAGCCAATGGCGAGTGAAAATTTAGCCCTGGCGAGTAGAAATTCAGCCCTGGTGGGTATGTTATGGCTTGCAGTGGTGTGTAACTTTTCAGGTCTGGCTAGTAGCAAAGGACTTCATATTTTAAGCCCTGCTATCCATAGGCAGTCTCTGATCAAATTCCCTCATTACCGAATGGGCATCGTTTAGGCAGCAGAAGGGGGTGGGCGTATCTGTGGCACACAGCGATGTCTCTGGCTCCACCGCTGTGTGCTGTCAAACCTCTATCCTCCGTCGGAGCCTGCCATCACGCGCTGCCTCGGTGCTTGGCAGGCTTGGTTCTGCCTCCACCGCATCCTCTGCTGGGCATCTCTCCCCATTCCTCTTTCAACCGAAGCCGCCGTGCACTGGCGCGAGGCGTCGCCGGCTCGGTCTTTTCTGTAGTTTAGTGGGGCGTGCCGTGCGGATGACGTCACGCCCGACGCCTATATCTGTCCTCCAGTCCCAGGCTGCAGTGCACTATTACAGTGTTCTGTAGCCGAGTGGATGCTGCCTATTGAGCAATCCTTGCCAGCCCTGTCTTGATACCTGTGCATGACCCTGCCTGTCCCTTGACCAAGCTTTTGCCTAGCGATTTCAGTCTTGATACCTGTGCATGACCCTGCCTGTCCCTTGACCAAGCTTTTGCCTAGCGATTTCAGTCTTGATACCTGTGCATGACCCTGCCTGACCCTAGACCAAGCTTCTTCCTAGCGATTCCAGTTCTGATACCTGTGCATGACCCTGCCTGACCCTAGACCAAGCGTGTGCCTAGTGATTCCAGTCCTGATACCTGTATATGACCCAGGTTGTCTATAGCTACTATTTTCCCTGAGTATCTCCTGTGTTAGCTGTACATCTGTCCTTTACCTGGAATCTACTCCTGTATTCTTGTACCTTAATTCCTTGGAGAGTTTCAGCTACTTTTGTGGCCTACACTCTCTATCCACGTACTCTACTCCTCGCCCCCTAGCCTGCACTCTCCCCTGCAGGAGAGCTTACGCTGTGTATTGTCTGGCCATCCAGGGCTGACTTCCAGCTTCTCTGGGGTTAGTCATACAGCCTTGCGGCTGGCACCTCTACCGGCCGTAGCCGCAGCAAGGTCCGACAATAGGCAGCCAACGCACGACCAGCTTCGCACCCCAGCGACGCACCCTAGCACTCCCTCTCTTGCAGGATTCCTGCAATTGGGTGACATGTGCAATCTAAGTATATTTTCATCATTGTTTGGGACATATGATTTTGCAACTTTAATATACTGGCTTCACATAATAATGGCAGCATATTTCTTTATACACAGGGGCACTAATACATTATTTAATCCTTTGAGCCCCAGAGAGGTCTGCAATGCATTGCTTTACAATGTGTTGCATACCCCTCTGGCACTCAAGGGGTTAAACGATGTATTGTTTTCTGCATTGTGTTAACACTATGTTTTCTTTTACAGATACCAGAAGAAAGAAGACAGAAGAGAAGGATAGAAGAGGACAGAAGATGCCCAGGGAACTGAGTACTTTATTACAGTACATTTCAACACATTAACTGCATGTTACACTTTCCTAGTCAGTTAAATGGAAGAGCTAACATGGTAAATTCTTGTTATCGTTTAGATATGTTGTGGTCGGGATAATGGTAGTTGTAGTCCCCAACAGCTGTAGAACCAACAATTGACTACGCCTGCTCTTGAATTTTTCATGAATTCAGATGCAATCATTATCTAGAGATATAATAAAAATATGGAAATTCAGCATCCATGGTAACATGCTATGTGTGGGTCGATAAACCTGACGATTTTTAAAGTGGAAATAACACTTTAAAATGACTTAGGTGAGTTTGATAGGGCTCTCAAAATCACTTATATTTATATTAGATATTACTTATTTATTTAAACTTACAGTTTTAAATATTTAGTTTTATTTATTTGTCAGTTTATGCAAATTAGCTGATACTTCCTGGTAGGAAGTAGGAATTGGGAGGGAGAATAGAATGTTAGAGTCTGACACTGTAAATGGTGTCCACCAGTACTGCCTAATTTGCATAAACTGACAAAAAATAAAGCTATCTCACAAACTAACGCTTTAAATAAAGAATGGCTAATATGAATATAAATTACTTTTAAAAGCTCTTTCAAAACAACTAACGTCATTATAAAGCGTTTTCTACAATTTAAGGTTGCTTACTGAGTTTAATATAAATTACTTTTAAAAGCTCTTTCAAAATAACTAAAGCCGTTATAAAGCGTTATCTACAATTTAAGGTTGCTTACTGAATTTTACCTCCTGGATAATAGCGAAGTACCCCATGCATTGAAAAGGAATGTGAGACCTAGTAATTCTAAAAATATTAAATAATATAAATACTGTTACCAATGTATTTTTTCTGCAAGTCTCCAAATACAAAGGCTACTTTTTAGTCTTATTGTTTATCTTGAATTCCTACATTCTTTACTTAAGTTTTATACATAAAAAATAGAATTTGCTGACATTTTATAGGAAAAACATGATTATTTGCTTATATTGACTTTCAAACAAGAGGATGTTTGTTATACATAGTTCCATTGATAGTATATTGCCTATGAGCTGCTACCATACACTATCAGTTAAATAAGTTTAAAAGCAGACAAGCAGTGCAGGATCTCAGTATCCATTTTAACCCTTTGAGTGCCAGAGGGCTACACAACCACTCCAACCCCTATCTTTCTATGTAAACAAGCCCTACAGCATGTTACTTTCTGAGTGACTATTACAGCTTATTTTGGGCATTTAACCCTTTGATAGCAATAGTGTTGTTTTGTTGTGATCTATGCAATACTTAAAATGTATTATATTATTTCACTTTTATAATATTGTTTCACATTTTTTTGAACATAGGGCCTTAACCCTTTGAGTGCAAGAGGAGTGTGCACGCAATACATTGCTCCGCAATGTCTTGCATACTTATTTGGCACTCAAAAGGGTTACATATCTGTCCAGTTTCACTTTAGTGATAAAAATTAAAACAGTTATATCACTTTCCTTGTATCTCTCAGCTGAAATGTTATAAAGTTATTTCTAATCTAGGTGAGCTAACTATTATGTCTGTTTTCCAAAAATATAACAATTATAATATGAACTAGTGTAAAAGCCCGTGTACACAGGCCAAGGTCCGGGTGATGTTAACCCTTTGAGTGCCAGAGGGGTACACAACACAAATCAATGCGTTGTGTACCCCTCTGACACGCAAAGGGTAAAGAGGCCAGTCCCGCTCTGCGTCCTGTCGCCGACACAGTCATGCACTGTAGAGACTGCCCGAAAGCACAGAATGCTCCCAGCATTCCGTGCTCCTAGCATTCTGTTCGTTCGGGAAGTCTCTACTGAGCATGACAGCTTCTGACAAACATTCTAATTATTATATAGGATTGCTACAGCAAAACTAGTGATACTTATAATGTATGAGGCAAAATAAACATTTAAAACAATAGCCATTGATTTGAATGGGTATTTTAATCCCTAGCATTCAAAGGAGTTAAAATCCCCGTTAAAATCATGGGTGTCCACAGAAATATTTCGGGAGGGGCAAAGCCAAAATATGCCCTCGGCATGGGCATCCGTAGAAGGAGAAAAGGAGGGGCACTTGCCCCCTCCATATAAACGTAGGGGCTGGGCATGCTGGCTGGGGTCATATTACGGCTTTATCCCCACCACTCCCCATCCGTGGAAACAGTTCTGTGGATGCCTGTCCCCCTCGGAGATCCCTAAGGGTATGGGGCAAGTACAGGGGTGGGCACATGATCCCTCTTACCCCCTCCCCATATGACCCCCCCAAGCTAGCCTGCCCAACTCCTATATTTATACAGGGGGAGGGCAAGTGTAGGAGGGAAGTGCTCCCTCTTGCCCCCCTGTGAACATCCATGGGGCAAACCAAATTATTTAGCCCTCTGAGCGCCAGAGGGGTATGCAACGCAATGCGTTGCGTACCCCTCTGGCACTCAAAAGGTTAAAGATGACAAACATAAAAGTCCCACAATTTCCACTGATTTAACTGTGGCATTTAATCCCTTGAACGCTCTAGGGTTCAAGGGATTAAAAGCCCAATTTAAAAAAATTTGAATTTGCATTTGCCCGCTGTGGAGCAGTTCATCTACCCCCTGAATTGTTCCAGTTTATTTTCAACACTGGGCTGTTGAAGAAAAAGATAAAGCTCCACTATTTTCCAGCAAGTCCCAACAAACAGGTGTTTCTGTGGTTCAGCACTTTTCCAGGGACAGGAAATAACCAGGTTTAAATGGAATTTCACAACAAATAAAGCAATGAGCATTTCTAATTCAGACACATGACACAGTTTGATGTATTGCAAGGGGGACGGAATTGGAAAATGCTTTATTTTTGTGTCTCTGGTATGACCTATAACCTCTTGTGCTAGACACATCTCTAGTGCATTGAATTCTGCACAAATAAAAAAATTGGAACAAAAATAAGAGAAAAATATGGAGCAAACCAACTGCACCATAGAGAAGAAATAAAATCACCAACATGTTGCTTAATTTAAACAGGAATTTTAACCCTTTGAATGCCAGAGAGGTACAAAGCTCATTGTAAAGCAGTGTTTTTCAAACTTCTCTGGTACTCAAAGGGTTAAACTGTGGAACGTTAGAGATATTTCCAGCACTTTGGGAAGCAATGTGAGTTGGAGGCCTCTCTAGCATTTAATGGGTTAATTGCCCCAGACCCTTTAAAGTGAGTTGGGATTTCCATTTTCCCTCTATGGTGCACTTGGTTTGCACCAGAACGTACTGATGTTCTAAGAACCGGAGTAATGTTTAAAGGGATATTAATGCCTAAAGGGATAGTAGTACTTAATATGAAAAAATATATATTGTAGTGTTTATCCCCCTGAGTAAAACAAGGGTACTATCACTGCTGAAAGGTGTTTTATTCAGCTCAAAGTTGAATTTTTAGGTGCAGTATCACAGGGGACAGCTCTGGTCCTGGGAACATAAATATCCATAGGATGGTGTAGCAACAGTGCCACTGTACAATTTCAGGCCACAGTGATATTGCACCTAAAAATTCAACTTCGAACTGTAATAACTTATGAATAAAACACCTTTCAGCCCTTGCTTTACTCAGGGGGATAAACCCTACTACATATTTGTTTTTACATTTTAAGTATTACTACCCTTTAATATTGAATATATACATATATTGCAGGGTTATCCTGCTGAGTAAAACAAAAGTACACGCACTGCTGAGAGATGTTGTATTCAAAAGATATTGCAGCACAGTGTTATAGTGGTGATGTTGATACAGTGGTCTATGGACAACTATGGTCAGTTAACTATAAACATCCATAGGATGCAGTGGCAACAGCCCCACTGTAAAATGTCAGGTCATGGAGGTACTGCACCACAAAAATACAAGTTTGAGCTGCAATAACTTTTGGCTATACCTTTCAGCATTGTGAGCACCCATGTTTTATTCAGTAGGATAAACCCTGCAGTATATATTTTTTCAAATATCAATCATTGCTATCACTTTAAGTAGCCTAACTGCACTATAGGAGGACAATTAAATACTGCAAAACTCCCACCTATTAAAATTGAGTTTTCAACCCACTGAATACTAGAGAGGTCTCTAATTGATTGTGAAGCAGTAGGTCGTAGACCTCACTAGCATTCAACTACTTCAAATTTCCTTTAACCCCTTAAGGACCCACGACGTACCTGGACCATCGTCATGGGTAAACTTGAGTTAAGAACCTCTTTTTCTTTGTACATATGGTTAAGAATTGGTGAAAAATTACATTTTATTTCTGATGTATTTTGTTGGAAAACAGCCAGTATGCTGCTTTTTCCTGTGAAAATTCTCACTTATAGAAACCCCTAACTTTTCTTTTTTGCTAATCCCATAAAGTTTCCCAAGGGAAAGCAGCGGTGGGCAACGTGAGGTCTTCCAGCTGCTGTCAGACTGCTGCTCCCATCATTCATCACTAGTCAACAATGGGAGTTGTAGTCTGGCAGTTGTTGGAGGGCCTCATGTTACCCATCTTGCCAGACAGTGGATAAGGTTGGGTGGTCAGTATGTGTGGTTCTATAGCTACCATGGTCCAAGGTTAGGAAGTCAGTAAGTGTGGTTCTATGGCTGAGAGGGTTAGCATATGTGCAGCTAACAGTGGAGTGAGACAAGGTTGGGGGGTAATCAATAAAAACTGCACTTATTTGTAGGAAGTTCTGCCAGAGATAAAAAGTGTTGTTTTTCACATTTTTTACCTTTTGGGATATATTTTTCCCATCCCTAAATACGGTCCCTTCGATCTATTTTTTGGTATTTAATTTTAATCTCTTAGGCCCTATTCTATTTCATCTCACCATCTGCCAGTCATGCTGAAAATTCTCCTCTTGCACCAGCAGGTGTTAAATTTTAATATGTATGGGGTTTCAGAGCATTTTGTTCTTGTCTTTCTTCTCTACACGTACTTAAGAGACAAAAGGAAAATTCAGATTAAAATGTTCTTGTTTACCTGTATGTGCTTTAGGAGTAGGATTGGGACTTGCTAGCATTTAAGTCTTAACTAGGACAGATCAGGGTGGGACCAGACCACCAGGATCTCCAATTGGGCCAAAAAGCTTGGTGAGGCCCACCTTGCTTAATTTTCACCTTTGAGAGTTCATCTCCACTCCCATTCTAATAAACTTTGCTGCATGTCACAAGTCCCCGATACAACTTCTCCTAAAAGAAAAGTGTAGTCCTTGCCTGAATATTCTCCTTAGTTAGGGCTTTCTTTCCATCTTTGCTGCTGACTGGTTGAGGATAGCCTTGGGGAGCAGGCCCTCTTCTGGGCAGCAGGGAAGGAGTAGATTGGTAAGAGTCAGAGTAGGGAGATAAGGGGGTGGGGGTGTAGCAGGGATATAAAGGAAGCTGCAGGCCTCAGATAGGTATGGTGTTTTACCTTTGAATTTGCCCACCCACCCTAAACTAGGTTATTCTAGAACTGCAGCTGGAGAAGAGTTTGCTACAGAAGAAGCCAAGAATACCCTGGGTACAGTTATCAGACCAACTAGGATAGGTAATGGGGCACTCCTGGGCCCAGCTATTGAGGCTTGATTTAAGACAGGTCCAGTTGCAGGAGTCACTATCCTAGGTGTCAGGTCCTGCCTTTAGTTGGGGCTATTGCCACAATGTGTTAGGGTATAGGAGAGGCATGGCAGGAAGGCTGCAGATGATTAGCTCTCCACTAGTCTTCTCCTCCAGTTTAAAGTAGCCATGGTGTGTGGCCGCATGGGGTTGTGTTTAGCGTGGCCCGCGGCTTGTAGCTGCTCTCCCCTCCTCCTGGTCCAGGCTGTGGAACGGATATTGGGGGATTCCTTGGTGGTGGTCCGAGGGAACAACAATAGGCCTCCCTTGGGCCTCTTCTGGGTTTGCTCTGCTGCTCACTTCAGTGGTGTATGTTGCATCACCGGTGGTTTCCTCTTCCGTGCAGTACTGCCGACTACGTGAGTCAGGCCTCCTGTGTCTTGCCCCCCCCCCTTTCTCTTGCCACACTTTCTCTCTCCTTTTTGTCTGCTCGCACCCCCTCTCTGTTTTGTGTTTTTCTCTTTTATGCACCCCCCCTCCTTTTCTAGCACGCTACCCTTTTAGTGTCTCCTTCCTTCTGCTGTTTTATTATGCCTCTCAGCGGGTTTTTTTCTTCTTTCTTTGTTTTCTTTGGCGGCACCTGATGGACACCCCCCCTCCCATTTCTACCGTATTCTCTTGTGTTTGTGCTGTCTGTAGGTCGCTGTTTTTCTTTTCTCCCCTTCTGCAGTTTGCGGTGGTTTCTCGCTTTGTCTCACTTCTTCTTGCTTTATCCTGTCCTTTGCAGATCTTCTTTCTGTTGGCTCCCTGTTCTCTGGTATTTTTTTTCTGTTTCCGTTTGTTCCTTTCCTTTTCTTCTCTGGTTTCTTCTTTTCCTTTTTTCCTTTCCTGTTCCCTTCTTCACTCTTCACTCTTTTCTATGTTTTCTTTGCTATTTCTTGAGGCCTGGCCACAGGAGTTTCTGGAGTTTCCTCCGTTGGGAATTTTTTTGTTGGAGTCATCTGCCAGGATGCCCTCGCCTGCTGCTTCCTTCTTTTGTTTTCTTAGTTTAGGCATAAAAAACCCCCCAAAAATTATGTATGTGTATCTGCATGTATGGGTTGATGTAGATATGTGTATCTGCATGTATGGGTAGATGTGTATCTCTGCATGTCTATGTGGATGTTTATCTCTGCAGGTGGATGTGGGTATCTGCAGGTGGATGTGTATATGTCTGCATGTAGGTAGGTATGTCTATGGGCATATGTCTGCATGTGTATGGATATGTCTGCATGTGGATGGATATGTCTGCATGTGGATGAATATGTCTGCTGGTATATATCTGTATATCAGTGCGGGATATGTGGCTACATTTGGTTTTTATAGGTGTGTGTCTATATGTGTGGCTGTATATATGGAGCTATGTGTGTGTATGTTGGTATGTGTTCGTACGACTATGTATGACTATTTGCATGGGGGGCTTTGGTCTCCTGGGGTGGGCAGTCAGCCTGTGCATGTACTTGTCTTGCTGTGTGTGCATGGATTGGCGGATGGCTGGGCATTCAGTGTGATAATTTGTGGAGTGTGGCTTGGGTGCATGTGTCAGTTTATGGCTGGTTGTTGATGGGAGATATGTGGGTTGTACTTATGGTCTGTCAGGTCGCCGGTTGAGCGACGTACAGTATATAGTGAAGTCACAGTTCAATAAGACATATGTGTGTATTTATATATGTGTGTATATATAAATATGTGTGTGTGTATATATATATATACACCTTAAAAGTTGAAGTCCTTTGCTACTAGCCAGACCTGAAAAGTTACTCGCCACTGCAAGCCATAACATACCAACCAGTTGCTGAATTTCTACTTGCCAGGGCTAAATTTTCATTATATATATGTATACGGAGAGAGAGATGTATGGAAAAAAAATCAATTGAAAACCCATTATTCAGCTGGGGCAGTGTTGGCTGCCTGCGTGGGGCTTGGTTGACCCTCTCTTGGGGGGGATCTAGGTTCCCGAGGAGGATGTCGGGCATGTGGGCCCACTGGCAGGTAAGGTGCTTTGGGATCCTCTCTCGGTTGGCGAGGTGCATCTCCTCCATTGTGGACAATGGGTGGACCCTCTAGTGGCAGCTGGTGTCTGGGGTTTCTTCACACTGGCGGCGGCGGCCGTTGCAGGTGGTCTTTGGATAGCTTGGTCTGCACTGCATTCTGCTGATTGGAGGTTTCGTTCCGGTGGTTTCTGTCACATTCCAGTTGGTTCCTAACCCCTTGTCACCTTGTGCAGATTGTGCATGGAGGTTTGGTACATTAGATCTCTGGGGATATCGTGCATACCCAGTGGTGGTTATGGACTAGTGCCTTCTGGGGCCAAGCTCTCTCATGGTGTCCGTGGCAGGAAGGTCAGTGGGTGCCTGTGCCAGGAGGTGGTCTCCAGGGGCGATTCCAGTGGAGAGGTGGTGTATGATTTTACCTGTGGTACCTGACGTTGCATGCTGTTGTCTGGCGGCCCATTTTCATCTACTTCCAGTTCATAGTAAGTGTCCACTCCCTTTCTCTGTCAGAAAATGTGATGGTTACTGCTGGGCGGAGGCACAGCCAGCCTGAGTACTGGGCTTTCCTGGCCTGGAGTGTGGATGGTTCCCGCATGGGTGCAGTTGGAGGATCATGTGGTGCCAGCGGGGTGTCAAATGGATGTGTGCGATGAGGCTGTTCCGGTGTCCCACTGCACATGGGGTGTTACGCTGCAGATGGATTTGGACAGACACCGCATGCGGGCTGCATGGCGTTTCTGTGGCTGTGTGCCTCTGGTTCTCTGGGGCTTGCTGATGGTAACAGCTTTAAGGTGCTCTGTGAGTGAGGTACATGGGGTACTTCAGCGTGTGGCTGTGGTGTTGCCCCCACTTTTTCTGATCTGTGGCTTCTAGGCTGCGTTGCGGGGCTTTGGTGTTGTGGTGCATTTGTTACTGGAGGCCAGGGTTATCGCGCCATGTGTGCAGGACACGGTTTTGGGCGACAGAGTTGTATCTCGGTGGGCATAGGTGCTTTTAGGATTTATCTCTCTGGCTTGGTGTAACGGTTTGTTTGACTCACAGACACAGTGGTTAGGATAAAAACACAGTTTTTCTGAATAAAACAATACAGTAAGAACCCTCACAGGTCCTGTAGTATACAACAGTATAGTACAGACACAAGACAGGTAACTTATTCAATGCCCACACAGGTCCAGCATAACATGAAGGTACAGACAGTATATACTGACACAGGTCAGGCAAGAGAAGTAGGTTCCCAGGATTCTGGCACTGCAGGAGTTAAAGTTCATCAATGATGGTAAACAGCCCCATTTGTGAAGGTACTGGAATGATACTTTAACAAACCAAGCTCAGCAGACATACGTGAACTGCCAGCACAACTGAGATAGAATGAGCACTACCGGAGCAATCACGGAGGCATGCACTTGCAACCGGTATGACTGTAACGGAGGACTACACCATAGGAGTTCTGCCGGAGCAGTAACTGAGACAACACTGGCAACCTGCCGGAGCAGTAGCGGAGGACAAGCCAATGGCACTTTTTACCGAAGCAATCACAGAGGCACACACTTGCAACTGATATGACAGTAATGGAGGACTAGGTCAGTGTCGCTCTGCAGTAGCGGTAACTTGAGACAACACTGGCAACCTGATGGAGCAGTAGCGGAGGACAAGCTAATGGCACTTTACCAGAGCAATCACGGAGGCACACACACTTGCAACCGGTATGACAGTAATGGAGGACAAGGCCAGAGGCGCTCTGTCGGAGCAGTAACTGAGACAACACGGGCAACCTGCTGGAGCAGTAGCGGAGGACAAGCCAATGGCACTTTACCGGAGCAATCACGGAGGCACACACTTGCAAGAGGTATGACAGTAGCGGAGGACTAGGCCAGAGGAGCTCTGCCAGAGCGGTAACTGAGACAACACTGGCAACCTGCCGGAGCAGTACCGGAGGACAAGCCATTGGTAACCGGATAGTCAAAGGACTAAGAATGTCGCCGAGGTGACAAGGACAAAGGAAGCAGGAACGTCAATCAAGCCAGGTCAGTGCACAGGAACAGGAACATCAGCCAGGCCGGGTCAGAACACAGGAGCCGGAAGTCAGCCGGTCCGGGTCAGTACACAGGAGCAGGAACGTCAGCCAGGCCGGGTCGATACACAGGAGCAGGAACTGAAGAGTAGTCAGGCAGGCCAAGTCGGTACACTGGGAACTCTGAGCAGTTAGTTAGCACTGGTACAGGAACACCACGAAAGGGCACCGTGCGGGTGCAGGAACCCAGTATATAAAGGCCACACTGGGCGGGCTCAACACAGGGCAACCAATGAGAGAATTACACAGAATAACTAACAGCAAAACAAAAACAATGGAGCACGGGCACTGTGATACATGGCTTTATGTGGTTGATAGCTGTGAAGGTTGGTGGCTGGTAGCTTTGTTTTTGGATCGAAGGGGAAATAGGGATCTCTCTGGGTATGTTGGTAGATATATCGGTTTCTTTTTCTGTCAGTGTCTGTGTACGCTTGGGTCTCTATAGTTATGGGTGTTGTGTGTGTGTTGGTATATCAGTGTTGGGTGTGTAGGAGTTTTTTTGGGCTGGATGGTTGGCAGTCGGTGACTTCCTTGGAGTCTTTTTGTTGTCTGAATGTGTCCGGGTCTGCTCTGGTGGGTTCGGCTTCATCTGATGCTTGTCCATGGAGATCTGCCTTTGCCTCCTAACCAGGTATCTACGGAGGTTGGGGTAGCTGGGCTGCTGCGAATGCTTGGTGTGTATCTGTCCCTCCTGGTTCCTGTTCTGGTACAGTTTGACCCCCCCCCCCCATCTGGCAATTTGTCCGTTTGGTATGGGTCTTCCGTGTGTACGGGGGATGACTGTGTGGGTTTTTTCTGTAGGCATTGGTGGTGGTTTATCTGGTGCTTGAGGTGGATGCAGTGGGCAAGTGGTCTCTTGTGGGGGGTGCCATTGCGTTCTCTTTATTTGCTGTTCGGTATGCCTGTGGGTTGCTGGTTTTAGGGTTGCTGTTGTTATCTGGTTGCTAGTGATATGACTGAATGAATGTTCTGGGGATTGGTTCGGGGGTTGAGTCCCCTGTGGAGTTGTGTGCATTGCATTTTGAGTGTTGTGGGTTTCTGAGGGGCCAACTAATCACGGGATTGACAGTCGGCTCCTGGTGGTGGGAGCCCAACTGTCCAAGGTATGGACAGTCGGGCCTTGTGGAGGATAGTCCTTGCATGGCTTTCAGAGATCGATAACTGACGTGACAAATTAAGGGATTTTATCTTCGGGCAGAAGCCCTTTGGGAGTTTGTCCAGGACTTAGGTCGCGGGAGGTGACATTACCCATTGAAACTAAGTGCTGAGGAATGATGGAGTCAGCTGGAAGTGCTGACGAGTGGTGGTATCAGCTGTAGTGGTGAAGAATGTGGGATTTAGCATGAGCCCATTTGGCCATGCTTGGTTTCAAGGAAAGCAGATTGGCAAGGGCTGTCAGTTAAGGATTGATTAATGGTTAATGTTTAATTATGGTTGTTTGAATAAGAACAATAATAATAATGTGAGCAAAATAATTAAATAAAGCTGTGGTCTGTTATCCCCAAAATAGCTGTGTTTGTACTTATTTATGGATCATACCCTCTCCCTATGACAAGAAATTCCCCAGCATGTCATGGTGAGGGTTCATGCATGAAGGAAGTATGTGTGAGGGGGTGGAGTACAAGTAAAGGGCTTAAAAGGCATGGGGACAGGAAGTGGTCTGTTGTGTGAATGAAGAAAGGACAGAGGAAGCATCCCTTCCTCCCATCCCTCTTATGGTGGTGGTGGTGGTGTGTCTTGGCTTAGCCGATAGTCCTTGCAAGGTTTTCAGAGATCGATAACTGATGTGACAAGTTAAGGGATTTTATCCTCGGGCAGAAGACCTTTGGGAGCTTTCCACGGACTTGGGTCGCGAGAGGTGACGTTACCCATTGAAGCTAAAGTGGATGGCCAATGAGTTAATTCCTTGGGAGTCAGCTGTAAGTGCTGAGGAATGGCGGAGTCAGCTGGAAGTGCTGATGAGTGGTGGGATCAGCTGTAGTGCTGAAGAATGTGGGGGTTAGCATGAGCCTGTGCAATATGGCCATGCTTGGTTTCAAGGAAAGCGGATTGGCAAGGACTGTCAGTTAAGGATTGATTAATGGTTAATGTTTAATTATGGTTGCTTGAATAAGAACAATAATAATAATGTGAGCAAAATAATTAAATAAAACTGTGGTCTGTTATCCCAAAAATAGTTGTGCCTGTACTTATTTATGGATCATACCCTCTCCCTATGACATGAGACCAAGGGTACGTTTTACTCATAGGCACTCTTGTTTTCCCCTAAAATCTTGGGAACAATGTAAAGCTGTGTATTATACACAGGTGCATATTATACCTGAGATTTTTACGGTGATCATATCACCCCTTAGACATCTATTCTCTAATGTATACAAACCCAGTTTGACTAGTCTCACTTTATAACTAAGATTTAGTGTGCCATGGACATCAATAAAGTTTTTGTAAAAAAGTGAATTTTTAGTTCAGTTGTATATTTATGAAAATTGTCATGCAAAATACACTTGTGCTTTTTACTATTCTGATTTTAAGACTTAAGAATAATCTTCTATTATTTATTTCTACCTTTTATTATATCCTTGATAAATGACACATAAAATGTTATCAGTGCCCCGAAAATCCAAGATTGCATGTTAGGGGTGCCTTAAGTAAAAATGATTAAGAACCACTGCTTTAAACCATCCATGCATACCCATAGGCATTGTTTTTAAACTAACGTCTAAGCACAGAAAATGGTGGCTCCAATGTGTGGGAACCTATTCTCTATGTGTATATAAGACATGGGAGATTATGCACTTAAACGATGAGAGAAGACACTTCAGTGAAAAAATCTCCCAGTTTTCATGTTATTCCATGGAGTGTAATCTTATTCTATGAAGATGTTCATAAGATCCAAACAATAACATAGGAATTAGAGAGTCTCTCTCACTGGATTAAGTAAACTGACCTCTGAATCATATTGCATCTCTCCCATGGAACCAGAGCTTCAATTCTACTTGTAAACCTGATGACGTGGCCTTAGCATCCTGAAAGCTGCAATAACCTTTATTAAAGGAATCAACTTTTAACTCTTGGAATGCCAGAGGTGCAGACATTTGCCAAAACTGCAAAGTAAACACGTTTTAACCAGCATTCTTCTTAGAAATGAAAAATCTGAGTAAACTTGTGAAAAATATGTTCTCTTTGTGATAACAGTTCAGTGATTAACAGTAAAATCTATATGAAATGTTTACATACATCCCATATTTGGGGCCATATTCACAAAAGAAAAGCAAACAATTTAATTTTGAAATAAATCAACTGCACTGGAGGGAAGAAATACATTCTCCAAATTCCCATTGATTTAAATAAGAGTTTTAACCCCTTGAATGCTAGAGACCTCTCTATCATTCATTCAAGGGGTTAAACCCCTATTTAAATCAATAAGCATTTGAATTCATTTCCTGTAGTATTGCTGGTTTACACCCATATTTTTCCAAAGTTTTCCTTAGTATATATCAGTCTAGAATTCAAGGGGTTAAAAGCTTATTATTATTAAGTTTTGCACCAGAACTGGTCTCTTTCCTTTTGTGAATAAGACCCCTAGGGCAGAATTCAAGAAAGTGAAGCATTTGCTCTTTTATAAAAACCCTACATTTATGTGCTGTTTCAAAACCTAGAAACCTATTAATGCCTTGATACTGAATAGCAATTGCTCCTAAATTAACAGCAAAGTTAGCTAATGCTCCTAAATTAAAGGAAAAGTTAACATATGCTCCTAAATTAATGTCAAAGTTATCCAGAAGCGTGAAAAATGTATGCTAATTGTTTTGCTGAATTAGGAGCAGTTGCTAACAGACATATTAGCTATAACCACTTTTTAAAATGGATTCTCTAAAAATTAGCAAATGTTCGCTTAGAAAAAACATATGCAATTCAGCAAAATTTTGGTGCTAATTTTGCTCACGTTTCTTGCATTCGACCCCAGTGTGTTGAAGAAGGAATGCCCAGTATTTCCTGGCTTTCTATTAGTGCTAATGGAGAATGAGTGACAGAAAATTACAGATTTTTATTACGTTACCAAGGAAACACTTCAGGAAGAACTAAACCCATCAACTACTACATTGAACTGATGACTTACTTACTGAACATCTTTCTTTGAAGTATACCATTTTTAATTTTAAATTGATTCAGTATAAAATATTATTGTGGTTATATTAGCTTAGAAGATAAACATGTTTGCTAATAATAAAATTGTTGATGTTTTTGAAATGTAACCCTTTGAAAGGTGTTCAATTAAGGTACAGGATAACCCTCTGGCACTAAGTGGGTTAAGCTAAGACTCAGAGTAAGAGGAATTAAGTAAACCTTTAAAGTTTTATACCTCAAGCTAAAGAGACACAATTCTTGGGCACAATTCATAGGGGACAAAATAAAATCACCAAACTTAAATGGCGCTTTTAAATCCCATGAATTCAAGAGAGATCTTCAATGCATTCAATGGTCTAACACAACCATTTAATTAAACCAAAATCAGATTTTGTATTTTTGTCCCCTATGGTACAGTTGGTTTACTCCAGAAATGTTCATCCTTATCTTGGTGAATACGACCCTTAGTGTCATAAGACGTGTGATAATTTAGGGTCGTATATTCAAAAGAAAGGTGGAGGTGTTCTGGGGAAAACCATTTGCACAATGGGGAAGAACTAAAAAAAAAAACTCATTGAGTTCCGTGTGGATTTTAACTTCTTGAATGCTAGAAAGGTCTCCAACACATTGTGAAGCAATGCTTTTGAGACCTATCTTGCAGTCAAGGGGTTTTGGAACTTTTAATTTTCCCCTATATTGCAATTGGTTTGTTCCGGACCTACTCCACTTTTCTTTTCAACATACAGCCCTTAATGAAAGTCGCCACATCCAGATTCTCCATTAACCCCTTCGCGACCAATGAGTGCCAGGTCTGGGTGATGTCTCACTGCTCCAGTCCTGCTCTGCATACTGCTGCTACCTTTCTGCTCCGGTCCTGCTCTGTGTACTGGCGCCGCCTTACTGCTCCACATGATGCAGTCATGCGCAGTAGACACTGCCCGAATGCGAGTAGTCTCTACTGCGTCTACTGCGCATGACAGCTTCTGACAAACATTGCTAGCGTTTTATTATATAGGACATCGTAATGTCTGGTCTGTATGATAACTTGGCTAGCAGATTAACTAGTGGTAGAACCATTTTGTTTGGATTCAGACCTCTGTGGAATCACAACAATAAAAAATGCTTTAACCCTTTGGATTCTAGAAAGGTATATATATTATACTGCATATTAAAAAGGGAAATCAAACATTTCACAAACTGCAATTTTGTCTTGATTAAGTCTCCCATACATCCATTGAAAGTCACAGACCCACATATACTTGTCTGTCACCTTAGCCATGTCTGCCATGACTAAATTTTGCTTCATGGAACCCTTGTATTCTTTAGTGAACTCTGAGGTTCTACAGAACACAGTTTGAGGACCACTGACATAAACTATTCTTTTTTTCAATATGAAAGGCAACATTTTATGGAGCTGGAGGTACAGGACGCAGAGGACAAATACAAATTCCTGCTACATTAGATCAGGTTTTTAAGCCTTGAATGCTAGAGAGGTCTCCAATACATTGCAAAGAACAAATTATTTAAACCATATATATTACTTAAACCATTTAACCCTTTGAGTGTCAGAAAGGTAAGCAACGTAATGTGTTGGATACTTCTTGGAGATTGAAAGAGTTAAGTAAAAAACAAGCAAATACAGAGTAGGGGGAGCTTAAATGTCTTTAATAAGTCAATAATATCCAATATAAAATTGACTTGTACTCACATCTTCTGGTCTGCTGGAAGATGATGTGTTCTCACCAGCAAATATATATACAGATGGAATGGAGCGCCAAATAAAATTGGTATGGCAAGCATTTGGAAAACTTAGTAGCATTGTCTTTAAGACAAATTTACCACTCTGCCTCAAGCGAACAGTTTTAGGCCAATGTGTCCTCCCAGCTCATATGTTCGGCTATGTAACATGGAAACTGCATGACAACATACAAAAACTTAATGTTATGCAGAGAAGTATGGAACATCAAATTTTGAACATAACAAAAGGAGACTAAAAATCAATTGGATGGATTTGTCAGCCCAAAAAGGTTATTACATTATTGAAAGAGTAAATCCCTTAAAAAGGTCACAAATCAAGAAGACCTAAAGGTAGATGAACCACATGGATTTTGGAATGGATTACACTTGATACTAAACACCCAAGAAGAAGACAAAAGACAAAATGGGTTGATGAAGTTACCACTGGCAATAGAAAACACAAGACCTAAATTAACAATAATAATAATAATGATAATAATAATAATATCAAAGTATTTTATCAGAAAGGATACCAGGAAGGATCCTGGGTTATAGATCTTATTACCCATTTTAATGGTACTGATTTTATCTACCTCAGAAGGGTGAAAGGCTAAGTTGAACTTGCTGGGACTAGAACCTGCGACCCTGAAGTTTGAACAGACTCTACAGCTGGTGCATTAATCAGCAGAGACTTCTCACCAGCTTGTTAGAAACTTGCTAAGGATGCCTCCATCCTGCAGTGGGTCATCAATGGCTGCTGCACACACATACATACATAAAAGTATAAACAGTATATATTAAAATATAAAATAATCAAACATGCCCCAACAATATCAGTGTGCTTCAGGACAAATAACGGTGCTTTCGTCAGGATAGGGAGAATATCAATGTAAAATCATAACTTGGCTCCAATCAGTTCCTATAAATATCGTAGGTGGTTAGACCTCAATTTGGTCCTCAAACTTTGTCACAAAATAGATGCTTTGTTTAGAAAAAATCCTGTTTAAATTCCGTGGTAAGAAAATATATTGTGAAAGTCATTCACTGTGTATATATGCTTATGCACCACAAATCCATCTCTCCCAGCTCAACAGGCTCATTGTGTTAAATTGTTCTGCAATGTGATTAAACTGCCCATCATTGTGATACATTGAAAGAACTATACACAAATCCTTGGTGAGCTCAAGCTAGCTTATCGATATTCAAATACTTACATACATGTGTATTTAGGAAAGCAGCAAAAACTATATCTTGGCTCCACATATAAAAAGTAAACAAAAAAAGTCTGTGCATCAAATCCTGACCTTTATCAATAAATAACCTGTGAATTACTATAGCTCAGTGGTGACTAACTTATGACATGTGTGACACCACTGGGGCTCAGAGGCCTTTATGGTGGTACATGTAGGGTTGGGAAGGGATCATGGGACTGAGGTTTGAGGACAAAGTCAGGAGACGGGGTGAAAGGACAACATCACAGACAGGAACGGGAAGTGACATACCATCTTGCCCCACTCCTGCACAGACAGAATTTCTGAAAGAGACTCACTGAGAGTAGAGAAAGGCAGCATGTCAGGCAGAAAAGAACTGGAGAACTTGCCAGACAAGTGCATTATACCTCTCTAGCCCTGAAGAGGTTAATGCCCTGTCTATCCATGGCTAACAAGTACCTTGCAGCCCTCTGGAAAGCAAGGGGTTAATTATTAAGTCTTTAAGTGCTAATGGGATGAAATGTACTTTTTAGCCAGGGGCATGTAGACAGGGCATTAATATTTTAGTGCTAGAGATGATTCCCAGAGCTATACACTACTCCAGAATTTAGAGGGTTAAGACTTTGAATAACAGATGTAGTGTGTTATAGTGGTATGTGGGCTGTGGGGGATTTGTGTGTGTGTATGTGTGTAGTCTGCAACCCAATGCAAAGCAAAATAATATGTATATTAGATATTCTTACCAGCAGAGTTTATAGCTGTGTTTTCACACCTCCTTTTCATGTTATTGTTTTTTTCAGAATTGGCACTAGCCTTGGATGCTGCAGAAAACTGGGCAATCACGCACAAAACTGTTTCCATCACCGTTATAGATAATAGATAGGGAGGTTTAGTTACATGTTTGTGGTCTAAACCATGTTGTCACAGCACCTCAGATTAGGCAAGACCCTATCTGCTTTATATCTAAAGTGACATGCATTTAGTATAATGCAATTTAAAAGCAGTCATACCACCATATTACTGATGTGCAAAAGTTTTCGCCTCAAATGAGAAACAGGAGAAAAATGGTACTTTTCACCTAGCTCCTTGCATTGAAAACTATGGAGAGACAGAATATCTCCTCATCACATGGCAAATCTATCTTCTTTTCCCACAGGCATATTAAAGGGTGTCAGGTATTCACAATATGGCATTCTGTGTTTGTAAGAGGAAGAGAAAGCAGCACATTTTTGAGCTAGAGAAGGCAAACTATAAAATGGAGTTGAAGCTTAGTTTAGAGAGTCTTGTAGGCAGGAAATCTGTTCTCTGCATTAGGGGAGACTGGGGGACTCTGGGGGACAGGAGTGGAGAAATATGTTTGATCTCAAATACCCCAAAATTCAGTGTGACTGACTGGTAAGACACAGGCAGCCATGTTCTGAGTTTCTTCCTGATGCGGCTGTTATCTGTGTCCTACAGGAGAATGGGGGTGTGAGAAGGGAGCAAAGGTGTTTTACCCCACACACCCAACATTTTGTGTGATCGAGTAAACTCAGGCCTTTTTTGATCTGGCTGTTATCTCTGTCAGGGGAGTCTGAGGGTGTGAGAAGGCAGTAAAGGATAATTACTCCAAATACCCCCAAATTCTTTGTGACTGACTGGGAACACACAGGCGGACGTGATCCAAGTTTCTTCTTGCTCTGGCTGTTATATCTGTCTTAGGGGAGTCAGAGGGTATGAGAAGGTAGCAAAAGATGTTTACCCCAAATATCATACCATTTTGTGTGAGCAAGTAAAAACAGACAGCTGAGATACAAGTTCCCTCCTTATCTGGCTGTTATATCTGTCCTAGGGGAGTCTAGGGGTGTGAGAAGGGAGCAAAGGAGAATTACCACAAATACCTCAAAATTACATATGAGTGATTGGAAAGACACTGGAAACCATAAGGTGATCCCTTTCCTCCCAAGAAAGATGTAATTTGTCAAAGTCTCACCAAAAGTTCCACCATCATCAGCGCCAGTACTATTAATAAATCATCTAAAAGCACTAAAATTGATGAGTCACATTCCAGTGTTAATGGCATAGTGCAAGGTGTTCAACCAACTGCTGCATCTGACAGTGAGACAAACAAGCATAAAAACACCTGTCCTGAAAGTAGTAGTGAACGTTGTGAAAATCCCTCTAAGGGGAAAAGTAAAAAGGTTTGACTCCTCTAAAATTCTAGAGAAATATAAATGTAGTGGGGAAAAAGAGGTGGGCAATGCAGAGGATGACCTAATGCCTGCTAATGATGATAGAGATCTAGAATATATCTCTCCAGAATTCTCCACTTCTTCAGAAACAGATGAAGTTGAGAATTAGAGAGATGACATGGCTAGAAAGTTAGCAAAAAGCCAAAGGCTCAATATTCCACCACTGAAAAGGAAGACTGTGTCTGTCAATAAACTGTTTCAAAAACAAATTGAAAAGTCTGACCCTGGACAAGCAAAGATGACAAAAACGTAACAGTCATTCTGTCAGTTATCATCAGCATCATCCCCACTTCCAAGTTCTATTCCCACTCAGTCAAACACACTAATCGTGTTAAGTAACCAGCAAGAACACAGTTTGTAAGCATCTACAGCCTTAGCTTTGAGTGTCTTTGTCGCTGTTGGAAGTGTAGTACCCGTACCTGCAGTACAAATTCAGCAACAACTAGCCCTAGTAGTAGTAGTAGTAGCAGCCTCTCAGGAACCTCACAGTCTATGAAGTCAACAGTATGGAGATACTTCACTCAGGATCCAAAAGTTAAGCATGTTGCTATCTGTTGCCTGTGTAAGAAGCATGTGTATGACTCTGAGTTTGTTTTTGGAGATGATAAGAGTCACAGAGTGTGCACACATAACTCCACCACCACAACCACCTCTACAAGTGATGGCTTTAAAGCAATAAAGTTGCACAGTTCTTTCACTATATACTGACATCCCACACTTACTAAGTTCTTAGAAAGAAGTCAAAACCTGCAAAAAAAAAAAAAAAATCAAAGGTATACCTATGGAATAGTAAATTTGCCATAATGTTGGCTGTTGACATGCTGCCCATTTCTTTTGTTTAAAACAGAGGGTTTAAAGAACTGATGTCATGTGCTGCATCCTGCTGGAATATCCCAAGCCATGTTTATTTTTCAAGGATGGTTGTGCCAATGTTACATAAGCAGGAAGTTAGTGTTGTGGGCAAAGGACAAAAGCACTCAGCCTGCTAACATCCTTTTCAAGGCATATGTTTCTGTAGGACTCAAAACTTTTACGTTCCACTATTTTTTCTCCACTTTAGCCCTCCGAAGAAGTAATATTGTGGTGGGAAATGTTACATTTTATGTATTGTCTAAGGGTAAACAATGTTGTAAAAATTATTTTTTTGCAAAAAGTCATGCAGGAAATTTTTCTAACTTTTTTCCCACGCTTACATCTTACCTCTGGTGTGAGCAAAACTCTTTTGAGGGAAGTATGGGAGGTATTTATATCTTCCTTCATTGCAACTAGCACCTACGCATAGGGAGCTACCAACCAAGAAGAAGGGAGAAGCCAAAACCTCCCAAAACACACACAAAAATATATATACAAATATTTAGCGTTCTCGATATAGCTTATCAATAGTATTCAAATATTTACATAAAATGTATATGTAGTCAGGAGAGAAACAAGAATATATACTGGCTCATGTCAGAGATAAGATGGCAAAACTGCTTTTTTTCCAATTATCTTTATTGAAGACAGAAAAATCACAACATTGGTATTATCAAGATAATACATGACATAAATGCAAGTATCTCTTCAATAATCATAAAAATAATGTGAACGTGATGAGTAAAGACTCTGCCTCTTTTTCTTCAGTTCTCCCCATAACATACTCCAAAGAAGCAACATCCCAACCCTACTAATAACAAGCTACGAACCAAACCCCCCACCAAAAAAAAGGGATAGAGGAAACCCTAATCCTCAGCCCCTTCCCATAACCCATGCGGACAAGCAGACCCCCCCAGTCCAACTAGGCCCACACCCCCAGCACCCAGATCAACTCTGCTCACACCTGTACAGGCTAAACAGCAGGCAACAGTGTTAACAAGCATGCTCCTCTATATCACCAGTTCTAGAAATCGCGCCCCCCCCCCCTATTATTATTATTTTTTTTGTCCCCTTCTTTGACATAGTAGGTTATAAGTGGTAGGTATAAAGGTAATATTATACAAGTAATAGTTATTGACTTGTACCAGTATAAGGCTTCTTATCCTACACTGGCCACACACACCACTTCTACCAATTCATCTTCACATCTCAGATCAGGTTATATTCCCGGACTGAGGAAGAAATCGTGAAATCCAGCTCCCCCAAATATCTTGAAATCTATCAAGCTTCGCCTTATGAAGATATAGGACTTTATAGTGTCATAAAGAACTGTTAATCAAATTCACCTAGCAAGTCCTTGTTGGCAGATTGGTACTCATCCACACCAACGCCATCACCTTCCGCGCCATAACCAAGGATTCTTTAATAAAGGTATAATCACCCGTAGTATGTTGTTGGTCTGGCTCTAAGGGGAGCTGCCATTCCACCACTTGAGATATTGTGTCAGTTACATCCCCCCAAAATCGTTGTACAGATGGGCAACACCACATAGGGTTAATGAAGTCAGTAGTATCCATATTACACCTGATGCACCTGCTGTGAGTCAGTTTGCCCATTTTAAACAGTTGTAGCATGTGTAAAATACTCTGTGCAGAATTTTGAGTTGTATAAATTGATGTCTGGAGGTGGCAGCCCGGGTCCTCTAATAGCCAGGTCCCAATCCCAATACTCAAGTCTACCCAAGTCAACTTCCCACTTCCTTTGCAGTGTAGTACAGTCAATAACTGTTTTTTAATTGCATTACACTAAGTACCTCATCTGAGGTGCTGTGATGGCAAGTTTATCATGGTTTTGGTTGCAAACACTCTTTATCATGCATAACAAATCACAGGTTATTTATTGGTAAAGGTCAGGATTTGAGGAACAGACTTTTTGTTAAGTTTTTGTTAAAAGAAATAAACTGGCTAGCACTCAAATTCACTTTTGTTCTTCACCCCTCTTGCTTACAACTACTTCTCTGGAAAGTGACCACATTACCAGAGCAGTATGCTTATTCCACCTCTCCACAATTTCTATAACCTCCTGTCAGCTGAGCAATTTTCTTATGATTCCACATTATAGAAAGAAGTGGTCACTCTGCCTTCTTCTACAGAGCTCCACAAACCTACTCCAGAAAATAAAATATTCTGCCAGGTTAAAATTCCTAAACCTATCAGCTTCTTAGTAATTAAAAACAACATGCAACTATATATAAATGTTAATGTGTCATTTTTTTCTTGCCTCCATTTGTGTATATGTGTAACTTTATATTGTAAATGTCCTCCAGGACTTGAAATGAAAGAAATCTCAGTGCATTCTTCATGGTAAAACACTTTCTAAGTACAATATCTGACCTTCCCACATGAGTCTAATTAGCAGCTGATGACAGGTAACCTTTTGCTTTCACACCTAACAGGGAAATGTTGGTTGTCAAAGTCATCCCCAGTGCTTGCATGCTTGAGAGGTCAGTTATGTAATGTAAAGCAATGCATGGAAACATTTATATAATCCTAGGGGACAATGTGCTGACTCAGCAATTTGACAGATCCACCTGTGCTCAACTGAGGAGATAACTCAAACTTGCATTGTTACTGAAACTTGAAAACCTAGGCATGGAGCGGAGTGTCCAAATCTGTGCACAACAGCCATGCAGAGGTTAGAACTTAAAGCAGAAATTTAATTTTGTAACAAGTTTTGAAATGCATTTCAGAAACAACTATATTAATTATAGATTTTTTTTTACTTAAAGTGATAGTAATATTTAAAATTAAATATATTTAGTTCTGTAGATATTTAAAAAATAAATTAATTGCACCATTTCTGATCTCCCAAACCTTTATGGTTTGGGAGATATCAGTCTGCATAATTCCCCCTTCCCTCCCCTTGTGCTGACATCAGCTTTCAAAGTTATAGATGGAGATCGCAGTCCATAGACTGTCCTGCAGCTCTTCAGCAGAGCCATGATCCTGGTAGTTACAAAGAAATACTTCATTTGAACAGTCTACAATGTGTGCCTGGTTTGCAAGCACACATTGTCAACTGTTCCAGAAGGGATGTGCAAAGTACTGCATACTTGTCAGCAAGCAGCCCAATTGACTTCTAGGCCTGATGAGTAGGAGACCCCCAGCACGTGGCCAGGAATTATAGTGACCCTACCCTAGAGTAGCAACTCTCAAATGTTTGCAGTGATGGAACCCTTCATTTTCACATATAATTAGGCTGACCATACCTCACCTTTAACCGGAGACACGTAGGAATATTTCAGGAGTGCACCAAAGTCAAAGCAGCCCTGCAGTATGCATTTTTCATATGCGCCCCCAGTTAAAGGTGAGGTCTGGTCAGCCTACATATAATCTCAGTAGAACCTTAGCAATGAACTCAAGCCCTTTAACATCTTGGATTCTAGAGAGCTTTCCCATACCTCCCAACATTTCAAATGGCCAAAGAGGGATACTTCTCTTTTAGGGGGTGTTGCTGGGGTTACAGCTGATGGGTGGGGCATTACCAAGAATTTTTAGGTTATTTCATGACTTATTGACACTTCTTTTTGTAACTGAATAAATGATTTGGTGTAAGACTACAGTAATTTATTTACTAAGACACATTTATAAACACTTATACTGAAGTTTAAACAAACGTTAATGTGAGTTTTTGTGCTGCATATTAATGTGATACTCTTACATATATGACACAGTCTGATCACCTAAAAAGAGGGACAACAGGGTAATAAAGAGGGACAGAGGGATTTGGGTTTCAAAGAGAGTGTTCCTAAAGAGTGACACTTGGGAGGTATGCGTTCCAAGGCATGGCATAGCAATGAATTGGCAACCTCTATAGCATCCAAAGAGTTAAAATGTTATCATTATCAATTGTATTGGAATGCTAGTTTGTGCTAAAATTAAAATTAAAGTTTTAGGTATCCATTACAGAACCTTCCTCATATGCACTGGTGGTAATCATAGAATTGCACATGCATTGAGGCTGATACACATGCATTTCCATATGGACTTAAATTGGGCATTTAACCCCTTGAATGCTAGATAGGTCAGCAATGCATTGCTCTAGCATTCAATGGGTTAAAGAGTTCATTTGAGTAAATGGAAATTTCTATTTGTGCCCTGTGATGCATACCTCCCAAGTGTCCCTCTTTAGGAGAGACAGTTCCTCTTTGAGACCCAAATTCCCCTGTCCCTCTTTTCTACCCTGTGTCCCTCTTTTTAGGACACCAGAGTGAGTGTTGTGTATATTAGTCTATCACATTGGTCCACAGCAATGAAACTCACATAAATGTTTAGTAAATTTCAGTATATGTGTTTGTAACTGAATCTGTGTAAATAAAATACTTTGGTCTTGTGCTAAATCCTTTATTCGGTTACAAAAGTGTCAATAGGTCACACAGTTACCTAAAATGTTTCAGTAATGTCCTGTGCACAATACACGCCCCCAGAAACACCACCTAAAACACAAGTGTCCCTCTTTGGCCAATTGAAATGATGGGAGGTATAGTGATGTAGTTGCTTTGCTCTGCTCAGCCTAATTGTCTGACAACATACTGTGTTCCATTGTTTACCATTGTTTACATATTTAGATTGTAAGCTCCTTGAGGCAGGGTCCCTTTCCCAGTGTATGATTTCCTTTGCTGCACTCTTCCTCCTTAAATAATACAATGATCTCACTTTAGTCTAATGCTCTTAACCAGTTCTGTATTTCTGTATTGTACTATTACAACTTTTGTAAAGCGATGTGTACCTGTATGGCGCTATGTAAATAAAGATACATACATACATATATTGGGGAACCCTAGATATTCTTCAGGGAACACTGCAGGGATAACAACTAACCTTTGATCCACCACATTACACACACAAGTTTAATGATTCAAAGCTGCTTTCATTTCGATCCCTCTCATCTCTTCTTCCCTAGGGGCTATAGTGAAAGGCAAAGGATTTTTGCATAGAATATCAAGTTTAAACTTATTGCTAACAGCTTGGATTATGATTCCCACCATGTGCAGCATTGCCAGAAATAGCACGGCAATCTCTAGAGCAACTGAAGAATAATTCCCCAGCACTTATTCAAGACAGAAAAACATGTCCTTCAAAACAGTCATATACGCTTCAGGGCCTTTAGTACAATATTTTTACAAGATGAAAATGTATTACCAAAAATTATTCAGACCTCTGAACAATGTTTCATTTTAAGAGCACTAAACACAGTTGAATGTTTTATATAAACATAACAGTATAGTCTTCCTGATAGAGCGAACAGTAAAGCTTCAGTTTATAATTCAGAGTATGGAATATCCCTTTGAGAACGAGCAGGTTGTGTAATACAGTGCTTTGTAATACACTGCACACACCCCTGGTCTTCAACAGGATATAAGAGCTATTTCTGTTCCTTTATATACAGTATAACTGGGACCTGCTTCTTCATTTCTAATGGTTTATTAACACAAAGGGATGTAGCAAAGTCTTTGTTAATATGGAACTATAACTTTGTAAAAAGTGGGCCTTATTTTATATAATAGAATGATTTACCTGGGCAAGTAGCCTTTAAACAGTAGTCAAGTGCATATATATAGTTTATTTTCAAGCATTTGATCTCTCATAGTGCACTGCTACTGGTCTGTGTTTACATCTGATGGAGAATGATAAAGCCTCGTGCCCCATAAATCCCTTCAGGTCTATGGAAGCCTGATGTTTATTTTGAGGAGGTGTCACCTAGGAGCAGGCTTGAATAGAGATTATTATATGTAGGAAACTGCAAATATGGAAAAATAAAAAAGGTAGTTGCTGCATGCCTGATTTCTGTATGAAGAACAAATTAAACAAATTAAGAGCCACTTATTACTAGGGCATAGGTCTCTTTAAAGACTATGCTCAGTTGGGTGACATAGAGGTGACATGAACATGCTAACATCATTGTTATGTTCCCCTATAATTGGGTGGCAGATGTGGCACGTGACTGGCTGATGGTTGTCTCACTAGTGATTTGATGTTGAAATTAGCATTGCAATAATGCAGCTGTCCATGTGACCATCTGCCTTGCAGCCTGCCAAATCTTCCCTGTATTCAGAGCTTCTCACAGGAAAGTTACACCATGCTTCATTAGGCTGTGAAATGCATGTCCATAGTCACACAACATTTTGTCACTGAAAAGTTAAAAACAGATTTCAGCACATGGTTAAACAACTTATTACATTAAGTATGCACATACTCACATTACTGAAATATGTGTGAGTACTCTAATACCCCCCTAAAGTCTAGGAAACTCTTTGTTTTAATGGCCACTGTTAATCTCCCTGTCACTCTGGTAAGCTCTCCCTTGATTCCAAGTTGATCCAAGTAAAATGGAGTTAGTTTGATAATCAAGGGATGGGGAAAACCCAAAAAACTAGTTATTGAAGCTTACATGAAAGGGATAGTAATGTTTCACAAAAAAGCTGCTCTAACTAATCTTCATAGTATTTGGGCAATGGAGAGTGTTATTTCAATAATTTCAGAGTTGCAGTTTAAGAGTAATTGAATGATAAAGTATCCCCCTCCTGCCCCTTTTACCTAGTGTAAACCCCCACTCCTCAGATGTGGAATCTGGTCCTGGGACCAGACAGCTCATAGGAAGGGACAATCTTCTTACTGTGAGCATAAGGAAAACCCTGTCCCCTTGACAGGTTCTTCAGGTTTTTCCTTATACTCACTGAAGATTGTCCCTGTCACCCACACACGACAATAGGAGCCGTGTGGTGCTGGCTCTGGGTTCAGGTGCTAGCGAGCGATGCTGGAGTGCGGAGCTTGAGTGCGGTGACGGCGTGCTAGGTACTCCCTTGCTGCAGCCGAAGCTGGCTAAAGGTGCTGGTCGCGAAACCAGATTGTTCCACCCCGGTTGAGCCGAGGTGCAACCAGGATAGGAGTACCTAGGAACCGTTAGAAACACCAGGCCAGCAGGACACCAGACGGGAAACAGGGAACACGGCAGAGGTCAGGGGCGGCCAAAGGTTCAATCAGGAGCGGAGATCAAACGTGGTCAGACGAGCCAAGGGTCAAGCCAGGAGACAGGAGCAGACGTGGTCAAACAAGCCAAGGGTCAAGCCAGGAGACAGGAGCAGACGTGGTCAAACAAGCCAAGGGTCAAGCCAGGAGACAGGAGCAGACGTGGTCAAACAAGCCAAGGGTCAAGCCAGGAGACAGGAGCAGACGTGGTCAAACAAGCCAAGGGTCAAGCCAGGAGACAGGAACAGACGTAGTCAAACAAGCCAAGGGTCAGTAAGTAGACGTCCAGAGCCCAGGACCAAACTGAATAACTAAGGAACGGGCGCCCTATGCCTGGGGCAGCCCGTTTAAAAAGGCAGTCAAGCCAATGGAGAGCAGGGAGCGGGAGGCTCGTCCGTGAGCCAACCCGCATTGGAGGAGTGGAAGCCATTAGGGGAGCGAGACGGGCGCATGCGCATCCGCCAGACTGAAGGCGGACGCGAACCGCGCATGCGTGCCCGACAAAGGAACCCGGAAGTGCTGCCGCGAAAGAAGACGCGGCCCGGGTGAACGCGCCGGCGGTGACACCACCCCCCCCTCAACGGGAGGCCTCCGGACGACCCGGCTTAGCAGGAAAGGCACGATGGAAAGCACGCCGAAGTGCCGGAGCATGTACATCACGGGCAGGTACCCAGGAACGCTCTTCAGGGCCGTAGCCCCTCCAATCCACCAGGTACTGGAGAGATCCCCGAACGATGCGAGAGTCTAGGAGCTTCCGGACGACATATTCCTCCTGACCACTGACACGAACAGGAGGCACTGGTACCGATTGAGGGGAGTACCGGGTACGAAGCAGCGGCTTCAGAAGAGACACGTGGAAGGTATCAGGAATTCGCATGGAGGGGGGCAAGTCCAGGGCAAAGGACACTGGAGAGCTTTGGGACCGGATTCGAAAGGGCCCAATGTAGAGCGGGCCAAACTTAGCGGAAGGCTGCTGGAGACGTAGGTTCTTGGTGGAGAGCCAAACCTCGTCCCCAACCTGGAACAGAGGGCCGGCGGTCCGCCGTTTATCAGCCGCCCGCTTGTAGCGTGCGGCTGCCGCCACCAACTTCGAACGGATCCGTTGCCAGTGGGCTTCGAGGTCATCCACATGGGTGTCCACAGCTGGAACGCCAGAGGCTGAAGAAAGCGGCAGGGATGTAGGATTGTATCCACCAGCAGCAAAGAAGGGAGAGCACTGTAGTGACTCGTGGCGGCAGCTGTTAAAGGCAAATTCAGCTAACGGAAGGAGATCCGTCCAGTTGTCCTGAAGTGGTTCCACGAACAGCCGCAGGTATTGTTTAAGAGCTTGATTCGTCCTTTCGGTTTGTCCATTGGACTGTGGGTGGTAAGCAGAGGATAGGTGCACAGCAATACCCAAACGTGCACAAAAGGCTCTCCAGAATCTGGACGTGAATTGGCTGCCTCGATCTGAAACTATCTGGAGAGGAAGGCCGTGCAACCGGAACACCTCCCGGAGGAAGATCCCGGCCAGCTGTAGAGAGGTGGGCAACTTGGAGAGAGGGATAAAGTGTGCCTGACGGGAAAAACGGTCGACAACGACCAAAATCACTGTGTTCTTCTTGGACGGAGGCAGATCCACCACAAAGTCCATAGCAATATGCGTCCAAGGAGAGGATGGCACGGGAAGGGGCTGGAGAAGGCCTACTGGCCGAGTGCGAGGCCGTTTATGCCTAGCACAATGGTGGCAGCCTTGTACAAGGTCTTTCACATCCTGGGGCAAGGAGGGCCACCAAAACTGGCGCTGTGCTAGGTCCAAGGTGCGGTTGATACCGGGGTGACCAGAGGTAGGCGACTGGTGTGCCCAGAGCAGGATTTCCGGACGGAATCGGGCCGAACAAAGAGTCGCCCTGTGGGACAGGAAGGGTCCAGGTTCTTCTGTGCATGTTGGATCTTAGCCAGGGTTTCAGTGGACAGTGCTGAGAGGATCTTGCTCGACGGGAGGATGAGTTCGGGTGTCGTTTCGGAGGCTGGAATAGAAAAAAGCCGGGATAGGGCGTCGGCCTTAGTGTTCTTGCTACCAGGAATGTAGGTGACTGTGAAGTGGAATCGAGAGAAGAAGAGGGCCCACCGGGCTTGGCGGGACGTGAGGCGTTTAGCCGTCTCCAGGTATTGCAGGTTCTTGTGGTCTGTGTGGACGAGAAAAGGTATACCTGAGCCCTCTAGGAGATGACGCCATTCCTCGAAGGCGATCTTCATGGCTAACAACTCTCGGTTGCCGACATCATAGTTCCTTTCAGCTGAGGTAAGCTGACAGGATAGGAAGGAACAGGGATGGAGGCAGTTGGTCTTGGGGTCTCTTTGTGACAGGACTGCCCCGATACCTCGTTCGGATGCGTCCACTTCCAAAAGAAACGGCCGGGTAATGTCAGGGTATCGGAGAACAGGAGCCGTAGTGAAAGCAGCTTTCAAGGCGGAGAAAGCGGATACGGCTTCCTTGGGCCAAAGCCGCGGGTTCGCTCCTTTCTTAGTTAGGGCGGTAAAAGGTGCTACTAAGGAGGAGTAACCCCGGATAAACCTCCTGTAGTAATTGGCGAAGCCTAAGAAGCGTTGTACCGCCCTGAGATCAGTGGGTTGTGGCCAGTCGAGGACAGCTGTGAGTTTCTTCGGGTCCATTTCAAGACCAGAGCTGGAGATAATGTAGCCCAAGAAGGGGAGTTTGTTTTTCTCAAACTCGCATTTCTCTAGCTTGGCGTATAGTCCGTTCTCTCGTAGTCGTTGAAGGACGGCTTTTACATGCAGTCGGTGTTGCTGGAGTGTGGGAGAAAAGACGAGGATGTCGTCCAAGTATACCACGACATGGGAAGTCAGCATGTCCCGGAAAACATCGTTTACAAAAGCCTGGAACACAGCGGGGGCATTGCATAGCCCGAAGGGCATCACCAGGTACTCGTAGTGCCCATATCTGGTGTTGAACGCTGTCTTCCATTCGTCCCCGGGCCTAATGCGAACCAGATTATAGGCACCTCTAAGGTCTAATTTAGTGAACCAGGCGGCACCACGGAGGAGGTCGAACAGCTCAGGGATCAATGGCAGTGGATATTTATTCTTGATCGTGATGCGGTTCAATCCCCGGTAGTCAATGCATGGACGCAGGGTGCCGTCTTTCTTGCTGACAAAGAAGAACCCTGCTCCAGCAGGTGAGGTGGAGGGACGGATGAAACCTCTGGCCAAATTCTCCTGGATATAGGTGGCAAGGGCTTTCATCTCAGGAGGAGAAAGCAAGAACGTCCTTCCTCTAGGAGGGTGTGTTCCGGGCTGGAGTTCGATCGGACAGTCGTAAGGCCTATGTGGAGGAAGGCTTTCGGCTTGAGCTTTAGAAAAGACGTCCTGGAAACCGTGGTAGGCCGCTGGCAAGGCCTCAAGGGAGCACAATGCGGCAGAGACAGATGGGCGAGAGGAGATCGGGGAGACGGGAAGACAAGTTGTGAAGCAGGTCTTGCTCCACTGTACCAGCTCGCCGGATCGCCAATCAAAAACGGGGTTATGGCGCCGAAGCCAAGGGAGCCCCAGGACGATTGGGGCGAAGGGGGAGGAAACCAAATCGAAGACCACCTGTTCGGTGTGCAGTAGCCCGGTAGTGAGGACTAGGCAGTCGGTTTCCTGAGTGATCCTCCCGGTACCCAAGGGTCCGCCATCTAGGGTTGAGACAAGCAACGGAGTCTTCTTGGGATGACAGGGCACCCCATGGGCTTGGGCCCAGGGGCCATCGATAAAAAGCCCAGCGGCTCCGGAGTCGATAAAGGCGACTGTAGTAACGGAATGAGCCGCCCACTGAATGGTCACAGGAACAAAGACCCTGTATCGGCCTTGGGGAGGCTGTTGGAACTGGCTTAGGCGACCGCCTCGGTCGTCGGCTAAGCTGTGTCTTTTCCCGGGCGAATGGGGCACCGTCGCAGCATGTGGCCTGCCTGTCCACAATACAGACAGAGACCCTGGGTTCGCCGCCGCTGTCTTTCCTCATCAGACAATCGAGCGACTCCTCCGATCTCCATGGGGGTCTCGGCCTCAGGACGGACTTCGGGCGGGGAAACTGCAGTGGGTACCCGCCTCCGGCTGCGGTCTCGTTCCTGCTGCCTCTCTAGCAGGCGTCTATCCAGATCCAGACACAGGGAGATGAAATCTTCCAACCCATCTGGGATATCGCGGTATGTTAAGGCGTCTTTGAGTCGGTCACTGAGCCCACGCCTAAAAGCCGCCTTTAGAGCCCCCTGGTTCCAGTCAGTTTCAAAGGAGAGGGTGCGGAATTCCACCGCGTACTGGCTGACGGACCTGGTGCCTTGGCGCAAGGCCAAAAGGGCCGACTCTGCTGAGGCGCTTCTGCCAGGGGCATCAAAGACGGCCTTAAAGGCAGCGATGAAGGAGTTCGAATCATCCAGCAGAGGAGAGTGCTGCTCCACGAGAGGGGTTGCCCAGGCCAACGCTTCCCCTTTAAGGAGCGCGATGATAAAGGAAACCCGGGCGGCGTGAGTACAGAAGGTCTGCGGCTGGGTACGAAAATGTAGCTGGCACTGGTTCAGAAACCCACGGAAGTCAGCCGTCCGGCCGGTGAACTTGTCAGGAAGCGGGATGCGAGGGGGTACATAGCCAGCCGGGGGAGCTGTCGTTACACCACTGGCGGCAGAGGAAGAGGAATCAGAAACTGCCGAGGTCGCCGAGGCGGAGGAACGCAGTAGCTCCAGCACGGCGTCTAGTTTGGTCTCCAGGCTTTGCAGGTGCGCGGCATGCGAGGCCAGTACTCTTTCCTGCTCATCCAGTCTTGCGGACAGTCGAGTGGCTTCGGCTGGGTCCATTTAGTTATGGCCCGTTCCAACTGTCACCCACACACGACAATAGGAGCCGTGTGGTGCTGGCTCTGGGTTCAGGTGCTAGCGAGCGATGCTGGAGTGCGGAGCTTGAGTGCGGTGACGGCGTGCTAGGTACTCCCTTGCTGCAGCCGAAGCTGGCTAAAGGTGCTGGTCGCGAAACCAGATTGTTCCACCCCGGTTGAGCCGAGGTGCAACCAGGATAGGAGTACCTAGGAACCGTTAGAAACACCAGGCCAGCAGGACACCAGACGGGAAACAGGGAACACGGCAGAGGTCAGGCGCGGCCAAAGGTTCAATCAGGAGCGGAGATCAAACGTGGTCAGACGAGCCAAGGGTCAAGCCAGGAGACAGGAGCAGACGTGGTCAAACAAGCCAAGGGTCAAGCCAGGAGACAGGAGCAGACGTGGTCAAACAAGCCAAGGGTCAAGCCAGGAGACAGGAGCAGACGTGGTCAAACAAGCCAAGGGTCAAGCCAGGAGACAGGAGCAGACGTGGTCAAACAAGCCAAGGGTCAAGCCAGGAGACAGGAACAGACGTAGTCAAACAAGCCAAGGGTCAGTAAGTAGACGTCCAGAGCCCAGGACCAAACTGAATAACTAAGGAACGGGCGCCCTATGCCTGGGGCAGCCCGTTTAAAAAGGCAGTCAAGCCAATGGAGAGCAGGGAGCGGGAGGCTCGTCCGTGAGCCAACCCGCATTGGAGGAGTGGAAGCCATTAGGGGAGCGAGACGGGCGCATGCGCATCCGCCAGACTGAAGGCGGACGCGAACCGCGCATGCGTGCCCGACAAAGGAACCCGGAAGTGCTGCCGCGAAAGAAGACGCGGCCCGGGTGAACGCGCCGGCGGTGACAGTCCCTCTCTGTGGCCATCTGGACAGTCTTGCTTTTGAAATATAGCTCTGATAGTACTGAAATAACACTCCCCATGACCTAAATACTCTGAAAATTAATTGGAGCTGCTTGTATTGTGAAACATTACTATTCTGGCTTTAATGTAAGCTTCAATATTTTTTATCCTTTCCCTAATCTACTGTTAGTAGTGAAGTCATAGTTTTCACCTATGAATGTAACAATTTAGAACAATGTTTAGCCTTTTATATTATTGAAAATCTGTGGGTGGATCTCAAACATGCAGTGTGTCACACTCATGGGACTGCTTAATCCTGACCAAGCCCCAGTTCCGTCTTTCACCTCTCACTGGAGAGTTGGCCCATTTAATCCTCACTTCCTCTCCTGCCCATTGCCCATTCTATGAACTTGTTTGCAGTCTTGAGTGCATCTTATTTGCTGTGCTTTGATTGTTTCTGTCCCCTGACAGCACTGTACCAGATATCTCCTGTTGTTACCCGGCTATCTTTGACTTCTCTATCATCTCCTGACTTGACACTGCACCAGAGATTCTCTACTGTGACCGGCTATCCTTTGACTCCACTTCTGCGTCATGACTCACTGCTCTGGATAGCTCTGTGTAAAATGGCCTTCCTTTATCATGCTTGTTTTGAGTCTCTCCTGTTACCTGTGCCCCTCTCCCTTGGTGATCAACCCTCTATGACTTTCTTGACTCCTATTTATTTCTCTTTCCTCTATGAGACCACCATTGCCTTCTCTGTTCCCCTGGTGAGACCCCACAAAATTCTCTGTTATGCCTCCTTCCTTCTATTGCCTGGGAGCTCAATCCTCTCTCAGGTCAGCTGCTCAATTGTCCTCAGTCTTCCTCTGCTTTTCCCTCTTCTCCTTTACTACTGACTCCTTTCTCTGTTACTCTCTGGCTTCTCTCTTAACAAATGCCTCCAGTCTATCCATCCATTCTTTTCCTGTCCGATGCCCCAAACACCACTCTCTTCATTGATAGGAGCCCAGCTCTGGGCATCAGTCTGTGGTTGAATCCTGCTATTGGAGTTCAGCGCCTACTGTTCTTTCTGTTTGCTCTGTCTGTGAAATCCCACTGTCTGTCTCTACCATAGATGGTATACAGTTGGGTACTGGCAAGATTGTCCTAGAGACTGTACCACTGCAGTGCTGAGTCAAGAGACGATAGAGAAGTCAAGGATAGTGAAGTCACAGCAGGAGCTCTCTGCTACAATGCAGCATCAGGATATGGAAGAGGAGTCAAAGGATAGCCAGATCACAATCAAAACATAGCAAAAAAGGTACACTCAAGCATAAAATAATTTCATAGAATGGGCAACGGACAGGAGAGGAAGTGAGGTTTAAAAGGGTCAACTGTCCAATTAAATGTGAAAGGAAGAACGGGACTTGGCAAGATTAACCAATCCCACAAGTGTGACATAGTGAATGCAAGATGACTTAAGAATATAGCTGAATTAGAAGCATTCTGCAAGGAAGAGTGGGGAAAAAAATCCTACAGCAAGAATAGAAAAATCGTTAGCTGGCTACAAGAAATGTTTGGCTGTGCCCAACCTTGCACATGCCAAATTTTCTTTACTTTTTTCTATCTGTCAAATTCAGGAAATAAATAGTAACTGTCCATTTCAACTTGTAGAAGTATGTCAAGTTTAAGTTTGTAGAAAATCAACAAAACATGTACAGTGATTTGGCCTGGGGTGTCCGAACTTTTTTATACAACTGTATATATATGCATACATTGCTGATTGTTCTGTTACATATTTTTATATGTTTTTGTGCAGGTGAGCAATTTGACTGAGCAAAGTCACGGAAAGTATTTCATGGCAACAATACTTCCTAGCCCATGGCAATTATGTTTTATTAATGAAAAGGGATGGGCGAAATTGTTTGCCTCAAGCCAAAAAAAGTAAAAAAAAAAAAAAAAGCACTTCCTGTCTAGGGAAAATTTCTCTGTCAAAAGTGCTGTTTTCCCACTTTTGTTGCTAGCTCATAGCATTGAAAACAATGGGAAGACTGAATTTTTCTCCACCACATGGCAGTTATCTCTTCTTTTCATGCAGGAATATAAAAGGTGTCAGGCTCTCATAGCATATCATTTTGTGTTTGTGAGCTTAGAAAAATATAATGGTAGAGGGCAGGAAGCTGCAGGAGATGCTGAGGATGACTTAATGATGACTGATGAGGATGATGATGATGTAGATCTAGAATATATTCCTCCAGCATCCTCCTCTTCTTTAGAAACAGATGAAGATGAGAGTGAGAGATTATGACATGACCATAACATTAGCTGAAAGGCAAAGTCTCAGTCTTCCACCACTGAAAAGCACTGTGCATATCCATAAACTGTTTGAGAAAACCATTGGAAACTCTGATCCTGTACAAACAAATATAACTAAAAATATCCAGTCATCCTGTTGGTCATCAACAGCATCATCACTGATTCTAAGTTGAAGCCCCACCCAGCCACACACACACTTGTGTTGAGTAACCAGCAGCAGCAGCAACAACAACAACAACATAGGTTATTAACATCCACAACCTGAGCTATGATGAGGGCCTCTGCTGCTGCTGGAAGTGCTGCTCCTTTGACAGCTAACAGTAGTAGCAGTAGAGTTGCATCAGCATCTACCCCCAGTAGTTGTAGCAGCCCCTCAGGAACCCTCCAGTCTATGAAGTCCACAGTATGGACATACTTTACTCAGGATTCAAAAGCTAAACCTGTTGCAAAAAGCATGTGAGTAGGGGGAAAGCAGGGTCACACCTAGGCAACTCCTCAATGACATCCCATCTGAAGCACAACCACAGGTCTGACTGTGAGACACAGCATTAACATGTCACAGGTGCCACAACTAACAGCAGCAGAAGCACTCCAAAAGTTTCCAGGGCTCTTGGGCAGATAAGAGAAGAACTGATGTTATTGTTGTGTAAGAGTGTGTTCCACTGCCAGCTGTTAGTTCATTCAATTGTTATTCATGGATCCTGTAGCAGAGGAGTATGATGACTCTGGGCTTGCTGCAGGAGATGACAAGTGTCATGGAGTGCCTACACATACTGCCACCAATCCACCAGCTCCTCAAGTGGTGGTGTTAAAGCAATAAAGTTACACAGTTATTCTACTATATACTGCCATCTATCATGGTGCCCGTGCTTTGTGCAGCAGGCGGCGACATTCTGACTGCTAGTTTGCATTGCTGGTTACTGATTTTGTCACTGCCCAGTGATGGCCTTTATATACCCTGTCATTTCCTCGGTATGGTGCCCTTTCGTGGTGTATTTTTTCCTGCATTCTGATCCGTTATTGATTACTGTGTATGACCTGGCCTGCCTGACGACGTTCCTGATTCTGCTGCTTTAGTCTTCTCTGTTGCTGACTGTATCCGGTTGAGAACCTGCTCCGTTGCTGACCTGGCCTGGCTGAGAACCCGCTTCCGTTACCGACTGCATCTGGCTGAGGACCATTTCCAGTTACCGACTGTATCCGGTTGAGTACACGCTCCATTGCTGGCCTGGTCTGGCAGAGAACCTGCTTCCGTTACCGACTGTATCTGGCTGAGAACCCGCTCCGTTGCTGACCTGGCCTGGCTGTGAAACCGCTTCCGTTACCGAGTGTATCTGGCTAGAACCCGCTTCCGTTACTCAGTGCTGGTCTGTGTACCGGTTCTGTAACTGACCCTTCTGGCTGCCGGTTGCCTGTGCGCTTCCTTGTCTCTATTACCGCGCATCTCCAGCATACCACTGTGGCCTCGCTGTTGCCTCTGTTACAATCAGTGGTTGCTGAAAGTTAGTTGGTTGCGCCGTGAGGCGCTGTATCTTGTCAATCATTAGCTGGGCTTAGTGCCTAGTCTCTCTCCATACCGCTTTGACGGAGTGTACAAGCGCAGTACCGGTGCAGTATTCTATCACTGACTGTGTTACTCTGATCTCTCTGTGTCCACCTCTCATACCTCGCTGGGCTCACTTCCTCTGGGAATCCCAGTATTCTGGGCGTTCCCGATTCACTCCTTGAGTACCTGGACATTCCAGGTAGAGTGTTGCTTATCACATCTGCAGGAGCCCCAGCTCAAGAGCCAGCGTTACATTGCACCATCCTCATAGAGGGGACATTGGTTGTTTACACCACTATATTTGCTGTGCTGTGATCCACCCCAAGTGCTCTAGGGTTATTTCTGGGAAGGTTATCTCAGTCTGTTGCCATCCGGTGCCAGGGTCAGTGGTGCCTCGATCCGTGGGTTCTGTACCGCCCAGGCATCTGGGTTGTGCCAGTAGTGTTGCCTCACTCCTTGGGTTACGTGCCTCCCAGGCGTCTGGGTTGTGCCAGTAGTGTTGCCTTATTCCTTGGGTTCTGTGCCTCCCAGGCGTCTGGGTGTGCCAGAAGAGTTGCCTCTTTCCTCTGGGTTGAGCCAGTCACCTCCTCTGGACCACCTACGATCTAGGTCCTGTGGTCAGCCCGCTGCCTACTGATCCTGCCAGCTGTCCTGATCCAAGTCAGGACCTCTACTGTCTAGAGATTGTCATTTTCATCACATGTAACTCCTATATTGGCCTATACTGTTGTATTCACTTGTCTGTATATCTACTCTGTTGTATGGGCCATAGGCCTATCTATGTCTTTGAACATTTCTTTAATAAAGTTATTTTAACCTTACCAAACTGTTCTGAGTGTTCATCAAAATCCGTGACACCATCTCACACTTACTACGTTCTTAGAAAGAAGTCAAAACCTGTACAAACATAATGCAAAAGTACACCTATGGAATAGTAAAGTTGTCAAAATACTGGCAAAACTGCTGGCGATTGAAAACAGAGGCTTTAAAGAACTGATGTCATGTTTTGCACCCTGCTGGAATATCCCAAGCCACAATTATTTTTCAAGGGTGGTTGTACCAATGTTACATAAGCAGGAGGTTTTGGGTAAAGGACAAAAGGAACTCAGACTACTAACAACCTTTTCAAGGCATTTGTTGCTGTCACAAAGGTGAAAAAGGAGAAAAAGTTTGCATTAGCAAAAAGGAGAAAACTTTGTGAAAAAAGGGAAAAAATAGTTGGTTTTTCGCAAAAAGTCATGGAGGAAATGTTTCCGACTTTTCGCCCACCCTTACTAATGAGATAAAGAGTCATTCTGGGGCAAACCGACTGTACCATAGGGAACAAACAAAAACGATCAGTAATTTAAATGGGGCTTTTAATCTCTTGAATGCTAGAGAAGATAATTTGTCACATGACGTTTAGTAGGCTTTTATGGAGAATTATAGTCTACTGACATGTTGTAGTAGTCATTTGTCTGTAAAATAAATAGTTCTCGATGTGTTTCTGTTTTTGTGCATATATGGGATAGGTTAATAATCAATTCAGAAGATACACATCAAAGAAATAAATATGGGGTGGGTGCTTCCTAACTAAATATCTGTTAGTTAACAAGATCATTTGTGGACACTTTGGCCCTTGTACATACACTGACTGATACCTTGTTGGCAAGTACAGTGTTAATAAGTTTGTAGTATATAAGGAAAGCTAGTGTTTATTTAGTACAAGCCTAGTGTCAGCATTGTCTTATGCCACCTGTATGTAATGGTTTTACATATATTTTAATGTAGTCCTCATTGTTTATGTGACTCATAAGTTTATTTTAGCAATACTAATTCCAGAGTTTGTATACAGTAATTTCAATGGGTTTACAAATGAATGGTAATTTCTTTTAATACTTATTAGGTTAAAGGCTTTGAGTTGCTATCTGGGTATACTTGTTTCCTCTTGGGTGTGTTTGAGTTGATGTCAAAGATACCCAGCACCATCTGGAATCATCAGGAAGGCCAGCACAAGCTAATTACCAGTATGAAAACCAAGGGAAATAAAGATCCAGACCCCCTTAACATTTCAAGCTTACAGGTCATTGGTCAGGAGTGGCTTATCTGCCAGATCCCTTGGTTAATATATCCCTTGCTAATTTCTTTATTGCACAGTTTGAAGAGAACTTTTAGATACCCATTTGGTACACATTTAAATAGGACTTTTTTGTATGTTTGAGGCATGTGAATATACTCTATTCATTTGTACAGTATCTGAGAAGCTGTTTCTAAGTAATATCTGTGCATTTTGGATGTCTAGTTTTCTGTTAGGGATAAAATATTTCAGATGGATGTCTTTGTGAAAATCACAGTGTTTGTGTTGTATTCACTAGTAACTGTCTTGTCTGCCTCATGGACATGACATCCAGGACTGAATGTCAATGTTATCTCTCTTGATTCAAAGGGAAAACTTCAGAAGATCTATTAGAACTTTCTGTCCATAATAAGGTAAGATGAGATTTATTATTAGGATGTGTAATTCCCCTTTAATGCAAAAGTCAATAGCTCTTTGCATTGTTAAAAGTTACATTAGATATCGAATTCTCACCTTCAGGTTGGATCTAGAATAGGTGAAATAGTGTTCTCGATACCTTTATAGGAAATGGTGCTATAATAAGTTGTCCACCATGACAGGATAGATGGAGGAAAACTACCATTTTCTACTCATGAGATTTCCACAATTTTAGTAACAGTTTTCAATCTCTGTAGGAATTCCCACGGAATTCAAAAAGTGCACTGTTGTGGCAGGACATTTCAGAATTCTAAGGTGGAAAGACTAGATGATTGGAAGGAAATTACATTTCTCACAGATTTCTCTGAGAATTCCTGCAAAAATGGAATAGTGCTGTTTTCTTCCTTTTTCTCCCTGATGTAGGAATTTTTGACCAGATATAATCATGTCTAAAATGACAGACCAAGGGCCCTATTGCCTTATTCATCAGTCTAAACCTTTGAGTGCCAGAGCAGTATCAAACGCATTGCAGTGCAATGTATTGAATACCTTTCTGACACTCAAAGAGCTAAAGAGGTGCAATCATACCTGGGAACTCTCTGGATCTCCCTTGAAGATACCGGCTTTTATAGTTAATTACCAGGTATCTGGGGACAGAGGCTGATTCTCCAGTGGGGGTGAGCTTCTTATGAAACTCTGCCCACTTCTGCTCCTTCCAATGCTGTTCCTTCCACTTCTCGCAAACTTTTCCTCCTTCCCACTGTGTTTGTCCCAATTCCCGCCCACTTCTCCTTCTTACCACTATGTTCTGCCAAATTCCCACCTACTTCCTGCCCACTTTATGAATCAAGGCCATTAAGCCCCACCACACCCATGATTAAGCCCTTCCCCTTTTTGACATGAATCACATCATTTACATTCCCCAGTTTCACCACATGAGCCCTCTCCAGAAGCTGAAGAAGACAGCCTTCCCAGGTATGAGTGCAATTTAACTATACCATATGATTGAAATTAAAAGTACACAAATGTCCATTGATTTCTCATTTGTCTCCAAAGCATTTTGAAGTGATGCACTGGAGATTTCTCTAGCACTGAAGGGGTTAAGAGCCCATTCAACCCTTTGGGTGTCAGACAGGTAGCCAAATAGGGCAAATCAATGGGAATTTTTATTTCACCCCATGTCATAGCAGGCTTACTCCAGGACAGTACCTGTTTGGGGCTGGATTCAGATGCAGGAGATAAATGTTACCTCCCGTTTTATAAAAATATTCCTATTGACGTCTATGGGGATACCTGGAGATAAAAGCAGAGATAAAATTAGCACCTGCATTTGAATCCAGCCCTTAGCTTGGTGAATAGGCTCCTAAATGTTCAAACCCAGTATAAATCACTGCATTGCAGCTAGCAATGTGTTTAGCATCCAAGTGGTTAAAAGACCCATTTAAATCAAGGGATACTATAGGAATGTGTATGTTCCATATGACTTTGCACTCTATGGTAAATAGATCCCATAGAGTGCATCATCTCTCCTAGTAATCAATTCCACAACCGTACTGTTCTTACTATAAACAACCTTTTCCTTTGTTAACCCTTTAAGTACCAGAGAGGCATGCAATTTGTTCCACACACTTTCCTAAAAGCTCAAGGGAAATGTGTGTGCCATTTGTACAGTCCTTGGGATTTGTGCATATTTATTACAAAGGTATATTTCTTTTTAGCAGGTGAGAAATCAGAAACAGAGCAGGGCAAAGGGAACCTGCAGGGAAGATAATCTGTTCTGAATAGAGAAGCATACTGCTGTTGTGTATTTGCTCTATTATGTAAGGTAACTGAGCTGACTATTCAGTCATGGAGAAAAATGCTTTATTAGTCTGCTGAACTAGAAAATATTTGTATTCCCAGATAGTGGTCACTTGACATCACTTTTGTAGACCATAAATTTAAAAACTGAAACATGCTATTTACCTGTCCTAAAAAGTCACATTTTTTTGAAATACATTTGTAAAAGAAGTACTTCTTTAGAGAACCTTTTCCATTACCATTGACCGTGTCACGCTGAACGCATTTTGTCTTTTGACACTGTATGTACGCTGATTATAAGAGTATAAGAGCTACTGAAATCACACGCGGTTCCTTTCCCCCACTGTACTGTTTGTATGGCACTGGGCATAAAGGCAAATGTACTAAGAAAAATAATGTAATGCTGTGGCAAACCAGCTGTACCACACACCCCCCCTCCCATGGCTGCCTAAAAGGGCAAACCTATTTCCACTGGAGAAGGTTTCCAGCAGCAGAGGAATTGGCCGGCCAATGCAAGAATGCTGCCCACTGCAGCAATGTCACAGCTGCCTCTGGAGGGGAAGTCCTGGGCCGAGATTCACCAAAGGTCGAAGACTAAGAGGGCTCAGAATGTCCATGTCCTGTTGGAGCAGTGTTGAAGGCACATCAGCAATAAGTACTAAAGTATCTTCGACATCACATCCCCATGACTCCGACAAAAATTTGCCCATGTCAACATCCATCCGGCATGCCTTCAGCAGGTTTATGAATCATCACTCATCACATCCACAATGGCCTATTTCCATATGAAAATGAAGCATAATGACTTATTTCCATGTGAGAATGCAAGATAATGAACCATTATCATATTCATGCTGTCCGAGTTCACAGTCTCAACTTTGCCTACCTGAGTCTGGTGAAGTTTGGATCTCCCTGTTCTTTCCTAGCAATTACAGTCCTCAACCAGTCACAAGCAGGGAGGGTTGTGAACTGCTGTTGATGTGGAAGGGTTGCTCTCCCTCAGACATCACCAACAGTAGGGAACCCTGAAGTCTGACCGCATTCTCCCTGCTGCCCCACCTGGCCAGTAGATGATTGGAGAGAACATGTTCAGCACCATGGAGCATCACTCCCTTATCCCTTTGAGTGCCACAGGGATGTGCATTGCTCGCCTCTGTGGTACTCAAAAGGTTAAAAAAGTACACCAAACACTACATAGTTATCCCCTTAGCTCTGTATCATATATTATACACATTGTGCACTCCAAAGGGAACAAGGCTGGGGGTCAGGCAGCGTCCATGGGGATATGTGGCTACCACTTGCCCCCAATGTACCCTGTCTGACCCTCTGCTAGACAACCCCATTGGCACTGCTTGGGCAAGGGAAGAAGGCTGGGGGTGTCAGTCAGTGTAAGTGGGCAAACACACAATGGTGATGTTTAGTGATGAGCGAGCGTGCTCGGCCGATGCTCGGATCGGCTCGAGCATCGCTCTGCTCGGCACATGGCGGTACTCGTCGAGTACCGCCATGTGCTCGCCCGACATGTTCGGGTGGCGGGGATCTGTGCCGGAAGAGGCACAGATCCGAAGAAGCTCCGCTGGACCACCAGGGACTGGAGGTACGGGGGCATTGCAGAGATGAAGGGGGCATTGCGGAGATGAAGGGGGACATTGTGGAAGAGGGGCATAGACTCTATGCCCCTCTTCCACAATGTCCCCCTTCATCTCCGCTATGCCCGTCTTCCACAATGTGCCCCTTCATCTCCGCTATGCCCCTCTTCCACAATGTGCCCCTTCATCTCCGCTATGCCCCTCTTCCACAATGTCCCCCTTCATCTCCTCTATGGCATAGAGGAGATGAAGGGGGACATTGTGGAAGAGGGGCATAGCGGAGATGAAGGGGCACATTGTGGAAGAGGGGCATAGCGGAGATGAAGGGGCACATTGTGGAAGACGGGCATAGCGGAGCTGAAGGGGGACATTGCGGAGCTGAAGGGGGCATTCGGAGATGAAGGGGGCATAGCGGAGATGAAGGGGGCATTGACCAGGCACCCTCCCCTCATCAGAGCAGGGGGTGCCTGGTGTTGCCCCATTCATTTCAATGGGGCTCGGGTGCTCGGCCGAGCACTCGAGCCTCAGGGGGTGCTCGGTCAGAGCACCCGAGCACCCGAGCATCGTGGTGCTCGCTCAACACTAGTGATGTTCCACCATAATACTTATATTCAATATGCTGCACCACAGTTAAAATTTGACATATTCTGCTTCCCTCCCAAGTAAAATCCGATATACCATGCCATTTCATTCGACACATGCTGCTCTCACACTTTAAATCCAACAAATCATGCTCTTTTATTTGGCATATGCTGCCTTTGCACTTTAAATCCAACAAATCTTGCTCTTTTATTTGGCATATGCTGCCTTTGCACTTTAAATCCAACAAATCATGCTCTTTTATTTAACATACATAGTAACATAGTAGTTAAGGCTGAAAAAAGACATGCGTCCATCAAGTCCAGCCCATGGCAAAAACACCCCTGTTGATCCATAGAAAGGCAAAAAAAGCCCTCTGGAGCCATTTCCAATCTAGTCCCAAATGTGTGGGGGGGAATTATTCCTTCCTGACTCCAACTGGTAGTCAAATAGTTCCCCGGATCAATATCCTATTTGCTTTGAAGCCATCTGTCATAATTGTCAGTGTTGTTCTGTGCTAGATAGGCATCCATTGCTTTTTTGAATGCAGTTGCATTATCTGCAAGTACAACATCCCGAGGCAAAGAATTCCATAGCCTTACCGCCCTTACTGTAAAGTATCCCTGCCTTTGTTTTAGTCGAAAGCGCCTTTCCTCTAGTCTTAATGGATGACCTCTTGTTCTTAGCTCAGCTCTTTGCATAAATAATTCATTGGATAGTTCATAGGATACGCTGACCTCACACTTTAAATCCAACATATCATGCCCTTTCATTTGACAGATGTTGCCTCACACTGTTAATATTTATGTTATTGCTGTTTAAATAGTTTAAAACAACACAGAATGCATTTTTGAAATTTGCAACATAAAATCAGACCTCGTCGGGGTGCATCTGGACACCTCCTGATTCCCCTTGGCATTGACCACAATCCTATAGGTGATCAATGTGGTGACCAGGAAGGCAATTGCTGCTTTCTTCTCTTTCCTACTTGAGTTGGCTACTTTTTTTATCATTGACTGGCTCGAGTGGGACTTCTCTTTCTCAACTCAGGCATTCACAAAAAGCCTGTTAAGTTCATTCATTCCTTAATTCATTAAAAGCTGAGTTAATGAATGAATGACCTCATTTAATGCCGGTCAATGATAAAAAAGCAGCCGAGTGAAGTAGGAAGGTGATGAAGGCAGTAATTGCCTTCCTGGTCGCTGCATTGATCACCTATCCTATTGAATAGGTGATCAATGCCAGAGGGGCATCAAGAGGGGTTCCGATGCCCCAGTGAGGCCTGACTGTATTTGACAAATTTCAAAAATGCACAGTGTTTTGTTTTAAACTATTTGCACAGTAATAACACAAATATTAACCCTTCGAGTGCCCGAGGGGTATGCAACGCATTGCTTTGTGTGAGGGCAGAATGTTTCAAATTAAAGGGCATGATATGTTGGATTTAAAGTGTGAGAGCAGCGTGTTTCGAATAAACCTGAATGATATATAGGTTTTAAAGTGTGAGGGCAGCGTGTGTTGAATAAACAGGCATGATATGTTGGATTTAAAGTATGAGGTCAGCGTGTGTCGAATAAAAGGGCATGGTTTGTCAGATTTAAAGTGTGAGGGCAGCATGTGTCAAATGAAAGAGCATGATATGTTGGATTTAAAGTGTGAGGGAAGCATGTGTCGAATGAAAGGTCATGATATATCAGATTTTACATAAGGAAAATAGCATATGTCAAATTTTAACTGTGGAGCAGCATGTTGAATATAAGTATAATGGGGGAATATCACCATTGTGTGTTAGACCACATACACTGACTGACATCCACCAGCCTTGTTCCCTTGCCCAGGCAGTGCCCATGAACATTTGTGGCTAGCAGTAGGCAAGAGGAAAGGCTGGAGAGGGTCAGAAAGTGTACATGGGGTTCTCTGGCAACCTGTGAGCAAGAAACTTGGCTGGGGGGCAAGTGATAGCCACAAATCCGGACTGATGCTGCCCAGCTTTGTTCCCTTGGGAGTGCACAATGTGTACAGAGCTACGGGGATAACTGTGTAGTGCTTGGTGTACTGTTTTAACCATTTGAGTGTGACAGGGGTGAGCAATGCACATCCCAATGGCACTCAAAGGGATAAGGGATTGATGCTGTTCATGGTGTTGTGTTCTCTCCACTTCCCTACTGGCCAAGTGGGGCAGCAGAGAGAATGCTGTCAGACTTCTGGGATGTTGTATGGCTGATGATATGTGAGGGAAGGCAATTATGTATGATAATTCTGGACCTTCTTCTCCCTTCTCCTTGCATCCTAAAATTTTAGTGCACATGGCGACGTGTGTGTGTGTGTGTGCGCATAGAAATGTCTAAGTGCTTTGAACACATTGACCTTTAGTGCATCTCCCCGTAGTTATAAAGGTGGGTACGGGGAGGGAAAGGAGGGCATGCAGATAGAAGTGGAAGAGGGTGGCAAATGCAAGAATACAACCCACTGCACCCGGCTGCCTCCTGAAGGCACTTCTGATTATGGAGGTGGGTACAGGGAGGGAAACACTGAATTTTTTGGGGGGTAGAGGAATGGAAAGGGGAAACATATTATAAATATGATATAAATATTTTACCAACAATCTTGGGTATAATTTATACCTATATATTATACACAGTTGCATATAGACAGAAGTCCTAGCCCGTCTGTCACACTGCATCTGTGAGTAGTGTTTCAGGAGTAGATAAATGTCACCTTATGAATGTCAGGGCTATTCAGCGTATTACTTTGCAATTCATTGGACACCTGTCTGGCACTCAAAGGAATTACAGAAAATTGCTGTTACTCTAAAGTGAGTATGTCAAACATGTGACCCACGGACCACATTTGGCCTCCTTTCTGCTACATTGCCGTCCGCCATAGAGAGCATTTTCTTTTAATTCCCTGCAACAAGGCATTAAAATCTACCCTCATTACTTTAACTTAGGGTTGCCATCCAGTTTTCACTGGTCCAAAAACCTGGACCGAATATTTTTTTTTGCTGCCATAATCCACACGTAGAACATTTTTGTAGTTATGAGATTTTAATGGGCTAAAGGACTTTTGCTGCTGTCACCAGTCAGTCATGTGACCTTACTATGTAGGGATGACAGAGACACAAGATACAGTGCATGTGGGGGAAGGTGAGAGCAGGTCATTGTGGCCACTTTATTCCATGGATAATGTGTGTAATGTGTAGTTGTGCATGTTGTTAATTTGTGTAATGCCACTGGAGTTGATGTACTTAGGAAAAGTAGTGCAATTCTGGTGCATGCCAAGTGAAACTTGGGGAAAAAAGAAATATTCCCCAAATTTCCATTGATTTAAATAGGACTTTTAATCCATGACTGCCAGAGGTCTCCAGAGCGTTGCAAATCGATGCTTTTGGCACTTATTTAGCACTGAATAGGTTAAAGGCCCCATTAATGCAATGGAAAATGTAATTTATTGCATATGGTATACCTGGTTTGCCCTAGAATTGCACCACTTTTGGTTAGAACACCAGCTTTCATCCTCATTGAATCATACTAGGCTTATGCATCTATCTAAAGAGGAGCAATTCTAGAATAAAGCAGCAGAACCATGGGGGTAAAATTCTGCAAGTTCCCATTGATTCAAATGGGGCTTTTAACCATTTGAGTGTCAGAGGGTTATGCAAGGCATTGCAGAGCAATGCATTGCGTACCCCCCTGGCACTCAAAGGGATAACCTTCTGAATCCCAGTGCAGCCTTAGAGACTTTATGGCTATCACTGGACAAGGCTGGGGTGTCAGACACTGTATATGGGATTCTGTGAATGGCTGGATTGTTAGAAAGTGTGTGTGATTCTGTGACTACTATAGGAACAAGAATGGGGAGGCAGACAACGCATGGGTGCTTCTGTAGATACCAGTGGACAGTAGAACAAAGCTGGGGTGTCAGACAGTGTATGTGTGTATGATTCTGTTAATACCAGTGGGACAAGGCTGGTGTGCCAGACAATCTATGCTTCATTCCGTGTCTACAAGTGGAACAAGGCTGGGGTGCAAGACCTTGTATGTATGTATGTAGCTGTAGCTTCTAGTGGAAGACTGGAAAAAGTCTGATGTGTCAGAGAGCATATGAGTGATTCTGTGAGTACCACTGGGACGAGGGTTGGGACGAAGACTGTGATACAGTAATACCAGTGTACCAAAAAATATGACAAAAATTGGGTCATTCTGCAACATTCTGACCTTCCAAAAGTCAAGGGTCATTCGCCAAAAGAAAATACGAATCCGACTAGCCCTGGTCCGAATGTCGTCGAAACTTTCGGAAATTCGGCGACTACTGCCCAAGCTCAATTAATTTCTCTCCATACTTTCCCTCCATGTGTCTAGTCCAATAAGCTTCTCCGTTTCATGCACTACTTTCCCGATTTGTCTCTATTAAAGTTGGCTTCTTCATTTCATGATGGGGGTTGGGCTAATGACACAGATACCCAGGCAGACAGCCTGAATTTCCTCATTGTGTTGTTGGGGCTCAGAGAGAGAAGAAGGAGATAGAGAGTGTACAGTTGTTGTGTAGGCAGGCAGTTAGCGTTAGGCATAGGCAGGCAGCCAGCATTAGTGCCTTATTGCCACTTTGTTCCAGTGAAAAAAATTAAAATTAGGGATTTGTTTGAATAATTTTCAGAGTGACACATCAGCCAATCTCACAGTTCTGCAGGGAGGCCTAGTACCTTCTTACCACTGCAAGGGAAAGTCACCTTTGTTTCTGTGTTAAATATTAAAATTAATATTAGGGATTTGTTTGAATAATTCTCAGAGTGACACATCAGCCAGTCTCACGGTTCTGTAGGCAGGCCTAGTACCTTATTGCATCCGCAAGGGAAAGTCACCTTTGTTCCTGTGTTTAACATTAAAAATAATATTAGGGATTTGTATGAATAATTTTCAGAGTAACACTTCAGCCAGTCTCACAGTTCTATAGGCAGGCATAGTTCCTTATTGCGTCCGCAAGGGAAAGTCACCTTTGTTTCTGTGTTTAACATTAAAAATAATAGTAGGAATTTGTTTGAATAATTTTCAGAGTGACACTTCAGCCAGTCTCACAGTTCTGCAGGCAGGCCTAGTACCTTATTACCATCACAAGGGAAAGTCACCTTTGTTCCTATGTAAAATACTAAAATTAATATTAAGGATTTGTTTGAATAATTTTCAGAGTGACACATCAACCAGTCTTACAGTTCTATAGGCAGGCCTGGTACCTTATTGTGTCCACAAGGGAGACTCACCTTTGTTCTTGTGTAAAGTATTAAAATAAATATTAGGGATTTGTTTGAATCATTTTCAGAGTGACACTTCAGCCAATCTCCCAGTTCTATAGGCAGGCATTGTTCCTTATTGCGTCCGCAAGGGAAAGTCACCTTTGTTTCTGTGTTTAACATTAAAAATAATAGTAGGAATTTGTTTGAATACACTTCAGCCAGCAGCCAGATACAGCCAGTTGTGTATGTGTATTGTGTAGGAAGGCAGGGTGCCTTATTGCTACATCCATACTTCATCTACTTCATCCATAGTACCATAAGGCTAAATGCCCACCTTACCCTGTTCCACCATCTTCATTTAGACCCTGGAAATTGTTCCATTCATTTAATTTCCATTTTTTATTGTATTTTTAAAGGTATTTTAAAGTTGCTGAATAATTCGGACTGTCGCCGACTTTCATCCAAGTCGAACAGGTTGGATCCAAATTGAGGAGTCGACGAATGAAAAAAAAAATTTGTCTGACATTGAATGTTACCGAAAATGTTTGTTGTGCACAAGTCTAGTATGCGTGATTCTGTGACTACCACAATGGCAAGGCTGTGGAAGCAAACAGTATATGTATGGTTCTATGGATACAATAGGATAGTAGAACAAGGCTGGTGTATTAAGCAGCATATCATAGATCCTAACATTTACTTATATCTATATCTATCTATTTTTAATATATAGTATATATAATCTTCATCATCTTCAGCAGTTGTTAGTCCACTGCAGGATGAAGGCCTCCTCAGCAAGCTTCCAACAAGTTCTGTCCTGTGCTTTTTGTTGCCACTATGTACCAACAAGTTTGGTAATTTTAGCTTCCTATCTTGTATTTGGTCTTCTTCTTGGACATTTATCATTGAGTGGAATCCATTCCAAAATGAGTTTGGTCCATCCACCATCAGGTCGTTTGCAATGTGGCCTGCAAATTTCTATTTCAGGTGTCATAGATCTTTCTTTGTTGCTGAATCCATGCACATGTTTTTCAGTCTCTTTTTTGTTACAATCAGAATTCAATTGCCCATACTTCTGTACGTATCCATACGTTTTTGCATGGCTTCATTGTCAATGTTTTGCAGCCATACATAAGAACTGGGAGGACACACTGGTTAAAAACCTTTTGCTTGAGGCAGAATGGTAAATTTATCTTAAAGACAGCACTACTAAATTTTCCAAATGCTTGCCACCCCAATTTTATTTGTCACTTAATTTCTATTTCCTGCCCACTTCCTCTAGTTCTTGTCTGGGTACTGTGATTTTCCTTGGCATGGTAAATTTGTAAAACATGACTTGTGTTTTGTTAATATTCATCTTCAGACCAAAATCTTTGCTTTCCTGTCATAGCTCTTCAATGCAATCTTGCAGTTCTTCAGGACTTCTGACAAATATGATATCACCTGCAAAATATAAGTAATATAGGTCTCCATTGACCTTAAGTCTTTTATTTTGTCCCAATTTAGTTTGCGGAAAATGTATTCTAAACAAGCAGAAAATAGTTTTGGAGAGATTGTGTCTCCTTGTCAGATGCCTTTTTCTATGTCGATCCGAACTTTATCATTGTTGACCTGTGTTGATGCAGCTGCATTTTCATATATTGACTGGAGGATATTGATGTATCATGCTTGTGTTTTCACTGAGTGAAAGGCCTTTTCGTGGTCAGCGAAGGCTATGCGTAATGGAAGGTTGTATTCATTATGTCGCTCTATAACTTGTTGCACTCTCTGGATATGGCCCACTGTGCTAAAATCAATCCTGAAACCTGCTTGGTCTTTAGGTTATGCCACGTTAAGTATTGTGTCCATTATTCTTGATAGTACCTTTGTGAAAACCTTGCAGACAAGTGAAAACTGCCAATAAGCTTATTGGTAGGAAGTTTTTAGAGCCACCTTTTTTGTGCAATAAGATGACATCTGCATTTTTCCATGTTTCAGGCACTTTGCAGAGTAGTAATTATTTTGAAAGTTATTTAGCTAGAGCTTGGAATAAGGGTTGGTCTCCGCTTTCAAAATTTCCACAGTAACTCTATGAGGTCCAACTGCTTTGCCATTTTTCATTGATTTTATTGTAGCTTCTACTTCTTCTTCCAAGCCTTCTGGCACAGCTACAGCCTGACTCTGCATTCAGTTGTTGTGCTTCATTCTTATACAAATTTGAAAAAAATTCTTCCACCCGTTTTAGTATTTCTTGTAGAATTATTGCTGTTAACTATCTTCAAGCTTTAATGCAAACATTATACTTCTATGTGTGGCCATCTTTCAATTTGCTTTCTTTAGCCAATGATTTTCTTCCCGTGTATCACGGTGTCCGTGCTATACGGGCGACATTTTGACACGTTACTTCCTGATACCTTTTATTAGCTACAATGTTTTGCTCCTCCCAGTGACAGACTTTAAATACTCAGTGCTGTCACTTATGCACTGCCCTTTCGTGGTGTTTCCGTTGCCTAGCGCTTTATCACGGTGCCCGTGATTTGCTGCAGTTACTTGTCTGTCACCAGTAGGGGGCTTCTATTGGCTGTCTGCAGATAGCCCGCCTCTTATTGACTATTTAAACCTGGATTGGGCACCCTTTGAGTGCCCTTTCGTGTTGTTTCTGACCTTCTTGCTATCACTATGCTAGTGATAGCTGGGCCTCTTTTCCAGTGTTCCTGAGTTCCTGATCTCATGTGTTCCTGAGTTCCTGATCTCTACTGTTCCAGTGTTTCCTGCATGCTGAAGTACTTCCAGTCCTGGTTCCGGCCTAGTCTCTGGTGTTGCAGTTCCTGCTGAACTTCTCTGCTGTTTTCTGACCTGACTGATCGTTGCTGGTTCCTGTCATCTCATCACCTGTCTTCAGTATCCTGGCGACCTTCTGCCTGGTCGCGTTGGTGACATTGCTACAATTCCGTGTTGGTCCCAGCGTGCGGACGCTGGTTTGTTCCTAAGCCTTGCGGCTATACAAACTCGCTTGTTACACCAGTGTGAGGTCACTGGTTTGCTCCAAAGCCTATCAGCTATACAAATCTGTGTTGGTCCCAGCGTGCGGACGCTGGTTTGCTCCTAAGCCTTGCGGCTATACAAACTCGCTTGTTACACCAGTGTGCGGTCACTGGTTTGCTCCAAAGCCTATCAGCTATACAATTCTGTGTTGGTCCCAGCGTGCGGACGCTGGTTTGCTCCTAAGCCTTGCGGCTATACAAACTCGCTTGTTACACCAGTGTGCGGTCACTGGTTTGCTCCAAAGCCTATCAGCTATACAAAGCTGTGTTGGTCCCAGCGTGCGGACGCTGGTTTGCTCCTAGCCTTGCGGCTATACAAACTCACTTGTTACACCAGTGTGCGGTCACTGGTTTGCTCCAAAGCCTATCGGCTATACAATTTTGTGTTGGTCCCAGCGTGCGGATGCTGGTTTGCTCCTAAGCCTTGCGGCTATACTACTCGCTTGTTACTCCAGTGTGCGGTCACTGGTTTGCTCGCTAAGCCTAACGGCTATACTATTCAGTGTTGTTTCCAGCGTGCGGACGCTGGTTTGCTCCAAAGCCTTGCTGCTTAACGATTCTGCTAATTTGCCAGTTCCATCTGACTGCTGCTATTATCTCTGGGCTGCCCTGCCCAGTATTGGTAAGGCCGGTAGAACCTTTTGCCACATTCCATCTGAGGTTGCCTTACCCGGTATTGGCAGGGCCGGTAGAGCCTACATTGCGTATCTATTGAGGCTGCCTTGCCCGGTAATTTGGTAAGGCCGGTAAAACCGTTATGCTATTCCATCTGCAGGTTGCCTTACCCGGTATTGGCAAGGCCGGTAGAGCCTAAAGACTGTCCTGTCCGGTATATTGACAGGACCGGTAGAGTCTGCCTTCTGTCTGTGCTATATTCTGTATATATATATATGTATGTTATTGCCATCCTAAGTTATCATTTATTATTTCAATAAAATTGATTTTTTTTTACCTAAAACTTGTGTCTGAGAGTCATAATAAACCGTGACAGTACGAAAGGGCCATGACCTCAGACAGCAAGGGTGAAGGTAACGCACAGAATATCCATTGGAGGATGGATGTGCTCGAGCAACGTTTGGATCAGTTGGCAGTTGCAATTCAAACGATCCTTGAACGCACGGTATCTGCTGACCAATCTAGCTCTAGCCCGGTGGTCTCGCCAAGTCAGACACCGGAAAGTGATACCAGACCCCTAGGGGGTACTGTTAAAGGGTTAACGGCTTCTGCACCCTTGCCGCTAAGATATGATGGTGACCCTAGTCTCTGCAGAGGGTTCATCAATCAACTCGAAATCTTTATGGAATTGACGGCACACGCATTTCCCAATGATCGTAGTAAAGTGGGGTTCACGATATCACTGCTCACTGGCAGAGCATTGGCTTGGGCTAACCCCTTGTGGGAGAATGCTAAACCTTGTACTAAGAACTTTAGTGAATTTGTGCGTTCCTTTCGAAGAGTGTTTGAGCCTCCTGGTAGAACCACCTCTGCTGCCAAACGCCTTATGGAGATACAACAGGGCAGGCGTACAGTGGGCGACTATGCCATCGAATTCCGCACATTGGCAGCAGAGGTAGGTTGGAATAACGAGGCATTATTGGCAGCCTTCTCTCAAGGCCTGAATGACCACATTAAAGACGAAATCGCTGCTAAAGATCTACCTATTGATCTAGATGATTACATTGAGTATGTTATGATAATTGACTCCAGAATACGTGAGAGATCAATTGCCAGAGATCGTAAGTTACGGTCAAAAAATAATGAGCCTAGTAGCATGTTTTGCCCGCCCATCCCTCCCTTGGCATTGAAGTCTAGTGAACCAGTACGGGAAACAAGTGAACCTATGGAAATAGGCTTCACTAGACTATCCAAGGCAGAGAGAATATATCGCAAAAAACAAGGGTTATGTTTATACTGCGGTAAAAAAGGGCACTTGCTAAATTCCTGTCCGGTACGTCCGGGAAACGCACACACCTAGGGTATCTTGGGGGACAGGCCCTAGGTGGTGTACAATCGTCCCCAGTGTCGGGCATAATGAAACCCACCATACAGGTGGTATTGTCTTGGGCACGACGCTCTGTGGAGGTTTTGGCCTTGGTTGACTCCGGTGCAGCAGGGTATTTTATGGATAATACCTTTGCTGAATTGCACGGAGTTCCACGCATTGAAAGAGAAAACCCCTTGACTATTGAAGCGATTGATGGTAGACCCTTAGAACCGCCTCAGGTTATATTTGAAACTATGCCATTGTCTATGACTATTGGGGCACTTCACAGAGAAGAGCAGCAGTTTCAACTGATTAATTCCCCGCACCATGCGGTGATATTGGGATTTCCGTGGTTACAGTTACATAACCCACAATTCGATTGGAAAAATTGTGAAATTGCTGCTTGGTCCCAGTTTTGTATGGACAAGTGCGTCATCCAGCCTATTAAGGTCATGTGCACCTCCTCTGCTATGCCGGATGTGTACCAACAGTTTGGCGATGTTTTTAGCAAAGGAGAGGCTAGTATGCTACCCCAGCATAGACCTTATGATTGTTGCATTGAATTGCAGCCTGGTGCAGTACCTCCGAAAGGACGCACTTATCCATTATCTTGTGATGAAAATAAGGCTATGGAGGATTACATTTCTGATGCCCTTGCTAGAGGGATCATACGTAAATCTACCTCTCCAGCTGGGGCTGGGTTCTTTTTTGTAAAAAAGAAAAATGGCGAATTAAGACCATGCATTGACTACCGGGGCTTGAATAAACTAATGGCAAAAAACGCATACCCAATACCACTCATCACCGAGCTTTTTGACAGGCTTAAGGGCGCTTCGATATTTACCAAGTTGGACCTACGGGCCGCTTACAATCTGGTTCGCATTCGAGCAGGTGATGAGTGGAAAACTGCCTTTAATACTCGAGCTGGGCACTACGAGTATCTAGTAATGCCTTTTGGGCTGTGTAATGCACCCGCAGTTTTCCAGGAACTGATAAATGATGTTCTGAGAGATATGTTACAGACATGTGTTGTGGTGTACCTCGACGATATACTGATCTACTCCCAAAACATGGCACAGCACATCAAAGATGTATCCGCAGTATTGCTACGTCTCCGTGAGAACAAATTATTTTGTAAAATGGAAAAATGTGAGTTTCATAGAACCAGTGTGCTATTCTTGGGGTTCATAATTGGCAATGATGGCATTGCCATGGACAAAGAAAAGTTGTCAGCTGTCCTACAATGGCCAAAACCCAAGGGTCTTAAAGCCATACAGCGTTTCCTGGGTTTCGCTAATTATTATAGGAGGTTTATTAAGAACTTTTCTTCCATTGTCAAACCTCTGTCCGATCTTACGCACAAGGGTGCTAATCCTTCTTGTTGGCCGGTATCTGCTGAGAAAGCCTTTGAGAATTTGAAGCTGGCATTTGCTGCGGCTCCTGTGTTATCCCACCCCAATCCTTTACTTCCATTTACGTTAGAGGTTGATGCCTCAGATATTGGGGTCGGGGCAGTACTTTCGCAGCGACACGAGAAAGGTGGTACTCTCAGACCTTGTGGGTTTTTCTCTAAAAAGTTGACTGTCACTCAAAGCCACTATGAGATAGGTGACAGAGAATTATTGGCCATTATCCTTGCTCTTAAGGAATGGCGTCATTTGCTTGAAGGTACTAAGAATCCTGTCTTAATCCTAACAGATCATAAGAATCTGACCTATCTCTCGGAGGCCAAGAGATTGTCCTCTCGTCAGGCCAGGTGGGCACTGTTCCTGTCTCGATTTAATTTCATTGTATCATATTTACCAGGGTCAAAAAATATCAGGGCTGATGCACTGTCAAGACAATTTGAGGCCGACAGTGACAGAGTGGAAGCACCAGCTCCTATCATCCAACCTGATAGAATACTGGCTACTATACGCACGAGTATCACTTCTCCTCTAGGGGAGGAGATCCTGGCCTCTCAGGGGTCCGCTCCCCATGAAACCCCAGTGGGCAAATGTTTTGTCGCTGAATCATTTCGTACTAGGCTGCTCGAAACCTACCATTCCTCTAAGGCTGCGGGACATATTGGTAGAGACCAATTGTTATGGTCCCTTTCTCAGTTATTTTGGTGGCCTTCCATGAGAAACGATTGTGCCGAATTTACGAATGCCTGTGCCACCTGCGCCCGCGCTAAGACCCCGAGACATCTCCCTGTGGGCTTGCTTCAATCGGTGCCTAATGGCGAACGCCCCTGGTCTCATGTTTCCATTGATTTTATGGGAGAGTTGCCTATGTCGAAGGGGTACTCCTTTATATTCATGGTGGTGGACAGGTTTTCTAAAATGGCTCATTTCGTGCCCCTCCGTGGTCTTCCTTCAGCGAAGGAATTGGCAATGGTGTTCGCCAGAGAAGTATTCCGGTTGCATGGAGTGCCTAGGGTACTGGTGTCTGACAGGGGGAGCCAGTTTGTGTCTAGATTTTGGAGGGCATTTTGCCAACAGATGGGCATACAGCTGTCCTTCTCCTCTGCCTACCATCCCCAGACCAATGGAGCCGCTGAACGAGCTAATCAGGGCTTGGAACAATTTCTCCGTTGTTTCGTTACTGACCATCATGATAATTGGTCCGACTTGTTGCCTTGGGCAGAGTTCGCCAGGAACTGTGCGGTCAATTCTTCATCTGGGAGCTCTCCGTTTCTGATTAATTATGGGTTCCAGCCCTGTTTGCTTCCAGACTCATTTCAGACGCAACAGATTCCAGCTCTGGATGAGCATATCGAGCAACTCCGTTCCACATGGGCACAAGTTCAGAGGGCACTTGGTCAGTCATTTCAGCGTCATCAGCGCCATGCTAATCGCAGAAGGCTTCCAGCGGTTTCCTTTCAGGTTGGGGATAGAGTATGGCTTTCCTCCAGAAATCTCAAGCTGCAGGTTCCGTCTAATAAGTTGGCTCCTCGGTTTATTGGTCCATACAGAGTTATTCGCAAAATTAACCCTGTCTCCTATGCACTAGACCTACCTGCATCCATGCGTATCCATAATGTGTTCCATGTGTCCCTTCTTAAGCCTCTGGTTTGCAATCGCTATACTACCACACCTGTGGTGTCAGGACCTGTTGAGGTCGAGGGCCAGGAGGAGTACGAGGTTCAGAGCATTATTGATTCCCGTAGGCTTAGAGGAAGGGTACAGTACCTGGTACATTGGAAAGGGTATGGTCCTGAGGATCGATCATGGGTGGATAGTACGGACCTTCATGCACCTAGGTTAACTAGGGCCTTTCATGCCAATTACCCGCAGAAACCTAAACCCTATTCTAGGAGAGGGGGTCTTTGAAAGGGGGGTACTATCACGGTGCCCGTGATTTGCTGCAGTTACTTGTCTGTCACCAGTAGGGGGCTTCTATTGGCTGTCTGCAGATAGCCCGCCTCTTATTGACTATTTAAACCTGGATTGGGCACCCTTTGAGTGCCCTTTCGTGTTGTTTCTGACCTTCTTGCTATCACTATGCTAGTGATAGCTGGGCCTCTGTTCCAGTGTTCCTGAGTTCCTGATCTCATGTGTTCCTGAGTTCCTGATCTCTACTGTTCCAGTGTTTCCTGCATGCTGAAGTACTTCCAGTCCTGGTTCCGGCCTAGTCTCTGGTGTTGCAGTTCCTGCTGAACTTCTCTGCTGTTTTCTGACCTGACTGATCGTTGCTGGTTCCTGTCATCTCATCACCTGTCTTCAGTATCCTGGCGACCTTCTGCCTGGTCGCGTTGGTGACATTGCTACAATTCCGTGTTGGTCCCAGCGTGCGGACGCTGGTTTGTTCCTAAGCCTTGCGGCTATACAAACTCGCTTGTTACACCAGTGTGCGGTCACTGGTTTGCTCCAAAGCCTATCAGCTATACAAATCTGTGTTGGTCCCAGCGTGCGGACGCTGGTTTGCTCCTAAGCCTTGCGGCTATACAAACTCGCTTGTTACACCAGTGTGCGGTCACTGGTTTGCTCCAAAGCCTATCAGCTATACAATTCTGTGTTGGTCCCAGCGTGCGGACGCTGGTTTGCTCCTAAGCCTTGCGGCTATACAAACTCGCTTGTTACACCAGTGTGCGGTCACTGGTTTGCTCCAAAGCCTATCAGCTATACAAAGCTGTGTTGGTCCCAGCGTGCGGACGCTGGTTTGCTCCTAGCCTTGCGGCTATACAAACTCACTTGTTACACCAGTGTGCGGCCACTGGTTTGCTCCAAAGCCTATCGGCTATACAATTTTGTGTTGGTCCCAGCGTGCGGATGCTGGTTTGCTCCTAAGCCTTGCGGCTATACTACTCGCTTGTTACTCCAGTGTGCGGTCACTGGTTTGCTCGCTAAGCCTAACGGCTATACTATTCAGTGTTGTTTCCAGCGTGCGGACGCTGGTTTGCTCCAAAGCCTTGCTGCTTAACGATTCTGCTAATTTGCCAGTTCCATCTGACTGCTGCTATTATCTCTGGGCTGCCCTGCCCAGTATTGGTAAGGCCGGTAGAACCTTTTGCCACATTCCATCTGAGGTTGCCTTACCCGGTATTGGCAGGGCCGGTAGAGCCTACATTGCGTATCTATTGAGGCTGCCTTGCCCGGTAATTTGGTAAGGCCGGTAAAACCGTTATGCTATTCCATCTGCAGGTTGCCTTACCCGGTATTGGCAAGGCCGGTAGAGCCTAAAGACTGTCCTGTCCGGTATATTGACAGGACCGGTAGAGTCTGCCTTCTGTCTGTGCTATATTCTGTATATATATATATGTATGTTATTGCCATCCTAAGTTATCATTTATTATTTCAATAAAATTGATTTTTTTTTACCTAAAACTTGTGTCTGAGAGTCATAATAAACCGTGACACGCTTGTTCCGTTATTTTCGTATGATATCATTGTATGACCCGGACTGCCTGACTATTCTGCCTGATTAAGTTCCTGCTTTGTGTACCGATCCGGATTGGCTGATGTTCCTGCTCTGTGTATCGACCCGGCTTGGTTGACGTTCCTGCTCCGTGTACCAACCCAGCTTGACTGACGTTCCTGCTCTGTGTACCGACCTGGATTGGCTGACGTTCCTGCTCCTTGTACCAACCCGGCTTGGCTGAAGTTCCTGTTCCGTGTATCGACCTGGTTTGGCTGAAGTTCCTGCTCCGTGTACTGTTCCGGCTTGAAGGATGTCCTATTCCTGCTGTGCGGCCAGAGTTACACACATGCTCTCTTTTGGTCTGTACCAGACCTCCGATTGCCTCGGTTACTGTGCAGATAGTCCTATATGTGACCCATTCTCTCCATAGTGCCTATTCACTCCCACTCCAGTAGAGGGTTCCGGTTGCACCATGGTCGCTTGGTCTGTTTACTGCTGTCCTGAGGTTGGGTTACTGTTGGGTTACAACTAGCAGTTGCTTCAGACCGGAGCGTTCGTTAACCCCTTGCGGGCGGTGCAGTGCACTTGGATCTATATCCACGGTAGTCTCAGTTTGGCGTTACATTGCTCTTTACGGTGCCGTGCACTTGGGCCATTATCCATTGCTGTTTCAGTTTGGTGTTACACTGCACCATCCGGTGCTGTGCACTTGGGTCATGAAACATTGCAGTCTCTGGTTGGCGTTCACGATACCGCTGGTTGCCGCCTTCATCTGGTGCCCAGTAACCAGTCATATATCCTGGCTTCACTTGCTCCTCTGTGATTACAGTCACTATTGTCACTCTCTGCGTAGAGAGTATACTGTGGGCCTTCCACTATTAGGGCCTATCCGCTGTTCCTGGCCTAATAGTATCATTCTGCCATATTCACACTGTATCATACGAACTCTACTTGACCTGTGTCAGTATTGTATATTGTTCTTACATACTGGACCTGTGTGGGTTAATCATATCTTTGTAACCTGTCCTGTGTCAGTTTTATATTCATCTGTATGCTGGACCCGCGAGGGTTCCTGTTATTCTGTGTGTGCTAATAATACTGTGTTTTACCACAACTTTCCGTTTCTGAGTGTACATAAAACCGTAACACTGTGTCCTTTTGATGAGCAAAACATTGAACTTGTGCATTTCTTCTTTTATGTGCTTCCTTATGGACTTGCACATTTGTATATATTCTGCCCTTTTTCGAATATTATCATTTTGCTTCATTCCTCGTTGCTTTTTCAATTACAAACCTATATCAAGTGGTTATACAAAACTCTATGGTGCACAAATAAGACCCTGTGTGACCTTAAAGCGGAACTAACACCCCTGCAAGATGTAGCCTCAATTAGAGGGCTACAATCCATGATAACTCACTGTGTAATTATTTAAAAAAAAAAAAAAAAAGTGTTATTAAAGAGTAATCTGTTAATTCCAAAAGGTACCTGGTGACGTCTTCCCCCTGGAAAAATGCATTGCGCATGTCTGAACGGAGCCGATCGGCTCTCTTATAACTCCTCCCGGCTACACGAAAACACCTCCATCATCAGCTTTAGATTCTCCTGCTGGTCCGAGAATCTAAAGCTGATGACATAGATGTTTTCGTGTAGCCGGGGGGAGTTACAAAAGAGCCGATCGGCTCTGTGCTGACATGCGCAATGCGCTTTTCTGGGAGGAAGACATCACCAGGTACCTTTTGGAATTAATGGATTACTCTCTAATAACACGTTTTTTAAAAAAAATAATTACACAGCGAGTTATCACAGAATGTAGCCCTCTAATTGAGGCTACATCTTGCAGGGGTGTTAGTTCCGCTTTAAAACAAATTCCCAAACTTACAATAATGATTGTTTTCTTTTCACAAGCAAATAATACATCATAAAGGTACAATCATTTTAGTAACTGACCAACTTGCTTTTAATTCAGTTCTAGTGGATGTATATTTTATTAAAAAATAAACTATTTTCTAAATGAAAAAAATATGATTCAGGATGCTGAGGTATGTTAAGTGAAAGAAAGTTTAACCCTTTGAGCGCCAGAGGGGTACGCAACGCATTGCTTTGCAATGCGTTGCATACCCCTCTGGCACTCAAAGGGTTAATAAATACTGAGCAAAACAATTACATTGGAAGTATCAAAGGAAAAATCCCATAGATTTCAATGTGGGTTTTTTTGAGACATCAGATACAACTAGTTGGCTTCACATTTATTAGTTTTCTTTATACATATGCTCTGTGGTCTGAATTATATATGAAAAAGTGCTCAGGCTCCATGTACCTTCCAAAGCTGCAAATGGGAATGGATCTTGTTTTGTAATTTTGGTTCGAAATACAAAGTTAACAAGAAACAACTTACATTTATGATTCCAGCCACATGAAGGTTATATGATTGGCACTCAAAGAGTAAAATATAAACACTGAGGGTGAGATGTTCAAAAAGTCATCATAATGAAAAACTTGTTGGATCATGAGCTGGTGGTAAAAGAAGGACAATATTTTCAGAAGTAAATCCGTCATGTTTGAAAATTCATCTAAAGAATTAAATATGACGGTAAGAAGATCTCATTGTACATTGCTGTTAAACATTCTGATCTTAAAAATTGTCTTTGATTTTGTCTTTGAAATGAAACTTTTCAAAGAAACAGACTTTTTTTTGTCTTTGAAACGAAACATTTTTTATTCTGATTACAGACAATTTCAGTTACCACCACTTTCTGAACATCTTGCCCTAAATAATAATCTTACATTTACAAACTCATGAGTATCAGTATAGGCAACATGTTATTTACTAAACAAATGGAAAAAGAAAATCTTTCAAACATTAAATTTCAAAGGGAACAGTTGCATATAAAAACATCCAAGGGCAATTTGTAAGCAAATCATTGTAACATATTATAAGACTACATTAGAACTAGCATTAAAAAAATGACTATCCCTTAAAAGAATTTCTTACAGATATTCTAAATAGTTTGCCCTATAAAAATTAAATCAATAAATAATAACTGCCATGAATATACGAAGGATTCCAATCTTTCCATAAAAATAAAAATCCTAGAATTTAGATTTGCAGAAATGGAATTCCTTGTTCATCTCCTGGTGGGGGCGAATCAACCTGGTAAAGATGGCTATCTTGGTTTGGATTTCCCTGCCCATCTCCTACATAAAACAGCTTCAGCATACCTTGCTGCCTTTCACATGGGGGAAGAAATAAGTCTGGACTTAGTTTGCTGTAGATGCAGTGAGGGTGGGCTGGTGTTACGGTTTTCAGACACTCAGACAGTGGTAGATAAAATAAATAGAGTTTTATTAAAGCAAAATGAATGACAAGGTCGCCACTGGGGCGGTACTGGCATAAGCAGAAATAAGGCAGAGATACCTGGTGCAACAGGTAATACTACACAAAGTATGGAAGCACAAAACAGGACACAAGAGGTTAATAGTACTGGTTATCACTCTCAAGTGTGGTGTTAGGCACGCCCTTGGTGCTGCATATAGCGATGTGTGCTGTAAGATAGCACCCAAGTCCATTCACTGTGTGGAGCTGTAGCATAAAGTTCTGACTGAACGGGAACTGCAAGTGATAAGGAGATAGCCCCCACGGGCGTAACCGGAGACTACTAGTATTGTGATTGCGTGAGCCAATAGCCCCCACAGGCGTAACCGGAGACTACTAATATCGCAATTGCTTAACCCAATAACCCCCACGGGCGTAACCGGAGACTACAGTATCGTGATTGCTTGAGTCAATAGCCCCCACGGGTGTAACCGGATACTTCTAATATCGTAATAGCTTGAGTCAATAGCCCCCACGGGCGTAACCGGAGACCACCAGAATAGTGATGCTTGTGCCAATAGCCCCTGCACAGGCGTAACCGGAGACTACTGGGTACTGCTTGCCAACAGCCAACGGGCGTAACGGAACCGCTGCTCTGTCACGGAGAGCCGCCGACTACTAAGGCCCGCAAGCGGCCGGCTCACAGAGACAGCGAACAGGCTTAGGCGATAGGTGGAAGAGTAGCAGTAATCGGATGAACAACACCAGTGTCTCAAGTGCAGAAAACGACACAGCACAGTAAGGTCTGGACTCAGCACACGAAAGGCAGGTAATGGGAGACTCAGCAACTGATAAGCGGAGGCTCATACACACTATGCAGTATCAGAATGTCGCCGAGGCGACAACGGAATCGTCCGTCAGTATAGCAGGAACAGTGCAAGAGTGTTCAGTAGTCAGCCAGGCCGGGTCAGGATACAAAGGAGATTCGCAGACAAGCCGGGTCGGTAACGGAGAAGGATCGTCAGCCAGGCCGGGTCAGATGCCGTAGGAGATTCGCAGACAAGCCGGATCAGGAACACGCAGGAAGTCAGCCAGGCCGGGTCAATCACGGAGCAGGAACACAGGAACGTCGTCAGGCAAGCCTAGTCGGTACACGGTAGATCAGGATACAGAATACTGCAACAGCAGCGCTGGCTAGGAAACACCACGAAAGGGCACCTGACAGGTGCCAGTGGCCGGATTAAAAATGGATAACCAGGGGCGGGCCAACACAGCTCAACCAATCCGGGAGCAGCACAGTTGAGAGTGACAGGAAGGATCACGGGGACCGTGATAGTTGGGGATTCCTAATGTTCTCTCTAGTTATCTAGCAAACCAGATGTCCCTGCTTAGTGACTGTTTTTACCATCAGTAAGAAGCAGTATGGGTAGGAATTCTCAGGGATTTATCTGGCATGAGGTCCTCGACCTCCCTGCTATGGCTTCCTAAATTTCTGCTACACCATATGGGGACACTGCCTGCTTTGTTGTGAGCTTTATTGCAATCCCTGGATACAGTGCTTCAGAAATACCCCTTATGCACTAGCCTCCCATCTACCCTCGCCTCCCTTGTTGGGAATCCAGACTTTCCACCGGGGCATGATGTCTCCACGTTAATTGATTGGCTACAATCAGGCACACTACTGGCGACCCACCTCTCAAAAGAGAGTGCTATACAATCATTTGATGCTTTGAGCCTTAAGCTGGACTTATACTCGAGTGATTATTGGAACTATAGAGAAATTTCACAGCTATTTGACAAAGATTCCTGAAAGACCTGACCTCCTGCGTACCCCCACTGTCTTCAAATCCCATTTTCTGTCTGAAACCCCAACGTTAGGAAAGTGTCCTCTTTCTACAAGGCTCTATTAGGCAGTAGAGCTCCCCCTACACAATCCACTCAGGAACTGTGGGCTACATACTTGGGCCTCCCTATTGATGAAGCATTGTGGTCCTCTTCAATGTTCTAGAAGCGTCCTGTCCCAGGAGCTACACTACAAACGTTTACTCCGCTGGTACAGGACGCCTGAGCTGATCCCCAGATATTATCTGACAGCCGATCCCAGTTATTGGAGATGTGGCTCGGAATTGGTGGAGTTATGCATCACTCTGTGACTATTGGAGGATGTTCTTTGGATTAGCCTTGGGGGTCCTGGGTGTAGACATCCCGGCATTCCACAGTCCTTGGGGTCCTCCTGGGCTAAACAACGGTTTTACGCTTTAATGTTGACTGCTGCTAAACTCTGCATTCCAAAACTGTGTAAATGACCGAACCCTCCATGGGTTGGTAATTTGATGATGAGACACTCAAAGAGTTAAGATGCTGGTCCTGCTCTGCGTCATGCACTGTAGAGACTGCTTGAAAGCACAGAATGCTTCCAGCACAGAACTCCCAGCCTTCTGTACTCCCAGCATTCCCCCAGCATACCGTGCTCTCAGCATTCCATGCCTTCGGGCAGTCTCTACAGTGCATGATGGCTTCTGACAAACATCTTAGCGAATTATTATACAGGATAATGGGCAATGGAAGAAATCCCTGCCTTAGATGATAGAGAGGTTTCTAACATGTGGCTTCAGTAGCATTAAAGAGGATAAGATGTGAATCCTCTTTCTAATAGGACTGAAACATTCACAACTACAAATGGAAATCCCAGAGCTTCCAAACCAGAAACAAATGTAATGATTTTCAATACAAATTCCTATATTTAAAAATGTCATGAAGTATTACTAGCCTAGTAAAAGAGATTTAAAAGGGATAAAGTCAAATACAATGGCAGATTTGGCATAGATTGCTATGAAGTTTAAATTCATTCAGATTCCAGGTTTATGCTCAGTTACCTTTAAGTAATTCAGCCTTTAATTCATTTCTGTTTGAAATCTGTCAGCCTGAACTACTATTCTCACATTAGCTTGATGTTGAAGATGACCTTCTTCTCTGCTTGTCTATATTTAGTCCTTACTCCATTTATTTCATCCTACATAGGTGACAGCATTATGTATTTGAATGTAACCTTGGAAATGTGTGTATGAATGTTTTCAATCAAAGGGGCACTGCATTACATGACAGCTACATGTAAATTACAATAACTGGTTGAATGCTGTCCCTGCTGGGCTTCCTTTCACTATACAGTGTATATTTTACTGTACATTATTTAAAAAATGATCCCATTCCGGAAAGACAGCTCTGTTCAGAAAACTACAATACACAAAATGTATTAGATATTCAACCTTGTTCCTTTTACCAAGAGTTTGATTTGAATAATTCCAATGCAATATGGTTCAACCAATCTAGGGCCAGATTCTATTGCAGGAGATAAATGTTACGGCCTGTTTTCTCAAATATGTTCCTACTGAAGTCTATGGGGAACCCTGGAGATAAATGCAAAGATAAAAGTTAGCACCTGCAATAGATGGTTAAGTTTAAGTTGATTTAATATTGTAGACATTAAAAAAAGATTAACATCAATGGAAGTCTTATCACTCAAACCTTTATGGTTTGAGAGATATAACTTGCTAAAGTTACCTTTTCCTGGCTGTTTTACCCAAGTCTGCCATCTAGCTGACAGCTGCAGATTCCAGTCATTTGACCAGACAGAGGCTCTTCAGCAGAGCTGAAATCATGCTATTTAAAAATAAATACTTAATTGGAATGGTCTACAAAGTGTTCTTGCAAGCCAGGCACACTTTGTAGACTGCTCCATATTAAATATTTATCTTTAGATATCATTATATCGGCGCTGCTAAAGAGCCACATCTGGTCAAGCGACCAGAATCTGCTTCTGACAGCTTTACAGCTCATCAAGCAGAAAAGGGAGGGACCAGAGAACTTTATTTTCCTATATCTCTCAAACCATAACGGTTCAAGAGATAGGAATAAGTGCAAGTACTCTCTTTTAATTGTATCTACCATATAGTTAATACTTTTTTTCTGACATTATTATCCCTTTAACCATTTATTGCATTGCTGTAATGTTTCCAGTCTATGTATGAACTTAGCTAATTATCTGTCAGTTAATATACACCTCAAACACTGAATGTGGTTAGGGGGTGGGGTTGTGGACCGAGTATAGGCACCAATATCTTGCTTAGATGTGTCTAAGGAAATGACAAATATAGGTGCACATCTTATTTGCACTAGGTGTTTGCATATGTATCTGCAGCTTTTTTCCCCTCACACTAAAATACTTTATATTTGAAATTACATTATTGTGGTGGTAACAATCTGTGGCATGATGAGAATAGATTATTATATTAAGTACAGACATCACATAAATGTTTAACAGTGGAATACTTGCAAGACTGTGATTTGCTTCATGACGAGTTAACGCATTAGATCCTAGACCTCTGTAACGAATTGTGTGAACATTGCTTGCATTTAGGGATTACAATCCATATTGGGCCTAGCAGAATGCATCTCTGAAGACTGTATATTTCCAATGAAATGTTTAAAGAGACAAAATGATGTACACAGCATCCTTTTGTACAAAAATCAGTTCATCAGGTTTAATAATTTTTAGAGCCATAAGACGGGGGGGGGGGGGGAACTAAGAAAATAATCTTCAACTACAATATTGCTGTTTGACTATATGTACCAGATCAGATCAACCTCTTATTTCTCCCTTAAATGTATCTATTGTATCTGCAGTCACCATATCTCTGTTTAAAGAATTCCACTAAATAGCGCTTGCTATAAAGAATCTGTACCTCTGCTGAAGGGCACACCACCTCTTCCTCTAACCCTATAGGTATGTTCTCCTGGGAGACATTTGCATATGCGTGTAGACTGTAACAAGATCCTTTATAAATGTCTAGCACAAATACACCAAGACTGGAAATTTGTCCTACAAAGATCATTGCCTCTTTTAATTGTGTTGCTCTTCTCTGTACTCTCTTAACCTGTTTATCACAAGGAATTACCTAGGTAGGTGCCCATCATACTATTATTTCCATTTACTGTTTTATTTTAATTATATATTCTCTATTTAAGTCTACTGCTATTTGTTTCAGTTCACAATCTGAGTCCTTTATGAGTTATTCAGGTCTATTTAAGCATACTCTTTGTTGTGAGTCAGACATTAACAGAGATCACTAAATATAGGAAACTACAGATATAACAATGGCCATCATAATTCAATTATACATATACAACTATGATCAAAGCTTTTTGTGAGACACAATGGCTGTTTTGCATTGCTTCAGTCAAGGATTTGGCAGTGTAGGAGTGTATGGGTGTCTCACTGAATACTTTTCCTCTCCACCCTGGCACAGTTGATGTATTCACAGATTAAAAAAACCAGAGGAAAACCAATCAAAATTCTTCCTTTTCTTTATTACTTCTGTACAGGTAATGTTAATGGTTAGTTTGCACTAAATCACACCTCCCAAGTGTCCCTCTTTAGGAGGGACAGCCCTCTTTTAGACCCAAATCCCTCTGTCCCTCTTTCCCACCCTGGTGTCCCTCTTTTTAGATCAGACTGGTGAGGTGTATATATAAGTGTATCATACTGCTCTACAGCAATAAAACTCACATTATTGTTTGTTTAAACATCAGTGTATGTGTTTATAAATTAGTCTATGTAAATAAAATACTTTGGTCTTGTTATAAGTAATTTATTAGGTCACACAAGAAGGTGTCAATAGGTCATGAAATAGCCTAAAATTTCTCGGTAGTGCCCCGCCTACCAGCCACGCCCCTGGCAACACCCCCTAAAACACAAGTGTCCCTCTTTGGCAATTTGAAATGTTGGGAGGTATGCTAAATCTGTATGCTGCAGCGGTAGTGTGCTAGCATGTACTAAAGGTGTCTATACTTCTACTTTATTATGTCAGCAGCCAAGGAAATGACCGTTCACAGTATCATAATTTCCAGTCATTCACCTTAAATCTATCATCTTGCTAACTAATGGTATCTGCAGAGATAAATGGATGGCTAGCACAAGGCAAGGTACCGTTAGGACTTTCAGGTAAAAGAAATGCAACTCATGCCCCACTTTAAATGCTGCTAATCAAAAGAGCAAGTAGAGGGCTGGGGGACAGGAAGAATCACATTGTCTCCACTAAGTGCTAGAACAGGGACAAGTAACCTTTAAATCTTTGAGACTATCACACTCATCATCTATTTCCATAATCTTTGAGACTATCACACTCATCATCTATTTCCATTATGGGAGTACTAGTCCCCAACAGCTGGAGAGGCAAATATGGCCTACCCCTGAGTTAGACTGTAAAAGTGTCAGGATTCAATCTGTTTTCTAGAGGATTTCAGTAAGGGTAATGTACCAAGAAAAAGAGATTACAGTCAGGAGTAACCCTACTAGCTATATCTCCATCACATTGTGAATCAATGTGCTGAAGAACAGAGAAAACAGAAAAGGCTCCAATGGTGCTTTATCATATAATCAACATAAATATTGCACTCACACATATTGGTGGTTGAGACACTGGCATATACAAGTTCCCAAAAGTATAGACAGACAGAAATCATAAACCCGTCTCTGCTCGGGGCTTTCCCAACGGATCTTCCAAATATAAGTATGCAAATCCAAATAGTAAAAGATGCTGTGCCTCCAAGAAAGGTTAAAATTATATTTATTATAAAACTAAACACCACAAACCATTACGCTTTTCATGGCTGAGATGCCGCTTTTTCAAATGTATGGTGCAAATTAACAAAGGAAGGAACAGAGTAACACATTAGCTTTAAAGATGAGGGGCAGGAGGAAGAGGAAGTTTGTGCTCACAGGGATATGTTAGGAAGCTGCAGGGCCACCTCCCTCACAGCCAGAAGACCAACAGACCCCTGCCAAAGCATCCCCAGATGCTGAGAAGTACAGGGGACCCAAATGAGAAGAATTACATTTTGATCCGCTGAGTTGTAGCTAAAATCCTCTTAACCTTCTGCTCAGTCACAGCATATCAGCAGATAAAGGAGGACATGTGCAGTGTCAGCAACATCAGGTACACCATCGAGGTCCTTAAGCATTGTTACCATGACTTCAAGGAAGTGATCAAGAAGTAGTTATACCTGGATGACATGCTACGTCATCACTGGATTGGCACAAAGGTTAAACACAGCACTTGCATGGGATCTGCAGGCTGGTGGTAATCAAATAATCATCTCAGTTGTCTAGTGTACCAAGTTGTACAAATCCTTGAGGACCAGAGAGGAGTGAAATATATTGTGATACAATACATTGCACAACCCACTGGTCCATATAGGGTGCAATGTGTACCCCCTGCTCCACTTTGAAATGTATACAATTTTCTCATTGCTCAAAGTCAGTGGTGTGTGTAATGCATTGTTATTGTTATGACTTAACAACTGGCCATATGTGCTAAGAATCCAATTAGGGAATAGTCAGCCATGGCCTTTCCATTTGTTGTGCAATATAGCTCCAGGGATCCTCTCCACTAACAATCAATGACTAGCTGGTAGCAGTGGCACCAACAGTCAGAGAGCCCATGGCTGCATACAGCCTGACTCAGGAGTTGGCTATATGTTCTAAGGGCCCAATACAGAGTATAATAGTCAGCCATGGGTTCCTCAGATGTTGTGGCATACATTTCTAAGCATCCCTAACTAGCCAATAACTAATTGGGAGTTACGGACACCAACAGCTATGCAACAAGGTTTAATTTACTCTGACTAGGGTATATGCCATACGTAATAAGAGTTCAACAGGGTGTATTTAGCAATACGATGTAAAGCAGTTATGGCATACAAATCCCTAAGACCTAATGGCTTGTTGGGATCAGTGGGTTAAATATTCCTGCAAATACCTTTTGATCAGTTACTTCATCTCCTCTGATCAAGTGACCAGTCCTACCATGAAACACATGAGGGAGAGGGGTTCTAGCTGGGAGCCAAAGGGTTTCTTTCTTACCTGTCAGTATATTTTCTTTATTGTATCTTTTCTTTTATGTTGTGCAATTTCCTTGCATAATTTCTAATAATTATGCTTCAATGTATATTCAGTATAATAAGCAGAATATCAATACTTTGGCAAAGATTGAAAATAATTATGCAAGCAAGATCCACAACTTTAAAGCAGAGACAAAGAAAAGAACATTTACAGTTAAGAAAGGAAACCTTTTGACTTTTAGATCAAAACCCAACCCTCTGTCCAGTTGTTGAAGCATATTGAAATTGAATTCCACTGGAGGTGAATCTCTTATCATCATTGTCTGAGTAAATTATTTTTTAGACTACAGTGGTTGCATCTGTTTGTATCAGGTCAAGTGGTGCAACATTTATTTTGATGTGTGGATAGCTCCAGTAAATTTAATGTGTATAGAGTTTGTGACTTGCAGCCAAAGATGACTACGTATATGGAATGAATGGCTGACCCACCGAGCTCCAGAGGGGTGCGCAAAGCATCACTTTGCAATGCATTGGGCATCTCTCTGGAATGATGTAATATAAATTCGTTATCATGGTTCAGGCCACAGTGCAGCATGTTAAACTTGGTTATCAGTTTATAGTCCCAGATGTTTCTGTCTCTCTGTGTCTGAAAATTTCCCAACAGTACAATAACCCTTTACTGCTGTGACAAGTTTTACAAAAAGGTTAACCTACTGGGTGCCTCTTTCCTTGCTCACACTGGTCCTATGAGAATTTGTCCTTTTTCTTAGAATTTGTCTTGTCTCACCTCATATAGTCCAGTTTGGGGAAATTTGACACTCGATGAGGTAGACATCATTAGGTGGTCTGCAGGAGAATTTGCCCTTGGTGTTGCGGTTTTAGTGGGATTGTGGTATGGGCACACTACTGGTGGTACATATGTGTGCACAGGTGCCACATCTCTTTTGTAAACAAGGACAAATACCATTTTCTTTTTATTTCTTAAGGGAGCTCTTCACCACCAGTTGTTGGGCACCTACACCTCTCCCTCTTCTTGGCTTGTATCTTCTATGTAGGTTGACAGTCAAGAGCACATAGTGAGTGCCACATCTTGTCCTACAAAAGAACGAGTTATGACTCAGCCCTCCTCTTCCCTCCCTCTCATAGGATGTGCTCATTCTGCTTTGTGTAGTTCTACTCCCAATCACTTGCTACAGACTGTATGGATTAAATGGCTGCTTCTCAAGGCAGCTTCTATCATATACTTACTCTCTGTCTTCAAGCAGACAAAAAAAAAATCAGAGAGCAAATTCATGGGACCCAGATTATAAACCGTACAAGAACCTCTAACACTATGGGCCCAACAGGATTTCCTCTGGTATCCCAGTGGGCAGAAATGTGCAAAAAGTATTGTTCTCTTCTCAAGGGTATTTTTATAGAAAAAAACATAATTTTTCTCTTTTTAAAAAAATATCTGCCTTTTCACTACCCCGATTGGAATTTCCACATGAACTTTTATAATTTGTGCTAATGCTTTCTACGGCTGTGAGAATTCCCAAGTCAATACTACCTATCACTGTCTACAAATCATATCCACAGTCTCTGTAACTGTCCAAAGAACTTTCTAGCACCAATCCTCCTTACATCAAACAACTCTATCTCCCCTCTTTACCTGTCTGCCTCTATATTATCTAAAGTCAACATATCAGCACCTTTCTTAAACGCCACAGTATAGTTTTTTACAGTAAAGTAGGGAAAGACCTGCAGATTACTTATTGCAATAAAGGATAAAGTATAGCACAGCAGCAGGGGCAAAACTAGAGTCCACCACACCACACTAAATGTTTGTCCCTCTAGTTCTTATCTGTGTGTATTTGTGAATGTGTATGTGTGACACAGTACACCAAGTTGTAACTGTTGTCTGTCTTTTCTTGTATTATATCTGTCTGTGTAGCATCTGTTACTCTCAATCTCACTGGTATGATGTCACTGTCAAAGTCACCTAACAGTCAAAAATAGTTAACCCCCCTCTAAAAAAAAAATGTTTTTTGTTCCCTCCCTGTATTTGTTTTCATAGAGCTTTCTGTGGGGAATGTGAAAGCAGATAAAATGGAACAATGTACAAAAAAAAATAAATCAGTGAAACAATGTAGAAAAAAACAGTATAAAGTCCAACCAGTGCTACAGAAAAAGAGTAACATTGTATCGATAGCTCTGCTTTCATCCTTCCCAACAGAACGTCACTGGAATACAGGAAGCTCATTTCTGGGACATAAAAGTGTAAAAAAAAAAAGGTGAAGAAGAAGAAATAATAAATAAATAGTATAGACAACTTGACTATATATCATGCATTTGCAGAATATAAAACATCAAACATCAAAAAAGAGTTTGCCTATTTCTTTAAAAGCCTCATTTAAATCAATGACAATTTAGAGATGTTTGTTTATTTCCTTAGTAAATCAGCCTCAGTGTTTTTTTTGTTGTGTGTGAAACTGCCCCCCCCAAAAAAATATATAGCCTGTGTTGGGGCATAAAAAAATGAAAATAACAATAAAATCCATTTTTATTTCGATCTGTTTTTATTTCCTTTACTTAATTCAGGACAAACGCAACAGATGTAGTATATAGTGTCTTAGATGTGCAAGTGCTGATGTGTACATGGCTGACTCTTGGTTCCTTCTGAGTTCTATTTATAATCTGACCTACGCATTTCAAGTCATGAATTGCGCATGTTGGAACTTTTGGTTACTTCTGAGTTCTATTTATAATGTGACCCACACGTTTAAAGTCACGTGAAAGGCCTGAATGTTTGGGTCTGCAAATCTGCAAATGCACAAGTCTGCAACAAATTCAGCTGCTTTAAATTGTTCAGACGAATCAGTGGATTAACAGTCTTTTTACACACATTTATGAATAACTTTTGATATTGAAAAATGATATTGATATACTTTGCTGAGATTCCGTACACATACAAGTAAAGTGAAACAGTGCTGGGGCAAACCAACTGCATGATAAGGGACACATCGCAGTCCTCATTGAGTTACATAGGACTGATAATCTCTGGAATGCTAGAGAGGTTACAATAAATTACAAGACCTCTATACAGTTCAAGGGGTTTAAGACCTCAAAAATCAATGGTGATTTTACTTATTTGCATTTGTTCCCAATAGCGCAGTTGGTTTGCTCTAGAATTGCTCTATACCTTCCATGCTGCCCATATCTGTGTAGTTTTATTGCAATTATATTTTAAAGCTCTTCTTCCTTCAGATGAGAAAGCCGGTCTGGACAGATAGCAATGAGGGACAATCTTGTCTCTGTCTATATAATGAAAACCCTACCCCACCGACAAAGGGAAGCAGTATTTTCCTTATGCTCACACAATAATGTCCCTCATTTCGATCCATCCGGATCGGCTTTCTCATCTGCAGGAAGAACAGTGATGTCAGCAAACGGGGCGGGAGGGGATACTTTAATGAGCTGAATTACAATAAAACTACAGGGACATGGACAGAGTGGAATGTAAAGAGCATTATTAAAGAGTATAAAGAATAATCTGATATTTATTTATAGAGTGCCATTGAGTGCCATTACTATCTCTAAGGCTACTATCTTACTAAGGCTGAAATTCATCAAGTTGTGGGTAAAGCAATGAATATGCTTAGCTTCACCAGTTTATTGATGTTATCAATCATTATTTCCTTGCCTTGAGTATGCGAGACAGGGAACTGCAATGGGATTATTCACTAAGACGTGATAAAGAGATGATAAAGTGGAGATGACTTCTCCAGTAATATCACTTATCCATTTCCTATGTCATTCTATGGAGCCAATTCACTAACATTTCTTTTGGAGTTTGGGAGATCTTAGTGCATAGGATCCATAGAATAACATAGTAACTGGAGAAGTTATATCACTGGATTAGTCATCTCCGCTTTATCACATCTTAACGCATAACCCACAGTGAAGCACGGCATAAATGGGACAATTCCACCAACACACACACACAAATGCATATAGTGCATGTGTTAGTCCTTATTAACTACAATGGGATCCTACAGCTTGGAACTGGCACATCTATCTAAACATAACTTATTGATAAATAAGAGATAGCCAGAGTTGATCTAGCCATTGCTGAATAGGTGAACAGTTAATAAACACGGAAATCTTCTAATTATCTAATTACCATTCATGGCTTGATGAATTTCATACCAACTTGCAAGCTATTTATGATCCTTTTTAAATGAGTGTTTAACCCCTTGGGAGCTACAGAGGTATCCAATGCACCGTGCAAAATCTTTTTTTTAGTATGCAAGGGGTTAATAAAAGAAAATTGCCAACTTTTAGTTCCATTTAAAAGAGTATAGTACTCACTTTATGTTTGCCCTAAGGTAAATACTGCATCACGCAGGCTGCCATTTCTTGATCATCTTTGGTTGGTTGCTTACAAACCCACTGAATGATCAGCTGTCGCTTGTCAGCAGGGGACGCAAGAGCTTACATTTCATCAACACAACCTGTCAGGTCTCAAAAACGATTTTGCGCTATGTCAGAAGAAAGAAGCAATATATACTTTACCTTGTAAATCAGCTCACACTGTGTCCTGACAAAGAAACAAGTCTGCAAAGATACAGTTGCCATTCATTTAGACAGCATGTCACAGCTTTTGCTCCAAACTGTAAACTGTATTTCTGCAGTCTCTTCATGTTGTCAGAATACAACATGAGCTGAATTAAAAGTTAAACGAATACATTATCCACATTACCCGATACTTTCTTGTCAGTGTGCATCCCAGACTTGGGCTCGTTTACTCCTTGCGCCTAGAGAGATACAGCTGCAACCCAAAGACAAGGGCCACTAAAGGTGGAAAGATACATCTGGGGGAGATGCAGTAAGGTAAAGGTAAAGATAAAGGTGTGATAATTTCTCCAGTGTGATATACTGTCCAACTCCTCTGCTATTTTATAGAGCCTGTGCACTACGATCTGTCAAGCTGGAGAGATCTTAGTACATATGTTTCTACAAAATAACAAAGAAATTAGAGATTTTTCTCTCACTGGAAAAGTTATCTCCTGGTTTTCAGCTATTTATCACACCTTCATGCAAACCCACCCTGCAGTTGTGTATACATTATACATGTTCCTGACATCTTGGTGCTGGACTGTCTGTGACTGGAAGCAGACTTATTTGAATATAAAAATATCTCCTCGATAATGGTACATGGGGCAAAAAAAAGGTGACCAAACAGCACCTGGGGCGCACCATCAACAAGAATTATTGAGAATTATTAATTCTCAATGAGTGCTCATCACACCCTGGTTTTATGTAGCAGTTCCCCTTATGAGGAGCAGTATCCCAGGAATGTGCCTTTGCTCTTCGTGTGCCTGGAGTGATAACATTTCCCTTCACTGATGGGATCCATTAAAGGTTGAAACAAACATCTGGGAGTTATGCACTAAGGCAGGGGCATCCACGTTTTTTCAATTGTGGGCCACATGATCAGAAAGCTATAATATAATATATAAATGGATTTTTTTTTATTTATTGATCAAGTCAGTGACAATACAGATATTTAACAGATATCTATTCTTGAAATGTACAATACAGGAAAGCAGGGGTTTAGGTCTTATTGGCCTACTAGCTCATGTGTGCTAGTTAACTAGATAAAAAAAAAAAGGTTTTTAACCCTTTGAGTGCCAGAGGGGTACGCAACACATTGCAGAGGGTTAAAAATATTCAACTGGTCTCACCTTAGGGTCAGGCGGGCTGCATGTCGCCCAATGGACGCATGTCGGATGCCCATGCACTAAGGTGTGATAAAATGGAGATGATGTCTCCACTGTTCTAAATTCTCCAAGTCCTATGTTATTCTATGGAGCCTATGCTCGAAGATCTCTCAAGTTAGAGATAGAATATAGCACTTGGAACATGTAGAACAGTGGAGAAGTCAAGTGATTGTAATGTCTAAAAACAACTATATCGCAGAGTCTTCTTTAGATTATAAGAAACATATTGCGCTATTTAAAAACACTTTTGTGTTATTCTAAAGATATGAAATATATAAGGATCTCCCGTCCGCCCCTTTCTGGCCGCCTCCCACTAAATGGCTAGTTGTGTTGTGCGACTCAACAGATGCAATGAGGGACAAACTTCAAGGAAAATCTTGCCCCTCTTGATGAAGGAGGACAGGATTTCCCTTTGCTTACTGAAGTTTGTCCTTCACCGAGTCCGGACCAGAGAGAGCTGCTGAGTGACATAGGCAGAAGGGCCGAGTGGGGGGATCCTTCTACAGTTCATATCTTTAGAACTACACAAAACTAAGTGTTTTTAAATAGTGTAATGTGTTTCTTATAATCTAAAGACGACGCGCTGATCTAGTTGTTTTTAGTCATTACAATCCCTTTAATCACCTCCTTATAACACATTATCACACCTCTCTCCTGGAGTTTTACTGATCTCCTGTGCAGAGAAATCTTTGCCTAACATTCGGGTGCTGGACTGTCTGTGGGCAGACAAGACTAATAAAAATATGGGAATTTATATGTTGTAATAGGATAGTGAGTGAAAAATGTGACTGAGCAGAGCTGGAGGGTGAACCATATTTAGGAATAAATTATTACATTTTATTTGATCTCGGTGTGCTGTTGTCAGCCCCTACTTAGTTAAAACCCTTTAAAGGGATAGTAATGTTTCATAATAAAAGCAGCTCTAATTAATCATCACAGTATTTGAACTTTGGAGAATGTTATTTCAATTCTGTCAGAGTCATAGTTCAAGAGTAATTCAATGACAAAGTATCCCCCCCACCCCTTTTACTGATGTAACACTGCTCAGCCAGAGCAGAAGGGAGGTGCCCAGGTAGATTGCAGAGAGGGACAATCTTCAATTAAGATAATGGAAAAACCTGAAAAACTTGTCAAGGGGGGCAGGGCTTTCATTGTTCTCATAGGAAGAAGATTGTCCCCTGCTGTTATCTGTCTGGTCTATGGACTGCATTCCACATCTGAGAAGAGATGGCTTACACTAGGTAAAAGGGGCGGGAGGGGAAATGTTGCTTGTGTATATCTCTCAAACCATAAACCATAACATTCTTCATATTTTTTTGTGCTCCCCTCTGGTCCTTATAGGGTTAAACTATGATCAGTCTGAATGAATTTCAGGACGATAAGTGCAGATTGTCTAACACAAAATCATTACAAAAAAACATAATAATTTATAAATTCAGGTTTCTGAAAGCAAAAATGTTCTTTAAAGGGATAATAATGTTTCACAATAAAAGCAGCTCCAATTAATCTTCATAGTATTTAGGCCATAGAGAGAGTTATTTACTGTCAAAGTTGTAGTTCAAGAGTAATTGAATGATAAAGTATCCCCTCCCTCCCCTTTTACTAATGTAACACTGCTCACCTCAGAGCAGCAAGACTATCCGGATGGATCACAGAGAGGGACAATCTTCACTGAGCACAAGGAAAAAACTGTCAATGTGGGCAGGGTTTTCCTTATTCTCACAGTAAGAAGATTGTCCCTTGCTGCTACCCGTATGGTCCCAGGACCTGATTACACATCTGAGGGGAGATGGCTTACACTAGGTAAAAGTGGCAGGAGTGGGATAATTTATTATTCAATTACTCCTGAACTACAATTCTGACAGTATTGAAATAACACTCTCCATGGCCCAAATACTATGAAGATTAATTAGAGTTGCTGTTTTTGTTAAACATTACTATCTCTTTAACCAATTCAAAACAACTAGGTTGATGTACTAAGAGACTTGGAGCAACTCTGGGTCAAACCAACTGATACATAAACAAAGAAAATCCAAACAGATTTAAATATATGTCCTAGCATTTCAAATGGCCAAAGAGGGACACTTGTGTTTTAGGTGTGTTGCTGGGGGTGTGGCTGACCTAATGACACCTCTTTGTGTAACTTGAATAAATGACTTAGAGAAAAACTGAATTGTTTTATTTACACTTACTAATTTATAAATATATATACTGAAGCTTAACCCCTTAAGGACCAGACAGACCAGAGTTTTTAGAAGACCAGGGTCATTATATTTGCAGAGTCGGCACATGTGAGGGATCACATGTACCAGCTCTCTGAAAGAGAGGGTGAAACTGACTGCTTCGGGCATGGTCACAGTGCCCGCATGCACGCTTTGAAGAAAAAACAAAAACATGATGTGCCAGTCACAACTTGAGGTGCATTAAGGACTGGTGATGGTCCTGGTACATCCACAGACTTTAAGGGGTTAAACAAACATTAATGTGCATTTTATTGCTGTGGATCAATGCGATTCTCCTAGATACACACCACACAGTCTGATCTCCTAAAGAGAGGGACACCACGGTGGGAAAGAGGGACAACGGGATTTGGGTCTCAAAGAGGGACAGTTTGGGAGTTATGTTTAACCCCTTAAGGACGGCTGCGGACCACAGATGATTTTTTTTCATTGGCATCCGCTTCCAGAAATCCATGACAGTCCTGGCACGTCATGGGTCCTTAACGCAAATCCACCCACGACGTGCCAGGACTGTCAAGGGTTGTTAAAGGGTTAAACTGGGATGTTAACCACGTGAATGCTAGGGAGGTGTCCAACACATGTGTTTGGGACCTCTCTAGCATTCAAGGGGTTAAAAGACTTTAATGGGAATTCTAACATCTTATGTGTCCCCAATGGTGCAATTGGTTTGCTCCAGGATTGCTCCAGTTCTTCTCAGTACATGAGCCTCAATGGGTTGCATACCCCTCACTCAGAGTGTGTCTTATAGTTTTATCATCCCACCAACATGGATGAACATAAATGATGACCAAGTGAACACTACAGGCGTACTTGTCTTTTAAATGGGTGCACCAGACCTCTGACGGTTTAGCATAAGGAAAAAGCAGACAGGGAAAACAAAATGATTTGCCTCTAATTAGGCAAGACAAATTGATTTTCATTGTTTCTTTTACAGCACAGTACAAACATTACTCGTATAAATACACTTCAGCCTATATTATATAGATTATGTGAGTTCACGCATGCCATGTGCATTTACATACATATAAAATTCAACCCATTTCCTTCATACGGGTCTTCAGAATGATTATTAATCCCTTTCCTGATACAGAAACCTGCTGAGTAGTAATTAAGCTCTTCCCTGAAGTAAGCTGTTACAGAATATATAATTTACAGTAACTGCACAAATAACCATTCCATGAAGTTGAGGGAGAGACCAGAGGCAATGTTCTGGGGAGATATAGCGAGGGAATTGAGCTGTATGTGTAAACAGACACAGTTAAATGTGGGTGTACATTTTTTAAGAGCTGGCTGACCAGACTTTACCTTTAAAGAAACAGTAAACCCACCTAACATCAGCTAACTAAAATATTAGATAAGTATCCCTGACTATCATAAACTTGCTAAAGGAGCTTGGGGGATAATATATAGTGAGGCACATGACCCATACTGTGGTGATAACTCTTTGAATGCCAGAGGGGTACACAATGCATTGTGAAGCTGGCACTCGAAAAGTTAAGACTAAGGAGAAGTAGCTTCCACTTGCATTCCATATGGGCCCTGGGACTAAAGTCTCAAGCTCCCATACAGCCAGTGCACTTGTATAGAGCTGAAATATCGCTTTGGTTTCCACTTTATTTCCTATGAAGACTTTGTCAGAAATGTGAATGTTGAATTTCAGCTGTATACTACCGGAAATTGTTATGAACTAAATGGTCTTTATTCTCATTGTGGAACCAAATAATACTAATTATAAAGGTTTCTTATTTCCCTTTAAATATGCCCTTGATAATTGTTCAGTGAGATGTTATGGTCATCAAGAAAATCCCAGAATGTGTGTTAGGGGCACCTTGACCAAAATGGATTGAAGTAAGGGAAGCTTACCCTCAGCAGACAAAGCAGGATCGGAATGGAACTAAAACCAGGACCAGAAATAAGATGGCTTAACTATACATGGGCGCTTGAGTAGAGACCAAACAACTTATCAATTTTTATTGATGGAATATTAAATTATATATACACAAAACACTTAACATCATAGTCTTTATTAAGACCAAAAGGGTATTTAGTTCTTAATGAGAAAATCCAGAATACTTCATGGTTTGAAACTTTGTTCTCATGGTCTCCACTTCTTACACCCAAAGTTACCCACTCCAATACCTCTAACTTCTAACTATTTTGCTGCTTAGTTGTGAAGTTTTATGTATGTGCCTTTTTGGGAGTTTTGAGTTTGAAATGGAATGGAGTAATATTCAGAAAATTTGAGAACTGAAGCCACTAAACATATTTCTCATATCGTTGGACAAACTGAGATTACCCCTTGAATGCTTGAAGAGGTCCTGATTCCCCAATGCACTGCTTCATAATTTGTTGGAGATGTATGTAGAAATTGAGTAGTTACAAGCCCCTTTCAATCATTGGCGTTTTAGGAATTTTTTATTCGTCCCCTATGGTGCAGTTGGCTTGCCCCAGAATTGCTTCAATTCTTCTTAGCACATCAGATGAAATGTGTTTTCTTGTGTTAGGAGCGTAACTTCCACCACAGGAATGATGTATTTGTATTTTAATCTTTTTTTGTATTCAACAAGTTTTCATAACTTCTAAAACATGCAATGACATTTATTTTAATGGTGCATGCCCTATTTTATACCATATTTAAAGGGGAACATTCCCACTTCGCTCCCAGAAGCCCCAGCGAGCGCGTTCTCGCTTCACCTCGGAGCTGTATTGTTAGGTTGCAACCTCCGTAGCATCTCAAACTGAGCTGGATATAACGTTAGCCCAAAACAATACAGCTCCGAGGTGAAGCGAGAACGCGCTCGCTGGGGCTTCTGGGAGCGAAGTGGGAAGTCCTGCTGCTCCGTGCCGCACATACAGGGTGCCGCAGTATGCGGAAGTGGCACTTTTTAAACATAAATATCTCGGCTCACAGGTCAGTAAATTTAAAACAAAACCCAGCACTGGTATTGCATTAGGACTTATAACCAGCGCTCCAATTTTTTTTTCATGTGAATGTTCCCCTTTAAGTAGGAAAATCTGTGCTCTAAACTCTAATGTTTTTCAATGTAACAAAATATTTTTGATTACCAAGCTTAAAAAAATGCACGTTATTCCAAATTATTGTACTACTTAAAACAAAGAAAATGTTGGTTTAACATTCCCAGGATCTGCACCTATCTCTAAAAGATAATTGTGAAAGGTAACACTTCTATCACATAAACTGTGACAAAATTTTGTAAATCATACTTTATAATGATTGGACATATATCAGTGTTTGTAACTGGATTGTAACAGGTCATAACCAAAGGGGTTGTCAAACTTTGGATGTCCAGCTACTGGAGACTACAGTGGTTGGTTGGGGATGATAAGAGTTGCAGCGTTTAACAGACAGAGGTCCAAAGATTGACTATCTTCATTAGGGATGGGCGAAACTGTCCACCTCAAACTGAAATCGGGAAAAATGGCACTTTCCACTTGGCAAAAAATTTCCTGCAAAAAGTGCAGATTTTCTGCTTTTTTCGCCCATTGAAATCAATGGGAACATAGAAATTACACACAACACATTACAAATTATATTTTATTTCCCAAAGGCATTGTATAAAAGGGGCAGGAGGGTGCCTGTGTTGGTGGGGTGTGGGGAAAGAATCAGTTGAACAGGGAATGTTTTTGGGGGGTTGTTTACTGGGATTGGGGGCACTTAATAAAAAAGAAAGCCTAAATAAACTAAAAGAAAATAAAAACAATAAGACATGGTAAAAAGGGGTATGTGAAGGGTGTCTGTGTTGGTGAATGAATGAATTATTTGAACAGGGAATTTGTTTTGGGGGGCTTTCTTGACTGCTATTGGGGGACAGTTAATAAAAAAAGAAAATCAATAAAATAAGACATTTGTATTTAAAGTGACAGAGACAGGAACCCCCTGACATAAGCTGCCACTGGGGTTGACTGATACTTGACATGATAGAGTATTTTCTAGAGGATGATTTGTTTGATTTGTTGTTAGAGGCCTTTGTAGGACTTAGACTTATTAGAGGCCCAAGCCCTGAAGAAACATTGATCTGTAGGACTTAAGCTTGTTTGGGACAAGCCCTAAGGAAACATTGATTTTTAGGACTTAAGCTAGTTTGGCACAAGCCATAAGGAAACATTGATTTGTAGGACTTAAGCTAGTTTGGCACAAGCCCTAAGGAAACATTTATTTGTAGGACTTAGGCTTGTTAATAACAAACCTCCCAAATATTGTTTATTTTTTTGTAGGACTAGTTTTTTGTTTGTTTTTTTTCTCAAAACACAATCCCTAATAAAATAAAAATGCCCTACTGGACTAATGCCAGCAGGTCATGTTGGCCAGTGGCCACTGTCACATGTCCTCCTGAGTTGCAAATGCTGTTCATACTGCTGCTGCTGAATTGTTTAAGCAGCAGGATGATTAGGCAGCTGAAAGGGAATTGGATCAACAATAGCAGTAACATGGAAGATGGATGATGAAGGTTCCACTTGCCATGACTGGCTACAGTGATGAGCCTGAGGCAGTAGCAGAAGAATAAGTAGCTCCCAGTATATGTGGAGAAAAGAACAAGCTGACCATTAAATCTTGTCCACCTGCCCCTCCTCCAAAATCATCATGGGTTTGTTGTTATTAGAATATATATTTTTCCCTTGAGAACAGAAACTGTGGCTTCCATCAGTAACTGCAATGTGCACAGTGTGTGTGTGTGTGTGTGTGTGTGTGTGTTAAATAACATCTGGGGCACAACTGTATCCAAACACCATGACACCCGAAACCAAGTACTTCCGCTCTCACTGTACCCCTTGTCCAGACCCCTCTAAGGACACATAACAACTTGCTGACAGTTTAATAGTAATGATGAACCCTCCCTGCCAGAATCCTAGCATATTCTGTGGGATGGAATCTCCTCAGATGCCACCTGATAACCTGGTATCGATTATCCTCCACCACACTGGCATGTGTGGTCAGTGCACCACATAGTGTGCAATGGGTAGAGATGAACTGCCATATCCTAACATTAACAGAGTGGCTATCATTTGGCGGGGGAGGTAACGATGAATGAGGTGGGTTGGCAGGAAATGTACTTGTTACCCTAGAGGAAGAAGTTGATGTTGATAGCGAGCTAGTTGTTTTGCTCATCATGGAACTTCCAGTGTCTGTCTGGGTTTCTTTATTCTTCCTCCTCTTTGATCTCCACCTTTATGGAGAGTCAGGGGGTAACAGCGGTGCTAGATTTCTGTAACGGGTGTTTGGCTTTAACACGTTTGAAGTAAATGTCATGGTGTCTGTGTTTCATGTGTGTTATCTGGGCAGTTGTGCCAAGGTGTGTTTCCTCCTTTCCCCTTCTCACTAACTTGTCACAAATTTTGCACTGTACCACTGTTGATGATAACTACACTGTGCCTGCCAGAAGAGAATAATAGTCCCACACCCATGACTTCTGGGGGGAGGGATAGGCAACAGGTGGAGAAGAATGGCCTCTTTCTTCTTGTCCTCCACAATCCCCTTCACTTTCTGTGGCAGCAGATAATGTGGCTGCTGTTGCTGCTACTGCCTCAGATTTAGCACTGCAACTAGGATCAGGAGGAGTATTGCTACTGCTGGCAAGTGGATCCTGTCCTTGTCCTGCATTACTTGTTGACCCCATTCCCACTGTGTTCAGTGGTCTGTGGCACACTAGCCTGCTCCTCAGCACCCTGCTGCCCTTTCATCTCAGCAGAAGAAGTTAGAGCAGTTGCAATTTCCGCTAATTTCAAAAGCTGACTGCTATTTATTGGTGGTGTTGATACCCATCATCATCCCTGTCTCCCATTCCTTCTCAGTTTCTGATAAAAAGGCCATCAATGTCTCTTCCACCCAGCTTCTCCAAAACCACCAACACCACTAGTCCCTACGTGCTGCTGCTCTATTCCAAACATCTCACTGCTGCTTGGAGGAGGTGACGAGCAATGTGACAGAGGGTCCCCTGCTGTCACATATGGCATCATTTTCTCCTCCTTCCCACTGAGTACTACAAGAAACACTAGCAGCAGGCAAAGTATTGGTGGCAGCAGGTTTAGCACTGGCAGAAGGTTCAACACAAGTGGCAGCACATCTGACAGCAGGTACAACACTAGTGGCTGTAGGTACAGCAATGGTGGCACTGGCAGCAGGGGCAGCAAGTCTTGCAGCATGCACAGGCAGCTGACCTGTCCTGCTCTCCCATTCCCTTTTCTCTGTCCCTTCCCATTAAATTCCCCAAGATCTCTTGGGGTGATTTAGGGGGACTGGACAGCATTGGTACAGTACTGGCCCCTTCCTCCTCAGACTCAGTGGACACATAATGGTCCTTCCAGCTCCTCCACTCATTTTTTACCCTGCTGATAGTGATAGGAGTCACTATAAGCCTCTCCTGCCTCACTTTTTTAAAATATCACAAGAGAACAACACAGCCCGTCTATCTCACTCTGTAGCTGCTTCTATTGTGTCTGCCTTCAGTGAAAACATCACATTTTTATAGTGGAAGTGCAAAAACAACGTAAATCAATGGGCGGAAACGTTCTAGCCATTGAAAAAATGGCAAAACATTTTGGCCAATGGGAGAAAAATGCGAAAATTTTAACCACTAGCTTTAAAGTGGATTTTCCAGCGAAAAAGTGGATAACAACGTGGTTGTCGCAAAATTTCCCGCCGGCGACAACTTTCTCCCACCCCTAATCTTCATCTTAAAGTCTTGGATGGTAGCTGGGGTGCAAATAGATTCTACTGGACCCTGAGGATGCCAGCACTTTCTATGATATGAGGCAAGTGTGTCTAACAAGCAGCAACACAAACATTATTTGAAGTTCAGGAGCAAGTTTGATTCATGAGCAGACAAAGACCCAATATGCAATAAAACTTCCTCAGAAGGTCTTTGTAAGATAGAGAAAGACAAAGAAGCAGTGTATTGCTCATTCACGCACATGCTGTTTGTCAGCCTTTTTAGTGGAAGAGGGGTGTTCAACAAAATCATCTGCAATGAGTTAGACCTCTGGTGCTCAATGGGTTAATGAAGACAAGGGAAGGGGCTCACCAATTCTATTATTTTCTTACTGGCTGTCAGCACCTATGAGTGATGATGTAAGGGATCACCAGACAAGAGAGAAAACAAATCTGTTTGTAAAAGGTCACAGGAATGCTTGGAGCTAATGGGGCCCCTTGGATGTTGGCCCCCATATCAACAGCACCTTCTGTTACTCATGTATTTACATATTTGAATGCTAGGAAGTTATCCAAACATTGGAAACCTCCCTAGCATGAAGGGTTACACATATGTAAGGTTTCCCAGATTTTAAATAGTTTTGAGCTATTCATAAAATATAAAATGCAGTAACAAGCTTAGAGCAGCAGTTTATTGCTTCATTTATATATCCTATTACTAGGTAGTGTTATGTATGCAGACTGCCTGATCCAGACACCCACTCGCAAAACACAACCTGCATGTGAATCACTTGCTGCAGCAGAATTTGCCCTCCAAATCACAGACTAAGGACAATGTGGGTCATCCATAAAAGTGATATGACTTCAAACTATGGTATCCATTTCTCTATGATGATGGCTATTGTATTAGATTTTGCAATGCTGTACAAAGGGATAACAAACAATAAAAAGAGTAAAATTGTTGACAATTATTGTAACAAACACAAACAAGAGGTAGTGAAATCCAAGCTAGAAGTTATCTGTCTGTCTGCATATAGGAATTTAGAGCCATCGCCAACATGCTGGAAATGTTTCTAGCAGCTAAAGCTAATGGCTGTTGGGGACTACAAGTCATGGGGATGATGGGAGTCATAGAGCCGTATGTTCAAAAGAAATATTTTTTGCACTATAGGGGAGAACATTTCCATTGATTTGAATGGGGATTTTAACCCCTTTTATGCTAGAGAAGTCTCCACTGCAAAGCAATGTGTTGGAGACCTCTCTAGCATTCATGAGGTTAAAATCCCTATTTAAATAAATGGGATTTTTTGGAATGTTTTATTCTCTCCTATAGTGCAAATGGTTTGCCCTAGAACTCCTCTACTTTTCCTTTGAACATACAACCCATAGTCTTCAACACTGGGAGATACACTTTGGCATATACTCTAAGGATTAGTATGCCAGGGATCATTAGCATTAGATGTTGGTGTAAAGTACTCTTATATGATGTAATTGTATTCCTACAGTGATATTAATAACCAGGCTAATGTGCAACTACTCAACAGTAGTGTACTTCAAACCTCTCTACAACAGTCTAATATTAAGCTTCACCCTTTCAGTCTTACATGATTTTTTGCATTAGGCAGCTATGGAGATGTGTGAAATACACTGTAATGCTGGTATGGAACAATATTAACAGGCAAAGATGGGGACACCCCAGTAGGCAAGATGCTAGAGAACAGAGAAGAGAGTGTTGCTGGCTACTATGGACTACCCCTAAAACCTCTGCTGTACTAATTCTGTAAACAAGTGAAGGCCAAGGAATAGATCACTGACTGAGAAGGCACTGATAGTCAAATTTTGACAGATCTGGAGCCATAAATAGTCTGACAGCCACATGAGTCAAACACCGATTGGTGGAATAGGAACCAACTAAAATCTGAAAGCTGAACTCTAACCGAACTGGAACAATGGATTGGCTGATCACCGAAGGAGTTGAACACCAACAGCACTGGAGGGATGAACTGATAGGAATTGAAGAGAGATGGACTCCGACTGTGTAAGAGTAAGAGATGCAGATGGTCAGACAAGCCAGGTCAGCAACTGGAGAGTAGAAAAGGTACAGAATCGTCATGCTGAAAAATCGTCAAACAAGAGAGCTGAGTCAACAGTGGAGAATCAGCAATGGAAGTGAGGTATGGAAGATGCAAGCGAGAGAGTAGTTGGTAAAAAGACTAAGGTCAGTAATGAGGAATCACAGCAAAAGTAAGGTTAACAGGAACACAGAATAGGACTGAGACTGAATTCGAACACACACTAGAACCCTATGCTTGCGCCCCAATACTGGGAAGCTGGGGCTTATTAAAGGCACAGGAATAAACATAAACCTGGACATGGAGTGAAGATCCGGCAAGCCTTAAGGAACTACATAAACCCAGACATGGAGTAGGCAAGAAACACCACTCAACAAGGAACAAAATGAGACAAACACATATATATATATGAAGTATATAGAGCTTTGAAACCATACGAAATTTGAAAAATGGCAAAATTTACTTCAATATGCTAGGGCTATAGCAAAATCTATGCCAGTCTCAGGGAGGCTAATTTGTTCTGGTGAGCTCTGACAGAATAGCAAGCTATTGGACCATAGTGCACTTGGAGAATAATCCCATTAGCATAGACACAATTTTTCAATATGCAAATAAGCCATTGGTTAAGGAGAGACAAAAACATCTGTTATATATATATATATATATATATATATATATATATATATATATATATATGACAAAGGCATGGAGATTCCTGTGCATTTGAGAAGTAATACATGATAAGATGTCACAGACAGCTTAGCGGATTCCATGAGTTGGATTCAGTCAAATTCACCACAATATTGCAAAACAGGACCCTTATCAAACCTAATTGCATGCCCTTCTCAGAAAGCCAGAAGTTTTCTAACCCTTGTCGCTGACCTAATAGTTTAAAGGGTTAGGCCCTTTTCACCATGCATGAGCATTTGTATTTGTTTCTGCTTATCATATCATCTTTTTACACTTTTTTTTGTGCAGAGTCCAATATGAATTCTTGATTTTCTATTTTTGTCCTAGATGGCTCAATTGTTAACCCTTTCAGTGCTGGAGGCTCGGGCCATTTCCTGTACCCTGCAGGCCAGACACTTTTTCAGCGTTTTTGCTATCCTTCCATTTTGGTTTGATTTACTCTGGGGATTTTTAGTTACATATGGAAAACTATATACTGTTTTTTTCAGAACAAACTGAGCTTTCTCGTGGTACCTTACATGAAGAGAATTTTACATCGTGCAAAAAGCTATGATGTCATAATGACAAAAAAAGTGAAAATGTACTCATTTTGCTAAAATCACATACTATGTATCAAAAACATTTACCTCCATTGAAAAAGTTTCAATTATTTGAAAAAGCCCCGAGTCCCCCGAGTAAAAAAAATACCAAATATTTATAGTTTTACCTACTTCCATGGCTAGCGCAGAGCCCTAATCACCAGCAGCACAAAATGACATTTTCAACTTTATAAACTAATATGCGTATTCTACGTTTTTTGTGGTAAAACTACCCTAAAACAGTGGAATAGCTATATAAGACTATATATTTCTGAAAAGTAGACAACCTGCCGCATCTAATGAGGGGTAACTTGCCTTCTTACCCCAAGCTTGTTGTGCCCAAATGCTTCCAGAAGGTGGCACTAAAGGAAAAAAATGGCATTTTCTTACATTTCTGCCCCTTCACATGTACTGAAATCTGTGAAAACCATGGAATTTCCAACTGTATTCATTAGCTAGTGCTCTTAGGAGAAAAACGACACCTCATTGGTATGAGTTCACCTACGTTAGGGGGCGCTACAAGTGCAAAACTACACCTACTACAACCTCTAAATTTTCTAACATTTTCTCAAACATTACTTGTCTGTACAAAAATGGTTATAACAACTACAGAAGTGAAGAAAAGCTACACAAACCATACCATTTTGGAAAGAAGACAACCTGTCACATCTAATGAGGGTAATTGCCTTCTTACCCCAAGCCTGTTGTGCCCAAATGCTTCCAGAAGGTGGCACTAAAGGAAAAAAAATGGCATTTTCTTACATTTCTGTCCCTCCATCTGTACGAAAATCAGTGAAAACCATGGAATTTCAATGGTATTCATTAGCTAGTGCTCTTATAAGAAAAATAACACCTCATTGGTATGAGTTGTGCTACAAGTGCAAAAATACACCTACTACAACCTCTAAATTTTCTAACATTTTCTCAAACATTACTTGTCTGTACAAAAATGGTTATAACAACTACAGAAGTGAAGAAAAGCTACACAAACCATACCATTTTGGAAAGAAGACAACCTGTTGCATCTAATGAGTGGATTTCCTTCTTACCCCAAGCCTGTTGTGCCAAAATGCTCCCAGAAGGTGTCACTAAAGGAAAAAAATGGCATTTTCTTACATTTCTGCCCCTTCATCTGTACGGAAATCTGTGAAAACCATGGGATTTCCAACTGTATTCATTAGCTAGTGCTCTTAGGAGAAAAACGACACCTCATTGGTATGAGTTTACCTACCTTAGGGGGCGATACAAGCGCAAAACTACACCTACTACAACCTCTAAATTTTCTAACATTTTCTCAAACATTACTTGTCTGTACAAAAATGGTTATAACAACTACAGAAGTGAAGAAAAGCTACATAAACCATACCATTTTGGAAAGAAGACAACCTGTCGCATCTAATGAGTGGTGAATTGCCTTCTTACCCCAGGCCTCTTGTGCCCAAATGCTTCCAGAATGTGGCACTATAGTAAAAAAATGTCATTTTCTTATATTTCTGCCTCTTCATCTGTAATGAAATCTGTGAAAATCATGGCATTTCCAACTGTATTCATTAGCTAGTGCTCTTAGGAAAAAATGACACCCCATTGGAATGAGTCGACCTACCTTAGGGGTGCCAGAAGCACATAACTACACCTACCTGTTTGCTTTCTCGAAAATGGCTGCTTGCACTAAAATGTTTATAACTGTTAGAGACATGAAGGAAAGGTATAAAAGGTATACCATTTTGGAAAGTAGACATTCTCCCGCATCAAATGAGTGGTCACTTGCCTTTCTAACCCCTGGGCTGAAGTGCACAAATATTTCCAAAATGTGTCGCTATGGGAATAAATTCATTTTTTTTACATTTCCACCACTTCAAAGATACTAAAATCTTTGAAAACCATAGCATTTACTGCTGTATTCAGTATCTGATACCAACATGAGAAAAATGGTAGCCCATTCGTGTGCGTTAACATACAATATGTGGCTCCTGGGAACAGGTACGTAAACCTGACACTTTTGTTTTTGAAATTATCTGCTTGCACTAACATGGTTATAGCCATAATAGATATGCAGGAAAGGTAGAGAAACAATGCCATTTTGGAAAGAAAACAACCTGCCACATCTAATGAGGGGTCACTTGCCTTCTTACCCAAAGGCTAGTGTGCACAAATGGCGCTAATGAAAAAAAAGGTATTTTCTTACATTTCTGCCCCTTCAAATGTATGGAACTCTGTGAAAACCATGGAATTTTCAACTGCATTCATTAGCTAGTGCTCTTAGGAGTCAAATGACACCCCATTGGTATGAGTTGACCTACCTTAGTTGGTGCTAGAAGTAGAAAACTACACCTACTATAACCTCTGATGTTTCTAACATTTTCTCAAACCTGACTTGCCTGTACGAATATGTCTATAACACCCTCAGAAGTGAAGAAAAGGTAGATAAACTATACCATTTTGGAAAGAAGACAACCTGCTGCATCTAATGAGGGTCACTTGCCTTCTTACCCTAATACTGGTGTGCATAAATGTTTCCAGAAGGAGGCGATATAGGAAAAAAAATGAATATTTTTACATTTCTGCCCCTTCAAATGTATGGAGCTCTGTGAAAACCGTGGAATTTTCAACTGCATTCGTTAGCTAGTGCATTAAGGAGTCAAAAGACACCCCACTGGTATGATTTGACCTACCTTAGGAGGTGATAGAAGTGCAAAATGACACCTACCACAACCTCTGATTTTTCTAATATTTTCTCAAATAATACTTGCCTGTAAAAAAATTGTTATAGCAACTACAGAAGTGAAGGAAAGGTACAGAAACCATGGCATTTTGGAAAGAAGATAACCTGCCGCATCTAATCAGGTGTCACTTGCCTTTCTACCCCTAAGTTAGAGTGCACAATTATTTCCAGAATATGGTGCTACAGAAAAAAAAATGTTTTTCTTACAAATCAGTCACTTCAAAGATACGGAAATGGTTCAACACCATGGGATTTCCTAGGAGGGCCTCCTGCCAGCCTACAAAATATGGTACCCTACTCCTGTGGGTTGACATACCATATTGGGTGCCAGGAGCGTGGCTACCGGTGGAACAAGGATGGGAAAGCAAACAGTGTATGTGTGATTCTATTGCTACCAGTGGTCAGTCAGTGTAAGTGAGGACTTGTGTCTGCCAGTGAAACCAGGTCAGGGAAAGGAGGAGGGGTCAGGCTATATAAGTGGGTATATCTACCAGTGGGCAGTGAACAAGTGCGGCGGTGGTGATAGTGGGGATTTGTGGTTACCAGTGTGCACTGTAAGTTCCCTCACACACTGTTTGATTCCCAGCCTGAATCCAGTGAGTACTGGCACTTAGGTCTACCAGAAGGCAATGGAATCAGGCTGGGGGGGTGACTGGAGGAATGGTACTGCCAGTAGGCTGTGGTACTAGGCTGGTGGGTAGGGTATGTGGTGGGGGGGGATTTGAGGCATTTTGTGTGCATGCCACAGGGGTGTCCAAGGCATTGCAATGCACTGGACACCCTGTTGTACACAAAGAGTTAATTTTTTTAATCTATTTTTTTTTATTCATACCTCATTGGGGGGCATCAGTACCACTTCTCATGCCCCCCAACGACGTCTGAATAAAAAATAATGGGAAAAAAATGTGTGTGTGCCACAGGGGGTCCAGCACATTGCAAACCACTTGTGTTGGACCCACCTGTAACACATACAGGTTTTTTGGTGTTTTTCCCCCAAAAATATATTTTTGTGTAGACCTCATTGGAGGGCATTAGAACTCATGCCCCACAATGATATCTGAATAAAAAATAATGAGGGAAAAAAAAGAAAAATCCTTTGTCCGCCACAGGGGTGTACAATGCATTCCAAAGCTATGCATTGAACCCCCTGGGGCACACAGAGGGTTATTTTTTTTTCCTTTTATTATTTGTTATTCATACCTTGTTGGGGGATCAGGTCTACTTCTGATGACCCCCCCAACAAGGGCAGAATAAAAAATAAATAAATGTGTGTGCCACAGGGGGGTCCAACGCATTGCAAAGCACTGCGTTGGACACCCCTGTGGGGCACACATTGTTTTCCTTTTTTTTTTTTTTTTTTACACCTTGTTGGGGGGTTTCAGGACCCCTGATGCCCCCAATGAGATCTAAATAAAGTAAAAATAAAGAAAAAAAATTATTTATTTATTCATAGCTTGTTGGGGGACATCAGGGCCCCCCAACAAGCTTTGAATAAAAAGAAATCCAAAGCAAAGTCCTGTGTGTGCCAAAGGAGGGGGGTCTGCATTGGACCATCCCCCCTGTGGCACACACAGGGTTAATTTTTCTATTTTTTTTTATAGACCTCATTGGGGGTCATCAGGATCTCTCCTGACCCCCCAAATGAGGTCTTTGTTAAAAAAATCCTCCAACACAATTGACCCTGTGAGTGCCAAAGGGGTCTCCAGTGCATTGCAAAGCAATCGCTGGACGTCCCCGCGGCACTCATAGGGTTAATTTTTTTATTTGTATTTTTTTTTTTTTATTGCAAACCTCATGGGGGGACATCAGGACACCTTCTGATGTCCCCCCAATTATTGATCTCCCAGCCGATTGTGCTCTCCTGCCTTTCACTCCTACCACCTGGCACTCTAGGGGTTAATGCACCAGCTGTAGAATGTGTTCATACCGCAAGGTCTAGTCCCGGCAAGGTCAGCTCTGCCTTTCATCCCTCTGAGGCATATAAAATGAGTCCAGGACATACTTAAAATGGGAAACAATTGTATTCTTCCTGGCAAAATAGTCACAAAAAAATAAATAATAAGGTTAGCCTATGGAGAGTTTCCATGTGTGTACTGGCCTTAATGATAGTTTTACTGTCAAGATACTTTATTCATGCCAAATGAATGGGGATATTGCAGAGATTTTAACAGGAAAATAAACATGAGAACTGTGTCAATGTAGGGAGGAGTAATGCTAACAGGAAGCAGGGATGTAAGTAATGTACTATGCTGACAAATCAGGAAATATCTTCATATAGATACTGAAATATGTGTTATGTCAGTTTCGGCGATGAGCTCACCAATAAGAAGAGATCTCAGCTCTCACATCAGTCTACAAAGTGGTCTTGGTATCAATTAAAATGAACCTGGACTTCACTACAATTAGTTACTTACAAAACACAAGAAACTTCCTACATGTTGAACTAATCATGTGTTTGTAATATAAATAGGTCATGCAATATTAGCCTTTATTTGCTTACGGTACAGTCTGGCACTTTATGCTAATTTGTTTAAGCGCTGGAATAATATTACCACACTGTACTATGAATGCATCTAGCAGGTCCCACACACGCTTGGCCTCAAACATAGCTAATTATCATACTGCACAAGGGATTAGCTTAAGGTGCCACACTACACCACATAAACATAAAGGTTCATTTCTCAAAAACTAATTTATGGAAAAATGACTATAAATTTGACAGTTCCACTTTAATGGTTTTATATTGTTGAGTAGAAACAGAAACTGGTTATCAATATCCCCTTATCCACAAGTCACAAATGATGACTGACTTTCTCACCCAAGATTAAATATTAAAAATCAAGAAATAAATTAAACTTTTGAGCAGAGTTTTGGGGAAAACGTAGGTATATATTTGTAAATTACTTTAACTTAGAATATTTCCAGTAATCTTAGAGTTAAAGATTTGCACCCCACCTACTGTGGGATACGAAAATGTGTAATATAAATGTAATCTATATCAAGAAGAAGGCTGGTACATAACCACATTTTTCCATCAGTGCCAACCACACACTTAGGAGGTAGTCTAATCTCCTCCAATCTGCTTTCCCACAACATTCATGAAGGTGTAAGTTTTGGCAGGAGTGGCCGGGGTGGGGGGTGACAATCCAGGAAAAAACTCTGCAAGGAGTTGGCCATCCCTTCTATTCTCCCTCTGTCCCATGTATGTTGACTCTCTGATTACTGTACTACAACTACTTTGCCCTTCTTCCTATTTACCATTTCTCAGTGGGCATGACAGTGAGTGTCTGGCCATCCAGCAGTTGCAGTGGTGTTACCTTTATGAGTGCTACATGTTTAACCCTTTCAGTGCCAGAGAAGTAGGCAACACAATGCAATGATTTGCCTACCTTTCTGGTGCTCAGAGAGTTAAGCACAATGTCAGGAAGAGCCAAACAATTTATTCAGTTGAAAACATTAAGTATAGACTCAGAAAGATCAATTGAAGATTGCTTCCCTTAACCCATTAAGGACCACACGGACCAGGACTGGGGCTCTCTGGGGGACCAGTGCACATTTTTTTTTTTTTTAAGGAAGTCATCTGTTATCACAGCGTGGTCTGCAGCAATTGCAAACTTCCTTGACGTGCCAGGACCATCATCGGTCCTTACCACTTGGACAGCCATGATGGTCCTGAGACTTCATAGGGCATTAAGGGGTTAAAGCCTCCCTCTTCCCTAATTTGCAGTGACTCTCTCTCTTTCTCTGTGGTCACAGCAGTAAAATAGAATCCAAAAACCAAGGACACAAAAAATAAATAATCATAATTTCTACATTATCTACAACAATCTACAAAAAACAGTGCACATAAACAGATACACAAAATCTCTGATACAGGGGCAACACTGTGCTTCTTTTGCTAGTAGCAAAGAAGCAGTCACATTAAAGGAATAACCACCTCAATGTGGGGATAAAAGGAGCTGTGCCTCTGTAATAAATATAAATGCCCCAGAGTAATAGTAATGTTTAAAATGTATGTATACATATATATATATATATATATATATATATATATATATATATATATATATATATATATAACAGGATTTATCCTCCTGAGTAAATCAAGGGTACTCCCACTGCTAAGAGGTATCCTTTTCTAAAGTTATTGCACCTTAAACATTTTTTTTTTAGGTGCAGTATCTCAATGGCCTGAAATGTTACACCATCCAATGGAAAGCTCTTGTTAATTGACCATAAACCTCCATAGAACAGTGTAACAACAGCGTCACTGGGAAATTTCAGGCCATTGAAATACTGCAGCTAATAAAATCAAGCCTGAACTGTCATAACTTTTCAATAAAACACTTCTCAGCAGTAAGAGTGCCCTTGTTTTACTCACAAAGATAAACCCTACAAGATATATTTTTCTGCATATTAAGTGTTACTGTCCCTTTAAATAAGAACAAGAACGATACAGCCATAAAACATCTGTGGAAAGTAATGAAACATAGAATCCAGTGGGGCTTTTATGCTCTTGAATGCTAGAAATAAAACATTGTAGACTTACTGAATCACTAGAACAGGCTTATATACAGTATCTGTCCCAATTTTTAATGTGTACTTGTCATTTTATGTTTAGTAACTTTAAAGATACATAAACATTACCTATATGTTGAACTTACCTTTTGCTTGTAATAGAAAAAAGGTTTTGAGAAATTAACCTTTATTGGTGACACAGTGTATTAGTTTCTGTTCAATAGCATAGTGACTGATACATTAAAACAAGACTAATTAGCATACTGTGCAGGTGATTAGCTTAACCATTTGAGTGCCAGAGAGGTATCCAAGGAATTACGTTGTATTGCGTTGTATACCTCTCTGACATTCAAAGGGTTAAAATGTTACACTGTGCCACAAAAACAATGGTTAATTCCTTGAAAGCACTATACACACTAGTAGTAGAGTATATAATTAACCCTTTGAGTACCAGAGGGGTACGCAACGCATTGCAAAACAATGCATTGCGTTCCCCTCTGGCACTCAAAGTGTTAAAGAGAAAAATATCAACACTTAAATTCCATTTGATCCTGTTTTTATATAAAACATATTTTAATTACAGAAAGAATATTATTCAAATGTTGTGCTTCTAAGTGTCCTATCATTCTGATAAATCATATGCTACATTTATTTAATTTATTAAATGGCTATTAAGGCATTACTTTTGACAGCATAGAATAAAGTCTTTGTAATTTGCAATATTTGCATTAATGTACAGAATCCATTTTTCTTATTTTCATTACTGTTCCACCTCTGGCACACATTGTTTTAATTATTCATTTTTTACATTCTGTAATGAAATGTAAGTCAAACCATATTACAGCTTTATTATAATAGGGCACATTTTATGTCGAAATTAAAAGGAGAAAGGTTTATGATACAGAAATATTATAACATTACAATTATGTATTTCTGTTTGGACAGAAAGAATAACAATACGCAGTGGTTGTCTGAGACAGAGATCAAGCAATGCTATTTTGACTGGAGAAGAAAGACAAATGAGAAAACCCCCTGGGGACCCATCATAGAGTAGTTAAGAGCCCTGAAGGCAAACCCCCTTTTGTTTCCTATGATCTGGGTCCCTCTGTAATATGTAGGTTACACAAAGAGACATGGTCGCTGCCTCATCACCATTAGTAAGGTAAGGTGACACTGCTTTTCTAATCATGAGCTGTGCTTTTTCTTTCAGTGCAAAAACTAGCACTGAATTACAAGAGCAGTAATTCCACTATTTAAACATATAAATACAACAAAACCCTGTTCTAATGCTATGTCTCAGAAAATCCCCATTTATCTTTTTTTTGTTGGTGCCCTCTAGGTACTACTAGGTGTTAAAATTGTGGTTTCCTCTTCATGCATGTCCATACATGGTTCTTATCTTCTGTATACTTCATACCATACCATCTCCTTTTATAGGTACTCTCCTCTACTCCAACAGTTTGTATATAGCTCATGTACATATCAGCCATAAACATAGATATACCGGTAGACCTTAGTAGTGTGTGATTCTTAAGGTGATTTACTAAGATGAACCAGAGTAATGCTGGAGTAAGCTATACCTTAGGGGACTAATAAACAAAATAAATCCGTCATATTAAAAGTACTTGGACCAAACCTATTTTATTATAATAGTGTAAAATGTTTTTGTATAGATCTACCAAATCCTTCTTGATTTCAAATGGCAATCAGATTTCTCCTTGGATCAACAAGCTCTAACTAAATATTAATCCCAATACTAACATACATAGCCCTCTATGTTCTGCTCTTTTAAAAAATAAAAATATGCAAGAGATACCTCCACCCCACAGGAAAAACAATTGGCAAGAAAGCTGACCTAAGGCTTATGCCACTGCAGAGTCAGCTCAAACAAATACCCAGCACAGGGATTTACTCTACCAATCATGTTAGAGCAGTTGCTGTTTTTAAAGCCAATTAACCTTAGCCAAGTAAAATTCCTGTAATGTACATTGTCCATCAAAATGATAAAACGAATTCCTTTGTGTAAGTAGAGGGAGACAGCATTGACAGTCCTTGATTCTGTCTGTGATAATGGCCCAAGTAAAATCATTCTTACAAGCAGTGAGGGGGAAAAGCAGAGTGGTGTGTTAACACAGGAATCTAGCAGTTCCAGTAACTGATCACAATTCTAACATTAAATTGAGTCTCTTGGAATCTGTTTGATATAACACAGATGTAGCCAACCCTTTTCACTCTAGTCAATGGGGACTACAACTCACATCATTCCCAATCAGCCACTGATGACAGCAGAAGTCCCTAGCAGAAGAAGTGCCAAAGGTTGCATACCTTTTGTCTACCAGTGATCAAGCAAAATTCTTGGTATAGTTGTCCAGATAATACATAACTAACTGTTACACTACTCTGTGGTAAATGGTTACCAAAATGCTTATATCTGTTTGTACTGAAAATGCATTTTCACTTCTTCGCTTTCTATTATAAGTATTACGGTCACATTAATTAATATATTTTTTCATTGTTGTGTTTTGAATTGATCTGTCACTAAGAACAGAGAAGAGCAGCTGGTAAAAGTGGGAGAACAAATACTGAATAGTGATGAGTGATTTTGTCACTGAAGAGTGTCTGAATAAATTCATAGATCTGTTCAACATTTTCACACTTACTTAAAGACAAATCACATTCACATAAAGTAATGGCAATATTCTCAAACAAAATGCACATCCACCACTTTGGTAACCCAGATTGTTCCATATCTAATGCTAAACATGCTCTGATATATATACTAGCGAATAGTACACGGTGTTGCCATGTGATTATGCACATTGCGCACGTCAGGTACTTGGTTGAATGCTGCAGTGGTGAATCTCAGTGCAGTGATTTTCACTCATGTGGAAATCACTGCCCCTGATTTGCTGCCTGAGGCCAACATCCACCCCCATGCCGCAGACAGTGAACCAGAAACCACTTAGATTTTTATACATATAGACTAGCAACAAAAACACATTGTTTCCCATGCAGGGAAAGGTAGGGGAAAGTGAGGAAGGTAAGATGGAATGAGAGAAGACAGAGGGCCTTGGTCCCACATATTTTCTACCTTTCCCTAGTTCTTCCCCAACTATCTCTTTGTCACCATTGTTCCCACAGCTGTCATCTTGATCTGGTCTTTCACCAACCCCCAGTTACACATATTACTATGAGAGATATAGATGTGTATGAGGATATGTGGGGCTCAGTAGTATGTGTCATAGTAATGTGTGTGGTGGTAGTATGCTCTCCTGTTTATTTCCTGTGTCAGTGGTGAACAATGTTGAAATGAACTGAGCACTTCTAAGTAAGTGGCAGTGATGTTGTATCTTGGGATAATATGTTGTTTGGTCATAATGGAGATGCAGTGCAGAAAACACACACACACCTTACCTGTAAGGTAACATCAGCTAACATGAAGGGGTAAAAAGGAGGATGGGTGAAAAGGAGGGCACTCCAGATTAACATGTTAGTGAGAATTTGATTCTGCGAGGAGGGGAAATGCTGCAAACTGAAGCATAATTGGGATGTGGGTAAGAACATTGGGTGGAGGTGTATTTAACCCTTTGAGCGGTAGTGAATGCTAGTGTGAAGTGTAATCACATGTGTGTGTTATTTGGGCCTTTGTTTTTTGACAGTGGTGATGTTGGGTAAAGTGAAATGATGATGTGCTTAGAAGAGGATGAACAGAATAAATTCTTACAATGTACCTCCCACTGGTAGTGATGGTTTGTGGAGCCTGCTTAGCAATAATGTGAGCTTAGCATTGTGGAAAGGGAGAATGCGGGGAAGTAAGCATGCAGGGCTGTGAGGGAGCAGTCATATAGAGGTCTGTGTGGCAAAGTGGTGTGTGTGAGGGGTAAGGGCGAAGAGAGGAGGGCATGGTGGCTCCACTCTTCACCCTTGCTTCCCTGTCTGCCCTTTTCTCCACTGTACAGGTGAGAGGGCAGGTGATGAGATGAAGGTGAGGGCAGGTGATGAGGCAAAGAGATTGCTCCCTGCCTCCTCCTAAGCCCTCAGGCAATCAGCATATACATTATGCCCTCAGCCACATCCTGTTGGATGCACAAAGGGGAGTTTTGCATAACTTCAACTTTGTGACGCCCCAGGGCGTAGCTGACAGTGAACCAGAAACACCAAGAATTTTATAGATATAAGATAAGTACAACATTGGTCAAACCTTTCCCGTATCATTTTAGGCACTGAGACAGCCAAATGCATTCTTGGTCCACTGGCTAACGCAAAGCTTTTATTATTTTCAAATAATTGTTATGATAGCACTGGCTAAAGTCCTTATTGCCGAACAAGAGTTGGATGATTATGCACTATGTTGTTACTGGGCAACATTTGTTCCTTGAACTGTTGGTATACAACTTCTGTCACCCTCAATGGACCACGGAGAACTTAAGATCTCTTAAGATCACCAGTGGACAGCTCTGAAGCTGAGGCATTCTTTATAACCCAGGTACAAGTTCTTTGCATTTAATGATTTCCAAATTGTGTTGCTAAATGGCCAGTCCAAGTCTAAGGAATGGTATACAACTCTGGGATGTATCTCTGGAAGTTTGGAGCACATTGTTACATTTTATAACTGTGCATGGTGAATGGGGTATCAACGCATCAATAAGAGGAATCCATAAGATCCTCACAACTAGGAAACCTAAAAAACATTCACCCAAAAAGTGAAAAGTGAGGAAAAATCACAGTTTTTGCCATCTGCAGTAATTATTGTCAAAAGTGCTGCATTTTCACTAATAGTGAATGCATTCATGGCTTTCCAAAAAATAGAAGTGCTCCAATTCCTTGAATGGCTGTATTAGGGCCTTATGCTCTAAAGAATGGTGAGCAATTTTTGTGGTAAACCAACTGCACAGAATGGGACAAATACCTCCCCCCCCATCTATTTAAATGGGGCTTTTAACCACTTAAATCATAGCAAGGTCATCAATGCATTGCAAAACAGTACAATGGAGACCTAACTAGCATTCAAGAGGGTAAAAAGCCAAATTTAAATAATTTTAGGAATGTTTATGTGTCTCCTGTGATATTCCAGAATTGTTCCTCTTTTCACCTGTTCATAAGGCCTTTTGTGTTTACACAAGCTTTATTATTATATACCATAGTTTTCCATTCTTTTTTTGCTCAGGGTACTGCTAACACATAGGGGGAGATGCACACAGGTATGAAAAAGGGGTGATAATTCTCCACTGATCTAAACTCTCCTAGTCCTATGTTATTCTATGGAGCCAATGCATAAAGATATCTCTAACTTGAGAGATTTTAGTGAATAGGCTCCCCAGAATAAATAGGACTTGGAGAGTTTAGCACACTGGGAAAGTAATCTCCACTTTATCACCTTCCCTTTAACCAGGGACACATAGGGAATAGGCATATTTCTGGAATGCATTGCAATCAAGGCAGCCCTGCAGTATGTATTTTTCATATGTGTACCCGGTTAAAGGAGATGTCTGGTCACCCTACTCCATAGTTTCAGATTTTGGGGGCACACCTAACATTTTATAGGCGTGCCCCCTATTTATAAAGGCGTAAGACAGGGAATAAATAATACATATGTAGTTAATTTTGGGTTTCACAATCAGAATAACAAATAAAAGCATATAGGCAGTATGTAAAAAAAAAAGTGGAGGCGTTCTGGCACAAACCAATTGCACTTTAGGGGAGAAATAAAATCCCCCAAATTCCCATTGATTTAAAAGGGAATTTTTAACCCCTTGAATGCTAGAGAGGTGGGAGACCTCTCTAGAAAACGGGGGGGGGGGGGTTAAAATCCCCATTTAAATAAACAGGATTTTTTGTTCTCTCCTATGGTGCTAATTGTTCGCTCTAAAACTCTTCCACTTTGATTTTGAACATACTGGCCTTAGGGCATAAAAATGTCCATAAATATATATTTGAACTTCAAAATTCACATTTTTGTCAAAGGCTTTATAGAAATGAAGGGGCACCCTAACTGAATGTCTATGGCACATGAAAAGCCATGGCACCCTAGTTGTGACCCATTGAAGGTCTATCTGAAATAGACTACATTAAAAGGTTATTAAAGTTGTTACTTTAATTATAATATCCCAAATCGAAACTTGAAATTCTCTGGGCCCTCATTCTTTTCCTCCAAGGCAGGCACTTGAGTAATGAGGGGAATGTAGTCCTTAGACCTTGCAATACTCATTCAACCATTCTCTTGGTAATCATTACCAAGGCTTCTTCACAGCCCTGTAAGGCTTGTGTTTTTATTATGTAATCACAACAGCTGATAACAGTTCACTAATGAACTAAGATTTTATATCCCAGCATATCTCAGTTTAACTTTTGAGTCAAACAATTTTTGACAAATACTAGAGGCACTTCTTTCCCTTAATTTCCATATCTGGAAAGATGTTCTCTTTAACAACTTGGAGGCTGCAAACAGGGATAACTGTTGATGGCATATTTATTTAACCCCTTAACGACCGACAATGTTCCAGGTCCAACACTCCACACACACACAGAAACACATTATTACAGCTGCTCTGTGACTGTTCAAGTTGTATGTAGCCGGGAACATGTGTCTGGTTTGTTTATGTCTATAATAATACTGCACCATGTAAGCACTGTTTATGCACATGTCAACCCAATGTACATTTATATGCATAACTGTCATCCCACTATACATGTCTATTTCCACTCTAGTGTACATATATAAACATTGCATGTGTGTATTACAGTTTATACAGTCATCTACCCGTGTTCATTGATACAGAACAGCTTTCCGCTGTTCCAGAACCACGTGCCATTATACTCTGTTTTGCCCATATATCCTGATAGTGACACAAAGTCAGTATGTTGATCAGTGAAAAGGAAGTGTCACCAACCAGTAGTACCTCCTCCCAGCTCTTTGGCTTTGAGGGAAAAGAGCTGGTTACAACAGGGATAGGCAATTTAACCCTTTCAGCGCCACTGGAGTAAGCAACGCATTGCTTTGCAATGTGTTTCATACCACTCTGGGACTCAAAGGGTTAAAGGAGCACTATTTTAAAATTCAATGCTATAGATTTAAATACATCATAAATCATGCTACCATATATAAAACGTCACTATCTGTTCTCTGAAGCTAAAAATATAATTATTATATTTGCTCCAAGGGAGAACAGGGATCAGCAAGTTTCGACTCCCTCACATGATCCACTTCTGGTGAGTCATGGATATTACCATGATACAGCTATTACAGCTTACTTTTTATTTTATTCATATTTTTTTCAATCTATACTCTTTTATTTTCATTTAATAACTGCTATATTTTCATTTTTATATGGATGGCCCAGATAACATCCCACAAACACACACCTCCATATACATCCATACACAACTATGAACACACAGAGATATTGGCAACACTAGCCATGTTTCTCCTACTCTCAACTTCACATAAAAGGATGAAAAAAAATAATAGGCAACACCGTCCAACACTGCTAGTTAAATAAACAATCAAAATCCAGCATTCACATTTTTTTTGTCAAAGACATTATAGAAAAGGATGTGCACCCTGGTTGAGAACCACTGGGTTATTGCATACATACCTCCCAAGTGTCCCTTTTTTAGACCCAAATCCCTATGTCCCTGTTTTTAGGAGATTAGAGTGTATAGTGTGTATATAAATACCATAAAATCTTGAGTATAATAGGCACAATTTTGCACCGCTTTACCTTATGTGAAGTGGAGGGTGCGTATTATACACGCGTTGGATCTATGGATCTATAGGCATTAGTTCTATGGTATTGCCCTGTGAGGACCTTGCGGTCCTCTCAAGACATTACCATTAGCTACAGAGAAGAGGTCATGCTGGAAGCGGGTGGCAGGTGCAAGCATTCAGCTCGCTGGGACCCTGTCAGTCTGGCGAAACTGGACAGCAGTGGGGACAGGAGGCTATGGGTAAGCGAGGAGGGAGGGAATCAGTGTGGAATTTTTTTTTTTTTTGGTGACAGGGGAAAACAAGGGTGCGTATTATACACAGGCCTTCTTGTTTTTCATTAAAATCTTTGGTATAATGTACCCCTGCGTATTGTACACAGGTGTATATTATACCTGAGATTTTACAGTATATCACATTGCTCCACAGCAATAAAACTCACATTAATGTTTGTTTATACATCAGTATATGTGTTATAAATTAGTCTGTGTAAATAAAACACTTTGTCTTGTTATAAATCATTCATAAGGTTACACAAGTAGGTATCAATAGGTCATGAAACAGCCTAAAACTTATCGATAATGCCCCACCACCACCAGCCACCCCCACAGCAACACCCCCTCTTTGGCAATTTGAAATTTTGGGTATGTTGCATTTCACACCTTAGTGCATCTGCCATGGTTTAAAAATGAACCCCCCAAAAAACAGAACCAGCTCCGAACAGTGACAATATACATGTACTATTGAGAAGATAAAGTCTACTCATATATGTGTTTTCATTTTCAAAGTGTAGAACTATTTTAAAAAAGTGATATTAATATTTTAAAATGTGTTTTTTTTTATCTCTCTTTCAAGATTTAACTCTTTCAATTGCTTCACAGTGCATTGGACAACCATTTGTCATACAAAGGGTTAATCTGCATCAAAATCCAAAACTGAGTATGACTGTGATTCCTCACCTGTATTAGGTGAGAAAAATGTATAAGATGCACATTCCCTACCTTACCGTTTCTTCTCCCATCCATTCCAATACCCAAACCCAATGAAAGATACATACACACACACCCTGCCTCATGGGGGAACTTATTAACTTTCACCACACTTTAAATAACATTTTTAAAAAATGACACAGAAATTTGGTGGGAAAATGGAGGGAGGCCTTGGTTTATTTAAGACCTGTTTCACTATTTAAACCCTTGAACCTTCCCACATTACATGGAGCTCCTGAGCCATGGAGTCCTGGCATGGGAACGGCATTACCCGCACCACCAGCCAAGGCAGCTACCTAGGTGGGAAGGCCTTTCACTAGACGTTCTTAGTACAACCTCCTTCATTCCCTGGTGGCTCTCCACTTCATGCACTTGGTGTTGTGTCTTGGAAAAACCTATCCCCCTCCAGGATACACCAGCAACATAACCGGTGACTTGAATTTGCCTGAACTTTAGGCATGCCACATGGGTACAATGCCAAGGAGAGCCACATTACTTGAACCTTCAGTAGTCTAATCCTGCAGGGGCGGATCTTTTGACCTATCCACGACTGCCTTCTTAGTATCAGTTGTCCTACTTGCAGTAAAAGTGAGCTTGATTTGAAATATACAGGGTATAGGGCTTAAAAAAGAACTTTCACCTTCTATAAAGTCGCCCTCCAATAATTAAGCATATGGCGACTAGCTTCATAATAGTTCTAATAGCTGTCAGAAGTACCCGATTTTTTAAGTAATCCTTAATCTTTGGAGACTGACGGCCAGGTTACTGCCATCTGCGAGCCTGCGCTGTCAGTCCTTTCGAGTGCCTTTCGGCACAGTGCAATGCCTCCTAGAGGAGACCAGGACTGACAGCGCAGGCGCGCAGACGTCTCTAAGACAAGATGTCTGCGCTGATGCCTGGCTTCCGGTCTCTGAAGATTAAGGATTACTTCAGAATCAGGTACTTCTGACTGCTAATAGAACTATTATGAAGCTAGTCACCATATGCTTAATTATTGGAGGGCGACTTTATAGAAGATGAAAGTTCCGCTTTAATGCAGAGAGCTAAATATGAACAATTCTGCAGTAAACCAGCTGCACCACAAGGTGAAATTAAATGGGGCTTTTTAAACATGTGCGTGATAGAGAGGTCTCCAAAGCATTGCTAGTATTCAAGCCGTGAAAATCCCCATTTAAATAAACGTAAAATTTGGGGATTTTTTATTTAACCCCTTAAGGACTGGCCACGCACGTACTTTGCAGGTCCTTAAGGACCACGGAGCATTTTTTTTTCTTTCTGTGGGATCCGATTCCGGAATCCCCGAATAGCATGCAGCCGCACGGGGAGCCCGGAATTCCATGGCGGTCCAGGACCACCATGGGTCCTTAAGGTGTTAAATCAATGTAATTTTATTAATGTTTATTTGTCCCCTATACCACGCTTGGTTTGCTCCAGAATTTAATCTAGTTTAGTTAATATGGCCCTTGGTATTTAGATGCCAAGATCAAATATATGCCAAAGAAGTAATTACCAATACTAGATCATTAATATATGTGAAAAATACATGTGTGTGCCTCTGGATGTAGATTTTAGATTTTCTCTCATCATTAATGTTACATTTTTCAAATGTAATTTAAGTTGTATGAATTATATGTTTTCTGCCCTAAATGGCTTAGCTAAAGGGTGAAACAGATGTTTCTTAATGTCATATTTAACAATATTGTACATTTTAATGTATTTAGTATATTTGAAAGTATTCCATGTAATTAACTGACATGACATACTAATCAGCCATAATGTAAAACTAACAGACATTCTGTTATCATTTACAGTAAGTAAGTTCTTCATTGGAGCGCTGTACAAAGTGTGCTTGCAAACCAGGCACACTTCATAGACTAAAAAAGAAAAATGGCTCACTGCGCTAACTACTATATAAATAAATATATGTGTGAGTGAAATTCTAATTGATAGTGTATAAATACAGAAGAAGAATGAAGTCTGCTGCAAGAGTATGGGGGTTCTCAAGACCACCCAAAAACATTGGGCCTAAACCCAATATACACACAAATAACCAAGAAACCTGTGCTCCTCCATCCTAAATATATAGTACCCAGTGTCAAGCATTTTTAATATTTAGTGCCCTGTGTCAAGCATTTTTAATACTGTATACATAAAAATGAGGTTTTAGTCCCCAAATATTTGTTCAAAAAAGTGGGTTAAGCTTACCACCACATCACGGTACCTCACAGTGGCAAGTACCTACTCTAATTTTCCTAATCAACCTATCTAAATAAAAACAAATTGAAATAAACTCTATGGCAATGCACATATATTTCTTGTTGTACAAATCTTTATTTCTATAAACTAGTGTATGCAATTAAAACCTGTATCTGGCAAGACATTTAAAAAGGAGAAGAGTGTGTGCCAGGCACACTTTGTAGACTGTTCCAATGAAGTATTTATTTTTAGATATCGCTATTTTGGCTCTGCTGAAGAGCCGCCATTGGGTCGCCCAACTTGAATCTCCTTCTGTCAGCTTTACAGCTGACTTCTGTGAAAGGGGAGGGAGGGGGGAAGTTTATAATTGTATATCTCTCAAAGTATACAAGTTTGAGAGACTAGACTAACATCAATTAATTTTTTTTTAATATCTACAATATAACACTTGGATAAAAACAGCCATTACAATTCCTTTAATGACAAATGCCATGCAAGAACCATCACACAATTCCATTCTTTGATGTCCTCACTGTAATCATGGAGGGGACGTTGTAACTGACTGCTCCAGGTCCTAAAGCAGTCAGTTCTAGCCATTCCCTGGTGGCTCCTCACATGTGTTCGCTGATTCAGTGATCACACATGCAAATGGAGCCACGTGACAAAAACAATGTCAGTAAACGTTGCCTTTGTCACTGTTTTCTGCCACTCTCCTCCTCATTGTGTTCATGAGGCAGAGTGATGCAGAGAACATGCCTTCCATTGCTTCAAATGGCCAGAAGGGGTCCCTTTTGTTTTAGGTGGTGCTGTTGGGGGCAGGACTTGCAGGTTGAGCATTTAACATATGCTTAGTTGACACCTATTGACACCCCTTTGTGTAATCAAATAAACAATTTAGAGTAAGACCAAAGTTTAGCCAAATAAACTATTTAGAGTAAGACCAAATTTTATTTACACAGACTAATTTATAAACATATAATGAAGTTTAAACAAACAATGCACATTTTATTGCTGAGGAACAATGTGATACACTTATATTTGCACAACACTGTCTGATCTCCTAAAAAGAGAGTATCCATCATAGAAATAAGGGACACAGGGATTTTAATCTCAGAGGGCAGTACCCTCCTAAAAATGGACATTTGGAAGGTATGAACAAAACTTCATACCTATTATCACAGGAAAACCTATAAAATGTTATATTATCAATTTCTCTTCAATTTTCTCTTTTTTTATATTATTTTTCGAAGTAAATGATGGGATATATATATATATATATATATATATATATATATACACACAATATCCTCAAAATAAAGCCCTACTTATTTTTAAAAAAACAGTATATCATTTGTGTGGGTATACTGAACGAATAAGAGGGAACATATGGTTGAACAAAGACGTACTAAAAAGGTCAAAATTGTTCTTGTCTCATCACCAAGGGGTTAAACATGTAAATAACTACAGACTGTTGTTTAATTACTTGGCTGCAACAGTTCAAGCGTTAAAGGGACAAAAAGAGCAGGTAATGCTGATGTTGCATATTTAAAGACACCAAGGGCATTTGAACAAACACACACACAGCTCAAGAATTCCTTTAATTAGAGTTCATGCAGTATTGACTTTAATTGTAATCCATTTATCTTCATGATTGCACTGAATAACACCTTGAGGCTGATGTACACAGGCGAAGTGGTGTAATTTGGGACAAACCAACTGCACCATAAGGCACAACTACAAATTCAAACTGATTTCATTTGGCTTTTTAACTTCTTGAATACTAGAGGTCTACAATGCATTGTGCTGGAAATCTCTAGCATTCAGGGGGTTAAAATTCCCATTTAATTAAGGGGAATATGAGACTTTTTATGTGTCCCCTATGATACAGTTAATTTGATCCATAATTACTCCTGTTTTTCGTAGTACATCATCACCACTAAAATGTAAGCAAAGTCTGAAGTCATCATGAAAACCATCATAGAGAAGGGCCAATGTAGGATATCACAGAATCTATAACTCATGGTGGGTGGTAGTAATTAATTAACAAACTCAGTGTGGCTAAGATTTTGTTCTACACATGGAAATAGAGTAGACATTTTCTGTTTATTAAAAAAGTGGGTAATAATATTCATGCACACATCAGCAGTTTGATAGGGATAGGTTAAAATGTCATGTGACTAGCAACAGATAGAAAACTACCTGTTTTGCCTCCAGGTGGAATTCTCACAGAGAGGCAATTTCTTGCAATGCTTTCCCTCTATGACTTTAGGTGAGTGAATGTGTGTGCGCTCATGTGCAGTTGAGTTGATGTGCTGATGACCTGTGTGTGCTTGTGAGTATGCATGCCAGCAGGTTAAATGGGCTTTATCTTGTGGCATAAGAATCTGGTATTTTTGCTGACATTCTCCTTTCCACAGAAATGTCCATGAATTCCTGTTTTGCAGAAATTCCCACAGGAAGGAACTGAACTTTTTGACCATCTATACTTCTAGAAAAATGGAAGGCTGACCCAGCATCCGTGTACCAATACTCACCTGTACTCTCCATTCATGCAAAGCAATGCATTGGAGACCTCTCTAGCATTTAAGGAGTTAAAAAGCTCTTTTCAGCTGCATTGGAATTTAGGAATTTCCCTTTGTCCTATGATGCAGTTGGTTTACTCTAGAATAAGTCCAGTTTGATTATATAAATATGGGCCATTGCTCCCATAAACTGAAGTCAATACTTGAGTGTAATATAATAAATCATGACTCATTTGACCTTTACATTGGAAACAGGATGGATTCAACCTATACACACAAATAAGTACCACACCTTTTTAAATCATTTCATATATTAGAGGTGCACAACTGTTATTCTGAAGCAGGATGGGCAAATAAATATGTTGAACTACCAAGGCAATTCCCATTTCTACTGACATCTTGAAGAAGCAAAGTAACCCAAGTGAATGTGTGCATGCCCATGCAAACTCAATTGTATGTGTGCTAGCACATATATGCATGTGTGTGTAGGCATGTTAAGCCCACAGAAATCAATGTATTTACAGGAGAACTAACACCATCCTAATAATAACCTGCATGTAATGGCGTCTTTGTGCCTTTAAGTGATAACGTCTTGAATCAGTCCTGGATATCATGTACATGGAGGTACATATGACACAGATACTTCAGGATGTCAAACTCTACGTCCTACACATTGTTTCATCATGTGTTGCGCACACCTCTAGTGCTTAAAGGGTTAGTAATGTCCGACTTAAATAACATGTAATATTGTAGATATTAAAAAATAAATTAACTGATGAAAGTCCCGTCTCTCAAACATTTATTGTTTGAGAGATATAAGGTTTTAAAGTTCCCCCCTTCCTCCCCTTTCACAGAATCCGCCTCTAGCTGACAGAAGGAGATCCTGGTCCCAGGACTGGCAGGCAGCTCTTTAGCAGAGCCAAAATATCACCATCTAAAAAGAAATACTTAATTGGAAAGGTCTATAAAGTGTGCTTGCAAACCAGTCGCACGACTCAAATCTCCTTCTGTCAGCTAGACAGCTGAAGTCAGTGAAAGGGGATGGAGGGGGGACTTTAAAACCTTAGAGTGAGAAAAAAAAATTATTTGATCCCCCGCTGATTTTGTACCTTTGCCCACTGACAAAGAAATGATCAGTCTATAATTTTAATGATAGGTTTATTTGAACAGTGAGAGACAGAATAACAACCACAAAATCCTGAAAAACACATTTCAAAAAAGTTATAAATTGATTAGCATTTTACTGAGTGAAATAAGTATTTGACCCCTTTGCAAAACATGACTTAGTGCTTGGTAGCAAAACCCTTGTTGGCAATCACAGAGGTCAGACATTTCTTGTAGTTGGCCACCAGGTTTGCACACATCTCAGGAGGGATTTTGTCCCACTTCACCGCATCAAAGGGACAATGGACGAAGCCATGTACTGATAAATCTTGGGTGAGAACCTCCTTCCCTCAGCCAGGGCATTGAAAATGGGTTATGGATGGGTATTCCAGCATGACGATGACCCAAAACACACGGCCAAGGCAACAAAGGAGTGGCACAAGAAGAAGCACATTAAGGTCCTGGAATGGTCTAGCCAGTCTCCAGACCTTAATCCCATAGAAAATGTGTGGAGGGAGCTGAAGGTTCAAGTTTAGTGTTGAGCGAGCACCCCGATGCTCGGGTGTTCGGGTGCTCTGACCGAGCACCCCCGGAGGCTCGAGTGCTCGGCCGAGCACCCGAGCCCCATTGAATTCAGTGGGAGGACTCGAGCATTACACCAGGCACCCCCTGCTCTGATGAGGGGAGGGTGCCTGGTCAATGCCCCCTTTCATCTCCACAATGCCCCTCTTCCACAATGTCCCCCTTCCACAATGTCCCCCTTCATCTCCACAATGTCCCCCTTCATCTCCACAATGTCCCCCTTCATCTCCACAATGCCCCCCTTCATCTCAACAATGCCCCTCTTCCACAATGTCCCCCTTCATCTCCACAATGTCCCCCTTCATCTCAACAATGCCCCCCTTCATCTCAACAATGCCCCTCTTCCACAATGTCCCCCTTCCACAATGTCCCCCTTCCACAATGTCCCCATTCATCTCCACAATGTCCCCCTTCATCTCCACAATGCCCCCCTTCATCTCAACAATGTCCCCCTTCCACAATGTCCCCCTTCCACAATGTCCCCCTTCCACAATGTCCCCCTTCATCTCCACAATGCCCCCTTCCATCTCCACATGTCCCCTACCTCCAGTCCCTGGTGGTCCAGCGGAGCGTCTGTAAGATCTGTGCCTCCTTCGGCACAGATCCCTGCCACCCGAACATGGCGGGCGAGCACATGGCGGTACTCGTACGAGTACCGCCATGTGCCGAGCAGAGCGATGCTCGAGCCGATCCGAGCATCGGCCGAGCATGCTCGCTCAACACTATTCAAGTTGCCAAACGTCAGCCTCGAAACCTTAATGACTTTGAGAAGATCTGCAAAGAGGAGTGGGACAAAATCCCTCCTGAGATGTGTGCAAACCTGGTGGCCAACTACAAGAAACGTCTGACCTCTGTGATTGCCAACAAGGGTTTTGCCACCAAGTACTAAGTCATGTTTCAAATAAACCTACCATTAAAATTATAGACTGATTATTTCTTTGTCAGTACAAACGTACAAAATCAGCAGGGGATCAAATATTTTGTCCCTCACTGTATACCTCTCAAACTACAAATGTTTGGAAGATGGGACTTGCACCAGTTAATTTTTTTTTTTTTTTTTAATATCTACAACTAGTGTGAAAGCTCGTGTACACGGGCCAAGGTCCAGGTAATGTTAAGAGGCCGCCTTCTCAATACGATGCAGTCTTCCATCACCTCACTCACATGATGCAATCATGCACAGTAGAGACTGCCTGAAGGCGGGCAGTCTCTACTGCGCATGACTGCATCATGACAAACATCATAGCAAATTATTATATAGGAATATTACATTTTATTTAGACTGGTTCATGCCTGGCTCTGTTTGGAAAAACTACCAGTAACGTCTGCCTCCATGGATAGGGTATCCAAGGCCTATTTAAGATGTTAGCAAAAGAAAAAGTCATAGGGCCATTAGGATTTTCTGGCTACAATAAGGTAGCTGGGGGGTTTTTATTTGGTGATGTCCATTGTCCTTTAGCCTTCTGGCCATGGAAAGCATCAGTTTCTGTTCATTTTCCTTCCTATGGGAACTTAGAAAGTAGAATCAGGTCATCCCAAGTCCTAAAAGGTCATTGTCATACCAGGCAATAACCAGGCAATAATTACCAAAACATTTTGCATAACCCTTTAAGGACCAGAGGGATGAGCAATGCATTACAAAGCAATTGTTTTATAGCTTTCTGGTCCTTAAAGAGTTGATAATGTAATGAAAATTGGGGTGACGGAAGATGCTGCCTGTGCCACAGAGCTTCTCTTGTAAGCTCTGTGCCCTGGATGCTTGCCGAAGAAAGTGGGTTACTTAATTAACGCTGATTTATTCATCATAATACAATTGTAATGTATTGGGGGACCATATTATGAAGCTGAACGTTCTGCTTTAAGTATGTACAAGGCCAGGCGGACATCCCAAGTGCTCCTAGACAAATGCCCCTTTGGTCTGCCTATGGCCACAGCCCCACTCCTCACATGGTCCGTCCCCCAGTCCCATCTACTGTTTCCTGGCACAGAAAATACCCTTGATCTATAATAACTAAGAATAAAAAAACTCTAACCTCATTGGTTGCAAGAGAGATCTCCAATTAATTGTTCTGCAGTGAAAGTCATTATAGTTGGAAGGACATAATGATTATTATCTCATCCAGAAGGGATTAATAACGGTGATGGCTTCACCTCAGTGGAGTACCTTAAGCACTTCTTCAAAGGCAACTGATCATAAAATTAACTTTTGTTACTTTCAGTGCCAGAAGACTGTTACATTTTATTGAACACGCCCATCATATTCAAAAGATAGGCCAGAGGTCTAGCAATGGTCTATATTTATAATTCCTTGATGGCTAAGCTATATTATTTGTTTATAAAGATACATTTTATAATTCATATGGATGTTGTTGTCTTTCCTTTTTAAAACAAGACTGTGGCATTTCTGAATGACAGCACTAGATCCATCTGTTTTGGATAACTGTATATTAGGGATTCTCAAACTGGGTTTTGTGAAATCCCAGGTTTCTCTGAGAGTTCCACAAGAAAAAAAAGCACAAGAAAAGGTGGGCAGAGGAACACGACTAGACACTGATGTTATGTTACACTGTGGAGGCTATAGAGTCTTTGCAATGCATACAGAAGGTTAAAAGTTGATTGTTACAGTCACACAGATATTTTCTTTAAAACAAATGAGTTCCACAATAGCAAAAACTTTGAGAATTGTATGTATCATTGTAAAGATTTTGTATGCAAACAAATATACATCAAAGTTATTTTAACTTTTTTGTGACACGACTTGTGTTGTGTATGATTTCAGGGCACAAAGAAAATCCACCTTCCTCTCTTTACTTATAATAACAGGAATTAGGATCAAGAGGACATAATTATAAAGAAATATAGAGCAATTCAGTGACAACGAAACTGCCCCATGATTTGTTAATGTGGGATTTCTTGTCGTCCTCTTCATTATTCCTTTTTGAAAACAGTTACATTAAGTCAGAATGCATCAATACATTATTATAAACAAGAGGTAATCCATTAAGACTAGAGAAAATGCTGAGGAAGAAGCCTGTCCCCTTTTGGGTCACGGCTCATTCTACAAGATCTATTGGGGCCTCTTGGGCTTACAAGAATCAGGCCTCCGCTTATCAGTTGTGCAAGGCTGCCACTTGGTCGTCTGTGCACACCTTTTTGAAGCATTACCGTGTTGATGTGCTGGCATTGGCTGATGCAAGCTTTGGGAGGAAAATCCTGGAGGCAGTCTTGCCTATCTAGGATCTTCTTCGGTTCTTGTTGCTTCCTTCACTTTTGAGCCCTGTTGGCTCTAGTTCAGTGTGCTGTGTAACAGTTTGGGGTGTTGTTACCCCTGTTTAGTGTCCATTGACACTTCATTGTTTTGTTGGGCTATCTCTGATCTGATGGTTCATATCTGCTCTGGTGACTTTGGGGTCCTGGTCCTTGCCTTTCTTCCCACCCTGGGGAACTTAATGGTTGGACATCCCAAAGTTACCAGTAACCTGTATTGGATAACAGAGACAAGAGGATTTTAGTCTTACCTGTTAAATCCTTTTCTCTTAGTCCATACAGGTTAATGGTCTCCCATCCTGTCAAGGGACCATGCTTGGCTCTCCTGTGGCAGACCATGGGGGTCCTTCGGGGTCATGCTCACAGGAGTCTTCTTTCCCTTACACTATCTAGTCAATAGTTAGTGTCTCAAATCTTTCTGAAGCTGGTTGGCTAGTTGCAGCCAAGAAGGGAAGGTAGGTTCCACCCCCTGCATACAATTCTAGAATTGTTCCTGCCTACAATTAAAGGGGCAGATCGCCTACCCAGAGTTACCAGTAACCTATATGGACTAAGGGAAAAGGATTTAACAGGTAAGACTAAAATCCTCTTTTTTCCTACAGTTTCAAAAGACTCTGCATATATCATATTCAATGAAAACAAGTTAATTATTGTCACTATTTTAATCTTTATAGTGCAAAAGGTATATGCAATGCATTGTTTTGAAATGGGTTGAAGGCAGAAGGGTATCCTAAGAACTGCTGCCTCCTCAGGTATTTAGTTTTATAAACAAATAAGAAACCATATCGTTTAACCCTTTGAGTGCCAAAGAGGTACTCAACACATTGCTTTGTAATACGTTGCATACCACTCTGGCACTCAAAGGGTTAAAGCAACTGTTGGGGTCCATGGTAAGAAAGTGGGAGCTAGGAGATCCTTCACAACTGGCAATTCCCTACCCTAGATCTAAGGCCTGAGAAAGGACACTCAGGGTCAAGCCACATAAATATTTTTTATTTAAGATAGAAAAATCCCTTAACTTATTAAAGACAAGCAATAAATAAAAACTATTCACTCTTCCAAGCATTGAGTATTTACTAGTAAAGGAGTATTTACACTGACAAATAAACCAGCTGCCAAAAACAGGCACAGTAGTCTGGTACAGGGAATTAGAATTGCTGTGACCTTACCAACAGATGAGGCTCCTCTCAAATCTAGCACTCAAGTGCTTACCTACTATGCCTAATGGGAAATATGGCCCTATAATATATATGTAAAAAAAAAAAGCGTGTAATATTTAAATACTAGTTGAAGAGCCGGTGTACATGAGCCACAGTGTCACCCAGCAATGGCCGAGGTGCAGTTATTGACAGCAGAGACTGCCCACGCAGCAGCTGATACAGAGTGGGGCGCTTCAAATTCAGAACGTAGTCAGAGCCCCGCTCCGTTATCAGCTGCGGCGCGGGCAGTCTGTAGTGAGCATGACTGCAGCGTGTGCAGCCGTCTCTACTGAGCATGACGGCTTCTGTCAAACACACACTTAGCAAATTATTATATAGGATATGAAAACAAACACATTTAGTTATTTATTAAGCCACGGTAACAACATAATTTTACATATTACTGAGCTTTACTTTAAGAACAGATTGGACGAGACGTTAAGATTTTGGTGCAAATTCTCTTTTAAATTGTCATTATTTTTGACAGTAATAATGCTAGAACTAATATTGGAAATGTTTACTATTCTTAGTTCTAACTACTTATATATTCATATGACATCATGTTTCTTCACTATGTACCGTTCCATTTATGAACATCTATGAAATGATTACATTCATATATTCTATTTTCTGCATGCTGACAATATTCATAGTAGGTCAGATTGTATATAAAGCAGACCACAGGAAGTATAAAGTCATGGAAAGAAGTCAGCTAGTACCATCAAGCTGCAACATCATTTTAACCAAAGCTGTAACCATCTATGTGATAAATTCTAAACGAAGAGAACTGCATTACTTCATCTACCAACACCAAAAGAAACCAATACCAAGAAAGATTTAACACATAACCAATGTTTTAGAATTGTAATCTGTTCCTACTCTAGTATTTCAAATATTACAACTAAATGTCGTTATAGTTTAGTGAACTAACTTTACTTTTTAATACATAGCAAACATTTGCATTGCAACATTACTAGCACCAATTTTTCCACACCTCTATGATTTAAATGCATCTCAAAGGGTTATTCTGGAGCACTCTCCAGATTACCATTGACCTAAATGGGGTTCTTAATTCCTTGAATGCTACAGAAATCTCAGATGCAGTGATCTGCATTTCTCCTTTCTAACATCCAATGGGTGAAAAAGACTCATTTTAATCAAAGGGGATTTGCATTTGCCCCATATGGAAGATGGTTTGGCCCTGAATCGTACCACTTTGCCTTTATACATAAAATCCAAAGGCCTTGTTCATCAAGCCATAGATGTGCAATTCTAGAGCCAACTGCTACATTGGGTTCCTCAAATTTCCATTGATTTAAATTAGGTTTTAACCTCTTCAATATGAGAAAGGTCGTCAACATATAGCGTGTAGATCTTGCTCACATTCGGGGCTAAAATTGAACTGTCACTTTGTAACAAATTGGTGATTTTGAAATAGAATTTCAAATGACTATATATATGTTAATCATTTTATTTCAGTAGTTTGAGATATTTAAATGTATTTAATTGTTAGTTTATGCAAATGAGTTAGCAGGAAGTGGCAGTTGGGATGAGAAGCAGTGTGGAAAGTTTGTATCTAGCAGGCATGCCTGGCAGATAGGGGCATGACTACAGGAGATGCAGAGGATGCCCCAAGACTCAATTTTCACCAGGGTCTTCTAATGATATTCTACTGTGCCAGATTTACATTAAATGACAAATAAAGTTACATTTAAAAAGGCCAAGAAGTGGTTAAATCCAGTAAAATTTTTCCCTATTACATTTTTTTTTACAAAATATCATGTAATAACTATACTAGAATTCTTACAATTATGAAATGATTGAAGGATTCCAATCTGTTCCTTTTACACTTGCCAGCGGTATTACCAGTCTGTTTCATGTAATTTTTATTTTAGCTTTCATGTTACACATGCTGTCTTTTTGCATTTAGAATGTTATTTGCATGCTTTCTTCCTCATTCTAGATCTGCAAATGGATGTGTTTCCTCTAATGCAATTCAATATAATTTATCTTGTTTCAGATTTAGCGCACTTTCATTTTACTCAACAAAACCACTCAAGATGTGACCTGCAGTTACAATGATTATACTGACCTTCGGTCTTCTTCCGCCAAGAAAGTTTTCTATCCATTTCAGTATATTTCCCTCAATGCCATAATTGTTAATATTCCTGTGTTGTACAGTGTCAATTGCCTTTTGGAAGTCCAGGTAAAGTCCACTGCCTCCCTCCCATCTGCTCTCTATGTTGCGCTGTCGAGGAATTAAATTAAATTTGTTAGATGCTTTTTTTTTTCTGGAACAATTTCCTTCAATTTCCTGCTGTCTTGACTTAGGAATGAGGCTCATGAATTAAGCAGAACGGGAATAATTCTGGTGCAAACCAACTGCCTAATAGGGGAGAAATAAAAATCCCCATTGATTTAAATTAGGCTTTGCAGTGCGTTGGCGAGATCTCTAGCATTAAAGGGATAAAAGCCACATTTAAATCAATGGGAGTTTGGGAATGTTTCATCTCTCTCCTGTTGAGTAGTTGGCTTACCCCATTGTTATTACAGATCTTCTTAGTGCATCAGCTTCATTGTGATCAGCTGTAACACTACATGTATTCATTTGTTTAGAACCAAGAAGGTGCACAATACAGTGCAAAGCAATGAGTTGCAACACCTCTTTGGTTCACAAGGGGTGGTAAATACTTATTGTGAACAAATATATACCTGATGAATAAAACAAGAATAATCCCACTGCAGGGAGATTTTTGCTATTTAGTTTTTTACTTTAAAGTGGATGTGTCACCTATGTAAAACCTAGCATAAATATTTATGCTACATATCAAATACTATTAAAACGGTATTCATTTTTTTTATGTTTTATTTCGTGTAAATGTAACTTAGAAAGTCTGGGCTGCAGCTACTTCCAAATAGACTGCAGTCCGTCACTCTACCTCAGGTCTCCTCCCTCCTCCGATGACAGAGCCTTCTGTCTGTAAGCTGAAACGGTCTCATTGGCAGAGATCGATATCTAGCTAATGAGACTGCTCCAGCTTACAGACAGAAGCTTCCATCATCAGAGGATGGAGGAGAGCAGAGGCAGAGTGACAGACTGCGGTTACAGAGCAGGTAGCCACAGTCTATGCGGAAGTAGCTGCAGCCCAAACTTTCTAAGTTAAATTTACATGAAATAAAACAGAAAAAAAATTAATAATGTTTTAGTAGTATTTGATATGTAGCCTAACTATTTATGCTAGGTTGTACATAGGTGACACATTCACTTTAAACACTCTTCAGTGTATAATCTGTAAAGTCAAATTGCCTATACTTTTGTTTCAGTCTTCATCTATTTATTTTTTTTTTTTTACACATGTATATCGGCATCAGAGAGCTCCCTAGATCTATGTTTTCAGAGAGCTTTCCACCAGTGACTGTGAAAGAAAGGATAATTATACAATATATTAATATATATTAGTGCTCTGCTGTATTTAATATGTTGGAGGTAGGCTTTTTGGCTTCAGAAATAGTGTTACAATGTATCACTATCCCTGCTTTTACAGTCAGCAGTAAGCTCTCTGCAAACAGAGATCCAAGGAGCTCACTGTTAGTGCCATACACATAAAAATCAGGTCAACACAGAAAAAGAAAATACAAAGTATAGTTTATTTGACTTTACATGTTATACAATCACAATAATGCGTAAAGTCAAAAAGTACATTTACTGTCACGGTTATTTTTTTTGTAACCAGGTGGAGTTGTTGCTATTGTTGTCTATGAAGACCCTTTTTCTAAAGCACCATATCTTAAAAGACAGAAACAGCACCACCTAGGTACAAAAAGTGTTATATATATAAAAACAGAATAGGAAATGCAGTTTTCAATAGACGCATCTCTAAGCAGTCGGGTACCCTTGCTTTACTCAGCAGGAAAAGCCATATATTATGTTTGTATTTGTTCATAATAAGCATTTACTACCGATTTAACTCCCCGTAGAGTGAATCTTGGATCTCAAAACAGTACATTTGTTTGCGAAGAATTCAGTTGACTTTACCTGTACTTCTAAAAAGACACACTGTATGTTTCCATTACGGTTACAATGTAGCAGACAGCCTGAAATATTATGTTTTATAGATCCCAGAAGCAAAATCTACCTAGAACAGAGATGGACAAAATACGTCCCACAATTCTGTTTAATCTGGCACTTGGGTCTGGCTCACTGTACACATGCAGCAGCTCTGCTGTACTGAGAAAGTATCATTTCTGACTTTCTGTGCAGAAAAAGAATGATACATTTTGTCATAAAGCACAAGTCTGATACAAAGTATTATTGCATTTTAACAGATACAATTAATACATTTTGTGCACAGTTGTACAAGTTCTTTTGTAGTGTAAAATTGTCAACCTCTGGCAGCGTTGTCTCTAAGGTGTTCACAGGTGAGCAACCCTGAAAGAGTTAAAGAGAGACCTGTTCATGCAGGGCTGCGCTGGAAAAGGATATGCACCATGCAGCTCTGCCCTGTTTTAATAGCTCTTTCAATGCTATCAGTGCTGGATCGCTCAAAACCCTTGGTTTTAGCACCATGGTTCTTAAAGGGATAGTAATACTTTGTTTTATCTTTATCTTTATTTTGTAGGCATGAAAAAAAACATGAAGAACAATATAAGTCTTATCTCTCAAACCTTTATGGTTTAAGAGATATTCACAAGCAAAGTTTCCCCCTCCCGCCCCTTTTTCCTAGTGTAAGCCATCTCTTCTCAGATGTGAATCTGGTTGTAAGACCAGACAGATAACAGCAGGGGACAATCTTCTTTGTATGAAAACAATGAAAGCCCTTCCCCCCTTGACAAGTTTTTCAGCTTTTTCCCTTATCTTAATTGAAGATTGTCCCTCTCTGCAGTCTGCCTGGGCACCTCCCTTCTGATCTGGCTGAACGGGGGGGGGTACTTTGCTTGTGAATATCTCTTAAACCATAAAGGTTTGAGAGATAAGACTTATATCGTTCTTCATGTTTTTTTAATGCCTACAAAATAAAATAAGGATAAAACGAAGTATTACTATCCCTTTAAATTTGTTGTTGTGGTTGAACCCATTAGTTTTAAATGAACCTCATGTGCAATACTGACAATCAACCCATATAACTCCCTGGATGCCAAAGTGATACCAATCAATTGTGAAGCAGTGCTCTGGATATCCAGTATCAATTAATTTTAGAATGTATCAATATCAAATATATTAGAATTTTACATTGATACCAGTAAGTTACTGGTGAAGTAAAAGTTCCTAACAATAACCCCGCAGCTTACCTTAATATGACTAGAAATGACCCCTAACAATTTTGTTCTTGTGTTTTTTGTTCAAAAGATAACATCAGTCCCAGATACTATGACCATGGAGGCAGACATGACAGTTGCTGGAAAACATTTTTTAAATTACCGTAAAATCTCTGGTATAATACACACAGTTTTACCTCTCTTCACCAAATTTTTTTAGTGCTGGCAGATACCTTCCCTCCCTCCACCTCAATGCATTTGCATTTCAAAATAAGCCATTCCACTGAAGTCCCCATCTTCCATGCAGGTGGCATACTTGCATTTGCCGCCCACTTCTGTCAATGGGCTGTCAGAACCTTCCTCCTCCAGCCAATGGTAATGCCCTGTGAGGATCTCAAGGTCCTCACTGGGCAATACCATACGTGGAAGGTCCTGACAGGACATTGAAAGAAGCTGGCGGCAAATGCAAGTATGCCACCTGCAGGGAAGATGGGAACTTCAGTGGAATGGCTTATTTTGAAAGCGGTTTGCGCTGGGGGGGAGGGATGGAAGGTATCTGACAGCACTACATTTTTTTTAGTAAGGGAGAAAACAAGGGTGCATATTATAGGTACTCTTGTTTTCCCCTAAAGTCCTGGGTATAAGATACACCTGCGTATTATACACAGGTGCGTATTATACTACTTACACTGGGAGGTGTTTGTGTCCTGTGGTCCTACTACTAACTTTAAAGTCCACCTCAATGGACATGACCATACTTGGGAACTCTCAGGGTTTGACCCTGAGACTCAGGGTTTTGGCCCAAATCTCAGGGTCTCAGGGTGAAGAGCCAAAATATCAGGGTGAGAGAGTTCAGTGCTACCTGTTATATATTCTGCTCCAGTTAAATGCTTCTTTAGTCTCTAAATTGGTGCCACTTGTACCAGAAAGGCAAAGGGGGAAGTCCTGCTTGATTTGTGTGTGTTCATGAAGTGATATCTGTAAGTTGTTGTATATTAATGGCTCCGTGACTGATGATTGGAGCGACTCTCGATTACAGAGATGAGGGATATATCATGGATAATCTATATTGTGGGAAATTTAAGAGTTAATATTTACACAATCTCAGGGTCAGCTCATTTTGAAAGTTCCCAGGTATGGACATGACATCCAGGATGGATTGAAGTGGTTATCTCTTGAAAAGAGGCACAAAATTCATAGGGGCCTTTATGAATTTCTGGTGACAGTAAGTTGAACAGAAGTTAATTATAAACCCTAATTGATTAGGTTAAAATGTATCAGTTAAGGAGAACCATACTATAAGATACAATTGAGGTAATGCAGACTCTGAATGGGAAATTCTAATAGAACATATAGTTCATGTAATTGAAATGCTGACAGGTAAACTATGCTAAACTGTCCAAAATGTCCACTGTGAGGGGAGGGTTGGACTCCATCTTGTCACTTTAAACTTACAGTTGGTCCCTTTTGGGATAGTTTATATATTTTACTCATTATCTCTCCAATTACTTGAACTATATATTCTAATGTAATTATCTATTCAGAGTCTATATGACCTCAGTTATACCTAAGGGTATATTACAGTTGCCATAGCAAGAGGAATTACCAGAAAACAGAAATACACTCTTATGTGATTTAGTTCAATACACAATACCTGGTAGTCACAAAACTGCACACATACACCAAGCTATTCAGGGACAGATCAACTGAATTATAGGGAGCAAATAAAAATTCCCATTGACTTAAATGGCTTTTTTAACCCTTTGAGTGCCACAGGGGTAAGCAATGCATTCCGTACCCCTCTAGCACTCAGATGGTTAACCCTTTAAATGCTAGGGTGGTCCTCAACACATTGAGAAGCAATGCTTTGGAGACCTTTATAGCATTGAAGCGTTAAATGCACCATTTTAATTCATGGGAATTTATGGTAGGCTGGTTCATTACAATGCACTAGATACCTCTCCGGCACGCAAATAGTTAGTAAGTCTCATTGCTTGTCACTCCAGCCAATAAATTCTGATGTATATAAACATAGAAACATACCAATTTTCTATGTCAAGCAGAAAGAAAAAAGATTTATTATTTTGGGCTTGTAGGACTTTTTCTATGAATAGTTCCAGGGTATGCAGATAACAGTCTAGAATCAATTAACAGTAAACACAATGACATAAGAGAGTGACTCACAATGGTACTTTGAGGAGAGCCTAAGTCAAACCTTATGTTATAAATGCACAGTGCATTGTTCAGTTGAGTTCCTCTGTTTTATCTGGCCAGCTGTTAGTGTCAATATATTGGGGCATTCAGAGAGAAACAACTCATAATTTGCCACGTGTTAATAAACTGTAACTCCCATTAACCTTAACTGGGAAATCTGTGAGTCTCAAGCCATTGTCAGATTACATTGTCCACCATCCCATTTTTCATATAAAGACTGGGCATTTGTACCCGAACAACCACTAGAGAGTCACGTGTTGCCCACACCTGATATTCAACAGTCTAAAAAGTGCATGTTCCATATAGTTCCCTAAGGGTCAGCTTAATTTAGTTTTAATAACCTTTGCATAAACTGGGTATTTAAAGAATTAAGAATTACTCTCAATCTTGAAGTGTTTAGTATTTTCCAATGACATAAGTTGACACATACATATTAATACATTCCACTTGTGTGGCTTTCAACCCATGCAGAACAGCCGCAAAGGAAATATGCTGTATGCTGCAATGAGAGATCTAAACTCTGCATTGGATGAATCTGTTAATGATAACATATATTCATCTCACTATAACCTAGTGATAGAATTTAAGCATGCATGGGATAGGCATAAGGCTAGACTAGATGGTCTGAATGGTTCTTATCTGCCATCAAACTCTATGTTTCTAGTGATCCCTTATAAATCAACAATGCTCACAGAACAAACTTTCAATTTAAGTTGCATAACTGGCTGCCTTAATAACAAAACGCCCCTCCTGGAAATGAGCAAACTAAAGCATGTAGTAATTACCTAGCAGTTTATTGTAAACATAGCATAAAAGCCCAGTGCTCCCTGTGTTCCGAAAGGATGGACAGATTTGCATCCCAGGTTCCCCGAGGAAAGTCACTCTAGGCACCATTAGCTCTGCTCATGGCCACACCTACACTCATCACATGACCCCTACCCACAGTTCCATTCACTGTTCCCTGGCACAGAAAACATCCTTGGTCTATAGAAAGCAAGGGAAAAAAGCTTTTACCCCTTGTTTGCTAGAGAGATCTACAATGCAAATTGCAAATCAAAATTTGGCGCTGTAGACAGTTGGCTACTTTGCCTGTTGGGAAATCTGGACCTGTAAAAGACCCAGGACTTGGGCCATCTTAGTACATCATTTTTTTTACTGAAAAAAATGTAATCTTTTACACAAGTATTTATATTTTTATATCCATTTTATTTTTTAATAAATGTTGAAGAAATGTCTGCATCAAAAAAAAAAATATATATATATACTCCCACAAAATGTACATATCATGATTAAAAACATGGTGGACTGTAGTGCTCAAAACTGTTCTTTGAATCAGCCTTTCCGACTATGAGCACTTTTTAAAATTATGGATACTGTTCTTTTGGGGTCCAGTGGCGCTGAAACAATGACTTGTGCTGCCCTGGAAGAACCTCACATCCCCCAGTTTGTAACCACTGGCCTTGCATGGACACATCAAAGTACTACAAACTGTACATCTACTAAGATCATACATGGAACACCAATTAGCAGCAGAGGAGATATGCACAGAAGGTTCATGGCAGCACTAATAAATCTTTCACTTGAGCTACATTGGAGGCTGGATTTCTCACCAAATCCTCCAATTACAGGCTGACCAACAAGGGCATCAGCAAATAATATTTTGATGATGCTCACATGCTGCTGCCTGTCATCCATACGCCCCTGAAATGTGATAACTGGTGGAACAAAAGAGAAGGTGAGTGAAACAACATAGGAGCTAGAAATGTGCTGCCCATGTAAAGGGGTTTAACACCACAAAAGGACACAAGCTGTAAACAAGACAAGTGTGAGACTGAGGGCTTTAACTCCTTCAGGCATCACCTAGCAATGCCCCTGATGAAAGACAAATACTCCATGTGTCAGGTGGCTATTGTAAAGGGCAGAGTAACTGGCGGACAGATGTTGAATGTAGGGAACATGGGAGCATTTCAGCATCCAGCGGCCTCTGACAGTGTACAGACATCTTGGTTGGGTAGTGAGAGGAGAGTATCCATATAACTCTTCCACTTTGAACTACAGCTCCCATCATCCTCTAATAAACACCTGGCTGGGGATTATGGGATATAAAGCAATTTGGTGGAGGCCTCACAAGCAAGCAAATGGATAAAGGCCTCTATGTAATCTATATGGTGCAAAATCGCTTCAGTTTAGTCTGTATAAATGACCCATAGTCCTATAAAGACTCATTACTTCTTATGTCAACAGTAGGTACACCCTACAGAGCATTTCTTCTGTTCATAAATCAAAATGTAATCTAAAAACTACACAGTTATTTCTCTAATTTGTACAATCTCCCGGGGTGCCAGACATTTGCTATAAAAGCCCTTGTCATTTAACAAACTATAAATATCTAGGAAACCTTTGATGAGTAGAAGTGCTGTGTTCTAGCAATTGACAGTCAAATTATATTTATGAAAAAGCGAAAAACATCCCAAGACAAAGAATATTTTGTAGTGCACTAATATTTCTTCCTTTTTAACCCTTTAAGGACAAGAGAGGTGTGCAATACATTGCAAACACCATTGTCAAATCACATGTATGAGAGTTAAATACAGCTGAATAATGGTTTTCAATCTTTTCTTGCTCAAGGGACAATTAACATGCAGTCTGGAACTATCGGGGAACCCCTAAAAAACTATATGTAGTCTGTCAAGGGTGTAATGAAGGTTATAAGTATATAAATGTAGGTATTATAAGTTCTAATAATCAGAATAATAAACATATTGTGCATAACAGTTTCCATAAATATACATCTTAAAGTCAACATTCATCAAAGGCTTTATGTCAAAAAGAAGCACCCTGGTGGAGAACCACTGAGTTAAATCAATGAAAATTTAGATAATTTTTAGTTGTCCTTTATGTTGCAGCTGATTTGCCGTAGAATTGCTCTAGTTTTCTTGGTACATCAGCTTCAGTTACTTTTAACACCCATCTTGACACAATGCTTAGTTTCCACACAGAGCAGACTGTAGTGTGTACCTCAGAGCAGTAACATACATAGTAAATTAGGTTGAATAAAGACACAAGTCCATCAAGTTCAACCTTCTCGTAATACCCCAGTAATTTTATAGCTTTCCTGCTACCAAATAAGTTAGTCTTTATCAGACCTTCCTGATCTGCCTACTTATAAACAGTATAACTCTGTATGTTCCCTTTGGAAAGAAATGTATCTAATCTTCTCTTGAATGTATCCATTGTATCTGCCATAACCACCTCCTTGGGCAAAGAATTCCACAATTTAACAGACCTTACCATAAAATAACCCTTCCTCTGCTGAAGTCTAAACCTCCTTTCCTCTAATCTCAAGGGGTGTCCCCTGGTCATCTGATCAGGCCTTGGAATAAATAGCTCACTGCAGAGATCCTTGTATTGACCTCTCATATATTTGTACAATATGATAAGCTCTCCTCTTAGTCATCTTTTCTCTAGAGTAAATAAACCAAGTTTGTCTAGTCGTTCCTCATACATCTAGTCCTCCATTCCCTTAATTAATTGTGTTGCTCTTCACTGTACCCTCTCTAGTTCTAGTATATCCTTTTTCAGAACTGGTGCCCAAAACTGCACTGCATACTCAAGGGGAGGTCTTACCAATGAGTTGTAGAATGGCAAAATAATGTTATCCACTCCTGCTTCAACACTTCTTTTTATGCAAGACAGGATTTTGTTTGCCTTTGCTAATGCCATTTGACACTGGTCACTGTTTCCAAGTTTGTAGCAGACAAGGATGCCGAGGTCTTTGTCTAGCAACGAGTCCTCTAAAATGATTCCATAAAAGGGATTGTAATGTTTCATAATAACAGCAGCTCTAATTAATCTTCATACTTTGGAGAGTGTTATTTCAATTATATCAGAGTTGTAGTTCAAGAGTAATTCAATGACAAAGTATCCCCCTTCCCGCACCTTTTAATGATGTAACACTACTCAGCCAGATCAGAAGGGAGTGCCCAGTTAGACTGCAGAGAGGGACAATCTTCAATTAAGATAAGTGAAAAACCTGAAAAACTTGTCAAGGGGGGCAGGGTTTTCATTGTTCTCAACGAAGAAGCTTGTTCCCTGTTGTTATCTGTCTGGTCTATGGACTGGATTCCACATTTGAGAAGAGATGGCTTACACTAGGTAAAAGGGGCGGGAGGGGAAACTTTGCTTGTGAATATCTCTCAAACCATAAAGGTTTGAGAGATAAGACTTATATCGTTCTTCATGTTTTTTTAATGCCCACAAAATAAAATAAAGTTAAAACGAAGTATTACTATTCCTTTAGGTTTATAAGAAGCCTTGGGATTATTTCCTCCCAAATGCATGACTTTACACTTCCCCACATTAAACTTCATATTCTATTTGTTTACCCAATCTGCCATTTTATATAAATCCCTCTGTAGAGAGCAATTATCCTGTTCTGAATTAATTACCCTGCATAATTTAGTGTCATCTGCAAATATTGATAATTTGCTTTCTATATCTATCTCTAGGTCATTTATAAACATGTTAAAAAGCAGCGGACCTAATACTGAACCCTGAGGTACTCCACTCTCCACTTTAAAGGGATAGTAACACTTCGTTTTAACTTTATTTTATTTTGTAGGCATTAAAAAAACATGAAGAATGATATAAGTCTTATCTCTCAAACCTTTATGGTTTATGAGATATTCACAAGCAAAGTTCCCCCTCCCGCCCATTTTTCCTAGTGTAAGCCATCTCTTCTCAGATGTGAATCTGGTTGTATGACCAGACAGATAACAGACGGGGACAATTTTCTTTGTATGAAAACAATGAAAGCCCTTCCCCCCTTGACAAGTTTTTCAGCTTTTTCCCTTATCTTAATTGAAGACTGTCCCTCTCTGCAGTCTACCTGGGCACCTCCCTTCTGATCTGGTTGAACAGGGGGGGGGTACTTTGTTTGTGAATATCTCTTAAACCATAAAGGTTTGAGAGATAAGACTTATATCATTCTTCATGTTTTTTTAATGCCTACAAAATAAAATAAAGTTAAAACGAAGTATTACTATCCCTTTAACTGTATTGGAGAATTGTCCATTTACAACCACACACTGTTCCCTATCTTTCAACTAGTTTTGTATCCAATTGCAAAGGTCATCTCCTAGCCCCGATTTCCTTATTTTATACCCCAGTCTTCTGTGTGGCACTGTATCAAATACCTTTGCAAAGTCTAGATATATTACATCAACTGCCTTGCCATTATCAAGGTTGCTGCTTACTTCCTCATAGAAGCTGAAAAGGTTAGTTTGGTATAATATATTCTTCATAAAACCATGTTGATTCCTGCTAATAATCTTATTTTTTTGTGTTATAATCATGAATATAGTCACTTATTATCCCTTCTAGCAGTTTTCCCTCTACAGAGGTCAAACTCACAGGTCTATAGTTTCCAGGTTCTGTTTTAGTTCCCTTCTTAAATAGAGGCACTACATTGGCTCTCCGCCAATCTTGTGGCACTGAGCCTGTGGTGAGAGAATCTTTAAAGAATAAATATAGGGGTTTTGCCAACACTGCACTGAGTGCCTTAAGAACCCTTGGATGTATACCATCAGGACCAGCTGCTTTGTCAGTCTTAATTTTGTTCAGTCTGCCCATGACACCTTCTTGAGTTAACCCAATATCTGATAATTGTATTGTTTTATTGGTTACTTGTTGAGGCTCTTCTACCATTCCTTGCTCCCTTGTATATTCTGATGCAAAGAAAGTGTGTAAAACATTGGCCTTTTCCTTATTTTCACTAATCAACTCACCCGTCTCATTTTTGAATGGTCCAATGCAATCCCTCTTAAGTTTTTTGCTATTTATATATTTGAAACATTTTTTTTAGTCTTTTAGTCTTACTTTCCCTTACAATTCATTTTCTATTTTTGCTCCCCTAATTGCCTTTTTGCAATCTTTGTTGCACTCCCTGTATTTTAAGAATGTTCAGTTCCTGCAGACTTAAATAGTTTGAATGCTTTTTTTTTCTTTGCCATTTCCTCCTTTACATGTGCACTTAACCACATTGGCTGTGTTCACCATTGGTATATGCTGTTGGGTACATTTCTGCAACCTAAATTTTAATTCTGACCATTTATCCTTAGTATTTCTGTCTTTAAATAATGTATCCCAGTCTACGTGTTGCATTGAAGCCCTTAATAATTTGAAGTTAGCTTTTTTAAAATTAAGAGTTTTGGTTGAACCTATACAGTTTTGCTTTGCCAAACTGATCTCAAATGTAACCATGTTAGTTTTGGTTGAACTATACAGTTTTGCTTTGCCAAACTGATCTCAAATGTAACCATGTTGTGATCATTGTTTCCCAAATGTTCACTTACCTTAATATCGGATACCATTTCTGTGTTATTCGTTATCACTAGGTCCAATATATTGTTATTTCTTGTTGGCACTTCGCCATTTGTGGCATGTAGCTTTCACGAAGCATGCTCACATACCTGCCTCCCTTAGCACTCTGACAGATCTCATTTTTCCAGTTGATATCTGGATAATTAAAATCTCCCATAATTATAATATGCCCAAGCTGGGCAGCTTTCCTCATTTGCAATAGCAGTTAGGACTCAACATTGTCATCAATATTTGGTGGTTTGTAGCATATACCCACAACACCTTTTTTTTTTTTTTTTTTTTACCTTTTACACCACATTTAGTCTCAATTTCTACCCACAAGGATTCCACATTTTGCCCAGTTTCTTCACTAATATCACCTCTTAAAATTGGATTTAACTCTGGTTTCAAATATAAGCATACACTTCCCCCTTTTCTAATAATCCTGTCTCTCCTGGAATAGCCTTCTATATTTACAGCCCAGTCATGTGCATCATTCCATCATGTTTCTGTTATACCAATTATGTCCAATTTGTCATTAACCGCCAGCAATTCTAGTTCTCCTATTTTATCTACCATACTTCTTGAATTTGCTAGCATACAATTAATTTTGAAGTATTTAAATTAATCCCTCCCTACATGCCTTTTATCTACATCTTCATTTACTAGGAATTCCTCCCTATTTTCTACATTTATCCCCACCTTTCTCCAGCCCCCTGGTGATTTACTTGGACCCGGTTCCTATCTGCTCTATCTACCCAATTTTTGCTATCTATCTATACCCTTCCCCCTTTTCTAGTTTAAAAGCTCCTCCAAGCTTCTTAGCATTTGCTCCCCTAGCACAGAGGCTCCTCTACCATTTAGGTGCAATCCATCACTTCCATATAGATTGTACCCAAGAGCAAAGTCAGCCCAGTTCTCTAAGAACACAAAACCCTCCTTCCTACACCATTGTGTGAGCCATGCATTAAGGGTTAAGCTCCCTGAGCTCCCTCTGTCCACCTGCACTGGCGCATGGACAGGTAGTATTTCAGAAAATACTACCTTAGAGGTCCTTGCCTTGAGCTTGCACCCTAAGCCCCTGAAATCATTCTTTAGGGACCTCCATCTTCCTCCTACTTTGTCATTGGTACCAATATGTACCAAGACAGCTGGATCACTTCCAGCCCCTCCCAACAATCTGTCAGCCCTGTCCGCAACATGCCGAACCCGAGCACCCGGGAGACAGCATACTGTTCGGCATTCACATTCCTGGAGGCAGATTACCCTATCTACCCTCCTAATAATAGAGTCCCCTATTATCATCACCTGCCTTGGTTTCTGCCTACTCTGCATCCCATCTAGCCTGGAAGGAGGACTGTTCCCCTGGCTGCTAAAGGAATTAGCCCTCTCCAGTGTTGCGAATTCTGAGCTATCCTCATCCACATCTTCACACAATCTTGCAAATCTGTTGTACTGAGTCAACTCAGAACTGGCCTTCCTCTTTCTCTGTCCACTACCTCCCCTCCTTACTGTTACCCAGCTGCCTACCTGTTGCTCCTCATCTACAATTCCAACCTCTTCACCACTAACCCCACATACTACCTGCTCTGTGAGTTCTAAACTCCTTTCCAGGTTTCCAATGTCTTGCAATGTTGTAATATTTCTTTCCAAATCCATTATCTTAGACTCTAATAAGAAAATATGCTCACACTTGGCACAGCGGTATGACCCCTGGAACAATTGCTCCAAGTGTTCAAACATGTGACAAGAAGTACATTGCGCGAGATTGTCTAACCTGCTATCACTCATGCTTGGTTTTACAATTCAATAAGATTTATACTGTCCTCTAATGCTCACTTTAAAGTAAGTAACCAACTTTAAATGTGAATGTAGTAACTCCCTTGAAATTATTGTCACCTCAGAGCTCTGCTGATTTCCAACTCCTGATTCTATTCTAACTCCAGATTTTTTTCTAACTCCTTTCCCATTGTCTGCAGTCACAAGAAATACAGTCTCAAAGAGCCTGGGGACTGTATTTATAGTAACACTGCAGCCAGGTGACTTCTCTTAGCCAATCACCCTTAATCGCTTAACAATTGGTTTCTTTAACCCTCACAATACCCACACAAAATGAAAAAAAATATATTTATTTATTTATTTTTAAACCTTAATAAAACACCAAACACACTCTCATATACTTAACCAGATTTTTTCTAACGCCTCTTCCCTTGTCTGCAGTCACAAGAAATGCAGGTTCAAAGAGCAGCAGCAGCCTCAAAGAGCAGGAGTGATTCTCATCTCCAGTCCTCGAGGCATTCCAACAAACAACGTTTAACCCCTCAGTGACACATGAAGTGTCAGGACAGTCGCAACAGTCCTGATGTTAAGGACCTGTGAAGCTACTGGTCTGTCATGGAATTCTGTTATGACAGCCTGGCTGCATGCCGCTCTGCCATTCCAGAATGCATTGCGAACAAAAAAGTGCTATGGTCCTCTAGGGCCATCCACCTCTGGAGCTGGCTGTAATTAAGGAGTTAAAAGATATACCTAATTAAGCTCATGCAGATCAATCACAGTGAGACTGATGAACTAAGAGAAGAGGTGCAATTCTAGAGCAAACTAAAATTAAAATTACATTTATTAACTGGTATTTCTACCACCTTTACTGCTAGGGTGGTCTTCAAGGCATTGTAAAGCAATGCATTGGGGACCTTTTAGCGTTCAATGGGGTAGTATCCTATGTTTGGGAATATTTATTTTTTCAATGCAGTGCAATGTGTTTCCTCCAGGAAGATTTCCTTAGTACATCAGCCTCAGTGACTGAGTCACTGATTAATAACCGGTAGGAATACCTTGAATAACAACTCACTCTCTAATATCGCACCACTTCACAATACACTCTTGGTATAAATGCAAGTAATCTTGGTAAAAAGCAATATCATACTTTATTTGCAAAAAATAAAAACATACTTGCTTTTCTTGCTTCCGATATGATCAACAGATGGAATAAAGAGTGAGACTTACAGAGTGGATGGCATCAAGTCTACAAATAACTGAAACGATCAACGCGTTTCGCGCTTACGCATGATCAAACATCATCTTCATTCTCATGACTGATTATTTTCAAATGTTCTACAACCAATGAAATCGGAAGCTGAGTTCTCTCAAAAGACCAATTAACACGCCCTAAATACAAATTCAGAACACTCGTGGTTCTAAGAACTTCAATAATTACTTAAAGGCAATGTCTATCAGTAGTCCATTTGAAACAACTCGTAGTTCCAAACTTCCAACACAGCAATTGAGCCCGAAGAGACTAAAAAATACAATAAAATTACGAATGGGGCAACTAGATTCTTACACTCAGTATCTTTTACCTTCAACTTGACCCAAATTTCTATCGGAAACAAAAAAACACTTTGTTATGAAGCAGGGACTACAAAGGCACAAACAGACCACTAAATCTTCAAAGAAGATTACAGCTTCCAATCTACAACCAGTCATGATTATATATTAAAACAAAATACTATTATTAAAAAACAATAATAAATTGTAAATAGAGCTAATATAGGACTAATCATATGTACATGTCTAATATTTAAACATAACACATCACGTCAGATTCTTTGTTAAAACCGTTTGGATGACGTGTTCCAAGAGTGAATATCCAAAATACTTCTTGCGTCAGTAACAAAGCATCTAGATGCCCCCCCCCCCTTTACCCCTAAGGAACTTTTTTCAGTTCCCTTCAAAGGTATCTAAACATTTAGCATGTATATCCTTGAAATGTAAGGAAATACTAGATCTAAATTCTGTACTATGGATATCACTTAGATGTTCATTAAGTCATTCTTGTAATGTCCTCAATATTTTACCTACATACTGTAATCTACAACTAGTACAGTTTACTAAGTATATAATCCCTTTCGTAGCACAATTAATGTAGTTTCTTATTTTATATACTTTCCCTGTTTTAAAAGACACAAATTCCTTTGAAATATGCACATATTTGCAACATCCACAACGAGAGCTAGTACAACAGTATGACCCTACAGTATTCAACCATGTTACATTCTTGTTCGTATTATGATACATACTAGGAGAAACAAAGTTGCCTATTGTAGGGGCTTTCCTAGAAACAAATCTAAAGCCATTTTTAAAGACCTCCTGCAATTTCTCATCTCCATTTAAAACAGGTACATTTTTCTTAATGATATTAACTATATCTTTAAATTCCTGACTATACGGAGTAGAGAATACAACTGGATCTCCTCTTTTTATACCTTCATGATCCTTTACCTTATATTCCAATAAATCTACTGGATCTTTCTTTTTAGCTTTTTCATATGCCTCAAGTATCATCCATTTCGGATATCCATGTTGAAAAAACCTATTACATAATTCTAAAGCTTGTGTCTCAAATGATTCATTAGATGAACAACTTCTCTTTAATCTCATGAACTGACTGACAGGTATCCCTCTTACAGTATGAAATGGATGACAGCTATCTGCTCTCAAAACCATATTTCTAGATGTATCTTTTCTAAATATTTCAGTAGATATTATGCCATCTGATGAGTTACCTCTCAAAGTCAAGTCCATAAAAATCAACTAACTCTGGATTCCATTCCGATGTAAATGAAAGATTCAGATCATTATCATTTAGGTAAGACATAAACGGACTAATATCTTCAATATTCCCACTCTATATTATAAGTAAATCGTCAATATAACGCCCATAAAATGAAATAGAATCTCTAAAGGGATTTCCATCTCCAAAGACGCGGGACTCCTCCCACCAACCCATATATAGATTGACATATGAGGGCGCAAATTTTGCCCCCATTGAAGTCCTGCATCTTTGGAGATAAAAAGTCCCATCAAACATAAAAAAGTTTACAAAAACATTTACAATTGGAAACGAGAAAATTACAATCGTAAATATAAATCAATATTGAAATCTCCGAGAGAGAAAAAAGTAAGTTTCTCAAACTTAGAATTGGATTCTACACAAGAAGAAAAAGAAGATTCAAACATGTCGATTTTAAATGATTCTGCTATGAGTTCAATTTCTACTATCTCTTCAGCTTTTTTTTTGTCGACAGAAAGAGAGAACGAAGCAGCGAGGATATTTACACTAGAGGAAGACAAAGCAGTAAGAAAGAAACAAAAAAAGACATTATTCAGGACACCTTCATCAAAAGAAAAAAAAGTAGAACAAGAAGAGATGGAAGAAATAGAAATAAAATCTGGAAGAAAGAGAAATTCCCCAAGGAAGAACAAAAAGAAAACACAGTAATTAATTTGTCAGCATGTACTCTTGATGAAGAAGAAATAAAAGTCCTGAAGAAAAGTCTTAATTTTGCACCCTCTAGACATTTCAATCTTTTTGAGACTATCATCGATGTCAGTAAATTTGTGAGAAAGATTACATTAAAAAAGTTTTTTTCAGAGACAAATGATGATTCTACTGTTAATACAGTAAAGGATATCAATATTAATAAAGATAAAAATGATGAAACCTTGATGCCTTTTAGAGATCATTGTGCTCTGATGGACTTGATTAACATCAAACATGAAAATGATAGTGTGTCACCAGATTTGGTTTCTGTTAAATCTACAGATGTTAAATGTAGTTTACAAAAGTCAATCTTTTATCCGATTGGTTGTAGAGGAAGGGTTTTGGATAATTTTTAGAAATTAATTTGAAGAAGATCTTGTTAAATTGGTAAAGAAAGAGAAATCAGCCCCTTCCAATATGACCAATTTGGAGAAAGATGCCTTGATTTCACTGCAAAAAAGAGAGCAAATAATTATAAAAAGAGCAGATAAGGGAGGAGCGGTGGTCATCTTAGATAAAGAAAAATATTGTTTGGAAGCCATTCGACAATTAATAGAAAAAGCAGCATATGAAGTTTTGAATAGGGACCCTACCAAAGGATTTGCCTGCCTTCTGGGTTCCCTTTTGAATAAAGGTGTGTCTTTGGGTGTTTTGAGTAAGAAAGATGTTGATAATTTGAAAGTAGAGTATACAGTTATGCAGATTTTTCATCATTTACCACAGATACACAAGTCAGTGGAGAACCCAGAAGGCAGGCCAATAGTGTCTGGAATAGATTCACTCAACGAACCATTGGTGGAGTGGGTAGATTATTACTTACAACCTGTGGTTCTAAGACTTTTTAGCTATCTGAAAGATAGTACAGACGTTATGAAGCGTGTGTTGAACATGAAATGGGATTCCAAGAAGATTTGGATTACATGTGATGTGAAATCACTTTATTCAGTTATTTCTCATCATTTAGGTTTAAAGGCATTAGAATATCATTTAAGTCGTTATAGCAACTATTCATTGGAACATAAAGAATTTCTTTTACAGACAGTATAATTTCTTTTGTCACATAACTTTTTTATGTTTGATGGGACTTGTTATCTCCAAAGACGCGGGACTTCAATGGGGGCAAAATTTGCGCCCTCATATGCCAATCTATATATGGGTTGTGGGAGGAGTCCCACGTCTTTGGAGATGGAAATCCCTTTAGAGATTCTATTTGATTTTATGGACGTTATATTGACAATTTACTTATAATATGGAGTGGGAATATTGAAGATATTAGTCCGTTTATGTCTTACCTAAATGATAATGATCTGAATCTTTCATTTACATCGGAATGGAATTGTAACGGTTTTGTAGGACACTCAGACCAGCAGGTTAGAATAAAACACAGTTTTATTAATAAAACTAGAAAGATCACCCTCTATAGGCCATACAGAATAACTGAAATGAACAGTAGCGTATAGATGCCCTCTCAGGGCCAGTATACAGAGAAATAAATATATATATATACTGTCACAGGACAGGCATAAGAAACATAAGGGTACTCAATGGTTAAAGTACATGTAAATCAATCAGTCTCTGTTGTGGTGTGTTTTACACGCCCATAAGATGGTGATGGAGCAGTAAGTGGTGCTAGATGAGAAAACACTGAAGTATTATAGTGTCTAGAGCCACTGGCACCCCAACCGGTGCATGAACGGAGAGCAAGTGTACTGCAAGAGCAGAGAATAATAGAACCACAAGCCCCCACGGGTGTTGTAACGGAGACAAATTACACTGCAAGAGCGGAGGATAACTAGAGCCAATAGCCCCCACGGGCATTGTAACAGAGACTGATACACTGCAGGAGCGAGGATAACTAGAGCCAACAGCCCCCACAGGCGTTGTAACGGAGACTAATTACACTGCAAGAGCAAGGATACTAGAGCCAATAGCCCCCACGGGTGTTGTAACGGAGACTAATTACACTGCAAGAGCTCAACAGACAGGAGCCAATGGCGCCTCCCGCGGGCGCAGTAACGGAGACCGACTACACTGCAATGCTTAGCTGGAAGAGCCACAGACACCCACATAGGCGGTGCACGATAACCAAGGTTCAGCAAGTGTAGCGGAAGACTCAGGGTAACAGCTCTGCAAGTGTTAACGGAGGCTCAGAGAACGGAGACACATGCTCTGCAAATATTAACAGAGGCTCAGTGAACGGAGGCACGGCTCTGCAAGTGTTAACGTAACGCACAGTGCTCTGTAGGAGTAAACGGAGGCCCAGAGTAATGGAGTAAGCAGGCTCAGCTAGAGAAAACAGAGAGGCCCTGTAAACAGGAGGCAATGACACAGTCAGCCCTGCCACAGCAGAAGTCAGAATGTCACCTAGGCGACACTAAAGCAGCAAACACCAGGAACACAGGCAGGATCAGCAACGAGCCGGTTCAGATCACGGAGCAGGAAGTCAGCCAGGCCGGGTCAAATCACGGGTCAACACTGGCTCAGGAACACCACGAAAGGGCACTTGACAGGTGCCAAAGGCCGGGTATAAAAAGGCCATAATGGGCGGGCCAAACAAGCTCAGCCTATGGGAGTGCACCACAGCAAAGAGTGACAGAGGAGGATCATGGGCACCGTGATAGGAATCCAGAGTTAGTTAATTTTTTGGACTTGACTTTGAGAGGTAACTCATAAGATGGCATAATATCTACTGAAATATTTAGAAACGATACATCTAGAAATATGGTTTTGAGAGCAGATAGCTGTCATCCATTTCATACTGTAAGAGGGATACCTGTCGGTCAGTTCATGAGATTAAAGAGAAGTTGTTCATCTAATGAATCATTTGAGACACAAGCTTTAGAATTATGTAATAGGTGTTTTCAACCTCTGTACCGCTCATGAACCAAGACTAGGAAAGACTGCTGGAGTAGAACACCAGAGTGCACAGTGTATATTGCGTAAGTCACCACTCCAGGCCTCGCAACCGGAGGCAACAGGGAGCAAGAACAGGCCAGAGCCATGGAACACAGAGGCTACAAGTCAGGTAAGCTGGGAGTGCATGGAGTGAGTAGGCAGCCGAAGCCACAGGTCAGACAACCGGAGACTACACACAGCAAGTTAGTAGCCAGAGCCAGAGGTCAGGCAAACTGGGGACTACACAGAGCGAGTCAGTAGCCAGAGCTACAGGTCAGGCAAACAGGGGACTACATGGAGCGAGTCAGTGGCCAGAACCAGAGGACAGACAAGCCGGGGTCTACACGGAGAGAGTTAGTCAGCCAGAGCCACAGGTCAGAACCGATATGGATAGTCAGACAAGCTGGGGTGCTACATGGAGCGAGTTAGTCAGCAAGAGACACAGGTCAGAACTGATGTGGGTAGGCAGACAAACCAGGGTCATACACGGAGCAAGTTAGTCAGCCAGAGCCACAGGTCAGAACCGATATGGGTAGTTAGACAAGCCAGGGTCATACACTGAGCGGATTCTCAAATAGGCATGGGTCACAGTGGAGCGCAAGATATACTAGCAGAAACACCACGTAAGGGCAATGATTCCTAGGCCCAAGGAGGTTTATAAAAGAGCAGCAGAAGGCGGGACCCAATTAGGCAAAACAGAACAGGCCCATAAACAGGCGTCCGTGGCAGTGCCTGTTTCATGACATCAGCAATGCAGAAGTAACCTCAATCATGCCGACCGACACACCACAGAGGAAAGAAGCACAGGATCCCTAAGGCCTCCTTAGGGGGACTGTGATATCTGGGCCCTTTCACAGGCCACACCGCTTACTTTGAAGATACAGACAAATTAATATTAAACTGTATGCAATATTTTATGACGAAGAGAGAGTGGAAAATGTGATGTATGTAGAAAGACTACTTGTGTATGCTCAATTTGGGAAAGAGGTGTGTATGAGAAGGTTATGAGCCGTGAGCTACACAGTTTTTAAATAATGCATTATCTTTAGAAAACATTCTGCTGCCTCTGCCTCCTCAGCCTAGGCCTAAATACAAAGTGATGAAAGCACATATGGTGCATTCTCTGGTGAGATGCCTCTAAGGCTCTTAAATAACCATATAAGGGAGGTACCCACAAAGATGAAGGCTGGACAAGTAACGGTTCCAATAAGCTTGTAATAGATATACTATCCACATGACTTGCCCCTGTGTGGACACTCACTTCAGGGAGCTCTGTCTTCATTCTCAAACACTCAGTTAGTGTAGTTTTGCATGGGTGTGTGCCTCCCTGCACTGAAACTACATTCCCCATTTCAAGCCTGACTCCTAAGTGCATGGTACATTGTTACATAATGACTAAGCAATACTATCTATTTCACAGGGGATGGCTCAAGTGGTTCCCGACAGTATGGAAACTGCATCTGGGTTTTACCCAGATCAAGGAAGTGTTTTACATGCTGGTTGCATATGCTAAAGATCCAAGCTCACCCAAATCTCTGGTACTTTAGAAAACAGCTCCTGCTGAGAGTGACTGCAAACCCACACAAAGTAACATTAAGAAGACCTTAGTGTTGCTAGAAGAAAACAAATGGAGGAGATGCCAGTCTCTGGAATTTTACTCTGGCAAACCCAGGCATTTCATATACTCCTGCCCAGTTTTGCCGATCCCTAATCTTCACAATTCCACAAATGAAAGTTAATGATAAATGTTGGTCTGTCCCACTAATTTGATATCATGTACGGCTATTCTGAAAACATACACTTTTGGACAGGACCAGATTTTCATCTCAAGCACTCCTAGGCACGAGCCTAGATTCACTAAAGGTCGATGCTGTGGCAATATGATCTTGTCGATGTGTTCGAAACACTTCAACATTTCGATGTACACACACATGAACATATTCACTAAAATTGTTGGATGCAAGGGGAGGGGTGGAGAAGGTCCCTATTAGCATACAGGATTGTCAAAGTGCTGTCGATATGGAAGGGGTGTCCTCCCTTCACACATCACCAATGCTACGACAGTAGTGGAGTGAACAGAATGCTTTCAGCACCATGGACAGCATTGAGTGCCATAGGGATATGTATTGCTCACCCCTGTGGCACTCAAAGGGTTAAAAAAATAGTACACCAAGCACTACTCTATTATTCCCTTATGTATCATGAATTATACATGTTGTGCACTACCTGGGGAACAAGACTGGGGGTCATGCAGCATCTATGGGGATTTGTTGCCCCCCAGCCTTGTTCTCTTGCCCAGTAGTAGCCATAGAGACCCATATACACTGCTTGGACCCCACACTTGTTCCTTGACCACTGGTAACCACAGATCCCCATGTACACTGTCTGACCCTCTCCAGCCTTTTCCCTTTGCCCACTGCTAGCCACAAATCCTCATGGCCACTGGGGACTGCATTGCTGGTACTCAACCACAAACAATATTTCATTAAACAAATCCAAAACATAAATTCAGGAAGTATTAACCACTTAACGACCCATGACGGTCCAGGACCATCATGGATTGAAAACAGTTCAGGACCCATGACAGTCCTGGACCATCATGGGTTAAATGATAGAAGCGTGCCTCCGGGCACGCTGCTATCATTCATTTCAGGCTGAGACTGAGCGCTCCGGTACAGGAGAGTTCAGTCTCAGCCCTTCTCAGTTGTGCCGGGTCATGTGATCGCTGCTGCAGCGATCACATGTACCGACATTCTCAATGAATGAGAAGCATACTGCCTCTGTGTCTCTCCTATGCCTGTCTGTCCCTTACGATCAAAGTAAGGGACAGAGAAGCAGAGAGGAGACACCTAGTGGTTAAAGAAAAAAGAAGCAGCTGGGAGTATTAACCCCTTCACTGCTGTGCTGGAGGCTAGCTAAATGAAGGCCCATTTTTGACTTGCTCAAACTTTTTTTTTTTTTTTTTTAAAGATACAACACAATTTTTGTTGGGAGTGTGATTGTTGTGGAGACATGTAATACATTTATACACACCACCAAATGTCATCAATAAAAAAGTGGGAAAATAGGGTGGGAAAAAGGGACATGGGGATTTTCACCCAGGGGGACAGTGCCCACTTAAATCTGCCTATTTTGTAGGTATGACTGACTAGTCATACCTTTCATGCAGTGTCCATAAAAATTTAACCCATTGTACCCAAATGATCCTAAGAGAAAAAAATGCATTTTTTTAACATTTTTTTTTTACAGTTTTCTTTAATTTTACTAAAATAAATGGTGGACTATCCATATAAGTTTGGTATCAAAAGAAAGCCCTATTTGTGCGTAAAAAAAACGGTATAAAATTTTCATAGGTAAAATAAAGTACTTAGGGGGAAAACACTGTTGAACAAAGACATAGTCAAAAAGGTCAGAATTGCTCTGGTCCTTAAGTGAAATCCACCTCAGATTTTCCCGGTCCTTAAGGGGTTAATGGCCGTGGGGAAATTGGAATCAAACTGTTGTTGTTCATGTTTTTAAGCAGAGGTTAAGGAGAGAATTATACAGAAAGCAGAAAAGAGGTATGAAGGTCATTATAGCCCATTATTGTGAAGGAGAGGTTTATTTGGTTAACGAACTGAAGAGAAGATGAAGGTAAGGAACTGGCTATGAAGCAAGGAATGCCTGGATCAATTGTCATGTCAGCTCCTTTTGACCTTACACATTTTATCGGTTTGAGTGCTAGAGAGGTATCTGACCCATTGGATACCTTGACGGCACTCAAAAGGTTATTTCCCTCTGTGTGCAAGAGGGGTGTCCAATGCATTGTTTAGCACCCTTCAGGCACTCGAAGGTTAAACGCCTAATCAATGTAAATGTTTATTTGTCCCTTATGGTGCAGCTCTTTGACCCAAATGTGTGTGTGTGTATACATATATGTCAAATAAAAAACAAGATTTAATATCTTGTAATACCTTTTTTAATTGGACGAACAGAATTATGGATTGACAAGTTTGCGGGATAAACTCCCTTTCTCAAGACTAAAGCATTTCTGAGCACAAGGACATAGAATTCACAGTTAATACAGTTAATACCTTGAATTCAAAGCTGTGTTGTTTGCTGGGGTTAACACTGCTGATAAAACTGATAAGACAGGGACCAAGAGAAAATTCACACTCTTCTTGCAGAGGATCGTAAACACCCTGTGCAAGGCAGAGTGTGTGGGGGGGGGAGAAAGAGAAGAAAAATATATACAACTTGTGGCCAAATAGCTAGATATATACATACACATACATATATATATATATATATATATATATATATATATATATATACACACACATGCACATACACGCACATACATACATACACCCACATACATAAACACATATATACATATCATCATCATCATATATAATAATTTGCTAAAATGTGTGTAACAACGCAGTCATGCGCAGTAGAGACTGCCCGTGACGAGGCTGATACAGAGCGGTTCGGAACTTCCAGCTCTGTATGAGTCGCGGAGCGGGCAGTCTCTACTGCGCATGACTGCCCCGCGACTGGCTGGCAGTGGCACTGTGGCCTGTGTAATGGGCTCTTCAGCTATGTGTGTATATATGTGTATGTATGTATGTATATATATGTGTGTATGTGTATGTATATATCTACCTATTTGGGCACAAGTTGTATATAGGCCTGCATGCCCATACTTGATTATTGGCATTGTAGCATTCTCAATATGTGCAATCTTTTTTTAACTCTCTCCCCTCTCATACCATTTCCTGTATTTTTCTTCTCTTTCTCCACCCCCCCCCCCACCACACACACTCTGCCTTGCACAGGGTATTTACGATCCTCTGCAAGAAGAGTGTGAATTTTCTCTTGGTCCCTGTCTTATCAGTTTTATCAGCAGTGTTAACCCCAGCAAACAACACAGCTTTGAATTCAATGTATTAACTGTATTAACTGTTTTAACTGTGAATTATGTGTCCTTGTGCTCAGAAATGCTTTAGTCTTGAGAAAGGGAGTTTATCCCGAAAACTTGTCAATCCATAATTCTGTTCGTCCAATTAAAAAAGTTATTACAAGATCCTGAAAAACGCATTTAAAAAAGTTATAAATTGATTAGCATTTTACTAAGTGAAATAAATAGGGGATCAAATAATTTTTCCCTCACTGTATATATAAATAATATATAATCTACACACAGATTATGCATAGTGCACAACTCCAGTCTGTTGCTATAGATGCTTTAATGCAAAGTTTTTTTTTCCACAAATCAATTAAAATGACTGCTCCATTGCAGGGGACTAGCAAGGAAATCATAAAACCGTCACCTTCAAGGACTAGAACTCCAATACTTAGGGTTTGAGGGTTATGGTTAATATTATTACGAATATTGGCAGGAAAATTTTGTAGACTTCGATGCTGAGGAAACACAAGTATAAACTATGCAGTCCAGAAAAATACTTATGGCAGGTCAGTCAACATATGATATGAAATATTTTCACAAAAATATCTAGATAATACATAGAATCATCTTGTCAACTGTGTGGTAACATATAACAACAAAACTTTTAATAGCCAATTATTTTTTAGAACCAACCAAAATGTAGACACAGAAAGCAGGGACCGTTTGCTATTTTTTTTCTTAATTTATTATAAATCATCATGCTCACAGAGCAGTTCATGTTTTTAATAGGTTGCTATAGCAACAGAGTTCATAGACTGCAACCTAGTGTGCCTTCATCTTTTTTTCTAGGGCCCAGGGACTGACAATTTGTTGATATATAATTTCTGCTGTATTGTGCTGTTTGACACAATACAGTATATGCTCTCTGTCATTACTTTTTAATTATTTTTTTAATTTGTATTGTGCGAAACATAAAAGAAAGTAGGAACACCAAAAGCAAAATGTAGACAGAACATAGAAATCAAAGGCATAAACAGATCAACAGGTATTACATTTTCATATTACTAGGTTTATCTTTCTGTAACCAGCCATTTTATAAAACTCTATTATTTCTACAAAATTGATTTAAGGTGGGAGAGTACAGTATTATGATTTCTCTCACACTTTAACCTCTTCGATGCTAAATACATGGTCAATGTTCTGCAAAGCAATACATTCAGGATGTCTCCTGCATCCAGTGGGTTGTACAGGTCAGTGACCTGTGGTTCTGCAAGCAACTTTCATGTCCACCTCCACGATTATATGACATCCAGGACCTATTGATGATGCTATATTTTGAATCAAGGAGAAACAAAGAATATTTAGGGGCCATTAGGATTTTCTGGTTGTGTAAGGTAAGTGTGCGGGTATGTGTGTGGGGGGGTTATTATTAGGAGGTGTTACTTCCATACCTGGGAACTCTTTGGATCTGCCCAAGAGACTCCAGTTTTCAGACTGAATTAGTGTCTCCAAGGACAGAGGCTGATTCTTCTTCTCCTTTCCACCCTGTTCCTCCCACTTCTTCTCCTTCTCACCCTGTTCTTCCCATTTCCCTCCCACTTCTCCTCCTTCCCTCCCTGTTCTGCCCATTTGCTACTCACTTTCCACGCGATTTACGACTCATATACAATCAGACCCCATCTCCCTATTAAACTACACCTCTTAATGACGAGAATCTCGTCATTGACATCCTCTGGTCGGTGCACGAGTCCTATCCAGTGGCTCAAGATGAGCAAGTTCTCAGGAATGGTTACTTCCCAATTAAGACTTTAATGCAAAGAAGCCCAGAGTGCAACCCCTATAAAATGTACAGGAAAATAAAATACATTTTTGCAAATTTCCTATGTGCCTTGTTAGTATATAGTGATACTAGTGTAAAAGCCCATGTATACGGGTCAAGGTCCGGGTAATGTTAACCCTTTGAGCGCCACAAGGGTATGCAACGCATTGCTTTGCAATGCATTGCGTCCCCCTCTGGCACTCAAAAGGTTAAGAGGCTGCTACCTCACTGCTCCATGCAATGCAGTGTTGAGTCGCCTCACTCATGCGATGCAACCATGCGCAGTAGAGACTGCCCGAACGTGGCGCATGACTGCATCGTGACAAACATTCTAGCAAATTATTATAAAGGATAGATAGTGAAGAAGAATGAAATGCCCTGAAACACCAATACCCCCCCACACACACACACGCATTGCCCTCCCGTTGCTGCACGTAGCATAAAGACAATAACGGTCAATGTAAATACCTTAGCAATTAGGCATTAGGCAGACACTGCACAAACCCCCCACCCCCCAAAAAAAACAGTTCCTTCACTATTTTAGCACAGAATCTTATTAGTACACCCCTGTATTGTGATATCACGATACTGTATGCTAACTTACTCCAACTTCCACTATATAACTCATCTCATTAAGGATCTAACGAAAAGAACCATCAATTACACTGAAGGATAAAAACTAATAAAAAATAAATCTTCCTGAAAATGTGTGAATCAATGTCCAAAAAAGTGAATATTCAGTTATATGTTCTACTGCTATTGCAGACAGATTAGTTAAATTATCTGCCAGTATCTCACTTGAGCTGTTCTTGGTTCCATGACACACATTACAACGATGTTGACAAGAAGACTGATGAAACCTTTAAGGGTTGAGGGCAACTCATGACTAATTGTAGCTGACTGGTCAAAATGACTGATACAAAGAGAACTCCATCATTTAGTGCATATTGATTTTTCTTTAACTCTTTAAGGGAACACTAACACTTTAATATGAAATTGGGTTATATAAGATTTAATATCATATTTTTCTGGTTAGCATCTGTAAAAATTAGTTATTTTGTTAGATCCATAAAATAGAATATAAAAAAATAGCATTTTAACCCTTTGACTGCCATAGAGGTATCCACCTCATACGTGTGTTGCTTGTAAAGAGAATAACTAATTCAGTTAATTTGATGAGATTAATATACAATGATCTTCTCATAAAGGTTTTGCTACCTTTTATCAGCCCACCTACAGACAATAAAACACTAGCACTTATTAGACATCAATAAAGATTGCAAAGTTATTGGAAGCCCATGAGCCCTGGAAAGAGGCAGCAAAGGAAGCCCCCAAACAGTGTATATAAGACTAGATTTTAGGAGTCAGAAAATAGAGAATTTTTACAAATGGAGTTCAGGGCATTTTATGTGTGAATTACCCACGATCATTTTTGATGTTAGCAATCCTTTAACCCCTTAACGACCCTTGACGGTCATAGTACATCAATGGTTGATCTGACTTAACAACCGATGACGTACTATGACCGTCATCGAGTTCTGGGCTCCCCCTGCGGCTGCACGCCGTTCGGGGAGTCCGGAACGCAAAGGAGCAATAAAAAAAAATTGCTCCGTGGTCGTTCAGTCGCATCCGCGTCCGGATTCCCCGGTCATTAAGGGGTTAAGGAAAAGAGGGCTGGACAACACACTGCAAAGAAATGTGTTGCCCACCCCCTCTGGGCTTTAACCTTTTGTGTCCCAGGGAGGTATCCTCTCTGACACTCAAAGGGTTAAATGGTTAAAGAGCTAATCAGACCAGACAATGAAAATGGGCATTTTTAATTTAAATATTATTCTTCCAACCCACATGTATAAGTGTAATCTATTTGGTCATTAAATCTGATTTTAATTTAGATTTTCTTATTCCATTGAATGTTAGAGAGGTATCCAATGCATTGCTTCACAATGGCTTAGATTCCTTCCTGGCTATCGAAGGGTTAAGGATACATAGACTGGCATATTTTTGTGCTACACAGCAACTTAAGTTTATGTACTAAGAACCCTGGCACAAACCAGTTACACTTTAAGGGACAAACATTCCCATCGATTTAATAGGGGCTTTTGAACCCAGTAGATGCTAGAAATTAGTGATGAGCGAGCACCCCAATGCTCGGGTGTTCGGGTTCTCTGACCGAGCACCCCCGGAGGCTCGAGTGCTCGGCCGAGCACCCGAGCCCCATTGAAGTCAATGGGAGGACTCGAGCATTACACCAGGCACCCCCTGCTCTGATGAGGGGAGGGTGCCTGGTCCATAGGAAAAGGGCAGAAAATGATGGAAACACCACAGAAATGGTTCAGGGACAGCATAGGGAGGATGTCTGGATGCATCTTGGACTCCAACATCGCTGCTGGGAACGATCTTTCGCCCGTAGTACGCCATTTTTACAGACTGACCGTAAAACACACAAAAAGGCAGATAAAAACGACTTTAGGCGAAAAATTGTTACCAAACAGTATTTGCTGTATATTTACTTGTATATCATCTGCAAATTCTCCCAAAAATTTCCTCGATTTTTCTGAACTGAGGCCATGATTAAGAGGGAAACGTGCGCAGAGGCAAATTCTCCCAAAAATTTCCTTGATTTTTCTGAACTGAGGCCATGATTAAGAGGGAAACGTGCGCAGAGGCAAATTCTCCCAAAAATTTCCTTGATTTTTCTGAACTGAGGCCATGATTAAGAGGGAAACGTGCGCAGAGGCAAATTCTCCCAAAAATTTCCTTGATTTTTCTGAACTGAGGCCATGATTAAGAGGGAAACGTGCGCAAAGGCAAATTCTCCCAAAAATTTCCTCGATTTTTCTGAACTGAGGCCATGATTAAGAGGGAAACGTGCGCAAAGGCAAATTCTCCCAAAAATTTCCTCGATTTTTCTGAATTGGGGCCATGATTAAGAGGGAAACGTGCGCTGAGCCGACCATCCAAAACATTATGGGTGAGGGTCTGCTGCGGAGCTGACCATCCTAAACATTATATGCGAAGGCCCGCTAGTGAGCTGACGCTATAAAACATTATATGAGAGGGCCCGCTAGAGAGCTGACCCAATAAAACATTATATGAGAAGGCCCGCTGGTGAGCTGACCTATACAAAAATTGTCAAACAGGGCCCGCTGGTGAGCTGGCCCTATATAAAAATTATATCACAGGGCATATGGAAGAGGAGGAGGAGGATGAGAAGATTAAGAGTCAACCATATACCCGTTTTTTGGGTGGAAGGGGTGAATGGGAATACAGAGTATTCCCATCATTGTAAATAACATATATAAAGTCACTTTATGTTCCTCCGGGGCTTTCCTCCAGTGGAGTGGAGAAGTCAGGGGAAATCCAGGCCTTGTTCATTTTTATAAGTGTCAACCTATCAGCATTTTCGGTGGGAAGGCGGATACGCTTATCTGTTATGATGCCACCAGCAGCACTAAATACCCGCTCAGACAGAACGCTGGCGGCAGGGCAGGCCAGCACCTCCAAGGCGTAGAGTGCCAGTTCATACCACGTGTCCAGCTTGGACACCCAGTAGTTGTAAGGCACAGAGGGATCATTGAGGACGCTGACACGGTCTGCTACGTACTCCTTCACCATCTTCCAAAACTTTTCCCTCCTTGTGACACTAGGCTGCGCATCAGGGTGAGGGTGCTGGCGGGGTGTCATGAAGGTGTCCCACGCCTTGGAGAGTGTTGCCCTGCCTTTGTCGGAACTGCTGTGTGCTCCCCTTTTCTCCCCTTCTCGGTTGGCCAAGGTAGCACGTACTCTGCCGCCAGCGTTGTCAGATGGAAAATTTTGGAGCAATTTTTCAACAAGAACCTTCTGGTATTGCACCATTTTGCTTGTCCTCTCCACCGGAGGAATGAGAGATGAGAAATTCTCTTTGTAGCGGGGGTCCAGAAGGGTGAACACCCAGTAATCCGTGTTGTCTAAAATGCGTATAACGCGTGGGTCACGGGAAAGGCAGCCTAACATAAAGTCAGCCATGTGTGCCAGAGTACCAACAGGCAAGATTTCGCTGTCCTCACCAGGAGGATGACTCTCAATCTCCTCATCCTCTTCCTCCTCTTCTGCCCACCCACGCTGAAGAGATGGAACTAAAGTTCCATGGCTACCCTCTGTAGCGGAGGCAACCGTGTCTTCCTCCTCCTCCTCCTCCTCCTCCGCCTCCTCCAATTGTCGCTGAGAAGACGAAGTGAGGGTGCTCTGGCTATCACCTTGTGTAAGCTCTTCCTCCCCCATTTCCACCTCTTCCACATGCAAAGCGTCGGTTTTAATTGTGAGCAGCGAGCGTTTCAGTAGACACAGAAGTGGGATGGTTACACTGATAATAGCGTTATCGCCGCTCACCATCTGTGTCGATTCCTCAAAATTGCGTAAAACCTCACAGAGGTCTGACATCCATTCCCACTCCTCACTTCTGATTAGAGGAAGTTGAACGGAGAGGCGACGACCGTGTAACAGCTGGTACTCCACTACTGCCCTCTGCTGCTCACAAAGCCGGGACAACATGTGGAAGGTGGAGTTCCAGCGCGTGCTCACGTCACACAGCAGCCGGTGAGCTGGCAATTGTAAGCGCTGCTGCAGCTTCAACAGGCCGGCTGAAGCTGTAGATGACTTACGGAAATGTGCACACACGCGGCGCACCTTGGTTAAGAGATCATGCAAATTGGGTTAGGTTTTTAGAAATCGCTGAACCACTAAATTAAATACATGCGCTAGGCATGGTACGTGTGTGAGCTTGCCGAGCTCCAAAGCCGCCACCAAGTTACGCCCATTATCACACACAACCATGCCTGGTTGCAGGTTGAGTGGCGAGAGCCACTGCTCGGTCTGGTGACTAATCCCCTGCAACAGCTCTGAGGCCGTGTGCTGTTTGTCCCCAAGGCAGATCAGCTTCAGCACGGCCTGTTGACGCTTCCCCACTGCAGTGCTACACTGCTTCCAGCTACCGGCTGATGGGTGAGTGGTGCTGCGCACAGAGAATTCGGAGGTGGAAACGGAGGAGGAGGAGCCAATAACGTAGGTGCTGGCGGAAACCCCGATGGAGGTAGGGCCCGCAATCCTCGGCGTGGGTAGCACCTGTGCCATCCCAGGGTCCGAGTCGTTCCCAGCCTCCACGACATTCACCCAGTGTGCCGTCAGGGAAATGTAGCGTCCCTGGCCACAAGCACTTGTCCATGTGTCAGTCGTTAAGTGGACCTTCCCAGTAACTGCGTTGGTCAGGGCACGGGTGATGTTACGGGACACATGGTGGTGTAATGCGGGGATGGCACACCGGGAAAAGTAGTGGCGGCTGGGGACCGCGTACCGAGGGACAGCTGCTGCCATCAGGCTGCGGAAGGACTCAGTCTCCACAAGCCTAAATGGCAGCATTTCGATGGCCAGTAATTTGGAAAGGTGTGAGGTTAGTGCTATGGCCTGTGGTGGGTGGCTGGGTATTTTCGCTTGCGCTCAAATGCCTGGGGTAACGACATTTGGACGCTGTGCTGGGACAGGGAAGTGGATGTGGTCGCTGATGGTGCTTCAGATGGTACAGGTGCAGGGCGGGAGGTATGCGGGCCTGCGCCTTCGACAGGCGATTGGCCGGCACCGAAAACAGGGGAAGAGGAGGCAGTGGTGTGGCCTGCAGACACAGATGGGCGATCCAGACGTTCCTCCCACTTATTACGGTGCTTGGATGCCATGTGTCGGATCATGCTGGTGGTGGTGAGGTTTCTAGTGTTCATGCCTCGGCTCATTCTGGTGTGGCACAGGTTGCAAACTACAATTCTTTTGTCATCCGCACTTTCCTTAAAAAAACGCCATACCGCGGAACACCTACCCCTTGGCAAGGGAGATTTACGCAAGGGGGTGCTCCGTGGAACATTTGCGGGCCGGTTTGGTGCGGTCCGCCTTCTTTCTGTAGCCACACCACTGCCTCTTCCAGCCTGTTGCGGTGCTGCAGATGGCTCACCCTCAGGACTGCTGTCATCGCTCGGCTCTACACCTTCCCAGGTGGGGTCAGTCACCTCATCGTCCACCAAGTCCTCCTCCACTTCCTCACTCTGATCATCCTCCTCATGTCTTGATCCCACCACATACTCAGTCATTGACAACTGTATATCATCCTCCTCATCAAGGTCTTGAGACAGTAATAGTGGTTGATTTAATGGCAACTGTGTCTCATCATCATCATCATCCACTTCCTTTGATCTTAAATGCCGTTCACCTCTGTCATCTTCTTGTGATTGGGTACCCTCTAGAGGTTGTGAATCAAGGCACAAGATGTCATGTTCCTCTGCAAGCGTGCTTGGAGAGAGGTTCAAATTAAGGATTGGTGATGAGACGAGCTCCTCACTATATCCCAGTGTGGGATCACTTCTTTGACCAGATCCTCTATGGTGGGAGGAAGGATGATCAGAGTGAGGATTATGTTGACCAGACTCTTGGCTACTGAGAGTGGACTTGGTGGAAGACAGGGTGGTGCTTAACCGACTGGAAGCAGTATCAGCTGACATCCAACCGACCACCTGTTCGCAGTGGTCGGACCTCGAGAGTGATGTCCTGCGACGCCCTGTAAAATGAGACATGAAGCTAGGTATGGTGGATGTCTTTCTGTCTTGTGCTCTGGCACCAGGCGCAGTTTCTACGCGTCCTGACCCGCGCCCTGAACTATCAGGATCACGTCCACTTCCCCGTCCCTTTTTACCCGCCTTCTTCATATTACACGGAATATGTGCTGCAAATCTGCAACTTTGCACAGTAAACAGAATGTGCTTCTTAACTGCGGCTACGCACAGTGAATGGAATATTTGACTTTGATATTTTACAGTTTGAAGACTTAACAGAATGTTTTCCTATTCTGAAACTTTGCACAGTAAACAGAATTTGCTTCTTAACTGCGGCTACGCACAGTGAATGGAATATGTGACTTTGATATTTTACAGTTTGAAGACTTAACAGAATGTTTTCCTATTCTGAAACTTTGCACAGTAAACAGAATTTGCTTCTTAACTGCGGCTACGCACAGTGAATGGAATATGTGACTTTGATATTTTACAGCTTGAAGACTTAACAGAATGTTTTCCTATTCTGAAACTTTGCACAGTAAACAGAATGTGCTTCTTAACTGCGGCTACGCACAGTGAATGGAATATGTGACTTTGATATTTTACAGTTTGAAGACTTAACAGAATGTTTTCCTATTCTGAAACTTTGCACAGTAAACAGAATTTGCTTCTTAACTGCGGCTACGCACAGTGAATGGAATATGTGACTTTGATATTTTACAGTTTGAAGACTTAACAGAATGTTTTCCTATTCTGAAAATTTGCACAGTAAACAGAATTTGCTTCTTAACTGCGGCTACGCACAGTGAATGGAATATGTGACTTTGATATTTTACAGTTTGAAGACTTAACAGAATGTTTTCCTATTCTGAAAATTTGCACAGTAAACAGAATTTGCTTCTTAACTGCGGCTACGCACAGTGAATGGAATATGTGACTTTGATATTTTACAGTTTGAAGACTTAACAGAATGTTTTCCTATTCTGAAACTTTGCACAGTAAACAGAATTTGCTTCTTAACTGCGGCTACGCACAGTGAATGGAATATGTGACTTTGATATTTTACAGTTTGAAGACTTAACAGAATGTTTTCCTATTCTGAAACTTTGCACAGTAAACAGAATTTGCTTCTTAACTGCGGCTACGCACAGTGAATGGAATATGTGACTTTGATATTTTACAGTTTGAAGACTTAACAGAATGTTTTCCTATTCTGAAACTTTGCACAGTAAACAGAATTTGCTTCTTAACTGCGGCTACGCACAGTGAATGGAATATGTGACTTTGATATTTTACAGTTTGAAGACTTAACAGAATGTTTTCCTATTCTGAAACTTTGCACAGTAAACAGAATTTGCTTCTTAACTGCGGCTACGCACAGTGAATGGAATATGTGACTTTGATATTTTACAGTTTGAAGACTTAACAGAATGTTTTCCTATTCTGAAACTTTGCACAGTAAACAGAATTTGCTTCTTAACTGCGGCTACGCACAGTGAATGGAATATGTGACTTTGATATTTTACAGTTTGAAGACTTAACAGAATGTTTTCCTATTCTGAAACTTTGCACAGTAAACAGAATGTGCTGCTAATCTGCAACTTTGCACACTAAACAGAATGTGCTCTAATCTGCAACTTTGCACACTAAAAAGAATGTGCTGCTAATCTGCAACTTTGCACACTGAACAGAATGTGCTCTAATCTGCAACTTTGCACACTAAACAGAATGTGCTCTAATCTGCAACTTTGCACACTAAACAGAATATATGAAGTTTTTTTTTTTTTTTTCTCTGCCCCCCCACACAAAATAAACTGCTGCCCCCACACACAGTAGTCCTAAAAAGGACTTTTGGGTCTTTTTTTTTTTTTCACAATTGCTTTTCTTCTCCCTACACTGACTTTCCCTTCCTATCCTCATCTCTCCCTGGCTAAGACTGAGCCGAACTCGCTGGTCAGGTGCTATACAGCACCCGATCACGGGTTCTGGCCAGCCAATCAGTGTAATGCCAGCAGCCAACATGGCTGCTGGCATTACACTGATGTCAGAGCCTGCCTGCACGTTTATTGGCTGCGCAGCAGCCGCGAAACGTGCGGGGAGGAGACCCGAACATGGCGGGCGAGCACATGCGGTACTCGTACGAGTACCGCCATGTGCCGAGCAGAGCGATGCTCGAGCCGAACCGAGCTTCGGCCGAGCATGCTCGCTCAACACTACTAGAAATCATTCAATTGGCTTAATTTTTTGACCGTCAGAGCAGTGTGCAATGCATTTCAAGGCAATGCTTTGCGCACCCCTCTGGCACTGAAAGGATTAAAGCACCATTCAAAACAGTGGGCATTATGGGGACTTTTTTATTTGTTCCCTACAATATCATTGGTTTACCATGGAATTATGCCATTCCCTGTTACCACATTAGACTCTCTGTGTCCTTATTTTTATATATGCAAACTTTGTCTTAAGATTTAAAGGAACTCCAGCACTTCCAAATATGTCTTCTTTACCTAAATCTGGGCAGAAAATATTAATGGCCATTATGAATGCATTCTGTGTGGACTGGTTCTCCAAAATTATTAGTTAATTACTACTGGATATCATATTCATGAAGGCAGACATGAGCCTTGTTGCACGCTATGAATTGCTTTGGCACTAAAATGGTTAAGGGTCCCAAACTCTACCTACTTCAGGCTTACCAATGAGACTTCAGGAGAAGCAATCTGGAGGTCCTTGAGTCATGTAAGAAAATCCTGATTCTATAGAAATTATATTCAGAACTTATTACATATTAATTTGAAGAAATAATCCATGTAGAATTGATCCACAGTGGACATTAAGATTTTCTGATCATGTTATAGTAAGTAGTATTATTATTAGAAGGGGTTAGTGTTCCTTTAATATAAATAGGAGATAAATATGATCCCACTGTTATTAAAAAGTTATCTAGGAATGGTGTAAACCCGATTTAGAATCAAATGAATAATCTTGTATTATGTATAACTACTCGTAGGTGTTATACTGTACTCTCAGCTATGTTTCCCAACAATATTGTGCTTTACAAATGGTTACAAGCACACAACAGTTTTTATCAGTCATATGGCACAATAATGACAAGAAGAGATACCTCTGTTACTGAAATGTAGCATAGAATAGGATTTCAGTCAAATCAATACTTTTAAAAATGCTTCAAAATGTGATTAACTCAAAAGCGGTAATTATATTTTTCATTTCACATCTGTAATTGGTATTGTATTTTCTCTGCAAGAATAAAATATAAGCAAAGCAAAGTGCAACTGGCAAAGAACAAACTGAATGAAAGTCTAGCAACTTTCAACTCTCCACACTGTTATAGGACTATGACTCTTATCATCCTCAGACAGCTAATGGATGATGGTAGCTGTAGTCCAATGACAGCTGCAGGTCCTAGGTCTGTGGTTGTGTGTGGTATGGTGTTTACACTTAAAGGGATAGTAATACTTCGTTTTAACTTTATTTTATTTTCTAGGCATTAAAAAAACATGAAGAATGATATAAGTTTTATCTCTCAAACATTTATGGTTTATGAGATATTCACAAGCAAAGTGTCCCCCTCCTGCCCCTTTTACTGATGTCACACTCTTCAGCCTGAGCAGAAGTGAGGTGGCCAGGTAGACTGCAGAGAGGGACAATCTTCAATTAAGATAAGGGAAAAAGCTGAAAAACTTGTCAAGGGGGGCAGGGCTTTCATTGTTCTGATAGAAAGAAGATTGTCCCTTGTTGTTATCTGTCTGGTCTATGGACTGCATTCCACATCTGAGAAGAGATTGTTTACAGTAGGTAAAAGGGGCGGGAGGGGGAAACTTTGCTTGTGAATATCTCATAAACCATAAAGGTTTGAGGGATAAGACTTATATCATTCTTCATGTTTTTTTAATGCCTACAAAATAAAATAAAGTTAAAACGAAGTATTACTATCCCTTTAAATAAAATAAACCAATCAGTAACTATGACAGTCTCTATGGCAAAAATCCTGATCAATAAGGGCTTTCACTAATATAAATTTAATATAGCATAACCACCCCTTACATTTAATTCAAACCTACACCAGAGTTTAACCTTCAAGATGTGCCCAGTGCATTATGAAGCAATGCACTGCAGGCCCTCTGGTTCTTAACCCCTTAAGAACCCATGAAGGTCCTGGGCCGTCAAGGGTTGTTATACCCTTAAGGACACATGATGGTCCTGGACCGTCATGGAATTCTGGGCTCCCCGCACGGCTGCACTCCGTTCAAAAAAAAAAATGGTCCCTGGTCCTCAAATGACCGCACCGTGCTGCGCGGCCGGTCCTTAAGGGGCTAAAGAGTTAATATTACGCTGCAATATATTAAACAGCCACATACAATTATAAAATATGCTAACCAATATAAAAACATACATATCAACATGTCCAAATGACAAAATATAGACAGAATTGCCTGAGAGATGGAGAAAAAATCCATAAGCCATCAGGGAACTATTAAAAATGTAATTGCATGCATTATATACTATGGACGACATTCTCAGAATCCCCGTAGGCAGAGGTCAAAATAATTACTCAAACTATAGAAGGACTGCATTTATTATAAACACCAGACATATACCGTAATAAGAAGTGTACATTTATTTGCCATACTTCTTTGGACATGCCTTTATTTATAATTGATATATTCTGCCCACAAATATAAAAAGGTAGAAATTCCAGTATAGTAGAATGCTCGTATGCCAAAATCCCTAACATTTAGATGAATTGCATAGTAACACAAGTAACATAAATCTCTTATAAACGCTCAACACTCTTCCAAATGATACTTTGACATTCATGTACTAAGAAGAATGAGTGTAAATCGGGAAATAAACATCAGATTCCCCAAACTGCACCACAAAATTCAGACATGTGAAAAGTGCTGCTTTCCTGCTATTTCTTTTTTATCCACTTTTTTCATTGTATTGTAATCAATGATAATAATGTATATTCCCCCATGGCATGCTTACTATAATGGTAAAAGGTGGCACCGTGTTAGCTGTGGGAAAAAGGCCTGAGACTGGTACAGTAAAAGTTAGACCTTTATTGGCTAACTGAGAAGCTATTTGACGCGCCTGATGAAGAGATCTAAGTAGTCTTCAAAGCTTGTACTCTAAAGCTACTCTGTTAGCTAGAAAAGGTATAACTTTTACTCTATCAGTCGGCTTCTATAAAAGGGTGTCAGTTTTCTTTTTGTTGTCAGTCTGTGCGTGGGAGAGATTGAAAGCAGCAGAATTTTTGATGCTATTATTATTATTCTTTATTTATAGAGCGCTAACTAATTCCGCAGCGCTGTACAATTGGGAATAGACATACAGAGTTATTAAATAGTACAATCAAATGCGCAGAACAGAAGGATCAGAGGGTCCTATGCTAGCTACTAGTGCAAATAATCAAAATCTTTTTGACTGATACGTAACTGACAGACTTATGATTTGAGTTCCTACCTGAGCTGTCTGAGCCTGAGACTCTACTGAGAGTGACAGAAAATTAGCAGATATACATAAACACGTCTTCCATTCAAGACATGTACAATTTGATATTCTGCATGTATTTACTCACACACTCCTACTATAGGTGCAAGAACAAGAGGGACAAGAATATACTGAGGTATGGAGGTGCTGCACACCTACCCCAGTTGCTATGCTGTACACTTTATCCTTTATAGTAAGCTACTGATTCTGAAGCAAACAGGCCTATTCTCACCAAGTACTGTACTGTAAAAACATAACACTACAGTCAAGATGAGAGAGAAAGGGGAAGCTGCTGCTAATTTTTGACAATAGCTATGTGTACAGGCAAAGGTCAGGAGTTGGAGATGCTCGCAGTTGCAGTGAGAGTGTGAGTGATTTCCTTGTAGAGGCAGGAAATCTATCATCTAAGCTGTTACTGAGACTGACAGCAACAGACATACCTCATACATTATTTTCAGATGGATAAAACATCACTCCAAAAACTGAGAGCTCTGTTGAGTACTATACAGTAAAAATCCACAATACTATGATGTCCACAGAGCATGCTAGGGGCAGAGGCAAGGGAAAAATATAAGAAGCAATACATGAACTTGTTGGTAATGGCAGTAAACTCAAACTATAAAAACTGACTATGGTCATTGATGCTGCAACTTGTGCAATAAATGATGATAATCTTCTTCCTCCTGAGGAAACTTTTTGTAAAAATGTCACCACTACCAATAGTAGTAATAGTAGTACTAAATCTTTTAACAATGCTAAAGACAACACGTTCTAGTGTTGTAACTGTAGAAGAGGAGAATTTAGTAGTAAGACCAACTTCTGTGTTAGACAGTGACAGTAACATCCTGCCATAAACTTTTTCAGACTTTAAAATACCTATAATATGAAACTGGGGAGGAAATAGATGCTGCTGCTGCTGATGGCCTACTAATTAATCAAAATGTTGCTATAGAATATGTGCTTCCACAGTCCTCTACTTCTTCTGATATATGAAGTAGAGAGTGAGAGTGTTGAAATGGCCAAACAATAGCAAAAAGGAAAAGGCTCAATCATCCACCACTGAAAAGGAACATTATGACCATTAATACACTTTTTGAGAAAGCAAGTGGAAAGTCTCACTCTAGATAAGTAAATATGCTTAAAGGGATAGTAATGTTTCACAAAAACAGCAGCTCCAATTAATCTTCATAGTATTTAAGCCATGGAGAGTGTTATTTCAGTACTGTCAGAGTTGTAGTTCAAGAGTAATTGAATGATAAAGTATCCCCCTCCCGCCCCTTTTACCTATTGTAACACTGCTCTCCTCAGATGTGGAATCTGTTTGCTTGACCAGACAGATAATAGCAGGGGACAATCTTCTTACTAAGAACAATGAAAACCCAGCAACCTTGACAGATTTTTCAGCTTTTTCCCTTATCTTAATTGAAGATTGCCCCTCTCTGCAGTCTACTTGGGCACCTCCCTGCTGCTCTGAAGTGAACAGTGTTACATCAGTAAAAGGGGGGAGGGGATACTGTATCATCCAATTACTCTTGAACTACAACTCTGACAGAATTGAAATAACACTCTCCAAGGCCCAGATACTATGATGATTAATTAGAGCTGCTTTTATTATGAAACATGACTATCCTTTTAAAATATTCAGCTATCAGTGAATTATGTGCCCCTCAGCCCCATGCACTTTCATGAGTGGTTTTACTAGTGCTACTCATCAGAAGAATTATTAAGCCTTTGAGTTCCAAAGGGTTACGCGACATCTTGCTTTGCAATGTGTCACGTACCCCCCTGGTATTCAAAGGGGTAATGCCAAGTATCAGACACAAGTCGGTTCCCAGTGGATGAAGCTGTAGTGTTATTAACAAAGTTAAAAACTGACATGACATTTGGTCTAGATGTTGTACAAGAATATTAAAAAGTGCTTAGATCATTGTTAAATAGGAGTAGAGCTAGATGACTAGATTATGGATAATTTAGTATCACATCACCCAAAAGGTAGCAGAGATGCATATGAGTCTGTTGAAAGAATTGTTGTATATGTGAAATCTAATTATATGCAGGATCTAATGTACATTTATCGATGATAGGAAAATCTTTCCAAACAATTTTTTTTTACTTTTTGACAGAGAAAATTTCAGTTCCATGTGAAATTATTTGGAATGAATGACGTATGGGCAGTAGGCGGGGTAGAGAGAGATAAGGGGACTGTGTGAAACAAGAGACAGACAGAAAGAGAGTGTAAGTTGGAGAACAGGAGATAAAATTGAAGAGTGAGAGGGAGAAGGAGTATGGGAGAGATAGAAGAACCAGAGTGAAACTGAAGAGTGAGACAAAGCACAGGAGAAGGTGAGAGACAAGTAAGTGAATGAGAGAAACAGAGCTTTGGAGAAGAGGGGCAAATCGGAGAGGGGCAGAGCTGTCTAACAGCGGGGAAGATGCTAGTTTCCTAAGAGACCAGGGTATTCTCTGAAAAGACTTTGGTCTTTGGCCAACCATAACATTGTTTAGCTCACCGCTCAACCCAATTCTACCATGACTAATAGGAAGATTGGCACAATTACATATCCCAAGATGGCAACAAAATTTAGCGCTTTAAGCATGGGACTTGGGGCTTTAGTATCCTCAGTCAGTACCTATCCACCCCCCTGTCCATAAGTTTTGCTTGCCTGCGAACCAACAAAATAAACTCTCCTACTATGCTCAGACATGAGACCTGGGCCATCAATTGTCCTGCAAACTTTATGGTTAAAATGTCAAACAGAATGACAAACCTGTTTATCAAGATATGATCTGTGTGTTGTTAAACATTTTGACAAAGGCATTAAAACATGAATTTTATGTTTTAAAAAGGCAAGTTAATACTAAACTTAAAACAGTATGCATTATCTTGTTGAAGGCAGAAAAAATTAATTCCAGGACAATTATTTGTTTTTCACTTTTTTGAAAGTTCAATAAAAAAAGTTTTGCATTCTGGGTAAAATCTTTTGGTCAGAGGGTAGCCACAAACCAATACAATCTATTGATTATATTAGAGGGCATCCACAAACCAATACAATCTTTTGGTTATGTTTGAGGGTATCCACAAACCAATAAAATCTTTTGGTTATGTTAGAGGGCATCCGCAAACCAATACAACCTTTTGATTATGTTAGAGGGTATCCACAAACCAATACAATCTTTTGATTATGTTAGAGGGCATCCACAAACCAATACAATCTTTTTGGTTATGTTAGAGGGTATCCACAAAACAATGCAATCTTTTGTTTATGTTAGAGGGCATCCACAAACCAATACAATCTTTGGATTATGTTAGAGGGTATCCACAAACCAATACAATCTTTTGATTATGTTAGAGGGTATCCACAAACCAATACAATCTTTGGAAAGTGTAGGATATGCTGGAAATGTACAGTATAACAAGTGTGAGTTAATCACAGAAAAGCACCAAATTTGTCATTTGACGGTAAACTGCAAAAAGAGAGTGAAGTCATTCTTAGGGGTACTGAAAAGTCTTAGCAGTGAAGTGGTTAATAATTATAGGTAAAGGGACACTTTTAGAGTAACGTCTGGTATGAAGATGCTGAGCTTTAAGGGCCTTTATACAGGCAGCTAAGAAAGAAGCAGTTCCAGAGCAAACCGACTACACCACATGTAACATGAAAATACACACTGACTAGAGATGTCTCAAATGCAGTTCAAAGTAATGTTAGTATCTGCCAAGCATGCCTGGCACATTGGCATTAAATGACAAAGTTAAATATCTCAAACTATTGTTTAACACTTTAGTGGCCAGAGAGGTGTGCAATGCATTTCTTTTGCAAAGCAGTGCATACCTCTATGGTCCATAAGGAGTTAAATCAAAATGGCTAACATGTACCTTGATGTGCCTCAAAACCTATGTTTGTTGCAAAGTGGCAGTTCTACTTAAATCCCTTTATTGCTACCGAGGTACCAATGAACTGCTTCCCAAGGCATTAACAAACTCTCTGGTGTTAATCCTTTGGTTGCCAACCTCGTAATTTTCATAGGGTTTGCAAAGTAGGCCTGTAAGGCCAAGCTTGGGAAAATTATGATGATGGCTTTATAAGCTTCTCCCTGCACTTCCTGTTTTGGGAAACATTAAAACTGGTCATGCATGAAGGGAAGCACTTTCCCTACACTTCAAGGCCAAATTTTAAGAGCTTAATGATGATGGCATCAATGCAAAATTTAGTTCAAGTAAAACACCATCAAATGTAATTTTGTTTTATGAAGGAAAAAAACAGTACATACTTTTCCATATATAAATAGAAAGATGCCTACAGGAATAATATACCAAAGGCTACATAGCAAAATGTTAAATATGTCTGGCTTCCAGTGTCTAAAAATTCTCCAACCTCTGGCACTCAAAGGGTTAATGAAAAGTAATTTTGCCTCCCCAGCAGTGCTGCTATTGGTTAGACATTTGTGAATCAAAGTTTGACAGGCTTTTGGGTTTTTCACAAGTCTCGCAGCTCCCAGTATTTCTGATTTAGATAAGCAGAGCTGGGGGTGGGGGGTAGACATGGCGCCCTGGCAACCCAGTTGAAGTAGCTCTGAAATGTATTTAAGAAGTGTGAATTCGAAACTAGAAATAAAGTTATATGTCTCATGTACAATAAACACCAGTTAAAATAAGCGTTCTTGTTTATAGTAATTTCAGACAAGTGTGAACACCATTAAAAAGATACATTTCCTCTAAGAGTGTGGGTGCCACAGTGTGCCTCAGTGGAGGGGAGCCGAAACAGAGGGCGCTGCAAAAATGTTTTTGTGCTGATGCTGCAAGGGTGAGGTAGGCTCAGCAAATCAGCCCATATCCCTCTTCAGTGCTCTACTAGTAATGCAGAGCGCTGGGAGATTACATCATCTCTCAGTGCTCTGCATTACCAGGGCCGGTGCTAGCATAAGGCGACTTAGGCAGCCGTCTTAGGGCACAGCAGTGGAGGGGAGCCGAAACAGAGGGAGCTGCAAAAGTGTTTTTGCTCTGATGCTGCAAGGGTGAGGCAGGTGTAGCAACTCAGCCCATATCCCTCTCCTGTGCTCTACTAGTAATGCAGAGCACTGGGAGGTGACATCATCTCCCAGCGCTCTGCATTACTGAGAACCACGCCGCGCGGGAGCTCCAGCTCTAGAGACCTATCGTGCCACGCCGCTAGACCACTAGGGAGGTAGGAAATGGGCAATGTGTAGATTGAGAGGCATTGTGGAAGGGTCAGTGTGGAGATTAAGGGGTATTGGGGCAATGTCCAGATTGAGGGCCATTGTGGAAATGTCAGTGTGGAGATTGAGGGTCATTGTGGAGACTGGGGGCATTGGGGCAATTTGGAGATTGAGGGGCATTGTGGAGATTGGGGGGCAATGTGGAGATGGGGACAATGTGGAGATGGAGGGGCATTGTAGAGATGGGGCAATGTGGAGATGGAGGGGCAATGTGGAGATGGGGGAAATGTGGAGATTGAGGGGCAATGTGGAGATTGTGGGGAATTGAGGAAGGGACATTGTGGAGATTGAGGGGCATTGTGGAGATAGGGACAATGTGGAGATTGAGGGGCATTGTGGAATGGGCAATGTGGAGATTGAGGGGCATTGTGGAATGGGCAATGTGGAGATTGAGGGGCATTGTGGAGACTGAGGGGCATTGTGGAGATGGGGACAATATGGAGATTGAGGGGCATTGTGGAGATTGGGGGGGCAATGTGGATATTGAGAGGCATTGTGGAAGGGGCATTGTGGAGCTATGTGGGCAATGTGGAAATGGGGGGCAATGTGGTTGAGGGGGGCCAATGTGGTTGGGGGGGTCCATGGCAATTCTTGCACCAGGGCCCCGTGGCTTCTAGTTACGCCTCTGGTTGATAAAGGATTATGCCTAAGCCTGCAGGCACTGAGAACAAAGGTATCGCCACGACCGATACAAGGCCATTGAAGGATAGAGGAGTCAGGCACTTCATGGCTTGTGGCAGGCGGAAAAATAAGAGCAGCCAGAACCAAACAGCTGGATGTTTGTGAAGAGAACTTAGAGAGGAAGCGGACAAAAGGCAGAGTCAGAGCCAGGCCAAATATCAGGTACCTGTGGGACTAAACAGCAGAACAGTCAGGTCACGCCAGGGTCAAAGTCAGGAAAACAGTAGACCAATTTTGCAGACTTTATAATACATTTAAATAAACTTATAAATGTTAATGTAATGGAACAGATTAATCTGAGTGGATTGTACAGTGGGGGGATTGGCAGGGGGGGGAACCAAAATGCACCTTCGCCTGTGTAGACAAAAATTCTTGCACCGGCCCTGTCAGTATCAGAGAATATAAAAAATAGATAGGAGATAAATATAACTGTATGCTGTTCTACTCAAGGCAATTGTTTTTCATCTTCTGTCAAAGACACTTTTTATGTATTTATTGCTGCTATGGCTGGACTGTATCTAGTATTCTCCAATAAACCAATCAGAGAGTACTAGACTGAACCACCATTGTCATCTGCTAGGTTCATTTTGGTGCATCCCACAGAAAGCTACGGCAGTGGACAATCACGTATAGTCATGCTGTATTTGTATATATGTGTATTGTTGGGATTACCATTTTTCCACCATATTTGTATCATATTTCCTTGCATTTCACTGATAAATATCCAACGGTATTAGTTAATGACTACAGGGAAGTGCAACATATTTGATACACAACTCTTACCAACACTTGATGAATAGACCTCTTAAAACATATACAGTGACAGACTTCCTTTAAGATAGTGTTAAAAAAGGGTACACTGATGCTAGCTACTTCTGTATGAATGTTTAATATTTCCTAATTTGATTAGTCCAGAAAAAACATGGTACCGTGTTAGCTAGTGGAGCAGATATGATTCAGTGTAGCAAAAAACTCACAAGAGTGGTATAAAGGTGATAACTTTTAATGAATCCTAATTTGATTAGTAAAATGTATCCGTAAACTTTAAAACATACCCTGTTTTCAATGTGTTGCATCAAACTAGGCTAAATGATATTTTTATAATCAGATTTTCTAAAGCATTTACCATCTGTGATCTTCTTGCAGCACCAAAAAATAAGCTTAACTTAAGCCGTGAAACTTTAAGCTTTTGTAGCTGTTGAACTTTTCAGTTCTCCCCAGATCTTTAATAAGGCTGTCAGAGTTGATCAAACAGCTGCCAGTGTACTGCAGACCTCCTGAGAAGTATAGTAGTTTCAATTCATCATCACAGGGCCAAATAATTGAAGCAATCCGCGTGCTCCAGGGTAACTCTGTCAACTGTCATACTTGCTCGGATATGATACTTGTCTGTTAGCATGTCTCAGGTTCTTTAGTGCTCTGACAGAGGCTATACAAGAGGAAGGATGGAATATTTTACAATATTTTCATACTGTGGCTAAGTACAAAGCTTGTGTAGATTACTTTCTACACCTCCCGGGGAAAGTCTGATGCTCTTTTAAAAATTCAACTTTGCATATGTCCATCAAACATACAAATTAATGTTTTGCAAAAAAAAAATAATAATAAATAAACAGATTGATACCCTTTTCAAATCAAATGTCATATACTTTAAACTTTAAGGAATAAGACCAAACTGCAAATGTTATAGTCTAGTAATGGGATTCCCTTACGATACATGAATTAATGCAGCAAATAGAAATGTAAAGGGAATAAGGAATAAGTGGATCTCATTTTGGTTAGCAGAAGGACATATTTATGCTGGCATTCCTCATTCAACAGTCAGCTAGATCTATATAGTTTTTGTTATCTGCTATGTAATTCTATTATGGTCTATAACTGGGCATATTAGTTTCACAATCTAATACTTTTCATGCATTTATCTACAGAACTGTGAATATGGGCCTGAACATTAATTTGGCATGAGTTTCTCATTCTCACTGGAGGATCAGATTTTGAAATGGTTTATCAGCTATATCACTGCAACAGAATTAATACGCAGAAAACACACACACACACACACACACACACACACCAAAAACACATATATAAACACACTCATCTAGTTAAGTGCTTCTCTTAAACAGATTAAGGACCTTGTTCATGAAACTAATGAGCAAACTAACTCTACAATAGCATGTGTGTGCGTGGGGGTAAAAATTCCACTTGATTTAATTGGGGCATTTATAGAAACTTAGAATTTGACGTCAGATAAGAACTCGAAAAATGTCAAACCATATTTGGTCTTGTCTTATGTTCAGGACAGCCTTATACATGTGCCATGCATGCTTAAATTCTGTCACTGTATTCAAGGGATAGTAATGGTTAATTTTAAATTGATTTAATATTGTAGACATTAAAAAAAGATTAACATCAATGTAAGTCTTAGCTCTCAAACTATTATGGTTTGAGAGATATAACTTGCTAAAGTTACCCTTTCCTGGCTGTTTTACTCAAGTCTACCATCTAGCTGACAGCTGCAGATTCCAGTCATTTGACCAGACAGAGGCTCTTCAGCAGAGCTGAAATCACGCTATTTAGAAATAAATACTTCATTGGAACAGTCTACAAAGTGTGCTTGAAAGCCAGGCACACTTTGTAGACCGTTCCAAATTAAGTATTTATCTTTAGATATCGTTCTATCGGAGCTGCTGAAGATCCACATCTGGTCAAGCGACCAGAATCTGCTTCTGACAGCTTTACAGCTCGTCAAGCAGAAAGGGGAGGGGCCAGAGAACTTTATTTTCCTATATCTCTCAAACCATAATGGTCTGAGAGATACGAATAAGTGCAAGTGTTCTCTTTTAATTGTATATACCAGATAGTTCATACATATATTACTATCCCTTTCACTTCCGCCACTTCTGCTGGTAGGCTATTCCACTTATCTACCACCCCCTAAGTGAAGTAAAACTATCTTAGATTACATTTAAACCTCTAGTTTTAGATTATGGCTTCTTGTCCTAACATTTTTATTCCTTTGAAGTGTACTTCTTTCCTGCACATTGTTGAATCCCTTCATGTATTTAATGTTTCTATCATATCCCCGCTCTTTCTTCTCTCCTCCAAGCTGCATATGTTCAGATCTTTTTAACCCCTTGACAAATTCCATACTTTCGCTTACCAAACTCCCTCCTTCCTTTGTCACCCATGCTCCCTTTAGTCTCCCAATAAACCTCTTTCAGTCATACTGTACTGCGACATTGTTATGTCAAGGCTACTTCCTGATTCTCTTTTATTGGCTACTGAGGTTTTACTCCGCCCAGTCCTAACCCTTTTATACTGAGCCCTGTCACTTCAGCGGTGCCCTTTCGTGGTGTTCCAATTGCCAGTGTTGTCTCCGATATTCGTGTGTATTCTGTGTATGACCCGGACTGCCTGACTAATCTGCCTGATCGTTCATGCTCTGTGTACCGACTCAGATTGGCTGACATTCCTGCTCTGTGTACCGACCCGGCCCGGCTGACGTTCCTGCTCTGTGTACCAACTTGGATTGGCTGACGTTCCTGCTCCGTGTACCAACCCGGCCCGGCTGATGTTCCTGCTCTGTGTACCGACTCGGATTGGCTGACGTTCCTGGTCTGTGTACCGATCCGGCCAGGCTGACGTTCCTGCTCTTTGTACCGACTCGGATTGGCTGATGTTCCTGCCCTGTGTACAGACCCGGAGTGGGAGACTTCCTGCTCATTGTACCACCCAGTACTACATTCTGCTCTGTCTGTGTTCAGGTTGGAGGGCTTCCCTCCGGTGCAGATTACGGTCTCTGACAGCTACTGGTTGCCTCCGGTCAACACTGCTTCTGCAGCACTGTTCCGTGACCCTGCCTCCTCATTGCACTAATATACCTCTACTTCAGTGTCAGTTCCGTTGTCTGCACCCGGTACGCTTGACCTGTCCACTCACTATCCAAGGTTGGGTTCTCTGTGGGCGGCTCGGTCAGTTTCCACTGCTTAGCAGTTCTATCCAGGTCTGAGCGTTCGGTTACCCGTCACGGGTTGGTGCTATAGCGTTTCAGGGTCACAGACGTTCTGGGAATCCTCCTTGAGATAGTGCCTGGCAGTATTGTGTATCCTCACTATTCAGGCAGTCCTGTCTTGTGGTCTACAGAACCCTACAGCCAGTGGCCTCCAATAAGGCTGATAGGGCATCTGTCCGCTGGTCTCATCACCTAAGCCTACATTTGGCTCTGTTGCCTAGTCTCACTCTTACTATCCTGTGGGATAATATTGGCCTCCACTCTGTCCTTTACCTGTGGCTTATAGCTTGGGTTAACTTCCTGCGTAGGGAGCCTCCGTTACCTTACACTACTAGGACCTGTCGGCCTCCCATGGCCTAGTAGTCTACCTGCTTGCTCTTCCAGAATCACACGAACTGTGACCTGACCTGTGTCAGTATAGCACCTTTGGTGCCTACTGGATCTGAGTGGGTTACTTTATCCTGGTGACCTGACCTGTGTCAGTCTTGTACATCTGTACCTACTGGACCTGTGTGGGATACTATACGTTATTGTAGCCTAACCTGTGGCAGTTGTGTCATTTGTATGTACTGGGCCCGTGTGGGTCACATTATCCTTGTTCTATTAATAAAACTGTGTTTTTACCATAAGCTTCCTTGTCTGAATGTCCTTAAAACCTCCTAAGAAATCTCTATCATGCAGATTCCCTCATACCAAACGTCTATCATGCATCCTCCCTCATAACAAACTCTGTCATGCCTCCTACCAAAAGTCACTGTCATCGTCTCTCCCTACAAACGCTGCCCTGCCTCCTAAAAAAAAAATAAAAAACTCACTCTCATTTATCTGCCCAAACGCCATCCTGCCTCCTAACAAATCTCTATCAGTTATCTGCCCTGCTAACAAACCTCTCAGTCATCCACCCTCCCATCAAACTCCATTTTGCCTCCTACCAAACCCTCTCAGTTTGGCGGATGACTGAGAGAGGTTTGTTAGGATGCAGGACGGAATTCAGGCAGCTGACTGAGAGAAGCTTGTTAGGAGGCACAATGGAGTTTGTAGGGGCAGAGTTTGTAGGGAGGGAGGATGACTGAGTGAAGTTTGGTAGGAGGCAGGACAGAGTTTGTTTGGATGGAGGATGCATGATAGAGAATTGGTACGAGATACAAATATGCAAGATAGAGGTTTCGTAGGAGGCAGTATGAATGAGAGAGGTTTACTGGGAGGCATGAGGGAGTTTGTTAGGCCGGAGCATGGGTGACAGAGTTTTGGACATGAGGAAGGAGGGAGTTTGTTAAGAGTAAAGATGGAGTTTGTAAAAACGAAGGATGATATGACCACCATAGGGGTGGTCTGTCAGTATAGATAATGCATCCCAGTATGCATGATCAAGTGTTCAAAGCTGTCCATACATGGCCTGGGATCTTTCTTATCTTACTAATAAGAATCATTCAGAGAAGATTTGCATGACATGTTTAGCATTGGACCATAAGGGGGTGGGACTAGACTGATGGATTATGAAAATGTCTTCTCTGCTAGTGGGCTGCCCCTCCACACTGGAGAGGAACCAGTCCTCTCAGGACTCAATCAGCCAGGTTATCTGGAACCCAGCACAGTACTGGAAGTCATCTTGCCCACACTGCTCTTCTCCCTCTCCGCCTGAGCTGTGGTAGGGTGCAGGAAGGCCCTACTAGGGCCCCCAGACCCACTTCTATTGTTGCCCATCTCACCGGCCCAGTACACTGCAGGGATCTGGCTGATCCAACCAAGGTAGAAGCTCTATTCCAGCACCCTCCTGCAGGAGGTTTCTAATGAAAAACTCCCACCTAATGACCTGAATCCCAGCTCTTAGTGTCAACAACATCTTCATGGAGCCAAACACCAATTTCACCTCAGAGAATACCAGACAAATGAGAATGGAGGAAAAGTGGGTATGGGTGTTAGGGCAAGTATGTTAGGATAATATGTGAACACAGAGTGGGTATTGGTGAACAACTTGTCAGAATCCCATTCAGGAAAAGGCCCATCCTTTGATATGTATGCTTTGAAACAAAGGTCCAGCATTCAACACATTTCAATACTGATGCACCTGTGCTATAATCTCGTCACTCCTCCTGAGGAGGCTGTCAGTACATATCAGCTTCCAAAGGGGTGATGTAAACAAATGGGCAGGAAACATCATGGAAGTCCTGTCAGAATGGATTCTTAAAACTGAGGTGAGGACTTGAAAATGTGACATATCCTCTTCTATGAAAATGATTAACCCTCTGAGCTTGAGAGGACTGAACAACTTACAGCCCTGCAACCAACTGCAAAAAATCCCCCCATAATTTGATTTACTATGTGCTATTTAGTCTTCAGTGCTGTTGTTACTGTCCAAGTTAAATAAACTTGTCTCTCTGCAAATTGAGAGAAAGATGTTTTGATCTGAATAGGGAAAAGTATTATTGTTAGACAATGCATCAATGCATTAGCTGTATTACTAGCTGTCAGAACATTGCTACCTACTTTGACGTATTCCTATTTTTGTAAAGATATATTTACAGTATGTCTGCATTTAATGAGTACAGACAGGACAAGTTTTCTTTTAACATTCAGTTCTCATTCACATGGAGACCTCTATCAGTGTCATAATAAAACTGTTAATTTAAATCTAAAAACTTTTAGTCAAAATAATCCAATGAAAAAGAAATACTTCCAATAACAATTGCAAAAGCTTTAAATGTATCTTCTAATAAGATGTTGTTTACGTCCAATTTCCATTAATACCAAAGCATTTTTTGGTAACATCTTAATAATTACACAGTAGAATTTCCCACATCAGTTAATGAAGATCAAGAAATAAATGTCACATTACACTGTTTGGTTAAGCTAAAATAAAATATACATAGTAACCAATACATTTATTAATGATAACCTATGTAATTTATTAAGTATGCACTGAATTTAGAATTAATTTTGGTATTTGGGCTTAAATCTGACCTTTTAAAAGGATAGTAATATTTCACAAAAACAGCAGCTCCAATTAATCGTTATAGTATTTGGGCCATAGAAAGTGTAATTTCAATACTGTCAGGGTTGTAGTTTAAGAATGTGGAATCTGGTCACTTGACAGGACAGCTTGCAGCAAGAGACAATCTTCTGTGAGCATAAGGGAAACCCTGCCCCCTTTCACAGGTTTTTCAGCTTTTTCCTTATGCTCACTGAAGATTGTCCCTCTCTGTGATCCATCCGGACAGTCTTGCTGCTCTGAGGTGAGCAGTATTCCATCAGTAAAAGGGGAGGGAGGGGGATACTTTATCATTCATTTACTCTTGAACTACAACTCTGACAGTATTGAAATAATACTCTCCATGGCCCAAATACTATGAAGTCATTGGAGCTGCTTGTATTGTGAAACATTACTATCCCTTTAACATTAAAAATTAATCATAATATAAAAAGGAATCTGCACCACAGAACTGCTGAACTAAAGATCATATTCTAGATTATAAATGGACAAAATGAAGTCTACAGACTTCCAGCAAGATTCAATCCTCTGCTCTGGTCATTGTATCTAGCTGGCTGTTCCCCTCTTTATCTTCACACAGAAAGAACTCAATCACTTCTGCCATTCTCTGAAGAGGAAGAGTGATACATTTTAATAGTTTACAAAGCAAAAAAGCTGATACAGCATATCACTATTACATTGTGGAGAAAGCCAGAAATGCTAAGATTATCTAAGTAGTAGCACAGCTGTGAATGCTCTCACACCCTATTACTAGTCATACAGGGCTGGTAGAGGGAAGCAGGGATATTAGCATAGCATACAATTGCAAAAATCGAATGCTTGTCTCTAAAAATCCCCTTAAATGCAAACTGAAAATTAATTACACCCAATTACATAAAGTGCATTAAAATAATATCACAGAAGTTAAAAAAAATATATTTTTTTCAACAGATAAAGGATCCTCTAATTGGTTCTCATGTAATGGAAAAACATTAAAAGAATATGTACTGCTTATGAAACACTTAATTGTGTGAAAAATTAAGTACATTCCCTACACAGTTCTAATTTGGGACCACTACTCTATTTATCCTTAAATTCTAACATTAAGGCTAGGAAAAGCAGCTAATCAAATATACTGCTCCTCGCTAGCACTTCACCAAGATCTTTGATCAATACTTTTTGGCAGGGCTGACCAAGTTCAGTTCACAAGGGCCACCAACAGGCCAGGATGTAAGGATTTCCCTACTTAAGCACAGGTGAGTTAATCAGTGGCTCATTCATTTTGACTGACTCACCTGTGCTTAAGTAGGGAAATCCTTAAATCTTGGCCTGTTGGTGGTCTTGAGGACTGAACTTGGACAGCCCTGCCTTTTGGAATTGATCAATGATATATCAAATGGTGTAAGTGGTGCCAATCCTGCGATATACACACGTACACATATAATGAATGTGTTTGCCCCCCAGTGATTATAATGAGACCTGCTAATTTGATGCTGGTTGGTGGAATTGGATGATCTGTTCCCTTTTCACTTTCCCCTTGGAATGGGACAGCATTTTTCAGACATGATATCCTCACACTGTTCAGCTACACAGTATGTATTTAAAGTCACAGCCAATAATTATTAAAATTATTAGGGCTGTACCTTAGTCTGCGTGCTAGAATAAGAGAAATGTGCTTGTGCATATATATGTGGCCTAACTTCCGTTGTGCTTTCAGCTGGTAGGGCCTTTGAATACCGACATAGACATCTTATTCTGTCTGTCGGTAGTAAATTTGGCCCTACCGGCTATTTTACTGTACTCCTTTAAATCAAGCCCCAAGCGTCTTAATTTCAGGTATACTGAATTCTATATTCTCAACTCACTATGCTGCTTATGTTTGGAATTAGGTTTTCAGAGTGAGAACAATAATCTGACATATCACATCAACACTATCAACCTCATAACCCATCTTTTTCCCTCTCTAATGTTAATCAGAATATATTTGCAACATTACATTACAACAGTTCTCATTGATGCACTGATAGACACACCACTTCATTGAGTCCTTGTGGAGTTATTGTATTTAAATAAATATACGTTGATTCACAACTTGGAGGAAAAGTTTATTTAGTTCTCCTCTATGTATTCCTAAATGAACCCATTGTTCATCAATATCCACAACTCTCACTATGATGAGAGCCTATGCTGCTGTTAGAAGTGCAGCACCTTTGACAACTAGTAATACAATTGCAGCATTATCTAGTCCTAGTAGTAGTAGTAGCCCCACAAGAACCCCTCAGTCTATCAAATCTACATGTAGAGATACTTCACTCACGATCCAAAAGCTAAACCTGTTGCTATCTGTTGTCTATGTAAGAAGCATGTGAGCAGGGGGAAAGCTGGAACACAACTAGGCACATCCTAATATATCCCATCTGAAGCACAACCATAGGTCTAATTGGGAGACACACCAGCAACATGTCAGAGGTGCCACAACAGCTACAGAAGCATTCCTACACATTTCTAGGGCTCTGTAGCACCTAATAGAAGTGCTGTTGATGTGTCAGACAGTGTGCCATTTGAAAGAACACACATGGTACCTGCTGCAGAAGAGTATGACTCTGAGTTTGTTGTTGGAGATAAGAGTCATTTAGTGCCCACACAAAATGCCGCCACCCCCACCACTTCTGCCATTCATGTTGTTAAAGCAATAAAATTATACAGTTCTTCCATATAATGCCTTGCAAAGTCATGGTGAACCTACTGATTGATGAACTAAAGTGGAAATATAGTGAATTATGTTATAAAACCTCAAGAGAGAAATACCTCTAGATCTTATGCTATTCTAAGAAACTTCTTTATTTAACCCTCTGTCTCCAATGCATTGCGAAACAATGAGGGAATGTACAAATCCATCAGTGTGGCCCAATTTATGTACAAATTCCAATGCTGAGAAATAATGCTCCTAAGCTTATGTACAAACTCTTTATTGCATACCAACACAAAACTCATGACATTAAAGTGAACAAGCTCTTACCCTCCCAGTATTCATAAGAAAAATTCCTGTGCTACTTTTTAGTAAGTGGAGAAGGTGAAATGCTCAAACATTCCCTCAGCACATACATCTTGGCAAAAGTTGCAAGAAGAGGACAATTGTCAGTGGAAATAGCTTAGTACATAGGAGTTTGGCTGGCTCAGCACACACACTAATCAGTCCTTGCACCTATTATAGCTCAAAATCATATTCCTACTCTCTCGTCAACATTCCAAGGCTAACAAAATGCACACTGTAAAAACGCTGCTCTGCTAAAAAACAGTTGTTGATGGCGAAATATAGAAATGTGTTTTCTCTTCTTCTACTTAAGAAGGATCAGAGGGAACCCTTTTGTTATGGTTGAATTAAGGTTATGTGGGATGTGACAGGAAATGCATAAAAGCATCTTTCTTTGTACAGTACATATTGCAATATACAGCATTAAGTGAGTTAAAATGTTCGGACTATCTTAATTTTTGCATTTACAGTAACTGTAAAACTGGTGTGTATTTCATTCTGTATTCCACAAAATAGCCACACTTAATAACATACTCTTATGAAATGGGAAAGTTACAGCCATACAGTGCCAACAAACAATAGTAAAGAATAGAACTCACCAAGAAAAGTTCAAGTTGCAGGTCCAGTGCGTTCTCTACACAGCCCCAGCCAGGGGCTCCGACAGACAAGACGACAACTGGAGGGGAGCTCATACACGGACCCGCTCAGCATACATCAGCCAACGTAAGCTCAGATAAGCTCAGAAGATCAATTGTGAAAATAGCTGTTTTCACCATTGATCTTCTGAGCTTTTCTGAGCTTATGTTGGCTGTTGTATGCTGAGCGTGTTCGTGTATGTGCTCCCCTCCAGTTGTCACCCTTAATAGCATTCAGTTATGCAGTTTCATCCAGAAATTACCCTGATCTTCCCAGGTCTTCTGCAGCAATTCTCAGAGATGTAGGACACTTGTGGGTAACTTTGTTTTGACTTTTTTCCAATTAATCCCATACAAGTTCAATGGGATTATGGTCTAGAGACTGGGCAACCAGGTTATTTCACTGAATTGTCCTTCATTTTCTTTCTGTGCCAGATAATTCTTGCACAACTAGCCATAATCCTCATGGAATGGCATTCCTCTAAAGTATGCAATGGTAGTCATTAGTGATGATCGAGCACCCCAATGCTCGGGTGTTCGGGTGCTCTGACCGAGCGCCCCCGGAGGCTCGAGTGCTCGGCCGAGCACCCGAGCCCCATTGAAGTCAATGGGAGGACTCGAGCATTACACCAGGCACCCCCTGCTCTGATGAGGGGAGGGTGCCTGGTCCATAGGAAAAGGGCAGAAAATGATGGAAACACCACAGAAATGGTTCAGGGACAGCATAGGGAGGATGTCTGGATGCATCTTGGACTCCAACGTCGCTGCTGGGAACGATGTTTCGCCCGTAGTACGCCATTTTTACAGACTGACCGTAAAACACACAAAAAGGAAGATAAAAACGACTTTAGGCGAAAAATTGTTACCAAACAGTATTTGCTGTATATTTACTTGTATATCATCTGCAAATTCTGCAAAAAATTTCATCGATTTTTCGGAACTGGGGCCATGATTAAGAGGGAAACGTGCGCAGAGGCAAATTCTGCAAAAAATTTCCTCGATTTTTCTGAACTGAGGCCATGATTAAGAGGGAAACGTGCGCAGAGGCAAATTCTCCCAAAAATGTCCTCGATTTTTCTGAACTGAGGCCATGATTAAGAGGGGAAACGTGCGCAGAGGCAAATTCTCCCAAAAATTTCCTTGATTTTCTGAAGTGAGGCCATGATTAAGAGGGAAACGTGCGCAGAGGCAAATTCTCCCAAAAATTTCCTCGATTTTTCTGAACTGGGGCCATGATTAAGAGGGAAACGTGCGCAGAGGCAAATTCTCCCAAAAATTTCCTCGATTTTTCTGAACTGAGGCCATGATTAAGAGGGAAACGTGCGCAGAGGCAAATTCTCCCAAAAATTTCCTCGATTTTTCTGAACTGAGGCCATGATTAAGAGGGAAACGTGCGCAGAGGCAAATTCTCCCAAAAATGTCCTCGATTTTTCTGAACTGGGGCCATGATTAAGAGGGAAACGTGCGCTGAGCCGACCATCTAAAACATTATGGGTGAGGGTCTGCTGCGGAGCTGACCATCCTAAACATTATATGCGAAGGCCCGCTAGTGAGCTGACGCTATAAAACATTATATGAGAGGGCCCGCTAGAGAGCTGACCCAATAAAACATTATATGAGAAGGCCCGCTGGTGAGCTGACCTATACAAAAATTGTCAAACTGCGCCCGCTGGTGAGTTGGCCCTATATAAAAATTATATCACTGGGCCCGCTGGTGAGCTGGCCCTATATAAAAATTATATCACTGGGCATATGGAAGAGAGTCAACCATATACCCGTTTTTTGGGTGGAAGGGGTGAATGGGAATACAGAGTATTCCCATCATTGTAAATAAAGTGACTTTATGTTTCCCCGGGGCTTTCCTCCAGTGGAGTGGAGAAGTCAGGGGAAATCCAGGCCTTGTTCATTTTTATAAGTGTCAACCTATCAGCATTTTCGGTGGAAAGGCGGATACGCTTATCTGTTATGATGCCACCAGCAGCACTAAATACCCGCTCAGACAGAACGCTGGCGGCAGGGCAGGCCAGCACCTCCAAGGCGTAGAGTGCCAGTTCATACCACGTGTCCAGCTTGGACACCCAGTAGTTGTAAGGCACAGAGGGATCATTGAGGACGCTGACACGGTCTGCTACGTACTCCTTCACCATCTTCCAAAACTTTTCCCTCCTTGTGACACTAGGCTGCGCATCAGGGTGAGGGTGCTGGCGGGGTGTCATGAAGGTGTCCCACGCCTTGGAGAGTGTTGCCCTGCCTTTGTCGGAACTGCTGTGTGCTCCCCTTTTCTCCCCTTCTCGGTTGGCCAAGGTAGCACGTACTCTGCCGCCAGCGTTGTCAGATGGAAAATTTTGGAGCAATTTTTCGACAAGAACCTTCTGGTATTGCACGATTTTGCTTGTCCTCTCCACCGGAGGAATGAGAGATGAGAAATTCTCTTTGTAGCGGGGGTCCAGAAGGGTGAACACCCAGTAATCCGTGTTGTTTAAAATGCGTATAACGCGTGGGTCACGGGAAAGGCAGCCTAACATAAAGTCAGCCATGTGTGCCAGAGTACCAACAGGCAAGATTTCGCTGTCCTCACCAGGAGGATGACTCTCAATCTCCTCATCCTCTTCCTCCTCTTCTGCCCACCCACGCTGAAGAGATGGAACTAAAGTTCCATGGCTACCCTCTGTAGCGGAGGCAACCGTGTCTTCCTCCTCCTCCTCCTCCGCCTCCTCCAATTGTCGCTGAGAAGACGAAGTGAGGGTGCTCTGGCTATCACCTTGTGTAAGCTCTTCCACATGCAAAGCGTCGGTTTTAATTGTGAGCAGCGAGCGTTTCAGTAGACACAGAAGTGGGATGGTTACACTGATAATAGCGTTATCGCCGCTCACCATCTGTGTCGATTCCTCAAGATTGCGTAAAACCTCGCAGAGGTCTGACATCCATTCCCACTCCTCACTTCTGATTAGAGGAAGTTGAACGGAGAGGCGACGACCGTGTAACAGCTGGTACTCCACTACTGCCCTCTGCTGCTCACAAAGCCGGGCCAACATGTGGAAGGTGGAGTTCCAGCGCGTGCTCACGTCACACAGCAGCCGGTGAGCTGGCAATTGTAAGCGCTGCTGCAGCTTCAACAGGCCGGCTGAAGCTGTAGATGACTTACGGAAATGTGCACACACGCGGCGCACCTTGGTCAAGAGATCATGCACATTGGGGTAGGTTTTTAGAAATCGCTGAACCACTAAATTAAATACATGCGCTAGGCATGGTACGTGTGTGAGCTTGCCGAGCTCCAAAGCTGCCACCAAGTTACGCCCATTATCACACACAACCATGCCTGGTTGCAGGTTGAGTGGCGAGAGCCACTGCTCGGTCTGGTGACTAATCCCCTGCAACAGCTCTGAGGCCGTGTGCTGTACCGCGCCATACCGCGGAACACCTACCCCTTGGCAAGGGAGATTTACGCAAGGGGGTGCTCGGTGGAACATTTGCGGGCCGTTTTTGGTGCGGTCCGCCTTCTTTCTGTAGCCACACCACTGCCTCTTCCAGCCTGTTGCGGTGCTGCAGATGGCTCACCCTCAGGACTGCTGTCATCGCTCGGCTCTACACCTTCCCAGGTGGGGTCAGTCACCTCATCGTCCACCAAGTCCTCCTCCACTTCCTCACTCTGATCATCCTCCTCATGTCTTGATCCCACCACATACTCAGTCATTGACAACTGTATATCATCCTCCTCATCAAGGTCTTGAGACAGTAATAGTGGTTGATTTAATGGCAACTGTGTCTCATCATCATCATCATCCACTTCCTTTGACCTTAAATGCCGTTCCCCTCTGTCATCTTCTTGTGATTGGGTACCCTCTAGAGGTTGTGAATCAGGGCACAAGATGTCATGTTCCTCTGCAAGCGTGCTTGGAGAGAGGTTCAAATTAAGGATTGGTGATGAGACGAGCTCCTCACTATATCCCAGTGTGGGATCACTTCTTTGACCAGACCCTCTATGGTGGGAGGAAGGATGATCAGGGTGAGGATTATGTTGACCAGACTCTTGGCTACTGAGAGTGGACTTGGTGGAAGACAGGGTGGTGCTTAACCGACTGGAAGCAGTATCAGCTGAAATCCAACCGACCACCTGTTCGCAGTGGTCTGACCTCGAGAGTGATGTCCTGCGACGCCCTGTAAACTGAGACATGAAGCTAGGTATGGTGGATGTCTTTCTGTCTTGTGCTCTGGCACCAGGCACAGTTTCTACGCGTCCTGACCCGCGCCCTGAACTATCAGGATCACGTCCACTTCCCCGTCCCTTTTTACCCGCCTTCTTCATATTACACGGAATATGTGCTGCAAATCTGCAACTTTGCACAGTAAACAGAATGTTCTCCTAATATGCAACTTTGCACACTAAACAGAATGTGCTTCTTAGCTGCGGCTACGCACAGTGAATGGAATATGTGACTTTGATATTTTACAGTTTGCACAGTTAACAGAATGTTCTCCTAATATGCAACTTTGCACACTAAACAGAATGTGCTTCTTATCTGCGGCTACGCACAGTGAATGGAATATGTGACTTTGATATTTTACACTTTGCACAGTTAACAGAATGTTCTCCTAATATGCAACTTTGCACACTAAACAGAATGTGCTTCTTATCTGCGGCTAGGCACAGTGAATGGAATATGTGACTTTGATATTTTACACTTTGCACAGTTAACAGAATGTTCTCCTAATATGCAACTTTGCACACTAAACAGAATGTGCTTCTTATCTGCGGCTACGCACAGTGAATGGAATATGTGACTTTGATATTTTACACTTTGCACAGTTAACAGAATGTTCTCCTAATATGCAACTTTGCACACTAAACAGAATGTGCTTCTTATCTGCGGCTACGCACAGTGAATGGAATATGTGACTTTGATATTTTACACTTTGCACAGTAAACAGAATGTTCTCCTAATACGCAACTTTGCACACTAAACAGAATGTGCTTCTTATCTGCGGCTAGGCACAGTGAATGGAATATGTGACTTTGATATTTTACAGTTTGCACAGTTAACAGAATGTTCTCCTAATATGCAACTTTGCACACTAAACAGAATGTGCTTCTTATCTGCGGCTAGGCACAGTGAATGGAATATGTGACTTTGATATTTTACAGTTTGCACAGTTAACAGAATGTTCTCCTAATATGCAACTTTGCACACTAAACAGAATGTGCTTCTTATCTGCGGCTAGGCACAGTGAATGGAATATGTGACTTTGATATTTTACACTTTGCACAGTTAACAGAATGTTCTCCTAATATGCAACTTTGCACACTAAACAGAATGTGCTTCTTAGCTGCGGCTACGCACAGTGAATGGAATATGTGACTTTGATATTTTACAGTTTGCACAGTTAACAGAATGTTCTCCTAATATGCAACTTTGCACACTAAACAGAATGTGCTTCTTATCTGCGGCTACGCACAGTGAATGGAATATGTGACTTTGATATATTTACACTTTGCACAGTTAACAGAATGTTCTCCTAATATGCAACTTTGCACACTAAACAGAATGTGCTTCTTATCTGCGGCTACGCACAGTGAATGGAATATGTGACTTTGATATTTTACACTTTGCACAGTTAACAGAATGTTCTCCTAATATGCAACTTTGCACACTAAACAGAATGTGCTTCTTATCTGCGGCTACGCACAGTGAATGGAATATGTGACTTTGATATTTTACACTTTGCACAGTAAACAGAATGTTCTCCTAATATGCAACTTTGCACACTAAACAGAATGTGCTTCTTATCTGCGGCTAGGCACAGTGAATGGAATATGTGACTTTGATATTTTACACTTTGCACAGTTAACAGAATGTTCTCCTAATATGCAACGTTGCACACTAAACAGAATGTGCTTCTTATCTGCGGCTACGCACAGTGAATGGAATATGTGACTTTGATATTTTACACTTTGCACACTAAACAGAATGTTCTGCTAATCTGAAACTTTGCACACTAAACAGAATGTGCTGCTAATCTGAAACTTTGCACACTAAAAAGAATGTGCTGCTAATCTGCAACTTTGCACACTGAACAGAATGTGCTCTAATCTGCAACTTTGCACACTAAAAAGAATGTGCTGCTAATCTGCAACTTTGCACACTAAACAGAATGTGCTCTAATCTGCAACTTTGCACACTAAACAGAATGTGCTGCTAATCTGCGGCTAGGCACAGTGAACAGAATATGTGAAGTTTTTTTTTTATATCTCTGCCCCCCAAAACAAAATAAACTGCTGCCCCCACACACAGTAGTCCTAAAAAGGACTTTTGGGTCTTTTTTTTTTTTAAATCGCTTTTCTTCTCCCTACACTGACTTTCCCTTCCTATCCTCATCTCTCCCTGGCTAAGACTGAGCCGAACTCGCTGGTCAGGTGCTATACAGCACCTGATCACGGGTTCTGGCCAGCCAATCAGTGTAATGCCAGCAGCCAACATGGCTGCTGGCATTACACTGATGTCAGAGCCTCCCTGAACGTTTATTGGCTGCGCAGCAGCCGCGAAACGTGCGGGGAGGAGACCCGAACATGGCGGGCGAGCACATGCGGTACTCGTACGAGTACCGCCATGTGCCGAGCAGAGCGATGCTCGAGCCGAACCGAGCTTCGGCCGAGCATGCTCGCTCATCACTAGTAGTCATATTGATTGAGCTCACCATGGGCTTGGTAAACTCGTCAACTGTCACAGCAAAGCAACCCTAAACCATGACACTGCCTCCTCCATAGGTAGATAGGAAGAGGAGAGCACACCTATAGTTATTACACAGTAAACTTGAATAACTATATAAAGGCAAAGACAAAACTGTATACTAGATAAAAATAAAAACAAGATTATGGAAACACATAAATGAATGAACAATGGACTGACATGTCTATAAATTAAGAATATTCACTCTCGTCCTCATCATGACTTCCTCCTGTATATAGGAGAATGATAGTAATTACCAATAATGCTTATCTGGAGCTACTTGAAAGTGATCTCCATATGTAAACAAAGGTATAAATAAATATCCCAAAGTGGTGATAACTGAGTTTTAAACCCTTGAAGAAGGGATAAAGTGTATCTGTAATCTGATATATAATTATTCAGGCAAGATCTTCATATAAAGGCAGAGGTAACTACCAGTTTTCCTGTTGATAACATGTGGTTGGTATATATTGCTCTGTCCTTATAGGGTTTAGAAATAATTTCTGTTTAGTTTGAGGTATCTGCTGATACAAAAGTTTGGGGTATTATTGTGCATTTTATCTCATCTTTTCTATATGTCCATGAACACAACTGTATGCAAAAGTCTGGCCACAACTAACCTGATTTTCTAAGTGAAAAGAAGTTAACACAGTCTCTGCAGTGAAAGTACCTTTGGTGATTGCAGCAACAGCCCAAGTAGGTTTAATAGGGGGTTTAGTTTGGATAAGTGGCAACAGAGATGGTTGTGGTTGGTGGGGTTTTGGGTTTTTTAATGTTAGTTTTTTGACAGAAGATGCAGGAAGACCAGGTGGTCGAGGACACAGCTGGACCTCCAACATCTTGGTAAGTGTTATGACTGGGGGACTTAATATTCAGAATATTGGTGAAGGATTTTCGTATGGCAATGAAAATCTTCACCAAACCTGTGATGAAATTTGTTTCATCCTAATAAATACATACAAAATGTGAGAGACTTCTGAGGACGAACAAAGAGCACAATAGCCTGTTCTACAGCTAGTCACCACACAGAAGCATCACGTGTTTAGCTCTCTAGTGCCATTATAGAGGATAAATTTTCACACACATATTAGACTAATCCCGCCCAAAAGGGCGGTCCAGTTCCAAAATGATGGGCAAGTCCCCTCTGCATGGGAACACCAGCTAAACCTAGATGTACGTTTCAGCCTTGTTGGACCTCATCAGTGAGGTGCACTGGATTCCCTAGGCATTGGATTCCCTAGGCAGTCTAAAATATATGTGGAAATTCTACTCTGTAATGGCACTAGAGAGCTAAAACGTGATTCTTCTGAGCGGTGACTAGCTGTAGAACAGGCCACTGTGCTGTTTGTTCATCCTCAGAAGCTTTTCACACTTAGTATGTATATCTAATAATTTGGAGGAAACCATTTGCTGTGAACAGGTCTACTTATATCCATTGAAATGCTAATACCCCTTTCTGTAGATATAACATAGAACAGCATATGGCAGTTATCATTACTTTATCACACCTTTGGATTTATTACACACACACAGATCAATAGATAGATAGACAGACAGATAGACAGACAGACAGATAGATAGATAGATAGACAGAGACAGATAGATAGATAGATAGATAGATAGATAGATAGATAGATAGATAGATATACTGCATTATAGGAAACAAACACAAATAAAATCACCATTAATTTAAGTGGAGTGTGTAACCCTTTCAATAGCAGAGAAGTCTCCAACTCAACCTCTAGCATTCAAGGGGTTAAAGCCCCCTTTATATTAATGTGTATTTTGATTTGTCTTCTATAGTGCATTTGATTTGCCCCAGGATTACTCCACTTGCTCTTAGCAGATCAGCCTCAGTGTCTCATTACTGTCAGGCAGTGGTGTCACCAGGGGGGGGCAGAGGGGGCCAGTGCCCCCCCCAACATTCCACTGTGCCCCGCCATGTGCCCCCCCAAGTTTCTTAACTTCGCGATCGCGATCACATTCGCATCCAGTTCCCCTGTCCTACTCCTCCTTTAAGTGCTAGTGCTCCCTGCCTGCTTTGGGGTGACCTTCATTGCAATTTGCAGCGTTAGCTGGTGACATCAGACACAGCAGCGTAACTTAAGAACGCTGTATCTGCGCACCACTAGCTGCCAGAAGAGCTGCAGCCAAACCCAGAGGAGGACGTGCACGGGAAGGAGCAGTGAGCGCAAGGCCAATGGCGGGGCAGTGGGCACTGGGAGCAGCCTCAGCAAAGCGAGAGTAGCGTCGTGACTGTTGTGCAGTCCATCAATGGTGAGTGAGACCACTGAGCCTCTTCTAAGTTCTTTGACTTAAATGATTAATCTTTGACAATGTCACGTCGGCTGTCGCCATTTTAAACCAGGCAACCAATGAAGAGAAATACTTTCAAAAAGATACCACTTTCTTGCAGGGTTTGCATTTATACACATCCATAAAAACAACATTCAAACAAGCAAACGTCACAGACCAATGTCAATGCTCCTGCAGCTACAATTTATACTAACTAAAGTAACTTTGCTAGTGAGTGATTTCATGAGCAAATCACAGAGGCAAACAGGCAGACGTCATACGTACACCACTTAGGATAAGCTGGGTATTTTTTATTAAAATCTAATGAGCTCATTTACTAAATTATGAAGTACAAACGGCAGAAAATACTAAAATGTTTTTGCGGCGTTTCCAGTTCTCCAGTTTATCAAACAACTGGGACAACAAAGGCACGCCACCTTTTTTACTTAAAAAATCCTTTATTTTGTCCCGGCTAATGTATTCACTCTTGGTCTATGGGACAAAGCTTATGCAAGTCGTGGATACATATGTTATCTGTCAGTGGTGTACGTCGGCATTTCCAAGCAGAATGTCCCACTTAATGGCATAACACCATTACGCATTGTGCCTGTAAAGAGAATGCACATATTGATCAATACCCAAAGGTTTTTCTTAACCCCTTGAGTGCCAGAGTGGTACGGATGCATTCCGTCACGCAAAGGGTTAATGAATGGATTGGATGTTCTGCTTTCTCCACTACCCCTCAAATCTTAAATGATTATTTTATGAGTTAGAGAAATAATATTAACTCTTTGAATGCAATGTGTGTGTGTGTGTGTGTGTGTGTATATATATATATATATATATATATATATATATATATATATATAATATAATTTTATAATTGCCCCCCTACATTTGTCTCTGGCCCCCTATGTGCCCCCCTATATATGAATGCTGCAGTCGCCACTGCTGTCAGGTAGAACAGATAAAGGTGAATAGATTTCATGTCTCAAGAATTGATCTGATTCAGTAACTTGCCTGCAATACTGTGCTCCAAAGTCAGGAGTAAAGTTCTTTTTCTGGAAGTTTCTGATAATTAAGTTGGGGTAAGCAAACGATTTACAGAAAACAGTCTACAACTGATGGGTGCTCAAGTGGTACCAGTCACAAGAGGATGGAACAGTAAAAGGAGGAGAGCGAAAACATGAACAGATTTAACCCTTTCCTTGCCAGAGAGTTGTTCATTTAAAAGGGAACTTCCATGAGAAAGATAGCACAAGTAACAAAAAAAAAATAATATATATAAACTGTTTGAATATTTTGTCATATATATTTATTACCAAATTTTCATTTTACTTCTATTTTGAATGATCTTTCTCTCTCTCACAAACACACACAAAACTATTTAACCCTTTGAATGCCAAAGGGGTGAGCAATGCATTGGTCACCCCTCTGGCACCCGAAGGGTTAAGACAGGAGTCTGGAGTCCCTTGGTTTGTTTATTGGGTTCCTGAGGAAATAGCATTATAGTTCAGAAATGCATGTAACTTATCAGAACCTACCAATTGGTTTTATTGTTTTTAAATGTTTTTATGAATAAAGTCTCAAGTCCGGTGGAGTGTTTGTGAGCATTGTATACCCTTAGCAGGGAGGGTTAATGTACCTGCGTGTGATATTAATGGCTTGTAAGTGGACACCAGTATATATCTAAATGTGACATATTTATTCCTGCTCTATGCTGCTCTTTTGTGTGGGGAGCAGTGGAATCATGTTGGAGTCTATATCCGCCATCTGTTTTCGTTGTCTTTTATTTAAAGGGATAGTAATGTTTCATAATAAAAGCAGCTCTAATTAATCATCATAGTATTTGGACCTTGGAGAGTGTTATTTCAATTCTGTCAGAGTTGTAGTTCTAGAGTAATTCAATGACAAAGTATCCCCCTTCCTGCACCTTTTACTGATGTAACACTGCTCAGCCAGAGCAGAAGGGATGTGCCCAGGTAGATTGCAGAGAGGGACAATCTTCAGTTAAGATAAGGGAAAAACCTGAAAAACTTGTCAAGGGGGGCAGGGCTTTCATTGTTCTCATAGGAAGAAGATTGTCCCCTGCTGTTATCTGTCTGGTCTAGCAACCAGATTCCACATCTGAGAAGAGATAGCTTACACTAGGTAAAAGGGGCGGGAGGGGGACACTTTATCCTTCAGTTACTCTTGAACCACAACTCTGACAGTTTTGAAATAACACTCTCTATGTTTCAAATACTATGAAGATTAATTGGAGCTGCTGTTTTTGTGAAACATTACTCTCCCTTTAACAGACTGAGAATTGTGAGTATCCTGGGGCTTCTGTTGAGGGTTTAACCGCTTAAGGAGAGTGTGGTCTGGGGGTGGGAGGCTACAGAGGACCTGGGCACTTTTTTTTTTTTTAACACTGAAGCATTCTGGGATAGCAGAGCAGCATGAAGCTATGTGATCCCAGAATTCCATGACGTGCCACACTATGAGTGCACCTTTGTTTTTTGTGTCCTATTGGGAAATCTGACCCTGCGACAAATCATCAAAATCCCCTTTTAACCCATTGGATGCTACAGAGGTTGCCAACACATTTTAGATGTATATTTGATCCCTTTGGTGCTGCTGACATGGACCAGAATTGATCCTTTTCTTTCCAGTACATCAGTCTATGACTGTTATTTTGTAACCACTTTAACTGTGCACAAATGAACAGAGTTTTGTAGTTGAAAAAGTTCTAGGCCGTTCTTTCCATCTCCTCTTTGTATCTTTATTGTTAGAAAACATCCTATAACCGAGAAATACCTCTATTTTATCGAGCGTCAGCTTCAGTCAGCTGGCACTAATTAGCTATGCATACTCTATCATTCTAATTTAGCTTGCTCAATTTGCATTGATTTCCATTTTAAAAACATTGTAACAAACTCCATTTTCCAGTTTGTTTACAAGAGACATTGATGTTGCATGAGTATCACTGACATTTTAGGCATAAAAAGATTCACACGTATGCAATATACATTTAAAACAGTGTAGGGAAACTTTTGTGTAAAGATACCCCTAGGGAAATGAAAGGATTCACTGAAAACTTTACTAAATGGTGCAATGTTGCAAGGCACTTGTGGCCCATTAAAATGAATGGGCCATACATTGCCTTTATGACTGCACCATTTGTGGGCCTACGAGTCTCTTTGCAATCACACAAATAGATTGATTTCCTTGCATGAGTACTTGAGTATGGAACATAAAAATAAGCAAGCCCTAACCTAGTTGAAACACAAATTTTAACTAAATTCAACAGCTGTTCTGTCATTCTAAGGTGCATTTTAACCACTTAAAGGAGAACTAACATGTCCTTTTAATAACCTAACGCTAAACACATATGCGTCTGCCATTGTTTATTTAGAAAGTGTTTGACCAGGAACATTACATTTAGATTTCTCTAATTTTCAAGTATGTTCTGGAGAGCTTCTACAATACAAAGTTACATTTTTACACTAAGAAACAAAAACTCTCTCTCTCTCTCTCTCTCTCTCTCTCTCTCTATATATATATATATATATATATATATATATTTAATTCATTTATTTGGGGGGGGTTAGCCATGTTAGTCTATTTGTGCAGATGCCGAATGAAATGAGTATTACAGTATGTAATAATACCTTTTTTATTGGACTAACATTTAATTCTAGGGACAAGCTTTCAAGAGCAACACGCTCCCTTTGTCATGTTAAAAGTATATTGTGTGTAAAAATGAAACATATACATTGAATGCCTGGCTAAGGAAAATAGAAACTGATCAACATAAGTTCATATCAAGAAGTATGAACAGAGATTTCTTGGTACATATCGCTACAAACCTTATAAATATTATTGCTATATTGATGATATATTCAATTCATCATATGGATAGAAGGAGAAGAACAACTCAATGATTTTTATCATCTAAAAAGATTGTCTGTAATCATTCAAAACAAGGACAATCTCAAAGAAAATAACATCTGCATTGAAAACACTCTGTGAACACCTGTTACAATACAAAGAGAAGGAAGTCTCTACACGTATACCACTAGTGACTGCATACAAACCTGCACAATAAGAACTGGGTAACATCATCTAAGAGCTACAGCCACTGCTAACAGAGAGTGTAGGGCTATATGTTCAAAGAAGTAGTGAAATAATTTTTGTCGTTTGTAACAACTTTTCAAAGTACAGTTGTTGGGCTCATTAATATTTTCAGAGAATGTCAGTTGTGATTGGAAATATGTTGTTTGCCCTGACTGAAATTGTCTATGTAAAAACAAAAAATGTCTTAATTAATGAAAAAAATGTCTTAGCTAAAGACAAAAATTCTCACATTCACAACTACACATACCCTCCACTTTTTTCTTAATGTACAAATTTTGTCTTTTGCAAGACATTTTTTTGTCGTTAGTTACAACAAATTTTCTTTTCCTCTATACGACACTGGAGAATAGTTTAGCCATGCCCTTGCCCTGCCCCTTTGACCAGCAATTCTGGAGTTGTGTCGTACACAAAGGACATTACTAGTTTTTTGTCGTATACTGTATAGAAAATATGTCGTTCATGCATACAATTGCTTATTTTTGGCGTTTGTACAACATTTTTTTGTCTTTATCCCTTTGAACATATGGCCCATAGTGTGAAACAGATGAGAGTTGGTACCTTGTTAGCCGCAGAAATACAGGAGGCAAATATATGTTGATATTAGTTAGCCAATAAAGGTATCAACAACTATATTTGCCTCCTGTAGTGTTACAAGACATATACCCCCCAACCTCCCATTCTTGTATTCAGGCAACCACACAATCTGAAACAAACATTGATTAATAGAAAACTGATCAAGAATGGACAAACACTGATAATGGGATTAAACCTTGCAACAAATCTCATTGCAAATCATGTCACATTTGTGAAAACAATACTGCACATCACAGCAAAAGATATACAACATTGGTGGGGGGAAGCAACCAGAGGAGAAGATGGCTGCCTAATCTGTGTGCTCCTGGGCTCCAGGGCTAAAACTCAGATTTCACTCTCTGAAGAGAGGTGTACTTCATAGTTTTGGGGTTTTCTACTGATCCGTGGATGAAAGGGCTCTCAGAGGCCCGGCAATAAGAAAATATCCAATTTTTTACCGGTGCGACACAGCAGCGGAGGAGGCCTACGCATCTCGTGCCCTGAGACAGAGATGGCCACCAAGCTCTAAACCCCACGATGTAATCTGTTGTCTTTTGCTGAGAAGGAGAAGATTATGTCTAAAAGCAGAGAGGTTCCTAAGATAAAATTTGCGGGCTGTACAATCCACCTCTTTAATGATCTCTCACCTCAAACCCTTCAAAAAAGATGGACGTTTAAGCCCCTTATGGATCACTTATGTAACCTGAGAGCACTGTATCGTTGGAGCTTTCCTTTTCAGCTCTCAGCTGTACATAATAGGGTTTCAGCCTATCTTCGTGACCTTACCGAAGTTGTGGACTTCTGTTGCTCACTGGGTTTAGATCCTCTTGCATCTGTGGCTGCTACCCCCACTCCTCAAGCTCTACAAGATCCGGACACTCAGCCTTGTGAACGGGACCACTGATCCTCGAGTTCAGGCCCTGACTCCAAGAGAAGCAGACCTGCGACCTCAACTCTTGTGATGAAGGACCGGGACTGATTCGTTGTTCCATGCCTGGTATCACCTTGGCTGCCTTCCGGTTCTAGTTTGGTATAGAGTGTGTGGGGTTTGATTCCCGGTTGCTGGGGCCGTCCTGGTCCCTGTGGCCAGGGTTGGTTACGGACGCTGAACCTACCCGGTCTTATATGACTGTATAGCTCATTGCCCCCCTGCTGTGTGTACTACTGGACTTGCCGGTGCTGTCTCTGGCCTTGAGGGGCCTGGGCCGGTCCCGGTGACTCTGTGTTCACCTTTGGTTCCTTACTACTATCCCCTACCATGCTCTGTATGTTCTTTAGCCCCTTGTGGGTGGGGTGTGGGGTTTGCTGCCTGGCCCGGTTGGTTCTGGCCCAGCTGCCCTATACCCGCTTGTGAACATATTCACTGTTTGCAAGGTTCGGATTATTACACTTTGCACTCTGACTAGCAATTCTTGTTTATTTACTTTGTCTGTGAGGTCGAGCTGGGTCCCTCACTTGTCGGGGCCATCTCTGGTTTATATGCTGGAGCTGGCCCTGATGACTGGGAGTCCTTTCTCTGGGGGATTGGACTATTGAGATTGGGGGCTCCATGTTGATGCCATTTATGGACTTGCTGGGGCCGTCTCTGGCCTACCTTGGGCTTGGGCTGGCACCGGTGACTCCTTGGGCGGATTGAGGGATCTGATGTACTCTCGGGAAATGTTGGTTGTTCTGCTGCCGTCTGTTGCGTGTTCGAGTTGGATGATTTGCTGTGACGGTCCCTGGATGCTTGCGGGGGGGGCGTCTCTGTTGACCCCGACCTTACCAGCAGCTTCTGCTTTTTGCAGATCATTATACCGCTCTATTAGTTTATTACTTACCCTCAAGTTTTTGTATATGGTTGTCTTCTTATCGTGGTCCACATGGCACTCTTAACTCGGGACTCATCGTATAGTTACCTGGCTTCCGTTTGGGGTGGCCCAGTGACCCCTGACCCTACTGCGGACCCTAATGCTCCATGAGCTTGACCTCTGGCATGACATATCTTACCAGTGGTCTTCCTGTTTATGCATATGGACACTGCACTCCAGTATTGCCTTTTCACCAGCTTTGAATTTCATTTTGTATTGCTCAAGTTGGAGGCTCGCCGGTGCTGCTCTTCGGGCCTGTGGTCTGTGCTGGCGCCGGTGACCCCTGGACATGGGGAAGGCACTGCTGCTTTGCCAGTCTTCATTCTGGTACTCCAGATGCTACCAGTGGACCCTATGTTTAAGCGTGTATGTACCACTTATTGGTCCTGCCTTATCGCTATACTAAGTATATTTTCTCTATACCTATGACCTTTCTGCTTTGGTTACTCTACTTTTTCCCCTAGCTATTTCATATGTTATCTTTCGCCCCTTTCTCTCTTCTCGTTTACCCCTTTTTAATGGGACTTTTGGTTCCTTTTAGTACTATTCTACCCGAGCAACTGAACTATTGCCCTGCCACGTCTGTCATGTTTTCTCATTTACCTTCTGCTTTACCTATGTCTCCCCTCCTAGCCTCACAGATTTTTTGTGTTTGGCTGTCACTGTGGACTTTGGTCTGTCAGTTTAATTTTTGTCTCACACAAATTGATATCTGTTCTCTTTGCTTTTATATTTTTATTTCTATTTTCTTTTCTGGTCTCCGCTCTTCTCTTTCCTTCTCCTTTTACTCTCATTCTTCTACCCTCTTCTTCTTGACCTTTCTCTTCCCCCCCCTTTTTTTCCCTGGTATTCCAGGTCTCACTTCTGCTATTTTCTAAACCTGCTATCCTGACCTGTATTTCCTTCTCTTCTTAGGCTAACTTGCAGTGTTTACTCCTTGACTCTCTTTGGTCACACCCTGTCAATATGCCTCTTTATACCACATATTATTGTTGTATTTCACTGATACTACAAAATCTCTTTTTCCCTCTGTATGTGTTGCGTTTTCACGCAACTGTTATTGGATTATTGGAATGAAAATATTGTTTCTATATACCTTTTATGTTCCAACGATTTCATTTGAACTCTATGTTAAGACTCCGACTGGATCTCTCATTTATTTCATTTGTGTTAATAACATTTGTATATTTGAAATTCTGAATAAAACTTTTGAAAAAAACATTAAAAGATTACATTCATGTACATTAGCAAATGTTGTATATATCAGTGGTTCTCAACTGGTGCCCTCAGTGGCTACTAACAGGCCAGGATTTGAGAATTTCCTTTTAAGAGCACAGGTGAGTTAATCAATATGACCGAGCCTCTGATCAACACACTTGTGATCTAGCAGGGAAATTCCTAAGTCCTGGCCTGTTAGTGGCCACTGAGGGCACGGGTTGAGAACCTCTGGTATATATGATACAATGCACTGAATGTGAAACTAGATGTTACATTGGTGAAACAGGCCTGCAATGAATACACACAGACAATCTATTGAGAGGTATGATAAAAAAAACAACCATCACCCCATTGGTCACCATTTCCCCCAAATAAATCACTCCATCCATGAACTTAAAATTAAACTACTCACAGAGAACTTCAAAAATACTGAGAAGAGAAAGACATTTGAAATTAAGAAGATTAGTTTTTTCAATACCAGACACAACGGACTAAATAAGGTCTTGGGATTCCTCTCATATTACCAAAATGTTATATATTTCCTTCAGTTTATTTTGTTTTACTTCATGTTAACACATCTTCCATACGATTTTTCCTTTAATTTTTTTCACATTTATTTTTATGGATTATGTTTCTCTCTCTCTTTTCACCTATCCTTGCCTTCCTTCCTCTTGCACTACATTCCATTTGCTTTGACCTTGATGTGATTTTTAGCTTATCAGTATATTTTTCATTTTTTGCACATAGTATGTTTTTGACTTCATAAAGAGAGATTGTTGCTCTTGAAAGCTTGTCCTTATAGTTGAATACCTTTTTTAATGGACTAACATTCAGTTTTAGGGAGAAATTGTTGAGAGCAATTGTCAGAGACTTTGTCCTGGGGGAGCATACAGGGTTAATTCTAATTGTAGGAATTAGCTGGAATTCTGTTTAAAATGTGTTCAAATTACATCATATGTGAACAATGAGCCATTAGTCCAACGTAGGGAGTGAAAATAACTGACCGACATTTATGATGATGAAATGGGTTTTGCCAGACATTCTTAGTGTCTTAAAAAACACTCCCCTATGAGAACGTCTAGAAAATGACAGAATTTATATGACGTTTCATGCCCTCTTACATACATCATTGATGACATAAAAGCTGATTATATGTAAGAAATTTAAGTAGAGTAAGAGCTCCACCTAGAGTCTTGAGAGCATTATGACTGGGATATCCGCATTCCTTGAATAATTAGGGATATATTAATATCCAATCAGGGCAGACCGGTGATGTCACGGTATAATGAGATGGCTCTTTGTCCAATCATCAGACAAAGGTGGGGATTACTGATAAGGCAAAAATTGCAAATATAATGCCCAATTACTCTTAGAAGGGTCTTTTTGACTTCCTAAAAGAGGGTCTTTGACTAAACTTAACTGGCTGAAACAGAAAAGGGCTCTTGGTGACTTCCTGAATAAGAACTTATGGGTGAATCCTGACAAAAGAAGTCTTAGCTTTGCTGATCCTGCCATCTCACAGAGAAATACAAAGAAACTTTGATTGGTAACTATATCATTTATTCATTTAGATTCATTTAATCCAGAATTTTATAATTTTTCTTCTGTTTGAAGAACTTAGTTTTAAATTGTCTTAAGTGGACTGGCCAACCATTTGGGATAATTTATAATAAGCTAGATTTAGCTATTAAATTCTGGAAATAATAGAATCTATATAATTATTGGGAAATGTTATAAATTGTCAATCAGTGTAATACAGTATATAGCGTGGGTTATTTATATTAGCTAATATTAATCTTGGTATTCCTAGAGTAATATTTTGTGGTTCTGGGAAGATTATAATAGTTAATATTTGATACAGGATATTCTTTGAATCCAGTTATTAACCCTTTAACCGCTATTTGTCTGATGTTAGTGGTGTTTTCTTTGGAATTCTCTGTATATGTGCTAGGCTTATATTTTGTAATTTGAAAGTATTAACTCAATAGACAAAATAATTGCTGGGTGTGGCATCTGTTTTAAACGTCTGTATTAACCCTTGGAGTGCCTATAGGTTTTATATAGGTTGCTATTGTCATAATATATGTTGACTGAAGTTGGTTACTTTATAGACATATGTGGCATGAAGTAATTCTAAGTAGATTATTTATATAATCTTTGTTTGACTATATTAATTGCAATTTATATATTTTTATTCAGAGGTATTCAATATTGAATTCAGTAGATAATTAAATTATAGAGATTTAAAATCTGGGATTTTATTCCAGCTATTCCCTAAAGTTGATTATTATTGATATATGATACAAGGAATTGTTAGAGGAATTCTTTAATTCATCTCACAACACCCCTTACATCATAATTGGCATAGTCTATACAGTTTCTGGGGCAGAGGTATTGAGAGACCCTGCAGCCAACTGTATTATATTAATTGTAACAATCAATTAACCTATTCTATGCTGCTGAATGCAATTATTGTTATTATACCTCTGAATATACCTATAGGTGGTTAACCCTTGCACCGCTGGTAATCTTTATGATGAATAGTGTGGTTTGATTTTCTGTATACCTATTATAATTGCTAGTCACTTAATTATTTCATTGTTGCTGATACTTGTATATATTGTATTTTAATAAAATATATATTTTTGCACAAATATGAAGGATTGATTCTTGTGATCAATTCGTTACTGTGAAGTAGCGTGTCAATACATATTAAAGATAAAGTTCTCGAATTATTTTATATTGTCATTTGTCTATTTAAGTGAAGAAATCCAGCCTGAGTGGTTCTCTGTTAACCCTTTGGATACCTTCCTATAAATAGCCCGACACAATGCTCCCTTGATCAAATCAGAAGCATACTGGTTCTGGTTTAAAAAGATGAAACATACATTAAGAGCCTCACTAAGGAAAGCACAAGAGCTGATAAGTAACAAATCACATGAAGTTCATAGCACATGGAATGTAGAAGTAGGGAGATGGGGAGAAACAGAGGGAGAGAGACAAATCCATAGTACACAGAAAAAAATGGGAGAATGATATGAGGAAGATGGGTAAATATGAACCAAAACAAAATAAATAGAATTAAGTCAATTTTGGTAGTGTAGTGTGTAAGGAAACCCAAAACCTAATTTAGACCAGTGTGTTTGGTGTTGAAAAAACTGATCATTTTAATTTCAAAATGTCTTTCTCTCCTGTGAATTTTTAAGTGGTTTCTCTGGGTGAAATGATGACCGACTGGGGTATGGTTCTTTGTTTTATGGTATTGCTCAATAGATTGTCTGTGTGTATTAATTCTTAGATTAAATTGTAGGCCTGTATCACCAATGTAGCATCCAGTTTCACATTCAGTGCACTGTATAATATATACAACATTTGCTGATGTACATTGATATAATGCATTGAAATCAAGGAGACTTTATGGAATGTTTAGTTCACCCCTACAGTGCAAATGGTTTGCCCCAGAACTCCTCCACTTTTGAACATGTAGCCCTTTGCTGTCCTAAGGGCTAGCATTGAGAATCACTGATCGAACACAGTCTAAGGTCGCTCCAGTGAAATTCATAAAGCAATCTGTCAATTATAGCTGTCTCCAAAGAGTGAGAAAAATAGAGAGTCCTACTGGATTTTTAAATTGTGTACATTAATTACCAAATCTTTAGTATGTTCTCTGTAATGTATAAGTAATATTTAAGTTTATATTGTTCTAATATGCCCCTCTTTAACACTTTGAGTGACAGAGGGATGCACAATACATTGCTTCACAATGTGTTATGTACCCTGCTAGCAATCAAAGTGTTAAATAGATTTTAGAACTTGTTTTATATATGCTATTGTATCTAACTGGATTCGCTGGCCAACTGTTACCTTTTGGTTGCTGAGGATCAATGCAACAGGTAGTATGCTGCTTGCCTCCCTTGCACCAAGGAAGCACAGGGGTTATTTGGAAGTTTCCATCTGATTTACTTTACCTGCTCTACAAACATATGTGTAATTGGTAACATATTAAAAATTAAAATAAAACTAAACAATAAAAAGAAAAAAGTCACCAGAGCAAAACAATCTATGTATATATCTCTGTCTGCAATGTAAAAATGTCCCACAGCAATTGAGATAATAAAGGATGATATTACTTGTAACAGTCCGATTGAATATGGAACTCCAACCAAATACCTGATTCCTGTAGTCAATGTGAGGTCAGACTCAATAGTCAGGATGGATAATGAGAAAAGAGTAATGATGAATGACTGATGTAAGAATGAATAATGGATAATGAAATAATGTTACATGATCAATGAAGGTGAAACTGGATGTGAAAGCACAGTTTTTGTTGTATTGTCTGATTCAACTGAATACAAGACGTAGTCTTGTCTACCCAATAGCAGAGGATATCTGGAAAAGTATAGCGCAAAGTAAACAAGACAACACAATAAAATCAAAGAGTAGTAGGTTTAATAAAAGCAAAAACAGAAAAGAGGAAACATCAATTTATGTACTCACATTTGCTCTATCTTGTACTTGAAACATGTCAAAACCAGGGGTCCCAACCCCTATTAACCAGCATTCTGTGCCTATATTCAACACTGTTGCAATTGTTCTCCAGATGTCCTGTGTATCCAAAGGTGGATCGAATTCTGAATGTCCTAAAAAAGTGGTAGATGACAAGTCCTATATTCAATATCTTGATAGGATACAGATGGTTAGACACAGTTCCCAATGTAGGACTATATATTAGAGGGAAAGTTTGTGTCCCAATAGTAAAGTAGAGGGAGTAGCGTCTCCACTTCCTCAGGGGTACAACAACCTTTTTGTATACCACCAAGGAAGTGGACACGCTACTCCACAATACATGTTGGGTCTTTGTGTGCTCTCAGTAGTTGTAGGTCCCATCCCACACCCCCTGTGAGTTTCCACCCCATCTACCCAGCATTCAGGCCAATGGCTTCAGCCTGAACACCATTCAGATGCAGTGCTGTTGTCAATTTTCATTAGAGCACGTCTCAGTGGTAATAGACAACAGCACTGTATCCGAATGGTGTTCAGGCCAGCGCCGTTTGCCCAAATGTAGGATAGTAAACGAGAGCTGGGGAGGCAACTTGCAGGGATAGTGGGATGGGAACAGCATCTAGTGAGTGTGTTCTGGAACAAGTTCCTTTATTTGTTATTTCCCTCTCCCCCCTATTTAGTAACTGGTTGCCATGGCAACCTTCCTATTCTCATAACTGAGATGGGCCATTCCATCCCCCCTGTCTTTTTCTAACAAGATAGTTTGATCCTTAGTCACTTCCTGTTATCCCTGCTAGGCCTCTCACTTGGCTTGTTTTCTTTTTACCCTGTTGCCTCTGAGAGTTCACTTCTGACTTTACCTCTCCCTTGCAAAGCAATCCGTTTTTACCTTCCCCCAGAGAAGCACTCTCTCACACAATATGCCATCTGCAAATGCCTTTTATTTTTGTGACTTCTCCAATAAAAGTTAAGAAAATATCCAGGACTTTGTGTGCTTTCAGAGGGGATGAGTTAAGCTATCTGACCTTATTCATATCCTCGCATGTGACCCTGAGGTTCCAGAATAGTAAAAACGGATACTGTGTGCATTGGGATCGGCCAGAAAGCTCCAGCTTTGTACAGCTACCTCTGCGCTGACTGCTGCAGGACACCCACTGGTACCATCTGAGCAGTAGTTCATTGCTGACGCAGGCTACAGACCGCACGCCACTTGCTCTGGCTAAAGGCCTTCATACACCTGCAGCATGGAAGAACTCAGATCCTCACCAGACACCACGCATGAGAGTTACAGGTCAGACACTGATACCGCTACGCAACAGACGCATGAAGGCGCAAGGCCTAAGCGAATAGTCAAACTGACACAAAAGGCCCATGAAAAATATGAAGCTGACATTGAGGCGCACCGCTCTAAGTTAGAAAAGGCATGGGAAGACACAGAGATTGAAATGGCTAATGTCATGAATGTTAGCGAACAAGAAAGGGAGATAAAGCGAGCCATAACTCAGATCAAGTCATGTCACAGACATTATGTAGTGCTGTCACAGGCATATTTCACATATCTGACAAGAACTAATACAACTGATAGCCTTAGAGAACGTGACCTGCAAAAAACTATCGATCTGGAACGTGACAGCATTCTGCAGACTGCCGTCATGGAGGCGCAAAACGAAAGAAAGGAGCTCCTCCAGGAGACTGCTTCACAGCGTTCCAGCATATCCAAGCACTCATCCAGGTCAGATAAATCAGTGCAATCTAATGTGTCTAGCGCAAGTACACATGCCATCAATGCTCGGTCCGCAGCAGAGGCCGCACGTGCTAGGGCCGAATATGGTCGGAAAGAGGCAGCCATAAGGGCAGAGAGAGCACGCATAGAAGAAGAGGAGCAGGCAGCAGCAGCCACAGCTGCCGCCACCTCTGCTCGTAGGAAAGCTGAGTTGGATGCGAACTTAGAAGCCCTAAGCAAGGAAGAAGATGCAGCCGCTGCCATAGCCCAAGCTGAAGTCTTGGAAGCAGCCGCACAACAGGACGGCGGGGAGCAGATGTATGACCAGATGGCCCCAGAAGATCCAACTCAACGCACTGCAAATTACGTGAGGAGTCTCCCCAGTGCTAATACCAGTGCACTATTTCAGAACACAGACAGAAACATCTCAGATGCCAATGAATCGCTAAGCCCACAAGAAGATGCTGTCCCTTCAAGGGTACGAACAGGCTGGGATAGCCGAGGCCGCAACGGCAATCCACACACCAGTACGCATATGCTTGCACCTCAACAGGCTCACAGCTCAAGTACGCCCATGCAAAGAGATACAGCTCCTCACACTGACCAGCGGGCATCAAACATCCACAGCAAGGGGAGGGTGATCACAAGGCCCTTCCCAGAAACCGCACCAGAGCAAGACCACATCATTGATGCATCAGGCCTAACTGACATGGGCAAGTACATGATCCGGCGCGACATGGTGCAGACGGGACTTACCAACTTTGACGACCGTCCCGAGAATTATAGGATATGGAAGTTCACATTCAAAGATGCAATCAAGAGTCTGGGCTTCTCCGCAAGGGAAGAACTCAGCTTACTAACCAAATGGCTGGGGAAAGAATCCGTAGAACATGCAAAGAGGCTCAGGTCAGCAAATGTGAACAACCCTCAACTTGGTCTTGACTTAGTATGGGAAAGACTAGAAGAGTGTTATGGCAGTCCCGAAGCAGTCGAAGATGCACTCTTCAAGAGAGTTGACAATTTCCCCAGAATTACAACCAAAGATTACACGAAGTTGCGAGAACTCGGGGACCTGCTACAGGAGCTGGAGTCTTCAAGGACAGACCAATCCCTAACAGGTCTCAACGTCCTAGACTCCGCTCGTGGAGTGAAACCTATCTTGGAAAAGCTACCCTACAACCTCCAAGAAAAATGGACCTCACAAGGCTCAAAATACAAAAGGGAGAACCAAGTTGCCTACCCCCCCCTTTTCGTTCTTCCTGAACTTCATCCGCGAAGCAGCCCGATCAAAAAACGACCCCAGCTTCATCTTAGGTACTCAAACTGCACCCACTGCAAGCAACCTGAAGAATGAAAGATCAGGGGCAAGGTACGGTACCGCTAGAACACCCATTTCGGTCCACAGAACGGACGTGTCCTCTACAACTCACACGAATCCTGACCTGTCGGTCACCCGAAACAAGAAATCAAGGGACCTTAATAAAGAATGCCCCATACATAAAAAGCCACATCCACTTAGCAAGTGTATTGGGTTCAGAATGAAGCCTATAGAGGAGCGCAAGACCTTACTCAGAGAATTGGGAGTTTGCTTTAAATGCTGTGCTTCTACAAGTCATGTATTCAAGGAGTGTAAAGAAGTTATAAAATGCACAGAGTGCAACAGTGACAGGCATGTAGCAGCTTTACATCCAGAGACATTTAAGCCTAAATCAATCCAGGCCCCGAACCCTGTGACAGAGCAGGGTGGGGAGGAAGAAGAGCGGAGGACACCCCCCCTATCCGTAGCATCTAAATGTACAGAGATCTGTGGAGAAGCCAACGATCGCAGATCTTGTTCTAAGATATGTCTCGTATCAGTGTACCCAGATGGACAACCCAAAAGAGCCATAAGAATGTATGCCATCATTGACGACAAAAGCAATCGTTCATTGGTCAGGTCGGAATTCTTTAACCTATTCAACATACAAGATAGCGCCTCCCCTTACACACTCCGGACGTGTGCAGGGCGGATAGAAACAACAGGGAGAAGAGTAAACGGCTACACCATATGTTCAGTGGATGGCAAAGTAAGGATGCCTCTCCCCACACTCATAGAGTGCAATCATATGGCAGAGGATAGAAGCGAAATCCCTACACCAGATGCGGCACTCTACCACCCTCATCTCCAGGCGATAGCTGATTGCATCCCACCATTAGATGGAAACGCCCAGATCTTGCTGCTACTCGGCAGAGACATCATGAGAGCACATAAAATCCGTGAACAACGGAATGGGTACCATAATGCTCCGTGTGCACAAAGGCTTGACCTAGGATGGGTGATAGTGGGTGAAGTATGTATCGACAAGCTATGCAAACCAGATAATGTAAGAACTCTTCGAACAAACCTACTGGAGAATGATCGTGCATCTCTCTTTAAACCATGTCCACACCACTTCCACGTCAAAGAGAAGCTTGGGAACCAAGAGAGACAAAGGCATATCATGAAAACTCAAAGAGACGTTCCTGAGTCAGAAAAACACACAGATAACCTAGGATGTACAGTGTTCCAGACGACAAGGGATGATAACAAGCAAGCACCATCGATGGAAGACAGAGAATTCCTGAAGTTGATGGACAAGGAGCTCTTCAAAGACGAATCAGGCAGTTGGGTGGCACCGTTACCCTTCCGTTCACCTAGAAGACGCCTCCCAAACAACAGAGAGCATGCCATCTCCAGGCTCAATTCTCTCCGCCGTAATTTACAAAGGAAATTGGAGACCAGAGATCATTTTGTGTCCTTCATGCAGAAGATATTCCTTAATGGTCATGCAGAACCAGCACCCCCATTGAAGGAAGGCGAAGAATTCTGGTACCTCCCCTCATTCGGTGTCTATCATCCCCAGAAACCCGGTCAAATCTGGGTAGTGTTCGATTCCAGTGCTCAATACCAAGGAGTCTCTCTAAATGACGTCCTCCTCACTGGACCAGATTTGACTAATAGTCTTCTAGGAGTGTTGATCCGCTTCCGCAAGGAACCAATTGCCATAATGGCAGACATCCAACAGATGTTCCATTGCTTCCTTGTGCGAGAAGACACCAGAAATTACCTAAGATTCCTGTGGTACAAGAACGACGATATAGACGGTGAAGTCATAGAGTGTAGAATGAAAGTGCACGTCTTCGGCAACAGTCCATCACCTGCAGTGGCCAATTATGGGCTCAGACGAACAGCCCGAGAAGGAGAGGAAGAATATGGGAAAGATGCTAGAAATTTCGTTGAAAGAGACTTCTATGTGGATGATGGATTGAAATCAGTTCCCACAGAAGAAGAAGCTATAGACCTGCTCAAACGAACGCAAAGGATGCTAGCAACTGCCAACTTAAAACTGCATAAAATAGCTTCCAACAGTGCCACAGTAATGAAGGCGTTTCATACTGACGATCATGCAAGCGACCTGAAGTATTTGGATCTGGGGACTGACACACCTCCCATACTGCGGAGCCTTGGATTAAGCTGGAATCTCAAGGCAGACACATTTACATTCCAGGTGTCAATCGAAGAAAAACCCTACACCCGACGTGGAGTCCTGTCAACGGTAAACAGCCTTTATGATCCGCTGGGATTCGTTGCCCCAATCACAATTCAAGGAAAGTCTCTTCTCAGGGAAATATCCTTTGAAAAACAGGACTGGGACACCCCGCTACCTCCAGAAAGGCGTCAAGAGTGGGAGACATGGAAGGATTCTTTGAAGACCCTTGAGCAACTTCAGATCCCACGCACCTACTCGACGACATCCCTCACTGCTACATGCAGCAAAGAGCTTTGTGTATTCTCAGATGCCTCAACAAAGGCAATAGCAGCGGTGGCCTACTTAAAAACCACAGACGCAGACGGTAGACACCATGCCAGGTTCATCCTTGGCAAGGCTAAGCTGGCACCACATCCTGACCATACTATACCCAGACTCGAACTATGTGGCGCAGTACTAGAAGTAGAGCTGGCAGAGCTCATTGAAAATGAAATAGACTGCAAACTAGATGCTATCAGGTTCTTTACCGACAGTAAGGTGGTGTTAGGTTACATATGCAACAAGAAAAGAAGGTTCTACGTGTATGTGGCTAACCGAGTGGAAAGGATCAGGAAGTCAACCGAACCAGATCAATGGTACCACGTGCCCACAGATCAGAATCCTGCTGATACTGCCACTAGATCAGTGCCCGCAGCATGTCTTCAAAATTCGTTGTGGCTTACAGGACCAACGTTTCTGACACATGAAACGCTGTTAACCTTAGCTGATGACTTTGAACTTATAGATCCTGACAGGGACATAGAAATAAGACCTCAAGCATCTGTTCTACTCACCAAAACATACTGCCAAGAAACGTGTTCGGATCACAACGATTCCATCGCTTCTCAAGGTGGACAGCCCTCCTGCGAGCAATAGCAAACCTTAGACACATAGCCATCTCTTTCCACCATATGCCTGATGATAAAACAAGTGGCTGCCAAGGTTGGCACATCTGCAAAAGGTTACATACTACAGATGAACTCACAAAGGCAAAGGAGACTGTTCTCCATCACGTTCAGAGAGAAATGTATGCAGGGGAGATCAGTTGCATCCACGAAAAGAAGAGCATCTCTAAAAATAGCCCGCTTTGGAAGTTGAATCCCTTCATCGATGAGAATGGTCTCATGAGAATAGGGGGCCGCCTCAGCAAGTCCTGTCTAAGCAGGGAGGAAAGCAATCCTCTTATTGTGCCTGGTCAGCATCACATTGCTACTCTGTTAGTACGTTACTATCATGAACAAGTCATGCATCAAGGACGACATTTCACCGAAGGAGCTATTAGAGCTGCAGGAATATGGATCATTGGTGCTAAAAGGTGCGTTGCCAGAATTCTCCACAAATGTGTCAGGTGCCGTATGTTGCGGGGCAAAAGCCAAGATCAAAAGATGGCGGACCTGCCACTTGATAGACTTAGTACAGAACCCCCCTTCACTTGCATAGGACTTGATGTTTTTGGACCATGGAAGGTCATCACACGAAAAACAAGGGGTGGACTTGCGTGCTGTAAAAGATGGGCAGTGCTCTTCACCTGTATGAGTACACGTGCTATACACATTGAGGTATTAGAATCTATGGATGCATCAAGTTTCATAAACGCCCTCAGAAGATTCTTCGCAATCAGAGGACCAGTCAAACAAATACGTTCCGACTGTGGAACTAATTTCGTTGGGGCGTGCAAGGAGTTACAAATAAACACAAATAACGTTGAGGACAACAACATCCAGAAATACCTACGTGACCAAGGGTGTACGTGGATATTCAACTCTCCTCATTCTTCTCACATGGGTGGAGCCTGGGAACGCATGATCGGAGTAGTTCGACGCATCTTGGATTCTATGATGTTCAAGACTAATTCGGCTCGACTGACCCATGAAGTGCTAACCACATTTATGGCTGAGGTGTCAGCAATTGTCAATGCAAGGCCTTTAGTCCCGGTATCTACAGATCCAGAATCACCAATCATTCTAACTCCAGCAATGCTCCTTACACAAAAAGTAGGAGACATTCCTACCCCAGCTGGAAACTTTAACTCAAAGGACATGTATAAACGTCAGTGGAGGCAGGTGCAGTGCCTTGCTAACACGTTTTGGAACCGTTGGAGGCGTGAGTACCTTGTGACACTTCAGGAACGCCACAAATGGCAAGCTATCAAACAGGACATCCAGGAAGGAGATGTTGTTTTGTTAAAAGACCAACAGGTGGCACGGAACGAGTGGCCTATGGGTCTTATTGTTAAAACTATCCCAAGTGCAGATGGTAGGATCCGCAAGGTTGAAGTAAGAGTTGCTAAACAAGGGACTGTAAAAACCTTTACAAGGCCTATTACAGAAACTATCCTTTTAGTGTCCGATCAGTCTCCAGTAAGGAAAGACTGACCATCTCCCTATGGACTCTGAAAGACATTGTGGAGCACTCTCTGATCAGTGCACCTTCCTGACATCCCTGGCAGGAGAACCCCTGGAACCAGCGTGTTTCCCAGCATTTCATTGTTATGTGAACTTGGACTTTTTGCATTGCTGTTATGTTTTATATATGTTCAACTTATGTTTAGATATAGTGGTATCTCCAGATACCAGACGGGGAGTGTTCTGGAACAAGTTCCTTTATTTGTTATTTCCCTCTCCCCCCTATTTAGTAACTGGTTGCCATGGCAACCTTCCTATTCTCATAACTGAGATGGGCCATTCCATCCCCCCTGTCTTTTTCTAACAAGATAGTTTGATCCTTAGTCACTTCCTGTTATCCCTGCTAGGCCTCTCACTTGGCTTGTTTTCTTTTTACCCTGTTGCCTCTGAGAGTTCACTTCTGACTTTACCTCTCCCTTGCAAAGCAATCCGTTTTTACCTTCCCCCAGAGAAGCACTCTCTCACACAATATGCCATCTGCAAATGCCTTTTATTTTTGTGACTTCTCCAATAAAAGTTAAGAAAATATCCAGGACTTTGTGTGCTTTCAGAGGGGATGAGTTAAGCTATCTGACCTTATTCATATCCTCGCATGTGACCCTGAGGTTCCAGAATAGAGTGCACACAACAAATACCTGATGTGTATTGTGGAGTACTGTCTCCAGTTCCTCAGTGGTACATAAAAAGGTTTTTGTACCAGAGGAAGGGGAGATGCTACTCCATGCTACTTTACCAATGGGATGCAAACTTTCCATCCAATACATAGTCCTACATTGGGAACTGTGTCTAAACATTTGCATCCCATCAATATATTGAATACAGGACTTACCACCTACCACTATTTCAGGACATTCAGCACTTGATCTGCATCTGGAGACAGGTCGCAGCAGTAGTGAATATGGGCACATAACTCTTGCTAATGGGTTTGGGACCCCTGACATGCTTCAAGCCCAAGATAGGGTAAATGTGAGTGCATAAATTGATGTTTCTTCTTTTGTAGTTTTGCTTTTATTAAACGTACTACACTTACATAGATGTTATTATTTTGTCTATTTTCTTGTTTGTGCTATACTTTTCCAGATATCTGTGTAAGTGGCCTGAAGTGCAACAAAATCATATTCCCCTGATGACATTGCCTGAATGGTTATGAAATTGTTCTGTGTTTATGTTTTCATAATTATTAATGCATTTAATTATTTATTTTGGTACTGTCTTCATCCACTGTGTTTACATGCAAGGAATCACTCTGAGCGGTGACGTAATTGTTAAGCAAAGCACTCTGTTATTGAGTCAGTGGCTGTCATGGGAACCACGGGGCCCTTGGCTCCTGGAGGAGCCTGAGGGCCAGCCCCCTTCCTACAGACTATGAACTCTTTGCATGGTGAAGCGGCTTTCCCAGCGTACCAGTCCCCTCGTGGGTCTAAGTCACCCTGTGCTGCTTGATGGGCACAGGATGTCACAGAAAAGGACTGCCCTTGGACTGGTTGGGGGAATCAGCACAGGGACATGTGGTGATGTTCACCTCCAAGACTATTACATTTGATATATTGCTCATTGTATTGTATATTGTGTGATATAATGTAATAGAGTGTGTGGGGTTTATACTATAAAGTCTGTAGAGGTATTTGGGAGCTAGAGTGCAGAGAGAATGGGGGTTGGGATTTGCTTACAATATCCAGGTCTGTGTTGTGCTGGGGAAAGATTGGAATGTTGAGCGATTCCTGCTGTGCTTCCTTGACCAATCAGGGAGGTTATTTAGGATCCAGTGAGAATGGCTATTTTTCAAGTCCTAATTTGCATGCTTATCTTGATAAGGGTGTTGGTGTCTGATTGGGGAAGCACAGAAACACTGTCCCAAGTCCTAGTTTGCATGCTGATCTTGATAAGAGTCTCTGTAAGTGTATATAAGCTGTGTGTTCCATTCAATAAAGAGAGCTGATTCTAAAACAGTACATTAGCTTTGCCTGGTGACTGTGGGGAAAACTGTGATATTCCAGCACAGCAGCCTTGCTCAGGATTCAAGGAAGCAGCGACTGATGGGGACACCCAGACAGGGGGTCCACTGGTACCGTCACAGTGGCTTTTTAATTACAGCCCTTAATGCATGTGAGGACATTACAGCAGTATCATATCTGCAATCTAAATGTGAAGAGTGTATAGTAAGCTTCCCTCTCACTTGATTCATTCTGTTTGATTTCCACACTGGCATTGGTGGGGAGATACAGTCATCTGAGTCAGAGGGAGGAATGGTAGATCTTTAAACTTAATGGAGACAGAAGGAATTCCTCTGTATGCATATAGAGCTTTATGTAGCTAGGCCAGGTTCATGAAACATTGTTACTGTAAGAATACAGTTAGTGATCTAAGGTTAATACTCAAAGAAGCACCCCAAATTTTCAATTTTTCCATTTTCTTCTCTTCAAACAGCAGGCTTATAGGACCTTAAACTTAGTGGTCATTACTCTCGTCCTTAACCCCTTAAGTGCCAAAGGGATACATGCGAGCCCCTCTGGCACTCAAAAGGTTAAAGCATTAACAGGCTTGTGCATTCAGTCTGCTTCTGATTAAATAAAAATTACCGGCAACTGTCATGTCTGCCTCCACAGACATGATACCCAGGATTGATTGAAGATGAAATCTCTCTTGAGCAAAGAGACAAATGCAATCTTTATTTGTGCAATTAGGATTTCCTGGCTATAGTAAAGTAAGTGAAGGATATTCAAAGGTGGTATTAGTTCTCCTTCATAGTGAACCTGTTTCCTTAATACAAGTTTAAATTGTGAAACAGAGAACTAAAATCTGCCTATCTCTTATAATTGTAATTTTTCTCTAAAATAAATACTTTTTAGAAATTAACATTTATATGTTATGGTACAGTGTGACACATTATGCTAATTCCCTGCACAAAATTTTAAACTCACGGCCAAATGACCCCAGTGTATGTGGGCTCTGGCAAGAGTCATTCATAGCAGTTTGATAATATTGGTACCTAGATGAATTAACATAAAGTGCCACACCGGGCCATAAACAAATGAAGGTACATTTCTCAAAAACAATTTATTTTACAAACAAATGGTTGACACAAAAAATAGGTAGTTTACTCACTTTAAAAATAACAAACATATTTAACTCTTTTTTTTATTAATAAACTTTATTGAATGAAAATGCATTACAGAATGTCAGCAAAAGTATCAAATTCCAATCCGTTAAATGGATAGTAATGTTTCATAATAAAAGCAGGTCATAGTATTTGGGCTATGGAGAGTGTCATTTCAGCACTGTCAGAGTTGTAGTTCAAGAGTAATTGAATGATAAAGTATCCCGTCTCCCGCCTCTTTTACTTATGTAACATTGCTCACATCAGAGCAGCAATGTGGAGTTCAAGTGGATTGCAGAGAGGGACAGTCTTGAATTAACCTGAAAAACCTGGCAATGGGGGCAGGGCTTTCATTGTTCTCACAGTAAGAAGATTGTCCCTTGCTGTGAGCTGTCTGGTCTGTGGACCAGATTCCACATCTGAGGGGAGGTGGCTTACACTAGGTAAAAGAGGTGGGAGGGGGAAACTTTATCATTCAATTACTATTGGACTACAACTCTGAGAGTATTGAAATAACACTCTCTATGTCTAAAATACTATGAAGATAAATTGGAGCTGCTGTTTTTGTGAAACATTACTATTCCTTTAAGAGACTCTTTCAGGTAGGAGAGAATAATCTTACCAGATATCGTAACTCTTTGAGTGCCAGAGAGGTATCCAATGCATTGCAACCCAATGTATTGGATACCTCTCTGTCACTCAAAGAGTTACTCTGAAAGTCTACTTTAAAGCAGCAGTAAACTTTTTTATGAAAAAAATATATATTGTAGGGCGTTTCCTGTTGATTAAAATAATTATACTCCTGCTGCTAATCCTATATAATAAATTGCTAAATCGTGTGTAACGACGCGATATGTGCAGTAGACACTTCTGCTTGTGCTGCAGTCATGCGCAGTACAGACTGCCTGCACCGCGGCTGATACAGAGCTGGGCGCTCCGAAGGAGCGTCCAGCTCTGTATCAGCCGTGGCGCGGGCAGTCTCTACTGCGCGTGACTTCCCCGTGACCGGGTGGCAGTGGCACTGTGGCTAGGGTGACCACATTTCCCTTCTGCCATTCCGGGACGTGGTCACCCTAGTTGCCCCGTCATACCTTAAATCCCTGGTGGTCTAGCGGCGTGGAAAGTGCTCTGTGCCTCCCCCGGCACAGAGCTGAAGCTCCCGCGCGCTGTGCTCAGTAATGCAGAGCGCTGGGAGATGATGTCATCTCCCAGCGCTCTGTATTACTAGAGCGCTTGCCTCCAGGTAAGCTGCATTGCCGCCCTGGATGTCAGCCTGCAAACGTGTGTCATATCATGGACGCCGCGAGCAGCGTCCATGATGTGACACACCGCTTGCAGGCTGACATCCAGGGCGGCTTGGCTTCATTCCGGGACACTTCATTGTCCCGGTTGAAGGGGACCCGGGACGCGGGACATAGCCCTGAAATAAGGGACAGTCCCGGACGTTCCGGGACCCGTGGTCACCCTAACTGTGGCCCGTGTAATGGGCTGTTCAACTAGTAGATGCATATTTCTAGAGTTATTACTGTTTAAACCTGTGTTTTTTCACATTAGCAGTTCTCTGTAGTGGTCAAATTCCAATTAGTTATTCTGTTACTTTCTAATGGAGAAGGATGTCAGTTCTCTCCATAGAATGTGATAGAAACTGCTGAGTCACTTCCTGTCAGAACAATCAGGAAATAAATACAGTAAATTTACTTCCTGATTATTTGAACTGTTATCAAATTTGAATAAAACAACTTACAGTGAAAGGAGTACCCTTGTTTTACTCACCAGGAAAAGATCTATAACATAAAAAAAAGTTTACTGCGCATTTAAGTATGCAATATTTTCAGTCATTTATGATAACGCTGAACGAGTCGCTGAAGTGGATGTAGTAAGAAGAACTGCATCAATTCTGGGGCAAACCAGCTACATTGTAGGGGACGAATAAAAAATCTTCTCAACAATTTAAATTAGATTTTAACCGCTTGAATGCTTGAGAGGTCTTCAACATATTGTGAAGCAATACACCGGAGAACATTATAGCATTCAAAGAGTTAAAAGCTCCTTGTAAATCAATGGAAATGTTGTTAATATAAATCTATCCTCTGTGGAGCACTTGATTTCCCACAGATCTGCTTAATTTCAGTGGATGAGAAAGATATTCAAGTAAAAATATCCTTTCAGTTTAATGGACATTTCCGAACAGATGGCATATTTATTAAAGGGATATTAAATGCTTAGTATGAAAAAATATATATTGAGTAAAATATGGGTACTCCTGCTGCTGAGGGGTGTTTTATTTAAAAGTTATTGTAGCTGAAACTTGATTTGTTTTAAGTGCAGTTTCACAATCGCCTGAAATTTTACAGTGGTGCTGTTGCTACACCATCCTAGGTTTATGGTCAACTGACCAGGCCTTTCCATAGCATGGTGTATCAACAGCTCCACTTTAACATGTTGGGCCACTGACTGGAATAATACACCTTTCAGCAGTGGGAGTGCCCTTGTTTTACTCAAAAGGATAAACCTTATAATATATATACTAGCAATCTGGGACGGCGCTGCCCGTCAGGATATATAGGGAATTAACGCACACATACGGATGCAAGACAAACACACACACAGACACACACGCAAATGCACACACATGCACTGAGATGTATAAAGAGTGACAGTCATACACGCATACATGCAATGCACAACATGCAGACACATAGAGTGTGATAGACATGCAACACACACAGTGAGGAACACACAGGCACACACAGAGAGACACACACACACACACAAGTGAGTCATAAGGGGGTGACTTATGTGTCATTGTAATGAGTTTGTGTTTGTACTTATGCCTTCACTGTGGCATTCATTGAAATGCATGTGGTAACTGCACATACGATGGTGGAAGGTCGATCTAGCTGGCTCCCAGGGTGTGTGTGAGTGAGTGGTATTCATTCATGTAGTTGAAATGCATGTGGTATTTGCACATACTACGGTAGAAGGTGGATCCTGCTGGCTCCCGGGGTGTGAGTGAGTGTGAGAGTGAGTGATTGCGTGTCAGTGATTGTGTGTGTGTGTGTGTGTGTGTTAGTGAGTGTGTGATTGAGTGAGAAAGTGTGAGGGTGACAGAGTGTGAGGGGGTGAGGGTGAGGGTGAATGAGAGAGTGTGAGTGTGTGTGATTGAGTGTTAGTGAGAGTGTGAGTGTGTTTTGTCTGATATTTTTGTGTCTGTGGTGTAGGAGCGAGTGGCAGCCATTTTGTTTTTTTCAGTTACTTGGATAGTGGTGGGCAGGCTGGATAGTGGGGACAGGCCAACTCCCTGTATGATTTAAATCACTCCCCCATTGAATCACCCAATGGGTGATTGCTTTGCAATGCGTTGCGTACCCCTCTGGCGCTCAGAGGGTTAAGTTGAGGTAACATAGCAATATAACACACGGTGGCTCTTCAGTTGAGGCAGCATAGCAATATGCTGTGGGAACAAATAGAAAGTGGTGTTTGAGGCTTGCCCTCTGTAACATACAGTAAAGCATCTCTCTCCCTTTAAGGAGAAAGGGCGGGAATCAGGAAGCAGGAAGTGGAGGAGTGACAGTTGAAAACAGACAGTTACTGAGGTTGACTGAAGAGATGAAGAGTTAAATAAAAGAGTTGCTATTAAGTTTCTCCCTGAGTTTGTATTTTATGGAAACATTACACCCTCGTACTGAAACAGAGTGAATTGAGGGTTACAATTATCTGTGGGAGGTGAAACAGTGTGTTTGTGGGGTCATGATCCTGAGTGAGCGTGTGTGTGGACCGGGAGAAGTTACTGATATCCCCTACTTCAGGAGCAAGTGGCAGCTATATTTTTTTGTCAGTTGGATAGTGGTGGGCGGGCTGGAGGGGGCGGGCCAACTCCCTGTATGATAAACATCCCATTGAATCACCCAATAGGAGTTGTGTCTCCTAATAAGACATAAATTATGTAATGAGGCATTCTGTTCAATGTGTGTTTGTTTTCTGAGGAAACATAAATTATGTTCTGTGTGTGAGGTACCATAAATTATACAATGAGGCTTATTCTTTTATATATATAGATATATATATATTACATATAAAGTGTCACTGTTCCTTTAAAGGGATAGAATTGATTAATATGAAGAAAATCTGTATTCATGGCACTGTTGCTATGGCAGCTATGGCCTGCGACAATAACCCTCCATAGTCTGCTGTGGCAAGAACACCACTGTAAAATTTCAGACAAGTAAGATACTGCAACCAGAAATGCAAGTTTGAGCTGCAATGACTTTTGAATAAAACTTTGGCCAACAATGGGAGCAGCCTTGCTTTTTTATGTAAGAAAATAAACCGTTTCTTTCCATTTTATGCATTACTATTCCTTTAAAGGGACAGTAATGTCCCATAAACATTTTTAGAGTTTTGTAGAGCTTAAAAAAATAAGCTAAATGCCACAAATCCTATCTCTCAAACCGCTACGGTTTGAGAGATATCATCCGTTAAAGTTCCTCTTCTCCTGATGTCAGCTGTAAAGCTGACAGAAGGAGATCCATGTCGGCCGACAAGAAAAAGGCTCTTCAGCAGAGCCGCAATAGTGCAATTTAAAAATAAATACTTCTTTGGAATGGTCTACAATGTGTGCCTGGTTTGCAAGCACACTTTTTAGACCATTCCAAAGAAGTAATTCTTTTTAAATATCGCTATTGCTGCCCTGCTGAAGAGCTTCCTCGTGTTGGCTGACACTGATCTCCTTCTGTCTGCTTTACAGCTGACATCAGGGAAGAGGAACTTTAGCGGATGATATCTCTCAAACCATAGGGGGTTGAGAGATAAGATTTGTGGCGTTTAGCTTATTTTTTTAAGCTCTACAAAACTCTAAAAAATGTTATGGGACATTACTGTCCCTTTAAGAATAACACAAAAGACACAGCATGCAGGTATAGAACCCTCCATTGGATTGCACAGAACACCACATCCGTCTCTCTCACAGCAGCATTGGCCACCAACCCACCAAACACCAAAACAGGAGGTGGACCATTTCAAATGGTAATAGAAATAGACAAAAGCATACAATCCTGGTTAGGAAGGAAACTGTAGCACTCAATCTTTAAAAAGAAAAAAAAAATCAATTCACATTTATTTGAGACATGAACAGTGTTTCACAGGGCGTTCAAGGTGACAGAGCGGGAAAGGAAAATGTTACCTGCTCACCCCGACTGCTGTCTCTTACACTGGGCCCTATGGCCTATATTTATAAGCACATTTATTCTGGATTAAATCAACTGCACCACAGAGGACATATACAAATTCCTAAACTCGCATGCACTTGAAATTAGCTTTTTAACCCCTTGAATGCTAGAGGGGTCTCCTCTGACATTCAAGGAGTTAAAAGCCCAATTTAATTGAACAGAAATCTTAATTGTCCCCTGTGGTGAAGTTGGTTTATTCCAGAATAAATCCATATTGCTTTTGTCAATATGGCCCAATATTCAATGGGAAACTGGAATATTTATGAAGCAAACTAACTGTACCTCAGAGGAAATATAACATTTAAAAAAATCCCATTTATTTAAATGGTTATTTTAACTATTTGAAAGTTAAGGAGGCCTCAATGCTTCACAGTTTATTGGAGACCTCTATATTATTGTTGGGGTAAAAATTCCCATTTAAATCAATAGGATTTTTTTTACATTTTTCGTTTCCCCCTGTGGTGCAATTAGTTTGCCCCAGATTTACTCCAGTTTACCACAGAACATATGTGCGATGCAAGAAATGTTCGCATCTGCTAAAGGCATTTTTGTGCGCAGATAGATGTTGCGCATGTTCTAATCTATGAAGCTGAATACCAAACACTTCTTGAATTGCACGTGAAAAAATCCTTTTTATGACAACACTACACAGACGTATACATTTATTCGCAACACCACTTCCTGCATTAGGTGCATTCGCTATTCCACTCACACAGATTTGTTAATCCTGGCCACGCCCACACAAAAAATAAATATGCGCAGTTGTACGCTATTCTTGCTTTTTCATGCGCAATTCAACAAAATCATGTGCAAACCTATTCCCTAGTGGTTTTCACACAGGAAATAGCGATTGCGCATGTTTCTTGCATTGCACCAATAGGGTCCTAAATGCCGCGTGTTCAAAAGTAAAGTGGAGCAATTCTGGGGGAAATCATATACACTACAAGGGGAGAACTAAAATATTCTAATGAGTCAAATGGGTCTTTTAACCCTCTGAATGCTAGAAATTCCTCCAATGTAGTGCTTTGTCTATGTCTGAAAGAAAAGTGGAGAAATTCTGGAAGAAACCAATTGCACCATAGTGCATGCACACGAGGCCATCACTTAACGCCCAGCTAACATTTTTTGGAAATGTTTAGAAATTATTCCGGAGTCCCCGAATGGCGTGCAGCCGTGTGGGGACCCAGATTTCTGGGACGTACATGTACGTCCTCTGTCATTAAGGGACATTTTGTTGGGACGTACATGTACGTCCTCGGGCGTTAAGGGGTTAACTAAGAAAAACAGATTATCAGGGGCAAATTTGGAGAGTTTCCACGTATGTGAATGGATGGACCCAATTCCACTTAAAACAGGAGGTGGAATCTATTTTCTAGCCTTACAACTGCCTAGCACCAAACTCTCCTATTTACACTGCTTGTACCAAGCAAAGGACAATTTTCAGAGTATGTCCTCTGTGCCTTCAAAACATGAATTAGCCCTTTGAGTGCCAGAAAGGTACTCTCTGGCACTCAAAGGGTTAAAAAGAATTCAGAGGAAATGGTGTAATTTATGCAATTTTCCTGTGCATGCCATGAGTCAGGCATAAGGGATTTGCTGGCATTCAACTCTTAAATAAGTCAGAATGTGTGCAGTGTGCACCAGCATTCACTACAGCAATCATATTCTCTAGTGCATCCCCTGCAGTGCCGCCAATGGCGTTGGAGGTTAACTGAATTGGCTAATTTGAACATTCACCCCACTGTCACCTTGAATGCCCTGTGAGCCACTGTTCTCACAGTAATGTGAATGGATTTTTTTTTTAATTTTATTTATTACCCTTAAATGAAATGTGTAATTTAAAAATCTTCTAATCATATTTACCATTCATGACAGCCTTAAGTAGTCTGAAGTTGGATGATTTCAGTAATATTTAACGTTGTTGACTGCTGTTTTCTAGGAATAAGATTTTCCATCCCCATTGCTTAGTTTTGTATTTTATTCTCTTTCCCTTCTCAAAACACGTATATATATATATATATATATATATATATATATATATATATATATATATATATTTAACTCTTTGAGTGCCAGAGGGATTTTATGTATCTATCTATCTATCATATATATATATATATATATATATATATATATATATATATATATATATAACAATAATGGGTGCGCACGTTACAATTACTTCCATCTTTGGAGAGAAACAAATACAAATGACCCCAAGGTCTCACAGACTGCATTGGCTTTTGTTCAGAAGATTGTTGTGAAAGCTCCAAGGATAGTATAAAATACCATGCTCTATGAGTTATGTGTGTCATTAGGAACATCAATAAGCTACAATGAAACAGATTAGCTACTGCTACCATACAGCACTCCCAGGTTTTGGTGCTTTCATGTGGATCAAGAAAGGGCAGAAATATATTAATCAATTTACCCTTTGAGCACCAGAGGAGTATCAACATGTTACAAAGCAATGCACTGTATACCATTCTGTCACTCAAAGGATTATGGGCCAAAGTCACATGCAATGCAGGGCTACACAATGCATTGAACACCTCTCTGGTATTTAATGGTTTAATATTTGTTTGAAGAATAAAGTGTACCCATACATGCAGATATTTCTTACCTATAAAAAATCAATGCCATTAAAAGAAGCACATAACAATTAGTATATATAGTTGCCATTAAAAGAAACAAAAAAAGAACAGAAAAGGCCAGGATTCATCATTCAGTGATGTAAGCATGTGTCAGATTCTCTGCTCTTCACCACAATCATTGATAGATACCCTTGGGTCATATTTCCCTTTCCCTTTCATAAATGCTGTCAATCTAGTGATACAAACATACCTTGTATGTGTGTGTGCAATGGTAGATGTACTGGTGGAGGTCTGCTAGTACAGGACTGAGGTTACTCTTCTGTCTGATAGGGACTCATTATACTGGGGGATCTGGTTTTGTATGTTGGATTTTGACTGAATGGAAAGTGATAAAGGATCATTATCATGTAAAAAGGAAGACTTTATACAATTTTAAAGTAGCAAATGTTCTTAGCCAGTACTTGTAAAACAATGCTTAGATGCATAAGCAACAAAAATGTAATCAAATTACTTTTCCAAACAGCTGTGCATATCAATCTTCTTGTTTGCACATGTGCCTAATAATTGTTAAAGGCAATATATGAGAAGGGTAGGTTCTGGTCTCAAACTAGTAATCTCCGTTTATAGTTTTATCAATTTTTAACAAGCCTGATAACATTTAACATTGGTATTTACTTTTTAGCCACATTCTACCTTTATTTTAAAAAATGTTGCAGTGTTTGAATAAACATCAAAAATGTAAAACTTTGCTGCTAAAGATGCGGCCATCCATGTCCTCAACAGCTACCCTAAAACTCCTAAGGACCAAGATGGCCATCCCCCGTGCACTAGCATTGAAGGGTTTACTACCAATTCCCAATGATTACCTTTTCAGTATTCTTCAGTCCCCAGCCACTGAGGCAATGCAAGTATGGTGATGATGCCATGTTGCACCCAACTGGACAACCTGTTTTTTTTTCTGAATTTCGGAGTAAAAGGGGGCAGACTCTATAAAAGCCAATATCTCAGCCCTTCACTCCCTTTCCACCAAAAAAAAAAAAAATTAAAAAAAGGAAAAATGGACTTCCATTTGTGGAAAGAGGTGTGCCCCCATTAGTACATATCGAGTGATCACAGATCACCTAATATAAACACACTAAAATAGTGTGCCAGTGTGTGAGCATAGAGAATGAAAAATATATGAGGGACATTTTATAAAAGATATGCACACACACATAAACAAACATACACTACAGGTCAGGTGTACCGAAATCTCAGGGGGGAAATTAAAAACATTATGGTAAACATGGTTTCATGCCTCTAGCATTCCCTACAGAAGTTGAGTTGACAGTATGTATTCAATACAGTAGGAAATCCCATGGTTTCTAAAAGACATCAGTAGCTTTGAAGAGGGGAATATGTTAAAAAATGCCTATTTTTCCTATTTAACTAGCTTTTGGAAAAATTTGTGCACGTTAGGCTTGTGTTACAAAGGCAAGTCATTAGATGCAGAATACTGTCTTACTTCCAAAATTATATACATTGTCTACCTTTTTTTCCCATATCTGTAGTTTTTACAGCTATTTTCATACAGACTGGACAAATTTGAAGAATGCAAAAAGATTACAGATTTGGCATGGGTAGTTTTGTGCTTCTGGAAACCCCTGTGGTATGTCCGCTGTTACAAATGGGATGACAGAATCTGCTAGTGAATACAGCAGGACATCCCATAGTTTTCAAAGATTTCAGTATGTTTGAAGGAGTAGAAATGTGAAAAAATGTATATTCTGGAAACTATAATGCATACTGGACTAGGGGCAGAAAGGCAAGTGTCTCCTCATTTGATGCAGCTGTTTGTCTACTTGCCAAAATAGTATGCTTTTTCTACCTTTCCCATGTTTAATTGTTATGCCTGTTTTAGAGCAGGCAGGTAATATTAGAAAATAAAAATTTTAGATTTACTTTAGTGGTCCTGACACCCCGTAAGATATGTCAAACCATGGCAATGCGGTACAGTTCTTCTTGGGTTTACAATAGCTTTAAAATGGTGGACTTTTTAAAAATACACATGGTCTGCACAGAAAATATATAAATACCAAACAGCAAGACTTGAGATTAACCATTTCTTCACCTGAGCCTTATCAGATGTGGTATACCTCATAACGTGTACACTATGCCTCAATGGGAAGATACTACACTAGAGAACATGACAGGCATTGAGGAAAATAATTAACCCTTTGTGTGCCATAGAGTTAGCCAATACATTGCCATTACTGTGTTGAATACCTATCTGGCCCTCAAAGAGATAATTTATATTGCCTTACAGTGAACAAAAGGAAGGTTGGCACACTGGTGAGACAGAATTTTTCTAATCCAGATTTCCTAATCCAAATTATAGTTTAAAAAATGTGAAAGTTGCCATTCTCAAAGGGATTTCAGAACAGAGAGAGAAAGGAAAACCTGTGAATTTAAACTAACAGCTATGTTCAATTCATTGATAAACAGATCTCGACCTAGCTATGAGGTTAACGTCCAATTATGATAGATAGAAGATTCTGGGATAGTCTATTATAGATATTTATTTGTAAACATAGATTCTCTCCAACTCCCAGACTAACAGGCTCTTCACACCCTTGTGTTATGAACATTCCTTGTTCCCAGTATGCATGTATGCCCATTTATTTATCTGTTGCCATACATGTACAGAACTCTTTATAGAAATAGTAGTTGCAAAGTATAGACATTACATTATTAGAGGGGATAAGGATAACCAAGTGAATCATACACTGGGAAGGGGACCCTGTTCCAAAGATCTCAATCTAATTAGTAATATTGACAACATACAGACACATTAGGAAGTGGTGGATGATAAGTGAGCGTACAAGTCTTTCGTAAGCGAAATGCAGAATAATTTTGAAGTGACTGCTGCCAGTGTGTACAAGGAAAATGTTGTTACTGAGATGCCTCCTTGAGCAGGTGGGATTTTAGGACACGCTTGAAACTGATAAGTGTGGATGACTGGCAAATAGTGATAGGGAGGGCATTCCAGAGTCGAGGGGCAGCCAGTGAAAATGTTTGCAGCTGAGAGATGTCGCAATCTAATCCTACAGATATAATATCTATCCAGAACCTTATGGTTATTTAGTACCTCAGAGGCATTGAATGAACTGCATTACAATGTGTTAGATACCAGTCAGGAACTGGAAGGGTTAATTCTCCTCCTATTTTGTATTTGCATAGTTTGCACAGTTTATTCTATACTAGTTGAAGAGCCCGTTACATGGGCCACAGTGCCACTGCCAGCCGGTCTCGGGGCAGTCTCTACTCTGCATGATTGCAGCACGAGCAGCAGTCTCTACTGAGCATGACTGCATCATTACACACATTTTAGCAAATTATTATATAGGATGTTTGTGTCATATTCTGTGTATCTAAATGCAGGCTATTCCAGCTCTATTGTTTACCTTAGGTCTGACAGCGGATCATGACGAGGGAAAATCTTCAGGAAAAACCTGCCCTCCTTTGTCAAGGAGGGCAGGATTTTCCCAATACTCACTGAGAGATTATCCCTCATTGTGATCTGTTCGGTGTGATGACTGGTTATCAGATCTGAGGGGAGGTGGCTTACACTTGGGAAAAGGAACGAGGGAGGATGAACTTCACAATATAATTTCAGCGTAACAAGAAAGTTATGAACAGTGGCAAATCGGTGATCAGTAATATTAACTATGAAGAACAATCTTAGCTGCTGTTCAAATGAAACATAATTATATATATATATATATATATATATATATATATATATATATATATTCCCATTATTTACCAAGCTGCCTATACTTCATACACATCCTCAGAATAGACAATGGGCTCTACAACAGTCTGGGATAATTCACAGAGAAAAGCACAACTCATGTAAACATGATCATATAAGAATCCCACTTAGCTTACCATGGTCAGCAGATCCTCTGGTGTTTGCCTTTGTTCAAGAGAATAACATTTCGAATCAGTCCTGAATGTCATGTCCATGAGGTAGACATAAAATCTGCTAGCAGTTTCCTTTTTTTCAAACTGAGGCCTAGATTACAATGCAGTTGATCAATTTTATTAATTGATCAAGTTTGAGGTCATGTGGTCTTGCTAGCACTGCATGCCCACCACAGTGTACAAATATACTTTAACAAGCCCCTATAAATGAGGACTCTTAAAGGAATAACCATGAAGTGTCAGTGACGTCATAGGACAGATTACATCATAGAAATATAGATCAAATAGGTTATTAAAAAAATAAAAATGCATGTGGATAACGATCATACAAAAATCAGAAAGCTCTGTAAAGCAGTACTATGTCATGAGTCACCAACATGATTGCAACAATACAAACAGAATGAATTCAATAAGTATAAATAACACTTATCTGCTACAATAATTCTAAGAACCCTATAAAATGTATACCATATATGTACCATAAAGACTAGTGCAGCAAGCTTGTATAAAACAAGTAAAAAAGTACTGAACAGTGGCTCTAATAATGAGAGACATACATTTCCAAACCAAACAATGCTGTAAGAGAGAATAAAGTGTTAATTAAGAAAGTGGGAGCAGCAATATATACAAACGATAATACTTCTTTAAAGAAAATGGTACAAGGTCTTGCAGTGTTAGAATATAACATGGATCCGTTTATTAAGCTCAGTCACCCAAGCCAGCCCAGCGCCTATTGCTATCTCTATAGCTTTGTCTGTATAATTAATGGGTCCAACACAAGGGCCTACTTAAGTAAGAGTCCACCTTACAGTAGTCACTGGGAACAGCCAGGGTTTGGAATTAATGTAAATGTAACAGGGCTGGAAGTGGGCAGTACAGGAAGGAAATGACCAGGGCTACTCAGGAACTCTTTGAGTCAGAGAAAGGCTCAGTTCCTGTAGGCTCCGTACTGAACAGTACAACTGCCTTCTCCAAAGAGTTCCAAGTATGCAGTTTTCCATTAAATCAGTCATTAAAGGGATAGTAATACTTTATTATTACTATTCCTCATCTTGTAGATATTTGCAAAATAAGTTAATAGCCCCAGGTTCATCTCTCAAACCTTTATGTTTAGAGCGATAACCGAAGGCAAAGTTCCCCCCTCCCTCCCCCTTCCCTGAAGCCAGCATTGTGCTGACTGCAGGGATATCCGGTCTGTCTTTCATCATGCGGCTCTGCAGCAGAGCCACGATCGCATTAGTGACAAAGAATTATTTCACTGAAACGGTCTTCTACATGTGCTTGCAAACCAAGCACAAACCAAGCACATGTAGAAGAACGTTTCAGTGAAATAATTCTTCTCCACTAACTGGATCTCGGCTCAGCTGCAGAGCCGCAAGCCTTTTGTACGACAGACATCCCCTGCAGTCAGTACAACGCTGACTTCAGGGAAGGGGGAGAGAGGGGGGAACTTTGCCTTCAGTTATCTCTCAAGCCATAAAGGTTTGAGAGATGAATCTGGGGGCTATTAACTTATTTAACAAATACCTTTGATATGAGGGATAGTAATAATAAAGTATTACAATACCTTTAATACCTTGTGCACTTGCAATTTTTTTATTTATTTAGAAAAAAATGTTACCAGGAAGAATACATTGAGATTTCTCTCATTTTCAAAGAATTGTCCATTTACACAAATAGAGCAACATTATAAATATTTAAAAACACACAAACATACATTACAGTCACATATTGTATTTAGATAAAAAATAAGTAGTTATATTAAAGGATTTTAGACTGGGAGAAGATCTGATTTTTTCAGACAGGTTATTCCAGACTTTTGGTGCTCTGAAGGAGAAGACAGATCGACCAGTTTCTTTCTTGTACTGAGGTACTCTCAGTGAGTTGTTAGCAGTGGAGCGGAAGTTATAGTTAGTGTGGGGAGTTGGAGTGAGCATACTGCTCAGGTAGTCTGGAAGCTTTCTAGAGCAGTGGTTATAAACCAGGCAAGAAATGTGAAAGGTGCGTCTAGATTTGAGTGTTAGCCAGGCAGATTGCATTTCAATGCATTGGAGATCTCTCTAGTATCCAGTGGGTTAATTAATAAATGTTATCAGTGCTTTTAGTCAGTTTTTAAATATCATTAAATTTTCTATTGTTACTAAAAAAATTCCTGAGGTGTTTTATCGTGATGCATTAGCCTTTGAAGGGTCAGTAATACTAATAAGTAAAAACTAGTTTTAAAGCCCGTGTACATGGGCCAACACTGGCAGCGCTGCAGTCATGCACAGTAGAGAATGCCAGAATGCGCTGAGGCTGATATGGAGCGGGGATCTCTGAATTCAGACCGTGGTCTTCTCTGCACACCTTCCTGGGACCGCTTGGTCCTCAGGAAGGTGCGCAGAGAGGACTCCGGTCTGAATTCGGAGCGCCCTACTCCGTGTCAACCGCGGCACGTTCTGGCAGTCTCTACTGTGCATGACTGCAGCACGTGCAATCATCTCTAATGCACATGACGGCTTCTGACAAACATCATTAGCGAATTATTATACAGGATTATATATTGTAGGGTTTATTCTCCTGAGAAAAATACAGGTAATCCCACTCCTCAGAGTTGTTTTATTCAAAAGGTATTGCAGCTCAAACTTGAATTTTGCAGGTGCAGTATGTCAAAGTCCTAGATAGATAGATAGATAGATAGATAGATAGATAGATAGATAGACAGATAGATAGATAGACAGAGATTTTTTTTTTTACATACTAAGTGTTACCCTTTATGTATTCATGTTTCTCTTCCCCAGGGCTGGCCAACCTGAAAGCCTTCAGTTGCTGTGGACTACAACCCCCATCATCCATGGCAGGGTATGATGGGAGTTGTAGTCCTCAACAGTTTGTGGCACTCAAACGGACTACCTCTGCTCTATACAACATATTTATTTCAATAAAACAATGTTTTTTTAAGAAAATTTCAATAAAACAATGTTTATTGAAGAAACTGGGTTTGCTGTGTTATAACACAGTACATAACATATTGTTTCATACATAATGTCTGTTGTACTAACATCTGGGGCAATTCTGGCACGTAAACCAGCTGTACCAAAGTGAATAAATAAAAATTCCCCAAATTCCTCATAGATTAAAATTGGCTTTTAACCCTTTAAAGCTAGAGAGGCCTCTAGTGCATTGCTTTGCAATGAATTTATACATAGCTTTAATTTAACTAATTAAAAGACACGTTTATATCAGAAGGGATGTGGGGAACGTTTATTTGTCCCCCCCCCCCACACACACACACACACACTGGTTTGCTTTAGAAGAGTACTAGGCCTTTTTTTAGTAAATCACCTCTATTTTTTTGCAGTAGTAGTAGTAGTTGTAGTAGTATGACTTTTAATCCCAAGCACCATTTTGTACACTACAGTGGGACTGCTTATGTTGTCTGAGCCAGTTTTGCACAGTTATTTTTATGTATCTCTGTTGGGTGCATATTGACATTGATTTAAATGAGGCTGATGTGTTAAAACAAGTGGTGCAATTCTGTGGCAAACCAATCATACAATAAACAACACATAATATACTCGTGTTTGAGACCTCTCTAGCATTCAAAGGGTTAAAAGCCGCATTTAAAACAATGAGGATTTTGGGAAGTTTTCTCCTGTGTCTTATGATGCTCCATATTTGCTCCAGTTTCCCTTAATACATCAGCCTTAGTGGGAGAGTTGTAATGTAGACCTATGTATTGAACTCATTTTTACCACTTTTGTGATACATTTTCCATTTGCTAACACATACATTAATTATATTTGCATTCTTTTAAATAAATGAATTCTAAACTGCAAATGCATAGGACCACATAATCAGTTACTTGTTTAAAGGAGCAGTAGAGTTTCATTAAGGAAAAATAAATAAATTATATATATATATATATATATATATATATATATATATATATATATATATACACATACACACACATTTATATTGTCTGGAAGTTGTTCTTTCAAAAGATATTATTGTGTTGCACGCCCTTCTGGCACTCAGATGCCCACCTCCCAACATTTCAAATAGCCAGAGAGGGACACTTTTGTTTTATGTGATGCTGCTGGGGGCGGGGCTTGTGTGTGAGGCTTTTAGATAGGTTACTTCATGAGCTAATGAAACATTTTATTTATACAAACGATTTTATAAATTTGAATTAAGTTTAAATAGACATTAATGTGAGTAATGTCTATTTAAAGTGTGGAGCAATGTAATACGCTTATATACACATCACACAGTCTGAGCTCCTAAAAAGAGGGACATACCTAAAATTCCCTGTCTATGTCCAATTGTCTTCCAGTGGCTGTGAAGCAATAAGACCTACAATGCTATTACATCAGAGTTTACAATCTGAGTTTGATAGGTAGAAGACAAACAATTTTTTATTCACACGTATCTCTATAGTTAATTCTTTAGATTCCATTTGTTTGCACATTTAAATCTCTGTATGTTGCTCTAATGAAATACACATCTTTGTCCTGAAAAGCTATTCTGGTACCAGTCAGCTAAATTAGTTTATATTTTAGACATTCAGAATATAAGAACGTTGATGGTTCAATAGGTGGGTGAAGGGGTTTAAAACAGAGAATCCGTCTTTTGTGTGTTTGCTTTTTATTGCTGCAAGCATTTGAACAAAAAACATTTATATAACATGCTTTATAACCATCCTCTGTACCCCAGTGGTTTGGTTAATATCAGGGTCAATATCAGTTCATAAAAACAAACACTAAAGTTGTTTTAATATTTCTAACCAGACAGAAAAATAAATGACTTTAATATAACCTTATTGTTCTATGTAACTCATATCTATAATTTAAGCTACCACAGAAAGTCATTTTAAATTATAATTATATTTGTATACTGTAGTAAATAATCATACATGCTGGGTCAGTAAAGATTAGGAATGAAAACATAAAAAAAGGTGTTATGTGCTAATGTGCTAAATGATAACAGTTAATATGGGTTTATATAGTACAGATCCCATGTATGAATTCTCTTATTTTTTTTATTTAGGTCTGGAATACATTGTAGGTGATAACCTTGAAACTGATATTATCTACAAATTTTTACCATGGAGTTCAATAAACATATCACTTGCAATTAAATCTAGCCCTTTTTTGTTTTGAGAGAGGATGGACACAAAATGTTATATAGCATAATCCTTATCATCCCAATTTGGTGACTTTTGGAAGAAGGATTTAACATTACTCATAAAGGGTTGGTAATGCCCTTATATAAGTTTATGCAGTATTGTAGATGTTAAAAAAATAAAGTATATGCAGAAAGTCCCATCTCTCAAAGACAGCAGGAGATCCCGGTCCTGGGACCAGCCAGCGGCTCTTCCGCAGAGCTGGAATAGCGATATTTAAAAATAATTATTTCATTGGAATGGTCTACAAAGTGTCCCTGGTTTGCAAGTGCATTTTGTAGACCATTCCAATTAAGTATTTCTTTTTAAATATCGCTATTTCGGTTCTGCTGAAGAGCCGCCTTGAGTCAGCCGACACGGATCTCCTTTTGTCAGCTTTACATCAGGGAAAGGGGAGGGAGGGGCTAACTTTAGCTGCAAATTTCTCTCAAACTGCAACGTGTTGAGAGATGGGACTTTATTCAGGTACTTTATTTTTCTAACATCTACAATACTTTATCAGCTTATATAAGGGCATTACTAACCCTTTAATCTTCTGATATATATGAAGAATTGGAACAATTTGGAGTGAATTAGCGGAACTATAGGGGATAAATACAAATTACTGTTGATATAAATTAGGCTTTTAATGTTTTCAATTTGAGAGTGGTTACCAACGACGGTGCTAATATTCAAGGGTTAAAAGCTTCATTAAAGTCATTGGTAAATTTAATTTATCCCCACGGTGTAGTTGGTTTGCCCCTGGAATGGCTCAAATCATTATATCAGGACTTGAAAGGTTGCAAGCTTATTTGATACTGTATACTACTAAAGCAGTGGTTCTCAACTCCTGTCCTCAGGACCCAGTAACAGGCCAGGATTTGATGATTTCCTTGTTAGAGCACAGGTGAGTTAATCAATGTGAATGAGCCTCTGATCACCACACCTGTGCTCTAGCAGAGAAGTCCTGGCCTGTTAGTGGGTCCTGAGGACAGTAGTTGAGAACCACTGCACTAAAGAATAACATCTATTACTCAACTGCCAATTTGGTTAATTCCGAGATTGTGCGCTGGACGCGCTTTGAGTCCACTGGGAGAAAGGCGCTATATAAATGCTAGTTATTACTATTATTATGTGAACAAAATGTAAAAATCTAAATGCAAAACTTTTTAGGTGCGTGCATCAGTAGGGATATTTAGTAAATTAAAAGCAAAACAGTTATTCATTGTTTTTTTTTCAATAGATATTTTCTTTGGTATATAAGATGAAACTATTGTGTTCCAGATTTACTAAACTTTTGCCTATACATATGCCTTATGGATCAATGACTTTGATCTTCATTTACAGAATAAGACTGTCCTCTCTTGTTCATGGCTGTAATATATCCTATAAGTTGTCGTGCTCTGTGGATATCACTTCATTAACCCTTTGAGTGCCAGAGAGGTATCCAACGCATTGCAACGCAATGCGTTGGATACCTCTCTGGCACTCAAAGGGTTAAAAGGAGAAGAAAAAAAAGCAACATAATGTGACTGGAGCCACCAAACACAAAATAAAATTGAGTTTTGTTATGGTAAATTCTAAGGACAAGTAATAGACAGCACAATGCAATTTAATTTAAAAATAGAGGAAAATGCTTTATTCCCTTTATTTCTGGAGATCTCACTAGCATCTAAAGGCTTATATAATAGCCTGTACAAGGACACGGAGATTGCTCTGGCCACACCCACAATTCAGAATGTGGGTGTGCCTATTGGGAAATCCGGCCCTGTGTGTATATATATATATATATATATATATATATATATATATACTTGACTGCTGTATTAGGGACATCTACCTGGGTAAATCCTTTTTTTTAAACAAATTAAGAGCCAGTTATTTCTATTGGTATAGATTCACTTTTATTTGTTAGCCAATAAAATGTTCAAATCTAAAGTATATTTACTAAAGATCATTAGAAAAATATTAACCCCATCCCGACAATTGACTTACCAGGTATGTCCCGCAAATACTGTCACTTTGTGATAGAGGACGTACCTGGTAAGTCCCGGAACTCTGGGTCTCTGTGCAGCTGCACGCTGTTCAGGGACTCCGAAATCATTCAGAAAAAAAAATGTTAGCCGGGCGTTAAGTTGACAGCCGCGTATGCACGCGGCTGTCACTAAGGGGTTAAATGATAATTTTCTGTTGAAAAAATTAGAACTCTACCTCTTGATTGTCTCAAAGTATGGTCTTAAGGGTATAATAAATGTATCCTCCTGAGTAAAACTAGGGTACAGCAGCCTATGGAAAGCTATGGGCAGTTTTACATAAACCTCTACAGGCTGTTGTAACAACAGTACCACTCTATTCCAGGAGATGGAAGAGGTACTGCATCATAAAATACAACTCTGAGCTCCAATAACTTTTGAATAAAACATCCCTCCATGGTGAAAGTGCAGTTGTTTTACTCAGGAAGATGAACCCTGCAATATTAAATGGATAGTAATGTTTCATAATAAAAGCAGCTCTAATTAATTATCATAGTATTTGGACTTTGGAGAGTGTGATTTCAATTCTGTCAGAGTTGTAGTTCAAGAGTAATTCAATAACAAAGTATCCGCCTCCCGTCCCTTTTACTGATGTAACACTGTCCAGCCAGATCAGAAGGGAGGTGCCCAGGTACACTTCATAGAGGGACAATCTTCAATTAAGATAAGGGAAAAACCTGAAAAACTTGTCAAGGGGGGCAGGGTTTTCATTGTTCTCATAGGAAGAAGATTGTCCCTTTCTGTTATCTGTATGGTCTATGGACTGGATTCCACATCTGAAAAGAGATGGCTTACACTAGGTAAAAGGGGTGGGAGGGGAAACTTTGCTTGTGAATATCTCTCAAACCATAAAGGTTTGAGAGATAAGACTTATATCGTTCTTCATGTTTTTTTAATGACTACAAAATAAAATAAAGATAAAACGAAGTATTACTATCCCTTTAAAGGGATAGTAATGTTTCACAATAAAAGCAGCTCCAATTAACCTTCATTGTATTTGGGCCATGAAAAGTGTTATTTCAATTCTGTCAGAGTTGTAGTTCAAGAGTAAATGATTGATAAATTATCCCCTTCCCACCCCTTTTACTGATGTAACACTGCTCACCTCAGAGCAGCAAGGTGGTGTCCAGATGGCTTGCAGAGAGGTACAATTTTCAATTAACATAAGGGAAAAACCTGAAAAAACTGTCAAGGGGGGGCAGGGTTTTCATTTTTTTCACAGTAAGAAGGCTCTTGCTGCTCACTGTCTGGTCTTAAGACCAGATTCCACATCTGAGGTGAGCAGTGTTACATTAGGTAAAAGGGGTAGGTGGGGATACTTTATCATTCAATTACTCTTGAAGTACAACTCTGACAGTATTGAAATAACTCTCACCATGGCCCAAATACTATGAAGATTAATTGGAGCTGCTTTTATTTTGAAAGGCCATTGAGAAAGGCCATTTTATGTGGCCGAAACGTTGGCAATAAATTAACTTCATTTTGCAACAAGCCTTGAACTGTGAGTGCTTTCTGACCATTTAGGTATATATATATATATATATATATATATATATATATATATATATATATATATATATATATATATATATATATATATATTTTTTTTTTTTTTATTTTTTTTTTTTTTTTTTTTAATATAGGGATTTTATATAGTTCAGGAAGGAAGCATTTATGGAAAGGAAGAGACTCATGGTACAGTCTCCCAGCATAGGTGGCAGGGATTATTATTGTAAGGGAATTAAAAAAATACCTGGGATAGATATGTCTATTCTTAGATGGATGTATGATTGTGTATTTTAATTAGACAGGGAAATTGGCAGACTTGAGGGGGCCTGGGATCTTATCTACCATAAAATGTTTTTCTGTGAGTGTGGTAGGACTCTGTCCTAGTGACCAATGGGTTAAAAATGTTTTCTTCCCAGTATGTTATTGCCTATGGGTACTCTTTGTGCCAGGCAGTAGTGTGTTTGGATGGGGATGTGATAATGTGAGGAGTGGGATCGTGGCCCTCGGTCGGGCTAAAAGCACCTAAAGGTATCTTATTTAGTGGTGACAATGCTGTAATCCTTGAAACTCTGTCATTGATACATAGTAAAACGTTTTTATGAATTATCAATCTGAACAGCAGCAAGCAGTATTGTTTCTGATTGCTACTCTGTAATTGAAACCTTAAAGGGATAGTAATGTTTCAAAATAAAAGCAGCTCCATTTAATCTTCATAGTATCTGGGCCATGGAGGGTGTTATTTCTATACTGTCTGAGTTGTAGGTCAAGAGTAATTGAATGACAAAGTATCCGCCTCCCTCCCCTTTTATTGATGTAACACTGTTCACCTCAGAATAGAAAATTGGTGACCAGATGGCTTGCGGAGATGGACAATCTTCAGTAAAAACCTGTCAAGGGGTCAGGGTTTGCATTGTTCTCACAGTAAGAAGATTGTCCCTTGCTGTGAGCTGTCTGGTCATAAGACCAGATTCCACATCTAAGGGGAGCTGGCATACACTATGTAAAAGGGGCAGGTGGGGGATGCTTAATCATTCAATTACTCTTGAACTACAACTCTGACAGTATTGAAATAACACTCTTCTTGTCCCAAATACCATGAAGATTAATTGGAGCTGCTTTTATTTTGAGATATTACTATCCCTTTAAGTGTATTTAGTGAAAAAAGACATACAAAGCAAATGGTAATTATTGGGAGACAAATATGTTTCTTTAATGTTCTGTTTACCATAAAGTATATTAGTAAACATATATTTAAGCTACAAACATAATTGCTCTTCCATCTCTTCCTTCCATCTCTCCAACTATGCCTTGTAATAGAGAAACTGATGTACAAAGAAAATGGAGTCAGTCTCAGACAAACCAACTGCACCATAGGGTACAAGTAACTCCCAGTGACTGAAGCCACTTGTAAAGCAATGTGTTACAGACCTCTTTAGCATTTTAGGGTTATAAGCATACCTGGGAACTCTCCGGATTTGCCCCGGAGACTCCGGTTCTGACAGAGCTTTACCGGGTCTCCGGGGCAGAGGCTGAGTCCTCCGGATGTGGAGAGTTTCTATTGAAACTCTACCACATCCGCTTCTTCTCCCACTGTTCATCCGTCCCCAGCCTTTTGTGTGACACCTTTAAGTCCCCCCCCACACTTGCGGCAAGCCCCGCCCCTTTTTGACGCGATTAGCGTCATTTTTGCCACCCCCTGCTGAACAGAGGACTACCCTCCGGGTAGCCCTCAACTAGAAGTTCCCATGTTATGTATGGTTATAAGCCTCCTTTAAAAAAAATGAGTATTTGAGATGGTTTAGTTGCCCCTTGTGGTGTAATTGGTTTGCTCCAAAATTCTTAATGTAAATTATTTTGTGCACTGTGCCAACATCATATCATGCTGTACAATTAATGAAACCAGGCTGAGCCCACACAGCAAACACTAAGTTTGGTCTTGTACTTTACTATTTAGCATACTATGAACAAAACACAAAATTCACACTGTACCACTAAACATCACATTTCCAGAAGCATATCTATCTATCTATCTATCTATATATATATATATACACTTACATATTTCAATTCTCTGTAAAAAAAAAAAGTCTTAAAGTGACAGGTCCAGGAAGGGTTAGACTTGTTTAAAAGTCGATTAAGTCAACCTTTGGGTATATTTCCCTTTAATAGAACAATTCCTATTTCCATGACTTATTACAGAAAGAATAGAAGAAACTAACACACCCTCCAGGCTCCAAGGTCACGGATGGGTTTCAATTTGATTATTTAGTAGTATTTCTTTAAAGACAGACTAGTGCCTAGAGCATGTACTGTGCCCACTCACTTTAATTCAATTGCTTTTTCAAAAGCTGCATCATTAAATGTGCCTTGTATTCTGTTGATATCATCAATTCAAGCAGTAGATTGTCTACTTTCAAAAAGCAAATAAACAAACAGATAACACCAGTTGGGTTTCAAGTTTATATCAGATTGAAAAGTAGAGAAATAAACAGCAAACTCACCTTCAGGTTCACCACACAATGTACACTGAGACTCTAGAAAAATATGAATAAAAAAATGTTATTCTACTCTTTTCATAATGAGTTCAGTTATATAATTTATACTTTTTACATTAAATGCACAGTGAAATTAACCATCTGAGTGCCAGGGGGGTATGCAGCACATTACTTTGCAATGCATCGCGTACCCCTCTGGCACTCTAAGGGTTAATAGTAATGTTTCATTAGGAATGTATATATGTAGCTGATGAAAAATACACATTTAAAGTATTTTCTGAAGTGTAAGATAAGGCTAACTCATACTTCTGGGAACTTGTTAGTTCAATAGATATCTCAACTCAAACCTTGTAATCAGAACGCAAAATGTTATTTTCCTGTTTCAGTCTATGAACTCAAGAAGCAAAAGTATGTGCAACACATCAGCTGCCCCCCCCATCTTCTACATTCCATTCATGAACAGAGACCAAGAGACACCTATTTGGTTGAGGAAGAGGACTCCCGACTCCCACGGACTATTTCGTTATTTAAGATTACACTTAAAGTGATTGTAATGTTTCACATTAACAGCAGCTCCAATTAATCATCATAGAATTTGGGCCATTGAGAGTGATATTTCAGTACTGTCAGAGTTGTAGTTCAGGAGTAACTGAATGATAAAGTATCCCCCTCCCACCTATTTTACTGATGTAACACTGCTCACCTTAGAGCAGCAAGACTGTACGGATGGATCGCAGAGAGGGACAATCTTCAATGAGCATAAGGAAAAACCTGTCAAGGGGAGCAGGGTTTTCCTTATGTTCACAGTAAGAAGATTGTCCCTTGCTGTGCGCTGCCTGGTCCCAGGACCAGCTTCCACATCTGAGGAAAGGTGGCTTAAACTAGGTAAAAGTGGGGGAGGGGGATACTTTATCATTTAATTACTCTTGAATTAAAAATCTGACATAATTTAAATAACTCTCCATGGCCCAAATACTATGAAGATTAATTGGAGCTGCTTTTATTTTGAAAGATTATTATGCCTTTAAAGTGAAATTTCGCTTTGTAACAAATAAGTGATTTTGAAAAATATGTCCAAAGTCATCCATATTTATGGTATGCCTGGTGGATTTGCGCCACTAGGTAAGGCACTTTTTAAAATTTAAAATAATAGGTTGAGGTATTTATTTGTCAGTTTATTCAGATTAGGAAGTACTGGCTGGCACAGAAGTGGGCCAGATACTAACAGTCCGAATTGCTCTCCCTCCAACCTGTCACTTCCTGACAACCAGTACTAGCTAGTTGAATAAAATGACAACTGTTAAGATCCTTTACAGAAAGATGCTACAACTTAGGTGAGAAAGTAGGCAAGGTAAAATTCCACTTTATCATACATGTAAAGAATGTGATTCTATTATGCATGACAAGGGACATTTGTCCTGACTGAGTGTTCAATAAAGATGCCTGTTCCATGGGCTAGTAGCCCCTCTAGGGATAGATATCCCTTTAGGCACAATGGGAAACCAATTGGCCACGCACATCAGCTGTGCCGTCCACAACCCATTGCAGAGATGTGGGTGTGACCAGGGTTTTCCAGCATATACTAATTTGTGCACTTTATCAGTGTAAATACCACTGTACTGGCCAGTTTATTTGCGATTTTATTTTGTTCCTATTTTAAAGGCTGGAAATCGTTTCTGTGCCAGGTAACTGTAGATGAGTCTGGGGGCCGGAACATGAAAGAAGTGAGTTTGTAGCCATAACAGTAGTAGGGTTGTCTGAAATGTAAATTCATTACTGGACCTATGTTCATGCCTCACCTGTGTATGATGTACACAAGACCAATATACAATTGATTACACAAGAATTTCACATGTTAAATTGAACAATACCAAAGCCTTCAACTAATACTGCATAAATTACAATGCAGTATCAGTTCAAATAATTCATATGTCATATTTTTATGAATTGGACTAAATAGCACTGTAGCAGCAGTTCATAATAACAAAGCTCAGTGATTATGGAATGCTAACAAAGAATGATGTACTTTAGAGGCAAGCTCCTAATCACCTACTGATCGGACAAATGATATTATAATCAGTCAAATAATACTTAATCTGATATAAATAACAATATATAAATAACACAATCAAGTTGTAAAGGGGTCTTATGAAGAACTTGTTTCAATAAATGAAAAATCCAAATGAGCATCTTCAACTCTCACAAGCAGACGTACATATAAATATTTAGTCACGGTATGTAACTAATTTTTAAATCACAGTTTATTCTATGAAACGTCACTACTAGGTGATGCTGTTGCAGTTGCTTTCTGTGGATAATTACAGTCCGTAACAAGAGACTCTTCAAAGGCAGAAAAAAGAATAACATATTTTGTGGTCTTAGTTAAAATAACATTTGAACTAAGCATTTACAAGCAGTGGGGGTATCACTGGTTTACTCTGCTGGAATCACCCAACAACGTGTTGTTCCATAAATAACATTATTCTGATTTTAAAGAGAACAGAATTAGACAATCCAGGGAACACAACTAGTGGTATAACTATTGACATCTATGATTAATTTCCACTTCCTTATAACAAACAATATGCTTAGGTAGTCCTGCTGGTTCATAAGGGTCAACTTTTTATCAGACGGTAAACTAACTAGTGGTAGACTACAACCAAGGTCAAGAACCAAGAAACAAAAAACATATATAGATAAAACACATGCTGATGTAGAGACACCTACTTATGTAAGTCCTTCTGATAAATTAATAGACTCGTATAAGGTAGATAATCCCCTTTTAAACCTGAACTTTCATTGACTGGAATTTTCACCTCATTGCTGTTCACATACAATGCAGTTTAGAGTATCCGTCAACTCACAGTGATCACAGTGCTGTGTGCATTGAAGAGGTCTGAGGCACTAACGCTGATATTTATTGGTGATGGAGTATTACCAGGAAGTTAGAACACTAAGGACTTCAAATGGAAACAGAGAGTATCAACTGTAAGAGCAATTCCCACACACATAAATTGCTACAATGATATTCGGTGCACATTCAATTGAGAGACTCTTGGAAATGAAGTGAGATTGATGATGGAGACTTTAATATGTCACGGGTACCCAGAAAAGTTCAGGAGTCAGTACGGTATAGTTAATGCAATTTTACTGACATAATGAACAAAGAAAATATATACATATATATACAAAGGAACAGGCAAAGGGTTAAAGCCAGCAACCCTGCTATCAGGAATAATAGGATGTGAGGCTAAACCACAATGCTGGAGACTAGGCCTTAGCCGCTGGTAGTCTGAAGGACCATGGAGCTTTTTTTTTTAATCCGATTCAGGTATCCCCGAGCGGCGTGCAGCCCTGAATTCCATGACGTGCCAGGACTGTCACTGGTCCTTAAGTTCCAGATAGCCATGACGGTCCTGGCATGGCATTGGACATTAAGGGGTTAAGCATAAAACGGAACAATTGTGGAGCAAACCAATCGAACCTTGGTGACAATTAAAATTTGCATTGATTTAAATAGGAATTTCAAACTCTTGAATGAGAGAAATGTCCAAGGCAATGAACTGGATACCTGTCTAGCACTTAACAGGTTACAACTACCATTTAACCCTTTTATATGCCAGAGATGTAAGCAACACATTGGAAATGTGTTGCACTCTCCTCTGACACTCAAAGGTTTTTTTGTTCCTTGTGTATTATTAAATCTAGAGAAGAACTTCTTGTACTTTTCTTCAGCCTGATACACAGATCCAGAAAATGGGTATCCTTATGAACTGTCACCCACTATTGGGCAACTTACAAAAAGGTGCATCAAACATGTCGTCGGCATGAAAAGAGAGACATGAGAATCTCACCAGCATGTTTCATTTTGTGGCCACACAGCAACTCTGTTGATCACACCCACCATCCCTTTCACTGTGTCTCTTCATCGCAGCCTTAAAGGCATAGTAATAATTAAGATGTAAAAAAAATATATGTTGTAGGGTTTATGTCCCCGAATAAAACAAGGGTACTCTTACTGCTGAGAGATATTTTATTAAAAAATTATAACAGCTCAAACTTGAATTTTTTGGGTGCAATATCACAGTGGCCTGAAAATTTAAAGTAGCGCTGTTACTAGACCATCCTGTGGACTGCTCTGCTCTGTAGACCAAAAATCTCCATAGGATGGCGTAGCAACAGCACCACTGTAAATTTTCAGGCCACTGTGATATTGTGATATTGCAGTGGGAGTACCCTTGTTTTACTCAGGTTTTACTCAGGGGGATAAACCCTACAACATATATTTTTTTACATTTTAAGTATTACTATCCCTTTAAGTGTCACTCATTTTCTTCAATATCCAAGGATATTACACCCCTACAGTATGTGCACCTATGTAACGCAATGACAAATGACGCATGAAGCACAAGTTAAATATAGCGCAAGCTGGTCGGATGTATATACATACGTGCACATACTGTAGAGGTGTAATATCCTCGGATAGTGAAAGGGATGGTGGGTGGGATCAACACACAGAGTGAAACAGTAGGTGTGTGGGGCAAAGAGACAATAAAGAAGAAATGAGTGAGGCTTAAGCCAGTGACATGAGAATATCGCTCTTTTGATGCATGCAAGATTCTAATGTCGCCCTTTTCATGTCGGCGCATTGTTTAATGAGCCGTTTAGTTGGTCGCCCATCAAAAATGATGTTGATGTGTTAAGATGAAATTAAGAAATTCTGGAACAAATCAACTACATTACATGAGGGAAATTAACATTTCCATAGACCATCATTCCAAATCCCCTCAAACAGTTACAACTACAAACTGCCCACAAAAGATACTCAAAATGACTAAATTAAACACTGTCCTGATCATCATATCAAAACAAGTGACCCAAAACCTGTGAGACTTTCAGCTCTGTGGAAATTAAATCTCTCTGTCTTACTATCACTGGTTAAAGGGATAGTAATACTTCATTTTATCTTTATTTTATTTTGTAGGCATTAAAAAAACATGAAGAACAATATAAGTCTTATCTCTTAATCTTATGGTTTATGAGATATTCACAAGCAAAGTTTCCCCTCCCGCCCCTTTTACCTAGTGTAAGCCATCTCTTCTCAGATATGGAATCCAGTCCATAGACCAGACAGATAACAGAAGGGGACAACCTTTTTCCTATGAAAACAATGAAAGCCCTGCCCCCTTGTCAAGTTTTTCAGGTTTTTCCCTTATCTTAATTGAAGATTGTCCCTCTCTGCAGTCTACCTGGGCACCTCCCTTCTGATCTGGCTGAACAGTGTTACATTAGTAAAAGGGGCGGGAGGGGGATACTTTATCATTCAATTACTCTTGAACTACAACTCTGACAGAATTGAAATAACACTCTCCAAAGTCCAAATACTATGATGATTAATTAGAGCTGCTTTTATTATGAAACATTACTATCCTTTTAATTTCCATATATTCCAGAGCACCATACATTTAAGGATAACTCACAGACAGAAATAGTAACTAATAGTGAGGGCCACACTTATAAGAGATTAACTATGAAGTCACAAATCCTGTGGTTTTCCCTTCTGACTTTTGACAAATTAACATGATACCTTTTGAATAAAACTTCTCTCATCAACGGGAATAAGAATACATTTTATGTTTGAATATTGTAATACTCTTCCTTTAATAAACTGAAAAGCTGTCCGTGGCACAGCCTGACGTGAAGAATAAGTGAAACGTGGTTTCTGGTAAGTGATATTTGTTTATCCAATCAGATTATGCTTTGCAAGTCCCAAAATACATTTTTGCTAAACAGGTGGTAAGTTATGCATTTCTTTTCCCATTTTAACCAATCTGATTGAAGGAGAAGCAACGTAATGTAAAAAAACAAACCAAAACAAAAAAAAACTGGTTCTGATACCCTCAACATCAAAACAGATTCCTGTTTAGATTACTACTTGTCTGAACAAGGTAAGCAGATTGTTTCAGTTGGTTACTGCTATTTACAAGGCAGGAATGGTGGACATCATTTTCCCTCTTTTATTTCACTTTCTCTGTTTCTCATCCCCTCCATCTTCTCTGTCTCCTACCTTCTCCTGCTATCCCCTATAACTTCTTGTCTCCCCCACCTTCCTCTCCTTCCATTATTTGCCACACATCGATTCAGACAGAACTGAAATTTTATCATTTGCCTTCAAATCAATCCACATAACAACATTTTTGAATAAAAGTTACTTCTTATTCAAGAATGGATTTGCTATGGACGCACTGTCAAATATATAAAATATATGACAGAATTGAATCATGAAGTAATATTTGGTGAGTAAAGCATCACATTGTTTTCTGAGTTTGTTTTCCTACAGGTTTACATTCATCAGTCATATCTAGTTTTCCTTATAACACCCACACACAAACCTTTGTTATCGAAATAGGAGATATTTCCGTAGATCTGTTTATTTGCTATGCATGGTATTTATAAATCTGTTGACTGTTTTATTATCATTTAAAGCTATAACTGAGCCTGCATGAAATAGAACACCTTACATTGTGGGTGATAATGATGTGATAAAGTGGAGATGACTTCTCCTGTTCATCATTTCTCCGGTTCCTACGTTATTCTATGGAGCCTATTCACTAAGATCTCCAAACCTGAAGAAATCTTAGTTTATAGACTTCATAGAATAACATAGGAATTGGAGAAGTGATATCTCCACTTGACAGGGGCATAGTCTAGTCATCCAGCCCACCTAAACCACTAACCCCCCTTTTCACAGTCAATCACAGACACCAGGGATGGGTTAAAAAAGGCCACAGCAAATTCTATCACAAAAACATAACCAATTTTATACTTTACATAACTATTATGATTCAAATAAATAACCTTGTATAAACATAACCTAGGGCTTGCTAATACACAGCCATAACCTGACTATCATTATCAAACAACTTGCATAACATTCATAAACTACTAGGCTGTGAGCCGCACCACCATCCATCCCTAAGCTAATTGAATGTGGCGAGTATTAGCCAACAGCAGTAACCCCACCACTCTTAAGCCTAAGAACCGACCGCCAAGGTCATGCTTCGCCCCAGCAAGCACCCCGCCACAGCCCAGCCACTTGATGCCTTAAACCGGCTGAGCCCTCCCACACCAACAAAAGTGCCTTTTCAACACCATCCCTGAGCCAGGACAGAAAGATGTCTAACCCAATATTAGAGAGGTGGACACCATTCGAGAAGAACAGACGTGGCTGCCCTTCCAGCTCTCTGTGGCAAACTACAACACCACCTGGCTTGCTCACAAAACTCACCAGCATCTTACTAACCTTTGTCCTGCACCTTTCCAGTGCATCTTATGAACATGCCCTCCTCCAACACAAGTGCAGAGTGATCTCAGACCATACTAACACCGTATTGCAAAACAGAACACCTAGTCTCTCTGAATAACTCTTAAAAAAACCTGACAAACTCCAGGTGAGATACGAAGCCCAAATCACCACCCCCCCAGCATGTACCATGAGTACATGCAGAGGGGAATTCACCCTCTCAGTCCAGACCACCAGCAACAAAACATGCTCCCACGTCATACCCCCATCCCCCAGCCAATGTACCTCGACCTCACTCTCAGGAAAACCCAGCCATATTCCGATGCTGCAGAATGTAGCTCTCCTCTGGGCTCAGCATATGTACGAATGTCCCACCAACCAAACCAACTTTGAAACTGAAATGAAAAAGCAAAGAAACATAACCCCCACAACTCACAGCAACCGATCAAACTTTCTAGACTCCCCTACCAACCTTATGGACCACATCATCACCCAAGCCTCACTGTGCCACCTCTGCAGCGACATCAATCCGGAATGCTTGAGAGCCAAACTCATTCACTGGCAGCCCTAAACTCCCAAGTTCAGACAAGCCAATCGACGGACGCACCACCATGTAGCCCCGCACACACCACCAGGCACTCCGGAAAACCTGCTGCGTAAAGTGATACTAGCATCCCTTTACCTGCTTGATCAGTCTTAGACCGCTGCAAGGTAACATACACACAGTCCCCTATGGGGCTCACATGCACATCCCCAAGAGCTAACCCCCCACCGTTCGCCTATTGTCACTAACGAATTCCACAACCTGAAAGGCACCAAAGAAGGCCAATGAGAAAGCAGCCTGAAACAATCTCGCCTCGAAAACTGAAGAACAGATAGAAGGCAACACCTGTAACAAACTGTGAAGACCTCTATTGACACCGGACACCAAGAATCCCATGAGAGGAGACCCCTACACAAACCTTTTAAAGCTTGCCTCACAAAAAGTTCTTGGTAACATCCTGCCCCCCCTGTACCTTAAACAGAAAAGCCAAAGCTTCCATCCTTGTATCCACTGAGGATCCCAAATACCCTTCTACACTAAGAGTCGCCAAGAACCACAAAAGTACTTCCAGCCGACCGGAATCCGAGTCCATACCCCAACTACTTCCACCAAACCAAACTATTTCTCCCAGCATCGCTGATAAATCAACCAGGTCCTCGGCACCACGGATTGCCTCAGCAAGCCGCCAAGGAGCAGAGAAGTGAGGTCCACAGCCATCTGGGCAGGCTTTCCCCTCCGTTGCCACCTCCAGAACCACCTCACTAAAGAGATCAAAATGAAAATGGGAAAGGGAATCAGCGATTACATTCAAATACCCCAGCACATGGTGCGATCTAATCCATGCATTCAGTTCCAGGCATCGGAAAACTAGTAGCCTAAGCAAACAAAGCACTGGAGGAGAAGAAGCCAAAACGGAATTGATCGCCTGGACTACAGCCATATTGTCAGAACAAAAGCAAACCTCTTGTTCCACAACTAGTTGCCCCAAATAAAAACTGCTAGCACCACCAGAAACAACTCCAGGAATGCCAAATTCCAAACCAGACCCGAATCGTACCACACCTTCAGCCAAGTCCCTGAGGACCACCACCCTTGGAAGTAGGCCCCAGACCCACAACTCCCGGAAGCATAGCCAAACATCTCCAGATCATGTGCCATAACCTTAGACGACTGAAAAAGGGAACAACCGCTGAAACTACACAAGAAGGATGCCCAGACTGCCAAATTCTCCTTCATGCCCTTATAGATCCACACAAAAGGATGCGGATGGGACACACCCAAAACCCCTGCTGCAAGCTGACGTTCAAAAACCCGACCCACAGGAACAATAAGACACGTGATATTAAGCTTGCCCAGGAGAGAATGCAACTGATGCAACTTAACCTTCAGAGCCCGACACTCCCTGTCCACCAGAATCTTGAGATCCTCCAGTTTATCCACAGGCAAATGACACTCCATCGCCACAGAGTCGATTTCAATCCCCAGGTAGTGGGGCCTTCAGTCTTGTCTGTCGCCGATGGAATCCCGAAATCAGCAGCCACCCACTCAAGAGGACACAGAAGGTACAAATTACCTTTAACCACACAGAGAAAGTCGTCAATATTATGCACCAAGGAGGACAATCCAGACTCTTCCTGAACAACCCACTCCAAAAAGCAGCTGAATGCCTCAAAGTATGAGCAAGAGAGAGAGCAACCCATGGGAAAACAGAGTTCCACATAGAACGCCCCCTCAAAGTAGCAGCCCAAAAGGCTGCAGCAAGCCAGTTGCACCTGAAGCAGCCGAAAGGTGGATTCAATATCCACCATAGCCATGAGCGCAACCTTACCCACCTTGCAACCCAACTCGACCACACAATAAAAAGAGGTATACTGCACCAAACTAAGACCCCTATCAATGCCGTCATTAACAGAATTGCCCACTGGAAACAACAAATGATGGATAAGCTAGAATTTCCCCACCTCTTTATTGGGCACAACCCCCAGTGGCAAGACGCAAAGGTCATCCCAGGGCGGATCTGAAAATGGGTCCAACATCTGCATCTTGTCCCAAACCACCCCTGGGAAATCTGCCACCAACTTCAGGTTTCTCACAATCCCCGTCACCCCGTGAGGGGATGAAAAACCCTGCAGCAAAACCCTACTGCAACAGTAGCGTATCCTTGCGCCTAGCGTAGCAGTTGAGCCATGGTCATATCACATCCACCTCATGGGCAGGAGTGGGCCCTCCCACCGAGGCAGGCTTGGTTTTTACGGAAGCATTTGGCATCGGGGTGAGCACTCCCACACCTGGTAAATTCATGGTTAAACCAGCAACTGCCCCCCTCACCGCCACTTAAATTAGCTGTCATTAAACAGCCAGCAGACTCCACGCTTCTAACCACCCGGCATGCCGCTGGAATTCTGCTTGCTGCCCCCCCCACAAAAAAGGAAGGCAATTTAATCCACAAGTGGATGTCTTTGTGGTCCCAGTGCATACCATGGTGCGCCACCATATGCTGGTGGAAGTATTCATCATACTTCCACCATGCCAGATGGCCGTACTAGGAATCTGCGGAAAGTGCCGTTTCTACTCCCTCTTCTTATCCTTCTCCTTATCCTCGCGCACATCATTAAAGTTCTTCCTAGGCAACAGCGCAAACAGCTCCACAAACTCCCCTTTCCAGATCCGCTCCTTCTACTCGCTGTGAACATGATCACCAAAGGGGCCAGCGAAGCAAACATACAAGTCAGTTCTAGCTGCATCCGCTAACTGCACGCCCACAAGGCGCGGCATGACAACCTCAGAACCATCCGATACGGGTGCCACTCCCGGCCCAGCGCTTGGTACCGCTACATCCCCACTAACCAGAGAGTGACCCGTGGCTGAACGGGAAGAGCCACCCGGCCCAACCCCACCTGCCGATGCCCCCCAAACCCCTAGTGGATTCACCAGAGGAACCCCCTGTGGACGTCCAACCTCCCACTGCCCGATAAGCTGTTTGAGACCCCCCAAAAACCCACCGAGCAAATTTGCACCCTGCACCCCACCCCACTGGCTCCCCAGAACGCTGACTTCAGGGAAGGGGGAGGGAGAGGGCAACTTTAGGAGCGTTCATCTCTCAAACCATAAAGGTTTGAGAGATGACACTGGGGGCAATACATTTATTTTTAAAAGGACTTTACTATAGGGATTAGTAAAACTTAAGTATTACTATCCCTTTAAAGGAGCAGTAAACCATTATGTAGAAAAAATATATATATTGTAGAACTTTTCTTGCTGAAAAAAACAAGGGTACTTCTACTAATGAGAGATGCATATTTCCAGAGTTACTACAATTTAAACTCTTGTTTTTTACTTTAACCCCTTAACGACCCATGACGTACCAGGACCATCATGGGTAAACTTCCCATAAGGACCCATGACTGTCCTGGTATGTCATGGGTTAAATGATAGCAGCGAGTCTCAATGAGCGCTGCTATCATGTTGAACAGGATGAAACGGAGCTCTCCAGGACTGGAATGTTCAGTTTCAGTCCTTCTCTGTTCTGCCGGTAAACATGGTCACTCCAGGAGCGATCACATGTACCAGCTTTTTCATTCACAAAGGCAATGTGTTTTACACATTGCTTTTTTGACTGCTCTTTGCCTCTCTCTTCCTTACTATTAGACTAAGGGAGAGAGAAGCAGAGAACACAGTAAAAATGAAGCAGCCTGAGGCAAAAGTTTGGGGTAGTAACCCCTTCAGTGCTGGATCCATGGGCAGACCTGGACCTGGTTCTGATCCTATTTATCAGACAGAACACAATATGTGTTTGATGCTGACAATATTTCACTTCTATTCAAAGTAACAAGCGGATTTCCCCAAGGCTTCATTCTTGTTCCTCTTATATTTTCTCTACTAGTTGAACAGCCTGTTACACGGGCCACAGTGCCTCTGGCAGCCGGTCGCGGGGCAGTCACGCGCAGTAGAGACTGCCCGCGCCACTGCTGATACAGAGCTGGATGCTCCTTCGGAGCGCCCAGCTCTGTATCAGCCGCGGCGCGGGCAGTCTGTACTGCGCATGACTGCCGCATTCGCAACAGTGTCTACTGCGCATGTCCGGCGTTACACACAACTTAGCTAATTATTATATAGGATTTATAAATGATCTGCTCACAGTTTGCACGTTTGCAGATGACACCATAATCTACTCTAAAAATTTAAATGTATCTCAATTTGAGGCCATATTACAGAATGATTTCTCTGAAGTTGAAAGACAGATAGCTAAAAACAAACTGTTATTAAATACTGATGAAATGGTCACAATAGTTTTTGGTACAAAGCACAAACTACGTAATCTTTGCAATACTCACATGTCCATTCTAACAGAGTCTAATTGTAACTTGGCCCCAGTGGGCTCCTACACATATCTTGGTTTGTGGCTTGAACCCACCTTCACTTTTGTTCTTCATATTGATAAATTAACATCCAAACTTTCTCCTAAAATAGCTGTTCTAAAGAAATCCTGTCTAAGTCCCCTGGTAAGAAAACATATTATCCAACAGACACTAATGCCAGTAATAGACTATGGGGATGTAGTATGCTTCTGCGAAAATCCATATTGGTAAACTCAGTACTATTATGTTGCTTTGTACTCCAGTGCACGCTACCTAAAGTGACTAATACTCAAATCTAGATGTACCATTCCCATTTCTTGCTTAGTTTATAACCACTTGTCTAGAAAACTACCATACTCCTAGAACACTATGCTCACTCCATCTTTCCATACTAACCATAATCTCCGCTCTGCTACTAGCAACTCACTGAGAATCCACACTACAAGAAAGAAGCCTGTCAAAAGCCTTAATTAATCTACCTGAAAAAATCAGATCTTCTCCCAGTCTAAGATCCCTAAAAATAACTGCTTCTTTGTATCTTAAAACAATATGTAACTGTATATAACTGTTTTATATCGTTTATCTTTTTTTGTGTAAATATATAACTTCTTACTATAAAAGTTCTCCAGGACATAATTAAAAATGAGAGAAATCTCAATGTATTCTTCCTGATAAAACAGTTTCTAAATAAATAAAATAATAATAATAATTATTAAAAGGTAATTTTATCTACTTTACTTCATCCAGAGGATCATTTATTATACTTTACATAACTAATTTTATACAAAATATTTCTGAGCAATAGCAGCATAACTATAGGGGTCTCAGGGGTCACACCTGAGACCGGGCCAGTCACTCCAAGGGCCCGGCCACCCTCTGCGACCCCTCTGCCTGGAGCCCGCAATCTACCTCCAGCCCTCTAGTAATGCAGAGCGCTGGGAGATGACATCATCTCCCAGCGCTCGGCTTTACAGAAGAGGACTGCACGGGAGCACAACGCGTCAACCCGTCTCTACTGCTGCTCCACTGGACCACCAGGGATTGGGAGGTAGGAGATGGGGGCTTTGTGGAGGGCCCATGGGCCAATGTGGTCGGGGGTTCTAGTTACACCTCTGCTAAGCAATAGCCCTCTCTAAATCCTATAAATAACAGGGCTTTCTGTGACTTATTAGCAGTCAGCTTTGAATACCATAAGGGGGTGCAACACATTGCTAGGTTGTGTACACATGCTCAAAATCTTCTTTATTCCCTCTTCTCTCTCTTTCCTCTGTTCAAATGAACAGCAGGTACATTCAAACAGAGAGAAAGAGGCACACATGGTGTGGGGGGATACACTAAGGCATGATAAGGCATGATTGTTGTAAATTCTCCAGTTCTATGTTATTTATAGAGCCTACCCACTAAGATCCTTAAAGTCTGAGAGATTTTTGCATTGGCTCCATAGAATAACATAGGAACTGGAGAAGTGATATCACTGGAGAAGTTATCTCAGCTTTTATGACCACCTTATCACATCTTAGTGCATCTACCCACAGAGGTCTTATGAAACTTTTCATATACACTTGAGTAGGAGGCTGTTTTTAAAGACTTAGCTAGAGGGAGCTCACAGTGTTGAACAACTGAAACACCTGTTTCAGGGTAAGCACAGAATTACTGAAAAATAAAAACAGTAGATACTCTCTCTCTCACTTATCTATCTATCTATCTATCTATCTATCTATCTATCTATCTATATATATATATATATATATATATATATATATAAACCCTTTGAATGCCAGAGAGGTTCACAATACCTTTCAAAGCACTGAAAGTCGAAATTTTTAAAATTAAGCATTACAATTACTCTAAATGAGCTGTACACTTTTATTTATGATAAATATATAAGCCACATGACTTTTTCTTCTGAGTAAAACAAGAGTACACCCCTTGTGAGAGATTTTTTAATTCATACGTTTTCACAGCTCAGATTTAATTGAACTGCAGTTTTCAGTTTTGGTCACTAGATAGTGGTGTCCCTGTCAGAGTATAGAGCTTTGAGTAAAATTTCTCGTGTTTAAATTTAAGTTTGCAAAGGGAAATTGGAAGATCTTGAACAATATGACGAAGTAGGAAGTTTTAAATATGGGTATTATTGTTAAAAATTAATCTTCAGCAGAAGAGCAATTTAATTGTTATAGTAATTACCCTGAAATAATGTCTTTAACCACAATTCAATGCAATAGATACCTCTCTGGCACTCAAAGGGTAAACCCTTCGAGTGCCAGAGGTGTTCAATGTATTACCAAGCCATGTGTTCGACATCCTTCTGGCGCTTAACCTTCTGGCACTCAAAGGGTTAAAACATGTTATACCTAGACCGGATTACAAAATGTATTTATTTTAAATGTATTTATTTGTAAATTAACCCTTTAAGTGTCAGATGGGTACGCAACCCATTGCTTTGCAATGGGTTGCACACCCCTCTGACACTCAAAGGGTTAAAATGTAGCACTAGTCAAGCAAGACAGTGAATTAGTGCTTGTATTCTAATATATATATATATATATATATATATATATATATATATATATATACTAGTTGAAGAGCCCATGTACACGGGCCACAGTGCCACCCAGCAACGGCCACGGTGCAGTCATGCACAATAGAGACTGCCTGCACCGCAGCTGATACGGAACGGGGTGTTCTGAATTCAGACCATAGTCCTCTCTGCACACAGTCTATATTCGGAGCCCCACTCATTTATCAGCAGCAGCGCGGGAAGTCTGTACTGCGCATGACTGCAGCGCTCGCAGACTTCTCTACTGCACATGACGGCTTCTGACAAACACACATTTAACAAATTATTATATAGGATATTATAAAGTAGATGGCAATTTATAGAAGGCAATATTTACATGGCTACACCTTCTCTGATCTTATGTAAGAACATGACTCTACCACATGTAGAATTATAAATTGAATCCTTCAATTCAAAATGACATTTCATCAATTTTTACCAAAGCATAATTTAAGTATTTACCATTATACAACTGACAGAATGTCATTTTGCATCAAAGAAAAAGAAAATGTTTTGCAATGCTTCCAAAACTCCATAAATTAATCACATTTTGTTACAAAGTGCCCCTATCCCCTAAGAGCTTTCAAAATCCTATATAATAATTCGGTAGGATGTTTGTCAGAAGCCGTTCAGACAGTCTCTACTGCGCATGATTGCATCGAATGAGTGAGATGACGCAAGACTGCATCACGTGGAGCAATGAGGTAGCGGCCTCTTAAATCTTTGAGTGCCAGAGGGGTACGCAATGCATTGCAAAGCAACATGTTGCGTATCCTTCTGGCACTCAAAGGGTTAACATTACCCATACCTTGGCCCGTATACACGGACTTTTACACTAGTCACTAAAGTTATTGTGAGGCGATAGGTTCCTTTAAAGTTGTATAAAAAGCTATTAAAAATATATATGATTTATGGGATGTTTCAGTTGTTGCAGTGACTGCAGTCTTCTAAAAATATAAGTTGTTTCTGGTTCGCTGCCCCCTCCATCTGGTGCTGGTAGGTGGGAAGAGATAGGCCACATGAAGCGAATCAGGGGTGGTGATTTTCACAGCAGTGGGAGACCCCTCTCTGATTCCTGTGAAAATCAACACCTGATTCGCTGCACGCAGCTGACATCTGACCCCCTACTGTACCGCCCACTTTTATGAAAATAGCTGCAACTGACATGCATGGTGTGCTCAATATCAGTGGAAATGTTCTGCACTGTTGACTAGTAACACATGTAAGGCTAGCTGTGCTGTTTGGGCCGTGATGTCACTTCATAATGAGTCTGATGTATTACAAAAAGTCATACAATTCCGGTGCAAACCAACTGCACTATAGTGAATAAATGGAAAATCCAAAAGTGATCATTGATTTAAATGGAGCTTTTCAACCCTGAATGCTATAAAGGTCTGTACCACAGGTGACAAATAACAGCTCCCCAAATTCAATTTGATTTAATTGGGGATTTCAATATACTGCCTCTAGATAATAAACTGTGTCCATTTTAATTACAGTGCTTCCCTTCTGGTACACATTCCAGTTTAGATCAGTTTGGTTTGCTGTCAGAAGTGGTAGGATACCTTTGGTTCTTAAGCTGTTGGTTTGTGGGTGATGATGTGAGTTGTATTATCCAATAGCCAGAGACCTGAAGGTTGCACCTCCCTGCTCTAATCATTGAATATGCAGTCCTCAATTATATTTAAGTTTGGGTATAGCGGTGGTTCTCATTCAAGTCATCCCAAAACACGATCTTGAATTTTTGGGGCACAATTAAAATATTATATGTAAAATGTTATGGGTATAATGAATGTTACACGTATATAAATATATTTATTCTAAACTTTGAAAAACAGAATAATAAAAACCAACATATTGTGCAAATACACTTCCAGAAATACACATTTTAAAGTCAACATTAATTTTTTTGTCAAAGTCTTAACCCTCTGAGTGTCAGAAGGGTACGTAAAGCATTGAAATGTGTTGCATACCCCTCTGGCACTCAAAGGGTTACTAGAAAAAAGGGCGACACCCTAAGTGGATAATCCATGGTGAACCAAAGTTCCACAGCATCCTGGTTGAGAATCACTGCGGTAGGTGATAATGCATAGGATAATGCACTATTGGTCCAAAGATGTAACTTTATAGTAGTAAGTACTAGGTATACCAGGGAGACGTCAAAGGATACAATAACATGTTTTATTGTGAAGCTGGAAAGAGAGAAATTATCTCACTGTTCATTTAAACGTGCCCTTTTGTTTTCTGTTTCAGCTGTCAAATCAGAAAGGTTGTTGTGTGTAGGATCAATTGTAAGAAATGGGAAACTGACAGTTTAAGATTTCTTACTAAAAGGAAAGCAGCCAACAACCAGACCATTTAGAGTCTATAAAAGGAACTGAAAGACTGCTTTAACCATTTGAGCACAAGACAGGTATCCAACGCATTGAAACACAATCCCTGACACGGAAAAGGGTTAATAAGAGGAAATGGAGCAAGCTAACTGCACCATACATCACATATAATGATTTCCCATATTCCATTGATTTAAATGGTGCTTTTAACCCCATGAATGCTAGAGGGGCCTCCAACACATTAGTCCACAAGGCGCTAAGATCTTTTGAGGTGTTACAAGTCACATTTAAATCAACAAGTGTTTTTGTCCCCTATGGTATAGTTGGTTTGTCTCCGATTTGCTGAATTTTTCCTTACTATCCCTTTGAATGTCAGAGTACTATCAACACGTTGTGATGCAATGTGTTGGATTTTTTTTTGGTACTCGAAAGGTTAAATATTTAATCCACAAAAGAAAAGAGAAAAAACAGGATGCGCTCCTGGTGTAATATCTTCAAACAAAATACCACCACCTTTCACCGTAACTCAATGCACTCACAAGAATAGTTGCTGAACTGAACACTTATGTGTAGCTCAGCTGCAATCGCTTCGGGGATATCTGACCAACTGCCCCCCTCTTAAGCAGTTACCAATGGCGTCTCCACTCCCAAACATAGTCAACCACGACGTGGAAGCAAGAATATGCAATGGAAGAAGCAAAAACTGGAGGAGCGCCTATAGTGTATTATCTAATGTGATTTGATGTTGTCCATTAAAATAAACTAAACAGGCTAAATGGTAATGGATGTGTTTCGCAGCACAAGACTACTTCCTCAGCCAATAAAGCCCTTATTAAGAATCTAAACCAGGCTAAACACTTTTTATTTATATATTTATTTTTTTTATTTCTTTCAAAATTTTGGGATTTTTTACCTCATAGTGCATCACCTGCTAATGACTTACTGAAGGATCCTGAGAGGAGAGGAATCACGCCACCCAAGCAGGGACGAGTAAAGTACCCAGCATGTTTTATTAGTGACTGCTGGCATAAGTTAGATGGTCAACAATATCAATTGTGAGTGTATCTTGTTTATGTTATTTGGACAACATCAAAGCACATTGGATAATACACTATAGATGCTCCTCCTGTTTTTGCTTCTTCTTTTGCAAACATTTAATCCAGGAATTTCTTTTAGTTCACCCCTAAGGTGCAATTGGTTTGCCCCAGAATGCTGCCACATTTCTGTTTTTAAAACATACGTCTCTATGGTTCATGTTTATAAAATTGAGTTTTTCGGGAGTAAACCTACTGCACCATAGGGGATAAATAACAATTCCTGTACAATTAAATTGGACTTGTAACCACAATTTAAGAGGTTTAAAAGCTCTTTTCCAGAGAAAGGGAATTTAGGATTTTTTGTATCCTATATAATAATTCGCTAAAACGTGTGTATGACGCAGTCATGCTCAGTAGAGACTGCCCGCGCCGTGGCTGATACAGAGCTGGACGCTCTGCGCATGAATGCCTGGCGACCGGCTGGCAGTGGCACTGTGGCCCGTGTAACGGGCTCTTCAACTAGTTTATTTATATTTGTCTATGATACAGTTGGTTTACTCCAGAAAAATTCCAGTTTCTTTATGAATATGTGCTTACAGAGTGTGTCCTGGGAAAACCACCAGCTCTGTTGTTCTGGTTTATTGGTTGGCCCTTGTCAAGAGCTGGAGATGGCTGATTAGGTACATTAGGAGATTGATGCTGAGTAATTCAATTGGATTAACATGATGTCTGGCTTCTTTCCTCAATTACAATGCATGTTCCCTGCCCATTCTTCTCTGTCAGTATTTGTTTCCGATGTGACCTGTTTCCTTGTGCAGGCTCTCTGGCTCTTTTGTTTGTGTACACTGGGGTCTTCTGCGTTGTTATGAGAAAGTTTAAGTAGGAGATGTGTTTTGTTTTCATGTAAATGTGGATTTTTTTACATTTACACAGTTCTATGCTTGTTCATTAAAAAATGATTTAATCTCCATAATTGTTTACAGGTCTTATGTACATACAGAAGGTAATTACATACTGAAGGTGATGTAGATTTGGGGGTGGGAGTGTCCAAATGATGCATCACATGTCACTGTATGTGGTCTAATTGGGGTGGACAGAATTAGTAGGAGAGGAGGTGGAGTTTGCTCTTAAAATGAGTGGTGAGTGGGAAGAACAGAAAGGACAGTGACTGAAAATTGCAGTTAAGTGGGAGGGGATACAAAGAAACTCACTGAGCCCTGAGAATCAGCCTCTGTCCCTGGAGATCTCTGTAATTATAAGTATAAAAACCGATAATATCCTGGGTAATATCCACAGAGTTCCTATCTATGCTTCTGTACTCATTGTCATTGCAATGCTTTTCTGTTTATTTCTATCAGGGAACAGGGTACCCACATTTGGAGATGAAGCACATATCTTCCAAGTGTCCTTCTTTAGGAGGGACAGTTACTCTGCAAGACCCAAATCCCTCTGTCTCTCTTTTCCACCCTGGTGTCCCCTTTTTTAAGGAGCTCATACTGTGTGGTGTATGTAAGTGTATCACATTGCTCCACAGCAATAAAACTCACATTAATGTTTGTTTAAATGTCAGTACTTTGGTCTTGCTCTAACTCATTTATTCAGTTACACAAAGAGGTGTCAGTAGGACATGAAATAACCCAGAAATCTTAGTAATGCCCACCCACAAGAAACCCCACCTAAAACAAGAGTGTCCCATTTGAAATGGTGGGAGGTACAGAAGCACGTTCATTTTACTGATGAAGAAGACTGTGGGCCTTGTGCTTGGAAGTCATTTTCAAGTATGTACTGAGTTCTCTTTGTTTCTACCTCAGAAGGGTGAAAGTCTGAGTGGACCTTGTTGGGACTAGACCTTGCAACTCTGAGGTTTGAACAGCTTCTACAGCTGGTGCATTAATACCTTAATGACCGGTGACGTGCCAGACTGTTACCTTTTTTTTCCCTGAAGGACTGACAACAATCAAAGCAGTCCTTAATGGAAAGTAACTTCCCTGGTCATTAAGTGGTTAACCAACTGAGCTAGCTCATCAGCTTTTAACCCCTTGAATTTTTAGAGAGGTCTCCAATGCATTGCTTCACAAGGGGTAAAAACCTCTATTCAAGTGCATGGAAAATTGGGAATATTTATTTGTCCCCTAGGGTGCATTTGTTTTATTCCAGAATAACTCCAGTTTACTTTTGTAATGATGGGCCTTTGTGTCTTGACATATTTTCAAGCTGCTATTTAGCATTTATATTTGTAGCTCTGCTCAATTACTCCTTTCTCTATTTGTAATCTTTATTGACTCCTTGGGGGAAAACATGTTGAAACTTACATTATTTACTTTACAAGTAATGGGAAGTTTTATTTGTCCACTAAGGTGCAGTTGGTTTGCTCCAGAATTGCTCCAATACTTATTAGTATAACAGCCTCATTTTACTGTACACAACACCCAGCAGGCCAAAGAAGAAATTTCCCTTTCACTTCTCAGTTCTTGCTACATCATACAGAGTAGCACACAGCTTCCTGGTTAGGAAGGAGTAAGGAGATCAAAGAAGCATTGCTTCTTCCTCACCGCTATAAAAGCAATACCTTCAATAACATATCACAGGTTATATGGTAGTATAGAAGCATTTATACTTATATTAGACAATAAAAAGGGTATTTATTGAGCAGTTATATGGCTGCTGGGTTCACCATATCACAGTGCTCAGACTAAGGAGACCAAGTTTCCATTTAAATAATGGAAGCTTATAAAAAAAAATACACACTGCTGGGTTCTGCTGATTCCTGTGCTGTGCTACAGAATGAAGGGTTCATGTGTCCCTGATTAAAAGGTGCAGTAAATGTTTTTAATGAAAACACTTACAATTATAGAGCTTTAGCTGCTGAGTAAAACAAGGGCACTGCCACTGCTGTCATTTGATGTACTCAAAAGTTATAAAAGGTCAAATAATCAGTAAATTTACTATGCTTTTACTTCCTGATTGTTCTAACAGAGAACATTCTATGGATAACTGTGTGTCACTGACTTTACTCTCCATTAGAATGTAACAGAATATGTATTTGGAATTTGGCCACTAGAGGGCACTGCTAATATAAGAAAAACACGTGGGTTTAAACTGTAATAACTCTGGAAAGATGCACCTCTCAGCAGTGGGAGTATGCTTATGTTACTCAACAGGAAAGTTTCTACAATATATATTTTTCATTAAAAGAAGTTTACTGCTCCTTTAAAACATTTTTGAGAAATAACACTCTGATGTTATGGCACAGTATGGCACATTATGCAAGTGTATGCACAGTTTGCCCCCAGTGTGTACCTTGTAGATTCATTTATAGCACATGTGTTAGTTTTGGCCAGACTGTGCCACCAACAAAGATTCATTTCTCATGCTATTAATATTAAAATTACTAAAACACAGTAGGAAAATACAATAGGTTTTTTTTTTATTACATTTTTTTACTGTTTCTTTAACCATTTGAGTACCAGAAAGCTGTCCAATGCATGTTTGTTGGGCACACTTCAGACATTTAACCTTTTGAGTGCCAGAAGAGTACACAATGCATTGCATATCCCTCCTTCACTCATAGGATTAAAGTGTTAAATTCTTCTTAATACATTGGCCTCAGAGAATCCAAGCAGCAGGGACACACAGAAAACATATACACATTTTATGAAGTAATTTCTTGTTTGCTCAGTTACTCATCAAGAGAACATGCATGTCTATCTGAACATTTAATAAAATATGAATAACTTCCCAGACTTACAGTAAATGTTCCTGCTATATATTATTAGATTTTGCTTTACAAATAACAACAGTTGGTAATATATGTGACTTTGAATGAAAATAACTATGAGCACAGATATACATTTAACATAAAATGAAGCTCTAAAAAGCTGCAAGGCCCATCTGGTATTATGGTTCTTTTATGCATTTCAAACATTAGTATGGGCCCTATATACAAAATAGAAGGGGAGTAATTTATAACGTCAGGTGGCTCAAGGCTTACTCTTTGACAACACCCAGGAACCAAACATGCTTCCAAAATATCTTTTGTGTTCTATTGCCCCTCTTCTCATATACTTCCCTTGTGAGCCTTTCGAGGATTTAAAAGATGCTAATTTAACCCCTTAAGGACAGCGTGGACCAGGGGTGGGGTGCGCTGGAGGATCAACACACTTTTTTTTTTCTAACGGCCTATCCAGTGATCATGGAGTGCCGTGTAGGCTCACTGTAATCACAACATTCCATTACCAGACACAGATTACGGTCCCAGCATGTCATCGGTCTTTAAAATGATAGTAATGTTTCACGAAAACAGCAGCTCTAATTAACCTTCATAGTATTTGGGCCATGGAGAGTGTTTCTTTCAATACTGTCAGAGTTGTAGTTCAAGAGTAATTGAATTATAAAGTATCCCCTTCCCGCCCTTTTTACATATTGTAGACCACCTCCCCTCAGTTGTGGAATCTGGTCCACAGATCAGACAGCTCACAGCAAGGGACAATCTTCTTACTGTGAGAACAATGAAAGCCCTGCCCCCATTGACAGGTTTTTCAGGTTTTTCCCTTATGATAATTTAAGATTGTCCCTCTCTGCAAGCCATCTGGACACCAACTTTCTGTTCTGAGGTGAGCAGTGTTACATCAGTAAAAGGGGTTGGAGGGGGATACTTTATCATTCAATTACTCTTGAACTACAACTCTGACAGTATTGAAATAACACTCTCCATGGCCCAAATACTATGAAGATTAATTAGAGCTGCTTTTATCATGAAACATTACTATCCCTTTAAGGGGTTAAGCCTAGAAGACTAAAAGTAATGAAATACAAGTTCTGCACTCATGTCTGGGGGCTTATGGGGGCAAACCATTTGCACTATAGGGAAGAATTACAAATTCCCATTTACTTAAATTGATATTTTAACCCCAATGCCAGAGATGTCTCCAATGCATTGTGAAGCATTTAAACACATTAAAAAAAAAAAAAAGCACTTCTTAAGCATATCACAATTATAAAAAGGTCCCCTACACAGGAATGTGAGGCTGTCCTTGGTACATCATATAAACCTTTGAGGTCTCCTTAGTCTTTGCAATGTGTTGCGTACCCCTCTGGCACTCAGAGATAAAAAAGGTTAAAAAAACAGCTAGCAGCTGTCATGTCTGCCTCCAAATCTGACTGAAGATGTTATCTGCCTGTCTGACTCTAATCAGTCAAAACTTTGGTTTAAGAGATACGGGCGTTTAAATTTTGATTTCTCCTACTGACAGCTGTAAAGCTGTCAGCAGGAGATCCGTGTCGGTCGACACGCTGACGCATTACTAACACTTTAAATATTGACTTTCAGTAATATATTTTTGGACATTTTATGAGCAACATGTTGGTTTTATTATAACAACAACATGAGGTCACCCTCAGGGCTGGTACCTGAAAGCTGCTACAGATAAAGCTCTCACCCTCTAAGAACCAAAAAGAAGACCAAATATATGTTTACCAATCAAGTGCTTCACAGGGATCATAGAAAGGATACTCTTATCCAAATGTAATCAATAATGCCACACACCCAAAAATATCAAACACTCCCTACAATGTAACAACTTCAGCTGCTACTATTACGAAGAGTAAAATTATGGTTATCAGTGTCTCTAAATGTAACACATACTGTGACATCAAATTCAATCAGAAATATACCTCTCAGTTGCTATTCACTCAAATACATAAAATGTACTAGAGACACGGATAAACATCATTTTACTTTATTGAAGTAAGAATTATTGATTACATTTGGATAAGAGTATCTTTTCTATGATACCTGTGAAGAGCTTGATTGATTAAAAATGTGTTGGTTTTATTATTGTAATAGAGAACCCTAAAAAGTAACTATATATTTCTGTAGTCTACCCTTTGTTACTCCTTGACAATTGATCTAGAAAATGTCAGGGGTGCCCTGAAAATCTCACTGTGTGTTAGAGGTGCATATATTAAAAAAAAAAAAAAAAAGTTGGGAACCACTGGTCTGCACTAACTAGCATAAAAAAATACAACTACTTTCTCTCCTAAGCAGAGAATGACAACATGCCATTAATCTTACAGGTCCTGTTATATGTTAGTACTGTGGGATTACATACAGGAAAGTCTCTATGTGTGTGTGGGGGGGTATATTATAAACATTGATTTCAATGTAGTGCAAACACAGAAAAAAAAGTGCTTCTTTTTGAGGGAAGTCGCACAAAAGGCTAGAAGTGTATTTTTTGGCATGTTGCACTTTTGAGGCAAAAATACATCCCTGGTGCCTAGTTCTAAAACAAATATTGTTCCATAAGCGCCAAATAAACATTCCCAAAATTAACTTTGCTATATATTAGGTAGCCAAATTTGAACATAAATAAAGGACACTTCATGGTATATATCAATAAGGTGCTGATTTAATGCACTGGCAGTTTATCTAAAAGTATGTAAGCAGCAATAAGAATAATCTTAGCATTGTTAAGATTACAGTCACTGTCTCCCATCTGGCAGGCTCCTATACCCTGTTCCTCCATGATGGATATGAACCAGGGGGCTGACTTTTAGAGGACCTGGGCTCTGCTTGGGGAGACGTTCAGAGCTCCCTTTAGCAACACTCTCTTCTTTCCTTCTGTATTTCTTAGGAGCATGAAGGCAGAGAAGGATTAAAGTTTCAGAGAGCACACGTTCTGTAAGTATGTCCTTTCTGTCTAGCAACCACAGTCTGAGGGTCTGTGGCTTTTGCTATACTTGGCTCTGGCCTTTTAAATTAAGTTTCACTTTACTTCATGGCCACTACAGTCATCTCAAGAGTGGATAGCTTATTTTTCAATTTTATTACAATTTTTACACAGAATTGAGCCACTTCACCTTTAAGGAATGGGTCCTAGGGGCCACCATCTTGTAGGCGTCATTAGTTAATGTTTAGCAGTGTCGCATAGTACCAGGTGGGCTCCGGTCTGTGGAAACAGGCTGATGGGGTATATGAGGTGTACATATGGGGGACCCCTTAAATGGCCCCCCTTGCTTCCATAGCAATATGCTGGAGTGGGTGGCTGGAGAGCCATTTTTTTGTCTTTGGAGGGAGTTTTTTAATTCCTATGAGGCACGTTTTTCTCCTAGGCCTTAGAGAAGAAAGTGGAAGAGCGACTGCTTCTCCTCTTCTTTTCTTGCTTGTGGAGCAACCCATGAGGCACCTGATACACAGTTCTCTATGAAAGTGACTGAATCTTCCTCCTGACACCTTTTCCTTAACCCTCATTAAGAGTAAAAATTGTAAATTAGTTTGTTCCTGGCATTGCATGCATTATAGAGCTTGGCAGCACAATATCATTATCACACTTGGGAACTTTTAAAATCAGCTGACCCTAAGATTATTGAAATAATAACTGATAAAGTTCCCTAATACATAGATACTAGGCAATATGTCCCTGCTTGCTTTAATCCATATCAGTCCACAAGGATGTGTTAATATGCAACATCTATGAGATCTCACTACCTGAAAACACACAGAAAAAGCAGGAATTCTCTCTCTACCTTTCTGGTATAAATATAACCAATTCAGAGATTAAATATGCAATAAAATGGCGCATATCATATAGTTGGTCACATTGGTCTCTCTCTCCATTAGAATTAGGCCCTTTATCCTGAGGTTTGGTTCAAAACTCTGAGTCTCAGGGACAAACCCTGAGATCCCATGTATGATCAATATATACTAAAATTCCAATATTAGCAGTTAAAACAAAATAAATTCCTATTTCAAAAATATATTTCCCTTCAGTCAATTCACTGAATGACTAAAAGATTGTCACCAAATTAATTTGGTATAAGGAAAAGGTCACTCAGTTTACTAAATTGATGAACGTGCGACCAAAATAATTAAAGTTTGTCACTTAAGAAATTCAGTGCACCACATACAGTGGATATAAAAAGTCTACACACCCCTGTTAAAATGCCAGGTTCTTGTGATGTTAAAGAATGAGACAAATATAAATCATGTCAGAACTTTTTCCATCTTTAATGTGACCTATAATGTGAACAATTCAATTGCAAAACAAACTGAAATCGTTGAGGGGGAATATGGTGTATTAGTTGGTAAAGTTGGAGTTGAGAAGGCTTATATAATTCTTGTTTTCTTGGTTATACTGTGGCAAAGGTTACACTTAAAGGGGAACTTTCACCCCGCAATAACTAAATCTCCACTTACTGCTCACCTGGCGACTAGCTGCTTAGTAGCGCTAGTCGCCAGAAATCTTACCCGGTTCTCAAGATTTCAGCGTTTTACAGGAGCAGGAAGCACGGACGTCTGTTCACAGTGACGTCCGTGCGCCTGCGCTGTCAGTCCCTTGTACGGTGCACAAGGGACTGACAAGGGACTGACAGCGCAGGCGCACGGACGTCACTGTGAAGAGACGTCCGTGCTTCCTGCTCCTGTAAAACGCCGAAATCTTGAGAACCGGGTAAGATTTCTGGCGACTAGCGCTACTAAGCAGCTAGTCGCCAGGTGAGCAGTAAGTGGAGATTTAGTTATTGCGGGGTGAAAGTTCCCCTTTAATGGACTTGTGTCTTTCAACTTAATTTATTATGTAACTATTTGAAGTCAAAATAAAGCATTTTAATTCCTTTAATGCATCTAATCTTTTCTTTAAAGGGATAGTAATATTTAAAATGTAAAAAAAAATATGTTGTAGGGTTTATCCCCTTGAGTAAAACAAGAGTACTCCCACTGCTGAAAGGTGTTTCATTCAAAAGTTATAAATTTTCAAAGTTGAATTTTTTAGGTGCAATATCATAGTGGCCTGAAATTGTACAGTGGTGCTGTTGCTACACTGTCCTATGGAGATTTATGGTCCCGGGACCAGAGCTGTCCATAGGATCGTGTAGCAACAGCGATACTGTACAATTTCAGGCCACTGTGATATTGCACCTAAAAAATTCAACTTTGAAAATTAATAACTTTTGAATGAAACACCTTTCAGCAGTGGGAGTACTCTTGTTTTACTCAGGGGGATAAACCCTACAACATATATTTTTTTTACATTTTAAGTATTACTATCCCTTTAAGAGCTTACTATAAAAAGTCCTTCTACTGATGAAGTTAAAACCTCCTTTCCTCTACTCTTAAGGGGTGGCCCCTAGTTAGTTGATCAGGCATAAGAATGAAAACCTCATTAGAGAGATCCTTGTATTGCACCTCAGTGTTGTTGTTGATGCAATGCGAGATTGTCATGTTGCCCTTTTCATCAGGGTGACATGGTTAGTTTTGCTTTATGTTGCATGCTGTTTTGCATGCAACATTTTCAGAGTGAACCTATAACTTTATATGTTGACAATGCAATTCATATAAACACCCCCTTTTATGCAAGACAGGGCTTTGTTTGTTTTTGTTATTTCTGTGTGTGTGTGACACTGATCGTTATTTCCAGTTTTGCAGTTTACAAGGGCTACCATATATTTCTCCAATAAGTGTCCTAGAATTATTCCATTAAGTTCATAAGTAACATTGTGATTTGTTTGTTCCAAGTTCATAACTTTACACTTTCCCACACTGAACTTAATATTTGATTTGTTTGCCCAATCTGTAATGTTATGTAAATCCCTCTGTAGATATGTACAGTCAAATGTCCATATGTTTTCTTATTTTTCTTTTTCATTTCAATCCTAATTTTTTACACTATTTATTTTTTTACATTGTATCTTTAGACCTGTTTTCAGGTTCCCTGTCAAAAAGCACTCAAAATAAAGGGTTACTATTGCTTCAAAGAAGCAATCCAACTTTATATTTATCTCTGAGTATCTAATCGTTTATTATGTTTATCTGAGTGCCAGTGCAATGCATTGGATACCTCTCTGGCACTCAAAGGGTTAAGTTACAGTGATTCTCGCCAATCATGAATAGTTAAAATATTAACTATCCAAGGCTCACTTCCCCATAAAAATGCTGATATGTCTTCAGGGCACAAATGGCAGATGAACAGAGCATGGCAAATTTCTTCAGATTGCAGATCAGTAAAGTGATGCAGCCTTTTTAGTACATGAAAACAGTCATATTGTGTTTAGACAGATTGCAACACTCCATTGCTCAATGATGTCATGCTCAGTTGAGATAGCAACTTTATATTGGTTTATAGACTGATACCTAGCACAAATACTAAAAAGTTAAATATCTAAGGAACCAAGCGGTCGCCCTTATAAAAGACAGGGTGGTAAAAGTGGTGGTGTTCTGGAACATATCAAATACCCCATAGGGAACAAATAAAAAAATCCTAAATATCCATTGATTGGCCCAAGAATTGTACCACGTTTTAAATATATCAGCCTCAAAATTCATAACGTGAAGAAATAAAGAATGGATTAGTGTTTAATTAATGATCTTTTGTATCATAGACATGGGATGCTCCAGTTTAATTTAATCTAAAGAGAACATTTGAGGTAGAATATAACACCTCTTTTAAACCCTTGGATGCTAGACAGCTTTCTAACTCATTACTTTACAATGCATTGGAGTGCTCTCAAGAGTTCTATGGATTAAATACAAAGCCAATTTGTGTTGCTGTCAGCTAATATTTTGTTGATGAGGAGAGGATGCAGGAAGAGCTGCAAGGCTTGTCCCAGTGGATGGCAATTAATAAAATGCTTGCCAGCACTTTTGAATTTCCCACTCTGCTGCCTTGCCTTTTGTGGCAATAAAGATGAACAGACAGATGGAAGGAACATTTCAGTGTTATAAGAATCATTAGGCAATGCACAGAATTGTATTGCTCTGTCACTTATATTGATTACGCTGACAGCAGCTTTACTGTCAACCTGGTGATTTGACTGGCTCTTTATATAGCGATGGTTCATTTTTGTACTGCAATGCACTGTAATGTATTAAGGGTGGGACTGCTGTCATGATCACTAGTTTCAGAAGTATTTAGCTTTTAAAATCCTTCCTCATTCCCTTTTCCATGAAATCAGTCAATCCTCCTGATAGTTGGCTGAATAGGCAGCTGAACAGTTGCCACAGCATCCTGCCCGGTGGTCACTCACACAGAGAAATGTGTCTCCATGTAAGTACTTTTAATAAATTGTTAATACTGCCTAAATTTTAGTCGATGCAAAAGTAATCTCACAGAGACATATGTTTCTGTGTGAGTGAACTGCTAGTGGGTTGCCATGGCAACTACTTGATCGAGTCAGCCAGCCCTCTTACTAGCAGAAAAGACTGACATCAGGGAAAAGATGGAGAGGTGACCTTAAGAGGTAAATAACTCTGAAACTATTTTGTATTAACCCTTTGAGTGCCAGAGGGGTACACAATGCATTGCAAAGCAATGCATTGTGTACCGCTCTGGCACTCAAAGGGTTAAAAGGTATGATTGACATCAGCCAAACTAGAATGCTGTCCAGTGTATTGCATTAAATAACTGATTACCCATTACAATATCTTTAAACTAGTGCAAAAGCCTGTGTACATGGGCCAAGGTCCAGGTAATGTTAACCCTTTAAGTGCCAGAGGGGTCGTTGCGTACCCCTCTGACACTCAAAGGGTTAAGCGGCCACTACCTCGCTGCTCCACGTGATGCAGTCTTGCGTCACCTCACTCATGCAATGCAATCATGCACAGCAGAGACTGCCAGAATGTGGGCAGTCTCTACTGCGCATGACGGCTTCTAATAAACATCCTAGAGAATTATTATATAAGGATTTGCATTAGCAAAAAGGTTGCTAACAACTTACTTGTTTAGGAGTATGACCAATAAAATGAAGCATTATATTATATAAGAGTTGCACATTAACACTATATTTTGTTTAAATAAAATACTTTGGTCTTGTTTTAAATAATGTATTCAGTTACACGGGTGTCAATAGGTCATGAAATGACCTAATAATTTGTTGTAATGCCCCGCTCACCAGACCCCCCCCCCCAGAAACACCCCCTAAAACACACACATGTCCCTCTTTGGCCATTTGAAATGTTGGGAGGTATGTGGGGAGGTATGGTGTAGCCTTCCCCATTCATTACTCTGTCAGGGCTGTGCAAACACACTTCTGAACGTCCAGCACTGATCACAGATTGCTGAAAAGTGCAGGATGTTGGCACAAACACTGCTCAGTAAGCAGCTTATGTGTAGTATACAAAACTGCTCTCTAAACAACACCCACAGTCCGTGTTGTTTAGCTGAGGAAGATGGCTGTCAATATACATTGTCAGAACTGGATAGGGCAAATAAAGTCAATGATTTTCATATCTGTACAATCAAAAGCTACAGAGTGTCTTTGGTTTTAACACTTTGAGCACCAGAGGGGTGTCCAGCACATTGCTTTGCAATGCATTGGACATCCCTCTGGCACTGAGAGGGTTAGTTGCCTCTATCCATTCCCCATCCATTCCCCATGGAATGGATACAGCTAACATGAACAGCATATCATACCAGGTTCATGTGGAGGTGCTTACAGTGGGGAGCGCACTCAATGATCATAGAAAGCTAGGAAGGTGTTGAGCAGGGATTCTAGTACACAGGGTACAGCCTTAAGGTTACAAGTCTGCAGTACAGCTTGTACCACAGGCAACCTCAGCAAAGATGTTACAAGGAAACCTTTTAGAAGACTAGATCTTAAAAAATATAGTGATTTAAAGAGCAATAATAATAAAGTTATTGTTCGTTTTACCTTCATTTAAGTGGGAGCAAGTTGGCTTGAGGTGAAAGTTCTACTTTAAGTGATTGACTGAAGTCAAGACATTGGCCGTGAAGCAAGTAAACCAGGTTCAATTCCCACTGTCAGCTACTTGTAACCTTAGGCATGCCACTTTAACAACCAGTATCTTAAGAATCAAAAACACTTAGACTGTAAGTTCAATGGTTCAGAGGCTGTCCCTGAAAACATATATGTACTAGTAGTGCTATATAAGAAGAAAATATATTTTTATTACAAAATATTACCTTAAAGTCACTTTGCATTTCTTCTAAATCCCAAGTTCAGCTAATGATTCGTCATTTACTATACTGGATGATTTTCATGCTCAATGCAAGTGTTCAATTGTGAGCAGAATTTTTGGACACAACTAAAATTTGTCTTGTAAAGGGACTGATCTGAATGAATAGGCAAGCGTATGCAATTATTTTACAGTTTAAAGGATTCGGATAATAAAGGATAAAATATACCCAATAAAGTGAGTGGTAAGACAATAGGAGTGGGGTGCCTAATCTAAGACTTACAATTAAATTAGAGAAACACACAGCGTACTAAAGGATGATGGACTTTATGTAGAAAGCAAAAGGTATACAATTCTGGACCATACCACCTACATGACATGGGGGACAAAAATTCCACAACTTCCCACTGATTTAAATGAGACTTTCAACACTTGAAGGTTAGTGAGGTCTCTCCAGCTCATTGCTTTATCATCTGTTGGAGATCTCATGTTAATCAATGAGAAATTCTTATGTTACCCTCTATTGTATAGTTGTTTGCTCCAGTATTGCTCATCATTTACTTTATACATAAAACCCTCAATGCAATATAGAACAGAAGGGCAAGTTTGCAGGAATAATATTGTCCTGTTCCTCTCTGGCATCACTGAACGGGCCAGAGGGAGAGACTGTATATCATATGTAATAAGTACAGCATTTTCACCTGTTTTAATACACATAAGTAAAGGTTGCATTACTAAATATAATAAACTTTGAAATAATTGTTAAAGAATATTTATTTGGACTATATCTATTTGCTTGATCAATATTACGGACCAGGGGGCAAACACACATTACAAATCAGTGTTGTGCACCTCTCTCTGGTCCTAAGAGGGTTACTCTATATTTGACATACATGTCCATACTATTCATGGAACAATTAAATGTACTGTATATTCAATGTATTAAGATAATATTACCTTATATTGTTTAATTAAAGTAGGTGTTTTGATGGCTGTTGAATTCAGATGAAAATGAGATCTCCTGTATATTCCTCCACTGCTGCTTAAGCTACTGGAAATGTACCGTCAATGCACAACCAACAGTGGAAGCTTTATTTTCAAGTGATGCAAAAGCAGTGCTGTCACATGGCTGTTTGGGTCTATAAATCACTTAATGACACTCCACCAATAAGACTACACTATTGACAAATATTAAATGACATAAAAAAGTGATTGCTATACAATTTCAGTTTTTCAAACTAGCATTTAGTTGGATGACAAATGTTATTGTTTTTGCAAAAGGAATACATGGTCAGCACAATTCCCAATGTCCTTTTTTTTCTTTTTTTAAGTGTGGAGTGGATTGTAATTTGATTTTTTATGACGTTGGTGGAGAAAAATCTGGCAACCTCATTTTTACTCAGAGTGCTTAGGAAAGAAATGTTTAATATTTACACCAACCTAGTCTACCTTTGAGTATTTTATTTCTACCATAGCAGTCATTTTGAAGTTCTAATGTCTCAAGAAGAACTGGGAGGTTATGCACTAAGGTGTGATAAAGAGGTGATAAAGTGGAGATGACTTCTACAGTGATATGACTTGTCTGCTTCCTACATTATTCTATAGTGTCTACGCACTAAGATCTCCAAAATTGGAGAAATCTTAATGCATTGGTTCCTTAGCATAGGACTTGGAGACCTGATATAACTGGAGAAGTCATCTCTGCTTTATCTCCACAGTATCACACCTTAGTGTATCTCCCCCCTTGAGTAATTCTAGAACATACATACTTAAGTGACACTTTTAATTCCTTGAATGTCTCACAATGCGATGGGGAGCCTTCTAGTATTTGAGGGGTTAGAATCTCCAATTTAAATCTGTATATGCCCTATGGGGTGCACTTAGTTTGTGCCAGAATTACTCCAGGGGGGAGATTCACTAAGCGGTGATACAGAGGTGATAAAGTGGAGACAACTTCTCCAGTTTATCACATCTCCAGTTCCTGTGTTAGTCTATGGAACATTTGCACTATGATCTCCAAAGTTAAAGAAATCTTAGTGCATATGCTTCATAAAATAACATAGAAATTGGAGACGTGATAAACTAGAGAAGTTATCTCCACTTTATTACCTCTTTATCACTGCTTAGTGAATCTCCCCCTAGTTCTACTTCATACATTAGCCTCAATGGAAGGAAGGTAAAAATACACCAGCATGGCTTGGATGTTTTTAGCCAATCTTGTGACCACACTTAACCCCTTAACGACCCTTGATGGTCATTGTACGTCATGGGTCGATCTGAGTTAACGACCCATGACGTACTATGACCGTCATGGAACTCCAGGCTCCCCCTGCGGCTGCACGCCGTTCGGGGAGTCCGGACCTGTAAATTACAAAAAAAAAAATGCTCCATGGTCCTTAAGTGACTGCGACGCAACGTAACGCCGGTCGTTAAGGGGTTAAGGGTATACACTAGAGTGCATCATCTCTTTATTGAATACCTGAGGAGAAACTAGGGATGGGTGAAAACTTTTGAACAAAAACAGAAGTGAGAAAAATGTAACTTTTCACCTCATGCTGGAATTCCCCAGAAAAGTTTATCCACCTTTTTTCCATAGTGACCCCCAGCTTTGTTCCCCTGAACTAGAACCACACATTCTGACATCTAGCCTTGTACGACTGCAGTAGTAGCTTTAGAACCACGCATACTGATCCCATAGCTTTGTCCCACTGCACTGGTAGCCATAGAATCATACAAACTGACCTCTAGCATTGTCCCATTGCACTGGTATAAAAGGCATAGAATTATACAAACTGACTCCTAGGTTTGCACTGTATTGGTAACCATAGAACCACACATAATAACCTCTAGCTTTGGCACTTTGTACTGGTAGGCATAAAAGCACACATACTGATTTGCCCTAAACCACTGGTAGTTATAGAATCAGACATACTGATCCCGGCCTTGTCCCACACATACTGTCCCCGCGGCTTTGTCCCACTGAACCACAAAAACTGACCTCCAGTTTGGTCCCATTGCACTGATAGCCATAAAACTACAAACAATGACCTCCAGTCTTGTCCCATAGGGGTTACTGAAAATGAGGGGTTGGGAGGGGTGTTTAGGCAATGGAATTTTTGAAGAAAAAGTTACAAATTCTCAGTTTTAAGCCAAAATGAGAATGAGACTTTTTACCCACCCTAATTAAGACTTTCATGTCAGAAAGCCTCAGATGCCACCCCAATAGCATGCACAGGGAAACAGAAAGTTCAGCAAGGTCCTCTGCTCTTTGTTAGTAAATAAAGTAAAACAAGGTGCAGAGGAAAGAACTGCTTCAAAACACCCTTACAATCCTCCAACACACTCTGTGTCATTAAAGGGAGAATTTTCTGAATAATAAATTGGTATTCAGCAGACGTAAGAGTAAGAAATCAGTTCCAGCACATTTCATAGTACATATTCATATTAGAACATCCCCCTAATAAGTGTTATGGAAACCAAGCAATACTTACTGCTCAAGAGACTGATGTAAAGGGTAAAGAGAGACAAAGGGGGTTATGCACTAAGGCATGATAAAAAGGTGATAAAGCAGAGATGACTTCTCCAGTGATATCACTTCTCCAGTTCCTATGTTATTCTATGGAGCCTATGCACTAAGATTTCTCCAACTTTGGAGATCTTAATGCCAGAGGCATAACTAGAAGCAACCAGGCCCTGGTGCAAAAATTGCCATGGACCCCCCCCCAACAACATTGCCTCCATTGGCCATCACCATATTGTCCCCATTGGCCATCTCCACATTGCCCCATTTGCCTCCTCCACATTGCCCCTATTGGCCACCTCCACATTGCCCCCATTGGTCACCTCCACATTGCCCCCATTAGTCATCTCCACATTGCCCCCACTGGCCATCTCCACATTGCCCCATTGGCCTGCACCACATTGCCCCTATTGGCCACCTCCACATTGCCCCCATTAGTCATCTCCACATTGCCCCCCAATGGCCACCTCCACATTGCCTCCACTGGCCATCTCCACATTGCCACCAATGTCCACTTCCACATTCCCCAATCATTTGTCCACATTCACAATGCCCCTATTGATCCCCAGTGTCCATCTCCTACCTCCCTGGTGGTCCAGTGGCGTGGCAGGAGAGGTCTGTGCCTCCTTCTGCACAGACTTCTATTAGCATCTGGAGCTCCCATGCGGTCCTCTCTCCAGTAATGCAGAGCACTGGGAGACTGTCATCTCACAGCGCTCTGCATTACTAGAGTGCCGAAGAAGGAGCTCAGCTGCTAATAGAGGTCTGTGCCGAAGAAGGCACAGACCTTAGCTTGTTGAGGGCGCCGGGGGGCGGGATCGTAGAAGGCGGCTGGGCCCCTGAAGTGATGGGCCCAGTCGTAGTTGCTACCCCTGTGACCCCTATTTTTATGCCACTTCCTAATGCATATGCTCTTTCAAATAACAGGAACTGGGGAACTGATATCACTGGAGAAGTCATCTCCATTTTATCACCTCCTCTTTATCACGCCTCAGTGAATCTCCCCAAAGGTGCTAATAAGAGTTTGTTAGAATTATCTAGTATGCTGTTTAAGCAGTTTTATTGGAATAATTTTTCTATAAAAAAATACAACCCAGCATCAACACATACACTCCAGTTTAAATGAAGACCATAACAGTAAGTTGTCATTTACTACAAACTCTAAGCGCAGCACAGCTTACTGATGCTTCTGTTGTTCCCATTCACTCCTCATCCATCGCTAGAAATGCTCAACTTTTCCAAAGTGCATATTCAGCAATGATTGTGATAAATGTGATTTCTAAGACATTCAGCATCAAAAGAGCTTTTACTTCAGCTTCCATGATAATAGGAAGCACCCGTGAATAAAAATAGATTCTGAAAATAATTTTGCAGCCTTTGGATGGGCATCTTGAGCTATGTTGTATATGCATTATCCTTCAAATTAGTTTTAAATTGCACAGTCAGTAGTTCCATATTAATGATCATCCAGTCATCACTTTTGGTTTCTTCATTGGAAGCTTGAATTTGCATATTAATATGTCTTACTTAATTTTTATTCCAGTTATTTACATTCACAGAAAACATCAGATAATTTCAGATTTAGTCTATGTAAGCATACTGAATTCAATTAACTATCAGATATCACTAGTGAGGCTTAACCCTTTCAGTGCCACAGAAGTGCAATGCGTTGGAGACCTCCCTGACACTCAAAAGGTTAACCCTTTGAGTGACAGAGTATCTACACAATCACTAATTATATGCATACAGACAGATACCTATGATAAATAGGACCTGGGTTAACCCCTTAAGGACCACATTGACAAAGTGTGGCGCATTACTGAGCATATTTCATGACCTATTGACACCTCTTTGTGTAACCTAATAAATTACTTATAACAAGACCAAAGTATTTTATTTACACAGAATAATTTATAAACACATATACCGACGTTTAAACAAATATTAATATGAGATTTATTGCTGTAGAGCAACATTATACACTTAATATACACCCCACAAAGTATGGTCTCCTAAAAAAGAGGGAAATCAGGGTGGGAAAGAGGGACAGAGGGATTTGGGTCTCATAGAGGGTTTGTCCCTCCTAAAGAGGGAGTTGGAAGGTATGATTATGGTGTAGTTGGATTGCTTCAGTATTGCTCCGCTGGATTCATGTGTAAGGCTCTTCCATCTTACAGTTGACTTTTATATAGTCTCCCTAATGCATGGGTGTTAAATGTGCGGCCCGTGGGCCAAATGTGGTCCACCTAACTCCCGGAGTGTTTCGATTTTTAGAACACTTTTTTAATATCTAATTAACAAGTGCATATGAACTAGCAGGTTAGTAAGATCTAACCACCAGCCTGACAGTAATGTATAGTCCAAGAATCAATGTCTGTTACATATCAGTATGGTCGTTGACTTGATCAATCAATAAATAAATCCATATTTTTGAATAGCTGACTATAATTTGCCATCTTTATCAATAAATAAAATAATGTGGCCATCACACTTATGGCTTACTGGTCACCTGGCCCACACTGAAAAAAACGTGGACTCTGTTTTAACCCTTTGATTGCCAGAGCAATGTGTTGGGTATCCCTCTAGCACTCAGAGGGTTAACATAAATGTCTTTGGTGTAAACTAGCGCTTTATAAATAGATTATAATAGTAGTATTAATAATAGTAATTTTAAAGAGCTCCTCCATTGTTAATATGGAAATTCCATAAATATAAGGGTGGATGAATTCTATACAGTTTACTGGTTGTCATTGTTAAAGCGACATATAAAGACCATATTTACTCCACCTACAGGGACTCATTACGCTTGTGTTCAAAGAATGAACAGGCAACCAGCAATCTCTCTCAAGCTTTATATGACTTGTAATTTTATAGTGTGTGTATAGAGGGTCGTTGAAATTAAATGCTTAAACTTATTATTTTACACATTAATTTTACTTTGCAATAATACACAGAATCGATACATTTGTATATTTTATAAATGTGGCTATATAGGGAAGCATAGTATTAGCTCTTGTTTAACATTTTTGTTCCTAGAGAGATCTCCGATGCATTTCAAAACAATGTATTGGAAAACCCTAGCATCCAATGGGCTAAGCAATTGAAACACTAAAACCAAATCCAGACACTGTTTTTAGGATCTCCCTGCTTGTGTGCAGGGGGGTTAAATACTCAGGTAAGTCATAGGTCTTGGCAATGCAATTAATTCACCTGTGTTCAAGCAGGGAATCCTAAAGCAGGGGTAGTCCATCTTTGGACAGCTGTTTGGGGATAATGTGAATTGTAGTCCTCAACACAGAGAGAGATAGAGAGAGATAGAGAGAAAGAAAGAGGAATATTAACCCTTTGTGTGCCAGAGGGGTACGCAACGCATTGCAAAGTAATGTATTGCGTACCCCTCTGGCATTCAAAGGGTTAAAGAATGAAATTGAACATTTCTAGATGTTAATATAGATTACAAGAAGTTAAATTGTTATTTTTGTATACTATGCATATATTTTATTATACTGGTTAGTACCGTATAAATATGTTTTTATCATTTTTTTGTACCTACAAAGTGTACAAGACACAAAAACCTTGTTTAACCCCTTACAGACCAGACAGGTGTGCAGCGCATGGCTTTGCAATATGTTGCACACACTTCTGATCCTTAACCCTTTCAGTGCCAGAGAGGTACGCATTGCAGAGCAATGCATTGCATACCCTTCTGGCACTGAAAGGGTTAAGGTGTTAAGGCATTCCATACCCCTCTGGCACTCAAAGGGTTAAAGGGATAAGTGACTGTTTTTTCTGATGTCTGAACAGTATACTATTATCTGGGGGCGGGAATGTTGTTAAACCATAAAACTAATTTTTACTGATTTTTTTTCGTGTATTATTAGATTTATGACCTCTTTCTCTACTAACAGCTATTAGCTGATTGTGAACACTGAACACCAAAAAATATGTTCCGGATTTTTGCTGAAAAGATCGAAGTCCTTGGCTTGGTTGTGTAAGAGACAGGAAAGAAATATTACGTTATGTATTAGCTCTCTTCATACATGGCTTGCTTTCTTCCCTTATTAGAACATTTATCAATGTGTTTTCTCTTGGGGACGCTCCTATCAATAGCATTCACGCTTGCCATCTGCTCTTCTGGCTTGAACACACTAAATATTAACCCACTGAATGCCAGAGATGTGTGCTACCCATTGTGCAATCAAACAGTTACGGTGGCCTAACATTTTTACAGATCACTTGGGGGGGGATGTATTAACGCAGCACTGACACTTTATAGATCATCATTTATTCTTAACCCTTTCATGTGAGGGATGTGTACAATGAATTGTTGAACAATGTGGTGCTTATACCTTAGGCACTAAGATTTTTAATACTACATAGCTGTCTATTGCCCCCACCCAGTAGTTGGCTGGGGATGATGGCTCAGGCCTCTGTGCCTGGGACATGAAGATTAACCCTTTTACCACATTGCGTTGGATACCTCTCTCACACTCAGAGGCTTAAACTAGAGGTAAGAGAGATAGGCAAAATGTTCATTAGCATGCTACCGAAAGCTAATAGCACATGGACAGCTAGGAAAATACTCACTATGAGCACATTTTCATTGAGATCCTGCCAGACAAAGCAGGACTGATCCCCTGCCTAACACCCTCAACACACTTCCTACCCCATTATACCACCGCCTTTTGCATGCGAAAGAATGATTACATTGCTTTTTATTTTTTTCTTAGCATGATAAGAGCTTACCCAACCACCAGGAGCATTGCTAGGAGGTGACTGAGGGAGCTAATGTCACAAGTGGTATGTCTGAAATTTCCGGATTATATCATAGAACAGAGTGAATATCTGTATGCATATGCATGCTATATATATTTGTTTTTGTGTGTGCAATATGCTGTGTAAAGGATGATGTTGGTGTAACTTTAAATATCACGTACTTACAACTAGCCTATGTAAATATTAATTATTTATATGCAACACTCCTCAAGTATGGTCCTAAACTTGCTCTTTAATGTCTGTATAAACAATCCTAGATTGCAATTGTTTAACCACTTCACTGCTAAGCCTTTTCACCCCCCCCCCAACACACACACACACACACACACACACTCAAGATAGCACTCGGATGAGTCTGGAAAAGACAATGAGCCAGTCAGCTGTGTACTCTCTGTAGTGTACTACATATTTCAGGTACATGAGGTTCAGTATACAAAATCAAGTATCATATGGTGGAATTTATGGACAGACCACATATAGGAGGATGGTCTCGAGAGTAATGAAGAGAGCTATATAAGGGTACAAGCATGGGAGTACTATAATGGCAGTAGAGTGACAAAATAATGCTATTAGGGCAGGGCCGGATTTGCCATAAGGCAGAGTAGTCACCTGCCTACAGGCGCACGCCACCGAGGGGCACCTGCCATTGGGATTTTTTTTTTCTTTTTTTAAATTAGCCACCTCGCTGGCTGCGCAGTGGCAGAACAATAATTCCCCCACCCAGCACCCACTCCATGTCGCCCTCACATTGCCCCCCCCCCCCCCGTTGTCTGTTTCCTACCTCCCTGGCAGGACAGGTCTTTGGCACGGTCCTGTAGCTGCTGAGCTCACTCCTCGGCTCTTTTGGAATGCAGATCGCTGGGAGATGACATCATCTCTCAGTGCTCTGCATTCCTGAATAGGAGGCCGCGCGGGAGCTCCAGCAGCTACAGGACTGTGCCAAAGGAGGCACAGATGACAGATCTCCTGCCATGGAGGTAGGAAACGCACAACAGGGGGCGGTAGGAAATGGACAGTGGAGGGGAGGCAATGTGAAGGCAACATGGAGGTGGTGGGGGCAAGCTGGAGCCAAAGGGGGGCAATGTGAGGGCAACATGGAGATGGTGGGAGCAATTTGGAGATGGTGGGGCAATGTAGAGCTGATGGGGGGCAATTTGGAGATGGTGGGGGCAATGTTGAGCTAGATGGGGGCAAGTTGGAGCTGATGGGGGGCAATGTGAGGGTAACATGGAGCTGATGGGGGCAAGTTGGAGTTGATGGGGGCAATGTGAGGACAGTATGGAGATGATGGGGGCAATGTAGAGCTGATGGAGGGCAAGTTGGAGCTGATGGGGCAATGTGAGGGCAATATGGAGATGATGGGGGCCATGTGGAGATTAGGAGCATTGTGGAGGTGTCCAGTGGAGATGGCCAATGGGGGGGGGGACGCTTCAGATTTCTGTGCCTACAGGCTCCTGAAATGTAAATCCAGCCCTGTATGAGGGTTGAAGGAAACTCTTAACAGCTTAATACATAAATAGTCAATCTTGGGACCTGTGGACTACAACTCCCATCATATCCAATCATCCAATGGTCTGTTGGGGATGATAGGGTTATGGACTCCAACAGCTGATAGTCCAATGACTGACTAAGTCTAGCTTAACAGTTATTTTGTGTAATATACAAGTATAATATGAGCCGATGGAAGTATATCCTATGTATATCGTATGCCCCAATAGGCAGCAATACTATCAGTGAAAATCCCCAAAATTTTCCATTAAAAAAGGGGCAGCATACTATTTAATAGCACAAACTGCTGTTAAATAATTGAATCCAGTTTATGTTAATCATATTAGATGTATCAAAGATGTAAAGGAGGATGATGATGATGATGGATTAATGCAACACTGGTCCAACAATAATCAATACTGATGAAGTGAGAAATTTGGTGGAACACACTAGAGATAATGCATTACTGCACATGGAGCTTAAAGGGATAGTAATGTTTCACAATAAAAGCAGGTCCAGTTAATCTTCATAGTATTTGTTCCCTGGAGAGTGTTATATCAATACTGTCAGAACTGTAGTTCATCGGAAATTGAATGATAAAGTATCCCCCTCCCATCCCTTTTACTGATGTAACACTACTCACCTCAGAGCAGTAAGACTGTCTGGATCGCAGAGAGGGACAATCTTTAGTGAGCATAAGGAAAAACCTGAAAAACCAGTCAAGAGGCGCAGGGTTTTCCTAACGGGGGACAATCTTCTTATTGTGAGCTGTCCAGTCAAGTCACCAGATTCCACATCTGATGGGAGGCATCTTACACTAGGTAAAAGGGGCCTTGAGGGGGATACTTTATTGTTTAATTACTCTTGAACTACAACTCTGACAGTACTGAAATAATACTCTCCATGGTCCAGATACTACAAAGATTAATTGGAGCTGCTTTTTTCGTGAAACATTACTATCCCTTTAAATGTTCACTACAGAGGTTGCGTTAGAGTGCGTGTAGCAGCTTTTGCCACAGACTGCTAAAGTAACATTAGCTATCACAGGGTACCATAGTTCTACAACAGTTAAGTTAGCTGACTCCTGCCATGTCAGCACTTTCAATCACATATTTATTAATAAAATACAGATTTATAACTTGACTTAAGAAAACTTGCTAAGCAATCATGTGAATGCCATGTAACAGACAGAAACACAACGGAAGGAAGATGACAGCTGTAATCGATTAGTGGTGTTGTTCCTGCCTATTGCCTATGTACTAAGCTCATGTATATGAGATACAAAGTATTCTTTTTATGCCACTTACAAATTAACCCTCTGAGTGCCAGAGGGGTATCCAATGCATTTGATACCCCATGGCAATCAAAAGGTTAACATGTGCAATAGAAGTCTGTGTTAAAATTAGTCAATTTTCCTGTCCATACTATGAGCAGTGCAGTCAGGTAGGGTTTGCTTGCATACAAATCTTAATGTAGTGTGTAGGCCGGTATGCACTAAAGCCATCATACTCTCTGATAGATCCCCAGACTGCTAGCAGACTTTAATGACAATGTCTGTGCAAATATGCTGATGTACTAAGACAAACCAGAGCAATTCTGCAGCAAATCGACAGTATTATAGGGAACAAATATGAGGGGGAAGATTCACTAAGCGGTGATAAAGAGCTGATAAAGCGGAGATGACTTCTCCAGTGATTATCACTTCTCCAATTCCTATGTTATTCTATGGAGCCTATGCACTAAGATTTCTTCAACTTTGGAGATCTTAGTGAATAGACTCCATATAATAACATAGGAACTGGAGAAGTGATAAACTGGAGAAATCATCCCCATTTCTTCACCCTCTTATCGCCTCTTTATCACCGTTTAGTTAATTTCCCCCATATTCTCAAATCCCAGGTGATTTAAATGGGGATTATACATCTTTATTGCAAGAGTGGTCTGAAGTGCATTGTTTCATAACACACTGGAGACCTCTTTAGCATTTAAGGAGTTAAAAGCCTCATTTCAATTACTAAGAATTGTATTATTTTATACTGGTTTAATCTCTACCAGAGAAGAGTTTAACGCTTTGAATTCCAGAGGGGTATCCAATGCATTGCTTTGCAATGCATTACATATTACTCTGGCTCTCAAATGGTTAAATTAAAAAAAGGTCATATTTGGACTTTTGCCTTATCGCTCCTCTCATCCGCTAATGTGTAATTGCTTTGTTTGGCACAGACATAGCAAGACTTTTAGGTCAGTAATTTATTGGATAAAGGTATATTTAAAAATGCCAGATTAGACTCAGATAGATGCTTCCTGGACAGAATATTGCTTCTGTTTATACTCATTTACATTACATTTAGCCTCCTTGAGAAAACAGCAGGACTTGCCCTTTACACAACCCTATTTACTGTGCATACACATTGCATCTACAATGTGCCAATTTGTATCCAAACCAGTAAAACTGCTAACTATCTAATCACTTGTCAACTTGATTACAAGGATAAAAATGATGTATATTTTGAATTCCTCCAGGGAACCTCTTATCATTTTAAAGTGATTTCTGCAGTAGCAATTGAATACTGGGAAAAATATGCCAAGATTTGTGCACACTTAAAAAAAAATCAACAACATACAGCTTAATATGTGATTTGGATTAACGTTGTTACTTAAATCATCTTTTGTACTAACTGTAAGCATACACTGTGAGCACAATTATTAGGCAAGTGCTCTCTGTCAATCCAAAATGTTAAGAAACCTTAAACCTGAATATTTAAGAAAGTAAAAGTGAGGTTTTGGCTTTCTTAGGAGAATATCTATGTGTGCACAATTATTGGGCAACTATTGTAGAATTATTATGCAATTAAATGAAAAAGGATAATTTTCCCTTCTTGCATGTTTATTTTCATCAATTAAAGTAAGAATAGTAAACAAACAACTCAAAATTTACAAATAAACATTTGTGACATTTCCAAAAAAAAATCAGTGACCAGTATAGCCACCCTTCTTTTCAATAATAGTCATAAGCCTTCCATTCATGGAGTCTGTCACTTTCTTGATCTGTTGATGATCAACATTTTGTGCAGCAGCAACCACAGCCTCCCAGACACTGTTCAGAGAGGTGTACTGTTTTCCTTCAGCGTAAATCTGCCATTTAAGAAGGGCCCACAAGTTCTCAATAGGGTTTAGGTCAGGTGAGGAAGGGGGCCATGTCATTATTTTATCATCTTTTAAGGCCTTTACTGGCTAGCCACGCAGTGGAGTACTTCGATGCATGCGATGGAGCATTGTACTACATAAAAATCATGGTCTTCTTGAAAGATGCAGACTTTTTCCTGTACCACTGCTTGAAAAAGTGTCTTCTAAAAACTGGCAGTAGGTTTGGGAGTTGGGTTTGAGTCCATCTTCAACCCGAAAAGGTCCAACTAGCTCATCTTTGATAATACCAGCCCGTACCAGTACCCCTCTTCCACCTTGCTGGTGTCTGAGTCAAAGTGGAGCTCTGTGCCCATTACTGATCCAGCCACAGGCCCATCCATCTGGACCATCAAGAGTCACTCTCATCTTATCAGTCCATAAAACCTTTGAAAAATCTGTCTGCAGATATTTCTTGGCCCAGTCTTGACGTTTCAACTTATATGTCTTGTTCAGTGGTGGTTGGGTTTCAGCCTTCCTTACCGTGGCCATGTCTCTGAGCACTGAACACCTAGTCCTTCTGGACACTCCAGGTAGGTTGCAGTATTGGAATATGAGAGCACTGGAGAATAATGGGTTCCTGGTAGCTTCATTTTTTATTCTTCTCAAATCTCTGGCAGTTAATTTGTGTCTTTTTTTCTCAACACGTTTCTTGTGACCCTGTTGACTATTTCCAAATAAAATGTTTGATGGTTCTGTGATCACGCCAGAATATCTTCGTAATCTGAAGAGTGCTGCATCCCTCTGAAAGACTTTTCACAATTTTTGACTTTTCAGAGTCAGTTATATCTCTTTTTCTGCCCATTTTGCCTGAGGAAATGAAGCTGTCTAATAATTATGCACACCTTGACATAGGGTGTTTATCTCCTTTGGACACACCCTCTCTCATTACACAAATAACCATCACCTGATATGCTTAAATCCAATAAGCTTTCAAGTTTATACAGATTGGAGTTGGAAAATATGCATAAAAATGATGATATGGTCGAAATACTCACTTGCCTAATAATTGTGTACACAGTGTATTGTAAATATATTTGTTACAATGCTATACAGTACGCCAAAGAACCACTTAATACCTATTTTAAGGTTGAGGCTATTAACCTTTTGAATGCCAGAGTGCTATGCAATACATCGCAATGAAGTAAAGGTATAAATTGACAAAACATGTTTTAATACCTAAAAATGGCTTTGGCTACAGTATACACAGTTTTTCAGTGAGGGTAAATTACAAGAGGCAAATATAGTTGTTGATACCTTTATTGGCTAACTAAGCAGATTTAAAGGGAAAGTAATGTTTCATAATAAAAGCAGCTCTAATTAATCATTATAGTATTTGGACTTTGGAGAGTGTTATTTAAATTCTGTCAGAGTTGTAGTTCAGAGTAATTCAATGACAAAGTGTCCTCCTCCCGCCCCTTTTACTGGTGTAACACTGCTCAGCCAGAGCAGAAGAGAGGTGCCCAGGTAGATTGCAGAGAGGGACAATCTTCAATTAAGATAAGGGAAAAACCTGAAAAGCTTGTCAAGGGGGGCAGGGCTTTCATTGTTTTCACTGTAAGAAGATTGTCCCCTGCTGTTATCTGTCTGGTCTTACAACTAGATTCCGCATCTGAGAAGAGATGGCTTACACTAGGTAAAAGGGACGGGAGGGGAAACTTTGCTTGTGAATATCTCTTAAACCATAAAGGTTTGAGAGATAAGACTTATATCATTCTTCATGTTTTTTTAATGCCTACAAAATAAAATAAAGTTAAAACGAAGTATTACTATCCCTTTAAAATGTAAGCTTTCAAGACCTTAGGTCTCTTCCTCAGGCATGTTATACAGATAAATATGAAAACATCTCTTATATACAAGTACACATTGCACTGCTAAGAATAGAAATCAGATAAGGGAACTTAGTCCAGATCCAGATACTTTGATCAGTCAATGGTAAATTGCACTCTTCCTCTGAGGCTTTAGAGGTATTTATGATGCCAGTGTGTCTGTTGGAAAAGTTAATCCACTAAGTGATAATGTGACAAGAATTCTCTGTCTTTATTCAAACCATTATGAATAGTATTAAACGGCAACATTAACTTAAAGGAGCAGTAAACTTTTTTATGAAAACATATATATTGTAGGGATTTTCCTATTGAGTAAAATAAGGGTACTCCCACTGCCAAGAGATTCATATTTCCAGAGTTATTACAGTTTAAACCCATGTTTTTTTTACATTAGCAGTGCCCTCTATTGGTCAAGTTCTAATTAGATTTCCTGTTAGATTCTAATGGAGAGGAAAGTCAGAAAAGTCAGTGAAATACAGTTCTCCATAGAATGTGACAGAAACTGCCTGTCACTTCCTGTCACAATTTTCAGGAAGTAAACACAGTAAATTAACTTCCTGTTTATTTGAACTGTTATAAATTTTGAATAGAACATCTGACCACAGTGGGAGTACCCTTGTTTTATTCAGCAAGAAATGCTCTGTAAAATATCCGTTTTCATAAAAAAAAAAGTTTACTGCTCCTTTAACCTCCCGTACTTTTCTTTCCCTCTGAGTGCAGAACAGAGACACCAGTGGGAGAACATTTTTGCCAAAATGGACACAGTGTCAGGGACATTAAATTAACTGTATTGATAGGACTGTTCTGCACTCAGAGGGACTGAAAAGGATAGGTGGTTAAGTTAAAGTTGAAGTTTAATACTATTTATAATGTTTGAATAAAGACAGAGAATTCTTGTCACATTATCACTTAGGGCGAGATGTTCAGAAAGTGGTTGTAACTGAAATTGTCTGCAATCAGAATAAAGAAGTTCTTACTCCATGGCCCTTCAGTTCTGAGACATGTTTCCATCAGTTTTTGAATCCAATTCTGCCATTTCCAGGAAAAAGCTGCCTTAAAAGTGGGCGTGGTTTAATCTACAGTTATATTGTAAGCAATTTTCAGAAAAAAATATTTGTTTCAACGTCATTTTTTCATCCGGTTAAAGTCATTTTTTCCCGATACGATAAAAATGATCTAGACTTGGAGAAAACAAATTAAAGTACTGGTAGCAGAAGCAAGAAGTAATTTGTCATTTCAAAGACAAAAAACGTCTTTGATTCTTTGAAAATTTTCGTTTCAAAGACAAAATCAAGGACAATTTTTAACATCACAATTTTTAAAGGCAATGCTCATCAAGATCTTCTTACCGTCATTTGTAACTCTTTAGGCACGTTTTCAAACGTGACAAATTTACTTCTGAAAATACTGTCCTTATTTTACCACCAACTCATGATCCGACAGTTTTTCATTATGACAACTCTTTGAACATCTCGCCCTTAGAGGATTAACCTTTCCAACAGATCCACTGGTATCATAAAAACTTCTAAAGCCTCAGAGGATGACTGCAATTTATCACTGACTGATCAAATTATCTGGATCTGGACTGAGTTCTCTTACCCGATTTCCATTCTAAACAATGCAATGTGCACTTGTATATAAGAGATGATTTCATATTTATCTGTATAACATGCCTGAGGAAGACACCTAAGGTCTTGAAAGCTTGCATCCTAAATCTGCTTAGTTAGCCAGTAAAGGTATTAACAACTATATTTACCTCCTGTATTTCTACGGCTAACACGGTCCCAACGCTCATCTGGTAAATTACAATATATGAAAACAGGCTTGGTGGTATTTTGGCCACTTTAGGGTACGGTCCGCACATAATGGAGTGGAATTTAATAACATGCTTTGATACTAAAACTGGAGCTGTAATGGATTTATTGATATTGTGCGTACCTAATACCTATTTATTAAACTGTCTGGTCTGAACATTCTGCTTTTCACACCACTGTCATTTATTTCTCCTTTTGCGATGCAAAATTGCTAAATGTTTTTGTTCACCATATGGCCCATAGGACCTCATACAGAACTTCCACTATTCCATATGTCCTGCTGCATAACAAGTGTATCCTGCATAACATGCTCACTAGTGCGGTCCATCCACTGTTGAATAATACTGACATCTAACATTGCTTGTAAGGCACATAACCGGCATTAAAATGTTAATGATGAGATATAGGCTACAAATCAGCCTCACGCACCAACATTTTCTGATAATTAGAGAAAAAATTAAATAATATTCAGTGTACTCAGTGACAGACCATAATATAGATAATGATTTACAGAATAGAAAACAAGTAGAAGCATGGTATTAATCCTGGGTGACTCAGGAACAAGGTTCTAATAAACTGCTATTGTTTCTAATCAATATGCTTCATCAAGGGTAAATTCCATTTCATCAGCTATTGGCTAGGTGTCATTATCCACTCCTTCTGGATTAGAACTCATTTTCAAGCCTTTACATGCTTTTGTCTATAGAGTAATTTTTTATATATTTGGGGGGGGGGATTGCGATGTTGTTTATGTATTTTGTTATGTGGGGCATTAATTTGTTCAGGCACAACTGCATCAGAGTGCATTTAGGGTAAAGGCAGTCTGCACAGCTGCTAGCTGCGGTAGAGTGATGGTTGTGAATCTCAGATATGGCCGACAACCAGTGCTTTTGCATTATTCATTTCTGTACTTCGAGATCAAAATTGTTATAATGATGTAAACCTTTTAGTTTCTCCTTCTGGTGAGGCATTTGTTTCAGGTCCACAGGTTGTTGTTGATCCTGAAGGAAAGGGTAAAGGCAGAAACAAGAAGATTCTTATTGGAGACTCTATTTTAAGATGTGTTGATCTGAGAGATGAAGATGGAAATTGTGTGGTTAGGTGCCTTCTTGGAGCTACTGCTCAGAGGGATAGGAGGATAATTACAAGGATTGGTGAAGAAGTAGGACATGTATCACGGTCCCCGTGACTTTCTGTCAATCTGACCTGATTTGCCTGTGCATTGGTGGAGACTGATTGGCCCGCCCAGGATGTGCCGTTATATGCTGGAGCTTGGGCACTTGTCAGTTGCCCTTTAGTGGTGTTCCTGTTGCTGTGCCTTGTTGCCATATTCCTGTGCCTCCTGTGTACCGACCCGGCTAGTCTGACTCTTCTCCTGCTTCTGCTCCGTGATTTGACCCGGTTCTGGCTGACGACCCTGCTCCGTGAATTGGCCCGGCTCTGGATGACGACCGTGCTCCGTGACTTGACCGGGTTCTGGCTGACGACCCTGCTCTGTGAATCATTCCGGCCTGCCTGCTGTTCCAGTTACTGTTCCGGTTCTGCCTGCTGTTCCGGTTGCCATTCCGGCCTGCCTGCTGTTCCAGTTACCGTTCCGGTTGCCATTCCGTCCTGCCTGCTGTTCCAGTTACCGTTCCGGTTCTGCCTGCTGTTCCTGTTGCCGTTCCGGTCTGCCTGCTGTTCCAGTGTTCCTGCATCATTCCGGTCGCTCCGGCGACATTCTGAACTGTTTAAGCGACTCACTGTTCCTCTCACTTGTCAGTAGCTGTAGCCTGAGGTTGCTTTGCCTTATGCTGGTTGCCAAGGTGCTCGCTCCTGTGCAGAACCACTTAACCCTTGCAGTGCCTGTAGTCTCCGGTCTAGTGCCTCCGATATATCTTGCCAAGCATACGTTTTCTGACGTGAGCCTTAACTCTGAGTGCTTCTGTGTGTCCCTCATTCACCCTCAGAGCCTTGTCTGCTCCGTGCTCATATTCTGGCTCCGGCCCACAGACGCTGAAGTTACATTCCCATTGCACTCCAGAGGGCGCCGGCTCTACTACAGCTTGTGCAGTCACCATCAGTATAGCACCCAAGGGGTGTCAGGGCACAATCCAAGTGGCACACGCAGGGTTACTACTTTTCCAGTTAAGGGCGATTTTGGTTCTGATCACTACAGCGTGGCAATAGCATTCCTCTGTAGCCCACGGTGGTGGTACCGGCTCAGCTCTGGACTTTGTTGCGCTACTATACCAACTTGAGAGTGTATTCAGTGCAGTTACTTATTTCTGTCCAGCTGTTGAGAGACTGTGTTCCAGAGACTGCTATTTATCCCGGGCGTTGGCCAATCTTGTTTATATCTCACCCATTGCATTTGTTAACCCTTTGGGGGAATATTCCCTATCCATTCATAGCACCTATCACTATCATTGTGTGCATTCACGTTGTCATTATTGCCATTACTGCTATTTCTGTACTGGCCTCTAGGGGCATTGTTTTACTTTCAATAAAACTGTGTTTTTACTTCATACCCTGGTCTGAGTGTCAGAAAACCGTAACAACATGGTCATAAGAGGGATTTTGATATCTATCTTGGGAAAATGATTTTTTTCAGAAAAGTTGTTAATGCAGCAAAGGAAGAGTTTTTTTCATCTAGGTAATTTTCTTGACCGAATGGTATAATCTTTGTCATTTTCTGCAGTATTACCTGTGTACAGACAGAATAAGAGTAGGAGGTTTTGCATCAAGTGTTTTAAATTATGGATATGATGTAAAGAGAGTGGATTTGGACTTATTGGTAATGGCACCAATTTTTGTGATAAAAAAAACTTTTAAATAGAGATTATGAACATCTTTCTATCAATGTTAATGAATGGTGACACTAAATCAGTAAGTTAAAGACTTATCTATTTAAAGCGGAATTATCACCAAAAATAAAAATTGTCCCATGGGTTTTAACCTTTAAAACAACATTAACACTGTGTGTCTTTTTTTTACAAATCCCCTAGTAGCGGAGATATTTACCCGTTAACATTAGGCACTTCCATGCTCTAAGGGACACTGTATCATCTGAGGACTTCCCAGATGCCCCAGGGAATGTGATCACGGTCCGCTTTATAGCTGGTTTTTTGTGGGCTAATGTTACAGAAAACTCAGTTTTCAACACTGATGGAACACTAATAACTCAATAATATACCTACACTAATCTTAATCTGGCCAGAAAAACCCTATCAATCAATTTGCATAAAATTGTTCTTAAATTTAATGTTTAATTAGGAGTAGATATTATGGTCCATGGTGGCAGGACTCTAGGTCCCCAGACTCCTCCCCCAAAAGGTTAAGAAGAATTAAGCGGGGGGATTTAAGATCCTGGAGTCCTGCAGAAAGAATTGTGGCTGTCCCATGGACATGATATCCAGTACTAAATAAAGATTTATTTTCAGGAACCAATCTACACAAAGTTGATCCACTGTGGCCATTCAGGTAGGCTGTCCAGAATAAATGATAGCAACACTTAATATTGAAAATATGTATATTGCATAAATATAATGCACAATTTATCTTGCTGATTAAAAAATTGTACTTTCATAGCCGAGAGGTGTTTTATTTAAAAGTTATTGCAGTTGAAACTAGCATTTTTTTGGGTGCAGTACCTCCATGGCCCAAAATGTTATGGTGGCGCTGTAGCTACAACAGTGTGATGAGCAGTCAATTCAGTTGACCATAAACTTCCACAGGCTGCTGTAGCAATAGCGCCACCATAACATTTCAGGCAATGGAAGCACTGCACACACAAAAATGCAAGTCTGAGCTGTAATAACTTCTGTCTTACCCAGCATGATAAATCCTACAATATATATTTTTCAATATTAACTGTTACTATCCTTTTAAGGTAAGTGTGTATGGTATGCAGGGTTTATTATTGCAAAGTGTTAGTAAATGTGTTTTTTATTGGTCTTCTATAATGCTCTTGGTTTGTCACAAAATTGATCCACTTGTTTTGTGCATGTGGCCCTCCATACCTTGTGTGGCTTATATTGATGCTAGGCTGGTACAGAAAGTGGACTGTGGTTGGGGGAAGAGAAGGCAAAGAGAAGCATCCCTCTCTCCCTATTATGGTGTATTTGCTGGTATCTGGTTGTTTGTCACAGCTGGGCGGGTAGACCTTGCCTGGACGGTTGGTAACTGATTTGGTAAAGTTATGTGGATTTATCCTCAGGCGGACTTTTGGGAGTTTGCCCCGGATTTAGGTCACGTGGGTGACGTTACCCATTGAAGCTAAGGTGGATGGCCAATAGGGTGATTACTTGGAAGTCAGCTGTAAGTGCTGAAGAATATTGGGTTCAGTTGTAAGTGCTAAAGAATGTTGGTATTCTAGAAAGAGCCTGTGCATAGTAACATAGTAACATAGTGGACGAGGCTGAAAAAAAACATGCGTCCATCAAGTCAAGACCATTCCAAAACAACCCTGTTGATCCAGAGGAAGGAAAAAAAAAAAAAAAAAACACTGAAGTCATACCCAATTAAGCCCCAACTAGGTAAAAAAATTATGTCCTGACTACAAATGGCAGTGAGAAAGTTCCCTGGATCAACCAACTATCTGCATTGAAGCCATCTGTCATAATACTCAATCTTGTTTTGTGCTAGATAGGTATCCATTGTTTTTTGAAAGCAGTTATTACAGTATCAGCAAGAATAACATCCAAAGGCCATACTATCTGGCCATGCTTGGTTTCAAGGAAAGTGGGTTGGCAAGGACTGTCAGTTAATGATTAATTCATGATTAATGATTATTATTATTATTATGGCTAAATAAGGGTAATAATAATGTGACTGGAAGTATTGTCAGAAACATTGCCATGATGTGGAGGAAATGGTTAATTTTTCTTTTAAACCAAATTCTCTAAAAATCTGTGTGTAAAATGTGTTTAAATTAGCTCATTCTTCTGGACAAAAGGGGCTTCTAGTTACTTAGAAGGGAGTGAAAAATACCTAGGTGATTTTTATGGCGATTGATATCGAATTGCAGACAGTCTCAAGCAGTATTATTAATCTCAAAGTCTAAAACAGAGATATACTCCCCTATGGGAAAATCTGGCAGGATGACATATTTATGTGACGTAGGATTAAGGTTCACATTCCTATTTTTTTTATAAAATACAGGTATCATTTTAGGTGCGAATTTTAGTGCAGAGTAGCAGCGACATCTCCAGGCTAAATAGCGTTATTACTAGTGCTTTGGAATTTTTTCCATAATAATATGCGTGATAATCACTGCATAATGAGATGGATCTCTATCTATCAGAGGAGATTTTGATAAGGGCAAATTCACATTATAAATATGCAAGTTTAGAGAGAAAAGTGGTCTTGGGTCTTGGCTGGGCTTTTCCTCTTGCTTCCTGGCTCTTCAATTCCTGCTATATACCTGGCTGCCTGCTAAAGAAATCCTAAGAAATCCACACTTATTGGACTGGTAACTATATATCTTTCCTTATTTAAATTCTGCAAAATTCAGAATCAAATATATATTTCTTCTATATTTGAAGAAACTTAATTTTTCTTATAATTTGTCTTAATTGGACTGGCCAACCATTTGGGATCAATTATAATAAGCTATATTAGCTGTAGTAATTCTGAATTAAGCTGAATTCATTAATTTATTAGTAAATTGTTATATTTTGCCAGATAAGTGTAATATAGTTCAATAGCTTGGTTTATATATTAGTTAACATAATTCTTGGTATTTCTAGAATAATATATTGTGTTTCTGGAAAGGTTATATAGCTAATATTGGGGGATCTGGGGAATTCTTTGAATTAATTTATTAACCCTTTAACTGCTATTTGTCTATTTACTTTGAGGTGTTTCTTGGATTTATTTGTATTGGTTTTGGATCTAAACTTTTGTACAGTGAAAAGTTTTTAAACATCTCACTAAACAAAAGAAGTAGCCATCTTGGGTGTGGCATCCTATATTTTACCAGTGATTTAACCCTTGGAGTAACCTATAGGTTTTACATAGGACTGCTATAGTCATATTTGTGATATATGTTGAACAAAGTTTAATATACTGTCTAGACATATATTATTAGATTGATTCTAAGTATATTCTTGGTATAATATATTATTGACTATATTAAATGTAATTTATATGTTTTATTCAGAAGGTATGCAATATTTGAAATCGGTAGATAATTAAATTTTAGCGATCTAAACCTGGGATTTTATTCCAGTTAGTTTCTCTAAATTTGGTTATTATATATGGTATAAGGAACTTGTCTGAGGACCTGGCTTAATATTAAAGTTTGTTCAGCTGACAACCTTCCATAAACCTCAATTAGCATAGTTTATACAGTTTCTGGGGCAGAGGTATTCATATAGGCTGCTGCCAAGTGTATTTTAATTAATTGTAAGGATCAATTATCCTTTTCTATGCTGCTGAGTTCAATTATTATCTAATACCTCTGAATATACCTATGTGTGGTTAACCCTTTAATTGCTGGCAGTGCTTATTGTAATAATTGTGGTTTGAGTTACTATATATGTATTGTAATTGCTGATCACTCATTGATATCATTGTTGTTTACACTTTATATATATATAGTATATTGTACTTAAATAAATTATATATATTTTTGCACAAATATGCGTAATTGATTAATTTAATCAATTCTTTACTGTGAAGTAGAGAGTCAATACCTAGTATTGTATAAAGTTCTCAAAATTATACAATATTGTGATTTATCTATTTATGTGAAGATATCCAATCTGATTGGTTCTCTTGTTTTAACCCCTTGGATACCTTCAACATAATTTGTTCAACAGTATAAAGCCCCATAAGGACCAGCGGTCCCAGGGTGCGTTGTTTTTTAAGGACCAGATAGGGAAGTTTGACATGCCACTTGTGCTGGCACATCAAACGGGGGACTGATAGCAACTGTACCAGTCTTGGAACAGTCAATTTCAGTCCCCGCTACTACTCACAGCGATCCTGCAGGAGCAATGTGAGTAAAAAATATGTGTGAGTAAAAAATAAGCTGTGGCCTGTTATCCCCAAGAGATATGTCTGGATTTTATTTGAGGGATATGTTAGTATTGGGATTAATATTTATTTAGTGCTGTTGATCCAAGAAGGAATCTGATTGCTATTTGGAGTCAAGAAGGAATTTTTCCCCATTCAAGGCAATTTGAAATTGTTGAAATAAGGAAGGGGGGGGGTTGCCTTCTTTTGGATCAACAGAGGTAAACAAGAATAGGAAAAGGGTTGAACTTGATGGACGTAAGTCTTTTTTCAAGCTAAACTACTATGTATCTATGTACCCTCTCCCTATGATAAGAATTACAGAATTAACAGATGAAATGTTTATCAATGTTTTACATATATGTTTTTTTTCTCCAAGGGATATATAGATATTTATATTGATTTAAATTGTGTTTTTAAACCATCAAATGCTAGAGACATCTCCAATGCATTGCACGATAATGTTTTAAGAGACCTCTCCTGCATTTAACAGTCCACTTAACCCCTCTGGCACTCAAAGGGTTAAAATAATGGGGCATTTCTGTTTGAAGAGTGCAGATGGTTTCCCCCCAAACTGTCCCACTTTTTGATTCATACATAGGCCCTAGACAGTCTTATTTATTTTATGTTTATGGATAAGACCTCTAATATACTAAAAAAAATGTATTGTTCATTTTAGCAAATTGGTTATTTGGGAGGTATGTTTCATTTAAAGAGATAGCATCCTTTAATATGCAACAACTGTATATTGAAGAATTTATACTGCAGCATACAAGGGTACTCCTACTGATGAGAGATTTTAACTAAAAGCATTGTACCTGAAATTTGCAGTTTTTGGATGCAGTACCTTCATTGCCTGAAACTGTATTGTGGCACTGTTGCTACAAGTGTGTATGGATAGCTGTTGTCAGTGGCAATGACCTTCCCTAGGCTGCTGTAGCAACAGCACCAACCTGGAAATTCAGGCCATGGAGGTACTGCACCTGTAGTTTCTTGAGGAATGGCATTGAGAGTATGGAATAATATAGACAGATCATTCTTGCTAAATGGCAACATGTCTATTGAGTATGTGCCATGGATCACAATGATTGTGATCCAAAATCAATGAAAAGTGAGAGTATATTAATAAGAATTCCAGAGTGCTGCATAACTCATAGTAACGTAATAAAGTAGGATGAAACAATACACGTCCATCAATCTCAACCTTTACCTCAAAACCCAGAAAAATTAGATGTTTTATTTATTAATAAACAGTATAATAATATTGTTCTCTTTTAAAAGAAATGTATCTGATATTCTCTTAAAGGAGCAGTATACTGTTTTATATAAAAACCTGTATTTTATAGAGCTTTTCCAGTTGTCAGTTGTTTTATTGGAATGTTATAACAGTTCAAATAATCAGGAAGTGAATTTACTGTGCTTTTACTTCCTGAAAGGTCTTACTGACGGCATGACTCAGCAGTTTCTATCACATTCTGTGGAGAACTGTTTGTTATTGACTTTCCTCCCAACAAAATGTTAAAGCATTAGAAATGTTCCATTAATTTTTTTATACATTTGTAGAGGGTAAAAAAAAGAATCTCTTTGCCACAAACCCCATCTCTCAAACTGCTATGGTTTGAGAGATATTCACATTCAAAGTTCCCCATTCCCTCCCTTCTCCTGACATCAGCGTCTAGCTGACAGCAGGAGATCCCTGTTCGGGGATCAGCCGGCGGCTCTGCAGAAGAGCTGAAATCCCTTTATTAGAAAATAATTACTTCATTGGAAAGGTTTACAAAGTGTGCCTGGTGCCATGAAGTCTAATAACGGGATTTCGGCTCTGCTGAAAAGCCTCATCGTCTTGGCTGACATGGATCTCCTTCTGTCAGCTTTACAGCTGACGTCAGGAGAAGGGGTGGAAAGAGGGAAGTTTGATTGTCAATATCTCTCAAACCATAGCAGTTTGAGAGATGGGGTTTGTGGCAATGAGATTCTTTTTTTACCCTCTACAAATGTATAAAATAATGACACAATGTGCTGTAACAACTATTATATCTCTCTTGTAAGTGTCATGCTGCTCCTGACTGCTCCTCCTACCTATAATCCTATTGGCGGCTGTAGGCTTTATGTACCTGGATCTTCCATCAACCCTTGCTCAATTTTAGCGCCAAAAGTCTGAGATAAACCTTTGTCGTGAGTTCCTGTGTTTGCTGATTCCGTGTACCGAACCCTGCCTGAATACCGACCAAGTCTTGTCTTCTGCCCGTGGATCTTGACCTCAGCTTTGCCTGACTACGTCTCTGTCTGCTCCTTTGTTTACTGATTCGATTCCGGCCTGACCCAGTATTCCCGGACTACACTTTCCTTTCGGAACTTTCTGCCTCGCAACGAGAGTCCCTCCAGCTGCTCTCAAGGTTGGTTCCTGTCTTCCGTTCCTTCACCTCTGGGGCTCTGACTGGTTTGGGTTGCCATCACCGGCCACTCCGGTGACTGCCCCGGCCAGTCGAGGGTGTAGGAACTCGTATTCCCCTTACCTGCTTCCAGTTTCCTGGGCCTCGAGTCCAAACTCGATTCAAGCAGAGAATAGAGGATTCGTAATCCATAAACCTCTAACCTGTCTCGAACCTTATCGATACCCCAAGACCTCGAACCTGTCTCGAACCTTATCGATACCCCAAGACCTCGAACCTGTCTCGAACCTTATCGATACCCCAAGACCTGGAACCTGTCTTGAACATTATCGATACCCCAAGACCTCGAACCTGTCTCGACCCTTATCGATACCCCAAGACCTCGAACCTGTCTCGAACCTTATCGATACCCCAAGACCTCGAACCTGTCTCGAACCTTATCGATACCCCAAGACCTCGAACCTGTCTTGAACATTATCGTTACCCCAAGACCTCGAACCTGCCTCGAACCTTGCTTGACCCTACTCAGAGACTGACAGTAAAATCGAGCCAGTAAAATGGATGCTGCTGAGGCTTCCCTCATAGCCTCCAGACAGGAACAACAGGAGCAAGTTCTGTCTACCCATGCAGCACAACTACAAACCCTCAATCATAAGCTGGATGCTATGATAGAAATGTTGCAAACATTCTCTCCGTCTACCCCTGCTCAAGCTCCACCACAGCCCCCTGGGGCCACAGGGTCTACAGGAGCCCCCTCAGGGTACAAGCCACCCAAGATACCCTTACCAGAGAGATACTCTGGCCGACCTGAACATTGTCGTGGATTCTTGAACCAGTGCCAGTTACATTTTCAGACCTTGCCTCATTCGTTTAACTCTCATTCTACTAGGGTGGCATTCATAATCTCTCTATTGACTGATAAGGCCCTCGCTTGGGCTTCCCCTCTGGTGGAGAACAGATCTTGTCTTCTTGATGACTCCAATGCATTTATCGCTGCCTTTAAGACCGTATTTGATCTACCTGGAAGACAGGCATCTGCAGAAGCCAGTATACTGGGTCTAAAAAAGGGCACTCGCACGGTGGCTGAATATGCAGTAGAGTTCAGAACACTTTCCTACGCAACCGACTGGAACAATGGAGCCTTGCGAGCCGCCTTTCGCAGGGGTCTGAGCGAACGCATCAAAGACGCTCTAGTTAATCAAGACATACCGGAGGATCTGGAGGGTCTGATATCTACCTGTTTAGAAATAGATTGTCGGCAAATCGAGCGACAGATTGAGAGAGATCGCTTCCGCCGCCATAAATCTGATTTTGTTCCTCGATTATCCTCTCCCACCGAGACATTACAGACCTCTGTTGAACCTATGGATATTGGGTCTGTGACTAAACTCCCTGAGGAGGAGAAACGCCGACGAAGAAGTCAGGGACTTTGCTTTTATTGTGGCCTCAAGGGCCATCTCCTACGCCAGTGTCCAACCCGTCCGGGAAACTTCCAAAGTTTAGGGAACCATGGAGACACCTCCCTAGGCGTAATACACAAAATCTCTCCGTCTGACACAAACCGTTTGATGGTTCCTGTTCGGTTAAGTTGGGCGGAGGGCTCAGTCTCCACTAAAGCCTTCTTGGACTCAGGTGCGGCAGGGGTCTTCCTTGATGCTGGATTCGCTTCCAGGCACTCTATACCGCTTGTCCAAAAAACCAAACCCCTGCGGGTCTCTACCGTGGGTAGGGGTCCTCTGGGAAAGGGCCTTGTTACCCATGAAACTCAATTACTACTTCTTCGGACTGGCACCCTTCATTCAGAGACAATTCACCTCGACGTTATAGAGTGCCCTTCCGTTCCAGTGATTTTGGGACTTCCTTGGCTTCGCCGTCACAATCCAGTAATTGACTGGAGCTCTGACCAGTTGATGAATTGGGGTTCTTCCTGCTACTCTAATTGCCTTTCTGAGATACCTGTACCAGGCCTTGTGGGTTGCATAACCACTCCTGAGGAATCTGTTCCTAAACCCTATAGAGACTGTCCTATTGACTTCTTACCCGGAACCGTGCCTCCTAGAGGAAAACCAATTCTTCTATCTGAACTGGGACCTAAGAATCTGAAGGTGGATGCCCTGCCTCCTCTCTTCACTACTGAACCAGAACCTCCTCCTGAACCCATAATTCCTTCTAGTCATATTGTGGCCTCTCTATCATTGTCTATAGTACAAAGGATCAAGTCCCTTCAACATCATTTTAGTGGACGTTTTCAAGGAAAACCCGCTCATCTGCTATTTGTTCCCAAGCGATTTCGTTCCTCTCTCCTGAAATGGTCACACCATTCTACTATGGCCGGTCACCCAGGCATTACAAAAAATACTGAATTTCTTCTTAGACGCTTCTGGTGGCCTTCCTTGAAACAAGATGTGAAAGCCTAAGTCAAAGCTTGCACGCTTTGCACACAAAATAAACCATCCAATCAGAGACCTGTTGGGCTTCTTCAACCTTCACCAATCCCTCAGACATTGCCCAACCTCCCGGTATCCGATGTTCCCGAAGCTGATAATAGAGTACGGAATCTCCGTCTTCAGTGGGCTTCTGTTCATCGCTCTTTGACAGCCGCTTCTTCCAGTTATAAGTCCTCGGCGGATAAGAAAAGGCAACCTGCTCCTTCGTACCAGATTGGTGACCAGGTCTGGCTCTCCACCCAACACCTTCGCTTGAAGCAGCCCTCTGGTAAATTGGGTCCCAGGTTCATTGGACCTTTTCCTATCAAGACTCAGCTCACTCCTGTCACCTATTCTCTTGATTTACCATCAACCATGAAGGTGGCCAATTCCTTTCATGTCTCCCTTCTACGTCCCTTGGTTAAGAACCGTTTCTACCAACCGGCCACTCCTCCTGCTCCTGTTCTGGTGGACGGTCATCCAGAATATGAGGTCAGCAAGATTCTGGATTCTCGGCTATCTCGGGGCCGATTACACTATTTGGTCGACTGGAAGGGCTATGGTCGTGCTGATCGTTCCTGGGTGCCAGCTACTGAGGTCCATGCTCCGGTCCTTGTACGGACCTTTCATCGCCTGCATCCTGATGCTCCAGGCCGTCCGGAGGTCGGCTGTTGAAGGGGGGGCACTGTCATGCTGCTCCTGACTGCTCCTCCTACCTATAATCCTATTGGTGGCTGTAGGCTTTATGTACCTGGATCTTCCATCAACCCTTGCTCGATTTTAGCGCCAAAAGTCTGAGATAAACCTTTGTCGTGAGTTCCTGTGTTTGCTGATTCCGTGTACCGAACCCTGCCTGAATACCGACCAAGTCTTGTCTTCTGCCCGTGGATCTTGACCTCAGCTTTGCCTGACTACGTCTCTGTCTGCTCCTTTGGTTACTGATTCGATTCCGGCCTGACCCAGTATTCCCGGACTACGCTTTCCTTTCGGAACTTTCTGCCTCGCAACGAGAGTCCCTCCAGCTGCTCTCAAGGTTGGTTCCTGTCTTCCGTTCCTTCACCTCTGGGGCTCCGACTGGTTTGGGTTGCCATCACCGGCCGCTCCGGTGACTGCCCCGGCCAGTCGAGGGTGTAGGAACTCGTATTCCCCTTACCTGCTTCCAGTTTCCTGGGCCTCGAGTCCAAACTCGATTCAAGCAGAGAATAGAGGATTCGTAGTCCATAAACCTCGAACCTGTCTCGAACCTTATCGATACCCCAAGACCTCGAACCTGTCTCGAACCTTATCGATACCCCAAGACCTCGAACCTGTCTCGAACCTTATCGATACCCCAAGACCTCGAACCTGTCTTGAACATTATCGATACCCCAAGACCTCGAACCTGTCTCGAACCTTATCGATACCCCAAGACCTCGAACCTGTCTCGAACCTTATCGATACCCCAAGACCTCGAACCTGTCTCGAACCTTATCGATACTCCAAGACCTCGAACCTGTCTTGAACATTATCGTTACCCCAAGACCTCGAACCTGCCTCGAACCTTGCTTGACCCTACTCAGAGACTGACAGTAAGCTATGCATTTCACACACAAACAGTGCCTAAATTCTTCTAGTGGTATTCATGTCTTACTGGTGCTCAAAATTGTGTACTATGCATGTTACTGACTCCCCTATCTAGCCTCTCAACTTCATCTTTTCACACGTTTTTTACCATTTTCAGTGCCACAGGGGTATGCAAAGCACATCCCTATGACACAAAAAGGGCCTGTGGTGCTAAAGTCTGAGCACATCCTCTATTCTCCCTTAGTGGTGGTACTGGTGGTGGGGGTTTCAGAGAAAATGCACTTCGGCTTCAGGGTTGTCAAGCTGCTGTTGAAGTGCAATGGAAGGCATCATTTCTACATTGCCAGCAGTTTGACTGGATGATATGATAATAGTTGAAGTCAATCCCCCTCTCCCCGTGTATCCCTAAATCTTAGTACATATGTTGATGACATTGATCTATATAAGGGTCAATTTCATTGCACATTAGCCTGAACGCAAAGGCAAAATGCGTTAGGATATGTGGGTCATACCCCATGACATGGACTAATTAATAATAAACTAGGAGCAACTTAGTTAGATGTTACAAACTATAAGTCGGTGTAGACATAGATGGGAATTCCGGATATCCCCTGGGGCTTAAGACATAGCATGTTTCTCAGTAACATCCTACTATTTTTATGCCCTATTTTTTTAAGATTATAATTTGTCGCTTTGGAGACCATACATGGTCCTTTGAATTTTTATACCCAATGCATATGTAGTGGAACTGATGCAGACAAAAGAAGGAATGATTAATATTGAGTTTTGTATATAAAGATAGCATACCATATGGCCGCTTACTTTATTAATCGAATTTGCATGAGTAACACCGTGTCTGTATAATAGGTTTGAATACATTAAGTTCTTAAAATATGCTTATTTTAATGTGGTTAAAAAAAGAGGGAATTTATATCTAGACAGTGACGTAAGTTACAGTGACACATACAATTCGTCTATTCAAAAAAGTCAATGATAGGCACTAATTAGTTTTCGTGTCCAAGCCTTTTTCTTGTAGAAAGTTCCATATTGGCCAGTAATACTTTCTAATGAAGTTGGAGTGTCCGATGCAGTTGTTTTTATAAGTTATCTTTATTCTCTTTTGTACGATTTTAACAGATACCAATAAAGCTGACTTTTAATTTCTAGCCCTTGTCGAAGGTTACAATATTATAATTAAGGGGATACGTTAGAGTGATATCATAGTGGTTCTTTTCTTTTTCTCCATTTCAATAAAGTATATTCATTGGGGTAAACACACATACATATACACTGTATAAGCATGTGTGCGTATTGCTGGAAAAGTCGCCTTTACACAGTTTGTCATCATATTTCCCTACCTCACATATACAAAGTAGGGAAATACAACAGATCACTGAAGAATATCCAAAGGTCTCCATCAATGAGACAATGATCACAGCAAAGAGGTGGAGAAGAGCAACCTGTCTGCTGTGTTGCTGATGTAGCATGATGAATTTCTGCCTAAATCACACCACCCTGTAGTTAAAACACATTTTTGTACCAAACGTGATGTGAGTATATGGCCAAAAGTTGTGAGAATCCCTTCCAATATAGTAGCTATGAATTGAAAATATAGTGTAGAAATCAGTTTCGATAATTGCATACCTGGGAAAGCGTTTAACCCTTTGAGCGCAAGAAAGGTATTCAATACATTGTGTTGCAATGCATTGGATACCTCTCTGGCACTCAAATGATTAACCTAAATATTAGGGTCTCAAGGTGAAAGGCCAGATACTCAGGGTTAGAAAGTCCAGTGCTACTAACTATCTGATTTGTAACAATAAGCTGCTTCTTTTGTCGCTACAGTGGTGCCATTTATACTAGGAATACAGAGGGAGAAGTCCTCCTATGTACATGCAGAGGAATCAATATGTTGTAACATATTAAGGCTTCCTTAACCCTCTGTGCGCCAGAGGGGTATGCAACGCATTGCTCAACAATGCGTTGCATACCCCTCTGGCACTCAAATGGTTAAGTACTGACTGGTGCACTTCCTGGTTACAAGCATGGACCTAGGCCCGTATTTATAGAAGAAAACTAGAGTTGTTACGGAGTAAACTAGCTGGACCATGGGGACACATAAAATTCATGTTAAATTAATTTGGGCTTTTAATCCCTTGAATGATAGCTAAGTCTCCAATTCATTGCAAAGAAATGCATTGGAGACTTCTAGCATTCACAGGGTTAAAAACACCTATTCAATTGCAATGGAATTTTTATTTGTCCCCTATGGTGCTGTTGGTTTACTCTGGAATAAAGCCAGTTTGTTTTTATAAATATGGGCCATATTGCCTAGAACCTACATTCTGGGGAACTTTAAAAAAAATATAAATTTTTTTGTACAAAAAATATTTTATAGGGCTTTTTCCTGAGTATGTCCACTGCTTTTATATAAAAGTTATAACTGCTCAAATTGATAATGTCTTTCCTATCACATTCTGTGGAGAACTTCAGTCAGGGAACCATAAGCTATACAGCTGGGCCTTCATGAAGTTGGGAGATGGGCCAGGGTTTAAATGGTTGGGAGTGGTATGGCCTTTGACTGAAAATGTTCTCTGAGGAAATTTGTGCACATGCATAGTACTCTTTGGCTGCAGGCTTTTCTCAGGATGCTATGTGTAACAGGCTAGTTTGCATATAAAGGGGGGGCGTTTGGGCAGAATCAGTTTCAACTGTAAAAACATACAACAAGCATAATCCCTCCCTGCCCTGTTTATCATATTATTGCTGCAATATAAATGTTGTTAATTATTTGACATTCAGGAATAAGGAAAGTAATAGCAGTCAGTTTGCAGTTATTCAGTATTGGTTTTTAATTAATATTTAAATAAACAATTCTGCGGCCTTATCGCCAACGTCGTTGGCTTTATTGTTTTCAAGAAAGTTCAAGAGGCATGAGCATAAGGGCTGCATGAGCATGACAGCAGATCCAAATAATCTTTTATACTAAGTTTAGGGTTCTATAAATGAAAAAACAACAATTTATGAGTTTGGGAAGCATATTGTTAAGTAAGAAGCATACTGCCTGTGTTGGGTGTAGCTATAGGAGGAAATGATTTAGAAGAAGTGAAGATACTTCAGTGTTCCTGAGTCTGTACTTCAGGTAACATCCACCCTCCCGCTGTAGTGACAATGTTTATGTACATGACAGAAATAAGTGATATAAGTAAGTATTGATATGAAACATATTTAATGCAGCCAGTATGTTACTTCCTTTATTTAATTTTAATTCCCACTGTAATGAAGCCACTTGTGAATAGCAAAGGGTGTATTGTTCTTGGCTTGCAGGGTCTGTATGCAATCTTTTTATTTCTTCATAGTAGAATAAGAAGATGTGCAGGGGTGGGAGTTCCTGTTATGAGGGAATGTATTGGTAGGTGGTTTAGGTTTCGATTAATATGGGGTGGGGTGGTTTAACCAATCTCAAAACCTTTCTAACCTGTTATTATATATTATCCTCCTCTTTCACTACCACAGTTGAGATATATGTCTACATCTTTCCTTTTCTTCCCTTAATTTTGACTTTTGATTCTGGTTTGCTGTTCGGGGGAGTAGCTGGAAAATGGTGATTGGCTGTGGAGGAGGTGGAGGGGTGTAGCCCCGCCTCCACAAGCAACCACCACTGCTAATCTGTTTAAGAAAATAAATAAGTTACCCATTTGCTTAGGACCTCCTCAACCAACCGTTTACAAAATGATACAAGCAGACCTTGTGGTCGGGCATCAGGACCACTATTTGGCTGAACTGGCTGGGAGATCAGTAGCTGGGGGGTCATCAGGAGGGGTCCTGATGCCTCATCACAAGGTCTGACTTGTAATACAAACAAGGTTTGCTGCACAGAAAAAGCCATTCCACACACCTGCTAATATATACACTGTGTGCACAATTATTAGGTAAGTTGTATTTTTGAGGATTAATTTGATTATTGAACAACTACAGTGCTCTCCGTTAATCCAAAAGGTCAAGAAACCTTAAACCTGAATATTTTAGAAAGTAAAAGTGAGGTTTTGGCTTTCTTAGGAGAATATCTATGTGTGCACAATTATTCGGCAACTATTAGTGTGCAGAATTATTGTGTAGCTAAATGAAAAATTATAATTTTCCCATCTTACATGTTTATTTTCATACTAAACAAACAACTCAAAATTTACAAATAAACATTTGTGACATTTCCAAAAAAAATCAGTGACCAATATAGCCACCCTTCTTTTCAATAACAGTCATAAGCCTTCCATCTTTAAGGCCTTTACTGGCTAGTCACACAGTGGAGTACTTCGATGCATGCGATGGAGCATTGTCCTGCATAAAAATCATGGTCTTCTTGAAAGATGCAGACTTTCTCCTGTACCACTGCTTGAAGAAAGTGTCTTCTAAAAACTGGCAGTAGGTTTGGGAGTTGGGTTTAAGTCCATCTTCAACCCAAAAAGGTCCAACTAGCTCATATTTGATAATAGCAGCCCGTACCAGTACCCCTCCTCCACCTTGCTGGCGTCTAAGTCAAAGTGGAGATCTGTGCCTGTTACTGATCCAGCCACGGGCCCATCCATCTGGACCGTCAAGTGTCACTCTCATCTCATCAGTCCATAAATCCTTTGAAAAATCCGTCTTCAGATATTTCTTGGCCCAGTCTTGACGTTTCAACTTATGTATCTTGTTTAGAGGTGGTTAGGTTTCAGCCGCCCTTACTGTGGCCATGTCTCTGAGCACTGTAGTATAGTGTAGTGTCCTAGTACTTCTGGACACTCCAGGTAGGTTGCAGTTCTGGAATATGCCAGCACTGGAGAATAATGGGTTCCTGGTAGCTTCATGTTTGATTCTTCTCAAATCTCTGGCAGTTAATTTGCATATTTTTTTCTCAACGCATTTCTTGAGACCCTGTTGACTATTTGCAACAAAACGTTTGATGGTTCTGTTATCACGCCCCAATATCTTTGCAATCCCTCTGAAAGACTATTTACAATTTTTGACTTTTCAGAGTCCGTTATATCTCTTTTTCTACCCATTTTGCCTGAGGAAATGAAGCTGCCTAATAATTATGCACACCTTGACATAGGGTGTTCATCTCCTTAGGCCACACCCTCTCTCATTACACAAATACACATCACCTGATATGCTTAAATCCAAAAAGCATTCAAGTTGATACAGCTTGGAGTTGGAAAATAAAAATGATGATATGGTCAAAATACTCACTTGTCTAATAATTGTGTGCACACAATGTATATATATAATAATAGTAATTATTTGTGTGTATAAAGGACAAGGCACAGTCTATTTTCTTCTCTGCACTGACCTCTTAATGACCTGAGGGAAGGGCAGTCCTTTCAGCCATGATTCCCTAGAGGAGAGGTTCCCTCCACAAGAAGTTTTTCCTTCCCTGAGTGCTGAAGGACTACTCTTGGTGAATCAAAAGGTAGGCCTAACTTATCTCATAAATATATGGTATTCTGTTTATTGTTGTAGCACTGGGAGGACCTTACCAGAAAAATGCATGTAAGATCAGTTTGACAGAGTGACAAAGGAGGGTGTTCCCCGGTTATTGGGAGAGATACTACTACTACTGCCCTTGCTAGATTATTACATGCGTTGATCCCCTCTTATCATTGTTGCCCTCACTTGGTGGCAGTAATAATATTAAAGGCCCATTGCACAGCATAGTAGTATACTCTTATTGAATGTTGGTTATGCAATTTATACTTCAGTATATGTAGTACTAGTAAGATTCTCTTAATTTATTTATAAATTGAAATAAAAGTTTGTGGCCATTTTATCCATATCTATATGTCTTTATGTTTACAGTATGTATAAATTAAACAAGGGGGGATTTTGATGGGTAAAGGGACAAATGAGGATTCTGTAAGTCATGTACAAGTTATAAGTTACACATCTCCAACTCCAATTGAATAAGTGCCTGGGCACCAGGGGAACTGTGTGTAAAAGCCCGTGTACACGGGCCAAGGTCTGTGAGATGTTAACCCTTTGAGTGCCGGAAGGGTACACAATGCATTGGAAAGCACTCAAAATGTTAAAAGGTCGGTCTCTCTGCCTACTGCCGTCACTCAAACAAAGCTCTGTAGAGACTGTCCGAACGCACAGAATGCTCCCAGCACAGAACTCCCAGCAGCATTCTGAGCATTCGAGCAGTCTCTACTGCATATGATGGCTTCTGACAAACATCATAGTGAATTATTATATAGGATATATATATATATATATATATATATATATATATATATATATATATATATATATATATATATATATATATATATACACACACACACACACACACACACATACAGTATGTAAAGAAATGCTTTTTAAACCATCTACAAAAGAGCACAGATATGTCTTTATAATAGCATAAAATTTTGAATTATAGACAATGTTTATGCCCCCTAGAGGGTCTTTTATTTACTGTGTGAATCACAAGTCGTTTTTTTCCACAGATCTACTTATGTATTATTTAGTATATAGTTGTAGATAAGGATAGCACACTTGGGGTAGGAGGGTATATTTAATCGTTCTTTTGTCACCACATTTTATCTGCCACTTCCTTTCCTCTGGTAGACAAGAGATGAATTTCTCTGTTTTTACATTATTTTGCTAATGCTGCATGGCACGATGTGATGTCAGAGGCAAAGAACTTGTGGGTTCTTGGTGCCCTTTTCACATTACATCACATTATAAGGTCACATTGTTGGAGTTTTTGACAATAAATTGAACGTTTTATTCGTCATAAAGAAGTATGAGTGATCTTTTGTACATTATATATATATTTTAACATATATTAACCCCTTGAGGACCATAGGGGTGTGCAAGAGGTTAAAGGTATAAAACAATAACAGTATTAATCTTTTATAAAGGTATAAAACCATACTACGTGAATTAGCAATGATTAGATATCCTATTTACAAAAACACACCCCAGTTTTGATAGTCTACCAGACTATCAATACAATTGTTTCACTATATATTGTGGGCACAGAACAATAGTGGGTCTTATGTAGAACGTCAAAAGTGGATTGATCTTGGGCAATTAACTGCATTATAGGTGACACATACATTTCCCATGGATTCATGTGGGCATTGGTTAGTGATGTATTTGAAACCTCTTTAGCAATCAAGGGGTAAAATCCAAATTTAAATTTATGGGACTCTTTATTTATGGTTATTTATTTTTTTGTTATCCTGTGGTTTCCCACATTGCATGTCTTTGTACTTATGGTCCGGTGAGAATTTAACTTATATATTATATAACTTATATATATATATATATCTTATATATACATATTGCATTAGTGCATTCACAGTTGTTTATTTTCTGAGGCTGCAAAGCATTTCATTCACCGCTAGCAAAAAAAAAAAAAAAAAGCAAGCCACCATCTCTTAGCAAGCCATTTTTGTGGGTTTTCATTTTTTTGCATTTTCCTATTATAAAACAAATGACACATGATTAATGACAGTCATACAGTTGCTACCATCCTTACAAAAATAAAATGCAATGTTGCTAATGTATTCTTTTGTAGCCAGGTTCTCTTTCTGAGAATTTTCAAGGGAAGAAGCCTGAATATTTTCTTCAGTGACTACCAAACACATATGGATGCTGAAGTGTAGTTACTATGGTCGTCATGGTAACAGTTACTGCTGCTTTCTGCATAACTTCCATGGTACACTGCAGATATCTTTTATCAAACGGAGATGCAATTCAGACCTCATCCATGTTTTGCTCTTCGTACTGACTGATTATATACAATTCTTCAGTCCCATTGAAGCTAGATAGGTCTCCAGCACATGCAATACACTGAAGATCTCCCAGGCATCCAAGGGGTTACAAACCTGCAATCCATATTTTACAAAAATTCTTTGTTCGATTAAAATTTTTTTTATATATATATATATATATATATATATATATATATATATATATATATAAAAAGAAGATTCTACTGTTTATGGCTAGTCAAACACCTCAGACAACAAGGAGATCACCAACTATTTGCAAGACTTTGCTAGCACACACGATGATGACCAAATTGTGTACTCAGACCTGTAAAATATTGGACAGCTGGAACAGGATTAAAGTGCCTTACAAGTTCATTAAAGGAAAAGGATCTTAAAGGAAAAGTAAAACCAGAAAATGTCATAAGGTTACAAATGTTTAATTACTATGAATTACAATCTAACATCTAAAATATATTTATTTAATACAGGAGATTTAAAACAGAGGTAGTCAATTGTCAGACATCCAGTTGTTGGAAACTACAACTTTGGTCACGCCCAACCAGCCAACAGCTGGTTGGTGATGCAACACATGCAAGCAAGTACACATACATACAAGTAGTAAGGGGGAAGGTCCCTCTATCAGATGAGATTATGTTGTAGAATGATCGGTTGATCACCCATCACAAGTACATATACATTTATATTTGAATAAGAACTATTGTGTTAGACACTCTTTTGTGCTTCTGCACCCCTTATAGTATGTCAGTTCACACTAATTGGATATCGTTTCTCTTGGGCTGGCAGTACACTTCAAGTACAGTAGGAAATTCCATGGTTTGCAAAAATATCCGTATCTCTGAAGTAGGTAAAAGTTTAAAAAGGCCTTATTTTACTATATTACCACCTTCAATATATTTGCACTCACCAGCCAAGGAGTAAAAAGACAAATGACCCCTCATTTGATGTGTGTGATTGTCTACTTCCCAAAACAGTAACTTGACTACCCTTTCCCCATATCTGTAATTTTATTACCATTTTAGTTCAGGCAAGTAATAATAGAAAATAAAATTATAGGTGTAGTTTAGTGTTCCTGGCACCCTCTACAGTATGTCAAACCATACCAACATGATATCATTTTTTCTTGATCTTGCATTAGATATTGACTTCAGCAGGAAATTCCATGGTTCTCAAGGATTTTACTATACCAGAAATGGAGGAAATGTTCTGAAGTGGAGAGAATGTTAAAAATATACCATTTTTTGGTAAGGGTAGTTGTGTGCTTCTAATGAACACTGTAGGAAATCCCCCAACTTTCAAAGATTTCAGTACCTTTGAAAAGGTATGACTGTAAAAAAAAAAATGTGTCCCTTTAGCTCCATTTTCTGGAAACAGCTGTGCACACCAGGCTAGGGGTAGAAAGGCAAATTACGTCTCATTTTACGCAGTGGGTTATCTTCTTTCTAAAATGGTATACTTTGTCTACCTTTTCATCTTGCCTGTAGTTATTACACACATTTAAGTGCAAGTAAGTCATAAAAAAGCAAGAAAACTGACATATTTTGGTCTGCTCAGTGTCATGCTCAGCTCATACCATTGTGTAACATTTTACTCAGAAGGCCTCTAGCTGCCAAACCTAATATGGTATTCCATTGCTTTCAGGGATTTCAGTATATTTGTTAGACTAAATACAATTTTTTTCTATTTGCTATAGAGCCATCTTCCGGTGATTTCATTCTAAACCAGCTTTGTGGTAGAAATGTAATTGTACTCCTCGATAGTGGGATCTGGTGTAATTTGAAAAAATATATATTTCATATAGGGCTATGTGATTTATATCTCATTATTTTGTGAATGGATTGTAGGATGGTGCAAAATGGGAAAAAAAAGAGAATTTCATTTTTTTCTTCATTCAAAAAGCTTTAAAATTTCGCCAAAGAGAAACATAAATATACATATCAGGAGCACACAACGCCTCAACATCTTACACATTTCAGACCTCCCGGGCCCTTAAGTACAGGTAAAGTCTTCAGAAACAGTTGGAGTGTTTGAACATACAAACCCCTGCCCTTCTATCTGGTGAGTAATTAGACTAGAAAAAACAGAAACAGACATACAAAATCATTATTCCCATGAATGTTACAGAGATGCCTTAAACTAAACTCTGCTAAAACAGAAAAGTGCTGTACGCCTCCCAGTACATCCAAAAACCTGTCCATCAGATGAAACAGGAGTAATGTGTACTTAATGATACAATGTCCACATTATCCAAGACCAAAAGTATTTGAAATATCCAAATATCTTTAAAGATACTTAACAAGTGTTTATAAAACATAACGCGTTGGCAGAACACAAGTTATAGAATGTAATGTATATAGAACCAGACCAGAATACACTTGAACATACAAATACAGATATATCAGATATATTCAAACATTCAGAACTAATGATAAAAAAGAAAGTTTCCTTTCCGAGTTTACCCATTGGATACCCTGGAATCTAGTTGGTGAATCCAAAAAATTTCCCTTCTACAAACTGGTGAAAAAAGCCTCCACCTTGCTGTGCTCTGGTAACCTTCTTGACGCCTTGGAAACTGAAATATATTGGATCTGCTCCAGTAAGTGTGTGGCCACTGGTGATCTATAAACTCTGTTATCAACAGAATTCAAATGCTCTCTAATTCAGTCTATTAAAGAATGAGTGGTTCTGCATATGTACTGTTTACAGCACTCTTACATGTGATGACATAAACCACCTAAGTGGTGGAACAATTAATAACATTTTTTTATTTTGTAAACTCTGGAAGTTCTACTGCTACTAACAAGCGTTTTAGAAACTAGGGTAAATGTGCAACATTGACATCTGCCCACCTATTTATAAAAAAAAACAACAAAAAAACAGTTGTGCTAAATCATGTAATTTAACTCTTATTAGACCATGTGACCATACTTGGTACCAAACTCTTCCCTAAAGTGAGGCTCCTCCTAAATCTGCAGCCTTCTTTAAGGCTATCGCTTAATATGTAATCCCATATAATATGGCAATTCAACCTCTAATTACCTTACATACTGATTTATACTGTATGTCTATTACTATTATTTGTAATTCTATTTTTTTATACAGTACTGTAAGTGTTCTTCTCTTTTCATGCTATCCATTAATTGTTTTGCTCTGTATTTACGATATAGCCAAATCCTTCTCTAGAAGGGGTATCCATAAACACACAAACAGTGTATGACATGCTTGGATTGTTCACTCAAAAATGGCAACATTTTTCATTAAACTGTAAACTGCAACAAAAGTGTAAAAATATGCTTAGCACTCCAGTGGGGTTATGCACCAAGGTGTGATAAATATGTGATAACATGGTGATAACTTCTCCATTGATGTCACTTCTCCAATTCCTGTTATTCTATGGAGCCAATGCACTAAGATTCCTTCAGCTCTGGTTCATAGGTTCCATAGAATTACATAGAAATTGGAGAAGCAATATCACTGAAGAAGTTATCTCTTCGTTATCACCTCTTCACCACTCTTCAGGGTGAGCAGGCTTACAAGTAAAGTAGTTTAAAAATACCTTATGCTAGGCCACAGGGCCATGGTTTGCTTCAACGAGAACGATTATCTCTTAACCATTGCAAAGCAATGTGTTGCATACCCCTCTGGCACTCAAATGAGTAATAACAAGTGTTTTCATAAGAATATCGATTACAAAATTGTTATGTTCATCACTTTCTGTATGCTTAGCCACAGGATAGTGGGCTATCAAAGGAAGTAATAGATATAAGTGTACACTGTGGGTACAGTAAGCTGCCTTTTATTTTCATAGCAGTACAGAATAGAAAAGGATTGGAGAAAAGGCTAAATAGACAGCTGTCTCTTATTCTCATCATATTATATTCTATCTGTTTCTACTCTCCCTCTATTTCAAACAGAATTCAGCTGATTTGTGATCGCACAGTACAGTGTCTACTGGCTGCTATGGAGACAGAACAACTTCCCGCACTGTACCTTAACTCTTTACAAATATCTTTCTCTGTTAAAACAGATATGATGGTGGGAATGTTATAGTCATTTCATTTGTATTGTTTTGGCAAGCATACGTAAAAATGATCTTCTCAAAATGTGATTTTTGTTACACTCTCATTAACTTTTTTATTTTTTTAAGAAATATGATAGAAAAAAGCATAATTTCAATCAGAGAGTAAGCTGGGGCAACGTTTCTGTTTTTTCTAAATGAAATGATGCAGGCGTGTCAAAGATGTTTCTTTTTTTGTAATTACTAATCTACCTTCCAAATATTTGATTCCTATATTAACTCAAATGGAATGTGAGTTTTTAGTGGGGATGCATTATTATGATTCTGTGTTAAAATAGGCACTGGTATTAACGCCTATTTATCAACCCTTTGAATGCCAGAGAGGTATGCAACGAGTTGGATACTCTCTGGAACTCAAAGGGTTAAACGGTATATGCAGAAAATTCTCTTATTTATTCTGCTTGCATCAAAAAGGAGAGTTTGGGGGATTGCATGGCATGTCCTAACAAGAAGCATACCGAGTACATTGGTACCAAATAAGTAGAGTTTTACCTACATGCATGGCACACAAAAAGGATTTTTCTTCTTAGTCAACTCAAAATGCACATTCCATAGATCACATTAGAAGTTCCTAACCCTGTTCTCAGGGACCCTAATAAGCCATGTCTTTATGATTTCACTGATTCTGTATAGGTTAGTTAAATTAAACAATGAGCCTCTAATTAACTCAACTCAAGCAGGGAAATCCTCAAAAATGGCCCATTTGGGGTCCCAGAAGATAAAGTTGAGAACTACTTGTTTACAAGGTAAATTTACCCTAAAACATAAAGCATATATTTCCCAAAAGGAGACAATTAAAAGAATCATAGAATTACTGAAGAGTTTTCCAACACAAAATGAGGAAGCAAGACAATTAAATTAAACATGTGGGTTTTAAGAAATCGCTGAAATTTGCATTAAAGTCACAATTTACATCTCCCACAAGCTTCAGTACCGGAAATGCACCCTATATGTACAGTTGAATGCTTGTGTATTACTTCTGCAATGACAAATTGATAACAGCACATAACATAATATGAGAGTAACACTTTCATGGAGAATGCCAAAACACACTAATTTTGGTTAAGATGGATTAATTACCCAAAAAACATACATTTCCCGAAATTAGATATCACAGAGAATATCAACATGCTTAACATATCTTATTTTACAAAATTAATTTTTATTTTTCATACAGGTACTCAAGAGTGACAATTTACAACACATCTCACACAAACTTAGGGTAGAGTGCACAAAAATGATAACATATGAATGTAATCTGCTGGGGCTCCGTATTCTTAAAAGCAATAATGACCTTTTGGTGGAGTTGATCAAAAATGTAAAGGGGCTACAAGCTGATGCAGTTCTCCATAAAGTACAGTTTACCCTATTTTAGGATGAATGCACAGATGTGTGAATGGACCTTTTTGTTTGATTGTTTTTTTACTATTATGTAGATATTTATTAATATTATACATACATTTGACTTATTTATACTATTGTTTACATATCTATATTTTATACATTTTTTTGTATTCATGGGGATCCGTGATGGGTTTAAAGGGGACCCTGATCTTTGCTCCCCATGGATTTTTATGCTGAGCTACCTCACTGGTCGCTGATCGCACTTCAATGTGGGGGCATCCCGTCCATTCCCACTATTGGGCAGGGGCTAGCATTAGGAAATCAGTAAAGGTGACCAAAGAGAGCCAGAGCACTCCTCTGCCTCTCATTTTAACCCCAAAATCTGGATTATGTGAGAGGCTTGTGTATTCCAGGCAAGTCAGATCATCACTTATATCATCAATGACTTGGCTTTAATCCATATGGCTCACCCTCAAAAACCAGAAAATTGAGTTGCAGTAAGAAGTGAGGTACACTTTGACTCCTGTTCAATCCTGTTGATTTCCTAAGAACCAGTCACACACGCGGCGGTCACTTAAGGACCACGGAGAGAATAGAGGTGCCAAAACATGCCCCAGGGGAGGCATATAAGCCAGGATTGAAGAATATCTTTGATTTGCTCTACGAATGCTAGAGACCTTTCTAGTACATTGTACTGAAAATGCTTCTATCATGTAAGGGACTGAGCACGTGTGTTCTGTGGATCATTCATCTCTGCTCAGAACATAGAATTTGACAATAGATAACCATTCGGCCCATCTAGTCTGCCAATTTTCCTACTGTAAAAACCTCAAACCTTATTTAGTCCTTCGTCTTGTCTTATGTTCGGACAGTCTTATGTCTGTCCCATTCATGCTTAAATTCTGTCACTGTATTAACTTCTACCACTTCTTCTGGTAGGCTATTCCACTTATCTACTACCCTCTCTAGACTCACCCATGGAAATAATGGTGTATAGATTTAATGTACACAGAGCAATGCATTGTAGTTGTCACCAGAATGTGTTTGCAATTATTTAAATTTGCCTTTCCGCTGAGCTAATGTACAACTGTGCCTGTTCGCAGAGCTAATGTACTACTGTGCCTTTCCGCAGAGTAATGTACTACTGTGCCTTTCCGCAGATTAATATACAACTGTGCCTTTCTGCAGAGCCAGTGTACTACTATGCCATTCCACAGAGTAATGTACTACTGTGCTTTTCCGCAAAGTAATGTACTACTGTCTTTTCGCAGAGTAATGTACTACTGTTCCTTTCCTCAGAGTAATGTACTACTGTGCCTTTCCGCAGACTAATATACTACTGTGCCTTTCTGCAGAGCCAGTGTACTACTATGCCATTCCACAGAGTAATGTACTACTGTGCCTTTCCGCAAAGTAATGTACTACTATGTCTTTTCGCAGAATAATGTACTACCTTGCCTTCCTGCGCAGCTAATGTACAACTATGCTATTCCTCTGAGTAATGTACTACTGTGCCTTTCCACAGAGTAATGTACTACTGTGCCTTTCCCAGAGTAATGTACTAATGTGCCTTTCCACAGAGCTAATGTACTACTGTGCCTTTCCTCAGAGTAATGTACTACTGTGCCCTTCCACAGAGCTAATGTACTACTGTACCATTCTGCAGAGTAATATACTACTGTGCCTTTGTGAGGAGCTAATGTACTACTATGCCTTTAAGAAGAGTAATGCACTACTGTGCCTTTCCATAGAGTAATGTACTACTATGCCTTTCAGCAGAGTGAATGTACTACTGTGCCTTTCAGCAAAGTAATGTACTACTGCGCCTTTCAGAAGAGTAATGTACCACTGTGCCTTTCTGAGGAGCTAATTGGATGTTAATATGAACTTGTCACTCTAAGATAAGTTAGGTTAAATTTGAAGAGAAGTAAAATTTGCATATATCTTGTAATATTGTACTAGCCATTTGTTTGTAATGTTTCGTTGTAGGCCAATATTACCACACACTGTGCTCTGAATGATTTTAGGCAGAGCCCACACACTGGGGGCATTTCCAACAACTGTTTGGCCAGCAACAGAACAGTGCCAGAAAACTATAAAGGTCAATTTATCCAAAACTATGTTAGAGAAAATTACTAGTACAACATATAGGCAGAAAGTACTTCGGTGACAAAAAAATAAATACGTTTAGGGTGACAGGTCCACTTTTGTCTTCCTTTGTTCTATACTTGTTGGAAAATAATTAACATTTATTTATGTACTTACATGCATTGAGCTACCATAGATTCTACTGTATAACTGTTATGTTAGCTGTTAAAGGAGCAGTACAAATTTGTTCCTGTTGAGTAAAACTAAGGTACGCCTGCTACTGGGAACCTTTTCATGTAAGTATTACAATTCTATATATTTTTCCATCAGCACCAACTGGTGCCATAAGGCATTTTTTTTAACTATTTGAGTGCCAGAGGGGTATGTTGTACACCCCTCTGGCACGCAAAGAGTTAAATAATATACTCTCCATAGTAAATTATAGGAACATGACCATCCGTTGACCACAAAAGAAAATTGCCTTTATTGCCTTGTTATAATCAGCAGGAAAAAAATTAGTTTATTTATCATTTCATTTTTTAAAAGGTTTACTTCTCCTTTAACCCTTTGAGTGCCAGAGAGGTATCAACACATAACACAGCAATGAATTGGATACCTCTCTGGCACTCATATCAAAGACTTGTGTGAGATCTAAAACAGATTCATGTGAGCAACCATGATGCAGTGAACCTTTGTAGTACCCCCTGTCATGGTCATAGCAACTTTACCAGTTTATTAAATTATACTTGCTGGTCATGTTCAGTCATCTAATGACATTATTCAGATGCCAGAACTGTATATGTAGAACACCAATTATTTTCCACAGTTTAAGAACCTCATAGCATGAAATTCAGATTTCCTGTGCTTGACAGAGATGTAGCTGTTCCAAAGTTTAACCCTTTGTGTGTCAGAGAGGTAGCCAACACATTGCAATGCAATGGGTTGGCTGCCTCTCTGGCACTCAAAGGGTTAATCAAGTTTAATTAAGACTGTGCAGGGCCATGTACACAAGATCAAAATGGAGCAAGATTGGAGGAAACAAACAGCATCATAGGAGACAAATGAATAGACGTTTTAACCCATGGAATGCTAGATAGGTCTCCCACACTCTGCAAAGGTGTGGGGGGTATAAAAGCCCCTTTAATTTGGTAATTAGGAGCATTGTCATTTGTTTCTTTGATGTCGTTGGTTTGCTCCAGAATTGTTTCACTTTTTCTTTGTTATTATGGTCCTTAATTCATTGCACAAAATACTTATTAAAGGGACAGTAATGTCCCATGAAAAATATTTAGATTTAGGTAAAGATTGAAAAAATAAATTAATTGCAACAAACCCTATCTCTCAAACCGCTATGGTTTGAGAGATATAGGGATTCAAAGTTCCCCCCTCCCTCCCCTTCTTCTGATGTCAGTCGTATGACTCGAGGAGGCTCTGCAGCAGAGCCGAAATCGCAGTACTTAAAAATAATTAATTCATTTGAACTGTTTACAAAGTGTTCCTGGTTTGCAAGCACACTTTGTAGACCTTTCTAATGAATGAGTTATTTTTAAGTACCACAATTTCTGCTCTGCTGACATCAGGAGAAGGGGAGGGAGGGCTGAACTTTGAATCCCTATATCTCTCAGACCATAGTGGTTTGAGAGATAGGGTTTGTTGCAATTAGTTTATTTTTTCAATCTCTACCTAAATCTAAATATTTTTAGGGGACATTACTGACCCTTTAAATTGTATTCAGGGTATATAAAGGGATTTCAGCAAGAGAAGAGAGCAGGTCATATGCACAAAGATATTGATACAAATATGGAGCAAGCTAACAGCACCATAGGGAACAAATACATAAAAATGCTCCAAATTCTTATTGATTTAAATGGGGGGGGGGTTCAACCAATTCTAGAGAGGTCTCTAAAGCATTACAAAGCAATGTAAGGAGTTAAAAAAAAACGTTATTTATACATGAAGCCCTAAGGAAGCCAACACAAACTACAAACAGTTAATACATTAGTAAATAAGTACTTGTGGTTTGACATTATAGTCATTATATGTCTATCAAAGTGGCCATGTTTATGTGTGGTCATCAATTTTCTGATAATGCTGACACAAATAAAAAATAATATATACATTCATTGCATTTCTACTTATAATGCAGTAGATAGAACAACTTCACCCACAACCAATACCCATAAGGCTTTTGTGGATAAATAATCATCTAGATTTGTTATTGACAGACAGCTTAGAAACATTTCCTAGCAAAGTGGTTGGCTCTGAATTGTTTATTCTCTCTCTACAAAGTGTTGTTTTTGCTGCACCTGTTTCCACATCTCCCGTTGTCATCGTAACATTTAAGAGTACGAAGATCTTTGAATAATAGCTTTCATAAGAACTGATGTCAATATTGCATTTTTTCCTATTGACTTTGAAGGCATCCTTGAAGAGATTTCTCTGTCCTTCTTTTGAGCATCATCACGAATAGCTCCGTAAGAAATTGAATAAATGACCGTTGGTTGTTGCTTTATTACCTGCGCTGTTTGCTTACAAAATATTGGTGTTTATTACATCATTCAAGCATCTACAATGAGTAGCACTGATGATGGGCAAGGGTTGTCATTATAAAATGAAATTTAAACATAGATTAAATTTTTTTTTCTTCTATAGCAAAATGAACAGTATTGTATAGGTAGTACGTTTAGATGTTAGATGTGTCTTCAACACATTGCTTTGGTCTTGCACTAGTAGGTTAAGACTGAAACACCATATTGCAGTGTTCATAGTTTTTGTTGAATAAACTGTTCCTGACAGCATCATTCAACATTATTGACTTACTTAAAATTATTCCCTTTCGTAGAAGGAGAATGCAGAGAGAGAAAAAAATATATAAATATTTGGCCCTTCCTTTGGACCCACAGAATAGGTTCTTCAGGGAACTAAGAGTGTCAGGGGAATCCTTCCCACAAACTTCCTGTTTATAGCATAACTAGTGTATCTCTAATTGTTGTACTATGAGGCCACTCATGGGGAATATACAGACGTTCATGCTAAAATACATGAGAGGGGATGCTTATGTATGTTGCACCCACCAAGTATCTGAGTACAACATTTTTGACCAACAACTGTAAATTTGCACTGCTTGTGCCCCAGCAATGAGGGAGTGTATGTGCCTTTCTGGGCATACCATTCATCGTCACCTAGTTTTAGTCCAGGTACAAACAAGGCAAAGAGGAAACAAGTTCAAATGTCTTCCTTTTCTTACCTTTGTTATAGAGGTGGCATTAGGGCTTGCATATGTTGTGGCTTGTAAATTATTATAAATCAGTGGAAGAATGTTGATGGTTATGGGCATGTATTAACCCTTTGAGGGCCTGAAGGGTATCCAATGAATTGTAAAGTCATCTGCTGTACATCCCTCTGGCACTCAACGAGTTAACATTTCCCAAGTAGCTTATATAGAGGTGTGTCATAGGCAGCTTTTGTAAAGTTAATGGAAGCACTGTACAAAGGATAGTACATTTTATTAACATGTTGTCTGAGTCTCAGGAGGACTGAACCTTTAATGCATGATGCACTATAAATTGATTTAATGACAATGAAAGCTTATTAGGGTACTAGACAGCTATTGGATGCCTCTGAATCTCTTACCAATATTATATTATTTTATGTCCTCTAGTGAGCATTCTGCCTTGGAGACTGAAGTGTTTTCTGGTGTCATTATTATTATTATTATTTTTTTATTATCTTCATTGGTTCATAACAGTCTAAATTAGGAATATTTTTATCTATCCCACAAACCCAATAATTTGGTGTTGAGAGACTCAAATTCTGAAGAGTGTTGCTCAAGATAATAAGATGCGTGGTTGATGCTACAATATTCATTCAAAAGGTGCAACTGATACGATCTCACTTATCACCTCCCAAACCCTACTTACTATCCTATCTAGCTCTTCCAACTAGACAAATGTTAGCTCCAACTCAAGGTCACCTGATATTCGCCTGTCAAACTGGGATGAGTTGTCATTTACCCATGCCATATGTTTCTCTGGTTTTCCTTACATCCTCTCAGGCTCTCACAAGCAGGTCCTCTCACCATGTGTATCAGTTTGTATCTGTATGACAATGTTTGAGATGTTTCTCTCTATTTGTACTGTGGTGAAGAATATGTATAAAGAGTGGTACAGTGTTATCCTTAGAAATTTCAGAAGACTAAAAATGATACATTTATTGGCTAACTTACTGGCTTTGGATGCAAGCTTTAAAGAGAAATAGGTCTCTTCTTCGGACATAATAAGAATGAACACAGAGACATAGTAGTCTTGAAAGCTTGAATTCAAAGACAGTCAGCCAATAAAGGTATCATTTTTATTCTACTAGTCTCAGGGAATATGTAGACACCCTATAAATAAAATGTAATAACTATTTGTTGTTATTGAGCACTGGTGGATCAGTAGTTAAGGCATATATTCCTGTGGTCATGTTCCTTTGCATTTCATATATTACTATACACTAGAGTATGTTGTTTTATAGGGAAATCTCTTTTGTGGGGAACTCAGCAGTGCTCTTTACGTTCTTCCAAATTCTTCTTAGCACTGAACTTACATCTCAGGTGCCACTAGTCAAGGTAAACTTCATGCCTTTACCTCCATTCATGACCACACACCCAATCCTCACATAACATGGCCTCCAGGTGTAAATATTGGCACAGATATAAATATATATATATATATATATATATATATATATATATATATATATATATGTATATATGTATATATATATATATATATATATATAGAGAGAGAGAGAAGCTATTTACGGCTCTTCAAAGCATTTCTTTGTGATTCAGTGGGGACCTCTCTTATATTCAGTGGGTTAATAAAGGGGTATATCAACTGGCAAATAAACTGTCTAAATTATTATACAATTATATAAACTGGAAATTACAGCAATAAATACACCAGTTCTCCTAAACCAGGAAGGGATGTCTGCTGCAGATGCATTGGGATTGCTTGGGCCAAACTCACAACTCATGACTCAGGGTATGGCCAACATGGCTAAAATCACCCCTCACAATAAGTTGCTCCTAGGCATTTCTTGGTAGATGCCATTCAATGCTTTTGAAAGGAATGGTAATTACCATGTATACTTCTCACTGCAAGATATTGTAAACTGACATCTCATTATTTTTGCTAATCCGTCTTTCAGTTTGTCATTGATACAAATAGACAGATTTGAAACACATGAGACTAGAGCATTTTCTTTTACATAATAAAATTTTTTTTACATTTTTTTAAATGATACCTTATGCATCAAGGTAAAAAGGTGCAATTCTGGAGTGACCCAACTGCAGCACAGGGAATAAACGAATGTCTGGCTGATGGGATTTTAGTGGACAGCATTCAAGGGATTATAATTCACCATTTATATGAATGGACATTTTTATTTCCCCCGATGGTGCAGCTATTTTGCTCCACAACTGCACCTCTTTTGCTTGATGAATAAGATCCATAACCTGTACAAAATATAAATAGTTCCTTTCTTACTGTACCTTGAGATTAACCTCCTCTCAGTGAAACTATCACCCATTAAACATACTTTATGAATCTTACCATGGGCCATTACCCTTTTACCATTTGTGGTAATCGCTCATGCTCAACAGCCATCAGATAGGTAAACTTAGGGCCACATGTTCAAAAGAAAAGTGAAGGCGTTCTGGAGCAAAGCATTTGCACTGCAGGGGAGAAGTAAAAAAAAAAAAAAAAATTCCACTGATTTAAATGGGGATTTTAACACCTTGAATGCTAGAGAGGTTAACAACGCATTGAGAAAACCTCTCTAGCATTCAAGGAGTTAAAATCCCCATTTAAATCAATGGGAACATGCAGTTTTCCTCTGTACTGCAATTAGTTCCCCCAGAACTCCTCACTTTTCTTTTGAACTTACGGTCAGAGAGAGTGCATTCCTACCACCCTCTATGTGCGGTATCTGTAAATTATTCAGTGCTTGAAAAGGAAGCATGACTTTCCTTTCATTGTGCAATTGAATGGAAAATTATATTTTACAGCTGAGTGCATATGCTGTTTTGAATACAAATGTATATCCATAGTTCACATGTGACATTTTTAGAGTGTTTTAATGTGTTTGTATAATTATTATTGCATTAACAAACCATACAATGCACCATCCATACATAAATACATTTTTCCTTAAGTAGTCAAACAATTCTTCAGTCTTTCAAACAACTCAGCTCCATTATACTCAAATGTTGCATTTTACTTATGAGGCACCAATATATGCAGCAAATATACAAAGTTGTTTGCTTTTAGCTCTACGTGGGTCAAGAGGTGTGCAGTTTGGGAATGTGCAGACATTTTGTGGAGTGCGATTCCTCTATGCTTAGGTGCAACCTATATACAAATTGGTCTTAGAGGGCTTCAGTCTTCCTTTTCAGTTCACCTGCTACAGGAATGGCATCAAGGAATTGTTCACTTATACGGCGAGTGCTGGAAGAATTGTGCTTCAAATTGTGCTAAGCAGTTTGTACACAGGCACAAGTTTATCAAAAGTATATATAAAAATACAGGTCATGCACTCTTGCCTCGTTTTGTAGATTTCCCTCAATGTGTACAGATTGTGTCATTGACAGTAATCAAGTTAATAGAATTTACAGAAAACTCGGTTTGGTGTGGGTGAGGGAAGGCATATATTGAATAGCTTGAGGCAGGATCCTAAGCTACTCCGGTGTGTCAGTGATAATGATTTGTGCATTACTTATCCTACATGTGCTCAGTCAGGGATATCCATACAATCAAGCCTGCATGTGGTCAATAAGGACATCCATTAATGCTGAACCATCCTTTAGGAATAACTGATTTTAGTGTGTTCAACAGAAAGATTTACTTAGGTTGGATTCCTTCCTACAACACTCTAGTCTGTCTATTTATCTATCTGCTCTGCAGTTGCCTGTATTTAACATTTGAGTGCCAGAAGGTTATGAAGCTTATCGCTTGGCAATGTGTTGTATACCCTGCTAGCACTCTAAGGGTTAATGAACTCCACTTTAGTCTGTCCTTGGTTTATACCTCTTTACATCAGACAACAGGCTTGAAAAGTCTGAATGAAAAATGCTATAGAGAAAAGTCACACACAGTTCTTTACAACACTGTGTGAGGATCAGATTGTAAAATGAAAAGTACCAGCGCATAAATAAATATATGATATAGCGTATTTCAGTATGGATCAAGTTAAGTCATCCTGCTAACAAATGAACAAAAGTATTTGTACAGGTATAGCTGTCAAGTATGAACCCATGTTCTTTAATTTATGAACATTTAAGAAACACACACAGCAATGTTAATGATGTTTAGCCGAAATGTTAAGAATATTATAATTTTCCTAGCATTTTAAGTGTTATTTTTTGTCATAAACATTAACTATAAATGTATTAGTTCATGTTGTTTAGATATATTTCCCTACAGCTGTAGAGTTTTTTTTTTATATAATCATTTATAGCTTAATAAACAGGGACACTTATTTAAATACATTTCACACTATGAAAACATAACCATGGATGACAGAGCAATTTGGGGTAGGAATTTTGGTTTTGTTATAGTCTGTAAACTCATTTTGGGTACCTATTCAAGGGAAGGAATTGATGCATGTGGCCAGGATGTCTGCTGAATAGGTGTAAGTCACCTACATGGAATATCCAAACCTATATTGACTCTTTGGGACATATGTAAAAAGAAGCATGTGAACAATCCTGGAGCATACCAACAGCAATATAGGAGGAAATAAAATATTTCCCAAATTCCTATTGATTTCATTGTGAATGTCACATCTTTACTGCTAGAAATTTCTACATCTTATGAAGCAATGTGTTTGAGACCTCTTTAATAATCATGGGGTTAAAAGTCCCATTTAAATCATTGAGAATTTTTATCTTGCCCTATATTGAAGTTGATTTGTTCCATAATTGCTACAGTGACAATTTATTTCTGCATAAGACTCTGGATCTAAAGCATCAGACCAATGTATAGTATCCAAAGAAAACATAATACAGGGTCATATTTCTCAGATGGACTCATAGGACTAATATCAGTCATTTTTTAATGACAGTGCAAAACTCATCAGGTGCTCCCTGACCACCAGACAAGGTCCTACTGTAGCTTAATTAGTACATATAACATTTGCTTCCCACAGGCACACTCAGCTTGCCATCAAGTCACAACACAAGCTGTGATTAGCTTGTTGTTCGTAGTTAAACAGGGGACAAAGCAATTAATTTACATGGATACAAGAAAAGAAGTTTGTCCAAATTAAAAGCAGCTAATGTTTCACCAGTATTGATTTATAAATAACAATGAGAAACAAAGCCAAATGACCTAATGTCCAAATATGAAACCCACTGTAGGAATTTATAAAACACTAGAATGTTATGCTAAACTAGGTATAGTTGCACTGCTCATCATATATATTTGCTCCAGTGCATATGTTTTAGGGCTGGGGTGCTCAGCAGGTAGATAGGTTACTACCAGTAGTAGATCACTAAATGGACACTGGTTTACCATACTGAATCCCTATAGTGCAGCTGGCTTGTGCTAGAATGCCTTCACACTTGTTTTTATATACATGCCCAAGCAGATGCATTATCCATAGTTTAGAAAACTAAAATGCAATTAAAAAGTATTCTATGAAGTGGAGTGGGTTGGGAAAATATGAACAAATTCAATGTTGAATATTTTAATTAAGCAAGAAGTGGGTAAGTAATAAGTCATATGGAACTGGTTTTATCTCACAGATTGCTTTTGAAGTCTAAAGGGACATTGTAAGATATCACTTACAATGAAATCCAATCTTTATATTACAGGAACAGTAATATCTATTTATAAATTTACTGACGAGGGTATGCATATGACCCTCACTACTGCTATTACAGGTCCACAAGCCCAGGCAGGACTGGATTTACAGCCCGTGTGCACCTAGGCAAGGCACCCCAGGCTCCCTTGGCTCCATCCATGGCCACGCCCATGTCCCTCACATGGCCCCACCCCCATTCCCTCTCTCATTGCCTAGCACAGAAAATACCCTTGGTTCCTATAGACATCTACAAGAGCTCTCTAGAATCTAGGGCATGGGCGTCCAGAGGGAACAATTACCCCTCCATATAAAGAAAGGAGCTGGATGGACTGGCCTGGGGGTCATATTATGGCTTTGCCCTCCCCCAGAAAAATTTCTACGGACACCCCTGATCTAAGGGGCTAAATAAAAGCTTGTAAGGGGGTATAAAACTGGTGCAGAAATATTGAGATTGCTATGACCACACTCACAATGCATAGATCAGGAAAAGGGTACAACAAAGTAAATCAGTGTTTGGATATCCCAGTGAGCAAAGATGCATCAGTAATCTGAAAGTATAAGCTGCATCACACCAGCTAGGCACTGCCAAAAAAACAGGTTGTCCCTCAAAACTAAGCAGTCAAATAAGAAGGAGACTTCTGAGAGAAGCCGCAGGCCTACAATCACTTTGAAAGAGCTACAGAGTACAGTGCCTGTTAATAATGGTGCACCAGTCAACCTATCAAGAAATCTGCATAAAAATGGCCTGTATGGAAAGGTGGAAAGAAAAAAGCAGTTATACAAAAAGTACCATCTGAAAGCATGTCTAAACCCAGAAAGCATGAGAGTGCCCCAGCGGCTATGTGGTTAAAGGTTTTGTGGTCAGATGAGACCAAAATAGAGTTTTTTGGAGTAAACTCATTCAGCTATGTGTGGTGCAAACCTAACACTGGCCATGCCTCAGGACGCACCATCTCTACAGTAAAGTATGGTGATGACAGCATCATGAGGTGGGGATGCTTCTCATCAGCAAAGGCTGGACAATCATCTTGTTAAAATAGAAGGAAGAATGGATGGAGCAAAATACAGGGAAATACTGCACGAGAACAAGCTTGATGGGAAATTCACCTTTCAGCAGGAAAATGACCACAAGCATAGGGCCAAAGTAACAATGGAATGGCTCAAGAACATAAAGGTGAATGCCCCACAGTGGTTTCAGTCAAAGTCCTTATCTCAATCCAACTGCAGTACACATGTATCATTCAACCAACTAGAACAAGTGGAGAATAGAAGAATAGGTCAAAATCACTACGACACGGTGTGCAAAGCTGGCACATACTTAGCCCCAAGGTCTTAAAGCTGTTATGGCAGACAAAATTGGCTCTACCAAATACTGATGTGTGGGGATTGAATACTTATGCAAGCAACATTACATTTTTATTTGTATTAAAAATAATTCCTAAGATAAGAACAATGTCACCTTAAAATAATTGATTTTGAGTTTTAAAAGAAAAAAATATCATACAGAATAAAATTACAGGGGTCTGAAAATTTTTGCAAGGCACTGTTTTAATATATATATATATATATATATGCACACACACACATCTATATATATAAAAGAATAAGCCTTATTGCATAATTTATGGTACCTCACACACAGAACATAATTTATGTCTCCTCAGAAAACAAACACACATTGAACAGAATGCCTCATTACATAATTTATGTCTCATTAGGAGACACAACTCCTATTGGATGATTCACTGGGTACTTTACTGCTCCCATTGGGTGATTCATTGGGGGCATGTTTATCATACAGGGAGGTGGCCCGCCCCCTCCAGCCCGCCCACCACTATCCAACTGACAAAAACTATATAGCTGCCACTCGCTCCTGAAGTAGGATCATGACCCCACAAACACACTGTTTCACCTCCCACATATAATTGTAACCCTTCATACACGCTGTTTCAGTACGAGGGTGTAAGGTTTCCATAAAATACAAACTCAGGGATAGACTTAATAGCAATTCTTTTATTTAATTATTTTCATCTCTTCAGTCAATCTCTCTAACTGTTTTCAACTGTCACTTCTCCACTTCCTGCTTCCTGATTCCCATCCTTTCTCCTTAAAGGGAGAGAGATGCTTTGCTGTATGTTACAGTGGGCAAGCCTCAAACACCACTTTCTATTTGTTACCTCAGCATATTGCTATGCTGCCTCAACTGAAGAGCCACCGTGTATTATATTGCTATGTTACCATAACTTAAGTAAGGAGGAGTTACTGCTCCCATTGGGTGATTCAATAGGGGAGTGATTTCAATCATGCAGGGAGTTGGCATGCCCCCACTATCCAGCCCGCCCACCACTTTCCAAGTAACTGAAAAAACAAAATGGCTGCCACTCGCTCCTACACCACAGACACAAACACATCAGACAAAAAACACACACACACTCACACAGACATTCTCACACTCTCACTCACACTCAATCATATACAATCATACACACTCACAATAATTCACACACTCACTCACACACACACACACACACTCAATCACACACACACACACTCTCCCTCACACACTCAATCACACACACTCACGCTCTCTCACTTACACTCTCTCATTCACACTCTCTCATCCATACTCACACACACACACTCTCTCACTCACACTCTCTCAATCACTCTCATACAACCTCTCACTCACACACTCTCACTCAATCACACACACTCACTAACACACTCATGCAATCACTCACATGCACTCACTCACACACACTCACTCACACTCACACCCCGGGAGCCAGCACGATCCACCTTCCACCATAGTATGTGCAATTACCACATGCATTTCAACTATATGAATGAATGCCACAGTGGAGGCATAAGTACAAACACAAACTCATTACAATGACACATAAGTCACCCCCTTATGACTCACTTCTTTGTGTGTGGGTCTCTGTGTGTGCCTGTGTGTTTCTCACTGTGTGTGTTGCATGTCTGTATCACACTCTATGTGTCTGCATGTTGTGCATTGCATGTATGTGTGTATGACTGTGTCGCTCTTTATGCATCTCAGTGCATGCGTGTGTTACTCTGTGTGTGTGCATTAATTCCCTATATATCCTGATGGGCAGTGCCATCCCACATTGCTAGTATATATATATATATATATATATATATATATATATATATATATATATTCATACACACATATATAGATATGTATTACCCCTCTCCACTGTATGTGAAGTGAGGGTGTGCATTGTACAAGAGAAATAATTTTATATTTTATAATTTTCCCTTCCTCCCTCCCTCCTTGCTTACCCATCACTGCATAGCTATGCGCATTGGATCTATGGTATTGCCCTGAGAGGACCTTGCAGTCCTCGCAAGACACTACTATTGGCTGGGCAAAAGAGGTCCTAACAGGGCCATGTTGGAAGCGGGAGACGGATGGTGAAGTTTGGTCTTCCATACAGGAGAGGCGGGGAGTGAGGGAGGAAGGGAAAATGTGACTTTTTTGTGTATGTGACAGCATATTATAAATAGGCACACTTGTTTTCCCCTAAATTCTTGGGTATAATATACAACTGCGTATTACACCTGAGATTTTATGGTATGTGTCTGTGTCTGTGTGTGTGTGTGTGTATGTGTTATTCAGAAATCCTATATAATAAAAGGCCAGAAAGTTTGTCACGATGCAGTAATGCGCAGTAGAGACTGCCCGCGTTCGGCCAGTCTCTACTGTGCATGTTTGCAGCGCGACAGTGAGGCGGCACAATCGTGTAGAGCAGTGAGGTAACGGCAGTATGCAGAGTAGGTCTGGGTAATGTTAACCCTTTGGGTGCCAGAGGGGTACGCAATGCATTGCTTTGCAGTGTGCTGCATACCCCTCTGGCACTCAAAGGTTTAAGAGGCTGCTCCTGCTCTGCGTTCTGCCATTACCTCACTGCTCCACGGACCGTGTACACAGGCTTTTATACTAGTGTATATATATATATATATATATATATATAGCAAACTAGGGCTATTCTGGGCAAACCAGTTGACACGTGGGGTCACATACATTTTCCCATTGATTTAAATGAGGTTTTTAACCCTCTGAATGTTAGTGAGCTCTCCAACTCATTGCTAATCAATGTGTTGGATACTTCTCTAACAGTCAAGGAGTTAAAACCCCCCCATTTAAGCCAATGAAAATGTTCAGAATATTTGTATGACTCCTATGGGGCAGTTTGTGTGATCCAGAATAGCTCCAATGCATAATGGCTAATATTTTTAAAGTAATAATCTGAAAGTACTCATTATTCAGGTTCTGCATTCTGTTATCATTCAAAGAAGGCATAACCTTTTGAGTGCAAAGGTGGTGTACAGTTCATTGTAAAGAAATGCATTATGCACCCCTTCTTGCACTCAGTTAATAATCTCACTAGTAATTACAAACAGTGATCTAGGATCTACTTACATGCTTAGAAACACCATGCAGTAGTTAATATTTCTCCACATTCCCCATTTTGATTAAAATTATTTTTAATGTCTGCATGGGCTGTCCTACATACTGTGCTCCATAAGTACAGTAGACTACAAATGTAGAAGTACAGTTAAGGCAAGACTGGATCCTAAAAATCCCAATCTGCTTGGTTATACTACTTGATATGTGGGACAGATTAAACATCTATATTCCTTTGAGTGCCAGAGGGGTACTCAGTGTCCTGCTTTGTAATACATTGTATACCCCTCTGGCACTCAAAGGATTAAATCCCACATTTATAAACCACCAAGGATAGTGTAGGTGATAAAAAATATTAATAAATAAATGTGGTACAGTTGTCGTGTGACTATGATTTGATGAATTGTATGTGTTTCAAGCCTCATTTTGATTTCAAACTTCAATCTTGTTCCAATTTGATTGGTCATGTAAATGACATAAGAGACTGGACTGACCTGGACTGCCCACTTAGGGCTTACATGTGGAATGTAAAAACATTGGTGCTTGTTGGTGCTATAATGTCCTATGATTTTATCTATTCTAAAAAAGATGGTGTAGATTACACGTATATATAATGTACACCATACATGAGTTGCGGCCCCTCCCACATATTGCATCAATCTTAGTATATGAATGATTATTGGCTAACTTAGTAACTCTAGGATGCAAGCTTTTGAGACACTGTAGGTCTCTTCTTCAGGCATATTTAGAATGAAGACTGAATATAAAATACATGTTTGGTTATACACTCATGCAAATTGTTTTTTATTTTGGTGAATTCCTTATCACTATTGTCTTGTGTAAATCATTTCCTAGGCTCCAGTAGTGGCATTTTAAAAACAATCTGCATGAGTGCATAACATATCATATATATGTTTTATTCATCCCTCATTCTAAAAATTCCTGAGGAAGAGACCTAAGTTTTCTTGAAAGCTTGCATCCTAGAACTAAGTTAGCCAATAAGGTATCACTTTTACTCTATAGTCTCCTGCTTTTTCTATGGCTAACACAGTATGGCACCACCTTTTATCTTTAGTATATAATGTAATTTTTACATGGGCTGATTTATTTAAGTCATTCCACACTCCTTTGGGAATTCAAGAAACAGTTATGTTTAGATGAGAGAGAAAAATATTGCACACATTTTAATTAATTCATGAAATACTGATTAATATTCATCATCCATGAAACTGTGTGGAAGTGCGTGGTGATATAGCTAAATATATTCTTCGACAAAACAAATGGAGGTTTCTATAGTTACATCAATCAAATGCTCAAATGTGAAGCTTTGGAAAGTGTTTGTGTCTCTTTCTGCAGCTTGAATATTAATAAGGTCTTCGTGGTTTGATTTAGAATTAAAAGTCTCTAATGAAATCACTTAAAGATTTCTAAAATACTAAGAGGTTAAATCAGTTGGCAATTACACTGCAAACCGCAGAACACTTAACAGTGCCACAAGAGTACCTTAGGTGCATTACCTAAGGCAAAATCATTCATTGATTTTTAATACGTATGATTAGTTATTATGCATATGGGTATTAGAACTTTGGGGTCAGGGAAAGGATCTTGTCCTTTATTTAATGAAAGGCAAAGAGCTTGATATACTAAGGATAGCTGGCAGGGGAGGGCTGGCAACTTGTGGCCCCGGGTGCAAATACTTTTAAGTGGCCCATTTCTATTATCGTTCGAGCCCACCATCCCAGCCCACCCCCTTTTGTTAATTTTAAAATTGGCATTAATGTTGTGACGTGAGTCAAGTGATACCATATAGCTTATAGTTGAAATGGGGCTGCACTAGTGCACTACTACAAAGCTTACAATTTAAGTAAAGCTTACCTAGTGATACCATAGAGGTTACAAGGGAAACGGTTTATGCTACTAGTTTAGCCCCATTTGGATTGCACCTCTCTAAGCTCTGTGGTATCACTAGTGTATCTCCATTTACAGAAGCAATTTGGAGATTTGGTGAGGTGCAGTGGCCTACCAGCTCAGACAATTGCCCCCCAGGCCAGCCCTCCCCTGTTTATTAAATCGATGTTCAAGAAGAATACAAAGATACAGGTGCTTCGAAGGATACTATGCATTATATAAAAGTAAACTGGACAATCCAACATAAGTTCATTTTATAACATTACTATCCCCTTTAAACCCTTGGATGCTAGACACATCTATAATGCATTGCGAAGCAATGAATTGGTGATGCTTCTAGTATTCAAGGGGATAACCAAATCACAAGTGATGCCACTGTGGAGTTCTTTCCTTCGCATACAAACTGTAGAACATGGACTTGAGAGTTAGCACATTACACACGTCTAGCGCACTGGAGACATTCACCAAAATGTGCTTCTATTTTACTTTAATCTTTGAGTGCCAGAGGGGTATACAATACATTGTGAGGGTATCCAATGCATGCTCCTCTGGCACTTGAAGGGTTAACTTTAGCTTTTCAGATTTGGGAATCTTTTCTCTGATATTGCTAAATAGATTCACAAATACATATGGAAGCCTTACACCCCATGTATACTAACCCCCTTTTTACTTGGCCCTTGGGTATAACAGCAAGTGGGGGTAGGGGTGTAGTCTTTAAAAAACACATGAAAATACCAACTCAACTAGGATGCAGAATTCAATCTAAACTATTCTTCAGGGAAAATAATAGCACAAGAGGGCTTTATTGATTTTCATTGTACATTTTCTGTTTATTTATTCGTTTGTCTCTATATTTACTGGATGTTTCTTAACACATGTTCCTTGGCCAGATGATTTACGTTTTGCCGACAGAAGGGGCAACTGTTGTTCTCCAGCAACCACCGGATGTTTCTTGAGACATGTTCCTTGGCCAGATGATTAATTTACGTTTTGCCGACAGTAGGGGCAAGTGTTCCTCTCCTGCAACCACTGTGACACACACAGCTCATGGAAGTGGTGGCCGCAGTTAAGATACATCACTTCCTCCCAGAACTCATAGTCTGCCAGGCAAATTGAACACTCCTTTAATGTCTCCTTTTCCTCCTCTCCCACAGTAACAGTTCTGTGTCTGTTGACTCTCACTTGGGTTCTTGCATGTGAATTCCGTAAGAAGTTCTGGATAAATCCTTGTCTGATTGGTCTGTCAGCTCTGCTGATTGGCTCTGCTATCACATACTCAGCTCGACTGAAAAGTCCACGTATCCAGCGTAGGACACCCGCCATGGGGCTGACACTACTTCTCAACTAGTAACACAAGCTCTATAAATGTTTTTCCTAATGCAGGGATAACCTCTGTATAGCAAGACAGGTACAAGCCTAGCAAAAGATCAGGAAAATCTGAAGAAGTTCTCAGAGTCTGGCCTTTTGATAGCCCATCTTCCACTGTAAGCTGTCATTGTGACATCACAATAGGTGCACCACCTACCATATTGTTTGAATGAAACAGGCCAGTTGTGAGATTTCTATGTATATCATCTTTCATATGTTTATTATAACAAAGCTGTCAGGGTTCAGACAAAACTCCCCTTAGGTTTTTAGCAACCAGCAGGGCTTAACTCTTTGCGTGCCAGAGAGGTATGCAACACATTGCTTTGCAATGCATTGTGTACCTCTCTGGCACTCAAAGGGTTAAAGAAACAATAACATCTTAAAATGATCTCTGTTTATACGTACATATGAATGGCCATATTTTCAAACGTAAATGGAGCAAACCAAGTGCACCATAGGGCACAATTAAAAGTTCCCCAAATTATCATGGATTTAAATTGGGCTTTTAAGCCCATGAATGCTAGAGAGGTCTCTGATGCACTGCAATACAATAAGTTGGTGACCTCTCTAGCATTTAAAGGGTTAAAACACCATTTAAATAACTGGGAATTGTTTGTTCTCCCTGATAATGCAGTTAGTTTGCCCCAAAATACCATCACTGAAAATATGTCCCTAAGATACTAACATTTCACATTGTTCCCCATTATCATTGCCAACCACTGACGGCCGGTACTAGCTCATTTCTATAAAATAACAAAAAGAAAAGCTAAATATCTTCTAAACTATTGTTTGAATTAAAATAATGGCAAACATAAACATATTTGATCATAAAAGTTCTTTCAAAATTGCCTATTTGTTACAAAGTGATAATTCTACTTTAAATAACCTGTAATTCATCTGTTAAAAATGTACTATTATATTTACTGAGGTCTGAAAAATATTCTTGCAAATCTTTATGGGGACAGCCTTTCCTTCATTTTCCAAGTCTCCCTGACTCCCATTATAATAGCAGTATTGATAGGTACCTCAATCTGACTCCTAGGTGCTGCCTGGCATAAAATACAGCCCTGTCTGCAGGCGTTAAAAGAGAACTTTCACCTCCTAATCATAACTTCCAAACTATTTCACTATATCCAGAAAATCCAAATGGCATTTAGAAATGTTGCCTTGTGCCTTTGTTCATGAGATAACATGTTCAGTCAGTCCTGGATGTCATGTGCATGTAAATAGATATGACAGGTCCTAGCTGGACTACAGGACATCAAACTGCTCACTGCACTTGGTAATATATTGATATGCATACCCCTTTGGTCCTACCTCAAAGAAAACTCATTAATAAATTGCAGTGTTTAGGTCTGAATGTAAAAGTAGTTGAAGGGATAAGACAATGGCTGAGAGACAGGAGACAGAGGGTTGTAGTCAATGGAGAATATTCGGATGAAAGGAGTGTTACTAGTGGGGTACCTCAGGGATCTGTACTGGGGCCCATTCTTTTTATTATTTTTTAGTGATATTGCAAAAGGTCTTCAAGGTAAGGTATGCCTTTTTTGCAGATAATACAAAAGATGAGATTTGCATACAAAAGGGGTGGAGCTTAATCACGGGTGCGGGCAGAGCGTACAAAATGGAAAAGAAAAGTATACTGAATAAGCTGGGAAAGGAAGAGAAGTGGGCAGAGGTGGGAGCAGGGCCGGTGCAAGGATTTTTGTATACACAGGCAAAGGTGCATTTTGATGTCCCCCCTCCAACCCGGACACAATCCCCTGCCCCCGCCCACATATTCACCTCCACACTCTCCCCACCTCCACATTGCCCACACTGTCCACCTCCACATTGCCCCTTCCACAATGCCCCTTCATCTCCACAATGCCCCTTCCACAATGTTCCCTTCATCTCCATAATGCCCCTTCATCTCTACATTGCCCCTTCATCTTCACAATGACCCTTCCATAATGCTCCCTTAATCTCCACAATGCCCTTTCCACAATGCCCCCTTCATCTCCACATTGCCCCTTCCACAATGTCCTTTCATCTCCAGATTGCCCCTTCAACGCCACAATGCCCCTTCATCTCCACAATGCCCCTTCCACAATGCCCCCTTCATCTCTGCAATGCCCCTTCCACAATGCTCCCTTCATCTCCACATTGCCCCTTCCATAATGCCCCTTCATCTCCACATTGCCCCTTCATCTCCACATTGCCCCTTCCACAATGCCCCCTTCATCTCCACAATGCCCCCTTCATCTCCACATGCCCCTTGATCCCCTACCTTGAGTCCCTGGTAGTCTAGCGGCATGCCATAAGAGAGATCTGTGCCTCCTTTGGCATAGAGCTGAAGCTCCTGGGCGCTGTAGTACAGAGCCTGGGTCGCTCTGCGTTGTGAGTGTCACATAGACGCCGCGAGGGAGCACTTGGTAGTGTAAATCAGTGCTTCCTCGCGGCAGATATATATCTTTTAAAAAAAAATTTAAAATTACAAGCGTCCTACTTTTCGTCGCCCCTCCGTTGCGGCACCCTAAGGCGGCTGCCTGTCCTGCCTTATGGTAGCGCCGGCCCTGAGTGGGAGGAACACAATGGAAGGAGCGGATGTGGGCAGAGTTTCATTGGAAATTCCCCAGAAACTGAGGCCTCTGCCCACGGAGACCCGGTAATTAGAAACTAAACCGGAGTCTCCGGGGCAAATCTGAATAGTTCCCAGCTATGGTTATTTGTGATATGTTACTGTTTGCCGTAACCCAGAGGTTCTCCATTGAGTCCTCAATTAGCCTCTAACTTGCTATAACTTAGGGATCTCACTACTTGAATACACACAACATAGACCAGAAGGCCATCTTGTGTTTGTTGGGTAATACATTTAATTAGAATGAACATTATTAACTCTTTAATGTGTTTCACAACTTTCTGGTCCTTAAAGTTGAGAAAGAAGTGGCAGTGCACTACATGTCCTAATGGATTACAACACAAAGAACTGCAGGAAGGATACTACTGTTATTTAAATTTAATAGGTCCAAATTATTTTTTTAAATATATTTCCCTTTAACAGCCTGGACAGCATTGAAATTTCCAGTGCACTGCTTTGGGAGACAAGGCGGCATTTAATATTGATGCATTACAAGGCATACAGCTTTAAAGCAACAGAAATGTTCTAATATAAATACACACTGCATTGTTCAATTTACTTTTATATAATACATAGTATCCTTCTTAGGGCCTGTACCTTTGACTTCTTCTTGAAAATATATTTAACCCCTTAAGTACCAGCGGTCCAGGGAAGATACCTTCTCTTAAGGACCGCTTTGATCCTTGCTGACGCACCGGTACACGTGACCTGCTGCGCGTACCGGCGTGCCGCTTTGAGGCCTAAGAGAGATCGCTCCGATCTTGGAGCGATCAATTCTAGGCCCCGTTTTTACTTACAACGCTCCCGGTAGAGCACTGTAAGTAAAAAGTACGTGACGTGCTATGACCGTCACTGGTCCTTAAGGGTATAAGGACCGTGACGGTCATACCACGTCACGTAGTCCTTAAGGGGTTAAAAGTTTCCCCCTCTTGCCCCTTTCCATTATGTTAGTCATAAAATCTCTCAGATCTGAGAGCCAGTCCGGACGGATCAGAACGAGGGACAATATTGCATCTGTATAAGCAAAGCCCTGCTACCCTTTGTCGAGGAGAGCAGGGTTTCCCTTATACTGACAGACACAATACTGTCCCTCATTGGTCGATCCATCTGGTCAAGCTGTCGGCTTTCGGACCTAAGGGAACTATGACTGATGTAATGGACAGGGGTGGGAGGGGGAACTATTAACAGGGGAGGGCTGGTAACTTGTGACCCAGGGGCAAATAAATTCAAGTGGCCCATTTCTATTATTGTTTGAGCCCACTGTCCCAGCCCACCCCCTTTTGTTAATTTTAAAATTGGCATTAATGTTGTGACGTAAGTCAAGTGATACCACATAGCTTACAGCTGAAATTGGGCTACACTAGTGCGCTACTACAAAGCTTACAATTTAAGTAAAGCTTACATAGTGATACTATAGAGCTTACAAGGGAAATGGTTTATGCTACTAGTTTAGCTCCATTTGAATTTCACTTCAGTGGTATCATTTATGTAGCTCCATTTCAATTGCAAGCTCTGTTGCATCACTACAGAAGCAATTGGGAGATTTAGTGAGGTGTATTGGTTTACCAGCTTAGACACATGACCAGCCCAGGGGGCAATTGCCCCCCCCTGCCCCCCAGGCCAGCCCTCCCCTGATAGCTGGGAAAGACTATGGTGAGCTAAAGGTGTGATAAAAGTGAGATCATCTCTCCAGTGAGATAAACTCTCTCTGCAGCCCATGCACCAAGACACAAATGATAAATAAACTGTGTTTCTTGGAAAAAATTATACGCAGTGGCGTAACAATAGGGGTTGCAGGGGTTGCACCTGCGACCGGGCCCGTCACTCCAAGGGGCCTGGCTGCCCCCTGCGAACCCATCGCCACTCGCCCACAGCCCTGCCTGCAGCAGCTCAGGTAATCTCCCGGCGCTCTAGTAATGCAGAACGATGGGAGATGACATCATCTCCCAGCGCTCTGCATAACTGAGAACCACGCGAGAGATGGAGGTAAGAGATTCACGTGGGGCAACGTGAAGATTGGGGGGGGGGCCCGGGCCAGGCGGCAATTTCTGCACCAGGGCCCGGTGGCTGCTAGTTACGCCACTGATTATACGTATATTAAGGCTTTTCCTTTTGAGTAAAAGGTTCCCCCCACTGCTGAGAGATGCATGTTTGAAGAGTTATTACAGTTAAACTCTTATTTATATTAAAAGTGCCTTCTAGTGGTCCAATTCCAATGAGTTATTCTGTTGCATTATTTGGGAGAGATGAATAACTGGTAAACATATCTCCATTCAATGTGATAGAAACTATCGAGTCATGCTGTCAGTTTGAACCTTCAGGAATTAACCACACTGTAATTCACATCCTGACAATATGAACTATTATAACATTTGAACAAAACAACTGATAGTAGCAAGAGTCCCCTTGTTTTACTCAGCAGGAAAAGCTTTAAGTTAGGGAGATCTCAGTGCCTAGACTTCATAGAATAACAGATGAACATAAGTTTTTCATGCTGGGTAGTTATCTCCTGTTTAGTCATTCTGAGCAAACCCACTGCACCATAGGGCCTAAATACAAATTTCCATTGAGTAAAGAGCTATTAACCCCTTGAATGCTAGAAAAGTCTCAGACACATTGCAAAACAATGCAGTAAAGATATCTGTAGCATTTAAGGGGCTAAACTCCCCATTTAAATGAAGGGCCATTTTGGAAACATTTATTCTTCCCCTATGATGCAGTTGATTTTCCCCAGAAGTATACCACTTCCATTTAGTACATCAGCCGTACTATATGTACTTTCAGTGGTGTTTTAGCATAGCCATCAGTTATGGGTCCAGTAATATTTGCCACATCTGACTTCCATGATTTAGATAAGTGTTTCTAAGCTATTAGTCCATGGTGTCTGCGGTGCTTGCTATAGGTGCCCTGTGTTCCAATAGACATAAATCACCTTGACTTAAATGTCTATTATCAAGACTATGTAACATTGTTATCTATATAGTATAACAACTGGTACTGCAATTGGTTCCTACTTGCTGTCAAAATCTTGCTTTCTATGGCCCGTATTTATAAAAGCAAACTGGAGTTATTCTGGGGTAAACCATCTGCACCATAGGGAAATAAACAAAATTCCTAAATTCTCATGCAATTGAACAGGGTTTTTTTAACCCCTTGAACGCCAGAAAGGTCTTCAGTGCATTGCTTCTCAATGCATTGGAGATCTCTCCAGCATTAAAGGGGTTAAATTAAAATCCTAATCTAATTTAACAGGAATTTTTATTTGTCCCCTATTATGGAGTTGGTTTACTCCAGTTTCATTTTATAAATAAACAAAATTGTATGTAAGTGATCATGGTCTATTTAGGATGGAAGCCAGCAGGTTCCACACATCACAAAATCGAAGAAATTCTATTCGGTTTTAACCCTTTGAACCAGAGAGGTTATCAAAGACATTTGTTGCAGTTCACTGGATACTTCTCATACCGCTCTGGCACTCAAAGGGTTCATGTCTGCCCTGTTTTAGAAAGCAGTGTGCGTCATTTGTACATGACTCATATCTCAGCCACTAATATTTTATATAGAATTCTGGGCCATATGCACAAAACAAAAATGGAGAATTCTAGGGCAAACCAAGTAAACCATAAAACAGATAAAAACAAATCTCCAAATTCCTATTGATCGGAATGGGGCTTTCAAAACTTGGACAGTGGAAGAGATTGCAAACACATTCAGATCTATGGAGCCTCTTCCTGAATTGCTCCATGTGCTTATGGCCTGAATTATTTCTCCAGTGACTATATTAGCTGGTTCCTTTGTCTGATTGGTTGTTACTTTGTGAGTTACTGTGCTGCTATTGGAGTTTGTCAGTAAAGGAAGTAAAGCAAAATATGAAGCCTCCTGTCATTACTAAAATTAAGATTATCTGTACACTACGTTAGCATAATCTCCAATTATTTCTCAAGTGACGATCTCAAACTCCCCTACAATGTCAGGGTTGTGTACTGAAATGTACTAATTCAATTGTACATACTCATTTGTGCAGGTGCTTGATTAGCTAATATGTAACATCAAATTGCATAAACATTTTTTTGTTTCTATCTTCATCTAATTTTGTTTTTTTTTACAATTATGACCCCAACAGGGATTTCCCTGTATTTCTATTTTCTGTTTTCAGGTCAGCTTCTCGGCATTTCACCATCAAAGCTGGACAATGTAACACTAACACTATCCCCGCATCTCTGAGTGCTCTGTATTTGTGTGCTTGGAGTGCTATCACAGTCTGGAATTTTAGACCTTCCCTGATTATAATCTGTAGGGTCAGGGTTAAAGGAAAAGTAACCCTCTATTTTTACTGTATATGAGCTACTTGGATCTCAGGTTCCAGAGAGTTTTCTGGTTGATAAACCATCAAAGCAGGAAGTAATACAATGTTTCAGTCTCTCTCTGCAGCATTGAATCATCTGTGTGCTTTCTTTTTTACACAGTTTATTTGCTGCATTGTATCACTACACCTTCTCTCATAGTCTCTGACTGAAAGGTCTCTGGAAACAGGTCCAGGGAGCTTAACGTCCTGGAATAAAAGTGTAGGTGAATATGAAAAAAAAAAAAATAATAAAAAGAATAGGTATTTTACATATTATGCATTTGAATATGCAAAAGTTTGTCATATATTCCCTTAGACAAGGTATGAGCAACCTTTTACTCTCTAGTTGTTGGGAGTTGCAGCTTCCATCATTCCGAGTCAAATAATGGCTGGTAAGGAATTATGGGAGTTGTAAAGTTATGGTAAGCCACTGCCCATCACTGCCTTAGAGTGTTTAGATATGGCTGAATCAGTGGAGTCTGAATAAGTTAACTATAAAGCACCCCCTAACACTCATCTGAAAGTTTCAGGGCATCCCTAACATTGTAAAGGTTATTTGTCAGTGATGTAATGATGGGAAAATACATCTATAGTTATGCTTAGGTTTCTCAATAATAAAATCAAAACATATTGTGTGTAACAATTTCCATAAAAGAAACATCCAAAACCCCAAATTAAAATTTCCCCCCAAAATCTTCAGAAAGAGAAGGGGCACCCTAAGTGGATGCATGTGGCACACCAAAGTGTCATGGCATTAGAGGGTGAGATGATTATACACAAGCTGCATGGGGGCAGTAGTGGGAGATATGGGCAAGGAGACACAGAAAGTGCAAGACTGCATTTATTAGTATGAAAGAGAGTAAAACAGGGAACAGTGTCAATGGAGATGACAAGGAAATGGACCAAGCAGGCGGGAAATGCAGTAGGTCTAAAAGATTAGACTATATCTGTTCAGTAGTATACTTCTGTCCTGACGAATCACATGTGATATCTTATTCTGAGGGGTACACAAGACTGATAGCCTGCTCTGACTGATCAGAGGTCTGGAAGCTTTTAATAATAATAATGCATCAAGTAAACAATCAAATAAACATTAAAAATGTTCCAACTCTGAGAATCAAAGAAGTGACCAGTGCATTACAAAATGTGGAGTACACTTCTAGCACCCAGTGGGTTAAAGGGGAATTATAACCTATGAATGAGTGGTTCTTATGTTTTTTTAGCAGAATGACTTACCTATGTCAATGTCTATGACACTGCAGTCATATAGAGAGAAATAGTCTATTTTTTCATTTGGTCTCTATTGTAGTTCACTGCTAATGGCTTCTGGCTTCTGTTTCAGTTCTATTGCAGGAGGTATGACCTACAGACAGACTTCAACAGAGATCACCTGATTGCTGTATAAAGGACACCTACCTTTGTAAGTTAATCTGTTAAACCAGTGATTCTGACTGTCTTTGTGATATTGGTGTCAGACTTTTGTATGCATCATTCAAGAAGGGGTCTTTTAAGCAGAAATAGAAACTCATATGGGGTTATGCACTAAGCATGATAAAGAGGAGATTACTTCTCCAGTGATATAACTTCTCCATTTCCTGTGTTATTCTATGGAGCCTATGCAGTAAGATCTACAAAGCTAGAGAAAGCTTAGTGAATAGGCTCCATAGAATAACATAAGAATTAGAGAAGTGATATCACTGGAGAAGTCACCCCTGCTTTACCACATCTTTATCACACCTTAGTGCATCTCCAACATAATGCTGCAACCAAATTTCTGTTCTCTTTACCACATCCCACTGTAATGTATATATATTTTGGCAGTGTGCCACTTTTTATTATCTGCCTCAGCACAATCACAGATTTTTTCGTTCTTGTATATATTGATGCTTTTTAGGGTGATTTGGCAAAAATGAACCTCATATCACCTAGATTATCTCTAGTTTTTTTGTATATACGGCAGATTGCTGTCTTTGCTTTTAACCCTTTGAGTGTCAGAGGGGTGCACAACACATTGTTCAGCATTACCTCTGGCATTCAAAGGGTTAATAAAATACAATTTGGGTTTATGGACATTTTTTTTTTTTTTTTTTTCTCATTGTGAAAAAACAGTTTTCTACTTCTACACTTAGAGGACTATGATGTGCTGTTTCTCTTTTCCTTTATATTTTACTTATGAATTAGAAGGGAAATACTTGTTAATTGTTCCTGAGGTCAAAGGTTAAGCCTTTGAGTGTCAGAGGGGTACGCGTACCCCTCTGGCACTCAAAGGGTTATGAACCACTAACCTAGGGTATAGCTTCCATTTAAGCAAAGTCATACTGACATTAAAGAACATTTTTTCTTTCATACATCAGGACCCAAAAAGCTCTGCAATACTTTGTGACACTATAGGTTTAGATTGCAGGTAACACAGTTATCATAATATTTATCTCACTAATTCCTATTGTAGTCTGTGGGGAAATTTGGAGATAAATACTGTTAACATTTATCACCTGCAATTCAAATCAGCCCAGAGACCTTTTTGACAGCAAATTAGTTACAGCATCTGGTACCTTTTCTTCTCAATTTAAAAACATTGATATACGCTTGCATTGACACATAGGGGCACATTTATCAATGTGAAAGCTTTTTTGAAGGCACGGAGCCTTGAAAATACCATCAATATCTTGTTGAATATTTATTAAGGTGGCTGTAGCTTCCTGCTAATCATTAACCTTTCACAAACCGCAGTGGGGGTTTAGTGACACCTTCTGAGGTGTTTGTAAACTCATATGCTGATTTGGGTAAAACCAACTGAACCATAGTGGAATAATTAAAAATTACCATTGATTTAAATGGGGCCTTTAATCAAACTGAATGCGGGAGAGTTCTTCAACACAATGCTTCACATTTCACTGAAGCCATCTCTGGCTTTATATGGTATAAAAGCCCCATTTAAATCAATGGGGATCTGGCAAATGTTATTCCTAATCTGTGGTGCAGTTAATGTACTCTAGAATTTACTCCACACAGCCTCAGTATCCTATTTGATATCTAAGAATCATAACATACAAATGGGAATTTGTGGATTTTTGTTTCTCCCTTATAGTGAAATTGATTGGCCTCGGAATTGCAGCCCTTTTCTTTTACACATAAAGCCCACAGAATTAGACTGACATTTCCTTACCTATATACATTACTTCTACTTTTAAAGGAATAGTAATACTTAACATGTAAAAACATATATATTGTAGGGTGTATTCTCTTGAGTAAAATAATGGCACTCCCTCTGCTGAGAGGTGTTTTATTATTATTGAAGTTTTAGGTGCATTATCACAGTGTCCTGAAATTGTACAGTGCCGCTGTTGCTACACCATCCTATGGACAGCTCTGGTCAATTGACCATAAATCTTCATAGGATGGTGTAGCAACAGCACCACTGTACAATTTCTGGCCACTGTGATAATGCATATAAAATATTCATGTCTGAGGTGCAATAACTTATTAATAAAACACCTTTCAGCCCTTGTTTTACTCAGGGAGATGAGCCCTACAACGTATTCTTTTTTTACATTTTAAGTATTACTATCCCTTTAATGCATAAATCCATTGTGTTTGCTCCATTAGAGAAACATGTTTTAAACTTTGCACAGTGATTACACAGAAGAGAGTGATATGTTAATTCTCAGTTACTCAGAAAACCATTTGTCTTAGAGATTACATAAGTGACGTTACTTCCCCTGAATTATGTTTGCTGTGATTCTACTCTCTGGTACTAAAGCTGTGATGGCTGTATCCTACCTAAGATCATAGTATTTTATTTTTTTAACACTTATCCCTGAACAGATTAATTGAGCTTTATCTGTAGTTTAGTGGTCAGCTTTAAACTAAATTCTGTATATTAAAGGGATAGTAATGTTTCATAATAAAAGCAGCTCCAATTAATCATCATAGTATTTGGACTTTGGAGAGTGTTATTTCAATTCTGTCAGAGTTGTAGTTCAAGAGTAATTCAATGACAAAGTATCCCCCTCCCTCCCCTTTTACTAATGTAACACTGTTCAGCCAGATCAGAAGGGAGGTGCCCAGGTAGACTTCAGAGAAACAATCTTCAATTAAGATAAGGGAAAAACCTGAAAAACTTGTCAAGTAGGGCAGGGCTTTCATTGTTCTCATGGGAAGAAGACTGTCCCCTGCTGTTATCTGTCTGGTCTATGGACTGCATTCCACATCTGAGAAGAGATGGCTTACACTAGGTAAAAGGGGCGGGAGGGGAAACTTTGCTTGTGAATATCTCTCAAACCATAAAGGTTTGAGAGATAAGACTTATATCGTTCTTCATGTTTTTTTAACGCCTACAAAATAAAATAAAGTTAAAGCGAAGTATTACTATCCCTTTAAGGAGAAATTGCATCTGGGGAAATATCTTTACAATATACTTTAAAGGAAAAAAGCTGAAACCAGAGAAAGAAAAACAGATAATCAAATCCTGTGATCACCTTTTGGCAAATATTAGTACACTCTACTTAAAGATTACACCGGAGTAGCACATTATCTCTGGAACAGACTGTAATGCTCCATAAGACTCTTCCCTAGATTTCAGTCAAACAAGGGCTCCCTCAGAACCCATCTATTCAAAGATGCTTAGACCCGACATTTCTAACCAGTCCAAACTGGCACTACAGAACCTTCCATTATCTGTTCTCTTTCCAGCTAAACTGGAGGACTAACTTTACTGTTGACCCAACCTTTGCCGTCTTAATAAATGGAATCCTACCTGAATGTACCTTGTGTTCCAATTGTTTCCCTTCTTCACCTAGATCAGGGCTGTCCAAGTTAAGTCCTCACGCCCCTTTTATGTATTGTAAGCCTCCTCCCCTCAGATGTGGAATCTGGTCACTTGACCAGAAAGATCACTGCAAGGGACAATCTTCCTACTGTGAGAACAATGAAAACCCTGCCACTCTTGACAGGTTTTTCAGATTTTCACTTATGCTAATTGAAGATTGTCCCTCTCTGCAAGCCATCTGGACACCACCTTTCTGTTCTGAGATGAACAGTGTTACATCAGTAAAAGGGGAGTGAGGGGGATCCTTTATCATTCAATTACTTTTGAACTACAACTTTGACAGTACTAAAATAACACTCCCTATGGCCCAAATACTATGATGATTAATTGGAGCTGCTTTTATTTTAACATTACTATCCCTTTAAGGATTTCCCTGCTTAAGAACAGGGAAGTCAGTCAAGATGAATGAGCCACTGGTTAACTCACCTGGGCTTAATCAGGGAAATCAGTCCTAGCCTGTTCCTGGACTTTGAGGACTGAACTTGGACAATCCTGATCTAGATCAAGGGTGGGCAATGTGAGGTCCTCCAAATGTTACCACACTACAATTTTCAGCCTTTGACTGGTGGGAGATGATAGTAGTTGTAGTTTGGCAGCAGCTGCAGGGCATCACACTTCTACCCTAGCTCTAGATTGCAAGCTGTCTGGTGTACCAGTTATATCATTTTGCATAATTATGTTGTGTTTCTAATGAGTATACCCTAATTATACAGTACCATTGAATATGTTGGAGCTTTCTAAATTATATTAGTAACAATCATATTACTAATAAATATGAGCTGCTCTTCATTGTGGAACAAAAGGTTCTGTGTCACATTACCCCTCCTCTGTGACATTTCCCTGCTGATGTTCCCCTGGTTGGACACACTTCTGTATCTATCAATGGCTGAAGAGCACTATGAGCCAGATGTACTAAGAACTGGAACAATTCTGGAGTAAACCAATGTACTAAACAGAACAAATAAAAGTTGAAAAAATCCCCTTTGATTTACATGGGACTTGTTTTTGTAATATGAAGTTTATTTTAAAATAATGCATGACATTAGCCTATCACAGTTGGGTAATTTGACTGACATATAATGAGAACATCAAAACCATATAATAACATTAGAACATCAAAGCCAAAAGGCCATGGATCAATTAACATGTATATAATAGTAAGTAGCCATACTAATGTACAGTTCCACCAAGAAAGAGAGAAGGCACACACGATTTGAGTGTGGACTGTTATAAGCAACTATCTTTCGCTATTATTATCTTTCACCAAGTGAGTTCCTTTCTTTTCAATCTGTCACCTCCTTCACCGTGAAAAGACACCTTTCACTGGGGCAAGCCAGCCTCTTGGTATGTAAGCTTCCACTGGATAACCCCCAGTGATGGTACCTTTACGTCCTCTCCTTCCCCTTCCTCTACCAGGTCCTCGATGTTAATTAAGATTCTTTCACCACAGGCTCTGTACAATTCCCTGCTACCCTCTATCCAGGGTTGACCTATGGGACCCTATTAGACTATGGGGATACAAGGTTCTGGACCAAGGTATTGTGATATACACAACTGTTTATTTGAAATAAAAATAAAATATAAAATTGTAAATTCAATAGAATAAATATATCTGCACAGATACAAAATCTTAAAACTACTAAAAACTCCTCATACACTACACCAATGTGTTTCTCAGCTCGCACTGCATCATCAGGGGCCTATATGGAATTACTGTGTGATATATATCCCTGCGGTGAAAGAATCTTAATTATCATCAAGGACCCGGTAGAGGAAGGGGAAGGAGAGGACGCAAAGGTACCATCACTGAGGGTTATCCAGTGGAAGCTTACATACCAAGAGGCTGGCTTGCCTTTTCAAAAGGTGAGTCCTAAACTAGCCCCAGTGAAAGGTGTGTTTTCATGGTGAAGGAGGTTACAGATTAAAAAGAAAGGAACTCACTTGGTGAAAGGGAATAATAGCGAAAGATAGTTGCTTATAACAGTCTACACTCAGATCGTGTGCGTCTTCTCTCTTTTTTGGTGGAACTGTATCTGAGGAATAAGGGTCTAACCAGAAGCCCAGAAGAGAGGGCAGCACTGCTGGGTGTACCAACAGAAGATCTTAAAAGGACTTATTCAGGTTATGTTATTAATTTATATATAGTCTCGATTTTGTTTGCCCTTTAGAACTGTATGAAAAAACTCTTTTCATTTTATCTGATTTTAAAAAATTTGTGTATTAGCGCTTGGAATTTTTTTTGTGTGGAAGTCATACTAAAGTGTAGCTAGAAACAAAAAGGAGAGGTGATTCTGTTGTTGTCAAGTCCAGATGTCAAGGAGTAGTTATGATGGTGGTATCAAAGAAAGGCTGAACTGCAGGTAACTTGCAAGGTGGTGACTTGACCAGCTGCTTCTGGTTAGTCTGCACAGTACAGTCATCAAGTTGGCGCATAACCACTACATGTGATGAATATTATTTATTCTATTGATTCAATTTCGGTACATTTGATTTCATGCTTGTGCCAATCTGAGGCAACTGATAGATGGGTAGTTAAGCAGATGTAATTGATGGAGACATCTGCTGGCAGATTGTTCAGTTGTTCAAGGGCCAAGAGTGAAGAGGGGCCACTGGAAAACTTCTGTTATTAGTTTCTCCACTCAAAGCTGGAAGGTAGTCTGACAGGTCAACCATGTGTGCAAAAAGCTACCAGTTTCCTTGCACAGGCAAATACATTTATCTGGATTTCTTGGTTAACCTTATATATTCTTTCAGGGACCCGTTAGGTAGAATGCAAGGTCCTTAAAGAAGGGATCCCTGGAGGATCTCTGTATTTTGTGCCAGTTGTCTTCACACAGACTAGGCTGAAGAGCAATTAAAATCTGAGTGAAGAATAGCACAGTTCGTAAGGAAAATCTTGTAAATTATGTAAACTGGCGATTTAACCTTTTGAATGTAAAGCAATGCTTTTGAAACCTCTTAAGCATCCAAGTGGTTAAATCAACGTGGATTTTTATTTGTGATTTATGGTGTATTTGGTTTGCTGTAGAACTGCTACAGTTCTTCTTAGAACATCAACCACAGTGTCTCCAATATTCTATTTCATAAACTCAGCAATTGCATAAGATACATTTATTATGGTAGTGATTGAGGTAGTGCTGTTATACTTTATGTTCTAACCTAAGCTCTATACCAAATGTGATTTTTCAAATGATTTTTATTGAAATGACTAATTTGTCATCAATAAAAGCACAGAAGCAGTTATTTTACATAAAACATTAACCCAGAATGATCCAGCTTTTGTTAGTTTGAGTGAAACCTGAAAAGTATAGTATTGCAAAATATGGGAAAATACATATTGCTGGGTTTATCCTACAAGGTAATCCCCACTGCTGAGAGATGATTTATTCAAATGTCTTTTTGGCTCAAGCACTCCATTTTCTGGTGAAGGATATCTGTGACCTGACATTTTATGGTGAGTGTTGCTATGGATTGCAATTGTTATAGACAATAACCCTCCATATGCTGCTGTAGCAACATTGTCACTGTAAAATTCTAGGTTATCAAGGTACAGCACCCCAAAAAACACATGTTCTTGCTGCAAAAACCTTTGAATAAAACACCTGTCAACAGTAGGAGTACCCTTTTTTCACTATTTTTTAAGTATTACAATACTATCCCTTTAACCCTCTGGCACTCCAAGGGTTAACCTCAAATTTTCCAGCTTCTGTTCACTAGAGAGATATCATCTTCAATCAGTACTGTAGGAAATCTCCATGGAGGTGGCCATGACAGTTGCGTTAAGGACCAGAGGACCTCATCTGCCCACTGCACATGCTAGACTTATGCAGCTCATGTATCCCGTCTACTTCAGTTTGAAGAAAACAAAATTACAAAAAAACAACCTGCTAGCAACTGTCATGTCCAACTCATTGGATTTGATATCCAGGATATATTGAATATGATATCTGTTGAACATAAGCACCAGGGTAAAATTCATACTGGTCATTAGGAGTTTCTGGCAAGTAGCTGGGGGGTGGGATTATTAGGAAGTATTAGTTCTCAATTAATCTGTGGAGTAACTAGTCACTGGAGTGCCCTGGTGTAAATACTTTCCCAGAGGGATACCTAGAACCTATTAGGCCCTGGTACCAGTACCAATGTGCTCCTTGGGATGCTGAGTCCTGGTACAACTGTAACCTTGATAGTAACACCCCTGCACTATGCATTGTGAAAAATGTGTTGCATACCACTCTGGTTCTCAAGGAGTTAATAAACATATTTCCAAAACCTGGTACTAGTCTGAATACCACTTACATAAACTGTTCATAATGAAGACTATTTTATATTAAAATGTATGCGTAATCCAGCGTTTGCCAATGGGAACTCGAACATTTAACAATCTTTTTATACCTGCAACTTATCAAATTCTTTAAAGTTGCAGCATAGGTTCAATAGAAGAACCTTTTAACAGATTGCCAGTGTCCTCAGAGCCATGGGAACAGAGTTCCCGGGACTTATAACTCATCCGTTTTCTCCCAGTTTGCTGTGCAGATCACTGATCTCTGCACAGCTGAGTGATGTCAGAGTCTTACTCAGCACTTATGGGAACTTCTTCTCTTCCCATAGAAGCACAATGACAGTGAAATCACTGACACAGGGGCTGCACAGCAAACTGGGAGTGAACCAGTGAGTAATGAGTTATGGGAACTCTGTGTACTCAGCCAAGGAGTTAAATGTATTTTTACTGGCCCAATACTGTGCCTATGGTAGAAATGGGGACAAATAAAAATAAATAGTCTTAATGCATGCATATTAGCACATGGATTGATCAACAATTGCTTCATTTCTTCTTACAACATAAACCTCAGTGAATTAAGATTCTACAAATACACCTTTCACTATGTTCGAGTGTTCAAACGTCACACCTTCAGCCACTAGTGTTGCTAATCTAAATACTATGGATGTCATACTCTGAGGACCACTAGCATTCATGTTCTTCAAAAGATCCCCTCACATTTCTCATATTATTAAACCTCACAGACCAAAACCACTAAACTTTCTTATTAATCCATATCTTAATTACCTGCTATGGATACATCCTCGTGCTGGAATTATAAACTGCCAAACACTCCATCAAAACTCTGATGCTGTTCTCTTTCAGCCCTCAATTGTTCAATAATTCCCTCCATCGTATGTAATTAAGGTTTAATAAACATTTGTCAACAATAAAGCCCATGAGAAAACCAGGTGATAACAAGGATGGATTTGCCATATGCTTCAGGGATGTGGGTTGACTGGCACTGATAGTTTTATACAGCAAACAATGAGACTAATTCTGGAGCAAATCAAATGTAACATAGGGGACAAATAAAAATGACAACATATTTTAATTAAGATTTTAACCCCTTGAATGCTAGAAAGGTCTCTAAAACATTTCTTGAAAATGAATTGGAACCCACTCTAGTTTTTGAAGGGTTAAAATCCAGATTACATCAACAAGAATTTGGGGATGTTTATTTGCCCCCTATGGTACAGTTGGTTTGCTCCAGTCCTTCTCATCTGGCTAGAATGAAGATATTCACACTATGTAGAACAGCAGCAAACTGTTTTTATAATATATTTCTGAGGTGCACAAGGCCTGTTTTTATGAATGATAATTAAAGGGATAGTAATACTTTATTATTAATAATCCCCATAGTGTTGCTATTTAAAAATAATTCAATTGCCCCCCGGTTCCTCTCTCAGACCTTTATAGTTTGAGAGATAACCATATGCAAAGTTCCCCCCTCCCTCCCCCTTCCCTGAAGTCAACATTGTACTGACTGCCGGGAAATCCGGTGTTATTTTTCATCAGGCGGCTCTGCAGCAGATTCAAGATCGCATTAGTAAAAAAGAATTATTTCACTGAAACTGTCTTCTATGTGTGCTTGCAAACCAAGTATAGTACCAACAGTAACTCATCTGAGGTTATGCAATAAGGTGTGATAAAAGTTGATAAAGAGGCAATAAAGAGGAAATGACTTTTCCGGTGTTATACATTCTCAGAGTCCTATTTATTATGTGGAGCCAATGCAATAAATTGGCTCCATAGAATAATATAGGATTTGGAGCGTTTATAACACTGGAGAAATCATCTCCACTTCATCACCTATTTATCAACTATTAGTGCATAATACCTCAAGGTGAGTAACTGCTGGTGCCAACTCTGTGTCTAGGGCTATTTTAAGCAGTGTTCTTGCACAATCTGTAACACACAGTGCTGATATAGCAGCCAGTCAGACACTAGATGGACCTGTTAATAACAGTTTGATAAAAAAAAATGTGCAAATTTAAGCTGTATTGACTTGTACTTGTAACACACAGGGCTATTATGAAAACTAGAGAAGTTATTTCCTATGTATCACCTCTATCACACCTTGGTACATCTCCTATTCCTGCGGAGTTGCAACTGGAATCAAGTCTGTGTCTAGGTCTATTTTACACAGAGTGTACAGGCAATCGGTAATACACAATGCTATTGTCCTGATGAAAGAAGGGACTGGGACATAGCTTTTAATATGACTTAACCTGTACTAAACACTTTGAATGTATCTGTGTAATTTGTACAAGAATTATAATGAGTACACCTCCCTTACTGACATGGTTTGAATGTAGGGTACCATTTTTCTCTCTACGACTGCATTATGTCATTATTAGCTGATTTTGCCAGAACTCTGACAGACTTAGAGTCTACTTTCTGACTCCTGAAATGGCTCATAGGCCAATCACATGACATTTTAATAGATGTGCTCCTATAGGAGCAGACTTAATGATACAGAATCGGTTTCCTTTAATCTTTTCAGACTGATTTTAGAGTTTGGATATTTCTGTTTCATAATATTTCCATTATTTGATCTTAGTCAGATATATCAGATTCGGTTAATGGAAGACAGAAGAGCATTAGTCAGACTGAGAAGACATACACATACTCCTCACCTGCTATTGTAGCACTGTGATGATGCGCATTAGCATGCTCTGCAGGCTTCCAGTGAATATCAAAGCATTAGAAATCAAGTTTTGTCATTTCCATTGTCTTTGACTGCATGTGGTGTCACCACAGAAGGAAACTCTATGACCTTTATCAATCAACACAGGACCAGCTAGCAAAGAGTTAGCATACTATGCAGATAATATTGCTCACAGCTCCTGACAGCAGACATTATTGCTCTTTTCATAATTTTTTGTTTGAGTTCATATACTTCCCTGAACAGCATGAGGCATTAGCATCTAACAGTAGCTTAAGGACAACCAAAGAGATGTTCTGTTTTCTGCTTTGTGGAAATTTACCCAAACCAAATGAGACATTTAGGTCCCTCTCTGTTTTTCTCTATTGCTCAAAACCTATCTTTGTTTATCTCAGCATTGGTCTTGTAATTGTGTCTACATTGCCAAATGATTCATTAAATCATAGTAACCTATATTTCTTCTTTTTCTCTCTGCTACTATACCAGGGGTAGTCAGTTGTTGGACCGCCAGCTGTTAGAGATTACCACAGCCCCAACCAGCCGTGTCAGAAGTTCAGCAATTAACTACAACTGCACTAGGACCAACAAACTGAATGAAGATTATTCTTCAAATTAGAGGAATCCCTGCAACCCTCTATTGAAATGTCTACTCTTAGGCATATTGCTTCTTTTGCTCTGTGGTCACGTTTCTTCCCATCCTCAGATTACCCATACAGTGTACCATTTTTAAACTGAATGAAACATTTCAAACTTCCATTAAACTACATGGACTAGATTAATTCACATTAAAATCTTGGATGCTAGAGAGGTATCCAATACATTATAAGGAAGTGCATTGGAGACACCTTGAAGATCCAAGAGTTTCATCCCCTAGAAAAATTAAAGTACAGCAACAAGCATTGAAATTTGGATTTAAAGGGATAGCAATGTTTCACAATAAAAGAAGCTCTAATTAATCTTCATAGTATTTAGACCATGGAGAGTGTTATTTCAATATGGTTAGAGTTGTAGTTCAAGAATAATTAAATGATAAAATATCCACCTCCCGCCCCCTTTACTGATGTAACACTGCTCACCTCAGAGCAGCAAGACTGTCCGGATGGATCACAGAGAGGGACAATCTTCAATCAGCATAAGGGAAAAACCTGTCAAGAGGGGCAGAGTTTTCCTTATATTCACAGTGAAGATTGTCCCTTGCTCTGAGCAGTCTGGTCTCAAGACCACATTCCACATCCAAGGGGAGGTGGCTTACACTAGGTATAAGGGGCAGGAGGGGGGATACTTTATCATTCTATTTCTCTTGAACTTCAACTCTGACAAGACTGAAATAACACTCTCTATGGAACAAATACTATGAAGATTAATTGGATCTGCTGTTTTTGTGAAACATTATATTCCCTTTAATGTATTAAGTTTTGGTTGCAACTCGGTATGCCATATACGCTATACATGCTTTCTAAACAGATCCTTATCAGGTTTTTCTCTCAGTCAGTCTTAAATGGTATTTCCAAAATGTTACAATATGTTCCAGTTTATACTCATTGGTATTTTAAACCCTTTGAATGCCAGAGGGGTACACAACACACTGCAAAGCAATGCATTGTGTACCATTCTGGCACTCAAAGGGCTAATGAAAGAATAAGCATTTATAATGTTAGAAGAAACTTAATTAGATCACCATTTAAAAGTACATTTGAAGTAAAACATGTATTATTATGAGACTCTGAGTGCATAATTTTTTGTTGGCATTACATTATTTGGTGGCACTATTGGAATTGCAGTCCATGGAGATTTCGGCTTAGTAATAGTAACAATAAGTGTTAATATGGCTTAAAGTTAAACATTTCAGTCAGAATATTCTAAATTAGTAGTTTCAATTATTTTTGATTCTAGTGGATGTTTTAAAATAAAGGTCATACTTCACATTCTCACTTTTCAATAAAACATGATTTTAAAAAATACTTGTTTACAACAATTTTGTTTTTGTTATTATTTTTAACTCAGTTGTTAATCTCATGTGTGTCATGGAGGTCTGCAACTTACAATATTTTATGTTGACCTATTTGGTGATAATACAACACATCTCCAGAATTACACTAAATCACTATAATACTGATGTCACAAGCGAGGGTTATAGGTGACATATAGTGTGGGAGTGAAAGGGTTAACGATACCAAACCCCCTGGTTTCCGGTTACTATTCCTAGCAACCACCAAATTAACCCCTGAAACCCCTCCTGCACTATCACTCCAGTACTACAATTTGCTGCCACCACCAAAACATTACAGTATAAAATCACCTTAATAATCAGACATATGTAATTAAACCTTTAGTAACATGTGCTACTTGAGCTTCCTTCAGAGTAGTGAGTTCATATTAGAGAACAGACACAAGAGCTGATTAATTGAACATTTAATCTGAAAAAAGGCTTCACAGTGCTGATTACAAAAATACAGAAATAAAGGACATACACAAATGAAGATTACACATTGGCAAAACAGTCCACAAAATAAAATGGGAGAAACACAAGAAATCCTTAAACACAATTACCGATATTTTAAGAGTCCTTGGGGGAACTTCAGATGGTATTTCCCCCTTCAGTTGTTACAAAGAAATTCACTGTTTTTATCCAAAAACCCATATGAAATACTTTCCACAGTTCCTTCTAAGAGGCCAAACCCCCTGGGTGTTGCCTGGAGGGAAGTTTGGCCTGACAGTTTACGGCCCACTCAATCAGATCTGTCAGGGATGTTACTGTAGAGTTCTACCTGAAAAATCATAAGGCTTCCAAAAACATGCAACCCAAAGCACACCTCTCTCATATTCCTCATCTCTGTGTGAATATTTGGACACCAAACATGTTGTGTCTAACTGGATGGAAAGTGGCTATTCTTGTAACTCATATCAGGAACACCTCCCCCTGGCATGTTTGATACCCACCAAAAGGATAAAACCTGGGCATTTTAAATATATAGTTTTATTAAACCATTTTACACTAAATATACATGTTCTCCCTATTTCATGTTATTTGGGTGTCCACTGGATAAAATTCCCCCCAGAGCAGATGGTCCAATATATTTTATGACACTCTGTCCTGCTCAGGTGATCTACTCATTCAGTTTCTGGTGATGTTATCTCCTCAGCTAATTTTATGGCCTAGGACTGGTGCACTTTGAATAACATACAAAACAAACAAACACATTTTACAAACCAGAGGCCCTCATACCTTGGCATGACAACTGATTTCTTCATGAAGTGCTCTGTTTATTTTATGAAAAGACTGTTGTTACAGTAATGCCCTATCACTTCAAGATTTTAATATTGAACAGTTAAAATTCTGATACTGGATTATGCCCCATTTTTAGCACCTTCCACCAAAATAGCTTTGAGATGGTAAATCAGACCTGTAAAACTATCAAATATATACTATGCCATCATGAATAGTAAATGCTGGAGAGGCTGTGGAAATTAATTTTCCTTGTTTCGTATTTGGTGGAGCTGTCTGATGAATCAGTCATCATTATGGTTGAGATGTTTCTACAATATTAGTTGTATAATTAATCATGGTACAGTATCAAACTATTCACAGAGATAGCTCTGTTTAGCCTCAAATTAGATTTTAGATACCCCATATCCCTACCCAAAATGTATTATTCATCAAACTAAAGAAGAGTAACTGTAGAAAAACCATCTGAACCATAGGAGGAAATGAAGATTCCCCAAATTTCCACAGCTTTAAATGGGGCATTTAATTCAGCGAATGCTAGAGAGGTCACCAATATTTTGAAGAATTCAAGGGGATAAAATGTTATTCAAATCATTGGACATTTACAGTATTTGCTTCAATATATGGCAACAATAAGGCAACCCATTCAACATTTGTTTTTAGTTAAGTTTAATGGATTAAGAAAAAAATGCCTGACTATAATGTGACCAGTATTTAAACTGTTTGTGTGCCTGTCCCTCCCACTGTTTCACAGTCTCTCCCTCCCTCCTTTCCACCCTTGATTACTCTGCCGCCCTCCCTTGATCTCTCTCTTGTTCATTCTATTCCTCCCTTTCTTGATATCTCTCTCTCCATCCCTTGATCACTCTCTCTCCCTCCCTTTCGTGATCTCTCTCCATCCCTTGATCACTCTCTCTCCTTCCATTTCTTGATTTGATTCCAGCGGGTTTCATGTTACAATCATGCTGCCCGCTTCGTCTCTGAAATCCCATCTCCTTTTAGGTCTTACAAGGACCTGTCTTTCAATGCTCAGATTCACAGCCAGATGCTCGGTTTCAAGTCTGCACATTTAAAGACAAGTCCTGGCAGGACCTGAATGGTCCTAGGACATAAGCAATGAAGTGGGAAGCAATATCAAACTTGCCACCCACTGGACTAGTCTTGTACCTGGCTGCCTCTTGATCTTCTACCAGGCTACCCATTGGCTCAGATCTTCTAATGATCAGATGAACAGTCTGAATATAAGATGACTTGGATTATAAGGTAAGGTCATTTTTTCCAGGCTTAAATGTCTGAAAAAAATTGCCTCATGTTTGATCAAATTTGGCACATTTCTCTTCTATGGTGAAACTGGTAGCTCTAAGATCTCGCCAACTTCAAAAATAGATCCTTAGAATTTTAAAAGTCTCAGAGATTTTTCTCATAGATCTATCACCTAAATGCACATCTCTCCAAAAGTTTAACCACATGAATGTTAGAGAGGTCTGTAACGTATTGTTTTGTGATTTAAGATCTCTTAGCAACCATGGGGTTAATTTTACCTGAAAAACAATGGCTGAACTCAAAGCTCCAGGTGGGATTCACTAAAGGTCAAAGATGGCTCATAATGTCGATGTCTTGTTGGAGCAAGGTAGAAGTTGCATCAACATCGTGCACTAAATTTTCTTTTACATCATATCCCTATCAATCCGACAAAAAATTGACATCCATCCGACAAACCTTCAACATGTTTACAAATTTTCACTCATGACATCAACAATGGCCTATTTCGTATGGAAATAGAGCATAATGAGTGATTTCAATATGGAAATGCGGTATAATAAGTCATTATCGTACCACACGCATCGTGGGTCTTGAGGATCCTCCTACTCAAGTCGGTAACTTAGTAGCTTTAGTGGGAGAAGGCAGTGATCCCCTTCATGGATGCCGCATTGATCATCTATCCTATTAAATAGGCGGTCAATGTCAGGGGGACATCAGGAGGGATCCCAGTGCCCCCCTTCCCTCTGAGATCTGATTTTATTTAACAAGCAAAACGGTACATAGTGCAGGATTAGATACCCTGCACTGTGTGTTTTTTCTTTTAATATTTACACAGGGAACCATCTTGTGGGGCAGAAATCGTCATCGTATGTCAGATATTAACCCTTTGAGTGTCAGGGGGTGTGCAATGCATTGCACAGCAATTAGTTGAGCACCCCTCTGGCACTCAAAGGGTTAACTGAGTGGGGGCAGCATATCTTGAATTTATTGAGCAGCATATGTTGAATTTTACTTGGAGGGCAGCATATGTTGAATTTTATCTGCGTGGAGGGAGCATGTTGAACATAAGTACTGAGGTGCTATATGGGGAACATCACCATTGTATGTTAGCTCCACATACGCTGACTGACACCCCCAGCCTTGTTCCCTTGCCCAGGAAGTCCCATGGAGAATTGCAGCTACCAATAGGCAAGGGAACAAGGCTGGGGGGGGGTGAGACAGTGTAAAAAGGGATCTGCAGTCACCAGTGGGCAAGGTAACAAGTCTAGGGGACAGGTAGTATACATGGGGTTTTGTGGGTACCAGTGGGCAAGGAAATGAGGCTGGGGGGGCAGCTGGTAGCCACAAATCCCCATGGACAACGCCTGTCTCCTGGTCTTGTCCCTTTGGGAATGCATAACATGTATGAAAAATGATACAGAGCTAAGGGCATGATTGTGTGCAATGTACATTCCTATGGCACTCAAAGGGTTAAACTAGTCATGCTGCTCGTGGTGCTGAAAGCATCATGTCCACTCCCCTGCTGGCCAAGTCAGGCATCAGAGAGAATGCTCTCTGACTTCAGGACTGTCGCACAGCTGTTGATATGCAAGGGAGGGCATTCCTTCCATGCTGACAGCAGTTTGACAATCCTGTATGCTAATGGGGACCTTCTCTTCCTCTCCCCTTGCATCCCCAAAACTTAGTGCACATGGCGATGTGTTTCTACATCGAAAAGTCAATGTGCTTTGAATACACAGACAAAATCATATCGCCACAGCATCGACCTTCAGTGCATCTCAGCCCAGATCTTAGAAACCTAAAACAATGCCAATGAAATGTATGACTCTATAATACTCATAAGATTATGTTAAATAAAATATTTATACCAGTGCCTGAGAGGGGATTATCACAATGACATTTTAAATGAAGGTTAGTAATGTTTGTTTTGCAATAAGATTTGTGTACAACATGTGAACAGTCTCCTAATCAAATCTGGCAAGGAAATTTCTACAGCAAAAAGGCAACTGTGCTGTTCATTACGGAATGAACCACATGTAACACTCTGAAAAATCACTATTGGCATCTCCATAACCTTGTAAAAAATAACCCATTATGTTCACCAATTCTTTGTGACGTTGCCATTGCTTCTCACAGGGTGGCTGGATTTCCATATTGTTTTATGTAATATAAAGTAGGTCATATCAGCCAATTTTAGCATTCATTTTCATTTCTAAGGGAAAAACAGTTTAAACCCTTTAAGTGCCAGAAGAGGATCCAACACATTTATATGGTAGCCAGTATTTTCCATTTAAACACATTTACCTTATCCATATACTAGGGCTTATACTGTATATCAAGGCTGGAAATTAGTAAATGAGAATCAAACAATTTGCCTCATGGGCCACAGGCACAGTAAAAGTGGAGCAATTCTGGTGCAACTAATGAAACCCCCTGTTGAGTTAAATGAGGATGTTTAACCCTTTGAGTGCTCTGCAATGCATTATATACCCCCCTCCCCCAGGAACTCAAAGGGTTAACCCCTTGAATGCTATAGTGCATTAACGGGATTTAGGAAAATTAGAAGAATGGACAAGAGTGTGGCAGCTGCAGTTTAATGTTGATAAATGTAAAATAATGCACTTGTGACATAAAAATCCAAAGGAAAAATATACTATTAAGGGTACTATGCTGTAAGAGATAACAGAGGAAATGGATTTGGGAGTAATTATTTCTAGTGACTTAAAGGTAGGCAGGCAATGTAACAAAGCGGTGGGGAATGCAAGCAGGGTGCTGGGCTGTATAGCCAGGGGCATTAGTAGCAGAAAAAGGGAAGTGGTCATGCCACCCTACAGATCTCTGATTAGACCTTGCCTAGAATATTGTGTATAGTACTGTAGACCCCATCTCCAAAAGGATATAAATACTCTAGAGAAAATTCAGAGAAGAGCTACTAAAATGATGAAGGAATATCAGGATAGACTAATGGATTTGCACATGTATAGCTTGGAGGAAAGAAGAGAAAGAGGGGATATGATAGATACATTCAAAAACATAAAGTGATTCAACAAAGTGCAGGAGGGAAGTACATTTCAAAGGAGTATAAATGCTAGGACAAGTGGCCATAGTCACTAACTAGAGGAGGTTTAGAAATAATGTTCAAAAGTTTTACTTCACTGAGAAGTTAGTAGATAAGTGGAATACCCTATCAGCAGTAGTGATAGAAGTTAATAATAGGGGTGCATCGAAATGAAAATTTTGAACCGAAACCGAAACGTCAGGATGCACTTGGCCGAAAACCGAAACCGAAAATTACTTTAATGCATATTTTAAAACCGTAACCCTGACTTTTAAAAAATTTTCATAAACTTAGCCTGTTATATTATGTTTTTGTTTGTAAAAAGGAAAAAAAATATTTTGGCCAGGGTTGGGCAAACATAAGAATCTCATTTCTGGTAGTGGAGAAATTAGATTCTTATGACTGCCCAGCAATGGCCAAGATGTTTCTATTTTACAAACAAAAACAAGTTTTACAAGATAATTTTGTCAAAACTGGTTCAAAGTCAGAGATAGGGTTTTAAAATATGCATTATGAATGTATTTAAACCTTGCCTTTGAAAAAGGTTTTTATAAAATTATCCTTTTACATCTAGTGTGGCTTTTTAGTATTATTATTTATTTATTCTATAGCTTTTAGTTCTTCTAAACATTTTTGGTATTTTGGATGTGTATTACCAATACCTCTTCTATGGTCCAGCAGAGGAATGCAGGCTGGGCATCAACAGCAGCCACTCAGGGTCTCCTGTCACTCTCGGCACGGAAAATGTCCAAAAGCAGCAGCAGGGGAGCACTGTGGTAACAGCTTACCACCTAGCTGTTTTTTTTTTGTCTGTTGATTTTAAGCAGCCCGCGCTAGCTACATTGTGACGTAGCGCGGCTGCTCAGTACTAGGATTACTAGGGCTGCAACTAACGATTATTTTGATAATCGATTAGTTGGCCGATTATTTTTTCGATTAATCGGATAAAAAAAAAATATGCTAATTTTTCATTATTTAATGAACAAACTGAGTGTTAAAAACAAACAGTAGAATAAAAAACTTTACACATTTAACATGCATCATTGTTATTATTTTACTATGGGGTCTATGCACCTCTCTTTCTCCCCCATGTACTTCTTTCTCCCCCCATGTACTTCTTTCTCCTCCCTTGTGCCTCTCTTTCTCCCCCCTTGTACCTTTCACCCCTTGCGCCTCTCTTTCTCCCCCATGTACTTCTTTCTCCCCTTGTGCCTCACTTTCTCCCCCATGTATTTCTTTATGCCTCTCTTCTCCCCCATGAGCCTCTTTCTCCCCCATGAGCCTCTCTCCCCCTTGTGCCTCTCTTTCTCCCCCATGAGCCTCTTTCTCCCCCATGTACTTCTTTCTCTCCCTTGTGCCTCTCTTTCTCCCCCATGTACTTCTTTATGTCTCTCTTTCTCCCCCTTGTGCCTCTCTTTCTCCCCCATGTACTTTTCTCTCCCTTGTGCCTCACTTTCTCCCCATTGTGCCTCACTTTCTCCCCCTTGTACTTCTTTATCCCCCTTGTGCCTCTTTCTCCCCCATGTGCCTCTTTCTCCCCCTTGTACTTCTTTCTACCCCTTGTGCCTCTCTTTCTCCCCCATGTACTTTTCTCTCCCTTGTGCCTCACTTTCTCCCCCTTGTGCCTCACTTTCTCCCCCTTGTACTTCTTTATCCCCCTTGTGCCTCTTTCTCCCCCATGTGCCTCTTTCTCCCCCTTGTACTTCTTTCTACCCCTTGTGCCTCTCTTTCTCCCCCATGTACTTCTTTCTCCCCCATGTACTTTTTTCTCCCACTTGTGCATCTCTTTCTCCCCTATGTACTTTCTCTCCCTTTGTACCTCTCTTTCTCCCCCTTTGTACCTCTCTTTCTCCCGGTCCCCTGCGGCTGGCTGGCTCTGAGTTCCCTCCTGCCCGCCCGCCCGCATCATCACTCGCCCCTGCGGGCAGTGATGACATACATACAGAGAAGAGGGCAGAGGCACCGGAAGAGAAGCGCTTGCTGCCAGACAGTAACGATCAGTCTGCTGGCAACAAGCGCTTCTCTTCCGGTGCCTCTGCCCTCTTCTCTGTATGTCATCACGGCCTGCAGGGGCGCGTGATGATGCGGGCTGACAACATCTAATCCAGTGCCAAGGATTTTCGGCCATTTTTTTTATTTCGGCTTTTTGCACCCCTAGTTAATAAAGTGACAGAATTCAAGCATGTGTGGGATAGGCGTAAGGCTGCCCTGAACATAAGTCAAGACCAAGGACCAAAGAAGGTTTGAGGTTTTTATTGTAGGAAAATGGGCAGACTAGATGGGCTGAAAATATATTATCTGCTGTCAAATTATATGCAGAGGCTAATTCTCCACTTCTGCACTTTTCCACCCAATTCCCCCCACTTTTCCTCCTTCCCCACCCAGAATGGGCATCACCATCCCCTTCCAGTCCCACCTCAATAAATCACATTAATCTTCATTAACCTCCTTTGATCAGGAAATCACTTGACAATAACATGTATTCAATTCCCCACATTTGAAAGAGGGGCAACTTTCTAAAATATGAGTACTTTCAAAGAGCCTGTCTCCATCCTGGAGAACAAAAAATTTACTTGGTGGTCCAGCGGAACACCATCTCAACTATGAAGTCATTGCATGCATGACCAATAAGATCATAAACATGTGCCAATGTCAATGGTATTGGACCACAGGAGTGGACCAAACACTTCCACAGAGGTCCTGGTCCCCTAACCCCTTTTCTGCCCATCTGTAGAGGATGTGATGGGCCTCGTCCTTCAAAATTTTAGGGGTCATGCTGAAAACATGGCTCCTCACCTCTTTAGCAGTGAAGTGGTTAAGATGGAAGCAGAGCATAGCTGAATTTAATATATTTATGTTTTGGGAGAGATTTTAAAAATTATTCTGCAGGAGATATAAGTTTACTTCATTGTTCAGTCTAATGCATTTTTAAAAGCCTTGAATTTCTGAGTTAATTCTGATTTACATAATTACCAGAGTGGCTTTTGAACTTTTTTCTTCCCAAAAAGGCTTTATTGAAAATGACTGATAGTATTACAACATTAAGGATGATACAAGGAAGTCACAATGGTCAAGTAAAGGGTATGATTTATACAAATCATAGATCATAAGTTAATTTAAAGGGGAACTACCACCCAACACAATCTTTACCTTCACTATGTCCCCATCTGGCGACTAGCTGCTTAGTAGTGCTAGTCGCCAGAATAGTTACTTTATTTAATAGATTTCTTCTCTCTTCCATGGGTGACAGGCAGGATGGAGCGCAGACATCTTGCTATTGTGATGTCCAGGCGCCTGTGCTGTCAGTCCCAGCTGGAGCCAAATGGCTCCTAGCCACGCCTCCTAAACTCGGCTGGGACAGACAGCGCAGGCGCGGGGACTCAGTGAAGGTAAAGATTGTGTCGGGTGGTAGCTTCCCTTTAAGGTAATGATAAGCTGTCTGTAATCTGTGGCAAAAGAGAATCGTTGGAGGAGGAAAGAGCAGAGAATAGGTGGTGAAATAAGGAGGAAAAGACAAAAAAAAAAAAAAAAAAAGGAAGAAGAAAGGGGGGACAAGGGGACCTCTCTAGTCTGACCAAGAAACCGTCGGGAACCTCAACATCAAGAGAAGATGAGAAATTTGAAGCATATATATAAAACAGAACACTGAAGGGTTCAATTCACATTATGAGTATAGGTATGATTTAATTTATATGTAGTCCACCACTGCCACTGTGAAGAAAATTTAGAGCCAGAGCCAACAGAGATAGAGTGGAGTCTTTCCATATTAAATAGTTTCTCGATTTTCAAATACCACCGCGAAAGTGGAGGCGTAGACGTTTCCTTCCATTAAGTGGGGATAAGAGATTTAACTATGGCAAGAAGAGATCTTACTATTTCCCATTGTCCTAAAGGGAAAGAGAAGGATAGGTGAGATCTATAGGAGAATAAGCAAATCAAAGGGGCAAGAGGAACCTTAATCTGTATAAGAGTATGTATGCGGTCAATAATCGAAGTTCAAAATGGTTGTATTAGAGGACAGGACCACCAAATGTGTGGCATGGAGCCTATGTCTGCATTACACCTCCAACAATTCTTGGAGGAGGAATTACTAATACGATGAAGACAGAGAGGAGTCATATACCAGCAAGAAATTACTTTATATTTTAGGAGACGCACCTTCGAATCTTTAGCTTGTGTAATTACACCTCAGAATTTTTTCCCATGTGGAAAAATCTTGGGCGAGGGAGAGCTCCCTATACCATTCTCCCAAGAAGTAAGGCATGGCAGTATTGGAGAGATCCTTCAACAAAGAGTGGCAAACAGATAGGGGTAGAATATGGAGTGGAGGATCACGCAATAAAGCTTCAAATTTGGTCAATTCTCTAGTCACCGACTCTCTTCCGGTTTCGGACACAACCCAGTGGTGTACCTGGAACAGAATCCACCAAGAAGATAAAGTAGGATCTAAGGTCATCTGAAGAGAATCAAAAGAAAGAAATGAACCGTTTTGAGTGAGTGAAGCCAATGTATCAAGACCACAATCCTTCCAGCCCAAAAAAAGCAGGTTTGAAACGCCCTGCTGGAAGGTAGGGTTTCCAACCAAGGAGCACAGAGGGGAAGGAGAAGGTGCCAAAGAGAGATGATTATTTAGATAATGCCAGGTAGATAGGATGTGCCCCAGAATAACATGAATAGAACAAGATTTTGGAATAAGCTGACTAGGGGACCATAAGAGTTGGATCAGAGAATAATTCCCCAGTGTGCCATCTAATGAATCTATCCATCTATTAGTTCTAGAGGGAATGAAGTCTAATGAATAAGTGAGACAGCAGTGGATGTGTTATGCCTGGCCTCCCTACCAGACACAAAGCCGTTTTGGTCAGGATGTATCAGGGAAGAAATGAAAGGCCGAAGACGGTTAGCCAGAATCCTTGCAAAAAGTTTAAGGTCTACATTAAGTAGAGAGATCAGGTGGTAACTTGAACATAAATGAGGGTCCTTCTTAAGCTTTGGCAAAACCACAATGTGCGCTTCCAGTGATTGTTTCGGAAATGGAAATCCCTGAAGGATCTCATTGAATGCAGTGAGAAGGAACAGGGAGAGAGACTTTTGAAATCACTTATAGTATTTAAGGGTGAACCCGTCTGGGCCAGGACTCTTCTCGGAGGCCATCGATTTGATCGCTGAGTTTAATTCCTCCATAGATATAGGAGGCTCCAAATTTTGGATAGAGTCTGGTGACAGAGTAGGTAAATTGGCCTTAGACAAGAAAGTTTTAATGGCTTGAACATGAGAGGGAGTGTTCGGAAAGGGAGGGGATGGAAGATTATAAAGAGAGCCATAAAATGTCCGGAAGGCTTCCACAATGTCCGGGTGGGACGAGACCGTAAGACCTTGGGATTTAGTAATCTTCCAAGCTAAAGGAAGGGAGTAGGAGATTCTCCTATAGGCAAAAAACCCTCAATTGTAAAGAAGCAGACCAAAAGCACATCGCAATTCTAAAGTTTTAGCACACAGTAAGTCTAATCATAAGTGATGTCTACAGTATAAAGTTTCATCAAACTTATTACATTCAATGCACAAATAAATTGCAGTACAATATGGTATAGATCAGTCCATCTGGCCAGACCCTACGAAGTCTGAAAGCAAGGGGAGTCCCTTCGAAGTTGTAGCACTAGTGCTAGTTATCGAGGTCATAAAAGTAAAGCCCGGGCTTATATCGAGAGATAGTCAGTGTATTAAGAAGAATTATTTGTCCTATGTGCTAACTCCATCACAGGACCTCAAGCAGAGACTGACTAATACCAGAAGCATGACATATAGGTCTGCATATTTCATACTCCATAACCTACATATCAGGAATGATACTTCATGGAGGAATCTGGCTGAAATGAGCAAACCCCATCAGTTAAGTAAAACATGTACATGAAATAAAGAATAAAAAATAGTAAAATACAGAAAGGAAAAGTTGAAGGGAGAGAATGAGTGGGTCCAGGTTGAGACAAAAGTGGAATGTCAAACCATGCACATATCATTTACATATCATTTGGACTGTTGCTCACGCCTGATTCTATAGACTTGTCTGGATAGATGGAGGCGGGTAAAGGCCCATAGGGGAAATCAAATTGGATTTCCTTGCTAGAGGAGAGTATTGAGTCCTCCTAGTACCGCTGAATCGAGTGGTAATCTGTAAGACATTGCCTAATTTGTCCACGAGAAGAAAGTCATAAATCAGAACATTTGGAGTCTAGTACGTTCAGTGAGAAACGGCCCAAATAACATAACCACAAGATAAATATAAACATTCATTAAAGGTGCAGCCTTAGTAGATCAGGTTATGCAGAGGAACATATTACAAATATTCCTCATGGAAAGAAGGGCAGTGTTGAGAAGTTAGGATATGAAAAGGGAGAGAAGAATAATAGCGGAATGTCAGTAGGCACAGAAGTAGTTGAGAATAGATAAGATAAGGAGGGTAGGACAAGTGAAGAGAAAAAAATTAGTAAGTGAGGCCCCAGATTCCCAATAACCTGGGTAGTGCAGGATCCAGTCCTTTTGACTAGCTCCAGAAACTATGGTAATCATCCCAGGGATATGAGCTGTCGAGAGGTAGCTAGTCCAATCTAAGAAAGTTCCGTACACAGAGTGCTCCAGTTGGAAAAAAAGGAACGAGACATCAAGTCACAAGGAGCAACTATAGTCTGGAAGGTTAATTTAACTGGAACTCTATATTCTAATTTCATGCATGAACTGTGTGAGGTGAGCTGAAGAACCGTTATACTCTGTCAGTGGGTCTTCAGGTCCAAGCTTCTGCAGAGGTGCAGGTGGTGGAAGCATCCAGATCCAGTCATCTCAGCTTGTTCCTTTTGAGCGGGGAGACGGAGGTCCATTCAGACCTCTTCTGCGACTTCTGTGATGTGGGTTCAGAGGAGTTGGGAATTGCAGAGGATTTATATTTAGTGATTTGCAGAAGGCCACAATATCATCTGTAGAGTGGAGTGTCACCAGTTTCCCGGCATGATTAGCTGTCAATGAGAAGGGGAAACCCCAACGATACTTTATTTGAAGATGTCGTAGTAGATCAATTAGGGGTTTAATCAAACGACGTTGATGCAAGGTTTGTTGAGATAGATCATTGAATAAATTAACTTCAGTACCCTCAAATAAAAGGGGGCCAGAATCTCTGCTCTTCCTCATGAGGAGCTCTTTAAAGGGATAGTAATACTTCGTTTTAACTTTATTTTATTTTGTAGGCATTAAAAAAACATGAAGAATGATATAAGTCTTATCTCTCAAACCTTTATGGTTTATGAGATATTCACAAGCAAAGTTCCCCTCCCCGCCCCTTTTACCTAGTGTAAGCCATCTCTTCTCAGATGTGAGTCTGGTTGTATGACAGTACAGATAACAGAAGGGGACAATTTTCTTTGTATGAAAACAATGAAAGCCCTTCCCCCCTTGACAAGTTTTTCAGCTTTTTCCCTTATCTTAATTGAAGATTGTCCCTCTCTGCAGTCTACCTGGGCACCTCCCTTCTGATCTGGTTGAACAGGGGGGGGATACTTTGTTTGTGAATATCTCTTAAACCATAAAGGTTTCAGAGATAAGACTTATATCGTTCTTCATGTTTTTTTAATGCCTACAAAATAAAATAAAGTTAAAATGAAGTATTACTATCCCTTTAATTTTGTACTTATGGATGCAAATCAGCACGTCCCTTGAAGCATCCCTCACATAAGATCTGGATCTCATTACTCGATGAATGCAGTTGAATTGAATAGAAGGCGGGGAAGATTCTTGTAACAGATCTTTGAATAGGGAAGTCACCACCTTTCTCAGATCTTGCGGTGGTACCATCTCCAGCAGATTTTTAATGCATATATTTGATCACCGGCTGAGATTTTCAAGGTCTTCCACTTTCCAGTTTAGATGCTGGATAACCTCCTGTTGGTCGGAGGTAGTCTGTTCTAATGCTGACACTCTTTAAATGATTAGTTCCCTTTCATCTTACAGATGTTTCACTCTCTGGTTCAGCTGAGTAATATTTTCTTTAAGCGTGGCCATTTCAGCCCTGAAAGTCACCTTCAGATCTTCCGAGTAGAGTCTGAGGTCATCCTTGGAAACCAATTTCTGGAGTAGAGAGGTAAGTACACCCCTAGTCAGGGAGGAATCGTCTGACGACACCAGAGTAGTCGCCATAAACAACTGGTCTGAAATCTCAGTCGAGATGATATACAGCGCTTCTGCGTTCTAAGTCTGAGAGGAAAGATATGACGCAGCAGGTTTTGGCACGGACTTAGGCCCCCGTTGTAAAAAGGCAGTTAAAGGGTTGTGTTTGTCCATCTTCCTAACCCTTTTCCCTTTCATTCACCTCTAGAGATTATCATCTATGTAGAAAAGATACAAAAATCACCTATGGCGAGGCTGTGTGAAGGAGACATTAAGTCACATTGGAGGAGCTCACTGAGAGTGTGACTCACACCATTGCCGTCCAGGCCACGTCCCGAGCTGAAATATATCTTAACAGTTTTGAACAAAGTACTAAAAAAGACAAGAAGTCATAAAAGGTAAAGTAAAATATTATAATTTAGGAGATATATGTGGCTATATGGTTATCACTCTATACTAGGTGTATTGATAACAGAGATATCGCTAATACATTGGGCCATATGAATGAAAACACAAGTGGAGCAATTCTGTGGAAAACCAGTTGCATCACAGAGAATAATTTTAATCAATGGAATTTTTTGAAATATTTCTTTATTCCCTATTAGTGTAAAAGCCTGTGTACACGGGCGTATCCTATAATATATAAGGCCAGCGCAGTAGAGACTGGCAGAACGCAACACTACACCTCCTAGCGTTCTGTGCGTTCGGGCAGTCTCTTCTGTGCATGACCGCATCGGACAAACATACATCTGGCCTTTTATATTATTGGATGGTGCAGTGGTTTATACAAGTATTGCACCACCTTTTTAGTACCTTAACCCCATTATTGTCTCCAATGCATTGTAAAGCAATGTCTCTAGCAGTCAAATGGATATTTATGTGCACATTATATACTTCAAGACAATTTTAGATCGAGGTTTGAGGTTAAATTTGACCTTGGAGTCTGATTTTGATCTAGGCATATTAGACATCTGGTACAGCAGTTTGTCACCACCTAGGATTTACTTACTGCCTGTTTACTGTTATCCCATTTGTTTTATTCCATGTACTGCAATCGAAGTGTATTAAATTACTACTCTCTTCCCACTAACTGGCCCTTCCTGTTATCTAGACAGTTATATTCACACGACTGATGAGTCTCCTGTGAATTAGCCATCAGTGTCACTCCAGTGACTTATGGAATCTTTTCAGCTTGGCTGCTGCTAAATAATTAGCACTATCTAAGTAGCATGATGGAATTTTGTTTTTATAGAAGCTCTTGACAGGTTACACTGCAGGGCTCCAATGCAAGGGAGAAACCAGAACCACACATCAAGTTGGAATAAAGTCCATGCTGTAGAAAATCTAGACAACATAGACTCCATGTTGTGGTAAACCAGTCTGTACTGAATTATTTCTAGCTTTTACTAATCTACTGTATACTGCTGGTCTACGTTTATAAGAATGCTACAGGTCAAGCATTGGCTGAAATTATTTCCCATTGAGGTTGTACTATAATTAAGCAAACCATAGTAAGGAAATAAAACTTGCCATTGCAATGCATTTGGACATATATCTACAATTTAAAATCAATGGGACTTTTTATTTCCTTTGTATGGTGTCTCTGATCAGCTTCAGAATGGCAACAATTCATGCTAATACATTAGCTTCATCAGCTTTTAGCTTCAGGCACCATCTGGATGCCAAGTATGGGTGTATCTATTGGCCCCAAACTATAAAAAAATGTACAGTCTATAGTCTTCAAATGGCACATCAAACTCATTGTGGATGGTTTAAATCCTTTTGAAAAAGTTTATTGAAAGATTAAAACAATAAAAAAGAATGTAACAAATAAACAATCATTGGCACGATGAAACATAATGACAATCAGAAGACAACAAGATAGGGATAGCTAGATAAATCATTTAACATCCCCAATAATGGGCCCAAGGACCCCTTTCGGAGAGAGTGTACACCCCATCAGTGGTACCGGAAACATTACCCGAGAAGAACAGGTAAAGTAGCAATGAAGAGAGTAAGTAAAAAGAAAACAGAGCAGTTAGAGAGATAAAATAAGACAGAAGGTAGAGATCAGAAGGATAAAAGAAAAACGATAGCCATAGATGAGGATATAGAAGAAAGAAGAAGAAGAGAAAGAAGAAGGAGCCGTGCACCCCAAGCCCCCACCCCCAGACCCCAGCCCATCAATTAGGGTTTAAAAGCATTAGCAAGAAAGGAGTCAACTAAGTCAGGGTCCTTCCCCTTCAAGGAGACCGAGATCCGCAACATGGTGGCTGCCTCCCTTACTTTACATACCCAATCCACATAAAGAGGTGGTGTAGTTGATTTCCAACACGCTGGAATCATAGCTTTAGCCAATCCTAGCATCGTTAATAATAACTGTTTGGACATCGAGGGCAAGAGCGGAATGTCATTATAAAACAATATTTTCCAAGGATCTCTTTTAAGTGTCTCACCCAGGCTCCGCTCCACACAAGCTAAACAGTCTGACCAAAACGGTTTCAATAAGGGACAAGACCGCCACAAGTGCTCAAATGTGCCCTTTTGTTGATTGCACCTCCAACAGGTAGAGGGAATAGAAGGAAACATCCTATGTAGCCTTGGAGGTGTATAATACCACCGGGATAAAAATTTAAAATGGGATTCCTGCAGTTGTTTGGATATAGAGCAAGAGCTCACCATCCTCCAGATCCCCCTCCAATCCTCAGCCTGAGGACTCGTCCCCAAATCCTTCTGCCATGCTAATGCATATGGTGGTTTTGAAGTAGACTCAGCAGTCCCCAATATCCTATAAATCATGCGAAGTATCGATATGTGCAACAGGAGCTTATAGAGCAAAGTCTCAAAAGGAGAAAATTCCCTATTTCACGCCCGTCTACACACCTGTGAATCTAGAAGACGTCTGATACGAAAGAATCTCCACATTTCGCCAGGAGCTAAATGATAGGTATGCTGTAAATCTGAAAAAGGAATCACCTTAGAGTCCATTATAAAGTCTACTACATAAAGCAAAGAATCTCTAGGCCAATTTGGGAATTCACGTTGCGATAGAGTATAAGGCGTATCCCGAGTATACAGAACAGGTGAGAAAGGAGACGGGAACGACGTCAACTCATTCCCCGACGCCACACCCGACCACATTGCAAACACTGCTCCCAACACCGGATGAGACATTATCCTGGAATCCCTTGAGGAGGGTGACAGAAAAGCTTCTGATAGTACATCTAGATCTGGGTAGAAAAAGCTTTCAACCATAACCCATAACTTCGAGACACCCCTATGCTTCCAGTTCAAAAGCAATGAGAGAAGGACAGCTCTATAGTATCTATGAAAAAATCTGGGATTCCCAAGCCCCCATCTATTCTACGTCAAGATAAATAGGTCCATTTCATCCTAGGTTTGTTCGTACACCACACAAAGGAAGATACAATTCGAGATAATTGAACAAAAAAAGATCTATGCACCCTAATGGGCAATGCTTGAAAAACATATAAAATACGAGGTAAAATATTAATTTTAAGGGAGTTGATCTTTCCCAACCAAGACAAATATAATGAGTTCCACATACGGAGATCCCGCTAAATTGCTTTAAGCAAGGGAGGGTAGTTTAATCAAAAGATATCTGGTATTTCGGCTGCCAGTCAAATGCCCAAGTATTTGAGCCCCTTGGAAGCCCATTTGAATAGGAAGGAGGTTCTCAATAAGTTTATAATGGACAGCGAACAATGCAGCAAAAGAGCTTTGGATTTGGTGCAATTCACCTTAAAATTAGATTAGAAAGCAAATTCTGACATATGTTCCATGACTGCCGTCATAGATTCTTGCGGGTTCGGTAATGTCATAAGAACGTCATCAGCAAAGACAGACAATTTGTGTTGCACTCCCACCAGTGTAACTCCCTTTATCCTAGGAGCCGATCTTATTTTTTGCGCAAACGGTTCCAGGACCAATATGAACAGAAGGGGTGACAAAGGACATCCCTGTCTAGTTCCATTCAAAATAAGCAGGGAATCCGATAGATATCCGTTGGCCCACACCTTAGCAGATGGGTTAGTATATAAAGCCTGAACACATTTATGAAAATAAGGACCAACTCCAAAGGCTTCTAATGTTCAGAATAAAAACGTCCAGCTCACTCTATTGAATGCCTTCTCCACATCTGTAGATAGAAGGACTGCTGAAAGGCGTTTTGAGTTGATATAATGAATAAGGGAAAGAACCTTCCTCGTGTTGTCCCTGACCTCTCGACCAGGGGTGAATCCTACTTGGTCTCTATGAATTAGGGATGCTAAAAAAGGCCTCAGCCTGTTTACCAAAAGTTTAGCATTCATCTTAAAATCTAGGTTGAGCAAAGAGATAGGTCGAAAGTTCTCACATCTAGTACCATCTTTACCGGGTTTGGGGAGAACTGTTATATGAGCCTCAGAAGTCTCCAGGTGATCCAGTATGTCGTTAGGAATAGCCTCAAATGCACGGAGCAGTCTAGGTGGCAAAAGCTCACCAAAAACAGTGTAGTAAGCGCTGGAGAAGCCATTCGAACCTGAACTCTTGCCTTCAGGCAGGGATGAAATAACAGCTGTGACTTCAGCCAGTGTCAACGGGGCATCCAGCAATTCCAACGCCGCCTGAGACAGCTTAGGCAATGTCATCGTATGGAGGTAATATCCTATGTCAGGACCATCACCTGAAATAGGAGTCCCTGAATCTCTCAAATTATACAATTTAGAATAAAATGTGCAGAATTGGTCCACAATCTTATCTGGAACATACACCTTATGACCCGTTCCGTCAACCAGATGTGGGATATAAGACAAATTTTGTTTATGTCTGAGTCTTCTTGCAAGGACAGCTCCTACTCGATTTCCATATTCGTAAAAGGTGTGACGGGTTTTCAAGAATAGTTTCTCTATGTGAATATCCAATAAAGTCTTAAGGAGATGCCGTGCTTGAGTCAATTGCAGTAACTGGCAGGGATCACGGCTACTCTTCTGGAACAGTTCCAAATCCCTAATCTCCTGCAACACAGCCAACACCTGAGCCTCATGAGATTTTTTCCTACGGGAAGCAAATTTGAGTAATTTGCCCCGTATGACACATTTATGTGCCTCCCACACTGTGAGAGACGACATTGCATAAGTTTGATTTACTGTAAAATAGTTGGAAATGAAATCTCTGATAGAGGAGCGAACTTTATCCTGCGTCAACAAGGATTCTTCCAAGCGCCGAGATCTATAAGCTCCACAACCAAAGGGTCGACGGAGGGTCAAGATCACAGGTGCATGATCCAACCATGTTATAGAGCCAATGGATGAAGAAACAATTGAGGGTAAAGCATCATGAGAAATCAACAAATAATCTATTCGGGAGTACACATCATAGGGATGGGAATAGAAGGAATAATCCCAATCCCCCGGATGACAGATTCTCCAAGCATCTATTAATCTAGGAGTATGAAGAAGTTTAAGTAGGGTTTTCAATTTCGACCTAGAGAATGAGGAGGAGCCAGAGGAGCAATCCAGCAAAGGGTTAAATGGTACATTAAAGTCACCTCCAAGGATTAAGACGCCCTCCTGAAAGCCTAGTAATTTATCTAAAACCTGAGTGAGGAATTCAACCTGCATGGTGTTCGGAGCATGGATGTTGGCAAATGTATAAAGAGCATTATCAATGGTGCCCTTGACAAATAGGAACCTGCCCTCCGGGTCCTTAACAGTTTGGGGTGTATAAAAGGGAGAGAGCGATGGAATAAAATAGCCACTCCACAGCGCTTCGCCGGGCCTGAACCCAGATAAGCCTGAGAGTAGAAGCGATTTAATAGAGAAAGCTCCCTTTGCTTTTGATAATGGGTTTCTTGTACGAACACATCTCCCCTCAAGAGGTGGAACTCATGTAGTGCCATTGAACGCTTGAAAGGTGAATTTAAACCCTTGACATTATACGAAACAATAGAAAATGTATTAGAAGAAGCAGGTTTATTGGCCATAATGTATATGACAAGGTTGATAAAATATATTGATAAAGACCTCCAAGGGTATTATAATAGCACAACCCCACAATATAGCTCCCAGCAGACCCAGAGCATGGGCGCACCACCCAAAATAGAGCATTGATCTCGGGGCTGGGGCAAGGGGGCATGGAAAGGGAAGAAAAGAGATCAAAGAAAGAAAGAAAAGAGAAAAAAGCAGAGTGAGTAAAAAGACAAAGCATGGAAGAATAAGAAATGTAGAACTCCAATTGGATGAGGCAAACTGAACACGACAGCCGCCATCCAATCTATGACTTGCAGAAAACCATATGTTTAAACAAATCAGCAAAAGGGTAACCATTCCTGTGTGAGCAATAAGTAGTATATCTAGTCTTCCACAAGGGCCAGAATAGGACGCAGCCAAGGACAACTAGGCAGATAAGGCATATAAGGCTTTTTAGGATGGTAGGGGAGGGAACGCAGAGGCCTATTAAGGGATGAAAAAAAAACATTAAAAAAAAAAACGGGGGAAGGGTGTGGAAAGGGGACATTATACACAGAAAAATAATAGAAGGAAGGGTGGTGCAATGGGGGAAAGGGGTAAAAAAGACCCCATGGTAACAAAGGAGATGTCAAATTCCCATTGGGCTATAAAAATCCGTAACTCCTAGGGTCAAGGGTGAATAAATGACTAATCTGAATCTCAGACCAGCCACAACGTTTCCTCAACTAAAGGGGAAAACAAAGACTGCTCCCTCAATGATAAATACTACACACAAGAATGGTGCCCCTGCAAATGCAAGCAACTTCAAGGATATGCATGAAATTTTGGTACAACTTTGTTTGCAAATATCTGCAAAACATTGACATAGATCCACAATAATATATAAACATCATCATTCAATGAGGTAAGAAAAGGAGTAAATTAAAAGAGCATTGTCAAAAAATAAGCAGCACAGATTAGTTTAACCCAGAGTCCAACTAAAAAAGGAAGGACACGATGAATTGAAAGAACTAACTAGAAGCAGGAACGCAGGGCCGTCCACTGTACCCCACTCCACGCAAAGGAAAGGGGGAGGCAGCCAGCGGAGTGTCCCCCACAACCGACCATCCCCACGCTTCCCTCCTTTATATGTCCCCAATAAGGATAATAAAACCATATGTTCACTAATGACAGTAAATCCCCCAAACCAGGTAATCTAACTAATCCCAAGTAATAGTATCTTATGTGCGGTATCTGTACATAGCCACCCGCAAAAAAAAAAAAGGGAGAAGGATAGAATGAGAAGCCAAGAGACAAGAGTAATGAGAGAACCGGACAGCAAAAGGAGTGGAAAAGGGAGAGACAGACAGTAACAGGGTAGGGGAAAGGGAAAAGAAGGGGAGAACATCCCTGCATGTGCAAGGAAGCACAAAATGTATATTACCCAGAGCATATGTAGGAGACAGTACGGGCAGCAGCATACATTGCAACAGGGGAGGAACCTAGTCTGCTATAAGCATGTACCAAGTAGCTCATACATGATAATGTGTAGAGATCCACTTGATGATCCCCCCAAATAACGGCCCCAACAAGGACCCAAACAGGCAAGCACAGATCACGGCCCGGAACCCAAGCCGCAATCCATGCATGCCCCCCTAACATGTCACATATGTAAGGGGTCACCAAGTGGAATGCAGTATTAAATCACTGGTGAAACCCATACAAGGGCCAAGAGGCCACAGCATCAAGAACAACATGACCCTAGCCTTCCAGCTCCCACTGTCATTCAACAGCACCGTCCCCATAGTATTCCCACTCCAAAGTGCCTCCCAATCCGCAATCCCATGGCCAAGGGAGCACACAACACACTGAATAGTAGTGTATCACAGACATCCCCAGCACCCAACGGGTCACATCCCGCAAAAAAGTGTCCTGCCGCAGATGCAGTCATATACTGTAGAGATTGCCCGAAAGCACAGAATGCTCCCAGCACAGAACTCCCAGCATTCTGTGCGTTCGGGCAGTCTCTACTGAGCATGACGGCTTCTGACAAACATTCTAGCGAATTATTATATAGGACACCTGCAATTGTCGTCCATATGGATCATCTATCCTACTGGATAGGTGATCCATGATAGGGGGGTGTCAGGAGGGGTCCTGATGCCCCCCCTCCAGTTCTGAACTATACATTTTGTATAAATGTAACAATAATTATAACAAAGCCCATGTAACATGTTACACATATGTTATATGCTTTATTAAAAATGACGCCAATTGTTGCCCGCATTGATCACCTATCCTACAGCGCCATTTTTGTTAGTACGTAAAAATGTGCTGTCTACACTGGTTTTGTTTTATCATGGTTCTTCAACAGAAAACCGGTGTTTGCAAAATACACGTTGCTTGTTTTTACTATAAAGCCAGTTTTGGAGCGGGTAATAGTATTTAGCCCTTTATCTCCAGATTCCTATTGTAGTCTATGGGGAAATTTGGAAAGAGCCCATTGATTAATCTGTTACCTGCAACAATCTGGATATCTGTATTCTTGATTCTGATTATTTAAAACAAATGCACATAATTCACGAATTGTATGGTCTTAGCCTGTTTACATAGTTGAGATTCTGGTTATAATTTTGGGCCACAATGAATCGGCTATACATATGTGCACATGAATCAGCCAAGTGAACATATACTGAAAGGCAATGGAGATTACATTATATAAAAGCTGAAAAGAGACTGTACTAAGATTTACTAGTTTGACAATCTACTTCATTACAACACAACATGGACATTTAGGATTAATGACTAATAAAATAATTTGTTAATTATTAATTTGTCTGCTCATTTATTTATTTAGTTACAGTGTTAAACCCTACCATTTCCGCCGGGAGGCTATTCCATGCATATATTTCTCTCTCATACCCTTTACAATACAAATTTGGCCTATGACCTCTTGTTGTTGTGCTTATCATCTTTTGGCAAATGGTTCATTTCTGATTTTTTTAAATCTCTTAACATTTTTGAAGATTTTATTTAGATCACCCTTTCTTCATTCTTCCAAATGACACATAAGGTTCTGGACTCTTGCCTTTTTATACATAGTCCATCCTTCCATCTTAGGGGCTCAAAAATAATTGGACAAATAATTATCTAAAACAAAGTCTTCAAAAGTAGTACATTGTTGAAAATCTTTTTCATTTGATAACTGACTTAAGTCTGCAACCCACAGACATCACCAAACGCTGGGTATCTTCTCTGGTGATGCTCTGTCAGGCTTGTACTACAGCAATCTTCAGTTCTTGTTTGTTTTGGGGCATTTCCTCCAGTCTTGTTTTCAGCAAGCTAAACACATGGGTAGTTGGATTCAGGATGGGTGATTGACTTAGCCAGTCAAAACCATTCCATTTTTGGCCATGAAAAACTGGTTGCTTTAGCAATATATTTGGAGTCAATGTCCTGCTACAAGGGTAAATGCCTTTCAATGGGGTTTGAGGCATTTGGTTGGTTCTGAAGAGATAAGATGTTTCTGTACACTTTAGAATTCATCCTGCTGCAATCAGCAGTCACATCATCAATAAAGATAAGTGAGCCAGTTCCAGTGGCAGCCATACATGCCCAAACCATAACACTATCTCCACCATGTTTCAGAAATGAGATGGTATGCTTTGGATTATGTGAAGTTCCTTTCTTCCTTCAACTTCCCTCTTTCCATCACTCTGGTACTGGTTAATCATCACTTCTTTTGTCCATAAGACTTTGTATCAGAACAGTTTTCTAATGTAGTTTTTAGCAAACTGTAGCCTTGCCTTTCTGTTCTTGAGGATTACCAGTGGTTTGCATCTGTGGTTATGCTGGTATAGTCTTCTCTTCATGTTACTCTTTGAAACTGGAGAGAGTGTTGTTGATCTGTCGACAGCTGAAAATGGGTTATTCTTCACAACTGCAAGCATTAGTCTGTCAACTACTACAATGGTCTTCCATGGTCTACCAGGTTGTTTGCTATTTCTGAGCTCCCCTGTGTATTCTTGCATCTTAACAATGTACCACACAGTTGATTTTGACACACCTAATATTTTACTGCTTTACTGACAATTACTTTTCTTTGCTCCTTATGTTGAGATACAACACCAGCACTTAGAATCACCTACAGATCATTTGTAAGCTCTCTTGTGCATGAACTAACAATGCAATGGCACACCTGACCAATAAGCAGTTGAACAGCCAATTTTCCAATTACTTTTGATCCCCTAAAATGGAGAGACTGTGTAGAAAAAGTGCTGTAACACTGTAAACAATGATGACAGTCATTGCTTCATTTCAAATCCAGTGTGCTAGAGTGGAGACCCAAAACAACAAAATTGTGCCACTGTCAAAATATGTATGGACTGCACTGTATACGCTATTCAGCATTTTTTGGAATTAAAGCGGAGTCATTCACTACACTAACATTACACCGCAAATGATTATTACATTAGCACTATGCCCACACTTATTGTTATTTTCAAGTAAAACTGCTGCTTTAATGAAAAATATAACCTTCTATGTGGGCAGGCACCGGCTGGGATCTCGCAGTAGGCTCTCTCTGCCCCTGCGCTGTCAGTCTCTTCTGGTGCCTTTTGGCACAAAGGAATTCAACCCACCAATCGTGAATTTGAAGGGGACAGACAGAGAAGATGCAGAGATGCCGGCTCTGCAAGATGTCTGCACTGTTGACTGATGCCTGCCCGAATAGAAGGTTTTATTTCTCGTTAAAGCAGCAATTATACTTGAAAATAACAATAAGTGTGTGCATAGTGCTAAAGTAATTGCAGTGAAGCAATGTAGAATTAAGAGATAATATACTACCACATATTTTCCACAACATAATGCATCTAGTTATGTGCACACACAATGGAAGTCAGCCTGAGACTCCTTTTAGAAAAGTAATTTAAGACTGCATAATACACTACAGTAGTGATTTACTGTAATTCTGCATCACACATACTGTAAGTGTAGCAGTAGGGGAAGAATGTATAGTAATGTAGGCTACTTGTGTACATTAATTTAGAATTGTCGTTTTCTGCTTCCTATAGCAGAAATTAGTAACATTTTAAGCTTTTTGTATTTTTCCTTATATTTTGTTTCGTTGTTTTATAGTAATGGTGTGTGATCAATGAGAGTGGCCAGTAATTCAGTCCTGCTTTTAATAGAGATATTTATATCAAAATAAATAATCCTAAAATAATTTCAACAATTTTCTCCTCTTGAATGCTAGAGGGTTGGGATCATCCAAGAGGTTAGCTTAAGGGAAACATTCACATGACACAAACCCGTGTTCAGTGGCTTTCATTAGTTAGCTTTTTTTTTACTTTTACTTCCCTAGTATTGCAGATATTAAGACTTATAATAGGGCACTTCTGCCTTGTGCGGCACACAATATGTGCAGCACAGCGGAGCAGGACTTCCCACCTCCCTCCCAGCTGCCCCCTGGAGCGCGTTCACACTTCACTTCGTTGTTGTATTTATGTGGTGTAGTATTACAGCAAGCTCCGTGTACCATGCTACTGAGCTTGCAAGGCGAAAGTGCCCTATTATAAGTCTTAATATCTGCAACACTAGTGAAGTAAAAAAAAAAAAAAAAAAACAACGCTAACTTAATTTTACTAATGAAAGCCACTGGACACAGGTTTGTGTTATGTGAATGTTCCCCTTTAGTTATTACTAGCATCTATGAATCAGACTGTGGTGGTCCCTTAAGCGGTGTTGACATGGTTAACTTCCTTGTAACTACAATAAGAAAGGGAGATTCCACAGAGCTAAATCAATGGTATAGTTATTAAATAAAGGAATGCAATATGAGCTGAAAAGTGTGGGAGATAGCAGTGGATAAAACAGGTCATGCTGCTAGTACTCACAATTACTTCAATACAGTACAGAAATGGCAATCCTAACAGAACAACCACAGCTCCTATAATTCCACAGATACAGTCCAGACAAACCGTCCCCCCGTTTATGATGGTTAATTTCAGAGATGGAAAAAAAAGAGAATGCCAACTTTTTTGTAACAGAGTTCGACGCAAGGATTTTTCCTTTCTATCATGCCTTTCTCTCTATAAGCAGCAGCGATACTGCACAGAAAATGTAACTACCTGCAACATTTGTGCTATACCACTGTCAAAGGAAAGCTGCATCTCCCTATGAAACAAGCTGCAACTGACACAATGAGGCAGATGTACTAAGAACTACTGGGGAGTGATGAAGGCCAGAAAATCTCATTTGTTATTCCATGTATCCTATGCACTGAGATCTACACCTCGAAAAAGAGGCAGTGTAGAATAACATAGGTAAGAGAAAATCTCATTCACTTGTGAGATCCTCACAGTTCTCACCTTAACCCTCAAGAGTAATTCTGGAGCAAACCCCTGCACCACAGAGAACCAATAAAAATCTCTATTGACTTGCATGTGCAATTTTTAAATCCTTCAATGCTAGAGATGTCTACAAATCAATGGGGATTTTTAGAACATTTTAGTTGTCCCCTGTGGTCCATTTGGTTTGTTCCAGAATTGTCCTAGTTCTTCACAGTATATCAGCCTTGTTAATACCAAACTCATTCTCTTGTTTTCCATGTGCTAGCAAAGGTGTCCAAAGAGTACTCCCACTTCTTACAGATAATTTAGTTAATGGACAGCTTGGGTCAGTTGACCATAAACCTCCACTGAATACTGTAGAAAAATTTCAGGCCATGCAGGTACTGCACCCAAAAAAAAAGTTTGAGCTGCAATAACTTTTGAATAAATAATGTCTTAGTAGTGGGAGTACCCTTGTTTTACTCAGTAGGATAAACAAAAAGGACAAGAGGTTTGTGTAGGCATTCCACCAGTGGGCCCTGGCATCGGACAGCTACCCACTTTGACTTATTGTTAAAATTTCCCTTTCCAGATGGAGGACTCCTTGGGGTTATGCGCTAAGGCATGATAAAGAAGTGATGACTTCTCCAGTGATATCACTTCTCCAGTTCCTATGTTAGTCTATACAGCCTATGCATTAAAATCTCCAAAGCTGGAAAAATCTTCTTGCATTGGCTCCGTGCATAACATAGGAACTGGAGAAGGGATATCACTGGAAAAGTTAAGTCTGCTTTACCGCCTCTTTTTCACGCCCTAGTGCATCTCGCCCTTAGAGTTTTATGTGAGATATGGCACATACGACAAAAAAATAATTTTTGATTTAAACACCCTTAGAGTCAAGTCATGGAGAGAACTGATGATGTCTGTTAGTAAACAGGAGACATAATTACAGTCATTTGTTTCCTAGAGCTGTCCATATGCTAAATGCAGAACATTAATACTGCAGTCAAGATGTACCGCTGTGCAAAACAATTCACAAACCAGTACAATTATTTATTTACCAGAGAAAAATACAACTGAACACAATCTCAAATGTGTGTCTACACGGGGGTCTCATACCAAAGGGTTGAGATGGTGCAGGATTTGGGAATTTTGCATAGATATTACAGTCAAAATGAATATCCCCAAATCTACACTATCTCGGTTGGATTCCACTGGGTTTTATCCACAAATTTCCACACGGACTTCAATAGAAATATGTGAACTAATATTTTCATAACATAATAGAATCTGCAATGTACTGTCATTTACGCTTCAGTTTGGTATTATTACGTTGAGCGTAATTAGTACTTTTTGTCCCACCCAAAAAAAATTCAAGAATATATTTAATAATAGACAATGGCATACATATAGATTCCATTACAATGCTCTAAACGTCCGCAATTATAATTCTCAGATTGGCTTGTGCTCAACAAAGGCCACTAAGGCCTCTTTCACATGGGGGAGAGAACTGATGCAGCCAACTGGGGCAATTCTATTGCCTGTGTATCTTAAAGGGGATCTATCACCCCTATGCAAGTTTGTCTTAATATGTAGGTTACACAGCGACTAGGTGTAATATTGCATCAATTTTGGTTTTTAAAACACTATTTGGACGAAATCTAAAGAATAAATACTGCCCTGCAACCTAATTCAGGACAGACTGTGGTTACCAGCTGGAGCAATCTCTAGCCAATGAGAGCGCTCCTGCTTACAGGCAGAAAGCCTCCGTCATCAGAGGAGGCTGGATAGAGGGAGGGGAGCAGAGGAAGAATAACTGACTGCGGTACAGAGCAGGTAACCACAGTCTGTCCGGAAGTATTGTGCAGAGCAGCATTTATTCCTTAGCTTTCGGCAAAATAGTGTTTTAAAAAATGAAATTGATACAATATTACACCTAGTTGCTATGTAACCTACATATTAAGACAAACTTATATAGGGGTGATAGATCCCCTTTAAAGGGAAAGTAATGTTTCATAATAAAAGCAGCTCTAATTAATCATCATAGTATTTGGACTTTGGAGAGTGTTATATCAATTCTGTCAGAGTTGTAGTTCAAGAGTAATTCAATGACAAAGTGTCCCCCTCCTGCCCCTTTTACTGATGTAATACTGCTCAGCCAGATCAGAAGGGAGGTGCCCAGGTAGACTGCAGAGAGGCACAATCTTCATTTAAGGGAAAAACCTGAAAAACTTGTCAAGGGGGGCAGGGCTTTCATTGTTTTCATAGTAAGAAGATTGTCCCCTGCTGTTATCTGTCTGGTCTATGGACTGCATCCCACATCTGAGAAGAGATTGCTTACACTAGTTAAAAGGGGCGGGAGGGGCAACTTTGTTTGAGAGATAAGACTTATATCGTTCTTCATGTTTTTTAATGCCTACAAAATAAAAATATAAAATGAAGTATTACTATCCCTTTAACTCTCCTCTTTCCTGCATTCCAACTCCAATTGGAAGGAAGGAGTATCTTATGGCTGTCCCACAAAGTGATAAACAAGAGATAGACAAGAACAGAACAGTAGGTGTATCCTGTTTGGCTTTAAGTAAACATTTTAACACTGTACCACACAGGAAAATGATTAATAAGATGCATAGCTCAGGATTGGTGTAAAAGGTAGTAGGCTGTATAAACAACTGACTGAAGACAGGAAACTTATAATAATCAATGGTATTTATTCAGAGGAAGGAAGGTGTTCTAGCAGAGTATGCGTTGCGTACCCCTCTGGCACTCAAAGGGTTAACATTAACCGGATCTTGGCCTGTGCACACAGGCTTTTTCACTAATATATATATGACAAATGGCTATTACAACCTACAGGGGATTTTACCCACCAAATAATTAATAATCTTAAATAATCTTAAAGGTAGCATCGTCACTATACAGACCTTATTCATCAAGGGAAAAGGGAACCGCCTACAAGAAAAATGAGATAAGTACATCAGCATCCTAAGGGTAGGAAACAAATAAGATTTGAGCTTTTATGTCTCTCCTCATATTTCTTATTCACATAAAAATATTAAGAAACTGTCTAACAAGCTTCTTGTGTTGCTGTGGCAACAGGGAACGATTTTGCTCTCCATTTCCTTCACTGGGATTCGCTCTTGGTCATCATCATCAGAGGTTTAAAGGAAGAAAGGGTCATAAAGAAGAGGAAACCAGCTGGATTAAGTCTCCATAGAAATTCAGATAATGGTGAAAACATTGAAAACTAACTATACATTGTGTACATTTGTATGGTCTCTTAAGAATGTCAAGGACAAGCTACTCAGCGGCTGTATTTATTAAGAAAGGTTTCTTTTCCAATCTATGAGGACCTTTCCCTTTTATTCAAAACAGTTCGGAAGCAAATCTCCCTACATTTTCTGACCTATTGAAGTAAATGAATACTAGAGATGAGAACTCCTTGTTTTGGTATTGGACACAAATTTTGCAGAGATAAAATGTCATTTTGGTGATGTAAAACAAATGTTAGAGAAGGCTATTGATTGAATGTGTAGTAATTCAATGGCAGTGTGAAAGTAAAGTAACTAAAGAAGAATATGCTATGGGCTGTACTATTCAGATGCAGTTCTGGAGCAAGCCAACTGTACCATAAGGGACAAGTAAAATTACTCAAATGCTCATACATTTAACCCCTTAGGGTCCGACGATCCCGCGGTGCCTGGTCCTTTAAGGACCAGATAGACGCGTTCGACGTGCCGTCCCACGTGACTGATCACGTGGGGCGGCACATTGAAAGGAGGACTGAAAGAGATCGCTCCGGTCTTGGATCGATCAATTTCAGTCCACGGTATTACTCACCGCGCTTCTGCAGGAGCACGGTGAGTAAAAGTATGTGACGTACCAGGACCGTCACTGGTCCTTAAGTGCCGGACCAGCGTGACGGTCCGGGTACGTCACAGGATGCGAAGGGGTTAAATGCAGCTTTTAACCTTATGAATGTTCTAGAGGTCCCCAATGCATTGGTAAGCAATATGTTGGCAATGTTTATTGCATTCAACAGTTAAAGGCCCTAATTAAGTCTCATATAGTTGTAGCGCTATATGGCCCTAATACATAGTACTCAAAGTGGAATTGTCTCCTTAAGACAAGTTGTAGTAGTAGTTTTCTGAAATCTAATCTATATTTAAAGGAGTGGTAAACATTTTCTATGAAAACTTTTATGTTATATGGTATGTCAATTCTTTTATTCAAAAGGTGCAACTGTTGAAATTATCACAAAGTAAATGACAGCATGATTATTTCCTGAAAGTTGTGCCACTGTTCAGACTGTCACAAAGTGAATGACAGCATGATTATTTCCTGAAAGTTCTAACTGAAAGCATGACTCAGCAGTTTCTATCACATTCTATAAATAACTGTCAGTCACTCCCCACTTCCATAGAATGCAACAGAATAGCTAACTGGAATCTGACCACTAGAGGCCACTGTTAATATAAAATACAATTTAAACTGTAATAACTCTTAAAACATACATTTCCCAGTAGTGGGACTACCATTGTTTGATTCAGCAAAAAAAAAAAAATACAATATGCATTTTTTTATTTAAAAAAAATGTACTGTTCCTTTAAAAAATTAATCTTTATATTTTGGGGCACAGTGTGGCATTTTAGACAAATTCTCTGCACAGTATGTTACATTATTGCTAATTGTGTTATTAGAAATGCGCACAATGCGTGGGCTTTACACAATATATGGCCATAGAGGGCAGTGCAAAAGATAATCTGTATAAAGTATTAGTATTAGTATTACATTGTGTCACTAACAAATAAATCCTCATCTCTCATTTGTTTTTTGTTTTTTTTTTTACAAACAAATGGATAGTATAACCTACAGGTAATTTTTAATCATCTTTAACCCTTTGAGTGCCAGAGGGGTACACAATGCAGTGCTTCGCACTCTGGCACTCAAAGGGTCAAAACAGTGCCACTATAATGGTCTTATTCATAAAGCTAAAGCAAAGCAAATCCAGACCAAACCAACTGCATGCACCAATGAGGAGTGTGTGAAAGATCTCTGATTAAATTGGGCTTTTAACCTCTTGAATGTTTAAAGGGATAGTAATGTTTAAATTTAAGATTATTTAATATTGTATGCATTAAAAAATAAGTACAATGATGTAAGTCTTAGCTCTCAAATCTTTATGGTTTAAGATATATAACTGGCTAAGGTTCCCCCTCCAAGCTGTTTCAGCATTCTATGGGAAAGCAGCTGATTCCGGTCATTTGACCGAATGGCGGCTCTTCAGCAGAGCCAAAATCGCGCTATTTAGAAATAAATACTTCATTTGAACAGGTTAAATAGTTCGATTTCAGCGCCAGCGGTCCCGGGACCAGAATCGCCTGCTGGCAGATAGATGGCAGACTTGTCTGACATAGCCTAGAGGGGGGAACTTTAGCAACTTATATCTTCAGATCATAAAGGTTTGAAAGATAAGACTTGCATTGTTGTGCTTATTTTTATAAAGCCTATTTTTATAAAGCTTATTTTTATAAAGCCTACAATATTAAATATACATACATTTAAACATTGCTATCCCTTTAAGAAGTCTCCAATGAATTATGAAGCAATGCAAATTCGTTTATACGTCTGTGTAGTGTTGTCGTAAAAAGGAATTTTTTATGCACAATTCAAGAAGCATTCGGTATTCAGCTTCCTGGATTAGGACATGTGCAAAATCTATCTGCGCACAAAAATGCCTTTATCAGATGTGAACATTTCTTGCATCGCGCCATAAGTGTTCTGGGGACTAACACACCAGCAACTGCACCATGAGATAACATGATTTATAGCCATGGACAAGTCCTCAGACTATCCACGCTTCATTTCAGGGAGATGAAGTCTGATGCAAAAAAGTAATTATTGATTTTCATTGGCCATAGAAGTGAACATCCAATACAGATCAATCAGTTTTACAGCACTTTATAAATACACAATAAATTATAAACCCTTTGTACACTTAAGAAGTCTTCACTGCGTGCTTTGCAATGTGCTTGGGACCTCTTTAGTATCCAACTGGTTATGACAGGAGTGGGCAACCTGAGGCTCTCCAGCTGTGGAGGACTACAACTCCCATCATCTGTCGGTTGTAGCATTATGCAGTATACGTCAAAGACGCTTATATAAAAGAGATTTGTTTATTTGTCACCAAAGTGTAATGTGATTGTCTCCCTTAATAAAATGGATTATAATGGATTGAGGTCTATATGCACAAAGGAAACAATTATGGGTCAAAACCAAGTAGGCCAAAATATAATTTCCCACTGAATAACATAAAGATTTTAATCCCTTGAATCATAAAAGGGTCTCATACACATTGTGAAGATTATAACCCTGTGAGTACCCTTTTCAAAACCATTCGTTGGATACCCCTTTGGGACTCAAATGGTTAAAAGGCCCATTTAAAGTGCAACTATCACCCCAACAAACTTATCTAAATCATTAGAGCTATAAGAACTGCCTGTATATATTATGTAATTAAAAAAAAAAATACAAAGCCTTTGGATATATAATGGTTTAAAAAGCACCTGCTGATGTCATAAATTACATAGCTGTGGGACAAGCTGTACCGCAGCTCTGTACCACAGCTCTCTGCATGCCTGCCCCTGCAAAGGAACACACCACCCACCACCCTTCCCAGCTCTCTCCATGACTCCTGACTGCACACTTGGTGAGACAATTTCACATTCATAGTATGTAACTTTGACTTATGAACCCTTTCAGAGCCAGAGCGATATCCAACTCTTTGCATTGGATATCTCTCTAGCACTGTAAGGGTTAAATATTAGTGTTTGCCAGTCGCAACTACAAGCAACACTCTAGAGTGCTATGTCTTTTCTATTATTAAAAACTAGTTGAAGAGCGCGTTACACAGGCCACAATGCCACAACCAGCCGGTCGCGGGGCAGTCATGCGCAGTAGAGACTGCCCATGCCGCGGCTGATACAGAGCTGGGTGCTCCGAAGGCGCTAGCAGTCTCTACTGAGCATGACTACAGCACGCGCAGCAGTGTCTACTGCGCATGACTGTGGCGTTACATACGTTTTAGTGAATTATTATATAGGATTAGAGATGTCCACCGTGGAAGTGAACATTTACAACCGCTTGAAATGTTAACCCCTTAACGTCCAGTGACATGTCAGGACCGTCACTGCTGTTTTTCCATTAAGGACCAGTGACGGTCCTGGCACGTCACATATTTTTGCTCACAGTGCTGAGAGTAGTAGAGGGGACTGAAATTAACCTCTCCAAGACAGGAGAGATCACTATCAGTCCCCCGTTTGGCGTGCCGGCACACGTGATCAGTCACTTGTGCTGGCATGTCAAATGTCGCTATCTGGACCTTAAAGGACCACACACCCTGGGACCGCTGGTCCTTAAAGGGATAGTATTACTTCAAAATTACTATCCCTCATATTGTAGCCATTAATAAACTGAGTTAAATGACACCAGCGGCATCTCTCAAACCTTTATGGTTTAAGAGATAGCCGCTTTCAAAGTTTCCTCTCCCCTGCTGTCAGCGTTCTGCTGCCAGCAGGAGAATCCAGTCTCTGAATCAAGGGGAGGCTCTTCAGCAGAGCCGATATCTCGTTATGGAAGGAAAAATGATTAATTGAAACAGTCTTCTACGTGTGCTTGGTAACCAAGCACACGTAGAAGACTGTTTCAATTAATCATTTTTCCTTCCATAATGAGATATCGGCTCTGTTTAAGAGCCTCCGCCTGTCCCGGGACCAGATTCCCCTGCTGGCAGCAGAACGCTGACAGGAGGGGAGAGGAAACTTTGAAAGCGGCTATCTCTTACACCATAAAGGTTTGAGAGATGCCGCTGGTGTCATTTAACTCAGTTTATTAAGGGCTACAATATGAGGGATAGTAATTTTGAAGTAGCACTATCGCTTTAAGGGGTTAAAGTATAAGAAAAATCTAAATAGTAGGACAAAGGGGCAGGTTTACAGAGTATGCCAGAAGAGGAGTGGAAGTAGCCCGAGGGAGAGCGCTGCCAATCATTTTATATGTCATAAAGATGGCCGCTCTCTTCCTCTTGAAAATGGAAGGAGGGAAGGTGATAGTTCTGCTTTAACCCCTTAAGGACCGTCGCGTGCACGCGCGGCCGGCACTTGCGGACCACGGGGTATTTTTTTTTTAGTAGCGCTTCTGGTTCAGGACTTCCTGAGCAGCGTGCAGACGCGACGGGAGTCCTGAACGCCATGCCGTGCCAGGACCGTCATTGGTCCTTAAGTGCCGGGCCGCCGTGATGGTCCTGGCACGGCAATGGTACTTAAGGGGTTAAGCAATGGAAAGCTGAGGAATGTTTATTCTCTGGTACTGTTAGTTTGTCGCAGACTTGTACATTTTCTTTGTGCAAACAGCTTCAAGGACTTTATAAAAAATGATAAAAGAGGTGCAATTCCAGAGCAAACCAACTTCTCCACTGGAGGGGGAATTTCCATTGATTTAAATGGGGATTTTAAACCCTCAAATGCTAGAGGTGTCAGTACATAGCATTGAAGCACAGTCTAGTATTCAAGTGGTTGAAAGCTCCATTTGAATAAGTGAAATTATATGGGCTTCCTACTTTTGAATACCCCTTATAGTGCATGTATTTGCACTAGAATTGCTCCACTTTTCTTATCATTGTAAAGCCTGAAACCAAGGGTGGGCAATGGGACAACCTCCAACTGTTGCTGGACTACAAGTCTCATTTCTTCTGGCAGATGGAGAATGATGCGTGTTGTAGTCCAGCAACACCTGCAGGGCCTCACATTGCCCAATTCTGCCCTAAACTTTATTCATAAATGTCATTTTTCAACAAGAATTACTGTACCAATAGCCTTGCCTAAATATGTGTCAAACATCATTTATAGATGCTATTTTCACTTCTGCTTTCCATATATATAGAAACATTTCTTGAGCGCAAGAGAAAAAGTGTGGCATAATCTTTTATGCCTACATATTTCATTGAGAGCCTGAAGGTTTATTTCACTCAGATCAAGACACGTTCACCTTATGTATTCACATGAGATTTTCCTAGTGATTGCTATCACATTAAATATATTCCCAGCATAGCCATATAATCACCGTTAGATTTTTTTCCCTGACCTTTATGCACGTGCAGAGGATGTCTGCTTAGTTAACACATTGGGGGAATGTACAAAGCTGCCAAGGCAGTTCTACTGGCTTTAAAAGCTGCACTAACCCTTTGAGCAATGCATTGAGTACCCCTCTGGCACTCAGAGGGTTAAGGGTTATGCATTACACGGTGTTGGCTAACCTGAGGCCCTCCAGCTGTTCAGCATTACAAATGCCATCATCCCAACCCTGACAACAGCTGGCTGGGAGATGATGGACATTCTGGTTCTATACAGCTGACAGGCCTCAGGTGTGTTTAGGGTTTCTGCTGCCCTAGACCCAATCAAGTGCATCCTCCCCCCCAACACTTTGCCATACCCTACACAGACCACGTCCTTTATCCTAAAGACAAAATGTAAAGAAAATGGCAGACTAGATGGACTGATTGGTCAAAATCTAGGTTTATAAAATTGATTACAGAGCCTGTTTGATCTCGTATTCATATTTGTACATCTCCACCATGCCCCATAGTAACTGATATACTCTGAAGTGGAGCAATTCTGGGGCAAATCCACTGCCCCACAGGAGACAAATATTTTAGTTGATTTAAATGGGGCTTTTAACCCTGTGACTGCTAGTGAGGTCTTCTATGCAATGCATTAGACACCTCCCTGCATTAAACAGGATTAAAATACCCATTTAAATCAATGAGCGTTTCAGCAAATTGCATTTTCCCCTGCCGTGCAGCTGGTCTGCTGCTGAACTGTTCCACTTTAATTTTAACTCCTCAACGACAGAGAGGTGCACACCCCTCTGCGTTGCACACCACTCTGGTCCTTAAGGGATTAAAATATTTGCCAGTAAGTTCTTACAAATGTATCTTCTATATAACTGCATTTAGCAATCCTGAATCTAGTAAGTTATAGTATTTACATTTAGAAAATTGTAACAGCTAAAAAATGTTACAGATGGTGTCGCTTTATTTTGTATTAAACCCCTTGGATGCTAGAGACATCCTCGATGCATTATAAAGCTAAAGCGGAACTACCACCTAACATACACTTTAGCTTAATTAACTCATCATCTGGCGACTAGCTGCTTAGTAGCGCTACTTGCCAGAATTATTACATTGTTAAATAGATTTACCCTTTCTTCCCCGGCTGACCTGCAGGACGGATCGTGGACAACTTGCCATAGTGATGTCTGCACGCCTGCACTGTCAGTCCCTTTTGGATCCAGCTGGCTCTTAGCAACGCCTCCTAGAGCCGGCTGGGACTGACAGCACAGGTGCACGGACGTCACTATGGCAAAATGTCCTCGATCCGTCCTGCAGGTCAGCCGGGGAAGAAAGGGCAAATCTATTTAACAATGTAATAATTCTGGCAAGTAGCGCTACTAAGCAGCTAGTCGCCAGATGAGGAGTTATTTAAGCTAAAGTGTATGTCATGTGGTAGTTCCGCTTAAGCAGTGGAGACGTCTCTAGCATTTGAGGTGTTAAGGAAGAAAGGAATTAAAAAATCCATATGTTAAACATGATAACCTTTTCATTTAAATACCATCATCCACACCGACACAAATCAAAGAAAAGATTATTTGGATGTGCCAACATATTGGTGATCACAGATGGGAAAATGGACAAGAGACCTGGGGGGAGATTCACTACGTGAAGATAAAAAGATGATAAAGTGGAGATGACTTCTCCAGTTTATCACTTCTCCAATTCCTCTGTTATTATTTAGAGTCTATACATTAAGATTTCATCAACTTCAACACAGGAACTGGAGAAGTCATCTCCACTCTATCATCTCTTTATCATGCCTTAGTGAATCTCCACCCAAGTCTATCCGATACTATAGATCAGAGATGGGCAAACTAAGGCTCTCCAGCTGTTGTATACTACAATTCCCATCACCCTCAGTAAGCCAACAGATTGTCAGAGATGATTGAAGTTGTAGTCCACAACAGCTGCAGGGTGTCGGATTGCCTTACATTTTACTAGATAAAGCAATGTATACCTTTCTTGCTTCCGACGGATTAACCACAAATGGTACTATGTTCAATAGAAAAGAGTAATTCTGGGAATAAACCAACATCACAATAAGATAAATACAAATATGTAACTGACTAATACTCCCTTATGTGTTTTTGATAATAGACCATTTTTCCGTATGGTCAAATAATAAAGCTTTTGCATTAGTATTATTATAGCACATATATACAGTCCTCTTGCCGTCTAATTCTTTTTGTAGGAAGAGCAGATTCATTAGTCATTAAGCACACACGCCATAAAGCTAAAATTCTGAAAGAGTGGGTTGCAGGAAATGATTGTCGGAAACGGACTTGAGAATCACCTACTAAAAATATTAAAAGCAGTCATGCAAAAAGAAAATCTAAAATTAATTTGAATGGAAATATTATTTACAGAGTTGCAGCAGCCCACAGAAAGGCTCATGTACTAAGAAAAGTGGTTAAATTCTGAATAAAACCAACTGTACAGTAAGGAATTAATGAATGGTCCCAAAATTCCCATTTTGTTTTAATTGTATTGTTGAGTGCTAGAGATGCTCCAGAATTACTCCACTTTTTTTTAGTACATTAGCATCAGACTCCTTGTATATTTTTCAAGGGGTATAAAACAAAATCTGAATTAAATAAATGAGATACAAAACTGGAATAGTAAGGTGTAATGTGTGACAGCAATGAAGTCGAATAATTAACCACAACCTGATGACAAAAAAGAAAAAAAAAATCAACGCCTAAGGGATCACTAGAGCATCCTCTCACTGTGATATGTACGAAAATGCTAGGAATGCAAGCTGAAGATCATTGGAGTTTCCATGGAAACAAAATATATTGGAGGATATAATGCATTGTCAGTGGGCAAAAAAAAAAAGTTCAAAATCAGCAGAAAACACAGAAAAAGTGCCCGGGGGAATTTTATCCAGGAAAACACAATTAATAATTAATTTCTAGATATATCTGAATCATTTGGTTTTAGTGAAGAATGCTGCAACTTATTATGCACCTGGGATTTATTTACAACAATCAACAAAAAGCAGTTTAGGGCTATTACTTTTCACCCTTTGCGTGCCAGAGGGGTACGCAATGCATTGCTGTGAAAGTTTAATCCTGAGTGCTGGAAGGGGTATCCAAAGCATTGCTTTGCAATGGGTTGGACACTCGGGCCTCTGGATCTCAAAGGGTTAAATAATTGACATAGTGACGTGGATGTACTAAGAAAAATGGCGTGATTCTGGTGAAAATCAGCTGCACCATAGCACACAAAGAAATTCACAAAATTCCTATTGACTTACATGGGAACTGCCCTGAATGCTAGATAAATATCCCTTAAAGGGATAGTAATGTTTCATAATAAAAGCAGCTCTAATTAATCATCATAGTATTTGGACTTTGGAGAGTGTTATTTCAGTTCTGTCAGAGATATAGCTCAGGAGTAATTCAATGAAAAAGTGTCCCCCTCCCGCCCCTTTTACTGATGTAACACTGCTCGGCCAAAGCAGAAGGGAGGTGCCCAGGTAGACTGCAGAGAGGGACAATCTTCAATTAAGATGAAAAGCTTGTCAAGGGGGGCAGGTCTTTCATTGTTCTAATAGGAAGAAGAGTGTTCCCTGCTGTTATCTGTCTGGTCTATGGACTGGATTCCACATCTGAGAAGAGATGGCTTACACTAAGCAAAAGGGGCGGGGAGGGGAAACTTTGCTTGTGAATATCTCTTAAACCATAAAGGTTTGAGAGATAAGACTTATATAATTCTTCGTGTTTTTTTATTGCCTACAAAATAAAATAAAGTTAAAACGAAGTATTACTATCCCTTTAAGTGAAATACCCTGTAAAGTTAAACCCCAAAAATTACCCATCTGGTGACTATCTGAACAATAGTACTAGTCACCAGAATAATTACCTCCTTATAGCAAAAGTCTACTGCTCCCGAGACTGATGGCCAGGCAACAGCACTTTAAAAGAATCTGTGCACCTGCGCCGTCAGTCCCTTCCGGTACTTGAAGGTACCAAGCAATGCCTCCTAGAGGAGACCATGACTGACAGCGCAGGCACAAAGATGGCTGTGCTGTTTCCTGGCTGTCAGTCCCGGGAGCAGTAGAATTTCTCTGTAAGGAGGTCATTATTCTGTCGACTAGTACTATTGTTCAGCTTGTCGCCAGATGGGTAATTCTTGAGGTTTAACTTTACGTGGGGTGGTAGTTCCACTTTACAGTTCTAGAGGTTAAAATCCCCATTTTACTCAATGCATTACATAACTTTCTAGCATTTGAATAAGATAGGGCCCTAAGACTAATGGAAGACAGAGCAATAAAATGATACAGGTCTTCCCAAAACATTGTATTGTTCTCATGTCTCAACTACAAGGCTGGATTTACATCTCAGGAACCCCTAGGCAAGGCACTCTAGGTGCCCATAGATCTACCCATGGCTACCCAACATTCCTCACATCACCCCACCCCCAGTCCCATCCACTGTTTCCTGGCACAGAAAATACTCTTGGCATATAACAAGCAAACACAAAAAAAAAAGCTTTAATTTCTTAGTTGCTAGAGAAAGATTAAATAATAGCCTGTAAAGGGGTATATAAACTACTGCAGGGACATTGAGATTGGTCAGGTAATTACCACAATTCAGGAAATGGGTGTGGCCTGCACAGTTGAGGTGCCTCTTAAAATTTGGAGCCCTAGGCAGTTGCCTACTCTGCCTATTGAAAATTCGGCCCTGCTCAACTATGACCGATTTGTAGCAAATTCTGCACTCTCTCACCCTCTATGCTACCACGTTTCCACCATACCATACATTTGCATATCCCAATATATCCCAATATCAGCCCTGCTTACCCTATTATGGCAAGAAAATTCCCATAGCCCCTATATATTTCTTTTTTCTTTGAGCCTTGGTTCATGAGATGATATCTTCCATCCGTCCACCTCTTTGGACATGGATATAGCTGGCAGGTCTCGTAAGGCCTTAGTCATCAAGTTAACCCTTTGACTGTAAGAAGGATATGGAACGCATTAATTTGCAACACGTTGCGTACTCCTCTGTCACTCAAAAGGGTTAAAGAGGTGCAATTTTGAAGGGAACCAACTGCACCAAAAATCCTCACTGATTTAAATTGTGCTTTTAACTCTGAGTGCTAAGACGGTCTTCAGTGCATTATTTTGTAATGCATTGCCATCCCCTTTATCATTCAGGGGAGTAAAACCCCATGTAAATCAATCGGAATTTGGGGAATGTTTATTTGGCCCCAATAGTGCATTTTATGTGCTCCAAAGTTTCTCCAGATGTACCTAGTACATCAGCCTCACTATGTGCAATACCACTGGATACAGCATATACCTTTAACTACATCCAGAAAAATGTCCATTCTGTATACCAAGATGGTACATACAATATGCAGCATGTGAAATATATTTACTACCAAACTTCTATTTTGACTGTGAATATACTCTATTCCATTTTCAGGGTTGATAGCATTTAACCGCTTGAGTGCCAGAGGGGTACGCAATGCATTGCGTACCTCTCTGGCACTCAATGTGCTAAGGCAGGAGTAGCCAACCCTGGGTCCTACCATAGGGTGACCACATTTCCCTTCTGCCATTCCGGGACGTGGTCACCCTAGAACTTGCCCCTTCATACCTTACCTTGAGTCCCTGGTGGTCTAGCGGCGTGGAAAGTGCTCTGTGCCTCCTCCGGCACAGAGCTGAAGCTCCCGCACGCTGTGCTCAGTAATGCAGAGCGCTGGGAGATGATGTAATCTCCCAGCGCTCTGCATTACTAGAGCGCTTGCCTCCAGGAGATCAGGTAAGCTGCATTGCCGCCCTGGATGTCAGCCTGCAAGCGGCGTCCATGATGTGACACACCGCTTGCAGGCTGACATCCAGGGCGGCTTGGCTTCATTCCGGGACACTTCATTGTCCCGGTGGAAGATGACCCGGGACGCGGGACATAGCCCTGAAATAAGGGACAGTCCCGGACGTTCCGGGACCCGTGGTCACCCTATCCTACCAACAGTTCACAAGATATCCTTGAATGAGCACAGGTGGAGTCATTAAAGTCACTGAGCCACTAATTACTTCACCTGTGCTCCAGCTGGGAAAACCTGAAAACATGCACTTCTGGTTGCTCTTGAGGACCAGGGTTGGCTAATCCTAATTTAACCCTTTGAGTGCCTCTGGCACTCAGAGGTTTAAGGTATTATTCAGTTTTAAGGTACAACTCATTCTATTTTGTTTTTTAGCAAAACATTTGAATAAAGTTAAATATTTTCTCAAACATTATTGATTATGCTCAGAAAAACACCCTTTGATTAAAATGGAGGTTTAAATGACAAAGTGACCTGGCTTGAAAAATCAAATATTAAAAGGCAATTATCACATTTTACTAACAAGTTTGGGAGAAGACATGGAGACAAGCGTAGTCTGCCCTGTGCAGTTCCAAAATGGATTCTATTAGTCATTCAGGGGGTTCAGAAAACTGCTCCTTTCAGCTGGAATGCAACTAGGAAGTATGGTGTTTGCTCAAATATAAGGCAAGTTTTTTTTGGCCATTTTAGATTGAAAAAAGTGACCTTGTCTTATATTTCAGACTGCTTGCCTGAAAGGGATAAAATCCATTTTGGTGGGACGACCAGAACATTTCCGTCTAACTTTAAGCTTCAATAATGGACCTGGCAGTTTTCTTGGCACTGGGTCCACCTCCATGTTGATGAAGTTCTTCCAAGACCTTTCTATCAATGCACCTGATGTGTGACACAGAAAGGGCCTTCTTATCAATGTGCAGACTCTATTGGTCCACTGGAAGAACCTTTCTGTGTCATGTGTCATTAAAATGCAGGCAGACCATACTACAAAGAAGGGGAGGAAAGAGAATGTTGGATGGGAAAATTAGAAAAAAAATCCCCAAGATAAGGAGGTCACCTTATATTGGGGATTTTTTCTTTTTCTAGTCATTGATCTGGCCGAAAATCAGCCTGGATGGTCATGTAGAGTTTTTAGTAAGAAACGTTTGCTCAGTTTCACTAAGCAATACAAAAGTGGAGCGGGGATAAATTCAAGAAGAACTCTTTTTTTCCCCTCAAACTAACATATGGTTGAATTTGTAGACTTTTAATCATCACAGCTTGTAACACATAATAATCCATTAGAAACATCTCATGTTAACCCTTTAAGAATCAGAGGGGTGTGCAAAGCATTCCTTTTCATTGCATTGCATACCCCTTTCTTCTTCGAGGAGTATTCCATCGATGTTAACACAAATTCAGAGAATGGACTTTATAGAAAGGGTGATAGACTCATGGAACAGCCTGTCAGCAGGGGTGGTAAGAACAAATACTATTAGGGAATTCAGAAATTCCTGAGAAAGGCATAAGCATATGATGAGAAATTAATAAAACTGTACATTTTATTAATTAGGGAAATGGGTAACCTGGATGGGACAGATGGCTCTTTACTGCAGTTAAGATCTAATGGCGCAATGCAAGAAACGTTTGCATCAGATAAAGGCATTTTTGTGCACAGATAGATTTTGCGCATATTCTAATCCAGGAAGCTAAATATCGAACGCTTCTTGAACTGCGCATGAAAAATTCAATTTTACGACAACGATACACAAACGTATAAATTCATTCACAATAGAAGTTCTTGCATAGGTGCATTCGCTATTCCACTCACACAGATTTGTTAATCTTAGCCACGCCCACAAAAATAAATATACGCAGCCGTTCGCTAATCTTGAATTTTCATGAGCAATTCAACAAAATCATGCGCAAACCTATTCCCTAGTGGTTTTCACACGGGAAATAGAGAATGTGCACGCTTCCTGCATTGCGCCATAAGTTTCTATGTTCCTATTATGGCAGCTTATCCTCCACTATCTTATATAAATGGGCAGACTTCATATATTTGACCCTTTATGGACTGGAGGGTGAGCAATATGGTGCAAAGAGATACATATTACACCACCTGATCCTTCAAGGGTTAAAGATAACCCTGGCAAAAATTATTCCTTCAAGATACATAACCAATATAGGTTGTGGTGAGCAAAAAAGTAACACAAGTAACACAAATGTTTCCATAGTGCACAATCCAGTACCTATGTCATAACTTTTGTATGAATTTACTTCTGAAAATGATAAAAAAAACATATCCAGTATTTGCATTGCATTCCCAGAATTCCATCACGTAAGCGCAGTCACTGTTTAGATACCCAATCCATATTAGTCACTTAGTTTATGCTTGCTGCTTTAACAAACCTTACACAGGAGAGCATAGGCTGGAACTGCCTGATCCACCCAGTCTACCCACAGACAGCTGTTTTGACCTACTAAGCCACATCTGTGTGGGGCTAGTTAAGTAAATCATGTTAGCAGTAGCAACTCTGGTAGAGGTTGTATACCAGGTAATTAGTTAGGTTATGGTGATCAAAAGAGTGACAGAAATCCCTGCAATGTACAGTACATTTCTTTGGAGACCTCTCCAGCATTCAAGGGGTTAAAGGCTCCATTTAAATCAATGGAAATTTTTATTTGGTCCCCACTGGTTTACATGAGAGCTGCTCTACATCTCAGAATCTGAAGAGGACAAGTATGAGTTTTTTACTTTACTCACTAAACCAATAACACTTCAATAATTTAAGTGTTTCCATGAGTTTCCTCTTTACCATCTGGATTCTTTTCAAACATTCCAGATTTTTTTCTTTATGTTTTGTTACCAAAAACATACTTCTCGGGACACAAGTGAATAAATTGATGCTTTTATTTATATTCTTTAATTGAAGTGATTAATGGTCTTAGATATATGTTTTCCTGTCACTAGCTGCAGGGACGTGCACAGACATTTTGGGGGGCAGGGGCTCAAATGAAAAAAAGGGCACTTCTCATAATTATTTATTCAAAATATATATTTAGAAAAGGGCACGAGGGCACTTTGGACAAAAAGGGCAGGTGCTCAAGGCCCCCTTGGTGTCTATGTGTGCACGTGCCTGACTAGCTGAGTTTTGCTCATGTAGCTTCTATTCATGATAAAGAGTGACTAAAACAACACATTATTAGCTCAAAGGGACATTATCAACTCCAAATGATGGTGGGCATATTGTTTTATACGTCATTTACTCTTAGACAAAATTTAGATCAATCATTAGGTGAATAAGCCTCAAACGTGCATTTCCTATTCACATGTAGACGTTGTATTTGGCCATTTTACCCCTCTGTTTAAACAAGTGATTAGGGCAATGTATGACATGATTGTAGTAAACAAATAAGAGATAAGAGTTTCAGTGTAATAAACTGTATGGGTTCTAATCTCAAAACAATTATCCATGCTTTTGGCTGTTTTATGCTTTTTAAACATGTTTCACTTTTATTTTTAAAGATTTTAGAATTTTCACGCAAAATGTTTTCTTATTAGGAGTATATATTATTTTAATTCTAGACCCGTCTCTCCTCTCCCCCTTCCTACATTTCCACTTTGATTTCCCGCTATATACCATCCCGCCATTTACGATCAGCTAATGACAACATTCTCTCATCTCCTTTTGTGTCTACAACCCTCTCACATATAAAACTTTTTCCTCTCATTGCTCCTTATCTATGAGATGCTCTTCCTCCCACCCTCTATCACTGCACCTCCCTTAAGATCTTCAAGTCACGGCTGAAACTACACTTCCTTAACAAAACTTAAAGGGATAGTAATACTTCATTTTAACTTTATTTTATTTTGTAGACATTAAAAAAACATGAAGAATGATATAAGTCTTATCTCTGAAACCTTTATGGTTTAAGAGATATTCACAAACAAAGTATCCCCCCCTGTTCAACCATATCAGAAGGGAGATGCCCAGGTAGACTGCAGAGAGGGACAATCTTCAATTAAGATAATGGAAAAAGCTGATAAACTTGTCAAGGGGGGAAGGGCTTTCATTGTTTTCATACAAAGAAAATTGTCCCCTTCTGTTATCTGTACTGTCATACAACCAGACTCACATCTGAGAAGAGATGGCTTACACTAGGTAAAAGGGGCGGGGAGGGGAACTTTGCTTGTGAATATCTCATAAACCATAAAGGTTTGAGAGATAAGACTTATATCATTCTTCATGTTTTTTTAATGCCTACAAAATAAAATAAAGTTAAAACGAAGTGTTACTATCCCTTTAAACATGCTAGAAGGCTCTGACTTACAACTAGCCATTTAGCTGCCTTAGAAACCTATATCATAGAAGACCTGGCTTGGGAAAATAGAAACAATATATTTTAGTTACATCATACTTTAATTCATGAAAGCCATATTATGAATATCATAAATTCCTAAAGACATCCAAGATTTACTATAAAGATGCAACCAGACTTATATGATGGAGCCAGACTCATTTTAGCATACTATTTTCTGTGTCAAGTAATCAAAGATTCCATGCAAGTCAATGGAAGATTCTTAGCAGATTGAAATAATAATAACATGATAAAAAATCTGGGTTCATCTGTACAATATTAAAATCCAATATAAATCTAGGCTTCTCCTACAGGGAGGTATAGATAAAGGCTCTATTGCTATCCAGTGCGTCTGGTTTATGAAATTCCAGTTACCAGATGAAGAAAATAATCTGTGGATGATCCAAGTATTACACAGTAAATGTGTTTATACATTCCATGCATTGTTTTATTTCAAAGGTGAACCATTGGCATTGTCCTGTCTTAACTGCAAAAAGCCAGACTTCAGAGGAACCAACAAAAACATGCTAGACTGCTTGTGGTCTCAAACATGCTTAGAATAATGGGGCACATTGATCAGTTTTCCTTTTTATCAGGGATATTGTAAGTTCTTGTGACTCCAACAGCTTGTATACAAAGTGCTACTCAATACTTTGCAGTTAGTCACTGGTACTTGCTGTTACTCAAAGAAAAGGGTGTTGTGTGTGTGTGACCTCTGCGGAGCTAAACATACACTATATTTATCAGAATATTTGTTAATATCTTAGAAACGGTCTGTTTTGTAGAGTTTTTGCCTTTATATGTATTCCGAGCAGTGTCTTATTTATTAAGGCAAAAGTATAATTCCAAAACAAATAACATGGAATTTTGGAAAATGAGTATAGGTTTTGAAACATTGTAGGTTATTGTATAAACTCAAGTTAATTTAGCTACGTACAACTATTATACTGCTCAAATACAAACACAAGAATGATGATATAAACTACTATACCCAGTAATTAAAAGTTTTATTATAATGATTTAGTCAAAAAAAACTTCCCAGGATATGCCTGCCATATATTAAATGAGAGTGTTCTGGTCTTTCTTAGGGGAAAGGAGTTATCAAAGTTATCTTATTTCTATGTGTGTGGTAGAAACCACTCTGAGTGAATCATGTTGAACACACTGAGGTAGCTGTCAATATCAACAATCACAGCATTTTTGCATTTTTAATGCATGTTCAGATTATCTAGTATATGCATACCTGGGAACTTTCAGTTGAGGGCTACCCGGAGGGTAGTCCTCTGGTTCAGCAGGGGGCAACAAAAATGACGCTAATCGCGTCAAAATGGGGCGGGGCTTAACGCGAGTGTTGGGTGGATTTAACCCTTTGAGTGCCAGAGTGGTAAGGAATGCATTGCAAAGCAATGCATTCCGTACCACTGTGGCACTCAGAGGGTTAAATGTGTCACACAGAAGGCTGGGGACTGAGGCACAACGGGAGAAAAAGCAGATGTGGCAGAGTTTCAATAGAAACTCTCCACATCCGGAGGAATCTGCCTCTGCCCCGGAGACCCGGTAAAGCTCTGTCAGAACCGGAGTCTCCGGGGCAAATCCGGAGAGTTCCCAGGTATGAGTATATGAAAGTCTTCTACTAAAATATATATATTTGTTTTAAAGGGATAGTAATGGCTGCTTTTACCAAGTTTAATATTGTAGATATTAAAAAACAAAATTAATTGATGTAAGTCCAGTCTCTCAAACATTTATAGTTTGAGAGATATATGCTTCTAAAGTTCCCCCCTCCAGCCCCTTTCACAGACATCAGCTCTCTAGCTGACAGCATGAGATCCTGATCCCGGGATCAGCCGGCGGCTCATCAGCAGTGCCGAAATAGCACTATCTAAAGAGAAATACTTCAAGGGAAATGTCTAAAAGTGTATCTGGTTTGCAAGCACACTTTGTAGACCGTTCCAATTAAGTATTTCTTTTTAGATAGCCCTATATCAGCTCTGCTGAAAAGCCATCATCCGGTTGCACGACCAGATTCTCATGTTGTCAGTTAGATTGCTAACGTTCACGAAAGTGGAACTTTAGAAGCGTATATCTCTCAAACTATACATGTTTGAGAGACCAGACTTACATGAATTAATTTGTTTAACCCCTTAATGACCCTTGACAGTCATAGTACGTCATGGGTCGATCTGAGTTAACGACCCATGACATACTATGACCGTCATGGAATTCCGGGCTCCCCCCGCGGCTGCACGCCATTTGGGGAGTCCGGAATCGAAATATTTAGAAAAAAAAAGAAAAAGAAAAAAAAAGCTCAGTGGTCCTTTAGTGACCACCGCGTGCCTGCGGCCGTTAAGGGATTAATATCTACAACATTAAACTTTGGTAAAAGCAGCCATTACTATCCCTTTAAAATTTTTAAAATGTAAAGATTTTGTGATCCTTTTTTCTCCTCCCGTCCATCCAAATTGAACAAGCAATGTATACAATGCAGAAGCCTTTTAGTCATATGAACATTAATGTAATATCCTTTATATCTTTATACATTCCTTCATCCTACATATATAATGCAAAATGACTAGATGTCCAAATATGATTCTATTCTATTTCTCCCTGAGTACAAACATTCAGTGGTTTCTTTTCATTGTTCATGGAGATTTTTTCTTATTGTGCTCATGAATTTTTAATGCATGCGCATAACATTAAAAAAGCATATCTTTAGAAAATGGTCTTTTTAACCCTGTGGGTGCCAGAGAGGTATCTGATGCATTGAGTTACAATGCGCTGATACCTCACTGGCACTCAAAGGGTTAATTACTTGCAATTGTTATATAAATCCTCAGTCTCCAGTTTTACCACTTATCAAGATCCAATTCACCCTTTATCAACCACAGAAAACATTCCACACAAATTGTGTTCTTATTTTTTTTTTACAGTCTTGATTTTTATTTTACAATGTTATCTCTACTGTCTAGCCCTTTTTACTTGCAGGAGATGTTATTCCTATATAGGATAACTGGTGTAAAAGCCCGTGTACACAGGCCAAGGTCTGGACAATGTTAAGAGGCCGGTCCTGCTCTGTGTACTGCCGCAGCCACTTGCAATGCAGTCTTGTGCTGTAGAGACTGCCCGAATGCACAGAATGCTCCCAGCATTCGGGCAGTCTCTAAAGCACATGCCTGCATCGGACAAACATTCTAGCGTTTTATTATATAGGATGTAAGTTTCTCTTCTTTAGGATCACCGCTATAAGCATTGCTGGACTTCTACCTATTCTCACCTTCCCTTTATCTTCCATTATACGTTCACTAGAAAGCTCTGCCCACTTTGACTTGCCCATAATTGTGCATAGACCAGCAGTGGCATGAAGTGTTTAAAGAGGAACTTTCACTTAATATAAAGTTAGCACTCCAATAATTAATCATATGGCGACTAGCTTCCTAATACTTCTATTACCTCTCAGAAGTGCCAAATTCTAAAGAAATCCACTAGGAGGCATTGCATGCTACCTTAAAGGGATAGTAATACTTCATTTTAACGTTATTTTATTTTGTAGGCATTAAAAAAACATGAAGAACGATATAAGTCTTATCTCTCAAACCTTTATGGTTTATGAGATATTCACAAGCAAAGTTCCCCTCCCGCCCCTTTTGCCTAGTGCAAGCCATCTCTTCTCAGATGTGAATCTGGTTGTAAGACTAGACACATAACAGCAGGGGACAATCTTCTTTGTATGAAAACAATGAAAGCCCTCCCCCCCTTGACAAGCTTTTCAGGTTTTTCCCTTATCTTAATTGAAGATTGTCCCTCTCTGCAGTCTACCTGGGCACCTCCCTTCTGCTCTGGCTGAACAGTGTTACATCAGTAAAAGGGGCGGGAGGGGGACACTTTGTCATTGAATAACTCCTGAACTACAACTCTGACAGAACTGAAATAACGCTTTCCAAATTCCAAATACTATGATGATTAATTAGAGCAGCTTTTATTATGAAACATTACTATTCCTTTAAGGTAAGGGACTGATGGCACAGGCGCGTAGATGGCACTAACCTGGCAGTCAGTCTACGAAGATTAAGGATTACTTTAGAATCTGGCACTTCTGAGAGTTAATAGAAGTATTAGGAAATTAGTCGCCATATGTTTAATTAATGGAGGGGCGACTTTATACTAAGTGAAAGTTCCGCTTTAAGATGACCTTTTTCCTGTTTTTGCAATATTTGTAATATTTGCCCAAAACGGTTACATTTCTTTTGCCAACTGCTATTCCCTGAAAATATCTATTACTGTATTTGCCTTTTTTTATCTTCTGTCAACCATATTCTTTTAGTTGTTCTACTTTTAATTATAATTTGCAATATTTCTATTTCTACTACTGATAAAGGACTTATATCTATCCTAGCTTTCCAACCCCCATCGCAGAAGCATTAAAAAAAGCACTTATACCAAGCTGTCTACTGGAATTCTCATATCACCTATATTGCTACCTGAAATAAAGAAATGGGAGGGGGGTTTATTCTCTAAGGTATAATAAAGAGGTGATAAAGTGGAGAGAACTCCAGTGATATCACTTCTCCAAGTCCTATGTTATTCTATGGAGCCAATACACTAAGATTTCTCCAACTTCGGAGATCTTAGTGCAGGTCCATAGAAGAACATAGGACGTGGAGAAGTGATGTCTGCTTTATCACCTCTTTATCACAAAGTAGTACATAACCCCCTGGTTCAGCACTATCAGTGATGCCAAGACTTAAAATCTTGCTATCATTAAAAATTATTCTTATTTCTACCACAAACCACATAATCCCTTTTGTTTGTGTAATATAAGACATTTAGTTTAATCCCTTATCGACCAGCAGTTGAGGGAAGTTACCTTCACTTAAAGGGATAGTAACACTTCGTTTTAACTTTATTTTATTTTGTAGGCATTAAAAAAACATGAAGAATGATATAAGTCTTATCTCTCAAACCTTTATGGTTTATGAGATATTCACAAGCAAAGTTCCCCTCCCCGCCCCTTTTTCCTAGTGTAAGCCATCTCTTCTCAGATGTGGATCAGGTTGTATGACAGTACAGATAACAGAAGGGGACAATTTTCTTTGTATGAAAACAATGAAAGCCCTTCCCCCCTTGAAAAGTTTTTCAGCTTTTTCCATTATCTTAATTGAAGATTGTCCCTCTCTGCAGTCTACCTGGGCATCTCCCTTCTTATCTGGTTGAACAGGGGGGGGATACTTTGTTTGTGAATATCTCTTAAACCATAAAGGTTTCAGAGATAAGACTTATATCATTCTTCATGTTTTTTTAATGCCTACAAAATAAAATAAAGTTAAAATGAAGTATTACTATCCCTTTAAGGACAGCTTTCATTGTTGTCAGCAGGCCAGCACATGTTACTGGTGACGTGTACCAGTGTGCCGAATGGGGGTCTGAGAGAGAGAGCGCTCTGTATGCAAAAAGTGTGTGCCATACCAAGACTGCCCCCAGTCCTTCAGGGAAAAAAACGGTTACAGTCCTGGCACGTCACCGGTCATTAAGGGGTTAATATATGCAAATTACCATATTGGCTGGAATTAACAAATCTGCAAGAGGATCTCATTTTCGTTGCTTATTTGGTATAAAAATGATATTACTGCACTTTGGGGTATATAGGATCACATATGAATGTTTTAGTTCATATCAGTGCACATACTCTGCTGGCATTGTCTTTAATGCACACAAGCTACAAGTGCCACTCCAAGTAAAGCAAGGAGATCTGTCTTGTCTATATTAGTACACTGCCTATTAGTACGCCCCAGCACAGTTTCTTCCAGTTCGAGTGGATTTTTTTATGAATCAGACAGGAATTGCATTGCACATTTTTAAACACTAAGGCCTAGCTGGAGTTATTATGGGGTAAACCATCTGCACCAAAGGGGACACATACAAATTCCTGTGAAACTAACCCTTTGAGTGCCGGATAAGTATGGAATGCATTGCAAAGCAATGTGTTCCATACCATTCCGGCACTCAAAGGGTTCAGGTGGGTTTTTTAACTTCTTGAATGTACGAGCATGGGAATTAAGGGATCATGCATTCAGGGGCAATTGTCACCCTCATGCTAGGGGGGTGTCATGAGGGTCATGATACCCCTCTTGAGGTCTGAAGTACTTTTTAATACAAATTACATATATAATTAAAAAAAAATCATTGTTACACAGAAATTAAATATTTCATTACATTTTCACACAAATTACATATATAATAAAAACAAACACGTTTTTATACATATACAGGTTGCCTATTAACCCTATGAGTACCAGAGGGGTAGCAAACACATTACAATACCTCTCTGGTACTCATAGGGTTAATCTTGCAATACAAGATACGGGGGCATGTCGACTATAATAGGAGAAGAAAAATGTAGGATAAAAATGGTGAAAGAAAGTCATGGGAGCACTGTACATGACTTTTCAATGGGGAGGGGGGGTTAAAATGTTGGATGTACAATATTCGTCGAATTAACATGGTGAAAGAAAGCACTGTAAGTCGGATTTGGAAGGGAAAGTGTTAATTGTCGACAATGAACAATATTTGTCAGATTAATGTGGTGAAAGAAAGCACTGCAAGTCGACTTTTAATAGGGGGGGTTAATATGTTGAGGGGGGGCACTCTGTCAGATCTTTTTATGTGGAGAACACATCTAACACTGAACTTGATCTTTCTGTCGTCAAATGTACGCCTATTTCCTTGGACTTTGAGATTTTGCGTGTTTTTTGTAGGCGGGAATCGGGAAAAAGCAGACAGCGCCAGTTTTGTTACTACTCTGAAAAGTGCTGTGTACGCCAGTTTTGTTTCACTGTGGTTCTGAAATAGAATACAAACGTAACATGTTTGCAAAATTCACGCTACTTGTTTTTCTTGTAACGCCGGTTTTAGTGCGGGTAATAGAATCGAGCCCCTAATGTGCTATGGATCAATTAACAAGCAGTAATGAAGAGTATCAATATATAACTATATAGGGTTTTTTTTTACATCCCGCAATCAGAATAACAAAAAACAAGCACATTGTGTATTACAATTTCAATAAATATACAGCTGAAACCCAGCGTTTACATTTTTGTCAAAGTCTTTTTAGTAAAAAGGATCACCATAAGTGGTTGTCTGTTGCACACAAAACTGCCCAGGCACACTGGCTGAGAACCACTGTCTTAGAGTATCACCTATACACAGATGACATACATCTTTACCTATCCCCCTGAATTTCACACATCCTATATAATAATTCGCTAAATTGTGTGTAACGCCGCAACATGCGCAGTACACACCGCTGCGCGTGCTGCAGTCATGCGCGGTAGAGGCTGCCCGCGCCGCGGCTGATACAGAGCTGGGCGCTGCTCAACTAGTAGTAAAATATATTACCAGGTTCTGAATTGTTTAGAAGGATCTAATCCAAAATGGCAACTTGGTATTTTAAATAGTATATCATTAAAATGTAGCAGTTCCCTATTCCAACAAAATCACACCATTATAACTTTTCAAATCAGTATTCATAAAATTACAATCCATCTATTGTATGCCATCAACGGTGTTGCTTTCTACTTAATAAATAAGCATGCTTGTGTGTAACTCAGGCATAGCAAACACAGCAAATACAGCCACACTCAGTCCTCATTAAACTTGTCTCTGGCCCATAGTAGATCCAGGTGAATTATCATATATATTGCATTTTACTGGAGGGACTTGCACTTTAAAATAGAATTAACAACTAAAAAAGAAAATGGGTTAATCTGATTTACTGTTCTCTACTCCCTGTCAGCAGCTGGAACAATTCTTTAATTTAGAACTTAAATTTAATTCTTGATTTCCTGTTGCTTGTGTGGAAAGTGCTGCAAGTTTTTTATGCAGTAGACTGTTTTGTTTGTGAGGCTTGTAAATTGTGACACAACGTAATGTACTTAACCCCTGGGCAACAGATGTGTGTAAAGGCTCATAAGGGGTGACAAGTAATTCAGTTAATTGGGATTAGCACCTACCCTCTTCTACTCAGACTGTTATGCCTATTTCATAAGAGTGACAGAAGTGTTGCAGACTCACATGTCTCTCTTCTGTGTTATACCACAAACCGACTGAAATGCAGAGGCATGTTAGGTGGTAAGTCCATGTGAGCTTCAGCCAATATTCCTGGCAGTCTCTCAGGTCGACAATTACACAATGCCTATTTTTAGGAAAAACACACGGCAAGTCCCAGGAATTGTAAATGCAAAATCACAGAAGAAAAAAAAGAGAAGAGAGGAAAGAAGAAATGGTCCAGTTTGTTTCTATGGCAATTTAAATATCATGTTGCCATACCAAGGACCCAAATACATATAGGGGACTAGTTCAGTGTTGTATCACGTGGGCCCGGACAACGGTATATGGTTCTTTATATTAAATGAAAATAAAAAAATAATTTTAAGACCAAAGTAGAACGGATTGCCTCTCGGTAGATGTACTCTTTGTTTTAAACTAACCCGAATTAGTATTTATATGTGGGCTAATTAGTATTTGAGTTTATATGGTTTCAGAACAACCTGGCAAGGTGGCTTATAATTATGGACACCAAGACTTTGTTCAGTAGATCATGCACTGATATAGAGGTTTTAAAATACCCTTAAATTTGCTGCTGGGGTTTCTATCTGCATAGATATTATGCTACATGTGTACTAAAGTGAAGTGGGCTAGGATATTTGCTGTCCACTGTACAATATGTAATACCGTTTCAGAATATGATTACAAACAAGGTACTGAAATCGGGTTAGTTTAAAAGAGTACATCTGCTGAGAGGCAACCCGTTCTACTTTGGTCTTAAAATTATTTTTCTATTTTCTTTTATTATATAGTAACAATAAAGATTGAATGTTTTTAAATAAAGAACCATATACCGTTGTCCGGGTCCATGTGATACACATACCTGGGAACTTCCAGTTGAGGGCTACCCGGAGGGTAGTCCTCTGTTCACCAGGGGGGGTGACAAAAATGACGCTAATCGCGTCAAAAAGGGGCGGGGCTTGCTGCGAGTGAGGGGGGGATTAACCCTTTGAGTGCCAGAGTGGTACAGAATGCATTGCAAAGCAATGCATTCCTTACCACTCTGGCACTCAGAGGGTTAAAGGTGTCACATAGAAGGCTGGGGACTGAGGATCAGCGGGAGAAAAAGCGGATGTGGCAGACTTTCAATAGAAACTCTGCCACATCCGGAGGAATCAGCCTCTGCCCCGGAGACCCGGTAAATTATGTCAGAACCGGAGTCTCCGGGGCAAATCCGGAGAGTTCCCAGGTATGGTGATACAACACTGAACTAGTCCCCTATATGTATTTGAGTCCTTGGTATGGCAATATGATATTTACATTGCCATAGAAACAAACTGGACTGGGGAGGGGGAATGTGATGATGTGAGGTCGCAAGCGAGTGCTGTGGAGGGCGGTGAGGAGGTGTAGGAGGAAGCTTGGGACGGTGTATGGAGGTGTGTGGTGTCTAACTGAATACCGTCTGGAACCAAGCATGGATGGTGCAAAGTTAATAGTAGAGCGGATGTGTGGAGAGACAAGAGTAGGAAGATGTAAAATGCGGATGTGCTCAATTAGACTCGCTAAAGATCCGGGTGAAGACCGATGAGAGTGGCTGAGTTGAAAGAACCGGGACAGAAATGAAGAGCGGAAGTAGGAGATTCTTATTGTGAGTGCCGGTTCAGATTGGTCTACCAGAAATGAGAGGGTTATACCCAGGGGATCAATAATCTGAGTCTGCACAGTGACACCATTGTACAAGCGGAGTGTATAAATTGTTGGCTCTGACCCACAGAGAAGATAATGAGAAATGGTAACGGTAAAGACGCCACTTGGATCGAATTTTAGAGTGAGATTTTGGGGGCAGCTTCCTACAAAAACTGAGATAAGTAAAAATATATCTCCAAGATATTGTCTATTGATTATCAATATCAAAGCTAAGATAATCAGTGTTAAAGGGATGGACATTTAAAGATATAGGCATACGTAAAAGAAGAAAACTGATTTGCATACATTAAAAGAAATGTATGCAAAAGGAGATCATTAATTTTGAAAGTTACCGAGTAGTTTGGTTGTTTTTTTTTCGTTGTTTTTTTTAAAGAGGATGTAAAGATAAGTGATGGAAGAGAAGGTTAACAATTGGTGAAAATGTGAAAATTTGCAAGAGTTGTGGTAAAGTTCTTAATCTGGCCTGTGGATGGAAAAGTGTATGGACTGGTCAGAGTTTAAATCTGAAGAGAGCTTTGAACTGGGTTTAACAACTGTAGCAAGGTGAAAATGTTGACAAGACCTGAGGGGATGTTTTGATTCCTTGTGGAAAACTTATTATAGAATTAGGTAGAACACGGTATTAAGAGAATACTCCAATCAGAAAAGTTCCTTGGTGAAAGATATGAAATAAAATGGCATACAAAAGAAATCAAGAGAAAAAAATCAAAAAGTCAAAAGAGGAAAGGAAAGATGGGAAGAATTTGAATCAAGATAAATCCCTTATAACATATTATACATCCCCAGACATGGAGATCAAGACTAAGGCTAATAGAGATTCCTTATCCTATCCTAAAGGAAATAAAAATGATAAAAGTGAGAAGAGAGGGGGATAAGGAATGCATTGAAAATGTTTGTATAACTATGAGCTCGCCTCAGAGTGCTTTAATCCCACAAAATCTAGTCACACAAGAATTTTTGATAAAAATATTAGAAGAACACAGAGATAAAATTTAACTGACTTTACAGGTAATATGGCGGAGTGGAAATCAGAAATAAGATCTACTAATATGAGGTTACAACATACAACATAAAAGGTTGAAGCACTTACCTATGATTTGGGTATATGTAAGCATGAGTATAAAATGTTGGAAAAAAAAGTCTGAAGAACTGCAAAATAAAACAGAAGGTATGGAAGATAGAGCTAGAAGGACAAATGTAAGGATTAGAGGAGTCCCAGAACATGTATTACAGAAAGACTTAACAGCCTTCTCATATGAATTCTTTAAGGAGCTGGAAGATGAGATTGGCTCGTAGGACATCTTATTAGAGAGAGTACATAGGACTGTAAAGTCAATAGCTAGAGAAATACATGGTCCAATAGACATTATTGTCCGGTTTCATAACAATATATATATATATATATATATATATATATATATATATATATATATAAAGAATTTGGAAAGCAAGAAATAAAAAAGGAGAGGTTATGTGAAAAACTCAAAAATATAAGGATTATGAAAGATCTGTCTTATATTACCAGACAGCAAAGTGGGAAGTTAAGAAGCATAACTGAAGTGTTAAATAGAGAAAACATTAGATATATGTGGGGCTTTCCAGTACAAATTATACTGATGTATAAAGATGAGAGATTTATAATTAGATTTAAAGAACAAGGTTTTTCTATGTTTATGTTGTTCCTCCTCACTATCCTGTAGTAGCTTTGCAGGGCTTGTGAGGAGCATTAAATTGTTCCATAGTTTGGAATAGTATGCAGGTCTATATGGAGAAAAATAGACCTGATACTGATTCAAGTGTGAATATGATTATTGTTTTTAGTATGAAAGTGATAGGTGTGTGTGACTCCTGTAAAGAGGAAAAATTCAGGTTAAGAAGTAAAAATGGTTAAACTATGTACTATTAATGTACATGGGTTAAATTCCACATATAACAGAGGATGTTGGTAGATATGTTCATTAAAGATAAAATTGATATAGGAATGGTGCAGGAAACACATTGGGTTAAAGGTAAAAAGGGGTTAATTCACGATAGAAGATTTCCACATATTTAATTCAAGTTTTGGTACAAAATAAAAAGATGTGGTGTAATGATCATGATAAGAGTCACGGTGACATTTGAATTAATACACAAAATTGTAGATACTAAAGGGAGATTTTTGATAATTATTGGTAAAGTTAATCACACAATATACACATTGGTAAATATTTACATAACAAATGATAATCAGATAGGATATTTACAGAAAATGATGTCACGTATAGAGAGAATTAAACAAGGATATTTGGTAATAGGGGGTGATTTTGATGTTATAGTTGATAGTAAACTGGATAAAAAAGTACATATGGGACGAAGTATAAATATTCAGCAAAAAAGAGTAGTAAAAAAAATGGAAGAACTTATTAAAGAGAATGGTTTGTTGGATGCATGGAGGGTGTTGAATCCACCCAAGCAGGACTTTTCGGCTCCCCATTGGTCATACTCACATGTTGACCTGTTTTTGGTTGATGCTCGAGTGTTTGAGGGGGAGGTAGAGTGTGTTATAAACCCAGTGGTGTGGTCAGATCATTCCCCCCCTGTATGCATCTCAATAAATCAGGATAAACAAAAAAAAACCCTTTTGTTGGAAGTTAAAGGAGTACTTGTTGACCGATAAGGCCATATGGGATCAGATTAGAAAGGAAATTGAACATTTTTTTAGGGAAAATTATAAAGATCATATATCAATGCAAGTATTGTGGTGCACCCTTAAAGCATTTGATAAAGATAGAAATATATGAAAAGAAAAAAAAGTAAATCGTATGAACAACTTCATATTGAATTAGATAAATTAGAGACAATGTATAAAGAAAATCCTATGGTAATACTTGTAGAAAAAAATAAAAAAAATTAATAAACAGATAAAAGAAAGGATGATAGAATAAATCAAAATCTCCTATATTGAAAACAACAACGGTATAATAGAGGTAATAAGGCTGATAGAATACTTTAAAGATAATTAAAAAAACAAAGAGCTAAAATTATTATAAATAAGATAGTTAATCGGGATGAAATTTACTTAGATCCAAGGAGAATAGGAGAAGTCTTATCAAAGTTTTATCAACAATTATATAATATAAAAGACTGAAATAGACAGGGCCGTCCCCTTAGTTCCGCCCCTTGTGCCCCGCCCCCTTATGCCCCATCTATGTACATGTATAAGTATCAGTGTGTTTGTGTGTACCCTACATGTGTATAAGTGTCAATGTATGTATGTTCCCTGTCAGTGTGTTCCCTATATGTGTATGTGTGCATCAGTGTGTGTTCCCTATGTGTGTGTATAAGTTTGTCAATGCATGTGTCTCTGTAGGGGTATCATTGTGTAAGTATGTGTGTGCTTCTCTATATGTATATCAGTTTGTCAGTGTGTGTGTTCTCTATATATGTATAAGTGTGTCAGCGTGTATGCTTGTCTGTATGTGTATCAGTGTCAGCAGAACATCCAGTTTTGAACCTAAACGTTGAGTAATACATTGCTCTAATTTTGCATTTTAAAAGTGATTATTATTTTACTTCAGTATGCATATGTGCATACTTCTAAAATGGATAAAATATCCATCCATTAAAAGGCAAGAGGAGGCTTTCTAGGTGCTCGCTCTTTTCAGAGCGAGTGCCTCTCTGTTTAGTGTTTTCACACAATAGCAGCCAAGGTGCATGCAGGATAGCTCATTCCCTTTAGTATATATACACCCTTCACACCTGCTTGAGTTGTTCAGCCTCATTCGTTGCAATGTCCGTTTAAATCTCCACTAAGACTAGATCTTACAGGCTCTTAAGGTTTGTAAATTATTATACATATATAGATCTATATTTATTGTCAAGATCCTCCCCTAAGAATATGTTCTGAATTGTGTCTTTTGTAATGAGACCAATAACTACAGAATTTGGTGCATTGTCCAGTCCCTCTATTTTGTTCACAAAAATACATTTTGTCCATTTTCTCAAATTATTGAGAAAACACAAGAACTGACAATAAAAATGGCCAAATCTTTCATTTTATTCCCTCAAATGCCATAGAAGGGTACATTAGGGAGCTTTGAGAGGTGTTGTGGAGCTGTCTAGCACTTAACGGGTTAAAAGCCCCAACTGGCACAATGGGCATTTTGGAAATGTCTAGTGTCCCCTATCCTGCTGATCGTTTGTCCCAAAACTGGTCCAATATGAGTCTGATCTAATAAGAATTGAAGCAAACCAATTTCACCAGAGGGGACACAGAAAAACTTAGAAAAATGCATATTTAACCCATTTTTTTAGTGCCAGAGTGGTAGGCAAGGTACCCTCTGGTACTCAAAGGGTTAAAATAGCAACTGAGTATTGGTACAGTATTGCGTGTTGCTACAGCAGGGCTATCTGTTTTCTCTCTTTATTAAAAAATAATACCATTCATAAGAGCCAAAAAGCATTGTGTGTTGGCACTCAAAGGGTTAAATGGTGGCACTCTGTGGCACTCAAAGGGTTAAATGGTGTTTTTAACCCCTAGAAAGCTATAGAGGTTTCCAATGGATTGCGAGACCTCTCTGTAGTATCCAAGGGGTTAAAACTCCATTGTAATCATTGGGGATTTGTATTTGCCCCTTGTGCTGCAGTTTGAGTGCCAAAGGGGTAGGCAGTGCATTGCAAAGCAGTGATCTGGCACTCAAAGGATTAAACCAGCTGTCCCCTGAACATCAGTCAGCCTTTGTCCATAGGAGCCATTGTGTTGCATATGTATTTGTACATTGGGGGCCTGAGCAGACCATGAGATCACAGCCACAGGGAGCCTCTCACCTGAGCTCAGCTCTCCCAGTACATCCTGCTCCTCACTGGTGCTCAGCCAGTACCTGCTGCACTCCTTCCCAGCAGTCTCTGCACAATGAACCATGCATGCGCTTGACACAGACCCACATCATTCACCAAGTGCGGACCCTGCACATGTGCTCACCTACTTTCGCTGTGTCTCATTCAGTTTTGTAATCCCTTCATCACCCTTAAACCTTGTTGCCCCTTCCCCCCACTTAACCCTTTTCCAACCTTCTCTCCTGTTTAACCATTGTGCAATTCGTTCTTCTTTAACACTTGTCCACCTCTCCCTACCTCTTGAAACTTGTCTACCTCTTTTCGCTTTTAACCTTTGTTTATTCCCTCTTCTCCTTATCTACCTTCCTCCCCCTAACCCTTGCCTACCCTTCACTCATTCTTCTCCCGCATCTTACATCCTGCTTTCTCACTCCCTTTCTGACTCCCTTCGTTTTAACTTTATTTTATTTTGTAGGCATTAAAAAAAATGAAGAATGATATAAGTCTTATCTCTCAAACCTTTATGGTTTATGAGATATTCACAAGCAAAGTTTCCCCCTCCCGCCCCTTTTACCTAGTGTAAGCAATCTCTTCTCAGATGTGTAATGCAGTCCATAGACTGGACAGATAACAGAAGGGGACACTCTTATTCCTATGAAAACAATGAAATCCCTGCCCCCCTTGACAAGCTTTTCAGGTTTTTCCCTTATCTTAATTGAAGATTGTCCCTCTCTGCAGTCTACCTGGGCAGCTCCCTTCTGCCCTGGCTGAAAAGTGTTACATCAGTAAAAGGGGCGGGAGGGGGACACTTTGCTTGTGAATATCTCTTAAACCATAAAGGTTTGAGAGATAAGACTTATATCGTTCTTCATGTTTTTTTAATGCCTACAAAATAAAATAAAGTTAAAACGAAGTATTACTATCCCTTTAAGCTTGTTTTTCCCTTATCACATTTTCTACCAATCCTTTCCATCATCTCTTTCCCAACCCTATTATCCTCTCTTTCTCCATAACGTTTTGTTGTCTTTTTTAATTTATTTATTTTAATCAAACCAAAAAACACACAAAAACAGAACATATACACACAAGCAGTTTAATGATGGAGCACTTTCTGTAAACAGAATACTTGACTGGGTGCCAGTCACAAAGTAAATTGGATTTAATAGTAGAGAAAATGAGCCACACTATATATTATATATCCTTGAAAAAATCAACAGTCACAGGTCTTTTCATAAATGCAACAAGATGTAAGTTTATTAGGGTCAACATTTCTATCCTCACAAACATGTGAGGATCGAAACATTAACCTTAATAAACTTACATCTTGTTGCAATTATGAAAAGACCTGTGAGTGTGGATTTCTTCAAGGATTGATTAACTATTATGATCGCGCACCCAGGCATCTGCCCCAGGGCTTATAATTGTAAGTTCTTTGCTACTAGCCAGACCTGAAAAGTTACTCGCCACTGCAAGCCATAACATACCCGCCAAGGCTTAATTTCTACTCGCCAGGGCTAAATTTTCATTTGCCATTGGCTAGTGGAAATTTTGAGCCCTGTATATATATATGTGTTTTTGTGTGTCAAATGAATGAGTTTTCCAGTATGCAATAATATCTTTTTTATTGGACTAACATTACATTTCATGCAGACAAGCTTTCAAGAGATATTCTCCCTTTCTCATGTCTAAGGTATATATTTGGGGATTTTCATGCTAGCTGGAGTAATTCTGGAACACAGTAACTGATCCCAGAGATCCCAAACACCCGCTGAGTTAAATGAGGTATTTAACTTTTTCAGTGTTACAGAGGTCTGAGCTGCATTCTTTATACATTGAAGACCACTCTAGCATTCAAGGGTTAAGCTCCAGATTTAAATCAATGGGACTTTATTTATCCCATATGGTGGTACTCTGGGGGAGATGTGATGAGGTGATAAAGTGGAGATAACTTCTCCAGGGATATCACTTCTCCAGTTCCTATGTTATTCTATGGAGCTTATTCACTAAGATCTCCAAAACTGGAGAAATCTTAGTGCATTGACTCCATAGAATAACATAAGAATTGGAGAAGTGATATCACTGGAGAAATAATCTCCACTGTATCTCCTCTTTATCACGCCTTACTGCATAACCCCCAGTTCTTTGTACCTCAGTCTAAATTCTTTGTACATCGTCTACAGCAGGAATGTGCAATCTGAGGCCATTCAGCTGTTGAGAACTAGAATTCCCATCATCCCCAGCCTGCCAATGTAGCCCAAAGCAAAAATTAAAAAAATTAAAAAATGTTTGTGATACAGTGGAGAATATCCAATATGTTAGATTCAAGAGGAAAAACATTCTTATAATAAAGATACACTGAATGTGTTTACTATATGGTGCAGAGAATCATAAAGTGGTGATGGAGAGTGGAGTATAAATAATACACTATGGCTCATACATGTTCTTCTACATTGCCACATGATGAGTCAAATTCCTTACAAGCCGGAAGGACAAAGATGAAGTACTCTTGTCTCCTGGCAACAAGTGTATCTGTCATTCCATGGTCGTATGCAAATCCTTTACAGAAAACAAAGACCCTTATCTGACAGACATCCTATAGAATGTAATCTTATATGAAGTATTATCACCCTGTCATTAAAATGTACACCATAATGGCATTCAAATCAATGCTTACATTTTATATTTATACACGCTTAGCAAACATTTGTTCTAGCCTTTCAAGTAATCATCACTGTAGATATCAATGTTTGCAGAAAGGTAAAGTTCAGACCTGTTATGTAGGTACTAACAGCTACTTACACTAACTGCTAAACTGTAGCGCCTATGTACAAACGGAGGAATCCTGGGGCAAACCAGTTGTACTATAGGAGGAATATTTCCATTGATTTAAATGGGTATTTTAACAATTTGTTAGAGAGGTCTCCAAAGCATTGCAAAGTAATGCGTTGGAGACCACTCTAGCATTCAAGGGGTTAAAATACCCATTGAAATCAGTGGGGATTTGGAGAAATGGTAATTTTCGCCTATGGTGCAATTGGTTTGCCCCAGAATTCTTCCACTATTCTTTTGTACATAGGGCCCTTAGTCTGACTAGAAATTAGAGAATTAGGATAGACACACAGGGTTTTATTCATCAAGCTAAAGAGGTGTATGGCTAGAGCAAACCAACTGTACCACGGGTGGGTGGAATTGAAAATCAGCATTCATTTAAATAAGGCATTTAACTCCTTCAATGCACTGGGTAAGTCTCTAGCATTCAAGAGGTTAATATACCCATTTAAATAAGAATTTGGAAAATATTAATTCCCCCTCCCCATAGTGCAGATGGTTTGCTCCAGAATAGCACTTGATGAAAAAGGTCCAAGTCTTCATTTTGTTTTGCCTCATACATGTTTCTCCATTAGAAACAACTATAATGAGAGGAAAATTCCAGAGCAATCCAATTGCAATATAGGAGACAAATAAACTTCAAATGGGACATTTAACTCCTTGCTTGCTAAAGAAGACTGCAATACATTGAGGCAGATGTGCTTGACATTTTCTAGCATTCAGGAGTTAAGAGCTCCATTTAAATCAAAGATAATATGAGGTATTTTATTGCCCATTTGGTATAGTTGGATGCTCCAGAATAGCTCAGGTTCACCTTAGTGCATCAGCCTCTCTTTGCTGATGGGAGTCCTGACCACACTGTGCATGGTAAACCTCGCCAACAACTATGGGCTTTGACGTCCCATTTAAATCAAGGAGAATTTGGGAGAAATTTATTGCAGTTCATCAGCTTCAGGTCTATTGTGCAGTTAGTTTGCCCCAGAACTTATCACCCTCAGGGATTTTCCTTCTGCTGAATTAAACAGACCCAATGCTGTATAGCAGGCGGTTAGTGGAGGAAGTTCTAATCTTATATGCCAGGAGCTGAAGATTTTATGGATTACATTGCTCTAGCATAGGGAATACTTAGTAAAGGAGCAGTAAACTTTTGCTATGAAAAAAAATATATATATAGGGCTTTTCCTTTTAAGTAAAGTAAAGTAAAGGTACTCCCAGTGCTGAAAGATGCATATTTCTGAGAATTATTACAGTTTAAACAATTTTTTTACATTAATAGTGCCCTCTAGTGGTCAGATTCCAAGTAGTTATTCTGTTACATTCTATTTGAGATGAAAGTTACTGACAAACAGTTCTCTAAAAATTATGATACAACTGCTGAGTCACGCTGTCAGAACTATCAGGAAGTAAATGCACAAATGCAATTCACCTCCTGATTATTTAAACTGTTATAACATTTAAAAAAATACTGCAACAGAGAAATTCTGAACTTGCTGCAGGTCTAGTATTTATCCAATGTGTTGCATACACCTCTGGCACTCAGAGGTCAGGGGCATTTTAATGCATGGATGCTACTGGCATTTGCTGGAGGCCTCCTGTTTCCCATCTTTCTTAGTTTTAAAGGATGGAACCAATCTAATCTTGAGGTCAGATGTTCAGGGTGGAGTGAAGCTTGTCCTGGGAGCACAACACATATATATATATATAGCTGCTTTTCCTACAAAAAGCAAGGGAAGAAAGGGAAGTCTATATCTGAACTTCTCCTCTATTACCTTGTGCATATGGGTCTAAAAGTTATCCAGATTCCTACGCATGCAATGAATAAGCTAGCTTTGACAGAAATTACAGAAAAAAAATCCATGAGATGCTCTAGGACAAGTCCAGTATCAATGGTCTGTAACATTTTAATTGCCTTCAGAATAGAATCCAAAGGCTCAGTCCTAGAAATGATGATGGTTTTTGGATGGCCAGTCTGGGTGCATTTAAAAAATGAGTGCTACTAGGAATGGTTTATGAGTGCTCATGGAAAGGCTGTATCAGGTAATGTCTTATTGACACTGCTTGATTTTCTTTGTGACTTGATCTATTGCTGCCTCACTGACACTATGCTGCAGTTATGCATTATACAGAATATTTATCGAGTATTTCTTGGAACTAACAAATTCAGACTCTGCTGCAGTTGCACAAAGTACATTTCTTCAGCCTGTCCAAAAAAGATCTATTTATAAACGCAATGGATTTTGCAAATTAGGATTTCACAAGAATAGTTTCTCTATTAATTAAATACCAGGAAATATAATTAAAAGAACCCCTAATGTGTTGTAATCAAAGAACTGAAGAGGAAAGGAAAATTTTATAAATTTATGCAAAGTGCAACATTTATTGTGGGAAAAATATAAGCAAGTGACATTATCATCAAAAATTAAAAGGGTTCATATCCATATAAAGGAGAAACTTCATTAGCAAACTAATGTGGTGCTGAACTCTAATTGGACATTATACAATCTCAGTATACATGCTTTTAGGTCAGCTTAGTTTTAAAACTTCCTATTCTCACTTTCAGGCTGGCTACAGAAAGTTCCCACCCCTGATTAGAACCTCATAAATGCTAAAGAATACACAGCCACCTCCATGTTTCTCACTATTGGTGATTTACCAGCACACATAGAATGGAGAGGAAGAGAAACATCCCTTTTACACAGTGTAAGTTCATCTGTTATGTTATTAGAATGTGTTCTATATAAATTGAGTATTTTTACATATATTTAAATATATGTGTTGGTGCAAAGCAGTCATTTAAACAAAAAACTAGAAAATGCGGGAACATGGCCAGGGACAGCTAGTGGAAGGGTTATATTCAAGGGTTGAGGAGCAGTAGGTGTTCCAGGGGGAGGGGGAATATGAAGTTATATGAGAAGAGTGTGGAGTGTGAGACAAGCTGGTTGGCAACAGTGACATGGGCAAGCCAACCTTGTGCTACAAAAGGTTATTGCAAATTTATGACTTACTTGCTTGAACTCCATTGGCCTAATGTGGTATTCTGCCTGGCTTCAGTCTCTGTTAATGTGTATCCTACAGATCAGCTTTAATTGGGCCAGAAGACGGGGCATTTACAATTTGAGTAGCACATAATGTTACAAGTCCGGGTTTGGACTAAAAGGTTTATAAATGTTATGCATTATACTTTTAATAATAAAATGGCGAGGACTGTGTTTATTTTTATTACGTAATAAAGCAGTGGCATTTTACTCCACTCTTGGTTTAGTGTGTTTTTTATATGGGGGGTCATACCCATTCCCTAGCCTAGCTCTATACATAGGTGTTAGGCAGGTACAGAAAACAATCCTAGTTCTTTGCACATTTCTATAAACCAAATAGGGTTTGTACACTGCTATTTTCCATGTCTGGATAGTCATTATTCATACATGGATTATTACTTCAGAAAGTCCGGTTTTATCATTTGTTTGTTTTTTTGCAAAAGCTGTAACATTTTTTCAAAATATTATTGTTGTTTTTAGTATTATCTTTTTGTTATAAAGCACCAATAAATGACTTGGCACTGTATTAAAGAGAGAAATATATATACATAAAATGTAAATGTAAAGATAAAAAAAAATAGAGAGAGACAGCCCTGCTCATGAGAGTTTACAATTCTATGGGAGTATTATTATATTTATAATATTTATCTTGTAAATATTAACCCTTAAAGTTCCCATAATATAGATTCTCTGAGATATGTATCCATGGCACATCCAGTATTGTTTCTATACCAATGAAAATTTGTTTAGCTGTGTGTGTGGTATTGAAGCTATGTATATATGTAGCTGTGTGTGTGTTATTGAAGATATGTGTATGTGTAGCTGTGTGTGAAGCTATGTGTATTAGTGAAGCTATATGTATATGTAGCTGTGTGTGTTAGTGAAGCTATGTGTATGTAGCTGTGTGTGAAGCTATGTGTATCAGTGAAGCTATGTGTAGCTGTGTATGTTATTGAAGCTATGTGCATATGTAGCTGTGTGTGTTAGTGACGCTTTGTGTATGTGTAGCTGTGCGTGTGGGTTAGTGAAGCTATGTGTATATGTAGCTGTGTGTGCGTTAGTTAAGCTATGTGTATAGCTGTGTGTGTGTTAGTGAAGCTATTTGTATATGTAGTGTGTGTTAGTGAAGCTATGTTTATGTGTCACTGTGTGTGTGTGATAGTGAAGCTGTGTGTGTGTATTTGTGTGAGCAACAGTGTATGGCAGTGTGTCCCTCTGTGTAGCTATGCGTCGCTGTGTGTGTGTGTGTTTACATTTGCATGTCTGTTTGCCTGGGTGTGAGTGTATTTAGTAAATATTTACCTGTAATGTTCCCATAACATAGATTCTCTGCGATATGTTCCTGATCAATGTAACTGAGATGTGCTCCAATCAGTCCTCAAGAGGCCATTAATACACAACAATGTAAAGATGTCACTGCATGAACACACACAAGATAAGCAGGACCTCTCCCTCGGTTTTTCTGATACAAGTGACACCAATTTAAAGACTAATGAAGCAATTAACTGGAGCAGAACATATACTAGGTAGTACTAGACTCTTTCACCCAGATAATTTGGCCCTTCACCCCGATATTTGGGTGAAAACCCTGAGAGTTCCTAGGCATGCCCATAACATGCACAGGAAAATGGTGTAATGTTCTACCAACTTTCCATAGCTGGGTATTATCCGGATTTGCCCCGGAGACACCAAATTTCTGCAGCTAATTACCGGGTCTCTGGGGCAGAGGCTGATTCTCCGGATGTGGGGAGTTTCTGATGCATCTGTGCATTATCAGTATGTTCCTTCCACTCCATGCGCTATTACTAACATTTTTGTTTTGTAAGTCCCGCCCCTGCTCCCAGTTAAGCCCCTCCCCTTTTTGACACAAATTGTGCCATTTATCTTCCTCGGGGTAACACAGGACTCCCCTTCTCCACGGAGTACACAACCAAAAGTTCCCAGATATACAACGTCCTCTAACCCTTGTAAAGAACATAACTTAAAACGATGTAGAGGAAGAAGGTGATCATTTTATTTTTAATTCACTAAATAAATTACAGTTACGCCAGTATAGGACAGCACCTGGTTTAAATAAGTTGCATACCCATCTTGCATTCAGTGGCTTAACACAGAATTACATTCATACATTCCCTCACACACAATGAGGCTTATCTATTAAGAATGGGTTAAAAACCTAACTTACATAAATGGGAGTTTTAGGAAGTTTTATTTGTCCCCATGGTGCAGTTGATTGCACCAGAATTGCTTCACTTTGCCTTAATACATAAGATGCAAAGGGGAGAAATAATACCTCCTAAAATTGATTTAAATGGGAGATTTAACCCATTGAATGCCATAGAGGTCTTCAAAGAATTACAAAGCATTCAAATGGTTAAAAGCCTCATTTAAAACAATTTGGTTTTACTTGGCCCCTATTACACAGTATTGTCCATTTGCTTTTATACGTTAGGCCCAATGGTCCTATGATTTTGAAACAAGATGCATTATCGGTGGGTGGTAATGCTACAAAAAGCATGTTGTTAATGCCATTGTAATGGCTGGTTTACAGTAATATGGGCATTGTTTGTTTTAATGCGATTAAGCCACTGACTATAAATACATTGCTGTCCATGTGATAAGAGCATTGAGTGTGTCTTGTGTCTGCTAAATACATATTTAAAGCTGTAATGTGTAATGTGGTAGATCATGGAGTATTCAAACTGAGTAGTCAATTTAAGACTTTGGTCTGACTTACAATATAAATCCCAAACAATTATTCATAAAAAAGCTCATCATTACTGCATAAATATCATTAATTCAGTTATTCAACAAATGAGATGTCACTAAAGGTACATGGAGGTTGTGCACATAACCTGAAGAGTTTGAAGATGTGAGCCACAGATGTCCAGGTTGCATTCCACCTCACTGTCAGGTGGTAGCGCGCGCGTGTGTGTGTGTGTGTGGGGGGGGGTGTTCTAACATCCCCTCCCCCAAACAGCTGAAAGGAGACATTTGGGCATCCACAGTCACAGGCTTTTCTGGAGTTTATTTACATAGTTAACATGGTAGTCTCATCTTTAACCCATTATGTGCCAGAGGGGTATCCAGCTCATTGTGAAGCACTAGCACTCAAAGGGTTAAAGGAAGATATTTTTTAAACCTTTGAGTATCAGAGAGCTAATGAACGCATTGCAATGAGTTGGATACCCATCTGGTGCTCAAAGGGTTAAATGGACCATACAGCCCCCCCTCTTATATAAGCTAACATAGCTTTATTAACTATTGCTAAAGTTTAACAATAACTTCTGGTATGTGGGGGAATTATTTATTTGCATACCTGGGAACTTTGTCCTCTTGAGCCTCCGGTACAGGCTCGTGTGCTGCAACTAGGGGGATGTAAATGATGTGATTCATGTCTTAAAGGGGGTGGGGTTTCACTGAGTGTGTGGACTTATTATCCTTGTCGGTGGAAAGTGGGCGAGAAGGAAGAGAAGTGGGAAGAGCAGGGTGAGAAGGAGGAAAAGTGGGCAGAGTTCCAGAGGAAACTCATCACTGCTAGGGAACCAGTCTCCGTCCCTGGAGACCCAGTAATTTACCTTAAAAACCAGAGTCCTCGGCCATATCCGGAGAGTTCCCAGGTATGTATATTTGAAGCTATCTCATTTGCACATGCTTGCATCTAAGGGCATTATGCAGCAAGGAAGGTGAGTTTTTAGATCAAACCAACTACATCATGGTGTTTGGGGTGTTGAAAAATTCCATCTATTTAAATGGAACTTTTAACCATTTTAATGCTAGAGCTATTGCCAGCACACTTCTTCTCAATGTGTTGGAGACCTGTCTAATATGCAAGGGGTTAAATAGTAACATATTAAATTAGGTTGAAAAAAGTCCATCAAGTTCAAACTTTGCCTCCTAACCCAGAGACACGAGAATTATTTAGCTTTACTACTGCCAAATAAGTTAGTCTTTATCAGAACGTCCTGTTTTGCCTACTAATACACAGTATAACCCTGTATGTTCCCTTTTGAAACAAATGTATCTAATCTTCTCTTAAATATATCCATTGTATCTGCCATAACCACATCCTCGGGCAAGGAATTCCAAAATTTAACAGACCTTACTGTAAAAAAAACTTCCTTCTGCTTTGGTTGAAACCTCCTTTCCTCAAAGGATGTTTCCTGGTTAAAAGCTATATTAACATCAAAGGAAATTTGGAGACTTTTTTTGCCTTCTAAGCTTCAGCTAACTTGTTCCAGAATTGCAACTCTTCGATTCTTCATAAAGCCCTATGTGATGTCGGAATGTCATCTCTCTACCTCATGATCGCATGGGTGTTTCTGTTATGCAGTTTGTTCACATAGATCAGTGGCTCTCAACTCCTGTCCTCGGGACCCACTAACAGGCCAGGATTTGATGATTTCCTTGTTAGAGCACAGGTGAGTTAATCAATGTGAATGAGCCTCTGATCACCACACCTGTGCTCTAGCAGAGAAATCCCTAAGTCCTGGCCCAAGGACCGGAGTTGAGAACCACTGGCATAGATTCAGACGTGCCCTAGTGTCTATTCAGTCATGCTTCTGCAAAATGCTATAGCAATATGAATTCATTTGTTGTAGCCGTATTTGTCCAGTTTTAGCAATACAAAGATATATTTGGATTATATCGTCATGACAAATTGAGGGATTCCCCATAGCTCTCTCTTATCATTAAGATACAAGAACATACAGCTACCTCAGCCCTTTTCAGATCTAATGTTCTGAAATGTTTGCCATAATTAATATTGTAAAAATAATAGCAAAAACATTTATACATAATCACTATTATAACTGCACTTTTAGGAACCCCCTGGGGGTGTACAATGCATTGCTTAAACAGATAAAGGACAGAGCTTAATAATGAGGAGAATCTGTCATAGATCATTTTTATTGATCAACTTGTGTTTAAGCTTTGATATTTTACTACATCTTTGCCTTACAGCTATACCACTCACTGCAATGCATTGAATACCTCTCTGGCACTCAGAGGGTTAATCTGGAAGTGTGTCACCAACAATATTGAACCATGAATCTTTTCTATTACTGCTACCAAGTCCATCAACAACCTAATGGTCCTGCATTTCACAAGTCATAAAATATCATAGCTATCGTCAGCGTTAAAAGAGAACCATATCAACTTTTTTTCTTTGAAAATATGCTGTTTCTCATTTATTAATAACATTTACCATAAAGGAAAGGCCAAATAATATGATCAAAATAACTGGCTAAATGTGACCCACTGTGGGTGATGACTTGTTAGTGCTGCAAGTGTCAGACAGTGGGTCCTATGGTTCACCTGAGAAAAATTGATCAGTCTGCGCCCATAAGTTCAGAAATGCAATTTAGTACTTCCTAAAAATAAACTACAATTTATCTTAACATAAGTAAAAAAATCCTAACTGTCACTATCAATAATTATATGCAATGATTGATCTTTAACTAGTATTTGATAACATGTCCACAGAGTAAGATATGATCCATTTTACAGGACCCCAACTGCTCAGACTGAAGTCTTCTTAGGACAGAAGGAAGATGCAGTGGTAAAGATTTGGAGTTCTGGAGATCTACAGAAAGAATCATGTCTCTCTCCATGCACATTAGGGCCGGTGCTAGCTAAAGATTTATTTTAGAGAACCAGTTCACACAGAGTTGATTCCTAGTTGCCACTGAGATTTTTTTCCACATACTAAGGTAAATTATCGTTTAGTATTAGGAGATGTTAGTGCAATTAGCAAGGCAACCTCACTGACATCCGAAAGGTATTGATAATTCGTAATTACCGAAGTGACCTCACTGAAGAGAGCACCTGAGGCTGTATTTATTAAGGAGACACAGCTACAGTAACTTGATAATGATAACTATCCATAAAGAAAACATGCTGCTCTGAAAGCTTGGCACTTTCAAACAGCATGTACTAAGATACATGTGTCCCAAAGAGCTAAACAAATAAACAGACCATCCATTTTCATATGCAGTATGGTTAAATAAAAAATGGCTACTGACATTTGATTCAAGAGGGCAATAACACCAAAATAAACTCATACATAATTGTATTTATTACAAATACTATAAATAACCACCCTGCATTTGCTGAAAAGAGGGCATAATATGGACAATACACTTTTCAGTTTTCATTTGCCTGTGTAATCCAAGAGACATGAAAATTCATATACTGTGCATGTCTGTTTATTGTATAGGAGTCACCATTATACTGTGTTTAGTATTGCTTGTACATACAATTGACAAATAAAGGAACTGAGGTTGGGCCTAATTCATCAAGCTAAAGTGATGAAGTATGAGAAAAAAACCTGCTATGGGGGGGACAGTCTAATTGATTTAAACCCCTTAAATGCTAGACAGGTCTCCCACTGCATTGCTTTGCAAAGCATGAAATACCTCTCTGGCATTTAAGGGATTAAACATCCAATTTAAATAAAAGGGGAACTGACTGGAAAAGTTGTGGAAAAAAGAACAGATAGTAGGGTGCCAATAGTGCCTGTTATCCCCACATCATCCGTAAATATTAGAATAGAAATAAAACTCACAAAATAAGTTGTTACTTGAGGGCTTATATCCACAAACAACCAGATTCACTTGCAGAGATCTATACCTGTCTCTGCTCGGGTGACCTCGTTGGAGAAAGGAATCCAAAGAACCGTGCTGTAGTTTACATTGAGAAAGATCTTTAATAGCTAGGGAGCTACGAAACGTAATGCAGCATCCAGTTTTCTGGTTTTTAACAGTGTATTTGTTATTTTGTTGCTTTTTGTAGCAACTTTTATATGTTAAACAATACCTGATGTATTAAAGATCTTTTTCAACGTAAACTACAGCACAGTTCTTTGGATTCTTTTCTCCAACGAGGTCTCCCAAGAGGAGACGGGTATAGATCTCTGCACTATTGGCGCCCTCCTATCTGTTCTTTTTTCCACATATCGACTTCCTTCGGGTTGAAATAAGGAGCAGCCCTGAGTCCAGTAAATAATCCCCTCCGTCTGACACTGTGTTGGGGACAGTGTTTAAAGAATTTCCCCTAAACGCAGTAGTCAGTGGGCATGCAAGTGTCACTCTGACTATGTCCTTTGTGAGTATATTTCTTAAAGGGGAACTACCACCCCGCAATAATTTAAGCTTGACTGATTGCTCATCTGGCGACTAGCTGCTTAGTAGCGCTAGTCGCCAGAAATATTACCCGGTTCTGCAGATATTGGCGTTTTACCGATGGTGACAGGAGCAGGATGCACGGACGTCTCTTCACAGTGACGTCCGTGCGCCTGCGCTGTCAGTCCCTTTTGAACCGCGCGGTTCAAAAGGGACTGACAGCGCAGGCGCACGGACGTCACTGTGAAGAGACGTCCGTGCATCCTGCTCCTGTCACCATCGGTAAAACGCCGATATCTGCAGAACCGGGTAATATTTCTGGCGACTAGCGCTACTAAGCAGCTAGTTGCCACATGAGCAATCAGTCAAGCTTAAATTATTGCGGGGTGGTAGTTCCCCTTTAAAGTTGTGAAGGGTTGGTGATCATTCTCCAAAACGTTATTGCACCAGAAGCGCCTTCTTGTTTTCTTGTTGTTACATTACTGGAAAAGTTGGATGGATTATGGTCTTTGTTCAGAATTTAATTGAGTACTAACAGCTTGATTTTAAAGAGAGATTAACCCATTGGAATCTATTGTCTCCAGTGCATCTAAGGCTTGATTCTATTACATGTGCTAATTCTATCACTGCTTTTATCTCCAGTTTTCCCCATAGACTTCCTTCAATAGGAAAATGTTTGATAAAACAGGTGTTAACATTTACCACCTGCAATAGAATCTAGCCCCTAAATGGCTAAAGAGAAGTTTCTTAAAGGGGCAATGAACAGTATGTTTTCATATCCTAACCATTATTAACCCTTTGAGTGCCAGAGGGGTAAGCAATGCATTGCAAAGCACTCAAAGGGTTAACCTCTTCATGAACCTGTCCTTCAAATATAGAAATTAGCACACAGACAAAAAAAATCCAATGTAAATCTGTTTATGGTGCATTGCATATTTATCTTTACTTTCAATCAACAATGAAACATCTCTAACAAGCTATGTAGTATTAACCCCTTAAGGACCCATGACAGTCCTAGTATCTCATAGGTTGTCGAGTCATAAGGACCCATGACGTACCAGGACCATCACGGATTTCAGGGCTCCCTGTGAGACTGCACGCTGTTCGGGGAGCCCTGAAATGGGACTGCAAAAAAAAAAGGTCCGTGGTCCTTATGTGCTGGCCGTGTGAGCGCGCGGCTGGTTCTTAAGGGGTTAAAGAGAAATGGTCAAAAACAAATAATTTTATTTTTAAAGGAATAGTAATACCTAAAATGCAACTGGGTTGTATTTCCATCTAGCATCCATAAAATATAGTTATTTATTAGATCCCTAAAATCACATCCTAAACTTGATTTTGATACATGTGTTGACTGTCCTGTATAGGTACCATTTAATACATTTTTTGGGCTCTTTATAATGAAATAGGAGCTAATCCAGTTAATTTATTAAAATATTGGTATCTACTGCTCTTCTTTTTATAAACGGTGTGTTATCTTATCTCAGTCCATTTACAGACAACAGATCGATAGCACTTCCCAAACACCCATAAAGATTGCTATGTTAAAAATGACAAGAATGTGAGCCCCCAGAAAGTGGCATAAAAGACTCAATTTTAGGCCAAGGAAAATAGAGAATTTTTACAGATGCCATAATGGAATGAAGGTTATTTAACACTTTGAGAGCCAGAGGGGTTTGCAATGCATTGCTTTGCATACCCCTCTGGCACTCACAGGGTTAAGTGTAAAATACCCCAAAAATGTAGGTGTTAGTGTTCCTTTAATACAGATTTAGAACTCCATATTTGAGTCTTTGGTTTTTGTGTATAACTGACTTTGTTTCTATTGTATGGCATGCATAAGGCCGTGTATAAATTATGTTCCTTCTCATACAAATCAGATTTTCCTAACATCCCCCACAAGCCTTTCATGCTGCCTTACTGAGATGTTGCTGCGTCCAGGATGAATGCAACCTCCAGTGCATACTGCCAGGTACAAGAAAATTGCAGCTTCCAACTCTAGACAACATTCACTGTTGACAGTCACTCATCTACCCTTTTCTGTACCTCTCCAGCTGACCTTAGATAAATAGTTGTTTTCAAAATTGGTTCTCAGAAGGCTGAGAGTCTGCATTGTTTGTGAGTTCTGAGGACAAAAGTTGAGAATTAATGCTGTGATGGTGTGAGGAATTTGCAAACTGGGTTCCATTGAACCCTGAAGTTACTTGACAAGTACAGAAAGTTGCATGGATTAAATATAAATTCAAGTTAGAAGGGTAAGAAGGATAGAGATAGAGTCAGTTTATGAGTAGTTCATGAGTGGACATGAGGAAAATTAAAACATTCTAAACTGTCATTTTGTTTGTTATACATACCTGGGAACCTTTCCATATAGACTCCCCGGAGAGGAAGTCCTATGCTGATAAATGACAATTCGTGACAAACGGGGCGGGACTTTAAAAAACATAAAAATCTTGGAGCAACAGACTGGGGACGGAGGTGAAGAGGGCAGGGAGTGGGAGGAACAAAATGAGAAGGAGGAAGAGTGGGCAAAGTTTTAGAAAAAACTCCTCACAGCCAGAGAATCAGCCTCTGCCCCGAGACTCGGCAATCAAAAGCTAAATCTGGAGTCTCCGGGGGAAATCCAGAGAGTTCCTATGTATATATATACAGCAGCCTTTGTCTGTCCACTGCAGGATGAAGGCCTCCACAGCAAGCCAAGCTGAAGGGATGGCCCATAGTCTGTCATGCTAGTCCAGTGTGGGTTGGCAGGTCTCCCATCCAGGTACTGATATATAAGTGATCAAATAAAGTTTTCTACCTTTCATATACACAGCTAGGAAATATGAGATTCGAATGGTCTATATGCTGCCATTAACACAATGCACACACATACAGCTTATGTGTAAACATGTACCTGCCCCACAGATTTCTATGGGATCTGCCAGCCTGAACCTGGAGGACTGGAATGGTACTCTGTCAGTGATGAGTGAGAGCATGCCAGATACAATCCTGCCATGAATGAATTGGAGAATGGTCAATGTGCAAGAAAAGAGAGAGTTTCACCCATTTGAAGTTTGATGAATTGTCCTTATTGGTACAAACTATAATTCTAATTCACATGACCAAAGCTCCCAACATTTCAAACGGCCATAGAGGGACATTTTGTTTTAGGTGGTGCTGCTGGGGTCAAGGGTAGTGGGCCGGGCATTACCGATAATTTTTCAGTTATTTAATTACCAATTGACACCTCTTTGTGCAACTGAATAAATTATTTAGAACAAGACCAAAGTATTGGATTTACACAGACTAATTTATAAACACATGTAATGTTTAAACAATCATTAATGTGATTTGCATGGCGGTGGAGCAATGTGAAACACTTATATACACACCATACAGTCTGATCTGTTGGTGGGAAAAGGGACAGAGGGATTTGGGTCTCAACAAGGGACTGTCCCTCCTAAAGAGGGACTCTTGGGAGGTATGCTTGACAGTCACCCTGTGATAATTCACTGGATTCTAGAGGTCTCCAGTGCATTGCAAAGCAATATGTTAGAGATATCTCTGCCCCAAAAGGGAATATATGTTTTTGCCATGATGCCCTCCTTTTTTGTTTTCTCCAGTCCCCAATGCCCCCACTCCTTTTTAATTGAAATAAATGTAATTCTGTACACACATATTTATATTGCTTTTGTTTGACTTATTTCTTCTAATGAATATATTTTAGGTGTGCAATAAAACTATGCGTGTCACAACTGCAAACACAGCAGACAGTGCTATTCACAACTTTTGTTTAAGCCTTTAAAACATTATGGTGTTAAACCAGCCATTCACAAACATCTCTGTGGTTGGTTTGCAATAACCCCTATTGTACAGCAAGGCAGAATTAGTTGCCGCTATATAAATAAAGAATAATAATAATAATAATAATAATAATACAAACGGATTCCATCAGACATTTTGGGACTCAGTTCAAACCTAAAGCAAGGGCCCCCTGCCTCCTCTCTTTGTTCCTCCCCATTCCACCTCTTACCCCACCCCTGCCCTGCCATCTATTCACTAAGGAGCCCACTGCGTATACAGTTTCTTTCACTACAGTAAAATCCAGGGCTGGATTTACATTTCAGGATTCTCTAGGTAAGGTAGTTTAGGTGCCCTTAGCTCTGCCCATGGGCACACCCCCATTCCTCACATGACCCCACCCCCAGTCCCATCCACTGTTTCCTGGAACAGAAAATACTCTAGGAATATAACAAGCATGCACAAAAAAAACTTTAACTACTTGGTTGCTAGAGAGAGATTAAATAATAGTCTGTAAAGGGGTATATAAACTATTGCAGGGACATTGAGATTGCTCAAGTCATACCCACAATTCAGAAAGTGGGTGTGGCCAGCACATGTGAGGCACCCCTCAAAATTTGGCGTTCTAGGTAGTTGCCTACTCTGCCTATTGGGAAATGTGGCCCTGGTAAAAATTATTCTGTTCTTGATTCTGGCATTGCTATCTGTGTTCCCTTAGAAAAGTGCATGCATTGTGTATTGTAAGAGTGTGAAACAGGTGGAGCTTAAAAAATGCTCAGCAACCCCCCTGTACATGACCAATAGTAACTCTTTCACATTGTAACCATACATAGTGCATGCACTTTGGAAGGGAACATGGGCAGCAATTCCAGACTCAAAAACAAATTCACCAGGGTGCTTGAAGTTGTACAGCAGTGAGCCCCTTAGCTCAGCACTGTTGCACCTCCTGTGACCTTAGTAACAACATTAATAGCCTTAGTTGACAGCAGCACAAACAAGTTCAAGAGAAGCCAGCTTACCCTTGGGCAAGTCTGCCCCTGTTACGTTAAATTGCTAGTTGGTTTTAATTAAAGCTCCTGTTGGGCTGCTGCTCTGTTCTGCTCTCCTCACCTTGATGCACAAGCAATCTCTTGCTTCTTTTTCTGGAAACAAATAAGGGATGTTGCAGTGGTTTACTGCAATGCTGCCCTGCCTCTTCCTCATGTAGGGAATCAATAATGGGGGGGGTCTGTTTGAATCTGTAGCCAATGAAATGCCCTTGTCACTGCAAGTAGGCGGCCCCCCTGCTTGGTCGGGCCCCATACACAGGTACTTGTTGTACCCCCTGATGGCGGTCCTTAATACAAATACTGTTATGGTGCCTAGCAATGCAGAAGCTTGGTGCTGAAACAAAGCCTCGCTCTCTCACTCGAAGCACCTCTTGCCCTCGAGGGGTACATGTCCCCCAGTTTGGTAATCTCTAAAATACAGCATTTAATTGTTCATCGGGGGATGTTAATAATTAAGAGCCAGTTGTCTCATCTAATTTGCCTGTTTCCCTGTCTTGTTAGCCCAGATTTATTTTATTCTTAGAATAGTCACAGCTCTATCTCAAATTATCTTATATTCATTTACTGTTTTAGCTTCTACTGCTCAGAAGCTATTCCATTTATCTATTAGCCTTTCTGTAGTTTTCTTAATTTTCTCTTATTTTCCCACCCCACAGTTTTAGGGTATGCCCTCTTCTTCTGGTATTTATTCTGTACTACTGATCCCTCCTGGAGTATTTCCTGATATGCTTTGTCCATATCAGGAGGTCCATCAACTGACTCGATACTATTACCATCAGTATTTTTCAAAACCAGTGGTGGTGGTTTTGACTGCAAAGTTTACAGTTCTCTAAAACTATTTTCCAACACATACTTGTGGTTGAAACAAAGAAGATTAACTCTCTGAGTGCCAGTGGGGTATGCAATACATTATACAATGTTGTATACCCCACTGGCACTCATAGGGTTAATCTAGAAACAGTTCACACACGTCCCGACAAAATAAACTTTTGAGTAATCCTCGTGTCCAGCGGGGTTGCGGCCGTCTTCTTCTTGATGAACCCTGCTAGAAGCTGATTGGCTGGGAGGTGCATAAGCACTTCCTAGCCCATTGGAGTCTGCAAATTTATTTTGAACTGAGACTGGCATATAAAAGCCAGTCCCTGTTCAAAATCCTGACAGTCTGACTCGGGCAACGTCCCGAGAGTTGGCATGGGGGGGGGGGTCTGTGGCGCTCAAAATGTCTTCCGCTGCCAGAAGAGATGGTGGCAGAGACAAAGGGGTGGAAGGAATTTGACATTAACATATTCATTTGCAATTCTGGAAATATTATATTTTATATCTTCAGCAGACATTAAGATGCGACCCATATTAACCATTTGAGCACCAGAGGGCTACCCCTCAGGCACTCAAAGGGTTAACACATCTTTGGGGGATTATTTTTTTTTATATTCACTGAGCACTAATAGATTTTTTTTTTTTTAAACACGAAAGAAGACAGAAGATAAGAAAACAGAAGAGAAGACAGAAGAAAGAAAAGAAGATTAATGAAGAAGCCAGAAGTGGATGATAGGAATGTGTTACATTTCTGACTACTTTTGGCTCAGTCTCGTTGTTTGACTGTGTCAAACAATGAGAGTTTGCTTTTTTTTTCCTTTGATGTTCCCACAATTCACTCTATTTAGTGCGAGTTGTGGGAACAAAAACCAACGAGCATCTTTCCAAAAAATTAGTTTTGGCCACCAACACTCATTTTGCCATGTATATCTCCAGCAATAGAATAGCTCAAGAACAAGTGTGAGTTTTTTAGGCGTTAGTGTTTTTACTATTACTGCCGGTTTTATCAGTGGTAATAGAAGCAAGCCCTAGGACTGCTCTAGATTAAATTTCCCACGCAGCAGAAGTTGAAGAACCATGGACAGTTCCACTTTACTTTGACTGTACATATTGTGCAAGGCCATATGTAAAGTCTTACTGCCTACACATTTTATATGTTTTTTCATGTTTACTTATTTTTACCCTTCTGTGTCCCTGTCAGGGAGCTACTGCATTTGTTTTCAGAGAGTGTTCTTTGTAGGAATGTGAAAGCAGAGTGGGCATCAATGTAACGAAAAAAAGCACAAGATAAAAATAACAGTAACAATAACAATGTAGAAAAGCCTACCTCTGCAGAATACAGGTCGATCAGTGATGCAGAAGGACTGCAACACTGTACAAAGAGATTTGCTCTAACATTTCCCAACTGGAAACTCCATGGAAGCAAATTCAGCTAGATCCCTCTCAGGGACAAACAAGTGTAAAAAAACAAAAATAGGTGAAAAAATAAACAGTATTGACAGTTTTAACCTGCAGAATATATAAAGTTAAAATAAGGTGGAACTGTCCCTTTAAAGCTTCATGCACTCAGTTGGTGGACCTCCAGGTTTTGGGGACTACAACTCTTTATCCCAAGCCAGCCTACTTGTTGGGGAAGATTGAACTGACTACCGTCTAAAATAAAGCATTGACTCTTAGAATTGCACTTATAAATTGTATTAATCATTTGTGCCAGATACACAAAATAAAATGTTAACTATACACACATATCATTGTCATTTGCCATGACAAATCATTTGGGAGAAAATGATTGCCTCTCAACATGTGTATAAGATTTGCTTTTTGCTATGTCAGGCAACTTGCTTCACACCTCCTGCAGTGAAAGGGCCTGAAATTCATTACTATGCAGACTCTTCCAGCATTAAGGGCATGCACAGGAGAGAACAACATGAACGCTCATTGCAATCAATTAAACCAATCGAAAACATTTTGACCAAGAAAAAAAAACAACCTTAGATCATTAATAGATTCAAAAAGCACACAGTCCATTAGATATGCATAACTACTAACCACGATCAATACAATACAGTATTTCTGGGGCTGCAGGTGCAAATTCCTTTGCTTACCCATATGTTCATTATACCAGTATGATTCCTAAAGACTGAGGCTGATAAACTACTAAAGTGGAGCAAACCTGGGGCAAGCCAATTGTACCACAATGGACAAATAAATATCCCCAAACATCCCATAGCTTTAAAAGGGACTTTTAGCTTTCTGAATTTTATGATAGTCTCCAAGGCACAGCGAATTGTGATAAGCGTGCAGGATATAAATAATATATTAAACCTTAGACATTGTCATTTATCTAAAACAATGTACTTTCTCTTCAGTTCAAAGAAAAAGGCACAGCTAATTCCCATGACATAACTTGTTGATGGTTACAGAGGTAAAATAAAATAAGTTCTCCTAGAGGCTGATTTACTAAGAGAATCTGGACAATTCTGGTGCAAACCAGCCACAGCATAAGGAACAAATAGTCACCACTGATTTAACCCTTTAAGTGCCAGAGGGGGACGCAACGCAGTCTCCTTTTGGGACCCAAAGGGTTAAATAGCCCGCCCTTAACCCCTTGTATGCTACAGAAGTCTCCAATGCATTGCACGTTAACCCTTTGAGTGACAGAGGGGTATGCAATGCATTGCAAAGCAATACTTTGTGCACCCCTCTGGCATTCAAAGGGTTTATGAGTTGGAGGTCGCCCTAGCATTCAGGTGTTAAATGACCCATTAAAAATCTATGACATTTGGAGGATTTTATTCCTCCCCTATGATACACTTGGTTAGCTCCAGACTGACTCCCCTTTTCTTCTTAGCACAGGAGTTGTATTCAGCACACAAAGGGTTATGAAAAAAAAACATATATTTCATCCTATCGGATTCATTTACGATTTTCTGCATTTAAGAAGAGTACAGCATCCATTAGAGGAAAAAAGTCCATTAAATAGGTAGACTGGCATTTAGAAAACCAGTTTCCTAAAATAGCAACAGTAATGACGACAATGACAGATTAGCTTTCAATTACAACTCCCAGGCAATTCTTTCACAAGAAACGGTAGCACTTAACCCTTTAAGGGTCAGTGGGGAGTACAGTGAATGGATTTATTTTGCAGTGAATTGGACCCCTGATGGCTTCAGAAATGTAGCGAGAAAGGGAAAAAAAAGAAACCTAGACATGTATTCACTTATGCAGAAATCAGTGTTCTCTATTTAAAGCTTTGCACATTCCTCTGATGCTCAAAGGGTTAAAGGCAGATATTCAGTGTTTGTGATCCAAGATGTCTTTGCATATTTACCTCACGCACCCAAGAGGTCATTACAGTAGATAAAGGAACTGTCCTCAGAAACACATTCTGACTGTTTGAGAGCCAGAGAAGTAGGCAGGACACAGCTTCACACACACTGCTCTGGCTCTCAATGGATTGAAAGATTGTTGCTATGATGGGCATTTTTTTTAACCCTTATACTTATCGCAACCAAAATCTTGCTCTCAATTAAATTTCTTTATGTTCCTTTATTACTCAAACCCTAAATCTAGACCCCCAATGGGTAGTGTGATATGATTACTGTACATCATGGTCTGGAAGAACTAAACAAAACCACAACCCCATTCTCCAATACCTTGTTTGCTTGGTATTTTGGGCAGTCCTCACATCTAACCTGACAGATTTACAGATACCTAATCTGCATTACAATGAGCCTCATGTACTAGAGCAATTTCAGCCTAATCCAACTGCACTGTAGGGAACGAACAATCACTCCCATTTATTTCACTTGTGCTTTTGACCTCTTCCATGCTAAAGAAGTCTCCAATGTATAACAAAACCACACTTAATTCAATAGGAATGTGGGTATTGTCTATGTATTTGGATGCAATTATTTAAATGGGCTTTTAACCTCTTGATTTCTAGAGGTCTCCAAAGAAATGCTTTGGAGATGCCTCCAGCATTCTAGATGTTTAAAAACCCCAATTCGATTAATGGGAATGGTTTGAAAAATATTAATTCCCCCCTACAATGAAGCTGGTTTGCTCCGGGGTTATTCCAGGATTTTCTTAGTGCATCAAAAAAGATAAAGAAAAGTAGTGCCCTCGATTCAGTGGGGGGTTAACCCTTTGAGCACCAGAGGGCATGTCTGCAACCCAAAATATTGCACACCTCCATGGCTCTCACATGGCTAAAAGATGGCAGTGTGTACTTCAATGCTCCCAGGGAAGTATACTGTTTGCCTGTCGCCTCACTGCTATTCTGGTTTCTGCACAGACTAAAGCACTCTTTTTTTTTTTGGCTTACTGCAAATCCCCTAAACAAGCAAGTCCTCAATCAGATGCTTAATGCAGGCACACATTTCCTATCTGTGGGCTTGAATGTAGCTATTGAAAATTAGGATAAAAGCTTCGAGAGCATGCTCAACATGAATTGCAAATACCAATATGTGTGAGAGAGAGAGAGAAAATACTGCATGCATTCAGCTTTTAATTTCTCATTCGGTTGAGAGGCAGCGTGTGTTTCAGCAATGCTCTGTTAACCCTTTGAGTGTCAGAGGGGTGCGCAACGCATTGTGTTGCACACCCCTCTGGCATGCAAAGGGTTAAAATACAGCCTATATGTTCTTATAGACATCATTATATATGCAACCTATGTACTTGGTACAAGCAGAAAATAGAAAGTAGAAGGGAAATCAGACAAACTAGCTTAAGGCTAACGAATAGGTTTTCCTTAACCCTTTAGTTGCTAGAGATGTCTCCAGTGCATTGCTTTGAAATGCGTTGGAGACATCTCCAGCGTCCAAAGAGTTAATGGCCAACTACGGAATGATCACAGACATAAGCTTTGAAAAGTAAGAAATGAGTCAGCTTCGCCTTACCTTAAGAGACTACAGTATTGCTAGTGACATCCAAAAAAACATGATTTAAAATATCAGCGATCAGGAATATGAACATTCTCCCACCAGAATCACAAGGATTGCAGAAAAACATGAAGGCCAGAGATTTCAAATTATGTATCCAATGAGCAGGTTATGCACAGCTGTGCCTATAGCCTGTTATGGAGCACTGCAAAACAAGTATACTGCAGCAGAGTGGCAAGAAGCATAGAATTGCAATACATGTCCTATATATTCAAGTATAAGAGAAAACCTGGATGTGGAGCTTTGCTCCTTGTGGATACGGGGCTTGATTCTAACAGCAGAAAGATCTGCCTTCTCTTGAAACAGACTTACAAAATAGGATTTATGCACTCATTATAGAATGATGTTATTTCCCTGGATACCAATTACATAGACCAGGTGCCTCTGTCTCCTGTTTTCCAGATAAGAGTCTAATTTCATTTCAGAAATAATCCACATTTAGACAGGAGAACCTATTGTGATGATATCATTTGCCTGAGTGGCCATAAAAGGGCAATTTCCTATAAAACGTCACTGCCTCTGACGACACAGATCTTTATAATAGAGTGGGCTGGGTGGATGATGGGGTCCCATCAATCTCAAACAGCTATTTGCCACTGCGATATCATGAATTTTACAAGATCATTTACAAAGCTGCAAAAGAAGGAGAAACTGCAATATTCACACTGAATATTCCAACTGCTTTCCATGTGTGAAATAAAGATTTCCAAATTCAAACAGTCAAAGACTGATAGAACCAGGGAGATATTCATAGTTATTTAAACCAGCATTTCCAGTCAATGCTGAAACAGAAGCACATGCTACCTAATTTCTACTTCTAAAAGTAGCAATGGGATTTTTAACAATATGCTCAAAAGGAACTGGAACAATTCTGGAGCAAACCAACTGCACCACAGTGGACAAATAAAAAAAAAAAAAACTTTTTATTTTTTAACCTCATAAATCCTAGAAAGGTCTCCAGTGCATTGCTAAGCAACTCACTTGAGGACTCTCTATCATTCAAGGGGTTAAATTGTATTTGTCCTCTATGGTGCAGCCGGTTTACCCTACAATTGTTCCAGTTTCCTTGTGCTCATGGTCCCACAATGTTTTGTTCTTCCTGAGAATAAAATAATGATACTACTTAGTGACAGCTGGGAAAAAAAACTTTATAGAGCGATAATTAGCACACACACACATACGCTGTGAAAGCACAAATATAGAAAAAGAGAATTTAATAGTATATTGATCTGTAACTTGTTTATTTTGTGCAGGAGACTGTGTCCAAATCAATTCATTTATTAAAATGTTCACCACAGAGTTTAACAAAGAGTGGCACATTTGCAATGAAATATGTATTCCATTCCGTATTGATATAAAAGCAAAACTTGATGGCGTTGCAATCAAACATACAGGTGAAGGGAAGCATGATATAAAAATATTGATGTCTGTAATCTGAAAGGGGGAGAGTAGTACAGAACATCACACTATTGACTGCCTCTGATCATTATGCTGCACTTTTTCAGTAGTTATATATTCCTAATTTGACTATATTAGGGTTAGATGAGTTTACCTACATCATGTTTTAAAGGAGCAGTAAACTTTTTTTTATGAAAACCCGTATGTCAGCTTTTCCTGCTGAATAAAACAAGGGTACACAGACCACTGTCAGTTGCTTTATTGAAATGTTCAGTAACCAACAGAATAGGGAGGGACCCTTATGGAGTTGGGGGGGGTCGCCTTTCCCTTTAAATTTAATTTAATGAATAAATGTTACATTTAGTCTGGGAAATTCCTATTATTTTCCACCCTTAAAGGTGATTAGCGAGGTAAGGGTACCTCACAACAAGTACAGATTACCTGGAAATTATAAACCATGTGTAAAGTATATATTATACCTATGCGGTAATTTATTTCAATCAAATGAGGGTTTTGTAGCATAAATTGGCCAAAGTATGTTTCAGTTTGCTAACCACACCAAGGTGTGCCTTTAATAATGCAAATAGGTAGCATGTGGTTTGTAGTGATTGGTGGGATTGACCTATATAAAGAGGCTGGTGTATAGTTTGGTGCATTTGGGTCTCCACCCACTTCCTCCAAACCTTTCCTGTTTGAAAGCAAGCCAGTCTTATCAGAAGAATATTAGATGTTTCAGGGTAGGAGGTTGGGTGATTTTAATTAGTTTTTAATCAGGTTTTAACTAGCCATTCATCAACTCATTTCCACAAGAGAGCTTTATCAAGACCAATTCTTATTTTCATTCTTAGTTTCATTTTTTAATTTTACAGTTCTATGGTATTTAAGTATTTGCCAGGACTCTCTTGAAATTGAGGTAATTTGGTGTGGTAAGCCAGCTTAAACATACTTTGGCCAAAAACCTTCATTTGTTTGAAATAAATTAGCTCATAGGTATAATATATACTTTTCAAAGGGTTATAATTTCCAGGTAATCTGTATGGATAGGGCAGGATTCTTTTATCTTTTGCTTTCCATATATTATTCAATAGGTATCTTAATTTTTTTTTTACTATACATGTATGTATATTTATGGTGTATGTATGTTAGCGCTAGCATTTTTCCATTCTTTCTTTATATATAGGGGCCCCAGTTAGTCTTTTAGTCAGTTACCATTTGGAGAAGAAGGAAGAGCTGAAAGAAGAAAGAAGAGCTGCTCCTACCCCAAGGGAGAGTTGGGTGTAATTTGAATATTAGAGGCTGATTTAATTTAGTCTATGTATGGGTAAGTTATATATACAATGTCAGTATATCTAAGATAACACCTGCTATGACTGATTACAGAGATACCACTTGGCAGTCATTATTTCTCAGCAACCCCATCTATTACATTATTTGGTTTTAAACGGATAGTGCCAATTGTCAATTGTCCTTCAACAAGCATGTTTTAATAAGTTAATAAAAGTTAAAGGGATAGTAATGTTTGAAAACAATTTTATTTTATATTGTAGCCCTTAAAAAAACATGAAAAATGATACAAGTCTTATCTCCCAAACCTTTATGGTTTGGGAGATATTTACATGTAAAATATAGTATAGTTCACTTTTCCTGGCTGTTTCAGCCAAGTCTGCCATCTAGTGGACAGATTTGGAATTCGGTCCACATAGCAACCGGCAGCTCTTTAGCAGTGCCGAGATCACGATCTTTGAAAAGAACTGCTTCATTGGAACTGTATACAAAGTGTGCCTGGCTTGAAAGCACACTTTGTAGACCATTCCAATTAAGAAATTCTTTTTAAAGATGGTGATCTCAGCACTTCTGGAGAGGCACAGCCGGTCGGGCGACCGGATTCCAAATCTGAAGGGTGGAGCAATGACGTCACTTTACTTCTGAATATCTCCCAAACCATAAAGGTTTGGGAGATAAGACTTATATCATTTTTCATGGTTTTTTAAGGGCTACAATATCAAATCAAAGTATTTTCAAGTATTACTATCCCTTTAAGAATTAAAGTACCAGCTTCTGGGTATATATACAAGTCGCAGTAGAGACAGCTAAGGTTTTGCTTCTGTCTTAGCACCAGTGGGATTACATAGGCTTAGTACACCATGGACCAATACAAATATTCTATTTTTTTGTGTTGTATGTTATATACAGACCAGCTGTCCAATACACATAAAAAAAGACGTTGTTAAATGGCACAGCACATAGTTGAAATGTGTCACTATCCAAATGAATACTCAAACTCAGCATCACTCCAGTGGAACAGAAGATGGCCTCTGAGCTAATAGCTCATAGCGCTGCACCTCTTATCAATGGACAACACAGATATTAAGAAAAGTATCCAAAATAAAACAGTATGGCATCCCTCTTATACAATGAGTAGTGGCTGTCAAGTTGTAATTTATCACACAGCCCTTCTCATCAGCGGTAAGAAAGTATATTTGTCAATGCTAAAGTAGCCACACCATCCCTATCATTGGGAATTCAATCAACATAGATACCATTTGATACAGATAATTCCCACAACCCTTCTCATGAAAGACAGAGAAATGTTTCACCGGCGTGAATATAAGAGATACCCTCATAAATTATTCGGCAACAGGCATGGCACTCCATTATAATCCTGCCCCAAGTGTTAAAGGTGGGAAAAATGTATTAACATAAGTAGAAAGAGTGGTCTTCAAAAATAATTTAGTAATGGACAACACTCCCAAAACTGACCACCATAAAAGAATTAAAACATAAAAACAAGGAACCAGATAAGTCCCAGTGCTCTCCATGACATACATTTTGCAATTAGCTCTTTTTCAAAGGGTTCTGGCCGCTGGGTTGGAACCGGTTTTAAACATCCCATGAACCTTCCTCTCACATCTCATTGGCCCTTGCCAATCATCAAAACTACTTTAATAACTAGCCCTTAACATCAATATGGGATGTCAGTATTACATCAATGCACTTAAAGGGATAGAAATACTTGAAAATAAGTTTATTTTATATTGTAGCCCTTTAAAAAACATGAAAAATGATATAAGTCTTATCTCCCAAACCTTTATGGTTTGGAAGATATTCCCATGTAAAATATAGTAAAATGCTGTTTTCCTGGCTGTTTCAGCCAAGTCTGCCATCTAGTGGACAGATTTGGAATTCGGTCCACAGAGCAACCGGCAGCTCTTTAGCAGTGCCGAGATCACGATCTTTTGAAAAGAACTACTTAATTGGAACTATCTACAAAGTGTGCCTGGCTTGAAAGCACACTTTGTAGACCATTCCAATTAGGAAATTCTTTTTAAAGTTGGTGATCTCAGCACTTCAGTAGAGGCACTGCTGGTCAAGCGACCAGATCCCAGATCTGAAGGGTGGAGCAATGACATCACTCCAGGGGAAACTTTACTTCTGAATATCTTCCAAACCATAAAGGTTTGGAAGATAAGACTTATATCATTTTTCATGTTTTTTTAAAGGGCTACAATATAAAATAAACTTATTTCAAATATTACTATCCCTTTAAGGATTTATTGTTTCATAAGAATACAATTATTTGTACTCCCACCATAGATAATTATTCCTCCCTTTCCATAATGAACCTTTTACCTGATTTCAATGGTTATGTCCAAGAGTATAAAATTATACAACATTTCAATGCACCTATTACCCCTCTAATGTATCACAGGAAAATACTGTCATTGTATTGACTCAGCTTTCCTTCGACTCCCCTTACATTATCTGATTTCGCTCTGTGTTAATGCTTATCGACATTTGATCTCAGCTCTGTTTCCTCAACTCCCCTTCCACCTGTTCCTTGCGTGCTACATTTGTCCAACTGGATTGTGACCCCGGCTTGTTCAGCTACTCTTCATCTCTCCCCTGATACTGTGTTGTCCCTTTTTTGCTAACTCAGCCTGTCTACTATTCTTACCTCCAGCTCTGGTGGTTCTGTTCCGATGCCTTTCAGTAAAATTTGACTTCTTCTGCCTCTTTTCGAGTTTCACTTCCTCTACATCAGTCATGTTTGACTTCCTCGGCCACCAGTAGAGTTCAATTCCCCTCGACCACTGATTCAGCCTCGTTCCTTTGACCCTTAGTTGAGTGCAACTTATAGCTGTTCCTGGTATCTCCTGCCCCAGTTTGCCAACAGTGACAAATATACTGATCTCCCCTTGCATTGGACCACTTGCTCACAGCGGCTAGAGAGTTAAGCTACACCTCACTGACGAGGCCGAACAAGGCCAAAACATATGTCTGGGGTTAACTGCTTCTCTTGTTCAGAGAGGAATTGCCTGGCATTTCATGGCTGGATTGCTGTTATGGTAGGACCAGTATGATATGCTTTAGGATATTTCCTCTCTGTGAAAGGCACTAGTGAGCTAAAAGAGACTGCACCCTGGGTAGGAAACATTCCTAGAGAGCCTGCAAATTTGTATTGCAGACTCATTCCTAGTTGAGCATCTCTGACTTCTACTACATATCACAAGGAATGATAGAACCAAACATGTCAGAGCCAGCCATGAATATAAAAAACATCCTATGTTTTGTTATTCTGGTGTACACAGTTATCAAGCAGAATGTATCTCTAACTTCAGACGTTCCACTTTACCCTTTGAGTTTCTACCTGAGGAGCTTGAATTATGGCAGAATAATTCCTGCCAGACATATTAAACCTTTAAGAACAAGAGGGTTGATCAAAGCATTGGACACTTCCCTGATGCTCAAAGGGCTGGTATGTCAATATAGGAGTAATTCTGGGGCAAACAAACAGCACTTATTAGACCACTTCCCAAGCATGTAAAGGGGTCCATTTCAGTGAGTGGAGGAGGTAATGTAGGGCCAAGGCATAAGGTTTCTTCAACACACGCTTGTAATTAGCATACTCTGTAAATCTACATAACTTAAACATTACTTCTGTTTATTTATAAAAATGCAACACAACATATAGGAGATTATGAACGCTCTAAACTCAAAATCACCAACAGTATTGTTAGGTGATAGTGTCCCTTTAAAGGGATAGTAATACTTCGTTTTATCTTTATTTTATTTTGTAGACATTAAAAAAAAACAAGAAGAATGATATGTCTTATCTCTCAAACCTTTATTGTTTGAGAGATATTCCCAAGGAAAGTTTCCCCTCACTGACCAAAATGGTCAAGTCTGCCATCTAGCTGTCAGATTTGGAATCAGGTCCACAGATCAACCAATGGCTCTTCAGCAGAGCCAAGATCTCAAGATATAAAAATAACTATTTCATTGGAAGGGTCTAAAAAGTGTGCTTGCAAACCAGGCACACTTTGTAGACTATTTGAATGAAGTAGGTCTTGTTATATCTCGCGATCTCAGCTCTGCTGTAGAGCCATGGCTGGTCTGTAGACCAGATTCCAAATCTGACAGCTAGATGGCAGACTTGACCGTTTTGGTCAGTGAGGGGAACTTTGCTTGTGAATATCTCTCAAACCATAAAGGTTTGAGAAATAAGACTTACATCGTTCTTCATGTTTTTTTTAATGCCTACAAAATAAAATAAATATAAAATGAAGTATTACTATCCCTTTAAATGCACTATTTCCTATCTGGTGTAGTAGATTTCTTTACATTTGGATAACTACAGCCTGCAACATGGCACATATCAGCTGTTAAAGTGAATCTTGCCTACATATGATAACACTCAGTCTTGTACTAGTTAATAAGGGGTGTGCAAAATGTTTCACAGTGGAAAGCCACAGAATAAATGGCCTTTCCTTTCTGAAAAAAAATTCCCATGGGAACGCCCTTTCTTCCAGTTGCATGCATGTGTATATGATGACATGTGAGTGTATGATGTATGTACGCACGCATAAGTTGTGAGGTCAGTGCAGGAATATCCACCCTTGGAGCATCAATACATTAGTGGAAGATTTCACACCCACAGGAATTTCTTTGAAATGAAGTAATATAGCTCTATTTCCATGACAATTCCCTCAAGGATAAAATTCAAACTTACAAGCACATCCCTACTAATTAATAAGTGCTACTCGCGTGTCTGAAAGGCTCAGCATTATAAAGTTAACAGGTTGCCCTCAGGCTTCTGCTGTGATCTCCACCTGCACAGCCAATAATAGCATGACTGGTATGTCAGTGGCCCTTTAATATCACACTAGTAAAACATTGATGTTTTTTTTTCTTTTTTAAAGTATCCTCCCTATACCACATAGATCCCTCATCTACTCCCTAATGGATATAAGGTGTTTTGAATAATGGAGAAGTCAGCAAAGCGATGTAATTTACCTAAAAGAAGGATGGCCTGTCAATTGAAACCACATTGATTTAATTTATATGTGTATGCGACTGTCTAGACAAGATTGTGTCATTTATACAGACACTTTGCAGAATGTATCTATGTGTCACTCTCTAAAGAAACAGACATGCTTCTCTGATTAAAGCAATCTATAAAGTTTAGAGAAAAATACCTTGTTATCCTCCTCTTGCATGGTTGAGTGATATCACTGGGCTACTTTTTTTCTGCCTTCAGTGTAACCAATTTAACCCTTTAAGGAACAAGCAACAGTGTCCTTAACAGGTTAACCTTGACTGAGCAGTGAAAAACTCCTTTGCTCAAATGTGGTTAGTTGATCTTCTGTACATTACATTTTTGGTTGTGTGAAAAGTCTTAAATGAGAACTAACAAATCCTAATAATAGCCCCCCACACCTAGCTTACCATGGAATGAAAATCCTAATGGCCCCGATGAATTTTGCTCTTGTGCCTTCCTTCACAAGATAACATCTTCAGTCCATCCTGCATGTCATATACATGGAGGCAGACATGACAGTTGCTAGCAGGGACAGTGGATACTGCACATGGTAATCTTAATTCTTTATTGACTAGAAGGGTGTTCAAACTCTGGTCCTTAAAGGTTTAAGTAGGCTCATATACTCTGCTCGCTTCATTTGAAAAAACTGCCAGAGACTGTCATGTCTGCCTCTATATACATGAAATCCAATGCTAATTAACCCTATGAGTACCAGAGGGGTATAGTTGGATACCACTCTCTCTGTCACTTTAATGGTTAAAGCAGTTATCTCAAAATTAAAAGGGACCATTATGATTTTCTGGCCATAGTTGAATAATTGAGGGTGCACAGAGACTAATGTCTCTGGACTTTTCACATGATGGCCAGGGCTGTTTTAAGCTTGGCCATGTGTAAAGAATACAATTGTGTGGCCCTTTAAACTGGACCTGTCACATGGAATTAAGTATATGTATTACAGTTTTTCAAGACTGAAGTTGCATCACGTTATGCAGTAGTCAAACAGATACATAGTTTAGGAAGGAGGTTATTCACTAAAGTGTGATAAAGAGTTGATAAAGTGTAGAGGACCTCTCCATTGATATCACTTCTCCAATTTCTATGTTATTATATGGAGTCAATTCACTAACATTTCTTAGCGCATAGGCTCCATAGAATAACATAGGAACTGAAGAAGTGATATCACTGGTGAAGTCATCTCCACTTTATTACCTCTTTATCACGCCTTAGTGAATAACCTCCAAGATGTTCATACTTACACCAGGTGGGAGATGTACTAAGGTGTGATAAAGAGGTGATAAAGTAAAGATGATATCACTTCTCCAGTTCCTATGTTATTCTATGGAGCCTATGCACTAAGATTTCTTCAACTTTGGAGATCTTAGTGAAAAGGCTCCATAGAGTAAAATAGGAACTGGGCAAGTGATAAAGTCATCTCCACTTTATCCCCTCTTTATCACCAATTAGTGAACCTCCTCCAATGAGTGTGGCAAAAGTATACTAATTACGTCCTCACTGTAGTACAGGGCTAATTATCATAAGGTACTGCACTCAAAAATATGCTCACTTTATCCATAGAAATATATGAGTATGTTGGTTATTTGGTGATAGCTTTTTTATTTGGAATATTTACGTTCCAATGTAAGCTTTCAAGAGGTCCTCTCTCTTCCTCAGCTCAAGCAATACTGCATTGCTTCACCTGCTGAAATATTGATTATTATATGTGTCCCTCTTTGGCCATTTGAAATGTTGGGAGGTATGGCATACTTGGCCTTCACGTTTATTAAAAGTGCCACGCATTATGGTTAAAAATTCTTCACAATGCATTGGAGACCTCTCTAGCACCCAAGATGTTAAGATGAAACAGTAAGTGTAAAGAAAGGAGTGCTCTGAAAAAATGGTAGAAGGCAATAATCTACTTTTGAAACTGCACCATGGAACAGAGCATAACCCACATGAGAAGCCTCCAATGACTGTGGCCTAAAACTGGTCTTAATCAATCATGTATGCTGTGCTTGAGGGTGGATTGCTACACATCCCACAATAGTGAATGAGGAGTAGACTTCTACTGTCTCTGCACTTTTTTGTAAATACACAATCCAATAACAGATAGATGATGTCTAAGGGGTGAGATGGTTACCATTTACAAATGTATTCAAGAGCAACATAAAAAACTCTCCAATTAATTATTTACTAAGCTAAGAATGAGAGGTTATCCATTAGAGTAGAGGAAAGGCTCTTTTGACTAAAACAAAGGCAGGCATTTTTTTACAGTAATGGCTGTAAAGCTATGGAATTCTTTGCCTAGGGATGCTGTGCTTGAAAATAATGTAACTGTTTTCAAAAAGTATTTGTTACCTATCTAGTACAAAACAATTTTGAAATTTATGACAATTAACTTCAAAGTCAGGGAACTATCTGACTGCCTTTGGACTCAGGAATGAAATGCTATACCCACTTGGGGCTTAATTGGAAATGGGGGGGTTACCTTCCTTTGGATCAACAGGGGTGATTTGGTATGGGTTGGACTTGATGGACGCATATCTTTTTTCAGCCTCATCAATTATGTTACCATGTAATAACAAGGAGGCACTGTTGTATAAGTGGTGACGGGGAGACTTCACCTTAAACCGACTCTTCATAATGTTCCCAAGAGATGATAGAATGTGCATTTCTGAGTTAAAAGTAGTCCTTTGGGCTGGGAAGGCTCCACAGTAACTAAAAGCAACAGACTTAGGGTTTATTCACATGGGTTACTTAAACAGTGCTACCATGCAGCACCATTCAAGCCACCACCTGAGTGAGTGCTACCACATAACTCCTGAGATCCCCTGGCAATCCTCTTACATGTGGGGGAGGGATCAGATTATGAATGAAACTGGCCCATGTCAGTGTCTGCCATATGTTATTGGGCAACTCCCATGTGGGTGGGCCAGTGACTGTAGGTTTTTAAGGGCATCTAAACCTCCAGTGCCACTATGTGAATGCTATGCATGGTAGTGCCATAGACTACCATGCAGATCACACATACTGCAACTTAGATATATTTGTGATAAACACACCAAAGATGCATTATGCTGCACAAATTGTGACCTGGGCTACTCAAATGTTGCACCAGTGGCCTATGTGAATAGGTTGGTCGACATTATTTTGATGCGAGAAATACTGTAGGGATACTGTACTTCTATCACCCATGTGAAAAGGCCCTTATGGGAGAAGAGACTCTTAAAGAGTCAAAGGAGTCATGTTGGTTATGCCTTTTGCATTCATAGGTAAGTGGGCAGTCCTTTCTATGACAAAATTAAGATAACAGCAGTAGCTTGTTAACTGAAGAAAATAAAACAGACGTGTGCTTTTATTTTTGTCTTCACATATCTCATTCCCTAGCAACACACAAAGCCTCGTAGGTCCTCTCTCTCAATGTCTCCTACTCAGGTGATGTCAGCTACTGAAAGCCCACCCAGCCTTCTTAGCTGCTCTTAAACATTTCAATCAATGCGCTATAATGTGATCATGAGTGAAGAGGAAGTAAGAGGAAGTGGAACCCAGTTGGATATACTGGAACTAGGGAAATTCAGAGGAGTGGGAAATTTTCAAACTGTGGACCTTATTCAGCAAGCTACATAGGTGCAATCCTGGAGCAATCCAACTGTACCACCAGACTGAAATGAAAATATAAAATTCATATTAATTTAAACACAAAGATTTGAAGACCTTCTAGAATTCAAGCGGTTAAAACACCCCATTTGAATCAGTGGAATTTTCAATTACCTCTAAGAAACATTTGAATTTCTCTAGAACTGAATTTGATTGGTAAGAACCTAAATGGGTATCTTTAGGGTATATTTACGGTTTGCAGTGGCCCTAAGACCTGAAACCACATTCTACCATAGTGTATTTATTAACCCTTTGAGTGAAAGAGAGGTATGTAATGCCTTACAAAGCAATGCGTTTTGTACCCCTCTGGCAGTCAAAGTGCTATAGGATTTTTTTCCCAACTAGAAGGTACTGTGTCTTTTCAAGGGCAGGCGAGTCCATCAGTATTATCTGTGAAGTAAAATAGGAGGAGATAACAATGGCTAAATTAGTCTGCACGTAAAATACTGTGCACCTGATCTAAATCATTTATTCAGTTATATAAAGATCTATCAGTAGGTCATGAAGTAACCTAAATATTCTTGGTAATTAAGCAGCCACACCACCTCGCAACACACCAACAAAAATGTCCCTCTTTGGCCTTTTTAAATGTTGGGTGATATGTGTGTCTGTATTTCTATGTGTGTATTTGTGTAATCTTGTGTGTATGTGCATTTGTCTGTGTTTGTGTATTTACGTGTCTGTGTTTGCATTTGTGTCTATCCATGTGCGTATATGTATTTGTGTGTGTGTGTCTGTGTATGTGTATTTGTGTGTCTGTGTATTTCTGTCTGTAACTGTGTCTATGTATGTGTATTTCATGTCTATATGTGTGCATTCGTGTCTGTCCCTGTGCGTATATGTATTTGTGTGTGTGTGTCTTTGTGTGTGTGTATGTGTATTTGTGCTGTCCCTGTTTGTATGGGTATTTGTGTGTGTCTTTGTGTATGTATATTTGTGTGTGTATTTGTGTGAATGTCTGTGTGTATGTGTATTTGTGTGTATCTCTGTGTCTATGTGTATTTGTGTGTGTGTGTGTGTGTGTGTGTTCCTCTGCTAGCCCATGCATCTTCCATATTCACTCTTTCACCTCCCTAACTCCCTGAAGATGCTTTCAGTTGGGAGCCCACCAGGCTCAGTAAACACTGATAACACATCTGCTCATTACTGTCCATTGTAGCCAGAATGCTGACTGCATCTAACTCATCAGAAACAACTGGCAATCTTTTGGAAAGGTTCTCTAGATGATTCACCCAGGCTTATGATAAATCCCTTACCAGACAAATTGCAACTGCAATGTTCTTACTGTAACCCAAAAGAGAAAAAGTGCTAGATGTTAATTATTTTACTTCAGCCAAAACTGTATCTCTTTAAACCTTTGACAACCAGAGGAGAGAGAAGAACTGCAATATGCAGGTCTCTGGTCATCAAGGAGTTACTGAATCTAGTTTCATTATAAATGAAAAATTGGTTCTTCAAGCAGGGGATAATGATTCCTGTGGACATCTTTTCATCCTCTCATTTGTATTTCTGAATGTAATAGAAAGAAAAAACATAATTTGAAATTGTATTTTTAATGTGAAAAAATGTACAGTTGTAACAATGGCTATTAAAGTTTTTCTTTTGTGTAGCAATGGAAACCAAGTAAACAAGTATTTTAATTTATTTGATGCTAGAGAGTTCATGGTGCAGTGCTTTGCAATGAGTTGGAGACTTCCTTAGCAACCAGTGGATTAAAGTACAACCCATATCAAATATATTTCATTGCTGGTTGGTCTCCGTAATGAAAGGCTAAGTTATTAAAGCTTTCTCACATGGCCATCAGAACTGTAGCCACCCTGTGTACAGTTCTCACCAAAGTTTTTTCAATCACCTTCTCTTGTGTTCCACCAACAATTTGGATGCAGGAGGGTGTGTCTAACAGCCAGCTCATATGAGCACCCATGTTGGATCAGTCATTCACAGGAGATTGTAATAAAAATTGCAACCCCTAACAATACTCAAGTCAAATGACAACCTTGTGAAATAAAGGTACGTTTTTACTGGGTTACATAATTTCCCGGAAGCGGAATTAGAGTGTATAGAAGTGTATAGAAGGGGAAGCAACGTCAGGAGCATTTGGCAACATGGGGACCCAATAGAGCACCCAATAGTGTAAGTCAGTAATAGGCAATCATAAATGGAAACAAAGAGTATTACTCACAAGTGATGGCCAGGTAATGATCACCCTACCTATAACGCAGTCTGAGGTGTGATAAATACTCACAGTCTTAGGGTTTCTTAGCACAGTCTTCTAGGGCTATAAATAACAGAATCTGGAAGTTACTTTAACAATGTTTATTGTGTAGTCCAAAACTGTGTATTTTCTTACAGCAACTCAAATAAACAAAAAGAAAATAAATCCTAGCTCTCACCAGAGCACTAACTTAAACAGAGTCAATCCCAGACTATCGTTGGGTGGCTAAACCCACTTACCAGCCACAGCAAAAATCACAACATAGCATGAAAATACACCACTTTCAATTCCAGTTTGATTACCTTTAAGGTAACTCTTTTCCTTTCTGCAACCAAAAGAATAATCAAACAAAGGGGAGAGAGACCAGAGCCTTTCTTGCTCTGACCTTTTAAAAGCATCTTTTTCCAATGAAGGTTAGGTGTGGCTCCTAACTATCCCTCACCTGCAGTGCTACCTGCTGGAAAATGTAGTTTCCTTTCTAAACCCTAAAGTGGGTATAAACTGTGTAGGATTCTGGGTCCTAGATATCTTCCTTCCATTACTACTCCTCTGATATTGTCACATATCCTCCCCCCCCCAGCTCAGACCAAAAGGAGTGAGATACCTTGGCCATCAGACAGTAAGCTCTGCATTTCCCAGTTTAGATCCTGCCCTATGTTCTATGGAAAAATTGAATGGTTGTAGGCTAAGAAACCAGTGGGTCACCCTTGCATTCTTTTCCCTATTCTGGCTCATCCACGTGAGAGAAGCATGGTCAGTGATCAGCCTATAGGGCCTTTCCAATAAATAGTATTTAAGGATCTCTAATGCCCATTTGATAGCCAGACATTCTTTTTTCACAATGGAGTAGTTCTCATGGGAATTTAACTTTCGGCTTAAATAGAGAATAGGATGTTCATCACCCTGAACCTCTTGAGACAGTACCGCCCCCACAACAATATCAGATACATCTGTTTGTACAACAAACTTCTTTGAGAAATCTGGTGTAGCTAATACTGGAGTAGCACATAGGGCAGCTTTCAACACTACAAATGCCTGTTCTGCCTCAGGTGCCCGTTTCAACATAACAAGGCCTCTAGATTTAGTTAGGTCCGTCAAAGGGCTTGCAATTGTAGAAAAATTAGGGATGAACCTATGGTAATACCCATTGAGCCCTAAAAATGCTCTAACTTGTTTCTTAGAAATAGAGCGTGGCCAATTTTGTATTGCCTTCACCTTAGAGGTTTGAGGTTTAACTAAGCCCCTCCCAACAGTGTACCCCAAGTATTTCTCTTCCTGTAAGCCTATGGAACATTTGGCAGAGTTAGCAGTAAGACCTGCTGCACATAGGGAATTTAGTACTGCCTGAACCCTAGTAAGGTGTGTTTCCCAGTCTGCGCTATGGATCACAATATCATCAAGATAACGTGTGGAATACTGTTTATGTGATTGCAAGATTCGGTCAATCATTCTTTGAAATGTGGCTAGTGCTCCATGCAACCCAAATGGCAGAACTTTGTACTGGAAAGACCTTCAGGTACAGAAAAGGCATTTTTTTCCTTAGTCCGTTCTGTAAGGGGGACCTGCCAATAACCTTTAGTCAGGTCTAATGTTGTAAGGTGCCGGGTTGTATCTAACCTTTCCACTAATTCATCTACCCTTGGCATGTGTCAAATTTTGATATGCTATTCAGTTTCAAATAGTCATTGTCAAATTTTGATATGCTATTCAGTTTCTAACAGTCATTACAAAATCAGATGGAACCATCTGGTTTTGGGACTAACACAATTGGGCTATTCCAGTCACTGTGTGACTCCTCAATTACCCCCAGCTTCAGCATCTTTTTAACTTCAGAATTAATAGCTTCCCTTCTGGCCTCAGGGATTCAATAAGGTTTCAGGCGAACACATTTCAGTATAGATGTTATGCTTCACTACGTTCGTTCTCCCTTGCACTGTAGAAAACACGTCAGAGCTCCTAGCCACAAATGCAATAACTTCATTTCTTTGTTGTGCAGACAGAGTTTCAGCTATATGAGCAGCACTTTCTCTTTTAGGAATGGGTTGTGAAACTAAGTGCTTTTCGGACAACAGAATCTGTGGCAATACTGGAGATATTATTTGAAGATATGAAAAGAGTCTTCTTTGAATGAAGATTTTTTTCATCCTTTTTTTGAAAATGGATCTTTTGAATGATATTTCACTTTAGGGACAGATAGGGTTAGCAGCTTGCTATTTTATATATGTGTTTAGCACTAGTCACTTGTTAATTGTTGTCTTTCAGGTTGCTTTAAACTACTTTATTATACTTTGTGATCTAGGTATTTCTTTGGGTTTAATGGGTGATGGATATGACCTGGTGTCATGTTCAGTCTCAATATTAGGATTAAATTGTATTATTGAATTTTTCTATAATAATAAATTATGTTTATTTTATACTGTTTTTGGGTATTATATGATTAGGATTGAGTGCCTATTTAGATCTCCTCTTTTTTTCTTTTAGTTTTTTTGTATCTCTTTTGCGATGTCTAGTAATCCTCTAGGTGTCGGCCATACAACAATGCCTGGCGAACCTCTGTAATGGAAAACATTAGGTAAGGTAAGAGAAAGTCCCAATTTTTCCCATCCTTGTCTGTCACCTGCCTTAACATGTGTTTTAAAGTTTTGTTAAACCTTTCCACCAGACCATCGGTCTGTGTGTGGTATACAGAGGTTGTTAGGTGCTTTATCTGAAGCAATTTACATAATACTTTTGTTACCTGTGATGTGAAAGGGGTACCTTGATCTGTAAGGATCTCCTCAGGGATTCCAAATCTGCTAAACAAATGCATTAACTCTCTAGCTATACATTTTGCTGAGGTGTTTCTCAAGGATATGGCTTCTGAATAGCGGGTAGCATAATCTACTATTACCAGAATATGTTGATGGCCCCTTGCTGATTTTATTACTAGGTCAACCAAGTCCATTGCAATTCTTTTAAAGGAAACACCAATTATAGGTAATGGTACAAGTGGACTGCGAAAGGCTTTAAAGGGTCTGTTAGTTGACATTTAGGGCATGAGGAACAATAGCGGTTCACTGCTGCAAATACCCCTGGCCATTAGAACCTCCTTAATAGCCTATCTCTTGTTTTGTCAACCCCGAGGTGAGCCCCCAGAATATGGCTATGAGCGAGATGTAACACAGTGTTATGATATTCTTGGGGGATCAAAAGTTGCTCGACCACATCAGTTACTTTTTTCTCAACACGATACAACAATTCATTTTCAACCTTGAAATATGGGAAAGTAAGGGGTATATCTTGATTTATTTGTGACCCGTTCAAAACCTTAATATTTTCTCTTACTTCTAGCAATGCTGGTTCATCCCACTGTGCAGCCCCAGACTTTCTACTGTTCAAATCTAGATCTTGAAACTGTATTTCTGTTTTAGGTTCATCTCCTACCATTACCCTTGAAAGCGTACCAGTTTCAAATGTATTTTCCAGAAAATAGAAATAGGTCATACAATTCTTCAGATAAAGCATTTGCATCATTATATGTGGAGGTCCACAGATCCAAGAAATTAGGGAAATCTCTACCTAGGACAATATTAAGAGCAATACTTGGTACTACACCTACCTGATGTGAAAAAAACCTGTTTCTGTTTCAAACCTCAACTCAGCAGTAGGATATTGATGCTTATCTCCATGAATACATAGTGTTTCAATTACTTTAGAACTGTTTAGCTTATCAGGGCTTATTAGGTTTTTACAAACCTGAGTAACCATACTCCCAGAGTCAAGCAAGGCCTGAATCTTTCTGCCCTCTACTGTTACCCAACATAAATATGGGATCCTAGAAGGAACTGTTGACATGGGAGATACTCCTGCACCACAATACATTGTATATCCATGACAATTTTCTCCTACATTATATTGCATAGGATCAGTAGACAACAGGGCAGTCCTTCATAAAATGACCATATTCCTGACATCTGAAACATTTAACCAGTGATTCTAATGGTCTTAGTGGCCATTTGCTGTGCTGCTGACCTCTTGGGGACTATTTCCCTCTATTTAAATAGTCATTAGGTTTAAAGTTTTTTCCAGTACCAGATGACTTCCCAACAGCTTTAAAATCAGGAACAGTATTACCAGTTTTGTTGCTCTCTTTCATTTTCCCATACTGCCTCTGCTCTGGGTTATTCATTCCAAACAGATCAACAGCCACCAGATATCATTCAACAAGAGCGGTTAACTCATCAGCAGTGCAGGAGTTTCCTTGAATGATCCATTTGCAAAGGGACGCAGGTAGGATCCGTATGGAACGGTCCATCACCAGCTGTTCCACTATGCGTGCTGCTGAGTTCACCTCCGGTTGCAACCACTTGCATGCTAGATGAATCAGGTCATACATCTGTGATCATGGTGCTTTCTCTTGATGGAATGTCCAAGAATGAAACCTCTGAGCAGTAACTGTTGTTGTAACACCCAAATGGCTCAATATTTCCACCTTCAGCTTGGAATAATCACTAGCTTCGCTTGGCTTCAGATCAAAATATGCTTTCTGGGGGCCCCCCACTCAAGAATGGTGCCACTAGGCCAGCCCATTGTTCAGGTGGCCAGTGTTCTCTCTTAGCAGTCTTCTCAAATGTCATGAGGTATGCTTCCACATCATCAGATTCTGCCAATTTCTGGAGAATATTACTGGCTATAATCCCACTATTGTCTTGGGAACTCTGCAGTGGAGCATGTCTTGGGATTTGGCTGAGCTGTTTAGTTAGAACTTGCACCTCCTGTTGGAGTATCTGCGTAATGTTCTGTTGCCCAGTTACTTGTGCTACCAGCACTTAGTTGGTCTCCTGTTGTGCTGCAGTGGCCTGCTGTTGTGCAGAGGTGGCCTGCAGCAAAGCCTGTAGTATGTCCTCCATTTTTCAAAAACCCTTATTTTTTGCATGAATAATTCATACAAAATTAATTTTCTTTCTGTGTACAAGTGTATTAATTATAACTAATAATGCTATGGCCTGATTCCACCCATTCATATTGTCAAGTGAATTTATTGCAGAATTGTACACTAATGCACAAGACATGAATCCCTGTTAAAAGGTTTTTTAAAGGAGCAGTATATGTTTTATGAAAAGTGAAAAAATGTAGAGGTTTTCCCGGGAGATGCATCTTTCTCTAGTGGCCAGATTACAGTCATTATTTTGCTGCATTCTATGGTAGAGGTGAATTACTGACAAAAGTCCTCTATAGAAAGTGATAATACTGAGTCACTTCCTGTCAGTCTGAACTTTCAGGAAGTAGTCTCTCTGGACCATTTATATACAGTATAATGGTTCTGAACTGTAATAAAGTTTGAATAAAACAACTGCCATTAGTGGAAGAACCCATATTTTACTCTGGTACATATGTTTTAGTCATAAAAAAAGTTTACTGCTCCTTTAACCCCTTAAGGACCCTTGACGGTCCTGGTACATCATGGCTGGATTTGCTTTAAGGACCCTTGACGTACCAGAACCGTCATGGAATTCTGGGCTCACCGCGCGGCTGCACGCCGTTCAGGGAATCCGGAATCGGATTTAAAAAAAAATGCTCCGTGGTCCTTAAGTGATGGCTGCGTGTGTGACCGGCCAGTCCTTAACAGGTTAAGGTCCATACAGGAATTAATATGAGGAAACACTGAGTATCTTAAATTAGTATATATATATATATATATATATATATATATATATATATACATACACACACATATATATATATATATATATATACACATATATATATATATATATATATATATATATACACATAAATAAAAGTGTATATATATGTATATATATATACACAAACACAATTGTTTTTCACTGCTTTGCTCATCCATTTAGGACCTAGGCACTGAATTGCTCTCTATTCTGAAAGCTCAAATGCGGTAGCCCTAATGTCTCCCTTGTGGTATACTTGGTATGCTCCAAAATTGTTCCTCTTTAGCTTTCTACATAAAGCTTTGTCTCCCTCTTTCAAGTTGAAGAATAAAAATTCTTGTCTATCATCCCTATAAAATGTATGTTTGCACAAATACAATTCTAAATTGCTAACATGAATTTCATTAAGGCTATTTTTATAACAAGATGAAAAATGAAACCAATAAAAATATTTATTCTGTCAAGCCCATAAATTATATTCTTAAGCTTTTCAAATAATAGATTTTCTGTTTGGCATTTCAATGTATGAAGGGCAAATCAAACTTCTTACAATAATAAAAAATGTTATTCTAATACCAATCTGAGTGATTTAGCAAAATATTAGATGGCATCACTGTAAGTTTTCATTTGTTAACTTTAAATTACTGGGTTTTATTGCATATTAAAAAAACATATTGAGTGTAATTTGATAAAACTAACTAAAACAGTTTGTATACACTTTTATATCATTACTCAAAGCCAGTTTAATCATTGCTGGTATCTGGCAAAGTATCAAGTATCAGGCCCCCATAACCATGCCTGGGAACTCTCCATACTTAATTAATATAGGTAAAAGGTGCTACCATGTTACCCATAAAAAAGGCAAAGACTAGTAGAGTAAAAGTGACACCTTTATTGGCTGAACAGTTTAGAATGCAAGCTTTCAAGACAACTCAGGTCTCTTGTGAAGAAGAGACCCACATTGTCTTGAAAGCTTCAATAGTAAAGCTACTCAGTTAGTCAGTAAAATGTATCACTTTTACTCCACCAGTCTCCTACTTAATTACTTGGTCTCTGGGAACAGACGATGAATCTCACTGCTCAGTAAGTTACTGTGCCAGTCCTAATCACTCTCAGCCCAGTTCTTCCCACTCTCACCTTATTTTAAGGGTAAATCTTGCCTACCCCAATCAAGCCACACCCATTTTATAATCCGAATTGTGTCATTTGCACATTTGTACCCCAGACTTTAATGGACCTTCGGAGGCTTTTAACAAGAAGGTTCCCAGGTATATCTATATATGCTAGAGAGGTTGCCAGATCATTGCTTATATTATATTAACTTTATAGAACATGCTCACACACAAAATACTAAGTGTTTAAACATACTATAGCTTGATAACACTGGGGAGCATTATTACGATTCAGTTCTAAACAATTTTCTACACCTGCACCTGTCTGAAATCGGTTTACTATGCCTAACATTCTCCCCTTGATGCATTTGGCACAAGGGGAGAATGTTAGGCATAGTAAACCAATTTCAGACAGGTGCAGGTGTAGAAAATTGTTTAGGGGTGGAAAAGTGTATGTGTCTTTTGGGAGTACTTTTCTTCTGTGCCTTGTTGTATGTGATGTATTAACAAGGAGCAGAAGAAAACCATTTCCATGCACTTATGTAGAGTAGCTACCATTAAAGTGCTTTACTGCCATTAAAGTCTTATCCAAGAAGAAGTGTGCACACTTTTATGGACTAAATAGATTGTGCACTCTAGTGCATAACAATAAGTGCTTATCACACAAAAAGGAAAGAGGGCAAGTGTGGCAAAGCCACCACACCAAAAAAAAAACCCTCTCCACAAGGAACCCGTTAATAAGAGGCACACAACTGAGGAATACGAAAATATCACATCTATTTATTAGAAAAATATCAAACAAATCAGCAGCAAAAAAGTTAAAAACAAACAAACAAGGCAGACAGGCCGGAAGATATCAGTATATCAAAATATAATCACAAGTGGACCGATTCATTTATAGGGAATATGAATATCATACTCAATAAAGTGCAAGTGACTGTCCTAACAAACAAAATAAATCAAATATAGAAAAAAATAGTAATATCAAAACACAATACTTATCATATAATCATGTGAAGCCAAGATAAAGTTCCGGTCCGTCTGCCAAGCCCAGCGACCCAACGCGTATCGCCGCAAACAACGGCTTCGTCAGGGGTGGGCTTGGCAGACGGACCGGAACTTTATCTTGGCTATTCCCTATAAATGAATCGGTCCACTTGTGATTATATTTTGATATACTGATATCTTCTGGCCCGTCTGCCTTGTTTGTTTGTTTTTAACTTTTTTGCTGCTGATTTGTTTGATATTTTTCTAATAAATAGATGTGATATTTTCCTATTCCTCAGTTGTGTGCCTCTTATTAACGGGTTCCTTGTGGAGAGGGGTTTTTTTTTTGGTGTGGTGGCTTTGCCACACTTGCCCTCTTTCCTTTTTGTGTGATTGGTTTAAGTGTGTTCCCGGAGTGCACCTGGACCAATAGGTTTAAATCTAATGATGGAATAGTATATATATTGCTGGTACGAACCCTGTATATTTTGTTTTAACAATAAGTGCTGACACTGGATAAGTGACAAGTTCAAAATGAGAGTAAATAAAACAAAATAGTTTATTACTGGGAATCATGTCCCCTATGGTGCTTCTCATTCATGCTTTTCACTCCCATGTGCCACTGCAGTCTAGTCCCTTCCACAGATGGTCCAGCACAAAAATGTCAGGCCTGAGAGAAACAGCAAAACCCCAGCTGTAAATTTTCACCTTTAGGGGGTCTTATTAGATAGGTGCAACTGAATATCTGTAGGCACACAGAGGGCATGAGCCCATGCCTGGGATACCCTTACACTTAGGGAGACTGCAAAACAAAAGAGACGTGACCAGCAAACACTGAGAAATAGTAGTTTATTATTGGGAATGGTGTCCCCTCATGTGTTGCTCAGTTGTGTTTTTCCATGTTCGGTTCTGTCTGGTCCAACACACAGATGTTTTTTTGGCTCATGCAGTCAAGATTTATCTCAAGTTTCACATCTGGACCATCTGTGGTAGGGACCACACTGTTACTAATATGGAAATGTCCTCTCTGCGATGGCAGAATGGTACAAGTAACATGATTGAGCAGCACCAGAGGGAGGTACCATCCTAAGGAATAAACTCCTAAGTAGAAAACCATTTCAGTGAAGGATTTATTTTTTATTAACACGATCTTGGCTCTGCTGCAGAGCCACCTGATTCATGTAAGACTGGATTCCCCTTCAGTCAGCTAGAAAACTGACTTCAGGGAAAGGGGAAGGAGGGGGGAACTTTGCAAGAGATTATCTCTCAAACCATAATGGTTTGAGAGATTGCACTGGGGATAATTAATTTCTTTTTTTAATGCCTAAAATATGGGGATTAGTAAATTTTAAGTATTACTATCCCTTTAAGATCAGAGGAAAGGAGGTCTCAACTTCAGCAGAGAAAGGGTTTTTTTATAGTAAGGTTTGAAAAATTGTGGAATTCTTTGCCCAAGGATTTGGTAATGGCAGATACAATTGATACATTTAAGAAAAGATAAGATGCATTTTTCAAGAGGGAACATACATAGTTATACTGTGTATTAGTAGGTAAAACAGGAAGTGCCCTGTAAATAGATTAATACTCATTTAGGTGGCAGGAAAGCTTTTTTTTTTTTTTTTTTTTAAACCCTGAAAATTGTATTAGATTTCCAAGAATACAGATGAATGAATAGGTAGGAGGGGGCTTAAAAGCACCATTCATGTAGTAATCAAACACGAAACAATCAGAAATGTCAAGCACATGTATCACTACAGCATTGGTTTGAAGGATCAGATGTGATAAGACGTTAGAAAGAGGGAAATAGACAGGAAGGAGAGGTGGCAGTAAGGCAAGGCCTTGCCAAGAGTCGGTGAAATCAAGGTGATTCAAAGCATGATCCAGAGAGGACCAGGCTATCCCAGGTGGTCAGAAAGTGTGGCTGAAGAGGTAAAAGTGAGAAGCTGTGAAATGGAGGGGAGGCATATCAAGCTGGCATGGAAAGAGAGGGGACCAAGCAGAGGAGACAGACAAAGAGATGAACGAAATGGAAGGACACCGAAGGTGTAAAGGAAAAGGATGGGGAGAAAGAGACAAAGGGGGAGAGAAACAAAAGCAAATAAAAAGGGGGGGGCAGGGACAGGGCTGGGAGTCATCATATGGTTTTTATCTCTCCAAGTATCACCCAGGGCTGACACTCGTAAGTGTTGTTTCAAGAATTTCATATCAGCCGATATCAGTGGTGTGTGTAGATGATAAGCATGTATCTTGACCTATCCATGTTATTGTGCAGGACCGTATTGTAGTTACCCCGACAATAATTATAGTATGTAATTTGTCAAAGTGATCAGTGATCATTTTGGGATGCCCTGTAACTGGATGCTGTTTCACCTAGATCTATTGTCCAGGTCTTCCAGGTAGTTTGCCATTACCAAGTAGTCAACTCAAGTAGCTGGGGCTTCCGACACTAGAGTGCTGTGGAATTCAGAGAACTCCATCTGTTTGTGTTCTAAGGTAGCTATTTGATCTTCAGTGCCATGTATATCAGATTGTAGGGAATTGACCATTTCCCTCATCTCTAGTTGTATATCGTGTTTCATAGTGGAGAAAAAAGCCTTCATATCAGCAAGATCAGCCTATGTGCATGGCAGATTGCAATAAGTGAAGGTAACAAATATAAACTAAAGAGTGTAGGAAATAAAAAAAAATATGCAGTACAGAAACTTGTTATGCTTATCTCCATAATATGTTGAAAACCAGTTGACCAACAATAATATTTACCCAACACAGGCATGCAAAGGGTTAAAAAGCACACAGCACTGAGCACACTACTGATTAAAATCAGCTGTCAAAGTTTCCATAACAACTGCTGAATTTGTCGGTTCAGGTCAATGTGGAATTTGATTTTGGGAGCTTTTTAGTGCTCTCGATGCCCAACTGGATGATCCAGTGGCAGCATTTGTGCAGGACAATAAGGATTATTCTGCACTGCACTGCAATAGCTCTCAATGATGTACTAATGAAAAACATATGAACTGAAAAAAGACACACACAGAGCCAAACTTAGCTGGAATGTAATCAGGCCAATATTCATTTGTTAACCCTTCCAGTGCACTGAAAGGGTTAAAATTACAAAGATATGAAATAATTTTATTAAGAATGTTAATCGTTTTTCATTTTGCAAACAAGAAGTTTCTTAAAGGTGAAATAAAAGGTGAAAATATATAAAATCATAATTGTAACTATTTACTGAACCTTTAAGAAATGTTCCCTTAACCCCCTTGAGGATCAGAGAGGTGCACAATGCACATGATCTGCAAGAGGTTAATCTAGTTTAAAAAAGAAGTCAGCTCTTTGAATGACAATAAAATCCACTGTGCCTGTGCTAGCACGTCATCTCTTCTATGTATTTTATTTTTATTTTATTTTTTTGCATTTTCAATTACAGCATTGACGCTAGATGCCATAGTCTTTGTCATCATCAATGGGATTTTGATGCATTATTCCTTGACCTGATGTGCACAGTAAAATATCAGTAACGTGGTTTACATAAATATGTATAAATGGTGCAGCAGGAAATAGAATAAGATAGATTTGTTACAGTCATTGGTTCAGGGATTTTCATTACTGTGTGTATGTAGTGTAAAGAAAGTCGCTTTGATTTTATCATCTTATTTTCAAGCTGTCAGTTATCAGCAAATTATATATATTACTAGTTGAAGACTGCCACCCAGCAACGGCCGCACTGCAGTCATGCACAGTAGAGACTGCCTGTGCCTCGGCTGATACGGAGCGGGGTGCTCTCTGCGCACTGAAGGTCTGAGTTCGGAGCCCCACTCCGTTATCAGCTGCCATGCGGGCAGTCTGTAGTGCACATGACGGCTTCTGACCAACACACATTTAGCGAATTATTATATAAGATAGTTTTAGAACATATTTTCATTTTTTTTTAGTAGCAGAAGACTAAGTAACAGGTTTCAGAATCTATACTATAGAACTGATACAACAGACAGAGAAGGGGCAGGAGAATGTAGGGAATACTATGTATATGTATGTCCTTCATACATTCCAATGTATCTTTTTATACATATGTATTTTCTCTTCTGTATCAACAACTGAATACACTTATTTGGAGGTTCAATATAGAGAAATGATAGCGCTCACTGGAATTGGCACTGTCTAATACAAATGCACAAACAGATGTGTAAATGCTGCTGCTCATTAAAACAGTGATGTAAGAGCCATCATGATATGTCTCCAAATAATCCTCCAGAACTGGACACAATTCAGTTATAAACAAATGCACTACACTGACCAAAAAGAAAATCAATACTGATAACCAAAAGAAGAAGACAGCACAAAGGTGAATGATCTAAATGCTGTATAAAAGTCCACTGACTCACTTCCCAAGTTTCTGGATAAAACGTGTCCAATGGCTAGAATGCTACAACAGTAGGTGTAACTTGGTAGTGGTGTACTGGGAATTGTATGGCATATAACATGATATATAGATAGTACTGCAATGCCAAACAATGAATGATGGATATGATATAGACCCACCAAATCCAGAGCAACTACATATAAACAGAGCTTTGTTGAACTGATGACTAAAAATGTGATAATAGAAAACCAAGTCCTGAAATACTCATAGGAAACAGTACACAAAGTATGATGTGGTCAATGAGTGATAAAACAATCCTGATAAATGGTAAGTCCTAAATGATGACCGGATGGCAAATCGAAAAAAATCAATGGATGGATAAGGTGTCCATTAGTAAGTGCAGTGATGATGTTAATGCATTAGTTGAGGCAGTTACATGACAGATACTTAGGCTGGATAAACAAATCTTCTTGCTTCTTCTCTGTGCTGCTGGCAATAGCCCTTCGTACACAAGGGCAACAATGTAGGAACAGCAAAGGATATCTAAGTGTAGCATTTACTGAAATTACATAGAATAGTTTAACCCCTTAACGACAGATGACTTACCAGGTACGTCCCGCAGAAACTGTCACTTATAATACATTATGGTGGAAAGCAAACAACTCCTAATATGACACACACAACGGAGGTCTCGATCTTCTAGTACTTCCTGTTTGTGATAATAGAAATGATAAACACTGGAAGAAAAATTCCTTATCCCTTTATATACCTTTTATTTCTACATTCCTATGGAGATCTGCTGTGGGATCAATATACAAAGAGTGTGATCATTTAATTGATCGGCAGGCTGTCTGCCAACTATCGAGATCTCTTCATGGAAGGTAAATCCGTTTTAAATTGAAACTTTTGTTTTGATGATTTTAGGACAAAATGAAAAATAGCTCTTTATGTACACACGATTTTTATTACATATGTTTTTCTAGTTTTATGGTAGGAGGCTATACTGGTTCATGAACAATAATTTTTTTAATATTGCTTGTTTTTATTAAAAGGTTAATTGTAAGATATAGTGGTGACCTTTGATTTGAGGTCATCCAATGGAAATTAAGGAGGGAAGTTTAAAAGAGAGTATGGCTACTATGTTTGTTTGATAGATGTTTGCATGACCAGTTGGTTTGAAAAAGCAGTCTTGTAACCGCAAAACGTTACAGTATTTCACTATTGGTCTGTTAGTTTATAATTTTAGATAATAAATGATTTTAATAGATAGTTAGCAGCCTTTTCCACTTATTCCATTTATATCATCTCTGGATACTGGTGATCTACTGACGAGGTACCGGAGTCATCTGAGTGGGGGCAGATTTAACAGCTGGTTCTGGTATAAGTCCTTAACCAGGATCTCCACTTGTGAGTATATTTCCACTTATTTATCATCTTTGGTGGTCCTTGGAGATTACAGGCACTAATGGGCACTTTCTATTCTGTGTTTTCTTTTTCTTGAAAGATCACTGCAAGCTTTCGGTTTTGGCCCACAAATCATGCGCTTCATATTTGCACTATATAATAATCCCAGCGCAAGAGTGAAAGTCAATGGCCACCTTTCAGATCGCTTTCACATATATAACGTAACGACAATAGGCAGGGATGCCCCCTATCCCCCATTTTGTTCATAATACAAATAGAATCCATTGCCCAGCACATACGTCTCAATGGGCGTATCTCAGGAGTTAGATTAGGTACTTCCGAATGCAAACTGGCTATGTTCGCTGATGACGTCCTCCTCACAGTCACCGATCCTGGGGAATCTTTAGCCGCCACTCTTGGTGAAATTGAATCCTTTGCGGATCTATCCAATTTTTAATAAATTTCCCAGAATCAGAGGCTCTTAATCTGGGTCTCTCACCCTCTAATTTTGAGAACCTTAAACAACAGACTCCCTTCAAATGGTCAGACTCCAGCGTTAAGTATTTGGGTGTCAATATAATGTCCTCTTTTGATTGCCTTTATCGTTTCAACTCTCCCCCGATATTACGCTCTGTTCAACGCCACTTGAAGAAATGGACTAAACTATACTTATCATGGTATGGCAGGATCAATGTCATTAAAATGAATGTTCTGCCCCGATTCCTCTATCTTTCCCAAACTCTACCCATCGGCAATCCGACAACATTCTCCTCCCTACTCAATAGCGCCATACGCCACTTCCTATGGTGGGCTAGGCCACCGCGACTAGGGCCCAAATGCCTACATCTGCTTAAATCGCACGGTGGTCTGGGACTACCGGATTTACTATGGTATTATCACACTTCAGCGCTTATATCCATTATAGGCTGAGCACACAATACGAACACAAAAGCATGGGTCTGCATTGAGAGAGAGGATGATCTCTAAGGAGATCCTTTGTTGGAAATACTTATGCCCCCCAAATGTAGAAACACCTCTAGAGGTTCTAACCCCATTCTTTCACACATCTTTAATATATGGTCCAACTGCAATAAATCCAAGAAGCTTGAAAATACCCCTTTCCTTGCATCTCCAGTATTTTACACGAGATCTCCACCCGTGTCATTAAATGACTCTGAATTCCCCAGATGGGTGACAACTCCCCATTTGCGGATCGCAGACTTAACATCTGAGGGACAGATTAGTCACTTTGAAGATCTACAACAATCTTATACCTTTCCAACATCTGAGGTGTGGCAATACGCTCGTGTCAAACATTTCCTTGAAAATCCCGCGGTCAAATCAGCTTGGATTTCTAGCCCAACGAAGTTTGAACGCTTACTACTCGCTCCCAAACCCCAGTCCAGAAACTTAAACACAGTTTATAATATTCTAGGTGCCTCCTCTCCCACTTCTCGACTGAAATATGCTAGTTCGTGGGAAAAAGAATTAGACCGAACTCTATTGAAAGACGAATGGGAAGACATATGGAATGCAGCCTCTAGGTCTTCGATTTCTGCTTCTACGTTGGAATCACATTTTAGATTTCTGTCAAGATGGTACCTTACTCTGGTTAGGATTCATAAGTTTTCACCATCCGCTGACACCTCCTGTTGGCATTGCGGCTTGGAGAGGGGCACCCCTTCACATATATGGTGGACATGTCCGAAAATTAGCTCATTCTGCACAGAATGTCTGAGTTTAATCATGAAAAGTTTAAATCTAACGCTCTCTGGGGACACCTGGCAGATGTTGCTCTTCCTGAAACTCCCACTCTTGCCTTTATTAAAAAAATACTTATTATTCACGATGTTTCTAACTGCTAAGTCTCTCATTCCGGGACTCTGGAGGGATGCCAATCACCCCATGATCGCGGAGTGGATGACCAAGGTGAGACCATATATCTCTTTTACGGGTCCATATCACCTCCCGGAGAAGGGACCTGGATGCAATAGACAGATTCAATTCCACCTGCCCTTTTTAATCTATGATTTATGTTTGAGACAGAGCCTTTGTCATCGGGGATGGTGTGATTCAGGCTGCATCAGACCCCCCCCCCTCCTCTCCACCCCCCCTCACACTCCCCCCTTCTGCACCCTCCTTCTCTCCCCCACTCATCTCCCCTTCCCTTCTTTCCCCCTCTCCTATTCCCCTCTCACCCCCTTTTTTTCTTCCCCCTCTTTCCATCTCTCTTCTGTGCTTATACTCTCTTCCTCTCTTTTATCCTCTCTTCTTGGTATTTCCATACTCCAAACTCCTACCTCCAATTGGGAGTTGGCTTTTCCTCTTTGAAATCGCAGGCTTGATGACAATCAGTAGGTCACTAACTGGTATGTTTATCTCTACTCATATGCATCTCAAAAGCCTTTTATATATGTACAACTGGTTATCCATATACTGTTTCAAGGCTTTATGGTTTAATGTCATCACCTTCTTTTCTGTATTTGCTCTCACCTTTGTTGGTACTTATTATTCAATAAAGCTTCTTTGAAACTTAAAAAAAAAAGTCTCAGATGGGTTTTATTTATAAACAGAGACTAGTTATTATTAAGAATGATGGACATATGGTAGCTTGGTAGTCACTTTTAACAAACTTCTTTCTCCCTAAATGTATTATAACAAGAATGCATGTTTTAAAAAAAAAAAAATGAATAATACATTTGGGATGGGAACTGGGGTGGTGGAGGTTGTTTGCCCCCTCTCTCAACTCTCTTGGCCCCTGATGCATGAAGGAATTCCTTCTCTTAACCCTTTGAATGCCAGACCGTACAGAATGCTTTGCTTTGCAATGCATTCCGTACTCCTCTGGCACTCAAAGGGTTAATGCATTAATATGCACTTATTTCTAAATATACAACTCCCATTTAAAATAAATCTCTACAAATCATTACAAAGGTATGGGCCATATTCATATCGGCAATTCTGCAGCAAACCGGCTATATCATAGGAGGAAATTAAAATGTGCATTGATTTAAACAAAGCTTTTAACCCCATGAATACTAAATAGGTCTTCAGTTCATTGATTGTGCTGGATACCTCTCTAGCATTCATGGGGTTAAAAGCCCAATTTCAATCTATGGAAACTTTCTAAATGTGTATTTGTCCCTTATGTGTCATTGATTTATCCTAGAATTGCAGCTTCCTGACTATGACCCTATGGGCCATATGTTCAAAGAAGTAGCGGAATAGCTTTTGTTGTTTGTAACGACTTTTCATAGTACAATGTCATTGGCCTCATTAATATTTTCAGTGTCGGTTGTGATTGGAAATATGTCGTTTGTACTGACTGAAACTGTCTCATGCAAAGAAAAAATGTCGTATGTAACAACAAAAATGTCTTAACTAAAGACACAAATTCTCACATTCAGAACTTCACATTCCCTCCACTTTTTTCTTAACGTACAAATTTTGTCTTTTGCAAGACATTTTTTTTGTCATTGGTTACGACAAATTTTCTTTTCCTCTATACAACACTGGAGAATAGTTTAGCCATGCCCTTGCCCTGCCCCTTTGACCAGCAATTCTGGAGTTGTGTTGTACACAACGGTCATTACTAGTTTTTTTGTCATATACTCTATAGAAAATATGCCGTTCATGCATACAATTACTTATTTTTGTCTGTCATACAAAATGTTTTTGTCGTTATCCCTTTGAACATAAGGCCCAATGTGTTCAGACCTTTAGATTCAGATATTTCATAAGCTAAAGTCAAGCATAATTTGAAGTCTACCAAGGATAATTTGCTTAACACAAAATATTCTTGGATCCCTAGCTATACTTTATGTATTTTACCTTAGTAACATTTAAATTCTGCACTGACAAATCTTATGAAAGGCAAATGCCAGATCTCAGGCTAAAAATATGCTTAAAATACATTTCAATTGGAAGAACATTAAATATATAGCAATAAAATACCAGAGAATTTGAGTTTTAGTACTGCAAAGATGAACAGTTCCCAAGCACTGTGGGAATAGTGTGAATGCAATTCTGATTTCCACTTACTCTATATTAACATGCTTAAAAATCTGTAAAACAAATGCTATTTAGTTTTTTAGATTTAGTAGTAGCACTTTGAGGTCTCAGATATTATGTGGGGAAATTTATTCAAAGTATTAACTTCTTCATATTGTTAAAGATAGTTTATTCTTTAGTAAAGGAATGTGAAGGATATCCTTGATTCGCTTCACTGATTGATTCAACGGATCTAGAGAAAATTCTGGTTTCATTTAAACCGATTTGTTATAAATTGCATTGGGTCGGGGGGAGGATGGACATATAAAGAGAGGGTCAGGAGGTGGGTAGAAGAGCAGAAGGGGTAAGAGAGTAGGAGAGCAGAAGATTGGAATTTAGGGCATAAGAATTGGGGAGAGCAGGAAAAGAGAGAAAGAAGGGGAAAAAGTTGATAGCAGATAAGTCAGAGAAGGAGCAGAAGAACACAGTATATAGAAAAGGGGGACAGAGAGGGAGAATGAAGAGGTCCAGTGCTGCATGCTTACTTGTAACCCAATGAAGAAGTTCTCCTACATTGTTCAGATGAGTCACATGGACACTAAGCTGCTGTGATTGGCATTATAAAGTAAGCAAATCTTCCCGTGTTTGGTAAAAAAGGTTTTGGGTTCTGTGGAACCACTTTTTTCTCACTGATATCAAACTTAAAGAACTGATGTGTTCATTCCTACCTGGCTGAACAAATAAATTATATATATACTAGTGTAAAAGCCCATGTACATGGGTCAAGGTCCGGGTCATGTTAACTCTTTGAGTGCCAGAGAAGTAAGCAACACATTGCATCTCAAAGAGTTAAGAGGCCGCTACCTCACTGCTCCACGTGATGCAGTCTTGCTTCGCCTCACTCCAGCGATGCAATCATGTCCAGTAGAGACTGCCCGAACCTGGACAGCCTCTGCCGGGCATGACTGTATTGTGACAAACATCCTAGCAAATTATTATATAGGATATGAATGCCCGATCTTTCTAGTGTTCAAGGGGTTAAAATTGTTGTCCCCCCCCCATGGTGCAGTTAGTGTGAACCAAGATCGCTCCTCATATTTCTAAATCAAGCCCTTTGCACCTTATTCATCAGGCTAAAATAATCCAGGTTGGGAGCAAACCAGCTGAACCACACACGGGAAATGAAAATGCCCATTGATTTAAATGGGGCTTTTAAGCCATTAAATGATACAGATGTCTTGAATGATACCTAGGTTAAAAGCCCCTTTTAATTCAATTGTTACTTTCTGAGATTTTATTCTCTTGCTATGGTGCGGTTTGTATGCTTTATAATTGTACCTTTTTAGATTGATGAATAAGTCCCCATATCTTTACTTTCTTATACGTTCTTACATCTTCCCCCCTGGTGTACTTCTTGAGAAACAGCTTTTCTTCGTGTAATGACAAGGAGGCTATTAAACCCACTGTGAATGTTTCTTTCTCTTGCTTTGGAATTTATATATTTTTGCCATTTTGTTGATGGTCTGTTTTGTGCATACTGGAAATATCAATTTTTGACAGTAGATAGGAACAAATTGTCCCATTCAGTCTACAAATTATCCTATCCTGATAAATTACAATCTTATATAGTTCTCAGAAGAGTCTTATATCTGGTCAATGTATTAATGAATTCCTTTATTGTATTAGCCATTACCATTTCTGCTGGGAAGCTGTACAGTGAATCTATCACCCTTTCTGTAATGTAGTTCTTATGCACATTGCTTAGACATTTCCCACCCTCTATCTTTAGGTCATGCCCCCTTGTTCTAATATTTCTCCTTTTCTGAAAACTACTACCCTCCAGGACTTTATTAAATCTCTTATTATAGTTAAAGATATTTATAATATTCCAATTTTCACTCTTCTGTTCCAAACTATAGGTATCAAGGTCTTTGAGTTTATCCTGGTAAGTTTTGCCAGAAATGCCTTGCATGGTTTTGTTGGCACTTATTTAAACTATCTTCCATTTATTAATCTGCTTCTATAAATGTGGTCTGCAGTACGGTACACAGTACTCCATGGGGAAGATGCACTACTGTGTGATTAAGAGGGGGTAAAGTGGAGATGACCTCTCAGGTATGATAAACTCTCCAGATCCTGTGTTATGTTATGGAACCAATTTGTTAAACTTAAAAGATTTTGGTGCATATTCTCCATTGAATAATTTAGGACACTAAGAGTTTCTAACATTGGAGAACTCTTTATCACATCTTTATCACACCTTAGTGCATAACCCCCCAAGGGAGGCCTTACCGGTGATCTATAAAGTAGCATTAATACTTCTCTCTTACTGCTGATAATAATTCTTCCTTTATGTTCCAGTATCTAGTTAGTTTTACCTGCTGCTTTACTGCATTGCTTGCCTACCTTCAAGTCATCCATAGTATTAAATCCTAAGCCCATTTTTTTTGCTGTTGTTGTCAGCAAAGTACCAAGCCTATATTCCACTTTGGGCTTTAGTGCCTGAAATGTATTATCTGGTACTTTGCATAACTGAACTTTAGATTCCACACCCTTGTCCATTCCTCTACTTTTCCTAAATCACTATTAGTTTATCTTATACACCCTGGAAAATGAACCCTTTTACAGATCTGTATGTCATATGCAAATAGACGCAGCTTGAGAAACAAAGGATTGTGAGGAGCACCCATCGAGCACGAACAAGATAAGTGTCTTGTTCTAGGCATGGTAGCCTCTCAATGGTGCTACAACTCACGTTTTTCACTCCCATGTGCCATTGCAGAGAGGAAATCTCCATATCCGACTGGTCCCGCCTACAGACAATCCAGCTCCAAAATGTCAGGCAAATCCTCTCCGCAAGAGAGAAACAGCATAACCACAGACGTAGGTTTCAGCCTATGTTGGCCTCATCGGTGTGGTGCAGCTGAATCCCTCTAGGCACATGGAAGCAAGGGCACATGCCTGGGATGCCCTTATACTTAGACAAAGAATTGTGAGGAGGCACACCTTACCTTGATTAGCTTTAGAAATATAATTAATAAAGATATTAAAGAGAATAGGATCAATAACTAGAGAACAGGAACAATAATATGATGCATACATCTTGTCTACATATACTGCATACTTATGGAAATGCATGGGGGAAAATTATGTTTTATCTCTTGGAATTTACATCAAAAAGAAGAAATTGTTCTGTTTTTTGTTCCCGAAATAAATTAAAAAAAAACAAAACAAAACAGAAGAAAGAGTCCTCATAAAGGGATAGTAATACTTTAATATTCTTAATCCCTATATTGTAGCTATTTAAAAAATAATTCATTTGCTCCCAAGTTCATCTCTAAAACCTTTATGGTTTGAGAGAAAATCGTAAGCAAAGTTCCCCCTCCCTCCCCCTTCGCTGAAGTCAGCGTTGTACTGACTGCAGGGATATCCGGTTTTATTTTCATCAGGCGGCTCTGCAGCTGAGTTGAGATCGCGTTAGTAAAAAATAATTATTTAACTGAAACGGCCTTCTACGTGTGTTTGCAATTATTTTTCACTAACGTGATCTCGGCTCAGCTGCACAGCCGCCTGATGAAAATAACACCGGATATTCCTGCAGTCAGTACAACGCTGACTTCAGGGAAGGGGGAGGGAGGGGGGAACGTTGCGTTAGTTTATCTCTCAAACCATAAAGGTTTGAGAGATGAACCTGTGGGCAATTCAATTGTTTTTGAAATAGCTACAAAATGGGGATTAGTAATATTAAAGTATTATTATCCCTTTAACTCAATGGCCAGACAGTTAAGCCCATTTATTTCAAAAGTCTTTCTATTCATGAATTGCATTTGCAGATGAAAAAGAACATTGAAACACCTCACTACTGTGGAGAGGAAATGCTCCATAAATACGTCAAGTGATTTTGGAGATACCTGAAACTTTACATAAGGAAATCAGCTGCATATCAGTGACAATGCTCCCCTCCACCTAACAGGTCAACTTTAGATCGGAATCCCAAAGCCAGTAAGCCACTTAATTAATCTATACACTTCCTGACACTAACAAACTACCACTAATCAGTTGGTTCAACTCCCAATCTCAGTTTTTCTATACAGCCTCTATCAATAAAGCAATCTAGCATTAAAGCAATCATATATACCAGTAGCTGAAGGTTCATTATTTTTAAGCTAACGTATAAGCTCAACTATAATTATACAATACAGGGAAATACTAGTGTTTTGATGAATTTCTCCATCAGGTGTTTGTCATTAAAGTTAAAATTACAAATTAGGATGGTTAGTACATCTTTTGGTTTTGAAAACACTTGGGGTGTTTTTGTAAGGGTCAAGAGTAATTCAGACGTGGACCCCTTGCTCTCATTTAATAAGGAAACCAGCTGGACCTCACTGATCAGGCCCGATCAAGGTCAAAATGTTTATACCACACAAGTGTCAGTCTTTAGGAAGTATGGCCCATCTTTAAGTCCCAAATCTCTCTGTCCTTCTTTCCCACCATGGTGCCCCTATTTTTAGATTAGACTGTGTGGTATGTGTATATGAGTATATCACATTGTGCCATATCAATAGAACTCATATTATTGTTTGTTTAATCTGCACTATATGTGTTTATAAATTAGAAGGTGTAAACAAAATACCTTGGCCTTGCTCTAAATCATGGATGCAGTTATACACCACCTAAAATAAAAGTGTCCCTTTTGGCCATTGAAACAATAGGAGGTATGGGGTTTAGCTGGTATTCCCGTACAGAGTAGACTAACCTGTAATTTCACAACTGGGCTGTCCTTTTGGGTGGGATAAGTATGATATGCACATGGCTATTTCTCCTCTGTAGTGGCAGTTCAAAGATAAAATATGATCCTTCTGACAAGTGACTAACCATAAAACAAGCAAATTGTACTTCTGTTCATTCTCAGTGAGCCTGTCACAACTTTCGGCTTATCCAAAGACTGCAACCACATTTAAAGACCAAAAGAGAAAACAATCATATAGTTAGAAAATTTAGGAAACAGAAATGATGAGAAGTTTACGTAATAAGCATGAAAGAGGTTTCTGAAGTACTTCAATTTATATTCATTATGTGTTCGTATTCATTGTATTCATTCAAGATACCCAGTGTTGCTTCAAGTACTTCAATAATGAAATCTGATTAGGTAATTTACTCCCGCTCTACTGAAGAATAATAACCCCTTAAGAACCAGAGAAATGTGCAAATGCATTGCTTCACAGTGTGTTGAGCATCATTCTGGTCCTTAAGGGGTTGATGGGATGTTATATGAACTCATAAGAGTGAAATAGAGATGATACCTTTTAATGGCTAACTGGAGACATAGAAAGAGAAAGCTTTCAGGACCCTTCTTCAGGCATGGCTTAACCATAAGTGAAAAAGGGGCCTTAGTGTCTTCAAAGCTTATTCTTTCTATGTCCTCTGTTAGCCATTAAAATGTATCACCTTAATATCACTCTTATGAGTTCTTTGTTACAGAAGTACATTGAATCCCACTGTCTAACACTGTACCACCATTTTACTTTGATATGTTAAAATCATTGTGTATGACACAGGAACAAATAGGTCTCTTAATAGAGGTGTATTGTAATTTGGTGAGGAGACATTGAGCACAGTATATATTTTAATCTGGATTTGCATGTTAACCTGGATATGTTTCTAAACATGATAACCAAAATCCTGTTTGATAGAAATTTATAAAGCTATAACCTTCAATGATACAATATGGCTGATACCTCCAATTAAACAGTAATATAAGCAGCATTCTGAACTACAAGGTGATGAAATTTAGAGGATCCAGGCGTGGGTATACTTATTGAGGCTGATATAGCGATGAACAGGGATGGGCAAAAAGTCAAGGTTTTGTTCCTGTGGGAGTTTTCAAGTAGTGATATGGGACCAGGACCAGTTGGTTGAACTGCTACACTTTCTTCCATTATGCCATCAAATCTAGAATGCAACTAATTGTCATCTTCAGTATTCTTAGATGGTTTTTTGAGATCACTGATGTCTTCCTGTCTTAATCACCTATTAGACAAATTTTTTAACTTTTTTTTTACTTTTTTAATAGTTTTTGGGGGGATTATTAACTGTCCCTATCACCATAAAAAAAAAAAACACACACACTTTGCAGTGGCTTCCTCCCCCAAGACTCCAGTAACACAGAGAGTATAAGCAGCTGCAAGGAATTTGTCAACATTTTGGGGCATTTGGTGTAAATCTCCTTTGCTCCCTTCTCACACCTTAGACTCCGCTAACATATAGATAAAAGCCAGCTAGAAGGAACTTTGTCCACAGCTGCCAGTGTCTTCTCAATCGCTCAGAATTTTGGGGTATTTGAGATGAATCTCTTTGCTCTATTCTCACACCCCCAGACTCCCCTAGGACAGAGAAAACAACTAGATCAAGGAGATTGGATCACAGCTGCTTGTCTCACTGAACCAAGATTTTGGAGCATTTTGGGTAAATCTCCTTTCTCCCTTCATACTCCCCAAAAGTCCCCCTGACTCCACTAACAAAGAACAAATTGCCTGCCCACAAGACTTCCTAAATTACTCCAACTTTACTTTATTTGTCTATTCTACTATCTAAAAATTGTTCTGTATTCTCAGAAATAGCACCCTTTTGACATGTGGTGGGGAAATTCAGTATTACCACTGATTACAATGCAATGAGTTAGGTGGCAAGAAGCAGAAAATTTGCACCTTTCATGACAAATTTCCTGTCTGATGGGAAGTGCCATTTTTCACTTGTTTTACTTTTGAGGCAAAGCATCCACTGATCACTACTAATGACAACTAGAGTAGTTTTTGGACAAGCCAACTCTACCATAGAGAAAACATAAACATTCCATTTAATTATATAGGGTTTTTTTTTTAAACTATTTGAATGCCAAAAATGTTTTATCTCCAGCACTCAAGAAATTGACACGCACGGTCTGATTCTAACCAAAATTGCTTACAAAACAAAAAGTCATAGCTCAAAGCTCACTTGGATCCTTATTATCACACTTGTGCCCTTAGAACAATTTGGCAGCACCACCCCTTCACTCTCAGAGTACACACAAACGCATACAAATCATAAGGTCGGCAGAATCACCTTCTCAAAAGCTCTGCTTAATCCCTACAGGGCAGACGGGGCTAATGAACAAGAGCATTGAAAATCAAGCAAAGGTACGATACAGTGAGCGAGGGACAAACACCCTGCGCATCTTTACTTTCTCTCACTGACATTCATTGCACTTTCTGTTTTCCCTCCCACATTCGTTCATTCTTCACTTGCCACTACAGCCTATATCTACTGCATGTTGCTTCTTCACCTCTCCCACACTGACCCGACATTATGTACGTGTGTGTTTTTGCACGTTACACATTTACTTTATGCGGCATCCAAGTGGATAAAAACATTGGAAAAACTGGTGTACACACAGTCTCATTCTATCGAGCTAGCGCTTTCTCTCTTGGTGGACAACGTCCACCTCTTTCTCCACCTAATACAAATACAAGTTAGCATGGTCCTGAGGAGCACTGTCACATATTGTTCCCAGTACTATACCACAGGAAAGAGCCACATAGTACAGAACACTTAATATTATTTTAAGTTCTCACAGTCTTCATGTAGTAATAGTTAGGAAAGTAATTTTGAATATGCTTGGTTTTCGCAGCTATTAATATGAGTTGGGACTCCCCAAGTATACACTGTAGTAAAGAAAACAAGAAGAACAAAAGCACAGAAGTCTAAGATAGTATCTTTTTAACTTGTTGAACCTTCACAGGACACCCTGTACTTTATAGAATATTACTCACATATAAGAGAGATTAACTAAACTGCCTCTAAATCAGCTTCCCTGGTATAAATCCCAGGATGGTTTTCATTTGGTGGTCCTCCTTGGTATGCCTCTTTCTGATCCTCTCTTGCTGATCTTTCACTTTCTCAGAGATATGGATTAGACTAGGGGTTTGTCACCTCTCCCAGTTTTGCCCAATAGTAGACTAAAAAGGTCTCGCACACAAGAAGACACAAGGGATGGTATAGTCTGATCATAATGATGGATATACATCTGCGTTTCACTGTTGGAACGCGGGAGTCTTTGTTCACATAGCTGAAAGTACTGGATATGCATAGAAACCTATAAAGAGCGAGAAAACTAAACAACATGCCGGAACGCCATGAAAGCCGCATCGCTATACATATAACCATGGTAGGAGTAAACTGTAATTATTTTTTTGCTCCGGAAGAAGTAACATAGTAGTTACAAAATGAATAGAGCGTTATTATATTGTTGTCATTATAATTATAATTATATTGTATTGCTGTATGTAGCAATTGCTAGTTTTATTTATTTTAATAAACTTGTTGAATATAACATACTACCAGCGCATACATTACCACACGGTGGAATGGAGCCTTCCTCAAGTTAACCTCATTGATTGAGACCTTTTTAAGTCTACTACTGGGCAAAATTGGGAGAGGTGATAAACCCCTCGTATCACCCCATATCTCTGAGACATTGAAAGGATCTGCAAGAGAGGACCAGAAGGAGGCATAGCAAGAATGACCACCAAAAGAAAACCATCCTGGGGTTTATACCAGGGCAGCTGATTTAACTGAGAGGCAATTTAGTTAACCTCTCTTATACATGAGTAATATTCTACAGAGCACAGGATGTCAGTGAAGGTTCAACAAGTTAAAAAGATACTACGCTTAGAAGGACTTATGCACTTTTTTTCTTCTTGTTCTCTCTGTCCACCTCTTTCTCTCAACTCAATTTGAGAATGGAGATCTAAGTGGTGAACGGATAGTCACGGATTGTTAGGTTATGTTGCGGCAGACAGCCGGTGGCTCTCAAATGTATGGAGTCCTTCATAGCAAATTCTCTGTTCTCTGAATTTTAGCCTCCCAGTGTGTAGCCTTTGTAATGATTTCTCAGCAACCTGTTAACTTCTGAGATGGGGCATGGCCTGCAGCTCAGAGTCTACTGTGGTTGTAGGGCACAGAGTAAGGCTCTTTGATACACAGGAAAATGCCAGCAATGATCTGCAAATGGCTCAGTGAGGAGCTGAGGCTCTCCAGACATGGGGGTGGGCGAGGAGTCACCTTAAACCTTTTCATTATTAGAGTGCTGTCCAAATCATTGTTTGTTGAATACCCAGATGACTTTCAATACATTACTCAATCCACTATAACTGAGTGCCAGACTGTTGAGCACCGGCTTGGCACTCAGTTACAGCTATACGTTAGTAAAATGGGATCCCAAAAGTCATTTTCCATTTCAGTTACTTAGTACAACACTATGTAGATCACACAAAAAAATCTACATTACCTAAAACAACAATTTACACAAAATAATCCAAAGAAATATTTCATACACAGTCAACACCTTGCTTCCTTTGCTAGTAAATTATAAAAGTCTTGGATTTACAGTCCGTGCTTTCTATCTTGTTGTGAGGAAAAGATAGATAAAAGAAAAAATAGGAGTAGCTCCTTGGGAGAAATTCACTAAGTGGTGATTAAGTGGAGATGGCTTCTCCAGTGATATCACTTCTCCAATTCCTATGTTATTCTATAAAGCCTATGCACTAAGATCTCCAAAGTTGAAGAAATCTTAGTGCACAGGCTCCACAGTATAACACAGGAATTGTGATATCACTGGAGAAGTCTTCTCCGCTTTATCACCTCTTAGTGAATCTCCCCCCCCCCATCGGTGTAATAAATTCTAAATAATATAGTTTTTCATAATAACTTCATCATTGCCACCCAGGGGTTTCTACTCACAAAAATGATGGCTAAGACTAACACATACATGTTGCCCAGTGAATCACGCTTAAGGGATTAGAAATGGTCCCAACACACTCTCTGTATGTTCAAGTCAACGGCTTATCTTCAGATCACATACAAAAAATGATAATATATGCAAGGAAAAGAAGAAGAACAAAGAGAGGGTGCCAATAGTTCCTTATCAATAAGCAAATATAAAAGAACAAATTAGTAATGCACTCACTCATTCATGTGATTAAAAACGGCATATGCCATCCTCCAACTATAACTTACAGAAAGATATGAAACTAGTCTCTGTTCGGGTACCTCCTCAGACAGTAGAAACTTTCTCACATCTCCACCAAATTGAAATGTGAACATTTATTATCCCTGTTAGTGCCAGAGGCATTGCACACCCCTCTGGCACTCAAAAGGTTAAAAACAATTGTAATGTAATTACAGGCTGCTCAAAGCATTTCTTTCTCAAGACTAAAGGGCCATCCAGTCTAAGATAACTGAGAATCAATCTATGCAGCTAAAAAAAGCTGGGTGTCATCTGCACAGAGGTGGTATTTGAGTCCAAATTAGTTAATACGTTCACCAAGTGTTATTGTGTAAAGCAAGAACAGAAATGGTCTTAGAACAGAGGAGCACCAAGGTGGATGGGAGAGGAAGAAGAGGTGGCAATGGAGACACTGAAGGATTTGTTAGCAGATACGAGGACAACCAGTTCAGGGCTAAAGTTACGGATTGGACAAGGACAGCATGATTGGCATGGTCAAAAGCAGCTGATAGATCAAGCAGGTTAAGTACTAAATAATAACCTTGTGATCTGGCAATGTGTAGATCACTGGCCACTCTTGTGAGAACAGTTTTGGTGGAGTGGGGCTTTAACAGCTTGAATGCTACAGATGGTCTCCAATACAGTGCAAAGCCATGATTTAGCATTGAAGGGGTTAAAAATCTCCACTTAAATAAATGTGGATTTTCATTTACTCTCATGGTACTCCAGAACTACATCTCTTTAACTTGACGAATAAGGCCCTATGAGTCCAGCCAACTACAGCATCTCCATAGAGATGGACATAATATTCCAGACTGATTGAAGTTGTCATCTCATGAATCAAGGCTTTATATATAGATGCTATGGGAATTTCTTGCATAGCAGAGGGCTTATATTGGGATGTGCTAATATTCCTTTAAGTGGGATTGTGTAAATATGCTAGCATAGAGGCAGTGAATGTGCAGAATTGACTACAGAGTGGGCACAGCTGGCCTGGAGTTTGTGCAGCAACATTATATATATGTGGAGTGCATTTACTCCATGAAGACCGAATAAATAGTGGAGTATCTGGTGCAAACTCTGTAAGTTCCTAGTTATGGCCTACATTACACTTGAGTGTTAACATTGGTTTTATTTAACATATTATCTAACAGATTCCACTTTAATCTAATGAGAAACTTGTAGATAAAACCCTTGATAAAGTTATCAAATACAGTGGAATAAATGCCTGTGTTAGTACAGTATGACAGACTCTGTTTACTTTTTTAGGAATGTTTCAGTAGAGTGAGCCAAGTGGATTTACAGCAATGCAATCCAATACGCTGTGAGGGAAGATAAATTAAATGCTCCAGGAAGTCTTTCCAATACCACTTAGTGTGTGGCAAGTGGTTTATATCACTGCTGCTATCCAATTTTACTGCATTGCTCAGTCAGTCAATAGTAGTGAATACTTTTATAGGCAATAAATATCAACATGTTTTACCTAACCTCATTTTTTCTCAGTCCTTTGTTAGAATTCTAAGTCTGTTATAAAATGTTCCCATCACTGCCATTCCCAACCCTCCCTGCTCCTGGTGTATTTCTGTTTGTGATGATTTTGCAGCCATTCTACAGTAATGTGTTCGGCAAATAACACAACAAAAAATTCTGTTGTAGGCCATGTCTTGCCCTGATTGGAGTCCATATGTGTCCTGGTGATTACTGAACCTTTGGCTCTCAAGCTGTTGAATACAAATCTCATCATCCCCAATAAACCAAGGGCTGGTTAGGGATGACAGGAGTTGGATGATCCAACAGTTTGATAGCCAAATGTTGTATACCATTGTCCTAGAAAAAGGTGGCGTTTTTCTGAAGAATACCAACCATGACCTAGGGGAAAAAAATAATAAAATCAATGTGTATTGATTTAAAAGGGTTTTTTACCCCTACTGCTGTTGGTTTTCAGCAGAATTACCCCAGTTCTTAATATATCAGTCTCCTGCTCTTTCTTTCTATTATAATATAGATAGATAGATAGATAGATAGATAGATATGATATTCCTGTGTTGGATATAAACTATCAATTAATGCCCAAGTGCACAATCCAGAAGTGCAGCAAACACAAGAAGTAAGCAGGCAGCACAAGTGGGACATTTTAAATAAGCCAACAAAAGCAATTTTATTGAGTGGTCAACAATGCAGTTTTCTGCAGGAACTTTATCAAGACAAAGCACAATGTACACAACTGCTCCTAAATACCCTAAACTGCCCAAAGCCCTCTGATGCAACTATCACACAGTCAATGTGAACGCAGGAAATATCACCCCTCTGCACACAAAAGCATACTACAAAAAAGTGCACAGAACCTATTGTTGAAGTACTCATATCATTTGTTTAGTAATCAAACAAGAAAAAAACAACATATAATTTAAACAACAATACCGTCGAGTCTAACCTTGTCCTATTACATATGGCAACCACTACATCACAAAGACTCACTACCAGCACTTACCAGGACGATTCCACAGGAGAATCCTTATATAAGCAAAAAAGAAAGTAATACTACATGAAAGAAAAGCGATAAGAGTGGTTGGTTTGGAGTCGAGGGAATGACTCTATAACAGAGCATGGCAGCACGAAACATAATGCAAAAAAAGTTGAATAAAAATACTAAGCAATGGTACCTAAATAAATTAATGTTATAAAGAATCAAACCAATTATAGCTCAAACTATATCAACTATGTATCTATAAGACTAATGTCCCAAGAGTTAAAACAACTGCTCTGAGTACTCCCCTTGGAAATCAAATGGTTGAACTGAGGATACAAGATCATCAATTAATTAACATACTCTATCAATCAAAACAATGCCATACTGGTGCAAATTGAGACAGAGCTGAAATGAATATCAATATCTGTATATCAAGTGAACAAAGTGCTGTGAGCCACAACATTAAAGGGCCACTACAGATATGTTGGGATTTACCGAGATACCACTAATATCTATAAACAAGAACTGGATAGTATCACACATGAAGAACTTCTGCATTGTTGGATTGATGAGAAAGTCATACAATTCCTAAGCACAGATCAGCCAGTATTCTCTATTTTCTATATGATACCCAAACTTATTGTTTCAGCCAGAAATTCTTTATTACAGCCTTTATGCATCTTTGTAGATTATTATTTACAGCTACTTTATTTTGGCGACCATGGACGTTCAATCATCGTACACAATTATCCCTCTGAAAGAAGGTTTGCAGGCGGCTCTTATCAATCATAAGGACACCACATACCCTCCTACAGAATTCCTCTTAAACTTATTGGAATCTTGCCTGATATACAATTTCTTTACATTTGAGTATTTGTACTCAACAGAATATAATACAGCTCTGTTTTATGGTAACATTTATGGAACAGAATAAGAATAATATTTATGAATCCCATGGCCACCAAATACTCTGTTATTTGCATTACACTGAATATTTGTTGTTGTTGTTTTTTTTTATTTGGAAGAGAACAACCTCATCCCTTATGCATTTCATTGACTAGCTGAATAATCTATGTAACACAGGTTAGATTCATGGCAGAATACAGCACCACACAAGTAATTTTTTGGGGTATTACTATCTAACTCAAGGACAACTTCTTAGGTACTACTAATTATAGGAAACCCACATATCTTCATTTTTTATTTATTTATAAATCTCCAGCAGTTTCTGCACCCCATACCAACCATTTTTATTAGTTGTGCATATTGCGTGCATAGAAGTGATGCCATTTCTTGCACTCACAACCTTGACTGCATGATAGTGACATCAGAGGGTCTTTGGCACTATTCTTGGAGTTGATGGTATTTAGGAGCAATTCTGTACACTGGGTTTTGTCTTCATAAAGGTCTTGGAGATGGCTAAAACATTGACCACTCAATAAAGTTGCTTTGTTGGCTTGTGCTGCTGGTGCTGCTTTCTTTCTTTCTTGTATACATATATAGACTTTCCTTTCCAATTTGCTTTCTTACTTACCTTTAAGTCAGTGGAAATTATGTAGTAGTTGCAGCTGACATTAATCCTCTGTGTTTCTGATTATGAGCATGCTACAATGCATAATGATACCAAGTACGTATAAACAAAAAACAAGCAAGCCAGGCCCTAAAGCGAATCATCCCAGCTCCTATACTAAGTCAATGAACATGCGACCCTCTACAGTGATGCAGACTTGCTACTCACAGATAATGATTATTCCATGCTGGGTAATGATGCAGAACATTTATACATGGGTGATGATGATTACCACAAAGAATAAGTAGCAGAACAATTCTGGGGCAAAACAACTGCATTATAGGGGAATGTGCTAAAAGGATTCGACTCTAGAAAGGGCACTAAAATTAATACACAATGCTTTGCCTGGTAATGATAATTTAGTAAGCAAATCATGCATTCAATTGCTGTCTTTATGAGGCTTGAGCTAAGAGAAGGGCAGAATGAGTATGAATGGCATTTCCTCTGCACCTTGTGTATCCCTACGTACTAACAAGACTGAAAGGAAAGTATTGTGACTGTACCCCATTTCCCTGTGCATGGGGTTTGCTGATATTTATGTCTTAAAGAAGATGGACAGTGTGTACTGGTATGCACTAAAATGATCATACTCTCTCATCCATACCCCAAAGTATAGATGCATGGCTTGGAGGTGAATGTAACCTTTGAGTGCCAGAGAGGTATTCAATGCATTGCAAGGCAATACGTTGGTTACCTCTCTGGCACTCAAATGGTTAAAAGCAGAAAAAATTTACTGATCAGGCTGATTCATAACCCCACACACACCACCACCACCACCAATGACATGTAACAGATTCAAGAATTGTCCTAGGTTTCTCAGTGGGATGGAGAACATTCTGGCAGATGGCTAAATTAATCCCTATAGTACAATTGTTTTGCTATGGAAATGCTTCATTTCTATGTTTATATATGTTGCAATGCATTGAATCCCCTCTTTGGCACTTATAGGGTTAAAATTTAAAGCAGACAGTTGCAAATACATTGCTCTTTTCTCGACATAGGTTCTCTCACATGTTTTCATCTGTTACATAATACACTCCACTAATCACTCACTACTTACATATAAAGGGGGTGAAATGGGAACTCATAGCTGGCTAAGGGCTAGATTCTGTTGCAGGTGTTAATTGTTAACACCCATTTTATAAAAAAATTTCCCATTGAAGTCTATGGGGAAACCAGGAGATAAAAGCAGTGATAAAATTAGCACCTGTAATAGAATCCAGCCCTAAGCATCCAGAACATAATAAGACAAATATCAAATTTATTACATATTTTAGGATTTATGCACTAACATTTTTCCTGTATATGTTTTCTAGGAGTACGGATCCCTTTTTTAGTGTTACTGTCTCGTTAATGCAATTATAATACTCTAATGATCATACATTATTTGATTCAGTTGAATCCTGTTAAAATATGTAGCCTCTTTCCACAGACAGACAGATTAGATATCAAAGACTGTGGCATGATGATATTGGAATATTATTTCAGCAGCTGGTCTGTAAGCCAAGCAGAAGGAGAATTATATAATTTGCTGGGCAGATCTTGGACAAAACATTGTAAGTTTTAAAGTGATAGTAAAGTTGCTTAAATTAAAAGAAAATGTAGAGTTTTTCTGTTGGATGAAAGAAAAGCACTCACGGCTTGATCCATATGTTGGCGTTAGCAGAAAAAAATGGTGACAGTGGTTTTTTAAGTCAAGTATGTGATGCAAATGCTCCCACAAGTAAGAAATAACGGCAGTTTTGAAAACACGACTCTTGTCGCCAAAAGATCAAAATATCTCCCATTGAAGACAATGTAAAAGCTAACCAACGAGCCATTCAAATGTTGGAATTAGGAATAACGTGAATTAAATTGTAACATTTTCCTCCAGAAATCTAACACCCATTTTCTTAGCCGTACACTACAAAACTCAGAGTAAAAATCACCATAGAGGAAAACAAAACAGGAGTTAAACCACAACAAAACAGGAGTTAAACTGCAACATTTTCCGACTAAAATCTAACACCTACTTTTTTAGCACACAACTCAGAGCATAAAACCACCGTAGAGGAAAACAAAATAGGAGATAAATTGCAACATTTACCTCCAGAAAGGTGACTGAACTTCATACTTTGGCATGTTGTGATTGGCTGTGGTGCTAGGTAACATTTTTTATCCAGTGTTTTAAGGTAAGATTTTCTAAGGTGAACGTGTATTTTGTTGGTCGTCGCTCGTTAGCCTTTCTGGGTAAGGAAGATTTGAATCTAACATTACCTGGTCTTGGTTAGCTCGCAAAGGCAGTTTCTTTCTTCACGTTGGTTTTAACTCCAACATTTGGATGGAGCCCTCAATGCTGAAGAATGCTTCAGTCAAGTATTATTTTAGATACAACTTTTATTTTTAATCCAAATTCAGTTCATGAAAAGACCACAAGGTTGCGCTGTTGCTACAGTATTCTATTGAGAGCGTTTGCCTACAACAGATTTCCAAAGACAGAAAATTGAAAATGCTTTCCTGTTTTATTTGTGAACTAGTATCAAAGCCCATATACACGGGCTAAAGTGCACCCAGCGTCTCCAGCTGCTGCCCTGGAGCAGAGGCAGGCGGTGAGCTGTCCGGTTAGCATGTGCGATGATCCTTTACGGGGAGCTCCAGATGGCTCACAGCAAAGCTCCCTGTGTGCGAAACCACACATGCACAGTAGAGATTGCTGGAAGAACAGCAGTCTGTACTGCGCATGTGCAGTTATGCTCACAGGGAGCGACACATTCTATCACTTTATGTTATAGGAGGATATGCTTATTTTTTATAAATCAACTCCAATATCACTATAACCCTTTGAGTGCCAGTTACTTCACACTGATGAGTGCCTATCACATTGCTTTGAAATGCTTTGGGCATCTGCTTTGGCAAAATCAGCAGCCGAAACATTTATTCACTTATAAAGCTTACACTGTCGTAAGGTGACCGTGTTATATTTATTACAGTAAACTTTAAAAATAAACCAACTGTGCTGTGACGTTTTTCTAGAGTATACTGCAACCAAATCGTACATAAGGCCTCTTAAAAAAAATGTCATATGGGACAATGTATCTCCATCTGGAAAGAACCATGTGTGAGAGAAATTATTTACTTGTGTTAAAGGGATAGTAATGTTTCACAAAAACAGCAACTCCACTTAAAGGGATAGTATACTCTGGAAAAAAGTACAGGCGAAATGATAGGAACAATTAAAAATTACTTACTGCCCTCATTCCCATCTCTCAAACCATTATGTTTTGAGAGATATAAGAAACTAAATCCCTCCTCTCCCTCCCACTTCTCATGCATCCACTGTATAGCGGACATCATGAGTTCCTGCTTCCGGGACCAGGTGGCAGCTCTTCAGGAGCGCTGTCATCAAGATATATAACTATAATTACTTCATTGGTATGATCTACAATGTGTGCCTGGCTTGCAAGCACACATTGTAGACCATTCCGATGAAGTAGTTATAGTTAGATATACCGATGTCAGCACTCCTGAAGAGCCGCCTAAAGTCGGACTCCGGATTCTGCCTCTGACAGCTTTACAGCTCATCAGGCAGAAAGAGGAGGGAGCGGAGGACTTTATTTTATTATATCTCTCAAACAATAACGGTTTGAGAGATGGGAATGAGGACAGTAAGTATTTTTTAATTGTTCCTATCATTTCGCCTGTACTTTTTTCCTGAGTTTACTATCCCTTTAATCTTCATAGTATTTGGGCCATGGAGAGTGTTATTTAAATACTGTCAGAGTTGTAGTTCAAGAGTAATTGAATGATAAAATATCCACTTCCCGCCCCTTCTACCTAGTATAAGCCGCCACCTCCCCTCAGATGTGGAATCTGGTCCTGGGACCGGACAGCTCACAGCAAAGGACAATCTTCTTACTGTGAGCATAATAAAAACCCTGCCCCCCCTTGACAGGTTTTTCAATATGCTCAGTAAAGATTGTCCCTCTCTGCGATCCATTTTGCTGCTCTGAAGTGAGCAGTGTTACATCAGTAAAAGGGTTGGGAGGGGGATACTTTATCATTCAACTAGTTACAAAGCCCGTATACACGGGCTGATCTGGAACGGGAAGCTCCGGATGGCTCACAGCCTGTCTGTGCTCTCGGCTCTGGGGCAACAGTGGGGCGCTGGGTGACAGTTTGTCACCCAGCCGCCTCCCCTGCTGCCCTGGAGCCGGAGCACAGACATGCTGTCAACCTTCCGTAGCTCTCCGCTCCGGATCAGCCCGTTCTGCGAGTCCCTACTGCACATGTGCAGTTACGCACACAGTGAGCAACGCATTCTAGGACTTTATGTTGTAGGATTATTCTTAAACTACAACTCTGACAGTATTGAAATAACACTCTCCATGGCCCAAATACTATGAAGATTAACTGGACCTGCTTTTTTGTGAAACATTACTATCCCTTTAAGCCCACAATAAATATGAAAGCTAACAGTATTCCTAATTGTGGAGAGATGGCACATTCTTATATAGTAGAATTAAGTAAGATTACTATTATAATTCAGATCTAAGTAGCTATAGCCCATCAACTGCAGAAATGCTTTCAGTTGCTAGTGAAGGTTTATTTATATAGTTTTTTATGACAGGCTCAATTTTTAAGGTAAGAAGCAATTCTGAAGTAAAGGCAGCCTACGGCTTTTGCAGAGCATTGGTTTTCTCTGCTGAATAAACAGGGCCCCATGAGAATGACAGTAAGCAGTACATTCCAGAGATTATATTATAAGTTGCTGTCCTAAGGCAGGCTCTGGTTTGACTTACAGTTCTGTGGTTACACTGAAGCAGAAGCAACTCATCGAGTGATATATAGGAAAACTGCTTATCAAAATTACATCCTATAGTATATATAATAATAATCTCCTGAAAGCATAGCAATGCATTGCAGACCACTCTGGCATCCAAAAGAATAAGTACGCCATCCCCCCAAATTGCTGAAGGTTACAGAGGTATAGAGGACATTTCATTGCTAATTTAACTATGTTCTAAACACTGCACTGCTGCCAAGCTTCAAAGGGATAGTAATACTTTATTATTACTATCCCCCATATTGTAGATATTAGCAAAATAATTTAATAGCCCCAGGTTCATCTTTCAAACCTTTATGGTTAGAGAGATAACCAAAGGCAAAGTTCCCCCCTCCCTCCCCCTTCCCTGAAGTCAGCGTTGTGATGACTGCAGGGATATCCGGTGTGACTTTCATCATGCGGCTCTGCAGCTGAGCCAAGATCCCATTAGTGAAAAATAATTATTTCACTGAAACGGTCTTCTACCTGTGCTTGGTTTGTGCTTGGTTTGCAAGCACAGGTAGAAGACGGTTTTAGTGAAATAACTCTTTGTCTCTAATGCAATCTCTGCTCTGCTCTAGAGCCGCTTGATGAAAGTCACACCGGATATCCCTGCTCACTTCAGGGAAGGGGGAGGGAGGGGGGAACTTTGCCTTCGGTTATCTCTCAAGTACAGGGTATTTAACCCTTTGCAATGCGTTCTGTACCCCTCTGGCACTGAAAAGGTTAAAGGGACAGTAATGTCCCATACAAAATGCTTATAGTTTTGTAGATGATCAAAAAATAAACTATATGCCAAAAATCTGCTATAGTTTGAGAGATATAGGCATTTAAAGTTCCCCCCTCCCTCCCCTTCTCCTTATGTCAGCTTTAAAGCTGACAGCAGAAGATTCAAGTCTGCCGACCTGAGGAGGTTCTTCAGCAGAGCCCAAATCATGTTAATTAAAAAGAATTACTTCATTGGAACAGTTTCCAAAGGCACACTTTGTAGGCTTTCCAGTGAAGTAATTATTTTCCAATAACGCAATTTCGGCTCTGTTGCAGGGCCGCCGGCTTGTCCCTGGACCGGGATCTCCTGTTGTCAGCACAGAGCTGATGCCTGGAAAAGGGGAGGGGGGGCTTTGAATGCGAATATCTCTCAAACCATAGCGTTTGAGAAATATGATTTGTGGCATATAGTTTATTTTTTGAACCTGTACAAAACTCTAAGCATCTTTTATGGGATATTACTGACCCTTTAAAGGGATAGTAACACTTCGTTTTAACTTTATTTTATTTTGTAGGCATTAAAAAAACATGAAGAATGATATAAGTCTTATCTCTAAAACCTTTATGGTTTATGAGATATTCACAAGCAAAGTTCCCCTCCCCACCCCTTTTACCTAGTGTAAGCCATCTCTTCTCAGATGTGAGTCTGGTTGTATGACAGTACAGATAACAGAAGGGGACAATTTTCTTTGTATGAAAACAATGAAAGCCCTTCCCCCCTTGACAAGTTTTTCAGCTTTTTCCATTATCTTAATTGAAGATTGTCCCTCTCTGCAGTCTACCCGGGCATCTCCCTTCTTATCTGGTTGAACAGGGGGGGGATACTTTGTTTGTGAATATCTCTTAAACCATAAAGGTTTCAGAGATAAGACTTATATCATTCTTCATGTTTTTTTAATGCCTACACAATAAAATAAAGTTAAAATGAAGTATTACTATCCCTTTAAGTGTATATAACCCCCAGTTTATTTTGACATGTTAGTGTTCTTTAAAAAAAACATGATATTGTTACATTCTTTAATAGTCTGGATATTGGTTTTCAAAATTCGAGCTGTGATAACATGTTATGATATTATTATGTATATTTATCATAGGTTTGTTGGTCTCCTATTGCAAAAAAGGTAACTCGTGTGTTACCAACACCCAAACGATCTCTTCCAATACATAGGGGGTTATGCACAAAGGTGTGATAAAGAGGTGATAAAGAGGAGGGGACTTCTCCTGTGATATCACTTCTCCAATCACTAGGTTATTCTATAGAGCCTATGCACTATGATCTGGAGAAATCTTAGTGCATTGGCTACATAGAATAACATAGGAAGTGGAGAAGTGATATCACTGGAGAAGTCATCTCCACTTCCACTATAATCTCTTTTTCACACCTTGGTGTATAATCCCTAAGGTGCTGAAAATGTACTATCTGTATAAAGTCAACTTCACAAGGTCAGGCAGCTTCAGGGTCCAAATTGCTCTTGTGAAGCACTCGTACAATACATGAGGATATTATATGAAACTTGTTCTTGTTTTAATAGGGCTTGTGTATTTACAATTTCTTCAAACAGCAGACATATATTACTATATAATTAAGTACTTTAAGTCTTCCGTAGGTATAGTTTGACTTTCACTTCATAATTTGATCATCTTTTTGAATAGTTCTACTGAACAGTGTATGAAGTAGAAAAACATAGAAAATGTAGCTCTCCAGCTCCATAATAATTTTCCAACAGAATAATGCATGAAAAAGATCAGATTGCAAAAGGAAGTATACAACTACAGTGGATATAAAAAGTCTACACACCCCTGTTAAAATGCCAGGTTCTTGTGATGTTAGCAGTGGTTCTCAACTCCTGTCCTCAGGACCCACTAACAGGCCAGGATTTGATGATTTCCTTGTTAGATCACAGGTGAGTTAATCAGTGTGAATGAGCCTCTGATCACCACACCTGTGTTCTAGCAGAGAAATCCCTAAGTCCTGGCCTGTTAGTGGGTCCTGAGGACAGGAGTTGAGAACCATTGTGTTAAAGAATGAGACAAAGATAAATCATGTCAGAACTTTTTCCACCTTTAATGTGACCTATAATGTGAACAATTCAATTGCAAAACAAACTGAAATCGTTGAGGGGGAAAATAAAAAACTCATAATAATCTGGATGCATAGGTGTGCACACCCTTAAACTAATATTTTGTTGAAACACCTTTTGATTTTATTATAGCAATCAGTCTTTTTGGGTAGGAGTTTATTAGCATGCCAAACCTTGACATGGCAATATTTGCCCACTCTTCTTTGCAAAGCGCACCAAATCTGTCAGATCTCCTGTGCACAGCCCTCTTCAGATCAACCCACAGATGTTCAATTGGATTCAGGTCTGGGCTCTGGCTGGGCCATTCCAAAACGTTACTCTTCTTCTGGTGAAGCCATGCTTTTGTGGATTTGGATATGTGCTTTGGGTCGTGGTCGTGCTGAAAGGTGTACTTCCTCTTCAGCTTCAGCTTTCTAACGGAAGTCTGAAGGTTTTGTGCCAAAATTGCCTGGTATTTGGAACTGTTCATAATTCCCTCCACCCTGACTAAGGCCCTGGTTCCAGCTGAGGAAAGACAGCCCCAAAGCATGATGCTGCCACCACCATGTTTCACTGTGGGTATGGTGTTCTTTGGGTGATGTGCAGTTTTGTTTTCGCGCCAAACATACCGTTTGGAATTATGGCCGAAAAGTTCAGCCTTGGTTTAATTAATCCATAACATATTTTCCCACATGCTTTTGGGGGATTGATGTTTGTTATTGCAAACTTCAGCCGAGCTTGGATGTTTTTTTTTGTAAGAAAAGGCTTCTGTCTTGCCACCCTACCTCATAGCCCATTCATATGAAAAATATGGGAGATTGTTGTCACATATAGCACACAGCCAGTACTTTCCATAAATTCCTGCAGTTCCTTTAATGTTGCAGTAGGCCTCATGGAAGCCTCCCTGACCAGTTTTCTTCTCAGCTTCTCATCAATTTTGGAGGGACGTCCAGTTCTTGGTAATGTCTCTGTTGTGCCATATTTTCTAGACTAGATGGTATATCTAATGCTTTGGAAATTCTTTTGTACCCTTCTCCTGACTGATTTTTTTCAACAATGAGATCCCTCTGATGCTTTGGAAGCTTCCTGTGGACCATGGCTTTTGCTCTGAGATGCAACTAAGCAAATGTCAGGAAAATCCTACTACAACGGCTGAACTTTATTTGTGATTAATCAGAGTCACTTTAAATGATGGCAGGTGTGTAATGACTTCTATTTAACATGAGTTTGAATGTGATTGGTTAATTCTGAACACAGACACATCCCCAGTTATAAGAGGGTGTGCACACCTACGCAAACAGGTTATTTTGAGTTTTTTATTTTTTATTTTTCCCCCGCAACGATTTCAGTTTGTTTTGCAATGGAATTGTTCACGTTATAGGTCACATTAAAGGTGGAAAAAGTTCTGACATGATTTATCTTTGTCTCATTCTTAAACTTCACAAGAACCTGGCATTTTAACAGGGGTGTGTAGACTTTTTATATCCACTGTATTGCATAACTTCAAATTAATTTTTGTACATGTTTTGGACTGCTGTCTGAAGGACATCTACCTAGTGATTCTAGACAAATTAAAAACCACCTACTCCTATTGGGATAGAATCACTTTTAGCACCTATCTTAAATCATGTAATGGAAAATAATTAAAAACAGTACCCAACACAAAGGTATAATAATATATAACACCTTAACAAACGTCTGATCTGGTGGTCGGGCGGCCATTAATGACCATGGACCTTCTTTTTTTTTTTTTTTCCTCAATTTGAATTCTGGAATGGCATAGTAGCATGCAGCTGTGTGGCATGTAGCCGCACTGCCATCCCAGAATTCCATGATGTGGCAGGACTACCACCAGTCCTTAAGTCTCTGGACTGGTGTGTCTTTCCTGGCACAACAAGGGTCCTTAACACTTTGAGTGCCAGAGGTGTACGGAACGCATTGCTTTGCAATGCGTTCTGTACCCCTCTGGCACTCAAAGGGTTAAGGTCAAAGTAAATATTTTCCATAAAAATCACTTGAGGGTGAATGTACACATTTCTCATGAGAGCTCCAGTGGCGCTAGTCTCTAATGCCAGTGGCTGTGTTTCAAATGAGCATGGCAATATATGTTTGCATTCGGGTAACAAAGCAGTATATGTTTGATGTAGTGCATAATGGTGGACCATCTATGCCAGCTTTAGGACTTTAATGTTGTCAAGCCCTGTACTCCATCCTCATAGCAAACGCAGGGAAATGGAGTAAATGCACCATTTTCTCTGCTCCTCATTTAGTACATTTAATTAAACATGGTGTAGAGGAAAGGAACATTACAGATTTATTCATCCTCCCAGTGGTCCAAATAGTGATAAGGAGAGGAGTTTTGGTGTACATAGATAAATAAATTGGCATTAAGCAGGCGTAGGGACTGAAAATAGACTACAGTGCCTGATTTAATGCAGAATCAATACTGTACATTCACACCTTGGTGGCCTAAAGTAGAATGCAAAGTTATCTGCGTTTTTGAGCATCACACTACAGTCATGTAGCTTTCATTTCCTTTTAACTCTACGGATGCTAGTAATATCTCCAACACACACATGGTGATGCCTCTAGCATGAAAGGGGTTAATATGGTTGGAATTATGAAAAAGAAGAGGGATATCTGATATAGGAGTCAAAGGTACAGGGTTGAGTATCTGAGACCAGCAAAGGAGTAATGGATTGTTTAGTAATGTTATACAAGTGAGGCTAAAATGAAAGATCAGTGTAAGAGAAAGAGGATCAACAAAGAGCAATTCTTGAGAGGTTGCATAAGTAACCTGAATGCCAAGACAGGTAGAGGAACAATGTGACTTGGCACATGTGATATTTGCTGCTACAGTAATCTCATGTGCTGGTTGAGCCAATGATAAAAGCAATGTATGGTATACAGTGTTCTCTGACTCTGTCTTCCTCAAAGCGATCACGAGGAAGAGAAAAGCATAGAATAAACATCCCTACAGGGGAAATGGCAATAATGGGAGGAGGTCAGTTTTCACTATACTTTTTGTACTGGGGGCAGAACTAGAGGTAGAGCAGGTTTGGCCATTTGATGACCTACTGACATCTCTTTGTGTCATTGAATAAATGACTTAGAGCAATCCCTAAGTATTTTATTTATACAAAATAATTTCTAAACACATATGCTCAAGTTTCAACAAACATTACAGAAAAATCTCAGGTATAATACGCACACTTTTACCCCTCTTCACCTCATGTGAAGTGGGGGCTGCATATTATACACGAGAATTTTTGGGTTACATTTTTTTTATTTTGTCTTACCGCAATTAAAAAAAATATATATGAGAGCTGCCAGATACCTTCCTTCCCCCCAGTGCAATACGCTCTCAAAATAATCCTTACTTGCACTGAGGTCCTCAACTTCCCTGCGGGCGGCATGCTTGCATTTGTCGACCGCTTCCTTCAATGCACTGTCAGGACCTTCCTCCTAGGGTATTGACCTGCGAAGACCTTAAGATCCTCACTGGGCATTACCATTAGCTGGCCTTGGAAGGACAGCGCATTGAAGGAATCAGGCGGCAAATGCAAGCATGCCGCACACAGGGAAGATGGGGACCTCAGTGTAAGTAAGGATTATTTTGAGAGCGGATTGCATTGGGGGGGGGGAGAGGAAAGGTATCTGGCAGCTCTGATTTTATTTTAGTAAGGGGAAAACAAGGGTGTGTATTATACATAAGGACTCTTATTTTCCCCTAAAACCTTAGGTATAATATACACCTGCGTATTATACATAGGCATTCTTGTTTTCCCCTAAAACCTTAGGTATAATATACACCTGCATATTATACACACAAAGGTAAGTATTATACCTGAAATTATATGGTATGTGAGTCTTATTATTGTGCTTATATGCACTTAAATACACACAGTATAGTCTGATTGTTTAGAAGAGGGACACCAGGGAGGGCATTAGGGACATAGACATTTTAACCCCAGAGGGACAATATCCCCCTAAAAAGGGACATCTGGGAGGTAAGATCGTTCTATACCTAATCCCTTTAGTGTCAAAAAACCCTCGTCACTAAGAAGGTTAAGTCATGGTTCCCCAGAGGTTTCCTCCACAGGGTGCTTGCCCCCTCCTTAAAGGGATAGTAATACTTTGTTTTATCTTTATTTTGTAGGCATTAAAAAAACATGAAGAATGATATATGTCTTATCTCTCACAAGCAAAGTTTCCCCCTCCCGCCCCTTTTACCTAGTGTAAGCTATCTCGTCTAAGATGTGGAATGCAGTCCATAGACCAGACAGATAACAGCAGGGGACACTCTTATTCCTATGAGAACAATGAAAGCCCTGCCCCCCTTGACAAGTTTTTCAGGTTTTTCCCTTATCTTAACTGAAGATTGTCCCTCTCTGCAATCTACCTGGGCACCTCCTATCTGCTCTGGCTGAGCAGTAAAAGGGGCGGGAGGGGGATACTTTATCATTAAATTACTCTTGAACTACAACTCTGACAGAATTGAATAACACTCTCCAAAGTCCAAATACTATGATGATTAATTAGAGCTGCTTTTTTATGAAACATTACTATCCCTTTAAAGGGATAGTTACATTTAATATGTAAAAAAAATAAAAAAAAATAAAAAAAAAAAATATATATATATATATATATATATATATGTTTTGTAGGACTTATCCTCCTGAGAATACACAATGTACAATTTCAGGCCATTGAGATATTGTACCTAAAAACAATTCAAGTTTGAGCTGTAACAACTTTTGAATGAAACACCTCTCAGCAATGGAAGTTCTCTTGTGTTTTATCTCTCTCTCTCTCTCTCTCTCTCTCTCTCTCTCTCTCTCTCTCTCTCTCTCTATATATATATATATATATATATATATATATATATATATATATATATATATATATCAATAATTAAGCACAGGTAGCTCAAACAAAGCAATGAAGCCACTGATTACACACCTGTGATAAGGCACAGATCTCTTGAAAATGTGGCATCATTTCTGCACACTTTTTAGTTTATAAGAAAAAGTCTGATCAGCTGCTGTTGTTATGGGATATGGGACTGATGTCTCAAGCCCCCATAGAGCAATGCACCTGTGTAGAGTCAAATCCAGCAAGATTTTGGCTCTGAAGAATCACACCTGCTCTATTAGAGCTTTAGATGTCAATTCCAGCTCCTATAGTGCCAGTCACCAATTGTGGTTAGGAATTGGAGGCTCCTTCTAGTCTTAAGGGGGCAACATGGGGTCTAGCATGTGACTGGGTAATTATTAACACCTGAACTACAACAGCATGTTAGTGGAAGTCATGGACACATAGTGAGCATTTTATTTAGTATAGGATAGGATGATTTACTGTTATTTTAAGGAAGTAGGAATTTCAGGTCATGGTTCTCTGGATTTTGGACAGGACTGAACGTTATCTTCCTCTTGGAAGGGCATTTGGACCTTTGGTTGCTGTCTCATCTATTATGGCAGACAGTTGAGAATTGCAGGTGATTACTCCATAATGGTTATACGTGCCTGGCACTCCCTCTACAATAATGGTAAATTTGGTATGTATCTTTAATAAAAGCTGTGGACATCTTTCCAAAAATAGCATGATCTTTAGTTATTTTATTGTGCGTGGTTTTAGGTCGAAATGGTTTTCTTGATGGGAGGGACATCCTGGAGTACTTGGTCAGGTATTGCATTCACAATGAATTAGAGATACCACTAGCATCCAAGTGATTATGATGTAAAGTTTGACTAAGTAACAATGAAGGATTACACATTTCATTAGAGGAATTATAGTACAGAACTTGAAACATAATGCCTTAAAAAAACTCATGCTACAGGTCTCCAGTACTAGTTGTCTGTAGTGGTTGATATGAAGCCATGCAGCATGCATATTACATTTTAAAGGGATAGGATGGCAGAACTATGAACTACAAACATATCATGAATGAGTCCAATGCATTCCATGTTCTACCCTGATGAGTCTAAGCCCACATTCACATGTAAATTATCTTATTTCGCACATTTGTGAATAAGGGAAGGCTAAAGGAATTTGAAAGGCAAACATATATGTATTTTCCTGCTGTGTAAAACAAGGGTATGTCCACCCTAGGAACAAGCTTAGTTCCAAGGTTATTACTGTTCAAACTATATTTTTACTATGAAATGACAATAACAGTGGTATCAGGTGTCCATACAATTTCCCTGATGTCGAGACAGTTATTTTCTTCCTTCTTTACAGGTCCTATAAGCTGCCATTTCAGTATCTTCAACAGTGATATCAGCTGGGGTGTTTTTACAGACTAGTAATTACCTACCCATATTTGCTGTAATATTACAGTATCCGGTAGCTAACCAAGGAATCAGATAGTCAGAGTTATATATACAAAATGAACTGGAGAGACATATGTTTTCCAATCCTATTTTAATATTGATGCCCCAAGAGGAAAATATAAACTTATACTGGAAATATATAGCTATTAGCCATATAATTAATTATAGGAATGGGCTTTGACACTCTGATAATTTAAATGTCAACATACCCATTCAATCTTTTTAAAGTCATAGTTAATCCCTTGAGGGCCAGAAAGGTGTGCAATGCATCCCCCTGGCACTCAGAGGGTTAATAAAATGATGTTTACAAACGTGTGTGCTGTTTTGAAATTCGGATCAGTCATAATTAGTAAAACTTTGTAGATCACTGCATAATAACCCTTTAAGTTCCAGAGGGGTACGCAACAAGCAGCCAGAGGGGTATGCAATGCATTGCTTGTTGCGTACCCCTCTTGCACTCAAGGGTTAATGTGTACTCTAACTTCAATATTAGTAGCTTGTACCTCAATGCAATTGTTTTAACTGCCGAGCCAATGACAAAGGCAATGTATAGTATACATTGCCCTTTGCAATGTGTTGTGCACCTTTCTAGCACTCAAAGGGTTAAAGTATTGAATTCCAGCCTTTACCGGAAAAGTTTAAATTCAAATCCATTGATTTAAGCTTTGAGTTTAGTGCAGATTTCTAATGAGATGTATTAACAGCCCCATCTAGAGGTGAAACTTTTTCCATCAACATGATTATCTAGAAAAATCATACACAGTATTCCTATTGTCTTGGCTACTTTCAAACTTTACAGCACATTTTCAGTTTGCACTAAATCTCTTGTAAGCTCCGTCATGCATTTGAGAGCTCTATTATCTAAGGGGTTATAAACCCCCTGATACATAATGCTTTAAACCAAAATGTACTCATAGGACCGTAGTCAATAAAACTGTGCCTGAAAATTGCAGTGCAAAGAGGTAATGAGCTGAATTTATTAAGACAATTAGTGCCAGCTGTATTTTTGTTAATTATCTAAAAAATGTGCCTTAACAGAAATGTATACAGCTTTAAATATATTTATCTTTTATTCACATTTACCAGTCTATTTTTTAGAAGCAATGCCAATCTTGTAATGGCAATGCAATTTTTTCTGCGAACAATGTGACTTTGCATATTAAATATGATGAATACAATCATAATTATGGTTTATTTTGCTCTGTCTTTTAAAGTGCAGTTTTATTACATAAATCCCAAAATGTCCTGGAAAATTCTAGTGAAAGAGATGACAGGGTCACATTTATTTCAACACAAATTTCCAATCTATTTACATTATTTGTCACGATCAGTAGATTTCTTTAGAAATACTATAATTTTAGGCTTTCACATAATTTGGGGACTTGGAGAATTCTCTTTAAAGGAATAGTAATGTTTCATAATAAAAGCAGCTCTAATTAATCAGCATAGTATTTGGACTTTGGAGAGTGTTATTTCAGTTCTGTCAGAGTTGCAGTTCAGGAGTAATTCAATGATAAAGTATCTCCCTCCCGCCCCTTTTACTCATGTAACACTCCTCAGCCAGATCAGAAGGGAGGTGCCCAGGTAGATTGCAGAGAGGGACAATCTTCAATTAAGATAAGGGAAAAAGCCGAAAAGCTTGTCAAGGGGGCAGGGCTTTCATTGTTCTCATATAAAGAAGATTGTCCCCTGCTGTTATCTGTCCAGTCTATGGACTGCATTCCACATCTGAGAAGAGATGGCTTACACTAGGAAAAAGGGGCGGGAGGGGGAACTCTGCTTGTGAATAGCTCTTAAACCATAAAGGTTTGAGAGATAAGACTTATATCATTCTTCATGTTTTTTTAATGCCTACAAAATAAAATAAAGTTAAAACGAAGTATTACTATCCCTTTAAAGGGATACTAATGTCCAATAATAGTTTTATGCTGTATTGTAGATTTAAAAAAAATAAATTATATGGAGCAAATCACAGCTCTCAAACCTTTATGGTTTGAGAGATATTTGTATCTAAAGTTCCCCCCTCCCTCCCCTTCTAACGTCAGTTCTCTACTGACAGCAGGAGATCCCGGTCCTGGGACCAGTCGGCAGCTCTTCAGCAGAGCCGAAACAGCGATATTTAAAATAATCACTTCATTGGAACGTTCTACAAAGTGTGCCTTGTTTGCAAGCACACTTTGTAGACCATTCCAATTAAGTAGTTCTTTTTAAATATTGATATTTTGGCTCTGCTGAAGAGCAGCAATTTACAGCTGACATCAGAAGAAGTGGAGGGAGGGGGGAACTTTAAATGCAAATATCTCTCAAACCATAAAGGTTTGAGAGATGAGATTTGTTCCACATAATTTATTTTTTTTTAATCTACAATAAAACTTAAAATTATTATTAGACATTACTATCCATTTAATCCTTGCTGCTCTCCATACCTTAGTCACTTGGGTTCTTATTTTGAATGTATATACTATATGTATATGAATGTTATGGTGTGCTAGCACTTTGAGATTTTTATTTTTCATTCTAGCTGTTCTTTCACTATATTTAATTTTGTATCTGGATGTAAAAATAGTTAACTGGATAAGGTAATGGCTGAGTGACAGGAGACAGAGGGTGGTAGTCAATGGAGAATATTCAGACGAAAGGAGTGTTACTAGTGGGGTACCTCAGGGATCTGTACTGGGGCCCATTCTTTTTAATATTTTTATTAGTGATATTGCAAAAGGTCTTCATGGTAAGTTATGCCTTTTTTGCAGATGATACAAATATCTGCAATAGTGTAGACACTCCAGGGGAAATAAACCAAATGACAAAAGTTTTAGGTAAATTAGAAGAATGGACAAGCGTGTGGCAGCTGCAGTTTAATGTTGATAAATGTAAAATAATATACTTGGGAAATAAAAATCCAAAGGAAAATATACTGTTAAGGGTACTGTGCTGTCAGAGGACAACAGAGGAAAGGGAATTGGGAGTAATTATTTCTAATGACTTAAAGGTAGGCAGGTAATATAATAAAGCAGTGGGGAATGCAGACAGGGTGCTGGGTTGTATAGTTAGGGGCATTAGTAGCCAAAAAAGGGAAGTGGTCCTTCCACTCTACAGATCTATAGTTAGACCTCACCTAGAGTATTGTGTACAGTACTGGAGACCCCATCTCCAGAAGCATATAGATACTCTAGAGAAAATTCAGAGAAGGCTACTAAAATGGTGACTGGTTTACAGGAAAATACATATCAGGATAGACTAAAGGATCTGAACATGTATAGCTTGGAGGAGAGAAGAGAAAGAGGAGATATGATAGAAACATTCAAATACATGAAGGGATTCAACAAAGTGCAGGAGGGAAGTACATTTAAAAGGAGTAAAAATGTTAGGACAAGAGGCCATAGTCTAAAACTAGAGGGACACAGGTTTAGATGTAACATAAGAAAGTTTTACTTCACTGAGAGGGTAGTAGATAAGTGGAATAGCCTTCCAGCAAAAGTGGTAGAAGTTAATACCGTGACAGAATTTAAGCATGCATGGGATAGGCATAAAGAAGTCCTTAAAGGGATAGTAATACTTAAAAAAAAATACGTATATGTTGTAGGGTTTATCCCCCTGAGTAAAACAAGACTACTCCCACTGCTGAAAGGTGTTTCATTCAAAAGTGATTAATTTTCAAAGTTTAATTTTTTAGATGCAATGTCACAGTGGCCTGAAATTGTACAGTGGTGCTGTTGCTACACCATCCTATGGAGATTTATGGTCCCGGGACCAGAGCTGTCCATAGGATCGTGTAGCAACAGAGCCACTGTACAATTTCAGGCCACTGTGATATTGCGCCTAAAAAATTCAACTTTGAAAATGAATAACTTTTGAATGAAACACCTTTCAGCAGTGGGAGTACTTTTGTTTTACTCAGGGGGATAAACCCTACAACATATATTTTTTTTTTACATTGTAAGTATTACTATCCCTTTAACATAAGAAAAGACCAAGGACCAAAAAAGGTTTGAGGTTTTTACAATAGGAAAATGGGCAGACTAGATGGGCCGAATGGTTCTGCCGTCAAATTCTATGTTTCTATATCTCTCAAACCGTAAAGGTTTTGAGAGATAGGATTTGCTGCACATAATTTATTTTTCGTTAATCTACAAAACAAAAAAATATTTTTATGGGACATTACCGTCCCTTTAATGTTTAAATTTGCACAATTTGTATTATTTTAAAAGAGGTTCTTAAAGGCATAGTGTGCAGTCTTTTCTTTGGCTTCCTTGGCCTATATCCATTTGTAATCAAGGTAATATACAGGCCCATGCAGCTTGTTGTGTTGGGTGCGAGACACCTATAAAAGGAGACTGGTGGCGCTCTGGTCCTCTTGGGTCTTCACCCACTCACTGCATGTTAATCCTGTTTGAAAGCAGGTTGATCTGATCATGAAGATATTCGATACTTAATTTTTTATGTTTTTAACTAGGTCCCTTTAAATCATATGTATTTCCTCACAACACTTATTGGACAACCTTAACCCTTTGACTGCCAGAGAGGCAAAGAGAGGCGTTGTGTACCCCTGGCACACAAAGGGTTAAATTTAGATAGGGATGGTAATATATATTATACAGGACTCACTTGAAATGGGGTACCTTTGCAAGGTAAGCAAGTTTAAACATACTTTGGCCAAACTACCGTAAAATCTCAGGTATAATACGCACCTGTGTATAATACGCAGGTGTTTATTATGCCCAAGATTTAGGGGAAAACAAGAGTGCCTATGTATAATACGCACCCTTGTTTTCCCCTTACTAAAAAAAAAAAAAAAAAAAGAAAAGTTAGCGCTTCCTGCTCCCTCTCTCTCCCTGCAATCTGGTGATCAAGTAAGACTTACTTTTTGAAGCTTTTATGGTGTACCGGTATCTGAAAAAATATCCCTCTCTCCCATCTTCCCTGCGGGCGGCACGATTGCATCTGCCGCCCGCTTCCTTCAATCGGTTTTCAGGACCTTCCTCCTATGTGAGGATCTCAAGGTCCTGAAAGCCGATTTGAAGGAAGCGGGTGGCAGATGCAAGCGTGCCGCCCGCAGGGAGATGGGAGAGAGGGATCTATTTTCATATACCGGTACACCATAAAAGCTTCAAAAAGTAAGTCTTACTTAATCACCAGATTGCAGGGAGAGAGAGGGAGCAGGAAGCGCTAACTTTTCTTTTTTTTTTTTAAAGTCTGTAAAAAACTCTCGGGTATAATACGCACCCCCCACTTCACATAAGGTGAAGAGGGGTAAAATTGTGCGTATTATACCCGAGATTTTATGGTATGCATCAAAATCCTATTTTTTTATTTTTTTTAAATAACATATGCTTTATACAGGTTTCACATTTGAACAACTTGTATGGAGAAGAGCAGGTTTGTTTTTGTGTCTTAGCTTTTTCTTTAGGCTTTTCCCTAGTTTGGTGACTTGGAGAATCCCCTTACTCCTTGCTGCTCTAAATGCCTTATTCACTTGCGTTCTTATTTTGAATTATATATTAAATGTATATGTTATGGTGTGCTAGCACTGTGAGTTTTTTTTATTCATTATTTTATTTTCATGCCCAGTCTGTAAAACACTTCCATGCACATCAATGGGATTAAAAATTGGGAAAAAATATTCTAATCTGGTCAAGTTTAAATATGGAGAAGGGAATCTATCCATAATAAAACATTGTAACTCTTAAAGGGACAGTAATGTCCCATAAAAACTTTTTATACTTTTATAGAGCAGAAGAAAATAAGAAGAATGGTGCAAACCCTATCTCTCAAACCACTATGGTCTGAGAGATATTTGCACTGAAAGTTTGCCCCTCTCTCCCTTTCTCCTGATGTCAGCTGTAAAGCTGACAGCAGGAGATTCGAGTTGTACGACTCAAGGAGCAGAAATCACGGTATTGCAAAATAATTACTTCATTGGAAATGTCTACAAAGTGTGCCTGGATTGCAAGCACACTTTGTAGACATTTCCAATGAAGTAATTATTTTGCAATACCGCAATTTCGGCTCAGCTGCAGAGCCAGCGGCTGGTCCCCGGACCGGTATCTCCTGCTGTCAGCTAGATGCTAAAGTCAGGAGAAGGAGAGAGAGGGGCGAACTTTCAGTGCAAAGATCTCTGAAACCATAGCGGTTTGAGAGATAGGGTTTGCACCATTCTTCTTATTTTCTTCTGCTCTACAAAAATATAAAAAGTTTTTATGGGACATTACAGTCCCTTTAATTAGCATTTGAACACCACCATTCTGTACTTAACATGGAACTGTCACCTGTCTCAAAAGAGAATTAAAAACTACCTAAAGGTTTTGCTAACCATTTGTATGCAATATAGACAGCTTTTGAAAAATTAACCTTTATTTTGTTGCCGGCCCATTGTATCACTTAATTCTAATTAGTATCAGTGTTGAATCTAAATTTCCAAACACTGTACCATGAAGTAATCGAGGCAGAGCCCACAAATCTCTAATAGCACAGAGAGGGGTACACGTTTGGCCTCAAATACAACAAATTAGGGTATTGTGCAATGAATTAGCATAAAGTTCTGTCAAAATACAAAGTTTCATTTCTCAAAAACTTTATTTTAACGGACAATAACCGTCAGAACACAAAGGCAAATTCTAATTCTCTATAAAACAAACTTTGTCACTTTGAAAAATATGGAACCTCATTGGTATATGGCAGTTAAAACTGCAGGAAACGAAGAAAAAAAGTTGACAATCCTTATTCTGCTAGATAGGTATACAACATTACTTCAAAATATGTTGAGACCCCCTCAAATGATCACGCTGTTAAGAGTCCAGGAAGTCATTAACCTATAAACAACAACGCATTAATTGACAGATGATGATAATACCATTATTAACCCTCGGAAAACCAGATGGTACACTGCATTCCCCTCTTCCACTTAAAGGAACACTGACACTTGCTAAAAAGTGAACACTCATTCACCTTAATGTTTTGCGTGCTGGTTGCGTACCCCTCCAGCACTCAAAGGGTTAATAAAAATAGTTTTTGAAACATTTTCTTTTATAAATATTTTGTACAGTGTGGCACTTTATGCTAATTTGTTTATGTACTGATCAGTCTTACCACGTACACTGCTGTGAATGAATAGAAGCAGAGCCCACATACTAATATCACAGCAAATCATAAGTTTGACCTGTTGCCCTAAGAAAATGTAGCAGATTTGAATGATAATTAAAATCTGATTATATGTTGTACTGGCCATTTGTCTGAAACAAAACAGTTTTTGAGAAATTAACTTTCATTTGTTGTTGGCACTTCATGCTAATTAGTTTCCTGTGTGGAACCAATATTACCACTTACTTTGCTAGGATTTAATCTAGGCAAAGCCAACACATTGGGGCCACTTCTAATAGCACAGCAAGGGATAAGACTGGATTCAAACAAAACTAATTAGCATAATGCATGAATTATTTGCATAAAGTGGAACATTATGCCACCTAACAAATGTTAAATACAACATAAATATTAGTACAATATACAGGTAGTTTTTAATTCTCTGTAAAACAAATTAAACTGATGACAGCTCCACTTTTAAGTGATAGCAATGTCTAGTTACAATTATTTTGTCGAGTCTTCTGTATATTAATAGTAACATATTGCACTGTATTTAAGTCCTTACTTTATTGTAGTTCAAAATTTATGCAGAGATAAAGATCCCCAGGCTGCCTATTTCTGGCTGCTTCCCTCTACATTTGTAATCAGGTCTTGTGACTCGACGGATGCAGCGAGGGACACACTTCAGTAAGTATAAGGGAAATCCTGTCCCCCTTGACAAAGGGAGGGTAGGATTTCCCTTTGCTTACTGAAGTTCGTCCCTCTCTGCAGCCGTCCGGACCAGACTGCAGCTTCTTGTGACGTGAAGGGGCGGGCGGTGGATCTTTATCTCTGCATAACTTTTAAACTACAATAAAGTAAGGACTTAAATACAGCGCAATATGTTACTATTAATATACAGAAAACTTGGCGAAATAATTGTAACTAGATATTACTAACCCTTTAAATGCTTAGTAATGTTTCCTTTGACAAGGAGCTCAGATCGTTCATCATAATTAATAGCACTAATGTCTGATGCTCGCTCTGTTCAAAACTTGCTAATTACACTGTAAGTATATGTTTATCCTCCCGTTCCTTTTCCTGATGTCAGTATTTCTGTTACAGATCTGATCCTGGATCACAGTGAGGGACACTCTTCAGACAAGGAGGGCAGGTGTCAGGATCCTAGACCTACCTCGGTACTGTTCTGTCATCCTTGTTAAGGTTTTATTGGTAGATGGGAGTATTTAGTTTGGTCTGCCCGCTTTTCGGCGCTCGATTATCTGGACTTAGTTGTCCCTGTGGCGGTGGTTGCTGTGCCTCTGCTTACGTTTGACCTGGTTTGGTTTGTGTGCAGGCTGCTGGCTCCAGTCTTCCCGGCTTGTCTTTTAGTCCTCCGCTCACCCTCTGTGGTCCTCGTAGCTCCCGGTAAGTGTGGGCCGGTTGTCGCTACCCTGTCCTCCCCCTCTGCATCCCTGGTTGCCTCCGAACCCTTGGCCGCAGTTTCCCGTGACGCTCCGGCGTCTGCCAGTGCCTTCCTCTACCCAGGGTCTGCCTCTACGGGTGTCTCCCCTCGGGCTCGTGGCTCCGGGTCTCGAGCCTCTCAGCCTCTGTAAGGTTCTCCCTCCGTTGGGCCGCGTTTCGTCCGAGACCCGTTCCCGCTGCGGCTCCGCCTCCTCCTATATTTTGTGCTGGTTCCGGGTTCCTTCGGCTCTCGGTGGCCTAGCCCGCAGTCGCCTGAGGGCTATTCCCCACTGAGGGTTGGTGGGCCCGGTATTCCGGTTTGGGGTGTTAGGCTTGGGGTGGTCTGCTGGTCTGGGCGGGCTCTCCATAGGCTGAGACCTTTTCTGGAGTCTTGTGAGGGTTGGTGGTGCTGGATTTTCAGTCTTCTTTGCGGTCTCTTCCTCCTATGGGGGACGGCTGTGTTGAGGCTCCCTGCTGAGTGACGGGCCCTGTTGTCTCGTTACCCCCGGTTGGGGTGCACCCGTTCGGCGCCTGTGGTCTTCTTGGGTGGTCTCTGCTGGGTTGTCTCCTTCCCTGGTACAGCAGGAGGGATCTCTGGGTCCTTCCTCCTGGAGGGCATCAGAGCAGGGAGGAAGGGTTGTTGCTGGCCCATTCTCGTCTCCAGTGGAGCTCCTTCATTTTGTTGCCCAGTGCTGTTGGTGGGTTCCTAGGAGGGTGGCTGAGTTTCTGGTTGTTCCAGCCGGGTTTAGGGCGATTAGTCTCTGTTCTGGGTTTCCAGCTTTTACCAGCGCCTGGCACTAGCTCTTGCAGGTCCGCTCAGCAAGGTTTTTCCTTCCCTTCCCGTCCAGGAGGTATCTGGAGTCCTCCTCTCTTGTGTCCAGGGCCCAGTGTTGATTCCTGTTCCTGTTGGTAGCTAATTCTGCTCTAGGGTCCTCTTGGCTGGGTAGGACTAGGTCCCTGTACAGTCCCTTCTGGTCTTCATCCTGGTCAGGGTCCCGGCTCAACCGGGATCGGACATCTGGCTTCGTGGCCAGCACCTTTAACTCAGCTATGGCCGCAGCAAGGAGATCAGGAGGACTGTCACCTATCCCGAGCAACGACCCCTAGCATTGCACCCCAGCTTCAGGCCTAGTCTTACCTGCCATTGGATACCTGACAGCAGGGTTTTCCTTATACTGACAGAGGAAAGATTGTCCCTTGTTGTGAGATGACCGGTTTTCAGATCTATGGAGAGGTGGCTTATGATCAGGAAAAGGGGCGGGAGGGATAAACGTTATCATATAATTACAGTGTAACTAAGACATTTTGAACAGTAAGAGCATCAATCATCAGTAATATTAACTGTGATGAACAATTTGAGCTGCTTGTCAAATGAAACATTACTATCCCTTTAAGTGGTTTAAGGAGCAGTAAACTTTTTTAAATGGAAAAAGCAACTTTTGTAGGGCTTTTCCTTCCGATTAAAACAAGGGTACTCCCACTGGTGGGAGATGCACTGGTGGGAGATGCTTGTCAGATTTTAATTAGTTATTCTGTTGCAGTTTAAGGGAGAGGTAAGACACTGGCAAACAGTTATCCATAGAATGTGATAGAAACTGCTGTGTCATTCCTAAGAAGTAATGGAAGTAATGATGCTCTTACTCTCTTCTTCACAATTTGAAGGTTTATAATTTTTGAATAGAACAACTGCAAGCAGTGTGAGTACCCATAGTTAACACAGCCCTCTAATATATAGCTTTTCATTAAAAAAATGTACTGCTCCAGTAAGTCATTAATGCTGTTGATTGGGCATTAATACACAGTGATGCTGAATTGGTGTAACATAATACAAGCAGTACCTCTGTCTGACATTACTGCAGGTTATGGTTCATCTGAGTGGGAGGCAAGATGTAAAACCAATGCTATTCTGGAGACTGTGGGTGGAAAAGCCAGAAGTGAAGCTGCAATGGATGTAAGCGTGTATTTTAGAAGTCTAGTGAAGCTGTCAGCTTTGTTATGTGAAACAAGGCTAAGGATCTGTAATGCTTCTTTTATAAGGAAATGCTGTATAACATGATTTATATTTATTAATACATGAATTTATTGCAATCTAGCCTCAATACATTTATCATGGCACTGAAATCCATAGATACATTCTGTGTCATAATTATAAGAAATAAGCATGCGGTTAATTATAGGTGAAGTGGAGCAGTTCTTTTCACTGTGAGATTTTCCATTATGCTGTTGTCTTGGAAGCCACGAGAACATTTTTTTTTCAATATGTAGAATACATAAGAAATCGTTCTCAGGATCCATTAACCCTTTGAGTTCTAAATGGATGAGCTACACATTACAATGCAATACACACCCCCTCTGCCACTCCAGTTTTTAAATAGATTCAGTTCTGCTGGCTGTCCAAATGGCCTGACACTATAAAAATTTCATACAGGGAAATATAATGTGAAATATTAAGGGTTAAAAGGGGACTGAGCAGCAGGTGCCCCTTTCTGAGGGTTGAAATGGAAATCAGGAAAGACAATGCAAGAACTAGAAGCTAATACACCAGCACAGCAGGAGAACTTGCCTATACATCCATTATTAGCTTGTGGCAGGATGGACTGCTTGCACTACGATGTACAGACTGATATCCAGTACTGTGTTTACAAAGGATTTCATTTTTAATAATATAGAAATATAGAATTTGATGGCAGATAAGAACTGTTCAGCCCATCTAGTCTGCCCATTTTCCTACTGTAAAAACATCAAACCTTATTTGATCTTTGGTCTTGTCTGATGTCCAGGACAGCCTTATGCCTATCCCATGCATGCTTAAATTCCATCACTGTATTAACTTCTACCACTTCTTCTGGCAGGCTTTTCCACTTATCTACCACCCTCACAGTGAAGTAAAACATTCTTACATTAACCATTTGAGTGCCAGAGCAATGCATTGCATACCCCTTTGGCACTCAAAGGGTTACATAAACAGTAATGGTTTATAATGATAAAACACAGATTGTATAGCTTTCCCTACCACTCCCACTGATGGAAGATGCTCCTTTCAGAAGTTAGAACATCTCAAACAGTTTTGTTAAACCTGATATACAGATGTATAGAAGCAAAACTTCAGGGATTCTTTAATGGATTATTTTGTTGAACCCTTAGAAAAAACCTAGTTCTAAATTAATCAGTTCAAAATGTTTCCCATAGGAGACATGGACAGGGGATGAAACTGTGTCAGAGATGGGAGTGAGGGACATTTTATTCTGAACTAACTGTGGAGGGGAAATAGAGGAAGGGACAGGGAGCAGAGGGTGAATGGGTGAGAGACAGATGGGAGACAGAAAGAAGGGACAGGGAGAGAAGATCAGTCCTTCCTTGTAACTAGTAGTAATCCATTGTCCTGCACTTTCCACATGAGTTGGGACCTGGATAGGAATAACATTTAGGGTATGCAGTCTTAGCCCAAACATCACATATTCAAGTTTCCTGCATTGTGTTTCAATTGAAAATGAAATTTAAAGCAACTGTTTGTAAAATATGTAACATATGTAATCATTTTGTTCATCCCTATTTCTTATCTAGAGTGCAATTTTTTTTCAATTATTCTCCTTGGTAGAGCCTTAAGTAACACTTTTTGTTTAATATTATAATGTAACGTGATTGAAGCATCTGAGAGCAGCACCGCTACCATTGTTTTTGTCAGCAGGAAAAGCTCTGCTTTAGATAGATAGATAGACAGACAGACAGAGATAAAGTCAGAGGGAGACTCACTAAAGGTCAATGCTGTGGTGATATAATTTTTTTGATGTGTTCAAAGCACTTCAACATTCTGATGTACACATACATCTCCATATTCACTAAAATGTATGGATGGAAGGGGAGGGGAGGAGAAGCTCCCCATTAGCATACAGGACTGTAGTAGTGCTGTCGATGTGGGAGGGATTCCCTCCCTCATACATCAGCACTATGACAATCCTGACATCTAAGAGCATTCTCTCTGCTGCCCCACTTAGGTGAGTGAAGAGAATACCTTCAGCACCATGGACAGCATCACTCCTTTGTCCCTTAGCATGCCATAAGGATGTGCATTGCTCACCTTTCTGGTACTCAAAGGGTTAAAAAAAGTACACAATTATCCCCTCAGCTCTGTTGAGTAACTCCCAAGGGAGCAAGGCTGGGGGTCAGACAGCATCCATGGGAATTTGTGCCTACCAGCTTCCCCCCAGTCTTGTTTCTTTGCCCACTGATAGACAGTACCTCATGTACACTGTCTGGACCCCCCAGCCTTGCTCCCTTGCCTACTGGTAGCCACAAATACCCATGGGCATAAACTGTATCAGGCAGTGCATGTGGGGGCTAACACACAATGCTGATATTCCCTATGCTGCTCCATAGTTCCGCATTGACATACATTGTCCCCCTTACACAGTAACATCTCGACAAATGATGCCCGACAGTTCCACATCAATATACATTGCCCCCTTACACAGTAACATCTCAACAAATGATGCACGCTGCCTAAGTTGTAGAATATTAAAGGGGAACTTTCACCCCTTAATAACTAAATCTCCCCTTACTGCTGACCTGGCGACTAGCTGCTTAGTAGCGCTAGTCGCCAGAAATCTTAACCCGAAATCTTGAGAACGGGGTAAGATTTCTGGCGACTAGCGCTACTAAGCAGCTAGTCGCCAGGTCAGCAGTAAGGGGAGATTTAGTTATTAAGGGGTGAAAGTTCCCCTTTAACCCTATGAGTGCCAGAGGGGTGACCAACGCATTGTACCCTTTGGTACTCATAAGGTTAAAGGTAAAATCTTATGCTTTTTGTGATTGTACTAAATTCAGACCATGAGGGGGGCATCAGGACCTCTCCTGATGTCCCTGTGGCATTAATCACCTATCCAATAGGATAGGTGATCAATGCATGACCAGGAGGACCAGGGGGGCGATCAGCGCTTTCCACTTGTACTCCCTACACAAGTGATTTTGTTTTTGTCAATGAGCAATTGTGTAGGAGGATACAACGCTCATTGACAAAAATCCGATTGAGAGGATCATTCATTCAAGAGCAGAGACCCACTTTTATGAATGAGCAGTCTCTGTGCTTGTGTAGGCACCTTTAGGCCTATGCAACGTATTGCACTGCATAGGGTTAATATACTACAACTTAGGTAGCATACATATTTTAAGTACAAAGGGACAACATATTTTTGTACATTAACACTTTGAGTAAGCACCCTCCTCTGTCACTCAAAGGGTTAACTGTATGTTGATGTGGAACTGTTGGGCATCATTTTTAGAGATGTTACTGTGTAAGGGGGACAATGTATGTCGATGTAGAACTGTGGAGCAGGATGGGGAATATCAGGATTGTGTGTTAGCCCCCACATGCACTGCCTGATACACCCAGCCTTGCTCCATTGTCCAGGTAGTGCCCATGGGGATTTGTGGCTACCAGAAGGCAAGGGAGCAAGGCTGGGTGGTTCGGACAGTGTACCTTGTGCCCTGTCTATCAGTGGGCAAGGGAACAAGGCTTGCGGGGAGCTGGTAGGCACAAATTGCCATGGATGCTGCCTGACCCCCAGCCTTGCTCCCTTGGGAGTGCACAACATGTATGAAATAAATATAATACAGAGCTGAGGGGATAATTGTGTAGTTTATGGTGTACTTTTTTAACCCTTTAAGTGCAACAGGGGCAACATCCCTATGGCAATCAAAAGGATAAGGGAGTGATGTTGTTCATGGTGCTAAATGTATTCTCTCCACTCCCCTACTGGCCAAGTGGGGAAGCAGAGAGAATGCTCTCAGACTTCAGGATTTTCGTAGACAGTAGTTCACAGCCCTCCCTGCTTGTGATTGATTGAGCGCTGTTACTACATAGGAAAGTACAGGGAAATCCTGTAGCATAGGCTGCTATCGGTGTTTAGTGAATGTGTTGAAGTGCCACATTAACATATCAACACACCCCCTTGCATATGATACTGGCTCATTATCCTGCATTCCCATATGGAAATTAGTCATTATATTTCATTTCCATGTGGAAATATGCCATTGTCCCAAGGATGACTGTATTTGCGTGTGCATTATCAATCTTATACACTGAATGTGCATGTGCAATCTCATATTTAAGGTGACTTCCTGGTGTGTGGGTATATTAGTGCCTGGCTGAGCCCAGCCAGATGCTTAGTTGTTAGGCTCGGTTTTGAGAAATTGGCCATCATTTTCTTTGCTGATATTTTACTTCCTCACTTCCAGTTTGCTCTTGACATCATCTGAACTCTGCCTGCACCAACTCCCGGCTTGTGATCAGTTTACACTTGAACAACCTTTGACCTGTTCCATCCTTCACTTGTTACTCGATTTTATCCTGATTCTCTCCTTGCCTGGTGGTTCCTGAAGTCTCTGTTACCAATTGGCTATTGGCCTTATTTATGCTGGTTTGGCCCTGACTCAGCTGGGTCGGACATATACCCACAGAGTTAAGTCTAACTTTTAAAGTCCCCATTTGAATAAATGGGGATTTCTATTTCTCCAATATGGTGCAGTAACTTTGCTCCACACTTGCACTTTTTAGCACCTTTATAGTGCAAAGACATTGCCACAAAACTACATTGCATTTCCTACAAAATACTAAATTAATCTGTTGTTCACATGGTCTCACAACTCCTACTGCTAATGTCAATTCTCTCTGAATAAAGGGAAATAAATCTGTGAGTAAGAAGAGCAGAGTGAAACAAAACTTTGCACACATAAGGTCCACTTATGCATATTCTCCATATGTACCCAGACACCATGACTGAATATGATTCAGTGTCAATATGTTGTGGATTTTATGAGTCACTAAAACGTGTTTAAACTTTTGCCTTCATCAAAATGTTGTGTTTATAATGTCTCTGTATTAAAACAGCATCTAACAATATGCTGGCTTAGTAAAAGAACCATCAATCCCAATCCAATATCACCACCCCAACAATTAAAAAAGAAAATTGCAAAAAAACAAAACAAAACACATAATCCAATAAAAAAATTATACCAAGCCACAACCAGCTCCAAACCCAAATAACTGTGCTACCAAACTACCCTATCCAATTCCAATCACCCCTACACCCTAACTATAGCCACAAATCCTTGTTTATTTAACATTTTATGTGGTCGACATATCAAATAAGCTGAGTAAGTGAAGAAGCAAATCTGATGCTCAACAGCATAATGTTAGATGTGGTTTTAATAATGGGACATTGTAAATGCCCCATTTGGATTGTAGAAATATTTTAAACACACTGTTGTGACTCTGCATTTACTACTCACCAATGCAATAGGATACTGGGTAATATAGGATTCCCCTGTCATACAAGAATGCTACTGGTTCCTTGTTGACTAATATAGAAAGTGGTCTATAGGACCCCCATGTGGACCAAAAGCACGTATGTACTGTGTATACACTTACATACGCGAGCACACATAAACACATATACATAATCTAAAACTGAAGTAGTGTTTTTTCCCCCCATTGTTTTTAAGTTGGACCAAAACACAGATATGTATCAAAACAATTAGGCTAATGTACTAATAAGAACTGGAGGCAGCATGGGGTGCACAATTGCACTATAGAGGACAAATAAACATTGCTACCAGTTTAAAAGCAACCTTTTTACCTCTTGAAATGCTAGAGAGGTCTCCCAGGCATTATTTCACAATATTTTGAAATAGATAACTTTCAAGGGGTTAAACCCTCATTCAGATCAATATGATTCTTTATTCCCTATAGTGTAGTTGGTTTGAACCAATATTGTTCTAGTTCCTTTGAAAATCAGTCTCTCTATATCAACAAAACCCACCATTGTTCATTTTGACAGTTGTAGCTTCTGGTAGAATACAAGAAACTAGACTCAGAGTACAATAAAGTTACTAGGGCAGAACCTGAGGGGGAAGGACAATGCAGGAAAAATAAACTCATTGGTATGTGTGTGCTTAGGATTGTTTCCCATGGGCATCTTTTTTTGTTCCCTGTAACATTGCAGAGAAAATGCTGCTACCTATTTGAGCTGTATCATTTAATTGCAATTCCATTGAAATCCATGCTAAAAATGTGTAGCTGCATTTTTTTGGGGGGAGGGGTTTGCAGCTTGTTGTATGTCTCAGGAAATCACAGAGCATGTCACCTGTGTCAGAAGTCCCATAGGAAAGAGTGCAAAATGGCTCATGCATTTTTATATGTGTTGCTGTAAAGTCAACAACACTGACCTTTTGAAAGATGCTTTAGACTGTTTAAAATAAATAAATAAATAAATAAATAAAAGTAGACTGAAAAACATTAAAGATAAATTGGCACATCTTAATCCCATCACAAGAGTTCTCAAACTCTGTGGTTCACCAATCTTTGGTCATTCCCTGAATCTGTGTCTGCTTGAAAAACACCTGGCAACCGTCACCAGACCAATGTTCCAAGGAGGACACTCAATAGAAGGATAAGGGCAACTGGGAAAATATCTTTCTTGAGCTGATAAAGCAAATCTCTTAGGGAGAAAAGTCGGGTTCCTTGCTCCTACACATTTCACAATTTAACTACTGTTTCAAGAATGATGGGAACTTAGTGCTGTTTATAGCACTAAAAAGCATAAACGCCACATGCCATCGGTTCTCATTGGAGAGTAAGCACAGACCATAAATTCCATCCATTGGAGGATCAGTAGCAAACACTATTCTCTGTGATAGAAAAAATGCAAACAAGACTCTCACAGAAATTCACTATAGATCGAATGAAGGAAGTCTACAACAACTATTTACTACACTTCTGTTAATAGAAGGCCTTGTAATTGTGATCCTGTTTGTTTTACCTCATTAACACTTTGAGTGCCAGAGGGGGCAATCAAATGGTTAATGTGCATGCATTCAAGGCCACTACATTAAGTTAAGGCTAATGCACTAAGACAATTCTGAGCTATTCTGAAGCAAAGCAACTGCACCATGGGGGCAATAAAAATCCAATCTGTCCATTGATTTAAATGGGGCTTTTAACCTCCTGAATGCAAGAGAGGTCTCCTGCTGATTGAGAAGCAAAGCTTTGGTCACGTCTCTAGGATTCAAGGGGTTAACATTTTTATTTGTTTTCTATGATGCAGAAAGTTTGCCACTCAATTACTCCAATTTTCATCAGCTTCAGGTGGGTCTAGACTGCTCTTAATGTCTGTACATAGGACTATGAAGCTGGATTTCCCACAAGTCCTACTCATGACAGTATAAAGAACTCATGTCTTATCTGCTCCCAGATGACCTAAAGCAGCTTCTAGTATCAGCTCCTTTTCTGGGAATAAATCTGCTACATTATTTTTGAAAGATGACTGTTCCATACCTTGATTCAGAAACAATGAGTGCACAGGTAGTGACATCATCATCACACGCACAAAGTGAGAGCACACAAAGAGCTATGTGTATAAAGTATTATGGAGCAATTCTTGGGTACACCAACTGAGGAAGAGGGCGTGAATAAATATCCTCATCCCAACAAAAGAAGTAAATACCTTGACTGATTACAGGACAGATCAGAATAAAAAAGTGACAACAGCGGATAGAAACATGCCAGGTCAGGAATGGAAGCTGGTTATATCAGACTGTCCGGAAATAGGCCCGGTGTGGACAGGAAGAATGCAATAGTGTATAGCCACAAAACTGGTGGGTGAAGACTGGCAGCAGGGAATAGCAGTTAGGAAACAGATATGTTCTGGACAGGAGGCAGACAATAGCAGAAAGTCAGGAAAACAGGCTAGGTTTGGACAGGCAGCAGACAAAAACAGATGGCCAGGAAGTAGGCTGGTCAGGATACATGGCTGGAGATAACTTGACAAGACGTTACATGCTGTAGTGAAACATTATATAACTACACTGCACCAGTGGTTTAACTAGTCATTGGAGGGCACTGGTACAAGACATTTTTGGGTCCATATAACAAAGATATTTTCACTGAGATATAACTAGAACCTATTGGACCCTGGTACAATTTCCCCCCTTGTAGTTATGATCTGTGAGTGTGTCCAAGGGAATACAGCTGTGCACAGATTGTGATAGACAGGGATTGTCTGGGCTGGGCTTCTGCAGATAAGCAATCCATCAACAAAAAACAGGAACTTCAGCAGTTTAAACCGGCAAGTCAGGTCTCAACAATTTCGCAAGAGACCAGAATCAAAAAGCAGTGTTTGCCATTTAATTAATGCCTGCATAATCTAATGCTAGGGTATATTGTGTGCAACTCTAACCCTCTCCTTCGGTTTCAAAATATATATTGGGAACAAATAAAAGAAGGAGCTCACTATACACATTATTTCCCTTTAAGAAACTGAAACCTATTTAAAAACAATGCATCTTTATGTAATATGTACTTAACCAAAGCGATGTATTCCTCGTGAGGTATACAGTACATAGGTACAAGGATGTTGCCAGTTGTCAGCTAGTGGGATCAATGTGTTTCATGCAAACTGCTCTTACTCATGATCAAAGCAAGCTGGCAAAATGGACTCTAACAGGTTTTAAACAAGCCATCCACTATTTTGACTGCCAGTTCACCTAATTGTGCACTATGAAATGCACCATGGGTCAAAAAGCGTAAGGGGACACTATACTTCAGTCTTAGATTATATAATTAACTCCTTCACTGTCAAAACCAAAAAATCGGAGTGACCATCATAGAAAAAGCTTAAATTATTAAACATATTATTTAGGTGTTAATAAATTACCAGGAAATAAAATAAGTCTCATATATTCACCTAACACATAATGGGTTAAAAAAAACTTTCAATGTCAGTGGGTTCAAAGAACATATTTATATAAAATGCATGTGATCACGTTCTATTTTAGCTGTCCACCCCCCCCAGCTGACTTGAACTGCCGTAGTGTCCCCATATTGAGAGATACACACATCCCATAGTGAGACACACATACACCTATAGTGAGACACACACACACACATCCCATAGTGAGACACACATGCCATAGTGACACACATATACACATCTAGTAATGAGACAGACACATACACATCCCATAGAGACACACACACACACTTACACATACACATCCCATAGTGAGAAAGACACATACACATCCCACACAGATACACACACATGCATCCCATAGTGAGACACACACATACACACACATACACATCCCATACAGAGACACACACATACACATCCCACACAGATACACACACATGCATCCCATAGTGAGACACACACATACACACACATACACACCCCATACAGAGACACACATATACACATCCCATACAGAGAGACACACACACGTGTCATAGTGAAAGACACACATATCCCATACAGAGACACACACACATATCCCATACAGAGACACAAACACATGCCATAGTGACACACACATCCCATACAGAGACACACACATGCCATTGTGAGACACAAATATACACATCCCATACAGAGACACACACATCATAGTTAGACTCACACACATATACACATCCCATACAGATACACACACATGCACATCCCATAGTGAGACACACATGCACATCCCATACAGAGACATACACATCTCATTCTGAGACACACACACACATCCCATACAGAGACACACACACTCCATAGTGAGCACACACATACACAGCCCATACAGACACACACACACACACATGCCATAGTGAGACACACACACATATACACATCCCATACAAGACACACACATCCCATAGTAAGAGACACACACGCACACCCTATAGTGAGACAGAGAGATACACATTCCATGCAGAGCCACACATCCATACACATGGCATAGTGATACACACACATACACACACATCCCATAGTGACATACACACACACACACACATCCCATAGTGAGATACACACATATATACATCTCATAGAAAGGCATACAAACACATTTAACCATCCATAAGTGTATGTTTGTTATTAATTTGCAATGCATTTTCTACCCCTCTGGCAGTGAAATGGTTAATGCAATGTACTCTTTTTTTTTTTCCCTCACTGGGCTTCAAGGGTTAATATCAGATCTGTGAGTGAGGGTATTTCAAAAGTTCACAGCTATGGCCATAGTGAGAGACACACACAGCCACACACACACATACATACATACACATGCCATAGTGAGACAGACACACACACTACACATCCACACCCCACAGTGAGACAGACTCATGCTGTAGTGAGACACACATATCCCATAGTGAGATACATACATTCCATACTGAGACACACATACAGATCTCATAGTGAAACACACACATACACATTCAATACTTAGATACACATACAGATCTCATAGTGAAACACACATAACACACATAAGATCTCATAGTGAGACACACACATACAGATGTCATAGTGAGACACACACACACACATACAGATCTCATAGTGAGACATGCACACACATACAGATCTTAGAGTGAGACATACACACATTCCATACTGAGACACAAATACAGATCTCATAGTGAGACACACACACACACACATTTCATACTGAGACACACATACAGATCTCATAGTGAGACACACACATATTCCATACTGAGACACACACATTTCATACTGAGACACACATGCAGATGACATAGTGAGAGACACACACACATATTCCATACTGAGACACACACACATTCCATACTGAGACACACTGTCACGGTGCCTGTGATCCCTTTCTGTCACTCTCGCTTGTGGTGTTCTCCTATTGGCTGAAGAGGTTTGGCCCGCCCCATTGACACCTGTCACTTGCCCTTTCGTGGTGTTCCTGAGCCAGTGTTGCTGTTGCTGTCTTCAGTTGATCCTGATTCCTGTGTACCGAATTGGCCTGTCCTGACTATGCTCCTGTATTCCTGTTCCGTGATTCGACCCAGCCTGGCTGACATTCCTGCTTGTGACTGATCTGGCTTGTCTGAGAACCACCTCCGTGTACCGACCCGGCCTGGCTGATGTTCCTGCTTGTGATTGTTCTGGCTTGTCTGAGAACCACCTCCATGTACCAATCCGGCCCAGCTGACTTCCTTCTCCGTGACCTGACCCGGCTTGTTCCAGTGACCTGCGTGCACAGCTTCCTGCTATACTGTTGCCGTTGCGACATTCTGACTTCCGCTAAGGCAGAGTACCGGACTGCTTGTCTCTTGCCACAGTACTTCCTTTGTGTTATGCCTCCTGTGCTGAGTCTCGTTACCGAGTGCAGACCTGTGCTTCCGTGCTGAGCCTTCCTGATACTTGCAGAGCATTTCTCATTATCGCTAAGCTTGAGTTCTACGAGCTGCTTAACCTGTTCAGTGCTGGCATACCTCTTGTGAGCCTTTACGCTTATTGCTGAGCCTATTCCTGTATTAACTGATACTTCTGCCGAGCTGGCCGCGTTGTACGCTTGATTTGGACGGCAGCTCAGTCCTCCACCTAGCAGAGTAGTCGGTATCGCTAACCGCGTCCGGTAGTGGCGCTATTGGCTCTAGCAGATTGTCTCCGGTATACGCCCGTGGGGGCTATTGGCTCACCTCTCGTGCAGCACAGAGTGGTCTCCGGTGTACGTCCGCGGGGCTATTGGCCATCTCTAATGTTACAGCAGTCTCAGTATTACGCCCGTGGTGGCTATTGGCTTAAGCTCCTGCAGGTTTCACCTGTATATGCCCTTGGGGGCTAAAGGCTCAAATCACTGTATTGCTGGTTTCTGTTATTACGCCCGTGGGGGCTATTGGCTGGCTCTTGCATTATATCAGTCTCTGTAGTTACGCCCGTGGGGGCTACCGACTCAAGCACTAGTATACATTGTTGTCTTCTTTGCTACGACCATGGGGGCTATGCACCACTATAATCTAAGGCAGTACTGACTGTGCATTCTGCCTCCTGTGCACTACCATCAACAGCTTTATCCACCTTGGGCATGCCAAACTCCACAATTGAGACTGACTTTGTTGTATTAACCCTTGAGTAGCCTGGCTACTGTGTACCTATCCGTGATATGCTATCGTTACAACCATGTTCTTCTTTTCAATTGTAATAGCAACTCTGATTTTGTTCGCTATTCCTATTGTCGCCTGTAGAGGGCGTTCCTTTATATTTCTGTTTATTTAATAAAACTGTGTTTTATTTTACCGGCTGGTCTGAGTGTCTTGAAAACTGTAACACACACATACAGATCTCATAGTGAGACACACACATATTCCATACTGAGACACACATACAGATCTCATAGTGAGACACACACATACATATTCCATACGTAGATACACATACAGATCTCATTGGGAAATACACACACACATAACACACATATAGATCTCATAGTGAGACACACAAACACATTGCATACTGAGACACACATGCAGATGTCATATTGAGACACACACACACACACATACAGATCTCATAGTGAGACACACACATACACATTCCATACTTTGATACACATACAGATCTCATAGTGAAACACACACACACACATAACACACATACAGTATCACGGTGCCCGTGATTCTGCCTGAGCGACATTCTTACTTCCGGGTTTGCTTTGGCTGCTTCTTATTGGCTCTGGGTTTTCAACCCCTCCCAGGGCTTGCCTTTATATACTTCCTCCTGTCGCTATACCGGTGCCCTTTCGTGGTGTTCCTGACTAGACGTTTGTTGCTGTGTTCCTGTTCCATGCATGATCTGGTTTTGTCTGACCTTGCTCCTGTCTTCACTGCCCGAATTGTTTATGACCCGGCTTGCCTGACTACCGATCCCATGACCGATTCTGCTACTACCGCTCACTGTGTACTGAACCCGGCTTGGCTGACTACCGCTCTCTGTGTATTGATCCAGGCTTTGGCTGACTACCACTCTCTGTGTACCAATTCTGGCTTTGGTTGACTACCTCTCTCTGTGTACCAATTCTGGCTTTGGCTGACTACCGCACTCTGTGTACCGTTCCAGGCTTTGGCTGACTACCGCTCTCTGTGTACCGACCCAGGCGTCGGCTTCTCTCCTAGCGTCAGCTTACCGCTAGTGCATCTGTTGCCCCGGTCTCGTGTCTGATAGCCATTGCTTTACGGTTGCCTGTTGCACTACTATACAGCCTGTGTCTCTCTGCTGCCTCCATTTGCACTACTATACAGCCTGTGCCTTAGCGGTCACTAGTGGTTGCACTACCTGTCAGTCTGCACCTATCCGTTGCCTCCGGTTGCGATACCATACAGCCTGTGCCTCACTGCTGCCTCCTTATGCACTACTATACAGCCTGTGCCTTAGTGGTCACTAGTGGTTGTACTACCTGTCAGCCTGTGCCTATCCGTTGCCTCCGGTTGTGCTACTATAAGATCGGTGCCTCTCCGGTTGCACATCCGGGAGCTCACCCTTCCTGATCAATTATGGGTTTCAACCGTGCTTGCTCCCGGACACCTTTCAAGCACAGCAGATTCCAGCTCTGGATGAGCATATTAGGCAACTCCATTCCACATGGGCACAGATCCAAAAGTCCCTTCGTGATTCTTTCCTACGAGTCCAGCGGCATGCCAACAACAGACGATTGCCGGCTCCTGTATTTCAGGTGGGGGACCGTGTCTGGTTGTCCTCCAGAATCTTAGGTTGCAAGTCCCTTGTTACAAATTTGCTCCTCGGTTTGTGGATCCGTTCCAGGTACTCTGTCGAGTCAATCCTGTCTCCTATGCATTGGAATTACCTGCCTCCATGAAGATACATAATGTGTTCCATGTGTCACTTCTTAAACCGCTGGTGTGTAATCGCTATACCACCACTTCTGCAGTCCCAGGTCCAGTGCGCATTCAGGACCATGATGAATATGAAGTGCAGAGTATTTTGGATTCACGTAGATTCCGTGGACATATCCAATACTTGGTACACTGGAAGGTTTATGGGCCAGAGGAACACTCATGGGTGAACCACTCTGACATCCATGCTCCACTTTTGTTGTGCAAATTCCATGCTAAGTTTCCTGCCAAGCCTAGACCTCCTTAAGGCAGGAGGGAGGGTCTTTGAGAGGGGGGTACTATCACTGTGCCCGTGATTCTGCCTGAGCGACATTCTTACTTCCGGGTTTGCTTTGGCTGCTTCTTATTGGCTCTGGGTTTTCAACCCCTCCCAGGGCTTCCTTTATATACACCCTCCTGTCACTATACCGGTGCCCTTTCATGGTGTTCCTGACCAGACGTTTGTTGCTGTGTTCCTGTTCCATGTATGATCCGTTTCGTGTGACCTTGCTCCTGTCTTCACTGCCCGAATTGTTTATGACCCAGCTTGTCTGGCTACGATCCCGTGACAAATTCTGCTACTACCGCTCACTGTTTACCGAACCCGGCTTGGCTGACTACCTCTCTCTGTGTACCGATTCTGGCTTTGACTGACTATCGCTCTCTGTGTACCATTCCAGGCTTTGGCTGACTACCGCCCTCTGTGTATAGATCCAGGCGTTGGCTACTCGCCTAGCGTCAGCTTACCGCTAGTGCATCTGTTGCCCCGGTCTCGTGTCTGATAGCCATTGCTTTACGGTTGCCTGTTGCGCTACTATACAGCCTGTGCCTCTCTGCTGCCTCCGTTTGCACTACTATACAGCCTGTGCCTTAGCGGTCACTAGTGGTTGCACTACCTGTCAGTCTGCACCTATCCATTGACTCCGGTTGCGCTACCATACAGCCTGTGCCTCACTGTTGCCTCCGTTTGCACTACTTTACAGCCTGTGCCTTAGCGGTCCCTAGTGGTTGTACTACCTGTCAGCCTGTGCCTATCCGTTGCCTCCAGTTGCACTACTATAAGATCGGTGCCTCTCCGGTTGCACTACTATACAGCCTGTGCCTCAGCGGTCACTTGTGGTTGCACGACCTGTCCGTCTGCACCTATCAGTTGCCTCCGGTTGCGTTGCTGTACTGCTGCACTTACTATTGCTTCCGGGTGCGTTATACTCAGTCTGCCTTACTATTACCTCCGGTTGCGCTCCGTGCAGACTGTGCCTATTTTGGTTGCCTCCGGGCATCTCCTCCATGTATTGATTTGTACCATCACGTGGGCTGCCTTTACCTGGTTACAGGCAAGGCCGGTAGAGCCTATTCTCTCCCTGTTCTATTGGGGTGTCTGCCCTGCAGTACTTGCCTCTCCTAGGACTTCTCCTGACCAGTACTGCTGAGGTTTTGTTCCAGTTCCTGTTCGAGTCATTATTCTGCATTTCTGTATTTTGTCATATCTACTGCTATAGTACCCTGACCTGTGTCAGATTCAGAAGTGTTATCCTCTGTTTGGGTCTGGACCTGTGAAGGGCATTTCTGTTCTTTATTATTTGTTTAACAAAGCTTCATTATTTTTACCTTAACCAAATTGTCTGAGCGTTCATTTAAAACCGTGACATACAGATCTCATAGTGAGACAAACACACATTCCATACTGAGACACACATACAGATGTCATAGTGAGATACACACACACATACAGATCTCATAGTGAGACACACACATACACATTCCATACTTAGATACACATACAGATCTCATAGTGAAACACACACACATAACACACATACAGATTTCATAGTGAGACACACACACATTCCATACTGAGGCACACATACAGATGTCATACTGAGACACACACACATACAGATCTCATAGTGAGATGCGCACACATACAGATCTCATAGTGAGACATACACATATATTCCATACTGAGACACAAATACAGATCTCATAGTGAGACACACACACATATTCCATACTGAGACACACATACAGCTCTCATAGTGAGACACACACATATTCCATACTGAGACACACACAAACACATTCCACACTGAAACACATATACAGATCTCATAGTGAGACACACACACACACATATTCCGAACTGAGACACACATACAGATCTCATAGTGAGACACACATATTCCATACTAAGACACATACAGATCTCATAGTGACACACACATACACGTCATACTTAGACACACATACATAACCCATAGTGACACACACATACACATTCCATGCTGAGACTTACACAGTGTCCCCATAGTGTGAGACATACATACAGCAACAGTGGTCTTGAGTCCTATGTGATGGCACACAGAGCAGGTCAGGGTATTTCTCCCAGCAGCAAAATCACATCTTCCTGTATAGTGGAGGAGGTTGGGTGGTTGCTAAGCAACCAGCAGACATGGCTCTGTGCAGGTAGGAAAGTGTGTAGGTAGGGGAATCAAGTGAAGTAAGAGTTATTTGGCTGTTATTTTGTTAGAGGAGATCACACTGTGTGGTATAAACCTGTAGTCATTAGTAGGAGTGCAGCAGTGTGTCAGTAAGGAAGCAGGGACACAGTTACAGCCTTAACCCTTTGATTGCCAGAAAGGAATCCTATGCACTGGGTTGCAATGTGTGGGATACCTTTATGGCACTGTATGTTTGATGCTGTGTGTGTGTGTGTTTGATGCTGTGTGTGTTTGATGCTATGTTTGGCGCTGTGTGTTTGGTGTGTGTGTGTTTGGTGCTGTGTGTGTTTGGTGTGTGTGTGTGTTTGATGCTGTGTGTGTTTGGTGGTGTGTGTGTGTGTTTGGTGCTGTGTAAGTGGAGCATGTGTGTATTAGGGTGGTGTAGGAGCAAGTGGAAGCAATTTTGTTTTTTTCCTAAGTTGGATAGTGGTGGGCAGGTTGGAGAGTGGGGGCGGGCCAACTCCCTGCATGATCTTCACAGGAGTAGCAGTACTGCAAATCCTGTGAAAATTACGCCCCCATTGAATTACCCAATGTGAGCAGTAACTCCTCCTTACTGCCACCCCTGGGTGTGTGTGAGTCTCCTGATGAGACATAAATTATGCAATGAGCCTTTCTCTTTTATATATATAGATATTCCCACTTAGATAACAATGTTCTTAAGATCTTATATAGTATGATGTAGCTGCAATTTAATATATATGTGCCCTACATAACAGCTATATAATTGGCCAATCCAGTATCACTAATAGAGATCTAAAAAGGTTAACTATGATACAATTCATAAAAACTCTTGTTGTCGGGAGTCAGAGATGCACCTGTCAGTGGTGCCCTTCACAAAAACCAACATCTAAAGAGTTAAGACCAGCGGCCAGACAGGTAGGATGAAAAAACAGCAAGTGTCTACCAGATGTAATTCCATCTTCCAATGAATATAATTTTAGAGGATATCTTCTATTGTTAAACCACATTCCATCACCATCTCCGAGGCTAAATTTAGAATAATAAATGACATTAGAACTTTAGCACTATTCTCATAGAAAAGTACAATTAATTCATTATATGTTCTTTCAATATTAGAGACATGTAATCCATGAGATTATAAACTGTTTGAGAATCATATAGAGCATGACATTTACTAGTCTCAATTCACCAATACAAAGAGAGCTAAGACTATAAAGGTGAAAAGAGGCTAAACAGTTAAGCATTCTTAACCCTTCTGTTCCTCATAGTGCCAAAGGGAGCTCTAATTGGTACGGATAGCTGGAAAAGCTGAAGAGTCAAAAAACATAAAAAACCTATATAAATACAATAAAAACATTCTAGGCTTTCCATAAATCATACTGTCTAGTTCTTAGGGAAAATATCCAATATATTTCCTTTGTTGAAAGTTTTTTTTTTTTTTTTTTTATCAAACTTACCTCTTCTGATACCCAGAATCACACATTCCATGCCTTGGACACTTCAGTGAGTAATATTACAATTACCAGATTTAAAATGATCAGCTGTATTAAATCTAAAACCATCAATGCAAATATCGCTCATTTATGCTCTGTCTCAGGCTTCTCTTTGTTTTACCTACATATTGTATTTGCCAATTTGTACATGTTATACGATAAATAATCAATTGAGTGGCACAATTAGTGTAGGCTTCCATTTTGAAAACATCATGGGTAACACTGGACATAAAAGTATTGGCAGGTCTTACCAGTTTACAACAGCCACATCATGTACTACCACATCTAAATGCACCAACATAGATAATCAGGCAACACCACTTTGTCTCTTCTTTCCATCTCACATAAAAAGACTTGGTGAAACCATGTCAGGTATCGTGGGCACTTTGCATGAAACAAATCTAAAACCACTCAGTATAGTCTTCTGCAAATTCTCATCTCCATTAAAGCAGAACTATCATCTTCATAACATTTCCCCCAATACATTACTAATATAGAAATAGGCAAAGGCATACTTGTATTATACTGAATAAGACCGCACTATTGAAGTAATCCAACTTCTTTTTCAGCCACCGGGGGACAAAAGAGCAGACATCTTAGAGGAAAGGAACCTCTGTGTCTGCGCTGCCTGTCCCGTGCACTGTCCAGATTGGTGGTGATGTTCATTGGTTACCTTTTAGGCTGCTTGTTTTTGTGTATTGGAACTATATGGCTGTATCCTGATCCCTTCCTGTTCTGTCTCTCCACAGGTAACTCTTCTATCACTAATTATTTACAACACATGGTTTTGCTCTTGATGTGCAATTGGCTCTGGTTGGGCCCAGTTGGCTAGTATCACATGAGTCTGCCTCTATAAAAATCCACTTCTCAAGCAGGGCATCTGCCTGCAGGGCATTTTAAGTCAGGGTTATTAAGTCAGCAGTAGAGTTTTTCCTGAGTTTGCCTGAGCTTGGACTGAGGATACACCTGACTACATCTGACACAGGAAGATTTAAATTTTCAACAGCACTAGAGGCTTGAAAGCCTATCGGAAGATAAAGAACTAACTCTGGAGTTTTGGGATCACTGTTTCTAAGCACTTAATTTCATCTGCTAGGGATTTCAGCTGATCTGTAACCCCAAGCACAGGACAAAGTGGGAAGAATCAATTTACCATTCATCCACTCCATGAATTTAACCCTTTCATGGACATTTCATCAGTGTAGTCTTCACCTTTTAATCAAATCTGGCTGCAACTAAATCTACGGATCATCTGGTCTGGTCTGGAAGGAAAAACTGTACTACATTTCATCTAGACAGCTGAAGCTATCTGCCTGCAAGTCACTGATCACTCACATCACCAATCTCTCACCCATTGGAACTTATATTGTCATTAAACAATGTATCTATTAATTTTCTTGTTATTGTTTCTGCCATGCCAACTGTGCAAAATATCAATAGCATTCAGCCCTCCCACCTGCTCATCAATCTCTATATCTCCATCCCTCTTACACTCTCCAATGATTTGTTCTCATGAGCTGCTCTGTTACCTCAGCTCTTTATATCCATCCACCAAGAGACAGCCCACACCTTCTCACACATGCAAACCCTCCTCTCACCTGCTTTTCCTGACTGCAACTCTTCTCATGGCTGCAGGTGACATGTCTCCTAACCCTGGTCCCACCTACATTCTGTCCTAGATTGCGGCCTACCAGTACATCTTGTGGGGCAGACCCTAGCAATCAACTAGCTGTTCCCTGCCTCCCCCATCCGTTCCACCCTTCTCCTGTGCATTATGGAATGCTCGCTCTCTACTAAACAAACTCCACGCTACCCACGACCTATTTCTCTCTAACTCTCTCTATCTAATCTCTATTCCTCTCTAACTAACTGAAACCTGACTCATCTGCCGAAGCTGCTCTCTTCTATGGTGGCTTAACTTTCTCTCACACTCCTCATCCTGATGGCAAGGGTGGGGGTGTGGGACTTCTTCTCTCTCAGCTCTGCCACTCCAGGCCCCTGTCCCTTCCTCCATCAGTCTCCTTCACCTCTTGTGAAGTGCACACAGTCCAGCTCTTCTCCCCTGTCCCTCTCCTGGTAGCCATAATTTACAAGACACAAAGCAACCCATTCTCCTTTCTCTCCGAATTTGAAACTTGGCTCTCTGTGTTTCTGTCCTCAGACACTCCCACATTACTCCTTGGTGACTTCAACCTACACGCTGATGATGCATCCTCATCTAGTGCTTCTCGATTTCTGTCTCTGACCTTGTCCTTTGGCCTTCAACAGTGGACTGCTGCCAGCACTCACAGGGAAGGTCACTGGCTAGATCTAGTTCTCACCAGAAACTGTTCAGTCTCTGACTTCAAAATCTCCCCATTTCCACTCTCTGTTCATCATCTTATCTCCTTCACACCATCTCACACACCTTCCCCTGACCTCCTTAAATTGCCCTTCCTAACCAGGAACCTACACTCAGTCAAACTACCAGACCTGGCTGACTTCTTCAAAAATAAGGTACAGTCCATCCAACAAACCATACCCTCTACATCTGCTCCTCCTATGCCCCTGATTCCTAGTCCGCCCGGAGCAACCCTCAGCTCATTCTCCCCTACAGCAGAGGAGGGGTATCTCTTTTCCTATCCTCCTCTCCACCCACTACCTGCCCCTCGGATCCCATGCCCTCTCACCTAGTTAAGGCTCTTGCAACTACTCTTGCTCCAACCCTTACTAATATCTTTAACGCCTCTCTTTCTACCGGAACTTTTCCATCCACATTCAAACATGCAATAGGCAGACCGATACTCAAAAAACCCTCACTCGACCCCACCTGTCTTTCAAATTACCTTCCAGTTTCACTCCTCCCCTTTACATCTAAGATCTTGGAATGCCTTGTATTCTCTCATTTAATCTCTTTTCTCAGTTCAAACTCTCTTCTTGACTCTTTACAGTCAGGTTTCCGTTCCAACTTTTCCACTGAGACAGCCCTAACAAAAATTACTAATGACCTATACACAGCAAGGGACAAAGTAAAATTCAGTATACTAATCCTACTAGATCTATCTGCTGTTTTGACACTGTTGATCATAAACTCCTACTCGACACACACTGCACACCCTTGGCATCCGTGACACACCTCTAGAATGGATTTCCTCCTACCTCTCTAAACGTACTTTCAGTGTTTCCTTTGCTAATGCTTTCTCATCTCCCCACAACCTCTCAGTAGGTGTTCCTCAGGGATCAGTCCTGGGACCACTTCTCCATTTCCTCTATACTCTCTCACTTGGTGACTTCATCTCATCTCTTGGATTTAATTACCATCTGTATGCAGATGACACGCTAATCTCTCTCTGTTTCCCTGACCTCACTCCAGCTATGCACTCAATGTCTCTCAGACATTTAATCATGGATGGCACACCGCTACCTAAAACCTAATATGGCCAAGACAGAGATGGTGGTGTTCCCTGTCACAACTAACCTTGGTTTCAGCGGCCGTTCTAGCCACACAGATGACGCAGGAAGATGGCAGTGGTTGGACGCATCAGAGCAAGATGCGTCATCTGCAGGTGCGAGGCTTCAGAGTGTAGCAGGCCTCTGTTTTATGCCATGCTTCCTGTAGTCTCCGCCTACCTACTTCCTTCTTCTGAGCCTGCTCCTCCTAACTACTTCCTGAGGAGGGTTTTAAAGGGTTGTCTGACTCCTGACTCAGTTGCCCTTGCGTTGTTGTACAAAGCAGTTCTGTGTCCTTGAGCTCTGTGTATGACCTGGCTTGTCTGACCATACAATCTGGTGCTGACCTGTGGCTCTGTCTGACTATTCTCCTGTCTTATCCTTATAGTGGATACCCAATCTGTTGCAGACCTGTGGCTCTGGCTGACTACCTGAACTGTGTATGGCCTGGCTTGTCTAACTACCCTCTCTGGTGCGGACCTGTGGCTCTGTCTGACAATTCTCTTGTTATTCCCCTGTAGCTAGCAGACACCCAATTTGATGAGGACCTGGGGGTCTAGTATTCTAGCTATTTACTGACTGCAGGCCTGGGTCAAGCTTCCGCTTTCCCCATACTGACTGCAGGCGAGAGTCAGGTATCCTATGCTACATTGCTGACTGCAGGCATGAGTCCTGTAGCTCCTCACTACGTCGGATCAAGATCCTGTGTCCCAGTTCCTGCTCCTGGTTCCAGCAGAGACTACCAGTGGCTGAGGCCTAGTCTCCAACAGTGTGGCCAGTCTGGGCAGCCTACTATTTCTGATAGCAGTGCTTGCTGGCTTAGGACTCTCTGCTTGTTCTTGCTATATTGCTATTGTGTACTACCTTACTTATACGTGAATATATTGCATTTTACTATACTGTACTGACTCCTGAATATCTCTGGGGAACCGTGACATTCCCTCCTAAAACCCGTCCACCAACCCCCTTCTCCATCACAATAGAAAACAGTGCTATACACTCAGTATCCAAAGCATGTTGTCTTGGGGTCATACTTGATTCTAAATTAACCTTCTCCCTCCATATCCAAGCTATCACTAAAACATGTCGCTTCTTCCTAAAAATTATTGCAAAAATACGCCCTTTCCTCTGCATGTCAACGGCAAAAACACTATCTCAGGCACTCATTTTCTCTAGACTTGACTACTGCAACATTCTACTCTCTGGTCTTCCTGCTTCTCATCTCTCTCCCCTTCAATCTGTTATCAATTCAGCCGCAAGAATCACCACATTTGCTTCCAGATACCTTCTCTCTCATCTCTTCCAGAAATCCCTCAATTGGCTACCTATAATATATATATTCTATCTTTCATGTTTTAATAAATCAGCTCTCACTCAAACTAATGCTCTATTTAACATCCATTTAGGCTATCCCCTCTGAAGAAATCTGTCATAAAGGTCTGTAGTCTGAGCCTCAAAGACCTCATCAGTGGAGCAGTTACGATGCAATCCCGTGAACTGCTCCACTGGGATGCTACGTATGGTATGTCTAGGATGGCAACTTTCAGCTCCCAAAAGGCTAATCTCTGCTGTTGGCTTAAGTAAATACTCTTATAATTTTGACTTGTTGTTTTGTTGACTGAAAGACTAAGATAAAAAAAAGGAAATGGTATTTGAATTTTCAAAGGTTAAAGTCAGAATCAGAATAGGTAGATATATGAAGGGTCAAATTTTGCCCCCACTGAAGTCCCTTGTCTTTGGAAATATAATTTCTTCCTGTTTGATGGGAGTTAGAATATACTCTACCAATGTAGAAATAAAATCATTCAAAGCTTCAGAATATTAATTATATATGGTTAAATGGTACTGTATGGCTTGTAATCCCAAATGATGGGGTATTGAAGAATATAGTGATTTCATATCACAACTAAACCATACATAACCACTGGACCATTCAATATCCTTAAGACATTATATAACATGTGGTAAATCTTTAATCAATTAAAAAGCAATGGTTGTAAACATGAGTCCACCCATTCTCCCAAAACTTCATTTAGTGAACATATTCCTTATACTATAGTTTACCTTTTTGATTAAAATTTTTATGATTTTTTGGGAGGTGATGGAAGATGGGTATAACAGGAGTTTCAACAACAATAACATCAGCTTCCTTTTGTTTTAAAACACAAGCCATTCCCTTACTGACAAGTAACTTAAAAATATCAGCATATTCTCGAACTGGATTACTAGTGAGCTTTATATATGAATCTGTATCATATATGAATCAGTCTCATAGCCCCAGTATAGTAGTAAGAATTATCTAAAACTAACACTGATCCTCCTTTGTCCACTTTCTTTATTATCAATTGTTTATTTTGTACTAATTGATGTAAGGCTTCTTTATGTTCTTTTACCTTATATTGTGTGTTTTTTTTCTTTATATTTTTGTTTACTTTAATAAGATCTTGAACAACTAAACATTGAAAGTTTTCAAAGACTTTCTCTCAACGTAACTGGATAAAAGGTGGATTGCCTAGATAGATTAGTTTGCAATCACAACATTTTTCCTTCTGATGGATCAAAATTACTCTCTTGTTGGGTGTCAATCATGTCTGTCAGAGTACATTTATCTCTGAAAGAACAATGACTAGTGTCCATTTTATGTTGTTGTGGAAAATTATTCAAAAGATCTAAATGATCCAAATTATCTTGTTATTTAGTATCAATTTTTTTATTTAACTTTCTAACAAATTTATTAACAACAATTATGATCCCAGATAAGGCAAAATGAGTTAAGGCAAACTAAAGGTCACTCTCTAAAACTTTTTTCTCCATATCAGATAAATCATAACCAGAAATATTAACCACAGTGGTTATTTCCTAGATTTTATTTTCGATTTGGGATGTTTTGTATGTCTCTGATGAACGTTTTCGTCTTCCCCTTCGAATACTTTTCTTTTTTGTCGTCCCCACCTGGATGAGGTTCTTCTAGGTGGTGGTAACGTTGCTGTGCCTCTTTTCTCCACTGTATCTGTGAATACTTTTACTATTTTTGATTCTTGACCCATGGACAAAAAAAGAAGAAGAAGTAGAAGGAGATAGGGAGGTAGAAGCTACCGTTAATTTCAATATTTGTGATGGATTTTCTGATGTGTCTAAATCTAATGTTTCCAGTTCTATGCTGGAAAAGCAAACTCTTTTTTTGTAACTGGTTGCCTCTGTAAGATGGATCCGTATCCTAAATTTCTTCTTTTACCTGAGTAATTTCCTTTCCAATTACAAACATTTCCAGGTTCATAATCCTTTTTGTCATGCAAACTTTTTTTTGCTTTAGATACATTACGGATCTTTCCAATTTTTCTAGGATTGTACTTAAGTTATCATCTAATTTCTTAAACTCTGGATCTTCTTTATAGATCATCACCTTCAATTGATTGTCCTTGATGTCTCCTCAGAGCTGCTTTAGCAAATCTTTTTTATATTGAATAATAAGGTCCATTAGAGTATTAGAATATAATGTTAATGCAGTATTCCATTTCTCTAGAAAATTATGATTATCTTTAACCCCTTAAGGATCCATGAAGGTCCTGACATATCATGGGTTGGCGAGCCATAAGGATCCATGTCATTCCAGGACCATCATAGATTTCAGGGCTCCCCGTGCGGCTGCAGGCCGTTTGGGGAGCCATGAAACGGGATCACAAAAAAGGTCCTTAAGTGCTGTCCGCATGCACGCGCGGCCAGTCCTTAAGGGGTTAACAAAGGTAGGTATCTTAAATTCGAAGTCCTCTTGGAATTCTCTGTACTTTGATGTATTGCTGGAGTGTTTTGATTTCCCACTAGATGCATGTTTCCTTTTACATGAGCTTTTCCAGGTATTGAAACAGATCTGTTATAGATAGTATCTCATCACTTGTCTCATCTATAGGATCTTTAAGGTGAAATAGTTTATTCACATTAGAAAGACTTAGTGCATCATCTTCAATGGCAAGTCCCATACACTGAATACCTCCAGACGAATGCTTTGCTTTTGTTACACGTTAAGTACATTTTTACTTTTTATTGTTATACAATAAAGATGAATTGTTTTTAAATAGTATGCATTTTCTTAAAGGGAATTAATATGTATAGTGCCCTCTGCAGATAAGCACAAGGAAGTTCAGGCTGAGATAAATATGAATTGCCTTGACTGGAAAGCTGCAGGTGAGCACAACTAATGACAAACAAGGATTGTCTAGACCTGGTATTCATATTAAGGTACAAAGTAGTAGAAGTCACTGTATCCAAAACATTCACTACAGTGCTGAATTCACTGTCACCTTCAATATAAAGAAATTATTATACAACAGTAAATTACTATCTTGTTCTAGTGAATAACTTACTTTAGAAAGCAACATGTTGACATCGATTTTACCAAAGCCTCTATAAAGGTTCACTGCTCTCGTATTTCAGTTTACAATTATTTCTTATTGCTCTCTAAGTAGAAAAGTGTTTAGTTTCAAATGAGCGATTGCTCATTAGCCATTTATCAAACATTTTTAAAACTCAGCTTGCAGAATAACCATTACAATTACCCTAACGGTGATCTCATTTTCAATGTGATAAACGATGATCAAGCTACTCGTTATTTGATCTGGTAGAGATTTAACAGATTAACCCTTTGAGAGTCAGGGGTATCCAACACATTGCTTTGCAATGGATAGGACACCCCTGGCACTCAAATGGTTAAAAAATGTTGTACCTTTAATGTATTCTACAGTCCTTCCCTGCAAAAAATATGTTGAAGCTTAAATTACATAGAAAGCATAAAGGCATATGTATACAAAAAACGAATGGCCCATGTTGCTAAAAGCAAACTGTTACACTGGTGTAAACTGACTGCACCCTAGGTGACAAGATAATAAATTCATAAATTCCCATGCACTTGAATATACCTTTTTAACCCCTTGAATGCCAGGGAGGTCTCCAATGCATTGTTTCACAGTAGTTTTCTCCAGCAGTTTATAGGCAGACACAGTGTTCCTTTTCAGTGGTGGAAGTTTGAGCCTTTGCCATTCAGCTAGTGTTATAACCATCATCTCTCTCACTCACAACTTCATCTGTATCAGAAGAAAAGGAGGATGCTGGAGGGATATATTTGAGATTTGCATCACCGTCATGATCAGGTCATCCTCAGCATCGCCCACCACTTCTTGGCCACTACCTTATATTCCTCTAAGCTTTTAGAGTTGTCAAACAATTTCTTTTTACTTTTACTTTCACAATGTAAAAGGGGGAGGTGTTTGGTGCTTGTTTTTCTCACTGTCAGATGCAGCAGTTGGTTCAGCTGCTACACCTTCCTCTATTATGTCATCGCCATCATCAACACTAGAATGCGACTCGTTGTCATCTTCAGTGTTGTTCTTACATGGTTTTCTTTATAGTACTGGTACTGGTGGCAGTGGTGGTGTTGGACCTTTTGATGGAACTTCGACAAACTGCATCCTCCCTGGGAGGAGAGGGATCGTCATAATTTATTGCACACGCTGTAGCAACCATTGCTGCAGTTTTTGAACTACTACTTTACTCCCACATCCCTGCACTGCTCCTCCTCCCCCCCCCCCACTGTGGTTTGCTGGATCACTGAATTACGTTGCGTGTTTTTACTCTAAAGTACACAGCAGAACTGATGGAGTGTGATGTCTTGCCTTGGCCCTCAAAAAAAAATTCCACAGTTTAGTATGCCATCTATTAAGTTTGCCTCAGTCACCCAACTCAGGCTAATATTTGTATGTATTTATTTCCTACACTTGTCCACCCTTATCACGGTCTAAAAAAAAATTATAACTAAAAACCAAAATCAACAACTTCTTTCCCCAGACTTCCCCAGCACACCAGCACAGAGATAATAAACGGTAAGATCAGCAAGGAAATTGAATCGCATCTGCCTGTGTTTTTCAATTCAAATCAGTCAGACAGAATGTTGGGGTATTTGAGGTCAGACTCCTTTGCCCCTTCTCACACCCCTAGACATTTTGAAAACAGATATAATAATAACAGAAAGATCAGCAAGCAAATTGGTCCACAGCTGCCTGTGTCTTGCTAGTCAGTCACATTGAATTTTGGGGTATTTGGAGTCAACCTCCTTCCTCCTTTCTTCTCCCCTAGAGTGCCCCCAGACTCCCTTATTACAAAGAACAAATGTCCTACCTAAACTAAGCTTCAATTCCCTATTATTATGTTATTCTGTTTTCTCATAGTCTGTCATTGTTGCTTTCTTTGTTTATACAGAAGAAAAGAGCGTGTTTAAGCTGTCAGACATTTCCTTATCCTCTCTAATTAATTCGATTGTATCAGTTTTAAGAAGGCCAATATCAGCCTTATTATTTGTGCTATTTATATACTTGAAGGATTGTGTCGAATTTTGCTTGCTCTCTTTAGCAATCATTTTTCCAATTTTAGCTATCCGAATTGTTTGTTTGCAGATTGTATTACATTCTTTATATTTTTAAAGGCTGCATCTGACCCTTCTGACTTAAATAGTGTCAAAGAGTCTGCTCTGGAAGGGATAGTAAATGGTTAACATCTTCTGAGGAGCCATTTGGGCTGTAACATTCTCTCTTAAATCTGTATGTGTAAAAGAGACAATAGCATCTTTGCTTGAATTGGGGAGGGGAATATTTCAGTGATTTTATGGTGTCTTATAGTTGGATTCTAGTCTGGCTGTCTAAGGATTTGCTCACTATTCGATTTAAAAATCTAGTGAAAGGATTAAAGTTGACCTGTTGGCATAATTTATTAGTTACATCCCTGCCATATCAGTATTGACATAACACAAACCTGGTCTGTCACCATATATGCAGTTTTTAATCTCCTATTCTAATGATCAAGCAACTCATCCTATCAGAGAAGGATGGTCACGTCTTTCTGATAAGGAAATTTGGTAGTACAAAAGACAGTGATTTTGGATGAGGAAGTCTTTGTTCTGACTTCCATGAAGTGATCAACTAGACCAGAGGCAGAGAATCCTGAGAAAACCACTCCTTAATTATCTGATAATTATAACTTTCTTTACTATTAGCTCTGTATAGCCCTAAGAATTATATATATTTCCTCTATATTGGAGGAAAAATTATTTTATTATAATAAACTTGACAAATCTATATAAGGAAAATTATTATAATAAGCTGTATTAGATTTAGCTTATTCTGAGGAGCTAAGCAAAATTAATTACCACATTTATCCAGATAATTGTGCAATAGTTTGATAGCAGTTTACATCAAAATAGTGTTATGTATTAGTCTTAAATCTAATTAGTAACACCTATAGAACCTATTTGGTGTTTCTGAAAAGGTCATTGGGCTTACATTTGATCTGGTGAATCTTATTATTAAACCATAGCTTGCTATCAAGAAAGTTTTTCGAATTGTTTCTATCTTGGTGTGTATTTCAGAGGATTCTTTGTTTACATGTATTTGTGGGTCTAAATTTTGTTTTGTTGAGAAAGTTCTTTGGGACATTCTCTCATAGAACAAAAGAAGCTGCCATCTTGGGTGGGGCTACAGTATTACCCATAATCTCTGATTAACCCTTGTAGTTCTGTATGGTGTAACAAACAGGATATTGCCATTGCCATTTTTATAGTATATGTTGCAAGAAGTGTATTAGTTTTAGCTTTGCTTTCTAGACCTATATTATTGGATTAGTGTATTATTGGTATAATCTATTATTGGCAACAAGATATATGCAATTTTATATCTCATCCAGATGGTATGCAAACAGTAGATAAATAGTTAAATTCTATTTATCGAATCTGGGACATTTTATATTCCAGATACGTTCTAAATTTAAATTTTTTTTTGTGGTACAAGGAAATTGTTCTGAGACCTGTGTTTTCAAGTAGATCCAACTCACATAACAAAATCCCTGATACCTGAATTAGCATAATTTATACAGGTTTTTGGGGCAGGTATTCATATACACTGCAGCCAACTGTGTTATCATTAATAAGGAACAATTAACCCTTTCTATGCTGCTCTGTTCAAATATTGCTACAAAATACCTCTTGATACACCTATGTAAGGTTTAATAATGTTTATGCTGGTTAATGTAATTTTGTGGTATTGGTTATTAATTTTCTGTATGTCAGTTCCTTTAGATATATTTTGGCATATGACCAAGTCATATCAGAATATATACCTTTGAGTCATTTGGTGTTCATTTATATTCATCTCATTCTGATTATATATATATATATATATATATATATATATAGATAGATATAGATATATATAGTATATTTTACTGAAATCAATTATATGTATTTTTGCACAAATATGCGTAATTGATTATATTAATGAATTCTGTACTGTGGAGTTGTTTGTCAATACCTAGTTTGTATAAAGATCTCAAATTAATTTAACTACCCATGTTTATCTATTTATGTGATGATATACAACAATAATTGGATCTTCTGTTAACCCTTTCCTGTATATCCTTGACAATATTTTAAAAGCCTGATCATTATTGATCATTTACCTGCAAACCTATTAAGCTACATTGGTCTTAATTTGCTCCTATTTATTCCCCAAAAGTATATATTGACGCATATACTTATTAAAGAACATTCTGAACAAATTCTACCTTTCTTGTGCATTTTTATATTTGAAAACTATAATGCATATAAAATCTTGTATGGAAGTGCATGATAAAATAAACATCATAAAGGGAATTACTAATTAATATGACTTTTTATATCACATGGGAAGTCCTGACTCCTGAATGACATTTGAAATATGGAATAATTCAAGGAAAGAGGTCCTCTTTAAAAATATGCTGTCTTTACTTAAGAGATTAGCAAAAAAGCTAGTTTTTTCCACCAAACATTCCATTATATTAAAGATTTTAATTTCATTTTCATAATTTCAAATGGCCATTCGTGTTTTTCTGTGCATACATTATTATGAAGTCAACAGACATATAAAATGAATAACCTGAAGAGAGATAATTTTTTCCTTAGTTTACGCAAACTTTGTAAAAACATAAATCCATAAAAAAAATACAAAAAAAATTCTGTCTTTGAGTTAACACAACTATGAATGAGCCTAAAATTAAAGAGTTTGAATTTATTGATTATATTGGTATAAACAAAATGGTGATATTTGTACAAATTTTACATTTAACAAAATGATTTGCTCACCTCTACTCAAGATTTGTATATCTACATACTGTCTTTCAACTCTGATACATTGCAAACACTGAAAAGAAGTTAGCTTCTACATCAATGTGGCACAAACATTCCTCATTTGGGTACAAACAATTTGCAGCTAAATGTCGGATACTGGGTATCACGATGCCCGTGCTATGCTGGCGACATTCTGTCAGTCTTGTTTTCTGCTGATGCTTATTGGCTGAAGTGACTTTGTCCTTCCCAGTATTTGTCCTTAAATACTGGGCCTTGTCACTTCTCTGGTGCCCTTTCGTGGTGTTTCCGTTACCAACTCTTGTTCCAGTTCTCGTGTGATTCCTGTGTACCGACCCGGACTGCCTGACTACTCTGCTGTATCCATTCCTGCCTGTGTACCGACCCGGACTGCCTGACTACTCTGCTGTATCCGTTCCTGCCTGTGTACCGACCCGAACTGCCTGACTACTCTGCTGTATTCGTTCCTGCTCTGTGTACCGACCTGGCCCGGCTGACTTTCCTGCTCTATATACCGACACGGCCTGGCTGACGTTCCTGCTCTGTGTACCGACTCGGATTGGCTGACGTTCCTGCCTGTGTACTGGCCCGTTAGGGCTACATTTCCTGTGTATCTCTACTGCCTGCGGTCCCATTCTGGTCCTTGGTTTGGGGTTCTCCTCTGGGCTTCTGTCTCCGGACAGTACCATTGTGCCTCAGTGCCACTCCTGCAGTCTAGTCTCGGTTCAGTCTGTGTCGCAAGGGCGACATTCCGGTGTCTATTCCCATCTGTGCACCACGGTACGCTTGACCCTCCTTCCTGCCAGTACGCTGAGGTTGGTCTTACATTGGGCGCCTCAGGCTGTGCTTACGATCGGGCAGTCAACATTGGTCTTAGCGTTCATTAACCCCTTTAGGGAAGGTGCCATTATTCACCGGCTTTCTACCGTGCAGTCTCCTTTGGGTGCCCTCCCGGGCATACTGTCTCAGTCGTCCATTACTGCTACGGCAGTCAGTAAGCTTATCCAGTCTCTGCAGAGTGAGAGTCTTAAGGGCCTCGCACTATTAGGGCCTGTCAGCATTCCTGGCCTAATAGTAACCCGTTCATTGCTGCCTCGGTTGAGTTTTACACGAACTTTGCCTGACCTGTGTCAGTATATTGTAAATTCTGTATTGTACATATACTGGACCCGTGTGGGTATATATATATATATATTGCTGTAACCTGTCCTTTGTCAATACTATATTGTGTATATATATATATACTACTGGACCCGTGAGGGTTATCATTTCTGAGTCTGTTCAATAAAACTGTGTTTTATCTCACTAAATGTGTCTGGGGGGGGGTATGAAAAGCATTACAAATGGATGTTTAAAGGGGATCTATCACCCCTATACAAGTTTGTCTTAATATGTAGGTTATATAGCGACTATGTGTAATATTGTATCAATTGCTGTTTTAAATCACTATTTGGCCAAAATCTAAGGAATAATTATTGCCCTGCACCCTACTTCCGGACAGACTGTGGTTACCTGCTCTGTAACCACAGTCTGTCACTCTGCTCCCCTCCCTCTATCCAGCCTCCTACGATGACAGAGGCTTTCTGCCTGTAAGCTAGAGCGATCTCATTGGCTAGAGACCACTCCAGCTTACAGGCAGAAAGCCTCCATCATTGGAGGAGGATGGATAGAGGGAGGTGAGCAGAGGAAGAGTGACAGACCGTGGTATACAGCAGGTAACCGCAGTTTTTCCAGAAGTAGGGTGCAGGGCAGCATTTATTCCTTAGATTTTGGCCAAATAGTGATTTAAAAACAGAAACTGATACAATATTACACCTAGTTGCTTTAAAACCTACTTATTAAGACAAACTTGTATAGGGGTGATAGATCCCCTTTTAGAATTCTCTCCAAAATCTGCAATAACCACATAACATATTTGTAAGGTATTAAAGCCACAGTTTTAAACTTTTGCTATTTGTAAAAGTTTGCTAATGAGAATTTTTTTTATATACACATCTTTCACTTGACATCCTATATACTTTTTAAGCATTAGAATTTAACCCTTCGGGTGCCAGAAGGGTGTCACAATGCACTGAATACCCTTCTGCCACTCAAAAAGTAAAACGCTGCCTTCACTGTTGTCACAATTTAGGAAATTCATTATACATACATTGTGACAATTCTTATTTGGACCACTCCCATTTCGACTCCGCTTTTCAGTAAAGTCAACCAACAGGTGGCAGTACTCAGAAAATATTGCTAAACATTTATATTTCTATGTTGCTTTTGAACAATATTACAGGCAATTTTCTTTATTTGGTGGTTTTATACAATTTACAATCTTTTTATTTTGGACAGAAGAAATAAGGAGCAATTCTGAACCAAACCAACTACCCTATAGGGGACAAACAAACATTTTCATTGGTTTCAATGGGGTTTATGGCACAGTTGCACTGCTTTAGAATTACACCTCTTTATCTTCCTAAATAAAACTGCTAGGACAGTGATTCACTGCTCTGGTCTCTAGGACACACTGACATCGGGTTTTAAGGATATCCATGATTAAGCACATGTGGAGCAATCACAATGGCCACTGGTTATCACACACCTGTTAACAAGCAGGGGTATACTGAAAACCTGCACTGCCTTATTCCTTATTCTCAAAAGAAATGAGGAACAATTCTGGACCAAACCAACTGCACCAGATAAAGGACAAAAAAAACATTCCTATTGATTTAAATGGGGCATTCAATTCTTGAATATTAGAAAAGATCTCCAGCTAAATGAGAACAATGCATTGGAGACCTCTTCTGCATTCAAAGGGTTAAAATAACTATTTAGATCAATAGGACATTTGGTCGTGAGCCTGATTTGTTCCCGGGGGTGTGGCTAGTCGGCAGGGCATTACTATGAATTTTTAGGTTATTTCATGACCGATTGACAGCTCTTTGTATAACTGAAAAAATAATTTAGAACAAGACCAAATTCTTATATTTACAATGACTAATATATTAACAAATATAGTTAAGATTAAACAAACAATGTGAGCTTTATTGCTGTGGAGCAATGTGACACACTTATACACACACCATACAGTGTGATCTCCTAAACACAGGGACACCAGGATGATACACTTCTATACACACCACACAGTCTGATCTCCTAAACACAGGGACACCAGGGTGATACACTTATATACACATCACACAGTCTGATCTCCTAAACACAGGGACACCAGGGTGATACATTTATACACACACACCACACAGTGTGATCCCCTAAACACAGGGACACCAGGATGATACACTTCTACACACACCACACAGTCTGATCTCCTAAACACAGGGACACCAGGGTGATACACTTATATACACACACCACACAGTCTGATCTCCTAAACACAGGGACACCAGGGTGATACACTTCTATACACACCACACAGTATGATCTCCTAAACACAGGGACACCAGGGTGATACACTTATATACACACACCACACAGTCTGATCTCCTAAACACAGGGACACCAGGGTGATACACTTATATACACACACCACACAGTGTGATCTCCTAAACACAGGGACACCAGGATGATACACTTCTATACACACCACACAGTCTGATCTCCTAAACACAGGGACACCAGGGTGATACACTTATATACACACACCACACAGTCTGATCTCCTAAACACAGGGACACCAGGGTGATACACTTATATACACACACCACACAGTCTGATCTCCTAAACACAGGGACACCAGGGTGATACACTTCTATACACACCACACAGTGTGATCTCCTAAACACAGGGACACCAGGGTGATACACTTATATACACACACCACACAGTGTGATCTCCTAAACACAGGGACACCAGGGTGATACACTTATATACACACACCACACAGTCTGATCTCCTAAACACAGGGACACCAGGGTGATACACTTATATACACACACCACACAGTCTGATCTCCTAAAAAGAGGAGCACCAGGGTGTGATAGAGGGATATGGGTCACAAAGGGGGCTGTCCCTCATAAAGAGTTGAGAGGTATAGCTTTCCCTTTTCCTTGTTGTGCACAAAAGCGTCTATGCAGAATAAGAGCAAGAGCTGCTTTATTTAGCATTTGTGACTCGCTCAAGTATGAAACTTCATCTAAATGTAACAAGTGGTGAGATAAAAGACAAACTAGTAATAGACTCTCTAGATCCAAATGTTTATCATAATTTATGTATTCAATTATGTAAAAAAAATCTCTTCAACTGGTAAAGTCTCATGGGATATATTTGTAGTGACTTGTTTTGTACTAGAGCATTTTACCCCTTAATAGGACAAAGACAGGCATAGTCAGTTTGTGGACTTACTAATTTTGTGGACTACAACTCACATCACCCCAACAACTGGTGGCCCAATAACGGAATATCCCTGATCTAGGCCTTTATATCCTCTCATGTCACTGTACTGTAGTTCAGAGTGCTTATCCCATGAAAGATGGGTGGGAAATGTTTGCCTCTTCAGCTGTTGCAGACTACAACTCCCACCAACCCCCACCAGCTGGTTGTGGATGATGTGAGTTGCAGTCTCCAACAGATGGAGAGTCAATGCTTGACTACCTCCACCATATTACAGGCAACAACCTTTCATCTATAAGAACAACATTCTGTATAAATACAAATAACAACTGACTTTATTTATTTGATAGATGGATATTTTTGCATAGTGAAGACTGTTCAATGTTTATGAAAGCACAGTGTTATTCAAGTTGTTTTTTTTCTGAATTTGGGTTTGTTTTTCTATTATCAAATATTTTTCTCTTAAAGGCATAGTAATGTTTCAAAATAAAAGCAGTTACAATTACTCTTCATAGTATTTGGGCCATGAAGAATGTTATTTCAATACTGTCAGAGTTGTAGTCCAAGAGTAACTGAATGATAAAGTATCCCCCTCCCGCCCCTTTTACCTAGTGCAAGCCGTCTCCCCTCAGATGTGGAATCTGGTCACTTGACCGGACAGCTCGCAGCAAGGGACAATCTTCTTACTGTGAGAACAATGAAAACCCTACCCCCTTGACAGGTTTTTCCTTATGATTAGTGATGAGCGAGCACCCCAATGCTCGGGTGTTCGGGTGCTCTGACCGAGCACCCCCTGAGGCTCGAGTGCTCGGCCGAGCACCCGAGCCCCATTGAAGTCAATGGGAGGACTCGAGCATTACACCAGGCACCCCCTGCTCTGATGAGGGGAGGGTGCCTGGTCCATAGGAAAATGGCAGAAAAGGATGGAAACACCACAGAAATGGTTCAGGGACAGCATAGGGAGGATGTCTGGATGCATCTTGGACTCCAACATCGCTGCTGGGAACGATCTTTCGCCCGTAGTACGCCATTTTTACAGACTGACCGTAAAACACACAAAAAGGAAAATAAAAACGACTTTAGGCGAAAAATTGTTACCAAACAGTATTTGCTGTATATTTACTTGTATATCATCTGCAAATTCTCCCAAAAATTTCCTCGATTTTTCTGAACTGAGGCCATGATTAAGAGGGAAACGTGCGCAGAGGCAAATTCTCCCAAAAATTTCCTTGATTTTCAGAACTGAGGCCATGATTAAGAGGGAAACGTGCACAGAGGCAAATTCTCCCAAAAATTTCCTTGATTTTCAGAACTGAGGCCATGATTAAGAGGGAAACGTGCGCAGAGGCAAATTCTCCCAAAAATTTCCTTGATTTTCAGAACTGAGGCCATGATTAAGAGGGAAACGTGCGCAGAGGCAAATTCTCCCAAAAATTTCCTTGATTTTATTGAACTGAGGCCATGATTAAGAGGGAAACGTGCGCTGAGCTGACCATCTAAAACATTATGGGTAAGGGTCTGCTGCAGAGCTGACCATCCTAAACATTATATGCGAAGGCCCGCTAGTGAGCTGACGCTATAAAACATTATATGAGAGGGCCCGCTAGAGAGCTGACCCAATAAAACATTATATGAGAAGGCCCGCTGGTGAGCTGACCTATATAAAAATTGTCAAACAGGGCCCGCTGGTGAGCTGGCCCTATATAAAAATTATATCACAGGGCACGCTGGTGAGCTGGCCCTATATAAAAATTATAGCACAGGGCCCGCTGGTGAGCTGGCCCTATATAAAAATTATATCCCAGGGCATATGGAAGAGGAGGAGGAGGATGAGAAGATTAAGAGTCAACCATATACCCGTTTTTTGGGTGGAAGGGGTGAATGGGAATACAGAGTATTCCCATCATTGTAAATAACATATATAAAGTGAGTTTATGTTCCCCCGGGGCTTTCCTCCAGTGGAGTGGAGAAGTCAGGGGAAATCAAGGCCTTGTTCATTTTTATAAGTGTCAACCTATCAGCATTGTCGGTGGAAAGGCGGATACGCTTATCTGTTATGATGCCACCAGCAGCACTAAATACCCGCTCAGACAGAACGCTGGCGGCAGGGCAGGCCAGCACCTCCAAGGCGTAGAGAGCCAGTTCATACCACGTGTCCAGCTTGGACACCCAGTAGTTGTAAGGCACAGAGGGATCATTGAGGACGCTGACACGGTCTGCTACGTACTCCTTCACCATCTTCCAAAACTTTTCCCTCCTTGTGACACTAGGCTGCGCATCAGGGTGAGGGTGCTGGTGGGGTGTCATGAAGGTGTCCCACGCCTTGGAGAGTGTTGCCCTGCCTTTCTCGGAACTGCTGTGTGCTCCCCTTTTCTCCCCTTCTCTGTTGGCCAAGGTAGCACGTACTCTGCCGCCAGCGTTGTCAGATGGAAAATTTTGGAGCAATTTTTCAACAAGAACCTTCTGGTATTGCACCATTTTGCTTGTCCTCTCCACCGGAGGAATGAGAGATGAGAAATTCTCTTTGTAGCGGGGGTCCAGAAGGGTGAACACCCAGTAATCCGTGTTGTTTAAAATGCGTATAACGCGTGGGTCACGGGAAAGGCAGCCTAACATAAAGTCAGCCATGTGTGCCAGAGTACCAACAGTCAAGATTTCGCTGTCCTCACCAGGAGGATGACTCTCAATATCCTCATCCTCTTCCTCCTCTTCTGCCCACCCACGCTGAAGAGATGGAACTAAAGTTCCATGGCTACCCTCTGTAGCGGAGGCAACCGTGTCTTCCTCCTCCTCCTCCTCCTCCTCCGCCTCCTCCAATTGTCGCTGAGAAGACGAAGTGAGGGTGCTCTGGCTATCACCTTGTGTAAGCTCTTCCTCCCCCATTTCCACCTCTTCCACATGCAAAGCGTCGGTTTTAATTGTGAGCAGCGAGCGTTTCAGTAGACACAGAAGTGGGATGGTTACACTGATAATAGCGTTATCGCCGCTCACCATCTGTGTCGATTCCTCAAAATTGCGTAAAACCTCGCAGAGGTCTGACATCCATTCCCACTCCTCACTTCTGATTACAGGAAGTTGAACGGAGAGGCGACGACCGTGTAACAGCTGGTACTCCACTACTGCCCTCTGCTGCTCACAAAGCCGGGCCAACATGTGGAAGGTGGAGTTCCAGCGCGTGCTCACGTCACACAGCAGCCGGTGAGCTGGCAATTGTAAGCGCTGCTGCAGCTTCAACAGGCCGGCTGAAGCTGTAGATGACTTACGGAAATGTGCACACACGCGGCGCACCTTGGTCAAGAGATCATGCACATTGGGGTAGGTTTTTAGAAATCGCTGCACCACTAAATTAAATACATGCGCTAGGCATGGTACGTGTGTGAGCTTGCCGAGCTCCAAAGCCGCCACCAAGTTACGCCCATTATCACACACAACCATGCCTGGTTGCAGGTTGAGTGGCGAGAGCCACTGCTCGGTCTGGTGACTAATCCCCTGCAACAGCTCTGAGGCCGTGTGCTGTTTGTCCCCAAGGCAGATCAGCTTCAGCACGGCCTGTTGACGCTTCCCCACTGCAGTGCTACACTGCTTCCAGCTACTGGCTGATGGGGGAGTGGCGCTGCGTGTAGAGAATTCGGAGGTGGAAACGGAGGAGGAGGAGCCAATAACGTAGGTGCTGGCGGAAACCCTGATGGAGGTAGGGCCCGCAATCCTTGGCGTGGGTAGCACCCGTGCCATCCCAGGGTCCGAGTCGCTCCCAGCCTCCACGACATTCACCCAGTGTGCCGTCAGGGAAATGTAGCGTCCCTGGCCACAAGTCCATGTGTCAGTCGTTAAGTGGACCTTCCCAGTAACTGCGTTGGTCAGGGCACGGGTGATGTTACGGGACACATGGTGGTGTAATGCGGGGATGGCACACCGGGAAAAGTAGTGGCGGCTGGGGACTGCGTACCGAGGGACAGCTGCTGCCATCAGGCTGCGGAAGGACTCAGTCTCCACAAGCCTAAATGGCAGCATTTCGATGGCCAGTAATTTGGAAAGGTGTGAGGTTAGTGCTATGGCCTGTGGGTGGGTGGCTGGGTACTTTCTCTTGCGCTCAAATGCCTGGGGTAACGACATTTGGACGCTGTGCTGGGACAGGGAAGTGGATGTGGTCGCTGATGGTGCTTCAGATGGTACAGGTGCAGGGCGGGAGGTATGCGGGCCTGCGCCTTCGACAGGCGATTGGCCGGCACCGAAAACAGGGGAAGAGGAGGCAGTGGTGTGGCCTGCAGACACAGATGGGCGATCCAGGCGTTCCTCCCACTTACTACGGTGCTTGGATGCCATGTGTCGGATCATGCTGGTGGTGGTGAGGTTTCTAGTGTTCATGCCTCGGCTCATTCTGGTGTGGCACAGGTTGCAAACTACAATTCTTTTGTCGTCCGCACTTTCCTTAAAAAAACGCCATACCGCGGAACACCTACCCTTTGGCAAGGTAGATTTACGCAAGGGGGTGCTCCGTGGAACATTTGCGGGCCGGTTTGGTGCGGTCCGCCTTCTTTCTGTAGCCACACCACTGCCTCTTCCAGCCTGTTGCGGTGCTGCAGATGGCTCACCCTCAGGACTGCTGTCATCGCTCGGCTCTACACCTTCCCAGGTGGGGTCAGTCACCTCATCGTCCACCAAGTCCTCCTCCACTTCCTCACTCTGATCATCCTCCTCAAGTCTTGATCCCACCACATACTCAGTCATTGACAACTGTATAACATTCTCCTCAACAAGGTCTTGAGACGGAAATAGTGGTTGATTTAATGGCAACTGTGTCTCATCATCATCATCATCATCCACTACTTCCTTTGACCTTAAATGCCGTTCACATCTGTCATCTTCTTGTGATTGGGTAGCCTCTAGAGGTTGTGAATCAGGGCACAAGATGTCATGTTCCTCTGCAAGCGTGCTTGGAGAGAGGGTCAAATGAAGGATTGGTGATGAGACGAGCTCCTCACTATATCCCAGTGTGGGATCACTTCTTTGACCAGACCGTGTATGGTGGGAGGAAGGATGATCAGAGTGAGGATTATGTTGACCAGACTCTTGGCTACTGAGAGTGGACTTGGTGGAAGACAGGGTGGTGCTTAACCGACTGGAAGCAGTATCAGCTGTCATCCAACCGACCACCTGTTCGCAGTGGTCGGACCTCGAGAGTGATGTCCTGCGACGCCCTGTAAAATTAGACATGAAGCTAGGTATGGTGGATGTCTTTCTTTCTTGTGCTCTGGCACCAGGCACAGTTTCTCCGCGTCCTGACCCGCGCCCTGAACTATCAGGATCACGTCCACTTCCCCGTCCCTTTTTACCCGCCTTCTTCATCTTACACGGAATATGTGACTTTAATATTTGAGTTTGAAAACTTAACAGTATTTCTTCCTATTCTGCAACTGTGCAGAGTACACAGAATAGGCTGCTAAACTGCGGTGACACACACTGAATGGAATATGTGACTTTAATATTTGAGTTTGAAAACTTAACAGTATTTCTTACTATTCTGCAACTGTGCAGAGTACACAGAATAGGCTGCTAAACGGCGGTGACACACACTGAATGGAATATGTGACTTTAATATTTGAGTTTGAAAACTTAACAGTATTTCTTACTATTCTGCAACTGTGCAGAGTACACAGAATAGGCTGCTAAACGGCGGTGACACACACTGAATGGAATATGTGACTTTAATATTTGAATTTGAAAACTTAACAGTATTTCTTCCTAGTCTGCAACTGTGCAGAGTACACAGAATAGGCTGCTAAACGGCGGTGACACACACTGAATGGAATATGTGACTTTAATATTTGAGTTTGAAAACTTAACAGTATTTCTTACTATTCTGCAACTGTGCAGAGTACACAGAATAGGCTGCTAAACGGCGGTGACACACACTGAATGGAATATGTGACTTTAATATTTGAGTTTGAAAACTTAACAGTATTTCTTCCTAGTCTGCAACTGTGCTGAGTACACAGAATAGGCTGCTAAACGGCGGTGACACACACTGAATGGAATATGTGACTTTAATATTTGAGTTTGAAAACTTAACAGTATTTCTTCCTAGTCTGCAACTGTGCAGAGTACACAGAATAGGCTGCTAAACGGCGGTGACACACACTGAATGGAATATGTGACTTTAATATTTGAGTTTGAAAACTTAACAGTATTTCTTACTATTCTGCAACTGTGCAGAGTACACAGAATAGGCTGCTAAACGGCGGTGACACACACTGAATGGAATATGTGACTTTAATATTTGAGTTTGAAAACTTAACAGTATTTCTTCCTAGTCTGCAACTGTGCAGAGTACACAGAATAGGCTGCTAAACGGCGGTGACACACACTGAATGGAATATGTGACTTTAATATTTGAGTTTGAAAACTTAACAGTATTTCTTCCTAGTCTGCAACTGTGCAGAGTACACAGAATAGGCTGCTAAACGGCGGTGACACACACTGAATGGAATATGTGACTTTAATATTTGAGTTTGAAAACTTAACAGTATTTCTTCCTAGTCTGCAACTGTGCAGAGTACACAGAATAGGCTGCTAAACGGCGGTGACACACACTGAATGGAATATGTGACTTTAATATTTGAGTTTGAAAACTTAACAGTATTTCTTACTATTCTGCAACTGTGCAGAGTACACAGAATAGGCTGCTAAACGGCGGTGACACACACTGAATGGAATATGTGACTTTAATATTTGAGTTTGAAAACTTAACAGTATTTCTTCCTAGTCTGCAACTGTGCAGAGTGCACAGAATAGGCTGCTAAACGGCGGTGACACACACTGAATGGAATATGTGACTTTAATATTTGAGTTTGAAAACTTAACAGTATTTCTTCCTAGTCTGCAACTGTGCAGAGTACACAGAATAGGCTGCTAAACGGCGGTGACACACACTGAATGGAATATGTGACTTTAATATTTGAGTTTGAAAACTTAACAGTATTTCTTCCTAGTCTGCAACTGTGCAGAGTACACAGAATAGGCTGCTAAACGGCGGTGACACACACTGAATGGAATATGTGACTTTAATATTTGAGTTTGAAAACTTAACAGTATTTCTTACTATTCTGCAACTGTGCAGAGAACACAGAATAGGCTGCTAAACGGCGGTGACACACACTGAATGGAATATGTGACTTTAATATTTGAGTTTGAAAACTTAACAGTATTTCTTCCTAGTCTGCAACTGTGCAGAGTACACAGAATAGGCTGCTAAACGGCGGTGACACACACTGAATGGAATATGTGACTTTAATATTTGAGTTTGAAAACTTAACAGTATTTCTTCCTAGTCTGCAACTGTGCAGAGTACACAGAATAGGCTGCTAAACGGCGGTGACACACACTGAATGGAATATGTGACTTTAATATTTGAGTTTGAAAACTTAACAGTATTTCTTCCTATTCTGCAACTGTGCAGAGTACACAGAATAGGCTGCTAAACGGCGGTGACACACACTGAATGGAATATGTGACTTTAATATTTGAGTTTGAAAACTTAACAGTATTTCTTCCTAGTCTGCAACTGTGCAGAGTACACAGAATAGGCTGCTAAACGGCGGTGACACACACTGAATGGAATATGTGACTTTAATATTTGAGTTTGAAGACTTAACAGTATTTCTTCCTATTCTGCAACTCTGCACACTACACAGAATGTGCTGCTAAACTGCGGCGAAGCACACTGAATGGAATATGTGACTTTGATATTTTAGTTTGAAGACTTAACAGTATTTCTTCCTATTCTGCAACTCTGCACAGTACACAGAATGTGCTGCTAAACTGCGGCGAAGCACACTGAATGGAATATGTGACTTTGATATTTTAGTTTGAAGACTTAACAGTATTTCTTCCTATTCTGCAACTCTGCACAGTACACAGAATGTGCTGCTAAACTGCGGCGACGCACACTGAATGGAATATGTGACTTTGATATTTTAGTTTGAAGACTTAACAGAATGTGCTCTAATCTGCAACTTTGCACACTAAACAGAATGTGCTCTAATCTGCAACTTTGCACACTAAACAGAATGTGCTCTAATCTGCAACTTTGCACACTAAACAGAATGTGCTCTAATCTGCAACTGTGCACACTAAACAGAATGTGCTCTAATCTGCAACTTTTCACACTAAACAGAATATTTTTTTTTTTTTTTTTTTTTTTTTTTCCCCCCACACAAAATAACCTGCTGCCCCCACACACAGTAGTCCTAAAAAGGACTTTTGGTTCTTTTTTTTCACAATTTTGTTTTTTTTCCTCCCTACACTGCCTTTCCCTTCCTATCCTCAGCTCTCCCTGGCTAAGACTGAGCCGAACTCGATGGTCAGGTGCTATACAGCACCCGACCACGGGTTCTGGCCAGCCAATCAGTGTAATGCCAGCAGCCAACATGGCTGCTGGCATTACACCGATGTCAGAGCCTCCCTGCACGTTTATTGGCTGCGCAGCAGCCGCAAAACGTGCGGGGAGGAGACCCGAACATGGCGGGCGAGCACATGCGGTACTCGTACGAGTACCGCCATGTGCCGAGCAGAGCGATGTTCGAGCCGATCCGAGCATCGGCCGAGCATGCTCGCTCAACACTACTTATGATCATTGAAGTTTGTCCCTCTCTGCGATACATCTGGACAGTCTTGCTGCTCTGAAGTGAGCAGTGTTACATCAGTAAAAGGGGCGGGAGGGGGATACTTTATCATTCAATTACTGATGAACTACAACTCTGACAGTATTGAAATAACACTCTCCATGGCCCAAATACTATGAAGATTAATTGGAGCTGCTTTTATTTTGAAACATTACTATCCCTTTAATATCTGACATGTTGCTCCCTTTCCTTTTCTTTTTCTTCTTCTCCTACCTCTTTAACCCTTTGAGTGCTAGAGGGTTAACAATGTATTCTTTATTTCTGGCTTAAAATTGATTTTATATTGCATAATGCCATCTTTTGTAGTGTTTCTCAATGAACCAATGAATATTAGATATAAATATGTATATATAATTATTTGCAGAGATTTATTGCAATTTCCTTTACTCTTTCAGCTCAACAATGTCCAAATCTCGGGTTATTTCTTCATCATATTTGTTTATTCTCTTCGCTATTCTAATTTTCTTTTTTTTATACTTTGGTTTTGACAGTTGCATATACATATATGGGGCCTTGGAGGGATTATGGATGAAAGTGTGATAAAGACGAAATAAACTGTTCAGACCTATGATTTTCTATGAACTAATTTGTAGTAGCTGTTATTAGTCCAGTTTTAGTAATACAAAGATATGACTACTTTGGTATTTGTTGATCCATTTTTATTTGGTCTAACAGTTTATATTTAAGACAATGTTTGGAGATATCAACTTCCTTACTCAGGTCAAACATTACTGAATCTCAAAGTCTGTTCAATAAATCAGTCTGCTCAAAACAATGAAGAGTTCTCATACCTTTGTATGATTTTCTATGTGACCTATGCACTAAGATCACTCTCTCCAACTGAAAAAAGAGGTTCCACAGAATAACAAAAGCATTGGAAAGTTTATCACAAAAGAGATTTTATCTCACATTTATCACACCTTTATCTCACCTTAGTGCCTATCCTCCTAAGGTCTCAGCCAGGAAGCAAGTGGGTAGGGGAAGTGGGTAGGGGCAGTACTTTTAACACATCTCCTCCAAAATCATTATCATACTGGAGGAGAAAGCACTAAGAGGCGATAAAGAGTTGATAAAGTAGAGATGACATCTCCAGTGATATCTCTTCTCCTATTCCTATGTTAGCTTATGGAGCCAATGCACTAAGATTTCTCCAACTTTGGAGATATTAGTGAATAGGCTATAGAGAATAGCATAGGAGGTGGAAAAGTGATATCACAGGAGAAATCATCTCCACTTCATCACCTCTTTATCACATCGTAGTGCATAACCCCAAACCCACGGAGTATAACCATAGGTGTTTCTGTGTAGGTCATGATCCACGCAATTTAAACACAGGCCTGCCAATCTAAATGTCAGTATTTTATTCAAAGGCGAGCTATACTCTAGGAATGAGTGGCTCTTATTATGCCGATCAGACTTATTCATCTATGTAACTTCCATCACAAGTCAGGTGTAGCTATACTGTTTAATTTTGAGATTTTGATCTATCTTGTAGTGCACTGCTAGCAGATTCTTGTTACAGCCTGATAACACTTGTGCCCCTTACAATCCATCAATGTGAAAAGGTATGATCTAGGGACAGACTTTAACACAGATGACTATATGCAGAGAAGTTAAGATAAATTGATAAATATATCTGACAGCTGCATAAAGAACACGTACCTAGGTAAATTAATCTTTTAAAATATTAGTCAATTTTTCATATAGTAAAATTCCCATTTAATATTAAAACCTATGCACTTTAAAAATTAAGAGTTTTGTTTGCTTAATTCTCATCATATGAATATCAAACCCTGCCAAAAAAAGCAATTTCAAATATTGTACTAAATCGCTAGAAAATGCTATAGCCCCCTGCACTCCATCACAGTATGTTGGAAAACAGAAAATATCTATGGGGTTAATATTGCTGTTTTCTTCTGGTTATTTTAGGTCATTTAATTATACTTATACAATACCTGGAAAACACTTTCTTGTGTTACTTATAAATCACTTCTCAGCAGGACTTGGACTTTGGGTTATTTTTCTTTACTGGACAATTCAGCTATTAGCAAGCACTTGAATTCTAAGTTTCCTGAATTACCAATTTAGTGGAAACTTTTCTGATTGATTCAGCTTTAGATGAAGATGGATGTCTCACACTACACAGCAGGACTTTCATTTTGAGCAGACATCTCAATTTGGAGTCTCCTTGAAAGGAATCACTACTCCTCTCTTTCAGTCAGATATTACTAATCATTGAAGATGTAGCTCACATTTGATTCAATATAGTAACACAGTAACATAGTAGGTGAGCTGAAAGATTGCATCCATCAAGTTCAACCTTTATCATATTAACTTTGTTGATATTTTTCTAACAATGACTGCTGGCTCTGTGATACATGTGCAAGTTCTCATTATATCCCAGTGATTACTGCATATCTATTTTGTGACATAGCTATTAAATGAAACCTAGTGATCACAACATCATTTGAAGTGATGACCCATTTTGGCACTATGTGTGTTTATTACTGCCAGTAGTCAGTTTTTTTACAGTTAAATAAGGATGGTTTTAACTATTTGAAAATACTTTTTGGACATTTGTAATGGCATGGTCCCTGAAGTCTTCTCACTACATGGACCACACCATTAATATCATGGGCTTCATCTCCATTTTGCTGTAATGCATATTCTGCATTTTCATAAAGCTACACAAGTATCCACAGAAGACAGTAGTATACACCCTGACCTACCCCAAGCAAGCTGTGGTCTCTCTCACATTTGGAGGAGTCTCCTTAATCTTTTAATGCTAAGCTCTCTCTCTACAAGACACAAGAGGTGCATCAGAGGGTTAGAGGCCCCCTCCCTCCACCAGCATGATTGGTCAGGGAGAGCAGGTTTATTGGGGGTGACAACACTTGCTCCATTACACAAGACATTTGTAATGGGAAACTCAATGGCAAGGGTTTAACCAAAACATTCAATTATAAAAATAAAAAGACCAATATTACAAAACTAAAAGCAGTATTAAAGGATCACAGGGTTCAGTCCTGGGCCCAATGTTTTTTAATTTGATTATTAACAATCTAGAAGTGGGAGAAAATACATACAGGGCAGGATGTTTTTTCTCTGCAGAAGAATTTAGATAAACTGAGTAAATGGCCAGAAAAGTGGCAGATGATATAGATGTAGATAAATATAATTTCATGCATTTGGGATGTAGAAACAAACATGCTACATAAACACTACATGGTAAACAACTTGGGGAATCCTCATTAGAGAAAGATTTAGGAGTACTGATAGATGATAGACTTCACAGCAGTGTGCAGAGCCACTCAGCTGCTTCAACAGCAAATAGGGTACTATCCTGCATAAAAAGAGACACAGGATGCTAATATAATTTTACCTCTGTAAAAATCCTTGGTAAGGGCCTCATGTAGTACAGTCGTCCATTAAGGCTAGAGGAAAGGCGCTTTCAACTAAAACAAATCAGGGATTTTTAATAGTAAGGGTGGTAAAGCTATGTAATTCTTTGCCTTGGGATGTTGTGTTTGCAGATGCTGTAACTGCTTTAAACGAGCAATGGATACCTATCTAGCACAAAACAATATTGAGAATTATGACAGATGGCTTCAATGCAGATAGGTTATTGATTCAGGGAACTTTCTCACTGTCATTTGGAGTCAGGAAGGTATTTTTTACCCACTTGGGGCTTAACTGGAAATGACTTCAATAGTTTTTTTATGCGTTCCTCTGGATCAACAGGGCTGACTTGGCATGGACTGTACTTGATGGAAGCATGTATTTTTCAGCCTCATCAACTATGATATAATAATCCAATACCATTTAAATGCTGATTTTCAACGTGTTTATTACTTGTTTCAGGCTTTTTCTCAATACAAAAATAAAAATGAACATAACACGAAGCATGTATACGTAATGCACTTGGACTTCTGGACCTAAATATGCTTGTTACACCTATGACAAAGCCTACTGATATCCATCAACTAAACTGAGGGGTATCTCTGGCATTCAAATGGTTAAATACACTTCTGGTTTATTGTTAAGTAGCTAAGGGACAAATATATGAATACACCAATAAAATCAAAATATAAAAGAACTGAATTAAAGAAAAGAGACAAGAAAAAAGAAAAAGAAAAAACACACTGAGTATCCAGTGTCTCACATAATCAATCCTTTGTACAATATATAAAAATGTATCCTAAATGTAAATACCTACAGTATATAAAATAAAATATACAGTCTAATTCATACATGGATGAAAATCAGAGAATATAAGGTATCGTGGACATGGACGGCTGGGACCGACTTTAACCCTTTACTGTGCTGCACCTTTTTGTTTCTCTGCTGCTGGAAATGAAGTTGCTCAGCCGGTGTAGAAACTGGAATTCTTTATGGTAAAGGTTACTCCTTTATTATTTGTCTGGAGATCTCGGGATAGTGGTGCTTGTTATAAGCTTCCCCCATGTTTAGTCCTCATCTGACCCTTCACCAGTCCTTTCAGCGACTCACCCACCGAACAGAACTGCTACTATGAGTTATACTCATACAGAGTACTAAGATCTCCTAATAATAAATCCCCCCACCCCCATCTACATTCCTCTGGTTAGAAAATCTTAATGGCCCCTATGCATTCTGCCCTTGTAAACAATCAGTCCTGGATATCATGTCCATGGATGAAAATACTACAGTTGCTAGTAGGAATTAAAGACCCCCAAACACTACTCTATATGCATGGTAATCTTAACCCTTTAAAGGACAAGAGGGGTGTGCATACAGCAGATCTCTCACAGCCATTTGGGATTTCCCAGTTTTAGAAAGGTGTACAGAGGTTTCCCGTTCACTGCAATTCAGGCAGCTGCCATGGGAAAGTGCAGAATGTGTACTAGTGGGGGTCAGCTCCATAGAAATACAAATGCTCAGCTCCTAGCTAAGAGCAGCTGATCCACCAGTACTCCCAGAACACAGTCTTACTCCCAACAGAGCATATCCAAGCCTTTTCTTTTTCTTCTCAAACTAACAGGGATGTCCCCTGGGCTGCTAAGACAGGTATCAATGAAGTCTTTAAGGACCAGAGAGATGAGCAATGCATTGCTGCACACATCTGGTCTCTATAGAGCAGTTATCACACAGTGGTGGTGAACAATTTATGTTAGTCATTTGCCCTTGACAACATTTAAGATAACAAGCAATGTTCCATTATTTATTCATAAACACTTGTGAGTGCAACATTGTAACAAAACAAAGAGGATGATGGAGAAATGGAACATTTCTGAAGTAAACTAGCTGTACCTATTACGTACTTGCAATGTTGTTCATTGACATATGTCTCATATATGCTGCATTCTTTGTTGCAGCTTGTCAGCAGCAAAAGTACACGCTTTTGTATGTATGCACAGTCTTCCATTTTCTATATTTACGTGTTAGCATGGCAATACTTCTTACCAGTTCAAAGATTACCTCTCTGGGGCTCCTGGGTGTTTGTTAATCAGTTTCTCTGTGTACTGACCTTTAGTTACTGCCTGATATGATCATGTGCAGCCTGCCCTGACCTTCAGAACATTCATTAATAGACCCGTGCCTCCAACCCTAACATTCAGAACTGTCTAATGTTATGGACATGTGCAACCAGTTCAGATCCCTGACTTTGTCTACTAACTCCAACAATGTAAGACTCAAATCCCAGTTTTGTCTCTCCTCCTAAACCCTGCCCTGCAGGTCCATCTCTTGGACAGAACATATCCATGTTATACGTCATGCTTACTTTTATAACCTTGTGCCTTCAGGACTCCTGCTACTTATCAATATTTAGGTACACCATCCAGTTCCAGCTTCAGCTCAATCACTGACATGTTATTTGATCTTGTGATCAACATCTTTACCTTCAGCTAGTAGCCTCAATAAGTCTGTACTTACCACAGACACTGGTCCCTAGCTCCGATCTGAAGCTATGCACCCTGTTAGCCTAGCTACTAAGCTTATATCTGCTGCCCACTAGAACAGCATGTTCTTGGGAACCCATTGCAGTATAGTAGGGGACAAATAAAAAATCCCATTTATTTAAATGGAGCTTATAACCTATATAATACTAGGGGCCTCCAAAGCAATGCAAAGCAATGTATTAGAAATATTTCTAGCATCCATGAGGTTAAAATACCCATTTAAGTCAATACAGAATTTAAGGAATTTATATTTGTTCCCTGCAGTACCACTGCTGTGCTCCAGAACTGCTTTAGTTCTTATTACATCAGCCTCTGTATATTTTGGTTTCAGATAATGATTTCTTAATCATACACAATCTAACTCACCAAATCCCTTGAGAATAAAGTTTGCTTTTTGTAGAATGCTTATCTGCTGAGTGTACAATCATTTGTGCTTGTCTGCGCACTTTACATTTAATGATGAGGTCATTTATCTCAATATTGACTGAGTTGTCACTATATTTAGTTCAGAATATATGTTTTATTCCCCATGTGAATACAGAGTGATACAAAATTGTGTACTTGTTATAGCACTTAATTTCAGCCCAGTTTATGCTACATCTTCCAGGTCCCCATTGTGTTATTAAATTTAACTTTAGAATTGTTTGATAAATAATGCTGAACTTTGTGCCAAATAAATGTAACAACCAACCTATGTCCTCTAAATTGATTAGACAGTACAGTGCTGAACACCTCAGGTGCTAGTATCCAATAACTGAATAAGTGATGTGTGTTTGTGATGTTTACATGTGTTATAAGAAATGTTTATTAGCACTCCTAAATCTATCTCTAAAGAGGATTACACAAGTAGATTCCCGTTTAGTGTATAGTTGTATGTAAAAGGTTGGACATCCTTGGCCAGATTACACTTTGTTGATTTTCTAAAGGACAGTAGCTTAACACAGCCTCTGCAGCAAACAAACTTAACCCCTTAACGACCCTTGACGGTCATAGTACGTCATGGGTAGATCTGAGTTAACGATCCATGACGTACTATGACCTTCATGGAATTCTGGGCTCCCCCTATGGCTGCACGCCGTTTGGGGAGTCCGGAACCAGAAATTAAAAAAAAAAAAAAAAATGCTCCGTGGTCCTTAAGTGACCGTGACGCGCAGCGACGCCGGTCATTAAGAGATTAAACTTGACACATTTCTGCAAATTGTAATGTATAATTACTATGTATTTGCTGAATCTGACAGATTAAAAATACCATTTAAACAACTCTCTGACATCTGTCACTTCTCTATCCATGCACATATATAACCGCTTTAACTTATTTTTTAAATTTATGCAGTCACCTGTTGGGAAGTGCAGTATCAACGGCTTTTGCAAAATCCAAGTATATACATAACAACACCACCCTTGTTCAAGTTATTACTTAACCTTTCATACCCTTGTGTGTCAGTCAGGTAGCTGTGTAGCTAACAGGCTTGGATTCATTTAGGTAGCTATGTAACAGATCCAAGCAGCCACACATACACTGTCTGACAATGGAGCTGTATTCCAGTATCCAGTAGTCACAGAACCGCACAACACTATAAGACAGCCCAGCCTTGCTACACTGGTTGTCACAGAAATGCACAAACACTAAAACACCAGTCTTGTCCCACTGGTAGTCACAGAAACACACCTAGAATACCTATCAGCCCAGCCATGTTCCATTGGTAGTCACAAAACCACATATACTTTGCCCGGCTTTCCAGCCTTGTTCCATTATCCAAAGGTTGTGACAGAACCATATATACACTATCAGACATCCCAGCCTTGTTCCACAAGTAGTCACAGAAATACACATACTCAGCCTGATACTAAAGCCTTGCCACAATTGCACATTTTAAAATCTCACACTTGGAGCCATATTGCCCAGAAATGGCCTTGGTCACAAGGGCATTCCATCAGTTGATTTGTGCACTGTAATAAAATAAACAAATATAGCCATGGCATTTGATTAAAACATTTCGGTATTTTATCCACTACATATAAAGATCTGATAAGGTTGCAAAAGCTGTATGGATATATCATTCACTTTATATAGTTTCCACATTGTTATTATTAACAATTAGTACAGCAAGCCTTGGAATGAAAAGCAATGTGCTGGAGTTATATATAGCACCCAAGGGGTTAATTTATAAGAATGCACATATTGTCATTCTGTGTTAGTCAGTAATGTATTTAGGCCTAGGTGACAGATTGATAGGGGTAGCAGTCTGGCCAGTTTTGCCACTTGGTCCTTTATCTAGTTTTTGCAGCTCAGGGCTCATAGCATCCTTATAGCCAGCTCTTCCCATAGTGAATATACCAAATAGTCTTCCTTTATAACTCAGATTGTCCATTCTTTTAAGTCCTTGGATGCTAGTTATTTGTATTGGGAAAAACTATATTATATGTATAAACATATCCATGTATATTGTGACAGGTTGCATTCCCAGGTTTGTGGGGTTGCCTGTTTTAGAATCCTTTAGTTATTCACACACACCTCCAGAGTAAAGAAAATGCAGACACAGACTTCAGACTCAGCAAACATGTAGTTCCTGCATATTTTTGGATACCCCTCTGGCAATCAAAGGTTTAAGCTCCCAAACAGTGGAAAGTCAGCATCAAAACAAACAATATGAAAAATAAACCCTTGCTTCTCTAAGCACTAACTAAACAGTTATTCATACCTCCCAAGTGTCCCTCTTTAGGAGGGACAGTCCCTCTTTTAGACCTAAATCCCTCTGTCCCTCTTTCCCACCCTGATGTCCCTCTTTTTAGGAGATCAGCTCTAAATCAATACAACTCACATTATTGTTTGTTTAAACATCAGTATCTGTGTTTATAAATTAGTCTGTGTAAATAAAATACTTTGGTCTTGTTAGAAGTCATTTATTAGGTTACACAAGGAAGTGTCAGTGGGTCACGAAATAGCCTAAAAATTCTCAATAATGCCCCATCCACCAGCCACGCCCTCAGCAACACCCCCTAAAACACAAGTGTCCCTCTTTGTCAATTTGAAATGTTGGGAGGTATGGTTATTCATCTTAACTATAGTCAGGCAGCTTCTCATTGTATGGCCATAAACATAGAGTATCACAATTACAGCCACAAATTACCTCTTTTGTATAAACTGAACTTTATGAAAGCAGCCCAGCTCTCATGCTTCTGCTGGAACTAATGAAGGCTCTGAACAAGTTCAGCTCTGCAGTTTATAAAAGTTCTCCCATAAAGGCACAGGTGAGCTAATTAAACTTCTGAAAGATTTCTACACAGAGTGAACACTGGACTGGAATCCAGATACACACATTCCCATAGAGTCAGATGAAGCACAAGCCCTCCCTACTCTTCCTGATTCTCCACCCCAGGGACCCTAAAATACCAGCTGCAAGCAAATGTTCCACAGCTAAACATCTCCCTGGCACTATATATACTATATACTCATTCTACAGATAATAAGTTGTACAGAATCATGGTTTCTATGTACCGCCTACAATAATACCCTCAATTCTGTCACATTATAGCAATAGGCTATAATAGCAATCCCCAAAAAATTAATGTTTCTTTGTCTTTAAGGGAAGGGCTGTGGCCTATGGAAGGGATAAGATATTATGAGACTGCGGCAAAGTGTGTACAAGTGAGGGAGCAGGCACTTGGTTGGGCCTAGGGCAGCATAAAGCCTAAATACATCTCTGGCTTGAGGAATATGTTATCATACTAAACAGTGTAGGAATCGACACAGCAGATAATTGGTCTGTGATGTTCTTTGGCATCATTACCAGTGATGGAGTTTCATACGTGGTGTGGGGTATATTTGTATAAACTGTACACCAGGAAATATGACAGCAATATTAGCAAGCTCTGCTTGAAAGGGTTAGTAATATCCTTTATTAATAAAAAGCAATATTGTAGATATTCAAAATATAAATAAAATGAGGCCAGTCCGATCTCTCAAACCTTTATGACTTGAGACATATACGGTGATAAAGATACCCTGTCGATCCACTTTCACTGTCAGTTGTAAAGCTGACAGAAAGAGATTTGAGTCGTGCAACTCGAAATGGCTCTTCTGCAGAGCTGAAATACAGCAATCTAAAAAGATATACTTCACTGGAACAGTCTAGAAAGTGTGCCTGGTTTGCAGGCACACTTTGTAGGCCGTTCCAATTAAGTATTTCTTTTAGATAGTGGTGTTTCGGCTCTGCTGAAGAACAGCCTGCCGGTCTTGGGACCAGGATCTTCTTCTGTCAGCTAGAGGCTGAGGTCAGGGAAAGGGGAGGGAGGGGGAAGCTTTATCACCTTATATCTCTCAAACCATCAGACTGGCTTCATTTGATTTATTTTTTGAATATGTACAATATTACTTTTTATTAAAAGACATTATTAACCCTTTAAAATCCGTACTGCATTGATAAAAACATGCATTCATCACAGTTTACATATTCATATGTTCTCTGGCTGGGCCTTTACCTGCTCAGCCCATGACTTTCTGACTTTCAATCTGCCCTTTACTAAATGAACCCTAATAAAATACAAAGTGAAGGAAGACAATATAATTTTTTTTTTAAGTATATCCCAGTTTTGCGACCGTCAATAACATTTATTTTGTGAGCTTTCTGCTCATGTCACAGCTGAATGCAAATGCTACATTAGCTTATGGCAGATGTTCATGTGCAGGGCATCCTGGTTTAAACAGTATATATATATATTTTTTTTTTTTTTTTTTTTACAGAAAACACAGTAACACAAATTTAAGAAATAAAAGTATTAATCACTATTTATTTGAAGCATATACTGGATACATACACCCTTAACTTAGCTTATGGCAAACTGACCTGCACAAATAATATGCAATGCATTGCATACCCCTCTGGCACTCAAATGGTTAATACAGCTATTTTTTTTTTATTATTATTTTATTTATTTTTGTGTGTCACTCAAAAGAAAATGTTAATTTTAAAGAGTTAAAAACTATCTATATGCTGTGCTAGCCTTTTATCTGTAATTCAACCCTTTGAGTGCCAGAGGGGTATGCAAAGCATTGCAAAGCAATGCTTTGCCTACCGCTCTGGCACTCAAAGGGTTAAAAGGTTTTTAAGACATTAACATTTATTTGTTGGTGGCAAAGCGGTTCATGCTAATTAGTTTCTGTAGTTGGCCAGTACTGACACACACACACACAATACACACAATACACACATATACATTGCTTTCAAGGAATCCAGATATAATCCACACACTGGGGCCATTTCTAATAGAACAGTGAGTGATATGTTTGGTCTTGAACATAACTAATTAGCATACAATGCCAGGATTAAGAACAAAGTGTTACCAAAATATAAAGGTTAATTTTCTCCAAAAAATATTTATTTTGCAGAAAAATGTCAGATACAACACATAGGACAATGTTACTGATCTGTAAAACAACCACTTCTCTAAAGGTGACAAATCTAGTTTAACTCCCAAAGAATGCACCAAAACCTATTAACAGTTTGAATACTTGAGAGGTCTCTATCACATTGCAGAACAACGTGTTGTATACCTCTCTAGCACCCAAAGGATTAAAGTAATACTCTCACTTGAAAGGCCCATTTAATATGTTATTCTACCTCCCCATTGAGTCACAAAGAATAAAAAATAAATACTTTTATCATTTGTTACTATTGCTTCAATAGGAGCACTGCACACAACGATTTATCAAGGGCTTTATTGCACACTATTGCTACTTAGAAGCAAATTTATCAACAAGCAGAAAGTCATTAAAATACATGAACCAATCATCCTATTATATAAAAGGCCAGATGTATGTTTGTCAGATGCAGTTATGCACAGTAGAGACTGCCCGAACGGACAAAATGCACCATCTTCCCAGCTTCTCTCCCAGCCCTGTGTGCCCAGTATCTGCCCCGGTGTGTGAGGGAGCCCTGGCCCTGGTCGAGTGGTGTTTAGCTGAGCCGGAGGTGCAAGTAGCGGTCATAAACCCCCTGCTCTGGGTCAAGGCGCGCTCCCACATGCACACCCGAGATTGACGAGGTAGAGGCACACTCCCTCTCCTGGTACTGAGGTGGCAGCTGCAGGGACTGGTGGGTGCAGGGCTAACTTAACCCTATGAGTGCCAGAAGGGTACCAAACGCATTGCTCTGCAATGCGTTGCGTACCCCTCTGGAACTCAAAGGGGTACGCAAAGCATTGCTCTCTATGGTTCTCCCTATGGCTCTCAAAGAGTTAACCCATTCAATGCTATTCACTTTGGCCCGTGTACACAGGCTTTTACACTAGTATAGTTATAAATGGTCAGGTACTTTTTAATTTGTCAATGAGTGAGTGCAAATACATGACAATGGTCTACTCAAGGTTCATACACCCGGTTCTGACTAGCTTATCATTTTGAATTCAACTAGCTATCAGGTCTATACATACTCGTATAGCAGGACTTTAAAAAACTTTGTTTTTTTCTTTTATCAAAGGTATAAGAGCAGAGAAATACTTTCCATAATTAATAATATAAAGTAACCACAATGACAGTTAAATACTCTAGAGAAAATTCAAAGAAGGGCCACTAAAATGGTGACTGGTTTACAGGAAAAGAAATATCAGGATAGACTAAAGGATCTGAATATGTATAGCTTGGAGGAGAGAAGAGAGAGAGAGGATATGACTGAAACATTCAAATACATGAAGGGATTCAACAAAGTGCAGGATGGAAGTACATTTCAAAGGAGTAAAAATGTTAGGACAAGAGGCCATAGTCTAAAACTAGAGGGACACAGGTTTAGATGTAATGTAAGAAAGTTTTACTTCAATGAGAGGGTAGTAGATAAGAGGAATAGCCTACCAGCAGAAGTGGCAGAAGTTAATACAGTGACAGAATTTAAAGTGTTAGTAATGTCCACAAAAAAGTTTTTTTTGCATTTAGAAGAGCTTAAAAAGCTGAGCTAAATGCAAAAAAACGTATCTCTCAATCCGCTATGGTTTAAGAGATACGGGCATTTAAAGTTTGATCTCTCCTACTGACAGCTGTAAAGCTGTCAGCAGGAGATCCGTGTAGGCCGACACGGAGGCGCTTGAGCAGAGCCACGATCTCATTATTTACCAAGAATCCCTTCATTGGAATGGTCTAAAACAAGTGCTTTTTTAGACCATTCCAATGAAGGTATTTTTGGTAAATAACGAGATCGCGGCTCTGCTCAAGCGCCTCCGTGTCGGTCGACACGGATCTCCTGCTGACAGCTTTACAGCTGTCAGTAGGAGAGATCAAACTTTAAACGCCTGTGTCTCTTAAACCATAGCGGTTTGAGAGATACGGTTTTTGCATCTAGTTCAGCTTTTTAAGCTCTTCTAAATGCAAAAAACTTTTTTGCAGACATTACTAACACTTTAAGCATGCATGGAATAGGCATAAAGCTGTCCTTAACATAAGAAAAGACCAAGGACCAAAAAAGTTTTGAGGTTTTTACACTAGCAAATGGGCAGACTGGATGGGCCAAGTGGTTCTTATCTGCCGTCAAATTCTATGTTTTTATGTTTAATTCATTTAAGAAACAATTAAAAACCAGCAAATTGGAAAGACTGTGCTGCCATAGATGATCTTATTCTGCTTTATGTGCACACATTGTACCTGGATTTATCAGATTCATCAGTTTCATACAATTATAATTCTTCTTTGGTTATTTATTGAACTTGCATGAATCTCCTACAGAACCCATCCCCACTGTTGATCCTGAATTTTGTAATAAGCCAAGCATTGCTATCTCGTCACTTGGTTAAATAACAAAACACATTCAAATGATTATTAACTCCTTAAGATAAAAGAATCAGATTTTAAAAGAAAAGCTAGGACAATTTTGAGGCAAGTCAACTGCACTACAGGGGATGGATAAAACATTCCACTAGATTTAAATGATGCTGGTAGTTTCAGTCCAGATTTTCACTTATTCAGGCCCAGATTACATTGCAGTTGATATGTTATACTTGGTTATATTTAACAGATTCCCACTCAAGTCTATGATGAGATTGTACGATACAACAACCCTTGAAAAACCTATCTACTACAATGAAATTCAGGCCTTAGTTTCCGGAATATGAACCATAGAATTTCCTTTCTGTTGAAGCTACACATGGACACTAAAATGCATAACACCAACGCAGATTCCACTTTTAGGAGAAAGAAATATTGTAACTTCTCAATGTTCTGGAATCGAACTGGTAGATAATTTCTTGTACAGATGGAAGGTAAATATGTCACTCTTATTTTCTTATATCTAAATCTGTGTCTATGGCAACATTATGATTGCCATGTGGTGTTTGTTAATAAATTATTATATGGATATATAGCTTGTGAGAAAATATATGTTTGAGATCTGCTACTTCTTTACAAATCTCCTAGCACTATATTTCAGGGACAGCTTGAATGCATTGGGCTATATATATATATTTATTTATATACGCATATATAAAGTTGAGTTGTGAAATTCTTGGGCACACCATCTTCAACACAGGGGACAAATAAAAATTATATTTGAATTTTGCCAGAGGGGTATGCAACCCATTGCTTTTTAATGCTTTGCGTACCCCTCTTGCACTAAAAGGGTTATCCCCTTAAATACTATAGAGTGGTTGGCTTAGAGATAGAAAACCCTTATTAATACCTCAAAACACAATGTCACTATAAGTATGCTGGAGCAGCCTTGCTCTGAGGTAAGTGAGACTGGTGACAGATCAGAGGGAGATGCAATATGACGACTCCAGTGATATCACTTCTCCAAGTCCTATGCTATTCTTTGGAGCCAATGCAGTAAGATTTCTCCAACTTTGGAGATCTTAGTACCTAGGCTCTATAGAATAACATAGGAACTGGAAAAGTGATATCATTGGGGAAGTCACCTCCTCTTTATCACAATTTCTCTCCCTGACCTTCTCCCTGACGTTGTCCTATGGCCTTCAAGAGTGGACTGCTGCCAGCACTCACAGGGAAGGTCACTGGCTAGATCTAGTCCTCACCAGAAACTGCTCAGTCGCTGACTTCACAGTTTCCCCATTTCCACTCTCTGATCATCATCTTGTCTCCTTCACACTCTCTCACACACCTTCCCCTGCCCTCCCTAAATCACCCTTCCTAACTAGGAACCTACACTCAGTCAAACTACCAGATCTGGCATCAACTGTGCAGACTTCCCTCTCTTCTTTCTGCCCTACTACTACTACTAACATCGACACTGTGGTCCATGAATATAACATCTCATTAACATCTTCCATGGACCTACACACTCCCCTCTATCTGCAACACTCCCGCCCCAGGAATCCCAGACCCTGGCTAAATTCAACAACCCGCATGCTATGCACCTGTTGTTGAGCTGCAGAACGTCTCTGGAGGAAGTATCATTCTGTTGCTGACTTCATGCTATCCTGTTTTAACACAGCTCTCACTCAGACTAAACAGCACTACTTCTCTAACCTCATCACTACCCACAAATCTAACCCACGTGACCTCTTTAAAATCTTTGATTCGCTTCTCAAACGTCCAACCTTAAACTGCTCCTACTTCTCCAACACTCCACAGGACTTTGCTGACTTTTTCAAAAATAAGATACAGTCCATCTAACAAACCATACCCTCTACATCCTCTCCTCCTATCCCCCGAATCCTAGTCCACCTCGAATCCTAGTCCAGCTCGTTCTCCCCTATAACAATGGAGGAGGTATCTCTTTTACTTTCCTCCTCTCCTCCTACTACCTGCCCCTCGGATCCCATGTCCTCACAACTTAGTAAGGTTCTGGCAACTACTCTTGCTCCCAGCCTTACAAATACTGGAACTTTTCCATCCTCATTCAAACATGCAATAGTCAGACCGATACTCAAAAAACCCTCACTCGACCCCACCTGTCTTTCAAATTACCGTCCAGTCTCACTTCTCCCCTTTGCATCTAAGATCTTGGAACACCTTGTATTCTCTCGCTTAATCTCTTTTCTCAGCTCAAACTCCCTTCTTGACCCATCACAGTCAGGTTTCCTTTCTAACTATTCCACTGAGAGAGCCCTAATAAAAATTACTAATGACCTATACTCAGCAAGGGACAAAGGACAATTCAGTATACTAATCCTACTAGATCTATCTGCTGCTTTTGACACTGTTAACCATGCACTCCTACTAGACACACTGCACACCCTTGGCATCCATGACACACTTCTAAAATGGCTTTCCTCCTACCTCTATAAACTTACTTTCAGTGTTTCTTTTGCTAGCGCTTTCTCTCCCCACAACTTCACAGTAGGTGTCCCTCAGGGATCAGTCCTGGGACCACTTCTCTTTTCCCTCTATACCCTCTGACTTGGTGACTTCATCTCATCTCTTGGGTTTAATTACCATCTGTATACTGATGACACTCTAATCTATCTCTCTTTCCCTGACCTCACCCCAGCTGTGCAGTCTCGAGTCACTCAATGTCTGTCAGCTATTTCATCATGGATGGCCCACCACCATCTTAAACTCAGTATGGCTAAGACAGAGCTGGTGGTGTTCCCTCCAAAAACCCATACACCAACCCCCTTCTCCGTCACAATAGACAACTATGCCATACACTCAGTACCCAAAGCACGCTGTCTTGGGGTCACACTTGATTCGAAAATAACTTTCTCCCCCCCATATCCAGGCTGTCAGAAGAACATGTCGCTTCTTCTTAAAAAATATTACCAAAATATGTCCTTTCCTCTGCATGTCAACTGCAAAATCTCTATCTCAGACACTCATTCTATCCAGACTTGACTAATGTAACATTCTACTCTCTGGTCTGCCTGCTTCTCATCTTTCTCCACTTCAATCTGTTATCAATTCAGCCGCAAGAATCACCACTTTTGCTCCCAGATACCTGCCCTCTCATCTCCTCTCGAAATCCCTCAATTGGCTCCCTATAAAGTATTGTATTTCTTACAAGATTCTCCTCCTCTTCTGTAAGTCTCTGTATTCTTCAGCACTAGTGTTGAGCGAGCATGCTCGGCCGATGCTCGGATCGGCTCGAGCATCGCTCTGCTCGGCACATGGCGGTACTCGTACGAGTACCGCATGTGCTCGCCCGCCATGTTCGGGTCTCCTCCCCGCACGTTTTGCGGCTGCTGCGCAGCCAATAAACGTGCAGGGAGGCTCTGACATCGGTGTAATGCCAGCAGCCATGTTGGCTGCTGGCATTACACTGATTGGCTGGCCAGAACCCGTGGTCAGGTGCTGTATAGCACCTGACCATCGAGTTCGGCTCAGTCTGAGCCAGGGAGAGCTGAGGATAGGAAGGGAAAGGCAGTGTAGGGAGGAAAAAACAAAAATTGTGACAAAAAAGAACCAAAAGTCCTTTTTAGGACTACTGTGTGTGGGGGCAGCAGGTTATATTGTGTGTGGGGGGAAAAAAACAAAAAAAAAAAAAAAAAAATATTCTGTTTAGTGTGAAAAGTTGCAGATTAGAGCACATTCTGTTTAGTGTGCACAGTTGCAGATTAGAGCACATTCTGTTTAGTGTGCAAAGTTGCAGATTAGAGCACATTCTGTTTAGTGTGCAAAGTTGCAGATTAGAGCACATTCTGTTTAGTGTGCAAAGTTGCAGATTAGAGCACATTCTGTTAAGTCTTCAAACTAAAATATCAAAGTCACGTATTCCATTCAGTGTGCGTCGCCGCAGTTTAGCAGCACATTCTGAGTACTGTGCAGAGTTGCAGAATAGGAAGAAATACTGTTAAGTCTTCAAACTAAAATATCAAAGTCACATATTCCATTCAGTGTGCTTCGCCGCAGTTTAGCAGCACATTCTGAGTACTGTGCAGAGTTGCAGAATAGGAAGAAATACTGTTAAGTCTTCAAACTAAAATATCAAAGTCACATATTCCATTCAGTGTGCTTCGCCGCAGTTTAGCAGCACATTCTGTGTACTGTGCAGAGTTGCAGAATAGGAAGAAATACTGTTAAGTCTTCAAACTAAAATATCAAAGTCACATATTCCATTCAGTGTGCTTCGCCGCAGTTTAGCAGCCTATTCTGTGTACTGTGCAGAGTTGCAGAATAGGAAGAAATACTGTTAAGTCTTCAAACTAAAATATCAAAGTCACATATTCCATTCAGTGTGCTTCGCCGCAGTTTAGCAGCCTATTCTGTGTACTGTGCAGAGTTGCAGAATAGGAAGAAATACTGTTAAGTCTTCAAACTAAAATATCAAAGTCACATATTCCATTCAGTGTGTTTCACCGCCGTTTAGCAGCCTATTCTGTGTACTGTGCAGAGTTGCAGAATAATAAGAAATACTGTTAAGTTTTCAAACTCAAATATTAAAGTCACATATTCCATTCAGTGTGTTTCACCGCAGTTTAGCAGCCTTTTCTGTGTACTCTGCAGAGTTGCAGAATAATAAGAAATACTGTTAAGTTTTCAAACTCAAATATTAAAGTCACATATTCCATTCAGTGTGTTTCACCGCCGTTTAACAGCCTATTCTGTGTACTCTGTACAGTTGCAGAATAATAAGAAATACTGTTAAGTTTTCAAACTCAAATATTAAAGTCACATATTCCATTCAGTGTGTTTCACCGCAGTTTAGCAGCCTATTCTGTGTACTCTGTACAGTTGCAGAATAATAAGAAATACTGTTAAGTTTTCAAACTCAAATATTAAAGTCACATATTCCATTCAGTGTGTTTCACCGCCGTTTAACAGCCTATTCTGTGTACTCTGTACAGTTGCAGAATAATAAGAAATACTGTTAAGTTTTCAAACTCAAATATTAAAGTCACATATTCCATTCAGTGTGTTTCACCGCCGTTTAACAGCCTATTCTGTGTACTCTGTACAGTTGCAGAATAATAAGAAATACTGTTAAGTTTTCAAACTCAAATATTAAAGTCACATATTCCATTCAGTGTGTTTCACCGCCGTTTAACAGCCTATTCTGTGTACTCTGTACAGTTGCAGAATAATAAGAAATACTGTTAAGTTTTCAAACTCAAATATTAAAGTCACATATTCCATTCAGTGTGTTTCACCGCCGTTTAACAGCCTATTCTGTGTACTCTGTACAGTTGCAGAATAATAAGAAATACTGTTAAGTTTTCAAACTCAAATATTAAAGTCACATATTCCATTCAGTGTGTTTCACCGCCGTTTAACAGCCTATTCTGTGTACTCTGTACAGTTGCAGAATAATAAGAAATACTGTTAAGTTTTCAAACTCAAATATTAAAGTCACATATTCCATTCAGTGTGTTTCACCGCCGTTTAACAGCCTATTCTGTGTACTCTGTACAGTTGCAGAATAATAAGAAATACTGTTAAGTTTTCAAACTCAAATATTAAAGTCACATATTCCATTCAGTGTGTTTCACCGCAGTTTAGCAGCCTATTCTGTGTACTCTGTACAGTTGCAGAATAATAAGAAATACTGTTAAGTTTTCAAACTCAAATATTAAACTCACATATTCCATTCAGTGTGTTTCACCGCCGTTTAACAGCCTATTCTGTGTACTCTGTACAGTTGCAGAATAATAAGAAATACTGTTAAGTTTTCAAACTCAAATATTAAAGTCACATATTCCATTCAGTGTGTTTCACCGCAGTTTAGCAGCCTATTCTGTGTACTCTGTACAGTTGCAGAATAATAAGAAATACTGTTAAGTTTTCAAACTCAAATATTAAAGTCACATATTCTGTGTAAGATGAAGAAGGCGGGTAAAAAGGGACGGGGAAGTGGACGTGATCCTGAAAGTTCAGGGCGCGGGTCAGGACGCGGAGAAACTGTGCCTGGTGCCAGAGCACAAGAAAGAAAGACATCCACCATACCTAGCTTCATGTGTAATTTTACAGGGCGTCGCAGGACATCACTCTCGAGGTCCGACCACTGCGAACAGGTGGTCGGTTGGATGACAGCTGATACTGCTTCCAGTCGGTTAAGCACCACCCTGTCTTCCACCAAGTCCACTCTCAGTAGCCAAGAGTCTGGTCAACATAATCCTCACTCTGATCATCCTTCCTCCCACCATACACGGTCTGGTCAAAGAAGTGATCCCACACTGGGATATAGTGAGGAGCTCGTCTCATCACCAATCCTTCATTTGACCCTCTCTCCAAGCACGCTTGCAGAGGAACATGACATCTTGTGCCCTGATTCACAACCTCTAGAGGCTACCCAATCTCAAGAAGATGACAGATGTGAACGGCATTTAAGGTCAAAGGAAGTAGTGGATGATGATGATGATGATGAGACACAGTTGCCATTAAATCAACCACTATTTCCGTCTCAAGACCTTGTTGAGGAGAATGTTATACAGTTGTCAATGACTGAGTATGTGGTGGGATCAAGACTTGAGGAGGATGATCAGAGTGAGGAAGTGGAGGAGGACTTGGTGGACGATGAGGTGACTGACCCCACCTGGGAAGGTGTAGAGCCGATCGATGACAGCAGTCCTGAGGGTGAGCCATCTGCAGCACCGCAACAGGCTGGAAGAGGCAGTGGTGTGGCTACAGAAAGAAGGCGGACCGCACCAAACCGGCCCGCAAATGTTCCACGGAGCACCCCCTTGCGTAAATCTACCTTGCCAAGGGGTAGGTGTTCCGCGGTATGGCGTTTTTTTAAGGAAAGTGCGGACGACAAAAGAATTGTAGTTTGCAACCTGTGCCACACCAGAATGAGCCGAGGCATGAACACTAGAAACCTCACCACCACCAGCATGATCCGACACATGGCATCCAAGCACCGTAGTAAGTGGGAGGAACGCCTGGATCGCCCATCTGTGTCTGCAGGCCACACCACTGCCTCCTCTTCCCCTGTTTTCGGTGCCGGCCAATCGCCTGTCGAAGGCGCAGGCCCGCATACCTCCCGCCCTGCACCTGTAGCATCTGAAGCACCATCAGCGACCACATCCACTTCCCTGTCCCAGCACAGCGTCCAAATGTCGTTACCCCAGGCATTTGAGCGCAAGAGAAAGTACCCAGCCACCCACCCACAGGCCATAGCACTAACCTCACACCTTTCCAAATTACTGGCCATCGAAATGCTGCCATTTAGGCTTGTGGACACTGAGTCCTTCCGCAGCCTGATGGCAGCAGCTGTCCCTCGGTACGCGGTCCCCAGCCGCCACTACTTTTCCCGGTGTGCCATCCCCGCATTACACCACCATGTGTCCCGTAACATCACCCGTGCCCTGACCAACGCAGTTACTGGGAAGGTCCACTTAACGACTGACACATGGACAAGTGCTTGTGGCCAGGGACGCTACATTTCCCTGACGGGACACTGGGTGAATGTCGTGGAGGCTGGGAGCGACTCGGACCCTGGGATGGCACGGGTGCTACCCACGCCGAGGATTGCGGGCCCTACCTCCATCAGGGTTTCCACCAGCACCTACGTTATTGGCTCCTCCTCCTCCGTTTCCACCTCCGAATTCTCTACACACACCGCCACTCCCCCATCAGCCAGTAGCTGGAAGCAGTGTAGCACTGCAGTGGGGAAGCGTCAACAGGCCGTGCTGAAGCTGATCTGCCTTGGGGACAAACAGCACACGGCCTCAGAGCTGTTGCAGGGGATTAGTCACCAGACCGAGCAGTGGCTCTCGCCACTCAACCTGCAACCAGGCATGGTTGTGTGTGATAATGGGCGTAACTTGGTGGCGGCTTTGGAGCTCGGCAAGCTCACACACGTACCATGCCTAGCGCATGTATTTAATTTAGTGGTGCAGCGATTTCTAAAAACCTACCCCAATGTGCATGATCTCTTGACCAAGGTGCGCCGCGTGTGTGCACATTTCCGTAAGTCATCAACAGCTTCAGCCGGCCTGTTGAAGCTGCAGCAGCGCTTACAATTGCCAGCTCACCGGCTGCTGTGTGACGTGAGCACGCGCTGGAACTCCACCTTCCACATGTTGGCCCGGCTTTGTGAGCAGCAGAGGGCAGTAGTGGAGTACCAGCTGTTACACGGTCGTCGCCTCTCCGTTCAACTTCCTGTAATCAGAAGTGAGGAGTGGGAATGGATGTCAGACCTCTGTGAGGTTTTACGCAATTTTGAGGAATCGACACAGATGGTGAGCGGCGATAACGCTATTATCAGTGTAACCATCCCACTTCTGTGTCTACTGAAACGCTCGCTGCTCACAATTAAAACCGACGCTTTGCATGTGGAAGAGGTGGAAATGGGGGAGGAAGAGCTTACACAAGGTGATAGCCAGAGCACCCTCACTTCGTCTTCTCAGCGACAATTGGAGGAGGCGGAGGAGGAGGAGGAGGAGGAGGAGGAGGAGGAAGACACGGTTGTCTCCGCTACAGAGGGTAGCCATGGAACTTTAGTTCCATCTCTTCAGCGTGGGTGGGCAGAAGAGGAGGAAGAGGATGAGGAGATTGAGAGTCATCCTCCTGGTGAGGACAGCGAAATCTTGCCTGTTGGTACTCTGGCACACATGGCTGACTTTATGTTAGGCTGCCTTTCCCGTGACCCACGCGTTACACGCATTTTAGACAACACGGATTACTGGGTGTTCACCCTTCTGGACCCCCGCTACAAAGAGAATTTCTCATCTCTCATTCCTCCGGTGGAGAGGACAAGCAAAATGGTGCAATACCAGAAGGTTCTTGTTGAAAAATTGCTCCAAAATTTTCCATCTGACAACGCTGGCGGCAGAGTACGTGCTACCTTGGCCAACCGAGAAGGGGAGAAAAGGGGAGCACACAGCAGTTCCGAGAAAGGCAGGGCAACACTCTCCAAGGCGTGGGACACCTTCATGACACCCCGCCAGCACCCTCACCCTGATGCGCAGCCTAGTGTCACAAGGAGGGAAAAGTTTTGGAAGATGGTGAAGGAGTACGTAGCAGACCGTGTCAGCGTCCTCAATGATCCCTCTGTGCCTTACAACTACTGGGTGTCCAAGCTGGACACGTGGTATGAACTGGCACTCTATGCCTTGGAGGTGCTGGCCTGCCCTGCCGCCAGCGTTCTGTCTGAGCGGGTATTTAGTGCTGCTGGTGGCATCATAACAGATAAGCGTATCCGCCTTTCCACCGACAATGCTGATAGGTTGACACTTATAAAAATGAACAAGGCCTGGATTTCCCCTGACTTCTCCACTCCACTGGAGGAAAGCCCCGGGGGAACATAAACTCACTTTATATATGTTATTTACAATGATGGGAATACTCTGTATTCCCATTCACCCCTTCCACCAAAAAAACGGGTATATGGTTGACTCTTAATCTTCTCATCCTCCTCCTCCTCTTCCATATGCCCTGGGATATAATTTTTATATAGGGCCAGCTCACCAGCGGGCCCTGTGATATAATTTTTATATAGGGCCAGCTCACCAGCGGGCCCTGTTTGACAATTTTTATATAGGTCAGCTCACCAGCGGGCCTTCTCATATAATGTTTTATTGGGTCAGCTCTCTAGCGGGCCCTCTCATATAATGTTTTATAGCGTCAGCTCACTAGCGGGCCTTCGCATATAATGTTTAGGATGGTCAGCTCTGCAGCAGACCCTCACCCATAATGTTTTAGATGGTCGGCTCAGCGCACGTTTCCCTCTTAATCATGGCCTCAGTTCAATAAAATCAAGGAAATTTTTGGGAGAATTTGCCTCTGTGCACGTTTCCCTCTTAATCATGGCCTCAGTTCTGAAAATCAAGGAAATTTTTGGGAGAATTTGCCTCTGCGCACGTTTCCCTCTTAATCATGGCCTCACTTCCGAAAACCAAGGAAATTTTTGGGAGAATTTGCAGATGATATACAAGTAAATATACAGCAAATATTGTTTGGTAACAATTTTTCGCCTAAAGTCGTTTTTATTTTCCTTTTTGTGTGTTTTATGGTCAGTCTGTAAAAATGGCGTACTACGGGCGAAAGATCGTTCCCAGCAGCGATGTTGGAGTCCAAGATGCATCCAGACATCCTCCCTATGCTGTCCCTGAACCATTTCTGTGGTGTTTCCATCCTTTTCTGCCCTTTTCCTATGGACCAGGCACCCTCCCCTCATCAGAGCAGGGGGTGCCTGGTGTAATGCTCGAGTCCTCCCATTGACTTCAATGGGGCTCGGGTGCTCGGCCGAGCACTCGAGCCTCAGGGGGTGCTCGGTTAGAGCACCCGAACACCCGAGCATTGGGGTGCTCGCTCATCACTATTCAGCACCCTTTTACATTTCTGCTCTTATCTCCCTCTATACCCCTTCCCATACCCTACGGTCTTTCCAAGGGTTCTTCCTGTCCTCTCCCTACACAACTCAAGCCATCTCTCAGCCACAAGCTTTTTCACTGGCTGCCCCTCGACTTTGGAATGCCCTCCCTATCACCATTTGCCAGTCATCCACAATCATCACTTTCAAACATCTCCTCAAAACCCACCTGCTCAAGGAGGCATCTCAATAGCAATATCTTCCTCCTTGCACAACGATAGTGACATCAGAAACTTTCTGCACTTCCTTCACCACACCTTGTACTTGCACTTATAATCATCCTCCTACTGTCTCTGTATGTCATCATGAACTCTAATTAGATTGTAAGCTCCTTGGGGCAGGGTCCCTTTCCCAGTGTATGTTTCCCTTTCTGCACTTTCCCCAAAAATAATGCAATGATCGCACTTTAGCTTAATGCTCTTAACCCTGTTCTGTTATTTTTGTATTGTATTATTTCAACTTCTGTTAAGCGCTGTGTACATGTATAGCGCTATATAAATAAAGATACATACATGCATACTTAGTGCATAACCCCCAAGGTGTTTTGGTCAGTTTGATATCATATTTACATTTTTAAAATTATTACTGTCCCTTGAAGTTATGGAAATATAGATTTCCCAGGGAAAGTGGCAGCTCCTGAGCTCAAGAGTAAAGATGGTAATGTTGCAGTAAGGAAGGTCTGCAATGGAGGCCTACTGAGCTGCCTGCAGACCTTTCACACTAGTGTTGTTAGAGATGCTCAATGCAACTTCTGATGAATGACTAGTAATAGTAGTAGTTGTAGTTAGTAATAATGGCTGGTGTTCACGTGGGCTGACTATGAGTCGCCCCTCTCCTGCATCTGGATTGGCTCTGGAATACAGGAGAGAGGCGACGTTCCAGGGGCAACAGAACTGTCACTATGAGCTACAACGGTTCTGTCACCAGTGAGGAAAAAGGCCTAGAAACCACATAATAGCAAAAAAAAAATAGTAATAATTTACAGGTGGCATAGCATGTTAAAGTGGATGTGTCACCTATGGACAACATCCCATAAATAGTTAGGTGACACATCCAACAGCATAAAAATGTTATTTATTTTTTATTTTAAGCTTCTGTTTTAACTTAACTTACAAAAGTCTGGGCTGCAGCCACTTCCGTAGAGACTGCAGCCCAACGCTCTGTCTCTGCTCTCCTACTTCCTCCCATGACGGAGGCATCTGTCTGGAAGCTGGAGTGGTCTCATTGGCTAGATATCAATCTCTGCCAATGAGACTGCTCCAGCTTACTGACAGAAGCCTGTGTCATCAGAGGAGGGAGGAGAGCCGAGGCAGAGCTCTGTAACCGCATAGAACCGCAGTCATCCAGAAGTGGCTGCGGCACAGACTTTTGTAAGTTAAATTTGAACGAAACGGAAGCTTAAAATAAAAAAGAAATAATGTTTTTATGCTATTGGATGTGTCACCTAACTATTTATGGGATGTTGTGCATAGGTGACACATACACTTTAAAGTAATTGCTTATCTTATACCACAATTATTTTTTACAGTTATTTGAAATGTAATAGGTTTTTACTTTCACAAAACTTCTACAACCTCTTTGTCAACATAAGGACTGCATGATTCAGCCTCATGCAGTGTAAAATGCTATCATTAAAAATATTAGTATTTACTATAAAAGCTCAGAATCACTACTCTCAAACCATTCTAGTTTCAGCAGCTCTGCAATGCAGACATTTAATGGGGCCAGGGAGTTACTCTGATACTTTTAACAGCCAAGACTCATGATTAACCTCTTGGATTATAGAGAGGTATCCAAACAATTCTGTTAATAACTCAGCAGAAGCTCTTATGTGTTTAAAGGTGGCACAGAAGACCGGCAGGGTGATGGAGAGCCATATTTTTCGTGTGCACAGGTGTGCTGACAGCAACACAGAAAAGGAAAAAAGGCCTCTTTCATGATAATCACTTGAAATGTAATGTGTCTAATCCAGACTGGAATGTCTCCACAATTAGAACCTTCAGCCTGTACCTAGAAAATGTAAAGTATGGTATTATTGTTACTCTTTACCAGGAATAGATCCAATATTTTATAAGCACTTTTTAAATTCAAAATACTTTTAGTTATAGCCTATTTTTGTGCTCTGTGCATTTTTATATTGTGGGATGTGATAAAGGCTAATTTAACAGGTATAGAGACTTCACCAGCTCTTGTGGAAGAGGATCTCATTTTACTAATCAAGATGAAAACCTGTTACATATATGGAGTTGTATCAGTGTGACAACCCTATAGATTTCTGGGTCACTGAAGAGACAGAATCCTTATGGCTTACACTCTGGGGTCTAGTTGAGAGTTACAGTCACCAAGTTATGTCCTTCTTACTTATCTACTGATGCCGTTTTAAGTTATAGTTTTGTTTGGAAAAGCTAATTCTGACATTACACTTACACAGGGAAAGTATTTTGTTTTGGGAACTTTCTGTGGATGATCAGTTGATTTATTATAGAAAACCCATTGATCTGAAGTACTGTTCTGTCTCTACAGACCTTTCACTCTAAACTAAAATCAGGACTCATGAAGGATTCCCAGGTCAGTAGTTGAGCTACACATGAAAAAAAACTCTAAGAACTTTTGCAATGCGGCTCTTTGTGATCATCCTGCAATATTGTGCAGATATTAAAACATCATTCCACGGGATTCTAATTAATCATTTTATATGCAGATACTTAGAATCAGATTGATTGCAGACAGCCATATTCTAGGTTACTAAAATGCCTAGTTTAATAATGCATATAAATAGCCTTAACCCTTTAAGTGTGTCTCCCCCCTCTGGCATTCAAAGGATTAACTTGTGGGTGGTTATGCAATAAGGTGTGATAAAGAGATGATAAAGTGTAGATGACTTTTTCCAGTGATATCACATGTCCATTTCCTGTGTTATTCTATAGGGCCTATGCACGAAGATCTCCCATTGTGGAGAAACCTTACTTCATTGGCTCCATAGAATAACATAGGAATTGAAGCATTGATATCACTGGAGAAGTCATCTCCACTTTATCACCTCTTTATCACGCCTTAGTGCCTCTTCCCCCTAGAACGTTAGAGACTACTCCAAACCATTGCTTTGCAGTGAGTGAGCAAAGTTTCTAAAATCCAAGGGAATAAAACCGCTGTGTTGACAGATTGTTGGATCTTGACATAACCCAAAGCAAATATATAAAAATGAGATTACAGTGCAATCCCATAACCATTACAATTTATGGTGTCAGTTTGAAAAACAGTCAGTTTTGTATTTTTATTATATGCAGTATGCACACTGAAAAGAAGAAGTAATGTAGTTTTTGGATAATTACTTAAATACATTTTATCGCTTTGGAAAGTTATTCTGCTATGATAAGGTGAAAAAGGCAACTGGATAAATCAGATTTAGTGTTCACAGGTTTGTTGGCAAGGTATTCAAAATAAACCGCTCATTTTTCTACAAACTGAACAAGTTTTTTTAGCCATCTGTTGCTGACTAATTTATCATTTATATTTTCTTGTGCAGTAATTTAGTCTAATGGGCTAATTTAATCATTAACTGTTTGGCTAAATAACATGGTATTTATCACCCTAAACCACAGAGAAAGGTCTTCACACTTTCAACTTGACTTAAAGCAGAACTATCACCAAAAATAAACCTTGTCCCATGGGTTTTAACTTTTAAAACAACATTAACGCTGTCTTTTTTTTTTTTTACAAATCCCCTAGTAGCGGAGATATTTACCCTTCAACAATGGGCACTTCCACGTTCTACGGGACCCTGTATGTCCCGCATGACGTCTGAGGACTTCCCAGCTGCCCCAGGGAGCACTTTCACGCTCCCCTTCATAGCTGTTATTTTGTGAGCTAACGTTACAGCAAACTCTATTTACCATGCTACTGAGATTACTTGCAACCTCAATAGTATTGTAAATGGAGTTTGCTGTAACATTAGCCCACAAAAAAAAACAGCTATGAAGGGGAGCGTGAGCGCACTCCCTGGGGCAGCTGGGAAGTCCTCAGATGGTACAGTGTCCCGTAGAACACGGAAATGCCCGATGTTGAAGGGTAAATATCTCGATATTAGGCGATTTGTCAAAAAAAAAAAAAAAAAGACACACAGCATTAATGTTGTTTTAAAGGTTAAAACCCATGGGACAATGTTTATTTATGGTGATACTTACGCTTTAAAAAATATATATATTTTTTGTGCTATTAAGCAGATTGTAGAATAAATATATTATTGACACTAACCATACCTATTTATAAATGTATACATAGTGGTGCATTCTAAATGTCAAAATGTCTGACACCTGCTGATACTAATAAATAGTTACAAGTTAAGTAAGCCTTACCGACTCCAAAATGGTTATTAGACTATTTTCCAAAATAGCTTATTTTACATGGTAAAACACAGTTTAACCCTGTATGTTCTCTCTGTTGACATAAAGAAAGAGAATCTGCCGCACTCAATGAACTTCAATCAAACCATTTATTTTATTAGGAAAGGAACAGAGAACACAGAGGAATCATAGTCTCATGCGTTTCGCACCCACAGTGCTTACTCATATACTCAAAGCACAAGAAAACAACATGTTTTGTGGATGTTTTGTTGATTTTTAAATAAAATGCTATATATTTTTATTCTGGACAACTGCACCAGATCATTCACTATATCATCTCTTATTTCTACGGATATTGGGTATAAATCCATTGGGTTTTGTTGCGGGGAGAACCAGCACCATAAATCCCGCTGGCTTTATTAACCGGTTACTGTAGTATACCGGTTATGCACATGGAGAGAGTATTGAATCTTCTTCATATTTCAATTTGTATGCTGTTTTTAAAGTTACATTATAGCTCTCCCTTTTTCTTGTGCTTTGTGTGTTTTAAGTTCCACCTGGAGGTTAGACATCTTAGGAGGATCGAGCGCATAACGGATTGAAATATCTGTGTGGAGGCAGTGTAATATCTTCCACAAGTCTGCTTTGTCATTGGTATCTGATCCATGACATTTTTTAAATGTGAGAATCATATTTATATGATTACAATTGGCTACCTAGGATCCAGACGCCTGCACAATCAACCTCTCCCCTTTTTTCTTTTTGTTTTGTTTTTTATTCATATACTGTTCCCTCTGCTTGAAATGCATCTAGTCCTCTCTTAAATATAACCACTGTATCTGACCTCACCAAACACTTGGGAAAATAATTCCACAATTTAAAGGGATAGTAACACTTCGTTTTAACTTTATTTTATTTGTAGGCATTAAAAAAACAGGAAGAACGATATAAGTCTTATCTCTCAAACCTTTATGGTTTATGAGATATTCACAAGCAAAGTTCCCCTCCCCGCCCCTTTTACCTAGTGTAAGCCATCTCTTCTCAGATGTGAATCTGGTTGTAAGACCAGACAGATAACAGCAGGGGACAATCTTCTTTATATGAAAACAATAAAAGCCCTACCCCCCTTGACAAGCTTTTCAGGTTTTTCCCTTATCTTAATTGAAGATTGTCCCTCTGTACAGTCTACATGGGCACCTTCCTTCTGCTTTGGCTGAGGAGTGTTACATCAGTAAAAGGGGCGGGAGGGGGACACTTTGTCATTGAATTACTCCTGAAGTACAACTCTGACTGAACTGAAATAACACTCTCCATAGTCCAAATACTATGATGATTAATTAGAGCTGTTTTTATTATGAAACATTACTATCCCTTTAACAGACCTTACTGAAAATAAAACTTCAACTGCTGAAGTTGAAAACCCCTTTCCTCTAATCTTAAGGGGTGGACCGTATTTATTTGATCAGGCCTTTGGATTCAAAAGCTCGTCAGAGAGATCCTTGTATTGACCTTGCATATACTTAGACAATGTAACAAGATTCCCTCTTAGCTGTATTTTCTCTAGAGTAAATAAACCAAGTTTGTGTAGACTTTCTTCATGCATCAAGTCCTCCATTCCCTTAAAGGGATAGTAATACTTCATTTTAACTTTATTTTATTTTGTAGGCATTAAAAAAACATGAAGAATGATATAAGTCTTATCTCTGAAACCTTTATGGTTTAAGAGATATTCACAAACAAAGTATCCCCCCCCTGTTCAACCAAATCAGAAGGGAGATGACCAGGTAGACTGCAGAGAGGGACAATCTTCAATTAAGATAATGGAAAAAGCTGAAAAACTTATCAAGGGGGGAAGGGCTTTCATTGTTTTCATACAAAGAAAATTGTCCCCTTCTGTTATCTGTACTGTCATACAACCAGACTCACATCTGAGAAGAGATTGTTTACACTAGGTAAAAGGGGCGGGGAGGGGAACTTTGCTTGTGAATATCTCATAAACCATAAAGGTTTGAGCGATAAGACTTATATCATTCTTCATGTTTTTTTAATGCCTACAAAATAAAATAAAGTTAAAACGAAGTGTTACTATCCCTTTAATTCATTTTGTTGCTCTTTGATGCACTCTCTGCAGTTCTAGAATATCCTTTTTCATAAGTGGTGCCCAAAACTGCACAGATTATTTGAGGTGAGGTCTTACCAACAGACTTTACAATGGCAAAATAATGTTATCCACTCTTGCTTCAATACCCCTTTTTATGCAATAAAGGACTTTGTTTGCTTACTTTGTTTGCTTTTGCTATTGCTGTCTGACACAGGTCACTGTTTCCAAGTTTGTAGTTAACAAGGATACCCAGGTCTTTCTATCTCAACAAGTTTCCTAAAATGATTTCATTCAGTTCTTAAAATGGTTCTGTGGATGTCTTCCTTTACCACTTTAGATTGCAAGCTTGCAAGCAATTTCCAGTGTTTCATTTTTTTAAACACTTGTCATCCTGTATTGTTCAAACCCTTAAACTGAAGCGACGTGTAAACTCATTCAGTTCTTAAGTAGCACTTAGATTTGTTTTTCCCAAAGGTATAACCTTACATGTTCCCACATTAAACATCATATTCCATTTGTTTGCCCAATATGCCATTTTATGCAAATCCCTCAGTAGAAAGCAAACATCCTGATCTGAATTAACCTGCATAATTTAGTTTGATCAGCAAATATTGAAATTTTAGTTTCCATGTCGTTTATAAACATGTTAAAAAGCAACTGACCAAGTACTGAATCCTGAGGTACTCCGCTCTCAATTTTAAATCTATTGGAGAGTTACAATACACTGTCCTCTATCCTTCAACTAGTTTTCTATCCAGTTGCAAAGGTTATCAGCTAGCCCCAATTTCCTTATTTTATTTACCAGGCTCCTGTGTGGCATTGTATCAAATGCCTTTGCTAAATCTAGATAATGTACTACATTTACTGCTGTAGAGACCAGGTTTCTGTTTTAGTTCCCTTCTTAAATAAAGGCAATAGATTGGCTTTAAGCCAGCCTCCGTATGTATACTATCAGCCTTAATTTTTTTTTTTTTTTTTTTGGTGAAAGTATTTTACCAGGAAGAATACATTGAGATTGTCTCTCGTTTTCAAGTATGTCCTGGACTGATTTTATATATGGCTTTACCTTAGAAAGGTGAAAGGTTGAGCTGACCTTGCTGAGACTAGAACCAGCAGCCTCACAGTCTGAGCAGATTCTACAGTTGGTGCTTTAACCAACTGAGCCATCTCCTTAATTTTGTCTAGCCTTCCCTTGATCTCTTGTAATCTTAATTCATCATCTGATAATGCTACGACTTTACTTGTTATTTGTTCACTCTTCTACCATCTCTTATTCCCTAGTATATGCCAATGAAAAAAATGTGTTCAGAACATCAGCCTTTTCCTTATCTTCCCTAATCAACTCACCCATACTTAATACTGGAGTGGGACAATAAAGAAAATGAAAGCAGGGCCATTTGTATAAAGTTAAAATGAATAAATTCTGGGGCAAACCAAGTACACTACATGTAACACATAAATATTCCCGAACTGCACTGCTTCTCTTCCTCTCATATGTGGTTTGACGTTCCACCTCCAAATTCAAGGAAGAACAGAGAGAACCAGGCAGCAAGGTTCAGGTACAGACAGGCATAACAATTATTTACTGGGAGGATGAGTGGTTCATTTTCTTGTTACCTCCACAAAGGACACATTTTTTTAGTGTCAAGTAAAGATCTCATGTTCTGGGGTAGCAACTTGAGGCTCTCCAGCAGTTGCTGAAATAAAGCTCAAATAATCCCCAGTCAGCCATTGGTCAGCTGAGGAGTATGGGAACAGTAGTGCAATAATAACTGAAGAACAATTGGGTAGCCACCATCTGCATAGCATAGCTCAAATCAGAAAACAACTCAGAGTTTTTATTTTTTTCAGCCATATAGGCAGCTAGAAATGCAGACTCTTTAATTCCCCCCATCTCCAGTTAGTAAGTTTATCGACTGCTCCTCCCCTCCCCCCGACTTCAACTTCCACCAGAAGGAAGTGACAGCATCAACAACTTACATAAGCTAAGTACGGTAAGTGTTTGTCTCAGTTTGAAGACTCTGAGTTTATCATTTTATCTAACCCACATCTTTCTTTTTCATCTTTCACATACCTCTTCTATAAAGATATGACCATCCTGCAGCACTTTCTCTATGCTGCCTTACACAGAATCACTCCAATGACATATACCCTTCTGTGCTTTAACAGTTCTACTTCCTAGCCTCTACTGCTGTTTAGGAGTGTGGTAAACATGATGATCAAGTTGTTGATCCACTGGAGGATCAGTATTAAAGACTTAAGCATCATGTCATCGGGGCACTGGAAAGTTTAAAATACAAATATGTATTTAAATATAAAACATTTTTCTTTCAGATCTGTCATTATGGCTAAAGTATACTTATTCTTTTTTTCATAGGTGAAATAAGTGGAAGCTAATCTTAGCCTGAAAATACTGTAAGCTTTTCTAGGTGGTGTCCCATTTTCATTCTGTCTAATTAATATTTGGAGTGCCATTGCAACACAATGCATTGTTTAATTCTCTGGCACTCAAAGGGTTAATCTGCAGTGTCATATAAAGTTAGGTGAGCTACCAATTATCTTTTTATAATATTATAGCAACGAAGGCAAGGCAATGGTGAGGTGGTGGTCAAATGTGTTTTGCACTGGAAGAATTAGGGAGAGCGGACTGATTGTTATACGTATCCTGGGCCCAGTGATTTTCCATGGCGGCCCTGTCTACCATACTGTTTATTTGCCTCAGAATTGCTATACTTTTCTTTGTGCATGGCACACATTACTTAGACTATCCGCAATCCTGCATATATTTTTTTCTGTTGATAAACAGGAGACATACCGTTGAAATAATTGGCTACATTTTTTAAACAGGACTTGCTTAGATATTTGTACTTCATACAGATTTCATTTATATGAGTTTACTGTTTTGTACATTTGAACTCTGCTGTTTTCTTTAACTGAACAGTGACATGTTATTACAGTGAGAATGTTTTCAAGGTCATTTTGAATCATGGGTGGTCTTTCTTGGTCCTTTAGAATCATGGGCAGCCTTGTAGTTGCCTCCTGGTGGCTCAAAACAAACCTCCAATGGCTATATGTGTAGGAATGACCAGCTTAATATAACATCAAATACAGTGGTTGATTGCAAGACAGGACAGAAATCTCTAAAATGATCTGGCAAATATGGATGAATGACAGGCTGGCTGTTGACTTGAAACTTCCCACTATGTAGTACGTTGACCCCTTCTCTTCTGTCGCCCTCATTTTGTCTCCATTTTTTCTTATTTCATTCCTATAGCTAGGCTATATATATAACTATAGCTAGGAAAAACTGGTGAGCTGTTGGTAACTTGTCTGCTATTTCATTGTTGCCACTGATATGTCTGTTAACATTTATCTTTTAATACAACAGTATAAGGAGTTAAAAGTCCCCATGAAATTGGTGAGAATTTTTACATGCCCCTGCACTGATGTTGATTTACCTCAGAATTCCTCCCCTTCTTATTTATGCATGGGCCATATTAATGTGACCATATTTTCCTTACTCTGCATATATGCAATGTGATGAATTGGAAATACACCCTTTGAAATAATCAAATTTTTTAAATAAAATAATTTGCTTGTGGATTTGTACTCCATATTGCTTGTTGCAGTTGAACTCTGCTGTAGTCTATTACTGAAGGGAATATATTACCTTGAGAATGTTTGCAGTTACTATGCAAAAAATATATAAAGTATTGTGCCTGCTGTGATATGAATGCAATGAGCACCTCTCTGGCGCTCAATTGGTTAAACACACTAATACAACTAACTCCTATAGTTATAATTTCCCTTTAACTTGAAGGAATATTTTATTTTCTGTGTTAAATAGATGTATTTTTGAGAAATATATAAAACAATAATACCTAATTACATAAACTATATAATGAACATTCAGTCAGATAATATGTAATTTAGCCATCCAGACACTGGAGGGAGATCCTCTCTCAGCTAAAATTTTAAGTGTCTTCTTTGTAACATATGACCAACATGATCTAATGATAGTTTTATGTTTCAAAGGTTAGGGAAGGTAATTAGCATATTAAAATTTTGTTTCAAGGGTATTGTCTGATTTGTTTCCTTTTTTTTTGCTTCCTGAAGATAAAATAATCAGTAACTAATTTTCCTCACCACAATAATATATTCATGAAGAACTTGATTTACCTCTCATAACTGTAGAATACCAATGAGGTAAGGGCAGACAAAGTCAAAGAACAGAGTTAAAATGTTACAACAGTAGTTCTCAATCATTGTTAAATAGTGACATATAAGGCCTTATTCCTCAAACTAATAATGTGCAATTCTGGGGCAGACTAACTTCATCACGGCTGGGAAAAGACATCTCCCATTGATTTCAATTGAGCTTTTAACCCCTAGAAGGTTAGGGAGGTCTCTAATGCATTGCTTTCTTTTGCATATGTAAGGTAAACACAATCTAATTTCTGGCCTTACACATCAAGAAAAGTGGAGTAATGCTGAGGCAAATCAGATGTACCATGAGGAACAAATAATCATTCCCATTATTAAATGTAGCTTTTAACCCCTTGGATGCTAGAGAGGTAACCAATGCATTGCTCTTCAGCATGTTAGGATGGGGGGTGCAGGCGGAGTGGGGGAAGTGAATTAGGGACTGGGGGAGTAGGAAATAGAATGTGGATGAGAGGGGGAGGAAAAGTGCAAGACAAGTAAAAGAGAGGTAGTGAAAGAGGATGGACAAAATATTAAGCCAGAGTGCAGGAGAGTGAGAGGGGCTGGAATGAGGGAGAAAGCAGGAAACAACTTAGAATGGGAATGGGGCGCAAGAGAGATAACAAGAAAGGGGAGAATAATGGGGAAAGAGCTTTGGAAAAACAAGAGTAAGAAGGAGGGGGATGGACATTCAGCGGGAAGTTCTCCTACTTCAGTGGTTCCTAAACTTTATGTCTTTAGGATCTCTCTTCTTGAACACACATACGTCATTTAATTATCTTACCAGTGCACAAGCAGGGAAATACTAAAGATATGGTTTGTTTGTGGTCCTCTAGGATAGGATTGAGAACCACTGTCCAATGTTGCTCATACAGGTACCCTGGGCAGGAACATGTTGAGACTGAAATTCGGCCCTTTATTCTATAACCTTTATCATGAAAAAAATGGTTGATGGTACTTTTATAGTCAGTTTGGCATCTTATCTGCTTTGTCAACCATCGCCATGCAGTAAACAGTTACATCATCCACTAGACCTCTACACATATAAAATAAAGGGAACAGCATAATCCATTTGCTATTATATTTTATGAGGTGTTATCACATAGGTTGATACATTTCCCTCTGTTTTTTCTGCACCCACATATAGGGATGGGTGAAATGTTTTGCCTCAAAAAGCGAAGAAGGAGAAAAATGGCACTTCCCACAGTTGCAGAAAAATTCCCTCAAAAAGTGGCTTTTTCCTGCTTTTTCTGATAAGAATGGATCACCCCTTCCTTCCCCCCACGCACTTGTACAGTATCCCCATCTATTCCCATTAGTGTAAAAGGAGTTTAAAAATTCTTTCAGAGATTAATTGGAGATTCAGGCTCTGGACAAGTAAAGATTAAAAAAAAAAATAACAATAAATTGTATAAGGAGGTACTTAATGGTTACTATCAAAATATGTTTCAAAACCAGGAGATTGTCACTAATCAGTCGTATTCCTCATCTGTATCCAAGTATGAAATGATACTGGGTCTTTAATTGTCCCACAGCCTTTGCTCTCTCAGGGGTTTGTCCACTGCTTCAGTAAAAGAAGAAAGTATGATATAATATAACTGACACCTCTCTTATATAGATGCATGACCCTTAAATAGATTAAAAACACCAACATTATCTAGAATATATGACAAAAAGGCTATTCAGAAAAGATTAGAACTATACTGAAATCGTCTAACAAAAAAGCGTGTGTGTGTGTGTGTGTGTGTGTATATATATATATATATATATATATATATATATATATATATATATGAGATTTATTTGCTTTCTTAAGGCTAAAAGACTGTGGTCTCAGAGCTACATATAAAATATAGATATCTCTAAACCACAAAAAATGACAGTACGCAGATTCTCCACAGCACAAGTATAAACAGAAATTAGTATCAAAGGCAATTATACACCAAAACCTTAAAAGTTAATGACCTACAAAGAATGTCCAATATTTATGAACACATACAGTATACATTACATTTCTGACTTGTATAAAACAAAAGCCACTGAGCTCATATCTCATATTGTAGCTCTCCTGGTGTAACGATAAGGTAGGATCCTACAGTAGAGCGAGTTCTAGGAGACAGAATCTAAGGAGCAGTGCTGGTAAACGTGGGCTACCACCGCTTGACCATGCTGCGGACTCAGCCTGGTCGAAGACAGAGAGACAGGCCAGGTCAGAGACATAGAGAAAGCAGGATGGTCATACAGGTCAGGTCGAGCACAGAGAAGCCGCAGGGTAGTCATACAGGCCGGATCAAATACAGAGAGCGAGACAGCAGGATAACTGTACAGGCTTGATCAAACATAGCAAAGCAGTGGAGGGGTCGCACAAGCTGGGTCAAACAGAAAGAAGTAATCCAAATAGCTAGAACAATATTTACAGGCAAGAAGCACTGGAAGTCAAGACAGGGTAAGGAAACACCAGATAGCGCCCCGGAGAAAGTGATGCTTATAAGAATGTGGAGGGTTGAGTGACTGGAGGATAACATGAAAATGAGGCCACATATTTACACTCCACTGAAACCTAGCCAGGAGATTATCAAGTATACACATTTCCAGTTAGATGCCAGACTCCACACCATCCACCAAACACTTTAGATTAATTTGAGATAACCATAATCTATGCCAAAAAATAATATCCCTGTTAACTGTGATTGTGAAAATGATATATCACAGTGATAACATGAATAAAGTCCCCCATAAAACTTAAGTGATAAAATGATAAATGATAATATCAAGTCAGGTAAATATAGAAATCAGTGATCTCAAACAAAGCAAAAAAAAGTTAACTGCTGCAATTGCAGTAAATAAATTAAAATTATATATGCCATTTTTTAAAATAAAATGTTGTACTTCTATTTGCCGATATAAATGGAAGAGCATACCTTCCAAGTGTCCCTCTTTAGGAGGGACAGTCCCTCTTTCAGACCAAATCCCTCTTTCCCATCCTGGTGTCCCTCTTTTTAGTAGATCAGACTGTTGGGTGTGTGTATATAAGTATCACGTTGCTCCACAGCCATAAAAATCACATTAATGTTTGTTTCAACTTCAGTATATGTGTTTATAAATTAGTCTGTGTACATAAAATACTTTGGTGTTACTGTAGATCATTTATTCATTTACACAAAGAGATGTCAGTAGGTCATGAAATCACCTACAAAAATTTGATAATGCTCCGCCCACCAGTCATGCCCCCAGTAACACCCCCTAAAACAAAAGTGTCCCTCTTTGGCCTTTTGAAATATTGGGAGGTGTGGACGAGTATTGGTTTTCTTTACATCGTAGACATAAAAAAATCACATACTATGTAACATATGTTTGGTCACATATGGAAGAATTATCGTGAGGTGGTGTGTTTACACAGGACTTTTAACTATTATTTTGCCACAACTTTCACCATGGGGGTCATAGTCCTTATTGTTCTTTTCCTTTCATGTATGTGTGTTCTTCACTCCAGTTTTCCCTGTATAATACCGTATCCTGTGGCTTTTGTTGTTACTCTTTGCCCAGCTGCTCTATCTCTTTCTTCCACACACCGGCATCTATTATTATTATTATTATTATAATTATATTTATATAGAGTTAACTGTCCCACACACTGGCTCATGATACTTGCTCTTCCATATGTTACTACACATACGCTACAAAGTAGGTGGATTTCTTAAGTCTATGTCAGGGCTATCCAAGTTCAGTCCTCAAGGTCCCTGATTAAGCACAGGTGAGTTAATCAATGCCTTGGCACCTTTGGTATTGCCTAGACTTCCAATAAGCATTTATACATCTCATATCACTTAGGGATCAGGTATGGTGCTGTCAGGGGATTTTTTTTTCTATTCTTTCTTTTTGCATAATATTTTGACTGACTCACCTTTGCTTAAAGGGATAGTAATACTTTAAAATTTCTAATCTCAATATTGTAGTAGTAAAACAAAGAAATTATTTCCCCCCAGTGATATCTCTCAAACCTTTATATATATATTCACTCGCAAAGTTCCCCCCTCCTTCCAGTTTCCCTGAAGTCAGCGCTGTAGCTGACTTCAGGGGAAACCTGTCGTACGACCGTCTAGTGGCTCTGCAACTGAGCCGCGATCACGTTAATAAAAAAGAAATCATTCACTTAAAAGGTCTTCTACCAGTGCTTGCAAACCAAGCACACATAGAAGACCTTTTAAGTGAATTATTTATTATTATGATTATTATTATTGCGATCGTAGCTCAGCTGCAGAGCCACCAGACGGTCGTATGACAGGCTTCCACTGCAGTCAGCTACAACTCTGACTTCAGGGAGAGAGGAAGGTGGGGGGAATTTTGCGAGTGAATATCTCTCAAACCATAAAGCTTTGAGAGATATCACTGCGGGCAAATAATTTCTTTTTTTACTCCTACAATAATGGGATTAGTAATTTTAAAGTATTACTATCCCTTTAATCAGGAAAATCCTTACATCCTGTCCTGCTGCTGGCCCTTGAGACCGCACTTGGACAACCCTGGTCTTTGGTTTAAAATACATAATACTCTTCCTCTTATACCAGCAAATAAAAGCATGGAATTTGATAAAATATGCCATATTCAATAAATGTATTGCAATTACAACACTGAATTTTATTTTGATATGTTTGGGATCACAGAATCATGTATTTATCTGACTTGAGCACATTATTCATATTAAGGATATTTTATAACTTTAATTTTATCACATTAATACATACTACACTATAAATATCCACGCTCCAAACCTCACACATATTCATTAAAACATTTGGTGAGTGGTACGGAGTCTGGAATCTAAGACGAAAGGTGTATATTTTATAGTCTTCCATTTTATCATCCTTGGGACATTTGACACGTATTTCATATATATTGGGTCGTGATACATATTTTATTGGATGTATAGGATTTTAATAACTTTTAAGAGTACTTTATCAATCTATATTTGGATATTTTTTCTCCAGGATCTATGTGTAGATAGGAGGTAAGGCGCCTCAAAAATAGAGATTCATTGATTTTTGTAGATTCTGCCCATAGATAATTTGAGAGCAGCATGCACCCTTAATATATTAAAATTTGCAGATAAATATTTTTCTCTGCACCCAGATCCCTTGTGTTAGGGCTCAATAGAAGGAGCTATACAGTATTTGTTGTATTGGGGCCTTTTTATAATATTTTTTTCTATGTAGTTATTCCATATTAATAAATGTCAATACCTTATAAATATTTACATCATGTAAATACTATTGTTGTGCCATCAGATAGATGTTGCGGCTCCCAGTGTCACTCCTGCTCGGCACCAGTTGGTTTTTGGCTATTAAAGTATATAGGGCATGAGTACACGCAGTATGTTTCTTAGACGCAAGCAGGTTTGAGTTATCTTGTTTATTCTTTTGCTACTTGGTGTATTCCTGTTCCTGATTTCAACCTTTGGCCCTATTCTGGTAATCTGCCTATGCAGTTTTTGACCTCAGGCTTCATTGCATTCGTGCTAGATTTTCTGACCTCAGCTTGGTTCCCAGTTTCAGTTTGTTTTCAGCCTGCCCTGACCTTGGCTACCTAAACTTATGGACTTTTTTGATCCTGTATCACAGCCATACAAAGCTTAGGGCTTAGTATCTTGTGTTGAGTGGTCATCCTACCCAGGCTAGTGTTGCTAGCCAATGCTCTTGGGCTCCACACTCCAGTCAATAAGATAATAAGGGGCAAATCTGGAGAAAATCAACTACACTAAACAAACTAAGATATATCTGAATTTGTTCCACAGGTCTAAATTTACTTTTTTTTAATCACATGAAATATAGAAGAAAAGGTAAAATAGAAAGGTTCAAAGCAGAAAATTACCTAGAAGAAATATGAAATTGTTTTTTTCTCTTTCTCTACTACCTCTGGTTGGAAAGGCCATTTGAGCATCTTCTATGCAAAGGGCTCATTCATTCGTCTCTGAGCTTGTTAAAATCTTAAACCTTTAATTGTTTTTGTAAAAAAAATAATAAAAAAAAAAATGGCCCATATGTTTCGCAGTACACACTATAACTATATACAAAACACTCCCAGGAGGTAAACTCTTTGTCTCAGTTGGCTCATAAAAACATTCAGTTGGTGGGGTAACAAAGTGCCTTTATTATACTCAGCTATCAAAACTGATTTTTCTATAGTTTAAGAAATGCAGTACAGCTCCATCTACTGGTTTTCCTCAGTTCTTGTTCTGTAAAGCTAAAAGCCAATGGCACATTTCAGTTCACATCATTAGTGCTTTCTGAACTTCATATTATCTCTGTTTGATGTCATGCATATCAAAAATGCCAATACACCAGCAGTAGTTTTATTACCGTTGTCAATATGTCAATATATTTATTTTACAGTTAGATTTTCCACTATTTACTAAGATTGAGATCAATACATTTTTTTGTTTGTGTTTATAAGTGATAACTTTATTGGCTAAGTAGCTCTTGAATGCTTGCATCGAGCTACCCAAATAGCCAATAAAGGTATCACTTTTACACTACCAATCTCCTATATTGTTCTTGTATTTCTATTTTGTTTAAATATGTAAATCCTTAAAGTAAAAGCTCTCTAGGGAATATGGTAGAAATCTCTATGCATTCTTCCTTGTAAAACATTTTTTAAATAAACCTAAATAAATAGTCACATGTAACATCAACCTTTATACTCTGACACTCTTTGCTCTATCCCAGTGATGGGTCTCTTGACATAACTGTTATTTAAGTTTTGAAGGTTTTTCAAGTTTATAATATTATGATTTAGGTGTGTTTCAGGCAGATATTATTCAGACAGTCACCCATGCACTCTTTTTGTCAGTATTTCCTATCGCATGCTTTACTTCCTAACTAATTAATTTTATCGGGAGGAATAAGAAAATTATTATTATTATTCTTTATTTATATAGCCCCAACTAATTCCGCAGTTCTATGCCAGCATTTCAAAGTTTGCTTTGAATTAATTGAGATATTTCAGCTTCATCAGGATAAAATTGATGTTGATCGAGACACCAAAAAAATGAGAAGCAATAGCAAGTCTATATTCCATCCTGGAAAATAATGAAGAAACAGAAGCACTGGTAAAACTATGGGAGAGCAAAATATGCATAATTATTATCAAATAAAGAAATCACTAGTGAAGAGAGCACCACAAGAACTGAAAGGCCATAACATTACAGTAATGCCTTCAGATAAAGTGGGAAATCTGGTAATTAACTCCAATGAATAAAAAGGTAAATGCCTTTTGTATCCATTGTTACAAAAGGGTAAGAAAAGATCTGGAACAGTATCAGAAAGAATTGGATGAAATATTGAAAGCGGGACTAAAGCAAATCGTTACATCACAGACAGAGTTTCAATATCTTCAAGTTGAAAGTCCAGTAATGTCCATTTTCTATAGCATACATAACAACAAAAAAGACTTAAAGATCCCCCTGGGTGCCCCACTGTATCAGGTATATCAAACAACATTGTAGGTAATGTCGATTTAATACAAAGACACTTCATAATGGTGCTACCATTGTAAAAAGTGACTCACTGTATGTAATAAAAAGTTTGGAAGGAATAAAATTAGAACCTGGGCATTACCTGGCATCCTTGGATATTGAAGGCCTATACACACGCATTCTACATAAAGTGAGAATATCAGCTACAGAAATATTCCTGGAAACATGTGGCACACAGTTTGTGGAACACAACTAATCTGTCTTCTCACTCCTCAAGTATATGTTGCATTATAATGACTTCCTATGTGTGGGGTACATTATCATGTACCTTATAATAGTCACTGTCTGTGCCCATCAAAAAACAGTTTATTTCTGAGGTAGTGGGAGGACACAACTGTGTTCTTGAAAGAAATGTAACAATATAACCAAGATAATTTTAGGCCACGATTAATTGATTATGTCCTATTAATATGGACTCTCGTTGAATCTGAAAGTCATTTGTTCAAACTATAAATACTTTTCCATCAATTTGAGAGTGACATCTGAACTGAGTGCAATAATAATACCATTCATAGACATCAAAATATATAGAGTGCAAGGGGAGACCTATGCAAAGGTCTATATATAGCCTATTACTAGCACAGAATCAACATCTGAAAAATTTGATTAACAGCATACATAGGTCTGTCCTAAGGATAAGTTTAATCTATAGCACAGAACAGGAGTTTAAACTGATAAAAGTAAAATGCAGCAAAGATTCACAAAAAGAAGGTATAATTTAACAAAACATACAAAGGAGCACTTAACAGCAGGAATTGTTAAACAAACAAAATCAAGAAAATAAAGAGGAAAAATAATGTTGATACGTACTTATAATAGTAGTTGTAATGGAAACTGAGAACAAATATGGTGTATGCCATCCAAATATTGGCATATTCTTATGAATGACTCTGATTTTGCAGAAGTGCTACCAAATGACACAAAAATAACAATGACTAGAGTTATACATTTAAATACATGTTAATGTAATAAACAATATCTATAAAAAAATAAATAAATAATATTTTTGCACAAAAGACACTAAAATATCTGGGTGATATCAGAGACAGGCAGAACACTCCAATAGCTAGACATGTTAATGGTCATCATAAGGGAAATAATACAGACTCCACTTTAAAGCTATAAGGAAAATATCACAGACAAGATGTAAAATGGGCGGGAACAGAAGTTGCTGCAAAAAGAAACTCGCTGGATTTATTGTTTAGATACCAGAAGCATAAGATGTTTAAATGAAGGATTCTGGTAGTTTTCATTTTTTTATTAATTAAATTGGAATTTACCTACATTTAATTATATAACATCATATTTTCTTAAAGGGATAGTAATACTTAAAATGTAAAAAAAAATATGTTGTAGGGTTTATCCCCCTGAGTAAAACAAGAGTACTCCCACTGCTGAAAGGTGTTTCATTCAAAAGTTATTAATTTTCAAAGTTGAATTTTTTAGGTGCAATATCACAGTGGCCTGAAATTGTACAGTGGCGCTGTTGCTACACGATCCTATGGACAGCTCTGGTCAGTTGACCATAAATCTCCATAGGATGGTGTAGCAACAGCGCCACTATACAATTTCAGGCCACTGTGATATTGCACCTAAAAAATTCAACTTTGAAAATTAATAACTTTTGAATGAAACACCTTTCAGCAGTGGGAGTACTCTTGTTTTACTCAGGGGGATAAACTCTACAACATATTTTTTTTTACATTTTAAGTATTACTATCCCTTTAACTGAAGGAGAAATGGGGGCGGGCTGTGGAAATAATATTTATCTAGTTTAAAGCATAGAAAGCTAGAAGCACATAGAAATGTACCATATATGAGGGGTGTAATCAATACAAATATTGACCGAAAATAAATGAAAGTGATGGGCAGATGAGAAAAGGAAGATGGAGCATGTCATAAAATAATTTATGTTGCTGAATACTGAGTTAAGTAAAATAGGAATAAATAGATTGGCATAGAAGAAATATCATATTTGAGTAACAGAGTAATATTTAATTATAATTGAAAAATCGTATAATATCCTGGTAATTACTTTAACTTTGAGTTTTATACAACAAAATAGATCAGAATTAATAGTATTACAGTACTTTATTTATTGTAGCTCTAGTTAATAAAAGTATTTGTGAAGGACAAATCACACAAAATAACCAGATGAATGGATGAATGGAAGTATAGCTGCTTTAAATACAAAGTTGAAAAGGCTCATACCTCCTGATAGTATCCTCAGATATTCAAAGGGTAGGACTAAATATATAAATATTATATTGGATTCAAACTAAAAGAGTGTTTAATTTTGTGATAGGAATTACAAACAAGACTATGTGAATGAATGAATAATATCTGCATGAAACACAGCTAATTCACAAGATTATAAACTGGTATAATCTCTCTGTTTGAATAACAGTTGTGTCCTGATATCCATTGGCATAGTGCAAACCTTGCGATTGCATAAAGGTTAATGCTTCCAGGGATTAAAGGGATAGTAATACTTCGTTTTAACTTTATTTTATTTTGTAGGCATTAAAAAAACATGAAGAATGATATAAGTCTTATCTCTCAAACCTTTATGGTTTATGAGATAGTCACAAACAAAGTTTCCCCTCCCCGCCCCTTTTACCTAGTGTAAGCCATCTCTTCTCAGATGTGAGTCTGGTTGTATGACAGTACAGATAACAGAAGGGGACAATTTTCTTTGTATGAAAACAATGAAAGCCCTTCCCCCCTTCACAAGTTTTTCAGCTTTTTCCCTTATCTTAATTGAAGATTGTCCCTCTCTGCAGTCTACCTGGGCATCTCCCTTCTGATCTGGTTGAACAGGGGGGGGATACTTTGTTTGTGAATATCTCTTAAACCATAAAGGTTTCAGAGATAAGACTTATATCATTCTTCATGTTTTTTTAATGCCTACAAAATAAAATAAACTTAAAATGAAGTATTACTATCCCTTTAAGTAGAACATGACCTTCCTAAATAGTGGATTATCTGACTGTACAATAAAATACTATTGACTTAAAACAATAGTAATAAAATACCTGTTGGGGGTATTAGTATATTTGATATGTAGGACACGCCAGCAGATATAATATCAAGTTTAACAAGCACTAGTGGATGTGAACAGAAAATATCCAAGAGATGGTGCTGTACTGCATTTTCTAAAATAATATAGAAACCACAGCTTTGAGCATTAGTGAACGAGAACTAATGAAAACCAATAAAACTCTGTGCTGTATTTTGTAAGCTAATATAGAAAAATCTATTTTGATATGTTTATATGAGAAAAACACTTTCCCCATGAACTGACTGATTTTATGAGCCCAATGAGACAAGATGTTTGCCGCCTAGGACAGTGTTCTCTATAGATATTGCAGAAACGATATGGACCATAATGTTAAACATAATAATGTTTAAAGTGTTAGTAATGTCTAAAAAAACTTTTTTGCATTTAGAAGAGCTTAAAAAGCTGATCTAAATGCAAAAAAGGTATCTCTCAAACCGCTATGGTTTAAGAGATACGGGCGTTTAAAGTTTGATTTCTCCTACTGACAGCTGTAAAGCTGTCAGTAGGAGATCCATGTCGGTCGACACGCTGGCGCTTGAGAAGTGCCGGGATCTCGTTACTTACACGGAATCCCTTCATTGGAATGGTCTAAAACGTGTGTTCGACCGACATGGTTCTCCTGCTGACAGCTTTACAGCTGTCAGTAGGAAAAATCAAACTTTAAACGCCCGTATCTCTTAAACCATAGCGGTTTGAGAGATACGTTTTTTTGCATTTAGATCAGCTTTTTAAGCTTTTCTAAATGCAAAAAAAGTTTTTTTAAGACATTACTAACACTTTAAAATTTTAACACAGAGACCAACTATTTGACCCTTTGAGTGCCAGAGAGGTATCCAACGCTTTGTGTTGGGTAGCATTCAAAGGGTTAAGGAATCTCTCACACCCAAGATTCTGAACTGACCTTCCCACTCAGAAGGGCTATTGCAAGAGAAACAATAAATGCACATCCTTCTAGGTAATGTTTCCACTTTGAACTTTTCTATTTTCTCTGACAGCAAACCAACTACAGAGAGGAGAAATTAAAATATCCCTATTTCCCTTTTATTTAAATTGGGCTTTTACTTTTTGAATGCATTGCACTGTAATGCTTTGGTGATTTACCTAGCATTCAAAATCCCTATTTAAATCATTGGATATTTTCATTATTTCTCTAGGGTGCAGTTTGTTTTCTCCAGAATTGCATCTCTTTAGCTTATTGGATTGCATCTTACATGTATTGTGAACATGGGGTGCATGGTTTGTACTATGAGAGTGATATATTGTGAGCATTGCTTGTATTATAAGTGTGGTATGTATTGTGAACATGGCTTGTACTATGAGTGTGACATGTATTGTGAACATGGCTTGTACAATGAGTGTGACATGTATTGGGAACATGGCTTGTACTATAAGTGTGACTTATTGGGAACATGGCTTGTACTATAAATGTGACTTATTGGGAACATGGCTTGTACAATGAGTGTGACATGTATTGGGAACATGGCTTGTACTATAAGTGTGACTTATTGGGAACATGGCTTGTACTATAAATGTGACTTACTGTAAGCATGCCATGTGCTGTGAGTGTGACCTATGTGTCCATTTGGCATAGATCTCATATTTAGAACAAACTGGACATTTGTTATGCTAGTATCTGCTTTGTAACCTTTGTCATGCAGGAATCTGTGGTTAGACAACTGGTAGCTCCTCAGCTGATTCTGAACTCCAGCTCCTATGCCACTTGTTTTATTTGGATGTTGCTGGATTTTGGAGATGGAAAAAGAGCTAGCTTTAGCCAATGTCCGAACTGTAACCTTAAAACCAAATGATTCTAACTCTTTCACTGCCAGAGCGGCGTCTAACATATTACTTTGTAGTGAGTTGGACACCCCCTCTTTGTCTGAAAGAGGTAAACATTTGTAGGTAATACAGACACAATGGGTCAATGAAGTACAGATATATTGTTACACAAACATGGCAGCCATGACATTATTATTTTTAGAAGAGGGTACGGAGATGGAAGACTAGCCTCTGTCTGGTTACCTTTATGTATACAAGTGTGTTGGTGAAATGGAGGGTGAGGGGTTATGATGTCTCTAACTTGTTCTTGCTTCTCTGGAAGCAGCATTTGGATGATATTGTGCTTACTGAACTCCCTGAAAAGTTGATCCAGCATCGCTTCCAAAAAACTCTCTCTCTATATATCCCATTCTGGTAGAAATTGTGTGAGTTGACTTCCATTACCAATAACGTTGGTTAAACTGCCTTGATAGTAAACAGTCTGTGCTTGGCTGAAGGGTGTGCAGACATCTGTTTTGTTTTTATGTCTCTCTCCGCAGCAGCCTCTTCTGCAGGGCCACATACTCTCTGTCCAAAGCAAAGATGGATCTGCAGCAGTTGATGCTGGGAATTCTGGTACCGCTGTTAATGGTGTCAGTGCTGATACTACTGGTGCCAGTGCTACAGGTGCTGCATCAAAAGATAAATGATGCATTGTGTAAATAAAAATGTGTGTTAGTGATGGTGAATATAATGTGGGTACGATATGTGCTAAAGTATAATATGGGTTGTAGTGCAGCTACTTTACCCAATAAGTATCACTATAACTCTCACAAAACTATACACCTCTCTATCTCTGTTCCTAAGCACTGTGCTGTAGCTCAAATTATGTCCAAGCATAAGAAAATATGACATTTATTATTTACATATGGTAGTTTAAGGTGAAACCTGCAAGTAGAGTAATAGAATACCTCCATGGTTAGGGTATGCTTTCTGTCATTTATTTTCATCCTTGCCTTTACGGTTTGAGAGATACCCTCTGTTAACGTTCCCCTCTTCCTACCTTTCTCCTGACATCAGCTGTAAGCTGACAGCAGGAGATCATGGTCCGGGGACCAACAGGTGGCTCTTTAGTAGAGCAGCAATAGCGCGATTTAAAAGTAGTTACTTCAATGGAACGGTCAACAAAGTTTGCCTGGTTTGCAAGCACACTTTTTAGACCGTTCCAAAGAAGTATTTCTTTTTAAATCACGCTAATGCATCTCTGCTGAAGATCCTACTTGTGCCGGCCGACACGGATATGCTTCTGTCAGCTTTGCAGCTGACATCAGGAGAAGAGAATCTTTAGTGGAGGATATCTCTCAAACCATAAAGGTTTGAGAGATAGGACTTTTTCCAAATACATTATTTTTGTAAAATCTAACATATAGCATCAACTTTATTTTGGGCATTACTAACCGTTTAAAGGGATAGTAATACTTTGTTTTATCTTTATTTTATTTTGTAGGCATTAAAAAAACATGAAGAACGATATAAGTCTTATCTCTCAAACCTTTATGGTTTAAGAGATATTCACAAGCAAAGTTTCCCCCTCCCGCCCCTTTTCCTAGTGTAAGCAATCTCTTCTCAGATGTGAATCTGGTTGTAAGACCAGACAGATAACAGCAGGGGACAATCTTCTTTGTATGAAAACAATGAAAGCCCTTTCCCCCTTGACAAGTTTTTCAGCTTTTTCCCTTATCTTAATTGAAGATTGTCCCTCTCTGCAGTCTACCTGGGCACCTCCCTTCTGATCTGGCTGAACGGGGGGGATACTTTGCTTGTGAATATCTCTTAAACCATAAAGGTTTAAGAGATAACACATATCGTTCTTCATGTTTTTTTAATGCCTACAAAATAAAATAAAGATAAAACAAAGTATTACTATCCCTTTAAGCTTCCTATAACAGTGTTTATTATTGTCTTGGGGTTAAAAATCCTATTTAGATTAAAGGAAATATTGGGAATTTTATTTGACCCTGAAGCTACAGTTGGATTTCTCCAGAATTGTTCAAGTTCTTCTTCAAACATCATTTTCAATAGTCCTGGTTTGTTAAATGGTGAGAAGATCTCTCCAGTGAAAGTTTGTATAAAATCGTTGTTATCCTATAGAACAGTTTTGCTGAAACATATTTACTCTTTCATAGCAAGGTGAACAACATAATTGTTCCATTATTATGTAAAGTATTTTTTAGATGCCTCTTTTGTTTTCTATTTTAAAAGCATGACAACCTATAAATTGGTTAACCATGTAAATTGCTAAAGTAAGTGCCAGGTAAAATACCTACAATTACTGCTTAAAAATAATAAACACAATATTAGAGAAAACAGAAGCAATGTTATTTTTCTATTAACCCCTTAACGACCCTTGACGGTCATAGTACGTCATGGGTCGATCTGACTGAACGACCCATGACGTACTATGACCGTCATGGAGTTCTGGGCTCCCCCCCGCGGCTGCACACCGTTCGGGGAATCCGAATCCGGAATGCTCCATGGTCCTTAACTCACCGCGCCAATCGGCCGGTCGTTAAGGGGTTAAAGAGACAATAACTCCCAATAATAATAAATTCCAGTTGACCTTAACCTGGGCAGAAAATCCTAATGGTAGCAAGAAATCAATTCTGCTTACATTGATTCTCCAGAATTAACCCACTGAGTGCCATAACACATTGCGTTGTGTACCCCTCTGGCACTCAAAGGTTAAATCTTTGAGCTTCAGGGTGGGTGTTTAACACATTGCCTCAAAAATCTTAGGTTAGTTCTGGATATCAAATGCATGGATGTGGACCTGATTCTTTGTTGCCAGACTCCAGGATGCTGAACTCCTACCCCCAGAAGACTTCCTTCATTTGAAGACTTCAGTTCTTTCCCCATGGATTGATATCTGGTACTAATTAAAGTTGATTTGTCATGTCAAGCTAAGTTTAATTAGTTTTACAGAGAGACAAAATCTACCTATGTGTTGCACTAGCCATTTTTCAGTAAAATAAATATTTTAAGAGAATTTAATCTTTACATTTTAATGGCACAATGTGGCACTTTATGCTAAATCCATATTCTGTATGCTAATAAGTTATGTTCCAGGCCAAACTTACCATTTGATGTGCTTTTAGAAATGCCCACACTCTGCTACAGCCACTTCAAAGACCCTGATAGCTTTGAAAACTATGGCATTTCCTACTGTACTCAGTACCTACTGCCAGTCTAGGAAAAATATTACTCCATTGGTATGAACTCACATACTGTAGAGGGTGCAATGGACACACTAAACTGTACCTACCACAATCTAAAGCTTTCAGTAAAATGTAATTTTTCTAATGTTATAAATAAAGTTATTCATGATATACATAACTGGGAACTTTATTTTCTAGAGCCTCCAGAGAGGACTAATGTGGTATCGGTGGGAGGATATAAATGGTGCTACTGGCATCACAAAGTGACAGGGCTTCATCAAAGGTGGTTCAGGGCTTAACGGGCTATGTAATAAAGTGGGTGGAAAGTGGGCATAACAAGGTAGGGAAGGAAGAGACATGGGCAGGAAGTGGGAGGAACAGGCTGGGAAGAAACAGAAGTGGGCAGAGTTTCATAAGAAGCTCCCCACAACCGGAGAATCAGCCTCTGTCCCCTCGATAATTCATTGTAAAAGATGGAGTCTCCGGGGCAAATCCAGATAGGCCCCAGGTATAATGAGATATATATGTATTTATTGTATACCCATCTTGTCTTTGGTCTTCTTCTTAGTATTGCATAGAATCCATTCAAAATTTGTTTGGTCCATCTACCATCAGATCTTCTTGCTATGTGGCCTGTTTGCCCATTTCCATTTTAGGAGCTTTACTCTTTCACTGAAGTCATCGACCTTTGTTTGATGATGAATAATTCATGCACACATTTCTCAGTCTCTTTTTCTTATGATATATATACACACACAGTATTGTGCATAAGTCTTAGGCAGGCGTGAAAAAATTTTGCAAAGTTAATAGTTTATATGTATCAATTAACAAAATGCATAGGGAGTGAACAAACATCTAAATCAAATCAATATTTGGTGTGACCACCCCTTGCCTTCAAAACAACATCAGTTATTCTAGGTACACTTGCACACAGTTTGTTAAAGAACTTGGGTAGGTTATTCCAAACATCTTGTAGAACCAACCACAGTTCTTCTGTAGATTTAGGCAGCCTCAGTTGCTTCTCTCTCTTCATGTAGTTCAGGACAGACTCAGTGATGTTGAGATCAGGGCTCTGTGGGGTCATATCATCACTTCCAGGACTCCTTGTTCTTCTTTCCTCTGAAGATAGTTCTTATTGACTTTGGCTGTATGTTTGGGGTTGTTGTCATGCTGCAGAATAAATTGAGGGGCAATCAGATGTCTTCCTGATGGTATCTGCCTGTACTTCTCAGCATTGAGCCCCAAACTTCCAATGAACCTCTACCATGATTCACTGTTGCCTGCAGACACTTATTCTTGTACCACACTTCACCCTTCAGTGAAAAAACTGCTTTCTGCTACAGCCAAATTTTTCAAATTTTGACTCATCCTTCCAGAGCACCTACTGCCATTTTTCTGCACCGCAGTTCCTGTGTTTTCATGCATAGTTGGCCTTGTTTCCATGTCAGAGGGTATGACTTTTTGGACGCAAGTCTTCCCTGAAGACCACTTCTGACCAGACTTCTCCAGACAGTAGATAGGGGTACTAGGATCCCACTGCTTTCTGCCAGTTCTAAGCTGGTGGCCCTGCTGGACATCTTCCAGTTGTGAAGGGAAGTAAACATGATGTGTTTTTCATTTGCTGCTCTAAGTTTCCTTGGCCGACCACTGCGTCTACCGTCTTCAACGCTGCCTGTTTCTTTGTGCTTCTTCAAAAGAGCTTGGACAGCGTATCTGGAAACCCCTGTCTATCTTGAAATTTCTGCCTGAGACCTTGCTGATGCAGCATGACTACCTTGTGTCTTGTTGCTGTGCTCAGTCTTGCCATGGTCTATGACTTTTGACATTAAACTGTCTTCTGCAACCTCAGTTTGGCTGGTCCTCACCCAGTTTTATTCCACTTATACAGCTGTTTCTGTTTCAGTTAATGCTTGTGTTTCAGCCCACATATTTAATTGATAATCATTAGCAACTGTTTGGTATAATTGTTTAACCATACATCTGAATATAAAACTAGAAGAACTGATGCTGTTTTGAAGGCAAAGCGTGGTCACACAAATATTGATTTGATTTAGATTTTTTTTTTCACTCACTGTGCATTTTTGTTAAATGAATATAAACTATCAACATGTCTATTTTTAAAAACATTCTTACTTTGCAGTATTTTTCACACCAGCCTGTACATTACTGTATATATCAAAAACCTTTTGCTTGAGGCAGAGTAGTAAATTTGTCTAAAGACAATACTACTAAGTTTTACAAATGTTTACCATCTGAATTTTATTTGCCGCTCAATTTCCATCATGGTGTTTCCATCTGCTGACATTTCTTGTCCAAGGTACACAGACATTTCAACCCACAATGTAATGTTATTGAAACTATAGTAGACACTGTCCAGGCCCTTGCACCTACTGTAAAACAAGAAAAAAATATCCAAATATTAATTGAAATAGCTGCCATGATGAAAAAGTGGTGAGGAATGAAGCAACACAGTAATATTAGAAACATGGTACAATATGTAGAAATGCACATAATGTACCATAAGGAAGTGCATAAATGAAGAAATACACACGTTCAGCTTATCAAAAGGACACTGGAAGAAAATGAAGGGCTAAAGACAGCAAAATGGAGGATGGTTACACATAGGAGATGGTTCAACAACAAATACAAAAACAAGTGATATAATTTTATTCAAATCTTTATAAGCATGAAGGACAATAACTGAATGCAATGCCAGAGGCTGGAGAATTTTATTTTAGAAGAAATAGAAGCTGCAATAAAATCAATGAAAAATGGCAAAGTAGCCAGACCTGATAAAGTTACTATTAACATGTTGAAAGCAGGAGGTCAACCCTCATGCAAAGCCCTAGCTAAACTATTTTCAAAATGTCAACTACTCAGCAAAGTGCCTAAAATATGGAATAATGCAGAAGTCATCCTACTGCAGAAAAAAGGTAATAAGGCGGACCTAATAATCTACTACACTATAAGCCTATTGCCAGTGGTCTGCAAGGTTTTCACAAAGGTACTATCAAGAAGAGTGGACACAATACTTAATGCAGCACAACCTAAATAGCAAGCAGGCTTCAGGAGCAGTTTCAGTACAATGGACCACATCCAGAAAGTGCAACAAGTTATAGAGCTACATAATGAATACAACATTCCATTATACATGGCCTTCATTGACTGTGAAAAGACCTTTGAATCATTGAAAAAGCAAGCAATAATCAATGCCCTGATCAGCCAAGAAATAGATAGCGCTTACATCATTATCCTTCAATAAATATACAAAAATGCAACTGCATTAGTACAGGTCAACAATGGTGAAGTCCTGATCAACATAGAAGAAGGTGTCCAACAAGGTGAAACAATCCCCACAAAACTATTTTCTGCTTGCTTAAAATAAAATTTCCACAAACTAAATTGGGACAAAAAAGACCAATGTAGATCAATTGTAGACAACCTACATCACTTACATTTTGAAGACAATATTATACTCTATGCCAGTAGTCCTGATGAACATGTTGAAGAGCTACGACAAGAAAGCAAAAACTTTGGTCTGAAGAGGAATATCAACAAAATGCAAGCCATCTATCTATCTATCTATCTATCAAGATTATATATATATATATATATATATATATATATATATATATATATATATATATATATATATATATAATCCATTTTTGTATACATGTGCATAAGTATATGTATGTATGTAGAGACTTACTAATGAAATGTCACTGCCAAAATGGTGACATAAAAATTGGAGAATGAAAAAAATTAGAGAATGAAATTAGAAAATGATCTCAGTGTCACCAGTATTCTGAGGAGGGGAGATCAAGTATATATATGGATCAAGGTGCACCATATGTACCCAGGGTCCAACTTTTTATTGGGACTAGGCACCAGCAGATGGAGGGGATGTTTTAAAAACCCAACCAGAGATGGCTAGATCTCCCCAGAGCTACCCATTCCCAGGTGACCATCTAAAACACCACCCCTATTTGCCTCTCTCCTTCCAGCTTTAATGTAATCCAATATAATGGATTACTAGTAAAATATTAAATTGTTTCCTTACTGTATATAGGTTGCTATTATGTATTGTGTTGAATAGAGGCCTGTCATCTTTCATGCAGATGACAGATTCACCAATCACATGCATACTGATTTAGAACAACAATTTCTAGGTCATCATTCGTGCTCATGGAGCCAGTGATCGGTACCTCTCAGAGAGGTTGTCAGGCACCATTGACTATTGTTCAAACTGCTATAGAAACAGGAATAAAGAACGTTTTTTGGGGGGTTTGTTTGTATTTTTATTCCACAACTGCAAGTGCAGCTGGTTTTGCTATCTGTTTACTAGCCAGTCCAAGTGGTTCCTGGAGGTTAGGTTGAACTATGGGTTAATTGATAGCCCTATCCCAGAGGCCCCAGTGACTAGATAAAGAATGTTAAGGGTTTAACAGTGCTGGATTTAATGACCTCATTAAATAACCTCAGCAATAATGAAATATGCTTGCACTGTTAGGGTGTCTTGAGATTAGGAGAAGCCTTGTGCTATTTATCCAGTTCTTCACTGCCTTTTTTTCCTTCTGAGACAATTATGTAGGGATGGGCTAAAATGTTCACAGATGGGAAGGAATCATCAGAAACTATGACTACTTTAAGACCATTTCCAGTAATATGTTCTGCCTGGTGAAGAGAGATAAGTGTGCGTGTTGTGTATGTGTTGTGTGTGTGCCTACTAGTGAGGCCAGTGACTGAGTCCACACACCCTTGTTTGTTCCTAGTTTGTCTCATCAACATACCATGTTGTAAAGCTCCTGGCTGGGCTTACAATTGTGAAACTTTTCCTTTGCTGATGTGCGCTCCCATGTCCTATCCATCATGGGGGCTAGTATGACCTCCGATCTTGATGTCACTACGGGTAGCCAAAGTACACTGCACAAGTGGGAACACTGTAAGTACTCTGTTCATGTAGCACAAGAAATAGGATTCATTGAGTATGTTGGTGTGTTTGTGGTTATGTCATCATACTAGACAGCCTTAGATAATCCCTGGATACCCCTGCCTTAGTCCTCAATTGTTCTGGTCTGCCCCCCAAGCAACCTAGTGGTTTCTCTTGATTTCAATGACTGTTGTAAACCCTTGTCTATATGTTGAATAGATGGAGGTGTTGTTTTAAAAAACCCACCAGAGATGGCTAGATCTCACCAGAGCTACCCATTCCCAGGTGACCATCTAAAATGCCACCCCCATTTGCCACTCTTCTTCAAGCTTTAATGTAATCCAATATAATGGATTACTAGTAAAATATTAAATTGTTTCTTTACTTTATATAGGTTGCTCTTTTGTACTGTGTTGAATAGAAGCCCCAGTCATCTTTTGTGCAGGTAACAGATCACAAATCACATGCATACTGATTTAGCACAACAACTTCTAGTTCATCATTTGTGCTCATGGTGCCAATGATCGGTTTCTTGCAGAGAGGGTGTCAGGCACCAGTGACTGATATAGAAAGAGAAATAAAGAAAGTTTTTTTTTTAATTATTTGTCTTTTTTTTTGTTTTCGTTTTTTGTGAGTGGAGCTGGCATTGCTATCTGTTCACTAGCCAGTCCAAGAGGTTAGCCCGAACTCTGGGTTCATTGACAGCCGTATCCCAAAGGTCCCACTGATTAGATAAAGAATGTTAAGGGTTTAACAGTGGTGGATTTAATGATGCTCCAGCCTCAGCAATAATGAAAGATTCTTACATCTTGCACTGTGTTGGGTGTCTTGAGACTGAGAGATCATAAGCCTTGAGTTACGTTACCCATTTCTTCTCTGCCTTTTTTTCCTTCAGAGACAATTATGTAGGGATAGGCTAAAATGTTCACAATGGGAAAGAAATCATCAGAGACTAGGACCACTTTAAGACCATTTTTGGTAAAGAGATATATGTTTGTGTGCATGTGTTGCATGTGTGCCTGCTAGTCAGGCACCCTTGGTTGTTCCTAGATTGTCTTATAGACATGCCAGGCTGGGCTTACAATTGTGACACATGTCCTTTGCGGATGTGCGCTCCCATGTCCTATCCATCATGGGAGCTAGTATGGACTCCAATCTTGATGTCACTATGGGTAGCCAAAGTACACTGCACAAGTGTGAACACCGTAGGCACTCTGCTCATGTAGAGCAAGAAATTGGATGCACTGGGTATGTTGGTGTGTTTGTGGTTATGTCATCATGCTAGACAGCCTTATACAATTCCTGGATGCCATGACTTAGTCCTCAATTGTTCTGGTCTGTCCTCCAGGCAATCTAGTGGTTTCTCTTCATTTCAAAGGCTGTTGTAAACCCTTGTCTATACCTTGAACATATTCAATCTCTGGCTTCCCTGACCTCTGGCAAAACATTGTCCACACTGACATCTGACTACCGTGATCTCCAGCTATACACTGACAATGTTAAACTCTGGCTTCCTTGACTTCTGGCTACACCATGACTATGCAGGCATTTTTATCCCTGGATACTGTGTATCAGATCAGCCCCTGTGGTGTGGTCTACTCCCTAGGAGGCCTAATTCTACTTCAGCCTCCTCGGCTAGTTGCACTCTTATATGGGGATGCACTTTAATGCTCTTGGGCTCCAGCATCCACTAACCAACTCCTAGCATAATAACTAAGCAATTAAGGAGCCCATGACAACCTTGACCCAACAGATCCCATGCTTACGCAAATTGTCAAGGACTCACAAGCAGGTCCAGTTAATCTATAATAGCAGCTTCATGAGATTCACACCACCCTTCCTTCACCTCCCGAGAACCTGTTCTACCTTCACAACCTGTTCCATTTCCTAAAGGAGCCATGGCATGGCAAAATACACAGGCGACACAATCCAATTCTGTTTCTTCAAGATATCCTGGATATCCATGAATTACATGAAGATCTGTATGGTAATCTCACTCCTGTCTTGAAAATCCCAAACCTGGGCTCATCAACTACTCCTGGCCATCAGCTCTCTATTGGACACTGGTCTTCATTTGTCAAGTTATGTAGTCTCCTCTCTGATGACCCATATAAGACAATCACAGCTCAGACCCTCTAAAATACCTTAAACAAGGCATCTTGGTCAAGACTTCTCCTGTACACATTCAGTTGCTGGATGGGCATCTGATTAAATTGGGTCCAGTAACACATGAAATTACATCAGTCTGTGTACTACTGGGTTCCAGGCACACAGAGACCTTATAATTTGATGGGTTCCAGTCTTCTCTATTCCCTCTCATTCTTGGTTTGACCTGGCTCCTATTCCACAAATCTCTCAGTGACTGGTCTCTTGGTACCCTGACCTTCTCATTACCAACAAAATTGTCTCCTTCTCTCACTGTCTCTTTTCTTTTCTTACCCTGTAACTGGTGACACCAGAGAAGGAGAGGCCAGAGATCCCTGCAAGTTACTCTTTGTTTGCTAATGTCTTTGAAAGGAAAAGAGTAGACATGTTACCCACTATACCAAGTGTACAACTGTCCTACACATCTGCTTCTTGGTGCTCTTATCACTGTTGATGGTATGTGCCTCCTATTAGAACCTGAGTTGAAGGTCCTTAACCCCTTACCACCCAAGGACGTACATGTACGTCCCGAGCGGATGTCCCAGGTGGACAGAGGACGTACATGTACGTCCCGGAAGTCATTGAAACAAATGGGAAAAAAAAGTTCAGGGGGCGTTAAGTGCCGGCCGCATGCCTGCACGGCTGGTCACTAAGGAGTTAAAGAGTACATAGAGGAGATCCTCAAGAAGGGGTTTATATGGCCCTCCACATCTCCTGCTGGGACTGGAATCTTTTTGTGAGCAAAAAGCATGAAGGGTTACAACCCTGTGGAGATTACCATGATAGCAACAATATTATTACGAGAAACCAATACCCACTCCCCTTGATTTTTGAAGTCCTTGACTCATGAGAAAAGCACATATCTACTCTAAGCTAGATCTTAGAAAGGCATACAATCCAGGGAGGGATCGATAGGATAATAAATATATAGCCGATTAATCCTCAGTGATACATCTGTTCAAACCTAACACCATGCAATCTATCCTGTTTTTCATCACTCTTTGGTCAAAGTATGGATGATGAACAATTTCCTGGCCAACAGTCACCTCCAGCTCCTTTGATTATTGACAGTCAAGAGGAATACAAAGTACAAGAAGCATTAGACTTATGACTGTGAAGAGGCATACTGGAATACCTCATTCAATTGAAAGGTTATGGCCAAGAGTATAGCCCTGGGAACCTGCTGCTGATGTGCATGCCTCCACCAGAGTATGTGCTTGTTTGCATCTCAACCATCCAGTTTCAACATGCTTAAATCAGTGTGTTCATGGTTATGTCATCACGTTAGATATTTGTACATAATCCCTGTAATCCTTTTCCTTAGTGCTCAGTTATTCTGTTCCTCCTTCCAAGCAGTCTAAATGTCTCTCTTGATTTCAATTCCTGTTGTCAACCCTTGCTATTAACTTGACTACGTTGACTTCTGGCTTCCCTGGCCTCTGGCCAGCATGCTGACCTCTGGCTACCCCATTCTCCGGCTATACATTGACCATACAGACCTCTGGATTCCTCAACCGCTGTCTACACTGATTACTCAGACCTCTTTATCCCTGTGTTGTGGTCTGCATCTTAGGAGGCCTGTTTCCACTTCATTCCACTCAGCTACAGCACACATATATGGACATGCACTTTCCTGCTCCTAGGCTCCAGCATCTAGGCTCCAGCTTGTGTGTTTGTGTGTGTGTGTGTGTGTGTGTGTGTGTGTGTGTGTGTGTGTATGTGTGTATGTAAGCATGCATATTTGGCAATGCATGTTCATAGATTAGTGATGGGATGTGCATGTCAGAAGATTAAGACCATTAACAGCAAAGGGATTCATTTTCCTTCCATTGTTTTCTCCTAATTTGCCTTACTGCTTGAATTTCTCATAAAGGAGAAGCAACTATCACATAATTTCTGTGGGAAGGAAAATTAACTTATGATCATACCTGGAGTCCTGAAGATTCCAATTTTCTTTGTTCATAAATGGCCAACTTGGTGCATAGCCTCCTTTCTGGAACTGGGAGTTTTTCAGCTGGCTTCCCACTTTAATTTAATTAATTTGTCTGGGTAAACCCTAAAAAAATGCCCTACTTAACAGCACTCATTTCATTTACGATCCCCCCTATGATGATGCAAATCAGTTGGATAGGATGTGCGCTCAACATGCCTCCTTAGTCCTCTGGGCCATTGGGAACATGATGTTCCCAGGTATGTTCATTTCAAACACAACTTATTCTATTTTACATGTTATTTTCTCAGATCTCCAGGATTCAACAGACAAGGACTGAGTAAAACCTAAGAAAAATAGACTTGTGGGGAACAGGAATTAGGAACTACTTGCTTTACAACAGAAACCAGAGGAATAGCCAGGTAAGGTGAAAGCCAGAGTTGTAAAATTATACTATAAAAAACATCTGATAATATGGAAGGCACCTATCTCTCTGCTCGTATTTCCCAGCTGTTGAAAGGAAAGAGTTCCAGGCAGCAATCTAGGAAGAATGACCTATTCCAATGCTATTCTGAAGAGATAAAATCCTAACAGGGGAATGAAAACCCCAGGTCCCACTTCCAAAAAAAGCCAAAAAAAATTACCTGTCTAGTATGCCATTGGAACCAACAATGAGCAGAGCAACATATGAGTGCACATAAGGAAATTTAATTTATGAGATGTCATAATGTCTCTACCCTATATGTTTATATAGACTACTGATGCCCAGACCAACTATAAAACAGTGGTCCAAGCAGATAGCCATTTATTACTTATCCTTGTTTTGCTCGGTTGATGCCTAAAGGCTAGACACTTCTCACTTTTCAGAATGAACAGTGGTGTCTGGACTCCCACCATTCTGCTGTTTTACTATTCTGTTGACAAGGCTTGGACTCCTGCCACTTATCATTTATTCCAGCTTTTGCAGGCCAAGAGAATAAAATGCAGTGTGAGTCATGGAACTGCTTAGTGCAGAACACATCAAATTCACCTTACACACTACAGTTATCTAATGGTTGCCAAGGTGTCCAAACGTCATGTTCAACACTTCACACATAATAAGTGTATTAAGTGTGGAAATGGAAATGCATCCAGGGTGCAGGCATAGGGCCACACAACAAAATATATATTTGGTTTCAATAAATCTCCTAGGTTAGATAACGCCTTTTCTTATATAGTATTCTTATTTTATTAATTAATATATTTGGTGAAGTATTTGTTTGCACCTGTATAACCTTGTGGTAATTCTGAACTAAGATTGTTGTTTTATAATTGCAGATATCCCCCTCTAAGAGAGGGATTTGAAATATATTAAGTCTCCTTTATTATGAACCAAGAAGAGACTCTGGAACTGGAATCTGTGTGGGTAGTCAGTAGGAGTGCTTACTAAGGTGGATAATGGACCTGGAAGTCTAGAAAAAACATTTCTCTCTGTCTCTTTCTCACACACACACACACACACACTCCATAATGGTAGTTCTGAACCAGCTTCATGAAACCTGGACTTTGTGGTTACATTGACAAACCAAACTTCAACCCAAACCACTGGATAGGCTTAACAGGTATTTAAACTTTGTACGAATAGAGTGGCATGGTGCAACACAGCTTTCAATACAGAGTTTCAAGGTAGGGTGCCACATAACCCTGCTGCAATATACAACAGTTAGAAGAAAATTAGCCTTTTCACTCCTAATATTGGAGATAACATATGAAGATAATGATTAAGATAAAGCAATTGACAGTTTCACCAACATCTTAGTGAAGTTTATTTGAAGTGTGTTTTTAATCAAGAAATTCCCCGGAAGGGACCGCAGGGTACAGGAGGGGAAGCATGTCAAGGGGAGGGTTGATCCATACAGGAAGAGTGTGTGATGGGAGGAGTAAAGGAAAAAGGCTTAAAGTTTTGGTGACAGGAAATGGACAGTTGTCTGGAGGAAGAGAGACAGAGAAAGCATCATACCTGCGGCTTTCTGTTTTCCAGCATTCCTGACTGTGTTTCGGCATCCTCTCACCTGGTGCATTGGCTGCTCACTCCAGGCCCTGCGGGGGCTCCCGGCTTCTGTCCTCCGGTCTGCTGTCGGTCACAGCCTCTTGGTTGCTGCCCTTCTCTGTTTTTTCCTTCTACTGCTGTTTCTTCCACTTGCTCCTCCTCTCTGTTCCTCTACTGTCCTGCTGGCGGCGGTCTCTCCCTACCCCTTCACCTCTCCTCCCGCTTTTTGTTTCCCATTCTCCCACTTAATTGCTATATCTGTCCTGAGCTCCGGGCTGGAGGTGGCTGCATTTACTTACACCTGTTTGTGTCTGGGGGGCGATGGACATGCCTGTGCACCAGCTGCTGACCTCCTGCGGTGGGCAATGTCAGGGATACTCTGCTTCCTTCTCCCAGCTTTGGATTTCCGTGAGGGGGGCTTTGCCTGAGGGCTGGGCCCTCACCTTTTTGGTGGCACTGCCTGCTCCTTCCCTTGCCTGGGACGGGCACCTGTACAGCAACTTCCTGGAGAGCCTCTACTCTGCACAGCGCCAGGCTCTGATTCCTGGGACGAGGAGGTTCCGGCTTGGGAGTCTGGACCGGCTGCATTGGAGGGTAGGTTTCCTATGGCCCCAAGCTGCGGTCCATGCTCATTCATTGTGGGCATTTGTGGATGGTGTCAGGCTTTTATCACAGGCCCTGAGTGTGTACGCACTGGGGTGCTGGCTGCTGGCGAACCTGCTGCATGGGGGCGACGAGCACGTCCGGCTCTCGGCTGGGACCTCAATGATGCTATGGGACGGGGCTGCAGCAGTGGGGTCCTCACCTGGTGTGCGGCTCCATTCCCCAGGATGCTCTGCCTCCTTTCACATCTCCCTTCTCTCTACTCTTTGGGCGGGGGGATTGGTTGCTTGTGGGATGCCGGCTAGCGTGCACCAGGCAAGGGGATTCTTTGTGGGGCCCACTGCTCTGGCGTGTCCTGAGCTTGCTTGCTTTTGCTCTCTATTGTCCTCACGCTTGGCTGCTTTGGCCTGTTCTTTGGTCGGCTTGTTCTCCTCTTCCATTCATTCTGCCTTTTCTCTTTTCTGCTTCATGGGGGTCTGTTCCTGTTTTTCTCTCTTGTTTGCCTTTTTGTGTTTTTTCTCCTTTCTGTCCTCTTTATTTTATTTTCATTTTTTCCTTCCATTCTTCTCTTGGTTCCCGTCTTTGGTCCCGCCCCTTCCTTTTTGTTTCACTACTTTCTTTTCTGCTGCTTGCTTGGGCCTGGCTGCGCTGCGTTGGGGCTGCCATGCTGGGGGGGGCTCTTCAGGTTGCACGATATGTGGACTTTGAGTGCACAGTGGGAGTACCTGTTTCTTCCCACTATGCAGTGATTACTGCAGCAGGTGGTTGTGGTTGGCTGCAGATCATCGCCACTGGCTGCTTGCTGGGTAGTTTCTGGTGGTGTTCTCCCCTCCCTGTTTTTCTTTTCAAGGTGGCTGGTGTTTCTGTGCTGCAGGCTTCCAGGAGGTGTCGTTCACATGCCGGGACACAGCCTGTTGTGTTCCCAGGCACTCATTGGTGCTGATGGCCAGTTGAGATGCTGATGGATGGTGGAATGGAGATGCTCATGGGTCCTGCTGTGCGTATGCTGTACGCTGCAGGTGGTGCGAGGGACGCTGTCGCCGCATGCTGCTGTATGGCGGTTGGGTCTTCCACTCTGTTGGTTGACTTACAAGTTGTGTGTTTTTTCCCTTTCTGGTGGCTCCGGATCCAGGCAGATGACTGCTGTTGGTGGTGTACAGTCGGAGCATCATGTTTGGGTCGGCCTCGCTGCTGGGCTTTCTTGCTGGTTTCGGTCTCCGGGTCCCCTGGTGCCACTAGTGCATGGAGTTAGTTTGCACTGAGTGCTCTATTGCGTGAAGGGTCTGTGGATCCGGTATGGAGTAGAGACAACAAGAAGAAAAGGTTTCAGGCTGGCCCTTTCGGGGGCCAGGCTTCCTGGACGTGTAGATACAGTGGTGGGTTTCGGCCTCCTTGGTTGGAGGTGCAGGTGTGATTCTGGACGAAGGGATGGCGATGCTCCTGTGTCCCGGTGCTCACATGTGGGTGTGTATAGCAGGTGGCGAAGTGGAATCTGTTGCCGCATGTGGCGGATTTCGCTTCCTGGGTTCCAGTCTGGCAAGTATGGGTGGGGGTGTGTGTGTGTGTCAGCTGGCGGGAGGATTGGGTTTGCTTGTGCTCTGGTCTTGGACTCTTTGTTGGTGTTTCATGAGTGTGACTCTGGGTCTTTCTGTATGTATCCTGCTATCTTGGTGTCTGGGTATTTATGGCATGCTGGTGTGTTTACTTGTCTGTTGGGACAGCTCGTTGTGGGATGTGTCTGGTCTGACTTGAAGCTTGTGATGGGTGTGTCCCTTGGAGTGGTGAGGATATCTGTATAATGGTAAGGCTGACAGTGCTGGCGCGGGGCCCAGTCATGGGATGATCCATTGGTTGGTTACAGGTGGGTTCGAGTCTGCATGTGGTGTTTCTGGTGGGATTGCTGAAGGTTTTGGGAGTGGTCATTTGCTTTTGGACTGGTGGCATCTGCTGGTTCTGTGAGCTCTCCTCCTTTGCCTCTTACACTGTGGCTTGTGGGGGTATGTAGCTTTGTTGCTGCCAAGTCAATGGGCCTTTATATTCCTGTTTTTCCAGTGACAGACAAAGCATTAACACCCCAGTAATGAGAAATACTTACTGCTGTTGTATCTATGAAAAGAGTAGGCAAGTTGTGGCCTTCTTCTAGCTGCTGTTGGCCCTCATCTAGCCTTCAGCTATCAAAGGTCTAAAACTCCCATGATCCTTATCTGGCTTTTAGCTGTTATTGAACAACAACTTTCATCATCCTCATACAGCTATTAGATAATAGGAATTTAAGAACAGCTGGAGAAGAGACACAGGTTGCCCAGACCTGGTCCATGTTCAGTTTGTCACAGTGACATTTGAATGTTGAAATACACAAAACAAATCTAGGTACTGATATTATGTATATTTTTTTATTCATTTTTTTGTGAACACCTAACTGAGTTTTTCCCTACTGGATATGTATGTATATTATCTATAGGAAGATAGATAGATAGATAGATAGATAGATAGATAGATAGATAGATAGATAGATGGATAGATAGATAACTTGTGGACCATTTGCATTTTTTAAAAAACAGTATGCTAGTCATCAGGTTCCAAATTGTTTTCCTACATCTGTTCCCAAATGATTGTACATTTCAGTTCATTGATTTGTCACAAGCCATTAGGGAGTCAGTAGAGTAAAGCGAACATAAAATACAGAACATTCAGGCAACTAAATTACAATGGTAAAGTGCTCAAGTACAACCAAATAGTTAATTAGCATGGTTTAATTAATGTGTCCTATTTGTACAACCCCTACACACTCAAAAGAAAGGAAGTATAATGGGAGGGGAGCAGAGTATGTATCCTTAATTCCCCCTTGGGCAAATGTAACCCCTCATGGGTCTTGTGGCTCAATATTAACATATTAAAGCGGAATTACCACCTCCACTAAAGTCACCCTGCAATACTTATTATTTTACCTCGCAAAAGTGCCCACTAATAAAGTTATCCTTATGCTTCCAAGACTGTGCGCCTGCACGGTCAGTCTCTTACAGAGCCGTCCGGGCCTGTGCAATTCCTGTGAAGGGTGAAGAGGACTGACAGTGCAGACATGCATTCAAGAAGTCCGTGGTGCTGCCTGGCTTCTGGTCTCGGGAAGCTTAAGGATAACTTTACTTGTGGACACTTTTGAGAGGTAAAATAATGATTCCAAAGCTAGTCTCCACCTGCATAAGTATTGCAGGGCGACTTTGGAGGAGGTGGAAGTTACGCTTTAACCTTTCTTACAACAGATGGGGATAAATAAAGTTCCTTCCTCATTGACATGTGTTTGAGGTTCATTTAGATTCAATTAAAACCCACAGCACACTGACACTCTACCGGTTATGCACCCAGTGGGACTTAATATGCATTTTAGGCAAGACAGAAGAACAACTTAGTTTCTAACCTAATGAGATTCTCACAGTCCCAGATAACCATCCACTGCTGGTAGAACATGGCCCCAGTTGATCCAGGGGAGTGTCCAGACTATGCACAGCAAATCAAGCTCTTGGCACTGACACCTCTGGTTAAGACAGGGGTGTCGTAACATATGATAGACAGTGAGATCATTAGAGAGCAGTACAGACTGAAGCACAAAGGATGTGGATACCTTGACTGAAGTAGTCCAAAAACAGCCTGGTATTCTACTATCTGCGCTGTGAAAAACTACCTTCAGTTAGAAATGCTCGATGGCCACAATATTAGCTCCCTTTGAAAGTAATGGGACAATACATTCATATCCCATTTTATTACAAACAGCTGCTATTAACACATGTTAAGGGACTGCATCTTCTGCTGGCCATTCAGAGCCTACCGAACATAGGCACTGGGTCCCTAACGTGATGTAAAAACCACTGACATGCAATTGAAAACTAGTAAAATAACAATCACGCATGTGCAGCTAGGCATCCTTATACTAGTAACCAGAGGATTAATGGATACGGGAGTCTAAGCCACCATATCAATGCATCCAAGTTACAAAACACATAATTAATAAATAAATAAATAAATAACCCTTTTGAGTGCCAGAGGGGTATGTAATGTAATGCCTCTGGCATTCAACAGATTAATCTCCCCTACTCCTAATACTAACCTATGGCGCATTCCCACTCCTCACAGCTGTAACAGTAATACACATACCTTAACAGAGAAAACTTTCGTGTGGTGGAGAAAAATGTTTCTACCTATTGATTTCAATGCAATGAGCTAGGTGAAAAAAAATAGGAAAAGGGCAATGCAATTTTTTGCTGAATTCAGTTTGCAGAGAAAATTTTCGCCAATCCGTAGTCACCAACACCACCTTGGCCATCTCCTATATTAATATTAAAAAAGCCTCTTCTTCTGGTGCTGGTTGGGCTGTTGCCCTAGACAGTGTGAGATATGTAAGGACAGAGATCGGCTTTTATATGGACACCCTCTGGGATGTGGGGTTAGACAAGGCACAGAGTAACCTCACCTCACAGTCAATCAGCATCTAGCTGGAGGTGTAAGGATATATTTTTTATTTAAGATGAAGATGCAGGAGGACCAGGGTAAATAATACACAGCTGAAACTCCAACATCAAGATATGTGGGTGATTGTTACAGGTGTGATAAGGGGTAATGGGCCAGAGGTTAATATTAGGACTAGGAGGATCACCTAATGTTAGGTTTAGTGGAGAGTCGGGGGTACTTTTAGGGTTAGTGTTTGGGAGAGTGGTTGAGTAATTAAATCACAATCAATTTTTGACACTATGTCTTATTTAGCCTGAGTCATGAGAACAGAAAACTGAGATGAGCTTTATGCTGCAACATGAGTTCTTGAGATCAATGCTCATTTCAGAGGATGTTGGCCAAGTAAAATACAATGATGTTTGTACCAGCTGGAACTCATTTTGGCCCTAATGAAGGTTTTAACGGCAGTGACAGAATCGACCTGCTGGTCTGGACAGAGAGTTGGGTAGTCAGAAATTAGGGCAGGGCAGGCAGCCAGTAAGTCAATCATCCTGAAACAGTCAGGACAGGAGGCTAGCAATAGAAAAAATAAAACAGACCAGGGCAGGGCAGGCATCTGGCATTCGCTATGATTAGGAGAAAACTAAGGGACAGGACACAAGACTGGACACAACAGAACAAAGTTCTGATACTGTAGTGAGACAATAAATGAGTGCTGGTTTTCAAGCACAGCTCCATAAAATAGGCCAAGTGGTTTTGTCTAAGTGAAGATCAGATTCTGACAGACAGGAATTGTCTGTGCTAGACCTCTTCAGGTGAGCAGTAAGTGCAGGTTTGGACACACAGGACTTGTCTATGCTGTAAGTAAGCACAGGTAATAACAGACCATAACTGTCTGAACTGGGTCCTCGAACACCCCTAGTCGGTGGATATCATTCATTTGAGGTAAAGGTAATGACACCATAACCAGTGCACATATTTCAAACGTGGATATGGGGAGCAAGATTAATAAATTAAAGGGGGGAAAAAAGGAGAGTATAACTAATTACTATAAGAATGTAATTTATGCTAGTCTCGAGAAGCTCTACTTACATATGAAGTCCACAGTGGGTTCTTTTGCCAGTTCACAGAAGAGTCCAGAATGCCTGAAATTCCATCCGGAAACTGTATTTACAATATACAGGAAAGGGACACAGAAGCATGACCTATATCTATACACATCCCACAGTATAATCAACAGGGTTTAATTTGTCCTTTGCATGGCCTTTATTATTTGTTCTCTTGAACTGGAGGGCATCAAAAACTAAGCAAAGGTCCCCCACTAGGCTCAGGAGGGTTGAGTGATATGAATCCACCAATGAACAGCTGCTGGTAATCTCTACATCCATCAGACCTATCTCTTCCCCCAATCCTGATGTCAGACAGCCAATCAAGCATTTTCTGGGAACCTATTGCTCTCCCACATCTCTTTCATATGCCTCAAGAATAGATGATCTTGAGATATGTGCAGACTGTCTAGTGCCTGGCCCTTTAAGTGATTGGCACATAGTTTCAGGACTATAGTCCCCAGATGCAGAGACACAAACTGGAAGAAGCCCAGGTGTAGGTTAGAATAGCACTGAGGAAGTCCAAAATGTTAAAAGCCAGAAATGGAGAAGTAAAACCTGTGGTCAGGAATAGCCAAGGTCACAGCAGACAGCAAAGGTTCATAGCTGATGATGCAGGCCAGAAGGTCAGGGCAGGTAGCAGATGTTTGCAAGTCCAAGACAAAGCAGCAGGTCAGGACAGGCAGGATAGGTGCAAAGTTGGAAAGATAAGCCAGGGGTCAAGCCAGTATACTAGTAATCAGTATTCCCACTCAATGTAGTCCAAGGTACAAGTATAATGGAGCATTATGCTCAGTTTTTAACTAGACCATTATGACTGATGCCATCATGTTGCAACGAATGTGATGACACATGGATAACTACTATCACTCTCGACAAGACGGAGGAGCACACATACGCACAGATGCCACCTTACCGCGCATGCACTGGGGATCTTGCAGACATAAACAGTGAGCAACGAGCGGAATGAAAGTGCCCCTCCAAGGTATGACCTCCAGTTGCTTAAAGGACCCAGAAGATCTGGATGAGTTAGATGAAAATATCACAGAATAGTGGGAGGGTGAATATGGGACAGGGGTTTCCAAGAACTTTCCTCAGGACCATAACCTTTCCAATGATTAGGTATTCAAGATACCCACAGTGTATACGAGAGCCTAAAATACTTTGGACTTAATATTCTTCAGATCCATCTGCCAGGATTGGAGAAGGATGTTGTAGAACAGGAATTCCAAGGCTTTAATTGATGAAATGTTGCATGAAAACATCAAGAAAGGGGCAGACTTGTAGACCACAGGATTGATAATTTGAATGATAGGGAAAGGCCTAACAAACCAGGGATGTAGCTTTTGGTAGGGTAGGTTAAGCAGAGATGTTTAGTCAAAAAACATATTTTGTCTCATACTTGATAAGGAGGAGAAGATACATGATGTTTATAATAATTTATAATAATAATAATTTGTGATTTTTATAGCGCTTTTCTCCCTGTGAGACTCAAAGCGCTTTACAAATCTATAAACAGACATAAAATTTAAGGGTTCTTTATGGTCACATGACATGGCTGAATGCCTGATAAAAGAGATGGGTCTTTAGCTTTTTTTTAAAAGTCTGTAATGATGGTGCCTCTCTGATTGAGGACGGTAAAGAGTTCCAGAATGTGGGGGCAAGGTGGCTGAATGCCCGGGAACCTGAGGTTGTCTTGATTCTGGGCACTGACAGGAGGGATCTGTTGGCTGACCGCAGTGAGCGGGATTGAATATAGGGTGTCAGGAGCTCTTTCAGGTACTGTGGGCCTTGATTATTTAAGGCTTTGAAGGTCAGCAGGCCAATTTTAAAATATGTTCGCCATTTAATTGGAAGCCAGTGCAGGGAGTGGAGAACGGGTGTTATGTGACATGAGCGAGTTTTATTGGTCAGTAGTCTGGCTGCTGCATTTTGTACTGTCTGTAGGCGATGGAGTTCTTTTTCTGGGAGGCCCAAGTAAAGTGCCAAGTAAACTTTATCAGCATATTCTTTTGTATTTTGCTTGTGATTGCTATAGAATCTGTTGTATGGTTTTATGACAGGACTGAATATACTTAATCCTGTCGACAGCATCAGGGACAGATGTGTCAGAAATAGAGCAGGGCACAACTTGGTTGTAACCATAGGTGGCTGGAAATGAAGACATCTTAATAGACTGGTGTGAGAGGTTGTTATAGGCAAACTCTGTGATGGATAGAAGACAGGCCCAGTCATTCTGCAGATTGTTGGTATAGCACATACATATTGTTCAGGTGTTCGGTTCATGCGTTCCATTTGGCCATTTGGTTGCGGATTGTATCCAGAAGCGATTGAGAGATTATTTCTGTTAGTATGTAGCAGAGCACAAAATGATTTTCACAATCTAGAAGTAAACTGTGGACTTCTGTCAGAAGTGATCGAGCTTGGTAAGCCGTGTAAATGGAAGACTTTGTGTGTAAACAAGGAATCTGTCTGTGCTGCCATAGGGACCCCTTTTGAAGGGATGAAATGCACCATCTTAGTGAGATGATCTACCACAACCAAGTGAATTGATTGAAGGGTGGTAGCTCTGTTATAAAGTCCATGGAAATATCTATTCATGCCGCAGAAGGTATAGGTAGTGGTTGTAGAAGACAGAATATTCTAGTATGCTTAGACTTGGCTGTAGCACATGTACTGCAGGATGGTAGATAATGTGCTAGTTGTAGAACTTGGTACAATATGCCCATGGATTCGATCATGTTGTTGCGTAAACAGATTTAGAATGGCAAATTAACCATTAATGTAATTTTTCAGTGATGTAGTCTTGGAGGTGCAGTAACTCTGGTCCAGACAGGGGATATATTTGTACGTAGGGAATAGGAGCTCCTGGATAGGGCAGCTTGTAAGACCGAAGGGGAGGATATTTCCTGGCCCATTTCTTGTCAAAGACATCCCTAATCTCTGTGTAACTTGCAGGGAGTCTTAAAGGGGTTACATCCAGAGTGGAGATGGTTAACTGTTGTAGAGGTCATTGATAATGTTGCCAACAAAAGGAGGAAGAGAAGGAGATCGTTCCCAAGGCCCAGTTGATTTGTAGATTGTGAGCCTGCAGCCATGGAAGACCTAGCATTAAAGGAGACAGAGGTGAGGGAATGATGTTGAACTGTAGTATCTCCATATGGTGATGGATAGTTGTAAGGGTAGTGGTTCCTGGGAAAAAGGGCCAAAATAGTGGTTACGGCCATCTGAACACAGAGAGAATAGGTCTTGGCTGTAGTGGGAATAGAAAGCTGGTCCACAAGGGCTTGATCCAAAAAGCAGCTACTGTTCCAGGAATCAATGATGGCAGTAAAGGAGTGACGTTGGTTATTCCAGTGCAAGGAAGCTGAGAAAAATAGGTGAGGAGACACATACTGAGATGAGGGTATTGCAAGTCCATCATTAGAAACAGGAATAGGCTTACCTCCCTTAGGACGAGGTCTCTAAGGGCAATTTCGAAGCAGGAGAGTGTCTTCCCCACAGAAGAGGCAAAGATTTTCTGAATCGGAAAGAGGGCCTCGGACTATCCCAAGCTGCATTGGTTAATCCTGAGAACTGCAAGATATAGGACCAGATACACCTGGTATAGCAAAAGCAGTAGGACATAACATCTGTGAAGGGAGGCAACATTTAGTCTTTTAAAGCACAATCATTTTAAATCTCTCCTTTTTTTATGGGTCAAGACAAAAGTTATGCAGTGCAACACTGATAATGATAGCTGTCAGATCAGCATCCCACAGATTGAGCATGGCAGTCTGCTATCTCTGGTGGAGAACTGTAGAGACGTACATGCACGCAGGGTGACATCAACCTTACTGTAGTGTGCCAGCACCCCGCCATACCCCTGGGGAAAGAAAGCAGAGGAGTACTGGAGTTTGTGACAGCTGACAAACAGCATTATGTTTAATAATAACCTGATAAAGAGCCAAAACAGAGGCAGATTTATATATCCGTGCCAACAAATAGAAATAGATGTTGGAAAAATTGCGCCCCAGGGACATAGTGATATGGTGAATATATTGTATTAGTAAAAAACACACATATAGCATACAAAGGGGCATGTTTATAAAGGTGAACCTGGATCAATTCTAGAGCAAAGCAATATCTGGAAAACTAACTTCTTGGGTGCTAGAATGGTGTCTAAAGCATTCTGACCTCAATGGCATCTAAGGAATTAAACATGAATTATTCTATCTCAGCTTCATAATAAATGTGAGACCATGCTATATCATTCATATATTTTTAATCACATGAAGACCTAAACAGTTCCATTTGCCTAACCAATAGGAACTATAGAAACCTATGTCATCGAAAAACACCTAGTCAACCAAGTGTTTAGTCTAAAATAAAAGTAAAGTTAAGCCATCTGTGTCAGTGAATGAGAAAGATATTAAAGCTGCACACCTCAAATTAAATCACTGCTTTTTTCTATTGAAAAGTATTCATGCTTGCAAATTTCTTTTCCAGTTGTAAACCAACAGTGCTTAGGTCAGTTTGCATGTGTGATGGGACTTAATTACATTTCCATATTTCTCAAGAATTTAAATGAGGCAAATGATGCCAAGACTTGGATCCATGCCAAGCTGTCCAATATCCTTATTTAAGAATTGCTTCTAAACTAGTTTTTTTGTATAGCAATTTAGAAAACAAATCGTGATTTTGGCTCACAGAAAGTAATAAGAATTACTATTTACAATTATCATGCTGGTCCTGGACCACAGCAGGAACACCTTTAATAGAAACATTTTTTATGATAATGATAATGTGGCATGTTACCAAATGTGGCAATGCCCCTGGAATTTCTCAGAATGTTAACATTTTATGTCATGGAATGTCAACTACAAGTATTTTCTAGAAGTCTATGTAAGCTCAAATAGAGAGAGAGAGTCTAGTTGGTCATTTTAAAAAAAATCCAATGGCCCTGGCAAGTTTGCAAAAGGATGCCCCAAATATAGGGATATTAAAAAAAAAACTCTGAATGATGGAGATGCCTCTAACTTGTTGCTTAGCAATGAAATGAAGACATCTCTGTCATCCAAGGGATTAAAGAGAGTATTTCCTTAGCCCCTTTAATGTTCATATTCAAGAGTCATTATGATGACTTATGTACTCAGGACAGCCTCATAACTATACCTGGAAGCTTTCTAAACTAACTGACATGGACATTTTTTAACTATCAGCCCTTAAAGTCCCTTGTAAAGCCATTTCTAGGTGGCATGTCTCTGTGTTGTCTAGCCCAGAGCTTCTCTAGTCAGTCCCCAATGAATCTTTAATATGTGACAATTTAGAGATTTCACTGTCTGTAAACAAACAGACAAGCAGGACTTCTCCCTCTGTCTTTCTGGTAGAAATGGCTCCAGTTTATAAGACATTGTGCAGTTCTGGAGCAAACCACCAGATCCATAGGGAGCAAATAAAAATTATCCAAATTTTCATTGATTTAAATTGAGCTTTTAACCACTAGAAGGCTAGAGAGATCACCAGTACATTTACTAGCAATACTTTGGAGACCTCTTTAGCATTGAAAGGGTTAAATCCCACTTAAGTCAATGGTTTTATGTGTATATAGTGGTGTGTCGCTTTGCCCCAGAATGGGTCAAGTTAAGCTTAATAAATGAGTCCCTGGGTCGTACGTTCAAAAGGAAAGCGGAGGAAATCCGGGGTAAGACAAAAGCACTATGGGGGAAAATAAACAATTCCAAAATGCCCATTGATTTAAATGGGAATGTTAACCCCTTACATGCTTTGTAAACCTCTCAAGCACTCAAGGGATTAGAATCCTCATTTAGATCAATGTGAAGTTTTTAGTTCTCCCCATAAAACAGACTGTTTGCCCCAGGATTCCTGAACTTTCCTTTTTAATATGTAACTTAGGGCCATTTGTTCAAAAGAGAAGTGGAATAGTATTGGGGCAAACCATTTGCGCAATAGGGGGGAATAAAAAAGTCCTAAAATTCCAATTGATTTAAATGGGGATTTTAGCCCCTTGAATGCTAAAGAGGTCTCCAATGCATTGTTTTTGCAATGCGTTGGAGACTTCTCTAGTATTGAAGGGGTTAAAATCCCCATTTACATTTATGGGAATTTTTAGTTCTCCCCTATAGTGTAAATGGTTTGCCCCAGACCTATTCCACTTTTCTTTTGAACATACGGCCCTAGTGTCTCATCTATTGACATATGTTAATACTCCTCCTGTATAGCTTTTCTGATATACATTACCGAGTGTGCTATTCGTGGACCAGCTATGAATCAAATGCCATCTGCCACATTTGGCATGGTTTATATCACGTGACTCTTATGAAACAGAGCAAAAGTAGCACTCTGCACCAACATTAAAATTCGGTTTCATCATAAAATTAGAGCCGTACATAGCCATTCAGTGCTATATACTGTATTTCAACAATACATTGCTTCATGCTGCTTTTTGTGACCTCTCTATCAGCTAAGGGGTTAAGCGTTTCCATAAACTGTTATATGCTTAGAAAAATGTAGACTTTAACCCTTGTAGACCACGGGGTATGCCACACTTTGCCAAACTCTCAGGATACTAATTTACCAAGACATCAATTTGTTATAAACATTGTTACTTAAGAAAGCAGTCCAATGCTTTGTACAAAATTCCTGGTCCTGGTGATCAGTGAAGTGTTTTTGTGCCTGTTAGTGATGAGCGAGCGTGCTCGGCCGATGCTCGGATCGGCTCGAGCATCGCTCTGCTCGGCACATGGCGGTACTCGTCGAGTACCGCCATGTGCTCTCCCGCCATGTTCGGGTGGCGGGGATCTGTGCCGGAAGAGGCACAGATCCGAAGACGCTCCGCTGGACCACCAGGGACTGGAGGTACGGGGGCATTGCGGAGATGAAGGGGGCATTGCGGAGATGAAGGGGGACATTGTGGAAGAGGGGCATAGACTCTATGCCCCTCTTCCACAATGTCCCCCTTCAGCTCCGCTATGCCCCTCTTCCACAATGTGCCCCTTCATCTCCGCTATGCCCCTCTTCCACAATGTGCCCCTTCATCTCCGCTATGCCCCTCTTCCACAATGTCCCCCTTCATCTCCTCTATGGCATAGAGGAGATGAAGGGGGACATTGTGGAAGAGGGGCATAGCGGAGATGAAGGGGCACATTGTGGAAGAGGGGCATAGCGGAGATGAAGGGGCACATTGTGGAAGAGGGGCATAGCGGAGCTGAAGGGGGACATTGCGGAGCTGAAGGGGGCATTCGGAGATGAAGGGGGCATAGCGGAGATGAAGGGGGCATTGACCAGGCACCCTCCCCTCATCAGAGCAGGGGGTGCCTGGTGTTGCCCCATTCATTTCAATGGGGCTCGGGTGCTCGGCCGAGCACTCGAGCCTCAGGGGGTGCTCGGTCAGAGCACCCGAGCACCCGAGCATCGGGGTGCTCGCTCAACACTAGTGCCTGTGGATGAGACATATCAGTATGGAGTCCAAAGCTAATATCCAGATATTGGCTTGCAACCTAGCAGAATTGTCCCTAACCTCTTCTAGTTCTGGTGTTGAGCTATAGAGTGTTTCATTAATGTCTATGAGTCACCTTAAAACAAGTTTAGTTTGTTTTACAGAGAACATAAATCTGTATATTTGACGGACTAGTCATTTTTCTGTAATAAACATTTTTCAGAAATGATCCTATATGTTTTCAAGGCACAGTGTGGTACTTTATGCCAATTTTATTAACAATATGCTAATTAGCCCTGTTTGTTTATCAGAAATGCCCCCCAAAGATTTATTCATTCATAGCATAGTGTATGGTAATTTTGGTACAGTACAGAAAGTGATTTGCATGAACTGCCAGATTATGGGCGGTATGTTCAAAAGAAAAGTAGGAGTTCCAGGGTGAGCCAACTGCACTTAGGGAAGACCTAAAATTTCAAAAAAATATCCATTGATTTAAATGGGGATTTTAACCCCTTTGAATACTAGTGTGGTTATAGGAGAAGCAGGAAATGGATTGTCAGTAAGACAGCCAATTCAGTGCACATGAGAACCAAGCAGTGAGACAGTATGCTCAGCACATGAGAAGCAAGCAATGTATAGTCAGTGAGACAGACAAAGCTTTATATAGGAAAGGCAGGTAGTGGATAGTCAGGGAGATAGCTGGTTTAGTAAGTGGCAGTGGCAGGCAGTAGACTGCCAGCGAGATTGATGGCTCAGTGCAAATGAGAGGCAGGTAGGGGATAGTCAGTAGAACAGCCAGATTGGTAACAGGAGAGGCAGGCAGTGGACAGTCAGTTACAAAGCTGATTCAAAATACAGAGAGGCAGGTATTGTATGGTCAGTGAGATTGCTAGGTCAGCACACATGAGAAGCAGGAAGTGGATAGTCAGTGAGACAGCCTGCTTGGTACACAGAGCAGTGGATAGTCAGAGAGATAGCTAGTTCAGTACACTGGAGAGGCAGGCACTTGATCATCAGTGAGATAACTGGGAGGGGATTCACTAAACGGTGATAAAGAGGTGATGAAGTAGAGATGACCTCTCCAGTTTATCACTTCTCCAGTTCTAGGTTATTCTATACAGCCTGTCCACTAAGATATCCAAAGCTGAATGCATCTTAGCACATAGGCTCCATAGAATAACACAGGATTTGGAGAAATGATAAATTGGAGAAGTCATCTCCACTTTATCACGGCTTATTGAATCTCCCCCCCAACCAAGTTTGGTAAACAGGATATGCACATATCTGATAATCAGTGGAAAAGCAAGGGGAGATTCACTAAGCAATGATAAAGAGGTGACAAAGTAGACATAACTTCCCAGTTTATCACTTCTCCAATTCCTGTATTATTCTGTGGATCCTATGCAGTAAGATTTCTTCAGCTTTGGAGATCTTAGTGCATAGGATCTATATAAAAACATAGGAAATGGAGAAGTGATAAACTAGAGAAGTAATCTCCACTTTATCACCTCTTTATCACCACTTAGTGAATCCCCCCACCCCTACCCCCAAGTTTGGTACACAGGAGCTGCACATAGCTAATAATCAGTGGGAAAGCAGGTTTGATATACAGAAGAGGGAGGAAGTGAGTTGGCTTTGAGCAGGACAGGTGAGGAGTTAGTAAGTGGTAAAGAGTAGGGATGGGCGAAAATTTCCGCCTCAAACTGAAATCGGTGAAAAATGGCACTTTCCGATTGGCGAAAAATTTCCTGCGAAAAGTGCCGATTTTCCGCTTTTTTCACCTAGATCATTCCATTGAAATTAATGGGAACATAGAAGTTACACACAACACATAGCAAATATTATTTTATTTCCCAAAGGCATAGTATAAAAGGGGCATGAGAATGCCTGTGTTGGTGTGGTGTGAGGAAAGAATCAGTTGAACAGGGGATGATTTTTGGGGGGTTGTTTACTGGGATTGGGGGGCACTTAATAAAAAAGAAATCCTAAATAAAATAAAATAAAAACCATAAGACATGGTACAAAGGGGTCTGAGGAGGGTGTCTGTGTTGGCGAATGAATGAATCATTTGAACAGGGAATTTGTTTTGCGGGGGTTTCTTGACTGCTGTTGGTGGGACGGTTAATAAACAAATAAATCAATAAAGTAAAATAAGAAATTTGTATGTAAACTGATAGAGACAGGAACCTCCTGACATAAGCAGCCACTGGGGTGGACTGATACTTGACATGATAGAGTATTTTGTAGAGGATGATTTGTTTGATTTGTTGTTAGAGGCCTTTGTAGGACTTAGACTTATTAGAGGCCCAAGCCCTGAAAAAACATTGATTTGTAAAACTTAAGCTTGTCTGGCACAAGCCCTAAAGTAACATTGATTTGTAGGACTTAGGCTTGTTAGAAACAACCCCCCCAAAAATTGTTTATTTTTTGTAGGACTAGTTTTTTTTTTTATTTTTTCATTATTATTATTATTTTTTTTTTTTCAAAACACAAGCCCTGAGAAAAAAAATAAAAATGCCCTACTGGCCTAATGCCAGCAGGTCATGTTGGTCACTGACCATTGCAAACGTCCTCCTGAGTCCATAATTGTGGAATTTGCAACTGCTGTTCTTACTGCTGCGGCTGGGTTGTTTAAGCATCAGGATGATTAGGCAGCTGAAAGGGAATGGGATCAACAATAGCAGTAACATGGGTGATGGATGATGAAGGTTCCACTTGCCACGACTGGCTCCAGTGATGCGCCTGAGGCAGTAGCAGCAGAATAAGTAGCCCCCAGTATATGTGGAGAAAAGAAGAAGTTGGCCATTAAATCTTCTCCAACTGCCCCTCCTCCAAAATCATCATGGGTGTGTTATTAGAATATATTTTTTCCCTTGAGAGCAGGAACAGCAGGTCTCATCAGCAACTGCAATGTGCACAGTGTGTGTGTGTGTGGTAAATAACATCTGGGGGCACAACTGTATCCAAATACCATGACACCCAAAACCAAGTACTGCTACTGTCACTGTACCCCTTTTCCAGACCTGCTAAGGGAACATGACATCTTGCTGACAGTTTAATAGTAATGATGAACCCTCCCTGCCACCATCTTAGCATATTCTGCAGGATGGAATCTCTTCAGATGCCACTTGATGCACTGATTGTGATTCTCCTCCACCACACTGGCATAGTCAGTGCACCACACAGTGTGCAATGGGCAGAGACGAACTTCCACATCCTAACATCAACAGAGTGGCTATCATTGGTGGGAGATGTAATGAACTAGGTGGATTGGCAGAAGATGGAGTTACCCTAGAAGGTGATGGCAAGCTAGTTGTTCCACTCATCATGGAACTTCCAGTCTCTGCCTGGGTTGTTCTATTCCTCCTCCTCTTTGATCTCTGCCTCACCTCTTGTTGCACAGTAAAAGCGGTGCTTGATTTCAGTGGTGGGAGCTTGTCTTTAACATGTTTGACGTAAATGTCATGGTGTCTGTGTTTCATGTGTGATATCAGGGCACTTGTGCCAAGGTGTGTTCCCTCCTTTCCTCTTTTCACTGACTTGTCACAAATTGTGCACAGTGCCATTGCTGATGACTGTGCTGTGCCTGCCCCAACATAAAAATATTCCCACACCCATGATGACTTCAGGGGGAAGGGAATGGATGGAGAAGAATGGCCTCTTTCTTCTTGTCCTCCACATTGCCCTTCATTGTCTGTGGCAGCTGATAATGTTGCTGCTGTTGCTGCTACTGCCTCAGATTCAGCACTGCAACTAGGATCAGGATTATTGCTACTGCTGGCAAGTGGAACCTGTCCTAGTCCTGCATCACTTGTTGACCCCATTCCCACTTTGTCCACGGTGGTCTGTGGCACAGTAGCCTGCTCCTCAGCATCCTGCTGCCCTTGCATCTCAGCATCAGAAGGAATTAGAGCAGTTGCAAATTCCTCTAATTCCAAAATGTCATTGCTAGTGGTGGTGGTGATGCCCATCCTCATATCCCTGTCTCCCATTCCTTCTCAGTTTCTGCTAAAAAGGCCATCAATGTCTCTTCCACCCCAACTGCTCCAGCATCACCACCACCACTAGTACCTACATGCTGTTGTTGCTGATGCTCTTTTCGAGACATCTCACTGCTGCTTGGAGGAGGTGATAAGCAATGTGACAAAGGGTCCCCTAATGTCACACTTGCCATTTCCTTTGACCTGAAGAAGAAGGCAGACTAGCACTAGCAGCAGGCACAGGCAGCTGATCTTTGCCCCTGCTGGTGGTGGTGGTATTAATTCTGAGCCTGCTCTCTCCCAACACCAGTTCTTGCCTCTTAAGAATCATGATCAACTTGGACACTGTACAGCCAGAGGAATGGTGTGGGCTGCCTTGACCACTAGTCTGGATGCTCTCAAATGTTTCCCCTACCACTGCGGCTGCTTCAGAATTACTGCTACTACGTCTAACACCAACCACATCAAGTTCAGCAGCACAGTATTCCTCCTCAGTCTCACAGTCACTACTAATATCAGGATATTGTTGCTTACCCCCTCCTTCACTCCTGATGCTAACAAGCTGCTGGACCTTAGTAGCAGTAGTACTAGCACTGGCAGGACTGCTTGGGAATGGCAAGTGTGATTTAGGGTCCCTTGCTGTCACACTTGGCATCATTTTCTCCCCCCCCCCGAGTACTACAATAAACACTAGCAGCAGGCAAAGTATTGGTGGCAGCAGGTTCAGCACTAATAGCAGGTTCAGCACTGGAAGCAGGTACAACACTAATGGCTGCATGTACAGCAATGGTGGCACTGGCAGCAGAGGCAGCACTAGTGGCTGCATGAACAGCAACAGTGGCACTGGCAGCAGGGGCAGCATGCCTTGCAGCAGGCACAGGCAGCTAACCTGTCCTGTTCTCACTAGTACTACCCTTTTCTCCCTTCCTTCCAATTTACTTTTCTCCCTTCCATCCCATTCCCTTTTCTCCCTCTCTTCTCATTAAATTTCTCAAGATCCCTTGGGGTGATTTAGGGGGACTGGACAGCCTTGGTTCAGTACTGCTAGTCACTTCCTCCTCCTTCTCCTCAGACTCAGTGGACACATAATAAGGGTCCTTCCAGTTCCTCTTTTTGCTGCTCATAGTGATAGGAGTCACTATGAGCCTCTCCTGCCTCAATTTTTCCAAAATATCACAGCAGAACAGCACAGTACGTCTATCTTGCTCTGTAGCTGCTTCTATTGTGTCTGCCTTCAGAGAAAACGTCACGTTTTTTATAGCTGAAGTGCAAAAACAACGTAATCAATAGGCCATTGAAAAAATGGCGAAAGATTTTGGCCAATGGGCAAAAGACGCGAAAATTTTAAACTCTAGTTTTAAAGCGAGTTTTCCTGCGAAATTTCTCACAGGAACATTGCGACAACTTTCGCCCATCCCTAGTAAGGAGGCAAACTAAGGTCGCAAAAAATAGTATGGAGGACTGATCAGTGATCATTTATTATAAAGTTCAAGGACCAGTTAGAAACTATGCACACATTAACCCTTTGAGTGCCAGAAGAGAATGTGAAGCACTCTGGCACTCAAAGGTATAATGCAATAATGTGCATAATTCCATGTTTACACATGTATATATTTAAAATATTTTATCTACACAGATCAAACATATTATAACCACCAATTAAGCCTCTGAGCACCAGAGGGGTACACAACACATTGCAAAGCAATGCATTGTGCACCCCCCTGACACTCAAAGTGTTAAAGTAGTCTTTTATTATTCAAAAATGATCCACTTCATAAATACAGTTACATTAGGATTTTTCCATTTAGAAGCACCATGATGAACAAAACAAAGAGAGCAGTCCTTTAAAACATTAGTCAAACTATAAAATTTGAATGTTGTAATATTACTAAATGCACATAATTAAAGAATCAGTTAAGTATTCTAGGAAGTTTCCAGCTGAGTACTACAAAGGTATCCCCACTTCTGGTAGCTGCCTTATACAATAGTTATTACATCTCAAACTGTTAATCACATCTCCCGTAGAATGTAATAGATATTAATAGAAAAAAAAACAGTCTGAGCTTTATTAACTTTGGAACAAAACAAATCTCAGCTTCTGACGTACTAAGCAGGAAAGAAATACAAAATAAGTCTTTTATCTGTTTTTTACTAATGTAAGGTTTACCAACACATTAAATGTAAAAATCCATTGTGTGTATATAAAATGTGTATAATTAATGCCAAATTAATTTGTGTAAGAAGTATTACTGCAATTACATATCTAGTAAACATACACAAAAACTGAATCCAGAATGAAGTAATGATTGAAGGCTCTATTTGTTAGTTGAGATAAACGGTATTAACAATTTTAGTGCATTTTGGTATCAACCAGGTAAGAAACTATTCTAAGACTATACAGAGCAATAGCAAATATATGGTATTGATGAAGAGTCGATATAGTGCCTGAACTGCAAATTAACCCCTTAACGACCCTTGATGGTCATAGTACGTCATGGGTAGATCTGAGTTAACGACCCATGATGTACTACGACCATCATGGAATTCCGGGCTCCCCCCCCCCCATGGCTGCACGCCGTTCTGGGAGTCCGGAATCCGAATTAAAAAAAAAAAAATGCTCAGTGGTCCTTTAGTGACCACAACGCGCCCATGCAGACGGTCGTTAAGGGGTTAAGAAGTATGCCAGGTGCTCACTCAGCTGACAGCCATGGTTAGATAAATCTTAGATAAATCCACTGGAAAGAAATTCATGGAACACCCAGACTTAAATACTTGGTGAAGCTTTATTAAATCCGTGTTTGACATGTCCAAACATACTTTCATCAGGACAGAGTAAATGAGCAATACAAGTTTCTAAACTCCAAACAAGCGTTGTTTATATTGATAGAGTCATGTTATCGTCCAGGAAGTGGTTATGTGGAGAAACATCAACTGATTTCCAAAACAACTTGTTGCATATATGATAATATTAGCAATGGAGCATGTTGGTGAAACAAGTATAATTTCTCAAAACATTTCAAAATGAGGCTTAATTGTATGAATGGACCAATAGAGATATATTGGCCCAACAAAAAATGAATGATTTAAACAGAATTACTGAATGGAAAAATATACAAATACATAATTAGTTCTTTGATTTATAGTGCACACAGAAAAACAGGGTTCATTTGGCATCATTATCCAGGATAGGTGTTAGAAAAAAAAAAGGTAAACTGTTAGCTGTAGAAAAAGCAGGAGACTGGTAGAGTACAAGTCATACCTTTATTGGCTAGCTTAATTAACCAATAATAAGTTTACTTTACCAGTCTCCTGTTTTTTATATGGCCAAAACTATCATCCTTTACCTATACTACAATAGATCAAATCTACCAAAAAAGAAAGAAATAACAAAAAAATGTAAATTTTCACTTGAAATAGCATCTACGTTTCTGCATTAGTGATGTATATAGGAAACCTAACCAAAGGATCCATAATGCTTTATTTAGTTGTTTTTTAAAGAAAATGCAGAATATGTGAAATCCTCATAAAAAAGAAAGGGCAAAGGAGAGACCACAATTTAAGAAAATAGTACTTTACATTTTTTAGTATTTACTTTGACTCACTTACTAGGTGAGAGCATATAGTGATGAATCTTTGTGTCAATAATGAATAAGTCACTCCTCCACAAGAGACTCCTTCTTATTGCATTAACATCGTAAAGAACATCACAATGGTTCCTCGAACCAGACACAATATGCTATTGCAATAAAATAAGCATTTTGTATATACTATGGCACTACCACTACCATAGCACATTTGTTTTTGTTTCTTTTTTTTTTTTTTTTTTTTTTTTTACCAGATATCTGAATATGCTTTATATAATTACATCTATGAGTTCTTATATGTCTTTATAAATGTGATCTGATATTATACAGGTTAGATTATTTTTAGCAGGTCCCAGAACCAGCTAGTTCAGATATAAAGCAAGGTGAGCCACATTAATTAAAAATCAGCATGTGATAGATACACTTGCTGTGGCCTATAAAGGCTGAATTGCTCTGAGTTCCAAGGACACCTGAATGGGACTCATTTTAGTCTAAACTCCAGTCATAACTTGAGTGCACAGTGGCATATTTCACCCATCATACCTGTGGTCTAATTTTAACCAAAATAGCTGGGTAATGCCAAAAAGTTGATTTTACAAAATCTCAAGATTAAACGAAATGTTTCCTGGATAGTAAAGATTTGAAGTTTAATAACATTTATGTGCAGATGTATTCTTCTTATTAGTCATCTAAGATGCATACCAGACATGTAGGCCAGCTGTTTCTTCTCAGTAACCTTGAGGAGCTAAATTCTCATATTCTAAAGAAATTCTAATTTTATCAATAGATTTTCAAGGCTTTGGATGAAGCCAATCTTAGTACAAACACTGGAGAAAATGCATCTTGTCCTCCCATAAAGCCCATCCATGATGTGAGGGAATTGTCCAGATCCTTGAAACACTGCAGACAGACTTTGTACAGAGAGTGGAAAGGAGTCTGAATAGACCAGATCTGATCAATGAATGACACCAATAATTAGAAGGTGCATGGCAGACACGTGTGCCTCTTACTGGGGTTCCTAGGTTTCAAATCAGTTGACATTTCCAGATTGCTTTCAATTTCTTTTCCGTCCACAAGATATGAAGGTCATCTTAATCTGCAAAACAACAAAATTGACTAGCTTATTGCACAAGTCTTACTGGAGACCATTAAAGTCTCATTTCAAGATAGCAATGTGTCTCTAATTTACACATTACATACCACCAAGCTTCTTCATTGGAGATTACCCAAAAAATCAGGTATCAGTTGAACAAATATGCTGGTCTTAGAAGTGTGTAGAATGGTTAACAAAACACACAAACTCCATCATATATATTGGATTTGGACAAGCTCCTTGATACTTGCTCGTTATCTTGTTTAATGTTGAAGATGAAGACATTTTCTAATAGTTTACGTATATAAACTCAGAATACAGTCTACTTCATTATTTTTCTAATGTATTTTTCCTTTATGCTGCCAGTGTTAAGGACATTATGAGATCTTAGAATGCATATATTATGGTAGGTACTGCATATCTTTGCTTGTTAGTATCTACATTGGGGAACCCAGGCAATCCAACAAATATATTCACTGATGGTACCTGTTCATTGCTTATTAATCTTTAGTTATTCTGGTTGTATCAATAAAACAGGACAGACTACACCTTTAAATGTAGATACAAGTATATTTCAAATTGGCTATAAAATAGTTCATGGAGAAAATGTAGGAGGTTTTTGAACACATTTGCAGATGCAAAAAAATTGGAGAAAACTGAGACATCTGGTGGAACATTTAATGTATTACGAGTAAACTGTGTAGTTTGTTTTTAAATTATCCATGACCACTCATTATGCATTCCTTTTGTGCTTAAAGAAGGTCTTCTAGTTAACTTTTAGTGTGCATCTCAGTTATTATGGTTGCCTTATGTAACTTTGTGGACTTATCCTTGTTTTGGAGTCATTTTTTCTTTGTTCCTGTTTAATTGTTCTTTTTGAAATAGCCAGTACATCTCTTTCATTAATTTTGGTTTATTTATATTGCTCTTAAGGAATTTCCTTATACTGTGCTATATACATGGTATATTTTGATATTACCCTTTATTTACTTTTTTATAGAATGGAACAGTAAATTGTTATTTTTTGGATATTGTCTGTTCTTAAACTTTTATCTAATTATTACATAATAAATTATAATTAATATACTTCATCATTCCTGCAATTCCAGTGGCAAATCACATGTCCCCCACAATCAAACTAGATCCTTGATGGTGAAACATACATACTAATGACAACTCCTAGAAAAAGAAGCTACTGTTCAGGGGAGTTCCCAAGTAGCCAAAACGCCTATGGCCTTGGCTGACCTAGCATTATTTATATATCATGTAACCTGCTTGCATCATTACCGTTAATTACCTGGGTCTTGAGCCCCCTTAGCCAATATCTAGAAACACCCTGCCCCAGATGATAGTAATTAGATAGATAATAACTTGACATAAACAGTCCAACACAATCATTGTGGAGTAGATGTTTTGTTATACAGAACTGCATGACTAACATCTATAGCTGGTTCCTGCCATTAGTGATATAAGGGGACATATGTATATAAAAAAAAAAAAAAGATGTATTAACAGTTAGAGTCTGAAGCGGGTTACTGTGCAAACACTCTATGCTGTTAGTTATGACCAGATGGCACACCAGCAATAACAAGTGGGAGATGATCGATAAAAATATTAATCACTAATAGAAAATGTTAACATATAACACTAAAATACTAATAATCAATTACCTCAATACAATTCTTGATGGCTGCAGTCATTTCCTCAAAAATATATCAATGTTTTATTATTTTCTGCTTTGGAATCAGCACTTTTTATTTTTCTTGTTTTCCACAGTTTGTGTATATATATGATGTTTAAATTATTTTCAATCAAAATAAGTTTTTTTGTACCCTTTGGGGTTTCCTTTATTTTCCCAAGGTCTTGAACCATAGTAACATATCAATCAGTACGTTGTTGTTGTTGTTATACTATTCTTTTTATATTGCCTCTTTTTAATTTAAGTTTTTTATTTTCAACTTATATTTTTCCCTCTGTTATTGCACCATAAATATACACATTTATTGAGTATGTTCTGGCTTGTTTCCTGTAAGTTATCATAGAGCTGACAACATGTTTACATGAGAGTCACAATAAAAAAAGGAAATAATTTGATTATAGAATCATTCTATGGGCCTTACTATATATTGCAGAGGTACACAAAGAAGATAAATGTGTCCCTTTTTTACTTACACCAAAGTAACTGGGCCTGACTATAGATTTGTCTTATTTAACAAGGAGCTTTACAGTAAGAACACATCTTATTTAACAAGGTGCTTTATAGAAAACATGTGCTATAAAATGGCAGGAGGTTTGAGCTACTAACTTACAAAATGCAACCATGCATTATTAAGAAAACCATTATATTTAATGATTACAAATATTATTTATTTCCATGGTTAGTGTTTCACTATAACCAATGACTCACTCAGATTCCAAATGAGATACACAATAGTGTAGGTCTGCCTGTGAGTAGATGGTTCCACTTATTGTAATCTCATTCTACACCCATATTATATATTTAACATATTTTTGAATCAGACTATTACAATTTATTGAAGAAACTACATTAAAAATAAGACATTGGTGCTTTTATGCAACCACTTTCATCAGTCTCTTATGTTTCGATTGTGCTTTATGATTTACTTTATTAAATAAGATGTATAATTCTTTGTAAGAATTGAGGAAGTTAACGTAAGACTGATATACTAAAGGAATTGCCACAGCTCTTGAGCGAACCAATAGCAGCATAGGGGACAACTCAAAATCCCCACTAATTTAATAGGGGAATAACTACATAAGCTGCAGAAGGGGCTGTTGTGCTGGGGCCTGGCATTCAAGGGGGTCCACTAGCACCAGGAACCAAGAGGTTATAGTTATGACTCTGGACGCACACTTTTGTGTTAGAGAGCCCAAAAAACTATTTGCATTGGGGTCCTCCAGTGACTAGTTGTTGGGCTTTTAATCCCTTTAAAGGGATAGTAACACTTAGTATATAGTAAAATTTATATTGTAAGATGTATCCTCTTGAAAACAACAAGGGTACTCCTACTGCTAAGAGGTGTTTTATTAAAAAGTTACAGCAGCTGAAACGTGAATTTTTAAGTGCAGTATTTCAGTGGCCTGAAATTTCAACACCATCCTATGGAAGATTATGGTCAATTGATCAGAACATTCCATAGGATGATGTAGCAACAGCTCCACTATACAATTTCAGGCTATAGTGATACTGTACCTAAAAAAATCATGTTTCAGCTTCTATAACTTTTTAATAAAACACCTCTTAGCAGTGGGGGTACCATTGTTGTACTCAGGAGGATACACTTTGCAATATAAATTGTACTAAATATGAAGGGCCATATGTTCAAAGAAGTAACAAAATAGCTTTTGTCATTTGTAACGACTTTTCAAAGAACAGTGTCGTTGGGATCATTAATATTTTCAGAGAGTATCGGTCGTGATTGGAAATATGTCGTTTGTCCTGACTGAAACTGTCATATGGAATGACAAAAAAAATTTCTTAACTAAAGACAAAAATGTCTTAAAAAATGTCTTAACAACAAAAATGTCTTTAAAAATGTCTTAACTAACGATAAAAATGTCTTAACTAGAGACAAAAAGTCTCACATTCAGAACACATTCCCTCCACTTTTTTCTTAATGTACAAATTTTGTCTTTTGAAAGACATTTTTTTGTCGTTAGTTACGACAAATTTTATTTTCCTCTATACGACACTGGAGAATAGTTTAGCCCTGCCCTTGCCCGGCAATTCTGGAGTTGTGTCGTACACAACGGACATTACTATTTTTTTGTTGTATACTCTATAGAAAATATGTCGTTCATGCATTCAATTACTTATTTTTGTCTTTCATACAACAGTTTTTTGTCGTTATCCCTTTGAACATATGGCCCTAAGTGTTACTATCTCATTAATGTTAGATAGTTTCTAAGACACTAAGACTTAAAAGCCCCATTAAAATAATGGACACTATCGCCTAATAACAACATTGGCTATTATGAATGAGCTTCCAAAATCACCTATATGTTGAATGGGCCATTTTTGTATTTAGAATGAGTATTACGGCATGTTGTGCAGGCAGTTCCTACAACAGTGCCTCGTTGTACAAGAGTGTTCCGTTGAGGCACTCTCCTTACAATAAATATTGCCCACTGCAATATCATCTTTGGATACGTTGGACCTCAGTATGTCATTCATCTGTGACCATTAAAGGGACAGTAATGTTCCAGAAAAAAATCTTTATAGTTTTGTAGTGCTTAAAAAAATAATCTATATGCAACAAATCCTATCTCTCAAACCACTATGCTTTGAGAGGTATTCTTATTCAAAGTTCCCCCTCCCTCCCCTTCTCCTGATGTCAGCTAGCTGACAGCAGGAGACCTGTGTTGGTCTACAGAACAGAGCCGAAATCGTGTTATTTAAAATTAATTACTTCATTGGAATGATCTACAATGTGTGCTTGCAAACCAAGCACACTTTGTAGACCTTTCAAATTAAGAAATTATTTTCCAGTAACGTGATTTCGGCTCTGCTGCAGAGCCGCCGGTTGGTCGCTGGAAAGGATACCCCTGCTGTCAGCACAGCGCTGACGTCAGGGAAAGGGGAGGGAGGGGGGAACTTTGAATACAAATATCTCCTCAAACCATAGTGGTTTGAGAGATAGGATTTGTTGCATTTAGATTAATTTTTTTAAGCACGACAAAATTTTAAAGATTTTTTTGGGATATTACTGTCCCTTTAAGAACTGTCCATCTTAATCACTTTGACATATGCCTAGGATGGGAAAGAAATACCTCCACTAAAAATTGTTTCAGCAATCTCTTTGAAAATATATTTTTGTCTGTGGATTACACATGGAATATACTAAATGGGAAAAGACATCTTTCTTTGTCAAAATTTGGAGTTCCTTTGGGACTGAATCTCAGCCTGCAGATTACCGTTTTTGGAACACTGACATTCAGGACTGGATTTATATCTCAGATGCCCCTAGGCAAAGTGCTCTAGGTGTCTTTAGCTCCAACCATGGCCACACCCCTGCTCCTCATATGACCCACCCCCAGTCCCATCCACTGTTTCCTAGCATAGAAAATACCCTTGCTCTATAACACAATGTGGAGAGATCGCTCTAGCATCCAATGGGTTAAATTATAGCCTGTAAAGAGATATAAAACTGGTGCAGGAAATTTAGATTGTTCTGGGCACATCCAAAATTCAGAATGTGGGTGTGCCAAGCACAGCTCAAGCTCCCCACAAAATTTTGAGCCCTAGAGAGTTGCCTACACATAAAGATTTAAATTAAGGATTACAATATATCCTTCATAATTTTATATCTTCAGTAGTAAGACATTTAGCACTTATTTGGTATCTGTTTCATATATATATATATATATATATATATATATATATATATATATATATGTGTGTGTGTGTGTGTGTGTGTGTGTGTGTGTGTTTTATTATATTTATATTTTATTTTATAAATGTGTGAAATAATATTTAAAGGAGTGCACTACTGTTATAAGTTACTGTTAATTCACCCAAAGGAAGTAGTCTTATTCATAAAATGTTACAAAAGTATAACCTTCCATGATAATGAATCAATGAAAGGTAATAAATTACAACGCCACCAAAGTCTCTGTTGAAAAATCATCAGAGAATGCCATATGCATTTTACTGGGGCATGCAATTCACATTACTACTGCATCATGTGATAGGATAACATTACTGTGAATGTGCTATTATGAGCTATTAGCAAATGGAGAATTGACTTCCTTGCACCACACACACAGTGAGTTAAAATTACATAACACTTTACAATAGTTAACCCTTTGACTGCCAAAAAGATCACCAAAAGAGACCTCTCTAGCATCCAGGATGTTAACAAGACACTTAATATGGGACAATTTAAGATCAATATGACATTTACAGAGATGGGAGGGAAATCTACATGGCAACCCTAATTCATACCTCGCAGGTGTCCCTTTTTAGGAGGGACAGTCCCTCTTTTTGACCGAAATCCCTCTGTCCCTCTTTCCCACCCTGAGGTCCCTCTTTTTAGGAAACCAGATTATGGTGATGTGTATATAAGTGTATCACATTGCTCCATATCAATAAAACTAACATTATTGTTTGTTTAACATCAGTATATGAGTTTATAAATAAGTCTGTATAAATAAAATACTTTGGTCTTATTATAAATCATTTATTAGGTTACACAAGGAGGTGTCAATAGGTCATGAATTAGCCTAAAAATTCTTGGTAATGCCCCACCCAGCAGCCACATCTCTCAGACACGCCCCCTAAAACACAGGTGTCCCTCTTTGGCAATTTGAAATGTTGGGACGTATGCTAATTATACATGGCAGCAGCAAACTGGCTTTGGGGAGGCTAAGCCTTGCCAAGCCTGCACTGTTATTCACTCATGATAGAGAGAGAAATGGGGGATAAATAAAAGATATGAAGGAAGAGAGATAGGATAGTCTTAGTAGAAGGTTAAAGGAAGGAAGATGCTGTCCCTGCTTTTTAGCAGGGACAGCAAACAGCAAACTGTTAAAAAGCAGTGGGCCAAGTACTGAACCCTGAGGTACTCTACTCACTGTCTTTCAACCAGTTTTCTATCAAGTTGCAAAGGTTATCCCATAGCACCAATTTTCTTATTTTATACATCAGTGTCCTGTGTGGCACTGTATCAAATGTGTTTCATAACTTAAATATGCACACTGTTTTTCATTATCTAGGTTGCTACTTACTTCACAGAAGCTTAGAAGATTTGTTTGGCAAAATCTATTCCTCATAAAACCGTGCAGATTTCTGCTAATAATAGTGTTCTTCTTAGTGTAATCATGAATATAAAGCCCTTATTATCCCTTCATGCAGATTTCCCATTACTGAGGTCAAACTCTGAGGTTTATAATTCCAAGGTTCTGTTTTACTTCCTTCTTAAATAAAGGCACTACACATCTAGTGGAACTGAGCCTGTGGAGAGATGATCTTTAAAGACTAAAAGAGTGGTCTTGATAACACTTGGTTGTAAGTAATCAGGCCTAGGTGCTTTGTTAGTCTTATATTTGTCCAGTCTTCCCTTGACCTATTCACTTTTAAAATGTTGCATGCAAAACAGCATGTGACTACAGGGCACATTCAGCATGTCGCCCTGATTAAAAAGGCAAAATGAGAATCTCACACTGCAGCAAAATGTGAGATTCTCATGTCGCAGAATGAAATGTTGTCATCAATTGTCAAAGGAAGTATTTGGAACAGCTTACTGCACGGCCATCTACCTCAGGGACACAGTGCAACTGAAGGGAAAGCTCTACCTAATCGGAGGCTGAGCACTCAGCTAGGAGCTAGGTGACGTGGGAGTAACAAAAGTGGGGCATTTTGGACCAGTGTGATGCTGATAGGCACATTTACAACCAGGCCCTTGTGGCAGTGAATGGGTGTCCAGGAATAAATAGCACTGATTCCCCTGCAAGATGTTACCATGATGATGATCAAGCAGTCTTGACTTTTCTCAACTGGGCGCTGACACCTGTGATCCCACCCTCTGACCTGTGGCAGATTTAAAACCGGCTTAGTAAGTAAGCGCTGCAAACCCCCCAGCTGACTTGAACTGCCGTAGTGTCCCCATAATGAGAGACACACACACATCCCATACTGAGACACACATACACCTATAGTGAGACACACACACACACACGTCCCATAGTGAGACACACATATACACATCCGGTAATGAGACAGCCATATACAGATCCCACAGAGACACATACACACACTTACACATACACATCCTATAGTGAGACAGACACACATCCTGTACAGAGATACACACATACATATCCCATACAGAGACACACACACATGTGCTATAGTGAGAAACACACATATACACATATGCCATACAGATACACACACACACACACATATCCCATACAGAGACACAAACACATGCCATAGTGACACACACACACACACATACGTCCCATACAGAGACACACACATGCCATGGTGAAACACGCATATCCACATTCCATACATAGACACACATACACATGCCATAGTGAGACACACACACATCCCATAAAAAGACACACACATGCCATAGTGAGACACACACACATCCCATAAAAAGACACACACATGCCATAGTGAGACACACACACATACACATCCCATACAGAGACACACACATGCACATCCCATAGTGAGACACACACATCCTATGCAGAGACACACACACTCCATAGTGAGCACACACATACACAGCCCATATAGAGACACGCACACATGCCATAGTGAGACACACACACGTATACACATCCCATACAGACACACACACACCCACCATAGTGAGACACACACATATACACATCCCATACACAGACACACACATCCCATAGTGAGAGAGATACACACGCACACCCTATAGTAAGACAGAGAGATACACATCCCATTCAGAGACACACACCCATATACATGGCATAGTGATACACACACATACACACACATCCCATAGTGACATACACACATATACACATCTCATAGTGAGGCATACACACACACACATATAACCATTCATAAGTGTATATTTGTTATTAATGTGCAATGCATTGCCTACCCCTCTGGCAGTGAAACGGTTAATGCTATGTACTCTCCCCCCCCCCCCCCGGGCTTCAAGAGTTAATATCAGATCTGTGAGTGATGGTATTTCAAAAGTTCACAGCTATGGCCATAGTGAGAGGCACACACATCCACACACACACACATACATACATACACATGCCATAGTGAGACAGACACACACACACTACACATCCACATACCATAGTGAGCCAGACACGTTCCGTAATGAGACACACATATCCCATAGCGAGATACATACATTCCATACTGAGACACACACACAGATCTCATAGTGAAACACGCACATTCCATACTGAGACACACATACAGATCTCATAGTGAGACACACATAACACATACAGAACTCATAGTGAGACACGCACACACACATTTCATACTGAGACACATATATAGATGTCATAGTGAGACACACATACAACCACACATACAGATCTCATAGTGAGACACACATACAGATGTCATAGTGAGACACACTCGCACACACACACAGAGATCTCATAGTGAGACGCGCACACATACAGATCTCATAGTGAGACATACACACACATTCCATACTGAGACAGAAATACAGATCACATAGTGAGACACAAACACACACACATTCCATACTGAGACACACAACAGATCTCATAGTGACACACACACACACACACACACACACACATATTCCATACTGAGACACACACACACATTCCATACTGAGACACACACATACAGATCTCATAGTGAGACACATGAACACACATATTCCATACCGAGACACACATACAGATCTCATAGTGGGACACACACATACACATTCCATACTTAGATACAGATACAGATCTTGGGAAAGGCCATAACATGTGGCTGAATCATTGACAATAAATTATTAACCACTATTAAGAAGTCCTCCGTGTGCTGCTTTGATCTTTTGTTTTTGTAAAATTTGGCAACACTGACTGCACCCAGGCACTATACTCCTGAACTGTGAGTGTTTCCAGACCTACTCCTGAACTGTGAGTACTTCCATTCTTGCTATAATATATATACAAAACATAAGGTATGTGCAAAAGATCAATCAAGCTGTATTATATGGGCAAAAAAAATCTCAGGAGAGAGAAGGGGAGGCCGCCAACACATTCAGTGGTATTAGAAGCCCAACTTAAATCAATGGACATTTGATAATGTTTTGCTTATGTGATGCAAATGGGTTTTCTTGAATTGCTCTAAGTGTTTGAGGCATAAAAATAAAAACAGGGAGAAGCTCTTCTGGATTAACCATTTGGGTGCCACAGGGCCATCACAATGCATTGGATACACCTCTGGCACTCATAGGGATTAAACCTTTCGTACCCTAGCATACAAATACCTTCCAGTGGTAGTCTTGTGTCTGTATTGGTGGCAAGGAAAAGGCAGGCAGGATCCTGGAGGTACTGCAGCTCCTTAACCTTGGGGTCCATTTGTATCCTCGCCCAGTCACTCAGACTGCCGGTTACCGGGTCCGGTCTGTGTCCAGGGGAGAGATCCCAATGTCACCTAGCTCATGGCTGAGTGCTTGTCCTCCGATTAGGTAGACCTTTCCCTTCAGCTGCAACATGTCCCTGAGGTAGATGGCGCGCAGTAAGCTGCCTTTATCTTCAGCTGCACTGTGTACTGAGGTAGATGGCCATGCAATAAGCCGCCTTTCCCTTCAGCTGCACCGTGTCACTGAGGTAGATGGCTGCACAGTAAGCTGTTCCAAATAATTCTGCACAGTGTCCCTAAGGTAAATGGCAGTGCAGTAACCCGTAAGCCAAATACTTCCTTTGACGTTGATGGCGACTGTGACAGATACCTGTACTCAGACTGAGTAGCTCCACCAAAACTGTGCTTCCTTAGCCCAGGATGACACTCAGGAATTCCACCAGCCAGGAACCAGGAACGTAGCTACATTCACCCAGTCACTTAGGCAGACTCAGAGTAGGGTGAACACACTCTGGATACAGCAAGCTTTACCCCAAGCATCAGACAACACCATTGTCTTGGGGTTGAATCAGAGAACTGACTTTATTTCAAGACATCACGGACATTTTATACAGTTCTCGGGGACAAAATACACAATGGGAATACACATACTATGAGATGAACCAATGGGTAGGTGAACACAGGATATGTGTTATACATAACTGGAGGACAATAGTACATTGGGAATAGACATCTAAAAAGGGTCAGTGTGTGGGGGAAAACACAATAGTGTAGAAACATGAAGTACAATGAATGCAATGGGAGTCTCCAAAGGGGGGTAAAAGGACTGTAGACAGTGAACACGATTACATCACACATAATTCCATCATTACATAATTGCATGACAATCATCAGTCCAGAGCATGATTCTTTCTACAAATACACTACCCTGTTCCTCTGCCAGTCTGTAGGGAGGGACCTGGCCCCAGGCCCCAGACCCCTCCAGGTGCCCAGGGCACAGAGGCTTCCGTAACAAGGAGCAAACGGGGCAGTCTTAGGGGGAAGCTATAGCCCGTTCCAGGGCCAAGTCCATAGTCTGTGGGAAGGGGGCTGGCCCCCAGGCCCCTCCAGGAGCCAACGGCCCAATGGTTTCCGTAACAGCGACATTTTATTCGGTGACATGAGGATCTCTCGCTTTCCTGCAGTGTGAGATTCTCATGTCACTGAATGCACCCTGTAGTCACACGCTGTTTTGCATGTAACATTTTAAAAGGATACCTTCTTACGTTAATCTGATAATGGAATGGTTGTAATTGCCTTTTGCTGAGGCTGCTCTACCATTTCTTGTTCCTTAGCATAAAATGATGAAAACAAATGTGTTCAGAACATCAGCCTTTTCCTATCCTCTCTAATAAACTTGCCCATATGATTTTTGAAAGGTCCAATGAACTCTCTCAATTTTATTTTGCCATTTATGCATTTGAAAAACGTATTTGAATTAGTCTTGCTCACTCTTGCAATTCTGGTTTCATTTTCTATTGTTACTAGGCTAGCCTAATTGCCTTTTTTGCACTCTTTGTTGTACTATCTGTATTTCAGGAAAGAATTATCTGTTCCTTCAGACTTAAGTATTTATATTCCTTTTTCCCTTGCCATTTCCTTCATTTGATTTTTCAAACTGATCTCACCTGAAACCCTGTTGTGATCACTGTTTCCCAATAGTTCACTTATTTTACTATTGGATATGATTTTGAAAATGCTTTCAAACGAACCATAGTTGGTTTTAGGCAACAGGATTCCTTTAAATTTGGGGATCTTTGCCTTCTGTGGTGCAACCCTTGCTCCAGAAGTTCAATAATGTTTCTTATTACATCAGCCTTCATGTGATCTTAGAGCATAAGTAAAATCTCCTAAAGAAATAACATCCCACGTACTGTACTAGGGCCAGAAAATCCAAATGACACCAATTTTTTGTCCTTGTGGACGCCCACCATAGACTACACAAGGCAGGTCAGAGCTCGTGCCAAAAAGCAGGCCCTTCGGAGACTATCAACACCGAGTGCTCTTGCTACCCACGAAGGGTTAATGTGCGTATAGATAAAATGGATGGCAACCGGAAGCACCCAATGGTACGATATGGAATTCGAACGCACAGAGTAACGGAACCAAACCACACTGGTGTAGCTTGTAGAAGACAAGGCACCACCCCCGAAGGGGTTAATGATCACAAAGTTCTGGTTACGGCAACCACCGGATGCGCCCAACTAAACCAAAGTGAAGATCAAGCTATCACAGCACGGTGTGTAGGAACACTGGCACACTGAGACTCTGAACCCACTGACGGTATTGAGCAAGGTACCGGAGTACCGGAACACAGAGAGACACAGTATAGAGAGAACTGTGCAAGGTAGTCAGCAGCAGGAGCTGCCCGGGATTCGCCCAGCCGGGCACAAGGAAAGCAGGGACCACCACCAAGCCGATTCGGTAAACCGCACAGGAACGTCAGCCAAGACGGGTCGGTACACGGAGCAGGACTGTCAGTCTCGCCGGGTCGGTACACAGAGCAGGAACATCGGTCTCGCCAGGTCTGTACACGTAGCAGGAACGTCAGCCAGGCCAGGTCAGAACAGAAAGCAGGAAAGTCAGTCAATCTGAATCGGTACACAGAATCAGGAACAGAGACAATGGCGTGGTCAGGCAGTCTGGGGTCATACACTGGTATCAGGATAGCAAAACTAGCGCTAGGCATCAGGTACACCACGAAAGGGCAACTGCAAAGTGACAGCCCAGGGTATAAAAAGGCTGTCACTGGGAGGAGCAGTACAGCGCAGCCAATGGGAAAGCAGCAACACAAGGTAATCAGAATGTCGCCTGATCACGGGCACCGTGATAACAGCCTTGGAGAGGGATTATTCTGTTTATGGTCCATATAATTTGTATTATAACATATAGATTTAAATTTTTGAAGCTAATAATGATGTAAAGAAAATAATTTTAGAATATATTATATGGGAGAAAAGGACCATCATATATTATATCAAACAGAAAATACTGAATTACATCTGATATATGTTAGGTTATGAATATATATTTATCTTTGTGACTTATAATATGAAAATGAGTCACTTCCTGTGTCCATTTGTAAGGTTTCTTTGTATGAAACTAAATACTATATTAAGATTTGAAATTTAAAAAATCTCTGCTAATATTAGGATGTTCCTTTTATAAAAATATTCTGGTTTTGAGTATATAACTGGCAACAATGTATTTCTGACAATAGATGGAATCAGATGGGTAACTCAGTAGACCAACTGAACTTGGGTTATCCACCTCCTTTTTGAGTGGATTGGACTATAACATTTTAAATTAACGGGTCTTTCTCTGAGTCCCGGTTTCACCTATGCACCATAGCCTGACGAAGGAACTGCGTGTTTCGAAATGTGTTGCATAGTGGTGTGTTCACTTGAATCTATACAACAGTTTTTATTTATTATTCTTAATTTTAAATTCAAGTCTGTGTTTTACAGTCATCTATCTGTACTGTGAGTCCAAACTGGAGTGAAGGTTTATGAGAGACGAAAATACGGCATTACTGAGGAAAGAAGAACGCCTTATATCGAATCCTTGGAGAACATTGATTCGATGTGCCTTTGATCAAGCATGCAACAAGTAAAAGTATATAGGCCAGGATATTGTGGGATACATAGCTATTAGCTGTAGCGTAGCACCAATCTCCTTGCTATCACGGAGAAACATTTTTGCAATACGAAGACAATACACCAAAAGGTGGCATAGCTTTGTTTCCAGCCCATGTATGCTCTTATACATATCCCACAGCTAACTCAATTAACATACAGACCTCATCCTCAGTATCATATTCATCTAATACTCTAATATATCGCACTGTTGTATACTGAATTTTCAGAATACATTTTATCTAATCTACTAATTTTATTGTGAGTATATTAATAAAAGGTACTGCACTTAGATCTTCCTGGTGCGCTGTTTTCTTCTCGATTTGTCTTATCCAGGTGAGGCCTAAAAGCTGTCATTCTACAAAGGGAAGAGACACCAAAGACCCTCCTCAACAGCATCTGACAGTTATTCATACCATATAGTCACATCTCTAGAGATCCAAGCTGCAACAAAAATGGGTCGCAGGGTAGCCCCAGTAGCTGAGAAATTTGCATTTGAAAAGGAATCCAAGTGCTTGTCAGTCTGAATCTTAAGATTTGTGGCATCTGCCAAAGACAGCACAGTGTTTTTACCAAGGTGAGATATTGAGGGATCAGTGGCAGGTGGGAAAGCTCACTGCAACAAAACCTCAGTAGAGAATGGATAGAGTTTGGAAATGTATTTATTAAAGGGATAGTAATGTTTCACAAAAACAGCAGCTCCAATTAATCTTCATAGTATTTGAGCCATAGAGAGTGTTATTTCAATACTGCCAGAGTTGTAGTTCAAGAGTAATTGAATGTTAAATTATCCCCTCCCACCACTTTTACCTAGTGTAAACCACCTCCCCTCAGATGTGGAATCTGGTCTTAAGACCAGACAGCTCACAGCAAGGGGCAATCTTCTTACTGTGTGCATAAGGAAAACCCTTTCCCCCTTGACTTGTTTTTACTTATGCTAATTGAAGATTGTCCCTCTCTGCAATCCATCTGGATACCACCTTTCTGTTCTGAGGTGAGCAGTGTTACAACAGTAAAAGGGACGGGAGGGGGATACTTTATCATTCAATTACTCTTGAACTACAACTCTGACAGAATTGAAATAACACCGACCAAGGCCAAAATACTATGATGATTAATTAGAGCTGCTTTTATTATGAAACATTACTATCCCTTTAAGGAACAGTCTCTTAACAGGCATCTTCTACTTTTTCAGGATAACCTAGTCCACAGGATAATGGAGAAGAAAAAATGTTCAACTCCCTTCTGCACCGTTGGAAGATGTCTGGTGAGGAAGACCCTGCTTTAGATGGCTCAGAGACGTGTAAAGGTCTGATAAGCCCCTCTCCTGTGGGGAAAAGGTCTTCTTCATAGGTATCCTCAACAGACAAGGAAGAATCCATGTTCCCAGTATCAGTGCCAACCTCCTCCACAGAGGAGTGTCCAGCCAGCTGTGAGCAGTTCCTAAAGCTCGTATTAGTATGATTGACATGGGGTATGGGGCTCCAATAATGGATAACCCCTTGAATATATGAAGGGATAGAAACAACTGAAGAAATCTAAGTCTTAACACTTGTTCTGCAGTGGAGGACCCAGGGAGAGAAGAAGGGCATAGTACAAGAGGGATATAGAGTGCCTGAATACTCTCATGGAAGCTCAGTTTGGCATAAGGAACAGTGTACTAAAGGGGTTAAAGGGATCCCTGATTCCCTTAGGCATGCATTTCCTCTTGAGTCCCTTGGGATCTGACATGTTCAGAGAAAACCTCTCTAAAGTAGGACAAAATCGCCCAAATTATTAGGGAAGTATGACAAATTACATAGAAATACCCCAAAAGGAGCTTATCTGACTGGAAGGGGTTAAATTGGAAAGGTAGAAAGAGAGACCAGAGAAAGCACCACCCGGTGCAATGCAAAAAGCCCAGGAAAAGGGATTCTGGGGAATGTAGTTTCCCCATTGCATATACTCAGCAGTCAGCACTCAATGGTTCTCCAGCCATTTAAAGACCGAGAAATTAAGTGGGTGGAACATTGTCTCCAAGTTTATCATACGCTAAAGCAGGTCCAGAGATTCCTTTTGAGCCCACTCTGACCCTTCTAGGTAAAACAGATGCAGCTGTATTTTCCTGTAAAGACTCTCCATTCAGTTCTATGGAAGAAAGATGGCCACCACACAGGCTTCCATTCTGAAAAAAGCTTCATTCCATAAATACAACTGAAATACTTGTAAATACCTAGCGAATTGCAAGAAAATGAAAATTAAATAAGGCTATCTGGTTAACCATAAAGAGAAAGCCCAAAAAACAGAGATATAATCACATTCCAGTACAGAAAGGGTTAAAAAAAAACATACTTTGGACAGCCACCTTTAACCCCTTAACGACCGGTCACGCAGGCACGTTGCGGTCACTAAAAGATCACAGAGCATTTTTTTTTTTTTGTGATTCGGATTCCAGACTCCCCCAGCGGAGTGCAGCTGTGGGGAGAGCCCGGAATTCCATGACGGTCATAGCACGTCATGGGTCGTTAAGTCAAAACAACCCATGAAGTGCTATGACCGTCAAGGGTGGTTAAGGGGTTAAAACATAATATTCAGAAGAAATGAAAAAGATTTAGTGATAAACAGGCAAGAAAACCACATTTCAGTTGGTGCCAAGTAATAGCAGAGACATAATAGAAAGGACCATAGCACTCAAATCTTCAGACTACCAGTCTTCAGACTACCATTGTTATTAACACAGAACCTCAGAGAAGTTCAGTAATGAGGCAAAGACTTGAAATAAAGTCAACCACTGCATGGAAATGGTCCAGAAATATCCCAGTGAACAGGACAATTCAACTTCAGGGAAGCCAATTAATGGGAGTCCACCAAATGGGGGATTATACAGCCCCCAAGAGAACAGTGCTAGCTTGCCTTTATCCTGAGGCAGGTCATGTGAAACTGAGGAGTGAGGGGTGAGATTAAAGCTGGAAGGGAACAGGGGAGTCTCCTCCTCAAAGGCCCTGCCTGCCTTTTTTTGAAGTGCCTTACCCTCTGGAGGAGAGAACTTTACCCCATGGTTCCAATGTTCCAAAACAGAAGCAAGATAAAATTAATGTCATAGCAACAGAAAATACCTAATTTTCCCAAAATAACCAGTCCATTATTTAGTGCTGACTGAAGCCTTCTTAATAGCAAAGTTAGTTAAGGAAGGATTTGAACTCTCTCTTTAAACATTACAGATTGTTCTGCAAGCTCCAGAATGTTAAACCTTTTTTACTTGTTGCAGATGGATGGAGTGAGAAATATGAGAGCGACAGAAACTCTGGTTGCCATGGGAATAGTAAAAAATATCACCACTGTGTACCCACTCCATACAGAATATTCCTGTCATCCTGTAAGTTAACCCATTAATATCCTATTCCTATATATTTACATCAAATGAACCTTAGAAAAAACAACTGGCCGAGAATGGATTCATTCACAAGGGCAGCGGAGACATAAAGTAGAACCTTCTTTTCTAGAGCAAACAATGCGGCCACTCTGATCCAACCATCCTTCTATTGTAGTGATGCAGAATGCAGCCCTCTAGATGTTGCTGGATTACAACTGCCATTATCTACATGCAGCTGGCTGAGAATCATGGAACTTGTAGCCCAAAAAACAGTTTGGAGGCCATTGGTCTACCAGGTCTACTCTAAGATGTTGTGTGATTTCCAGTTATACCTATTCAGTTTTCTGTATGTATTATGTTAGGAATTTAACCATGTAGCTTCTAAGTACGTAATGGGCTACATCCTCAGTTTACCCCCCTTACTGCTAAGGATGTGGCCCATCATAATTTCTGCAGTGAGGCAGCAAAGAGGTTAATCATAGAATTAGGGAATTACCTTAGTGTAGGCTTCTGGTCCCACTAAGGTTGCCACCTTTTCTTCCAAAAAATACCAGCCATGGCATTCCCTCCATAGACTTAACATTGGACAAAAGCCAATTTTTTACCGGCCTGCCGGTAAAATACCGGCTGGGTGGCAATCTTAGATCCCATGATGATCCCCTCCAGTTGCTCCATCATTACCAACTAGTAACTCATAGGAAGAAGAGACAAGAGGGACGCTCCTAATGTAATATAGTTTGGTAGGAATAACCTTCACCAAATCACCAACATTCTTACAAGGTTTAAAATCACTACAATTGGTCAATAGTGCAAATGAGGGATTCTGGAGTGCCCTCACTCAGTCACTCCGATTGGATCAGGATGCAGATCTCCAACAGAAGTAGAAAGACCTCTTGTAAGACCCTTAAACACAACAAGAAACAACAGAATTTTTTAAGCAATAAAAATTGCATTTTTCACCAGCGGATCTGTTCTTATTGTACCGGAGGTGGAACTCCGAGCGAGGTGGACAGTTAATTCCCTGCATGCTACTCTTACCTGTTCTATTGAGATAGGCTGGTGAGGCTCATTAAGTGAGTATTATTTTGATACTATTTCCCTTTAAATATCTGAAGATTGCGCCCCTTCTTGCTGTTGTTTCTAGTAACTCATAGCACCTCTATGCTGCAGGAGAAGACTACATGAGGCCAAATAATTCTCAGCTCCTACAAGTTCAGTTTGTCCCAAATAGCTAGCTCTCTCTCTCTATCTTTCAACAAGGTTAATCCTTTGAATGCCAGAGGTTGTGCAATGCAAAGTGTTGCATACCTCTCTGACACTCAAAGGTTTAATGGCATTGTAGGTGCTGATAAAAATATCAGGTAATTTTGTGATCAACCAACATTATTTTGCCCCATATTCAGAAAGAGTTGGGGGAGGTCTGGACTTTAAAAGGGAGCCAATCCCAGGTCACCTTTTACTCAAACCAGTAATTTGACCCTTGAGGCTACTTTATACTTTTCATTTCAAATAATCTGTGTGATCACCGATTATCTGACAGGGTATGATTGTATGAATGTGTGAGCTCTAATACATACCATGGCTCCCTTGTAAGAAAGAGGCAGACCCTTCTTTCATTCAGGGGCAACCTGTAATAGTACTTATGTTGGCTGATCCTGAAAAGGGGGAGCTCTTAAATAGCCCAGATCTCACCCCTTCAGAAACTAAATGGGAAGTCCTGTCTTTAAGATGACTGCACTTTCTTTTTGTAATTTGATTTTTATTGAAGCATATGCCATAGTTACACAAACAGTATATCAGTTGAAAAAAGGGTGTCAACAAGGCAATACAATATGAAAAACAAGGCCAGTTTGCTGCATACAAAACCAGAAAAGTTGCAGGCTTATCATCTGGCATCACAAATGCTTCATAAATATGGTAGAAAGTAAACAGAACAAAACAAGAGCAGGGTGAGAGACAACTTAGAGAGAGAGTATAAGAAGAAAAAAGGATAAAGAGTAAAGAAAAAGAGGGGAGAAAGAGGAGGTAAGATACGTAGAAGATGAAGGAGAGGGGGTAAGAATCTAGGGAACAGGATGGTAATCGGGGGGGAAAGGACCTGAGTCGTGGCCAGGTCAAACCGTCCTGGATAGGTCACCTCCGTCAGTTGCACCAACAGCTGAGTCCCAATCTGAAAGAAGTTTTGAGAAAAAGTGGGGTCAAGGCCTCTACAGACTATGGTCATTCTATGAAACAGCAGAAGTTCACTAACTTTGGAGTTCCATTCCCCCACTGTAGGAGGGGGTGAACGTCCCTCCAGTGGGCAGGAATTAAAAGTTTAGCCGCTGAGAGCATCAGCAAAATCACAGATCCCCTAGATGCTGAAAGAATGGGGATGTTTGAAAAGAAGAGAGCCTGTAGAGGGTCAAAGGCTATGGTCACCTGGAGAAAACAATTGATAGCGGAGATACAGTGAGTCCAGAAGGAGGTTAACAGAGGGCAAGACCACCAAATGTGAAGGTAGGTGCCTCTCGCTTTTGAACATCGTCAGCACAGTAAATCATTCGAAGAAGAGATCGAGTGTAGTTTGACAGGTGTGAAATACCAATGATATAGAAGTTTGTAATTAACTTCAAGGATATGCAAAGAGTTAGAAGACATAGCATGTACTTTCCAGATACATTTCCAATCATCAGGGGACAAGGGAGAGCCCGACTCAGGCATGGGTATAAGGTGGAGGAATAGAATAAATCCGCCCTATGAAACCCCGATTGAGGGAGTGGTCCGCGCATAGTAGTTCAAAAGGGATAAAGATGACTGCACTTTTAAAAGTACTTACTCATTCGATCATCCACAAAAGTAATATATATATTAGGGATTCAACCCTACTCCTTTACCACCTAACACGACACAGAGTATTGTAGCAGTGTTTACAGTCATAAGTATCTCACAGTAGCAGAAGATGGAATGTATTGTTATCACAATCAGTAAACTGAATTGGAATACTGGAAGCAGTTCTATCAGTCTTCAATGCGGCTCTGTGATTTGACCCTTTCAGTGTACTAAGCAAGCTACTATCCACGTTTTAAAGTAATGGTCCTATAATTCCATTTTTAATAAATAGTCACTAGGACTAGTATATAGATAATAGTTAGGACTGTAAACACCGCATAAATCAGTGTTTGAAGAGACAGAGATACTGAGACAGATACCAATCATTCCACAACCTTTTTACTGAATTAGTTAGAGGAGAGTTAACAGTGTTGAATCCCTAATTCTCTGAGAACAGATCAGAGAGCTAAAGAGTATTTCCCCAAGTCACATCACAAAGTGGTTAGAAAATGTTTTTGTAAAATCGAAAAAGAGAATTTGTCTCAAATATTTAGTTTTTCTTTGATTCATAGTACTCGTCAGTCTTCATTACGGATTGATGCACCAGTTAACCCTAGCATTGCCCAACTCATTTTGCCATGTACACATGCTGCTACATCAGGGACTATTGTCTTCACTTACTAATTCAGTAGAAAGGTTATTGAATGATTGGTTTCTATCTCAGTATCTCTGTCCCTTCAAACACTGATTGATGTGACTTAGGGCAACTCTCTCTAGGCCTACAAGTTTACTTGGAGCATTAGGAATTCAACCCTGTTGCTTTACAGCCTAACATGACACAGAGTACTGAAACAATGTGTACAGTCATAACTACTAAGTATCTATATACTAGTTCTAGCGACAGTATATCAACAATGGAATTTTAGGATCATTACTTTTGTTTTTAAAACATTTATAGTAGCTCGCTTAGGGTCAGATCACGGTGCCACACTGAAAACTGATGGAACAGCTTCCAGTACTCCAAACGAATTTACTGATTGTGATACCAATACATTCCATCCTCTGCTACTAAGAGATATTAATTTGAATTCTATACTTTCAATAGTATAGGCAGAATACGGAGATTTTATTTAAACTAAGGAGTAAATTATCCCTAATCCTGAGTAGTCCTTGTACTTCCTACAATGTGTTTACAAGATTCACATTCCGATAGTGTGGAACAACTAGTGGGGTGATATCTGTAGAACAACAACTTATATCTGTGTACTATTAGGGTGCTATTTATTTATTCTTGCACTCAAGTGTATAGTATACAATCTATACCCATTAGTGCAGCCTGCGTGATTAGACGGGTGCACCACCCTGAGACTTCATTGTTTTAATCTAGCAGATGCAGGGTGTTTCCCAGGCGGCAGTGTTTTCCAGGCGGGAGTCCACAATATCTAGTGGGTGGCACCAGGGCACTATTATGACTGCTAATTTTAAACATACATGCTTAATATCACAATATTTTAATTAAAGCATTCTGAACTTCTGTTTTTTATAGGAAACTCAATAAAGGTCATGTTTTAGAGTGCCAGGATTCACTCAAATAGAACGGCTTGTCCCATATGACAGCATCTCTCCATGATAATAATTGTTTCTTTTTTTGTTGGCCTCTGAATTTGTTATAAAACCTGCAGCGCATTTACTAATTCCTTCAGTTTCAATAATACACAAGGTGATATATAGCAGAAGCAATTGTTTGAGCTTTAAAAATGTTAGTATTGTTGAAGGGAAAGAAATGTTAAAAATATACTTTCTTCCCCAACAGTGCCACGTATGCATAATCACATGTGACTGATGATTTGTAGCATGTACATAATGAAATATGCAGCCATTTAAAGTTACTTATGTACCCTAAGCAAAGCAAAATGAACAGGTCTCATTAATGCCTTATAAGCCAATTAGAAACCTCTATTGAAATTAAATAATCATTACAACAGATAGCTCCCCTTTTTATATTAGTTTCGCATATTTCTGACCTTACATTTAGCTTCAGAGAATATAGTGTACTCACAAAATAGTTCACACAATGATGTGTGGTTAAACCTATAGTGGCTTGACAAAATGCTGTGTAAATGACCATTAATTTCAGTGGGCTCTGGAGAACTGCCAATTCTGCACTATTATTAAAACAGCCCTTTAATACATTATACAATATAGAGAATTTTGACAAAGTATTTCAGCACAGGTAGGATGCAAAGCCAAGGTAAAATCAGATTCATTTTTGATGTGGGGAAGGAATTTTTTCCAACCCACTTGAGGCATAATTGGAATTGGCTTCAATGAGGAGGTTGACCTTCAGGGATTTGTATCTTGTTTTAAACCTTTTAACTTATTTAACTAACGTAACCTACGTGCAATTTTATTGTAATGTGAAATCTCCTGCAGTCTGGCATTTTACCAAGTACAGTAATACAGGAAACATTGCTATTCAGACTAAAATAAAAATTAGAATAGCTTTACCTCAGTAACGCACATTAATTCTTCTTACAGTTTCCTTTGGTGAAGATGCAAGTGTGAGGTAACCCAAGCTTTTATATTTATTGTGATATACTCTTGTGTTTATTATGCTTTTTATGCAGTATATATATTTCAGTGGTTGGGCTGCTCTTCTTACTTTACAGAGGAAAATAAAAGCATTTATACAGTGTACTGTGAAAAGCTCTGATTATCGGAGTTATTTTCTTCGGCAGCATGGCAGGTGCAGTGGTGAGGACAGTAATAACACACAGGGATAAAATATATTTAGAACACATCCAAACTGGATGAGAAGCTGCTGGTGACTCATCTAAATGAAGCCTTTTTACTGCCATCAGTTCTTGTGCTGCAGGGATTTCTAGGGCAAAAAACGGTTAATACTTAGCAACATCACAGAGTTTTTACTTACTTTGCACAAAATGACAGTAGTAGGACTGTAGTAGTGTATTTAAACAGGCAATGGATTAAATCAAGCAGTCTGTGTGGGTCAAATGTTAGGTCAGTTATGCCTTCTATGTCCTTATAGTTCTATTGCCTCATGTGGCTCCTCAAAGACTGCATAATGCACTGATTACCTGAAAGAAGCCCCTTCTAGTGGGACATCCCTAGTTCTACCAGCAGGCAGCTTTGATATGTCAAACAAGGGAACTGGTCAAAAATGCACACACATGGTCCCAGTCACTCACCCTCATTCTCTCTCTCCTTTTCCTTCTCTCTTCCACCCATAATAATACAGAGCCCTGTGGCTGGAGGAAAGCCGATATAGTACAATTACTCAAAAATGGCAGTAGTCTAAACCTGGAAACTGTAGAACTGCAAGTATGACGTCTGCAGTGGGTAGAATAATAGAAGTATTCAAGACTTTGTGATAACCAACAATTTTATTAGTATGAGTCTGCATGGTTTTATGAAGTATAGAAAATGTTATACAAATATAATTGCACATCATTTTTGCTCTTTCATGGGGTGAAGCTTATGTTTTGTTACAGCTCTATTTTAGAAGCACGTGTCATCCTCTGCATACTGCATTTTGGAGACCAGCTTTTGTAAAATATTCCTCTTCTCTAAATACTATCTGGTAGGTGCTTGTCCATGTAGTGGACAATGAAGGCTAATTCCTGCTTGGAGAAGCTAGTTTCCATGGGCATGTTGGTCAACTACATCAGTCTAGTAAAGGTCACTTTCTGCTTAATTTCACTTCCCACAATGATGAGTTTCCTGGTTTTGGACTTGCACTTAATTGACGTGGTGGCAGAACAGTGCTAGAATGTTAGCAACATAATGTTGACTGACAATGTTTTAAGAAGATAGCATTTTGATGCTGAGTAAGCAAGCAACATGATGCTGACAACATTTTCAGGAGACATTTGTATTGCTCCATTTTGATACAAGCAACATAATGATAGTTGTTGGGTTAAAAAATGCGACATTTTAAATTTACCATTTTGATGCAGGAGGCAAAATGAAGCTGATGTTTTGACGCTCAAGATTACCTAATCTCCAGTGCAATAGGATACAGTTGCAGGTGATATACTATACTTGGATATTACAAAAAGCCTTTGATACTAAGCCTAATAACAGGTTAATACATAAAATAAAAGGTTTTGGTTTGGGAGGTGAGAACTGGATGAAAGATAGAATGCAGTTGTTGTAAATGGAAGTTTGACAACTGTGCCTAAAATTGTGGGGTGCAACCAGGTTCAGTCCTGGCCCAATGAAGTGCTATGGGCAAAACCCTAGTAAAGGAAATAATAGTGGTATTTTTACCTAATTGCACAAGTATTCATGGGCAGGAAGCTACTAAACAAGGAAGTGGGATGAGCCAAGTCCTCACAAAATACATACACAATATACATCAAAACCTTTCTTATCAATAGTGTTCAAACAATTACATATTTACATGTATGTATATGAAGTCAGCAGAGCTTTACATTTATATTAATTCTCTTCTGCAATTTCTCATATTTACTCCATTTATCCAAAACTTGTTACAGAGAAAAATATCCTCTTCTGTATTTCCATATACAGCTTAGTGTCATCAGCAAAGATTGAGACATTACTACCAATACCCACTTCTAGATCATTAAGAAATACATTAAAAAACAGTGGGCCCAGAACTGAACCTTGAGGCACCCCATTTACAACTTAAGACCAATCTAACAAGGCAGGCTTCACATATCTTTGGCCATAAACATGTCACTAAACCCCACTGTTTGTTATCAGTATTACGTCACAGGTTAGTTATTGGTAAAAGCAAGATCTGATGTGTAGATTTTTAAGTTTACTATCTGTATATGTAGCCAAGATATAGTTCTTACTGCTCTCCTAACCAGACATATATGTAATATTAAAGGGATAGTAATGTTTCACAAAAAAGTAGCTCCAATTAATCTTCATAGTATTTGGGCCATGGAGAGTGTTATTTCAATACTTTCAGAGTTGTAGTTCAAGAGTAATTGAATGATAAAGTATCCTCCTCCTGCCCCTTTTACCTAGTGTAAGCCACCTCCCCTCAGATGTGAAATCTGGTCACTTGATCAGACAGACCACAGCAAGGGACAATCTTCTTACTGTGAGCATACGGAAAACCCTGCACCCCTTGACAGTTTTTTCAGGTTTTTCATTATGCTCACTGTCCCTCTCTGCAATCCATCTGGACAGTCTTGCTGCTCTGAGGTGAGCAGTGTTACATCAGTATAAGGGGCGGGAGGGGGATATTTTATTATTCAATTTATCTTGAACTACAACTCTGACAATATTGAAATAACACTCTCAATGGCCGAAATACTATGAAGATTAACACGAGCTGCTTTTATTGTTAAACATTACTATCCCTTTAAAATATTGATAAACTAGTTAATGTTTGCCTAGATTGTAAGCTGTACTGGGCAGGGACCACTTATCCTAACATATGCTCTCCTGGTGGTCCCCTTATGATAACTGTCTGTATTACAACTTAACTGCTACACTTACTGCATCTCCTATATGCTAAATGTAAACAGTAAAGTGCTAACTACAACTGTTGGTGCTATGTAAATAAAAATATACATAGATAGAACTCCCCAAGTTTTTGTGTATATTTATGTGTTAAAAGTTGGGATGTGACTAGTTTTTGTTTAATATTTGTATATGTAGTCAAAATATAGTCTTTGCTACTTTCCCAGTTACACACATATATGTAACTATTTGAGCAATATTGGTAAGAAACACAGAGCTCACCAGGTGTTTGCTTATTTATTGTGATTTTTTTAAAATGAAAAGTATGCATTTGGGTTGCAGAAACAAGAATTCTACATATATATACCTGGGCAGTACTTGATGGTGAAACATTTAGGGGCACTGCTAGCACAACAATGTGGAGTGTCACTCAGCTGCTGCAAGAGCCAATAGGATCCTATCATGTAGAAAAGGGATATCTTCATAAATCCTTGATAAGGCCTTGTCTACAGTATAGAGAACACTTATTAGGCAACTGCTATTAAACTAATCATTTTTTACTGGAAAAAGTAAAGACACATACAACAAAATTGATAAAGGGACTGGAAGATATTAGTTATAGAGATTAGCCAAACTAGGGCATTTTAGGAAACGGTACAACGCTGGACTATCTATCAAATGTGTGATTATCACCTTGTATAATTGCACCAAGTTCCAGCAAGCTACATTTTTCCTGCTTCACACAAGAATGCAGTAAAGATATAACAAGGAAGGTCTGTATGTCAGCTCAAGGGGCCACTGGCAAACCTTTCACACAAGTCTTGTTGGAAGTTGTAATACTCATAGTAACTTCCAGTGAATGGCCAAGCTACATGAATGTGAACCAATAATATTAGCTAGTGTTCACATGGGCCAGCAGTCAGACACATCTCTCCTGAATCCATCTCAGAGGTGGAATGCAAGAAAAAGTGATTGAAAAACAGAACTAGTTTGCGTCTCTCAGTTCCTACCTGCAGGTTGAGCATGTGTGTCCCTGGTGGTGCATGTCACTTCTGTAGGCTCAGCCCTTTATCGGCCCTGCTGGCCACCTATCTACTATGCTTTTATGCCATTGGGCCTGCTGAGGTCAATCCGACATATCGACACAAGATGTTGTGACATTGCTGTTCTTCCCTATATATTTCTTGAGCACCAGCTGCTCTGTGCTCAGTTTACTGTGTTCCCTTGGACTTCCCACCTTTGCTGCCTGCCCTGGCCTCGACTATTCTGACTATTCCTCTGGTTCTCCCTATGGATATATCGTTTTCAGCTTGCCATTCTGCCTACCCATCGCTGGGCTTGCATTACATAGTCACATAGTAAATTAGGCTGAAAAACGACACAAGTCCATCAAGTTCAACCCTTGCCTTATAACCCAGTGACATGAGAATTATATACCTTTCCTGTTACCAAATAAGTTAGTCTATGTCACACCTTCCTGATTTGCCTACTAATGCACAGTATGAGCCTGTATGTTCACTTTTGAAAGAAATGCATCTTAATGTAATCTTAAATGTATTAATCGTACCTGCCATTGTACCTGCCTTACCCACATTCTTGGGCAAGGAATTCTATAATTTAAAAGACCTTACTGTAAAAAAACCCTCCCTCTGCTGAAGTCTAAACCTCCTTTCCTCTAATCTCAAGGGGTGTCCCCTGGTCATTTGATCAGGCATTCTTGGTCTCCCATTAATTATAAGCCATTCATTGGGGGACTGTCTTCCATACCTGTTTTCTTGCTTTAGCTTGTGACAGCCCTCACCTGTTGGCCTTGTGACACTGTTAGAGATCTGCAACTCGTGTGAAAGAGACTTAAAGAGCCAATCTAATAATCTTGGTAATCTGAAATACTCCCATGGGTAGATATTTTGCATTGTGATTTTTGCTACTATCAAATGGTTCAATGTTAAGAACATACTTTAAGTAACATTATATAATACTTTAGAAACATATATTTTTATTTGTATTTTTTTTCAATGGCAAAGCAATTTTTGTTTAACCCAAAGTTAAGATCCTCAAAATTAACTTCACTATCATGTGCTTTGCTATTGACATCAGACATGATATCACTAATGACAGTGGTATCGCTGGAGACATTACAATTGTCTAACACTGCTCATCATCAGAGCAGCAATACTATATTACAAATCCCCTCTAGCAGCTCTGCCTCACCACAACTCTAGCCTACTACAGATGAACATTATAAACCAACCAAAACACTTAACCAAAACATTTACAGTGCTCCAAAATAAATTGTATATCCTCGTTCTCCATGAACATGTCAAAAGACAACTCCCCACTATCACTGTACCTAATCATCCAGTAATAACACTATCCAAAACAGTGCACCATTACAACTGCAGTTTGCTTCTTTGTCTGGTGCTGTCTTCTAACACAGACTGGAGATCATGACAGCTAATATTACTTTACTGGCCCCAGCATGAAACAGTCTCTCAGGTTTTTAATCCATGAAGTTTTTCTCCTGCCACGTATATACTGACCTATGATCTTTCCCTACAGCATCAGCTACAGGATCCTGTACCTCTTGATCCTAATCATGTCCAAAGTGCTCAAGTTTACTTTTCTTGATAGTGAACAGAAGTTCAGTCTTCTTACCCATTTGACCCATCACCTCGAGAACTGTCAATTTGTCGGTCCTTAACATCTGCCTATAAATCCACATTTTGAAAGCTTCCATTTTTTGCACAGAGCCCAGTTCAAGGTCCTCCCTTTCAGTCTATCCAGCAGCTCGATGAATACATAACATCTGGCCATACAATGCCTCAGATTGAAGTTCAATTTAAGATTGCACAGGAGCTCTTCATATTCATGAATGCACTTCACATTTGCTCTTTTCTGAACATGACTGCACTACTATTGTATGTTCAGGCAGAACTCAAGATACCAGTATTTGTTGCAATTTCCCATGCTTTATTATAGTCTATAAAATGTGTAAACATCCTTATTCAATTCCTGGCATTGCTACACTAGCACTTGCATGTAGAGTAAGGCTTCCTTGTACCAGGGCCATGCCTGAATCCAAACTGTGTTCCTTCCATGTTCTACCCTTTTTCCTTTGCTTTTTGTGATTCCTTGTCTGGTTTTGCATTTGTTTTCTCCTTGTTATCCAGATCCTGGTTACCCGACCGGTCTTGTCTGTACGCTGAGCCTTTATAGAGACTCTGTACTTTTGGGCAGATGCACAATGAAAATGTTCCAGTTTGTGGCCCATAGTTCCAGGTTCCTGTGTGATCTTCTTGTGTATTGACCTCGCTTCTCCTTTGATTGCCTTCTTGCTCTATGACTTGGTACAGTGTTCTTAGATTTCCTGATACCGACTTTGGCTCTGTTTGTTCTACTAATCTTCCGCCTGCCTCCTTTGTACTGCTTTTGCCTGATTAGTTTTTGACCTTGGCTGAGGCTCCATTCTTTCATCTACTGCTTGTTACTGTGTAGCCCACCCGTTCTTGAACTGGCTTGTCCTACTTTCCATCTGTCTCAAACCTCATGGGCTTCTATTCCTTGTGCCCTCAGTCGAACACAGACCACCTTGACGAACAGTCGAAACATCAACCACCTTGACCACCAGTTGAACATCAGCCAACTCGAACCACAATCACCTCAACCATCAGTCAAACATCAACCACCTCAAACACCAGTTGAACTTCAACTATTCTGTTCTCTGTCTTCCTAGTAGAGCTCCAGGTTGCAGTGTTCCTAAACAACAACTAACAACTAATGCAGGTAGGTTGGCTGTCCTGTTTTCAACTTCAATCTCAGGGGGTAGCTGCTGTTTTCTGGGTTATCCTGGGTGCTGGCTGGCTCCTCCGGTCAGCACTAACCTGGCCTTGTGGCCAGCATCTCTAATTTGGCCTAAGCCACAGCAAAGCAGAGCAGAGAGCAGCCACCACCAGCCAGCTTCGAACTCTAGTTTTCACTCCCAAGCATGTGGCCCACTGAGGCCTTCCTTGCAGTATACCCTGTATTGTTTGTTGTTGTGTTCTTTTCATATTGTTTATATCAAATAGCAGTCTGTCACCTCTTTGTGGGGATTCTACTTCAGAGAGTCTAATAAGGCAGCTTAGACTGGGTGCTTAGTCTGTCAGATCATCACATTTTATGATTTTGTTTCTTTGCATTTGCTATACATTCTTCAATGGGTTATCTTCATGAATATTTTCAGTGCATAGATCTAGAGATCTTGCCATTGACAAGATCATTTGAGATGTCACTGATATTTATGATGCCATTGATTTGGTAATTTGTGATTAAATCAGTATTTCCATCTGTAATGTCATTACTGGTCACGTTATGAGCGAAGAACATATAGGCTTGGAGTAAAGCTCAAAGAATTTAACCAGTATTTCCCAGCTTTTGTGCTTTTGAGAGAGAGCTTAACTCTGAATTTAACAATTTTTGCCATTGAATTGCCATTTTTTTTTTGTTTTGTTTTTTTGTTTTTTTAGATTTAGTTTGCTTTTTTTTTTAAGATTTACTATTAATATTAAGAAAATAAATTAAAATAGCCAGGACAAAGAGAAAGTTAACAATCTAATTATTTGTTAACCCCCCTCCACCCAATACCTCAAGTATGGAGTGGGGCAAGAGGGCATGCATCAGCGTTGGGGGCTTCAGGGCACAATTACATTTTTTTTAATTATTTTTTTTATAGAACTATTTTGCTGTCAGTGTTATTTTGCACAGGGTTATAACATATTTTAACCTTTCCAGTGCCAGAGCAATGAGCAACGTGTTGAGCTCTGGAACTGGAAGAGTTAAAATACTGTATGCTGCTCCTATCAGTGTCAGTCACTGTAATTGGCAGCTCTGGATGTTCTCTTCTACACATGTGCATTAATTATCTTATCTACTGCTGCTGCTGCTAGAGTCAAACATTCCTTAAATTCTCTTGTTTTGTTTTGTTTTTCAACTTTAGATATGAATATCTCCATTTTTACTTATCCAATTTACTAGCACTCGGTACTCATTAGGGCCCTTCTCCCTGCAATTTTGGTGAATCCATGAGCTAGTTTGGGCTGTAGGTCTGACAAAAGTTCTTCATAGGACAAAACTGCAAACATTTATTTTCTTGAGTAGTTTATTACTCAGAAACTACATAATCAATTTTTAACTTGTAACCTTGAAATCCACAGGTTCAGCCCATTTGCTGCTGCAATCAAAAGTTATGGACAAAATAAAAATGTCAAATAATACAGAGCCTTCATTTGAACTTAAAGGGATAGTAATACTTGTACGACAGCTTCCCCTGCAGTCAGCATTCAGAGGATTTGGACAAATTGAGTAACTGGGCAGGCAAGGGGCAAATGAGATTCAATATAGACAAGTGTAAAGTTATGCATTTTGGGTATAATAATAAAAATGCAACATATAGTTTAAATGGTGTTTCTCTGGGGCAGAGCCGGATTAACACTCCACAGGGCCCTAGGCAAGGTACCAATTTGGGGCCCCCCTCCAACAAGATAGTAGCCCCCCCATACCATGAACTCTATTCATCCCTGCCGCACTTTACTCCATCCCAGCCTTCTACCTTCTTCTCTTGTAACTCAAAAAAAATGTAACTCACTGCTCCCAAATGATCCCAAGAGAAAAAAAGTGTTTTTTACTTTTTTTTTTTTTTTTTTTACAGTTTTCTTTCATTTTAATAAAATAAATGGGTTATCCATATAAATGTGGCATCAAAAGAAAGCCCTAATTGTGTGTGAAAAATGGTATATTATTTTGTGTGGCTGAAATAAAAGCCTTAGAGGGAAAACACTGTTGAGCAAAGACATAGTCAAAAAGGTCAGCATTGTTCCGGTTCTTAAGTGCAATCCACCCCAGATTTTCCTGGTTCTTAAGGGGTTAAAGGAAGAGGCTAATACTTCTCCCATTGCAGCCTGTGCTGCAGTTTTCTGCTTCAATAGTGTTATTTGCTATTGTGATACTTTTAAAATTAACCACAACTCAATCTGGCCACTCCCTTAAGCATGAATATGTTTATTTATAACCCCCTGGATTTTAGGGACATCTCCACTTATTGCCAAGCAAAGCACTGAAGACATCTATACCATCCAAGGGGCTAGCAAAAGTGTTATCTGGTGTCCAAATGGCACTTTTTTAAAGGGATAGTAATACTTCGTTTTAACTTTATTTTATTTAGTAGGCATTAAAAAAACATGAAGAATGATATAATTCTTATCTCTCAAACCTTTATGGTTTATGAAATATTCACAAGCAAAGTTTCCCCTCCCGCCCCTTTTTCCTAGTGTAAGCCATCTCTTCTCAGATGTGAATCTGGTTGTATGACCAGACAGATAACAGAAGGGGACTTCTTTGTATTAAAACAATGAAAGCCCTTCCCCCTTTGACAAGTTTTTCAGCTTTTTCCCTTATCTTAATTGAAGATTGTCCCTCTCTGCAGTCTACCTGGGCACCTCCCTTCTGATCTGGTTGAACAGGGAAGGGATACTTTGTTTGTGAATATCTCTTAAACCATAAAGGTTTGAGAGATAAGACTTATATCATTCTTCATGTTGTTTTAATGCCTACAAAATAAAATAAAGTTAAAACGAAGTATTACTATCCCTTTAAGTAAAAAAGACCAACACAAGTGATTGGAACAGCACCTCTTAGTAACCACAACAGAAAATTGCAGTTTAATTAGTATTATTTTTTTAAGTGATAGTAATACTTAAAGTGTAAAAATATATATATTGTATTATTTACTCAGCAAGGGTACTCCCACTGCTCCACTGTTGAAAGGTCTCTTATTCAAAAGTTATTGCAGCTTAAACTTGATTTTTTTAGGTGAAGTATCTCAGTGGTCTGAAATTGTACAGTGGCACCATAGGATGGTGTAGCAACAGCACCACTGTACAATATCAGACCACTGAGATACTACTAAAAAATTTAGTTTGAGCTGCAATAACTTTTGACTAAAACACCTTAAGCTGTGGGTGTACCCTTGTTTTACTCAGTTGATATATTTTTTCATTTTAAGTATTACTATCCCTTTAAATACAATTCTAATGAAAATTTTTGAAGCAGACTACCTTTGATTTATGCAACAGTAAAACTCCTATATCATGATTTCATAAATAGGTATACTGCACCTTTAATAATATAGTTGGATGTTTGGCTCCAAAGTTATTTTCACACGTACACTGGCACATTTTCATCCACTGCTAACGGCTGGAAAAATGACTCCGGAGCAGTGAGAGAGTCAGAGAAATCTTGCCCAATTGGGATGGCACCTGGTAATTAATGTCCAAGGATCTGGGGGTAACTGTGTTAAATTTGCTTATATACAGGTGTAGCCACCTGTAGGGAGTCCTCTCCAGCCGGCAGTCACTGGTCACTGAGCCGGCAGCCCAGACCTGACAGTAGGCGCGCTTGGGTGTTTCTGGGCCCCCCTCATTTGGCCGGGCCCTAGGCAGACGCCTCGTGCGCCTTGCCTGTGATCCAGCTCTGCTCTGGGGAAATCTACAAATGAAAAGGATTTGGGAGTAATGGTAGACAATAGACTTAGCAGTAGCATGCAGTGCCAACTGGCAGCTGCAAAGGACAATAAGATATTGGCATGTATTAAAAGGGGTATTGACTCAAGGGAGGAAGATATAATTATGCCTCTTTACAGGTCCATGGTAAGACCCCACTTAGAATATGCTCTTCAATTCTGGGCGCCCTTTCTGAAAAAGGACATTATGGAACTAGAGAAAGTGCAGAGGAGGGCTACAAAACTAGTAAGGGGAATGGAAAGCTTTAGTTATGAAGAAAGGCTAGAAAAGTTAAACTTGTACACACTAGAGAAACGGCATCTTAGAGGGGATATGATAACACTATATAAATATGTTCAGGGCCCATACAAAGGGCTCTCCAAAGACCTGTTCATTAACAGAACAGTACACAGGACAAGAGGCCACCCGCTTAGACTTGAGGAAAGGAGATTTAATCTACAACAGCGGAAGGGTTTCTTTACAGTAAGGACAATAAAGGTATGGAATTCACTGCCTGAGGAGGTGGTGCTATCGAAAACATTAGATGCCTTTATAAGGGGCCTGGATATTTATTTAAAAGAGCATAACATAGAGGGCTATGTACGTTAGTATTGGGATGAATATTTAGTTGGGGCTTGTTGATCCAAGGAGGAATCTGATTGCTATTTGGAATCAAGAAGGAATTTTTTTCCCCCCATTCAAGGCAGAATTTTAAATTACTAATTGAGGGTTTTTTTTTGCCTTCTTTTGGATCAACGATGGTAAACAGGAATAGGAAAAGGTTGAACTAGATGGACGCAAGTCTTTTTTCAACCTAAATTACTATGTTACTATGTTAGTCAGGGAAGGGGGAGGGAGGGGGGAACTTTGAGCGCTATCATCTCTCAAACCATAAGGGTTTGAGAGATGACACTGGGGGCAATACGTTTCTTTTTAACAAAGCTACAATATAGGGATTAGTAATTTGCAAGTGTTACTATCCTTTTAAGGGAAATCTGGGAAACATTCTGGGAAACAATAAAAGCTTATTTGATGCTTTGTTTATAGGTTGTAACTAAAATAATTTATATTCATAATCCTATTACAAGATTGTTAAACTATATCATGACAGTGTACAATTCAGTTCCAATCTGTGTGTTTTGCTGGGTTTCTATGATCTCTGCATATGCAACTAACCACATGACAGAATGCTTAGCTCAACTAGCAGTACTAATTGCCACTACTGCCACCTATACACTCTGTATCTCCACAACACTCACAGAGTTGCCTATGATTTCTTATAATCACTTGCCTATAGTCACTTGTGCTCAAACCCACTAATTTTCACTCAAGCTTAGGAGTATCCCTCATCACTCATGCTCAGGCTCTAGAGTGCAAAGCCCAAATAAATATGCTATATAATATGCACAACCACAACCATCCACTCCCAGGCCCCACAGCACCTGACCTCTCTGCCCACCGGTGCTGTGAGAAGTGGATGGTTGTGGTTGTATGGTGAGCGGGAGGAATCTGCAGTACCTTGCCCACACTTTTGCTTGTGGGTAAGTGTATTCTCCCAGGGATGATCCTTTTGTTATTGAACACTATATATATATTGGTAAGTTTCCTTTTCGCTTGTTGCATGACCGCATGCCATTTGCACCTGTGTGCTTTTTCTGGGCTTGACTGATCACTCCCAGACAATGGGTGTGTGTGTGTTTTTGTGCACTCAGAGCCATGATCATAGCTTGTCTTTTGGATACTGTATCACTATGTATGTTTTTTGACATGTTTATGTTTTTCTTTTCAAGCATACAAAATGTGAGAGGCTTCTGAGGGCTGACAACAGCATAATAGACTGTTCTACAACTAGTCACCGCTCAGAAGCATCACGTTTTAGCTCTCTAGTGCCATTACAGAGGAGATATTTCCACATACATATTGAACTAATCCCTCCCAAAAGGGCGGTCCAGTTCCAAAATGATGGATAAGCTCCCATTCATGGGAACACCAGTTAACCCCAGATATGCGTTTTAGCCTTGTTGGGCCTAGTCAGGAGGGTGCAGCTGAATTCCCTAGGCACTGAGAGCAAGGGGTCTACATCTGGATTACCCTTCACTCTTCCGGAGACCCACTAAGAGTATTCAAAACAAGCATTCAAAATGTGAGAGGCTTCTCACATTTTGTATATGTATGTTTTTCTTTTGCATAGAGAAGGGTAAACTTGCTTTGTCTAGCATCTTTGGACATGGTTTTTGCTTGCTTGTCGACCCGTTCATATGCTGTTGAGGTCGCATCGCCAATCAATTTAATTCTATCAGTATTTAAATTTGTTTGGAATACACGCTTAGATTTTTTCTCTTTTATAAAGCGGTGGTTTGACCCCGCAAAACATATTACAGTATTTTTATCTTACTACAGAAATTTGTCCTTTTTATATTAGAGATCTGATTTACACAGATACATTTTTTTATAGGCTTATATCAGTCTTTTAGGTATTAAATAATTGAGCTGTCCGGTCAAGTGATCAGATTCCACATCTAATGAGAAGTGGCTTACACTAGGTAAAACTGGCAGGAGGGGGATACTTTATCATTCAATTACTCTTGAACTACAGAGTATTGAAATAACACTCTCCATGGCACAAATACTATGAAGATTAATTGGAGATTACTAGAATTTATTCCCATCCCAGTGGTATAAGTTTTATTGCATTCATTTTTAATACTTTCATGCTTATGTTTTCTTTTATATAGGTATATTAGTATTCTTATTAATCATATTTTATGATCATTTTGCTATTTATATGTTTGATTTCAGGTATTCAACTTGCCTACTAAGATATATAGATAGATATTATTGCACCACTCAGTATAGTTTCTGGTTCATATTGAATAAATAATTGCCCCGGGGGTTAGGGCAGTAAGTGGGTGGCCTCCATTCCTTATTTGCATTTTGAAGCATGTACAATATATTTATCTCCTCCTTGTACATTTTTATATTTTTATATGTTGGTATATCTGCCTATTCCATTGTCCTCATTATTCAAAGGTATTGCCTTTGATGAAGTAAGCTCTCATAAGCTTTGTGCACCCTTTCCTTTTCCATTGTCCATCAAGGCCCACTAGCCTTCGTCTTGAGTTGAACAAGTGGATATGAGGGAAACATGCCAAGCACATAGCTTTTTGTTTCTGTTTTTAGGTGTATTTTGCACAGTCCACTCCCCCAAATTATGTATGTGCATTTGGAAGAGTAACTACAAGGCTGACCACTTGGAAGAACTAATCTAGGGCGCCTAAACATGTCCTCAGAAGAACCCACCCCCAAAAAGATGCAGGTTTTCATTATTCTCTCTAAAGCACTGAATGCTACAATTGTGTTAAGTTAATTATTCTTAAGGATCTGCCTGACAACAGGATGGGGGGCTGGGTGGTGGAGCTCACCAGGTGTAGTCCTCCATAACCGCATTCAGACATCAAATTTTTTCCAACATATTTCACCTTCTCCACTTACTTTGTTTTAGTTTACTTTTCTGTACATTGAGCTGCCTTGTGCCCATTATTATCCAAACTAACATATCAAAGCCAATCTACTGGCACCATATTCTGTCTAGGTGGTACTTTTATGCTGCATTGAGGGTGGAGTTATTGTAGGTTCAGTGATTGATGGGGGAGAGACAGGGGGTATTAGGTGTTACAGAGTGGTTGCAACTGCCATTTTAAAAAATATCTAGTGAGGAACTTTTCAAACATTCCTCCTCATATATTGTACACTAAAGGTTGTTTTTTCTTAGGGTTTGTTGGGCTGAGCTGTTTTTCAATCATTTACTGGGGGATATTATATCAGTCACAGCTGGGAAGTGGGTTGCGTATGCTTGCTGGTGGGGTGGAGGTGGAGACTCACAGTTATGTGGAGTGTGTATAGTAATTAGCATTTAATCTAGCTTGGGCTCCTGATTCAGGGGGTAATGCTCATTCATTACTTGCTTCTTATTTCCATAGTAGGCAGGGCAGTGACAGCAATGCAAGCACAATAGTGTGCGTGTGTGTGTGATATGGTTAGTTACTTCTGTGTGTTGAAGCATTTCAGGTATATACCACATGTATATTTAACCCTTTGTGCGCCAGAAAGTTATCCAATGCATTGCACAGCAATGCAATAGATACCTTTCTGGCACTCAAAGGATTACATGTTTATGGCTGTAATTTGTAATAAATCTCATTCAATCACCTCTTCAGTAGCACTGTGTTAAGTCTACAGGTAAAGATGTTAATAAAGTGGTTGGGGTGGTAACAGAAAAAAATTTACAAAAATAGTTGCACTGACAAGTTTGATAACAGATGTTACAAAACGTAAGCCTTTGGCCTTACTACACTTTAATTTATGAATGCAAAGATATGAATATAAAGATATAAATATTTTGGTAATTGGTAATAACTTTTATTTTGACAAATAATTATATATCTTAAGACAAGTTTTCGAGAGATCACCTCTCTTTTCCTAAGGTCAAGCAGTACTGAAAGTTTATTCAATCATACAGTCTGTTCAAAACATTGGACATTGTTCCCAAGTTAGATAACAATGTATTTATGATGAATTTTAGAGCTTTTGTAGCAAGAAAGCTTTATCTTTTTCAAATGCTCCTAAGGATTACATGACTTTTAAAGGGATAGTAATGTTTCACAAAAACAACAGCTCCAATTAATCTTCATAGTATTTGGGCCATGGAGAGTATTGTTTCAATAATGCCAGAGTTGTAGTTCAAGAGTAATTGAATGATAAAGTTTCCCTCTCCCACCCCTTTTACCAAGTGTAAGCCACCTCCCCTCAGATATGGAATCTGGTCTTGAGATCAGACAGCTCATAGCAAGGGACAATCTTCTGACTCTGAGCATAAGGTTTTTCAGGTTTTTCCCTTATGCTAATTGAAGAGTGTCCCTCTCTGAGACCCATCTGGACACTCTTGCTGCTCAGAGGTGAGCAGTATTACATCAATAAAAGGGGCGGGAGGGAGATACTTTTTTATTCAATTACTATTGAACTACAACTCTGACAGTATTGAAATAACACTTTCCATGGCCCATATACTATGACGATTAATTGGAGCTGCTGTTATTGTGAAACATTACTATCCCTTTATATACATCTGATAATCTGATTTAGGTGGTAATGTCCCTCTAAAACTACATAGTGTAGGTTCCCACTCATGTCTTTTCCAGGATTCCAAGACATGTTAGCATAGCAATGTTAATATTAATCTTAGAAGTGCTAGGTCTGTATTGTCTGCAAACTATCAGATAAGAAAACTTTATGAATAAAAGAGGGATGAGCGCTAAATGTTCTATATTAACAGCCTTACAGCTTATAACTCTCTCTCTCTCTTTATTATATATATGATAGAGAGAGAGTGTGTTTAATTGTTATCATCACTTTAACCCTTTGAGTGAAAGAGAGGTATGCAAAGCATTGCTCTGCAAACCGTTGCATACTACTCTGACACTCAAAGGGTTAAGAACGTATTCATAAGCTTTACTTTATTACTGCATCCAGAAGCATCCACTAGTTACAACTCTTTTGTAATAAAGATGTTAGTAGTCTGAATAAAATTCTCCCTAAGTGGCACTCATCTGTGATCACATTCTATAGACTGTAGATATCAAGTGGTAAAGCAATTTTCTAATCAGAACAAGATTTCCATTTAGTCTGAAGCCTAGTTATCAAATGCAGGTGTTTTCATTTATTTCATACTGGTTGAAGAATCCGCTACACGGGTCACAGTGCCACTGCCAGACAGTCGCGGGGCAGTCATGCGCAGTAGAGATTGCCCACGCCGCGGCTGATACAGAGTTGGATGCTCCTTCGGAGAGTCTCTACTGCTCATGACTGCGTCGTTACACGTGTTAACGAATTATTATATAGGAGGATATTTTGATAAATGAGCTCTATGATACAATAGGATTTTGTGAGATTATGTGAATAGATATTGATTAAAAGAACACTAACAGTTCCAAATAATCACCACCCACTTGACTATAGACAGAAAATTTTAATGGACACCAAGGGTTTACCCTTGTGCCATGGTTCAATTCGTCCTGGATGTTATGTTCACATAAATGAATATGACTTGCTGGCAGGACTTCTGGGCCCCACACTCTGCCCACTGGAAGTTCCATTTGTTTGTTTAGTTTTCCTCTTTGTAATCCACATAAGCAGAGTGCATGAGTCTATAGAAGATTACAGTACTACAGTGGGTGGAGGTTGGGGTATGGGAGTTCTTCACACAAGTAATGTCCACTTCTGTGGATTAGACATTTAGGACTGACTGTTGAAGTGATTTCTTAACCCTTTGAGTGCCAGAGGGGTAAGCAATGCATTGCTTCGCAATGTGCTGCTTACCTCTCTGGTACTCAAAGGGTTAAACAGAAGTGTATGGGTAAAAATCATAATGGCTATTAGGATTCTATGGACATTGCAAGGAAAGTGTGTGTTATGAATAAAGGTTTAGAGGAGGTTGTTTATTGTATATTATTTTTTTTAACTCCTTAGAAGCTACAAAGCTTACCAAGGTTTTGATTCTCTATTAATTGGATACTTCATCAGCTTGCAAGGAGTTAAGTGAATTGGCTGGGAATGTGCATTTTATGGCTGGAAACTATTGTATGGCAGAAGGCATGCTAGAATATGTAGGCCACTATGCCAAAAACACTCCCTTGGTTCCCAGGAAACATAACACTTCAAGCAAGCAAAACACACTGACCCAAACAAAATAGACAATTACCAGCATAAAGATGCAGGAGCAGGTACACCACATAAGACAGATGCAGTGCATAGAGCGCAGCTTGGGGAACAGGCAACGCCAGTGAAGACCATTCAGTAATATATAGGAGTAAAGAAAAAATAACAGTTCTCGAGCAAAGCAGCTTAATCATATGCAACAAATAAAGGAGTCTTGATTTTAATTGGTCTCAAAACAATGACCTTTATAACATGCCCAGCTTCAACTCATTATGGCCCCACTGTACCCACCCTCGACTAATCCCTATTCCTCTCCTTAAGCCAAAATCTATCTTTTTGAGGTGAAAAAGCTAATCCCTGGCATGGATATAACCCCCAAAGTAGTTAAAATGCATGGAAAAGGGTTACTGATATGGCTGCATGGACTCATCTCCTCCCTTCTCATCTCCAAGACCAGGGTTTAATTTGTTTTTCTCTCTTCCCTCCTCTCCTTCCCCTGTCACCCCACCATCTTCTATATATGAGGATTCTCCCAGCCAAATTATGACCATATACGAGGATTTCCCCCACCCAAATTATGACCATCCATCACACTATATATCCCCATCAGCACTCATCATAACATGCGATGTATGATATATGCCTCAGGGACCTCTTTTAACACTAGTTTTGTTCCAATTTTCCCACCGTTGACTGTTACACGGCTGCAGGAATCTTTATTTAGTGACACTCTACATTTGTTAATACTTCCTTTCTCTCATATCCAATTTGGATTAGCCTGATTGAAATACAGTATAGTATTATATTGTTCCTATACTGTTCTATACTTAACTGTTAAATAAAGATATTAAAAAAAAACACAATCACCTTTAACATCCAAAGATTTACTTTAATAAATATTATTTAGTTGTTTAGACCCCAAATTGTTCCACTCTTGCCTCGTTGTTCTTCCTAAAACTTTTGTACTTTGTTATTTAAGCCCTTGAATGCTAGAAAAGTTAACAATCAGTTGGATATCTCTCTCTCTTTCAAGGGGTTAACAATACACAATAAACAAGACTGTGAGAGACCCGTAATCCCGACTGAAATGATCAAAGTGACAATATAGAGATTCACACACTGTGGAGATATGGAGTAATTCTGGAGAAAACCAACTGCACTATAGGGGACAAATTTAAACATCCCCAAATCGCCACTGATTTAATTGAAACTTTTAACTCACTGAATGCTAGAGAAATCTGTAATTCTTTACTTCACAATGCATTGGACACCACTTTAGAATTTAAGAAGTTAAAAACCCTATTTATATCAGTGGAAAATGTAGTTGTTCCTATAGTGCAGTTGGTCTCCTCCAGGGGGGTTTGCACTAAGCTGCTCTATAGAGGTGATACGGTGAACGGAGAGGACTTCTCCTGTTTGATAATCTCTCCAGTTTCTATGTTAGTCTTTGGAGACAATGCATTAAGCTCACTCAAGTTGGAGAAATAATATTACATTGACTGTATAGAATAACATGGGAGCTGGCGAGTTTATCACCTCATGGGTGGGCGGGGCTTAATGGGAGTGTCACAAATTGGGAGGAACTGGGTGGGGAAGGAGGAGAAGTCAGTGGGAAATGAGAGAAACAGGCTGGGAAGGAGGAAGCGGGCAGTTTCATCAGAAACTCCTCACCACTGGAGAATCAGCTACAAAAACCGGAGTCTCAGGGGCAGATCTAGAGAGTTCCCAGCTATGTGTATTTAGCATAGACATACAAAATTTAATATCAGTAGTTATATTCACCATCACCAACATATCTTTGTGTTTAATGTCAGTAAAATGAAAATATTCCTTTTTTGTTGTTTTTTAACCCCTTACGGACTACATGACGTACTATGACCATCATGGTCCTTATACCCTTAAGGACCGATGACGGTCATAGTACATCACATGCTTTTTACTTACATCGCTCCACCGGGAGCACTATAAGTAAAAATAGGGCCTAAAATTGACCGCTCCAAGACTGGAGCAATCTCTTTCAGGCCTCAAAGCGGCGTGCTGATACACGCAACAGGTTACGTGTACCTGCGCATCTGCAAGGATCAAAACGGTCCTTACGGGACAGAAACGTCCCAGGACCGCTGGTCCTTAAGGGTTAATCTAGAATGATTTAGCACATATAGTTTGTTAAAAAGTTACTGATCATAGATCTATAATGCAACTGAATGATTGCCTATCGTTCCTTCTACACTGAAAAACTATATCCAATGTGAAAATCCATTGTGTTTCACACAGCAGAATAAGCTATGATTTAGTGTCTTCTGATGCCAGGCAATTCAATCCATTACTGATTATGTATCTCTAACAATTGTGCAGGCAGATGATTGAAGTCAAGTAAGTGGCTGGTCAAAGGTTTAGAAATGGTTTTGTAGCAAAAAGGTAATATAATAGTATACGCTTACACATTCACACTCTGTGAAAGGCATGTCAGTATTTTCAATAAAACAACCTATGTAGACAGATAATGATGTAAATGATAGAAGAAGTCAGGCTGTACAGGTAAATGTTTGATCGTTTCCCAGAGCGAACATTTAAGATTGTTTCATCAGTCTACTAAACACAGTCATACCAGTATTTAGGTACTGCAATTTTATTCTCTATCCTATGACAACAATAAGGTGAAAATAGTGGGGAAGTGAAAACAGTTGCTAATGTACTAAAAACTGCAGCAATTCTGGAACAAATAATGACAGCAAAGGGGAAAAATAAAAAGCCCCAAATTACAGATTTATTTACATAAGGGTATTTGATTATTTTTAATTGTAGTTGGTATTTAGTATTTTAGATACAAAACAGATCATACAAATAAAAACTGTAAAGAGAGGAAAGAAAAGGAAAAAGGAAGAAAGAAGAAGTTTATGGAATTGAAAGATTATGAAAAAGTATTCTCTCTAGTATGAGACTAGTATCAATAAACATTTCTCAGTAAGAGCATAACCATTACCAAATGTGCCCTATGAAGTAGTTAAATAGAATGATATGCTACAAGAGAGAGTTAGCAGGCCAGGGCAAGTTGGCCCTGTAAAGTGTTTTATGGGAAGCCAGAGTGCTGTCAGGATATTAACCGTTTGCATGCCAGAGGGGTTGTCACAAGATAAGGCTATAGGCCCTGCTGAGACAGTGGGGAGAGTGTGGGAGTGAAAGGGTTAACAATACCAGACCCCTGGTTACCTGTTACTATTCCTAGCAACCACCAAATTAACCCCTGAAATCCCTCCTATCACTCCAGTACTACAATTTGCTGCCACCACCAAGACTATATCCGGGTGTCTTAGGTTACCCCAAACACAACAGAATACAGTATAAAATCACCTTAATAATCAGACATATATAATTAACCCTTTAGTAACGTGTGCTACCTGAGCTTCATTCAGAGTAGTGAGTTCATATTAGAAAACAGAAACAAGAGCTGATTAATTCACTGTTTTATAAAAAAAAAAAAAAAAAAAACATATTAAATACTTTCCACAGTTCCTTCTAAGAGGCCAAACCCACTGGGTGTTACCTGGGGGGAGGTTTGGCCTGACAGTTTACGGCCCACTCAATCAGACCTGTCAGGGATGTCACTGCAGAGTTATACCTGAACCACCTCGCTAAAAAGACACAATGTTACGGTTTTTCTGACACTCAGACCAGGTTGTAACGTAAAAACACAGTTTATTGAAACAGAATGATAAACAGTGCCCCTAGGGGCCAGTATAGGTAAGAATAATGCAAACAAATACAGGCAATATAAACAGAGGATGGATATAGCTACAGACAGGAGCTACATAGAGGGTTAACTTGAGCAACTGGTGAGGCTCAGGCTAGATTGGCCAACGCCCAGGAGATATAACAGTCTTTAAATGTAGAACAGGAACACAGGATCAGCGCTGTATCACTCTCAAAGCAGAAGCAGGATGAGCCCCTGTTGCTCTGAGCTGAGCCCGTACCACCACCGTGGGCTATGAGGAATGCTACTGCCAATCTGATGTAACCAGAATAGGAATCGCCCTTTATGAGTAGTGAGTAACCCTGCGTCTGCCACGGAAAGTATGCCAGCCCTTGGGAGGGCACAGTAGAACGGATATGCCCAAGCTTAAGAAGAGCCGATGCACAGAGTAGTGCAGTTGGAATTGTGCACTTTGAGCAAATGAGATACTGCCCAGACACCCTTCCGGTGTCACCCAGAATCCTTATTGCAAGAGCGAACGGACTACCAGTGTCAACCGGCGTGATTACGGTGCACCCCGAGCACCGGACAAGAGGAGCTCTGCAAGGACTGGTATCGCGTCAAGCGGAGGCTCAAAGTGTAAAGGCTCAGAGAATCAATAGGAGCTTGGCAATATAACAAGTGGCACGTAATCGGAGACTAACGGCAGTGCAAGGGTTAATCTGGTACATTTGAAAGAGCAATGCTCAGCGAGTACAAGGCAGGCAACCTCGGCTACAGCTACAAGAGCGAGAGGAAAACGAGAACAGTTCAGAATGTCGCCAGCGCGACCGGAGGACACTGGAGCAGCAACCGGACAGGAGCACTAGCCGGAACCGGATGACAGAGTCGCAGGAACACCATCGGAGAGTGGATCAATCTCGGAGCAGGATCAGGAGCCAGAACCGGGTCGAATCACGGAGCAGGGTCGTCAGCCAGAGCCGGGTCAGATCACGGTGCAGGGTTGTCAGCCAGAGCCGGGTCAGATCACGGTGCAGGGTCGTCAGCCAGAGCCGGGTCAGATCACGGTGCAGGGTCTTCAGCCAGAGCCGGGTCAGATCACGGAGCAGGAACAGGAGGAGAGTCAGACTAGCCGGGTCGGTACACAGGAAACACTGGAGATCAGCAACTAGGAGCAGCAACATAACACCACGAAAGGGCAATTGACAAGTGCCCAAACCCCAGCATATAAAGGCACATCCTGGGCGGGCCAATCAGACTCCTCCAATGCAAATGTACACAGTCAGAGATTGACAGGGAATCACGGGGACCGTGATACACAGCTTTTCTTGTCCCAGAGGAGTTCAAGACTGGAAGAATCTGTAGGGAGGAAGGGATTTGAAGGGAATCCTGTACCCTTCCAAAACCACCTGTAAAACCCACTGATTCGCAACAGAGGCTGCCCAGGCACCTACCGGGCGCTGCAGACCAAGATTCTGTGAGTCATGTGGAGGCAGACTTGCCAGACTTGAGCTTGGCGGTGGCGTGTTTGGAGTGCCACTGCTGACTGAGCTTGGTGGTCAGGCACAGGGTGCTGGCCTGAGACAATCAGATTCAGCCTTTGCACTTAGGCGGGGACAAATAAAAGAAGCCGTGTCCTCACCAACTTGAGGCGATTGGAAACCTGAGGCAACAGAGTACTCTTGCCTCCAGTGGCCTCAATGATAATCTGCTTCAGTTCAGACCCAAAAAAGAAACTTTCCCTGGAAAGGGAGAGAAATCAGCGACTTTTTAGATGAGAGGTCCGCAGACCAAACCTTAAGTCACAATGTGTGTCAGTCAGAAACAGAGAAGGCAGAAGCCTTAGCTGTAAGTTTGGCAGCATCAAAAAGAGCCTCACCGACATATGTCTGAGCATCAGACATGTTTGCCAAGAGGGCTAAAAGATCCTCCTTAGGGGCAACTTTACTGATAGCTTCAGTAAGTTGTTCGCCCCAGATGGTGAAAGCTCTAGTGACCCAAATAGAAGCCAAGGTAGGCCTCAAGGCAGCACCAATGGCAGCAAAGTTAGACTTCAGGATAGACTCCAGATTCCTATCATATATTTCAATGCCGTGGCATCCACCAGGGGTAGAGCAGTAGACTAAGAAAATCTAGAAATAGGGGGAGCAATGTGAGGATGTGTAGCCCACTGAGTCAAAGCTCCCTCAGAGAAGGGGTACAGGTTGGAAAACCTCTTGGAAAGAGAAAGGAGTCTGTCTGGCATTTTCCACTCATCCAGGATAACCTGGACCAGAGTGGGATTGGGCAGAAAGACTGTGAGGGATTTCTTACGTAGTTAAAAGGTGTCAGAAGACGTTTGGCCCTCAGAAGTGGTAGTAGTGGCCTGTAAGGTTGTTAAAACAGCCTTAATGAGACCCTAAGCAGAGGGTGCATGGTCAGCCTCAAAGGGGTTGCCATAAGCAAATGAAGAAGTCCCTTCCTCACACACCCCTTCCTCCATATCATCCTCAAAGTAATCCTCTATAGAGGTTTCTGTGAGATCAGGAATGCCAGGAGACTTAGAGGCCATGAACCTGAAAGAAGTGGGGGGTTTCCAAGAAAGGAGGACCCCCTGGAGGGAAAGAGGACACTGTGGCATAGAGGACTTTATGTCCTTCACCCCAAGTAGCTCTTGTTCAAGGCTGGAAGGCCCTGGTGGTGTTGTAGGGGCCACAGCACATGAATGGCATAAGTGTCCTGAGTGCTCTCTAGGGAGCCCCATTTGGCATGAGGAACAGTAAGCAAGCGGGAGTTAGAGCCTTAGGTCTAGCCTCATGTACGTTTGTATCCGATATCCCAACAAGAGAAGTATCTAGACAGTATGAGAAACCTATATACTGTGATCCAGTTTCAAAAATCACCTCAGAAAGCCCACAAAAGGTATTTATCTGGAAGGTGAATGGTTAACCTGAGAAGGAGAGTAAGGAGAGACAAGCCTCTACGTAGGATACTCCAGCAAATAGAGAGAAAATGGAGTCCAAAATCACAGCCAATCAGAAGAAACCCACAAAACAGGCATTGTGGGACTTGTAGTTTCATCTATTTGTTGTTAACTAGCAATGCTTGAACCCAAACTCGTGGGGCCCCAGGGGCCCCCAAGACACTAGGGATGTGAACCTGGATGATAGGACAAGAGGAGACTAGAAGAATGAGGACACTCTCAACTCTCTAAGTCAAATGGTTGGAACAAGTGCAGCCATGTAGTAAAACGCACAGAACACAAGAAATTCTAAATTTTACAACAGTGAACAAAAGTACCCAAATACTCAAGGGAATATTTAGGGATAATTAAAAACATAGAATGTTGAAATAATAATCCAAAATAAGCCCCATAACCCAGAGAAACCAGCAGGGAAGGGGTTAAATACATAAAATGCAGCCATCCACGCTCCAAAAACCCAGGGATCAAACCAATGATACCGGTGCAGGAGTTTAATACTCCTATGAGCCCCCTGTATGGAGGCAAACAGAGGCACAAGTGAACCATGGCACTCAAAGGGTTGGTCACCTTTTTCCTTGACTTTTTCTTCAGATTACCATTGAAAGAAAGAGCCTCAGAGAGACCCAGTCAGGAGAGAGAGACATGGGCTGCATGATTCTCTCCACAGGGCTGCAAGGGTCCACAACAGCACCTGATAGCTGGACAATCCTCCAGGGGAAGCCAGGAATGGTAATCCACCTAATGGGGGAATTTTGATACCCCATATCTAATAAGAAAATAATAAATTAATCTAAAAACTAAGCAAAAAAAGTTCTTAGCCTCTATCCAGGTTACTAGAACAAGTCTATTTGGGGTGGGGCTAGTGGGATAGCCTGATAAGGATGACGGGAGGCTCCACCCACAACTTCTAGAATTGTTCCAGCCTGCAGGGAGGAGCTGTCGCCTCCCCATGGTACCCGCATATCATATTGAATGACAGAGAAGTATAAATCTCCATCCATTTGCGTGGAACTGTAAACCCTTGTATGCTAAAGAAATGCCCAACAAAGCTGCACCATATGGAACAAATTGAAATTAAATGGGGCTTTTAACACTTTCAATGCTAGAAATATCTCCACCAACACAAGTTAGAGTCCTCATTAGCATTCAAGGAATTAAAAGCCCCAATTAAATCAATACAAGTTTCTACTTGTTCCTATGGTGCTGTTGGTTTACCCCAAATGTGTTAAGGTTTTGGCTTTATACATATTGTTTGCTGAGTGCTCCCCTATAGTGCAATTGGTTTTCCATAGAACTCTACATTCATTTGAACATATGACGCTCAGTCTACAGGGAAAAATCATTCTTCTGCAAAGAGGAGGGTGAAATAATATCTTTAATATTAAAAGATTTCATCAGTGTAGATTAGCCCGAGATCCAGGCAGGCTTAGGTGTCAATGTGCAAATCTTCCCATATTTAAATAGGACTTTGCTTTGAATGGCTTGGCCTAAAAATAAAGATGAGAAGTTCTGATATGGAAATAAAAAAATAAATAAATAAAAAACTAGAAAAATGTGGTAGATCGGCAGTAATCGGCAGTAATGCAGTCACATACAGATATAATATATATATGCAATCAGTTAATCCTTTGAGTGCCAGATAGGTATTGAAATCATTGCATTACAATGTGTTGAATACCCCTCTGGCAGTGATTAGGGTTGCTAACTTTTCCTCAAAAAAATACCGGCCATAGCTGTGGGTCGGTGAGGGCGGAGCTGCAAAAGGGCAGAGCCGCAAAAGGGGTAGAACCACTCAATGTTCCATGAGTCTACAAAATTGAGCTTCAGGCTCCTCGTTACAGGTACCGGGTGCCAGGAGCTCAGTTCTCATAAAGCACTGTGGATATCCTGAAGCACAGTAGTAGCGCAACCAGTGGTTTGAACCATACTTATTCAGGTAGTTAGCATCATGTGCCATCCTGTGCCACCAAATATTAACCAGTTGAGTGGTAGAGAGATATCAAATGCATTGCAATATAGTGCACTGGATACCTCTGTGGCACTCAAAGTGTTAAAGTCAACTTCTCAAGCACAATTCATTTTACAGAATAATGTCTAGTGTAACATACAGACAGATTTTAATCTGTACCGCAAACTAAAATTGCTTTAAAGTAACAAGTCCACTTTAACTAGAAGAAAAAGATCATTTCAAGAGTAAACCAATGGTACTATAGGTAGGGTGACCACATATCCAGTCTTTCTGGGACATGTGGTCACCCTAATTCCCACAGAGGCAAAGTAAGAGGCTCACAACTGCCCCTGACTCACAGCAACAAAGGTTCAATAGACCAACTTAGACTGAGTTCCAGCACAACTGTAGCTCTTCTTGTTACTCACTTAAGACGTCTACATAGAACGCTACTATTGGATAAATGTACATCTATGGACATCCGTAGTCATTGGTTACTACAGCCATGTGTAAGTAGGAAACCATGATAAAGAAATCACTGGCCTGCATTAGCAAGTTATGCCTTTATTAGGCTCCTCTCCTGCTAAGGTCTTCTACTCTGCTACATATTATAATTATTCTCCACAAAACACCACCTCGTTCTTGCTTTGCCGATTTGCAATGTCTGATAGCACACTTGCAGACCAGGCAGAGGAACAACTCTTCCCATTTAGAGGTCCTTAACACTGCCGCGTTTCTCCGAAATAATTAAAAAAAAAATAATAATAAAGAATGGAAAACCATGTAGGTATTTAGAGCTGACGCTTACATATTTTACTCGATTATATGACAGACAGTACTATGATCACAAATGACTCACACACCTGCACTATGCTGTTGCTTCCATGACTTCTCTTCCTTCATGACTGCACCCGGTAACTCTCTGATGGCATGCGTTTAAGAGTTGCAGCTAGGCTGTGACTGTGGGCTGAGTGACAGTCACAGAAACTGTGCGGTGGGTGGCTTTGCTCATTCCGGGACTCGTTATTGTCCTGGTGAGGGGTGACCCAGGAAGCAGGACACAGACCTCAATTAAGGGACAGTCCCAGGCATTCCGGGACCCGTGGTCACCCTAACTATAGGTGACAAATTAAAGTTCCCCAAATTCCCATTGACTCAAATGGGACTTTTAACCTCTCAAAAGCTAGAAAGGCCTCTAAAGCAGTGTAGTTGTTTTTCTCCAAATTAACTCAACAGAGCATATGCACTAAAGTGTGATAAAGGGATGATAAGGTGGAGAGGACTTCAAAGAGCTGAGAAAACCCAAACAAAAACAAAACAAACAAGAAGTCATGTACAGGACTTTTTTACAGTAAGGGCAGTAAGGTAGCAGAATTATTTGCCTCAGGAAGCTGTGTTAATGCATAAATCATGTGTAGGGAAGAACTAAGAGGTTGATTTCATAAGAAGTAGTAGGGGGAGATTCACTAAGGTGTGATAATGAGGTAATAAAGTGGAGATAATTTCTCCAGTGGTATCACTTCTCCAGTACCTATACTATTCTATGAAGCCTATTCACTAAGATCTCCTCCACAACAAGTTTTGTATTGAATAAATCCTTCATGATTTATGAACCTTATTTCTGCTACAACTATTTTCTTAGTGAAGTTACCAGGACAGAGGGTGGGGTGGAGGCGATATCAATAACTCTGTTGCTGTAAGCTGGTTTGTTCTAATACAAGCTGGCCATCAATTATTGTATCAGTTGTGGTTAATAATTTTGATATTGGAGAGTTTTTAATGACATTGAGAGATCCCCCATTTTGCATATTTTCTTGTTCCTGATTTGTGCTTTCCTTATTTTAAGTTGGTGATTTAACCAGCGTTTTGGGAGCAGCTCTGGAATAAAGAAATATATGTGTGGTGCCTGTATAACATCCACCTCCATTTGTGTTACCCACAGTGGCACTTTCTTAATATGAGTAGGCATATGATATTTGTACCATTTTTCATATTTTCTAGATGATATGAGGTGCCCCTCTTTATCTTTTTCTTATCACTCCAGAGTTTGCCAGGATACAAAGGATATAGAGTAAGCACAGTCCGAATGAGAAAATCTGACAATCAAAAATTATTTGAGTGTGTCTGTACCCATAATATGCTCAGTGGCCTTTAGCTCCCCCTGAAGCTGGAATACAGGAAACTGCAGTCCGTATGCATTAGAGTTAGTCTGGTTAATACAAGGTCCCTGTGTCAATTGGCCAAAATGGGTTGCTGCTTAGTGTGAGAGCAAATGTTGCATGCATATGTTGTATGGTTCTGCATGAAACAGATGAATGGCTGGAATGTGTATATGTGTGTTTATCTATTTGTGTACATTTAGCATTGGGTGGATACACTGTTAATCTATATGTGGAGTGGATACCTGGGACTCCCGCTGGTTTGTACTGAGCACCAGTCACAGAAGTACATTCATGTGATAATGGGATTATAGAATTAATTAAAGCCTTTAAAGTAAACGTGAAATTGCGAATTATGTTACAAATCAGATCCACACCAAAGGTCTACAATATGTATCAAAGTTCTTCTAATTAAAAATAATAAAGATTGCTTTCTGTGAGTAATGAGGAGTCCAACTTCCTATCTCAAGAAAACAAATTAAGTTAGAGCAGACCATTATTGATTATTTTAATCTTTTGTAGCTATTTTGTCCAACTTAAGTAACTAAAGTCAGAAGATCATTATTATTGTCAGTGTCTAGTAAGAAGAAAATATATCACTACAATTAAACGTATATTCCTAATTACTTTGCTGCTTAATCCCTGGGATGCAAGAGATGTCTTAAAACGCACTGCAAAGCAATGCAGCAGTGGCATCACGCATCCATGGGGTAAAATTAACCCTTTGAGTGCCAGAGGGGTACGCAATGCATTGCTCTGCAATGTGTTGCATACCCCTCTGGGACTCAAAGGGTTAAGGGCATTGGGCCTTTTCCCAAATTAAAGCAACTGCAACAGAGGGGACAAATAACTCCCAAAAACTTCCAGCTAATTTAATGGGGATCTTTAACCCCTTGAATACAAGAGATGTCTCCAATGTATTGCAAAGCAATGTGCTTAAGATCTCTCTAGTTTTCATGCGGGTAAAAGCAGATTTAACCCTTTGAGTACCAGAGGCATGCCCCACTCATTGCAGAGAAATGCGCTGGACACCCCTGTAGCACTCAGTGGGTTAAATCAATGTGCATTTTCATTTGTCCCCTGTGGTGCAGTTGGTTCGTTTCAGAATTACACCTCTTCGTATTCTCTGGTGCAACCCTTTATTGTCTTTAATACGTTTATAACTGGGTTTTATTTAGGTTTGCCCTATAAACTATAATGGGAATTGTGAGATATAATCTAATATAATTTAAACTTAAACTACAGTACAGCCCCGAAAAGATATATATCAAAGTGTGAATTTGGAGCAATTACTACTATGATTTTTTTTTTCTTTTAAAGTGATACACCTCATTTTACAGTATTGCAACAAAAAAAATAGCAAACTGTGTCAAAAAGAAAGTAGCAGTAGCAGCTTTGCTTTGCGTACCCCTCTGGCATGCAAATGGTTAAAAGTTTTTACAAGGGTTTCATGAGGAAAAAAAAAGAAAAATCACACACAATAAGCATTGGTAAAAATAACAATTTGATCTAAAAATTATTCATTACCTTAGTGATGGCAAATAGAGTGGATAAGTTGCAACAGGCGTAAACAAATTTTAACTTGCTATATAAGAAGTAGTAATTGCACCTATGTATATGAGTAAGGAATTACTTCTCATACGCAGATACAATAGAATATTGGAAAAATAAATACACATGTTGAATGAGAAAAGATTCATGCAAAACACCTCCTAATAATAATGCTACACTTACAGTACTTTGGCCAGAAAATCCTAATGGCCACTATGAATTTTTCCCTTGTGTCTTTATTTAAGACAAAACTGCTTGAATCGGACAAGGATGTCATGCCCATTGAGGCAGACATAACAGTTGCTCCTAGTTTTTGTTTTTCAAATGGAAGCAGACAGAGTGCAGGAGCCTAATTTAAAACACCATGCACATTGAGCAGCGTTTAACCCTTTGAATGCCAGAGAGGAATCAAACGCATTGCAACACAATGCGTGAATACCTCTCTGGCACTCAAAGGGTTAAGGTCCTAGCAAATGCCATGTCCAACTCCATGGACGTGATATACAGGACTGATTGAAGAGGTTATCTCTTGTACAAGGTCACAAGGGCAAAATGCATGAGGGCTATCTGAATTTTCTAGCCATAATAAAGTAAGGGTTTTTATTGTGAGGTGCTAGTCATCCATTAATGGTTATTGAATTTGCCCACAGTTTGTGGCATCTAATCTTGAGGCCACATTTTCAAAATAAAATTAGAACCATTTTGGAGCAAACCAATTGCTGCATAGGGGATAAATTAAAAAATCCCCAAACTCCCATTAAATTAAATGGGGATGTTAAAACCTTGAATGACTGAGAGGTCTCCAGCACATTGCAAATTAAAGCATTGAAGTCCTCTCTAGGATTCAAATGGTTAAAAGCCCCATTTAATTCAACGGCTGTTTTTAGTACTCTCCTATAGTGTGATTGGTTTGCCCCAGAATTACTCTACTTTTGAAAATGCAGCCCTTGGATCTATATGCTAATATAGAACATTCTATCTGTGTCAGTGGTGGCCAACCAATGGCCCTCTGTCTGTTCAGTTAGCCAATGCCTGGTTAGGGATGCAAATTGTGGTTCTGAACAGCTGGAGGGCCTCAGATTGCTCAGTCCTGGTCTGTATCTTGCTGAGATAGGATCTGGTAGCACAACATCTTTTTTTTTTTTTTTTGCTTTTAAAGGAACAATAAATCCTCCTACTAATAAAGCTCACTTACCTTAATCTGGATAGAAAACCCTAATGGCAAATAAGATGAATAATTTCTGCTTGGATTGATTTATAATTGATTTATAATCAGGATGTTTATTGGCCAAGTAAAGGTAAGTGGGAGTATATTGTTAAGTGGACTTACTATACCTTTAATTTTTAGATTACCCATGCCCTTGCTTTGGAAGCTACAGGAATCTTCTATGTTATATTCAGAGTCTTTAAAGGCATAGTAATGTTTCACAAAAACAGCAGCTCCAATTAATCTTCATAGTATTTGTGCCATGGTTGCTTGAGCAGACAGATAACAGCAAGGGACAAACTTTTCACTGTGAGAACAATGAAAACACTGCCCCCCTTGACAGGTTTTTCAGCTTTTTCCCTTATCTTAATTGAAGATTGCTCCTCTCTGCAATCTACCTGGACACCTCCCTGTTGCTCTGAGCTGAGCAGTGTTATATCAGTAAAAGGGGCAGGAGGGGATACTTTATCATTCAATTATGCTTGAACTACAACTCTGACACAATTGAAATAACTCTCTCCAAGGCCCAAATACTATGAAGATTAATTAGAGCTGCTTTTATTATGGAACATTACTATCCCTTTAAAGAATCAATTAGTAAAGTGTTTAAAACTCATAGCATATATCTGGGCTGCATACATTTTTCATCCCAGACTGATATAATCATACATATTCTTTGATCTGGAATCTCTCCATATAGGCGAGTGTCACACTCCATTATACAATTATTCATAACTCTCTGAGTGTTAGAGAGGTATCCAATGGATACCTCTCTGGCACTCAAAAGATCAAACTTTCAGACAAAGTTGAATTTAATTTAACAGACCTAAAATTGATCATTAAATAATGGCCTATTATCCTCCTTCAGTAAAATTTAAAACTAACCCTTATGGAGAGAATATCCATTTTAATAGAGTACCCTTCAACTTAAATATTAGAAATGATTCATAGAACTTGGAAGAAACTTTGAAGCATTGGTTGATAAGGTCCATTGTTAAATGTATTCTTTTTCATCCAATCAAATGCTATACTTCCTACACTGCAGTACAGCTTTATAAGGTACCTCACTGGGATCCTGAAATCAAAGTTGTTTTCACTTGTGAAAAAGCAGTCTACTCAGAACATGTACAATGGTTTTTAGGTAATGCAACGCTATTGATTGCTAGTTTAATACAAGACAACTGCCGATTGGAAACAATGCAACCTTTGAATTGAAATTTCCTTTGGGAAACATGGTTACATCAGAAAAATAGGATGAAACAGATACAAGTCCATCAAGTTCAACCTTAATCACGGTATAACCCAAAAAATGAGAATTACATAATCCTTCTCAAGTCCAAGATGTGTGTTGGTCTGTTTAACAGAACTTCTTGTTTTATATATATAAAACATAGTATAACACTGCATGTTCCCTTCTGCTAGATTTGCATTTAATCTCTTAAATGGATCCATAGTATCTGCTGTTATCACATACTTGGGCAAACTCGATTATGAACACTGGGCCTGCCACCAGAGTAGCCCATCCATACAAAGAGGGCAACTGTTGGGCAGCCTGGGAAAGCCTGTAGATCTAGTGGGCTGCAATTTTTGAATTTACCACTCTATTAACCTATTGTTGTCAGGACATGCCAGGTCATATATTTCAATTGTACAACTGGATGTTTACCTTTGGTTGGACAATGGCTTTTGCACACTCACTACACAAGTCCTGAAAGAGAAGTTATGATGGGGGCAGCAAATTCAAGCATGCTGCCCTCTCTGGAGGGAGGGTAGTAAAAAGTTGAGGGGGGTAGTATGTTGTGTGATGCCACATACATTAGAATTGAATTGGAAATAAATTATACAACAACTTACTATTTAAACTGAGCTACATAAGTGATACAACAGAGTCTACAATTGAATTGGAGCTACACAAGTGATACCACTGAGCTTAAAATTGAAATTGAGCTTCACTAGTATTGTAGCTCCACTTCGGTTATAAACTTTGTGGTACAACTTGTGCTGCTCCATTTAAAGTGTAAGCTTTGTGGTATCACTTGTGTTGCTCCACTTCAATTGCAAGTTTTGTAATATAACTAGTGTAGCTCCATTTAAATTGTAAGCTCTGTGCTATCGTCTATGTAGCTTCATTTAATTGTAAGCTCAGTGGTATTACTAATGGAGTTCCATTTCTATTATAAGCTCTGGTATCACTTGTGTAGCTTCATTTCAATTATAAGCTTTGTGGTATCACTAGTATAGTTCCATTTCAACTGTAAAATCAGTGCTATCACAATCTGCTTCTCATTCTCCCCATCTGGCCCCCTTGATTTTCCTCTCTTCTAGGTACAATCAGGGTGGTAATTAAAGCATATTTATAATAACCATATATATTCCCCTTCTATAAATGCACTGACATACATTACCACATTTTCGTACAAATTAGAGCCACGGGGGGCAGAAAGGGAGGTTGTGGAAGAAAAAGGAGGATTATATTTTAGCCAGGATTTCATTTGGGCTGTGTATGTGTGTGGGGGAAAAGGGGTTGTGTTATATCCTGACAAGGGGCATTATATTTGTGCAAGGGAGTTATGGCTGGGGAATGAATAGTTCAGTTAGTGGAAGGGAAGTGCAATTATGAATGTATAAATTATAATATAATGTAGATGTATTCTTTTTGCACATATTTATATGTAATTTGTGCATTTCTTAATCAAATTGTACCATTTGCACATGTAAATTGCTTGTGCGTTCACCACAACATGGTTGGGACCACAGTGGTAGCAACCAGAACGTAGTTGTGGCCACAATATACCAATATCTCTTCTTGGGTGTCCTTTTTCTAGAGTATATAAACCAAATGTGGCTGGGCATTCTCCATACTTCAATTCCTCTATTCCCTTAAAGCAGATCTTTCAGTTCATACTTAGTCACCATGCATTAATTAATTAATTCATTCATGCATTCATTCATGGCGACTAGCTTTGAAATAGATGATTTACCTTGAAAAAATAGCCCAGTGTAAAGGAATCCTTCCCGTTTGGGGACTGCAGTGCTACTCAATGGAGACCGGGAGGGACAGCGCAGGTGCACAGACAAGATGTCTGCGCTGTAGTCTGGGGTCCGGTCTCCAAATGGGAATGATTCCTTTTTTTAAAGGTAAGACATCTATTTACAAGCTAGTCGCCATGTGTTTAATGAATGCATGGTGACTAAGTATGAACTGAAAGTTCCGCTTTAATTCATTTTGTTGCACTTCTCTGTTCTCTCTCCAGATCCAGAATATCGTTTGTCAGAAATGGTGCCCAAAACTGAACTGCATATTCCAGGTAAGGTCTTACCGAGGATTTGTAGAGTGGCAAAATGATTATCCACTCTTGTTTCTGTACCTCTTTTTATGCAAACAGTGCTTTGCTTGTTTTTGCTACTTCACAATGCATTGCAGACCTCTCTAGCATTGAAAGGGTAAAAAATCCCCATAAAAGTAAATGGTAATTTTTAACCCCCCCCCCCTTCAGATGCTCCTGATTGGAACAATATTTAGCTTGATAAATAAGCCCATTTGTACTCCTCTGTTTCATTCTCTGTCAGCTTTCCTACTGATAACTGAAAGGGAAGTGCATGTTCAAACACAGTACAGAACTTATTTTTACAGATGTTTATAAGTGCAATGCAGGCCCTGTGTCCACTCCCCTCCTGTGTGCAATGATGCTTTGCACAAGGTGCCTCTGGGGGTAAACAGTGTGTGAGTGTTGTGAGCATTCCTTTCCGCTGTGTTCAGGCACAGGCTATGCACTACCTGGCAATTAAAGATGAAGAACATGGCTAGGATTGTAAGATGTTCCCTTCAAAAAGGTACAAATTTGGAAAATGCATGCTGCAGAGATTATTACTTAGCAGCACTAATTCCCATGTTGTAATGTATTTTTTTATATGTGTCCCTTTTTAATGGGATGATCTAGCAATTCTAAACTTGGCACATCATCCTATATTATTGCTCCAGGGGCAGCATAAATTAAATGTGCACTGAGACTGGGTGCATCAGATGGTTGTGTGCCTGTATTCACTAATGCATGCATACAGACACACAGGGAGAAGCACATATGGGCTTCATATGGGCACACACAATGCACTGTATTCCCTCTTTTGTAAAGAAATGTGTTAGGAAGACTAACATCCAAGGGGTTAAGAGGTGTGTGTTTGTGCGCCAAGATGAGGTGGGTGGGGTTTGAACAGGGGCTTTACGGAGATGAAAATCCAGCCCTGTCCTTAGTAAAAGAATGAATATGTTTATTTTTGTAGCACTACAAGTGTACGCAGCTCTTTACATTGTAAAGGTTCAGCAATACAGCATAACACAAGTACCTTAAACAGTATTACAACGGGAGTGGTTCCCTGCTCCAGATACTATTTACACTGATCAGGGAGAATACAGAGGCTGATGGACAAAAAAAATTGCAGCAATTCTGGGGCAGATCAATTGCACTATAGGGGACAAATAAAATATCCAGTGGTTAAAACTGGAGCCTTTAACCCCTTGAATGCTAGAGGTCTATAGTGTATTGTGAATCAATGCCTTGGAAATCTCTCCAGCATTCATAGGGGTAAAAGGTCCATTTAAATCAATAACAAACCACAGTAACAAAGTTGGGGGCTGAACACAAGACATGTATCAATGAAGTCCAGCCCATGCCATATCACGTCTGTTTATCCAGAGAAAGGCAAAAAAACACACTGAAGCCATTTTCAATTAAGCCGCAAATGGTTATAAAGATTCCATCCTGATGCGAGATAGCAGTTGGATATGTTCCTGGATTAACATCCTATCTGCTTTGAAGCCAACTGTCATAATTCTCAGTATTGTTCTGTGCTAGATAGGTATCCATTATTTTTTGAAAGCAGTTACAGTATCTGCAAGCACAGCATCTGGGGGTATAACTTTACTGCCCTTACTGTAAAAATCCCTGGAAACCAATGGAAAATTTGAGAATATATATGCCCTGAGATCCAGTTACTATGCCCCAGAATTACTTACTCCACTTTTTAATACAGTAGCTCCTGTATGTCTCCCTGATTAATTTTAGATTGCAAGCTTTAAAACAGGGGACCACTCCTTTTGTCTCACTCTACTCTCATAGAGTAGATAAGTTCACAATCAGCTTCAGTGACATCAAGTAGGCAAACAGAATGGGAATGCAGCCATCAAATCAAAGCTAGCAAATCCACTATATATATAGCTTGTATTATCCATATTAGATCATGTAAATGTGCTTGTGTTTCCAGTAAAAGAATGCCTGTAAAACAAGCTGCATGTGCTTAATTCATCTCTTTAGGGTTTCTAGTAATGTCAGTGGTCCAAATACTGCAAAAGCAATATACTTAAGTAATAAAGCAAATCATGTTGAAACACATGCATAAAGTGGTTGAAGAAAAATGTGTTTAATGCATCGAGTGTTCAAAGAAATGTGTTGCACACCCCCTTTGGCATGCAAGAGGTTAAAAGTATAATATAATTTGCTCTAGACAGTTTGTCAGAGGATACCCTGCTGTGGTACATTAGAAATGAAGGTATTACTGCCAAGTGCGGGATAACAGATGGCCACACAAGATGCTTATTTCAAAAATAAGAGTCCAGTGCCACATCATTGATAAATCCATATAGTTTTTGTATATTATATTGTATCCAAAAGACTGGTACTAAAAGGGTTAAGATTCTCAAAAGGCCTCAGTCTACTCCAGCTGTTGATGGATTATAATTCCTATCATTCCAATAGCCAGCTGAGAGTGAGTCATAGTCCAATAGATGAGAGCCACAGGTTGTTACAGAGGAGTAACTAGTCTTTAGAGGCCCTGGTACAAAAACAGCTATTGGGTCCCCTATGACTAAAATATTTTCACTGATGCATAACTAGATACAAATCATAGGAAACAAATACAAAGTTCAAATATCCAACTGATTTAAATGGGGCTGTTAACCCTTTGAGTGCCAGTGGGGCGTGTAACACATTTAAGCTATGGGGGCTGCCTGTACTGCCCAAAAAGACTAACAGAGTGATGTCTATGTACAAAGAAAGTGGTGCAAACTAATCAAGTTATAGGGAAAAAATACAAAGTTAAAAAAAAACCAATTTGATTTAAACTGGATTTTTAACCCTTTGAGTGCCAGTGCCGTACACAACTAATTGCTCTGCAATGCATTGCCTACCTCTCTGACACTTATAGGGTTAATGTCTTGAATACCAAAAAGGTCTGGGGAAAGCTACTTTTCAATATGTTGGATACCTCTCTAGAATTCAAGGGGTTAAAGTTTCCTTTCCTATCAATGGGGATTTTTCTTTGTTTCCTATAGTGCAATTGGTTTGTTCCAGAATTGCACCACTTTACTTAGTACATCAGCCTCACTGGCTTTAGAGTCTCTCGGTACCAGGGATGGAGAACCGAGGTCTGTTTAGAGACCCAAGTCCAGTTCTCTCTCCCTGACCCGCTCAGGTTCACAATGCAGCCCTGGATTAACCAGCAGGACTGCTTCCAAGGGAATGACTGATGACAATGACTGATACACCGATTACACACCTGTGATCAAGTACTGAAATTCTGACCTGCTGGTGTGACCAGAAGATTTGCGCATCAAGAATCACTGATCTAGTCATTAACCTTCAGATTTGCCTTTTGATCTTTTTGAAGATTTTTTGATGCTTTTACTTGTAGAAAACACTCTAATTAATTTTCACACAATCAGAATCCTGAAGAATTCTGGATGCTTTAGAGGACCCAGATTGTGAGCCATTTAATTTTACAGCAAAATGAAAATCTAAGAAGAGATTGGATATTATCATTTATAACCCATAAACAGTTGCAATCTTATAGTCAGGCCATAATTTGAAAAATAAATATATAATTCACTTGGTAGATTAATTGACCACAAATAACTTTAAAAAGAAAAACATCCTCTAAAGTGTTAAACTATTTTATTATGAAGTTACACAATATGTAAACGGACTTTAAGAAGCCTTAACTCAAACATTAACTTTTAGTACAGAGGAGTGTCCAGCGTATTGCTCCGCAATGCATTGAATACCCCTCTGGCACTCAAAGGGTTAAAAAGAGGTTGATACTCTACTCTAAATGGGTATGTAGTTATGGGTAAACAGTGCGAAAAGTGCATGAAAACGATATAACGAATGAAAAGCACACACTAAGTACAGTAGGTATATAGTCATACTTGCATAGCAGACAGTATTGAAATGCTGTTTGGATGTGGGGTAGCTGACATACAATATAGACATATATAAAATATATTAGTAAAATATATATATATAATGTAATATATATATATATATATATTTATAGAGAGAGAGATACACTTGGTAATGGTCAAGGCAATGGCACATATCAAGCATAATATGAATAAGTGAAATGATACTTTAAATTATAATGGTACACATCCCTTAATAGTAAATATACAAAATTCACACATGTCTAGATGGAGATTCATAGATTTATTCCATTGATATCATCTTAGACACCAAACGTTTTCGGTCCTCTCACGGATCAGTGTCAAACATTTGTGAATTACTAATGTGTTATATTGGTTTAGTTTTCATTGTATCAGGAAATCAAACACTGATGATCACAGGCTATGGAATTTAAACCCAGCAAAATGCCAATTCAATACTAACATTCCAAAGAATATACTTACTTTATATAATCCATTGGTATTTAAAGCTATACAGATGTGTGGATACATGCAAACATTTACATTATTATATTGTACTGTTTGACTGCGTTGTTCAACTCAGGTACTTAGCCACTTTAACTACTTGGCTGTGTGGCTATCTAGTTATACAGTGAGCAATGAGTGCATGCAACAACAGAACACTAAAAGGGTGTCTGATTGACAACATATCTCAGTGGTTCTCAATCTATTTGTACTCAAGGCACCCCTAACACAAAATCTGGAAAGTTTGAGGCAACCCTTGCAGACTTACTGTAATTCATGAAGGGCCTAATGAAGAGTACAATACATAAATATACAATTATTATTATTAGGTCTCACAATCATACTAACAAAAATAAACATTGTGCAGAACAATTTCCATAAATAAACCTTTAAAACTCAATATTCACATTTTTTTTTTCAAAGGCTTCATAGAAAAATAGGGCACCTGAAGTTGATGCCGTAGTACACCAAAGTACCACGGCACCCTGCTTCAGAACTACTGGCATAGCTTAATGGGATAGCAATGTTTCAAAATAAAAGCAGCTCCAATTAATCTTCATAGTATTTGGGCCATGGAGAGTTTTATTTCAATTCTGTCAGAGTTGAAGTTAATTCAATTGAATGATAAAGTATCCCCCTCCCACCCCTTTTCCTTAGTGTAAGCCACCTCCCCTCAGATGTGGAATCTGGTCCTGGGACCAGACAGCTCACAGTAAGGGACAGTCTTCTTACTGTGACAGGTTTTTCATTGTTTTCCCTTATGCTAATTGAAGATTGTCCCTCTCTGCAAGCCATCTGGACACCACCTTGCTGCTCTGAGTTGAGCAGTGTTACATCAGTAAAAGAGGCGGGACGGGGATACTTTATCATGCAATTAAACTTGAATTAAAATTCCCACAGTATTTAAATAAAACTCTCCATGGCCCAGATTAATTGGAGCTGCTTTTATTTTGAAACATTACTATCCCTTTAATGGTCCCTCAGTAACTCAGTTCACTCTGATTCCAAACGAAGAATCAGAAAAAAGTATAATGACATTCAATAACCTGTGTAACGCCTTACAACTATACAAAGAGAGAGAGAGATTCATTTACATCTAGAAACTATATATTTTTTAACCATTTAAGGATAAGAGAGGTTTGCAAAGCACTGCTTAAAGGATGGTTATACACACGCATGCACACACACATGCACAGCCAGACAGCCAGTATGTAGAGACATTTTGCATATGCATCTTATCTGGATAGACAGTTTAAAGTCATAAATTTGTACTTGAAGCCACAGGAAAAAAGTTGCTTGGGTGTAAATCATTATTTTTAATTGAAAGTAGAGAACAGCAAAGTAAGGCTGGAGTTATTGGATGTGGCTGGAAATCTGCCATAGAAACTACCTTGTAATAGGAAAACTAAATGTGTCAATCTTTTTAATGAGGATGGTTGATGTCGCAAATTCATGCTTTTGGTATAAAGTGTGTTAACTCTTTACATGTTAGCAGTGTGTGTATGTGTGAGCACAGGAATGTATCTCAGCAATACCATTCACTAGAACGTCCACATTACGCTTGGAATAAATGATTGTGTGTCTGATACACGCTTTGCTTCCTTGGTTCCAAAATATAACTACAAAATGCTTTAAAGGGGAACTACCACCCCACAAAAACGTAATCTTATTTAAGTCTTCATCTGGCGACTAGCTGCTTAGTAGCGCTAGTCGCCAGAAATATTACCCGTTTTACAAGATTTTCTACTTACTCTGAGGCGGACAGTAGCAGGAAGCACGGACATCTTGCCATAGTGACGTCCATGCGCCTGCGCTGTCAGTCCCTTTTCGAGCCGGTGTGTGCCTGTGTGTTCCTCACTGTGTGTGTTGCATGTCTGTATTACACTCTATGTGTCTGCATGGTGTGCATTGCATGTATGTGTGTATGACTGTGTCGCTCTTTATGAACCCCGTGCATCCAAATCGGTAATATTATTGACACATAAGCTTAAACAGTTTTACCACATGACATCACTGCTGGCCTCTCCATGGTAGAGCTCTATACCAAACAACTGTCAATCTTCTCCTCTTCTCCTTCCCTGTTGTGCCTCATTCTCTCCTCCTTCATGTGAACTGGTGTGCACTCTTGCCAATGAGAGTGCACTAAGTCACATGGAGTATTCAAGCATCAGACAAGAAGGAGGGAACGAGGCACAGCAGGGGAGGAGAAGAGGAGATGACTGACAGCTGTGCTGTTCAGAAATGTAGTGTGGTGAGGCCAGCAGTGACATCATGCAGTAACACTATTTAAGCTCATATGTTAATAAAATTACGGATTTGGAAAAGAAAAAAAAGGGATTCAAGCTGTATTGGGGGCAGAAAATAAAATAAGCATTACTTTGTAGGAGGTAAGAGTTCCCCTTCAGACGTTATCTGAATCTCTTATAGATACAAGACAACGTCCATATATCATATAAACAACACACAGAGATTATTGTTATTAAACTATCATGATTATCCCACGAATCTTATCAACAATTTGAATACAGGATGACGTCCATATTATCACATACAAAGTACAGAGATTATTGTTGTTCAGCTATCGTGATTGTCCCATGAATCTGATCAACAATCTGAGCCCAAGCTATTTTGCGTCAGTGATCTCCCAATATTCAAATAATCACATAATCTGATATATGGGAGAAACAATAGCTGAACAACAATAATCTCTGTGTGTTGATTATATGATAATATGGACGTTGTCTTGTATCTATAAGAGATCCGGATAACACCTATTGACAGTTAATATATTGTTGGGCATGTTTTTATTGTATCTACTGATATGTTGATTTTATAAGATTATATTGAGATATTTTCATATGTGACTATCTTCTCTTATTATCGATTTGAACAGATCGCTTTGGTAGATCCTTTTTTCTCCTTATCTATGGATCAGATTTGTATTGACCTGTTTCTCCCTAATACCAGATGTGTCTGGTTGAGGTGATTGTCGGGTAGACATATCAGAGTAAATGAGAGGGAGGAGAAGTACTAGTTATAAAGTATTTGTTTAAGCGAGGTATAGAGGATTTAGTTTGCTTATGTATTATTATTTTATGTTGGCCGATATGATGTCTTAAGGGACGAAATTCATTTATATTAAAATTATTTTTATTTTGGTATATTTTTCTTGATCTTCTTTGGCTGAGATCATTGTTTCTAATACCAGCTGCTATAGTGCCAGATTAAGGTTTATTTTATGTTGAATATATATGTATATGTATATATATATATATATATATATATATATATATATATATATATATATATATATATATATACTGTGAGAGTGAGGTTTATTATCTGGCTGCTTTGCTACTGTCTAGATGGATATTGGATTGCTAGTACGCTACAGGTACTCGGTTATATATATATATATATATATATACTGCATAAGCACACTAAAAAATAACAGTGAAACCTCTTTTAACACACACATAGCAAGACACACAACAATTTTACACATTCCTTAAGGTACAAGATTGCTTTGGTCCTTAAAAGTAAGGGGTAGTACTGTGTTAGCTGTAGAAAAAGCAGGAGACTGGTAGAGTAAAAAGGATACCTATATTTCTACTCACCCAGTAATTCTATCACTTTTACTCTACCAGTCTCCTGCTTGGTCCTTACCCTTTGGGTGCCAGATGAGTGTGCAAAGCATTGCTTAATAATGTGTTCCGCACCCCTCTGACACTCAAAGTGTTAAAGGAACAATACTAATTAATACTGAAAAAAATACATTGGCCGAGATACAGTAAAGGTCGAAGAGGGCTCATAATGATGATGTTCTGTCTAAGTAGTGTCAAAGTCACATGGACAGTATGCATAGAAGTGTCTTCGACATCATATCACCCTCAATTCGTCAAACATCTTTTCACTCATCACCTCGACAATGGCCTATTTCCATATGGAAATGCAGCATGATGAATAATTTCCATATGGAGATGCAGAATAACAAGCCATTATTGTATTCATTGGGGTGTGTTTATATGTTAATGTGGCACTTCATCACATTCACTAAACTCCAATATTAACCTCTGCTATCGGAGTTCACAGTCTCAGCTTCACTTACCTGAGGCTGGTGAAGTTGGGATCTCCCTGTAGTTTCCTTGGCAGTAACAGCCCTCAAACAATTATAATTATGGAGGGTTGATGAACTGCTGGTAATGTGGAAGGGATGCCCTCCCTTACACATCGCCAGCAGTACACAACCCTGAAGTCTGACTGCATTCTCTCTGCTTCCCCATTTGCTCAGTAGGGGAGTGGAAAGGATCCTTTCAGCATCATGAACAGCATCACTCTGTTAGTCCTTTTAATGCAACAGGGATGTGCATTGAGAAACCTTGTGGCACTCAATGGGTTAAAGAAAAGTGCACCAAGCAGCACACAATCATCCCCTCAGCTCTGTATCATATTTCATACTCAGACATGTTGTACATCAACGTTTAATGCATCTACCCCCTTGCATGGTTTACCCTGGTGAAAAAATCAACTGTACTCCCATTATTCCAAAGTTATTGAAGCTGTAGCTTGTCTTTTTAGGTGCATTTTACAGTGGTGCTATTGCTACAGAAACCATAAACTACTGTAACATCACCATAACATTTTAGGTCATGGAAGTACTGCATTCAAAAAAATGCAAGTTAGAACTGCAATAACTTTTACACAAATATTTCTATTGTGAAACAATATACTCATCTTAACATATACATTCGTTTATTATACAAATTTGAAGATAACTTGTTATCCAGTTCCATTTCTATACTTGGTAAGATTATATTCAATATTTAATTAGTTAGCCTTTAAGTCAGGGATGTCCAAACTAAGGCCTTGGAGCCATTTACAGCTTTAGGGCATGGTCAATTTGGCACCCTCATTCAAATTCAATTAAATATTTCTATTGTGAAACAATATATTCATCTTAACATATACATTAGTTTATTATACAAATCTGAAGATAACTTGTTAGGCTAGCTGTAAGTGCATACAGTTGTGCTGATAATAGTTTCTTATGAGTCTGTAAGCATGATTAAATACATGTATATGATATAGCAGTATCTGGTTCTCCATTCCTAGTTCTTTTCTCATTTCGGAGCTGGAGGAAAAGTTTGCACGTCACTGCTTTAGGCTTAATCAAGGTTTTTGCACTGAAGTATTTAGGCACTAACACTTCAGACTGCTTTTGAGAAATTATCATGTATTCATATAAACATTTATGGCCATATTCAAGCTAAAGAGGTGCAATTCTAGGACTAACCAAATGAACCAGAAAGGAAAAATAAAACTTCAATTAAATGGGGCTTTTCACCCATTGAATGATAGCGAGTTACGCATTGTAAAGCATATTTTTGAATTATACTGCAGATGCAAATTATATCTGGCATGAGTTCACTCAATACTATCTGACTTTGTTTTTATATCACATAAGTGTGTATTTCATCCATCTATCACATTGCTCTCCTTTGTTACTGCCTCATATAAATCCTGGACTCTTTTTGTAGGTGGATTTTTGCAAAGACAAATCGCATGAAAAAGGCTGCACTTCCTTTATACTTTTACTAGTTGAAGAGCCCATTACACAGGCCACAGTGCTGGCCGGTAGCGGTGCAGTCATGCGCAGTGGAGACTGTCCGCACTGCGGCTGATACGGAGCAGATGCGGGCAGTCTCCATTGCGCGTGACTGCACCGCACACAGGCATCTCTACTGCACATGAAGGCTTGTGACAAACTTTAGCGAATTATTACATAGGATTTAAAAGAACTCTTTAAAATATAAACTAGGTTTTCACTTGTCATTACAACCCAGACATTCTGGTCAGCTGAGTAGCATATAACCAAGAATTTTCCTCGATAATCTTTATAAACCAGCAAGTGTACCAGGTTTATTCAGATGCCATATTTAAAACAAACAACTATTCTAATTTTCCAAAAAAACAAGACTGCTCGATATAATTACCTACAAGATTAATTTCAAGTACAAACACATACTATACATGGGTTTGAACTGTTAACAATTTAATTAAAAGATAATTCAATTACTGTAACTATTTGCATGCATATTGATGCTTGGCAGGTCAATCTGGTTATCAGAGAGTTTATGGTTTTAAAACAGCATTCAGATTGACAGGTACAGAGACTGATATACCAGGAACTAGAGTAATTCAGTTGCAGACCAGCCATGCTATGTGGAGAAATAAAGACCCAAATTCTAACTGATTTAATCATTTGAGTGTGTTGCAATATGTTGAATCACTCGCTGGCACTCTCTGGCTTTTGTCTAGTGGTTGCTTGTACTTGTAGATGATGGGAGAAGTCATCTCCAACAGCAAAACTTCAGACAATGAACTGCAATTTCTAAGTATAAATGAGAAATGTCCTTCCATACAATTAGTGACTCACAGTGGACTATACAGATCCAATTAATTTAAGGCAAGGCTATTTAAGAATTTGTTGGAAATTGTGTTCGGTTTTGACAAGGGGTATCATTTCACTCTATATCATACTGATGCACATTCTCTGTTGCAGTGCCTGATTACATGATTACATCATCATTGGAAAGTGGCATTGCTTGATGAAGATAACAGGCTCAAATTGTGTATAGGAGGGTAAAAAATACTGCTTCAGCATATAGCTACAATATGGCTAGGACTTCTAGTATTGGCCCAAAAGAAGTCCTGTGGAGTAGGAAGATTTGATGATATTCATCTGTACAGACCTTTGAGTGCCAGTGTGAAGCACTGTGCTGTGAACCCATCTGGCACTCAAAGGGATAGAGAAGTCTTGCAGCACACTATTCCTTGCTAAAATAAAGTGTAAAAATTGAGTTTATGAAGTATAATTACACTAATTTATGCAATTGTGTCAAGTTCTTTGTTTTACATACAGTCTTAACAGCAAAATCAGATAACTTTAGTAAAAACTGCCACTTCGGACTACTAGGACAGTTTTCATGAAAATGCATACCCATCTTTTAAGGTGTGGCTGTCTTTTAATACGAATGTCATTTTAGCTGAATGTGAAGGTAGAAACCGAGAGATTTGGTTGACAAGTGATACACAGAGCTCCTGCTGAATAGGGGTTAACTCCTCCCACTCTAGGCTAGTCACTCCTCCTGCTCTCATTCCACTCTTCCCATCCTATATAATAATTCGCTAAAACGTGTGTAACAACGCAGTAATGTGCAGTAGAGACTGCCTGAGCCGCAGCTGATACATGCTCCTTTGGAGTGTCCAGCTCTGTATCAGCCGCGGCGCAGGCAGTCTCTACTGCGCATGACTGCCCCGCAACTGGCTGGTAGTGGCACTGTGGCCCTTGTAACGGGCTCTTCAACTTGTTCTTCAATGATTGGCCAGAATGGAAAGAGTAAAACAAGGGCAGAAGAAGTGACAGTGATGAGCCCAAATTGGGAGTAGTAGTAGTGATTAGGGATTTCTGTGCAAGGCAGGTTCTCCATGGATACTGCACTGAACATCATCTGCACTGACAGAGAACCAGTGGCCCCCTGACATAAGGACAAGGCAGGGATCCAGCGGAGTGTGCTGCAGCAATTCTGACCAATCTGTGGATGTCTAGCATCCTCCATCCTCATCTGCATTTTATCCAGTTGAGGATGATATAAGTTGTAGTCCAACAGCAGAGAGGGTCACTTATGGAATGGCCCACACAGGGATGAGATATAGGGCCCAGGAGAATTCTTTATTAAAGGGATAGTAATGTTTCACAATAAAAACAGCTCTAGTTAATTTTCATAGTATTTGGGACATGGAGCATGCTAATTCAATACTGTCAGAATTGTAGGTCAAGAATAATTGAATGATAAAGTATCCTCCCCCCACTTCTTTTACTGATGTAACACTGCTCCCCTCAGAGCAGCAAGATTGTATGGATGGATCACAGAGAGGGACAATCTTCTGTGAGCATAAGGAAAAACCTGATGAACCTGTCAATGGTGTCAGGGTTTTCCTTATGCTCACAGTAAGAAGATTGTCCCTTGCTGTGAGCTGTCCGTTCAAGAGACCAGATTCCACATCTGAGGTGAGGAGGCTTACACTAGGTAAAAGGGGTGGGAGGGGGATATTTTATCATTTAATTACTCTTAAACTACAACTCTGACATTATTGAAATAACACTCTCCATGGCCCAAATACTATGTAGATTAATTGGAGATGCTGTTTTTGTGAAACGTTGCTCTCCCTTTAAAACTGCCTTTGGTGTGGCATGCATGACTGCACTTTGGAGGGAATTTGAGTCTTGCAGTGATTTACAGAGGGGCTTTGTCACCCTGCCCAGTCCATCCCAAATCACTGTCCCACAATGTCTTTACTCAGACACCCCTAAAGAAGGAGCCTGTTTCTGCAGGCAGTGGGATATATGCCATAACGTCTCCCTACTTCTGCTTATGTAACAATGTACGCTATTAAAAACTGAATTCAAACCATATGAGAAAAGGCACTGATAATAAATTTACTGTAGGATTTGTAGAAAAAGATAAAGGAAGCATACAGTAGCAGGCTGGTAGGAGACACTGGATAGCATGTTAGACATGGAGATCACTTGTGTGCTTATGTGTATGTGGTGACACTGTGTATGCCTTTGGCATTCTGGGTTTCCAACCTTAATAAATAACCTCTATACAAAAAATATGGCAATCAATTTGGTTTATTTTTTCTCCCTATTTTCTAAATGTTGCTTCATACCAGCAGTGCCCATTATTCTTTATCCTAGCTATCCCATTCTTATAGTCTTTTGTTGTTGGCAGCTTGCCAGAATAAAGCACATTCTGGACATATTAGTCACCCTTGATATATTTCACAAATATGGTGACTATAATTGTTATTTAATATTTGTTCAGGTGAAATATAATGTAGTAAACTGTAGATATCGAATTGTTTTCTTTCCGTCATTTCTGTCTGAATATCTTTGTTTACTTTCTATAGAGCCTAGTGGTAAGACATCAGTACTGGTGCTCTATCATGGTTGAATTGTCCGTTTCCTTTTTCTTCCTATTCTACTTGGTATAAATATGCATGTGTGTGGTGTGTGTGTACTAATGCAGCTGTGTTCTAATAAGACTAAGGAACATACTTATTAGTGCTGCATTCACCTAGCGCCTATTTAATGTGCTGTCTCTGCTGATTATCCCCTTTGAGCTGCTTGAGGAAAGGGGTAGGCAGTGTGGGAGTGTTTGGGCATGGACTTGTCATTCATCTGCAACTTGATTAACAATATTTATTAGCAAGGAGATGAAATTTCATAACTTTAGTCCATTTTCTTGTGTATGTAATACTGGAAGTGTTCAGGGCTTGCTCACACTAAAGTCTAAAGATGGTGGAGTGTGTGATCTGGTGTGCAGCTGGTGTGCACTAAAGCAGTCATGTACCCCTAAACATACCACAAAGTGCAGTGTATATGTACGTATGAAAAAACAGCTGTACTGGCATATTTGTACATTACAACTGGTCACAATAGACCCAGATGCTCTTATTGAGACTTTCAAGAAAAAGTAGATAAAGATGAAATGTACTTAAACTAAATATAAAATCATATTATAAGGTATGTATCTGATGAGTTTCCACAGTAGTATACTATAAGCACATGGCATTTGTTTGGACTAATCAAAGGGTGCTATTTGGCTATTAATAGGATTTTACATATCACATCCAATAGCAACTTGAAGTTATAAATATTTTGCATATTAGTTAGGTTTATAATTTAACCCTTTAAGGACCAGAGGGGTGTGCAAATTATTGTGAAGCAATATGGCACACACCCCTCTGGTCTTTACAGTGTTAACTGGGCTCATGCATTCTACCTACCTTAGCCTGAAAACACTTCTTGTGTCTGCCATGTCTTCCTCCATTTATAGAGGCCATTGGGATTTTCTGGTCATATTAACTTGTGTGGGGTTTATTATTAGGAGGCATTAATTCCCTTTTTATAATTCAACAGAAAGAATGAGAGGCGCTAGGGAGTCTGGGATGGAAACTAACAATATATACAATATGCTACTTGAGGATATCTGTAACAGTGACCACAGAGAAACTTATCAACAGGTATCCCCATGACATGCAGAATCCTCAATTGTCCTTCCTATCTGTGAACATTCCACCCAGCAAAGTTCCCCTCTTGTTTAATTTATACATAAACACAAAGACACAGATATGGGTAAAAATGGCCATAGCCTTTTATTTCCAATGAATAAATAAATAAAGAGGACCTTGCCAGTACTACATATACTGAAGAATAAATTCCATAACCAGCATTCAATGAGAGTACCCTACTATGCCGTGCCGTCCTCCTTTGAATACTTTGACTGCTGCTGCCCCCAGGTGAGGGCAGCACCGATAAGAGTGGATCAAAACATGCAGTAATCTAGCACGGGCAGTAGTAGCGTCTCTCCCAATCATTCCATCTTTTATAAGCGGGGGATACCCTCCTTACTCACCCCGTCAAACTGATCTTACATGCATTTCTCTGGCAAGGTCCTCCCGCGACTGTGACAATAAACAGCATTCCATTAAGTTAAGAAACAAATTAAGCCACTGGACTCACCAAGATCCATCCTTCAGCACTCAGGAGAGGAAAAACCCCCTGTGGAGGAAACCTCTGGGGAACCATGGCTGAGAGGACTGCCTATTCCCCTAGGCATTAAGATGTGAATGCAGATAATAAAACAGACTATGCTTTGTCCTTTATACACACAATTTACTAGAATAAATCATATATGCACAGACATATATATAAATATGCATACACACAGACAGATATGTACACAGACATTGTTAAATACACATGTGCAGTTTACTCATAATGATGACATCTGGACAAATAAATTATAACATTTCAAGCAAAAAGTCAAAATTAAGGCAATACAAATTGCAGGAAACAAGAGAAAGGGAAGATGTAGACACATCCCAACAGTGGTAGTGAAAGAGTAGAAGAATGCATAAAACGGGTTAGGAAGAATTTGAGATTGGTTAAACCAACCTGCCCCACAATCAAAACCTACGCCCCCCACCCATACATATCCCCCATAACAGCAACTCCCAACTTACACCTCTTCATATTAACCCAGGATGAAATGAAAAAGTGTATAAGGGCCCCGCAAGCCAGGAACAAGGTTCCCATCGCCTATCCATAAGTGGCTACAGAACAGTGTGAATTACATTCTATAAAGGAAGTAACATTGAATGCAGTTAGCAAGTTACATATCAAAGATTGCTTTTGCCCCTTCTACCTATCCTGTATAAGAAAATTATAAACAGGGCGGGAGGGTGGGTGTTACCACTTGCTCAGGCCCAGGAAGACTGAAGTATCTTCACTTCCTCTAAGCCATTTCCTGCCATAGCTCCACCCCACACAGCCAGCAGGCTTCTTACTTAACCCTTTGCTTCCCAAATCCATGTGTAGTTACTTTTTCAATTATAGCCCACTAATCTTAATCTATAAGACCTGGTTACAGGACATTCGATCTGCTGTCATGTGCCCTTACGCTTATGGCTCCTGGGCTCACTATCTGAATGGACTGAAAGCACAAAGTAACACAAAATAAATCAAAAATATCTATATACAACTAGGGAATATAACATAAGAAATACTATTAGTCCAATGAAACTTAAGACAATACCGGATACCCCACTGGGACTAGTCCTAATGAACTTGAATAATATAGATATTTCAAATAAATCACCAGTCTCTCAGTTTCAAGTAAAAAATCTTCTTTAACCCCTCGTTAGACTCTCCTCATGCTGCTCCCAGTGTGGCCTTCTTCCATAGCATCAATGGACCGAATTTCTATATAGGAATAAAGAAGTGCAAAAAAGGACCATCTAAAAGTGGAGTTTAATAATTCACTAAAATCTTCTCATGCACAAAAGTTGAAATAACATTCATTAGATATAAAACAAAAACCACACATTTCTCTCTCAGAAGTCTTCCCTCTGGTTCTACCTCTCCTCTCCTCCAGATAAACACCAGCACTAGGATACCAATCAAGCAAGCCTGTGGTGCTCTTCACCAGCCAACGCGTATAGCGGATCAGCTGTCCACTTCCTCAGGGCCCTGAATATTATATTGATTTTAAGAGCTACACTTTCTCTCGCTGGAGCCTCTCGTCCTGAGAGTTATATTGTAAGGCACTGAAGTGGATACATAATATAGCGAACCACAAGTGGTGCTTATATCGGAACGATCCTGGGATCTCTACTGCACGGGGCAGTGAGTTGATTGGCTATCCCACACCGACGGGTACTGTTTGTTATGTAGAGTTGGATTGTGAATAGCACCACGTGCTTGCTTGATTGGTATCCTAGTGCTGGTGTTTATCTGGAGGAGAGGAGAGGTAGAACCAGAGGGAAGACTTCTGAGAGAGAAATGTGTGGTATTTGTTTTGCAAGTGTTATTTCAACTTTTGTGCATGAGAAGATTTTAGTGAATTATTAAACTCAACTTTCAGATGGTCCTTTTTTGCTCTTCTTTATTCCTATATATTAATTCCCTTTTGACCTGGTTCTGCATTTACTCAGGTTTAATAAAATGCACGGTGCTGACTGCTGTCCCATTAATTAACCCTTTGAGCGCCAGAGAGGTACTCAACGAATCCCCTCTATCACTCAATGGGTTACATTTAAGTAGCTGTATGTGAACCGTTTCCATGACACCAATGTACTAGAAGGAGAAGGAGGGCGATTATGGGGCAAACCAACTACATCATAGAGGGCAAATGCAGATTCACTAAATTCCTCTGATTTAAATGGCGCTTTTAACCTATTGAATGCTTCAGAGGTCTCTCAACACATTTCTTCACAATTCATTGGAGATCTCTCTAGCTTTCAAGGCATTAAAAGCCAATTGACACCAGTGGGAATTAGCATTTATCCTCTATGATGTTATTGTTTTACTCCAGAATTGATCTAGTTCGTAGCACACATATCTCCTTGGGTTGCTATCCTGCTAATGAGAGTAGTGATATATGGTGGTGTAAAGTTATAGGGAAGAAAGACATAGAAGAAAATGGCCTGGGGATAGTCTTCTTATTGTCTTACGTGTAATGTTCTGAAGTATATTCAGTTTTTCGAAAACCACATTAAGACCAAACATAATATAAACCAGGGGTGTCCATGTTTGATCCACAAGGTCCACCAACAAAGATTTACCTGATTAAGCATAACTGGGTTATTAAGTGGCTCATTAAATTTGATTGCACTTGTTCTCAACCTTAAATCCTGGACTTTTTGTAGCTTTTGAAGACCGACCTTGGACAACCTATATAAACTAGCAGTATCTTAAGAGGAAAGTTTGTTAACCTTCATCCATTAACCACTTACCTCCATTGTATTTATAATTAAACTATACTTGCTCTGATGTTATTTTAGGGTAAACAATATAGTTAAAACGTTCAAAGCTGGCATTTACACTAAGGAGATAATGCATATGAGAATTACGCAAAAACATTTTTCTAAATTGTCTACTTAGGTATTCAGCGATATTGATATGTTGATTTGGTTGGAATCAGAAAGATAAAATATGTCTTAGATACTATAAAAGAAAGCAGAAGAAAGGGCCCAGGATTACAGAAGAAAGCTGACTGTAGGCTTTTCACTAAATGCTAATACTCTGGGACTGACACATATTTAACTGGGGCAACATTTTCTTATGTCACTGGATAAAATAATTATGTCCACCAGGGTTCAGGAGTAGTTATTCTTTGGAAAAAAAGCTGTTCAGAACTGGTACTCACATTATCCTTACCAGCCAATGGCTGGTTGTGCATTATGGACGTTCATGCTGAATTTTCAGAGATTAACTACTCCGCTGTAATCTTCAAAACCAAAAATCCCAGGGGATTGGGTCAGGCAATCAATGATAGTGGCCATGCTATAAAGAAGGTAAGACTAATAATCATGTCATCAATAAAATTGGTCCAAACCAACTGCATTAGAGTGACGACGTGTTAAAGAAACCTGTCTGCCATAAACAGGACTGTCCTAAGGAATCCACACTGCTGGAGAGCTGGCATGGTTGAGTTAGTGAAACAGAAAAGTTGGTGCTTATCAGTGAAGAGCTAAATGGACACAATTTCCATAAATCCACACCAAGCAGTAATTTGGTTTACTATATCCTGAAAGTTGTTAGTACTAACAGCACAATGTAAGTGAAAATGGGCTTCATCTCATAAAATGTCACATGGTAATAGTATCTGAAGAATGAATGAATCAATATTAATTGTTCCAAATTAACAGGCATATCAAAATAAGTATGCAAAGTTATAAAAACCTTATTTAATGATTTAGACAACTGGAACATATACATAATCTACTAGTTTGGCAAAAATCAGTTCCATCAAAATTAACCCCTTGAGGACCAGACTGTATGTATCACATTGAAGATCAATGAATTACACATCCTTTTGGTCCTCAAGGGGTTAATATCCTAACACAAGTTTTTATTTATGCAGACCTCTTCCACTGGAAATAGCTTACCTTTAAGGGAAAATAGACATGCTTATATAAAAGAACAGATGACCAAGAATTATATTTAGTACACACAAAACATTAGAGGGTTTTGTGTCCCATGTGGTCATGGTGATTGAGCTGATTGTCAATGACAATCAGCCTGACCACCACAGTTAGGCTTTGGCAACCCTCATCACACCAAATCTCCTCTGAAATCATGAAACATTGACTGAAAATATGGTTTACACATTAAAGCATAGTCTAAGCATAGTACAGCTACATAGTACCACACATAGTACCACACTTTGGAGGCCCCTTGCTCAGTCTGGGTACCCCAAAATCATAGTTTTTCCAGGGGTTCAATAAAAAGCATATTATAATACATCACTTTGTAGTATAAAATGCGTGTATACAATAACTGATTTGCAAGCTAAGTTAGAAGTTTCAACCTAAGAGAATCTTGAGGTCAGTGCAAATATCACATTTCAAATCTTTCCATTACAGTGGCTAAACCTATGTCAAAAGCGAAAGTTGAGGCATTCTGGGAAATATAACCTATACACTAGAGAATGTCTAATCCCCATTGATATAACAGGGGTTTTAACAGTTTTGTGTTACAGAAGTCCAAAATGCAATTGATAACAATGCACTCAAAAACTCTCCAGCATTTAGGGTTAACTATGCTCCATCAGAAAAGGACTACTTCTAGGTTTAGCTTGAATGATTAGAGATGTAATATACCTTGAGGGAGAAGGTTCTACTTAACTGGAAGAATAGTTGGATCTTTAGAATGGAAAACCGGTTCTCCTGATCCTTTATGGGGCAATAGGTATTACTGTCACTTCATCCTGTATGATCTTTAATGGTAGCGGAATCTAAGAATGTGCTAAACTGAGTCTGTGAGAGTATCCTGTATTTACATATGTTCATATTCAAACATACTTAGTGAGGCTACGTATATATAAAGTGGTTTCAGGTTCACTATCCACTCCATCCAGGGGAAGCAGGAGAGTGGAGATTTGCTGCATACAGCAAATCAAGGGCATCCATTTTAACTTTGCACCCCACTCACTCCTGTGGAAATTGTTATAGCAAGACTCTCCTCTGCAACAGTTCAACGGGTCCCCGACATGCACAATGTGCTCAGCCAAATGTTGGGACAGTGGAGATTTTATTTGCTTTATGTGAAGATGATAGTCTTAAACAGGATGATAGATTTTACTCCGCATCCCTGCAAGGCGTAGTGTAATATAATGAACCATGAACACTGAATTCTGGTTTGAATTGATTTTGAATGTACAAGTATATATATGTTAACTGTTGTGCTGTGTTGTGTGGCATTACACTGGGGCATGATATTATATAAAATGACAATAGCACATTCTGAACAAACAAAAACAGACAAAAATGTGACAAGTTAACCTATTTGGTGTTAATTTCATCAGATGTATTATATTGAACTTATATGCTGTGAATATTGGCTGCAAAAAACTGATCAGTGACTGGAAAGAATGTCTTTATGAGTATTGTTCTTTCAGCTGCAAGCAGAAATCACCAGGAAGCATTAAAATAACTTCTAACAAGGAATGAGCCTCAGGGGATGAAAGATGCAGGCCAGCTGAAATTTCTACTTCTGCAGCATGGTAACAACCAGTTCTGAACGGTCCTGGTTAAATATTGAAAATAATCTTGGAAGCTTTGCATTTTCTCTTGTTGCTATCAGATCTGAGGCATCCCCCATCTCTGAGATAGTTGAAGACTTCCTGATTAAGTCAGTGTCTATTCTTCCTGCAGAATCGCCTTCTTGCTGAGGCTCTCTGTCCAGTTGTTGTCTTTCAGCCTCATGTGAACTGCTGACAGGGCTTGTAGCTCTCTTCCTGAAGACATATCCTCTCTGTTTGGTGAAACAAAACCACTTGCTTCTTGTGCTTCCCTGTTTGGAGAGGTAAGTTACTACTGTAATGTTGTCTGATCTGATTTTCACTGCTTTACATAGTAACATAGTTGATGAGGCTTAAAAAAGACATGCGTCCATTAAGTACAGCCCATGCCAAATCACCCCCGTTGATCCGGATGTAGGCAAAAAAAAAAAAAAACATTGAAGCCATTTCACCTAGTGGGAAAAAAATTCCTTCCTGACTCCAAATGACAGTCAGATAGTTCCAGGGACCAACATCCTATCCTTTGAAGCCTACTGTCATAATTCTAAATATTCTAAATATTGTTCTGTGTTAGATAGGTGTCCATTACTTTTTTGAAAGAATTCCATTGCTTTACCTCCTTTACTGTAAAAATGTAATGCCTTTGTTTTAGTTGAAAGCACCTTTCCTCTAGTCTTAATGGATGACATCTCATTCATAGTTCAGCTCTTTGAGTAAATAATTAATTGGTATTGACCTTGAATATATTTGTAAATGGTAATTATATCACCCTTTAGATGTCTCTTCTCAAATTTAAACAAACCCAGTTTGGCTAGTCACTCTTTATAACTTTTGTTGTACTTCTCAGCACTTTTTCCAGTTCAATAATGTATGCTTTCAAGAACTGGTGCCCAAAACTGTACTCCATATTTTAGATGAAATGTCCTTGGTGTGTGTGTGTGTGTTTGTGTGTTGGGGGGCTGCCTCTTTCAACATCCTCAAAAATCACTAGAAGCTCAAAGTGATTGGATTGTAGTAACCACTCTTCATGGGACTAGATGCCCTGGAGATATAAGCCCTGAAGATTATTGGAAGCTTTGCATTTTCTCTTGTTGCTCTATCTATCTGAGGCATCCTGAGCACTCACAAACATAACTAACAGCGGTGCTGGCCCTGATTATCATCCTCATTTGGGTAAGACAGGAAAACTCTAGAGATGGCTGAGTGAGATGTTCTTGTTCATTTACTTTCCTGTCCTAACTGGGAGGAGGGGCTCCCTGAGGTGTGCTGCTGGGAGCCTGGAAGAAATAAACATTTTCAAAATCCTTATTGATGTATAATGGTCTTTTAAATCCTTGATTGCTAAAGAGATATCTAGTGCATTGCTTTTCAATGCATGTAGACACCTCTAGCATTAATTTGGTTAAAAGTTCAATTTAAAGCAATGGGAATTTCTATCGCTCATGTATAGCGCACACATTTCTCCTTCCTGAATAGTTTTTGTCATGTTTGCTTTATTATGTTCTAGAGTACAAACGATGTTTAATACCGCTTCTTTCAACAAGCTAAAAACAGGGATTTACTTCTGTTCTAGTATTATTATAACTTCTAACTAATTTTCTATTCTCTCTCTTCTTCTAAAGGCCTGCTAATCCCACCTTCTTCAACTCTTTAACAACTATAATGCAAGAAATAAAATATCAAGAAGGTCCCTAGCCTACAATGAAATGGAAATGAGATCAGTGTATAAGACTAAACATTTCCTTAATAAAAACAATTGAAATTAAAAATGTTCTTTACCCTTATATTACCAACTGCTGTTTGAGCAATAAACTGTGGCACAATTGTTATTCGTACAAAGCAGGTCATGAGGGAAGGATTTGTAGCAAGGCTGTTAACTACAGGGCTTCAGAGAGTGTAGTTTTAACAGATTCTGGGATCCAAGGGGCGCTGGGAGAATATATTTATGTTGAGGGCCCAAACAATATTTACACTGGGCCCTCCAATGACTACTTAACCCCTTATGGACCGGCCCCACACGCACACGGCCGTCACTTAAGGACCACGGAGCATTTTTTTTTTTTTTGCATTCGCTTCCGGACTCCCCGAATCGAGTGCAGTCATGTGGGGAGCCTGGAATTCCATGATGGTCCTGGCACACAATGAGTCCTTAACGGAAATCCACCCATGATGTGCCAGGACCATCAAGGGTCCTTAAGGGGGTTAATTTACTGATTTGTAGATGTGCAGTCCTGTAAATAATAATAAAACAAAATGTATCACGTGAAATGGTGCCATTCGTGTGCTGACTAATTTTAGACCTAAGAATAGGAAGAATTGTGGGACAAACCAACTGAAATAAAAGGGCAAATAAAAATGTACGTTGATTGAAATGAGGTTAACCCTTTGAGTGCCAGAGAGTTATGTAGTGCATTGTGTTGCAATGTGATGGATACCTTCCTTCCACTCAATCAACAACCTTATTGTTAGAGAGATCTCCAACTTATTTCTTTGCAAAAGAAAAGAAAAGCCCCATCTTTTATTTCTATTTTAACGGGCAGTTGGATTGCTCCAATTCGTATAACATCAGCCTCACTGTATGCAGGTTATATGCATATATGGGAACCTTAAGAGGACTACCCGTAGAGGGGGGTTCTGTGGTGCCAATGGGGAAGATAAATTGCGCAATGCACATCAAAAAGGGGTGTGGCTTAATCATGAGTGGGGGTGGGGCATACAAAACTTTGAAACGTTTCCAGGAATAGGTTGGGGAAGAAGGAGGAATGGGCGGGAGTGGGAGGAACACAATGGAAGAAGTGGATGTGGGCAGTGTTTAATTAGATACTCCCCACATCCGGAGAATCAGCCTCTGACCTAGAGACCTGGTAATTAGCAGCACAATCTGGAAAGTTCCCACCTATGGTTATATGCCTTCCTCTTCTGCTTGTAGTAGAGTGACCACATATCCAGTCTGCCATTCAGGGACACTGCAGAGATGAGAGCAGCAGAGTACTTGTTCTCGGCTTTAGTGCAGTCATGGGGAAGAGGTCATTGTACATCACCAGACATAAGTACACTGTCTGCTCTTTATCTGGCGCACCACAGAGTTCTAAACACTAGAGGGGTAACTGCCCTTTGACTGCTGTGACAGAAAGTGATGACTGTGGTGGACTACAAGAACAGGGACTTCACGCCCTTAGACTAGCCTTATAATACTACAAAATTGTACTGCAGCTCCTGTTTGATATCAGGATGAAGGCGCCATTCTCTCTAGTGTTTAGCGATCTGTCTGGAGGCCATTTTATTGCAGTCCAGCAGAGGCGTCACTTCCTGTCACAGTAGGCAATGGGATGTTCTCCTTCTAGCGTTTAGACCTCTTTGCTCTGGAGTCTGTTTTCCAGGACTTTTTATTGTCCCAGGAAGTCGTTATCAGGGACAAGGGACAGACATTCAAAATCAGGGACTGTCTTGGGTAATCAGGGACAGGTGGTCACCCTAACTTGTAGTCACAAATCTCTGACTAATTTTGTTTTCAAATACAGCTAGCAGCATTCTTAGAAGCTCTATTTAGAAGCTGTATATATGGTAGCAATAAGCTTAACCCTCTGAGTGTCCAAAGCGATATGTTGCGTACCTCTCTGACCCTCAAAGGGTTAATATATACTTTTCAAAAGAGGCGTGTGATTTATTTTGGCTTTTCTGATAAGTCAGCTCTTCACACAGTTATCTCTTACAATTGGCCTTGATATAGTTGAAGGAAAATAATCATTTCAAATAATATGAAAGCTCTGTAGCTTTAAAGGGATAGTAATACTTAAAAATTACTATCCCCCATCTTGTAGCCCTTCAAAAACTGAGTAAAATGAGCCCAGCAGCATCTCTCAAACCTTTATGGTTTGAGAGATATCCACTTTCAAAGTTCCCTCTGCACTGACGTCAGCATTCTAGCTGACAGAAGGGGAATCCAGTCCCGGGGCCGGTGAAGGCTTTGCAGCAGAGCCAAGATCATGGTAATAAAAAAGAAATCCTTAACTTATAAGGTCTTCTATATGTGCTTGCAAACCAAGCACACATAGAAGACCTTTTTAGTGAAGAATTCCTTTTTTATTACTGCGATCTCAGCACTGCTGCAAAGCCTCCGGCTGATCCCAGGAAAGGATTCCCCTGCTCTCAGCTAGAATGCTGAAATCAGGGGAAAGGCAAAAAGAGGGAACTTTGAAAGCGGATATCTCTCAAACCATAAAGGTTTGAGAGATGCTGCTGGACTCATTTTACTCAGTTTTTGAAGGGCTACAATATGGGGGATAGTAATATTTAAGTATTACTATCCCTTTAAGTTAGCATCTTATTACCCTGATAACATAGCAAGGTGAAATATTTATTTTTTAAGGTTGCTCTTGTTTTTTAAACACTGTATTGCTCAAGCCTAATCAATTCAAAAGGTCCATAAAAGAGTCCACAGTAACTTAAATTAAATAGTCCATTCAGGCATCCAGTGCGCTAATCCTGTACACAAGCAGTGTCAGCTTGTAAGGAGTTAATAACTGCAGAAAAAGAAAAGACAAGGAGAGCAAAATAGAGCCTTCTCTAAGTGAAGTATTAAAATATTTATTGTCACAAACCAAAGATAAAAACAAGCACTCCACTTCAGGGGATCTACTCAGAAGATGTATATGCAAAAATGTCCCAAAAATCATAAGCCAGCAGTTGTGGGGCTTGCTGCACCTTCTTCAGTGTTCTCACTCGGATCCAAGCCATCTCCACACAATGATCTCTTGAGGAAGTGGGCAAGCCCCATGAAACGTACGGCCTTATTGTCAGTGTGGGAGCTGGGGAAGCAGCACCAGAACGAGGCAGTTAGCTCACAGCTTGAAGTCACCGGAGTCCCTCTGATTTGACGTTATAGTGAGGAGACGGCTTGGATCTGAGTGTGAACGCCACAGAAGGTGCAGCACGGCAAGTACCACGACTGCTGGTTTATAATTCTTTGGGAAATTTTTGCATATACATCTTGTGAGTAAATCCCCTGAAGGGGAGTGCTTTTTTTTTTCCTTTGGTTTGTGACAATAAATATTTTAATACTACACAGAGAGGGCTCTGTTTTGCTCTCCTGTTCTTTTCTTTTTCTGCTCTTGTTTTTTGTTCTTTTTAAGGTCACAAAAAATATAACACCTCATACATAGTAACATAGTAATTTAGGTTGAAAAAAGACTTGCGTACATCTATTCCAGCCCTTTTCCTATTCCTGTTTGGATCATTGATCCAATAGAAGGTAAAAAAAAAAACCCTCAATACAGCAATTTCACATTCTGCCTTGAAAGAAGGGAAAAAAATATTTCTTGCTTCCAAATGGCAATCAGATTAGGGTGACCACATTTCCCTTCTGCCATTCCGGGACGTGGTCACCCTAGAACGTGCCCCTTCATGACTTACCTTGAGTCCCTGGTGGTCTAGCGGCGTGGAAAGTGCTCTGTGCCTCCTCCGGCACAGCGCTGAAGCTCCCGCGCGCTGTGCTCAGTAATGCAGAGCGCTGGGAGATGATGTCATCTCCCAGCGCTCTGTATTACTAGAGCGCTTGCCTCCAGGAGATCAGGTAAGCTGCATTGCCGCCCTGGATGTCAGCCTGCAAGCGGCGTCCATGATGTGACACACCGCTTGCAGGCTGACATCCAGGGCGGCTTGGCTTCATTCCGGGACACTTCATTGTCCCGGTTGAAGATGACCCGGGACGCGGGACATAGCCCTGAAATAAGGGACAGTCCCGGACGTTCCGGGACCCGTGGTCACCCTAAATCAGATTTCTCCTTGGATGAATCCCAAAACTAACATACATAGCCCTCTATGTTCTGTTCTTTTAAATAAGTATCCATGCCCTTTTTAAAGGCATCTAATGTATTCTATAGCACCACCTCCTCAGGCAGTGACTTCCATACCTTTATTATCCTTACAGTAAAGAAACCCTTCCGTGGTTGTAGATGAAATCTCCTTTCCTCAAGTCTAAGCAGGTGGCCCCTTGTCCTTTGTACTGTTTTACTGAACAGGTCTTTTGACAGCCCTTTGTATGGGCCCTGAACATATTTATATAGTGTTATCATATCCCCTCTAAGATGCCGTTTCACTAGTGTGTACAAGTTTAAAGGGATAGTAATACTTCATTATTACTATCCACCATGTTGTAGCCCTTAAAACCAAGCACATGTCTTATGCATGGGGTAATGATTCAAGTAAAGACACAACAACCAATTATGGGTTTAACTCAGGCCACAGCTTTATTTAACATTACATGATAACATTTACAAACCCAGACTTTAAGCCCTTGCCAATCTCTCCATTTTGATAGGCCCAACCTGCCTACCACCTTTTTGAGCCGCTGGCTCACCACAATTTTGAGCCGCTGGCTCACCCCAAAACTGTTCCACCATACCGCACCCCATTAGCTGGTCAATGAAGCTCAATGAGGCCGGTGTCCAAACCCACGACACAGTCCGGGTGTAAATTGCTCCTAGGCCGCTGGCCTACCAACTTCATGTAACCATAACCAACTTAAATACCTTCTCCACATTGGCAAGGGCCCAAAGCACCCCAAGCTGTGACTAAATAACTTAACAACCAAAGGCCCCAAGGCCCCCCCAGATCAAACCCCCACTAAACTATCAAATAAACAGGGAGGGAGGGAGGGACGCTGTTCAGATGTCAACTGAAAAGGAAGTGAACCCATAACCTTGCCCTAAATATATAACCTTACCCAACCTCTTCATACATCACTTCCTGACCCACCCACAGACTTTCCTTGTCATCCCCCAGCTCAGACATGCCTCCCCTTCTTATTTTTCACGGGGAGTTCTTGTCTTATGCATGGGGTAATGATTCAAGTAAAGACACAACAACCAATTATGGGTTTAACTCAGGCCACAGCTTTATTTAACATTACATGATAACATTTACAAACCCAGACTTTAAGCCCTTGCCAATCTCTCCATTTTGATAGGCCCAACCTACCTACCACCTTTTTGAGCCGCTGGCTCACCACAATTTTGAGCCGCTGGCTCACCCCAAAACTGTTCCACCATACCGCACCCCATTAGCTGGTCAATGAAGCTCAATGAGGCCGGTGTCCAAACCCGCGACACAGTCCGGGTGCAAATTGCTCCTAGGCCGCTGGCCTACCAACTTCATGTAACCATAACCAACTTAAATACCTTCTCCACATTGGCAAGGGCCCAAAGTGCCACAAGGGCCTGATGAGTTTACCTAGTCACTCAGGCCCTTCCCCCCCATAAAGCTGAGGCCTAATCCCAATTCCCCTACAGCCCGAGACCGAAGGAGTCTCCGCCAAACAATGAGAAAAACCCGACACCCCAAGCCGAGTACCGAACCGGACAACCAAACCCCAGAAGGCGGCCAACAACAACCCCCATCCCAGCCAAATACGCCAACCCCGAACAAGATGAAACCACCAAAATGGAACACCCAAGAGTACGGAACCACAGACCAGACCGGAAAGACTGAGACCGACGATACACCTAGGACCCAGAACACTCCGAAGAAAACCACCAAAATACCCCCAAGTAATTCCCCCCGAGTGACAAACCCAAAGAGAACCCTACAGAGAGAACCAGTAGAACTGCAGCACACCCCAAACCACTGCACAGAAACACCCGGCCACAAACAAAGTACCAACACCGCAAACAGCCGGACACAGTCCCGAAAACGACACCATACACCACACGGCCCAATCATGACCTTAAAAACTGGACTCCCCACGCCCCACCTGACTGATCATAAAACGAAAACCGTAAAACCCCCAATGCCCAACCTCACAAGCTCAGCACCCAAACAAACCCGCAGCCCACATAACTGCGAACGGACTGAAAGGACCCCCACAAATTCGACGGACAGCCACTATAGACTAGACAACCCCCCGAAAAAACCCGCCGAAACCAGAAACGGGATCAAACCCCCATATAAAAAAGAACGGAAACAAACCACCAACCAAGGCATCGACAGCAGAATAACTGGACAACCCCAGAGAGGGGAGGAACCCGAAAGAAAAACAGGGCCCGCAACAACGAAGGAACCGTAGTCATAGACCCCCCCTCAACGTGGGAAACCAAAGGAGTCCCACACCAACCATGAATCCACAAAAACAAGACCTATGATTACATCCGCTGATTTGGTTAATCCAGAGAGCTTGCGCAGAACGTGCCTTGAGTCCCACTGGGAGTAAGGCGCTATATAAATACTAGGCAGCATTACTTTTATCACAACCAAAACACCCCCGGAACCCAACAAACCTCCAAGAACTAGCATAACCAGTTGAAACCCCCCAGGCATGCGAAAACAAAGTCCACAGAAAGGAAAAACACTCCGCACTCGAAAGTCGAACACGCAGAAGAACCCGTCCAGCCACCAGCATGGAATTGAAACCGGAGCTACCAACAACCCGATACATGCCGCATAGAACTTGGACAACAACCAAGGGAAGGAACTGCTAGCCCTCCACCCCCACTTGGGAGGCCAAAGGCCAACCCCAGTCACCTCCCCACATCGAACGCTGAAGACAGCCCCCCCCCCCAGGATGCCAGTCCACCAAACACTACAGTCCGTCGAGCCGCACCGTTCCAGGCAGAAGAGACTACACCAGACGCACCGAGCTGAGCATGGATCCCACGCCGCCACCAACTGTGCCGAAGAGCAGATGACACGAAGATCGTCCTCTGAGACTCGAACACCGACGATCACCAACAGCCCAGCGGAGCAAGGCATACGCGGCACCGCCGACCCAGGGCACGTCCCCCACCACGCCTCTTCCGGAAAGCAAGACAGCCCAAGAATCACCCACAGACAGCATACTGAGCACTCGACCCACAGGAACGGAGACTCTGAAACGCTGAGAACACGACCCCAAACGCTGAGAAAATCCAGGACAGGAGGAGAAGAAGCCGCCAGTGAATCCACCGCCTGAAGAGCTCTATGCCACCGGAATGGAACACCACCCGTACCACCTGCGCCCAAACCACCCCACAACCCAAACTACACCCAAGGGTACAATCCAAGAAATAACCAAATAACGCCCCACTGGCCGAAGCCCAAACCGCAAAACACTGCCCGGACCAGCAGCCTGTCCAACCCAACCGTAAGAAATGCGACCTAGCCCCTCTTACCAAGGCACCACTGTGATAAATCCTATGTGATCCATAATGACATCCGCACACTACCTCAGCGACCCTCGCACCCGGAAACACCAATGTGCATACCAACCCAGCACCCAACACCCCAGAGTCCTCCAGTATGTACGACCGACGCAGACCACCCTAACCATGTCCACACCCCCAGAACCGCTCCCAAAACAGCCTCAATCCGTACGGACTACGAGAACATACATATCCCCCAACGGAGAGCAGATCCGACATCAGGCACACCCCAGCAGCACGAACCCACAGTAAAGATGAGTCTGCACAAATAGACAGCAACCCGAAGAGAAGCCTTCCAAGCTCACCCACCCGCCATACAACCACCGACAAAGCAGACACCACGCCCCACCGCAAACAACCCTCAGGGAAACTGAATGCAGCCCAACACCGAAACGCGCAACAAGACGTCGACCCCCACGGCACCCAGCACCCAACAAGGAACCCAAGCAAGCTACAACCAGGAATGCACAGGATTACACAAGTCCCCCCCCACCGTCCAAGAGAAAACGAACCACAGGGACCTCCAAATGAAAACTGAAGAAAAAATCCCGACACCCAGTCAACCAGACCACCCTAAGGAGCCCCCCAATGACCCCCAGGTGACCCACTTAAGTCAGGAAAAAGTATGGAGCAGCATGCAACAAGAAAACGCCACCATCCATCTCAGCCTGGATCGCACCGAACGCCTCAGCCACCCCAAAGACACCGCCAACGCCCTCACTCTTGACGTGCCGAGAAAACCCCCAGTGTCCCCGAGGAGCTAAAGAACCCCAACAGAAAACACCAGCCGCAGAGGACCCCTAAGTATACGAAAGAGACCACCACCCCTAAAGGAGTACCCCAAAGACAAGGCCAGAACCAAGATGCAGCGGCAAATGCCCCAGGGGCAGAATGCCAGAAGAGCCAACCCCGTATAAGACTCACAGGGCTAACAACACGAACCCACCAAGAATCCCCAACTCCCAAAGCACCCGGCAACGTAAAGCCCCCCAGCAGAACACACCCCCAGACCAACAATGGTAGAGTCCACCACACAGGCACAGAACCCGACAATGGGGGAATGCCCAGCAATGTAACCCAACACCCCGTGCCCAGAGCCATCGAAGCAGGCGCCTCCATACACAGCCCCCCTGAAGGCCGAAGACTGACCCCAGCCACTCCACACCGGCCTGCAATCGCCCCACCACCGCACGTCCCCCAGGACATGTAGCCCCGTACACCGCACCAGGCACAACAGCCCACGCCACACCTACGTCCTGAAGGCTCTCACCAGGACCTCCCCAATGGCCCGCCAAACAGGCCCCCACAAGTGACATAGATACCTCCTCACAGAGCCAGCGTCCGTACCAACCGCGACAGCAAGGCACCAGCCCCCGATGAAGGAACCGCCGGCACGACCTTAGCAGCATCCGCATCATGAACAGGCGACCGCCATCCCGAAGTCAGCAGCGGACACCACCGGAACCTGCAAAATATAAGAAACATACAACAATCCCCCCAAATAACCCCAAAACATGCAAGAGCAGCAGAAAACAAACAGGAACAACAGGTATACACAAAGCAGCAGAACAAACCGTTACAAACATCTGTATAGTTTTTTTTTTTTTTTTTTATTGGGTGTTCAGAATATGCAGATGAGCACCAGAACGCAAGCCCCCAAGAAGAAAACCCAGAACACACCACCCCCAGCCAAAACAGCAAAAACCCAACCAACCCCAACCCCACCGGAGAAGGACCTACTCCCACAGGAATGCACCCAACAAGAAAAGACCCCCACCGACCTACAGCCAACCCACCCCTATCATCCACAGCAAGGAAAAGAGGAAAGAGGACCGCGAGAAGCCAAGGAAAAAGGGGGGGGGAGGGGAGGGTAGCACGAGCCCCCATACCCACCAGCAAGGGCAGAAAACTGAACCGGGGAAGGGAGGAGGGGGGGGGGGGGGAGTCCGAAGCCCAGCTAGGGAGAGAAGGCAGAAAAGGAGAAGCAGGAGGAAAACGGGGGGGGGGGGCAACAGAGAACCCCACGACCCCGCAAGCAAGAGAAGCCAAGAAGAGAAAAACAGCAAGCAGAGAGAAGGGGAGCGGTGAGGGCAAGAAAGAGGGATTCCGCGTGCAGAGAGCACGGAAGAGCAGGACTAGAGGAGGGCGCACAAGGACAAGAGAAAACAGCCCAGGCGAAAGAAGGGAGCAGGAAGAAAGTAGAAAGGAAGGGGCACCCGGGACATCCACTAAGTAGCTCCGCGCAGAAGGCCAGGACCCTAAAGAGCAGCCCCATAGTCCCCTCCAAATCCACCAGCAAGGCGCCCGACCCCAAACCACCGTCACCTGGAAGCCAAACTGGAGAGAGAGAACGATCACGGGCACACCCAGCCAGCCAGCCACTGCACAGCCCCGTCCGCCTCCTGGTCCGCAGTCAGGAACCATAACTCCGTCCACCAAGCAGCCATCCGCGCCGGAGAGCACGCTGTCGTTCCGGCGGCCCCACCAAATTCACCGGGCCACGTCCCCGCCTCACCCAGCTCGGGTCCCGCCTCCGCAGCTGATACGCAGGAGGGCACAGCCATCCCAGAGGCCGAGCACGTGGGCTGCGTACCGGCCGAGCAGGAACCTCCACCGAACCACCACACAAATCCGCAGCAGGAGCGGCCAGAACACAGGAACCTCCCCCATCAGCAAGCAGCCCTCCGAGAAGCAGACACCAGCCCAAACAGGAACAGAAGTCAGGATCATCCACGCTGTTCAGATGTCAACTGAAAAGGAAGTGAACCCATAACCTTGCCCTAAATATATAACCTTACCCAACCTCTTCATACATCACTTCCTGACCCACCCACAGACTTTCCTTGTCATCCCCCAGCTCAGACATGCCTCCCCTTCTTATTTTTCACGGGGAGTTCTCGTAGAAGACCATTTTAGTGAAAGATTTATGTTTCTATAACACGATCTCAGGACTCCTGCAGAGCCGCCTCTTGCTCACTGACCTGATTTCACTGCTCTCAGCTAGAACGCTGACGTCAAGGGAAAAGCCAAAAAGAGGGAACTTAAAGGTTTGAGAGATGCCGCTTGTATTGTTGAATTCAGAATTTTACGGGCTAGCCTTTCTTCATAACTAAAACTTTCCATTCCCCTTACTAATTTTGTAGCCCTCCTCTGCACTTTCTATAGTTCCATAATGTCCTTTTTCAGATGGGGTGCCCAGAATTGAACAGCATATTCTAGGTCGGATCTTACCATGGACCTGTAAAGAGGCATAATAATATCTTCCTTCCTTGAGTCAATACCCCTTTTAAAACATGCCCATATCTAATTGGCCTTTGCAGCTGCCAGCTGGCACTGAACGCTACTGCTAAATCTATTGTCTACCATTACTCCCAAATCCTTTTCATTAGTAGATTTCCTCAGAAGAACACCATTTAAAGGGACAGTAACGTCAGAAAAAAAAAAGTATTAACTATATGGTATATACAATTAAAAGAGAGTACTTGCACTTATTCATATCTCTCAAACCTTTATGGTTTGAGAGATATAGGAAAATAAAGTTCTCTGGTTCCTCCCCTTTCTGCTTGATGAGTTGTAAAGCTGTCAGAAGCAGATTCTGGTCACTTGACCAGATGTGGCTCTTCAGCAGTGCAGATATAATGATACCTAAAGATAAATACTTAATTTTGGTTTGTAGTCCGTTCCAATTAAGTTTTTATTTCTAAATAGTGTGATTTCAGCTCTGCTGAAGAGCCTCTGTCTGGTCAAATGACTGGAATCTGTAGCTGTCAGCTAGATGGCAGACTTGAGTAAAACAGCCAGGAAAAGATAACTTTAGCAAATTATATCTCTCAAACCATGAAGGTTTGAGAGATAAGACTTACATTGATGTTAATCTTTTTTTAATGTCTACAATATTAAATCAACTTAAAATTAACCATTACTATCCCTTTAAACTATATGTTGCATTTTTATTATTATAACCAAAATGCATAACTTTACACTTTACACTCCAGTTCAGACTTTATTGCCTTACTTGCATTCTTCATGTAAAAATATCTTTAACCTCTTAAGGACTGGTGACATGCCAAGACAGTCACCAGTTTTTATACCCTTAAGGACTGGTGGCTGTCATAGCACGTTACATATCTTTTACTTATCTCATTCCTGTGGGAGCATTGAAGTAAAAGCGGGGTCTGAAATTGACTGCTCCAAGAACAGAGAGGTCTCTCTCAGACCCCTGCTTGGCACATCGGTACACACAACAGGTCACGTGTGCCGGCACGTCAGCAAGGATCAAAGCAGTCCTTAAAGGGATAGTATTACTTAAAAATTCCTATCCCTCATATTGTAGTTCTTAATAAACTGAGTTAAATGACACCAGCGGCATCTCTCAAACCTTTATGGTTTAAGAGATAGCCACTTTCAAAGTTTCCTCTCCCCTGCTGTCAGCGTTCTGCTGCCAGCAAGAGAATCCGGTCTATGAATCAAGCGGAGGCTCTTCAGCAGAGCCGATATCTTGTTATGGTAGGAAAAATGATTAATTGAAACAGTCTTCTACGTGTGCTTGGTTACTAAGCACACTTAGAAGACTGTTTCAATTAATCATTTTTCCTACCATAACAAGATATCGGCTCTGCTGAAGAGCCTCCGCTTGATTCATAGACCGGATTCTCTTGCTGGCAGCAGAACGCTGACAGCAGGGGAGAGGAAACTTTGAAAGCGGCTATCTCTTACACCATAAAGGTTTGAGAGATGCCGCTGGTGTCATTTAACTCAGTTTATTAAGGACTACAATATGAGGGATAGGAATTTTTAAGTAATACTATCCCTTTAAGGGATGTAACTTCCATAGACCATTGGTCCTTAAGTGGTTAACGCAAATCCACTGGTGATGGTTCTGGCACATCACCGGTCCTTAAGGTGTTAATTTTCTAATCCCCAAGAAAGATGTTTATCAGTTTACTACGGATACCCATCAGACACTCAAAGGGTTAAAAATAGAAAATGGGGCTGATGTACTAAGAAGTACATGTAATATAGTGTCAATTGATACAAATGGTGCTTTTAACCCTTTGAATGATAAAAAGGTCACAAACGCATTGCAATAAATTTGAGATCTTTCTAGCATTTAAGGGAGTAAAATCCAATTAAAATAAATGGAAATGTGGGTATTGTATTTGTCCCTTGTGGTGTAGCTGGTTTCCTGTAAAATTGTTCCAGTTCGGCTTTGTACATCAGCTACAATACTTCACTCATTTCCCCTGTGTTCTTGTGCCTCAGGCATGAAGACTGTATTGCAAGTTCTATGAGGCAAGTGATTGGCTTCCCTTGGAAGAAAGAAAAGGATATATACTGCTGTTCACACAGTGTCAGCACAATGTAAAAGAAACTCTACACACATATATAGATGTGTCTTCTGGACTGAATCATCATATGACTACCATTCAAACAAAAGGCGAGATTATATCAGGTTGGTTTCATAAAAAGACCTGGAGGGAGATTCACTAAGCTGTGTAAAGAGGTGTAAAGTGGAGATAACTTCTTCACTTTATCACTTTTCCAGTTTCTATGTTATGCTATGGAACCTATGCACTAAGATCTCCAAAACGTAACTCTTTGAATGTCAGAAAGGTATATTGCTTTGCAATGAGTTGCATACCCCACTGGCACTCAAAAAGTTAAGAAATGTTAGTGAATTGGCTCCATACAATAACATAGGAATTGGAGAAGTGGTAAACTGGAGAAGTCATCTCCACTTTATCACCGCTTAGTGAATCTCCCTCTGAAGCAATTCAGGAGCAAACCAACTGTCCAATAGAAGACAATAACAAAAATAGTGAATTTAAAGTGGGATTTTACCCCTTTGTAATGTGTTGGGTTACATCTCTGGCACTCAAAGGGTTAATGCCTAGAATGATAGCAAGGTCTCCAAAGCCTCTTTAAATAAGCTGGGATCTAGGGAATTTTTATTTGTTCCCTATAATACGATTGGTTTGTTCCAGAATCAATGTAATTATGGTTATTAAATTATATTTTATGTATTTATTACAGCAGAGTTGATATTGGCTACACATAAGCCAAGATTTCCTTTCTGTATGCAACAGTGTACAGATATTTGCAAGAAACAAAAATTAAATAAAATGGATTGTATCTTGTGCACACTCAACCCTTATAAAATATATTAAATTAAAGAACTTTATCGGTGAAAGGATGGTGCCCACAGGGTAATACATTTTTTTTTCTTTTTCTTACAAATAAAGCATATACCCTGAGACCCATGAAAATATATGTTTTTAAAACAAAGGTATGGGTGTGGAATTTGACTTGGATTTTATAGTTTATATTAAACGCTAAGTTTTAATGTGTAATTTTTTCTTTAATATCACCTATTTTCCAATAAGACTGTTAGAATCACGAAAGTTGGTGTACGTAATAGGACTGGGTTCCTTCATGAACTCTATGTAAGATATCTTTTTAAATTAAGTATAGGTCCCATCTCTCCTATATAATATATGCCTTTGTGAACTTTATGTAAGATATCTTTTTAAATTAAGTATAGGTCCCATCTCTCCTATATAATATGATCCTTTGTGTGTGAACTGAAATTGTGAAGAGTAGCTTAAGTGCCCAATGATACAGGGTTTTCTTTTTTCTTTTAGAAACAAAAATTAACATGCTGTATTATAGAATATGTTTTTGCTTATCAGTTTCAATAAATTTGTGCTTTTTTTAACATTATCATTTTTATATGTATTTTTGCTTATTTCATTGTGCATTTAACTTGGAAAAGTGGCTCTACTGTTCTTTCAATAGCCTTTGCAAGTTGATCCCTGTAGTCAGGGCCAGATTTACATCCTAGGTACCCTTAGGCAAGGCACACTAAGTACCCTTAGCTCCACCCAAGACCCCACCCCCATCCATTATTTCCTGGTATGGAAAATATCCTTGGCCTATAACAAGCACTGACAAAACAAACAAACAAACAAACAAAAAACGCTTTCAGTGCCAGAGGGGTACGCAATGCATTGTTTTGCAATGTGTCGCTTACTCCTCTGGTACTGATAGAGTTAACTCCAGGGCTGCTAGAGAGATATCCACTTTGCAAAAGCATCCAATGGGCTAGCTAATAACCTGTAAAGCTATATATATAAACTGATGCATGGACACTGAGAATTGCCTACTCTGCCTAATGAGAAATCTGGTACTGCCTGTAGTGTTTTTCACTCTACCTTTTGTTGTATATGTATTTATTTCAGAGCTGTTAAATTAGATATTACATCAAATTCCAGGCTACGTGAATAATCAGTGGATGCCCTTTCTGAAATAATAATATTTTTCAGTGGTTGACTTACTGTTTTAATTTAATTTGAAGTATTGAAATGTTTAAGTACTGGGTGACCTACAGTTATTTAACTAGAATGTGTAATTTCCTTTTATTCCCCACTTTCACCAGACAGTTGTAATGTAATTTTAGATTTAGTTTTTATTAGCGAATATTTCATTACTCTCAAATCCAATTTTCATTTTTATGAGACATTTAGCGTAAAACTGATTTTGCTAATTGGAGAGAAATTTATGAACGCGCATATCAATTTGTCTGTGTATATTTTAACATATATTTTTTTCGTACAAGGTTATTGTAGCTGCGCTCTTCAGCACGTATCACAAAAGCTACATAAGGTAGAAAATGCTGAATCAGCAGCTGTGAAGCACAGACAGCTGATTCAATTGGCATTAAATGACTCAGAAGAAGAGAGTCAACATCTGGATGAGAAAAGAGGCTTAAACTTGAAAGCTTGTACAAGTCCTTGGGAAATATACCAATAAGTACCAATGACACAGTGATTCTCTTTCAGCAGCAAACATTAACCCTTTGAGTGCCAGAAAGACATCCTACATATTGCAATACAATACACTGCATACTTATTTGGCACTTGACGAGTTAAAATAACTTAGAGACTATTACATTGCAACTTCATATCAGACTTTATTTCAGAAAACCTTGCAGGCTATTAAAGAGCATCCTATATAGAGCACGTCTCACTGTCATCACCTGGATTCTGGTGTACTCTACTTCCCACAGACAAATCTCTGCAATATGCATGTTCATCATGTCAAGAGTGCACTACACACACCGAGACTGGTGTATATGATAATCTGGAAACCAAGTGCAGTAAGGTCAATAGTTTTTTAGATTTATTAAAACCTTTGACTTGATACATATGCTCATGTGACTGAGGGTTGTACTAACTAGTGAATATACCATGAGACAACTCCTTTTTCTAACTATTTTGCATATGATTTTGATCCCTAAATGCATCTCATCATCCTATATAATAATTTGCTAGAATGTTTGTCAAAAGCCATCATGCGCAGTAGAGACTGCCCGAACGCACAGAATGATGGGAGCATTCTGTACTTTCAGGCAGCCTCTGAAGTGCAGAGGTGTAATATCACAGTGGCCTGAAAATTTACAGTGGCGCTGCTGCTACACCATCCTATGGGGATTTATGGACTACGGACCAGAGCTGTCCATAGGATGGTGTAGCAACAGCACCACTGTAAATTTTCAGGCCACTGTGATATTACACCTAAAAATTTCAAGTTTGAGCTGTTATAATTTTTTAATAAAATATCTCTCTGCAGTTGGAGTACCCTTATTTTATTCAGGGACATAAACCCTACAACATATATTTTTTTACATTTTAAGTATTACTATCCCTTTAAAGATCAGAGGATGTGGCCCTCACTGCTTCACAATGTGTTGACACCCTCTGGTTTTCAAGGTGTTAAAAGGTACACTAACACCTAGCAAAATGTGATTATAGACATGTAACCACATAAAAGCTGGGTCCTTGAGATATTTTCGGCATTTTTGTTATTGGTTTGTTATGTCTGATTCCTGCAGACAACTTACTGTTTTATTATATACTAGCAATGTGGGACAGCGTTGCCCGTCATGTTATGCAGGGAATGTTTTTTTTGTTTTTTTTTAATGAATGTTATGATAGTGAAATATGGCGTAGGGTGTAAGTGTCAGAAAAGTACACACAGCGATACACAGACACATGTGCAAACACACACATATACAGGGGGACACACAGTGATAGACAGAGATGCATGCAACACACATACATACACACATGCACTGACATACACAAACAGTGACACACAGATGCAAAGCAGAACATACATACATACAGTGTGAGCAGTGTAAGTAAGATACGTCCCAACATTTCAAATGGCCAAAAAAGGACACTTGTGTTTTAGGTGGTGTTACTGGGGGCATGGCTGGTGGTGTATTTTAGAGAATTTTTAACTCTTTGAGTGCCAGGGGTTAAGCAATGCATTGCATCCCCTCTGTCACTGAAATGGTTAAGTTACTCTTTCTGTAAGTGAATGATTTAGAAGAAGGTGAAAGTATTTTTTACACAGACTAATTTAACTAATATATACAGAAGTTTATACCCACATTACTGTGGGTTTTATTGATGTGGAGCAATCTGATACACTGTTATATACACCCCACAGTGTGATGTCCTAAATAGAAAAGCAGAGGGATTTGGGTCTCAGACAGGGATTGTCCCTCCTATACTGTACAGTGCCAGTCCTTATACACAGACACATGCAGACTGTATACTATACAGTGCCAGACCATATATACATAGTTTGTCATACATGCTATACAGTGAGCTATGTACAGCATGGAGACAATTGCAGGAGCTAGCACCTCTACTTACAGACAGACTAACAATCTGCTCTCTTTCTCTCTTTGTGCAATATATAAATACAGTTCCAACCATGTCTCTGCCACTTACCAGCTCAGCTGAAGCCCTGCTCTGCACTGCCTGATCATGTCTCTGCCATTGTTCCACTTTCCCAGCTACCCTGTGCTAGCAAGTCAGCTCCCCAGCATCCTGCCTGCTGATTGGTTAGAAATCGTCTCACTTGTAGTAATTGGCAGGGCTGTGCAGGGTCACAGACAGGGAATGAAGAAGTTGCATATGAGTGGTTTATTGTAGCTAGCCCATAACCTTGTATCTATGTGCTGGGAACCCTGATGCATAATACAGTTTTGGACCATGGCCTTCCAGCTGTAGCTTGAACATAGTTCCCATCATCCTCAGCTGCTCAGCGTGCATGTGTGTCTCTGTATGAGGGTGTGTATATGTGTGTATGTGTCTGTGTGGTGGGCATGTGTGTCTGTGGTGTAGGAGTGAGTGACAGCCATTTTTTTTAGCCTTAGATAGTGGTGTGCGGGCCAAATATCACACCCCCATTGAATTACCAAATGGGAGCAGTAACTCCTCCTTTCTGCCACCCCTGGATGTGTTTTGCCAGGCACAAAGCATTCTTTGATATATAGATAGATAGATAGATAGATAGATAGATAGATAGATAGATACAGTATATTGTTTTACATTAAAGCTTTTCAGTGATATCTCCCTTAACCCGTTGAGTGCTAGTTGCGTACCCCTCTGGCACTCAGAGGGTTAAAGTACATTTTGCATAATGACAAGGTATGAAATCATAACTATCAAAAGTAAAGATATGTACTATAGTACACGTAGTACATATATGTACTATGTGTACTATAGTACTAGTAAGATTCGTACTATCAACAGTAAAGTTGATAACTAAAAATCATCCAGCATTCCTTTAGTAAACAAATATGTATGGTTTATATACATGTATGGCCTACAGCTATCCAACAATTACAAACGTGCTAAAATGTATTCACAGCTTTATCAATTCAAATTGCACATTCCATTGGTTACAAGGTCAAACTATCCTATAACCTCTTAAACCTCTGAGTGCCAGAGAGGTATTCAATACATTGCAATGCATTGAATATTTCTCTGGCAATCAAAGGGTTGATATCCATATGAAAGGAATATGTGCAGCACATCCTTCTGGTCCTTAAAAGTTAATATAGTAAAGCAGTTACCAAGGCAATTATGACTATTTTGCAATTATTATAGTTTCACTTTTGTTATACAATCCAAACCCACTGCAGATTTTTAATATATCTTATTTTCTTTCATAAAACAGAGGTATACTGTTTCAGAGCTGACACAATTGTAGAATACCCAACAGGAGTCAGCATTACCAGAGATAATATGTGTCTGCTTATGTAGTAGACAAGATAGTTCTAATAATAAGGCTAATGAATTTAGATAACATCAGTCTAAAAGGCCTTAAGGGGAGAAGACAAGCTAGGTATATAGGTACTTGGTAATTGCTGACAGTCATCATTACATTACAAATGCACAATCCAATAAAATAATAAAATTGATACTGCCAAACTGCTGAGGCAATTACTTGCAGTGTAATGGATATCAGTATATAAAAGCCTAAATCTTAATACTGACAGATTACTTTTAGAAATAGTTTATGATTTAACCCCTTGCATGTCAGAGATCTCTCCAGTGTAATTCTGTTCCCCTCAGTTAATAAAAAAATGTAATCTGTTTTTTCATATTCTTCCATACGGTTATCCATAGTAAAATCATAAATATCAGATAGCCTGACCAGTCACTACTATCAATAGGTGCAGGTTGCCTAGCATGATATAGTAAATGGCCCTGATATCCCATTAGGCAGATTAAGCACTGCCTAAAGCCTCAAATTTTGAGGGGTACCTCAGCACTGCTGCCCACCACCCAGATTCTGAGTGGTAGGTGTGGACAGAGCAATCCTAACTGGGTTTTGGTGTTTATTTTTTTAGTAAGTTTACATACCCCTTTACTAACCATTATAACCCCTTAGCTGCTAGAGAGGTCTTAAACACATTGTGAAGTAGCCAAAGGGTTAAGCGTTTTTTGTGCTTCTTTATTATAGGCTAATAGGCTATTATGTGCCAGGAAATAGTGGGTGGGGCGGGGGTCAAAGTTATATGTGTAAGTGTAAGGCTTGAGAAGGGCCTTGGAAGCCAATGACCAGGTGTGCAGGAAATGCAAATCCAGCTCAGTATGCCATGTAGAGATCTTTTTTTACTACCTAAGCTTCAAGCCCAAGGGGCATAAAATACACAGTCTCACAAGTGATTATTTGATTATTGAATAAATGAAAATCTTACGTCATCATTATATATTTGTTTTGTATGTAGTATGCTCCAATTAACTTAAAGGGATAGTAATACTTCATTTTTACTATCCCCCATGTTGTAGTCCTTAAAATTCTGAATTCAACAATATCAGCGGCATCTCTCAAACCTTTATGGTTTGAGAGATATCTGCTTTCAAAGTTCCCTCTCGTTCTCTCTCCCCCCTGACATCAGCATTCTATCTGACAGCAGGGGAATCCGGTCCTGGGAACAGCGGCGGCCCTGCAGCAGTGCTGAGATCTTGTTATAGAAACAGAAATCCTTCACTGAAATGGTGTTCTATGTGTGCTTGCAAACCAAGAACACATAGAAGACCATTTTAGTGAAGGATTTCTGTTTCTATAACGAGATCTCAGGATTCCTGCAGAGCCGTCGCTTGCTCACTGACCGGATTCCCCCGTGTTGTTTACTGGGGTTAACACAGCAGGACTGCTGATAAGACAGGGACCAAGAGAAAATCCACACTCTTCTTGCAGAGAGTCGTAAATACCCTGTGAAAGGCAGAGTGTGTGGGGGGGGGGGGGGAGAGAAGAAAAATACAGGAGATGGTATGGGACGGGAGAGAGTTAAAAAAAGATTGCACATATTAAGAATGCTACAATGCTAGCAATATATAATAAAAACTTTTGAAGCCAGAATGATTATATTTCTTAACAGTAAGAATAGAGGACTAAATGTTGATTTGGGTTTCCTATCCCACTATCAAAGTTTCACATGACCCCTCTATCATTATCTTACTCTTCATATATATCCACATGTTAACATACATTCTAATGACAGGTTTCATATTATTATTAACATATTAAGTACACGTACTGACATATGCTTTCCCATACTCTTATACATGCAGGCGTATGTATATGTGGGTGGACTATTCTATATGTATATATGGGTTTATGTGCATGCATGCACATGTAGGTATGCATGCATGTGTGTGTATGTGTTTATGTATGTATACATATATGTATATGTACTAGTACATAGATATAGGTACTTGTGTATAGATACATGTTTTAGTATGCGCTCCTACATATTGTATGTACGTATTTAGGTATATGCATTTATGTATATGTATGTGTCCATATGTATGTGTATATGCTATATACATGTATATTTGTGTGTGAGTATATAGATATATTGTATGGGTATGTGTATGTGTGTATATGCATGTATATGTGTGTCTGTATATGTATGTATGTGTGTGTGTATGTATATGTGTATGTATGGTGTGCATGTACACATGTATAAATATGTGTATATGCATGTATGTGTATGTGTGTGTATGTGTGTGTGTATGTATGTATATGCATGTGTGTGTGTATATATATATGTGTTTATGTATGTGTATGTATGTATGTATGTGTATGTGCATATGTATGTGTATATATCTACCTACATGGGCACAAGTTGTATATAGGCCTGCATGCCCATACTGGATTGTTGGCATTGTAGCATTCTTAATACGTGCAATCTTTTTTTAACTCTCTCACCTCCCATTCCATCTCCTGTATTTTTCTTCTCTTTCTCCCCCCCCCCCCCACATTCTGCCTTGCACGGGATATTTTCTCTTGGTCCCTGTCTTATCAGCAGTCCCGCTGTGTTAATCCCAGCAAACAACATAGTAACATAGTAACATAGTAGATAAGGCTGAAAAAAGACATGCGTCCATCAAGTCCAGCCCATGCCAATAACACCCCTGTTGATCCAGAGGAAGGCAACAAAAAAGCCCTCTGGAGCAATTTCCAATGTAGGTGTGTGTGTGAGTGTGTCAAATAGTTCCCCGGCTCAATATCCTATTTGCTTTGAAGCCATCTGTCATAACTGTCAATATTGTTCTGTGCTAGATAGGCATCCATTGCTTTTTTGAATGCAGTTACATTATCTGCAAGCACAGCATCCCGAGGCAAAGAATTCCATAGCCTTACCGCCCTTACTGTAAAGAATCCCTGCCTGTGTTTTAGTCGAAAGCGCCTTTCCTCAAGTCTTAATGGATGACCTCTTGTTCTTAGCTCAGCTCTTTGCATAAATAATTCATTGGATAGTTCTTTGTATTGGCCTTGAATGTATTTGTAAATGGTAATCATATCACCCCTTAGACGTCTCTTTTCTAATGTAAACAAACCCAGTTTGGCTAGTCTCTCTTTGTAACTCAGATCCTCCAATCCCTTTATCAGTTTTGTTGCACGTCTCTGCACCTTTTCCAGTTCAGTAATGTCTTTTTTTAGAACAGGCGCCCAAAATTGTACTCCATATTCTAGATGAGGCCTAACCAAGGATTTATACAGAGGTAGGATAATATTAGCATCCCTTGCTTCTACACCTCTTTTTATGCAGGCTAGTACTCTATTTGCTCTTGCAGCAGCTGAGTGACTCTGCACACTGCTGTGAAGACTATTGTCTATCAGTACACCTAAATCTTTCTCTAATGAGGATTTCCCAAGTTGTTTCCCATTTAGAGTATATGTAGCAAGTTTGTTTCTACAACCCAAATGCATAACCTTACATTTATCTACATTAAATGACATCTGCCACTTTTCTGCCCATTCACTTAGTTTATCTAAATCCTTCTGTAGGGAAAAAACATCGAGCTCTGTATGTATTTCCTTACATAGCTTAGTGTCATCAGCAAAGATTGAGATGCTACTTTCAATTCCCACAGCTTTGAATTCAATGTATTAACTGTATTAACTGTGAATTCTGTGTCCTTGTGCTCAGAAATGCTTTAGACTTGAGAAAGGTAGTTTATCCTGAAAGCTTGTCAATCCATAATTCTGTTAGTCCAATAAAAAAGGTATTACAAGATATTAATTTTGTTTGTTATTTTACATCTACATCCCTGGACTAATACGGCTACAATCTTAACTCTATGCCAATATATTGAGTTTAAGGGAAGTACAATGTGTATGGCTCAGGAGCAAGCAGGGGAAACCCTGGTGTACAATAGCTGGTATATTGATGGTATTTTAATCCTATTGGGAGGTGGACGTGAAGAGCGTATGACCTTGATCGAACATTTTAATGCAGACTAAATGGGACTGCAGTTCACATGCAATAATAAATCAAATTGTTTTGAATTTCTAGATTTGAAATAAGGAGCATCAGAAGATGCTAATGTCGATAGTACCATCTAAAAAAGGAAGTTAGTTGCAACCTTTTGGACAATTTCACCATTTAAGGTGAAATTGCAGTAAGGTGTTTGATTATTTGGAGAAAATAGTAAAAGGACAATTTTTGAATAAGTGATATAATCCCTTGCTTATAGAAACAGCAGCAAAAAGCAAGAACCCTATATAGAGAATCCCAGATAAAGCCAAAAAAGAAAGAAGTGTATGATAGACAATGCAAAAAATGTTGTCTCTTATTAGTGTCTTATCCACTAGTTCTTAAAGAAATTGTGGAAAATCAATGGAAGGTTAGAACAAATACTTTCTTGACACATGACTTGGTTAACAAGCTGAGAATTATTTACAGAAAAGCAAAGAGTATCAAAACATATTGTGTCTAGCGATCCTAAAAACCTTGTAGGCAAAGTCAAATTAGGAGTGTATGGTCTACCTCAGGCCATAGGTAATTTTAGATTCAACCATTCCTACTGAGGAAATTTTGATAATATGATAAATTGTTTCTAAACTTTCTTTAATCACATTATGAAGAAAGAGTTCAAGATTAAACATCTTATAACCTGTGAAACCTCTTTTGTTACTTATCGTTACCTGTGGCATTCAATATATAGACATGATAATAAAATGTATATATGAATGAGCAGGTGAAGATCGATTTAAGATGTATCAAAGGCAAGAAAGCTATATGTCTAGGCACTTCTCCAAATGTTCCCACTTAGGCTTAATGGGATTTAAATCATGGGTACTGAAAGTATTCCATAGCACACACTGTACCTTATAGATATAAAAAATATATGTAGAAAAAAATATTTCTGGATACAAATATTAGGCACTGACAACTGGGGGATATTCACTAAGCGGTGCTAAAGAAGTGATAAAGTGGAGATTAATTCTCCAATTCCTATGTTATTCTATCGAGCCTATTCACTAACATTTCTTCAACTTTGGAGTTCTTAGTGAATAGGCTCCATAGAATAACATAGGAACTAGAGAAATGATAAACTGGAGAAGTTATCTCCACTCTATCACCACTTACTGAATCTCCCCAAAGGTGGTCTAAGTAATATTACTTTTTTTGTCTATTGTAGATACAGATTTACTATCTGACAAAAATGGCTGATTGTGCTAGTCTAATAACGTCTTTACATTTAGTTAAATTATGCAAGTTTTATATGAGAATGAGAAATTCATTAAACACATATCTGAAGGATTTACGCCATTGTTTTTAATTGTTTTATGTAAACACATTGTTTTTAAAAGTATTAATTAAAACAATTGATTAAAAGTCTTAATTCTTTTAAATGTTTTAATTGGAGCCCAAAGGGATTATATATCCTCCTTTCATTACAATGGATGGGTCATCATAATTTATAGTGACCTTGTTTGCATTTTTATGCATTATATATGATCTCTATAAGTATTTAAACCCTTAAGGGCTACATGACGTACTATGACCATCATGGTCCTTAAATACTTAAGGACCGATGACAGTCATAGTACGTCACCTACTTTTTACTTACAGCGCTCCACTGGGAGCTCTGTAAGTAGAAATGAGGCCTAAAATTGACCGTTCCAAGACAGGAGAGATCTCTTTCAGGCCCCAAAGCGGTGCGCCGATACACACAACAGGTCACGTGTACCGGCACGTCGGCAAGGATCAAAGCAGTCCTTATGGGACGGAAACGTCCCAGGACCACTGGTCCTTAAGGGGTTAAAGACTATAGTCTGCAGTTTTGATTTTATTTTCCTGTTGCTAGTCTAACTTTTTAAGACATCCAGCTAGCATTTAATATTAGTTGGATCAACATTTGATGAAGCTGCTAACATCAGTGGAAGATAACCAAATACGGAGAGTATTTCTGTTTCTCAGCAATGACAGACACATGTGTGCAAGTCTATATGTAGCAATCCTGATCTCTGAGTCCTTTGGAATCGTGGTAGTGTATCCAGGACCCTTAAGAAGCTGGCTTGGAGCTCATCCAAAGAACAACATCCAAATTCTATGCCCAGAATCTTCTTGCACATCCCCATTAATCCTAGGGTACTAACTAACCCAACCACCACCCTGCACCCTATGAAGCATTACCAAGAACATGGAGTAGTAAAGGAGACTCCTGTTTAAGAACCAGACTTCAGACATATAGAACCCCTCCCCATTTTATTGTTTTATGTTGTTACTGTCAATACATGTATAAAATTAGGGACAACCACATATTTTTTAACTGAAGCAACACTGTCAGTTTTCCTGACACCATCATTTTTAAACACCTCAAGATTTTAGACTTTCTTTACTTTTAGTAATCCCTGGGAAATTATACATTATTTTTTAATTAATACATTGTAATATTTATTTTTATACAAATCCCTAAATGCATATCCATTATCTATTAAGGACCAGGGATATGTGCACATGTGTGTTTTAACATCCTATATAAACAGTTATTACAGCTTGTAAATTATTATAAAACATGTAATTTAAGATTTGAATGAAAAAAGACTGTTCAGGGTAAAGGCTTCTGTTATTAACAAAGGCAAACAGTTATATTCTAAAGTTCAATCTCTCAGGAGAGTTGCAAAGGGTTATTCATAGAATTATTATTAATAGTAGTGCTGAGAAGGAATCCAAGCAAAATAACCTAGATCTGCCTCAAACTATTACTAGAAGTATATCTGAATATATACTGTAAGCAAAACGGTCTCACTGTATACAATGCAATCTATTTATTTTGATTTGAAGCAACAGTCAATATTAAACTCAAATTAAACTGTACAGCTGTCACAGTATTTGTGTCATTGATCTATTTCCATATTGTTCAATGGCATATTAGACTTAGAAACATAAGCATCCTTATAAACTTTAAGGTTTTAAAGGCTTAGTAATGCTCATATTTAACTTGATTCAATATTGTAGATGTTTAAAAAATAAAGTATATGGAGAAAGTCCCATCTCTCAAACCTTTATGGATTGAGAGATATTCGCCGCTAAAGTCCCCCTCTCTCATGTCAGCTGTAAAGCTGACAGAAGGAGATCCGAGTCAGCCGACTCGAGAAGGCTCTTCAGTAGAGCCGAAATAGCGATAATTAAAAAGAACTACTAAACAAGGCACACTTTGTAGACCATTCCAATGAAGTAATTATTTTTAAATTTTGCTATTTCAGCTCTGCTACAGAGGCGCCAGCTGGTCCCAGGACAAGGATCTCCTGCTGCCAGTAGAGCGTTGACGTCAGGAGAAGGGAAGGGAGGAGGGAACTTTAGCAGTGAATATCTCTCAAACCATACATTTTTGAGAGATGGGACTTTCTCCATATACTTTATTTTTTTTAAAGCAGAACTACCACCCATAAATAAATCTGGCCCAAATAAATACCCATCTGGTGACTAGCTGCTCAGTAGCGCTAGTTACCAGAAATATTACCTGGTGTTTGAGATTTGTACTCTGTTCCTGGACTGACAGGCAGGAAACAGAGCAGACATCTTCCCCTAGTGACATCTGTGTGCCTGCGCTGTCAATCCCATCCTGCACTAGGAGGTATTGCTAGGAGCTGTTCGGCTCCAAGAGGGACTGACAGCACAGGTGTGCAGATGTCACTATAGGAAGATGTCTGTGCTGTTTCCTGCCTGTCAGTCCAGGAACAGTGTACATTTCTCAAACACCAGGTAATATTTCTGGTGACTAGCGCTATTGAGCAGCTAGTCACCAGATGGGTTTTTATTTGGGACAAATTTATTCAGGGGTGGTAGTGCTGCTTTAACATCTACAATATTGAATCAAGTTAAATATGGGCATTACTAACCTTTTAAAGAAGGTCATATACATAACATTTTGCCAAAAAAGTGTTTATTAAATAATGGTAGTATTAACCCTTTTGTACACTGCACAGCCCTCTTGCACTCAAAGAGTAAGGAGAAAAGCTTTTTCAGCAGTTTCAGTTGGATAATCAGGGTTGTTTCTTTCCCATGAGGCAGTGTTACTGATATACCCAAGAATATAATGCACAATAATGGGAAATAACCTATAAAGACTCAGGAAGCACATTTCGGACCTTATCCCCTTAAGAAATGAGAAATAAACCCAGAGTACACCAAACATACTATAGGAGACAAATAAAGCTTCCTGGTGATTTAAATGTGACTTTTAACCACTTGAATGCTAAACAGGCCTCTTGCATTAAAGAACTTAAATCCCAACTTTAGATGTTGCCTAGTTATATACGTTTATGAACAAAGGTTTGGTTTAGATGTTATTAAATATTTCTTAGATAATGATCAAAAAATGGTAGAAGAGCAAAATTAATGTATATTAACATGTACTCAGTTTGCTCTAATTCACAATTTTTTTAAATTTCGGGACACATTTTATTTGCAGATTAGGGGTACTGCCATGGATGCCAGGTTTTCCCCCTCCTATGCCAACCTTTTTATGGGACATTGGGAAATGCTCAATGGTCTTTAAGTGGAATGGGGGGCAACCTGGTGCTTTATGGAAGATACATAGGTTACATTATTATTTGGTAAGGGACACAGGATTCACTTACCTCTTTTACTGATAAACGTAATCACAATGATAGGGGTATTAATTTAACATATACTATTAGTGCACAAGAAATTCAGTTTTTGGATCTCACTATTCAAGTGACAGAATATGTAAATATTGTTAGTTCTATCTATAAAAAAGAGGTTTCCTGTAACCCTTATATACAAGACAACAGTTGCCATCTACCAAGATGGTTGAACAATGTGCATTATGGCCAGTACCATTGTTTAAGAAGATATTGTAGCCAACAGGGGGACTTTATGAGGAAGGGAGCTGCACTGCAGAAAGATTTTGATGTAGAGAGGGTATGATGATAAAATTGTAGAACAAGTCTTTAAGAGATCACAAAAGTTAAATAGAGAGGATATATTGAACACTACAGATACAAAAATGATAAGAAGAAAAAAAATACAGTCCCTTTCTTTACGAAGTACAATGTGTTCGCAAAGGAAATAAAAAATATAATTAAAAAAACACTGGACTATACTTCAACAGGATATTCTACTGAAAGGCAGTATAGGACAAAAGCCATAGGTCATATACAGAAAATGTAAAATTTGAGGGGATATATTTCAAAAAGTAGACCTAAGAAAATAAAATACATAAAAGAAAATAATAAACAATGTAGTTTTTTGCCACATGTTTTTGGAAATTTTAGGTGTGGTAAGAAGAGGTGCCACAGTTGTATAAATATGGATCATACGGCAATGTTTTTTGGGGACAATATGGGCCCTGGAAAAATATTTCAGATACACCAATTTATAAACTGCGACACCAAATATGTCATTTACCTAATTTCCTGGAAATTACCTGGAAAAGGATATGTGGGGAGGACTAGTCAGAACCTGAGAATAAGAATAGGTGAACACAGGAGAAGTATAGCTAAAGGACAGATAGAACACAGTGTTTCTAGACATTTAAGTCAGTGCTCAATAGGTAGAAACAGCAGACTTTGTGGCTTTTATTAACCATGGGGCCTTCTCCTTCTCTCCACCCTCTTTTGTTTGAATCTATATATTAGTTGGAAAGGAGGTCTATTATGTAGGGGCCTCTATGAATATAAAGGCTAATATAGTAGAGGGATCTCATGGAAAAGGGTCAATATGTGTGTAAATTGAAGGTTTCTTTAAAGGGATAGTAATACTTCGTTTTAACTTTATTTTATTTTGTAGGCATTAAAAAAACATGAAGAATGATATAAGTCTTATCTCTCAAACCTTTATGGTTTAAGAGATATTCACAAACAAAATATCCCCCCCCCCGTTCAACCAGAGCAGAAGGGAGGTGCCCAGGTAGACTGCAGAGAGGGACAATCTTCAATTAAGATAAGGGAAAAAGCTGAAAAACTTGTCAAGGGGGGAAGGACTTTCATTGTTTTCATACAAAGAAAATTGTCCCCTTCTGTTATCTGTCTGGTCATACAACCAGATTCACATCTGAGAATAGATGGCTTACCCTAGGCAAAAGGGGCGGGAGGGGGAAATTTTGCTTGTGAATATCTCATAAACCATAAAGGTTTGAGAGATAAGACTTATATCATTCTTCATGTTTTTTGAATGCCTACAAAATAAAATAAAGTTAAAACGAAGTATTACTATCCCTTTAATGTACATGTAGAGAAAAACACGAAAGAGGGAGCGCTCGTGCTTTGTATGAAAACAATGAGAGCCCTTCCCCCCTTGACAAGTTTTTCAGCTTTTTCCCTTATCTTAATTGAAGATTGTCCCTCTCTGCAGTCTACCTGGGCATCTCCCTTCTGATCTGGTTGAACAGGGGGGGGGGTACTTTGTTTGTGAATATCTCTTAAACCATAAAGGTTTCAGAGATAAGACATATCATTCTTCATGTTTTTTTAATGCCTACAAAATAAAATAAAGTTAAAATGAAGTATTACTATCCCTTTAAAGGAGCAGTAAACTTTTTTTTATGAAAACACATATTTTGTAGATCATTTCCTGATGAATAAAGCAAGGTCACTCCCATCGCTGTCAGATGTTTTATTCAAAGTTTATAACAGTTGAAATAATCAGGAAGTGAATTTACTGTTTACTTCCTGATAGTTCTAACTGACAGGAAGTGACAGGCAGTTTCTATCACATTCTATGGAGAACTGTATGTCTGTGACTTTTCTGACTTTCCTCTCCATTAGAATCTAACAGGAAATCTAATTAGAATTTGACCACTAGAGGGCACTGCTAATGTAAAAAAACATGGGTTTAAACTGTAATAACTCTGGAAATATAAATTTCTCGGCAGTGGGAGTACCCTTATTTTACTCAATAGGAAAATCCCTAGAATATATATTTTTTCATAAAAAAGTTTACTGCTCCTTTAAGAGTTCTTTTGCCAGGGGTTCTTTTTGAAGAGCGGCACCGCAGTCAAAGGGAACTGGAAGCATCCTTTGAACTTTTTCTTTATTGTGATTGGGACTGGTAGGATTACATTAGTCATTATTTTGTGGCACGTATCGCTCACCCAGAGTGATGGTTTGTTATTAGACTTAGAAACATAAGCATCCTTATAAACTGTAAGGTTTTAAAGAAGGCCATATAGATAACATTTTGCTAAAAATGGTTTATTAAATAATGGGAGTATTAACTCTTTTAATGCACTGCACAACCGTCTTGCACTCAAAGAGTTTGGAGAAATATTTAGCGTCGTTATAAAAGCTTTTTCTGTAGTTTCAGTTGGTTAATCAGAGCTGTTTCTTTCCCACGGGGCAGTGTTATTGTTATACCCAAGAATATAATGCATACTAATGGGAAATAACCTATATAGACTGAAGAAGCACACTTGGGTCTTATCCCTAAAAGAAATGAGGAACAAACCCAGAGTACACCAAATGCACTATAGGAGACAAATAAAGCTTCCTGGTGATTTAATTGCAACTTTTAACCACTTGAATTCTAGATAGGTCTCTAGCACTGAAGAACTTAAATCCCAATTTAAATCAAATGGCATTTTGTGGATATATACTTCTCCCCTATGGTATAGTTGATGAATTTCCAGAATTTCTCTACATAGCTTTTCTCAATAAGGCCCCTAGTGTCTTATACATCAAGACAAAGTATAAAAGGACACAGTATACACTATAAACAGCAAAGTATAAAGTATAAATAGTAAAGTATAAATAGTGGCCCAATTCAACCCCTTGGATGCATTGCCTTGTTAAAAAAAGTCTTCACACATATCTGCATTTAATACTGCATTTTCATACCTGGCTTCACACTTTCAGCAGTCTGTATTGTGTGCCCCAGGTCACAGAGGAGAAGGAAGAATTTAAAACTTTGATATATGGGAATCACATTTTTCGATTGTGCCCCCTGCTTCAGAGAGCCATGGACAGCTGTCCTACTGTGATACAGCCCTTAGACCTTGTTTCAAAACACATATTAAAAAAAACTTGTTTGATGAGTACAGGGGTTACTGCTTGGTAGACCAAGGGTTAAGCGATTTATCCAGCCAGTCAAAAAGATAATAAATTGCATTTATTAGAGAGGTCACGGCACACAAACATAGGACAACTACAGGCAAACAAACAGGGGTAAAGCATAAAAACTACACACTTCTCCTATTCGCTTCTTTGCATACCAGCAAACTTGTACAGATTAGCAGGGGTTCGACTTAATTCTCACAGTCCATTTTAGCTTTTTTCTGGAGCTTACACATAGTCCCAATAGAGGCAAAAGTGGGGCACACCGCCCACTGTTCACAGTGCTGGCACAATCACCAGGTTATGGCTTGCATAAGACTTCATTGTACTTTGTAGTCCTGGCAGAGGGGTTGGAGAAGGTGTCCAAAGAAATAAACCGCAGTCACTTTCCTTATCCTTGAGTTGTAGCCACCGAAGTTTAGCTTTACAGCCGCCCACCTTGTCATGGGAACATCAGGGTACTTTCTGTGGCAGCAGCCACCACAGCTTGGCTTACAGCATACACAACTGGAAGGGGGACCCGGCCACTTCATTTTCCGCAAGGGTTGCCACCTTTTCTTCAAAAAAATACCGGCCATGGCATTCCCTCCATAGACTTAACATTGGACAGAAGCCAATTTTTTACCGGCCTGCCGGTAAAATACCGGCTGGGTGGCAACCCTATTTTCCGCTCATCCTAACTCTTCCGGTGAGAGCACACACCAGTCCTTGCTTCACCAGTACTCCTTTAGCAAGCACATGGGCCAATCAAACTCCAGATCGACCCCAGGCCTCACTCCATTCTAGGGAGGCCTTCTCCTCTGCTTCTATATTCCCATCTCCTCTCTCCCTCTCCCTGAGTTTCTCTCTAAGACTTCCTTCTATCCACCCCCTACAGGATCTGATGTCACAGCTACCATTTGCAAAATATATTTTTCTTAGCCTGGTATTAGGGGGGGGGCAGGGACACACATTCCACTCACAGATTTGCTCTACCACCTCTTTCTGCCCAGGTATTTTAACCTCTTAATGACAAAGGACTTACCAGTTACATCCCACAAAAGCTGTCACTTAGTGAGAGAAGATGTACATGTAAGCCCTGGAAATCCGGGTCCCCGCGCGGCTGCACACCGTTCGGGGACTCCAGATTCATTTGCAAAAAAAAAAAAAAATGTTAGCCAGGCGTTAAGTGATGGCCGCTTGCGCACGCGGCCTGTCACTAAGGGGTTAAATTCCTTTTTTCAAGTTGTGCTAGTGAACCGGGGGGGGGGGTATCTAATAACAGTGAATCTCTTTGGTTAGCTAGACTCCATGGCACCATCCCTCTGTACTTCAAACATACATACTAACTAACCTATTCAATGCTGATAAATGGCCAACTCTCTCTAATACATGCACACACAGGGGACATTAATGTTTTGAAGAATAGGAACACATGGTGAAAACAATGGAGGCCACTGAAAACAGACAGGGTTCATCTTCAGGGTGACATCAATTCCGTCACACCTTGTAAAACAACATGAGTTTAAACTGTAATTATTATGCTCTCAGCAGTGGGAGAACCCTTATTTTACTCAACAGGAAAAGTCCAAAATACATATATAGTCATTAAAAAAGTTTACTGCTCCTTTAAATAAAAACATGCAAAATGGTATATATACGGTAAACTGGTGCAAGGACATTTCCGACTGTTCTGGCCAGCACAGCTAAGCCACCCCTCACAATCTGGTGCTCTAGGCAGTAGTCTACTCTGTCTACTTGGAAATCTATCCCTGTCTTCAAGACCAATATAGTTATAGTATCAATATACAATATTAGCAATCTAATTTACAACATAACTGGAAATATACAGAGAAAACCCTGACAGGAAGAACTATGTGAAAGTACAAAATCTATGGGCCTTATTCATCAAGCTGAAGGTACATTACTGGAGCAAACTTAGTGCATTATTGCGACACCTGCCTGATTCTGTATCCTCCATTTTGGTACAAGTGATTTATATAACACCTAGGAACGATGTCCTGTTTTTAGTCAGTGTATATTATTTTATTGTATTGTTGGACATGGTGTTGTTCTAACGAAGTCTTTATCCACAGAGGGGACTGATTCACCATGGTATTTTATTTTATATATCATTTAGTTCTATTGATCAATAAATTGTGTATTTTTATTGTATAGACAGATTTGCACTTTTCTTCTTGTTTTATGCATTATAGAGTTAGTCTGCTTCAGAACTGTACCTATTTACCTTGATAAACAAGGCCCTACAGTCTGCAACTTAAAAAGACTATACACGTACCAGATGCATATTTTTAAACAAATATTTGACTAATGCTTTGCACATAATTCTCTTTCTAATGATTCACATAAGACAAATGTTACAATTTCACATATGCACGTTGATAATTTACAAAGTTTTACTTATTAATAACATTTTTAAAAGTAGACAAGGACTTAAAAGCAAAAATGAACTGTTTTCTGGGAGACTACTTTAACTGTTGCTGGATTGCAACTCTTTGCGCAGACAAATCACTTTTACTCATGAATCATTACGTTCCCAAGGAACCAGTAACTTAAACCCTGTTGTAAATACCATATTGCATTTTACAAAGCCAAGTTATTTGTTTATGTGGGAGTCAAGCATGAATTTATATCTCATGTAACCTAGTTAAGAAATCCTTGGCTCTACTCATGGCCATGCCTGGGTTCCCCTATGACCCCACTCTCAGTTCATTTATGATTGTCTGGAAAAATAGTTTTTATTTAACCTCTTAACGACTGGTGAAGTGTCAGAACCTTCACAGTTTTCTTTTTCCTGAAGGAGAGGTGACAGTCTGAGCATGTCACATATTTTGTGCTTTCAGTGCTCTGGTAGGAGAGCTATAAGCATTAGCGGGTCTGAAACTGACCTCTCCAAGACCGGATCAGTCTCTCTCAGCCCCCTGTTTGGCGTGCCAGTACATGTCAACAGTCACGTGTGCCAGCACGCCAACATAGATCAAAGCAGTCCTTGAGGGAAGGTAACTTCCCAGGACTGCTCGTTGTTAAACCAAAATAGACAGAATTAACTAGTACTGGACTATACAAACTAGTTAAATTAATTTATGAACTGGTCCTTATGAAAGTACAAAAACTATTAAATAAACCAACCAAATAACCCATGATGCATGATGCAGAAGCACTGGCATCATGTTTCACAAACCCACAACTTCCCAATCTGGGAGTGACCAACACAGCTAAGATTTCCCATATAACAAGGCACTCTGGGTAGATGCTTACTCTATCTAATCAGAATTCGGGTGCTGTATAGTATCCCTTTATTACCTTGGATGATAGTAAAGCAATATGTTGGAACTATCGTTTAAGGGCACCCCTATTATTTTACAGGTCATTTTTCATAATGTAGGCTATAAATACAGAAATATGTAGTTACGCTTAGTTTTCACAATAGGTATTAAAAAATGAGCATATTATACATAACCGTACCCTACAACTGTAGCTTTTTATAAGGTACAGTAACTATTTTGTACCATAAAACAACAAGCTCATTTTGTACCTTTTTAAGCACATAATAAACTCAGACACAGAAGTGATCAAAGACATATCCTGTAATCATAGTTTATTTACAGGACAGAAAAATCTGATATATAAAGGAAATACAATCATGTTGTTTGAACACTTCTGTGCACAACTCTCTTGTTTGTATGCGTCTATCCTTTGATGGATCTGTATACAAAGGGTGTGTGTACTTTAGGGTAGAGGCTAGGAGTAACATTTTCATTTACAAAATGTTAGAGGGAATGTATAATAATTTCTGTAAAAATGCAATTAAAATGAAAGTGGAATTATCACCGTGAATTTTTTTTACATATTTGAAAACATAATTTAAAACTGCCTATGTGTCACGTTAAAGCAGAACTTTCACCCTCTATAAAGTCGCCCTCCAATAACTAGGCATATAGAGACTAGCTTCATAATAGTGCTATCATCTCTCATAAGTACCCAGTTCTGAAGTAATCCTTATTCTTCAGACAGGGCTTATAATTTTAAGTCCTTTGCTACTAGACAGACCTGAAAAGTTACTCGCCACTGCAAGCCATAACATACCCACCAGTGCTGAATTTCTACTCGCCAGGGCTAAATTTTCACTCGCCATTGGCTAGTGGCGAGTGGAAATTTTGAGCCCTGCTTCAGAGACTGACAGCCAGGATTCTTGCTATAGAGCCATCTGCGCAACTGTGCCATCTGTACCTTCTGGTGCCTTAAGGCAATGTCTCGTAGAGGAGACCGAGATGGACAGCGCAGGCGTGCAGACGGCTCTAAGACAAGATGTCTGTGTTCAAGCCTGGCTTCCGGTCATACAGAAACGGGTACTTATGAGAGATAATAGCACTATTATGAAGCTAGTCGCCATATGCCTAAGTATTGGAGGGCGACTTTATAGTGGGTGAAAGTTCTGCTTTAACCAATATTCCACAAGATGTATAGTTTAGGAAATATTCATACTTTTATTTCTTGCAAAAGTAAAAGTTTTCTGGTACAGTACAGAGCATCATTAGCATATTAAATTTCACATAAAATCTTCATTACCATATGACATGTCACTGAAAAACATAATTAGCATATGCAATGTCAGTTCCACTTTAAGTATTCAGGTTGTTGTAAAAATCTTCAGAGAAAAAAATTGGCAGATTAAGCTGTTGTTCATGGCACCCTGGTTGAGAACCACTGATAGAAGGGGTTAATTTTATAGAATATTAAAATATATTGAAAGTTAATACAAGCATAAAAATCAACAGACTGTGAAGTAAAACATCAATTTTATTTAAATTACTATCCTCCCAGGCACCGATTATTTCTTCAATCTTTGATGTAAATTTCAATTTAGAATATTTATTTTAAAAAAAAATCTATTCGCACAGAGATAGGCAATTACTATACACAAAATGAATATTTCTACTAGATTCAAACATAAATTTCCTAAGGCCACTATTACATTCACTATTGATTCCTGGCATTGTGAATTATTTGAAACAACTACTGCAGATTGTGAGTGACCATCAAGACTGTGCAATACACAGATATTGTACATCAATAAACCAGAAATGAAATGCTCAAACCTCTTGTATCCTAGAAATGTCTCCAATGCATTGCTTTGTTTCAAGCACCCAAGAGGTTAAAATGAATATACCCTCCTGGAATTGGAAAGGTTGAGAGGCAGGGATTTTATGTAATACTAACATAAAAACCCATGTACACGGTCCAAGGTCCAGGTTATATTAGCCTTCTGAGTGCCCGAGGGGTACGCAACGCATTGCTTTGCAATGCCTTGCATACCCCTCTAGCACTCAAGGGGTTAAGTGGCCGGTCCTGCTCTTTGTACTGCCACCGCCTCACTGGCAGTGCACGTGATGCAGTCATGCACTGTAGCGACTGCCCGAACGCATGGAATGCTCCCAGCATTCTGTAGTTCTTGCAGTCTCTACTGTCCATGATTGCATCGGACAAACATCCTAGCGTTTTATTATATGGATGGTTAGAGAATGGGAAGAGCAGAGCAGAGAGTGACTGGAACTGGCAGTGAAGTGGGCAGAGTTACAATGGAACTCAATGAGCCCTGAGACCTGGTAATTAAGAATGAAATCAGAGTCTCTGGGTCAGATCCGGGGAGTTACAGGTACAGTATTTGAAGAAACAGAAGAGGAGCAGTTCTGGGGTGTACCAACTGCACCAGAGGGGATAAATAAAATAATTACCAAATTCTCATTGCTTGCTAAGTAATATGTTGGAGACTTCATTAGTACTGAAATGGTTAAAACTCCCCTTTAAATCAAGGTGAGTTCTCAGTTGTCTCTTATAGTGTTGGTGATTTGCACAATAATTGCTCCACTTTAGCTTCCAAAACATGGCTTTAACCCAGTGGTTCCCAACCCATGCCCTTGGGGCCCACTAACAGGCCAAGATTTGAGGCTTTCCATTTGAAGATCACATGCAAGTTAATCAAACTCACTTAGCCTCTAATTAACTCACCTGTTAGTGGCCCATGATAGCTTGGGTTGGGAACCATTGCTTTAAAGGGGAACTATCACCCCAACTAAAGTCCACCCCACCTAATTAGGCATCTAGCGATAAGCTTAACAATCAAACTGTTATGTAGAATAAAGACAGAGTTAGTCAAAAATCCTACCTCAGCTGACAATGACTGCCAGGCAACAGCGCAGATATCTTTGCTTACAGACGTCTTATGCCTGAGCCGTCAGTCCCAGTCACCTCTAGGAGGCATTGCATGGTACCTTAAGGTACCAGAAGGGAATGACGACGCAGGCGCGCAGATGCCTCTACAGTGCTGTTGCCTTGCCGTCAGTGTCGGCTGAGGAAGGATTTAACATAACAGTTTGATTGTTAAGCATATCGCTAGATGCCCAATTAGCTAGGGTGGACCTAGGTGGGGTGATAGTTCCCCTTTAACCCTCTGAGTGCCAGAGGAGTATACAAAGCATTGCTTTGCAATGCGTTGAATACCCCTCTGGCACTTAAAGAGTTAAATGACTGTATATGAACCTGTAAACCAATTTCCACTCATATCTTCTCAACAGCTTTTTAACCCATGGAGTGGCAGAGAGATTGTGTTGTAATGAGTTGGATACGTCTCTGGCACAATTAATGTAAGTGTTTCTCCCAATCCCTGTTTTTATTTACCCTTGTACCTCAAACAGGAATAAAATTAAGGTTAATATTAACCCTTTACTGTGCCGTTAGCTTAGAGACAGTATATTTATTAAAGTAAAACTTGTATTGTTTCTCAAAACTTGAATCGTAACCTTTCTTCTAAAATATGTAATGTTACAAACAAGCTATGATGTCTCTATCAAACTGAGAAGCAGTTCATTTTTTATCAGAGAGGAAAATGTGATCCCAGATGAAAATACCAATCTCATTAGAACACAGAAAGAAATAAACCCATTTTTTGTCCTAATGGTCATTAGAGAAATGCTACAGAACACATGACAGAGACATTTTATTTGATTTTCCAATTACTTTAATGTAATTAACCTGCTGTCAATAATTCATTTGTCCATTTTAGTATTGACTATAACTAAACTCCTGTGCTTTTGCAACTAAAAGAATGCGTTCAAATAATCTTCTGCCCTTGAAATCATAAAACATTCAAGTGGCCAATTACCAAACTTAAATGAGATAAACTCCCTTACCTTGCTGTTGACAGAAAATCCTAATGACCCCAATGCATTCTGTTCTTGTCCCTTGGTTCAAGAGATGACATCTCAGTTGGTCCTGGATGTTATGTCCATGGGAGGAAGACATAACAGCAGTTTTTTTCAGACAAAAACAGGCAAGATGCATGAACCTACTTAAAGTGATAGTAATGATTCACATAAACAGCAGCTCCAATTGATCGTCATAGTATTTGAGCCATAGAGAGTATTATTTCATTACTGTGAGCGTTGTAGTTCAAGAGTAATTGAATAATAAAGTTTCCCCCTCCCGCCCCTTTTACCTAGTGTAAGCCCCCCACTCCTCAGATGTGGAATCCAGTCCATAGACCGGACAGATCACAGCAAGAGTCAATATTCTTACTGTGAGAACAATGAAATCCCTGCCTCCCTTGACAAGTTTCTCAGCTTTTTACCTTATCTTAATGGAAGATTGTCCCTCTCTGCAATCTACCTGGACACTCCTTGCTGCTCTAAGCTGAGCAGTGTTATATCAGTAAAAGGGGCTGGAGGGGAATACTTTATCATTCAATTACTCTTGAACTACAACTCTGACAGAATTGAAATAACATTCTCCAAGGCCCAAATACTATGAAGATTAATTAGAGCTGCTTTTATTATGAAACATTACTATCCCTTTAATATTATCATGTACTGTAAGCAGAGTTTGAGGTTTTGTGTCCTTGCCAGCAACTCTCATGTCCTCCTCCATTGACATGACACGAATGTTACATTTTGAACAAAAACACAACAGCAAAATTCATAGGAGTCATTATGAGTTTTGATCATAGTATGGTAAATATGTGTGCGTGTAGGTTATTATAAGAGATGTTAGCTCTCTTTTAAACGGTTATGTTACATAAGATACAATACATTAATTGCTGCAATCTTAAAAAAAAAAGTCTTTGGTTCCAACATCATTATCTTAGGATCACTTAACCATTTGAGTGCCAGAGGGGTGCACAACACATTTCTTTGTAATGTGTCATGTACTCTCTGGAATTCAGAATGTTAAATCCTTGGATGCTCCTGACAACACATAAGAAAACAATGCATTGAAGACTTTTTTAGCATGCCATGGATTATGTATGTTACAGTACTACCCCATCAGTTATAACTTGATTAATTCTGATTTGTTAGTATCCAAAACACATGTAAAAGAAGCTTCTAACAAACATGGTATAAGGGAGACTAACAAAATGAGCCTCCCAAGATATCATCATATGAACAAGTTGAAGCGTGTACACTGAGGCAAGTGGTTAGTAAATCAAAAACAAAATAATTTATTTAATTTAGAGTATTAAGAGCTGAATACAGGAAACATTCACAATCGCTATTTCCAGTGTGAAAACCACTAGCAAATAGGTTTGCACATGATTTTGTTGAATTGCGCATAAAAAGATCAGTATTAGCGAGTAGCAGCGTATATGAGTGGATTACAGAATGCGCCTAATGCAGGAAATGTTTTATGCAAACGATTTTAAACATCTGTGTAGTCTTGCTATAAAAGCTAACTTTTCATGAGCAATTCAAGAAGCATTCGATATATGGCTTCCTGCATTAGAACATTCGCAATATATATCTGCGCAGGAAAAATGCCTTCAGAGCATGTGCACTTTTCTTGCATTCCGCCCTTTGTTTTTACTTGATACATTTGGAGCAAATTGTTAAGCATCAGTTTTCCTAATATTTCTCTTGATACAAATAAGCCATTACAAGATGAAAGACCACTAATGCTTTAAATTGTAGCGTTTTTCCTGCTGACTTAAAGGGATAGTAATACTTCGTTTTAGCTTTATTTTATTTTGTAGGCATTAAAAAAACATGAAGAACGATAAAAGTCTCATCTCTCAAACCTTTATGGTTTGAGAGATAGTCACAAGCAAAGTTTCCCCACCTGCCCCTTTTACCTAGTGTAAGCAATCTCTTCTCAGATGTGGAATCCAGTCCATAGACCAGACAGATAACAGAAAGGGACAATCTTCTTCCTATTAGAACAATGAAAGCCCTGCCCCCTTGACAAGTTTTTCAGGTTTTTCCCTTATCTTAATTGAAGATTGTCCCTCTCTGCAGTCTACCTGGGCACCTCCCTTCTGCTCTGGCTGAGCAGTGTTACATCAGTAAAAGGGGAGGGAGGGGGATACTTTGTCATTGAATTACTCTTGAACTACAACTCTGAGAGAATTGAAATAACACTCTCCAAAGTCCAAATACTATGATGATTAATTAGAGCTGATTTTATTATGAAACATTATTATCCCTTTAAAGCAGAATTAACACCCATGTTAAACTTTGTGCCAAATAATTACCCATCTGGCGACTAGCTGCTCATTAGTGCTAGTCGCCAGAATTATTACCTGGTTAATGAGAATTATACACTGCTTCGGGACTGACAGGCAGGAAAGCGCGCTGACATCTTTCCAGAGTGATGTCTGCACGCCTGCACTGTCAGTCCCAGAAGGCTTTAGGAGGCGTTGCTATGAGCCTTTCGGCTCCAAAAGGGACTGACAGTGCAGACGTCACTATGGAACGATGTCTGCACTCTTTCCTGCATGTCAGTCCCGGAGCAGTGGATAATTCTCATTAACCAGGTAATAATTCTGGCGACTAGCGCTACTGAGTAGCTAGTCGCCAGATGGGTAATTATTTGGCACAAAGTTTAACATGGGTGGTAGTTCCACATTAACCCCTTAAGGACCATTGCCGTGCCAGGACCGTCACGGCTGTCCGGCACTTAAGGACCAATGACGGTCCTGTCACGGCATGGCGTTCAGGGCTCCCGTCGTGGCTGCACGCCGCTCCGGAAGTCCTGAACCGGAAGCGCCAATAAAAAAAAATGCCCCGTGGTCTGCAAGTGCCGGCCGCGCGTGCGCGCGCCGATCCTTAAGGGGTTAAAGATTGACATCCCCTATATTGGGATATGCTTTGTTTAAAATGTATTATAGTCCAAACTTCGTTTGTTTATTAGTGATGACTATGGACTAAAGAGCAAAATCAAGCCTTTCTATGGTTGTCTGAGAAAGAGCTTGTACACTCCATGGAAAGCAATAGCAACAGGTGACCACAATAGAAAACAGCAAAAATAAACAAAACAATTAAGTAGGAATATTAATCATTTATGAATGTAATATCTCCCAGCAATGGGGGTACAATTATTTTACTCAGCAGGATAAACAGTATAATAAACAATTTTATACACACATTTTCCTGCATTATAATTCATTACCACATCACAAAAAGCTATTAAATTTCCACCGATTTCAGTGGAAATTGTATGAAACCGCATCTCAATTTTCCTTGACTCAGGAGAACATTTAAAGTGGCAGTGCCCCTTAATTAGAAAAAACAAACAATATTTCTTAATAAAGAGAGAGTTGGAACATTCCTAAGTGATCAAGCATACTGTATGTATGGTTATGTTTTTATATTTTCATCAATTACTTAACTTCTCCAGGTCTGGTAAATAAACTGGTCTCATTTTCTCAAGCGTCTTTCTTCTACTAAACCTCCCATTTTTTGCATCAGTGACAAGTTCACAGAAGGAAGTGTAATAGAGCAGAATGTGTTCAGAGGGTTGGTATGCAATAGATGATGATGGCCCATATTTATAAAAGCTAATTGGAGTTATTGTGGAGTAAACCAGTAGCGCCATAGGGGACTCCTAAATACTCCTAAATTCCCATGCACTTGAATAGAGCGAATTAACTCTTTGAATACTAGCGAGGTCGCCAATGGACATCTGTAGCATTCAAGGGGTTAAAAGCCTGATATACCTTAACAGGACTTTTTCTATGTCCCACTGTTGTGCAGTTGGTTTACTCCACAATAACGCCAATTTGCTTTTATAAATATGGACGATAGATATCACCAGAGCTGAATGGATTGAAAGCAATGACTTGACCCTGTTACCACAGCAACACAAAAAGCTTTGCATAATTTGTTAATAATCATGTGTGAATATGATATGCAAGAACAAAAATAGAAACTTAAGTCTGTTTTATTTTCTTCTCATAACATGCTACTGCACTTATCTCAGTTTTAACCTAGGTGGCATTGCTTATTAAATAAGATCTCTCTCTCTCTCTCTCTCTCTCTCTCTCTCTCTCTCTCTATATATATATATATATATATATATATATATATATATATATATTTATTTATTTTCTTCACACTGAAATAATTACTTAATACCCTATCAAGTCACTGAATTGGTTTCATACAAATCGTAAGTGAGATGCTCAGAGGCTGGTAAGATATGGAAAACAATACACTCAAATGTGTTCCTACAGGCTTTGAGAATCGGTTAATAAGTCTGGAATATATTTATTCTAGAATAAACAAACAGCACCATAAGAGCTAAATAAAAATCCCCATTGATTTAAATGGGGACTTTTAACCCCTGAATGCTTAAAGCCGAACTATCACCCCAAATAAAGCCCCCCCACTAATTACTCATATAGTGATAAGCTTCAAAATAGTATTATCCAGCATAAGTACAGCATTATTATGAAATTCTACTTCATCTGAAACTGATGGGCAGACTTCTTTCTTTAGAGGTATCTGTGCCGTCAGTCCCTTCCTGTTACCTTAAAGGAGCAGTAAATGTTTTTATGAAAAAATATATATTGTAGGGATTTTCCTACTAAGTAAAAATAAGGGTAATCCCACTGTCAAGAGATTCATATTTCCAGAGTTATTACAGTTTAAACATGCTTTTTTTATTTACATTAGCAGTGCCCTCTAGTGGTCAAATTCTAATTAGTTTTTCCTGTTACATTCTAATGGAGAGGAAGGTCAAGAAAGTCAGTGGTATACAGTTCTCCATAGAATGTGATAGAAACTGCCTGTCATTTCCTGTCAGTTAGAACTATCAGGAAGTAATCACCGTACATTCCCTTCCTGATTATTTAAACTGATATAAATTTTGAATAGACCATCTGACATCAGTTGGAGAGACCTTGTTTTACTCAGCAGGAAAAGATCTATAAAATATGTGTTTTCGTAAAAATAAGTTTACTGCTCCTTTAAGGTACAATGAAAAGCCTTCAAAAGGAGACCGGGATGGACAGCGCAGGCGCACAGTTGTCTCTAAGGCAAGATGTCTGTGCTGATGCCTGCCTTTCCGCCTTCATCAAGTAGGATTTTTTAATAACTCTGGACTTATTCTTGATAATACTACTATTTCTATGCTTTTCGCTATATGAATAATTATTAGGGGGGACTTTATTTGGGGTGATAGTTCCGATTTAAGATGTCTATAACACATAGTTTTGCAATGTGCTGGAGACCTCTGTAGAATTCAAGGAAGATAAAATCCCTATTTATATCAATGGGAATTTTGGAAACATTTATTTATTCCCTGTGGTGCAGTTGGTTGGCTCCAGAATTTCTTATTTTCTTTTCAAGACCTGCATTCCATTTTATCTCTGATTTTATCCACAACTTCTGTCACAGACTTCAGCTTGAGTCTGTGGATAAAAAACAGTGATACCATTTATCAAATGCAATGAAATCCATTGCTAAATTAGCCTCTTGTTCTGTGAACATCTTTTACATCAAAGCTATTATAAGTTTGGCTGCTGGCCAATCCCATGTGAAAGGAATATCTCAAATGTCACTATTGGGGTTATTTATAAAAGTCTGTAAAACAGAGATAAATCAGGGAAATGCAATACTTTTATCAAAGTTTTTCCACTTATCTGCCTTAGTTTTGTATTCAGCAGGATTCAGTCCCTTGGATACTGGAAACATCTCTAATGAAACGCGTAGTGATGCACTGAATGTTATCTAACTCTAAACTCTAACTCTAAAGTGTTAATAATTAATCTAATCTCTGGAGGTTTTTTTTTTTTGCATCCATGGGGTTAATATAAATAAGACTAGCTGACATCCACTGAGCATTCCAACATGACTTCAGCATTAACCCTTTGAGTACACTCAAAGGGTTAAGAAATTTATATCATTTGCAATCATTTTCGGAGTACACAAAATATTTTTAGATTGCACTAGAAGTATTCAAATCTGATGATTAATAAACAACAAGTTCAAAAGATAAAATTAAAACCAATTAATTACCTGTGTTTCTGTCTGGCAAAATACAGCAATGCTTCTGAAGAATTCCAGGCAAAACCTTTATGGAATAAGCAAAATAGATATATAATTGTCAAAAACTTATGTTACATTTTCCAAAATCAATTCATAACTTTTTTCATGTACACAGCTCGTATAGTTATTCCACAAAATAAAGACTTTATAATTTGAATGGCTCTATTAGAAGACCCCCCTACCACACCCGTCTTTGCTCAGTTTGAAAGGTTTGTAGTTGCCTGAACAATCACCATCCACTACATCTAATTAAAATCTCTAGAACAATGTCTTGTGGTGTGGCGGATGGATCATTACCATCTAGGATTAAAAAGATGGGACATTGCTATATAACAAATGTATGCATGTTTTCTGGTTATACATGCATTTATTCCATTCAACAAACTGCACAACAATTCAGCGGCTCTATTCAAACAGTGAATATCATCTCATGAAATATGACTCAGACTTAAAGACAATACCAATCTTCATAAGTTAATATAGTCAGCGTGCGATCAGGAAAAGCTTCTCCAAGCTTTTAGTGTAACTAACAAAACAAACAAACTCCCTTTAATCGCACCGCTGCCATATGTATCATTTGTTTCTTTTATGCAAGTACAAACGACCTCCTGTTAGCCAAACTACACTTTATTATGAAACATTTAAAAACATACTTGCTTTCTGCCACTTTCAGAAGATTGTGGATAAGATGGATGAGACTTACAGAGTGGGTGACAACAGTTCTTACAGGAGATGAACAAGATCAACGCGTTTCGCGTGATTACCATTCTTAGTCATGATTAAAACTTTGATCTTGTTCATCGCCTGTAAGAACTTTTGTCACCCACTCTGTAAGTCTCTTCCATCTTATCCACAATCTTCTGAAAGCGTCTTTAAATGTTTCATAATAAAGTGTAGATTGGCTAACAGGAGGTCGTTTGTACTTGCATAAAAGAAACAAATGATGCATATGGCAGCGGTGCGATTAAAGGGAGTTTGTTTGTTTTGTTGTATACATGTATTTATGCCATCTGTGAGATGACACATAAGCATAAAATGTAGGTAACTTTAAAAATATATTTAAAATATTGATGCCGATAATGTATGCTCATTACCACACACATCCCATGGCTCCATAACCTTAAATCCTTGGGTGCTAGTGATATCATCAGCTCATTGATTCAAAAGGCATAGCAGACATCTAAAACAACTAACAAGTTAAATACATTGTACATTTTTATTATGAAAAAATATGCTGTCATGCATTTACTGCAAGGGTACTCACACTGCTAACAAAGGGTTTACTTTTTTTATGAAAAGTCAGTTTATGAAAAATCACCACTAGGTGGTGATGTAGCTATTGATTGTCATGGAAAACTACAGAAGGCATAAAGGGTGGGACCAGAACGTATACAAACATAGCAAAAGAAAAATGCATTGTGGTCTATTTTTATATGTAATAATATGATTCAAAACTTCTCTCCAGCAGTAGGAGTACCCTTGCTTTCTATAACAAGAAAAGTGAAACAATATATATATTTTACTTAACATTACTATTCCACTAATGACATTTCATGTCTGTTCATTTCATAATAAAATGGATCAGACCAGACCCTGGAAATGTCAATTTGAGCTGACCTGGGACCTATGTATTTCTAGATGGAAACCCAAGAACCTAGAATCAGTCCTGATGGAACCCTTTAGGTGCCAAAACTAAAAACAAAACTCTCTTTCATGGAGGAGTCTCTGTTGAACTGTATGGCCTTGAGAATCTGGGAATAGACTCTGAGAATTCAACTACTAAATCACTAAAAATGCACAAAATCAACTCTATAAATATATCCAATATCGACATATATTGATGTTGTTATCATGGTAGGGTTATGTTTAATCTCCCAGGTAACTGAATATCATGTTTTACTTTGTATTGAACCCTTAAACCTTTGGGTTTAAGAAACTTGGCTAGAATCTAAGGGATGTGAGTGAGATACACTTACAGAGATCCATGTCACAGATTCCCTGAAGTTCTGGTGCTATGAAAAGTCACTTCTAGAGTTTTGTTTCTCTGATTACATACTTAGTTCTTCTCTTCCGTAGGCGTTGCAGACTCCATTTGCAGCAGAAGCAGCAATCTAACCTCTGGAATTCCAGGCCTTTTCTCCCGTGAAGTAGTCATTAGCCAGAGGTCCTCTGCACATCAGCATCCTAGCAGTCCTAGTCTACACCTCTGGCGATAGGTGTTGATGACAGCCTATGGGCCCTAGCACCACTAGGTACTATTACCTTCTGTCCCCAATGTTACCTGCCTTCATGCACTACTAGACCAACCAGAGGACCTTGTTGCTTAGATACTACCAGAGAAAATGGGAGTGACAGTGGTGTAAACACTGGCACTAGTTCCTGCGTCTACTAGCTGCAGCAGTGGTTATCAAATTAGGTGAGAAACCAAGTGGTTCTCGGTCCTGCCATGTTCTGCATGGAGGGTCCCTCAGCCTGCCTGCCTTCAAGATCTGTGACAAGGAACTAGTGAAATCATAATATTTAATTCAATTCAGCAATCCAGTATTGGTATTGTTAAAAAGGTGAAACTGACGATCGGCAAACCATTTAGAAGACCTGTGAGAAACATGTTTGCCACAACACTCCATTAAAACAGAGTATTTGTAGCCCTCAAGTACCCTTTGACTTCCCTGACACAGCACTGATTGAAAAATACGTACCTGGGCTCTGGCAGGAAGAACCAAAAAATTTACATTGTGATGGTTACTTGAGGACCATGGTTGAGAAACTCTTCCATAAAATGGTAAAATTAAATTGAACCTTGTCTCTGTTCAAAGATCATTGCACAAAAACGTCTCTGCAGTAAACCAGTCTCTCCTTGAAATAAGACTGGCTGCAACCATTAGAATTAAAGGCCTATGGAAAACTGTTTCTGGGTTCCTTTTGACCTTTGAAGATATAAAACTGGGTTTAAACCTCTTTAAAGGAATAGTACCCCTTTATTTTAAACCTTACATATTCTGCAGGTATATGCAGTCAAATTGTTTAGAATTTTTATAATTTTATTTTTAATCTAAATTTTTTACATTTATGTTTCTTACAGTGAGCTCCATGGATCTCAGTTTCCAGAGAGATTTATGGACCATAGTCATTCAAAGCATTATGTAATACAATGTATCTCTACAGCACGGACTGTTCTGTGTGCTCTCTTTTTTTTTACATGGCTAATTTTTTACATTTTATCTCTCTGAAAACAGATTTAACTATCTCATTATATGTGAAAAAATAGGTGAAGATAAAAAATGAAAGTATGGGCAGTATGTCTCTATATTCTATACTGGCAGAATATTTAGAATCAAAATAAAGGCTTAATATTCCTTTAAGGGGATAGTAATGTTTCATAATAAAAGCAGCTCTAATTAATCATCATAGTATTTGGACTATGGAGAGTGTTATTTCAATACTGTCAGAGTTATAGTTCAAGAGTACTTCAATGACAAAGTATCACCCTCCTGCCCCTTTTACTGATGTAACACTGTTCAGCCACAGCAGAAGGGAGGTGCCCAGGTAGACTGCAGAGAGGGACAATCTTCACTTAAGATAAGGGAAAAAGCTGAAAAGCTTGTCAAGGGGGGCAGGGCTTCCATTGTTCTGATAGGAAGAATATTGTCCCTTGCGGTTATCTGTCTGGTCTAAGGACTGCATTCCACATTTGAGAAGAGATTGCTTACACTAGGTAAAAGGGGCGGGAGGGGGAAACTTTTCTTGTGAATATCTGTCAAACCATAATGGTTTAAGAGATAAGACTTATATCGTTCTTCATGTTTTTTTAATGCCTACAAAATAAAATAAAGTTAAAACGAAGTATTACTATCCCTTTAAAGGACCTCTAAAATGGACTTGGAAAAATGTATAGGAGGCAAGGGACAGTGCAAAGGCATTGAAGACATATCCTTCCACTTCACTTTAAGTCCTGTCTAGCTACTTATTTTATTTTCATTTTTTTGTAACATAAGAGGGAGCTGCATTTTAGTATTTTTTTCTTTACTATTGTTCTGTTCCTCATTAGAAAAAAAATGTTCCAGGCATCTATCAATCAAACAACAATACAAAGAAGGTTTTATCAACTGATTATCCAATACCTTGCAAGCAATTAACACAATAGAAACATTTGAGTATTAGTCACTTGCGATAATATCACTGTTTGTGCTTTGCCAATAAGCTCTTCAGAGGCCTACTAGAAAATAAAATGGATGCCTCTTTGAGACTAATTTTTGCCATTAAAATTACAGTTGTGCAGGAGAAAAGCGATGGCACCTTGAGACACTACACTCGGATAAAATCAATTAATTCTAACTTAGGCCTTGATTACATCACAAGGCCCCAGGACTATTGGCCAGATCAGAATATCAGACAGATCTCCCCTAACTGCCTAGCTGAGGTCTGTGTCTCCTTCATCACAGGCCTATATATCCACCTTGAAAAAGCCCATGATAGAAAGGCAAAACGCTTAGGCGTGACATATAGAGGGGGGAGATGTGCCTTTCCTTTTATGTGTATTTACAATGACAAACGTCCATTGATGTCACAGGGTCCGGAGGAGACTGGTAACTGGACTAACTACAAGCATCCATTGATGCTGGAAGTTTCTTGGAGCACTGCAAACTGCACAAAGTGTATTTTAAACAAGGCAATATAAACATGGTGAAAGAGGAAGATGGAAGGCCCGTAAGAACACACTAATATGGTGAAATCGATCTGATTACTACATTATGCTACACTGTGTGTGGGCTGCTCTATATCCCATGTCTGAATGGCTATTTCTATATGACTGTTACTTTGTATGATACTTTGTTTCATGGTAGTTCCACATCTTTATGATCTATGACTTTATTGGATACTGCTGGCTGAGAGGTTCTGTGTTCATTTTTATGGCTATATTGAAATCCAGATTACAGTGTTCAGTGGATTAATGAGGAACATTCTAAGTAAATTCTATCTTTATCCAGACCCCACTGCACTGCTTTTGAATTCTGATATGATGTTTTAAGGTTCACATTGATATCTAGGTACATCTTTATTTTAGTTTTGCCCCTTTTATCTATATATATTTCCTGAGAAGCATTTGTTATTTATGTCCTTAATAGGGGGTTTTTATATAGTGTTTGGTATGGACTGATAGGTCTTATGTGTTTAACCACAACTTTGTTTTTTAATATAGTAGGGATGGGGGGATGGTTTAAGTGTACTGTATCATTGTCCCTATACAGGAGTATGGTAATATATAGTATTGAATAAACATTTATTAGTTCTATTCTTTCTTTTTTTGGGGGTAGAGTACCTATATATGATCCACCTTGTCTCTTTTTCTTTTATGGTTTCTATATATCCAGCTCCCCATGGTCCCTAGTGCAGAACACCGGAATATGACATCATATCTTGGCACTATGAATTACTGGGCCACGTGAAGACACAAGGGAAATAGCTATTGAGGTATGTGCTGAAGGAGGCATAGAGCTCTTGTTCCAAATGCAACAGGACAAGAAGAGATGAGGCAACCTTATGTGCTTGCAGAAGCAGGAAAAAGTGCAATCACTAGCACCTATAGGCAGCTTAGCCACAGCACAAGCCCATCCTTGGCAACACTAGCACTGTACCCAAGCCTCGCCCCCTAGCAACTTGCTCAGTTATCCCTTGTTTTAGGAGTCTACTGTTCTGCTCTCCTTGGTACTCCCGTCTCCATCAGCTATAGAGCTACTTGTTGTCACAGACATAATGAATACCACCTTCCATTATGCATAGCATTCATTGATGAAAAGGGCTTTGACTTCGTAAAAAAGCAAGCAATAATCAATGCCCTGATCAATCAGGGAATAGACAGGACTTATGTCTATATCCTTCAATCAATTTATGAAAACACAACTGCATCAATACAGGTCAACGATGATAAAGTCCATATCAACATAGAAAAAGGTGTCTGACAAGGAGACACAATCTCTCCAAAACTATTTTCTATAAGAAATTTTAAACAAACTAAAATGGGGCAAAAAAAGACTTAAGTTCAATGGAGACTACCTACATCACTTACATTTTGCAGAGCATATCATACTCTTTTCCAGTATTCCTGAATACCTGCAAGAATGCATTGAAGAGCTTTGACAGGAAAGCAAAAATTTTGGTCTGAAGATTAATATCAACAAAAGTCATGTTTAAGAAATTTACTATTCCAAGGAAAATCACAGTAGATGGACAAGAACTAGAAAAAGGTGAGAAGTATGTTTACATTGGACAGGAATGTCAATAGCTAGAAACACCATGATTGAAAATGATGGAAAATGAGCACAAATAAAATTCGGATGTCAGACATTTGGAAACCTTATTAGTACCATCTTTATGACAAATTCACCACTCTGCCTCAAGTGAACTGTTTTTGACCAATGTGTCCTCCCAGTCCTTACGTACGGCTGTGAAACATGGACATTGAATGCCAAAGCCATATAAAAACTTAAGGTTACACAGATGTAAGGAGTGGTGAATTTTAAGCATAACAGAAAGAGAGACAGAGAAACGTGAGCATAAATTCGTGAGTAAATAAAGGTCTATGACTTTATTGAAAGAGTAAAGCACCTAAAATGGAAATGTGCAGGCCACATAGAAAGAAGACCTGACGGTAGATGAATCAAACAAATTTTGGAATGGATTCCACTCTAGACTAAAAGTCGAAGAAAACCAAAGACAAGATGGATAGATAAAATTAGCAAAGTTGTTGGTACACAGTGGCACAGGACAGACGTTGTTGGAGGCTTGCTGAGGAGGCCTTCATCTTACAGTGGTTCGATAATGGCTGAAGATGATCATTGTACACACACACATATATATTTTTTTGTTTTGTTTTATGTTTTTTTACATGTTTAACCCTTTGAGTGCCAAGTGGGTACATTGTACGAGTTTGGACAGCTGTACCCGCTGTTCCAAGCTCGTACAATGTACCCACTAAAATGCGGTCACTGCATGAGCCGGTATAACCGGCATGCAGTGGCCGCATTTAAAAAAAAAAAAAAAAAGCTGGGCAATCGTGGGGGGACATGAGGATCACTCCTCATGTCCCCCCTGTTATTGATCTCCCAGCCGATCGCGCTGGGAGATCAATAAAAGCAGAGGAGAAGCGCAGCAAAAGCACAGCTTCTCCTCTCTGTCTCTCCTACCCGAACTTCCGGGTAGGAGTGGGCGGGACCGGGGGAAGCCTCCCAACGTCATAGGTGACATGGTCACCGATGACGTTAGGGAAGTTTCCCCGGTCCTGCTCACTCCTACCGGTGGTAGGAGAGAAGGGCAGGAGAGCTTTTGCTCCCCTGCAGTCGCCTCATTGATCTCCCAGCCTATCGGCTGGGAGATCAATGACTGAGGGGACACCAGGAGGGGTCCTGATGTCCCCCACGAGGTCTGAAGAGTTAAAAATAAAAAATAAAAAAAAAATTAAAAAAATAAAAGTAACCCTGTGAGTGCCACAGGGTCCCCAGCACATTGCTTTGCAATGTGCTGGAGATCCCTGTGGCACTCACAGGGTCACTTGCTTTGGGTTTTTTTTTTTCTAAAGACCTCATTGGGGGGATCAGGGGGGGTCCTGATGCCCCTCAATGAGGTCTACAATTTAAAAAAAAATATATAAAAAATTTTTAACCCTGTGTGTGCCACAAGGGGGTCCAATGCCCCCCCCTTCCTGTGGCACACACAGGGCTTTTATAATTACTTTGTTATCAGAGATTGTTGGGGGGTCATCAGGATTGGTCCTAATGGCCCCCCAACAAGCTCTGATTACAAAGTAATGATAAAAAAAAAAATTAACCCTCTGAGTGCCACAAGGGTCCAATGCATTGCTTTGCAATGCGCTGGAGACCCCGGTGGCACTCACAGGGACACTTTTTTTGATAACTTTTTTTTTTTTTTGGTAAGACCTCATTGGGGGGATCGGGGGGGTTTGTATACCCCTCAATGAGGTCTATAATAAAAAAAAGTAAATAAAAAAAAATTAACCCTGTGTGTTCCACGGGGGGGGTAATGCAGCCCCCCTTCTGCGGCACACACAGGGCTTTTATCATTACTTTGTTATCAGAGATTGTTGGGGGGGTCATCAGGATTGGTCCTGATGGCCCCCCAACAAGCTCTGATTACCAAGTAATGATAGAAAAAAAATTAACCCTCTGAGTGCCACAAGGGTCCAATGCATTGCTTTGCAATGCGCTGGAGACCCCGGTGGCACTCACAGGGACACTTTTTTTGATAACTTTTTTTTTTTTTTTGGTAAGACCTCATTGGGGGGATCGGGGGGGTTTGTATACCCCTCAATGAGGTCTATAATAAAAAAAAGTAAATAAAAAAAAATTAACCCTGTGTGTGCCACTGGGAGGGGGGTTCAATGCAGACCCCCTTCCTGTGGTACACACAGGACTTTTTATCATTACTTTGTGATCAGAGCTTGTTTGGTGGCCATCTGAATACAAAGTAACAATAAAAAAATTAACCCTTTGTGTTCTGGACAACCCTGTCGCACATAAAGGATTTTTTCCCCCTTTATTTTTTATTTAGACCTCATTGTATGGGTTCTGATGCCCCCAACGAGGTCTACACAAAAATATTGGGGGAAAAAGCCCCAAAAAATGCACGTGCAACAGGAAGGGGGTCCAACGCAGTGCTTTGTATGAGGGGACATACAGTGCACAATGGTAGTCAGAGATCTCCCATACACTCTATCAGACACTGCCCCACCATCACCACCATCCTTGCTCCTCTGCTCATACCCACACACACTGCCTAATCCCTCACCCTCTCACACATTTTGTTAGACTTGTAGTCACAGGTCCGCACGTACACCGGCTGACGTCCTAGCTTCTTTCATCTGTTAGCCATAAAATCACACATACACTGTTTGCTTTCCCATTTCTGTTTCACTGGTAGCTACGCTCTTGTAGCGTAAATTGGTATGTCAACCCAGAGCAGTGGGGTACCATTTTTTTTTGGCTGGCAAGAAGTCCTCCTAGGAAATCCCATGCCATTGAACCATTTTAGTATCTTTGAAGTGACTGATGTGTAAAACAAATGTTTGTTTTTCTTTCCTGTAGCACCACATTCTGGAAATAGTTGTGCCAATTAACTTAGGGGTACAAAGTCAAGTGACCCCTCATTAGATGCGGCAGGTTGTCTTCTTTCCAAAATGGTATGGTTTATCTACCTTTTCTTCAATTCTGAAGGTGTTATAGCCATTTTCGTACAGGCAAGTCAGGTTTGAGAAAATGTTTGAAACATCAGAGTTTGTAGTTGGTGTAGTTTTCTACTTCTAGCACCCCCTAAGGTAGTTCAACTGATACCAATGGGGTGTCGTTTGACTCCTAAGAGCACTAGCAAACAAATGCAGTTGAAAATTCCATGGTTTTCACAGAGCGCCATACATTTGAAGGGGCAGAAATGTAAGAAAATGCCTTTTTTTTTATTAGCGCCACCTCCTGGAAGCATTTGTGCATACCAGCCTTTGGGTAAAAAGGCAAGTGACCCCTCATTAGATGCGGTAGGTTGTTTTCTTTCCAAAATGGCATTGTTTCTCTAACTTTCGTGCATATCTATTATGGTTATAACCATTTTAGTGCAAGCAGATAATTTCAAAAACAAAAGTGTCAGGTTTACGTACGTGTTCCTAGCACCCACATGTTGTATGTTAACCCACACAAATGGGCTACCATTTTTCTCATGTTGGTATCAGGTTCTGAATACAGCAGGAAATTTTAGTATCTTTGAAGTGGTGGAAATGTAAAAAAAATATGTATTTATTCCCATAGCGCCACCTTTTGGAAATATTTGTGCACTTCAGCCTAGGGGTAGAAAGGCAAGTGACCCCTCACTTGATGCGGTAGAATGTCTACTTTCCAAAAAGGTATACCTTTTATACCTTTCCTTCATGTCTCTAACAGTTATGGACATTTTAGTACAAGCAGCCATTTTCGAAGAAGCAAACAGGTAGGTGTAGTTATGTGCTTCTGGCACCCCTAAGGTAGGTCGACTCATTCCAATTGGGTGTCATTTTTCTCCTAAGGGCACTAGCTAATGAATACAGTTGGAAATTCCATGGTTTTCACAGATTTCCATACAGATGAAGGAGCAGAAATGTAAGAAAATGCCATTTTTTCCTAAAGTGCCACCTTCTGGAAGCATTTGGGCACAACAGGCTTGGGGTAATAAGGAAATTCACCCCTCATTAGATGCGGCAGGTTGTCTTCTTTCCAAAATGGTATAGTTTTTGTAGCCTTTCTTCACTTCTCTAGTTGTTATAACCATTTTTGTACAGACAAGTAATGTTTGAGAAAATGTTAGAAAAATTAGAGGTTGCAATAGGTGTAGTTTTGTACTTGTAGCGCCCCCTGAGGTAGGTGAACTCATACCAATGGGGTGTCATTTTTCTCCTAAGAGCACTAGCTAATGAATACAGTTGGAAATGCCATGGTTTTCACAAATTTCAGTACATTTGAAGGGGCAGAAATGTAAGAAAATGCCTTTTTTTTCTATTAGCGCTACCTTCTGGAGGCATTTGTGCACTCCAGGCTTTGGGTAACAAGGCAAGTCACCCATCATTACATGCGGCAGGGTGTCTTCTTTTCAAAATGGTATGGTTTGTGTACCCTTTCTTCACTTCTGTAGTTGTTATAACCATTTGTGTACAGACAAGTATTGTTTGAGAAAATGTAGAAAAATTAGAGGTTGCAATAGGTGTAGTTTTGTACTTGTAGCACCCCCTGAGGTAGGTGAACTCATACCAATGGGGTGTCATTTTTCTCCTAAGAGCTCTAGCTAATGAATACAGTTGGAAATGCCATGATTTTCACACATTTTAGTACATTTGAAGGGGCAGAAATGTAAGAAAATGCCTTTTTTTTAATTAGCGCCATCTTCTGGAGGCATTTGTGCACACCAGGCTTGGGGTAACAAGGAAAGTCACCCCTCATTAGATGCAGTAGGTTGTCTACTTTCCAGAAATATATAGTTTTATATAGTTATTCCACTGTTTTAGGGTAGATTTACCACAAAAACCCTAGAATGCGCATTTTAGTTTATAAAGTTGAAAATGTCATTTTGCGCTGCTGGTGATTAGGGCTCTACGCTAGCCATGGACATAGGTAAAACTATACAAATTTGGTATTTTTTTACTCGGGGGACTCGGGGCTTTTTCAAATAATTGAAACTTTTTCAATCAAGGTAAATGTTTTTGATACATAGTATGTGATTTTAGCAAAATGAGTAAATTTTCACTTTTTTTGTCATTATGACATCATAGCTTTTTGTACGATGTAAAATTCTCTTCATGTAAGGTACCACAAGAAAGCTCAATTCGTTCTGAAAAAAACAATATATAGTTTTCCATATTTAACTAAAAATCCCCAGAGGAAATCAAGCCTAAACGGAAGGATAGCAAAAATGTTGAAAAAGTGTCTGGCCTGCAGGGTTCAGAAAATGGCCCGAGCCTCTGGCACTGAAGGGGTTAAAAAAATACAAAGAAGCAGTTCCTAGTTTTAGGAATGTTAAACTGGGAGAAGATCAGGAATGTTACGTCATGCTTTTGGAGCTCTGTAGGAACAGTAAGTGAGTTGCTGGCAGTGGAGTGGAAGTTATATGTACTATTGAGAGCTGGAGTGAGTATGCTACTCAGGTAGCCTGGTAGATTTCCAGAAGTTATAAGAAAGCAAGATGAAGGGTACATCTGGATTTGAGCTTAATAATTCAAACATATCACACTGTATAACAAAGTGGTATAATGAATTATATATCTATGCAAACATAGAAGTAAAAATATACCCCCATATTTGCATAAAATGTATACTTTTTAAGGTTCAGCGATAGCTTCCCCCCCAGGAAATCTGTGTGGCTGGGATTGATCGGCTACCTGTCTGCCATCACACACAATGCCTCTTTCCTGCACTGTATGTCAGACTGGACTAGAAGGCACTACCAACCAGCACTGATATTTTCACTACAACAATGCCAAGTTACACATTTGCAATACATTAGACACCAGGGCCTAGATGCACTAAAGGTCGATGTGGTGTCTGTAAAATATTGTCGATGTGTTTGAATCACTTCGACAATTCGATTTGCACACACATCCACATATTCACAAAAATTGTTGGATGGAAGGGGAAGGTTGGAGGAGGTCCCTATTAGCATACAGGATTTTCGAAGTGCTGTCGGTGTGGAAGGGATCTTCTCCCCTCACACATCACCAATACTACAACAATTCTGAACAGCATTCTCTGTGCTTCCCTACCTAGCCAGTAGGGGAACACAGAGAAGGCTTTCATCGCCATGGACAGCATTGAATACCATAGGGATGTGCATTGCGCACCCCTGTGGCATTCAAAGGTTTACAATAAACAGAAATAGTACACCAAGCACTACACAATGTCCCCCCCCTTTAACATTCCCCCCTTTAGTATGTCGACATATGTTGCAAATATTCAACATACTAATTCCATCCAACATTCACCTTATTGACTGACATATAGTAGTCAAACCTGCCTTTTATTCCACACGTAACCCTTTGAGTACCAGCCAGGTAGGAAAGCATTGCTTAGCATGTGTTTTCTACCCCTCTGGTACACAGATGGTTACTAGGCAAGGTATGGACTACATACTTTGCCTGTGTATGTGTGTGCGTGTTTTAAACTTTTATTTTTTATTAAAAAAACTGTTTAATATTAAACATGTACAGATTAGACCTCAAGGGGGGTATCATGACCCCTTATGATACCCCCCTAACATGAGGCCGACATTTGCACTTTAATAACATTAAGCAGATATATGCTATGTTTCACGATCAGACCTCAAAGGAGAGTGGAGCAAAAGTAGTAATCGCAACAGGACAAAGGAGGTAGGAAATTAGAAATGAATGAGATCTTACTAAATATTCAATTTATCAAGCAGCCCTGCGCTCTGATCACTTAATCAGTCACCCGGTTTGACCCTGGTGACTGATTAAATGATGGGACCGCAGTGCTTGCTTTACTTGACATGAACCCAGAGAAGGGTTCATTCATTTCTTGATTCTGCGGGTGGCAGTAAAGCCCGCAGCAACAGGAAGGCCCTAAATGGCTTTGGGGTCACCCCATGGATCAGCTATCCTTTTGAATAGCTGATCCATGGTAGGGGGGCTATCAGCTGGGATCCTGATGCCCCCCTTTGAGGTCTGATCGTGAAATATCGGCATAAAAGCGCATATAAGCTGTGTGAAACATAGCTTATATGCGCTTAATGTTATTAAAGTGCAAATGTCGGTCTCATGTTAGGGGGTGTTATGAGGGGTCATGATATCCCCCCTTAAGGTCTAATGTGTATATGTTTAATATTAAAAAATGTTTTTAATAAAAAATAAATGTTTAAAACACACATACACATATACAGGCAAGGTATGTAGTCCATACCTTGCCTATTAACCCTTTGGGTACCAGAGGGGTAGTAAACAAATGCTAAGCAATGCTTTCCTACCTGTCTGGTACTTAAAGGGTTAAGTGTGGAATAAAAGACAGGTTCGACTACTATATGTCAGTCAATGAGGTGAATGTCAGATGGGATTAGTATGTCGAATATATGCAATATATGTCGACATACTATAGTGGGGGTGTCGAAGGGGGAGAACATTGTGTAGTGCTTGGTGTACTAGTTTTGTTTATTATAACTCTTTGAATGCCACAGGGGTGAGCAATGCACATCCCTATGGCATTCAATGCTGTCCATGGTGCTGAAAGCCTTCTCTGTGTTCCCCTACTGGCTAGGTAGGGAAGCATAGAGAATACTGTTCAGACTGTCATAGCTCTCCCTGCTGTTACTCCATAGGAAAGTACAGGGGAGATCCCAGCTATGACAGCCTGAGGCAGGTGGAGTGGAGACTGTGAACTCCGACAGCAGAGGCTGCTATCGAAGTTTACTGAATGAGTCGAAGTGTCACATTATCATATCAACACACCCCCTTGCATATGAATGTATCTAATTATGCTTCATTGTCGATTCGACGAATACGAATTCGTAGGCGTGTTGAAGCCATGTCAGATTGATGTCGATGTAGGTATTCTTTTGTCAGAGTTCTGGTGAAGAGATGTCGTAGACACTTTATGAATACTGCGGAGGTGCCTATGACACTGCTCCGACAGAACATCAACATTTGTAGCCCTCTTTGACCTTCAGTGCATCTAGGCCCAGGTGTATTTTAGGAAGTCAGGGAATACTTCTCCGAGTCATAATGGATTATCCTGGCTATATGCACAGGATTATTAGCTGTTAATTTTCATGAAATTGCATTTTCCCAGCTGTTTAAAAATTTTAATATACAACATGATTGTAACTGTAATGAAAAGTTTCTTGTGTATATATATATATATATATATATATATATATATATATATATATTGAGAGAGAGAGAGAGAGACAGAGAGAGAGGAGAGAGTGTGTTTTTTGGGGGGTTATAAACTAACTGTATTGCACAAAAATGTTTTACTTTGACTGTAGTATGCAAAGTTTTATTGCCTTTAAAATGCATTTAATGCTAGAAACTAAATTTTGTAGTTTTGTTTTTTGTGAGGGACTTTTTTCACATTTTACTGCTCAACAACACAAATGTTTTGAGAAAAGTAGCATGATTATATCAGGAATATTTCAACCAAAAGTCTTGTTATCTGCTAGAATATGTACTGAATATGTCTGAAAGGGACAATTTATAATGTATTTGCCTATCAACAGCTCAAACATCCCTAGTATGCACAAGGTACTGCAACTTCATAGTCTCAATAGGGACTTTCAGTTTTATCTTACAGTTCTCACAGAACCAATTAAAAAAGTTCACTCTGTTCCATTTAGATAAAATGCCCAAGACATTTTCAATTTTATGAAGAACAACTCTTAGCAAAACTGTTTACAACCACACTGGAAAATACTTGTGCCAAGTGTATTTGAAATGTTATCAGAATACATTCACATACTTGTATTTTCTGTAGCTAGGTTTAAAGTTTTTACTCTCCATATAATTGTGGCTTGAAGAAACATATGTGGGTGGAAAATCAGACACAAAAAGAAAAAAAACCTCATCATTTCATTATGAAATCTTAAAAGTACAATATCACCTACAATTAAAATATGACTTATTTGCCATCATCTATAAACAACTATTTACTGCAATATTATTAACATTTGATTTTCTCACATATGTTTATAAAAATAGACCCTAACACATTGGCCAACTGAAGTGCCTATGCCTACAGTTCATATTCTTTACAAATAGGTCGAGGACTTATAAAACAGATCAGTGTTTCTTTCATGAAACAACAGTTGAAGAATATGTGCAAAGTCACATCTATGGATTAGAATAGCATGAATTATTTGCTTGGGTCATTCCTTAAGACACTGATCAGTACATTAATTTGCAGAAAATACCATGTACTGTTGTAAGGTTTAATAAAAACTTTCAGACAAGTTCGGCAAACATTACAATTTACATTAACATGATTGGTGTGAGAGTCATTTGTCTCCTAAGTTGGATGCAGCCTGCAAGAATAAAACAGTTGGAAACAAATAAATAAACGCAAGGGTCTGTAGGCACTGTACTGATACAACAGGGCACAAAAGGCAGCAGAGTGTTTTTGATCCCATGCTAACATCATTGGATGTCAGTGCACATCAGGGACATAAATAGAACCTTCTGGGACCTGGGGAAGACTCTAAGGCTCCCCCACTTCATGATCTAGAGCAGGTCCGAGTCAAAGTTCAACATGGACCCAAGGTCCAATTGACTACTGCGTAACCTCAGAAGGCATTTGTGTAAAGAGAAAAATACAGAGAGGAAAATAAATGTGTTCACAGAGCTGCTGCATCATGATTCATGACCTGCATACTGACAGATAACCCCTTTAATTTCAGAAGGATGTCCAGTGCTTTGATACCCATTCTCCTCCCCTGTATCCTCACCTACAATGATTGTGAAGAATGGAGATACATAAGAACACCAATCTTTAAAGTGGAAAAGTATATTAAATATATTACATGCATTAAAATTACACTGTTTATAAATGTTTTTTGTAGCAAACACATTATTTTCCTACTGTGGTTAAGTCTGACTTCCAGTGAAGTGAACTTAACACAAAATAATTTCATGCATCACCATCATGAACACAAAGAACTCAATATAAAAACAACAATCTTTATTGTAGCATTAAAACTGTACCTTTGTCCTCAGACCATATACAGAGACAAGGAGAGACTCAAATGAGGTATGGTATACACAGCTAGATGTTGAGCAGCATATTCAAACAGATCCACTAGTTTCGCGTGCAGCGCGCTTACTCATGATCTCTAGATAAAGTTAAAAATAACCACCCCACCATTTAAACTTGAATGAACCAATATGAGAAACTATATCTCAAGCGGACCTGGTAGAAAACCATCATGTCTCCTTGTTAAACTAATCAAATGACTCAAATCCGAAAAATGACATTAAGCTATGCCTGAAGGTCCGAATTTGTCCAATGGGAATACAAAAACCAACATGATGATGACTGATAGAATGCTACATGGTCTCCGATAGAGATAAATAATTCTGGCTCTATTATTTGAATAAAAGAAATGCATAAGCGACCTCTAAACCCAGACTGACTCCTGCTCCCCTAAATAAAATGACCGTCCCTTAATAACAAAGCAGCACAAAGCTGTAAAACGGAGACATACATACATCACACCGCCATCCGGCAGTGAAGTTCTTAAACGTATATTATCCAATTTCACTTGCCGTACACACTTCAGTTCACAGCAAAACTCATTTTGTCCTAAACTAATGCCAACAAAAAAAAGAGAGAGAGGAGGAGAGAGAACTGGGTCCCAAATGCATTCAATGTATTTGTGCTTACACACTATAATAAAAGTGAGGCATAGCAAAATTAAATTTCTAAAATTAACAGTCAACTATTAAAGTTGTATAAAAGAAATAAAACAATACCATTATAATTAAACATCAAATTGTTTTTAAAAAGACTGTAAATCAGAGGAAGATATGGAAGCTATCCACTAGAATACCATAATTTAACAATATAATAAGTCTTTATCCATTGAAATGAAGATATGGTCTTAAATCATAGTGAATAATGAAATAAAATAGAAATAAAAAATCACCTTGTATAAAAAAGAAGAAAAATAAAAACAAAATCCTCACAATTTATCATATTGTTAAATGACGATATTAAAGAAATAAATAAGAAGTAAATGACACCACTAAATATAACAAGTGACATCACACTCCCTATTTACTCCATTGGGGTGTCTGGTGACAAGTTCAAATATCACTTTTATGTAATTTATTATCTAAGTTCCCTCCACGAATACCAAGAGAAAATCTTTCCAAACACTGTACACTAAAATGATCTATTCAGCAAATTGCGGAATTGAAGTGAGCGGCTATACTCGAACGCGAGTCTACATTTCTGATATTGCTCAGATGTTCATTAACTCTCTCCTTCAAACTTACAATAGTTTTTCCTACGTACTGAATCTGACAATTAGTACACATCAGAAGATAAATGACACCTCTGGTTGCACAATTAATGTAACCTCTCTCTTCATAACATTTACCAGTGTGGGTTGAAGTAAACGTCTTAGACACTCTAAGGAGCCTACAGCACCGACAACGTGAGCCCCCACATCTATATGTTCCTTTTTTTTTTTTTTTTTTTTTTAAACATACAGACTTGGAGACAGAATTGTAGACAAAGTAGGAGCCCTTTTTGACACAAACTTGCAACCCTCAGAGATAACCTCCTGTAAACCTTCATCCACACCAAGAATGGGTAGATACGGACAATAGCATGAAATTCTACACTATACTCTGTTGAAAATATGACTTTATGCCTGTCATCTCTGATTTTACTTTTATTTCTATTATAATTCAATAGATCTGTTCTATTTTCAGTTCTTGCTCGTTCTAAAGCTGTCTCCAGAGTCCAAGTCTTGTAGCCCCTCTGTAGGAATCTCCTATATAACCCTGCAGACTGCATCTCAAAACCAGCCTCAGTTGAGCAATTCCTGTGTAAACGAAGAAACTGCCCAGCCAGAACCCCCTTAATGGTATGTGCGGGGTAACAGCTGTCTGCCCTCAAAAGACTATTCCCTGCCGTCAGTTTACGATATGTATCTATTGAAACAGTATTGGTGAGGGTATCACCTGTAATATTCAAATCTAGAAAGGAGATACAGTCAACAGAGATTTCAGAGGTGAATACCAAATTCAGCTCGTTATAAAAAAGTTATGTGTTAGAAGATACCGTGTAGCTGACAAAATAAACTCAATTAAATCAACTGAATCTGAACTACAGCTTGTCAAATGGTACTCCAAAGCTAGCAATCCCAAGCGATGGGGGATGCAAGAATACAAGGACTTTATGTCACAACTAAGCCATAGGTATTCCTCAGTCCATTTCATAGGTTTTAATAGTTGTATAACATTATAAGAATCCTTAAGGCAACTGAACAGTCTGAGGACCAATGGCTGTAACTTGTAGTCTACCCATCCCCCCGAGACTTCGTTTAAAGAACCAATACCGGCGACAATCGGTCTACCCTCTGGGCTCTCTGTTGATTTGTGAATTTTAGGTAAATGGTGAAAGATTGGAATAACTGGATCCTTCACCATAATACAATCCACTGCTTTATGAGTCAGTACTCCTATATGCAATCCCTCATCCACCAGAGAGCCCAGAAGGAGAGTAAAGTCACCGGTAGGGTTAGATGCTAGCCTGACATATGCTTCTGGATCTTCTAACTGTCTCAAAGCCTCTTGACAGTAACAGCTGGAACCTAACACTACCACCGCCCCTCCCTTGTTTGCATTTTTAATCACTATATCACTTCGTGAGGCCAAAGTATGTATAGAATCCCACTCTGCTTTACTAGTATTGGATTTCTTACAAGAACGATTACTATCCAGATACCGCAAATCCTGTTCCACCAGACTCTGGAAAACATCCAGTGCCTTGCTTCTGGCTGCAACAGGATAAAAATGGGATCTGGAGGTGAGTTTAGAATTGTTGCTCTCCAGTGAGTCAAGCGCATCACTTGTACCACACTCAGCCTTCATGTCGAGCATGTCCATTAATACGCAAGAATCTCCAAAAGACAACAAAATATCTGATGTATTATGATTAATAACGGGAATAGTTTTGTCAACTCCACCTTCAACGCAAACAGACACGTCAGCACCTTTATCATTCCCATAAAATTTTTTAAGTGTTAACTTACGAACGAATTTGTTTCGTCAATCACGGTGTCAAACAAATTAAAATATCTGGTAGGGGCAAAGTTAAGACCACGTTCCAGAACTGTTTTTTCCAATGTTGTTAATGTATATTTAGACAAATTCACCACCGATCTTATTTCTTGGTGGTCTTCATCATGTTTCCACTTATTATGGTCCCTTCCACTCCTGCCTCTTCTGCACTTCTTTGTGATGTTAGTACTTTCTTTGAAGTTTTTTTCTTTGTTCATGATGAGGATCTTTTCGGTGGTCTTATTTGGGGTACCTCTTCCTGTTCTTCCATTTCTGTTGTAAATACCCGTGCCATCTGTACTCCCAATCCAGTGCTAAAAAAGAAGAGGGCAAGGAGGAGGAACAAGCCATTGAGGTAGACGGTTGTTCAAAAGTGTCTATCTCCGGTTGAGATTCATCCATCTCTATGCTCGAGAAACTGACCCGTTTGGGCCTAGGTTGTGGCTTCAAAATGGATCTTTGTGAACTTCTTCTATCGCTAGAAAAAAATAATTTTTCCAAACATATACATTCTTTGAATCATAGTCACCTTTGTCCCTTAAAAATTTATTTTGCTTAATTTCCATTACACAGTTTTCAACTTTCTTCAGATATACTGACAATTTCTCATCCAGTTTTATGAATTCTGATTGATCCTTAAAAGTGCCAATAACTATTTTTTTTTCTTTTATTGTTCCTGTAAAGATGCATTGGGTAAGGACTTGATTCCACTTTTCCATAAAAGATAAATCTTCTTTAATAAAAGTCAGAATCTTTTTAATTTGAAGACCTCTAGGTATCATTTCTGTTTTCAAATACTGCATTAATGTAGTTACTTACCACCAAGTCCTAATTTCACATTCCATAACTTTCTCCAATTCTCTGAACAGCATAGATATATCTGGAACTTCCATAGTATTTATACCTCCTTCCTCCTTATTAAATAAACAAGTGACATTCAACAGTCTTTCTTTGGTATTGTCTACTGCCCATAAACATCTGCTGTTAATGTTGCCAATAACCTCGGACATTTCACTCTCCATTTTTATATACTCTTAGGTCATAAGCTTGCCACTATTAGATAATACCACAACTGTAAATCCAAAAGCTGGTATCAATTATCTTCAAACTTCCAAAGAAACGAAGGTGCATCGCTTAGAGACAAAGATAGTTCATATTAAAATGTTGATTCCAGTGAGGTGTCCAACCCTTCTCCACAATAGTTTGATTCATTGTTCTATATGATGTAGGCATAACAATGTATATAAAAGCGTACAGTAGTGACCCTAATAAAATCAATTCTGTGGAGAAAATATGAGGTACTTGTAACTAAAAACACTGTAGTGGGTTTCACTTAAATTCATACTAGGAATTTTTTTTTTTACGGAAAGATACAGCCAGGGGAGGGCTGGCAACTTGTGGCCCTGATCAAGCAGCCCATTTCTACTATCGTTTGAGCCCACTCTCAAAGCCCACCACCTTTTGTTAATTTTAAATGTGGCATTAATATCGTGAAGTAAAGCGATACCACATAGCTCACATTAAAGTTGGCTAAACTACTGATATTAAAGAGCTTACAATTTAAGTAAAGCTTCACTAGTGATACTATAGAGCTTACAGTGGAAATGGGTTATGTAACTAGTGTAGCCTCATTTGTATTGTAGCTTTGTGGTATCATTTGTATAACACCATTTCAATTGTAAGCTCTGTGGTATCACTAGTGTTGCTCCATTTATAGCAACAAGATGGAGATTAAGTGGCACACTGGCCCAGACATATGACCGGCCCAGGGGGCAATTGCCCTCCTGCCCCCCAGGCCAGCCCTCCCCTGGATACAGCTTTTATTTGCAAAGCTACAAATGAACAGTGCAAAGTTATTTGTGGGAGTTTGAACTCCATGGTAAGCAAGAATAGCTGCCATGAGACACAAGGAATTCCGCTTGAATAGGAAACTCGCACACTTCTTTTCACCAAACTGACTGGAATAAACTGCTAACGGAATTATTTTATGACTATTATTTTTACTTTACGTCTTGCATTTTTTATTATGTGAAAGATGAACCAGTTGAGTTCCAAAGGGGTACACAACACTTTGCAAAGAAATGCGTTGCGTAACCCTCTAGCACTCAAAGGGTTAAATAGTTATGTGCCTTTTTAATTTGAATTTGCATTTCTGAATAGAGCATCATGGGCCATATAGCACAAAGGGAATAATTCTGGGACAACCCAAATGCACCACACAGGAGAAATAAACATTTCCTTTAAGGTGAATGAAACTTTGAACACCTTGCATGCTACAGATGTCTCCAACGCATTGCAAAGTAATCCATTGTAAACCTCTCTAAAACTCACCAGGGTTAACCTCTATTTAGATCAATGGGAATTTGAGAAAATTTTTTATTTGTTACATGCATACCTGGGAACATTCCAGATCTGCCCTGGAGACTACAGTTTACACACTGGGTCTTCAAGAAGAGAGGATGATTCTATGGTTTCTTGTAATCCCTTGTAACTCCACACACACCCAGCCTGGTTCCACCCTCTTCCTTGCCCATTTCAAGGCAAACTCTATCTTTCTATATGCTGAACCCTCTCACTTTGTTTAAGCACCATTATGACACAGATCATGCCATCTGGTTACTCCGATCGTCATCCCTCACTGATACTCTAGAGAAGCTTGAGCTTGAACATTCCCAGGGACAGTTATCTGTGTTTAAGTTTGTTCGACCCAGGAATTGTTCTTCATTTTTTCTTTGTAGATAAGGCCCTCTGGGGCACCAAGGGACTTATTCATAAAGCTAAAGAGGTGCAATTCTTGAAGGAACCAATTGCACCATGGCAGGGGGATAAATGTAATTGTTTTAAATGAAGCTTTACATCCATTGAACAGTTGATAGCACTCAAGGGGTTTAAACCCCATTTTAATCAATGGGAATCTCGTTATTATTTACTTGTCCCATATGGTGTGGTTACTTTGCTGTAGAATTACATAGTAACATAGTTGATGAGGCTGAAAAAAGACATACAGCCATCAAGTCCAGCTCATGCCAAAATCACCCGTTGATCCAGAGGAAGGCAAAACACAAAAGCCCTCTGAAGCCATTTCCAATTTAGCCCCAAATGGGTAAAAAAATTCCTTCCTGACTCAAAATGGCAGTCAGATGGTTCCCTGGATCAACAACCTATCTGCATTGAAACCATCTGTCATAATTTTCAATATCATTCTGTGTTAGACAGGCATCCATTGCTTTTTTGAAAACAGTTACATCATCTGCAAGTACAACATCCTGAGGCAAAGAATTCCATAGTTTTACAGCTCTTACTGTAAAGAATCCCTGCCTTTGTTTTAGTCGAAAGCGCCTTTCCTCTAGTCTTAATGGATGACCTCTTGTTCTTAGCTCAGCTCTTTGCATAAATAATTCATTGGATAGTTCTTTGTATTGACCTTGAATATATGTTGTAAATGGTAATCATATCACCCCTTTGACGTCTCTTCTCTAATGTAAACAAACCCAGTTTGGCTAGTCTCTTTTTATAACTCAGATCTTCCAATCCCTTTATCAGTTTTGTCTCTGCATCTTTTCCAGTTCAACAATGTCTTTTTTTTAAGAACTGGTGCCCAAAATTGTACTCCATATTCTAGATGAGGCCTAACCAAGGATTTATATAGAGGTAGGATAATATTAGCATCGCTTGCATCTACACCTCTTTTTATGCAGGCTAGTACCCTATTTGCTCTTGCAGCAGCTGAGTGACTCTGCATACTGCTGTGAAGTCTTTTGTCTATCAAGACTCATACATTTTTCTTTAATGAGGATTCCCCAAGTTGCTTCCCATTTAGAGTATACTAGCAATGTGGGATGACGTTGCCCGTCATTTATTGTAGCGTTATAATGTATTAGTAATGTTTCATCATGTGTGCATAGTGAAAAGGGCGACATGAGAATCTTGCCATGCACAAAAACAGCGCGAGATTCTCATGTGGCCCCATGAAAGGTGGCAGAGGAGATATGATTGATGGAATGCCTCAGCGAAAGAACAAAACATCTCAGTTGCGATGCGCTGCTGTTCCATCTGACATGCAACAGGTTAAAGACTGATGTGTATAATGGAATAATAATAAGTTACAACATACCCTTTTATGAAATATATGTATATATGTGGTACGTCTTTAAACAAAGAAAGAGGACAGACAGCACACATAGAAAGCTGGACACCTATATGCAGATCTGGGTCAGGATCATGTATATTGTTGATATGAAGGTGCACATCAAGTATGAGGTTTATGAGCAAGAACAAAATAGAGCAGAAATGTATAGTGTTGTTGGATCTCCTATCTGTTATGGACAATATCCATCTAATAGTACTGGAGAGACCAGTTCTGTGCCATTTAATGGCAATAACTGTTTTTATGTCCTAAGCCATTAAATGGCACAGAAGTGCTGTCTGCAATACTATTAGATGGATATTGGCCATAAGAGATAGGAGATCCAAGAACAGTATACATTTCTGCTTTCTTTTGTTTTTGCACATAAACCTGATACTTGCTGTGCATTTTCATATGAACATTAATATACATGATCCTGAGGCAGATCTGCATAGGTGTCCAGGTTTCTGTGTGTGCTGTGTGTCCTGTTTGTGTAAAGAGGTCCCACATATATGCAATTTGATGAAAAGGCACATAGTAACTTATTAGTATTCCATTATACACATCAGTCAACCTGTTGAGTGCCAGGGGGAAGAGCAACATATGGCAAGTGAATGCTTTTGTTGGTTTGGTGAGGCATTCCATGCGGTCAGTCATTTATAAAAAGTGTAATTCGGCTTGGCAAAGTAGAACGCAAGCAGATTTGCACTTTTTATAAACGAGTGAGCGCATGAAGGAGACCCGGTCCCCGGCCCAGCCTGCCCGTGATAATAATTAAAAACAAAAAGTAGTGTTAAAAAAAAATGTGGTATGTAAGTGGCACGCTGCAGGGACAGGGGAGGTCAGCTGTACGGAGGAGGAGAGCATGGATCCCCTGCTGGTCCGCACCACGGCCTGCAGCAAGTACCGCAGGCACCAGCTGGAAGCCCCTGCATTGTCACGGGCAGTGTAGCAAATGACCCCAGCAGAACAGAGCACTGTGTAAGTGGCGGGTTGAGGCCAATGTGCGAATTAAAAGACGTGTAATTATGCAAGCACATCCACCTTGTACCTAGGCTCAAGTTGACATCAAACATGGCTCGTGGAGCCGGTTCTCCTCCCTCCTCGTAGGCATACATGAGCTGTTTAGGTTGGGCACACCATAGTATGCCACTATGCAGACCTGTCCCCTCTTCCACGGCAGGCCAACGGCGTCCTCATGGTTTGTGTTTGGTCACAAGTCAGTGTGTGAGTGAGGGACATGCAGTGTACAGCAGATGGATAGATTGCTGAAGACAGGTGGGAGCAGGGCTGGTGTGTGTGTCTTTTTTGTGTTTGTATGTGTCTCTGTTGTGTGTGTGTGAGGCTTGTGTGTGGGGGGGGGCTTGGGTATGTGTGTGGTGTAGGAGCAAATGGCAGCCATTTTGTTTTTTCCCTGACTTGGATACTGGTGGGCGGGCTGGATAGTGGGGGCGGGCCAACCCCCTGCATTATTTTGACACCAGTAGCAGTGGCCTTCGGCCACTGTAACTGGTGAGCAAATCACGCCCCCATTGAATCACCCAATGGGAGCAATAACTCCTCCTTACTGCCACCCCTGGGTGTGTTTGCCAGGCACACAGAAGTCTTCTTTTATATATAGATGTAGCAAGTTCATTTCTACAGACCAAATTTATAACTTTACATTCATCTACCACTTTTCTGCCCATTCACTCAGTTTATCTAAAGTAACCTTTGATGTATACTGTCAGGTCCAGGTGCTTTATTCACCATAACCCTCTCCAGTCTCTTTTGGACCTTGTCATCAGTAAGCCATGTAAATGATGGAGGAAGTTCCATGGTTTCGTCTGTTTGCCCATAGCCTGTCATTGCTGCTTCCTTTGTATATACTGAAGCAAGGAATGTATTTAGGGTGTCAGCCGTAGTCTTATCCTCACTAATCAATTCACCTGTCTCAGTACTAATAGGACCAATATTAACCTTAACCTTTTTGTGACTAATATACTTGTAGAATTGATTAGGGTTTTTCTTGCTCTCATTTGAATATTTCTCTCATTTTCTATTTTATCTAGCTTAATTGCACCAATTTAGCCTGATGAATTAGGCCCTAAGAGTTCTGATATGTTATCACCTAAACCGTGAATGTGTCAGTCACAGTGCAATTGTGACTATATACCAGTGTAGCACAATGTCCAGTGCAAAGTAGAAGCACAATATTTATTAATATTCTGTTGGCACAAGGGTAATTAGGGGGCTGTTGATGGGTAATTGGGCCCGGGCTGGAAGACAGGCTAGTCAAGTATGTTTTCTTTCATCCCCTTTGCTAATAAAGGCATCTCTAATTCACGGAGAAGCAATATGCCAAAGAATTTTCTTGTGTCTAAGATGGACAAAGTGAATACCTATAGTGGTTCCTGGACTACAGCTCCCATCTTGCTCTGGGAACAGCAGATGGAGGGCTTCAAGTTGCCGAGCCCTCATCTAAGGTGTTAATATCCCATGTTTAGTATTGTTACTCATTAATATAGTCATAAATAATTTTTAATTAGCTTGATAATCACCTAGAGGAGAATGAATGTGTGCAATGAGTCCTTATTCTACTGTTGTCTACCTCTACAATCAGCTGAACCCCCCCCCGTAAAGGACAGCACAACCCAAGTCCATCGGGTGGTGTCAACTCAAGTTTGTTATCTCTGGATGATTGCAGTCTGAATCCTAACTTGTTGCAGAACAGGTCTCCGGGTAGGATAGGTGATGGTGTATTTGGATGTAGGGAATGATATTGTATATCAAGCAGAGGAAACAAAGAGTGTCAAAGTTCCTGCTCTGATATTTTTAGTATCAATGATTCTGTTGAAAAGTATCTTCTGATGATTATCAGTGATCAGAAATGCAAGTCAGTTCATGTATTTAGAGTATGTAATTCAACTGAATACACTAAGGAACCAATATAAAGAGGAATGGCTGTATATGTATAATCAATAAGTGTATGTTCTTGTCTACATCATCAATTTAGTATGTGGGTTGAAACACAATCATAACTGAAACAGAAACAGTTGTGTAGGAGGAATAAAACTGGGTGAGGAACAGCCAAACTCAGGAGTATTTAGCCATTGACCACCTAATAGATCTACTCCTTAATCCTTAAGTTACATGTACTCACCCTTTCCACATATTAAGGCACAGGATGCTATGAAATTAAAGATAAAACGTCAACCTGAATCTTTATTGAAGTTCTTATATGAATGGACTATAAAAGAAAACATATTCAAGTCTTGACCCAGAACTAGCTCTGGGACATAGCAGGATTTCCCTTTGTCAAGATGGGTGTCTTGGCTAACTACTAGGCATCCTCTATGTATGTATGTATGTATCTTTATTTATATAGTGCCATACATGTACACAGCACTTAACAGAGTTTGAAATAATACAATACAAAAATGCAGAACAGGGTTAAGAGCATTAAGCTAAAGTGCGATCATTGCATTAGGTTTTGGGAAAAGTGCAGCAAGGAAAACATACACTGGGAAAGGGACCCTGCCCCAAGGAGCTTACAATCTAATTAGAGTTCTTGATTACATACAGAGACAGTAGGGGAGGATTATAAGTGCAAGTACAAGGTGTGGTGAAGGAAGTGCAGAAAGATTCTGATGTCACTATCGTGCAGGGATGAGGGTATTGCTATTCAGATGCCTCCTTGAGTAGGTGGGTTTTGAGGAGACGCTAAACAGAGGTGGCAACTCATAGGGGCTCAGGTGAGAGACTCTAAGAGAACCTACCTGCTGCTGCCTGCTCAATTCCACATCTCTGAATAGTGCTGTTGTGGGCTTCCAACGATTTTCCAATTGGTGTCAGAGTAAAATTACCATTTTCCTGAGCCAGCCATTAAGCTAAACACTCTGCCTGAAGGAAGAGGAGCTGAAAAAGCTTAATTCAGTTTTATTCTCTTAGATACTAGAAAAATATACTACATATTACTTCATAATATGATGCAGATGCCTATAGCATACATATAAGTAAAGGATCCCTAGTTCAAATGCAAAATGTGGAAGAGAGAAGCAAAAAAAGATGCATTCTATGAATGTTCTAAACGTTTAAGGCGCTTGGTTCATAGATCCCTACAGAGGTAGTACTAGATATGAATACATGTATGCCATAGACAGACATTGATCCATTCTGAACATAATATAAGACCATTGGTTCATATAGCTGGAAAATAGTAACCTCTTGGCTCTCCAGTTACTGGACTGCAACTCCTATCCACCTCACTTAAATTGGACTTCTCACCTTGAGACAAGTTTAGTTGGTGTTACAGAGAATTAAACTCTGCCTGTATAATGTACTAGCATTTTTTTTCTATAAAATAAATTGTTTTAGAAATTAACTTGTATGTGTTGGTAGCTAATTATCTAAATAGTATTGTAATTAGTTCAATCAGAGACTAGCATCGTGGCTGATAGGATCAGATGGGCAATTTGAATGAACACTTTTGGGAGACTATATATGATTCTGTATGTGAGAAGCATTAATTTATTAACTCTTTGAATACCAGAGTACCACCCACCAGGATACAAAGGGTTAAACTCCTATTTTTGGATGTGCCTCTCTCATTTGTAGCTTCTTTTTATTAAAAAAAATCTTCTTAAATATCGTGGAAAAAAAGTTACAGGGGAATTGCAGTAATAATACCTATCTATAATGAGAGGGCTAAATTCATAATCATCTATTCATTTTCATCTGCATTTTCCACTTTAATCTCCCATTATCTATCCATCCATCTGTCTTTTGGGGAAAACTATATATCCAGCAAAAGAGATTAGTAATTAACTTTTCATATAGGCATTTATCTGAAACTGGGACTCAGATACAGAGACTGCTTATTTTTTCTGTGATCTTTTTAATACACATAGTCAATTTTATTCTTTGAATATTCCAGTTTTAATTGATATATTTATCACTTTGCACAATTTATTTTCATTTACACTTATAAGATTTTAGGACTCTATCCTCCGGTTTTCTTTTAATTATATAATTTTATATTTGTTGTATTGTGGATATTGTTGAATTAGTTTATTTATGTAGCACTGTCACTGTTAGATCTGGTTGTGCTCTTGAGCATCAGTGTGGTTCCTCTTTCCTTCTTCTGCCCTTGTAGTGTGACTGCCAGTACTTTTTAACTCCTTGGCCGAGGTACACTAAAGATTGATGATGTGGCGATATGATTTTCTTGATGTGTATGAAGTACTTCATCTTTTCAATGTAGACACACATCGCCATATGCACTAAAATTTAGGGTTGCAAGGGGAGGGGAGGAGAAGTTCCCCATTATACAGGGTTTTTTAACTGCAGGCGATGTGGAAGGGATGCCCTCCCTTACACATCACCAGCAGTAGACAACCCTGAAGTTGGAGAGCATTCTGTCGGCTTCCCCACTTTCTCAGTAAGGCAATGAAGAGGAATCTTTCACTACCATGAACAGCATCACCTCCTTAACCCTTTAAATGCCATAAGGGAGGTTTATTACGCACCCCTGTGTCACTCAACAGGTTTTAAAAGTATACCAACTAGTACACAACCTTCCCCTCACTTCTTTATAATTTTTGATAGTCATATTTGTTGTGCAATCCCAAGGGAACAAGGCTGGGGGTCAGGCAGCATCCATGGGGATTGTGTGGCTACCAGATGCCCCCCCATCCTTGTTTCCTTGCTCACTGGTTGCCATAGATCCTCATGTATACTGCCTGGCTCCCAGACTTGTTCCATTGCCCACTGGTAGCCACAGATTTCCATTTACACTGTCTGACCTCTATCCCAGCCTTGTTCCCTTGCCTACTGGTAGCCACAAATCCCCATCGACACTACCTGGGCAAGGGAACATGTTTCTCTAACACTTTGAGAGTGTTAAAGAAGTGATGCTCTTCGTGGTGCTGAAAGGATCCTCTCCACTCCCTTACTGACCAAGTGGGGAATCAGAGAGAATGTTCTCCGACTTCAGTGTTGTCTACCGTTGGTGATGTGTAAAGGAGGGCATGCCTTCCACATTGCTAGCAGTTTGACAACCCTCCATGCTTATGATTGACTGAGGGTTGTTACTGCATAGGAAACTACAGGAAGATCCCAGCATTGCCAACCTCAAGTAAGCGAAGTTGGGACTGTGAACTCTGACATAAGAGGCATCTATTAGTGCATCTCCACCCTTGAATGCTAAAGATGTCTACAGCTCATTCTCTCACAATGCACTGCAGATAATTCCTACATCAAAGAGATACTTAAAACTGAAAAGCAAAAAGGATTTTGATTATGATTGTATTTCAAATATTTAATATTCTCAGAAATATTCACTATATACCAAGATTATATACTGCTATGTGACAATGTTATAATCTATTCCAACTTTTTTATGATTAATAGCCACTACTAAGGAAGTGAAAAAAAGCTGTTCTGGAGCCAATACGGACACCCCCATTCCCACTGATTTAAATGGTGTTTTCAAAAACAACTTTTACCTTAGAATCATATTATTTCAGCTACCTAATTCAAATACATTATATATTAGCATTGTGGTGTTAACATACAATTTAATAAAATTGCCCTATGTGTGTCTGGCTTTGGCATTAACTTGCCATGCAATCTAAATCATTTTTATCACATTAAGTTCAATACTCCTCTGTTACTCAAAGTGATAAAGAGGTGATAAAGTAGAGGTGACGTCTCCAGTTTATCACTTCTCCAATTCCTATATTATTCTATGGAGCTCTATAGAATAACATAGGACCTGGAGCAGTGATAAACTGGAGATGTCCTCTCCACTTTATCACCCTTTTATCACTGCTAAGTGAATCTCCCCCAAAGTGTTAAAAAAGTTATTTTAATCAGCCTGAAATAGAAAGAAAATTTGCACCAGGAAAAACACATATTTTTTGCTAAAGTAATTATGTACACAATAGTGAAGCAAACTGTCAGAAAGCATCTGTGTTAATTGTAAACTTTTGTCAAGGTGATATTGATATATGAGAGCTATTAATCATGATTAAAGAGAACAGAGAATACACAGTAATTTTGAATTCATTAGCCATCCTGAAGCTGAAGACTAATAATGTAGATTGTTCACGTATTCAAATAATTTTCTTATAATCATGGAACAGCAACTAATGCGATTAGTCAATTTAGTTGGATTTTGCTATATTATTTGCACATTTGGTAAATATACCTGTACATTAAGAAATAAACATTATTGTTTATTTCTTGGAAAGGCTTCATGGGTGGTTGACCTTAATTTTTGGTTATGTTATATAACTGGAAAAAAGACAGTACTTGGGAGTTTTATCATGCAAACATATAACCTAAATGTAAAAACAAACCATGCATTTGTTCCATTACACATTTCACTTTCTTGTGGACTAGTTCATGTGACATCACCACCTATAGGAAACTAAATGGAGATATTCAAATAGTGAATCTGAATCTCCAGCTGTTGGAAAATACCCCAGTCTCCAGCATCTGGGGGTGGAGATAAGTGTGATAAAGAGGTGTTAAATTGGAAATGACTGCTCCAGTGATATCACTTCTATGGTTCCTATGATTTTTTTTCAAGTGGTAGAGTTCTTAACATGCTCCCTAGAAAGATATAAGAATTGGAGAAGTGATATCACTAGAGAAATCATTTCCATATTACCACCTTTTTATCACACCTTAATGCATCCAACTCTTGGGGGAGATACAGTAAGGCATGGTAAAGAGGTGATAAAGTGGATATGACTTCAACATTGATGTTACTTCTTCAATTCCTATGTTATTCTATGGCACCAATGCACTAATATTTCTCCAGCTTTGGAGATCTTAGTGTATAGGTCTATAGAATAAAATAGGAACATAACACAGGAACTGGAGAAGTGATATCACTGGAAAAGTCATCTCCTCTTTATCACCGCTTAATGAAGAACTACCCTTGCATTAAAGGGAAACTTCAACCTAGATACATCTGTATACATTTTCAGTAAAATGCATTGAATACCTCTCTGGCACATACAGGTTTAAAAAAGTATATCCTTGCGTTTTTTATTATGTTCATTGTTTTATTTATTGCATATTTATACACATTAGAGGTTTCATGTTTTCCAGCTAAACATTCATTCAGCCTCACTAAAATGTCACAGTGAAAGACATCCATCTACTATAGCAAAAAAAATGGGGAGGGAAGAAAAGGACACCACAAGCGCCCCTGTGTAGGGCAATAAGGCTTCAACTGGCTACCACCAGCACCCAAAGGTGTGTACTCACAAAAGTAAATGCTAGTGAATGGCATATGCCAACACTAGCCCAATCGTAACTGAGGTAGATGACTGCCCTCAGATACAGTATGGATGATCCGTAGATGGGCTGCTCTCCTCTTACACGATCTATCAGAATGGTATAAATGATTCCAGACTCAAAAAATAAAAAACAAAAAGACAAGAGTGCCCAATAGTGTAATACTGAAAATATACATATAAGTAGAAATAAAGGTAAACAATTACACTCACTTAAAGTGGTCAGATTACTGATACCAGCACATCTGACGGATAAGCATATGGAGAGTATACCCCCATCTCCACTCGGGGTAGGATTGATGTCCTCACGATATCAGGATCACAGACAAACAAACCAAACAATGCGGCAGGTTCCTCATAAAAATAATAATAATTTATTATCAAACACTTGGAAATATAAAAAAAAAACTTGTACAACTATAATAAAATGCGGGCTACAACGCTAACGCGTTTCACAGCAGTAATGCTGCTTTGTCAAAGCTCAATCGGGCCAGCAAGTGAAATAAAATAAGTTTTATTTCACTTGCTGGCCCAATTGAGCTTTGAGAAAGCAGCGTTACTGCTGTGAAATGTGTTAGCGTTGTAACCCGCATTTTATTATATTTATACAAATTTTTTTTTATATTTCCAAGTGTTGGAGAATAAATTATTATTATTTTTATGAGGAACCTGTTGCTTTGTTTGGTTTGTTTGTCTGTGATCCTGTATAGTGAGGACATCGATCCTACCCCGAGTGGAGAAGGGGGTATACTCTCCATATGCTTATCCGTCAGATGTGCTGGTATCAGTAATCTGACCACTTTAACAAGTGAATGTAATTGTTTACCTTTATTTCCACTTATATGAATATTTACAGTATTACACTATTGAGCGCTCTTGTCTTTTGCTTTTTATTTTATGAGTCTTGAATCCATCTACTGTAATCCTCTTCTATTCCCATTACCTCCCTCTCCAATCCTCTGTGTTATCACTATGTCGATTGCAGAGGGCTGATTTATTATCATGTAATAAAAAGGTTTTAAAGAGGAGATAATTTTTTCCAGTGTGATAAAGTATCCTTTGTTACTCTATGGAGCCTTTTGGTAAACAGGTTCCATAGAGTAACATAGGAACTGAAAAGTTTATCACGCTGGAGAAGTAATCTCCTCTTTATTATTTTTCTATTTAGTGCATCTCCCCCTGAAGTGGGCAGTCTTCAGCCCTTCAGCTGCTGTTGCATTACAAAATATGAGAAAACTACAGAATTTAATTTTTACCAGTTGAGTTAAAAAACAAACACTACATTCCTCTGTAATAACTTCCAAAAGAAACATCATCCAGCTGTCAGAATAGTTTTCACTTTTAAACTCCTCAGCAAAAACCTTACTATATATTTTTACGTAAGGGCTTTTTTATTCATTTAAAACCAAATTTCTCTGGCGAGGCTTCATTAATACAAGATCTTATGTCATTCCTCCCACCGTCATGGCATGTTTAAAGTCATGAGATGTACTGTAGTGGAGAACTGAATTTGTGCTGATGATTGATACTTTTAACTTGCATTTCATGGGCCATTCTGAACAATATTTCTGTTGCTCTCTACCTCAGATACCTTTAAAACATGCACCACAGATCTGTAATGTATTATTTACCTGGAAACAAGTGTCATAAGCATTTCAAATTGTCTCATTCATCTCTACTCAAACTCTCACTGCTTAGAGACATTTCTTTCAACAGAGGCCATTATACTCATGACAAACTAAATTTCTTCTATTTATAAATTAGCACTTTACAAGATGTCACATATAAAGCAGGGGCAAGTGATTGTAAAATTAATGCATTTGTTGGACAATGTGTTGGATGGCCCCCTGACACTCAAAGGATTATGGGAAGTTCATTGGGGCTAGATACAGAGACTCATGCATTATTCTCTAAGTTTGTCCTATGTGCCAGAGACCCATAATTTGACCTTAAATGGCAAAGAGCATGAAGATAGTGCCACAGGGGTAGATCCGCTCCCCTCAGAGTAGACCTGTTGATGAAGCCAGAGCTGCATTGTGAGACCTGGTGGACTAGCAGAGGAGAAGATTGGGGGTCTAATAGATTTCTCATATGTTCCCTTGTAGGTTCCATGAGAAATACAACTGCAAACTCTGAAGTTCAGCACAACTAAGCCACAAAAGCAACTACCAAAGACCTTCAAAGCCCAGCACAAAGGGTCTTTAGGCTACTTGTGTACCATGCAAAGTTTTTGGCCGAGTTCCAGCCCACTGACAGCCATGGGGTTAGTTATTTCACCCATGTAAGTCATTGTGCTGCACAGTGCAGCTCATGGCTTTTTACTCAGTCTGATCCCATAGGAGTAGACTAAGAAAAACATGCTAACTGCCCTTCAGACTGCTTTTCTGATAAACATAGAAATAGGTAGTGTTCTTGTGCTATAAAGTTACTGCTTATGTTGGTTTACATAAAAATATAATTAAAGACATTGTTTACATCAGAGTTGATTGACATTCATATTCCATTTATTTTCCCAGTTTACAATAACTATTTCATGACATGGAATGGAATTGTGAGTCAATTACAACAGAATGTTAGTTGCTCCAACACATACTCTGATTAATGGCCTCTCAAATTGGATGAAAATGTACAATACAACAGTATATGTATAACCCCCCCTTAGGAAGTCTAAACTGCAACCTCCACATATAGTTATCATGTGTAAATAAGAGCTTCCCCAAGCACCCTAATAAATCCAGCAGCATATAAATTTGCACCAATGCCAATTTAATAAAACGTGTAACTCTTCATTTAGAAAAAAGGTTTAAAGGTCTTTATTTATGAGTAAGTGTCTTTGACACAAAATGCATTGATTGCTGCTGACTGCAACATCTGCTAGTTGTACCCCTCTATCTAGGTGTGACACTAGCCACTTCATGTCATGATAAATACTTTGTAAACCTTTTATTCTAAATAAAGATTTATACTTTTTTATTAAATTGGCACCGGTGCGATGCTGCATCACTTGTGTGTCACATATTACAAACTTGCATTAAAAAAACACACACTCTGTGTATTCCATAACAAAGAAAACAATTACTACTAATAAATGTAGCTGTGTGGTAAAGATATTTAAAGAGAAACTTTTATAAGGAAGATATCACGGGTAAAATTGTGAAAATAAAACCTCAGTGCTGTACAGATTGTTATATTGTATATTTTTGTCAAAAAAGGATGTTTTTTGTATTACTTTATTTCTATATGTAATTGCCTCTTTCCTGTTCAATTCCCCCTAATGCACTACTGCAAGCCATTATGTTGACTGGCTGATTTACTAGCCAGCTGGATAACTCTCCCACTGCCTCCCATCATCCCAGCTATGACTGGCTGAGTATCACAGAAACTGAAGTTTATTTACCGATTGTGCCTACAGCTGGGTAGCCGAAGAATGTCTATGCTAAGTTTGGCCTATGGGGAAAGTGTGAGATTCCTATCTTCTTGGCACCTTGCAGAACTGTTTCTTTCTGCTGTCCCTATGTGTATGTGTGGCTTCCAACCTCAGTGTGTGTTCATTGTGTTTACTAGCTAGTGTTCCAGTGTATCCTCTTAAGATTCTTGCCACTATCAGGACAGCTTACTAGGGTTTCTGGTGTAGTTCCAATGGAAACCTGACTGTAATGGGTAAAGAAGAGAGTTGAAATGGAGGAAACAGTGTAAGCCTGAGAATACAATGCTTTCCAAGATCTTAGATGCAAAGGGAAGGAGTGAAACTGTCCGGTAATTTACAAGACAGGTGGGGTCCAGCGAGGGTTTTTTCAGTACAGGTTTGACTGTTGCATGTATGGATAAGGAATTAATGTTTCCAGTAGAAAAATAGTTATTAAATATATTAAAAAGGCTGGGAAGAACAGTAGCTGCAATAGCCTTGATAAGGTTAGAGGGCATGGGATCCAAGGGACATGTAGTGGGTGGACAGGATAATAAAAGATACTTCCTCTTCTATAACGGGGGGGGGGGAGCAATCTGAGAGTTGCTCAAGGTGAGCTGGGAATCAGGGGGCTGGTACAGAGGTTATGATTTGGTGGTGGACTGCACCTTATCATTAAAAAAGGCAGCAAAATCCTGTGGAGTTCTGGAGAAGGAGGAGCAGTTTAAGGCTGGGGATTTGAGGAGAGAATCAAAGACATAAAAGATGCAATCTGGTTTAGATTTGTGAGTAGTGATTAGGGTAGAAAAATACTGTTGTTTAGCCTGGGTGAGAGCTGTGTTTAAACAAGATGGGATGAGTTTACAATGGTGGAAGTTGGCAAAAAGAATAAGACTTTCACAAAAGGTATGTAGCATATGGTTTGATTAATTCAGCCAGGGTCTGGGATTCCTGAGCCAAGATTGTGAAAGTCACAGGTAACCAGGCTGATACAAAGAAGAAGATAGCGAAGTGTTATATCAGTGGAGTCTAGGTTAGTAGTAGAGCAGCGTGAATAGAAAGAAGTTTGCACGGTGGATGCTACAATAGGTTGACAGAGTGCAGGTTCCTGGTGAAGAGACATGTTTTTGTCCCAGGGTGACTTAGGAATAACAACACTGACAAGTACAGATACAGTAAAAATGAATATCTTTATTGAGAAATAGAACAGCAGGAAATAAAATGTACTTTTTCAACCCTCACTGTACCAGGTGTAAGGGCAGTGTCTGGGAACTTCCCCAAACCTCACTAGGCGGGTAAGGAACAAGCACAGGATCGCCTGACTGAATAGATGTAAATACCACTCTGACTGAAGGCACCTAGTAGTAGCAGTGATGGCAGTAGCTACTAGTACAGGAGCAGCTGAAAAGCCCCTGGGAACAGAGGGAAATACACCAGATATCGTAGGGTGGTTGAGCTCAGAGACAGGACTCACTAGAATGCTAGGGTAAACCAACAGGCAGCTGTAATGGATATTCCCTAGAACGCTATTGTAAACCGACAGGCAGTGGTAACTGATATTCCCTAAAGCGCTAGGGTAAACCAACAGGCAGTGGTAACTGATATTCCCTAGAATGCTAGGGTAAACCAACAGGCAGTGGTGACTGAGACTCCCTAGAATGCTAGGGTAAACCAACAGGCAGTGGTGACTGAGACTCCCTAGAACACTAGGGTACTCAAACAGGCAATGATGACTGAGACTCCCTGGAACTGTAGGGTAGTGGAACAGGCAATGGAAACTGAGACTCTCTAGAACACTAGGGTAGTGGCGCAAACTATGGTGACTGAAACTCCCTAGAATGCTAGGGTAGCCAAACAGGCAATGGTGACTGGAACGCCCTAGAATGCTAGGGTAGTCTAACAGGCAGCGGTGACCGTGAGGCCCTAGCATGCTATGGTACCCAGTGGCGCAGAGCGGAGATAGCGAGAATGCCAGTGGCATGGACTGACAGACTGAGCACTGTTTGAATGAGGGAGTGTAAGTGGAGACAGTAGGCCACAGGTATTGCGGATCGAGGTCAGCCAGAGCCGGGTCAATACAGAGCGGGTAGTCAGCCAAAGCCAAAGGTCAAACCGGAGAGGGTAGTCAGCCAGAGCCAGGAGTCAAACCGAGAGAGGGTAGTCAGCCAGAGCCAGGAGTCAAACCGAGAGCGGATAGTCAGCCAGAGCCAGGAGTCAAACCTAGAGGACAGCAGTCAGGGATCAAACAGAGCCGAAATCAAAACGAGCCAGGAGTCATACACAGGAATCGAGCATCGGAATCACAAGAGCTATAGTGCACAGGCACAACACAAAAGTGCAAGGGAGAAGTGGCAGGCAAAAGCCTTGAAAGCCTAGCATGAAGGCGGAGACTCACTCTGGCAATTAACAGCGGCCAATAAGAATACTGACTGTGCTTGAGCACAACAACCAGGAAGTAATGCAATGTCGTCTGTACCCACAGTCGCTGGAGGTAATCACGGGCACCTTGATAGTTTTGTTGGGCAGGGGAAGGTGTGTGAGAGAGTGTGAAGGAGAAAAGATGTAGATCAGAGAGAAAGAAAACGGAGAAATTGTTAAGTTAAGAACTGAAGAGTTTCTGGTGAATACTGGGTGCACATTGTGGCCTTCCCTCAGATTGCTAGCAGCAATCCACTGTTGAAGATCAGAGAAAGAAAGTGAGAAGCACTGGATGAGGATGAATCATCAATGTGTAAGTTGAAGTTGCTAAGGAGTAAAGTAGGAGATTCCAAGGAAAGAAAGACAGCGAGTAATGAAAGAAGGATGGGTTGGTAAATCACAGCTACCTGGAGAGGAATTGGAGAAAAGATGTGGACTGCGTTAACTTCAAAGGAGCTGAAGAAGACTGATTGAGGAAGAGACAGAGGTGTGTAGTGGCATAGAGAGAAGAAGTTCCCCACCCCCAAACTTGCCATCAGGGCAAGCCAGAAATTCCACGAAAATAGGATTTTAGTCTTACCTGTTAAATCCTTTTCACTTAGTCCATAAAGGTCACTGGTACTCTGGGAGGCGTAAGTCCCCTTTAATAGGCAGGAACAACTATGCAAATAATTTTGCTAGGGGCGGAGCCTCCCCTCTTACTTAAGCCACCTTCTGGCCAGAGCCACTTTAGATTGATTTGAGACCCTAAAACTGACCTCAGGTAAGCAAAAAGAAAGACTCCTGTGAGCATGCCCGAACGGTCTCCCACTGGATGCCACAGGAGAGCCAAGACTGGTCCCTTGACAGGGTGGGAGACCAGTGACCTGTATGGACTAAGTGAAAAGGATTTAACAGGTAAGACTAAAATCCTATTTTCACTGTCGTCCAATACAGGTCACTGGTACTCTGGGATGTACAAACATTGAGCTGATCCAGAGGCGGGAAGTAAGGCAAGGACCAGGCGCAAGGCCCAAGTCACTAGAACTGCTATGACCCAGTTAATAACATAGCCCAAACTGTAAGTGTCAACGGACACCAACCAAGGGAACAATCCCTGAACTAACACAGCACACGGAACTAGAGCCAACCGGGCTCAACAGTTAGGAAGCACTAAGGACCACAGAGCGGAAGACCTACACAGGCAAGACTGCCTCCAGGACCTTCCTTCCAAAACTGGCATCAGCCGACGCCAGTACATCAACTCGGTAGTGCTTAGAAAAAGTGTGCACAGAGGACCAAGTGGCCGCTCTGCACAGTTGATCAGCAGAAGCTTGATTCTTGTAGGCCCAAGAGGCCCCAATAGATCTGGTGGAATGGGCAGTCACCCGGAAGGGAACATGCTTATTCCTCAACTTATAGGCTTCACGGATGGTAGCCTTAATCCAAGAGGCAATGGTAACTTTGGAAGCCGGTCTCCCTGCCCTAGGCCCCTCAGGAATGACGAATAGAGCGTCAGACTTCCTGATAGACTCGGTGCGATGAACATAAAACTTGAGGCAACGCACCACATCCAACAGATGGAGATCTCTTTCCTTGTCAGATGAAGGATTAGGGCAGAAAGAGGGAACCACAATCTCCTGATTGATGTGAAACTCGGACACAACCTTGGGTAAGAATTCCTTGGTAGTGCGAAGCACAGCCTTATCCTTGTGGAACACCAGGTAAGGAGGTTTACAAGTCAAGGCCTGTAACTCTGCCACCCGGCGCACTGACACAATAGCCAAAAGGAAGGCCATCTTCCAAGTCACAAGACGTAATGGAATGGAAGCCAAGGATTCAAACGGTGGTCGCTGTAGAACTCCCAGCACCAAATTGAGATCCCACTGAGGAGCAGGACTCTTGAAGGCAGGTCGAACATGAGTCACACCTTGGAAGAAGACTTTCACATCAGGAAGGATAGCAATCCTTTCCTGGAAAAACACAGACAAGGCAGAAGTCTGAACTTTGAGGGAACTCAGACTGAGCCCCTTATCCACGCCGTCCTGCAAGAAGGCCAGGACAGTGGGAAGATGGAAGTCAAGGGATAACTTCCTGTCAGAACACCATGTCACGAAAGTTGACCATATGCGATGATAGATCTTGGAAGACACAGGCTTACGAGCACTGAGCATAGTCGATACCACAGAAGGAGAAAATCCTTTCTTTGCTAGAATCGAGGATTCAACCGCCATGCCATCAAATGGAGAGAGTGAACATCCTCCTTCCACAGATACCCCTGAAGAAGTAGGTCCGGACGGGCGGGAAGTGGAATCGGATCCTTCACTGACATGGCCATCAACTCCGGAAACCAGGACTGGCGAGGCCAGTTTGGAGCAATCAGGATGACAGGACAACGTTCTCTCTTCAACTTCTGGATAACTCTGACCAATAGAGGAAGAGGAGGGAAGATGTAAGCCAGAAGGAAGTCCCAAGGGATCGACAAGGCATCCACTGCTAGAGCAAGGGAGTCCCTCAACCGGGAGCAAAACACCGGAACCTTCCTGTTGTGTCTGGTAGCCATCAGATCCACCACAGGCATCCCCCACCGTTGAGTGAGCATGTGAAACACCTCCGGGTGAAGAGCCCATTCTCCGCTGTCGACGGTGTGACGACTGAGGAAGTCTGCCATGACGTTGTCCACGCCTGGAATATGAACTGCAGAGATGACAGGCACGTGATCTTCTGCCCAAGACAAAATATCCTTGACCTCCCACCAGGCGGAACCGCTTCTTGTGCCGCCTTGCCTGTTGATGTAAGCCACCGCCGTGGCGTTGTCGGACTCCACTCTGATCGGAAGACCGGTCAATTGAGACTCCCAGTGCCTCAGGGCCAGCCGGACAGCTCGAAGTTCCAGAACATTGATGGAGAGCATGGATTCCTCCAGACCCCATTTCCCCTGAGCACTGAAGCGACCCCAGACTGCACCCCAGCCCCGAAGGCTGGCATCCGTAGTGACTGTGGTCCAATGAGGAACCAGAAAGGATCTCCCTTTCAGGAGATGTGAGAGATCTAACCACCAGTGCAGACTCGACTCGACATGAGGAGGAAGAGAAACAGACAGATGTTGATGATCTGGATGATTCTTGCACGTCTGGATCACAAATCTCTGAAGATCCCTGGAGTGGGCCATGGCAAATGGTACTGCTTCGATTGTGGAAATGAACTTCCCCACTAAGGACGACAACTTCGATACCGGAATTTCGTCCATGTCCAGAATCCCAGCCACTCTGACGGCTATCTGGTGAGCCACGTCCTCTGGAAGAAACACCATGCATTGGCGAGTGTCGAACAGGAGACCCAGGAACAGAAGCCTCTGAGATGGAATCAAGTCCGACTTGTCCAGATTCAGGATCCAGCCATGACGGTTCAGGGTGTGCATGCACATCTGTAATTGCTGAAGGAGAAGCTCCGCTGAGGAGGCCTTCAGTAGAAGATCGTCCATGTAGGGGGTCACTCTGATCCCATCCTGATGGAGCACCGCTATCAGGGAGCCCAACACCCTCTGGAAGACCTGAGGGGCTGAAGTCAGCCCAAAGGGGAGCGCTGCAAACTGAAAGTGTCCCCTGTGACAGGCAATCCTGAGATACCGCCTGCTCTCTGGATGAATAGGGATGTGAAGATAAGCATCCTGAAGGTCCAGGGAGGCAAGAAACTCCCCTGGAGACATTGCTGCAATCACAGAGCGCAGGGACTCCTGGCGGAAGTGGGAAGTCACCACATAGGCATTGAGATCTTTGAGATCCAAAATGGGACGAGCTCCTCCGTCCTTTTTGGCTACCACAAACAGGTTGGAATAAAATCCTGAACCTGTGTCCCCTTGAGGAACCACCTCCAGGACCTCTTTGTCCAAGAGATCCTGAATAGCGTCGTCGAACAGACGCCTTTTTGTGGGTTCCTGAGAAGGACGAGTAAAATGGAACCGAAAAGGAGGAAGGGAAGAGAAAGGGATCCTGTATCCCTCTGACACCACCTGAAGAACCCATGGGTCCGCCACTGACTCCTCCCAAGTCCGGCGAAAGATGCGGAGACGACCGCCTACAGCCGGATGCGGACCCGGGTTCGGCGAGTCATGCCGAAGCAGTCTTGGAGGTCTTGGCTTGGAGGAGGAGCGCGTAGTGGGAGGACCCGTTTGGGCCGAGGAGCGTGTCTCAGTCTGAAAGGAACGAAAGGACCGATTGCGTTTGGCTGGAAACTTTTTCTTAAAGACTGAGGGTAGAAGAGTACTTTTACCGCCAGTAGCCTCACTGATCATTTCTTTGAGTTCAGACCCAAAAAGCAAATTCCCCTGAAAGGGCAAGGAAAGCAAGGCTTTCTTAGAGGCTGTATCAGCAGACCAAATTTTCAGCCAAAGAGCGCGTCTAGCCACCACAGAAGAAGTGGAGGCCCTCGCCATCATGCGCACAGCATCAAAAGCAGCGTCAGCAACATAGTTCTGAGCTTCAGTGATATTAGCAAGTAGCTGCAACTGTTCAGATATCGGCGCATCCTGGCGAACTGCTTCAGTCAGTCGTTCAGTCCAGGCCGCAATAGCTCTATTAACCCATGCCACAGCAAAGGTTGGGCGCATGGCCGTGCCAATGGAGGCAAAAATAGACTTAAGAGAGAGCTCTAGCTTCTTATCCGTCCAGTCCTGCAGGGCAGAGGCATCTGAGACAGCCAAAGCGGTAGATTTGGATAGTCTAGACACAGGAGCATCCACTTTGGGAGGATGGACCCATTTTGCCAGCTCCGCCTCAGGAAAAGGGTAAAGTTTAGCAAACTTTTTGGAGACAGAGGAAGATCTATCAGGATTCTTCCATGCCTCAGAGACCAGACGGGCAAGAGTAGGGTTAGTTGGAAAACAAACAATTGGCTTAGATGGCTTTTTCTGAAAAACATCAGTAGGATCATAAGTGGATTCCTGAGTCAGAGGAAGGTTGAGCGTATTCAGAACCGCTCTGATCAGACCCTCAGCCGAGACTTCAGGGTCACACTCATAGGGGTCCCCAATGGACCTGTTAGATTCAATAACAGTACGTTCCTCAGCATCAGAATCCTGTAAGAGTTCTTCTTCAGAAGAATCAGTGATATCAGGAGCTCCCTGTGGCTTAGGCAGTGAGGTCCTGATAGTAGAGGGGGTCTGCCAGACCTGGAGAGCCCCCTGTATCTGAGAGGGAAAGAGTTGAAGCGTGGATTTGAGATCCCTAGTGGCAGCTTTAAACTCCCTCACCCAAGATGGCTCAATAGCGTGGCTGGGAAGCCCAGGGTTGCTATCTTGACCAGTACAATTAGGGCATAGATCCCCCACATTATCGCCATCCAGCCCAATGTGGCAAGAGGAGCAAAACGCCATGGGGGTAGCAGACCCCTCATCCTCCTTAGACTTGGGTCTAGCCCCTAGCTCCAGTGAAGTAGACATGCTCGCAGCGTCAATATACCCCACCAATAACACTATCACCCAGAAAAGTGTCAAAGATTAAAGTTTCACCCCAGAAATGTTCTAAAAACGGACTTATCTGGCCAGCGAAGGGTTAATCTGTTGAGGAGAGAGAAGGCTCGGTCCCTGCGTAGTGTACTCGCCTAGGAAAAGTACCACAAAATGGCGGCCGTCATGACAGCCAATCAGAAACGAGCGCGAACCAAGCGCTCATGGGAAATGTAGTTTTCCCTTACAAGTACCCCAAACAGTGCCCGAAGCCCCCCTGAACACCCCACATAAATAAAACACATTCCGGATGATAGAGCAGGAGCCAAGCATTAAAATGAGCCCTCTCTGAAGTTGCTGTGACAAGCGGTTCCAGAGATATGTCCCACACTGTGAATTCTCATAGAGAGTAAAGGAGCCCTTGCGACTGAGCGGGAAAAAGCCGCGCTTAAAGGCGCGGAACACCATTTTTAATAAAGTTTAGTAAAACATTAAAAAGTGCCCAAACAAGCATGAAACACATGAGCAACATAAATAAATGAATACCCAAAGCTCCAAAACCCAGAGAATACCACAGAAATTGCATAAAACAGTAATAATGCAATAGAAACACCCTATGAGTGCTGGAGTGTATTAAAACTCCCAAATACAAGCCCATCAAAGGGACACTGTGGGGACAAGTGGACCTTCAGCACTCAATGGGTGACTCACCTTCCTTGCAGGACTTCTGTCTTCAGGTGACCATGATAAGGAGGGAAAGAACCAGAGGTAAATTCCCCAGTAGGGGAGCTGCTTAACACAAGCTGTCCCCTCTTCAGGGCATAAGGTCCACAGAAAATCCCTGGAAGCTGCACCAGCCACTTTAAAGAGGGCAATTCACAGCCATGGTCACCCTCCTAATGGTGGTATTCCATATTTGAATAAAAAATAATAAAATACTAAGATGCATAGATGTTCTCTACCTGGTGTGCAAGCACACCAGGAACAAATCAATCTAAAGTGGCTCTGGCCAGAAGGTGGCTTAAGTAAGAGGGGAGGCTCCGCCCCTTGCAAAATTATTTGCATAGTTGTTCCTGCCTATTAAAGGGGACTTACGCCTCCCAAAGTACCAGTGACCTGTATTGGACGACAGTGAAAAACACATTATTGTCCGTTTTTTTGTGAGAATTTTACAACAGCAAGTAAAATGTCTGCGTTTTTCGCCTATTGGCCAAAATTCCCTGCCAATTTTTCAGAGGCAAGAAAGTTTCCACCCATTGATTTACAATGTTTTTGCGTTTTCACTATAAAAACTTCCAGGAAGTTAAACACACTAGAAGAAGCTACAGAGCAAGGTAGACGTGCTTGTCACGGTTTGTTATGACTCTCAGACACAATTTTTAGGTAAAAATCAATTTTATTGAAATAATAAATTGATAACGTAGGATGGCAAATACATATATACAGATACATACAGAATATAACAAGACAGAGTGCAGACTGTACCGGTCCTGTCAATATACCGGACAGGACAGTCTGAAGAAACAGAATGTTAGGCTCTACCGGCCTTGCCAATACCGGGTAAGGCAACCTGCAGATGGAATAGCATAACGGTTCTACCGGCCTTACCAAATTACCGGGCAAGGCAGCCTCAACAGCTTCACAATGTAGGCTCTACCGGCCCTGTCAATACCGGGTAAGGCAACCTCAGATGGAATATGACAATAAGGTTCTACCGGCCTTACCAATACCGGCCAGGGCAGCCCAGAGATAATAGCAGCAGTCAGATGGTAATGGCAAATTCGTAAGCAACCCAGTGTACATACACTGAGACCAACAGGGATTAGTAAAGTCACAAGACTTTGGAGCAAACCAGCGTCCGCACGCTGGGACCAACACAGGATTGTATAGCCGCTAGGCTTTGGAGCAAACCAGTGACCGAACACTGGTGTAACAAACGAGTCTGTATAGCCGCAAGGCTTCGGAGCAAACGAGCGTCCGCACGCTGTGACCAACACAGAACAGTATAGCCGATAGGCTTGGAGCAAACCAGTGACCGCACACTGGTGTAACAAACAAGTAGTATAGCCGCAAGGCTTTGGAGCAAACCAGTGACCGCACACTGGTGTAACAAGTGTGTTTGTATAGCCACAAGGCTTTGGAGCAAACCAGTGACCGCACACTGGTGTAACAAGTGTGTTTGTATAGCCGCAAGGCTTGGAGCAAACCAGCGTCCGCACGCTGTGACCAACACAGAATAGTATAGCCGATAGGCTTGGAGCAAACCAGTGACCGCACACTGGTGTAACAAACAAGTAGTATAGCCGCAAGGCTTTGGCGCAAACCAGTGACCGCACACTGGTGTAACAAGAGTGTTTGTATAGCTGCAAGGCTTTGGAGCAAACCAGTGACCGCACACTGGTGTAACAAGTGTGTTTGTATAGCCACAAGGCTTGGAGCAAACCAGCGTCCGCACGCTGGGACCAACTCAGGATAGTATAGCCGATAGGCTTTGGAGCAAACCAGTGACCGCACACTGGTGTAACAAACAAGTAGTATAGCCGCAAGGCTTTGGAGCAAACCAGCGTCCGCACGCTGGGACCAACTCAGGATAGTATAGCCTATAGGCTTAGGAGCAAACCAGTGACCGCACACTGGAGTAACTAACAATGTCGCTGACGCGACCGAGCAAGAGGTCGCCAGGATACAGGAGACAGGCGATGCGATTACAGGAACCAGCAACGATCAGTCAGGTCAGGAAACAGCAGAGTTGAAGAACCGCAGGAACTGCAACACCAGAGACTAGGCCGGAACCAGGACTGGAACCACTCAGCAGGCAGGAAACACTGGAACAGTAGCGAACAGGTACTCAGGAACACATGAGATCAGGAACTCAGGAACACTGGAACAGAGGCCCAGCTATCACTAGCATAGTGATAGCAGGAAGGTCAGAAACAACACGAAAGGGCACCCAAAGGGTGCCCAATCCAGGTTTAAATAGGCAATGAAAGGCGGGCTATCTGCAGACAGCCAATAGCAGCCCCCTACTGGTGACAGACAAGGAACTGCAGCAATCACGGGCACCGTGATAGTGCTGTGCTGTTCTGCTGTGAAATAGAGGCAGGAGAGGCTTATAGTGACTGCTATCACTATGAGCAGTAAAAGGAGGAAATGGAAGGACCCTTCTTATGTGTCCACTGAGTCTGAAGATGAGGAGGAAGTGACTAGCAGTACTGAACCAATGCTGTCCAGTCCTCCTAAATCACCCCAAGGTATCTTGGGCAATTTAATGGGAAGGGTGGGAGAAAAGGCAATGGGAAGGGAGGGAGAAAAGGGTAGCACTAGTGAGAGCAGGAAAGGTCAGCTGCCTGTGCCTGCTGCAACACGTGCTGCCCCTGCTGCCAGTGCCATCATTGCTGTACCTGCAGCCACCATTTCTGTACCTGCTGCAAGAAGTGCTGCCCCTGCTGCCAGTGCCACCATTGCTGTACCTGCAGCAACCACTGTTGTACCTGATGCCAGATATGCTGCCCCTGCTGCCACCAGTGCTGCACCTGCAACCACCATTGCTGTACCTGCTGCCCGATGTGTTACCCCTGCTGCCATAGTGCTGTACCTGCTGCCAGATGTTTTGCCCCTGCTGCCACCAGTGCTGTACCTGCTGCCACCAATACTTTGCTTGCTGCTAGTGTGTCTTGTAGTACTCAGGAGAGGGGGAAAGAGAACATGATACCAAGTGTGACAGCAAGGGACACTAAATCACACTTGCCATTCCCAAGCAGTCCAGCCACTGTTAGTACTACTACTACTACTAAGGTCCAGCAGCTTGTTAGCATTAGGAGTAAAGAATATGCTCATATTAATAATCACTGTGAGGAGGCTGGGGGCTGAAAATGAGGTGGCTGGTTTTAGTAGTAGAAGCAGTAATGGTGAAGCAGCCGGAGTGGTAGGGGAAACATTTGAAAGAGTCCAGACTAGCAGTCAAGGGAGCCCACATCATTCCTCTGATCAACTGCCTGTCCCTGCTGCTATTGCTGCCAGTCTGCCTTCTTCATGTCACCAAGAAATGACAAGTGTGACATTGCTCATCACCTCCTCCAAGCAGCAGTGAGATGTATGTAATAGAGCGGCAGCACGTAGGGACTAGTGGGGGTGGTGATGATGATGCTAGAGAAGTTGGGGTGGAAGAGACATTGATGGCCTTTTTAGCAGAAACTAAGAAGGAATGGGAGAGAGGGATGAGGATGGGCATCACCACCACCACTAGCAATGAGCTTTTCGAATTAGAGGAACTTGCAACTGCTCTAATTCCTTATGATGCTGAGTTGCAAGGGCAGCAGGATGCTGAGGAGCAAACTAATGTACCACAGACCACCGTGGACACAGTGGGAATGGGGTCAACAAGTAATGAGTGACTAGGATAGGTTCCACTTGCCAGCACCAGCAATACTCCTGGTCCTAGTTGCAGTGCTTAATCTGAGGCAGTAGCAGCAACAGCGGCAACATTATCCACTGCCACAGACAGTGAAAGGGAATGTGGAGGACAAGATAAAATAGGCCATTCTTCTCCACCTGTTTCCTATCCCCTGAAGTCATCGGTGTGGGATTATTTTTCTCTTGGGGCAGGCACAGTGCTGTCATCAGCAATGGCACCGTGCACAATTTGTGACAAGTCAGTGAAAAGAGGAAAGGGGGAACACACATTGGCACAAGCTCCCTGATAGCAATACATAAAACACAGTTACCATGACCTCTATGTCAAACATGTTAAAGCCAATGGCCCACCACATAAATCAAGCACTGCAGTTGCTGTACCCCCTGACTCTCCAGAAAGGCAACAAGAGGTGAGGCGGAGATCAAAGAGGAGGAAGAACAGAGCAACCCAGGCAGAGACTGGAAGTTCCATGACAAATGAAACAACTAGCTCACTATCACCTTCTAGGGTTACTACATCTTCTGCCAATCCACCTTGCTCATAGTTACCTCTCCTGCCAAATTATAGCCACTCTGCTGTTGTTAGTATGTGGCAGTTTGTCTCTACCCATTGCACACTGTGTGGTGCACTGACCACACATGCCAGTATGGTGAAGGAGAATCGCAAGCAGTACATCAAGCGGCATCTGAGGAGATTCCATCTAGCAGAATATGCTAAGATAGTGGCAGGGAGGGTTCATCATTACTATTAAACTGTCAGCAAGTTGTCATGTGTCCTTAGTGGGGTCTGGACAAGTGGTATAGTGACAGAGGCAATACTTGGTTTTGGGTGTCATGGTGTTTGGATACAATTGTGCCCCCAGATGTTATTTACCACATATACACACACTGTGCACATTGCAGTTTCTGATGAAAGCCACAGTTCCTGCTCTCAAGGGAAAAAATTATATTCTAATACCAACGCACCCATGATTTTGGAGGAGGGGCAAGTGGAGAAGAATTAATGGTCAACTTCTTCTTTTCTCCACTTAGACTGGGGGCTACTTATTGTGCTGCTACTGCCTCAGGCGCATCACTGGAGATAGTCGTGGCAAGTGGAACCTTCATCATCCATCACCCATGTTACTGCTATTGTTGATCCCATTGCATTTCAGCTGCCTAATCATCCTGATGCTTAAACAACTTAGCAGCAGCAGTAAGAACAGCAATTGCAAATTCCACAATTATGGACTCAGGAGGACTTTTGACAATGGCCAGCGGCCACTGGCCAACATGACCTGCTGATACTAGGCCAGTAGGACATTATTATTATTTTTTTCTCAGGGCTTGTGTTTTGAAATTAAAAAAAAAAAATAGTCCTACAAAAAAAATAAACTATTTTTTGGGGGTTTGTTTCAAACAAACCTAAGTCCTACAAATCAATGTTTCCTTAGGGCTTGTGCCAAAAAAGCTTAAGTCCTACAAATTTGGGCCTTGGAGAGTGTTATTTCTATTCTGTCAGAGTTGTAATTCAAGAGTAATTGAATGATAAAGTATCCCCCTCCCCCCGTTTTACTGATATAACACTGCTCAGCTCAGAGCAGGAGGGTGTGTCCCCATAGATTGCAGAGAGGCACAATCTTCAATTAACCCCTTAAGGACCCTTGACGTACCAGGACCATCAAGGGTAAATGTGCTCCAACGACCCTTGACGGTCCCGGTACGTCAAGGGTTAAACTCTTCCATCGCGGCCGCACGGAGCGATGGAAGAGTTCAAACCGCTTGTTACTAAGTGTCCCGGTATCGGGACACTTAGTAACAAGCCATTGAAACATTGTTGCAACATGCGATTCGCTTCGAAAGTGAATCACATGTTGCAAAACCTGAATGACAGGGACAGTATTTGTAAATACTGTCCCTGTCAGATCTCTCTGCCTCCCACCACCTTGCACACTGCTGAGGTGGAGAGAGACAGAGAGACATGGTGTTCCAGCCTTACTGTACAAAAAAAGTAAAAAAAAAAGTTTAAATAAAGAAAATTAACTCTTTGATCACTGTTCTGCAGTGATCAATAAGTTCCCCCCATCTGATCACTCTTGGAGTGATCAATTTGCTCCAGATCAGTGTTTTCTGATCTGTAGGGCACCCCCCATCCCCCCTGAATTTTTTTAGATTTTTTTTTTTTTTTAATTTTTACATTTTTTTTTAATTTTTTTTTTTTTTTTTTTTTAATGAATAGTAAATATAGTTTTAAGTATTTTGGTAGGTAGTTGGGTAGGTTTAGTGTAGACGTGTGTTAGGGAAAGTTTTAGGGATAGATTTAGGTTTAGGGAAAAAAAAAAAAAAATATATATATATATAATAAGTGCAGTTTAGGTAGGTAGTTTACTTGGGTTAGGTAGGTTCAGGATATACGTAGGCTAGGGTAAGTTTTAGGGTTAGATTTCGGTTTCGGTTTTAGTGGGCAAAATGCAGCGCAGGTACAGCGTTGAAGAGGCATATGCCTTTTTGGCGTCTGACTCTGAGGCAACAGACACTGCGTCAGATTTTGACACAGCGCAGTTTTCAGAAAGTGAGAGCAGCTCTAGTGATGACGCTGGGCCTTCTGTCAAGAAAAGACGCACTGCCCCAAGAGCTGCTCTGGCAACTGCCCCAGCACCTGCCAAAAGAACTGCCCAAAGACCTACCAAAATACCTGTCCAAAGAAATGCCCCAAGTGCTGCCCCAAGAGCTGCCCTGGCAACTGCCCCAGCACCTGCCAAAAGATCTGCCCAAAGACCTACCAAAGAAATGCCCCAAGTGCTGCCCCAAGAGTTGCCCTGGCAACTGCCCCAGCACCTGTCAAAAGATCTGCCCAAAGACCTGCCCAAAGAAATGCCCCAACACCTGCCACTCCGGATCCTAATGAATGGGTATCAATTTATGCCCACAAATCTCAGAATTCACAGGCAACCCAGGGATTCAAATTGATGTGGAAGGATTTACCCATGATAATTTTTTTGATTTGTTTTTGGGGGAAGACATTTTAGGTGAAATTGTGTCCCAAACCAATCTGTATGCAGCCCAGTATACTGCCGCCAACCCTAAGTGTGAAAAATGCTGTTTTGTTTTTTTTTACTTACGTCATGGTTTACGAGGGATTGGTGGTAAAATGGCGGTGTATAAAATTGGAAAACACACCTAAAACGAGAGCCTGGGGTGTCTACTTTCCAAAAATATACACTTTTGGGGGGAAATCTTAAAAAAGAGCACTGTTACACAGCCCCAAATGAGACATGGCACCAGTAACGCAAGCTGTGAAGATTCAAAGTGTGAACCTGGAAACGCGCATGTTCCAATTTGGCCCCCGTAGCTCCCCCAAACCATGAGAAAGCTATGCATATGGGGTATTGCCGTACTCAGAAGAAGGAGCTGAACACTAATCAATTCAGTTTATAAAATCTTCACCTATTCTGTGCTTGAAATTCACATCAACATTGAAGGCAAAGTGTGAAAAATGCTGAATTTTTTTTACTTACGTCAAATTTTCACAGGATTGGTGGTAAAATGGTTGTGTAGAAAATTGGAAAACACACCTAAAACGAGAGCCTGGGGTGTGTACTTTCCAAAAATATACACTTTTGGGGGGAAATCTTAAAAAAGAGCACTGTTACACAGCCCCAAATGAGACATGGCACCAGTAACGCAAGCTGTGAAGATTCAAAGTGTGAACCTGGCAACGCGCATGTTCCAATTTGGCCCCGTAGCTCCCCCAAACCATGAGAAAGCTATGCATATGGGGTATTGCCGTACTCAGAAGAAGGAGCTGAACACTAATCAATTCAGTTTATAAAATCTTCACCTATTCTGTGCTTGAAATTCACATCAACATTGAAGGCAAAGTGTGAAAAACGCTGTTTTTTTACTTATGTCAAGTTTACGAGAAAGTGGTGGTAAAATGGCTGTGTAAAAAATTTGAAAACACACCTAAAATGAAAGCTGGGGGTGTCTACATTCCAAAAATATACACTTTTTGGGGGAAATTCTAAAGTGCAGCACTGGAACATAGCCCAAAATGAGTAATGGCACCAGTTAACCAAGATGTGAAAATTCAATATTTGTTCAAAATTGGGCCCCGTAGCTCCCCCAAACCTTGAGAAACCTATGCATATGGGGTATTGCCATACTCAGAAGAAGGAGCTGAACACTAAACAATGCATTTTTAAAAATCTTCACCTATCATGTGCGTGAAATTCACATCAACATTGAAGTGCAAGTGTGAAAAACGCTGTTTTTTTTAACTTACATCAAGATTTACGAGCGATTGGTGGTAAAATGGCTGCGTAAAAAAATTGAAAACATACATAAAATGAAAGCCTGGGGTATCTACTTTCCAAAAATATATACTTTTGGGGGAAAATCTTAGAGTGGAGCACTGTTACACAGCCCCAAATGAGACATGGCACCAGTGATGCAAGCTGTGAAAATTCAAAGTGTGAAACTGGAAAAGCGCATGTTCCAATTTGGGCCCCGTAGCTCTCCCAAACCTTGAGAAACCTATGCATATGGGGTATTGCCGTACTCAGAAGAAGGAGCTGAACACTAAACAATGCATTTTTAAAAATCTTCACCTATCATGTGCTTGATATCAACAGTAGTATTGAAATGTAAGTGTGAAAACTGCAAAAAAACAAAATATTACCACAATTTTGAATTTTTTTTCTGGAAAAATAGCTGCATGAAAAACTCCAAAATTCTCCTGATTATTTACCTTATGTTGTGTAGTTTTCAGAAACATATACCTTTGTGGGACATTTTTGGTTCTGGCACCGTCAGCTAAGCTATGATACTCACATGCCAATTGTTGAAAATTCACAAGTTGGAAATAACGGCAGCCATCTTGTAATATTTACCTTGTAAATGTGAGTAAAGGACTAAAATACTAGGCATATGGGGTACTCTTATATTCAGGAGAAGCAAATGAATATATTTAGGGGTATTTTTTTTTCATTAACTAATAGTATGCAAATCCTGACAGAAAAACGTAAGCAAAATGTTGTTTTTTTTACATTTTTTTCCTCTTTTTTTCTATTTTAATCAAATTAAACAATGAGGTATTCATATAATTGTGGTATCAAAAGAAAGCCCTACTTGTGCTTAAAAAAACAGTATATAATTTATGTGGGTGCACAAAAGGAATTAAAGAGAAAATATGGTTGAACAAAGAAATAGTCAAAAAAGTCAAAATTGCTCCGGTCCTTAAGTCAAATCTAACTCAGATTTTCCCGGTCCTTAAGGGGTTAAGATAAGAGAAAAAGCTGAAAAACCTTCCAAGGAGGGCAGGGCTTTCATTGTTAGTAAGAGAATGGTTCCATGCTGTGAGCTGTCTGGTTTAAATGTGAGTAAGAAGTTGGTTATCCATCATATATGATTTTGTTTTTAAAGCGCCCCCATCTGCTTGTACTCCTTTTTCCAGGAAACAAAACAGCTCATGTGAACAATTCATTGGAGAATATAGAAGAGATAGAATGATAGAGATTGATAAGCAGGCAGGAGAACCGAAGGACTTTGATTTTTCTCACAGGTGTGGTGTCAAAAACAATAATAACAAAAGTAGCAGGTGAATTAAGTTCAACTGGGTGGCAGTATGAGTGTCCAGTGACTTGCAGGCAGACTGCATGAGATGTCTAGACAAAGCATAATACGGCTTTGTTCCGAGACCAGACTAGGTGATGTGTAGTTCAGCTGCAGTCAGTCAGAATTATAAACTTGAGATGGCAATGTTGATGAAGGGTAAATTGTGATATATACATTGTTCTCCCTATTCCTCTGCCCCTTTTTCCTATATTTAACTGTAGCCCATCTAGCTACCTGCTCGTCCTCCTTAGTACAATCTTAGTACTTCCTATACAAACTACCCTCTGTTCAGTGAACATCAAACCTTGTCAAGATTGTCCATCTCCCTCTCAATGTTTCAATATTCCTCTCCAGATCTCTAACTTGAGCTTCCAAAGAAGCAACATACTCACACACCCAAATCCCTTTGTCTCTCTTTTCTACCTTCTTGTCCCTCTTTTCAGGAGATCAGAGTAGTGTTTATTAAATGCTCCACAACAATAAAACTCACATAAATGTGTAGTTAATATTTAATATATGTGTTTATAAATTAATCTGTGTAAATAAAATACTTTGGTCTTGCTCTAAATAATTTATTCTTGGCAATGCCCCGCCCACCAGCCACACTCGCATAAACACCACCTAAAACAAAAGTGTCCTTTGGCCATTTGAAATGTTGGGAGGTATGACTTGTGCACTGAGTCAAATGAACAGTAGTGCTACCACTCATGCATGAAATAGATTTCACACACACTACATTGCTGCGCATTACAGATGCTGCTTGCATGTAGTTTCTTCATTCTACTGTTGACCAGATTTGCCATGTGATAGAACAAGAGCCCTCTTCCTCCTCATTGAGTATAGGCTTGTTTTCAAAGGAGAACTACCAACTCCAAATAATAACCCTCCTACTTACCTTACTATCCTGAAAATCCTAATGGTGAGTATTACTTTTCCAGTTGTGTAAGTGATCAACACCGGGTATCAGGAGGGATTCTGATGCCTCACCACTATGTCTGAACATAAAAAAGTAACCTTGTGTAGTATGGAACACATTGTTTTTCAATGCTTTGGATACCCCTCTAGACTGTACGCTGTCTGTTTCACCAGCCTTGTACCACTATCCACTGGTAGACACAGAAGCACATATACCATAACACTACGAATTGAATACAGAAGTAAATTTCATAATGTTGAAAGATTTTAGTGTTTTTTAAATTATTGATGTGTAAAAAAAAAGTTTTTTTATCCCTGTAGCACCACTTTCAGGAGATAGCCGCGCACCCTAGCCTAGTATTAGGAACATAAGTGAAACTCATTTGATGCAGTGAGCGCATTACTAAATGGCAGGCTTTGTCTACTTTTTTCATTTCTGTAGTTGTTATAATCATTTAGTATAGGCAAGTTATATTTGAACAATTTATGTAACATGAAACATTGTATATAGCATGTTTTATGGTTCTGGCACCCCTACAGCATTTCAGCTCTTACCAATAGGGTGCCATTATCCTCAGAAGAGCTTTAGCTAATTCCCCTATCAATATATTTGAATGGGTCGAAATGTAAAATAGCTCTATTTTATCCTATACTGCCACATTCTGGAAAAATCTTCTAACACTACCCTAAGGGTAAAAAGGCAAGTGACTCCTCATTTGATTCAGGAGAAGGTGCACTTGCCAAAGTGGCATATGTTTTTCATCTCTGTAATGGCTAGGTAAGTGACAGGGGCACCATTTTAATCAGGTTGGTAGCAGGTATTAAATTCAGTAGGCATTTCCATATTTTTAATGATGTATTGTTTTTGAAGTGGTGGAAATTAAAAAAGTATATATATATATATATATATATATATATATATATACATATATATATATATATATATTATTCCTGAATTGCTACCATATTGTGCATTTCATCCTAAGGGTAGTAAGGCAAAAAAAAAAAAAAATGTAAATTCAATGTGGGTGAATATCTACTTTCCAAAATGGTATGCCTTTCATATATTTCCTTCATATCTGTAACATTTAAGACCATATTGCAGGCAGACAATTTTAATAAAGGAAACAGGTGGGTACAGAAGGTCGACCTATACTTGTAGGGTGCCATTTTTTCGGGTTAGTACTAGTTACTGTACTGAATACAATATATCTATACTAATGATTTTAGCATATTTAAGTGATCTAAGCATGTTTTTTTCCCTATAGTATGTTTTTCAGGAAATAATTGTCCATACTAGTCTATGAGTGGAAGTGAAAGTGCCCCTTCAGATGGTTGTCTTTATTCAAAATTGCAGCTTGGTCTACATTTTACTTTCTGTTGTTATTACAACCATTTTAGTACAGGCAATTCATATTTGAAAAATATAAGAACAATTTGAGATTGTAATTCTGGCACACCCTACTTTATGTTAATTCATGAAGTACAATTTTTCTTGGAAGAGCAGTAGGTAATGAATAACAGTACAATAGTCCATAGTTTTCAAATATTTTAGAACATTTGAAGGAATGTAAATATATCATTTTCTATATATAATTATAAATGTATCTATGGGAATCATGTCTAATTAGATATATCTGAAAAATTCTACACGTGTCTGGCCTCTAGGGTATAAAACAATAACCCATGCCTATAGCACTGAAACGGTTAATTTACAGTTGTTGCTAATGGTGCAGTTGGTTTGCTTCAGAATTGGTCCTCTAAACCCCAGGTTATTTTAATCTGTTATAACTGTTACTATGATTTACCTCTGTGTGAATTTGGTCTTTCATTAGTACTGGATATAATTTCCATGGAAACAGACATCCTTCTTTGTTCCAGGACTCATGGACCCTAAACTCCTCCCACTGAATTCTTGTTTAGAAGCGTTCAGTGAGAGGAATTTGGGCCCTCGAGTAGTGCCTAGAACCATGAGCATGATAACCAGTGCTAATAAAAGAATAGTATTGGTAAACAATGCCACAGAGAATTCTTAGTGGCCATTAGAATTATCTGCACAGATTAAGATTCGTTAAATGTGTTGTTAGATGTTGTTAATGTTCCCTTAAATTCAACATTAACTTTTTCCGAATGTAAGAAATTGTATCATTTTTAACCTTTATGCTTCTCCTATTCATAAATTACTCCCACTGATACACTCAAAACTCAGTTTAACTCCCCTTTTAAAATACGTAACAACTTTTGAAAAAATAGGTTTGAATCAGGACATAGCAATTCAAAATAATTTCTGCAAAGCTTTTTTTCTTTTAAATTATAGACAAATTTGGCAAATTTAGAACTTAATCATCTGTTACTAAGATTTGAAAGGTGAATGTAACTCATTAGCATTCCAGTAAAATCATGTTTCTTCAAGCTATACAGTAGAAGTACCTGTTTATTTGAAAAGGAAAAATACAGTTTGAAGCATTCACACAATATACTATATAATTTCCTTGAACCAAAAATGGCATTAAAGTAGTGATGGGTAAATTAAGGTCTGGAAAATGCGTGTTACCTGTTGAACATTTCTGTCATGTTCACTATCTTCGATGCTAAAGACACCTTTAACACTTAGCAAAGCAACGTGTTGGACATATCTCTGCCATCCAATGGGTTAAAGTTTAGAGAAAATTAGATTAAACTATATAATTCAGATCCAAAACAGAATATCCAGGTGTAATTACCAATGGGTCAGTCCTTATAATTAGGCTTTCTAGGTCCCTAGTAGGGATGGGTGAAATGAGAAACAGGAGGAAAATGTCACTTTTTGTCAAACAGTAAATTTTTAGCGAAAAGTGCAGTTTTCCTGCTTTTTCTGCTTAGCTCTTTGCTTTGAAATCAGTGGTAAGATAGAATTTCTCCCCAGCACACAGCAATTTTCTCTTCTTTTCCCACAGGCATATAAAAGGGTATCAGGCTCTCACAGCATGACATTCAGGGCCAGCACCACCTACAGGCGAGGTAGGCGCCGGCCTAGGGCGCACATTCTCTGAGGGCGCATCGGCCCCCGCCGATTACAACAGACTGCCGAAGTAAAAAAAAACAAAAACAAAACGTAAGTTTCGGTGCTCTCCCTTGGCTGGCTATTTTTTTTAATGTAGCACAGCGATACCTGTTTCTCTCTCCCCCTCCGCTCCTTCAATCCTGGACCAGGATTGAAGAAGCGGAGGCGGAGAGAAACGGGCATCGCTGTGCTACATTAACCCTTTCAGTGCCAGAGGGGTATGCAACGCATAGCTTTGCAATGCGTTGTATACCCCTCTGGCACTGAAAAGGTTAATAAAAGCCAGACAAGGGAGAGCACCAAAACGTACTCACTGGGGAGAGAGTGCACCGGAAGAGTAAGTGGAAGGGGAGTTCAAGGGGGGATAAATAGTCAGAAGGGGAGAGAGAGATTCAAAGGGGGGATCAGCAGTCAGGAAAGGGATCAAGAGTCAGATGGGGAGAGAGATTCAAAGGGGGGATCAGCAGTCAGGAGAGGGATCAAGAGTCAGACTGGGAGAGAGAACGTGAAAGGGGGGATCAGCAGTCAAAAGGGGGATCAAGAGTCAGACGGGGAGAGACAGAGTCAAAGGGGGGTCAGCAGTCAAGAGGGGGAGAGTCACATATAGAGAATATACACTCTGTCACACTGATACACATATAGAGAAGCACACACACATACTTACACACTGATAATCTTACAGAGACTCACACACACTGACATTATATACATACAGGGAACACATACTGACACACACATACACATATAGAGAAGACACATACAAACTGACACATATAGGGAACACACTGACACTTAAACACATACAGAGACGGGGCATAAATGGGTAGGGCACAAGGGGTGGAACCAAGGGGTGGCAAAATTAGGTTTTGCCTAGGGTGGCAAAATCCTTGCACCAGCCCTGATGACATTATGTGTTTGTGAGAGGAGAAAGCAGCACATTTTTGAGCTAGAGAAGGCAAGCTAATAATGTGGAGTTGAAGCTTAGTTTTGGGAGTCTTGTAGTCAGGAAATCTGTTCTCTGTATTAAAGGATTCTGGGGACTCTGTGGGACAGGAAGGGAGAAAGGAGCTTGATCCCAGATACTCCAAAATTCAGTGCCACTGACTTGGAAGACACAGGCAGCCGTGTTCCAAGTTTCTTCCTGATCTGGCTGTTATCTCTGTCCTATGGGAGTCTAGGGGTGTAAGAAGAGAGCAAATACCCCAAAATTTTGTGTGATCGAGTAGACACAGTGTTACGGTTTTGTAAGAACACTCAGACAAGTTAGTAAGGTAAAATCAGCTTTATTAAATAAATAAGGACATAGGTCACCCTTAACAGGCCCAGATCCAGACAGTACCATGATACTTCCAATTCTGGCATAGGTCAGGATGCAAAGAGACAAGCAAAACAGTAATGCAGGAGACTGGAACAAGAGTCAGGAACCAGAAACAAACCTCAACAGTACCAAGCCTAAGACTGGCAAGGCTGAAGGTAACTGCAGGGCACAATCCCTAACACGCTAGGGTAGCGGGAGGCAATACAGCCGAGCTAGTGCAAGGTGCTAGTCTCAGAGAACGGAGTAACTGGAGGCCACAGAGTACAGGCACTGGTAGAGCACTAGTAGCAGGAGGAACGCAACTGGAGGCAATAGTGTATAGGTCCTGGTAGAGCACTAGTCTCAGGAGGAGAGAAACCAGATGCAACAGAATACAGGCACCGGTAGAGCACTAGTGTCTGGAGATGAGCGCAAGTGGAGACCACAGGTACAAGCGCTAGTAGAGTACTAGTCTCAAGGGGAGCGTAACCGGAGGCAACAGAATACAGGTACCGGTAGAGCACTAGTGTCTGGAGGAGAGAGCAAGCGGAGACCACAGGTACAGGCGCTAGTAGAGCACTAGACTCAAGGGGAGCGTAACTGGAGGCAACAGAATACAAGTACTGGTAGAGCACTAGTGTCTGGGGATGAGCGTAACCACAGGCAACAAGGGCACACACTGGTGATGCACAGTGACAGGAGGTAGTGTAACCGGAGGCAACATGACAGGCACTGGCAAGGTATAGTCTCAGAGGACTAGAGGAATCGGAGGCAGCACAGACAGACCCAAGGGAAGCAGTGCGAGCAGAGACTGCACGGCAATAATGACAGGTATATAGGTAATGCTGACAGACTCAGGTAAGGAAACAGTGGCAGGTACCAGCAGGGCAATAGTCAACAACGGATCGGGAGGACAGCCCCTGTCGGAGATGGTACAAGGAGCGGTAATAGCCAGACCAATAAGTAACGGGTCAAGTAGTCTGCCACAGACAATATAAACAAGAGCAGAGTCAGCCAAACCTTAGTCAGCAGCGAAGCGGGTAGTCAGCCACAGCCAGATTCGGTACACAGAGTGGTTAGTCAGCCAATCCTATTCAGCAACGAAGCGTGTAGTCAGCCAGTCCTAGTCAGCAACGGTCACGGAGCCAGAGACAGAAGCGAGGTCAGGCAAAACCGGGTCATCCACGGAGCAGGAAGCCAACAGCAGAACAAACGCCAAGTACAGGAACACCACGAAAGGGCGTCCATGGAATGACAGGACTGAGGTTAAAAAGGCTAGTGCTGGGTGGGACATACGCCAGCAGCCAATAAGAACCCGGCAGGGTTAGCACAGGAAGTAGTAATGTCGCCAGCATGCAGATCACAGGACACCGTGATACACAGACAGCTGGTCTTGCTGTTATCTCTTTCAAGGGAGTCTGACAGACTCTGAGTGAAAGACTGGGAAGACACAGGCAACCATGATCCAAGCCACTTCCTGATATGGCTGTTATCTCTGTCCTAGGGAAGCCTGGGGAGAGAAGCAGTTGAACAGTTTTTTGTTGACAGTGATAGTGATAAGGGGGGACAGTTAATTAAAATAAATAAATAAGGATTAAAAAAAAAGATAGGTGACACAGACAGGGTCCCTGATTTGATCTGTGACTGGGGCAGAGATCCAAGGCAACATGTTATACACAATCAGTTCTATTGTATACTTTACAATAAAAACACACACAGTAGTTGAGTAGTCTGGCAAACACACAAAGGGTAGGGGGGTGAAAGGATTAGAAGCAGAGCAGTGTGAGTTAAATGGTAGTCTAAAAACTGACTGCAGCCATAGTTGCTGCAGCATGTGCAATAAATAATGGTGATCCCTCTCCTCCCAAGGAAGATGAAGTTTGTCAAAGTACCACCAAAAGTTCCACCAGCACTAGTAAAGAAATGACATCGAGTCACATTCCAGTGTTTCTGGCATAGTGCAAGAAGGTGTAGCAGCTCAACCAAATGCTGCTCTGGACAGTGAGACAAACAAGTATAAAAACACCTGTCCTGAAAGTAGTAGCGAACGTTGTGAAAACCTCTTCAAGGGGAAAAGTAAAAATAATTTGTGTGAGACCTCTAAAGGCCTAGAGAAATATAAAAGTAGTGGGGAAGAAGATGCTGAGGATGGCCTAATGACCATGCCTGGGAACTTCCAGTTGAGGGCTAACCGGAGGGTAGTCCTCTGTTCAGCAGGGGGTGACAAAAATGACGCTAATCGTGTCAAAAAGGTGTGGCGTTTGCCGCGAGTGTGTGTGGGGGGGGTGACTTAACCCTTTGAGTGCCAGAGTGGTACGGAATGCATTGCAAAGCAATGCATTCCTTACCACTCTAGCACTCAGAGGGTTAAAGGTGTCACACAGAAGGCTGGGGACGGAGGCACAATGGGAGGAAAAGCAGATGTGACAGAGTTTCAATAAAAACTCTCCACATCCGGAGGAATCAGCCTCTGCCCCGGAGACCCGGTAAAGCTCTGTCAGAACCGGAGTCTCCGGGGCAAATCCGGAGAGTTCCCAGGTATGCTAATGACTGATGATGATGATGTAGATCTAGAAAATATCCCTTCAGATACAGATGAAGAGGAAAGTGAGAGAGATGATGACATGGATAGAAAGTTAGCAGACGAGCAAAATCACTGCTTCCAAGTCCAACTCAGCCACACACACTAACAATGTAGAGTAACCAGCAACAACACATCCAGCATCCACAGCCTTAACTGTGATGAGTGCTTCTGCTGCTGTTGAAAGAGCAGCACCTGTGCCATGCTTTTAGTTCAGTTTGGTTTGATGTGTATCTCCTGTGTATGACCTCGTATTTGACTCTGACTTCTACTTGCTCCATGCTGATTGTGTATGACCCAGCCTGTATCCTGACATTGCTCTTGTTTTCTGATTTGTCACCTTCTTAGAGATATCCTGTGTATGACTCTGCCTGTATCCTGCCTTCGCTGCTGCCTCCAGATTTGGTACCGGTTCTTGAGAATACTTGTGTATAACCCTGTTTGGCCGACTATTCCATCTGTACCTTGTGGTGGACTCCTGATGTTTCCAGCCACACTGCTCTTAAAGGGATAGTAATGTTTCATAATAAAAGCAGCTCTAATTAATCATCATAGTATTTGGACTTTGGAGAGTGTTATTTCAATTCTGTCAGAGTTGTAGTTCAAGAGTAATTCAATGACAAAGTATCCCCCTCCCACCCCTTTTACTGATGTAACAGAGCAGAAGGGAGGTGCCCAGGTAGATTGCAGAGAGGGACAATCTTCAATTAAGGGAAAAAGCTGAAAAACCTGTGAAGGGGGGCAGGGCTTTCATTGTTCTCACAGGAAGAAGATTGTCCCCTGCTGTTATCTGTCTGGTCTATGGACTGCTTTCCACATCTGAGAAGAGATGGCTTACATTAGGTAAAAGGGACAGGAGGGGAAACGTTGCTTGAGACTATCTCTCAAACCATAAAGGTTTGAGAGATAAGACTTATTTCGTTCTTCATTTTTTTTTAATGCCTACAAAATAAAATAAAGATAAAACGAAGTATTACTATCCCCTTAAGTGAGTACATTGTTCTTGTTGCATTTTGTTTCTCAGTGGGGATAGAGGTTGTATAGTTTGTTTAGAGGGGATTATCTGGGAACTCCTTTGGCTCATCCGAAGGGGACCAATCTATCTTCGTAACTAGCACCTTTTTAAGGATAGGCCACATCACAATTCCCTTTATTCAACCATCATCCCCTAGCCTCGATCCTTAGCGGCACTCCGTAGCATCTTGCACTACTATCTCTTGTTGGTGGAGTCTGAACTTCATCCTATACTCCTCAATAGGGTTGGGGGTTGTGGTAGTAGACTATATGTGGACATTGGGGAGCAATTTGGGGTTTTTTTTTTATCTAACTTTAAACAATAAGCATGGCTGTTATTTTTATAAAAGGAATGACAACCTATTATTTGGAAGAGAGATGCCACATTTCTTTTAACCTTTTGAGCGCTAGAGGACTACCCTCCGGCACTAGGGTTAACTGTGGCATCTCTGGGGGACATTATTTTATTTCCAAGAGAAACTCAATGGATGATTAAAAAATAAATAAACTAATTAATAAAAAAGGTTTTGAAGACAGAAGAAAAGAAGAAGGGGGGAGAGAAGATGGCCAGTAACTTCCCAAGGTGCTGAGGACCCAGCAGGACATCAGGTTTACAGGTAAGTGTTAATTTATCAGGACATGTGTTAACTTTATTGAGATTATCACTGTGAGTGCCAGTGAGCTATGCAATATTGTTCAATGCGTTGCATACCCCACTGGCACTCATGGGGTAAATTTTTCTTCCCCAGTGTGTGTTGGAAACCACTTTTCTAACACACCAGTGGTTTTTACCCCACGTTAGGGACTTTGCGGCTCGATTTCATGGAACATGTTTTTTGCCATGAAAAGTACAGTCCTTAACCCTTTGAGTGCTAGAGAGGTACACAACGCACTGCTCCACAATGTGTTGTGTACCCCTCTGGTACTCAAGGGGTTAAAACGCGGTAAAGCCACCACATGAAATAGAATAAAAAATGTGACTTGTTTTACGTGGTGTTCAATGGGTGCATATTTTGCACCCATTGTCCATTTTTGCATGGCAGTGGTTGTTGACAGCACAGTTAACAGAATAGCAAACTGTGCTATCAAAACCACCATCGCCAGTTAAAAAAATAGAGGGGGGAATACAACCAAGACCTTTGTATATGAGGTCTATTTATTGGAAACCTTATTTTTTAAATATTAATTTATCTCATCCCTAAGCAAAGTTTTCAAAATACAGCAAGGGCCTCCATGTAAGCACCATATTGATGGATATGGTGCATTGATGCCTAACATTTTAGTTCCATTCACCTTATTCATTTTTCATTAACCAAGCTGTTTAATATATATAATTATTTATTATCTCTGTGTAAACAACCTGTGGTAACAAACATCTTCCTCAATGAAGTATGGAGCTAAAAGTTAGATTTAAAGGTTAACTAATCAATAGGAATAAGTGGCCTTTAATATGTTTAACAGAAGGACATCTTCATATGTGTCATTCATATCGCCATCAGATAAATCTATATACTTTTTAAATTTGCATTTAACTCTGTTGTCATCCACTGCTATATCCACTACAATGTGTTTACATTTACAATCTGATAAAGACCATTGACCTTTAAGAGTTATTCAGGTCAATTGAAGTTCATTGTTTGTTGGGATTGAGAGCTATCAGCTTACAAAGTTCACCCTTCCCTCCCCTTGCACCAATGTCATCTTTCTATCTTACAGAAGGAGATCCCAGTCCACAGACTGTCCTGCGTCTCTTCAGCAGAACCAAAATCTTGTTCTTTAGAAAGAAATACTTCATTTCAACGGTCTACAACGTGTGCTTGCAAACCAGGTACACGTTGTAGACCGTTCAAATGAAGTATTTCTTTCTAAAGAGATCGGACAGGGCGTAATTAATTCATTTTTTTACTAGGTATGTTATTAAATGTTATTATATTGCTGTATTACTGTCCCTTTAAAGTGTAGTTTCCCTTTAATTCAGCTAGGTAGCTGGGGCACTGAATTCTAACATATATTAAAGATTTGCCTGCAAAAATGCCAGTAGATTATTTTGTCCTAAATTATTTAAAAAATTACCAATGTACAGTATAAAATGCATTGTATCAGTCTTTTAAGAAAGCCGTTTCCTTCTTCTCCTTTCCCACCTGATTCAGGTCCACACTTTACTCCCCTCCACCTCTTTGACTTTCTTAAGTCCTCTCTGCCACTTCCTTAACTTCAATTCCATCCACTTAGCATGAATTTCTGAAGGTGACATTTTGGGGCACATAGTTATTAATGTTTGCATGTGTATGGGGGTGGCAGTGAATATATGAGGATATATATGTGTAAGGGTATGTGAGTGTTGGTGTATGAGTGTGTGCAGTTATAGTAGTATACAACATCACCCCATCCTTAAAAATCTTGTTCCTTTTGAGGTGGGTCATCCCTCATGGTCTCTGCTACTTCACACTGAGTCTGATTGCAGGACCTTGAGGTGGTGGGAATATAAGGATTGTTATGCAGGTGGTTCTAGGTCTGCTGGTAAGGAAACTAATAGTGGTAGTAAGAGGTTAGATGAATTCAGTTCAAGGTAAGACATAAAAGGTATGTTTAAGGGACTAAAAGGTGGGGAGAGAAACAGCAGCACAGAAACTTTGGTAATCATGGAGGCACTGCATTACATGCTAGAAGTGACATGGATGGAGAGGGAAATGGGGTGGAGTGACTGCTTTAGAGAGGGGACATGGAGACGAAAGCAGATGGGGGTTTGCAGGCCACTATGGAGAGAGGATATGGACAGCAGGGGAGCAGGGGGTGTGAAGCCACTTTGGAGCAGAGACAGGCAGTTTGGGGACACAGTAGGTTAGGGGGGAGAAGACGTTTGATGTACTTTTGAGTGGGGAAGTGAAGAGTAAGATAGACATGGCATTTAGTTGTGTGCACTCTTTGGAGCAGCAAGCAGGTGCTCTTGTCAAGCAATTGGCTACTAACCCAGCAAGAAACTGGGTCATATAAGAACACATATCAGCCTTGCCAGCTTGTCAGCCTTGTCAGCTTCAAAATGCATATACGTAGTATCACTGGAAAGGGGAGAGAATTCCCTTTACAAGAACATGACTTGGTTATGATCTAGTTGGTAAAAGGCAGAGCCAAGAGAACTTCTCTGGAACTGGCAACTGGTAACAGGTTAGGAGCAGGCAATAGCAGATAGCCACCAACTGGAATTTAAGGAAAGTTTTCCAAACACAGTTTATTCTTTTATTGTTGTCTCTCAGTATACAGTGTAAGCTCTTTGGCATCATGTGGGTGATTCTTAAAGAACCACAGAACCTACAATTTAACAGTGGGTCACATATTGTGAAGTGCATGTTTTATGTTGCCATTTGGTCACCTAAGTGACATCACAGATATTACAATCTAAAGTATGATCAACGTGGCATCACAGACCTTACACTTCATAAGATGTAACCTATAGTAGGCAACTCCTTTTAGATTTTTATCTGCGTGGTGACACATGGGCATAGATTATAAGCTTTATATTGCTATGATCATAGGAGGGTAATTCCTTTTAAATTGTAAGTTCTGTAGTGTCACATGGGTCGTTTATTGTAGATCGTGATCTCTGTAGTTTCATGTTGTTCTGCTGTCTAGTGGTATTCATTGTATGACATCCCATCCCAACATTACACAGTCCACCATTAATTATTTTTTCCTTCCTCTATCATGTAATGTAGCAATATATTATATATATATATATATATATATATATATATATATATTGCTTCCTGTACTAGTGTAATACTCTGCTGTTCTCTAATTGTCTCATTGTCTGCTAGTCTCATAATCGTGCATGAATCTATTGGTCTTTCTGATGTTAATAATACATATGTTCACCATGTCCTATCTTATGTGACTTTAAAACGGAATATACTTTTATCCTGGAGTTGTGTACTGCACGATGCCTAGCCACTAATATCATTGTCTCAGTATGTTGATTCCCTATGGTACAGGGCAATTGAATAAGTTGGTGCTTTACAAATAAAGGATAATAATAATACATTATATATATCATAAAAACATCCCCAAAAGAACTCACAACTGGAACTGAGAAAGCTTATGCCAACCATCCCTGCCGAAGGAACTTTCTACATGCTTCCAATAATCCACAAACCAGGAAACCCAGGCAGGCCAAGAGTAACTGGTATGAGCACTCTAAATAAGCAGATCTCTGGCCTGGTGGCAAACAGCTTACAACCCCTTGTCATTAACACCAATAGCTTTATACAAGACAACATATGCTTCCTTAACAAACTCAACCAAATGAAAGATTTACCTACTGAGACAAATCTAGCTACCATGGACGTGGAATCACTCTGTAGCAACATCTCATACCATGATGGAATTAATGCCTGCCATCAATTTCTGTCATCGTAGGCCCAAAGCGAGAAATATAGCTCACAAATTATAACTAAATTGACACAATTTATCCTCACACAATTATTTCACCTTTAACCAGGACTACAGATAATGGCATGCCATGGGCACAAAGATGGCTCAACAATATGCACATATTTTTATGGATGACCTGGAACAGAGATTTCTTGATACATACTGCTAGAAACATTATAAATATTTCTGCTATATCGATTATATATTCATCATAAGGACAGAAGTTGAAGTCGTATTACATCCATCTGTTAAACTTAAAGGGGAACATTCACTTAAAAAATAATTTGAGCAAGGGTTGTATGGGAAAAAGTAATTTTGGCTTTGTTACTGTTTTTATTTTTAGTTGCCCGACAGTGGAGATATGAAGTCTTGTAAACGGACGCTTCTGCAATGTGCAGCACCCTGTATGTGCAGCACACCTCCTCAGGACTTCCCACCTCCCTCCCAGCAGCCCCAGGGAGCATGTTCGCGCTTCACTTCGGAGCTGCAATTTTCTGGCCTAACGTTAAAGCAACCTCAGTTTACGATGCTACTGAGGTTGCAACTCTGGGGCTGCTGGGAGGGAGGTGGGAAGTCCTGAGGAGGCGTGCCACACATACAGGGTGCAGCACATTGCCCGTTTACAAGACTTCATATCTCCATTGTCGGGCAACTAAAAATAAAAACAGTAACAGCTCTACTTTTTCCCATACAACCCTTGTTCAAATTATTTTTTTAAGTGAATGTTCCCCTTTATGTTTTGCATATATAATTATACTAGCAATGTGGGACGGCGTTGCCCGTCATGTTATGACCGTTGGGCGTACGTGTGTGAAATGTAGACACACTGATGAACACAGACATATGCAACACACAGGCAGACACATACACACAGTGAACGGCAGAAACATGCAAAAGACACGCACACACACACAGGCACACCAGAGATGCACACGTGGACACACATATGTAACAGAGATGTACACGCACACACACACACGCAACATAAATGCGAAGAAACACATGCGAGCATGAGTTGTGCACCACTCTGGCACTCAAAGGGTTAAGGTATAGAGAGGCATGTCAGAGTTTAATAGCCGAGGGAAGTGTATTCATACCTGGGAAGTCTGACTTGTGGAGTCCCTGGAGGGGACTGATGTGATGCTGATGTAGAGAGGTCAGTGGGGCAATTTGGTCTAAAAGTGGGCAGGGCTAAATCATGAGTATGGGGCTTAAGAGAAATGTGGAAAAGTGTTAGTACTAGGCTGGGGAAGGAGGAGAAGTGGGAGGGAAATGCAAGTTTACAGTGTGAGTGGTTTGAACACACTCCCTGAGGGGTAAAACTTGATATACAACCATAGGGACGTGCACAGACATTTTGGGGGGCAGGGGCTCAAATGAAAAAAAGGGCACTTCCCATTATTATTTTTTTTTGTTAAAAGGGCATGAGGGCACTTTGGACAAAAAGGGCAGGTGCTCAAGCCCCCCTTGGTGTCTATGTGTGCACGTGCCTGCACAACCCTGTGGCAGTCAGTGGGTTAAGTGTGAATCTGATGGCTGCCTGTCCTCTGTGTTGCATGGCAAATGATGACAGTCAAGAAATAATTCAGCAATGAGGGCCTACCTTAACCCTTTGAGTGCCATTTTTCCCCTGGTGCTGCAGCTTCCCTTCAGAGGCTGTACTACAGGTCCTGCTGAGGCCACTGGGAGTCAGAGTGAGTGACTGTGTATGCACGCATGAGTTGTGCGCCCCTCTGGCACTCAAAGGGTTAAGGTATAGTGGAGTCCCTCATGTGGTGCTGATATGGAAAGAACAATGAGAGAATTTGGGTTAAAAGTGGGCAGGGCTTAATCACAAGTAGGGACGGGGCTTAATATAAATGTGGAAAAAGTGTTAGTAATAGGCTGGGGAAGGAGGAGAAGTGGGAGGCAAATTAAAGTTTACAGTGTGAGGGGTTTGAACACACTCCCTGAGGGGTAAAACTTGATGCACAACCCTGTGGCAGTGGGTTAAGTGTGTACCTGATGGCTGCCTGTCCTCTGTGTTGCATGACAAATTATGACAGTCAAGAAATAATTCAGCAGTGAGGGCTTACCTTAATCCTTTGAGTGCCATTTTGTTCCCCTGGTGCTGCAGCTTCCCTTCAGTGGGTGTACTACAGGTCCTGCTGGGGCCACTGTGAGTCAGAGTGTGTTACTGTGTGTGTGTGTGTGTGTGTGTGTGTGTGTGTGTGTGTGTGTGTGTGAGTGTGAGCCATATTTCTTTCTGGTTTTGTGTGTATTTGGTGCTGTGTGTGTTTGTTTATTTCTGTGTAAGTCGGGCATGTGTGTGTGTGTGTGTCTGTGGTGTAGGAGCAAGTGGCAGCCATTTTGTTTTGTTCCTCAGTTGGATAGTCCTGTGAAAATCACTCCCCCATTGAATCACCCAATGGGAGCAGTAACTTCTCCTTACTGCCACCCCTGGATGTGTGTGTCTCCTGAGGAGACATAAATTATGTAATCAGGCTTTCTCTTTTATATATATATAGATTTTTGTTATATAATATATTGATGAAACAGACTGCTTGATGTTTCCCTAGCCAGGCATTAGGTTGTGCTTTGGTCATACATTGTTGAATGGAAAGGTTATTTTAAAACTGCGGAGAATAGAACATTCTTCTGTTAAACTCATTTCAGGACTCAGAGGTACAACTGATGGACTAAATGTACTTACAATAGACAGTCAGGAGCTCTAGATTGGGCTTCAGGAAAGAACATTTAATTACATAAGACTTTGTCATTTATTTAATGTGAGGGGAAATGGACAGTCTGTGCTTAACAAACTAAATGGCTCATACTGGCTGTCATTTTATACATTCCAAAAATCTACTAGTGAGAGACAAATGCAGTGATTTTCAGTGATAAATATGAAAAGTGGACGAGGTTATTGCACAATGGAAAGTGTTTTTTTATGTGTACTCTTTTCTCCTGCTCCTTAAAACCATGTACTAACAAGCTGCAGAGGAAATATGCATTAAATGACTACATTTTCCTGCACATAGAATGAAGGAGATGTTCAGGGCTGGCTTAAATTAACTTCTTAACAATGGCGGAGTGTGTGTGTCTGTGTGCACTAAAACCCTCATACATTCCAGTACTTACCTCAAAGTGCAGCTACATGCTTAGGGAACTTATATTCAAGCACATAAAATAGGCTGTGCTGGAAAAAAAAAAAAAAAAAGCCCAGTGGTCCTCAAGTGCCGGTCGCGCGTGCGCTCTCCTGTCCTTTAGGTGTTGATATTAGGGCTAGAAATACATTTTGTTTATATAATAGCCTACACAATTATAAGCCAAATCAAAATAAATGTATAAAAGAAACAACCAATATTACTCAGTATTACTCAGCTCAGCAGCAGCCTCAACAAATTAATACAAATAATTCACCTTCCCCTCAAGCTCCTTAAATCCTTACAACTCCAGATTCACCACTTTATCTGGAGAGGTACACGGCCTTGCATTAGCATGAATATTTTCTTTCGTCCTACTTCCTGGGGAGGCTTGGGCCTCCCAGATCTCCTCTTTTACCACAGAGCCACAGCACTGTCTGTGTTATTGAAACTCAGTTCCTTGGCACACTCGGCTCCAAGGATCGATTTATCTCAGCCCCTGTGATCTCACCCATCCAACATTCCACTGTTCACCTCACCCCTTCCTATCCCCCTTATACTCCCTACTCAATAACCTGTATTTCCCTCTGGGCTAGGATGCTAGTTTCTATGCTTGAATGTTGGCTGGGCTTTCCAACCTAGACCACTTACTTCTGGATGGGAAACATCCCCACTTCAACACTTTGACTTCTCTTTTTAGTCTTCCCCACAGAGAATGTACTGCGCACCTTCTCTCTTAAAGCGTTTTTCCTCTTCTGTTCTCAACTGCTGCCGGAGATGAGGAGGCTACAAGGGTTCCTATGTGCACATCTGGTGGACCTGACTGCTCCTTGTTTCTTTTTGGCAGGAAATCCATTCCTCTCTCTTTGTGCCCTCTAACATCACTATACCCTCTTCCCCTGCTTCCTCTCTCCTCAACATTCTACCTTCTGATCTTGCTGCTCCTTCTGTTTCCCTTCACCTCTGGCTGCTTGCTATATCAGCTGCTAGAGCCTGCATCCCCAGATTGTGGAAGTTAACAACTCCACTGGCCCTCCTGGATTAGACACAGACTATATTGTATTTATGACATGGAACAACTCCACCAGTGTTCTCTAGGAAAAAGAACTCTCTTTGAATCAGATTTCTCACAATGGCCAAAGGTTCTCTCTCATACACCCCACTTTGTGCCAATGTAACCCAGCCCCCGACTTACTACATTCCACCAGCAATCTCTATATATCACAATACATGAGTGCTCTTCCCACCCCCCTTGTAAAATTAATCCCCCTCTCTATATTTCTCCCGCTCTTGTCTTCTTTCAATGTCTCTTCCCTTCCCTTACGCTAATTCTTCTTATGGCATCTCTCCCCCGTACTTTGCTCTTATGAAATGTTTGGTTCCACTATATGCCCACATAAGGGGGGGGATACAGAGTAAATATTCTTCACTCAGGACTTTAACCCCTTAACGACTGGCCGCGCAGGCATGCGGCGGTCACTGAAGGACCACATACCTGGTATGTCATGGGTCGTTCAGTTACTTTGACCCATGACGTACCAGGACCGTCAAGGGTCATTAAGGGGTTAAACTACAGTTTCATGTTTTATGGTACACTTAGACCAACAGTCTATAATACTGTCATTGTGATTGTCACTGTTATTCATATTTAATATGCTATACCATTATCTTTTTCTGTCATTTCTCATTTCCTGTATTTGACAATTGGATATAATTGTGTAGTCATTACGCCACATAGGGTGCAATGTGTGCACATGTATTGCCATATTCATGCTTGCACAGAATTGCTGTCTGGAGGGGGTAATGGCATTGGAGGAGGGATTTTGTGACTAAGTGGGAACACTCTGGATGGGTGTGGAAGATGGGAGGGGAGCCACTGGTGGTGGTGGCTGCAATGGCTGATGGGGGATTGCTGCTGACTAATGGGGCACTAGCAGGGTCAGCACCAGCAGCAGTACCATGGGAGTGGGGCTTTTTATGTATTTAAAATTGGTTTAATCAATAAATAAATAATAGTTGAGCTGCGGATGTTGGCTAATCATACAGGTTGACCAATTTGCAATTGTTTGGGATAGACGAGCATTAGTTTATGCTTATTACTGCAACTCACATTTATCCCAAACAAAGCAATATAAGCTCAGTTGCTTTTTCCTTTTTGCTTAGACGACAGAGCTCGTTACTACAGAGTGCAGATGAGATCTTATCCTGATTGGATGTGATACTGGTGCACTTTGCTTTGTTAAGTTACATTGTCTTAGCATATGTGTACGAGTTCCGTTGATCTATAAGACATACATCTGATTATTGTTAATACGGGGAGTTCAGTTAAATACTAACATTTGCTATGGAGAATATCGTTTATTGATTAAACCAATTTTCATTATACTTACAATGAGAATGATGGCCAGGAATATTTTATTTTATTTTTTAATTCGCTGCTTATTATGACTTCTTAATAAAGGTTATGTTTTATTAGTTTTTCCCTTCCTTTTCTCTTTTTTATTTTTGTGCAATTCATTCTCCCTAGCTAAGGGGAGGGTTTGGTGCTGTATTGTTGTCCTTTTTCTTTTGTTTGTGTATTCTAATCTTTGCAACAAGCACATTCCCTTGAGTGTTACGTACACATCCGAATCACTAAGGTGGTGCACCATATATTTGTTTTGTTTTCAGAAAGTTCAAGGTAGGCGGGGGTTCCCAGATATGCTGCCCAAGCTCTTTTGAAGAGGAACAAAGAAATGGGAAACAATGAGGACATAGATGCAGTGGTATCAGCCAAGGAAACACATCATGCTTACTTCCCTTCGCAATTGGTGCAAGACGTTGTTGTTTTCAGTGTATTCATTGCACGGCTTGCTCCTTCACGTTGATGTTTAGACAAACTACTGGAGGAAATGAGGAAGGTGGTAGGTGGACATACATTGCCACAAGCTGTGCTGCCGCGCCACAGGCATGGTGTACACAGGATGTATTTACTCATTTTTTTAAAAATACATGGGAGCAACTTATAATATATTATTGCTGTGCTATTAGAATCTTTCTTTAGCATGTACATGACTTGGTTCCAAAGTACAAACAAATCCCCCTACATTTAATTAGTTTGTTGAATTATTCTAAGTTTAATTTAGGCAGTTTGCATGGTAAACCGATTTAGTACATTAGAAGGGAAAGGCTTGAACATTTCAACGCTCAGTTATCTAGATTATTTGCTATATTAGAATAAACATTCCCAAAATGATATGAAAGTGATTGGCTATTTCATAATATATAGTTTTATGACTAAAGCCAGAAACTGGCTAAAGTGCATATATATTATCCAGATAATATGCATTTTAGCCAGGTGTGCTTGGCCTTTTACTGTAGGTTGACCAAGAAATCAATTGGTAATGAAAACAGACAGAGGCAAATGGGGATTGGGGATGTTTAACCCAATGCAATGCATTTGATAGCTCTCTGGCACTCAAAGGGTTAAGAAAAATCTAGTTCAAACCTTGTTTAAAGAGAATGACTTGTTTTAACAATGTTCAAATAAAGTAGGTGTTTTTGTACTTACCCCTCTCTGCATTAGTGTGTCTATGCTACCTTCTATTTTTCTGCATTCTAGGTACAGTATAAAATACTAGTGTAAAAGCCCGTGCACACAGGACAAGGTCCAGGTAATGTTAAGAGGCCGCTACCTCACTGCTCCACGCGATGCAGTCTTGCGTTGCCTCACTCACGAGATGCAATCATGCTCAGTAGAGACTGCCCGAATGCGGCAGTCTCTACTGCGCATGACTGCATTGTGACAAACATCCTAGCAAATTATTATATAGGATACTCCAGCTACCAGGGTTGGATTTACATCCAAGGCACCACAAGGTAAGACACTGTCGGTGCCCTTCACTCAGCCTATTGCCATTCCTTCACCCCTCATATGACCTGGCTATATTCCCATCCACTCTTCTGTGACACAGAAACCAGCCACTTACAACATATAAGCACAAAAACCTTTTAACTCCTTGGCTGTTTGAGAGATTGCCTTACTTCACATTGCTCTGAACAATAGCTTGTAAAGGAGTATAAAACTAGTATAGGGACACGGTGAATGCTCTGTTTAAAGTCACAGTTCAGAATTTAACGGTTTGAGACAAAAATGGAATGGAGTGTGAGACAGATGGATAGTGGGACTCTGTCACTCTGAGTCCTATCGTAGTAAGCTGCAAGCATCGAGAACACGTTTGCTCCATCTCCTACTAGAGGTGTTTTCTCTCTCTCTGGCCAAAAAGCCTGCCCCTGAAGTAAATCAGAACTTCTCTTTGTCACTCACACTAGTGTTTTTACTGGGTTTACTGTACACACTGATTACAAGAGAGTCGTATGATTCATTGTCATATCACTGTCTAAGAGACTCTATGGTAATTTACCATAGACTTGATAGTCTTAGACAGTTATGAGTCATTCGAGTAATAAGACTCTACTGTAATCATTGTGTACAGTAAAACCACAGTAAAACTACTAGTGTGACGAAAGAAAGCTCTGATTTACTTTATCTTATAAGAAAAAAAAACAAGCCTCTTCAGTTTTTTACAAAAAATTAAAAACTATATATGTTATATTAAAAACGGGACAAAATTGATATTTATATTAAAAAGACGGCACAGTCTGGAAAATGAAAAAAATAAACTGTACTGTTCCATTTAAAATGGTACATATGGTCAGCCTACTTTGAGTAACAGAGGGGTATGCAACGTATTGCAAAGCAATGCATTGCGTACCCCTCTGGCACTCAAAGGGTTAAGAGTGGCCAGAACTACTTCGCCGTCTCTCAAAAGTTGGAGACCTAGGTAGTTACCTACTCTGCCTATTGGGAGACCTAGACCTGCCAGCTACTCAAAGTTTAATTACTGGTAGATATGCCATTTACAAAGTGAACACATGGTAGATGTGACAAGAACACACAGTACATTTTTGATTTTTATGGACCTATCATGTGGGACTTTAAGGTAGGATAAACTGGATGAGAGACCCATAAAAATGTATGTGATTGTGTATGCCCATTATGCTATTCTATTTCTGATAGTTTATGGCAAAATTACTCATGGCTTCACCAAAATCAGGTGTGGTTATCATATAGATTTTCAAGGGAATAACTGGTTTCTACCTTAAGTGGAGGCACAAGGCACAGTATAGCTTTCTCACAACACCACAGCAGAGATTAGAAGGAACAAACAGTGGACTCCATTTATGTTCAGAAGAACAGGATGCCATGTTAAATATGTCTACATTTTTTGCATTTAGTTTCTCTTTATACCATGTAATATATCAATTTACTTATCACTTATGTTCAACAGAAAAGGGTGCAATTTTAAATATTTCTACATTTTTTGCATTTAATTTCTCTTTTACTGCCAAGGTCATACATCTTGAAGGGGTCATTGTGGTTATAATTGTCTTTCATATAGCCATTTGAGTGTCACAATGCTTCAGATACCACTCTGTCACTCAACAGGCTAATGTTAGAGAACTTTGAGTAAAAGGCTAGTAACTTATTAACCCTTAGAGTCAATATTTGCTTTACAATGCATTTGGCACTCTAATGGTTAATACAAAGATGCAGAAACAGACATTCTTCTTAGACCAACACCAAGAAAAACAACTTGCTGTACACAAAACAATTCACTTGATTTATCCTGCACATTTCATGAATAAAGAGAATCCAGCCAACAATTAGTTTTTATTTTCAGCTTTCTCTTAACGCAGTGGACTACATATAAATTGAATGACTAGCATAATGCTAGTGTTCAATTTGTTCCAGAGAATGATGCACGGCCTGAGATCATCTGCTGACTTGATAATAATCTAGAGCAACGTTCAATCTTCTCGGTGTTCCCAGAGCAATACTATTAACCAATATGCTCAACAGGGGTAGCTTGGTATAACATGAAATGAACTCTTGCATGCCAGACACTTCAACAAAGCATTGTTAAGCAATTTATAGGATATATCACTAGTATTTAAATGTGTTAAAAAAATAAAATGTTACACAATTTAATGGAAAATATATCTTAATTGAGTTTTTGTGGTGGGTAGAACACTAGTTTACAATTTGTAGTTTATCCCTCTTACACACAAAGCATTAGGCAACCCTTAGTTTCCTGTTATGTAAATGTGCAATATTTTAATAACTATGACTACAGTTTAAGAATTTTCCAATGTTACGGTGACCAAGTGTCCCAGAATGCGCAAGGACTGTACCTTAATTGAGGGCTGTGTCCCACGTCCCGAGTCACCCACCCACCAGGACAATAAAGAGTCCTGGAAAGAAGCAAAGCCACGCACAGCAAAGACAGTCTCAGTCACTCAGCCCTATTTTGCCAGCCCACACACACGCACACCATCACTAGCCAGTGAAAGAGGAGAATATTTGCACAATGGTCCTCATTGGTTGGCTGGGGCGTGTGAGGCACTGGGGATGACACATGAATAAGATGTTCTGAGTGAGTGTCACAGGAGGCAGTCTGGGTGTGGTGACTGCTGTCACGACGAAACAGCACAATCTCTAACACATTGTGAAAAAAGACTAGAATCATAAAAAGTTAGATAAGTAAAGTTCATCCCTACTCCTATTCCAAAACTGAAAGGGTGGTAGATTCATGAATTAGCCTCCAAACAGAAGTTGCAGGGGCTATCACAATATGACAATAAAAGAATACTATAGGTAAATAACTCTGTTTTGAAGATTTAGTAAGATTGGTGCCTTTTGAAAGGAAAATGGGCAGACTAGATGGACCAACTGGCTCTCATCAGATAATTAAAATCTGTGTTTCTAGAACTGTGACTCACATATATTGAGGTAAGATGTTGGGGCACCAGAATTGGATTGTCGCACCTTTCCAAATACAGTCAATGTACTGTATTGTTTTTTCTGCACTCATGTCACAGAAATGATTAACCCTTTCAGTGCTGGAGGGGTACACATGCATTGCATACCCCTCTGGCACTGAAAGGGTTAATTATCCAGCTATACTTATGTAAAAACATTATATTAAAAACAAAACAAGGCAATGGTACATTTGCTGTCTTGAATATTTTCTAATTGTTTACTCATTTGAGTGTCAGAAAGTGTGTTGCACACTCCTCTGGTACTCAAATGGTTAAGAAGGGATCGAAACCACAGAAAAGTAAAATGGAGCATTTCCTCTCTTATATTATCCTTACTCACGTCTTAAATTCTGTAGACCGGGGTAGAAAATTGACAGGCTTCTTGTTGTTGGGGACCGCAATATGTTGTGCCTGCTGAGGGTCACTTGATGATGTCATGTGACCCTGCCCGTGCAGCCACACTACAGCTGTGTAGTAATTTGCCGCTATCCTGTCAACAGTGTCCCTGAATGGCAGAAAGTAAATGTGGTCACCCTATTCTCCATGTGCATTTGCATGTGTAGCTGTGTGAGAGGAAGAAAGTGTAAAAGAAAGTGTCAGTGTAAGTGTATATATATGTATGTGAATGGGAGTGTTAGAAAGTGTGTTTGTATGCGGGTGCATATTTATTTTTTTCATTTGTGCATTCATGTTCGTGAGAATAGGCGAGTGGATAATTGCATAGGTGTGTGTGTGTGTATATTGTGTGTGTGTGTGTGTATGTGTAAGACTGTGTATGTGGTGGGTGTGAATGAAGGCATGCTAACTTTACAAGCACCCTACCTAGATAAGGTAAATATCTAAGCTTACATAAAAGTATTCAAAATATTTTAGCAGGCTTACAGAAAGACAAACCTTCAAAATATTACAGCAAAGCAGGCCTTGAGAAAAAAATAGTTTGCAGGTTTCAGGCTTGCAACAAAGCAAGCCTTGAAAAAAACTGTTTGCAGGTATCAGGCTTGCAATAAGGCAGTCAATTAAAAAATTGTACACACTAAAGCAATGCTAGATGGTGGCAGTAAGCCACCACCAGAAACATTATGCCACCCAGTAACACCCATTATGGCATTTGCTAGTGATGTATCTCCTGCTGCTGTCATCTGTGTTTCAGGATTAGCCCGCTGCATGAGACTGAGATAATCATTATTATTTATACAGAATGCACAGGTGATGGAACTAGGAGAAGCAGCAGTGACATGTGATAGGTAGTGCTGGTATGATGATCGTTCCATTTCTTACTAGCTCTAGTGTTGCTGAAGTAGTAGCAGCACCATAACAAGCCACCACCACTTCAGGTGCACCTGGTGGGAAGGTGGACAATAATACCTCTCCTCCTGCACCTCCTCTACAATCATGGGTTTTGGAATATTTTTACTTGAGAGAGGGAAATAACTGTGCAATTATCAGCAACATGCACAGTGTATGCATACATTGTGAAAGATGGGAAGGACTGGGATCACACTTGGCACATCTTCTCTCATATTATGTCCAAATCTAATCACTACCTTTATTCTTATGTTGACAAAGTTAAATCAATCTCCAAGAAATTAGGTGCTGCTGTGTCAGTCACTATGATGTTATCACGGTGCCCGTGATTGCTGCATTTCTATGTCTATTACCGGTAGGGGGCTCCCATTGGCTGTTTGCCTTTAGCCCGCCTCATATTGCCTATTTAAACTGTGTCTGGGCACCCTTTGGTTGCTCTTTCATGGTGTCTCTGATTGCATCCACTTCCACTATGCTACAGAAGCTTATTGGGCCTTTTTGCTGTGTTCCTGAGTTCCTGACTTCATCCTGTTCCTGAGCCTCCTGTCTGCAGTGCTGGCTCCTGTGCCATTTCCGGTTGAGTCTTCAGAGGTTGCTGTTCCTGCTGCCAGTCTTCGTTGCCGTTCCTGATCCGGTTTATCATCCTTGCTGGTTCCTGTTCGTCTCCTGGGTCCGGTTCCTGCGTCTGTGGCGACTTTTTGCTTCAGTCGCTTTGGTGACATTCTCTGCTGGTTCCTGCGTGTGGACGCTGGTTCGCTCCCCAAGCCTTGCGGCTACACTATACTGTCTGTTGGTCCCAGCGTGCGGATGTTGGTTCGCTCTACAAGCCTTGCAGCTATACTTTACTGTTTGTTGGTCTCAGCGTGCGGATGCGGATTCGCTCCACAAGCCTTGCGGCTATACTATACTGTCTGTTGGCCCAGCGCGCGGACGCTGGTTCGCTCCACAAGCCTTGCGGCTATACTATACTGTCTGTTGGTCTCAGCGTGCGGACGCTGATTCGCTCCACAAGCCTTGCGGCTATACTATACTGTCTGTTGGCCTAGCGTGCGGACGCTGGTTCGCTCAACAAGCCTTGCGGCTATACTATACTGTCTGTTGGTCCCAGCGTGCGGACGCTGGTTCACTCCACAAGCCTTGCGGCTATACTATACTGTCTGTTGGTCCCAGCGTGCGGACGCTGGTTCGCTCCACAAGCCTTGCGGCTATACTATACTGTCTGTTGGCTCCCAGCGTGCGGACGCTGGTTCGCTCCACAAGCTTTGCAGCTATACTATACAGTCTGTTGGCTCCCAGCGTGCGGACGCTGGTTCGCTCATTTTCCATAAATGTAGTTAAATTGCATGTGATTAAAAAGGGCAGATGTGCCAAAGTATATGTCTTCCATTCCCCTCTTCATTAGCTTGTTGCACTCTGTGCACAGTGTAGTTGCTGATGACTGCACTGTACCTCCACCAAGGGAAAAATAATACCAAACTTATGATTTTAGTGCACAGGAGATAGAGAAGAATGTTCTTCTTCACCACATGCACCTGCAATGGTTGGTCAAGGTTGTGCTACTGCTGCTACCACCTCAAAAAAAGCACTAGGGCAAGGAGGAGGAGTAGGGAGTAGAACCACATCTACAATGAAGTGTCCCATATCACTGCTACTACTCAATTGCATGGCCATGATGAACAGTGCATCACTAGCCTGCTGAGCAGTCTGATGCTGTGACAGATGTCTCGGACAACTCAGCAGCAGGAAGTACACTGGTAGCAAATGCCATAAATTCATTGGTAGTGGTGTTGGTAATGCCCATTCCCACAGCATCTCTCACTCCCAGTCTAAACAGATTTTCTTAAAGGTGGCTATCATGCTGTATTTTACACCTACAGTGCCACCACTCTCTGAGTCATCACCACGATCACCAGTATCTTGCTGCTTCCTACTTAAATGTATAACACTTGTAATCAAAGCTAGCAAAGTGACAGCAGCTGCTCTGTGCTGCTGCTGCTGCTGCTGCTACTACTGCATACAGGAACAGGCAAATGATCCAGTAATCCCTTTCTTAATATATTACCAAAGATCCCTGGGGAGGATGCTGGGGGTCTGAGGCTCATATCTGCTAGAAGTGGCCTCCCTCCATCAATACTGATGCTGCTGAATTTCTCCACCTCAGATCCAGCAGCAGTCCTTAGGCTCTATTTGCTCTTTCTTGCACTCCACAATAGAACTTGATTTTTTTAATTGGGTAAACACACAGATGAAGGCAGCGACGTACAGTTCTGGTAGTTAAAGGGATAGTAATAGTGGAGTAAAAATTCAGCTCCGGTTGATCTTCATATAACAAGGGACATGTAGTGCTGTATTTCAATAGTTTACATTTTTTAGTTCAAGAGTAATTAATTTCTAAAGTATCCCCCCTCTCTTCTCTCTTACTTACCCTTAGCCCCCTCCCATCAGATGTGGAATCCGGCAAGGGACAATCTTCATCCATTTAGTATAAGGAAAACCTTGCCCCCACCCCCTTGACGAAGGAGAGCAGGATTTTCCTTAAGCTCAATGAAGATTGTCCATAGCTGTACTAAATACAGGAACTTTACGTGGCTGCTTTTCTCTGTTTTCTTACCTATACCTCTGAGCTGCAGGAAGCCACAAATTTAAAAATTCTATTTAGTACATTTATATTTGAAGAGTACAAGGACAGCAGTCTTTTATTTCTGTGTCCTGGAGGAGTGGAGCCCTGAACGGAGACAAGGGAAGATCTCTCTTTTTGCTTTTAACGGATTCTCTGAACTACAGAAAATGTGAGAGTTTTCACTATATATTAGTCGAGATTGCTTTTGGTGAAATTATGCCATTAGGCGCCTCCTTTCTAACCTCTCTCTTGTATACTGCCATTGCTGGAGTGCATGTTCTTGAGAAGAGCTGTACATCTGTATATACTGATATATAAGCTGACTTATGAAAGTGCTTTGTACTGAGGATAATGTATATACTACCCCAGCATCATCTTTTGTGTGTATCCACCTTAGAGGTGATTCCTGGTGATGGTAGTCATCTGTGTTTTAGGATAATGTGCACTGGGATGCCCACTTTCTCATTTTTCCCTTTCTCTACGGTCTTTTTTTTAATTCTCTCTCACTTTCTCTTCTACATCATACTTCATGGTTAGAATGTCTGGGTATTTCTATTATGTAGGTGGAAATTCTCTCTGCCACAGGAAACAGAACCATTCTCGCTGGGAAATCTGTGGTGTTAACAAGAAGGAAGAAATTCTATGGGTTTCACAATGGGCAGGAATATGCATTGAAAAAAGTAAAATTGTACCATTACCATTGAAATTTCCATGGGAATAAAACATTACTTTTTCACCCATCCCTAATCCTAATCATGCCTGGTAACATACATTCAGTAGCTTGAAAAAACACTTCCAGATACTTAAGACACTTATCAGAATATACAACTGAAGTCCAATGTGACTGATTTGCAATAGATTTAAAAAATGACTGTGTGAGCTGCTAACGCTTGGGTCACTGACTGAGTGTTTTATTGATACACTGAAATCAATTAAACTGGCAGCCACTGATGTAGATTGAACATCCAGCTTCATAAAAGTTATTTGCTTTACTAGCAGTACCACAAAAATCTCATGGGTACATCTTAGTCTCTGTTCTCACTTATTGGTTTTCTGCTGTTTAATTCTTGATTAGAACACATTATAGCCTAATGCTAATCAGAATCAGTATTTCAGCATATACTTGTGTAAAACACAAAGAAGCAGTGCTCTGTTGCTTTAAGATAGAAAGGGGGATTCTGGTTATGAATTGTCACTTGTTTAAAAATTAATAAACAATTACTAAAGATGTTGCATTTAAGGATTTGGGACAAAAGCCATGTATTTATTCTATTCTGGTTAATTCTGTAAGCATACAAGTGCATGTAAAAACAGTAAAATATAACAGACTTAACATGTAGCATTACTTTTTTCATAAAATGATCACGTTACTCTTAATCCTCTACAATAAACATATTTATTTTTGTTAAATAATTTTATTATAAGCTGCTTTAATAAGATGACCTCATTTTTGTTACTGCTTGAACTTGTAGTGAAATAATGTAATAGAGTAATAAAGTTTTCTTCTTTACCCCTTCCATACCAAGGCCAAACACAGCCATTTTCACAGCACTACTGTTCAATTCACTTTAACCCTTTGAGTGCTAGAGGGGTACAGAATACAATGTGTTCCGTACCCCTCTGGCACTCAAAGGGTTAAGGGTTATTATAACCTAGAAATAATTTGATCTTAATGTATTAACCACAAGAACTTACCAGGTAAGTGTCTTTTAAACAGCAGCTTTACCTGAATGCAATATTATTTTTTAGGTCTGTTGTAATATACTGCTAGTTGTTTCAGTCTATAACATGATAAAGACAATTAATCCTTAAAAGCCATTCAGATCTCATGAAGCCTACTGACTGTTGTGAGGAAGACAGGTCTCAGAGGACCTATTGAGCAACTGCAGATACAAGGCAAAAAATGTATTATCCCCAACTTTGGTTTAAATGAGAATTAACACCTCAATATAATAAACCCCGCTACCCATTATATGGCCCCTATGAATTTTGTCTGTGTACCTTTGTTCAAGAAATAATATCTTCATTCTTTACTATTACCAAAACAGAACAGAGGCACACTGCTTTGTGCACAACACTGCATGATACACCTAACTTTTGTTGTCAGTTTCTATGTTTTTCCAAAGGGAAGCTGAATTTATACCCTGCAGGCCTGATTTAAGCAAAGAATGAACTTGGGCCTCACTAGTATTTAAAGTGTTTAAAGCCACATTTAGATCAAAAGGCAGCTGCACGAACAGCCAATTAGAATTAGTGCTCTGCTGATATATGTCTATGGGAACATAAGGGGCTGGATTCAAATGCAGGAGATAAATGTTACCTCCAGTTTTATCAAAAATGTTCCAATTGAAGTCTACGGGGATATCTGGAGATAAAAGCAGAGATAAAATTAGCTCCTGTATTTGACTACAGCCCAAGATATTGAAACCAAATGTGTTGGGGGTTCAGAAGCCTGAAATCCTGATTGTTTTGACAAAACCAGAGCCGGAAATTCCTGCACAAGCCAGACAGGTGGCAGACATAACAGATTATACTGAAGCAATGAAGTGCATGAGTCCGCTTAACTGTTTAAGGACCAAAGGGTTTTGTAATACATTGTGAAGAAGCTGCACAGTCTTCTGTTCCTTAAACTGATAAGATTACAATATACAGTGCTCAGAGTGTGTGTTTTGTGCTCCTGCTAACAACTGTCAAGTCTGCGTCCATAGACACGACATACCACAGTAACATAGTAACATAGTAATTTAGGTTGAAAAAAGACTTGCGTCCATCTAGTTCAACCCTTTTCCTATTCCTGTTTACCATTGTTGATGCAAAAGAAGGCAAAAAAGCACCTTCAATACAGCAATTTCAAATTCTGCCCCGAATGGGGGGGGGGTGAATTCCCTCCTGATTCCAAATGGCAATCAGATTTCTCCCTGGATCAACAAGCCCTAAGTAAAATATTAATCCTAATACTAACGTACATAGCCCTCTATGTTATGCTCTTTTAAATAAGTATCAAGGCCCTTTTTAAAGGTGTCTAATGTATTCGACAGCACCACCTCCTCAGGCAGTGAATTCCATACCTTTATTGTCCTTACAGTAAAGAAACCCTTCCGCTGTTGTAGATTAAATCTCCTTTCCTCAAGTCTAAGCGGGTGGCCCCTTGTCCTATGTCAGTGATTGAAGAGGTTTTCTTTTGAACAAAGGCACAAGGGTAAACTTCATAAGGGCCATTAAGAATTTGAGACCATGGTAAGGAAAGTGGGGCATTAGGATCGTGGTTGTTACTAGGAGGTGTTACTTCTTTAAAAGCACACCTACCTTACAAAGTGCTTTTGTTAAACAAATTAAGACTGTAAGGCCTAGGAAATATTTAGCATTTTAATTATTTACCCACTAGCAACATGGCACACGGTGATACCCATGTAATGTTTGTTTATAGGAATTGTGAAGCATCTTTAAACTTGTAAAAAAATGTTGCTGGCGTTTTTCCAAATGCATCCCTTTCAGAAACAGAAATCTGTGCACAGCATTGCAAAGCAAACGTTTTTGTAATGCATTGTGCAGGTCATTGTTAACAAAGGGGTTAACCCTTTGAGTGTCAGGGAGGTATCCAAAATATTGCAATGCATTGAATACCACCCTGGAGCTCAAAAGGTTAAGAGCGTTCAGTGAAGCCGCAGGTCTGCCCAAGACAATTTTGTTATAAATTAAAAAAATGATAATGATTGAACAAAAAATCTAAATCAAATCAATATTTGGTGAGACCACCCTTTGCCTTCAATACAGCATCAATTCTTGTAGGTACACTTGCACAGTTTTTTAACCCCTTAATGAACGGCTGATCGGTGCGGCGTGGTCAGTTAAGGACCACGGAGCATTTTTTTTGTTTGTTTCTTCCGCTTCTGGACTCCCCGAACGGCGTGCAGCCGTGGGGCAAGCCCGGAATTCCATGACGGTCATAGTACGTCATGGGTCGTTAAGCCAGATCGACCCATGATGTACTATGACCGTCAAGGGTCGTTAAGGGGTTAAGGAACTCAGCAGGTAGATTGTTCCAAACATCTTGGAGAACTAACCACAGGTCTTCTGTGGATTAAGGCAGCCTCAGTTGCTTTTCTCTCTTCATGTAATGCCAACAGACTCAGTGATGTTGAGTTCAGGCCTCTGTGGCACTCAAAGGGTTAATTAATAAAGGGGGCAATTGTTGCCCCCATGCTAAGGGGGTGTCATGAGGGGTCATGATACCCCTCTTGAGGTCTGAAGTACTTTTTTAATACAAATTACATATATAATTTTAAAAAAGCAAATCATTGTTACATAAATTAAATATTTAATTACATTTTCACACAAATTACACATATAATAAAAACAAACACCTTTTTTATACATATACAGGTTGCCTATTAACCCTATGAGTACCAGAGGGGTAGCAAACACATTACAATACCTCTGTGGTACTCATAGGGTTCATCTTGCAATACAAAATACGAGGGCATGTCGAATATAATAGGAAAAGAAAAATGTGGGATAAAAATGGTGAAAGAAAGTCATGGGAGCACTGTAGTCAACTTTTCAAGGGGGAGGGGGGGTTAAAACGTAGGATGTACAATATCTGTCGGATTAATATGGTGAAAGAAAGCACTGTAAGTCGTATTTGAAAGGGGAAGGTTTAATTGTCGACTATGAACAATATTTGTCTAATTAATGTGCTGAAAGAAAGTACTGTAGTCGACTTTTAAAAGGGGGGTTAATATGTCGAAGGGGGGTATGTATGATTTCTATGCTGTATACTGTATTATACACTGCTTTTGTTCGAACAACGATGGTTTTGAAACTGTCGTTATGGCTTCTACACCTCAACGTCTGACGCGCAAAATTTCTGACTTAAATGTTACCAAAAAAAAGGTGGTAATACTGAGCGTGGGTAATAAGTTACTAATTGCACGTTGCTTTTAGTTGTTTCCTATGGGCTTTTTTTAGACTGGCGGTAAGTATAATTACCGCTGATTTTGCTTTCACAAGTCGGGTAATAGCATAGCAAAAACTGACTAAAAAAATGCCTGTTTTATTTTTAGCGCTGGTAATAGAATGGAGCCCTATATGTCTACAAAATCCCTGACTTTGTGCAAGTGTACCTAGAAGAACTGATGTTGTTTTGAAGGCAAAGGCTGGTCACACCAAATATTGATTTGATGTAGATTTTTCTTCTTTTCACTGACTATCATTATTGTTAATTGATAAAAATAAACTATTAACACAACTATTTTTTAAAGCATTCTTACGTTACAGCATTCTTTCACACCTGCCTAAGACTTTTCCACAGTACTGTATATATATTTATATATATATCTTTGTAAAATGCATGTGGTAGAAATGGTTTCACTAAAGGTTTTCATTGTGCGACAGTTAATGAGGTGTTATGACATGAATAGCAAAGCAGGTGAAAGCAAAGAAAATGGAAGATCTTTACCTGAGTAGTCCCCATTATGTCTCAGCCTGATGCACGATGCAGACATTCGCAGTCAACAATGGAGGGAGAACGTGTGCTTACAATTCTGCTTCAGATGTCGACTGAGCCTAAAATGAGGAATGGACAGAAATGGGGAAATATAACAATAATGTAAAACTCCCCCTTCAACAAAATAAATAAATAAGAAAAAACAATTATCAACAGAAAACAGGGTGAATGGCCTCTAAAGCAATGCACTTATCCAAAGACTGGCAACAAAAAAAAAAGATGGCACACAGGCATGCAACATTTTTCAATAATATATGAAATTTATTTCGAAATTACTGGCAGACACAAAGTAGAACTTCCTATTCTCAGGTAAAAAAACATTATTTTTAATATCAATACTAATACCCTCACACACACACACACACTTCTAGCACCATCTTTAATTCATTGCTTTCATTTCTACAACAGAAACCTATAAGTTGAAATTTAACCCTCTGAGTGCCAGAGGGGTACGCAACGTATTGCAAAGCAATGCATTGCATGCCTTTCTGGCACGGAAAGGGTTAATTAGCTCTTCCTATGACTGTGCTGGCACCACGGACTTGCAATCCTAAGTAAACTGGCAATTTGTGTCACTGGATCTAAGCAATCAAGTGCCGAAGCTTAATGAAAAGAAACAAAACAAATAAAATTGCAAACATTGCAGCAACACTCCAGTGACCCTTGACCTTTAAATTCTAAAAATGATCTTCCTCCAGAAGCTAGAATTTATATGCCTGATAACAGATGACTTTGTATAGCTGTGATTGTTCTCTGCTGTCACCAATAAGTTATCACAATGTTTATCAAATATTAGTCCTCAGGGCATACCAGGAGAGCAGGTTTTCAAGATAACCCTGTGTAATCAGCGTTTCATGGGTAACACAAGAACAAATCCACAAGTGAAAGCATTGAAACTTTATTATAATTAATGAAGTAAAAATTCACATTGTACCTCCAAAGTCTTCTTGGCTATCATAACACTGTACTGAGAGACTTATAATCATGGAGCAGCAAACCAGTAGATGTAAAAAAGTGGCATCCCACCAATGCTTTTACTTGTGGATTTGATCTTGTAAATGGAAATGTGATTTGTTCTTGAGCTACACATATATTCTATTGAGTCTATAGAGAAGCTCTCTTATCACACCCAGAGAACAATTCCATCCTATGAGAGTTGGTACCGTGTTAGTCGCAGAAATACAGGAGGCAAATATAGTCAAGTTGATACCTTTATTGAATAACTAAGCATATTTAGCATACAAGCTTTCAAGACCTCTTAGGTCTCTTCTTCTAACATGTCTGAGGAAGAGACCTAAGAGATCTTAAAAGCTTGTATCCTAAATATGCTTAGTTAGCCACTAAAGGTATCAACTCAACTATATTTACATCCCGCAATTCCACCCTGTGATATTAATAGAGATTACCACACGTGGTAAAGATATTAAAGACAACATTGCAACTTGCAACCAGACCTTATTCTATCTGTGTACAGCACCATAACCATCAGAAGAGCTGCTGAATTTTGTATTATAAGTAATCAATGTTTCAATCATTGTAATTAATCTACCTGTTCTTAATTAGAAATATCTGTAAAATCGAGCCTGTTTTTTGTGTCCTGAGACTGTAGATGAGAATCATACTGGGTACAAATCTCATCAACAAAGACAGACAATTTAAAGGGTCAGTAATACAAAAGTACAAGTTTCTCTTACTTAAACAAGCATGTAGCATCTTTTATAGATATATTCAAAGTCAAGGCCTTTTATTTGTTATTTTTCTACTGGCTGGAGAAAGCATGCCTCACTTCCTTTAATGTAAATTACAATGCATGATACAGTATGATATGAGATGTGCAATTAAAATTTGCTTCCCATTTCCTGCTGAAAAACAGCACTTGTTTCATATATCCTAAATTCTATCAGGGTATGAAAAATGTTCATGTATATGTGTGAATAATATATAATTCTTTCAACTATTAGCAAACTGTATTTTAGCATTAGTGTTTTAAAGTAACATTTACCATGAATATTTGGGAAACAATATCCTCAAATCACATACTACTTCCATATACTTTTCCAAAATATAATTAAAAAACAAGCACATTACTATTTTTATTGATAGCATATATATGCCTCTTTATGTTTTCATGTAAATTATTATCTGTATTGTTTGTATATTTCCAATAAACTAATTATTACCTTCAAACATATTATAGTCTATAGTATGTCTTCAAATGATAAGCTATAATGGAGTCTTCCTGATAATGGTCTATTTTGGTCATATACGTTCCGTTTGTCTCAGGCTAAGCATATTATTATGTTAACCCCTTAATGGCATGCCAGGATCATTATGGCTGTCCTGCACTTAAGGACTTGCAGAGTTCTTTCCTTTCACCATAAACAGATTCATTATTATGAAGTAAAACTTTAGTACAAAGTGAAACGTGTGTGTGAAGTGTAAACACTTAGATGTTTACATGTGCATATCAATGAGCATGCATGGATTCACTTATCAATGTGCAAGTACAAAGCTACTGTACAATACTATGCTGTTTCCACATGTAGAATATCATATACCTATGAAGTTAGCCCCACAGTGAAAGCAACAGTAATGTTTTAAGTAGAATTAACCTGTTGCCAAGTAGAGTTTGGGATAGGCTTAGAGAGTAAGGCTATGTCCCCACCGGTGATTTGAATAAAGCTGTTAAAGTCATCTTTGTTACTTAGTTTGCATGTACTTGACTCCCATTCTGAACCTGTCTCTGGAGTGGTACAAAAGCTGCCATCCCAGAATTACATAATGTCACCTGTCCTTAAATGCTGGGACCATAGAGATAGTCCTGGCACATCAAGGGTCCTTAAGGGGTTAAGGACCAGTGATGGTCCTGGCACATCACTGAATTCACACAACGCTCGGGGATCCCTGATTAGAATGGCAAAAAAATGCCTTAACTGCCGGCCATGTCCTTAAGGGGTTTACAAAATAAAACAAGAGTATCTTAATTTATATTCATTTTGTAGATTTCCTAGGCACAGACTAGGTCAGAGGTGTTCTAGCATTTATCAAGACCACCCTTTTCAAAAGCAATGTAGGTTTTCAGGATATGCTCATTTGATGTTCATTTATCACCAGCACAACTGTTTTCAGCATGATTGATTCACTAATCTATCCATCTGGGCTTATGTAAGGTTATCCAGAAATCCTGCGCTGGGGTTTGAGGAAGTATTGTAAGGCAGTTGTATACAGCTATTGCGGAATACAACTACCATCATCCCCAACCACCCAAGTTCTTTGGGGATAATGGGTGCTATAGTCCCCAGCAGCTGGAGGTCCAGAAAATGACTACCCCTGCCTTGTGCTGTACATCTTACTATTCTAAACAACAAAGACTAGGGGGTGTCTTACTGCATGGTGCTGCATCTAGCACCTATACACAAAGCATTTTTTGCAAAACAAAATGGTCACTCTGAGCCAAGTTCTCCCTTTTTCATATTCCTGTTATGTGTGTGGTGTTAAGGAGTTGCCTATAAGGGACATAAGTGTAGAAAAAAAAATATAGTCGATCTGACTTTATATATTGTAAAAATCAATAAAAAACAGAATGACATATAATAAGGACACATAATATAAACTTTAAGGGTAGAAGACTAACAGGAAATATGTGAAGAAATATTTTGCTTATCCCTTTAGTGCCAGAAAGGTATCCAACACATTGCACTGAAATGCACATTGCACTGCAATCTGTTGGCTACCTCTCTAAGACTCAAAGAGTTAATGAAAAGGGTTATATTTACATAACACAATGTGCAATGGCTAAAACACTGAATGTATGTAATATCTCTTGGGACATATTTATGTCTGAGCTTTTTAACGTCATTACTACATAGTTACATAACTGAAAAGTCCAAGAAGTTTAACATGTATCACATTTTCCTATATATTTCCAAATATACAGTACTGTCCAAAAGTCTTAGGCAGATGTGAAAAAAATGATGTAAAGTAAGAATGCTTTCAAAAATAGATATGCTAATAGTTTATATTTATCAATTACAAAATCTAAATCAAATCAATGTTTGGTGTGAACAGCCTTTGCCTTCAAAGCAGAATCAGTTCTTCTAGGTATACTTGCACAATGACAGGGAATTTGTAGGCATATAGTCAGGTGTATGATTAAACAGTTATACCATACAGGTGCTAATTATCATTAAATTAATATGTGGGTTTAAACACAATCGTTAACTGAAGGAATAAAACTGGAGGAACAGCCAAACTCAGCTAACAAGGTGAGGTTGCTGAAGACTATTTAATGTCAAAAGCCATACACCATGGCAAGACTGAGCACAGCAAGAAGACACAAGGTAGTCATACTGCATCAGCAAGATCTTATCACGGTCCCCGTGTTTGCTGTCAATCTCTGTGATGATACTTGTGCATTGGTAGAGACTGATTGGCCCGCTCAGGATGCGCCTTTTTATACTGGGCCTTTGGTACTTGTCAGCTGCCCTTTAGTGGTGTTCCCGATCCTGCGCATTTGTTGCTGTGTTCCTGACTTCTGTGTACGGACTCGGCTAGTCTGACCCTTCTATGTTCCTGCTCCGTGATTGACCTGGCTCTGGCTGACGTTCCTGCTCCGTGATTGACCCGGCTCTGGCTGACGTTCCTGCTCCGTGATTGACCCGGCTCTGGCTGACGTTCCTGCTCCGTGACTCGACCCGGTTCCGGCTGTTGTTCCTGTTTCCTGATTGTTCCTGTGCTCCAGTGGCATCTCGTCGCCTACCGGCGACATTCTGGAAGACTTGCAGCCAAAATGCCATTTATACTATAAATAATGGTCTTGCTATTACTAAATTAAAGGGATAGTAATACTTCGTTTTAACTTTATTTTATTTTGTAGGCATTAAAAAAACATGAAGAACGATATAAGTCTTATCTCTCAAACCTTTATGGTTTAAGAGATATTCACAAGCAAAGTTTCCCCTCCCGCCCCTTTTTCCTAGTGTAAGCCATCTCTTCTCAGATGTGAATCTGGTTGTAAGACTAGACAGATAACTTAAAGTGTTAATGTTGCTTCACCTATAGCTTAAAGTGATATCACCTATTTCAGGTTAGTATTCTAAAATTTGTTCACCAATGTATTCCTATAGGTATAGCTCCCTTTTAAGATGACTTAGTGTCACAATTCTGTCTGTGCTCGCTCCTCCTCTTCACACTATTGGCTGTTGCTACTTTTATCTTCCTGCTCTATTGGAAGGAAGAAACTTGATCTTCGTATCTCGGCAATTTAGCATTCCTGAGCGACCTACCATGTGATATCCTAATCTTCAACCCTGGTCTGTCTCATCCCTGCTGCTTCTGGTCTCCAAGCCTTCTGCCCTATGACCACTCCTGTCAAAATCACGCCCCCATGTATGTCATGCTGGGGAAGAATGGAGGAGATATGCATATCTCCTCCTTGCCACTACCCAGGGGTGTGTCAGGCATGGCTGCAGAATTCATGGTCATATAACCACGTTCTCTTTTATAGTATAGATATGGTCTTGCTATTACTGAAGTAAGTTCCTTAAGTTAACTTGGGTGTTTGTCATCAGATTCAGGTACTTTAATCGCCATAACCTCTTCCAGTCTTTTTTGTCCTCAGTAAGCCATGTACGTGATAGAGGAAATTCTGTGATTTTATTTGCCCATCACCTGCCATTGTTGCTTCCTTTGTATATACAGGAGAAAATAATATATTTAATGTGTCAGCCATAGATTTATCTTGCCTATTTAATTCACCTGTCTCAGTTTTAAGAGGATCACTATCATCCTTAATATTTTTGCCATTTATATACTTATAGAATTGTATAGTATTTTTCTTGTCATCTTTTGCAGTACTTTTCTCATTTTCAATTTTAGCTAGCCTAATTGCTTGTTTGCAGATTCTGTAACATTCTTTATATTTTTAAATGCTGCATCTAAACATAACTTAAATAGTTTAAAAGCCCGCTTTTTAGTTCTTAGTTCCCTGCAATCCTACTTATTAGGCCACATTGGTCTTAATTTGTTCCTCTTGTATTTATTCTCCAATGCTATTTATGACATATGTATTTAGAAACCTTTTAAAAAAAATCCATCTTTCGCGTGTATTTTTTATTTTTGAAGATTATATCCCATTGAATGTCCTTTAGTACTGCCTTAAACATTATAAAAATAGCCTTTTAAAATTGAATGTTTTTTGGCTAAACCCTTGTTAGTGGGTTTCTCATAACAAATTTCAAAGAATGCCACATTGTGGTCACTGCTGCCTAAAAGTTACCTTACCTGTATATTGTTTACCATTTCAGAATAGTTTTAGACCGTCCAGCAATTCCTATTCTAGTTGGCTCCTCTACTAGTTGGGACATAAATGTCATTATCCATACTTCAAAAACGATTTCCCTTTGATTTGCTGAAAATCATATTCTCCAGTCAATTTGTCTCATTGGTTCTAGTATTCACCTGAACCCTACAGGGGATTCTACTGTACCAGCTTGCATGACATTTTGTGAGTAGGGATTTATGTATTTTACTGTGTTATGTATTAAAACTTACAGAATCATGCATATTTCTATCCTCTCTTTTCACATCTGATGACGACTCACATTTATGAGAACAAGAACAAGGATAAGCCAGTCTCTTATATTATGTTTTTTTTGCACATTCATTAACTTATGAGGAATATTCCATTATTTTTTTTCAATTGTTTATTAACACATCTGGGTTGTGTTTTTCAACCCTTTGAGTGCCAGAAAGTATCCAATGCATTGTGTTGCAATGCACTGGATGCCTCTCTGGCACTTAAAGGGTTAATATTGCTTCACCTATAGTTTAAAGTGATATCACCTACTTTCACATTAGTACTCTCAAATGTGTTCACCAATGCATTCCTCTAGGTATGGTTCCCTTGTAAGATGACTTGGTATCATAGTATGCCCAAGCTCTCTCCTCCTCTTCACACTATTGGCTGCTGCTACCTTTATCTTCCTGCTCTGAACTTCGTATCTCGGCTTGTTAGCATTCCCAAGTGACCTACCCGGAGATATCCTAATCTCCAACTCTTTTCTGTTTCTACCTTGCTTTCCATCTTGCCTCTGCTGCTTCCTGTCTCCAAGCTCTAATCCTTGGATATGACCTCCGACTCAGCTTACCAGATGTTCCAGCATTTCTCCAATGAACTACCGGCTTTGACTCCTGGCTACAACCTCCGACTCCTCTTGTTGCTGTTCCTGATTCGTATCTTGATCAACTGGATATGACCTCCAACTCTGCTTATTGCTGTTCCCAATTTGTATATTGATCAACTGGTTTCGATCCCTGGCTACGACCTCAGACTCTGCTTGTTGCTGTTCCTGATTCAAGCATTGTGCAACTGGGTTGTTTTCCTGGCTGCAACTTTCTCCTCAGCTCATCTGCACCCAGCTCTAACTTTCCGGGCATCCAACTTCAGACACAGAGTGTTATTTCACTTGCTAATAGTTCCATCATCTGTCTGCCATTCAACTGTCGAACTTAAAGACACTGTGTTTTATCATGCTCTTGCCTTTGCTTGCTCAGCAAGCACACACACAGGCAATAGTTTCTTGCCTCTGCAAATTAGGGTTCTTCTGCTCCTCGTAGTCTGAAGCCTTGTAACACTAGCAGCTCCTGGGGGTGCTCATGCTGGTCCATCTCCCAGCTCCTCCATGGTTGTCTATCTGTCCTTGCAGCCAGCAACTCTTCCAGGCCTTGGACGCAGTGAGGGCTCCCCAGATCTGCCTATGCTCCAAGCTGCTACGCACCATAGACTGCGCTCTCTAGCAGCTTGGTACAGCTCAGCTACTATCCTGATCCTGACACTTAGGAGGTGATTGGAAGTTTGAAAACATTGTATATTTCCTTGATCTTGTAACTTGATTTCCTTAACCCTTTAAGGTCCAGAGAGGTGAGCAGTGCATTGCTAAAGAATGCACTGCACAACCTTCTGGTCCTTAAGAAGTTAACTTTCCAGGTATAAAACATTATTTTTCAGGAACGCTACTAGCCTAACAACATTTATTCTTATAAATGAGAAGTGTCCCTCACCAAAATATTACTCAGGATGCAGGTCCAGAGCACCCCCCACAGCCTCAGCCAAAAGACTCCAACAAACAAGACGATACAGGAGGGGAGCACTTCCACGGACCTACCAATCATAAAGCAGCCATAGAAGTCCAATACATATAAGTGATAAAGAATACTCTTTATAATACAAAAATTAAAAACATAATACCTGAAGTGTTGTCCAACATACAAGTTGTAGAGAACAGAAAAACATATATATATTCATACATGTTAGCCGCCTAACGCATTTCATGCTATTTGCACTTAATAATAGGACTTCCCAGGTATCCAATAATATAGCTATCTTTTTTCAAAATTACACTTTTTTATGACTAGTTCCTTTACTTCTGATTATGTTCCAAGTTATCATGCAATTGTGCAGTTTAAAAACCTGAATTTCCCCACTAACTTTAATTGCTGTATTTATTTTCCTTAATAAAAGTCTATAAAAATGAAATAACATAGTTCTAGAAATAGTTTTTGGTTCTCAGAGGGTGATTAACATTGTTTATCTACTTAATAGCTAGTCATTTTATAGGTAATTAAATTTTTGTTTGGATGTTTTTCTCAGGCAATTAATAATTGACATCAATTTGATGTACAATAAACTTTTTTGTAATGTGTTCCATTTCATTAAGCAGTGACTCTATTCAGCGATGTAAACACAAATGCCATTAGAAAATTTTAGAGGTGCTATCTAAAATTAGCCAAAATATTTCATATTTAGGGTTATCCAGAAAAAAGATACACAAAGAAACCAAAATCACATTACCTTTTTAAAAGGAAACACGGCACTTACTTTATTTAACAGATTAACTAACCCATGCCTAGATTATATTCTACAAGAAACTATTGTCAGCCAAGAAGAGAGCCACAAAATGGATATTTTTGGGGGGTCTTTTTGTGAATCGAAATATCACAGTTCACTCTCAATATGTCCGTTATTGGAGTATTCAGGATACATAGCAGATTTGACAAAAACAGCTCCCCAAAAAACTGGAAATGGCCATTCTTGCCATCACATTCTAGCAGACTGGCTTTCCAAGTGCTCCATTTTGTGACCAATGTTTGACTATCATGGTGACACCTTTTACCCTTTGTGCCTGGATGGTCCAGGGCTTTTAAACAAAAAATGTCCCAACCAGCTACAAAAAGGTCACAACCCTAAGTGTCTCCCATGTCCCTATATGGTCCTCAAACACATTCCACATTAAGTCCACATTAAAAGCTTAATTGGGTGGCAGGGCTTACCATCCTTGTGTCAAAGTGGACGAGAAGTGGGCAGAACAGGGTGGGAAGACGGAGGTGGGTGGGAAGTGGCAGGAACAAGGTGGGTAGGAGAAGAAGTGGGAAGAGTTTTAGAAGAAACTCACCACTGCTGAATAATCAGCCTCTGTCCCCAGAGACCCAGTAACTGTAAAAAAAACTCTGGGTCTCTGGGGCAGATCTGGAGAGTTCCCTGGTATGCACATTGTATTTTCATTTTTTTTAGTTTCCTAAGCATTGGTCCAGGAAGGTGTGGGGGGACCCTCTGTGAATCTTTTTTACCAGTTTATAAAAAAGTCTCTCTTCAAGATGGAGACAGTTTCATCTGTGTCAAAAGCTATCCCTCCACAAGCCTATCTGACCACAGTAGATTTAAAGGATGCTTACTATCACATCTTTGTGAGGCCTTTCCATCGAACATTTCTCCAGTTTTGAATAAGACAGAATCATTATCAATTCAAGGTACTTCCATTTGGACTAGCCTCCACACCAAGGGTGTTCACCAAAGTTCTAGCAGTAACCCTTCAGGTTCAAAGGAAGAAGGGTATATCAATAATCCCATACTTGTATGATCTATTGATAGTCGAAAAATCAATAGAACAGTCGAGAATATTCACAAACAGATGTATCCAGCATCTTACAAGCCTGGAATGGATGATAAATATAGAGAAGAGTATAATCCAACCATCACAGCAATTACTGGTAATCAGATTCAATACAGTCTCAATGATGGCATTCCTATCGAACAAAGGATATCCAAGATAGCATTGAAGGTCAAGATATTCAGAAAGAAGAGGGCTCACACAGCACAGGACTTCATGGAAATAATAGGAATAATGACCTCTACAATACAAATAGTACCTTGGGCTAGATTCCATATGAGGGAGATTCAGGCAAATTTCCTAAGGTCTTGGAATCCACAAAGAGACAGATCCCTCCAAAGGATTCCACTTCTAAGATCAGTAAGAGTATGACTCAGATGGTGGAGCCAGAAGCAAATTTGTCAAGAGGCTCATCCCTGGAAGATCAAGTATGGGAGATCATTGTAACAGACACAAGCCTCCTCGGCTGGGGAGGAACATACAAGCAGATCTCGGTACAGGGAACCTGGTCAGAGGTGGAAACAAGGTAGCACATCAATATTCTAGAAATGACAGCAGTTCTAAATTGCCTGAAAAGGCTAAAAGAACACATACAACAAAAAGTCAGACATGTCAGTGGCAACCTACCTCATAAAACAAGGGGGCACCAAGAGCCGAAGGCTGGCAAAGGAAGCAAGTGCTGTCATAATCTGGGCAGAAAGAAATTTAAAGATGATATCCACCATTCACGTATCAGGAGAACTCAATATACAAGCGGATTACCTCAGCAGAACACAGATAGACCAAGGAGAATGGTCTCTACACCCAGAGATCTTCAGAACCTTGACTCACAGATGGAGGATGCCACTGATAGACCTCATGGCAACAAACAAGAACAACAAGTGCAGTCAATTTTACTCCAGATGGAAGGATCAAAAATCACTGGGTCAGGATGCCTTAAAGTACCAATGGTCCTTTCACCCGGCATATATATCCCCCCCGATTCCACTGATACCAGATGTCATAAGGAAAATCAGAAAAGAGAATGCAGAGGTAATTCTGATTGCACCATATTGGCCCAGGAGGATCTGGTTTGCAGACCTAATCCAGCTATCAGTCTCCAGTCACTGGATGATTCCAGTATCCAATGATTTACTAAGCCAGGGTCCAATATTCCATCAAAACCCAGCTTTTTTGAGATTAGCAGCATGGAGATTGAGTGGAAAACTTCAATGAAGAAAGAATTATCTGCCAAAGTAGCACAGACCATTATTTCAGGGAGGAAGGCAACCACAGCTAAAACATATGACAGAATCTGGAATACTTTTAAAAAGTGGTATGCTAACAAGAAAACTTCAGAGGTTCCCTTTTTGTCTGCCATTATTTTAGAATTTCTACAGTAGGGATTTGATATGGGGCTATCTCCTGCTTCTTTGAAAGTACAGCTTTCAGTTCTGTCATCTTTGCTATCAAAACCATTTGTGGAAAACCCATTAGTTAAAAGGTACATTAAAGCAATACAAAAAGCAAGACCTAGAATCAGGGAAATTATTCCCCCCTGGGACTTAAATATTGTATTAGATCAGCTGTCCAGATCCCCTCTGTTTGAACCATTAGACAAGATTTCAATTAAGCAGCTTCCTCTTAAAACTATATTTCTTGCACCAATAATATCTGCTAGAAGGGTTTGTGAATAGCAGGCCCTTTCCTGTAAACCTCCTTAGCTCACAGAGCTGTTGTCTGGCAGTGACTCTCCTAAGAAGTCAGATTTCTTAATAATGATTATAAAAGGATTTCAGTGCTTATCGCTATAGTAAAAATGAATTGGGGGCCACTTATATATCAGTGATGGTTCCACTTTAATAATAATAATAATAATAAATATATACAATGGGCAAAATATATACAGAGTATTCGATTTTGGACAGTCAGATTGTACATTCTGCTGATCCAAAAAGTAGCTCAGATACGCCAGGAATGTGCACTGCTGATATGGCAGGAACGTGTTCTTCAGCCCAGGACACAATAGCCTTGACCTCTAACCAAGCGGCGAGACTTCTTGTACCGCCCTACTTGTTGATGTAAGCCACAGTCGTGGCGTTGTCGGACTCTACCCAGACTGGACAATCTTCCAGCTGAGATGTCCAATGACGAAGTGCATGAAATATCGCCCGAAGCTCCAACATGTTGATGGGAAGGAGAGATTCTTCCGGAGACCACCGACCCTGTGCACTCAGGCGACCCAGGACCGCTCCCCATCCGGAAAGGCTGGCATCCATCGTCACCATGGTCCAGAAGGAAACTAGGAAGGACTTGCCCTTCAGCAGATTGGAGAGGTCAAGCCACCAGAACAAACTCAGTTCCATATGAAGAGGAAGTGACTCAGACATCTTTAGAAGGTCCGGCCGACCCCTGCACACCTGAATCACAAACTGCTGGAGTTCCCTGGTGTGTGCCAATGGCAAACAGTACCGCCTCTGTGGTGGAAATGAATTTCCCTACGAGAGATGACAGCTTCTTGGCTGGAACTGGATCTTGAGCCAGTATCGCAGAAACCCTGTGGGCGATCTGGTGAGCCACCTCATCCATGAGAAGCACCATGTTCTTCTGGGTATCAAAGAGGAGGTCCAGGAAAACCAGACGCTGGGATGGGACAAGATCTGATTTGTCCAAGTTGATGATCCACCCGTGATGGGTGAGGGCATGAATGCATTGCTAAACCTGCTGATGAAGACGTTCCACAGAAGAGGCTTTCAGAAGCAGGTCGCCCATGTATTGAGTAACTCTGATGCTGTCAAGGCTCCCAGGACATGGTTGAAGACCTGAAGAGTTGTGAACTGAAAATGTCCCCGGCCGCAGGCAAACCGGAGGTACTGTCGGCTCTCTGGATGAATGGCAATGTGTAAGTACGCATCCTGAAGATCCAGAGATGCAAGGAATTCCCCCGGGGACATGACAGTAACCACCGTCTGTAGAGACTCCTGGTGATAATGAGTCCGGGTCACAAAGGAATTGAGATCCTTCAAATCCAAAATGGGATGACAACCACCGTCCTTCTTGGAGACCACAAAAAGGTTTGAGTAAAATCCCATACATCTGTCCTGAACTGGAATCGGCCCCAGAACATCCTTGTCCAGAAGAGCCTGAACAGTGCCGTCGAAAAGATGGCATTTCTCTGCACCCTGAGGCATATGAGAAGGAAGAAAACAAAACGGAGGAAGAGAGACGAAAGGGATCCTGTACCCTTCCGTCACTACCTGCAAAACCCATGGGTCTGACACTGAATCCTCTCAAATGCTGTGATAGTGACACAGACGACCACCCACAGCAGAGTGTGGACCCGGGTTTGGGCAGTCATGCCGAAGAAGGCTTGGAGGAGACCTTGGGCTTCCAATGCTGTTTGGGCTTGGAGGAGGTACGCGGATCTGAGGGAACCATCTGGTTCGCCAGACGTGTCTCATTCTGAAAGGAACAAAAATACTGGTTACGCTTAAACGGTGTTTTCTTCCTAGGAACTAAGGGTAGAAGTGTACTCTTACCCCCTGTAGCCTCACTGATCAGATCCCTGAGATCTGGCCCAAACAAAGAAGTGCCTTGAAAAGGCAAGGAGAGCAAAACTTTCTTAGAAGCAGTATCAGCAGACCCGATGTTGAGCCAAATAGCCCTTCTGGCAACCACAGACATTGTGGAAACCCTAGCCACTGAACGGATGGCATCAAATAGGGCAGCAGAAACATAATGCTGTGCCTCAGAAATGTTGGCAAGGAGGAGCAACTTATCCGAAGTAGGAGCACCCTGACGGACAGCAAGAGTGAGCTGTTCAGTAAAGACCGCAATGGCCCAGTTCACCCATGCTGCTGCGAATACTGGACACATGGCAGAACGAGCAGTGGCAAAGATGGACTTGAGGGAGACCTCCAGTTTCTTGTCAGTCCAGTCCTTTAGAGCAGATGCATCAGACACTGGCAAGGCAGTAGACTTGGAAAGCCTGGCGATAGAAGCATCCACTTTAGGAGGATGAACCCACTAAGCAAGCACTGCCTCAGAAAAGGGATAAAGCTTAGCAAATTTCTTGGAGACAGAATGTTTTCTGTCCGGACACTTCCACTCTTCAGACACAAGACGGTCAAGAGTGGCATTAGGTGGAAAGCAAGTAAGGGGCTTTTTAGGCTCCTGGAACACATCAGAGGGGTCAGAAGGAACCTCCTGAACTAAAGGTATTTGTAAGAGTATTCAAGACAGTCCTGACCAGGCCCTCAGTGGAGGGCTGAGGATCAGCCTCAAAAGGATCCCCAAAAATCCGAGAGGAGCCCAGAGCAGAACATTCCTCAACATCTGAATCCACCAGGAGTTCCTCATCAGAAGAATCTGACATGTCAGATACTCCCTGAGGTTTGGGCAGGGAAGACTTGATGGAGGAGGGGGTCTGCCTTGTAACTGGGATGGAAAGAGTTGCAAAGTGGACCTGAGGTGCCTAGTAGAAGCTTTGAACTCTTGCACCCAAACTGGGTCTAATGCATGGCTGGAGGTCCCTGGAAGACTCTCAGGGACATCACAACATGCTGGGCATAAATGACCTGAGAATTCTCTTGGTAACCCTGAATGACAGAGACCCCAGCATCCTTAGTCTTAGGTGTGGCCCCAAGCTCCAATGGTATAGACATTCTCACAGTGTCAATAACCTTATTGTATAAGAAATCACCCAATTACAGTGTGTATGATTAAAGTTTCACCCCAGAAATCACTAAAATAGACTTATCTGGCAGGCGAAGGGTTAATCAGGAGAGGAGAGAAGGAGAGTCCAAGCCCTGCGTAGAATACTCTTTCTGGAAGACTGAGAAATGGCTGCCGTGGTGGGAGCCAATCAGAAATGAGCGCGTGAAGCAAGCGTTCATGGGAAATTTTTTCTCAGAAAAAGTACACAAAAAGTGCCCAAAGTCCCCTGAGCCCCCCAATACACTAGAAACATGAACCATGATAGAGCAAGGGCAGATAGGTAAAATGGGCCATCTATGAAGTTGCTAGGTTAAATGGTTGCAGAGATATGTCCCAAACTGTACAGTCCCATTGGAGTGAATGGAGCAATGGCGCCTATGCGGTAAAGTGCGCCTTTAACTCAATTTTTACAAAATTGAAGGTGTAATATTAAAAGACATGAAACATAACTAAAACATGTCACGATACCCAAAAAAACACTGAAGCAGTCGGAAAAGTATAAGAAAACCCCCCAAATGAATGCCAAACCAGCAGCTAAAGGGTTAAATGCCACATAAACCTGCTCCAAACACCCAACAGACATACAGATAGACCCAGTGAGTGCAGGAGTATGCAATAGGAACTCCAAATGAAAAACCCCTGTGCGGATGGGCATTGTGGGACATGTGGACCTGCAGCACTCAAAGGGTTGCTCACCTTTCCTGCAGATCTTCTGTCTTCAGATTACCATGTTTAAAGAAGAAGCCTCGGTGGGTAACTCCTGAGGAAAGAACTTGTAGCCAAGATTTTCCTCACAAAAAGCACCTGGTCACTGAGCTAGCCACATCTAAGGGCATTGTCAGTTATGGTAATGCTCCTCATGGTGGTATTCCGTTTCTAACAGAAAAATAAAAAACCTGTTAAAGCTATAGCAGAACTGTTCACTTGCCCGTGTTATCTTCACCAAGGAACAAATCTTTCTGGAGCTGTTTGGCTAGCTGCAGCCAAGGAGGGAAGGTAGGCTCCACCCCCTGCATGCAATCCTAGAATTGTTCCTGCCTACTTAAAGGGGCGGATCGCCTACCCCAGCGTTACCAGTAACCTGTATTGGACGACAGAGAAATATATATTGTAGGGTTTATCACCCTGAGTATAACAATGGAACTCCCACTGCTGAGAGAGGTTTTATTCAAAAGTTACTACAGCTCAAACTCTAATTTTTTAGGTGCAGTATCTCAGTGGTCTGAAATTCTACATTGGCGCTGCTGCTACACTATCCTATGGACAGCTCTGCTCAGGTGACCATAAATCTCCATAGGATGGTGTAGCAACAGTGCCACTGAAACATTTCAGGACACTCTGATACTTCACCTAAAAAATTCAGGTCTGAGCTGTACTAACTTTTGAATAAAACAGCTTTCAACATTGGGAGTACACTTGTTTTACTCAGGGTGAAAAACCCTACAACATATTTGCTTTTACATCTTAAGTACGACTATCTCTTTAAGGGAAAAAAAAGTGTGCATGCCCAAACCTACCAAAAAATACATAGTGAAAAGAATATACAATAACACCTGGAGAGCTCTACCTTAATTATTAACAGTATATCAACTTAGTACAGTGGCACTGCATTTAATTGCACTATACTATACTACAAAAACATGCTTTTGTTTCACTTCAGGGATTTGGCTAATATGAGATGCCTTAACCCTTTCAGTGACAGAGGAGTATGCAAAACATTGCTCTACAATGCGCTGTGTGCACCTTTGGCACTGAAAGGGTCAACTCTTGCTCACAGGTTTCATATATCTTAGATCACAAACATATAATTAAAGCCTCACTTTTCACTTACATCTAGTCATTTCCAAGTTATATATTAGTAATATCCAGGATTTTTCTCACTGTGCTGGTACAGAAAGCTATTTCAAGGAGAAGGTCCCTCTTACACAATACATCTGCTCCTCATAATTTCCACATGTAAATAAATATAATTTTGTATTGAAGTAAAAAAGTTTCTTATGGTGTAAAAAACATGTTTAACAATTGATGACATTGACAAATTGTAAGTACTGAAAATAACACCATAACGATTTCTCACATAAAATAACCTTATAATTATTTCTCGGCAAGTCTCAAAGCTGAAAGGAAAACATCATAATAACCCCTCAATCACAAACAAAGCAGTGCAATTTATCACAGTATTAGGATTTGTTTATATGTTTCTCCTTGAAGAGGAACCAGTTTATAAAACTGTTAAATGACATATTTTTGTGTCCTTTTTTTGCAAAATAGGAATCAGTTTTAGTCTGTTGGTTTCTTGGAGAATAAGTTCCAATTATCTTTTCAAATATTAGATAAAAGTCTTTTGTTCTGATATTATTTATATAGACAAAATAATATGAATGCTGTTTTTATCTGTGCCTGAAATTGTAATAATTGTAAATGAAGGAGACATCAAATGACCTAATACACCATGTTTTCCATGAGACAAAATATTGTCATTCTTTAAAGTTAAATCTGTAAAATAAAAGAAACGTGAGTGCATGAATTACTGGTATTCAAACTCCTGTACTTCATCTTCATCTTCTACTGAGCATGGCATTGATTTAAAGGCAAATTTTCTGTAAAAAATTATATTAGCATTGATGTTATCAAGACAAAAGCATGTGATTTAATCAGTTGTTTGGTTATTTCAAATGACCAGCATTGCTCATGCAAGGATATCTTTAGAGATAGTAATGTTTCAAAATAAAAGCAGCTCCAATTAATCTTCATAGCATTTGAGCCACAGAGAGTGTCATTTCTATACTGCAAGAGTTGTAGTTCAAGAGTAATTGAATGTTAAATTATCCCCCTCACGCCCCTTTTACCTAATGTAAGCCACCTCCCCTCAGATGTGGAATCTGGTCTTAAGACCAGACAGCTCACAGCAAGGGGCAATCTTCTTACTGTGAGAACAATGAAAACCCTTCCCCCTTGACATGTTTTCCTTATGCTAATTGAAGATTGTCCCTCTCTGCAATCCATCTGGATACCACCTTTCTGTTCTGAGGTGAGCAGTGTTACATCAATAAAAGGGGCGAGAGGGGGATACTTTATCATTCAATTACTCTTGAACTACAACTCTGACAGTATTGAAATAATACTCACCATGGCCCAAATACTATGAAGATTAATTGGAGCTGCTTTTATTTTGAAACATTACTATCCCATTAACTCCTTTGCTGCTGATTAAGTTTCATACTCAGTTTGACAAACCGATTGTGGCATTTGTTACCATTTACCATCAATTGAGTCCACAATGATTTTGCCAGAAAGGGTCCTAAAGTGTCATATATTGTTTCCAGGTTGCAATAAAAAAAACAGTATATACTTTTCTACAGTTTCACTAAAATATGAACAATGAGAAATCTTTCTTAAAAAGTAAAAATCCAGACAGTCAGCCAAAGTACAGATGGGAATGCTCTGCAATTCCCAGAATATCATGCCATAGCAAGAAAAATATATTACATTACTTCCACTTGTCAAGAATGAGTATGAATACTCAATCCAGCATTTGTTTCCAGATGAGGAAGAGAAAAACAAGGTTGGCAGAGTTTGGGAATACATAATTGAAAAACTGTCAAAAATGGGAAACACGTATTTGGAAGTAGGCTCATGACCAGCTTCATCAAATCATACAGCCACGTATGGTTGCTTTATTCTCAACCCCTGGAGTGCCAAGTGGGTACAACGTACGAGTTTGGACAGCTGTACCTGCTGTGCCAAGCTCATACGTTGTACAGCTTAAATGCGGTCACTGCATAAGCCGGTATAACCGGCATGCAGTGGCCGCATTTAAAAAAAAGTTGCCTGGCACTCGTGGGGGGACATGAGGATCACTCCTCATGTCCCCCCAGGTATTGATCTCCCAGCCGATCGCTCCTACCTTCAGTCGCTATATTGATCTCCCAGCACAATCGGCTGGGAGATCAATAACTGTGGGCACAACAGGAGGGGTCCTAATGTGCCCCAGCAAGGTCTCATTGAAAAAAAATACAAAAAAAATAAAAAAAAACAAATAAAAAAACTAACCCTGTGAGTGCTGCAGGGTTCCCCAGCGCATTGCTTTGCAATGCGCTGGAGATCCCTGTGGCATTCACAGTGTCATATTTTTTATTACAGATACCTCATTGGGGGACATCAGGAAGGGTCCTGAAGCCCCCCAATGAGGTCTATAAAAAATAGAAAAAAAAAATTAGCCGTGTGTGCGCCACAGGGGAGGGGGTTCATTGCAGAGCCCCCCTCCTGTGGCACACATGGGAATATTTTTAGAATTTTATAATCAGAGTTTGTTGGGGGGACGTCAGGAGAGTTCCTGATGTCCCCCCACAAGGTCTGATAATAATTAAAAAAAAATAGACAAAATAAAAAAATTAACTCTGTGAGTGCCGCAGGAGACCCCAGTGCATTGCTTTGCAATGTGCCGGAGACCCCTGTGGCACTCACAGGGTCAGATCTTTTATCCCATATATTTTTTTTTTTTTTTTTACTAAGACCTCATTGGGTGACATCAGGAAGGGTCCTGAAGCCCCCCAATGAGGACTAAAAAAAATAAAAGAAGAAAAAAAAATTAACCCTGTGTGTGCCACAGGGGAGGGGGATTCTTTTCAGATCCCCCTCCTGTGGAGCATACAGGGTTATTTTTCACTGAACTGTAATCAGCGTTTGTTGGGGGGACATCAGGAAAGGTCCTGATGTCCCCCCACAATCTCTGATAGTAAAAAGTAAGATATAATTAAAAAAATAACTCTGAGTGCCGCAGTGGTCTGCAGCACTCAGCTTTGCAATAAGCTGGAGACCCCTGTGACACTCACAGGGTAAATTCTTTCGGGACATTTTTTTTTTAATAAGACCTCATTGAGGGACATCAGGAAGGGTCCTGAAGCCCCCCAATGAGGTCTATAAAAAAATGAACAAATAAAAAATTAACCCTGTGTGTGCCACAGGGGAGGGGGTTCATTGCAGACCCCCTCCTGTGGCACACACAGGACTTGTTTTTTTACTATTGCTTTACATTCAAAGCTTGTTGGGGGGCCCTAAGGCCACCCAACAAGCTATGAATAAAGAACAATATTTTTATTTTAAAAAACGAACCCTCTGTGTGCCACAGGGGGTCCAATGCATCGCTTTGCAATGCATCGGACACCCCTGTGGCATGTACACAAAATGACTCCAACCCCCCCCATACCTTACCCACCAGCCTAGTTCCACAGCCCACTGGCAGTCCCATTCCCACAGTTTGACCCCCCCAGCCTGGTTCCACTGCCTACTGGTAGACCCAAGTGCCAGTACGCACTGGATTCAGGCTGGAAATCAAACAGTGTATGTGGGGGACTTACAGTGCACAGTTGTAGTCACAGATCCCCCATTTGTACTATCTTACCTCCCCCACCACTACTGCCATACTTGCCCTCTGCCCACTGGCAGATATACCCACATACACTGCCTGACCCCTCATCCCTTCCCCCACCTGGTTTCACTGGCATTCACAGGTCCTCATGCCATAGAATCATACATACACTGCTTGCTTCCCCATCCTTGTTCCACTGGTAGCCACGCTCCTGGCACCCAATATGGTGTGTCATCCCACAGCAGTGGGGTACTATTTATCATATTCTGGTAGGAGGTCCTCCTAGGAAATTGCATGGTATTGAGCCATTTTCGTATCTTTGAAGTGACTGATTTGTAAAAAAATATATATTTTTTTTCTGTAACACCACATTCTGGAAACAGTTGTGCACACTAACTTAGGGGTAAAAAGGCAAGTGACCCCTCATTAGATGCGGCAGGTTGTCTTCTTTCCAAAATGGTATGGTTTCTCTACCTTTTCTTCATTTCTGAAGGTTTTATAGCCATTTTCGTACAGGCAAGTCAGGTTTGAGAAAATGTTAAAAAAATCAGAGGTTGTAGTAGGTGTAGTTTTGTACTTCGAGCACCTCCTAAGGTAGGTCAATTCATGCCAGTGGGGTGTCATTTTTCTCCTAAGAGCACTATCTAATGGATACTGTTGGAAATTCCATGGTTTTTACAGATTTCAGTACATTTGAAGGGGCAGAAATGTAAGAAAATGTCTTTTTTTTCATTAGCGCCACATTCTGGAGGCATTTGTGCACACCAGACTTGGGGTAAGAAGGCAAGTCACCCCTCATTAGATGCGGCAGGTTGTCTTCTTTCCAAAATGGCATGGTTTATGCACCCTTTCTTCACTTCTCTAGTTGTTATAACCATTTTTGTATAGACAAGTAATGTTTGAGAAAATGTTAGAAAAATTAGAGGTAGGTGTAATTTTGTACTTGTAGCTCCCCCTAAGGTAGGTGAACTCATACGAATGAGGTGTCACTTTTCTCCTAAGAGCCATAGTTAAATAATACATTTGAAAATTCAATGGTTTTCACAGGTTTCAGTATATTTGAAGGGGCAAAAATGTAAGAAAATGCCTTTTTTTCATTAGCGCCACCTTCTGGAGGCATTTGTACACATCAGACTTGGGGTAAGAAGGCAAGTCACACCTCATTAGATGCAGTAGGTTGTCTTTTTTCTAAAATGGTATGGTTTGTGTACCCTTTCTTCACTTCTCTAGTTGTTATAACCATTTTTGTATAGACAAGTAATGTTTGAGAAAATGTTAGAAAAATTAGAAGTTGTAGTAGGTGTCGTTTTGCACTTCTAGTGACCCCTGAGGTAGTTCAACTCATGCCAATGGGGTGTCATTTTTCTCCTAAGAGCACTAGCTAATGGATACTGTTGGAAATTCCTTGGTTTTTACAGATTTCAGTACATTTGAAGGGGCAGAAATGTAAGAAAACACCTTTTTTTTCATTAGTGCCACCTTCTGGAGTCATTTGTGCACACCAGAATTGCGGTAAGAAGGCAAGTCACCCACATTAGATGCGGTATGTCGTCTTCTTTCCAAAATGGTATAGTTTGTGTACCCTTTCTTCACTTCGCTAGTTGTTATAACCATTTTTGTATGGACAAGTAATGTTTGAGAAAATGTTAGAAAAATTAGATGTTGTAGTAGGTGTCGTTTTTGCACTTCTAGCTCCCCCTGAGGTAGGTCAACTCATGCCAGTGGGGTGACATTTTTCTCCTAAGAGCACTAGCTAATGAATACAGTTGGAAATTCCATGGTTTTCACAGATTTCAGTACATTTGATGGGGCAGAAATGTAAGAAAATGCCTTTTTTTTCATTAGCGCCACATTCTGGAGGCATTTGTGCACACCAGGCTTGGAGTACAAAGGCATGTCACCCCTCATTAGATGCAGCAGGTTGTTTTATTTCCAGTAATATATAGTTTTATATAGTTATTCCACTGTTTTAGGGTAGATTTACCACAAAAACTCTAGAACGTGCGTATTAGCTCATAAAGTTGAAAATGTCATTTTGCGCTGCTGGTGATTAGGGCTCTACGCTAGCCATGGACGTAGGTAAAACTATACAATTTTGGTATTTTTTTACTCGGGGGACTCAGGGCTTTTTCAAATAATTGAAACTTTTTCAATCAAGCTAAATGTTTTTGATACATAGTATGGGATTTTAGCAAAATTAGTAAATTTTAACTTTTTTTGTCATTATGACATCATAGCTTTTTGCACGATACAAAATTCTCTTCATGTAAGGTACCATGAGAAAGCACAATTCGTTCTGAAAAAAACAATATATAGTTTTCCATATTTAACTAAAAATCCCCAGAGGAAATCAAGCCTAAACAGAAGGATAGCAAAAATGCTGAAAATGTGTCTGGCCTGCAGGGTACAGGAAATGGCCCAAGCGTCTGGCACTGAAAGGGTTAACCAAGCACAAGCAGCATGGTGTAACAAGTTGTATAAATCCCTTAGTTACTGGTCATGCAGAATTAGCATACATCTGATATAGTCTTAAATACGTTGTTCACTATCTGGTAATCGCTAATGTGCTGAAATTGTGACTTAGACGTGTGAAAAGACCAATGTAAAATATTCAATTTCAACAGAGCAAACATGGTGTCACAGCAGCTCACCTGCTGCTCATAACTGTGTCTCCGTTCAGTGCTCTCCTATTGGTTCCTCCGAGCTTATTCACCTGTCTCCCAGACAGGTAGAAGTGTGTTCTCTGTGCTTCTACTGTGTCGTTGCTTTCATTTGTGTCTGAACTCTGGTATTGATCTTGGCTTGCCTCCAAGCTCCCGCTTGCCTCCTGATTTGACGCCTGGTGTTCAAACTCAGCCCATCTCCAACTTCCCTCTTGCCTCCTGATTGGCTCCTCCTGGTGCCTGACTTTGGCTTTTTCCTGACTACCGATTGCTTACCACTGATCCATTTGCTGCCAAGCCGGCTTCTGCTCTGCTGGAAAAAGGGCATCCTGATTGTCTCCCTGCCTTCCTCTGATTTTTACAGCGTCATCTTCTTCATTGCTTCCCAGGTCATCTAGTGGAGGAGGAAGGTTATATGCTTACCTAAACCCTCTGTCTTCAGTATTCAGCTGGCTTCCTAACTTACCTATCATCAGAGTGATCTACTATTTGCAGTGTTGGGTGTACTCATCCTGTCATCTGGCCTTGCGGTCAGAAACTTTAACCCCAACTTACGCAGCAGCAAGGGTACAGTCATCTACTGCCACCATTCTCAAGCAACAATCCTCATCCTGTACACCCTAACCTCTTAGTAGACCACCTTGGTTGATTACTCTGGTGATTTCAGACCTCCATCGGTGGTGATCATTACACACGGACATGCTTTCCATTGTTTTTGGATTCAGGAAACTGAAATGTAATATTCAGCAAAAACCCACAATAAGAGCATTTTGGAATAAAACTAAAAAAAAAATGATTGTGAGTGGTTAATGCAATACCGGCCTAATAAATACAATTGATTGTCAATGGTTTAAAATAAGGGTATTTTTGTTGCTCTAGTAAAAGGTGGTCAGTCTTCCCAATTAATTGCAGAACAGTCATGGAAATGTAATTTTGTAGGGTGGAGCAGGAAACCATTCATTCATACACTGTATTTTCATAAACTTCTTGCATTAAAGGGATAGTAATACTTCATTTTATCTTTATTTTATTTTGTATGCATTAAAAAAACACGAAGAATTATATAAGTCTTATCTCTCAAACCCTTATGGTTTGAGAGATATTCACAAGCAAAGTTTCTCCTCCCAGCCCTTTTACCTAGTGTAAGCCATCTCTTCTCAGATGTGAAATCTGGTTGTAAGACTAGACAGATAACAGAAGGGGACAATCTTCTTCCTATAAGAACAATGAAGGCCCTGGCCCCCTTGACAAGTTTCTCAGGTTTTTCCTTTATCTTAATTGAAGATTGTCCCTCTCTGCAGTCTACCTGGGCACATCCCTTCTGATCTGTCTGAACAGTGTTACATCAGTAAAAGGGGGGAGGGGGATACTTTGTCATTGAATTACTCTTGAACTACAACTCTGACAGAATTGAAATAACACTCTCCAAAGTCCAAATACTATGATGATTAATTAGAGCTGCTTTTATTATGAAACATTACTATCCCTTTAAAGGGTAGGCCTGGTAACATTCTAGTGATTTTGTGGGACAATATCTTAGTTTTGTAAGAGCCCTGCTTGTGTCTATTAAACTATTATACACATTTCCCACATAACCATATTTATCTCATAGACATGGGTGAACCCCAGAACTAAGTGATTGGTGTTCATTGGCTCAAATTACCCTGTGTCTTGGTTAGAATATAAAATAGCTGACTCAAATTATGTATTCAGCCAAAACACACTGAGCCAAAATGTACAGTCGAAAGTTTAACCACAACAAAGACTTAAAGGGATAGTAATGTTTCACAAAAACATCAGCTCCCATTAATCTTAATAGTATTTGAGCCATAGAGAGTGTTATTTCAGTACTGTCAAAGAGTTGTAGTTCAAGAGTTATTGAATGATAAAGTATCCCCTCCTGCCCCTTTTACCTAGTGTAACATTGCTCACCTCAGATGTGGAATCTATTTGCTTGACCAGACAGATAACAGCAAGGGACAATCTTCTTACGGTGAGAACAATGAAAACCCTGCCCCCCTTGACAGGTTTTTCAGCTTTTTCCCTTATCTTAATTGAAGATAGTCCCTCTCTGCAATCTACCTGGGTACCTCCCTGCTGCTCTGAGCTAAGCAGTATTATATCCGTAAAAGGGGTGGGAGGGGGATACTTTATCATTCAATTACTCTTGAAATACAACTCTGACAGAATTGAAATAACACTCTCCAAGGCCCAAATACTATGATAATTTATTAGAGCTGCTTTTATTATGGAACATTTCTATCCTTATAAAGAGAACTTCCACTGTCTTGAGATGTTTCATACTTGCAGACCGCAACATTTTATTTTTATCTCCGTCTCTTCAGGATGGAGAGACATCGGGAAAAAGTTATCCACCAAAAGTTTATTTTAATTTATTTAAGTCCATTTATTTAACAATTGTATTTATTTTAACAACTTGAAAGGGATAGTAATGTTTCACAAAAAAGCAGCTCCAATTAGTCTTCATAGTATTTGGACCATGGAGAGTGTTATTTCAGTGCTGTCAGAGTTGTAGTTCAAGAGTAACTGAATGATAAAGTATCCCCCTCCCACCCCTTTTACCTAGGTAAGCCACCTCCCCTCTGATTTGGAATCTGCTCTCTTGACCGGGCAGGTCGCAGAAAGGAACAATCTTCTTACTGTTAGCATAAGGAAAACCCTGCCCCCCCCCCCCGAAAGGTTTCTCCTAATAATCACTGAAGATTGTCCATCTCTGTGATCCATCTGGACAGACTTGCTGCTCTGAGGTGAGCAGTGTTACATCAGTAAAAAGGGGCGAAAGGGGGATACTTTACCATTCAATTACTCTTTAACTACAACTCAGACAGTATTGAAATAACATGGACCAAATACTATGAAGATTATTTGGAGCTGCTTTTTCTGTGAAACATTACTATCCCTATCCAACAATTGAGGAGACAATAATTAGGGGTGGGTGAAAGGTTTTGCCTAAAAAAAAGAGAAACAGGAGAAAAATGACACCTTTTACTAAGCAGTTTTTGTAATTTTTTTTTTTTTTTTGATTAGCTCATTCAATGAAATCAATGGGAATACTGAATTTCTCTCCAACATGTTGCAAGTTTCCCTCCTTTTCTCGTAGGCATAACATAAAAGGGGTATCAGGTTCCCACAGCATGCCTGGCTAGTTATGTGAAGTTGAAGCTTAGTATAAGGAATCTTGTAGACAGGACATTTGTTGTCTGAATCAGGGGAGCCTGGGGGACTCTGAGGGAGAAAGTGTGAAAGGAGGTTGACCCCAAATACTCAAAAATTTGGTGCGATTGACTGGGAAGACACAGACATCCGTGATCCAAGTTTCTTCCTGATGTGGCTGTTATCTCTGTCCTAGGGAAGTCTGGCGGCATGAGAAGGGAGCAAAGAAGCTTATCCCAAATACCACAACATTTTATGTGGCCAAGTAGACACAGGCGGCTGTGATCCAAGTCCCTTTCTGAACTGGCTGTTATCTCTGTGTCAGGGGAATCTGTGGTTGTGAGCAAAGAAGAATAACTCCAAATATCCCAAAATTCTATGTGACTGACCGTGAAGACACAGACAGCCGTGATCCAAGTTTCTTCCTGATCTGCCTGTCATCTATGTCCAAGTGGTGCCTGGGGGTGTGAGAAGAGAGCAAAAGAGATTTATCCAAAATACCCCAAAATGTATGTGACTGACTGGGAATACACAGGCAGTGGTGATCCAAGTTATTTCCTGATCTGGCTGATATCTTTGTAGTAGGGGACAGAAGCAGTTGAACAGGGAGTATGCATGTTTTGTTTTGTTTTTACAGTGATTGGGGGAACAGTTAATTAAAATAAATAAATAAGGGACCCTGAGCTGTGACTGAGGCAGACTGATACTAGAAGAGATAAAGTATCTTGTAGAGATCGAAGGCAAGACATCACCCATAATCAGTTCTGTTGTATATTTTATAGTAAAAACACACAAAGTAGTTGAGTAATGTTCAGCAAACGCACAAGGGGTAGGGAGGAAGGATAAGTAACAGTGCAGGGACATGCGATTATAGAGGTAGTCCAAAAACTGACTGCAGCCATGGCTGCTGCAGCATGTGTAATAAATGATGGTGATCCCTTTCCTCCAGGAAAAGGAAGTAATATGCAGATTGTCAAAGTCCCACCTCCACTAGCCATACAATTAATAAACCATCAAAAAACACTGAAGACAACAACGAGTTGCATTCCAGTGTTGATGGCATAGTGCAAGAAGGTGTAGCAGCTAACAGTGAGACATACAAGCACAAAAACAGCTGTCCTGAAAATAGTAGCAAACCTAGTGAAAATCTCTCAAAAGGGAAAAGTAAATTTAAAAAAATGTCTGAAACCTCTAAATGCCTAGAACAATATAAAGGCAGTGGGAAAGAATTAGTGGGCAATGCTGAGGACTCCCTCGTTACTGATGATGATGTAGATTTAGACTATATCCCCCAGCATCCTATTCTTCTTCAGATATAGATGAATGTGAAAGCGAGAGAGATGATGACATGACCAAAAAATTAGTTGAAAGGCAAAGGCTCAATCATCCACCACTGAAAAGATCACTGTGCCTGTATATTAACTGTTTAAGAAATCAATTGGAATGTCTGTCCCTGGACAAGCAAATATGCTAAAAAATATCCAGTCATCATCAGCATTATCACCACTTCGAAGTCTAACTCAGCCACACACAATAATTGTGTTGAGTAACCAGCATCCACAACCAATTTCAGCAACATCTAGCAGTAGTAGCATCCCCTCTGGAACCCCACAGTCTTTAAAATCCACAGTATAGAGATACTTCACTCATGATCCAAAAGGTAAGCATGTTGCTATCTTTTGTCTGTGTAAAAAGCATGTGAGCAGGGGGAATGCAGTCTCACACCTAGGCACCTCTTCAATGAGATCCCACCTGAAGCACAACCACAGGTCTGACAGGGAGACACACCACCAACAGGTCAGAGGTGCCACAACTAGAAGCAGCAGAAGTACTCCTAAAAGTTCCTGGGGCTCTGGGGTACATAATAGAAGTGCTGTTTATGTATCAGGAGTATGACCAATTTTGTTTTTGGAGATGACAAGAGTCAGAGTGCAGGCACATACCACCACTCATAAAAGTAGAACTAGACTCATTAGTGTTTACATTTCAAACAAAACAAAAAAAATAAGCAAATTTATGTCCATAACATAATTGGTGCACATGCTCAGTTGAGAGCATTTTACTTTAGATACAATTATTTAGGTTATGAAAAGTTACACCTACTGATGATTGATGGAATTGGCCTTTGAGGCATTTAAAGGGATAGTATTACTTCAGAATTACTATCCCTCATATTGTAGCCCTTAATAAACTGAGTTAAATAACACCAGCGGCATCTCTCAAACTTTTATGGTTTAAGAGATAGCCGCTTTCAAAGTTTCCGCTCTCCTGCTGTCAGCGTTCTGCTGCCAGCAGGAGAATCTGGTCTCTGAATCAAGCGGAGGCTCTTCAGCAGAGCCGATATCTCATTATGGAAGGAAAAATGATTAACTGAAACAGTCTTCTACGTGTGTTTGGTAACCAAGCACACGTAGAAGACTGTTTCAATGAATAATTTTTCCTTCCATAACGAGATATCGGCTCTGTTTAAGAGCCTCCGCCTGTCCCAGGACCGGATTCCCCTGCTGGCAGCACACCGCTGACAGCAGGGGAGAGGAAACTTTGAAAGCGGATATCTCTTAAACCATAAAGGTTTGAGAGATGCCACTGGTGTCATTTAACTCAGTTTATTAAGGGCTACAATATGAGGGATAGTAATTCTGAAGTAACACTATCCCTTTAAGATCACATCCCTTGACATTCGGAATGGTGGAAATACATCTCTGGAAAAACACAGAAAATGCTGAAATTTGAATATATGGAGCACAACCGGAGTCCTTTGTTCATTCCATCCAGGAGAAAGGATAACACCAAAGGAAGATCAAACTCCGGCGAAGACACAGATTTGTCTGTGCAACCCTTGTGAAAAATATATCACACCCTATGGTAGGCCTTAGAAGAGACAGGCTTACAGGCCTGATTCATAGTAGATATTACCTCAGTGAAGAAACATGTTCTCCTCAAGATGTGAGCTTCAACAGTCATACCGTCAAACCCAACTTTTCCACATCCTCGTGCCACAGGTAACCCTGGAGAAGGAGGTTTGGTCTGGAGGGAATGTGGAGCAGATCCTGAATGGATAGATTGACCAGGTCCGAAAACCACGCCCTCCTGGTCCAATAAGGAGTGATTAGAATTATGGCTGCACCATCCATCCTGATGTTCCTGAGTACCTTGGGTATGAGTGGCGCCAGAGGAAAAAATAAGTGGGGTGGAAATTCCACAGAATCGACATTGCATTCATGGCAAAGGCCAGGGGATCTCCCTTCCAGAAGCAGAAGGTTAGAATCTTATTGTTTTCCCTCGTGGCCATGAGATCTATCTTTGGCACACCTCACTGTTGCACAATCAGGTAGAATACCTCTGGACTGAGTTCACACTCTCTAGGAGCCACGTCTTGGTGTCTTAGGAAGTCCACCAGAACATTTTCTACCCCTGGAATGTGCACAGCAGAGATGGACATAATGTGGGCTTCTGCACAACCTAGGATGTACCTCACTTCAAACCAGGTGGAGGCATTTTTAGTGCCCCCTTGACGGTTGATGTAAGCCACAGCTGGGGCATTGTCCTACTGGACCCTCACTGGTTTCCCCTTCAACAGTGAGGTCCAGTACACAAGGGCCGGACAGATCTCCCTGTGTTACAGAATACCTGCCCTGAACCCCCAGATGACCCAGAACCACACCCTAGTCGCTCAGGATGGTGTCTCTCATGACCAGACTTCATTCTGGTATCACAAAGGGTTTTCCCTGTTCCTGGTTGCACAGCCAACATTGAAGGTCCCAGCTGACCTCTGCAGGGAGAGAGAGAGATCTGGTGATCCACATGCTCCAGAGTCCTGGACCAGCTCTGAAGAACATATCTTTGAAGTTCCCTCGTATGTACCTGAGAGTAAGGCGCAACATTGCCAGAAGAATTTTGCCCTCTGGTAGGAAAACTTTCCCCTGAGAGGTATTGAAACTCATCCCCAAAAATACCAGTTCCTGGGAAGGTACTGGAGAGGACTTCTGAATGTTCAGAATCTACCTGTGGTGGACCAGCTGTCGAGCACAGATGTGCTGGGCCAAGAGCTCCTCTGAGGGAGGCTTTAGCAAAAAAAACATCCAGATAGAGTGTCATGGAGATGCCCATGGTGTGAATGAAGGCCACCAAGGCCCCCATGACTCTGGTGAACACTCAAGGCACAGAAGCCAGGCCAAATGGCAGAGCTCTGTAATTGGCAATGATCCAAGCCAAAGGCAAATTATGGATACCGTTGGCTGGCTGGGTGGATAGGTATGTGGAGGTCACATCCTGAAGAAATATAGACACCAGATACTCACCTGGGCACATTGCTGTGATGACAGAATGCAAAGATTCCATCTTGAAGCTTGTAGTCACCATATATTTGTTGAGCCATTTGAGGTCCAAGATGGGACTACAGCCACCGTCCTTCTTTGGAACCACAAACAGGTTGGGATAAAAACCTGAACCATGCTCTGGGGGACGTAATGGAATCAGAACATTCTTTGCCAGCAGTGAATCCACTGCCTCCTGAAACAGCAATGCCTTATTCGGCTCTTGGACAAAAAGGAACAATTCTGTGGAAGGCAGTGGAAAGAATTAGTGGGCAATGCTGAGGACTCCCTCGTTACTGATGATGATGTAGATTTAGACTATATCCCCCAGCATCCTATTCTTCTTCAGATATAGATGAATGTGAAAGCGAGAGAGATGATGACATGACCAAAGAATTAGTTGAAAGGCAAAGGCTCAATCATCCACCACTGAAAAGATCACTGTGCCTGTATATTAACTGTTTAAGAAATCAATTGGAATGTCTGTCCCTGGACAAGCAAATATGCTAAAAAATATCCAGTCATCATCAGCATTATCACCACTTCGAAGTCTAACTCAGCCACACACAATAATTGTGTTGAGTAACCAGCATCCACAACCAATTTCAGCAACATCTAGCAGTAGTAGCATCCCCTCTGGAACCCACAGTCTTTAAAATCCACAGTACAGAACATTCTTTGCCAGCAGTGAATCCACTGCCTCCTGAAACAGCAATGCCTTATTCGGCTCTTGGACAAAAAGGAACAATTCTGTGGAACGGAACCAAAATCTATGTAGTATTCTTACGAGATCACCTTGTAAACCCACTGGTCCACAACCAGGGACTCCAAGGCATCTTGAAAAAGCCGAAGATGCCCCCCACCCCCGTAGGCCCCAGCTGACCAGGATTCTGCGAGCCATGCGGAAGAGTGCTTGACAGACATAGCTCATGCAGCAACAGAAAAAGGTGAGGCTGTAGCGGACCTCCTCAAAAAAGCCTTAGACACATAAGTGCTAGCCTCCTTAATGTTGACCAAAGGAACCAACAGATCCTCTTTGGAAACCTCAGCATGGACAGCCTCCATCAGCTGTTCACCCCACTCGCCCTCAGCCCTGTTAACCCAGGAAGAGGCAAAAATAGGTCTAAGTGCCCCTCCAATGGCCGCAAAATTGGCCCTGAGCAAAGAGAGTCTTCCTCTGCATAGGATAAGCAAGAGAGAAGTAAAATGATGGCTGTTCGGAAGAAAGCTTGCAAAATGGGTCTTCTGAAAAATGTAGTCTTCTTAGTTGCTGTTGCCTAGCAACACCTACCATCAGGCAATGGAATCTCCATGGGTTCCCTGGACACTCTGGACATGAACTGGATGAAGGGGCATGAGGAGACAAGAAGATATAGCCCACTCTGACTTATGTACGACAAACAAGTGCAGAGATATGTCCTGATGAAGATTGCCCATAGAAGTCAAAGGAGCAAAGATGGCAGTGGCGAGTGCTTAAAGGAGCTGTATTATAAATTGAGGAAAAATTATAAAAAGCACCCAAGGACCCAAAAACCCTAGGGAAAGGGAAGTTTAGAAGGAGAAACAAGGTAAGGGAAAGCAATAAACACACCCACAGTATCCCAAACTGGAGAAAATAGCAGGAAAGGGTTAATCAGAGTAAAACAGCAGCAATCCTTGCTCCAGAGCCCAGGGAATGAAAAAGCGTAGTAAAATGAAATGACCCAACATGAGTGCAAGAGTCAACAAGAGCTCAAACAAAACCTCTGCGTGGAGAGGCACAGGAATGGGACAATGTGGACCAAAGCACTCCAGTGGTTACTCACCAGTCTTCTTTCTCTAGGTTACCATTGTAGCTGAGAGCAAGCAGAGCCCCAAGAGACTCTGCTGGTAGTGAAAACTTGGCAGCAAGATTCCCTCCACAACGGTCCACACAGCACCTGTGCACTGGTCAATCTATTCCAGGGGTAGCCCAGTAATGGTAACCAGTCAACATTTTGGGCCATGAGGACCTTTATCAAAGATCTTGATAAAGGTACTCACGGAGAGAAACATTGATGACCTAAATGAAACCATTTGCAGCATTAATAAGTCCCACGGGTACCGCCCTATTTCTTCTGTGTGATTTTATATCTATACTATAAAAGAAGAAGTGGTCAGATGAGCACAAACTCTATGTACGTCCCCCCCACACACACACACACACACACACACACACACACACACACACACACACACCAGTGAGGCAGCTAGGAGGAGATTTGCATATGTCCTACACTTTGCCTGAGCCCAGTATTACACAATTATAATACACACACCCTCGGGCTGGTACATAGCAGTACATATACAGATCTCCTAAACACTGCATGAGCCCAACATACACACCCCTGGGCACAGCTAGGAGGAGATTAGCACATCTCCTACACACTGCCTCAGTACAACATACACATAGCCATTTAAATTTCCACACCACTCACTATCCCTTCACCGAAACCAAAAAAATGGCTGACACTCACCTCTTGGTGTCAAAAATTTCACCCACCACAACATTCTGCAGTCGGCATCACTCCCCAGCAGCTGTTTGAGCTACTGGGAAAGAAGGTAGTCAACCTCTCTTCCCAGCGGCAGATTAAAGCACCCAAGGTGCCACCGGGAGACGAATATAACAAAAGTTAGTGTGAACATACTGAAAATTGAAAAGTAAAGATAATGTATGACAGTAATGTATACAACATAATGATGTATTGCGTACCCTTCTGGCACTCAGAGGGTTAACATCACATATTAATCACTGATGTTCTGGTTTGAACTTTATTTCCACATTAAAAAAATGAAAAAGTAAAATAACTTCTAATATAATTGTATAACTAGATTTGTGCATCTTGCCATCACTTTTTTATATATCACTTTATATCACTTCATATCACTATTCATTTTAGATTGATTTCTGATTTTATTGATAGAGATTTGTGTCCATTTTTTCAATTTAAATTTTTTCATTTTTCTTATTTTTATATACAGCTTTTATATTAGAAGGAATAATAGGATTTTAGTCTTACCTGTTAAATCCTTTTCACTTAGTCCATACAGGTCACTGGTACCATGGGATGTGTAGTCCCCTTTAATAGGCAGGAACAATTATGCAAATAATCTGCAAGGGGCGGAGCCTCCCCTCTTACTTAAGCCACCTTCTGGCCAGAGCCACTCATATTGATTTGAGACCCCAAGAACTGACCTCAGGTAAGCAAAAAGAAAGACTCCTGTGAGCATGCCCTAACGGTCTCCCACTGAATGCCACAGGAGAGCCAAGACTGGTCCCTTGACAGGGTGGGAGACCAGTGACCTGTATGGACTAAGTGAAAAGGATTTAACAGGTAAGACTAAAATCCTATTTTCACTGTCGTCCAATACAGGTCACTGGTACCATGGGATGTACAAACATTGAGCTGATCCAGAGGCGGGAAGTAAGGCAAGGACCAGGCGCGAGGCCCAAGTCACTAGAACTGATAACCAGTTGAAACCCAGCCCAAACTGTAAGTGTCAACGGACACCAACCAAGGAAACAAACCTTGAACTAGCACAGCACACGGAACTAGAGCCAACAGGGCTCAACAGTAAAGAAGCACTAAGGATCACAGAGCGGAAGACCTACACAGGCAAGACTGCCTCCAGGACCTTCCTTCCAAAACTGGCATCAGCCGAAGCCAGTACATCAACTCGATAGTGCTTAGAAAATGTGTGCACAGAGGACCAAGTGGCCGCTCTGCACAGTTGATCAGCAGAAGCTTGATTCTTGTAGGCCCAAGAGGCCCCAATAGATCTGGTGGAATGGGCAGTTACCCGGAAGGGAACATGCTTATTCCTCAACTTATAGGCTTCACGGATGGTAGCCTTAATCCAAGAAGCAATGGTAACTTTGGAGGCCGGTCTCCGTGCCCTAGGCCCCTCAGGAATGACGAATAGAGCGTCAGACTTCCTGAGAGACTCGGTGCGATGAACATAAAACTTGAGGCAACGCACCACATCCAACAAATGGAGATCCCGTTCCTTGTCAGATGAAGGATTAGGGCAGAAAGAGGGGACCACAATCTCTTGATTGATGTGAAATTCGGACACAACCTTTGGTAAGAATTCCTTGGTAGTGCGAAGCACAGCCTTATCCTTGTGGAACACCAGGTAAGGAGGTTTACAAGACAGAGCTTGTAACTCTGCTACCCGGCGAACTGAAACAATAGCCAAAAGGAAGGCCATCTTCCAAGTCAAGAGACGTAATGGAATGGAAGCCAAGGATTCAAACGGTGGTCGCTGGAGAACTCCCAGCACCAAGTTGAGGTCCCACTGGGGAGCAGGACTCTTGAAGGCAGGTCGAACATGAGTCACACCTTGGAAGAAAACTTTCACATCAGGAAGGATAGCAATCCTTTCCTGGAAAAACACAGACAAGGCAGAAGTCTGAACTTTGAGGGAACTCAGACTGAGCCCCTTATCCACACCGTCCTGCAAGAATGCCAGGACAGTGGGAAGATGGAAGTCAAGAGGCAACTTCTTGTCAGAGCACCATGTCACGAAAGTTGACCATATGCGATGATAGATCTTGGAAGACACAGGCTTACGAGCACTGAGCATCGTCGATACCACAGAAGGAGAAAAGCCTTTCTTAGCTAGAATCGAGGATTCAACCGCCATGCCATCAAACGGAGAGAGTGAACATCCTCTTTCCACAGATACTCCTGGAGAAGCAGGTCCGGACGGGCAGGAAGTGGGATTGGATCCTTCACAGACATGGCCATCAATTCCGGAAACCAGGACTGGCGAGGCCAGTTTGGAGCAATCAGGAAGACAGGACAACGTTCTCTCTTCAACTTCTGAATGACTCTGATCAATAGAGGAAGAGGAGGGAAGATGTAAGCCAGGGAGAAGTCCCAAGGGATCGACAAGGCATCCACTGCTAGAGCAAGGGAGTCCCTCAGCCGGGAGCAAAACACCGGAACCTTCCTGTTGTGTCTGGCAGCCGTCAGATCCACCACAGGCATTCCCCACCGTTGAGTGAGCATGTGAAACACCTCTGGGTGCAGAGCCCATTCTCCGCTGTCGACGGTATGACGACTGAGGAAGTCTGCCATGACGTTGTCCACGCCTGGAAAATGAACCGCAGAGATGACAGGCACGTGATCTTCTGCCCAAGACAAAACATCCTTGACCTCCCACCAGGCGGAACCGCTTCTTGTGCCGCCTTGCCTGTTGATGTAAGCCACAGCCGTGGCGTTGTCTGACTCCACTCTGACTGGAAGACCGGTCAATTGAGACTCCCAGTGCCTCAGGGCCAGCCGGACAGCTCGAAGTTCCAGAACATTGATGGAGAGCATGGATTCCTTCAGACCCCATTTCCCCTGAGCACTGAAGCGACCCCAGACTGCACCCCAGCCCCGAAGGCTGGCATCCGTAGTGACTGTGGTCCAAGGAGGAACTAGAAAGGATTTCCCTTTCAGGAGATGAGAGAGATCTAACCACCAGTGCAGACTCGACTCGACATGAGGAGGAAAAGAAACAGACAGATGTTGATGATCTGGATGATTCTCGCACGTCTGGATCGCGAATCTCTGAAGATCCCTGGAGTGGGCCATGGCAAATGGTACTGCTTCGATTGTGGAAATGAACTTCCCCACTAAGGACGACAACTTCGGAACTGGAATCACGTCCAGGTCCAGAAGTCCAGCCACTCAGACAGCTATCTGGTGAGCCACGTCCTCTGGAAGAAACACCATGCATTGGCGAGTGTCGAACAGGAGACCCAGGAACAGAAGCCTCTGAGATGGAAACAAGTCCGACTTGTCCAGATTCAGGATCCAGCCATGACGGTTCAGGGTGTGCATGCACATCTGTAATTGCTGAAGGAGAAGCTCCGCTGAGGAGGCCTTCAGAAGGAGATCGTCCATGTAGGGGGTCACTCTGATCCCATCCTGATGGAGCACCGCTATCAATGAGCCCAACACCCTCTGGAAGACCTGAGGGGCTGAAGTCAGCCCAAAGGGGAGCGCTGCAAACTGAAAGTGTCCCCTGTGACAGGCAATCCTGAGATACCGCCTGCTCTCTGGATGAATAGGGATGTGAAGATAAGCATCCTGGAGGTCCAGGGAGGCAAGAAACTCCCCTGGAGACATTGCTGCAATCACAGAACGCAGGGATTCCTGGCGGAAGTGGGAAGTCACCACATAAGCATTGAGATCTTTGAGATCCAAGATAGGACGGGCTCCTCCGTCCCTTTTGGCTACCACAAACAGGTTGGAGAAATATCCTGAACCTGTGTCCCCCTGAGGAACCGCCTCCAGAACCTCTTTGTCCAAGAGATCCTGAATAGCGTCGTCTAACAGACGCCATTTTGTGGGTTCCTGAGAAGGACGAGTAAAATGGAACCGAAAAGGAGGAAGGGAAGAGAAAGGGATCCTGAATCCCTCTGACACCACCTGAAGAACCCATGGGTCCGCCACTGACTCCTCCCAAATCCGGCGAAAGATGCGGAGACGACCGCCTACAGCCGGATGCGGACCCGGGTTCGGCGAGTCATGCCGAAGCAGTCTTGGAGGTCTTGGCCTTGGGGGCAACTTTGGGCTTCCAGGACTGTTTGGGCTTGGAGGAGGAGCGCGTAGTGGGAGGACCCGTTTGGGCCGAGGAACGTGTCTCAGTCTGAAAGGAACGAAAGGACCGATTGCGTTTGGCTGGAAACTTTTTCTTAAAGACTGAGGGTAGAAGAGTACTTTTACCTCCAGTAGCCTCACTGATCATTTCTTTGAGTTCAGACCCAAAAAGCAAATTTCCCTGAAAGGGCAAAGAAAGCAAAGCTTTCTTAGAGGCTGTATCAGCAAACCAAATTTTCAGCCAAAGAGCGCGTCTGGCCACCACAGAAGAAGTGGAGGCCCTCGCCATCATGCGCACAGCATCAAAGGCAGCGTCAGCAATATAGTTCTGAGCTTCAGTGATATTAGCAAGAAGCTGCAACTGTTCAGACACAGGCGCATCCTGGCGAACCGCTTCAGTCAGTCGTTCAGTCCAGGCTGCAATAGCTCTATTAACCCATGCCACAGCAAAGGTGGGGCGCATGGCAGTGCCAATAGAAGCAAAAATAGACTTAAGAGAGAGCTCTAATTTCTTATCCGTCCAGTCCTGCAAGGCAGAGGCATCTGAGACAGCCAAAGCAGTAGATCTGGATAGTCTAGACACGGGAGCATCCACTTTGGGAGGATGAACCCATTTTGCCAACTCCGCCTCAGGAAAAGGGTAAAGCTTGGCAAACTTTTTGGAGACAGAGGAAGATCTATCTGGATTCCTCCATGCCTCAGAGACCAGACGGGCAAGAGTAGGGTTAGTTGGAAAACAAACAACTGGTTTAGATGGCTTTTTCTGAAAAACATCAGTAGGATCATAAGTGGATTCCTGAGTCAGAGGAAGGTTGAGCGTATTTAGAACCGCTCTGATCAGACCCTCAGCCGAAACTTCAGGGTCACACTCATAGGGGTCCCCAATGGACCTGTTAGATTCAATAACAGTACGTTCCTCAGCATCAGAATCCTGTAAAAGTTCTTCTTCAGAAGAATCAGTGATATCAGGAGCTCCCTGTGGCTTAGGCAGGGAGGTCCTGATAGTAGAGGGGGTCTGCCAAACCTGGAGAGCCCCCTGTACCTGAGAGGGAAAGAGTTGAAGCGTGGATCTGAGATCCCTAGTGGCAGCTTTGAACTCCCTCACCCAAGATGGCTCAATAGCATGGCTGGAAGGCCCAGGGTTGCTATTTTGACAAGTACAAACAGGGCATAGATCCCCCACATTATCGCTATCCAGCCCAATGTGGCAAGAGGAGCAAAACGCCATGGGGGTAGCGGACCCCCCATCCTCCTTAGTCTTGGGTCTAGCCCCCAGCTCCAGTGAAGTAGACATGCTCACAGCGTCAATATACCCCACCAAGAACACTATCACCCAGAAAGGTGTTAAAGATTAAAGTTTCACCCCAGAAAAATGTCTAAAAACGGACTTATCTGGCCAGCGAAGGGTTAATCTGTTGAGGAGAGAGAAGGCTCGGTCCCTGCGTAGTGTACTCGCATAGGAAAAGTGCAATAAAATGGCTGCCGTCATGGCTGCCAATCAAAAACGGGCGCGAAGCAAGCGCTCATGGGAAATGTAGTCTTTCCCAATACAAGTACCTAAACAGTGCCCGAAGCCCCCCTGAACCCCCAATATTAATAAAACACCAACCGGATGATAGAGCAGGAGCCTAGCATTAAAATGAGCCCTCTCTGAAGTTGCTGTGACAAGCGGTTTCAGAGATATGTCCCACACTGTGATTTCCCATAGAGAGTAAAGGAGCCATGCGTTTGAGCGGGAACGCTGCGCTTAAAGGCGCAGTACACAATTTTTAATAAAGTTCAGTAAAACATTAAAAAGTGCCCAAACAAGCATGAAACACATGAGAATCATAAATAAATGAATACCCAATGCTCCAAAACTCAGAGAATAACACAGAAATTGCATAAACTTTTTAGAGATAATGCAAGAAAAACACCCTATGAGTGTTGGAGTGAATTACAAACTCCCAAATACAAGCCCGGCAAAGGGACACTGTGGGGACAAGTGGACCTTCAGCACTCAATGGGTGACTCACCTTTCTCGCTGACTTCTGTCTTCAGGTGACCATGATAGGTAGGGAAAGAACCAGAGGTAAATTCCCCAACAGGGGAGCTGCTTAACACAAGCTGTCCCCTCTTCAGGTATAGGTCCACAGAAATCCCTGGAAGCTGCACTAGCCACTTCGGGTGAGGGCATTCACAGCCATGGTCACCCTCCTAATGGTGGTATTCCATATTTGAAGAAAAAATAATAAAACTCTAAGAAGCATAGCTGTTCTCTGCCTGGTGTGCAAGCACACCAGGAACAAATCAATATGGGTGGCTCTGGCCAGAAGGTGGCTTAAGTAAGAGGGGAGGCTCCGCCCCTTGCAGATTATTTGCATAATTGTTCCTGCCTATTAAAGGGGACTACACATCCCATGGTACCAGTGACCTGTATTGGACGACAGTGAAAATTTAGCTTATTTAACTTTTTAATGCTGAAATAAAGTTCAAACCAGAACATCAGTGGTTATAAGTGATGTTAAAAATGCTATGCTATATATATTACTGTCATATATTATCTTTATTTTACAGTAACCAATATGTTCACAAACTTGGTTATATTGAATAATAGGCTATTCTGATGACCAATGTGTTTTTTTGCTTTGCTTTGCTTTTTGCTTTGAATTGGCTTTGGTCTACTTTTTTCCTCTGCTTCTATTGGTGCAATATACTGGCATCTGCCGTTATAAGGAGAGGTAGTGCAGTGGCCGATTCATTATGAGTCTGTCTTGTCTGATGAAAGGTGTATTCCTGAAACACATTACTTCCAGGCTGTATAATGAATATATTAATTTTATTTTAATTTTTTGATTCGCTAATTAAAGGAATCCCTCCATTTTAACTATTACACCATTACATCTCTGTCTCTTGGTGGATATAGTTGAGATCCCTGTTTAGGTGCAGGTATTTCCCCTATTAAAATGTGAATAATTATCTTTCTACATAATTATAACACTAGCAGTGTGTGCCCGTCTCTGGTTATCTTTTAAGCTATGCTTAACAGTGTCAGAGGGATACGCAACACATTCTAATGCACTGCAGTCCCCATTTGGCAATGAAAGGGTTAATGTGAGCCTCAGTGAGAAGGAGTGTATGTGTATATAATGTATATTAATGTACAGACTGTACACTCCAGAGTACAGTCTGTACATTAAAGCATAACTTTCATGTTAATAAAACTGAGCCCCGATACATTACTAACCTAGAGATATGCAAAGTTATTTTATCCTTAACCCCTTAATGACCCATGACGTACATATACATCATGAGGTGGAGGTCCCTAAAGGACCAAGGACATACATGTAAGTCATGGAATTCTGGGCTCCCCGCGCGCCTGCACGCCGTTCAGGGAGTCCAGAATCTGATAACTAAAATAAAAAAATGCTCCGTGGTCCATGAGTGATGGCCGCGTGCGTGCACGACCTAAGGAGTTAAGCTCACTAAGTCAGGGGTATTGAAGAAAAAAACATATCTTCGTCAGGAACCAGAGGACAGACAGTGCAGACATCTTAGAGGAAATGTACCTCTGAGTCTGCACTGTCTGTCCCGTTCACTGCCAGCATTGGTGAATGACGTTCCTTGGTGCCTTAAGGCACCGGAAGGGACTGACTGCGCAGGTGCACAGAGCTTCTCTTGTAAGCTCTGTGCAGCCTGATGCCTGCAGAAGATGTGCAGTGCAGACTCAGAGGTAAATTACATCCAAGATGTCTGCATTGTGTGTCCTCTAATTCCTGCCGAAGATGTGTTTTTTTCTTCATTACCCTTGACTTAGTGAGCTTAAGGATAGTATAACTTTGCATATCGCTAGGTTAGTAATATATTAGGGCTCAATTTCATTAACATGAAAGTTCCGCTTTAACTTACATTATATATACACGCCTCACACATTAACCCATTCAGTGCCAGAGGGGTATGCAATGCATTAGAACGTGTTGTGTATCCCTTTTAAAAATTGCTTAAAAAATAACCAAAGAGAAGGGCAATGCCATCGCATACTGCTAGGATTTTATATTTTATATATATATGTACACACATACATACACGTACATACATATATATACACACACGTTAAGAGAAAAGAAAGTTGATTCTGCCTAACAGAGATATGCATCACCAAAATGAACCCTTTGCAATGATTTGGACACCCCTCTGGCACTCAAAGTGTTAAATGACACACAACACTAATATAGAGAATTTAGAAATCCACATAGAGAATAATACTATGCTTCACCAGCATTTTGAGAAAGAGACAGTAATTACAGGAAAGAAACAAGACAGCTTTGTCACGGATGCCAAGAAACCCATGCACATAAGTCATACTGTCAAAAATGTGAATGCAGAGAACAATAGGCAATGGTGAAAAAAATCAGTTAAATTACATGAGAACATTTTTAAAATATTGTGGTCAGTGATACTACTGTAAAACTAACTTCTGAGGTTTATATGTATTATTATTGTATTTGTAATAAACCCCCACATACCTTAATGAGAAACAAAATCGTAATGGTGCCATTAATATATTCTGGGTAAATTGGCTTAACAAAAATGAATATTTAATTAGTATTAGATATTCATGTACAATTATTTTTTTCAGATGGACTCCTGGGGGGATACGCACTAAAGGTCGCTAAGGGGATAGGATGGTGATATGGTAGTGAATTCATGTTGATGGCATATCAGCAGTATGCACTGAGATGTCTTCACCACCATATCCATGTGAATCTGCCACCAATCCCCAAAATCACCATGAATATACCATGCCTTCGATAGGTTTACAATTTTGCTTGACAAGTGGAAGGTGCTCCACCTGTATTTGTGGGAGGGGCTGCAGGCCTTAAATACAGGTAGCAGCCCCTTCCACTGGAGCTCGATTCATGTTGAGCTCACCACGTTGCACGTCCGACGCACCTCTGTTCCACCGTTCCTCCGCTCGTTCGGCCCATCTCCAGCGTTTTTCCGTAAGTTCATTAACTTGTTCATTCCCACGGTTGCCACTGTTTTTCTTACGCAGCTTGTTCCCCCCCCCCCTAGTGCAATCACTCCCGTCCTGCACTGCTCATCCACCAACCCTTCAGCTTTCATAACGATGCTCTAATTTTCCCCGTACTTTCATCCCCTTCTCCTTTCCACTACGCTCTCCCCCGCCGGTTCGCTCCCTTCTGATTGTGCCGCTCGCTCGTCAGGCCCCCCCCCCCCTCCTTTCACTCGCATCGGCTGAGCCTCACATCGCTCCAAGTAATCCCTTCCTCCCACTCGTTGTCCGTTCCGTTTCAGTCCGCCCCCCCCCTTTTTTCCCCTTCATCTTCTCCCTGTCATCCCCCTTATCAGTCCCGTTCACATACCCGCTCCTGTCTCTTTCATAGCTTCCGATTCCTGCCCGCCCTGCAAACCAGCGTTCCAATTTTCTACCCCCCCCCCCTTTTTTCCATTCACCCTCTCACCTCCGGTCCCCTCTCACGGCCGGTTACTTCGGCGGTGGCTGCTTCACTCCCCCTCCCGCTCTCTTAGGCTGCCAAATCACTCTGGCTGCATTATGCCAGGCGTCCAGTAGATGGCGTCCGGCCGCATGACAATCGTGTGCAGCTTGTTGTGTAACTAGGTTGTTCTGCTCCCAGGTGTTCAATAAAGTTTATTTAAAAAAAAAAAAAAAAAAAAAAATTAATTATCTTTTCAAGCACAGGTACTGAATTCTAAATTACAGTCAATTCTTCCCGCAAAAAACCCTGTTACCACCAGTATTCTGCTTATTCAAGGCACAAGGTATTTATTCCAGGTATCTTCTTTTCTTTTTCAAACAATTATTCAACTTGGGGGGGGGGTTTTCGTTATACTCATGTTATTATTATTCTAGGTCCCTCCGTCGCTCGTCGTCCGCATCCATCCAGTGTATTACTCTTACGCCGGTAGGTCCATTTACACACAATTTATTAGTCAATATTTTATGAAAATATTAATTTTAAATTAAAAAAAAAAAAAAAGGGGGTTCTTTGCGCTGTTTTTATTTTTCAGATCCATATTTAGTGATCGCCAGGTAGGTATCATTTTTCTCTCTCATCCTCATCACCTTCACCTACTACAGCACTCACAGTTTACTATCACAATAATTTTTTCCCCTCCACATACCTTACCTCTTCATTGAGGCCGAAGGTACGCGGGCGTACATCAGTTTACCAATCATCACCTTCACTATCTGAATAGGTTCCGGTCACCTCCTCACGATTCACCACATGCCTCCTTGGGGGGGCGGAGGTTTCCTGCCCTTACCTCCGGGAGGCCGAAGGTTCAGGTCCTCCGTCACCTCGGGGGGGGATCAAGCCTCCTTACCTCATCGGAGGCCGAAGGAGCATACTCTCACATCCGAAGCCAGGACACCTCACCTCTCAATGCAGGGGCGTGGCACCTCCTCACCTCATCATAGAGGCCGCAGGTGGTTCCCCTCCTCCTGGGAGGACGAAGGCCAGTGCTGCAGCTAAGGTTCGTACGGCTTTACCTCCTCACAGAGGCCGAAGGCATCACTTTTTCACTTATCATCTCTCCCTCCGGTAAGTCCTTTTCTCCACATTCCTCTCCTTCACCTACTTCCCTCCTTTCGCCTCACGGGCTCCTCCTTATTACCCTAACATTGTTTACCTTCACTTTAGTATGGCAGACAACGAACAACAACAGAGCCAAGCAAGTCCTCAAATCCAAGTTCAGGACATACCTGCCTCTCCACGGACGCGCGGACCCAACCTCAGGGAGTGGACCATACCCACCCTAATAGAAGAATTGGCCAGAAGAAATATCCCCCACTCCTCAACGGCTAGGAAAGCCGAGTTGTTCAAGCTACTTTTCCCTAATACCTCCACGCCATGTACCCCTCGGGCCAGACGCACTTCTACATCATCCCCAGTATCTACTCATTCCTCTAGTATGCATCCTCAATTGGAACACATCACACACCTACTTACAGACCTCAATTCCTCTGTAGCTGATGTGCAGGGCAGGTTGGCAGCGGTAGAGTCAGTCATCAACGCCAGAGTGTCTCCTCCAGCAGCTGAAGGTAACACTGCTACCTCCAATACGGTAGGCCCTTCACCCAGGGTCACTCCGGCGCATATGATTCCGCAACACCTGCGCCGCGATATCATCGAAGGCAAGGACGTAAACTTGGTTTCTCTCCTGATAGCCTCGCAGGATTTAGCGGAAAATAAGACTGTCAACTGCGGTGACGTCTCGGTCACTCTTAAATCTAAGGACTCTCGCCTGTCCAGACGTCTCTCTGTGTCCGAGTTCGTGCTCGCTTTTAGTATCTACCGTGACATTTTGTGTTCCGCTTTTCCGCTAAGGCGTCAGGAGCTAGACCAATACCTATACACTATTGTTGACCTAGAATCTAAATACGGTGGTCATTCGTTCTTTGACTACCACAAGTCCTTCGCCGCTAAGGCAGCCGCTGCTAGGGCTCAATTCAGCTACATGGTCGATTGGAGTATCCTAGACCACGAGTTATTTTGCAGACACTTCGCCGGGCTTAAAAGCATCACCTGCTCTATCTGCCAATCGGCCAATCATACCAGTAACCTTTGTCCTAACATCTCAGACACTCCACCTTCACAACCTCAGCCCCCCATCCTTACTCCGGCTTCCACTACTCAACCTACACCTACCACCCCCCCCGCCAGGGACAAGATGGGGCGTCCCATCTATTACCACGGTAGTTCCCCTATCTGCAATAACTATAATTTCAAAGGATGTTTTTTCAGTGGATGTCGTATGTTACACATTTGCATCACCTGTAGACTTTCCCACCCTCGCAACATTTGTCCTCGCTTAAGCAAGAATAAATGACTAGGTCCTGTAAACATCTCAGCTCTCCGGTCTCTTATTTCAAATCACCCAGATCAGCATATTGTTTCTTACATTATCAATGGCCTATCAGAAGGGTTTCACACGGGCATCATCACCTGCCCCGCAGAATCAGTTATTTGTCCTAACTTACAATCAGCCATTAATGACCCTGCCTCTGTATCCACACTTATTGCAGCAGAATTAGAGAAGGGTTTCCTTCTGGGACCCTTTCCTTTCCCCCCGTTCCCTACATGGCGAATTAATCCTCTAGGCGTTGCCACTAAAAAATTCTCTACCAAAAAAAGACTTATCATCGATTTTTCGGCACCCCACTCTTCAAGTCAGGCTAGTTATAATTCCCTAATCCCCTCTTCCGAATTCTCACTTAGCTATAACAACATTGATGACGCTATTAATCTTATCACAGCTCTCGGCAGGGACTGCTGGATGTCTAAAACCGACATATCCGATGCATTCAAACTGCTCCCGGTCCACCCGTCACTGTGGCATTTGCAGGGTTTTTGTTGGAAGAATCAATATTTTTTCTCCACTCGCCTATCCTTCGGGGCTAAGAGTAGCCCTAAGATTTTTGATACCTTCGCGCAGGTCTTGGTGTGGCTTCTCAAAAACCACTGCAAATGCCCGGGCGTCATCCACTATCTGGATGATTTCTTGCTCATAGAGCCCCACACAGACCCACCCTCCAGTCTCGAAAAGCTCTTACTCCTTTTTCAGGAATTAGGCATTCCAGTGGCTTCCCAAAAGACTTTTGGCCCCTCCACTACTATTGAGTTCCTAGGTATCACGCTCAACTCACACTCCTTCATGACTAGCTTATCTCCGGAAAAAGTATCCCGTATCCTAGCCATTATCAGAGCAACACTTGCTTCTCCATCGCTTTCTCGAACTCAGCTGCAGTCAGTCCTGGGTCATTTTTCCTTCGCTTCCCGCATCTTTCCACAGGGCCGGCCCTTCATGGCGCACCTCATTGGGCTCCTTTCAAGTTTTCCAGACACAGTTCAAACGATCTCCCTCGATTTTCCGGCCCGCCGTGACTTAGTCATGTGGGAGGTTTTCCTTACCTCATGGAACGGCCGTTCCATGTTCCCTCCTTCACCATCCTCCACCTCTCCAACAATTTACACTGATGCCGCGGCGGGCCGGGGTTTCGCGGGAATCTGGGGTGATAATTGGTTTGCAGAGCCTTGGCCTACCGAGATCCGCTCCTCATCACGTTTGCTGGCTAGTTCTCCACTACTGGAAATGTACCCAGTGGTGGCGGCAGCAGCATTGTGGGGCAGCAACTGGTCAGGTCAGGCAGTCATGTTTCATACTGATAACATGGCTGTCTCTCAGATACTCACCAAAGGTAGATCAAATTCCCGACTTATCATGAACTTCCTTAGGAAACTTACTTGGCTAGCATTGTCATATAAATTCGTAATCCATAGCAAATTTATTCCTGGTCACCTCAACCAAAAGGCTGATGCTCTCTCTCGTTTAAATCCACAGGCCTTTTTCCAGCTTCATCCTTCGGCCAGCCCATTGTCCGCCAAAGTCCCAGCATTTCAAGACCTCATCATGACCTAAATCATTTGCTGTCCAGAGCTTCTTACTATATTCAACAGGGTCTCGCCGACAGCACTAGGCAGAACTACCTTCATGCCTGGATTCAGTTTACCAGATTCACCAACGATCTGTCCATTTCAGCACCACATACCATAGATCACATTTTAGCTTTCGCCACTCACTGCCATGAAAATCTTCGGTTGAGCCCATCTACCATCAAACTGTATATCTCAGGCATTCAACATCACCTAGCCACGCTTTACCCCACCTCGCCCTCATTATCCTCCAATCACAAGGTCAAGACCTTCCTTAAGGGTATTTCAAAAAATCATCATCTCCCAGCACGCACTCGTCTTCCCATTACTGGCGTTATCTTCAAGAAAATGTATGATTTCCTCCAGGCTCAACCCTTCGACCCTCTCACAAACACCACCCTATTGGCAGCCATCAACCTGGCCTTCTTTGGTTTCCTCAGACCAGGGGAATTCACAGTTAGGCCCAATTCCTTAAACTGTTTGCTGAAAAAGCACCTATCCTTCCACCACGACCATTTCACGCTATTTCTTCCCTCCTCCAAAACTGACCAGCTAAAGAAAGGCACCAACTTACCATTCTATTCCACTAATGATAGATGGTGCCCCGTCTTGGCACTACAAGCCTTAGTCCAGGCCATCTCGCACCTTCCGGGCGACAGCCCTCTCCTCCCGCTCCCGGAAGGTCCCCTCTCAGCTATTCAGTTCTCAAGTTACCTTCGCATCATTGTCACAGGTCTGGGCCTCAACCCAGTACAGTACACCGGCCATTCATTCAGAATAGGCGCTGCTTCAGCAGCTTCAAGCAATGGTGTTCCAGCACACATCATTCAAAGGCTGGGTCGTTGGCGCTCTTCCTGCTACACACGTTACATTCCTGATCCCCGTTCAGAAATTAAACATGCCTTGGTATCTTTGTCTCATAACGTTGCTTCTAATAAATAGTTTAACCAAATTTTGCCTCCTTTTTGGCCTCTTACAGGTAACCTATCAACGCTACTCCCGGGGGCCCCGTTAGGCTCCGGGGGGCCGGCAACCTTACACCATATGTCATAGCCACACACTATGCATCTCTTCTACAGTTCACAGCCGTAAGCCCCTACCACAAGTGGAAGGTGCTCCACCTGTATTTGTGGGAGGGGCTGCAGGCCTTAAATACAGGTAGCAGCCCCTTCCACTGGAGCTCGATTCATGTTGAGCCCCCCCTTATACCCCCCCTTTTTCTTCAGGGGTTTCTACCTAGGTTGGCCCTCTTACAGGTAACCTATCAACGCTACTCCCGGGGGCCCCGTTAGGCTCCGGGGGGCCGGCAACCTTACACCATATGTCATAGCCACACACTATGCATCTCTTCTACAGTTCACAGCCGTAAGCCCCTACCACAAATATTAATTTGTATATGGAAATACATGTTAATGAGCCAGTCATATTCATGTGGGTGTGTTTATTTGTGAATATGGCACATCGCCACATGCACGAAGTTCCAACAGTAGCCTTTGTTGTCAGAGTTCACTACCCAACATCACCAACGTGAGGTTGACAATGTTGCGGTCTACATTCAGCTCCCTATGGAGGCAGAGGACAGTTTGTGGTCTCTGTTAAAGAAAAGAGAAAGCAGATTCCCTCCTATTAACCCTTTCATTGCTATATGGGTGTCCACTGCACACCCCAGCGGAACTGAAAGGGTCCCAAATTGAGACAACGGTAAGGAAGTTGTATATCACATCTGCTCTGCCCTTCTGTGCTGATTGAACCAGCTGAGACAGCTATTCGCCAGTCATCTGATTCAGGTAAACACAGGACTTGCAATACACTCTGCAAAGGAGTGCTTTGAGAGTCATGTGTTTACACAAACAGAATAATGGACATTATAGAGTCCATGGGGAACAATGCTACAGTGTAAGGCAAGGTCTTATTTAGCAGCATAGCAGCATTAAACTGGCTGTTATAGCAGAGTAATGACTTCTAGACGACACACACAAATGACCATTTGGAAACAGCTACATTTATTTTAAACTGAACATGACAACGTCTACAACATTAAAACTTGCTTTAAAATCTTGTCAGTCTCATCAAATGTTAGCCTGGGTATAGCAAACAAGTTCAGGAAATCCATGAGACTTATACACAAAGCTAAAAGAGAATAAATTCTGGAACAATAATTGCCACTCCGCTGGTCTCCACCTCGGGCCAGCATTCATCCATTTGCTTCCACCTTTGTCTTTTCTGGTGAAGACATGGAAGTGGCAGCGAGCATCTGAATGCTGACCCAAGGTGGAGACTGTTCCAGAATGGATCCTCTTTTAGATTCCTGCATATGTCCCATGGATTTCCTGAGCTTGTTGATATGACCAGGTAAGACTGATGCATCGCCAGCAGTTCAACAACCCTGCATGATAATGAGTAAATTCTCCCTCCTTCCCCTGCATATGGCTTTGTGTGTCTCCATCAGCAAGGTGATGTGGTCACCACACATCACCATACCATCGCTCCTTAGTGCATCTGCCCCCTGGGCCCAAAACTCCACCCACTGAAGTCTTCCTCTAAAGGATGGGTGTATTCAGAGAGAGGAATTTATGATGTTGGTATCCACCCAAAAATAATCATATCTACCTCTGTGAATGTGATCTCCAGTACTAATTTTAGATTCATTTTAGGGAATTTATCAAAACAAAATTAATTCACAGTAGTCTTTAGGGTTTTCTACCCAGATTAAAGAGGGAGTATTATTACTATGAGGTTTTGTGTTCCTTTCATGCAAAGGCCTTAACCTTTAATCATGGAGGGCAGACAAAATGGAGGTTTTGGGGATATCCTTAATTGTGCACATATGTTGCTGTAAGGTCAGTCATTTCAATGGCAACAGGACAGATTTTCAGGCAAGTCATACTAGGTTTATGACCCGGTACCTTTTTTTATATTGTATTACATTAGACCAGCAGTGTAGTATACCACTACATTCTAGCAGCAGGGTAAAACACCATTAGAATGTAAGACGGCTGGTATAATTCCTTTGGAAAATCACCTCTGAATGGCAACATCTACACATATGGAGGGAGAGCCCAAAGAGCACTGTCTCAAAAGTTAAATAATGCAAATTAAAGGAGAACCAACACATGCTAATAACTACAGAAAATTCTAATGGCCTTCTGAATTTTGCCCTTGTGCTTTTGTTCAAGTGATAACATTTCCAATCAGTCCTGGCTGTAATGCCCACGGAGGAAGACATGAATGTTGCAGAATGCAACAGGCTACTTACCCCCCATCCCCTTTTAAGGAGCGAAGCGGTCCTCATCGCATTATGCAACAATACATGCAAACACCTGTGGTCCTTAAAGGTTAACCCAGTGGTTGCATTGTGTGTCCTATGCTCTTGTTATCAACTGTCATGCCCACCACCACAGACATGGCATAAATAACTCATTGGAAATGTTCTCTCTTTAGTTAAAGGGATACTAATATTTAGATACTAGTTGAAGAGCCCGTTACACGGGCCACAGTGCCACTGCCAGATGGTTGCGGGCAATCATGTGCAGTAGAGACTGCCCGCGCAGTGGCTGATACAGAGCTGGAAGCTCGGTAGGAGTATCCCTCTCTGTATCAGCCTCGTCACAGGCAGTCTCTACTGTGCATGCCTGCAGCACGTGCAGCAGTCTCTACTGTGCATGACTGCGTCGTTACACATGTTTTAGCAAATTTTTATATATAGGATGATGGCAAGATCAATTCTTCAACAGACATTTTTATAACAAAGTGTACCTTTCAGAAACCCGGTGGACCACTGAAGAGATATTCACAGGAGTGAAAGTCAACACCCCTGATTTGCTGCATGCAGTCAATCTCCACCCCCTGCCTATCCAGGGCGGGCAGACAGCGAACCAGAAAACGCTTAGTGAATCTCCCCTCAGAAGTTGGAATACAAATTGATGAATGCGAAATGTAGACTATATGCCTGTTTATGTATTCCTTTTATAATCTATCTTTACATGTTTCCACTAATCCCTAGTCATCTTTTTGCGGAGTTTAAATTGTGTTTTTAAACTCACAAATGCTAGTTAAGTTTCAGTGCATTACAAAGCAATAAGTTCTCAACCTCTGTAACATGCCCATTCAATGGGAATTGTTATGTGTTTATCTTAAGGCGGTTAGTCCCCCCCCCAGCACTACTCCACTTTTACTTTTTATATATGACCCACCTATTCATACAGTATTCTGATCATTTTACAAAAGTAAAAAGTTCAAATGTTCTGGAGACCCTAGCATCCAAGGAACCATCACTAAAGATAATTTTATGTAATTTACTTATCTTTTTTATGTAATATATATATATATATATATATATATATATATATATATATATATATAGATAGATAGATATATATTTAAGTAAAGGTGGACAACTTGCAGCCCTCCAGCTGTTGTTAGACTACAAAACCCATTATCCTCAGCCAACCAATTGTGGGAATTGTAGTCAATAACTACAGGACTCCAGGCTGTCCACACCTGATTTAAGTGGCAATACACAGTTACAGCATTCCAGTTAATGTTAAACATACTTGTAGATCTTTATGCAACCCCCCAACATAACACAATAATTTCTTCTTTATGTTACTTGACATTAATTATTATTTGCCTTTCAGTACCATGGACAGGAGCAGTGCTGTTGCTGCTCACATAGCACCTATGTAAACTGCTATTATGTTTCTACTGTGTATCAGGAAGCTGTTCTCTCCCTACTACATAGCAGTCACCAGAAAATGTAACAAACCAGTTGACAATAATTAAATTTACTACCATTTAGCTGTGAATTCCTTTTTATGGTATATATTCTGACTTGTTGGCAGAAGGCATTCTGAGTGTACATTGAAACTAGTGATAAGGGTATCTCCTGCAGATCTGTCTGGCAAAAGTGGCTGTAAAGTCTGGTAATCTGCAAACCAGTATGGGGGAGTGAGCCACAATTTTCCAGGCAGGTCTATTATAATCCAATAAGCCCTCCAGTCCAGCCTAGCTGCCTACATAAGAACTGATTCTGACATGCAAGAGACACAATGCCACTGTATTATTTGATGTGAGATCATGTGATCATTTTTCCTGCAAAAATGTTGGGTAAAACAGTCTTGCTGTTTATGATACATGTTTTTAGACTTAAGAAACAATGTCATTTGTCCAAAAAATTAACATACCAAAACAGCTAACTTATAGCTATTGAAGACTAATATGTGTTTTACAGTCTGAGGTGCCTGACTGATTTCCAACTCTGAAATTGCTGGGAGCAGCACTGAAGTGGACCTGTTTGGTTTATAATAAAGACTATTTAAAACTGCCTATACCTTGCACTAACCCTTTTTCTGTATGCTTTAGTAGTACATTGTGATTATTTATGCTAATTCCTTGCACAGTATGCTAATTTGTTCTGTTTGAGGCAAAACGTCTGGCTCGTACAGCTATTAGAAATGCTACTCACACAGTGCTGAGATATCATAATATCTATACAAAAAAGGTGACCTCAATGCACAGTGTAGGAATAAGGGAAACTCAACAACACTCAAAATCACAAGCACAAAGCAAACAAAATATAGACCTATGCTACTTCATAAAGATTGCTCAAATGTTAACTTGTGAACAGAAAACAGTAATTTTTCAGGTTTTGGTCACATATATTGGCTAAAAGATGTTCAAGCTAGTCAGTTTTGGAAAGCTCTAATACATTTCACCAAAAATGGCCTACATTCGGCTCTATATTAGTGCCTTAGTTCAATCTTCAAGGGCCACCAACAGGCCAGGATTTATGGATTTTCATGATCGTGATAAAGCATAGGTGAGTTAATCAGTGGCTAATTTATTTTGATTAGTCCATCTTTACTCAACAGGGAAAGCCTTAACTCTTGGACTGTTGATAGCTTGAGGACCGTACTTGGACACTCCCTGCTTTATAGGCTTGCAGTAACCCGTTAGGGAAACACCTGCAGTGAGTGGGTCTGAAGACTGGTAGGTGTCCATCTAAAACTTCATACATAGCACAGTGTGGGATAATATTGTTGCTGCATAGAAACAAATTAGCTTAAAGTGCCAGATTGTAAAGACTGATAAAGTTAATTTCTCAAAAGTTTTTTTTTTATTACAGATAGCACAATATAGCATGCACTACTATAACCAGTGCAGTCCACCACACTAATGTTATGGTGATTACAATGATAGCATACAAAATAATGAAAGCAATTATGTCCCAAATTAAATTTTATAACAATGCAGTTCTTTAAAATCCTGCTATGTAAAGCTATCCTTATTACTAAACAATTATTTTTATCTCATGGCTTTCAGAAGATTTTATTAAAATGTTACCAAGAAGTATATTATCATTTCCCTCAGTTAATAAAGAGTTTGAGTCTCTGAAAGCACTAAAGTTCATAAAATGTAATATAAAGGTAAACCTAAAAGGATACATTACAATGCATCAAAAGTAAGTTAGGAAAAATAATAAGAGAAAGAGAGAAATGCCTGTATATAATAGGCAAAGAAGAAATAATATAAAAATGTAGACTTTAGTTTTTTAGTAGTTTTGAGGGGATCATTTATCAACATAAATGTGGTATGGAAGACATCCTGTGTACTACCCTCTTCTATTTTTAAGAATAGGTTTAATCACTATGGGAGAGATTTATAAAAAGTGTTCTTGCTTGTTTTTGTGTACGGATCCTTAAAATGTCCTTATTCCTTATTATGAGTGTTGGTATTAATAAAGTATTCTAATTACATTTATAAATGTGGATACAGTAAAAAATAAGAACATGTCAGACATGGCCTTAAATATTTGGAGTAAATTTTGTTGCAAAATAGTCACAAATAGCTCCATTTCTTTATAAATACTCTGCTCCACTTTTTACAGACTTCCTTACTCTATTTTAAAATAAAATATGTACTACACAGTGTTATGTCCTCCTAAACGGTCCTTCATACATTTAGAACTACTAGAAACAATCTTACAGCAAGGAGGAATCTGCATATCTGGCACACAGACTCAGGGGCGGAAGTAAGGAGGAGATATTCAAATCCCCTACATACTGGGGCTTGATTTTGACAAGGAGTTTGCTCTCCCTCAACTTTTGTCCAAATAAAAAAACATGGCCAACTGTTACACACATACACTCACTCACTCGGACTTCCCCTACGCCAAACACTTTGATTTTGTGGCCACAAAACACATTGCAGCATTGGGGGGGGGACATCTTCCAAACACTCCACACAAAGTGCTTCAGGTTGTACGCTCATATTTCTCCTAAGTGTGTGTGGGGGAGCATCCAGGACATGCAGGGAGGCATGATTTTGACAAGTAGTTTGCCCTCCCTAAACTTTTGTCTGAACAAAAAAGAAGAAAACAAAAAAAAATGTGTCCGACTCTCACACACACACACTCTCACAAGCACACTCACTCACTTGGACCTCTCCTATGCCAAACACTTCAATTTTGTGGCAACAAAACACAGTCCAGAACTGGGAAGGGATGTCCTGCAAGCACTTCGCACACAGTTCTTCAGGTACTAGGCTCATATTTCCCCTGTTCTAAGCTTAAGGAGGACATAGCAGCAGCACCAGGGGTGGGGACCATCCTACAACCAGTAACAGCATACACATGCATTTCGTCACCAGAAAACACAGTGCAGCACCATCCTACAGCATACAATCACACAATATGCAAGTCCCCCCAGTGCCACAGGGGTATGCAACACATTGTTCAGCCACTCAGAGGGTTAACGTAGTTGCTGATGCCTCACTGTTTTGGAACTGTTCACCAATCACACACATCGCTGCCTGCTATGTACTAGGAGAGAGAGTGGAAGGAGGCCAGTGGTTGATAACTAGGGTGACATGCTTATGAATACCCTGAGGAAGTGGGCAGTCAAAGCCCACAATACTCAAAGGGAATAATTTGAATACAGATGTTACCGATGATAGTTCCCTCCCAGTCACTCCCCCCTGTGGGAAAAGCCAAAGTTCTCATAGAAGCAGCATTCTTGGTCCTGACAAGACCAGAGAGAACTTTTTCAAGTTAAAATTTCAGACTAATTCACCTTGAACTGCGAGGTTGATACTGTATCAGTAAAGGACCGAAAGGACATTTTTTACTTAGTGGCTAGTGTTACTGCTTCCGATAAGGACCCCCACTCATCTTGATGAAAAGATCAAGGAGATCATCCGGAGGTAAACAGTTGCATAGAGAAACATCCGTACCAACTCTTTACTCCTTCATTACTCTGTAAGACCGCTGTCTCTCTCGATCTGAAATTTCTTAAAAATGTCTTAAGGTAGAGGTATTCAGAGGCTGTACAACATCGTAATGTGTCATCACACTACGATCTCAAGTCACTGTTCTGAATTCTGCACCTTCCTCCAGTTGTACAGCCGCTGAATACCTCTACCTTAAGACATTTTTAAGAAATCTGAGATCGAGAGAGACCGCAGTCTTACAGAGTAATGAAGGAGTAAAGAGTCGGTATAGATGTCTCGTAAACTATAGGTGTATACTCCAACACAAAAAAGTGAAACTGAGGAGAAAGACACCGGAGTCACGGATAGGTGACGGAGAAGGGACAGTATGAACATCCTATAAACAGGTGGAGAGTATAGAAGAAACATCGAGAACATTACTCTGTCTTCATTACAATGCCAGAATATAAAGAACAACAGATGTGAGAAGTCGACCTGTGATTATAACAGGTGTGGTGAAAAGTGAGGCTGATGCACACACAATCTACAGAACTGTGAGTTTTCTCTATATTTGTTTTATTAGAGAATATAAGAACCGCAACGATATACCATCTATAAAGTTGGAAAAGAAAGGTGAAGAATTCTATTACCTTTAAGTGGTGACTTAGAGGAATATACAGTTAAGTGGAATATTGGAGTGTTTGCTACATATTCGAAGGAACTGATTATATGTTCTTTACTGTAGTATATTAAATTGGAGATGCTGGCCCTTCACAGTATGGACAGTATATTGTAGCATTTGACATTTGCAAGTCCATATGTGTTTATTTTGATGAGTCTATGACCCAATATTCCTTAAACAGACTGTTGATCTGCGTCAGGATTATCAGTCAAAGAGCAGGAGGGGCTCATATTGATGGTCAGATTGCATTCATGTGGTAAGTCTGAACATCATCAAGTAGTAGTTGTGTTTTATATGTTTTTTACTGATTTTTATGCTATTGATGTTGCAACATCATATGATAATTGTATAATATGTCTATTGTATGTAAAGAGAGAGTGTGGTTATTGTGTTCTCTGGAGGGGGATACAGGTTGAATTACACCAGCATGGTTTGTTTAACCGGGACTTTTCTGGTTCAACTATCGGTTGATGCACCCATTAGACGCCATACTAGTTCCATCTAGGTGACGTTGGGTGTTTCTCCACACGGACGTTCCCGTGTCCCAGGATTTTGGCCCATGTTTGGAGGCTTCACCTGTAAATGTCCATTTAGGGAACACGAGTATATCACACTCTGGCACTTGTTACATTTTAATAAAATATTGGATTTTATATGATAGTGTTATTCCCTATCTGACGTTAACCATTGGAGCGCTGAACAATTGTAGTTGTATATGCTGGGTTTTTTCCTCCTAAGGGAGTAGGAGGTTGGTTGTAGCTGCCCATGGTTGATGGGTTTGGCATATTTAATGCTTGTAAGAGCCACTTTATCTAGAACACTATTTAGTTTTTTTTCTATTATATACCATGCTGCTGCTGTATTTGTCTGTCCAAATTGGGCTAATGCTGCTGGTGGTGGTACTGCAACATCAACTCTTGTCTACTCTATCGCCTTCTACCTCTCATATCATACTTCAAACTATCATACTTCTACCAAAGTCAAAGATGCTTTTCCTTCCCTCTGTACTCTCAGACATTAGTGTATATTATGATTTATTTATTTTATTTTTTTAGGGGTGGGGTTTCTGTTAAACTCAGCCACATGTGCTTCCTCTTTCTATAGACTTTTCTAGCCCATATACCTTGCTGCTTCTTTATTTGTCTCTGCAAAATGGTGTAATGCTGGTGGTGGTAAAATGTCTAAAATGTTGCTGCTTCCTAATTTCCTCTCAGAGATTACAGTGTATGTTATTTGTGGGGGCTTTCTGTTAGATTCAACCACCTGTACTCCCTCATTCTAAACTTTGGTAGCCCATATACCATGATGCTGCTGTATTTGTCTGTCCATAAATGCTGGTGCTGGTGTCCTTATGCATACTCATTGAACATTAACTAATATACAATAAAACAAAATGTAGGTCTTCATTTTTTTTTCTTATTTGTTCATGTATCCTAATTAAAACCCTGATGGAATGAATGGTCACATTTTTGTAATTTACTGGAATTAATCTTGTTGAATTTCATTCCAGAAAAGGCAGCACTGGCCTTCATCACAGAAAATAGTGTTGAACAAATTTCATTCGGAAGCAAATACAATCAACAAAATTCCTACTAACTGAACAATATGGCAAATTAAATTTGATTTCCCTGTACGTGTTTAAAATGTTTGAATGAATAATTCAGACAACACAAATTTTCTCACTTTGCACATTTCTACTCCATTTTTCTAATACAACAGCCTAATTAATTTGCAAAGAGTTTTAGATACCTTTGGCATACAAGGAGTTGGATCTAGGTTTCTTACACAGACAACAAAGTAGGGTACTATTTAAGTACATACTTATAAGTTTTTTTTTGTCCTTTTAACCCACTGGATACTAGAAATGTCAAAATTGTTTTGCAATCCTTTGAGGATGTTTCTAGCATCTGAGGGATTAAGTAACATCCACTAAAAGGGATAGTAATGTTTCATAATAAAAGCAGCTCTAATTAATCATCATAGTAATTGGACTTTGGAGATTGTTATTTCAATTCTGTCAGAGTTGTAGTTCAAGAGTAATTCAATGATAAAGTATCCCCCTCCTGCCCCTTTTACTGATGTAACACTGCTCAGCCAGAGCAGAAGGGAGGTGCCCAGGAAGATTGCAGAGAGGGACCATCTTCAATTAAAATAAGTGAAAACCCTAAAAACTTGTCAAGGGGGCAGGGCCTTCATTGTTCTCATAGGAAGAAGATTGTCCCCTTCTGTTATTTGTCTGGTCTTACAACCAGATTCCACATCTGAGAAGAGATGGCTTACACTAGGTAAAAGGGGCGGGAGGGGAAACTTTGCTTGTGAATATCTCTCAAACCATAAAGGTTTGAGAGATAAGACATATCATTCTTCATGTTTTTTTAATGCCTACAAAATAAAATAAAGATAAAACGAAGTATTACTATCCCTTTAAACCTCACCTCAAAGCAGAACTTTCATCAGATTAATATAGAGCCCCAAATCATAATTACATCAGCGATATGCATAGACGTAGTTGTCTTTTCAAGAATAATTGCTGCATTAGAGAAAAATAGAACCTTTTAGGCAGACAGGCACCGGCTGGGATCTTGCTGTAGGCACTCTCTGTGCCTGTGCTGTCAGTCCATTCTGGTGCCTTAAGGCACAAAGGCATTCAACTCACCAATCGTGGAGCTGAAGGGGACAGACTGCGCAGACTCAAATGCCATCTCTGCAAGATGTCTTCACTGTTCACCACTGCCTGCCTGGCTAAAAGGTTCTATTTTTCTTTACTGCAGCAATTATTCTTGAAAAGAGAACTAGGTCTATGCATATCGCTAATGTAATTATGATTTGGGGCTCTATACTAATCTGACGAACGTTCAGCAGTAAAATAAGAAGGAGGTGAGCACTCTGAATAACATTTCTCCCACAATACCTTCAAAACATTAATATAATATTATCAACTACTTCCAAAAACAAGTGCGGCTGCATGGTAAAAAGCCTCTGGCCCTGCGAGGAGGAGTTTACTTTACCTCAGCGATAAACAGACCTATAACTGAACATCTGATAACAGTTGCCACTTCAACCTGTTCTAGGCTTCACGTAGCTCCAGGATAAAACACAAAAATGGGGGGTTATATGCATTCCATCATAAAGTGGTACCTATATTGAAAAAACACATTCAAATAAGAAGAACAGAAGGGCACCAGTAGTGCGTTATCAACAGATATTAGTTTCTAGATCATATTCAGAAGTGTTTGTGCTTACATTTAGAGATGGTTAATTGCTAATGTATGTCACACATTAACAGATGCAGCATAAAGAGATGACCCCCCACCTCTGATCCCAAATCCTCCAAAGTCTATGTTTTTCCACAACAGCAAACTCCAAAAGGTGATTTAACACATTAAGGACCCATGACGGTCCTGTACCGTCATGGAATTCCAGGCTCCCTGCGCAGCTGCACACCGTTCGGGGAGTACAGAATCGGATTGCATAAAAAAAAAAAAAATGCTCTGTGGTCCTTAAGGGAACGCACGCGGACGGTCCTTAAAGGGTTAAAAAGTGTATTTGAAACTAAAAATAAATAACATAGCAAAAAGGCAACACTGCACGTTTACAGCTTATTCGCAAAACAGCTGAACAAACATCATACTCACTTTATAAAGGCCTGCTAAGTTTAGGAGGCATCTGCCATTCAATAATCATAAACAAATTGTCATTCTTACCAGAATTAATCTTTGTTCTAATTTTTCTGCCACGCAATGGCCAGCCATAATGTGGGGGGCTCAGGCACCTAATATCTGCCACTTTACTCCAGTCATGGGCTGTTGTGATTTTTTTTCTCTTCCTTTTCAGTACACAATCATTACAATCACTTTTCGCTCATATTATTAGTCAGCATCAGTGTAGATCATATATTTCTTCATTTATAATCCATGCTTCTTATGCATATAAATACTTTTAGGTCCACATTGGTTTTATTTTAGTTAATTCTGTATTCTCTGGACAAAAAGAAATGGTGAGGTGGAAGGGACCTGAGATCTATGCGGTACCCTTTTGAAATGAACTGCAAAAACCACTGGTCCATCACTAAAGATTCCCAAGCATCTTGAAAAAGATGGAGGTGACCCCTACAGACAGAGATGGGCCAGGACCTCTCCAGTCATGCGGAGGTGGATTTGTCAGCCTTAGGCTTCCGAGCAGACTTTTTGTTCTACCAAGCCTGTTTGTACTTTGGGGCTAGATGCCCCAGACTGGGGGGAGGGGGTAACAAAAATCACACATCTTCAATGGAAAAAATGCACTTTTGGGAGTAATCGGAGGCAAAATATTGCATTTGCCTCAAGTAGCATCATGTCACAGTTTCCCAGGAACAAACCAGGAGTCAGTACGGTATAGTAAAACAATCTTTATTGAATAAATATAAGTACAGAAAATCACAGAACAATGAGTAGAGGTCCTTCTAGTGGCCAACGACTATCAGAAATAGGAGTCTGCCAAAAGTTGGAATGCTCTTAAAGAGACCTGCAGAAGCCTCTGGAGTCTCTATATAAGAAAGCCCAGCAGGAATCCCAGTAAGAGACTAACTGACTCATGCCTACAGTCAGCAGGTAGATCTAGGGATCTCCCTAAAGGTGATACGGTAAGGGAGAAGTTCTGACTCAAGCCTGCAGTCAGTAAGGAGACAGCCATCTCCTTTCTCAGAGGCACCAGAGCGATCCTGACTCACACCTGCAGTCAGGAAGTAAGGTCTAAACTAGAGCCGCAGGTCTGCACCAAATTGGGCGATTACTACACAATGGGAGCAAGCAGGAGAATAGTCAGACAGAGCCACAGTTCAGCACCAGACTGGATAGTCAGACAAGCTGGGTAATACACAAATCAGGTACTAACCCAGAGCCACAGGTCTGCACCAGATTGGGTGTCTACTATACACAAGGAACGGGCAGGAGAATAGTCAGACAGAGCCACAGGTCAGCAACAGATTGGACAGTCAGACAAGCCGGGTCATACACAGTTCAGGTAGCCAGCCAGAGCCACAAGTCCACACCAGACTGGGTGTCCACTACACAATGGGAGCAGGCAAAAGAGTAGTAAAACAGAGCCACAGGTCAGCACCAGATTGGATAGTCAGACAAGCCAGGTAATACACAAATCAGGTAGTCAACCAGAGCCACAGGTCTGCACCAGATTGGGTGTCTACTATACACAAGGAACGGGCAGGAGAATAGTCAGACAGAGCCACAGGTCAGCACCAGATTGGATAGTCAGACAAGCCGTACACAGTTCAGGTAGTCAGCCAGAGCCACAGGTTCGCACCAGATTGGGTGTCCACTACACAATGGGAGCAGGCAAAAGAGTAGTCAGACAGAGCCACAGGTCAGCACCAGATTGGGTGTCCACTACACAATGGGATCACGCAAAAGAGTAGTCAGACAGAGCCACAGGTCAGCACCAGATTGGATGGTCAGACAAGCCAGGTCATACACAGAGCCCAAACTAAACAGAACTGTTTGTACAACAATGCAAGGGCAACTAAGTCAGGACTCAGACTGCCCTTTAAACCCGTCCTCGGGATGTAGGTAGGAGGAGCAGGCTCAGAGGAAGGAAGGAGGTAGGAGGAGACTACAGGAAGCATGGCATAAAACAGAGCACTGCTTCACTCTGAAGCCTCATGCCTGCAGATGATGGGTGGAATGACACAGAGCGTCGCTGAAGCGGAGGAGCTGGAACCAAGGTAAGCTGTGACAGTACCCCCCACTCAAAGGTCCCTCCTCCGAGGATCCAATCGGGGTTTGTCAGGGAATAGAGCATGAAACCTGTGTACCAATACAGGAGTGTGTACATCACTAGCAGGTATCCATGAGCACTCCTCAGGGCCATAGTCCTTCCAATGAATGAAATACTGTAAGTGCCCTCTACTCATACTGGAGTTCAGAATGTTCTGTACCTCATATTCCTCATGATCTGCAACTCTCACGGGAGCGGGACGAACAGGAGCAGAGGTATACCGGTTGCAGACCAAGGGCTTTAACAATGACACGTGAAATACATTATGGATAGGCATATTCACAGGAAGTTCAAGTGCATATGCCACAGGGTTAATTTTACGTGTCACTCTGAAAGGACCAACGAAAAGAGGAGCCAACTTATTACATGGAACCTGGAGGTGCAAGTTTCGGGAAGACAGCCACACTCTGTCACCTAACTGGAAAGTAAGAGCTGGCAGAAGCCTACGGTCAGCCTGCCCTTTTTGCCGCTGTGCAGAACCACGTAGGGTATGCTGTACCCATGCCCAAGAGGAAAGGAGCACCATAAAATGCTCATCCAGAGCCAGAATCTCTTGTGCTTGGAAGGCCTCAGGCAGAGCAGAGGGTTGAAACCCATAATTGATCAGGAATGGCGAACTTCGTGAGGAAGAATTCACCTCACAATTCCGGGTAAACTCCACCCAGGGCAACAGGGTGTCATGGTTTGTTAAGACTCTCAGACGCAGAGTTAGGTAAAAACACAACTTTATTGAAAAGTTAAAGGCAACCCCGTAGGGTATCATAGACGTACACACATATATCTTTATTAGACAGGAAAGCAATAACTACTATAGCAATATAGGCTCTACCGGCCTTGCCAATATATCGGGCAAGGCAGCCAGGAAATAGGAACTTGTGAGGAGAGGCTCTACCGGCCTTGCCAATATACCTGGCAAGGCAGCCAATAGACAGGAGACAAATACAGGCTCTACCGGCCTTGCCAATACCGGGTAAGGCAACCCAAGGAATAGGACAGGTTCTACCGGCCTTACCAATATACCGGGCAAGGCAGCCTGGCAAGGAGAGAATGGCAACCACTAGCCTCAGTGACTGGGAGGTGGTAGCAACAGTCACAGGGATGACAAAGAGGCTAAATCAGCATAAGTGGCCTGCCAGCAATAACAGGCAACACCCGGACCAGCGTACTGGAAGATAGTAAGCACCAGCAATAGAGACAGCGGATGGATGTGGAACGAACCAGTGCCCTCACACTTGTAACGCCATCAATTGGAAGGAGCAACCAGGTAGTTGTGGAGCGAACCAGTACCTTATACGTGGAATGCAAAATGATCCTGCAAACAGCCGGATGGCTAGAGAAGCGAACCAGTACCCTGTACGTGGAACGCTAAACAATCCTGCAATATAGCTGAGAGGCTAGAGGAGCAAACCAGTACACCGTACGTGGAACGCTAAGCGATACTGATATACTGCCGAGTGGCTAGAGGAGCGAACCAGTACCCAGTACGTGGAACTCTAAACAATCCTGCAATACAGCCGTGTGGCTTGTGGAGCGAACCAGTACCCCGTACGTGGAACGCTTAAATGATCCTGCAATACAACCATGTGGCTTGTGGAGCGAACCAGTACCCCGTACGTGGAACGCTTAAACGATCCCGCAATACAGCCGGGTGGCTTGTGGAGCGAACCAGTACCCTGTACGTGGATCGCTTAAACGATCCTGCAATACAGCCGGGTGGCTTGTGGAGCGAACCAGTACCCTGTACGTGGAGCGCTTAAACGATCCTGCAATACAGCCAGGTGGATTGTGGAGCGAAACAGTACCCAGTACGTGGAATGCTAACGATCCTGCAATACAGCCGTGTGGCTTGTGGAGCGTACCAGTACCCTGTACGTGGTATGCTAAATGATGGTAGGAAACAGCCGGGCGACTGTTAAGCAACCCAGTATCCGCGTACTGAATAACCGGCAAGACAGAAATGTCACCAAGGCAACTCAGGAACATCAGATAATTGTAGGTGAACTGGAAAGAAACCAGCAGGAGGAAGCAGGAACCAGCATACAGACGATCAACCGGAATCAGGAACGGCGGTGGCGACTGGCAGCAGGAGGCGGTGACACCAACCGGATCAGACGGAAGCAGGAACTACTAGACAGGTAACACTGGAACAGGATGAATACTGGAGCAGGAACACAACAGAGACCCAGGGATGCTCAGGAACGATTTGTAGACTCAAGCAGCATAGAGACAACACGAAAGGACAACCAAAGGGTGCCCAGGCTAGGTTTAAATAGGCAATGCAGGGAGGGCTGAAAGTAGCCAGCCAATGATGAGCCCCCTACTGGTGATAGACATAAAAGGAGAGCAATCATGGGCACCGTGATACAGGGTAGCCCAATTGTCATGGTGGTCGGAGATATAACAGCGGAGAAATTGTTCTAAGGCCTGGTTGGACCTTTCTGCCGCACCATTTGTCTGAGGATGGTAAAAGGAAGAGAATGCCAGCTGAATTCCCATCTGAGCACAAAAGCACCTCCAAAACTGGGACACAAATTGGCTTCCTCCATCAGACACAATAACTCTGGGTATGCCTAGTAACCGAAAGACCTCTTTGGCAAATACCACCACCAATTCCTGTGCAGATGGCAAGCCCTTAAGAGACACGAAATGTGCCATTTTCGAGAATGTATCCACGATCATAAGTATGACTATGAAGCCCATGGAATTAGGAAGTTCAACCATAAAATCAATTGATAAATGAGACCATGGACGGTCCCCATTAGCCACAGGCTGCAGCAAGCCGACTGGCAAGTGTTGAGGAGTCTTATTCTGTGCACACTGGTCGTGCAAGCAGCAGTAAAGGCAGCACAATCAGATCTGAGACTTGGCCACCAGAATACTTTAGACAATGACCAGATCAATTGGTCCCGACCAATGTGACCTGCTATTTTTGAAGTATGGTAAGTCTCCAATAGTTTAATATGTAACTGAGCCGGGACAAAACACCTTCTGTCCAGCTTCTCGGCCGGAGCCAGGGCCTGGGCAGCCAGGATCTCCTCTCCCAGGGGAGATGTGATGCATGTGCGTATGGTCGCAAGGATCCGGTCAGCCGGAATAATCGAGGTCGGTGGAACCTCTTTTCTGGAAAGGTTGCAGAACTGGCAAGACAACGCGTCTGACCACAAAATTAAATCAGGACAGGAATAGAGCCCATCTAGCTTGCCTAGAAGACAAGCGTTTTGCTTCTGATAGATAAATTAGATTTTTGTGATCTGTAAGTATCAGGATCGGAGAGGTAGTACCCTCTACGAGATGCCGCCACTCCTTCAGGGCCAAAATAATGGCCAATGATTCTCTGTCCCCGATTTGGTACACCATCTCGGCTTTGGACAATTTCCATGAGAAATAGCCACATGGGCATACAGCTTCACCAGGAGTTGAGTGTTGGGACAATAGGGCGCCCACTCCAGTCTCGGATGTGTTCACCTACAGGGTAAAGGGCAGGGAGGATTCGGGTGTACCAGAATCGGGGCTGAAGCAAATGCTGCCTTCAGTCTTTCGAATGCCATTATGGCCGTCTGGGACCACTCATTGATCTTGGCACCTTTACAGGTCATGACCGTCAGAGGTTTGACAATAGTGGAGAAATCTCTAATAAATTTCCGGTAATAATTTGCAAACCCCAGAAATTTCTGAATCGCTTTGAGTCCCACAGGACAAGGCCACTAGTCTATAGTGGACAATTTCTGGGGGTCCATAGCAAACCCAGGTGCAGAAATAATGTAACCCAGAAGGGTTACTTGAGGTTTGTGGAACGCACACTTTAAGTTTACAATAAGTTGTTCTTACTTAATAGGCTCAATACCTTGGATACATCCAACCAATGGGTCTCCAGTGAGGTAGAATGAATTAAGATGTCATCCAAATACACCACAACACAGCACTGTAAGAGTTCTCTTAGCACATCGTTGATAAACTCTTGAAAGACAGCTGGGGCATTGCAGAGTTCAAACGGCATCACCAAATACTCGTAGTGCCCATTTCGTGTATTAAAAGCTGTCATCCACTCGTGGCCCTGCGTTATCTGAACCAAATTATAAGCAGCTCTTAGATCGAGTTTCTTAAAAATCTTAGACCCTTTGACACGGTCAAAGATTTTGGTAAACAAGTGAATTGGATAAGCGTTTTTAACCAATATTTTTTTAAGCCCGCGAAAATCGATACATGGATGTAGCCCTCCGTCCTTTTTTTAAAAAAAAAAAAAAAATCCGTCCCCTGCTGGGGATGAAGACTTACGGATGATGCCTCTGGCCAGCGCATCAGAAACATATTCCTCCATGACTCTATTCTCCTCTACCGACAGGGGATAGACACTACCCCTAGGAGGTGATGTGTCAGGCATAAGCTCCAGAGAGCAATCATATGGCCTGTGTGGTGGTAAGTCCCAGCCTGACTTTCACTAAACACCTCCTTGAATGGTAAATACCCCCCAGGTAATGATTGAGCGGTTGCATTAGTCAGTCTCACAGGACAGGAGAGACATGGTTTATAACACTGAGGAGACCAGGCCAAGATATTGCACGTGTGCCAATCCATCCTAGGGTTGTGCATCTGCAACCACGGGATCCCCACCACAATTGCATAATGTGGTGAGTTAATTACCTGAAATTTCAGGTCATTCAGTTTCGGTGTGAAGGGCTCCCACCCTCAGGGTTAACAGAGTGGTTTCATGTGTAATGTGAGATGGTAGCAGGGGTCTACCATCAATAGCCTCCATGGCCAGTGGAGAAGAACAGGACTGCAACAGAAGCTTTTTACTGGCTGCAAATTCCGTATCAATAAAGCAACCCGCAGCACCCGTATCAAGTAGTGCTGGGACAGAGACCACCTGGTCAGCCCAATATGGGCTTATCTGAAAATTTTTCTGGGGGCTGAGAAATGCCACCAAGATCTGTCCCTGGTAAGATCTTGGGTGCGAGCATTTCCCGGATGTACTGGCCAGGACCTCAGCATATGTCCTGGTTAGCAACAGTACAGACAGTCCTTCCCTCCTCCTGAAGGCCCTCTCCTCCTTACAAAGCCGGGTTGCACCCACCTGAATAGGTTCGCTCCCTTCAGAGACAAGTCCAGGAGGCATGGGAGGTGAAGGAGGACAGGGTGGGCCAGTATTATGAGGAGATAGTCTGCCTGGAGCCCTCCGTAGGCGCTCCCTAAACTAGGGTCGTTCTCTGAGTCTGGTATCTATTAAGATACAAAATTAAGTCATCCAGTACGGTAGGTAAATCACAGGCCATGATTTCATCCTTCATGTAATCGTTAATCCCCTGGAAGAAGGCGGCTACCAGGGCCTCGTTATTCCAGCCTACTTTGGCTGCCTGAGTGAGAAACTCAATGGTGTAGTCTGACACAGTATGAGCACCTTGGTGAATGGTCAGTAGGTCTTTGGAAGCCAAGAGTCAGTCCAATGAGCATCTGTAAACACATTTCTCCCAGTGCCGTATATTTGGTCGGTACCCTAGTTATTTAGAAAAGGCATATAAACTTTGTTATACTAAGTTGCTGAATCTGAAGTAACCAAACAGTGCCATAGGGAACAAATAAAATTCCCATTGATTTAAATGGGGTTTAACCCTTTAGTTCTCAGGCGATATCCAAAGGATTGGAAAGCAATGCATGTGGATACCCCTCCAGCATGCATAGTGTTAAGCAGTGAGTTGGAGACGTTTTCTAATATTCAAGGGGTTAAAACCCCCATTTAAATCAATACTACTTGAAATTTTTTTTGTTTATTCCATATAGTGCAGCTAGTTTGCTCCAAAATTGCACCATTTTCACATTATATGACAAGTTGAACTTGAGGAGTAATGTCTGATTTTAGTTCATTCACTGATATCTCAGTGGCATGTAATGTTGTTGTGTAACCATGGCACCAATTACATGGCACCATGGCAGAGTTACTCACAGCTACAATTCAATAATAAAATATCCCCCCACACAACCTCAAAATTGCCAAATTAATCCCTGTAATACAAGATGTCTGAAGACTGTTCTAACAACTAATAGGTTAGTGTAAGTAAGTATTGATCAACAAAACCAACATTTTTCTCTTTAACTTAAGAAAATCCAAATATAAAAATAAATGTCAGTATAGCAAAAAACATAAATCTTCACCAGGCTGATGCCTAATCCTGAATGAATTTTTAATCACTGTGGATTTTTATAAACATCATAGTGATTCATAAATTCTGCCTGAACACTATATGACCAGGTTGAAATGCTTAGCTGCTTGTAGTGGTCTGGTTTAATTCCACTCCATTTAGAGGCCGAGTCCCAGTGATAAACTCTCACTGGTTTAGGTAGCAGAAGCAAATCTGCAATCACATGCTTTGCTCCTATTTGAATACCACGATATCTATTGTTACAGTTCATCAATATGTCATAGTTATACAGTAAATTAAGTCTGTGATGGTAAGTGACTTTTACTACATTGTTTATTAAGGAGACTAGTAGAGTAAAAATGATACCTTTATAGTTTTCTGAATTTTCTATGGCTATCACGGTACCACACTTTACCCTTAGTTCATTAACTCTCTGAATGTCAGAAGGGTATGCGACACATTGCAAAGCAATGCACTACACTTCCCTCTGGGATTCAATAACTAAATAATTATTATAATTGGGACTTATATTTCTCATCCTGCAGTTGGCTGGGTTTTAATCCAACTGTGCAGCTCACTCCACACTCCTCCTTAAAGGGTTAGTAATGTCCAGGAAAAACTATTATGCATTTTGTAGTGTTGAAAAAGTTGTATTCAATGCAAAAACCTGTATCTCTCAAACCGCTATGGTTTGAGAGTTACAGGCATTTAAAATTTGATGTGTCCTGCTTTCAGCTGTAAAGCTGTCAGCAGGAGATCCATGTTGGCCGACACAGAGGCTCTGCAGCAGAGCCGCAATCGCATTATTTATAATGAATGACTTCATTGGAATGGTCTTGGTTTGCAAGCACACTTTTTAGACCATTCCAATGAAGTCATTAATTGTATACAGCGCGTTTTCAGCTCTGCTGCAGAGCCTCCGTGTCGGGCGACACAGATCTCCTGCTGACAGCTTTACAGCTGAAAGCAGGAAACATCAAACTTTAAATGCCTGTATCTCTCAAACCATAGCGGTTTGAGAGATACTTTTTTTGCATTGAATACAACTTTTGCAGCAATACAAAATGCACAATAGTTTTTCCTGGATATTACTAACCCTTTAATGGCAGTATAAAATGTGTTTACTAAGAACAGACAAGGAATGTTACAGATTGTGACAAATAAAAAATAAAAGACCAGTAATGTATATAAAATACCCATTCATGCTGAATCTGAAGGTAAACAATCTTACTCACACCTGGCTGTGAAGAGTTCCAAATACATAAAAATACTTTAGGTAAATAAGTAGGTTGAATACTAAAGAAAGTTATACTTCAATATTTATTTTTGGTCTCAGACAATTTGGCTTTAGTAAATATTGCCCATTGAATGCCGCTGGTTCTACACTGATACACCTCCTACTGGTGCTGCACCATTTTTACCAACAGAAGTGAGGGCTTCATTAGACCTCACAGTACAACTGGATGGCTCTGTAAATTTCAAGGTATCACATCCACAGACATAACTATCTACTACGTGAACAGAGGGTGATGTTTGTATGTTGCCTACTCTTTTTACATCAAGTACATATTTTACATATTGATCATCAACAATTGTGTCTTTTATGTGAAATAACAAAATGTAATACATTTCAGTTAGAAAGAATAATATTTTTATATTTTGAAGATCAGTGCTTAGGTGGACATACTTTTTTTCTTCTTTTGCCAGTCACAGCTGAAAGAACATTTCCAACCAAACATTGTGAGTTATGGAAGCAAACATATTTCTGAAATGCTATTCTCTGACCTTTACTTTGAGATAATGAACAGTTTTCTGTCTGTAACACCAGAAAGTTCAGACTGTAAATATATATAGAATAGTGTGATCTGAAAGTGTTAGCATTGCAGTCACAGAACTTTTACTATCTCTTAGTACAAACAACACTGCTGAAAAGTAATGTGATTATGCAAAATATTTTAGTCGCTACTTCTTTCAAACATCAACACTCGAATGAAGAGCACTTACCATTCCAGGTCAGGGTCAGCAGATCCGGTGCAGCTCTCCACAATCGCAGCCATGATTCCACAAACTTGAGGACAACCGGAGGGAAGCGCACTCGGGTCCGCCAAAGCATTGTCAGGCCAACCAATTTGGTAAAAAAATATATTCTTTATTGTCTCATTAAAAACATCCACAAATAGAACAAACAAAGATCAATCAGCAGGCATTGGAAGGTAAGACCCGTTACCTCCTATCTCCTAATGCGTTTCGTAACCGTTAGTGGTTACTTAATCATAGGAAAAATCTAATCAAATATCAATAAGAGGAGAAAAAATTAGATCAAATTTAGACCCTCATGTGTTAGAGATGACACCTATGGATTGCCTCATAATTCCATAACTCCCAAGTGTCCCTAATTATGAAGGGAAGTCTATCTTTGAGACTCTGTTCCCTCTGTCTGTCTTTCCTATCCTGGTATCCCTCTATTCTAGAGATCAGACTATGTGGTGTGTATATAATTGCATCACATTGCTCCACAGCAATAAAACTCACATTAATGTTTGTTTGGTATATGTGTTTATAAATGGGTGCATGTACATAAAATACTTTGGTCTTGCTGCAAATCATTTATTCAGTTATACAAAAGATGTGTCAATAGGTCATAAAATAATATAACATTTCTCTGTAATGTCCCGCCACCAGCCCATCTAAAATAAAAGTGTCCTTACTTGGCCATTTAAAATGTTGGGAGAATTTTTGTCGTGCACAAGTCTTTCAGTAAAATTCTATTTTGGACTTTTTTTATTATTTTAATTCGGCGACTCTGCATTTCGGATCAGACCTGTTCGATTCGGATGAAATTCGACGACAGTCCGAATTAGTCGTCGAATTTAAAATACTTTAAAAATACAATAAAAAATGAAAATTAAATAAATGGAACCATTTCCAGGGTCTAAATGAAGATGCTGGAGCAGGGTAAGGTGGAGCTTTAACCTTATAGTACTATGTATGAAGTAAATGAAGTATGGATGTAGCTAAATTCGAAGGAAGACTGAGGATGACTGGTGAGAGGCAGACTCAGGATGACTGGAACACTGTAGATGTAGCCAGCAGCAAACTGCACAACAGTGGAGCAGCCAGGACTCAGTAGATAGATACCGCAGACTTCAAGAGACTATAAAACGTTGGATGACTGGTGTGGGGTGGACTCAGGATGACAGCAACACTGGAGATGTAGCCAGCAGCAAACTGCAGAACACTGGAGCAGGTAGGACTCAGTAGAGATACAGCAACTGAGAATGACTGGTGCGAGGCAGACTCAGGATGACAGCAACACTGGAGATGTAGCCAGCAGCAAACTGAAGAACACTGGAGCAGCCCTACCGCAGGGCTGAGATTAAAAATAATAGAGCCAGACTGAACAACCTGTATAGTGGGACAACAATGTAGACTTTAAATTCCCCCCTGTGTCCCTCCAAGACAGGGGGGTGTCCTCTTCCCAACCTACCACGGTTCTACAGCTGGGTAAGCTGGAGCACTCAGCATATTATGGTACTCTTTTTTTTCTTCTAGTCTGCATCGAACCTGAGAGCAGGGTAACCCAGCTTTGGTAGGTTGACTTTTAAAAAAGTAATTTGCTCCATGAGCTGGAGAGCCAATTGAGAGCTCTGTGGGCTAAGTATAGTTCCTGTTATGGAAAATACTTACTCACTCTGGACAGTGGTTGGGGGGCAAGAAAGCAACTCTTGGGCTATCAGGGGCAAGTAGGCCACACAGCCCTCTTGTTCTCCCAGAAAGTCAAGGGATCTGTACTTGGGGGAAAAGAAGGTTCAGCAAGGTAAGCCTTATACTCAAACTCAGCATTTTTTTATATTGATGGGGAGCTGCTTGTTTTGTCCAAGCATAATCTGTCCATTGCCTCAGCATAAAAAGCAGAAGCTGCTCCACCTGAACAAGATGAAATGCTCTTGGCACTGCTACTGATAGGTCCCAGTAGACCACCACACTCCTCCAGCTCATCTGCAGAATCTTCTCCCGTCTCCTGCAACTGCATCCTGTTTTTTCTTTGCCTCTCACACACCCTCGTTATCAACTGTTACCTCCAAGCAGTGAGTGAATTGGAACGAAGTGCTATCTTGGCTATGATTCGAGGATTGCAAAATGTGGCAAGCATTAACTGGTCCAATCGTCCACGCGCTTTTCCATGCACCGAATCAGTTCCTTCTTCAGCCTCGTTAGAAGGGCAGCAACATCAGGAAGTATATTACCCTCAGCACCAGGCAAGCGTTCCCTATTGGCAAGGAAATCGTCCAATTTTAAGGACAGGTGTGTGAAGAGGGGAGTGACTTCTGCCAGGCTAACGTTCTCTTTGCTTAAAATTTCTGTCAAAACATGGAAAGGCGTGAGGACTGTCACTACCTTTTCCATCAGGGCCCAGTCAGTCCTGCCCAGTGTTCTGGTAGTGCCAATGAAATGGTGTCACAACATTGTGTGAATTGCGTTTTTCTGCTCAAAGATACGCTCTAGGATATCTAAGGTGGAGTTCCACCTGGTCCCAACATCTTGTTTTAGGCAGTGCTCTGGGAGTTCTGCCTTTTTCTGTTCCTCCCTGAGGAGCTGGCTATCTTTGACGCTCAGATGGAAGTGGACAGTAAATTTTTTGGCATGACTTCAGAACTGCTGGCAATCTTCCAGTGTTATTGCCATCCTCGAGAGCAGCCTTAGCTACCAGATGCAGGACATGCGTTGAGCAGTGCACTTTCACAAATTTGCCATCCCGATGAGCCTTTATCATGTTAGCTGCACCATCAGTAACCACAAACCCCATCTGTTACTGCCTGCTCCACTAGCCACTGTGCCACCATGTTCTGTAGTGTTTTGTGAATGTTATCTGAGGTGTGCTGCTGATCCATTACCTCAACATGGAGGAGGAAAGAGAGGTGACATTGTGCAGGTGGTTTTGGGGGGGGATCATCACATGGTATTGGTGGTTGCTGGGTCACTGCAGCTGGTACCAGGAAGAGAAACATCAGGTTGTTCACTAGGACTCAAATCCATGACAGACTGTGAGACTGACTGTGTCACTCTGAAAATTATTAAAACAAATTCCTAATATTAATTTTAATGTTTAACACAGGAACAAAGGTGACTCTCCCTTGTGGACGCAATAAGGTACTAGGCCTGCCTACAAAACTATGAGACTGGCTGATGTGTCACTCTGAAAAATTTTCAAACAAATTCCTAATATTAAGTTTAATGTTTAACAAAGAAACAAAGGTACCTCTCCCTTGCGGATGCAATAAGGTACTAGGCCTTCCTACACAACTATGAGACTGGCTGATGTGTCACTCTGAAAATTATTCAAACAAATCCCTAATATTTTTAATATTTTGCACAGGAACAAAGATGACTCTCCCTTGCAGTAGCAATAAGGCACTAATACTGGTTGCCTGCCTATGCTATGCCTAATGCAACCTGCCTGCCTACACAACAACTGGACACGCTAATATCTCCTATTTCTTCTCTTTCTGCACTCCAACAAGGCACTAACAGGAAATGCAGCCTGTCTGCCTGGGTGTCTGTGTCAATAGTCCAACCCCCATCATGAAACGAAGAAGCTAATTGGAATAGAGACAAAGCGGGAAAGCAGTGCATTAAACAGTGAAGCAAAATGGATTAGAGACATGGAGGGAATGTATGAAGGGAAAGTAATCGAGCAAGGGTAGTAGTCGCCGAGTATCAGAAATTTTCGATGACTTTCGGACCAGGGCTGGTTGGATTCAGATTTTTTTTGGCGAACAACCCATGCCTTTTGGACGGCCTGAATGTCACCAAATTAACCCTTTTTCCATTGAATTCCGAATGTCGATGAACCAATTCGCACAAGCCTATTGGGAGATATTTCATTTATGCGAGTTATCACAAGCTTCCATGGAGTTAGTCTAACCCTTTAAGGACCAGAGGAGCATGCAACACATTAATATACACTGCCTCTGATCCTTAAAGGGTTAATGATTCTCAAGAAGGAAAGATCTGACTTGTTCATGCAAAGCCATAGTTTCAACAAGGGTGAATGTATGAATATAATTCATTTCTAAATCAGGCACTGGAATTTATTTTCTGCCCCTATGCCTGCCTAACCCCAATGTACTAAGTTATTTATAGCACAACTTCTCCCCTTAACATCACTTGCACCAACGAGAGGACAATGGGGCAGTTTATGGGCGTTTCGGGTGTTCCTTTCCTTTCATTTTTCAAAATATATTTTTAGCCTTTTCTTTAGACTTTAAATGCCAGAGTGGTATCAAACACATTGCAATACAATTAGTTGGATCTCTCTCTGACACTCAAAGGGTTAAAAATAAGATAATTATATACTGTATAAAGCAACTCTCAATGTCAAAGGTTTTACCATGTCAAGAGAATTTTAACCCCTTAAGAACCAGAACTATTTTACAGCTTAATGTCCACACCAGTTTTCACATTTCTCTCAAATATTTGTGCACCGATTTCATGTTTAGTACAAAAAACATGCAAACCATCTACAGGTGTTGTTTTTTTTTTTTTTCAAGATGGAATAAACTTTTTGTAACACATGTTTATATGTAAACCTAATCTGTGTGTGTGTGTGTATATATATATATATATATATATATATATATATATATATATATATATATATTACAGTACTGTTCAAAAGTTTTAGGAGGGGTGGAAAAATGCTGTAAGGTAAGAATGCTCTCAAAAATATACATGTTAATAGTTTATCAGTTAAAATGCACAGTGAGTGAACAGAAGAAAAATCTAAATTGAATCAATATTTGGTGTCACCACCCTTTGCATTCAAAACAGCGTCATTTCTTCTAGGTACACTTGCAAACAGTTTAAGGAACACAGCAGGTAGGTTGTTCCAAACATCTTGGACAACTAACCACAGTTCTTCTGTGGATTAAGGCAGCTTAGTTTCTTCTCTCTCTTCATGTAATCCCAGACAGAGTCGATGATGTTGAGATAAGGTCTCTGTGGGGCCACATCATCACTTCCAGGACTCATTGTTCTTCTTTACATTGAAGATAGTTCTTAAAGACTTTGGCTGTATGTTTGGGGTCATTTCCATGCTGCAGAATAAATTTGAAGCCAATCGGATGCCTCCCTGATGGTATTGCATGATGGATAATTATCTGTCTGTACTTCTCAGCATTGAGAATACTATTAATTCTGACCAAATTACCAACTCTATTTGCAGAAATGCAGGCCCAGTCTTGCAAGGAACCTCCACCATGCTTCACAGTTGCCTGCAGACACTCATTCTTGTACTGCTCTCCAGCCCTTTGGTGAACAAACTGCCTTCTGCTACAGTCAAACATTTCAAATTTTGACTCATCAGTCTAGAGCACCTGCTGCAATTTTTCTGTGCTCCAGTTTCTGTGATTTCATGCATAGTTGAGTTGCTTGGCCAGACTTCATCAGACAGTAGATGGGTGTACCAAGGTCCCACTGTTTTCTGCCAGTTCTGAGCTGATGGCACTGCTGGACATCTTTGAATTGTAACGGGAAGTAAGCATGATGTGTCTTTCATCTGCTGCACTAAGTTTCCTTGGCCGACCACTGTGTCTATGGTCCTCAGCGTTGCCCGTTTCTATGTGCTTCTTCAAAAGAGCTTGGACAGCAAATCTGGAAGCCCCTGTCTATCTTGCCTGGGAGAGACTTTGCTGATGCAGTATAAATACCTTGTGTCTTGTTGCTGTGCTCAGTCTTGCCATGGTGTATGACTTTTGACATTAAACTGTCTTCAGCAACTTCACCTTCTTAGCTGAGTTTGGCTGTTCCTCACCCATAGGTATTCCTCCTACACAGCTGTGTCTGTTTCAGTTAATGATTGTGTCTCAACCTACATGGTAAATTGATAATCATTAGCACATGTTTGGTATAATTGTTTAATCATATTCCTGACTATATGTCTACAAAATCCCTGACTTCGTGCAAGTCTACCTAGAAGAACTGCTGCTGTTTTGAAGACAAAGGGTTGTAACACCAAATATTGATTTGATTTAGATTTTTCTTCTGTTCACTCACTATGCATTTTGTTAATTGATCAATATAAACTATTAACATGTCTATTTTTTGAATGCATTCTTACTTTACAGCATTTTTTACACCTGATATATTACATATATAAATTATTTTTTTTTATCATTTCCCCAGTTACTTCCATGTTGTTAAAACTATTCCAAATAAAATTATGCTAGTTCTCCTAGTGGTGGAAACACACTATATGTATATATATTTCCTGTGTACTTTTATATTTTTGTGGTTTCACACATTATATATTTTTTTTACTATTTTTACATATAGTTTTGTGGGGGGTACAGCCTATCAGCAACAGCCTTCCCCCTCAGTATGGGAGGCATGCAAAGGAGTATGGTCCTCTCTCTTTAAATGTAAATCCTTTGACGGCTGGCGACAATTTATTTGGGTCATATAGATGATGTCACTATAGAGAACTAATGCATTTGGTTCTCAGTAATAAGATGCATGATGTCTCTGGCAGTGTGTTCCCATTAGCTTGGCGCACTCTGTTGCTGTTTAAGCATCATTTGAAACTGGTTGCTGTAATCTTCTAGACCACTTTCACTGCACTTTCATTTAATACACATCAGATTATTTCTGTACTGACAGGCGACACTGGCCGTTGTGGTCTCATGCACATACACTGGGAGCTCTATCCCTGCTAGAAGCATTTCCCATTCCCATCTGAAGCAATATTTATAGCTTTCAGCACTGTTATACAGATAAGGACGCTACATATCTGTACAGCCAAATGTTCTAATGGGTTTAACTAAAGAGCTAGTCATTTCAAAGGGTTAAAAGCACCATTATATCAATGGGAATTCTAAGACTTATTTTTCCCCCATGGTGCTGCTGATTTGCAGCAAAATAGCTTTTTGGGGGATATGCATTAAGGTAATATACACCCTCCAGTGTGATAATGTCTCCTTTCCCTGTGTTAGTCCAAGGAACCTGCACACCAGCATCTCTCCAGCTTAAGGGATCTCAGTGCATAGACGCCATGGCACAGCAGTAGGAAACATTGGCTCTATACCAATCCCCCTCCACACACACACACACACACACACACTTTGTGTTGGGCATTTGGGAAGTGATATCACTGGAGAAGTTACCTCCTCTTTACACTGTTTTATCCCACCTTAATGCATCTCACCCTGTGGTGTCCAATGTTATCCAATTCTCATTTCAATTAGTTAATAGATTTTCAATTGAAATGGAATTGCTCACTGATGTTATTCCTGAAGAAAATAGCCAAAAATGCTGAAAAAGTTTGTTATATATCAATTAATGCAACCCATAAACCACATAGGAAGTAGGGCCTGTTCCCTAAGAATGCTGTTTTCATTCCATAAATAAGAGCAATAGCAATTCAGGGGATAACAGTTCCCAGATCTTTAATTTCCCTTCAGAATGATGGCTCAGATCTTCCAGTAGTAGGCAATAGATAGGAGACCTATATATGTTCAGGATTCATAATCCAATCTTTATTCTGTAAATGTTATTTCTTTAGTCTTCTCATTGTGTAAAACAATTCTTTGATTATGTAATTGTAAAGCTCTTTGAGTGCCTGTGGGAGAAAATCATAATAGATACAGATTGATTTCCCTTTATTTTGATCTCTATATTAATGAGAACCAGCAGGCGACCTCACAAGGGTTATTGAAAAATTAATCTTACACCAATAAAAACAGTAGAGAGACATAAAGGCAGAGTGATCTTACATGCATTCTTCCCTGGAAAGGGGTCGTGCAATAATGGCAATACTACGTACGGGAACAACAAGTACAGTATGTAAGCATAACATTGATTTCTTAGTTTACTACCTCTGGAGCTTCAGAAACTGTCTCTGTTTTATTTTCTATTTTAAAGGGGAACTACCACCCCGCAATAACTTAACCTGCATTCATTCTTCATCTGGCGACTAGCTGCTTAGTAGCGCTAGTCGCCAGAAGTATTACCTGGTTCCGAAGTGGCTCCAAAAGGGACTGACAGCGCAGGCGCACTGACGTCACTGTGACAAGATGTCCGTGCTTCCTGCTCCTGTGAGCATCGGTAAAACAGCAAAATCTTCAGAACCAGTGCAACTAAGCAGCTAGTCGCCAGATGAAGAATTAATGCAGGTTAAGTTATTGCGGGGTGGTAGTTCCCCTTTAAAGAGCTAGCAATGTTTCATTTTACTATATATATATATATATATATATATATATATATATATATATATATATATATATATATATATATATATACACTGCACTTGTAGAATATGTAGACAACAGGCTGATATCCTGTGATAATACTGGAGAAAACCAACTGTACCATAGAATTACTCCAGGGGGATATGCACCAACGGTCAATGCAATGGAAAAGTGTGTCTGGCAATGTGCGATAATCACTTCACCATTAAGAACACGAAATACTTCGTCATATGCACTAAGAATTATCTAAGCAAACTGTGTGTGTGTGTGTGTGTGGGGAGAGACACTTTAATTATTAGCGTATAGGGTAAGAGTAATGCTGGCAATGTTCTAGGGAGAACAAGTGGTGGAGCAGAGCGGATGTGTTCAGCACCTTCAGCCCTCCAATAAAACTTAACCCCTTAAGGACCCATGAAGTGCCAGGACTGTCATGGGTAAACTTGCGTTAAGGACCCATGACGGTCCTGCAACGTCATGGAATTAAAGGGTCCCCATGCAACGGCATGCCACTCGGGGATCTCTGAATCCATTGAGCATATTGAAAAAAAAAGGTCAGTGGCCCTGACTTGGTGGCCGTGCCACCGATCGGCCTGTCGTTAAGGGGTTAAACAATTCTCTGCTTCCAGAGGCGTAGGAACCGCCACAAATCTGGGAGGTTGCATTTTTACTGTGTCTCTTTACCCACTGGGCCCCCTGTGTGTCACTTTGGCCCCCCCCCAGCCCCTCTGTACCTTCTTTGTAGCATGGCCGAGCCGACTGCAGTAGAGGAGCTTCTGATCCTCCATCTGGTCTGACAGGAAGCTGCTCATTGCACTCGGAGAGCAGCTTCCTGTCAGACTGGGGTAGAGGATAAAGAAGCTCTTCTACATGCAGTCTGCTCTGCTCGGCCACGCTACAAGGTGACCGGCAGGAGGGAGCGCTGTGCATTGCACTCCCCTCCTGCTGGTAACCCGAGCCTGCGCTCCCCCGTGCAGGTGCGCCTAGCAAGATTTCTAGATTATCTGTCCCCCACATGATTTCCTGGGGGGATGCATCCTATGCCCCTGTCTGCCTCGTTTCATATATCATTCAAATACACACAGAACTGGCAGAGCAGCTGTTGCATGTAACAGTTGCTCTGTCGGTTTTGTGTTTACCCAAACTGGGCGATCAGTTATTTCAAGTCCACAGTGGACTATCTTCCAATAAGTTGATTTATGTAAACAGAAGATACTGCTACACTCCACAAGGCAAACTGTCCTCTGTGGCTGCATAGAACGCTTTAAGATTGGCAAAGCTGGGGCTGTGCATTCTAACAGTATAGCCAGCTATCGGAGCTTAGTACATATGGAGAATAGCCACATTACCATACAAAAACACCCACTGAAACATGACATTGGCTCATTAAGCTGCATTTCAATATGCAAATTAGTCATTTTTGAAGCAGAAAATGCAACATTGTAAACCTGGCAAAAGAATGGCGTGCAAGGTTTTTGCTGCACATTTACAGAGATGTGATGGTGAACACATCTTAATGCATATAATGAAAGGTCATTGAAGCAAATACACCAACCTGGCTGCTAACTGAAATGTAGTTAATCTCTTCCATGTTTGCTTAGTACTTACATCAGACTGAAAGTCCCTATACAATTTTTTAAAAAAATTATTTAGTTTTGATTAATTTTCTTTAATGATTTATGCTTCCCTTCAGGGCTTCTACCACTAGACCTCTCCATGGAGGCTCTGACCATGTCTCACTCTAAAACAGTAATAATGGTACAGTGCATCTTATCACTATCCCTGCTGTAGAAACGATTAAAGAGAGGGAGCTCTCTCTTCCTCCAGTTACTGGAGAGTGAAAGCATTCATCTGTTTTAATTAGTCTACTAAAGTCTAAGTGCTCTGTAGACTAATTTCAGTGTTGGGGTTCATCAAATGTCTGTCACGGTTTGCAAGCAAAGACAAGAGTCAGACAGTATAGTAAAATCCACCTTTATTAGATTCGTAATAACGAATAGAATTAATATATATAGCAAATCTCAGGATGGAGCAGAGGGAAACCAAAGAGGCAGGGACTCTATCAGAAATAGGAGGGTGCCTCAAAGTCCCCAGACTGCAGAGACTAGGCCGAAGCCAATGGTAGTCTCATACACCAGACAGGAATAATGTAGGCCCAAATGATCTCCCCTAAGGATGGTAACCAGGGAGAAGACGGATTCACGCCTGCAGCCAGTAAAGAGAAGGCCGTCTCCCGAAAGGGAAGGCAACAAGGGAGACTATTGACTCACACCTGCAGTCAGTAAGACTAGAGTCTACCAGAGCCACAGGTCTGCACCAGTTAGGATATCCACTAAACAGGAGGCAACACAGAGGGGAGTTGGACAGAGCCCCAGGTCAGCACCAGGTTGGATAGTCAGCCAGAGCCACAGGTCTGCACCAGATTGGATGTCCAAACAGATAGGGAGCACATACAGAAGTCAGACAGAGCCACAGATCAGCACCAGGATGGATGGTAAGACAAGCCAGGGTCATACACAGAATATCAGGATACAAGCTAGATACAATAGCACTGAACAACAACGTTAAGGGTAACTGGATAGAAATCCAGTTCTCTTAAATACCAAGAGCCAGGAAGAAGATGGGAGGGGACTGACCAGATCTACCTGTCAATACATGGCCTCGCATCCGTAATTGATGCATCTTAGCCAAGATGCGGCAAACGCCTGCACCCATCCTGCATCATCTAGAGCCACCGAACCACCTATCCAGATGATGCGGCAGCCACCACAGAAGCCAAGAGTGCCCAGACCCAAAGTCCAAAACTACTCATGGGATGACGCCGAAGCATCATTTCGAGGTAAGCTGTGACAATGTCATTGCAGATGTCTGGAGGACTCCCTAATTATTTATTTGCTTCACTAGGACTTCCCCAGTGAGTTTCCCTAATCTCATCTAGTATTAATTACTACATATCTGTAACTGTGCTGATCCACATATCTGTTCCCCAGCATTGCCCCATTCACACATGAGCATGAGGAAATAAAGGTCATGCTGTAATACACAAGGATGGGTGGAAAAACTCACCGGTGGAATAAATAAGTGACAAATTGACTAGTTCTCCTCCCACACAAAGGCTGTTTTAACAGAAGTCTTCCCTCTGCAAAGATCTGTAAATGAATGTGTGGGGTGTACATTAATGAGTATGTGGATGTGTCTGTGTGCATGCATACATGATGATGATGTATGAGTATGTGAAGACATGTGTGAGAGCATGCTGAAAGATTATGTTCATTGAAGTCAACTTTAGGCATTAACAGAAGTGGCAGTTTCCTACCCATAGGAAATTCCTGTGGGAAGGAAACTACATTACGTTTTTCCCATCCCTAGTAATACTGACTCTTGCCTTAGCATAGTGACAGTCACATACATGTAGTAGCTAACAGCAGGTCAGGTTAGGGAATATAAATGTGGAAGCCCTGAAGGAATGAATTACTGATTAAGGAGTCCCCCCAGATGTCTACAACAACCTCTGAGGAAACCCCAATAATTAATAAGATTATTGTACAAAGAGATTTGAAGTCTCTCTATATGTAATAAAACAGATTAGCCCATCCAGTGACTAATGACTTATCATTTTGATACCATTTTGTCCGGACATGGACAAAGCAGGGCTCCTTCTATTACAGACATGTACAAGGTGAAGCCCTGAAGGTAAACTACATGATTAATAAATATAAATCAGAACAAAAAAAAAAAGGATAGGCATTTGTATTTCATATGTCTGACACTTTCTGTAAAAAAATAAACAATACTATCTTTTTCCCTTGGATGTGAAATACCCACTAAGATTAAGGTGTGTAGTCTGACACTATTTTGTATGGTGCCATGGACCCACTTAACCACTAAAAGAACAATGGTTTATGACAAGTGTGTCTCCAATCAAGAATAATGTCAAATGCCGTAACTATGTCAATAAAGGATTGGGGAATCATTATATGCAGCAGTGCTTGTAAAGCACAAATCAATGCATTGGCGACCTCTATAACATTAAGTATTTAATACTAGGTGTTTGCTACCAATTTAATTTAGAATTTATAATAATGAAAGCAACTGACGTAAAAACACGGATCCTTCATTCTGTAAACCTGCAGTGTTGTCTTTTATGTTTATTTTTAATTACCTTGGAGAGCTCTTATGATAAACTAAAGAGTATAGATACATTTTTAAATAAATATTTCCCAGCCATGAAAACTATGTATTTCATCTATAAATATGTTCATGGATTTTTTATGCAGGTTAAACCATTTGAGGCCATAGGAAAATAAAGCTACTCCTGCAGCAATCCATGTTTCCTTACTCTTATTTATTCTGAATTAATATGGATTGGAAAGAGTCCTAATGAACATCAGCTCTTCAGTGTACATTTCTATAGTTCAGGAATTATTGCACCATAACTTAGTATATGCATAGAACAAGCTGGAAGGGATTAAAGAGCTAATCAGAATGGATGACAAATTGCACTGTCATTATGGATTACATTTCTAAACTGGGTGTCCAAAAAGGACAGGTTGTTCTGAAAAGGCAAAACTGTGAAAGATGAAAAAAAAAAAAAAAAAAGAAAGGCTTTAAAGGGCAACCATAAATTGGACAGTGCCCAGCTGGCATATCTACTGCCCTGGGAACTGGCCAGATGATGAAGCTGGAGTTGCATTATAAGCCTGAGTGGAGAAAAGGGTTTGAAAAGATACTGCCAGTTTCTCTCTGCTTCATCGATGCTGCATCATATAGGACAATTTACTGTTTTCCTTCCCAATGCAAATCCCCATAGACAAGCCCGATGCAGAGGGTCTTTTGGGACTACACAGGTAACCAGGAGTTATTCGCTTAGAACCGTAGACTTCAGGTTTACGTTCCAGCCAAGTGGATCAGTTTTCTGCTACATCCCCCAAACAGCTGATAGGAGCCTTTAGGGGCTGGTCAGTGCACATTTGGGATTTTTACCAAATTTGCTTCCATTTGAGCAAACACAGTACAATGTCATAAATGCATTTTAACCCTTACAATGCATTGTGTAGCCCTCTGGAACTAAAAGGGTTAAAGTAAACTGGTGCAACCCAATTTAAATGAAAGAATAAAAGGGATGGGGGGGCTTTGAGTCCTAGTCAACTCCTTAACAGTAGGAAGCAAAAATCAAAATAAAAAACACCTTTAACTGGGTATGCATATACTCATTTGCATAATACATTCTGTAGGGCTGCTTTTATTTTAGTGTAGCCCTGATATATCCAAATGTCATATATGGTTAAATCTTTGAGTGCCAGACTGGTATCCAAAGCATGGTAAGTCTTTCAGAATTCTAAAGCCAAAACCAGTAAGAATGAAGATGAAATTTTAAGGACCAATGTAACACATTGGTGAAGCAAGCCCCTGGCACTTAAATTGTTAAGTAAGAATGAAGAACTAGGAATGTGTGGAAACTCCAAACTCCACTCACAGTAATTCCTATGGAATTTAAACTACTACTCCAGGGTGACTCCAGTTTCCTTTAATAGATATGGGCCCATGAACCTTATGTATAATGGAAAGTGGAAGCTACTCTGAAACAAACCAACTGCATCACACAGGACAAATAAACAGTATCATTGATTTAACTGGGACTTTAAACCTCTAGAATGCTACAGACATCTCCAAAATGTTACTTCTCAATGCACTGGAGAACTATCTTGAAGTTAAAAGTTTTAAGTTAACCCATGAGTTTAGGGAACTTAAATTTTTATTTGCAGTTAGCGTCCCCCCAAAAAAATTCAACTTTGCCTTCAAATATAATGCCCAAAGTTTCTATCAGTGGCATTTCCCACAAGGAGGAAAAGCAGATGACTTACCTGCTGAAGGATAATGGAGTAAACTTTTATGCAAAAACATGTAAAATAAGGGCAATGCACATTTCTAGAGTTATCACAATTTAACAGTGTCCTCTAGTGGCCATAAAGTTACCCTATAGTTCACAAGGCAGTCAGTTATTCTTTTGTATTCTAAGAAAGAGATGAGTCACTGACAGTTTGAATGATTATAACTTTTGAATAAAACAACAGTCAGCAGTGGCAGTAGCCTTGTTTTTCACATCCAGAAAGCCATTAAATATATAGGTTTTCATAAAAGTGTACTGCTCATTTAAGCCTTTGTGTAACCGTTTTGCCATGTGTTCTGGTGCCATTCTGTAATTCAACTTTCTCTCACCATGATTCAGAAGTCCCTATGCTCACATACCTAAACACATATACACAGTCACTTTGTACTGTCGCACACAAGTGGAAGGCAGAAAGTTTCTTCTTATAGGGATTCCTACAAAAAGCCATGATCTCTGTCAAATCTCTTCCTGTGGTGCAAGGTTCCACAAATCCCTACACAGAGCTAGAAAACATAATAAGGGAATATGGGGGAAACCTACTGTAATATGTCAATGAACAATGACTAACCTAACTGTTATCCTGGATCCTAGCATTTACTATACATTAACATTTGTTATAATGAAAAAACTCTCTCATTTAACACATTTGATGTTAGAGACCACTCAGACACAAATTAGGTAAATCATTTTGCTGTCAACATTACAGCAATTCATTTTCCTTAACAATATAAAAAGTAATTATAATCCTGACATGTGTGACTCAGACTCAATATTTCACTACTAAGTGTATTAATCCAATAAATCAATTTAAAAAATACTTTGTTTTAGGCCTGCCAACTGTACAAATTATCATTTGTAATGAAAAATAGGTTTATGAAAATAAGCGATGTTTCTGTCAAATAATCTAGATCAGAGAAAATTAAAAGGAACAGTGAGATAACAGTACCTGGAAAATAATAAGGTTTAAAAAAACACATAAGAAGCAATAGAAAAAATTTGAAAATATAGGATACTGGCGTTTTACTAAACACGAAAATGAGAAATTATAATCAACAAGGGTCACACCCAAAATTTCCAGAGTGGTTTTGTGAAAGCCCCGGTTCTCTGAAGAAGTACAAAGGTACCACAGAGGACATCACACTAAAGGAGGAGTTTGTATGTATTATTTCTATTACTTTGTGGATGTGTGAGAGCCTGAAATATTTCCATTATGGTTTCTGTTAGATGTCTCTTATTATAAGCATTATAAACTAGCCCTCTCTAGGAGAATGATATTATCAGATACACATACCTCATATCTGCTTCTCAGTGTATTTTAAACTTGTTCCTGGCACCAACTAGCCTTCTAATAAGGATGCACATCTAAAGATTGTAAATCTTTCTGATACAAGTTAGGTGTGTGGGCACTGGGCAGCCTACCCTTTCTTTTTTGGGAGTACAGGTATGTGGAGTACCTTGGGCTGCAGTATTCCATTTCATCACAGGGTATGATAACTATTGTCTCCAAATGATAATTATGCCTAGTTTTTTTATATTATAGTATCTGCAGTTGCCTGTATTTGCTAATCCCCAACTTAGGTCTGAATGGGATTAGGTAGAATGAGTTCAGAGAGACAGTGAGAGAGAGATCATTCACTAATCATGACCCTTTAGAATCACACAAAGAGTCTCAGCATAACAGAGTGAAGCAGAGTTCAGATGCAAATAGAAATTTATGTCTATCATAAGCGGAAGTTTAATACATCACACTTGATGGTCAATGCTTCAACTCCTCATTAGGGTCTTTATCAAGCCTTCACAAAGGCTCAGTTGAGAATGAAAAAGGTTGACTGTTGAGTGTGATGTATTAAACTTCCACTACTTCACACAAGACCCAGAGAGTTCCTGACCTATCATTTTCTGTATATAGATGTTTGACTTTTCAAGGCATCTGGCAATTGTTCCATTTTCATTCAACTGGGTAAATGGCAGGTAGTGTTGGCCAATCACTAAAACTATTGTGTTAAACTTTGGAACTATTTCTTACATCACACTATAAGTCAAATAATAAACTGCAATGCAGTTTTTACAAAACAAGGACTTAAAAGTATCATTTAAAATTGATAGGAATTTCTATTTATCATAATTTATGATACAGCTACAATTTATATACTTTGTTTATATATGTTGGGTTAAAAAAAAATCATAAATTGAGATCGTTAGATTTACCTGCCTTGAAACATTTTATTACAATTGCAAATTTTACTTATCTATTTTTATAAATTGTTTCGTACATTCAGTTTTATTGCATTAGTTCATATTTGCTATAGGATGGTCAGTATTGGCTAGCCCTGACTGAAGACCTCCATAACATATAACATAACATGGCAAAGGGGAGATTCACTAATTGGTGATAAAGTGGTGATAATTCTCCAGTTCCTATGTTATTCTATGGAGCCTATTCACTAAGGTCTCCAAAGCTGAAGAAATCTTAGTGCATAGGCTCCACAGAATAACATAAGAATTGGAGAAGCCATATTCACGTTATCACCTCTTTATCACCGCATAGTGAATCTCCCACAATGGGTTCCTAAGCAAAATGTGAACTGTGCTGGAAGGATGTACAGCAGGCAAGGTGATCTCAGGTCGTGCCTGAGGAGATTAAAGTCCCAGGTCTCATGCTGCTTATAGTTCTGCCACCTTGATGCATATGACAGTGCTTGCTAATCATCTTTCCAATAGTGCAATTGCGCTGTACAGAGAAATAATAAAGCATTAGTTTGCTCAAGCCATGGATGTCTTGGGAACTCTTAGCTCCCCATGGAAAGAGGTACAATTTTTTTTTCAAATTACCAATTACCTGTCCTATTCACAACAGCACAGAGCTACTACCCCCTAATACAGTAAGTACTATACCTTTAACAACTGGTCAGAAAGAAAAACAGTACTGGTACAACTGGGCTGTAAATGCATACTGTCATCAGGGTCCCAACTTGACAGCAGAAGGCATGTGAGCTGCTCATACAGTAAAGAGATATTCCCTTGCTGCAGATATAGAGGATAGCAAAAAAGATAAACCTAGGATTACAGTATAGTTTGCATATATATGTATACACACTTTTTGGATATATTGTGCCCTACACTACTTTTGGATGTGCACATCTTGCACAATTATATAATATATACATACATATAACATATGTCAGTTTATGCATGTAAGTACTAATTTGTATAAACTTCTAAATGAAGATAAATATCTCAGAATTCTTGTTTTAAATAAAAAGACCAACATGATTGTAGAAAGAGCTATTTGTTACAAACTGACAGTTCCAATTTAAATCATTATGCACTTCCCCGCCACCTACCATGATCTCAGAAAAGTTTTAAATGACCACACTAGGTCTGCTGCCAGCCAAAAGGGCACACTACCCTGCCTCCTACTAAGTCCTTGTTTAGTAAACATGTTTAACTGAAGTATTATACAAACATCTGCATTCTAGTTCTGAGAACTCTTCTGTTTCCTGCTTCCCAGTCAGAATGAATAGCATTTTCAGATGGATGTATCTAGACATCATGCCATGCACAGGCAGAAGCACGGAATGGGTACATGAAAAGCAATAATAAAGTTTCACTTGTACAAGAAAGGCAAACCATTAGCCCTTTGTATGTCAGAGAGGTGAGCAATGCATTGCACAACCCTTTCCAATCAAAAGGTTGATGCTAAAGGCATTCAGCACTAATATCCAGGAGCTATATGATGGAGGGGGCACGGGTGATCTGAGGGTGTGATGGAAGTGAGAACGATCAGGGTGCAGTAATAGCGAGGTGGCATACAATGAGGGTAGTGGACATGATGCGAGTATTGTGAATGGTGTGAATGATTGAACAAGAGGAGTCATGTAATGGTTAAAAGACTTAAAATGTGGGCTGGATGTGACAGAAGTGATAGGAGTATGAGGCATAGGTGCTGGTATAAGGGGGAGGTGACGTGGAGGGAAGTAGGAGTTGAGGTTCTCAAGAAGGAAGGCAGGCAGCATAAGTATTTTTGCTGGAGGTTCTTGAAACGGGCTTCACAGACCTGCCCACATATTCAAATCACCTCTTAGGCCCCAAACCACATCTTCACAAAGCCATGGCTGGGGAAAGAGTCTGGATTTGAATAATTCCTCCATACTGCTGGCCCTTAGTGTGTTGGATAGTGATGCAGGATCAGATAACCTTTTATATAAACACACACATTTATATATACACACACACACACATTATATATACACACATACACACACACTATCGATATGGGCACTGTGCAAGTGTAAGACTTGGAGCAGTACAAAGAGGGGGCATGAGGTGGCAAAAGTGAGGGCACAAAATAGAGGAGATGAGCCACAGCAGCAAAAAAGGGAAGTTGGGAAGGAGAGAAGAGCCGGAGTGGTGAAAGGGAGGCTAGGAGGAAAAGGAGAATATCCTGAATGGTGAAAGGGAGAATGAAAAGGAGAGGACATGAGCCAGAGAGTAAAAAAGGGAAGGAGGGATTGAGAGATTTGTGAATTGTGAAATGGACTGTAGAAAAGACAACATTTTGGCCCCCTGGCCACTCCTTTCAAAAATCTGCACCACACCCAACTCTCTGCAGTGATCTTGACAGGACTTGACAAATTCACTGCCCCCTGTAAAACTGATGCACTGCCTCACTGTTAAAGTCACCTCTACTCCCTACTACCTCCTCAATGAATGGATATCAGTGACCCAGGTCCTAGCCTTTAGATATCTGTGCATGCATATAGAACTTGTTAAAGGGATAGTAATACTTAATATGTCAAAAAATATATGTTTTAGGGTTTATCCCCCTGAGTAAAACAAGGGTAGTCCCACTGCTGAAAGGTGTTTTATTTAAAAGTTATTGCAAGGGTAAGCTGAATTTTTTAGGTGCAGTATAACAGTGGCCTGAAATTGTACAGTGGCGCTGTTGTTACACCATCCTATGGACAGCTCTGGTCCTGGGACCATAAATCTCCATAGGATGGTGTAGCAACAGCACCACTGGACAATTTCAGACCACTGTGATATTGCATCTACAAAATTCAAGTTTGAGCTGTTACTATTTTTTAATAAAATATCTCTCAGCCATTCGGCTCCAGCTGGGACTGACAGAGCAGGCACTCTGACGTCATTCTGGCAAGATGTCCGCGCTCCGTGCTACTGACAGCTGGGGAATAAAGCATATATCTATTAATTCAGGTAATAATTCTGGTGACTAGAACTACTAAGCAGCTCGTCACCAGAAGGGGACGTAGTTAAGCTAAAGATTTTGTGACATGGTAGTTCTGCTTTAAATGATAGAATGCTGACAGTTGTTATAAATGGAAATGTTTCAGTATGGTCTATGTAAAATTGTAAGTGGAGTGTGACAGGGTTCTGACCTGGACTGAATTATTTTTTTACTCTGTTTATTAATGATCTTGAAGTGGGTACTGAAACTAGTGTCTCAATCTTTGCGAAGGACACTAAGCAGTGTAAAGAAATAAATACAGAGTAAAATGTTTTTTTCTCTGCAGAAAGATTAGATAAACTACGTGAATGGGTGAAAAAGTGGCAGATGAGGTGTACAGATAAAAGATAAAAGTAAGGTTATGTATTTGGGCTGCAGAAACTAACATGCTACACTTTACTAGCAGTAATACTAGTACTAATAGACAATAGACACACTAGTGTGCAAGAGCAAATAGGGCACTCTCCTATAAAACAGGGCTTAGATGCGTGGGAAGCAAATATAATTCTACCGCTATATAAATCCTTCATTAGGCTTCACCTGGAATATGGAGTACAGTTTTGGGCACCAGTTCTTACAGGGGAACTCCCACCTCTAAAGTACTTCTTATCGCAATGTGCTATGTGAGTTAATCTTCCATCCTTTTTTTTTTTTTAAATGTATTTAATGCAGTTAAGCCCAAGACCTAACCTTTTACAAATTAGCTTCTCGTTGTTGGTCAAGGACAGGCTGCAGTACAGCTCTGTATCACAGCCTGTCAATCTTCTCTTCTTCCCCTCCCCAGTAATGCCTCGTTCCCACCTCCTCCAATAACAGAGGATTCCGGCATGTGAGCTGGAGCTCTCGCTTGCAAATTAGATCGCTCCAGCCCACATGGAGGAATAATCCGTCATTGGAGGAGGTAGGAACGAGGCACTACTGAGGAGGGGAAGAAGCAAAAATTGAGAAGCTGCTGTACAGAACTGTACCGCAGCCTGTCCTTGACTGATGTCAAGAGCTAATTTTTAAAAGTTTAGATCTCAGGCTTAACTGCATTAAATTAAATAAATAAATAAAAAAAAACAAAAACACAAACAGATGTGGCCATTAGTAGTATAAGCTCCGTTGATTCTTATTCAACAATAGTGTGTGTATGTGTGTTGGATTTGGAAGCAGTGACAATGGTGATGTTATGAAGATCGTGCATCTTTATGCTCTTTATTTGTCTGTAGTCAGGCTTTACAACTGATCTCTCAAAGAGTTTATAAACAGGCATTGTGCAACATCAGTAAATAGGTCAGCATCAGCAAAGGCCTCTTCCTCATTTCCTGACAGGTGTTACTGTCATTGCCAGTGAGAAAATAAAAAATCTGCTTATTCCTGTTGATTTAAAAGGGCCTTTTAACACCTTGGATACTAGAAATATCTCCAATGCACTGTGAAGCTATTAACTGCAGTTCTGTCTGTTTCTTTGGACGTACCTGCTCCATTCATTACCGCTCTGGAATTGCATCTACTTCTTATTACCATGCTGGACACATCCCTAAGGCCTATACCAAGAAGCCTACCTAGCATTGCTGTGCTCATGCAAAAGTGTTTACACAGACTAATGTACCAGAGCTGTGTTTCCTTTTTACAGTGTCTGACTGGTATCCTATTGAAATGTCATCCATTATTTGGCAACCAAAAAATGCCTCAATGAAAAGGGAGACATCAGAATGTCACCCAGATCAAAAGCACGACCTTCTGATGTTGCAGGCTGAAGTGTCACCACTATCTGTGCCTTTTCATTCAGGCGACATAGTGAGTGATATTTTAATAGGATAAACTTATGAAGAATTACTTTTGCATGGGTGGACTTTGCTCCTTGGAGTACACTTCTCTACTGCTCATCAAAATTTAGCACTTTCACCTCGTCTCTTCTTCCTTACTCCGTCTGGCTCTCAGTCTCCTCTCAAGTCATTCTCAGGAGACGAAGCTGAAAGGCAAATGGACCTAAAAAGCAGACCCAAGAGGAGGCTGATGGAGTAAGGAAGAGGAGAGGAGGTCAAAGCACAGTAATTGTGCTAATTTTCAGCAGAAGCATCTCCCTTTAAAGGATTTTGTCTAGTGTGTAGGAGATAGGATCACCAGAGTTTATGTTAGCAGAAGTAGAACCTGGCACTGTACACCTGAATGCTTGAATGTGTGGCTACGGTGCAGAGCTTGAGATCATGGACAGTCATTTGGTACGGTTTTGCTGTGGCCTTAGCTATTGGTAATGGTGCTGGCCACTAAGCCACATACTAAACAGTTGAACTGATAGACAGGGAAGCTAGAGAGGAGAAAGGGGGAACTTAAACCTGGGAAAGCCACAATGTGTCTACTGGGGAAGGAGAACCAGAATCTGAAAGTGGAGAAATAGGCTGCATTGTAGAGGGGGAAAGGAGAAAGCTGAAAGACGAGATCCCTTAAAGTGCTCTTCTCCACTGCTCTTCATCAAAGTTAGTGCAATTACTGTGCTCCTATGCTCTCCCTCTGTCTGTTTGTCTTCCGCTTTCACCTGAGAGGAGAATGAGAGCCGGATGGAGTGAGGAAGAAGAGAAGAGGTAAAAGCTCTAATTTTGATGAGGAGCAGTGGAGAAGAGTACTCCAAGGAGCAAAGTCACAAAGTCTACCCATGCAAAAGTAATTAAAGGTTCATTCTTCATAAGTTTATCCTATTGAATTGTCACCCATTATGTTACCTGAATGAAAAGACACAGGCGGTGGCGACACTTAAGCCTGCAATATCAGAACGTCACCCTTTTGATCCAGGCGATATTCTGATGTTGCCCTTTTCATTCAGGTGACATTTTAAATGCACCGTTTTGTTGGTCGCCAAACATTGGGCGACAATTCAACAGTGAACCTTGTGACCATGCTGGTTTACCCCCGTCCCGATCTCTGCAATGTTCATAAGATTCTGTGCAGTGATTCTGGATCCTGCACCTTTGGTTTCTTAAGATCTCTGCTAATATGTGATTATATACAATGAGTCTGATTGTGAATGAGATTAGGTATGGGAGTAATGAGACTGCACTGGGCTGGGATCTTGTTCAATCAAAAAGTCTCTATGTCCTTTTATTTTCTCTCTCCGAGCTCTGCTTATGATGAAATGTTTGATCTGAATCAGACTATAGATCTACACTGTCTATAAGAACAGAGTTTCTTTTGAGTGTCACACAGACATTGGTAAAAAAAAGTGGCATTTTTTTTACCTTTAGTTTAGTTATTTCTTCTGAGGAAAAAATATTTACACCACAAAACTTTTTATAGTGCAATACAAGTCTATTATCAGTTTTTAAATGTGAATATTTTTACTGAAGTTCTTATCCACATATTTAATATCTTGTTTATTTGTTGCAGACTGTCATCACACTCCAGTACCTGCATGCTCCTCAAGCAGAGAAGAGATTGATGTCTCTGAAGCCTGCTTTGTCATTGTTGAGTATATGTCCACTTTGACCTTCATCATATTGCAGTAATCAACTTTATAAAGCACCATTAGCATCCTCCATGTTCAGTTTGTTTCCTTCATTCACATAGTAACCTGCTGTAAGTGTAGGCTGCAGTGCACAATCATGTATAACAGAATATATTAGCATATGTAGCCTCCAGACATCCAGTCCTAGAGAGGATACCAGACAGCCAGGTGTGGCTCCACAATGATAAATACATTTTCAGTTTTATATTACAACCTATATGATTATGTAGAAGATAAATATTTTTAATATAAGGATTGTGTGGCAGAAATCTATAGGAGTATATGCACATATAACTGAAGTCTCGATCTCAATCATACACAGAGAAACACAGTATAGGTTAGGATGTTTTTTACTATGCCAAAAAAAAAATCGCCGTGCAATGGACCTATAAGCATTTACACAGATGTGCAGAGTATGTTTATTTATCAAGAGTCCCATGTACAGAAGAAATCTGAGGGTTATGACCAAGGTGAATTTAAGGTGACAACTTCTATAGTGTGATCAAGCCTGTAATTCTTGTGTTATTCTATGGAGACTGCAGACTATAATCTTTCAAGTTGGAAAAATGTTAGTTTTTCTGCTACACAGAGTAACAAAAACTGGAGAATGTATCACACTATAAATCATGTCTTTATCACACCTTGGTGCATCTACCCCCAAGAAGTGATACTGGGACAAACCCATTGTCCCATACAGAGGCGTAACTATAAGCCACCAGGCCCTGGTGCAAGAACTGCCATGCCCCCCCACAAAGACATTGTCCCCCCTCAACCACATTACCCCCCCCCATTGGCCATCTCCACTGGCTGCCTCCACATTGCCCCCAATCTCCATATTGCTTCCAATCTGCACATTGCACCTATTGACCCCCCAGTATCTATCTCCTACCTCCCTGGTGGTCCAGTGGTGTGGCAGGAGAGGTCTGTGCCTCCTTCTGCACAGACCTCTATTAGAATCTGGAGCTGGTGCCGGTGAGGTCCTCTCTTCAGTAATGCTGTCATCTCCCAGCGATCTGCATTACTAGAGTGCTGAAGAGGAAGCTCAGCTGCTGGGGGGGGGGTTGCAGGGGGTGGCTGGGACCCTGGAGTGACGGGCCCGGTTGAAGGTGCGACCCACGTGACCCCTATTGTTATGCCATAAAGGAAAAAAATATAAATTCTCAAAATTCCCATTAATTTAGATGGGGCTTTTAATCCCATGAATGCTAGGGAGGTTTCTGACACATTGCTTTGCAATGTTTTGGAATCATCTCTTTCATTCAAGGGGGTTAAAAGTCCAAGTCAATTCATTGGGGGCATTTATTTGTGCCTTATTATGTATCTGATTTGCCCTAGAATTACTCCAGTTTTCTTGAACATAGGATCTAAATGGGAATTAAGAAGTGCTTTGTTCAGTGGTAGCCACTATTGGTCCTCAGGAGCTGCATGTGTTCAGGATATCCCTGAATGAGTATAGGGAAAGCAGTAAAAGAGACTGAACCACTAATCAGTCCATCTCTACTGCTGCTGGGATATCCTGAAAACATACACTGTTGGTAGCTCCTGAGGACCGAGAGAGACAGACAGACTAGTAGAATATGATCTATAAGGAAGCTGTCAATCAGCTAATTGCTTTATTTTTTTCTTATCTGTTCTGGATACAGTAAAAAAAAAAAAAGTGTTGAGCTGTTTCTAAAGCTCCTTGTGCCCTTTCATAGAGAACCTTTCAATCACAAAGACCAATATCAGTAAAATACCCTTGTGCACACACCATACTGGTGTGATCTCAGACTGTATTTCTAATGCGCTGAGAATAAGCAGGATTTGTGGATTTTCTTGCTTTCCACAGGTGCTGCAGTAACAAAACAAAAAAATTAGACTGTGCTAATGATGGCAAAACGTGTGCAAAAATCACTTATACCCCCAAAAAACCTGCAATATCGCAGGCCTTCAGGACTGCAGTTCGAGAACCCACCGCTACTAGGCCATATACACAAACACAAAGGAAAAAGCAATTATGGGGCAAACTAACCACAACAGAGCAGGGATGGGCAATGGGAGAGCCTCCAGCTGCTGCCAGACAACCCCTGTCACAGAGGATGATTTTAACTCTTTGAATGCTAGAGAGATCTCCAGCACTTTGTAAAGCAGTGCTTTGGAGATCTCCCTAGCATTCAATAGTTTGAAAGTCCTATTTAACCCTTTGAGTACCAGAGAGTTATCCAACGCATTGTGCGTTGGATACCTTTCTAGCACTCACAGGGTTAAACCAAAGAGAATGTGAAGAATTTGTGTGTCCCTTTCAGTGCATTTGTTTTTCCCCAGAATTACTGCACTTTTATCTTTGTGCATATGGCTTACTGTGTTAGGATCTGTTTTTTTTTTTGTTTTTTTTTTAAACTGGGAACGGAAAAGGAATCCTGCCTCTCCATGGTTATGATACTGACCATTTACCCTGCACTACACAGCACTCAAAATTAAAAAAAAAGTAGAAATAGAGTGCCCGGGGGTCCAACTGTCACATTCCTAATATAAGTCAGTGAGAAGATCCTAAATATAACTAATGCTGTGGAAGCACTAAACCTTACAACGTGTGCACTCCGTAGAAAGATTTAATGAATACAATGTATATATTTGTGTGTAACACAGGCCTACTCAGCACCCTCTGCACATTAAGGAAAGTTTGGAGAGCAGCCAATGCCAGCATACTGGTAAAAACAATCTATACAGACTCTAAAGTGCAGACTTGAAAAAAGATATAATTCAAGTCTCAGAATATCTCCCAGTGGGTTCCAGCTTAGGACTACTGGATGCATTATAGTTTCACAGAGACTTAGCAACCCCCTGGTGCAAATCATTAGGTTCTTTTCTGGGTACAAGGAATTTAAACATCTGAATATCAGAAGATTGCATTTCACTACCCTTAAACATACGGCCCACGTTTGTTAAAGGAGAACTAACTCTTCATATTAAAGAGGAACTTTGAGGTAATACCAAGTCGAAAAGCATTCATTAAATGCATGGCAACTAGCTTGAAAACAGATGTCTTACTGTTAAATAATAGCTCTGTCTAAAGTAATCTGTCCCATTTTGGAACTGATGGGCAGGTCAGTGCGGTCTGTGCACCTGCTCCATCAGTCCCTTCCAGTGACCATATGGTGCACTGCAGTCTACTCAATGGAGACCGGGACTGACGGCGCAGGTGCACAGACAAGATGTCTGCGTTGTAGCCTGGCTTCTGGTCTCTAAACGGGATGGATTACTTTAGACAGAGCTATTATTTAATGGTAAGACATCTATTTTCAAGCTAGTTGCCATGCGTTTAATGAATGCATGGCGACTTAGTATTACCTGAAAGTTCTGCTTTAATAACCCTCTAGGTGAAGTACATGCCTATTCAAGTGATAACATCTTCAATCAGTCCTGCATGTCATATCCATGGATATGGCCTTTTCTTCAAAGTAAAGCATAGAAACATAGCATATGACGGCAGATAAGAAACATTCGGCCAATCTAGTCTACCCATTTTTCCAACTGTAAAACCTCAAACCTTATTTGGTCCTTGGTCTTGTCTTATGTTCAGGACAGCCTAATGCCTATCCCATGCATGCTTAAAGGGTTAGTAATAACTATATATTTAAAAAGAAAATCATATAGCAGCTATTAGAAAAAGAAACTAAAAGACCCCAGTCCCATCTCTCAAACCTTTATGGTTTGAGAGCTATAGAAGGCTAAAGTTCCCTGCTCCCTCTGCTTTCCCTGACGTCAGCTGTAAGCTGACAGCAGGATACCCTGTTCCCGGGACAAGCAGGCAGCTCTTCAGCAGAGCCGAAATAGTACAATGTAAAAGGAAATACTTCACTGGAATGCTCTACAAAGCATACCAGCAAACCAGGCACACTTTGTAGACTGTTCCGATTAAGTTTTTTTTTTTTCATTGTGCTATTTCAGCTCTGCTGAAGAGCCACCTCGAGTTGGCCGACTCAAATCTGCTGTCAGCTTTACAGCTGACAGCAGGGAAAGAGGAGGGAGCGGGGAACTTTAGCCTTCTATATCTCTCAAACCATAAAGGTTTGAGAGATGGGACTGGGGTCATTTAGATTCTTTTTCTAATATCTGTAATATGATTTTTTTATATATAGACATTACTAATCCTTTACGTTCCGAAACTGTATTAACCTATACCACTTCTGATGGTAGGCTATTTCACTTATCTACCACCCTCTCAGTGAAGTAAAACTTTCTTACGACTAGACTAGACTGTAAGCTCTCACGAGCAGGGCCCTCTGACCCTTTTGTCATTCTGTACTGTTTAAAGGGATAGTACTACTTCAAACAAAATGCAGCTCCAAGTCTTACTCATACTATTTGTATCTTGTAGTTCAGCAGCAATTGAATGTATGTTCCCCTTCCGCCCCTTTTACTTACGTCATGCTGCTCTCCAAGCCGGTCCAGATGGAGCACAGTGAGGGACAATCTTCAGTAACCATAAGGAAAATCCTGCCCTCCTTTGTCGGGGGGGGGGGGCAAGGTTTTCCTTATGCTTACTGCATGAAGATTGCTGCGATCTGTCCTGTCCCAGATTCCACAATTGATGGGAGGTTATTAAAAGGGGCTGGAGGGGGTCCTTTCTCATTCAATTGCTGCTGAACTACAAGACTGATAGTACTGAAATACAGCACTATGTGGGACAAACAGTATGAAGAAGAATCAGAGCTGCATTGTATTTGAACCATTACTATCCCTTTAAATAGTACAGATTGAAAAATGGGTCAGATGGCCCTGCCTGGGAGAGCAGTAATTGAATGAGAAAGGATCCCCCTCCTGCCCCTTTTAACCGACCTCCCATCTGTTGTGGAATTCGGTCCTGGGACGGTCAGATCGCAGAGAGGGACAATCTTCATGCATTAAGTATAACATCTCTTTATGTCTAGTCCCTATTATACAGTGCTGCGGAATAAGTTGGTGCTATATATAAAGAGAGAAGAATAAGTCTAAACTTCTGTCCCTCTAGATTTAGACTTTGACCTCTTGTCCTAACCTTTCTACTCATTTGAAATGTACTTCCCTCCTGTACTTATTAACTCCCTTCATGTATTTTAATGTTTATATCACATCCAATCTCACTCTTCCCTCCTCCAAGCTATGGTTTGAGAGATATAAGGATTCAAAGTTCGCCCCTCTCTCCCTTTCTCCTGACATTAGCATCTAGCTGACAGCAGGAGATCCCGGTCAGGGGACCAGCAGGCGGCTCTGCAGCAGAGCAGAGATTGCGTTATCTATACAGATTTCATTCAATGGAAATGTCTACAAAGTGTCCTTGCAAACCAGGAACACTCTGTAGATCTTTCCAATGAATTAATTCTTTATAGATAACGCGATGTCGGCTCTGCTGCAGCGCCTCCTCTAGTTGTACCACTTGATTCTCCTGCTGTCAGCTTTACAGCTGACATCAGGAGAAGAGGAGGGAGGGGGGAGCTTTCAATCCCTATATCTCTCAAACCATAGCGATTTGAGAGATCGGGTTTGGAGCATATTGATTTTTTTTTTTAAGTCTACAAAACTGGATATATTTTTGGGACATTACTGTCCCTTTAAGATTACCATGTGTAGTGAACAGAGTTTGTGTCTTGTGATCATGAGAGCATCTGTCATATCCACTTCCATGAATATGACATTCATGACTGGTTAAAGAGCTTACCTCTCCAACAAAAGGCACAACAGCAAAAGTTACAGGGGCCATTAGGATTTTCTGGCCATAGTATGGCAAGCAGGGGGTTATTATTATGAGGTTTCCATTCTCCTTTAATGCTCTGAATGCCAGGTCACTGAAATGATTAACACAAGTGGACCATATGCATAAAGAAAAGTGAATTAGTTCTGAAGTAAACCAGGCACCCAATATGAAACACATGGATATTGACTAAATTCTTATCGCTTTTAACCGTTTGAGTGCCAGAGGGGTACACAACACATTTTGAAATGCATTGTGTACCTCTCGGCACTCAAATGGTTAAAGGGGCTTTTAAAAGCTTTGCAAAGCATTGGAGTCAAAACTAGCACTCAATGGAATAAATCAATAGGAATTTTAATTTGTCTCCCATGGAGCAGCTGATTTCATGAGGAACTGATCCACGAATATCATTGTGCCTATAGCCCATAATGTGTAAGTCTTACAGAAAAGTAAACATTGCAGTGTTGCCGCTGCCCACCTCCCACAAACACTGTACATCTGGCAGAGCTTCCTCCCCCTCAAAACTGGATTATCTCTCAGACTTTCCTTGTCCTCCCTTAGCACCTGCAGAAAGGGGGTGGAAGGGGAATTTTATTTTAGCCTGAATGACAGAAGATGGAGCTTAGCTGCTCTCAGTGAAAAGTGACTCACTCGCAATGTTTCCCATTCATTCAAATGTCAGTCACTTTCCATTCAGTCTGTACTCTCTGATCATCATCATTATCAGCCTCTGCACTTGAAGACAATAGACAGTCCAATGATAAGAAACCTGAGGTCCACCAGCTGTTGCAAACCACAATCCTTACCATCCCCAGACAGCTTCAGGTTGGATGGGGGAAACTGGAGCTGCGGTCCGCAACAACTGGATGGCCTGAGCCGGTTTCTCACCCCTGCAACATCCCTTTCTCTGACTGGCGTGCTGACACATTCAGCACCATGGACAGGTCATCATCAGTTTACGTTACAGTAGATCATTGCAACAGCAGCTCAAGGCACGTCATTAGGAACGGTATTTTAATCCTTTGAGGCTGATCTGTACTACGAAGATCAGCAAATCTGGGACAAACCAACAGTACCACAGGGGAGAAATACAAAACATAAATGGCTTCAGTTATGCTAGATATGTCTCCAACGCATTGGAAAGCAGTGCGTTGGAGACGTCTTTAGCTTTGAAGTGGTGAAAAATCCCCATTTGAATCCGTGGGAATGTATCCCAATAGAGTAGTTGGTTTGATCAGAATTGCTCCAGTTTGTCATATTACATCAAGACGTGTGACAGAACGGTGTAAAGCACATCAAGAGCCCTTAAGAGCCAAATGAGTGTGCGATGCATTGCAAAGAAATGCGCTGCACACACCCCTTTGGTATTTAAATAGTTAAATGTCATAACCCGCAATATATAATCAGCTGCAGATCTCCTATTTCTCTATCTACTTCTATTGCGTTTAGGACCCTGGGATCCACAGCTGTTTGAACCCACCACTATTACACATGTATACACACAGAAAGCGAGCAGCCAAAATAACTTCATTGTTTGATCAACGGAAAGTTGTTTTCGATCTTTTTATATAAATGAGATTGTTTAAACCTACTTAAAATGTGCTTAGCTAACATTTCACTCGTGACTGGAAAATGTAGCATTTTAACCCTTTGAGTGCCAGAAGGAAGGTCAGGGCTGGACACTTCTTCGGTGCAAGGACCTTAGCATTGCACACCCCTCTGAACCCTGAAGGGTTAATCAACCTGAGAAACCCATTGATTAACACCGCACTGCAACACCGCGCAATTCTAGAGCAAAAGAGAAGTTCTATCCTTCTAGAACATGGGCTAAAAACTAAAGTTTTATTTATTCCTCACAGTCAATTGCCTAGTTATATAATCATATTAAAGTAACACGAAGCGTAAACCCGTTGCTTCTACCCTTTAGTCACTTTCAGTTATAACCACATGGGCACTGACAGGCAACAGTGAGGAGAGAGGGGGAATTAGGTTATGCTTGCAGATGAATAATAGCATATAATAGTATTTCATTGTACAGCTAGCATCTATGCTGATGCCTTAAATAGATGTGAGAATTACAATCTATTTTAGATCTTCATCATTGCAATTTGACAAAATACGGTATAACACAATCCGGTTTTATTTAGCAACTTCATTTGTTCTCACTTGCTGAAATTTATCTTTTAACCCTGTAAGTGCCAGAAGGGTGTTGATGCGCACCCCTATGGCAGTCCAAAGGTTAACTGCTTTGCGGAAAATTAATTTCAGTCTAGGGTTAATCTGATGACAAAAAAGGTAAAAAGTCTCGCAGCCTAGACCCCCCAAATTAACCACTCCTATACGAGTCATCTCTATAGCGTTACCAGCCAAATACCTTTGTGATTCCTTCAATTTCTTGTCACGACTAAATTGTTCATTTGGACTAATAATGCGATTATGCATCGGTACATAGTATGTCTCGTACTTTACCTGTATAATATATTATATACTATCAGAAATCTTACCACTGTAAAGTGACAATCGTTTTTAAGCAGACCAAAGGGAACAAACAAATTATGGGGTTTTAATATATGTGGCTGTTAACACAAATGGCCAAATGTACAGACACAAAATGGTGCAATTCTGAGGCACACCATCTGTACCACAAGGGAAACACTCAAATCCCCACTGATATCAAAGGATAAAAAATATCAATTGACTGCTAGAGATGCAGAGTATTTCAAGTCAAATCGCTGAAGACCTCTCTAGTATTCAGTGGGTTATAAAGCTTTATTTAAAGGAACACTAACACCTAAAATGTTTTGGGGTCATACACACAACTTGTACTCCATGCTAGCCTATGTAAAAACCATCTGATTTATGGGGCCTAAAGTCGCTTTTTGCATTTGTTCTGTGGGGACTTCAATTTCTGCTTTTCCAAGGCTGTTATTACAATTGTAATTTTGATAGGGTGTTTAAAAATTAATTTTCTTCATTGACTTTAACCCTTTGAGTGCCACATAGATATCTAACGCATTGCAACGCAATACATTGGATACCTCTCTACCGCTCAAAGGCTAACATTCACTGAGATAAGATATCAGTTATACTAACAGTGGGTGCTAATACCAAAAACGTTAACAGTTTTATCCAGAGCAATTAACAAAAATGTGTCTGTATACCATAGTCCACACAGACATTTAATGTATTTGTAGACTGTGCTATACATACACAAATCAAGTTTAGGACTAAATTTTAGGGATTTCACATAAATTAGCCACATTTTACAGATGCAACCTAGACGTATATGATATTTAAAATTATATAACCCAAATTCCTCTTAAGGTTTTAGTTCACCTTTCAGTCAGTCGGAATTTGGGATTTTTTTATTTGTCCCTTATAGTTTGGTTTACTCCAGAGTTGCTCCAATTTGCTTTTATACATATAGGTCAAATTATTTAACCACTTGGATGCTATTGAGGTTTCCAGCCCACTGCCCTCAGAATGGAATGAGTTAACCCCGCAATAGAGTAATATGATAAAATACTATCCATGTTCTGTGAACTTTATAATGATATCGACCAATGACAGCTACCTTGCCTAGTTTGGTGTATCTGATGAAGGCAATTGGAAAAAGAGATGAATTGAAAACATTGTTGCTTTTACCTTTTTCAGGGATGACATCCTATTGCATTATTGATTCAGTTGGTTCCGAAGGGCATGATAAAGAGACTGGTCTTAACTTGTTAGAGTTGAGCTTTCCTGAATGAAAGTTGATCAGTTTCTCCCTGCAAGCATGTATGTAAGTATTCTATAGCATGCTGTCTGTCTAGCGAGCTGTATGCATTCCCCAGGATGCTGTTACAAGCCCTAGCTACATCGCTCACAACGCTTCAAGCATTCTCTCACACTGAACATGCGCTAGAGCTCAGAAACATCCGCATGCGCATAAATTAGAACGACCGCTTCATAGCGCCATTACAGGGAGGTCAAACATTATGCACTGTATCTTATGTATAAAAGCAAACTGGTGCATTTCTGAGGCAACCCAAATTCCCCGTAATGTGTCTGGGACCTGCCTAGCATTGAAAGGATTTAAAAACCCCACTGTAAACGTATGATATTTTTGTGACTTTTTGGTCTACAATTACGATGTTGCTTTGTTTTTGCGTTGCTCCACTTTAGTTTTATAGCTAAAGATCCTCTGATTGGACGAATAGTTTGCTGCTATTGGCTCTTGGTATGCGATGGGTGGGGCTTAAAGAAAAGTTGACAGTTACTTCCTTTATTTTATGGATTGGATTTTGTGTTGCTGCAGAGATGCTAACACTTGGTTTGTTAAGGGTTCGTTAATAAAGCTGTGAAGTGTAACCTTCCTGAGCAAATGTGTTGTGACGGGATTACTGGCAATGGCCTCAGCGAGGAGAAAAGGTAAAGTACAATAGAGATGGTGTCCATTCAAAATTGAGCTTTATCATGCTGAAGTAGAGTAATTCTGGAGCAACCCAAATGAACTATAGGTAGCGAATAAAACCTTTCAAAATGCTAATTGATTTCATACTTCCCAACATTTGAAATTGCCAAAGAGGGACACTTTTTTTTACCCGACGGCACCCCCGTTACACCAGAGGCATGATGTCTGTGTGCTCATTCAGTGTCAGCGCGGATTACATACCGGACAACTGTCCCGATTTACGTGGGACAGACCCGATTTTAGGACCCAAACCCACTTTTCTGCCAGCATAGCTGTATGTCCTGTTTTCCCTGACCTGTTCAGTTTGCCTACAGTGCACTACCGGTATTCATTGTATGCATGCGTGTTACGCTGGGTAATATTAGGCGCATGCATGCAATCGCATGAGTCCGCCTGCAACCCTGAGACGTGAGTGTGAGGCTGATCTTTAAAGACCCGCTGACACTGCGCCTAACAAAATTGAAGAACTACTTCAGCTTATCAGTCCATCGATCTACTTCTTGTTGCCTACCCTAGGTACAATAATGTAATAACTATTTTCTTGTGCAAAACTGCAGTATTATTCTGACGATCAGATGACCGATCCGTTCCGGTGGTGGCCCTTTGAGTGTCAGAGAGGAATCCAAAGCACTGCGTTGGGTACCTCTCTGGCATTCAAAGGGTTAAGGACGTTTGTGTTACTGCATATGTTTGATGGATGACACTCATTGCAGTGCTCAGCTGAAGTTTTGTGTACTGTTGGGCAAGTGAAATGAATCAGACAAAAAAGGGGGTTAGAGGTGAGAGCACTGGACACCCTGGTTGTTTTGGTTTGACCCTTATTTTTACCCCATTTGTGGAGCAGAAAGAAGAAGCTGACTGAGGTAAACTACCATAGGTGCAGAAATAATTCCAGCAGCCCCCTCCCAAGCACTCTCTTCCAACTCCCTTTTTTTTTCTCTGACTTCACTTGCTCAAGACAATGTAGTAGAGAAAGTCAGCAGCCTCCATCAAACATGCAATCATGAGAAGTCTGTTTGCTAGAGGGAAGCCCTTCTGGGTTAAGCAGCCCCTTGAGACAGTGCCAGAGAGGAAACATCTGTCAAAGACTCAAGGGGCTGCTGCTTAGCCTGTACATTGTTCTGTTCGCACCAGAAAAGTGACTTTCTTTAAAATTCCAAAGAGTTAATTTATAATCTGCATAGTGGAGGCTTCTTTGAAAAGGGGTAGGGTGCCGTTGGGGGAAAAAAGTGTCCCTCTTTGGCAATTTCAAATGTTGGGAGGTATGTGGATATTGTCAACTTAGCAGGGCACCGCCAGCCAGCCATCAAGTGACACTGAGACAGTGGGCATCCGCCTGAACCCCCCCTCTTTGCACTGCACAACTTAACTTAGCCACAGCTGAGCCACCACCGCAACAGATCGGTCATCTGAAAGTCAGAATCAAACTGCAGTTTTGCACAAGAAAATAGTTATTAGATCGATGGACTGCTAAGCTGAAGTAGTTCTTTAATTTTGTTAGGCCCAGCGCTGGCGGGTCTTTCAAGCTCAGCCTCACACTCACTTCTCAGGGTGGCAGGCAGACTCGCGTGATTGCATGCGTGAGCCTAATATTACTGAGTGTAGCACGCATGCGTACGGTGAATAGCAGTAGTGCACTGTGGGCAAACTGAACAGGCCAGGGAAAACGGGACATACAGCTATGCGGGCGGAACAGTGGGTTTGGGCCCTAAAATTGTGATTGTCCCGCGTAAATCAGGACAGTTGTCTGGTATGTGATGTAAATGGGACTTTTAACACATTGAATGCTAGACTGATGTCAAATGCATTGATTTGCAATTCGTTGGAGACCTCTCTGTCACTAGAAGAGTTGAAAGCCCCTTTACATTAATGGCCTCTCTGTGGTGCAGTTAATTTACTCCAGGAGTGCACAGTTCCTGCTTGATAAATAAAGTTTATAAGTTCTGTTGAATGCAAGGAGTAAATTTGTCATGGATAGTGTGGTTTAATAATACTGCTTTATGTGAGCAGATATTGCCATACACTGAAAGTTTGATCAACAGCTGCTCAGGTTTAAAGGAAAAATTAACTGGATTAGAGTCCAGTGAGTGCTACTGTATGATCAGCAGTAATTGCCATTTTTATTAGAAAGGCAGAGTAAGAGAGGTACTTTAAGTTGTTGTATGTTACTGGTTCTTCGTACACTAATTAGAGAGCCATTCTGTGTTAGAGCAAGTAGCCACATATTGCTTATAATTTACTTTATGGAGACCTTTAAGTGTTAAACCTTTGATTGCCAGAAGGGTGTTCAAAGCATTGTTGTACAGTGCACTGGCACTCAAAGCATTAACCCTTTAAGTGCCAGAGAGGTACGCAGTACATTGCAAAGCTTTGTGTGGCGCTCTGGCACTTAAAGGGTTAATTCACATACCTGCTAAATTTCCAAGATTTCCAATAATGTAGTCTAGTTCTGGCTTTGTCACTGGAACCTGTTCTCCCTGTTTTAAAAGACATAGTAATACTTAAATTTAACTATAATTCATCTTGTAGCCCTTAAAAAACAAAAACAAATTAAATGACCTCAGTGGCACCTCTCAAACCTTTATGGTTGAGAGATATCTGCTTTCAAAGTCCCCTCCCCCCCCCGACGTCAGCGTTGTAACTGACTGCAGGGAAATCCGGTCCCGGGACCGGTGGAGGCTCTTCAGCAGAGCCAAGATCACATTATGGAAAAAGAAATCCTTCACTGGAACGGTCTTCTACGTGTGCTTGGTTTTCAAGTACACATAGAAGGCCGTTTCAGTGAAGAATTTCTTCTTCAATAACGTGATCTTGGCTGTGCTGCAGAGCCGCCGCTTGTTCAGGGACAGGATTCCCCTTCAGTCAGCTAGAACGCTGACGTCAGGGGAGGGGGAACTTTGAAAGCGGATATCTCTCAAACCATAAAGGTTTGAGAGGTGCCACTGAGGTCATTTAATTTGTTTTTTTTTAAGGGCTACAAGATGAATTATAGTTACATTTAAGTATTATTATCCCTTTAACATTAAGTCTAAACCCCATTTTGTACATGCTTGTCATTAATAGGCTAAGATTCCTCAAATGTTTTATATTACTTTATTTATATGATTTAATGTAGTTGTAAATATTGATCATGTTTATTTTGCTGCACAAGTGCAATTTTAACCACTTGGTGATAAGGGCTTTTTTTTAAAACACTAGAGGAAAGAACAATTTTGGCCTTTCTAGCATGCCTTTGTTTAACAGTATTTTCCCTCTAATCCATTTTGTACACCCACTCAATGTACAGTTTTATAGTTTTATAAGGATAAGTAGTTATATATATAACTCAACATTTAGTTCAATAATCATTTAACCCCTTAAGGACAGGCGGACATGGGAAATTTCCGTCCCATAATGACCGCATAGGCGCACTTGGACGCGCCGGTACACGTGACCTGTCGCGTGTATCGGCGTGTCATTATGGTGCTGATAGAGATCGCTCAGATATTGGAGTGGTCAATTTCAGGCCCTATTTTTACTTACAGCGCTCCCGGTAGAGCGATGTAAGTAAAAAGTACGTGACTTACTATGACCGTCTTCGGTCCTTGAGTATATCAAGGACCGTGATAGTCCTGGTACGTCAAGGGTCCTTAAGGGGTTAAAAAAAAATTGACAAAAACTTTTTGTAGATTTCCTGTGATGATTTGTGCTCAGTGTTTTTTTTAAACGTATTGGATAAAAAGTGTGAACGTTCATTCACCCCCCCCAAGTGTCCCTTTTTAGGGGGTACTGTAACTCTGAAATGAAAATCACTATGTCCTTCTTTCTCTGTGTTCCTCTTTTAGGAGATCATACTTTGTGATGCATATATAAGATTATCAGATTGCTCCACAGCAATAAAACTCACATTCATGTTTGTTTAAAGGGATAGTAATACTTAAAATTTTTTAAAAAATATGTTGTAGGGTTTATCCCCCTGAGTAAAACAAGAGTACTCCCACTGCTGAAAGGTCTTTCATTCAAAAGTTATTCATTTTCAAAGTTGAATTTTTTTAGGTGCAATATCACAGTGGCCTGAAATTGTACAATGGCGCTGTTGCTACACCATCCTATGGAGATTTATGGTCAACTGACCAGAGTTGTCCATAGGATCGTGTAGCAACAGTGCCACTGTACTATTTCAGGCCACTGTGATATTGCACCTAAAAAATTAAACTTTGAAAATTAATAACTTTTGAATAAAACACCTCTCAGCAGTGGGAGTACTCTTGTTTTACTCAGGGGGATAAACCCTACAACATATTTTTTTTTTACATTTTAAGTATTACTATCCCTTTAAACTTCATTATATGTATTTATGTATTAGTCTGTGTAAATAAAATGCTTTGGTCTTGCTCTAAATCATTGTGTAGTTACAGTCAGGGGTGTCAGTAGGTCATGAAATAAACTATTTTATGCTCTACCCAGCAGTCCTTTTCTACTAGCATGTATTACACTACTGCGGTAGTGTTTTTATTTACATTTTATTTCTTTTGTTCAAAAGCTCTAACAAAGGGGTCCCGACCAACAGGTTGAGAACCACTGACTTAGTGACTCTCTTCCATTGACTGTAATGTTTCAGTAAAATTGGGACTGAAAACAGGGAAATTCTAGAGAAAACCAAATGCAACATAGTGGACAAATTAAAAGTAACCATTGAGCTTTTAACACCTGGAATTCTAGTCAGGTCTGCAGTGCATTGTGGTGCAATATACTGGAGACTTCTCCAGCATTCAGGGGGTTAAATCTCAATTAAAATCTGGAAAATTGTATTTGTGTGGTGTAGTTAGTTTGCCCTTCATCTGCTCCAGTTTCTCTAAATACATCTGCATCCAAGTCACTTTATCAAGCTACTTGTTTTTTGCTGTTTGGCCCCTGCACTACTCTCAGTTAAATACACATTAACACCTTAAAAATAACATTTCTAATATCTTGAATTACCCTATAATTCCAGATGACATATGTAAACAGTAAATATCTATATATTTAATATAACAAATTTTTAGTGTAAGAACCATTCAATATTGTTTTAGTTTATCTTATTAAGTAAATGTGTAATTATGTTCCTGTGCTGTGTTTTTCAAGGTTAGTCTTCCACACCACCAGGTCTGGTTTTCAGGATGTCCCTTCTGAATCACAAGAGGGTGATTAATGGATTATTCAGATATGCAAACTTCTTGTGTTTTTAAAAAAGAAAAAAAAAAAACAGATTTTGTAATCTATGGTCTGCAAACCTCATTTGTTCTATGGAAAAGGGTTGCCACCTAGCAACCATTAGTGGGATGGCAGGTCTCCCAGAGAGAGACCTGTGGCAAATTTTTATGTTGCCTATGAGAGGGCGCGTGTGAGGAGGTGCACACATGGAAGCACTTCCCGCATTAACTGATGACTTGTACCACACTGTACATGAGCACCCACTACTGACAGATTTTCTTGAAGCTTGAGAAAGGAGATGGCAAACCATAAACCCCTAGATGAGAATGAGCTTGCAGTATAGACTATAGGAGTTTATTAGCTATACCTGGCCTCAGGGACAAACATTAACACTCCCATAAATAATTTTTTTGGGGGGGGAGTAATGTTACTGATGTATTTTTTCTTTTTTTTTTTTTTTTTTTTTCTTTTGGAACAAATTTTCAGTTAATGAAATCCGTAAATGTTCTTTTGTGAACCACCAGTGGAAAACCAAAAGAAACCAATTCTGAAAGACTACTGTTCCATCAAACACAGCAAAGTGTAAACACTTGAGGAATGATCTTTGTATGGAGAACTTGACAGCAGAGAATAGAAAACATTTTTGTATTCTAGAAAGAAACCCCTTTTAGGAAAGTTGAACAAAGTGTCTATAGAATGTCAGAATGAAGAATAGCTTAATTCCTCTTAGCTTATTGCTTGCTTGAGGATCTTTCCCAGTGTTCTGTAATGATCTTACTGAAATAAAGAGTGTTTGATTTAGTGTAAGAATACTTGACAAAAAATCCAGGATTCCCAAAAGACAACAAACCAAAATGAAAGCTTTTCAGAAGGGTTGACAGGCATAGTTTCTAGGTAACACTTCTTTTCCCTATAAAGAATGAGGTTTACAGATCATAGTTTCCTGCAGACACGTTTGTTCTTTGGGAGGCTTGCCACCTATCAACTGCTAGTTGATGGGTAGCATTAACCTGGTAGTTGCTCTCAAAAACACTACCCTGTCACCATTGGAGGGTCTTCAGTAGTAGTTGCTTTGGTAAGTAGCTCCATAGCTGAATATTACACTGCTCTCCACAACTGGAGTGTTGGGCAGACACAACAGGTGGGGAGCTTATTATATGGTGGGCTGATGCCTTTGAGGTGGAGATAAAGCATGGGCCAGGTTGATCATTAGGATCTTACCCTCTAAGCCAAGGCCTAACCCTCTAATGGACTCTTATTGTGTGATGCATTAACAGACAGAGTGAGACTCTGCCCTCTGATTTTTCTGAGATGAATTACACTTGGAGTTATGAAACCCCTGGGCCGATATGCACTAAAGTTTGATAAGGGCTCAGGGTGGCAATGTTTTGTCGTATCTGAGTAAATGCATCAATGCCAGTATGCATTTAGGTTTCTTCTCCATCATATCCCTTTCAATCCGCCATTATCGCCACGAATTCGCTATACCCTGGACATGTTTATGATTTTGCTCTTAATACCTCAACAATGTCTCATTTCCATATGGAAATGCAGATTAATGAGCCATTGTCATATTCATGTGGGTGTATTTATGTTTTTGCATCTGACAAAGTGCCACATTAAGTTCCAAAAGCTGCCTTTGCTGTCTGGTTCATAGTCCCAACATCACCTATCTGAGGCTGGCAGTGTTGGAATCTCCCTGTAGGTCTCTATGCAGCTGGAGGACAGTTTATTGTGTCCACTCTGGAGAGCAGAGACAGCAGCTGTCCTCTTTTAACCCTTTCATGGGGTTGTGATTTAGATTATTAAAAATTATTCCTTATGCTTTTGCCTCATGTACAATAATTTTCTTCATTTTCCTGACTGAAAAGCAACCAGATAAAACTGCCGTTGTTTGCTGCAAAGAATTCCTCCAGTTGCTACAACTTTTGCATTGCACTGCATTTGTGTGTGAAACCCAATCTGAGATTTATTTCTCTGTAATATAAAATATAACTTGGTATCGGGAAGTGAGTAAAAGGTGTGAGTGGAATTTAAGTAAGTAAAACATGAATCTCGAGTGTTAAAGAGATAGTAATGTCTCAGGATAAATGAAGCTTTGATCACTCCTTACAGTTAGTAATAACGTTCTCTGCCAATTTTCACAGCAGTATACTTGATGGGTAATTAGGTTATAAGGTTACCCTCTCCCAGCCCTTTTACAGATGTTAATCTTCTTCACTTCAGATCTGAAATCTGGATCGCAACGAGGGACAATCTTTTTTTCCATCGGTATAAGGAAAACACTGCCACCCATGATGATCTTCTTACTGTGAGAACAACAAAAGACTTGCCCCCTTGACAGTTTTTTCCCTTATGTTAATTGAAGATTTTCCCTCTCTGCAATTCACTTGCACACCACCCTGCTGCTCTGAGCTGAGCAGTGTTACATCAGTAAATGGGGCGGGAGGGGGATACTGTATCATTCAATTACTCTTGAACTACAACTCTGACGGTACTGAAATAACACTATCCATGGCCCAAATACTATGACGATTAATTGGAGCTGCTTTTGTTATGACACATTACTATCCCTTTAAGCAATTAAGTGCTTGGAGGAACTTATCAAATGTAACTTTTATTAGTCCAATAAATTAAACCCATATTAAAAACAATTCCTGCTCCATTTATTGTCTATGGTATTCAAGTGGTGCAACTGCTTGTTATGGTGTCCTATATCGTGAGGTACCAATGCAGTGGAGTAAGTATAGTCTTTGATATAAGACATATACAAAGTGTCCCATGAGTATTGTTTATACACTGTTAGTCTGTGGAAATCGGTACAAAATGTTACAGTCACTTAATATTGCTACACATAAGTGTCAACTATGTAACATTTCAGCTGTATCTCCTTCTTATTGAATCCACAATGATTGAAACAGCTAATGGAAGGTATCTATATATACCTTGTATATAGTGTACTGTACAGTAATCCTAGTGATTATAACCTATCTTCTCACTGTTTTTTTTCCAGTGCGTCCTAGCTCTGGTTATTCTTTTATATATAAACTGGCAGCTTGCTATTTCTCTGTGTAGTTACTCCTCCACAGAGTAGAGATTTAGGTGGCTTACATTGGGCTCTCCAAGTTACAAGATCGCACTGCTGTAATTTATACCCATTAAGCCAGTTTATGTGCTTAATGGGCTGGAATACGTTAATATTGCTCTTAATTCAGTATTTTTTGCCAGTGTTTGAGTTTTTGGGATTATGGATACCATATAATTACTCTTGATATGTGTAATACACTCTGTTTGGGAGTCCGAATTATTATAATTACAGTACAGAAGAGTGTTTTTTCATAGAAGTATTTTATTAATATTTATGATCAAAATTACATTTTAGAGTGCACCAATACTCAACATTTTCTTCTTCTCCTCTCTTTTTTTATTACTCCAATTGCTTTTCAGTCTGGCAAATGGGAATTATTGTTAATAATGCAGCTTTTAACCCTTTCAGTGTTAGAGGCTTGTAATGCACATCCCTATGGCACTGAAAGGGTTACAGGAGCAATGCAGTTTGTGGTGCTGAAGTCTGAGAGGATCATGTCCGGATAAGTGGTGGGAGTAGAGAGAATGCCCTCACGTGCTTCAGGGTTGTCAAACTGCTAGCGGTGTTGAAGGGATCCCTCCACCCCTTACACATCACCAGCAGTTCGACAACCCTGCATGCTAATGATTGAATTCTACCCCACCCCCTCCCCTTGCATACTTAATTATTGGTGCATATGACAATGTGTGTCTCCGTCTCCAAGGGAATTTGCTCCCCACATATCGCCAGACACACATCTTCATATCATCACCTTTTAGTGCATCTCCCCCACAGGTACTCCCTGTGTGAATGAACTCTTCATCTATCAAGAAAACAGCAGGCCACTTCAGACATACTTTGATTGCAGCGGAATGGTTGTACTGTGCTAAGGATGCAGTTTGCCATTCTGGGGACAGGCGTGAAACTCAGACCTCCCAAGCTCAGCCTCTGCTTCCGGCTCATGAGTCTGGATGGTGCCTGCAGAGCTATTCCGATGAAGCGGAACCAGAAATCTCAGACTCATAGCTTGACAGACAGCAATAGATATCTATGTGGCTTAAGCTGAATACCAACCATAACACTCACGTTCTGCATAACCACAAGCCTTAAAGGAATAGTAATACTTCATTTTATCTTTATTTTATTCTGTAGGCATTAAAAAACATGAAGAACGATATAAGTCTTATCTTTCCAACATTTATGGTTTGAGAGATATTCACATGCAAAGTTTCCCCTCCCGCCCCTTTTACCTAGTGTAAGCCATCTCTTCTCAGATGTGGAATGCAGTCCATAGACCAGACAGATAACAGCAGGGGACAATCTTCTTCCTATGAGAACAATGAAAGCCCTGCCCCCTTTACAAGTTTTTCAGGTTTTTCCCTTATCTTAATTGAAGATTGTCCCTCTCTGCAATCTACCTGGGCACCTCCCTTCTGATCTGGCTGAACAGTGTTACATCAGTAAAAGGGGCGGGAGGGGGATACTTTGTCATTGAATTACTCTTGAATTGACAGAATTGAAATAACACTCTCCAAAGTTCAAATACTATGATGATTAATTGGAGCTGCTTTTATTATGAAACATTACTATCCCTTTAAAGGGTGGTCAGCATTATCACCTATTGCATCTCATACAAGGTCTCAGCAGGTTAACTCCTGCTCCTTGTACATTACCAGAGAACCTTGATGTTTTTCATAACTGCATTCTTTGTACTCATGCTTATGATGCTACAATTATGTATTAACACTGTTTATTACGATACCATCCTAGGTTACTGTGCAATGGAACATATGGTGCCTACCTATTCAAATATATTCATAGAGTCCCCATCTTATACCATTTAAGTATCGTCATATCCATCTCCTTCCCTTTTTACACCATTGTCTAAGGGTACCGGAAAAGGTGAGCTGTGATGGTGTAGGTTTTTTCTTTTGTTATCTACTTAGTGGTCTGGATGGACTGCCCACATGTCTCTCCCAATTTCCCTATTTATCTATCGCAGCCTATGAGGGATTATAGAAGTGAAATGAATGCCACGCTTCTGAGAAAGAACGAGGTCCATTTGTGATGGCCATAGATTGGCAGTTCATTCTAGTGTATTGTTGCCTTCAAGGCCTCTGAGTCACAATGTGATCTGCAAGGTCAGGATAATCAAATGTCATAAAACTATCTAAGCTCTAGCATATCACAGGAAAGCTTGGTAGGCAGAGCTGCTCAACCTAGCAGTCGATCAGTGACAGCTGGCTCTCAGTTTATCCTACTTTTGTAAAAGTCCACTGTGTTGTATATATGAAGACATATTTGCTTTGACTGTGAGGCACTTGAAGCCAGCATACTGAGACACAATGGTTTCTCAATCACAGTCATGTCGAATGTGTTCAAGTCTAGCAAGCCAGCCTTTGCCAAAATTTAGCACAGGGTCCAGGTACTTTCATTTTGGTTTGTGTGAGGGACATCTCTCTTTTTATTACCACTGTCTTTTCATCTTCCCATTGTATTTTTTTTCTTCTTCTATACAGTCTTTAGAAAGTGTTGCACCTTATTTCTCTCAAGATACAGATTCAGACTTGTCTGGTTTATTATAGTTCCAGATCACACTCACTCAGAACTTTTAAACTTTCATTCAGAGAGTGGTTCACTTTATGCCGAAATGATGTTCGTTTCTTGGATAAAGTCCAGTAACAGGCAAGCCTGAGTTCATTGTAGTAGCATTCTAGTAGCACAAGGCTGAGAGGGAGGGAATAATGAAATTGCCAGGCTGAGTGGTAGGTGGGAAGATGTGAGAGATTTAGTGGCTCCAGACTCTATGAAAGAAGGAGTGAGGAAGTTATTTCATGTCATAAGAGGTGATTAAGGAAGGGGGTGATGCAGGCTGAGAGGTTAAAGGAGGGAGCTGTTCAGTCTCCGAGGTGATACAGGCTCTAGGCTGAAGTGATGCAGGCTGAAGGGGAATGAGTAGGACATCAGTGGGAAAAGTAAAGCGTGTGGACAAAGGCGATTTGAGAGTGAAGTAAGTTCCTGCAGGGCCCCAATTCACTGCCTAAATGTGTATTGGGCCTGAATATTCATAAAGAATAAAGAACTCTGTCAGTTGGTGAAGTAAGCTCTACCTTTACATGCATTACTCCACCCATTGCCAGCCCAGGGATATGTCAGGCACAGAAATGGAAATTGGTCCCGTGACTTAAACAAAAATGAATGTGTATATAAATGTACAAATAATATAGACTATTATGTTCAAAGAAACGTAGCAATTTGTTGGAGACCTCTCTACAATTCAAAGGTTAAAAGTCTTATTCTAAATAATTGGAACTGTGTGATTATTCCCTCCTGGGGGCTGTTGGTTTACTCCCAGAATTGTTCTACTTTTACTTTTGAACATAAGGCTCTAAGATTTCAGTTTTCTCTGGCTCTGTAAATAGAACAGTGGTTCCTAAACAAAGCTTTTTTTCCCAACCCTCAATCCCCATAGGCTCTGTGCCACAAGATTGCCATAATGCCAATATGGTGCCTTTTTTTTTTTTAGAAGGGAACTAAAACCGTATGTGGGAATAGCAACAGTGAAGAAATTGCTAGAAGGAATAAGGGATTACATTGTGAAAAACAAAATAATTAGTGGAAATCAACATGGTTGTAGGATAGATCTTGTCTATGAAGAAGCAAATGGCAACCTAGATAATGGTGAAGCAGCAGATGACTTGTACCTAGATTTTACAAAGGCACTTGAAATTTGGTCTAGCGGACAACCTTTGTAATTGGATAGAAAATGTTTTGAACAGTGTGTTGTAAATGGAATATGATCCTATACATTTAATAATACTTGGTCCACTGCTTTTTAACCTGTTTATAAATTACTTTGAAATAATATTTCAAGATTTGCAGATGACACAGCATTGTTTAGGGTAATAAATTCAGATTAGGATGTTTATTCTGTACTGAAGGATTTATATAAAATGACACATTTGGTAACCAAATAGAATATCAGACTTACTGTGGGAAAGTGTAAAGTTATGTATTGGGGAAGAACAAATGAGCATGCCGTCTATGAACTGAACCCTTTAAGTGCCAGAGGGGAATTGGCTACCTCTCTGGCACTCAAAGGGTTAATGGAATCATTCTACAAGAGATAATGCTAGAAAAAGATCTTGTAAGTACTTATAAACAGCACACATGACAACACAACATTAATCCATGTCAAACAGCAGTATAAAAAGTAAATGAAATACTATCCTGCATAAAAAATGCAATTCACGCAAGAGTGTATAATAAATATATTGTGCCACTGTACACGTCTTTAGACATCACCTGGAATACGCAGTGCAGGTTTGGGCATCTGCTCTTGAATGAAGGAAAATGTTTATTTTTATAGTGCCACAAGTGAACTCAGCTCTTTACAATTTAACCCCTTAATGTCCAGTGGTCCTAGGGTCGCATCCACCTTAACCCCTTAATGACCGGTAATGTGCCAGGATCCTCAGGTTTTTTTTTGGTTTTGTTTTTGTTTGTTTTTTTCTGAAGGACAGGCATGTCTTTTTGCATACAGCGCTCCTGCAGGAGCACTGTGAGTAAAAACAGGATCTGAAATTGACCTCTCCGAGAATGGAGCGGTGTTTTTCAAACCCCCATTTGGTGCACTGGTACACATCACGGGTCACGTGTGCCGGCTAGCCGACAAGATCAAAGTGGTCCTTAAGGGAAGGTAACTTCCCTGGACTGCTTGCTGCTTGTTGTTAAGGGGTTAAAGACCTCATAGATGTCATTCGGCGAGCTAACACATGTGACTGATCTTGGAGTAGTCAATTTCAGACTCCTGTAGTGTTCACAGCTCTCTTGCAGGAATGCTATGTACATAAAACCCACAATGTGCCAGGACCGTCACTGGTCTTTAAGGCACCTACACAGGTGATGTGTCAAGACCATCGCCAGTCATTAATGAGTTAAAGGTTTGGACAATCAGGGTTTCAAAGTGAAACCCTGGAAGTGCATATAAGGGTTAATCATAAAAAGGATATTATCCAGTTGGAGAGAGCGCAATAAAGAGCAACATTAACCCCTTAAGGACCAGCAGTCCCGGGGTGTCTGGTCCTTTACGGACCAAATAGGCGAGTTCGATGTGCCCCCTCACGTGACTGATCACGTGGGCCGGCACATCGAACGAAGGACCGAAAGAGATCTCTCCGGTCTTGGAGCGATCAACTTCAGTCCTCGTTATTACTCTCCTTGCTCCTGCAGGAGAGCGGTGAGTAAAAGTATGTGACGTACCAGGACTGTCACTGGTCCTTAAGTACCGGACCAGCGTGACAGTCCAGGTACGTCACAGGACGCGAAGGGGTTAAGGAAATGGAGGCGTTGAAGTTTGAAGAATATCTAGGTAAACTTGGTTTATTTACTCTGAATCAAAGACTTCTAAGAAGGGATCTTGTTACATTATATATGTACTAGTGTAAAAATCCATGTACACAGGCCAAAGTTTGTAAAACAGCAGAACTCCACCTCCCAGCATTCTGTGCGTTCAGGCAGTGTCTACTGCGCATGACTGCATCGGACAAACATCTTCGTTCGGGCAGTTTCTACTGCACGTGACTGCATCGGCCTGCATTCGGGCAGTCTCTCTACTGCGCGTGACTACATCGGACAAACATACATCTGGCCTTTTATATTATAGTTGGATATGAAAGGTCTATATGAGGATCTCTAGTAAACTTTTCATTCAAAGATCTGATCAAATAACTAGGCGTTTCAAATTCAGTAGAGGAATGGTTATTTTAAGTAAGGTCTGTTAAACTGGGCAATTCCTTACCCAAGAATGTGGTAAAGGCAGATACAATATATACATTTTAAGAGAAGATTATAGGCATTTTTAGCAGAAGGGGAAATAAATGTATATACTGTGTAATGATAGGTAAAACAGGAAGTTCTGGTAAACTGCTAATAATGAAATTGATGTAGTCACCAGATTCTATGATATTGTTTTTTCAGGACACCCATCTGCAGGGTCTGTGCACTTCTCTAATTGCACATGGCATGTATTATTTATGGATAATGTATCCTAACAACCATTTCTGCAAATAACGTACAGCAATTTTAGTAAGGAAGTTTTAAAATGTGTATTACCATAAAACATCATTGCTAAGGCTGCAAAAAAATAGCAAAAGGAAGGTTCACCGGTTACTAATCGGGACTTGGAGGTGAACCATCAGCCGTTCTATTTACTGCATATGTCTTTCACTCGTCTATTGGATTTTTTCACTAGTCACAGTCTAGTGGAATTTTTTAGTGTATGAGTTGTATGTCTGATTTTTTTTTTTTTGTAAACTAATTTTTAAATGTAGAATTTCCTATTTCTGTCCACTCCAGACAGTGCTCCAACCACCTCCTATGTGCCAAATTACCCATGCATGGCTGAGAGTTCACTGAAGACATCTCTAACATTCAGTGGTTTAAAAGCCCCAATTGATTCCATGATAATTATGACAGTTGGGCTTGTTCACCCCTTTGACATTCAAAAGAGCCATAAATGTTTATTTTGGGGGACTATTTTACTGTAGGACCTTTCCTGTTTATTAAATCCACAGTACTCTTGTTATTGAGAGGTGGTTTGTTCCAAACTTATTGCAACTGAAACCATTGAAACTGTATTAACTTTGTAATAAACCATCTCCTGTCAATAGGAGTGCCCTTTACTCAGCACAGATATGTCTCTGTTAATCAGCTTTCTGGTTGTCTCTGTGTGCCAGATGGAGACACTACCTTGAACCCGACAGACACTGCTTCCCTGACAAACATAGCAGCCATGTGAAAAGCTACTTCTCTCCTTTCTGCAAACAAACAACTCTCCCCCCCCAAAATAAATAAATTAATATTTTAGAAAATTATATTTTCCTGGACATAAAGTATATGACATATAGAAGTCAGTCAATCTGAGCGTACTGACAGTCAAGTCAGGTAAAGTAATATATGATCATTTGCTAATATATTTCAGGCTTATGAATGTGAGTGTTTGTGTTTTGAATCTGTGCCACGTATGAACAACAGTGGGGCATCAAATGGACAAGCGAGCTTTTAAATCTGATTGGCATTTTTGTACCTATTAAATTTGTGTTGCTTGTACTTTTATGTCACAACCTTTCATCACATCTTAGTAATAGTTCCAGTGCATTGACACTTCATATCTATAACCTGATTTACTAAGCGTGTTAGAACACTTGTAGGAAGCTTTCAACCTGTCAAATTAAGCAGTCTATTCCGCTGTGGTATTTTACTGTAGGTCAAGAAAGGAATCTAGCAATTTCCTGAGAATGTGATTGTGGTGCTCTGCTAGTGACAGGAAAGATGTTATGCCTGTTTCAGACTGTGAAGCATAATAATGCAGGTATCATACAGAGCGCACAAATCTCTATAGTATGAGACCCTTTTTGGCTTTCTTTATATAGGAAACACATTGCAAATATATCTTGCATTCAAGGGGTTAAACCCATATCTATAAATTGAAACTGTTATTTGTTCCCTATGGTGCATTCAGCCCTCTCTCTGACATTAGGCCTCCCCTTCTCTCTCCCTGCCGCTCTGACAGTGACACGGCAACAAATAAAGAATAGAGAGTGGGACCATTTGCATACACATATACACCTACATCCACCATAAATACACACGTACACTTACAAGCATACACCATTACACTTCTACATATCCACCTATATACATACACAGACTCATTGCATACCTGTACAATCATATGACTACACACACACATGTGTGTGTTTATATCTATGGACATTCTCACATATACACATGTATGGACACACAGATACCTGTACCCATATACACTTACAACTATATAGAAATGTAAACTTATACACACACAAGTATACACATATATACGCTTCTGTATATGCACACATACAAATGAATCCATTAACACCTATATTCTCTTGTACACCTGTGTGTATAATTATATATATAATATAACCTACACACACACACGTGCTACTACCACTCATTATACACACACTTATCTGCACAAAAAACACACACACAACTATTTATGTACATTTTATAGTTTTACATCCTAAGCATACATAGAAATCCAGACAAATACATTCACCTTTACCTATAAAATGACATAAACAAATATTCAATGGCAAACAAATTAAAATAATTAAAGGCAGAATTAAGTTCTCTCTAGCAAATGAACATACGGGTTAAGTTCTTCAGTCTTACCTTCATGCCTCCATCTACTTTGATGTCATCCAACATAATTATCACAAATTACATCAATAGCACAGATGACATCACATATGACATTACACAGGATATTATCAATTACATCACATGTTAATTGATGGTATCACTGGTGACAACTCAAATCACCATTGTACATATTTTCAAACATGCATTTATTTTCAAAATTAAATTCCAAATTATCCAGTTCTACCAATCCAGTTTACTAGCTTTAAAAAAAACACACATAATCATCAGCAGTCCCTTTTCCTTGCAAATTTTTTTGATAGTCTGTAATTTATTTTGGACTGTAGTTGAGACTAATGTAGCGATTCTCATAGCTCCAAATGGGGCAAAAAGGGATTTTCTTATCGAATACATGACCCATGGGGTATAGTGTCATCCTCCAGGAGGGCAGGACATTTGATCAAAAGAGCTCTCTGAGGCAGAGACTCCTTCCTTATCCACTTTACATCACCTTGACAAGCTCAGTTTTAACTTGTAGGAAAGATGAAAGAAAAGAAACAAGAAAGGGAACTGAAAAGGACGCTTCCCCTCTCCCACTTAATTCCCAAGACCCTAACAGTTGTTTTTCTTCTCTGGGAGAGAAGTCCTGTGTTCCATGTGGACTAAAAGAAAATGATTTATGTGTAAGTATACAAAAATCCCCCTTTCTCTTATGTCCTGTGTGGAACACTAGAACCATGGAGCAATGCCAAAGCGAACAGGTTAGTAGCCAAAATCAAGGACACATACACAGGCACAGTGGCCTTTACGATATTCTGGCCAAAACTGTCTCAGTCGAAGCCAGAACAATAACACAGTAATGTTTGACAATGGTATGAAGGGTCAAAAAGTGCAGTAAGCAGCAGACTGGGGCTCAAAAGGAGCCTTCTGAAGCACTACCCAAACCAGGTTTATATCCCATAGGGTAATGGGATCCCAAAAGGTTGGATAGGCATGAGCCATACCTTGAACAAAAGCCCTATGGCATGGTTCAAACCTGCAACATAGTAGCAAAGACAAGGTCAGAAACCCTTTCTTCCTCAGGATGGCTCAAAAGTCTGCCATGATGTTGGACGTCAGTGAAAGCGATAAAGTTGCCTTCCACCTACATGAGGATCAGCCAAATATCAGAACATGCAGCCGCATGTCTAGTCCCTCCCTGATGGTTGATGTATGCTACCACCTTCAAATTGTTGGACTGGATATGCCCCGGGGATCCCTGAAGGGACTGAGACCAATGCCACAGGGCTAGATGAATCACCGAAACTCAGGAAGCTTATGGACAGAAGACTCTCTGCTTTGGACCAAATAAACTGGACTGTCTGAGGACCGAACTTAGCACCCAAGCCCATCACGCTTGCATTCATCGTGAGATGGGGACCCTGAAGCCACTAACAAAAGTCTGCCTTCATCCGGTCAGACTGGAACATAAGATGGGAGAGTTGACACTGATGTCTGTGTCTATTCCTGAGAATTTCCAATTGCATCTCCCGAGTATGCAATTGAGCAAATGGGATTGCCTCCAGGACTGAAATTAGGAAGTCCAGCATTTTCATTTGCTTCCACATCATCATAAACAGTTAAAGTACCACCTGACACACATGACAGAATCTTGTCTTCTGGCAGAAACTTCCTTGTCAGAAGAGTGTTGAACCGCATACTGAGAAAGTGAAGGACCCATAAACAAGCCAAAACCAGAGAAGATTTCTACAAATTTAGAACCCAACCATGTTGCTCCATAACATACCTATATATCTGATAGGCCATCATAAATATCTAATAATCAGATGTGAGCCACCAGAGCTGTCTTAACTTTTGTAAATGTCCATGGAGTGGAGACCAGCACAAAGGGGAGAGAGTGAACTGAAAATGACAGTCTTGGAAGGTAAACTGCAGGAAATGCTGACAATCTGCATGGATGAGAATATGCAGATAAGCATCTTTTTGATCTAGGTAAACCAAAAATTCCACTGGACATGTTGTGGCAGTGATAAAGCATGGACTCCATTTTGAATCATGACTCAAGAACAAAATGGCCAGGACACCTTAAGTCCAGGACAGGAAAATATCCACCTCTGTAATACATGCAAGGTAGGCTTGTCAGGTTTGGGTTTATGAACCACTTTCTTGTCTGTTCAGGCTTGCTTGGGCTGGAGAGCTCCTAGGTTGCCGAGGGAATCAGAGCCCTGGGCACTAACCACTCATCTTCTCTGAAAAAAAAAAAAAAAGACTGTTTAAGAGGGAGGTCCATGGCGTGGCTGCTAACCTTCACTTATTGTGGTCTAAACAGCTTTTGCCCACACAGAAGAGACATCCACAGAGATGTATAGCCAAAGAGAAAACTGAGGTCTTTTCAGTGAACACAGTAATGTCAAAGGCAGCTTCAGTAAGAAATACATCCTGAGGAAGGAATAGCCTTCTATCAAATGTCCTCCATTCCTCAAGGAAAACCTGGTCTAGGAAATGGTGAGTTAAAAAATGGCAACCTCCTTTTAGTGTCTCTTGAAAATCGGAGGAAGAGGATCAAGAGTCTGAGGTCTTAAGCCCGGACAGCCAAATAAGACCCTCAATAGAAGAACCAGGAACTTTCTTATAAGAATCCCCAACAGAGAAGGACAAATCCAGGTCGTCCTCTTCGGTTTCCTCTTCATCAGTGGAGGAATCCCCAATAATGGGGGCATCACTCTGCAAGATGGTTCAGATGTATTTTGAAATTCTAAGGCTGGTTGGATAGGTGAAGGAATAGTTCTCACTGGGAAAATGAGAAAGCCTTAACCCATTCCATCTCCTATTCAGCAGATGGGGGCCCTTTTAGTTGTGTCAAGGGACACAGTTCAAAGGGGGGCATACAGTAACAGAAAATTATCTAGGAAAACCATGAGGAGCAATTGATAAAAGGGGTTAAGAAGTCAAAAGACCTTTATTTGTAAAAGTAATATTAAGGTATTTTTGTAGCTTCAAAAGTACTTACCTGAATCTAAGGGGTTAATGGCAAACAAGGAGGGCAGGTTAAATCCAAAAAGGAAGAATGTCAGCATAGGACCACTTCATCCCCCTTTCAAAAAGTCTGGGAAAAACAGGGGCTTATGGAACGTGTAGTTTCCCATTATGAAAAATGGAGCAGTAGCTCTCCACTGGGGCTTTGGTAGATAGAATACAATGTTAGAAGCACCACAAGCTCCTAAGCATCCACTGAAATACCAGTGGTAGTCAAAGGTTGCATAGAAGTGTTCTCTGTTTCATCCAATATGACTTACTAGTTGAACAGCCCGTTACACAGGCCACTGCCACCTGGTTGCGGGGCAGTCACGCGCAGTGGAGGAAATATAAAATATATTCTTATCAGTTTGTATATGTGCTGCCAAAAAGCAACACCATAGAAGAAGTGCTAGTCTGACTCCATCTCCACAGAGAGAAATGTGGCAACCAGACAAAGAAACAGGGACATAATCAAAGGGCCTGCGTACTCTGAGGGAAAGAATACAGTCTCTTCAGGCTCCTATATAACAAAAATGAAAGCTGCTCAGTGAAAGGACAAGTCAGATAATGCAAGACATCATTCCCTGGACTCAGGTTTAAACAAACAGTGATGGCCAGAGTTAGGAACCCCCATTTTATGTGGGACTGGGTACATGTTTATAGGATTAGGGTTTGTTGTTGTTGGTTTTACAGCCTTTTGATATGTTTATTCATTGTTGAATTTAGTGTGTTACAGTATGTTCATCAATTTGTTGCATTGTTTACCGGCGATATTGTATATTTCATCAAATCTCATTTGTAATCCTGAAGGGTCATCTATTGAGAAAAGCTGGTATTCACCCTGAGCAATTTGTCTTGCTCTGACCAGTCTACTGTGCATCTGTACATTTTTATGCTATGGACATACTTTTTTTTTCTTTTTTAACATTTAATCTTAATTTTTCCCATTCTTCTGAGAGCAGTATTCATCACGGCCTTTTACCCTGCCAGTTTTGGTGACAATCCATAAGCTACTTGGGTTGTAGGCCTGGCTAAAGTTTCTGTTTGGTACTTTGAAACTAGAAATAACAGTTTTTATGAATCTTGCAGGATTTTAAGGGACTGCTAATCAAACGTGGATTCCAAGATTGTAGCCAGTGTTACTGCAATGATCAAAAGTTATGGGAAAAATGTAAAAAATGTGAACTAACTTTGAACTTATGTCTGAACTTTACTATAGAAGCCCTATCAGGCTTTTATAATATGCATCCACACACATACCTCACATCTTGGTATATTTCTTCTATTAAATGAATAGATATAAAAAATATCCCATTGTTTTTGGTGTTTATTCTTCTGTTTTGAACTGGGGAGAGTTGCGACCATGACAGATCTAGTGTTTTCTGTAAAATGTTATGACCGTAAAGCATTGCACACCCTCTAGAATTGAAGGGGTTAAAGGAACATTATCACCTGAAACATAAAAGGGTTCATATTCTGTTAAGTACGCTGAACCTGCAAAACTAGGAAGGAGAAGTCGTCGAGCTATAATAGTCGCACCAATCCTCAGTGGCAAGTAATCCACGATACGCGTTGGGTTGTTTCTGATACCGGACATAGTTATGACTACCAGGGACTCCCGGCCATGCCCCAGTCTATGCCGGCACTCCAGTAAAGAGAGTGCTAAAAATATAGGGGTGATGTTAAGCTGCTCCTGACATATCGAACTGATCCTGCTTTTCATCTTAGTCCCCTTATAGGGGTTGAAGGACGCAGGACGTGAATTAGAGAGAAGCGGCTAAGTCTTTGCGGATAAAGAAGGATAAAATAAGATCTGAACAGAGGACACGCATTTACATATGTCTGGTGAGTGTATTTTTGTATTCCTTGCATGTGGTACTTTGAATAAATAGATGCTCTTAGATGTTGCCCTTTTGTGCTCCTTCTTCTAGAAATTTACCTTTTGCTATGTTTACTGACCATTCTCTTGTCTGTCGTGACTTCCTGCAGCAGATATCCACTAACCCTGTCTACTTATTGCCTAAGAGGTCTAGTTAGATATCGACTTAACCTTGAGGACACATTTGCAACAGTTCCCAAAAGAACAATGTTGCAGCAACGAAAATCTAAATCCAAAAAAATCCATATTGGTAGTTGAGCTCAGCTGGAATGTATTTATGGTCTAAATTTACTCTCTAGATTCTGTGCTGTATTATTGAATTTTGATAGCCACTCTGGCCAGGTGATTGCTGCTGTACTTTTGATTCAGTGTCTTTGTTACTATGATGGAAACACATTGCTTTATGGCAGTACTGAATTTGTAAATTGAGTTTTATATAGCTATGTTTATTTGTTTTCATTCTTTCATTTCTGAAACAATGCCCTCTACAGAAATATGAAGTATGAATGTCAGTGTATGTGTTTTCAAGTAAGAGAAAGTACTGTCTTTGTAACATAATTTCTAACCCTATTAACCCCTTTGCTTCAAGGGTCTAAGGGGCACTTTCTTTTATCAGTGGCACAATGGCAACGTTTTCAGTATTTACCAGCATCTCATTTACAAAGGGCTACTTTGCAGTAAGAGTGGGGGACCAGTGGTTTTACCCTAAATTGTGATCATTTTGATATTGAAAGTTTGTCCACAGACTGATTTTTGTCACCTAGATGCGAATTACAAGTCTGTGGCGTGAGAATGCATCCACTCCATTGGTTATGATAAGATTGGAGGGAAAAAAAATATTATGTTGCTCTGCACCTTCAAAGTGTGTGACTTTAATTTGGTTTTTAACCCTATGAATGGCAAAGGAGCATGTTAGGTTTGTTTTGCAATGCGTCGCATACCACTTTGGAACCTAGAGGTTTAATAAAAGTGTTGTCTCTTATTTGAAGGCAATTATTTAAATTTAAACAAGAGTTTTAAGAATTGCAAGAAGTGTATATGCATAATAAAATGTGTAATATTGTCGGCAAAAAAAAAGAAAAGAAATGCATTTGTACGTTGAATAAAATTGTTCCCATAATGTTAATAACATTCCAGTTTCCGAGCTCTGTGCAGCAGTGAAAACAACTCTTGTAACTTCCGGGCCTTTGATCACGAGTAAGTGCTAGATGCGTGAAACACTTTGATCGCAATTGAAGTCTGTAACCCTGACTGGTAACCACATGGAAATCTTTCCTAGCTCTGAAAGTGGAACTACCACCGCAAAACAACTTCAGCTTAAATAACTCCCTATCTGGCAACTAGCTGCTTAGTAGCTCTAGGAGCCAGAATTATTACCTTATTCAACAGATTTATCCTTTCTTCCACGGCTGACAGGCAGGACGGAGCACGAACATCTTGCCATAGTGACATCTGTGCGCCTGTGCTGTCAGTCCCAGCCGGAGCCGAACAGTTCCTAGCGTCTCCTAGACCCAACTGGGACTGACAGAGCAGGTGCGTGGACGTCACTATGGCAAGATGTCCGCGCTCCATCCTGCCTGTCAGCCATGGAAGAAAGGATAATTCTATTAAATAAGGTAATAATTCTGGCGACTAGCGCTACTAAGCGGCTAGTCGCCAGATGGGGAGTTATTTAAGCTAAAGTTGTTTTGCGGTGGTAGTTCCGTTTAAATATGGGTTACAACGATAAAAGGTATTTTTAAAGAAGAATCTCTTCACAATAAAGTTCATGAATGTTTTTAGATTACTGGAGTTTTGCAGTTAAATTAACCATGATGGTGCTGGCACATCCTTGATTGTTATAACTTACATTTTTATGACAGCCTCCCCATAAAAAAATTTAAAAATTATCTCCCTCAGCTGGCAGAGGATGTTGACCTGGAAAAAAAAGTGTTTCACTCAATCCATGGGCTGCACTTGTGCACACAACAGTTTATTTAGGCAGAGTCAGGCCTGGGAGACTTCCAGTTTCTTTAGTTCAGTCTCCCACATGGAATCAGACTTAAAGCAACGTGTCTCTGTTATAATCTCAGAGCGCCAGGCATCCCCAGCTTCCTCAGTAGATCTGCTTCCAGAGGTCATCTAGGTTCAATTGTCACATGATGGCTACCCTTTCAAGTGAAATTAACCCCCTTTTAACAAATTAGCCTTTGTATAGTTTACCTTTTGAAGGTCTGTGCCACACAAAATGTGCCTTACAGCTCTGCAAGGCCATCCCTGTCCTGACCTACTACACCCACCACCCTCCTACCTCTTGCTAGCACCACCTTTTTGAGTTCCAGTGTGGCTGAAGATGTCACTGCTGGAGTAGGTTCCTGTGCCTCCACTTGCCTTCCTCTCCTGGTCGGTTACAAATGTCAGCATACATCACCTTCCTCCTACTGCCAGCCTGTTGGACTGTACAGAATCGCTTTCTGCCCCCTCTTTTCCCAATGCAGCACATGAATGGGACATACAAATGGCATGGGTTTGACACTGAGAATGCAAGCATCTTCTCCATGTCTAGCCCGCACCATTTGTATCTCCCATTCAAAAGCTGCCTTGTGTGAAGAGGAGAGCAGAAGGCAATTCTGTAAAGGTTGCTGGTAGTAGGAGTGAAGTGTGTGAAATGCATTCATCAGATGTATTAGCCCTGCTTGTTTTTCCAAACTCTGTTAGTCTTGCCTCCTCTGTCTTCTGTACATGCTGGCGAAGGTATGTTTTTTTTTAAATTTTGATACAATAAACGGAGATGTTTTAACAAGCTTTTGGTGCAGTTGACTAAATCAAAGAACATTGCGCAGAGGTGGTGCATATCGTTGCTTGTTTTTTATCAGGTTATTGGAAGTAAGAGAGAGACTTCGATCTGCACTCTATTTCAGTTCTGATTATGTACAGATTTTTTTTTCATAACATTGTATTGCTGAGTCTCTATTATATGTGTGGTCATTTTTCTATGGAGCCTCTTCATATATATTGTAAGAGAGCTTTGCTGCTTCATTGTACCCAAAGTACCGGGTAGGAGTGGATGGGATATGGAAACCCTCTCACATCAATGAGGGAAAGCTTACACATTGATAGGAGTGGGTGGAATCAGGAAACCCTCTCACATCTGGTACTTCAGGAATGATGGAAGCAGGGGAGCACTCTTTTAGCATTCAATGGGTTAAAAGTAATCCAAACTGGATATTTTCTGTTTTCAAGGGGAGCTTTTTTTGCCAGAAAATGAAATGGCCCCTGGGGTTGGTTAAGTCTCCCCAGATGACCAAAGCTGCAGTGATGGAGATCAGGGTACATATGGATTATGGGGGAACCACATTTGTCCTAGAATCCATGTATCTAGTAGGGGAGTCACTGCAGCTTTGGTCATCTGGGGAGACTTAACCAACCCCAGGGGCTATTTCATTGTCTGGCAAAAAAGCTCCCCTTGAAAACAGAAAATATCAAGTTTGGCATACTTTTAACCCATTGAATGCTAAAGATCTCTCCAACTTGTTGTGAAGCAAGGAATTAGAGAAGTTTTTATCATCCAAACAATTAATTTAATTTTCTGAAATATAGTGGAATCTCCACCAGTCCCAGGTGCATCTTTGACAAGCATATGGAATCAGTCACCAGTTCCTTGCACGTTGACTCCAGGAATGGATGTCAAATTCTGCATGTCCCAGAAGTTACTATGTTGGGGTCATTGTTCATGGAACCAGTGATCAGTTCAATGTGGATTAACAGGAGAGTTGCTGGGGACTGGTGGAGATCCCACTATACTGTAAAAAAGGAATGGACCTTTTGGATGTTAAAGATGTCTGCAAAGTAATGCATTGGAGATTTAAGCATCCAAGGACTTAGAACATAAAAAATAAAAAATGTTTTTGCTTACTTTTAACAACTAACTCATCACAAGGAGAGCTTTCCCCAAAAGAAACACACAAAGGACTAATTTTTAAAAGTAGGCAGCCCAATGTAATGGTATTTTTTTCTAAATACTCCAATTAAATTGGCATTATTATGCGAGGAAGCACAGAACCTGTTACTACAAGCACATAGAATATGAGATTGAAACCGCAGGGAGTACCTGACATATCAGATTCATCTGAGGAGGAACTGTTGGTGGATTCAGACATTGAGGAATGTTCTGCTGTGGGCTCCTCTCAGTTTTTTTGTGACCCCTTTGAGGCTGATCCTGATCCCTTGGCTGAGGGCCTGATCAGAGCCGTCTTAACTACCCTAAACATTCCCTTAGTTCAGGAGGTTTCTTCGGATCCCCCTGATGTGTTTCAGGAGCCTAAGAGGCCCTATACTTGTTTTCCACCTAACCCCATTCTTGACCGCCTTCTGTCTGATGAGGGGAAATCTCCGGGTACAGTCCGACAACACCACAGCCGTGGCTTAAATAAACAAGCAGGGTGGAACAAGAAGTCTCGCCGCTTGGTTAGAGGTCAAGGCTATTTTGTCCTGGGCAGAAGAACATTTTCCTGTCTTATCCGCAGTGCTCATTCCCGGCGTAGACAACGTCATGGCAGACTTCCTCAGTCGACACACGGTGGAGAGTGGGAACTGCACCCAGAGGTGTGCAACCTCATTGTTCAGAAGTGGGGTCTTCCTTGCATTGATCTGATGGCGACAAGACACAACCGGAAGGTTCCGAGGTCCTGCTCTTGCTGGAGGGATCCTCTAGCTCTAGCGGTGGATGCCATGTCCATTCCTTGGTTATTTATTGGTGGAAACTGAGACTGGAGCGCTGTCCAGTCATTCTGATTGCTCCGTACTAGCCTCAGCAGGCTTGGTTTCCGGAGCTTCTGGATCTGTCAGTGGTGGAGCCATTCCAGCTCCCTTGCCATCCGGATCTTCTTCTGTAGGGTTACATGTGGAAGGATGTTCATCGTCTATCTTTGACAGCTTGGAAATTGAATCCTCCATACTGAAGAAGAAAGGTTTTTCTTCTGGTGTGGTGGCTACTATGCTTAGTGCCTGTAAACTTGTTTCTTCTAAGGCCTTCCATCGTGTCTGGCCGACCTTTCTCTCTTGGTTTGCTGATGGAGACCTTTTTCAGGATTTTGATCTGCCTACGGTCCTAGCTTTCTTGCAGGACCGTGTGGATAAAGGCCTCAGTTTGCGTTCCCGCAAGGTTCAAACTTCTTCTCTCTCTGTTTTCTTTCAGAGGCACATTGCTATTCTTCCTGATGTCAAGGTTTTCTTCCAGGGAGTTGCTCATACTCATCCTGTATTCAAGACTCCCGCTCCTCAGTGGGATCTTAACATGGTTTTTGGCATCCTTCAGCACCCTCCCTTTGAGTCCTTAGCTACTATTCCTCTACTCCTACTGACGTGGAAAATGACCTTTCTCCTGGCGATCGTGTCTGTTAGCCGTGTCACGGAGTTGCATGCTCTGTCTTGTAGACCACCCTTTTTGGTGTTTCACAAAGACAAGGCGGTGCTGCGCACTTCTCAGGAGTTTTTCCAGAAGGTGGTCTCTGATTTCCACATCAATCAGGAGATTGTGATGCTCTTTCTGCCCTGATCCTACCTCTGACAAGGAGAGGGATCTCCACTTGTTAGATGTGGTGTGTTGTCTCAAGTTTTATGTACATCCCACTGAGTGCATTAGACAATCTGACAAGCTGTTCATCATTCCTGAGGGCCCCAGGGCAGGGAGTCCTGCATCCAAAGTGACTATTGTGTCTTGGATCAAGTCCACTATTCGTAAGGCTTACGAGCTAAGGAAGAATCCTGTTCCCTTTCGAATCATGGCCCATTTTACTAGATCTATTGGGGCTTCTTGGGCTTACAAGAATCAGGCCTCAGCTATCAGTTGTGCAAGGTGGCCACTTGGTTGTCTGTGCACACCTTTTCGAAGCACTACTTGGTTGATGTGCTGGCATCGGCTGACGCCAGCTTTGGGAGGAAGATCCTGGAGGCAGTCTTGCCTGTCCAGGATCTTCTTCGGTTCATGGTGCTTCCTTCACATTTGAGCCCTGTTGGCTGTAGTTCAGTGTGCTGTGTGATAGTTCCTGGGGTGTTGTTACCCCTGTTCAGTGTCCATTGACACTTCATTTGTTTTTGTTGGGCTACCTCTGATCTGATGGTTCATATATATGCTCTGGTGACTTTGGGGGCCTTGCACCTGGTCCTTGCCTTACTTCCCACCTCTGGGAAACTCAATGGTTGGACATCCCAAAGTTACCAGTAACCTATATTGGACGACAGAGAAAAGAGGATTTTAGTCTTACCTGTTTTATCCTTTTCTCTTAGTCCATATAGGTTACTGGTCTCCCACCCTGTCAAGGGACCATGCTTGGTTCTCCTGTGGCAGACCGTGGGGGTCCTTCGGGGTCATGCTCACAGGAATCTTCTTTCCCTTCTGCTATCTAGTCAATAGTTAGTTTCCCATATCTTACTGGAGCTGATTTGGCTAGCTGCAGCCAAGGAGGGAAGGTAGGTTCCACCCGCTGCATTCACTTCTTGCGTACTTAAAGGGGCGAGTCGCCTACCCAAGTTACCAGTAACCTGTATGGACTTACAGAAAAGGATTTAACAGGTAAGACTAAAATCCTCTTTTCTGAAGTATAGTGGAATCTCCCCCAGTCCCAGGTGCATCTTTGGCAAGCACATGGAACCAGTCACCAGTTCCTCACACGCTGACTTCAGAAATGGATGTCAAATTCTGGATGTCACAGAAGTTACTATGCTGGGGTCATTGTTCATGGAACCAGTGACCATTTCAAAGTGGCTTAACAGAAGAATCACTGGGGACTGGTGCAGATCCTACTATAATGTAAAAAAGGAATGGACTTTTTGAATGTTGTCTGCAAAGCAATGCATTGGAGATTTAAGCATCCAACTGACAGTCCAGTCCAGTCACTGGCCCCAGCACACATGGTAAGAGTGCTGGGGACATAAAACTTTTCTTGTATGTATATGAGATATGGGTAATTAAGGCTTACTTCCTTATCACATATAAGGACCATTAGCAGGGTAAACTGGAAAGGGAGCATACATGTTTACTTAGCCCTTTGAGTGCCAGAGCAGTGCGCAACGCATTGCTTTGCAATGTGTTGTGTACCCCTCTGGCACTCAAAGGGTTAAAAAAAAAAAAAAAATAACACATTTCTAAAAATAAACTTTACTGCTTTTTAAAGCAGAACTACCATGTTGGTTAAAGTCACCTTGCAATACTTAGGCAGATGGCAACTAGCTTAATAATAGTTATTTTACCTCTCAAAAGTACCCCCTTGTTAAGTAATCATTAATCTTCTGAGACTGATGGCCAGTTTAGTGCAGTCTGCACTCCTGCTCTGTCAGTCCCTTCCGGTGCCGTTTGGGCCGGTGCAATGCTGCTGAAAGGAGACCGGGAGCGCAGACAAAATGTCTGCATTGATTCCTGGCTTCCGGAAGCTTAAGCATTACTTTACAAGAGACTACTTTTGAGAGGTAAAATAACTATTATTAAGCTAGTTACCACCTGCCAGCGTGACTTTAGCTAACGTGGTAGTTCCGCTTTAAATTATTTCAATTACCTATTGAAAATGAACTAGTTTATCTTTTATATTCATAAATAAATATCTCCAATTCAACCTTTTTTTAATCATTAAGAGGTGATCAACAGACATTTAACCCCATGGTACTCTGTCCCTAATCCTTGAACTGTTGGAACTTACTATTAAACTTTTCTTAACAGTATTAGAATGTAGAAATAGAATTTATAATCACTATTTATCCAATTTAAATGCCTGCTTCTATCTTTAAGCTATAGTATTTTACTTCAAAACAGCATATTTATTTAATCTAAATTTAAAGGGGAACTACCACCCGACACAATGTTTCTCTTCATTAAGTCCCCATATGGCGACTAGCTGCTTAGTAGCGCTAGCCACCAGAATAATTACCTTATTTAATAGATTTCTGCTGTCTTTCATGGGTGACAGGCAGGACATAGCATGTACATCTTGCCATGGTGACGTCCCTGCCCCTGTGCTGTCAGTCCCAGCCAGGTCTAGTAGGCGTTGCTAGGAGCCATTTGGCTCTGGCTGGGACTGACAGCGCAGGCGAGCGGACGTCACAATGGCAAGATGTCCGCTCTCCGTCCTGCCTGTCGTCCAGGGAAGAGAGCAGAAATCTATTAAATAAGGTAATTATTCTGGCGACTAGCGCTACTAAGCAGCTAGTCGCCAGATGGGGACTTAGTGAAGCTAAAGATTGTGTCGGGTGGTAGTTCCGCTTTAAAGAAAAAAAATCTGTCTGTTTGTTTTTTTTTGTGTTTTTTTTCTTCAACATATATTGATTTATATATAAACATTTTCTCTTGCTCAGTCTTAGTATCAAAAGTTCTAGCTCGACTGTATCCTGAGGACGTTTCATATACACCCAAGCTGCAACTACCGAATCTTCCACCAGAAAATAAGGAGCCATCTACAAGACATGAAGATGTGGAGGATCTACAGTTACCTACACAGTGTATAACAGGTAATGGTACAATAATAAACAAGTTAGTGTATGGTACTGCAGAGTAGTGCATACTTAACGAAGCAGTAATGTTTTATTCCAAAAACACGTATATATTTAATATACAATTCCAAAAAATCAGCTCTCACAAGATTTGTCAAAACTTCTTGTAGTCACATTTTTTTAGGTCAGAGTTTCAATCCCCTCCTGAGATCTCTCCCAAAACAACAAATGGTGCATTCAACTCTGTTTAAATAGCCAGTGGCTAGTAAAAGACATTTCTGCCCAAAAGTTACAAAAAAATGCAAATATACAGTATTGATACCTCATATATGCAAACAATATGAAATAAAATCTGTAACACCAAGTGATAACCATACCTGCGAACGTTTTCTTCTGACCTCCCCGGAGGAGGAGGTCTGTGTTGCTGTTGAGGGAGACAAATGAAGCAATTTGCATCAAAAAGGGACGGGCTTAATTGTGACTGGGGAGGCGGAGCTTCATAAACATGTCAAAGTACAGGCAAATAGACTGGGGAAGGAGGAGAAGTGGGAGGGGAGTGAGTGGAACAGATAGGGAAGGAGCACAAATGGGCAGAGTTTCTTAAACTACCCACACTCCGGAGAATCAGACTCTGCCCCAGAGATCTGGTAATACAGAGTCAAAACCAGGGTCTCCATGGCAAACCCAGAGAGTTCCCAGCTATGGTGATAACTAAGGCAGTAGAATGGACAACCCCCACTAATATGTAAATGTATGGAGATAAATGTTGTGTGATACAACATTGCTTAAAAAGTGCTTTCTCTGTCATCCAATATGACATACAGGTACCATGGGGAGGTGACAGCTGTTCCCTGTAGGCTGGAACAATTCTAAAAGAAGTTGTGGGTGGATCCTCCCCTTTCTCCTTATCAGGCTATCCCACTAGCCTCGCCCCAGATAGACTTGTTCCAGTAACCTGGATAGAGGCTGAGAACTTTTCTGCTTAGTTTTTAGAACATTTTATTATTTTCTTTTAGATCTGGGGTGTCAGAATTCCCTCATTAGGGGGATTACCATTCCTGGCTTCCCCTGGAGGATTGTCCAGCTCTCTGTCATGGGAGACTTGTAAATAATCACTCAGACAGGTACATAAAATCAGTTCTACTTTATTAAGAATAATCACAGCAAAGTAAATATAGACACGTTCCCAACCTTCCCTGGGTCTGGCGTGGGGACAGTGTGCAGTCCACTACCAGGAGCTGACACTGAACCTAGCCAGACTGATGAATGAGCTTGGAGTGAACCAGTAGAGAGAGCAGAACCACAGAGGTAGCAATAGTGGTAAGCGTGCTGTAAGTGGAGCGGAAGCTGGAGGCCCACAAGCTAGAATGCAAAGGAAAATCGCAATACCCTAGAATGCTAGGGTCACAGAAACTAGTACGCATCCTAGAACGCTTGGGGCACAACAATCTTTCCGGCAGGACTAGGCTCTGCTGCACCATGGACAGGACTTAACCGACCAAGGACTGAGACTGATAGCCTGTAAGGAGGGTTGCCAGGCCTCAGGGAGCGAGGGAGAGACAAACCATCCAATGGTCAAACGATTCGGGTATTCAGTCAAGCCAAAGTACTTAGCACAGTGCGGGAAGTCAGCCAGGCCAAAGGTCATAGACGGAACAGGTAGTCAGATCAAGCCAAAGTCGGCACTGAGCAGTCAGTCAGCAGGCAAAAAATTCAGGCACAAATTGGTAGTCAGATGGAGCCAGGGTGATACATGAAACAGATTCAGCAGCAGGCACGGATCACAACGGAAGACTCAGAAGGTGCTCAGTTACACCATGAAAGGGCACTGAGACAGTGATAGAATGCAGCATATAAGGCCTCTCTAGGAGGCGGAATCCACATAGGTCAATTAAGTTGGAAACTATAAAATAGCGAGCGCTCAGAATGATGCACGAATGACCAGGAAGTAGCCATCCGCCATGCTGCCGCCAGGTAGTCACAAGAAAGCGACTAGGCCAGTAAGATCGCCAGAATCACGGGCACCGTGATACTGTCAGGTGCTGTTGTGGACCCTTGCAGCCCTGTGGAAAGAATCATGCAACCATTTGACTTATGGAGTTGAAAGAGGGCTCATTCTTTTTGTCTCCTCTTGACCTATCATCTAGTTCACATCCACAGTGTCTTGGGGGCCCAACGACTGTGGGTTTAAGCATTGCTAGGTAACTGAAAAGAGACAAATCTACAAAGCCCAGAATACCCATTTTGCGGGCTTTCTCTTGATTGGCTTTGATTTTGGATGCCATTTTCTTTCTCTCTTTGCTGGAGTATCCTAGCAGAGGCTTGTCTCTGACCTTCTCTCCTACTCAGGTTAACCATTCGCCTGCCAGGTAAGTGTTTTATTTGGGCTTTCTAAGGGGATCTTTTAATCTGGCTTAACAAAAAATGATACCCACGCACTCACACCAGACAAAACCAGACCTTATACAGTATTAATCGCAATCTGCCAACAGAGTGCTACAGGGGAACGACTGCTGAAACGGAAAGAGTGGCCCGGGGCCAAAAGAAAACCCTGCAGAACCAGCACACCTGTACATGGCTAAAGAACTGCAATAATGAGGTCAAGTAACGACTGGAATTAAAACCTAACTTTTATTAAAATTATCACTTAAAAGAAAGAGAAAAAACATGTGTGTCTATTACACACACCCTAGTTAGGACAATCACAAGGCAAGATGTGGTGGAATATTACTGGGGTATTCTCCGGCTAGCCACTAACATTTAATTGTAATTTAAACTATATGTGAAGAAACATTAAAAGCTACAAATAATGTTCTTTTATCAAAGGTGCTAGATAGGATGTTAACCCTTAATAGTCCAGTAATAAAATCAAGGATTGGAGTTACGTGTGTTACTATAATGTTGTCCAATGACTTTGGATATTGTTATAGATATGAAGTCATATTGTAGTACTCAGAATGGTAACACATTGAATTGTCAGGGCAGTTACCGATTCACCACTTGGAAAATGCACCCGGGGTTAATAATACAAATAAGAAAGAGTCCCTCATACACCAAACAAATATACAGTGTGCTGTACTGCTGGGGTTTTATCCTGCTTGTCCTTTAAATAAATGTATGTGTTCGTTGTATCACTAACACAATGCCTAGTTTATCATTCTCATTAGTGTGGTATGCATAAATGAAATGTTAACCTCGTGATTACTGAGATGATAAATAAACTAACGATCTTAACACTTTTTGGAGAAACATAATTCAGATCCAAAATGTCTCAAGGCTTGGGGCATCCAGAAGGTCTCCCTAGGATTAAGAGGAGGAAACAGAGCGTGCCCTATTACGTCAAGAAAACAGACGGATCTTTCTTTTGGATACTGTGTCACCTAAGAGCCTTAATGAGGAATTGTCCTTACATGCTCATTTATGAACATCTATAGAACCACTGTTCTGGGACATCAATTTGTTCTCTAATTCTTATCATCTGATAAGAAATAATAACAATATCAAAATAGAAATAGAAATTTCCCTAATACTTTCAGCCAATTTAGATGTCTGTTTTGAGTGCAATTCTGTGTGTAAAATTTGCCCATATATGACATTTTTATACATTTTTCATAGGGCATTAATACTATATAACATTATTCATACTTATAATTTATTTATTGGATGTAGAAAGTATTGGGTCCTTGATTCTCCGTGATTAAATCGATTTAATTCCATGCCTATTTCTCTTTGGTATTCTTCTACCTACAGGATTAGTCTGGAGAGCTGTCACTCAAAATGATTAGACTATTCACTGTTATTCGTAGATGTCTTTTGTGATTGGCCGTTTTGGCTTTGAATCTCCCGGTTTTGGAGTTTAAAAAGAGGCTCGATGAGACCTGCAGCGTAACATACCATGCTTTGAAAAAGTGATAACACGAAACGCGCGTCGCTTCTTTTGTTTTAAAATTATGGAATCTGAGATTTTAGGTTAATCCTAATTTAGTGACAGTTAGAGGCTAGCCGGATTGTGCCCCGGTATTAGATAGTTTGGTTATTAGTTTCTGATTTGGCGATAGCTTAGACAGTGATCAAACTCTGTATTTAGCACTTTGGTAGCTGAGAGTTTCTATTTACTTTAGCCATGCGATATGTAGAGGCAAGCCGGATTGTGCCCTGGTATTTAAGAATCAGAGGCAAGCCGGATTGTGCCCCGGTAATAGCCTAGTATTTGTTTTCGCTTTAGCGGTACTTTCGGCAGTGACCTTATAGTTGGAGGCAAACCGGAGTGTGCTCCGGCATTAAAGAAATCATTGTGATACATATATTTGAACCTTTAGTAGAACTTTGTGGAAAAATTTAAGATCTTACGAGAAATTCAAAATTTTCCCTACCTAATACCCATATTGGCAATTAAGGGGTTAACATTTTATCAACCCTTATCATCTGATTGCAACTGGCAAAGTGGATATTGCCTTTGTGACTTTAAGTGGAGCTCTTGCTATATATTTAAGCTGCAACAGGAGTTTTAAGATCTTTAGTTTATTTAAATACCACCTCAGCAATCACGGGATTAACATTTCATTTATACATGCCACACTAATGAGAATGATAAACCATGCATTGTGTTAGTGATACAACGAACACATACATTTATTTAAACGGCAAGCCGGATAAAACCCCGGCAGTACAGCACACTGTATACTTGTTTGGTGTATGAGGGACTCTTTCTTATTTGTATTATTAACCCCGGGTGCATTTTACTATCCAAGTGGTGAATCGGTAATTGCCCTGACAATTCAATGTGTTACTACAATATGACTTCATATGTATATCAATATCCAAAGTCATTGGACAACATTATAGTGCACACGTAACTCCAATCCTTGATTTTATTACTGGACTACTGAGGGTTAACACCCTATCTAGCACTTCTGATAAAATAACATTATTTGTAGCTTCTAATATTTCTTTACATATAGTTTAAATTACAATTAAATGTTAGTGGCAAGCCGGAGAAGACTCTGGTAATATTCCACCACATTTTGCCTTGTGATTGTCCTAACTAGGGTGTGTGTAATAGACAAACATTTTTTCTTTCTTTCTTTTTTCTTTTAAGTGATAATTTTAATAAAAGTTAGGTTTTAATTCCAGTCGTTACTTGATCTCATTATTGCAGTTCTTTAGCCGTGTACAGGTGTGCTGGTTCTGCAGGGTTTTCTTTTGGCCCCCGGGCCACTCTTTCCTTTTCAGCGATCTTTTAATCTGGGACACAGTACTTGGGTTTATCATACTGTATTGACCCTTATCCTATTAGGTTGTTGGATACAAAGGGAAATGGAGCTAGACCTAAGACTAAGGACTCAAGGGCATCTCTGACCCCGCTTGCTTAATGTTCCTCATGCCAAACGGGCTCCCTACAGAATACTCAGGACATTTATGCCCCTTATGCGCTGTGGCCTCTACTACTCCACCTGGGCCCTCCAGCCTTGAACAAGAGCCACTCTGGGTCAAGGACTTAAAGTCCTCTATGGCACAGTTTCCTCTTTCCCTCCAGGGGGTCCTCCATTCTTAGAAACCCCCCATTTATTTCAGGTTTATGGCCCCTAAAGCTCCTGGCATTCCTGATCTCACTGAAACCCCTGAAGAGGATTCCTTTGAGGATGGTACAGAGGACGGGGGAGTGTGAGGAAGGGGCTTCTTCATTTGCATATGGTGACCCCTTTGAGGGTGACCCTGTGCCCACTGCTGAGGGTCTCATTAAGGCGTTTTTAACTACCTAACAGGTCACTACTACCACTGCTTAGGGACAAACTTCTTCTGACGTCTTCCAACAACATAAAAAATCCCTCACGGTCTTTCTTCCCAATCCCACTCTGGACCAGGTTATCTTGGATGAGTGGAAAACGGCTGACGGGCACCTTTCTCTTTCCAAGAGGTTTTCCAAGCTGTACCACTTCTCTGAGGGAGCTTTGATTCAGTGGGCTGCACCTCCTCAGGTTGATCCCCCTATTTCTAGGCTTTCTAAGTCTACTGCTCTACCTTTGACGTATGCCAGGGCATTTAAGGATATGACTGATAGGAAGCTGGAGGCTATCCTGAAGTCTAACTTTCCTTATGTAGGTGCTGCCTTGAGGCTTACTTTGACTACTGTTTGTGTCACTAGAGCTCTCACCATCTGGGGCGAACAACTTACTGAAGCTAACAGTAAAGGTGCCCCTAAGGAGGGCCATTTAGCCCTCTTGGACAACATGTCTGATGCTGTTTTTGATGCTGTCAAGTTTGCAACTAAGGCTTCTGCCTTCTCTGTTTCTATTCTCCCCTCTCCTCCGATTCAGCGATCTGTTGTGCTGTGGCTTCCGGGATCAACTAGTGCCTCTCTGCGCAGGCGCCGAAGATGTCACCATGCACATATAAGCAGCGCTCAAACACAGTGACAGGGCTCAGTTATTGTTTCCTGGAGCTCCTGTGTGTTACGTGCTATTCATTGATTATCTGGATTTTAACCACCAGCTTGTCCCTGACTACTCTACAGCTCTCAGCTTGCCCTGACCTCCATCTTGAACCTGACTACTCTACAGCTCTCAGCCTGCCCTGACCTCCATCTTGAACCTGACTACTCTACAGCTCTCAGCCTGCCCTGACCTCCAGCTTGAACTGGACTACCCTACAGCTCTCAGCCTGACCTGACCTCCAGCTTTGTACTTGAGCATTCTTCTGTTCCAGTTTAGCCTGTGCTACGTACTTCAGCTACCCTTCTCTTCAGGATCTTCTTCATCGTGTCCTGTTCAGCCTGTCCTGTATTCTCTGGTACCATTTTTGTTCTATACATGTATAAGCGAATTATTTTACTTTGTTGTACTGTGTGTGTGTGTGTATATATATATATAATATATCTATCTTAGGTCTTCTCTGGGTATATATATATATATATATATATATATATATATATATATATATATATATATATATATATATATATATATATATATATATAATTTTACTTCTATAAATGTATTTGGGTTTCTCCCTGGTTGTTAGCCTAGCGGGTTTCCTGGGTCCTTGTAGATAGGTTCCCCATAGCTTAGATCTCCTTAGTCTAGGTGCCAACACCGTGGGAGGGATCCTCTGGCCTTCGACATGGATGCTCTGACGATCCCCTAGTGTTTTTATCTGGTCTACATCTTCCCTCCGCTTCCTCTCATTCCCAGGGTGCTGGGTTCTACGGTCATCTTGATCGCCCCTTACTGGCCCAGGAAGCCCTGTTTCACAGAATTGGTGTCTCTCTCCATTCGGGATCCAGTTCCATTGCCACGCAGACCGGATCACCTCCTTCAGGGTTCTCTGTGGAAGGAGGATGTAGAGCGCATGGCTTTGACAACATGGCTGTTGAAGCCTCCATTCTTAGAAGGAAAAGTTTCTCCTCTGAGGTGGTTTCCACTATGATCCAGTCCAGATGTCAAGGTTTTCTTTCAGGGTGATGCTCATGCCTTCCCTGCGTATAAGGGGACCTTAATCTGGTTTTGGGGTCTTGCAGTGACCTCCCTTTGAGTCCTTGGCTACCAAACCTCTACGCCTCCTGACATGGAAGATGGCCTTTCTTCTGGCTGTGGTCTCTGTCAGCAGAGTTGCTGAATTGCAGGCCTTGTCTTGCAAACCGCCTTTCTTGGTGTTTCACAAGGATAAGGCTGTTCTTTGTACTTCCCAGGAATTCCTTCCTAAGGTAGTCTCTGAGTTCCACATCAATCGGGATATTGTTGTGCCTTTCTTTTGTCCTGACACCAAATCTGTCAAGGAGAGGGATCTCCACTTCTTGGATGTGGTATGTTGTGGTATGTGCAACGTACTTTCCATAAGACTGATGTCTTATTTGTCATCCCTGGGGGTGCCAGGGCAGGTATGGCTGCGTCTAAGGTAACTATTGCATCTTGGATTAAGTCTACCATTCACAAGGCTTACAAGCTCAGAAAGAAACCTGTTTCTTTCTGCATTACAGAACACTCCACCAGGTCTGTCGGGGCTTCCTGGGTCTACAAGAATCATGCCGTTGAACAGCTGTGCAAGGCAGCCACTTGGTCTTCTGTGCACACCTTTGCCAAACACTATGGTTTTGATGTTCTGGCTTTGGCAGGAAGGTCCTGGAGGCAGTTCTACCCGTTTAGGATCTCTTCTTTCCTGTGCTTTACCATTCTTTAACTGTTTGAGTCCGGTTGGCTTTTGTTCTTGTGTACTGGGATATTGTTAATCACTGTACGCTGACACATAATTTAGTTTGGGCTTTTCTTTGTCCTGGGTAGTCCGTGGGAACTCAGGTATCATGGAGACCGGCGTTCGGTCCTTTCCTTTTTCCTCCCACCCTGGGAGCTTAATGTTAGCACATCCCCATTGTACCTGTGAGTTATATTGGATGACAGAGAAAAGAAGATTTTAGTCTTACCTGTTAAATCCTTTCTCTTAGTCCATATGACATACAGGTCTCCCACTAAGTGCTGGCCATGAGAATCCTCTTGGGTCTGTTGCTCACAGGAGGTTTCTCTTTCTTCTTTCTTGTCTCAAGTCTATCTGGGGCGAGGCTAGTGAGATAGCCTGATATAGAGGAAGGGGAGGATCCACCCACAACTTCTAGAATTGTTCCAGCCTACAGGAAGAAGTTGTCGCCTTCCCATGGTACCTCTATGTCATATGGACTAAGAGAAAAGGATTTAACATGTAAAAATAAAATCCTCTTATAAGGTGATCTATAAATCAACTATAAAGTAACTAAAGAATAACACAAGACAACCTGGACCACAACCCATTTATTTTCCATGATCATAAATGGGTGAACTCGTTGCACAATATTTCTCAATATCCCCCACATGGCAAAGCAGTCCAATCCAGCTTGCAGTTTGAGTTCCCACATATATTAATGTGATTGAGTAAATGGCTAATAAGCCAATAAGATTATATATGTTAGTTCCAGAAGGGAAATCCACTGTTTATTGAGCATCACAGAGCATGAATAATCAGCCCGTTGTGTTGGTGTCATCCAAGGTGTATCATATGGGCCTTGTTCTTTCTACAAGTGGTGTGAAGACCAGGGGTCACGACCAAGTCCCTTTTTGTCTTCTAGTTATTTTAGCCTTTCTTCAGGATGATCTTCAGAAAGGGCTTAGTCTTGGCTCTATTAAGATCCAGATTTCTATTCTTTCTTTACTTTTTTTGAGAGCTGTATTATTACCATATAATATCATTTAGTCTTTTGAGATCCCACTCCTCTGTGGGACTTTAACAGAGTCCATGAAGTGTTTCAGAAGCATTCTTCTTCCGTTTCCCTTCTATTCTTGACTCTGAAGACAGCTTTCCTGCTGCATGGTTGAGCTTCTCCTCCAGGAGGGCAGGGCTTATCACAAAAGACAGGGTCTTTGAGGTGGAGACTCCTTTCTCTTCCTCCAGCTGAATCCCAAGGCATCAACTTCCGGCTTAATTTGTCAAGCTGGTAGGAAGTGCAGTAGCCATTCATTTAGTTGTTGTAGGTTTTTTTTAAGCTATGGGGCTGTATAGCCTCCCTCTGGCAGGCTCTCGTCATTGGCTTCCTTGGAGTTGGACTGTCCAGTTCTCCGGTTTCTTGTGGAGCTTTTGCTCTGTGGAGGTTGACTTTATGAGAGGTCTGTTCCTCATGGCTGTCTTTTAGAGATTCTGCCCTTTTGCTAAGATGGTAGCCTGATTGAGAGTAACCCTTTGAGTGCCTTGGTCCACTGTATGTTTCGTGCTGAGTGGTTTCACACACTATGGCTTTCCTTCTCTGCATTGGGTCTGGGGTAGAGATGGTTGTAGTACATTTTGATTGATTAACCATTTCCTTACTGTTCTACAATGTATGTTCATTTTGGGAATAATACTAGCTTTGGATGGCTTATTTCCACTCCCTTGTTATTTTACTTCTTTACTCCTTTGACTTCAATGGGAGAAACTTCGTTGGGACATGTATCTGCAACAGAGGGCTCTTTTTTATTATCTCTTCATGCTGTAGCGCATGATCTACTTTGAGAGTGTCCACGGAGCATGCTGCAGCCCACAGCTGGAGATCTGCACATTGCTAGGCAACAAGCAATGGAGAAGACTACAGTACTCATAATACCCCAGTTCTTAGGCTTTTTCTGATTAACACACTTACTGGTGGACATCTTGATTCTGCCTTGCTTATTCTATGCAGAGACTGACTCTCCTACTCTCTCCTCCAGTTTAATACTTTGCATACTAGATAAGTACTTTTTTTAGGTCTTTCTGGGGGCTATCTTAAAACTAGGGATATTTTAACTTGTTTCTCACTAGTTTAGACACTTTCTCCTGCACGCCTGACTTTGAGGGGCATATGGGGAGACTTAAAGCTATGGATTCAGGGGCTTCCCTTGCTCCCCTTACCCACTGTTCTTCATGTCATACTAGGCTTCATAGAGAATATTCTGGGTCTCTATTTCCATGGCCCCTACCACTCCACTAGGGACCCCCACCACTGACCAAGAGCCAGCTTGGGGTTAAAATGCTGCTATACTGTCACAGTACCTTGTTTCCAGCGCTGCCGCTTCAGCAATGCTCTGCATCTTTCCACGCGTCATCTGCAGGCAAGAGGCTTCAAGCACGCTGCAGGCCTCTGTGTTATGTGTGTTTGTTTCCTGTAGTCTCCTCCGGACCCATGTATCTATGAGGATGACAAAAGATATAATCTCATCCAGACTATTAGGTAGGTCACAAGCAGCAATCTCATCCTTCATGTAATTGCAAAGCCCTTGGTAGAATGCAGCTATCAGGGCCTCATTGTTCCACCCTACTTCGGCTGCTAGGTTTCGAAACTTGGAAACCTTTACCCACTTTGAAATAGGTTGAACCTGTGTATAAGGTTCATACTCAGAGTATTCTCTGAGAAGGAATTTGACAAAGGTATGGATTCTTCCTTCCATCTTCTTTGGAGATTCCTATGAGACTGACCACATCTCCTCTGTGGATGGGATCATCAAGGCGGATTAGGAGACCTTTCAGGTCTCTGAGTCTGCAGATGGGGGGTCTACCCAGTTCAGAAGTGCAAAAAAGAGTCTCCTGCCTTTCCTCCTAACACCCTTTATCAGATTCGTATTGACGAATGGGAAAACTCCAGATAAGCCTTTCCCTTTAAAAAACTCTTTTCTAAGCTATACCCTTTTACAACTTCAGGCACTAGCGCAGTGGGATTCTCACCTTGCTGTTCACCCCCCTATCTCTCAATTGGAAATGAACACTGCCCTTCCCCTTGCGGATGCCGTGGGTCTTTGTCACGGATTTGAAGACTCTCAGACTTAAGGTTTGGTAAAAACTTAACTTTATTAAAAGTTAAAGGCAGTCCCTATAGGGTAAACATACATAACAATACAACAGTAATAGAACATATAATAGGCTCTACCGGCCTTGCCTATACCGGGTAAGGCAACCGTGAGATGACATATACCGGTTCTACCGACCTTACCAATACCGGGCAAGGCAGCCCCCACGGAATGCTGAATGTAGGCTTTACCGGCCCTGCCAATACCAGGTAAGGCAACCTTAAAGATGGTGAATTACAAGGTTCTACCGGCCTTACCAATACCAGGCAGGGTAGCCTGAGCAAGTAGACCAGCTGTCAGGACTAAGACAGCATAGAGCATAAGTATAGAGGTCTTACTCAGCAGGAGTCTATTGCCAGGGATACTCAGACAACTGCAAGGAAGTGGACAGCGACTGACCACAGTACTGGATGTTCAGGAGCAAACCAACGTCCGCACGTTGGGACTAATGGTAATAGCGCCACCAGGTTTAATGGAGCAAACCAGCGACCGCACGCTGGAACCAACAAAGTATGATCAGCAGCGAGAAGGACAATGTCGCCAGAGCGACGGCTGGAGCAGGAGATTCAGGAACTCAGTAAGATTAACCCGCGAGGTGCTGGAACACAGGAACACTGGAACTCAGTAAGATTAAGCCGCGAGGTGCTGGAACACAGGAACACTAGCATACAGGAACACTGGAACACAGGATCAGCAAGTACAGCAGGAACAGGCCCAGAAGCCTGACAAGCAGGTCAGGCAGAGTGAAGTCAGAAACACCACGAAAGGGCAACCTGGAAGTGCTCAGCCTGGGTTTAAAAAGGCTGTGTGAGGAGGGCTAATCACAGACAGCCAATCATGATACTCAGCAAGTGACTGACACTGAACAGCACCAATCACGGGCACCGTGATAGTACCCCCCTTTCAAAGACCCCCTCTCCCAGAGTAGGGTCTAGGCTTCTGAGGGTATTTGGAATTAAATATTCGTAGTAACTTGGGTGCATGAAGGTCCTTACTGTCTACCCAGGAACGATCCTCAGGACCATAACCTTTCCAATGCACCAGATACTGTACCCCTCCTATACCTCTGCAGGAATCAATAATGTTTTGTACTTCATACTCCTCCTGCCCCTCGACTTCAACAGGACCTGGCCTCACAGGTGTGGTAGTATAACGGTTACAAACCAGAGGTTTAAGGAGAGACACATGGAATACATTATGAATGCGCATAGAAGCAGGTAATTCCAAGGCATAGGAAACAGGGTTAATTTTGCGAATGATCTTGTACGGACCAATGAACCGAGGTGCCAGCTTATTAGATGGGACCTTGAGCTTTAGATTCTTGGAGGACAGCCATACTCTATCGCCGACTTGGAAGGAAACCGCTGGAAGCCTTCTGCGATTGGCATGACGCTGATGTCGCTGAAAAGACTGGCCCAATGCCCTCTGAACTTATGCCCATGTGGAACGGAGTTGCTCTATATGCTCATCCAGAGCTGGAATCTGCTGTGATTGAAAGGAATCCGGGAGCAGACAGGGTTGGAACCCATAATTGATCAAAAACGGAGAGCTCCCGGAGGAAGAATTAACTGCGCAGTTCCTGGCAAACTCTGCCCAAGGCAACAAGTCGGCCCAATTATCATGATGGTCAGTCACAAAACATCGCAGAAACTGTTCCAATCCTTGATTGGCCCTCTCAGTGGCCCTGTTAGTCTGGGGATGATATGCTGAGGAAAATGATAGCTGTATGCCCATCTGTTCGCAAAATGCCCTCCAGAATGTGGACACAAACTGGCTCCCCCTGTCAGACACCAGCACCTTGGGTACTCCATGTAACCGAAATACTTATCGAGCGAATACCATTGCCAGTTCCTTGGCCGAAGGAAGGCCACGGAGGTGTATGAAGTGTGCCATTTTAGAGAACCTGTCTACCACCATCAATATGAAGGAGTACCCTCTAGACCTGGGCAATTCTCCCATAAAGTCGATAGAGACGTGAGACCAAGGGCGTTCACCATTAGGCACCGGCTGAAGCAAGCCCACAGGGAGATGTCTAGGGGTTTTGGCACGGGCACAGGTGGCACAGGCATTCGTAAAATTGGCACAATCTGCTCTCATAGAAGGCCACCAAAATAGCTGAGAGAGAGACCAGAACAATTGATCCCTACCAATATGTCCCGCAGCCTTAGAGGAGTGGTAGGTCTCAAGTAATCGAGTACGGAATGGCTCAGGGACAAAACATTTGCCCACTGGAGTCTCATGAGGAGCAGAGGCTTGGGATGCCAAAATCTCCTCCCCTAGTGGTGAAGTAATACTAGTACGTATGGTAGCCAATATTCGATCGGGTTGAATGATGGGGGCTGGTACCTCTTCTCTGTCAACCTCTGCTTCAAATTGTCTAGACAGAGCATCAGCCCTAACATTCTTTGATCCCGGCAGGTATGATACAACGAAATTGAATCAGGATAGAAACAGTGCCCATCTGGCCTGGCGAGAAGACAATCTCTTGGCCTCAGAAAGATACGTCGGATTCTTGTGATCAGTTAGAATCAAAACGGGTTTTTTGTGCCTTCAAGTAAATGACGCCATTCTTTGAGAGCGAGGATAATGGCCAGTAATTCTCGATCACCAATCTCGTAATTACTTTGAGCACTAGTCAGTTTTTTTGAGAAGAATCCACAAGGTCTGAGTGTACCGCCTTTAACCTGTCGCTGAGAGAGCACCGCCCCGACCCCAATATCTGAGGCATCAACTTCCAAAGTAAAGGGGAGTATTGGATTAGGGTGGGACAACACAGGCGCTTCAGCAAAGGCTACCTTCAACTTCTCAAAGGCCTCTTCAGCAGCCACCGGCCAGAGGGATGGGTTAGCGCCCTTATGCGTTAGGTCAGACAGAGGTTTCACGATAGTGGAGAAGTTTTTAATAAACTTCCTGTAATAATTGGCGAAGCCCAGAAATCGTTGGATGGCTTTGAGGCTCTTGGGTTTAGGCCACTGTAAGACTGCCGTCAATTTCTCTTTATCCATGGCAATGCCGTCTTTGCCAATTATAAACCCCAGAAACGGTACACTGGTTTTGTGGAACTCGCATTTCTCCAGTTTACAGAATAATTAATTTTTTCGTAACCGCAGCAAGACTTCAGACACATCCTTGATGTGTTGTGACAGGTCTTTGGAGTGGATAAGTATGTCGTCAAGATAGACTACAACACCAGATTGTAACATATCTCTAAGAACGTCATTGATCAGTTCTTGAAATACTGCAGGAGCATTACATAGACCAAATGGCATGACTAGGTATTCATAATGCCCAGATCTCGTATTGAAGGCAGTTTTCCACTCATCACCGGCTCTGATACGTATCAAATTGTAGGTTGCCCTTAGGTCCAATTTGGTGAAAATCGAGGACCCCTTAAGTCTATCAAACAGCTCGGTGATGAGTGGTATTGGGTAGGCATTTTTTGCCATCAGCTGATTCAGCCCACGATAGTCTATGCAAGGTCGCAGTTCGCCACTTTTTTTCTTAACAAAAAAGAACCCGGCACCGGCCGGAGAAGTAGATTTCCTTATGATCCCTCTACTGAGGGCATCTGCTATGTATTCCTCCATAGCTTGGTTCTCCTCACAAGACAATGGATACGTGCGTCCCCTCGGTGGTACTGCTCCAGGACTCAGTTCTATGCGACAATCGTATGGTCTGTGCTGAGGTAGGGTGCCAGCCTCTCCCTTACTGAAAATGTCGCTAAACTGCTGGTAGGCATCAGGTAGTGAAGGGGAGGTGCACAAGACCTTAACAGGATGGGTAACGCACTTATCCATACAGAACTGAGACCAAGCAGCAATCTCACATTTCTGCCAATCAAATTGTGGGTTGTGCAACTGTAACCAAGGAAAGCCCAAAATCACGGCATGGTGAGGAGAATTAATCAATTTGAACTGCTGCTCTTCCTTGTGAAGAGCCCCAATAGTCATGGACAAGGGCATCGTTTCAAAAGTAACTTGGGCGGGTTCCAAAGGTCTGCCATCAATTGCTTCAATAGCAAGAGGGGTTTCTCTCTGAATCCGTTGTACCCCATGCAATTCAGCAAAGGTATTGTCCATAAAATACCCAGCTGCACCAGAATCAACCAAGGCCAAAACCTCAACCAAGCGTTGTGCCCATGACAATACCACCTGTATGGTGGGTTTAAGTGTGTCCAACAATGGGGACGATTGGACACCACCTAGGGCCTGTCCCCCAAGGTACCCTAGGTGTGTTCGTTTCCCGGACGTACCGGACAAGATCTTAACAGGTGACCATTTTTACCGCAATACAGACATAATCCTTGTGTTTTGCGATACCTTCTCTGCTCCTTAGTTAACCTAGTGAAACCCACCTGCATAGGTTCACATGGTTCCTGTATGGATTCGCTAGGTTTGGATGCAGAGGGAGGGTTGGGTGGGCAAAATATGCTACTGGACCCATTATCTTTTAACCGTACTCGTCGATCTCTGGCGGTTAATCTTTCACGTATTCTGGAGTCAATTAGAATCACGTATTCGATATAATTATCTAGGTCAGTAGGTAAATCTTTTGCTGCGATCTCATCTTTAATCTGGTTACTCAATCCTTGAGCAAAGGCTGCCAACAGGGCCTCGTTATTCCATCCTACCTCTGCTGCCAAGGTGCGGAATTCAATGGCATAATCGCCAACAGTGCGCCTGCCCTGTTGTATCTCCATGAGACGTTTAGCAGCAGAGGTAGTTCTACCAGGAGGCTCAAATACTCTTCGAAAGGATTGCACAAAATCACAGAAATTCTCTGTGCAGGGTTAAGCGTTTTCCCAAAGTGGGTTAGCCCAAGCCAATGCTCTGCCAGTCAGCAGGGATATCATGAACCCAACTTTGCTGCGATCACTAGGAAATGCGTGTGCCGTTAATTCCATAAATATTTCAAGTTGATTAATAAACCCTCTGCATAGTTGAGGGTCACCGTCATATCTCAGCGGCAAGGGTGCAGAAGCCGTTAATCCTTTGACTGCGGTCCCTGGGGACCTAGACTCATTCTCCGGTGTCTGAATTGGTGAGACCACCGGTCTAGAACCGGACTTATCAGCAAGTACCAAACTGCGTTCAAGAATAGTTTGGATAGCAACCGCTAGCTGATCCAAACGTTGCTCGAGCGTATCCATCCTCCAATGGATATTCTGTGCGTTACCGTCACTCTTACTGTCTGAGGTCATGGCCCTTTCGTACTGTCACGGATTTGAAGACTCTCAGACTTAAGGTTTGGTAAAAACTTAACTTTATTAAAAGTTAAAGGCAGTCCCCATAGGGTAAACATACATAACAATACAACAGTAATAGAACATATTATAGGCTCTACCAGCCTTGTCTATACCGGGTAAGGCAACCGTGAGATGACATATACCGGTTCTACCGACCTTACCAATACCGGGCAAGGCAGCCCCCACGGAATGCTGAATGTAGGCACTACTGGCCCTGCCAATACCGGGTAAGGCAACCTTAAAGATGGTGAATTACAAGGTTCTACCGGCCTTACCAATACCGGGCAGGGCAGCCCAAAGGAGTACTGGAGTAGGCTCTACCGGCCCTGCCAATACCTGGTGAGGCAACCTACAGGATGGTATCGTCAAGGTTCTACCGGCCTCACCAATACCGGGCAGGGTAGCCTGAGCAAGTAGACCAGCTGTCAGGACTAATACAGCATAGAGCATAAGTATAGAGGTCTTACTCAGCAGGAGTCTATTGCCAGGGATACTCCGACAACTGCAAGGAAGTGGACAGCGACTGACAACAGTACTGGATGTTCAGGAGCAAACCAACGTCCGCACGTTGGGACTAATGGTAATAGCGCCACCAGGTTTAATGGAGCAAACCAGCGACCACACGCTGGAACCAACAATGTATATCGCAACCAGGTTTAGTGGAGTAAACCAGCGTCTGCACGCTGGGACCAACAACGTATATCGCAACCAGGCTTAGTGGAGCAAACCAGCGTCCGCACGCTGGAGTCAATAATGTATCTCGCAACCAGTTTAGTGGAGTAAACCAGCGTCCGCACGCTGGGACCAACAATGTATATCGCAACCAGGTTTAGTGGAGTAAACCAGCGTCCGCACGCTGGGACCAAAAATGTATATCGCAACCAGGTTTAGTGGAGTAAACCAGCGTCCGCACGCTGGGACCAACAATGTATATCGCAACCAGGTTAGTGGAGTAAACCAGCGTCCGCATGCTGGAACCAACAAAGTATGATCAGCAGCGAGAAGGACAATGTCGCGACGGCTGGAGCAGGAGATTCAGGAACTCAGTAAGATTAACCCGCGAGGTGCTGGAACACAGGAACACTGGAACTCAGTAAGATTAACCCGCGAGGTGCTGTAACACAGGAACACTAGCATACAGGAACACTGGAACACAGGATCAGCAAGTACAGCAGGAACAGGCCCAGAAGCCTGACACGCAGGTCAGGCAGAGTGAAATCAGAAACGCCACGAAAGGGCAACCTGGAAGTGCTCAGCCTGGGTTTAAAAAGGCTGTGTGAGGAGGGCTAATCACAGACAGCCAATCATGATACTCAGCAAGTGACTGACACTGAACAGCACCAATCACGGGCACCGTGATAGTCTTATGATCAGGCTGATACGCGACTTTATTACCTACTCAGGACCAATTTTGTGCCCACGGGGTGGTGATGAGGACTGTTTTTGCCTCTTCTTGAGTCAAAGGGGCTATTGTTGTGTGGGGAGAACAGCTATCTGAAGCTTTGCATCCTGACATCCCTAGGGAGGACATGCTGATTCTTGTAAACAAAAATATGGAAACCAATTCTTATATTACTGAAGCTCTTTTGATGTGGCCAGATTTCCAGGAAATCATCAGCCTTTTCTGTTTGTGTACCACACCTCGTGGCTTTAGATTTTGTCTGCGGATCTTCTAAGAAGTATGTGGTGTCCTTGCCTTATCGTGGCAAGTCCCTGTTTGTGCCTGACCTGAAGCAGATCATTAGTGATATTAAAGATGGACAGAGCACCTTGTTGCCCCATATTTAAACCAAGCAGCCCTTTCTGTAAAGGAAGATGCATGGGTTTTGTTGTGTCCCCCACCACCACCACCAGTCTGAGGAGCAGAGGGCCCAAATCCCTCAAGTTTCCCAAAAGCTCCCAGCTGCAAAGTCCAGACAGATTGCTAAATATAAGTCTGACTAGCCAACCTCCGCATGACTCTTGGAATCCTGGGCAGCCATTGCTTCTAGGGAGCAGTCTCAGCATTTTTTGAGATGCCTGGGCATATTCCATGACGGACCATTGTTTTTTGCGAGTGGTATCAGAAGGGTACTACATAGATTTCAAATCCATTCCTCCATAATCCCTGAAAAGGTGTGTCTCTTCCATGAAGCAATCTCCACTTTTCTAGAAAAGCAGGTCGTGGTGTCTGTTCCAGTCCAAGAGCACTTTTCAGGTTTTTATTCCAACCTTTTTGTGGTTCCCAATAAGGACAGCTCCTGCCATCCTATTTTGGGCCTTAAATGTTACAATTGGTACGTGGTTGCTTAGTGCTTCAAGATGGAATCTTTGCATTCTGTCATCACAGCAATGTGCCTGGCGTAGTTGCTAGTCTACCTTGATCTTAAGGACGCGTATCTGCATGTCCCAAACACCAGCGCTTCTGAGTTTTTTACTTTTGCTTACAATCGCTACCAGTTCATGTCTGTGCCGTTTGGTTGGTGTCACGGTTTCACCAATAACGTTCAGGAGTCAGTATGGTATAGTTAAATGCAAAATTTATTAATAATAGAAAAGTAGAACACGCTATATACACAAGTGGCAAGCAGAGGGTTATAAGCCAGCAAGCACTGCTATCAGGAATAGTAGGCTGCCAAGCTTGACCACTCTAATGGAGACTAGGCCTCAGCCACTGGTAGTCTCTGCAGGAACCAGGAACAGGAACACTGGCTCTTGATCTGATGTAGCGAGAGTACTGACTCACGCCTGCAGTCAGTATAAGAAAATTGATAACTGACTCACACCTGCAGTCAGTATAAGGAAAGTGATATCTGACTCACACCTGCACTCAGTATCAGAGCTAGTCTACCAGAGCCCCAGGTCCGCACTAGATTGGGTGTCTGGTAGGTACAAGGAACAAATGTAAGAATAGTCAGACAGAGCCACAAGTCGGCACCAGAGGGGGTAGTCAAACAAGCCAAGTCATACACAGTTCAGGTAGTCAGACAGAGCCACAGGTCAGCACCAGGTTGGGTGGAAGACTAGCCAGGTTATACACAGAGCCCAAGGTAATAGAACTGCTATGGACAACAACGCAAGGGCAACTGAGTCAGGACTCAGGCTGCCCTTTAAATCCCTCTCAGGGAGTACGTAGGAGGAGCAGGCTCAGAGGAAGGAAATGGGTAGGAGGAGACTACAGGAAGCATGGCATAAAAGAGAGGCCTGCTTCACTCTGAAGCCTTGCGCCTGCAGATGACACGTGGAATGACGCCGAGCGTCACTGAAGAGGCGGCTCTGGAAACAAGGTAAGCTGTGACAGTTGGTTTTGCCACCCAGATTCTTCACCAAGATCATGGCAGCCCTGGTAATGTACATCCATTCCAAAGGTGTTTATCTGACACGGTATTTGGATGATCTACTGATCAAGTAACCTTCAGAAGAACTCTTAGTTCTCTATATACAAGAGTTTGCCCATATTTTCGTTCATCACGGTTAGATTCTCAACCTCAAGTCTTCTTCTTTTCCATCCCACGTGCTGGTGTTTCTGGGCATGAGATTTCGACATCCTCCAGTGGAAAGTGTTTCTCACAGAGGAGAAGATTCAGCTCCTCTTTCAGGATGTCTCACAGGCACTATCAGACACTACATGCTAGGCTTTGGTTGTCTGTTGTCTGCACTGGAGGCAGTCCCCTATGCCCGGTTCAACACAAGGTTACTTCTGAGGGACATTCTCTGGATGTGGTCCAGAAGACCGTAGCATCTCATCCATCAGATGACTCCTGTCACCACAGGCCAGAGAGTATCTTTGGTGGGGGCTTCCTATTCCACATCTGTCTCAGGGTAGACCCTTCATGATTCCAGAATGGAACCTGGTGATGACGGATGCCACCCTGTGGAGCTGGGGTGAAACCCTGTAACTTCTGGGGACCCAGGGCAGGTGGACAAGGGAGGAGAGTCTACTGGCCGTCAACATCCTGGAACTGCGAGCGGTTCTTCTGGCTCTCTTACACTGGTCCCAGGTACTTACGGGGACTCCAGTGAGGGTTCAATCAGACAACTGGACGACAGTGACATACATCAACTGTCAAAGGGGGACCCACAGAGAGAAAGTGTGGAGAGGTGAAGGATCTCCAACTGTGGGCGGAGGCCCACGACTGAGTCTTCATAGCCATCCATGTTCCAGGAGAGGAAAAATCCTTGCAGTCTTCCTCAGTCATCAATATGAAGGAAACTGGGAACTTAAGAATGAGGCGGTCTACCTGATACTTGAACACTGGGGGGGTTCCAACGATAAACCTGATGGCATCCAGGGAGGACAGGAAGGTGCCTGTGTTCTGCACATAGACAAGGGACCCTCTGGTCTTTGAGATGGATGTTCATTTCAAGGAACTTCCATCTCTCCTATGCATTTCCTCTCATCCCCAGGGTGATCTGGGAGATCAGGATGGAGAAAGTGCTAGTCATTCTAATCACCCCATTCTGGCTAGGCTGGCTTCTTTCTGATATGGTTGTATTGAGAACTGCAGCATGGTTTCTCCCTAAGGGTATTTCTGAATTTCATATTATCCAGGAAACTTTTCTTTCTTCTCTTTGTCTGGCCTCATCTAACAGGCAGGAGCTTCATTGTGTGGACATAGTTAGCTGTTCGAATTACTACATTCATTGCACATTGGCCAAGGAATACTTTACCCTGTGGTTTCTGTGTTACAAATGGATTAAGAGAAAAGGATTTATCAGTAAATACACAAAAACACCCTTTTATCATACCTGAAAATATACAAAAATACCCTTTCTCTGTCGTCCAATACAGGTTACTGGTAACTCTGGGTAGGCGATCTGCCCCTTTAATTGTAGGCAGGAACAATTCTAGAATTGTATGCAGAGGTGGAGCCTACCTTCCCTCCTTGGCTGCAGCTAGCCAACCAGCTCCAGAAAGATTTGTTCCTTAATGAAGTCACAAGGCAAGAAAACAGTTCTGCTATAGTTTTAGAAACTTTTTATTTTTCTGTTAGAAATGGAATACCACCATTAGGCAGATTACCATAACTGACAATGCCCTTAGATGCGGCTAGCTCAGTAACCAGGTGCTTTTTGTGGACCTTAAGCCCTAGGGGGGAAATCTTGGCTACAAGGTCTTTACTCAGGAGTTGCCCACCAAGGCTTTTTCTTAATAGATAGTAGTCTGAAGACAGAAAATCTGCAGGAAAGGTGAGCAACCCTTTGAGTGCTGCAGGTCCACATGTCCCACAGTGCCCCTCCACACAGGGGTTTACCATTCGAGTTCCTTTTGCACACTCCTGCACTCATTGGGTATGTCTGTTGGGTGCTTGGAGCAGGTTTATGTGGTACTTTAACCCTTTAGCTGCTGGTTTTGCATCGTTTGGGGGGGGGTTCTGACACTTTTCCTACTGGTTCAGTGTTTTTTTGGGTATCCTAGCATGTTTTAGTGATGTTATATGCATTTTTATTTTACTGTTTCAATTTTTCTAAAATTTGAGTTCGCTATACCGCATAGGCGCCATTGCTCCATTCACTCCTATGGGACTGTACAGTTTGGGACATATCTCTGCAGCCGCTTAACCTAGCGTCTTCAGAGATGGCTCATTTTACTTGTCTGCCCTTGCTCTATCATCCGGTTCATATTTCTAGTGTGTTGGGGGCTCGGGGGGCTTCGGGCACTGTTTGGGTACTTTTTCTGGGAAAACTACATTTCCCATGAGCGCTTGCTTTGCACTCTTGTTTCTGATTGGCTCCCTCTGAGGCAGCCATTTTGTGCCATTTCCAGAATGAGTATCCTATGCAGGGCTTGGACTCTCCTCTGCTGATTAACCATTCGCCTGCCAGATAAGTCTATTTTAGCAATTTTTGGGATGAAACGGTAATCCTACACACTGTACTTGGGTGATTTCATATACTGTAAGGTTATTTGACACTGTGAGAATGTCTGTACCGTTGGAGCTTGGGGCCAGACCTCAGACTAAGGATGCTGGGGTCTCTTTATCCCCTATTGCGCATTGCTCTTCCTGTCAGTCAGGGTTACTTAGAGAATTCTCAGGTCATTTATGCCCAGTATGTTCTGATGTCCCTAAGAGTCTCCCAGGGACCTCCAGCCATGCATTAGAGACAGTCTGAGTGCAAGAGTTCAAGGCTGCTACCAGGGACCTTAGGTCTACATTGCAACTCTTTTCATCCCAGTTACAGGGGGTCTTCCATTCTTGGCAGACCCCCTCCTCCGTCAAGTCTTCCCTGCCAAAACCTCAGGGAGTACCTGACGTATCAGATTCCTCTGAGGAGGAACTGCTGGTGGATTCAGATGTTGAGGAATGTTCTGCTCTGGGCTCCTCTCAGTTTTTTGGGATCCTTTTGAGGCTGATCCTGAGCCCTCGGCTGAGGGCCTGATCAGGGATTTTTTGACTACCCTAAACATTCCCTTAGTTCAGGAGGTTCCTTCTGATCCCTCTGATATGTTTCAGGAGCCTAAAAAGGCCCTTACTTGCTTTTTACCTAACATCACTCTTGACCCCCTTGTGTCTGAAGAGTGGAAATCCCTGGACAGGAAACCTTCTGTGTCCAAGAAATTTGTCATGCTTTATCCCTTCTCTGAGACAGTGCTTGCTCAGTGGGTTCATCCTCCCAAGTGGATGCTCCTATCTCCACGCTATCTGAGTCTACTGCCTTGCCAGTTTCTGATGCGTCCGCTCTGAAGGACTGGACTGACAAGAAACTTGAGGTCTCCCTCAAGTCCATTTTTGCCACTGCTGGTTCTGCCATGCGTCCTGCATTCGCTGCAGCATGAGCAAACCGGGCCATTGTGGTCTGAACTGAACAGCTCACCCTGGCTGTCCTTTAGGGTGCTCCTACTTCGGATATGTTGTGCGTTCTCGCCAACATTTCTGAGGCACAGCACTATGTTACTGCTGCCTTATTTGATGCCATCCGTTTGGTGGCTAGGGTTTCCACCATGTCTGTGGTTGCCAGATGGGCTCTTTGGCTCAAGATCTGGTCTGCTGACACTGCTTCCAAGAAAGCATTGCTCTCCTTACCTGTTCAAGGTACTTCCTTGTTTGGGCCAGGTCATGAAGATCTGATCAGTGAGGCCATATGGGGTAAGAGTACCCCTCTACCCTTGGTTCCCAGGAAGAAAACGTCGTTTAAGCATAATTGGTATTTTCGTTCCTTTCAGAATGAGACACGACGGCAAACCAGATGGTTCCCTCAGCTCCGCGTGCCTCCTCCAAGCCCAAACAACAATGGAAGCCCAAGGTCTCCTCCAAGGCTTCCAAGCCTCCTTCGGCATGACTCGTCAAACCCAGGTCCCCACTCTGCTGTGGGTGGTCGTCTGCATCACTACCACAGCATCTGGGAGGATTCAGTGGTGGACCCGAGGGTTTTACAGGTGGTGACGAAAGGGTACAGGATCCCTTGCGTCTCTCTTTTCCTCCCTTTCATTTCTTTCCTTCTCATGTGCCTCAGGGCACGGAGAAACACCGGCTGTTCAACGGCGCTATTCAGGCTCTTCTGGACAATGATGTTCTAGAGCCGGTTCCAGTTCAGGACAGAGGTATGGGTTTTCACTCAAACCTCTTTGTGGTCTCTAAAAAGGACTGCGGTTGTCACCTCATTTTGGATTTGAAGGATCTCAATTCCTTTGTGATCAGGACTCATTATCACCAGGAGTCTTTACAGACAGTGATTGCTGCTATGTCCCCGGGGGAATTACTTGCATCTCTGGATCTTCAGGATGTATATTTACACATCACCATTCATCCAGAGCCAGCAGTATCTCAGATTTGCCTGCGAACGAGGGCATTTTCAGTTTTCAGCTCTTCCATTTGGTCTGACTACAGCTCCTCAAGTTTTCAACTGTGTCCTTGGGAGCCTTAGTGTCCATTCTCCATCGGGACGGCATCAGAGTTACTACATACATGGATGACCTGCTTCTGAATGCCCCCTCTGTGGAACTTCTTCATCAGCAGGTTCAGTAATGCATTCGCGCTCTCACCCATCACGGGTGGAACATCAACATGGACAAGTCAGATCTTGTCCCATCCCAGTGTCTGGTCTTCCTGGGCCTTCTCTTCGACACTCAGAAGAGCATGGTGTTTCTCATGGACGAGGTAGCTCACTAGATTGCCCACAGGGTTTCTGCTGTTCTGGCTTACCATCCAGTTCCAGCCAAGAAGCTGTCCTCTCTATTTGGGAAATTCATCTCCACCATAGAAGCGGTCCCGTTTGCCATGGAGCACACCAGGGAACTCCAGAGGTTCGTGATCCAGGTGTGCAGGGGTCAGCCGGACCTTCTGAAGATGTCAATGTCTCTCCCTCTTCATGTGGAACTGAGTTTGTCATGGTGGCTTGACCTCTCCAATCTGCTGATAGGCAAGTCCTTCCTGGTATCCTTCTGGACCACTGTGACGATGGATGCCAGCCTATCCAGCTGGGAAGTGGTCCTGTGTTGCCTGAGTGCTCAGGGTCGGTGGTCTCTGGAGGAATATCTCCTTGCCATCAACATGTTGGAGCTTCGGCCGATATTTCATGCCCTTCATTATGGAAGACTGTCCAGTCCGGGTACAATCCGACAATGCCACGGCCGTGGCTTACATCAACAAGCAGGGTAGAACAAGAAGTTTTGCAGCTTGGTTAGAGGTCAAGGCTATTTTGTCCTGGGCAGAAGAACACGTTCCTGCTACATCCGCAGTACACATTCCTGGCATAGACAATGTCATGGCAGACTTCCTCAGTCAACGCACACTGGACAGAGGAGAGTTGGAGCTGCCCCCAGAGGTGTTCACCCTCATTATTCAGAAGTGGGGTCTTCCTTGCATCGACCTGATGGCGACAAGACACAATCCGAGGTTCTGCTCTAGGTGGAGGGACCCTCTAGCCCTGGCGGTGGATGCAATGTCCATTCCCTGGTTATTTTGCTGAGTTACATGCTCTGTCCTGTAAACCACCCTATTTGGTGTTTCACAAGGACAAGGAGGTGCTTTGCACTTTCTCAGGAGCTTCTCCCGAAAGTGGTTTCAGAGTTCCACATCAATCGGGAGATTGTGGTGCCTTCTTTCTGCCTTAACCCTACCTCTAACAAGGAGAGGGATCTCCACTTGTTAGATGTGGTGCATTGTCTCAAGTTTTATGTACATCGCACTGAGTCTATCAAGCATTCTAATGCGCTGTTCGTCATTCCTGAGGGTCCCAGTGCAGGAAGACCTGCATCCAAAGTGACTATTGCGTCCTGGATCAAGTCCACCATTTGTAAGGCTTACAAGCTGAGGAAGAAGCCTGTTCCCTTTCGGGTCACGGCTCATTCTACTCAATCTTTTGGGGCCTCTTGGGCTTACAAGAATCAGGCCTCTGCTGATCAGATTTTCTTTGGTTCTTGGTGCTTCCTTCACTTTTGAGCCCAGTTGGCTCTAGTTCAGCGTCCTGTGTAACAGTTTGGGGTGTTGTTACCCCTGTTCAGTGTCCGTCGATACTTCATTAGTTGTTGGGCTGTCTTTGATCTTATGGTTCATATCTGCTCTGATGACTTTGGGGGCATTGCGCCTGATCCTTGCCTTACTTCCCGCCTCTGGGAAATTCAATGGTTGGACATCCCAGAGTTACCAGTAACCTGTGTTGGACGACAGAGAAAAGAGGATTTTAGTCTTACCTGTTAAATCCTTTTTTCTTAGTCCATACAGGTTATTGCTCTCCCACCCTGTCAAGGGACCATGCTTGGTTCTCCTGTGGCAGACAGGAGTCTTGTTTCCCTTCTACCATCTAGTCAATAGTTAGTGTCTCAAATCTTTCTGGAGCTGGTTGGCTAGCTGCAGTCAAGGAGGGAAGGTAGGCTCCACCCCCTGCATACAATTCTAGAATTGTTCCTGCCTACAATTAAAGGGGCGGTTTGCCTACCCAGAGTTACCAGTAACCTGTATGGACTAAGAGAAAAAAATTTTACAGGTAAGACTAAAATCCTCTTTTTTTTTTTTTTTTTATCATACCTGAAGGCCCTAGGAAGGGCAGACCTGCTTCAAAAAACAATATTGCTCCCTGGATTAAATTGTCTGTCAGAACGGCTTACCTTCTCAAGACATGCCCAGGCCCGTTCATGGACAATTCCTACTCAACACTTTTTTTTTTTTTTTTTTTTTTAACCAAGCATCTACTGATCAACTCTGCAAGATATCTACTTGGTCATATCGGTTCATACCTTCACGAAGTTTTGCGGGCCATTGTTCTCTAGTTTTCACTTTCTTCCTTTGTTTTTGGGACCACTTTGGGATGTCCCCGACATCCCTGCATCACTCAACAGATGCAAGAGAAAATGGAATTTGTGTACTTACCGATAAATCTTTCTCTTGTAGTTGATTGAGGGATACAGGGCATTCCACCCTGAGAAAACTTCTAGTGTCATTGTTATGGGTTGGTTGTGCCCTACAGTTACTTGGTTTCTCTGCACTCATTCCCTTTCCTTCCTCTGCTTTGCTATATGTAAACTTCTTAGATCAGCCAATAGGATGGGATATGGAGCAGGGAGTGTGAGGAGCTTCAGATCTGAGTGTGCTGCCTCCTGGATAGAGGACTGTATACCCCATGGTCCCAGCATCCCTTAATTGTGTAAGAGAAAATGGTTTATCAGGAAGTGTAATAATCCCATTTCCTATTCATCTGAAGGCAACTTTGCATGAACATTTGAGCCCTTTTTGTTTGTACAAATAAAAAGGGCAATGTTTGGCATGATTTGGATAAACAAACAGGAATGTCAGTGAACTAAACTGTGTGGGTTCTACCCTTTAATGCAATGCGTTCTGTACCCCTCTGGCACTCAAAGGGTTAAAATAACATTGCTGTTTTATTATTTTTTTTAACAGTCCTGATAAAAGTGGGGACTATAATTTTATTTTGAAAGATTTTAGAATTTTCTTACCAATGTAAAAATTAAATTAAATTTGCTGTCTACTAGTGCATAATTTAATGGATTTTACTCATTTGCATTTTTTGGGGGGATAAAGCTCAATTAAAAATGTATTTCAATGTGTACAGAGCTATAAAAACACTTCATGTTTCATATTGAGGATTTATTTTTTTTCTGTTGTATTTAATTAAAATTGAGCTTAATTTCTATAAACATTGTTTTGTTTTGTTGCCTCCCACTGTCTCACATTTGACAATTGTTGGTAAACAGTGGAAAAAATGCAGTATGTTTTTAGCAAGTTCTACATTAATTGGATGAATATCTATAATTAATAAAGAATAAGACTTGTGGTGTTTTCATTCTCTGAGAAATAGAGAAACTAATGCTAAAGCCATAATTAAATATAAAGCTAAAACAGTTTAACCCCTTAGTGGCAAGGGTTTTAGAGCTATTTGGGCCTTTTTTTATTACTTTTGTTCAACCTTATTTTTCTGCTAATTCATTTAGTCCACCCAGACACATTATACACCACTTTTTAAGTACACATAGGACTTTATTTTGATACTTCATTTATATGGATAACCCACCAATTCATTTGTTAAAAATAAAAAATATATGTGAAAAATAAAAAAAACATAACTTTTAATAGTTTTTCCTGTCATAATTCGTGCTCATAATGTTCATTTTTAATAGAGGCTGAATAAAAGGTACAGTATGAACTGTCATTCATAACTCCCAAATGTCCCTTTTTAGGTGGGTACTGTCCCTCTGTGGCAAAAACCCCTATGTCGCTTATTCCCTCCCTGGTGTCCCTCTTTTCAGCAATTTGACTGTGTGGACTGTATATATGTGTACCTCATTGCTCCACAGTAATAAAACTCACATTAACCCCTTCAGTTCCAGAGGCTTGGGCCATTCCCTGTACCCGGTAGGCCAGACACATTTTCAGCATTTTTGCTATCCTTCTGTTTAGGCTTGATTTACTCTGGGAATTTCTAGTTACACATGGAAAACTATATATTGTTTTTTTCAGAACGAATTGAGCTTTCTTGTGGTACCTTACATGAAGAGAATTTTGCATTGTGCAAAAAGCTATGATGTCATAATGACAAATAAAGTGAAAATGTACTCATTTTGCGAAAATCACATGCTATGTATCAAAAACATTTACCTTGATTGCCAAAGTTTCAATTATTTGAAAAAGTCCTGAGTCCCCTGAGTAAAAAAAATACCAAATTTGTATAGTTTTACCAAAGTCCATGGCTAGCGCAGAGCCATAGTCACCAGGAACGCAAAATGACATTTTCAACTTTATGAGTTAATATGCGTGTTCTAGTGTTTTTGTGGTAAATCTACCTTAAAACAGTGGAATAACTATATAAAACTATATATTTCTGGAAAGAAGACAACCTGCTGCATCTAATGAGGGGTGACTTGCCTTCTTACCCCAAGCCTGGTGTGCAGAAATGCCTCCAGAACGTGGCACTAATGAAAAAAAAAGGCATTTTCTTACATTTCTGCCCGTTCAAATGTACTGAAATCTGTGTAAACCATGGAATTTCCAACTGTATTCATTAGCTAGTGCTCTTAGGAGAGAAATGACACCCCATTGGTATGAGTTGACCTACCTTAGGACCTTACCTCTACTTTTTCACAAACATTAGTTGTCTATACAAAAATGGTTATAACAACTAGAGAAGTGAAGAAAGGGTACACAAACCATACCATTTTGGAAAGAAGACAACCTGCTGCATCTAATGAGGGGTGACTTGCCTTCTTACACTAAGCCTGGTGTGCACAAATGCCTCCAGAAGTGGTACTATAGGGAAAAAATGCATTTTGTTTACATTTCTACCACTTCAAATGTACTGAAATCTGAGAAAACTGTTTTCATTAACTAGTGCTCTTAGGAGACAAATGGCACCACATAGGAATGAGTCTACCTACCTTAGGGGGTCCCAGAAGCACATAACTACACCTACCTGTTTGCTCCCTTGAAAATGGCTGCTTGTACTAAAATGTTTATAACTGTTAGAGACATGAAGGAAAGGTATAAAAGGTGTACCATTTTGGAAAGTAGACATTCTCCAGCATTAAATGAGGGGTCACTTGCCTTTCTATCCCTGGGCTGAAGTGTACAAATATTTCCAAAATGTGAAGCTATAGAAATAAATACATGGTTTTTTTACATTTCCACCACTTCAAAGATACTAAAATCTTTGAAAACCATAACATTTCCTGTTGTATTCAGTACCTGCTACCAACATGAGAAAAATGGTATCCCATTTGTGTGAGTTAACATACAATATGTGGGTGCTAGGAACTCATAGGTAAACCTGACACTTTTGTTTTTAAAATTATCTGCCTGCACTAAAATTGTTATAACCATAATAGATATGCAGGAAAGGTAGAGAAACAATGCCATTTTGAAAAGAAAACAACCTACCGTATCTAATGAAGGGTCACTTGCCTTTTTACCCAAAGGCAGGTGTGCACAAATGCTTCCAGAAGGTGGTGCTAATGGAAAAAAAGGCATTTTCTTACATTTCTGAGTCTTCAAATGTATGGAAATCTGTGAAAACCATGGCATTTTCAACTGCATTTGTTAGCTAGTGCTCCTTGGAGTCAAATGACACCCCATCGATATGAGCTGACCTACCTTAGGGGGTGCTAGAAGTAGAAAACTACACCTACTACAACCTCTTATTTTTCTAACATTTTCTCAAACCTGACTTCCCTATACAAAAATGGCGATAACACCTTCAGGAGTGAAGAATGGTAGATAAACCATACCATTTTGGAAAGAAGATAACCTGCTGCATCTAATAAGGGGTCACTTGCCTTCTTATCCCAACCCTGGTGTGCATAAAGGTTTCCATAATTAGGCAATATAGGAAAAAAATTGCATTTGTTACATTTTTCTCCCTTCATATGTAGTGAAATCTGTGAAAACTATGGGATTTCCAACTGGATTTGTTAGCTAGTCTCTTAGGAGAAGAATAGCACCCCATTGGTATGAGTTGACATACAGTAAGAGGGTGCTAGAAGTGCAAAACGACACCTACCACAACCTCTGATTTTCCTAATATTTTCTCAAATAATACTTGTCTGTACAAAAATGGTTATATCAACTACAGAAGTGAAGAAAGGGTACAGAAACCATGCCATTTTGGAAAGAAGATAAACTGCCACATCTAATGAAGGTCACTTGCCTTTCTACCCCTACTTCAGAGTGCACAACTATTTGCAGAATGTGGTGCTACAGAAAAAAAAATGTTTTTCTTACAAATCAGTCACTTCAAAGATGCGGAAGTGGTTCAACACCATGGGATTTCCTAGGAGGACCTCCTGCCAGCCTACAAAAAATGGTACCCCACTGCTGTGGGTTGACATACCATATTGGGTGACAGGAGCGTGGCTACCGGTGGAACAAGGATGGGGAAGCAAACAATGTATGTGTGATTTTATTGCTACCAGTGGTCAGTCAGTGTAAGTGAGGACTTGTGACTGCCAGTGAAACCAGGTTGGGGGAGGGACAAGGGGTCAGGCTATGTATGTGGGTATATCTACAAGTGGGAAGTGAGCAAGTGTGGTGGTGGTGGGGAAGTAAGTGCATATGGGGGATCTGTGGTTACCAATGTGCACTGTAAGTCCCCCACATACACTGTTTGATTCCCAGCCTGAATCCAGTATGTACTGGCACTTGGGTCTACCAGCAGGCAGTGGAACCAGGCTGGGAGGGTCAGACTGGGGGGGGGGGGGGAATGGGACTGCCAGTGGGCTGTGGAACTAGTCTGGTGGGTAGGGTACGTGGGGCGGGGGATTGGAGGCATTTTGTGTGCATGCCACAGAGGTGTCCAATGCATTGCAATGCACTGGACACCCTGTTGCACACAAAGAGTTAATTTTTTTTTTTAGCTATTTTTTTTTATTCATACCTCATTGGGGGGCATCAGCACCACTTCTCATGCCCCCCAACGATGTCTGAATAAAAAATAATGGGAAAAAAATGTGTGTGTGCTACATAGGGTCCAGCACATTGCAAAGCACGTGTGTTTGACCCACCTGTGACACATGCAGGTTTTTTTGGTGTTTTTTCCGCAAAAAATATATTTTTGTGTAGACCTCATTGGAGGGCATCAGAACTGACTCCCCACAATGAGATCTGAATAAAAAATAATGGGGGGGGGGAGAAAAATCCTTTGTCTGCCACAGGGATGTACAATGCATTGCAAAGCAATTCATTGGTCCCCCTGTGGCATACAAAGGGTTAATTTTTTCCTTATTTTTTTTATTCATACCTTGTTGGGGGCATCAGGTCTACTCATAATGACCCCCCCCCCCCAACAAGGGCAGAATAAAATATAAATAAATGTGTATGCCACAGGGTCCAACATATTGCAAAGCACTGTATTATACACCCCCCTGTGGTGCACGCATGGTTTTCCTCATTTTTCTTGTTGGGGGGCTTCAGGACCCCTGATGTCCCCCCAGTGAGGTCTAAATAAAGTAAAGAGGCAAAAAAAACCAAAACCCTTTGTCTTCCACAGGGGTGTCCAATGCATTGTAAAGCAATGCAATGGACTCCCTGTGGTGCACACAGAGGGTTAATTTTTTTTTTTTTAACTATTTTTTATTCATAGCTTGTTGGGGGACATCAGGGCCCCCCAACAAGCTTTGAATACAAAGCAGTGCAAACCAAAGTCCTGTGTGTGCCACAGGAGGGTGGGACTGCATTGGACCCCCCCCCCCCTTGGTACACACAGGGTTAATTTCTCTCTCTTTTTTTTTTTTTTGTACCTTATACCTTATTTGGGGGCATCAGGACCGCTCCTGACCCCCCAGTAAGGTTTTAGTTAAAAAAAAAAAAAAAAAAAATTGCCCCACAACACTTGACCATGTGAGTGCCAAAGCGGTTTCCAGCACCAGTGCACTGGACATCCCCGTGGCACTCATAGGGTTAAATTTTCTTCTTTTTTTTTTTTTTTTTTTTTTTATATATATTTAAATTCAGACCTCGTGGGGGGACATCAGGACCCCTTCTGATGTCCCCCCAGTTATTGATCCCCCAGCCGATTGTGCTGGGAGATCAATCTGGCGACCACAGGAGAGCAAAAGCCCTCCTGCCCACTCCTACTCGGAAGTTCGGGTAGGAGAGAGGGGAAAGGAGATGCTCCGCTTCTTCTTTGTGTATATTGATCTCCCAGAGCGATTGGCTGAGAGATCAATAACTGTGGGGGTATGAGGAGTGATCCTCATGCCCTCCCAAGAGCGCCAGGCAGCATTTTAACTAAAATTTGGCCACTGCAAGCCGGTTATACCGGCTTATGCAGTGACAGCATTTTAGCTGCTCAATGTACGAGTGTGGCACAGCTGTCCACTCTCGTACGCTGTAAGTGCTTGGCACTCTAGGGGTTAATGTTTGCTTAAACTTCAGAATAGGTGTTTATAATTTAGGCTGTGTAAATAAAATACTCTGGACTTTTACTAAATCATTTATTCAGTGACACAAAGAGGTGGCAGTATGTCCTCAAGTGATCAAAACTGCTCTACCCCTACTTCTTCCTCACCAGAGAACACTTACAAAGGCAATGTATACTATAGATCGTCCTTCTCCCAAATGGAAACATGGATCAATATTAGAATTGTTCATCACAACAGTGGGGATTAATTATCTGAAGGAAACCTTTTGAAGACAAGACAGAATGTTCTAGTTCTGATGAATTGGCCTTCTAAGCTCATATAATGCTATTACACTAAAAATAGGTACTGGGCATATTTCCCCTTTCTTCTTGTGCTTATAATAAAACATAGTTGATTAGGCTCTACAAATGAAGGAACATGTATTATAAGTTGGATTTAACATTTAAATTTACTTGGATCAATGAAAACAAATTATCACTGACAAACACATTTATCATATTTTCAAAAAATTATATTCTCCAATATGATGTAACATTTCAGTTATTTTGCCAGCTTGCATTCTGAGGAATTTCAAGTAAAATAACTTTATTTTGTGTTCTATTTGTTCTTTCAAAAATACACACAAAGCATGCTTTATGTTGAATTTAAGCTACTAGACCTTTCCAGTGCTCAGATGGCTATGCACTTAAAAATGGTACGTAAATATTTCTATGCTTAATTGGTGCCATGCAGGATATTGATTTTACAGTACATTTTTTTCTGTCCTGACTTCCAGGGCATTTTGCTCGATCACCTAACAATAAGGGCCATATACTCCAAAAAAGATTAAAAAAAAACAGCACCACAGGGTACAAATAAAAATGACTAAACTCCCCATTGATTTAACCTTTAAGTGCCAGAGGCTTGGGGAATGTTTATGTAACCTGGTGGATGGGCACATTTTCAACATTTTTTACTTTTCATCTCTAGTTATGATTCCAGTTGGTAACTTTCTAGTTATAAACTGAAAAATATATAAAACTTTTTTTTTTCAGAATATATTCAGCTTTTTTCATGGCACCTCACAAAAAACAAATTTTGCATCAGGTGACAAGATATGTCATAAATGCAAAAACAATTTTAAACAGTTTACTTATTTAGTAACCATCATAAACTACGTATCAAAAGCATTTATGTTGATAGTGCAAATTTAAGGTATTTTTAAAATCTTTGAACCTCCTGAGTTCAAAAATACCAAATATGTATAATTTTACCAACATGCATGGCCTGCACAGACGCTCTATTTAACAGGAGAGTATTTTCAACTTAATGAACAAAAGTGCACCTTCTACTCGTTACATGGTAAAACTACCCTAAAACAGCTCAATAACTATTTTAAAAGCATATATTACTTGAAAGTAGATATTGTACTACATCAACTCAGGTTTCACTTGCCTTTCTACCCTTAGCCTGGTATGCACAAATCTCTACAAATGTTCGGGCTAAAGGAAAAATAGGCTTTGTTTACATTTCAGCTGTGCTGAAATGTTTGAAAACTATGTAATTTCTTACGGTACTTATTAGCTACTGCTCTTACTATAAAAAAATGGCATCCCTTTAGTATGAGTTGACATTCTATAGGGGTAACAGAAACACAAAACTAAACTACAAGCTCTCATTCTTAAATATTTTCAAACATGTGCTGGTACTTAAATGGCAGTAACAACTATAAAGGAATAAAAGTTTGACGAAGCACACAATTTTGGAAAGAATATAACACATTGCATAAAATGAGGGGTCACTTGCCTTTCTACCCTTAACCTGTTCCCCGAATATGGAGCTAAAGGAAAAAGTAAGAACGTGTTACATTTTCCATCCCTTCAAATGTTCTAAAATCTTTGAAAACTGTCATTTCTTACTGCATTCATTAGCTGTTACTTATCCAAGAAAATGGTATCCCATTGGTATGGGTTGACATACTGTAGGGGGTGCCAGAAGCACAACATTACACCTACCTGTTTACTTTTTAAATAGGCTGCCATCACTAAAATGGTCCTAACTATTAGAGATATGATTGAAAGGTATGCAAGTCACAACAGTCTGGAAAGTAGAAATTCACTTGAATCAAATTAAGGTACTTTTGCCTTTTTAACCCAAGGCTGTTGTGCATAGTTTTTTTATTACCATCAATTCAAAGATACTAAAATCTTTGAAAACCATGGCATTTCCTGTTGTATTCAGTACTTTCTACCAGCCCAAGAAAATGATACCCCATTCAAACACAAAACTACACCTTTGCCTTTTCTTTGTGAAATTACCTGGGTGCCAGAAGCACAAAATTACACCTGTCCCTTTTCTTTGTGAAATTACCTGCCTGCAGTAAAATGTCCATATCCATTATAGATATTACAGATATTTTCTCCTTTTTGTAGGCAAACAATTGTTTGTCCCTGAACTGGAGAAGGTTATCAGCCATGCCGCTGGTCACACCTAAACTTGTATTCTTTCCACAGAAGACACATGGTCAGGTATGCTGTTAGGGCACTGCTTCCCCAGACCTCACAGGTGCATCCTCCTCCATGTAGGATTTGGTATGCAAGAAAACTGCTTAGGAACCTAAGACTGACTCCACCTCAGCATGACTCACTGGGCCATGGTCTGGGTCTACCCATACTAGGTTATCTCCATTTTTTTTCTACAACATGTAGGCCATTTCTGTGATTGATCAGTGGATTTTGCAGGTAATTATGGAAGGTTGTCATATAGACTTCAAGTGCCTCCCCTCTCACCATTTTTTTTTCTGTCCAGAGTTTAGTGGGATTCAAATCGAGCCTGTCTTCTCTTCAGAAGCAGTTTCCTCCCTACTAGTCATGCAGGTGTTGATCCCTATTCCTTCTCAGGAACAATTAACTGTATTTTATTCAAATCACTTCGTTGTTCCCACAAGACAGAGGTTGCTGTCCTACTCTGGACTTAATTGCCTTAACCTTATATGCTGGTCCCACATTTTATATGCTGGTCCCACATTCAAGATGAGTCTTTGCTCTGTGTCATCGTGACGATGTGTCCAGGGTAGTGTCTAACCATCTTAGATTTGAAGGGAGATTATATTCACATTCTATCTATCTGGCTCATCAGCACTTTCTGCTCTTTGCTTTTCAAGGCAGACACTTCCAATTCTCTGCCCTTTGCTGTCTTCCATGGTATCTCACATCTACACTCAGGAGATTTTGTACTCAATACCTAGATTACTTTTTAATCAAGGCTCCTTCAGAGGCAGTCTTACACACTCAGATTAAGGAGTGCCTTTCCATTCTGGAGAAGCACACTTGGGTATTCAGTTTCAAGAAATCTTCTCTGGTTCCATCATAGGTCCTTAATTTTCTCCTCATTGGATTCAGTACCTTCTAAGGGAGGGTATTTCTCCCAAGCGACAGGCTTCAGTCTGTCTCTTCACAAAAGTAGCCTTAGTCTTCGGAGACTGATGGCCAGGTTAGTGCAGTCTGCACGCCTGCGCCATCAGTCCCTTCCAGTTACCTTGTGGCACACTGCAATTCTTGTTAGAGGAGACAGTGCCTGCGCTGATGCCTGGCTTCCGGCCTCCTAAGATTAAGGATTACTTTACAATCGGCTACTTTTGAGAGGTAATTGACTTATTATAAAGCTAGTCGATATCTGCTTAATTATTGCAGGGCGAGTTTATATGACATGAAAGTTCTGCTTTAATGACTTTGGCTGTATGTGTGGGGTCATTGTCATGCTGCAGAATAAATTTGGGGCCAATCCGATGCCTCTCTCATGATATTGCATGATAGATAAGTATCTCCCTGTACTTCTCAGCATTGAGGAAACCATTAATTCTGACCAAATCCCCAACTCCATTTGCAGAAAGGCAGCCCTAAACTTGCAAGGAACCTCTGCCATGCTTCACTGTTGCCTGCAGTCGCTAATTCTTCTACTGCTGTCCTGCCCATTGGTGAACAAACTGACCTCTGCTACAGCCAAATATTTCAAATTTTGACTCATCAGCCAGAGCACCTGCTGCCAATTTTTTGCGCCCTAGTTCCTGTGTTTTTGTGCATAGTTGAGTTTCTTGGCCTTCTTTCCACGTCGGCGGATTGTTTTGGTTTTTTTTGTTTGTTTTTTTGGCTGCAAGCCTTCCATGAAGACCAATTCTGACCAGGCTTTTCCAGACAGTAGATGGGTGTACCAGGGTCCCACTGTTTTCTGACAATTCTGAGCTGATGGCACTGCTGGACATCTTCCGATTGCAAAGGGAAGTAAGCATGATGTGTCTTTCATCTGTTGCACTAAGTTTCCTTGGTTGACTACTGCGTCTACTGTCCTCAACGTTTCCCGTTTCTTTGTGCCTCTTCAAAAGAGCTTGGACACCACATCTGGAAACCCTTATCTGCCTTGAAATTTCTGCTTGGAATAGACCTGGCTGATGCAGCATAATTACCTTGTGTCCTGTTGCTGTGCTCACTCTTGCCATGGTGTATGACTTTTGACATTAAACTGTATTCAGTAACCTCACCTTGTTAGCTGAGTTTGGCTGTTCCTCTCCCACTTTTATTCCTCTTACAAAACTATTTGTGTTTCAAGCTACATATTAAATTGATGTTTGTTAGTACCTGTTTGGTATAATTGTTTAATCATGCATCTGACTATATGCCTACAAAATCCCTGAATTTATTCCAGTGTACCTAGAAGAATTAACCCTTTGAGTACCAGAGGGTTCCATACCCCTCTGGCACTCAAAGGGTTAATGCTGTTTTGAAGGCAAAGGGTGGTCACACCAAATATTGATTTCATTTACATTTTTCCTGTTCACTCACTATGAATTTTGTTAATTAATAAATATAAACTATTAGCATGTCTATTTTTGAAATCATTCTTACTTTACAGCATTTTTCCACACCTGTCTAAAACTTTTGCAGATTACTGTATGTGCATAGTTTAACCCCTTGAGTGCCAGATTTACTATGTAAGGGAGGGGGGAATAGAGAGAGAAGTACACACACAAACACACACATAAAATACACAGTTTGCATTACACTAAATTCTCTGGTATAAGACGCACTTTTTTACCCCATTTCACCTTATGGGAAGTGTGTGTGTGTGTTGGGGGGGGATCATACATGAGTTAATAAATAAATAAGTAAAACAACTACACAAAAAATCCAAATGTTTGCCTCCCCATATTCTCTTTTCCCCTTCTTTACTTCCCCCACTTCAAAAATGTGTATCTGAGCCCCCACTTTCCTTCCTTCTTCCACTTTAATTCTGGAGAGAGAGACTGAGCCCCTCAAGAAGCAGCCTGAGGATCCTTACAGTGTGCAGCATGCTTGCCTTTACTGCCCGCTTCCTCCACTGCTGCTCTCCCCTCTAAGATCCTTGGCCAACTGGAAATTGCCTGAGTGCACTGTCAGAAACTTCACAGGGACTACTTTAGTTTCAGTGTGCACAGTGTGCGTATTTAAACCTGAAGGTTCTGATAGTGCACTTTGCCTATTTTTGATGGGCCTAGGATCTTGGAGGGGAGAGGGGCAGTGGAGGAAGCGTGCAGCAAAGGAAAGCATGCCGCTCTCTGAAAGGATCCCCAGGCTGCCTCCACAGGGACTCAGTCTCTCGCCAGCATGGAGGTGGGTAGAGGAAGGGAAAGTGGGGGGCTCGGATACACGTTTTTGAGGTGGGGGGAGGAAAGTAAGGGGAAGAGGGATTACGGGGAGGAAAACATTTGGATATTTTTTTGTGCATAGAGGGGCAGAAAGTGTGTCTGTGTTGTACATAGGTACTTTAATTTTCAGTAAAAAAAATGTACATGTAATTTACACCTGTCTATTATACATAGGTGCTTATTATACCTGATATTTTACGGTAACTGTATAGGGATCTACAGCTACCACGTGGTCATCCTTTCTAAGTCCGTCTGAAAATGCAAGAGCCATTTCTTCTAAAGTAAGGTTCTCCTTTAAAGACAAAAGGCTGTTTTGTAATTTACAAATAATTTTTGGAAACAGGTCCTATTTATATTCCTCTTGTAATCTGCATGTCTTACTTCAGGTTGTAAAAAAGAAAGTTTGGCTAATCCGAGGATCTACACAGTTAGTTTGCCTCCAGAAGACTATGTGCCAAGATCCCAGAATGACTGCAAATCCTCAAGCACTGAAGAGTCAGGAAACCAGGAAGACTTGGAAGGTAAGACTATAATTATTGTTTGTTAGCCGTTTATGTGCAGGAGGAGTGTGCAGCAAACTGCTTCCCAATGCTTTGTACACCCACCTGCTCCCTAAAGCATTAAAATATGATTTTAGAGCTTTTTTCTGTAAGCTACAATGAGTGATTATGGAGCTAACCAACTGCAACATAGATAACTAAAAATTCCCCAGATTCCTCCCAAGATTCCCTATACATATGGATTTTTGTAGCTACCTCAGATTGCTCATCAGTTGATTATTATTTTGCAGAGGCCACAGCATATATTGCCACTCAAGGGCGTCGTGGCTTTAATCTTCATAGAGCTCTTCACTTCCAGTGTTGAGACTGACAATTACCTCACCCTTTTCCTTTTCTCTTCTATTCTTTTAGGCTCTTCCTTGCCCCCTCTGTTTCATGGGGGACTTGGCTGCTTTCTTTGCAGTTGGTCTCTTGATTTTAGTAACTTCTCTCTTCTTAACTACCTCCTTGCACTCAATCCATTATCAATCCATTCTATTTTTTCAGTAGCTTTGTGTCATAAGCCGTGGTTTAAGATTTGGTTGGTTGCCCAATTTTCCAAGAAATCTCTGGTTTCTCTTCTGTTTGTGGGCAAACAATTAATTAGCCCTGAACTGGAGAAGGTTATCAACTATGCCGCTGGGGCAGAAGTACCTTGCTACCACAGGTTACTCCTAAGATTTATTTTTTTTTCTTAGAAGACACATGTTTTACGTTACCCCTCCAGCTCGGGTATGAACCTAGAGCACCATTTCTCCCCGTAGGCTTGTCCTCCCCCAAAACCCAACCATGTTTGGGCAGGGAAGAAGACTGCTCACAATCCTAACTCACATGGTCTTGATCTATTTCTGCAAGTAGGGATTCACCATGTTTTTTCCAAAGCACATGGCCAATTTTGGTGATGAATCAGTGGATTTTGCTGGTGATTTCGGAAGAGTACCTCATACAATTCAAACCCCTTCCCCCTCACCTATCCAGAGTACCTTGAGAACTGGATCGGTGCCTTCTTTTTCTCAATGTAATTTCCTCCTTGGTTGAAAAACTGTTCCTGGTTCCTCCAAAACAATATTTCACTGGGTTCTACTCAAATCTTTGTTGTTTTTAAAAAAAGATGTCTGATGCCATCCTATTCTGGACTCAAAGTGTCTCAGCCAATGTCTTTGTCCCTTCAAGCAAAGGAGGACATCTGCAGGTGGCTTCAGCAGCCCCATCTGTCTCTTGGATGTCCGATTGTCATTCTCAACTGGGTTATAGTTCCCATGGATCCTAGCCTGCTTGGCTGGAGTGCTACTCTGTGCCCCCAATGGCCCAAGGCCTTTGGACCAAGGAGGCCATCAACATGCTGCAGCTGTGGATGATTTGCCTTGTGCAGCGAAATTGGTCCTGACCCTTTCAGGGGTCCCTGGTCAATATTCAGTCTGATAATGCAATGGCAGTAGCTTACATCAACCGTCAGGGTAGAACCAGAAGTACAATGGTTTGGGACAAGATCCGATGGATTCTGCTATGGGCCTAGGCCAATGTTCTGGCCCAATCTGCAGTTCATATTCCATGGGTAGAGAGCATTGTGGCAGACTTTCTCAACCCCCACCTCCTGGATCCTGGAAATTGGGGGCTCAATCAGGGCATATTCAACTTTATTATCTACTGTTGGGGCCTCCCATCGGTGGATCTCATGGCCTTCCATTTGAACTGAAAGGTTCCTCAGTTCTGTGGCAGAGCCTGGGATCTTTTGGCTCTCATGGTAGATGCAATGGCCATTCTGTGGACCCTTCCTTTGGCATTTGTGTATCCTCCAGTTCTTCTGATTCCCAGGGTACTGAGGAAAATCAGGATTGGGTGGGCTCATATCATCCCGTTTTCTCCATTTTTTCCTTGTCAGGCCTTGTTTTTGGATCCTCTAAATCTGACCATGGCATTGCCTTTTCGCCTTCCTTTGCTTCCAGACCTTTTGACTCTGTTTCCATTGTACCATCCTTGGGTGGAGTAGCTGGCTTTGGTAGCTTGACTCTTGAGGCCAGCTTCCTGAATAAAGAATAGTTTTTCAGACTTATTTTCACTATGATTCAGGCCTGTCATAGTGATTAGTCCCTCTTCTGCAAGTGGTTTGCCATCCAGGGCTTGCAGCTGTGACCTTTGCAGCTCCCAGTAGTTTATGGCCTTTCTTCAGGATGGTATTCAGAAAAGGCTTGGTCTTCTTTCCATCAAACTTCTGGTTTCAGCTCTTTTTGTTCTTTTCCAGTGGCATATCACTTCAGATGTGCAAACTTTTGTCTAAGGGCTGGCTCATGCCTAACCTGTCTTTCGGGATCTCATTCTCTATAGGATTTGACAATGCTTCAGAAACCTCATTTTCAGCTTCTTTCTTTGGCATCTATGTTTCTTGGTCCTCAAGACAGTTTTTCTTCTATTGTGTCTGTCTGGTGGGCATCCAAACTTAAGGCCTAGTCTTGTAAACCTTATTTTCTGGTGTTTCACGGAAACCGGATGGTTTTGCGACCCTCTATGGGTTTCTTTAAGGTTGTTTGAGATTTTCACGTCGACCAAGAAAGTGTTCTTCCTTCTTCCTGTCGTGCTTCTTCTAACAGGAGGAACTTCATCTGTTGGATGTGGCAAGATACTTGAAGTATTATGTTCATCACATGCAGCCTTTTCCGAAATCTGATTCATTTTTTGTCATTCCTGAGGGTCCGACTGTGCCAAGCTGCAGCCAAGGTTATTGTAGCTTCCTGGATGAAGGTAACAATTCTCCAGGTGTATGTCCTCAGGAAGAAATCTGTAACCTTTCAGTTCATGGTGCATTCTACCACAGTAACAGGACACCTGCTGAGCAGTTGTGTAGTGGAGCAAAGTGTTCGCCTCTGCAAATACTACCGTCTTAATGTGCTGGCTTTGGCTGAAGCCAGTTTTCACTGGAGGTCTTACACGCTGTGGTGCCTGTATAAGTGTCTTTGGTTCTCTGCTAACAGAACCCTGTTGGTTTCATGTTATTTGCTTTTCAAGTTTGGTGTCTGCTGACACCTAAGGTTCATGTTGTATACTGGTCTGTGTTGTAGGGGTTTTTCTTTTTTTCTATCATAGCTTGTTGCATGATACAAAAGGCACCATGAAAACACTTACATTGCCCTGAAAAAAACTGTAAAGTTTTCTGGTCTGTGTTGGAGGGGTTTTTATTTTTTCCCTCCCTGGTATCTTGGTGGATAGCTTTGTATATCTCCATAGTTCCTATGTTCCACATTAGATGTAAGAGAAAAGGGGATTTTAGTGAATCTGACATTAAATCACTTTCTCTTAGTCAATATGGAATTCAGAACTCCTTTCTGGAGGAAAGAAAAACACTGGATTGTGTCCCCTGGAGGGGAGTCCTCTTGGGGGCTCTGTTCGGGGTATTCCATTTTCTTCTTTCACTTCTGTTTGCTTTTCACTTCACTTTCTATGCAAGAAAGTGAAGAGGGAGTCTCCACTTCAGAGACCTTTTTTGACATTCTCTGCCCTGCTCGAGGAGGAGGAGACTTTGCCCCATACTTCCTGTGTTCCACATAGACTATGAGAAAAGGATTTAATGACAAGTTCACTAAAATCTGCTTATATAGTGTAATATAGAAAAATAAGCATTTTTTTACTATTCTGTATTTATAACATCATAGCTTGTTGCATGATCAAAAGGCACCATGAAAACACTTAGATTGCACTGAAAAAAAAACAATATAACATTTTCATATCAGAATCATATCTAACCTAAAACACTGAAAATGTGTTTCCGCCTCCAGGGTACAAAACCATATTCCTTTGTCCCTTATGGTGCAGCTGGATTGCCCCGGAATTGCTCCAATATTTTTATTTGTAGATATAGACCTTAAAGTGGAACATTCACATAGTAAAAACTTTAGTGCATGGGCTTTAACCCCTTAACGACCCTTGACGGTCATAGTACGTCATGGGTCAATCTGAGTTAACGACCCATGACGTACTATGACCGTCATGGAATTCCGGGCTCCCCCCGCGGCTGCGCACCATTCGGGGAGTCTGGAACCAGAAATTAAACAAAAAAAAAATGCTCCGTGGTCCTTAAGTGACCGCGCCACTGGTCGTTAAGGGGTTAATTCGTAAAACTAGATTAGCGCTTATTTTTGTTTCTTTTTTTTTTTTTTTTTATTTTACTTACTTTTGGATTTACGAAGACTTAAAATACTGTACTTCCGCATTGTGCGGCATTCTTTGTGTGGTACAATGCTGCAGGACTTTCCAGCTGCCCCAGAGAACGCGTTCACACTTCCCTTTGTGGTGGCAGGCTCAGTAGCATGGTAAACAAAGCTTGTTTAATGATAGCCCACATAAATGCCGCCACAAAGTCTTCGTATCTCCAAAAGTAAGTGAAATTAATAATAAAAAAAAAGCACTAATCTAATTTTATGAATTAAAGCCATTGCACAAAAGTTTTTATTATGTGAATGTTCCCCTTTAATGGTTCACAGGGATTATGAAAGAGAAGGTTGATATGCCTCTATTCTTTGGGCCTGATTATCGGTGTTCTGTTCTATAAATGGACAGGGCTAAAAAAATTCTATCTGTCTGTGAGTAGTCAAAAAAATCCAGTAGACTAGTAAAACATCATGCTGTTCTGTGCTTTTAACACTAGGGGATCAATACTATTTCCCACAGTAAAAAATAAAACTGGTGATGGTTTTGAAAGCATTGTTTGGTATTCTATAAATTGAGATGTCAAATGGCCAACGGTTGCAAAATTTGTGCCCACTGGACAAAACACGTGCACATGTGGCTAGTGATCCCTACACTAATCACACATGGATGTGTTGATATGGGGCCCTAATCCCCATATCAATACATCCAAAGAACTAAAATTGTGAATAAAAACAAAATGAATATTAAACAATGAGTGCCAGTGGGGTATTCAATGCACTATAGAACTTTGCATACCCTACTGGCACTCACAGGTTTAATCCTGTAACGGATCTTATCCGTTACTTGAGCCTTGTCTGGACCTCAAACTATTTATCCAAAGACTATGGACATTTATTACTGCTTGGACTCTGTGCTGTGCCTTGGCGTACAAACTGGCCAGCTATTCCCTAAGAGAATTCATAGACTTTGGATCCTATACTATGTTTAATGTATGTTGAACGTTTTGGTTATTGTATGTAGTATGTTCGAGGGTTTACACACACACCAATTACCAGTCGGCGGGGACTGGCGCATTGTGTTTGATCAGCGCCACCGGATCGAACGTTCGGCGGCGGGGGCAAGAGGTGAAAGCTGGGTCACTCAGAACCCTGGAGTAGGCATGCAAATATCTTCCATAGCCTAAAATGTGTATTGCAGCCACTCCAGCCATTTGACTATGTGTACTGTAGCTAGACCCCCTGCTGTGTGTTAATTAAGCCATTGTGAACTGCAGTTAGACCCCCTGCTGTGTGTTAATCCATTCACACCCCTCAAGTCTTTGTTCAATCAAACCCTTTTGTATCTGAAATGTAATCATGTCTGAGTCATTGTATCTGTTAAGACCATCTGTTGTTGGCCTTTGTCTGATGCATTATGATTGGATCACACCCTTTTGTATCTGGTTTCACCCATCAGTGCTGGTTAGCATCTTTTGGGTGGTTACTGGCACTTTCCTTACTGGGTTCAGTGTTTTCTGGGTCTGATTACATGTTCTAGTGATGTTTCATGTATTTTTATTTCTCAGTTCTAACTTTGACAAAATTGTGTTAAAGGCGCGATTTCCCGCATAGATGCCACTGCTCCATTCACTTCTATGGGTCTGTACATTTTGGGACATATCTCTGCAACCGCTCAATGTAACGACTTCAGAGCTCATTTTACTTGTCTGACCTTGCTCTATCATCCGGTTCACATTGCATGTGTGTTGGGGGGCTCAGGGGGCTTCGGGGGGGGCTGTTTGGGGGGCTGTTGAGGTACTTCTTATGGAAAAACTACATTTCTCATGAGCGCTTGCTTCGCCTGCTTGTTTCTGATTGGCTCCCGCCACGACAGCCATTTTATGAGCTTTACAGAATGAGTATCCTGTGCAGGGCTTGGACTCTCCATCTCTCCCCTTCAGATTAACCCTTCACCTGCCAGATAAGTGTATTTTAGCGATTTCTGAGGTGAAATTTTAATCTTACACACTGTAAATTGGGTGGTTAATTATTCTGAATGTTGTTGACACTGTGAAAATGTCTGCTCCGTTGGAGCTTGGGGCCAGACCTAAGACTAAGGACGCTGGAGTCTCTGTATCCCCCATTGCGCATTGCTCCTAATGTCATACAGAGTTGCCTAGAGAATTCTCAGGTTATTTATGCCCAGCATGTTCTGATGTCCCTGAGTCTATCCCAGGGACCTCCAGCCATGCATTACAGCCATTTTGGGCACAAGAGTTCAAGGCTGCTACCAGGGACCTCAGGTCTACGTTGCAACTCTTTCCATCCCAGTTACAGGGGGTCTTCCATTCCTTGCAGACCCCTTCCTCAGTCAGATCTTCCCTGCCCAAACCTCAAGGAGTACATGACGTTTCAGATTCTTCTGAAGAGGAACTGTTGGTGGATTCGGATGTTGAGGAATGTTCCGCTGTGGGTTCCTCTCAATTTTTTGGGGATCCTTTTTTTTTTTTTTTTTTTTTTTTTTTTAGAATTAAGTTTTTATTAAGAATTGACCTAAGCATCAATAACAAAAAAATTGAAAAGATAGTAAAAGACAGAGAGGGTTTACAATAAAATAGGTACCAGCTTAAACATATTGATAAAGTATAATGACCGGTTACAGCGTAATGTATATAACTGAAAAGAGAATGGAAGTGGTCCTGACCCTCTCATACAAAGCGTCAACTCCAAAGTTTCCTAAGAAGAAAGAGATAGAAGTAAAGGAGAAGATAAATGAAGAAGAAAGAAAGAGGGAAGAGGACAGGAAGAAGAAGAGGGGGGGGAAGCGGCTCTGGAGCTACACATCCAAGCACAGTCACTGGTTTATTGTAGGACCTAACTTCAGAGAATGCCACCGGGTTAGCAAAGGAATCAAAGAGGCAGTATTTCTATGCGCAAGTCTCCACGACATGCGCATAAACAGTAATTGTTCGTCAACCTTATCAAACCAGGTCAAGAGATCCGGGGGAGAGGTGGTTCGCCATTGTAGAGGAATGAGGGCTTTAGCCGAATTTAACAGAGCATACAGAAATAATTTCTTACACTTTGTGATAGGAGGAAGGTCCTTGTACAACATGATTTGCCAGGGGTCTCTAGATAAAGAGATAGACAGTAAATTTTCAATGAGAAGGAGGCAGGATGACCAAAAGGACGAAATCAAAGGGCAATGCCACCATATATGGGTCATAGAACCAATATCTGAATGACATCTCCAACATTGCTTCGAAAGGGTATTGTGAAAAGAATGCAACCGAACCGGAGTATAATACCATCGGAAAAGAAGTTTGCAATTAGTTTCCACGGATCTGTTGGAGATGGAGGATTTATGTGTGTTTCTCCAGATGGTAATCCAGTCTGCCGTCGAAATGGTGGTTCCTAGTTCTTTTTCCCATGCAAGAGCGTAAGGTGGTTTATGCAAAGTGTCATGGTCAGAAAGAAGTTTATATAACGTACTCATGAGTCCACGACCTGGGAAGTGGGACCTTTCAAGTAATGTTTCAAATTGGGTTAGAGGTCTAATAGCACATGATTTAAAATAAGGTTGTGAGAGAAAATGTTTAATGCGGAGGAATCTCCACAGTTCAGCAGGAGGGAGATCGTAGAGGGACTGTAAGGAGGTAAAGTCTTTAAGTTGAGAGCCATTCAAGAAGTCCCCAAGTTTTAACTCGGGAATGGAAGACCAGAGAGGAAATTGATTTGATGGCAACGAATGAGGAGAACTAATCGGAAGGAAGATTTTTGAGAAAGGAGAGGGGTATAATATCAATCTCTTAGATTTACAAAGTGAAAACCAGGTCGAAAGTACGGTCAGAACAATGGGATTAAACATGGAAAGAGAACCTTTAGGGCTACCTTCAGTGAGTATAAAATGGAGCGGATCGAGTGGGGCAGAGTTACGTTCTAGGCCCACCCAAAGTTTATCAGTTCCACAGTGACTCCAATCAAGAACACTAGAGAGTAAAGAAGCTTCGTAATATGTCTTCATATTGGGCACTCCAAGACCCCCTCTCGTCTTGTGTCTGGTCATGGTAGATCTTTTGACTCTGGGGTTGATGCCTCCCCAAATGAAGCGAGTCAAAATCTTGGTTGATTTAACGAAGAAAGATTGAGGGATAGAAATAGGTAGGTTTTGGAAAAGGTAGAGGAATCTCGGAAGAATCATCATTTTAAAAGTATGGATCCTGCCTAACCATGAAATATATAGTTTATGCCACCTAGAAAGATCCTCTTGAATCGTTTTCAAAAGTGGAGGGAAGTTAGCTGAGAAAATAGAATGCAAATCAGTTGTGAGACGTATCCCTAAGTAAGAAATCCCTTTGACAGACCATTTAAAATAAGTAGAGGATAGGAAAGTCATCAAGTCAGAAGATAAGTGAAAGCTTAAAGCTTCAGATTTGTGAACGTTGATCTTAAAATCTGAAAAGAGTGCAAAGAGATCAAATTCAGAGAGAAAGGCAGGAATTGCTCGGAGAGGATCGCAGGTAGATAGCAACACATCATCTGCGAATAAAGATAGTTTAAAAGCAAGAGAGTTGAATGGAATTCCAGGGATGACAGGGTTCTGTCTAATTCATTGCGCAAAGATTTCCATAACAAGGACAAACAGGAGGGGGGAGAGGGGGCAACCCTGACGAGTACCATTGGATATGGAGAAAGAGTCAGAGAGGGAGCCATTAATTTTCACTTGTGCAGATGGGTTAGAGTACAGAGTAGCAATGTATTTCAAAAAGAGGGGGCCAAAGCCATAGGCTCGTAGGGCAGAGAACATAAATGACCAGTTAATGCGATCGAACGCCTTCTCGGCATCGATAGTGAGAAAAACCGCCTGAAGCTTGTTCGAAGTGATATGATGAATGAGGTTCAGAAGTTTTCTCGTATTGTCTCTGGTTTCTCGACGAGGAATGAATCCCACTTGATCCGGGTGGATCAAAGTCGGGAGAAGAGGTTGAAGTCTGTTCGCCAGAATCTTGGCGTAGATTTTGACATCAAGATTGAGTAAAGATATTGGACGGTAGTTAGCGCAGTTCAGAGGATCCTTGCCCGGTTTCGGTATGACCGTGATATGAGCCGTCGAGATGTGAGAATGTTCGGAGATAGCTTCCGGGAGGAAAGAAAAAGACTTGGTCAGCAAGGGAACCAACATAGATTTGAAGGCTTTATAGTAAGGTTGGGACAGGCCGTCTGGGCCAGGGCTTTTGCCCGGAGGGAGAGAGACAATCACCTGCTCAACTTCTTGTTCTGAAATAGGGCGTTCCAGATCTTGAAGGAGGTTATGGGGGATTTGCGGTAGATTCACTGACTTTAAATAATCTGTTAATGCAGATGAAGGAGCGTCAAAAGAAAGTGGATTTGAAGCTGGATGAAGATTGTACAAGGAAGCGTAATAGGATCGGAAGGTTTCTGCAATTTGCTGAGTAGAGTATGAGACTGAGTTGGAGTGAGTTCGAATAGAGGGTATGAATGTGTTTCTCTGTCTAGCTTTCAGTTGACTGGACAGTAGTTTCCCTGGTTTGTTCCCATGCTCAAAGTGTAGGTGTCTGACCCTCAGAAAAGAGCGTTCCACTTTCTCATGAAGTAAAGACAATAAGTTAGAATGAAGACTAGAAAGACGAGAAAAGGAGGCTGAAACAGCCGAAGCTTTGTGGAGGGATTCTAATTTGCGAATCTCCGCCAGAGTGGTATCAAGTTCTTTCGAGAAGTGTCGTTTTCGCTGTGCCGCCAACTGAATGAGGATACCACGGAGTACACATTTGTGGGCTTCCCAAATCAATACAGGTGACATGTTTTCAGTACTGTTTTCCGAAATGAAATCCCTCAAAGCCTGGGTAATCCGAGCACGAGAGTCAGAGAATGTAAGGAGGGATTCGTCGAATTTCCAATGGTAGGTTTTGGGGTGAGAGGATGGGAAGTCTATCCTAATAGTGACAGGGGCATGATCCGACCATGTAATATTGCCAATCTCTGAATCCTGTAAAAGGGGAAGAGCCGAATGGGATAAGAAAATATAATCAATGGGGATCCTTTTGAGGTTGAGCCAGAACCCTCGGCTGAGGGCCTGATCAGGGCCGCCTTAAACATGCTAAACATTCCCCCAGTTCAGGAGGTTTCCTCAGATCCCTTTGATGTATTCCAGGAGCCTATAAAGCCCAATACTTGTTTTCCACCTAACCCTACTCTGGACCGCCTAGTGGCTGATGAGTGGAAATCTCCGGACAGAAAGCCTTCTGTATCCAAGAAGTTTACTAAGCTTTACCCCTTTTCTGAGGCGCCGCTTGCTCAATGGGTTCATCCCCCTAATGTGGATGCTCCTGTCTCAAGGCTATCTAACTCTACCACCTTACAAGTTTCTGATGCGTCCTCTCTGAAGGACTGGACTGACAGGAAGCTTGAGGTTTCCCTCAAGTCCATTTTTGCCACTGCTGGTAATGCCATGCGTCCAGCATTTGCTGTGGCATGGGTTAACCGGGCCATTGCAGTCTGGACTGAACAACTCACCCTAGCTGTACGTTGGGGTGATTCATCTTTGGACATGTTGCGGCTTCTTGCCAACATATCTGAGGCCCAGCAGTATGTTTCTGCTGCCTTATTTGATGCTATCCGTCTGATGGCAAGGGTTTCCACCATGTCTGTGGTTGCCAGACGAGACGAGCACTGTTGCCTCCGTTACCTCTGAGCCTTCCGTTAACTCTTGCAGAGCACTGTTGCCTCTGTTACCACTGAGCCTTACGTTAATTCCTGTAGAGCTATTGTTGCCTCCGTTACTGCTCCGTCAGTGTGCCCATAGTTGCGTTCTGTGCTGCTCTCGCAGAATATTGTTGCCTACGTTACTGCACTGGCAGGGTGCCATTGGCTCATTTCCATCAGCTCTCGCAGAGTACTGTTGCCTCCGTGACGGCACCAGTCGTGTGCCATTGGCTCAACTTAACTAGCTCTTGCAGAGTACTGTTGCCTCCATTACGGCACCGGTCAGGTGCCCGTGGCTCAAGTCCGTTCAGCTCTAGCAAAGTATTGTGGCCTCCGTTACTGCTACGGCAGAGGGTATAAGTCTCAGCTCTGCTTTGCAGATCTAGGTGCTTGTCTCCATTCTTGCACCACTGTCTCCTGATAGCCGTTTACCATCATACTGGGAGTTGCCAAATACACTACATCAGAGACTGATTATACCATTGGACTTTAACCCATGCTGTACTGAGGTTGCCTTGTTATACCTGACCTGTGACAGTATCTGTACCATCCTATTCATTGTATACTGGGCCTGTGTGGGCATATGCCTATGACCGATATTTTCCTGTCTATTCCACTGTGATACGCTATAGCCCGCTGAGGGTATTTTCATTGTGTCTTTTAATAAAACTGTGTTTTATTCTAACCTACTGTGTCTGAGGGTCGTACAAACCGTTACAACATCCTTATTTGGGCCGGATCTGATTAGTGAGGCCACTAGGGGTAAGAGTACTCATCTGCCCTTGCTCCCCACGAAGAAACCTCCTCTCAAGCGTTACAGGTTTTTTGTCCCTTTCAGACTGAGACACATCGGGCGAACCAGGCGGTTCCCTCAGCTCCATGTGCCTCCTCCAAGCCCAAACAGCAATGCAAGCCCAAGGTCTCTTCCAAGCCCAAGGTTTCCAAGACTTCTCCAGCATGACTCGCCGAACCCAGTTCCCCATTCAGCAGTGGGGGGTCATCTTCGTCACTATCACAGCATTTGGGAGGATTCAGTAGTGGACCCGTGGGTTTTACAAGTAGTGACGAAGGGTACAGGATCCCTTTCGCCTCTCTTCCTCCCTTTCACTTTTTCCCCTCTCACACGCCCCAAGGCGGGGAAAAAAAAAACGCTGTCTCTTCTACGGCGCTATCCAGTCCCTTCTGTACATGGATGTTCTGGAACCTGTTCCAGTTCAGGACAGAGATGCGGGTTTTTACTCAAACCTCTTCGGAGTGTCCAAGAAGGACAGCTGTTGTTGTCCAATTTTGGACCTGAAGGATCTCAATTTCTTTGTGATCCGGTCTCATTATCACCAGGAGTCCCTGAGGATGGTGATTGACGCTATGGTTCCGGGGGAATTTCTTGCTTCTCTGGACCTTCAGGATGCGTATTTACATATCGCCATTCATCCAGAGAGCCAGCAGTATCTCAGATTTGCCTGCGACCAAGGGTACTTTCAGTTCTCAGCTATTCCCTTTGGTCTGACTACAGGTCCTCAGGTCTTCAACTATGTCCTGGGAGCATTAGTGTCCTTCCTCCACCAGGACGGAATCAGAGTTACTCCATACATGGACGACCTGCTTCTGAAAGCACCCTCTGCGGAACTTCATGAGCAGGTTCAGGACTGCATTCACACACTCATTCATCATGGGTGGATCATCAACTTGGACAAGTAGGATCTTGTCCCATTCCAGCATCTGGTCTTCCTTGGCCTTCTCTTCGACACTCGGCAGAGCATGGTGTTTCTCACGGAGGAAGTGGCTCACCATATCGCGCACAGGGTTTCAGCTGTTCTAGCTCAAGATCCAGTTCCAGCCAAGAAGCTATCCTCTCTGGTGGGGAAATTAATCTCGACCATGGAAGCAGTCCTCTTTGCCATGGCTCACACCAGGGAGCGCCAGCGGTTTGTGATCCAGGTATGCAAGGGTCAGCCGAACCTTTTGCAGACATCAGTATCCCTCCCTCTTCGTGTGGAACTGAGTTTGTCGTGGTGGCTCGACCTCTCCAATCTCCTGAAGGGCAAGTCCTTCCTGATATACTTCTGGACCATTGTGATGACGGATGCCAGCCTCTCTGGCTGGGGAGCGGTCTTGGGTCGCCTGAGTGCTCAGGGACGCTGGTCTCCGGAGGAATCTCTCCTTTCCATCAATGTATTGGAACTTCAGGCAATATTTCATGCCCTTCATCACTGAACGCCCCAGCTGGAAGAATGCCCAGTCCAGGTTCAGTCCAACAACGCTACAGCTGTGGCTTACATCAACAAGCAGGGCGGAACAAGAAGTCTCGCCGCTTGGTTAGAGGTCAAGGCTATTTTGTCTTGGGCAGAAGAACACATTCCTGCCATATCCACAGTGCACATTCCAGGGGTAGACAACATCATGGCGGACTTCCTCAGTCTACACACAGTGGACAGCGGAGTGTGGGAACTGCATCCAGAGGTGTTCAACCTCATTGTTCAGAAGTGGGGTCTTCCTTGCATCACTCTGATGGCGAGACACAACCGGTAAGTTCCAAGGTTCTGCTCTCACTAGAGGGATCCTCTAGCTTTGGCAGTGGATGCCATGACCATTCCTTGGTTATTTCCTCTGTCTTGCATCTTCCCTCCCCTTCCTATGTTAAACAGGGTGTTACGGAAATTGAGACTGGAACTATGTCCATTCATTCTGGTTGCTCCGTACTGGCCTCGACAAGTTTGGTTTCCGGAGCTTCCGGGTCTGTCAGTGGAGCCATTCCGACTCCCCTCCCGTTCGAATCTTCTCCTCCCGGGTTACCTCTGGAAAGAGGACGTTCATCGTCTAGGTTTGACGACTTGGAAATTGAATACTGAAGAAGAAAGGTTTTTCTTCTGGTGTGGTGGCTACCATGTTTAGTGCTCACAAGCCAGTTTGCTCCAAGGCCTACCATCATGTCTGGTCAACCTTTCTATCTTGGTGTGCCGATAGGGACTTGTCTCAGGAATTTGATCTGCCCACAGTCCTGGCCTTCTTGCAGGATGGTGTGGATGAGGGCTTCAGTTTGAGTTTCCTTAAGGTTCAGACTTCTGCTCTCTCTGTTTTCTTTCAGAGGCACATTGCTATCCTTCCTGATGTCAAGGTGTTTTTCCAGGGCGTTGCTCATACTCGCCCTGTCTTTAAGGCTTCTGCTCCTCAGTGGGATCTTAATCTGGTTCTGAGTGTCCTTAAGCACCCTCCCTTTGAGTCCTTGGCTACTATTCTTCTATGCCTTCTGACATGGAAAATGGCCTTTCTCCTGGCGATCGTGTCTGTTTGTCGTGTCGCGGAGTTGCATGCTCTGTCCTGTAGACCACCATTTTGGTGTTTCATAAGGACAAGGCAGTGCTTTGCACCTCTCAGGAGTTCCTCCCCAAGGTGGTTTTGGAGTTGCACATCAATCAGGAGATTGTGATTCCCTTTTTCTGCCCTGACCCCACCTCTGACCAGGAGAGGGATCTCCACTTGTTAGACGTGGTGCATTTTCTCATGTTTTATGTACATCACACTGAGGCTATCAGGCAATCAGATGTGCTGTTTGTCATTCCTGAGGGTCCCAGGGCAGGAAAACCTGCATCCAAAGTGACTATTGTTTCTTGGATCAAGTCCACTATTCGTAAGGCTTATGAGCTGAGGAAGAAGCCTGTCCCTTTCAAGGTCATGGCTCATTCTACTCGATCTATTGGGGCCTCTTGGGCTTACAAGAATCGGGCCTCTGCTGATCAGTTGTGCAAGGCTGCCACTTGGTCGTCTGTGCACACCTTGTGGAAGCACTACCGTGTTGATGTGTTGGCATCGGCTGATGCCAGTTTTGGGAGGAAAATCCTGGAAGCAGTTTTGCCTGTCTAGGATTTTCTTTGGTTCCTAGTGCTTCCTTCACTTCATTCAGTGTGCTGTGTAACAGTTTGGGGTATTGTTAACCCTGGGCAGTGTCCATTGACACTTTATTGTTGTTGGGCTATCTCTGATCTGATGGTTCATATACACACTGGTGACTTTGGGGGCCTTGCGCCTGGTCCTTGCCTTACTTCCCAGCTCTGGGAAACTCAATGGTTGGACATCCCAAAGTTACCAGTAACCTGTATTGGATGACAAAGAGAAGAGTATTTTAGTCTTACCTGTTAAATCCTTTTCTCTTAGTCCATACAGGTTACTGGTCTCCCACCCTGTCAAGTGGCCATGCTTGGGTCTCCTGTGGCATACCTCCCAAGTGTCCCTCTTTGAGACCCAAATCCCCCTGTCTCTCTTTTCTACCCTGGTATCCCTCTTTTCAGGACATCAGAGTGAGTGGTGTGTATATAAGTCTATCACATTGCTCCACAGCAATGAAATTCACATAAATGTTTAGATAATCTTCATTATATGTGTTTGTAAATGAATCTGTGTAAAATACTTTGGTCTTGTTCTAAATCCTTTATTCAGTTACACAAAGAGGTGTCAATAGGTCACAAAGTAACCTAAAAATTCACCGCCCACCAGCCACACCCCAAGAAACACCACCTAAAACACAAGTGTCCTTCTTTGGCCATTTGAAATGTGGGGGGTATGCCGTGAGGGTCCTTCTGGGTTACGCTCACAGGAGTCTTCTTTCCTTCCATTATCTAGTCATAGTTAGTGTAACGGATCCTACCCATTACTGAGCCATTGTCTGGACCACAAACTATTTACTTAAAAACTATGGACCTTGTTGCCCTGCTTGGATGTAGCTGTGGGCTCTGGCATGCGAACTGGCCAGCTATTGCCAGGAACAAAGACTTATGGTTGTGAACATTGGTTTGTGTATTAAGTTTGGTTTTGTGTATTTTCAAATGTTGTATGTGTTTAATTGTACTTGTCCAATTTGAAGGTTTGTGCAATCACCAACTACCAGGTATGCAAATATCTTCCTTAGCTTAACCTGGGAAATGGTAGGCAGACCAGTGATTGATCAAAGTTGGGGCAGGGCATTCAAAATAGTCAATCAAAGGCTCCAACCTTACGCCACTGTCCCTAAGATGTGGATTATAGCAACTCCAGCCATTCACTGTGTTGACCCCCTGCCATGTGGTAATTAGTTCACGCCCTCAAGTCTTTGTTCAATCAAACCCCTGTGTATCTGAAATGTAACCCTGTCTGAGTCATTGTATCTGTTAAGACCAGCTGTTGCTGGCTTTTGTCTGATGTGCTATGATTTAATCATGTTCCCTATTGTATCATTTTCCCCATGTGATCCAATGCACTGTACTGTATATAAATATCTGTAGTTTGTGTCAATAAAATGAGTTCTGTTTTGGAGTGAACAAGGAGTCCTGGAGTCTTGTATTGCTTATGGTCTAAAGTATCCACTCTGATACCCATCTGCGCCAAGTATCCTGAATCGCTGACCGCCTGCTGCCAGTTTCCTGCGTCCTAACTTCGTGGACTGTCAGGCGGCGACGTGGACTCTTCCCTGCTTCCAGCTATCCTGCGGCTGTTTACAGTGACTGTCCATACTTCAACTGGTGCATCCAACGGCGCTTATCTGCGTTGAGAAGGAGAGACCCAGGAACGACGGCGGAAGGTGACGCGGTCCCTTCTCAGCTTCCGTTACAGTTAGTGTCTCAAATCTTTCTGGAGTTGGTTGGCTAGCTGCAGCCAAGGAGGAAAGGTAGGCTCCAACCCCTGCAGTCATTTCTAGAATTGTTCCTGCCTACTTAAAGGGGCGGATCGCCTACCCAAAGTTACCAGTAACCTGTATGGACTAAGAGAAAAGGATTTAACAGGTAAGACTAAAATCCTATTTTTTCAAGGAATGATAAACCTTTGCACCTTTGAGCGTTTTATTAATTTGTGTTAGACACCAGTATACAATAGAAGTGTCATATCTGAAGCAAGCCAACTGCACCACAGGGGCTAATAAAATTCCATAAATACCTATTTATTGAAGTGGGTTTTTTTAATGCCTTGAATGCTAGGAAGGTGTCCAACATAAGGCAAAGCAATACGTTTGAGAAGTTTCTAGCATTCAGGGGATTAAAAACCCTATTTACATAATTTTTAATTTTTCATGCTTCCCCTATGATGCAGTGTGTTTAATTTTTGGCAAACTTTGGTGGGCCAGCCCTAATGTTTTCTTTTGGAGAGGTTTTCTAATGTTATTCATGAAAGAAGACTTTTGTGCCATGGAGCTTATCCAGCAGAATAAAATAAAGGAGGACTAATTTATTTTTGCTTGCTGTAATTATTTGTGTGTGGTGAAGCAGTTCAAGAAAAAGTGCTAGGGAAAGTTAAATAATGTGGGCTTGTTGAAGTGTGCTTCGGATTCCAATTTTCCTGTGATATTTGCATGTGTTGTCTGAGAGCTTTCCAGCTGAGTTCTCTGCGGTCTAAATTAGTCCAATTTAAATGCTGCTCAAGTTTAACATTTCCTTCCCTGTCAATCTTTGCTTAATTCCACTTTCTTTTTCCTGCTTCAGGGCTGTGAACATTTTAAGACTGATGTATGAAGACCTAAGATAAGATGCACTAATGTGTGATAAATAAGTGATAACATTTGCAGTGCGATAGACTTTCCAATTCACATGGTATTATATGGAGACTATGCATTAAAGGGATAGTAATACTTCGTTTTAACTTTATTTTATTTTGTAGGCATTAAAAAAACATGAATAATATGTCTTATCTCTCAAACCTTTATGGTTTATGAGATATTCACAAGCAAAGTTTCCCCCTCCCGCCCCTTTTACCTACTGTAAACAATCTCTTCCCAGATGTGAAATGCAGTCCATAGACTGGACAGATAACAGAAGGGGACACTCTTATTCCTTTGAAAACAATGAAATCCCTGCCCCACTTGACAAGCTTTTCAGGTTTTTCCCTTATCTTAATTGAAGATTGTCCCTCTCTGCAGTCTACCTGGGCACCTCCCTTCTGCCCTGGCTGAGAAGTGTTACATCAGTAAAAGGGGCGAGAGGGAGACACTTTGCTTGTGAATATCTCTTAAACCATAAAGGTTTGAGAGATAAGACTTATATCATTCTTCATGTTTTTTTAATGCCTACAAAATAAAATAAAGTTAAAATGAAGTATTACTATCCCTTTAAGGTCTCTCAGGTTGGAGAGATCATTGTTCAGGGGTAGTCAGCTTTTGGACCACCAGCCGTTGAACTACAACTCCCATCACCCACAACATCCGGAGGTCCAGGAACTGATGTATTGCACATGCTCCATAGAATAATATTGGAAATGGAGAATTTATCACACTGTAAAAGTTATCTTCTCATTATAATGCCTTTAGTACACACTTACCCCCCCCCCCCCCCGGCAGAATTCTAAACAAAGCAGCAGCACCATAGGGGAGGGATAAAAATTCCCCAAACTTTCATTTATTTAAATGGAGCTTTTAACCCCTTGAATCCTAAAAAAGTCTCTAGTGCATTAATCTGCAGTGCACAGAAGACCTTTGTATCATTTTAGGGGTTAAACTCCCCACTTAAAGGGTTAGTAATGGCATATATAATTAAAAAATCATTATTGTAGATATTGAAAAAATAAATCCATCAGTGCCAGTCCTGTCTCTCAAACCTTTTTAAAACTCTCCCCTCTCTCCCCTATCATTGACATCAGCATCTAGCTGACAGAAGAAGATCCTGGTCCCCGGACCAGCAGGCGGCTCCTCTGCAGAGCCAAGATAGCACTATGTAGAAAGAAATACTTCACTGGAATGGTCTACAAAGTGTGCTTGCAAACCAGGCATACATTGTAGACTGTTACAATGAAGTATTTCTCTCTACATAGTGCTATCTCGGCTCAGCTGACACAAATCTCCTTCTGTCAGCTTTACAGCTGACATCAGGGAAAGGGGAGGGAGGGGGAAAGTTTAAAACGTTATACCTCTCAAACCATAGAGGTTTTAGAGATAGGGCTAGTATCAATGGATTTAGTTTATCACTATCTACAATAATACTCTTTATTTATATATGCCATTACTAACCCTTTAAAGTACTAATTCTACCTTATGTTTATTTTAATATTATGCCATTGCATAATATTAAAGTCAAACTACCTATAATTTTTTATTAGTTTGTTTTACATCTTCCACTATCTTATTAACATATTTTTTTTTGTTGTTGCAGTCTCTCTGCTTTCACAGTTCCACACAGAAAGCTTTCTGGAAACCTATTCAGACAGCTCCCTGTCAGGGACATAAGTGTTTAAAACTGAAGAAAAAAATAAGTATAGACAATTTTGACGTTACATTTAATGTACTTACAGAATATTTTATGTCAAAAATAAGATGGAACCTTCTTTAAAACAATAGGATTTTTTTCCCTCTTTTCAAATTGGTTTGTCCTAGAATTACTTCATGGGGGAGAAGCACTAAGATCTGATATAAATGAGAAACGTGTCTGATGTGTGTGGTAATTAATTTGTCTTGGAGAATAAGACACACTTCTCCATATGCATTAAGAATTAAGTATGCAAGGGGAGGGGGAGAGACATTGACCAATTCCATTTGATCTTTGCATAAAGCTGCCAGTGAAGGATCAGCAAACATTTTTGTCTCAACAAAGAAATAGGGGGAAAAGGCACTTTCCGCCTAACAGAAAATTCCCAGAAAAAAGTACTGTTTTTCCGCTTTTTTTGCTGAGCTCATTGTGTTAAAATGAATGGGAAGACTGAATTTCTACCGAACTCATGACAAATTTCCCTTATTTTTCTGGGTGGCACATTCAAAAAGCATGCCATTCTGTGTTTTTGAGGGGAAGAGAGGATAGCAAATTTTTGAGCTAGAGATGATCTGCAAATAAAGTGGAGTTAAAGCTTAGTTAGTCAGTCTTTTAGGTAGGGCATCTCTTCCTTGTATTAGGGGAGTCTGGGGGCACTCTGGGGGAGAAGAAGGAAAAGAGGTTGACCCCAAATACCCCAAAACTCAAGGACTACCTTATTTTATTTGTCATTGTTTATTGGTTATCTTTTACTCTATGCCTAAGATTTTTCTGAAGAAGCTGAGTACTTCGAAATGCGTCTCTAAACGGGCATATACTGAAGCTTTTACTACTTGGCATAATTTGAATTTTAAATGATTGTTGTAAGCAAAGAGCACTTACAGCAGCACGTAGTACCTTGCTGAGTGTCTGGAACTTGCTGAGCCATTTGGTTAAGATCGGCTAATTGGCAGCTTTTGATCCGCTTAGCGGGAATTGTGAGACTTTTGTGTCTGGTTTAGGAATGTGAAGGTTGTGAGATCATGAGATCAATGAGATCATTTTGTGATAGGAGAGAAGAGTATGGCATGGAAAGGGGCTCAAAAACAATGTGATCACTCAGACTTGCACAACACACATTCACTGTCCCTTAACCCTGTGAGTTCCAGGGGGTGTGAAGTGCATTGCATAGCCCTCTGGCGCTCAGAAAATTAAGGGACAGCTAATGCTGTTCTTAGTGCTGTATTTGTTTGTTTGTGAGACGTGATGAACTGTAATCTGGGGCTGCAGTGATAGCTATGGCAAGATCCCCCAATTCACCAGAATGAGGCAGGTGGATGCATTTTTGAGAGTATTGGAGTTTAGTGCCTGTGGTTGATAGCAATATTATTGCAGAACACCCCTCAGGAATCAAAAATTGCTCGGTCACACAGATTTTATTATGCAAATGAGCTATTGCAAAGACACTGAAACATAGTATACCTGGCAAAAACCTGAGAAAACATGGTGGTTTAAACCTATTTGAGAGGAAATTATAGGGATATGATGACACAGACACCTTAGTGCAAATCATGACATGAATTTCGGTCCATTTTGCCACCATATCACCAAAACTGACCCTTTTCAAAGTTTAGCGTATCAACCCATGGTCTTCTTAGAACATCAATGTTTGTTTCTGTATGCAAATCCCCCAAAACCAGAGCACACATACTAATTTTTAGCTCACACACTCATGCATATTTTGTATCAGGGTTTCATTTTATTTGTTTTGGGTTTTTTTTCAGTTAAATGTTGCTTAAGATCTAGAAAAACAGCCATGTTTTGACTGGAAAAAATGTGCATTTCTTTCTGGGCTCCTAGTTTTGCAGACGTAGGAATGGGTCAGTGACCTGCATAATTGTTTATTATTGTAATATTATTTTGGTGTGTGGGAATAGTTCATTGCCAATAAATATTTTCTTTTGGCACCGGGAAACCAAGTGAAACCTTGTTTAAAAGTTTAATGAAAAGCGGTTTATTATTCCTCTATAAATATTTTACCAATCGAGCCTACTATAGTGAGTTGTTAAATCCCTTTTAAATCCCTTTTTTCATTTATTTTTTGTTTTAGAGTATATAATTAATTATTTTATTCCAAACTTTACTGTAAAAGGGATCCTATAACCTTAAAACAATTTTGGTGATTTTAAAAGAGCTTCAAAGTCACCTATACGTTAGCCATTTTCATTCTGAAAATTAGTTCTTGGGTTTAGATTTCTAAATTATTCTAATTAACTCTTTCATTACGCAGATTGATATTTGCAAAAAAATGGCTTCTGTATCACATGAATTGACGATATCTCCATCATATTGTAAAATTACATCTCTGACACATTTCAATGTTTAGATCAACCTTTATTTCAATAAATATTGAGGACCACGGTCTTTCAGTGAAAGGTCAGAACATTGTTATTTATGTCCCACACTCCTCTTGCATTCTGTGCTTTGTCTCTTGTCCCTAAGCATTTTATTAATTTATCTAATTTATCAATTAAAAAAAAAATCAAGACCTCAAGTTTGAGTTCCAGATAAGCTGTGCTTCACATTGTGCTCCAGTGAGCACACACACCTCTTACGCTAAAATGGTTCAATATAATGAGCTTTATTTGTTAAGACAATGTGGAACAATTCTGGGATTAGCCTGCTGCAGGTTTCATTGGAGACCTTTAACAATATGAATGCTAGAGAGGTCTCTATTGCATTGCAAATATTTTGGATTATCTCTAGTACTTAAGAGGTTAAAAGCAATATTTACCTTATTGGAGATTTGGGGAATTTGTATTTGTCCCATGTGGTGCTCTTAGCTTGTCCCTGAATTTTACCTCTTTAGCTTCCTGAATAGTTTTAATTCTTTCAGAGTCTCACTGATGTAAGGTATATACACATGTATATATCTTGGATTGTTGCAATATACCCTTTCATATAGGAGCAACTTGCATGTTAGCATTTATTTTCCTTTAAAGGGCAACGTATCACATTTTATTTAGTTTGTTCCTATGGAAAAGATTAGGTAAAGATCCTAGGCCTGAACTCTGCAGCTTCAAAACATTTCCTGTCACCATTTGGAGTGGTCATAAAATGGACTTCATTGGCTGACAGTGGTTCAGGCTTAGAAGTCACTGACTTCACTTGCTGTACTCCATCTCCATAGACTGCCAGATTCAGGTTTCATAACCCCTTACTTTCAGTCTATGGGGGACTTAGTTGCTCTCTTGGAAGGCTGCAATCCATCATTTAATATTTACCCTTTTAAAGTCTAAATTGCATAATTGCAGATCCAGTTTACTGACAACACATATGTAATAATTCCTTTTATTTTTTCTCTTTTAGGGGATCTCTTGATTAGAAAACGGAAAAGACGCAGAAGAAAGAAGAAAACAAATGTTACTCCTCCGTTAGCCCCTGAAAATGAACACAAGAGTTCAGAAATAGTGAATCCTTCTCTAACGTCTGTCCATGAACCTATCAATAAAAATAAAAGACGAAAATTACAAAGAAAGCACCAGAAAGAAAGGGTGAAGGCTGCTGGTCTGTGGAAGAAATCTAGCGAGGACAGTGTTGCACATAAGAATGAAGCAGATGAGCTTGGAAGGGGAACACTGGCACACACTAGTGAAAGCCATACAGAAGAAGACCTAAAGAAGATGTCACATGACCTACTGGACTTCCTCCAGGCAACACAAGAAATATATTTCGCTGATGGTGTGTACTTCTTTCTATATGTAGATTCTGTATATGTTTTTATTAATCAAGGATAGGTAGCTTGTAATATGCAGAGGAAGTGTTCAGCCCATTTAATTCTAGAAAACTCTACAACCATTGCTTTGTGTTGGAGACCTTTCTTGCATGTGAGAGGTTATAGGTTATATAAACCTAAATTAGAAGTATCACCTCCTGCTAATAAACCCCCACTTACTGCTATGACCAGAATATTCTAATAGCCACTGTGACTTTTGATCTTGTACCTTTGTTCAAAACATAAGATAACCTCTTCAATCAGTCTTGGATGTAATGGCCATGGAGGCAGACATGACAGTTGCTGGCAGCTTTTATTTTAAAATAAAGCGGGCAAAGTGCTTGAGCCTACTTAGCCCTTTAAGGTCCAGATGCACTGCACACTACTCTGGTTAATGTTACTATGTGCTGTGGGTGTAGTTTGTGTCCTGTGGTCCTTTAACCCTTTGAGTGCCAGGGAGGTATCCAACACACTGCATTGCAATGCGTTGGATGCCTCTTTGACAATCAAATGGTTAAGCAACTGCCATGCCTGCCTCCACGAACAGCGCCAGATCATCCATTATAACAACCTAGGCTACTGCATAGGGCCCGTGGCAAGATGGGAAGCCCTAGCTGCAAGTGATGGGTCACAGGCAGAGGTCCTGCTATTGCTGTCACTAACATCTTATGTCAGACGCTGTTATTGTTGAAAGAGACCAGCATCACGCAGTTGCTTCCTCTTCCATTAAAGCCACAATGCTAGTACCTGCTACCAGCATTCTGTGCCAGAAACACCAGATCGAGAGGTGTGGGGCCCCAAATTGGTACCTTGCCTAGGGCCCCATGGAGCCTTAATTCATCTCTGTCCATGAACATAACATACATGTCTGACTTGAAGATATTCTCTCAAACAACTACACAAGGGTAAAACTCATAGCAGCCATTACAATTGTCTGGCCCTAGTAAGATAAGTGCTGAGTTATTATGACGTGCTAATACTCCTTTTAAAGAATTGTGCAGTTGTATGATCTGTAACAGTTGCATTGTTGTATATTTCACAATGACCATATATTTCCTACATAGAATCAAAAAGCATTTAACCCCTTAACAACGGCATGATCCGGGGTGGGTGGCCCTAGAGGACCACGCCACTTTTTTTTTTTCTCCACAATGCATCCTGTGGTAGCAGAGCGGTGTGTCATGCAATAATACCATGACGTGCCAGGTCTGTTACCGGTCCTTAATATCTGGGCCAGCGTGACAGTCCTGGCAGGTCATGTGTTGCTAAGGGGTTAAGAAGGTGTAGTAGGTATTGTTTTGAGTTTACTTACAAATGGCTCTATATAGAGAGTGCACAATTTTCTAGTTCCTACATGTGATCCACTCACATACTTACTTAAATAAACAGAGATCTACCTGTATGCTGTAGGAAACGCACATGCCTCGGCACAGACTTAAAGAGATAGTAATGTTTCATAATAAAAGCAGCTCTAATTAATCATCATAGTATTTGGACTTTGGAGAGTGTTATTTCAATTCTGTCAGAGTTGTAGTTCAAGAGTAATTCAATGACAAAGTGTCCCCCTCCCGCCCCTTTTACTGATGTAACACTGCTCAGCCAGAGCAGAAGGGAGGTGCCCAGGTAGACTGCAGAGAGGGACAATCTTCAATTAAGATAAGGGAAAAACCTGAAGAGCTTGTCAAGGGGGGCAGGGCTTTCATTGTTTTCATAGTAAGAAGAGTGTCCCCTGCTGTTATCTGTCTGGTCTATGGACTGCATTCCACATCTGAGAAGAGATGGCTTACACTAGGTAAAAGGGGCGGGAGGGGAAACTTTGCTTGTGAATATCTCTTAAACCATAAAAGTTTGAGAGAAAAGACTTATATCATTCTTCATGTTTTTTAATGCCTACAAAATAAAATAAAGTTAAAATGAAGTATTTCTATCCCTTTAAGTGAAACAGATAAGAGACTCATTCTCCAAAGTAATAGTTCCTTTAAGTAGCTATCAAACAAAAATAATTCACTTAAGTGTACAAAAAGTATTTAAATCTGATGCATTCTGCCCTCATGTCAGGATAATTTATATGCTGATTACCACTGGGAATACAAACAACCTCTTATAGATACTAATGTGCATGATCCAAACTGGCTTGTTTTTAAGAAAAACTGATGAGGTGTCTGTGCCTCGATTCATCATATCTATGGAAATATACTATATTTTTTAGTAAGTAAAACAGTGTTTTCGGAATGTTTTAATCCCCATCTTTATTTACCCCAGGTAAATCAAAATGTACAGATTCTGCTTTGTCCGACAGTGTTATTCTTGAGATATTGCAACAGATTGAGAGTGGGGAATTGCCTTCATCAGATATCATTCACTTACATCATATTAAGTCTCTCCTGCGTCTACAGGATATTGAAAGATTAAAGGATGTTTTGGACAACTTCAAAGTGCATTCCTCTCTGCCTAACGGTATGTATTTTTCATTTGTTATATAATTCTGTGGCAAAAAAAAAAAAAAATAGAATGGCTGTTATCAGTTGGGAACTGAAAACTTCATATGAGCACTACAGTGATGCAATGCCTTGGATATCCCTCTGGCACACATAGGATTAACTGTACGATAACAAAAAGTTGGGATTTTAAGATGTATTCTATTTATATAAAATTGCACGTCTGAGCATCGAAATGTGAATTTGTCTCATCCCTTCAGCATCACGTGTAAAACCAGAATGGGCGTTCTGTGGATTTCCAGCTGTTGGACTGCCACTTCCATCATCGTGATTCAACCATTTGCTATTTTGGGAATTTGTAGTCCAGCAGCAGATGGAGAGCCAGAGATTACCCACATATTTGTTTCATCAAATTACTGTTGTAAATATTGCTTCTAATTTTGTAGAAGCACAATTTGCCAATTAGAGAGGATGACTGGAAGCATGATTCAGTAAACAAGCGGCACCGTACGGGACAAATAAAAATTCCTAAAATTCCCATTAATATAAAAGGGATTTTTAAACCCATTGAATGCTAGGAGACCTTTCATAGCGCTCACGTTAAAGGACCAATTTAAATAACTGGCAATTTTTATTTGTCCCCTATGGTGCAGTTGGTTTGCTACAGGATTGTTCATCTGTAGCTTCCTGATTATGGCCCAGCATACCAACCTTTGCCCATTTTTATTGGTTTTCCTGCTCTGTGTATTATGGCAATTTATTTGGTCCTTGTATAACAAAATACTGAAGCGTCTAGTTTTGTGTCCAGTTTTTAATTTCTTTAAAGGGATAGTAATGTGTTTGTTTTAAGGAAACGTTGATTGTTCAATATACTTTTCTCTGTCATCGAATACGGGTTACTGGTAACTTTGGTTAGGCGATCTGCCCCGTTAAGTAGACAGGAACAATTCTAGAAGTGAATGCAGGGGGTGGAGCCTACCCCAGTAAGATTTGTTCCTTGGATGAAGATACAGGCAAGAGAACAGTTCTGCTATAGTTTTAGCTATTTTTTTATGTTTCTGTTAGAAATGGAATACCACCATTAGGCGGATTACTATAACTAACAATACCCTTAGATGTGACTAGTTCAGTATCCAGGTGCTTTTGTGGACCTTAAGCCCTGGGGGGGGGGAATCTTGGGTTCAAGTTCTTTCCCCAGGAGTTGCCCACTGGGGCTTCTTCTTAATACATGGTGATCTGAAAAGAGAATATATGCAACCCTTTGAGTGCTGCAGGTCCACGTGTCCCACAGTGTCCCTCCGCACAGGGATTTTTCCTTTGGAGTTACTATTGTACACTCCTGCACTCATTGGGTTTATCTGTATGTCTGCTGGGTGTTTTAGAGCAAGTTTCTGTATTAACGTAACACTTTAGCTGCTGGTTTAGCACCTTTTGGGGGTTGTTTGCACTTTCTCTAATGGGTACAGTGTTTATTGGGTCTAGTGACATGTCTTAATAATGTCTAGTGCACATTTACTTCTCAGTTACAACTTTTCAAAATTTGTGTTCCCACTTTTACCGCATAGAAGCCATTGCTCTATTCACTTCTATGCAACTGTACAGTTTGGGACATATCTCTGCAACCGCTCATAGTATCAACTTCAGAGATGGCTCATTTTGTTTGTCTGCCCTTGCTCTATTATCCGGTCAACATTTGGTGTGTTGGGGGACTCGGGGGGGCTTCAGGCACTGTTCGAATACCCTCTATAGGAAAACTACATGCTTTGCTTTGCGCGCTCATTTCTGATTGGCTCCCGCCGCAGCAGCCATTTTGTGCTTTTCCTGAAAGAGTATCATATGCAGGGCTTGGACTCTCCTTCTCGTCTCTGCAGATTAACCATTTGCCTGACAGATAAGTGCATTAGCAATTTCTGGGGTGAACTTTTAATCTGTTGGTGGAGTCAGACATTGAGGAATGTTCTGCTGTGGGCTCCTCTCAGTTTTTTGGGGACCCCTTTGGGGCTGATCCTGATCCCTCGGCTGAGGGCATGATCAGGGCCGTCTTAACCACCCTAAACATTCCCTTAGTTTAAGAGGTTTCTTTGGATCCCTCTGATGTATTTCAGGAGCCTAAGAGGCCCCATACTTGTTTTCCACCTAACCCCACTCTTGACCGCCTTGTGTCTGATGAGTGGAAGTCTCCAGACAGGAAACCTTCTGTTTCCAAGAAATTTGCCAAGATTTACCCCTTCTCTGAGGTGGTGCTTGCTCAGTGGGTGCATCCCCCTAATGTGGATGCACCTGTCTCCCGGCTATCTAAGTCCACTTCCTTGCCAGTTGCTGATGCGTCCGCTCTGAAAGACTGGACTGACAAGAAACTTGAGGTCTACCTAAAGTCCATTTTTGCCACCACTGGTACTGCCATGCATCCAGCGTTTGCTGCCGCATGGGTGAACCGGGCCATTGCGGTCTGGACTGAACAGCTCACCCTGGCTGTCCATCAGGGTGCTCCTACCTCGGATATGTTGTGGCTTCTTGCCAACATTTCTGAGGCCCAGCACTATGTTTCTGCTACCTTGTTTGATGCCATCCGTTTGGCAAGGGTTTCCACCATGCCTGTGGTTGCCAGACGAGCTCTTTGGCTCAAGACCTGGTCTGCTGACACTGCTTCCAAGAAAGCTTTTCTCTCATTGCCTTTTCAATGATCCTCTGTGTTTGGGCCAGATCTTAAGGATCTGATTAGTGAGGCCACAGGGGGCAAGAGTACCCTTCTGCCTATGGTCCCGAGGAAGAAGACGCCTATGAAGCGTAATCGGCTTTTTCGTCCCTTCCACACTGAGACACTTCCGGTGAACCAGGCGGTTCCCTCAGCTCCGCTTTCCTCCTCCAAGCCCAAACAACAATGGAAGCCCAAGGTCTCCAAGCCTTCTTCAGCATGACTCACCTAACCCAGGTCTCCACCCGGCTGTGGGTGGCCATCTGCGTCACTACCACAGCGTTTGGGAGGATTCGGTGGCAGACCCATGGGATTTGCAGGTGGTGGCGGAAGGGTACAGGATCCCTTTCGTCTCTCTTCCTTTCTTTCGGTTTTCCCCCTCTCATATGCCCCAGGGTATAGAGAAATGCCATCTGTTCAGGCTCTTCTGGACAAGGATGTTCTGGAATCTGTTCCAGTTCAGGACAGAGGTATGGGTTTTTACTAAAACCTCTTTGTGGTCTCCAAGAAGGACGGCGGCTGTCATCCCATTTGGATTTGAAGGATCTCAATGCCTTTGTGATCAAGACTCATTATCCCTAAGGACGTTGATTGCTGCTATGTCCCCGGGTGAATTCCTTGCCTCAATGGATCTTCAGGACGCGTATCTACACATCACCATTCATCCAGAGAGCCGGCAGTATCTCAGATTTGCCTGCGTCCAAGGGCATTTTCAGTTTTCAGCTCTTTCCTTTGGTCTGACTACAGCTCCTCAAGTCTTCAATCGTGTCCTGGGAGCCTTAGTATCCATCCTCCATTGGGACGGCATCAGAGTCACTCCATACATGGACCACCTGCTTCTGAAAGCCCCTTCTGCGGACCTTCTTCATTAGCAGGTTCGGGACTGCATTCATGCCCTCACCCATTATGGGTGGATCCTCAACATGGACAAGTCGGATCTTGTTCCGTCCCAGTGTCTGGGCTTCCTTGGATTTGTCTTCGACAATCAGCAAAGCATGGTGTTTCTCATGGACGAGGTGGCTCACCAGATCGCCCACTAGGTCTCGGCTGTTCTGGCTCACGGTCCAGTTCCAGCCAAGAAGCTGTCCTCTCTAGTGGGGAAGTTAATTTCCACCATAACAGCGGTCTTGTTTGCCATGGGTCACACCAGGGAACTCCAGAGGTTTGTGATCCAGGTGTGCAGGAGTCAGCCAGACCTTCTGAAGATGTCAGTGTCCCTCCCTATTCATATGGAACTGAGTTTGTCATGGTGGCTCGACCTCTCCAATCTGCTGAAGGGCAAGTCCTTCCTGGTATCCTTCTGGACCACGGTGACGATGGATGCCATCCTGTTTGGCTGGGGAGTGGTCCTGGGTTGCCTGAGTTCTCTAGGTCGGTGGTCTCTGGAGGAATCTCTCCTTCCCATCAACATGTTGGAGCTTCGGGCGATATTTCATGCCCTTCACCACTGGACATGCCATCTGGAGGACTGCCCAGTCTGGCTCCGGTCCGCAGGGCGGAACAAGAAGTCTCGCCCCAGGGCTACTTTGTCTTGGGCAGAAGAACATGTTCCTGCCATATCCGTAGTGCACATTCCTGGCGTAGACATTGTCATGGCAGGCTTTCTAAGTCAGTACACGGTGGACAGCGGAGAGTGGGAACTGCACCCAGAGGTGTTCACCCTCATTGTTCAGAAGTGGGGTCTTCCTTGCCTCGACCTGATGGCGACAAGACACAACCTGAAGGTTCCGATGTTCTGCTCTCACTGGAGGGATCCTCTAGCTCTAGCGGTGGATGCCTTGTCCATTCCTTGGTTATATCCTCTGGCTTACATCTTTCCTCCCATCCCCATGTTGCATAGTGTGTTAAGGAAACTGAGACTGGAGCTCTGTCCAGTCATTCTGATTGCTCTGTACTGGCCTTGGCAGGCTTGTATTCCGGAGCTGCTGGATCTGTCAGTGGCGGAGCCATTCCAGCTCCCTTGCCGTCCAGATCTTCTACAGGGTTACCTTTGGAAGGAGGATGTTCCTCGTCTGACTTTGAGGGCTTGGAAACTGAATCCTCAATACTGAGAAAGAGGTTTTTCTTCTGGTGTAGTGGCTACTATGCTTAGTGCCCGCAAACCTGTTTGATCTAAGGCTTACCATCGTGTCTGGTCGACCTTTCTCTCTTGGTGTGCTGACAGGGACCTGTCTCAGGATTTTGATCTTCCTACAGTCCTAGCCTTTCTACAGGATGGTGTGGATAAGAGTCTCAGTTTGGGTTCCCTTAAGGCTCAGACTTCTGCTCTCTCTGTTTTCTTTCAGAGGCGCATTGCTATTCTTCCTGATGTCAAGATTTTCTTCCAGGGCGTTGCTCATACTCATCCTGTTTTCAAGTCTTCCGCTCAACTTGGTTTTGGGCATCCTTCAGCGCCCTCCCTTTGAGTTCTTGGCTACTGTTCCTTTACGCCTGCTGACATGAAAAAGGCCTTTCTCCTGGTGATTGTGTCAGTTCGCTGTGTCACAGAGTTGCATGCCCTGTCTGGTAGACTACCCTTTTTAGTGTTTCACAAGGACAAGGCGGTACTTCGCAGGAGTTTCTCCCAAAGGTGGTTTCTGAGTTCCACATTAATCAGGAGATTTTGTTGCCTTCTTTCTGCCCTGACCCTACCTCTGACAAGGAGAGGGATCTCCACTTGTTAGACATGGTGCATTGTCTCAAGTTTTATGTACATCGCACATTCCATTAGACAGTCTGATGTGCTGTTCATCATCCCTGAGGATCCCAGGGCAGGGAGACCTGCTTCCTAAGTGAGTGTTGCGTCTTGGATTAAGTCCACTATTTGTAAGGCTTACGAACTATGGAAGAAGCATGTTCCCTTTTGGTTCACAGCTCATTCTACTAGATCTATTGGGGCTTCTTGGGCTTACAAGAATCAGGCCTCCGCTGATCAGTTGTACAAGGCTGCCACTTGGTCATCTGTGCACACCTTTTCGAAGCACTACCATGTTGATGTGCTGGCATTGGCTGACACCAGCTTTGGGAGGAAGATCCTGGAGGCAGTCTTGCCTGTCTAGGATCTTCTTTGGTACTTCCTTCTCTTTTGAGCCCTGTTGGCTCTAGTTCAGTGTGCTGTGTGTCAGTTCCTGGGGTGTTTTTACCCCTGTTCAGTGTCCATTGACACTTCATTTGTTTTTGTTGGGCTATCTCTGATCTGATGGTTCATATATGCTCTGGTGACTTTGGTGGCCTTGTGCCTGGTCCTTGCCTTACTTCCTGCCTCTGGGAAACGCAATGGTTGGACATCCCAAAGCTATCAATAACCTGTATTGGACAACAGAGAAAAGAGGATTTTAGTCTTACCTGTTAAATCTTTTTCTCATAGTCCATACAGATTACTGGTCTCCCACCCTGTCAAGGGACCATGCTTGGCTTTCCTGTGGCAGATCGTGGGGGTCCTTTGGGGTCATGCTCATAAGAGTCTTCTTTCCTTTCTACTAACTAGTCAATAGGTAGTGTCTCTAATCTTACTGGAGCTGGTTGGCTAGCTGCAGCCAAGGAGGGAAGGTAGGCTTCACCCACATAGTAACATAGTAACATAGTAAATTAGGTTGAAAAAAGACACAAGTCCATCAAGTTCAACCTTCGCTTCATACCTCAGTAACTAAGAATTTTATAGCTTTCCTGCTACCAATTAAATTAGTCTTTATCAGACCTTCCTGATCTGCCTACTGATAAACAGTATAACTCTGTATGTTCCCTTTTGAAAGAAATGTATCTAATCTTCTCTTAAATGTGTCCATTGTATCTGCCATAACTACCTCCCTGGGCAATGAATTCCACAATTTGACAGACCTTACCGTAAAAAAACCCTTCCTCTGCTGAAGTTTAAACCTCCTTTCCTCTAATCTCAAGAGGTGTCCCCTGGTCACCTGAGCAGGCCTTGGAATAAATAGCTCACCACAGAGATCCTTGTATTGACCTCTCATATACTTGTACAATGTGATAAGGTCTCCTCTTAGTCGTCTTTTCTCTAGAGTAAATAAACCAAGTTTGTTTAGTCGTTCCTCATATGTCAAGTCCTCCATTCCCTTAATTAATTTTGTTGCTCTCCGCTGTACCCTCTCTAGTTCTAGTATATCCTTTTTCAGAACCGGTGCCCAAAATTGCACTGCATACTCAAGGTGAGGTCTTACCAATGATTTGTATAATGGCAAAATAATGTTATCCACTCTTGCTTCAATACCTCTTTTTATGCAAGACAGGACTTTGTTTGCCTTTGCTACTGCTGTTTGACACTGGTCACTGTTTCCAAGTTTGTAGTTGACAAGGATACCCAGGTCTTTTTCTAGCAACGAGTCACCTAAAATTATTCCATTAAGTTTATAAGTAGCCTTGGGATTGTTTCCTCCCAAATGCATGACTTTACACTTCCCCACATTAAACTTCATATTCCACATGTTTGCCCAATCTGACATTGTATGTAAGTCCCTCTGTAGAGAGAAAATATCCTGTTCTGAATTAATGACTTTGCATAATTTAGTATCATCTGCAAATATTGATATTTTGCTTTCTATATCTATTTCCAGGTCATTTATAAACATGTTAAAAAGCAGCGGACCCAATACTGAACCCTGAGGTACTCCACTCTCCACTTTAACTATACTGGAGAATTTTCCATTTACAACCACACACTGTTCCCTATCCTTCAACCAGTTTTGTATCCAATTGCAAAGGTTATCTCCTAGCCCCAATTTCCTTATTTTATACACCAGCCTTCTGTGTGGTACTGTATCAAATGCCTTTGCAAAGTCTAGATATACTACATCTACTGCCTTGCCATTGTCAAGGTTGCTGCTTACCTCCTCATAGAAGCTGAAAAGATTAGTTTGGCATGACCTATTCTTCATAAAACCATGTTGATTTGTGCTAATGATCTTATTTTTTGTGTTGTAATCCTGAATATAGTCCCTTATTATGCCTTCTAATAGTTTTCCCACTACAGAGGTCAAACTCACTGGTCTATAATTCCCAGGTTCTGTTTTAGTTCCCTTCTTAAATAGAGGCACTATGTTAGCTCTTCGCCAATCCTGTGGCACTGAGCCTGTGGTAATAGAATCTTTAAAGAGTAAATATAGGGGTTTTGCTAACACTGCACTGAGTTCCTGAAGAACCCTTGGATGTATACCATCAGGACCCGGTGCTTTGTCGGTCTTAATTTTGTTCAGTCTTCCCATGACATCTCCTTGAGTTAACCCAATATCTATTAATTGTATTGTTTTATTTGATACTTGCGGAGGCTCTTCTACCATTCCTTGCTCCCTTGTATATACGGATGCAAAGAAAGTGTTTAAAACATCAGCCTTTTCCTTATCCTCACTAACCAACTCACCCATCTCATTTTTGAATGGTCCAATGCACTCCCTCTTAAGTTTTTTGCTATTTATATATGTAAAAAACTTTTTTGGATTAGTCTTGCTTTCCCTTGCAATTCGAGTTTCATTATCTATTTTTGCTACCCTAATTGCCTTTTTGCAATCTTTGTTGCTCTCCCTGTATTTTAAGAAAGATTGTTCAGTTCCTTCTGACTTAAATAATTTGAATGCTTTTTTTTTCCTTGCCATTTCCTTCTTTACATGTGCAGTTAACCACATTGGCTGTGACTTATTTCTTTTGCACTTGTTCCCCATTGGTATATACAGTTGGGTACATTTCTGCAACCTAAATTTGAATTCTGACCATTTTTCCTCAGTATTTTTGCCTTTAAATAACATATCCCAGTCTATGCGTTGCATTGAGGCCCTTAACAATTTGAAGTTTGCTTTTTTAAAATTAAGAGTTTTGGTTGAACCTATACATTTTTGCTTTGCCAGACAGATCTCAAATGTAACCATGTTGTGATCACTGTTTCCCAAATGTTCTCTTACCTTAATATTGGATACCATTTCTGTGTTATTAGTGATCACTAGGTCCAATACATTGTTATTTCTTGTCGGCGCTCCCACCATTTGTGACATGTAGCTTTCATGAAGCGTGTTCAAAAACCTGCTACCCTTAGCACTCTGACAGGTCTCATTTTTCCAGTTGATATCTGGATAATTAAAATCTCCCATAATTATAGTATGCCCAAACTGGGCAGCTTTCCTCATTTGCAATAGCAGTTGGGCCTCATCATTGTCATCGATATTTGGTGGTTTGTAGCATATGCCCACCAACAACTTTTTTTTACCTTTCACACCACATTTAGTCTCGATTTCTACCCACATGGACTCCACAGTTTGGCCAGTTTCCTCACTAATATCACCTCGCAAAACTGGATTTAGCTCTGTTTTCAAATATAAACACACACCTCCACCTTTTCTATTAATTCTGTCTCTTCTAAACAGGGAATAGCCCTCTATATTTACAGTCCAGTCATGTGCATCGTTCCACCATGTTTCTGTTATTCCAATTATGTCCAATTGCTCATTAACCGCCAGCAATTCTAGTTCTCCTATTTTATCTACCATACTTCTTGCATTTGCTAGCATACAATTGATTTTGAAGTCTTTACATATATTAATCCCTACATGCCTTTTTTCTTCACCTTCATTTACTAGGAGTTCCTCCCTACTGACTAAATTTCTCCCCACCCTTTCTCCACCCCCCTGGTCATTTACTTGGACCCAGTTCCTATCTGCTCTATCTACCCCATTTTTGCTATCTATACCCACCCCCCCCTTTCCTAGTTTAAAAGCTCCTCCAAGCTTCCTAGCATTCTCTCCCCTAACACAGAGGCTCCTCTACCATTTAGGTGCAATCCATCTCTTCCATATAGATTGTACCCAAGAGCAAAGTCTGCCCAGTGTTCTAAAAACCCAAAACCCTCCTTCCTACACCATTGCTTGAGCCATGCATTAAGCTCCCTGAGCTCCCTCTGCCTACCTGCACTGGCGCATGGCACAGGTAGTATTTCAGAAAATACTACCTTAGAGGTCCTTGCCTTAAGCTTGCACCCTAAATCCCTGAAATCATTCTTTAGGGACCTCCATCTTCCTCCTATTTTGTCATTGGTTCCAATATGTACCAAGACAGCTGGATCACTTCCAGCCCCTCCCAATAATCTGTCAGCCCTGTCCGCAACATGCCGAACCCGAGCACCCGGGAGACAGCATACTGTTCGGCATTCACGTTCCTGGCGGCAGATTACCCTATCTACCCTCCTAATAATAGAGTCCCCTATTACCACCACCTGCCTTGGTTTCTGCCTGCTCTGCATCCCATCTAGCCTGGAAGGAGGACTGTTCCCCTGGCTGCTAGAGGAATCAGCCCTCTCCAGTGTTGCCAATTCTGAGCAATTCTCATCAACATCTTCACACAATCTTGCAAATCTGTTGGACTGAGTCAACTCAGAACTGGCCTTCCTCTTCCTCTGCCCACTACCTCCCCTCCTTACTGTTACCCAGCTGCCTACCTGTCGCTCCTCATCTACAACTCCACCCTCTTCACCACTAACCCCACATACTACCTGCTCTGTGAGTTCTAAACTCCTTTCCAGGTTACCAATGTCTCGCAATGTTGCAATATTTCTCTCCAAATCCAATATCTTAGACTCTAAAGAGAAAATATGCTCACACTTGGCACAGTGGTATGACCCCTGGAACGATTGCTCCAAGTGTTCAAACATGTGACAAGATGTGCACTGCGTGAGATTGGCTAACCTGCTATCACTCATGCTTGGTTTTACAATTAAAATAGCTTTATATTATCCTCTAATGCTCACTATATGGTAAGTAACCAACCTTAAATGCAATAAATCCTTTGAAATGATAGTCACCAGATTCCTTCTAACTCTTCACCTGGAACCAGTCACTTTCAACAGCAGTCTCACAGAGCTAATGGACTGTATTTATAGTAACTAACAGCCAGGTGAAATCCCTTAGCAATCAGCCCTAATCACACAGGTCAGAGAAAAATCCAATAAACAGTTTTTTTTAACTCTTGCAATACCCACACAATTTTTTTTTTTTTTTTTTTTTTTTTTTTTAAACCTTAATAGAATACCAATAAAACACCAAACACACTCTTATGTACTTAACCAGATTCCTTCAAACTCTTCACATGGAACCAGTCCCTTGTAATAGCAGTCCCCTGTCTTTGAATTCCCCCTGTTTTAAATTCCAGCACTTACCACCCTTCTGCACTTACACTCTGATGCAAGATTCACACGTTCAAGTATTCACTATGTATCTGCTATTTAATCCAGGGATCCACCAATTACAAACACAGCAATTAGTCACTCCCACCACACCAGACTTCAATTATTTGCTTCTCTCACAGTAAAGAGAGGGAAAACAAAACCCAAAGATTTGTTTTTAACCTCTTCCTTACCACACTACACCACACACAATATACTTATTGTATTTTTGCAGCAGGTATCCAAACTCAGTCTTCCAGGGCACAGGTCACTGATCAACTTACAGAGCTCTCTCACTCCTTGCTATTTAATCCAGGGATCCACCAATTACAAACACAGCAATTAGTCACTCCCACCACACCAGACTTCAATTATTTGCTTCTCTCACAGTAAAGAGAGGGAAAACAAAACCCAAAGATTTGTTTTTAACCTCTTCCTTACCACACTACACCACACACAATATACTTATTGTATTTTTGCAGCAGGTATCCAAACTCAGTCTTCCAGGGCACAGGTCACTGATCAACTTCATTCACTTCTAGAATTGTCCCTGCCTACTTAAAGGGGCGGATCGCCTACCAGTAACCTGTATGGGCTAAGATAAAAGGATTTAACAGGTAAGACTAAAATCCTTTTTTAAATAATGAAACCTACCTTTCTAACTGTTATATAGCATTGTAGTCTTTGGTTTATTTTATATTAAAGTGTCCCCCTCCTGCCCCTTTTTTCCATATATAGCATTACCTCCCCTTCGATCTGAAATCCAATTGCTTGAGCTGACAGATCGCAATGAGGGACTATCGTCTGTCTATCAGTATAAGGAAAAGTTCCTGTGATGAAGGATAGGTTTTTCTTTCTTCTGACAGAAGATTGTCCCTCATCGCAATCCATACAGACCGTCTTTCTGCTCTGAGGGGAGGCAGCATTATTTATGGATGTGGGGTGGGAGGGGGATACTTTAATATAAAATAAAACAAAGAATACAACATAATGAACAGTTAGAAAGGTATGTTGTGTTATAAAAATGTATATTGAATAATCGAAGTTGCCTTAATATGAACACATTACTATCCCTTTAACCCTTTGACTGCCAGAGGGTTATGCAATGGAATGCAAAGCATTTGAAAACAATTAGATAATTAGGAGTACCACACACACTGCCATGTACTGTGTGATCCTTTGATAATAAAGATAATATGCTGTGGTTCAAGAGAAATTCAATTGACCTATTGTGTATGGTGTTGTATTGCCACTTCAGTAGTGAAAGATTTACTTAGTTAAAACAAGAAAGGCCCCTGCCAAGAAAAATGGGAAGACAACCAGTTTAAAAGCACAATATGTTCAGTTCTTGATGAGATTTGGGACATTGTGGCTTCTTTCCAGAACATGAATATATGTTTTTTTTGTTTGTTTTTTTTTGTGCTAAAATTGAACAAATTATGTTGGTGTGTCTTCACAAAATAAAATATTGTTTAATTCAAGCTCTGAGGTAATTATTTCTCTAATTTCCGTGACAAGTCACTGATGTACAAATAATGGCTGGAGCAATTTTGGAACCAACCGACTGGAACTTGTGGGCAAAAATTACATTGGTTTAAATGGGGCTTTTTACCCCTTGAATACTAGAGCGGTCTCTTGACAAACTGCTTTGCAAAGCGTCAGAGACCTCTTTGGCATTCAATGGGGTGAAAAGAATATTTTAAATCTCTAGGAATTTGTATTTGTCCCCCCATGGTGCAGTTGGTTTGCCCTGGCGTTGTTTCACTATGCCTTTATACACAAGGCGTGTTATAGTTTACCTTCATGATCAGCTCATTTCCTTCTTCAAAAACAACAACATATATCACACACAGTGTATATAAAAAACATTTATGTTGATTGTGAATGCTTTAATTATTTGAAAATGCCCTGAATCCCCAAGTACAAAAATACGAAATATGTATAGCTTTAAAAACAACCCTAAAACGGCTGAATAATTTTATGAACTAAATATTTTCATAAATTAGTCTATTGCATCAAATGAGAGGTCACTTGCCTTTCTACTCTTAGCCTGGTGAGCACAAATGTTTCCCATAATAATAATAAAAAAAAAAAAAAATAACCCTGTGTGTACCACTGGGGGGGGGGTCTAATGCAGTTCAGACTTTGGGGGGATGCATTAGCCATGATACCCCACCAATGTGGACTGAATAAAAAAATACAATGGTAATTTTTTTGTGCACAAACAGGGTTAATCATTTTTTTTCTTTATTTTTTACAGCCCCTCTTGATGCCCCAGAAGCAGGTCTGAATAAAAAAAAATCATTTTCAAAACAATAGCATACTGTGTTGTAAAGCGCACGTCCCTGTGTTATACATAGGATGGGTGGAGAGACATGTGGACCCCTCCTGATACCTTCCCTCAGCTGTTATCGGCTAGCAGATAACACTGAGAGAGCAAGTTTGGCAATGCAAGAGAGCAATATGACCTGGCAGGAGCGAACAGGATCTGGGAAAGCCTTCTCACCGGTGGATATGTCACTATTGACATGAGGAGACTTTCCCAAACCCGCCCACTCCTACCTGTAAGTTTGGTTAGGAAAGAATCAGATGATCATGCTGCTCTCCTGTGTCACAGATATTGATGTGCTAGAAGATCAATAGCTGGAGGGCTTCAGGAGGGGTCCTAATGTGCTCCCAAGGAATCTAACATTGTTTTTCTTTTTTTTTCTTTTTTTTTATCATCACAAGCCAGTAATATCAGATTACATGGTGTGGTGACTGCATATAGGCAGCACAGCGTACGGGCTTAGCACAGCTTTACCGAAAGTTTACTTTTCCTTAAAGCAGCAAGTCTGATAGTTCACAGTCCATGTGAGGCATCCAGTAGTTTTATTTCTTTTTTGTTTTATCATTTTCTTTTCGTGTTTGTACTATGGATCTCTCAATCTCCTCTTAATATAGGATCTTGTGCACAAAAGAAAAGAGAAGTAATTCAGGGCAAACCAACTGCACCATAGGGCAGAACTTAAAACTACCCTTTATTTAAAATGGGCTTTTGACCCCTATTATGTTATATTATCATTCACGTGAACTCTTTGGATCTGCCCCAGAAACTCCGGTTTTTGCAGTTAATTACTGAGTTTTCAGGGACAGAGGATGATTATCCGGTGATGGGGAGTTTCTCTGAAACTTTGCCCACTTCCGGTGCTTCCCACCCTGTTCCTCCTATTTCCTACCAACTTCTCCTTCCCACCCTGTTCTGCCCTCTTCCCACCACTTTATGGCACATTTCATTAAGCTTCGCCCACCTATGATTAAGCCTCACCCGTTTGTGCAGTTGCATGCTGCTCTGCCATCCCAGAATTCAGCTCGCACAAAAAAAGAGCTCTGTAATCTTTAACGGCCGCCCATGCTCCGGAATAGGTGGTTATTAAGGGGTTATAGTTTAGGAAAAACTAGCAGTGTGGGATGGTGTTGCTTGTCTGTGTTTTTTTTGCTTGAACTCTGTTGTGAAGGGTGTGTTACTCATTCAGCTTCACCTATCGGGCTGTCCTCCGCATGTTCATGGTGGACTTTGGGACCCCACCATTAATAGTCTCTCCTCCTTTGAAATTTGTCTGGGGGGGGTGAAGCCACCTCTCCCTGCAGTTGTATGAAGTGGCTGTAGTGTGATTCGCACCGCCCCCTGGTGAGTGTGCAGAGAGGGAGCAAGTATGGGGCAGGAGGGACTGAACTGAAATCCCAGACATGACTTGCATGTTGGCAAATGGTGTTCGGAGAATGATACAGCAACTTAACAGTCAACAGTGACAGTAGTTGTAGAGCCACACTGTAACCACACTGTTGTTGTTGTTTGTCAGGTATGGCGATACTTTTTTAAGTAATATACAATGGTATTGTGTATTTTTGCTCCAAAAGTTGAATTGTAAGCTGTTGCATGTCAAGTGGCGCATTGAAAGGGTTAACTGTAAAAAAATCAACACGAAGAGAGAGAATATTAAAAGTTTAGAAAAGGGAGAACAATTTGGAAAGCAGGAGCTTGTGCTTCCAAGTTTCAGTTAACCATTCGAGTGGCAGAGTGGTATGCAACGCTACTTTGCAATTCGTTGCTTAAACCTCTGGCACTCAAATGGTTAATGGTTTGCAATGGCGTAAGAAGAGTATAAGAATATTGTGGGATCTGCTTGTAGGAGTTAAAGGTGTATGAAATAAATATGAAATGCACGTCTATGGTGTCAGCGCTTGGAGGGCGGTCCCCTATACGTAGCGTAACTCTCTCATACTGAATGGGTTAAGTTGGCAGTTTGTAGTGGCGACCTGAGTTCTGCATGTTTGTGTTTATTTTGTAAGACGCAATAGTGAGAGCAAAGCAAGTTGGGTGTGCTGGAAACATAAGACTGCAGTGTGAGTTGGGCATATTTATTTATGTTGAATAGGCAATATTGAGGGTGGCCGAAGTCCTTGCAGAGGTATTATTTCAAGTTGCTGTGAGTCCTTGCAGAGGTATTATTTCAAGTTGCTGTGAGTCCTTGCACAGACGCAATTAAAAGTTAGTGTGAGTCCTTGCACAGACTGCCCCATGCGCGCTCCTGTGAAAATCATGCCCTGCTGCATGTTGAAGTGACATGAATGAACGAAATGTGCTTATCTCCTCCTTTTGGCTGCCACGTGGTATGTGTGGCACATCTGGAGAATTGTTGGTCACATGACCATGTTCTTCTTTATAGTATAGTTATTTTGTAAGAAGAAGAAGGCCGGTACTGCTATTGGGATTAAAGGGGATCTATCACCCCTATTCAAGTGTGTGTTAAATGTTCGGATATATAGTGACTAGGTGGATTTCTTTATTAATTTTTTTAATCCTATTTGGCCACAAATTAATGTTTAAAGAGTGCACTTCTGGACAGACTGCGGTTACCTGCTCTGTACCGCAGTCTGTCGCACTTCCTCTGCTCCCCTCCCTCTATCTGGCCTCCTCCGATGAAGGAGGCTTTCTGTCTGTAAGCTGGAGCGCTCTCATTGGCTAGATATGCACACTCTAAATGTTAATTTTCAGCCAAATAGGGTTAAAAACAAAAAAATTAATAAAGAAATCCACATAGGTTTTATAGTTACTAACATTTAACACACACTTGTATAGGGGTGACAGATCCCCTTTAAACATGTTCTGTGCAGCCTCCGATTATGCCAGTGAAAGGATCTAGAGTGAAGATGCATTAAAATGAGGAGTCACTCCATGAAAGAAATCTCTCCATTCCATAGTTTCTGCTTCTTTTCTTCTTGCAATGCAATAGAGAGGTAAAGCCTTTTGTCCATGCCTGTTATAGGCCAAGAATTTTTTTTTTTTGCTCCAGGAAACAGTGGTTGGGACTTATATGAATAGTGAGGGTGTGGTCATGAGCAGAGCTAAGGGCACCTAAAGTGCTTTTCCTATGGGAACCTGGCATGTAAATCCAGCCCTGCCTATAAGAGGCTTTTGAACAGTCTGAGACCTGTCTCAGTATGAGATGTTTCTAGTTAAATTGTAACCTAATTGCTATAAGATTTAGCCCACTGCATTTGAACATTATTAAACCAAAGCAAATAGTTGGTTTACTCCAGAATTGCTCCTCTTTTTAATTTTGTCCATAATACAGTCTGTTTCTTTGTCTTGGTATTGACACTTATGAGCTTTTGAACCCTATTAAATAATAAGAACATTGTGACCTGTTTAAACTATGACTTATGAAAAATACATGTTCTTGTTTTGCAGATCACAGAACAGCACTCTCGTCTCTCTTTTTGTACTGGATTACCGATATCTTGCCCATACAGAATAAGGAGTAGATTTTGTGGCCCTTCTAATTTGATTTTGTAACCCTTTGAGTCCATATCCATCTCAATGTGTGCACTATTATTCCTACTTGTAAAAAAAAAAAAAAATTGGCAACTGTAGTTTTGAAAGCACAGTTTGGTATTATACTAACTGTGATGTGACAAACTAATGATTAGTAAAAATGCCCAACAGGTGCAAAATTTGTCACCCATTAGACATTGTGAAAAAGTAGTTGAATTTGGCATACTATGACATGCAGTGGCTGTAACAGACGTTAAGGGACTCACTATTTTTTTTTTTAGTAAAAATTGTACCTAGCAAACCTATGGGGTTAAGACGTGTAGAAGAACAGTGGTTTCTAACACACACACGCATGCGTGGCTAGTGATCCATACATTAATGGCATGTGGATGTATTGATATGGGGCCCTAAACCCCACTGGCACTCACAGGGTTAATTCCCACTAAAACTAACACATGCCTTCACATTGAACACTTACTTGTAAGTCTGAGGTCCTGCGGGGTCTTCAGCACCCTGATCATCCACTGTCCGTTTTCTTTCGGACCTCCTCTTCTTATCTTCATTGTTCATATTGTTGTCTTCTTATCGTCTCTCTTCTGATATATCCACTGCTACTATAATAAGCAAAAAAAAAAAAAGGTTCAAATCATTGATGCCCCCAACATAAATTCCATATATAATTCCACAATGCCCTCAAGTAAATACAATAAATGTCAACAATGACCCCCAAATAAACACAATAAATATATCCATGTTTCCCTAAATAAATTCAAAACCATATGTCCATGATGCCCCCCAACATATATATCCATGAATAAGTCCACAAAGCTGCTACCTCTCTGACCATTGCCTGAGCCATACTGAGTGAGATTTCAACAAAGACTGGCGTTTCTATGGCTAGTCTCTGTTCAAAATGGTTCCCACTCAACATCTGGCTGGAATGTGGGGTTCATCATTCCTCCCTCTCAAAGCTGATTGGCTGGGAGGTACATAACCATATGACGTATGTTTAGGGGGCATCATGGACAACAATATGAAGATAAGAAGATGTCAGATAGAAGATTACATTTGAAGACTGACAGTGGGTGACAGGCAATTGTTTCATCTATGGATGTTAGGATAGTCTTAGGGTTAGTTTTGTTTCATTTTATTGATATTGTTAGGGGTAGCGTAGGGTTAGTGTTCAGGAGGATGACTTTGTTTTTAGCTTATTCTCATATGAAACTGTGTCAAACAATGAGAGTTGGCTATTTTCCATTAAATGTTCCCACAGCTCATGCTATTTAGCATGCATTGTGGGAACAAAAACTGCAACGAGCATTTGGCTGAAACATGGGTTTTAGCAACCAATGCTCATTGTTGCATGTACTGGTGCAGTTACAGGATAGCTGCGGAACACAAGTATGTTTCTCATTAGGTGTTAATTTTTCCATTATTTTACTGACTGTTTTAATGGTGATCATAGTGGCCAAGTTTAAAGGGGAAACTCTAAGGCAACACTAGTATAAACAAATTATAAAATTGACCCAGTACCACATAAATATCTAAAATATAAATTGATATAAAAATAAGACTATATCATATCCCCCATTTACCCACAACCTATCAGATCATAGCTCACTAGGATATTACTTTGAGTATGGACTGAGTAGTTCTGTCAGAGGATACTGCAAGTATTTTGATGAACTGACAAATTTATATTTTGGATATTTATGTGGTACTGGACCTATTTTATTATTTTCTGTACTATTTTATATGGGGTGAGTGGATGCCACCTCCATTGACTCTGGCATGCTATATTAGTTTTGTAAATGCAATATATTGAGGGGTGGTGAAGTTAATTTTGGTATTTTGTGTAGATCTATTGCAGCACTTTACAGTATCCGTAATTAACCTAATCTAGTTGTTAAAGCAGAACTATCACTCAAATTAAAGTGCCCCCCAAATCGGTATGGATATAGCAATACGCATATCCATTCCAGTATTATCCTGAATAAGTCTGGCGTTATTGAGAAATCCAACTAGTTTCAAGACGAACAGACAAGCACCAGATCAGACATCTTTCCAAAGAGTCTCCTCTAGAATTGATGAGGAGGAGGCGTTGCATAGTACCTTAGGGTACAGGAAGGGACTGACTGTGCAAGCACACAGATGCCAGTACAGCGAGATGCCTTCCTGTGCATCTCTGAACGAGTTTGATTTCTCAATAATGCCAGTTTTTTTCAGGATAATGCTAGTATGGATATGCGTCTATATGCATAATGATTTGGGGGACACTTTAATTTGAGTGATAGGTCCGCTTTAATGTTTTGTTACTAATTCCTATCCTACTGCTGCAAAGCCTAGTGTACAAGGTTTCATTTTCAGGTACACTACACAATGCCCCCCCCCCCCCAAATAAGAGGTAAACAATTTCAGTGCCAGAGGGGTACGGAATACATGTACCCCTCTGGCAATCAAGGGGTTAAAGAACACTGATGGAGCCCCTCCCTTACATAAATGGCTGTTGAATTTTACAGCAGCTGCACAGAGCTGCTTAGGGAATGGCGTGAGGTCTGGGGGGCAAACAGTAATTTGCATAAAAGCCATAGTCCCATGGATCATAGGCTATTGCGCAAAAACTACTTAGTGTTTAGTTATATCTCTTTTTAAAGATGCTCCCCAAGTCTTCCTTATGTTAAAATTAACCTATTGTGCTATGTCTCATAACTTGCTAGTTTTAGTTCAAAAGTTATGAAGAGCTAAAGATTCCCCATCTGCCCCTTTCTGGCACATCACAGAGAAGATGCAGGCTGGTGAGGACGGCTGCAGTGAGGAACAAATGTCAAGGGGGGGCAGGAGTTTCCTTATACTTACTGAAGTTTGTCCCTTGATGCAGCCGTCGAGTTGCACGACCCAATTACATATTTGGTAGGAGGCAGCCAGAAAGGGGTGGGCAGGGGATCTTTAGCGCTTCATAATTTTTGAACTACAAACATGTAAATTATGAGACATAGCGCAGTAGGTTAATTTTAACATACTCGGGGAACAACTTTTAATGCGACATAACTATCACTTTAACAGAAAAAAATACAAACACTAGTTATTTCGGGATCCTTTGAATCTTGTGGCACACAGGATGAGCTGAATTGATGAAACACCCCTACAAAAGTTATGCTTATTATGTAGAGTATATACACACAATGCTGAAACAGTTATTGATTTTATTTTTTTTTTAAAGAAATGCTATTTATGTTAAAACGATAGCTTATAGAGTGTCCTGCACCCCACTTCCGCATACATGTCTGTTGCTGCACTGCCCCTGCTCCCTTCCCACTACCCAGCCTCCTCCGATAACGGAGGCTGGCTGTCTGAAAGCTGGAGCGATCTCATTAGCTAGATATCTATCTCTGCCAATGAGATCTCTCCAGCTTACAGACAGAAGCCTCCGTCATCGGAGGAGGCTGGGTAGTGGGAAGGGAGCAGGGGCAGTGCGGCAATCTGTGGCAACTGAAGTTTATGAGGAAGTAGGGTGCAGGGCACTCTATAAGCTATTGTTTTAACACAAATAGCATTAAAAAAAAAAATCAATAACGTTTTCAGCATTATGTATACATACTCTACTTAATAAGCCTAAGTTTTGTAGAGGTGATAAATCCTCTTTAAGTCGCTTCTCGTCATATCTGAAATCTGGTCATTAGACCAGACAGATTGTAACAAGGACAATCTTCTTTCTATTAGTATAAGGGAAAACTTGATGAAGAAGGGCAGGTTTTTCCTTATACTGGCAGAAAATTGTCCCTCATCATGATCCACCCGGATTGGCTTTCTTCTCTGAAAACATAAGACTGACATGAGGAAAAGGGGTGGGATGGAGACACTTTATAATATAATTTCATAGAAACTAGAGGGATGTCAACACTGCCAACGTTACAGAACGTTAGTATACACTGTAAGGAACAATTGTAGCCTAAGTTTTAATTAACCATTACTATCCCTGAAGTACCTGCACAGGTATGAAACGTGTAGGATTATACGTGTACCACAGTTTTCAACTACTACATCTGGACTCCATATAGATGGAAGGAATCACTCACATATCCTGCCTGTGGATATTATTGATAGCGGTCTGGAGACCAATACTCTGTCATTCTACATATTCAGCGCCCGCTGCATCCAGTCCCACAAATGGGAGAAGCACAGTTTCCAATACGGTGGAAGTGGAGTTATACGGAGAGAGTCTACTTTATACATGTAGTCTATGTGTTTTTATTAAATATATATATTTTTGTAATATCTACCGCTCTCCTTGTAATTTTTTTGTTTGTCTGTTTTGGTGTTTTATTTATCCCTATAATTACATTCATATAGCCAACAGCCACTGTATAGCAGCCTCTTGCTACAGTTCTGTTGAAAATGTGGCAAACTCACCTGTCCCTTGCATTCCACATGAACACCAGCCAGATATTAATGGCTGGTCACCACTTGGGTTGGCCATTCATTGGACCTTTCAAAATAGCTAATGTAAAATATCTGCTGGTGGCCTCAAGTAGATGTGCAGGACTTCTTTGCTCCATCTTTACTGCATTTCCTGTGTGATTGTAATAAATATGTAGCTTGCTGGAATTTGACGCTTCCATGCAAGATTTTATAAAGTGAAGAGAAATCCTCTTATGTTTTTTCTGTTAGATATGGAATACTGCCATTAGGCAGATTACCATAACTGACAATGCCATTAGATGTGGCTAGCTCAGTATCCAGGTGCTTTTTGTGGACCTTAAGCCCTGAGAGGGAAAATCTTGATTCCAAGTGCTTCCCCCAGGAGTTACCCACTGAGGTTACTTCTTACTACATGGTAATCTGAAGACAGAAGATCTGCAGGAAAGGTGAGCAACCATTTGAGTGCTGCAGGTCCACTTGTCCCACATGCCCCTCCGCACAGGGGTTATTCCTGGGAGTTCTTATTGCACACTCCTGCACTCACTGGGTCTTTCTGTTATGTCTGTTAGTGTTTGGAGCAACTTTATGTGGCAAATATATACTTTAACTGCTGGTTGGCATCTTTTGGGGTAGTTATTGGCACTTTCCCTACTGGGTTCAGTGTTTTCTGGGTCTGATTACATGTTCTAGTGATGTTTCATGCATTTTTATTTCTCAGTTCTAACTTTGACAAAATTGTTCTGCTCTCGCTGGAGGGATTCTCTACCTTTTGGCAGTGTATGCCATGTCCATTCCTTGGTTATTTCCTCTGGCGTACATCTTCCCTCCCCCTCCTATGTTGCACAGGGTGTTACGGAAGTTGAGACTGGAGTGATGTCCAGTCATTCTGATTGCTCTGTTCTGGCCTGGACAAGTTTGGTTTCCAGAGATTCTGGATCTGTCAGTGGCAGAGCCGTTCCGACTCCCCTCCCATCCAGATCTTCTCCTCCAGGGTTACCTGTGGAAAGAGGACATTCATCGTATAGCTTTGAGGGCTTGGAAATTGAATCCTCAATATTGAAGAAGAAAGGTTTTTCTTCTGGTGTGGTGGCTACAATGCTTAGTGCTCGCAAGCCAGTTTCCTCAAAGGCCTACCATCATGTCTGGTCGACCTTTCTATCTTCGTGTGCCTATAGGTACTTGTCTCAGGAATTTGATCTGCCCACGGTCCTGGCCTTCTTGCAGGATAGTGTGGATAAGGGCCTCAGTTTGAGTTCCCTTAAGGTTCAGACTTTTGCTCTCTCTGTTTTCTTTCAGAGGTGCATTGCTATCCTTCCTGATGTCAAGGTGTTTTTCCAGGGCATTGCTCATACTTTCCCTGTCTTTAAGGATCCTGCTTCTCAGTGGGATCTTAATCTGGTTTTGGGTGTCCTTCAGCACGTTCCCTTTGAGTCCTTGGCTATTATTCCTCTACGCCTTCTGACATGGAAAATGGCCTTTCACAAGGACAAGGCAGTGCTTCGCACCTCTCAGGAGTTCCTCCCCAGGGTGGTTTCAGAGTTCTACATCAATCAGGAGATTGTGGTGCCCTGTTTCTGCCCTGACCCCACCTCTGACAAGTAGAGGGATCTCCACTTGTTAGACATGGTGCATTGTCTCAAGTTTATGTACATCGCACTGAAGACCTGCATCCAAATTGACTATTAATTCTTGGATCAAGTCCACTATTCATAAGGCTTATGAGCTGAGGAAGAAGCCTGTCCCTTTCAGGGTCACGGCTCATTCTACTCAATCTGTTGGAGCCTCTTGGGCTTACAAGAATCAGGGTCTACTGATCAGTTGTGCAAGGCAGTCACTTGGTCGTCTGTGCACACCTTTTCGAAGCACTACCTTGTTGATGTGTTGGCATCGTCTGATGCCAGCTTTGGGAGGAAAATCCTGGAGGCAGTTTTGCCTGTCTAGAATTTTCTTTGGTTCCTTGTGCTTCCTTCACTTTTGAGCCCCGTTGGCTCTAGTTCAGTGTGCTTTGTAAAAGTTTGGGGTGTTGTTACCCCTGTCCAGTGTCTGTTGACACTTTATTGTTGTTGGGCTCTCTCTGATCTGATGGTTCATATATGCGCTGGTGACTTTGGGGGCCTCACGCCTGGTCCTTGCCTTACTTCCCACCTCTAGGAAACTCAATGGTTGGACATCCAAAGTTACCAGTAACCTGTATTGGACGACAGAGAAAAGAGGATTTTAGTCTTACCTGTTAAATCCTTTTCACTTAGCCCATACAGGTTACTGGTCTCCCACCCTGTCAACATGCACAGCATGCCATAAATAGTTAGGTGACACATCCAATACCATCAAAACGTTATTTATTTTTTATTTTCAAGTTCCATTTCATTTAAATTTAACTTACAAAAGTCTGGGCTGCAGCCACTTCCGTATAGACTGCAGCCCAACGCTCTGCCTCTGCTCTCCTCCCTCCTCCGATGACGGAGGCTCCAGTCTGGAAGCTGGAGCGGTCTCATTGGCTAGATCTCTGCCAATGAGACCGCTCCAGCTTACTGACAGAAGCCTCTGTCATTGGAGTAAGGAAGAGAGCAGAGGCAGAGCTCTGTAATCGCAGAGAACAGCAGTCAACACGGAAGTGGCTGCAGCACAAACTTTTGTAAGTTAATTTTAAACGAAATAGAACTTGAAAATAAAAAATAAATAACATTTTGATGGTATTGGATGTGTCACCTAACTATTTATGGCATGTTGTGCATATGTGACACATCTACTTTAACACTTCTACTGTGTTTGTTTAGCTGTAATTTTCCTCTTACTCATTTAATGTACCCACATATATTATATACTGTTTTTCTTGCCATAAGATGGGCTTTCTAAAGATTCCATTATTTTCATCAAATTTCCTGTAAAACAATGTATAAAATATGATGAAACAAATATAACATGCACTTTTTTTACACATCTACAAACGCTAAAAAAAAAACCTGCTAAATAGATTCTAAAATCAAAACAAATATTATAAATACCAAATGTTTTTCTAATGTTTTTGTCAAGTTATATGGCAATAACTAAAAGTAGCAAAAATTGTCAGCAACATCACAATCCCATCCATATCCCAATCTTATCCCCAAGGGGATTTTTTAAAGTGGAACTACCACCCAATAATAAAATTGCACCACATAATTGCCCCTCTGGCGACTAGCCGCTCAGTAGCGCTAGTCACCACAATTATTACCTGATTAAAGAGAAATCACTATTCTTCCAAGACGGACAGCAGGACGGAGCACGGACATCTTGCCATAGTGACATCCGCGCGCCTGCTCTGTCAGTCCCCTTTGGAGCCGGCCGGCTCCTAGCAACGCCTCCTAGACCCGGTTGGGACTGACAGCGTAGGCGAGCGGACGTCACTATGGCAAGATGTCCGCACTCCGTCCTGCTGTCAGTCTTGGAAGAATAGCGATTTCTCTCAGGTAATAATGCTGGAGACTAGCGCTACTGAGCAGCTAGTCTCCAGAGGGGCAATTACGTGGTGCAATTTTATTATTGGGTGGTAGTTCCACTTTAAATCTGCTTTCTCTTTTATTTACCACAGTCTCTGTCTGAGTTTAACTGTGTTACCCTTGTATAATATGTATAATGTATTGCTTTCTAGCAAAAATGCTGCTTAGATTCTAATTTTCTATGAGATTCTATGAGAAATGAGATCCCCTCCACCACCTGCTGATGCACCCTGAATACTGCAATCCTAGTTTGCATCTTTCAGACCAGTCTGTCTAATCCATATGGAAAAACATCTACTACTTTCCGCCTGCTTCTCTAAACTTTTGAGAGAGGATTTTATTGTGATTTATAACTTTATCAAGGGCTTTAACTACAAATGTCTCCACATACATCATTGGGAAACTGTCAGTTAAAACCAGTGATCAACATTTATCAGCTGCAGTGTAATATAGTCCTTCATTAGAATTTCAGCTCAGATCGTTACACTGATTTCCATTTCATCCTGGAACAGATTCAAAATTCTCACATATCCTTTAATTATGCTCCTGTCTTTCATCTTAGTCATTCTGCCGTTATGAGCAGCCCAGGATTGAAAGTATGTGTATGTTCATTTATAACAAAGTGGGTGTTTAAGTCACAGTAGAATAAAATGTGGTCTCAGCATGCCAAAGCACCCTGATGGAGATTCCCTACCTTATTTTATATATACATATATTGCATTAATTGTTTTTCATGTATTGCTATTGTTTTTTTTTTCTTTGTTAAAAAATGCAGAAGTTTCCCTCTAAAGTGCTCCACTTTTGCCTTAATACATGTAAATGAAAAGTAGAGATATACTGGGCCAAGCTGTATATTATTCAGATATTAACCCCTTGCATGATAGCAAGGTACCCAATGTACTGCTCTAGGATCCAAGCGTTTTAAATTCCCATTTAAATCAATGTGAATTCTTTATGTTGTAGTTTTGCCCCAGAACTTGCTCTTCTTTTGCTTTTCACACTTGCCTTACGGGCACTCAAATGTTATTCCCTTGGAGATTTAGGAATATAACACTTCTCTCTGTAGTGTAATATCTGGTTAATCAGGAGCCTAGACAAGGAGAAGCCAAATTCTTCTGACATAATAACCCCCCATATCTCCAATACTATAAAACCACTGAAATGCATTTGAGAAATAAACTCATTGTTCATTAATGTGAATACTTCTTTAACACCTTCTGTATTAATCATGTGTTTTGATAATGTCTAATTGTCAAGTTACTTTAATAATGTTTTCTACATCCAACAGAGAATGATGGGTTTATAAAGTGTGAAAAGGGCAATGGTAAGCTATAAATAATTCTTAATTTGTATTACAGATTAATTTACCCAAGTGGTGTCCTTCATACAGTAGTAAAATATATCTATTTTTGTTTTGATTTTTTTTTCATTATATTTGCATGTACCTTTAAATAGTGACCTCTCTACTGAAATCTGCCTCCAGGTCAGACCACAGTAGCCTTAAATGGCTCTTGTCACTTTACCAGATTGTAAACTGAAAGAAATTACCAGTGAGTTATAGCGATCAAGAGCAGGTAAAAAAGTGTATAAACATAAGTGACTTTTGTTTGAAGAGCCACCACTTATTCCAAGCATATGATTGCACTTTAAGAATGATGCCTTCTATATGAAGTTGGATTTACATATTCTGAATTTTGTTTTTGTATTTTTAAGAGCTGCTTTGAATATTTGTGGTTATGGTGTGTGTGGCCTTTCTTGGCATTGTAACATTTTATTTACTTCTGTTGGCAGCATATATTGCGAACAAGATATTTTAATTACTGTTTTTTTTAGACTTCATATTTGTTTTTCTTAATAAAATAGAATGGGTTTTGACCATAAATCATGAGGTTTATACTTGTGTCTTCACTCTGTGTAGTGTGTAAAAATGCACTAGAAAGTAAAAAAGTCACTTATCAGCACCATTATTGGTGCATCCAGTCTTTAACCCCTTGATGCTAGTCATAGCCAACATAATGAAAAGTAATACATTGGAGACACCTCTAGTATCCAAGGGTTTGAGCCAATATTCAATCAAAGGAAATATAATGCATTTGTAAAGCATTCAAACTGCAGAACATAGGATTATTAAGATCAGTTTTACCTCTGATGGTCTTTAAGAATAAATATAATTTTCCAATGGATAAAGTGATACATAATGAAGATCCTTCAACTGACGTCCTCTTCAAGCATATATAGATGGATTCCTGTCACATTTTTCATGTCTCTCATTTGGAAGGGTTATGACACACTTTTCTTATTCAGTCCAGGACTCTGTTTTAAGACATTCTGCACCAAAATCCAGATGAACACTGGGCTTCCCTGGAGTGGATTGATCAGGTGGTTTGAGGACCTCTGCTGAACAGCTTTTTTTTCTGCTAAATTGTTGTTCAGGAGTTTCTGAGCCCTGTTGGCTCTTGTTTTAGTGTGCTGTGTAAGTTCAGTGTCCGTTGACACTTGTTGCAGATGATACAAAAAAAAGGGGAGGGATGGGGTCACTTTGAATCCGTATATCTCTCAAACCATACCGGTTTGAGAGATGGGGTTTGGAGCATATTGATTATTATTTTAAACTCTACAAAACTGGAAATATTTTTTGGGACATTAAAGCGGAACTACCACCACACAAATCTTTAGCTTAATTAAGTCCCCATCTGGTGAGTAGCTGCTTAGTAGCGCTAGTCGCCAGAATTATTACCTTATTTAATAGATTTAAGCTCATGCTGGCTCTCCTGTGGCTGGACATGGGAGTCCTTTTGGGATCATTGCTCACAGGAGTTTTCTTTTCTTCCTTCTTGCTGTCCTCCTTAGTAGGCTTTTCATATGTCTATATGGGCGGGGGCTAGTGGAGTAGTCTGATATGGAGGAAAGGGAGGCTCCACCCTTAACTTCTTCTAGAATTGTTCCAGCCCACTGGGAGGAGCTGTCGCCTCCCCATGGTACCTGTGAGCTATATGGACTAAGAGAAAATGATTTAACAGGTAAGAATAAAATCCTCCTTTATAAAAAAAAAAAAAAAATAGTATTCAATAATGTCGAAGCTAATTTACTTAACAAGTACAAATTAAATGGCGCACATTACACTATACCTGTCTATATGAGTCCTTTATATAAAAGAAGGGCTGTCTCAAGCCAGGACCAGCTGCTAAGAGTTTTTTTTTAATCATAGAAACCAGCTCTATACATGTATCATTGCAGGAGACGGACCAAGGTTTTTCCAAGCTTCACAAAGTTTCCATGCAAATGTATTGTAAATGTTATTAATGGGTAAGTCAAGAAACCTTCATCACATTATTTAATAAATATAAAAAAGGAATCTGCAACTCAGTATTGACAATGTTACTGTTTTTGGATATGTTGCAAATCGAACCCTTAATTTGCTTTGTCTCAGTACATAGATGCAGTAGCTTGTTTGGTAACCTGTACTGATTTGTTTGTCTGTGATGCCATCACATGCCCTCTATTTTCTTCACTTAGCCTTTTAATTTGTTCTTACATTTATTGCTGATTGCCAGTCAGCTACGGCAGCATGTTGTTTTGAACAACAGTTTGCTTTTATTTAAAGTCCTGCCCATATTGTTTTTCTGTAGCCAATGTTTTTAAGTTTTAAAAGCTTTATTGTTTTAAACAAATGATTCAACCATATTTTAAGAAGTCTTATAAATGTGGTCAGTATGGTACAAAACAAGGAAAAATACTTGAAAGCACATGAGAATATGACACCAGAAATATACGGCATACGTTGCAAACATTTTATGTGACCGCAGTGCGATAGGAGCCCTGCAAGGATGTAGATGGGGTTAGTACCACATCTGTAAAATCAAGCTGTAGGTCAGAGTAGTGTGCAAGTCTGTAAAAGACGGCACAAGAACATGTATAGGAGAAAAATAGGGGAAAAGAAAGGGAGAGAAGAGGAAAAAAAAGAGGGGGAGGAAGGAAGAGGGATATCTGTCGAGTTCAGAAAGAGCTGAGTGTAGGTCGGTGTATAGTAAAAGTGGAGATATCCTGGAACATGCGGTGTTAACTAATCAAGATAGTTGCTTGAACCATGCGGCAGGAGGGCGTCTGACGAAGTGGAGTGTAGAGAGGTCTAATGACAAGTGTGGGGGGGGGCCTTGTCCTACACCGTGACCTGTAGCCAATTTTTAGCATCCCCTTTTGCCCTACTTTACTGTCCTCTGAATCAGTTGGTGTATATGCACAAGTGTTAACTAATCAAGAGGGTTGCTTGAACCATGCAGCAGGAGGGTGTGTGAGGAAGTGGAGTGAAGAGAAGTCTAATGAAAACTAAAGTGGGGGGGGGGTCCTGGTCCGCCACCAAGACCAGTAGCCAATTTTTAGCATCCCCTTTTGACCTACTTTACTGTCCTCTTGAAACAGCTGGTGTATATGCACAAGTGTTAACTAACCAAGACGGTTGCTTGAACTAACACCAGTTGATGTATATGCACACGTTCGTGTGAACTGGTTTTAAGAATGGATTGGTTGGATTACAATTGAGTGTTCTGATTTGATAAAGTTATGCCTAATCATTAGTTTTGCAATATGTATTAAGCTACTGACACAACTAACCTAACCTAATATTACTTGTCTGCAATGATGGAGAGTTGTTGTCACGGTAGGCTTAGGTGAATGAAACACACAACACAGGTACAGGTGAATTTAACCAGTTTATTTAAAATCAATATGCAAGAGCAAAACACTTCCCCAACCTTGATAGGAGCAGGTGTGAGGACTGTCACCTGGACCACTGATTGCCAAGTGAATATAGAACCACACTTATTCTTATCAGGCAGAATGAGCGGAAACCTGGACAGCCAGGAATCCAGGCAACAATAGTGAAACCGGGTAACAGGTAGGAAATAACCTCGGGATAATACAAGCCTGGGAACGCTCATAGCGTAGAGTTCCAGGGAGTCCCTGAGGAGAGACAACTCTGATGAAGCCGAGCCTAAGGCAGCTGGCAACAATACCAGGGAGGTAAATGTCGTGCTAGGCTGTATGGAGCAAGAGGCCAATAGTGACAGAGTCAGACAGTATTGGGGTAAGCACGGAGCAGAGGCTGCTGAGAGGAAGGCAGCTTGCAACAATACCAGGGAGGTAAATGTCTTGCTAGGCTGATGGAGCAAGAGGCTTCAGAAGCCGATAATGACAAGTGGTAGTAACAGTACGAGAGTAAGCACGGAGCATAAGTCAGACAAAGCCACAGACAGATACCGGATCAGGTTGTCAGCCACAACCGGGGTCAGATTGGAATGGGTAATCAGACAAGCCAGGGTCATACACGAATCATGTAGTCAGACAGAGCCACTGGTCAGATACCGGAGCGGATAGTCAGACAAAGCCAGAGATCGAACCGGAGGATACACGGAAGCCAAGCTAGGGTCAAATGAAAGCAACAAAAGAGTAACGCACTGATACACCATGAAAGGGTAACTAAGCCCAGTTCTCAGGCTGTATATAAGGCCACAACAGGAGGTTGGACACAATCAGCAAATTAATGCCGAATGCTACAAAATAGCGAGCACAACGTCAAAGATGCACGCCAGCAGCATAGAGGCCAGGCAGAAAGCGGCAGCTTTTGGCAATAACTGCATCTTGTCAGCCAGAGGAGACAGGACTGGAACATAACAGGCAGGCAGTAATCATGGGCACCCTGAGAGATGTGAGATGAGGGAAGAAATGAAATCTGGGGCAGCAGACTGGAGGACTTCAAGGATAAGAAGTAGGTCTTTGTAGATAATTGTGAAATGTATAGCCTGCTTGTGCCTGCTACCCCTTGCGGCCAATAGCATGATCATCATTGCGGCTTTCTTGCCAGAAATTCTATTAATCTACTTAGTCCTATTGCAGGGACCCCAGTTCCTATCCTCTCAAGGGACTTATATGTGTTATATGCCCAGCATATGACATTGTTCCTGTAATGTATAGGTAGCTTTGTGTAACCCTCCTATACTCGCATACAATAAAATGTATCATCTCCATCTCTCGTGAGATCTTTATTACAAAAGTGCTGTGATTCCCATCTAACTTTAAAGACTTACTAAATATGTGGCTTTATTTTTTTGTGTTCATGAGCATGTGCTTTGATCCCTGTACTAAGTCAGTGACTCAATCCCCAAGGGCATATACAGGTTATAATATTAAGAACTAGAAATCAAAAGAGAATACATTCTGTTGGTTTGAGTCTTCTGTTTGGACCATGATTTCTATTATTCATCATCTCACCTGCTTGTTGTAGAAATAGCTGGTAACAGCAGAAGTAGACATTGGGTTCTGAATGTCAGGGAAATTCTCAGGACACAAGAACTTGGGAGCAGACCGAAAAGGATTCCCATGGCTAGCAACTGGAGGACACACAGCTGAGACTACAACTATCCAGTGGGCAACCAAGACAGTTACTTTGCCTGGTACTTTGACTTCAGTCATAAAGCATTTCTACCCATATGTCCTGCGAACCCCCTGAAGTTGAACTTCAGACAGTTCTCTGAAGTCAGGACTTGTACCCAAAGGTACAGTTTTGCCTGTGGATGGATGCAGCCCAAAAAAGGATATAGCATCAAACTTAGATCATGCTAAGCATGAGGAAGCTCTTCTAGTAAGTAATTACTCTCCACTTTACATTGTGGAAGAAGAACCCCTGAAGGTGAAGTTGCATCAAGCTGAGCTAGGTGCTCCTGAAACTCCCTCAGCTGACCAAAATTGGAATATAGCTCTGTAACGAGCAGGCTGGATCAGCCAAGGATGGCAGAGCAAGAGAGCAAACCAGAGTAGAGGATCCGAGAGCACCAAGGGTTGCTTCAAATGTCTTGCAGGCAGATAAGAGAATTCTGCTATTCTGTATGTTAGCAGGTATGAATAAAGCAGTAAGGAAAGGTGTAGTCCTACGGTTTGAAGGGCAGCAGGATGCTGAGGAGCAGGCTAGTGTGCCACAGACCACTGTGAACACAGTGGAAATGGGGTCAACAAGTGATCTCAGACTAGGACAGGTTCTACTTGCCAGCAGCAGCAATAATCCTGGTCCTAGTTGCAGTGCTTGTTCTGAGGAAGTAGCAGCAACATCACCCTCTGTCCTGTTGGACATTTTTTTTACGGCGGTGGTTGTTGACAGCACAGTTAATAGAATAGCAAACTGTTCTGTCAAAACCATCACCGCTGGTTTAAAAAAAATACTGGGGTAATAGTATCGAGCCCCTAGGTGTTGAGTCCCTAACGTGTTAAAAACCACTGACGTGATTGAAAATGGTAAAATAATACACACATGGGTAACTAGGCATCCCTACGCAAGTGATGCTCAAATGTACTGATATTGGGCTCTAAGCCCCATATCAATACATCCAAGTTACCAAAAACTTAAGCAACACCAAACAATAATTAACCCTTTGAGTACCAGTGAGGTATGCAATGCATTGCAGAGCATTGCATACCTCTCTGGCACTCAAACGATAAATCTTTCCTTGAGCTATCATTATCCCATGGCCCATTCCCCACAGCATTAACAATAAACCTTTCAGTCGGAGGTCCAGAGGGTTCTTCTCCACCCAGGTTTTCCTCTGTCTTCCTTTTTAAGTCTTCTTTTGTGTCTTCTTTCTTCTTCTTTAAGTTTGTTTGCAGTCTAAAATAAAAAGAAATGCCCCTGTTAACACTTGCTGCTGCTGCCAGAGGGATAAAAAATCTCGTTGTTGTACGCTGTCAGGCCATTGCCCGAAACAAATCGAGGGAAATCTGAACAGAAACTGGCTTTTATATGGCCAGATTCTGTTCAAATTTGTTCCCACGTCCCACTGGCTGGAATGTGGGGTTACGCATGTCAAGGAATGTGCCCTGCAATAACCACACCTCCCAGCCAATAAGCTCCTAGCCAGAAGGGTCACGAGTGTGTGTTTCCTCATCCCCCAGCTATTCAATGATTGGCTATCTGGGCAAAAGAAGGTACAGAAGTGGAGATCTTTCTTTCTGTCTGGCGGCAGCAAGCTTTAATGAGGGCATTTAATTTTATATTTTTATTTTTTTACTGCAAACAAATTTACAGAAGAAGAGAGAAGATATAGCGAGGAACAGAGAAGACATAGAGAGGAAGAAAGAAGACTTAAAGAAGAAGTGAAGAGCAAGATAGTGGAAGACCAGGGTGCAGAAGACCGCGCTTGACCTCCAACTTCAAGTAAGTGTTAGAACTGTGGACAATGGATCATGGGATAGTGTCAGGGCTAGTATATTTTTTTTTTTTTTTTTTTTTTTTTACTTTATTGTTGTAGGTGTATTGTAGGGCCAGGGGGTGATTTTAGGGTTATTGTTTAGGAGGGTAGTGGGAGGTTGACCGTGTTATTAGCTTACACTTGATGTTTGACACTATATGAAGAATTGAGTGTTAGCTTGTTTCCTTTGATATTCCCTTTATTTACACTATTTAGCATGATTGTGGGAAGAGGAAGCTGCGACGAGCATTAGGCCACAACATCAGTTTTTGCAACCAACTCTCTGTGCAGTGGATGCTTGCCAGGCAAAACTAAGGGCGAGATGTTAAAAAAAAAAGTCATCATAATGAAAAACTTGTTGGATCATGAGTTGGTGGTAAAAGGACAATATTTTCAGAAGTAAATCCATCACATTTGAAAACTCATCTAAAGAATTAAAAATGACGGTAAGAAGATCTCATTGAACCTTGCCGTTAAAAATTCTGATCTTAAAAATTGTCTTTGAAATTAAAATTTTCAAAGAAACAAAGACTTTTTTTGTCTTTGAAACGAAAAGTGTCAAAGAAACAAAGACTTTTTTTTGTCTTTGAAATGAAAAATTGCTTCTCAGTACTTTAACCCCTCACCGCCCGAGGACGTACATGTACGTCCCGAGCAGATGTCCCAGGTGGACAGAGGACATACAGGTACGTCCCGGAAGTCATTTAAGGAAATGAGCAGCCGGTCACTAAGGGGTTAATTTTTCTTCTTCAAGTTTAGACCATTTTTATTATGTCGGGAGCAAATGACGTTAATCAGACAAAAAAATGACGTTCAAACGAATATTTTTTCTGAAAATACCTTACATTATGTCAGAAGATTAAACCACACTCACTTATAAGACGGATTTTTCCCTTTGATGGAGATGGCGGAATTGGATGCAAAAAATGACGGAAGCATGTCTGAGAATTGACGGATCACGGTGTAAGAACTTTTTTATTCTGATTACAGACAATTTCAGTTTACACCACTTTCTGAACATCTCACCCTAACAGTGTCATATGGTATCCACACTGTTCCCATAGAGTTCAGCTAGTGTTCAGACAGTTGTTGTTATACTATATTATATTAGCAAGGTGGGACGGCGTAGCCAGAAGTGTATAGAAGGAAGCAAGTCACATAAAGTAGGAGGCATGTCAGATGATGGAGGGCAGGCAAAACAAGTGACATGGAGATCTCTGTAGCATTCAAGAAGTTAAAATCACCACTAAAATCAAGGGGAATTTACAGAATTGTTATTTCAGTTTGAACTCTATGATGTCCTTGAATTGCTTTAGAATTGACTTACATATCTTGATGAATAAGACACCTAGGCTATAATTCAGCAGGCTAATGTGGAATAATAGTGGGGTAATCCAAATGCATCATGGGAGACAACCAAAAATGACCTTTGATCAAAATTAACTTTTAACCTATTGAATGCCAGGGAAGTCACTACAGATCTCTCTTGCATTCAAGAGGTTAAAAATCCATTTCAATTAATATGAATTTGGGGAGTGCTCATTTGTTCAGTGCATTTGATTTGCTGTATAACTGCTAGATTTTGATGCTGAATTAGAAATTTTAGGTTTGCCCAAGGCCTGAATCATTTACAATGTAGTAACTCCCATTCTGTGGGCTATCAGAGGTGTCTGTTAGCCTGATCAGCTGTATAAAGGAAACAGCACCCATCTGTGGAGGATTCCTCTTTCTTTTTAAGATGTTGAGTTGACATCATAGTCCTTATTGTCACATTCAATAGAACGGAGTTGCCCAGGGCAGAAGACAATCAGCAAATAAGCAGTATGTATGGTGCTGTGAGTGGGTGTGGTGAGATTATGTGATTAGCTGTGCCACAAGAAGTAAATCAACAGTCGCAATGTTCCCTTCTGGGGTGATGGCAGCTGCAGAGGGGCCATGTAGTTAAGCCTTTGAGTTCCATAGTGTTTCCCAATGAAAGCTCCCTCCTTACTTGCACATTCAATCCAACGCAGTGTGGAGAAAGATCAAGGTTGCCGAAGTTGCACCAACTCTTTGAGCACTGATGAAAGGACAAGCTCAATATGTGTATGATTTTTTTCATAATAAAGCTTTACTGCTCTTTAACCACCCTTTAGCCATTTCCTGACTGCCCAGCCTGGTTTTACTGCCCACTGGAAGCCACAGATCCCCACATAAATTGTCTGACCCCTCAGGCTGGTTCCACTGCCCACTAGTAATTACACAAAGACTTCCTGACTCCCCAACTTTCTTCAACTGGTAGCCATAAAACCACACATACACTATTTGCTTCCCCATCCTTATTCCACTGGTAGCCATGCTTCTGGCACTCACCCACTAAGGTATGTCAACCCATAGCAATGAGATACCATTTGTCTTAGGGTGGCAGTAGGTACTGAATACTCTAGGAAATACCATGGTGTTGAAAGTAAATGTGTAAAAAAAAAAATAGTTGTGTACACTAACCTAGGGGTAGAAAGAAATTAATGCTTCATTTGATGCAGCTGGCTGTCTACTTTCCAAAATTGTATCATTTGTCTACATTTTCTTCATTTTGTTTAATTACTCTAACCATTTAATTACAGGCAAGTCATATTTGAAAAGCTAGATTTGTATTTGGAGTAGTTTTGTGGTTCTGGCATCCTCTACAATATGTCAAGTCATTGAAGAATGATTACAGTTGCTATTTCCATGTTTTTCAAAGCTATCTGTATTTTAGAAGGGTTGAAATGTAAAATAGCTCTATTTCTTCGTATTGCACCTTCTTCTGGAAACATTTTTGTACATCATCCTAGGGGTAAAAATACATGTGACCCCCTCACTTGATGCGGGTGAATGCCTACTTTGCAATATGATATACCTCACTTACCTTTTCTTTCTATCTGTAATGGTTTTGATCATTTTAGTATAGGCAGATAATTTCCAAAAACAAAAGTGTCAAGTTTAGGTTAGTGTTCCTGGTACCCCCATATGGTATGTTAACCTGTAGCAGGTACTGAATACAGTGGTAAATAACATGGTTTTCAAAGATTATAGTAACTTTAAAGTGATGGGAAAAAAATATATATCCTATAGCACCACCTTATTGAAATGTTTGTTTAGCCTAGGGGTAAAAAGGTGTGCAACCACTCATTTGATATGGGTGAATGTCTGCTTTACAAAATCCTATACTTGAATACACTTCCTTAATTTCTCAAATATATGGCCACTTTATTAGAGTCAGCCATTATCAAAAATGTATAGTTTTGTGATTTTGGAACCTCCTACAGTGTGTGTGAATGAATTACATGTTTCTAATAACAGCAGAAGCTAATGAATACAGTACAAAATCCCATAATTTTCAAACATTTCAGTACATTTCAATATGTGGAGATGTAAAAAAAAATGTGATTTTATTTCCTTTTGTGACAGCTTCTAAAAACATTTGAGTTTACCAGGGTAGGGGTAGAAAGGCAAGTGACCCCTCATTTGATGCATGGGTTATCTTAGTTCTAAAGCTGTACATTGTATCTACCTTTTCTTCATTTAAATTGTTGTTATAACCATTTCAGTACAGACAAGTCATGTTTGAAAAATGTAAGAGAAACCAGGTAGAAATCCTGTGTGCCAGCCAATGAGCTGCAAATGAGGGAGTTGAAAGATGATGGGTAGGGAAGATGTGTGACACTCTCCTTTTTGCTTCTTTTATCCCTGTTGCTTCTTCCTCCTTCTTGCTTCTTTCTCCCTCTCGCTTATTTCTCCCTCCCTCTTGCTTCTTTCTCCCTTTTGCTTCTCTTTCTTTTTTCTTCTCTCCCTTTTACTTATTTCTTTCTCCTTCCTATTTCTTCCTTTCTCCCTCTTTCTTCTTCCTCCCTCAATCCTTATAATTATTTAATCCGGCCAACTATCCCTACTGGTGTGTTTTAATGCAGGGGACTATGGGTGCTGAAGCATGATGTATTTTATCATTGGGATGTGGGATGCTGTTGTGCGCCATCGAAAATGTTTTATCACAGGGGGTTGTGGGGTGCTGTGGAATAATATTTTGTTATTGTGAAAGGGGGCATAAAGGTGGGGGAGGGTCAAAATTACAGGGGAAGGGCATCAGGGGCCTCTCAGCAGTGTTTGCAGGGGGCAGCATTGTGTGTTATACCACTTGTCTGTATGTGCTGTGCATGTTGGTAAAACTATACAGATTTGTTATTTTTGTACTCTGAGGATTCAGGACATTTAAAGGAAATTGCAGATTTCACAATCAACATAAATGTTTTTGATTTTAAAATAAGGGTCATTTTACTTTTTTGTATTTATGACATCATACCTTGTAACACAATACAAAATCTATTTAACTTGAGACAGCATGCAAAAGATCACAGTGTTCTGAAAAAAAAAGAAAAAAAATGAACAAAACAACAATATATAGTTTTCGTATTTAACTAGAAACATACCTATGGGAATCATTCCTATATAGATGGATAGAAAAAATGCCAGCAATGCGTATAAGAAATGGTCCAGCTGCTGGCACTGAAATGATTAAATCATTGAGAATATGGGGACTTTTCTTTTGTTCACTATGGTGCAGGTGTGTTGCGCTGAATCTCTCCAGTTATCTTAGTACATCAACCTTGCTATAAGGAGCTTTAAAAGTGGTTTAAAGACAAAACTGGACAACATCTTATTGTTGCCTCATAATTGCCTCTCTTCTGCTTATGTACTATGTGCATATCTATAATTTACTGTTGGCTGACAAACTCAATAAACTGTTTCTTTTAACTCACATCAGCTTTGCAACTGTTGAACCATAACTCAAGCACTGATAAGTAGATGGTTTATTTATCCAGCTGTGCCTTTATCCTGCTTGTTTTTCTTCTCTTGCTAAAGCGTCACCATATCCTCTGAGAATGGCTAAGACCTTGCTCACCTCTGTCCCTGCTGCCTGAGAAGTTATTATCTAATTCCCTTTCATGATTTTTCTTCTTTCAATCTTCACCCGAGGTAGTCTGATGCAGTTATTTTCAAATGGTTCTCTTAGAATGCAGACCGTGGCATGATACAATTATTTAGAATGTGACATTTGCATTCAAACTAAAACTTTTTATACAATAATCTCAGAGACCATTTTAGTTTACCTCACTTTATACACAACTTTGAAGTAGAAATGTAGAATTTAAAGGCAGCTAACATCTGCCAAGTTTCTCTATGTGCATTAACCTTCAGGCCATACATTAAGCACACTCTTTATCTTATGACAGTCTATAGGAGATAACAGCTGGTGTGGAAACAGAGTCCCGCCTATGTGGTGATCAGTGATATCTGATTGGGTATTTAAATGAGATCACCCCACACTTCTCACACCTGCCTGATGTGCATTGGAAACCTTTTGAAACGCGAGTAGTGCAGTCTTAGGAATTTAAAGAACTACTGTATATACTTAAGGCCAAAATGTCCCAGTTAAATCAATGGGAATTATGTTCATGTTTATATCTTCTTTTGGTTCATATGCATATGACTAAAAGAATAAATAGATCAATTTGTTTCACAAGAAGACTTGCTCATATAGGAGTCTTTTATATAGCGATCAAGTTATTTATATATTTTTCATAATGTCTGCTATTGTCTGTATTTGCAGATCTGGATTTTTTGTCTGTAAATGATTCACTTACCTTCATAATAAACAATCTGTTTATCAGTCTGAATGAGATTAATCAGTCTTTAATCCTTTTGAATCATGTAAACATTCCCAAATAGTAAAATGTCACTATTCAGTTATCAACTACAGCAGAGTTCAAAGGCAAGAAACATATAACTTGAGTTTGATAAACAGATTAAGAACTACTTAGTCCAAGGATATAGTCCCTATGTTAACTGGCATACCCCCCCCCCCCCCCCCCACAATGTGTCTAGATCAGTGGTTCTCAAGTGAGGCCAAAAGCTTGTTCATGTGCGGCCACCAGTAGAAATACCCCTCATTGATGTGGTTGCTAATCAGATTTTGAATAAATTCAGTTCTGACTGGCTGAGGCTTTAGGCCTGAGGTTGCCTAAGACAGCCAGTCCTTGTTCAGCTCGCCCAGCTGCAGCTCCATCATACAGCACACAGAAGAGCTGAAGTGACAATGGGACAAGACTGCTCTGTGTGTGGAGTCTGTAGTGGATGAACGGGTAGGTAATTATATGTGTGATATATAGCTAAGATAGAACTCAACTGGCATTCACTACACCATTTCCCCATCTGTGATATACCTAGATTGGAACTGCCTGGTTAAAGGGATCTATCTTCATAGATGCTTGTAAAGTGATGGTATGGAACAAGCTACCCAAATAGCATAAAGACAACCTGCCACATTTGACTTAAATAAAGACAACATAAAAATGTAAAAAAAGAATAAAAAATGGTAGAAATGTACAGAACTGGTTGATTCTTCCCTAATGATAGGAAGAATCCAACCTAGTATGTATGTGTGATGTAATATATAACATGCAAACTAGAAAACAAAAATGGAATATATGGTATCTGTCTAAATGTAAATAAAGATTAAGTAGCAAATAAGTGTTCTTGTTATATAACAATCCTACACATTCTAGATAAGGATAAGTAAAATTTAGTTCATACAGTCTTTTGTAGGTCAGTTGGGTGATAATGAAATGGAATAGTCCAATACTAGATATCAGATGGAAATGGTGATAAATGAAATACAGACCAATCTAGCATGAAATGAATGGATGTTTATTGATGATGCTGTATTAGGTTAGCCGAAGAGGTCACACTGGAAGTACATCCACACAAAAACAACGCTTCTGTCAATTCTCTGTGCTGCTGTCTGTGGCCTGGAGTCAAATCGGGCAATAATATGCAAAAGAGAAAAGAGGAAGGCAGTACACAAGAGATGGTTTCTTATTCAATATCCATCTGGACTCCAAAACCAGGAAGTTTCTTGTTAAATAGTACATATTAGTGAGTTCACTGGGTAGATGTCAACTTGGGGTAGCTATTCCTCTTTGTCACGATGCTTAGGTTCTGTTTCTAAACATCCTAATGAAGTGGGAATAGTTACCCCAAAACACATTGATCGCAGAACAGAAATATTCTGACAAGGACTTTGAAGAACATTTTTTCCAAATGTAGACCAGAGTGGACTGGAGCAAACAGATCCGAAGGAAACACCCAGGATCAAGTTGACATCTTACCAAATAGAAGAATACAACACAGGTTCTTCAAGGTGGAATTAAATGACACCTAAGGTGTTTTGTTTGTGTGTTGTATGTAACATCTTGTACTCCTCTACGCAAGTTTTTATTTTTTGGATTTGTCAACAAACTTGAATTTTGTATTTAATTCAACCTTGGAGAAGCTGTGTTGCTGTATTTTTTGTTTTCTGTTCATAGCAGAGGTGGACTCTCCGATCACGTGCACCGGCTAATTGTTTTGAACTACAGGTTGTTCATTTGAAAACAGCATAGTCATATCCGGTTTGGGTGAGTTAAGTTCCCCGTATGTAGAGAAGAGCTATGCAAGAGATGGACTTCTTCCGACCTATACCTAGACATTTACCTGTAGAGGTCTCTTTCTTTCTCTTCAAGGTGATATCTTCCCAGTGAACTCACTGAGTTGTTATTGAACAATTATATGTGTGAATCTTAGCTTGCTATTCCATTACTTTATCAACTGTTATAGCAATTAGTGCAAGAAAGAAAGCGGTTTGGAACAAATTTCAATTTACACATTTGAGTGCCAGAGAGGTATGTAATGCATTGTATACCTTTCTGGCACTCAAAGGGTTGACATCATTCTTGAGACCTTTCTATCACAGCTAGCTCAATAGGTTTGCACTCGTGGCACTTTCTCAAATGATTTGCAATTGGATATCAATGTGTGGTGGTGTATTTAAAATGCTTCATGTAGAGTTTGTGCGTGAATGTCCCCATATCCTTATATAGCAGCACACAGTGATGTACTATTTCTGCCCCTTCCATCAATGTGTTAGTGCCCCCCTTGCATATCACTCAGTTCGTATGGGCCTCCAACCTTTAATAGGATAGTTTTTAATTCTATGTGGTTTCTAGCATGTTTAAATTGTAATATGATATAAATGTATTGTTGTTGCACATATTTTTTTTCAATTTTTGTATATCTTAATCCCCTTATTCCATATGCATGTGTAATTTCATAGTGTGGCCATCACGACATGGCTGTGGCCGCAGTGATGGCCACCAGAACATTGCTATGGCTGTATTGGTGGCCACCAGAAAAAATCCTTTGAGAACCACTGCTCTAGATAATAGTGAGTTTTTGTTAGTCCCATGTACACACTTATTTAGGATTATACTTGTACATGAGGCACGTATGCACATATGCGCTGTATTTAGTATAAGGGTGAAGCTCTATATTGAGGTTGAAACCTTTTGATCCCTGAATTTCCTTATTTGTGATATTGTGTTGATGTCATTGATTAATTTAATACCTGCATCTATGTTATTTCAGCCTTTGTTTACTAATTTTGTGTAATCCTTAATCATTTCATATAGAAAATTTAACCAACGGGGTGAAATACCTCTGTACCGTTCAAGGGGCTGAAATCCCCATTTAAGTCTCTGAGTGCTAGAGGAATACCCAACGCATTACTTTTGTGTTGGGCAACCCCTCTGGCACTCAAAGGGTTAAAGCACGAGAATAGCATTTGTTCCCTATGTTATAGCTGGTTTGACCCAGAATTCTACCACATTTCAGATCGGCTTGAAACCAAACCATGGCAAGTTCATTCATCTATAGACCTCAAACCAACCTTTTAATATCTGCCACTTATGAAAGATGCATACTATAGCCAGGACTGCATAGAAGCAGGGTGTGAAACATATGGCTCTCTAGCTGCTGTTGAACTACAATTTTCATGATTCTCAGCTGGCTGAGATTAATGGGAGGTTTTAGCTTGACTGCAGAAATGTACGTTTCTCCCTTCTACTCTAGCTCTGCAATGATTCCTGTTATTATTATTATTATTACTCTTGTGTATTTATAAATACTCTGTCCAACTGAAGGTGGACTAGGGATACCATATCCACAACTCTAGTAACTTTATGGCCCACTCTGAGTCAATGGCCCATATTCTGGAGTAAACCAACTGCACATAGGGGACAAATAAGAATTCATGTTAAAATAAACCTTTGATGCTAGAGAGGTCTTGCTTTGCAATGTATTGGAGGCTTCTCTAACATTCAAGGGGTTAAAAAGCTCTGTTCAAGTGTGAGGGAATTGTTATGTGTCCCCATGGTGCAGATGATTTACTCCAGAATAACTCCAGTTTGCTTAAAGTATAAATATAGTCCGGTGTCCCCTCTAAGTCAGGGATGGGCAACCTGTGGCCCTCCAGATGTTTTTAAACTATAATGCTGATCAGCCTCAGCTGGCCTTCAACCAGACTGTTCACAGTATAAAAGCTGCTTTCAGCTATTCACCTTTTGAGTGCCAGCGGGGCATGCAACTCATTGCAAAGCAAATCAACACATACCCCCTGGCACTCAAAGGGTTAATATAATTGCCTATCCTGTATGACATAAGTATGAAGAAAAGTGCGCATGTTCTGAGACAAACCATCTGCACCACAGGCATCAAATAAGAACTGACCTTGATTTAAATGGGGCTTTCAACCACTTGATTGCTAGAGAGGTCTCTAATGCAAGGGGTTAAACACCTTATTTAAAATATTGAGACTTTTATTTTGCAGTTAATCTGAATTTCTCCACATTTGATTTTAAACATGTGTGCCCATCAGTGTTAAAGGAAACAAAGTGTATAATATGTGTATCATGTAAAGATGAAATAATACATTAATGTGGGTAGTTGGGGGTCACTCATACCCAAACAAAAATGCATTGCTTATCCTCTGGCTCTGGAAAATAGAGCTTGAAATCAAATGGAAAAGAGTTTGCTTTGTGAATACAGCTTCCATCACAGACTGTAGTAACCTCCCAAACATCAGTGGATTACATCAAGCAGATAACACCCTTTGGCTGCAGTTCAGCAGCACCACAGGCTCTTGCCTGTTCAGTCACTTTGATCTTAATCACAGCCTGATGTAAAATGAAGACATCTGAAAAGGACAAAGGCACCCATAACATGGAGTGCAGGAATGGAGAAATAATGAGCCTCTGAATCTCTGACTTTAACTGTTGTTTACTCTGCACATGCTGGCTTGCCTGGCAGTGGCTGTAAAATGGAAGATTAAATAGCACTAATAGGGAAGGTTTTTCTGTATTACATTTTGGGAAATATTAACAGCGTAGTTATTACAGAGGTTTCACAAAATCATTATGGCAATATGTACTGATCATAAAAAAGTACATATGCCAATCAAACATCAAATAAAATGTGCCAAATCTGACATAGGCACTGCTAGCAAGCATGTGACATCAGCCCTAATTTTTTGTTCTCTAGATATACCTATCCTGTACCACTTTACCTTTACAGTGTCAAAAGCAGCTGATAGATAAAGCAGGATAAGTAGTGACTAGTGTCCTTGAGATTTAGCAGATCACTGGCTACTCTTGTGAGGATGGTCTCTGTGGTGTGGACAGTGCCAAAGCCAGATTGTAATGGGTTAATTGGTCTAGAAGGTTGTGTGTTAAGGAAACCAAAGAGGCAGGAATACATTATAAATTCCAGAAGCGTAGGTGCAACAGGAAGGAACAAGACTGGTTGATAGGTAGATGGACCAGTGTTGTCAAGGCCACTATTCTTCAGGAAGAGTGTTTGTAGGTATCAGGAAAAGTAGCAGAGGCAAAAGAGGGGTTAAACATTTGTAGTAATATAGTGAGTAAGTGGGGGTAAGGGACTGGATAATTTGAGCGGGATCTGGATCAGGTGCACATGTAGTTGAAGTCAAGACCATGGTTATGAAATACATTGAGAGCTTATTAGTGATGATCGAGCACCCCGATGCTCGGGTGTTCGGGTGCTCTGGCCGAGCGCCCCCGGAGGCTCGAGTGCTCGGCCGAGCACCCGAGTCCCATTGAAGTCAATGGGAGGACTCGAGCATTACACCAGGCACCCCCTGCTCTGATGAGGGGAGGGTGCCTGGTTCATAGGAAAAGGTCAGAAAATGATGGAAACACCACAGAAATGGTTCAGGGACAGCATAGGGAGGATGTCTGGATGCATCTTGGACTCCAACGTCGCTGCTGGGAACGATGTTTCGCCCGTAGTACGCCATTTTTACAGACTGACCGTAAAACACACAAAAAGGAAGATAAAAATGATTTTAGGCGAAAAATTGTTACCAAACAGTATTTGCTGTATATTTACTTGAACTATCAGGATCACGTCCACTTCCCCGTCCCTTTTTACCCGCCTTCTTCATATTAAACGGAATATATGCCGGTAATCTGCGGCTAGGCACACGAAACAGAATGTGACGCTAATCTGCGGCTAGGCACACTAAACAATATGTGACGTTAATCTGCGGCTAGGCACACTAAACAATATGTGACGCTAATCTGCGGCTAGGCACACGAAACAGAATGTGACGCTAATCTGCGGCTAGGCACACGAAACAGAATGTGACGCTAATCTGCGGCTAGGCACAGTGAACGGAATATGTGACGTTAATTTGTGAATTTGCACACTAAACAGAATGTGACAATAATCTATGGCTAGGCACACGTTTAAAATGGCCCTTTTTGTCGCTGCGTTGTAAAATCATTGGCCCTGTGCACCTAACAGAATATGTCAGCTTGTCACTGCACTGTGAAATATTTGTCCCTGTGCACCTAGTACAATGTCACCTTAGAACATGTCCCCCCCCACAAAAAAATGAAATTCTGCCACCCCCGAAAAAAATTAAATGCTGCCCCCACACACAACAGTCCTAAAAAGGACTTTTGGGTCTTGAAAGAGTTTCAACAATTTTATTCTCCCTACACTGACTTTCCCTGCCTAAGCGCATCTCTCCCTGGCTAAGAATGAGCCGAACTCGCGCGTCGGGTGCTATACAGCACCCGATCACGGGTTCTGGCCAGCCAATCAGTGTAATGCCAGCAGCCAACATGGCTGCTGGCATTACACTGATGTCAGAGCCTCCCCGCACGTTTATTGGCTGCGCAGCAGCTGCGAAACGTGCGGGGAGGAGACCCGAACATGGCGGGCGAGCACATGCGGTACTCGTATGAGTACCGCCATGTGCCGAGCAGAGCGATGCTCGAGCCGAACCGAGCTTCGGCTGAGCATGCTCGCTCATCACTAGAGCTTATAAATAGGATTGTGGTAATTTATTTCTATACATTTTTTTATTTAAATAAATTATAGTTTTATTTTCAAACTGTCCAAGCTGCAGCTGGTAGAAGGACTGGATAATAAACTGTGACAGCTGGTTGAGTCCTCCATATATATATATAGACTCAGAGGCAGGGTGTTAGGGACCAGGAACCAGACAGGACACAAAAAGGTAAAATACAATACTCCTTTATTAGTGCAACAAAAACAGAAGCATAATCCAAGCGCATGAACCAAAAGACACGCCAGGGTCAGGAACCAAGACAGGTAGTCAGCCAAGCCGGAGTCAGGAAACCAGAGTCTGCGATGTCAGGAACAAGCCGAGGGTCAGAAGTCAGTGAAGTCTGGAACAAGCCGATGGTCTGGAACACAGCAAACAGGAATGCAGGAAAAGTCCACAGCAGCCAGCAGCAACAGGTCAGCAAACAAACACAAGGACAATGAGGAAGAGAGCCAAGCTGCTATAAATACCCTGAAGGCACAGGCCCTCCCTCCTCCTCAAGGCCTTTTCCACAACCGAAAGGCAAGTGAACCCAATCTGCATGGGCTCCACATCACCTGAGGTTTCAAGACTAGGAGGCGCGTATCCGAAAGCCCATTAGAAAAAGCAGCCATTATTCCAACCAACCTCGGCCGCCAGGGTATGAAATTCTATGGCATAATTGGAAACCATCTTAGTACCCTGCTGGATGGACATTAGGTGCTTGGCAGCTGAGGTGGAGCGGCCCAGTATATCAAATACCCTTTTAAAGGATGCCACAAATTCAGGGTAATTGTATACAATGGGTTTTTGTGTCTCCCAAAGGGGAGTGGCCCAAGCCAAGGCCCTGTCAGAGAGTAAGGAAATCACAAGGCCTGCCTTATTCCTATCAGACAGGAAGGATTGTGGTATCATCTCCAGATATATTCCAACCTGGTTTAGAAAACCTCTGCATTGGTTAGGGTCGCTCCAAAACGTTGGGGGAACGGGGCAGACTTTGTCATTCCTCTCGCAACAGTGGAATCACCATTGGCAGCCAGAGCAGGAACGGCAGCAGCTATAGGGTCAGCCTGTGCTGAAGACCGCTGAGGCTGTGGAATCAGATGCTCAGTAAGGAGCGATAAAGCCTGGAGGGCTGCAGCAAACTGGTCCATCCGCTGGTCTACCTGGTCCAACCTGAAAAAAATATTCGGTGGATTGCCTGCGTCTCCTGAGTTTGTGGTTCTTGTGTACTGTTAGGGACCAGGAACCAGACAGGACACAAAAAGGTAAAATGCAATACACCTTTATTAGTGCAACAAAAACAGAAGCCTCCTCCAAGAACATGAACCAAAAGACACAACAGGGTCAGGAATCAAGACAGGTATTCAGCCAAGCCAGAGTCAGGAAACCAGAAGTCTGCGAAGTCAGGAACAAGCCGAGGGTCAGAAGCACAGAAGTCAGCAAAGTCTGGAACAAACCGATGGTCTGGAATACAGCAAACAGGACCGCAGGAACAGTCCACAGCAGCAACAGGTCAGCAAACAAACACAAGGACAATGAGGACGTGAGTCAAGCTGCTTTAAATACCCTGAGAGGGTTGGCTGATAAGTCAGGTGAGTAATCAGAGAGATCAGCTGATACAGCCAGAGCCAGAAACTTAGAAGACAGCAGCAGTGGATAGCAGAACAACAGATTAGCTCAGACAGCAGAATCAATAGGCAGAATGGAAGCAGCTCAGCAAAACCTTGACACAGGGTACAGGATTGGCACTCTGAAGAGGAGTCAAATGGAGAGGTTGAGTAAGCAACGGTGAATCAGCATCAGGAGAAGGGACTGGATACACATAAATCAAGTACTTAGACTGAAACTCGAGCACACATAAAATTCTAAGGTCATGCGCAAGCATGGGAAAGCTGATGACTAATAAAGGCATTGGAACAAGCACAAACCCAGGAAAGGAGAGAGAGGCCTGGCAAACAACATGGTTCAGCATAAATCTGGACATGGTGTAGGGGAAAGAATAACAGCAGTCAGAAATAGCAGAGACTTGCACTTTTGCTGAAAAATCCTGGAATAGCATAATCTACTTGCTCTGATGTCCCAGAGATCCTATCTTTCTGTAACGTGTCAAGACACTCATCTTGATGTGGAAGCCCAGGTTGCCAAATATTGCCAGCCTGAGTCTCTGGGTTTTTAAAGGGGTCTGAGCGCCCAGGGCTTGATACTATTACCACTAGACTTGTACGATGCAGTTCGGCTAATTTCTGAATTGGCATCAAATGAATTGGCGTATTTGGCATCATTCGGACCTTCCGAAAGCCAAGGTCCACCCACAAAAAAAAAATCAGAATCCAAAAAGGACACAGTCTGAAATTTTGGTGTAAATTTCAGAAATTCGGACAGAGCCTTCCCGCCTGAAACTATTACAGTGTTGCTACATGCTACTAAAAATAGACAGCACTGTGCTTTCCCGCCTGAAACTATTATAATGTTGCTACATGCTGCTAAAAATAGATCTGGTAAAACAGGCACTTTACAGTTCATGTAAAGTGCAGATATTAACCACATAAGGACACAAGCAATTTTGGCATTTATCTATCTTTCTCATTTATTGCACAAACATGTATTATATACCATTTTTTTAAAGGGAAGAAAGGGCTTCAATTTGATGTGACATATACATATATAAGTGTGTAGGGGTTTATAAAATGCCCCTTTCTGTCTCATTAGAGATTTAATATTATTATTAATTTAGTTTAATGTATTTTTTATTTTTATTTAATTTTAATTTTTTAGTGAATTTTTTTTTTTTTTTTTTTAATTCGGCCGAATAATTCAGACTATTGCCTAATTTCATCTGAACCGAATAGGTCCGGTCCGAAATTCGGATCCTTGGAATGGGAAAAAAAAATTCATCTGAAATCGAATTTTACCGAAAATTTTTGCCTTGCACAAGTCTAATTATCACCGGTAAAACTGGCGGTAATAGTAGAAAAAAGACAGACTGATTAACCGACAAATGTACCTCAGCTATTTTACAGCTCTGAGGTAAATGGAACAACGACATTGGTGGACAAACCTCATGTTTTGGCCAAATGCTCATTTTTGGTTTTTGTTCCCGCAACTCACACTAAATAGAGCGAATTGTGGGAACATCAAAGGAAAAAAAATCCAACTACCCCTCCGGCACTCAAAGGGTTAACTGTCACATCTTTGTGGGGCTTAATGTTTTTTTTTCACAAAAGATGCAAAACTAAAAGATTTTTTTAATTATACAGAAGAGATAGAAAGTCTCCTTTTTTTTACGTGATGTTCAATGGGTGCAAATTTTGCGCCCGTTGAACATTTTTTTGCGCTGTGGTGGTTGTTGACAGCACAGTTAATAGAATTGCAAACTGTGCTGCCAAAACCACCACCGTTTGTTTTAAAAAATAATGAGGCTAATAGTATTGAGCCCCCAGTCTGTGAGCTCTTTCAACAGGAGCTGAGGTAGAATAATGGTGAGAATGTCCCATAGCTACTTTCCTTGTTTTTTTGTTTGTTTTTTTCAAGAAGACCGATCAACTGAGGTTTTTCTCCAGCTTTTTTTCTAGGTCCCCAAACTTGTTTGAAAGTTCCTGATTAGCATCCAATAACACTGTTACTTAATGTTGTTGTGAGGAGATAACAATACCTCAGGACTTACTCATCTTGAGCCCCAGAGTGGGATCATGTGCCGCCGATGAGATGATGCCAATGACTCAGTTCTCATCATAAAGGGGGCAGGGTGGGCCTTGTGTTTTTGTGTCATGAAGTGGTGGCAAGTGGGCTGAACAGGGTGGGAAGGCGGAGAAGTGGGTGGGAAGTGGAAGGAACAGGGTGGGTATGAGAAGAAACTCACCACAGCCATAGAATCAGCCTCTGTGTCCAGGGACCCAGTAATTCAGCCTGAAAATCGGAGTCTCTGGGGCAGAACTGGAGAGTTCCCAGGTATGGATACTTGTTTTTACAAGCATCCATTATTTGTCCAGCTCCTCTGTTCTGTTAACATGCAACTTTATCTCTTCCAGTATATTACTGACTGATTTCTGTAAGCCATCCACATTTTTGTCTATCAGTGGGGATAGTATTGCCACCATTGTTTTAGCTTTGGTTTCTGCATTGCTCGATCAGTTTGCTCAGCTATGTCAGAACAAAGTCATCAAGGCTTGTTTTGTTGGCCTGCAGGAATGTTGACGTTTTTGCAGTGGGATTTTTGTTATTCATAATGAGATCTCCTCAGGCATACATGACACAATATAGTTATGTGGAGGTGGAGAGGAGTAGCAGGAGTGGTTTAAGACATTAGGTTTATCCATGTCTAGTCTATTTAACTGGTGCAGTTGAAAACTGCTATTGCATGGTGATATTGGGCTGTCAGTTATGGAGCATGAAGGGTCAGTTACATTTTAGCCATTTAAATAGTCGTGGTCAATATCTGCTAAAACCATTCAAGTTGGTCTGCATTTACTGTACCAGTCCATAGGAATATTCCCTTCAGTTGAACCCTCTTAGTGGTAGTGAATGGTTGAGATGAGATATAAGGGGGCTTGTCCTAATGCCGTGCCTCCAATAAACCGCATGCAATGTCCACTGATCCAAAATTATGTTTTAACTAGGAAGACCTTTAGAATTAATGACAGTATTATGCAGTCCTCAGTAATGAACAAGAATAGCTTTGGAATTTATTTGACCCTTGAATCCTAGTATATATGGGTAGATGTGAGTTGGATTTATATTAGCTGGGCAAAAGTTTGTATGGCAACTCTTAAATCATATGTCGTAGTTCCAGATAGAAGTCAATCAGTAACTGATGTGCTTTATGTTCCTTTCAGGAACATTCCAAAGTAGACTTCCTTCCAAGTTAATAGAGCCTTGGGGATTAAGCTTTTCAGGCTTGAAGTGGTAATTGAGATACCCAAGGACCCCCCACAGGCCAGGCGGTGTTGTGCGAGGGGTGCTGAGGAGAACTGAACTTTGTCAGCACTCCAGAGTCCAATGAGTCAATTAGACTAAAGAGATCCAAGCATAAAAACAATTATTTAGTATGTTTTTAAAGAGTTGTTGGTTGGATGGAAATACAAATAAACCTATGCATAAAATGCTACAACTTTGAATTATTTTTCTTTACTATATACCATACAATTTTTTAATCCAAAAAGGTTGAAATATCTTTTAAAGCCCAATCCATAAATTTTGCAGTGTGGGTATATGCAAATCTACCAATACAGCTAATTTTCAGCACTTTAGCATAAAAATCATGCACCTGCAGTTAAAGGTATATACAAGTGCGTTTGATCTCTATAGTGCATACTGGTGCATACATCATCTGCCACTATCAAGGCCTGTAAGTGAGCAAGCTGTGAATGCCTTCCATATAGCATACCCAGGGTATGTGCAGATCTCCTGTGAGAACATGGTATGAAGCAAGAAGCAGAGGAACCTAATACCCTGAAATATCCATATAATTCCCCAAAGGTTCCCCTTGGTGCAAATGCCATAAAGAGGAGAATTTATGGTGTTGACAGCGTAACCCTATAAGGTTCAGAGGGGTGTGCAGCACATTGCTTTGCAAAGCATTTTGCACCCCTCTTGCCCTTAAAGGGTTAATAAATAGGTAAGCCGTTTTGGAGCAAACTAACTGCACCATAGGGGACAAATAAAAAATTGCCAATGATTTCAATGGGAACTTTTATCCCTTAAATGCTAGAGATAGCTCTACTGCATTGTAGATCACCTCTCTACCATTCAAGTGTTTAAATACATGGGAATTTGGGACATTTGTCTTAGTCCCCTGAGGTGCAGTTGGTTTACCCCACATTTGATCCATTTTCTCTACATCTGTGCATGTGACCCTTTTTTTTCATTGCACTTTGTCCACAATCTACACTAAACATTTCATACACAGACAGGCACCACGTATAAAATAAAACACACATTTTTGTACATTTTTCTTAATTCCAACATTTGAATATAACCTAAAACAATGATATTTTCATTAGAAGGCAGATCAAAATGTAATTTCCTTTGTCACAACTTTTCTTCACAACAGACATATCATATTATAGACAGCTGTGCCCTAGGCATGGCAAATGAAGTGTTCTGCCAGCACGTAATCCTCTCATATTGATAACACGTGACAGTTAATACAGTTTGGTTTAGCATATGCTTTATATACAAGATTGAGATACAAAGGGCTTATGCATAGGGCAGCAGAAGGTCAGTATATATTAAATGTTCATACTGACCAGAGCTTTCATTAGACTCTCCACTGTAACTGTTCAACAACTGTGAGCAACTTTTATAGAATATCATCATTTTTATAATATATAAACTACCCATACCTTAGGTGATTTTAGTGAACATGGTTTTGTTTTTCCGAAGAATTACACCTGGATACATCAGATTATTACAGGTATGTGTATTCTTTTTAGTTGCAAAAATGTAATAATTTTTCTAGAAACAAGTTATTAGACTGTCTATGTACTTTTTCTTTGATCCAGTGTTTTTCAAACTGTGTTCCATGGAACCCCAGGGTACTTGAAGTAGTTTAAGTGGTTCCACAGAACAACTGTTTAGCAATGACAAAAAGTGAACGGCTAGACTCTGATGTTTTAAGAACTGACGTAATTCTGGAGTAAACTAAGTTCACCATAGGGTCTCCCATTGCATTTCAAAGCAAAGCTATTCAAGTGGTTAAAAGTCTATTTTTTACTTTTATGTGGGTTTAAGGTAGAATTACTCTAGGGGGGTGATGCACTAAAGTGGGATTAAGGAGGTGATAATGGGAAGATGAAATCAAGTGTCCAATTTCTATGTTATTCTATGGACCCTATGTACTGAGATCTTTCCCACTTGAGAAATCCATAGAATAGCATACTAATTGGAGAAGTGATATCTCTGGAGGAGTCATCTCTACTTTATCACCTCTTTATCATGCCTTAGTGCATCTCCCGCTAGGTATTTTAACATATCTGTACACAGATAGGCTGATGGACTAATAAAGTGGTGCGTATATACTATATAATGTTTTATCACATAATGAGATACTCATCCATTTAGTGTGTGTGTGTGTGTGTGTGTGTGTGTGTAAATATATACACACATTGTGTTTGTGACTGATTACTAGCCAAGGTGTGAAAGGCTGAAACATTTCAAACAGTGCAATTTCATGTTTTAGAAGATTTATAATATAAAATGCACTATATCCTAGCTTTCTCAGATACCATTACTTCACAGCAGTTATATGATCAATTTAGCCTAAAAATTGTAGTCTTTATTCATGAGTACCAACTAGCAACCAATCATTCATACTAGATTAAAGAGGAATTATATAAATACTTAAATATAAATGAGGTTATGTAGACTTTGAATAGATAATTAAGACCTGGATTCCATTTTAGTTTATAACTTTAATCAAGAGTTTTAACTACAAATTTTTCCATAGACTTCAGTGGGAATCTGTTAAGCAGAACTAAAGGAAAATACTCACCTATTTTATGTCTTGCTTTATGAAACATGACAGCTTTCTTGTTGAAGAGCACTAATCATACACTGCACATTGAACAACATAGAAACATAGAATTTGACAGCAGATAAGAACTATTCGGCCCATCTAGTCTGCCCATTTTCCTACTGTAAAAACATAAAAACTTTTTTTGGTCCTTGGTCCATGTTAATGACAGCCTTATGCCTATCTCATGCATGCTTAAATTCTGTCACTGTATTAACTTCTACCACTTCTGCTGCTAGGCTATTCCACTTATGTACTACTCTCTCAGTGAAGTAAAACGTTCTTACATTACGTCTAAACCTGTGTCCCTCTAGTTTTAGACTAAGGCCTCCTGTCTTAACATTTTTACTCCTTTCAAATACTCTTCCATCCTGCACTTTGTTGAATCCCTTCATGTATTTGAATGTGTCTATCATATCCCCTCTCTCTCTTCTCTCCTCCAAGCTATACATGTTCAGATCCTTTAGTCTATCCTGATATGTATTTTCCTGTATACCAGTCACAATTTTAGTAGCCCTTCTCTGAATTTTCTCTAGCGTGTGTATATCCTTCTGGAGATGGGGTCTCCAGAACTGTACACAATAATCTAGGTGAGTTCTAACTAGAGATCTGTAGAGTGGAAGGACCACTTCCCTTTTTCTTCTACTAATGCCCCTAGCTATACAACCCAGCACCCTGCTTGCATTCCCCGCTGCTTTATTACATTGCCTGCCTACCTTTAAGTCATTAGAAATAATTACTTCCAAATCCCTTTCCTCTGTTGTCTCTGACAGCACAGTACCCTTAACAGTATATTTTTCCTTTGGATTTTTATGTCCCAAGTGCATTATTTTACATTTATCAACATGCTACCACACTCTTGTCCATTCTTCTAATTTACCTAAATCATTTGTCATTTGGCTTATTCCCCCTGGAATGTCTACCTTATTGCAGATCTTTGTATCATCTGCAAAAAGACATACCTTTCCTTGAAGACCTTTTGCAGTATCACTAATAAAAATATTAAAAAGAATGGGCCTTAGTACAGATCCCTGAGGTACCCCACTAGTAACACTCCTTTCATCTGAATATTCTCCATTGACTACCACCCTCTGTCTCCTGTCACTCAGCCATTGCCTTATCTATTTAACTATTTTTGCATCCAGACCCAAACGCAATTTATTAATGAGTCTTCTATGAGGGACAGTGTAAAATGCTTTACTGAAATTTAGATAAGCTAAATCTATTGCTCCCCCTTGGTCTATTATTTTAGTTACCCAGTCAAAAAATCTATGAGGTTAGTTTGACAAGATCTCCCTGCTGTAAACCCATGCTGTTTGGTATCTTGCAAGCCATTCAAATTCAGATATACAGCAATTATTTCCTTTAGCATAGTCTCCATTAATTTTCCCACTACTGATATAAAACTTACTGGTCTGTAGTTACCAGACTCTTCCTTGCTACCTTTTTTGTGAAGCGGTACTACATTTGCTATCTTCCAGTCTTCTGGAACTACTCCTGACCATAGCGATTGAATAATTCTGTTAAAGGTTTTGCCAGAACATACTTAAGTTCTTTTAAATACTTTGGGTGTATCCCATCTGGTCCCATTTATCTGTTTTTAACTTAGAACATTGAAGTAGAACTTACCCTCCTTAGTGCAGTTGGTTTGTCCCAGAATTGCTCTGTCCCTCTTAGCATATCAGCCTCAATTAATCAGCACATCTTGAAGAGCATCTAACATCACTCCAGCCTTCTCTGTTAGAAAAAAGAAATGGCAAGACATGGGAAACATGCATGTTTACCATGTCATGCCATTTCTTTTTTCTAACAGAGAAGGCTGGAGTGATGTTAGATGCTCTTCAAGGTGTGCTGAATTATTGAGGCTGATATGCTAAGAGGGACAGAGCAATTCTGGACAAACCAACGTCATTAAGGAGGGTAAATTGTAATTAACTCTTTAAAAGGGGATTAACTCTTAGGGGAGATTCATAATCAGTGATGAAGAGGTGATACAGTGGAGATGACTTCTCCAATTTATTACTTGTCCAGTTCCTATGCTATTCTTTATAATCTATACAGTAAGATTTCTTCAACTTTGGAGATCTTAGTGTGCATAGGCTCCATAGAATAACATAGGAATTGGAGAACTGATAATCTCCACTTTATCACATCTTTATCACAGCTTAGAGAATCTCCCCCTTGATTGCTACAGAGTTCTCCAGCACATTGCTTCTCAAGGCTTAAAAGCGGCTATTTAAATCAGTTGGACTTCTCATTTATCCCAGGTTCTCCAACCTTTTATGACAGAGGGCCGTGACAAATAAAATAACCATAGTGGCGGGCCACATGAGTAACAAAAGTTGTGTTTGAATGAGCTTTTATACATTTTAATGAACACAGGGAATTTCTTTTCATATCTAAAACGTCAGATAAAAAGCAGCAACACAATCGCACATAACAGATAGCTCATTCATTTAAGATGATTCCAAACAAAACATAAAACTGAGGGTATAAAGCTGCATAGGCCCAAGACAAGAGAAATAAACAGTGACAGCTCAGCAGACTCCCCCATTTCCAACTGGAATTTTGACTCTGGTAACTGAATGATCCAAAAAGACCAGCTGACCGCAAATAGGAAAAGAGAGAGAGGGGAAAAAGTATGGTATGGGACCCTGGTATTTAGCACATAAAGAAAATTCCAAAAACAGCAATACACACTCTTAAGCCTTTGATTGCCAGAAGAGGAGTACTTAGTGAGGATGGAAGGTATGGGCTGTCATGTGGAAAGGGGACACAGGATCTAGTAACCATGTGCACGTTAAGCTCACTGAAACTCCCTTCTGGGCCCTAGAGAACTACTAGAAGACTAAGTAGTTGCGTTTCATACCAGTCTGGCACTGAAAGGGTTATGCCTTCCTATCTGTTTGTTCACTGTTTGTTCATTGTGTAGTGTGAGATAGAAAGAGCAGAGTTCAAATGAAAACAAGGTTTTCATTTTTGAAAAGGGGGTAGTGAAGTGAAGATTAATGCACAGGACACCACTATAGCACTCAAAACACGAAGGACTTTATTTATCAGACTAAAAAGGTCCAATTCTGAACCAAACAATCTGCACAGTAGTGATGACTCAGAAACTTCCTAAATTCACACAGATTTTAAATGGAGTATTTAGCCTTGGGTATTGCCAGAGAGGTCCCCAACACATTGCTTTGCAAGTACAATGGATACCACTCTAGCATTCAAGGGGATCAGAGCCCTATTTAAAATCAATGGGAAGTTTAATTTCCCTTTATGATATAGTTGGTTTTCTCCAGAACTGCACCTCTTTAACCAGATGAATAAGTCTCTGAATCTCATATATGTGATATATATGTTAAATGTATTAATTTCTTATTAGATCCAGGCTGCTGGCAAGATACACATCAATGGAACAGACCAACTGATGCGGCGTTCAGCCTTTTTACTAGGAATTGGTGGGATCTCCCTCTCCCTCTACAGCACACATCGGATGATTAAACAGGAATAACTGTTTATGGATACGCTGTTTGGTTGACAGGAGACTGATTTTGGTATAACTTTATTCACCACTTTCCATTTTACAATGAGCATCACAACTGAATGTGACTATTGTAATGAATGTCAATATTATTTTACTGGATTAAATAAGAATTGTAGAAACAGTATAAGTATTAATTTTATTTTCTAAGTAGATAATTGGTTAAAGTTTATTGGCTTGTAAATATTAACCCTCTGAGTGAATCAAAAGCAATGTGTTGCTCACCCTCTGTCATGTGAAGGGTTAAGTACTAGTATAGGCTAGTATCCTAGACAAATGTATATTTAAATTTGGCAAGGCATTTTCATTTTAATATCATTCAATATCAGCTTTCAAATATGCTCAAAAACATTGTAAATTATATTCAAAATTATACTGTTTTTTCTTTGTGACAATTAGAATAAATTAATTGAAGGCTTTTTTGTTCTAAGGCAACATGAGGCTATCTGAATATTTTCTATGCAGTTCTATGCAAGGACTTTGTACTCTTAATGAAATACTGTTGTGCGAATGAGGTAGAACACTTTTATTTGCTTTCTGTTGTAATGAGAACCCAGTTAAGTGCCAGAATGCATTTATTATACCTCCTATGAATAAGATACAAATACTAACTGAAAATGTATTAAAAAGATGATGGGAAAATTGTACTTGGAGGTCAACATGGAATTTAGAAAAGCATTTAGAGCTGGACTTGTAACATGAGGCCCTCCAGCCACTGTCAGACTACAAATCCCATCATGTCCCACCAGCGAATGGCTGGCAGGGAATGGTGGGAATTGTAGTCTGGCAGCAGCTTGAGGACTTCACATTGTTCAACCCAAATGTACAGGAAGTTCTAGAAGTATTTAAAGGGATAGGAATAGATCCAAATAAATGGCGCTCCAATTAATCTGCATAGGTTGTAGTCCATGTAAAATCTATGAAGGGGAATTACTAATGCGGCTTGGATGATAGGGGTTGTGTTTGTGTGTGTAATATAAGGGTGTGTGTTGGATGCTAGGGGTTGTGTTTGTGTATGTAATATAAGGGTGTGTGTTGGATGCTATTGTGTGTGTAATATAAGGGTGTGTGTTGGATGCTAGGGGTTGTGTTTGTGTGGGTAATATAAGGGTGTGTGTTGGATGCTAGGGGATGTGTTTGTGTGTGTGTAATATAAAGGTGTGTGTTGGATGCTAGGTGATGTGTTTGTGTGTGTAATATAAGGGTGTGTGTTGGATGCTAAAGGTTGTGTTTGTGTGTGTGTAATATAAGGATGTGTGTTGGATGCTAGGGGTCGAGTTTGTGTGTGTGTAATATGAGGGTGTGTGTTGGATGCTAGGGGATGTGTTTGTGTGTGTGTAATATAAGGGTGTGTGTTGGATGCTAGGGGATATGTTTGTGTGTAATATAAGGGTGTGTGTTGGATGCTAGGGGTCGTGTTTTTGTGTGTGTAATATAAGGGTGTGTGTTGGATGCTAGGGGATATGTTTGTGTGTAATATAAGGGTGTATGCTGGATGCTAGGTGATGTGTTTGTGTGTGTAATATAAGGGTGTGTGTTGGATGCTATGGGATGTGTTTGTGTGTATAACATAAGAGTGTGTTTTGGATGCTAGGGGTTGTGTTTGTGTGTGTATAATATAAGGGTGTGTGTTGGATGCTAGGGGTTGTGTTTGTGTGTGTGATATAAGGGTGTGTGTTGGATGCTAGGGGTTGTGTTTGTGTGTGTAATATAAGGATGTGTGTTGGATGCTAGGAGTTGTGTTTGTGTGTGTAATATAAGGGTGTGTGTTGGATGCTAGGGGTTGTGTTTGTGTGTATAATATAAGGGCATGTGTTGGATGCTAGGGGTTGTGTTTGTGGGTATAAATATAAGAGTGTGTGGTAGATGCTAGGTGTTGTGTTTGTGTGTATAATATAAGGGCATGTGTTGGATGCTAGGGGTTGTGTTTGTGTGTATAAATATAAGAGTGTGTGGTAGATGCTAAGGGTTGTGTTTGTGTGTATAATATAAGGGCGTGTGTTGGATGCTAGGAGTTGTGTTTGTGTGTATAATATAAGGGTGTGTGTGTATTCAGGCAAGCAAAGTGGGTATGGCCCTCCAAATGCATTTTGAACAGAGATGTGGTCCTCGAGCCAAACTAATTGCCCATCCCTGTCTTAGAACATTATTTTAATACAAATCAAATATATTATAGAATCATTAGGAAGGTTTGCCTAGATTAAGTTAAGTATGAGTTAGTGTTCCTTTAAAACATATTCTTCAGTAAAAATATACAAATAGCAGCGTTAATCATTTGAATGCAAGAGGAGTGTTTTCCACACTCCTTGGAGGCTCAAGTGGTTAACAATATGTCTTCTATTAAGGGTAGTCAATTTATACACCTCCATCTCTTTCTAACTTCAAATCTAGATCATCCCTAAACAGCCAAGCATGGTTGAGGATAGTGGCAGCTGTACTCCCAAACAGCTGGAGGTACAGCACTATCCCATACTCTAGAATCTTTATTTACGCTCCCACCCAGTCTGACTGTGTTTGAAATGAATTCAGAATGTTCCAAGGCATTGTTGTGTACTTGCAAATTGTTAAGATTATTATAATCAAAATCAGAATAAGGCTGTGTGATGGTTTTTTTTAAATATATTCATTGTAAATGTAAGAAGACTATAAAACTTAAAAGTAATATGTTTTGAAAGTAATGCCTTATTCATTTTTCCCTATTAAATTTAGATTTGTTCTTATTGGTTTTTCAGATATGAGCCATATTTTATTATCTTACTGAAAGAACTGTGAAATGATATCCATTCTGTCTGTTCGGAGTTTAAAATTGTTTTAGGAAACTACAGGAGGAAGATCAGCAGGGTATTTTGTAGTATAGTATGTAAAGCATAAACTGGCAGCTGATATACCAAAGAACTGGGACTGTTCTAAGGGAGACCAACAACAACATTATGTGGGGCAAATAAAAAGAGAATCCCAATGTCCCCATTGATTTAAATGGGGCTTTTAACAACTTCAATACTAAAGAAGTCTTGAACACACTCCTATGCAATGAATTGGAGACCTCTATAGCATCCAAAGGATTAAAAAAATAAATAAATTAATTAATTAAAGGAACACCTTAAAAATGAAATGGGTTTCTAGAATTGATGTACTTATTGCGAGTGTATGTAAAAATGAATTTTATTACAAGACCGGAGGCTCTTATTATGCCTTTTCAATCTTTATTACTCCAACAACAGCAGTTTAAAGTAATGCAAAAAACACAAGAAAAAAAACAGACAAAACTGGTTTAACTTGAAGCCACGCCCTCTGCTCTCTTTCCTCCAATCGGTGGTAAGCCCCTTCACTAAAGTGTTCAACTCCTGTAACGAACTTCCTCTTTCTTTATTGCTCCACGAACTTTAAGTATCCCAAAAAGCGTGTTTATCTTGCTTGTATTTCAGAGTTGATATGTGTTATCCCTTATTTATTTCATTCTTTAAATATTACCATTCTTCATCTTAATCTTATTTCTCTTAGCGTTTATTGCTAATATGTCTCCTTTATTTTTACATCCTTCTTACACTATTTCATTTGACTCGACTTTTTCTTTACCTTTCCATCAAATCGCAGACTAACGGTCTCCTTGTTCGCTCTATCTTTCCCCTTTTCGGCCGTCCGCGTCTGTAACAACGTATCTCTCGGCGGCCATTTTGATTGTGGGAAATTCATCCTCTGCGCGTTCTTGCGCATGCGCGGCGTCTACTTCCGGATTCGCCTCCCTGAAAATCCTGTGAGACGCGTCGGACGTTTCAGGCAGACGGGTCTATATATTTCTGCCGCTTCTATTGTGACATTACACAACTTTTCAACTTAAAGGGATAGTAGTACTTCGTTTTAACTTTATTTTATTTTGTAGGCATTAAAAAAACATGAAGAATGATATATGTCTTATCTCTCAATCCTTTATGGTTTAAGAAATATTCACAAGCAAAGTTTCCCCCCCCTGCCCCTTTTTCCTAGTGTAAGCCATCTCTTCTCAGTTGTGAATCTGGTTGTAAGACCAGACAGATAACAGAAGGGGACATTCTTCTTTGTATGCAAACAATGAAAGCCCTTCCCCCCTTGACAAGTTTTTCAGCTTTTTCCCTTATCTTAATTGAAGATTGTCCCTCTCTGCAGTCTTCCTGGGCACCTCCCTTTTGATCTGACTGAAGGGGGGGGGATACTTTGCTTGTGAATATCTCTTAAACCATAAAGGTTTGAGATATAAGACTTATATCTTTCTTCATGTTTTTTTAATGCCTACAAAATAAAATAAAGATAAAACGAAGTATTACTATCCCTTTAACTATACACAGAACCTTTTCTGAGGACATTTTAAATATATATTTACCATTCTCATTTATATTTATTTGCTCAAATGTCTCACAAGGATATTCCTATTCCTCCCTCAACACCTTTAAAGTCTAAGAGGAAATTTCCTTCCCAGTTTATTAGACATGACTCAGATTCTAGTGGTTCAAGTTATCACGAACCACATTATGACGCCCCAGAATTACCTGAAGAAAAAATTCAGGCAATTGTAGACGCTTCAGTGGGCAAGTCAGTGGCCAACGCCATTTCAGACTGTATGGGACAAATGTCAGAGTCTATTTTGAAGTCTATTAATGAAACTCTTACCAAACATACTAATATTGATCCTCAAATTGTCCCAAAAAATTTAGGGTCTTCCCCATCGTCCCAGCATGGTCTAACTCAAAATATTATTTCTGGGAAAACTGAGGGAGGTAAAAAGAAATCAAAAATCCATTATTGTAATCCCATAGGAATGGACGTTTCTACGTCATCTACTGAATTAGCTAGATATTCTAGCGAGACGAAATGTGGTCTAATCCCACACAAGAGACCCTCCGCTCTGGAGGACGTTATTCTGAGCAAAAAGAGAAAAATCCGTCAAAAACCGGATTCATATTGTATATCTTCCTCCTCAGAGGAAGAATCTATAGAATCTGTTGATTATACGTCAGATTCATCTGATTCAGATTCCACATATAATCCTGATAAAGGTAAAATCTCCTCTAAGAAACCATGTAAATCAACTGATAATACAATTGTTCTTGACGATCAGGGAAAACCACTATTCGACCCTGAAGGGATAAGACATCCCAGATCATCAGTGTGGATCCCTCGAGAACACATAGCGAATTATATTAAATTATGGTTAAGGAGATCTTTGAATAATAAGACTAAAAACAAATTACGGGCAGAATGCCCAAGACCTTCTGTGGATTCAGTATGTGATACTCCCATTATCGACCCCAGATTAATTCAATATCTATCAAAATCGGGGAAGGATCCCAGGAAAGGCCTGGATAGATCTTTAAAAAATTGTCAGGACAAATTACTAGACCTAGTAGGCCCATTAGCAAAAATTTTTGAATTAGCAGAAGATTCTGTTAGCTCTAAAAAACCCCTGGATATAGATATTCTTCGAGGATGGATCCAAAGAGCTTTCTGTTTCTTGGGCAACGCCAATTCGGCTTTGTCTTCTGAGAGACGTCGGGCGATCTTGTTAAAGATCGACCCGAAGCTGGCGGAGATGGCATCAGTTGATGCGGGCCCAGAAGCAGGAGGTTTCCTCTTTGGTGACTCCTTTATTAAGGAATTAGGAAAATTCGTAACCACTTTCACTGCTTTGGACAAAGCAGAAACCTCAATTAAAAAAGTGTTTAACAAACGTGTTTTTGGGAGGGCCGGGAAATATAGGGGTCGATTTCCCAGCCGATCCTATCAGAATTACCAAAGAGGATCAATGCGAAACAATCATGACCCCTCCATGTATGGGAAGGAATTTTCTTCAAATGAGACCAGAAATTCTTATCCATTCTTTCCCCAACGGGGCAGAGGTTGGAGACCCAGGACATCCAGAGGACAATCTCGCCACAGATCTTTCTCAGGTAAGTGTACCCCACTTTCACCTTTCTTCACTGGGAAATCTGGGTGGCAGACTCGCCCTTTTTTCCCATCACTGGTCTCAGATAACCTCAGATCAATTGATCCTCCAGACGATCCGGGGTTATTATATAGAATTCTATTCAACCCCAATACAAATACAGACTCCTCCAGCTTTCCATTTTTCAGCGGAGGAAAGAAAATTAGTAAATTCAGAGATCCAAGATTTACTCAAAAAAGGAGCCATAAGCAAAGTACCTTTAGACTCCCCAGGGTTCATAAGCAATGTTTTCTTAGTAAGAAAGAAGGATTCAGGTTTAAGAGCAGTAATAAATCTAAGGCACCTGAACATACACATTATGTACAGACACTTCAAAATGGAAGGCATTCATTGCCTCAGGGATCTGTTAAATCTGGGAGATTGGATGGTCAAACTGGACCTCAAGGACGCTTACTTAACGGTCCTGATGCATTCAGAACATCAAAAATGTTTACAATTTCTATGGAAGAGCAAAAAATGGCAATTCACATGCCTTCCCTTCGGACTGTCGTCCGCCCATGGTGCTTTACGAAACTCATGAAAACAGTAGTTTCATACCTCAGAACCAGGGGAATTCGACTGATAATATATTTGGACGACATTCTCATCATGTCCCAGGATCGTACAAGGGCAGAAAATCATTTACGTTTGAACATAGACATATTGACCCGTTTGGGGTTCCTGATAAATTGGAGAAAATCGATCCTCCGTCCGTCCCAAACCAAAGAATTCCTGGGATTTACGATAGACTCCCAGAAAGCCTCATTACACCTTCCCGGGAGGAAACTGAGGACAATTTGAAAGGAAATCAGGGCAATCCTAAGTAAAGATCTAATATCTCTACGGATGATTGCCAGAATTGTGGGGCTTTTATCGGCCTCTATTCAGGCAATCTTTCCAGGACCACTTCATTATCAAGCCCTACAAAGGCTAAAGACCCTTCATCTTCGAAAAGGTCTAGCTTATTCAGATTCAATCCCTCTTTCGATCGAAGCAAAAGAAGAGCTCCTTTGGTGGTTAGATCACATGGAAGCCTGAAATGGCAGAGCCATCTTTGGCATGTCCCCAGAGATAGTAATAGAATCGGATGCCAGCAATCTAGGCTGGGGGGCTCGATGCGGAGATCTATCTACGGGAGGGAAATGGTCCCAAGTAGAAAAACTCATGCACATAAATTGCTTAGAACTTCTGGCCGGTTCTTTTGCGGTCAGGAGTTTTACAAAACGTTTATCCAGCTGTTGCATTCTATTGAAAATGGACAACCTATAAGCCGTCCGATATATCAATCATCTAGGGGGCACCAAATCAAGAATCCTGGCCAAAGACTTCTGGCAATTTTGCCTCGACAGAAACATCTCTGTTCAAGCGGAATATCTTCCGGGACTTTTAAATACTATCACAGACTGGAATTCCAGACACCTAGTAGACTACAGCGATTGGACACTTCACGATTCTGTCTTCAAGGAACTTCTTCGTTTGTGGGGTCCCCTAGCGATAGATCTTTTCGCTTCTCAACTGAATCGGAGACTTCCAAAATTCTTCAGCTGGAGACCAGATCCAGAAGCTCAAGCAGTAGACGCTTTCCTTCAAGATTGGACCAAATCCACGAATTACGCTTTTCCCCCCTTCGCTCTAATATCCAGGGTGATACTGCAAGTCAAGAGACAGGAAACAACCGTTGTGTTGATAACACCGCTTTGGTCATCCCAACCTTGGTTTCCAGACCTCCTCGAACTTTCGATAGACCTTCCCAGGTATCTCAATCTGTTCCCCTCTCTTCTAATAGACCCTACGGGACAACCTCACGAATTATTATTGAGCGGCCATCTACATCTCATGGTATGGCTGATTTCAGGGGTCCCTAGTGTATCGAGGTACTTTCGGAAACAACTAAAATCCTTTTGTCCGAAGCTTGGGCCCCGGGTACCAGAGCATGTTATACCTCATGCTGGACCATCTGGGCACGTTGGTGCATGGAACGGGATTTGGATCCCGTTTCTTCAGATCTAAGCAACATTCTCAATTTCCTTTCCTTTTCTTTTCAACAAGGGAAGGCATACCGAAAGATAAATTGTTATAGATCCGCAATTTCTTCAGGACACGTCTTTCACCTTTTCGGCCGTCCGCGTCTGTAACAACGTATCTCTCGGCGGCCATTTTGATTGTGGGAAATTCATCCTCTGCGCGTTCTTGCGCATGCGCGGCATCTACTTCCGGATTCGCCGCCCTGAAAATCCTGTCAGACGCGTCGGACGTTTCAGGCAGACGGGTCTATATATTTCTGCCGCTTCTATTGTGACATTACACAACTTTTCAACTTAAAGGGATAGTAATACTTCGTTTTAACTTTATTTTATTTTGTAGGCATTAAAAAAACATGAAGAATGATATATGTCTTATCTCTCAATCCTTTATGGTTTAAGAGATATTCACAAGCAAAGTTTCCCCCTCCCGCCCCTTTTTCCTAGTGTAAGCCATCTCTTCTCAGATGTGAATCTGGTTGTAAGACCAGACAGATAACAGAAGGGGACATTCTTCTTTGTATGCAAACAATGAAAGCCCTTCCCCCCTTGACAAGTTTTTCAGCTTTTTCCCTTATCTTAATTGAAGATTGTCCCTCTCTGCAGTCTTCCTGGGCACCTCCCTTTTGATCTGACTGAAGGGGGGGGATACTTTGCTTTTGAATATCTCTTAAACCATAAAGGTTTGAGAGATAAGACTTATATCGTTCTTCATGTTTTTTTTAATGCCTACAAAATAAAATAAAGATAAAACGAAGTATTACTATCCCTTTAACTATACACAGAACCTTTTCTGAGAACATTTTAAATATATATTTACTAGTGTTGAGCGAGCATGCTCGGCCGATGCTCGGATCGGCTCGAGCATCGCTCTGCTCGGCACATGGCGGTACTCGTACGAGTACCGCATGTGCTCGCCCGCCATGTTCGGGTCTCCTCCCCGCACGTTTTGCGGCTGCTGCGCAGCCAATAAACGTGCAGGGAGGCTCTGACATCGGTGTAATGCCAGCAGCCATGTTGGCTGCTGGCATTACACTGATTGGCTGGCCAGAACCCGTGGTCAGGTGCTGTATAGCACCTGACCATCGAGTTCGGCTCAGTCTGAGCCAGGGAGAGCTGAGGATAGGAAGGGAAAGGCAGTGTAGGGAGGAAAAAAACAAAAATTGTGAAAAAAAAAGAACCAAAAGTCCTTTTTAGGACTACTGTGTGTGGGGGCAGCAGGTTATTTGGTGTGGGGGGAAAAAAACAAAAAAAAAAAAAAATATATATATATATTCTGTTTAGTGTGCAAAGTTGCAGATTAGAGCACATTCTGTTTAGTGTGCACAGTTGCAGATTAGAGCACATTCTGTTTAGTGTGCAAAGTTGCAGATTAGAGCACATTCTGTTTAGTGTGCAAAGTTGCAGATTAGAGCACATTCTGTTTAGTGTGCAAAGTTGCAGATTAGAGCACATTCTGTTAAGTCTTCAAACTAAAATATCAAAGTCACGTATTCCATTCAGTGTGCGTCGCCGCAGTTTAGCAGCACATTCTGAGTACTGTGCAGAGTTGCAGAATAGGAAGAAATACTGTTAAGTCTTCAAACTAAAATATCAAAGTCACATATTCCATTCAGTGTGCTTCGCCGCAGTTTAGCAGCACATTCTGTGTACTGTGCAGAGTTGCAGAATAGGAAGAAATACTGTTAAGTCTTCAAACTAAAATATCAAAGTCACATATTCCATTCAGTGTGCTTCGCCGCAGTTTAGCAGCACATTCTGTGTACTGTGCAGAGTTGCAGAATAGGAAGAAATACTGTTAAGTCTTCAAACTAAAATATCAAAGTCACATATTCCATTCAGTGTGCTTCGCCGCAGTGTAGCAGCACATTCTGTGTACTGTGCAGAGTTGCAGAATAGGAAGAAATACTGTTAAGTCTTCAAACTAAAATATCAAAGTCACATATTCCATTCAGTGTCTTTCACCGCCGTTTAACAGCCTATTCTGTGTACTCTGCAGAGTTGCAGAATTATAAGAAATACTGTTAAGTTTTCAAACTCAAATATTAAAGTCACATATTCCATTCAGTGTCTTTCACCGCCGTTTAACAGCCTATTCTGTGTACTCTGTACAGTTGCAGAATTATAAGAAATACTGTTAAGTTTTCAAACTCAAATATTAAAGTCACATATTCCATTCAGTGTCTTTCACCGCCGTTTAACAGCCTATTCTGTGTACTCTGTACAGTTCCAGAATTATAAGAAATACTGTTAAGTTTTCAAACTCAAATATTAAAGTCACATATTCCATTCAGTGTCTTTCACCGCCGTTTAACAGCCTATTCTGTGTACTCTGTACAGTTCCAGAATTATAAGAAATACTGTTAAGTTTTCAAACTCAAATATTAAAGTCACATATTCCATTCAGTGTGTTTCAACGCCGTTTAACAGCCTATTCTGTGTACTCTGCAGAGTTGCAGAATAGTAAGAAATACTGTTAAGTTTTCAAACTCAAATATTAAAGTCACATATTCCATTCAGTGTCTTTCACCGCCGTTTAACAGCCTATTCTGTGTACTCTGCAGAGTTGCAGAATTATAAGAAATAAAGAAATACTGTTAAGTTTTCAAACTCAAATATTAAAGTCACATATTCCATTCAGTGTCTTTCACCGCCGTTTAACAGCCTATTCTGTGTACTCTGCAGAGTTGCAGAATTATAAGAAATACTGTTAAGTTTTCAAACTCAAATATTAAAGTCACATATTCCATTCAGTGTCTTTCACCGCCGTTTAACAGCCTATTCTGTGTACTCTGTACAGTTGCAGAATTATAAGAAATACTGTTAAGTTTTCAAACTCAAATATTAAAGTCACATATTCCATTCAGTGTCTTTCACCGCCGTTTAACAGCCTATTCTGTGTACTCTGTACAGTTCCAGAATTATAAGAAATACTGTTAAGTTTTCAAACTCAAATATTAAAGTCACATATTCCATTCAGTGTGTTTCAACGCCGTTTAACAGCCTATTCTGTGTACTCTGCAGAGTTGCAGAATAGTAAGAAATACTGTTAAGTTTTCAAACTCAAATATTAAAGTCACATATTCCATTCAGTGTCTTTCACCGCCGTTTAACAGCCTATTCTGTGTACTCTGTACAGTTCCAGAATTATAAGAAATACTGTTAAGTTTTCAAACTCAAATATTAAAGTCACATATTCCATTCAGTGTGTTTCAACGCCGTTTAACAGCCTATTCTGTGTACTCTGCAGAGTTGCAGAATAGTAAGAAATACTGTTAATTTTTCAAACTCAAATATTAAAGTCACTTATTCCATTCAGTGTGTGTCACCGCAGTTTAGCAGCCTATTCTGTGTACTCTGCAGAGTTGCAGAATAGTAAGAAATACTGTTAAGTTTTCAAACTCAAATATTAAAGTCACTTATTCCATTCAGTGTGTGTCACCGCAGTTTAGCAGCCTATTCTGTGTACTCTGCAGAGTTGCAGAATAGTAAGAAATACTGTTAATTTTTCAAACTCAAATATTAAAGTCACTTATTCCATTCAGTGTGTGTCACCGCAGTTTAGCAGCCTATTCTGTGTACTCTGCAGAGTTGCAGAATAGTAAGAAATACTGTTAAGTTTTCAAACTCAAATATTAAAGTCACATATTCCATTCAGTGTGTGTCACCGCAGTTTAGCAGCCTATTCTGTGTACTCTGCAGAGTTGCAGAATAGTAAGAAATACTGTTAATTTTTCAAACTCAAATATTAAAGTCACTTATTCCATTCAGTGTGTGTCACCGCAGTTTAGCAGCCTATTCTGTGTACTCTGCAGAGTTGCAGAATAGTAAGAAATACTGTTAATTTTTCAAACTCAAATATTAAAGTCACATATTCCATTCAGTGTGTGTCACCGCAGTTTAGCAGCCTATTCTGTGTACTCTGCAGAGTTGCAGAATAGTAAGAAATACTGTTAATTTTTCAAACTCAAATATTAAAGTCACTTATTCCATTCAGTGTGTGTCACCGCAGTTTAGCAGCCTATTCTGTGTACTCTGCAGAGTTGCAGAATAGTAAGAAATACTGTTAAGTTTTCAAACTCATATATATTAAAGTCATATATATCGTGTAAGATGAAGAAGGCGGGTAAAAAGGGACGGGGAAGTGGACGTGATCCTGAAAGTTCAGGGCGTGGGTCAGGACGCGGAGAAACTGTGCCTGGTGCCAGAGCACAAGAAAGAAAGACATCCACCATACCTAGCTTCATGTCTGATTTCACAGGGCGTCGCAGGACATCACTCTCGAGGTCCGACCAGTGCGAACAGGTGGTCGGTTGGATGACAGCTGATACTGCTTCCAGTCGGTTAAGCACCACCCTGTCTTCCACCAAGTCCACTCTCAGTAGCCAAGAGTCTGGTCAACATAATCCTCACTCTGATCATCCTTCCTCCCACCATACACGGTCTGGTCAAAGAAGTGATCCCACACTGGGATATAGTGATGAGCTCGTCTCATCACCAATCCTTCATTTGACCCTCTCTCCAAGCACGCTTGCAGAGGAACATGACATCTTGTGCCCTGATTCACAACCTCTAGAGGCTACCCAATCACAAGAAGATGACAGATGTGAACGGCATTTAAGGTCAAAGGAAGTAGTGGATGATGATGATGATGATGAGACACAGTTGCCATTAAATCAACCACTATTTCCTTCTCAAGACCTTGTTGAGGAGAATGTTATACAGTTGTCAATGACCGAGTATGTGGTGGGATCAAGACTTGAGGAGGATGATCAGAGTGAGGAAGTGGAGGAGGACTTGGTGGACGATGAGGTGACTGACCCCACCTGGGAAGGTGTAGAGCCGAGCGATGACAGCAGTCCTGAGGGTGAGCCATCTGCAGCACCGCAACAGGCTGGAAGAGGCAGTGGTGTGGCTACAGAAAGAAGGCGGACCGCACCAAACCGGCCCGCAAATGTTCCACGGAGCACCCCCTTGCGTAAATCTACCTTGCCAAGGGGTAGGTGTTCCGCGGTATGGCGTTTTTTTAAGGAAAGTGCGGACGACAAAAGATTTGTAGTTTGCAACCTGTGCCACACCAGAATGAGCCGAGGCATGAACACTAGAAACCTCACCACCACCAGCATGATCCGACACATGGCATCCAAGCACCGTAGTAAGTGGGAGGAACGCCTGGATCGCCCATCTGTGTCTGCAGGCCACACCACTGCCTCCTCTTCCCCTGTTTTCGGTGCCGGCCAATCGCCTGTCGAAGGCGCAGGCCCGCATACCTCCCGCCCTGCACCTGTACCATCTGAAGCACCATCAGCGACCACATCCACTTCCCTGTCCCAGCACAGCGTCCAAATGTCGTTACCCCAGGCATTTGAGCGCAAGAGAAAGTACCCAGCCACCCACCCACAGGCCATAGCACTAACCTCACACCTTTCAAAATTACTGGCCATCGAAATGCTGCCATTTAGGCTTGTGGACACTGAGTCCTTCCGCAGCCTGATGGCAGCAGCTGTCCCTCGGTACGCCGTCCCCAGCCGCCACTACTTTTCCCGGTGTGCCATCCCCGCATTACACCACCATGTGTCCCGTAACATCACCCGTGCCCTGACCAACGCAGTTACTGGGAAGGTCCACTTAACGACTGACACATGGACAAGTGCTTGTGGCCAGGGACGCTACATTTCCCTGACGGCACACTGGGTGAATGTCGTGGAGGCTGGGAGCGACTCGGACCCTGGGATGGCACGGGTGCTACCCACGCCGAGGATTGCGGGCCCTACCTCCATCAGGGTTTCCACCAGCACCTACGTTATTGGCTCCTCCTCCTCCGTTTCCACCTCCGAATTCTCTACACACACCGCCACTCCCCCATCAGCCAGTAGCTGGAAGCAGTGTAGCACTGCAGTGGGGAAGCGTCAACAGGCCGTGCTGAAGCTGATCTGCCTTGGGGACAAACAGCACACGGCCTCAGAGCTGTTGCAGGGGATTAGTCACCAGACCGAGCAGTGGCTCTCGCCACTCAACCTGCAACCAGGCATGGTTGTGTGTGATAATGGGCGTAACTTGGTGGCGGCTTTGGAGCTCGGCAAGCTCACACACGTACCATGCCTAGCGCATGTATTTAATTTAGTGGTGCAGCGATTTCTAAAAACCTACCCCAATGTGCATGATCTCTTGACCAAGGTGCGCCGCGTGTGTGCACATTTCCGTAAGTCATCTACAGCTTCGGCCGGCCTGTTGAAGCTGCAGCAGCGCTTACAATTGCCAGCTCACCGGCTGCTGTGTGACGTGAGCACGCGCTGGAACTCCACCTTCCACATGTTGGCCCGGCTTTGTGAGCAGCAGAGGGCAGTAGTGGAGTACCAGCTGTTACACGGTCGTCGCCTCTCCGTTCAACTTCCTGTAATCAGAAGTGAGGAGTGGGAATGGATGTCAGACCTCTGCGAGGTTTTACGCAATTTTGAGGAATCGACACAGATGGTGAGCGGCGATAACGCTATTATCAGTGTAACCATCCCACTTCTGTGTCTACTGAAACGCTCGCTGCTCACAATTAAAACCGACGCTTTGCATGTGGAAGAGGTGGAAATGGGGGAGGAAGAGCTTACACAAGGTGATAGCCAGAGCACCCTCACTTCGTCTTCTCAGCGACAATTGGAGGAGGCGGAGGAGGAGGAGGAGGAGGAGGAGGAGGAGGAAGACACGGTTGCCTCCGCTACAGAGGGTAGCCATGGAACTTTAGTTCCATCTCTTCAGCGTGGGTGGGCAGAAGAGGAGGAAGAGGATGAGGATATTGAGAGTCAGCCTCCTGGTGAGGACAGCGAAATCTTGACTGTTGGTACTCTGGCACACATGGCTGACTTTATGTTAGGCTGCCTTTCCCGTGACCCACGCGTTGTACGCATTTTAGACAACACGGATTACTGGGTGTTCACCCTTCTGGACCCCCGCTACAAAGAGAATTTCTCATCTCTCATTCCTCCGGTGGAGAGGACAAGCAAAATGGTGCAATACCAGAAGGTTCTTGTTGAAAAATTGCTCCAAAATTTTCCATCTGACAACGCTGGCGGCAGAGTACGTGCTACCTTGGCCAACCGAGAAGGGGAGAAAAGGGGAGCACACAGCAGTTCCGACAAAGGCAGGGCAACACTCTCCAAGGCGTGGGACACCTTCATGACACCCCGCCAGCACCCTCACCCTGATGCGCAGCCTAGTGTCACAAGGAGGGAAAAGTTTTGGAAGATGGTGAAGGAGTACGTAGCAGACCGTGTCAGCGTCCTCAATGATCCCTCTGTGCCTTACAACTACTGGGTGTCCAAGCTGGACACGTGGTATGAACTGGCACTCTACGCCTTGGAGGTGCTGGCCTGCCCTGCCGCCAGCGTTCTGTCTGAGCGGGTATTTAGTGCTGCTGGTGGCATCATAACAGATAAGCGTATCCGCCTTTCCACCGACAATGCTGATAGGTTGACACTTATAAAAATGAACAAGGCCTGGATTTCCCCTGACTTCTCCACTCCACTGGAGGAAAGCCCCGGGGGAACATAAACTCACTTTATATATGTTATTTACAATGATGGGAATACTCTGTATTCCCATTCACCCCTTCCACCCCAAAAACGGGTATATGGTTGACTCTTAATGTTCTCATCCTCCTCCTCCTCTTCCATATGCCCTGGGATATAATTTTTATATAGGGCCAGCTCACCAGCGTGCCCTGGGATATAATTTTTATATAGGGCCAGCTCACCAGCGGGCCCTGTGATATAATTTTTATATAGGGCCAGCTCACCAGCGGGCCCTGTTTGCCAATTTTTATATAGGTCAGCTCACCAGCGGGCCTTCTCATATAATGTTTTATTGGGTCAGCTCTCTAGCGGGCCCTCTCATATAATGTTTTATAGCGTCAGCTCACTAGCGGGCCTTCGCATATAATGTTTAGGATGGTCAGCTCTGCAGCAGACCCTCACCCATAATGTTTTAGATGGTCAGCTCAGCGCACGTTTCCCTGTTAATCATGGCCTCAGTTCTGAAAATCAAGGAAATTTTTGGGAGAATTTGCCTCTGCGCACGTTTCCCTCTTAATCATGGCCTCAGTTCTGAAAATCAAGGAAATTTTTGGGAGAATTTGCCTCTGCGCACGTTTCCCTCTTAATCATGGCCTCAGTTCTGAAAATCAAGGAAATTTTTGGGATAATTTGCCTCTGCGCACGTTTCCCTCTTAATCATGGCCTCAGTTCTGAAAATCAAGGAAATTTTTGGGATAATTTGCCTCTGCGCACGTTTCCCTCTTAATCATGGCCTCACTTCAGAAAATCGATGAAATTTTTGGGAGAATTTGCAGATGATATACAAGTAAATATACAGCAAATACTGTTTGGTAACAATTTTTCGCCTAAAGTCGTTTTTATTTTCCTTTTTGTGTGTTTTACGGTCAGTCTGTAAAAATGGCGTACTACGGGCGAAAGATCGTTCCCAGCAGCGATGTTGGAGTCCAAGATGCATCCAGACATCCTCCCTATGCTGTCCCTGAACCATTTCTGTAGTGTTTCCATCTTTTTCTGCCCTTTTCCTATGGACCAGGCACCCTCCCCTCATCAGAGCAGGGGGTGCCTGGTGTAATGCTCGAGTCCTCCCATTGACTTCAATGGGGCTCGGATGCTCGGCCGAGCACTCGAGCCTCAGGGGGTGCTCGGTCAGAGCACCCGAACATCCGAGCATTGGGGTGCTCGCTCATCACTAATATTTACCATTCTCATTTGTATTTATTTGCTCAAATGTCTCACAAGGATATTCCTATTCCTCCCTCAACACCTTTAAAGTCTAAGAGGAAATTTCCTTCCCAGTTTATTAGACATGACTCAGATTCTAGTGGTTCAAGTTATCACGAACCACATTATGACGCCCCAGAATTACCTGAAGAAAAAATTCAGGCAATTGTAGACGCTTCAGTGGGCAAGTCAGTGGCCAACGCCATTTCAGACTATATGGGACAAATGTCAGAGTCTATTTTGAAGTCTATTAATGAAACTCTTACCAAACATACTAATATTGATCCTCAAATGTCCCAAAAAATTTAGGGTCTTCCCCATCATCCCAGCATGGTCTAACTCAAAATATTATTTCTGGGAAAACTGAGGGAGGTAAAAAGAAATCAAAAACCCATTATTGTAATCCCATAGGAATGGACGTTTCTACGTCATCTACTGAATTAGCTAGATATTCTAGCGAGACGAAATGTGGTCTAATCCCACACAAGAGACCCTCCGCTCCGGAGGACGTTATTCTGAGCAAAAAGAGAAAAATCCGTCAAAAACCGGATTCATATTGTATATCTTCCTCCTCAGAGGAAGAATCTATAGAATCTGTTGATTATACGTCAGATTCATCTGATTCAGATTCCACATATAATCCTGATAAAGGTAAAATCTCCTCTAAGAAACCATGTAAATCAACTGATAATACAATTGTTCTTGACGATCAGGGAAAACCACTATTCGACCCTGAAGGGATAAGACATCCCAGATCATCAGTGTGGATCCCTCGAGAACACATAGCGAATTATATTAAATTATGGTTAAGGAGATCTTTGAATAATAAGACTAAAAACAAATTACGGGCAGAATGCCCAAGACCTTCTGTGGATTCAGTATGTGATACTCCCATTATCGACCCCAGATTAATTCAATATCTATCAAAATCGGGGAAGGATCCCAGGAAAGGCCTGGATAGATCTTTAAAAAATTGTCAGGACAAATTACTAGACCTAGTAGGCCCATTAGCAAAAATTTTTGAATTAGCAGAAGATTCTGTTAGCTCTAAAAAACCCCTGGATATAGATATTCTTCGAGGATGGATCCAAAGAGCTTTCTGTTTCTTGGGCAACGCCAATTCGGCTTTGTCTACTGAGAGACGTCGGGCGATCTTGTTAAAGATCGACCCGAAGCTGGCGGAGATGGCATCAGTTGATGCGGGCCCAGAAGCAGGAGGTTTCCTCTTTGGTGACTCCTTTATTAAGGAATTAGGAAAATTCGTAACCACTTTCACTGCTTTGGACAAAGCAGAAACCTCAATTAAAAAAGTGTTTAACAAACGTGTTTTTGGGAGGGCCGGGAAATATAGGGGTCGATTTCCCAGCCGATCCTATCAGAATTACCAAAGAGGATCAATGCGAAACAATCATGACCCCTCCATGTATGGGAAGGAATTTTCTTCAAATGAGACCAGAAATTCTTATCCATTCTTTCCCCAACGGGGCAGAGGTTGGAGACCCAGGACATCCAGAGGACAATCTCGCCACAGATCTTTCTCAGGTAAGTGTACCCCACTTTCACCTTTCTTCACTGGGAAATCTGGGTGGCAGACTCGCCCTTTTTTCCCATCACTGGTCTCAGATAACCTCAGATCAATTGATCCTCCAGACGATCCGGGGTTATTATATAGAATTCTATTCAACCCCAATACAAATACAGACTCCTCCAGCTTTCCATTTTTCAGCGGAGGAAAGAAAATTAGTAAATTCAGAGATCCAAGATTTACTCAAAAAAGGAGCCATAAGCAAAGTACCTTTAGACTCCCCAGGGTTCATAAGCAATGTTTTCTTAGTAAGAAAGAAGGATTCAGGTTTAAGAGCAGTAATAAATCTAAGGCACCTGAACATACACATTATGTACAGACACTTCAAAATGGAAGGCATTCATTGCCTCAGGGATCTGTTAAATCCGGGAGATTGGATGGTCAAACTGGACCTCAAGGATGCTTACTTAACGGTCCTGATGCATTCAGAACATCAAAAATGTTTACAATTTCTATGGAAGAGCAAAAAATGGCAATTCACATGCCTTCCCTTCTGACTGTCGTCCGCCCATGGTGCTTTACGAAACTCATGAAAACAGTAGTTTCATACCTCAGAACCAGGGGAATTCGACTGATAATATATTTGGACGACATTCTCATCATGTCCCAGGATCGTACAAGGGCAGAAAATCATTTACGTTTGAACATAGACATATTGACCCGTTTGGGGTTCCTGATAAATTGGAGAAAATCGATCCTCCGTCCGTCCCAAACCAAAGAATTCCTGGGATTTACGATAGACTCCCAGAAAGCCTCATTACACCTTCCCGGGAGGAAACTGAGGACAATTTGAAAGGAAATCAGGGCAATCCTAAGTAAGGATCTAATATCTCTACGGATGATTGCCAGAATTGTGGGGCTTTTATCGGCCTCTATTCAGGCAATCTTTCCAGGACCAATTCATTATCAAGCCCTACAAAGGCTAAAGACCCTTCATCTTCGAAAAGGTCTAGCTTATTCAGATTCAATCCCTCTTTCGATCGAAGCAAAAGAAGAGCTCCTTTGGTGGTTAGATCACATGGAAGCCTGGAATGGCAGAGCCATCTTTCGCATGTCCCCAGAGATAGTAAAAGAATCGGATGCCAGCAATCTAGGCTGGGGGACTCGATGCGGAGATCTATCTACGGGAGGGAAATGGTCCCAAGTAGAAAAACTCATTCACATAAATTGCTTAGAACTTCTGGCCGGTTCTTTTGCGGTCAGGAGTTTTACAAAACGTTTATCCAGCTGTTGCATTCTATTGAAAATGGACAACCTATAAGCCGTCCGATATATCAATCATCTAGGGGGCACCAAATCAAGAATCCTGGCCAATCTGGCCAAAGACTTCTGGCAATTTTGCCTCGACAGAAACATCTCTGTTCAAGCGGAATATCTTCCGGGACTTTCAAATACTATCACAGACTGGAATTCCAGACACCTAGTAGACTACAGCGATTGGACACTTCACGATTCTGTCTTCAAGGAACTTCTTCGTTTGTGGGGTCCCCTAGAGATAGATCTTTTCGCTTCTCGACTGAATCGGAGACTTCCAAAATTCTTCAGCTGGAGACCAGATCCAGAAGCTCAAGCAGTAGACGCTTTCCTTCAAGATTGGACCAAATCCACAAATTACGCTTTTCCCCCCTTCGCTCTAATATCCAGGGTGATATTGCAAGTCAAGAGACAGGAAACAACCATTGTGTTGATAACACCGCTTTGGTCATCCCAACCTTGGTTTCCAGACCTCCTCGAACTTTCGATAGACCTTCCCAGGTATCTCAATCCGTTCCCCTCTCTTCTAATAGACCCTACGGGACAACCTCACGAATTATTATTGAGCGGCCATCTACATCTCATGGTATGGCTGATTTCAGGGGTCCCTAGTGTATCGAGGTACTTTCGGAAACAACTAAAATCCTTTTGTCCGAAGCTTGGGCCCCGGGTACCAGAGCATGTTATACCTCATGCTTGACCATCTGGGCACGTTGGTGCATGGAATGGGATTTGGATCCCGTTTCTTCAGATCTAAGCAACATTCTCAATTTCCTTTCCTTTTCTTTTCAACAAGGGAAGGCATACCGAAAGATAAATTGTTATAGATCAGCAATTTCTTCAGGACACGTCCTTGTTGAAAATCTACCGGTAGGGCAACATCCCTTGGTTTGCATATGTAGATATTCTACTCTTTGGGATGTCAATTTGGTTCTCCATTTCCTAGAATCTTGGCCTGACAATAATTCACTTTCATTAAAACAACTTTCGGCTAAACTAACGATCCTGTTATGCCTAATAATCTCTTTTAGGAGGGGCTCAGACGTACATGCCCTAGATATCAGGTTTCGATCTTTCGTTCCATATGGAATAAAATATCGTATTCTCTCTCGCACTAAGACCTCTTCTAGAGAGATCGTCTATCCGGCTTTTCCTCAAAAACCTCAGTTATGCGCAGTTCAGTGTCTTCAGGCTTACGAATTAGCTACTTCAAATCTTAGATCTCTTAATTCACACCAATTATTAATATCCTTTGTTAAACCTCACTTACCTGTCACTTCCACCACTTTAGCGAGATGGGTTCGCTGGATCATGCAGATGTCTGGCATTGATATCTCCCTCTTCGGAGCTCATTCCTCCAGAGGCGCCATGGCATCAAAATCCTTGATGACTGGTGGACGTCTGGAGGACATTTTAAAAGCAGCTGATTGGTCCAGGGAATCCACTTTTAAAGATTTTTATTGTAAACCAGTCATGCATGTGTCAAATAATGTAATTGCTCAGCTTTAAACTGGCATAATAAGAGCCTCCGGTCTTGTAATAAAATTCTAAGATTTTCCTAACTAGTGACGGAAAGTCAGGATTTTATTAAAGACACGGAGGCGAGTATTATCCCCCCCATATTACCCTCCCCTCTTACAAATGTTTTTCTTTCTGCCACCAGGTTGACAGTTTGCAGTCTATCGAATATTATCTCAACATCAGGTATTCGAGTTACATTGAAGTTCGAGGTTAGAATCATTAAAGAAAGAGGAAGTTCGTTACAGGAGTTGAACACTTTATTGAAGGGGCTTACCACCGATTGGAGGAGAGAGAGCAGAGGGCGTGGCTTCAAGTTAAACTAGTTTTGTCTAGTTTTTTTCTTGTGTTTTTTGCATTACTTTAAACTGCTGTTGTTGGAGTAATAAAGAGTGATAAGGCATAATACTCCCCTCCGTGTCTTTAATAAAATCCTGACTTTCCGTCACTAGTTAGGAAAATCTTAGAATTATTTCTTACATCCCTAAAACAGAATCCTAATCTTGATTTTTTATTTTATTTTTTTTTTATTTTTTTAATGAATATGTAAACGGTCCTATTCAAAGAACATTTCTTTAATTTTGTCTGTGCTGTTTATAAGAGATAAGAGCTAAAGTCCGATAACGGATTGTGATTACAGAGCACTGTTATACTTGGAGGTCTGAAAAGTTCCTCAGAACATATGGAATATTTGATTGTAGGCCTTAGAAAACAAATGAGAATTATTACCAATATTAGAATAAAGTACAGGATATTTATGTACATAACCCCAGATTTTATTACAAGATCAGAGGCTTCATATTATGCTATAAACTCTCTTTACTGAACCTCAGCAGCAAAACAGTAAACTTTAGCAACAAAGAAAAAACACAGAAAACTTGCTAGCCACTGTCAGTAACAACCAATTATATGGCATTGACTCCATTAAACCATAGATCTTGCAGCACCATTTCCTGTTTTTGCTACTTCCGTGAGATAAGTCCTGCTCAAGTTCCTCTTCTCGATTGTGTATTAATAAACATGCTTCTTATATCTCACTTATCGTATATTTATTAGTTCTATTTATATTAGCGGGTTTCCCCACATTCATTGAGGATTTTTTCCATTTTTATCCTATTTATATTCTCTCTTTTCAGTTTCCCCTCATTTATTATTTCTGGTTTAATATTATTTTATATGTTTGTCTTTCCCCCTTGAGATTTTTCTTCATCTCTTATTGAACGTTCATTATAAAGGCCATTTTGTGAATGGCTTTAGACCTCTATAAGATTCGAAATCCTACACCTTTGCAGGGGTCTAGGAAACACTGTTTTACTCAATCTTTCCAACAGGGCAAGAGAAGATCTGATATTTTAGTTGAAACATATAGAATTCTGGAATGGCAAAGTGATTTTTGGCAGGTCTCCAGACATAGTTATCAAATCTGACAATAGTTATTTAGGATGGAGATGCTCGGTGAAGAAAGTTCACAAAAGGAGGAAAATGGTCCATAGAGGAATGTGATCCTCACATAAATTGCTTAGAATTGTTGCCTGGATCATTTGTTTTAAGGAGCCTGGTGAATTGTTGTGTCCTCTTGAAGATGGATAATGTAACGGCAGTCTGGTATATCAACCACCTTGGAGGCTTGCAATTCAAAACCCTAGCAAACCTAACCAAAGATTTTTGACACTTCTGTTTAGACAAAAATATCACTATCTAGATGGAATATCTTGCAGGTCTTTCAAACACTCTAGCCTATTGGCATTGTAGACATTTCACCAATAAAAGCAATTGGATGTTACACAGGAATATATTTAAAGAGATATACCACATTCAGGGCCCAATGGAAGTAGATCTTTTTGCATCATGGCTGAACAGATAATTACCCACGTTTTTCAATTGGAGACTAGATCAGAAGGCCCTGGCATTGGATGAGATTTTTACAAACATGGTCAGGGAACAAAAATTACACTATTCCTCCCTTTGCAATGATTACTATAATCATTTTGGAAGTCAGGAAACATACTAACACAATAACATTTGATGAGACTGAAAAAAGTAATGCGTCCATCAAGTCTAGTCCATGCCAAATCACCCTTGTTGATCCAGAGGATGGCAAAAAAAAAAAAAAAAAGTTGAAGCCATTTCCAATTAAGCCCCTAGTGGGTAAAAATAAATTTTAAATGGCAGTCAGATAGTTCCCTGGATCAACAACCTATTTGCTTTTAATCCAACTGTCATAATTCTCAATATTGTTTTGTGCTAGATAGGTATCCATTCCTTTTTGAAAGCACTGATAGTATCTGCAAGTACAGCATCTGAGGCAAAGAATTCCATAGCTTTACTGCACTTGCTGTAGAAGAAGGGGATTTTCGAGAACCAGGAGGGGGAAGAGGAAGGGGAATAAGAGGAAGGAGAGGCAGAGGAGTGAATGGAGGGAGAGGCCGAGCGTCCAATCAGAGGGAGCTTCAGTGGAGTTATGCTCAGGGAGATATGATCACAGAGACCAATCCATGGAGTCATATACAATTGAAGAACAGGAACAGGAGATAGTGATTGTAAATCTGTCTAATATTAACATTTCTGATGTACATAAACAGGTGCTTAAAATGGGATTAACGTTTGTACCACAGAATCATTCAGATCAATTTGAGCATTATAAAATCTTCACTTTTTTACAAGGAAGTTATTGCTTAAAAAATATTTTTCTGAAGATTATGGGGGATCTGATATATATGTAGAAGGAACAGTAGAGTCAGATTGTGAGGAATTAGAGACTCTAATAACACTGTTTTACCAAGAGAGTGATGGCATGATGATAAATATAGGTCAGGAATGACCTAAAAAAATAAAAATTAAATCATCATTTACCCCCCAGATTCAAAGTAGCCATGTCATACGAACATTTTGTGACGTCAGTGCTAAAATAAGTTCTATGCAGAATTCCAAACACTGTTTTGGCAATTTAACTATTGAAGAACAAACAGCCCTCCAGGAAATATTAAAATGGGAGGGGGTGGTCATCAAACCTCCCGATAAACGCAGAAATTTAGTAATTTGGCTGAATAAAATGTATGTGGAAGAAACAAATAGACAACTCTTGGATCCTAAATGGTATAGGAAATTATTTTCTAATCCAACAAAAGATTTCCTCAATGATTATAAGAAATTACTGGATGGTGCAAAATTAAGTAATGTTATAAGTGAAAAACAATTCAAATTCCTTACTGTATCATATCCTAGAATTGCTACATTTTACCTACTCCCCAAAATCCACAAAGACATAAAAAAAAACCAGGCCACCCAATTTTGTCAGGGATAGCGAGTTTATGCCACCAGGCAGCAAAATATCTAGATCTATGCCTAAGAGATCTGGTAACTACATTCCCATCGTATGTACGATATACAACACAAGTGTTACAACGACTGGATGACATACAAATAAGTGACCAGACTCTTTTGGTAACATGCGATAATGAGTTCCTATACACAACTATAGAACACAACAGGGGTTGTCAGGAGGTAATATATTTTCTGGTTATGTATTCGGAGAAAATGAGTGATTTTAGTGAATTTATTATTAAGTTACTATGTTTTATTCTTACCCACAATTATTTCACATTTGACAACAAGTTCTTTTTGCAAGTAAGAGGGACAGAAATGGGGGCTGCGTGTGCTCCCACCTATGCCAATTTGTATCTAGGCTGGTGGGAGCGTGAATATGTGTTCACAGAGAAGATGTCTAAATAACCAGATCATGTTTTGATGTGGATAAGATACATTCTTTTGTGGGAGGGAGATGAGAGATTGCTTGTTGAAATTATAGGTTAATTGAATAAAAATGTTCTCAATTTGATATTGACACATCAGATTGAAAAAGATGAAATACCATTTCTAGATATTAAGATCAAACGTGGTGAAGGTGGAAACATCATTACAGATCTCTATCAAAAACCCACATCTACAAACAGCCTGTTACATGAAGCAAGTACACATCCACCCACTACAAAAAACAACTTACCAGTGAGAGATATGATCTAGTAGGGATATTTTTTACTTTACTCTATTTTTGTCAATGTAGGAAGGAGAACTATAGAGAAAATAATATTTTGTACTAGAGTGAAGATTGATATGACTTGTGGGAATTATTGAAGTTATAGATAGGAGAATGACTTACGCCTTTAGCAAATAGTCCAGAAAGCAAGTTACTGATTATCAAGAGAGGGTTTGACTCATAGAGGATTAACGGTAACTTAACCGATTAGGTCCCAGGAGGATTCACAGAGATTTTTTTATGTAGATGTGTGTATTGATTAAAATTTTTTTAATGAAAATAAATAAAAGTATAAGTTTTAAAAAATATTTTCACCAACAATTACATATTGACCCAGAGGGATTTACTATAATGTTATCAGTTGCCCCATAAATATCTACTTTTTTTTAGAAGGTTGAGAATTTACTTCTCATTATCTTCTTTCTTTTTTGTTTGTGTTTAAAAAAAAATCTCTGCCTTTGTTTTAGTAGAAAGCCTTTCCTCTAGTCTTACAGGGATAGTAATACTTCATTTTATCTTTATTTTATTTTGCAGGCATTAAAAAAACATGAAGAATGATTTAAGTCTTATCTCTCAAACCTTTATGGTTTGAGAGATAGTCTCAAGCAAAGTTTCCCCTCCTGTCCCTTTTACCTAATGTAAGCCATCTCTTCTCAGATGTGGAATGCAGTCCATAGACCAGACAGATAACAGCAGGGGACAATCTTCTTCCCATCAGAACAATGAAAGCCCTACCCCCCTTGACAAGCTTTTCAGGTTTTTCCCTTATCTTAATTGAAGATTGTCCCTCTCTGCAGTCTACCTGGGCCCTTCCCTTCTGCTCTGACTGAGCAGTGTTACATCAGTAAAAGGGGCGGGAGGGGATACTTTGTCATTGAATTACTCATGAACTACAACTCTGACAGAATTGAAATAACACTCTCCAAAGTCCAAATACTATGATGATTAATTAGAGCTGCTTTTATTATGAAACATTACTATCCCTTTAATGGACAGTTCTTGGTATTGACCTTAAATATATATTTAATTGGTAATCATATCACATCTTAAACGTCTCCTCTATTGTAAACAAACCTAGTTTGACTAGTCTATCTTTATAACTCAGATCCTCCAATACGTTTATCAGTTATGTTGCACGTCTCTGCACATTTTCCAGTTAAATAATGTATTTTTTAGGAACTGGTGCCCAAAACAGTACTCCATATTTTAGATGAGGCCTTCCCAAGGATTTATATAGAGGTAGAATTATATTTGCATCCCGTACATCTATACCTCTTTTTATACAGAATAGTATCCTATTTGGTCTTGCAGCAGCTGAGTGAATGTACACACTGCTGTGAAGTCCTTCATCTCCTAAAGTCATCAGTACTCCTAAATCTTTCTAGAATGAGGGCATTAAATGTCATCGGCCACTTTTTTATGTCCTTTCAATGAGTTTATCTAAATTCTTCTGCAGAGAAAAAACATCCAGCTCTGTATGTATTTCCTTACACAGCTTGGTGTCATCAACAAAGATTGAGGCACTACTTTTATTTCCTACTTCTAGATCAGTAAAAAACAAATTAAAAGGCACTGGGCCCAAGATTGAACCATGTGGCACCCCACTTACAACTTTACACCAACTTGAAAAGGTTCCATTTAACAACTCTCTGCCATCTGTCATTTAACCAGATCTCAATCCATTCACAACTATCACCTTCCAAACCGAAGCCTCTTAATTTATACAGTAACCTGTTGTGAGGCACTGTATTAAACGCTTTTGCAAAATCCAAGTATGCTACTTCAACAGCCATTCCTTGTTAAATTATTACTTAAACAACTCTTTACTGGCCTGCCTGCCACCCCTGCTTTCTCCCTCTTTAGAATTATCCATCAACTGTCCATGGTACCTTCCTTCTATTACCATTCACACAATCCTATGGTAAACCCTCATAAAATGTTAATTCTGAACCAACTTCCTGGATGATTCAGGTGCTTTCAGAATCAGCTCAGTCCTTCTTGGCATAAGCTTAGACTCCAGGCACATGTGCCTTTTACAAAACTTTCTGGTTTTTATGTTCTAGGACTTGGTACGGGGTTTAGATCCTGTTTCTGCCAGTTTCTCCAAAATCTTACTTTTTTATCCATGTGTTTTCAGTTAATAAAAGCATACAGGATGATTAATTGTTACAGATCAGAAACTTTGAATGTGGGCAAATACATTTTTGTCTGCAAATTTTTGTGGACTGTCTTTTTCCTAGATACCCCAACCTTTGGAGTGTTAAATGATTCAAGTAATGGATAGATAAGATTTCATTCTCTAAAGCAGCTTTCAGCTAAAATCACCATGCTCGTAGGTTTGATTTATTTAAAAAAAAGTCTTAGATGTCCAAGTAGTGGACATCACTACTAGATCTTTTGTCCCAGATGGAGTATCATTTTGGTTTTCAGAAGAACAAAAACTTCATCTACATCAGTTTTCTACTCCTCTTTCCCACATAACCCACTCCTTTGCTTAGTTTGTGGTTTACATCTTACGAAAGACTCTGACTCATCATCCGTTATTGCTTTCATTTCGCCAACCTCATCTTCCAGTCTCTTTGGCAACTTTAGCTTGGTGGGTTATATGGATCATACATTCTGTAGGATCGACATTTCACTGTTCGGAGCTCATTCTTCTAGATAGGATAGTGTCTCAAGCTTATTTATCAGGCAGCCATTTGGAAGACATCCTCAAAATGGCTGATTGGTCTATGGCGTTCACTTTTAAAACCTTCTCTTTCAAAACTATTCTTCATGTTTCTGTAATTTCATTACTCAGCTTTAAACTAGCATAATATGAAGCCTCTATCTTGTAATAAAATTTGTAGCTTTGAAAGTCAGGATTTTATCAAACACACTGTGGCAAATATTATCCCACTCATCATCTCCCCTCCCTTCTTTTCACACTCTGAGGTTGGTCCTGAACATCTAATTCCAAAATATGGGAGAAGTAGTTGAAAATGTTTCCATTAGAGGAACTTACTTTACTTCAAAAAGTAAGTGAAAGGGACAGGAGGGAGAATCTTTAAAAGCTTATATCTCTCAAACTATACATGTTTGAGAGAAAACGCATACATCATTGAATTTATATTTTTAATGTCTATAATATTAGCTTATTAATAGCAATCATTACTATTGCTTTAAATCAATGGAAATTTGCATCTGACCCCTATGATACAGTTGGTTTGCTCCAGCTTTGTTGCAGTTCTCCTTAAAACTAGGGATGGGCAAAAATTTTCGCCTCAAACTGAAATCGGCAGATAATGGCACTTTCCGCTTGGTGAAAAATTTCCTACGAAAAGTGCTGTTTTTTCTTTATTTTTTCTGCCCATTGAAATCAATGGGAAGAAATATTTCTACACCACACAAACGTTTTCTACAGCCATATAAAAGGCTGTCAGTCTCTCACAGCAGCCATTCTGTGTTTGTGAGAGGAGAGAGCAGCATGTTTTTTTGCTAGAGGAGATAGGCAAATAAAGGGGAATTGAAGCTTAGTTTAGGAAGTCATTTTGGTAGGACATTTGTTCTCTGTATTAGGGGAGTCTGGGGGCACTCTAGGGGATAAGGGAGGAAGGAGGTTGTCCCCCAAATACTCCAAAATTCCATGTGACTGACAGTCAAGACACAAGCAACCTATTTGCTTGCTGATCTTGCTGTTATTGTCCCTGTGCTGGGTGAGGAAGTCTGGGGAAAGACGTTGATTTTCTTTTTCAGTTATAATTTTTTTTGGACAGACTGTGATAAGACAACAGGGTGGACAACTTAAAAAATAAAATAAATAAAAGAAAAAATAAAAAAGAATAAAAAACGAAATATCTTAGGTGACAGTGACAGACAGCTGATTGGCCTTAGGCAAGGCATCATACAGCTCCATCAGTTGTGTTGTGCACAGTAAAAAAAACACAGTGTAGTTGCAGAATGTCCAGCAAATGCACAAGGGGGGAGGGGTGGAGCAGTGTAGGGACTTGAGGGTAAAGTAGTAGTCCAAAAACCTACTACAGCAATGGTTTTGCAGCGTGTGCAATCAATGATGGTGATCCCTTTACTCCAAGGGAGGATGCAGTTTGTCAAGGTCCCAGCAAAACTAGGTACAGCACCACCAGTGCCAGTAGAAATATAGAACCATATAAGAAGAACACTGAAGATGACAACAAGTCACATTCAAGTGTTGATGATGCAGGCAATAGCATAATAGAGGAAGGTATAGCTGCTGAACCGCCTGCTGCATCAGAGAGTGAGACACCAAAACACCTGTCCTTAAAGTAGTAGTGAATTTTGTTATAGTAAAAGTAAAAAGAAGTTGTTTGAGACCTCCAAAAGCTTAGAGAGATATAAGGGTAGTAGTGGGCAAGAACTGTCAGGTGATGCTGATGCTGCTGAGGATGACCTAATGATGACTGATGATTATGCAGATCTAGAATATATCCCTCAAGCATCCTTCTCTTGTTCAGATAGAGATGAAGTTGAGAGTGAGGATGATGACAGGGCTATAAGGTTAGCAGAAAATCAAAGGCTGTATCTTCCGCCACTTTTAAGGAGCACTGTGCGTGTCTATAAACTGTTTGAGAAAGCCACTGGAAAGTCTGACCCTGGACAAGTACAGATGTCAAAAAGCACACAGTCACCCTAACAGTCATCCTCAGCATCATTGCCTCTTCAAAGTCCAAGTCCCACTCTGCGACACACGTCTGTTTTGAGTACCCAGCAATACAGGTTGTGTTAGATATGACGAGTACCTCTGGTGCTGCTGCTGTAAGTGCTGCACCTTTGACACCTAGTAGTAGTGTCAGTAGAATTACATCAACATCCAGCTCCAGTAGTTGTAGTAGTAGCAGAAACCACACATGACAGACAAAGCCAGGACAAATATATTAACAGCAGCACAGATGAGCAGGTGGAAGACGGATGTGAAGAAGGGTTGCCACCATCTACCCCACTTGGCACCACTGCTATGACCAATAAGTAATATGTGTCAATAATCTGAGAAGAAGGATAGAGTATGACAATGGTAAAAATACATGCCACCACCACTACAATACATATCTGCCACATTGTAGGTTGTACTTTATTTTTTTTTATTACTTGATATCATCCTGAATATGTGCCAGTGTCACTTAAGCAAGAAAGTGTTGTGGGCAAAGGACAAATGCATTCTGCATGCTAACACATTTTTCAAGCCATATTTTGCTGTAGGACTCACAACTTTGACTTTCAGCCACTTATTTCTAAACTTCAGCCCTCAGGAGAAGTAATATTACAGTGGGAAATGTAGTACTTATAGGAAATATAGGTGAAAAATGTGTTAAAATAGGCATAAAATTTGTTAAAATAGGCGAAAATGAGGACATTTTTGCGTAGGCGGAAAGGCGAAATTTTTCACGGAGAAAAAAAAGAAAAATCGGCACGTTTTCGAGAAATTTTTCACACTTTTTACCCACCCCTACTTAAAACATCAGCTTCACTGTGAAAGTGTTAATTACCAAGCATCATTATTCTTATGTTAAATGAGCAACAGATCATAAGACTGGCGTTGTGCCTTCCCATTGACCAATACATTCAGAAACATGTATAAATACAAAGATGGACCAATTCTGGGGTAACTGACAAAGAGCAAGCTCACTAGACCATAGCAAACAAATAAAATGTCCAGAAGATTTAAATGGGACTTTCCCTTGAATGGTAGCGTGGTCCCCAATATACTGCAAAATGTTATTTGTTACCTGTGGTATAATTATTCCATCTTTGTTATATATATATATATATATATATATATATATATATATAAATAAAATATATTACCCAGCCCCTTTTTTTCTTTCTCATTATACCAAAGGACTGCCTGCTGTTTCTTTTGTCCACATTCTAGAAAGACAAAATAAGATCGAAAGCGGACATCATGTAGGTAGTCTACATCAGTGTATTTAGGGATGTGAATTAATGGATGTCATGAAGATTAAAAAGCATGTAATAATTATACCTTGTACACCACAATGTATGCACAATTTTGAAACCACAGATAAGACATATATGGGGGATATAACTATATTTAATATTAGCCCTTTGAGTCTCAGGGTTATGCAACACATTTTGCAGAGCAATACATTGAACACCCCTATGACACTCAAAGGGTTAAATCTCACATGGTGTCTGCTGTCAAAGCTTTAATGCTATGCCACCCCAGCAGGGCCGGCCCTTACATGGGTCCCAGTGGAGCCATGGACCCAGGAGGCACTCTGACAGGCGTGGCAATTTGCTGCCCCAAGGCATGCTATTTCATGCACAGCATCTCCCCACTGCCCTGCACTGATGACAGCTGGGACCACTGGCACCCAGACTGACGAAGAAAATCCCAGCATGCACCATGCGGCGTCCCGGCTGTCATCAGTGCGAAGCAGTGGGGAGACTGAGTAAAAAGCAAGAGGAAGAGCCAGAAGGAGGAGAGAGAGCGAAGGAGTAGAGAAACAGGCAAGGGTGGAGGAAGAGCCAGACAATCGGAGAAGAGAGAGCCAGGGAGAAGAGAGTCAGTGAAGGAGAAGAGAAACAGGCAAGGGGGGGGGGAAAGAGGCACAAGGGGTGAAAAGAGGGGGAAGAAGAGGCACAAGGGGTGAAAAAAGAGGCACAAGGGGTAAAAAGAGGGGAAAAAGAGGCACAAGGGGTGAAAAAAGAGGCACGGGGTGAATAGAGGGGAAAAAGAGGCACAAGGGGTGAAAAAAGAGGCACAAGAGGTGAAAAGAGGTGAAAAAAAGAGGCACAAGGGGTGAAAAAAGAGGCACAGGGGGTGAAAAGAGGGAAAAAAGAGGCACAAGGGGGGGGAGAAAGAGGTACAAGGGGTGTAAAAAGGTAAGGGGGGAGGAAGAGGTACAAGGGGTGTAAACAAAAATCATGACAGTTCTATGTGGTGTTCCTACCACAGCATGCTGGTGTATTTAACAGAAGTGTCAATAACTTCTTTATGTAGTACTAGTTGAAGAGCCCGTGTGCATGGGCCACAGTGCCACCCAGCAACGGCTGGGGTGCAGTCATGCACAGTAGAGACTGCCCGCGCCACGGCTGATATGGAGCGGGGTGCTCCGAATTCAGACCGTAGTCCTTTCTGCACACCGACTACGGTCTGAATTTGGAGCCCCACTCCGTTATCAGTTGCGGCGTGGGCAGTCTCTACTGAGTGTGACTGTAGCGGGTGCAGCCATCTCTACTGCACATGACAGCTTCTGACAAACACACATTTAGCAAATTATTATATAGGATAAGGTCTACCAGTCTTGCACTACCACCTTTTGGAAGGAGTGAGGAACTTCACTGTGACAAGGCAGACCAGTAAACAGCCCTCCACATTCCCCTTACATCTATATCCAATGGCTATTACAGCCTGACACTACCACCAAGTATTTATTTTACCATTAACCCATTGGATGTTAGAATATTTTGCAATGCATTGCTTAGCACTGTGCTTGGGTTGTGTCTGTTATCCAGGGGGTTCAACATTAATCTGCCAGTCAGATTATTATACACATAAGGACTGGAGTAAACCAATTACATGAGAAGGGACAAGCAACAGTACCTAAAACTTTCATTCATTTAAATGGGGCTTATAGCTTCTTGTATGGTGGCTGTCTCTGACATAATTTGAAACAATGCGTCTGGAGACCTCTCTAGAGATATTTTTAAACACCTCATTTAAATCAATGGGAGTGTTTATTTCAGCCATGTAGAAAGACATTCTGCAGTGTGATAGATTCCTAGAATGAATGTTATCCTGAATTCCCCTTCAGAAGCTAAACTTTGATACAGCAGATCATCCCTCCTGCTAAAGCCCAGAAAGTAATTTATCATGTGCGTTCATTAATTTCCTTTAGTGGCAGACGGGTTGTAGGTTCCAAATTGCTTTGATGCACTTTTTATCTGCATATCTTAGCTCTTTTTATGTAACACTATTCTACGAGCCAGAACAGTCCATTGATTTAACAGCAGAATAAAGGTGCAAAGCAGATTCTTTCACTGACCAGTTTACAGGCTAGATATATGGAACTCGTATAAATTAAATGCATTGCAAATGGGGAAAGAACTATTCCAGAGGTTCTGCTATAAAATACTAAGGATAGAATCTCATGCTCTGGAGACATTTTAATATCCAATGGTTAATTATTAATGCGTAATAATTATAATCTTTAGATTGTGTTTCCAATTGGTACACAGAGTATTCAAACACATGGGGGCAGATGCACTAAAGGTCGATGAGGGCTCAGAATGGTGATGTTGTGTCGGATCTGTGTCAAAGGCACATTGCCAGTATAAACTAATGTCTCTTCACCAACATATCCCCTTCAATCCACCATGCCTTTGAAAGGTTTTATGAGTTTGGCCTGAACCCATTGACTATGGCTCATCTCCATATGGAATGCAGGGTAATGAGTCATTTCCATATGGCAATGTCCATATGACAATGCAGGATGATGCATTGGTGTGTTTATAAGTGCTTAAAGTGGCCTCTGCTGTTGTGATCTCCTTGAAGTTTACTATGCAGTAACAGGCCTCAAATAATCATAAGCATGGAGGGTTGTAATACTGCTAGTGAATTGTAAGGGATGCCCTCTGCACCTTTGCCACTGTCACCTATTCTCTGTCCCATTCACCGCTCTGTCTTCCCTCATCTGCACAGGCACGTGCACACACAGACAACAAGGAGGGCTTGAGCGCCTGCCCTTTTTGTCCAAAGTGCCCTTGTGCCCTTTTAACAAAAATAATAATAATTATGAGAAGCGCCCTTTTTTTCATTTGAGCCCCTGCCCCCCAAAATGTCTGTGCACGTCCCTGCCTCTGCATGTTCGCCAGTGTCACCTCTCCTGTCAACATAATAGAGTTCGTCTAGGATTACATGAAGAGAGAGAAACAACTGAGGCAGCCTAAATCCACAGAAGAACTGTGGTTACTTGTCCAAGATGTTTGGAACAACCTACCTGCCGAGTTCCTTAACAAACTGTGTGCAAGTGTACCTAGAAGAACTGTTGCTGTTTTGAAGGCAAAGGGTGGTCACACAAAATATTGATTTTATTTAGATTGTTCTTCTGTTCACTCACTATGCATTTTGTAACTGAAAACAGCTATTATCATGTGTCACGGTTTGCAAGCAAGACAAGAGTCAGACAGTATAGTAAAAGTCACCTTTATTAGAAATGATATAGAATAGCAATATATATACATATATATATATAGTCTCAGGAAGAAGCAAAGGGTAACCCAAGAGGCAGGGACTCTATCAGAAATAGGAGGCTACCTCCTCCTGTATCCACTAAACAGGAGGCAACACCAAGGGTTAACACCAGGTTGGATAGTCAGACAGGCCAAGGTCATACACTGAGCGGATAGTCAGCCAGAGCCACAGGTCTGCACCAGTTAGGATGTCCACTAATTAGGAGGCAACACAGAGGGTAGTTGGACAGAGCCCCAGGTCAGCACCAGACTGGATAGTCAGACAAGCCAGGGTCATACATGGAGCGGGTAGTCAGCCAGAGCCACAGGTCTGCACCAGACTGGATGTCCAGACCAATAGGGAGAGCACAGAGAAGAGTCAGACAGAGCCACAGGTCAGCACCAGGATGGATGGTCAGACAAGCCAGGGTCCTACACAGGATATCAGGAACATGCTAAACACAACTGCAATGAACAACAACGTAAGGGTCACTGGATAGAAATCCAGCTCCCTTAAATACCAAGAGCCAGGAAGTAGATCTTCCTGTATAAAGTTGAGGCCTGCGTCATAGCGCAGCCTCGCGCCCGTAATTGACGCATCTAACCGAAATGTGTCAAGTGCCTGCACCCATCCTGCGTTATCTAGAGCCGCCGAACCGCCTAGCCAGAGGACACAGGCGACCACTACAGATGTCACTTGTGCCCAGGGCCAATCCTCAGAGTGACGCATGGGATGATGCCAAAGCGTCATTTTGAGCCATCCACACCCTGCGTCAACCAAGGAGGCGTCGCTGGATCTAAGGTAGGCTGTGACATCATGTCTATTTTTGAAAGCATTTTTACTTTACAGCATTTTCTCACACCTGCCTAAAACTTTTGCATAGTACTGTACATCTGAACTGTTAGTGTACTGTAGCTGTAACATTTTTATGGAAAGATCCACTAGTAAATAGATTGGATTCTGTTGATAATAAAATAAAAAATACCTATAAATACAGTATAGGGAACTATCCATATAAATATTTCTTAACCCTTTGAGTGCCCGAGGGGTACAGAATGCATTGCTTTGCAATGTGTTTACCTCTCTGGCACTCAGAGGGTTAAAGTGGAATTCATATAAATTGAGCGCTCAAATAAGTTTAGATTACAACTATCTGATCATCAGCCAGCATACTCAAAGTACTTTCTGGCACTGTTCAATTTCTAGAAGGGATTTACCTTTCACAGAGCCACCTGCTGGTGAAATGTAAACCCTGCAACTGTTTGAAAGAGGAAAAAGCTAGCTGAATATTAATGTTATTGTTCCTTTATAATGCTTACACATACAGGCTTATTCAAAAGAAGGGATTAACTAGTAAGGTATGTAGTATATAAATATATATATATATATATATATATATATATATATATATATATATATATATATATATATATATATATATATTATACATACTTATAATATTGCAAGTCTGATAACCTAAACACAAATATATACGAAGTTCAGGTATTCCAAAGCTAATGTGACCAGGCCTCCTCTGGTGTTTGCATCCATCATTACAATTTGTGCAAAATTATCCTCATCATTTTTTTCCTCCTCTTTGTTTGAAGCAAATATGTTCTGGAAGAGAAAATTAGGGGGTGATTTACTGATAGGTGGATCATTAACTATGAAGCTTGTGCCACACACAGGCCTCTATTCAATTATGTGCAGTAAAACATGAGGTAGGGCAAAATTGGCTACAGACACATAAAAAATGGCTAAATCTGTATTCAGTTGCCTTACAGCTGAAACCACAATGGACATTAGGCCACAGAAAAGGACTTGTGGCCAAATGTCCATTTTGTGTGTTCAGTTCCCAAAACTCATGCTAAGTAGTGTGAATAATGCCCAACAATCCACGCCTTACATATTTTCAAGCACCGAATGTTAGCTCAAACACACAGTTACCCTCCCAAACACACACCGTACGCGACCCCTAACAGTAAGGTGCCACAATACTAGGCTAACACCCAGATCTGTGTTGCACTTACGTGTCATCCAATGTTTGTCTTCTTCTTCTTTCTTTCTTCTTCTTTTTTCTGTAATATTATTCTTCTAGCTTCTCTCTTTCCTCTTCTTTCTCTCCATCTTCTTCATTGTTCTCTTTTGTCTTCTATTATTTTGTCTTCTTCTCTTCTTCGTTTCACTCATGTTCCTGTAAAAAGAAAAAAAAAAAAAAACATGTAATATGGGCCACAAATATAACTCAGACATATGTGCATAGTTTAGCCCCTTGAGTTCCAGTGGGATATGCAACACATTGCAGAGCAAAGCACTGAGTACCTCTCTGGCACTCAAGAGGTTAAGCAATACACTTATGTCCAAGTTGAACTCGCCAAACGAAAATACAAATGTCCCCATTGTTTTTGCTAATATAAAATATTAGTGTTCCAAGAGAAAAATAATCATGTGTGCATAAAACATATATAGTATTAATAACGCCCCTTTGTGGTCTCTGCCACCGTCAGTGGTGGTGGCAGCAGGAATAGGAGGAGACGGACAACCCCCCTCGTGTACCTCATGGGCCGATGGCTGATCCAGTGTGATGGAGTTTTGAACAGAAACTGCCTTTTTATATATGGTCAATCTCTGTTCAAAATGACTCCTAGCCATTGGCTGGGATGTGTGCTTATGCTAACCTCAGGTTAGTGTTCTGGTGTACCTTGTGTCAGTGGCGTCCTGACTGTATACATATTCAGAGAGAATCCAATTTTAATTTGCCAAGTTTTTAAAAGTTAGGTTTTATTTAAATATCTCTGGGCACATATTCCATTTTATATACACAGGATTTTTTATATATACAGAATTTTCTTTTCTTTTGCAACTACATTATAGGGAAAAATAAAAATTCACATTTTTTCATAATGTATTGGCAACCTCTGTAGTATTGAAGTGGTTAATGTCCCATTTAAATGAATGAAAATGTTTATATGATCTCTCTGGCCCAGTTGGTTTGCTTTTAAACCTTTGAGTGCCAGAGGGATACGGAACGCATTGCTTAGCAGAACGTTCGGTACCTCTCTGGCACTCAGTGTTAATTTTTCTTAACCCCTTAAGGACCAGAGGGCTGTGATACAAATTGCAAGAGTAGTGCATTAGAAAACTCATCTGGTCTTGAAGGGGTTAATGAACTGTTCAGCGTTGTGCAAAGCAGCTTCCTTTATATATACAAGGTAATACATGTTTTCTCCTGGTTTTGCATTTTGCATAATTATGCAAACATTTGTGAATAGACCACACACAGTACAGTAAAACAAACATTAATGGTCGCATAGAAAACATGAATCATTAAACCTTAATACATAAATAACCTTTTGACGAGTTTCCTTTGCATAATGTTCCACAAACAGTAACAGAGCAGAGCATTCTAAATAACTTTTCATGAGTCTGAAGCGGTAACTGTAGCCAAAAATGTACCAGTTAATATGCATCAGCCAGAAGCTAAAACTCTGAACTCCACCAGTGAAAACAAACACAAGATGTACTGTATATTGATTTGACTTTCTGATTATTAATTTGTGGAAGCCTATACCTTAACCACTTCACTACTAAGCCTCTCACCCTAACAAACAAAACAAAAAAAATTTTTTTACTCTTCTTCGTGAAATGTGTTAAAACAATGGACATTCCTTCTTTATTCATTAACAGATCTTCTCCCAAGAGAAATTACACTCCATTGATAAGAGGTGACATTCCATCGGGGTGCCAAAAGTACAAAAATACCCTTATATTAATCTGTAATTTTTCTTAAATTCTACAAATGTGACCTCACTGTGCTAAAATGGCTAAAACAACCATATATTTGGGGAAAAAAGGTATGCAAGGCATACAGTTTTGTAAAGAAGACAACCCTCTACATCAATTGAGTGGTTACTTACCTTTCTTCTCCATCAATTGAGTGGTTACTTACCTTTCTACTCCTAGGCCAGTGTGAACAATTGTTTCTAGACAGTGGAATTAAATGAAAATATATTGATGTCCTATATTTCTACCCCCTTCAAAGGTACTAAGATATCTGAAAATCTTGGAATTCCCTAATGCTTTTGCAGCTATTGAAAGCCAGAGAAAAATGGTACCACATTGGTGTGGGGTGACATACTTATCCTGCCTGCCTACACTAAAATGGTCAATTTCAGGAAAAGGTAGACAAGGAATTACATACCATCTTTCTACCCTTATGCTAGTAACACAAATATTTACAGAAGGTGACACTTTCAAAACCATGACATTTCCTATCTTACTTTGTACCTACTGCAAGCCTGAGAAAAATGAATCCTTGTTGGTTTAGGTTTACATACAATAGGGAGTACTGGGATTACAAAACTACATAGTACATATATATTTGCTCAGACTTTTTTTTATTTTTTTTTTATTGATTTTCAAATTTCCATAGCAGCACCAATAAGATGGGATAGGCATGAATACAACTGTTTGAAAGAGAATAATTTCTTTTTTCAAATGAGGGTAGCAGGAGGAAGCGAAAATGAAATGTTTTGCCCTCCCTGCAGACCATAATAAATACCATTTTAAGAAAGAGGAGACGTTCTCCTTTCCAATTACGGCACTGTAATGTGCTTAGGGGATGGGGGGAAGCTGAGATGTATAGGCATTCAAAGAAAAATCCCCTCCCCAGGCTCCTAAAATATATGGAACTAGTTGAAGAACCCATTACACGGGCCGCAGTGCCACTGCCACCCGGTCGCGGGGCTGTCATGCGCAGTAGAGACTTCCCGCGCCGCGGCTGATACAGAGCCAGCTCTGTATCAACTGCGGCGCGGGCAGTCTCTACTGCACTTGACTGCAGCACGCACAGCAGTGTCTACTGCGCATGACGCGGCGTTACACACGTTTTAACGAATCATTATATAGGATATATATGTATATCATGCTGCAATGCAAAAGAAGGCTCTTCCACTGCAATAACGTCTTATATAGATGTTGTTCACCAACCCTTTACCATGTATGAAAACGTACTCACTTGGAATTGTGTTCAACTTAACACATATATGTTAGTTGGCACATAAGCATTAGGGGTGTTACCACTGTCCTCTCAACAGTAAAATCCTTCTGGTCACCAGGGCTGCTCCTCAAAACAACTCCACTGAGGTTCAGAATATGCAAAGAAAACACAGAAGGGCACCCTTCTGTGTTTTCTTTGCATATGTACATCATACTACGTGATTACTTAGTATTCACCCTGTCATGCCTAGTCTTGTTAGAAAGTATATTCCTGTCATGATAGGAGTTGAAGAAGAGCTATCATAGGAGCTCTAAACAAGAGCTTCCCAGTTCTTTATGTACGAGTTTATAGCAAGTGATCTTGTGATTCCCTGATAGTAATCTTTCATACATGCCCTTGTTGTAAAGGGAAGACTCTCCCCTTCCCAATAAGGGCACTCCTGTCATAATATGAGTTGGGGGGTTGAAATATGGGCTTTAAAAGTGACCCATCCCCCATATAAACTTGGTGATGGGCCCTCCAATACTTAGGTTGATAGTCTGGGTGCACACACAAAATGCTAAATAAAAGTAGTGGTGTCATAAACATTTATGATATATGATAGATACTCACAGAACCTGTAATATTAAGTAACAATTTATTTAATGTGTTACAATGTCAATGTTTTGGCCCAATTATGGGCATTTATCAAGCAAACTCAAAGACACACAGACATATCGTACTCTTCCTTCTTTAAAGTATATGGTTATAAATTGGGTATCCCCCTTTCCAAGAGGCAGTGACATTGCAAAGAAAGAAGCCAGATGGATTTTGTATTTGGATACCATGTCACTACAAGGATTAAATGTACAAGATTCTTTACATTGTTTCACATGATCTTCTAAATAATGGAGTTACTAGCCACAGTTTGTGTTACTGGGCCATTCCTCTTAATAAGTAATGGCTCTTACTATTATTTTTCTCCTTCCGTTTTCCAATTGTTCCCATAAACGGTATCTCTTAATTGCACAGAATTTTAAAGCGCTTTAAATTGCACTTCTACTCCTCATTTATGGACATTTTTGTAGATCTTTCATCATGTAACAAGTTGCCAATCCATGAACCGTGACTCAGGCTTTCTGCCTAAGAAGAATCGTCAGAGTCCAGGGGATTTGGAGGTTTTGTATACACAGCCAGTAATCTCATATATCAGGTTAATATGGACTGGATTGGAACCTCAATGAAGGACCTATGCTGGAGGTTGGATCACTGTTTAGACTGCCTCCACCTCATTGTGATTTATACAATTGAACTAGTTCATGTCTAAATATAGCAGATGTGGCAGCACCGCTAGAGAAGCGTGGCTTTTCCTCAGTTATTCATATTGGTGTTTATTCTGAGATGTATTCCTGATCACTAGCTTAATTGGTATGATATATTCCTGTTATGTATTTTTTTCCACGAATGAATGATGATGTTCTAATGGTGCATACTCTCACAATATTAAAACATTTGATATGAACGGATGTCATGCGAGTGCCTGCGAATATATTATACATTTTATGTGGTACAACAATATACACAATACATATATATATATATATATATATATATATATATATATATATAAATTATATGATCACCTAATATATAACTATTTGGCATTAACCCCTTCATGCTTACCCTTGCTGGAAAGGGAAGACACTCTGCTTGCCAACAAGGGCACCCTACTCCTCATATTTTAGGGGTTGGAGACTAAAATGCAGGCATGGGGTAGAAACCAAAGGGAATGATGAGACATCACCTCACAGATTCTAATGCAGTAAGTTGGTACCATCAGGGAGTCCTCACTTCTCCAACTTATAAAGCCACCTTACTGCTCCCATGTGGGAACCAGATTCCTGCCTGAATTGTGATACCTTTCTTTTCCCTCCTGGTCCCCATAGTCTGCCATGAGTAAATGTCTAGATGTTCCTAGGCTGTTTCAAGGTGCCTGGATTGCTGAACCTTTCCGATTCCAGAGAGATGCCAGGAGTCATGCAACCAGCACCAGCCTGCTATCAGGAGGTCCCTGGGGACAATCTCCACAGAAATTATCACAAACATCAATTCATGTTTCACAGAGCCGGTAGTTTAACAGTTGCGGTGGTAGTGGCACTTGCACAACCCTATGGGAATACCTCCTACTATATATTGGATGGTAACTGATGCAAATGAAAACAGTGTATTTTGAAGGCAAGGCCCCATTGCATGTAAGATGGTCATAGCATGCTTGCAGAATAATTATGTTCTAGGCTGAAATGATGACCCACTTGAGTACTGGCGATCAAAACAGTTTGTGGCTAGGACCTGTGTGTACTTCCGAGGAAACCCCTAGTTACCAATCAGCAAGATTCCAGACAGAGCGGTTTTCAGTGCAGCTGATTATATAGCTAATGACACATCTACCCAGTAGCATTGTTGGCAGTCTTACATTTTTAAAAATGAACCAGTAACGTTATTATATAAGTATGAAACAGAAGTAGGAAAACACTCATGTGATGAAAGTAACACTAAGGTGGAAAAGGGGAGATTTGCACAGTGGCCACCATCAAAGACGCTTGGAACCAGTGCTAAGGAACATTTATGAATGATTAACAAATAATAATGCAATGTTATATTGGAATCATGTTATACTGAACAGTACAATTTGTCTAGCATTCCTTCCTGTTCATCATAATCATATATTCACCACCATCCACATCAACCACCTTAATTCAACCTTTCATTTTTTAAACATATTTATGTTGTTGAATTATAATTTAATCACTGTGTATATTTTTTATTAATTTAATTTTATAGTTACACTATCAAGAGAAATAGTGAATTTTGAGTACTATTCAGTTTTCACACAAAATATTTAATGGTATATCAGACTATTTTGGAGGAGGGACTGGGAGATCCTTTTATTATTTTAAATCAATTGAATTTACTTGTCTTGTTACTTCCATTATAAAATAACACTATCAAGAGTAATGGTGTATTTTGATTCAGAGTACAAAGACAGCATACAGAGTGCTATTCAATACACACACAATCTTCAATAATATATTAGACTATTTTAGAGGAGGGATTGGGAGGTTTGTCTTGTTTATTTCAATTTTAAAATGACACTATCAAGAGTAATAGTGTTATGTATTTTGATACAGGGATGGCAATACAGACTAGTCACACTTTCCAAACATTTTTAGCTTGCCTACAGCACCATGGTGGTAGAGGGTGGAAAGCTATAATGGTAGCAGAGCAGTAACTTAGGTAAACCCTTATAAATACTGTTTTAAGCCACATTTACTCAGCATCTGGTATGCACCTTTATAAAAACTTTATCAGAAATGCTTTCACAGATGGGTTAGCAATAGCGAACATTTGTTTTCAGCTGGATTACAGCTAAAACCTTTAGAAAAATTGTTGGAATAGCCTACTATGGCAAGGTAAGCTTTGAAAACAATGTTACATAAAATAGTAACATAGTAGATAAGGCTGAAAAAAGACATGCGTCCATCAAGTCCAGCCCATGCCAATAACACCCCTGTAGATCCAGAGGAAGGCAAAAAAAAGCCCTCTGGAGCAATTTCCAATGTAGTCCAACTGGTAGTCAAATAGTTCCCCGGATCAATATCCTATTTGCTTTGAAGCCATCTGTCATAATTGTCAATATTGTTCAGTGCTAGATAGGCATCCTTTGCTTTTTTGAATGCAGTTGCATTATCTGCAAGCACAACATCCCGAGGCAAAAAATTCCATAGCCTTACCACCCTTACTGTAAAGAATCCCTGTCTATGTTTTAGTCGAAAGCGTCTTTCCTCAAGTCTTAATGGATGACCTCTTGTTCTTAGCTCAGCTCTTTGCATAAATAATTCATTGGATAGTTCTTTGTATTGACCTTGAATGTATTTGTAAATGGTAATCATATCACCCCTTAGAAGTCTCTTCTCTAATGTAAACAAACCCAGTTTGGCTAGTCTCTCTTTGTAACTCAGATCCTCCAATCCCTTTATCAGTTTTGTTGCACGTCTCTGCACCTTTTCCAGTTCAGTAATGTCTTTTTTTAGAACATGCGCCCAAAATTGTACTCCATATTCTAGATGAGGCCTAACCAAGGATTTATACAGAGGTAGGATAATATTAGCATCCCTTGCTTCTACACCTCTTTTTATGCAGGCTAGTACTCTATTTGCTCTTGCAGCAGCTGAGTGACTCTGCACACTGCTGTGAAGTCTATTGTCTATCGGTACTCCTAAATCTTTCTCTAATGAGGATTTCTCAAGTTGTTTCCCATTTAGAGTATAAGTAGCAAGTTTGTTTCTACAGCCTAAATGCATATCCTTACATTTATCTACATTAAATGACATATGTCACTTTTCTGCCCATTCACTTAGTTTATCTAAATCCTTCTGTAGGGAAAAATCCTCCAGCTCTGTATGTATTTCCTTACGTGGCTTAGTGTCATCAGCAAAGATTGAGATGCTACTTTCAATTGCCACTTCTAGATCATTAATAAACAAATTAAAAAGTATTGGTCCCAGGACTGAACCCTGCGACACCCCACTTATAACCCTAGACCAATTTGAAAAAGTCCCATTTACAACAACTCTCTGCCATCTATCATTAAACCAGTTCTCAATCCATGTACAGATAACACGGCCCAAACCGAAGCCTTTTAATTTATGCAGTAACCTGTTGTGAGGCACTGTGTCAAAGGCTTTTGCAAAATCCAAGTATACTACATCAACAGCAATTCCCCTGTCCAAATTACTACTCACTCTTTCATAAAATGCAAGTAAATTAGTCTGACATGATCTGTTCTTCATGAAACCATGCTGATTCCTACTAATGATATTGTTTGTCTTCACATAGGTCTAAATACTGTCAGTTAATAACCCTTCTAGTATCTTACCCACTATGGAAGTCAAGCTCACAGGTCTATAATTTCCTGGTTCGGATCTTCCCCCCTTTTTAAACAATGGAACTACATCAGCTTTCCTCCAATCACAGGGCACTATGCCTGATGAAAGTGAATCAATAAATATTAAGTATAATGGTTTTGCTATTACTGAACTAAGTTCCTTAAGTACCCTTGGGTGTATACCGCCCGGTCCAGGTGCTTTATTCACTATAATCCTTTCCAGTCTCTTTTGGACCTTGTCCTCAGTAAGCCACGTAGATATTGGAGGAAATTCCATGGTTTTGTCTGTTTGCCCACAGCTTGTCATTGCTGCTTCCTTTGTATATACTGAAGCAAAGAACATATTTAGGGTGTCAGCCATAGCTTTATCCTCACTAATCAATTCACCTGTCTCAGTCCTAAGAGGACCAATATCAACCATGTTATTAATATACTTGTAGAATTGTTTAGGGTTTTTCTTGCTCTCATTTGCAATGTTTCTCTCATTTTCTATTTTAGCTAGCTTAATTGCTTTTTTGCAGATTTTATTACAATCTTTATATTTTTTAAATGATGCATCTGACCCATTTGACTTAAACACCTTAAAAGCCTGCTTTTTATTTCTCATTTCCCTGCTAACCACATTATTAATCCACATTGGTTTCGCTTTACTTCTCTTGTGCTTATTCCCCAATGGTATATATTGACGTGTATATTTGCCCAAGAGCATTTTAAATCCATTCCATGATTCTTGTGCATTTTTATCTTTGAAAATTACATCCCACTGGATATCCTTTAAAGCTTTTTTAACTTTGTAAAATTAGCCTTTTTGAAATTGAATGTTTTGGTTAAACTCTTGCTATTGGGTTTCTCATAACAAACTTCAAAGGATACAATATTGTGGTCACTGCTGCCCAAATGTTCCCTTACCTGCACATTGTTTACCATGTCTGAATCGTTTGAGAGCACTAGGTCAAGCAAGGCCTCTTTTCTAGTTGACTCCTCTACTAGTTGGGACATAAAATTATCATTTATCATACTTAGAAAAATATTTCAATTTGTTGTGCCTGAAGTCATATTGCTCCAGTCAATTTCAGGGTAGTTGAAATATCCTATTATAATTACCTTTGCTGACCTAGCAGCCTTTTCCATTTACAGTAAAAGTTGGGCTTCCTCCAACTCCCCAACATTAGGTGGCTTGTAGCAAATCCCCACCAATATATTTTTATTATGTGTGCCCCCAGTGTGTATTTCAACCCACAAGGCCTCTACCTTTTCATTGGACCCTTCATTTATATCTTCCCTTAAACTAGGTTTTAAGGCCCGCTTTACATATAGGCATACCCCTCCTCCCTTTTATTAACCCTGTCCCTCCTAAACAGTGAATAACCCTCTAGACTGACTGCCAAGTCATACGTATCATCTAACCACGTTTCAGACACTCCAATCAGATCATACTGCTCATGTACTGCAATCATTTCTAGTTCACCCATCTTACCAGCCAGACTGCGAGCATTTGCATGCATACATTTTATCTTTTTGCCATTCCTAAAGATTTCGTTCTTTTTCAAATGTATTTGTCTTTTATCAGGCTGTAACAATGGCAAATCTCTATTAGATGAACTAGTCCATTCCCCCTCTCCACCCCCATGCCCCTTCTCTAATCCCAGTTCCTCAATTATACTACATTCCCCAGCCTGTGTTGCAGCTCCCTCCTCCCCCTTTCTAGTTTAAAGTCTCTGCCAGCCCTCTAACCATCCTATCGCCCAGCACCCTGGCCCCCCTTCCACTAAGTGCAATCCATCACTACTATAAAGATTGCCCCCAAGGGAAAAGACTGCCCTGTGCTCTAGGAACCCAAACCCCTCCTGCTTACCCCAAGTCTTTATCCACGCATTTAACTCCCTAATCTCCCGTTGACTTTCTAATGTAGTGCGTGGCACAGGTAGAATTTCATAAAATACTACCTTAGAGGTCCTCTGCTTAAGCTTATATCCTAGGTCCCTGAAATCCTTCTTAACGGACCTCCATTTTCCACTGACTTTGTCATTAGTACCATGTACATGTACCATGACAGCTGGGTCATGGCCAGCCACTCCCAGCAATCTATCAACCCGTTCAGCCACATGTTGAACCCGAGCTCCTGGGAGACAGCAAACTGTACGATTGTGGCAATCTTGGCGACAGATTACCCTGTCTGTCTTCCTAATAATAGAATCCCCTACCACCACCATCTGTCTAGGTCTGCCTGAGTCCTGGATCCCATCCGTGCTAGAGGGGCTGTTAACTCGGCTGTTAGAGAGAACAGTCCTCTCCAGCAAAGACATTCCTGTGTCAGCATCCCAACATCATTACTCAATGAAGCAAATCTATTAGGATTAGTAAACACAGGAGTGTCCTCCCTATTCCTCTGTGCACACCCCTTGCTATGTCTAACTGTAACCCATCTGGCTACCTGCTCTTTCTTTGTGCAGTCTCCACCACCAGAACTACCTACCACCGCTTCCTGCTGCTCAGTCAGCAGACCCCTCTCAAGATTGGCCGTCTCTCTCAATGTTGCAACTTGCCCCTCCAGATCTCTAATACAAGCTTCCAGAGAGACCACTTGCCCACATCTGCCACAGAGGTATGCACCCTGGAACGATTGTTCCAGGTGTGCAAACATATGGCAGTTTGTGCACTGAGTTAAATGGACAATCATGCTATCACACATTTGTGCCAGTTACCACAAACTAAAAGGCAGGCAGGCAAGAAATAGCTGCACAATAAGACTGATAAATGTGTTCCCCTGTGTAATCCCCTGTATTTGAATTCCCCTGTTTTAAATTCATACACGTACCACACTTCTGCACTTACACACTGAGGTAAGATTCACACGTTCAAGTATTCACTATGTATCTGATATTTAAGCCAGGAATCCACCAATTACAAACACAGCAATTAGTCACTCCCACCACACCAGACTTCAATTATTTACTTGTTAGCAGGCCTGTGGCAAGATAAGCCACCAGGAATATAATTCCAGAAAATTACACTGTTTGCTAATTTAGTTCTAATGTTTACTATGCATCAAATGTCAGAGATTCAGTCTGGCATGGTGTGTCTGCCAAGCTCACAGTATAGTAGTAGTAGTAGTAGTAGTAGTGGTGGTACCAGTATGACCGGGATCATCATCCCCACAAATTATGCTTCTGGGGGCAGGCAGTTATCAACAACTGATATGTATGCACTTTGTGAAAATTGTGTGATGATGGGGAAAGGACTGGGATCACAAATACCTTGGCACATCTTCTAATTAAACAAGTTGAAAATGTTAAATTATACTATAAGAAATCAGGTGCTCTCTAACAGTGCCCCTTGTCTTTGTACTTTATTAGGGCATATGTGCCAAGGTGTGTCCCCTCCTTCCTCCTCTTCACAATCTTGTCACTGAATGTGCACATTACAGTTTTGAGAAACTACAGTCTCTTTCCCCCAAAAAAAAGAATTCCCACACTCATGATTACAGAGGGGGAGGTAGAGAAGGATGGAGATTGCACACTGTCTCACCAAGTAACCTAACATGTTGGTGGCTTATGGTAGTGGTGGTGCTGCTACCTTAGCACTAATAGTAGACACATTCACTACACCACCTGTCCCATATCATTTGTGGTTCCACTTCCACCACAACCACAACCACTGTCTATGGCGATGATGATCCTACTCTAGTGCCTGGCAAGAACTACAAAAGCACAAGACAACACAAACAATGTCACTGTTAGTGATACCCATTCTCCCAGTCTCTCTCTCTCCCACTTCTGGTTTGACAGAGCTAGGAAAGCTCCTATGTTTTCATCAACACCAGCTTCAACTGCAACAACAACACCACCATCAGATTCTTCCCCTCTTGCTGCTGTTGGTGGTAGTGATAGTCGTAAGTGGCGCAACATCTGTCATACTCACACACACAGCTAGTTTAGAGTTAGGCACCTGCAAATCTGTGTTGCTACTGCTTCACACAGCCACCTGAGGAAAAAACACATCTCCCCTTTTCAGAATCCTATCTAGGGGCTCTGGGGATATGGTGTTGGTTACAGAACTAAATGTTGGCTCTGAGCTTAGAGTTCCCCAACTCATACTACTATAGCTGTTGCTTGTGTTGGTGAATTCTTCTACTTCATCAGTAGCAGCCCTCCAACTCCTCTTATTTTGTGCACACTCGCTGTAAAGTACATTAGGTAACAGCAGTGACACAGGTGTACTGGTGGTAACTATACAACTACTTCTTCAAAGTAGTTTTTTTCTGCTCAAGTGTTTTCTCTATTGTCACCAGTGTTTCTCCCTATCAATTAAACCTCACAGCACTGTGAGAAATTCTGGATTTTTTAGTAGCGGGTGAGAATCCTTACGGCAATATAAAGCATAGTCAGAAAACTGCAAAGTTCTCATAAGAAATTCATTGGTGGTAGCAAATATGTGTCAGAGGAGTGAGAAACATGTTGATAAACAATTGCATTGTGCACATCTATAGCACTCAGACTGTTAACTTTTCAGTGATCCCTTCACCTCTTACACCCATGTAGCAGAGAAGTAAGGGGAGGGAGTTATACTTTTAACTCTATGGGTGCCAGAGAATTAGTGCAACACATTGCTAAGGAATTCATTTAAAGGGTTAAGAGCCTGATTTTTAATCAATTGAATTTGTTTGTATCCCCAAGTACAGTTAATTTGCCCTAGAATTATTTCAGTTCTTTTTAGGACATCAATCTCAATGATGTCCAAATGTATTCACAGTGGAACATAAAAAAGCCAAATAGATATTTTCCCTTTTTAGAACAGACATTACGTTCATAGCACGAAAATAAAAATATTTTTAATTGAACAAACATAGGAAGCCATAATTATTTCATACTTTTCAAAAATAAGTGGTTCTCTCAAGAACATGCTGGAATTATTTATTTAAAAAACTGAAATAACAAGCATGGCTTACCTTACACAAGGTATTATTTTGACGTAAAGTTATCCAATTACACTGTGTTTCCATGGTGCAAGAAAAGATATCAGCTACTGTTCAGGAAAAGGCAATTAAGCAGTGTACTCTGATTTGGTGTCATCTGTTTAATACTTAAAGTGCTAGCTTGTTTTGTTACAATGTAGGAAGACTACACAGCTGATTTATATGGATGTGTTCCCAGTAAATAATGTTTACTAGTAAAAATACACACTGCAGGTTTACATAAATTCACGTACAGAGCTGCAGAATGACATTTTAATAATAATAATAATAATAATAATAATAATCTTTATTTATATAGAGCCAACTTATTCCGCAGTGCTTTACAATAGGGGATAGACATATAGAGATATTAAATAGTACAAATCATATGTGGAGAACAGAAGGATCAGAGGGCCCTGCTCGTGAGAGCTTACAGTCTAGAGAATGGTTAGTAGGATACAGAAGGTGTAAGTGTTGTTGGGTGTAAGTTTCTCCTGCCACATAACTTGCCGGTCAGTGGGTGGGAAAGAGAAGTGCTACTGAGTGCAGTGGTCCAGGGAATGGTTGGATCTTGGTGATAGTATTTATGGGAGGTAGTTGATATGCTTCCCTGACGGGGTGAGTTTTCAGGGAGCGTCTGAAGATTTGAAGGCTAGGGGAGAGTCTGATGGGGCAGGGGAGGGAATTCCAGAGCTCGGGTGCAGCACGGGAGAAGTCCTGTAGGCGGGAGTGGGAGGATGTAATAAGAGCTGTGGAGAGGAGAAGGTCATGCGCAGAACGAAGATGGTGCGTGGAAGTGTATCTAGAAATGAGACATGAGATATAGGGGGTGAGCTGTTAGAAAGGACACTATAGGTGAGCACCAGGATTTTGACTTTAATTCTATGTGCTAATGTGAGCCAGTGTAGGGATTGACAGAGGGGACTAGTGTGGGAGAAGCGGTTGGTGAGGTAGATTAGTCATGCTGCTGAGTTCATTATGGACTGCAGTGGGGTTACTGGGGCGAGAGGAAGGCCAGTTAGCAGTGAGTTACAGTAGTCAAGACGGTACATGATGAGTGTTTGGATTAGAATTTTAGTAGTGTCTTGGGTGAGGAAGGGTCGGATTCTAGAGATATTGCGGAGGTGGAGGCGGCATGATTTGGAGATTGACTGGATGTGAGGAATAAAGGATAGGGCGGAGTCAAATGTGACCCCCAGGCAACGTGCTGTAGGGGTTGGTGTGATGGAAGTGTTGTTGACAGTGAGGGTAATATCTGGGGTAGGGCTGTTAGGAGAGGGAAGGAAGATAATTAGTTCGCTTTTGCCAAGGTTAAGTTTGAGTTGAAGGGAGGACATCCAGAAAGACACAACAGACAGACGGTCAGATACCTGGGACAGGAGGGAAGGGGAGAGGTCTGGGGAGGAAATATAGATTTGAGTGTCATCAGCACAGAGATGATGGTGAAACCCAAAGGAGTTTATTAGTTGGCCCAGGAATGCAGTGTAAATTGAGAAGAGCAAGGGTCCCAGGACTGATCCTTGAGGCACTCCAACAGACAGTGGGAGGGGTGGGGAAGTGGAGCCAGAGTAGGAAACACTTATCACGGTGCCCGTGATTGCCTCCAGTGGGTAATTGCTGTAACAGCGACATTGTTACTTCCTGGCTGTCGCGCTATGCAAGTCGCTGTTCTTATAGGTCACTGTGCTTGTGATGTCATCTCTCCGCCCACCTGCCAGGCCTTTTAAACCTCAGCATGTCCTATTACCTTTGCCCTTTCGTGGTGTACCTGAGCCTAGTGCTGTGTTGGTCCATTGCTGTTCCCGTGTATTACTCTTACTGCTCCGTCTGACTACCCGTTCTGGCTCTGACCCCTGGCTACGTCTGACTACCCGTTCCGGCTTGACTTTTGGCTACGTCTGACTACCTGATCCGGCTCCGAACACTGGCGATGTCTGTCTACCTGATCCGGCTCTGACCTCTGTCTTGTCTGACTACCCGTTCCTGGCTGCCTTCAGTCTCTCCCTCTATTGCGCTCGGGTTGCAATTACCAGCCTTGGCTACCCAGCCCCGGCTATTGGGATCCTTGCTGCCTGTGCCTACCCATTTCAACGCTTGCTACGACTAGCGGCGTTTGTCGGTCAGTCCTTGTACTGACCTCCCGTGGTTGTTCCAGTTTGTGTTGCCTTGTCGGTCGTTCTGGTTTGTGTGTTGCCTCACCTAGTCCTCAAGTGCCGTTTACCTTGCATTTGGTATACCCTAGTGTTAGGGTATAGTTGCACTTCATTCTCCTGCCGACTCAGATTGTGGAAGTGCTATGCACTGTTCTCCCATCTGTCTGTGAAGGTTCCTAGGGCCATTCGGATACTAGCTACACCTGCCTAGTGAAGGGTTGTGGAAGTGTCTTGCACTGTCCTCACCTGGCCTCGTGGAGGTGGTGGAGTTAGAGTCACTACTGTGTGCTCCAGTGTCTGGAGCCACTTGCTCCCGTTGCCTGAGTTACTCTATTCTCTGGGTACAGACGTGGGCCTATTGCACTAGCCTAGTGAAGGGTGAGGAAAGTGAGTTCACTGTTCCTCCCTGGCCTTGTGAAAATGTGTTACTCATTGTTGCCAACTACTGTGTCACTCATTGCTGCTACTGTTGTGTCATTCATTGCTACCACTATTGTGTCATCATTGCTGCCACTATTGTACTTAAAATTAAGTTTTATTTTAAGTTCATCTGTACTTGTCAGTGTTGTTATTTCTTAGTCACTCCGTGACAACACTGAAGGAGCGGTTGCAGAGATAAGATGAAAACCAAGAGAGTGCAGTGTCACAGAGACCTATAGAGTGGAGGGCTTGGAGGAGGAGTGGGTGATCTACTGTGTCAAAGGCAGCTCACAGGTCCAAGAGAATGAGTAGGGAGTAGTGGCCTTCTGAATTGGCAGAGAGCAAGTCATTGGCCACTATAGTGAGGGCAGTCTCGGTGGAGTGATAAGGGCGGAATCCAGATTGCAAGGGATCAAGCAGGGAATGTGAGCAGAGGAATTTAATGAGCTGGTTTTATGCAAGACGCTCAAGGAATTTGGAGGCGAACGGGAGTAGGGAAATGGGTCGGTAGTTTGACAGTGAGTTTGGGTCCAGGGAGGGTCTCTTTAGAATGGGTGTGATTAGTGCATGTTTGAAAGAGGATGGAAAGGTGCCAGTTGATAGAGAGAGGTTGAATAAGTGAGTAAGGGGTGGCGTTAGTAGAGGTGAAAGTTCTTGAGTGAGTTGAGATGGGATTGGGTTAAGTGGGCATGTGGTTAGGTTTGAGCGAGTGAGGAGAAGGGAAACTTCATCTTCAATGACTGTTGAGAAGGAACTTAGTGAGTGCGTGGAGGAGGTGGTGGGGCTAAGCTGGGTGGGTGGGAGTGAAAGTGATGAGATACCATGTGTGATGGAGTTGATCTTGTCCTTGAAGTGGGGGGGGAGATCTTGGGCGGATAAGTTAGTGGAAGAGTTTGCATTAGTGGGTGTAGAAGTGACTTGAAGGTTGAGAAAAGGCGTTTTGGGTTTGAAGAAAGATTAGAAATTAGAGAGGAGAAGTATGACTGTTTGGCCAGGGAGAGTGCAGAGCTATAAGAATGGAGCATGAATTTGTAGTGTATGAAGTCAGCTGTGGAGTGCGATTTCCTCCAGTGCCTTTCGGCAGTGCATGAGCACCTTTGGAGGTATCGCGTTTGTCTTGTGTGCCAGGGTTGTAGTGGGGTTGTGCGGGGGTGACGTAAAGTTGCAGGTGCAGCTGTGTCAAGGGCTGTTGTAAAGAGCAGCAGTTTGTTCTTGGCAAGCAAGTGTGAGGATGGGGTTGAGAAGAGGTTGCAGAGAAGTAGAATATTTTTGCAGGTCAAGAGTATGCAGATTTCGCCCCATGGTCTTGATCATGGTGGAGGGGATGGATTTACGTGGTAAGATGAGGTTTCCAGTGAGGGGGTGGTGGTCAGAGAGGGGATACGGAGCATTACAAAAATTAGAGACCAAGCAGAGGTTAGTGAAGACCAAGTCAAGAGAGTGACCGTCACTGTGTGTGGGAGTGCAGGTCCATTGTGATAGGCCAAAGGAGGTTGTTAAGGAAAGGAGTTTGATGGTGGGGAGGGGTGTTATGGTTGTCAACAGGGATGCTGAAGTCTCCCAGGATGAGAGTGGGGACGTCAGAGGACATGAAATGAGGAAGAGAAGTGATCAAGAAATTGTACAGTGGGACCAGGTGGTCTGTATATGACAGCAACACGCAGGGGGAAGGGAGAGAAGAGGCAGATTGTGTGAGCTTCAAAGGTATGGAAGGAGAGAGAGGGAACAGTGGGGATTATCTGAAATGTATGGTTAGGGGACATCAGGATACCCACTCTACCCCTCTTACTGTTGCAAGGCCTAGGTGTGTGGGTGAAGTGAAGGCTGCCATGTGAGAGTACGGCTGTGGAGGCAGTGTCTGATTATTTAAGCTAGGTTTCAGTGATGGCTAGGAGGTTTAGGGAGTGAGAAGTAAACAGATCATGAAAAGCTGTTAGTTTGTCACACACAGAGCGGGCGATCCAGAGACCAAAACAAAAAGGGGGGGAGAGGCTGGGTGACGTGGTACAGTTATTAGATTGTGGATGTTGCGTGTTTGATTGGGTGTTGCGTTACAGGAGAGAATGGAAGGGGGGCCTGGGTTAGGTGAGATGTCATCTGCAGCAAGCAGGAGGAGAAGGGACAGGGAGGTAAGATGGGAGTGAGAATTGAAGCAGTGGGGCTTTTTGGCATCAGTTGAAGGAGATGGTAGTGATAGGGACTGGAGGAATGAGAAAAGTTCATGGGAGCAGAGAAGTGGTGAGGGAAGAAGTGTGGGTGCAATGTGGATGGAGTGACACTTAGTGTGGACACATGAGGAGGAGAGTCTAAAGCAGGAGAGAATGGCAATGAAAAAGCAAGGAGCCAAATTGGCCATAGTGAGGTTAATGTGTGGGGCGGTAGTGGAGTTTGTGCAACAGATTGTAGTCCAGGGGAGTGCAGGTGACTTAGCATTCAAGGGTCAATCAAGGTTGTAGGTGTCAGGGAGGATGAGGAGAGTCAGTTGCAGAGTTGTGAAGTATTTGATGAGGGTAGGAGTCAATGTAGGGTTAAATTAAGTAGTCCATTGATGATCAGTAGAGGTAGGTGTTATAGCAGTTAATGTTGGTTGGAGAAGCACTTCATCGGTTAGGTGGTTAACTGTGCTGTTTGCAAAATCAGTCCTGGTAATTCTGGTTACTTGCATCAGGTGTTCAGCAGTTTTGATTAGAATGTGCTTTGTTTAGATATACGTTTCCATCCTCTGAATCCAGTGTGAGTTGCTCTTTTGTAGATAGCAGGCTGTCCTCAGTCCATCCTCTGTCCAACTCAGTCTAACTCTCTTATGGAGACTTGAGAACCAGGACTTAAGGATCAGGCACACCTCTAGGTTAGAACCCTTATATAGGGAAACCTAAGCCATGTCAGTCTATACAGCTGAAGCCAGTTCAAGCAAATTAGCACATCAGAGAGAGAGCAATGAGATAAGCACAGCAGGAAGAGAGCAATTTATCTGGACGGAGAGACAGAAGGTTAAAATCCACAAACAGGCAGAGATGTTATTCCAAGATAATAGTAAGTAGTTGAAAATGAATAACTGAGGTATAGTAACTCAGTCTAACTCTCTTATGGAGACTTGAGAACCAGGACTTAGGAATCAGGCACACTTCAGTGATCCTTATTTAAAGGGCTATGTGGTCACCTTGACTAGGATATGCTTTCCGAGTCTGAGACTGATGTACTAAAAAGACCAGAGGAAGATGCACTAAGGCGTGATAAAGAGGTGATAAAGTGGAGATGACATTTTCCAGTGATATCAGTTCTCCACTTCCTAGGCTCTGTAGAAGAATGGTATCTCAAAGGACTGATGGAATGTGATGAGGAATTGGTTTAGGCATACTAAGGGTTAATGCCTTGTGACTGGAGTCTGGAATTGTCAGTGCTACATCAAAAGACAAATTAATGTTATGGGATAAGTAGCCAAAAAAACAGAAGGGGAAGAGCATCATAGCATATCAAATTGATACACAAAGGTTGAAATAAACATCAATATACGCACTCACATGTCTGGATGGCTACTCTCAGACAAAGTAGCATATTTACCTGTGGAGGATATTATCACTGCCTCCACACAGATAACCACCAAGGGAACGCTCAATCAATCCGTATCCGATCAGCTGCACAGGACGCTGAAGAGAGATAAACCAAAAAACAGCCCCACAGGAGGAGAGCTTCAAAAAGAGTATATAGATATTTAAATATATCTCACGTAGCAATTGTACCGGTCTGTTCTAAAGCAGAACCAGTGGAAAACGCCAGCAGGGAACGGTTGCCGGTCCTCCCTGCAAATGAACCAGTCAAAGTAATTGGCACTGGCAACAAGAACTGAATATGAAGCGGACCAAAAGGTTTAAAAAGTAAAAAAACTGCTTTATTACTATAAAAATAAAATTATATTAACCTAACATGTTTCATGGTCCAGTGACCACTTCTTCAGAGGAATCTAAAGCTCCGCCATTATCAACAGGTATTAATTATCTCATTATACCTTGATAGACCATCAGATTGGTCAGATAGGATACAAAACATCCAATCATGAAAACAACTTAAAAGCATCCTAATAGGATTAGACACATGTCGCTCAGATCTAAGATAACAATACGTGTTAGTAATTAAACATCGGGACCGGTAAGATCATGTGGCATGTGTCCAAACCCAATACAATCTATTAAACAACAACATATATAGAGAGAGAGAATAATGGAAGCTTCTTATTAAATGATTGTAACATGAGTTGTTAATTATGAATATATTTAAAATTGATCTTACTAAATGCAAAAACCAATGAATATATGACATCCTCATATAATGTGTTGAAATCTAAAATTGATCATAGAAAAACTATGATCAAAATGGCTTTAGATAAACTTTCCTAACCAACAGTAATCATAACAGATGACCAACCGTCGTTTCAATCTAGAGAGACTATGGATAACTAGTAAAACAAAAAACAAAAAAAATTACATTAAATGTGTTTGACAAAAAAAAAATTGTGTAATATGGTGTAAATATAAAATACCCATATAAAAACAAAACTACCTATGAGACTGGTCTGGGACCATCCCAGTTTCAAGGTGTGTGTACAGACCTCTAAGTGTTTATCCATAAACACAGATGAACAATGTATACAGATCTCTAACTGTTTATCCATAAACACAGATGGACAAAAATGAATAAATATAAATGATAAATATGAATAAAATATTGACCCTAGGAATCTGAAAAAATCCTGGTGCACTTCATATTCAGTTCTTGTTGCCAGTGCCAATTACTTTAACAGGCCCATTTGCAGTGAGGACCGGCAACTGTTCCCTGATGGCGTTTTCCACCTGTTCTGCTTTGGAACAGACCGGTGGGACTACTGGATGTAAATACAATTGCTATTTGAGATATATTTAAATATCTATATACTCTTTTTGAAGCTCTCCTCCTGTGGGGTTGTTTTTTGGTTTTGGGATGAGCACAGTTATGTGGTGGAGTGTGGATGCTTGTGTTAGGGCAGTGTTTTTAGCCATGTAGAAGGGAAGAGCTGAAGTTTTCTACAGAGACATTTCATATTACAAAAATGCTCTTTTGTCAAAGCTTTATATACCAACTCTAGTGGTCATACTGAGGTTAATAACTATTTATCCCAACCATTTTACATAATGGTACAAGACAAGGTTGCCCATTGTCATCTATCCTATTTATTTTTGTCATGGAAACCCACGCCAATAAGATTAGGAAAAATCAAAGTATTCATGGCATTAAAACTCCCTCTCAGAAACATAAACATGGCCTTTTTGCAGATTATGTAATATTCACGATATCCTCTCCAGAAATATCTTTCCCTGCTATTATCCAGGAATTGCATCACTTTAGTGTGACTTCAAATTTTAAGCCGAACCTTACTAAATCAGAAATTCTAAACATCAATATTCCAGATTTTTAAGATACCCCCTTTAAAGATCTTAGTACTCTTTAAGTGGTCCCTTGATACAATTCAATATCTGGGTATACAGCTTGCATCTACAACCAATAAACTCTTTCATATTAATTATAAGCCATTAAACGATAAAATTCAGAAGGAGGTTAGATCCTGGTCTCCTTTCTATCTATCCTGAATAGGATGGATACATTTTCTTAAAATGTCGATCCTTCCTAAAGTTCTCTATTTTTTCCAAACGGTCCCAATACAACTCTCTAATACTTAAAATCTATACAGAAAATCTTTAATCAATTCATTTGGAATGGGGAAACCCCCTAGATTAAGGTTCTCACATATCGCTAAACCTAAAAATAAAGGAGGTTTAGGCGCTCCCGATATTGTTAAATATTACCGATCCACGCAATTACTGAACCTTACACACCTATTTCATCACATACCTGACAAAAGATGGGTTCAATTGATTAAAGACGTAAGTGATAATCCTAGGATATCCTCACTTATGTGGAACTCACCCTTATCAAGATGCACTTTTTATAAACTTCCATTACTTTTAAGATCTTTTTTATATACTTGGGATAAGCTAAAAAATTAATTACCATTACTTGCATGTCCCTTTTCTCCATTGCAATCTATTCTTGATCTTCCACCCCATTGTCTTGATTTTGACTATTCGCAACTCAATTCATGGAAACAAAATGATGACTTACTTTTTTACCACTTATCGAAAGATAACAGTCCTGTCTCCTTTCACATTCTTCAGGAACAAATGGGATTATATTCTAATGATGAGCTCATATATGACAAAATTATTAATTATGTGGTCTCACGCTGTGGTGGTAGGGATTTTTTCAGTAAATTAAATGATTATGAAAAGATATGCCTCAAACCTCCACCTTCCCGGGGGATCTCTATAATATATTCAATTTTGGGTGATGATGATATAATATACCACTCTCAAAAATGGTCCTTGGAACAGGAGTTGGATAGACAAATAACTGATGTTGAGTGGTCGAAAATTTTTTGTAACTGTTTAAATTCTTCAGTTAACACTTTGATAGTACAAACTAATTATAAAATTGTTACACGTTGGTATAGAACACCTGAAATGCTACATGGTATGTATCCATCCTTGACAAAATTTGTTGGAGATGTGGATCAGAGACAGGCACCTTAATTCATATTTGGTGGTCCGGCTCTAAAATACAGATTTTTTGGGATAAAATTCTATATAACATCCATAAAGTTACTAATTCATACATATCTAACCATCCTCTTCACATATTGCTCAATTTGCCCCAGGAAAACTCAGCGATAGATTCTAACACTAAATGTTTGACTAATCATCTCCTAAATGCAGCTAAACAACTCATACCTGCTCTTTGGAAATCACCAAATATACCTACACTCAAAGATTGGGATAGGGTGTGTCACATTATGGTGATGGAGATGTTGATACATAGAACCATCTCGTCAACAAATAATTTTCTCAGTGTCTGGTATCCTTGGATTGATTACTTGTTAGCATCTGATTAAATATAATTCTAGTTTCATGTGTAGCTCATTTCAACATTCTTATATTGAATTTCTCCAGCATTTTATTTTATTTCTTTTCTTTTCATTGCTTTCCTACTCTGTTCTTTTCCCTTTCTCCTTTTTCCTTCTTCTCTTTACTCCCCTTTTTCCTTCCTCACCCAAACATAAACGTCATATTGTTCGTTCCTTTACTAGACGATTTGGATAACACATCCTTTCAGCAACACAGAATTATTTTGTGTTTTCTTGAAGTTTATATGTATACACTAAATTATGACCTTGCTGTAAAATTGGATTTGGATGTTACTTAACTTTTATAACCTATTCAGACAGCTATTATTTTGTATCACCTTGTAAGCTATTACCTGCAATTTCTTATCTGAGGATTGGCTAAAACCCAATAAAAATTAATTCTTTAAAAAAAACAGTCATGCTGTGCCATGCCTAGTTCAGAACAGTGATCTGACATAGTGTGCTGATCATTGTGTCATAGCATATGCTTAAATCCTTACAATTATTAACCCTTACTTACCCAGTATGGACATTCACATATTTTATTTATGCCTCTAAATAAATTCCATGACTGTTCCATAGAATAGCATAGGAACTGGAGAAGTTATATAACTGGAGAAGTTATCTCCTCATCACTTCTTTATCACAAATTAGTGCATAAGCCCCATGGAATAATTCTGGAGCAAACCTACTGCACCACAGAGGACAAATAAGAAGTCCCCAAACTCCCACTGATTTACATTGGAGAGGAGGTGTTTTAATCATCTGAATGCTAGAGAGGTTTCCCCTATGAAGTGGTTGGTTTGATCGAATTACTCTTTTCCTTTGGATATAATGCCTTAAAGGGCAATTATTTTTATCTTATGAAAGCAGACTTTTAAAGGGTCACGAAACTGATCTTCTTGGCCAATACCCAGAAGTATGTGGCTCTCAGCAATAAACATTGTGTGTAGCACAAGCAGCAACCACAGACAATCTGGGTTAGTCTTTAAAGTCAGACAAAGAGGATCTGTGGGACCAAGATGGCCACATATCACTTTAAGCCCACTTACGAAAACTTAATTCTTCAGGATGGCACATAAATTAGTGCAAAATTGCAGTGTGTATTTTTACAAGTACCCATTATTTAAAGAGATATGTGGCCACCTCACCTTACTGGGGATTGCATCTCAAGGACAAGAGAATGAACTGTAACACTGCAGTCTTCCTGCAGGACCAAAGAGGATACCCTGGGATTCTTTCTTCAGACCCACATTCTGCTCACTTATGTGTGTGGGCAAGTCTCGCAATGCATTTTTGGCTTCGCAGTCCTGCCAATAGGGCATTGTTAGAGTGATAGTTGTTGTTTAAGATGAGCAATTTATTATTTAAAGCTGTCAGAAATTTTATTGTCCATTATATCAAGGGTGGGTAATTTGTAGCTATATAACTGTTGGTAGAATACAACACCCATCATCCAGACACTGATCAGTTAAGTGAAGATATTGGAGTTGTAGTGAAAAAATAACTGGAGGACTACATGCCCTCCACCTTGACCTTATATTAACCACTTGAATACTTACAACATCTCCAGCAAATTGCCAAGCAATGCAGTGAAGAGGTTTCTGGCAATCCAAGGGGTTAATAAAATAGGCACATTTCTTGAACAATGATTGCACCATGACATGCTTCAAGACTGTCCTCAGTGTAGTCAATATTAGTGATGAGCGAGCATGCTCGGCCGAAGCTCGGTTCGGCTCGAGCATCGCTCTGCTCGGCACATGGCGGTACTCGTACGAGTACCGCATGTGCTCGCCCGCCATGTTCGGGTCTCCTCCCCGCACGTTTCGCGGCTGCTGCGCAGCCAATAAACGTGCGGGGAGGCTCTGACATCAGTGTAATGCCAGCAGCCATGTTGGCTGCTGGCATTACACTGATTGGCTGGCCAGAACCCGTGATCGGGTGCTGTATAGCACCTGACCAGCGAGTTCGGCTCAGTCTTAGCCAGGGAGAGATGAGGATAGGAAGGGAAAGTCAGTGTAGGGAGAAGAAAAGCGAGTTTGAACAAAAAAAAGACCCAAAAGTCCTTTTTAGGACTACTGTGTGTGGGGGCAGCAGATATATATTGTTTTGGGGGGCAGAGTTTAAAAAAAAAACGTCACATATTCCGTTCACTGTGCCTAGCCGCAGATTAGCAGCACATTCTGTTTAGTGTGCAAAGTTTCAGATTAGCAGCACATTCTGTTTAGTGTGCAAAGTTGGAGATTAGCAGCACATTCTTTTTAGTGTGCAAAGTTGCAGATTAGCAGCACATTCTGTTTAGTGTGCAAAGTTGCAGATTAGCAGCACATTCTGTTCAGTGTGCAAAGTTGCAGATTAGCAGCACATTCTTTTTAGTGTGCAAAGTTGCAGATTATCAGCACATTCAGTTTAGTGTGTAAAGTGTAAAAATTAAAAGTCACTTATTCCATTCACTGATCCTAGCCGCAGATAAGCAGCACATTCTGTTTAGTGTGCAAAGTTGCAGATTAGCAGAACATTCTGTTTAGTGTGCAAAGTGTAAAAACTAAAAGTCACTTATTCCGTTCACTGATCCTAGCCGCAGATAAGCAGCACATTCTGTTTAGTGTGCAAAGTTGCAGATTATCAGCACATTCAGTTTAGTGTGCAAAGTGTAAAAACTAAAAGTCACATATTCCATTCACTGTGCCTAGCCGCAGATAAGCAGCATATTCTGTTTAGTGTGCGAAGTTGCAGATTATCAGCACATTCTGTTTAGTGTGCAAAGTGTTAAAAATAAAAGTCACATATTCTGTTCACTGTGCCTAGCCGCAGATAAGCAGCACATTCTGTTTAGTGTGCAAAGTTGCAGATTTGCAGCACATATTCCGTGTAATATGAAGAAGGCGGGTAAAAAGGGACGGGGAAGTGGACGTGATCCTGATAGTTCAGGGCGCGGGTCAGGACGCGTAGAAACTGTGCCTGGTGCCAGAGCACAAGAAAGAAAGACATCCACCATACCTAGCTTCATGTCTCAGTTTACAGGGCGTCGCAGGACATCACTCTCGAGGTCAGACCACTGCGAACAGGTGGTCGGTTGGATTTCAGGTGATACTGCTTCCAGTCGGTTAAGCACCACCCTGTCTTCCACCAAGTCCACTCTCAGTAGCCAAGAGTCTGGTCAACATAATCCTCACCCTGATCATCCTTCCTCCCACCATAGAGGGTCTGGTCAAAGAAGTGATCCCACACTGGGATATAGTGAGGAGCTCGTCTCATCACCAATCCTTAATTTGAACCTCTCTCCAAGCACGCTTGCAGAGGAACATGAAATCTTGTGCCCTGATTCACAACCTCTAGAGGGTACCCAATCAGAAGAAGATGACAGAGGGGAACGGCATTTAAGGTCAAAGGAAGTGGATGATGATGAGACACAGTTGCCATCAAATCAACCACTTTTACTGTCTCAAGACCTTGATGAGGAGGATGATATACAGTTGTCAATGACTGAGTATGTGGTGGGATCAAGAAATGAGGAGGATGATCAGAGTGAGGAAGTGGAGGAGGACTTGGTGGACGATGAGGTGACTGACCCCACCTGGGAAGGTGGAGAGCCGAGCGATGACAGCAGTCCTGAGGGTGAGCCATCTGCAGCACCGCAACAGGCTGGAAGAGGCAGTGGTGTGGCTACAGAAAGAAGGCGGACCGCACCAAACCGGCCCGCAAATGTTCCACGGAGCACCCCCTTGCGTAAATCTCCCTTGCCAAGGGGTAGGTGTTCCGCGGTATGGCGTTTTTTTAAGGAAAGTGCGGACGACAAAAGAATTGTAGTTTGCAACCTGTGCCACACCAGAATGAGCCGAGGCATGAACACTAGAAACCTCACCACCACCAGCATGATCCGACACATGGCATCCAAGCACCGTAATAAGTGGGAGGAACGCCCGGATCGCCAATCTGTGTCTGCAGGCCACACCACTGCCTCCTCTTCCCCTGTTTTCGGTGCCGGCCAATCGCCTGTCGAAGGCGCAGGCCCGCATACCTCCCGCCCTGCACCTGTACCATCTGAAGCACCATCAGCGACCACATCCACTTCCCTGTCCCAGCGCAGCGTCCAAATGTCGTTACCCCAGGCATTTGAGCGCAAGTGAAAATACCCAGCCACCCACCCACAGGCCATAGCACTAACCTCACACCTTTCCAAATTACTGGCCATCGAAATGCTGCCATTTAGGCTTGTGGAGACTGAGTCCTTCCGCAGCCTGATGGCAGCAGCTGTCCCTCGGTACGCAGTCCCCAGCCGCCACTACTTTTCCCGGTGTGCCGTCCCCGCCTTACACCACCATGTGTCCCGTAACATCACCCGTGCCCTGACCAACGCAGTTACTGGGAAGGTCCACTTAACGACTGACACATGGACAAGTGCTTGTGGCCAGGGACGCTACATTTCCCTGACGGCACACTGGGTGAATGTCGTGGAGGCTGGGAGCGACTCGGACCCTGGGATGGCACAGGTGCTACCCACGCCGAGGATTGCGGGCCCTACCTCCATCAGGGTTTCCGCCAGCACCTACGTTATTGGCTCCTCCTCCTCCGTTTCCACCTCCGAATTCTCTGCGCGCAGCGCCACTCACCCATCAGCCGGTAGCTGGAAGCAGTGTAGCACTGCAGTGGGGAAGCGTCAATAGGCCGTGCTGAAGCTGATCTGCCTTGGGGACAAACAGCACACGGCCTCAGAGCTGTTGCAGGGGATTAGTCACCAGACCGAGCAATGGCTCTCGCCACTCAACCTGCAACCAGGCATGGTTGTGTGTGATAATGGGCGTAACTTGGTGGCGGCTTTGGAGCTCGGCAAGCTCACACACGTACCATGCCTAGCGCATGTATTTAATTTAGTGGTTCAGCGATTTCTAAAAACCTACCCCAATGTGCATGATCTCTTGACCAAGGTGCGCCGCGTGTGTGCACATTTCCGTAAGTCATCAACAGCTTCAGCCGGCCTGTTGAAGATGCAGCAGCGCTTACAATTGCCAGCTCACCGGCTGCTGTGTGATGTGAGCACGCGCTGGAACTCCACCTTCCACATGTTGGCCCGGCTTTGTGAGCAGCAGAGGGCAGTAGTGGAGTACCAGCTGTTACACGGTCGTCGCCTCTCCGTTCAACTTCCTGTAATCAGAAGTGAGGAGTGGGAATGGATGTCAGACCTCTGTGAGGTTTTACGCAATTTTGAGGAATCGACACAGATGGTGAGCGGCGATAACGCTATTATCAGTGTAACCATCCCACTTCTGTGTCTACTGAAACGCTCGCTGCTCACAATTAAAACCGACGCTTTGCATGTGGAAGAGGTGGAAATGTGGGAGGAAGAGCTTACACAAGGTGATAGCCAGAGCACCCTCACTTCGTCTTCTCAGCAACAATTGGAGGAGGCGGAGGAGGAGGAGGAGGAAGACACGGTTGCCTCCGCTACAGAGGGTAGCCATGGAACTTTAGTTCCATCTCTTCAGCGTGGGTGGGCAGAAGAGGAGGAAGAGGATGAGGATATTGAGAGTCATCCTCCTGGTGAGGACAGCGAAATCTTGCCTGTTGGTACTCTGGCACACATGGCTGACTTTATGTTAGGCTGCCTTTCCCGTGACCCACGCGTTATACGCATTTTAGACAACACGGATTACTGGGTGTTCACCCTTCTGGACCCCCGCTACAAAGAGAATTTCTCATCTCTCATTCCTCCGGTGGAGAGGACAAGCAAAACGGTGCAATACCAGAAGGTTCTTGTCGAAAAATTGCTCCAAAATTTTCCATCTGACAACGCTGGCGGCAGAGTACGTGCTACCTTGGCCAACCGAGAAGGGGAGAAAAGGGGAGCACACAGCAGTTCCGACAAAGGCAGGGCAACACTCTCCAAGGCGTGGGACACCTTCATGACACCCCGCCAGCACCCTCACCCTGATGCGCAGCCTAGTGTCACAAGGAGGGAAAAGTTTTGGAAGATGGTGAAGGAGTACGTAGCAGACCGTGTCAGCGTCCTCAATGATCCCTCTGTGCCTTACAACTACTGGGTGTCCAAGCTGGACACGTGGTATGAACTGGCACTCTACGCCTTGGAGGTGCTGGCCTGCCCTGCCGCCAGCGTTCTGTCTGAGCGGGTATTTAGTGCTGCTGGTGGCATCATAACAGATAAGCGTATCCGCCTTTCCACCGAAAATGCTGATAGGTTGACACTTATAAAAATGAACAAGGCCTGGATTTCCCCTGACTTCTCCACTCCACTGGAGGAAAGCCCCGGGTGAACATAAAGTCACTTTATATATGTTATTTACAATGATGGGAATACTCTGTATTCCCATTCACCCCTTCCACCCAAAAAATGGGTATATGGTTGACTCTCTTCCATATACCCTGGGATATAATTTTTATATAGGGCCAGCTCACCAGCGGGCCCTGTGTTATAATTTTTATATAGGGCCAGCTCACCAGCGGGCGCTGTTTGACAATTTTTGTATAGGTCAGCTCACCAGCGGGCCTTCTCATATAATGTTTTATTGGGTCAGCTCTCTAGCGGGCCCTCTCATATAATGTTTTATAGCGTCAGCTCACTAGCGGGCCTTCGCATATAATGTTTAGGATGGTCAGCTCCGCAGCAGACCCTCACCCATAATGTTTTAGATGGTCGGCTCAGCGCACGTTTCCCTCTTAATCATGGCCCCAGTTCAGAAAAATCGAGGAAATTTTTGGGAGAATTTGCCTCTGCGCACGTTTCCCTCTTAATCATGGCCCCAGTTCAGAAAAATCGAGGACATTTTTTGCAGAATTTGCCTCTGCGCACGTTTCCCTCTTAATCATGGCCCCAGTTCAGAAAAATCGAGGACATTTTTTGCAGAATTTGCCTCTGCGCACGTTTCCCTCTTAATCATGGCCCCAGTTCCGAAAAATCGATGAAATTTTTTGCAGAATTTGCAGATGATATACAAGTAAATATACAGCAAATACTGTTTGGTAACAATTTTTCGCCTAAAGTCATTTTTATCTTCCTTTTTGTGTGTTTTACGGTCAGTCTGTAAAAATGGCGTACTACGGGCGAAACATCGTTCCCAGCAGCGACGTTGGAGTCCAAGATGCATCCAGACATCCTCCCTATGCTGTCCCTGAACCATTTCTGTGGTGTTTCCATCATTTTCTGCCCTTTTCCTATGGACCAGGCACCCTCCCCTCATCAGAGCAGGGGGTGCCTGGTGTAATGCTCGAGTCCTCCCATTGACTTCAATGGGGCTCGGGTGCTCGGTCGAGCACTCGAGCCTCCGGGGGCGCTCGGTCAGAGCACCCGAACACCCGAGCATTGGGGTGCTCGATCATCACTAGTCAATATCCTAAATGTGTCAGAAACTGGGAAGCTGAGGAAGTGCAATGAGGACTGTACCAACTGTACCACAGGGGAGAAAAATATTGTCTAAATTCCCTTTGATTTAAACGGGGATTTTAACCCCTTGAATGCTAGAGCTCTCCACAAATTGCACTGCTCTTGTAAGTCTCAAAGGGTTAAAAGGTCAATTTAACCCTTTGAGTGCAGGAGACATATCCAACGCAATTGCACCTCTCTGGCACTCAAAGGGTTAAATCAATGGGATGTTTTATCTTCCCCTATGGTATAGTTAGTTTGTCCCTGAATTGCACCTCTTTTCTTTTGAACATATGTCACATTAGATAGAATAAAATGTCCATGTTCTCTGAAGCATCTGCTGAACTAAAGGAAAGTATTGTTAGCAGCAAGTTCTTATCAGGACTGCATGTGACCACCGTTCAGTACTGAGCCTTATCTGGAACCTTACCTAGCAATATGGTCATGCTATGGTAAGCTGACTCTCCATTATGCTGAATTATATTATATTAAGCTGACAACTGGAGATTTGGAGAGATGATTCATCCACACCCTGTTTTAACAGTTTCATATATTGCAGAGCAAGAAAAAAAACAACGTATTGGATATTGCTGACCTCACCAAGGGCCCTATGTTCAAAAGAAAACTGGACTAATTATGGGTCAAACTAACTACATCACAGGGGACAACTAAAAATTTCCATTGATTTAGTGGGGCATATAAATGGAGCTTTTTTCCCCTTTTGAATGCTAGAGAGGTCTCCCATTTAAATCAGTGGGAATTCTGGGATTTGAATTAGTCCCCTATGTTGCAGTTGGTATGACCCAACATTACTACAAAGATCCCAAGGAAAAAAAAAAGTGTGAGACAGAGGAAGATGTGGGCGATGACCTGTGCGCATTGGTAGTTGTTCATATTACTGTAGATATATAGGACAGTATTCAGGAAGTTAACACTTTGAGTGCCAGAGGTATACGGAATGCTTTGCAAAGCAATGCGTTCCGTACCCCTCTGGCACTCAAAGGGTTAAAGATGAATATTTCTGGAACAAACCAATTGCTCCCTTACACACCTCCCAACATTTCAAATGGCCAAAATGTAACACTTTTGTTTTAGGTTTCTGGGACCATGACTGGTAGGCAGAGCATTAACCCTTTGAGTGCCAGAGTGGTATGGAATTGCATTGCAATGCATTCTGTTCCACTCTGGCACTCAAAGGGTTAAAAATTATTTTTAAGTTATTTCATGACCTATTGACACCATTCTGTGTAATGAATAAATGATATAAAGCGAGACCTAAGTACTGTTTCTTCCCTGCTATGTAGCCGGTTTGTACACTAATTTCTCCAGTTTGCACTGATATATAAGGCTGTTAAACCCATAGTTATAAATGCAAACTAGAGTTATTCTGGACTAAACCAACTGCATCATAAGGAACAAATAAAAATTCCTAAATTCCCATGCACTTGAATAGAGCTTGCAAGCTAGAGAGGTCTCCAATGCATTGCAAAGCTTCAAGAGATTAAGAGACCAGTTTAATAGAACAGGAACTTTTATTTCTCCCCTATGATGAAGCTGGTTTATTCCAGAATATATCCAGTTTGTTTTTATAAACATGGGCCAAAGTGTTGACGTTTTATCTATTTTATGTTTCAAACATTGAATATTAACTCCTTGGAAATCTCTCTTGCATTCTAGAGTCATATTCATTCCACATTATATAGACCAGTCATTTTTATGACTAAGGCACCCCTAACATATAATCTGGAGTATTCAGGGCCATGGGTGTCTGCAGAAATTATTCCAGGGGAGGGGGGCAAAGCAATAAAGCAATAATCAACCCCCCAGGTCAGCCCACCCAGCGCCTATGTTTATCCAGGGGGGGGGGGGTTTGGAAGTAAGCAAACCCAGTTTGGCTAGTCTCTCTTTATTACTTAGATTCCCCAATCCATATATCAGTTGTGTTGCATGTCTCTGTTCTTTTTTTATATTTACAGCTCATGCATCTGTAACTATTTGATCTTGCAGTAGCTGAGTGACTGCACACTGCTGTGAAGTCTATCAGTACTCCTAAATCTTTCTCTAATGAGGATTCCCCAAGTTGTTTCCCATTTAGAGTATATATAGCAAGTTTGTTTCTACAACCCAAATGCATAACCTTACATTTATCTACATTAAATGTCATCTGCCACTTTTCTGTCCATTCACTCAGTATATCTAAATCCTTCTGCAGAGAAAAAACATCTAGCCTTGTATGTATTTCATTACACAGTAGAAAGACTACTTTCAATTCCCACTTCTAGATTATTAATAAACAAATTAAAAGCATTGGGTCCAGGACTGAACCCTGTAGCACCCCACTTGTAACGTTAGACAAACTTGAAAGTAATTTTTGCTCATTTTATTTGAGTCATTTATTCCTATATGTATTGTTTTCATGGCCTGTTAGTGAGACCTTTAGGCAGGATTAGAAACCACTGATCTAGTGCAGATAATAAGTTCCTGCTAACTCCATTATTATGCACTTGCCTATTTTTGTTGTTTTGGTCTATACAAAATATTGATAGCCATATTGTTTCTGGAGAAAATAATATTGGTGTCAGTTGGTGCTAATGCTTAGTGTATCAGTATAACCAGTTAGATTGTGAAGAGGTCCATTAGACATTGGAGACCTCAGTAACATCCATGGTGTTAACCCTTTGAGTGCCAGAGGGGTACGCAACGCATTGCATTGCACACTTCTCTGGCACTCCAGGGGTTAATAGTTCTTTATAAAGTACTTTTTTTCTGTAGAGGTTGATTGAGAGTTTGAAAGTTCTGGATGTGATGAAGAACTATTAAAGATACGTGTTGGACTGGGGTCTCTAGCAAAGGGTTAAGCTGGTCCACTAAAATTTATCACCAACTGCAACCAGCAAGTAACTTGTCTTCAAGCAGAATGGACCCTTTAACATTTAAAGGAGAAGAACACCTCCTTATAATAACCTCAATTACTTTTCTATAGCAATAAAATCCTACTAGCCTCCTTATACCTTTGTTCAAGAGGTAACATCTTCAGTCAGTCCTTGATGTCACGTTCATGGAGGCAGACATGACAGTTGCTAGCAGTTCCACTGGACCTCAACCTCTCCTTAAACACTCAGTCTGCTTTGTTTTAAAAAAAAAACAACAACCAGCAATCCTCAACAGGCATGTAATCCATGACCAACTGAAAATGTTATATTTTAAACAAGGGTACAAGGGCAAAATTCATAGGGGTCATTAGGATTTTATGGCAGGAGGAAAGAAATGTGGGACATTATTATTAGGCGGCAGTACATATCCTTTAAAAAAATTGGCTTTTTCGTCTCTCCACAGCGCTGCATTCTGTGGAGCAGGTGATATTATGATCATGATTTACTAAAGAGCTAGAATATGGTCATGAACATTTTCACTGCTATTTGTGCAAAAATTGGCATGGAAAAAAGGTAATGTACAAAAACTGTGAAAAATGTTTTGCAGCATTGAGGCGCAAATTTTCCAACAAATATGTGAAAACAGTAATACACACAAATATCCCATGGATGAACATTCAATTCACACGCAGCTGATGCGCACACTAAAATTAAAGAATTTTCCTCCAAGAACAGGCAAAAAAAAAGTCAAATTCCATAGAAAAATGCACCAAAAAGTGCATATTCCTGACACTTAATGAACTTTTTGCCATGAGCTGAATGGCCAGACTGGGAAGATAGATTTGCAGCACATATAAACTGACCAGTGTACCTGGGGTCTGAATCCTGGCCAGGAATATGATGCTGATTGAATGTGAAGAAATAATAGGGAGCTGGATTGGACACTGGAAAAAAAATAAGGTTAATGGCACTTACAGAATTGAGACAGGACTTGTATGACTACTGGTAGCTGTAACAATAGACTGGTCAAAGACTGGCGACTATAGGCTGGAATACTGAGAACAGCAAGATCTGAGAATGCAAGCAGAGTGTTACCAAGCATGCATACACAGAATATACTATACTGGATACATGTCTGGAGGTCAGATGCGGACTGGGGTCAGGGGGGCAATTGAGCCCCAGGCCGGTCATAAATCTGGACCAGTGGGCGGCTGCCTCACTTCATCTCCCGCTTGCTGCTGTAAAGCAGTAGGAGGTCTGTGTAGGCAAAGTTGGCCCAGCATTTAGGTACATGGCCACCATCAAGAAGGATAGGTAAGACTGTTGGCCAAGGCCAAAAATGTTGCCCACCTTGGCTGGGTTACATGTGGGGTAGTTTGCTCTACATATTAAGTATGCGACCAGTAAAACAATCAGCGAGAGATTCACTGATTTATTTAACTTCCCTCTGCAAAGTTTGTTGTGAGAGTGCTGCAAGGTACCAGTGGCCTCCATCCTCAGGCAGTGTCTGGCCATCTGAAATGACAGATTATGGCTGGCCTCTTATGCTACTACAAGTGCCCTGGGTTTTCGGCTGCTCAGCACATAACACATTCAGGTATTTCTTAGTTCCTGCAGCAAGGAAACTAATGTCATTCATCGACTGGATTTTTAACACTCTGCCCCATATAGGTTCCCACAGTTTGCCGTGTTTAATGATACTATTGCTTTCTATAAGGGGGTAATGTAAATTACTTCACTATTAGTTGAAGGTTCAGTGAAGTATAGGTACAGGGTCGTGGCAGAGGTATGGTGGGAAAAGGAATATGAGGACTTCAGAGAGGCATAGGACCACTGTGTCACCACACACCTCACATCATCCACACAGATTATACACAGCTGGATGGTGATGGCTGCTGCTTTCACATTCTGAGTGATGTAGCAGAGGGTGACCAGGAATCTTGATCCTGACCTTCTCGCATTTTCACATATGAAAATATCAATATCATTTGATGCCAGAGCCCCAAGTAGCTAAGAAGAGGTAGATTTTATTGGGATGGTGATGAAAGAGGGATGTTTGTGAATATCAGAGAGATGAGAATTGTTTACTATAATGTGTTCTTTTTTTGGATAGGGAAATTGTGTGTGAGTGACAGGTCTGTACGTTTAACCCTTTGAGTGCCAGAAAGGTGTCCAAATCATTGAAAACTTCTCTGGCACTCAAAGGGGTTAATTAAATGGGCTTGGTATGCATGACTTTGGGTGTTGTGAATAACTGGGAAAGGTAAGGGTTAGTGTAGGAGAGGAGTTGAAAAGTGATTGCTCTTTTTTGCATTTCTCACATCTGAGTCATGAGAAGAGTTACTCGGTGCTCTTGAGAACAAACTGAGTGGGATGTCTGAACACAAGATAGGCTAAATATATGTAAGGAGTGATTTTTAAGCATTGCTCGCATGATACACCTGCTTAGTGTGTATGTGCAATGTAAATGGCCGCTTTGTCCTAAGGAATTATCAGTATGGGAGTGTTTGAACTTCCCAGGGCATTCTAGGCCACTAGGCCCAGGCACAGGCTATATACAACCTGGGAACAGAAGAAATAGGCACAAAACCTAATGGAGGGTGCTATAAAACCCCTAAACTCGTTTTCTCACCCAGACCAAAGCTGGAGGCTAAAAAAATTAGAGGGATGGCCTGAGTATTACATGTGCTTTGGGGCCCATAATTTCTTATGGTGGTCCTGATTGTAAAGCTCTGTGTTTCACTAGTGGCTCTCCATTTCAATTGTATGCTCTGTAGTATCATCAGCATAGCTCCATTTCAGTTATAAATTCCATGTTATTACTAGGGTGGCATCATTTGTAATGTAAACTGTGGTATCACTAGTGTAGCACAATTTTAATTGTAAGCTCTGTGGTATCACTAGTAAAGCCTCATTTCAGTTCTAAGATCTGTTGTATTACTAGTGTAGCATAATTTCAATTGTAAGCTCTGTGGTATCACTAATATAGCACTGTTTCAATTATAAGGTCTATGGCATCACTAGTATAGCTCCAGTTCAACTGTAAACTCTGTGGTATCATTAGAGCAGCGCCACGTCAACGTTAAGCTCTAGTAACACTAGTGTAGGCCTATTTCAATGTAAGTTCTGTGGTATCATTCATGCATCTCCATTTCAACTGTAAGCTCTGTGGTATCAATAGTGTAGCACATTTTCATTTTCAGGCTCTGTGGTATCTCTAGTGTAGCTCCATTTTGTAGATATAGTGTAGATATTTGCAAAATAATTTAATAGCCCCCAGGTTCATCTCTCAAACCTTTATGGTTTGAGAGATAACCGAAGGCAAAGTTCCCCCCCTCTCTCCCCCTTCCCTGAAGCCAGCATTGTACTGACTGCAGGGGAAGTCTGTCGTACGACAGGCTTGCGGCTCTGCAGCTGAGCTGAGATCGCGTTAGTGAAAAAAAAATTATTTCACTGAAACAGTCTTCTACGTGTGCCTGGTTTGCAAGCACACGTAGAAGACCGTTTCAGTGAAATAATTCTTTTTCACTAACGTGATCGCAGCTCTGCTGCAGAACTGCCTGATGAAAGTCAGACCGGATATCCCTGCAGTCAGTACAACACTTACTTCAGGGAAGGTGGAGGGGGGGGGACTTTGCCTTCGGTTTTTCTCTCAAACCATAAAGGTTTGAGAGATGAACCTGGGGGCTATTAAATTCTTTTGCAAATATCTACAATATGGGGGATAATAATAATAAAGTATTACTATCCCTTTAAATTTCAAGCTTTGTGGAATCACTATTGAAGCCCCATTTCAATTGTAAGCTCTGTGGTATCACTGAAGTGGCACCATTTCATTTGTAAGCTCTGTGGTATCATTAGTGTAGCTCCATTTCAGTTTTAAGCTATGTAATATAACTACCGTGAAACCCTTTCAATTATTACCTCTGTGGTATCGCTAGTGTGGCACCATTTCAACTGTAAGCTCTGTGGTATCATTCATTTAGCTCTATTTCAACTGTAAGCTCTGTGGAATCACTAGTGTAGATCCATTTCAATTGCAAACTCTGTGGTATCCTTAGTGTAGCTCATCTCAATCACTATATAGAGATATCACTAACATAGCTCAGTTTTAATGTTAAGCTCTGTGGTATTTTAAAAATAATAAGGTAACATAGTAAATTAGCTTGAAAAAAGACACAAGTCCATCAAGTTCAACCTTTGCCTTATAACCCAGAGACAGGAGGATCATATACTTTTCCTGCTGCCAAATAAGTTTGTCTGCAGCAGACCTTAGTGTTTTGCCTACTAATACACAGTTTAACCCTGTATGTTCCCTTTTGAAAGAAATGTATCTAATCTTCTCTTAAAAGTATCCATTGTATCCATAACCACATCCTTGGGCAAGGAATTCCAAAATTTAACAGACTTTACTGTAAAAAATCTGATAATGCTTTGTAATGAATAGCATACCAGAGAGATCCTTGTATTGGCCTCTCAAATACTTGTACGTTGTGATAAGATCTCCTGTTAGTTGTCTTTTCTCTAGAGTAAATAAAACAAGATTGTCTAGTTGTTCCTCATACGTCATGTCCTCCATTCTCTTAATTCATTTTGCTGTTCTTCACTGTATTCTCTCTAGTTCTAGAATATCCTTTTTCAGAACTGGTGCCCAAAACTGCACTGAATATTCGAGGTGAGGTCTTACCAATGATTCGTACATTGGCAAATGGTGTTATCCACTCTTGCTTCAATACCCCCCTTTTTATGCAAGACAGGACTTTGTTTACTTTTGCTATTGCTATTTGACACTGGTCACTATTTCCGAGTTTGTGGCTTTCAAGGATTCCAAGGTCTTTCTTTAGCAAAGAGTCCCCTAAAATTATTCCATTAAGTTCATAAGTAGCATTTGGATTTTTTCTTCCCAAATGCATGACTTTACACCTTCCCACATTAAACTTCATATTCCATTTGCCTGCTCAGTCTGCCATTTTATGTAAATCCCTCTGTACAGAACAAATATCCTTTTCTGAATTTTTTACCCTGCATAATTTAGTGTCATCTGCAGAGTGTTAAAACTATTTCATTGTTAACAATTACTTTGCTTTATTACCACCCATGTAGCTGCTACATAAGAAAAAACCCACTGCAAGGTGACAGTACTTAGAATGTAAATGTGTTTAAATTATATTAAACAGCATTACATTACTAAGTGATACATGCCAACATTAATTTCAACTATAATATTACCAAAAGGGGATTGGGTGGCTGGGATGGTGGGAACAATGCTGACCATACTGGTTGAGTTTGCAGTACCCTGATATGGGATGGCGGTAGTGACCAAAGCTGATAGACCACATGAGACTTGAACCAGGACAGAAGGGAAGCTGATTAAGAATGTTGACTGAGCCAACAAGTATTTGTGTGAAAAGAGTGGAACTTTTGCAATAGTGAGAAGAGGGTACATACAAGAGTGATATGGTATATGGTATGTCATAGCGTAGTGATGTCTGACAGGCAAAGAGGCGTTTACTGTAAACATGGAAGGCTGAGGACTTTGGGTGGGCAGCACACTTTGAACAGATGGTAGATGGAACAGTTTTCTTTGAGCAAACTAAAGTCTTTGGGTAGGCAACAGAAGAAACAGTGGTTGTTGAGCAAAGCTGATATCTTTGGGTAGATGACACACTAAATGGTGGTTTTGGGCAAGGCTGACCACTTTTAGCAAACAGCACACAACTACATTAGTGATTAAACTTGACACTAAACACTATGAACAAGCTCTGAGACACTGCTGCAGTGGATTCAAATAGCTGTGTGTGTGTGTGTGTGTGTGTGTGTGTGTGTGTGTGTGTGTGTGTATGTGGTGGGGGTATGACCAAGTAAAGCACCAAAGATACAGGAAATTCCAGATACGAAGCACTTGGACCGACTTCTTACATAAATGTTAATTCATCTTTTAATAAATACCTAAGGGCACATCCGAGGTAAAGTTATCGCTCCTTGTACTTTTACTTATTTCACTGACAAAAGAAAGCTATGCAAATGATAGCAAAAAGCTAATAATAATGAAAGTTATGGGTCATTGGGGTGCAGAAAAAAGACCTTCATCTGTATCAGCCACCAGGCTTTATTTCCTCATCCCCTGAACACTCAGAGATGACTGGATCGCTATGTACAGATACCATAACTTGTTATTAATTCATGTAACGTTTATGCATTTTTTTCTACTTTTACTTTAATGACAAACTAGGGACACATAAAGACTGATTAATGTAGGAGAACATTTATCTAAAGCTATGTTTTATATCAAAGCCTGCATATTTTACAGTTGCTTTTCAATTTTTTCTTTTTAACAAATGAACAAAGGCAAAACAAGAAGTTTAACAGATTTATCCATACTGGAATAAAGATTTGTAGGGCCCTATATGTTCCATGGACTTCCCTGCCCCACCATTGCAGTAGATACTTTCCTAGGTGTCAGGTGGTAGACAACAATGACCCTCCAACTGCTGACCTACAACTGCTATCATGTATATAACTGATTAGTAACTGAAGAGATGCACTGGGCAGAAACAGGTGATATGTACATATTCAGATACAAGTGCTGTCCCCACCCTAATATTAAGACAGTACCTATATATGTTTAAAGGGGAACTGTAGTTTAGGATTGAGCAGCTCCTAATTTTTTAACATATTATAAATCCTGGGTAGCTGTCCATACTGCAGTTTATATATACATTTATCACAGGGATGGGCAAAAAGTAAAATTTATTTTCTAATGGGACTTTCTCAATTTTATATGAGAGCTGTTTCTCCTTTCTGAGGAACTCCTCGTTGAAAGGAAAAGGCAAGCAAGTTCCAGTTCAGGAAGGAGAAGCCCGTTGATCTCAATGCGCATCACCTTCTGGCATTAACACATGAAAGAATGCACTGGTCATCTTATCGTGCACCCCTGCATACAAACAAATACGCTCAAATATGCATGGGGCTGTTTTTACAAGGGACCCCCCCAATGGGCTCCTGTATGTCCCATTTCTTTTACATATCATTGAATCAATTTTACCCTTTGTGTGCCAGTGAGCCAGAGTGTCCAACACATTGAGTTTCAATGTGCTGGGCCCCCCATGGCACTCAAAGGGTTAATATTGGGGTCAAATAGTTTGAGATGAATGAGGCTGTTCTTAATGAAAAACCAATGATTATGACTCTTTATTTCTGGACACTAAAGAACCTGTGGTACTCTTTGCTACACACATTTCCAATATATTGAACAACTATTGAAACTATCTCTAGCATACAATGGCTTAAAATATCCTAGATTTCAGCTCATTTTCAGTTTTTCCAGTGGCCTCAGGCGTTCCTCCAAAGATTCTAGAAACACTATTGTTGTATTAGTTCAGTGGTGGACAACATGAAGCCCATCAGCTGCTGCCAGACTACAGTTCCCATTCATCTCTAGCCAAAGGCTGGAAAGGAATGATGGGCATACCTTGGAACTTTCAAAATGTGCTGACCCAGAGATATTTTAACTATTAACCCATAAAGTTCCCAAGGATGTAAATTCCAGGTTATATGTCCCTGTTTTCTGTAACACAGAGGTGTTCCAAGGAACTTTTAAGATGTTACAATCTCTCACTGCTGGCTGGTAAGATGGGGGACTGGAACTGATAGCAGTGTATAAGCAGTATGATCTATTTGGTGTTACTAAAACCTGGTTAAATGATACACATGACTGAGCAGTCAGTCTAGAGGGTTATTCATTTTTAGGAGGGATAGGGTTAATAAAAGGGGAGGGGATATGACTGTGTAAAGTATGCCTTAAACTCTAGTATAGGGGAATACATTAACCCCTTAAAGGGATAGTAATGTTTCATAATATAAGTGGCTCTAATTAATCATCATAGTATTTAGACTTTGGAGAGTGTTATATCAATACTGTCAGAGTTGTAGTTCAAGAGTAATTCAATGACAAAGTATCCCCCTCCGGCCCCTTTTACTGATGTAACACTGTTCAGCCAGATCAGAAGAGAGGTGCCCAGGTAGACCGCACGGAGGGACAATCTTCAATTAAGATAAGGGTAAAACCTGAAAAACTTGTCAAGGGGGGCAGAGCTTTCATTGTTCTCATAGGAAGAAGAGTGTCCCCTTCTGTTATCTGTCTGGTCTATGCACTCGATTCCACAGCTGAGAAAAGATGACTTACACTAGGTAAAAGGGGCGGGAGGGGAAACTTTGCTTGTGAATATCTCTCAAACCATAAATGTTTGAGAGATAAGACTTATATTGTTCTTCATGTTTTTCTAATGCCTACAAAATAAAATAAAGATAAAATGAAGTATTACTATCCCTTCAACTACGACGGTCCTGGGGAGTGGATTCCCAATAAGGACCTCAGTGAGCCGGCACACATGATCAGTCGAACGGGGGTCTGATAGTGACCTCTCCAGTCTTGAAGTGGTGAGTTTCAGACCCCGGGAATGCTCACAGTGCTTCCACTTAATGGGAAACTATTTTGGGAATCCTCATTAGAGAAATAGATTTAGGAATATTGATAGATGGTAGACTTCACAGCATTCTGCAGAGCCACTCGGCTTCTGCACGAGCAAATAGGGTACTATCTGTATAAAAAGGGGTACTGATGCATGGGATGCTAATATTATGCTACCTTCATATAAATCCTTGGTTAGGCCTCATCTAGCATATGGAGTACAGTTTTTGTCACCAGCTCTTAAAAAATATTACTGAATTGGAAAAAGTGCAGAGAAGTCCAAAAAACTGATAAAGGGATTGGAGAATCTGAGTTACAAAGAGAGACTAACCAAACTGGGTGTGTTTGCATTAGAAATGAGAGATCTAAGGGATGATATGATCACCAATTACAAATATATTCAAGGTCAAAACAAAGACCATTCTCAGAAATGATGTACTCAGACAGCTGAGCACAAAACAAGAGGTAATTGGCAGTAATTTTTTTACAGTAAGGGTAGTGAAATTGTGGAATTCTTTGCCTCAGGACATTGTGCTTGCAGCTGTAAAATTGTTTTAAAAAGTAATGGATACCTATCTAGCTCAGAAAAATATGAGAATTATGACAGTTTCAAAGCAGATACTAGACAGATGTCCGACCTTATTAAGTCAGGAAGGAATTTTTTACCCACTTAAGACTTAATTATAATTGGCTTAAATGGGTTTATTTAATTTATTTATGTACTTATTTTTTCCTTGCTCTGGATCAACAGGGGTGATATATCATGAACTGAGCTTGATAGAAGGATTTTTTTTCAGCCCCCTCAACTATGTTGATGGGAGTTGAAGTCTAACAGTAGCTGGAGGGCCTCACTTTGCCCACCTCTAATTTAGAAGCCCCCCCCCCCCAAAAAAAATGTGGAGCTTAATATAGCCCTTGTGAATGAATAAAACAAACAAAAAGAAAAGAAAAAATAGGCCATATTTTAGCGACAACCCTATAATGAGTAAAACATCTTAGTGTTAATTATACCAGGCCAATTCCTTTGAAGTAAATATGCCATTGAGCCCTTATGTGCACCAGAAATTACATTTATTTTTGCCAGTTAGCCCTCCTATATATACACAATAGTTACTTACCATGTGGCTGTACATGCTGCAATACATTTTATACCTTTTGTATAAAACATGCTCAGACATTTGCATTTAACGTTACACTATTAACTTTTTATATATTTACTTTGTATATGTATTCATATATGTGCATTTTGTGCTGCATTTGTATTTAGCATATATTTAATATCAGTCTGGCAAGTTCATACTATCACATACTAGTCAATTCTTATGTCTGTCCTTTGTATCTCAGGTGCTCTCTATTTCTTAACATAAGTGTAGGACTGTGGCTACAGAAAGGAGGTGCAGAGGTATAGACTCAATTTTTCAAGGGTGTAATTTTAATAAAAACTCGCAACTTTTTAATTGCTAACCCTTTAAGGACCCGAGGGGTGCACAGCTCAATGTAAAGTAATACATTACACAACCCTCTGTTCCTTAACCATTACATATCCCCTCTGGTAGTTAAAGGGTTAATAATGTATTTTCATTGGCTGTACATAATCTAACACCTTTGAGAAATTTTGCAGCTATTGATATGTACTTTTCAGTGGACCATAGGATTCATTCTCCTTATTGCTTGCATGTCTGGATCAATTATTTATTCTTGAAAAAGACCAGGCTGTGAACATTGACTAACAACATTTCGTCTAAAAACAAATCTTTTCTTATGCTATTATAAACAATAGTTTGGATGTAAAAATTAGCAAAATTAGCTTTGTAATCTAGAGATCAGCTAAGTTAAAGTGGAACTATCACCCCAAATAAAGTCACCCCCCCAATAATTAGCCATATAGCGATAAGCTTAGAAATGGTACTATTATCCAGCATATGTACAGCGTCATAAAGAGATCCTACTTCTTCTGAGAAGCTCAGACATCTTGGTTTAAGGACCAGTGGTGTCACGGAGGGGGGTGCCAGAGGGGACATGGGCTCCCCCCTACATTCTACTGTGCCCCCCCATGTGCCCCCCCCCAATTTTCTTCACCTCCACAGTGCGAATAGTAAGGTATTACCACGGAAAGTTTTTTTTTCTCTCCTTTTTTCTGCCTCCACTGTGCTGTCTGCTGAAGAAGTTACCTAGCAACAATGGGATGGGTTCATGTAACTCCTCCCGTCTGGTGAATGACACCAGCGATCCCAGAAGGCACACTTGTTCTCAGCTCAGCAGAATACAGCTTGAAGTATCCACGTGAAAGAGAGGTACATAAACAAAGGGCTACTGATTGTTTGTATATTTTAAGTATGTGTGGAATTGTACTTGGAGATATGAAACGGTGCGGTATATTTGTGTGTTATCCAGTTAAAGGATCACTACTTTTAACTGTTATATGAGCGTCCAACGAATGGCTCTACACATTTCTGGCACTCAAAGGGTTCATTCAAAAATGTAATACATGATAGGAATAAAGTCATGTAGCACTATTTCACCACATATTTTGTGACACTGCTTTTCCTTGTGCATAGTAAATTGAACCAACCACTCACGTCGTTTGTATTAAAACTGGTAAAAATTATTTTTTTGCGTTGCAACTGTTTGTAAGTGAACAATATGCCTAGTGTTGAAAGGTCTAACCATTTACTCTTTCAGTGCCAGAGGATTGGTGACTTTTTTTTTCTACCCTACAGGCAACATATTTGTTCGGCTTGTTTGCTAAACTATCCATTCAAGTATTAATCCCAAATGTACCATTCTAGTTTTGATATATATTAAAAGTATTTTTATTTTTTTATTTTATTTTGCTAGAACAAATTCAGCTTTATCATGGTGACTCACGTGAAGCACATTTTCTATGGTGCCACAAGGTACCCCTACATGCACTAATCCTCCATACACACAGGTATACTCTTCCTGACAGCTACATATACCTGCATACATAGGGACTGGGATATACCCCTCCTAACTGGCCATTTATACAGGCAAATTTCTCCTTACAACTATTTACTGACCATTTACACATACATACATACATACTCCTCCTGACGAGTACATATCCACCCTTAATTCATATTGTCTGTATGAATACCCTCCTGGCAGGTACATACCGACTCTGTTTGCGTGCGTACAAACATTATCCTCTTGACAGATACATAGGCATACATACAGACATAGCCCTCATGACAGATACATACTGATCCTTCATACAGAAGGATTCTATAGAGCCTATGCACTAAGATCTCCAAAGAAGTGCATTGGCTCCGTAGAATAACATAGGAATTGAAGAAGTGATATCACTGGAGAAGTCCTCTCCACTTTATCTCCTCTTTTTCACACCTTAGTGCATAACCAACCCCCCCAGTTGTTCTTTGTATGTCAGCTACAATAATTCAGCATATTATTTACAATGCAGACTATTGAATTTGGAGCAATAACTGTAATAAATGCATACACTATCACTTCCCTTTTGTCATCTAAGGGTTAAGCAGTGAAAAGAATATGTCATGTATATAGTGCTTCATCTCTCAGAACAGAAGGGCTGCTCACCTGCCATGATAAATCACTAGAAGAGAGAATGGAACGGTTTTAGTTCACTACTCACCACATGTATAGTGATGGAAAGATCTGTAGCTTCTTACTAAACACTTACAGAACATCTCTCCATACATTAACAAATCAGCTCTCTTTTTTGCCACTTCACCATGTCAGTACTGTAACTCAGAAGCATATGTAATTATTATGTAACAAATGGCATTGTCAAGCCACATCTAAGCTAATATATTATTAATATGCTATTAATGTGTAGTATGTGTCCACACCTCAGAAACAAACTTATTCTGTATTTTCAAGGAGGCTAGTACAGTAACTGTGATGCCTTTATTGTCTACCTGAGTTGTTTTAGAGTGCAAGTTTTCAAGACCAGCAAGTTCTATTTATTAAACATATTTGACAGAGACCTAAGTGGTCTTGAAAGCTTCACTCTTAAGTCTTAAGCTTCTCACCTGGTATCATCTTACTTTGCATGTCTCCTGCTGTATTCAAAGGCATTACAGTACCACCCTTCATCTTCTTATTTTCCAGAAAAAGTAGAGTTTATAGATGTGACTGGCAGGCAGTTTTACTTCAAGCATTGCATTTGAGAGGCTGCAAGTCATCCAAGGTGCCAAGACTCTTTTGTGTGACCAATTAGAACAAATGGTTCATATTCTCCATGAAAATGAAAAGAGAGGATTCAAGCAAACAGTGGTAGCTTCAATCTCATGATTCTGTCTTTCACTTCCTCCTCAATGGGTGAATCCTGATATATCTGGGAAATTTGCACTTGCCCAGTATGACAGATTCTACTTCAGGAGATGGACCTGACCAGAAATGAAGGTAACAAAACAGAGTAGCTGGATACAATGTCAAAGACAAATTGCGAGACTATCAAAAACAGTGGTAGGGCCCTCTTCTATACCATTTATAGGTCATATTTCGGTCACACCATCACATCATCTAATTTCATTTGTTGATATCTTCTAAAGCTCCATTAGCGGAATACAATTTTTGAGAATTTTGGAGTTGGTTTGGGAATTTGTGTGTCCACCTATTTTCCCATTCACTGGATTTACAAAAATGTTCTAGTACCCACCTAAAGAACTTTTCACATTTCTTTTCAATTCTCACCTAGAGGCAAATCAGTGTTAACTGGGGAGTGTCCTTATGTGTGTCGTTTTTTAATGGTAGAAGAATGTCCATGTATAAAACCCCAATAAACACTAGTTCTCATTTATGATTGTTTTTCTTGCAGCAATGGGCACAAACATTTTTGCTTATTTTATAGTGTTTTTCTTCTTGATGTAGAGCAAATAGTAGCAAAATGGTTGGTGTTACTTTTTAGCTCTTAGTAAATCTTTCTCCATATATACATTTCAACCCCTGTAATTTGGTGTTAGGTAGTTGTCACAGTTAAAGGTGGTATAAAAATGATTTAGTTTATTATGGTTATCGGGGTGATATAAAATTTGAGTAGCCCATGGCCATTCATTACTTCCACTGACAAAGTGGTATTATGGTCATCTGAGATACTGGGCCAAAAAAATTAAAGTTTGAACTTCAATAACTTTTGAATAAAACATCTCTCTGGAGTAGGAATGTCATTGCGTATAAAAGGGGCATGAATGTGCCTGTGTTGGTGGAGTGTGGGGAAAAAATCAGTTAAACAGGGAATTTTTTTTTGGGAGGGTTAAAATTAACCCCCCCATAAGACATGGTATAAAAGGGGTCTGAGAAGGGTGTCTGGGTTGGAGGGTGGAGTCTGGGGAATTAATCAGTTGAACAGGGAATTTGTTCTGGGGGTGTTCTTGACTGGTATTGGGGGGACAGTTAATAAAAAAATAAATAAATAAAATAAAAAAATTGTATGTAACGTGATAGAGACAGGAACCCCCTGATGTAAGATGCCACTGGGGTAGACTGATACTTGACATGACAGAGCATTTTGTAGACGATAGTTTGTAAGATTTGTTGTTAGAGGCCCAAGCCCAGAAGAAACATTGATTTGTAGGATTAAGACTTGTTAGAAAATACACCCCCAAATTGTTTATTTTTTTTTGTAGGACTATAGGAGGGGTTTGTTTTGTTTTTTCAAAGCATATGCCCTGAGGGAAAAAAAATTCCCTACTGGCCTAGTGCCAGCAGGTCATGTCATGTTGGCCATTGGCCACTGGCCTTTGTCAAATACCCTGATATAGACGCAGGATTTGTGACTGCTGTTCTTGCCGCTGCTGATGAGTTGTTTAAACAGCAGGATGATTAGGCAGCTCAGATGGAATGGGATCAACAACAGCAGTAACATGGGTGATGGATGATGAAGGTTCCACTTGCCATGACTAGCTCCAGTGATGCCCCTGAGGCAGTAGCAAAGAGGTCAGCTGATTCAGCCTGACCCAGAACAGGGAAGGCAGCACCAATGTAATGCAGAGCTCTAGATTAGCTCAGACAGCAGAATCAAATAGCAGAATTAGAGCAGCTCAGCCAAACCTTGACATGTCCACACCCCGCTAAGGACACATGACAACTTGCTGACAGTTTAATAGTATTACTATGATGAACCCTCCCTGCCACCAACTTAGCATATTCTGTGGGATGGAATCTCCTCAGATGCCGCTTGATGTCCTGCTTGTGATTCTCTTCCACCACACTGCCACATGTGGTCAGTGCACCACACAGTATGTAATGGGTGGACATGAACTGCCACATCATAAAATCAACAGATTAGCTATCATTTGGCGGGGGAGGTAATGATGAACGAAGTGGATTGGCAGAAGGTGCAGTTACCCTAGAGGAAGAAGGTGATGGTGAGCTAGTTGTTTCGCTCCTCATGGTACTTCTAACCTCTGCCTGGGTTTCTCTAGTCTTCCTCCTCTTTGATCTCTGCCTTGCTTCTTGTTGCCTTCCTGGAGAGTCAGGGGGTACTGCAGCAGCAGTTCTCATTTTCTGTGGTGGGTGTTTGGCTTTAACATGTTTGACATAAATGTCATGGTGTCTGTTTTTCAAGTGTGTTATCAGGGCAGTTGTGCCAAGGTGTGTTTCCTCCTTTCCCCTTCTCACTGACTTGTCACAAATTGTGCACAGTGCCATTGTTGATGACTGCACTGTGCCTGCCCCAAAAGAAAAATAGTCCCACACCCATGACTTCATGGGGTAGGGAACAGATGGAGAAGAATGGTCCCTTCACTGGCTGGGGCAGAGGATGCTGTTGCTGCTACTGCCTCATAACAAGCACTGTAACTAGGACTAGGATTATTGCTGCTGCTGGCAAGTGGAACCTATCCTGGTCCCAAATCACTTGTTCACCCATCCCCACTGTGTCCACGGTGGTCTGTGACACACTAGCCTGCTCCTCACCATCCTGCTGCCCTTGCAACTCAGCAGCAGCAGGAATTAGATCAGTAGCAAACTCTGCAAATTCCAAAAGCTCACTGCTGCTGGTGATGGGGGTGGTGATGCACATCCCCACTCCTGTCTCCCAATCCTTCTCAGTTTGGGCTAAAAAAGCCATCAATGTCTCTTCTACCCCAGCTTCTCCACCATCATCATCACCACCACCACTGGTCCCTCCGTGCAGCTGTATTACAGACATTTCACTGCTGGTTGGAGGAGGTGACAAGAAATATCACAGAGGGTCCCCTAATGTCACACTTGTCAGTACTAGTACTAGCACTGGCAGGACTGCTTGGGGATGGTGAGTGAGACTTAGGTGCCCCTGTTGTCACACTTGGCATCATCTTTTCCTTCCCCCCCTCCTGAGTATTACAAGACACACTGGCAGCAGCTTCAGCACTGGCAGCAGGCACAGCACTGGTAGCAGCAGGGACAGCACGCCTGACAGCAGACACAGCACTGGTGGCAGCAGGGGCAATACTGGCAGCAGGCACAGCACTAGTGGCAGCAGGGGCAGTGCTGGCAGCAGGCACAGCACTGGTGGCAGCAGAGGCAGCACATCTTACAGCAGGTGCAGCACGTCTGCAGGGCCGGATTTGCATCTCCGGAGCCTGTAGGCACAGAAATCTGAAGTGCCCCCCCCCATTGGCCATCTCCACTGGACACCTCCACAATGCTCCAAATCTCCACATTACCCCCCATATCCATATTGCCCTCACATTGCCCCCTATCAGCTCCAACTTGCCCCCATCATCTCCACGTTGTCTCCATCAGCTCCAGCTTGCCCCTATCAGCTCCAACTTGCCCCCATCAGCTCCAACTTGCCCTCACATTACCCCCATCAGCTCCACATTGCCCCCATTAGCTCCAACTTGCCCTCACATTACCCCCATCAGCTCCAACTTGCACCATCAGCTCCACCCTGCCCCATTTCCCACCTCCCTGGTGGTCCAGTGGCAGAAAATGTCTGTGCCTTCTTCTGCACAGAACTGTAGCTCCCGTTGCTCCCACGCGGTCTTCTCTTTAGGAATGCAGAGTGCTGATAGATGATGTCATCTCCCAGCGCTCTGCATTACTAAAGAGCCACCGAGGGAGCAACAGCAGGATCTCACCGGGTGGCAGGCAGGCAGCGGGTAGGGTGAATGAAAATATAAAAAAAAAATAATTGATTCCAATGACAGGCGTCCCTCTGTGGGGTGCGCCTGTAGGCAGACGCCTACTCTGTCTTATGGCAAATCCACCCCTGCACGTCTGGCAGCAGGCGCAGCATGTCTGGCAGCCGAGGCAGGCAGCTGTCCTGTCCTGCTCTCACTAGTACCCTCTTCTTCCTCCCTTGACATTAATATTCCAAATATTCCTAGGGGCGATTTAGTTGGACTGGCCTGCATTGCTTCTGTAGTGCTCACTTCCTTCTCAGACTCCATAGACACATAAGGGTCCTTCCGGTTCCTCCTTTTATTACTTTTAAACTTTCTCATAGTGATAGCAGTCACTATGAGCCTCTCCTGCCTCAGTTTTGCTAAAAGAACACAGCAAAATAGCACAGCACATCTATCTCTCTCTGTAGCTGCTTCTATTTTGTTTCACTTCCTCGAATATGCCACATTTTTATAGCGAAAAGGCAAAAAACACATAAATCAATGGGTGGAAACTTTCTAGCCATTGAAAAAATGGCAAAGAATTTTTGCCAATGGCCAAAAAATGCAAAGATTTTAATTGCTGTTTTAAAAGCTGATTTTCCCTCGAAAAAGTGAACAACAATGTGGTTTTCGTGGATTTTTTTTTTTTTTGCAGGAGCATGGCAGGACCCTTCGTCCACCTCTAGTCCTAGGGCACATGGGGGATCAGGCATGGGACTGGGGTGGGCAGTTGTTATCTCAGTTTCCACTACATGATCCAGCAAAAGGTAAATAGCTGATCTTTGGTATCTTTCCTTGGGTTCTGCTAGCCTCACTTTGAATGTTTTTCACAGCTCCAAACAAAGTGGTTAAAAAACATGTCAGCAATCCAATTATGACCCTTGTTAGAATGTGACTGGAGAAATGACAAGCTAGAAATAGTTGCTGAATCAGAAAATGTCCAGGTAGCAAATATTTACAGCTGGAATAAAATCTCTGCCATAGTTTATCATTTTATTTAACCTGTTGATAGATGATAGCTGCTTCTGGATGTGTTTGAGCCCTCGCAAACATTCAAGGGTTTATTTATTTATTTATTTATTTATTTATTAACTAGTTAAAAAGTGTACACAGGCCACAGTGGCACCCAGCAACGGCCGTGGTGCAGTCATGCACAGTAGAGACTGCCTGTGCTGCGGCTGATACGGAGCAGGGCACTCTGAATTCAGACCCATAATCCTCTCTGCGCATGTTGCACAGGGAGGACTACAGTCTGAATTCGAAGCGCTCCACTCCGTATCAGCCGCAGCCGTCTCTACGGTGCATGACGGCTTCTGACAAACATACATTTAGCAAATTATTTTATAGGATTAACTCTTAGAACACTTTTTTAACTCTTTACAATGCAATGCTCTGGATAACTCTTTGGCACTCAAAGGGTTAAACTAAGCTCTAGCAAAGGATGAAAATGGCAAGTATGCTGGGGTGGGAACACTGAGTTTGTAAAGGTCATTCTGCTTCTTGATCTTAAAGATCAACAAAGTCTCTGCATGGTGTTTCCTTTTTTATAAGGGGAAGCATTATTTTCTTTGAACTGGACTTCCTTTTGTTGACTTGTTCTGTTTAATGATTTAAGTTAAAATCTTTTGTGCAGAAGTATCTTCAGTTCTTTATTTGATCGTTTGAGGTACACATAAGTGATAGCATATGAAGTGACAGAGCTATAGCAGTTTTGTAAAATGTCACAGTGATGCTCAGGGCTGTTTATTTTGAGCCATTTAAAGCGGTAATAACACTTTAGAATGACTAGCAATGTTGAAAGAGCCTTCAAAATCCTCTGTGGTTTTATAGGACATTCTTTATCTCAAGCTGTAACTTCTGTGTTATTTACCTTTATTTACTTTTCAGTTTATGCAGATTAGCTAGTATTTCCTGGCAGGAAGTGACTTTTGGAAGGGAAGCAGAAATATCTGACATACCAGGCTGTGCCAGACAGTACATCCTAATTTGAATAAACTGACAAATAATTAAAATCTAATATCTGTTTAATTATAGTTTTAAATAAAACATGGCTAACATAAATATAGATGATTCTGAAAGCCCTTTCAACATCACCCAAGTCATTATAAAGTGTTACTTCCACTTTAACACTTTGAGAGCTTTGCAATGCATTGTAAACTTTCTGGTACTGGAAGGACTCATAAGCAAAAATCTAAACATACACTAATGAATCTGGCCTACGATTTTTGGTGCCTGAGGCCAAGTGGCATTAAGTGACTTACCTAATGGCACAAGGAGGTGTAGACATTGGGAACTGAACCAGGTTTTTACAGCTTAACAGCCAGTTTTCTTGGCTCCAACATCCGTTAATTAACCAACTGAGCCACTTCTCATCTAATTCTAATAGGAACAATTAATTACATGCCAATTATAAACATAAACAAGCAGTCTTTTTATAACTTACGGCTCAAAATGTCAATATGATAAGAGTGATAAGACCTTGTTGCTTGCAGAATTTTCTTCTATTTAGGTACGTTTTATACAGATCATACCAGAAAGATAATTCAGAAGTGAGTAGTACGTATGGAATGTGCGGCTCAGGAGCAAATTAACTTTACTTCCCAAGATAACAGCCATCAGTTGCCCACACTCTTCTCCCTTTTAATAAAAGGTTTAAAAAATCTCTGTTCTACTCAGCCAAAATGATATGGGCCATATATAGGAAGTTAAAGAGGTGCAATTCTGAGGTAAACCAACTACACCATAGGGAACATATGAAAATCCGCACTGATTAAAAAGGGGGAGTTTAACCCCATGAATGCTAGAGAGGTCTCCAAAGCATTACTTTGTAATGCATTGGAGACCTCTCTGACATTTAAGGGGTTAAAACCCTTATTTCAAGGAACACAAACATGAGCGCCCCACATCATTTTCAGCCTCGGCACGGGCAGTCTTTACTGCGCATGACTGCAGCGCAAGCAGCCATCTGTACTGCGCATGACAGCTTCTGACAAACATACATTAGCGAATTATTATATAGGATATACAAAGCAGGGTATAGCGAAATTTACAGTTTTAAAAACGAGCCGGGGCCTTACTTCAGGATAGACTGGGGGTATGGCTCTGTACCGCAGCCTGTCAAACTTCTTCTGTTCCCTCCCCAAGTATTGTCGTGTTCCAACCTCCTACGATGATGGAAGATTTCTCTATGTAAGCTGGAGCACTCTCTAGCCATGGAGAAATCCTCATCATCGAAGGAGTTTGGAACACGACAATACTTGGGGAGGGAACAGACGAAGTTTGACAGGCTGTGGTACAGAGCCGTACTTGAAGTCTGTCCTGAATTAAAGCCCCGGCTCATTTTTAAAACTAAATTTTGCTATAGCCTGCAATGTATATATATAGCAAAACACAGATTACAGGTTATCGCTATATGAACATCACACTGAGGTAAACTTGTATAGAGGTGATAGTTCCCCTTTAAATACCTACTTGAGGAATCCTCAATAGAGAAAGATTTTGGAGCACTGATAGATGATAGAGTTCACAGCAGTGTGCAGAGTCACTCAGCTGCTGCAAGAGCAAATAGGATACTATCATGCATAAAGAGGTGTAGATGCAAGGGATGCTAATATTATCCTACCTCTATATAAATCCTTGGTAAGGCGTCACCTAGAATATAGTGTACAGTTTCGTTCGCCAGCTCTTGAAAAAGATAAAATTCAGCATGCAGAGACGTGAAACAAAACTAATAAAGACGTTGGAGGATCTGAATTATAAAGAGAGACTAGCCAAACTGTGTTTGTTTAAATTAAAGAAGAGACTTCTAAGGGATGATGTGATTAGAATTTACAAATATATCTGAGGTCAATACAAAGACCTATCTAAGGAACTAGTTACTCAAACAGTTGAGCAAAAAACCCAATGAGTGCATGAATATGTAATAGGAACTCCAAATGAGACCCCTGTTCTGGATGGGAAGCATGGGACATGTGGACCTCAGCACTCAAAGGGTGCTCACCTTTTTCAGCAGGTCTTCTGTCTTCAGATTACCATATATCAAGAAGAAGCCTCAGTGGGCAACTCCTGGGGAAAGAACTTGCAGTCAAGATTTCCCCCCAGGGCTTAGGTCCACAAAAGCACCTGGTAAACTGAGCTATCCACATATGAGTCATGGGAATTGTCAGTGATGATAATCCACCTAATGGTGGTATTCCATATCTAACAGAAAAATAATAAAAAAGCTAAAACTATAGGAGAACTGTTTTCTTGCCCTGTGTCTTGACCAAGGAACAAATCTTACTAGTTGGGGATTGGCTAGCTGCAAACTAAGGAGAGGAGGTAGGCTCCACCCTGCAGTCACTTCTCAGAATTGTTCCTGCCTATTAAAGGGGCTGATCACCTACCCAAAGTTACCAGTAACCTATATTGGACGACAGAGAAATAGATATATAAATATGGCTTCTCAAACCTCCCACAAACACAGGTACAGCCTCTTCCTTATACAATCTACTGCTGAGGAGTTTTGGACCATGAGATCTTAGCACTTCCTGTCAGCATGTAGCTCTGATTTTTAATAATTTGAGGACAACAGGAGTGCTCAGTGCACTGCTTCACAATGTGCTGTATAACCCTCAGGTCCTCAGAAGGTTAATTTTACTAATTCATGAAAACTGAGAGTAAAGTTTACAAGACTTAAATGTACGTCCTGAATTGAACTTATTATATCGATGGACATGGATTAAGCTTAACCTGTCAAGGATCCTGTAACATGTAACAGATGATCCCATTAGCTCTTGTCTTATGCAACCAGCTGAGGTTGGCCCAGACTTCACTGTATCTACCATGTGAGCTGAAATGTGCATTTAGTAGCCATGGGGAAGGAGATGACTAATAATAAATATACAAACATTGTTTCTATTTTTTTTAGCAATTTAGTCATAAACAAAACTTTTCCTTTAATTCTATATCTTTTCTAATTAACTGTTTTATTCTGGGTTGTTTTCTGTGGACTCCTTTTAATAATTTTACATGGATGGATGTTTCTGTAGGGGACACATACAAATTCTCATTATTTTAAATTGCAAAGAAATAAGTATCTATCCAGCATTCAAGGGGTTAAAAAAAACCTTTAACCTTTTGAGTGCCAGATGAGTATACAAGCACCCCTCTGGCACTCAATGGGTTAAAGAAATGGAAATTTTAGGAATAATTAATGGTCCCCTATGGGGCAGTAGATTTGTCCTAGAAATGCTGTAGTTTTTTGCCCAGTCCTCAATCAGCCTTGTAGTCTCCAATAGCTTGCGATCCAAAGACTGAAGACACATGCTTTAGACTAAACTCTAATTAGCAGGAACCTCTGAGGTATTTTGTACTGTCATGAGTTTTTGTATATGGAATATATTTACAGTTGATAACTGCAAGATAATAACATATTAAACACAAATGGTGTCTATATAGGACAGTCTGCACATGCATTAAAAAAAATCAAGTTGAGGATTAGATTTTAGGGATCTGACATTAACACATTTTTTACAGATGTCAGCAGAAAGTATGAGATGTAAGATATTTAGGCATCATTCAAAGAATTAAAACAGGCGGTAGAGCCAAAATGACTACAGACCGTATACAAAATTTGTATAAGTCAGTATTCAATGGCCCTACCAACTAAAATCACAACAAATGTTGGGCCACAGAAACGGATTTGTGGCCAAATGTCCATTGTGTGTTTTCCCACACTAAATAGCTTGAGTAATGGGAACATCATAGGAAAAGAGCTAACAATCGGTGCTGTGAGCTCAACAGTCACCACATACCTAACACTAGCCTAACACCCTCAACTGTAACATTTACCTGTCAGCCACCATCCATCTTCATCTTCGATCTTCTATCTTCCTTCCTCCTCTTTCTCTTCATCTTTTGTCTTGTCTTATGATCATCATCTGTTGTAAAAGATGTATCTGTAAGAAAGTCCACAATAAAATACTTTTTAAAATATACATGTTCAAGTAATGTCTTTGTTAACCCTTTGCATGCAGGAGGGGTAAATATGTGGCAAATCCATACTGATTGATAATAACTTCATCCCCCAATGAATATATCCAGTCAAAATACTATATTTCCCCAAAGGTGAACGTGATCAAGATGCTACTGCCTGTGTCAGTGGTGGCAGAATTGCATGGTGCTTACACACCTCCCAGCCAATCAGCGTCTGGGGGAGGGATGAAGCAATAAGAAATGAGGCCCTGCTGGACCTAATATTGTCAAACATTCTGAAATGATATGTAATATGCAGGTAATGGAACATTTAGGAAGTAGTGACCACAATATGGTAAACTTTGAAATGTGCCATGAAAAACCTATTATCACGGGTTTAACCACCGCAATCATCTTTAAAAGGCTAATTTTACAATGGTAAAAACAGCATTTGAAGTCATTCCATGGCATGCAATCTTCAAAAGATAAAAATGCACAAGAAAGAAGGAATTTGAACAAACTGCTCTTATCTAAATATAAGCATCAATTTATACCGGTGATTGACAGCTTCTCTCTACGGGGTACCAACAAGTCAGGTTTTGAGGAGATCCCTGATTAATCACAGGACTGAGCCTTCCTGTTAATGAGTAGGGATACATTGAAAATCGACTGTTGGCATTGCTGGCCTTATGTTAAGAAATCAATAGATAAGTGTGCAAAATATTATTCTAAGAGAATTCAAACCGCAAGTCTCAATGTTTATATATTATGTATTCAGAAAAAAAGAAAGAATAGAAATATTGAGATCCCAAATTAGTGAATAAATGGGAAAGTCTACCCACATCATCAACTGGGAACCAATCAATAGGAGACTCGTTTAGTACTTTTAAACCAATGGTACAAAAATAAATTATTAAAAATAGACGGTGGAAAAACAAAGTAATGCACCTATAATATATAGTTGATGCAACGATCGATACTTTATTTCAGAGATCATTATAACAGTGTCTGAGCTAATTGATAAGTGTGATTCTAATATAATCAACATCAGGAAGGTAGTATGTGATTGAGATTTAGGCTCGTACACATAAAACAGGGCATTCACTATCATACTCTCCTAACATAAAAAATCGGAGTTACTAAGTAGCAGAGATACCTGAAACATTGTATGTGAGAAACAATAAATGTACAATTGGGTTGCAAAAGTAATGTGATCTCTGTGTAAAGTATTTAACAGAGTAAGTTGCACAATAGTTTTTTGAAAAGACGGCTGGATGATTACGAAATAAAGATACCGAAGGCAACAAGAAGTTTTAAATAAACAAATGTAGATGTGCAGTAACACTCACATCATTATTGATAATACAATTCTTGTGTTCATGACTATCGAGGATTTAGTGTTTACTGATTTAGTTGACCTTGGTTAACTATTTTAAGTAGTAGTACACCTGTGTTTGTGGTTTTATCCCATACTAAATAATAATAATTTGATTTTTAATAATTTCTTTTTGTACCATTGGTTTAAAAGCACTGAACGAGTTTCCTATTGATTGGTTCCCAGGTGATGATGTGGGTACACTTTCCCATTTATTCACTAACTAGTTAAACAGCCCGTTACACGGGCCACAGTGTCACAGCCACCCGGTCGTGGGGCAGTCACGCGCAGTAGAGACTGCCCGCTCCTTGATGATACAGAGCTGGATGCTCCTTCGGAGCACCCAGCTCTGTATCAGCCACGGCGCAGGCAGTCTCTACTACGCATAACTGCAGCACGCGCAGCAGTCTCTGCTGCGCATGTCATGGCGTTACACACGATTTAACTAATTATTATATGGGATTTGGGATCTCAATATTTCTATTCTATCTTTCTTTTTTTCTGAATACATAACTTATGTTAAGAAACAATGTTCTCTACCATTGGGTAATAAATACAAGAGGAATAAAGTAAGTCTATTGTGACAAAGCAGTTTGTAGGGATATTATGAATAAGAAGCAGGTTTTTAAATTGTTTCACTCAGAAGGCTCAGATACATAATTTAAAACTATAAAGAATGCAAGAGAATCTGCAAACAAACAACTGGGCTATCTAAAAAATGAGAAAAGGAAAGAGAAGGAAAATCCTAACAATTTTACAAGCATATATGACAAAAAAGTAAAGGTTGATTTTGGACCCCTTAAAATTTAGGTAAATGAATTAGTGAGATTACGGTAATGACTGACACCTTAAATTATTTTCTTCTGTATATACAAACCTAGCTAACAATTGCAGGCTTTGAGCATACAGGGATTTTCGTAGCGGATCTCCATCACGTACTCGGATTACTGCTGAAAAAAGCCCACAAGTGACTGGAAACAGTTATACTGAATAAAGCACCTGCAAGTGATTGCCTACACTCAAGGATTATAAGGAGCTTAGTTAATTAATAACAAGATCATTATATTTAATATTTATTGATTCAATCTTGTCAGACATAGTGCCATGTGATTGGAGGAAAGCTGGTGTAGTACCATTATTCAAAAATGGGGTATGATTAGACCGGAGAGTTTGACTTCCTTAGTGGGTAATATATAGTAGCAAGAGTAATAAGGCTTAAAAAATACAATACATCAAGTTCCGCCTTTGTCATATCACCCTGGTTGGTCCAGAGGAAGGCAAAAAGAAAAGATACAGCCATTTCCAATTAATGTTCAACTTTATGGAAAAAAAATCTTTCCTGACTCTAGAAAGGATCAACATCCTATCGATATTGAAACTAACTATCAAAATTCTCTATATTGTTCTGAGCTAGAAAGGTATCCAATATATATTTTTTGTCTTCATTGTGTGTGAATTTAGAATATTTGGTGGTCCTCTAGAGACTGCCAAAATATTTCATTGTCCCTATCTGTTCCCTCAACAATTAGAGTAAATATATTCAGTGAAAGAGGAGAAAGAGAAATGTGATGGCTGGCGCACACTATTAAAAAGTAACCTTTATTGTAATCAGAAAATAAAAATTATTCAAACATTCTTCAGAAACACTCAGAGCTATTTGTGTTTATTTATTTATGTAAACAGTTTATTGGCTAAGTTACGGGGCTATAGATTGTTAATTCGGTCCCAGTCCAGTTATGCACAAGAGGATATAAATGGCCAAGATATTGCAGTATGCGCACAATGAATAGATATAGCTTCATGTCACAGACAAATTGTAATTAAACCATAGTAGTGTGATCAGGCAGAACACGTGTATTATATGAGAAAATTAAGCATTAAGTCACAATGCCGAGAAAGTAACCAAGCACCGTATTATTATACCAGTTAGAAAACTATATATAGTTATAAAATCTCCTTACCCACTACTCAGATTTTTTAAATAGTTCTGGGTGCAAATAAGGCATAGTGTTATAAACTCCCAGTAAATGATAATTCATCCACACCAGGGTAAACAATGGGAACATGTATATTTGAACATCATGCAGAGATGCAGAGAGAGAGATAAACCCCAAACTACATTGCAATACATATAAAGTGTTTAGCAGTGCCACCCCACCATTTTATCAAAGACAAAAGAAAAGACTTTTAATCCTTTAATGGGGGATCCAGAGTGGTTGGTGGTTGGGCTTACATTTTGTGTGTGTTAGTGACCTAGGTCTCCTCTAGTGGTTGGTCTAATTTCATTAAAGTTATTTTTTTTTTTTTTTTTTTTTTTTTTACTGTTAACAATTACACTGTGGATCATTCAGGTGGATTTAATCGTCCATTTCTCTTCATTATATGCATTTTAACTATGTAATTTCTACTACAATACAGTCTTTACTTTTGTATATAAGCATAGGTGTGCTCCTTGACTAACAGGTACCTCATAAAGTAGCTTTGTTGCTCTCTTTTCCCCCTTCTATTTTTCTACTTTGTGTCAGTTTTTCTTTGTCTTATACATTACAGCTGGTTTCTCCCAGAATTAGGCACTTTTAAAGGGACAGTAATGTCCCATAATAAATGCTTACAGTTTTGTAAAGGTTACAAAAATAAACAATATGACACAAATCCTATTTCTCAAAGCGCTATGGTATGAGAGATATCCTCTGTTACAGTTCCCCTCTCCCTCCCCTTCTCCTGACGTCAGCTGTAAGCTGACAGCAGGAGTTCCTGGTCCTGGGACCGACAAGTGGCTCCTCAGCAGAGCCACATTATCGCAATTTAAAAATAAATACTTCTTTGGAATGGTCTACAAAATGTGCCTGGTTTGCAAGCACACTTTTTAGACCTTTCCAAAGAAGTAATTCATTTTAAATCACTCTATTGCGGCTCTGTTGAAGAGCCTCCTCATGACGGCCGACACAGATTTCCTTCTGTCAGCTTTACAGTTGACATCAGGAGAAGGGGAACTTTAGAGGAGGATATCTCTCAAACCATAGCGGTTTGAGAGATAAGATTTGTGTCATATCGTTTATTTTTTTAACCTCTACAAAACTCTAATAATTTTTTATGGGAAATTTCTGTCCCTTTAAAAGCCATTTTAAAGGAATATTGAACATTTTCTGAAAAAAAGATGTTATAGAGCTTTTCCTGCTGAATAAAACAAGGATGCTATTACAGCTCAAATTTTTTTTTTTTACATTCACCTACAATATTCTACTGTAGTCCCCAGATTTGTCTAACTATCTAGAGACTAGTCAGTGACTCAAGCTCTAGTATTGAGCACATTATAAAAAAAATACATTCTGAAAGCCAGTTAGTGCATTTGCTAACAATTTGATTAAAAAAAAAAGTTTGTGCTGTAATATCTTTTGAATGAAAAATCTGTCAGAAGTGGGCATGTTGTTTTACTGAGCAAGGAAAGCCCTATAACAACTGTTCAATAGAAAAACGTTACAGCTTTTTTAAATAGGCTGACCATACGTACCGTTTTAAATGGGACAGTATTTCTTTTTCATATTTCTAGACTGTCCCGTCTTTTTAATATAAATGTCAATTTTTTCCTGTTTTTAATATAACATATATAGTTTTTATTTTATTTTTTGTAAAAAACTGAATGTGGCTTGTTTATTTCTCATAAGATAATGTAAATCTGAACTTCCTTTCATCACACTAGTGGTTTTACTGTGGTTTTACTGTGGTTTTATTGTACACATTGATTACCAAAGAGTCTTACGACTCGAGTGACTCATAACTGTCTAAGGCTCTCGAGTCGTAAATTACCATAGAGTTTCTTACACAGTGAGATGACGACAAGTCAAAAGACTCTACGGTAATCAATTTGTACAGTAAACACAGTAAAACCATTAGTGTGAGTGTTGAAGAGAAGAAGTTCTGATTTACACCAGGGGCAGGCTTTTTGGCCAGAGAGAGAGAGAACACTGCTAGAAAGAGACGGAGCAAACGCGTTCTCACTGCTTGCAGCTTACTACGATCAGACTCGGAGTGATGGAGTCCCACTGTCGTCTGTCCCACACCCCGTCCCATTTTTGTCTCAAGGAAATATGGTCAGCCTACTTTTAAATCAACTGGACTTTTTTCACCTGTGATGTTGTTGATTCACCCCACAATTGCTCTACTTTTCTCTTTATAAATACTATACAGTTGTTAAGATTAAAGTGTTAGTAACGTCCAACAAAAAGTTTTTTGCATTTAGAAGAGCTTAAAAAGCTGAGCTAAATTCAAAAAAGTATCTCTCAAACCGCTATGGTTTAAGAGATACAGGCATTTAAAGTTTGCTGTCTCCTACTGACAGCTGTAAAGTTGTCAGCAGGAGATCCATGTCGGTCGACATGGAGGCGACAGCGAACTTTAAACGCCTGTATCTCTTAAACCATAGCGGTTTGAGAGATACGTTTTTTGCATATATCTCAGCTTTTTAAGCTCTTCTATATGCAAAAAACATTTTGTTGGACATTACTAACACTTTAACACACGTTTTTCAAACATACACAAAATATTTGTATTTACAGTATGTATGAGTGTATATGTATTTTGACAAACCCATTTGCCTGGGGTCTTGTATGTCACTGTATTTTTATCTTTAACACGGTCTTCTAGGGCAATAAGGCACTGGAACACAGGTTATTTTGAATAATGGCTTATAGTTTGCCTGTTTTAAACAATCAATTCCCCCCAAAATCTAATCTGCCTTATACGTGCTAATCCACTGTCTGGTCCACCCTGCCAAACCTAGCTAAGCCAGACTCTGGAAAACCTACCTTAAAGAACACTCACACAGTTTCCAAGCAGGTAATACCTTCCAAGGCACAGGGTAATGAAAGGGGCCTATCCTTGCACTGGGAGAGCAGGGAATCTTCCACTTTCCCTCAGCAATCTTTCTGTGACTCTACCACTACTGTTAAATCAGTGTATCCCATGTACCTGTTGTCTGAATCCAGCCTCTGGACTTGATTTTGAAACAAGGCCTAGATTATCAGTCACATTCCCACATTGAGGAGGGCTGGAGTATTGACTCGGACTTCTCTCAAAATATTCCACCCCATAGACCCTTGAACACAAAGTATGTGTCATTCTGACATGTGTGGAAACAAAGACTTCTCCCTGGGACTTTATTGTGTGATCTCCATCACAGTAGGTATGTATCTGTATTTCTGTACCAATGGATATGAACACTCCAACTCTAGGCAGATGTATATTTCCCTTTATAAGTTCTTACTGAATAAGGCTCACATATGTAATACCAGAATAGGTCATTGTGTATAAACGTATGAAATGCAAAATCTGTTTAAAGAGTAATTATATCCTCTATCTTGAATCTACATTTTTCTAATTACATTAGAAAATTAATATTCAAGATTTATTCTAAAGCATTCAATAGACCGTAGATCATTATTATGTTGGCTCTTGGTATGATACCAGTGATAGCTTCACTCAGTATGATTTTAATTAACAGAAACTAATTAAGGATGAACATTCAATATAGTTAACGTCCTAGACAGAATTTTCTTTGTAATGACATCTGTGCTTGGAACTCATCAAGGGATCATTATGTGAACTGATTTTATGATGTTAACCTCTAGACGACCAGAGGCGTGTGCCATGCAAGCCTCCGTGTGGTCTTCATGAGGTTAACCCTTTGCGTGCCAGAGAGGTATTCAACAAATTGCAACACTATGCATTGGATGATTCTCTGGCACTCAAATGTTTAAGAAGCTTGTCTAAATTTTGTATCAATACTTTATAATTGTTTAACGTTCTATGATGACTTCCGAACTGTAGTCCTTCAGCAGTCCAGGTTTTCACAAATTCTGCACAGGACCACAGGGGAGTGTCATTAGCACAGGTGGATCTGACAAAATGACTCATCTACTGATTGATCCACCTGTTGCCATGTGAGGGAAACGTGAAAACCTGCACTGTTTGGGATCCTGGAGGACCAAAGCTGGACTTGAGTTCCTATTCTGCAGCATATTGAAGAGTTACATGTTGTGATAAGCAATAAAACTTACATACATAGGAAAAATCAATATAATAGCATCACTGTTCAAGTCAATGGAGGAGATGCACTAAGGTGTGATAAAGAGGTGATAAAGTGGAGACGACTTCTCTTGTGTTCTAAACTCTCCAAGTCCTATGCTATTCTATGGAGCCAATGCTCAAAGATTTCTCCAACTTTAGAGCTCTTAGTGCATAGGCTCCCCAGAATAACATAGGAACTGGAGAAGTGATATCACTGGAGAAGTCATCCCCACATTATCACCACTTTATTATCCATTAGTTCATCTTCCCCTATGTGTGCATTTCAACATTTGGGTGTAAGCAGACCTGCTCAGACCCTATACAAATGTAGATGCAGCAGGAATATGTGACATTACCTAGCCCTGCAAAAAGACAGAAATGCTGTTTAGAATAAAACTGCAATTATTCATTTATATGTACGCTTTGCTAAAAGTATATACACTGCTCAAAAGTAAAATGGCAACACCAGCACGGTGTTACAGGATTAATATACATTGCATATATTTATAATGCGATAAACATTTGAGATTAAAATGTTCAATAAATAATATCTTATTCAGCAGTTAGTTTGTGCATCTTGGAAGCTTTTTTCTATTATTTCTTTAGGTTATTGATGTCCAGTAACATCACTGGACCTTTGACATCAATGTGAGCATATAGATTTCACATACACAGTCATGGGGTGTGAGATAGAAGGGGTCCCCTTCCATGTTTTTCAATAAATTAATTCCTCCTGTAGAGTCCCAGACCCCTTCCTCAGGCATTCTTCAGATTAATATGGAGGATCTGGTTCCATGTAATTCTCTTTTTCATTCACTGGCTTTTTATTGTTTTAATTTTTCATTTGGTGTTACTCTTTAATGCATTAATATGAAATATTCAGTATATCAGTATATTAATGTACTTCATTGTATTTTATGTGTCAGAATATGGGGTGGATGTACCCCATGTTTTTCAATTAATTCTTTAACCCCTTCGTGACAATGGACGTACATGTACGTCCTCTGTGGGTGTCACTTAGTGACAGAGGACGTACATGTACGTCCAGGAAATCCGGATCCCCGTGCGGCTGCACGCCGTTCGGGGACTCCGGATTCTGTTTAAAAAAAAAAAAAAAATGTTAGACGGACGTTAAGTGACGGCCGCGTCTGCACGCGGCCGTCACTAAGGGGTTAAAGGTGGGAATGAAAGTGTCCTCATTTTAATGAAGAAAAGTGGTGTTTGGAGGTTCCAGGGCCGCCTTTATTTTTTTGGACACTGTCCATCCTGATCTGCTCAAGATAGAGAGATAGGGGGATAATCTTATCCTCACCAGCATTTATTTAAGGCCACTTTGGTCCTAGAGTAAACAAATGTTTACATTTTAACAAGTTTAACTCCTCCATTGCCAGGTCAGTTGGAACACACTGATTGCATGCATTACAGCAGTCCATAATGGAGAGGTTTATTTTACTTGATTAGGCTAGTGAGGGATGTTGGACTTGTGTACATTTAATTTTTGACCAGTTAACCCCTCCAATGCCAGACAGTTTGCTATGCTGAGGGGTTAAGGGGGATTTGTTTGAGTTTGTGGAGGGTGGCTGGATGCACATGGGAATACTAGTGCCTATCAAGCCTTAGAAGGCCTGTTTGTTTAAGGACATTCTGCTGGGATGTAGTAGAAGAATGGCCAAATGCAGTTCCATTTTGGGCTATTTCTGTATGTGGTCAGTAGAAGGTATGGTATCATGATCCTGCAGCAAGCACTAATACTGTAATATAACTCCAATAGTGAGATATGAATAAAAGCAAAAGGAAAAAGAAACAACGCAAGGAAATAATTTATTTATACACAATAAGGATAGTCAAAGTATTTCACACATTTCAATGCTCTGACTTTGCAAATCCAGGCAGAGCAGCCATGGCTGGCATGTGGTGTCCACTCTAACATGGAGACCATACAGTGTCATACAACTGAAGGTAGACCCCTCAAGCCTCCAACATCAAGCCATATAGTGAGCACCCCTGACAATAATACTCCATAGTCGGATTGCATGGTTTGCCTACCCACTCCAGTTCAATGTTATTGATCAAGTCTACACATTCAGTTGTTCAACTCATCTTCAGCATTTAGCCTTGTGTAAGCCAAAAGGTGGACATAGTAGTTGAGAGCTGGACCTCACAAATGCCACCTGCACTTTATCTCAATACCAGCTGTATAAAGCCAGCTGAGGCACACATATAATCATGTTGACACCCATATATAAAGTCCTCCAGGCCAACTAGTGTCCAAAGACAAGGATGGAAATGTAGGATCATGTTGCTCACAGAAACAATAGAATAGTCATAACACTCCTAGTTGTGCCATAAGCAGGGATCCTACATTGTCTGTGGTGTAAAGAGATTTATGGAAATCAGGCCACCAGGAAGAGGAAGTTTTTTGAGGCATCAGGACGGCAGTGCCCTCTCTATTTACCAGTCATGCACAAGGCAATGATGTCGAATAAATTATGTTGAAGGTATCCAAAGGGTTAAAACAAGAGAACCAATCAGGTTGGATATCTTCACATAAATAGATAAATGACAATATTAAATAATTTTGAGAACTTTACACAATACTAGGTATTGACACGCTACTTCACAGTAAAGAATTGATTAAGTTAATCAATTCCGCATATTTGTGCAAAAATATATATAATTTATTTAAGTACAATATCCTATATACAGGGCTTAAAATTTTAAGCCCTTTGCTACTAGTCAGACCTGAAAAGTTACTTGCCACTGCAAGCCATAACATACCCACAAGGGCTGAATTTCTACTCACCAGGGCTAAATTTTCACTCACCATTGACTAGTGGAGAGTGGAAATTTTGAGCCGTGCTATATATATAAAAAGTGTAAACAACAATATCAATGAGTGATCAGCAGTAACAATAGATATAGTAACTCAAACCACAATTATCACCATGAGGATTACAGCAATTAAAGGGTTAACCACACATAGGTATATTCAGAGGTATTAGATAATAACTGCACTCAGCAGCATAGAGAAGGATAATTGATCCTTACAATTAATAAAATACAGTTGGCAGCAGCCTATATGAATACCTCTGCCCCAGAAACTGTATAAACAATGCTAATTGAGGTTTAAGGTATGTTGTCAGGTGAATTAACTTTAATATGAAGCCAGGTCATCTGACAATTTTCCTTGTACCATATGCAATAGCAAAATTTTAGAGAAACTAACTTGAATAAAATCCCAGATAGATATCACTATAATTTAATAATGTACTGATTTCAAATATTGTATACCTTCTGAATAAAACATATCAGTTACATTTAATATAGTCAATAATAGATTATACCAAGAATAGACTTAGAATGAAATCTAATAATATAGGTCTAGAGAGTATACCAACTTCATGCAACATATATCATAAACATGACTATAGCAATCCTATGTAAAACCTATAGGGTACTTCAAGGGTTAATCCACTTATTAAGATAGGATGCCATACCCAAGATGGCAGCCTTTCTTGTTTAGTGAGAATTTAAAATAAACTTTCACTTATTAAGATAGGATGCCATACCCAAGATGGCAGCCTCTCTTGTTTAGTGAGAATTTAAAATAAACTTTCACTTTTAGGCCCTAACACATGCACAAAGAAATCTTAGAAAAACAGACAAATAGCAGTTGAAGCGTTAATAAATTAATTCAAAGTGTTCTCTAGATCAAATATTAGCTATATAACCTCTCCAGAAACACCATATATTATTCTAGAAATACCAATAATTATATTAACTAATATATAACAAGGCCCATTGCTAAAACTATTTTACTCTTATCTGGCAAAATATGACAATTTACCAATCAATAAATAAATAAATTCTGCTTAATTCCAGAATTTTTATAGCCAATATGGCTTATTTTAATTGATCCCAAATGGTTGGCCAGTCCAATTAAGACAAATTATAAGAAAATTATGTTTCTTCAGATATAGAAGAAATATATATGTAATTCTGAATTTTGCAGAATTTAAATTAGGAAAGATATATAGTTACCAGTAATAACTGTGGATATCTTAGGATATGTTTATCAGCTACTCCAGAATACTTCAGGAAAACACAGCAGGAATTGAAGAGCCAGAAACTAAGAGGAAAAAAAAACAGCCAAGACCCAAGAGGAAAGACCCATTTTCTCTGTAAACTTGCATATTTATAATATGAAATTCCTCTTATCAAAATCTGCTCTGATTGATTAAAGCTGCTACAGCAGTGTGCTATTGGCCTAGTCTCCATTATTGCTCCTGCAGAGTGCAAGTGTCTGCCTCCGTTACTGCTATGGCAGTGTCCTCCATTACTGCTCCTGCAGAGTGCAAGCGTCTGCCTCCGTTACTGCTACGGCAGTGTGACATTGGTCTAGTCTCCGTTACTGCTCCTACAGAGTGCAAGTGTCTGCCTCCGTTACTGCTACGGCAGTGTGCCATTGGTCTAGTCTCCGTTACTGCTCCTGCAGAGTGCAAGTGCCTGCCACCGTTACTGCTACGGCAGTGTGCCATTGGCCTAGTCTCCGTTACTGCTTCTGCAGAGTGCAAGTGGCTGCCTCCATTACTGCTACGGCAGTGTGTCTTTGGCCTAGTCTCCGTTACTGCTCCTGCAGAGTGCAAGTGTCTGCCTCCGTTACTGCTCCGGCAGTGTGTCTTTGACCTAGTCTCCGTTACTGCTCCTGCAGAGTGCAAGTGTCAGTTTCCGTTACTGCTACTGCAGTGTTCTACATTACTCAATTCTTGATAGTACTCTGGCAGTTCACATTTGTTCTGCTAACCTGTTCCTGGGCGTTACATATCCTGAAGCTCTCTATACGGAAAGAGCTCTGTCACAGAACTCTCAACACATGGGACTGTTTACACTCCTTGGAGACCTTTAACCCATGCAGTGCCTTTGTCCTGGGAATCCAACATATTCTGCCTGACCTGTGTCAGTATAGATGGTTATGGACTTTATGGTTATACTGGACCTGTGTAGGCATATGTATATGTAACCTGTCGTGTGTCTGTAATATTCTGCCTGTATACTACAGGACCTGTGATGGTTCTTATTTTATTGTGATTTCAATAAAACTGTGTTTTATCCTAAACCACCGTGTCTGTGTGTCGAACAAACCGTTACATTTCCATTTGACATCACGCATAATCTTATGGACAAATTCCAAAGCACTAGTAATAACACCATGTAATCTATAGATGGCGCAATTACTCTACATTAAAATTCACACCTAAAATAATACCTGGTCTAGGTTCTATCAAAAATTTGGGATGTGAACCTTGACCCTACGTCACATAAATATGTCACCCTACTAGACTTTCCCATAGGGGAGTATGTCTCTGTTTTACACTTTTGAGATTTTCTCATAAGATACTAACATGCTTGAGACTGTGGTTGTCTGCAATTCTATATCAGTCTTCATTAAAGTCTCCCAAATATTTCCCCCCTCCATGAGGAAGAGAAGCTCATTGTCTCTGTTACATGAGGTAATTTAAACACATTTTAAAACACAGATTTTTAGAGAATTTGGTTTAAAAGAAAAATTAACCATTTCCTCTCCATCATGGCAATGTCTCTGACGTTGCAGGAAATGGTTCTAAAGCCAGAGTTGTAGGCACACATTTGTTTAGAATAGGGACAGTCAATGTAGCAGCCACGAAGGGATGGATCAAAGGGGAGATAAAGAGGTTAGGGAGCTGTTGGTCAATCCATGTACAAGGCATACATTCATTTGGGAGCCAACTGATTTGTGTTTTTTTGCAGGTGGAAGCAGGGCGTTTCAACAAATAGCCTTATACTTGGTCACTCATTCATTTACTGGCTTAGCAAGACAGAGAAAGGAGGACCTAGGTGTACCACAGGAGCCCATGAAGATAGTCTGGCATGGTAGAAGGTGCCTTGGTTGGGGGCAGATGGAGGCATTGTTCCAGGAATCCTGATGAAGGTGGGGGGTCCCGGATATAGTAATTGTGCATGCTGGCAGAGAAGGGATGGTATAGAGGTGATGATGTACACCTAGGGGATGAGGGTCTGTAAGTATTTACAGAAGCTTTTAGGGATGTCCTAGAGGTTAAATGGGGTCACAGCTGGAAAGGGTGGGGGTGACATACAGGGTCCAGGGGTTGGAGTCCTCTGTATGGGTTGCACTTCCAGGGCCTGATAGTACGGCATAGCCAAAACTCTGAAGGTAGGTAGGCAAGCTTGTGAGGTGCACAAAGGTCAGCCTGCACAGAAGGGCAAGTGATTGCCATAAATCACTGTGAGAGGGGAGGCATGGAGGTAGTGTTGTGGAGGATCAACACTGGGTCCATGTTTGCCTCCCTTGGCAAGCCAGCTCTTTTGCAGATTTATTCTGTAGTATATCAATTGACACAATTTCCAATTGATATCCCTTCTTTCTGTTTTTCATTGTTTATCCAATGTGAACATCTATGATTTTATTAATAATTTTTTACTTTCCAAATTAGATGTTAAGTTTTATACTATAAGCCTCTTAAGTACATAATCCATATCAATATTACCCTAAGATTTCATGACAAAACAGGTAGCATGCTAGTTCTGCAGGGTAATATGTTTCACAGTTGTTATTATCTACTTTCCCCTGTAGCACCACAGATTAGTAGTCTGTTATTCTTTTAGGGTATTAATGTTTTGCATAGGCAGTGTGAGGTGAGTGCACCAGTGACCATTAGTTGTATTCTTCTTTCGTATGGTTTGGTAGCAGCCATGGAGAGGGACCAGAGGTGGGGAGGCAGTGATTTCCTGAAAGGACTTGCCCTTTACTTCCCAATGCCACAAGCTGGGCCCTTTAATTTAAACTGGGTTTTTAATCCTTTGAATGCTAGAGAGGTTAAATCAAAGAGGATTTGGGGATTTTTTACTTATCACCCCAAGGGGAAGTTTGCTTGCTTGATATTTTTTATTGATATTTTTACCTCTTTAGCTTGATGAATAAGGCCCTATTGGAGAGATATCTAAAAAAAGATTCTTATTGTGTGTTTTAAGAAATGTAGCTAAAATTTACAATGACAGGTCAAATTTATAAAGAAGTAAAGTCAAGTTTATAAATATGTCTAACTGAGAATATTCTGAAAAAATGCTTACAAAATTTGCAACGGAAAATATTTTTTTGCATGCATAGTTCTCACTACATACTTCCATCAAGAACGGGTTATACTTGACATTAAGATTTAATAACTAAAACGCTCTTTATTTTTGGTGCAATTAGTGAATATCTTTATACTGAGTTAGCATTAAAAGAAATGTCGCTAAACATGATACTTATGCTGCTTTGAGACAGTTTCTTTATAACTCCAGTTTTATTAATCTCCCCTGTCTTCATGTGTTCTGTAGGTAACAGAATGCAGTAGTATCTTTTATTAATATATTTCCTTTAAACAAGCAGATCAGTATTCAACAATAAACTCTATGACATATAAAGCTGAGCCTACTTTCAAATTAGCTTTTTATTCTAATTATTTCTGACAGGTTTTCCTTGAGCTCTGGCTAGACACACACACACACTTAACTTGGAAAACAGGGTTAGACCAATTAACTGAAATGCAGGGAGAAACCTTCCCTTTCATACAAAATTGAAAATTGTTCTGAGGGATTCTGTGTTGGATCAACAGACTGAAGATCTGGCCAACACTGAAATGGTTGGACTTATGTCTGTTTCAACCTCCTGAACAATATAACTACTCAAATGCCAGGGTGCATTAAGTCACATCTAGATGATTAATCAGACACACAAGCTGTCAGAATTGCTGAAATCTAATAATATAATATTCTGTACAAGAAGCAATAAATAGTAGCTGAGACACTGCAGGTCATAACCCCATAAGACCAGAAGGGTGCGCAACTCATTGTGAAGCAATGTCTCTCTGGTCCCAAGGGGGTTAAGTATGTTCCATTCTCGTGATACAATGGGTTTGGACCCATGTACAAAGCTAATTGTACATCACAATGCTCAGCGCAATGAGAACAGAGGAGGGAAATGCGGACAAGCAATGCCTCAATAAGCAAACTTATAGCATGATGGGTACAAGGGAAATGTGCATTTAGAGCATATTTGCCTTATGTCTCAGATAGGCAGGAATTAACATGATAAAGTAAAACTCCTCGGACTTCTTCCTACATGTGCCACCTTCCCTGCACTCACAATGTACCCCCCTAACCCTTTCCTCAGTAGTACGTATGATAATCTGAGCATAAAGTTTCCAATCCCCAGCCCTCTGCATGAAACTCCCACTATATTTCTGGACCCATATACATTTTGAAATGCCTTTTGCTTGCATTACATAGCAATGTGTTACTGGTTCTGAAGGTTGCAGAATGGTTAGTATGGAGGCACAAGGAATAAATGGCCTACCTCTATGAACACATTTGGATGGGTGATGCTATGAGGGAAATTTCAGTGTGGCAAGCATAAGGTCACCAAAAAAACAATATATGTAGCACCTTTCAGGTGAATATTGACACACAATTTAAGATTAATCGACTTGACATTTAATGTGGATACTGAATGCAAGAGCAAATCTAGAGGGTGTTAGTACCAGTTGTTTTTTTCCCCCTATCAGCTCAAAGACATACCAAATTTTAGCACCCCAATTGTTTGCTAATGTTAGGCATATGACTATACTGGAAAGGTTTTAATCTAATTGTTTGTGGAAATGAATTCCCATCATCCTGTACTGCCTATTGGCTGGCAGAGTATGTTGAGAGTCGTAGTACAACAACAGCTTATGTATTGCAGGCTGCATAATATAGATGCAAAGGAAATGGAAATGAGCTCCAGGTAAAGAACTGCAAAACAGGAAAATTTGTAGTCAATATGGCTCCTGGTGCAAAACTGGAAACTGTACCCCTTAGCCTCTACGCCACACATTACCACCTGAACAGACAATGTACTAACACAGAGATTCCCTGTCAGAGACGACACACACACAAGTGGACACACATGCAAAAAACACACATGCAAACACAAAAACAAGGGTGACCACATATAATTTCTGCAATTCAAAGAGACTGCAAAGACAGGAGAGGCAGAGTACTCAGCTCTAGTGCAGCTATACAGACAGGGTCATGTGACATCACATAAAGTCAGCTGGTACAGCACTACAGAGATCCAAACACTAGAGGGAGTCACATCCACAATTTGCCATACAGTGTACACTACACAGAAGGCCATATGTATAGTGAAAATTGGAGTAGTTCATGGGCAGAACTAAATGTACCATAGAAAAACAATAAAAATCTCACAGATGTAAATTGGACTTTTAATCACTTCAGATAACAAAATATCACCAATGCATTTATCTATCATTCAGTGAGTTTAGTGGCACTCTTAAATCAGTAGGAAGGTTTATTTTGTTCACTATAGTTCAGTCAGTTTGCCTTTGTGTATAAGTGTCTACTTAGATATAAATGTATATAACACGTATATGTCTAAGAACACAGCTATATACACATATGTACTAAGTCAAAGGTAATTCTGCGGGCAAACAAACTGCACCATAGTGAGCAAAATAATGCTTCCAATGAATTTAAATGGGTCCTTTAACCTTCCACATGATATGGATTTGTCTAAGGCAATAAACTGAGCAGCTTTATAGCAATCAAAGGGTTAAATCCTTGAATCATTTGCTTGCTGTGAATTTGAGACCTACTCAGTATTCAACTGAGTTACACAAACTATGTCAATGGGAATTTTGATTTGTTCCCAGTCTAGGGTTGCCACCTTTTCATCAAAAAAATACCGGCCATGGCATTCCCTCCTTAGACTTAACATTGGACAGGAGCCAATTTTTTACCGGCCTGCCGATAAAATACTGTCTGGGTGGCAACTCTATCCCAGTCCCCACTGACACAGTTTGTGCAACCATTTGAATACTGGAGATGACTCTATTGCACTGGAAGTAAAGTAAGTCATTCAAGGAGTTACCCTTTGGATAGCAGGGGCTGTCTGGCACTCCCAGGGTTAAAAGCCCCATTTAAATCCACAGAAAAAGTGTGTTCCACACAGATACAGGCTTAAACACAGAGTTTGAAATCAACAGGCCGGCTATGTCTTCCAAGCTTGCAATCTACTGAAGAACTGACCAAAACAGTTACAATAAATATATAGGCTGAATCTCAGAGCTTTTCCTCAGAGTATGTAACCTACCGGATAATAAAGGGGGATAAGGAGGTAGTGGGGGCAGAGAGAGAGGCAAGGAGATAGAGAGAGGGAATGGGATAGAGGAAAGGGGAACCAAAGAGGCAAAGGGAAGAATCAATGGAGACAAGACAATGACAATGGGAAATAGAGAGAGGAAATGGAGGGAGAAAGAGACAAGAAGAAGTAGAGTAGAAAGAGGCAGTTGAGGGGAGAATAAAACAGGAGGAGAATGGAAGACAGTACGTTTTACACCTTGAAAGTCAGAAGGGTTTGCAAAAAAAGGTGCAGTAACATTTACTACATTTGTATAGTTTAAAAAAGCGCCATGCTTCTTAACCCTTTGAGTGTCAGCAGGATATGCAACGCATTGCTTTGCAATGCGTTGTAATGTGTCCAACACATTACAACCTCTCTAATGAAGCTTTTCAATGAGAATAATAAATAACCCAATGATATGCTGTAATAAACCTGTTGAATGCTGTTACTTCACAATAAACACATTGTCCTATGTCAGACTTTCCTACAGAAAAGTTAAGCCATAATACAACCATAATAATTATCTTTAAAGGGATAGTAATACTTTGTTATAACTTTATTTTATTTTGTAGGCATTAAAAAACATGAAGAATGATATAAGTCTTATCTCTCAAACCTTTATGGTTTATGAGATATTCACAAGCAAAGTTCCCCCTCCCGCCCCTTTTACCTACTGTAAACAATCTCTTCTCAGATGTGGAATGCAGTCTATAGACCAGACAGATAACAGAAGGGGACATTCTTATTCCTATGAGAACAATGAAAACCCTGCCCCCCTGGACAAGCTTTTCAGGTTTTTCCCTTATCTTAATTGAAGATTGTCCCTCTCTGCAGTCTACCTGGGCACCTCCCTTCTGCTCTGGTTGAACAGTGTGACATCAGTAAAAGGGGCGGGAAGGGGACACTTTGTCATTGAATTACTCTGGAACTACAACTCTGACAGAACTAAAATAACACTCTCCAAAGTCCAAATACTATTATGATTAATTAGAGCTGCTTTTATTATGAAACATTACTATCCCTTTAATAATCGTAATTTTGTAGCAAACTATTTTAACAAGAAATGAGGCACTATTGAATAAAATAAAATTAGGTACTTTCCTGTTATCCAGAACCATTTTCAAAACAACCATTTTCAAAAAAATTTTCAAACATTTTGAAACAAAATCTTTATTATAATATTTTTCAAACATTTTGAAACAAACATAATATTCTGACAGGAAATAACAACAACAGGAATTTGTTTTGAAAATGGTTCCAGATAACAGGAAAGTACCCCAAACTATTTATTCAATTCTTATGTCTGCATAACATGTTCACTAATAGTTTAAAAGTTAAGGTTATGCACTTGGATAGCAAAAGCATCTAAACTAAATGGGAAGCTACTTAGGGACCCCATGATAAAGAATGATTTGGGAGTGCTTGTAGACAACAGACTTTATCAATCAAATGCTGCAAGACCCGATAAGGCACTATTATGTGTATAAGGAGTATAGATGCACTGGTAAAAATGGGCATAGATGCACAGGGAGGGAATTTAATTCTACCTCTCTAGAAATCCTTGGTTAGACCACATCTAGAATAGCAGTACAGTTTGTTGTTTAAAAAGATAATATTGAACTTGAAAAAATCCACAAAAATGCAGAAAAACTTTAAAGGGAGTGGACAATTTTAATTATAAAGAAAGACTAGCAAACTTTGGTTTGTTCACATTAGAAATTAGGTGTCTAAGGGGGAAGTTTATTACTAATTACAAATATATTCATGACCAGTACAAAGAACTCTATGGGGAAATCTGCTGAGCAACAAAACAAGGGGATACATATTAAATGACATTTATCATGTTTTGCTATGGGAGCAGGCTTAATAAATATTCTGGGGTAAAATGTGAAGCCCCAAATTGGCTCCTGTCACACACTTCCCTTGCTGGCATTGGGCTAGAACACAACCCAGAAATGTACAGTTCTCATCTACAAAATGAACAGCTGGCATGCTGTAAGCTGTCTGAATACTCTCTCTGAGCTACAAAGCACAAAGAATAGCAAACAGCTAGAATAATATGGAAATAGAAGATAAAGGGACAACCCGTGCAAAATCAAGCCTAGAACCGAAAACGCAGTACCGACAAGGATAAGGCAGAGACAAACCGGAGACTAGCAGAGGTCAAGGGCAGGCGGCAGGCAGCAAAAACCGTTAAAACCGGAGCAAAGGTCAAAGGGCAGGCGGCAGACAGAGCAAAAACCGGTGACAAGCTGAAAGTCAGGGGCAGGCTGATAGCAGGGGCAAAATCCAGTATCCAGGCCAAAGGTCAAAACTGGGACAACAAGAAAATAGGGACAAACCTAGGTACACTGCTGAAGTGGACCGAGCTAGGGGACCCGACGAGTGAGCGAGGAAGCGAGCGTGTGCGCTTCCTTTATAGTCCCTTGAACGTCTGACGTCACGACGGCTGACGTCGCGAAACCCGAAAGTAACCGGGATCTGCTTCTGCGCATGCACGAGCCGACCGCCGAGACCGGAGCAAGGTAGGCAGAACGGAGCAGCGCCATGACACATGCACAGCTTCAGTAGACCCTGGTGTAGTTTTCTTCATTAGAACTTCTGAGTAATACTCACTTCTCTGGCATTCCAAATGCTTGGAGTCCTTCATTAAAAACAATGGCAAAAAAAAAACAATACAAATATTTGGATCATTAAGGGTATTGTCAAAACTGCATCAATGGGTTATAATGCTGGATACCTGGGTAGGAAAGCTAGCAAAAGTTGGCAAAAGAAGAACGATGAAGGTGTTCATAGTGCTCCTTAAATGTTTAATGAAAGTCAGTAGTAACAAACTTGTACATATTTATATCTGGTTTTTGCCCACATAACAGAAAATGTATGGAAAAGGCTTGTCTTCAAGATAGTTCCAAAACCATCTCCACTCAGGGAATTCAGCCCATAAGGAAACCCTCAATCGTCTGCTCCACAGGCAAAACTGGGATCCTGATTTCCAAATATTGTTGAAGGTAAAAGAACAATGAGACCAAATAAAATTACAAATGGGAGGGGATAAATGTGATAAAGTCAAAGCCCTCTCTCAGTGCATTTCATGAGCTAAACTGATAATTTCCTTAGGAGTACAGGTTTATGTACCACAATCAAAACAAAAAAGAGTGAGGGGAGTTCAGATTCCACAAAATTACCTGCCACAATTCAGAATAGCTGATAAATAATGACATCACATGATGTCTCTTACACATCCACTAAAGGCCTCAAATAGCTACTGATCCAGGGATACACATCCACCCCATGCTTAACCCCATGCTTAGCTGGCAATGTGTTTTTTTTCTTCAAATGCTTCTTTTTTTTCTCCAAACATACCTTTGGTGATTGTGGCCAAAGAGTTTAAAGGGATAGTAATACTTAAGTATTACTAATCCCTATAGTAAAGTACTACTAAAAAAAAGTATTGCCCCCAGTGTCATCTCTCAAAACGTTTTTTTAGTAGTACTTTGCTATAGGGATTAGTAATACTTAAGTATTACTATCCCTTTAATTTTAACTTTATCAGACCACAGCACTTGGTTCCAAAATCTCTCTGGCTTATCTATGTGTTTTGTTGCATACATCAGATCTTGACTTTTGTTTTGTTCTGATGACTCTTCCAAGCAGATCATGCTTGTGCAAGCAGCGCAGCACAATGGACTGGTGCACCACTACTTTACTCCCAGCTAAACCTTTTGCATGTCCTTTGCAGTGATATTGGAGTTTTGCTTTGCATTCCTGACCAGAAAATGAGCAGTGCATATCCCTATGGCACTCAGATGATCAAGGGAGTGATGCTGTTTGTGGTGCTGAGAGGCTCCTCTCCACTCACCTACTGAGCAATTGGGGAAGCAGAGAGGATGTTCACAAACTTCAGGGTTGTCTACTGCTGGCGATATGTAAGGGAGAGCATCCCTTTCACATCTCCAGCAGTTTGACAACTCTGTATGCTAATGGGAATCTTCTCTTCCCCCCCCCCTTGCATCCCTACTTCTTAGCACTCGTGTGGCCTGTTTCATTTTCCAGTACTGCAGCATTCTATACATGTGGCAGGAGCATCTGAAGACACCTAGGTATGGGGTGACTTTTTACATGTATTATTTATATTAACACCTGTCTTGATATATATATATGAATGTTGGTTTCCTTGAAATATAGTTGTTTGAAATATGGTGTTTTGCAAGCAAGATTTTGGATAAGCTATGTTCCATTCATCTTACGTTATGCATTGATCACAAGGAAATGGATTTCTCATGCTAAGATTATAAAGCCTTATTACAGATGCAAAACAGGATGATTATCAGTAATTATGAAAAGTGTACTTAGTCCTTTTTTAATACATAAAAATAGTTTAAATGCTCTGACTAATTATAAAGAATAGTATATAATAGTTGTCACTTGAGCTGCAATAAAAGTAATTGCTCATGCTGGAATGTTGACTATAGTTTTTATTATCAACATAATAATTCTTAATTGAGCAAAATTTTATATTTGTGTTTGTTTATATGCTTGATTATGTATTGCCTTTGTTTAAATGTTCTAAAATGTCAATAAATTAATAAATACATGTAATCAAAATTTATGTGTACTGCCTGATATATAATTGCTTCTTGCAGGCAAAGTAAAATGGCTTCATTGTTTCATTTTGAAAGGGGAAGTATACCCCTATACAAATCTGGCTCATAATGATCTTAATATAGCTATTACCTGTAATATTTGTCTTATATTGTTATTCAATGTGTGCTATGGTGAAATTTAAATTTTAAAAAATGAGCCAGTGCCTTACTCCCGGACAGACTGCGGTTACATCTCTGCACCGCATCCTGTCAATCTTCGTCTTTTCCCAACCTCCTCCAATGATGGAAGATTTTTCCATGTAAGCTGACGCACTCTCATTGGCTAATTTATGCCTGGATTACATTCTAGATACATCTGGCACTTTATGCAGCTTTTCTCAATTTAAGAGATTTTTCCAAAACCAGCACCAAGCTATTTCATAGCTGTGCATGTCAGAAGTTGGACTCCTGAAGACTTACTTTCCAGCTGAAACACTGCTATCGGAATATCTAGATAAGCGTAGAAAGTGCAGAAAAATGGTCCTGAACTGCCCAAAGATCAAGTCACAAAATGGAGTGAATATGCAAATTTGGCAGTTGTAATGAGAACACACACTCACACATACCCACTGACTAGAATACAAGGGGCAAGCATATACTGTACTGTGGTGGACTCTCGTGCTTCACCTTATGCTGTGCTGTGCGTCATCCTTTCTTGCAGTTTGCAAGTTTCTGATTCTGAAGCTAAAAGGACTCCCCTGTACTTTACTGTAAAAGTACTGTAGTACTTCAGAGAAATAGTTGCTGAAATTTGGACACAATCTAGTATAGAGGCAAATAGGCAAAAAAAAGGGGAGCTGGAGTTTTTTTGTTTTTTTTTTTATTTAAAAGAACATTAGTCCTAATAATGATCTGGTGTAATACACATTTAAATACCTAGTTATCCATGCTAGCACCTGTAAAAAAATCTCTATTTGATTTATGAGACCTAAAGTCTTCTCTTGCATATGCCCATTTCTGCTTTTTCCAGGGCCCCAGAGATCGATAACGTGTCTAAAAAGTGATTGTTCTGCATTGTTTTTAACTGGATTTAGTAACATAGTAAGAAAATGTGCCCATCTAGTTAAGCCTATGCTCTCACCCCTGTTGATACACGGGAAGGCAAAAAAAAAATTAAACTAATTCCAGATTAGCCCCAAGTGGGTAAAAAAAATCGTTACTGACTTAAAAAGGAAGTTGGTTATTTCCCTGAATAAACATCTTATTTGCTTTGAAACCAATGGTCATCATTCTCAAAGTTGTTCTGAACTAGAAAGGAATCCATTACATTTTTTAAAGCAGCTACAATATCTGCAAACACAACATCCCAAAGACTTCCATAACTTTACTGCCTTTACTGTAAAAAAAAAAAAAACCTTTGTTTTAGTAGATAACCTTATATTTTATATTTTTTTGGTATATTTTTGAATAAATAGTGACTTAGAAAGTTATTTATATTGACATTGAATATATCTGTAAATGGTAGTCATATCACCCTCAGGTATCTCTTCTCTAATGTAAACAAACCCAATTTGCATAGTCTCTTTCTTTTTAACTCAGATTCTCCAATCCCTTTATCAGGTTGTTGCATTTTTTGCACTTTTTTCCAGTTCATTAATGAATTTTTCAGAACAGGAGCCCAAACTTGTACTCCATATTCCAGATGAGAGACCTTACCAAGGATTTATATAGAGGTAGAGTTATATTCCCTTCCCATGTATCTATAATCTATATTAACTCTCATCTACCACTCTTCCACCCACTCAGTTTATCTAAATCTTTCTGCAGGAAAAAACATCCTACTTGTTATGTATTTCATGTATTTCCTTACATAGCTTAGTATCATCAGCAAATATTGAGACACTACTTTGATTATCTACTTCAAGTTAATTAATAAAGAAATTAAAAATCATTCAGTCCAGGACTGTATCTTGTGGCATTCCACTTACAACTCTAGACCAACTTGAAAGGTTTCATTTACCTTATCTATCAGCCATTTATAATTTAACCAGTTCACTATTCAAAGGCAGATATCGCTTCCCACATGAAACCCTTTTACTTTAGGAAGTAACCTGTTGTGAGGCACAGTATCAAAGGTTTGCAAAATCCAAAGATACTACATCAACAGCAATACCCTTGTTCAAATTCCGACTTACCGTTTTGTAAAATGCAAGTAAATTAGTTTGACATTAAGTTATTGTCATAAAACCACACTGGCTCCTACCAATAATGTTGATGGTCATCACATAGTCTTGAATATTATCAGTTAGTAACCCTTGTAATATATTACCTATGACAGAAACCAACACTATAGGTCTATAATTTCCTGGTTTAGATCTTGTTGTCCCCTTTTTGAATAATAATACTAATTCTGCTTTCCTCCATTCACAGGGCACTCTGCCTGATGACAGCAAATCAATAAATAGTAAGTATAAGGGTCTTGGTATTACATAGTAACATAGTATATTAGGTTGAAAGAAAACACAAGTCCATCAAATTCAACCTTTGCCTCATAACTCAGAAAAATGAGAATTATATCAGCCTTGCTGCCACCAAATTGAGCATTAGTCTATTTATCTGAACTTCCTATTTTACACTGTATAACCCTGTATGTTCTCTATTCAAAGAAATGCATCTAATCTTCTCTTAGAAGTATCAATTCTAGCTGCCATTACTACATCCTTGGACAAAGAATTTCACAGGTTATCAGCCCTTACTGTAAAGAAACCCTTCCTCTGCTGACTTTGAATCCTCACTTCCTCTAATCTTAAGGGATGACTCCTATTAATTTAATTAATCAGGCCTTGGAATGAAAAGCTCACCAGAGAGATCCTTTTATTGACCATGCATATTCGAGGTGAGGTTTGTGCAGTGGCAATATGATGTTATATGAATAATGTATTAATTCACCCGCAAATATTGAAATTTTGCTTCTTATACCTATTTCCTGCCTTCTATACCTATTTGAAGGTAATTTATAAACATGTTAAAAAGTAGTGGACCAAGCACTGAACCCTGTGATTACTGAAAGTTCCTTAAGTACCCTTGGGTGTATGTTATCAGGTGAGGTACTTTATGCACCATACCCTTTTTCAGTCTGTTTTGGACTCAGTATTCATAAACCATGTACATGATGGAGGAAATTATATGATTCTCTGTTTGCCCATAGCCTGTCATTATAGCTTCTTTTGTATATATAAAAGAAAATAAGTATTTAAGTTGTCAGCCATAGCCTTATTCTCTCTACTTAATTCACCAGTCTCAGTTTTAAGGGGACTGAGATAACGTAACAACCATTCGGGATATTTAAAGGGGAACTTTCACCCCATAATAACTAAACCGTACGGTGCACAAGGGACTGACAAGGGACTGACAGCGCAGGCGCACGGACGTCACTGTGAAGAGACGTCCGTGCTTCCTGATCCTTTCAAACGCCGAAATCTTGAGAACGGGGTAAGATTTCTGGCGACTAGCGCTACTAAGCAGCTAGTCGCCAGGTCAGCAGTAAGGGGAGGTTTAGTTATTATGGGGTGAAAGTTCCCCTTTAAACAATGGGTGCTAATATCAATATATTAACATTATTATCACAATACAATGTATGTATTTATTTGTGTGTTTGTATATATTTATTTATATAGCATCAACAAGTGTACTTAGTGCTTTCCAGTTTACATTTAGTATAGAAGGTAGCTGCTCTGATTGGTTGCCTGCATCTTCTTTTAAAACATAACTGAGATCCTGCAGATCACATTGAATTATTGCTGTCATCTGTTACACAGACTGCTATGCTGTGCCTGCACAGTAGTATGTTTAACTACACCATAGTTACGCACAGTGTTGTGCATGCAGTAGAATAGATTCAGGGTATTAGAAACTGCCTGGTTCCCTTCTTACTTCTGGTACTGAATTAAGATATTCAAGATTGAATTTAAGGTGAATTTGGTGACTAGTTGTCATAGAGTTCACACTTGAAGAGACAGCTGCATGGTCCTATGGTCCCAAATTGAGATTGCAGGCTGTTGTTTTCTGAAATGCTAAATTGCCACTCACTACACCAGAGAGGTAATGGAAGAATAGAAAATTAAATACATGGCTAAAGACTTGGTTTAAGCAGTGGGGTTGTAGCTTCTAGAGCAATGAGCTATGTTGTCCTAGGGACACATTTTATAGTAGAGATTGAGTGCATCTTAGTGGAAAGGGGGTTACTGTGCTAGGGGTTAGGTGATTAGAGGGTTGGAGGAGAGTTTAAACTAGAAAAGGGGGGAGAGCTATACAACACAGGATGGGGTAGACTGTGCAAATGAGGAAATGGGATTAAAGAAGGGGTATAGGGTAGAGAGAGAGGGATGGCTATGTTACAGCCAAAGAAAAGCAAATAAATATTTAATAGAAAGCAATTTTTCTGAATGGCAAAAACATAAAATGTTGGTAGTCTGGCTTGTAAATTGGGGGAACTGTAACTGATTTCAGTGCATGCGCAGTATGATCTAATTGGCATGACTGAAATCTGGATAGATGATATACGTGACTGGGCAGTCAGTCTAGAGGGTGGTGGGTATCCCTATATCTAAAGCATGCCTTAACCCTTTGAATGAAGGGTACACAGTGCATTGAAATGCATTCCTCACAACCCACCCATCTGCCACTCAAAGGGCTAAAGAAAATTTTAATGAAGGCTCTAGGAATCGTGTAGAGGCCCTTTGGGTTGAAATACACACTGGGGGCATACATAGTAAGATATGTGAATGAGAAATTGGTGCAAGCTACCTAATATTGGATTTTGATGAATACCAAATGTTATTGCAAATGGAAAAGAGAAATTTATGCTACCCTGAAACTGACCGGAGAAATATGACTTCCAACACCACAAAGATAAATCATTTTATAAGTATGGTTAATAACAATTTCATGTCTCAAATAATAGAGGACCCAACTAGAAAAGAGGCCTTGCTGGACAATGTGGTCTCAAACAATTCTGACATGGTAAGGGGACATTTAGGCAGCAGTGAACACTCTATGGTATCATTTGAAGTTTGTAATGAGAAACCCATTAACAAGGGTGTAAAAAAAACATTCATCTTTTAAAAGGCTAATTTTACAATGCTAAAATAAGCATTAAAGGATATTAAATGGGATGTAATCTTCAAAGAAATAAAATGCGCAAGAAGGATGGAATTTGTTTAAAATGCTCTTAGAAAAATCTATGCATCAATATGTACCACTGGGAAATAAATACAAGAGGAGCAAATTAAAACCAATTTGGCTTGCAGAGGTTTGCAGGGAAATGAGAATTAAGAAGCAGGCTTTTAATCTGTTTAAGCCAGAAGGGTCAGATGCGTCATTTATAAAATAATATATAAAGAATGTAATAGAATTTGCAAACAAGCAATTAGGATAGCTGAAATTGAAAATGAGAAAATAATTGCAAGAGCAAGAAAAATCTTAATTCTACAAGTATATAAATGGCAAAAAGATTAAGGCTGATATTGGTCATCTTAAAACTAAAACAGGGAATTAATTAGTGAGTATAAAGCTATGGCTGACACCTTAAAGGGATAGTAATACTTCATTATTAGTATCCCCCATGTTGTAGCCCTTAAAATTATGAACTCAACGATACCAGCGGTATCTCTCAAACCTTTATGGTTTGAGAGATATCCGCGTTCAAAGTTCCCTCTTTTTGGCTTTTCACCTGACGTCAGCGTTCTAGCTGAGAGCCAGGGAATCCTCTCAGTAAGCAAGCGGCGGCTATGCAGGAGTCCTGAAATTGCGTTATAGAAACAGAAATCTTTCACTAAAATGGTCTTCTACAAGTGCTTGGTTTGCAAGCACACGTGGAAGGCCATTTTAGTGAAGGATTTCTGTTTCTATAACAAGATCTCAGCACTACTGCAGAGCCGCTGCTGGTCCTGCGACTGGATTCCCCTTCTCTCAGCTAGAATGCTGACGTCACGGGTAAAGAGGGAATTTTAAAAGCGGATATCTCTCAAATCATAAAGGTTTGAGAGATGCCACTGGTATTGTTGAATTCAGAATTTTAAGGGCTACAACATGGGGGATAGTAATAATGAAGTATTACTATCCCTTTAAACACACTCTTTTTTTGGTATATACAAAGGAAGCAACAATGGCATGCTGTGGGCAAACACAGAGAATCACAGATTTGCCTCCATCATGTATGTGGCTTAAAGTGCATGTGTCACCTATTTATAACACAGCCTAAATAGTTAGGCTACATATCGAATACTTCTAAAACGTTATTAATTTTTTTTTAAGTTTTATTTGTTGTAAATTGAACTTAGAAAGTCTGTCCCCCAGCTACTTCCGCATAGACTGCGATTTCCTGCTCTGTAACCACAGTCCTTCACTCTGCCTCTGCTCTCCTCCGTCCTCTGATGACGGTGGCTTCTGTGTTTAAGCTTGAGTGGTCTCATTGGCAGAGATCGATATCTAGATAACGAGACCACTCCAGACAGAAACCTCCGTCACTGGAGGAGGGAGGAAAGCAGAGGAAGAACGACGGACTGCGGTTACAGAACAGGTAACTGCAGTCTATGCGGAAGTAGCTGGGGGACAGACTTTCTAAGTTAAATTTACAACAAATAAAACTTAAAAAAAAATAATAACGTTTTAGAAGTATTTGATATGTAGCCTAACTATTTAGGCTATGTTATAAATAGGTGACACATCCACTTTAATAAGGACAAAGTCCAAAAGAGGCTTCAAAAGGGTATGGTGAATAAAGCACCCGGACCTGATGGCTTACACTTTAGGATACTTAAGGAACTTAGTTCCTTAGTCAGTTATAGCAAGACACTTATTATTTATTGATTCCCTTTCATCAGGCATAGTGACTGAAGGAAAGAAGATACCGTACCATTATTCAAAAAAGGGGACGACAATATCTAAATCAGGAAACCATAGATCTGTGTGCTTAACTTCAGTAGTAGATAAGCTACCAGCAGGGTTACTAAGTGATAGAATTCAGGACTATACGATGGCCAACAACATTATTAGTAGGAGCCAGCATGGTTTTAGGAAGAATATATCATGTCAAGCTAATTTACTTATATTTTACAAAAGGGTAGGTAGTAATTTGGACAAGGGAATTGCTGTTGATGTAGTATATTTGGATTTTTCAAAAGCCTTTGATACTGTGCCTCACAGCAGGTTACTGAAAAAATGTTAATTCTTTCATTTGGAAGGAGATATTTGTGTATGGATAGAAAACAGATAAATGATAGAAGACAGAGTTTTTTAAATGGAACCATTCCAAGTTTAAAGTTGTAAGTGGTGTGCCCTGGGCCCTTTGCTTTTTAATTTGTTTATTAATGATCTAGAAGTGGGTATTGAAAGAAATGCCCCAGTCTTGCTAATGACACAAAGTTATGTAAGGAAATACATACAGAGCAGGATGTTTTTCTCTGCAGAAAGATTTGGTATATTGTGTGAATGGGTGGAAAAGTGGCAGATGAGGTTTAATGTAGATAAATGTAAGGTTATGCCTTTGGGCTTCAGAAACAAGTACACTACATATACATTAAATGGGAAACTATTGGTGAATCCTCTGTAGAGAAAGATTTAGGAGCTGAGATACAACAGAATTCACAGTGATGTGCAGTGTCACTCAGCTGCTTTGAGAGCCAGTGGGGTACTATATTGTATAAAAAGGGGTATGGATGTGGGGGATGGGACTATAATTTTAGTTCTATATGAATCATTGGTAAGTCCTCTCCTGGAATATGAAGTACAGTTTTGGGCACAAGTTCTTAAAAGAGACAATATTGAACTTGGAAAAAGTGCAGAGACTTGCAACAAAACTAGTAGCAGGATTGGAGGATCTGAGTTTTGAAAACTGGGTTTGTTTACATTAGAGAAGAGACATCTAAGGGGTGAGTTAATTACCATTTTCAAATATATTCTAGGTCAAAATAAAGATCTTTCACAGGAACTATTCATTCAAACTGTTGAGCAGAAAACAAGTGTACATCCATTAGGACTAGATGAAAGGAGGTTTTGATTAAAACAAATGCAGAGATTTTGTTACAGTAAAGGCAGTAAAGTTATGGAATTATTTGCCTTGGTATGTTGTGTTTGCAGGTACATTAACTGCTTTCAAAAAAGTAATGGATTCCTTTCAGAATGATATTGATAAATATGACAGATGGTTTCAAAGCAGAGAGGATGTTGATCCAGGGAAATATCCGTCTGCCATTTGGAGTCAGGAAGGGGTTTTTTTTTTACCCATTTGGGGCTTAATTGGAAATGGCTTCAATGTTTTTTCCTTTTCTGTCCTCTGGATCAACTGGAATGAAATGGCAAGGGCTGAACTTGATGAACACGTCTTATTTTCAGCCTCATCAACTATGTTACTATGTTACTCAAAGAAAAAGAATAGAAATATATAAATAGTAAACAAAAACATTAAATTAAAACAAATTACTGTCTATTTATAAAATGCAATGTGCACCTTATGCTTTTAATTCCATAATTGCCAAACTACATAAAAAGTCTACACATATATGTTTTAAAAAAATGGGAGAACTAACAGAATTTATTTAGGGACACTATTGCAAACAATCATGGGAAGAATCATTAAAAACAGGGTGTTCCTGACTATTCTTTTTCAAGAACTCTCCTGGGAAAGAGAGAGAGATGGAGGGGGTAGAGGTAGAAAGCATAGAAGGGGAGCGATGGAAATCGAGAATGGAAGAGACGAGCAGGGGAGGGGGTGCAATAGAAGAAGAGAGGAGAGATGTCAGGCAATCCTGCTTGTCTAGTAACCTTCCAAAGAACCGCCCCTGCCTTGTTATATTAGGAATCTGGACAGGAACTTGTTTGATTGACATCTAAGATAAGAGCCCCTGCTTTTTCCAGAGATTATGGGATTGATTAATCAATGTTTCATTCACTTGAGGGATGAAAACACAGTTCAATAAAACTACATTGCGTGCAGTTTAAGAAGTCATCAAAGTGCTATTCATTCAACCCTATCTACCTGCACAAGGCTAGAGCTGCAGTATACAGGAGTGTCTATTGTATTATATATTTATTTATTTATTTATTTATTTTATTTTTTTTTTTAAATCCAAGAATAGTTACGTTATGGTCATTGTGGTAAAACTTGATGCTGATTGTCAAGTAAGTGAAAGCAAAAAACACAATATTACTGTTATACAATATGGGAACATTTGAAGTTACTTAATGGATTTAGGCCATGGTATTATTTTTAGGGCCAATCCAAACCCGTGAATTGAAGTAGAGCTCTTTCTAAAGCAAATTATCTTATGTATTACATATTCCTGTGCCAGCAAATTTTATGTTCCTGATTCTAAATGGATTGAAGCAATTCCAAATCTGACCTCTTTCATCATAAGCTTCAACTTGTATTAATACTTTAAATTTAGTTGGCTTCAGGGCTTATTAAAAAAAAAAAAAAGATGTCTGAAAATCCAGTTTTGCTTGAGAGTTATGCAGAATAAAGCTTACCTTCAGGCTAGTTATATAACACACGTATATCCCAGGGAGTCTTGTTTTGAAATGAATGATTGAGGAAAATACATAACTAACGATAATGAGAATGCATAGTGAATAAATAATTATTTACATATTAAGGTTGATGTACTAAGATGAACTGGAGGAATTATGAGACAACCCAACTTTACCAGAAGGGAAAAAGAAAAATTAACAAACTGTTTTAAATGGAACTTTTAAGTACTTGGATTCTAAACAAGTCACAAACACATTTAAATCAAGGAGGATTTTAGAAATATTTATATGGCCGCTATGGTGTAGTTGGATTACTACTTAAGCTAAATGATCTGCCAGATACTGAAGGAATGTGGATAAATCTCCAGACCTCCTACTTAAAGGATAGTAATACTTAAGTATTACTAATCCCTATATTAAAGTCCTATTAAAAATAAATGTATTGCCCCCAGTGTCATCTCTCAAACCTTTATGGTTTGAGAGATGATCGCTCCTAAATTTGCCCTCTCCCTCCCCCTTCCCTGTAGTCAGCGTTGTAGCTGACTGCAGGGAAGCCAGACGTACGACTTTCAGGCATCTCTCCAGCACAGCCTGATCGCATTAATAAAAAAGAAAACTTTCACTGAAATGGTCTTCTATGTGTGCTTGGTTTGCAAGCACACGTAGAAGACCGTTTTAGTGAAAGATTGTTTTTTATTAACACGATCACGGCTCTGCTGCAGAGCCGCCTGATGATCTATGACCGGATTTCCCTTCAGTCAGCTACAACGCTGACTTCGGGGAAGGGGGAGGGAGAGGGCAACTTTAAGAGCGATCATCTCTCAAACCATAAAGGTTTGAGAGATGACATTGGGGGCAATACATTTATGTTTAATAGGACTTTACTATAGGGATTAGTAATACTTAAGTATTACTATCCCTTAAAAGCCTTGTTGGCAGTTTGTGGTGTATAGTGGCATAATCTCCCTACTAGTAATGGTGCAGTTGGGTGCTTGGTGCATTAACACTGCATTAGAGTAGCATAAGTTTCAGGAGTTATGGAACATATACCTTTTTTTATTGTTATTTTGGTGGCAAAGTACTATTAGGGTAAAGTCGTTTTTATTTTTGGAAGAAGAATGCTAGTACTGAGCACACTTATGTACCCTCAAAAACAATCCCAGCACTAGATATATTAATAATAGTGGGGTATATTTGTAAAGCAAAGGTGGAACAATTCCAAGTATATTTAGGAGTGTAGATGTGCAAATGGAGCTCCCATAATTTTTTTAACAATAAAAAAGTACACACGTGCCCCCCAAAAATGTATTGTTGATCTGCCTTTCAAGTCCACATCCCACCTCCACAATGGAATGCTCCTCCAGCATTTGTTTTATTTTTACTATGATTTGTAAATGCTTTACGTACTGTACATAATTACCAAGTGGAAGATGTAAACAGAAAAGACAAGAGTTCATCAATTACAAGTTACAACTTGTGCCAGATTGACCTTCTTGATCCAGATAACAAAACATAAGATTAAAAGTTGCTGTCTATGCACACAAACATCAGTGAGCACAAGTAGTGACTAAACCAGGCAGGAGGCGAACATGCATTGCAAAGGAGAAATCTAGGTACTGATCTGAGTCCTGGGCCTGAACCAGCAAATATTGGCAATAGTTATATGTGACAAAGGAACAATGGTATTAAACTAGTACAGGGCTGGAGAAAAAGCAGAATGTTAATATGCTCTTACTCACTGACAGTTATGGTTCAGGAATCAGGACTGCTGTGGAGCCTAAGGTTGGCAGATATAGCAAACTTCAAAAGCTGCTGCAGAAGAGATGTTTGAAAGCATAGATGTGGACTGAAGCTGGGGTACACAGTAATAAAATAAAAAGCAGGGGTCATGGGCAGGCGACAGACAAAGGCAATCGTTGTAAAACCTAGCTTAAGTTATGGGTGGGCAGCAGATAGACACAGTGGTTGTGGCCATGCGGCAGACAGAAGTGGTGGTTAATCAAAGCAAGGGTCATACATAGGAATTAGGAACCAAGGCTCTGGAATTCTAGGTAGTGTACACAATCTGTATGCACATTGCATTTCTTGTCAGGCTACTAAATATAGACCTTAGATGTTTGTCCAGAAAGGCAGTCAAGTGTACAGGTCATTTCAAAGCAGGACTGAGTAAGGCAGGCGTCTCCAGGGAGGCAAACGGAACTGTAGGTAATAGAAAAAAAAGCAGATTTTCTCAGCAGTGGCGGTACAACAATATAAGCAGACTAAGAGGATGCTTAGGGACCCCAGTCAGAGGGCTCAGCAGCACTTACAGTAACACCACCACTTCTATACAAAATCAGATAGCAATGTCTTTTTAGAAATACCTACGTGGGACTTGGGGGGTGTCATGTGAATTTTTTGCTTAAGGCCCCCCTGTTTTTCAGTTAGAGATTCTGGAAATCAATAAGTGAGATGCCCTATGGCAGATAACGTCAAGATTTTAATAGAGGCAATTGCCTCCTAAAATCTACATATGACGTAGCTAGGGATCACCGCTAGGGAGCATAGTTCGGTTGCATTGCCAGTCACACTAAACCCTTGCTGCGGCTGAGGTTGGATTAAAGGTGCTGGCCGAGAAGTCAGATGTCCGATCCTGGTTGAGCCGGGACCCAGACCAAGATGGGTTTTAATGTGCACTGATAAAGATCCGGGTATATGAGAAAGGCTAGAATCAGAGATGCAGATGTGTGCCCAGGGAGCCAATGATGCTTGAAGATGGGAAACACAAAATAATGGATGCAGGGTAAGAATGCTAAATAGCGAGGAATAGGCTATGACTGCTAAAAGAGACACACAGCAGGCTGAGAGCTTGATCCAACTGACTCCGTCAAATAAAAAATTTGAAGCAATTGCAAAGAAGTTGAATTTGTGATTCAGTTCCATGTGTTGGGTAGTAACACGCATTATTAGAATCAACTTTATCAGCAAAAATATGTGCCTACAAAAACATGGTGTTTTGAATCCTCTAACGTGTGTTCAAAACCACCAACATGGAAGTGAAGTGTAAAAAAAAAAAAAAGCTAATTAAAAAAGCTAAGTGACCCATGGATGTATTGATATGTGGCACTAAGCCCCATATTAATACATCCAAAGTACTTAAAAAAGCGTGCAATGTAAAAATAAGTAACCTTTTTAGTGCCAGAGGGGTAGCCGACTCATACCCCTCTGGCACTGTTAGGAGTTTCAAAATATGTTTAAAGTATAAAAAAGTAACCCTCACAATGCCAGAGGGGTATGCAATGCATTGGTAAACAATATGTTGTGTACCCCTCTGCCACACAAAGGGTTCGAACAAATGTGTGTTAATTATAAAAAAGGATTTACCCCATGCAACCCATTGCACAGCAATGCATACCTCATTGGAGCTCAAAGGGATAATCAGTCACAAATATAACACCAAAAAATAAAATCGATACTTACCTGTAATCCAAGTTTGAGGTCCTGGAGTCCTGCTAACAACTGTTATGTCTGCCTCCGTAGACATAACATCTAGGACTGATTTGAGATATTATCTCTTGAACACAGGCACAAGAATAAAATTCTTAGGAGGCCATTAGAATTTTTTGTTCATAATAAGTTGTGTGTGTGAGGATATTAGTAAGCATTAACTCTTCTTTAACCCTTTGAGTGCTGGAGAGGTATCCAGTGCAATACAATGCAATGCGCTAGATACCTCTATGGCACACAAAGGGTTAAGGATTGCTAAAGAATATTAAAATACTCTGTTTGCTTTTTACCTGAGACAAACCTGAAATACAATGTGCAGCCTCTTCTAATATACTTGTAAAATACAATTCTTTTCTCATACGATTATCTTAAGGATATGGTTTTATTGAATAAATGTGTTCCTTCATTATGAGTGAACAGAGATTATATTAGAAAATATCTGGTACATGTCTCCTAATCTCTGAGAAGTAATTTGACAATTTCAGGTGATCCAAGCAGTTTTCAGTATCCATTTATTCATGAATTGCTTATCTGGAGTATCATGATTTTTTATTCTTTTCAGTGTGATTTAGCAGATTTATCATACATTAGTATTCAAATAAATATTTATAATTGTGCTTGTTATGAATATGATGGTGACAAAGATGCATGTGTTAAAATAAACCAGTCTTCAGCCTTTTGTAATCACATCCTATATTATAATTCGCTAACGATGTTTGTCAGAAGCCATCATGCACAGTAGAGACGGCTGCTCGCACTTCAGTAATGCTCAGTACTGACTGCCTGCACAGTGGCTGATACAGAGCGGGTGCTCCGAATTCACACCGGTGTCCTCTCTGCGCACCTTCCTGTGCACAGAGAAGACTCCGGTCTGAATTCAGAGCTCCCCGATCCATATCAGCCCCGGCATGGGCAGTCAGTACTGAGCATGACTGCAGTGCTGCCAGTGTTGGCCCGTGTACTCGGGCTTTAAATCTAGTCTTTCAATATAAGCTCTTAAACTAATAAGTTGTTATAATGCTAAGCAATGTGTTGAAGACATCACTAACAAACAATGCCTATACTGAATTAGGTCACTTTTACTTGGGCAACACCAACTCATCAGTGTTGCATTGATCATGTCACGGTTGTAAAAGGTACAATTTGGACTAGTGTGCCTTTTCCATGGGTGACCATCACCTTTCATGAATGCTCCAAAATCCAGCATACTGCATCTTTACTGGGTTCATACAAGAATGCAGTAATATTAGTTGGCACTCACATGGGCTGCCCCTGAGACACTCCTCTTCTTCATCCAGATCGTAGGTGGAACGCAAGAGAGGGTGAGTGAAAGAACACAGGTTATAGAATGGCAGCAGAGAGCCTGCTACAGTCCCGTCACCTGAGTGAAAGTGTTCTAAAAGTTTGTAAATACCCTTTTTTGTGTATTCATAGAAGTAATTTTTTTTAGCTTACTCAACATTTTTTGCAGCTGCTTCCTGTCTTCAAAATTATGGATAAGGGATTTTCTTCTTTTTACCTGGGCTCTGTGTAGTGATGAAAGTAAACTGCATTCCTCCCCCCCATTTATTTCCTGGAGAGTGGGGGTTTGTTACAATGCGTTGCATACCCCTCTGGTACTCAAGGGTTAAACCCTTTGAGTGCCAGATAGGTAACCAATCATTGTATTACAATGTTTTGGATCCCTCTCTGGCACACAAAAGGTTAAGGGGTTAGAAAGTTCAATTTAAATCAGTGTGAATTTGGGAATACTTTATTTATTCCATGCTTTATCTCCAGTTGGAATGCCCCAAAAGTTTCCCACTTTGCTTTTATACATAAATCCTTATGTATATTTCTATTAAAATAATGTTGTTTTGATACATTACCAGCAGAATAATAGATAATAACATTCATGGGTACTTTCCTCCATTAGTGAAATTGGATCTCTTCTCTGATTGGCCATAGTACTGTGTAGTGTGCCACCAACAGAAAGCATTATACTGCAGACAGGAAATTACTCCACACCAAATAGTTTGTCAGACAAAAAAGGACAGCATTTCAATTACAGTAGACAATCACCTAGAGCAGGACAGGGCTGAGGACTACAATTCCCATCATCCCCAGAAAGCAAATGACCAGCTGCATTTGAAGAGAATTGAAGTCCTGAACAGCTGCAGGGCATCAGGTTGCCAACCAGGCATTGAATTTTGAGGGGCTACTCACCCGTGTTAACCGCACTCATCATGCAGGGTGGGGCTATGAGTGCCAAGGGTGCCTTGCTTAGGGATCCCCTGAGATGTAAATCTGGCAATGTTAAACAACATGTAGAACCACCAAGTAATAACTCTTCACTTAACTTATTATGGCCAAACAATCATAATGGTCTTTATGTAATTTGTCATGTGGCTTTGTGCAAGAGATAACATTTTCATTCAGTCCTGTATGTCATGTCCACTGTACACGGTCATCTTAACCCTTTGGGTTCCAGGGTGGTACACAGCGTATTGCTTTGCAATGCATTGCATACCCCTCTGGCATTCAATGGGTTAGGCCTTTGATGCCCAGGGGTGTGTACAATGTATTGGTTCGCAATGCATTTCACACCCCTTCTGGCCCTAAAGAGTTTAGTAGACTCATGCAGGGCTTACTGAGCAAAGGTACATTGGCAAAATTCTTAGGGGTCATTAGGATTTCAGACTATAGTAAGGTTTATGGGTAGGTTCTTATTAGGAGGTGTTTAATATATGATTTAAAGCAGGAAACTGTATATACTGCAGTCTATACACTGATTGTAACAGTCTCCGAATATATGACTTTGAAGTTGCCACTTGTGTGCGTGAGTTTTTTTAACCCGTTTGAGTGTCAGAGAGGTATCCAATGCATTGCATTGCAATACGTTAAATACCTCTCTGCCTCTCAAATGGTTAATAATATCATTACACTATGAATATTTTTATCCTTGTATTTTTTTTCTTTAGCATTTAGTTTCTTGCTAACTTTGATTCTTTACTATCTCTTTCCTTTCCTTTGAGGTGCAGATATTGCCCACATAATTGCGTTAATACAAGCAACGTTTCATGTTTTTATTTTGTCATACAATGTCAGGAAGTGTGAAATTTGTACCATAGTGCAATGGTAAAGCGTATCTAAATATAATGGATGCATCAACCTGCAAAACTAAATTTGGTCTGCAGGTGGCAATGTGGAGAAATAACAGCACATAGAAACTAAACTGATTACAGTATGTAACTTTTAAGAAGATAATTATTTTCTTCCACAAATAAGTTGTTTTGCTCGAAAAAAAAAAAGTCCACACTTTTTGAAAAGATGAATATAATTTTTGAAAGTTATAAAATTTCTTTTTAGACCCCTACAAAATAATTGTAATAAGCAAAAGACAGAAACAAAGACAGAGTAGGACATAACCATTTTTAGTCTGCTACCTATTTGTATTTCCTTTCAAATTTGAAAATGCATTTTAAACATTACATAAGTGGGTTTACTATTTTTCAAAAAATTTAAAATGGTTAGATATTGATATTTTGAAAGCAAAAGGAAAGCACTGATTTCACCAAATGATGACAATAATTATTATTTGGGAGTAATTATTATTAAAGGTAGGCAGGCAATGTAACAGAGCAGAGGGAAATCAAGCAGGGTGCTGGGTTGTATAGTTAGGGGCATTAGTAGCAGAAAAAGGGAAGTGGTCCTGCCACTCTACAGATCTCTGGTTAGACCTCACCTAGAGTATTGTGTACAATACTGGAGACCCCATCTCCAGAAGGATATATATACTCTAGAGAGAATTCAGAGAACGGCTACTGAAATGATGAATGGCTTACAGGAAAAGAAATATCAAGAAAGACTAAAGGATCTGAACATGTATGGCTTGGAGGAGAGGCGAGACAGAGGGGATATGATACAAACATTCAAATACAGGAGGGAAGTACATTTGAAAGGAATAAAAAAGTTGTTAGGACAAGAGGCCATAGTCTAAAACTAGAGGTACACAGGTTTAGATGTAATGTAACTCAAAGGGTTAACGATGAAAAAGACCCTTAATTTCTACACATATCTTGGGTAAAATAATTTTGCGAAAATATTTACAAAATGTCTGAAAATGTTGCACATAGTAATGAGAGCATTAAAGGAACACTAACACCTAAAAATACCCTGGGGTGATTCACACTTAATTATTCTGCACTCCATGATAGCCCCTGTAATTTATTTTCTGAGGCCAGAAGTCTAGTCTTACATGTGATCTCTGGGGGCTCCCATTACTTCATATTCCAGGGCTCCAGGACTCTAATTCACATATCAATCTATATAGTTGTCTGATAAATGCTAGTATTTTATTGTGTATAAACAGGCCAAAAAGGTTACACAGCCTTTATGAATAGAAGAGGAGAGGGTACTAATCTTAATAACTTAATTAGCTCTTATATATCATTACAAAGTGCACAAACAAAATCAATATATATAATCAATATATATAATTTGCTACAATGCATTGCTCCCTGTGTGCGTAACACGCACATGCGCAGTAGAGACTGCCCGAAAGATGCAGTCATGTGCAGTAGGGACTGGCTGAACTATGCAGCCATGCACAGGAGAGGCTGGCCAAAAGTGCCAGCCTCCATCCAGAGCTGGGCACTCCGAATGGCCCACCGCCTGTCTCCGCTCCTGGCTCCAGTGCAGCAGCTGAGGCCGCTGGGTGGCACTTTGGCCTGTGTACACTGGCATTTATACTAGTTAAGTAAAATAAGTATCCTGATCAACCTTACCCATACACTATAGCATTTTATTGACTGGGCAGATTGCTGTTCAGTGTTAACCGTTTCTGCTTTTAACGGAATACTATCATCAAACTGAGTTATGTACTTTTAACCATTTGTGTACCAGAAAGGTAAGCAACACATTTCTTCGCAATGCATTGCATACTCCTCTGGCAGTCAAAAGGTTAAATATCTTGAAATCAAAACAGTATTTTTCACAATTATTTATTTGGTAAAGGGTGTGTAAAATCTAGTATTAAATAGGCCGTACAAAAATCCTCAGTGCCCCTTTATATAAATAAAACAGGACAAGTGGCCCAAAAAATGAGGAACAATTCTGGAGAAAATCAGAACTGCACCACAGGGACAGATAAATAATAATCCTCATTAATTAAACAGAGACCTCTAGCATTCTAGACAATGCTTTGGACATCTCTGTAGCTTTCAAGGGGTTAAAAGCCCCATTTACACAGAAAGAATTTTGGTAATGTTTATTTGTTAAATATGGTACAATTGGTTTGCCTCAGAATTGCTCCACTTTCTCGTTATATGTATTGCCTGGTTTCTATAGTACAGTAATATGTGCCAGAAGTCCTTGAACAGTGTGCACACTCTATTGGTTCTGTACTAAATCATTCAAGGGAATCCGCCCACCAAATAATTCAATCCCAGGTCTGAGACATGAAGATTTATCAATATTAAATCTGAGTGTAAAATATAACTCAAAAAGAAGCATCAAGAAGTGAATCCCATTCCTCTACAGAGGAGGAACAGTGGGCACCAATTATTGAAATACACAGTCCTACAACAGAGGATCCCAAAGCTATTAATGGGACACTTTCACTCATTTCACTAAGGCCATGCTAACTGAGCCATCCTTGTAGGCACTAAAGGGGTCACATCTCTTTCGCTTAATACATAGTACAAACACAAATAATATATATATATATATATATATATATATATATATATATATACATATATACACACACACACAGATATTATTGGAAGATTATTAAATTTGTCAGTGCACAGTGGCAGCAGAAAGCAAAGGACCAAAGTTTTTGGCGGCTTGCTGAGGAGGCCTTCATCCTCCCGTGGATCGACAATGGCTGAAGATGATAATTCTGTCTATCTATCTATCCATCTATCCAGACACACACACACACACCTCATGTGTCATTTAGGGGAATGTATCAATCCACCAACACAGCTCGTCTATTGTGGTAATGTGTAAGCTTGTAAATGTAGTACTTGTATCTGTACAGATGCCTTTAGTACATATTGGCACCCAACAATCTCACTAGTGCATCATTTTAATGTGAATAAGCACTAATAGCACCGTTCTAGCAAATCAATAAAAAGGAAGAATTTTGCTCTGATTTCCTCTGCACCATATAAATACATGGCGTCAAACAAGAAGCAGAGGAAAAACACAGTCCATTAAAAGAATGATATTATACTCCCATACTACCTGACATTTCATTGCATTAAAACTTAGTACAGAGGCATTATGCATGCATAATTCACAAAAGAAGTCTTTTACATTGATTTTAGCCACCAAGGCAAATCCATGCCTAGAAACACCGTGTTCCTTGGGGCTCTCCTTCCCAGCTTAAGAAAAATCTATTAGCTTTTGCAGACCAGGTATTTTGTTCATATTGTATTGTTCATCACTCAGATTGTAGCCCTAGGACCCATTTTCTTCTCTGGGACATCGGCTTCCTACTCAGGATCCTGCACTTAGGGGTGTGCACTAGAGCGTTTGAAGGCTTTATTGCATACCAGCACACATTCCTCCATCATCAAGATTTTAATGAGAGCAAAGCTGGAATATAGGTAAAAGGTGGTATTGTGTTTTCGGTAGAAAAAGCAGGAGAAGAGCCAGTTAGTTAGCCAATTGGAGTAGTCCTTGTATTAATACTACCCCTCAAAACAGACTGCTGGTGTCATCATTGTTATCTATATTGGTATGCAAATGTATCATTTTTTTTGCTTTACCTTATGTAAATGCTTTTAAAGTTATTAAATATGTTGTAGCCCCTCGGATACTAGAGAGGTCTCCATGCAGTGGAGACATCTCTGGTATTTAAGGGGTTAATAGAGTTTATTGAATTTTTCTGTTGCTGATGTATGTCTGTTTACATTAACAAGCTATGAATACGGAGGTCATAAAGTAACATTGTTTAGGCCTTTTTTTCCCAGACATGAAATGCAGCAGGCAGTGATCTTTCTTTTCTCAGCTTTCCTACAATACAATGTGCGGCTCTTAAAAACTGTTTGGTATGTGGAACGGAAGTCTCACATATTTGACAACTTAAGCTTGAGTGTCTACACAAATGGCACTGCCCCTTGAACAAGACTTTTTTCATGTGTGATGAGACAAATACACAAGCCTCCTTGGTTTGTACTTTTATCATATGACTTCAATTATCTCTGTGTACTTAATTTGATCATCAGTTCAATAAACTGCACATTCTGTAAGGTAGTGGCTCCCTTACATACGTCCACAGCGTCACTCTTTAGGAAGGGCAGTCCTTCTCTGAGACCCCTACTTCTCTGTCCCTCTTTCTTCCCCTGCAATCACTCTGTCTGGGAGATCAGAATGTATGGTGTTTATATAAGTGTATCATACTGTTCCACTGCAATAAAATTCAATTAATGCTTGTTTGTTTATAACTTGCCTTGGCCATTTCCTAAATCATTTTTTTGAATTACAGAAAGAGCTGTTAATTGTTCAAGAAGTAGTTTAAAAATTCTTAGTACAGCCCCATGCACCAGTTGCTCTTAGAAACACCATCTAAAACATGTGTCCTCCTTCAAGCATTTGAAATGTTGAGGGGTATGTCCTTAAGTTTTTGTTATTTCAATTATGTCTTTTATATGTTTTTTTTTCTTGTCTGTAATTTTATGTGGGTCCACATTTTTTTGTTGGCCTACATCACTGTACTCACTCATCTACTTCTGCAGACAAGATGGATCCAAGGTGAATAATTTTTTATGTCAGTATCAAAGAGTAGATGACTCAAAGAGGATAATGTACTAAATAAAAATGTATGTTTTGGTTAGGCAATATAGAGGAGATTTGAATATCTCCTCCTTACTGCCTCCCCTGGGTGTGTGTGGCAGACAGGCATATTTCTTCTTTTATATATATAAAAGAGAAAGAAGAATAGAAAACAAAATGACCAACTGGATAAATAAGTAAAAATAAGAGGGAGAAGGAACACTATCCTTCTAATATACACAAAGGTGCTAGCTACTATTACATGTATACCAGGTGTATCTGAAGGACTATAACTAAAAAATGTATATCCCTAAGATATTTCTAGTGTTAACAAATGAAAATAAAATAAAATGCATAGAATAAGGGGGAAAAATCCTAGAATTAAAGTAGAGGCAGTTACTGTAGTAAAGACTAAAGTCTGATATATAGCTTAAAAAAAATCTAAAAAGAAATAAAATAAATATAAGAGCGCTCCTTGATCTTTTATCTAACCAGTTTAATAAAATGACACAAACAATGAAAATAATTAAAAAGAGAGCAATCCCATATATACAGTCCAAAATAATCAAGTAAAAAGTCATCAGTAAAAAAAAAAAAAAAAATATATATATATAGATAGATAGATAGAGAGATAGATAGATAGATAGATACAGTTCGTTGAGGTGGAGCACTCACAGAAATATTATCCAACTTGCCTGGGTGCCAGCCCGAAATAATTATTGTACAATTCTTTTGAAGAAAACCGCACTCTCAGGACTTCTTGAGGTGTAACATTGTGCTGATTTATTAGAATCGACGTTTCGGCCCCAACTTTGGCCTTTCTCAAGATTACAGACAAGCAACAAAAATCACCGCTAAATACCCTAACAGAGGTCACCACCTTGGCGCCAAATGACGTCACAAGGTATACGAGTGCACAAAAAAGTGAGAAAATAAATATAAAATGAAAAAGAAAATCTCAAATATACATATATACAGAAGAAAGAACGAAATATCAACAATATTGTGAAACTATAAAATGGAAAAAAGTTTCATAACGTTATGGATGCGCTTAATTAAATTCATATTATGCGAGATATCAATCAGCAACATAAAATAATTACAGTGTGACTCATTAATATAGAGTAAACCATCATATTGTTCAAAAACTCGGTTTAAAAAAATACCAACCTGAAACACTGCCGCAATCCCCAAAAGAGGGATCAACCCATGAACATGTATAAGTAAATCACCAAAGAGGAAAGAACAACCAATCAAAAAATTGTAACAAAATCAATGCTAGACACATCGCTACATAGTGTCCTGTATGGAAGACCATAAACATAGTAAACCTGAATGATAATTCCTCGATGGTGTATCACATATACTAAAGGGTAGACATTACAAAAGATCAAAAGCGGCCATGCATCAATGTCAGCAGCAACCGAGATACATCATGGAAAATAATTATACAAGAAAGTCCCATAAATAAAAATAAAAATAAGGAACTTTAGATTTAATCAACCCCCCATGTCCCACTCAATAAACCACCACGCTACAAACCAAGCGTCGATAGTCATGGTAGAGCATACAGGGCCAACTTGAACCTATCCAAAAAGGTCACCAAAATTCAATCGCTGATATCAGTGCAATTAAATGTAATTATAAATGTCTATATTGATATCACTATGACAGATACCCATAATCCATTTAAATGACCACACACACGTCGCGGGATACTAAGATCTGCCATAAATCTGGCATCGATCACCCCATCAAAATCCGTGTGATCATCATGAATAAACAAAAGATAAAAATTAGAAGTGAACAATCATAAGATAATAGGCAATCAACCAATCATAAGTGTGATGAGCGATAACTAAACATGAAAAAGAATATCATTCATAATCCTAATAATAAGTACATGGATAGATGCATTGCAAACAGATATTAGCTTGACGGATCCTTATAATTATATATCTTCCAGAATTATGAATGTCATATCACCAAGAAGATTTAATAGTCATGACGGAATAATATGTTAATCATTCAGATGTTCCATACCGATCAAGGGTATAGATATATAAAATGAGTCATGTCGGTGATACATATAATGAGTCTCCAGTCATAAATCGTGGCAAAATGTGACGCCCCGCAGACCAGGAATATACATCTGACTGTGGCTTACAGCGTCACCAAATACACCAATCATGTCAATCACAGCTTCATAGGCAACAAAGTAGCATAAAATGCCCAATTGCACCCCACAGACACAGACACCAGTCCGGCTGTAGCTTACAGTGCACCAAATTAATAATTTCATCTTGTAAATTAAGAAGTAATATGCATTAGAGCTGGTGTATTATAAAAAGTTTATGAAGATGCATCACATAATAACCAGAAATGACATGAATCATATATAAGTATTCTATGGAGTATTTAACCCCAAGTTATCCAACGTGGAGTCGTGTCCATAAATAATCCATCAATAAAGTATATCCTGATGGGAAATTGCAACAATAGATGTCCCGATGAAAAGAGGCATAATATAGAGATTATGTAAGTAGCAATATACTTCACATTAGATGGATTAATGAATTCTCCACTAATAGTTGTTCAGAACTTAATAAAAACAGGAGAATACTATTTTTTCATTCATACCATGCGGGGATAATGAATTAAGTTTATAGATCCAAGAAGATTCACGTTGTTGCAATTTTTTAATCCTGTCACCACCTCGTTTAAGTGGTGGAATATGATCAATTAACATGCAGCGTAGCATTGATAGCGTATGTTTTTCGTCTAGCCAATGTTGGGTGACAGGTTTATCAGATGTTGTATCAGCCAATGCTTTACAAATGGTCGCTCGATGGTTAGCCATCCTTTCTCTGAATCCACATGATGTCAGACCAACATAGATCTTAGGACAGGGGCAGATAATCACATATATGACAAAAGAGCTTGTACACGTGAGTCAGTGTTTGATCTTATAAGACTTACTGGTAATAGGGTCTATAAATTCAGGTCCCGTTATCAAACTTGAACATGTTGTACATTTCGGGCATCTGTAACACCCCAGTTTAGGCTGTGGTAGCCAAGTTGAAGATTTATTTTCATAACAATGATGTGGGTCCGTTTTCACCAAAAGGTCTTTTAGGCTGGCACCCCTCTTGTAACATAACATTGGTTTAGTTTTAAAACAGTCCGGTAGAGAGTTGTCACTGGCAAGAATATCCCAATGTTTATTAATTATTTTCCTTAATTGTTTGCTTTTTGTGGTATATTGAATGGGGAACACCAACCTATTCGCTTTGTCTTTGGTGTCAGTTTTATCTTTTAAGAGCATGTCTTGAGTCAAACCCACAGTACGTTCGTATTGTACATTCAATTCATTTGGGTGGTAGCCACGTTCTTCAAATCTATGCAACAGTTCACCAATTTGTGTTCTAGCATTTGTGATGTCATCATTATTCCTTATAATTCGAATTATTTGTGAATAAGGCAGACTTTTAATAGTGTGCTGAGGATGGAAACTGGACCTATGCAGTAAGGTATTTCTGTCAGTTGGCTTTCTGTAATTGGTGGTATGTAGTAATTGGTCCTGAACCCATAGTTTAATGTCAAGATATTCTATCTCAGTAGAACTAAAATTAGCTGTAAATCTGATACTGGAAGGGATGTAATTGATATGTTTGATAAATTCATTCAAGCTTTGTTGATTACCTGACCAAATCATGAAAATATCATCGATAAAGCGTAAATAGCATCTGATATGATTAGCAAATTTTGTAATGATGTGTGTTTTTTCATATTGATACATAAATGTATTAGCATAGGCTGGAGCCATGGAGCTGCCCATCGATGTCCCAGACACTTGTCTATAAAATTGTTTTTCAAATCTAAAAAAGCTAAGATTTAAACAAAGTTGAAGAAGTTCAAGAATGAATTCCATAGGAGGTCTTTTATTGTCTGGGTGACTTATGAGCAGCTAACGAACAGCTTCATTGCCTTGAGCAGTTGGAATCATAGTGTATAGACTTCGAACATCCATAGTAACCCGTATATCATCATGTAATATGTGAGAAAACTGTTTGATCTTATTAAAGGGGAACTTTCACCCCGCAATAACTTAATGTTCCCTTACTGCTCACCTGGCGACTAGCTGCTTAGTAGCGCTAGTCGCCAGAAACCTTACCCGGTTCTTCAGATATCGGCGTTTTACAGGAGCAGGAAGCACGGACGTCTCTTCACAGTGACGTCCGTGCGCCTGCGCTGTCAGTCCCTTGTCAGTCCCTTGTGCACCGTACAATTTTCATAATCTAACACCACAATACCCCCTCCTTTATCAGCAGGGCGTATCACAATGTCAGTATTGTTAGCAAGTTGGGAAATCACTTGATTCTCATCTTTACTCAGATTGAAATGAATTTTAGAATAATTTGAATCGAGATTAATATCATTATCAACCAACCGAATAAAGGTTTTAATTGAAGGATGAGTATTAATCGGTTCAAATGTGCTACATGGGCGTAGTGGACACACTGTAGAATTAGAGAATTCGTTGGCATTTTTAAAATAATCTCGTAATTTTAAATTACGCTGAAATTTATGTAAATCAACCTGAAAAGCAAATGGATCAAATGATGTAGTTGGAACAAAAGATAGACCTTTCGATAGAACCGAAATTTCTGTTTGAGAAAGTGTATATTTGCTTAAATTAAAGACTATTTGTTCTTGTTTTTCGGTCTCCGATTCTTTGGATTTGGATTTCCTATATTTGCCACCCCTTCTGGGGTGGGGTCAGCCACTATAGTGTTTGTTTGTGATCGGGTGGTAATCTTTAAAAAAAGAGTTAGTGTTGACTGTCTCACTTTCAGATGCTGAGGAACAAGCTGTTGTTTCATCAATAGTGTCCACTTTTTTGGCAATTTCCTCTCTCTTTCTTAATGGTCTACGATTGCTATTTTTTGGTCTAATATGAGTACCAGTAAGCCAACGATACACTCTATGTTCTTTGTAATCTCTATTTACTTTATCCACCTTTTGGTTCTTAAACTTATATAATTCATCTTTATATGACTTTATTTGGGACTCAAGTTTGTCCATTTGCCTTCTTTATCAGAACGTAAAATGTCAATGTTCTGGGTCTCAAAACAATTAAGCTCTATTCTTACAGCTGTGAGATCCTTTTTAACTTCTTCAATAACAAGTATCATAAGGTCTAAGGAACATTTATTCAATATCCCACACCATCGTCTGCAGAACTCTGGGTTATTGCGTCCGATGGTGGGGATATTGTTGACCCTGAATCCTCTAGGAATATGTTTATTGCGGTAATAGTCTGATAAATATACTCCATGTAAATGGAGATCTGCCTCCCTCTTCTTCAATCTCAATAAGTTGTGAAAAATATCAACAGATTTATATTTGGTTTCCACATTGGTCGCAGTTTCCTCAAATAGAATGTCTGATGCTGACTATGTTTATGTGGATTGGAGTTTTGAGCCCCAAATCTGCCTTTACAGTGCAAGAGTAGTATGCATCATGTTGTATTGCACTATCCTCTAGAATTCAATGGATAAACTGCATCACAATTTTTTGCGCCATAGGGCCATATTCAGAAAGATAAAAAGGAACAATTCTGGGGTAAATCAATTGCACTACATATTTTAAAAGTGTTGATTTTAATGGGCCTTTGAATCCTTGAATGCTAGAAAGTTCTGTCTCACAATCAGTTGTAAACCTCTCTAGCATTCAGAGGGTTAAATTGTCCATGTAACTCAACCTTTTAAATAAATGGGAATGTTCATTTGTCCACTGTGGTGAATTGGTTTGCTTAGTTTTCTGAATAAGGCCCATAGTCAACTAAGAAGTCATACAGTGCCTGAATATGTTCATACAATGATGCAAATGCAGCCTCAATATCAGCCAAGGATACAAAACTGTAGGAAGAATGTGAGTGCAACAGTTGCCATCAAGTGTTAATTTGCCTGATCTTCCTGAACATGAGATTAGGGTTAGACATCAAGGCATGCTATGCCTTGTATGATTTAATTAAGGATGGTATAAATCCTAGTAACAGGAGAAACCAGGCTGTTCCATGGGATTAGGAATCCAGCTGTTACGACTGCACACTGTTTGGATCAGGGACATTCCTGTCAAAGACTGCAGCTGTAGGCAAATGCCATCCATCTCTGTTTGGAATCTCAGGCTATAGAGAATAATGAGATCTGGAGGTTTATACACTAATGTGATAAAAAGTTGAGATAAACGGAAGAAACTCTCAGGTGAGAGAAACCTCACAATGCATATGTTATTCTATTGCATGGTAGGCAGTCTTGGGCACTTCAGCCATTGTGAGGTCTCCAACAGATGGAGAGTAAAAGATTGCCTACCCCTGTTCAGCAGAGCCTCTTTTTAAGGCTGGCAAAATCCTAGCGAATAGGTACCATACAATAGCACAGGTATTGGAGAGTTTCTCTTACATGACAGTTTATCTTACCTTAGTGCATATCTGCACTACTATTATAGGAAGATTCATTTCAAGTAACTCCTTGGATTTTAAAGGCAGGGCTCAAATTTTCAAATCCTGAGCTACTAGCCAGGCCTGAAAAGTTACTCGCCACAAGTTTCCACACCTAGCCCCAACTATATCCCCGCCTTTAACTCCAACCATATCCCTGCACATAGAAAAGGCCAAACATGTCCAGTGATCACTAACTGTAACCTACGAGAGAGAAAGACATATATTCAGCAGCCTATGGATACAGTGAAATGCAAACATTCCAAAGATCAGTGTAGCATAGTGGTTCTCAAATGATTTTTTCTGGTGGTCACCAGTAGTGTTACAGCAATATTCTGGTGGTCACCACTGTGGCTACAACCAGATTCTTGTTGCCACACTAGCAATTTACATGTGCAAATGGTTCAATGTGATTAAGACATACAAAATTGCATATAAATTAGTGTAACAACAATAAATCTGCATCATATTCCAACTTAAACATATTCCATTGTAAACATACCCACACATAACCTAAAATACTAACCTCATCCTTGTCCCACACTAGCTATAGAGCGACACACAAACTGTGCCCTATCCTTGTCCCACAGTAGGCACAGAGCCACACACATACACACTGCCCCCCCCCCCAGCCTGCCACCGGTGTGTTTAATCCATTCAGAGGTAAAGCTGCCAGCAAGGATTGGGTTAAGTGAAGTAAAGCTAAAGAGCAGACAAGGGGAGAGATAGCCTGGAGCAGCGCTGAGCTGCTTGATAACTACAACACTTTATTCTATAGCCCTGTGTCTGTTGGGTTTTTTAGGGGCTATCACACGGGAACCTTGTAGTTATCACGCAATGCGGGGATGCTGAAATTTATTAGCAGTGCATTAACCCATAGTCACCTTATCTAATGCATTGCAAATTAGTACCTATGCCTTGGCAATCGGACGCTATTCAATTACAATGCACCCGTTAGGAAATATTTCCCGAATTGTGCCCAGAGTTTAAAATGGAACCGAGGCTTTTATCTTCACAGATTGGATACGGCACAGCTGGGCAGCTGATTTCCTCCTGCAGTCTGACCTGTCATGTCTGAGCAGGCAGAAGAACTGCGTAAAGATCAAAACACCCTCCACTTCTCAATGCATGATTTAACCCTTTGAGTGCCAGAGAGATATCCGAAACAATGCGTTGGATACCTCTCTGGCACGCAAAGTGTTATGGTACACAATACCTCTAGTGGCTACAGAAAACCATAAAAAGTAAAAAAGAAAAGTTCCGTCCACCAGTCCTTCACAGACAGCACCACCTATTTTGCGTGTCAAATCACATAGCACTCGGTGGGCTGGTTTGAACTCTGGAGTTAGGTGAACAAAATCTGAAGCGCATCAGCCATTTTCTTGTCCCAGAAGAATGGTGCAGGCTAACAGCTGTTATTGTTAGAAAATTTGTTTACAATTTGCATGTATTTTTACAGATTAGCAAGAGGAGTGCAACGAGGGCTTCAATTTCCATTTGCCCTCACTCAATTTCTCCTTGCCAAATGTGAGGAGGTGAGTAGATATTTTGAGCCCTGTTAAAGGGATAGCAATGTTTCACAATAAAAGCAGCTCCAATTTATTTTCATAGTATTTGGGACATGGAGAGTGTTATTTCAGTACTGTCAGAGTTGTAGTTCAAGAGTAACTGAATGATAAAATACCCCCCCTTCTGCCCCTTTTACTGATGTAACACTACTAACCTCATGACTGAAAGGTGGTGTCCAGATGGATCACAGAGAGGGACAATCTTCAATTGGCATAAGGAAAAACCTGTGAACAGGAGCAGGGTTTTCCTTATTCTCACAGTAAGAAGATTGTTCCCTGCTTCTGCCTGTCTGGTCTCAGGAATAGATTACACATCTGAGGGAGGTGGCTTACACTAGGTAAAAGGGGCGGGAGGGGAACGTTTATCATTCAATTACTCTTGAACTACAGCTCTGACAGTATTGACATAACACTCTCTATGGCTTAAAAACTATGGAGAGATCGCTCCAGCTTACAGGCAGAAAGCCTCCATCATCGGAGGAGGCTTGATAGAGGGAGGGGAGCGTAGGCAGAGTGACGGACTTCGGTTACAGAGCAGGTAACCGCAGACTATCCGGAAGTAGGGTCAGTGCAATATTTATTCCTTCTATTTTGCCCAAATAGCGTTTTAAAATATGAAATTAATGAAATACTCAAAATAAACTCTATATAAACTAACATTTAAGAGCAACTTGTATAGGGGTGATAGATCCCCTTTAAAGGGTAAACTTTATTTATGAAATATTTTTCCCTTGATTACTGCCTACCTGGCTTGGACAAAAGAGAACAATCTGTCACCATGTATCCCCCTTGCATCCCGTGTACCATTAACGCACCCCCATATATAATTTAAATAGACCAGGTGCAGGGAAACCAATGTAAAAGACACTTTGAGCTACATGCATATATGTGGAGCAATTTTGGAGCATCCAAGAACACCATAGGGAATTAATGAAAGTTCCCCAAATCCCACTGATTTAAATGAAGCTTTTAATCACATGAATGATAGAGATGTCTCCCAAAACATTTTGAAGCAATGAGATGGAGACCTGTCTAGAATTCAAGAAGTTAAACGGCCTATTTAAATCAATGGGGAGATGGGAAATGTTATTTTTGTCATATATAATAAAATATACAGGTTCCTGGTGAGCTCATTTATCAATAGGGTTCAAATAGTTACATATGTGTGTAGTCAAGAACAATATCTTAGCTACATATACAAACTAAGCAAAAACGGTCTGTGCATCTAATCCTGACCTTTACCAATAAATAACCTGTGACTTACTACAGGTAATAAACAGTGGGGTTTAGGTACATGTTTCTGCCAAAAACCAAGAGAAGCTTGTCTGCTCCATCACCTCAAGCTACCAACCAAGAGGGGAGGAGCCAAAGACACCCAAAAATACACACAGAAAATATAATATACAGATTCCTGGTGAGCTCAAAATAGCATTTATCAATAGTATTCAAATAGTTCACTATGTATGTAGCCGGAGAACAGCAAGAACTATATATTGGCTACAAACACAAAGTAAACAAAAGCAAAGTATGTGCATCAAATCCTAACCTTTACAAATAAATAACTTGAGTCACAATAGATAAAAAAACAGTGGGGTTTAGCTACATGCTTTTGGCCAAAAACATGATAAACTCACCTGCTCTATCAAGACACCCCAGAGATAGGCACCTGCTCTATCAAGACACCCCAGAGATAGGTACCTGCTCTATCAAGACACCCCAGAGATAGGTACCTGCTCTATCAAGACACCCCAGAGATAGGTACCTGCTCTATCAAGACACCCCAGAGATAGGTACCTGCTCTATCAAGACACCCCAGAGATAGGTACCTGCTCTATCAAGACACCCCAGAGATAGGTACCTGCTCTATCAAGACACCCCAGAGATAGGTACCTGCTCTATCAAGACACCCCAGAGATAGGTACCTGCTCTATCAAGACACCCCAGAGATAGGTACCTGCTCTATCAAGACACCCCAGAGATAGGTACCTGCTCTATCAAGACACCCCAGAGATAGGCAAGTCCCAATCAGATTCAAATCCAAGTGAAAATGCATTCCGGATAATGCAGTTAAAAAGCAGTGATACCAACTTACCTGTAACCCTTGTGATGCAGGGAGCTACCAATCAAGAGGGAGGAGCCAAAACATCCCAAAAATACACACAGAAAATATAACATATAGATTCCTGGTGAGAACAAAATAGCATTAACTCCATAACCCCTTAACCCTTTCAGTGCCAGAGTAGTACGGAATGCATTCTGGCACTCAAAGGGTTAAGTACCAGCCGCACGCCCAAGACCAGCACTTATGGACCATGGACCTTTTTTTTTTTTGCAATCCCAGTTTAGGGCTCCCCGGATGGCCACGTGTGGAGCCCTGAAGTCCATGACAGCCCTGGCACAACATGGGTCCTTATGGCTCGCCAACCCATGATGTGCCAGGACCATCATAGGTTGTTAAGGATTTAACAATAGTGTTCAAATAGTTACCCATGTGTCTTTGTCTGGTATGATGTATTTGATTTTGATATCAAATTGCTCCTCTTTGGCTTTATATATAAGACTTTCTGAGCAAGAAAGCAAGGAATGAGTTACTTTTGTTACAACTAAAAAAAGACAAGATCTAAATGAGCAGGCTGCACTAATTATTCAGAGGGTTTACTGAAAGTGGACACTAATTAGCCCTGCAGATAATATGTATAAAGCCTGGCAGAAAATTGTGCTTCTAGATGAAAAATTATAAAGCTTCAGGCTTATTTTATAGAAAAGAGATGTGCAATGAAAAACAAAAAGAGGCACATAATGAACTGGTGTACTAAGATGAACCACACTGATTCTGGGGAAATTTAATAGCATCATAGGGAACAAAACTTACTAAAACTCCAATTTATCTAAGGGCTCTTTACAGGGTGAATATTGCCTCAAATAATGCATCTAAGTTCATCATACTGCATCTTTACTTTGTTCTCTTAGGATTGCAGTAAAATTGCTCTAAGAAAGGTCTGCACTGTGGTCTTTAGGCCATTGGTCTGCCAGGTCTTACAACTCTGCCAGCTTCAACAGCAGATCTACTCCAAATGAGGCAGATCTGATGATTACTATTCTGGTTGTAGTTGCCATTAACTGGCCTTCCCCCCCCAAATCTGGGACTGACACCTTTTCTGTAAAAATACCAGCCATCTTGTTGAGCTCATATACATATTATTAGCAAAATTGGAGCAGCATTGCCCATGCGAAAAAATAAAACAAAAAACAAAAACAGAAGCCCCATGCAGTTGTATGTATGACTAAATAAACATAGAATGGTCATAAGTGTCTTATGAAGACAGACACTATCGAAGACATCCTGAACGGGAGTAGCTATTATGTGTATTATCCACCACATTGCACCCAATGCATTGGATACGTGTCTTACAGTAATAGGTTTAGTTAAAATATTAAAAGTGGATTTATATCTAGGACTATTTTCCCCTGATATCCAGGCAAATCGAGAAAGGAGGCAATGTTTTTAATGACTGGATTGTAGAATTTTCAGTGCTTATTCCTTTCAGCTCCAAAAAGTTACACAACACTCCATCAGTGCTTGTGAGAGTGTGTGTGTGTGTGTGTGTGTGTGTGTGTGTGAGCAAGAGAGAGTGAGCATCTGTAAGTGCGTTTGGCATGTTGTGTGTTTTGAGTGTAGTGTTTTACATATTACATACAGAGTTTTGCTTATTATGTTTTGTGTATGATATTTTGAGTATTTTCTTGTGTATTTAGCCATTTGATAAACAGACCCATGTATTATCAACTTATACGTGTTGGTCATAATCTCTGAGGAAACATTGATTTGCAGAACTTGTTGTTAGAGGGCCAAGCCCTAAGGAAATATTGATTCTCCATTGAATAAAGGTTCCCTGCACACTACTTCATATATCATAAATTGTGAATCACCGGTATGCAATTATAGGAGAAAGACAGAGACAAAGTACTCTCAGTTAAATGCATACAGCACTATACAATGTATTACTCTGCACCTACGTTTAAGTAAGACTCTTTACATGTCTTTCTCCACTGTAATGTAGCATAATGTTGTGATACTCAGGAGGATCATCTATTTTTGAAATGATCAAAAAGTTCTACTTACAGACACAGATTTGTTCACTATAAAACATATAAATAAAAATCCCTCAGCAATTTATTGTATGTTATTGGAATACGATGATCAGTTTGGTGCATCTAAATCACCAGCCTGAGTTGATCATGCAGGGTTTCAAAAATCAGTTTGACTGATCATCTTCCTGGGTGTAGTCTAAACAGATCAAAGCAAAGTGAAATGTGATCTGCACAACAGTTCAGCCAAATCTGATCTGCACAGCATACCATACCCAGGTAAACATGCAACTTGATCTCTGAGCAATCCGATTGCCTGAATTTTAACACATTTTGGTCACTGCAGGCAAGTAGATTTCTGAACAAAATTTGTGCATTTGTGGTTATTTTTAATCTAATCTCTTTTAAATACCCCACATCTGGGGCGTGTCCTAGCTCGCAGTAAAAATGGCAGCACATTAGAGGAGCTCCTCCGTGTGCTTATTAACCTGAAGGATCTTGTATTTTTAACTGGATTAAGTCTTATAATATGGCCAACCAACGGAACAAGAGGCATCAGGAGCAGATGCTGAAGTATCTTGCGCCTAAAGACAAAAAAACCCACAAAAGCTCTCGGGGGCCTTGTCCCAAGATGGCGCCTGTCAAGAGTATGACGAGGACGACTTATCAGACATGGATGATACAGCATCCACTTCTTCACGCCACAACAACACGCCGATGGGGGAAATAAAATCTATACTTAAAACACTGAGGTCGTAGATAAAAGGTGATGTCAAGAGACATTAAAGAAATTGGCGAGAGCGCCTCTCGAATAGAGGATAAAGTAGACGAGGTGATCAAAGCTCATAATGGCCTATCAGACAGACATGATGATCTTTTGAAGGAGGTGAAATATTTACGTGATTAAGTTACAGATCTGGAAGATCGTTCCAGGCGCAACAACGTGCGGATCAGGGGTGTCCCGGAGGATGGCCAGTCTAACAATCTTAAGGCGTGGGCCATGGATTTCTTTTCTAGCCACCTCCAAGACTTATCGGACCAAGATTTTCTGATGTACTGGATTCACAGACTGCCTAGACCTAGAAATTTACCTGTGGAAGCACTGAGTGATGTGTTTTTGTTGCGGTTGCACTATTGTCACGTGAAAGAGGAGATGTTAGTTGTGGGGTTCACTTGCATTACCCATGTATGTATTCGCTGCTGTATGGAATCCTTAGGTACCAATGTGCCTAGGGACTCCCTGTGTCCATAGCTCCTTAGTGAACCTGAAGATGATTGTTTCAATCTAATACATGTATAGTTTCGCATAACTGTACCCTGACTTCTACTCTAGTCTGGTTTATATGCCCTGTCCCTGTTTTAGATTGACATCTCGAGATGGTCCATTAAACATGAATATGCTTTTGTGACCCTGTACAAGATAGATCCTTTTCAACTATTATTATTCCCTGGCCCACGTGACTGGTGTCTCCGGGCTAGCCTTGTTCCAGGTCTCCTATTCGTTGCACCCCCCTCCTCATCTGGGTATGAGATCAGTGCTATTGCTCATGTCTTGCTTGTTTATTATGTGGTTATTTGCACTGTTTTGTGGCTGCCCTTTTGTGCAGTCTTATGTTCTTTTTCTTTCTGTTACTCTTATTTTCTTGACTTTCCTTTCTTTGCCCTTATCTTTCTCTGATTCCCCTGTTCCTTTTGTGCTTTGCCCTTGTCTCCCCTCCCCTCCTGCTACGGTCCCTTTCTTACTCTGTTGGGTCGACCCACTCAAGCTCCTCTACTTCTGTGCTATGGATGTATCTCCCCAATCCATGCTTGATTTTGTCCTACTCCTCTTGTTGCGGTTTGGGGTGCTATACCTAGATAGGAGTGGGACTTGATATGTGATGTGTATATGTGTTAAATTTACGATATCCTGTATAAATCTAACTCTATATGAGTCTTAAGTTTTTTTCCTTAAATGTAAAGGGGCTTAATACCCCTCACAAGGGACGTTGCTGTTCCAGGAGGTGACCAGGACCCATGTGCAGGTTCTTTGTGCACAGAAGACGAATTTCCTACTGGTAAAGTCCATTCGGTTCTCTCTAGGCAATTTTTTCTTGCTTATCATTCTACTGCATCCACTAAACGTGCAGGAGTTTCAATTGGCAGGGTGTTATCTGCAGTCATTGTCTGCCCAAAGTAAGGTTTTAGTTCAGGCCTTGCATGAGACTAGGTTGTTAGATGCATAGCGAGTGTTACATGTTGGTGATAAGGATTACACATTTTATTCACGTCCATTCCTCCTATTCACGTTTAGATTCTTTTTGTTTGGATAGTTTGACTCTGCAGCGGGTTAAGAGTTGTGAGATTAGACTATTTAATGGTCGGATTATGCTCCGATCTAAATGGAACTTCTGGAACCAGTCCATCTGAGAGATGCGGGCCAATGGCGGATCAATGACTACCTGCTTGCACAACCTGCGACTGAAAGTTACATCAGAAAGATGTTAGTTGAATATTTTTGACTGAATGAGTCCCCTGATGTGTGCCCAGACACTTTATGGGAGGTACATAGGGCAGTCTTGCGGGGTCATTTCATAGCCTATGCTGTGAAGGAAAAAAGAAAAAGGGGGGAATGTTTGACTAGACAGGGTCAGGAGCTTTTCTCATTAGAGGCTTTGAACAAATCTGCCCCTTCAAAAAATAGGCTTCGATAAATTTCCGCTCTTAAGCTGGAGACCTCTGACATTCAGCTTTATCATACTCAGTTGATGCTCAAAAAATTAGATCAGCACTATTATACTCAGGGCAACAAGGCTGGCTCATTGCTGGCAAGGAGACTTCGGAAGAGGGAGGCTAGGAAAGCTACTCCCTACACTATTTCTGCTGAGGAAGAAAAATTATGAAACCTGCAAGTATTTCTGATATCTTTGCACGACATTACGAGGGCTTGTATAATCTTAATTCTGATCCACATACACTGCAGCCGTCTCCTTAGGCTATAGAGTCTTTTTTGTACCAGGTTCATTTGCCTCAACTGTCCAAGTCCCAGGGGGGAGCTTCTTCAAGCCCCTATCACAGCTGAGGAGGTTCAGACTCAAATTAAAGCTATGCCTCTCAATGAAGCACCTGGCCCTGACGTTTTCTCTAACTTGTACTATAGAACTTTTTCGGCTCTTCTCTCTCCCCATCTAGAACGAGTTTTCTGTTTCTGTAGTTCATGGGGCTCGTTTCCCTCCTCTATGGTATCTGCAAATATATCGACCCTTCCTAAACCGGGTAAAGCACCCACGCATTGTCCCAATTTTCGCCTGATATCTTTACTGAATCCTGATTTGACGTTATATGCCAGGGTTCAAGCTGCTAGGCTGCATGATATATTGCCACACCTTTTACATTATGATCAGGTGGGATTTGTTCGCAGCAGACAGGCCTCGGATAATACGAGGAAGATATAGTAACATAATAACATAGTAATTTAGGTTGAAAAAAAGACTTGCGTCCATCTAGTTCAACTCTTTTCCTATTCCTGTTTACCATTGTTGATCCAAAAGAAGGCAAAAAAACACCCTCAATATAGCAATTTCAAATTCTGCCTTGAATGGGGGGGGGGGGGAATTCCTTCTTGATTCCAAATGGCAATCATATTTCTCCTTGGATCAACAAGCCCTAAGTAAATATTAATCCCAATACTAACGTACATAGCCCTCTATGTTATGCTCTTTTAAATAAGTATCCAGGCCCTTTTTAAAGGCATCTAATGTATTCGATATGTAATTTGATTGGCTCTGCGGCCACTGGGGGTTCTGAGTGTGTTCTTTTAGCTATCGATACAGAGAAGGCATTCAACAGTCTACAATGGGGGTTCCTACAAGCGGTGTTGAAGAAATTTCAATTCCCTTTCCCATTTATTGAGGCTATCTTTTCATTGAACTCCTCTCCATCAGCCAGGGTTTCGTATGCGGGTTTCATGTCTCGACCTTTCAGCATTACAAATGGGTCGAGACAGGGGTGTCCTCTGTCTCCTCTCCTTTATGTATTAGCACTTGAACCCCTAGCTACATTTATTCGGTCACATTCATTAATCCATGGTTACAAGTTTGGGTCCCTGTAGTTTAAGCTTGGATTGTTTGTGGATGATATTTTAATTGCATTAACTCAACTTGCTGTCTCTCTACCTCATCTTATGGATACATTGCAGCTATATAGTGGGATTTTTTATCATAAGGTGAACCAGGCAAAGACACAAGCTCTTCCTAATCTCCCTGCGGCGCTAGTTGATGACATTAATTCTCGTTTTGCCTTTGACTGGCGAAATGATAATATTTCCTACCTAGGTGTCCGCCTTACTAAATCCCCACAGGCTTTATTTGAATCAAATTTTGGAAGGTTATGGAGCTCTATTAGACAAGAGATGTGTGGGTGGTCCTCACTAATGCTATCTTGGTTGGGTTGCATTGCGCCTATCAAAATTAATGTTCTTCCTAAACTTATATCTGTTTAGGACCCTACCCATTCGTATTCCTTTGACCTTCTTGCAGTAGGTCCAATCGGGGATTGGTAGATTTATCCATGGCTCGCATCCCACCCAGGTTTCTAACCATTGGCTTATTGTCCCAACCAAGTGGGGTGGTTTGGGTATACCTTCTCTTTTACATTACTACAAAGCCGCCAGAATGGCCCAGGCATCACGTTGATCCAGGTGCGGTAGCCTAGATAGGCATAGAGGACACTCAGACTGTCCCTCATAGGGTGTGTGATATTTTGTGGTTACCGTCAAAGTTGAAGTTCGCATTACGGCACTTGCTTGGTAGTACATCCTTTTCGGTTGCTGCCTGGGGCATGTATACGTCCCACACTAAGGAACTTCGGCAATTCACTATTGCCACCCCTCTACGGTCTTTTGAATTTATGATACCCCACTCCAACTTTTCTTTTTGGTGCTCGGTTTGTATTGTCAGATTGGGCCAGCTTATAGAAAATAGTCTGATGCACACATATGAGGATTTGCAACGGGAGTATGGTCTCCCTAAATTGGATTTCTATAGATTTCTTGAAGTACGACAATTACTTATGGTGAACCCTGCTTCTTGGTCTTTGCCGACATCATTGCGCCACAAACTGGTGCGGATATGTGCTCAACCGTTGAAAGATATTAAGCTTCTGTCAGTATGCTATGACATGTTGGTGACTACAGGTCTGCCTTTGTGACTTCCATTTATGTTAGCTTGGGAATGGGAGCTGGGTCGTCCATTGTCTGTATCCCAATGTTCTCTTACCTTCTCGCACTGTACTAATCATCTGGAACTCACTCACAAAATCATTTACCGATGGTATCTAGTCCCGGCACACATTTATCCTCAATCCTCCAATTTATGTTGGAGGTGCAATCAGGGGGTTGGCACTATGGAACATATTTAGTGGTCTTGTCCTAAACTGAAGAGATACTGGTTTGGAGTTTTTGATCTCCTGACTCATTCCATTTCTATATCTTTACCCAAAACACCAGAATTGGCACTCTTGCACATCTTTTCGAACACTCTGCCTCAAAATTTGCAGGTGTTTTCTGGACAGATTTTAGTAGCAGCAAAACTCAGTTTAGCTCGAGCCTGGAAGTCACCATTGGTGCCTACTGGCGCCGACCTGGAACAGTTGGTCTCTTCTAACTTGCAAATGGAGAAAGTGCATTATATTAACACTTTGCAACTGGTTATATATGAGCATATATGGTCTGCCTGGGAGTTGGGTCGTACTGCGATATGAGTGGTAGCGGGAGCCTCCTTCCCCTTTTTTGCCTTCCCTTTTCTCCCCTCTCCTCTCTTTCTTTTTTTTTTCCTTTTCTCTGCTCTTTTCCACCTATCTAGCTTTTTATACTCTTTTCCTTCTTTTGACTCTTTTTCTTTTCTGTCTCTTGGCCATCATGAGTACTGCTCCTTTTGGAATGGTTCAGACAGTATTGTACCAAGACACTTTTGTTTTGGGTCCACAATTATTGTGATTTTATGTTGACACTGTATCATTTACTTATATTGTTTTGGAAACCTTTTCTCAAGGCTATATACAATATTATTTAGAATACATGTTAATGTTTCCTATATTTACCCCATTACTTTGTTTATGACTGTCCTAAGGCTTGCTGACAGTGCTCATGATGTGTCTTATTTTATCTTTATGTATGGAAAAAACTTCTCAATAAAAAAGATATTACAAAAAAAAAAAAAATCAATACCCCACATCTCCACTGTATTGTTGACCAAACCTCCACCCACATGCGCCTTATAATTTTAGATCCAGATTTTCCACTGTTGAGAGCTGCTATTAAGTGTTTTATTCTTTACACTATTCTTCCTATGCTGAACAATTCCATTCAGTGACAAATATCCATTCATTTTACTGTATTTCTGAGTAAGAATGCATACAGTACTTAACTTGACTTTATGTATGCATCACAGAGATGTAATACTGCCCGATTTCTGTTATACTTGGGGAAACCTCTTGTCTAACTCCCAGAGCATACCATTTTGTTGTAGTAGCACAGTAGTTATCTAGAGAATCTTTACAGTTTCCTGCTTGAAAATGAGTAATAATATTTATGTTTTCTACTAATTTCTAACTGAATCATTTATGTTCCAGCAGATATATTGTTTCTGAACTTTTTTAAAAGTTGTTTTTAAGCAGAAAAGCATGTTGTTCTTTTGTTATGTGGAAAAGAGGAGAGATTAGACCTGCAGGACATCGGTGCTTGAAGGTGGATTACTAGAGACCTGATAGGAAAGCAGAAGATATTGAGACACCCCATGTCTCAATTAGCAGACCACAGGTATCAGGAACCTGAGGAAAAGCAATAAGCCAATTAAAGTACCGAGAGGAGAAGGGTGACTGCATACACATTTTTCCATTGTTATGGTACAGACTTTGACTCATATGGAAATATTAAAAAGGTCTATTTGTACATGCTGTTTGTTTTTCCTATAATTTATCCATTGGGTTTATGTTTGCATGTGACCCAAGGATGTCAAGAAATAAATACATGTTTTCCTATGAAAGATTTCTCATTTTATTTGCGAGATAATCTAAATGGGGTGGGGGTAGAATTAAGTGGATTTTATTGCACTTTGTGTGTCTAGCAATAGCAGCAATATTTTGAGATATGAAGTTAATAGATAATATATATATATATATATATATATATATATATATATTTTTTTTTTTTAAGGATTGTGTGTTTTGTTATCAAAATATCACATTTTGAGAGTATTTATCATATACATATATATATATATATATATATATATATATATATATATAGTACTATGCAAAAGTCTTAGGCAGCTGTGAAAAATACTGTAAAGTAATAATGCTTTCAAAAATAGGCATGTTAATAGATTATATTTATCAATCAACAAAATGCATAGTGAGTGGAGAAAAATCTAAATCAAATCAATATTTGGTATGACCACCCTTTGCCTTCAGAACAGCATCAATTCTTCTAGGTACAAATCAGGGATATTGTAGTCATATAGTCAGATGTATGATTAAGCAATTATGCCATACAGGTGCTAATTATCACGGTTGACGTGATCACTAGCTCATTTATTGCCTATGTGCATCCTGTCTTCCTGGCGGGCAGCCGGCGGCGTTTTGCCGGTCACTTCCGCATTCTTACTGCCTCTCTGATGCCAGCATGCTTACCCTGGCATCGTGCTTGCTTTTTGTAGCCTATGACACTATTGGCTGAATTAGTCCCGCCTTCGGTGCAGACTACTTAATCAGCTGGGATACAGTGCTTAGTTTCCCTTTCGTGGTGTACCTGTGTGTTACTACGGTGTCTGCTCTTTGTTTGACCCTTGCTTGGCTTCTGATTATCCTCCTTATTTATCCCGTGGCTCAGTTTGACTACCCGTACCAGTTCTGACCTGTGGCTTTGGCTGAATACCCGCTGCTTGCATGACCTTAGGCCTTGTCTGACTACCCACTTAGCTCTGAACCATACTTTGGCTGACTACCCATTCCGTGTATGATCCTTGGCTCTGTCTGACTACCCGTACCAGCTCTGACCTACGGCTCTGGCTGACTACCGCCCTGCGTATGATGTTAGGCCTTGTCTGACTACCCGTTCGGTTCTGGCCTGTGGCTCTGGCTGACTACCTCTCTGTGTCTTTCCTTTGGCTCTGTCTGACTATCCACATTGGTCTGACCTGCTTCTGGCTGGTTTCCCATTCCTTGTAGCCTCCGGGCTAGTGGTACTTCTCAGTGCTATCTGCATTACCAATCCTCTCTCGTTCCTATGGAGGTCTACTGCAAAGATGTGTTGTGGTCTATTTGGACAATATTCTTATCCTTTCGCCGACCTTAGCAGCTCATCGATCGGATGTCTCTATGGTCTTGCAACTATTAAAGAAGAATAAGTTGTATTGTAAGTTGGAAAAATGTGAATTCCATAAATCTCAGGTGATGTTTTTGGCTTACGTTATCTTCTCTTCTGGTTTGGCTATGGACCCGCAAAAACGGCAGTCCTGCAGTGGTCACTCCCTGTGGGGTTGAAATCCATACAGAGATTTTTGGGTTTCACAAACTACTATAGGAGGTATATACGGAACTTCTCCACTGTGGTGAAACCACTCACAGACATGACTCACAAGGGGGCGAATCTGTCCGTCTGGTCTCCCAGAGCTCTTCGGGCTTTCGAGAGTCTAAAGTCTGCTTTTTCTAAGGCTCCTATCTTTTCCCATCCAAATCCCGCCCTGCCCTTTACCCTTGAGGTTGATGCGTCTGAGTCGGGAGTAGGTGCCCTCCTGCCCCAGTGCTTGGCTTCCAGTAAACCCTTGCTGCCATGTGGGTTTTTTTCCCAAAGATTATCTAGGGCTCAGAGCCTATATGACATCAATGATCGTGAACTACTGGCCATTATTCTCACTCTTCGAGAATGGCGTTACCTACTGGAGGGGACCAGCTCCCCGCTTTTGATTCTCATGGATCACAAGAATCTTACGTATCTGTCTGAAGCCAAAAGATTATACCCATGGCAGGCCAGGTGGGTCCAGTTCCTTTCTAGATTAAATTATGTGGTCTCTTATCTGCCTGGCACTAAGAATGTTAGAGTGGATGCTCTTTCCCTACAGTTTGGGTCTGATCCTGAGGCTGAGAGCCCCCCTGTTCTTATCATTCCTTCTAACCGTATCTTGGCTACCATACGTACGAGTATCACTTCACCCTTGGGTGAGGAGATTTTGTCTTCCCAAGCTTCCGCACCTGTGGACAAGTCTAGTGGTAAATGTTTTGTGCCCGAGACCCTTCGTACTAGATTGCTAGAGACATATCACTCCTCATGGGCCACAGGACATATTGGTCGAGACCAAGTGATATGATCCATTTCTTGGCTCTTTTAGTGGCCTAGTTTGAGAGCTGACTGCTCCGCATTTGTAGCAGCTTGTTCCACGTGTGCTCGATCCAAGACTCCTAGACACCTTCCTGTGGGCCTACTACAACCAATTCCCGATGATTGAGCGTCCTTGGTCACACTTGACCTTTGACTTTATGGTCGAACTACCTGTATCAGACGGGAACACAATCATCCTGATGATCATTGATCTGTTTTCTAAAATGGCTCACTTTGTGCCACTTAAGGGACTTCCTTCCACCAGAGAATTGGCCGACGTCTTCACTAAGGTGGTGTTTCGGCTCCACGGAGTACCTAAGGTGGTGGTCTCAGATCGAGGGAGCTAGTCTATGTCTTGTTCTTGGAGGTCCTTCTGTGGACAGATGGGTATCCAACTGTCATTCTCATATGTCTAACATCCTCAGTCGAATGGTGTTGCTGAAAGATCTAACCAAGCGTTGCAACAGTTCCTACGTTGTTTTATTTCAGACCATCATGACAATTGAACAAACCTGTTACCGTGGCCCGAGTTTGCCGGGAATTGTGCCATGAACTCCTCCTCTCAGAATTCTCTGTTTCTGATTAACTACGGTTTTCAACCATCTCTGCTTCCCGAGTCCTTTGAGGCACAAGACATTCTGGCTCTGGATGAGCACCTTAGGAAACTCCGCTCCACTTGGGTACGAGTCCAGAGAACCCTACTAAGGTCCTTGCACTGTTATAAGCAACACACAGACCGTCGACTGTTACCTGCTCTGGTTTTTCAGGTGGGAGAGTGTGGTTGTCCTCTCTTAATCTTAACCTCCAGGTGCCTTGTAGGAAGCTGGCCCCTCATTTTGTAGGTCCATTCCAGATCCTTTGGAGAGTTAACCTTGTCACTTACGGCCTAGACCTTCCTGCTAATATGCGCATTAATAATGTGTTTCATGTATCCTTACGCAAACCCTTGATATGCAATCGTTACACTACGTCCAGCCTGGTCCTATCCAGGTTGAAGACCATGAGGAGTATGAGGTACACAATATTTTGGACTCACATAGAGTCAGAGGTCAACTTCAATATCTGGTGGATTTGAAAGGTTACGGACCAGAGGAATGCTCCTGGGATTCCAGGAGGAACATTCATGCCCCAGCTCTCATTCATGGTTTTCATTCTCGTTTTCCTAACAAACCAGGTCCTCTTCTGTGGAGGAGAGGTCTTTGAGGGGTGGGTACTATCACGGTTGCCATGATCACTCATTTGTTGCCTATGTGAATCTTGTTGCCTATGTGTTTATCCCGTGTCTCCATCTGACTACCCATACCGGTTCTGACCTGTGGCTCTGGCTGACTACCCACTCAGTGTATGACCTTAAGCCTTGTCTGACTATCCACTTTGGTCTGAACCGTACTTTGGCTGAATACCCATTCTGTTTATGATTCTTGGCTCTGTCTGACTACCCGTACATACCAGCTCTGACCCACAGCTCTGGCTGACTACCTCCCTGTGTATGATCTTAGGCCTTGTCTGACTACCTGTTCAGTTCTAACCTGTGGCTCTGGCTGACTACCGCTCCGTGTCTTTCGTTTGGCTCTGTCCGACTATCCATATTGGTCTGACCTGCTTCTGGCCAGTTTCCCATTCCATGTAGCCTCCAGGCTAGTGGTAATTCTCAGTGCTACCTGCATTACCGATCCTCTCTTGCTCCTGTGGCTTGGAACCCTAGCATTCTAGGGACCTGTCTATCCTACTCAGCTACCCTATCGCAGCCTCAGGGTAGCTGCGGCCTATCTAGAACTGTAGGCTAGGTTCTTAACCGGGGTGCAAATTGTGGGTCATGGACTATGAACTGTCCCTACACCTGTTCCAGGGGAAGGTTGGGGAAGTGCCATTAGCTCAAAATTGGCAGAAAACAGTGGGACCCTGGTATATGCATCTACTGTCCGGAGAAGTCTGGTCAGAAGTTGTTTTCATGGAAGACTTGCAGCCAAAAAGCCATACCTCTGATGTGGAAACAAGGCCAAGTGACTCAACTATGCACAAAAACACAGGAACTGGGGTACATAAAAATGTCAGAAGGTGCTCTGGATTGATGAGTCAAAATTTGAAATACTTCCTTGTAGCAGAAGGCAATTTGTTCACCAAAGGCTGGAAGGAGATACAAGAATGAGTGTCTGCAGGCAACAGTGAAGCATGGTGGAGGTTCCTTGCACGTTTGGGGCTGCATTTTTGCGAATGGAGTTGGGGATTTGGTCAGAATTAATGGTCTCCTCAATGCTGAGAATTACAGGCAGATACTTATCCATCATGCAGTGCAATCAGGGAGGCATGATTGGCCCCAAATATATTCTGCAGCATGACAAAGACCCCAAACATACAGCCAAAGTCATTACTCTCTTCAGCATAAAGAAGAACAAGGAGTCCTGGAAGTGATGGTTTGGCCCCCACAGAGCACTGATCTCAACATCATTGAGTTTGTCTGCAATTACATGAAGATTACATGAAGAGAGAGAGAAGCAACTGAGGCTGCCTAAATCCACACAAGAACTGTGGTTAGTTCTCCAGGATGTTTGGAACAAACTGTGTGCAAGTGTACCTAGAAGAATCAATGCTGTTTTGAAGGCAAAGGGTGGTCACACCAAATATTGATTTGATTTAGATATTTCTTCTGATCACTCGCTATAATTTTGTTACTTGATAAAATTAAACTATTAACATGTCTATTTTTGAAAGCATTCTTACTTTATAGTATTTTTTCACACTTGCCTAAGACTTTTGGACAGTACTTTACATGTACATATATGTATATAACATAGAATTTGTGTCCTTAACACAAATCCACTTTAAAGTGTTAGTAATGTCCAACAAAAAGTTTTTTGCATATAGCTCAGCTTAAAAAGCTGAGCTATATGCAAAAAAAGGTATCTCTCAATCCGCTATGGTTTAAGAGATATGGGCGTTTAAAGTTCGCTGTCTTTTACTGGCAGCTATAAAGCTGTCAGCAGGAGATTCGTGTCGGTCGACACGGAGGCGCTTGAGAAGTGCCGCAATCTCGTTACTTACAAGGAATCCCTTCATTGGAATGGTCTAAAACGTGTGCTTGAAAACCAGGCACACGTTTTAGACCATTCCAATGAAGGGATTCCGTGTAAGTAACGAGATTGCAGCACTTCTCAAGCACTTCTGTGTCGACCGACACGGATCTCCTGCTGATAGCTTTACAGCTGTCGGTAGGAGACAGCGAACTTTAAATGCCTGTATCTCTTAAACCATAGTGGTTTGAGAGATACGTTTTTTTGCATATAGCTCAGCTTTTTAAGCTCTTCTATATGCAAAAAACTTTGTGTTGGACATTACTAACACTTTAACCCCTTAACGACCGGCGGTCCTGGGACGTTTCCATCCCATAAGGACCGCATAGGACCACTTGGACGCGCCGGTACACGGGACCTGTCGCGTGTATCAGCGCGTCACTATGAGGCCTGATAGAGATCGCTCCGATGTTGGAGCGGTCAATTTCAGGCCCTATTTTTACTTACAGCGCTCCCGGTAGAGCGCTGTAAGTAAAAAGTACGTGACATACTATGACCGTCATCAGTCCTTGAGTATTTCAAGGACCGTGACGGTCATAGTACGTCACATGTCGTTAAGGGGTTAAAGTGTTAATCATATTATATAAAGTTTGGATGTCATTTTTTTGGTTTGTTTTTACATGAGTTTGTTTTTCTTTCGGATTTTTTTTCTTTACTTGGAAATTCACTATGTGGTATTAGAAAAAATATTTAAATTATGTACTCTTTTATGCATTGAAATTTTAGGTTGTGCTTTTTAGAGTATATTTTGTTAACTGTGGTTTTTAATGCAGCAGCTGTTTATATATGTGTATTAGTGTGTACAAAAAGTTTGAAAAGGGAATTAGAATTGTGATCTTTATCTAGACCATAGATTCTTAGCTACGGTGTTTTTGCACTTTGGTGTTCTATGGACACTCACTTAGGGTGCCACATTTCTCTGTAAAGACTTTGATAAAAATGTTGAATCAATTGTATATTTTTGGAAGAGGTTAAGCATAATGTGTTTGGCTTTGTCTTTCCGATATGCAGACCTAAGAATAACTGTATATCAATGGCTTTTCTCCTTCATTGTGCACTTGATAAATGACACATAAGATGTTAGGTTTGCCCAGAAAAATTCCAGACTGCAGGTTAGGGGGCCTTGAGAAATAGCAAGACTGACCACCACTGATATGGACTGACCTCTATAGGTGTTTTAGATAACTTTCAGTCTTGGCTTATAACTAATTACCTGAACAATGGAACCATTGTGAAATCATGCAAACCTGCTGCACAAAATATATTGTAGACAACTGGCCTAGAGTTTGAGAAAGAAAGAAAGAAAGAAAGAAAGAAAGAAAGAAAGAAAGAAGTATTTGTTGTTTTTGCACCATAATTGTTCTACTTTTGCTATAAATATGCCTTAATGGCCCTAATTCAGTAAGCTAAAGTGGTACAATTCTGGGACAAATGAATTGCACTGAAAAATGAAATGTCCCCAAGCCCCCATTGATTTAAATGGAGCCTTTTAACACCCTCAATGCCTGAGAGGTCTCTATAGCCTTTGCTTTGCAAGGCTATGAAGACGTCTCTAGCATTCAAGGGGTTAAAAGCCAATGTGACCCAAGGAGACTGTTTAATTATCTCCTATGGTGCAGCTGGTTTGTCCCACTTTCGTTTGAGGAACTAGGCTAATATTGCGCCTTGCTTGACGAGGATATATAATTATGACCCTCAAAACAATTTTAGAACAGAGATGTGGTCCTCAGTCCAAAACAATTAACTCCCTCCCCCCAGCACAGTGAATAGTAGTGGTATACTTTAGGGGATATACACCTTCCCAGTATTTCAATGGCAATTCTCTATTGTGAAGAACTTATATTACACAATCTTGTACTGGTCAATAGGCAGAATGGGAGCAGCTCAGCAAAACCTTAACACCTTGCAAGTGGGGCGGTCCCTTCTTAAACAAGTCCTTGGCTGGTACCACTTTACCAATGATAAAGCCACAGTCAGTGGCGACACATGTTGGGTGTTTGGCAAGGTCTGGAGCTTCTGGATGAAATCCCTACCTGCCCTGTTGTATTTGCTCTCCATTTTGGATAAGTAAACTTTGCATCTCTATACTGTTTATTATATGCAAGTTTGCTCTATTTCATAGTTCCATCCTGTATAGTGTATATTGAGATACTTTTTTGCATTACCACATGGCAGCTATTTTGTAGGGTGTGTATTAGGTTATATAGGTTTTTCATCTGGGACCTCCAGATCTCTTGATTTTTAATTGGTTTATGCCTATGTATTTGTATTACTACCTGTAAAAATAAAGTATTATTCTGTTTTTGGTACTCTCAGTGTGCCTTGGATTTAATAGGGCTCTTTTTGGTCTCTATACCATTATGCCTTCCATATATTTGTTTGTTTGTTTGAGTTTGGCCCAGAGTGCACTGGACTATTTAGTCCTATTACTGAGTACTCATTATTTAACCTGTGCATTCCTCATTATTGACTTTACATCAGTAGAAGGGGCGGGAGGGGGATACTTTATCATTCAATTACTCTTGAACTACAACTCTGACAGTACTGCAATAACACTCTCCATGGCCCAAATACTATGAAGATTAAGTGGAGCTGCTTTTATTATGAAACATTACTATCCCTTTAACAAAACAAAGGTTTAAAATGAAATTCTGTTTTTGTATTACTTTAACTACCATCCTCCCTAGAGGTGATTGTAAAAAGGCTGTTTTTTGTCCATGTAGATGGGTAGAGAGGAAGTGATTATTATCAGGTAACAATTAACCTCCTTTTTATTAGTCTGGCGGATAACTGGCAGCCCTAGGGCTTCATACGTCCCTTCAGAGACGTCTCCTGCAGCCCCCAGTCTGTTCTCTGAGACAGTGAGAAAAGGAGATAATTTCACTCTCCCACCTCACACACATCTTAATTTTACCCCAAAAAGCACACACATACCTTTATTATGTTACCTCATTGTATTCCTCCCACACTTGCACTGTTTTATCTTAATGCCTTGGATACTAGATAGTTCTCCACCAGATGGCAAAGCAATGCACTGGAGACCTGTCTATCAACCAAGTGAATAATCTACATTTTTCAACCCCTTGTTTGGAATTTCAAACCATAATATGTGGCCCTTTGGTGGACTCGGGGGCCACATAATCAGCACTTTGGGTGAATCTGGTAGTAATTTTCAACCCATTATGAGTGATTCATTACATAATTCTCATAATGCATACTATCATTTTATATATACACACACAAGTATTATAGTATTATATATATTGATACTGATATTTATAGTGGAGATAACTTCTCCAGTTTATCACTTCTCCAGTTCCTATGTTATTCTATGGAGCCTATTCACTAGCAAATTCAAAAGTTGAAGAAATTTTAGTTCATAAGCTCCATAGAATAACATAGGAATTGGAGAAGTGATATCACTAGAGAAGTCATCTCCACTTTATCACCGCTCAGTGAATCTCGCCCCTAATAATATTAACATATGTTAGAAATTTGATGGATCAGTTACCTACATGATCTGAATATGTTTTATATACCTAGCTCAATATGTTCAAAAAGTCTTCATAATGAAAAGCTTGTCGGATCATACGTTGGTGGTAAAAGAAGGAAGATATTTTCAGAAGTAAATCCATAACGTTTGAAAATTCATCCAAAGAATTAAAAATGATGGTAAGAAGATCTCATTGAACATTGCCGTTAAAAATTCTGATCTTAAAAATTGTCTTTCATTTTGTCTTTGAAACGAACATTTTCAAGGAAACAAAGACTTTTTTTTGTCTTTGAAACAAATTTTTCTTCTCCAAGTTTAGACCTTTTTATTATGTCGGGAAAAAAAATGACATTAATCAGACAAAAAAATAAAGTTCGAACTAATATTTTTTCTGAAAATACCTTACTTTATGATGGAAGACTAAACCACACCCACTTTTAAGATGGCCTTTTCCCTTTGAAGGAGATGGCGGAATTGGATGCAAAAAATGACAGAAACATGTCTGAGAATTAAAGGATCATGGTGAAAGAACTTTTTTATTTTGATTACAAACAATTTCAGTTACCACCACTTTCTGAACATCTCGCCCTATGAATGTATAGCATCCAGTTATGCTGTGAGCTTTTTTTGTGACTACCCTGCTACCGAATAATTTTTGACGACAGCAGTTCATCTATCTGTTTTGTACTACCTGGTATATTTTTTAGCCACGTGTACAATAGAGTCTGTCCTAATTTATTAAAGTGTACTTCACTGATAATCCCTTTTGTCTTTAAAAGTAACTGTTGCTACAGTTTTCATACTAGAGTTATATTTAACTTTGATACAATCATCTTGAGGATTTATTTAGATTGGCTACTCATACAATCTCATTCATCCTCTGATATTACTACATTTTTAAAAAATATAAATTTAAACAATGTCCTGAATATCTTTATTATTTAGGAATTAAAATCCCAAAAAATCTTAAAAACATTTTTGATCTCAATTATAAAATACTAAACAATAAAATAGATTCCTTATTAATACTTTGGAAAACCTTACCTATTTCATTTTCAAGTAGAATAAATGCAATAAAAATGGTTATTCTACCAAAAATTCTTTATCTTTTTAGAGTTCTTCCAATTCATCTTTATAAAGGAGCTATATTGGGCCTACAAAATAAAATATTTAATTTTATTTGGGCAGGAAAAAAACATAGGATTAAAAAAGATATTTTATATAGATCCAGTGATAAGGGTGGTTTTCTTGTACCAAATTTTTATAAATATTACATCTCTTGTGTTTTAACTAACATTTTGTTTTTATGTGTTGATTCTGATAATATATGGATAACACCTAAATGGGTCGATCAAGAGAAATGTTATTTAAATAGAACTGATTTATTAAACTTAGTTTGGACCAGTAAATTTTTTAAAAGATTCTCTGTTTTAAAATGTTTTTTAAGTACTAAAAATACCTTAAAAATTTGGGACAGATTCAAAATACCATTGAAATTGTCAGAATTTAGATCTAAAATGCTCCCTTTAGATGGAATTCTCAAGAATTAGAAAAAACTACTGAATTAAATAAAAAAAGGTTTGGTTACAATAAAAGATATAATATTTAGAGATAATTTCATAGAATATGAGGATATTAGAAAACTAATGGAGGAAAATAATTTGTACCAAAATATTTATTCAAAAAGTATACAAATTATAAAGACATATTTAGGAGATTATATTAAAACACCTTTGAGTCCCTTTGAAATATGCATGAGATATTGGAAATATAGTAGTAGTACAATTTCTCATCTATATAAAATTTTAAATTGTGATAATTTAAGAATGAATTGCATGGACAACTGGGATGACATGACTGGAGAGATTTTGGAAGATGAATATTGGTTAGAAATTTTAAAAAGAATCCCTAAAAGTTGTATAAATTTGAACTTAAGAGAACTAACATACAGAATTCTACACTTAACTTATTTAGTTCCATCAAAATTAGCTATAATGTATTCTGATGCACCAAATGTCTGTTTTAGGAACTGTAATGAGGCATTTTTACATATTTGGTGGCATTGTAAAAAAGCTAGGTTTATATGGTCAAAAGTAAATAACATGCTATCTAATATATTAAAGATATATTAAAGAATTTCAAAACTTGAAGATAAACTTTTGTCTTTAATTTGTTTGGATGTAAGGATGACCATTGCTATATTTTGGAAAGAAGAAAATATTCCTTGGAAGAAAATACCTGAGAAAATTGAATATATATGTAAAAATGAGTATTTAAGTTCAATTGAAAATTATACTTATAATAAGTTTTGTGAAATATGGTCTCCTTGGTTAAATAGTAAATATGGAATTTCTTATAGGAATATGTTAAAATTATAATGTTGTTGTATAACAATAATAATAATTTAATTAAATTGTTATTTCATGTTATTTATATTTTAACTTGTAAATAAAATATATTTTTCTTTAAACTAACAGTAAATCCTCTATGGTCTACCTCTTTGTACCTCCTGGCATGTTTTAGCCAAGTGTGTAATGACATCTGTCCTAATTTAATTAAGTACTAGTATTGAAGGCCCATGTGCACAGGCCAGGGTGCCTTCCGGTGGCGCTGGCTTAGCCCCGGGGCTGGGATGGGCGGTGGGCCGTTCGTGGTGCCCTGCTCCGGATTGGCCGTGCCTCGGACTGGGGACCAGGCATGTTCAGGCAGTCTCTACTGTGCATGTGCGTGTTACTCACACAGGGAGCTTCACATTCTAGCAAATTATATTATAAAAAGGAGGATATTTCACTGAGAATCTCAGTCATCCTTAAATGTAACTGTTGTAGAAAAAAAGTTTTCTATTTCAGTTAAATGTAACGGTGATATAATCATCCTGAGGATTAAGTTAGATCTCATTCATCTTTTGACACTACATAACACTGTAATCATCTAGGGTTCTGATTATACCACAATAATAATTTCTGTTTTCAGACCCCAGATATACGGATATATCTGAATACAATACCTCTTCTACCCTATATATCTGAATACACTCTTAAGTTTATCTTAAGTTTGGTGTTATGTTTACATAATTCATGATTCTCTTAATTTCATTGTAACATTATGTACCTGGAGATTGTTTCATGACATAATATTTTAAACAGCATCTGGTATTTGGGGATATCTTGTTCGTATAGTATTGTTTTGATGATCGATTCACTATAGATATACTTCACTTACACACACTGATCCATCATACGTTTTAGCCACTATATAACAGCCAGATGAGTGGATACAGTGGCATATATATACTAATCTGAGGTATAAACTATAATTCATTTAAGAATATCCATTACAGGTGCTATCAAATGAGACCCAATACTTAATAAGCATGGAGAATACCACTTAACAGGGCATATTAACTGTATTAGTGGCTTATCATATTTGACCTTGCTTTATGGTCTATCCTGAGTCTCGGAATTGAAAGAAAATTTTAAGATTAGACTTATTTTTATACACTGAGGTTTTTTTAGACATGTTTTTATTATCTAATAAATATGTGCTAAAAGTTAAGTTTTATTTTTAGTTGTGCACTATCCTTAGCTTCCAGATAAGAGTGGGTTTGGTGCTTTAACTTATGCTCTTTTTTCTATTAATATGATTGTATCAAATACATCATAACACATTCCCTTTGGTTTTCTTAATAACTCCCTAAGTACCTACCAGGTGGTATACTACTTTTCGTGTGCAATAGGGTTGTCCCTAGAAATAGCTTTCAGAATTTTAGTTTATTTTGTTTTTAACCCTTTGAATGCTAGAGTTGCTCAAAGGGTTAATCACCATTCTGTTTAGGATTGGCTATAACAAGGCACTATTTCCTTTGTGTAGACAGGTGGAGAGGAAGTGACTGCCTTTCCACTTCATGCCCTTATTCAACAAGCTTAAAAGGTGTAATTCTGGGTCAAACCAACTGCTTCATGGGGGGAGGGGGGTTATGAGAATTGCCATTGATTTCAATGGGGCTTTTATCTCCTTGAATGCTATAGAATCAACGCTTTGGACACCTCTCTATCTGGGGTTAAAAGCACCATTTAAATGAATGACAATTTGAGAAATGTTTATTTGTTCCTTATGCAGCAGTTGTGTGACAACAGTTTTATAGATGATGTATGTACAATACATTGTAAAGCACTCAAAGGGTTAGTTACCATCCTGCCTGAGGCTGTAATAGGGTGATGTATAGTCTGTGTAGATAGGTGGAGAGGAAGTGGTTATTATCAGATTTCATTTAACCTCCTATCAAGTACTTAGTTCCCAGATGCTCAGTGCACAAGGCCTCTGCAGGCTGTTCAGCATGATTTTGCAGTCTGCTTGGTAGCTGCAGGAAGAGCAGGGCTACAGCATCACTAATATCTTTACCCAGGCCAATGATCATCATACATGCAGTGTCTCCTGTGGTATGAATTAATTATTATCACTGTAACTGTCTTGCTCTGAAACATGCCACCAGCCTGATCACTGGGAAGGGGGAGGAATAATACCGGTATCCGAGTGCATTTCATTCACTGGACTGTACATGCCTGTGAGCGGATATACAGTATCACGGATTTTATATTCTGGGATAAGGGTTCATAACTGGATAAGAAGAGAAGGACTGCTTTTCCATTAAAGTAAGTTATTTATGTCAATACAGACAGGTTAGTAGGTTTCTATGCAATAGATAATCCTAGTTTTAATATGAATTAGTTATACATTAAAGAGAATGCATTATAATATGTTTTATTATGTTTCCTTTTATTTGAATTGTAAACCCAACGGGCCTTTTGCACAAAGACAAAAGTGAAGCATTTCTAGGGCAAACAAACTGTACTGTAGTGTACGGAATTAAACATTCCCATTAATTTAAATGGGACTCATTAACCTCTTGAATGCCAGATAAGTTTGCAATGCAGTGGTCTTTTTATTTGTTCCTTGTGATTCAAATGGTTTGTTCCCAAATTCCCCCACTTCTTCTTTATGTATATAGCCCCTAGTAAATCTCAGGCCATCTGTGTAGGTCAGTGGCCTGAAACTGCATTCCAAGAGGCTTGAGGCAGTGCAGGTTTTAGGAATGTCATTACTGTTGCACAGCTGTCAATCATTTGCTCAGTAATTTTGAATGAACTATCTGTGCAATAGAAGTGATATTCCAAAGCCCTGCATTGTCTCAGCCCTCTAATAATGTAGTCTGAGATGCCTGATCAAGATTGAGCTTCAGCGTTAACTTCCATAATTGGTAGCTGTATGTATTACTTTATACCAGCATTTTTCAAACTTAGTCCTATGGGTACACCAGCAGGCTAGGATTTTATGCATGTCCTGTCTTGATCACAGGTGGGTAATCAGTGGATCATTGTGTTTGATCTGTCTGTGCTTAACCCTTTAATGACAGAAGGGTGTGTAAGGCATTGTGTAATACTTAAAGGGTTAAACCCTGACCTTTTGGTGTGCCCCGAAGACTGGAGCTTAACCCACTGGATCAAAAGAAGGCACTGTGTGGTTCTCCAGATGCTACTAGACTACAACTGCCATTAGGCTGAAGGTGATGGAAGCTTAGCAATAGATGGAGGGAGGTCACAGATGGTCCACCCTGCCATGGATGTCAGAGAGTTCACAATGCATTGGAGACACCTCCAGCATGTACCTGGGAGCTCTCCGGATATGTTCCAGAGATTCTGGTATTCAGAATGAATTACCAGGTCTACAGGGACAATAGCTGATTCTCCAGCTTGGCAAGTTCAGCTATAACCCCAACCGTTTCCAGTCCATTCAACTCACTCCTACCCATTTTTGCCCACTTTCCCAACCATTTCTTGGCAAACTTCTTCTTTGAACTGCCCACCAATTAAGCCCCACCCAGAATATGATCTAAAACTCATTACTGGGAAACTCCCATCCTCATTGCTTCAGTTTTACTCCAGGGGTATGCAAGTATGCCATGCAGTTAAAGGGGAACTATCACCCCTATACAAGTTTGGCTCATAATGATCTTAATATAGAGATAAACAGTAATATTTGTCTTATTTTGTTATTCAATGCGTGCTATAATGAAACTTAAAGTTTTAAAAATGAGCCGTGGCCTTACTTCCAGACAGACTGCAGTTACAGTTCTGCACCTCAGCCTGTTAATCTTCATCTTTTCCCAACTCCTCTGATGGGGAAAAAAACAAAATTACAGGTTATCTTTATGAGCCAAACCTGTATAGTGGTGAAAGTTCCCCTTTAAAAGGACTGTTATAAGCTACAGTTATCTATTTTCCTAATGACTACTATTTATGGCTGGATAATATTCCAGCCAATTTTGTCTATCAATGTGTCTTTTTGATTAAAGGGATTTTCTGAAATGCAATATTAAGCTATTACGTAGACCCATACATCAGAAGATGCACTCCCGCATAAGCACACATCCTCGCCCAGAAGTAGAAACAATTCATAATCATTAAAGGGATAGTATATGAAAATAAACGGAGCTCTGATTCATAAATATAGTTTTTTCACCATGTAGAGCGGTATGTCAATCGTATCGGACTTGTAGTTCTAGTTATTAAGTTATAAAGGATCCCTCTCCGGCCCCTTTACTGTAACACTGCCTCTCATGCTGGTCCAGATGGAGCACAGCGAGGGACAATCTTCATTGAGCATATGGAAAGTCCTACAATCCTTCATCAAGGGGGGTCAGGGTTTTCCTCAGATTAAGTGCATGACCAATTATCACTCGCTGTGAGCTGATTCCACATCTGAGGGGAGGCTGTGTACCATAAAAGGGGCAGCAGGGGGGCACTTTATAACTCTTGAACTACAAGTCCGATATGAATGACATACCACTCTATGCCCCCCACCCCATTCTTCTAAAAAAAAAAAAAAATCATAAGTAAAAGCATTAGAAGCTCATCTCCCCCATCCTTCTGAACAAATCTAACATTTAAATAAAGGTAGTCCCCTCCACCACGTCTCAAAACAAATCCAACATTTAAATAAATGTACCCTTCTCCCACCACAAACCAACATTCATGTGAAGCACTTACCTTGATATCAAAGGTCCGGAAGGGGGAAAGGGGCCTACATTATTTTAATGTGGATTCTTTTGGAAGGTTGGGGGAAGGGGACTACATTTATTTGAATATTGGATTTATTTTGGAGGGTAAGGGGAGAGAGGACTCCATTTATTTGAATGTTGGATTTGTTTGGGAGCGTGGGGGGAGAGGAGCTTCTAATGCTTTGACTGTTACTTTTGTGTGAGGGTGGGGTGGAGGGTGATTGTGTAACAGGAACTAGCAAACGGTCGACATTGGACACCCCAACACTGTATTAAACATTAAACACTAGCTATTTTCCTTTGACCTTTTTGAGGACCAGCCTCCTGCACACAGACTATGGACCTGGCCCTGGAACTGGGTATAGCCTCCCCCTAAGACTAATCACTGCCCCGTTCGCCCCTTGTCATGGAAGCCTCCGTGCGCAGGGCTCCTGGAGGGGCCTGGGGTCCAGCCCACACCCTACAGACTGACACAGGAACAGGGTAGTGTATTTTTTGACAGAATTATGCTCTTGTCTGGTGTGGTCATTTAATTATGTGGTTGAGGTGATTATGTGTGATGTAATCATGTTGAAATGCCTTTTGTTGTTTACAGTCCTTTGTTCCCCCTGAGGCTCCCATTGTATAACTTGTGTATTATTCCCATTGTGCCTCTTTGTATTATGTGCCCTTCCACCACCAGCCCCATTGTCTCCCCATAGTTGGTTTGCAGTATCCTATTGTATTCTAATATGTGTGGATAACTCTTTGTGTTTGTATATAAACCCTGTGTGTCCTACAATAAATAAGTTCTTGTGTTACCTCTACACTGGTGTTGCCTGGTGCTTGGGGTAAGCTTGCTAAGTGACTCAGTGACTGGAGTTATGATCCTGGTTCCTGGCTGGTGGAATTCCTGAGTGTTGCCCTGGGCTAAGGAAGCACAGTTTTGGCAGAGCTAGTCGGTCTGAGTACAGGTATCCATCACAACCTCCAACACCAACCCATTCATAATGCAAATCTTGTCATTTACTTGACTGGTCAATGCACATGAGCACTCTCTGGTGGCTCAATCAGATGAAGTTCCCAAGAATGAAATTTCCAGCTCCTATAGAAACACTTATGTTTAGATAGTAGTATATAGTTGGACACACAACTATACCAGTACATGACTTAAAGGGATCTTTATTTTCTTATATCTTAAGGTTTGAGAGATAGAAGTAAGGGCATTAAAGGGATAGTAATACTTTATTATTACTATTTCCCATATTGTAGATAGTTGAAAAAGTATTTAATAGTCCCCAGGTTCATCTCTCAAACCTTTATGGTTTGAGAGATAACCAAATGCAAAGTTCCCCGTTCCCTCCCCCTTCCCTGAAGTCAGCGTTGTGCTGACTGCAGGGGAAGTCTGTCGTACGACAGGCTTGCGGCTCTGCAGCTGAGCTGAGAAACGGTCTTCTACATGTGCTTGGTTTGCAAGCACACATAGAAGACCGTTTCAGTGAAACAATTCTTTTTCACTAACGCGATCTCGGCTCTGCAACAGAGTCGCCTGATGAAAGTCAGTACAATGCTGACTTCAGGGAAGGGGGAAGGAGGGGAGAACTTTGCATTCGGTTATCTCTCAAACCATAAAGGTCTGAGAGATGAACCTGGGGGCTATTAAATTCTTTTTCAAATATCTACAATACAGGGAATAGTAATATTAAAGTATTACTATCCCTTTAAAGTGATAGTAATGTTTCATAATAAAAGCAGCTCTAATTAATAATCATAGTATTTGGGCCTTGGAGAGTGTAATAGAATTATAAAGTGTCCCCCTCCCTCCCCTTTTACTGATGTAACACTGCTCAGCCAGGTAGACTGCAGAGAGGGGCAATCTGAAATTAAGATGAGGGAAAAAGCTGAAAAACCTGTCAAAGGGGGCAGGGTTTTCATTGTTCTCACAGTAAGAATATTGACCCTTGATGTGAGCTGTCTGGTCTATGGCCTGGATTCCACATCTGAGGAGTGGGGGCTTACTAGTTCAATTACTCTTGAACTACAACTCTGACAGTATTGAAATAACACTCTCCATGGCTCAATTGCTATGAAGATTAATTGGAGCTGCTGTTTTTGTGAAACATTACTATCACTTTAAATATTTTTTTTATTGCTTCTACCAATGTGCTTATATTTTTTGTGACCTTACTATCCCTTTAATGCCATTCTATATCCCATTAAAAAAAAAAAAATGCTCATTTCCTTTGCTTTCAATTAGTACTGGTGTTAAGCAGGGGAATGCGCCATCTTGAAACAAGCATGTACTCACGCACTGCTTACTGCTTGCTCTAAGTGCCACAAAGTGGCCATTTTTCATGTAAAAATTTTAGCCAATACACAGGAGCAGAGCAAAAAAAAAAGCATGTCTGTTTCTACATACCCCACATGGTGTGAGGAATATATTAGGAGTTGAAATCTATGAAATGGCAAGTGAGAACCGAAGAGAAGGGGGTACAGTAAATGTATAGACAGTTATTACAGATATAACAGATTAAATTTCACTGAACTATTTATTACAGAAAATGGAATGCAAACATATAAAATTAGTTTGGCATTAACTCTTCAATTGCCAGAACTTTGTGCAACTAATTGCACACCCGTCTGGCATTCAGAGGGTTAATAAAGAATATACGTACTTTGGAGAATTTCCTTTTTTTGTATTTTTTTCCATTCTATTACAAACAACCCTTTAACCCTTTGAGTGTGCACCCGTCATGCAATCAAAGGGTTATATATGACAGATACATGCACATCATTGAGCTACACAGGCCTATAACTTTACTGTTAGTGAAAACAAAAAGCTGACGTGAATGTTGATTATCAAGAGGAAAGAAAAATGATTACAGTAGTAACTATGATTCCAGTGACCTTGGCCTGAGAGAGATATGCTTGGTAATTTTGCAGGAATGCAGTACATGAATAATGGCTTGCAACTCGTGATTATTTCTGGGTCAGGCTGGAATCGATGTAACAGAAAATTGGCTGTAAATTTAAAACAACTGACCCATGTCAAATTTTGATGTCCATCTATTTCCGGGGGGGGGGGGGGGTAATGTTTGGCCAACAATATAGGCTGCATGTTCTTTTCTTCAGCTTAAACTAATATGGTTATTTCTATATTTTAAATTTCACTTTCCAAAGTTGAATTCACCACCATGTTCAAAACAATACAGAGAGTCAATACAACCTCATACGTCAGTGGTATGTCATCTATTTAATGGGTAACCCTAATTAGAGCCACACTATTCTCTTCTGACAATAATTTATATCCAGTTGTCAAACTATACATGAAGTAAGAGAAGAGCCAACAAAGTATATAGTTCAGATGAGATATTTATGTTGAGTTTCAGTCGTTAACCAGCCATTATCTTAAAGGAATATATAATGGGATGCACTCACTATAAGTTTAAATAAGTGACCTGGGTGCGCATCAAAATTGTCAATAATACACGCAGCTCTTTGGTAGATAGCTAGCACTCACAGGCTCCCTTACAGCTGAAACACAGGTGTTTAATGAATTGACATTTTAGCCAACTCTTGTGGTCGTTACCAAGATTTTAGATAGATAGATAGATAGATATCTATGTGTGTGTGTGTGTGTGTGTGTGTGTGTGTGTGTATGTATGTATGTATAATATGTCCTTTTAATAACATATATAGCTTTTATTAGGTGGTCACCTATGAGACCTATATATGTTATTCAAAAAGACCAGTGAGTGCTGGATCTATATCTATATTATACACCATTTCTATAACGCCCAAGAACAAGTTCTGGATTTCGTGAGTGTGATCCTACCTCTACTATATTCCTACTTCTCTCATATATTTATATATAAAATAACTGCACACCTAGATATAAAGATATATTAAAGAGATAACCATTGGTGCATGTCCCACGGGTAAGTAAATTAAGAGTCAGAGACGCTCAACTAGGATAAGCCTACATTACAATTTTGCAGGCTCTTTCACAGAGAGGAAATATCCTAAAGCATATCCTACTGGTCCTGCCATAACAGCAGTCCAGCCACTAAATGCCAGGCTATTCCTCTCTGAACAAGAGAAGCAGCCAACCACAGATGTACGTTTCGGCCTTCTTGGGCCTCATCAGTGAGGTGCAGCTGCTCTCTCTAAGCACTGTGAGCAAGGGATCCAATGCTGGATTCCCCTATTACCCTTGGGGTGACTAATCCCAAGGGTAATTTGTATATGCATATTAAGAGTCAGAGACGCTCAACTAGGAATGAGCCTGCAATACAAATTTGCAGGCTCTATAGGAATGGTGTCCTACCTAGGGTGCAGTCTCTTTTAGCCCACTAGTACCTTACAATAGGTAATACAGTCACTCCATTTACCTTGTAAAAGTAGAAATGACAGGGCCAGCACTCAGATGTAAATGATAAATTGCAGTAAAGGTTTATTTCCAGGTGTTATCGGTTCTTACAAGGACCTTCCTCCAGAACATTTGCCATGCAGAAGGTCCCGTGAGGTACATTTTTCCTGCTTCATAAAAAAAGGATACTTTCACTTCTGAGTGATGCTTCATTCAAAAGTAATCACAGTTACAAATACAAATTGTAAACAGCACTGCATAGGTGCTCTGACTCGAACACGGTTAGGTATATTGGTGAAAAACGTATGCTGTGATCACTACTAGGTATGGGTGAACATTTACAGAAATTTCCCACAGGACTTTTTCGTGAAAAAGACGATGATTTGCAGCTTTTTTTTGCAAAACTTTCTGCCCACAGACAATACATACAAATGTCTCCTTTTCACCACTGCCAATAAATTTCCTCCAAGAACTTTGCCATATTTCATTTATGTTTTCTATGATTGCAACATTTCCCACCACAATAATTCTTCTGAGGGCTGAAGTGGAGAAATATATAGCTGAAAGTAAAAGTTGTGAATCCTACAGCAACATATGCCTAGAAAAAATTGTTAGCAGGCTGAGAGTCCTTTGCCCACAACACTAACTTCTTGTTTAAGTAGCATTGGCACAACCATCCTTGAAAAATCACTGCAGCTTGGGATATTCCAGCAGGGTGCAATACATGGCATTAGTTATTTAAAGCCTCTGTTTTCAACTAAAGAAAAGAGCAGCATGTCAACTGCTAACATTTTGGCAAGTGTACTATTCCATAGGCATAATTTTGTATTATTTTTGTGCAGGTTTTGACTTCTTTCTAATAACTTAATAAATGTGGGATGGTGCTACAAAGTAGAAGAACTGTGCAACTTTGTTGCTTTAATGACTTGTGGAGGTGGTGTGGGTGGTGGCAGTATGTGTAGGCACTCTATGACTCCAAAATCTCCAAAAACAAACTTAGAGCAGTGGTTCTCAACCTGTGGGTCGGGACCCCCTTGGGGGTCGAATGACGATTTGCCAGGGGTCGCCTAAAACCATCAGATATTTATTTTTCGATTCATAACAGTAGCAAAATTACAGAGATGAAGGAGCAGCAAAAATAATTTTACTGTTAGGGGTCTCCACAACTTGGGAAATTTTATCAAAGGGTCGCGGCACTAGAAAGGTTGAGAACCGCTGACTTAGAGTCATATTCCTCTGCTGCAGGAGCAGAAAATATTGGCACACTCTCTGAAACATCAACAGCACTTATATTATGTGCCTCAGAGCCCCTGGAATGTTTAGGAGTACTTCTGCTGCTGATAGTCGTGGCATCTCTAACCTGTTGGTGTGTCTCCCATGCAGACATGTGGGTTTTGCTTCAGGTGGGAACTCAACGAGGAGGTGCCTAGGTGTGAGCTTGTGTTCTCCCTGCTGTCATGCATCTTACACGAACAACAGATATAACATGCTTAGCTCCATACTGTGGACGTCATAGACTGTGGAGTTCCTGAGAGGCTGCAACTACTACTGAGGCTAGATGTTGCTGAAATTGTATTACAACTAGGTGTCACAGGTGCTGCACTTCCAAGAGCAGCTAAGGCTGTGGATCTCTACAAAATACTCTATCTCACCTAGTACCCATCTGCCTCAGTCACAGCTCACATCAGGGTCCTTGTCTCTGTCACCTATTTATTTTTTAATTAACGGTCCCCCCCTTATCCCTATCTCTCACAACGTATAAAAAATATACTCTTTGTTCAAATGCTTCTTTCTCCAGGCTCCCCTAGGACAGAGATAACAGCCAGATCAGGAAGAACTTTTGATCATTGTTACCTGTGTCCTCCTAGTCAGTCATTCAGAAATTTGAGGTATTTTGAGTAATCTTCCTTTGCTCCCTTCTCACACTCCTAGACTCTCCTATCACTGAGATAACAGCCAGATCAGGAAGGAATTTGGCTCACAGCTGACCTCATTTACTTGGTCACACAAAATTTTGGGTTATTTGGGGGTAAACCTCCTTTGGTCCCAGCTCACACCCACAGGCTCCCCTAGGACAGATATAGCAGCCAGAGCAATAAGAAACTAGGACCACCTCTGCCTGTGTGTTCCCAGGCAGTCAAACATAATTTTGGGGCATCTGGTATAAATCTCATTTGCTCCCTTCTCACACTCCCAGACTCAACTGACACAGAGATAACAGCCTGATCAAAAAGAAAATTGGATCCCAGTTGCCTGTGTCTGCTCAGGGTGGGGTATTTGTGGGGTATTTGGGATAAAACAACTTTGCTCTCATATGCTTCTCATACATCCAGCCTCCCCTAGCAAAGAGAAAAGCCATATAAGAAAGAAACTTGGATGATTTCTGCCTTTGTGTTCTCTGTGAGTCAGTTACACAGAATTTGGGGGTATTTGGAGTAAACCTCCTTTCTCCCTTCCCGTTCCCCAGATTCCTCCAGACTCACCTGATACAAAGAACAGATTTCCTGTCTAAAAGACTCCCTAAATGTAACGGCTTTGTAGGACACTCAGACCAGCAGGTTAGAATAAAACACAGTTTTATTAAAAGACAAGAAAGACTGCCCTCAATAGGCAATACAGAATAACTGAAATAGACAGTAAAGTACAGATGCCCTATAAGGCCCAGTATACAGAGAAGTAAATATATACTGTCACAGGACAGGCATAAGTTAGCATACAGGGTACTCAAGGGTTAAAGTACATAGAAATCAATCAGTCTCTGTCGTGGTGTGTTTGACACGCCCATAAGTTGGTAAAGGAGTGATAAGTGGTGCTAGATGTGACAACACCAGGAATTAGAACAGGACTGAGACTACTGCTTATGCTGAGCAGGGAACTGAGGCCAAAATACTCTGCAAGAGCTTAAGGAGCTAGAGCCACTAGCACCCCAACCGGTGCGTGAACAGAGAGCAAGTGCACTGTAAGAGCTGAGATGTTAAGAGCCAATAGCACCCATCCGGTGCGTTAACGGAGACCAAATACACTGCGAGAGCTTAGGATAATAGAGCCAATAGCACCCACAGGCATTGTAACGGAGATCAATTACACTGCGAGAGCTGAGGATAATAGAGCCAATAGCCCCCACGGGCGTTATAACGGAGACCAATTACACTGCAAGAGTTTAGCGGTATAGAGCCAATGGCACCCCCACGGGCGCTGTAACGGAGACCAACTACACTGCAAGAGCTTAGCTGTAAAGAGCTAATGGTACTACCATGGGCGCTGTAACGGAGACAGAAGGCTCAGCAAGTGTTAGCGGAAGCAACGGCTCTGCAAGTGTTAACGGAGGCTCAGAGAATGGAGGCAACGGCTCTGCAAGTGTTAATGGAGGCTCAGTGAGCGGAGACAACTGCTCTGCAAGTGTTAACGGAGGCTCAGTGAACGGCGACAACTGCTCTGCAAGTGTTAACGGAGGCTCAGTGAACGGCGACAACTGCTCTGCAAGTGTTAACGGAGGCTCAGTGAACTGAGGCACAGTGCTCTGAAGTGCAACGGATGGCTCAGTGTTCTGTAAGTGTAAACTGAGGCCCAGAGTAACGGAGGCAGCAGAGCTCAGCAAGAGTAAAAGGAAAGGCCCAGTACACAGGAGGCAACAACTCAGTCAGCCCTGCCACCTGCACAGCAGAAGTCAGAATGTCACCCAGGCGACACTGGAACAGCACACAGCAGGAACACAGGCAGGGTCAGCAACGTAGCTGGGTCAGGTCACGGAGCAGGAACGTCAACCAGGCCGGGTCAAATCACAGAGCAGGATCCTCAGACAAGCCAGGTCAAATCACGAAGCAGGAACGTCAGCCAGGCCGGGTCAAATCACGGAGCAGGAATTAAGGAGCACAGTCAGACGGGCCAAATCGGTACACAGGAAGCAGGAGCACTGGAACACAGCTACATAGCAATACTGGCTCAGGAACACCACGAAAGGGCACCTGACAGGTGCCAAAGGCCGAGCATAAAAAAGCCATACTGGGCGGGCCAAACAAGCTCAGCCAATGGGAGCGCACCACAGCAAAGAGTGACAGAGAAAGATCACGGGAACCGTGATACTAAACTAAGCTTCAACTCCCCTTTATTAGAGTGTCTTCCTAGCTGAAAATTGTGCTGCTTTCTCTTCCTCTCACAAACACCGAACGGCATGCTGAGAGTAGCTGACACCCTATTATGTGCCTATGGGAAAAGAAGGGAAACTTGTCTTGAGGTGGAAAGAAATTGTTTCTTTCCATTGATTTCAATGCATTGAGCTAGATGAAAAAAAATTACTTTTTGCGAAATATTTCAGGCTTGGACATTTCTCTCCTGTTTTCTCTTTTGAGCCAAAAACTTTCACACATCCCTAATCATTACCATGTGTCATGTACCAAAATCCATCCCTATGCCTAAATTAACAATGTATAAATAATGAATACAATGAATTACAAGACTGATAAATGATTCAAATAAATAAATAACCTATACATTTACAACAATATGGATCTCTATAAAAATTGATATAATGGTATGGGTAGCAATATGGGAATAGCCATATGAAGAGGGGCCAGCTACTAACCTATAAGTTCTGGTGTGATAACAAACCAAAAACACAGAACATAAAAGAAACTATGAAAAACATTTGAGAGCACTCTTCTAGATATAATATAATATAAACTTTTAATGTAAAAAATATAAGCATGTCAATACAAATTATATAAGAACCAAACTCGCTGGAGTCTAATGGCACACAGAACTCCTGATGTGTTTATCATCCTTATAAGGGTGAAAGGAAACTCCCAATGCAAATATCTATGTGAGCAGAAATACAGTCCAACATTCCTACATTATGGTAATAGCTGGAGTGTGATTCACAAAGGAGATGTCAACTGTCCATTATAGGGCTCTCTCCCCCAACCTGTGTGTATAACTGTATTGTTACTTTGGGATGTTATCACTCTCCCAGGAAATACATGTGCAGGCAGAGAATAAAATCTTTCAATACAGAACCACAAAAATGTAAATTGTACTCTGTGAGTGAATCCAATAAGTCAGTGAAAATCTCTAAGCATTTTGTATCATAGGTGTCAGTCTCTGAGTAGGGTCAAGCAAGGAAAAGGACTCAGGTTAACCAGTTCACAGTTCCACTGAGTTCGAGACTGGATCAGCGGGTACTAGGAGGCTCGGGAAGGTTCAAGACCGTAGGCAGACTGCAGGACAGAGTTCCCTTTAATCGAGGGTCTCGAGGTTAAGATAAGGTTCGAGGCAGGTTCGAGGTCTTGGGGTATCGATAATGTTCGAGACAGGTTCGAGGTCTTGGGGTATCGATAAGGTTCGAGGCAGGTTCGAGGTCTTGGGGTATCGATAAGGTTCGAGGCAGGTTCGAGGTCTTGGGGTATCGATAAGGTTCGAGGCAGGTTCGAGGTTTATGGACTACGAATCCTCTATTCTCTGCTGAATCGAGTTTGGACTCGAGGCCCAGGAAACTGGAAGCAGGTAAGGGGAATACAAGTTCCTACACCCTCGACTGGCCGGGGCAGTCACCGGAGCGGCCAGTGATGGCAACCCAAACCAGTCGGAGCCCCAGAGGTGAAGGAACGGTAGACTGGAACCAAACCTTGAGAGCAGCTGGAGGGACTCTCGTTGCGAGGCAGAAAGTTCAGAAAGGAAAGCGTAGTCCGAGAATACTGGGTCAGGCCGGAATCGAATCAGTAACCAAAGGAGCAGACAGAGACGTAGTCAGGCAAAGCTGGGGTCAAGATCCACGGGCAGAAGACAAGACTTGGTCGGTATTCAGGCAGGGTTCGGTACACGGAATCAGCAAACACAGGAACTCAACGACAAAGGTTTCTCTCAGACTTTTTGGCGCTAAAATCGAGCAAGGGTTGATGGAAGATCCAGGTACATAAAGCCTACAGCCGCCAATAGGATTATAGGTAGGAGGAGCAGTCAGGAGCAGCATGACAGTGCCCCCCCTTCAACGGCCGACCTCCGGACGGCCTGGAGCATCAGGATGCAGGCGATGAAAGGTCCGTACAAGGACCGGAGCATGGACCTCAGTAGCTGGCACCCAGGAACGATCAGCAGGACCATAGCCCTTCCAGTCGACCAAATAGTGTAATCGGCCCCGAGATAGCCGAGAATCCAGAATCTTGCTGACCTCATATTCTGGATGACCGTCCACCAGAACAGGAGCAGGAGGAGTGGCCGGTTGGTAGAAACGGTTCTTAACCAAGGGACGTAGAAGGGAGACATGAAAGGAATTGGCCACCTTCATGGTTGATGGTAAATCAAGAGAATAGGTGACAGGAGTGAGCTGAGTCTTGATAGGAAAAGGTCCAATGAACCTGGGACCCAATTTACCAGAGGGCTGCTTCAAGCGAAGGTGTTGGGTGGAGAGCCAGACCTGGTCACCAGTCTGGTATGAAGGAGCAGGTTGCCGTCTCTTATCCGCCATGGACTTGTAACCGGAAGAAGCGGCTGTCAAAGAGCGAGGAACTGAAGTCCAATGAAGTCAAAGATTTCGTACTCTATTATTAGCTTCGGGAACATCAGAGACTGGAAGGTTGGGCAACGTCTGAGGGATTGGCGAAGGTTGAAGAAGCCCAACAGGCCTCTGATTGGATGATTTATTTTGTGTGCAAAGCGTGCAAGCTTTGACGTAGGCTTCCACATCTTGTTTCAAGGAAGGCCACCAGAAGCGTCTAAGAAGAAATTCAGTATTTTTTGTAATGCCTGGGTGACCGGCCATAGTAGAACGGTGTGACCATTTTAGGAGAGAGGAACGAAATCGCTTGGGGACAAATAGCAGATGAGCGGGTTTTCCTTGAAAACGTCCACTAAAATGATGTTGGAGGGACTTGATCCTTTGTACTACAGACAATGATAGAGAGGCCACAATATGATTAGAAGGAATTATGGGTTCAGGAGGAGATTCTGGTTCAGGAGTGAAGAGAGGAGGCAAGGCATCCACCTTCAGATTCTTAGGTCCCAGTTCAGATAGAAGAATTGGTTTTCCTCTAGGAGGCACGGTTCCGGGTAAGAAGTCAATAGGACAGTCTCTGTAGGGTTTAGGAACAGATTCCTCAGGAGTGGTTATGCAACCCACAAGGCCTGGTACAGGTATCTCAGAAAGGCAGTTAGAGTAGCAGGAAGAACCCCAATTCGTCAACTGGTCAGAGCTCCAGTCAATTACTGGATTGTGGCGGCGAAGCCAAGGAAGGCCCAAAATCACTGGAACGGAAGGGCACTCTATAACGTCGAGGTGAATTGTCTCTGAATGAAGGGTGCCAGTCCGAAGAAGTAGTAATTGAGTTTCATGGGTAACGAGGCCCTTTCCCAGAGGACCCCCACCCACGGTAGAGACCCGCAGGGGTTTGGTTTTCTGGACAAGCGGTATAGAGTGCCTGGAAGCGAATCCAGCATCAAGGAAGACCCCTGCCGCACCTGAGTCCAAGAAGGCTTTAGTGGAGACTGAGCCCTCCGCCCAACTTAACCGAACAGGAACCATCAAACGGTTTGTGTCAGACGGAGAGATTTTGTGTATCACGCCTAGGGAGTTGTCTCCATGGTTCCCTAAACTTTGGAAGTTTCCCGGACGGGTTGGACACTGGCGTAGGAGATGGCCCTTGAGGCCACAATAAAAGCAAAGTCCCTGACTTCTTCGCCGGCGTTTCTCCTCCTCAGGGAGTTTAGTCACAGACCCAATATCCATAGGTTCAACAGAGGTCTGTAATGTCTCGGTGGGAGAGGATAATCGAGGAACAAAATCAGATTTATGGCGGCGGAAGCGATCTCTCTCAAGCTGTCGCTCGATTTGCCGACGATCTAATTCTAAACAGGTAGATATCAGACCCTCCAGATCCTCCGGTATGTCTTGATTAACTAGAGCGTCTTTGATGCGTTCGCTCAGACCCCTGCGAAAGGCGGCTCGCAAGGCTCCATTGTTCCAGTCGGTTACGTAGGAAAGTGTTCTGAACTCTACTGCATATTCAGCCACCGTGCGAGTACCCTGTTTTAGACCCAGTATACTGGCTTCTGCAGATGCCTGTCTTCCAGGTAGATCAAATACGGTCTTAAAGGCAGCGATAAATGCATTGGAGTCATCAAGAAGAGAAGATCTGTTCTCCACCAGAGGGGAAGCCCAAGCGAGGGCCTTGTCAGTCAATAGAGAGATTATGAATGCCACCCTAGTAGAATGAGAGTTAAACGAATGAGGCAAGGTCTGAAAGTGTAACTGGCACTGGTTCAAGAATCCACGACAATGTTCAGGTCGGCCAGAGTATCTCTCTGGTAAGGGTATCTTGGGTGGCTTGTACCCTGAGGGGGCTCCTGTAGACCCTGTGGCCCCAGGGGGCTGTGGTGGAGCTTGAGCAGGGGTAGATGGAGAGAATGTTTGCAACATTTCTATCATAGCATCCAGCTTATGATTGAGGGTTTGTAGTTGTGCTGCATGGGTAGACAGAACTTGCTCCTGTTGTTCCTGTCTGGAGGCGATGAGGGAAGCCTCAGCAGCATCCATTTTACTGGCTCGATTTTACTGTCAGTCTCTGAGTACGGTCAAGCAAGGAAAAGGACTCAGGTTAACCAGTTCACAGTTCCACTGAGTTCGAGACTGGATCAGCGGGTACTAGGAGGCTCGGGAAGGTTCAAGACCGTAGGCAGACTGCAGGACAGAGTTCCCTTTAATCGAGGGTCTCGAGGTTAAGATAAGGTTCGAGGTCTTGGGGTATCGATAATGTTCGAGACAGGTTCGAGGTCTTGGGGTATCGATAAGGTTCGAGGCAGGTTCGAGGTCTTGGGGTATCGATAAGGTTCGAGGCAGGTTCGAGGTTTATGGACTACGAATCCTCTATTCTCTGCTGAATCGAGTTTGGACTCGAGGCCCAGGAAACTGGAAGCAGGTAAGGGGAATACAAGTTCCTACACCCTCGACTGGCCGGGGCAGTCACCGGAGCGGCCGGTGATGGCAACCCAAACCAGTCGGAGCCCCAGAGGTGAAGGAACGGTAGACTGGAACCAAACCTTGAGAGCAGCTGGAGGGACTCTCGTTGCGAGGCAGAAAGTTCCGAAAGGAAAGCGTAGTCCGAGAATACTGGGTCAGGCCGGAATCGAATCAGTAACCAAAGGAGCAGACAGAGACGTAGTCAGGCAAAGCTGGGGTCAAGATCCACGGGCAGAAGACAAGACTTGGTCGGTATTCAGGCAGGGTTCGGTACACGGAATCGGCAAACACAGGAACTCAATTACAAAGGTTTCTCTCAGACTTTTGGCGCTAAAATCGAGCAAGGGTTGATGGAAGATCCAGGTACATAAAGCCTACAGCCCCCAATAGGATTATAGGTAGGAGGAGCAGTCAGGAGCAGCATGACAATAGGTGATTCAGGGGTTCAGACTGTTAAAATGGAGAGACATCGCCTAATCCTCAGTTCTCTCATTAAAAGCAATAGAACACCAGAGGGGAGATTCACCAAAGTGTGATAAAGAGGTGATAACGCAGAGATAACTTCTCCAGTGATATCACTTCTCCAATTCCTATGATATTCTATGGAGCCAATTCACTAAGATTTCTAGAACTTTGGAGATCTTAGTTCATGGGCTCCATAGAATATCATAGAACTGATAAAGTGATATCACTGGAGAAGTCATCTCCACTTTATCACCTCTTTATCAAGCTTTAGTGCATTATCCCCAGGTGGTTCTGTTACTTAGAGTTTCATTTTAAAAGACCGCTTGAACTGTAATCACTTTGAAATGAAGACTCTTCCATCTTTGAGCATACCTTTCATTTACTCAGCATATTGTCAGCAGCAAAATCCCTATAAATTATGTTTTTCATTATAAAACATTACTGCTCTGTTAAAAGCAGGAAACATAACACACATTAATGATGGTGGCATTTTGTTTTTCGTGCATTTATTATTTATTATTATTATTATTATACATATAACATTTGTACCATTTATATCTAAGAGTGGTGTGCAACACATTGCTCTGCAATATGAGAAACACCTCATTATACTCAAAGCATATAAATTAGTTATATCAATTACCTTTGTTGTATCTGTTAGTGAGTGAATATTACAGAAATGAAACACCCTCTGCATCCCTATCCTTTCAATTTTTTGCTTTCTTTTAGAGGTAAAACAACTAGCAGTCACTTAAGAGGCATGTATAAAATTCAGCATACTACTTATTAACAAACAAAGTAAATTATTTGATTAGAGAAGTGTGAAATTTAAACGGTTGTTGATTTACTATATGCGCATTGATCCTCTTTTTTTACATATACAATGTAATGTCTAACATGTTTCATCACTAAACAAAAAGGGGGTTAGTTATCAAGTAGACCGCAGCATAATTGATATCCACCCACATTTTGAACCATGGCTGCAAAAATATTAATAAAAAAAGCTAAATCAATTAAAATGGGGTAAGTAAATTCAATATTAATTTACTGTCTCCTCTCAAAAGATGAATATGACTCCATATTAATTTGTTTTAAGACCACATAATTAAGAAATGTTAATATGGAGTCCAGAACCCCATAATTAAGAAATGTTAATATGGAGTCCAGACCCCCGACCCCTCCTTCTGTCCTCCCACAGGGAAAGAAATTAAGAATTTAAATTAATATGGAGTCTGAAAAATCCTATATTAATAAACTAGTAGGCAAGGAAGGGATCTTCTACTCTCCCCATTGTTAGAGTGAGTCATAATAATAATAATAATAGTCATAATCAATATTGGGTTAGGAGACTGAATATTAATAAACTAGCTGAACAGCCCATGTACATGGGCCACAGTGCCAGGCAGCAACGGCCACGGTGCAGTCATGCCCGTGCCCTGGCTGATAACAGAGCGGGCGCTCTGAATTCAGACTACAGTCTGAATTCGGAGTGTCCTGCTCTATTATCAGCTGCAGCGCGGGCAGTCTGTACTGCGCGTGACTACAGTGCGTGCAGCCGTCTGTACTGAGCATGACAGTTTCTGACAAACATACATTAGCAAATTATTATATAGGATTATTTCCCACCGAAGGATCCTAGGATCCCTAACTCTACTATCTTTATTGGGAGGGGTCTGAACACTGCTCAACGGTCTCTTTCCACCTCTCACTCTACATCCCAAAAAGAGATGCTAAAGCTCAGTAAAATAATTTTACTTATATGAGAAGTTCCTCTCTGCCATATCAATGCCCTGGTTCTTTCTTGCTGTATAAAAAACAGATTTAATATACTTGTGGTAATTGGACTGTTTCTCTAGTAACACTGATGCTCTTCCATGAGCATGGAAATTAATTTGTTCTCATGCTCATGTCTGAACTAAGAAGGACCACAGTGATGCAATGATTTACATCTTTCTTCCAGCCATTGATTTGTAGCTGACTGATCTTCATAACTAATATGGCTTCTATTATAATTATCTAGTCTTTGGGTGAGATGTTCAGAAAGAGGTGGTAATTTAAATTGTCTGTAATCAGAATAAAAAAGTTCTTACACCATGATCCGTCAGTTCTCAGACATGTTTCTGTAATTTTTTGCATCCAATTCCGCCATCTCCTTCAAAGGGGAAAAAGCTGTCTTAAAAGTGGGTGTGGTTTAATCTTCCGTCATAATGTAAGATAGTTTCAGAAAAAATATTCGTTTGAACGTCATTTTTTTGTCTGATTAATGTAATTTTTTACCGACATAATAAAAATGGTCTTAACTTGGAGAAGAAAAATTTGTTTCAAAGACAAAAAAAAATCTTTGTTTCTTTGAAAATGTTCTTTTCAAAGACAAAATGAAAGATCATTTTTAAGATTAGAATTTTTAACGGCATTGTTCAATGAGATCTTACCGTCATTTTTAATTCTTTAGATGAATTTTCAAATATGACTGATTTACTTCTGAAAATATTGTCCTTCTTTTACCACCAACTCATGATCCGACAAGTTTTTCATTCTGATGACTTTTTGAATATCTCGCCCTTAGTCTAAATGACTTCAATTATATTTAAGGGTGTATCTCCCCTTTAAGACATCAGTTATTTTATAATTATATTGCTTTGTGGGACAAATAAATCAGATGATGCTGTAGTATATTTCATAGCAGTATTTTATAAACTGTGTCATTTCTGTCACATTGTAAGGTATTTTCTGTTCGTCTAGCCTTTGCTGCTGTTCTTATAAACAGGAATACCTCAGCTTAATCTGGAAACATTTCCAGTGTGGTTATAAGGCAAGGCTATTTTGTGATAATTAGTGTGCTAAGGTAATGTGCATAATTTATTTGTGTGTACATAACAGAATGTATCATTGCCAGCTGTCTCCAAACAACTGTTACAACAGTCTTGGCTAGTTCTACTTTTTTTTTTTCCACTTCTATTCATCAGCTCGTACCAAGTGTTCAATAATTCTGAAATATCAAGAGAATCACATAAGTATATTAAAATGTTTTTAAAGGGGAACAACACCCTAGGTATACATTTCTGTATGCCTGAGTCATACGATAATACTCAGACATGGAAGCAGGCAGTGCAGAGGATGCATCTCTGACAGATCAGATATTCAAGGAGGCCCATCAGCCTCAGGACCAAAATGGTTCTAATTATGCCTCTGGGAGAATATTTTGTTTTAGGGGTCCATAAATATGTTTGCAGCGGGGCCCTCCAATGACTAAAGATGCCACTGCAATAAGGTATATCGACTTTCTAGTCTTTGTACAACTGCTGTAGTCTATAGATATAAAAAGAGACAATTTACAGTCTTTAGAATGTTTACATGAGTCTAAATCGTGGAGCTTTCTCTCTTTATGATTAACCTCATTTGACATGAAACAGTCTATTGTTTATGGTCCAGAAGTGAGAGCTAAATACAAACCCAAAAGGAGATTGCTTTATAGAGGACTCCTATAGTTACTCTGTAAAGATACAGGGCTATAGGCTTCAAAATGCATTGACGGCCTCCGTAGCATTCAAGGAGTTAAAATCCCCATTTAAATAAATGGGTGTTAAAAGGTATTTTTAGATCTCCCCATAGTGCAAATTATTTGACCCAGAATTCCTCCATTTTTATTTTGAACATACGGTCATCGTGGAGAATGTTTTGCTCATTACAATGGAGACCTCTCTGGCATCCAGGAATTTAAGTCTCTTTTCAACCAATGGTCATTTTATTTGACATATATGGTGTGATAATTTTGCCCAGATTTGCTCCACTTTGTTTCCTTTATACATAGTTCCTTACCCCTTTGAGTGCCAGAGGGGTATGCAAAGCATTGCGGAGCAATGCGTGGTGTACCCCTCTGGCACTCAAAGGGTTAATGTCACTCACCTACGGTAGCCATTATTTTTTCAAAGAAAAACCCATGAATGAAATTCAGAGCTCTGAGATGTCTGAAACATTTGAATGTAAAAAAGAACAACTTTCATGGATATACAGAGTCTCCATCAATAAGGAACAAGCCTCTTATCCTTGTGCCTCATATAAAAGAAACGTTAAAGTGTCAAATGCTGATTATCGGAGCTGAACTTATGCAGAATGCTGCAGAATAAGACACTTTTTCTGCGCAGTCTTGCATGTCTCCCATAGATATGAGTAGAACATGTGTAACAGCCATGTCGTGAGGAGAGGGTATGATGCCCAAATAAACACAGACACAAATCTTGGGATAACAGACCATGGCTTTATTTAACTTCACATTGTTCCTTCTTATTTTTTAACATAAACTTTAAGTAAACATTAACTGACAGTCTCTGCAAACCTAAACTCCTTGAACCAAGCATTGCTAAACTGCCCGGACTCATGCCGTACTCCCAACATCCTTCAGCACATACAGATGACCCAACCAATTACCCCACTGGCCATTCACCTTAGTTTCAATGGGTAACGTAACCACTCGTGACCTAAGTCCAGTGCAAACTCCCAAAATACTTAGCTTCCAAGTGTAACATTACCACCCTCCACCTAAGCTCAGTGCAGACACCCCAGTCCTTAACTTCCATGTGTAACATCCCCAACAGCGACCTAAGTCCAGTGTAAAACTCCCACAGGGCTTCAGCCAGAGGCTAAATCCCACATAGCTTTACCATATAAGTTATCAAACTCTGAAAACCAGGCAAGGACTAACCGCCTTGCAGTGACCCAAACACAAGTACAAAAATAGGGAGGGATGCTTCTCTTGTCTTCTCTCTATTCGCCCATGGCAGTCTACTTCCTGTCAAACCCCTTATAAGCCCTCCACCATACCCCTCCTCCAAAACACACATGCATCATTGGCTCAGCCCTCCCTATATGACATGCTTTCCCTCCATGTACACTTCGTTGCCCTTCCAGGGAAGCCTTTCAATGCACTCACCTGAAGTTGTAGGAAGCAGGACCCCCTTAGCATTTGTCTGAATTATCTTATTCAAGATGTACCACCTGGTATGTTATTCTCCAATGGTACACTGTTTACATTTTGTTGTACAGAGCTACAGAACTTGTTGGTGCTTTATTAATAAATGATTATAAATAATAATAAAATGTTCTACTAGTACGGCAAGGCCCTGCCAGGCTATATGCAGCTAAGCTTTACAGTGTCAGCTGCACTCACATGATAACAACTACAGTGTCAGCATTTAGGCCCCAAAAAGAATTTTAGAGGCTAAATGGGTGCAGAAGACAAAAGGGGGACATTTATAAAAAGTGTTCTTGTCAGTTGTTCCTGAAGTATTCTAAAACTGCTCCTATTCCTTATTATTATAGTTGATATGTATAACGCAAAATGGGAACGGTTATAAATGCGGCATAATAGTGCAAGCAAATGTAGAAGACCGTTTCAGTGAAATAATTATTTTTTACTAACGCAATCTCGGCTCTGCTGCAGAGCCGCCTGATAAAAATAACACCGGATATCCCTGCAGTCAGTACAACGCTGACTTCAGGGAAGGGGGAGGGAGGGGGGAACTTTGTTTTCGGTTATCTCTCAAACCATAAAGGTTTGAGAGATGAACCATCGGGGGGCAATTCAATTATTTTTGAAATAGCTACAATATTGGGAATAGTAATATTAAAGTATTAATATCCCTTTAAATTGAAAAATCCATACCACTCCGTTATTGGTGCTTAAATGTGTGTCATGGATTTTTTCATCTATTTACAAGTTTAACCCTTTGAGTGCCAGAGGGGTATGAAATGTGTTGCACATCGTTCTGACACTCAAGCAGCGAAATAGCTTTTGTCCTTTGTAACGACTTTTCAATGTACAGAGTCATTGGGCTCATTAATATTTTCAGAGAGTGTCGGTTGTGATCGGAAATATGCTGTTTGTCCTGACAAATTGTCGTATGTAATAACAAAAAATGTTTCAACTAAAGACAAAAATTCTCACATTCAGAACTTCACATTCCCTTCACTTTTTTCTTAATATACAAATATTGTCTTTTTTGCAAGACAATTTTCTTTTCCTTTATATGACACTGGAGAGTTTAGTCAGGCTCTTGCCCCGCCCTTTGCCCTGCCATTCTGGAGTTGTCGTACACGACGGACATTAATAGTTTTTTGTCATATAAATGTCGTTCACACATACAATTACTTATTTTTGTCTTTCATACAACATTTTCTTGTCGTTATCCCTTTGAACATACGTCTCAAAGAGTTAACACCAGGAGTAGTTCCCTAGCATTACTTCTACAGTAGTGCAAATTAAAGACTCCTCTTTTCATGTCTTGTGGCTCTGTGTGTGTCTGCCTTTTCATAAGTCTAGAAGCACAGATTTTGCTTCTGATTCATTGTTGCCAATATTTTTATTATTAATTCAATACTGGAAACAAACAAACACTTATTTTACCACAGCCTTTATACCGGTTATTTACATTGCTCAATATAACAATTTGTCACCACATCAGTCTCAGTTAGAAGGAAGTGGGTGCTAACCACTGTTCAATCAATGGAATTTGAAGCCTTTCCTTGTTTTGTTAAAAGTGTAAATTGTGTTTTCCCTTCCATCCATCTATGAGCAGGCAGAACTGAAGCACACATCCCCTCTCAAGTCCTGCCGGCTCTGTGCGATAGAATTTGCTTAGCTTCTGTCCTCAGATAGAAGGCAAGGGTGTCAGTCTGTGCTGTGGGTAAAACAAATGGGGCTGGGAGATAATGGTGAAGAAGGAAATTAGGAATTGATTATTTTGTGTGATGGTATAATTTACGCATGATGAGAGGTGCTATTTCAGTACAAATTGATTGAGAATTGGTTTCCAGGTCATAATACTTTTTTGTAGACTAATCATAGAATAATTAACATTTTATATAGGCTTAGAAGGCTGGGCTGGCTTGCAATGCCTGTTCCTAATATAAAAATATAGTTACAATGAAAAAATAAGTAGAGATTAGGTTAAGGAATTTAAACATATTCAATCGATGTTGGGGAAGGGGTACTGGAGGTCCTCCAGTTGTTGTGGATTACAATTCCCATCATCCCCAGCCAGCAGTTTTCTGACTGGGGATGACAGCTACAGGGCCTGTTGTTGTACAACACTAATTTATGTATTCCACTCCCATATATCCATCTTTTTTATCCCTATCAATATGGGATGTCCCAGGAATTCCCTGTTACATGTCCAGATTAGTATTTTTCCCTGTATGTTTTCTCTGTATTTTGCAATGTTTTTGAGACTTCTCTAGCATCCAAGGGGTTAAGATGCTTTCTCTGATTTGTTTTATTATAATACCCAGTGCAAAATCTCTATCAATGATGACCAAGAGGTGGATCCCTGAGGCCTTTCCTGAGGCCATCAACATTTTTCCTTTGTCCATGAATCGAGCAATATTGCATACACTGCTTTTCACCAAAAATAACATACACCCTGTCTTTTGTTCCCCAATATACTTCTCTTCACACTTTCAATATCACCCTTAAATTAGATTATAAACTGAGATTTGGAAGTAGCATATATTAAGTTTTATTTTATAATAAATTAATAATCATTATAAAATGAAACCTTAGTCTAACCACCTTAGTCTAACCATATTTTTCTCTGTTGGGTCATACTCTATCCTCCTGATAAAAGATTGCAGACTCTGAACTGCATAGAGTGTGTTTGTTTTATTGGTTTTATTTAATTATTTTTACATTTTAAAAATATGTCCAGTTCTTGTTCTCCTGGAACTACCTTTAAAACGGTAGAGATGTTCGTGTGCCGTATTGGAACAATATGAGAAACAAGTGATGTGCATTTGATGCAAAAATACATACAACAGAACATTTTATCTAGTATTCAGTCCATGCATCTCAGAAGGCAATACAGACTGTTAGACAACAAACCATACATGCAATATGATGTGAAACATTTCATGGAGAATATAATCCATGCAGCATCAACTTGGGCACACAACTCCTTCAGAGTTGACTAAAAAGTGTTCTGGAAGTGGTGACAACCCGTAAGGTCCTACACACCTGCTTTATGGAAGCAGTTCCAGGGAAAATGCAAGGCCATCTTTTGCTAGAACCATGATAAAAGTTAGAATAAGTACAAACTGGCAATGCAAATATTTGTAAAACAAATCTAACTTCTTGCCTGTTTCAACCAGGGACTGCATCTACAGATTTGTTTTATTTCCGAGAGACAATCTTTTACAAATTGGATTCTAGAGACGTTTCCAACAAATTTTTTTCTCATTGCCTTGGATACCTCTGTACTATCCAAGGGGTAAATTATCTCTACACAGATTATCCATGTAGTGCCTAAAGGTCAATCTATCACTATAACAATTCTATTCAGTTCCAGGAGCAGAAAGGCTATTTGAATAGATAAAATAGCTTCAGATGTTATGACCAATTGGAGATGAAAGACAACCATCTTTTCAGATCTAAGGTAAGATAAGAGTAGTAATTAGTGTTGAGCGAGCACCCGGATGCTCGGGTGCTCGGGTGCTCTGACCGAGCACCCCCTGAGGCTCGAGTGCTCGGCCGAGCACCCGAGCCCCATTGACTTCAATGGGGCGACACCAGGCACCCCCTGCTCTGATGAGGGGAGGGTGCCTGGTCAATGCCCCCTTCATCTCCGCTATGCCCCCTTCATCTCCGAATGCCCCCTTCAGCTCCGCAATGTCCCCCTTCAGCTCCGCTATGCCCCTCTTCCACAATGTGCCCCTTCATCTCCGCTATGCCCCTCTTCCACAATGTGCCCCTTCATCTCCGCTATGCCCCTCTTCCACAATGTCCCCCTTCATCTCCTCTATGGCATAGAGGAGATGAAGGGGGACATTGTGGAAGAGGGGCATAGCGGAGATGAAGGGGCACATTGTGGAAGAGGGGCATAGCGGAGATGAAGGGGGACATTGTGGAAGACGGGCATAGCGGAGATGAAGGGGGACATTGTGGAAGAGGGGCATAGAGTCTATGCCCCTCTTCCACAATGTCCCCCTTCATCTCCGCAATGCCCCCTTCATCTCCGCAATGCCCCCGTACCTCCAGTCCCTGGTGGTCCAGCGGAGCGTCTTCGGATCTGTGCCTCTTCCGGCACAGATCCCCGCCACCCGAACATGGCGGGAGAGCACATGGCGGTACTCGACGAGTACCGCCATATGCCGAGCAGAGCGATGCTCGAGCCGATCCGAGCATCGGCCGAGCACGCTCGCTCATCACTAGTAGTAATCAGATCTAAGACACAAACATTTATCATTGCTACCTATGCTGGCTGTGATTATATATAGATGTTTGGTCTATGAACTATATATATAGGAGTGTCATTGCTTTCACATGACTGAACAAGCCAAAGGAAAACCAGTTTAGAAATTCTCTGGATGAGTAGTAAACCTTATGAAAAAGTATAGGGTTTCTCCTGCTAAATAAAACAAGGGTACCCCCACTCCTGATTAACAGAGACACCAGTGTAGCAGTGTCCAGACGTTTCACTTGGTGTCATCAAGACAGTTACCATATTGCATTCTATGGGATAGGTGAACCACTGGCTACAACCATATATGGAACTTGTTTTTGATAACATCCTCCGTTTATGACATTTCAAAATGTTAGGGTGGTTAGAGGACTGGGTGAGACTTTAAACTAGAAGGGGGGAGGGTGCTACAACACTGGGCGTGGAAGGTAGTATAATTGAGGAAATGGGATTAGATAAGTGCCATGGAGGTGGAGAAGGGGATTGGTTTAGTTCATCTAATAGCGAGTTGTCTTTTATCAGGCTGTAACAATGGCAACTACATTTGACAAAGTATGAAATCTTTAAGAATGGCAAAAAGATAAAATATATGCATGCAAATGCTCGTAGTCTGTCTGGTAAGATTAGAGAACTAGAAATTATTACAATATATGAGCAGCATGATCTAATTGGTGTGTCTGAAACCTGGTTAGATGATACATATGACTTAGTAGTCAATCTAGGGGGTTATGCACTTTTTAGGAGGGATAGGATTAATAAAAGGAGAGGAGGGGTATGCCTATATATAAAGCATGCCTTAAAACCTAGTATAAGGGTAGATATAAATGAAGGGTCCAATGAAAACGTAAAGGCCTTGTGGGTTGAAATATACACTGGGGGCACACAAAATAGAAAGATGGGGATTTGCTACAAGCCACCTAATATTGGGGAGTTGAAGGAAGCCCAAATTTTACTGCAAATGGAAAAGGCTTCAAGGTCAGGAAAGGTAATTATAATGGGAGATTTCAAGTATCCTGGAACAATATGACTTCCGGCACAACAAAGGAAAATAAATTTTTTAAGTATGACAACTGATAATTTATGTCCCAGTTAGTAGATGAGCCAACTTGGAAAGAGGCCTTGCTTGACCTAGTGCTCTCAAACAATTCTGACATGATAAACAATATACAAGTAAGGGAATATTTGGGCAGCAATGACCGTAATATGGTATCCTTTGAAATTTGTTATGAGAAACCCAACATCAAGGGTTTAACCAAAACATTCAATTTTAAAAAGGCTAATTTTACAAAGTTAAAAGAAGTATTAAATGACTAGTTGAACAGCCCGTGTACACGGGCCACAGTGCCAGGCAGCAACGACCGTGGTGCAGTCATGCACAGTAGAGACTGCTCGCACCGTGGCTGATAACGGAGCAGTGCGCTCCGATTTCAGACTGTAGTCCTCTCTGCTCACCGTCTGAATTCGGAGCGCCCCACTCCGTTATCAGCCATGGCGTGGGCAGTCTCTACTGCTCATGACTGCAGCTCACGCAGCTGCCTGTACTGTGTATGACTGCAGCGCGCGCAGCCATCTGTACTGCGCATGACTGCTTCTGACAAACATACATTAGCGAATTATTATATAGGATATTCAGTGGGATGTAATTTTCAAAGATAAAAGTGCACAAGAATTATGGAATGTGTTTAAAATGCTCTTAGACAAATATATGCATCAATATATACCATTGGGGAATAAGCACAAGAGGAGTAAAGTGAAACCAATGTGGCTTTATAATGCGATTTGGAGGGAAAGGAGTAATTAGAAACAGGCTTTTAAAGAGCTTAAGTCAAACAGATCAGATGCATCATTTAAAAAATACAAAGAATGTAAAAAAAATCTGCAAACAAGCAATTAAGCTAGCTAAAATTGAAAATAAGAGAAATATTGCAAATGAGCGCAAGAAAAATCCTAAACAATTCTACAAGTATATTAATAACAAAGAGTTAAGGTTGATATTGGTCCTCTTAGGACATAGACAGGTGAATTGATTAGTGAGGATAAGGCTATGTCTGACACTCTAAATACATTCTTTGTTTTAGTAAATACAAAGGAAGCAGTAATGACAGGCTATGGGCAAACAGAGAAAACCACAGAGTTCCCTGCATTGTGCACATGAGGACAAGGTCCAAAAGAGGCTAGAAAGGGGTATGGTGAATAAAGCATCTGGACCTGACAGTATGCAGCTAAGGGTACTTAAAGTGATAGTAATGTTTCATAATAAAAGCAGCTCTAATTAATCTTCATAGTATTTGGGCCTTGGAGATTGTTATTTCAGTTCTGTCAGAATTGTAGTTTAGGAGTAATTCAATGATAAAGTATCCCCCTCCCGCCCCTTTTACTAATGTAACACTGCTCAGCCAGAGCAGAAGGGAGGTGCCCCGGTAGACTGCAGAGAGGGACAATCTTCAATTAAGATAAGGGAAAAACCTGAAAAACTTGTCAAGGGGGGCAGGGCTTTCATTGTTCTAATAGGAAGAACAGTGTCCCCTTCTGTTATCTGTCTGGTCTATGGACTGCATTCCACATCTGAGAAGAGATTGTTTACAGTAGGTAAAAGGGGCGGGAGGGGGAAACTTTGCTTGTGAATATCTCTTAAACCATAAACCGGTTTGAGAGATAAGACTTATATCGTTCTTCATGCTTTTTTAATGCCTACAAAATAAAATAAAGATAAAATGAAGTATTACTATCCCTTTAAGGAACGTAGTTCAGTAATAGCAAGACCATTATACTTAATATTTATTGATTCTACTTGCATTTTATGAAAGAGTAAGTAGGAATTTGGACAAGGGAATTGTTGTTGATGTGGTATACCTGGATTTTGATACAGTGCCTCACAATAGGTTACTGCATAAATTAAAAGGCTTCAGTTTGGACGGTGTTGTCTGTACATGAATTCAGAACTGGTTAAATGATAGATGGCAAAGAGTTGTTGTAAATGGAACCTTTTCAAATTGGTCTAAAGTTATAAGTAGGGTTCCACAGGTTCAGTCCTGGGCCCAATGATTTTTAATTTGTTTATTAATAATCTAGAAGTGGGAATTGAAAGTAGCGTCTCAATCTTTGCTGGTGACACTAAGCTGGTCAAGGAAATACATACAGGGCTGGATGTTTTTTCTCTGCAGAAGGATTTAGATAAACTGAGTGAATGAGCAGAAAAGTGGCAGATAACATTTAATGTAGATAAATGTAAGATTATGCTGTAGAAACAAACTTGCTACATATACTCTAAATGGGAAACAACATGGGGAATCCTCATTAGAGAAAGATTTAGGAGTACTGATAGACTTCATAGCAGTGTGCAGAGTCACTCAGCTGCTGCAAGAGCAAATAGGATACTAGCTTGCATAAAAAGAGGTGTAGAAGCAAGGGATACTAATATTATTCTATCTCTATATAAATCCTTGGTTAGGCCTTATCTAGAATATGTATCACAATATCCCTTTGAGGCCTAAGTGATCCTGTGCTCTTCTGTATGGCCGCCGGCCACTTCCTCATAGCTAAATCATGTTACAGGCACTGGCACAGACGTCTGTTTATGGGCCTATTCTGTTGGGCCTAATTGAGTCCCACCTCCTTCTGCTGCTTTATAAACCTCATTGACGCTAGGACTTGCTGCCCTTTCATGGTGTATCTGTGCGTTTTTTCAGTGTTGTTCTCGTTTGACCCATGCTTGGCTGCCGTGTGTACTCCTGATCGATCCTGTGGCTTTATCTGACTACCCGATCTGTGTATGACCCTGGCTTGTCCGACTACCGCTTTGTTTTGACCTTGGCTGTGACTGACTACTCAGTTTGACTCTCGACTGTGGCTTGTTTGACTTGCGCTCTATGCTGTCCTTCGCTCAAGTCTGAATACCACCTGTCTGGGCTAGTTGTAGGCTCGCTCCATCAGTGTAGTGCAACTGCTACCTCCGTGGTAGAGTTGCTGGTTGCCTCTTACTCCGTTGCCTCCATCTTGTGCCACTGTATCCGTTACCTCCTGAGCCTGTTGCGTAACCCTCCTCTCTGTAGCATATGTACAGTACTGCCTTCACATACTTACCGGTTTGCGGCTGGCTACGTTACACACTCTTGCCTCCGTCCTTTGCCTACTTAGTAGACTAGTTCCGTGACTCTTTCAGAGTACTACTTACTCTTTGTCTTGCTCCTCCTACCACTCTGTGGTAGAATCACTACTATGAGACATCTGCCTGTCTTGTGTCTGGGAGTTTAGCTGTCACTCCAGTAATCAGGTTTCCTAGCGTTCCAGATTTCCATTTGCTAGGTATAGAACCAAGCCTGGTTCTGCTCCCATCTATCTCTATAGGATACTGAGAACCAGTTACAGTTCAGTGTCAAATCTTGGGTAGTGGACTCGGCACTGTTCTCACACCTATTCTTACTAAAGTTGGGGAAGTGCTTACTCTCGCTTATCTTAAAGGGATAGTAATGTTTCATAATAAAAGCAGCTCTAATTAATCATCATAGTATTTGGACTTTGGAGAGTGTTATTTCAATTCTGTCAGAGTTATAGTTTAAGAGTAATTCAATGATAAAGTCTCCCCCTCCCGCCCCTTTTACTGATGTAACACTGCTCAGCCAGAGCAGAAGGGAGGTGCCCAGGTAGACTGCAGAGAGGGACAATCTTCAATTAAGATAAGGGAAAAACCTGAAAAGCTTGTCAAGGGTTTTCATTGTTCTGACAGAAAGAATATTGTCCCTTGCTGTTCTCTGTCTGGTCTATGGACTGGATTCCACATCTGAGAAGAGATTGCTTACACTAGGTAAAAGGGGCGGGAGGGGGAAACTTTGCTTGTGAATATCTCTCAAACCATAAAGGTTTGAGCGATAAGACTTATATCGTTCTTCATGTTTTTTTAATGCCTACAAAATAAAATAAAGATAAAACGAAGTATTACTAACCCTTTCATAAACTGGTTAAACTTCACTGTACCTGTGTTGTGTGTATTATTTACTCTGGTGTCCGTGACAATATGGAGTACAATTTTGGGCATAAGTTCTAAAAAAGACATTATTGAACTGGAAAAAGTGCAGAGTGCAACAAAACTGATAAGGGGATTGGAGGATCTGAGTTATAAAATGAGAGACTAGCCAAACTGGGTTTGTTTACATTAGAGAAGAGACGTCTAAGGGGTGATATGATTATCATTTACAAATACATTCAATACAAAGAACTATCCAATGAATTATTTATACAAAGAGATGAGCTAAGAACAAGAGGTCATCCATTAATACTAAAGGAAAGGCGCTTTCAACTAAAACAAAGGCAAGGATTCTATACAGTAAGGGAGGTAAAGCTATTGAATTCTTTGCCTCGGGATGTTTACTTACAGATAATGCAATTGCTTTCAAAAAAGCAATGGATGCCTATCTAGCACAGAACAATTATGAAAGATGGGTTCAATGCAGACAGGCTAAATTGGAAATGGCTTCAGAGGGCTTTTTTGCCTTCCTCTGGATCAACAGGGGTGTTTTTGGCATGGGATGGTCTTGATGGACTCATGTCTTTTTTCAGTCTCACCAACCATGTTTATATGTATGCTAATATTATATTTGCATAGAAAAACTCTTCTGAACCTGCGAAACAGAACTGCTCAAAATCTTGTTACTTTGTATATAGTATGCTATGCTATAGACTACCCCATTAAGTACCACAGAAGTGTGCAACACATTGCTTGCAAATCCTGCTGTCCCTGAATGGGTTCATGAATGTGATAGACTTTCCACCATACAGCGAAAGCTCTCCCTTCTTGTACATAGCTGTGCAGATGAACATTCAGCCATGTAGTTATGTCATGTAGGACTGAGGAGATAAGAACTTTCAGCCATGTAGTTATTTCATGTAGGTCCCTAGAGATAAGGGACAAGGGCATTTTAAGAATATCACTAGATGCTGCAGGGATCATTTTTGACCCTTAGCACCAGTGGCAGGGGCTAAACATAATGGCCTACCTGTCAGAGCTGATCATATAGGACCATGTTCAGGAAGTTGTATAGGTGCAATTGAGGAAAATCAACTGTACCACAGTGGACATTGAAGAAAATCTCAGAATTCCTATTTGAACCCTTTGAATTCCTCACAATTCATTGGAGACTTCTCTAGCATTCTAATGATTATAAGATTCAGTAGACTCAAAACTAGGAATATCTTAAGTTGTAGTTGGTTAGGTTTAGGTTTTAAGGTGAAGCCTCCAGGTTCGCTATTCCACGCAGTGTGCGGCGCATGCATGGAACAGCGGATCTGGAGGCTTCACCTTACAGCCGACATAGCTTACCTCTGGGCTACTGTTTCTGTACGGCACCTGCATTCATATTTCCACGGACCCTCATTCTGAAGTTGTGCGTGGAACCTTACCTTGGCAAAACCAGAGCAGGAGTAGAGTAGCTGCAAGGAGCACACAGGACTACGTCATGGGCTCCTGATGTGATAAAGCTGGATATACTGCTTTTTATAAGATCTTTTGTGTTCTCCTTTGGCACCTGTTGCAGAGCATCAAGTTTCAGAGTGACATAACGGCGCTATTTTACGAAATGGAAAGAGACTGACTGTGTTTGTGTTCATATGAGGATATTCAGCTATCAACTCTATTGATTTACACATCAGAGGATTGATTCACATATCTGAGGACTGGATGTGATTTATGTGATCCTTATTGGTTTTCTAGTTAAGTATTCATGAGTTAAGGGGGAGTGAGGAAGTTATGGGGATGTAAGTATCTTGATGACTTTTAGTTTATATTTTTGAAAGTTAACACGGCGAGAAGTTCCTCCACCACATTATATTGTTTTTTGGTGTTCTTTTTTATTTTTATTTATTTTATATTTTTTTATTTTTATTTCTATTTTTTATTTATGGAGATTGTTTATTTTGATGGTAATTTTTGATATATTTTTATTTATTATTTACGGTGGTAGGAATTGGAAGATTAATTTTGCCATTTTTGTTTAGCGTGAGATACTCACTGTAGATTCTGGGAATAGGGTGCGCAGATTAGTTGTGTGTTTACTGTATGAGGCTTTTGCACAGAGATAAAATAATGTTCTCTGCAGATAAACATTAGTCAAGAAAGTATAAAATAATATGGAAAGTGCAGTTAATAACAGCAAATTATTTAAATATGACATTGGTCAAAATCAAATAAATGTAAGTACATATGCATAGTTTTGAAAGGAGTCTTAAATGGGAATTCATGAAGATGTGAATGGCTGAATATGTTAGGAAATAATGACATTGCTGTGTCTGCTTCATTCTCATATTTGCTTCAGTCCATATTGTATCTGGTAGTTGCTTATTGATCATTGCGTATCGGATAAATCTGCCAGTTCAGTCTACCAGGCCTAGGTTGGTAGATCCCACGTAAACCTATAGGGCAGATATACACTTATACATATGCTTTGTGTATGCAGATGTACAGTGGTTATGACACATTTGTACAGCTGGGTTGTTTTTGTTTCTTTTTTTAATCTTCCTGTCTTGATTGTGCATGGAAGGGGAATCTGGCCAGTCATTGATAAATACCCAAATGTATCTGTCAATGTTTGCAGGTGAAAAGCAGGGTATCGCCCATTTATGAATTCCTCTCATTGGACCTTATGTTGCAAAGAAAACTGAAGTTATTCTGGTTCAAACCAACTGAACTGAAGGGGTGAAATACAAATTCCCATTATTTCCATAGATTTAAATAGGTTTTGTAACCAATGCTAGACAGTACTGCAACACATTTTTAATATTAAGTGAGGCAAAAGTACCATATAAAATCAATGGGATTTTTTTTCTATTTCTCCCCTATAGTGCAGTTGGTTTGACCAGGAATTAGTCCAGTTTTCATTTGAACATAGGGCCCTAGTTTTAAAGGGATTGTAAACTCAGGAAAAAAGTACAGGCGAAACGATAGGAACAAATAAAAAATACTTACTGCCCTCATTCCCATCTCTCAAACTGTTATGGTTTGAGAGATGTAAGAAAATAAAGTCCTCCGCTCCCTCCCCTTTCTGCCTGACGAGCAGTAAAGCTGTCAGAGGCAGAATCCGGTCGCCTGACTTTAGGCGGCTCTTCAGGAGTGCTGACATCGGGATATCTAATTACTTCATCGGAATGGTCTACAACTTGAGCTTGCAAGTTAGACACACGATGTAGACCATACCGATAAAGTAATTCTGGTTATATATCTCGATGACCGCGCTCCTGAAAAGCTGCCATCTGGTCCCAGAAGCAGGAACTCATGACGTGCGCTATACAGTGGATGCTTGAGAAATAGGAGGGAGCGGAGGGCTTTATTTTCTTATATCTCTCAAACAATAACGGTTTGAGAGATGGGAATGAGGGCAGTAAGTATTTTTTAATTGTTCCTATCATTTCGCCTGTACTTTTTTCCCCGAGTTTATTATTCCTTTAAAAGGAATTCATTAAGATTTGGATTTGTAACTTTAAATACTGTGTACTGTAAGTAATGTTGCGTTGAAAGTATTTTTTTTTTGTTTTTTTTCTGCTTGCAGGTTCTCGTTTCAACCCTTTGAGTGCCAGAGGGGTATACAACGCATTGCTTTGCAATGGGTCATGACAGCATACCCCTCTGGCAATCAAAGGGTTAAGTTATCATGTGGTGCATCTCTGCACAACCACAGTGTACAAGTCTATTACCGAGATCACAATCAGGGGTAGTCAAATTGCAGTCCTCTCTCATTTGTTGGAGTCCAGCTCCCATCATGCTCAGACATCAAACAGCCATTTACAGCTGATGGAATTGTAGTCCAAGGACATCTGGAGGGTGCTTACCCTTGTGATAGATCCAAAGGCTAACTTATATAAAGGATGACAACCCAAAGATATTTTATACATGCAAGAATAAAATATAGTAGTGTGCTTAAAACGTCTTTATTTCCATCTGCAGCCCCTCATTGTTCATCCTCTTATATACCTAGAGCTTATTTGTTAGGTGCTCATTCAAGATACTTCTGTTCAAATTATATTAACCCTTTGAGACCAGTTGGGTGTGCAGTGCATTGCTCCACAATGCATTGCACACCCCGTCTAGTATTCAAAGGGTTAAAGGGAAACGGTCTCCTTATAAAAATGACCTAAAATTCCTAAAACATATTGCAATACATTTTATAAGTATGGTCTTCCCTAGAAATGCCACTACGTAAGGGAATATGTGATGTACACGTGTGTCAGTGTATGTGTTTCTGATCGTGTGTGTGTGTGTGATGACGTGTACACGGATACCGAGAGGTGAAATCGATGGACTTCACACTCCAGCATAGACAACTGAATTTTAGCCTGCATTTTCCTTCCCACAGAAAAATGGAAATTCCTGCAGAAAGGATATATAATTTTTTACCAAGCCATATTTATAATTTATGTTTCAACGGCACATGTTTATTATAGCAAATATTAATACCAGGTGACCTTAATTCCTTATACTTACATGTAATTGCAAGTCAAGGAGAGTGTGTACATGTCAAAACATTAGGCACTGACTACAAACCAAGTAGAACTTTGGATGGCAAAATTTTAGTTGGACAAATTTTAATATTCTAAGGGCTTTATTGCAGCACATTACCAGGAATGAGGTGTTTACAACAAAAACACTCTTTACCTCTTTCTACTCTAATTAAAACCACATTGCAGAGCTGGGAAGAAGAACTGGGTAGCTTACTTTTACTACTTCCATTTCCTCCAAATCACACAACGGAACATGACACAGGTTCCGCAAGCACTTCCAGATAAGGTAAAAAAATGTAAAAGATTATAATGGGCTCCTCTTCTCCTTTCTGGGCACTCATCTTTGTCTGGAGAAACTAAAACAAGAAAGCACAAAGAAACCACTCAACAAAAGGCAACAGTGAGAAGAAACATTTTGCCTTAAAAGAGTTAAAGGAAATTGTGATAGAAAAAGTAAATGTCTATATTTGAACTACATCCCAAAAGCAAGATAGCATTGTGGTGTCTATCAATGTGACTATACAAGTAAAAGCTTGTACACCTGTATAAGAACCAATCCATCAGTGATGATGTAGTAATTTATTAATGAGTGCGTACTAAGATTTACCATATGCCAGACTAGGAATAGTATGCGAGTAGTGCCATCAACAGATGCGTAACAAGAAACCACCAGGCACTGGTGCGAAAATTGCCATGGGGCCCCCTGACCACATTGCCCCAATTGTCCACCTCCACATGAACCCCATTGGCCATCTCCACCTTAGCCACCTCCACATTAGCCCCCATTGACCATCTCCACATTAGCCCCCCATTGACCATCTCCACATTAGCCATGTCCACATTGCCCCTGTTGGACAACGCCACATTAGCCACCATTGGCCATCTCCACATTAGCCACCATTGGCCATCTTCACATTAGCCACCTCCACATTTGCCCCCATTGACCATCTCCACATTAGCCACGTCCACATTGCCCCTGTTGGACAACACATTAGCCACCATTGTCTATCTCCACATTAGCCACCATTGTCCACCTCCACATTAGCCTGACCTCCACATTGCCCCCATTGTCCATCCATCTCCACATTAGCCACTTCCTCATGTCCCCATTGTCCACTTCCACATGCCCTCATTGTATCCACCTCCACAATGCCCTACATTGTCACATTGTTCACCCCTTCCCGATTCCCACCTCAGCAGACAACATTTGTCCTTCAGTCAGCTAGCCAGCCAGCCAGGAATCCAGATTCTGCAAAGGCGACAGAAAGAGCAGCACTGTACCACACACTCTGCTTCCTGTGCATGCACAGAACTAGCTTCCTGGCCTGAACTCAGCTTGGCTGTGCAGACTTGTGGCCTGTCGCCTGCACAGCCAGTTGGTGCAAAGGGCAGAAGGATTAGTGGTCATTACCTGATAGAAAGTCTACTCCTAAGACAGCACCGTAGCGGAGTATGACAACCAGTGGTGTAACTATAGTGGTCTTAGGGGCATCCAGGTGCCCTGGAGTGATGGGCCCGGCCACTATTGCAACCCCTGCAACTACTATAGTTATGCCACTGGCCATTAATCAGTATAAACAAAGTGTCAAGGTTTTGCTGAGTTGCTCCCATTCTGCCTATTGATTCTGCTGTCTGAGATAATCTAGTGCTCTGCTATCCACTGCTGCTGTCTTCTGAGTTTCTGGCTCTGGCTGAATCAGCTGATCTCTCTGATTACTCATCTAACTGTTATCAGCCAACCCTCTCAGGGTATTTATAGCAGCTTGATTCACTTCCTCATTGTCCTTGTGTTTGTTTGCTGACCTGTTGCTTCTGTGGATGTTCCTGCATTCCTGTTTGCTGTGTTCCAGACCACTTGGCTTGTTCCAGACTTCACTGACTTCTGGTTTCCTGACTCCGGCTCGGCTGAATACCTGTCTTGATTCCTGAACCTGGAGTGTCTTTATCACGGTGCCCGTGATTGCCTCCAGTGGGTAATTGCTGTAACAGCGACATTGTTACTTCCTGGCTGTTGCTCTATGCAAGTCGCTGTTCTTATAGGTCACTGTGGTTGTGATGTCATCTCTCCGCTCATCTGCCAGGCCTTTTAAACCTCAGCATGTCCTATTACCTGTGCCCTTTTGTGGTGTACCTGAGCCTAGTGCTGTGTTGGTCCATTGCTGTCCTGTGTATTACTTTGGCTACGTCTGACTACCCGGCTCTGACTCCGGGCTACGTCTGACCATTCTCCCTCTGTTACGTTCTGCTTACGATTGCTAGCCTCGGTTACCCAGCCCGGCTACTGAATCCTTGCTGTCTGGGCCTACCTTACAGCGTTTGCTACCTGTTAGCAGTGCTTGTTGGTCAGTCCGTGTCACGGACCTTCCGTGATCTGTCTAGTTTGGGCGCTTGCTTTGGTCAGTCCGTGTCACTGATCTCCCGTGTTCTGTCCGGTCCCAGTGTTGCCCACCTAGCCTACTAGGTGCCGTTTTGCCTTGCATAGTTATACCCTAGTGGTATGATATAGTTGCGCTACGAGTCACCTGCTTGGTGTGATTAGGGAAGTGCCGTGCAATGTCCCTCTATCCTGCTGCGAAGGTTACCTAGGGCCGTTCGGTTACTGCTACACCTGCCTAGTGTATCACGGTGCCCATGATCCCTGAGAGACATTGTTACTTCCGGGTTTACACTGGCTGCGTTCTTATTTGCTCTGGGTTATTGCTCCTCCCAGGGCTTGCCTTTAAGTACGCCCTCCTGTTACTATACAGGTGCCCTTTCGTGGTGTACCCGTATCTAGCGACTAGTTGTTCTTGTTTCTGTGTATGACCCGGCTCGCCTGACTATGCTTGTGCCTGATGCTCTTGTGATCCCATCCGGTTGCGGACCTTGGACTGGCTAACTCCTTGTGTACCGAACCGGCGTGGCTGAGTATCTGATTCCGTTACTGACTAGGACTGGCTGACTATCCGTTTACACTGATCTGGCTGGGCTAGTGTTGGTGGTCCTCCTGACTGGCTGTGAAGTCCGTGTTCCGACCTGGTTGTGCTGCTAGTTCCATCGCTTACTGGAATAGCCTATTACCTCCGAATACCATACAGGGAGACACCGGTCCAGGACCGGTTACATTACGTGCCTATCTCCCATTCGCTTGCCGCTCCTACTGTCTCCCAGAGCCTGTGGGAGTCCCTGCACTTACCAGTGTCTGTGTTGCCTCCGGTAACCCTATAATACCTGGGTCAAGCCAATACCACACTGTTGCCCCGTGTTGCCTCAGTTTATCCTAGTGACCTAGGGTTGTTACATCTCCAGCATCTGGTGTCTGTTGCCTCAGTTAACCCTAGCTTGCTAGGGTCCCGTCACTGCCCAAGTCCAGTCTGTGTTGCTCCCTCTTACCCTAGAGTTCAGTCACTACAAGTGCCACAGCCGTGTTGCCTCCTCTAACCCTAGCATGCTAGAGCCTAGTCAGTGCCTGAGTCCTTTTTGTGTCCTATCTGGTTCCTGGTCCCTAACTGTACACAAGGACCATGAACTCTGGAGACGCAGGAAATCCACCAAATATTTTTTTTAGGCTGGACCAGGTATACCAGAGCATGGACCAGCTTGCTGCAGCCCTCCAGGTTTTGTCGCTCCGTACTGAACATCAGGTTCCACAGCCTCAGCGGTCTTCGGTATAGGCTGACCCTATAGCTGCTGCCGCTCCCACTCTGGCTGCCAATGGTGATTACACTGTTGCGAGAGGAATTACAGGGTCTGCCCTGCTCCCCCAGCATTATGGGGGTGACCCTAATCAATGCAGATGTTTTCTAAACCAGGTTGGCATCTATCTGGAGATGGTACCACAGTCCTTCACAACTGATAGGAGTAAGGTGGACCTCGTGATTTCCTTACTCTTTGACAGGGCCTTGGCTGGGGCTACTCCACACTGGGAGACACAGAAACCCATTGTATACAATTACCCTGAGTTTGTGGCATCCTTTAAAAGAGTATTTGATATACCGGGCCGCTCCACCTCAGCTGCCAAGCATCTAATGTCCATCCAGCAGGGTACTAGGACGGTTTCCGATTATGCCACAGAATTTCATACCCTGGCAGCTGAGGTTGGCTGGAATATTGAGGCTCTCGTGGCTGCTTTCTCTAATGGGCTTTCAGATACAGTTAAAGCTGAGATTGCAAGCCGGGACCTTCCCAGTGATTTAGAGGAACTGGCCTCATATTGTATTCTGATTGACTCCCGAATCCATGAGAGACCTTCCTTTAGGAAGCACCTGCGGAGGCATCCCATCCATTTAACTCTGAGCCTTTTGTCCCCACCCATACCTCACTCTCCTCCCGCACCTCCTAGTCTCAATACCTCAGGCGATGTGGAGCCCATGCAGATTGGGTTCAGTCGCCTTTCAGTTGCGGAAAAGGCCTTTAGGAGTTGGGATGGCCTGTGCCTTACTGCAGTAGGGCAGGGCATCTACTGTGAAATTGTCCTACACGTCAGGGACGACCGCACCTAAGGTCTTGTAGGGGACAGATCTTAGGTGGAATCTCAGCGTCCCCAGATATTCATACTGATAAACCACTAGTCTACGTTGGGCTTTCTTGGTGCAAATGTTCCATTACTTCAGAGGCACTTATTGACTCCGGTGCAGCAGGCCTCTTTGTTGACAATGACTTTGTCCAGAAACACTCCATTCCATTGCAGCTCCGTACCACTCCACTTGCCCTTGAGGTGATTGATGGTAGACCCCTTGTAACGATTTGACACACAGACACAGTGGTTATTGAAATCACAGTAATATAATAACCCTCACAGGTCCTGTAGTATTTAAGCAGAATAGTACAGACACAAACCACTTGCACTCTGCTGGCGCAGTAATGGAGACAAGACCAATGGCACACTGCCGTAGCAGTAACGGATACAGACCACTTGCACTCTGCAGGAGAAGTAACGGAGACAAGGCCAATGGCACACTGCCGTAGCAGTAACGGAGACTATGCCACTTGCGCTCTGCAGGAGCGGTAACGGAGACAAGGCCAATAGCACACTGCTGTAGCAGTAACAGAGACTAGGCCACTTGCACTCTGCAGGAGCAGTAACAGAGACAAAGCCAATGGCACACTGCCGTAGCAGTAACGGAGACTAGGCAACTTGCGCTCTTGCAGGAGCGGTAATGGAGACAAGGCCAATAGCACACTGCCATAGCAGTAATGGAGACTAGGCAACTTGCACTCTGCAGGAGCAGTAACGGAGACACAACTGAACATTGCCGTGACCGGACTGACTGGGCAACTGAGCAACTCGTCCAGAGGTCGTAACCAACTGGAAGCACCACAAATGCCTGATGGATGGGAATGTCACCAAGGCAACACAGAGGCAGCCAGAGCAGGAACGTCAACCAAGCCAGGTCTAATCACGGAGCAGGAACGTCAGCCAAGCCGGGTCGGTACACAGTAACAGGAACGCCAGCCAAGCCGGGTCGGTACACAGGAGCAGGAACGTCAGCCAAGCCAGGTCGGTACACAGGAGCAGGAACGTCAGCCAAGCCAGGTCGGTACACAGGAGCAGGAACGTCAGCCAAGCCGGGTCGGTACACAGGAGCAGGAACGTCAGCCAAGCCGGGTCGGTACACAGGAGCAGGAACGTTAGCCAAGCCGGGTCGGTACACAGGAGCAGGAATGTCAGTCAAGCCAGGTCGGTACACAGGAGCAGGAACGTCAGCCAAGCCGGGTCGGTACACAGGAGCAGGAATGTTAGCCAAGCCGGGTCGGTACACAGGAGCAGGAATGTCAGCCAAGCCAGGTCGGTACACAGGAGCAGGAACGTCAGCCAAGCTGGGTCGGTACACAGGAGCAGGCGCAGGAGAATGGTCAGGCAATCCAGGTCGCTACACAGGCAGCAGAAGAGATGCAGAGTAGTCAGGCAGGACAAGTCAGTACACTGGGAATCACTAAGAGCAGGAACAAGCACTGGTACAGGAACACCACGAAAGGGCACCGGAGGGGTGCCAGAGCCCAGTATATAAAGGTCATACTGGGTGGGACAAACACAGAATAGCCAATGGGAGCAAAGCACAGTGTAGACTGACAGAAAGTAGCAAGGGGAGCACGGGCATCGTGATACCCCTAAAGCGACCACACAGGTCACCCACGAAACCATTCCTTTGTCTATGGTTGTAGGGGCACTCCATCACGAAACCTTACAATTCCAGGTGATCCACTCTCCTCACTATCCTGTGATCCTGGGTTATCCATGGCTGCGCAAACACTATCCCACGATCGTTTGGGCAAGGGCTGAAGTCATAGCATGGTCACCCAACTGTTCCAAGACATGCCTAGTAAAAGTGGGGAGGGTGCTAACCACATCCTCAGTTTCTTTGCTGCCTAATGAGTACCAATAGTTCCGTGATGTATTCGATAAGGGCTGGGCTGGTGAGGTCCCTCTTCACCACCCATACGATTGTACCATTGAACTACAACCGGGCGCCATACCTCCTCGAGGTAGAGTCTACCCTCTTTCTGTCACGGAGAATAAGGCCATGCAGGAGTATGTTGCGGATGCGCTGTCCCGGGGGTTCATCTGCAAATTCTCCTCTCCTGTTGGGGCCAGATTCTTCTTTGTGAAGTGGTGAACTGAGACCCTGTATTGACTACAGGTGGCTCGGTCATGTCACGGTTAAGAATGCCTACCCCATTCCACTGGTTACGGAGTTATTCGATCTATTGAAAGGGTCTAAGGTATTCACTAAGCTTGACCTGCGAGGGGCATATGATCTGGTACGGATAAAGGAGGGCCATGAATGGAAAACCTCCTTTGACACCAGAAGCGGGCATTATGAATACCTCATAATGCCCTTTGGTCTCTGCAATTCTCCTGCAGTTTTCCAAGAATTCCTGAATGATGTCCTCCAGGACATGCTCCAACAGTGTGTGGTGGTATACTTAGACGACATTCTGATCCATTCCTCCTCCATGGAAAACCACCACGCAGATGTAAACAGAGTCCTGCAAAGATTAAGAGAAAATAACCTATTTTGCAAATTAGAGAAGTCTGATTTCCACCACAAACAGATCACTTTCTGGGGGAATGTAATTTCAGAGGTCTGTTTCGCTATGGACCCTGAAAAACTCTCGGCTGTTCTCGAGTGGCCGCAACCCGTAGGCCTCCGCTCCTGTTTCCTCGGGTTTGCGAACTACTATAGGAAATTTATCACCAATTGTTCCTCTATTGTAAAACCCCTTACCGACATGACCCGGAAGCCATCAGGGCATTTAAGTCACTAAAAGCCGCTTTTGCCGCAGCACCTATTCTGGCACACCCGAAACCTGAGCTTCTATTTATACTTGAGGTCAAGGCATCTAAGACAGGAGTAGCTGCCCTCCTGTTTTAACATCCTACTCCTGAGAGCCAGTTGCACCCGTGTGGGAATTTTTCGAAGAAGCTATGTCCTGCAGAGTGCAATTCTCAGATTGGCAATCGAGAGCTTCTGGCGATAATACTTGCTTTCAAAGAATGGAGGCATTTGCTCGAGGGAACTTCCATGCCAGTCCTAATCCTCACAGATCTTAAAAACCTTACCTACTTGTCTGAAGATAAGTGCTTGTCTCCAAGACAGGTCAGATGGGCCTTATTTCTGTCTCATTTTAATTATGTGGTCTCTTACCTGCCAGGTACTAAAAATGTCCAGGCTGATGCTCTATCCAGACAGTTCTCTGGCACTAAAGAGGAGAGTCCTCCTTGTCCTATTATTCAGCATAACATCTCCCCTTGGGGAGAAAATACGGGCCACCCAAGTAGATGCATCTGCTGAGACTCCCTCTGGGCGCTGTTTTGTACCTACTGATCTCCGTACCAAGGTGCTTTCAACCTACCATAATACTAAATCAGCAGGTCATCCCAGAAAGAACCAGCTCCTCTGGTCGGTTTCCCGTCTTTTCTGGTGGCCAGAACTTAGCAAAGATGTTGCTACCTTTGTCGCTACCTGTCCAGTCTGCGCGCAGACCAAATCACCCAGTCACGTTCCAGTGAGCCTTCTCCAACCCATACCCAATGGGGAAAAGCCATGGTCATACCTTGCCATGGACTTCATAGTCGACCTCCCTTTGTCTATCTTTTCTAACATTAACAATATAATACTAGAAAATTAAAATATTATAAAGACGTATAAACTACACTCCCAAAAGTGATAAAAGGGACACACTGTTTCCTGTTGGTTTGCCGGATCAGAAATCACAATGAACAGATGAAGTGGCAGATAAAGAGAAAAATGCAGAGTGACAAACCAATAGAAAAACTTTATCAGAAATATGTAAACTGTACTATCTCTACACAGCAAAAGTATAAAAATGATGTGAAATGTAATGAAACGTGTTAGTCACTTTAATACATAACTGCATTGTATTTTATAGACTTTATGATTTAAATACATTTTGAAGTAATATACAGTGTATACATTGTTGCACCTTACATACATATCATATCCTGCTCTCAAATTATATATATAGTAGTGTAAAAGCCTGTGTACACGGACCAAGGTCCGGGTAATGTTAACTCTTTGAGTGCCAGAGGGGTACGCAACGCATTGTGTTAAGTGGCCGCTTCATGTGCAGTAGAGACTGTACTGAACACGCACAGTCTCTACTGCGCATGACGGCTTCTGACAAACATCCTAGCGAATTATTATATAGGAGGATATACACATAGCTGGGAACTCTCCGGATTTGCCCCGGAGACTCTGGTTATGACTGTGCATTATTGTCAGGGGTGTGGGCAGTTTCTTAAGAAACTGCCCGTTCGTGCTTCTTCCCTATCTGTTCCACACAATCCCTGCCCACTTCTGCTCCTTCCCCAGCCTATTTGCCTATATTTTTACAGGTTTCTGAAGCCCCGCCCCAGTCATTATTAAGTCCCGCTCCCTTTTGATGCAAATTGCATCATTTGTCTCCCTCATCTGCAACACAGGCCTCCCCCTCCGGGGAGGTCAGAAGAAAAAGTACCCAGGTTTGTGTGTGTGTGTGTATATTATGTATAATATATTATAATTAGCTAGATAGATATAGATCGATAGTCTGGGAATATTCCATCTCTGACCAACACAATAAGTGAGTCTAATGTATGCTGATTATTACTTATGATGTATGGGATATTGTACCATTGGGCTTCTTCTCTTTTTTGTTTTTTTGAGGGATGCAGAGGTCCTTGATCCATGGCTGCCTTGTGGAGTATCTATACACCCATTATCTTGAGGAACCCAAATATATAGCAGACATCTCAACCTAGTTCAGAAGCAAGTTCTTTTTCTTAAATAATAAATGCTTTCTAAATTATATAAAACATCTGCTGTAAATTACTGTATTTACTGAAAGTAATAACATGATACCTAACCACCAACTCGGTCACAAGGCTAATAGATTGTGTGTCTCTGGATGTTTCTGAAACACTTATTGTAACAAGGTGAGGGATTAAATTAATATTTTGAAGTTCTGTGAACCAACACCTATGATTAGCACAGTGCTATTATTATTACCTCCACTTGGTCATGCTTTATTTTGTACATTGACCTTTCAGTGATTGAAATGGGAGGAAACATACACAAGAGGTGAAATTCCCATTTGAAAGAGATGTTCTGCACTTTCTATCTTGTATTTTACTTACTGAAAAGGGGTTCTAAATGTTTCCTTACCTGATTGCTATGACCTGAGAGTGCGTGATGTGCAATATCCATTCTTCAGGTGCTATCATTTGTTTACTTATGCAATCTCCTATTTGCATATATAGGTTGCGGAGAGGCTCTCCAGTCTCTTTTGAAATGAAGATCTTAGATGCCTACCTTAGGACGTTTGGACTGTTTTCTCCCATTTACTTGTTATGTAGGCACTGTCCTACAGATTCCAAGTAAATTACTCTACACTTGTACCCTTCACCCTTATCCTGCAAGCCTTGTATATGGTGGTAAAAGGTCCTTAATAAAGGTCCTTCTGGGACTGAAATGTTGACTTGTTATTTTGCTACTTCATCTATTAAATAAATTTAGTACTTATGTTCCCCGGGTATTGCCCATTATTCTGACATATATTTTATATATAATTTATTTTATTAAGCTTTTCTATCCTTCTAAGTAGTTTTACAGATGGGTTCATTGTAAACACTCTTGCCTTTTTATTGCAGAAAAGCATGATTTAAAATACCTAATTTGTGTTTCAACTTTTCAGTGTACAGAGTGAAGTATATCACTTAATCTAGCTAACTAGTCTACTTTTTAGCAACCTTTTCCTGGAAGAAATACATTTGGCAGAAATGTGATGTCTATGACATACATAGTGATTTAATTACTACAGTGTGAATTGGAAATGCACCCAAAAATGTTGCAATTCTTTGAAGTAGTATCAATTTTTCAGTTTATAACTGAGCAGGTGTAAACTTGCATTCAGTCATCTTTCGTTGAGTATAGAAACTGAAATACGCAAAAAGCAAGGCATGTTCTTTAAGCAGGGATGGCAACCTAAGGCCTTTCAGTTGTTTGGACTACAACTCCCATCAGTCAACAGCTGGTACAGGATGATGGGAATTGTAAAGCAGCTGTAGGACTTCAGGGGCTAGATTCTATTGCAGGTGCTAATATTATCACTGCTTTTATCTCCAGGTTACCCCATAGACTTCAATAGGAAAATATTTGACAAAACGGGTGTTAACATTTATCACCTAACTCTGTAAAGGCAAAGGTAGCTTATTGGAGTGAATATAATCTTGTCTATATTTAAATACACATTTTTTCTATATTTGCTGCTATGTTATCTTGACTTGTTTATGGATTTGACAGTATCTCACTAGAGTCAGTATTCAATAAATAGTATAGAGGTGCAGTTCTGGAGCAAACCAGCTTTTCCATATGGGAGAGATGAAAATACCCAATTATTAAATGGGGTTTTTAAGTACTTGAATACATTGGAGAGCTCTCTAGAATGCAAGGAGTTAAAAGCCCTACTTTAAAGGAACACCAACAATTAAAATTATATGGGTTTAAACACACCCTGTACTCCATGCTAACGGTTGTAAAATTTCTCAAGTAGTTTTTGGAGGCCTAAATTCTCCTCTTAAGCCTTTGAGTGCCAGAGGGGGTATGCACTGCATGCCACTCTGGCGCCTCAAAGGGTTAAATACTCTGTTGGGGGGGGGGCATGTATTAATCTCACCACAATAACAGTTTTATCTATGCACAAGCAATTAACAATATTGTGTCTGTATAGGGATACTCTAAACATGCACTAAATGCAAGTTTAGGACTGGATTTTAGGCATCTGGCTTAACACAATTACATTTTACAGATGCTAGAAGTACATGATTATAAAATAATATAACTCAATTTATTTTTGGGTGGAAGTGTTCCTCTTAATTATTGGGCATTATTGTTTGTTCTCTGTGGTGCAGTTAGTTTGCTGAGAATTACACATCCCTAGATTATAAAATATGGACCCAGGGCTGGTGCAAGGATTTTTGCCACCCTAGGCAAAACCTAATTTTGCCGCCCTTGGCTCCACCCCTTGTGCCCTACCCATTTATGCCCCGCCTCTGTATGTGTTTAAGTGTCAGTGTGTTCCCTATATGTGTCAGTTTGTGTATGTGTTCTCTATATGTGTATGTGTTCCCTTTATGGATATAAGTGTGTCAGTGTGTGTTCCCTATCCTATATAATAATTCGGTAAGTTGTGTGTAACGCCCGACATGCGCAGTAGACACTGCTACGCGTGTGGCAGTCATGCGCAGTACAGACTGCCCGTGCCGCAGCTGATACAGAGCTGGGCGCTCCAGCTCTGTATCAGCAGTGGCGCGGGCAGTCTCTGCTGTGCGTGACTGTCCCGCATGGCTGCCAGAGGCACTGTGGCCCGTGTAACGGGCTGTTCAACTAGTATGTATATAAGTGTGTCAGTGAGTGTGAGTCTCTGTAAGGATATCAGTGTGTAAGTATGTGTGTGTGCTTCTCTATATGTGTATCAGTGTGACAGTGTATGTTCTCTATATGTGACTCTCCCCCCCCTTTGACTCTCTCCCCCTCTTGACCCTCCTTTGACTCTCTCTCTCCTCATCTGACTCTTGATCCCCCTCTTGACTCCTGATCCCCCCCTTTGACTCTCTCTCTCCCCCATCTGACTCTTGCTCCCCCTCTCGACTGCTGATCCCCCCCTTTGACTCTCTCTCTCCCCCGTCTGACTGTTTATCCCCTCTTCAGCCCTGTTCCATTACTGTTCCCGGTGCACGTCTCTCTCTTCCCCAGTGAGACTGAGTAGTTACGGTGCTCCCCCTTGGCTGGCTATTTTTTTAACCTTTCCAGTTCCAGAGGGGTATACAACACATTGAAAAGCGATGCGTTGCGTACCCCTCTGGCACTGAAAGGGTTAATATAGCACAGCGATGCCCGTTTCTCTCTCCCCCTCCGCTTCTTTATTCCTGGTCCAGGATTGAAGGAGCGGAGGGGGAGAGAGAAACAGGTATCACTGTGCTACATTAAAAAAAATAGCCAGCTGAGGGAGGGCACCGAAACGTACGTTTTTGTTTGGTTTTTTTTGCTTCCGCAGTGGTGAGCAGCAGCGGGGGCCGATGCGCCCTCAGAGTATGTGCGCCCTAGGCCGGCGCCTACCTCGCCTATAGGTGGCGCCGGCCCTGTATGGACCTCAGGTCCTTTCTTTAACATAAATGTAACAATTACAGCTGAATCCAGCCCAATGTCAGCAGCCAACAGAGAAATAATTATAAATGGAAGATGCCACTACACACACAAATGTAGTCAATTTAGCTTTGTCCATTTTCTTTGTAAAATCCATATTACCTTTATTTCTTCAGGAGCTGAATAATTTACCGAGGGTGGCATTATCTAATGCAGTAAAGAAATCTGTGTCCATAGTCTGAATCCAGAATAACAGGTTTCCTGCATGTGACAAATATGAGCAGGAGAAAATCAAGTTACATTTTGGAAGTGGCAGGAAAGGAAAGGCTTAGGGCCTTATGCTCAAAAGAAAATTACATTTAATAAAAAAAAATTCCCTTTGATGTAAATGGGACTTTAAATCCATTGAATATTAGGAAGATCTGCAACATATGCAAAGCAATGTACTGGAGATCTCTTTAGCATTCAAGGGTTTTAACCCTTTAAGGACCGCTCAGCCAGCACTTAAAGACCACAGGGCATTTCAGGTAGCCCTGAAATCCAAGACGTGCCAGAACCATCACTGGTCCTTTAGGGAAGTTTTCCGATGGTGATCCTGGAAAGTTATGAGTCCTTCAGGGGTTAAAGCCAAAGGGAATAGTTATTTGCCTCAATGATGCAGTTGGTTTGCTCCACTTTTGTTTTGAGCAAGGGGCCATGGTATAATAAGGCTGCTTGTTATGTGTAACACTCAAGGTGGTTGATCTACCGTAGAGAGCAATTTAAGGGTAAACCAATTGCACCACAGGGGACAAATTAAACTGCTAGTGATACGCAATAGAGATCTCAGTAAATTGTTTTGCTAGGTGCTGGAGACCTCTGTAGCATTCAGGGTAGGCTGCCCAGATCTCTTCTTTAACAGGGGACACATAGGAAATTGCCATTTTCAGTGCTTCATTGAAATCAAAGCAGTCCTGCAGTATGCATTTTTCCTGTGCGTCCCAGGTTAAAGGGGAGGTCAGGTCAACCTAATTCAGGGGTTTAAAAAGTTGTGTTTATATTCATTGGTATTTTGAAAAATGTTATTTATCCCAATATAGTGTTATTGATTTACCTCAGAATCTCTCCAGTTCTTAGTAATTCATCCTCAAGGATCTTACAGCTGTGGGTCATTATCTAGCCTTGAGGGAGGGCCCTTGTGCAGCATGTTCAACAGAACAAGTCACATAGAGAAGTAGTAATTAGCAAGTATTTGGGCCATGGAGAATGTTATTTCAATACTGTCTGAGATGTAGTTCCAGATTAATTGAATGATAAAGTGTCACCCTCCTGCACCTTTTACTGATGTAACACTGCTCACCAGGGACAGATTGTGGTGCAGTACCAGCCCAGAGGATTTTTATTATTATTTAAGTAGCCCACTAGCTGGTATTGTAATCTGTATGCATATAATAAAATTCCTCAAGTGCTGTGTGTGGGGGGGTGTTAAACAGTTCATTGCTCAGCAATGCCCCGTGCACTCCTCTGGCACTCAGAGGGTTAAATACAACTGTTTTTCCCCACTCTGTCCTCCTGCTCCAGCCTATTACTCCCCCCCACACACACATCACTTTGCTAAAGATGCATAAATGCTTATCTATTAACCCCTTAACCTACTGTATGCAATAAATTATCGGTTATAAACCCCATGCATGCCAGAGAGGTGTACAGTAATGTGTCCTGCCATTAACCCATTGAATGTCTCATAGGTGCACAACACATTGCTCAGGAATGTGTACCTCAATGAGTAACCCTTTGTGTGCTAAAAAGGCATAATTCATCATTAACTAACACCTTTATTCACCTGTGTGGCATACAAGGGGTCAGTTACTGATGAATTATGCCTCTCTAGCATGCAAGGGGTTAATCAGTGAGGTACTGCACATATGAAGAATCCAATGGGTTAATAACAGAATACTGCTGAAATCCTCTCTGGAATGCAAAGGGTTAATAACTGAATTTATATACTTCCCTAAAGCATACGGGGTTAAAGGGTTAAAGGATGATGAATTAAGCATCTCCAGCAATGTGAACAGTTAGTTAGGAAGAATTAAATCATACAAATTTAAACTGCTAGGCATTTGGGACTCAGAAGCTCTGCTTGCTAACCATGCACTGCATAGGACACACACTGCAGGCAGAGCAGGGACAGCTAAGTCAGCATTGGGGACGGGACAGTTACAGAGCACAGGACCTGTCTCTTCATTGCTTCCCCAGTGAGTGAGTTGTCTCTTACATTTACAGGACTGTGGACTGGAGAGGTGAGCTCATATGATCTCCCTACCAGCCCATGACTGGGTGGCCCAACGGGGGATGCCTGATCCCCCGATAGGACAATCCGCCCCTGCTGCTCACCTCTGAGCAGCAAGACTGTCCAGATCGATTGCAGAGAGTTACAATATTCAGTGAGCATAAGTAAAAACCTGGGGGGGGGGGGGGTGCAGGGTTTTCCTTATGTTCACAGTAAAAAGATTGTCCCTTGCTGTGAGTTGTCTGGTGAAGAGACTAGATTCCACATCTGAGAGGAGGCGACTTACACTAGATAAAAGGGGCAGGAGGGGGATACTTTATCATTCAATTACTCTTGAACTTCCACTCTGACAGTATTGAAATAACATTCTCCACGGCCCAAATACTATGAAGATGAATCAAAGCTGCTTTTTTTTTTTGTGAAACATAACTATCCTTTTAACTCTGGGGTAGGCAACATAAGGCCTTCCAGGTGCTGCTTGTCTATAATTCCCATCGTGATGGAAGGCCTCACGTTTCCTACCCCTGCATTAAGTGGTAAAAAAAAATGTCTTAACCTCTTTGAAAATGTTGTTTTAAAGAAACATAAACAAATGAAAATCCTGATGTTTAAAATGACTTAAGGGAAGTATTGACAAGCTCATCTTACCATCATTTTTATTTTTTACAACACGTTTTCAAAGGTGGCAGATTTAATTCTGAAAATACTTCTTTCCTTTTATCACCAACATACAATCTGACTTTTTTTATTATGATGATATTTTGAACATTGCACTAGGGTGACCACTTGTCCCCAATTGTCCAGGACAGCCCCTGATTTTAAATGTGTGTCCCTTGTCCCGGGCAGCCCCCTTCTGAGACAATGCAGAGTCCTTGAATGAAGACTCCAGAGAACAGAGACCTAAACACTAGGATGAGAACTGCCATTTGCCTACTGTGACAGAGTGAGTCCTCTGCTAGGCTACAAGAAAATGGCTTCCAGACTGAGCTCTAAACAATAGAGACAAACCTGAGCCTTGATCCTGACATCAAACTGGAGCTGCAGTACAATTTTGTTGCAGTGTAATGCTAGTCTAAGGATTTGGGCATGATGTACATTTTCTTGTAGCCCACAACAGGCATTACTTTTCTGTGATAGCAGTCAATGGGCAGTTCTCCCTCCAGTGTGGTGTGCCGGAAAAAAGTGGGTTGCTCACTGATGTCCAGTGATGTAAAGTGACCCCTCCCGCATAGCTGCACTAGAGCTGAGGACAGGTACTTTGCTGCTCTCATCCCCACAGTGCCCCTGAATAGCAGAATGGAAATATGGTCACCCTACTTTGCACCCATTTTACATGTGAAAGTGCATGTGTATTAATCTGCAATACTCCCTATCTGATGAGTAATAGAGAGCAAGAGTTGTGTGTATGTGAATTGCAAGTAAAAGAGGCAAATGAGTTGTGAAAATGACAAAGGTTTAACTGTTGTACTGCTGTCTCTCTCTAAACTTGTAGAGGGATACACTGTATCTTTGCATTTTGTGCACAAACTGATGAAGTGTATTATACTGTCTCTGAAGAGAAAGTCAGAAGTGATCTTTAGCTGCATACAAGAACAGTCAGCCAAACCAAAGGTTAGGATCAAATCAGCCAGAGGACTGGATCTAGCCCATAGGCTGTATTTTACCTTTGTCTCAGTTAAGAAATACATTGTGGAATTGTCAGTGGATTGTCAGTGTGCGGTCTTGTTTTCTTCTCCTGTCACTCATCCTTAAATGTGCTTATAAGCCTCATTTTCGCCAGAGTGCTATCTGGCCTTCCCGCGCACATTTATGAGTTCTGTGCTTCATGAATGTGAATCTAGTACTTGCTATTCGGATTGCTTCTCTGTGTTTAACCCAGCTTGTACAACTATCCTGCTGCTTCTCTGTGTTTGATCCAGCTTGTATAACTACCCAACTATCTCTGAGTTTGATCTGGCCTGTACAACTAATCTTCCATCTAGTTCTCAGCTGGTGCTTCTTCATCCTGCTTCCAACCAATCCTATACCTATTGCAATGTATGGTGCTAGCTGTATCCTCATTATGTCCCATCCAGGCGCTGGTGGTGTAGCTGTTATATTTATTGGAGAGTTGTTCACCACTTTGTGGACCACAGTAGCTAGCTTTACTCCCTAGCCATGCACTCTATCCTGCACGCTCCCCTACATGAGAGCTTACACTACAAATGTTTGATCATCCTGAACATTCCCCAGCTCCTCTGGTGGGTGTTATCTAGCTTCATGGCCGGCACCTTTTATATGGCGGAGTCTGCAGCACGGTCAAGCAGTTGTAGCCCACAATCACCAGCACACCTCTAGACCCCGCTTTCTTGTAGGATCCTTCCGTATCATTACAGGAATACATTTGGTTGCAAACGCTCACACCATACACTTGCATATCGTACCCACAACACACACTGCAGTGCCGGGGGTACAGTCCTGCAACCGCTCAGAGCATAGGCTGGCATATTGTGTGTCCTGCGCACCATATGCAAGGCTATGCTGTGAGGGGTTGTAAGAAGTCCCCCCCCCCCCGGTGCTGCACTCTTTTGTGCCCACAATATGCTGCCAATGGTTATATGAGGCCACTCTGTGCTGCTGTTCAGTGTAGTGCTTTATAATCAGCTTCCCTTAACCCAGTGTTTCTCAACTCCTGCCCTCAGGACCCACTAACAGGCCAGGACTTAGGGATTTCTCTGCTAGAGCATGTCGGCGTTCGGCGGGTTTGCGATGCTCCGTAGCGGGCCGTCGCGATGTAGGTCTCCGTTGGCACCCTCCGGAGTATCAGAGCGGGACGTCATGACGTCAGACATCTCTGCATCATCCATGACGCGCGGGGGGACTCCTCTATATAACTAAGCATCACTGTCTAGTTGACGCTTAGTTATTCAGTAAGCTCCTACAGTCTTGTCCTCAAATCTGTTTAAACATTAAAGTGTATGACTTCTGGCTTGCCTCCTAGACCCTCCACTGAACTCTGCCTGCACTGACCTTTGGCTTACTCTCCTGACCATCCACTGAACGCTGCCTGCACTGACCTTTGGCTTACCCTCCTGATCATCCTCTGATCGCTGCCTGCATTGACCCTTGGCTTACCCTCCTGACCATTCTTCTTGTTTGCCATCCACCTTCTCCTTGTGGTCATCCTCAGACCCTTCTCCTCATCTAGGCCCTTCAGTATCCTCTGGAGTTCTACCAATCTAGGGCCTACTTAGTTGGCCTCTCCTAGCCTATTATCTGGGTCCAGTACTTCCTCTCTCTCCGCCTCTCCTCCCTTTATTCTGTAGAACTTGCGACTCTGGGGGGTCCTCAGTTGTCTGTCTGGGGCTCTCCCTCTGTTCTGGTTCTTAGTTGGGCTCCTCCTGCTATTGGGTTCCTACTCTACCTGATCTTATTCCATTGATTACCATCTATTTCACTATTTGGCTTTCTGCTAGTTCTTTGTGGGGTAATCATTTCCCATAGAGTATGGTTCAGCAAGCATACAAACCTATGTCTTCCACCTTTGGGTCCTGATAGAATAACTAAGCCACACCATGAAACCCGTAGGGCTAGTTGATGTCCTCTCGGGTCTGAGCAAACAGATTGCCTCCCTTACTGACACCGTTCAAGACCTGAAGGCTAACAAGGCTACACTGCAGCGCCGTTTGAAGGAGTTGCAGACCACTACAGGACATGGTCCTTCTTCTGTGTCCTCAGGAGCGACAGAACCTGCAACAGCTTCTGATTTTTATGCAGAGGTTCAGGAACCCCCGTGTTCCATTGCCGGAGAAATTCTCTGGGGATAGAAAGGCCTATCTAGACCTTATCACTTCCTGCGAACTATTGTTCTCCATAAATCCCAGGTCCTATGCCACAGACTTCGTCAGGGTACGGACCGCTATCTCTCTTCTTTCTGGCGAACCACGGGCCTGGGCTCTCCACCTGCTTAGGGATGAGAGCCCTGTACTCCGGTCCTGGGCTTCATTCCGCAGGTCCTTGGATTCCTTATATGAGGACCCTCTACGTTCTTCCTCAGCTCAGAGTGCCATTAGAGCCCTCTCCCAGGGCAGACGTCCGGTAGAGGACTACGTAGCGGAGTTCCGTCGTCTCTCCATTGAGACCCAGTGGAATGAGCCTGCATTGTTGGATCAGTTCCGTCTTGGCCTGTCAGAACACCTCAAAGATGAACTGGCTCGTATCGGTATACCTCCCTCCTTGGAAGATTTGATCCTTCTTGTTATCCAACTGGACCGTCGCTTCCATGAACGTCGTACGGAGAGGCAGGTCCCCTTGGCATCTTCCTTTCGTGCGGTTCCCTCTACTATTCCTGACGCCCCTGTGGTTCTACCATCGGTTCCTTCGGAAGAGCCAGTGCAGATAGGTCTGGTCCGTGGTCCCCTCACCGATGCGGAACGCATGCACCGCCTCCGGCTCAACCTCTGTCTGTACTGTGGTAAGGGAGGTCACATGCTCCGAACCTGCCCTAAGAAGCCCTGCTCCACTAGAGGTAAACCAGATATGCCTTTTCAGACGTCTCTTGTCCCCGTGGCTTCTGTTTCTCATTTGTCCTTTTTTGTCTCTTTGCAGTGGGGTTCCCAGCGCAGTAACCTCACTGCCATCCTCGATTCTGGGGCCTGTGGATGCTTTCTGGATCAGCGGATGGCTGATCGTTTGGGCGTCCCTACACGGCAGAGGCAGACGCCCAGATATCTACAGTTGGTTGATGGCCGCAGTCTCCTGTCAGGCCCGGTCTCCTGGAAGACCCTACCGCTTCCGCTCCAGATTGGTTCCAGGCACAGCGAGACCATAGTCTTCGATGTTATATCTTCATCCTTACATCCTCTAATTTTGGGCCTCCCATGGCTACAGTTACACGATCATCTGATCAACTGGTCTACTGGCACTGTGTCCTTTTCTTCTTCTTTTTGCACGGACCATTGTTTGACTCCACCTCAATTCCTGGTTCTTCACTCTGGATCCGGGTCATCTGTCTCTCTACCCCCTCCATACAAGGCATACCTGGATGTCTTCGACAACAAAGGGGTGGAGGTTCTACTCCCACACAGGCCATATGACTGCCCCATAGATCTTCTTCCCGGGGCTCACATACCATATGGCTGTATATATCCTCTATCTGGGTTGGAGCTTGGACACCTTAAAACCTACATTGACAAGAGTCTGCGGCTGGGGTTCATCCAGCCTTCTACGTCCCCTGCAGGAGCAGGTATCTTCTTTGTCGGAAAGAAGGATGGAGGACTCCGGCCCTGCGTGGATTACCGCGACCATAACAAAATTACCATAAAAAAACGGAACCCTCTGCCATTAATCCCTGAGATGCTGGAACGCCTTTCCTCTGCTAATGTGTTCACTAAAATTGACTTAAGGGGGGCCTACAACTTGGTGAGGGTTTGTCCTGGTGATGAATGGAAAACGGTGTTCCGTACCTATTACGGTCATTTTGAATACTTGGTCATGCTGTTTAGCCTTTACAACGCTTCTGCTACCTTCCAACACTTCATCAACGGCGTCTTCATGGACCTGTTGGATGTCTTTGTTATTATCTATCTGGATGATATCCTGGTATACTCCTCAACCCCTGCTGAACACCGGGAACACGTCAGGTCTGTGTTGGCACACATGCGAGAGCATCAGATCTTTGCTAAGCTAGAGAAATGCCTCTTTGAGGTTCCGGAGGTATCTTTTCTTGGCTTCATCGTATCTCCTGGTTGTGGAACTATGGACCCCCAAAAGGTGGCAGCAGTCTTGCAGTGGCCTACTCCCGACTCAAAGAAGGCAGTGCAGAGATTTGTGGGTTTTTCCAACTTTTACAGGAGATTAGAGGATTCTCTCGGATTATTGCACTCATCACGGCTCCTACTAGGCTTCATACCCATTTTCAGTGGACCGCTACCGCTTAGAGGGCTTTTGAGTAATTGAAACACATGTTCACACAGGCTTCCGTCCTCTGTCAGCCCGATGTCCAGAGACCATTTACAGTGGAGGTGAATGCTTCTGACACTGCGGTCGGGGCTATTTTATCCCAAAGTTCTGGTCCCAAGGACCTTCTCCACCCTGTAGCCTTCTATTCTTGGAAGCTTACTCCAGCTGAACGTAATTATGACGTTAGCAACAAGGAACTGTTGGCTATTAAGTGTGCACTGGACGAATGGAGACATCTCTTGGAAGGGGCCTTACATCCAGTGACAGTGTTCACCAGTCACCGGAACCTCGAGTATCTGAGATCTGCCAGGCGGCTGTGTCCCCGACAGGCTAGGTGGGTTTTATTCTTTTCCCGGTTTTCCTTGCATATCACCTACCGGGCAGGCTCAAAGAATGGTAAAGCTAATGCCTTATCCCGCATGTACCCGGAGTTGCCTTTACAGCATCAGACACAGTCTGACACCATTCTACAACTAAGCCATTTTCTGCTACTTACGGACACTCTTCTGGAATGCCTTCGCCAAAGTAATGCTGACAATCCGAACCCGGAGGGGTCTGATGGTTTAACCTTGTTTGAGGGTCTACTGTTCCGGCAACAACAGGTCTTCGTACCCAGGTCTTTCCGCCAGGAGGTTCTACAGCTATTCCACGATCATCCTACAGCAGGGCACGGAGGGTATGCCAAAACCATGGATAACATACGCCGTTACTTCTGGAGCAGGCCGTCGCAACGTAGGTCTCCGTCAGCGCCCGCCGGAGTTACGGAGTATCAGAGCGGGATGTCATACGTCAGACGTCGCCGCCTCATCCATGACACGCGGGGGGACTCCTTTATATTACTAAGTGTCAGTCTAGTTGACGCTTAGTTATTCAGTAAGCTCCTACAGTCTTGTCCTCAAATCTGTTTAAACATTAAAGTGTATGACTTCTGGCTTGCCTCCTAGACCCTCCACTGAATGCTGCCTGCACTGACCTTTGGCTTACTCTCCTGACCATCCACTGAACGCTGCCTGCACTGACCTTTGGCTTGCTCTCCTGACCATCCTCTGATAGCTGCCTGCATTGACCCTTGGCTTACCCTCCTGACCATTCTTCTTGTTTGCCGTCCACCTTCTCCTTCTGGTCATCCTCAGACCCTTCTCCTCATCTAGGCCCTTCAGTATCCTCTGGAGTTCTACCAATCTAGGGCCTACTTAGTTGGCCTCTCCTAGCCTATTATCTGGGTCCTGTACTTCCTCTCTCTCCGCCTCTCCTCCCTTTATTCTATAGAACTTGCGACTCTGGGGGGTCCTCAGTTGTCTGTCTGGGGCTCTCCCTCTGTTCTGGTTCTTAGTTGGGCTCCTCCTGCTATTGGGTTCCTACTCTGCCTGATCTTATTCCCTCGATAACCATCTATTTCACTATTTGGCTTTCTGCTAGTTCTTTGTGGGGTAATCATTTCCCATAGAGTATGGTTCAGCAAGCGTACAAACCTATCTCTTCCACCTTTGGGTCCTGCTAGAGCACAGGTGTGGTAATCAGAGGCTCATTCACATTGATTAACTCACCTGTGCTAACAAGGAAATCATCAAATCCTGGCCTGTTAGTGGGTCCTGAGGACAGGAGTTGAGAACCACTGCCTTAACCCTTTCAGTGCCAGAGATGTAGGCAATGCAGAAAAACACACTGGCACTGTCACATAGTCAAGAGTTAATAGGTTTTATGATTAATATGGACTTTGGTACATGAGAACCATAAAAAAACAAATGGGCCAATAAAAAATATATAAATCATTTTAATTAAATCTGTGATTGAGCACAATTATTTTTTCATTAACTTAATTGTGAGCAACTTGTGGTTCCACATGTTGTTGGACTGTATCTGCGATCAAAAGGCCGGTATCGAGGATGATGAGAAATGCAGCCCAAGAACTGGGAGCCACATAGCAAATCCATATATCAAATGAATGTAAAGCTTCAATAAAACATAAGTGCTTTACACATCAAGCTCAAGAGGTGCAATTCCACACATTTAACCCTTTCAGTGCCATAGGGCTGTTTTGCCATGCGTTGCACTCCCCTCAGGAACTCAAACGGTTAACTATGGGAAATTGCACTCCCCTTTGGACACTAAAGGGATAGTTGTGCTTAATATGTAAAAAATACATATATATAGTAGGGTTTATCCTCCCTGAGTAAAAGGGTACTTCCACTGCTGAAAGGTATTTTATTCAAAAGTTATTGCAGCTCGAACTAGAATTTTTTAAGTGTAATATCACAGTGGCCTGAAATTGTACAGTGGTGCTGTTGCTACACCACCCTATGGACAGATCTGGTCAATTGACCATAAATCTCCATAGGATGGTGTAGCAACAGCACCACTGTACAATTTCAGGCCACTGTGATACTGCACCTAAAAATTTCAAGTTTGAGCTCAAACACTGAAAGGACTTTATCTCCACAGGCAATACTGTGGCCCATATGCTAGTTGTTTTATATGTTTGGAGTACAAATGTTAAGGTTTTTTTTTTTTTAAAGTAAAATCATGACTGATGCACCATATATGAGCTGATCTAAATAAATATGCTTTAAGTGTAATTGAGTTTGTTTACTACTGATTACCATCCGATTACTCAGTAGTTATTAGGAACACACTTTTCAAGCACTTAACACTACAAGAGACAAGAAGGACTTTTATTCAAAGGGCAATGTATCCTATAATTGTATCACATTAGGTGGAGGACAACATTTGTTACCCTTGCTCCTCTTAGTCACAAAGTTTAGCTAGTTTCTTATGTTGGCTTAGCAACATGCAGAGTCCCAGCTCTCCTGCGCTTCTACTCTGGTGACATAAGCACTGAAATCGCACCAAGCCCTCTCAGCTAATGCTGCCCTTGGCATCGTGGAGAAATGTGCTGAGCACCCCTCAGGTCCTTAAAGTGTTAAAGATCCTTCAGTTGGTTTTTGCCATCTGTCATCAATGGGAGAGTTAGAGGAAAGAAGGAAGAGATTGGCTGAATTCACCAGCCTGAGGAAATTTTGATCAAGGAGAAAAAGTTAAATGTATTCACCGATATATATTTTTCTTATGTGTCCCTCTACATCAGGAAGGATGGATCTTGACTCTGCCTCCTAGCTGATAGGACCAATCGCAAAACTATAAAGGACCTCACTCTCTCTCTCTGACTGCATCTATATTATTGTCCAAGCTGTAAGATAGCATAGGATTTGAAACATATTAAAGCGGAACTACCACCCCACAAAAAGTTTCCCCCGAAGTATTACCCATCTGGCGACTAGCTGCTCAATACCAATAGTTGCCAGAATTATTACCTCCTTATAGAGAAAATCTGCTGATACCGGGACTGACAGCCAGGAAACAGCGCACACATCTTTACATTGTGACTTCTGCACGCCTGCGCTGTCAGTCCCAGTCTGCTCTAGGAGGCATTGCTAGGTACCAAATGGTACCAGAAGGGACTGACAGCGGAGGCGTGCAGACATCACTATGCAAAGATGTCTGCGCTGTTTCCTGGCTGTCAGTTCCGGGAGCAGAGGAAATTCTGTATAAGGAGGTAATAATTCTGGCAACTAATACTATTGAGCAGCTAGTTGCCAGATGGGTAATTCTTCGGGGAAACATTTTATGGGATGGTAGTTCCGCTTTAATAAACAGGAGAGAAAGATCAAATGGCCATAACGGTAACTTATCTTTAAAGGGATAGTAATACTTAAAATGTAAAAAAATATGTGTAGGGCTTATCCCCCTAAGTAAAACAAGAGTACTCCCACTGCTCAAAGGTGTTTCATTCAAAAGTTATTAATTTTCAAAGTTGAATTTTTTTAGGTGCAATATCACAGTGACCTGAAATTGTACAGTGGCGCTGTTGCTACACCATCCTATGGAGATTTATGGTCCCGGGACCAGAGCGCCACTGTACAATTTCAGGCCACTGTGATATTGCACCTAAAAAATTCAACTTTGAAAATTAATAACTTTTGAATGAAACACCTTTGAGCAGTGGGAGTACTCTTGTTTTACTCAGGGGGATAAGCCCAACAACATACATTTTTTTACATTTTAAGTATTACTATCCCTTTAAAGAGCAAATCCCTTACATAATGCAGTATCTAAGATTACAAAATGGTTGGTGTGCCATGGAGGGACACAGAAGAGAAAGAAATATCACCTTTTCTTCTGTGTTACGTCCACAGCAGGATGACTGGGACTTTCCAAAGCAGTACTATACTAGGGAGGGAACTATAGAATCATTTTTATATGTAAGTAATAAAAAGGTGTAGAGCCTACCCTTAAAACAGGAACAACAGCTTGAAGAACTGCCTCCGCCAATGCCTGCACATTCAACTGATAGTGCTAGGTCGAGAGTAATGCCAAGTTTGCTGCATTGTAAATCTTTTCTGGTGTAGCTATAGCTTTCTGAGCCCAAGAAGTTTATGTAGCTCTAGTCGAATCAGTCTTCATCTTAATAGGAGGATTCCGGTTTACTGATTTATAAGCCTGTATTATACAGTCCTTAATCCATCTGGCTATGGAAACTGTTTGCTGGGAGATCCCTGTCACGGTTTCCCAAAGATACTTCAGGAGTCAGACCAGTATAGTAAAAATAACAATCTTTATTAAGAATAATAGAAAAAGCGTATACAATAAATAGAAATAACAATCGGGCAATAACCACGGAAAGGCAGTAGAGATCCCACTAAAGGACAGCAACTCTATCAGTAATAGAAGTCTGCTTGAAAGAGGGAACCTTTACCAGAGACCGTCAAACGCCCCTGTAGTCTCTGTATGCGGGAATGAATGAGGATACGCAACAAAAGACAACCTGACTCACGCCTGCAGTCAGTGGGTAGGCCCAGGGATCTCCCCAAAGGTGGTACTACTAGGGAGAACTAACTGACGCAAGTCTGCTGTCCGTTCCAAGAAGGAAACCTCCCCCAGGGAACGCTACGGGGAAGAGAATCAAGTCTCAATCCGTGGAATAGAAATGAACGTCTTAACCAGAGCCACAGGTATGCACCAGATTGGGTGTCTACTATGAAAGAAGTCAGCAGGAAAATAGACAGAGCCACAGGTCAGCACCAGGTTGGATGGTCAGACAAGCCGGGCCATACACAGTACAGGTAGTCAGCCAGAGCCACAGGTCTGCACCAGACTGGGTGTCCGCTATACACAAGGGGTAGGCAGAAGAATAGTCAGACAGAGCCACAGGTCAGCACCAGAATGGACGGACGGACAAGCCAGGTCAACACAGAGCCCAAGGAAAACCAACTGTGATAAACAACAACAACGCAAGAGCAACTGAGAATTGGATTAGTTACCCTTTAAAGCCCAGCCCAGGAAGTGGATGGGAGGAGATATCAGGCAAGCAGCATAAAACAGGGGTCTGCATCATTCTGCAGCTTCGAGCGCGTAAATGACGCATCCCGCCTCTGTGTCAAACCAGCGGACACACCTGTGTCAGAACGTCAAACTCAGCTGGCAAGAGGACATGGGCAGCCAGTGACACCGCCAAGCTCGCTCAAACCGGGCATAGTCAGAGACGTCTGGGAAGAGGGCGACCATGACAGATGCCTCCTGCATCCTTGTAGGCAGCGTCACAATCCCTTAATCTTTCTAAAAAAGTTGATTAATAGCATCGCGGTAGTCCTGAATGCTTTAGTGCTTTTCAGATATACTGAAATTCACCTAACAAAGTCTAGATTGTGAAATATCATTTGTCATTGTGGTTTAGTACACAATGGAATTTCCTAACTCAGCTGAAATTTAGACATCACTTTAGTTTTGAAGGATGGCTTTGTTCTTAATACTTCCTTATCTTGAATCAATAAGTAAAAAGGAACAACAAGAGAGCCTCTATAGGATCAAAATCATAGTGAGATGTCAGTTGCTGCAGGACTAAGTTTAGATCCCATAATAGAATAATTTCTCTGACAGCAGGTTTGATATTAGATATTGATTTTTATTTCTTGACAAGATCTTATTCTGCAAAAGGAGTCGCCAATACATCCAATCACTGTACTAATAGATGGAGGTTTAAGGCCCTTTGAAAACCTTCTTAAAGAAAACCAAAATAATTCCTACCAAAAGATCTTGTCTAGTCAGATTTCAATTAAGGGACCACTTCTGGAAGGTAGACCATACCATGAGGTAGATCTTGGATGAGGATGATTTTCTTCCTAAGATAATTGTATCTGCCACTGATCAAGACCGCCTCCTGGCAGTCAATTTCAAGAAGGCTGGACTTTGATGAAAGATTGGACCCCGAAACAGGTCTCTGATATCTGGAAGTTCTGTGGGGGAAGAAGCGACATCCTCAACAGGTCTGTGAACCATGCCTTCCTTGGCAACCAGAGAGCTATGAGGATAACATTTGCCTTGTTATTCCATACCTTGTGGATCACATCTTGCAACACTGGAATTGGAGGAAATATGTACATTAGGTAGAAGTCCCATTTGATCTTGAATGAGTCGTGTCCCTGAGCCTTGCTGTCCCGCCATCTGTAGAAAAAAAGTTAGCACTTTGCATTCTCTGATAATGCCATGAGCTCCATGATATGAGTCTCCCATTCTTTGACTATATTCCCAAAGACACCTGGTTCGGGGAGTATTTGCTCAAAAAAATCTGCTTGTTTGTTTAGAACCGCCGATATGTGGGTGGCTAACAGGTTCTCTTCTGTCATTTCCAGGATCCAAGCCGATTCCTTGTTTAAACTGGTACTCCTCATGCCTCCCTGGTTGAAGATGCACACTACCATTACTATGTTGTCAGACTGGACCTGTACTGCCTTTCCTCTGAGGGCACTTTGGATAACTCTTCCATACTGCTCTTAATTCCTAAATGTTGATATAGAGTGCAGATTCTTTGATGGACCATTGACCCTGGGCTGTTTTCTCTTTCCATATTCCTGCCCCCAACCTCCCCTGCTGGTTTTGGTCGACAGGATCTCCCACTGAGGGTTATTTAGTGGTCTGCCTCTCATATCATTGTGGGACAGATACTCTCTTAACTCTCTTCTGGCTGTAAGTTATGGAATTCTTTGAGATGAGTTGACAGAACCTCAGAAAGTTGCTTTGGGTCTATCTGATGTGAAATCTTACCCATGGAATTATCTGAATTGTTGATGACAGATTACCTAATAATCTTGAAAAATCTAGGGCTGTGTGAAGAGGCTTCTTTAGAAAAAGAAAGATCCTATTAGCTTTTTCTTTCTATCTACTGCAAGTAAGACTTTTCCCTCTTCAGTATTGAATTATATAAACTTCCCTGCTACCAAATGAGTATTAGTCTTTACCAGAACTTCTGTATTACCTAATACTATAACCCTGAATGTTCCCTCTTGAAAAAATGCATCTAATTTCCTTGTAACTATCTATTTTCTCTGCCATTACCACATCCTTGGGCAAGGAATTCCACAATTTAACAGACCTTAGTGTAAAAAAAAAATACTTCCACTTCTGAAGTTGAAACCTCCTTTCCTCTAATCTTAAAGGGTGTCCCCTAGTTATTTGATCAGGCCTTGAATTAAAAGCTCACCAGTGAGATCCTTGCATTGACCACTCATATACTTTGTGACAAGATCTCCTCTTCTTTATCCTTCCTCTAGAGTAAATAAACCAAATGTGTCTAGAAGTTCCTCATACTTCAAGTCTTCCATTCCCTTAACTATTTTTTTTCCTCACTGTACTCTCTTCAGTTGTAGTATATCCTTCTACAGAACTAGTGCCCAAAACTGCACTGCATAGTCCAGGTGAAGTTTTACCAGTGATTTGAACAGTGGCAAAATTATGTTAGCAACTCTTGCGTCAATACCCGTTTTTATGTAACGCAGGACCTCTTTTTGTTTTGCTACTGCTATTTGACACTGGTCACTACTTCCGGGAATACTTGTAATCTACAAACTTAGATCTCTCTACCAAAGAGTCCCTTAACATGATTCCATTAAAGGGATAGTAATGTTTCATAATAAAAACAGCTCTAATTAATCATCATAGTCTTTGGACTTTGGAGAGTGTTATTTCAGTTCTGTCAGAGTTATAGTTCAGGAGTAATTCAATGACATAGTGTCCCCCTCCCGCCCCTTTTACTGATGTAACACTGCTCAACCAAAGCAGAAGGGAGGTGCCCAGGTAGATTGCACAGAGGGACAATTTTCAATTAAGATAAGGGAAAAACCTGAAAAGCTTGTCAAGGGGGGCAGGGCTTTCATTGTTTTCATATAAAGAAAACTGTCCCCTGCTGTTATCTGTCTGGTCTTACAACCAGATTCACATCTGAGAAGAGATGGCTTACACTAGGTAAAAGGGGCGGGGAGGGGAAACTTTGCTTGTGAATATCTCTTAAACCATAAAGGTTTGAGAGATAAGACTTATATCGTTCTTCATGTTTTTTTAATGCCTACAAAATAAAATAAAGTTAAAATGAAGTATTACTAGGGCTGCAACAACTAATCGATGAAATCGATAAAAATCGATAATGAGAATCGTTGCCAACGATTCTCATTATCGATTCGTTGTGCAGCGATTAGTTGTGCCGCCCAGCAGCCCCACAGCCGCCGGATACTGCTGTCTTACTTCCCACATTGATGACATCCGGGGCGCAACCACGCCAAACGCGGAGACGCCGCGTGGAGCGTGCAGGTAATTTCTTCCTCTGTTCTGAGGCCAGTTTAAAACTGGCGCCCAGACTGAGGAAGAAAACCCCTGCACTCTCAACGCGGAGTCTCCGCATTTGGCGTGTTGCGCCCCGGATGTCATCAGTGCGGAAAAGTATGAAAAAGAGGTATGGGGGAGAGAGAGACGTACACTGGGGAGAAAGTGACACAAAGGGGAGAGAGAAAGAGAAGTACATGGGGGTGAAAGAGGCACAAGGGGGAGAGAGAGAGAAGTACATGGGGGTGAAAGACGCACAAGGGGGAGAGAGAGAGAAGTACATGGGGGTGAAAGAGGCACAAGGGGGAGAGAGAGAGAAGTACATGGGGGTGAAAGAGGCACAAAGGAGAGAGAGAGAAGTACATGGGGGTGAAAGAGGCACAAGGGGGAGAGAGAGAAGTACATGGGGGTGAAAGAGGCACAAGGGGGAGAGAGAGAAGTACATGGGGGTGAAAGAGGCACAAGGAAGAGAGAGAGAAGTACATGGGGGTGAAAGAGGCACAAGTAAGAGAGAGAGAAGTACATGGGGGTGAAAGAGGCACAAGGGGGAGAGAGAAGTACATGGCGGTGAAAGAGGCACAAGGGGGAGAGAAGTACATGGGGGTGAAAGAGGCACAAGGGGGAGAGAGAGAGAGAAGTACATGGGGGTGAAAGAGGCACAAGGGGGGGGGGAGAGAGAGAAGTACATGGGGGAGAAAGAGGCACAAGGGGGAGAGAGAAGTACATGGTAGGGAGAGAGAGAGAAGTACATGGGGGAGAAAGAGAGGCACAAGGGGGAGAGAGAAGTACAAGGGGGGAGAGAGAGAGAGAAGTACATGGGAGGGAGAGAGAGAGAAGTACATGGGGGAGAAAGAGAGGCACAAGGGGGAGAGAGAAGTACATGGGGGGGAGAGAGAAGTACAAGGGGGGAGAGAGAGAAGTACAAGGGGGGAGAAAGAGGCACAAGGGGGAGAGAGAAGTACATGGGAGGGAGAGAGAGAGAAGTACATGGGGGAGAAAGAGAGGCACAAGGGGGAGAGAGAAGTACAAGGGGGGAGAGAGAGAGAGAAGTACATGGGAGGGAGAGAGAGAGAAGTACATGGGGGAGAAAGAGAGGCACAAGGGGGAGAGAGAAGTACATGGGGGGAGAGAGAAGTACAAGGGGGGAGAGAGAGAAGTACAAGGGGGGAGAAATAGAGGCACAAGGGGGAGAGAGAGCAAAGTCATCTGCAAATATTGGTATTTTGCTTTCTATATCTATTTCCAGGTAATTTATAAACATGTTAAAAAGCAGTGGGCCAAGTACTGCACCCTGAGGTACTCCACTCTCAGGAGAATTTTACAACAACAAACTGCCCTATCTTTCAACCAGTTTTCTATCCAATTACAAAGATTATCCCCTAATCCCAATTTCTTTATTTTATACTCTAGCCTTCTATGTGGCATTGTATCAAATGCATTTGCATAAATCTAGATATACTGCATTTACTGCTTTATCATTATCTAGGTTGATACTTCTTCATAGAAGGTCAAAAGATTAGTTCGGCATGATTTATTCCACATAAAACCATGTTGATTCCTGTAATCCTGAAAATAATTCCCTTATTATCCCTTCTAGCAGTTTTCCCACTACAGAGGTCAAACTCACATGTCTATAATGCCCAGGTTCTGTTTCGGTTCCCTTCTTAAATAAAGGCACTATGCTAGCTCTGCACCATTCTTGTTGCACCGAGCCTGTGGTGCGAATATTAAAAAAGTAAAACTAGGGGTCTTGCTAATACTGTGCTGAGTTCCCTAAGAACCAATGGATATATACCATCAGGATCAGGTGCTTTGTCAGTCTTAATTTTGTCCAGTCTCTCCATGACCTCTTCTTGTGTTAAACCAGTATCTGACAATGGTATGGTTTTGTTACTTGTTGAGGCTCTGGTTCCCTGGTATAGATTATGCAAAGAAAGTGTTACATCAGCCTTTTCCATATCCTCTCCAATCATCTCACCCATCTAATTTCTGAAAGGTCCAATGAACTCCCTCATAATTTTTTTTTTGCTAGTTAGGTATTTGACAAACTTTTTTGGATTATTCTTGCTCTGTTACAATTCGAGTTTCATTATCTATTTTTGCTAACCCAATTGCCTTTTTGCAATTTTTGTTGTACACCCTGTATTTCAAGAAATAAGTTTTGTTCCTTTGGACTTATTTAAATGCTTTTTTTCCCTTGTCACTTCCTTCTTTACATTTGCATCACATTGGGTTTTGATTTCTTCTTTTGCATTTGTTCCACAATGGTATATAGTGTTGAATAGTTTTCTGCAACTTGAATTTAAATTCTATTTTCCCCTCATTATTATTTTCTTTAAATAATTTATCCCAGTCTATGTGTTGCAGTTGATGTTTTTAACATTGTGAAGCCAGCTTTTTTTTTAAATTGAGAGTCTAGGTTGAACCTATACAGTTTTTCTTTGCCAAACTGACCTTAAATGTAATCAAGTTGTGATCACAATTTCCAAATGGTCATCTACTTTATTGGACACCACGTCTTTGTTATTTGTTAGAACTATATCCGGTACATTGTTATTTCGTGTTGGCACTGCCACAATTTGTGACATGAAGCTATTCCTAAACATGCTCACAAATCTGCTTTCCTTAGCACTCTGACAGGTCTCATGTCTGGATAGTTACAATCTCCCATAATTATAGTATGCACAATATGTGCAGATTTCCTCATTTACAATAACAGTTGGGCCTCAACATTCTCAACAATATTTGGTGGGTTGTAGCATATACCCACCAACACTTTTTTTTTTTTTTTTTACTTTTATACTACAGTTAGCCTCAATTTCTACACACAAGAACTCCACATTATGGACAGCTTCCTCACAAATATCACTCCTTAAAACTGGATTTAGATCTGGTTTGAAATATATGCACACATCTCCCCCCCCTAGTTTATTAATCCCGTCTCTCCTAAACAGGGAATAGCCCTCTATTTACAGCCCACTCATGTATATCATCACACCATCTTTCAGTTATACCAACTATGTCCAAATGACCATTAACCTCCAGAAATTCTAGTTCTCCCATTTTACCTACCATACATATTGCATTCACCAACATACAATTCATTTTGATGTCTTTACATATTTTAAATTCCACTTGCCTTTCTTCTGTGTCCTGGTTTAATAGGGATTCCTCCGTATGGGCTACATTTATCACTACCCCCATGATCCTTTACTTCTACCTAGTTCCTACCTACCCCACTTTTAATAGCTATACCCTCTCCCTCCTTTCCTAGTTTAAAAGCTCCTCCAACCTTCTTAGCATTCTATCCCCTAGCAATGCGGTTCCCTTACCATTTAGGTGCAATCCATCACTTCCATTTAGATTGTACCCAAGAGCACAGTCACGCCAGTGCTCTAAAAACCCCAAACCCTCCTTTCTACACAATATATAAACCATGCGTTAACCTCCCTGAGCTTCCTCTGCCTACCTGCACTGGCACATGATGCTGGTAAGGTTTCAGAAAACACTACCCTGGAGGCCTTTAGCTTGCACCCTAAATTCCTGAAATCATTTTATTTTTTAGGGACCTCCATCTTCCTCCTACTTTGTCACTTGTAATAATATGTACTACTACAGGTGGATCCTTTCCAGCCCCTTCCAATAATCTGTCTGCCCTGTTCGCAATATGCAGAACCTTGCGCACCAGGGAAACATATTGTTCAGTATTCATGTTCCTGGCCACAGATTACCCTATCTAACCTGCTAATAATAGTAACAAAGACGAACATATCAAAAATTAACTTACGTTTCAAGGTTTCTAGGACTATGAGAGTGTCAGGTATAAGTTAACCAAAACCTGAATATATTAAGCTCCCTCCCCACCACAAACAGGAGACACTGCCAGTTTGAAAGAACTACACCTACTGCAATATGAGGCTCTTTGCTTAACAGAAAGACTAACCTAGGTAGGTGACATTCACACAGCAGACAGGTTTATCTGTATGTGATATTACTGTTTGAATTATGTTGTCTATAGCTAATCACTTTCAGTTCTAAATCTGAAAGACAATAGAACAATTAATTCTGGTGCCTAGACGTTATACATTTCTTAACATTTAAGAAGTTAAAAGTCTCACTAAAAATCAATGGTAATTTCTTATTTGTTGCTTCGGGCACACTCTATGGGAGAGGGGAGCCACTAGTTACAGTTCTTCACTGAGTGACAGTTTGAACTGCTCTAACTTCATCATATTAGCATACCTCCCAAGTGTGCCTCTTTAGGAGGGACTGTCTCTCTTGGAGACCCAAATTCCTCTGTCCCTCTTTTAGGACATCAGACTGTATGGTGGTATATAAATCTACCATATTGGTCTACAGCAAAAATAAAATCTCACTTTAAAGTTTGTTTAAAAGTCAGAATGTGTTTATAAATTAATATCCCATATAATAATATAACGCCACCATTGTTTGTCAGAAGCAATCATGCGCAGTACAGTTTGCTGCGCACGCTGCAGTCATGCACAGTAGAAACTAGGTGTGCAGAGAGGACTGTGGTCTGAATTCGGAGCTGGCTGCTCCATTATCAGCCGTGGAGCGGGCAGTCTGTACTGCGCATGACTGCACCACGGCTGTTGCTGGGTGGCACTGTGGCCTGTGTACACGGGCTCTTCAACTAGTGTGTAAATAAAATACGTTGGTCTTGTTCTGTTCTAAGTAATTGATTCTGTTACACAAAGAGGTGTCAGTTGGTCATGAAATAACCTAAAAATTCTTGGTAATGCCCCCCCCCAGCAACACCACCAAAACTAAAGTGTCCCTCTTTGGCCATTTGAAATGTTGGGAGGAATGTATTACAAATATTGTTATTGATCTATACAGGGCTTTTAGCCAATTGGATATCAAAGAAGTCAAAACCTCATTTAACATCTAAGGAGTTAAAAAGCTAAATTTAAAGTAATAGAAATCTGTTCTACCTATGGTGCAGACACATTAGCATTCAAGGGGTCTATTTAATAAAATGTGCTTTAATAATGTAGAGCAAAACAAAAACGTTGTAATTGCTTGTCATATTGAAAATAATGATACTAAATTACTTTCTGTCTACAGACGTTTGCATTTCTTATCAAACAGGTTCGCACACCTTATAGAAAAAAATAATTGCATTACTAATAAATCTGGCATTGATATTTGCATTTCTGCTTAAAAGAACTTGCATTGCTTCTAAGAAAAGTTAGAAATGTTTTCAGATAAAATTCTAATTTTGTTTTGCTCATCAACAAATACAGAGCTGGCACTAAATACATTAAACCTTTGAATGCCAGAGGGGTACGCAACACATTTGCACTCCATGGGTTAACAAATTAAGTGCCAAACCTACTTGCCCTGTGATTTTCAGCCACAGTTTTATTAACTAGACTCCAAGGTGTTAAAAGCCTCATATAAATAAAAGGGAATTTAAATGTGTTCCTTATGGTACAGATGATTTGCACAAGAATTACTTCTCTGCAGGGGAGGGCTGGCCTGGGGGGCAAGGGGGCAATTGCCCCCCAGGCTGGTCATGAATATGGGCCAGTGGGCCACTGCCTCACTCAATTTCCCATTTGCTGCTGTAAATAGAGTAAACAGATTTTAAGGAGCTACACGAGTATTGTAGCTCCATTTCAATTGTAAGCTCTGTGATATCTAGTGTTGCTCCATTTCAGTTGTAAGCTCTGTGGTATCACTAGTGTAGATCCATTTCAATTGTCATCTCTGTGATATCAATTGTGTACTACCATTTCAGTTATAAGCTCTGCGGTATCACTTGACTTAATCCATAACATTAATGCCAGCTGTAACATTAGCAAAAGGGGTTGTGCTGGGACATTGGGCTGGAGCTGTAACAGAAATAGGCCACTTAATTGTACTTGCCCCCAAGGCCAAAAGTTGCCAGCCCTCCCCTGCTTCTCTGTTTTATACACTTGTTCAACCGTTTTGTTTATTTTGTTTTGTAAGAAAAAGAAATGCATATCACAAATACTTGACACTTTATATCAGAGTAACCTAGAGCTGACAGCAAAGTAGATAATGTTTTGAAAAATGTCCAGTAATGTTCTCTTTCATAAAGTTATCAACAACTTTGGGAAGGAATTGTATTAAAATTAATAACCTTTTAATTTTAAAGGATTTAGGTTTTGAAAATACAATTCATTATGAAAACATTACTTCCTGTAACTCAATATTGTCTTATAAAAAAAAACTCCTTAAACGTGGAGGTGGTTGGCACAGTGCTTTTATTTAGTAAGCGGTCCTCCCTGTGTATTGATTTGTATATTCTGTGGTACTGCGGTTGTCTCCATAGGACTGCTCTCCCTGCTCCAGCTCTCCTCAGCGCAGACTGATCCTATTTACAGGTCCTGATGTCACCCACGATATGGTGACATATTTCCACTGTTTCCTTCCTAACCCTGTCTCCTGACCTTGATTGCTGATTAAATCTCCCTCCAGTCGCCATTTTCCAAATTGTTTCCATCAACAAACAGAACGGGGCAATTGAGTTCACACCCACCCCACCTCTGCTATGTAGGGGACACTCGTAACGTCATCACATCCACGTGGTTTCTTGTGGAGTTAATACAGATGGGCAACTTGAGGATTTCGAACAGGGTTGCCAGATCATCCTTTTTAAACGACACACGTAAAGAATCCATGGGAGTAATTGCAGCCCAGAAATAGTGTATAATCCTCTTTCCAGCCAACTACAAGGGTGTATCCAATGCATTGCTTTGGCTATTTTTGGACTACAATTCCCATCATCCTTAAGAATCCGGAGGACGGCTGAGAATAATGGGAATTGTTGTCCAACAGCAGTAGGAAAGCCACGCATTGCTGTCACTGGTATAGTTTCCCTTTACAGTTTTCATTCAGTTCGTTTATTTTACTCTCCATCTTTACCAACCTTCTCACATTCCTGTCCCTTCCCTTATTATCTCTCAGTCTGCCTCTCTCCCCTTTCATCCAATCTGTACCAGTGTTCACCTCCCATTTCATGTCCCCCTCCGCTGCTTCACCTCCCCCTCTCTCTCCCTGTTCACTCCCCTCCTTCCCCCTCCGAATGATTTAGTTCCATTAGAAGTGGAGCAGGCGCTGAAGGTCTCTTGTTACCAGGATGGAGTTACAGAACAGCAGCTTGCTGTGCCATTATAAAGTTTAAGTCCATCCAAACAGTTATCTATCGGGTATACTACAAACAGCATTAATAAGCCTTTCCCCACCACAGGCCCCCGCTGGGAGCTCTGCACCTGGCACAATGTGGAAGCTCAACAAGAGCAAAGTTCTGATAGAAGATTCACCTGATGAAGAGATCCAGGCTCAGCCAGACCCCCAGGTAAGGTGCAGCGCATACATAGATCTGAACAGTTCCTCTATTAGGGATCTCCAATGATACATACACATCAGGTGGAAAAATTGCTTGCAGAAGAGCTTTTTAATACTTTAACCCTTTGAGTGCCAGAGGGGTACGCAAAAGCATTGCATACCCCTTTGCTCTCAAGGGGTTAAGGACAAGAGTGCTGTACAACTCATCACGTTGCTATGCCTTTCACACCCCTCTGACCGCTGGCCCTTAACTCTTTCCGCACCAGAGAGTTATCCAACGCATCGTGATTTATTGTATATCTCGCTGGCACTCAAAGGGTTGACACAAATGTTGCTGCCAGAAGGCAACTATGCAATGACTCGGTAGCACTTATAGTTTTATATAATTATTTTTAGTTTGGTTACAAAAGTAGCTTTTAGTGCCAGAACTGTATGTAATACTCCTTAAATTCAAATGGTTAACATGTTTCACAAATGTAGTATTTTGATTTAGGGATCTGATGAGATGTAAATGAAAATGTAATGTATAACTCTGAGTAAGTTAGCATATTTCCGTATTGCCATACAGTCACCATTGCATGTATGTATCATAACCAGTAACATTTCATCTGTCAAAGGGGGACACTTTTTCTTAAAGTGGGGTGGGGGTGTGACTGGTGGGCTGGTCATTACTGAGAGATTGCTTCCTGACCTAACAACTCTCTATGTATTGAGTAAATAGAACAAGACTAAAATATTTTATTTACATTTGCTATTTTTTTTAAATAACACTAATGAAGTTTAAACACACATTAACCTTTTGAGGGCCAGAGAGGTATCCCGCACACTGCAATTCGTGAGATACCTCTCTGGAGCTGAAAGGGTTAATTTTACTTTTCTTGCTTTGGACCAATGTGATGCCCTGTATACACACACTACACAGTCTGATATCCTAAAAAGAGGAACATAAAGGGAGGAAAAACGGACAATCCTGCCTAAAGAGAGACACTTGAGAGGCATGTTGTATATATGGTATGTATAGTAGCAGTGTGTGCATTGTACAGTGTAGTTTGTAAGCACAATAATTGCTCTACAGAGCAGAAGGGTTTTCTTGTGCCTGAGGCACAGGGAGATTGATGATAATGTAGTGTCACATATCTCTTGCTGGCAGCTAAAGTGTTATCAGTACATCAGTCTTTGCAGCACCCAAGGGAACAGTTCCACATGGCTTTGCTGTTTACCACTGGTTTACTTAGAAATATAAACAAAGCATATTTTCTGTTATTTCTGACCTAGGATTTTATTTTTAATCCAGATAAGACAGACTGTGTATGTGTGTGTGCATGTGTGCGTAATCAGATCAGAACCCCTCAGCCCCAGGATAATCTGTCTGGATGTTGAATAACTAGGTTATAGGTTATGGAACCAATGTCCTCTTGGTCTGTTGTGTTTGTGGATTATGCTCATAAAGACATGATCAGTAATGTACATGAAAAACAGTATGTCGTAATCCTCTCTAGCATCCAATAGGTTAATCAGTGGCTGCTACAAAGCAAGTATTACAAAGCAGTTGACCATTTGAAAATCACAGGTGGTTCCAGTACATTGGTTGGCAATGTGTTGGACACATTTCTAGCACTTAAAGGGATAGTAACACTTAATATGTAAAAGAAAAATATATTGTAGGGGTTATGCTTCTGAGAAAAACAAAGGTACTCCCGCTACTGAGATGTGTTATATTCAGAACTTAGTGCAGCTCAAATTTGAAATTTTTTAAGTGCAATATCACAGTGGCCTGAAATTTTATAGTGATGCTGTTTAACCCTTTGAGTGCCAGAGGGGTATGGAATGCAATGCATTCTGTACCCCTCTGGCACTCAAAGGGTTAACTGACCAGAGCTGTCCATAGGATGATGTAGCATCAGAAACACTGTACAATTTCAGATCACTGTGTTACTGCACTTAAAAAATTAAGTTTGAGCTGCAAAAACTTTTGACTGAAATACTTCTCAGCAGTACTCAGGCAACTGAACTCTACAATATATATTTTTAACATGTTAAGTGTTACTGTCTCTTTAAAGGGATAGTAATACTTTATTATTACTATCCCCCATATTGTAGATATTAGCAAAATAATTTAATAGCCCCAGTTCATTTCTCAAACCTTTATGGTTAGAGCGATAACCAAAGGCAAAGTTCCCCCTCCTCCCCCTTCCCTGAAGTCAGCATTGTACTGACTGCAGGGATATCCGGTCTGACTTTCATCAGGCGGCTCTGCAGCTGAGCTGAGATCGCGTTAGTGACACATAATTATTTCACTTAAACGGTCTTCTACGTCTACGCAAACCAAGCACATGTAGAAGAACGTTTCAGTGAAATAATTATTTTTCACTAACGCAATCTCGGCTCAGCTGCAGAACCACAAGCCTGTCGTACGACAGACTTCCCCTGCAGTCAGTACAACGCCGACTTCAGGGAAGGGGGAGGCAGGGGGGATCTTTGCCTTCGGTTATCTCTCAAAATGTAAAGGTTTGAGAGATGAACCTGGGGGCTATTAAATTATTTTGCAAATCTAAATTTATTACTATCCCTTTAAACTGCGTGTGGTACAGAGTTCTTGGTACAAGTACAGAATTTAGTACAGTAACTGTATGCTCATTGGGACAGAGCAATGCTGGACTGGTGAATTTTTTGCTGGTAACGTCAGGTTGTAATATTAGGTCTTGGATACAAGAATTTTGGGCCCGTTTTGGACTCTTGTACTGAGAAAAAGTTGAACAATTCATGGCACAGCAGCTGCACTATGAGTGACAAAAAATACCACTGATTATAAATGGGGTCTTTAGCTCCTTGTACGCTAGAGAGCTCTCCAACACATTGTGAAGTAGTGTTAGAGACGCATCTAGCATTCAAGGGTTTAACCCCTTGAGTGCCGGGGGGTAGCCAACACATACAATGCGTTGTCTACCCCTCTGGCACTCAAAGGGTTAAATACACCATTTTAAATTAATGGTATTCTGCAAATTATTATTTGTTCCCTATGGTGCAGTTATTTGCTATAGTATTGCACCACTTTCTTAGCACATAAGCCTCACTGTGTATTTCCTCCCCATTGGTTACTGCTGAGTATTTCAGAAAGACCATGGCAGATGGAAATGGTGTATTTGTGGTCCTGAATCATTGAGTATAAAATTCAGCTCTGTCATAGATGGATGGGGGAATGGCTTCCAAGCCATCTGGGAGTTTTATGGGCAATGTATATAAATGTATAGAAAATATCTCCCAGAATATAGGGGCCAATAGTAAAATATTAGAAGCCCAGGCTACAAGACCCCTGGGATTCTCTATCCCTGATATTAACCATTTGCACCCTGTTGACTCTCTGCCCAAGGGGTATGGGCATTGTGTTCAAACGACAACTTGATTCATTCTGAAGCAAACCAATTGCACTATAGGGAAGAAATAAACATTCCCAAAATCCACATTCCCTTCCCAATGTGTCAGAAACCCCTCTAGCATTCAAGAAGTTAGAAGCCCTATTCAAATCAAATCTTTCCCCCGAGGTGCAGTTAGGTTGCTGTAAAATAACTCCAATTTTCTTTTGAACCTAAGGCCCTAAATAGAGTATACAATTAGTGAAAAACATGAACCCTTGAGCAAGTGCAATTTGACACGTCTGCTTTTTCTTGTTTTCCTTCAGTGTAGCAATAGAAAAGTTTGTGAGTTCTTCCCAAGCTGCCATTTCTGCTGTCTTAGAATTGGCAGCAATGTTACTACTTTAGTTAGTAAGACAAGTGGCAGTAGCTTGATAATTACACATTACCATGTGCTATCCACAACTCCTCCTGTAGACTTGCAGAATATTGTCAGATGTTCCTTCTTGTGCAATAAGAACATTATGGCCTCAGAGCTTGCTGGAGCTGATGACATGCATGTTGGAGAAGTGTAACTGTTTACAATAACCTATTAATTTAACCCAAAGACAGAAGGTGGTGGAAAGGCAGCAATATATTAACTTTAATTACAACACATAAATTGAACACTAAAGTTATTACCCCTTAGCCCTAAGATGTTCATAGTAGTTAACATTAAAGAAGCAGTAAACTTTTTTTATGAAAAAATATATATTGTAGGGATTTTCCTACTGAGTAAAATAAGGGTACTCCCACTGCCGAGAGATTTATATTTCCAGAGTTATTACAGTTTAAACCCATGTTTTTTTACATTAGCAGTGCCCTCTAGTGGTCAAATTCTAATTAGATTTCCTGTTAGATTCTAATGGAGAGGAAAGTCAGAAAAGTCAGAGACATACAGTTCTCCATATAATGTGATAGAAACTGCTGAGTCACTTCCTGTCAGTTAGAACAACCAGGAAGTAAACACAGTAAATTCACTTCCTGATTATTTAAACTGCTATAAATTTTGAATAAAACATTTGACAGCGATGGGACTACCCTTGTTTTATTCAGCAGGAAAAGCTCTACAAAATACGTGTTTTCAAAAAATAAGTTTACTGCTCCTTTAAATTTAATTTTTCATAAGGAGTCTTTGCTTGTGACAAGTTTCAATAATAAAACAACTCTGCAGTGTAATATACAATACCAAGATATTGGGCAGGTAAGGACTGAAAGTGTTAGTAATGTCTAGAAAAACTTTTTTGCATTTAGAAGAGCTTAAAAAGCTGATCTAAATGCAAAAAAAACGTATCTCTCAAACCGCTATGGTTTAAGAGATAAGGGCGTTTAAAGTTTGATCTCTCCTACTGGCAGCTGTAAAGCTGTCAGCAGGAGATTCGTGTCGGTCGTTTTAGACCATTCCAATGAAGGGATTCCGTGTAAGTAAGGAGATCTCGGCACTTCTCAAGCGCCACAGTGTCGACCGACACGAATCTCCTGCTGACAGCTTTACAGCTGTCAGTAGGAGAGATCAAACTTTAAACGCCCATATCTCTTAAAGGGATAGTAATACTTGAAAACAAGTTTATTTTATACCGTAGACCTTAAAAAAACATGAAAAATGATATAAGTCTTATCTCCCAAACTTTTAGGGTTTGGGAGATATTCAGAAGTAAAGTTTCCCCTAGAGTGACGTCATTGCTCCACCCTTCAGATTTGGAATCCGTCCCGGGACCGGTTGTGACTCTCCAGAAGTGCTGAGATCACCATCTTTAAAAATAATTTCTTAATTGGAATAGTTCCAGTTAAGCAGTTCTTTTCAAAGATCGTGATCTCGGCACTGCTAAAGAGCTGCCGGTTGCTCTGTGGACCGAATTCCAAATCTGTCCAATAGATGGCAGACTTGGCTGAAACAGCCAGGAAAAGAGAATTTTACTATATTTTACATGTGAATATCTCCCAAACCATAAAGATTTGGGAGATAAGACTTATATCATTTTTAGTGTTTTTTTTAAGGTCTACAATATAAAATAAACTTATTTTCAAGTATTACTATCCCTTTAAACCATAGCGGTTTGAGAGAGACTTTTTTTTTTTGCATTTAGATCAGCTTTTTAAGCTCTTCTAAATGCAAAAAAGTTTTTTTTAGACATTACTAACTATTGAATCTCACTGGCTACCCTGTCTCTGGCATAAGTGACTTTTTGCTGCCTTCAACCTTCTGGTGCACTCCCAACTTCCAAGGTAATCTCCTAGCCAATGAGGTTCTGTGCCTTGGCTCTAGTCAATGTAGCCAGATCACTGGCCAGTCATATTCCAGCTTGAAAGCCTTTTTATAGACCTTATGAGCAGGTCTGCCCAGCCATAGCTCTCAAGTATCCCAGACAGTACAGGTAGTTTAGGAATTCCCTACCAAATATCAAGCAAACTATTCTAAATGATCACCAAATAATACATCAGTGCTTAAGTACAGGTATCCTTAAAACATAGATCTTAAAAGCTCTTGTGGGAAAATCCTTTCTTCATCTTATTTCTCTATTGCCTTTCCAACTATCCATTTTCTGTACCGTCCCAAGTAATGTAAGCTTAGGCAACACTGTGTATATTGGAATCCTTTTGATTAATCGCATGCAAAACAGCGTGCAACTACACTGCACATTCAGCATGTCACTGTGATTAAAATGCGACATGAGAATGTCTGACTGCAGGAAAGCACGCGATTCTCATGTCGTAGCATGAATTGTCACCTGCAGTGTATGAAAGGTGAGCAGTACTCCAACTCTCATCATCCTTGCTGCTTCTCAGTCTTGCTGAGTGCTGCCCCAGCTCTCTCTCCCCTTCTGCATATAACCTCATCTCAGTCTTGCTCTGAGTGCTGCCCTGGTTCTCTCTCCCCTTCTCTGCGTGCAGACAGGGTGGAGCTCTCCGCAGAGAAGGGGAGAGAGAGAGCCGAGTTAGCACTCAGAGCAAGACTGAGAAGAGGTTATGCGCATAAGGGGAGAGAGAGCCGAGGCAGGGCTCAGAGCAAGATTGAGAAGAGGTTATGCACAGAATGGGATATACCTGAATGTATGAATCTGGCTGCCATGCCTTCCATATTTGTCTTAACTGACAGATCGTTAGAGGCACAAATTGCAATGCAGTTTTGGTCTGAATAGGTCAGAAAAACAGTACATAAAGGTCCTTCTTCATCAAATTAACAGGTGCAATTCTGATGCGGTTGGCTTGCTATAGAATTGCATCTTTTTAGCTTTCTCAATAAGGCCCTTTATGATTTGCAGAAGATTGCAAGGAGCCAAAACTTGAATTTAGCTATGCTTCTCTGCCTCGCATTCACGTTATCAACAAAAGCACACAACACAAAGAAATGCAATAAAGGGTAGAAGGGGAGAGAGCCGGGGTGGAGCTCGGAAAGATTGAGAAGCAGTAAGGATGATGGGAGTTGGAGTGGTGTTCACCCTTCATACATTGCAAGTGACAATTCATGCTGCGACATGAGAATCTCGCGCTTTCCTGCAGTGCGAGATTCTCATGCCGCCATTGTAATTACAGAGACATGCTGAATGTGCTGTATAGTCAAATGTACTTTTTCATGCAACGTTTTAACCAGGGCCGGATTTATAATAAGGCAGAGTAGGCATCTGCCTACAGGTGCACCCCACTGAGGGGTGCCTGTCAGACTCATTGGGATCTTTTTTTTTTTTTTTTAATTCGCCTTGCTGCCTTAATGCATGTCTGGTCTGGATTTAGTGTCGAGTGCGGGGGTGGGGGGGAGAGGGGTGACAGATGAGTGGCATCAAGCTACTGCACAGGGGATAATGAACTCCTCCTCGTTCTCTTCTACTCTTCCCTCTCCTGGAGAAGAAGTGAGAGAGTGGAGAGTGCTGTGCCACAGGCTGCAGCAGCCTGAAGTGCTGCAGTAACATGGTAAACGGAGCTCGTTGTCACGTTAGCCCAGAAAAATGCAGCTCCAAAGAGAATCGTGAACGTGTGCCCCAGGGCCTGCTGGGAGGGAGGTGGGATGTCCTGCCGCTTATACACAGTTCCTCAGAATGCGGAAGTGTCACATTTCAATGATTAATATCTCTGCTCTTAGGCAGTGGAGAAAATAAATAAAGCAAGCGCCAATATTGTTTTATATTTAAAAAGCAGTGGTGAAAATTTTTGGGGATGTGAATGTTCCCCTTTAAAAGGATAGTAATACTTTAAAATGTAAAATAAAGATGTTGTAGGGTTTATCCTTGAGTACTCCCACTGCTGAAAGTTGTTTTATTAAAAAGTTATTATAGATCAAACTTGATTTTTTTTTAGGAGCAGTATCAAGTGGCCTGAAATTGTACAGAGGCGCTGTTTCTACAATATCCTATGGAGATTATGGTCAACTCACCAGATGGTGTAGCAACAGCGCCACTGTACAATTTCAGGCCACTGTATACTGCACCTAAAAATTCAAGTTTGAGCTGTAATAACCTTTGAATAAAACACCTTTCAGCATTGTAAAATTATGTATTACTATCCCTTTAAACGTTGTTGTTGTGTTTTTTTTTGTTTTTTTGTTTTTTTTTCCAAAGCTACAGATACACACTGACAGTATTAAAACAGCCACAACAATAGACTATAATGGTAGTAGCCATATTATGTAAAAATATTATTACTAATTATTAGACACCTCAGTACTTATCGCCTTACCATAGAACAGGGGTAGTCAATTGTTGGACTTCTAGCTGTTGTGGACTTCAACTGGTGTTGACTTGTTAGGGTTGATGGTATTTGTAGTTCCCAAAAGCTAGATGTCCAGCAATTGGCAAGCCCTGTCCTAAAACCTACAAACAATCTGCTTTACTAATCCATTTATGAAAATGATTTATTGGGACCTGTGCAGTGTGTAAGTGTGATTTCTGACATTTACGTTTGTGTAGAGGTTCACCAACCATGCCGTGTGATCCCCTAGAGATGGTACAGTTATAGCTACATGTCAGTTCAGTTTTTTTATCTTTTATTTTAGTCTGGTACACGAAACGTTCGCACTCCGGTAAAATTAAATGTTCGGCCCTGTTGAGAATTTCATTATAACAGGCAGACAAATTTAGCTCCAGCTGTTATCGGACTACAGTTGCCATTATCCTTAATTGGCTGTTGGCCCTCAAACAGTGACGAAAGTTGTAGTCCAGCAGCTGGCGACATAGAAGTTGCTTACTCATGGCCTATGCAAAGGCAACTAATGAATTTTTGGTAAAGATTTTCACAAATCCTATTAGAGTTATCTTTCCTCTGTTTCTTTCTCTTTTGAAACCCTATTCTGAAGATCCAGTGTACAGTGTCTAAGTCTGGTGGGGTGATTGAGTCTATATGGGTCTATTATATGGTTGATTGTGGAATTGGAATGCTCAGGGGATAGGCACTAAAGTTTGCTGCAATAGTGAAGTGTGTCTGGTGATGTGCGGTCACATTTCACCATATGCACTAAGAATTAAGTATGGGAGGGGGAGAGACTTTTTATAAATTAGCATATGATGTTGGTGTAACCCGCCAATGTTTTGGGGAAAGCACCAGCAAGAGGAGCAGGCCCCAGTTAACCCTTTGAGTTCCAGACGGGTGAGTAATGCAAAGTACGCTGCATGTGCACTCAAAGGGTTAATGGAAAACTACTTTACAATGCAGAGATTGAGGTCCTATTCACTACAGAATGCAAATCTCCCAGCCCCTTCAGAGCCGGCAATCAGCTGACTGATGTAAACAGTGCAGATCTATGCCTGCATCTGAAGGCTCTGAAAAATTCAAGTCCTGTTGTGTAATATGAGGCATATGCAGCCTCCTGTTACATAAGAGCACTGTAAGTTTATCTGAGCCCTCAAATGCTGGCACAGCTCAGCACAGTTTACACTGATTAGCTGACTGCTGGCTCTGTATTGTTTACATTGCTCATATGATAAGCAACTATGGCACGCCGTTCGGGGAGCCCTGAATCCGATCGAGTAAAAAAAAAAAAAAAAAAAAGCTCCGTGGTCCTTAAGAGTTTAAGGGGTTAAGGACCGGTGACGGTCCTGGCACATCATGGAATTCTGGGATCGCAGTGCGACTACACAACGCTCTGCAAACACAGAATGCTGCAGTGAAGAAGAAAAAAAAAGTGCCGGGATCCTCTAGAGTGCCCCAGCCCTGGACCGTGTGGTTCTTAAATGGTTAAGTGGCTCATTAAGGAAATTTTCAGTCCGTAAATGAGTTACTGGTGAAGGATAAATTGAAACCTCATAAACCAGGAGAATCCATGGTAGTGTAGAAGTGTCTGAGTTGTAATTGCAGTGATAACATGGAGGAGACAACTTAATACATACCAAGAGATGGATTTCAGTCCAGTTCGCCACCATATCTCTAAATTGGAACCTTATCGAACCTTAGTCATCTACCCCATGATGTTAGCAAACTGATATGGGCTAGAAAGGGAACAGAAGCAAGTGAAAAAATATCCAGATGTACAGTGAGCACTCCACTGTTCTTACAGGGGTATGGAATATGTTAAAATGTTATGCTTGATCATCCAGTCCAGGGTGGGCTACATGGCTCTCCAGCTGATTATCAACCAAATTAGCTAACAGCGATGGGAACTGTAGTCCATTAACAGCCAGAAAGCCTCACTTTGCCCACTCATTGTCTAGTATGACCTGAAATGCACTTTTTAGATTACTTTTGTGTGAACATCTGCTTTGAGAGTGTGTGTGTGTGTGTGTGTAATATATATCCTATAACATAAAGTCCTAGAATGTGTCGCTCACTGTGTGCGTAAACCGCACATGCGCAGTAGGGACTCGCAGAATGGGCTGATCCGGAGCGGAGGACTCTGAAAGGCTGACAGCCTGTCTGTGCTCCCGGCTGCAGGGCAGCAGCGGAGATGGCTGGGTGACAAACTGTCACCCAGCGCCTCCACTGCTGAGCCAGAGCCGGGAGCACAGACAGGCTATCAGCCATCCGGAGCTCCCCGCTCAGGATCAGCCCGTGTATACGGGCTTTGTGACTAGTATAGTGTGTGTGTGTGTGTGTGTGTGTGTGTGTGTGTGTGTGTGTGTGTGTGTGTGTGTGTGTGAAATAGTTTGAATGTTTGTGTGACACTTTTCATAAGAGAGTATATGTCTATGTGAGAGATACTGGGTATATTTGACTGAGTGAGAGAACTTTGGATGTAATCCTGTATGTGCGTGAGGAGAGAATTTGTGTGACTGAGAGATTGTTTGCATGTATAAGAGAGAGAGAGAAACTGTGTGGTGAATGTACAAATCCTCAAGTGCAACCCCACTGGCATTGTCCTCCAACACCAGCGGCTGCTCTTTAGGCTATGTACAACAGCTTATGGTTGTTGTAGTGCATACTGTCACTCACACTCTGTCACTTAATAGTAAAAATAAATTAAAAAAAATTAAAATATATGTGGTAGGATTTTACCTCCTGAGTAAAACAAGGGTACTCCAACTGCTGAGAGGAGTTTTATTCAAAAGTTATTGCATCTGAAACTTGAATTTTTTTAAGAGCAATATCTCAATAGCCTGAAAGGTTATAGTGGCATTGTTGCTACAATATCCTATGGACTCCTCTGGTCAGTTGACCATAAACTTCCATTGGATGGTGTAGTAACAGCACCACTGTAATATTTCAGGCAATTGAGGATAAACCCTATAGTATGTTTTTAATTATTATTATTTTTTTTAAATATATTAAGTATGCTGGTTGGTAGCATTGTAAACGGAGTTTGCTGTAACGCTACGCCACAGAAATCCAGCTTCGAAGGGGAACGTTAATGTGCTCCCTGGGGCAGCTGGGAAGTCCTGAGGCATCATGTGGGACATACAGTCCTTCAGAATGAGGAAGTACCCAATTTTGAAGGGCTAATATCTCCACTACTAGGTGATTTGGAAAGAAAAAAAAAAACACGCACAGCTCTAATGTTGGGTTAAAGATTAAAACGCATGGTAAAACTTTGATTTCAGGTGATAGTTCTGCTTTAAAGGGAGACTTTTCTGCAGAAGAAGCTCAGAAAAATGGCATTAGGCAGACATGGGGTTGACAATCTATTCCATCTCCCTGTTATTTATGTGGAATCTTATTAACCCTTTGAGTGCCAGAGTGGTACGAAACACATTGCAAAGCAGTGCGTTCTGTACCACTCTGCCACTCAGAGGGTTAATGCCTTCCACTTCTATCTGTTAAACACAGTGAGAATATATCTATCTATCTATCTATCTATCTATCTATCTATCTATCTAATTATATTCTAGCAAAGGAAGCACGGTGCTGCCTGTGCAAAAAGAGGCAGGGTTAAAGAAGAGATACAGTACATGTGTTGCAGCTCGTGTAGTGCATGTGGGACTTATGTGTTAATGGGTATATAGCATGTGTTACTGAAATGGTTAATTGGTATATGAGAAAACTATAGAACAAGCATTTTTAAAATTTGGCCATGGGCTATATGTGGCCCTCTCTCTCATGTAAATTGCAGCCTTCTATAGAATTTGTCTTTATAATGCAGTATAAACCTTGTAAAATATTATACTGAACTGTAAAAAGCAGTGAACTTTCTGTTTCACCATGTCAGCTTAATTATTTGGAAATGTAACACCAGTTTTGCACAACAGATATAACAGCTAATTAATAATTGTCAGGCTCTTCATATACCTATTATTTGGTCTGTAGTTTGCCGCTTTTGCCCTCCCCTGGTTCCCAGTCCCCCCACCAGCTGTCCCATACTGAGACACACCTCCTCATACACACACATACTACATAGCACTACATACATTTACACCCCATAGTGAGAGACACACACACACACCCCATACTGAACACACATAAAGTGTCCATACTGACAGACACATTTATGCCATACAGGGACACACATATACACACAGTCCCCCATATTGACTCACACAGAGCAACAGGCGCTTGAGTCATAACGCTCGACACACACCAGAACAGGGCATTTGTCTGCAGACAAAAAAATCACACACTTGTTCTTTACAGCCCCTGCATCTAGTGAATGATGTCAGGTGGTTGGTAGGAAAGCAACCGATGTGCCTCAGTGCAGCTACCACTGTAGCAAAGATCACACAAAGTGTTGGACATTTGTGGCAGTGAAAAGGTAAATAACACTTGTAGTATTGAGGGGTTTAACCCACACTGTCCCAGACACTGTTCCTCGCAGGTTACCTTACTCTTGTGCACTGGTGCTTTCAGGATCCGTTCCTCACATTATGTGTGAAGGGAGGATTTTGTGATTCATTGCCTCCATGAGCACGTAGGTCTCCTGGGGTGACTGTGCACATTCTGGATTGAGCTCCCCACTATGTGGTGATTAGGTTACACTGACTAGGAGGCTGTTTCACTGGGGCTGATGGTCATGTAAGTTACTCCCTGCTTCTGTGGAGGAAGTAATTTACATGAGCATTGGCCCCAGTGAAATAGCGTCTGATGAAGGCCTGTCATCATGCGGCAGGGAGCCCAATCCAGAGACCTATGTGCACATGGAGCCAGAGATTCATAATGATCAGGAGAAGCACTCCAGGACATTGGCTGCATGGTTCTGGCTTTCTCTTTCAGTTCTGAGAGAGTGTGTGTGTGTTGGTAGTGCAGTGAGACTCAGCCATGTTTTTTGGGGGAACAGGGGATTGTGAGGGCATGGAAACTCCTTGCAGATATTTTGACACACTCCTTTCAAAATCATGTCCTGTGTATGTCCTAGTGAGGCAGTATGGAGGAGATTTGAATATCTTCGCCTTTTGCCCTCCTTGGTGTGTGTGTGGTGTAGAGAGAGAATTTTAGCAACCTGCCAGCCTTCTCTCTCTCTCTTTCTGTATAACATACATAATCTGCCACTTTTGTCCAGTGTTGGCAGGTATTTGACCCTGCCGTGGACTAGAACCTGTGACCCTGAGGCTTGAGCAGATCCCACAGCTGGGGAGAGAGAGAGAACTTGACTGTTCGTGTGTGTATCACTAGTCCCTATGCACAGAAGAAATAATTATTAGCAACAACAAAAAAATAAAAACCGTGTTTGTGTGTTTACTCCCTTGAATGTTTCACAGTATGTAAAAAACTATGGGAATTTTGGGGTGTGTCTACCCCATTGTACATTTTTAGTTCCAGAACTGTTCCAGACTGCTTTTATACATAACTCCCGTTGTATTTTTCTTTTCATTCCACTGTTTTTGTATTTAACTCTTTCCATTGCAGTTTCATTCATAATTTTAGTTTTGGCGTCTTAGAAATACCAGACACTTTCATACAGTAGTCATCAGAATATATCCATACACTATGGAACGGAGTAACGATCCTGGCGCTTACTGGTGGCTATAAAACTTTTTTTTTTTTTTTTTTTTTTTTTAACTAGGAAGTTGCACTTATGTTAACCTTAACTACCAAGTGCTGGAGCAGAGAATGACTTGTAGGAGTATCCTACTCAAACAGGGTAATTATTACAAGTTGCATCTTGACATACACCGAACCGTTTACTAGCCTTTTGACACTAGATTTTAATGGGTTTTAATCCCTTCACTTCCTGAGATACCTGTGACACATTGCTTCCCACTGAGGTGGACATATTTGTAGAAAACAAGAGGATAAGAGGTTTTTTTTGTTTGTGTTCTGCTGTTGTGGCCTCAAGTTTTACCTTGTTTGTTCGGTCATAGAGCCCTGGGGTTCATTTCTAACCTTCATTCGGCTATTATGTCTAGGGTTGCTCTCAGTGCAGCCTTTCTTCTTCTGCTGAACTGTCCCCAAAGCTTTACACCTGCCAGGTGGGCAGCATTCAGCCATATATTATTTGTACCGTAGGAAGCAGACTTAGCATTTTCATAGGGCCATCATTGTGAAGCTTTTTAGGGCAATGTGACATTCTCAAGCTGTTGCTGGGCTACAAGTCCAAAAGGAATTGTAGTTTCTATTATATGGAGGTCTTGACGTTGGTCGCCCCTAGGGGTGCACCAAAATGAAAATTCTGAACCGAAACTTCAGGATGCACTTGGCTGAAAACGACTTTTTTTTTTAATTTATGGGGCGATGCCTAACAAAAGAAACAAAAAATATAGCAGAGCAAGTGCACATGGCGCAGTTAAATTGAAACTATTAACCACTTCAGTGTCACAGGAGAATTGCCCACTTCTGGCAATCTGATGGCAGCAATATGCTTCAGATCACAACCTACTTGTTGTAAATGTAAAGCTCTGTTTGTTGCTCGACCTTCCTCCTCTGATTGGTGACTGCTGAAATGATAGCTAGGACCGATGACTGAGTTATCACATTACCATAGTAAGTTAGCACCTGCACTCCCAGTCACCTGAGGCATCACATCACCACCATAGCAATACAATCACTCCAGCCACCTGAAGTATCACATCTCTATAACACCATCAGTCCAGTCACCTGATTCATGAGATCACATCACCATGACAACACCATCACTTCAAGTCACCTGAAGTTTCACATCACTATAGTAACACTATCACTGTAGTCATCTGACATACCATATCACCAAGGTAAAACCTTCACTACAGTCACCTAACTGCCTAGATATCCCATCATCATTGGTGTATGTAAACAACTAGATGTCTTGCTATCACTAAGCTCAAAAAAGACAGACTATCTACACTTAGACCTTTTATAATTGCACTGACAGGTAACTACAGCATATAGATGTGTGATCAGCTTAAGTATATAGCTGACTACATAAGCATACCCAGTAATAGAAGTTTGACCTCGTGGTCCGCGTTCTCTCCATCCTCCCGTAGGATCCTATCTATCATTTTACTCCTCTCTACTGCCGCCTTGTCCTCTGCACTCTCTCAGAGTGCATCCCATGGTGATTGGTGACGGGTCTCTGAGTAACCCAACGGGGAGCGGCAGGCCAGGGTAGCAGCAATAAGCACAGGAGACAACCACTCTCCCTACTGCCCGCACTGATGACAGCCGGGACTGTGTCACACTCAGAGACACTGTGTGGAGCATGCTGGTGTTTTCTTCCTCTGTTCTGAGGCCAGTGCAAATTTAAAACTGGCGCACAGACTGAGGAAGAAAACCCCAGTATGCACCACACGGCGTCTCTGCGTGTGAAACGGCCCCTGGCTGTCAACAGAGCAACACGGGCAGTTTCATTGTGCAGGGGATGAGGGAGGCAGTGCCTGTCTGGACACCCAAAAAGAAGGAAGCACAACACTGACACACAGCTGGACCGGGACATGCTTACTGATACATAGTACTGCTGCACACACTGATAAGCACAGCATAGTGGGAGGAGTCCGTCACCTCACTGACCAACAACAACAACACGCTGCGAGGCTCGCCAACCAATCAGCCCCTATAAAGCAATGATGGGCGGAACAAACAAGCTAGTAAACATCCGCACAGCTTCCATGACATTAACTGGACAGTGTTTACTTCCCCCATTTCAGCTCCTCATATTGGCCATTTTTTTTTTTTCGCCTTTTTGCCGACAATGCCATTTTCGGCTGAAACATTTTGGCTGCTGAAATTTCGGTGCACCCCTAGCCACCCCTGCTTTAAATGCTGGTTTTGAGACACACAATTATTAACATCTCCCCCAGCTCTGAACAAAAGTATAATAAACATAGTAGTTAGATGCATTTTCAAGGATTTTAGGAGCCAGTGTGTATGTGTGTGTGCATACAAGTTAGCGCTGAACATTAGGAGCAGATGCAAAATTGAATGGGTCTGGGCACTTGATATGTTTCCACTCTTGGCATACCGTATTGGGTACCTAACACTGGTCATCCTCCTGGATCTCTCAGCCACATTTGACACCACTGACCATGGGATTTTAATAGAGAGTTTGCAGCACGTCTGTGGTCTAGGAAGCAGCATTCTAAACTGGTTTAAATCTTTGCTCACTGGTAGATCACAGAGAGTAACATCAGGATCTTGCTCATCGGCACAAACAGAATTAGCCTATGGCGTTCCACAAGGTTCTGTCTTGTCTCCCATGCTATTCGCAATTTACTTGCTACCACTGGGGGACACCATCAGGGGAAACTGCCTAAGAAATCATTGCTATGCTGCTGACACACAACTCCACTTCTCCTTTGCTCCAGATACTAAAGACCCAACATGCCTCATCAGCAGTTGCTTAGCAGACCTCATAGAGTGGATGAATACTAGTTGGCTAAAAGTGAACCCTGGCAAAACAGAGATACTCTTAGTGAGGGGACCCCAGGCAGCAAGAATATCTCATGATCACCCAACTGGCCTGGAATTTGGAGGCTCTGAACAAACCAAAATAAATATGTAAAATTAAATGATATAATTAAAATAATACGAAAGTAATAGAAAAATAATAAATGAAATGATGGGAAATTATAATTGTTACTGGATAATCCACACTATACCTGGAGAGCCACCATAACTCCAGGTAAACACACAATGACCCTAATAGTATCCTATAGTGATATATGAATAGTGAAAATGTGGCAAAAGTGAAATAATAAAATAGATGTGTATGTGTATATATAACCCTCACTTCATAATTATTTATGATCTAGGAGATTCAATGGATTCATTAAGACCCAGCAGTATGAGGGTAGAGAGCCTAAAAATCCTGTAGCTTTCACGGTTGTTTAACCGTCGTATCCTATCATATACTGTAGAAGGAGGAATAAATTTGATTGGGGTGACAACTAAACCCTTTGTTTCTTTATCATGGTGCAGATTGTACAGTAGAAAACTTCACAATCTCTCACCCTTAGAGTTTGGTACTTCACTCTGAGACCCTGAGATATTGGTCAAACCCCTGAGTCTTGAATTTAACCTTGGAAATTCTCACGTATGACCATAGGGAGAAACTAAACATTTCCGCTGATTTTAGATGGAGTTTTTAGCCCCTTAAATTCTAATGAGGCCTCCACTGAGTACATCTCTAGTACACAAGGGGCTAACTGACCCATTTTCATCAGTGGGTATTTGGAAGTTTTTAATGTCTCCCTATGGTTCGGTTGGTTTGCCCCAGAATTGTGCGCTTTGTCTTTGTACATATGGCCCTGTGAGTACCAGAGATCATTCTGTTAATTGGTCCATTGTAATCATTAGTGCCTTTGAGTTTCAAATATACATTTTTTTTGTGCAATATAAATGAATGCATTTACAAATGTCTTGAAAGACATTTGATAAACCTGCCTTGACATGGCCTTAATTCCTCTTAAGTGTATAACTGTCTGCAGGCTCTTGTGATGATGCAGTCTTCTAATGAGCTTACAAATCCTAGCAGGCTCTGTGATGTCTGACTGCTCACCACATGCTGTTAAGAGATTTGTTTATCAAAGGCTCCTGGCATCAACACTGGAGCAAGCCTGGGATTAAGAATGACACATCTGTCGTAGACGGACAATCACATTGGGCACACTAATCAATCTGTATTGTGTTGACTTGCTTTCCATTCATACATTCCTTGCAATGCTAGCATTTTCCATTAGGCAGAGCAGGCAACTGCCTAGGGATTATCATTGTAAGGGGACCCTCAGCAGTGCTGGACACAACTATTGTCCAGCATACATTATCTCCTGTTTTTAATACTTTATATATTGGTTTGGGAAGTTTATATATTTCTGAACCGTTAAATTAACTCATTACTGACCCAACAACTTTGACTTATTTTACTGAGGTACATAGCATTGTAGAAGTGCACCCGGCTGAGAATAATGGCTATTGTGTTCCTGAACAGCTGAAGGGCCACCTTAGGTTGGGTTCACTTTTAAAACGTTGCATGAAAAATAGCGTGAGGCCAGAAGCCGCATTAACCACATCGCCGTGTTGAAAATGTCGACATGAGTCTCTCCCTGCATAAGCACGAGGTTCTCTTTAAACGTCGCTACCGTTATTCAATTTACTGGCCTCAGTATAGAATGCTAACAAAAATATTTCCTGATTAAAGCTGTTCTGAAGGCTAACGGCTAGATTCTATTGCAGGTGCTAATTCTATTGCTGCTTTTATCTCCAGTTTTCCCCATAGGCTTCAATAAGAAAATGTTTCATAAAACGGGTGTTAACATTTAGCACCTGCAATAGAATCTAGCCCTAAGAGCCTTAGGCAGAAAGTGCAGATCTGAAAAAACACACAAAACAAACAGCATGACCATAAGAGGGAAAACTAAAACACCCAACTGATCTAAATGGCTCTTGGATACCCCACTAACATTCAAGGGGTTAAAGGCCCAGTTTAAATCCGTGGGAACGTTTGGTATTTTTATTTGTCACTTATAATGTAAGTGGTATCCTCCATAAATAGCACATCATATCTGCCCTCTTCACAAGGCCCTAGGCATATCCTCTCCGAAGTGTCCCTCTTTCAGACCCAAAATCTTCTGTCACTCTCTCTCCCTGGTGTCAGTCTTTTAGGAGATCAGGCTGTGTATTATGTATATAAGTGTATGAATTTCCTCTACAGCAATAAAACTTGCACTGAAGTTTACATGAGCATTAATGTATATGTTTATAAATTTTCTGTGTAAATAAAATACTTTGGTGTTGCTCTAAATCAATCAGTTACAAAAAGGGGTGTCAGTAGGTTGTGGAATAACATAAACATTCTTGGTATAGCCCTGCCCACCCTCGATGCCCTCAGCAACACCCCTTTGGCCATTTCAGATTTTTGAGGTATACTTATAAAACTATATTACTGGATAATAAATACCTCCCACTGGTTTCTGTGTAACATTCTTGTAATCCCAATTATCCATATAAAAGGTTTAACTCTTTGAGTGCCAGAGAGGTATCTAACGCATTGCAAACCAATGCATTGGATAACTCTCTGGCACTCAAAAGATTTTAACCCCTTAAGGACCAGATGATGTGCTATGACCGTCACGGTCCTTATACCCTTAAGGACCGGTGACGGTCAGAGCATGTCACATACTTTTTACTTACAGCGGTCTACCAGGAACACTGTAAGTAAAAATGGGGCCTAAAATTGACCGCTCTAAGACGGGAGCGATCTCTCCTAGGCCCCCTGGAGTCGGAGGGACTGCATTTGGCCCACGGGCCACACGTTGAATTCACATGTACTAAAGAAAAGTAGAGAAAACAATTGTATCACAGAACAAAGAAATTGTCGTATTCATTTAGTTGGGACTTTTAATCCGTAAATGGAAAATATCTCCAATTCACTGGATAGCGATGCACTGAAGACCTAAGGTGTTCACATGCCTATTCAAGTCAGTGGGAATGTTTAAACCTGTTAACCCCTTGACGGTCATAGTACGTTAAGGGTCGATCTGACTGAATGACCTATGATGTACTATGACCGTCATGGAATTCCAGGCTCCTCCCGCGACTGCGCTCCGTTCAGGGAGTCCGGAAGTGGATGGAGCAAAAAAAAAAAAGCTCAGTGGTCCTTAACTGACCGCTCCGCGCCGATCGGCCAGTCGTTAAGGAGTTAAGGACCAGCTGTCCAAGGTAACTGCCTTCCATTAAGGACCAGTTTGAACTTTGCTTATGCACCAGCACACGTGACCTCTCAGTGGGAGTGAGAGAGACAGCCCCGGTCTTGGAGAGGTCAATTTCAGACCCAGTTTCTACTTACGTTTTACTTGCAGTGTTCATGTGTAAGCACTGTATGTGGCGTGCCAGGACCTTCACTGGTCCTTAACCCTTTGAGTGCCAGAGGGCTATGCAACGCACGCATTGCAAAGCAATGTGTTGCATATCTCTCTGGCATTCAACGGGTTAAGGGTATAAAAACTGATGATGGTTCTGGAATGTCACGGGTCTTTAAGGGGTTAATAGTGCAGTTGATTTGCCCCTTAATCACTTCAGTTCTTAGTAATCAGGATCACAGAGGGTGGCTTGCTAAGAAAAGTTAGATAAATTTTGGAGCAAACCAACTGCGCAGTAGGGGAAAATTAAATGTTTCCCTGACGTCAGTGCTCTATATTAGAGCAGGAGAATCTGGTCTGGGGACCGGCGGAGGTCTTCAGCAGAGCCGCAATAGCGATTTTTTTAAAAAGAACTCCTTCATAGGAATGGTCTACAAAGTGTGCTTGGTGTGTAAGAACACTTTGTAGACCTTTCCAATGAAGTAACTATTTTTAAATATTGCTGTTGTGGCTCTGCTGAAGAGCCTCCTCCTGTCCCCGGACCAGATTCTCCCGCTGTAATATAGAGCGCTGACGTCAGGGAAAGGGGATGGAGGAGGAAACTTTAACTGAGAATATCTCTCAAACCGTAAAGGTTTGAGATAGGAATGGCATTGATTGGTTTCTTTTTAAATTCTCTACGATATTACTTTTTACACATACATAGATAGCATTACTATCCCTTTAAAATGGAAAGACCATGAAATACACACCACCTCATACTAAAGAATGCAGATTCACCACAAAATAACCTTTGATTGAAATATACATCATATATGCTTTCCCTTGTCTATAAGTGTGGGCAAAAATGGCAAGCTGAACCTAATGGGAGTTGTATTCCAGCAATGACTGGAAAGCCCTAATTTGCCGCATTTCTATTGCAAGTGGACTTTTGATTCTGATTCAGGTAATATTAATCTAAGATCATTCATTCCCAAACATTTCAAATGGCCAAAGAGAGGCACTTTTGTGTTAGGTGGTGTTCTTGGCATGCGACTGGTGGGAGCGCCTTTACTTAGAATAACTAGGTTATTTTATGAGCTAACGACAACTTTCTGTAACTGAATAAATGATTTGGAACAAGAGCCAAGTATTTTATTTACACAGTCTAATTTATAAACACATATACTGAAGTTTAAACAAACATCAATGTGAGTTTAATTGCTGTGGAACAATATGATACACTTGTAAATGCGCCACACAGTCTGATCTCCTACAAAGAGGGAAACCAGGGTGGGAATGAGGGACAGAGGGATTTGTGTCTGAAAGAGGAACTGTTCCTTCTAAATTAGGATACTTGGAAGGTATGTGGGAGGTACGTAGGCTGTCTAGCCACTATTCAGTAAGCAAAGTACCATTTTTGAGCAAATGAAATGCACCCTAGGGGACAAATAAAAATTCTTTTTGATTCTGATGTGGTTTTTAACCCCTTGAATTCTAAGGATGTTTTCAATGAAGTACAATCATATCTATTGTGCAAATTAAAGGGCAGCTATCACCAAGATAGGGCCTTGCTGGTCCCTCTAGTAATTATTTTTGTCTGTCGTCCATTACAGATTACTGGTAACTTTGGGTAAGCGATCCACCCCATTAAGTAGGCAGGAACAATTCTAGAAATTACTGCAGGGGGTGGATCTTACCTTCCCTCCTCGGCTGCAGCTAGCCAACCAGCTCCAGAAAGATTTGTTCCTTGGTGAAGATAACACAGGCAAGAGAACAGTTCTGCCATAGTTTTAGAAACTTTTTTTATTTTTCTGTTATATATGGAATACCACCATTAGGCAGATTATCATAACTGACAATGCCCTTAGATGTGGCTAGCACAGTATCCAGGTGTTTTTTGTGGACCTTAAGCCCTGAGGGGGAAAATCTTGATTCCAAGTGCTTCCCCAGGAGTTACACGCTGAGATTTCTTCTTACTACATGGTAATCTGAAGACAGAAGATCTGCAGGAAAGGTGAGCAACCCTTTGAGTGCTGCAGGTCCACTTGTCCCACATGCCCCTCCACTCTTGCACACTTCTGCACTCACTGGGTCTTTCTGTTATGTCTGTCAGTGTTTGGAGCTACTTTATATGGTAAATGAACCCTTCAACTGCTGGTTGGCATCTTTTGGGGTGGTTATTGGCAGTTTCCCTAATTGGTTCGGTGTTTTCTGGGTCTGATTTACATGTTCTAGTTATTTTTCATGTATTTTTATTTCTGAGTTCTAACTTTGACAAAATGGAGTTCCGGCGCACTTTACCGCATAGACGCCATTGCTCCATTCACTTCTATGGGGACTGTACAGTTTGGGACATATCACTGCAACCCCTCAACGTAGCTACTTCAGAGATGGTTCATTTTAATTGTCTGACCTGCTCTATCATCCGCTTCACATTGCAAGTGTGTTGGGGGGCTCAGGGGGCTTCGGGCACTGTTGGGGTACTTTTTCTGGAAAAACTACATTTTCCATGAGCTCTTGCTTCACCTGCTCATTTTTGATTGGCTCCCGCCGCAGCAGCCATTTTGTGAGCTTTACAGAACGAGTATCCTACGCAGGGCTTGGACTCTCCTTTGCAGATTAACCCTTCACCTGCCAGATAAGTGTATTTTAGCGATTTCTGGGGTGAAATTTTAATCTTACACACTGTAAATTGGGTGATTAATTATTCTGAACGTTGTTGACACTGTGAGAATGTCTACTCCGTTGGAGCTTGGGGCCAGGCCTAAGACTAAGGATGCTGGGGTCTCTGTGTCCCCTATTGCGCATTGCTCCTCATGTCATACAGGGTTGCCTAGAGAATTCTCAGGTCATTTATGCCCAGCATGTTCTGATGTCCCTGAGTCTATCCCAGGGACCTCCAGCCATGCATTGTAGCCAGTTTGGGTGCAAGAGTTCAAGGCTGCTTCCAGGGACCTCAGGTCTACGTTGCAACTCTTCCCATCCCAGTTATAGGGGTTCTTCCATTCCTGGCAGACCCTTCCTCAGTCAGATCTTCCCTGCCCAAACCGCAAGGAGTACCTGACGTTTCAGATTCCTCTGAAGAGGAACTGTTGGTGGATCCAGATGTTGAGATAAGTTCTACTGTGGGCTCCTCTCAATTTTTTGGGGATCCTTTTGAGGTTGATCCAGAACCCTCGGCTGAGGGCCTGATCAGGGCTGTCTTAACCACGCTAAACCTTCCCCCAGTTCAGGAGGATTCCTCAGATCCCTCTGATGTATTCCAGGAGCCTATAAAGCCCCATACTTGTTTTCCACCTAACCCCATTCTGGACACCCTAGTGGCTGATGAGTGGAAATCTCCAGACAGAAAGCCTTCTGTATCCAAGAAGTTTGCTAAGCTTTACCCATTTTCTGAGGCGGCGCTTGCTCAATGGATTCATCTCCCTAAGGTGGACGCTCCTGTCTCAAGGCTATCTAAGTCTACCGCCTTACCAGTTTCTGATGCATTCTCGCTGTAGGACTGGACTGACAAGAAGCTTGAGGTTTCCATCAAGTCCATTTTTGCCACTGCTAGTACTGCCATGCGTCCAGCATTTGCTGCGGCATGGGTTAACCGGGCTATTGCGGTCTGAACTGAACAACTCACCCTAGCTGTACGTCATGGTGATTCATCTTTGGATATGTTGCGGCTTCTTTCCAACATATCTGAGGCCTAGCACTATGTTTCTGCTGCCTTATTTGATGCTATCCGTCTGGTGGCAAGGGTTTCCACCATGTCTGTGGTTGCCAGACGAGCTCTTTGGCTCAAGATCTGGGCTGATGACACCACCTCTAAGAGCCTTGCTGTCCTTGCCCTTTCAGGACACATCCTTATTTGGGCCAGATCTTAAGGATCTGATTAGTGAGGCCACTGGGGGTAAGAGTACTCCTCTGCCGTTGGTCCACAGGAAGAAACCTCCTCCCAAGCGTAGTCCCTTTCAGACTGAGACCTGTCTGGCGAACCAGGCGGTTTCCTCAGCTCCACGTGCCTCCTCCAAGCCCAAACAACAATGGAAGCCCAAGGTCTTCTTCAAGCCAAAGGCTTACAAGACTTCTCCGGCATGACTCGCCGAACCCGGGTCCCCATTTAGCTGTGGGTGGTCGTCTTCATCACTAACACAGCATTTGGGAGGATTCAGTGGTGGACCCGTGGGTTTTACAAGTAGTGGCGGAAGGGTACAGGATCCCTTTCACCTCTCTTCCTCCTTTTTGCTTTTTCCCTCTCATATTTCCCAGGGCATGGAAAAACGCCGTCTCTTGAACGGCGCTATCCAGTCTCTTCTGGACAAGGATGTTCTGGAACCTGTTCCAGCTCAGGACAGAGGTACTGTTTTTATTCAAATCTCTTCATAGTGTCCAAGAAGGATGGCGGTTGTCGTCCAATTTTGGACTTGAAGGATCTCAATTCCTTTGTGATCCGGTCTCATTATCACCAGGAGTCCCTGAGGGCGGTGATTGCTGCTATGATTCCGCTGGAATTTCTTGCATCCATGGACCTTCAGGGCGCGTATTTACATATCGCCATTCATCCAGAGAGCCGGAAGTATCTCAGATTTGCCTGCAACCAAGGGCATTTTCAGTTCTCAGCTCTTCCCTTTGGTCTGACTACAGTGCCTCAGGTCTTCAACCGTGTCCTGGGAGCCTTAGTGTCCGTCCTCCACCAGGACGGCATCAGAGTTACTCCATACATGGACGACCTGCTTCTGAAAGCCCCCTCTGCGGAACTTCTTCATCAACAGGTTCAGGACTGCATTCACGCTCTCACTCATCATGGGTGGATCATCAACTTGGACCAGTCGGATCATGTCCTGTCCCAGCATCTGGTCTTCCTGGGCCTTCTCTTTGACACTCAGCAGAGCATGGTGTTTCTCACGGAGGAAGTGGCTCACCAGATCGCACACAGGGTTTCGGCTGTTCTAGCTCAAGATCCAGTTCCAGCCAAGAAGCTATCCTCTTTGGTGGGGAAATTCGTCTCCACCATGAAAGCAGTCCCCTTTGCCATGGCTAACACCAGGGAGCTCCAGCGGTTTGTGATCCAGGCATGCAAGTGTCAGCTGGACCCTCTGCAGACGTCAGCATCCCTCCCTCTTCATGTGGAACTGAGTTTGTCATGGTGGCTCGACCTCTCCAATCTCCTGAAGAGCAAGTCCTTCCTGATATCCTTCTGGACCACAGTGACGACATATGCCAGCCTCTCTGGCTGGGGAGCGGTCTTTGGTTGCCTGAGTGCTCAGGGACGGTGGTCTCCTGAGGAATCTCTCCTTCCCATCAATGTATTGGAACTTCGGCCGATTATTTAATGCTCTTCTTCACTGGTCACCCCAGCTGGAAGAATGCCCAGTCTGGATTCAGTCCGACAACGCCACGGCTGTGGCTTGCATCAACCGCTTGGTTAGAGGTCAAGGCTGTTTTGTCCTGGGCAGAAGGACACGTTCCTGCCATAGCCGCAGTGCACATTCCAGGTGTAGACAACGTCATGGCAGACTTCCTCAGTCGACAAACAGTGGACAGCGGAGAGTGGGAACTGTATCCAGAGGTGTTCAACCTCATTGTTCAGAAGTGGGGTCTTCTTTGCATCGACCTGATGGAGACAAGACACAACCGGAAGGTTCCATGGTTCTGCTCTCGCTGGAGGGATCCTCTAGCTTTGGCAGTGGATGCCATGTCAATTCCTTGGTTATTTCCTCTGGCTTACATCTTCCCTCCCCTTCCTATGTTGCTCATGGTGTTAAGGAAATTGAGACTGGAGCAATGTCGAGTCATTCTGGTTGCTCTGTACTGGCCTCGACAAGCTTGGTTTCCGGAGCTTCTGGATCTGTCAGTGGCGGAGCCGTTCCGACTCCCCTCCCATCCGGATCTTCTCCTCCAGGGTTACCTGTAGAAGAAGGATGTTCATCATCTAGCTTTGACAGTTTGGAAATTGAATCCTCAATATAGAAGAAAGGTTTTTCTTCTGGTGTTGTGGCTACCATGTTTAGTGCTCTCAAGCCAATTTCTTCAACCTTTTGATCTTGGTGTGCCGATAGGGACTTATCTCAGGAATCTGATCTGCCCACGGTCCTGGCCTTCTTGCAGGACGGTGTGGGTAAGGGCCTCAGTTTGAGTTCCCTTAAGGTTCAGACTTCTGCTCTCTCTATTTTCTTTCAGAGGAGCATTGCTATCCTTCCTGATGTCAAGGTGTTTTTCCAGGGCGTTGCTCATACACGCCCTGTCTTTACGGCTCCTGCTCCTCAGTGGGCTCTTAATCTGGTTCTGGGTGTCCTTCAGCGCCCTCCCTTTGAGTCCTTGGCTACTATTCCTCTACTCATTCTGACTTGGAAAATGGCCTTTCTCCTGGGGATCGTGTCTGTTCACCGTATCGCGGAGTTGCATGTAGACCACCATTTTTGGTGTTTCACAAGGACAAGGCAGTGCTTCGCACCTCTAAGGAGTTCCTTCCCAAGGTAGTTTTGGAGTTCCACATCAATTAGGAGATTGTGGTGCCCTCTTTCTGCCCTGACCCCACCTCTGACAAGGAGAGGGATCTCCACTTGTTAGATGTGGTGCGTTGTCTCAAGCTTTATGTACATCACACTGAGTTTATCAGGGAATCAGACACTCTGTTCGTCATTCCTGAGCATCCCAGGTCAGGAAGACCTGCATCCAAAGTGACTATTGCTTCTTGGATCAAGTCCACTATTCGTAAGGCTTATGAGCTGAGGAAGAAGCCTGTCCCTTTCAGGGTCACGGCCCATTCTTTTCGATCTATTGGGGCCTCTTAGACTTACAAGAATCAGGCATCTGCTGATCATTTGTGCAAGGCTGTCACCTGGTCGTCTGTGCACACCTATTCGAAGCACTACCATGTTGATGTGTTGGCATTGGCTGATGCCAGCTTTGGGAGGAAAATCCTGGAGGCAGTTTTGCCTGTCTAGGATTTTCTTTGGTTCCTGGTGCTTCCATCACTTTGAGCCCCGCTGGCTCTAATTCAGTGTGCTGTGTAACAGTTTGGGGTGGTGTTACCCCTGTTCAGTGTCTGTGAAACTCAATGGCTGGACATCCCAAAGTTACCAGTAACCTGTATTGGACGACAGAAAAGAGGATTTTAGTGTTACCTGTTAAATCCTTTTCTCTTTGTCCATACAGGTTACTGGTCTCCCACTCTGTCAAGAGACCATGCTTGGCTCTCCTGTGGTAGACCGTGGGGGTCCTTCGGGGTCACACTCACAGGAGTCTTCTTTCCTTCCACTATCTAGTCATAGTTAGTGTCTCAAATCTTTCTGGAGCTGGTTGGCTAGCTGCAGCCAAGGAGGGAAGATAGGCTCCACCCCCTACAGTCATTTGTAGAATTGTTCCCGCCTACTTAAAGGGGCAGATCACCTACCCAAAGTTACCAGTAACCTGTATGGGCTAAGAGAAAAGGATTTAACAGGTAAGACTAAAATCCTCTTGTAATGCCATAGCTGATGTGAAAAATGTGTCTGGAAATTGTTTCAAAATGTTGCCAAATATGTATTAGTGTTCCATTAACTCTTTGAGTGCCAAAGTGGTGCTCTCCAATGCATTACATACCCCTGTGGCACTCAAAGTTAATCCTATACTTTCTATTGGAAGCATATGGAATAGCTAATTGTAGGCGATGGGAAGCTAAAGAGGTTCAATACTGGAGTCTTCCATGTGAAGTGGATTTCTCTTCATCATAGAAGACTAAAACAATCTCCCAAATTCCCACTGATTTTTAAATGGGCATTTTAATCCCTTGAATTGTAGAGAGGTCTCTAAAGCTTCAATTAAAAATATGTTGGAGGCCTCTCTAGTTTTCAAGGGGTTAAAACCTCAATTTAAATCACAGGAACTTTTTTCATCCCCCCTGTGATAAAGTAGGTGTGCCTAAGAACTATGCTGCTTTAGTTTATTATAGAAGGCTCTGTTTTCTCCAAAAGTTTTCCGTTTCACTGACTTTCTACAGAAATCCTCATGATTTAACTTAGCACTGATCAGTGTTATCTACTGTATACTAATACCTATGCTACATTTGTGCTGACCCAGTGGAGGATTGCCAAACTGCTGGTGATGTGTAAGGGATGCTCTCCCTCATACAACGCCAGCAGTTCGACAACCCTAAAGTCTAAGCACATTCTATCTGCTCACTGAGAGACTGGAGAGGATGTGCTCAGACTTTGGCACCACAAACAGCATAACTCCCTAACTCTTTCAGTGCCATAGGGATGTGCATTAGACAGTATCTGGCAAGATGAGCGGATGTGTATTCACCATATGTTGTCCCATCAATGTCTGGTGGATGTGAATTCACCAAGAAGCTCCGCTAGCCTTCCAAAATGCAGAGTCATATCTTCTCACAAGAGATGATTAATTATTGAACATGGGTCTTGCTGCCACACAGACAGCAGAGGAAGGTCAGGATTTCCATAGTGTTGGGTCACTGGATTGTTTGTCATCAAATGGAGTGGCTGCTGAATACTCCATTTCTGGTCTCCTTTGGAGATGGGGGCTGGTAGAAAAACATGCAGTCTTAACCCTTTGAGTGCCAGAGGGGTGACCAGTGAATTGCTCTGCAATGTGTTGCTTACCCACAGGCAATCGTAAAGAAAAGGGAGGATTGCGATGATCTGTAGCTGCGTAGAGAGCTACAGGGAGATCCCAACAGCAAGTTGGCACTGTTTGGACAGAGAACTCTCACATCAGAGGCTGCTATCAGAGCTTACTGCATGTGGTGAACAGCCACATTTACATGAACACACCCATATGAATACAACAGTGGCTCATTATGCTGCACTTCCATATGGAACTGAGCCATTGTCGATGTGTTCATTGCAAAACTAAACCTTTCAAAGGCATGGCAAATTTGTGGTGATTGGGACAGACTGACGTGGATGTGATGGGGAAAACATGTTAGCTTTTGGTACTTTGTGACAATACATTGCGAGTGTGTATTCTTTATATGTAATTTTCCATTTATTATACTGCATCCAATGTCACGAGGAGAGTTGAATCAGTGGAAATAACGTGAGTGCCAAACATTTTATATATAGACTGATATTGGTAGTTCTTTCATTGGAGTGCTGCTTGGCCTTTAGGCTGCTGTGCACTTAGTCAGCTGGACTTCCATACGCTCAGCACATAAATGCAGAGGAGTTGTAACAAGCCTTGGTTATACTGATGAAAATCACCAGTGTTAGGTCCATACAATCAGAGCAGCGTTAACACTATTATTTATACACTGATATGTGTTCACAACTCTGATTTGTATGATATTCTCTCTGCTTACTTCAATAACCTGTACTTACAGCATCTAATTTATGTAGAGTCATCTTTGCAAAATTGTCATTTCCCTATTTATTTTATGTAATTCTTTCTTATATCTCCAAAAAGTGTATTTAAAAAAAAAAAAAAACACAAAGCACTGCTGCAATGTTATCAGTGTAAACAGAGTCCTTATAATTATCTAATTCCTTAATTTTGAAGAGAAAAAGTGCAGGATAAATTTATGTTTTGGAAAGGTCTAAAGTTTTTTGTTTTTTTTTCCCTGAAGCATGAGATGATTGGACAATGAGGCTGAGCAAAAGTGAGGCAATTCTAGGTCAAACCACCTGCATCACAGAGAACAAACATTCCCATTGATTTAAAAGGGGGATTTTAACCCTTGATTACCAGAGGTCTCCAATGCATTGCTTCTCCTTAGACTACAAGGGGTTAAAACCCCTCTGGCGCTCAAAGGATTAAATCAATGAGAATTTATTGGAGTTTTATTTGTTGCCTGTGAGCAGCTGGCTTGCCCCAGAAATGCACCACTTTTCTTAGTATATCATCCCAGCCCCATTGCCTTAGAACAGTGCTTAGTAAATCAGCCCCTTTGCCTTAGCATAGTGCTTAGTAAATCAGCCCCATTGCCTTAGAACAGTGCTTAGTAAATCAGCCCCATTGCCTTAGAACAGTGCTTAGTAAATCAGCCCCATTGCCTTAGAACAGTGCTTAGTAAATCAGCCCCATTGCCTTAGAACGGTACTTAGTAAATCAGCCCCATTGCCTTAGAACAGTGCTTGTCAATTTTTTTTTTGTTTACTCAAGGCACCCTAGCAAGCAATCTGAATTTTATTAGGGCACCCTTAACATCTTATGGGCCATTTATCATGGGTGTAACAAAGGTTACAAACCCATAATATATAGTCGTTGGTATATCCCAAAAGAATGACAAAAAACAAGTATATTTGGCAAAATTTCTATAATTGCACAACTGAAACATTATTATTTTATCAAAGTTTTTATAGAAATTCGTGGCATCCTAACTGTTGCTCAGTGAAGTGACTCGGCACCCTGATTGAGAACCTACTACCTTAGAAAGACGAGGGTTACTAGATGTGCCTCCAATTCAATGAAGTTTGTAATTCCTAGAGGAGATAAAGACACTTGAGTGCTAAAAAGGAGCCCATGGCACTTAAAGTGTTAACCTCTGAAAGGTAGAAAAGACAGAGATGAATGATATCATACTTACCTCCAGGCCCATTTGCTGCCCATCTAGCTATACACTGATCGCTATTTTACCATTCCCTCATGAGCTTACATCACTCTTAATGTAATTTTATCCGATTAATCAATTATTTATCTATAGAGCATAGTTTAATAATTCAACATTACAACATTAAGTGGGACACACAATGTAGAAAACAAATGTGGATGTGTTAGTGTTGTACTGATATTGGAAAACTGGAAGTAGGTTAGTCCAAGACCTTGGCTACTGTGTATTATATTGAGACTCTGAAGTATTGTCTCCATCCCCAGTTTAATGTTCAACCATATTCCGTTCATGTGATTTAAAGCAGAGGAGGGGAATGGTTGACTGAGGATCATCGTTACTGGAGAGCCACATGCTGCCTACTACAGAGTGTACAAAAACTGCAATCTCCTTTAATGACTGTAGCCATAAACAGGTCAGAGGCTGCTTCAACCCTTTTAGTTATACTGCCCTGGTACTCAAAGTGTTAATACGAACTTGGACCAGACCACATTCACTATAGGGGGAGAGACAAAACTCCTCAAATTGCCATTGACTTAATGTGATAGTAATACTTGAATTTATCTTTAATGGTGAGTGAAAATTTAGCCCTGGTGAGTAGAAATTCAGCCCTGGTGGGTATGCTGTGGCTTGCAGTGGCGAGGAACTTTTCAGGTCTGGCTAGTAGCAAAGGACTTCAAATTTTAAGCCCTGTTGTAGCCATGAAAAAAAAACATTTTAAGTGATATGTCTTATCTCAAGTAAAGTTTCCCCTTTCCTGAATGCATCGGTCAAGTCTGCCATCTTGCTGAGAGACTTGGAATCCGGTCCGTAGACCAACCGGCAGCTCTTCAGCAGAGCCGAGATCGCAAAATATAAAAATAACTAGTTCATTGAAACGGTCTACATTGGACGGGTGCACGAATGGTGGATGCCATATGATAGTGGCGTTTTTTATCTTTTGGTGCCAAAGTTTAGATTGGAGCTTGCATAAAAGGTGAGTGTTAGTGAGAGACCAGATGATAGATTCCTGAAGAAGTGGTTGTATACCATGTAACACGTAGAGTACAGATTAGTGTGTTTTTTTTATTATTTTATTCGTTATAACGATTTTTTATTATGATACAGTGCTTTTAGTGCCTCTATAATTTTTTATTACTGTATATCATTGATACCAATATCTTTTTTTATATACGTCTATTACCACATGTTGGAATAAAATTGTTTTGTGATTATAAATCACAGTGTATGATCCATACATCTGGGTATATATATTGTTCCCTATATTCTTTATAGTCCCGCTATAGAGTAGGTTGGGATATTGGATCACCCATTTGATATAGAGCTGTAGGTTGGAGTATATTGAAACCAAGGTGAATTACTTGGTGATCGATTACATTGACTACATTGGCCCTGGATGAGGTGACATATAAGAACCCCAACTGGAGAGACAGGGAACGAAGAAGGAGGGAGACTTACAGATACCCGCACTGGGGGTGATCCAGTGAAGGCTTTTACACAGTGAGGCTGGTCACTGCCTCTGTTATATGTGAGTAACAAATTTAATTCACATATAGGTGACGATTCGGTGGTGGTTCATACCGGGCAGTTACAGTGTACATTTAGAGCGTGTGCGCTTCTTTCTTCTGTGCCCCTATCCATGGTGATAGAGACTAATGGGATTATATCAGCGTCCCCCAGCTGGTGTAGGACCAAATTAAAATATAAAAGGAAGCTTCCTGCTTCCTCTGACAGTCATTTTGGTCCTACATCAGCTGGGGTAGGGCGTGGGCAGTCGGCTCCCTACCTTTGTTTCAGGAATCCAGTGATGAACCGCATTTCTTTCTGCCCAGGCCGGGGAAGGAACCCAAAGCCCTTGCTCCTCTTCTGACCAGCAAGGGATGGAGCATCCATTTTGGAACCTTGAGACTCCCTCCCTGCAGGTTGAGACTCTGCTCCGGAAATCAACCTCCTACGTCATCTGTGGGTGTCCGGGAGAAACTACAGGTGGACACACCAGGAAGGAATACCGGGCAACACAGGATGCTGACCCGACAGTATGTTCCCTCAAGTCTGTAGTCCGGTAGAAAGGAGAAGGTAAGGGCTGTGTGCCAACCCTTTTTTCAGAAGGTTTTGCTCTAATTGGCGGGGATATGCATTCCACAGTGAAACGCATGCCCAGGGCCTGACCTATTTATACAGCTCTATGGAGGTTTTTAGTGTTAGAATAGATCTGTTCTTTTATAGTAACTTATTAAAGGTTAAGTTTTAATTACCTGAATGCAATATGTCTTCATCCACTAAGAACTTCCCTGTAAAAGAAAAGGATAAAGACAAAGGCAGTACTGATGAGGAAAAGAAAAGTGCCCAAAAAGGGAAGGCTTATTTGGGATGTGATAATTTGCTGGCTGTAACTGACCCTGCTAAACTCTGTCCAAACTGCCTTAAGAAAGCTGCTAATACTGAGGTGCCATCTCAGTTCCAAGACTTCTTGTCCTGGATGAGGTGTTCCATGCAGGAGACCTTTTCCTCTCTCCAAGCATCTTCATTCTCAAAGAAAAGGCCCAGGCTTGAGGACACTGAAGAGGGCTCATCCTCCAGACACCATGAAGCTGACAAAGACGGCTTGTTTGAAAATCTCTCCGATTACTCATCTGAGGAAGAAGGAGAAATATTGGAAGATGAGGAGGGTACATTTAACATTGAAAAAATGGAACCTTTTCTGAAAAGTCTACGCAAGACCTTAGGTCTAACAGAGGAAGCCAAGGAGCAGGGAATATTAGCCATAGCTTTCTTAGAAAAGAGAAAAGATTCCCCAGTTTTCCCTGTCCATCATGCAGTATTTAACCATGTCAAAACAGAATGGAAGAAGGTGGATAAAAGAGTATCCGAATCAAGAAGGTTTCACAAAATGTACCCCTTCAAGGAGGAAGATTCTTCAGTCTGGACAACACCTCCAAAAGTGGATGCTCCTGTTGTCCAAATAACCAAGAAACTACTCTACCCATGGAAGATGGTTCCTCATTAAGGGACCCCATGGACAGAAGATTAGAAGGCACATTGAAGAAGCTTTTCACCATTCTGGGCCAAAACATCAAGGCAACAACTGCATTGGCATGTGTCTCAAGAACCATCAGGATCTGTCTGTCTGAACTCAAAGAAAAAATTGATTCTTCAGTATCCAGATCAAAGTTGGTAAAGGAGGTGGCCTTTTTAAAAGAAGCAATCGGTTACTCTAGTGATGCATCATGGGCTATGATCAGATTAGCAGCAAGATCTTCCTCCTTATCAATTACAGGTAGAAGAGCTCTGTGGTTAAGGTCATGGGGAGCTGATCCCTCCTCGAAAAACAAATTAGTTTCTCTGCCGTTTTCAGGATCCACTCTGTTCGGGGACCAGTTAGAAGAAATTATCAAAACAGTTACTGGCGGCAAGAGTTCCTTCCTCCCACAGGACAGAAAAAGTTGAACTTCCCCATCTAGAACATCCTACAGGAACCGTAGGCCCTTTCGTGATGCAAGATGTTTTCAATCCTCAAGATCATATGACCAGAGGAAGAATAAAAAACCTAATGAAGAGAAAAACTTAATGTCAATATCAGCCATTCAAATAGCAGGAAGTCTGAACCTCCAGGCAGACTATCTAAGCCGAAACAGAGTGTTGAGAGACCATTCTCCAGGGTCCAGAGAAGTCTACGACCAGATCATCAGAAGATGGGGGAAGCCGGTGATAGACCTGATGGCAACAACGCAGAACAGCAAGTGCGACATCATCTTCTGGACAAGACACCCAAAAACTCAGGGGATAGACGCCATGACACAATCATGGAATTTTCCCCTAGTGTATATATTCCCTCCAGTACCAATGATCCAGAGGGTGTTAAAGGGGAACTACCACCCCACAAAAACTTTATCTGAATCCAGTCCCCATCTGGCGACTAGCTGCTTAGTAGCGCTAGTCGCCAGAATTATTACCTGGTTTAACAGATTTTAAACTTGTTCTGAGGCTGACAGTAGCAGGAAGCACGAACATCTTGCCATAGTGACTTTGTGCGCCTGCACTGTCAGTCCCTTTTTGAGGCCTGTCAGACTCTGTTATATCTACTATCATTTCAGGTAGAAAGTCTTCCACTTCCAAGATATACCGCAGAATTTGAAAAACTTTCTCAGGATGGTGCAAAACACAGAATATAGAGAGGTCGTCCATTATGACCACTCATATTTTATGTTTTCTGCAGCAGGGGTTTGAGAAGGGTCTTTGTCCAACATCCTTGAAGGTTCATCTGTCAGCATTATCAGCACGACTGGCTAACCAATTTGCAGAGGAGGATTTGGTCAAGAAGTATCTAAAAGCCATAACCAAAGTCAGGCCCAGAATTAGAAGAATTGCTCCTCCTTGGGACCTACATATGGTCTTGGATCAATGATCCTCATATCCCAGGTTTGGACCTTTGGAGGAAATCCCTTTAAAAATGCTAACTTTAAAGTCAGTTTTTCTCACTGCTGTAACTTCAGCCAGAAGAGTATCTGAGATTTAGGCGCTTTCAGCAAACCCACCTTATACAGTGTTCCACCAAGACAAAATTGTATTAAGAACCAGACCCTCCTTTAGATCTAAGGTGGTGTCTGACTTCCATCTTAATCAAGACCTCATTCTGCCACCTTTTTGTCCGAATCCTAAGGGAGACAAGGAAGAAAAACTGCACAAGCTTGATCTAGTAAGGTGTGTCTCAATCTATCTCAACAAAACTCAGAGTTTTAGGAAAGCGGACTCCTTGTTCATGCATTTTCAGGGTAAATACAAGGGTTCAGCACCCTCAAAATCCTCTCTGGCAAGGTGGATAACCCAGTGTATAAGGATGGCCTACCTAGAAGCAGGGAAAGATCCTCCGAAGATTCTAAAGGCCCATTCCACCACTGCAGTGGCTACTTCTTGGGCTTCAAGGGCCTCTGCATCTCCAGAAGAAATCTGCAGAGCAGCTACATCGCCATCAATTTCCAGATTCATTAGACATTATCAGATTGATACTCATGCCTCTTCCGAAGCTAAGTTTGGGAGGAAGGATTGGGAGGCAGCGGTAAGACCTTCATTTTGGGTATGTCCCATTAGTCTCTATTGCCATGGATAGGGACACAGAAGAAAGGGAGAATTTTTTTCTTACCGATATTTCCTTTTCTTCTGTGTCCCTCCATGGCGCTCCCTGCCCATTAACCTTTTTTATATTATATTTTCCAGCTATGACAATAGATGACTGCTGGAGGAAGCAGGAAGCTTCCTTTCATATTTTAATTTGGTCCTACACCAGCTGGGAGGTGCTGATATAATCCCATTAGTCTCTATTGCCATGGAGGGACACAGAAGAAAAGGAAATATCAGTAAGAAAAAATTCTCCCTTTTCTTCTTGTTTTTGTTTACTTATAATATTGGTGTATGACATGTTTTCATCAAAAGGTGCATAGTAAATTCATATTTAATAAATGTCTTTCCATGTAATAAATGTTATTTCTCTTTTTATTAAAGCAATCCTTTTATCTCAAATGAAATGCACTGATAGACTATTTAATTAGAATGGCTGTAATACAGGCCAGATACAGTGGGGCAGGCATCTGCTCTATCCTGAATAGGGATAAAAAAAGGAATTAAGTTGGCACTTAAAACCATATTCAGGAAGAAAATGAGGAACAGTCCTGGGGCAAACAAACGGCACCAAAGGCAAAAAATTTAAATTCCAAATGTTGGATTTTACACATTTTGTTGGAGACCTCTCTAGCATTCAAGGAGTTAAAAGCACCATTTAAATCAATCAATTAGAGTTTTGGGGATTTTTATTTGTCACCTATGATGCATTTGGTTTGCCCCAGATCTGTTCCTCAATTTCTCTGAACATGTCCCATGCATGATGCAGCCTGTCCATGCTGCTGGGATCACTGGGTACTGAAAGGATTAATGGAATACTAATACATACTTGGCAACATTTCAGAATCCTTTCCAGGCACACTTTCCACATGGGCAGTCACATTACAGAGCATCACACGTGGTCCATAGAGCTGCACAGTGAGACACCAGCAGAAAAACTTATACGACAGAAGGAGCAGTAAACTTATTTTTCGTTCTTCTTTTTTTCCCTTTAATTAAAATCTGTGTAGGGCTTTTCCTGCAGAGTTAAATATGGATACTCCCACTCCTGACAGTTTTTTTTTATTCAAAAGTTCTAACAGTTCAAAACTGTCATACCATCTGGAAACAGAAATCTGTCAGAAAGTGAACTGAGTTATTATGACATTCAATGGTGAATGATTGTCAGGGACTCACCTCTCCCATAGAATGCAACATAATATCTATTGGAAATCTGGCCACAAGAAGGAAATGTTAATTTTTAAAAAAATATATATACTTTTACGCTGTAATAACTCTGGAAAGACGCATCCTCCTCTTGTGTTTTTGGGGTTTTTTATTTAAAAAAAGTGTACTGCTTCTTTAAAACTGTGCTTCTATAGTCATTACCTATACCTATATACTGCATGTAAGCAATACTAACAAGTGGGAAAGATCATAAGTGATTAACCTTGAAAAGTACACAGCCAGTGTTCAGCAACAGGCTGCACATGGCCCTCAGAGTCTTTCTTGCGGACGTCAGACTGTTCTCATGTGGCTATATGATAGTAAGATTCACCCCCCAAAAAAGCACACATACTCTTTCTTTTGCCTCACAACATTTTCCCCTTCATACTCCTAATGCCGTCTTAGCCCCTTGGGTGCTAGGGATGTCTTCAATATATTGCAAAGCAATTTGAATCAAATGAATTAAACTGCTTTTTACTAACCCTATATAGAATTTTAAATCATAATCTTCAGCTCTTTGGAGGACTTGAGAGCCACATATGCAGACCTTGGGGTAAATGTGGTTGCCTATCACTAACATAGACTACATGGTTGAAATGAACCCATTGAGTGAAAGTGGTGCCCAACACATCGCTTTCAATGCATTGCATTGTGTAGCCCTTTGACACTGAAAGGGTTACATTTTATAACCAGGGACTGCAGGGACCACAGGCAGGGAGCCAAAACTAGAACTTGTCCTTGGAAATGTGGGACAGTTGTCAGGTATGCCAGTGCTAAAATATATGTTATTGTATGGCACAGCACATTATAATATTCATAGATACATGTCCATATCTTGATAGAGCCTAAGTATGACCTTACATGCACCATTTTTTTTCCAGCCTGGGTGAAGTAATTTTGCTCTTAACTGTTTAAGTTGACTTGTTATTATGTTTGATTTGTAGATGTCCAACAAATTCAGCAGCTTTGTATAAAGGAGAGCTATGAACAAACTAAAACCTAGAAACAGCAGAACAAACATTAGTTGTGCAGGAACCTAAGAAACCATGAAAATAACCAAGGAGCTATTTTTGCAGTTCTCCATGCCTAAATTTATTTTGTTTAGAAAATGTTTTACCCCGGAAGAATACATTGAGATTCCTCTCGTTTTCAAGTATGTCGTGAGAACTTTTACTGTAAGATAAGTGACCCAATCTGTGTCAAAAGGGGTTGGGGCTTAATCATGAGTGGGGGTGGGACTTAGAATAACATGAAGCTATTCGAGGAATAGGCTGGGGAAGGAAGTGAAGAGGGTGGAGAGTGGGTGGAACATGCTGGGAAGGAGGAAAAGTGGGCAGTGTTTTATAAAAACTCCCCCCACAGCTGGAGAATCGGCCTCTGCCCCGGAGACCCGGTAATTAACAGCTAAATCCGGAGTCTCCGGGGGAAAACCGGAGAGTTCTCCGCTATGCATATGAGAAGGTGAAGTTGGAATTTTGAGACCTCAAAAGTATCTTCAGCTGAAAGATTAACCACTTAATGACCCTTGGCGGTCATAGTACGTCAAGGGTCGATTTGACTTAACGACCGATGACATACTATGACCGTCATCGAGTTCCGGGCTCCCCCCGCGGCTGCACGCCATTCGGGGAGTCCAGAATGCAATGGAGCAATAAAAAAAAATTGCTCCATGGTCATTGTCGTATCCGCGTCCGGATTCCCCGGTCGTTAAGGGGTTAAGGATAAGGTGAAAACGTTTTGCCGACACCATCACTGATTTTGTCATACTGTGGAGACTTTTACATAAGCTTCCAATAAATACAGTGTTTTATGGGATTTGTTAATCTCCTGTGTATGAGCGTGCAACATTTATTTCACATCTTTTTTCATGCATAAGGATCACATTGATTTCTCGGTGAATCATCTCAATAATTCTATTTTAGCTTTAATATTTCTTTAAGCCTTGTGATCCAACAGGTTTGCATTGGATTTATTTACATCTAAAGCATTAACCCCTTAATGACCCTGGATGTACCAGGACCATCACACCAGTTCTGGCACTTAAGGACTGGTGGTGGTACTGGCATGTCATGGAATTCTGGGGTCGCCCCTTTGCTGCATAACCTGGAATCCATTAAGACAAAAAAATGACCCGTGGTCCTTAACAGCCATCTACACACCACATCGGCCTGTCAGTAAGGTACTAAGACACAGCATCTATGTTTTTTTAAGTTGTGGGCCGTATGATCAGAGAGCCTTAAGTGTGATAGGTATCCTTTTAAATGATCGCAGTTGAAATATGGTGCGGCTGCATGCTGCAGCCAATGTCACCTGGATGAAAAGGGTGACATGAGAACTCGCCCTGCATATAAGCGTGAGATTCTCATGTCACCCCTTAAATGCTGTATCAAATTGCTAGCATACCTGACTCTGTATCCAGCTGTCTTTAAATCCGTCAATCTACTGCTGCTGTCTAATATAATCATTACAATGGACCTTTAGATGGCCAGTGGACTGCCTGTCATCTCCTGGGGCACAATATTATTTTTTTGTGTGGAACTCAAAGGGTTAAGCTACATATGTAACAAACATATGAAGGATTTTTAATCCTTTGCTAGAGGGTGTGTGGCACATTGCTTTTCAACATGTTGCACATTATTCCTCTGGCGCTCAAATGGTCAAGGTGTTTGCTAGCAAAATTTCCTTTTCTGCACCAAATTTTATGATCTAATTTTTAAGCATGGCTAAAGTATGACTTTTTTTTTTTTTTTAGTCAGCTGTAAACATTTTCACATATTGCAGCAATTTTATGATCCCCCTTTTTTTTTTGCTGTTTGTCAGGCACTGTCTTATGGTCTAATCTCAGTAGTCGTTCTATGTAAATGTATAAAATGTCACAACTAGGGTGACCACGGGACTGTCCCTTATTTCAGGGCTATGTCCCGCGTCCCGGGTCCCCTTCAACCGGGACAATGAAGTGTCCCGGAATGAAGGCAAGCTTGCCGCGAGCGGCGTCCATGATGTGACACACCGCTTGCAGGCTGACATCCAGGGCGGCAATGCAGCTTACCTGGAGGCAAGCGCTCTAGTAATACAGAGCGCTGGGAGATGACATCACTCCCAGCGCTCTGCATTACTGGCCATACCGCGCGGGAGCTTCAGCTCTGTGCCGGAGGAGGCACAGAGCACATTCTACGCCGCTAGACCACCAGGGACTTAAGGTATGACGGGGCAACTAGGGTGACCACGTCCCGGAATGGCAGAAGAGAAATGTGGTCACCCTAGTCACAACGCTGGGGAAAAAGTTGTATAATTGTCCAAAAAAATCTGGAGTTGAGACTGTCCATTTAACAAACATCTTTATACAGATCATCTAATGCATACCTCGCAACATTTCAAACGGCCAAAGAGAGGCATTTTTGTTTTAGGTGATATTGCCGGGGTGTGCGTGTTGGATGGGGCATTACGGAATATTTTTAGGTTATTTTATGACATCTTGATACCTCTTTATGTAGCTGGATAAATGGTTTTAGAGCAGTGGTTCTCAACTCCTGTCCTCAGGACCCACTAACAGGCCAGGATTTGATGATTTCCTTGTTAGAGCACAGGTGAGTTAATCAATGTGAATGAGCCTCTGATCACCACACCTGTGTTCTAGCAGAGAAATCCCTAAGTCCTGGCCTGTTAGTGGGTCCTGAGGACAGGAGTTGAGAACCACTGGTTTAGAGCAAGACTAAAGTATTTTATTTGCACAGACTAATTTATTAACACACATACTGACATTTGTACAAACATTAACCCCTTAAGGACCTGTGACGGTCCTGGTACTTCATGGATTGGGGAGCCTTAACCTTTTGAGTGCTATACCCCTCTGGCACTCAAAGGGTTAAGGACTCATGAAGTACCAGGACTGTCATGTATTTCAGGGCTCCCTGCGCAGCTGCATGCCATTTGGGGAGCCCTGAACCAGGATCATGAAAAGAAAAAAGTCCGTGATCCTTAAGTGCCGGTCTCCTGCATGTGTGGCCGGTCCTTAAGGGGTTAATGTGACTTTTATTGCTGTGGAGCAGTGTGATTCTCCTATATACACCCCGCACAGTCTGATCTCCTAAAAAGAGGGACACCAGGGTGCGAAAGAGGGACAGTGGGATTTGGTTCTCAAAGAGGGATGGTCCTTCCTAAATAGTGACATTTGGGAGGTATGTCTAATGCGTATACCCACAAGAATACAGTAGGCTTTATGTATAAAAGTAAACTGTAGCAACAACGGTGAAACATAACAATTCCAATTGATTTAAATTAGGCTTTTAACTACTTGAATGCTTTTCTTCTCTGGCTTTCACAGGGTTAATTTCCCCATTTAAATAAATGGGAATGTGTATGTGTCCCTTAATGGTGCAGCTGGTTTGTCCCAGAATTTTTCTGCTTTCTTTTGAACTTTGGGCTCGATGTCCACGAGTCTCCTGTCCTGTACATAATATAGTGTCTAGTGAAGCTTCTGATCTGTAGGGTTCCAGACAGAAAACAGATGCTACAAACGTCTGCCTAGTTTAAAGTCTGCTCCAATTAGTGGAGGATCTGACATCAGTTGTTCTGAGGAAGCAAAACAAAGCCTTATTCTCCGGGGTGTTCCTGTACTATAAACAATGCTCACATTAAGTGTTCTTACTTGCATACACCATCCCTGTTAAAACCCAAAACAGGCTTATGTATACATGGATGTTTACTTAATATAAACATTAAAAGTGCTTTGTTCAGCTGGCTTTCCTCTTTATAAATATTACATTTGACCTTTTCTCGCACACAAAGAAACCCATCGTAAATAATTACTTAAATTCACAAGTTGCTGATTGTTTCCTCAGCCAGAAAACTAAGATTGTGGTGATTAGGGGCCATTTTCATCATTGGTTGGAACAAACCAACTGTACTGTAGGACTGAATACAAATTTTGCAAATTTCCATTTATTTAAATTAGAATTTTAACTCTGAGTGCTAGAGAGGTTTGCAACACATTTCAAAGCAATGTATTGGAGGCGCCTCTGGTATTCAAGAAGTCCAATCCCCATTTAAATCAATAGGAACTTTCAAATCCAACCCATTAGGCAGTTGGGCAGAGATGCACCTCTTTAAAATCATGAATAAGGCCCCTTTTTCCTCAGAGTGACTGTGAATAACCTACTTCTGGAAATAGTAATTGATCAATGTAACGCAAGGTGGGTTGCTAAATCCTCTCGATCCTGGCAGTCTGAGTGTACAGGTGCCCATACCCAGGGCAATTTCATTGCTGAACACAGTACAATCTGTTGTAAGCAGCCAGATTGGCCATTATCTCCTCTATGTATGGTCCTGCTAAATTTGTTCAGACTGACGAAATCGGTCGCATTGGTTGGTCGGCTCAGTTTGAAAATTTTGATCGCCTGTCAGAAATTGGATGGACGCACCTCCACCCATAACCCAACTCATAATAAAGACACAAGGAATGCAGAAAATGGTGGTAAGACCTCAGCATTTATTAACCAAATATTTAAAACCATTACATACACCTCTCAGACATCTTGGCCTGAAAGGATATCCAAACAAAGTTAGCTTTGCCTACCAGCCAGGCGCTATAATCAATAACAGCACAAATACATTGTTTTTTAAGCTCAACCCACCATGCTGCGACAATCTCATAAAATTCCTCCACTTGTTAAACTGCTTTCTATATAACCCTCTTCTTAACTTATTGTCTCATAAATCTCATATTTTTTTCTCTCTCTATCCTATATATATATATATATATATAAATAATTTTAACCTGCTTATACAGTACACTTTGATAAACAACTTTGAGCCCACAACCAAGTTGTATATTACATCCCTTGACCACATGCATTGGGCGGGCACCGCTCCTTTCCTTGGCGACTCTTCGGTAACTGCTCTTCTCAGGCAAATGCTAAAAATGATATATCCTGCTCCTATTTATATCCCCTTTTTCTGCTTAAAACATCTTACCTGTCTCAAGCTAGTCCACCACTACCAATCATATAATAAGACAGGAAAGAGGGTATTTCTGGATCTTTTTGTCTTTAAAAAAAAACAAAAAAAAAACTTTAATACATGTTAAACTTTAAAGGGGAAGGTGACCCCCAACCCCATGTGGGTCACTCCTTATTAAGTCATTCCTGTATCACTCTGTCACACGGCTCCACCTCTGAGAGACCTGATTGCCTGGATTTTGTCTGTGTGAATGTGTGGGGAGGAATAATGAAACTGTCCAATGTATGGGCACCATAAGCCATAGATGGGTGTTGATTTACAAATCCCATCATCCTTAGCTGGCCAGTTTTGTGTGTCCCCTGTAGTGCAGTTGGTTTTCTCTGAAAAGCATCCACTTGTTTGCATATAACACATAATTTGCAAAATAGCACTTTCTATAATAACCTACTGCTGTGTAGCAATTTTCAGCAAAATTGTATTTTTTTATAATTTAAATTTTTTACACAGATATTAGATCAGGTGTAGGTATCCAGTGGCCCTCCAGCTGTTGGAGACTTCAACTCCCATCATCTCCAAGCAGCCTGGTTGGTTTGGGACTGTATTCCCCAACAGCTGGCGTACCAGTGGTTACCTTAGCATGTCAATATTTGAAAAGTTAATGGTTCCCTTTATTTGAATTATTAAAGGGATAGGAATACTTTGATATAAAAATGTCTATTATTGTAGCAATTAACTATAGAAGTAGAATAAGCTACTTCCGGTTTCTTAAAACATTGTAGTTTTTGCATTCGTAGCATTTAAAGTCCCCCCCTCCCTCCCCTTTCTCATACGTCCTCGCTCTAGCTTGGCAGAGGCAGATCCTGGTCCCGGGACCGGCGGAGGCTCTTCAGCAGAACATAGCAACCTAGTAACATAGTAAATTAGGTTGAAAAAAGACACAAGTCCATCAAGTTCAACCTTCATCTCATACCTCAGTAACTGTGCTTGGTTTACATACACAGTTAAGTATTTCTTCATAAATGTCGCGTTTTCGGCTCTGCTGAAGAGCCTTCGCCGGTCCCGGCGAAGAAATGGGAAGTAGCTTATTCTACTTCTATAGTTAATAGCTACAATAATAGAGAGTAATCAAAGTATTACTATCCCTTTAACTGCCTGTTTGCTTTGTAATGTGTTGGTGAGAAGGGATGGGCAAAAAAAGTCCTAATTTTTTCCAGCAGGAATATTTTCGGAAAACTTGCAGTTTGCCATGTAGAAACCCCATTACATTTCTGCCTTTTCATTAACCCCCAAAAATGACCTACAACAACTTTACATGTTTATTTCTATAACAGAGACACCCTGCTGGGGTTCAGTGCAGCAGTGGGACAAAGCTGAGGGGTTCTGTATGTGTGGTTCTATGGCAGTGATGTGCGACATGAGGCTCTCCAGCTAGGGTTGCCACCCAGCCGGTATTTTACCAGCAGGCCGGTAAAAAATTGGCTTCTGTCCAATGTTAAGTCTATGGAGAGAATGCCATGGCTGATATATTTTTTTACGAAAAGGTGGCAACCCTATATCCAGCTGTTGGAGGGCCTTACATTGCTCATCCCTATGGCTTCCAGTGTTGTGGGACAGGCCTTGGGTGGTCAGAATGTGCGCTTCAGTGGCTACAGTGAGAGAAGTCTGGGGATCAGTATATGAGTCTATGGCTGCCAGTTCAGTGGGTCAAGGCTACGGGAGTCATTATGTGTACAGTAGGAAAAACTGAAATACTGCCCTTTGTGTATTACCACTAAAGGCAAGAAGTGTAATTTTTCTCACTTTTCTCTTTTGAGGCATAAGGAAATATTATTGTGTTAGTTCACCACAGAAAGCATTTGCTTTGATCTGCCCTTAAATTGTATTCAGTTATAGAGGAAATGCTAGGACTTGCAGAGATAGTAACGTGTCAAGGCTGCTCTACTGTCCTCTTCAGTCTTGCTGCATCCATTTAAACTTCCTTTTAATCAAAGTGTTTATATGTATTTAACTAGTGTTTTGACTGATGATTTTGAAGAAAAAAACCTTCAGCACACACATTCCTCCCTCCCCCCTTTACCCTGCAGGTCCTTTTAAAGTGTTTTGATACAGGAAAGTGTGTTACTCACATTGCAAGAGATAATTCAGGCCTATTGCCTTAGGGGAAGGAAAGGGCCCATCCCTCTCCATTGTGAAAACACTTTTGCGTTCCTTGTTGGCACTGATTAGATAAGCTCCATATTTCATAATTGTACTAAAATTGTGGAATTTACATCTGAGTTGTGCTTTGACATCATACCAGTCTCTACATGATTCCTGTGACCCAATTAAATAGCCTGCAGCAAAAGAACAAGCTATGTGGCATTAACCCCTTAGGTGCTAGAGATTTCTCCAGTGCATTGTTTCTCAATGCATTGGAGATGTCTCCAGCACCTAACAGGTTAAGTCTTAAAGGAGCTCTTAATGTCTTCTTATAATACCATATTTGTGTTTGAAAATCCTAATGCCAAGCAATGTGTCAAACACACCTCCGATCCTTTTATGTCTATGGAGGAAGACCAGTTTCTTTGTTTGCAAACTCCAAACTGCTCCCACTGTAGTTTTCTTAGGAAGATTGTTTCAGTGGGTGGAGTCTGGGGTACTTGAGTCAAATGTTCACCTTTGTGATCATGATATCCAATATGAATTAATAATTTGTGTGGCGAACTTGTACATACAGAATTGATTCATAGTAGCCACTGGAATTTTCAGGAAATTGGCAATGTAAAAGTGATACCTTTTTATTGGCTGAGTATCCTTACAATGCAAGCTTTCAAGACAACTTGAAAGCTCTTGTTCAGGCGTATTTAGAATGAAGGCTCAGTACAAAATACTTGACAGTTTATACATTCATGCAAATTCTTTTTAATTTTAAATTCAGTTGGACTTGAATCTCTTATCACCATTATCTGTGTAAATTATTCCATAGACTCCAGTAGAGACTGCAGTTAAAGGGATAGTGATATTTCATAATAAAAGCAGCTCTAATTAATCATCATAGTATTTGGACTTTGGAGAGTGTTATTTCAGTTCTGACAGAGTTGTAGTTCAGGAGTAATTCAATGACAAAGTGTCCCCCTCCCGCCCCTTTTACTGAAGTAACACTGCTCAGCCAGAGCAGAAGGAAGGTGCCCAGGTAGATTGCAGAGAGGGACAATCTTCAATTAAGATAAGGGAAAAACCTGAAAATCTTGTCAAGCGGGGCAGGGCTTTCATTGTTCTCATATAAAGAAGATTGTCCCCTGCTGTTATCTGTCTGGTCTATGGACTGGATTCCACATCTGAGAAGAGATGGCTTACACTAGGTAAAAGGGGCAGGAGGGGGACACTTTATCCTTCAATTACTCTTGAACCACAACTCTGATAGTATTGATATAACACTCTCCATGGCCAAAATACTGTGAAGATTAATTGGAGCTGCTGTTTTTGTGAAACATTACTATCCCTTTAAGATGGCTAAGTATATGGAATGTATGTATTAACTGTCTGAGTGCCAGAGGAGTGCGCAATGCCCCCAAAGAGCCCAAAAATATGTTTTTGTGGAATAATTTCATCTTGGTCATCAATTTATACTCTCAGATCATTCTGTCCCTCTGTGTCTTAAAACTTCCTGTTAGTACAGACACCTTGAGATCTTTAATGCTGCAAAAATGTTGACCCACTGGGTTGTCACTTTTCTTGGCAACACTGGTCCTATGAGAATTCATCCGTTTTTATACATTATCTTGTCTCACCTACATATAATTTTGTGTTGGGATGTTTCACACACATGAGGTAGGCAACATTAGCTGGTGTGCAGGAGAATTTGCCCTTGATGCTGTGGGTCTGGTGGGAATGTTGTGCGGTGCACCTTATCCATATCCACTTCAGTGAGAAGTGCCATTTTCTATTGCCTTATTAAGAGATATCTTTACCAACAGTGGTTTCAGGTTGGGGGGCTGTTTAAAGGCAAGGAGTCGGGGTTTGGGGACCATTATTTTCAATCTGCCACCAGTGTGTAGTATTGTTTGGAACTCTTGTGAAATTTTGTTCAGGACCTCAAGCTGAGGGTTTTAGGTGACTACTAATGACAAGCTGTTCTTTTCCTGTGTTTGTTTGTGCTCTAGTTTTCTTCTTGGTACACTGGTGGTGGCTTTTACAGTTTGGATGTCCGTGACCTTGGCATTATAAGAAAGACTGATAAAATCACTCCTGAGATTTTTATTATGTTTATTGTTGTCAGAATTCTGAGCATATGCGGTTATATCTTAGGGCCTGGCTGTAAACAACAGTTTTTTTGTATGTATGTGTCTGGGATGGAAACTGTCATTTCTGGGATAATTAGGCCTGTGGGTTTGTGGTACAGAAATGTCTGGTTGGAGTTGTTTCTAATACTGATTGTGATCTCCAGAATGTTTATTCATGTGGCTGAATGGCTGAGTGTGAGTTTAATAGTGGGATGGATAGAATCATCATTTTTGTGAAATGATAATCGTTCATCTTCTCTGGCAGTCCAAATGATTGGAAATCATCCAGGTAGTGAATGTAGACCAGAGGCTTTATTTGGCATGTGGACAATATCTCCTCCTTCAACTTTGCCACAAATAAGTTTGTGTATTTTGGCTCCATTTACACACCCATGGCAGTTCCCGTCCCTTGTATGTATAGCTCTTGCCCAAATGTGAAATAATTATGCATTAGTGTAAACTGTATTAGCTGAGTTACAGGTACAGGTTCTGTGGGTAAGCCATCTTGGTCTAGGAATGGTTTGCAGGCTGCAATGCCATCTTCGTGTGGAATGATGGTATAGAGTGATTCCACCTGCACAGTGGCTAGAATGGGTGGTTGTTCTGTATGTAACGGGTTGTTTTTTTTTTTTTGTTTGTTTGTTTTAACCAGTGGTTTCAGAATTATCTTCAACCAGGCAGAGAGATTGTGTGTTTGCCAGTTCCAGATATTATTTTATTGTTCTTCCACAATTTCCTTCGTTGTGTATTTTAAGAAGCATATAGAACTATTCCACCCTTGAGTCTTCTTTTGTAGACGAATTAGGTTTGTGGTTTGGGATGATTCATAGTTTCCTTTGTTAGGAAAGAGTCTAAGCTTTCTGAAGAACTCCTCCATATCACCACAGAGTTCTATTTTATCAACAGGTTTAGTTGGGCAGAAGGAAAGTCCTTTTGAAAATACAGGTAACTCCTCTTTGCTTGGCTTGTGTTCTGAGAGGTTGTTCTTGGGATTTTCTGCTCAGATTAAATTAAATCAGGGTTTATTAGGAAATGTTGATGTTCCTTTAACCCCTTGACGACCCTTGACGGTCATAGTACATCATGGGTTGATCTGAGTAAACGACCCATGACGTACTATGACCGTCATGGAATTCTAGGCTCCCCCTGCGGCTGCACGCTGTTCGGGGAGTCCGGAATAAAAAAAAAAAGCTCCGAGGTCCTTTAGTGACTGCCATGTGCCTAGTCGGTCGTTAAGGGGTTAATAACCCTACATAATCATACATGGGAACTTTCAGTTGAGGGCTACCCGGAGGGTAGTCCTCTGTTCAGCAGGGGGTAACAAAATTGACGCTAATCGCTTCAAAAAGGGGCGGGGCTTAACTCGAGTGTTGGGGGGATTTAACCCTTTGAGTGCCAGAGTGGTACGGAATGCATTGCATTCCGTACCACTCTGGCACTCAGGGGATTAAATGTGTCACACAGAAGGCTGGGGACGGAGGCACAACGGGAGAAAAAACAGATGTGGCAGAGTTTCAATAGAAACTCTCCACATCCGGAGGAATCTGCCTCTGCCCCGGAGACCCGGTAAAGCGCTGTCAGAACCGGAGTCTCCGGGGCAAATCCGGAGAGTTCCCAGGTATGTACATAATGACTTCTATTAACCCCTTGAGGACCAGAGTGGCACAAAATGCATTTCAAAGCAATGGGTTGCACAACTCTGTGGTACTCAATAGCCAGCATTACTTGCTGCCTTCCATTTTGTAAATACTTTTCTCTATTGCATTACAGGTTAAAAGTTCAGAAAAAGCCTTCAGGATAAATAAAGCCTCTCTACAATGTCTTATCAGGATTACCATCACACATGGGTAACTGCTTTGCAAAAAACACAATTGTTAATTAAGACAGCTCATGACTTAGGGGTGGTAGGGAATTTTATTCCTAATGTTAACGCTTTGACTGCCGTAAGAGCACACAATGCGTTTACATACCTTTCTGGCATTCAGAAACATGAAACAAATAGGGTTCACATTCTTCTAATTATCATATATTCCTAGCCAACACTTGTGCATAAGTAACAAAATATGTGCTAAATGTGGCTTTCCTAGTCATAGTGTGAGAGTCGTGCATGACCAAGCATGGGCTGTTTGTTTATACAGATTCCCAGTAAATCATAATGGCAATGTATGACATAATTATTGTAAGTAAACACACAAAGAGGAGATCAGAGTTTCTGTGAATTTAAATTATAGTTTCTAATCTCTAAGAAGAAATTATCTCTGTTTATGGTTGTATCCGTGCTAACCAGCCACATATAGAAAGAGCCCCTTCCTCGAACGGCTGTGAGATGGGAGGACGTGACTGCAGGAATAAAAGCAGCTCCAATTAATCTTCATAGTATTTGGGCCATGGAGAGTGTTATTTCAGTACTGTCAGAGATGTAGTTCAAGAGTAATTGAATGATAAAGTATCTCCCTCCCACCCTTTTTACTGATGTAACACTGCTCACCTCAGAACAGCAAGCTGGTGTCCAGATGGCTTGCAGAGAGGGACAATCTTCAATTAGCATAAGGGAGAAACCTGACAAGGGGGGCAGAGCTTTCATTGTTCTCACATCTGAAAGCACTCTTAAGACCAGATTCCACATCTGAGGGGAGGTGGCTTACACTTGGTAAAAGGGACGGGAGGGGGATAATTTAACATTCAATTACTCTTGAACTACAACTCTGACAGTATTGAAATAACACTCTTTGTGGCTCAAATACTATGAAGATTAATTGGAGCTGCTTTTATTTTGAATCATTTATAAATATTTCCTCCTGGGGCCTATCCAACACCATTTTGTGCTGCATAGTTTCAGTAGGAAAAGGAAGATGTCAGGACACAGTGCATTTGGGCAGTTAATAATTGTTTTCTTGCCCTTTATCCCCTTCTTTAATTTAGTCACAGCATGCATCACTGGGGTTAGGAGCAGTGGCGGGTCCTCGCCAAGTTATGGAATTACTTATTGCCTTCATGGACTTGAGGAGTTAGTCTTCCACTCTCAGGCTAATGGTGCGAATGGGGGCAGGGACTCTTGGGAGTTGGGTTCATTATCGTGCCCCTCCAGCATGTGCTGGGGCAGGCATACTGTTTGTGTTATAGTAATAAAATTATGTGGCCTTTTCCCTTCCTAAGCTGTGGCTGTTTCTGTTTCTTGGAGGAAGAGGGCCTTGGGGGATGTTGTGTGGGGGCTGTCTTATGCAATCGTGTAAGCAGGAACCACTTTCTATGTTGTTTATAAAAGTTTTAATGATAAATGGTTTAGAGGTGTGTGAAATGCATTGCTTTAAAATGTGTCATGCAACCCACTGATCCTTAAAGGATTGGATATTAACCCTTTTCATTTTAGGAGATAATGGCCCTTTATCCTCTTTGTAGGGCTACAAAGAGTTATATGAAGTACATATGTATTTATGTTAAATGGATAGTAAAGTGTTTCTATAAGGCACAGTTGATTATTTAATATACTTTTTTTTTAATAAAGAAACCTACTTTTCCAACTTTCTATAATGTTGTAGTCTTTTTTTAAATTTTGTTTTAAAGTGGCCCCCTCCCGCCCCTTTTCCATATGTAACCCTGACAATCTTATGTCCGCATAAGGAAAAACCTGTCCTCCTTCGTCAAGGGGGGGGGCAGGGTTTTCCATATACTTTACGATCTATCCCGTCAAGCAACAGATCTGAGCGGACACAGCATGGGACACACTTTTTAAAATAAAGTAAAACTTAGACTACAACGTTGTAGACAGTTAGAAAGATATGTTCCGTTATAAAAAACATATATTGAATAATCGACGTTGCCTTAATAGCAACACATTACTACCCCTTTAAGGGGTGAGTCTTATTTGCCTCTTTAACACTTAAAAGTATCATTATACCCTCCTTGTGGAAAAATATATATACAATATAATGTGTCACGGGGCTTTTCCTAAAGACTAAAACAAGAGAATTTCCAGTGCTTGAAGATGGTTCTCTTAATAGTTCTTAAAAAGATAATTTGGAATTTTTCTGATAGCTGGAGTTCAAAGTATTTTGAAGCCAGGTGGCGCTGTAGCAATTACAACTTGTGAAAAGTTGAGTGTCATAGACACACGCTTCCCATAGATGGATGTAGCAACAGTGCCCACCTGACAACAAAACATTTTGAACTCAATCTATCAGAAAAAGGAGTACCCCTGTTTTACTCTATAGGATATAGGAAAGCCCTTTTAACAGTGTTTTTCATAATTGGGATATACTGTCCCTTTAAAGACCAGAGGTGTGTGAGAAAAACATTAAACAAAAAACATACTTCATCTATTCTCATGTTGCCATATTTGGCCTGGATTAAGTTGAAGCTGATAACTTTTCAAGGGTGTTCTCTACAAATTTGTCACAGGCTTCAGTGTGAATCCTTTATATATAATCAGTGATTTACAATACTTTGTCACAAGCGAAGGCTATAGGCCCTGCTGAGACAGTGGGGAGAGTGTGGGAGTGAAAGGGTTAACAATACCAGACCCCTGGTTACCTGTTACTGTTCCTAGCAACCACCAAATTAACCCCTGAAATCCCTCCTGCACTATCACCCCAGTACTACAATTTGCTGCCACCACCAAGACTTTATATCTGGGCATCTTAGGTTACCTCAAACACAACAGATTACAGTGTAAAAATCACCTTAAAGGGATAGTAATGTTTCATAATAAAAGCAGCTCTAATTAATCATCATAGTATTTGGACTTTGGAGAGTGTTATTTCAATTCTGTCAGAGTTGTAGTTCAAGAGTAATTCAATGACAAAGTATCCCCCTCCCGCCCCTTTTACTGATGTAACAGAGCAGAAGGGAGGTGCCCGGGTAGATTGCAGAGAGGGACAATCTTCAATTAAGATAAGGGAAAAACCTGAAAAGCTTGTCAAGGGGGGCAGGGCTTTCATTGTTTTCACTGTAAGAAGATTGTCCCCTGCTGTTATCTGTCTGGTCTTACAACCAGATTCCACATCTGAGAAGAGATGGCTTACTCTAGGTAAAAGGGGCGGGAGGGGAACCTTTGCTTGTGAATATCTCTCAAACCATAAAGGTTTGAGAGATAAGACTTATATCGTTTTTCATGTTTTTTTTAATGCCTACAAAATAAAATAAAGATAAAACAAAGTACTACTATCTCTTTAATAATCAGACAAAGAATTAAACCTTTAGTAGCGTGTTCTAACTGAGCTTTCTTCAGAGTAGTGAGTTCATGTTAGAGAACAGAGACAAGAGCTGATTAATTGAACATTTAATCTGAAAAAGGCTTCACATTGCTGGTTACAAAATACTGAAATAAAGGACATACACAAATAAAGATTATACACTGCCAAAACAGTCCATAAAATAAAATGGGAGAAACACAAGAAATCCTTAAATGCAATTACCGATATTTTAAGAGTCCTTGGGAACTTCTGATGGTATAGCCCCCTCAGCTGTTACAAAGAAATTCCGTTTTAGCCACAAAACCCATATTAAATAGGAGTCCACACCCCCCGGGAGTTAACTGGGAGGGTCAGGGGTCTGGTCTGACCGTTTACAGCCCACTCAATCAGGTCTATCAGGGAAGCTCCTGCAGAGTCCTACCTGAAAAATCATATGGCTTCCCAAAACATGCAACCCACAGCACACCTCTATAATGTTATAATAATCATCATATTCCTCATATCTGTGTGAATATCTGGACACCAAGCATGCTGGGTCTAATTATTTGCAAAGTGGCTATTCTTGTAACTCAAAGCAGGAACACCTCCCCCCCTGACATGTTTGGTACCCACCACAAGGGTAAAACCTGGGCATTCTACTCAGCAAATTTTATGGCCTAGGACTGGTGCACTTTGACTAACATACAGGTTAGCAAACAAACAAACAAATTATACAACCCAGAGGGCCAACTCATACCTTGGCATGACACTAGTATGATGTGCAATGAGTTGCCTATCCCTCTGGCACTCAAAGGGTTAATAAAACTACAGTAAAGTGTCTTGCTCTTCTGATTCACAAACCTGTTTTGTTTTTTCACTCCCATTGGTCGTGAAATATTAGTTTTTCAAATGATAGACCAAAACTATGGTCCTTATATATCCAAGTAAAGAGGTACAATTTTTGGATCAAGCCACCTGCGCCATAGGGATGAAATGAAAATTCCACAAATTAACAATTTGTTTGCAATGTGGTTGAGACCTGTACACTTTCAAATTATTAAATTCCCCGTTTGACCTTCTGAATGCCAGAGGGGTACAAAACGCAATACAGCACAATTTGTTGAGCACCCCTCTGGCATTTATAGGGTTAACGCAATAGAAATGTTCCCTCCCCCATGGTGCAGTTCGTATCCTCCAGAATTGAACCTCTTTAGCGTGATGAATAACGTCCAAAATGGCTTCCAATATGTCACGTATATGAAGTTCTCTCCTCAGCATGTGTTCTTAGAATTCCTATTAATCTCATTTTGTGCTTGGTAAGCCAGCTATATATTTAAAACACTTGAAATTCCTTAGACGTTTCTGTGCCAGAGCAGCTTATATCTTTTTTTTTTTTTTTTTTTCTGTAAGAAGCTAGAAAAAAAAACTGTAATACACTAAATGTAAGGTAATATTAGATTTATTCTCACATGAAAAAAATGGGTATCATAATTGTTTACAATAAGTGGTATTTACTGAGTCTTGCTCAAAATCGTTTGCTTTTTGTGTCCTGTTAAAGGGAAAGTACATTGAAAAATAACCTCTTGAGTTGCAGTGTACAAAATGCATTTGAGATCGGATCCTTCTCTGACACTCAAAGGGTTAAGTGAGTGGAAAATGTGTATTTTTTTCACTTATTTTTGTGTGAAGCCATTGCTGTCTTTTGGCTTTTATTTCAAGTGGATCATATTGAGACACTTGAAAGATGTCCGGGACATACTTGAAAACGAGAGAAATCTCAATGTATTCTTCCTGGTAAAACATTTTCTACATAAAAAATAAATAAATGTCAATTGCTTTTCCCAAATCCATCAGTGATGCTGGAAATATCCATGCACAGTGCTGTTTACTCAAGTTAGTAAGAAACCATTGTTTGGTATGGTAGAAGTAAAGTAAATGACACTGACTTAATTCATTTCTTTGAGAATGATACAGTACCCTAACCATTCTGTTGTGTTCATCTCACGCCTATATCAAAGGACCTGCATCAGTCACAAGTGTCTTCAAGAAGGACAACTAGATGGTTCTTACAGACGGGCAGAAATGTTTAGTGTAAGGGGAAAATGGGTGATGCTACACCCAGCCAAATCTCCTTTATAACAGCATTGTATGTTCTTGATAAGGGGTGTGCATGCATGGATGGAAACCTGTGAATGATTGCTGCACGCTAGCTATTACTCTTGTGGAAGTGCTGTATAGGATACTTGTGTGAAAATGCTTGTTATGGGACAAACAAGATGGCAGATGCACCCAGGAGGGGAAGGTTGATATTGAGTTTGATTAAGCACTTCCATTTAATAATTTACACTATTTTAAACCAATTGATTAATTGGATATTACACTGGAGGCAAATGATCTGTTTTTGTTGGGAAAGCATGTGTCTCTTTATAATGGTACTATCACCCCCTATAGTTTTAAATGCATTTAGATGTCCCCAAAATAATTGTTCTTTATAGACTTTGCTCCGTGCTTTCTTTAGTGTGCTTCACAGATCTAGTCTGTTCCTTACTTCACTTAGACAGTAAACCTTGCAGGGGAAGGTGATTCCTAGAATAGAGAATGAGGGCAGCTCTGGTTTCAAAGAATAGCTTAAGCATTACATACTTGCATGGTTCTCTGACCTTGCTATGTTTTGGGAAGAGTAATACCTCTAAAGGCTATGTGTTCCAAAGAAAAGTGAAGCAATTGTACAGTAAATAAGCTATGGTATTGAGGAAAGCAAACCTTATCACCTATTTAAATGAGGTTTTAACCCATTAATGACACATGACATGTCAGGACAGTCCTGGCATGTCATGGAATTTTGGGATGGCAGCGCAGCTGCACGCTACTCTGCCATCCCAGAATGCATTGCGGCACAAAAAACAAAAGTGACATGGACCTTAAAGGGTCAGTAATGTCCCCTAAAAATATTTAGCGTTAGGTAGAGGTTGAAAAAAGAGTTTAATTGCCACAAACCCTATCTCTCAAACCGCTGTGGTTTGAGAGAGAGAGAGATTCAATGTTCCCCCTCCCTCCCCTTCTCCTGATGTCAGCGTCTAGCTGACAGCAGGAGATCCCGATCTGGGGACCAGCAGGCAGCTCTGCAGCAGAGCCAAAATCGCATTACTTAAAGGGATAGAAATGTTTCATAATAAAAGCAGCTCTAATTAATCATCATAGTATTTGGACTTTGGAGAGTGTTGTTTCAATTCTGTCAGAGCTGTAGTTCCAGAGTAATTCAATGACGAAGTGTCCCCCTCCTGCCCCTTTTACTGATGTAACACTGCTCAGCCAGAGCAGAAGGGAGGTGCCCAGGTAGACTGCAGAGAGGGACAATCTTCAATTAAGATAAGGGAAAAACCTGAAAATCTTGTCAAGGAGGGCAGGGCTTTCATTGTTTTCATAGGAATAAGAGTGTCCCCTTCTGTTATCTGTCTGGTCTATGCACTGCATTCCACATCTGAGAAGAGATGGTTTACACTAGGTAAAAGGGGCGGGAGGGGAAACTTTGCTTGTGAATGTTTCTCAAACCATAAAGGTTTGAGAGATAAGACTTATATCGTTCTTCATGTTTTTTTAATGCCTACAAAATAAAATAAAGTATTACTATCCCTTTAAAAATAATTAATTCATTGGAAATGTCTACAGAGTGTGCCTGGTTTGCAAGCACACTTTGTAGATTTTTCCAATGAATGAATTCTTTTTAAGTAACGTGATTTCGGCTCTGCTGCAGCGCCTCCTCGAGTCGTACGACTCGAATCTCCTGCTGTCAGCTTTACAGCTGACATCAGGAGAAGCGGAGGGAGGGGGGGACTTTGAATCCCTGTATCTCTCAAATCATAGCGGTTTGAGAGATAGGGTTTGTGGCAATTAGTTTCTTTTTTCAACCTCTACCTAACTCTAAATATTTTTAGGGGGCATTACTGTCCCTTTAACAGCTGCCCTCCCCCATATTGGGATGTTGTTAAGGGGTTAATACCATGAATACTACAGAGGTCATTCACCAAAGGAGGATTTTGTATTTGTCCCCTTTTCCCCACACTTACTCCAATTTTGTTTTGAACGTAAGGATCTGTCTAGGGTGGACAAAAATTTAATTTTTCTAGGAAGCCAGACTGTATTTTTAGGAGCTAGTGTAAAAAAGTTTATATAAAATATTTTAAAAATTCATTACACAGAAGTAGAATTTTAGGAGCCCTGGCTACCAGTCTTGTGACATTTTCTTCCCCTACCAACCCTGGACCATATTACTATATTACTATCAATATAGGTGAATAAATCAGCGTGGTGTCCTTGCACCCTCCTTTGCTCATCCCAGGCGCCCAGATATAGACTACAACACAGTTTCAATGGAAAACTATATATAAATATAGCAGTAAACCTGTCTGCTGTCTGAAGGGCACATAATAATAATAATAAATATCCTTCTGTTAAACAAATAAGATCCACCTATTCTTATAGTTTCATTTTATGTTGTTACCTGTAGCTTGAAAATTAACTATCTATTACACTTGTGGATACAAATTTTACAAACTTAGTAGCCAGACCTGTCTTTTTAGGAGCCAACTAGTTCTTTAAAAGTGCAGTCCATAAGTATTTGGACAGTGACACAAGTTTTCTTGTTTTAGCTCTGTACTGTAGCACACTGGATTTGAAATTCAACAGTGATTAAGAGGGTAAAGTAAAGACTGACCGTTTTTATTTCAGGGTATTTACATCCATGAACCGTGTAGGAATTACAGCCCTTTTATACTCTCCATTTTAGGAGACCAAAGGTAACTGGACACTTGGCTGCTCAGGTTTTTCTTGGCCAGATGTATTTTGTTGCATTGTTAGTTCATTCACAAGAGAAGTAACAAAAGGTCTAGAGGTGATTCTAGGTGTGGCATTTGCATTTGGAGTACTTTGCTCCTCGATGTTGAGAGACAACAGAAACCGTTTCAATGCCAATAAAGCAACCCATCATAAGCCTTAAAAATCAGAATAAATTGATCATATCCAAGACATTAGATTGTCAGAATCCACTCTGTGCTAGGTACATTAAGGATTAAACTCTGTTAAGCTCCTCAGCAGCAAAGGACCTGGTAGGCCACGGAGAACCACTATAGTTGATGATCATAGAATGCTTGAACGTGTTAAGAGAACCCCCCTTTCATCTGTCGAACAGATCAAGAACACTCTTTAGATCAGAGGTTCTCAACCCGTGCCCTCAGTGGCCACTATCAGGACAGGACTTAGGAATTTCCCTGCTAGAACATAAGTGTGTTGATCAGAGACTCAGTCATATTGATTAACTCACCTGTGCTCTTAAAAGGAAATATTCAGATCTTGGCCTGTTAGTAGCCACTGAGGGCACGGGTTGAGAACCACTGCTCTAGATAGTAGCCATAGAAGTCTCAAAGAGTACCTTAAAGAGAAGACTACACCAGCATAACCTCAAGAGGGTCTGCAACAAGGTGCAAACCACTGGTCAGCCTCAACGACAGAAAGACCAGGTTACAGGTTGCTAAAATGAAATAAAAAAACACTAGAGTTCTGTAACAAAGACGTATGGACAGATGAGATGAAGATTACCTTGTACCACAGTGTGGAAAGCATGGAGAAAGAAAGGAACTGCACATGTTCCAAAGCATACACCTCATCCATGAAATATGGTGAAAGTAGTGTTATGGCTTGGGCATGTATCGCTTCCACTGAGACTGGCCCAGTTGTCTTAATGATGATGTGACTGCTGACAGCAGGATGGATTCTGAAGTGTCCATCTTATAGTATCTTCTCAGATTCCAAAATTCATAGTAAGGCACTTGACCTTCAACAGGACAATGTTCCCAAGCATGAGCAACCAAGGAGTTTTATAAGGACAAAAAGTGGAATGTTCTAGAGTGGCCAAGTGAATCACCCTCTGGATTCCAAGTGAGCATGGGTTTCACTTGCTGAAGACAAGACCAAAGGAAAAGTACTTAAAAACAAACAGGAACTGAAGATAGCTACAAAAAACCTGGCAAAGCATAATCAGAGAAGATACCCAGCATCTGGCAATGTCTATGGGTCATAGACTTCAGCCAGTCATCGAGTGCAAAGGATTTGCAACAAAGCACTAAATATGACAACTTTATTTAAGATTGTTATTTGCCCAATTACTTTTGGTCTCCTAAAATGGAGGGACTACGTATAAAAAGGTCTGTAATTCCTACACGGTTCATAGTTTACGGGTGTAATTATCCTCAAATTAAAGCTGTCTGTTTACACTTTATCTTTATTTTTTTTTTATTTTTTTTTTCTCAAATCCAGTGTGCTGGAGTACAGTGCCGAAACAACTAAATTTGACACTGTCCAAATACTTATGGACTACACTGCATGAGCCAGTGAGGGGATGCATATACATAGGTCTATAAAAACTGTTAAAAAAAAACAAAACAACAAACATTAGGACGCCTTTAAGTTTGCCAACATTTGAAAAAAATAAAAATACAGGGACACTTTTACCCTGGGCAGGTGCATGACCATGTTACTAGTTTTCCCCAGCCCAGTACCAAATAAACAATTCATACTATAAGGAGACATTACCTGCACCAAAATATTACATGAAATTATAGAGATTGGCATTACTGGCACAAGTTGAGAAACAGGTAACCTGTTGTGATACATCAGTAGTACACAGACTATAGTATTAAAGGGATAGTAATACTTAAAATGTAAAAAAAAACATGTTGTAGGGTTTATCCCCCTGAGTAAAACAAGGGAACTCACACTGCTGAAAGGTGTTTTATTCAGAAGTTATTACAGCTCAAAGTTGAATTTTTAGGTGCAATATCATAGTGGCCTGAATTTGTACAGGGGCGTTGTTGCTACACCATTCTATGGAGATTTATGGTCTGTGGATCAGAGCTGTCCATAGGATGGTGTAACAACAGCGCCCCTGTACAATTTCAGGCTACTGTGATATTGCACCTAAAAAATGCAACTTTGAGCTGGAATAACTTTTGAATAAAACACCTTTCAGCGGTGAGAGTACCATTTTTTTTTACTCAGGGAGATAAACACTACAATATGTATTTTTATTTTTTTTTTTTACATATTAAGTATTACTAGCCCTTTAAAATACAGTTTTAAAACTGGTACAAAATCATAGTCGGCATGATTCGCGGAGAGTCAAAACCAGCGTCTGTCCCTAGGAATCATGGGCAGTTGTACTGTCGCCATATAAATAAAGCCACATGTACATACAGTTGGACCTTTTCCAATTATGATGTAACATGCAGGAACATCACTATAATGTACTGAATGAATGTGTATGGAATGGGGTGACACACAAAGTGACTGGTTCTTCAAAAAGAACTGTAGCAATTCTGGGGCAAACCAAGTGCACCATGGGAGATAGCTAAAAACTCCAGCTGAGTGTTTTTTTTTTTTTTTTTAATGTATGTTTTAACCTCTTAGATGCTAGAGGGGTCTCTAACATTGAAAAATAATTCTTTTGAGACCTTTCTAACAATTAATTGTTTAAGATGTAATTTAAAATTAATGGGAATTTGTAGAATTTTTGTTTGTCCCCTACGGTTCAATTGGTTTGCCCCATAATTGCTCCAGTTATTCTTATTAAATTAGTCTCAGCATGCCTGTTGGGATACACTGATTTAGTGGAACACAAGTGTGGATGGGTGACCTAAGAAATTATTTAGTGTGGTGTATATAATGGTATCAAATATTAACTTTTAACCCTTTGAGTGCAAGAGGGGCACTCAAAGGGTTAAGCTAACCACTAAAAGGACTAATTTACATTCCCTTGTAATGCTAATGAGTTCTCCAACATATTATTTTGTATTGCGTTGCAGACCTCTTTAACATTCATGGGTTAAAAGCCCCACATAGACCAATAGGGATTGAAATAATTTTTAGTTGACTCTTATATTGCAGGTGATTTGCACTGGAATAACTACAATTCTTCTAATGACATCATGCAAAGAGCTAGTCAAAGACGCTCCACTAGGAATGAGCCTGCCCTCAAAGTGATGAGGCTCTGCAGGATAAGTCCTACCTAGGGTGCAATCTCTTTTAGCTCACTAGTGCCTTTCACATAGAGGAAATATCCTAAAGCATATCATACTGATCCTCCAGCCATGAAGTGTCAGGCAATTCCTCTGTGAACGAGAGAAGCAGCGAACCCCAGACGTACGTTATGGCCTTGCTGGGCCTCGTCATTGAGGTGCAGCTGATCTCTCTAGGCACTGTGAGCAAGGGGTCCACGTCAGGGTAACCCTGTTACCCTTAGGGTGACTAGTCCCAAGGGTAATTTGCATATTCAAAGAGCTAGTCAGAGACGCTCAACTAGGAACGAGCCTTCTTATTACATCAGCCTCACTGCGATGAAACAGTTGAATTCTCAGAAAAGGAAATTTGGGTTAATTTAACTCCTTCAGGGCCAGAGTGTTGTGTACAAATGAAATAAACTGTTGGCGGGGTCTAAGTTATGGTGGTGACTTCACCACAGTTTATCTAATCCTCCATCAGAGGACTACTTGTTGATATGCAGGACTCTTCCCCCAGTGAAATCCTGCAATGTTTTTGTTTCACCAAATTACACAGAGGCTGATGTACTAAGCAAGAACAGTGCAATTCTGGTGTAAACCAGCTGTTCTACCGGAAACAAAATACCCAATATTCCCAATGATTTAAATGGGAATATAGGCCAGTATTTAAGAATTTCCTAGATTAACCCCTTAATGACCGGCCAATCGGCGCAATGCTGTCAGTTAAGGACCACAGAGCATTTTTTTTTTTTTTTTCAGAATCCGCTTCCAGACTCCCCGAACGGCGTGTAGCCGCGAGGGGAGCCCGGAATTCCATGAAGGTCATATTATGTCATGGGTCGTTCAGTCAGATCGACCCTTGACGTACTATGACCGTCAAGGGTTGTTAAGGGGTTAAGTGTGAGTTAATCAATGGCCCATTCCTTTTAAATTGCTCTCCTGGCCTGTTGGCAGCTCTTGAGGACTGAACTTGGACAACCCTGGTATATACGCTGTTTAGTATTTGTACGCTGGTGTATAACATTTCTTGGTGATCTGTTTGAATACTGTTTTACTATTAAACTTTCAAAGGATTGTCATGCATAATATTGGAGATGGGTGCGTGGGGTTGTTTAATTAGTAAAATAAATCCCTTTCTGACTCCAAAAGGCTGTCGGATATTTACCTGGACGAAATCAACTTTCATAATGCTCAATATTCTGAGCTATAAAGGTATCCACTACTTTCTAAACATATCTACAGTAATTGTAACCCAATCTTTCCAAGACAAATTATTCCACCTTACTACTCTTATTGTAAAAAAAACTCCCTGCCTTGGTTAAAACAAAGAGCACCTTCTTTGTATTGGCCTTTAATTAACCCCTAAAGGACCAGCGGCCCTGGGACATTTCCATCCCATAAGGACCGCTTTTGATCTTTGCCGACGGGGCGGTACACGTGACTTGTTGCATGCATTGGCGTGCCGCTTTGGGGCCTGAAAGAGATCGCTCCAGTCTTGGAGCGGTCAGTTTTAGTCCGCATTTTTCTTACAGCGTTCCCGGTGGAGTGCTGTAAGTAAAAAGTACGTGATGTACTATGACCATCATCCGCCCTTAAAGCGGAACTTTCACCCAAATAAAAATAGATTTAATCCGATGGCTCTCAGTCTACTATTTTTAACAGCTATATTTATTTTAACAAAATTGGCATATTTAGAAAGTTATTTAATGTAAAAGAAATACCTGGTGACGTCCTTCCGCTGCACACTACGGTACACTTTGCACCGCTCTGCTCTCCAGCCCATCCCCTTGCCGGCCAGAGCCCATATGCGCATGTCCTACACATGCAATGCAGGCTTATTACTGGGCTCTGGCCGGCAAGGGGATGGGCTGGAGAGCAGAGCGGTGCAAAGTGTATCGTAGTGTGCAGCGGAAGGACGTCACCAGGTATTTCTTTTACATTAAATAACTTTCTAAATATGCCAATTTTGTTAAAATAAATATAGCCGTTAAAAATAGTAGACTGAGAGCCATCGGATTAAATCTATTTTTATTTGGGTGAAAGTTCCGCTTTAAGTATTTAAGGACCATGACAGCCATAGTACGTCACATAGTCCTTAAGCGATTAATATAATTGCCCTTTATTTAGCACCAACTTATTCTGCAGCCCTGTACAGTAGGGAATAGACATATAAAGAGGTGTAAAACAGTACAAATTGAACATACAAAACACAAGGATCAGCGGGCCTTGGACTTATTTTCTAATGAAAACAACCCTAGTTTGGACAGTCTCTCATTAAAACACAGATCCACCAATAAGTTTATCAGTTTTGTTGCTACCTCCCAGTTCAATAATATATTTTTTTAATCCCTTAAGGACTGGCCACACACGCACTTTGCGTTCACTAAAGGACCGTCATGGGTCCTTAAGGGTATAACAACCCATGACGGTCTAGGACCGGAATGGGTCCTTAAGGGGTTAAGAACTGGTGTCCGGAATAGTACTTCATATTCTGTATGAGGCTGTACCCAATATCCATATAGAGGTAGAATAATAATCCCATCTCATGCATCTATTCCCCTTTTAATGCAGGACAGTACCCTACTGGTTCTTACAGCGGCTGACATTGCACTCTACTGGTATTGTCTATCAGTACTCCTAAATCTTTCTCTAACAGGGATTCTTCACATAGTTTTCTATTTAGTGTATGTGTAGCATGTTTGTTTCTGTAACATAACTTTACATTTATCTATATTAAAAACCTCCTCTGCCGCTTTTCTGCCCATTTAGTCAGTTTGTCCAAATCTTTGTGCAAAGAAAGAAACCATACAGCTCAGTATGTATTTCCTTACACAGCTTAGATTGTGCCATTACTTTCAATACCTACTATCTGTTAATTAATAAACCAAATAAAAAGCATTTGGTCCAGGTAAGGGTGCAAGTTTTAAATATTTCTTAAACCCATTAACGACCCTTGACGGTCATGGCACGTCATGGGGTGTTTTGCGTTAATGACTCATGATGTGACAGGACAGTCATGGAATCCCGGGCTGCATGCCATTCGGGGAGTCCAGAATCGAATGCAAAAAAAAAAATTAGGCCGTGGTCCTTAAGTGCCGGCCGTGTGTGCACGTGGGGTTAATCAAATATGCTATAGATTATATAATTGATTAATACAGAGCGAGAATTAGCAGCTTTACATGCTTGGCTAGTCACAATTGCAAAATTTTTTTATGCTCATGCTAATAACTGCACAATTATATAAACATAATAAATGACAATAACTTGATATAATAACATATTAATAAGATTTTATTTAAATAATCAAATAATTTGATTTATTGTTATAACCATAGGACTGAATCCTCAGACACTCCACTTACAACTTTAGTCCAACTTGAAAAGTCTCCATTTACAACACCTTATTCTACAGTTCTGAGGAATCTGTTGGCAATATATAAATACTAATAATTATTAGAATATTAATAAGACTTTATAGGCACTGAAGATTGTATAAACCTTAATGGGGCTAATATTTTCCATCAAGTGCTTTGTGTAGAAAGAAGCTATCCTATCATAGATTTCATATGGAAGCAAGGCCAGTAGGAGACCTTAGGGCTTTCCTTTTTACCTGAGATGCTACCTGATAAAAAAATAATTTAGTAATTATTACCTTCAAGCTCCCTTTTAAATACAGGATAAATGTGTGAAAATTCAGGACTTCAAAACTACTTTTAAATCGACTCATTCATTGTGCTAGTGAAACCACTAACTTCTAAGCAGTTTTGGTCAGACAGAGATTTAAAGGGATAGTAAAGTTCCACAAAAACAGAAGCTCTTCATAGTATTTGTTCCCTGGAGAGTGTTGTTTCAATACTGTCAGAGTTGTAGTTCAAGAGTAATTGAATGATAAAGTATCCCCCTCCCACCCCTTTTACTGATGTAACACTGCTCACCTCAGAACAGCAAGACTGTCTGGATGGATCGCAGAGAGACCATCTTCAGTGAGCATAAGGAAAAACCTGAAAAAACTGTCGGGGGGGGGGGTTTCCTTATGTTCACAGTAAGAAGATTGTCCCTTGCTGTGAGCTGTCTGGTCAAGAGACCAGATTCCATATCTGAGGGGAGGCAGCTTATACTAGGTGAAAGAGGCAGGAGGGGCACACTTTATCATTCAATTACTCCTGAACTACAACTCTGACAGTATTGAAATAACACTCTCCATGGCCCAAATACTATGAAGATTGATTGGAGCTGCTTTTATGTGAAACATTAATATCCCTTTAAGCAAAATATTTGGATATGTTTTGCTAATTGGATAACTGCTTCTCTTAATGGAACATTATTCTTTCTTTTAGAGCAAAGACCAGCTGCTACAAGATGAAGTACAGTCACCGGTGTCACAACTTGCTACAAAGGTAGGAACTGTATAAGGTTTTAGTTTTAATTCATCTGCCCTCTGTATGTTTTCAGTTTTTACCCTTTAGGTGCCAGAGGAGGTGTTCAAAGCAATACACTGGATGCATATCTGACAAGGGGTTACTTTTCTCATTTGAAACTTTTGCTTCATGATGACCAGAGGGGTGTGCAAGGGGTTAAAGGGAAGAGTAAAATTATTGGGTTTTTTTTATTATTATTATATTTTTATGCTGATTAAAATATGAAAGCTGCATTTTTCTGGTTATCAAGTGGTGCTGCTCCTTACTATGAAGAGCCATAGTTTATAACTCTACATTCCCATACTGGACTTTATATAGAAACATTGTCACTTGGACACAGGTTGTTGGTGCTCCTAACAGTTTGATTGATTAAAAAAAAAAAAAAAGTGTGAGCTGCAATAAATTTTGAATGGACGATCTCTCTGTAGTGAGAGCACCTTGTTTCACTCTGCAGAAAATGAAAACTGACACACAGGATACTCCTGCAGGATACCTTTTATTTATTTACTAGTTGAAAAGCCCGTTACACCGGCCACAGTGCTGCTGCCACCCGGTCGCGGGGCAGTCACGCACAGTAGAGACTGCCCGCGCCACGGCTGATACAGAGCTGGACGCTCCTTCGGAGCGCCCAGCTCTGTATCAGCCGCGGCACGGGCAGTCTCTACTGCACATGACTGCAGCACGCGCAGCAGTGTCTACTGTGCATGTCGCGGCGTTACACATGATTTACCAAATTATTATATAGGATAATCTTGCAGTTTGGGCACAGTTTAAAAGATAAAATTTGAACTTCAGTAACCTTTGAACAACCTCATATGTAGAGTTCTGTGAAACATAAGCAAACAGATACTATTCAGAACTACTGCACAATAGGCGAGAAACAAAGATTCCCATTGACTTAAGTATGGTTTCTAATTCCTAGATTACTAGAGAGATCTAACACATGTTTTTTATTTCTCCACTATGCTGTAGATTTTTTTTCCCCAGAACTGCTCCTTCCTAATTATGAAAAAAATATACTTTGCATGGCTTTATCTACTGGGTAAAACAAGGGCACTCCCAATGATGGGAGATGTTTCTTTCAAAAGTTATGGCAGTGATAACTTGGCATCTTTCTGATGGCCTAAGTTCAAGATGTTTTGCAGCTAGGGGCACTGTTGATATATCCATTTTTTGAATGCTTGTGTCTACAAAACTCAGCTTTTTAACAGACAGAGATAGCAATAGTGCCCCTGGCCGCAAAAAAAAAAAAAAAAATCCAAAACAAAACATTTTCAAACAAATGCACACTTGCTCTACAATAACTTTTGACTGAAGCATCTCCCTGTAATACACATACTCTTGTTTTACATATCAGAAAAAATCCTACAACACAAATATTTCTTAATAAGGGTTTTACTGTTCTTTTAAGGCTCTATAATAAAGCTTGTGTAACTCATTGGTGCCTATTGTTCTGTCAGTGGTACAAGAAGAGGCCAACAAAGTTTCCAAAACATATTATTCATGAATGTATCATTGTCTCCGAGACTGAAAGTTAATTTAGTATAATTTGGAAGTCGCCTTGTATTGTGTAGAATGAGCACAACTTCTGATATTTAGTAGTTTTCTTTGTTTCTGATAATTTTACTGAATAAAAAGTAGACTGTAAGTTCTCCTTATGCTGCAACATTGCTTTGTTTAATTGATCCCAGGTGAATTATTTATACCCTGTCTTGTAACATTTAGTACAATTTAGTAACGCACTGCATACCTTTTGGTACTATAACGATTAAACCTTAAAGGACCAGAGGGGTAGCATTGTGTTGCCCAGGCCACTGGTTCATAAATGGTTAAAGTAGGCCTTTAAGGTTAAAGTGGCACTGTCAACATATAACACCCTCAGAAATGTTGAAAGCACTTTGCAAATCACTTTATTGTTCTAAATCACCAGTTCCACATACAATAAGTATATTTCAAGCTAGGATTGTGCAGCCTGTAGCACTTCAGCAGCTGTTGGACTACAACGCTAATGGGAACTGTAGTTCAACAACAGCTGTAGGGTGGCAGTTTACTCACTTCAGTTGTAAACTCTTAAGTCCCTATGTTCACAGGGATGAAGACAGAAAAATGTATGAACAACAAAAATAAGCAATTGTATCCATGAATGACATATTTTCTACAAAAAACTAGTAATGATCCTTGTGTACAACACAACTCCCAGAATTGCCGGGCAATGTATTTTGTGTGTAAAGCCCACTGTGGGATGCTGTAGAAATAAAATACATGTATACAAATTGATAGGCCATTGAAGAGTGTTTAACACATGTAATAATGTAATATTAACCCCTTAAAGGGACACTAATGTCCCATAAAAATGTTTTTTTGTTTTGTAGAGTAAAAAAAAAAAAGATTCTGCTCAGCAAATCCCCCTTTCTGGTCTGGGGACCAGCAGTCGGCTCTTCAGCAGAGCAGCAATAGCACGATTTTAAAATAAATACTTTATTGGAACAGTCTACAAAGTGTGCTTGGTTTGCAAGCACACTTTTTAGACCGTTCCAAAGAAGTATTTCATTTTAAATAGCGTTATTGCGGCTCTGCTGAAATGCTTCCTAGTGTCTGCCAACATGGATCTCCTGCTGTCAGCTTTACAGCTGCCATCAGGAGAGTGAGAACTTTAGCACTGAATATCTCTAAAACCGTAAAGGCTTGAGAGAGAGGATTTGCTGCACATAATTTATTTTTCTTTAAGCTACAAAATAAAAAAATATTTTTATGGGACATTACTGTCCCTTTAAGGACCAGAGGGGTGTGTATCACATTGCTTCACATTGTGTTGCATACCCCTCTGGTCCTGAAAGGGTTAATAAACTTTTTTCCAATAAATGGCTTTTGCAAGCAAAAATTAAAGGGATAGTAATGCTTCATAATAAAAGCAGCTCTAATTAATCTTCATAGTATTTGGGCATTGGAAAGTGTTATTTCAATTCAGTCAGAGTTGTAGTTCAAGACTAATTCAATGATAAAGTATCCCCTTCTCGCCCCTTTTACTGATGTAACACTGTTCAGCCAGATCAGAAGGCAGGTGTCCAGGTAGATTGCAGAGAGGGGCAATCTTCAATTCAGATAAGGGAAAAAGCTGAAAAACCTGTCAAGGGGGGCAGGGTTTTCATTGTTCTTACAATAAGAATATTGACCTTTGATGTGTGCTGTCTGGTCTATGGACTGGATTTCACGTCTGAGGAGTGGGGATTTACACTAGGTAAAAGGGGCGGGAGGTGGATACTTTATCATTCAAGTACATTATTATCACTTTAAGCTAATATATCTGGCAGCAGTCTGGTAATAATTCCCCTTCTGCTAACTGATCTGTGATCTACCAGTATGTCTGAAAATGGACCAAAAGAGAGAGAGCCACCATATATTAACTGTGCTCTAAGGAAACTTTCTTGATGAATACTCCCTGATCTGTGTTGGGAAAAAAAAAACGGGTTAATTTCTAAATAGCTTTGAAGAGCCAGATGTTTGTTTTAACATGATTATGCTTATATTTAAGAAGGCCAGTTATGCTATTTTGTTATTGTTTTTTTGGGTGGATGGAGGTTGTATAAGCTATGCAAGGTTGAGTCTTGGCTATGAACTTCATGGTACTCATTCACTGTTGCTGATAAACTGGAGTAATTCTGGGGCAAACCAACTGCTCCATAGGGGACAAAAAAACTTACCAGAATGACAATTGATTTAATTGGACTTGTTACCCTTTGAGTGCCAGAGAGGTTGCATTGGATACACATCTGGCACGCAAAGGGTTAACTCCTCAAATGCTAGCGCGATCTCCAAAGCATTGCTTTACATAATTGCTTTTGGAGAAGATTCTAGAAGTTTGTGTGTTAAAACCAAAAATTAATTATAAGAACATGAGACTGAAGTCAAGGTGATTGTATTAAACCTAACCCTTTGAGTGCCAGAGTGATTGTAATGCGTTGGATACCTCTCTGGTGCTCAACGGGTTAAAGACATTTGCGAGATGATTAGAAGCTGCATGGTGGGAAACAAATTAAGATTGACAAAGCACCTGTGCTGATGGTTATTAATCCAAGGGTTCTTTGTTAATTTAGCATAGTGTTGGCAAGAACACTTGTTTTAATCTGCAAAGACTCAATGTCACCAGGCTGTATGCCATAAAATTAGCCTAAAGCCAATAAGAAGCCTTTATTTAAGAAGGGATCTAAAACAGATACTGGGAATTAACACACCTGTGAGTCTGACCTTGGTAGTGTTGAAACTGAAGTGGTTATAACGGATTATATTCAGAGATACATTGTGAAAAAACAAATATATTTGAGACATTAGACATGGTTTGAATATGTAGGAACCTAGAAAAGGGTTGAACAGTAGATGTAGTGTATAAACTTTGCAAAGGCATTTGATAAAGTGCCACACAGTAGGCTGCCCTATAAAATAAGAAAATTAGGTCTAGGGGATTACTTTTGTAATTGGATAGAAAAAAATGGTTGAATGAAAGGGAATAGTGTGTTATTGTAAACAGAGTATTCTTCAACTAAATGTAACGGTTACCCAGAGAAGTTCAGGAGTCAGTACGGTTTAGTTAATGCTGTTTATTAACAAATGACATACAGCGGATATATACAATAAGAATAAGCACAGGGTAATAGCCAGCAAGCCTGCTATCAGAAATAATAGGTTGCAAAGCTAAACCACTGTGCTGGAGACTAGGCCATAGCCACTGGAAGTCTTGGCTGGAACCAGGAACAGGAACTGGAACAGGAACCCAGGATCTTGATCCGAAGAGGAATAGGGTCTGACTCAGCCTGCAGTCAGATATGCGAGTCTACCAGAGCCCCAGGCATGCACTATATTGGGTGTCTGATCACCAAGGGAAAATACGAAAGAATAGTCAGACAGAGCCACGAGTCAGCACCAGATTGGATGCCCACTATTAGGGGTTAGGCGAAAGAATAGTCAGACAAAGCCACAGGTCAACACCAGAATGGATGGAAGACTAGCCAGGTCATACACGGAGCCCACTGCAACAGATCTGCTTTGAACAGCAACGCAAGGGCGTCTGAGTCAGGCCTCAGTCTGCCCTTTAAACCCCTCCACAGGAAGTAGGAGGAGCAGCTCAGAGGGAGGAAGTAGGAAGTTGGTAGGAGAAGACTACAGTAAGCAAACAGATAAAACAGAGGCCTGCAGCATGCTTGAAACCTCGCGCCTGTAGGTGATGCTGAAGTCAAGGTAAGCTGTAACACTAAGTTGAGAGTGGAATACCTCAGGGTTCAGTGCTTGGTCCACTGCTTTTTAACATGCTTGTAAATTACCTGGTAAAGAAGGTAAAACATCAATATCTGCAGATGACTGTAAATTGTGCAAGGAATTAGTCTCAATGCAGAGTGTTTGTTGTCTACAGAAAAATTACATAAAATGGCAGATTAGGCAATCAGATCATGAGACAACATAGGAAAATAGTATACTTATTTATAACTCTTACAGAGGCATTCTAGGAGACTCCTTGCTGGAAAATTACCTTGGCATACTTTGCAAACCTGCCACCCAGAGGTGTGTGGCAGACATGGAGTCATGTGACTCATGTTTTGTAATATGCAGGTCTCTCAAGTGAACTTTTTATTCCAGCACCTGCTAAAATAATTTTTGGTCACCCTTTAATATAAGCGGAAAGATGGTTTCAGCTGCAGCAGCATAAGGACCCAGATGCCATAAAGTTAGAAGAGCACTCAAATGTCGATGTCCTGTCTGAGCAGACACATCGACAGTATGCACTAAAGTGTCTTCTACATCGCATCACCAGCAATCCGACAAAATCTACCCACATCGACATCAATCCGATATGCCTGACAGGTTTACAAATTTTCACTCAATACATCGACAATGGCCTATTTCCATATAGAAACGCAGGATAACTAGCTATTAATGTATTCATGGGGTGTGTTTATATGTTAATGTGACATGCACTAAGCTCTGATAGCAGCCTCTGCTGTCGGAGTTCACAGTCTCAACTTTGCCTACTTGAGGCTGGTGAAGTTGGGATCTCCCTGTAGTTTCCTATGCAGTAACAGCCATCAATGAATCAGAAGCATGGAGGGTAGTGAACTATTGTCGACAGCAGTAGACAGCCCTGAATCTGACAGTCTTCTCTGTGCTTCACCACATGCTCAGTAGGGGAATGTTATAGATACTTTCAGCAGCAGAAACAGCATCACTCCCCTAACCCTTTGAGTGTCATAAGGATGTGCATTGTGCACCCCACTGGCACCCAGAGGGTTAAACAAAAGTACACCAAGCAGTACATAATCATCCCCTCAGATCTGTATTATATTTGATACATGTTTGCACCCCCAAGGGAACAAGTCTGGGGGCCAGGCATTGTACATGGGGTTCTATGGCTACCAGTAGGCAAAGAGAACAAGGCTGGGGGGCAGTGGGTAGCCACAAATCCACATGGATGCTGCCTGACCCCCCCCCCCCCAGCCTTGTTCCCATGGGAGTGCCCAACATATATGCAATATACAAAACTGAGGGATGGTTATTTACTGCTTAATGTACTTTTTCTTAACCCTGTGAGTTCCACAGGGGTGCACAGTGCTGTTCGTGGTGCTTAAAGGGATAGTAATACTTCATTTTAACTTTATTTTATTTTGTAGGCATTAAAAAAACATGAAGAATGATATAAGTCTTATCTCTGAAACCTTTATGGTTTAAGAGATATTCACAAACAAAGTATCCCCCCCCCGTTCAACCAGATCAGAAGGGAGATGCCCAGGTAGACTGCAGAGAGGGACAATCTTCAATTAAGATAATGGAAAAAGCTGAAAAACTTGTCAAGGGGGGAAGGGCTTTCATTGTTTTCATACAAAGAAAATTGTCCCCTTCTGTTATCTGTCCTGTCATACAACCAGACTCACATTTGAGAAGAGACGGCTTACACTAGGTAAAAGGGGCGAGAAGGGGAACTTTGCTTGTGAATATCTCATAAACCATAAAGGTTTGAGAGATAAGACTTATATCATTCTTCATGTTTTTTTAATGCCTACAAAATAAAATAAAGTTAAAACGAAGTGTTACTATCCCTTTAAAAATCCTGTCCACTCCCCTACTGAACAAGTGGGGAAGCAGAGAGAATGCTCTCTGACTTCAGGATTGTTGTACTTCTGGTGATGTGCAAGAGAGGGCATCCATTCCACATCGACAGCAGTTTGACAATCATATATGCTAATGGGGACCTTCTCCCTCCTCCCCATACATTTTAGTGCATATGAAGATGTGTGTTTACATCGAAAAGTCAAAGTGCTTTGAACACATTAACAAAATCATATCGCCGCAGCATCGATCTTTAGTGCATCTCCCTCAAGGTGTTCTTTATAGCAAGGTCAGGTTAAATTGTGTAATTCTTTGCCTAGGGATGTGGTGATAGCACGTGCAATGGATACAGCCAAGTGATTATTAGGTATATATCTAGCAGAAGGGGACAAACCTGATTATACTTTGGATTATACTTTGGATTAGTAGATTAAATAGGAAGTTCTGGTAAATAGACAAATACCTATTTTGGAGTTGCAAAGGATTATTTAGTTCTCATTTTCTTGGATATACTGTGGCAAAGGTTGAACTTTGATTTATATCTCTTCCCACCACCCTGTTTTACTGTGTGTGTTTGGGGGGAAAAAACAAAACACCATATTCCCTTTGATTTCGATGGGACTTTGCAATGCTTTGGAGACTTCTGTAGCATTCAAGGGTTTTCAAGCTTCATTTTGTTCCATGGAAATTTCCATTTCTTCCCTATGGCGCAGCTGCTCCAGTATTGCACCACTTGCTGAATATGGACCAATTTCCTGTTACGTGATGCTTCACTTATCTCTATTTTGTCCTATGAAGCATGGCCACCTTAACCATTTGTGTGCTAGAGATTTCTCTATTGCCTTGCTTTTCTATGTGTTGGTTACTAGGATTCAAGGGGTTAAATTATGAAAAAAAAGCTTCCTGCCTTTTAGGTTAATCTAAGGATTAGCACATATTTTTTACAGCTTGCTAAAAGTAGGCCATTATTTTTACTAAGATGTGAGTCTTCTAGCCCTTGTGGCATGGTTTATGTGGGTCAGGCTTGGGAGGAAAACCATACCCACCTTCTTTGTGTGCACAAGTCTCTGGTTCCTATCTATTATTAAGCTTGCGAGGTACTATGAGATAACTCCAGTATATGGGACAGAAGGAAGCCTTGTGTGTCCCAGCAGGATAGATTACCTGAGGGTAACTGAATCTCGTCTGTTGTTATTATTCAGAAGATTCTTCCTGTTTTATTTATTGTGTCTCTCAGCCCCATCTACGTGGCTGTTCTCTAGAATGCAAACACCATAACATTGCTACCATTCACTATTTAATTTTTGCACTACATTGACCTCTTTGTGGGCCTTATTTATCAGTATCTATCTCTATCTATCTATCTATCTATCTATCTATCTATCTATCTAAATAGAGTTCAAGATTGTAGCACTCACTGTTAAATGATCTTCATGCCTGGGTGCACGTCAGGATAGATGAACGTAGAAACAAATCAGTAAGGAGTTGACAGCACTCACAGGGTCTTTTTCAAGTTCAAAGTGGAGCAGTTTATTAATATCGACGTTTCGGCTGTATTGCACAGCCTTTATCAAAGCTGGATAAAGACTGTGCAATACAGCTGAAACGTCGATATTAATAGACTGCTCCACTTTGAACTAGAAAAAGACCCTGTGAGTGCTGTCAACTCCTTACTGATAGATACATATATATAGTACATAGTTGGCACTCATGTGACCTTCCTTCCTGATGTGTTATACTTCTCCTAGGTGTAAACCTTAAAAATATATATATATTAGCAAAAAATGGATGCACTCTCAGGGTATATATTCAAAAAATTATAATATGATCACCATCCTAAAAGCATGAACAAGTATAAAACAAACTAGGGATGTTTCGGTCCTCTACCCAGGACCTTCCTCAAGCCAAAAGAATATACAAATAAATATGACTTTTATAGTCTGTTAACTCACCACGTGAAGATCCGTAATTCAAATTAGATCATAGTGCAGACACTGAAAAACCGAACGTGACGGTGGTAGACGCTCTGAAAGTGACGTATCAAAATTTGAAATCAAGCTCCTGAGTATCACATTTGTGTGTCCAGCCTCACGCAATCTGCGTTTCAGCTAGTTGGCATGCGCAGATTGATCACTTACTGCTTCTTAATCTAAAAATGTGCACTACTATGTGCCTATTGTGTGATCCACCACCCAACTATAATTAAAATAATCTAGAAAGTACAACTACTTGAGTGATGTTGAGCAGGATCTATATAGACAAATAATCATGTTATATTTAAACAATCTTATAGAATGAGACAAAGAGCCACAGCCAAGATGGTTAGTAACTCAATCTAACACAGTCTGTACATGAGACAATGATGGGCTAAAAATACAGATACAAAAAATACGATGGAATACTAGATATTACAGATGTTACAGTTGACCAGGGCAGAAGTTTAATGAACTGACTTGTTGGAAGGTTGGCATCCTATGATGATGCCACTCTGAATTCACTGAACTGTGCAGCACAAGCCATTCTTCTGCCAATATATTGCATGGCTATATGCAATTACTTAAATGGCCAAATCCATTAATTAGAAGGGGTGTCCACACACTTTTTGGCCTGTAGTGTATCTAACACATTGGGCTGTATTCTGAAAGCAAAAGAGTAGGAAATAAGCTGCATCATAGTGAACAAATAAAAATGCTCCAAACTGAAATGGGATTTCTAAAGGAGCGGTACATTTTTCATAAAATGTTATGTGTATAAATTAATATATAGCCATTTTCTTGCTGAGTACAACAAGAGTACCTTTATTGATGGGAGAGTATTAATTTAAAAGATACGACAACCCAAATTTGTTTGTGGTAAGCAGGTTTTGCTGTTTCTATATTTATCTATAGAAAAATAGTCAATGTCTCAAGCTCTTCCATAGATTGAATTATAAAACAAAACAAAAAAAGTTATGTTTGACTTAAAATATCTTCTAAAAGCAAAATCTCCCAACCTTTTTTTGCTGAGCAGGGAACACAATGCTTTTCATTGTGTTGGGTCCTTGTAGCATTCAGTTTATTAAAAAAAACTCAATTAAATGTATCCTTATCATTGTGCTAGCTCACATAACCTTTTCATACCAATTCCATAGTTATTTCATTAGCTCTGGCTATTTTCTTATTGTCTGGGACCTTCCTACATCAGAACATCACATTTTATTCCAGCAAATGTTCTTTTCTGCAACTATAAAAACAAAGGTTATAGGAATGTGTATTTAATCATGAAGATGTGAACAGCATTACGTTTGCAAAGAAATCTATTCTAATTAAAGAACATGAAGCCAAGATGTGTATCTGTCTTCTCACTTGTTACTTGGTTCGTTGGTTTGCAGTACAGAGTTTGTTCTATCTTAAACATTCTGCTTTACAAATTCCCTCACATAAGCAAATATAGATACTATTTATGTGATCTCTACAGAGAGACAGAGTGTCTGACACCTCTCTGGCACTCAACGGGTCCATATTCTAGACTGTATATGACAGATGCCTTTAAGTTTAGTGATTTGAATATGTAAGAGTAAACTGCTCTAGACAAGCATATATGAGGTGTCTGAATTTCTAGCAGCCCGATGCCTGCCAAAGATGTGTTTTATCACCAATAATGCAAGCTTATTGAGCATATAGACAGTAAGACTTTGCATATCGCTAGGATAGAAATATATGGGGGGCAATCTTATTAGCAAGATAGTTCCACTTTAAGGTGGAGTAGCCTGAGGCTGTGTGTGTGTATAACATAAGAACATGGGAGCTGTAGTGGACAGCAGTCCCTATGATATATTGTGGTCACCTCATTGAAGAGACATGAGTGTGGAGCTGGAAAGTGATGTTTATCCTGTGTGGTTGTATGATAGCATACAGCAGAGTATTGCATTGGTCTCACGTGGAATGTGGTGCCTGAGGTTCAGTCCATTATTTAATCATAACTGAGGCCACCAGTGTGTAACACAACCATATATGGGTCCATGGCACCATCTGATTGGCACTTTCTTGGATCTATATACCTGGGAGCACTTCTGTATGTAGCAATTAATTGAATATATTCCCCATGTGTTGCACAACACTCTGATCCAGAGATGTGTGTGTACAAAAGTCAGAAAACAGAGTGCAGATTGTAAAGGACATATACAACTGGAAGGCTTGAGTGCTACCACCCAACAGCCAGTTATTATATGTATGTATGTAAGTAATGCCGTTTGGTATGTGTGGTACACTGTGTTTTGTGTAGGTCACCACACTGCGAGATACTACATAGTTTTCAGGACACTGTGTTATCAATGGGATATCCGCTTTTCTGAAGGTGACTATGTTGTGTGCATTTCATGGCACTATGTGGCCAGCAACGAAGATTGGTAAGGAAGCAGAGGTGAGCAAATGGGAGCAACAGGGGGCCCTGGGACCTTTTGTGCCCCTTTCTAATATCAATTTGTACTGTTCAATGTCTCCATATGGCTATTCCCTGTTGGACAGCATTGCAGAATAAGTTGGTGCTATATAAATAAAGGATAATAAGAATTCCCAGTGTATTCTCTGGTACAATTGGAAAATGAGATAATCCCCCAGTATCACAGAACACAAACAACCTATATCAGTGATTCTCAACCAGGGTGCCACAGACATCGGCTTAGGGTATCCCATGTTTTCTATGAAGACTAGCATAATGGACTTTTAAATAAAGATTTATAGAAATTGTTATGCACATTATGATTAATTTTGCGATTATGATTGTAAGATCTAATAATAACTGTATGCTTATGCTTTGTGCCTTCATTATGCCCTTGATAAAGTACATTAAATATGTTAGGGGTGCCCCGAATGTTCTAGATAACCTGTTAGAACCACTGACCTATATCATACCAAAAAGCTCACATCTTTTGTTTGCCTCATTGCATACCTCACTTCTATACTTCTAATGCTCTCTTTTAACCCCTTGGGTACTAGAGAGGTCTTTAAGACTTTGTGAAGGTTAAATGTGCCTTTTCAATCCCTATGTATAATTAATTATAATTATATATTATAGACTGATATGTGTTTTTGTGGGGTTATTCAGTACCAGAACCATTTCCCCAAAATTAATGCATTTATTTAATGAATCCTCCTATATGTTAATTTTCTACAAAACGAATAAATACCTTTTGTAGTATAACAGATTGTAATACCAAAAAAGTAAGCTACGATAAAAATTGTTCAACTACAGGTGAAATATGACTTTTTACAGCATGTATTGGTATTGAAAGGGCTTTTTACATAGACTGAGTACTTAAATATCGAATCCATTAATTTGGACATCTATTTGGAACGCTGTTTCTTATAAATATTTATATTTCAGTTGAAGTAAGGAATTCTGGTTATGTTCGACTGCAAAAGAGTGAAGTTGCAACATTAAAATTCTGTCTTGCATCATCCTCTATGAGCCAGATTGTACCAGTACCCATATCTGTATCACATTACCTACTCAGATGTGGGCCTTTTACTGGTCTGAATGCTATAGAGGGCAGGGGCATTTAACATCACTGCTGGGCCCTGGGCAAAGTAAAAAATAGCGGATCTCCTTTAACATTTTGCGTGCCCCCAAAGGGTTAAAATAACTACACCTGATTCTCCTGATGGTAAAAGGTGATTATTCAAGCTTCATGTAGCTTCATATAATTGTGAAATTGTATTAAATGAACTTAACCCTTTCAGTGCCCGAGGGGTACGCAGCGCATTGCAAAGCAATGCGTTGTGTACGCCTCAGGCACTGAAAGGGTTAATAGAACATCGTGGTCTACATTCATAAAGATAAAAAGGTGCAGTTCTGCAGTAAACCAATTACACTATAGGTCTGAAATGAAAATTATGCAAATTCCCTTTGATTTTCATAGACTTTATAACCCTTTCAATGCTAGAGAGGTTTACAACACATTACAAAGTAATTCATTAAAGACCTTGCATTCCAGGCATTAAAAGCCTCATGTAAATCAAAGGGAGATTTAATTTTTCCCCTATGGTGCATTTGATTTTCTTCAGAATTGCACTTTCACCTGTGGTAGTTGGAAGAACACTGAGTTTTCACACAGGGCTTCACACATTAGGCAGACAGTTTGGTGTGAGTCAGATCATGAAGGAGATTCCAAGCTGTGTTGTCTGACAGACTTATTTTCTCCTAGAGAGGTCTCCAATGCATCTAACGGGTTAATAAAAAAAAAAATAAAATAAAAAGGCAGTTTTTTTAACCATAAATGTACTGACACAGCCAGGTGGTCATTTGAGGAAACTGCCTTTTTTTTTTAGAGGACTACTATTCCTAGGAACTTCATGGTTGGGGCTGCCTGAAGGCGAGCCCTGTGGTGCCGATGAGGGGAGATAAATGACGTGATTTGCGTCATAAAAGGGGTGGGGCATAATCATGAGGGGGGGGGCAGGACTTCAAAAACAAGAAAAATAGCTAGCATGGACTGGGGAAGGAGGAGAAGAGGGTGGGGAGTGGGAGGAACAGGGTGGGAAGGAGCACAAGTGGGCAGAGTTTAATAAGAAATTCCCCACATCCGGAGGCTCAGACTATGCCCCAGAGACCCGGTAATTCAGTGTGAAAACCAGAGTTCACAGCTATGGGGACTACTAGAACCCATGACAGTGAATTGACCTTTCCATCTACTCCCATTTTAACCCCTTGAGGACCAGCAGGGTGCTCAACATATTTTGCTCCTCAAAGGATTAAAGCAGGAATAGTCAATTTCTAGACAGCCAGCGGGTTGGGGATAATGATAATTGTAGTCTACAATATCTAGAGGTCCACCAATTCACTACCCTGGGATAAAAGGATTCTTAACACATAATACTGTGCCTGTGAGTGATAACACAAGTTAAAGAGCGTAAATAAATTGAAGATTCATTCATTACATCTCTGTGGTAGATTTGTGGTAAAATCACTGCAGTGAATTGCATCAGCTGCTAAACCTCTACAGCTGCTTAATAATGGCGGGTTTAATTATGTGCGGCTGGTTATGGCTAATAACCTTGCTTTAAAATAATGCATATCGGCAGGATTAAGGGTGCAGTTTTTATGATATTTCTTTAAGTTAAACATATTTGCATCCTTAACATTTTGAATTCCAGATCAGTGTGTATCGCATTATTCTGCAATGCATTGCACACCCCTTTGGTTCTCAAAAGTGTTAAAAATGTAATGTATATGTTATAAGGGCTGGACTTGCATCCTGCAGGCCTCTAGGCAAGACACTCTAGCTGCCCTTATCTCCACCCATGACCACACCCCTGTTTCTCACATGGCGCTATCCCCAGTCCCATCTCCTATTTCCTGACACAAAACATACCCTTGGCCTATAACAAGCAAGGACAAAAAAAGGCCTTATCCCCATGGTTGCTAGAGAGATCTCGCATTGGAGATCTCTCTAGCAGCCAAATGGTTAAATAATAGCTTGTAGCTTGTATAAAACTGGTGCAGGGACACTGAAATTGTTCTGGCCACACCCACAATTCAGCTAAGGTGACCCTCAAAATTTGTACCTCTAGGCAGTTGCCTACTCTCCCTGTTGGGAAATCCGGCCCTGTCTATTATACAGGGCTATGTTCACATGGACAACTTTAACTCTGTGTTAACACTGAAATGCACCTCCACCATGTCTCCCATGTGAGAGACACCTTGTTGGGGTGCCGTTTATTGGTGGTAAGTAAGCACTGGTAGCCTGGAATGTTCTAAAATCGAGTGCAGTGACGTCACCAATGTAAATGTAGCCTTATTAATATTGGATAAAGATTCAAAGTGTCTCCTGTAGCACTTGGCAAGTCATGCTAAGGTTTATTTTGTTCTTGCCTTTGTCAGCTTTGCCCATGTCAGCTTCTAATTGCAATTATAAATCTACCCTTTTAATAAAAAAAAGTTGTAATAAAACCATAACAACATACTTATGTTATTCATTACAATCTAGTTTATAAAAAAAAAAAACGGCACATAAAAAAAATGTTTAATTCAAGGTCATACTTTGAAACTTGTAATCACCACATCACTAGGATGGGATTCACATTCCCCTAATGTCAGTCAATATTTCCACTACCACTAATGGCATGTAACCTAGAATGCAGGTTTGCGTATTAGACTGTTCACACTGGAGAGTTTCCATATGCGAACATAGTCTAACACAGCATGGTGCAACTCCACTATACTCATGTATTGTACACAGTGAAATTACAGTAGCATGGATCGGCATAGTTACTTATGGGTCGCAGTGCAGATCTGTCATACTAGCCTGCTGCGTTTTGTGACACGTGGGTATCCGCTAATGAATGATATATGCCGATGTGGAACATCACTCAGTCACACGTATGCCATTCCCCCTTCCTCCTCCAGCAGTGGGAACACATGTGAAACACATTTTAAATGGGGAGCTTGAATCAATCTGTATCGCAGGTCCATGTCATGAGGAGAGGGTATGATCCATAAATAAACACACAAACACATCTGTTATTTGGGGATATCAGACCACAGCTTTATTTATTTATCCACTCACATTTTATTGTATTTTTTCAAAACCATAACAACTAATCATTAATCAATGCTAATTCCTTAACTGACAGTCCTTGCCAATCTGCCTTCCTTGAAAACCACGCATGGCCAAATTGTCCGGGCTCATGCTAAATCCCAATGTTCATCAGCACTTACAGCTGACCCCACCATTCTTCAGCACTTATAGCTGACTCCACCATTCTTCAGCACTTATAGCTGACTCCACCATTATCCAGCACTTACAGCTGATTCCACCATTATTCAGCACTTACAGCTGATTCACCATACAATTACCCCACTGGCCATCCACTTTAGCTTCAATGGGTAACGTTAACTCCCGCAACCTAAGTCCGGGGCAAAACTCCCAAAGGGCTTCCGCCTTAACTTTACCACATCAGTTATCAATTTCTGCAAACCATGCAAGGACTATCCGCTCACCAGGCACTCAGCGCACACCACACAAGGGAGGGAGGGAGGGGGATGCTTCTCTCTGTCCTTTCTTCCCCCAAACAGCAGTTCCCTTCCTGTACCCAGCCTACTTAAGCCCTTTCCTTAAACTCCACCCTATTACACACACTTCCTGACTGGATCAACCCTCCCTATGACATGCTTCCCCTCCTGTACCCTGCGGTCCCATCCGGGGAATTTCTTGTCATGAGGAGAGGGTATGATCCATAAATAAACACACAAACACATCTGTTATTTGGGGATATCAGACCACAGCTTTATTTATTTATCCACTCACATTTTATTGTATTTTTTCAAAACCATAACAACTAATCATTAATCAATGCTAATTCCTTAACTGACAGTCCTTGCCAATCTGCCTTCCTTGAAAACCACGCATGGCCAAATTGTCCGGGCTCATGCTAAATCCCAATGTTCATCAGCACTTACAGCTGACCCCACCATTCTTCAGCACTTATAGCTGACTCCACCATTCTTCAGCACTTATAGCTGACTCCACCATTATCCAGCACTTACAGCTGATTCCACCATTATTCAGCACTTACAGCTGATTCACCATACAATTACCCCACTGGCCATCCACTTTAGCTTCAATGGGTAACGTTAACTCCCGCAACCTAAGTCCGGGGCAAAACTCCCAAAGGGCTTCCGCCTTAACTTTACCACATCAGTTATCAATTTCTGCAAACCATGCAAGGACTATCCGCCACAAGGCCCGACTGTCAATACCTTGACCAGTCGGGCCCCCCGCCACAAAGCCCGACTGTCACTGCCGTGAACAGCCGGGCTCCACACTACTAAAGCTATGGCCTGTACCCCACCAACATGCACCAGACTCCAAGCAATACACACATCCCAAAAAAGGGGGAGACTCCCAAACACCAGCCAACCCCACAACTGATGACTACCCGACAACCCACCACAGAGCATGCATGCAACGCACCCAACAGACAGTCAGCGGACCAAACCACCAGAAGAACCCACAAATGTCCTAGGACCACTCGTGCATACCAAGAACAAAACACGTTCTGAAGTTGGAGAGGGGCGAGGGGTATGAGACCCAGGACCACCCCCCTTAAGGGGCAGCCCCGGCCACAACAGGGGACCAAAAACCCGCAAACAACCCTATCAACCCGCAGCCGTGTACCACCAAGAAAAAGACAAAACCAATAGATAACCCGCCCAGAAACACAGGAATACGCACCTATGACTGACATACAAATAGAAACAAACAGACGTAGAGACACATCTACCAACGCACCTAACAACAAAACACCAACAGACACCCACATACCCCACAGAGAATTGCAAACCAGAGTCAGAAATTGTGAGATACTGAGGCACCAACCATCCGCACAAGCGAGCCGACAACACACCGTCAACCAACCGCTTCGGAAACCCACATGCATACTCCCAACCCCACACAAATCGCCCACTACCGATGCCAACCACAACCAGATATAAAGACACGGCACTAACCAGTCGCCACTTGCGAACGCATCGAACATATACAGCAGCCTTACACACCCGAAACATGCACCGGCCACATAAACCAAACACCAACAACATCCACCACACCTCACCATCCGAACACCAGAAAGGGAGGTTCTCCCGAAAGCTTGTCAATCCAAAATACAGTTAGTCCAATAAAAAGGTATTACCAGATATTGATTTTGGTTTGTATTATACATCAAAACACAGGTATCCAGACATACACCCCTCGACGTCCAGACCCAGCACACAGTAACATCGCGACACAGCCCCCCGAGACCAAAACACATCCAACAACATCCAGCACACCACATTCAGCCCATACCCATTATATAGTTACCATACAGGGATCGTAGCCACCAGAACAGGAGAACCAACAGGCACAGAAGCAAGAAGAAAACAGGACCGCCACGCCCACTGCATGCGGCGCCAGGGTCCAGTGCACCACCTGCAGCGTAGATCCCACGCGCAGTGGGACAGAAGAGCCACACCATCACCCTCCAACAGGAACTGAATTCAGACTAGGACTGCGTCCCCACCGTCAGCAACAAGGAGCACCCAGGCGTTCGCTATGCCGCACCCTTGCACCAGAACTCACACCTCCAGGAAGCGGGGCCCGAAGGAAGCCAGCCCGCCAGACAGCTGAAAAAGGACACAAAACAGGAACGGGATCCGATCCAGGAACCAGCCCCACGGGTAACCGACAGGCCGTGAGCTCACCCACCAGGGATGCAACAAAGAAAAACACCCGCAGCACCAACGGCACCCAAGGAGACTCCACAACATCAGCTACAGAGGCCCGATATGGGGTAATCACCTTCCCACTCAGCCAGCACCAGCAGGGAAAGGACCGCAACAGGCAGCCGCAAACTCCAACCGATCCCAATGGGAAAAACAAACTGAAAAAGCCTGCGGCACAGCACAGTCCATGCAAACGAAAAAACTCACCAGGACAGCCCGTGTTCCACTACATCCAGGCCCCCGTTTAGCCACCAATGACCCCCTTTGCGCCATCCCCACTGCACCCAAAACACCAGGACAGACCCCCCCCCAGGAAGCTCAGCACGGTAAGATGCCAGCCGTTACCCCATCGGAAGCCACAGGTAAAGCAAAGCAGGACCCCCCATACATAACCCCAATGCAACCAACCAGTGTAACGCAGTGTCAACCCTAAGGGAAGTACACACCACCAGCGACAGCATTCCTCCTGGCAGTTTGGTTGGATGAGAAAATGCAGAAAATGAGAAAGAAAGGTGCTGAAAGGCCTCAAAGACTGAAGTATAAGTACATACAGCTAGCGACAGTTCCTAAGCGCTAACCCCAGGCAGTAAAACCTCCAAATAGAGCAGAAATGTTCCTGGCCAAACAAGCACAGCATCCCATTGTCTCCAAAAGACACTGTCAAATGCCTAAAAGAAATGCAGGGGGAGGGTGGAAATCTGAACACCAGGCAAAAAACTATGTAGAATGGAAGCACAAAGAGGGAGAATTAGAAACCGTTCTACTGACCAGTTAAAAACCGCCCATAAAACACGGCAAGTAACAGATAACGCCCGGTCTGAGCTAAAAGTGTTAGAAAAACACGACAATAGAAATATGACGGCCTTCTGAATCCAGAAATGCCTGCAATGCATTAAAAAAACCACCCACACATGGCGTTACAAGTACTACCGAGAATATGGTTGCAAGGCAAGCAGAACCGTACCATTCGCCCCAAAAAAAGGTGCCGCGCTAAGAAGTTCCGTCACCTCAATGCCAAACTCCCCCAACAGCAATGTATGCAAACCCAGCCCCCAGCACGAACACCCGCATAACACTCCACGACATATGTACAACAAAGGGGGAGGGGGGGGGTGACCGTATGCCTATAAAATAAGCCCAGGTGTTGCGAAGGACAAGGAAATATACAAGCACACCGCAAAGACTACATACACATCCCCCACAACAACACTGAGAAGACCGTTCCCATGAATTAGTTCTTGTCTAATAACGGGGTTTTGGCTCTGCTGACGAGCCACAGCGTATCGGCCGACCCAGATCTCCGTCTGTCAGTGTTAAAGTGGACATCAACAGAAATGGGAGGGAAGGGGGGACTTTGAATGCGAAGATCTCTCAAATCAAAGCCGTTTAAGAGATAGGAATTGTGGCAATGGGATCCCTGTTAACCCGCTACAAAGCCATAAAAGTGTATGGGACATTACTGTCCATTTAACAGCTAACGCAGGAGGCAACCAGGCAACGCCCAGATCTGGCAACCATAATGGAGCATGGTGGAAAATTCCCTAGGGCCACACAAGCAAATGCCACTCAGGAAGCCATCAACCAAACCCCCAAAACACCTTTTACGTTTTATTTTCTTTTTTTTTTTTTTTTTTTTTATTATGTATTGTATTTTGGTTTTGTTTGTTATGGCTAGTCAGCCATAGACAACCAGACACAGACACATACCACACACGGAAAACCACCCAACCAAACCACACATGCCTACCCCTAAACCTGGGGAAAGTAGACATATACCCCAGTGGCTAATTAAATTTTTTTTTTTTTTTGTTTTGTTTTTTTTTTTTTGTTTGTATGTCAGGCTATCCCATAGAACCCTAAGACATACTAACCTAAACATTGACACACCATCCACACACCAAACAGACGCGTACAGAACAGACAAACAGCAACCATCGCCGGAATGCAGCAGCAGGAGAAAACCGCCAGCGCGCTAGCCCCAAACCCGCAGCCAGGCCTCAGGAAACAGAGATGAAAGCGACAACGAAAGGAAGAGTTAGCAAGAAGTGAGGGAAAGACAGCAAAGGCACAGAGAAACAACCAAGCACACTGACCAAGCAAACAGAGATAGAAAAGAAAAGAAACAAGGGGGGGGGCAGGAGGGAGAGGGACGAAAAACACAAATAAAGAAATAAACAGAAGGCAAGCCAAAAAAGAGAACACAAAGGAGCCCCATGCAGAAACCGCACGACAAGAAAGAAAACAGAAGGCACAAAAGAGAGGAGGGGTGGGGTAAAGCAGAGGCGGGTCTGAAAGGAGGAACAGACAGAAAAGAAGCGCAACAGGGAAAGAAAGTAAGTAAACCAACCAAGAAAAAGGGAAGAAAGCAAGGGCAGGGAGAGCGACCAGCATAAAAGAAAAGGTCCCCCCACAGAGACATGAGGCCTGGCGCACTCACCGGACATGAGGGCAGGTAGGGACAACTGGAGAGACAGCCCCAGTCCTCCCCAGAGGCAGCAGCGTCACAGATGAGTCCCAAGGAAGGCCGAAGGCCCGGCCCACTCCGTCACCACCAGGCCGAATCCCACAAGGTCCACCGCAGGGACCAAGCCCATGGGAGTGCCGCCGCTAGCCGTGCCGATCCAACTTCAGAAGGGACCCCCGACAGGCAAAACCACCCCCGAGCAGAGATCAGTGGAAGGGGACGACCAGAGAAACCTCGGGGGGGGGGGGCCCCAGGAGAGCCGCGCACGGTCACAAAACAGCCTGAAGTCAGGTAGGGAATCGCAGAGGCCAGGGACAGGGCCCAACGCGTCGGGAACAGCCAGCCGTAGCAAGGTGCACCTAGGTAAGCAAAGTCTCTTCCACAGCGCCCCTGCGAATCCGGAACACACTCAAAACCGCCATCCACCAATCAGCAGGATCCACCAGTCGCCAGCTGCAGTACCTGGAGCAGATGGATGCTTCTCTCTGTCCTTTCTTCCCCCAAACAGCAGTTCCCTTCCTGTACCCAGCCTACTTAAGCCCTTTCCTTAAACTCCACCCTATTACACACACTTCCTGACTGGATCAACCCTCCCTATGACATGCTTCCCCTCCTGTACCCTGCGGTCCCATCCGGGGAATTTCTTTCATTTAGCAAGTGTGACCATAGCCTTAGTGTTACAATCTATCCCACTCATACAGTGTTAAAGAGCAATATATGTTCCAAGCCACGGTGGACTGGTTATATCCAAAATTTCTAGAATGTAGCTAACTGGTTTGCAGAAATAAAATATGCAATGCAATAAGAATGCCTGCAATTAATTGTGTGCACTTCTGCATCCAAAGCCATTCTTGCTACCTGTATATAGACAACAGTGAGAATTTACCATTATCTCTGGGTACTGTAGCTTTGTCTCCCTCTGAACTGATAGGTGCAACAGAATTTAAGAGGGCTTTCTATGCAACTTTAAAACCCCACCTTTGAACAGTACAACTTGATAAACTGAGATCTAAACAATACTAAAATGTATATTAATAATTATCATTACATTGCTCTTGGCTAAATATTGAATAGTATGCCAACAAAAGGAGCCAGATGTGCAAAATGTCTGATTATAAGGCAATTGCATTCTCAGGCAACAGTCTTGTGTAGCATATTTCACAGTTTTGTTTTACATTTGGCAAAAAATACATGACGGGTATAAAAAAGAAGAAAAAAGGAGCTCCAATAGTGTGTTATCCAACACTACATGTATCTTATATCAAAACAAATCATATCAACTCACATTTATCATATGTTGACAATCGGGTATACTCCTGTTACTAACTATTATAACTTGCAGGGTACTTTACCTGTCCCTGCTTGGGTCCAACAATGTCTCTCCAACTTGGGTCCAACAATGTCTCTACAGCTTATTCTCCAGACGGTTATTTCTCTATCCCCAACACAGAGATTATCCACCACAATATTAAATGTATAGATGGAGGAGAACACCAAAAAATAAAAATTTAAGTAGCCGGGGTTTTTTTATCTCAAAAAGGTAAAAAATTATTTTTATTATTGTAAACAGGCTTGTATTAGATTGCTTTAGGACGCGTTTCACAGCTCTCTGCTGCTTTCTCAACCTTAGCAGCCTGGTAATAAATCTAAGACTTTTTGGCGAAAACTGGTGGTGGTGTTCACATAGAGGCACATGTTTTGAATAGGCCCTGTGATGAGTGTATAAATCTCCCAATGCATCTCTACTGGTGTTAGACACCCACAGCTGCACTGGTAAACACACTCCGTCGTCATTTAGACTTTAATACTTGCAAACCCCTTACGCCATAGAATGTGCAGGAAACAGAGTAAAGTTCTGCCTTTTCCTCTGTACCACTCTTAACCCTTTAAGTGCCAGAGAGGTATCCAACGCATTGCAGCACAATGCATTGGATACTTCTCTGGCACTCAAAATGTTAATACACTGGGGGAGATTCACTAAGCGATGATAAAGTGGAGTTGACTTCTCCAGTTCCCATGTTATTCTATAGAGCCTATGCACTAAGATCTCCAAAGCTGAAGAACACTTAGTGCATAGAATAATATAGGAATTGGAGAAGTGATAAACTGGAGAAGTCCTCTACACTTTATCACCTCTTTATCAGCGCTTAGTGAACCTCCCCCATTGTGTTAACCCCTTAATGACCCTAGACGGTCATGGCACGTTATGGGTTGTTTTGCGTTAATGACCCATGACGTGCCAGGACAGTCATGGAATTACGGGCTCCCCGCGCGGGTGAACGCCATTCGGGGAGCCCAGAACCGGATAAAAAAAAAAAGGTTCTTAAGTGCTGGCTACGTGTGTGTATGCGGCCGGTCCTTAAGGGGTTAAACAAGGCCTAGAGTAAAGAACACCCCAAAACACCTACAGACTTCCTCATATCCCTCTGCTTGCTGCAATTTGCATTACAAGGAGAACTTTATGTGCAGGCAGCGGAGTATATTGGCATTAGACTGGTTTGGGCCTTGAAAATCCATTGTAGCTCCTGATTAGCACATCATTCAGTATTTTGCAGCTATTTCTAGCAGCCAAGGAGTTAAGCCAGTTGATGGAACATTCCACCAATTAAAACCTAACAGAGACCTAACTGTGCATTAAGACATTATGGAAAAATACAAGTGTTTACAAAGCAAACAGCTGATATTTCATGTCCAGCTTGAATTCTGTGATTTTAATCTATGGACAAACCATTAGTGATCTGAAAGGAAGAGTTCATTGAGCATAAAAATTCAAAGGTTTATTTTAATGTATGTTTTGAAAGCTAAGTTGCTAATTTGTCAAATCTGGCCAGTAAGAAATGACTGAACATGCACAGTTCATTCTCATTTTAACTTTAGTTCGTTATCTGAGAATAAGATAATGCTCACTGTGCTTTTTACACAGGTTTTAGGGAATCTGAAGCCCTATTACTGTTTGCAACTACAATTTCCATTATCCACAGGTAGCGAATAGCTGGCAAACTGAAGCCTTCTTATTATTGTTTGTGTCTATATTTCCCATTATCCTCACATAGCCAATGAACAGCTGGAGGGCTTCATGTTGCCCAAACCTGTTTTACACAGTGCATTTGCTTTAACTAAAATGGGCAGCTCAGTTTATATTTTAAATACACTTTTTTTTCTATAAATGTAAGGATGGGAGATCTTTTGCACCTACAAAGCTTTCCATTTAACTCAAGTTATTTACATTTGTTTTTTGAAGGAACAGTAATCCCTTATTTTGAAAATAAAGGATTGAATAAATAAATAAAACCGGGTACTCCCACTTTTGTCATACGCTGTGTTCTCACATTATTATATGGAGACTGTGCATTGTGTGATGATTTTATTAGCCACGTGGAACAGTTATTGGTCAGTGGGGAGCTTGTATTAACCCTTTGAGTGCCAGAGGGGTACACAACGCATTGTTTTTGCAATGCGTTGCATACCTTATTGGCACTCATAGGGTTAATGAACATCTCTCTCAATAGTCTGCAACTGCAAGAGCATCACATATACCACAAAACAAATGTTACCCAATCAATCCGAGAAGAACCAGTTTGCGTTGTACAGATGTTTATTTTTAATGTATATGTAATGAACTGAGAAGGGTGCCCAGTGCACACACTAAAGAATGATTGGGTGCAAGATGTAATAAAAAAAATCTTCATATCTTTCAAAAAGATGTGTGTTTATATATAATATATATTGTGTGTGTGATATATATTTTTTAATTCCAATGGCAAAAAACATTTGTTAAAGAAAAAGTAGAGTTCTTTCTCAAACACACACTAGAAGGGAAAAATACAGGTTAATTTTTCCAACTTATTTCACATCCCATGTTATTTGCTGATGTCTCCCCAAGGTTGTAAGGGAATCCAGACTTGAATCCCTTGCTTTCAGGTGCCTAGAGAGGACAACTGCACTTATAGATGAGACCCAAACATACATCTTGTGTTAGCTGCTGGTTTGTTTTTTGTTTGTTTTTCAAAGGACTGTTTGGCTTGGCTGAACTGTCATTTCTGAGCAGAATCAGGATGTTGTGCTTCAGGATTTTTCTTTCTATATGGAAGCTGTGAGCTAAAATAAATTTTTACCCTGGCTGGGGAACGTAATACACATCTTTTATTTTTTTTTCTTTCTCCCTTATATATTCAATCAGTAAAAGCACAGTTTTTACTTTGTTCCAACCCACGGCTCATGGTATCTCCACCAGCTCTGATCATATTTACAAATCTTAGCAGGGCCGGATTTACATCTCAGGAGCCTGTAGGCACAGATATCTGAAGCTCTCCGCTCTACTTGGCCATCTCCACAATGCTCTAAATCTCCATATCACCTTCACGTTGCACCCCATCAGCTCCACGTTGCACCCCGTCAGCTCCATATTGCACCCCATCAGCTCCACATTGCCCTCATAGCCCCATCATTTCAACATTGCCCCATCAGCTCCACATTGCCCTCACATTGCCCCCATCAGCTCAACATTGACCCCATCAGCTCCACATTGCCCTCATATTGCCCCATCATCTCAACATTGCCCCATTCAATTCCATATTGCCCTCATAATGCCCCCCCATCAGGTCCACATTGACCCCATCAGCTCCACATTGCCCTCATCTCAACATTGCCCCATTCAACTCCATATTGCCCTCACATTGCCCCCCCATCAGCTCCACATCGCTTGCCCCCCATCATCCCCATATTGACCTCACATTGCCCCCATTATCTCCAAATTAAGCCTCATTCTCTCCCCCATATCCATTTCCTACCTCCCTGGTGGTCCAGCGGCAGGAGAGATCTGTGCTTCTGCACAGACCTGTAGCTGCTGGAGCTCCCACGCGGTCTTCTCTTTAGTAATGCAGAGTGCTGGGAGATTGTCATCTCCCAGCGCGCTGCATTATTAAAGAGCCGGGAGAGCTCAGCAGCTAAAGGCACAGCTTACAATGCAGCGGCGGGAGCGCGGCATGGCAAGCCACGCCACGTAAAAAAAAAAAAAAAAATCAATTGCAGTGGCAGGCGCCCCTCTGTAGGGTGTGCCTGTAGGCAGATGCCTACTCTGCCTTACGGAAAGTTCGGCCCTGAACCTTAGTAGGTTCTTGAAGGCAATGCTTTACCACAAACACATGGGGCTTTCATCGCATTCCCTACTACTTTGAGAATTTATGATGTGATGATCTTGCAGTGATTTTGGGAGGACTTGGACCCCCCCCCAATCATGAGATAGGCAGCAGTAGGGAAGAATTGCGTAACTTCACACTACTGCCACCTCTGGCCAGGGTTGGCAGTGACACACGAATACTCTAGCCTATATATATTAGAGAGAAAACATTCCTATTAAAGGTTTAATGACACTTCAATTGAACTGAAAATGATAAATTTGTTTCCTTTCTATAGTTCATACACTACCTTTACTTTACCAGTGAAGTTTAGTCACGGCCTGCTATTTCAGCTTCCTCCATAACCTATGCAACATTCTTCTGGGAGCAAAATGAAGAAACCCATAATGTATTTACTGTATCAGATTTTTCCATGTAAAGCCAGTGGAGCACAGTAGGTTATTTGATCCCATAAAGAAGGAATGTTTCAGGTCCCTTTTTCTTGATGCCAAAATACAGATTTGAGCCTTCGGTGCAATTAGGTGCTAAGCTCCTCACTAATCCCTTGGAAGGAAGAAGCGGTTTTGTCAAGATTAGACTTGCTTATTAGCGTGCAGTATAACTTATTATGTGTCTAATCATGTTTTATTATGAAAATCTCTGTAAATGAATTGCCATCTCCTCATCTGTAGAATGCAGTATACATTCAGAACCAAAAGTAACATTGGAGACACTGTACGGCCAACCAACTGCACCACAGAGGAGACCTTTAGCATTCTAGAGTGGAAGTGGAAAAAGTGAGGCCCTCCAGTTGTCACCAGGCTAGAACTCCCATCAATGGGAGTTTATCATTTTTCCTTGTGGTGCAGTTAGTGTGTCCCAAAATTGCTTCACTTTTTTCTGCATATGGCTCTCTGTGTTTAATTCTTATCATTTTTACTTGAAAGGAGATATCCTCCAGACAACTGATCAAGGAGGGAAACTGGGCACACCAAGCTAAAATGAAGGTATATGAAAGATCTTTTAAAGGGATAGTAATGTTTCATAATAAAAGCAGCTCTAATTAATCATCATAGTATTTGGACTTTGGAGAGTCTTATTTCAATACTGTCAGAGTTATAGTTCAAGAGTAATTCAATGACAAAGTGTCCCCCTCCCGCCCCTTTTACTGATGTAACACTGTTCAGCAAGAGCAGAAGGGAGGTGCCCAGGTAGACTGCAGAGAGGGACAATCTTCAATTAAGATAAGGGAAAAACCTGAAAAGCTTGTCAAGGGGGGGCAGGGATTTCATTGTTCTCATAGGAATAAGATTGTCCCCTTCTGTTATCTGTCTGGTCTATGGACTGCATTCCACATCTGAGAAGAGATGGCTTACACTAGGTAAAAGGGGCGGGAGGGGAAACTTTGCTTGTGAATATCTCATAAACCATAAAGGTTTGAGAGATAAGACTTGTATAGTTCTTCATGTTTTTTTAATGCCTACAAAATAAAATAAAGTTAAAACGAAGTATTACTATCCCTTTAAGATACCAAATCTAAACTGGCTATAGCACCACTTTCATAAAGGATATACTGCAAGTTGGCATCTCAATTGGTACAGACCCATGCACTAGAAGGAAGCATCCCCGTCCCTCACAACATCATGACACGTTGCACAGACACAGGAATACACGCTCATTTCTAGCTGCTTAGACGTCTGTCATGTGAGAGCAACATAAACCGAAACACCAATCGAAAACTTTATACCTGATAAATAATTAAAATTACAATAACCGGTTACTAAACAATAGTAAGTTGATGGCCAACAATATTATCTTATCATTCTAATAGTTATTAGTTTATGCTTTTATCAGGTTGTTGTCATATTGGAGAGCTTATTTTGTTTAACATATCAACCTATTTAACATTGGTGCCCAGCATGTGGAGTGTGGGCCAAATGCGGCACACTTGACCTGAGGGTGCAGCCCTTCTGAGATTTTATACAAAAAAAAATAGAACTGATTAGCTAGCACACATATATAAACTAGTAAGCCCCTAGGGGCAAACCACATGCCCTTTGTGTAAGTAACAATCTGTAGTTCTCCAGAATCTTTCAGTCTGTTAAATATCAGGATTTGTTTAGCACTAGGCCTCTAATTGTGCATTTTTGTACAAATGAGATTATTTTTTTACTGCATAAGAGATTATTATTTTATCATAATGTTATCATTTAAATATTAATGAGGAGCCCTCACAAGTAAATTTCTGACCATATGGCCCATGATTACCATATAACAAGTAGGCCACAACATGTTTTCTACAAAAAAAACCCACACAGTGCGGGGGCATTTTAGTGGGTTGACTTTTATATGGGCTAAAGTTTTTCAACATGATAATACTCACATATATCATCGGCCAATGAGGATTCCCATATTCACCAAAAGAAGAGTGACAGGGGTAAACCAACTTGCCCCTAGACAAATGCACATGAAAATCGAAATGGTTCATCAACGCATTTCAAGGTGCTCACAACATTTCTATCAGGAAATCTGACAATAAGAGAGACTTCAAATTATCCAATAATGTTAGAGAATGTGTCTTGATCAACCAATGATACGATTTCATAGCTAAAACTGCCAGGTTACATAAATAGTGAAAGTATTTGGTATTACAACTTGTACTTGCGTTGCAATATATTAGATACCCCTCTGGCTCTCATTGTTTAAAATTAGGCTGACCGTATTTCCCTGAGACAAAAACTGGAAGGGGTGGGACAGACAGACAGTGGGACTCTGTCACTCTGAGTCCTATCGTAGTAAGCTGCAAGCAGCGAGAATGAGGTTGCTCTGTCTCTTACTAGCAGTGTTCTCTCTCTCTGGCCAAAAAGCCTGCCCCTGAAGTAAATCGGAACTTCCTCTCTTCGTTACTCACACTAGTGGTTGTACTGTGCATATTGTATGCATTGATTACCATAGATAGGGTTGCCACCCAGCCGGTAAAAAATTGTTTTCTGTCCAATGTTAAGTCTATGGAGGGAATGCCATGGCCGGTATTTTTTTAAGAAAAGGTGGCAACTCTAACCATAGAGTCTTATGACTCATCATCATATCACTGGCTAAGAGACTCTATGGTAATTTACCATAGACTTCAGAGTCTTAGACAGTTATGAGTCACTCGAGTCATAAGACTCTATGGTAGTAAATATGTACAGTAAAACCACTAGTGTGACGAAAGGAAGTTCCGATTTACTTTCTCTTATGAGAAATAAACAAGCCGCATTCAGTTTTTTTACAAAAATGTAAAAACGATATATAATGTTATATTAACCCTTTGAGTGCCAGCAGGGTACGGAATGCATTGCTTTGCAATGCATTCCTTACCCCTCTGGCACTAAAAGGGTTAAAAACAGGACATAATTTGACATTTATATTAAAAAAGACGGGACAGTCTGGAAATATGAAAGTAACGGTACATATGGTCAGCCTATTTAAAAAAAAAAAATAAATATATATATATATATATATATATATATATATATATATATATATATATATATATATATAAAAAAGTTTTCACTCTACACAGAGATGCGGGGATCAAGCTCACAGGGCATAAAACCCAACATACTACAATATCCAATGATTATAACGTATACATGGGCACCAGAGAATGTATGGTTGGAAAACTATAATTTATTAGTTATTAACAGTGCCCTGTACAAATTTATGCAGAAAAGAAAAGAGGAACAATTCTGCGTAAACCAACCACATCACAGGTGAGAAATAAGCATTCCCAAATGTTCCTTTGATTTAAATGAGGCATTTGCCTTTGAATGATAGAGCGGTCTCTAACAGATCTCAAAGCAGCACAAAGGAGAACTCTCTTGCAGTCAAGGGAGTAAAGGTCACATTTAGATCATTGGTAGATTTTGTCCGTTCCCTGCACAATAATGAATTCTATTTTTTTCTTGCAAGCCCAGGCTTGTGCAAATGAATCTCCTGCTTGGCAGAGCACCGATGACAAATGGTCTTTCATATAATATATACAGTTTCTCAGGGTTGTTCGGGGAGATGGCTTTGGTTGGCTCCGTTTTGCTTCTGGTATAAAAGTTCATTTGATCAAAGGTATAATTGGTGGGAAGCCATGAATGTCTCAGAAGCATTTAAGCAGCTTTTTTGGCACACAGTGATATATTGTTTTAACCCTGAGAGAACCAGAGAGGTGTATTAAAGCGGAACTACCACCTTTAACAAATATGTCCCCAAATGATTCCTCATCTGGCGATTAGCTGCTCAGTAGCTCTAGTCACCAGAATTATTACCTGCTTAATGCGAATTATCCACTGCTCCGGGACTGACAGGCAGGACGGAGAGCGGACATCTTTCCATAGTGACGTCTGTGTGCCTGCACTGTCAGTCTCTTTTGGAGCAGAACGACTCCTAGCAACGCCTCCTACAGCCGGGTGGGACTGACAGCGCAGGCGCGCAGACGTTACTGTGGAAATATGTCTGCACTCCGTCCTGCCTGACAGTCCCAGAGCAGTGGATAATTCGCATTAACACGGTAATAATTCTGGTGACTAGAGCTACTGAGCAGCTAGCCTCCAGATGAGGAATTATTTGGGGACATCTTTGTTAAAGGTGGTAGTTCCGCTTTAACTCATGGCTTTGCAAAGCATTGGACACCCCTCTGGTGCTCAGGAGCAGTAATCCTTTATATATAAATATGTTGTGGAGTTTTTTGTGCTTAGTAAAATAAGAAACCGTTGTGTTTCAGTTGCAATGACCTAACTCTTTGAGTGCCAGAGGGGTGTGTACCCCTCTGGCACACAAACGATTAAATGAATCCACTACTATCAGTCAGCATACCTTTGTTTTAACCCTTTGAATGTCAGAGAGGTATCTAGTGCATTGCGTTGCAACGAGCTCTATATCTTTCTGACACTCAAAGGGTTAATCAGTGACACAAACCCTACAATATTTATATTATTCAGAAAGAAATTTTAATGCTTCTTTAAAACTAAGACTGGACATGGTACAATTTAGGGCAACAATAAGGAAATCAGATGGTATAAAACAGTCCACTGGCCTTGCCATCTGAGCCACCACTGAGGACAGGAAGATTAAGTACAGTGCAGTCACAAGTAGGGCTTATCCCATATCAGACTTCAGATTTTGTTTCTGAGATCTAGAGCTGGACCGAATGATCTAGTCAGATCAATTTGCTTAAGGAGACTAGATTAGAAGATAAGAGGCTTAAGTTTACCCGACTGTATCAGATGTCTTCAGGGGTTTGTGTTGTTAATTCATAATGCATTATGTTTGATTTGATAAAGCTGATATTAAGAGGGCAAAGTAAGAAATAGTACACTCCTAATTAAATGGAAACACATTTAAAGGAATAAGTGTCTCTTAATTTGTTTGATAGGTTTTAAACAGCAGTCTGATTTATCTGTTTATCTATATTTGCATGGTTTTTGCAGCTATCTGTATTTTGTGATCTCCATTTTAGGTTGTGTTTAGTTTAAATCTCCATACAATAGACAGTAGTTTTCATTGTAACTTAGATTAGCCATAGGGAAAGGGCGATAACCATGGCCCTTTAGTATCATGCAAACATTCTGAAGATGGTAAAATGTAATGAACTGCGCAGTATACAGATATATCCAACTGCTGCATAAAGGTTACCAACTAGGTGGTATGCAAAAAAACAAGGCTATTTCACCTCCTCATCCTTCAGGAAAGCACTTTCCGTTGACCTCGCCCTCGTGAGAGAAAAGGAGTGTGTATTTGTGTGTGATGGTGTGCACTGGAATGTTGGGAAGAGGCATGGGAATGGCAAAAACTGGATCGGGAAGGTTTTGCACTGGGCTTAAAACAGCTCAGATTAGTCTTCATAGTATTTGAGCCATGGAGAGTGTTATTTCAACACTGTCAGAATTGTAGTTCAAGAATAATTGATAAAGTATTCCCCCAGCCACTTTTACTGATGTTAAAACACTGCTCACCTCAGAGCAGCAAGACTGTCCACATGGATCGCAGAGAAGGACAATCTTCAGTGAGCATAAGAAAAACACCTGTCAAACGGGTGCAGGGTTTTCCTTATGTTCCTAGTAAGAAGATTGTCCCTTGCTGTGAGCTGTCTGGTTCCAGGAACAGATTCCACATCTCAGGGGAGGTGGCTTACACTAGGTAAAAGGGGCAGGAGGGGGATAATTTATTCAGTTACTCTTGAACTAGAACTCTAACAGTTTTGAAATAACTCTCCATGGCCCAAATACTATGAAAATTAATTGGAACTTTTTTTGTGTGAAACATTACAATCCCTTTAAGTTTCATCTGGGAATTTCTGCAGAGAGGAGAAACATGGCTCCGTTTCTGAGAAACTCCCTGGAGGAGGAAGTTTAAAGGGTTAGTAATGTAAAAAAAGATTTTTTTGCATTTAGAAGAGCTTATAAAGTTGAGCTAAATGCAAAGGCATTTAAAGTTCGATGTCTTTGTTAGCAGGAGATCCGTGTCGCCTCTGCATCGACTGACACGGATCGCCTGCTGACAGAGACATTGAACTTTAAATGCCTGTATCTCTCAAACCATAGCGGTTTGAAAGATACGTTTTTTTTGGAGGGGGTTGCATTTAGCTCAACTTTTTAAGCTCTTCTAAATGCAAAAAAAATTATTATTTTTTTTTTTTTTACATTACTAACCCTTTAAAGATATGTACATTCCTTGTAGCTGCCAAGGGAAGTTCTGCTTTAACAGCCAACACTTGTATTTAAAAGGGGAGGGGTTAGACAGACTTAACTTTATTAGCAGTGTACAGGGCTTTTTATAGACTCCATTTGTTGTCTGTGTACATAGGTAAATTAAGGCTTGGAAGATACTATCCAGAGAAAAGTCTATGGAAAGGAACTGCTCTCACAGCAGGAGCCTAGTAGCTTACCAGCTAGTCCTTTGTGGTAGCTTCACAGGGATTATTCCTACCCAAATCCATAGTGGAAGCTGATATTTGTGCCCAACATACTATATACACATTCGCAATACAATAAAATATACCACTGTGGAACACATGCGACACATAACAGGGGACTCCGTAAGAGGAACACAACAGCGGGGAGCAGAGTTCTGCACTTAAAGGGGAACATTCACCTCTTAAAAAGTTTTTAGCATAGGTTTAGTTATTAAAGTAGTTTTAGGAAATGTGTTGTTTTTTTTCACTTACTTATAAAGATATTTAATCTTCAAGCTGGTCAGCATAATGCAGCATGCTGAACCTTCGGTACAGCTCTCTTGACTTCCTAATTCCCTTACCACCTCCCTCCCAGCTGCTCCAGGGAGCATGTTGCAACCTCAGTGTATTGCTAACATGAGCTTAATGTAAAGATAGAAGCCATTCACACCACACCGAAGGTGAACTTGCTCCCTGGGCAGGTGGGAGGAGAAGAAGAGCTGTGCTGAAGATTCAGCTTGCCATTTATGTGGAAGTGCACAGCACAGAAGATTAAATATCTGTAAAAGTATGTAAGTGAAAAAAACCCCACACATTTCCTAAAACTACTTCAATAACTAAACCTATGCTAAATACCAGGCGGTTCCCTCAGCTCTGCGTTCCACCTCCAAGCCTAAACAACAATGGAAGCCCAACGTCTCCTCCAAGACTAAGGCTTCCAAGCCTTCTTCAGCATGACTCGCCGAACCCAGGTCCCCACTCGGCTGTGGGTGGCTGCCTGCATCACTTTCACAGCGTCTGGGAGGATTCAGTGGCAGACCCATGGGTTTTGCAGGTGGTGGCGGAAGGGTACAGGATCCCTTCCGCTTCTCTTCCTCCCTTTCATTTTTTTTTTTCCCTCTCATATGCCCCAGGGTGTAGAGAAACGCCATCTGTTCAATGGCACTATGCAGGTGCTTCCGGACAGGGATGTTCTGGAACCTGTTCCAGCTCAGGGCAGAGGTATGGGTTTTTACTCAAACCTCTTTGTGGGCTCCAAGAAGGATGGCGGCTGTCATCCCATTTTGGATTTGAAGGATCTCAAATCCTTTGTGATCAAGACTCATCATCAGGAGTCCCTAAGGACGGTGTTTGCTGCTATGTCCCCGGGGGAATTCCTTACCTCTCTGGATCTTCAGGATGCATATCTACACATCGTCATTCATCCATTGAGCCGGCAGTATCTCAGATTTGCCTGCGACCGAGGGCCTTTTCAGTTCTCAGCTCTTCCCTTTGGTCTGACTACAGCTCCTCAAGTCTTCAATCGTGTCCTGGGAGCCTTAGTATCCATCCTCCATCGGGATGGCTCTGTCCAGTTATTCTGAGTGCTCCATACTGGCCTTGACAGGCTTGGTTTCTGGACCTTCTGGATCTGTCAGTGGCGGAGCCATTCCGGCTCCCTTGCCATCCAGATCTTCTTCTACAGGGTTACCTGTGGAAGGAAGATGTTCATCGTCTAGCTTTGATGGCTTGGAAATTGAATCCTCAATACTGAAGAAAGGTTTTTCTTCTGGTGTGGTGGCTACTATGCCCAGTGCCCACAAACCTGTTTCTTCTAAGGCCTACCATTGTATCTGGTCGACCTTTCTCTCCTGGTTTGCTGATAGGGACCTTTCTCAGGATTTTGATCTGCCTACAGTCCTGGCTTTCTTGCAGGATGGTGTGGATAAGGGCCTCAGTTTGACTTCCCTTAAGGTTCAGACTTCTGCTCTCTCTGTTTTCTTTCAGAGGTGCATTGCTATTCTTCCTGATATCAAGGTTTTCATCCAGGGCGTTGCTCATACTCGTCCTGTTTTCCAGACTTCCGCTCCTCAGTGGGATCTTCACTTGGTTTTGGGTGTCCTTCAGCACCCTCCCTTTGAGTCCTTAGCTACTGTTCCTCTACGCCTGCTGACATGGGAAATGGCCATTCCTCTGGTGATCATGTCTGTTCACTGTGTCGCGAAGTTGCATGCGCTGTCTTGTAGAAAGGTGGTCTCTGAGTTCCACATTAATCAGGAGATTGTGGTGCCTTCTTTCTGCCCTGACCCTACCTCTGACAAGGAGAGGGATCTCCACTTGTTAGATGTGGTGCGTTGTCTCACATTTTGTGTACATTGCACTGAGTCCATTAGACAATCTGACATGCTGTTTGTCATTCCTAAGGGCCCAGGGCAGGGAGACCTGCATCGAAAGTGAATACTGCGTCTTGGATCAAGTCCACTATTGTTGAGGCTTACGAGCTAAAGAAGAAGCCTGTTCCCTTTCGGGTCACAGCTCATTTTACTAGATTTAATGGGGTTTTTTGGGCTTACAAGAATCAGGCCTCTGCTGATCAGTTGTGCAAGGCTGCCACTTGGTCGTCTGTGCACACCTTTTCGAAGCACTATCGTGTTGATGTGCTGGCATAGGCTGACGCCACCTTTGGGAGGAAGATCCTGGAGGCAGTCTTGCCTGTCTAGGATCTTCTTTGGTTGTTTGTTGCTTTCTTCACTTTTGAGCCCTGTTGGCCCTAGTTCGGTGTACTGTGTGACAGTTTCTGGGGTGTTGTTACCCCTGTTCAGTGTCCGTTGTTTTTGTTGGGCTATCTCTGATCTAATGGTTCATATATGCCGTAGTGACTTTGGGGTCTAGCGTCTGGTCCTTGCCTTACTTCCCGCCTCTGGGAAACTCAATGGTTGGACATCCCAAAGTTACCAGGAACCTATATTGGACGACAGGGAAAAGAGGATTTTAGTCTTACCTGTTAAATCCTTTTCTGTTAGTCCATACAGGTTACTGGTCTCCCACCCTGTCAAGGGACCATGCTTGGCTCTCTTGTGGCAGACTGTGGGGATCCTTCTGGGTCATGCTCGCAGGAATTGTCTTTCCCTTCTACTATCTAGTCAATAGTTAGTTTCTCAAATCTTACTGGAGCTGATTGGCTAGCTGCAGCTAAGGAGAGAAGGTAGGCTTCACCCCCTGCATTCACTTCTAGAATTGTTCCTGCCTGCCTACTTAAAGGGCCGGATCGCCTACCCAAAGTTACCAGTAACCTGTATGGACTAAGAGAAAAGGATTTAACAGGTAAGACTAAAATCCTCTTTTAACAGCACTCTGGTTCTCCCCGCGTCCCCAACACAATCTACACAACACATAAACGTACACACACGTTTTCTAAAGAATAGAGACCAGCTTCTGTTACATGAGGAGTGTATTTAAATGAAATTGACAAATCAGTCCTGTCAGGCCCATTTTAACCCTTTGAGTCCCAGAGAGGTATGCAGCGCATTGCAAAACAATGCAATGAATTGCGTACCCCCTGGCTTTAAATGGGTTAAGAACCTCTATGGCAGGGGTGTGGGAAACTTGAGGCATTTGCTGGATTAACCTACTATCATCCTTTGCATGCTGGTGGTTGATGGGTATTGCAGACCAGCAACAGTTGGTGGGCCTCAAGTTGCATGCCCATGCTCTTTCTTCTTTGGAAAAACTATGAAGGGACGCCTTAAGTTTAGTAAAGTCCTTATTTGGGCCTGTTAACCCCTTTGATGCTAGTGACATCACCAAGGTCCTTCTTCATTGTGTTTGGGGATGTCTCTAGCACAAGAGTTAATATATGTGGTAAAAGAAGCCTTGGTGTACTGTGCATACAAAGCAACCTCTCTCCTCCTCTTCTGTCTGATAACGTGGTAAACTGATTCACTGTTGAAGAACTGGAACACTAGAAACCCAAGATGAGGTCCAAAGTGAATGCTAGGCCCCCATTTACGGGGCTATAAGCCCAAGATGAGGTCCACAGTGAATGCTAGGCCCCCATTTACAGGGCTATAAGCCCAAGATGAGGTCCACAGTGAATGCTAGGCCCCCATTTACAGGGCTAGAAACACAAGATGAGGCACACAGTGAATGCCAGGCCCCAATGTACAGGGCTAGAGAATTATCTAACTTTCACCAGTCAGAAACAAATGTTGGGTGGGGGGGGGGGTAAAAGTTACTAGCACTCACCCAATCTTCGCCCATTAAGGACCAGATTGATGCGCAGTTCATCGGTCTTTAAAGAATTAAACATAGAGCATAGCCTAATTATGTCCCAGTCTAGTGATTTATTTATTTTTTTCTTTTTTTAATGTCCCGCCTTGTCCAAGGTCCGATTGATGTTAAGAGGCCGATCCGGCTCTGCGTCCTGCTGACGACGCATTCATGTACTGTAGAGACTGGCCAAAAGCACAGAATGCTCCCAGCACAGAACTCCCAGCATTCTGTGCATTTGGGCAGTCTCTACTGCGCATGACGGCTTCTGACAAACATCTTAGAGAATTATTATATAGGATGCCCCTGGTTCTAACTTTTCCACATCTCATTTGAGTTTGCAGCTGTCTAGCACTTTCTGAGTGCTGGTGGTGTGTCTAATGCATTTCAAAGAATTGTGGTGGACCCTCCTTTTACAGTCAAAAGTTAGTGTTCTCTTTATCACCTTATTCACCTTTTTCCAGGATATATAATAATATGTGTGTGTATATGTATATGTGTGTGTGTGTATGGATATATAGATATAATGTGTATGTTTTTTGTATTTTTTTTGGAGGGGTAGCTGTTTTCAAATGCTATATGTGTTATATTCTTAACTTTTAGAGTTGTTTAAAGGAATCTAAACAGGTGCATCCTGGGGCAATCCAACTGTCCATAGTAGAGGACAAATAAAAAATCCCCACATTCCCATTGATTCAAATTAAAGTTTTAACCCCTTGAATGTTAGTGTGTGTGTGTGTGGGGGGGGGGTGTCATCCAGTGCATTACAAGGCTTTGGATGCATTTATCATTCAGGGGCATAAAATATTCAGGGGCATAAAATCACCATTGAAATCAATTGGATTTTTTACTTGTCCCCTATTGTACAGTATTACCTGGGAACTTTTTGAGGGCCACCAAAATCTCTGGGAAGAAGTGTCCAAATGATGCATCATAAAGTAGGTGGGACATTATTGTGGTGGGTGGGATTTGGAGAACAGTATTTGCCAATAAATGGGCAGAGTGACTGGAACTGGCAGTGAATTGGGCGGAGTTGCAAGGGAACTTACTGAATCCTGAGAATCTGCCAATGTCCTCAGAGACCAATGAAATGAAGTATAAAAAACAGAGTCCCTGGGAAAGATCTGTAGAATTCCTATGATACAGTGGGTTTGATCCACTTCAGCATCTTGTGCATAATGTAGAAAGCAACATGTCCAAGCAATGCATTGCGAAGCAATGCGTTGGATATCTCTCTAGTATTCAAGATGCTGAAAAGACCCATTTAATTCAGTAGTTGTTTTCTTCTATTTATTTTTTTTCACCAATAGTAAAGTGGGTATGACTCCAGAATTGCACCTAATTTACATAATTCTTGACCACCCACATCTGCTTGAATGATAAAACCTTTAAGTGCCAAATTGCGTACTCCTCTGGCACTCAAAGAGTTAAGATACACTCTTACCTTATGCAGGATTTTTTTTTTTTAGGTATTTTATGGTTTGAGCTGTCTGTATGTTTGTTTGCTGTAATGTTACACATTAGTAAAATATGCCCCATTGGCTCTCAATGTATTATCTTGATAAAGAAAACACGATGTTCCCTCATTTTGGTAATCTGTTTCTTTTCTAACATCTGAGGGAAGGAATCGTTCTCACAAAAGTTAGAAAAGAATTTTATCTTTATGGAATAGCAGCAGAAAAGATAAATCCGGAACACACATGGAATTGAAGGCTCTATTACTGTGTTCGCTATCTTACCACAATATCACTGATGTTAAATCATGGAACAAGTTGTCTGTTGTTATGGGCAACATTCTAATTTTAAAATCTCTGAAAATATCAACAATTTAAAAAAAAAAAAAAAAAAAAGTCTTGTCATGAGAAAAATAATGTTAGTAGAGCATCGAGGCTGACTTTACTAAGGACAACTGGAGCAATTCTGGGGCAAGCCAAAGGAACCATAAGGAATAAATATTCCCCATATTCCAGTCAATTTAACTGGAAATTTTAACCACTTGAAAGCTAAATATTTGTAGTTGCTCCATATGATTTTGGTTTGCTCTGGAAAAACCCCAATTCCTCTTTGGACATCAGCTTTCCACTGTAGGATTTTCTTAAAGGGGATCTATCACCCCTATACAAGTTTTCTCTTAAATGTTAAGTTATATAGTGATTATGATGAATACTGTATTACTTTCTTGTTTTAAAATGCTATTTGGCCAAAATGTAATTATTAAATACTGCCCTGAACCCTTTTTCCGGACAGACTGCGGATCACGCTGCCTCTGCTCCCCCCCCCACTATCCAGCCTCCTCCGATGATGGAGGCTTTCTGTGTATAAGCTGGAGCGGTCTGTGGCCAATGAGAGCGCTTCAGCTTACAGGCAGAAAGCCTCCATCATTGGAGGAGGCTGGATAGTGGGAGGGAACAGAGGCAGAGTGGCAGACTGCGGTAAAGAGTAGGTAACCACAGTCTGTCCGGAAGTAGGGTGCAGGGCAGTATTTAATAATTACATTTTGTCCAAATAGCATTTTAAAACAAGAAAGTAATACAGTATTCATCATAATTACTATATAACCTAACATTTAAGAGAAACGTGTATAGGGGTGATAGATCCTCTTTAACTTGTGCCTTGTTTATGTTGTGGGCTAGGGTAGTCAATTAGTGGACCTTCCAGCTATTGGAATGATGGGAGTTGTAGTTTCCAGCTGCAGGAGGTCTTATTGCCCCTCTAGTAGACCACTTTTCATCCTGTGAGGCTGGATTCAAGCACTTAACCCTTTGAGTGTCAGGCGGTTGTGCAATGCATTGGTTTGCAATGTGTTGCACACACACCCCTCTGGCACTCAAAGGGTTAAATCCCCCAGAAAACTGCCTCCGATCTCTGTAAGCTCACACACAAAATAGATTAAAGTAGAACATGTATTTATAATTATCCCTCACTTGCCTTAGTGAGGCCAGAAAATTCTAATGGCCCCTATGAATTTTGTCCTTGTGCCTTTGTTCGAGAAATAACAACATCTTCAGTCAGCACTGGATGTCCTATCCATAGAGGCAGACAAGACCATTGCTCACAGGACTCAAACTGCTCCCACTGCACATGGTAATAACGCTTAAAAGACCAGAGGGATTTGCAACACATTAGATCACAATGCTTTTCACACCCTCTTGGTCCTAAAATATTAACCCTTTGAGTGCCAGAGGTGTATGCAATGCATTGCCCTGCAATGAGTTGGTTACCCCTCTGGCACTCAAAGGTTTAAGATTCGTGCACTCTGCCTGCCCTCATATCTGCCTCTGAGAATAGGACATTCAGGGCTGATTGAACCAAGACACAAGGACAGAATTCATATTAGTAGTATATTTTATTTCTTTATTTAGTTAGTTATTCAGGGGGGAGTTGTTAGGAAACTATTTTTGTTTCAAGTGTTTCCATTCTTCCTTTACGCTGGGCACAGCACTTTACAAAATGACCAACTTATAAAGTATGCACAGATTTGTTTTTATGCACCTACATGTTGGCACGTCAGCCCCTGACACAATTACTAGTATGTAATTTGATACAAATTATGGAGATTTCAGTCCAGCCAAATATATTGGATCACATCAGTAGACCCTTCCAAATGGATTGGGAGAAAACTTTATGGAGACTAGAAGGAAAGCAATGACAAGGGCAACATGGGAAGTAAGCGAGAAAGAGGGAGTGGAATCAGTGGAGGGAGAGAAAGCAGGTCAGGAGAGAGGGCAGGACTGCAGGAAAATGGGGGAGAGAGAGAAGTGGTTAAAGGGGGAGAGAGATGTAGTGTTATAAAGAGTGGGACAAAGAGTGAAGGGAGAGTTGTCCAGCAGTCCTACCTGCCCAGTGCCTGATAACACCCCCTCCCCAAGAGCCTTTCCTACCTTGGTCAGACAAGTAACCAGGAAAAGAACCTGTTTCACATTTAAATGTAAGTGAACATACTGGTTTCACTGGGCAGCATGTGTTAACCAATAAGAATGCACCAAAAGTTAAGATGGCAAAGTGAACACCTGTTTGTTACAATTATATGTTTCATGCAAATTCCAAATGTACACATTAATGCTCATACCTATCTTCATCATGTGTATTTGTGTGATACTTTTTAGCACTGATCAGACACATCTGTGGATGCCATTTCACTTTGTGGAAGAGGATAGTCCAATGCTTGTTCTCCCAGTTTGTACATCAGGTTAATAGATGGCACTGTGAGTGTTCCACAGTATGTTAGTAATCCTTCCAAGAATATCTCCCAGTGATATTCCCTCTTGTTCTTTCTATGTTTACATATTAAGAAGTTGAATTTGCTCAGGTTAAACCCTAAAGCAGTCCAGTGATATCACTGAGACACTATAATCCTCTACATGGTACAGACCTGAGTACTTTACTATGTATGTGAGTTATTTTCCCTTACGTCATTCTGTTAATCTATCCTAATGCTCTGCAGGATATTGGCTCTTTTATAACAAGAATCCTAGCAAAATATATTAATGAAACACAAATTCTAAAATAAGAGGTGATATTATTAACCCTTTTAGAACCAGATGGTGAAACGATGCATTGCAAACCCCTGTGGTCCTCAAGGGGTTAACCCTTTGAGTGCCAGAGGGGCACACAACGCATTGCTTTGCAATGCGTTTTGTACCCCTGTGGCACTCAGAGGGTTAAACAATGTTATAACATGTTTATGCTATTGAAATACATATATAATATGTATACACACACAGTTTTTAAGAGCCTTGAAGCCCAACATAAAGGGGTTGACTCCCATTTAGATAAAGGGGTATTATTTTAGTTCCTTAGGATAGAGTTCCTTTGCTCCAGAATTGCACCTGTTTTATATTTATTTTTATAAATAAGGCCCCATGTTTTCATGATATCTATGGTTCATTCATTTACACTGATCCACCAATGTGTAAGAGAGAAGAGACAATGTATGGGTGGTTCTGTGGATATCACTGGGCCAAGGATGGGGTGTCACAGTGCATCACTGAAACAACATTCAGAGATATTATAGGAGTATAAGACAGGAGTAACAGGGATAAGTTCACCAATTCTGCATTAAGAAAAGCAATTTTTCATATCTAGAAGGCACTGCCTCTTTTAGTGATACAGTAGTCTGAAAGCCACAGATGCAGTAAGGAACTGATCCAACCACCTGCAGGGTAACAGCATTTGACCAGGTATTCGTACTTAAAGGAGCAGTAAACTTGTTTTACGAAAAATATGTATTGAAGGGTATTTCCTGTCTAGTAAAACAAGGATACTTCCACTGTTGAGATGTATTGCCAGTATTATTACAGTTTAAACTCCTATTTTCGTGTACATTAACAGTGCCCTCTAGTGGTGAGATATCAGTCACACTGTTACATTCTATGTGAAAAGTAAGTCACTGACAAACCGTTCTGCATACAACTGGATAGAAAATGATGAGTTATGCTGTCAGTTTGAAATTTCAGTTCACTCCCTGACAATCTGAACTGTTATACCATTTGAATAAAGTAACTGCTAGCATTGAGAGTACCCTTCTTTTGCTCAAAAGAAAATGTGCTGTAGCATACAGGTTTATTGCTCCTTTAACATTATATCATATGCTACAACTTGATCTTACTTAGTATGTATTAATCTTTTGAATGTCAGAGGTGTATCCAACAGATTGAGAAGTAATGCCTTGGGTACTATTCTGGCACTGCCCAGAATGGACCCAAGCTTTATAAGCACTTCGAGGCAAGGAGCAATATTTATGATTACATATATTACACTGAACTTGGTGGTTGAGATACAGAAACTTGTATAGGAAAAGGCACATAACCACATGTGTGTCAGTGCAGAGGCTGTCAGGATTTCCTGTGTGTGTTTTATATTAAATTTCCCTTATGAAGTCCTCCTTTATACGTGTTTGTCTTTGCGTGTCTGTGTAAAAATAAAAAAAACATGTAGCCATTTATTTGTTAAACTCGCGGCACCATAGGAAACCGATCAGAATCCAGAATCAGAAACAGATTTAAAATGGGATATATAACCCCTTGAATTCTAGAGAGGTCTCCAACACATTACTTTATAGCATTCAAGGGGTTAAAAGTCCCATTTTGGGATATTGTATTTGATCCCTGTGGCTCTTTTAAAGGGTGTGTGCATTCAAAGGAGTGCCGAATCTCACTGACACCACCATGCAGCATTCAATTGTGTATTATATATACAGGGCTTAAAATTTAAAGTCCTTTGCTACTAGCCAGACCTGAAAAGTTACTCGCCACTGCAAGCCATAACATACCTACCAGGGCTGAATTTCTACTCACCAGGGCTAAATTTTCACTCGCCATTGGCTAGTGGCGAGTGGAAATTTTGAGCCCTGTATATATGATACACAATTGAATGCTGCATGGTGGTGTCAGTGAGATTCGGCACTCCTTTGAATCTTGGTGGAAGCTGCATGTTGATGGCGGTGAATCTCTCTGCAGCGATTTGGACAGGAATGGCCATGGGGCCTTCACCCCCTGGCCACTCCTGTCAATATCACTGCCCTGCAGCAATTCACTGGTGTGTTGGCGTACCTATAATAACACACACTTGTCTTATGTCAGATATATGACAGAGGAAAGTTCTTTCCTCCAGAGGGAAAGGCACTTCAAAAAAGGCAGCCCCCACCCCGTCTCATGCGATGTGCCTCAGCAAAAGATGGTTCTGTTTTCATCACTTTTAGACTTCTTTTTATGTTCATGCTTAGATGTGGGACTGTATAAGCCCCCCGTTAGGCAGGCTCCAATTAACTGGCTTCCTTGGAGTTGGATTCCCCTGTTCACAAGGGTATTTCCTAGACCATTTTTCTGTAGAGGTTTACTTTATTACTAGTCGGTACTACATTATTGAGCTTCTCCTTGGGAGTCCAAAGACAGAAGAGTGGTAGGTTAAGCATTTAAATACTATGGTCCTTACCATTATGTCCCTGCTATTACTTGACACCCACTGAAAAGTGGTATTTAGCACTCATGCCTTCATTTTTCTCCTGCATACTATGTTTCTAAAGGCGGTTGCCTCCGTAGTATGGGTTTTTTAATGGAAATGTAATCATATCTCTGTTTATAAGCTTTCTCTTTATTTTTTTATTAGATAGCCTTATTCTATTCTCATTTTCTTTCATTTCGCTAGGTGTATTTATGTATTTTCTCTTTATTTGTTACCACTCTCCTTTTGAGACAGGTGGGAGACTTCAGTGATGGATCAGTGAGTTTTGAAGATATTTTGGAAGTATACCGTATAGACTTCAAATCCCTTCCCATTTCCTTTTGCACAGAGATCCTTGGAATCTGGCTTGGGGGGCATCTTTTTATTGGTGGGGTAGCATTAGAACTTGTCCAAGGGCAGAACACTCATTTTAACAGGGCAGTATCGGATTGCTAGAGGAGTGGGCCGCTCCTACCCTTGTTGCACACATCTCAGTTTAGGCGGACTGTTAATGTCATGATAGAAAATGTGTGACAAGAGGGAGGACAGCACACTGTTCTATCCAGATACTATGCTGCCCTGGTCACTTGAGCGGCCTTCTCCTGAGACAGGTTCCATAGCTGTTCTGTATGCTTGAGTGGCCTATTCCTCTAACACATTACTATTCTGTCTTCGCTGTGAGCCACCATAACTCCCTCTGCTTGCCAGTGGTGCCACTCATGATTTATAGAAAAATGGCTAGTACAATATAAAGGCAGACATTAGTTCTTTGTAAAGCATAATATGTTAGGGTGACAGGCCAGCTTTAAGAAATTTGTACCAAAACTGGGGATGTCTTCAACTAAGTGGAATCAGAAACATTTTATTTCATAGTTTAGCTTTTAATTACATTAATGAGAGATTATTGATTTTCTGATTAACTCTCCAAACACACACATTAAATCACTGCATTAGTAAATGTGACCAATCAAACACAATCTATAACACCAGGAAATTTAGCAACAGCATTGCAAGGTGTCTTAGTAGTCACTCTTTAATTGCAGAAAAAAACACTAATATATGTCAAGTTGATTAATCATTGAACCAATTGCAGTGACTGCTGAAGCATAATTCAGCCAGCAGAGTGTTTTCTGTTAAAATGTAACGTTCAGTAGCTTTCACTTCCCAGAATTGTGGCTCATCATACGGAGTGCTCTTTCTAGAGATACGGAAGCTGATCTATTAAAGGGATAGTAATGTTTCACAAAAACAGCAGCTCCAATTAATCTTCATAGTATTTGGGCCATGGAGAGTGTTATTTCAATGCTGTCAGAGTTTTAGTTAAAGATTAATTGAATGATAAAGTATTCACATCCTGCCCCTTTTACCTAGTATAAGCCTCCTCCCCTCAGATATGTAATATGGTCCTGAGACCAGACAGCTCACAGCAAGGGATAATCTTCTTACTGTGAGCATAAGTTAAAACCTACCCCCTTGACAGGTTTTTCAGGCTATTCCTTATGCTCACTGAAGATTGACCATCTCTGTGATTCATCCGGACAGTCTTGCTGCTCTGTGATGAGCAGGGTTACATCAGTAAAAGGGATGGGAGGGTGATACTTTATCATTCAATTACTCTTGAACTACAACTCTGACCGTATTGAAATCACACTCTCCATGGCCCAAATACTATGAAGATTACTTGGAGCTGCTTTTATTGTGAAACATTACTATCTCTTTAAGAATAACTGGGGTAATTCTGCTGCAGGCCTGCTACACCATAGAGGACAAACAAAAGTTTCAGTTTAATCACAACTAACACTTCCTAATAATACAACCCCACTTGCCTTATTATTGACAGAAAATCCTAATGGCCCTTGCAGTCATGTAACTTCAGTGATTGGAGGACCCAGGTACAAAGATTTTTTTGGGTCCTTAAAGGGATAGTAATACTTCGTTTTAACTTTATTTTATTTTGTAGGCATTAAAAAAACATGAAGAATGATATAAGTCTTATCTCTCAAACCTTTATGGTTTAAGAGATATTCACAAGCAAAGTGTCCCTCTCCCGCCCCTTTTACTGATGTAACACTTTTCAGCCAGGGCAGAAGGGAGCTGCCCAGGTAGACTGCAGAGAGGGACAATCTTCAATTAAGATAAGGGAAAAACCTGAAAAGCTTGTCAAGGGGGGCAGGGATTTCATTGTTTTCATAGGAATAAGAGTGTCCCCTGCTGTTATCTGTCCAGTCTATGGACTGTATTCCACATCTGAGAAGAGATTGTTTACAGTAGGTAAAAGGGGCGGGAGGGGGAAACTTTGCTTGTGAATATCTCATAAACCATAAAAGTTGGAGAGATAAGACTTATATCATTCTTCATGTTTTTTTTAATGCCTACAAAATAAAATAAAGTTAAAACAAAGTATTACTATCCCTTTTACACAGAGATATTCTCCCAGGGGTGGATCTGATTCTACACCTACTGGGACCTGCTGCACTATCTGCACCCTCTGTAGTTATGTCTTTGGGCCCCTGTGAATCTTGCCCTTGCGTCGTTTCTCAAGAGATAACTTTTCTCCGTTCTGAATCTCATGTCCATGGGGGCAGACATGGTAGTTGCTGGCATTTTTTTTTTTTTTAAGACTGAAGCAGACAGAATGCATGAGCCTGCTTAATGTTTTTAAGGAACAGAGGAGTACACAGTGCATTATGAACAAACGCATTTCACATTCCTCTGAACAGAGATTGAGGTCCCTTGGTCCATGGAGATGACATCAGGGACTAATTGAACCGAGGAGTAAAGGAAAAATTAAAATCAGCAATTAGGATTTTCTGGTAAGTTGTGGCTATTATTAGAAGGTGCTGGTTCTCCTTTAACCTCTTAATGGCTGTTGACGTGCCAGGATCGTCACCAATTTTTTTCCTGAAGGACCAGTGATGGTCCTGGTATGTCATGTACTCTGTGCTTAGAGCACTCCTGCGGGCAGGGCTGGTGCAAGGATTTTTGTATATACAGGCGAAGGTGCATTTTGATGCCCCCCTCCCCCGACCCGGACACAATCCCCTGCCCCCTGACCTCGCCACAATCCCCTGCCCACGCCCACATATTCGCCTCCACACACTCCCCACCTCCACATTGCCCCTTCCACAATGCTCCCTTAATCTCCACAATGCTCCCTTAATCTCCACAGAGCCCCCTTCATCTCCACATTGCTCCCTTCATCTCCACAATGCCCCTTCCACATTGCCCCATCCATATTGCTCCCTTCATCTCCACATTTCCCCTTCATCTACACAATGCACCTTCATCTCCACATTGCCCCTTCCACAATGACCCCTTATCTCCACATTGCCCCTTCCACAATGCCTCCTTATCTCCACAGTGCCCCTTCCACAATGCCCCCTTATCTCCACATTGCCCCTTCATCTCCACAATTCCCCTTCCACAATGCCTCCTTATCTCCACAGTGCCCCTTCCACAATGCCCCCTTATCTCCACATTGCCCCTTCATCTCCACAATTCCCCTTCCACAATGCTTCCTTCATCTCCACAATGCCCCTTCCACAATGCTCCCTTCATCTCCACAGTGCCCCTTCCACAATGCTCCCTTCATCTCCACATTGCCCCTTCATCTCCACAATGCCCCTTCCACAATGCTCCCTTCATCTCCACATTGCCCCTTCCACAATGCTCCCTTCATCTCCACATTGCCCCTTCCACAATGCTCCCTTCATCTCCACAATGCCCCTTCCACAATGCCCCCTTCATCTCCATAATGCCCCTTCATCTCCACATTGACCCTTCATCTCCAAAATGCCCCTTCCACAATGGCCCCTTTTCTCCACAATGCTCCCTTCATCTCCACAATGCCCCCTTCATCTCCACATTGACCCTTCCATAATGCCCCTTCATCTCCACATTGCCCCTTCATCTCCACAATGCCCCTTCCACAATGCTCCCTTCATCTCCACAATGCCCCCTTATCTCCACAATGCCCCCTTCATCTCCACATTGACCCTTCCATAATGCCCCTTCATCTCCACAGTGCCCCTTCATCTCCACAATGCCCCTTCATCCCCTACCTTGAGTCCCTGGTAGTCTAGCAGCGTGCCATAACTTAGAGCTCTGTGCCTCCTTTGGCACAGAGCTGAAGCTACCGCGCACTGCTCTCAGTAATACAGAGCGCTGGGAGATGTCATCTCCCAGTGCTCTGTATTACTACAGAGCCTGCATCTCTCTGCAGTGTGTCACACAGACGCCGAGAGGGAGCGCTTGGTGTATATGTATATATATATATATATATATATATATATATATATATATATATATATATATATATTTAAAAAAAAAAAAAAAAAACGTTTCCCTCTTTTCGGCGCCCCTCAATTGCGGCACCTTAAGGCAGCTGCCTGTTCTGCCTTAATGGTAGCACCGGCCCTGCCTGCGGGAACACTGTAAGCACAAACTGGGTCTGAAATTGACTTCTCCAAGTGCAGAGCTCTTTCTCTCAGACCCCTCCCCAGACCGCTGATCATTAAGGCTTAATCTTAGGATTCAATAAGAATTGTTTTCTTTAAAACATAAGGCTCAGTAGCTTTCAGTTAGAATTGGAGTAATTCTGCTGCAGGTCATATGCGCCATAGGAGACAAATAAAAATGTCCAATGATTTTCTCTTGAATGCTAGAGAAGTACTCAACACGTTATTTCGAAATGCGCTGGGGATCTCTGTAACACTCAAAGGGGTTAATGCTCAATTTACTTCAGTGGGAGACTGTAAAACATGTGCATGGATTTGTTTGCATACAAAGGTCTATGATTTAACTGAAAGAGTAAAGCTCCTGAAATTTAAATGGGCATGCCACACAGCAAGAAGACTTGATTGGTAGATGGACCAAGCAAATTTTGGAATTGATTCCACTCTATACTCATTGCCCAAGAAAAAGACCAAAGACAACATGGGGTGATGAAATTACCAAATTTGTTGGTACACAGTGGCAACAAAAGGTACAGGACCAAAGTTGTTGGAAACTTGCTGAGTGGGTCGACGACGGCTGAAGATGATGGTAAGATATATATAATATGTGTGTGTGTGTATGTATGTATATATGTATATATATATATATATATATGTATATGTATATATATATATATATATATATATATATATATATATATATATATATATATATATATAATATAAACTAGAGAGAGATGTATTGAAACAGCAATCACAGTACTTATTAGAAAGAGAATGTTATTAATTTACATCAACATTTCTGTCAGTCACGGCTGGCCTTCCTCAAGCTACGACTGGCCAAAACATTGATGTAGAGTAAACATTAACTCTTGTTCTAATAAGTCCTGTGAGTGTTGTGTTCTTTCTTTGTTTATTGTTTCCCTATCAGCAAGAGTGCTTCCTTATATATAGGATATATAATCTGACGGGACAGAAGCACTAACTCTTTGTTTGTCCCAGATAAAGTGCATACATAGGAAGAAAGGAGAGCATCACCAGTGGGTCTTTTTCGAGATAAACGTTATTGACAATTCGTCAAGAATGTATGTTGACGATTCGGTCCAACAGACCTTTCTCGGTTCCTGTGGTGACTAACAGAGAGCGCTGCAATGTGCTGACGTCCTGGCAGACACTGACACCCAAGCTTGCAACGTGGTTGTCTGTTGGAATAGACTATTAGGTGTAGATTATCAGGAACCCTCGATCACCACAAATGTAGCTCATTTATATTCTTGGATACAATTAGCCACCCTGTTTTTACTGATCACTCTATCGGGAATATGATATATGATGCATATTGTTATGTGCTTTATTAGCTCCTCCACTCTTCACTGTCCCAATTTACATTTCTCTATAGCCATGTTCAGCTTCTGATTGGTTAACCTGCAGTCTGCTTTTTGTTTTCTTTGTAATTTACTATGCTTATGTATACTAGTTGTATTTTATTTATGCCTGGTTATTGCACCTTGGGGATTTCCTTTTAGTTGATGACATCCAGCCTACCAAAGTGACATCATACACACATGAGGATGCCAACTTTTGCACCATGTAGCTTATTTAGGATACCAGTTATGTACTGGGTGTTTGTCTTGAGGAAGGCCAGCTGTGCCTGGCTGAAACATTGATATAAAATAAACTTTGAATTGAATGCAAATATCTTTTCTCCCTTACTGGTTACACTTTTTTTGCTTTTAATGTTCAAAGCTGGTCTGCATATCTGAATATCTTGACCATATTAAATGGCTGAGCAAGTCTTCCTCACTGCAGCCGTCTTCCATTTTTTAAACCTTTATGGGCCAGAGGGTATGCAACTAATTTCAAAGCAATGTTTTGCATGCCCCTTTTGCATTCAGAGGGTTACATTGATTACTATAAAAGGGCATCCTCCTATATAATAATTCGCTAAGTGTGTGTTTGTCAGAAGCCAGCATGTACAGTAGAGACAGCTGCATGCGCTGCAGTCATGTGCAGTACAGACTAACCGCGTCAACTACGGTCTGAATTCAGAGATCCCCATTCCATATCGGCCGCGGAGCAGGCAGTCTCAACTGTGCATGACTGCACTGCGGCCATTGCTGGGTGGCACTGTGGCCCATGTACACGGGCTCTTCAACTAGTTGCTAATATTTAGATAGTTTGACCTTTATTTTTGCAGTCTGCAGGAAGGAACTTATGTTTGGAATTTCGTATCCGAGCTACTATAAGGGAGATTAATCAACATACTCCACATCTGCATCCGTTGCTCCCCTGTCTGTTTAGAAGAAGCTGTGTACATTGTCTCTGCCTTTTGCAACCGTTCCAAACTTTAAGTGGCCATTAATGACTGCTCCTGTGTAAACACACTGGGTGTCAATGTCTATAATAAGTGCTTAGTGCAATTTTTTGTCAATTTGCCCATTCAGCCAACTATTTTTACGCTATTTATTTACATGAGAGGCTGGAACTTGTCGCTACACATTTGTAATGCATGAGAACACCACTGGCAGGGGAGAGAGGCATAACCTGATGTGAAACCAACCTTTTCCTCTGTTCTGGGTTCAGTTCCAGAAGTCATTAACATTATAGTGGCAATTTACTGAAGCTGTGTAGATGCCAAATTTACTGCAAGTCATTTTTAACTCCTTGGATGCCAGTAACCTCTCCAAAACATTGTTTTCCAGTACGTTGGATGCATTTAGCATTTATGAGGTTAATGCTATATACTGCATATAAATCAAGAAACCGTTTCAAAAACTTATCTGTCATTCTCCATGGCTGTATAATTCTTCTGGTTGGACACTTGTGGTTAGGAATCAGTCGAATTCCGAGTTGCCCAAACAAGCTACTTAATCTCTATGGGAAGGGACAATTTGAGCCACAACCTTGCTGAAGTGTAAGGGTCAGTCTTCTGACATATACTTCCCAAGTGGTCTTGTTCAGTATGGATCAGATTCAGTCATGTTTCTGTGGTAATTGAGCCACTGATTAATTAGGGACACTTTCAGCGAGTACTGTAGTATAATTTTCAGAATATTCCGTATATGGCCAAACATTTTGGGAGGATTTATGCCAAATCATAAAACATGGATTTGGTATGGGTTGCATGTATATTGTTTTATAAAAAAAAAAAATACCCCAGAAAGCTAGGATATGTATAATAATTACTTTGAAATAGAACATACACAAATGATCCAATATGCCCCAGAAGTCCTCTTCTTCCTTTAGTTAGTGTGTGTGGAACCACCACCTGAAACAAGTGTTGTCACCATGTGCACCATTGTTTACTTCTTTTACAGGTTTTACTATCTCATCTAGAGAAACTGTACCTCCTTCAGTAATATAAACATTGGTTGTCTGTACATTCTTTACTGCTATGTTGGTATCATTTTTCTTTCCCAACAACATTCCCATTGCTTCTGTCTCACAATATACATATCATTTGAGATTAACATAATAAGTTTCCCTTAATTTGTTTTACCGAATTAAGTAGAATTATTTCACACAACAGTCTGGTATATCTCTATATTCATTATGCAGTTGATCTTCCTTGTAGTCCATTGGTTGTCAAACCAAGGTCCCCTGAAGAACATGAAAGTCTGCAGAATAAATGTCAGTAATGACAGACAGATGAACAAGGCTGGGGTGACCATTGGTGTATGTGTGATTCTGTGATTAACAGTGGCTGTGTAAAAGACTCAAACAATTTCCTGAAATTTTAGCAGAATAATTTAGTACATTTACCTGTATAAACTGGCATTCTGATACATTAGATATTGAGACTAAGTTAACAGCTTGGATGCTTAAGAGGTCTCCAGTGCAAACCTCTCTAAAATACATGGGTTTAAATGATTTGATTACTGGAGTTCCACAGTGAATCCTTTTGTAAAACCTAAGGGACCATCACTGCCAAAAGTTTGAGAACTGCTGTTATATCAGACTGCTAGTTAGTTTATTTTATAATATTACCGTTCAGGCCTACCTTAGCCTGTTTATTGTGAAGTAAATACAATCAGCTGTAAATGCAATGCAAAAAAAATGAATAAATAGATGTACTGCTCTGTAAGAGAATCCGGACAAGGTAAATCATTCTGATACATACATAAATTTAAGGTAACTTATTACTAAGAGAGAATTCTATTCTAAACATGTATACACAAATCATATCAAAGCTAAATAGTGCAACATCTGGATTGTTAGATTTTAATCTTTTAGTTAATGTATGGGATAATGTACACCCAATTACACACAAAGTTACTGACTAGTTTAATGAGCACACAGAGGCCACAAGCTGAATTCTTCTATAAGGTCCCTGAACTCCAGGTGACTTAAAATATCCTTAACTGTGTAAAGTTGAGGGCATTGTATTCTTTATAATTCATTGTTTTCTTAGTTGTTTGTCATATGTAGTCAGGTGTCTGCATCCTGTCATGCTTAATTGGGATTTCCCCAGGACCTGTACTTTTTGACTAAAGGCAAGGTGTGTGTGTGGGGGGGGGGGGGGTTAAGGGCCTGGAGAAGTCCCTATTCCCATTGTTCCTCCTGCTTTTAGGCAGGCAGGGCCCCCTGGACACTCCCCTCTTCCTCACTCACTGACAGTCGATTTCTGCTCTGACAAGTCTGTCTATTCCTAGAGGTTGTATAATGAAGTGAGCAGCTGCCATCTTAGATGAAAGTCTTAGACAGAGAGGGCCCAAAATCTCACTGATTTGTTCTGTTGAGCAGTTGCCTAAACGGGCAAGAGCAGCACCAAAATCTTTATTTTTGTGTTAGCTGTTTTTTTCTAAATCCAATTGTCATAAATCCAACTGTCAAATTAAAGTTTTTCTTAAGAAAACAACATCAGTACAGTGCAAAAAAGAAATGTTGCTTGAGCAAAGAGTGTGTTTTAAGTAATAATGATGCAAAGTGTAGCTTTAATTGTGATTTGTTGTTTTGGCACTTTGAATTCTAGAGATGTCACCAGTGTAGCGCTTTAAAATGCATTGCAAATCCTTTCAGCATTCAAGAGTTTAAGAGAGATGAAATTACCATGTCTTTTTATGGACAAACAATAAAGGAATAACAGTTTTTTAAGGAGCAGTAATGTTTCATTCTGAAAATATATGTATTTATTTTATGCATGTAAACATGTACTCCAACTGCGTGTAGATTCTCCACTAAATAGTTATTATAGCTTTAATATGTGTTTTATTAAGCTGTTAGTAACAATACCAATTGGTGCTTAGAGGCAAAATGTATTTTCTGCTTCTCTTTATGGTAATGCTCATACCTGGGAACTCTCCGGATTTGCCCCGGAGACTCCGGTTCTGACAGAGCTTTACCGGGTCTCCGAGGCAGAGGCTGATTCCTCCGGATGTGGAGAGTTTCTATTTAAACTCTGCCACATCTGCTTTTTCTCCCGCTGTTCCTCGGTCACCTGCCTCCTGTGTGACACCTTTAACCCTCTGAGTGCCAGAGTGGTAAGGAATGCATTGCTTTGCAATGCATTCCGTACCACTCTGGCACTCAAAGGGTTAAGTCCCCCCTCACTCGCGGCAAGCCCCGCCCCTTTTTGACGCGATTAGCGTCATTTTTGTCACCCCCTGGTGAACAGAGGACTACCCTCCGGGTAGCCCTCAACTGGAAGTTCCCAGGTATGGTAATACTTGAGTCTTGGGCCAAAGCGCCTTAAAAACAATTGCAACAACTGCAGCTTAATTTAAAACAGTTGAGCATTAATACAATTTTAAATGATCATCTTCCAGTAGTGGATAATAAGCCTTTACTTCTTCTTTAAATTAATATAAAATAACAATGTGCAAAAAGACAGTTACAATTATTCTCTGAAATCAGGGGGTGGTGGAGAGATTGTATACTATGGGTGAGTACCCTACTGTGGTATAAAATACACCCAGCTGAAACACCGAGTATACCATATACTCAATGGAGTACCCATGTTTAAAACAATATATAGGAAGAACCACAAGAGCCATCAAGGAGAGATTTCATGAGCATCACAACAACATCATCAAAAGAGAATCGCAACATACCAAGACATTTTTGCAATGTCATGGAGAGGATGTGAAGGATCTAAAATTCACTATTATCGACTGCAAGTTAGAGGAGGAAATTTCTACAATATGCTGTTAATTAAAAAGGCTGAAGTTAGCTTGATACGTAGCATGGGACTTTATTCTGGTTTGTTGATTGGGAATAGAAAGATTCCAGACATGTTTTGTGGCACTCAAAGGGTCAACTCCAGACATTCTGATAACAGCAGTCTTGTTTTCCAACCCTTTGGGTTCCAGACTGGGTATCCAACACATTACTTTGCAGTGCATTGGATACCCCTCTGGTACTCAAAGGGTTAAACTTAAAAATTAAAAACACAAGCAGAGCAATTTTGAGATGAAACTAATAATTATTTTAATTGGTGACTTTAACTCCTTGGATGCTAGAGAGGTTGGGGTTTGGCAGAGAGTGTTCAGAGCAGCCGTAGAGGTTTTTAACATCGGCTATCCAGCTCGCGGCTACTATTGACAAAACACTGGTGGGTAGGCTTAGAGTGGAGAGAGATCACTGCCAGTCATTCTAAATGTCATAAAGATGGCAGTGCTCTCCCTCTTGCTAATTAAGAAGGATAAGGTAGCTTCCATCATGGCATAATTATTTAAAGCGGAACTACCATGGTTAACAAACTTGCCCCCCAGTAATTCCCCATCTGGCGACTAGCTGCTCAGTAGCACTAATCGCCAGAATTATTGCTGCGTTAATGAGAATTGTATGCTGTTCCCGGACTGACAGGCAGGAAACAGCACAGACATCTTCCCATAGTGATGTCTGCACTCCTACACTGTCAATCCCAGCCTGCTCTAGGAGGCGTTGCTTGGAGCTGTTCAGCTCCAATAGGGACTGACAGCGCAGGCGCGCAGACGTCACTATGGAAAGATGTCTGCTCTCCTCCCTGCCTGTCAGTCCCAGAGCAGGGGATAATTCTCATTAACGCAGTAATAATTCTGAGCAGCAGCTACTGAGCAGCTAGTCGCCAGATGGGGAATTATTGGGGGCAAGTTTGTTTGCGGTGGTAGTTCCTCTTTAACCCCTTAACGACCAGCAGTCGCGGGGTGAGTGATCCTTTAAGGACCAGATAGAGAATTTCGGCGTGCCGCCCCACGTGACTGATCACGTGGTGCGGCACGCCGAACTGAGGGACTGAAAGAGATCGCTCCAGTCTTGGCGCGATCAAATTCCGTCCCCTTTATTACTCACCGCGCTCCTGCAGGAGCGCTGTGAGTAATAGTACGTGACGTACCAGGACCGTCACTGGTCCTTAAGTGCCGGACCAGCGTGACGGTCTGGGTACGTCACCAGACTCTAAGGGGTTAATGAAATTATTTAAATTTAAGGGGGGGTTAAGCTTGCAATCAATAAATGAGTGAGTACAACAAACTCGCCCACCCATTGATATCACCAAATGTAATTCCTTGATCATTCTTGCTATTGGCCACTTAATAAATTCACTCCTTTCTCACTGAAATGTAATCAGTTGCTAAAGGAGCAGTGTTATATTGCCCAAATAAGGGAATAGTTGCAATCCTATTCATTGCAATTATGCCATTCAGACTTTTTGCATGTGACAACTTTTCTAAGTAACTGCTTTACAATACAGAGCTGTCTGTAATGGAAGACAACAGACTTGCTGCTGTTCTGTCTGTAGATTAAATGACTGAACTAGGTAACACTAAGCTGGAGCTGGATTTCCCCCAAGCATTAGAAGAAAAAGTCCACAACTCATTTTGCATTGCATAAATGTTTAGAGAAACCTATATAATAGCAGTTGTGACCAATTGATTCTAACATTGCGTGTTCTGTCAAACAGCATGTTAATTTAAGTCAAAGGTTTGTATTATCTTCAGCCAGCTAAACCAGCATTGATACTGTTAAAACCAGCAGTTATAGCAGCCACACACATAACCTCTCTCACATTATTGGTTAAAGAAATTTGAGTCACTATATATTGAGCTCCAATCAGAGCACAACTGCTTAGTGTAACGAGAAGAGGCCACTGTCTTCTCACCAGTTCTGCCAATTGCTGATGTGCTTACCAGCTCATCTTGCCCCTCACATAAAGACAAAGTATTGGTTAAAAGCAAAAAGCTCTCTTATCCCTTTTAAAGGGGCCCTGTCACTGAAAAATACCTGGAGATTTTGATACCGCTTTCAAAAACACTGGTATGTTTTACTGGCCATTATTATTTAGGTATTCATAAATTCTGCAAATTAAAGCATGACGTGGAGGTACATTACCTCTCCCACTCACGGACAATTAATCCTTTCAGTGCAGAGGAGGTGGTCAATGCATTACCATATATTTTAAAGCATTCTGGGTGGACTAGTAACTTTTCATATGTTGTCGAGTAACTTTTTTTTTTTTTCTCTCTGAGTGATGAATATTGTTGATATATCTCCATTGCTTTGAGTTTACATAAAATAAGACACCTTATTATGTGACTATTAGTACACATTGCATCAGACACCTGTATATTATGTGAAATAAATTTGCTGACTATGGAAAAGTATGCGTCTTTGTTGTGCTTTGGGGCAGCTTCTGTTTCTGTTATTTAACACAAGGGTTGAAAGCAAATGAAAGGTTCCTAAATGTAAAGGATGTATGTGTTTATGGAGGGTTACATTTAAAACTCCAACACAAATCATTTTGGAATGGACAGTTTTTCCATGGTATTGATGAGCACTGATCGCCAGTTCATATCTCCCAGCATTCCAAATGGAGAGAGAGGGGACACTTGTGGGGTATGCCAATGATGCTCAAACAACTTTGTTGGTAAGGAGGGAGTGCTAACCTATCATATTTTGTTACAAATGTGCTTTATTGTAAAGAATTAATTACTGCACAAATAAGTATATTTATCAGCAGTAGAAGGAAAATTCATATCCTAAGCCTTCCTCTGGATTGACAGGGGTGAACTGGCATGGGCTGGACTTGATGGACGTATGTCTTTTTACAGCCTCATCTACTATGTTACTATATAAGCAGTACAACCCACCTTTCTGGCATTAACCCTTTGAGTGCCAGTGGATTATGCAACAAATTGCTTTGCAATGTGTTACATGCCCCTCTGGCCCTCAAAGGGTTAACTTAAGTTTTTTTGCTTCTGTTGATTTACAGCTCATCGCATTTACCAAAAAAGCATACCGCCCTGGATTAAAATGTAATTAATATTATTTTGCAGTTTAATGATGAGAAAACTCCCTATTTTCTCTTTGTTGCCCTCAGAATGGAGATGTTCGTATTTCTCTGTGCTAGAGTTGTCATCTCCCATTAAAGCTGCAGTGAAATAATTCTTTGAATGTGATAATCCATCATGAATCTATACAAAAAGTGATTACTTCCTATATTCCTTGCAGTGACACTGTAGCTAGTTCTTGTCTGTTTTTACTGTGTTTTCTCTCTCATTTTCTTTCTTTATGTAGTTCTACCTTAAGTCAAGATTAATCCTTTGGATACTTAGCAACTAAGGGATTAAAGAGCAATTATCACAAATAACCTAGTTTTATTGAATATATTATTTAATAATGCAGAAATCAGTTCTACAGTTGTTTTATGATTTGTGAAGTATCTTTTTAAAGCAAAACTGACACAGTACCAGCTGTCAATCACTATGTTAATAAGCCTTTTTATACAAAGTGGGTTCCGTTTTGGCACTTTTACATAGTGGTAGAGATGGCAATGTTGGTTTTCTGTGCGAATGGTTCAGGTTATAGCCCATTCAATTGGGAATGCCATGTACTTGGGGGACCACCTGAAACACTGCTGCAGTGATTTTCACAAGGAGCCTTCTGCCCAAGTTTCTCTGCTTGTGGCTGATCTTTGCCTCTTCTGCCCTGAAGGCGGGGAGGACATCGCTATATATATATATTCTATCATTCTATCATTCCAGCAAGCTCTGGTTATCATTATAATGAGGTTGCAAACTCGGTATAATGATAACCGGAGCTTGCTGTAACAATAGAAGTTATTCACACCACATCGAAGGAAAGTGTGAACGCGCTCCCTAGGGCAGCTGGGTGGGAGGAGAATTAAGTAGCACTGGGAAGTCCTGAAGAGCTGTGCCATAGATACAGAGTGCCTCATTATGTGGAAATGCACAGCTTGAAGATTAAATATCTGTAAAAGTACTTAATTAAAAAAAAACAAGAAGTTTCCTAATACTACTTTAAAGGGATAGTAAACTCTCAAAAAAAACTGTTCGCGAATTGATAGGAATAATAAAAAAAATATGTAATGCACTTATTCCTGTCTCTCAAACCATTATGATTTGAGAGATGTAAGAAAATAAAGCCCCCGCTCCCTCCCATTTCTCATGCGTCCGCTGTATCGCAGACGTCACGAGATCCTGCTTCCAGGACCAGACGGCGGTTCTTCAGGAACGCTGTCATCGAGATATATAACTAGGATTACTTCATCGGAATGCTCTACAACGTGTGCTTGCAAGCCAGGCAAACGTTGTAGACCATAACAATGAAGCAATTATAGTTAGATATACCGATGTCAGCACTCCTGAAGAACCGCCTAAAGTCAGGCAACCGGATTCTGCCTCTGACCGCTTTATAGCTCATCAGACAGAAAGGGGAGGGAGCGGAGGACTTTATTTTCTTACATCTCTCAAACCATAATGGTTTGAGAGACGGGAATAAGTGTATTACATATTTTTTTATTATTCCTATCAATTCGCGAATAGTTTTTCTTTGGAGTTTACTATCCCTTTAATAACTAAACATATGGCAAAATCTTTTTAAGAGGTGAATGTTCCCCTCAGATGCATCCATGAACTCACATTACCAGTGAGTCATTACTGTGAACTGCCTAATAAGGTGCAAGGCTAACTATGATTGGTTATCCACTCAGCACACCCTCACACCCTAAGAAGTACATCTGTCTGTTGGTTGCTTGTATAATGATACTTGGTTGTTTAATAATTTTTGCTGGGATTCACAAGACCAATATTTATAAGGATTTAAAAATTTAGTTGTTTAGATCCAAAGGTCTTTTTTTTTATTCCTAGTTTAGCAATAATTACTACTTTCAGTGGCAGTATGGTTTATATGAAAACCCATTCTTCGTGCATGAATAATACTGACAAGTCTAAAAACTGTAAAAATCTGTTAGAAACAGAAATGTGATTATTTGCACATTGTCTTCCCACACTCCACCAGATCTACAATTGTTCTGCATTCTGTAATAGAGCAGGGTGAATTCCTGGAAAGAGATCTGGTAGTTAAAGTCCTCCCTTTATGTGCGTTTATACTTGCATTCCATTGTAGGTGCTGTTTTTCACAGTGCAGTAATCAGATGGTTGGCACCAGATGTAGAAACAAGTGTTTGCTCCGTATGAATGAGCTCTGTAGAAATGGACCCTGCACAGACATTGAAACATTGTCATTTTCCTGCTGTTTGCAGGAAGCCAAGGAAGGAAATATGCTGGACACAAATCTTAAGAAAGGAATCAGGACAACAAAGGCAGCCAAATCACCACTAACACGTCTCATACTGCCATTTTTTTATTCTTAAAACAATTATCTATTTACAGATCTGTTATTTTATGGTTATTTGATGTCTTCATTTATAGGGTCAGTTGTTTTTCTGTCTGATCTGCAGTTGAAAATAACTTGTTTATAGTATTAACGTACATCGTTTCAAGAAAAGGCAAAATAGAAACCTTTTATTGGTTTATGCCTTTGACAATTACTGTACATTAGCAAGACTGGAATCAGGGTATTGTACAGATTTCCTTCCACTACAAGTCTGAAAGGCAACATGTTCAAAAGAAAAGTGGAGGTACTCTGGGGCAAACCACTACTAAATATTCGCATTGATTTAAATGGGGATTTTAACCCCTTGAATGTGAGGTCTCCGCATTGTTTGAATACTTGGATGGACACCTGATAGCATTTAAGAATTTAAAAGCCCTGTTTAAATTAATTGGAATGTGTACTTATCCCCTGTGGAACAGTTGGTTTGCTCCATCTTGTTAAGTCGAGCTCCGTTATGGCAAAATCTAGTAAGGGCCATGTACAACATGGTACGGGGTGTATTTAGGCCTTTTATAGGTACAAAGAGGGACTAGCGGTTGCTTTGCACATATGCGTAAAGACCCTTATCTTCCAAAAAAGGCACTTTGCTCCCACTTGCACCATATGGGCATTTGAGAGAATTTCTTTCTTTTGCACAGGGCCCTGTAAGACCTTGGTGCAGAGAATCTCTGGCCACTTCGTTTTATGCTAGCTGTAGGAGTGGTGGGAATGGGGTATATGACAAGATCAGGTGCACCAGTGTGTACTAATTATACACACTTACAGACACACTTGATAATGCACACTGGTGGGCAACACGCTTTCCTCAGAGTCTTCTCCTGTTGCCCTCCGTCTGTTTTCTGCTGTAGTGAGAAGTGGAGATAATTTCCCTTTACTACAGTACACCAAACAGCACGTGTTGTTTCTTTTTACATAAAGCTTTTGGGTTCTAGAGGGTTCTGTAATGCATTCCAAAGAAAGGAGGTACATTGTTCCATATGCAAATCTCCATTTGTATGGAAGGATACCCTGCGGCAGATTGTTTTGCTGCTTTGAACCTCTTTGTTATAGGACTTTCCCTGCTGAGTAAATAAAGGGTATTACTTCCCAAAAGTTCAAACTGACGCCATGACTTAGCATTTTCTATCACATTCTATGAAGAACAGTTTGTCAGTGACTCAGCTCTCCTATAGAATGCAACAGAATAACTACTGAAATATGACAACTAGAGAACATTAGTTATTGCAAAAAAAAAACCAAAACCCTAAGAGTACACTCTAATAACTCTAGAAATATGTACACTCAGTTGGGAATACTGTTATACTCAGTAGGGAAACCCTTACAATACATATTTTTTCCATAAAAAAAAGTTTACTGCTCCTTTAAGAAGCCTACTTTGATGGGGCCACTGCTTAAAATGCCTGACTTGGATGGAGTTGGGATAAAAAAAAGAATCCCTGGATCTTATCTCTGGCTACCTTTGAAATAAGCAGGTTCAGGGTGCTTCCCTCTGTGAATGAGTATTTTCTCTCACAGGAGAAAACCAGTGAGGAAGTACCAATCAGCCCTCTTGTGGATGTACAAAATGTGTTCCTTCACTGGGAATTCAGATGGCTTACTCCAAGAAACAAAGATGGCACTGAGTGGCGGAAACAGACACTTCTGTGACCATTAGGTTCACGAGGAGAAGGGGGCTTTGAGTTGGGGGCCATCAGGAAAGGTGTTAACATTGGCACTCCCTTAATTTTCAGTAGAACAAAGAAGTATAGCCGCTCACTCAAATGTATATAGTGGTCTAACCTTGTTCAGTATATGGTTTATAGAGTGAGACAGACTCAAACCATTAGTTACATGCCGCATGAATATAATGCACAGATATAAGACTGTGTGCAAATCGGATAATCGCTCGTCTCCAAACAATATACAAACACAAATTATTTGTGCCACATTCAAAAAGGTGTGCACAGAATCTGCAGTTCATAAGAAATCTATGGAATTTATTGGAATACAAAAAAAAAATGATTAAAAAAGGCTCAGACATGCATTGAACCCCTGATTAGAGTGTGCAATAGAGAACAATCAGTTAAGGGACAGCAGGGGCTACAAACCTTCACATATGATCAACACACAGAACCTGTGCTTACTTATGATCCCTTAATTTTCCCTTGTACAATCAATGTTGTGGTGGCAGGGACCGGCATCATGTAGCAATTGAGGCCAAGGGCCAAGTCTCCCTCAAGGGGCACAGTTGGATTGCCTGAGTGGAGCATATACAACATCCCCTGAGGGAGAGGTATAGAGGAAGGTCCTGCCAAATAAGGTGAGACCTAACAAAGAAAAAGTGAAGTTCCTTGAGAGAAAGTGTGGAAGAAGAGTGAGAGTATAAGGTCCTATAATGATTTTGCATTGGAACAACTGTGGTAAAAGGCTAGGGGCTAGATTCTATTGCAGGTGCTAATTTTATCACTGCTTTTATCTCCAGGTTTCCCCATAGACTTCAATAGGAAAAGTTTGATAAAACGGGAGGTAACATTTATTTCCTGCAATAGAATCCAGCCCTGGGACTCCCCATTTAAAATAATGTTATATTGCACATAATAGTACTGTTCCTTTGTATCCTCAGAATTTATTGGATGCCTGTCTAGCATCAAAGTGGTTAAAATGTTGTCCAAAAAGTAAATTAAAAAAAAAATGTAAAACATTAGATGCAATTCTGTAAGCTAGAGGTGATATTATGAAGCAAACCACCAGGGATAAATACGTATTGCTAAAATGCCCATTGATTAAAATGGGGCTTTTAAAGAGGCTCTATCACCCTTATACAAGTTAGTATTATTAGTTAGATTATTTAGCGAATATGTTTAAAACTGTATTCATTTGTTTGTTTTAAATGCTATTTGTGTGAACATATATGTTTAAAAGAGTGCCCAGCACCCTACTTTCTGACAGACTGCAGTTACCAGGTCTGTACAAAATCTCTAGCCAATGAGATCACTCCAGCTTACAGACAGAAAGCCTCAGTCATCGAAGGAGGCTGGACAGAGGGAGGGGAGCAGAGGCAGAGTGACAGACTGTGGTTACAGATCTGGTAACCGTAGTCTGTCTGGAAGTAGGGTGCAGGGCACTCTTTAAACATAAGTTTTCGCACAAATAGCATTTAAAAAACCCCCAAATGAATACAGTTTTAAACATATTCGCTAAATAATCTAACTAATAAACCTAACTTGTATAAGGGTGATACATCCCCTTTAACCTCTTGAATGCTAGACTCATTGGTGACCTCTCTAGCATTCAAGAACTCAAAACTCCCATTTAAATCAATTAGTGTTCGTCTCCTGAGATGCAGTGAATTTTGTTCAGAATTGCCTTGCAGTGATTCCATGTAGTGAGACTGATGTAGTGGAGCAATTCTGGTTCCCTATAGTGAGACTGATGTAGTGGAGCAATTCTGGTTCTCCTATAGTGAGACTTATTTAGTGGATCCATTCTGGTTCCCTATAGTGAGACTGATTTAGTGGAGCAATTCTGGTTCCCTATAGTGAGACTGATGTAGTGGAGCCATTCTGGTTCCCTGTAGTGAGACTGATTTAGTGGAGCAATTCTGGTTCCCTATAGTGAGACTGATTTAGTGGAGCCATTCTGGTTCCCTATAGTGAGACTGATTTAGTGGAGCAATTCTGGTTCCCTGTAGTGAGACTGATGTAGTGGAGCAATTCTGGTTCCCTATAGTGAGACTGATGTAGTGGAGCAATTCTGGTTCCCTGTAGTGAGACTGATTTAGTGGAGCAATTCTCGTTCCCTATAGTGAGACTGATGTAGTGGGGCAATTCTGGTTCCCTATAGTGAGACTGATTTAGTGGAGCCATTCTGGTTCCCTATAGTGAGACTGATTTAGTGGAGCAATTCTGGTTCCCTATAGTGAGACTGATGTAGTGGAGCAATTCTGGTTCCCTATAGTGAGACTGATTTAGTGGAGCCATTCTGGTTCCCTATAGTGAGACTGATTTAGTGGAGCAATTCTGGTTCCCTGTAGTGAGACTGATTTAGTGGAGCAATTCTGGTTCCCTGTAGTGAGACTGATGTAGTGGGGCAATTCTGGTTCCCTATAGTGAGACTGATTTAGTGGAGCAATTCTGGTTCCCTATAGTGAAACTGATTTAGTGGAGCAATTCTGGTTCCCTATAGTGAGACTGATGTAGTGGAGCCATTCTGGTTCCTTATAGTGAGACTGATGTAGTGGGGCAATTCTGGTTCCCTATAGTGAGACTGATTTTGTGGAGCAATTCTGGTTCCCTATAGTGAAACTGATTTAGTGGAGCAATTCTGGTTCCCTATAGTGAGGCTGATGTAGTGGAGCAATTCTGGTTCTCCTATAGTGACCTGATTTAGTGGAGCAATTCTGGTTCCCTATAGTGAAACTGATTTAGTGGAGCAATTCTGGTTCCCTATAGTGAGACTGATGTAGTGGGGCAATTCTGGTTCCCTATAGTGAGACTGATTTTGTGGAGCAATTCTGGTTCCCTATAGTGAGACTGATGTAATGGAACAATTCTGGTTCCCTATAGTGAGACTGATGTAATGGAACAATTCTGGTTCCCTATAATGTGGGATATGTAGTGGAGCAATTCTGGTTCCCTATAGCGAGGTTGATGTAGTAGAGCAATTCCGATTCCCTATAGTGAGGCTGATGTAGTGGGGCAATTCAAGTTCCCTATAGTGAGGCTGATGTAGTGGAGCAATTCTGATTCCCTATAATGGGGGATACGTAGTGGAGCAATTCTGATTCCCTATAGTGGGGGATATGCAGTGGAGCAATTTTGGTTCCCTATAGTGGGGGATATGTAGTGGAGCAATTCTGGTTCCCTATAGTGGGGGATATGTAGTGGATCAATTCTGGTTCCCTATAGTGAGTCTGATGTAGTGGGGCAGTTTGGGTTCCCTATAGTGAGGCTGATTTAGTGGGGCAATTCTGGTTCTCTATAGTGAGGCTGATATAGTGAAGCAATGCAGGTCCCCTATAGTGATGCTGATATAGTGGAGCAATTCTGGTCCCCTACAGTGAGGCTGATGTAGTAGAGCAATGCAGGTCCCCTATAGTAAGGCTGATGTAGTGGGGCAATTCTGGTTCTCTATAGCGAGGCTGATTTAGTAGAGCAATTCTGGAGCAAACCATTTGCACCATAAGGAACAAATAATCCCATAGTTTAAAATGGGGTTTCAATCACTTGAATGCTAGAGTTCTCCAGTGTATTGCAATGCAATGTGCTGGTTTCCTGTACAAAACTGAAAGTGTTGAAAGTCTCATTAAAATCATTGAGAGTGTTTGTTCCCTGTGGTGCATTTGGTTTTCCCCAAAACTGCATCCTTTTTGTGTATATCACTCAGACTTAAGTTGTGTCAAAATGGTCTTGTTTATAGTGGGCTATGTTCCATTACAGGTGGTAACACTAGATCTTGTTTCATCTCCATGATTCCCTGTAATCTTCAGCAGAAAATCTGTTGGAAAACCAGTGATAATATTTATAACATTCAAGTCAAATCCAGCTCTGTGTTAGTAAATTGCGTAGCCTCTTGGATTCTAGAGACGTCTTCACTGCATTAACCATGGCCTGTCAACATTGTTATTTTTCATTATTTCTGCTTTCCTATTGGTATTTTTCAGCTTCACAGCTTTCTTGTGGGAACTTGGCAATTTAATATAAATAGTAAACAGACTGCTAAGAGTGAATGTATCATTAAATCATAATGACACATTTATTTAATAATAACTGCAAATAATTTCCGGTTTATAATGTAAACATGCAGATATGTCATGCTATATTTTGGCTTCTGAAAATTGTGTATTCTGTTAATCAAAGCAAATTAATGACATTGTAAGCATTTTATTTGAGTTCAAATATGGACACATTGGCTCGGATGGTAATACAAATGGTTGAGATTTTTGTTAAAGCTGTTCAGATATTACTATTATTTTGCAGGTTTCCCCAGAAATGTAGCTTTTGAATCGTTGGATTGCAGATAATTATACTCTGATGGAGCAGTGATTTCTGCCTTTTCCAGGTCTCCGCATTAATTGTGCAGGTCAATCTGTGAATATGTTGAGAGTAGATAGAAGCCTTTTTAAATACAAGAGCAGTGGGCATTAATCATGATCAATTAACTGCCCCTGCCCCTTAGCCACGCATGACAAATCGCTGCAAGGACCTTACACGAGCCGGTGATCTCACCCTCCCATTCAACCCACTCTCCTCTTTGCCCTCCTCAGAACCTCCTTTTCGCCCTCCTACTAACATTCACTTCCCACTTTGCCCTCACTCAGCCCTACCCTTTGCTGACTGACTATCCCCTTCGTTTCATTGCCTCCTTTTCACTCCTGTCATCTTTATCCCCTCTCCAACCAGCCTCCCTTTCAACACTGTGCCATCTCCCCACTGCTAATGTGTGCTCGCCTAATGAAGATCATAGACTATTGTCACAGGTAAGTATAATGGCATTAATTGCAATTAGTACGAAACCGAATGGCACAAAAAAAAACTGTCTATTATAACCGTATAATACTCATCCAAAGTCTGAGAGGTCGCTTTGAAAAGCAGGGAGACAGCCTCCCAAGCATCAGAGCAGCAACAAGGTCTAAGGGCTGAAACCGAGAAATGTTCAATCACCATTTACAATTTACTTTAGATGGCAAAATTTTACTGAATTGTGAATTTTTTTTTTTATAATTGGCAATCTTTTGTGCTTTTTTCTTGAATACATGGCTAAAATGTCTGCCATTTTGTGAGAGGATGAGTGATTGCACCTAATTCAGCAAACGTATTGGCACAGTTTCCATATGTCTAGCTATCTTTGCCATCAAGTTAGGCACATTCACTAACTGCCATTAATATGTGGGTATTCACTATATTTGCTGTTAATTTAGGAGCATGTGCTATATTCAGTATCAAGGGGTTAGTATGTTTTTGTTTTGTTTTTTTGCATCAAAACATGAGCAATTGCAAATAGCGCATACATTTATGGCTTTCAAAAAATAGCGATTGCTCCACTTTCTTGCATTCTGCCCTATATGCCTTACTATCAATAAATACAAATGAAAGAAATGTAACATGCTTAACTTAAAAATTACAGTAGTACATGACAGCGCAAGACATTGTGCAAGAAAGCACAGGTTCATTCACGGTGCACAGACCATGTACTGAGCTTGGTGTAGTAGAAACTAAACTGCTGTGTAGGCGCAGAGAAAAAAGAAGGTGGGTGGGGCTAAGAGGCAACAGGATGGGAGGGAGGAATAGGAAAAGAGGTTTCTGTTTTTTTTCTTTAGAGGGGTGCTTAACCCTTGGCGTGATAGTCATAGCTCATTGACACACAATTAGTTCATGCATGGGCAACACCATTGCTAACACAGATGTGTGTGTGTGTGTGTTCTACTGTTCTCTAGTTGTGTAGTTCTCTGCTGGCTCATATAATGGTGCAAAGGTCTATTGGTCTCTCTGTAATGTTATTGATGTATATGCATATAGATATATATAGATATATATAGATATACACAGTTAGTGTCCTTGCGTTAAGGACTGGTGCCGGTCCTGGTACATCATGTCTTTTTTGTGATCACAGCGTGGCTGCGGGAGCGCTGCGGTCACTAGGGGAGTCCAAGACCAGAGAGGTCCGTTTAAACCTCTCTTTTGGAGAGATGGTACATGTGATCGCTCACATGTACCGACTCCCCAATTTAAGTCTATGTACAAGTACCCATGGATCGCCAGTCCTTAAGGGGTTAAAGGGCCATATGTTCAAACAAAAAGTGGAGAAGTTCTGGGGCAAAACATTTGCGCTATAGGTGAGGACTATCAATTCTCATTGAACTGGGGCTATTAACCCCTTGAATGCTAAAGAGGACTCCAACGCATTGCTTCATTAAATCAATGGGAATTTTAGTTCTCCCCTATGGTGCAAATAGTTTACCACAGAATTCCTCCACTTTCTTTTGAACATACGGCCCAATGTTTATCACAACCCAAAAACACAGTCCTACGTCATACTCTCTTGTTCTTCACTCTGCTGCTTTCCGTTTTCAGCCCAGACTCTGTCATCCAGCATACTGTGTGGGGCAGCAACATTTTTAGAATACAGTTTAAATATGTGTGTGATATTCTGGAACAGCACCTGGCAAATTCCTAATGCAGCACCAGTCTTCAGAACCTGCCACATATATAAGATCCATAAGATTTTCTACTTGGACATAGGGAAGGTCCTTCAAGAGCTACATAAGAAAGGTTCAGTCTGTACATGTAGATTAGTAGGTGATTTCAAAGATATTCACAGATTGATAATCAGCAATATGCTCCAAGTTTACAATTCAGTAATGGGATTCAGAAGGGAGAATGGTATTTCATACTGCAAATAAATAAAGCAGTTGGTGTCTGTAAAATGATCTGTAAAATATTCATTCCCTTTTACTTGGTATATTCACATTTGGTCATGCTTGTGTATTTGTAAACATGTTGAATAAAGTTTAGTAAATCTGAAACAAAAGAGTTACACTGTATGCACCAATGGTACTTTTATGAATATGGTACACTTGTTTTGTTGCACAATTTTTGTTAAAGTTTGTAATTTGATACATGCCCCTTTATGTTTAACACGTGGAAGTAAACGTCTGACACTCCCTTTATCCTAGGTTCAAGGTGCCGGATTTCGAGGGTGGAAGGAAGTGACCTCTATATTCAACAAAGACGATGAACAGCACCTGCTAAAAGGAGCTAAATCTCTAAAATCTAAAGTGTAAGAATAAGCATTTTTAACCATGGAAAGAATGCACTTTCTTGTCTCTCTCTACATGATAAAACTAAATTTCGTCCCTAAAAGAATAGTAAATTGCCATTTTGAAAAATTAGTGTGTATTGCTTTTCCGGCTGAGTAAAATAGATACTTCCACTTCTGGGAGGTGATTCATTTCAGTGTTGTCAAAGAGCAAATGAGGTTTAATGCACCAGACCTATCCGTGGAAAGCTATAGTTACACTTCCTATAAGACAGAATGGCCACAACAAATGATAACGCTTTCAATGGCAGATGGGTACACAATGCATTGCAGAACAATATGTTGTGTACACCTGTGGGGTTCAAACGGTTAAACTTCAACTGTTGAAACCTCAAGTAATAACTCTTGAATGAAGAATCTCCCAGTTGTCAGAGTATCCTTGGTCTATTGAAATGTAAAAGTCCTGTAGCATATAATATATTTCCTAATACATGCTTACCATCCCTTTAAATACGCCTGAATGCCTGATTGGTCACATTGCAAATTAGTACATTTAACCCTTTGAGTGCCAGAGGGGTACACAATTTGTTGCTTTGCATGCTCCTCTGGCACTCAGAGGGTTAAGCTCTATATAGCAGATAAGGTGTTAACACACACACATCTATATTATGATGACCTTTTCACTGTCTTGGGCTTTATCAATACACTGTAGGAATTTGCTAACTTACAACAGTCCATCAATATCCGTTATGGTGACCAAAAAAGTGGAAAACATCCCTTCACCTTGATAACTACAGTTCCAACATATAATACTTGAGATCAGAAAACTTGTCTTCAGAAAAGAATACAAAGCTTACAATGTTTTCATTGCATTCCCAGAATTCCATGTAACAAAATGCAAATGAGAACACACAGTGCACTCTGGACCCTAATATCATAGAAATAAGGGCCCCTTAGCTTTGCTGTTTTAACTCTACTTATTCTGAAAAGTACGCTATTTATAATAATATAAATTAAAGCTACTCAAACCAATGCGTTTAAAAGGAACCTAAAACGAAATAGTCAATAATAAATAATAAAGGAGGGGTTCTAGGCCTCCTCATTTAGAACCCTGGTATCCAGCACCAGAAAATAAGAAGTTGCAGCATGATCTATAAGTGGACAGAACATCTCCATGAATCAGGAGTGCAGAATAAGATAAGGCATGGTCGTCCATGTCTACCAGGATGCAGCCAATACACCACCCCTTCAACTAATCATGTGATGTTTGGGTCTCTGTCCCTTAATTCTCTAGCATCCATCCGTGTCGTTTTATTTTACACTTTTGTAAAATTTGTTTTTGGGTTTCTTTTGGTAGGGTTTTTATGAACGATCTCTTACTAACATAATTATTTCATGTCCTACCTCATTGTCCTGTAGAGCCAAATGCCAAAAAAGTTTTAAAAAGTAGTTGACTTTTTCAGACCTCTGTTTGTTTGCTGGTAAGGTTCTTGTGGTCCAGTTAGTTAAAATAAACATAACCGCTACTAAGATGACTATATAGATTAATTTTGCGTTATGACAATTTAATGGTATAGGTTTTTCGTAAACTTCCAGAACATGGTACTGAACATTCTTCCAATATACTGTGTAATTTGTGTCCAGGAAGTTAATATTGCTGGACATTGCCAGATGGTCCTTACATTTAGGGCCTACCACAGAATGAGGCCCAAGGAAGGAGAGAGAGAGAGACAACCCAAATCAAAAATGCAGATGGGGACAGATGTATTTTGGGTTAATATGAGAATGTGTTGTGCAGTCCCTGCCCAAGTAACCACAACCAACAGGGTATCCTTTTAAAACGTTGGAGTTAAAACATTGTGCGGCTAACCTCCGCCATGATCAAAAGGTCGAAATGAGAATCTTGCATGAGATTCTAATGTTGCGTCCTTAAAGGGGAACTACCACTGCGTGAAAACTTAACCTGGATTGATTCTTCATCTGGCGACTAGCTGCTTAGTAGCGCTAGTCGCCAGAAATATTACCCGGTTCTGAAGATTTCGGCCTTTTTCTGACGGTCACTGGAATAGGAAGCACGGACGTCTCGTCATAGTGACGTCCGTGCGCCTGCACTGTCTTTTTCTGCACTGTTGAGATTTGGCAGCCATGCAAAAAGAAGTTTGCAGGATGCACTGTGAAGTCACTGGAATTAATGTATAATGTGTGAAAATGTTTGCAGTGGTAAGGTCATTTCCTTCAATGTGTTCTCATGGATATGATCTTTTAGTGAATGTGTTGCTGTGCAAATGCATGGTTGAGGGTATGCATGTGTGATGGCGTATTTGCATTGAAGATGATGATGATGATGATGATGATGGTGTGTGTGTGAGGTATTTTCTTTTTCTATGGAAATTCTACATAAAAGGTATGTATCATTAAAAGTGAACCTTCAGGCAGGAGGTTAGAGATGGATTTTATTGTTCTGTCATTTCCACTGTTTTATATATGCAACCATAAAGGCCATAACAAACAGAAACAGTAATGTCCCATAAAAAATTCTTCTAGTTTTGTAGATGAAAAAAATAAATTATATGCCACAAATCCTATCTTTCAAACCGCTATGGTTTGAGGTATATTAGCTTTGAAAGTTCCCCCCTCCCTCCCCTTCTCCTGATGTCAGCTGTAAAGCTGACAGCAGGAGATTCGAGTCGTCCGACTCTGAGCCGAAATCTCGTTTAAGAATAACTACTTCATTGGAAAGGTCTACAAAGTGTGCTTGCAAACCAGGCACACTTTGTAGACCGAACCAGAAAGCTCACAGCACTAGCACCTTAATGTATACCTGTGTTGAATATAAATGAAAAAAATAAATTAAAAGAGAGAACTGAAGTGTGCAGCAAGGAATGAGGGGGTTCTCCAGACCCCCAAATATGAGAACAAAGCCCATAGTGCAAACAAACTACAAAGAACAGACCTGCGCTCCTCCATTCTATAGTGATAAGTGTGCCCTGTATCTTGCATATATAATATACTATGTGAAAAAATATGGGGGTTTAGTCCCTGAAATTTTTTGGCCAAAAAAGAAAGGGTTAAGCTTGACTCCTTGCCACGGTACCCCATAATTAACGGCAAGTCCTACTCTAACGCTCCTGAAGTACCCTATCTAGGTTAAAAACCATCCTGAACAAAATAAAAAGTAGATTATTAAAATGGATTAAAAACAACTTCATTGGGGTATCCACACTTAAAGGGATAGTAATGTTTCATAATAAAAACAGCTCTAATTAATGGCAAGTCCTACTGTAATGCTCCTGAAGTACCCTATCTAGGTTAAAAACAATCGTCAAGAAAATAAAAAGTAAATGATTAAACTGGATTTAAAACAACTTCATTGGGGTATTCACACTTAAAGACAATGACAAACATTTAAAAAGGAGAGCGAGTGGATTTGCCAAGTTGCAACTGTAGGGACTGGGCACCAGAAAGGGACTAAGTTATCAGTTATCTTTATAGGTAAAGTTACCCCACCCCCACAGATCACATGGGGAGAAAATGAAAGAAAAGGAAAATTTAAAGGCAAACCATTCTGAAAGGCCAAATTAAAGTAGACCTTTGCAATGAAGTTATTCTTTTTAAATAACGCGATTTTGGCTTGCTGCAGAGCAACCGGCTGGTCCCTGGACCGGGATCTCCTGCTGTTAGCAGAGCGCTGACGTCCGGGGAAGAAAAGGGAAGGGGAGAGCTTTCAAAGTGAATCTCTCTCAGATCATAGTGGCTTGAGAGAGAGGATTCGTGGCATCTATTTTTTTTTTTCATCTACAAAACTAGAAGTATTTTTTATGGAACGTTAGTGTCCCTTTAATTGACTATACATTGTAGCCCAACTGCATCTGGATGATTGCTGGTTTCCCTCACCTGGTATAAACAAACTAAAATTGGCTTCATTTTGATTCATGTGCTACAAAGTAAACCACAACAATATATTGCTGATTTAACTATTAGCGGACTTGAGGGGTGTTCAAAGGGTTGCAAACTAGCATGTTGAATACCCCTCTGGTCCTAAAGGTGTTAACCCAAGCAATCCCCTGTGGATCCAATTGGTTTTGTGCAGCTTCTCTCTGTGGCCTATGCTACCTTCTACATGAAGGCTTCCTTGATGCTACTACTTATGTCATAACCCTTAGGGGCAGTGAAGTGAGCAATGTTAATTAGGGAGTTCATTCACAAGTCACTAAGCATCATGCTTTTTACATAGATCGAAGTGAGGAAATGTTTAAATAGGTCACTAACCATTTACACTCTTTATTATTGGTGTAAATTAGCCATCTGCATGCTAGACTTGTTTGTGTCATACAAAGGAATATTTAGTTGTTTTTCATCTTTAGTACAAAAGGATTATAAAATGACTATTCAAGATATAGAATGTATCAATTAATACAAGCTTTTCAAATCTGATACTTTCAAATGCTACTTAGAGTAATGTTCCTCACATATACACATTTTACCGCCATTGTTTGTCATACAGTACCAATATATTGTAGGATAATGAGAATATTCCACATTTTTTATGGATGTAAATAGAATGGACACAGCCTACTGGATAAAGAGTTAGATTTAAAGTAGGTGTCACCCACCAGCTTTGCCTTAGTGACTCTCAGCCAGGGTGCTGTGGCAATTTGGTTCCCTGGGTAATAGTTTATGGTGCCACTGTTTTCCTTTGAATACAGACGTTATTGACAATATGCACCTTTATGCCATTTGGATTGTGAGACCTAATAACTACTATACATTTTTCTACTTTTTTCCTTTATTATGTCTTTGACAAATGACCTTCAAAAAATGTGGTGCGTCCCAGAATTCCACACTGTTTGTTAGAAGTGTCTTGAGCCAAATAAGCTACTAGAACCTATCGGTTTCCATCCAGATTTGGGGGATAAATTAATTGGAAGGAACAATCATGTAAATTCTTTCAAGATGGAGGCTTCTATTGAGGGGTGATTTAGAAAGGTAACTGTTCCTCTTTAACCCTTTGCATGCCAGATATACATCTCTGGCACTCAAAAGGGTTAAATGACATTAACGGACCTAGAGTGCGCATGTACGCATTTCTTATCTATGCCAATTCTCAGCACTTTGTCGTGGTTTAAGGTATACGAGACTGACGAAAGCCAGCTGCACCATAGAGGGCAAATAATTCCAGAAAATCCTATTGATGTAAATGGGGCTTTTAACCCTTTGAGTGAGAGGTCTCCAGTGCATTGTGAAGTGGGTTAAAAGCCCCATTTAAATCAACAGGAATTGTTAACCCTCCACACACACCCAGTATGGTGCAGTTGGTTTGCTCTAGATTTGCACCTTTTTAGCTTACTACGTAGGAGTCCTACATACAGCAGTTTGGTATCTATTTTTAGATATTGTATGTATTTTATCTGCAGTTGCCTGTGTTTACTAATCTCCAGTTTAATCTGTATTTAATTCACTCCACCTCAAAATAGACTTCAAAAGACTGAGTTAGATAAGTCATCGGGGAAAAAAGCCCTTCCTTTCTCTGTACTGGAATGCTTGTGCAGGCTGTAGGTGGACAGGGCATTTTGCAAACTAAAAGGTTTATACAGCACTACTATATGAAGGACTCCTAATTTGGTTCTTCTTAGTAAGATCCACGTCCGTTCCAGTCCTCAACAAGCATAGAACAGAGAAACAATACAGGACCACTTTGTTCAACCCCCAAGTGTGAAATCAAAGGTGGAAGTTTAAACACGAAAATCAATGGACCTAAATCATTGCACTGATCCAGAAATTAATCACTACCCCAACTTAGCCTTTAATATGTGAACATATTTGATGGGAAGATATGTATACAATGTGCCTTAAAACAATGTTTTCTGTTAGTGGGCTTTGAGGGCATGGATTGAGAACCACTGTTGTAGAATGCTTTTTCCAGTGGTGGACAATCTATGGCGTTCCAAATGCAATTGGACTGCAACTGCCATCATTTTCAGATGACCATTGACTAGCTGAGCATGATGTGGGACTGTAGTCAGCAAACCATTTGGAGAACCACATGTTCAGTTTAGTCTGTAGCAACACACCCAACAGTAAATTGTACTTTGTGTGGAATCTGACCTATCATTTCACAGTTTCTAACCTGTATGACTTGTTTTTATTTACGTTCTCATTTAAAACAGCACTAACTTTTGAAAACATAAGGAACCGTTTTACAGATATCTTCAGATATTTTTATTCCTTGCGTATTTTCACTTTATTTTTTTTCTTGCAGTGTTTCTGTGAAAACAAAAGAAGACTTGAAGACAGAAAAGAAATCTGGCTTTTGGGACAGTTTGGCAATAAAACAAAACAGTCAGCCAAAAAAAGCTGATGATATTGAGGGCTGGGAACCCCCACAAATCACAGTGGAAAAGCCCCCGTCCTTCCCAGAAGACCTGCTAGATGATCCCTCTTCCTGGGCAGGCTGGGAGGATGAAACTAAAGGAACCACAAAGTATACAAACCTGACGAGTTCAGGAAACAGCTCCAGGTGGAGCATTAAATCAGCTGGTAAACTTGTTAGTATTCGAAGACGGAGCAAAGGTAACCTCACAGATAACTGGGAAGAGTTGGAATGAAAACCCTTCTTAAGCGGAACTATCAACTAAAACCAAAGTTTTACCATGCGTTTTAATGTTTAACCCGACATTAGTGCTGTGTGTGTGTTCTTCAAGTCGCCTGGTAGTGGAGATATTTTCCCTGCAAAATTGGGCACTTCCGCGTTCTGCGGGACTCCATGACGCCTCAGGACAAGTCCCACAGAATGCAGAAGTGCCTGATTTTGCAGGGCAAATATCTCCACTACCAGGCGACTTGAAGAACACACACACAGCACTAATGTCGGATTAAACATTAAAACGCATGGTAAAACTTTGGTTTTAGGTGATAGTTCTGCTTTAGTCTAACAATATGCAATATCTTTCCACTGAAAATAGCAGGTTTAGTGAATTTCATGTCATTTTTACCAAATATCCTAAATATTGAATACCTATGTAATTTTTATATTTATCTTAAAACTTCAGAGATAAATTTGCACTTGTACTTTTTGTTTTTTTTGTTGTTTTTTTTTTTTTTTTAATCTTATTTTTTCCACCTGTTATTTTCTTTATTTAGGGGGATGCACCAAATTGTTTTAAAAAAATTTTTTGCTGCCGAATCCTAGAAAAAAAAGATTTGGCCAGATTAATTTTGTCTGCCTTTTCCCTCCAATATGTTCATCTGAAGTAAAGGATTCAGATTTGGCTAAAGAATCCTTGGGGGAGGTGTATGGGGGGGGGGGGGGGGTGTAAGGATTCCATCTAAATCCTAGATTTCAGACATTCTTTTGGGAGGTTGTCTTTTTTTTGTTTTGTTTTTTTGTTTGTTTTTTTTAATAGTAGAGTGTTGACATTGAGCCTTTTTTTTTTCTTTCCAAAACACCTGTGAAAGAGTAGGGTGTCTTGATTGTGCCTACAATACTACAATACACTTTCAAAAATAAAGCTTGGTTTTACCAAAACAAGTAATTCCTTAGTGAATGTATACACTGGTTGTAATTTAGAGCTGCCTTGTACTGTAACCAGTAAAGGCTTTGCCTTGCGCATAAAACTGTCAAGTGCCTGTTTTTCACCTTGATAATGTATTTGTGATGCACAGCTTAATTTATTGATAAATTAATTTACCTGTTTCAGTTGCTTTTTATGGGGGGAAAAAGAGAGACTGACTTTTTTAAAGATCTGTGTTTGTTGTTAGTAAAATATGACACCTAAGTATCTTTTGTATTTCCACATAAGAAACTGTGCAGAAGGACTCACGTACAAAAGAGAAGGGGATCAGTTCTGCGGAAAGCCACCTGCATCCTGTGCGACAAAAATAATTCCCTTTTGATTTAAGTGGGGTTCTCGCCTCTTGAATGTGAAACGTATTGTAGTCCTCTCTAGCATTCATGGGGTTAAAAGCTCCAATTTACCCTCTGAATTCCAGAGAGGTATGCAACACAGTGCAGCTCAATGTGCTGCATAATGCTCTGGCCATCCGCAGTTTAATTAAGCCACTGGGAATTTGGGGGAGCTTTGATTTCTTCCATACTGTGCAGTTGATTCGGCCCAGAATTACTCCACTTCTCTTACTTATGTAAGATCTGAAATCTCCACGTTTCAGCACAAAATGTGCTTTAATTACTACTATGATATTATGCCTAATTGCATAATAACTGTATAAAATTGACCATGTAGAATAAAGTGGGGTTTTTTGGTTTGTTTTTTTAATTATTATTCTGTATAGGTAAGAAAAATGTTTCCTTTTAGCCCCTTGGATGTTAGAGAAGTCACAAGGACATTGCCTCAAAATGCGTTGAGACCTCTCTTGCATTTAATATGTTATCTGCGTCTGCATGCAATTTATTCTCTGCGCGCAGTTCCTTTTTTGTATATACTCAGATGGTTATCACAGAAAATTACCAAAAAAAAGTTTTATTTGAAATGAAGAAGAGAGAAGTATTATGGCATTATAAGGATTGCTTGTTAAATGGTCATGACCCCAAACTGCATGGCCAGTGGCTGAGACTTTACAAAGGTGAAATCAGACTGATTGCTGCAGTCAGTCACTCCATGCAATGTAGCATTCATTCTGTTTGTTTTATCCCTTGTTTGTTAGTGTCACTGTTACCTAAAAATCTCTTCTTTGTACTTTTTCATCTTAAATAAAGAACTCCGTTGAACCAAGAATTCTCATGTCAGTTATTTATTCGTACACATTTTCTGCATGTTTCTGGGTTGGTGGTAGGAAAGTGATGCATCACTATTTTATTTTTATTTATTGCGCTTTGCAGCTCTGTATCAAATGGAATTCTCCTCTTTTATACATTACTAGTATAAAAGCTTGTGTACATGGGCCAAGGTCTGGGTGATGTTAACCCTTTGAGTGCCAGAGGGGTACGCAATGCTTTGCGTACCCCTCTGGCACTCAAAGGGTTAAGAGGTCGGTCCTGCTCTGCATACTGCCGCCGCCTTACTGGCGGCGCACGCTATGCAGTCATGCACTGTAGAGACTGCCCGAACGCACAGAATGCTCCCAGTCTCTACTGTGCATGACTGCATCGGACAAACATTCTAGCATTTTATTATATAGGATGGGCCTTGTGTTCAAAAGAGAAGTGGAGGAGTTCTGGCACAAACCAGCTGCACTATAGGAGAGAACAAAAAATTCCAAACATTGCAATTGATTTTAATGGGGATTTTAACACCTTGAATGCCAGAGAGGTTGCAAACATATGTCTAGCATTCAAGGGGTTAAACTCAGCATTTAACCCCTTAGTGACCGGCCGTGCGCACGTGGCCGGCACTTAATGACGTTTTTTTTTTTTTTCGCACTATAGCGAATTACTTCCTGGACTTACCAGGTACGTCCTCTGTCACTAAGTGACATTTTTGAGTGACGTACCTGGTAAGTCCATTGTCACGATGGGGTTAAGTCAGTGAAAATTTTTAGTTCTCCCCTACAGTGTAAATGGTTTGTGCCAAAACTCCTACGCTTTTCTTTTGAACATACGGCCCATAGATGCACATTTTGTACTGTGGGCCATTGCAGAAGGCTAAAGAAGAGCATTGGGGCAAACTGACTTTAGCATAAGTGGGAAATAAGAATTCCCATTGATTCAAATAGGGATTTTAAGCATGCTTAAAGTTAGAAAGGTCTCCAAGGTACTGCAAAACCATTAGCTGTAGACCTCATTAGCATTCAAGGGTTGAAAGCCCAATTTAAATTATTGGGAATTTTTGGAATGTTTGATGCAATTTGTCATACCCTGGATCATCCTTGGCCCCAGCCCCCTGAGTAGTAAGAAGAGCTGGAGTGGGAGTGCCCATATTATATAATTAGCTGTTATGCGGGTGTGGCTTAATTTGATTGGGTGGGGAATAGGGAGGAGATTAGGCAGGTGTGCCATTATAGTGAGTGGAACAGGCAAAACAGGCAGGAAGTGGGCAATGTTACCAGAGAACTCATCAACCAGAAGAAGGCACACATGGATCAGATAATGCATAATAAAAGTTGGATTCTCAGGGGGCATATTTGGCGATCCATGTATGTGAATTGCTCATGTTTTGCTTTCTCCTTAAAGCCAATTGTGTCTTTAGTCTCCCCTTTCCGATGGAGGTGGTTGAGAATTTTGTCCACATTGCAAAATTTTGACCCTGATGTTTATCAGGTTGTGGTGTTAGGGTTTTAAAATGCATAGCTAATCGTATTTCCAATAAATGATATAGGAAGGTGTATCAAGCAACTATCTGTAGCTATTTACTACTTGATTATATGTTTTATTTGAACTTCTCTTATTAGTCTGCTATCTGTAGTATGATTAAAGGGATAGTATTACTTCAAAATTACTATCCATCATATTGTAGCCCTTAATAAACTGAGTTAAATGACACCAGCGGCATCTCTCAAACCTTTATGGTTTAAGAGATAGCCTCTTTCAAAGTTTCCTCTCCCCTGCTGTCAGTGTTCTGCTGCCAGCAGGAGAATCCGGTCTCTGAATCCAAGAGGAGGCTCTTCAGCAGAGCCGATATCTCGTTATGGAAGGAAAAATGATTAATTGAAACAGTCTTCTACGTGTGCTTGGTAACCAAGCACACGTAGAAGACTGTTTCAATGAATCATTTTTCCTTCCATAACGAGATATCGGCTCTGTTTAAGAGCCTCCGCCTGTCCCGGGACCGGATTCCCCTGCAGACATTGTTTTGCATGCCTGTGCTTTCAGTCCCTATCACCCTTCAGAGGCATTGCATTGGTCCGAAAGGCTCTGGAAGAGACGCTAGTCGCCACCTGCCTAAGTATTACAGGGCGACTTTAGTTGACGTGGTAGTTCCATTTTAAAGGGGATGTATCACCCCATACAAGTTAGCATGAATCGGTCACTTATACAGCGGATATAAGTAAATGTGTTATTTTATATTTTATTTATTTATTTATTTTTTAAAGCGCCTGTTCGTCTAAATATAAGTTATCGATCTAGCCAATGAGACCGCACCAGCTTAGAGGCAGAAATCCTCCATCATCGGAGAAGGCTGGATAGAGGGAGGGGAGCAGAGGCAGAGTTACAGACTGCGGTACAGAGCAGGTAACTGCAGTCTGTGTGGAATTAGCTGCAGGTCAGATATTATAACTTCAACAGGAGCTTAAAGGGATAGTAATGTTTCACAAAAACAGCAGCTCCAATTAATCTTTATAGTATTTGAGCCATAGAGAGTGTTATTTCAATACTGTCAGAGTTGTAGTTCAAGAGTAGTTGAATGATTAAGTATCCCCCTCCCGCCCCTTTTACCTAGTGTAATACTGTTCACCTCAGATGTGGAATCTGGTTGCTTGACCAGACAGATAACAGCAATTGTGTGAACATTGAAAGCCCTGCCCCCCTTGACAGGTTGTCCAGCTTTTTCCCTTATCTTAATTGAAGATTGTCCCTCTCTGCAGTCTACCTGGGCACCTCCCTTCTGCTCTGAGGTGAGCAGTGTTACACTAGGTAAAAGGGGCAGGAGGGGGATACTTTATCATTTAGTTACTCTTGAACTAGAACTCTGACAGTATTGAAATGTCACTCTCCATGGCCCAAATACTATGAAGATTAATTACAGCTGCTTTTATTATGAAACATTACTATCCCTTTAAAAAAAAATAATAATAATACACGTTATATTCGCTGTATAAGCAAGGTCAACTCAGGTTTTCATCCTTATTAGGTAGATAAAATGAGTACACAGGACAAGAGACAATCTCAGTAAAATACTTTGAGAAAAAACAAACTTCTATTTGCTTATAGCCACCAGATGTAAATTCAAATTATCTGTAGAAAGTCATTCAGGGAGTTTATTTCCTAAACTATGATCATCTGTGAAAGTGGTATAGAGAACATTTATGTTCCCTGATATTCTTGGTTTCATGTACCTTATACTTGAGTACTGGCCTTATTAATGTTAAAGCTCATTCCACTAATCTTGGTGAGATCACCAGCGAAGCAATCTCCAGTGCTCAGTGGTAAATTCCCTGATTATGGAGCTTGTTCAAACCTCAAGGTTGCAGGTTCGAATCCCGGCAGGGCTAACTCGGCCTTTCATCCTTCTGAGGTCGATAAATGAGTACCATCGATTAGGTAATAATAACATCTATTATTTCAGCTGCTGATATGGTTAATTCCGAGAGCATGCGCTGAAAGCACTTTGAGTCCCACTGGGAGAAAGGCGCTATATAAATACTAGTTATTGTCTTTTCAGTGGAGATGTGGTGTTTATCGTAAGTTTTTTGGCTCCCCTGTTTTCTCTAATTTAAATAACTATTAATCAAGCCTCTATATTCCTTACTTTAGAACTCGTTTCCCCTATTACAGTGATGTTGGTGATCTCTCTTAAAGAGAAATGTTTGCTGTTTGCATATTAAGTTAATGTTGATTATTGATTATACTTTTGTATGTATAACGAAATGTACCTTTTTAAGTGTCCATGAAGTTGTATTCTTCATTTTATTTTATTTTAAAGTATCCCACTCCTGCCTGTTTTCCATACGTCCCGCAGATTAAAACCCCTTACAACAGAGTTTCCAATGTGAAGCCTCAAATAACCTGCAGCCCTCAAACTTTTGTCTTAGAAGACACAGATTGGTTTACCTCCATATAGTTATTCTGATCTGGTTCAGAAAAGGAATTGTGCCAACATATGTCCGTCTTCTTCCTAAACTGGCTTCTCTGACAAATGCCAGAAATAATGGTAACTGCACACTACAAAAATGCATAGATAAATTCTCAATCTATTCTTCAGTTCAGCATTACATAACAGAAAGCGACTACACATATTGGACAAAACCTGTACTTCAACAGAGTCTCACGGAAAACAACTAGCAATCATCCACCGCATTGCACCAAACCAGCTATCACAGTAATAGTTTATACATCAAAATAGCTAGCAAAGAATCTCCTGCAGTTTTGAACAAAGGGAAAGGCATTCCTGCACTAATCCATACAGATTACCCAAAAAGTTATAAACCCCATAAAGTGTATATTACATATCGATACGTGTATTCATTTCAAACAGTTGAGGGGTTTGTTGCATTATTTGGCCAAAGAATGTATAAGCGCACTTACCACTCCAAGTTACATCAGTGAATGAATGAATTAATATGTTTATATTGCGCTACAAGTGTACGCAGCACTTTACAATTTAAGGGTTTAAACAATACAGGGTTACAGGTGCTTTGTAGAGTGAAACGTTGGATGGGAGGTCCCTGCCCGAAAGCTTACATTCTAAAGTCAATTTCAAGAGAGTCCTAACCAATACATAATAAATCATAATAAAAAATAAATTAAATTAGGCTTTGAAAAAGAGGCTTTTGTGGAAACGCGTATATGTTGATGTACTGCAATTAAAGCCTGTTGAAACAGTTAATTAAAATCACCATCCATCCCCTCAAATATCTAATACTTTCTTGAAAATATTAGCTTGCTTTCAAACAGTACAGGTTTACAGTAGGTATGTGAACACCACACCAACCCCCTTATATAGGTCTAATCCACCTACCACTGCAAAACACATGATGCCTGTATATTTCATTAAAGGGATACCCGAGCAGGTGAGCTGTTGAGCAAATGGGCACATGCTATGTTTCTTTTGAAAAAACACCCGTTTAAGAAAGTGTTCTTGTTTGAAGTATAAGTGAATTTAAAGTTAAAAAAAAAAACTGAAAGTGGAGCAATCCTGGCACAAACCAGCTGCACTCTTTTAGAGAAAAACATAAATTCACATTTATTTAAATGGGGCAACTAACTCCATGATCATGAGACAGGTCTCTAATACATCGCTATACAATGCTTTGGAGAGCTCTAATATACAAGTGGCTAGAATGCACATAACCTGAGACTAGACTAATAGGCTAAAATTTCAGGAAACCATTAACAGTAAATTGTTTCAGTCTTTAAATGTCCACTGGTAGTCACACAAACATAAGCACAATGATGGCCACCCCAGTCTTGTTTCATGTCCGCCATCAGAAGAACATCAGGGTTCCAATTAATATATTCTGAAAAGAACGTTTATGGCTTCTGAGGTATCTGCTGTTTTCCCCATTAGATACTGCTGCTTTTGAGCATTCCTACTTATCACATCTGTATCTATTTTAACTCCAGAACTTTGCAGTGAAGTATTCTAGGAGCACTTTAGGCTTTATTACTGGGCAGCTGTGGAATGGAGTAATTATTATATATTTGAAGTATTAGAACTGTTATTTGAAAAATTGAGGTTGTAGTAATCGCTCACATGATGTGCACCGTGTGGACTGGTAATCCCATAATCCCATATCGTTTTCAACCTAAAATAGAGTTAATTAGAGCAGCAGACATTCCTTCATGGATACACATATAATTAACTTCTTCTATTGCTCTCTTTATGTCCAGTAATGTTTTTTGTTTTCTTTCCATGTTGTCGATAAATGCAGAAATGGTTCCTTTCTGGATGACTACACCATTGGCTGAAACAGGATTCCTTTGTTGTGTCCTGGTTTTACCCTTTGAGTGCCAGAGGGATGAGCAATGCATTACGAAAAAATGTGTTGCACACAGAAGCAGATTATGAAGTAGGCATCCTAGGCTAGTGCCTTGGGCTCGTGATATTGTTAGGGCGTTTGCCTGTGGCTAGCCCTCCCAACAGATGACTGGTAGCACCTGCTAGGATGTCCCTTTTCAGTGCCCTCAGGGTCCAACTGACTGCCAGGTTCTGATGCAAGTGGTTCCTACCAGTCATATTAGACTAATGTGCAGAGAAGATGTGCAGGACCTCCCAGCTGATGGAATTACAACTAAAGTGAGGCTTACATTTCAAAGAAGCTAGTGGGGTCCCTACATCCCATACAAGCTCCTTTCTTCTTCTTCCTGATCTTAACTGGGGTGGTGCAGAGTGACGACGTGACCTTGGAATTAACTCCTTAAGGTCACAACTGAATGAGAGCCAAGAAAGAAGCAGTGTCAGGACCTCGATTCTATTTACATCTAAGCCTCAATGTATTTTCTCGGTCATCCAATACAGGTTACTGGTAACTCTGTGTAGGCGATCCGCCCCTTTAAGTAGGCAGGAACAATTCTAGAATTGAATGCAGGGGTTGGAGCCTACCTTCCCTCCTTGGCTGCAGCTAGCCAACCAGCCCCAGAAAGATTTGTTCCTTGGTGAAGATAACACAGGCAAGAGAACAGATCTGCTATAGCTTTAGAAGTTTATTTTTCTGTTAGAAATGGAATACCACCATTAGGCGGATTACCATAACTGACAATGCCCTTAGATGTGGCTAGCTCAGTGGCCAGGTGCTTTTTGTGGACCTTAAGCCCTGGGGGGAAAATCTTGGCTACAAGTTCTTTCCTCAGGAATTGCCCACCGAGACTTTTTCTTTAAACATGGTAATCTGAAGACAGAAGATCTGCAGGAAAGGTGAGCAACCCTTTGAGTTCTACAGGTCCACATGTCCCACAGTGCCCCTCCGCACAGGGGTTTTCATTGGAGTTCCTACTGCACACTCCTACACTCATTGGGTCTATCTGTATGTCTGTTGGGTGTTTGGAGCAGGTTTATGTGGTATTTAACCCTTTAACTGCTGGATTTGCATTAATTTGGCGGGTATTCTAACACTTTTCCTACTGGTTCAGTGTTTTTTGGGTATCCTAACATGTTCTAGTGATGTTTCATGTCTTTTAGTTTTACACCTTCAATTTTGTAAAATTTGAGTTCTGCTTTACTGCATGGGCGCCATTGTTCCATTCACTCCTATGGGACTGTACAGTTTGGGACATAGCTCTGCAATCGTTTAACCTAACAACTTCAGAGAGAGCTCATTTTACTTGTCTGCCCTTGCTCTATCATCTGGTTCATGTTTCTAGTGTGTTGGGGTGCTCAGGGGGCTTCGGGCACTGTTTTGGGGTATTTTTCCAGGAAAACTACATTTCCCGTGAGCGCTTGCTTCGCGCGCGTTTCTGATTGGCTCCCGCCGCGGCAGCTATTTTGTGTTCTTTCCATAATGAGTATCCTATGCAGGGCTTGGACTCTCCTTCTCTCCTCTGCTGATTAACCCTTCGCCTGCCAGATAAGTCTATTTTAGCGATTTCTGGGGTGAAACTTTCATCCTACACACTGTAATTGGGTGATTTTTTTTATACTTTAGGTTATTGACACTGTGAGAATATCTATACCGTTGGAGCTTGGGTCCAGACCTAAGACTAAGGATGCTGGGGTCTCTGCATCCCCTATTGCACATTGCTCTTCCTGTCATTCAGGGTTACCTAGAGAATTCTCAAGTCCTTTATGCCCAGCATGTTCTGATGTCCCTGAGAGTCTCCCAGGGTCCTCCAGCCATGCATTAGAGCCGCTTTGGTTGCAAGAGTTCAAGGCTGCTACTAGGGACCTTAGGTCCACATTGCAACTCTTTTCATCCCAGTTACAGGGGGCCTTTCATTCTTGGAAGACCCCTTCCTTCATTAGGTCTTCACTGCCAAAGCCTCAGGGTGTACCTGACGTGTCACATTCCTCCGAGGAGGAACTGCTGGTGGATTCAGATGTTGAGGAATGTTCTGCGGTGGGCTCCTCTCAGTTTTTTGGGGACCCTTTTGAGGGGGGATCCTGAGCCTTCAGCTGAGGGCCTGATCAGGGCTGTTTTAAATACCCTAAACATTCCCTTAGTGCAGGAGGTTCCTTCTGACCCTTCTGATGTATTTCAGGAGCCTAAAAAGCCCCTTACTTGCTTTCCACCTAACCCCACTCTTGACCGCCTTGTGTCCAAAGAGTGGAAGTTTCTGGACAGGAAACCTTCTGTCTCCAAGTAATTTGCCAAGCTTTATCCCTTTTCTGAGGCTGCGCTTGCTTCATCCTCCTAAAGTGGATGCTCCTATCTCCAGGCTATCCAAGTCTACTGCATTGTCAGTGTCTGATGCGTCTGCTCTAAAGGACTGGACTGACGAGAAACTTGAGGTCTCCCTCAAGTCCATCTTTGCCACTGCTGGTTCTGCCATGCGTCCAGCATTTGCAGCAGCATGGGTGAACCGGGCCATTGCAGTCTGGACTGAACAGCTCACTCTTGCTGTCCGCCAGGGTGCTCCTACTTCTAATAAGTTGCGCATTCTTGCCAACATTTCTGAGGCATAGCACTATGTTTCTGATGCCTTATTTGATGCCATCCATTTGGTGGCTAGGGTTTCCACCATGTCTGTGGTTGCCAGACGGGCTTTTTGGTTCAAGATCTGGTCTGCTGATACTGCTTCTAAGAAAGGAATTGCTCTCCTTGCCTTTTCAAGGCACTTCTTTCTTTGGGCCAGATCTCAAGGATCTGATCAGTGAGGCTACAGGGGATAAGAGTACACTTCTACCCTTAGTTTTTAAGAAGAAAACACAGCGTAAGCGTTCCCTCAGCTCCGCGTACCTCCTCCAAGCCCAAACAGCAATGGAAGCCCAAGGTCTCCTCCAAGCCCAAGGCTAGGAAGCCTTCTTCGGCATGACTCACCAAACCCAGGTCCACACTCTGCTGTGGGTGGTCGTCTGCGTCACTATCACAGCATTTGGGAGGATTCAGTGACGGACCCATGGGTTTTACAAGTGGTGACGGAAGGGCACAGGATCCCTTTCATCTCTCTTCCTCCTTTTTGCTTCTTTCCTTCTTATACTCCTCAAGACGCAGAGAAACGCCGTCTGTTCGACTTCGCTGTTCAGGCTGTTCTAGACAAGGAAGTTCTGGAGTCGGTTTCAGTTCAGGACAGAGGTATGGGTTTTTACTCAAACCTCTTTGTGGTATCCAAGAAGGACGACGGCTGTCTTCCCATTTTGGATTTAAAGGATCTCAATTCCTTTGTGATCCAGACTCATTATTACCAGGAGTCTCTACGAACGGTGATTGCTGTCATGTACCCGGGGGAATTCCTTGCATCTCTGGATCTTCAGGACGCGTACTTACACATTGCCATTCATCCAGAGAGCCAGCAGTACCTCCAATTTGCCTGCAACTGGGGACATTTTCAGTTTTCAGCTCTTCCATTTGGTCTGACGACAGCTCCTCAGTTCTTCAACTGTGTCCTGGGAGCCTTAGTATCCGTCCTCCACCGAGACAGCATCAGAGTTACTCCATACATGGACGACCAGCTTCTGAAAGCCCCTTTTGCGGAACTTCTTCATCAGCAGGTTCAGTAACGCATTCATGCACTCACTCATCACAGGTGGATCATCAACTTGGACAAATCAGATCTTGTCCCATCCCAGCGTCTGGTGTTCCTGGGCCTACTCTTCGATACCCAGAAGAACATGGTGTTTCTCACAGACGAGGTGGCTCACCAGATCGCCCACAGGGTTTCTGCGATCCTGGCTCAAGATCCAGTTCCAGCCAAGAAGCTGTCATCTCTAGTGGGGAAATTAATTTCCACCATAGAAGCGGTACCGTTTGCCATGGCACACACCAGAGAATTCCAGCGGTTTGTGATCCAGATGTGAAAGGGTCAACCAGACCTTCTGAAGATGTTGGTGTCACTTCCTCGTCATGTGGAACTGAGTTTGTCCTGGTGGCTCGACCTCTCCAATCTGCTGAAGGGCAAGTCCTTCCTAGTTTCCTTCCGGACCACGGTGACAACGGATGCCAGCCTCTCCAGATGGGGAGCGGTCCTGGGTTGCCTGAGTGCACAAAGTCGGTGGTCTCCAGAAGAATCTCTCCTTCCCATCAATGTGTTGGAGCTTCAGACGATATTCCATGCCCTTCGTCATTGGACTCTCCAACTGAAAGAATGCCCAGTCCAGGTAGAGTCCGGCAACGCCACGGCCATGGGTTACATCAACAAGCAGGGCGGAACAAGAAGTCTCACCGCTTGGTTAGAGGTCAAAGCTATTTTGTCCTGGGTAGAAGAACACGTTCCTGCCATATCCGCAGTGCACATTCCAGGCATAGACAATGTCATGGCGGATATCCTCAGTCGACACACAGTGAACAGCGGAAAGTGGGAGCTGTACCCAGAGGTGTTCACCCTCATTGTTCAGAAATGGGGTCTTCCTTACCTTGACCTGATGGCGACAAGACACAACAGGAAGGTTCCGAGGTTATGCTCTCGATGGAGGGACCCTCTAGCTCTGGCAATGGATGCAATGTCCATTCATTGGTTATTCCCTCTTGCCTACATCTTTCCTCCCCTCCCAATGTTGCACAGTGTGTTAGGGAAATTACAACTGGAGAGTTGTCCAGTCATTCTGATTGCTCCATACTGGCCTCACCAAGCTTGGTTTCCGGATCTTCTGGATCTGTCAGTGGCGGAGCCATTCTGGCTCCCTTGCCGTCCGGATCTTCTTCTACAGGGTTACCTGTGGAATGAGGATGTTGAAATTTAATCCTCAGTTTTGAAGAAGAAAGGTTTTTCTTCTGGTGTGGTGGCTACTATGCTCAGTGCCTGCAAACCTGTTTCTTCCAAGATCTACCATCGTGTCTGGTCGACCTTCCTATCATGGTGTACTGACAAGGACCTGTCTCAGGAATTTCAACTGCCCACGATCCTGGCCTTTTTGCAGGATGGTGTGGATAAGGGCCTCAGTCTGATTTCCCTTAAAGTTCAGACATCTGCTCTTTCAGAGATGCATTGCCATCCTTCCTGATGTCAAGGTTTTCTTCCAGGGTGTTGCTCATACTTGTTCTGCCTTCAAGATTCCTGCTTCTCTGTGGGATCTTAAGTTGGATTTGGGCATTCTTCAGCGCCCTCTATTTGAGTCTTTGGCTAGTATTCCTCTACACCTGTTGACGTGGAAAATGGCTTTTCTCCTGACGATTGTGTATTTCCGTTGTGTCGCGGAGTTACATGCTCTGTCATGTAAACCACCCTCTTTGGTGTTTCACAAGGACAAGGCAGTGCTTCGCACCTCTCAGGAGTTTCTCCTGAAGGTGGTTTCGGAGTTCCACATCATTCAGGAGATTGTGGTGCCCTTTTTCTGCCCTGACCCCACCTCTGACAAGGAGAGGGATCTCCACTTGTTAGACATGGTGAGTTGTCTCAAGTTTTATGTACATCTGTCACAGTTTTTTGATGAACACTCATACCAGATTGGTAAGGTTAAAATGATTTTATTAAGATGAAATTCACACATGTAGTTAGACCCTTGGGCCCACACAAACAGAACATAAATATATACAGGTATATACAGCAATAGCAAGCCTGTAATAGAAATGTATGATGGAATGAAAACAATCACTGGCAACAGAGGTTCTGGCTTGAACTGGACAGGCAGCAGGCAACACAGTCCGAGAACTAACCACAGGATGTTGGTGACAGATGGTCCAGGAGGAGATGACTGGCACAACCCAGACGCCTGGGAGGCACAGAACCCACAGAAGCGAGGCAACACTATTGGCACAACCCAGACACCTGGGAGGCACAGAACCCAGAGGAGCGAGGCAACACTGATCTTGGCACTGGATATCACTAGACCGAGGCAACTCTCATAAGCAGACTACATAATACTAGTGTATATATGTGTATATATACATATACATATATATATATATATATATATATATATATATATATATATATATATATAGGCAACCAGTGTCCCCTCACACTGAGGATGGTAACAACGCAACACTGGCTCTTGAGCCCAAAGGAAGTGAGCCCAGCGCTGTAAGGGAGGTGGACACAGAGAGATCAGAGTAACACAGTCACTGCTATGAACACTGTACCGGTACTTCACGTGTGCACACCGCCAGAGGCGGTTAAGAGAGTAGCTAAAGCACGAATGCTTAGCCATCGGTCGACAGAATAATAGCGCCACGAGGCGCACACCGACTACCGTAACGGCAAAACCACAGCAACTATAGCTGGACCAAACTGAGGCAACCAAGCGGCAAGCTAGGCACGGATGGCAACAAAGCGTTAATACTCTAGACAGGGACTGTAACGAAATAGGTACTCAGCCAGGTACGGTCAGTAATGGAGCGGGTTCTCAGCCAGATACGGTCAGTAATGGAGCGGGTCCTCAGTCAGATACGGTCAGCAATGGAGCAGGTTCTCAGCCAGATACAGTCAGCAACGGAGCAGCAGTAATGCAGGAAACTCAGGAACGTCGTCAGGCAGGCCAAGTCATACACGATCAGCAATAATGGAGCAAAAGTCAGGAACTAGTACACCACGAAAGGGCACCGTAGTTTAGACATGACAGAGGTTATAAAGGCTATCACTGGGCGGCGACAAAGATACTAGCCAATCAGAACAAGATATGGAAATAGAAGAATCAGAATGTCACCCCCTGCAGCCAGGAGCACGGGCACCGTGATAACATCGCACTGAGTCTGTCAGGCAATCAAAAGCGTTTTGTCATTCCTGAGGGTCCTAGGGCAGGAAGACCTGCATCCAAAGTGACTATTGCTTCTTGGATCAAGTCCACTATTCGTAAGGCTTATGAGCTGAGGAAGAAGCCTGTCCCTTTCAGGGTTATGGCTCATTCTGCTCGATCTATTGGGGCCTCTTGGGCTTACAAGAATCAGACCTCTGCTGATCAGCTGTGCAAGGCTGCCACCTGGTCGTCTGTGCACACCTTTTTGAAGCATTACCGTGTTGATGTGCTGACGCCAGTTTTGGGAGGAAAATCCTGGAGGCAGTCTTACCTGTCTATGATTATCTTCGGTTCTTGGTGCTTCCTTCACTTTTGACCCCCATTGGCTCTAGTTCAGTGTGCAGTGTAACAGTTGGGGTGTTTTTACCCCTGTTCAGTGTCTGTTGACACTTCATTGTTTGTTGGGCTATCTCTGATCTGATGGTTCATATCTGCTCTGGTGACTTTGGGGGCCTTGCGTCTGGTCTTTGCCTTACTTCCCGCCTCTGGGAAACTCAATGGTTTGACATCCCAGAGTTACCGGTAACCTGAATTGGACGACAGAGAAAAGAGGATTTTATTCTTACGTGTTAAATCCTTTTCTCTTAGTCCATACAGGTTACTGGTCTCCCACCTGGTCAAGGGATCATGCATGGCTCTCCTGTGGCAGACTGTGGGGGATCCCTCGGGATCATACTCACAAGAGTCTTCTTTCCCTTCCACTATCTAGTCAGTAGTTAGTGTCTCAAATCTTTCTAGAGCTGGTTGGCTAGCTGCAGCCAAGGAGGGAAGGTAGGCTCCACCCCCTGCAATCAATTCTAGAATGGTTCCTGCCTACTTAAAGGGGCAGATCACCTACCCAGAGTTACCAGTAACCATTTTCAATCAATGCATTGAATACCCCTCAAGCAGTCAAAGGACTGTGCCCCTTTTGGTAGCCATCAGTTTGAAAAGTCAAATTCTTACAGATTATGCTGCCATCTAAATGCAGGATAGGCAACATGAGGCCCTCCAGCTGCTGCCAGACTCCAAATCCCTTTATACTGTTCCAGAGAGAGGCTGGAAGCGATGATGGGAGTTGTAGTCTGGCAACAGCTGAGATGCCTCATTTTGCCCACCCATGATCTACATGCAGATTACATCCAAATAAACATCTCTTCCCCAGATACCTTACTATACATCATGGCTCAAGTATCCAACTTCCTCTTGTATCGCCTCTTAGCTGTTTCTTCAATACCTCAAACGTTGTATCCAAAATTTAACATATATTCTTTCTTGCATATCTCCCACACCTATGATCTATCTCCGTTAATAACTTCCACATTATATACATCTCATGTTTGCTGTGAAGGAGTTATCCTGAACTCGGCTCTTTTATTATTCACATTAAGACCATCTGAAAGCCTTCTTTGTCCACCTAAAAAAATGCACGTATTCTTGCCTTCCTAACCCAAGATACCATCAAGATTCGCATTCGCTCATTTAGATTATTGGTACCTTCATCTCATCTCTCTTATCACCCACTTCAGTTTCTGTTAGCAGATTTTTGGATTGACTGATCTACCTAACTCGTCAATCTTTAGTTGCTGTGACTCTTTACAAATACCTACATTGCTTTACATTTCATTCATTCAGAATAATCACGCCTAGGAGATAAACGTCTTGCAGAGCAGCATTCAGAGGAGCTGACTTGGCTGAGCTTTGCATTACCATTGAGAAGGCAAGCTGGCCAGGGAAAGAAAGTAAGGAGCGGAGCCACCCGGCAGACTGACCGGTGCTTCTCAATTCTGGGGACCTCTTCATTGAATAACTGGTGTACTGTTGGGGGGCCCATGTCTGGTGGGCCTCCAATACAATATGGGGGGGTAAACCTCTATAGGGGACCTCAGCTACGCCTTTGGCAAGTGGAGGTGAAAGTTACTTGTGCTGAGTTGGAATTCAGGGAAGCGGAGTTACTGGGATATTAACTGTTTGAGTGGCAAAGAAGTAGGCAACATATTGCAAGGCAATGTGTTGGGTATGCCTCTGGCACTCAAAGGGTTAAACTCCGCTTCCTCTGATTCCAGCTCAGCACAGGTAACTTTCACCTCCACTTGCACACACTCCATCAACAATAGTCATCCTTAGTGGGATCCCTGATGTCTGTACCTTCCACAGTGGCAGGCTGCTGTACCACAGTTCATGTCAGACTCCGACGCCGCAGATGCCTCCCAGCTCTGCAATGAAGCAGCCACATCTGACCTGCACCTCACATTGCCCCTACAGCTGCACCTCACGTTGCCCCCACCTGCGGCTCGTAAACCACGTCAATGAAAGTCTGCAAAGGCGGGGAAAGTGGTTCCAGACACTGAATACTGAAGGGCACTAAAGTCGTACTGAGCCAAAATACACACGGCAGTGAAAGTCGTAGGACCATGAATACTTAAGTGGGCATTTTTTTTCCATCAGCCTCAATAGTGACAGTCTGACAGAGGGGAAAGTTGTCTGAAATGGAATAATGAAGGCAGCTGAAGTACTAATGAGACACAATATCGACAGGGGTGAAAGTGCTAGCAGAATGAATTTTGAAGAAGCAGTTGCAGACAGTAAATGTTAAAGGAGAATCCTCCTACTCAGCCACAACAGAGACAGAGGTCATAGGGAAATGAATAGTGAAGGCAGGGAAACTCCTTGCAGAGATTTTGACAAGAGTGGCCAGGGTCAGTATGGAGGAGATATCAATACCTCCTCCTTACTGCTGCCCCTGTGTATGTTTGTCCGTCATGGGGTGTGTGTGCCGGAGATAGAGAATCTGGCACCCTCCCAGCCTTCTCGTTTTATTAATACAATTATACATTAAATAGATTTTTTTTATGCTGAATAAAACAAGGAAACTCCCACTGCTGGGTGATTTGTTCCAAGGTTATACGTGTTTAAGCATGCTTTTAAACATGCTAGAGCACTTGCCTACAGTTCCTATTGTGTTATGACAGTTATTCTGTTGCATTCTATGGGAGAGGTGAACCTCTGGCTACAGTTCTCCATCGAATGTGGTAATAACAGTTTCTTCACTGCTGAATAAAACATCTGCCTGCCGTGTGAGTGCTTTACTCAGCAGGCATAGCCCTAGTGGAGTTTGAGTGTGCTGTAAATGTCCTGGATTTCCTTGTAGGTGAGTGTAAGAGTAAAGTGCAGAGTGTATACCTCTGTCTCTATTATGTTGTCTGTGGTCAGTGAGAGAGGTTTCCCAGTGTTCACCACAGATTGTAGCCATAAGCCCAATTCAGGAAGATAAAGGGGGGCAACTTTGCAGCAAAACAACTGAATCATAGGGGACAAAACTGGCATTTCCATTGATTTGAATTGAATTTTAACACTTTGTTTGCAAAGCAATGCATTCAAGATTTCTCTACAATTCATGGAGTTAAAATTCCCTTTTAAATCACAGTGAATTTTGGGGATTTTTATTTGTCCCCTTTGCAGTTGTGTATTATTTTTTCCCTAGAATTGCACCTCTCTATCTTTTTGAATATGTCCCGATGTTTCTACTGCTTCAGGAGTATGAGTCCTCTGCACAGTGAGCATTTCAGATCAGAGAGCTACCTGTTTGGAGTGATTGTCAATATTGCTCCCTGCTGCGGCGCTGTGCCCAATGCCTCTATTGGGCCCATAAAGGTCAGTTACTCACTAGTACTATCTCTAAGACTCTTCTTACTGCTGACCCCCAATTCATTGTAAGGACCATACAAACCTGCAGAACATTTCAGTGTCTTACATTACCACTTTAGACAATTGGTTTGCAACGCATTGCTCAACATCCAGCATCCAAAGGGTTAATTCTGGTTGATATATGCGGTATGGTCATAATTTTTCAAACTTCAGGAAAGGTAACCCTACCATATAAACCATCAATTTTTCTCTGTAAGAATACTTGTTTATTACATGATTTAATCATATGTGTATGCTGTTGATTGTAATTAAGGTTGCTTTAATTTGCTAATGTCTTTGTTACTGCATTCCAAAATTGTTCCACAGTGCATTCCAATATCGAGTGATCAGATTAGCATTTCCCATAGCAACCAATGTAACCATCACTATTTTACCTTAGAATCTAATTTTGCTGAGAGTTCAAAGACTAGGTATCAGTACGTAACAATTAACATCTATTTTACCTGTGTGCAAGGCCATATTTCTGGTTAGGCAAACTAGACAACAGCCAAGTCTATACTCACATTCTGGGTTAGGACTGGGCCAGATCAATCCAAATTGCCCTGGTTTGTGGTAGACCATTTATTTACTAGTTTATATATCCATTTTCTGGTCTTCATTTAACCACTTGGACGCTAAAGAGGTCTCCAACGCATTGTGAAGCAGTTTTTTGGCCTCCTCTTTAAGGAGTTGAGCTTTTTTGTGCTTGTATGCTATAGGCTAAAAGTATTCTCTGTGCCACTGAGTAGGGCTAGGGGTCCAGTCCGACAGCAGTGGGTAGGAAGTTAAACAAAAAATTGATTTACTCACCCCCAAGATCAAATGTGGCGAGTGCAAGGGTGACAGGCTGTCCAAGCCTCTTTATTATGAATCAAGAAACAAGGGATTACCAGCATTTTTTTAAAAAACGGTCTGGATGTAGTAAAAACAGGCAAAGAATGTATTAAAGCTGTATTGAAACCATTGCAATAGAGAACTCACATAAACAGAGGATACCTGAAATAGGTCAACACATTTTACATGTATACCAAACTTAGTCATAGACATAAGCCAAATTATGTCTTGCATCCATCTTTAAATGAAGCTAAAGCCAATCAACTGCACTAATATCACATTGCTGGCATTCCCGTTGGCGTGGAACGGGGAATGAAGTTCCTTCAACCACACAAATAAAAAAGTAACCTAGTTCCTCCAAGTCCCTCATGGTTAATCCCAACCCTATAGATGGAAGCGCATGAGCCATGGGAGCTGGGTGGAATTTGAGCAATCGGCATCAACAGAGTAAAGGAGGCACTATCCTTTTAAATGCACTATTAATCTTCTGAATAACAGAGAGGTCTCCAACACATTGCCAAGCAAGACCATTCTAGTGTTCAAAGGGTTAAAAGCACCATTTAAATATAGGAGAATTTTGGGAAGGTTTTATGTCTCTTTTAGTGCAGTTAGTTTGCCCCAGAATTACTCCACTTTTCTCTGGTTCATATGGCCCTGGAAGTAGCAGAGTGAGGTCAGAAGCCCAGCACTTGACAGTGTCTGTTCTATTGGATATGCGGATGGAACAAGAAAGATGGCCTTATACATAAACATCAGTAAAAGCTGCGATTGTCTGTACTTTTTTCTGTTTTGTAAATGTTTCTTACTTGGACTAACTGGAGACAGATGGATCCTTCCAGGACCTCTCACCTGCAATACCAATAGTCAGAATGACTTCATGCATCCAGTGCACTGATAGCACAAAATACACAGGTAATGGAAGGCAACCATGTTGTTTGCTTTAAAAAAAAATGAATACTGCGCAACTGCATAAACAATATTCAGTATTTAACTCTTTGTGTCAGGTAGCCAACACATAGGGGAAGGAACATTAATGCTGCAATGCTATAAAAGCATAGAGAAATGTTTGTGTACCTTGATGCCATCTGGGATATTGTATGATGTGTGTTATTTTTCAGCACAATGGGCAGACATATCCTATTTTACACTACTTACTTGCTGCTCAGGAGGCTGTACTCTCCTGTAAGACTTATTCACCCTGGTGATTTGTACAACATTGCGATGAGTTTGTTTAAATCTCCCAGTTTTCTTACCTTCGTTTTCCCTGCAGTTCCCCTAAGGCAGGTATGGTGAAGGCACAACATGAGTATTCCACAAGGTCGCCAGCCACTGATCATTGGTTGATGCACATGTAGATCATCCATTCATTGGATGTTGCAATGTGCATTGCAGCGTCCATATCACCAGTGGGAGCAATCGGTATGTTTTAGGGTGACAGGTCCACTTTAACAATTTAATGTGTTTTTTTTTCATGTGTTTGAGTTGCTGTAGTTCAGTGTGAATGAGGCCTAATACAGCAGAAAGTGAGGAGTGATGCAAGAATTGCTTACTGCAAAACAGTACATGCAGTGTCATCCATTTTATCAAGGTATAGAATGTGTTAAATGTATATCAATTAATGTTACTGCATTCTCATAACGTAATTTCCAAATTTGATAGTAAGGCTTATTGATGGGGGCAACACCGCAGCTTGGTGCAGCCTGGAATTTGGGCTGTGATAGCCCAAAGTGTCAGCATGCTAAAATGAGACATTGATGTCACTTACATTTGTTGAGTTGAACATCAATGTCTATCTTAAGCATGATGACACTGGGGGCTGTCACACAGCCCAAGTCCCAGGCTACAGCATGCTGTAACTTCATTTCTAGAATGCATTTATGGAGCTGCAGATTTTAGTATGTGTTTCAATGCACAAGTACCATGCGTAGTTTCCTTTTCTGTGCAGTTTTGTTGCTGCAGTTTATATTGAGAGAAAGATGGGGATAGGGTATTTACAAAATTGTGAAAAACAAAATAAAATCATAAAACAGTAAAATCATACATCTGTTTATTCAATTCTATTGCATCAAACCCAGCTACAAAAAATGTCACCTATATGAATATGGCATGTGTTCCTTTAAAGGGATAGTAATGTTTCATAATAAAAGCAGCTCCAACTAATCTTCATAGTATTTGGGCCATGGAGAGTGTTATTTCAATACTGTCAGAGTTGTAGTTCAAGAGTAATTGAATGATAAAGTACCCCACTCCCTCCCCTTTTACTGCTGTAACACTGCTTAGCTCAGAGTAGCAGGGTGGTGTCCAGATGGCTTGCAGAGAGGGCCAATCTTCAATTAGCATAAAGGAAAACCTGAAAAATCTGCCAAGGGGGCAGGGTTTTCATTGTTCTCACAATAAGAAGATTGTCCCTTGCTGTGAGCTGTCTGGTCCCAGGGCCAGATTCCACATCTGAGGTGAGCAGTGTTACACTAGGTAAAAGGGGCAGGAGGGGGAAACTTTACCTTTCAATTACTCTTGAACTACAACTCTGACAGTATTGAAATAAAACTCTCTATGGCTCAAATATTCTGAAGATTGGAGCTATCCCTTTAAAGCTGTAGTGAGTATGTTCTTATGTGGCATTTTAACCTCTCAGATGCAGGAAACTTTTCTAACACTTTGGGAAGCAATGCGTTCGAGACGGTGCCATCAATTTTGAATTCTAGGGGTTAATGTCAGAAACTCCAAATGACTCTAACACACTGAGGCTAATGTACAAAGGAGAACTGGATAAATTCTGGACCAAACCAAATGCACCATAGGGTTCAAATACAAATTTCCCAACTTCACATTAATTCAAATATGACTCATAATTTCTTGAATTCTAAAGAGGTATCCAATGCATTGCTTCACAATGCATTGGAGACCTCCCTGGCATTCAAGGAGTTAAACGTTTAGTTGAAAACATGAATTATTTGTCCCCTATGATGCCAGTTCTCCTTCCATCAGCCTCAATGTGCACAATATTTAGGCGATAACATGTTTCGATTCAATTGAACACGTTGCATTTGTCACTATTACATACAGATGGGTAATGCAGATATTAATACAGATATAACTCTGCATGACAATCCACGTAGTCATGCTTTGAAATGACAGCAAGATAACATTAACCATATAATGCAGCACTGTTAATTGAACTACATTCAGTCTTTTGCTCTGTCATTAATGACGTGACTGCTCAGTATTCTTCTGTTTGTCTTCCCTCTTCACACATGAAGACAAAGGTGTTTGTGCTGCAACTGATGTCATGTGTGCAGCTGATGAACAGGGTTCGTGCAAAGTCCACTGCATCCAGTTATCAGCTTTTCATCAAGACTGTAATTATTCTGTGAAACCATAACACACTTCTCCCCACATTGGTTTAACCTCCTCATACTCTTTATAGTTTAGAAAATGACATTTAACATTTGTTTTTCTCTCCTTCAGTAAGTCTAATGAATGAATAGCTTGTAGCCAGAAGAAAGCAAACTGCACTGAATTTCCCAATTTAGTTTCATTTAGATTTAGACTTTTTTGTAATCTTGGTAACATGCTGTGTTTTGTGGATTATTAAGACAAACAATATTATCTTTTAAGAACACTAATATTGTAAGTAATAAATTGGTTATGGAAGGCATTTTAATCAAACTATTATGTTCTTAACCCCTTGTATGCTAAAAACACATCAAAGGGATATTTGTCGAATTGTATCATGTATAGTAATAGTAGCAGCCTTGGTGAAAAGCCTGGAGGTGTGGTGTGCAGCCCATAAGTGGCTTTTGGTAGTCTTTTGGGTAGAATCAGGGAACTGATCCCCTGTATTGGCAGTGGGACTGGATACAAGTTTGTGTTTCAGAGCCGCAGGCTTTACTACTTGTGTGCACAGCTCCATAGACCCCTCGAGTTGTGTTAAAGGGGCAGTTTATGGTCAACAAAAGACCCTTTATTAATTATTATCATTTTATTATTAATTATTCTATACTCCTCCATTTCCACTGCTTTTTCTTGTGGATCTCAGAGATATGCAAGGCTGGGTGTCCTCAGGGCCTTACTTGGCACCCATGGGAGATTGATTTCCTGTGTATGTAATTCTATAGAATCCATGTGTCAGTGAATCCACTATCAATGTGTGCGTAGAGAAATTTGCCATGGGTGCCCAGTGAGGTCCTGATGATACTTAGCTCTGCAGATCTCTGTGAGCTGCAAGGCAACTAAAGGCAAATAAACTGCAGATCTCTGTGACCTGCAAGTCAACCAAAATGGAGACATTTTGAGCTTTTCCGATCTCACCTCCCCTAGTTCTTGGGACAGAGTCAAGCATTTAAAAGGGTGTTTTATGGACCCTATACTGTTTTTTTTTGTTTGTTTGTTTTTTTAAGAGGCTCTTCATTAGCAGTTTGAGAACTGCCAGAATGTCTGTCTTTAGCAATCGGTGGGAAAGCATCAGGTGGTCTCTCTTCAGACCTCCTATTTGAATTTCCTGCTGAAGTGCTCAGACTCACAGCCCTGATTTTCTCAGCAGTCCTGATTCCAGAAGAGTAGACCTTCCGATAGGGAATTTAGAAGTGATATTTGGCTTTCTTTTTTGTTTGTCTACTATTGTACCATTGATTTGTTCCATAATTGTACCAGTTTAGCTTATTGAATTGCATTTATATTCTTCTTTTCCCTCCTCTTTTTATAGACACATTGAGAGCCAGCATGATTAGACCTGCTCCATGCACCCATATTGCTCTCAGATAACCTGGCTTTAGGGAGCAATAATTCAGAAATATGCCGTACTACTCTTCTGTTATCATGCAGGTGATCTGTGATGCACATACACTCATCATGAGCAAGTCCAGGGTCAGGAAATGAGTCATATCCTGTATCAGTAAAAAACACACAACCAAGAAAGTGCATGTATATTGGTACGTATACCAATAATAATTACTAGAGTACAATGTGAACATGGGCACTTACTTGTGTAAGAAGTGACCAGTGATGTGTGCTAATCTACCAGTCTTAGAGCTTGTGGGGAAAAATGTGCTGATCCTCTCCACCTTGACCACCCAATGGATGGCACAAAGCGTGATCATACACTGGTGTCATCAAGCAAACCACAATGATAGAAAAAAATATTAAAAACACTTTATTGTATAAAAAATAAAATAAAAAATTAAATATGTATTGATAAATATATTACAAACAAAATGTAAATCCCTCAAAACATTTCATGATCAATTCGACCATTTCATCATGATGTTATCAAGTGGTCTGCACAATAGCTGTCATGGTCCTTGCCCCTACCTCCGTTCTCCGCGTCTGGCCCGTGTTTGCCTTCCTGCTCCGGTCCCGTTCTGCTAGGCTGCTCTGTCGGACGCCCGTGCACTTCTGGCTTCGGTGCGTCTTGCGGTGACGTCATCGCTAGGCGTCTATATCAGGTGTCCTCCCTCAGTCATCGGTGCACTCTCACAGTGTCCTCAGACCAGCTTCCAGCTTGTCCCTGTCCCTGTTCTGTGAATAACCTCCTGGTATCTGATTCGGCTTGTAGACCACTCTTCTGCCTGATCCTTTCATCTTCTGTCCAGATCTCTTGTGTACCGAGCCAGCTGGTCTGACTTCTCATCTGCTGTCTCCCAGTTGACTCATCCTAGCTCCGTATCCCGAACCGGCTTGTCTGACCTCCTTAGGGTACAGTCCAGCTCTCCTGATACCTGACAGCATTCTTCACCGCTCCCTGTACCTCAGGTCAGTTTTGGTTCTTCTTTTGGGGTATCCTAGCCTAGTGAGTAGTTCTAACTACCAGGTTGCCCCCGCTCCCTAGCCATGACCCCTATCCAGCGCACTCTAGCCCTCACTCCCCCCTGCAGGGGAGCTTGTACTGTTGGCAGTGTTGCCATCCAGGTCTGGGTTCTGGCTCAACCGGGATCAGACATCTGGCTTCGCGGCCAGCAACTGTATCCGGCTACGGCTGCAGCAAGGTCTCGTTGCTGACAGTCCCCATCCACGAGCTCCGAACACCAGCGTTGCTCCCAAGCACTCTCTTCCCTGCAGGAAGATACCTGTGCTGCTTGAAGTGTGACAGTAGCCTTTAGTTTTATACGTTCACACTTAATTTAAATAAGGTGATAAACAATTCAATTAACCAATCATTAATACATTAAAGGTTTTTGAATTAATCCAGTAACAATAATGCTATAGGTTAACCCCAATGAGGACATGCATCCCAACCATACTCGGACTAAATAGTCCAAGGGTGATAGGAAACAAATCTTCAGTGTCACCAATCCATAAGTAATAACAATATTATATACTGCCTATGCAAAACTTAGGTGACTTTCTAAACATAAAATTAACATTGCATTCACCTTGTTCAAATTAAGTGTGAACGTATACAACTAAAGGATTTTGTGGATACCACTTGATGGCCTCCTGATGAAATGGTAGGATCGATCCTGAAATGTGTTGAGGGATTTGCATTTTGTTTTTACTATATATCGATATATATTTAACTTTAGATTTTATACAATAAAGAGATTTTTATTTTTCACTATCATTGTGGTTTGTTTAGTGACACCAGTCAAGATCACAACTTTGTGCCATCCATTGGGTGGTCTAAGTGGGGAAGACCAGCACATTTTTCGCTACAAGCTCTTAGACTGGTAGATTATCACACATCGCTGGTCAATCCTTCCACAAGTAAGTGTCTATGTTCACATTCTACTCTAGCCATTATGATTGGTTTACATAAAAATATACAAAAGCTCTCCTGGTTGTGTATTTGTTTCTTTCGATTTATCCTTTGGGAGAGGATCTCAGTTGAGTATTGAGCAACTCATTGAACAACCTGTGTGGAGGCAGTATAGTATCCACCACATGCCATTATTGCTACTCTGTCACTATAGTAGCCAGCTCAACATGTGAGTATAACTCTCATGTATATCATGAGCCACGGTGATTCAACGTATTACACTATATATTGCTCCCCTTTCGTCGTCTTCTTATCCTGTATCAGTGGGCATTCTGACAAGTTCAAAGCGGATTTCTTTGTACGATCATGTATACAAATAATATCTGAAAGGACAGCAAAACCAATACCTGGCCCCAACACCCCCAGCAGGGTATTTATTAGGTTACCAAAAACAGATGTCTTGTGCTAACCTCATGCATTATTAGCGCACCATGCAGTCAACCTCATCATTAGTAGTAGGGAGAATAGCACCATTTCATGTTCCAAGCTGGCAACAAGACCCAGAGTTTTAAGCAAGAGAGCTCTGGCTTTAGACAGATACAATTACCTTAACATGATGTATATGTAATGAAAACTGGTCCAGATTGTGGTTCGTCTCTAGGGTTGCAGCAGCATCAAAAAAGAAGTCCTTGCGGTTTTTCAAGCTGTTACATAACTTGTAGATGGTCTTGTCTTTCAAATAAAGACCAGCAGTACAAAGTATGAGAGCCTATATGTCAATAAACAATTCACCTGCTATGAACACACTTTCTCATGGTCAGTACTGCTGGTCTTACTTCGAGAGAAAACCAGCCAAAAAATGTTTTAAAATCAAGTTGTTTTAAGGTGGAAAGAGGGAGTAAATGAGACACCCTCTTATGACAACAGTTTTATGCACTATACATGCTTCCAATTTTACTCAGGATATGAGATGTTTCTTTCACTTTACAGGTTATGTAATCTTGATAAGTAAGGGTTCTGAAAACCTACTTCTTGGGTTTTGTTAGAATACATGAACAAAGAACAGTCCACCAATTTCCATAAAAAAACAGAAAGAAATACCCTTTTACCTCAGTCTAGTTTTCAGCCTCAACATATTATAGGTCAACTTCCATTTTCACAAATACTCCAGGTTTAAGAAGTAAAAGTGACCTAGATAAACCAAAATAACAATTAGATGAGCTTATGTAAAGACAAGCCCAGAAAAGAATGTTCCCTGAGAATAAAGAAAAGCTTTGTATTTGAGATAGATAGATAGATAGATAGATAGATAGATAGATAGATAGATAGATAGATAGAGTAGGGTCAGAAAGTCTAAGTACACTACAACAATCTGCTTTTATTAAAGCATTTCTGAAAAACTAATTTGACAAAATATACAGTACTTCTTAAACAAAATATATCATTTTACCTAATAAAATTTTCAGGAACAATATTTGATTTTTTTCTCAGATAGTTATGATCAATAGTGGGGAGTCTAGGTAATATAAACTTTAGGAAACCCACTCATAGGAATACTGTTACACAGGAGCAGTTGCCATCCAACCTACATGAAGAGTCCATACCCTATTCTCAAATTGTGTAATAATAGTGACAGGACTGTGGGCTTGGCTCAAGCTGAATAACTGATCTCACACATCAAAAGCATGAGCTATCACGAACTGGAATTAAAGTTCCACTGTCTATGTGCTGAAACCAACACACAACAGGACTTATTAAGAACTATGGATCAGAATGACATAGTTGATTGGTCTTCACTACAAGGTTCATTGCCCTTAATGGAAGGATTAAAATTTTGTTATGCAAAACTGGCAGATTGTTGCCACTGATAAGACCCTAGCACCTGTGTTTCAAAATCCAGTGATGGAATATAGAAGAGGCCCTAATTTGAAGGATTTATTGGTGAAGACAAATCCCAAACAATGTTGCACAATAGAGAGAGGAGGGTGGTTGAATACTGAAAAACCTGGGTGCCATAATTTTTTGAACTCTGTGACATGTAAGAACATGCTGGCTGAAGATTATTTCAGACCACAGAAAGGGCAATAAGATTACTTCATAAAGAGACTGACACACATCTCCTGCTATTATATGTTTTATCAACTTTTGCTGTAGCAGGAAGTGTGCTGGATTTGGAAGTTGGACATAATAGCCCCAGGGGTCTTAATGAGAATATACTGTATACTTCTTACTTATGAACTTGGATGGTGTTGTGTGATTAGACTCAATACTTTTACTACTGGTTTGATCCATCATTTCATTAAGACAGGGAAAATCTCCTCACACCTGGCACAGCTCTAATCTTTCTTTGTGTATATATAGAAAGAGAGATAGATTGATAGCTACATCGCAAATTGGGTTGAAGAAAGACAGAACTTCTGTTTTATCTACTAATATACAGTATAAATCTATATGTTCCCTTCTGTTAGGAATACATCTAACCTTTTCTTGTATCTGCCATTACCACATCCTTGGGCAAGGAATAACACAATTTAACAGACCTTACTGTAAAAAAAAACAAAAAACGTTCCTCAGCTGAAGTTGAAATCTCCTTTCTGCTAATTGTAAGGGGTGACCCCTAGTTATCTGATCGGGACTTGGAATAAAAAACTCACTAGAGAGATCATTGTAATGACCTCTCATATGCAACATAACAAGGTTTCCTCTTAGACATCTTTTCTCTAAAGCAGGGCTGTCCAAGTTCAGTCCTAAAGGTCCACCAACAGGCCAGGATGTAAGGGTTTCTATGATTAAGCACAGATGAGTTAATCAGTGGCTCATTCATTTTGATTCACTCACCTATACATAATCAGGGAAATCCTTACATTCTGGCCTGTTGGTGGCCCTTGAGGACTGATCTTGGACAGCTCTACTGTAAAGTAAATAAAGTTTATTAGACATTCTTCATATAACAGATCATCCATTCCCTTTAATAATATAAATATATCTTCCCCAGTAATGTATAGGAGTGGACTCTCATAATTTGCCATTCCAATGGGGACAGTTAGGAAACTGCAGGTGAACAGTGAACAGTAGAAATGTTGAAAGCACAGCAGTCACTTAGCAAGTCTGAACACAAGTTCACTGGAACAGTGGGGATCACCAATGGCACAAACTCTTTATCCATATGAGTGCCTGAAGTTTGAAACACATTTAGTAGAAATGCTCTTCACTCCTCAGTGACACCCCACTACTTTATCCAGATGTTCCAACAAACTTTTCAATGGAGAAAATCACCATATTTGAAAGTAAAGCTTCTGATGCGTGTTGCAAAGCCATAGCTTGAGGTTGCATTCTGGAAAGTCTACTAGTTGGGGAAAAACATTCAGCTCCAATGTATCCCAGACCTAAATAAGTTTTGTTTGTTTTTTTAAAAGGCATCTCACAGTTCTATCTCCTGTCCCTTGTGATGCACACGCCCATAGATGCTCTGTATTGGGCTTAAACGCCAGACACAGCTGGTCAATAGGGACTATGCATGCAGCCAAGACATTTGTGCCTGAGAGCTGCATACTTCAGGTAATGTTCCAGCCAAGGAGTGCAATTCCCAGTCACCCAGAATGACTGACAGGAGTCTTTATGGGGGCTACACATTGTAGCATTGGAAATTTTAAGAAATCTGCTTCCACTGCAGTAGACTTAGTAAAATGTGGTAATTCCTCGTTAATTAACAATAATCCTCTATTTTTCCAGCAAACAAATGAAATGAACGTTATTAACCCTTTGAGGATCAAAGGGATGCATAACACTGCAAAACAATCCACTACACTCCTCTCTGATCCTCCCATAATAATAATGATACAACTGCAGTCGTGAGACTGTTCCTCCTTTCTAGTACATCTGATCAAGAATTGCCTCACTTGCTTTCAACTCACAAACATTGCAGTGAAATATTCCAGCGCTTACCTAAACCCGAAAATAGTCTTTGTATAATTTATCCATAAACATAAGAAAGATTTATCCGCCTCCCAAAATCCCTGCACTGTTTTGAAATGCCATCCCACTCTTAATTTAATAAACACAAGTTGACAGAGGCACAACATCTTGCCAATGCCCAAGAATGTTAACCTTGTGAGAGCCAGCAGGGGAGTGCACCACATTGTTTGGCTTCCTTCTGCTGGTGCTTAAAGGAGCAGTAAATTTTTTTAATGAAAAAATATATATTGTATGGGGTTTCATGTTGAGTAAAATAAGGGCACTCCCACTGCTGAGAAATGCATATTTCTAGCGTTATTACTGTTTAACCCCTTAAGGACCAGCGGTCCTGGGACGTTTCCGTCCCACACGGACCGCTTTGATCCTTGCCGACGCGCTGGTACACTTGATCTGTTGCGTGTATCGGCATGCTGCTTTGTGGCCTGAAAGAGATCGCTCCAGTCTTGGAACGGTCAATTTTAGGCCCTATTTTTACTTAAAGCGGTCCCAGTGGAGTGATGTAAGTAAAAAGAACGTGAAGTACTATGACCGTCATCGGTCCTTAAGTATTTAAGGACCATGACGGTTGTAGTATTCCATGTAGTCCTTAAGGGGTTAAAGGTATAGTAATGTTTCATAATAAAAGCAGCTCTAATTAATCATCATAGTATTTGGACTTTGGAGAGTGTTATTTAAATTCTGTCAGAGTTGTAGTTCAAGAATAATTAAATGACAAAGTATCCCCCTCCCGTCCCTTTTACTGATGTAACACTGCTCAGCCAAATCAGAAGCGAGGTGCCCAGGTAGACTGCAGAGAGGCACAATCTTCAATTAAGATAAGGAAAAAACCTGAAAAACCTACAAGGGGGGCAGGGCTTTCATTGTTCTCATAGGAAGAAGATTGTCCCCCTACTGTTTTCTGTTTGGTCTATGGACTGGATTCCATATCTGAGAAGAGATGGCTTACACTAGGTAAAAGGGGCGGGAGGGGAACTTTGCTTGTGAATATCTCTCAAAGCATAAAGGTTTGAGAGACAAGACTTATATCGTTCTTCATGTTTTTTAACCCTTTGAGTGTCAGAGGGGTATGTAACACATTGCATTACAATGCGTTGCATACCCCTCTGGCACTCAAAGGGTTAATGCCTACAAAATAAAATAAAGATAAAACGAAGTATTACTCTCCCTTTAAACCTGTGTTTTGTTTTGTTTTTCATTAGCAGTGCCCTCTAGTGGTCAGATTCTAATAAGTTTTTCAGTTACATTCTAATGGAAAGGAAAGTCAGTAACGTACAGTTCTCTATAGAATGTGATAGAAACTGCTGAGTCGTTTCCTGTTGGTTACAACAATCAGGAAGTAAACACAGTGCATTCACTTCCTGGTTATTTGAACTAGTATATCATTTGACTAAAAAAACTGACAGTGGTAGGAGTACCCTTGTTTTACTCAGCAGGAAAAGTCCTATAACATGTAGGTTTTCATAAACAAAAAGTTTACTGCTCCTTTAACCCTTTGAGTGCCAGAGTGATACTGAACACATTGCAAAGCACTGTGTTCCATACCCCTCTGGCACTCAAAGGGTTAAAGGGTGAGACTCTCAATAAACAAGCTGGAAAGTGGCAAGGTTCCCGTTCTCTTCCAGGTGTCCCAGAACTGATGTATGACAGCTGGAAAGGAAAAGAAAAATAAAGCATTGGCTTAATCTTCTGCACATTCCAAATTCCATGCCAAGGTTGAACATTGCAGAAGCAATGCTGTACATGGTAAGTGTTTACTTACTAAGGTGAGATTATATGGCTTCTTTCTGTCTCTGATGTGGAGGCTATAAGAAAAAATGGACAATTTGGATACAAAACATCTGCATTATATGAGACAATTACAAACAGTAACAATACCCTTCCACATTGACTTAAATGGGGCTTTTAACCCTTTGAGTGCCAGAGGGGTATCCAATGCATTGCTCTGCAATGCGTTGTCTACACCTCTGGCACTCAAAGCGATAATCTCTTGAATGTTAGAAGACATCAAAGCATTTCTAAGGTTAATATGACTTTCCCTCAGCACATGTGTTTCTCTCTTATGGTTTTATGTGTTTTATAATTATCCACAACCATTTGGGGATGGATTATAGATTTATAGTTTTCCTAATTCCCTTTTAACATTTATTTTGAAACTAGGGGGCCTAATTCAGTAAGACAATGACACCCTAGGGTACATGGAAAAATTCCCCAAATTCACAAAGCATTCAAAACCTCTCCAGCATTCAAGGGGTTACATTTTTTTATTTATTCCCTATTGTGTAGTTGGTTTGTACCAGAACTGCTCAATTTTTCCAAAGTACATTAGGCTAGACTGTCTTCCTAGACTGCCTCTGTAACCACAGTCTGTCACTCTGCCTCGGTTCCCCTCCCTCTATCCAGCCTCCTCTGATGACAGAGGCTTGCTGCCTGTAATCTGGAGCGCTCTCATTGGCTAGATATCGATCTCTTCAGAGGAGGCTGATAGAGGGAGGGAAGTCGAGGAAGAGTGACAGACTGAGGTACAGAGCAGGTAACTGCAGTCTATCCAGAAGTAGCTGCAGGGCACATTTTATTACTTCAGTTTAGCACAAATAAAGCGTAAAAAAAAATTAAAACACTTTTAGTCTTATTTGATATATAACCTAACAATTTAGGGTAAGTTATATAGAAGTGACACATCCTCTTTAAAAAAATCAACAGAAGATATTATAGTTTGCTTATTTTAATTTACAGCATCAATAAGAACTCTTTGAGTGCCAATCAGAGTATGCAATATGCTTTGCTACGAAATGCCATGCACATTCCTCTGGCACACAAAAGATTTAAACATTTTGTAATAATAAGGCTTTTAACTAACTGAAAGGAGCACTAATGGCTTGTTGAGGTATGCAATACCTTGATCTATTGTAAGGCATTAATGCCTAAACAGTAGGGACTCTTGTTGCATATTTGCCCTTAAAGTGGCTTATTTGGCTTTTGATTTGAATCCATGACAGATTCATTTTTTAAGAGGAAGGTGATGTCGTCATGTGCCCTTCTGTGTTTTCTTTCACCGACACTGATTTGATTGAATACAGAAGTTTGTTTTGATTGGCTCACGACACCTAAAGCCAATCAGAATGCAGCTATGAAATAAAAATTATGTTAGAGGCAGATAGGTCCAAAAGAATAATCCACACTTTTAGCATAATTATAGGCTAATACCCTTTACCACATCCAGCATTGCTGCAGCCTTTTCTTCTCTGTTCCCAGTTGCTGGCAGATAAAACACAATAAAAGAAAATAAATGACATCACTTGCTTCTCTGTAATAGAGACTTATTTTAGCTATGATGGACATAATATGCTTAGGGCTTTATACACAAAACAAAAGCAATTCTGGAGCAAACCAGCTACTCCATAGGGGAGAAATAAATATTTCCAAACCACCCATAGATATAAATGGGACTTTTAATCCCTTGAAAGTTACAGGTTCGCTAGTCTCATGGCCAGGCAACGGACATAGATGCTTGAATGAACCAGTCCACAACACTGGCAGCTATTGTTGTTTATTGGTACTCAGTTACCTCCTGTTTATGGATATCACTGAATCCAGTTCTGATACCATATAACACGTGATGCCTCATACATCTCAGAAAGTTTCAGCTACTAAACACCAATAATGGAAGAAATTCCAAAATAATGAATGTTCGGTCTGATGAAAGCTCAGACTCCGAGGTCATCTTTTCACAACACCAGCAAGTTACTAAGAAGGGCTTGGAAAATTATTGTTGGGTTAAAGAAATAAAAAATATGGTTGCTTTCCTCACTGACATGATCTCCATAACAAACAGGAAGAATACACTATAAAACAAATCTTATTATCTCACACAGAGCTATGACTACAAAAAGATGTGGATCTGATAGTAGACTAACAAAACATCCCATAAAAAAATAAACATTTACTTATTAGGAGGATTCCTGAATCAATAAATCAAGAACAGCTTTTGGATTATATCCGGTATCTATTCAAACCAGTGGTACCAGACCTTGAGGAGCCCAACCAGAGAATAAAGAGAGCTTGTCACTCATTCAGACCCCCCATATTGATACCCATCACCTAGAGATGTGGTGTGAAGCTTCTGTACTTCATAACTGAAGAGTTACTCCTGAAAGCTAGCCAGCTAAACCTGCCCACGTAGGCAGGGAGGATCAAATGTACTAATATTTCCTGACATCATCCCATCAACCCTGCAGGAAAGGGAGGGAATAATAAGCCTATTTTTTAGACTCTTACATCAGGGATCAATGATGAGGCCTGTTGTATTTAATATCTACACTGGTGATATTTAGGTTGAGCTTGGCAGATCTACCTTTTCACAGGTGACACTAAGATCTGTGACAGTTTTGACATACCTGGAGGAATAAGTCAAACAAGAAATGATTTATAAAAGAAAAATGGGCTGTATGGGATTTAAAATTTTATACTTTAAATAATGCATATAGAACGCAATAACCTAAACACAGAATATGGTCTGCTAACAACAGCAGTAGATGGAAAGGCCTTGGAAGTTGTTATAGCAGCTGATATAAAGATTGGCATGTAATGAAACTAAGCCATGGGGAAAGCTAGAAGGCACTTGTTCTGGAGACCATGGGCTAGATTCTATTGCAGATGCTAATTTTATCACTGCTTTTATCTCCAGTTTTCCCCATAGGCTTCAGTAGGCAAATGTTTGATAAAACGGGAGGTAACATTTATCTCCTGAAATAGAATCTAGCCCCAAATGTCTAGAAGGATATCAATAAATTGATAGACTATCCAAAGAGGACCCACTAGAATGGTACATGGGCTTCAAAACAAAACATTTCAGAAAAGACTCCAGTACCTTAATATGTATAGTGTGGGGGATAGCATGGAAAGGGGTGATCTGATCAAAACCTTCAAATATATTAAAGGATGTAATAAAGTTCTGGAGGGATACATTTTTCACAATAAAAGGAACAGCAGAACAAGAAGGCATGCTATAAATTGAAAAGTTAAAAATAGAGCAAATGTAAGAAAAATACTACATTACATAAAACTTCATATCTGACGTCAATGTCTTTCTATCTTTCCTTAAGGAAAATAACATCAAGTATGGCTGGGGAAAGCCATTATAAACTGATGGATTTCAGGGGGGGGTGGAGGCAGAGTCATCACCATGAATTCTCCACCTACTTTCAATAATTCAGACTGGACCAACCATCCTAACCCTGTCAAGGGTCAGTATCTGGATGTCCAAATGTCCGTACCCTAATGTAACTGCATCGCGGCGATTGGGAGTGTGGTTTCAGAGCGCTGACGGTGGCACCTATCCCTTGCTGCTTCCACAGCCTATTAAAAGTGCTGGCCACAAAGCCAGATATAGGATCCCGGTTGAGCCAGGACCCTCACCAGGATGGGAGCAGATGCATACCTGTCATGGTCTCGGACAAAGAACCCAGTGAGGACCCCAAATTCAAACCTTCTAAGCTCAAACTCGACAGAAAAGGATCCACTCAAGAGAGCAGGCTGAAACTGCGTAAGGTTCGACCATACGGCAATAGGACTGGACCTTTAAATGTAGCAGGGTGGGACTGCTTAAGTTTTGACCATAAGGGCAATAGGGAATAGCCCTTTAAATGCAACAGGCTGGGACTGCTTAAGGTTCGCCCAAACACAAAAGGATTATCTCTCACAATACAAAGGAGATGGAGTCCCACAGCAATGACAAATGTGAAGGAAATCCAACCACGGTTCAAACATAATATGACTAGGATCAACAAAATTCTAATAACTCCAGAGATAGAGTAAAGCAGTGTACTACTGTCATCAAGTAATCGACTACTACTGGTATAATTCCTACACCACTTGTACCCACAAGTATATAGGGCAAACAAAGTCAAGGTAACAGATTGACAAGGAGGATAAATATACTCACCCCAGCTACCTCCGACACCTAGGCCAGAACCACAGCTATTTGTCAAGCAACCCTGAATTCTAAGAGATGGGACCACTGAGAGATGTGGCACACCCGGTGTAGACTTGCCCTGCAGAAGAAACACACTGTGGAGCTGAGTCGGCCAGGGGCCGCCTAGGCAGATGCAGAGGCCCAAGTTGATGGTAACTGTTAGGGTGCATGTCATGTAGGAGAATACAATATTAACGCCTGTCACCTGGGTTGGAGGAAACATGGGTATACAGGTAATACAGTGGGTACAATAAATTCCTCCTGGGCCCTGAGGCTCAAAATATGAACATACCTGATAGTGTGGATGGAAGTAGAAGAATAGTTAAAACAAGCCGAGGAGCTTATTCGGTACAACACATAAGCAGAATCCGTAGTTGGTAAACGTAAGCCAGGGAGTAACCAACTGGGAGGAAATCCAAAAACACAAGTCAAGGTTAAAGATACAAGAGAAGTCAGGTCAATCTACAAACTCGAATAATTGGGCCAGGTGGTTACAGGGGCCTAAGGTGAAGGAGGAAGTGATGCAAGGGTAGACAGACCAAAATAGCTGCAAATGGTAAAACCAGACAGAGACAGGCCAGAAGGGTGAACAGGAGAATACTGACAGGCCCACAGCAGACTTTGCACAGCCTCTCCATCATATTACCCCAGTGTGTTAGAAGCATAGCTCTCCATCCAGATAAGAAGGCTGATTGATATCCATCTCAAGATTGAACTTCTGTTACAGACTCGTCCCATGAAATAGCCTCCCAGTAGAGCAAAGTGTCACTTTAAAAAATTGCCATCAGTTTTATGTACATTATGCAGGTACATACATAATGTACTTTTACTCTGCATATTGTACATCACAAATGTACATACATTATGCAAAGTGCTGGTCAGAGATACTCAACTAGGAATGAGCCTGCAATAGTATTTAGCAGGCTCTATAGGAATGGCATCCTGCCCAGGTTGCATTTCATGGCTGGACTGGCATTTGAACAGGATCAGTATGATGTGCTATAGGATATTTCCTCTCTGTGTATGGCATTTGTAAGCTAAAAGAGATTGCACCCTGGTAGGATACCATTCCTATAAAGCCTTCTAAATACTATGGCAGGCTGTATCCTAGTTGAGCATCTCTGGCCAGTACTTGGCATATTGATTGATCCCCCTAAGGTTAACAGGAATTCAGACATGGACCCCTTGCTCACAGGTGCCAAGAGATATCACATGGTACTGATGAGGCCTGAAAAGGATGAAACTTATGCTGGCTCTTTCTCTTGTTCAGAGAGCAATTGCCTGGCACTGCATGGCAGGACTGTCATTTGGGAAGGATCAATATGATGTGCTATAGGAAAGTTCCTCTATATGTATAGCACTTGTGAACTAAAAGAGTCTGCAGCCTGGATAAGATACATTTCCTATAGAGCCTGCTAAATATTATGTCAGGATCTATGTTAGTTCAGCATCTCAGACTAGTACTATGTATCTACATTACACTTATCATGCATGTTTCCATTATATGTGTGGTTGTGAGCAGCCCATTGGGCTACTAGTAGATTCCCATTCTGTGTACAGATCCTTGGCTATTAATATTTTCTCGTTCTTTTCAATAATTCATTTTCCAGTGCTTGATGAGGAGTTAGAGTAAGGATTGGCAAAAATCCCTGTTTTCCTTTTTCTGGAACTGTGTTGAAACCCATCCACAATTTTTCTATTTTTTGTTTTTGTTTGTTAAGTTCAGCATATATTAAATCCATGTACATCAGTTACCAACCAATATTCTTGGAGCAAAACCCATAGAGATGTGCCTGTGTCATCAGCACAGATGTTGAACTGCTGCCCTGAGACACATTAATTGCTTTCAGTGGTGATGACACATGTTCTGCAAAATTTTATGTTGTCATTTTTGCTGATTCTGAGGGTATAATCCTTTTGCTTACTTCCTAGACACTACGCTAGTAATTGTGTCCCTACATATGTCTCATTCTCCACACTGTAGTCTACCACAAAATTGATAAGGAATTCTTTAAATGGTTTTCACCAATTCACGCTTTTGAGTTCTCCCCTTCTGGCCATCTGGCTCTACAATAGATAGTATAAAAATTTCAGTCCCTTTCTCTCACAAGCCCAGCAGACAAAACTCAAATTTAAAATAGTCAAACATGAATACTATGAGTACAGTTCAATAGCTTCTTTGATTCTTCCTTTTCTACACTTTATAGAACAGAGCTCCTCCATGCTAAATGGTATTAAATTACTCTAAAACTCCCCATCAGCTGAGATTCTCCTTCCTTTTTCTGCACCACTGTTCTTTACTATTCTTATGACACCTGTCAGGGTTGCCCGTGATGATCTCATCTGTTAGTTCTCACTTTTACAGCTCTTCCTCTGCGCCATTTGCAACCACCACAAGATCATCAGAATAATCACTTGCTTTTGACATGCAAGCTCATGTGTTTAAACCTACCTAACTCTTGCTTAAAGGCATAGTAATACTTTGGTTTAACTTTATTTTATTTTGTAGGCATTAAAAAAACATGAAGAATGATATAAGTCTTATCTCTCAAATCTTTATGGTTTATGAGATATTCACAAGCAATGTTTCCCCTCCCGCCCCTTTTACCTAGTGTAAGCCATTACTCAGATGTGGAATGCAGTCCATACACCAGACAGATAACAGTAGGGGACACTCTTATTCCTCTGAGAACAATGAAAGCCCTGCCCCCTTTACAAGTTTTTCAGGTTTTTCCCTTATCTTAATTGAAGATTGTCCCTCTTTGCAGTCTACCTGGGCACCTCACTTCTGCTCTGGCTGAACAGTGTTACATCAGTAAAAGGGGTGGGAGGGGGACACTTTGTCATTGAATTACTCTGGAACTACAACTCTGACAGAATTGAAATAACACTCTCCAAAGTCCAAATACTATGATGATTAATTAGAGCTGCTTTTATTATGAGACATTACTATCCCTTTAATATTGCAAAAATATATTTTACAGAGTCTATCCTGCTGAGCAAAACAAGGTACTCCAACTGGTGAGAAATGTTTTACCGTGTTCAGTTATTTTAGATCAGTCTTGCAAGTGAATTGCCTTCCATGGCCTGAAATTTTACAGTAGTGCTTTTACTACAGCATTCTATGGGGGCTTATGTTCAGCTGATCAGAGCTGTCTATCGACTGCTGTAGCAACAGCACCACCATAAAATTGCAGGTCGTGTAAGTACTACATATATCCTATATAATAATTCGCTAAGTTGTGTGTAACACCCGACATGCGCAGTAGACACTGCTGCGCGTGCGGCATTCATGCGCAGTACAGACTGCCCGCGCCGCGGCTGATACAGAGCTGGGCGCTCAGAAGGAGCGTCCAGCTCTGTATCAGCAGTTGCGTGGGCAGTCTCTACTGCGCGTGACTGCCCCGCGACCGGCTGCCAGAGGCACTGTGGCCCGTGTAACGGGCTGTTCAACTAGTATATATATATAAACTGCTCAAAAAAATAAAGGGAACACTTAAACAACACAATGTAACTCGAAGTCAATCACACTTCTGTGAAATCACACTGTCCACTCAGGAAGCAACACTGACTGACAATCAATTCCACATGCTGTTGTGCAAATGGAACAGACAACAGGTGGAAATTATAGGCAATTAGCAAGATACCCCCAATAAAGGAGTGGTTCTGCAGGTGGTGACCACAGACCACTTCTCAGTTCCTATGCTTCCTGGCTGATGTTTTGGTCACTTTTGAATGCTGGCGGTGCTTTCACTCTAGTGGTAGCATGAGACAGAGTCTACAACCCACACAAGTGGCTCAGGTAGTACAGCTCATCCAGGATGGCACATCAGTACGAGCTGTGGCAAGAAGGTTTGCTGTGTCTGTCAGCGTAGTGTCCAGAGCATGGAGGCGCTACCAGGAGACAGGCCAGTACATCAGGAGACGTGGAGGAGGGCAACAACCCAGCAGCAGGACCGCTATCTCCGCCTTTGTGCAAGGAGGAGCAGGAGGAGCACTGCCAGAGCCCTGCAAAATGACCTCCAGCAGGCCACAAATGTGCATGTGTCCGCTCAGTCAGAAACAGACACCATGAGGGTGGTATGAGGGCCCAATGTCCACAGGTGGGGGTTGTGCTTACAACCCAACACCGTGCAGGACGTTTGGCATTTGCCAGAGAACACCAAGATTGGCAAATACGCCACTGGCGCCCTGTGCTCTTCACAGATGAAAGCACGTTCACACTGAGCACATGTGACAGATGTGACAGAGTCTGGAGACGCCGTGGAGAATGTTCTGCTGCCTGCAACATCCTCCAGCATGACCGGTTTGGCGGTGGGTCAGTAATGGTGTGGGGTGGCATTTATTTGGGGGGCCGCACAGCCCTCCATGTGCTTGCCAGAGATAGCCTGACTGCCATTAGGTACCGAGATGAGATCCTCAGACCCCTTGTGAGACCATATGCTGGTGCGGTTGGCCCTGGGTTCCTCCTAATGCAAGACAATGCTAGACCTCATGTGGCTGGAGTGTGTCAGCAGTTTCTGCAAGAGGAAGACATTGATGCTATGGACTGGCCCGCCCATTCCCCAGACCTGAATCCGATTGAGCACATCTGGGACATCATGTCTCGCTCCATCCGCCAACGGCACGTTGCACCACAGACTGTCCAGGAGTTGGCGGATGCTTTAGTCCAGGTCTGGGAGGACATCCCTCAGGAGACCATCCGCAACCTCATCAGGAGCATGCCCAGGCGTTGCAGGGAGGTCATACGGGCGCATGGAGAACACACACACTATTGAGTCTCATTTTGACTTGTTTTAAGGACATTACATCAAAGTTGGATCAGCCTGTAGTGTGGTTTTCCATTTTGATTTTGAGTGTGACTCCATATCCAGACCTCCATGGGTTGATAAATTTGATTTCCATTGAGAATTTTTGTGTGATTTTGTTGCCAGTTCATTCATTCAGATCTAGGATGTGTAATCTTAGTGTTCCCTTTATTTTTTGGAGCAGTGGGATGTGTAATCTTAGTGTTCCCTTTATTTTTTTGAGCAGTGTATATATACATAAACATCTACGCTTTAAATGATTCGCACTCTCAGATTTCTTAAAAAACATTTATTGCCTGGTATCACGGTGCCCGTGATTGCCTCCAGCGGGTATTGCTGTAACAGCAACATTGCTACTTCCTGGCTGTCGCTCTATGCAAGTCGCTGTTTTTATAGGTCACTGTGGTTGTGATGTCATCTCTCCGCCCATCTGCCAGGCCTTTTAAACCTCAGCATGTCCTATTACCAGTGCCCTTTCGTGGTGTACCTGAGCCTAGTGCTGTGTTGGTCCATTGCAGTTCCTTTGTATTACTTTGGCTCCATCTGACTACCCAATCCGGCTCTGACTCCTGGCTACATCCGACTACCCGATCCGGCTCTGACTTCTGGCTATGACTGACTACCCGATCCGGCTCTGACTCCTGGCTACGTCTGACTACCCGATCCGGCTCTGACTCCTAGCTACGTCTGACCACTCTCCCTCTGGTGCGTTCCGCTTACTATTGCTAGCCTAGGCTACCCAGCCCGGCTACTGTGATCCTTGCTGTCTGGGCCTATCTTACCGCGCTCGCTACCCCATTAGCAGTGCTTGTAGGGCAGTCCGTGTCACTGACCTCCCGTGCTCTTTCTAGTTTGGGCGCTTGCTTCGGTCAGTCCGTGTCACTGACCTCCCCTGATCTGTCTAGTTTGGGCATTTGCCTCGGTCAGTCCATGTCACTGATCTCCTGTGTTTTGTCCGGTCCCAGTGTTGCCTCACCTAGCCTACTAGACACCGTTTTGCCTTGCATAGGTATACCCTAGCGGTAGGGTATAGTTGCTCTATGAGTCTTCTGCTTGGTGTGACTAAGGAAGTGCTGTGCACTGTCCTCTATCCAGCTGCGAAGGTTACTTTGGGCCATTCAGTTACTGCTACACCTGCCTAGTGAAGGGTTGAGGAAGTGTCTTGCATTGTCCTCACACCTGGTCTCGAGAAGGTGTGGAGTTAGTCGCTACTGTGTTGCTTCAGAGTTCTGGAGATATTCGCTCCTGTTGCCTGGGTACTCTAGCGTTAGGGTACAGACGCGAGTTACCTAACTAGTGGAGGGTGAAGAAAGTGTGTACTGTTCTTCCCTGGACTCGTGAGAGTGTACTATTCTCTACTGCCACTGTTGTATTAAAAATAAAGTTTATTTTAAATTTTATCTGTACCTGACAAGTGTCGTTATTTCCTAGTCACTCAGTGACAGTACGAAAGGGCCATGAACACTGACAGTACTGATACCAGTAGCGGGCAGCCTCTGAATATCATGTCCAGGATGGACATGCAAAACAATGTCTCGATCAGTTGTCGGTAGTGTTACAGACACTCCTAGACCGAACTGTGCATCTTGACAAAGTTGGGCAACCACTGATGGGCTCCTCAGTATCGGCATCAGTAACAACCACTCAGGTGGAAAATGCGTGCTATGGAGGGTTGTCTGGTACCGTTCCACTTCCCCTAAGATACGATGGGGATCCCATGTTGTGCCGTGGGTTCATTAACCAACTCGGAATTTTTTTGGAATTGGTACCCCATGTGTTTCAGTTCGAGAGAAGCAAAGTAGGCTTCATGATTTCCTTGTTGACCGGCAAAGCTTTGGCATGGGCCAATCCATTGTGGGAGACGGCTGATTTCTCTCAATTCATTGAGGCCTTCTGAAGGGTTTTTGATGTTCCTGGCCAGTCAATCTCTGCCGCAAAAAAATTTATGACAATTCAGGAGGGCACCTGCACTGTAGCAGAATATGCTATAGAATTTCGCACACAAGCGGCAGAGGTAGGCTGGAACAATGAAGCCCTAGTGGCAGCCTTCTCGCAGGGACTGAGTGATGCAATCAAAGATGAAATAGCAGCTCGTTAACTGCCAGTTGATTTGGATCAGTTGATTTAGTTCATCACACTAATTGACAGAGAAAGGTCCACATACAAGAACCACACGCGAAGGCGTGAATTGCATTTGGTACGGAACAGGGAGCTCCCACCCATGCCTCCCTCACCTCCCTTGCCACCTAGCATGGAGGTTTGTAAGGTTGAGCCTATGCAGGTTGGCTTTACACGTTTATCTCAGCAGGAGCGGTCCTTCCGCCGCAGAGAGGGTCTATGTCTGTATTGTGGGAAGGCTGGACATATGTTACGAGCTTTTCTGGTATGTCCAGGAAACACATGCACCTAGGATCTCTGAGGGGATAGATCCTAGGTGGAGTCAGTCGGCCCCCAGATCAGGATCTAAGCAAGCTCCTCCTACAGGTGGCTATTTCTTGGACTAACTCCTCAGTGGCTAACCCAGCCCTGATCGATTCTGGTGCTGCTGGCTATTTTATTGATGGTGAATTCGTGAAGACACATAATATCCCCGTGATACTCAGTGAGTCTCCATTCGCTGTAGAGGCTATTGATGGTCGTCTACTTAAACCATCCCATGTCACACATGAAACTTGTCCGCTGTCCCTAAGGGTAGGAGCTCTCCATGTGGAGACTCTACAATTTCAGGTTATTCAGTCTCCACACCATGCCGTCATTCTGGGTTTCCCGTGGCTCCAGAGACATAATCCCAGAGTGGACTGGGAGACTTGTGACATATTATCGTGGTCTGACTACTGTAAAGGGGCCTGTCTACAGCAACCTATTAAGATATTGTGTACTTCCCCCTCGTTACCCTCAGAGTACCAGTCTTTCAGTGAGGTGTTCAGTAAGGGGGAGGCTAGCACTTTGACGGAACATAGACCGTATGATTGTGCTATCAATTTGACGCCAGGCTTGATACCTCCCAAAGGCAGTACCTATCCTCTGTCAGTGGAGAGAACCGGGTCATGGAGGAATACATTACTGATGCATTATCCAGAGGCATAATTAGAAAATCTTCCTCGCCCGCGGTGGCTGGATTTTTTTTTCTGAAGAAAAAGAAAGAGGAACTGATGGTGAAAAACGCATACCCCATTCCATTGATTACGGAATTATTCGACCGCTTGAAGGGTTCCTCTGTGTTCACGAAACTTGATTTAAGGGCAGCATATAACATGATCAGAATCAAGGAGGGCGATGAGTGGAAGACCGCTTTTAACACTCTTAGTGACCATTATGAGTATTTGGTCATGCCATTTGGGCTATGCAATGCTCCAGCGGTCATCCAGGAGTTCTCAAACAATGTTTTGAGAAGCCTACTACAGTCCTGTGTAGTGGTTTACCTGGACAATATCTTGATACACTCTCCTGATATTGAGACACATAGGAGAGATGTCACTACAGTATTGCAAAGACTGCGGGAAAACAAATTATATTGCAAACTTGAGAAGTGCGAATTTCATAAAGGACAGGTGCCCTTCCTGGGCTATGTTATTTCTGCAGGAGGTATTGCTATGGATACTGAAAAGCTCTCGGCAGTTTTGCAATGGCCACGTCCTGTGGGCCTGAAGGCCATAAAAGGATTCCTCAAACTTGCAAATTATTATAGAAAATTCATTTGAAATTTCTTGACCTTGGTCAAACCCTTGACTGATTTAACTCATAATGGTGCTAACCCATCGGTTTGGTCCCCCGAGGCCAACAATGCTTTTTAAGCCTTGAAGTCTACCTTCTCGATGGCTCCTGTATTGGTACATCCTAACACCGCATTGCCTTTTACCCTGGAGGTGGATGCATCTGAGACAGGTGTAGGGGCAGTACTGTCTCAAAGATCCAAGCCTGGCAAGCCCCTGATGCCCTGTGGATTTAAAAAAAAAAATGATTAAGGCTCAAAACCTATATGATATATGGGACCGTGAATTGCTAGCCATTATCCTTGCTCTTCGCGAATGGCGTCACCTCCTGGAGGGGACAAAGGCTCCTATTTTGATCTTAACGGATCACAAAAACCCGACATACTTATCAGAGGCCAAGAGACTGTCACAAGACAAGCCAGATGTGCTTTATTTCTGTTTAGATTTAATTTTTGTACCTCCCTGGTTCCAAGAATACTCGTGAAGATGCCCTGTCTAGACAGTTTGGCCAAGAGCGTGAGACAGAAAGTGAACCCATTCCGATCATCCCTCCTGATCGCATTTTTACAGACCCTAGGAAATCAGGACTACAAATCCCAGAATCCACTTACTCCAGTTCCACCCTACGTCCATCAGAGATGCAGGAATATATCCAGAGATTTCTCCTTTTAATAAAAATAATGTGTGTTTTTATAGTCAAACATTCCTGCTCCTCTAAATCTTTTGAGCACCAGGTAGGTGTTGAACACATTGCTAAGCAATGCTTTAAACACCCTTTTGTCGCTCTTAGGGTTAAGGTTGGAAGAAGCCAATAAAGTATTTGTATAATTCAGTTCATTAGATTATTAACAGTAGCAGGGATGTCAAATAATTTGTGAAGAGAAAGGAAACAACTGTCAAAACTGTATGTATTGCAGTGGACCAAGTAATTTCTTATCTACATTTTTCCTTTCTTATTCTTTAATTAGTCCATGTGACATCCCTGCTAATTAAGAATAAAAATAAAAGGCAAAGGGAGAACATTTACAAAGACAGTATGTTCCTCTTTGTGGTTATTTGGAGTAACATCAACAAAAGAACTGTAATGCAATCATATCTTTCTGTTTGACCCCTGTTAAGGATTCAGACTTTCAGGTAAAAAAACACAAAAACTTAAATAACTAATAGTGTCAAACTATGAGCAGATGTCTTATTTTAATTAGGTATCTGACTCTGTGGCTGAGCACAGAAAATGTAAAAATGACTCAACAGTGCGTAGTTACAATGTACGTAGATGTGAATAATAGTCTCGCCGTTTTGCAAAACTAGAAAATATTCCCCTTAAGCCTTTTGATGAAACACAGGTATTCAAATCAATGTCAGTCTGCCCTTATATATTATGTCTGACTCCACTTAACACAAGGTAACTTGGAAAAGACATTGTTAAAGAAGTACATTTACAAACTATATAATATATACACAAAGATTAAGTGGATACATTTTGGGGCAATTCAACTGCACTATAGGGGTCAAATAAAAAATTCCATGATTAAAATGGGGTAATGTGTTTGCGATCTCTCTAGCAATGAAGGGGATAAAATCCCAATTTAAATGAATTCGTTTGCCCCACTTTTATTTGTTCATGTGAACCGATATCTAGAACACTGTAACATGGTTGATGAGGCTAGAAAAAGACATGTTCATGAAGTGCACCTCATGCCATATCAACTTTGTTGATGCAGAGTAGGGAGAATAAAAAACCCTATTGAATCCATTTCCAGTTAAGCTTGTCATCTTTCTCATTATTATTATGAGGTATCCATTATTTTAATCCATCTACAGTGTCTGCAAGCACAGCACCTGAGGCAAAGAATTCTATAATGTTACTGTTCTTACTAAAAAAAATCCCTGCTTTGTTTAGCTTGAAAGCACCTTTCCTCTAGTCTTAATGGGTGACTACTTGTTTATTGCTCATCTCTTTGAGTAAATATTTTGTTAGACAGTTCTTTGTATTAACTCAAATATATTTCTAAATGATAATCATATCACCCCTTACACATCTCTACTGTAATGTAGACAATCCCAGTTTGGCTAGACTCTCTTTATAACTTAGATCTTCCAATCCTTTTAGCAGTTTTGTTGCACATCTCTGCACTTTTTTTGCAGTTCAATAATAGCATTAATGTTTAACCCCTTAAGGCTGTGGTCCTTAAAGGGATAGTAATACTATAATATTACTAATCCCGATAGTATAGCTCTTTAAAAAATAATTCAATTGTTCCCAGGTTCATATCTCAAACCTTTATGGTTTAAGAGAAAACCGTAAGCTTCCCTGAAGTCAGCGTTGTACTGACTGCAGGAATATCCGGTTTTATTTTTCATCAGGTGGCTCTGCAGCAGAGCCGCGATCGAGTTAGTAAAAAATAATTATTTCACTGAAACGGTCTTCTACGTGTGCTTGCAAACCAAGCACACGTAGAAGACCGTTTCAGTTAAATAATTCTTTTTCACTAACGCGATCTCAGCTCAGCTGCAGAGCCGCAAGCCTGTCGTACAACAGACTTCCCCTGCAGTCAGTACAACGCCAACTTCAGGGAAGGGGGAGGGAGGGGGAACTTTGCGTTCTGTTATCTCTCAAACCATAAAGGTTTGAGAGATGAACCTGGGGGCAATTAAATTCTTTTTTAAAGAGCTACACTATGGGGATTAGTAATATTAAAATATTACTATCCCTTTAAGGGGTTAATATTTTAACTATCTTATGGTTTCCTTATTTTGAAAGTACTTAGTTATGACCATTAAGCAAGAGGCGTAAGAGTCTCATTGTGCAGTACATTTCTGTCTCTATGACAGATGATGGTAAGAGCAGCCTGTCACTTTTGTAAATAATGCCACTTGGAAATCAGACCAATGAGTACAGAGAAATAAAAAAAAATACACAGTCTATATAAAACTCAAAATATAGTAAAAAGCTACACTGATACAAGTCCAGAAACACTGTTCCTTTTGCTGGGTAGTTATAGTAGATATAGACACTCCATATATTGGTGACATGCAGCAAAACTCATTGAAAATTAATTCCAGGGCACACAGGAACCATTGCAAGTATTTTGATTGCTTATATATAGAGATGTAGCAGATGTGGCACACTAATAATGTATAGCTTCAGGAAATAAAGCAACCGAAGTAGAGACTATACACTTGAATAAACATAAAACATGTAGCAAAAATTATGTTTGGTTCAAGTCTCCATAACTACGCAAAGGCAGTGAAATGGAAATTGCAGCCCTGAGATAGTAAACAAACATGCTTAGCTTGAGAATTACACAACCAAACCAAAATGCAGGAGTAGCCTCTAAGATGCCCAGGAACAGATGACAACAATATTTCAGAAGTACAGTGTGAGAACAGTAGAAACACAGAACAAGGAAGGTCAAAGACCACCTTAAATGAAAGCAAAGATAGGGAAAAGTCAAGCTGGCGAGCTAGAGGCAGTTTACTAAGGAACATAAATCAGGATATGCTAGGAGACCGATGGTCTGTACTCATATTAATAATATAATGGTAATATAACACTGGATCAAGGTGACAGGCACATTAAACTGGTGTAGAGCAATATTATCAGGTTGTTAAATAATGGGGGGACCCTCTCAGATAGCCTAGGTACAAATTAACACAATAATTTGGTGTAAAACAATAAATTAGGTTGGTAGATAATGAGGAATCCCTCTCAGATAGCCTAGGTAGAGAATAACAAATAAGAGAGGCAGTTAGTCCCAGGAGTACCACAAAGTGACCTTTCAGGTGACTGGTCTGTCTTACGTTCTAACAACTGATGAGGGTATCCCTGCTCTGTTCTTCTTGCAGCTGATTGTAATTGAGGGCTGTATGAAACTCTGGAAGTTAAGGGATTACCAGTCTGTTATGCCGGTTTTGGGTTGTAAGTATTTGCTTTCAGTCTTTATATCAGTTTAAGGGGGTTGATTGCTGTAATTTGGGATTGGCATGGTAAGCGACTGTTCTTTATCTTTCTTTCAGTTGATGGTGTGTGACTTTTGTTTGTTATGCTAAAATGTGTGATTGGGTGACTAGCAGTCTGGTTGATGGTGATTTACTTCTCTCTGTTATTTTGTTACTCTGCTTGATTGTGAGTGAATGCTCCCTGACTCTGACAATGGGTGATGACTGACAGCTCTGTGTTACTCTAGAAGTTGATGTTGGATGACGCCTCTCTATTTCTCTGTCAGTTGATGGTGAGTGATTGCTTTCTGTAATTCTGGTTGATGGTGGTCAGCTGCTTTCTGTTACACTGGCAGTTTATGGCAGGTGATTCTTTTCTGTTACATTTGAGGTTGATGGTATATGACTACTTTCTGTTACATTGGAAATAAACACAAATGGTTGATAGTGGGAGTTGTTACTTTGGCTGATAGTGGCTGACTGCTCTGTACTAATCTGTCAGTTGCTGGTAGCTGATGGCTATTTAATATTCTGGCAGTTGATGGTACGTGACTGTTCTCTGTTACTCTGTAACTTCGTGGTGGGGACTAATTTTTTTCCCTGATGGTTCATGGTGATTGACTGCTCTCAGTTGCTCTAATGCAGTGGTTCTGAACTCTTCTCCTCAGGACCCACTAACAGGCAAGGACTTAGGGATTTCTCTGCTAGAGCACAGGTGTGGTGATCAGGGGCTCCTTCACATTGATTAACTCACCTGTGCTCTAACAAGGAAATCATCAAATCCTGGCCTGTTAGTGGGTCCTGAGGACAGGAGTTGAGAACCACTGCTCTAATGTATACAGGTAATTTATAGGTTATTATACAAGATAGGGCTTCTATTGTTAAGCTTGAACACATTTTCTACGTTTTTTTGACATTTTTATTCTTGCCATAACTTTTGATTTCAACAGTGAAATTGTCTGAAATTTTGGATTCCATTGGTTGAATAGTACCAAACTGCTAAAAATAATACGTTTTCCCCATTTGGCACTATGAGAAGCTTTAGTCAGGCTTCTCACCAAAACTGGTGGGCAGAAGGGCCTTGGTGACTACTGTGTGCTTCTTTTTAAGCTAGTAATTTGGAGCAGTAGAACTGGAGATATTAGACTTGAAAAAAACCAACAACAAACATGGCCAAAATATAATTCGTACAAATGCTTAGTAGAGAGCATGTTATTATAGGTAGGGTTTTTGAGGTTATGGTAAGCTGCCATCTACTGACAACTTGCTGCACTTACATATGCTCGTACTGACCCCTTCATACACTGCTGCCATCCCAGACGGCTCACTGGTAGTCACTGACCATAGCTTACTTACACTGTACCACTGAGACCTCTCTAACATTCAATGGGTTAAAAATTCCAATTTGAAAGAAACTGTGGGAAAATCAATTGGAAAATGCACAAAGCTGGAAAATATGGGTTACATTCTTCCATCTTAAACCCACTCCCCCATGTGTTTTATGATCAGACATGACATCACAAATGACATCAGAGCTGACATTTTTTGTGATGATTGATATTTGTGAGGCCACCAGTGATGACAGGTCATTTGTAACATAGTAACATAGTAGATAAGGCTGAAAAAAGACATGCGTCCATCAAGTCCAGCCCATGCCAATAACACCCCTATTGATCCAGAGGAAGGCAACAAAAAAGCCCTCTGGAGCAACTTCGAGTGTAGGTGTGTGTGTGTGTGTGTCAAATAGTTCCCCGGCTCAATATCCTATTTGCTTTGAAGCCATCTGTCATAACTGTCAATATTGTTCTGTGCTAGATAGGCATCCATTGTTTTTTTGAATGCAGTTACATTATCTGCAAGCACAACATCCCGAGGCAAAGAATTCCATAGCCTTACCGCCTTTACTGTAAAGAATCCCTGCCTGTGTTTTAGTCGAAAGCGCCTTTCCTCGAGTCTTAATGGATGACCTCTTGTTCTTAGCTCAGCTCTTTGCATAAATAATTCACTGGATAGTTCTTTGTATTGACCTTGAATGTATTTGTAAATGGATGTCGTGTCATTTGTGATGTCATGCCTGATGTCATCGGCAAAACACATGGAGGCATGGAGTTAAATTAGAGTAGGGATTTTTTAGTGTTTGAGGGAAAACTGAACTGTGACTTTAACTACATTTTTTGCCACTAAATTGCTCTGCTACTCTTGCTGTTGATGGTGGGTGACTGCTCTTTGTATTTGTGGCAATTTCTGTAGTGGATACAAGTATAACCGGGCTGCAGCACAATTAATTTGAAATGTCTTTAACCTGTTGGCCTAGGAATAATTATTTTAAGACTATTTTTACTACAAATTAAATGTATTAGACTATCTGCTGCCTGCACTACCATTTTAATTGGCTAACAATATTTTTCAGCGATAAGCTTATCTGTTTAGCGCATTAGAGGTTCTCACAATCAATTGTTGTTTACCCAATAAAAAGTTATTTCTAAAAACAGATGGCTTGATATATTTATTTTATATTTTTAATTAAACTAATAGGGAAATTGCAAAATTGTGTGCTTTATTTCTGATTCTATCTATGTGATTGGAACTGTAATAGAGGTCTGTGAATAAGTTACCATAAGAGATCAGAATGCTTGCACAATGGCAATGTAAAAATGCCACTTCAGATATAATGTTTAATGTAAAGCTGTAAACATTGTGAATGTATTGGTTGAATAAACCTAAATAGTCTTGCAAACTATGTCATATGGTGTGCAGGGATGTGTTGTATGATACAAAGATGTCTTCTACAGTCTGCCTGAACAGTAAACTCAACAGTTACAAGGATGCTTGGCAGGTTCTTCTTTCTTGTTGAAAGCTCATGTAGCAAATCAGGTGGAGGTGCTGGAGATTAAAACAAGGGTAATCCCACTGCTGGGAGATGTTATATTCAAAAGTTATTATAATGCAAACTCAGCTTCTGAAAAGATACCACAAGGTGGCACAGTTCATATAGCTTTCTACATGAAAGATTAGCAAAAGCCGTCTCACTCTCACCAGTTTGCCGGCTGTCAGGGCCAGCTTCTTCCTCCACCATGCGCTTCCATCATTGGAAACTCCTCCACCACACGCTTTCATCATTGGAAACTCCTTCACTATGCTCTTCCATCATTGGAAACTCCTTCACTATGCTCTTCCATCACTGGAAACTCCTCCACTATGCGCTTCCATCATTGGAACTTCCTCTACCACTCTCTCCCATCATTGGAAACTCCTCCACCATGCGCTTCCATAATTGGAAACTACTCCACCACTCGCTTCCATCATTGGCAACTCCTCCACCACGCTCTTCCATCATTGCAAACTCCTCCACTACATGCTTCCATCATTGGAAACTCCACCACTACACGCTTCCATCACTGGAAACTCCTCCACCACGCACTTCCTTCAGTGGAAACTCCTCCACCACACGCTTCCATCATTGGAAACTCCTCCACCACTCGCTTCCATCATTGGAAACTCCTCCACCACGCGCTTCCATCATTGGAAACTCCTCCACTACATGCTTCCATTATTGGAAACTCCACCAGTACACGCTTCCATCATTGGAAACTCCTCCACCACGCACTTCCTTCAGTGAAAACTCCTCCACCATACTCTTCCTTCATTGGAAACTCCTCCACCATGCGCTTCCATCATTAGAAACTCCTCCACCACACGCTTCCATCATTGGAAACTCCTGACATACCTTGCATTACATCCAGCAGCAGCAATGTAAATGCCATGGACAATCCATGCACAGAAAACAATTACTTAACCCTTTGTCTACCCCACTGGTACTCAAGGGGTTAAGTAATTGTTTTGCCCTTGTGGCACTGATCTAGAGCGGCGTCTGTATAGTGGAATCATGTGACTGTTTTGTTAATACTATGCAGTCACATGGTCAGTTGTTCTATTTGTACACTGGCTCATTGAGAGATGACATTGCCTTATGTTTAGGAGGCTTGTACAAGGCTATCCATCTATTGGCCCACTTCATACATGATGCCGGCCTCGATTGCCTAATTACAAATTTATACTGGATATTTAAATCTTTCTTTTCTGCCGGCTCCCTTCTTTTATGACCCGAAATCTTCAAAGTTAATTTGAAAAAGAGGAGTTTATAGCCATGAAACGCATTAGAGTACTACTGGGTTATTTATCTCTTGCTTTTATATTATTGTGCGATATATTTATATTACATTTTGATATTTTTTTGATCAGTGGAGTCATGTTGAGTATCCTGTTTGTTTTTTCCATGAGCGTGGATGGGTTTAATCTCTCCGAATGTGCAAGAGTCAGCTGATACTCTAGCTGAACACTTCATTTGTGAGTACCCATAACTGTTTCCCATACATTGTTTTATTGGACAATATTGCACCCTTATTCTTTCTTCTTTTTTCTGCATTTTGCTTTTTGTGTTCAGCTAGCTTTTTGCTTAATGTCCACATGGTTCTGGGTATGTATCTCTTCCTGCATTTACATGAAATCATATGTGCCACAATGAAATAACTTTTGATTTGGGTATTCTTTACCTTCCAAACTCGGATATAGATGTTCTATGCATATATTTGCAACTACAACATCTGTTATTAAAAGTAATAATAACAAATGACGTTACAATGGTAATTTCTTCCCACTGCAGGAGAAATGGAAATAAGAAGGTTTGGTGCTACATGGTCTCTTAGATTTTTATTTTCCTTACATACAATTTTAGGGTATAACTGAATCTCCTCCTTAAATAGGGGTTCCTGTTTGTGGATCCCCAAATGGTTGCTAATGATACACTTGTAACATAGTTGCTACAGCTGAAATAGACATGCTTCCATTAAGTCCAGCCCATGCCAAATCACCCCTGTTGATCCAGAGACAGGCAAAAAAGCCAGTTGAAGTCATTTCCAATTAAGCCCCAAGTAGTTTCCTGCATCAACAACCTATCTGAATTGAAACCAGCTTTCTAATTTTCATTATTGTTCTGTGCTAGATAGGTATCCTTTACTTTTTTGAAAGCAGTTACAGTATCTGCAAGCACAGCATCCAGAGGCAAAGAATTCCACAGCTTTATCAACCTTACTAAAAAAACCCAAAAACCCTGCCTTTGTTTTAGTCAAAAACACTATTCCTCTAGTCTCACTGGATGACCTTTCGTTCTTAGCTCAGCTCTTTGAGTAAATAATTAATTGGAGAGTTGTTTGCATTGCCCTTGAATATATTTGTAAATGATAATTATATCACCCCTTAGAAGTCTCTTCTCTTATATAAAGAAACCCAGTCTGGCTAGTCTCTCTTTCTAACTCAGATCCTCCAATCCCTTTATCAGTTTTGTTGCACATCTCTGCACTTTTTCCAGTTCAATTATGTCTTTTTTTTTTAAGAACTGTTGGCCAAAACTGTACTCCGCATTCTAGATGAGGCCTTACCAATGACTTATACAGAGGTAGGATAATATTAGCATCCCTAGCATCTACTTCCCTGTCTATGGAGCCTATTCAACCGCAGGGTTGCAGGTTCGAATCCCGGCAGGGCCAACTCAGCCCTTCATCCTTCCGAGGTCGATAAATGAGTACCATTGATTGGGTAATAATAATATTTTCAGCTGCCGATTTGGTTAATTCCGAGAGCGTGCACTGACAGCACTTTGAGTCCCACTGGGAGAAAGGCGCTGTATAAATACTAGTTATTATTATTATTATATTACACCTCTTTTTATGCAGGCTAGTACCCTATTTGCTCTTGCAGCAGCTGTGTGACTGTACACACTGCTGTGAAGTCTGTTGTCTATCAATACTCCTAAATCTGTCTCTAATGAGGATTCCCCAAGTTGTTTCCCATTTGGAGTATATGTAGCATATTTGTTTCTACAGCCCAAATGCATAGCCTTGCATTTATCTACATTAAATGTCATCTGCCACTTTTCTGCCCATTCACTCAGTTTATCTAAAAAAACATCTAGCTCTGTATGTATTTCCTTACACAACTTAGTGTCATCAGCAAAGATTGAGATGCTACTTTCAGTCTCCACTTCTAGATCATTAATAAACAAATTAAAAAACTTTTGGCCCAGGACTAAATCCTGTGGTGCCCCACTTACAATTTTAGACCAACTTGTAAAGGTTCCATTTACAACAACTCTCTGACATCTATCATTTAACCAGGTTTCAATCAATGTACAGATATCGCCTCTCAAACTGACGCAATATGGACAATGAAGATTAATCTAATTATACATTAATTTTTGAGTTAAAAATTTTGTTAAAATGTTCTTAAAATATGTTGCATTTAATAAATGTTGTGTCCTTTATTTATCTATTGTCACACCTCTCAGTGTCTTTATTTTATGTACAAGATGGGCTGAGTATTAGGGTGGTATAAAAATGAGTAATGAATCAACAACATGTATGTCATGCATTAGACTGGCTTAAGCCCAGTGTCATTTGAGAACCTAGCAGCTTGTCTGCATCCCATTGATTTGAATGGAGCTTTTAAACCTTTGCTTTCACAATACATTGGAAACATCCATAGCATTTAAGGGAGTTGAAAGCCTCCTTTCAATTAATGGAAACCTGAGGAATTATTGTATTCCCTATGGTGCAGTTGGTTTGCTTCAGAATTGCTCCAATTATTGTAGAATTTCAACTTCTGTGTGTTTCTTCTTTGAATACAAGAAAAAAGAACACAGTTAAAAAAGAGGTATACTTTACATTTATTAGAAGATTGAAAACAAATAGGAACTTGTGTTTCATTTCATAACATCAAAGGTAAGGTGTAGAGGAACCCCTTAACAATACAGCAGATCTCTTTCTGCATGCTAATCTGTTTTGTCCATAATATATAGCACAGACAGGGCCAGGTTTACATCTCAGGAGCCTGTAGGAACAGAAATCTAAAGCACCCCCCCCATTGGCCATCTCCATTGGACACCGCCACAATTCTCCTAATCTCCACATTGCCCCCATCATCTCCATATTGCCCTCACATTGCCCCATCAGCTCCAACTTGCCCCCCATCAGCTCCACATTGGTGTCATCTCCCAGCGCTCTACATTCCTAAAGAACCGACAAGGGAGTTCAGCAGCTACAGGACTGTGCCAAAGGAGACCTGCCCTGCCAGGGAGGTAGGAAATAGACAACGGGGGGGGGAGGCAATGTGAGGGCAACATGGAGTGGGCGCCGGCGCAGCCAGCGAGGTGGCTATTTAAAAAAAATAAAATAAAAAAAATAAAATGACTATGTGAGAGTTTTAATTCTTTGTGTGAGAAAGAGGTATCCAATGCATTGCAACATAACATGTTGGATAACTCAATGGCACGCAAAGGGTTTTAACCCTTTGAGTGCCAGAGTGGTACGCAACGCATTGCAAGGCAATGCATTGCATACCACTCTGGCACCCAGAGGGTTAATATTCAACACTGTCTTGTCTGACATTTCAGCTAGCTCTTTAATGTGAAATTTGGACTCCTCATACATGCTAGCCCTTAATAGTCTTGAGTGGGGTCAAAAACCTGACCCATTATATAATATGCCTATAGGTCACACTGCTTCACAAAAACCAATAGCCTTCAATAGTCCTGAATGATTCTTAAGGGTAGATTGACTTTATCAGACTGTAAACTGAAAAAAAAAGCATAAGACTACTACAGACATCAAAATATAAATAATAAAAATATATGACTGATGTTTGAACTAACCTAACCTAAGTTAGTCCTTCTGTTAAACAAATTAAGAACCACTTATTCCTAGATGGGTATCTCATTGGAATTTTGCCGCCTACATGGTGACCATCAATATGTTGCCCGCCTCAAAAGGGCAACATCATAATGTCACCCACATTTAAAAACATTGCCTGCATTTTCAGAGAAGGAACGTAGAGTAACAGGTAGGGAGAAGGGAGTTAAGAGGTATCTGGTTTGTTTTTAGGTGTTAGTTATGATTTGCCTCATTGGCTGCATTCTGCTTTCCAATGGAACTAATTTTATTAAACAAAACTTCTTTGTTGAAGCCATCTGTCAAATGGTTAACCTGATTAAGAACTACTTATCCCTATAGGTATAGAAACCCAAAAGGGCCATATGTTCAAGAGAAAAGTGGAGGAATATTTGGCACAAACCAATTGGTTTGACCCCAAATTCTTCCACTTTTATTTTGAACATACTGCTCTCTAGTGTAAATTGTATTACATTTGTATTGTACAATGTCATGCTGTATAGATGCATATGGCATACCTAAAATTCTCTTTTATACTTGCCTGAAGACAAGACTTATGCTTGCTCTCTCATTTAACATAGTAAAAAAAGTCATCACCCACCTATACTTCACAGTTTATCATTCTTTTACCTCAAATATATTTCTAAACTTATCATACTAGTTTGTGATGTCTGTAAAACTGACCGTGCTGCAAGGTACCTGATATTTGAGGTTTAGCTCTTTCAACAGATCAATAGGCATCCCATCAAACAAGCATTTTGTCAAAAAGTAAAGCAATCATTTTAACCGTTTCAGTGGGTTAACAGATTGAAGAACAGAATTATTTAAACACTTGAATGTTAGCGACATCTCCATCACACTGCGTTAATATGGAATTTCATTTTAGTCAAGATGAGCAAATATTTAGCTACACCTTTGGCCAGAAAAAATGTTAGCAAACGTCTGTAGCAAAAGACAAATCAGCATCCCATTAACCCTTTGAGTGCCAGAGGGCTACGCAACACATTGCTTTGCATACCCATCTGGCACTCAAAAGGTTAAATCCACGTGAAATATCAGTCTTTGTTGTAGACATAAATATTTCCCAAACTCCCATTGCTCTAATTGGGGATTTTAACCTCTTAAATGCCAGACATTACTCTGAGTATTGCTTTGCAAAGATTTGGTGAAGTCTCTAGTATTCATGGGGTTAAAAACAGGTGTCCCCCCTCCCCGGTGCATATCTTTTTTTTTTCCGGATAAGTCCCTTAGGGCCTTATTCATCAAGCTAAAGAGGTGCAATTTTAGAGCATGCCAACTGCACATTAAATTTCCCATTTATTTATTTAAAGGGATTGTAATACTTAAATATTACTAATCCCCATATTGTAGCCATTTTAAAAATAACTTAATTGCCCCCAGGTTCATCTCTCAGAATTTTATGGTTTGAGAGATAACCGAAGGCAAAGTTCCCCCTCCCTCCCCCTTCCCTGAAGTCAGCGTTGTACTGACTGCAGGGATATACAGTCTGATTTTCATCAGGCGGCTCTGCAGCAGAGGCGAGATCGCGTTAATAAAAAATAATTATTTCACTGAAACGGTCTTCTACATGTGCTTGGTTTGCAAGCACACATAGAAGACCGCTTCAGTGACATAATTATTTTCTACTAACACGATCGCGGCTCTGCTGCAGAGCCTCCTGATGAAAATCAGTTATTTTTAAAATGGCTACAATATGGGGTTTAGTAATATTTAAGTAATACTATCCCTATAAGTGGGACTTTTTTCAGAAATGAAAGCCAATCAAGTAATGGCCCAAACTTATATTCACAAGATATTAAGAAATATAATCTCCAGTCTTTCCTAATTGATTCAATCAATTGCTCATGGTATAGCATAACCTTATCATACCTAAATTCTGCAATTAACTTTTTATACTCAGAACAGAACTGTAATACCCATGTCCCACTAGGGAAGATCAGTTCATGGGGGGCCCGTCTACTTTGAGTTTCAGTGGTCCTCTTTCAGTACAACAATACAAATTGTTATGTAAAATCTTCAAAAAATGAAAACGATTCATGACTAATATATTCATGTTGTCTGTACAGTACCCCTGGTTATCTGAAGTTAGATACTTTCACATCTGCACCAGTCACTTTCATTCTGTTATGCATGAGTGCCATCTAGTGGTACAATTTAACATAACTAAAACCTAATTTACAGCAATGGTTCCCAAACCAGGGGGTAGATGCACTAAGGGTAGATGATATGGCGAGGTGTGTCTGTCATTGTGTGATGAACATGTCGTCTAGGCGAAAGAGGCAGACACCACCATATGCACTAAGAATTAGGGATGCAATGGGAAGGGGAGAGACTGTGGTTATTAGCATAACATATTACTGTAAAGTGTTGATGTGTTGGGTAAGGCATGGGAGAGGAGACATCAGCACCAAGAACAGTAGCAGCCCACACTCAACCATTTGAGTGTCAGTGAGATAAGCAACACATTGCAGGGTAATGCATTGGAAACACCTCTAGTACTGAAAGGATTAATATAGTGATGGAACGAAAAGAAGGATATTGAAAGCTCCTTATGTAATTAAATATATTTTTTAGAACAAGATCAGAGTTTTATTCCCACAGACACATTTATAAACACATTCATATTTACACAGACTACTTTATAAACACATGTACTGAGTTTAAACAAACATTATTGAAAAAAAGAGTTTTATTGCTGTGGAGCAGTGTGATACACATATATATACACACACTAAAATTGCATATGATACTTGCATTTTGTTTTGTTTTATTGTATCTCTCTTTTAAAAAACACAACCCCCCCAAAAAAAAAAACATTCATCCTGCACTTAGCTGAATCATGTAAAGCAATTGAAAGTTTTAATATAGCTATAATTTTAATTCAGATGTAACTTGATGTGTCATAAATGCAGTTTCTTAAAAGCAGAACTTTCAGCATAAGTAAAGTCATCCTGCCATAATTAGGCAGGTGGTGACTAGCTTAATAATAGTTCTCTTACTCTTAGAATTACACAATTATAAAGACATTTTTAAAGGGATAGTAATACTTCGTTTTATCTTTATTTTATTTTGAAGGCATTAAAAAAACATGAAGAACCTTTATGGTTTATGAGATATTCACAAGCAAAGTTTCCCCTCCCACCCCTTTTATCTAGTGTAAACCATCTCTTCACAGATTTGGAATCTGGTTGTAAGACCAGACAGATAACAGAAGGGGACACTCTTCTTTCTATGAAAACAATGAAAGCCCTGCCCCCCTTTACAAGCTTTTCAGGTTTTTCCCTTATCTTAATTGAAGATTGTCCCTCTCTGCAGTCTACCTGGGCACCTCCCTTCTGATCTGGCTGAACAGTGTTACATCAGTAAAAGGGGCGGGAGGGGGACACTTTGTCATTGAATTACTCTAGAACTACAACTCTGACAGAATTGAAATAACACTCTCCAAAGTCCAAATACTATGATGATTAATTAGAGCAGCTTTTATTATGAAACATTACTATCCCTTTAATCTTCCGAGACTGACGGCCAGGTTAGTGCAGTCTGCTTGCCTGCGTCGTCAGTCTCTTCCGGTTACCTTGTGGCATAGTGCAATAGTTCTCAATGGAGACCGGGTCTGACAGCGCAGGCACACAGACAAGATGTCTGCGAAGATGCCTGGCTTCTGTCTCGGAAGTGTAGGGATTTCTTTAGAAAGGTGTAGTTCTAAGAAGTAAGATAACTATTATAAAGCTAGTCGCCACCTTCTTAATTATTGCAGGGCGACTTTACCTATGCTGAAAGTTCCACCATGAAACAAGAACATTTAAAGGGGAACATTCACATAAAAAAAACATTGGACCATGGGTTTCAATCAATAAAACAAGTTTAGTGCTGGGTTGTTTTTTGTTTTGTTTTGTTTTGTTTTTTTTAACTTACCTATGAGTGGAGATATGAAGCCTTCAAATCGGGCACTTCAGCGTTCTGCGGCACCCTGTATGTGCTGTTCGATGCCATAGCACTTTCCAGCTGCCCCAGGGAGCTCATTCACACTTCCCTTTGTAGCTGTATTTTTGTGGGCTAATGTTACATCAGGCTCTTTTTACAGTGCTACTGAGGTTGCAACCTCAGTTGCTTTGTAAACAGAGCCTGCTGTACAGGTGAACAAAATGTGCTGGTTTATTCCATGGTGTAAACTAGCACATTTTGTTCACCTGCACAAAGACCTGTAAGTGCTCTCTTTTCACCCTGTAATGTGCATATATAATAATTCTTAGTAAATAAGTGACATTTTCGTGTCAGATTGGCCAAGTTGTGGGTAAGCTTGCCGCCATGCCAAGGTATTTCACTTTCAGGCAAGTCCTACTCTAATACACCTGAGATTTATGGTCCTGGGACCAGAGCTGTCCATAGGATGGTGTAGCGACAGCGCCACTGTACAATTTCAGGCCACTGTGATATTGCTCCTAAAAAATTCAAGTAATAACTTCTGAATAAAACATCTCTCATCAGTGGGAGTACCCTTGTTTTACTCAGGGGGATAAACCCTACAACATATATTTTTTTTTTACATTTTAAGTATTACTATCCCTTTAAGTATGCTCTTTATTCTTTTTGTGGATCCCAGTGTAGTGCAATTAAAAACAACAGACATACAAGTAATAAAAAGGTGTATATGAGGGACTTAACTGGTACACCAGACCCCAAAGGGGCCTGCATTGTGTGGAAGTAAGAGGACTGTGGTTCCAACAGAGCTCTCCTTAAATAACCTTTTAAGCAACTCCCCACAAGTCATGTGAGGAGTAGTTAATTTCAAACAGGCAGGGAGCATGCTCACCATGAAAGGCTTGAGGCCTAGTCATATAGGGCCAGTATAAAGAAAGAAATTAAATAAGCATGAATAATATTTGTGAATTTACATAAATGGTTAAATAGTTAAGTGGGATAAGTGTAAGGCTGCTATAGTGAAAAAATGAGAAGTGCAAATCCAGAAGAAGAAAAAAGACACGGCGCCAACTCACCTTAACATATCCATATAATAAAGATAAATATAAAGATAGATATATAGAAAGCAGCATGGAATGAGGGGATTCTCCAGTTCCCTAAACATTAGGCCAGAAACCCAAAGTGAAAACATGGACAAAAAGACAAACCTGTGCTACTCTATATAACAAACTGTGTGCCCTGTAATGAGCATTTATAATAATTCTTATTCTAATTTTTGTGTCACAGATTGGCCAAGTTGTGGGTAAGATTGACACCACGCCAAGGATATAGATATATGAAAGATACAATAAGACAAAAGATATTGCTGTAAACTGGAGGTTCAGGATTAGAGGAAATATGTAGTGTATTTTACAGAAAAGAAGTAATGAGGGGACATACACTAAGCTCTGGTACATACTGTACTTACTTAAAGTTTCAAGTTGATTTTAGTGTGTATATGTGTATCACATTGTGCCACAGCAATAAAACTCACACTAATGTTTGTATAAACTTCATTATATGTGTTTATAAATTAGTTTGGGCAAATAAAAGACTCTGGTCTTGTTCTAAATCCTTTATTTCATTGCATAAAGAGCTTTCAGTAGGTTCTTCTTTTTGGTCCATCTCTATGTAATGGAGGGGAGGTCGCAGCCACATCTATTGCTACATTGAAAGCTACAGAGAGATCTCAGCTTCACCAACCTCATGATGGCGATGTTGGGACTGTGTACTCTGACGGCAGATGTACATTAAAATATAAACCCCCTCACATAAATATGCAATCAATATGCAAATTAGCCCTTGTCCCAGCTGCCACAGGGAGCGCATTCACGCTTCACTTCAGTGTGGTATGAATGGCTCCACTAACCGGAGCTTGCTGTGACGATGGGAGCTGTTCACACCACACCGAAGTGAAGCTGTGCCACAGATACACTGTGTTGCATTATGCAGAAATGCATAACTTGGAGGTTAAAGATCTTAAAAAGTACTTTAAAAAAAGACAAACAAAAACAAAGCACATTTCCTTATACTTCTTATCTGATTAAACAAGTGGTAAAAAGTTTTTCAGATGTGAATGTTCCCCTTTAACCCCCAGAGGGGTACGCAAGCAATGCGTTGCGTACCCCTCTGGCACTGAAAGGGTTAAACTGATCTTTCTTTTTACCATTTACAGTTTGTGATGAAGCACTTTTAACCATTTGAGAGCCCGAGGGTATGTAACACATTGCTCTGCAATGCCTTGCTTACCCCTCTGGCACTCAGAGTTAAAGGGATAATAAACCTTGAAAATAAGTTTATTTTATATTGTAGTCCTTAAAAAAACATGAAAAATTATATAAGTCTTACCTCCCAAATCTTTATGGTTTGGGAGGTATTCAGAAGCAAAGTTTCCCCTGAGTGACGTCACCATTCTAGCTCTCAGATTTGGAATCCGGTCCCGGGACCGGCTGTGCCTCTCCAGAAGTGCTGAGATCACAATCTTTAAAAATAATTTCTTAATTGGAATGGTCTACAAAGTGTGCTTGCAAGCCAGGCACACTTTGTAGACAGTTCCAATTGAGTAGTTCTTTTTAAAGATAGTGATCTCGGCACTGCTAAAGAACTGCCGGTTGATCTGTGGACCGAATTCCAAATCTGTCCACTAGATGGCAGACTTGGCTGAAACAGCCAGGAAAAGGGAACTTTACTTTATTTTACTTCTGAATATCTCCCAAACCATAAAGGTTTGGGAGATAAGACTTAAATAATTTTTCATGTTTTTTTAAGGGCTACAATATAAAATAAACTTATTTTCAAGGTTTACTATCCCTTTAATGTTGCTCTTATGCTCACTGAATGCGTCTGCTGATTTGGACAATGTGCAGCTTTCTGAAAAGACACCTTGATGTGGTGGCAAACTCTGGGGTGAAGAGGCAGGCCATGCTTCTGTGAGCCCAAGTTATCAAATACACTTCCTTTGCTGTTTACACACTCCTCCTTATATTTATGAATGTGCTCCAATTTAATGCTGAGCCGGCCCTAAGAGCTTTCACCTCCCACTGCTTTACAGCAACAAGCTAGAGATGAAGTGAGGCAGGGGCCCACTGGCTCTGATAGGCCTGAAGCAACCCCCCTGCTCACTCTAGTGAAAATCATGTCCCATGCTTACACCAATGGGACAGGCAGTATAGAGGAGATATGTATACCTCCTCCTTACTGCCGCCCCTGGGCGTGTCTGTCATGGACCCAGACTTTTGGTCACATGACCCTTCCTCTTTCTTCTTTTGGTCACATGACACTTACTTATAACAGTGGTCTCCTAATTGTATTATATGATATAGAATTGTATGCCAGTACATTATTATTTTCATTTTATAATAGTTAGGGCATCTCTCCTTTTGCATTTTGGAATGCTCTGTAATATGAGGGAGACCCATTGTTTATTTATATTGAGGCCTTTTATGCTAGCAATTGACTTGATTTTATCTATTTAGCACCCTTTATTGTTGCAGGTTACAGATGTTTGATGGTCCGATAAGCATACCCAATCTCATAATTGTGGAACTTACTATCCCTGCACTGTTAACCCTTTGAGTGCAAAGTAGGCTGACCAGATCTCACCTTTAACCAGGGACACATAGGAAATAGCCATTTTGCAGTACTTCACTGAAATCAATGCAGTCCTGCAGTATACATTTCTCCTATGAGTTCCCGGTTAAAGGTGAGGTCTGGTCAGCTTAGTGCAAAGCAATGCGTTCCATACCCCTCTGGCACTCAAAGGGTTAAATTATATCATTAAGTTCATAAGCAGCCGTATGATTTTTTTTTTGTCCCAAATGCATAACTTTACACTTCCCATTAAATTTCATATTCCCTTTAATTGCGCAATCTGCCATTTTGTGTACATCTCCTTGGTAAAGAACAAACATCCGCTCTGAATGTATTACCCTGCATATGATATTTAAAATGATTTAACCCTTTGAGTGTCAGAGGGGTATGCAACGCATTTTAATAAAACATCCTTTTTGACATAATTTATTTATTGTATTTTTTTTAATTGTAAAAGTAATTTTCTAACTCCTTGAATACTAGAGAAATGCATTCAACATGTCTCTAGCATCCAAGGGATGCTGACCAAACGTCACTATTAACTGGGGACACATAAGAAAATGCATACTTTAAGGCTGCACTGAAATCAAAGTAACCCTGAGTATACATGTTTCATATGCTAAAGGAGAGGTCTGGCCAGTCTAATAAAGCAAAGAGTTAAAGGTACTGTATGCTATTTGCAATAGTGCTGCAGTGTGAGGCAGACCAGCTGTTGGTCTCAGTTGCGGTGTTCATTTATTTATTTTATTTTACTGCAGTATAATTGCAGTAGCTGGGTATTTTTTCTGTTATACTTTGCTAGATGAAGGAAGCAATACATTTCCTCACATTTAGACTTTGGCAGCCAACATTCTATTTGATTGAACACTATCTCAATCACAGTATAGGATTAATGGTGGATCAGGTAATTGTTTTTATTTGAATAATATTTTAGCACCAATCCTGCACATTTCTCTCTTTCTTTCTTACACTTATTATAATCTGATCTTAAACATTGCAGGCGTTAACATCAACTTACCTACACCATATTTATAATGATGCCCTTACTCATTTGTAAATCAGACCTGATATTATCATCGGTTGCCATGAGTTAAGGACAGTTCTTAAAAAGTATGTGTTTTTTTTAATCTCCCCCATAGATTTTAGGAATTATGGCCCATATTTATAAAAGGAAACTGGATAAACAAACTACACCCATGCACTTGAATAGAGCTTTTCAACCCATTCAGTGCTAGGAAGGTTTCCAATTAATTGCTATGCAATGCATTGGAGACCTCTCTGGCATTCAAGGGTTAAAAGCCCAATTTGATTTAGCAGGAATTTTTATGTGTCCCCTATTATGCAATTTGCTTACTCCAGAATAATTCCACTTTTTTTTATAAATATGGGCCTTTGTCATTGCTTGCTCTAATCCAGAGATGCTCCAGTCACTCCACCAACAACACCTATCCTGCTACAACTTCTAGCTCTCACTGCTGGTACACACACAAAACAAGCATGACTCTTACTTTTCTGCTAGGAATTTGGCCTTTCACCTGAGACCCTGAGATGTAGGTCAAACCCTGAGAGTTCCCATGTATGTGCATAAAATACTCTGCACATTCATCAAAACTGCATGTGTAGGATCATATTTTATGGATCTAACATAAAATAATTTTTACAAATGTTAACTGGAAATACATAATTACATAGTAAATTAGGTTGGAAAAAGACACAAATCCATAAAATGTAATCTTTGCCACAGTACAACCCAGAAAATGAGAATTACACAGTCCTTCCCAACTCCAAAATGTTTTATTTGTTTTATTAGAACATTCTGTTTTACCTACTAATACACAGTATAACCCTGTATGTCCCCATTCTGCTGGAAATATAACTAATCTTCTCTTAAATGTATTCATTGTATCACCGTTACTACATCCCTGGGCAAAGAATTCCACAGTTTAACAGACCTTATTCTAAAGAATCCCTTCCTCTGCTGAAGTTGAAACCTCCTTTCCCATAATCATAAGGGGTGGCCCCTAGTTATCTGATCCTATCTGATACTAGAGAGATAGCTGTATTGATCTCCCATATATTTACACAATGTAGCAAGATCCCCTCTTAGGCATCCTTTCTCCTGAGTAAACAATTCAAGTTTGGCTAAACTTTCTTCATACTTCTTTTCTCCATTCCCTTAATTAATTTTGTTGTTATTTTCTGTATTCTCTCCAGGCCTAGAATATCCTTTTTCAGAACTGGTGCCCAAAACTGCACTGCATATTCAAGGTGAGGTCTTACCAATGATTTGTACAGAGACAAAATGATGTTATCCACTCTTGCTTTTACTACATCTGTTTGGCACTGATCAATTTTTCCAAAGTATGCTGTTTACAAGGGCTCTTAGCTCTTTCTCTGAGCCCCACTTAACCCTTTGAGTGCAAAGCAATGCTTTCCGTACCCTCTGGCACTCAAAAGTTTAAATTATCTCATTACGTTCATAAGTAGCAGTATGATTTTTTTTTGTCCCAAATGCATAACTTTACACTTCCCTACATTAAATTTCATATTCCATTTATTTGACCAAGCTGGCATTTTATGTACCTCCCCCACCCCGTAAAGAACAGTTATATTGCTCTGAATGTATTACCCTGCATATGATATTTAAAATGATTAAACCTTTTGAGTGCCAGAGGGGTATGCAACGCATTGCTTTGCAATGCGTTGCGTACCGCCCTGGCACTCAGAGGGTTAACCCAGTTTCATTTTTTATATGATTTATTTTATTTTTAATTTAGATTGTGTAAGTCCTTTTTTAACTCCTTGAATACTAGAGACATCCAAGGAATTCTGACCAAACGTCACCTTTAACTGGGGACACATAAGAAAATGCATACTTTAAGGCTGCACTGAAATCAAAGTAACCCTGAGTATACATGTTTCATATGTTAACATTGAGGTCTGACCAGTCTAATCCAAGGAGTTAAAGGCCACATTATTTTGGTTTGGTTTTACATGATTTAGTCACTAGAGGGCGCTGGTGTTTTTTTCACTGAGATTTATTATTATAGTGGAATTTGTTCTACAGTTTTATTGTATCTATAATTGTTAGCACCTGCACGCCTTTTTCCTAAACTTGGATTATTTCCCCTGTTAACACTTGTAAGCAAGGAGGCTAATGAATTAAGAGGAAATGGAGAAATTCTGGAGCAAATCAACTGTACCATAGGAGACAAATAAAACTTTCCAAAATTCCCACTGATATAAATGGTCTTTTAACCCTGTGAATACTGTGCAATGTGATGGAGACATTTCTAGCTTTCATAGTAACATAGTTGATGAGGATAAAAGGGGGAAAAAACACATCCACTAAGTTCAGCCCATGACGTATCCCCACCTGTTGATCAAAAACATGTCAAAAATCCTTATTGACACCACTTCCAATTAAGCCCCCAGTGTGTACAAAATTCCTTCCTGGCTACAAAAGGCTCAATATCTTATCTGCTTTGAAACCAACTGTCATGATATGCAATATTGTTCTGAGCTAGAAAGGTTTCCAGTATCTGCAAACACAGCTTCCCAAAGTTTACCACAACTTTACTGCCCTTACGCTAAATAATCGTAGCCTTTGTTTTAATCATGCTTTTCAAGCATGACCTCTTGATTTTGCTCAGCTCTCTGAGTATATAGTTCCTCAGAGAGTTCTTTGTATAGACCTTGAATATATTTGTACCTGGTAATCATATCACCCCTTAGACATCTCTTCTCTAATGTAAACAATCCCAGTTTGGCTAGACTCTCTTTATAACTCAGATCCTCAAATCCCTTTATCAGTTTTGTTGCACACCTCTGCACTTTCTCCATTTTAATAATGTGTTTTTGAGAACTGGTGCCCAAAACTGTACTCCATATTCTAAATGAGGCCTTAGCAACAGTGCCTTACCTACTTACCTAGGAACTTCTAGGTCTGGGCTCCCTGTGGTGTGGATAAGGTGAGAGAAATTACCCGATTTGCATAATAAAAGGGCGGGGCTTAATCACGAGTGGGGGGCGGGACTTTAAAAAAAAAAAAAAATAGCTAGACTAGCCTGGGGAAGGAGGAGAAGAGGCTGGGAAGTGGGAGGAACTCAGTGGGAGGAGCGGATGTGGGCAGAGTTTCAACAGAAACTCCCCATATCTGGAGAATCAGACTCTGCCCCGGAGACCCGGTAATTCAGTCAAAACCAGAGAGTTCCCAGCTATGCTTACATACAATGTCCTATCAGTCATCTGTTTAATGGTTAAAGCTTATGGCACTGTGTGCAACTGGACTGGTGCAACTGGTATAGTCCAACTGCACCCTAGAGGTTACATAAAACTTCCTCTGGTTGTTATTGGTTTTAATGGGGCATTTTAACCCTTGACTGCTATACAGGTCTCCAATGCATTGAGATGCAATGCGTTTGAGACCTCTCTAGCAATCAAGGGGTTAAAAGTTCAGTTTGAATCAACCGTATTTTTTATTTGTCCCCTATGGTAAAATTAGCTTGCCTAGAATTGCACCACTCCATTTTGTACATACAGCCCATGTATACAAAACCGCACCAGTATGAATATAATCCTAGTGCCTCTAAGGCACGTAAATTACATCCAGTAATCAGTGTGGCATTAATTTTTACAGTTTCAAGGTGATTTAGTAATACTTGAATGAACTAAAGGTCAGATTTATCAAAAATTAAAGTTGACACTTGCCTAGACTAGCAGATTTTTCAGTGCGAGTACAAGCAGGTACTTGTATGCCACTAGTATGCTACCTTACACCAGCTATAAGGTAGCATTAACCTTTTGGGTGCCAGAGGGGTACACAATGCATTGCTTTGCAATGTGTTGCGTACCCCTCTGGCACTCAAAGGGTTAATGCTACCTTATAGCTGGCGTAAAGTAGCATACTAGTATAATGGTGCACAGGAACAGCACTGGCTGAAACACCCAGCCACTCCTAGGTGCTCGTGGAGCAAAGCAACCAAATAAGATTTTTCATTGGGGTTAGGAAGGAGAAGGACCACTCAGTGCACAAAAACAGTTCTTTGGGTTTATTTTTGCATGGAATTCCATTGCATATTTTCCTCATGGACTCATTCTCTCTCTGTCTCAGGTTCACTGTCCCTTTCCCAGTATCTGTCTCTATATAAGTTACTCTCATTGTCTCAGTCTTCCTGTCACTGGGTTGTTATTGATCTCTTTCTCTCTTGTAGGCCTCAAATCAATTGTCCCCATTAAAATAGCCTGCAGGGTAAAATGGTTACAGACTGGTACACACACGGTGTCACCAGAGGTATTCAACTACCCTACCAAAAGAAACCACAACGAATGTTGGGTCAAAGAACCTGACTTTTGGTCAAATGTTCGTCATGGGTTTTAAGTTCCCAAAATTCACGCTAAATAGTGTGAAAAATGGGAAGATCAAATTAAAGTGGCTAACGCTCGGTGCTTGAAACACTGTAAGGTACCATGGAGTGAGCTCATACACACAGTCACCCTCTCAAACACTAACCCTACACTACCCCTAACAGTAAAGTGCAACAATACTACCTCTAACACTTGTCTAACACCAAGAACCCTGTCAGCCACTGTCAGTCTTCTTCTGTCAGTTTCTATCTTCAGTATTCCTCTTTCTCTTCATCTTTTTATCTTCTGTCTTCCCTTCTTCTTCTGTATCCCTAAAATGTCACTGCAAAGAAGAAAAGAAAATCAACATTAAATATGCTCCCAAAAAGCATGAATTAAAGATTTGCTGGGCTAAACCCTTTTAGTGCCAGAGGGGTACTGAACGTGTTGCATAGCTCTCTGGCTCTCAAAGGGTTAAATTGTTGTTGGCAGTCCAAATTGAAAATATATGCTTGTAGTCAAACTAGAAAATAGATGCTGGTAGTCCAAATATATAATGTATTCTGGCAGTCAAAGGGTTAAGGTATGTTGCCACCGAGCCTTTCTGTAGAAAACTTGACTGGCTTTTATATGACCAGTCTCTGTTCAAAATGGTTCCCAGCCTTCCATTGGTTGGGATGTGTGCTTACGTATCTCCCAGCTAATCCTAGCGGGTTTCAGAATCCACTTCCACTAGGAGCGGATTGGCTGGGTGGTGAACAAGCACACATCCCCTCCAGTGGAAGGCTGGGGACCATTTTGAACAGAGACTGGACATATAACAGCCAGTCTCTGGTCAAATCTTCCCCAGAAAGGCTCGAGCAATGGCCTGAGAGGTGACTCGGGAGGGGGGTGGGATTTTTTGCCTGCATTCCTGCTGCCATCGCCGGCGACGGCAGTGGCAGCAGTGTACTTTAACCCTTTGACTGACAGAATATGTTATCTATTTGGACTGCCAGTACATATTATATATTTTGACTACCAGCATCTATTTTCTAGTTTGACTGCAAGCATATATTCTCAGTTTGGATTGCCAGCAACAACTTAACTCTTTGAATGCCAGAGAGGTATGCAATGCATTACTCTACAATACGTTGTGTACCCCTCCGGCACTCAAAGGGTTTAGCACAGCATATCTTTGATTCATACTTTTTGGGAGCATATTTAATGTTGATTCTTGTTTCTTCTTTGAAATGACCGCTTTGAAACAGATGTAGAAGAGAAGACTGAAGATAAGAAGATGAGGAGAAAGAAGAAGACAGAAGATGACAGAAGAAGACTGGACATAAGGATTACAGGTAAGTGTTTATTTTCATGTGATAGTGTTAACATTCATAGAATTAACTCCATAGGGCTCCATATCAATATATCCACTGGTCACTTAGGTTTTTGCAGTTTTTTTCCCCTTTAATACCTATGTCGGGAGGGTTAAAACATGCGTTAGGGGACTCTGCATCCCAAAAAAGTGGATCTATTAATACATTTTCCTGCCAAACACATAGAATTTAATTTGAAAATCCAGCTCGTTTTAATGGGTTCCAATGGGCAGTAAATTTTTGCAAACTGTATTTTTCCATAGCAAAGTAAATGAATGACTTACTCTGCTTGAAAAAATACTGTCTGCAGCTTTTTTGTCAGATGGGGAATCAAGGCTGTAGTCTCTGAGTATCATTCATCTTTTGTCTCCTTCTCTTGCATTCTCTATATGTCACTGTCTCTCTTGTACGCTCTATCTTATACTATATCTCTCTTACACACTCTCTGTCTAATCCCTTATTCTATCATGCTCTCTCTCACATGCAAAATCGATCTCAACCTATCTCTTGCATGCTGTCTCTTTCATTCGCTCTTTGTCTCTCATTCGCTCTCTCTGTCTCTCTCTTACACTCTCCCTTTCTCTCTTGCATACTCTCTTTTATGCTATTTCTGTCTCTTTTGCACTCTCTTTGTCTCTCTTGCATTCTGTCTCTTTCATGCACTCTGTGTCTCTTTTGCACCCTCTCTCTCTCGCTTGTGCTTTCTCTGTCTCACTGTCTCTGTTTCTCTTATACTATCGCTGTCTCTAGCACTCTATATCTCTCTTACATAATCTGTCATCTTCCCTTTATTTTCTTGTGCTCTGTCACTCTCACAGTATTTGCCTCACTCTCTATTGCATACTGTTTCCCTCATGCTCCCTTTGTCTCTCATATTCTCACTCTGTCTCTCAAATACAGTCTCATACTCTCATATATTCTATGTCTTTCTTGCACACTGGGGTTAGTGTATGAATCTGCCAGTGCAGCCACACACACTGATGAGGAGGCCAGTGAATGTAGAGGAGGAGACACAGGAGGCATTCGTCTTCTGCTTGGGACCCGTCTGAGCCTCCTGCACAGAGTGTCCTTCCTACCTTTAGTGGTAGCAACTTTTGCAGCAAAAAACCCTGCTTCACCATGACTGGCTTTGTGTATTACCCAGACTTGGCACGGCAGAGGCTGTGAAAGTCTCTGGTCCTGGTATTATGTCAATCGACAACACACCAGGGCTCACCAGCTCCCACTCAGCCTCCAGCCCAACAACAGGTGCAATCAACAGCTGAGAGGCTGGTGGGAGAGAAAGCTGCTCTGCCAAGGATGGTGATGGAGGTGAGGCAGCAGATGGTGAAGTTCATAAATTAAGATGGTTAGAGGGCTCAGAGCCACGAGGAGGATGGACATTCAGACAGATGAAGATCTTTGATCCATGGGTGAAACACCACCTCATCAATTGCAACATTCAGCAGTTGACGAAGGACAATAGGTGCCATTAGGACTGGTTGCAGTTGACAATGTCAGCACTGACTTCTGAGCTGAGGTAGCGCACAAAGGACTCAACAGAGGCAGTGTCGGCCCAGGACAACACACACTAGGTGGCTCCCTTGTGACCCCCCTCCATGCAGATGCCGGTGTAAGCACCATCAAGGGCACAAAGAGGCCTGGAGTATGAACAGCAGGACGTATTGGAGCAACACTGCCACAGAGCCAATACCAACTGTATTACTGCCCTCCACAACAATGCCACCACCAGTTGTTGCAGTTACCTGCCACCCAGCAACCTCCAGAATACTCATCACTGCCTACTGCTCCCCCTTTGAGGTCCTCCTTTGCTGCTTCTTTTGGTGTTGTACCACCTCCACTCCTACTTCCCCATCATTGCCAGCCTGGAGAAGCAGTTGAAGGCTCTTTGGGGTCACTACTGCAGTGCTACTCCATTCCAATCAAGCATAATAAGTAAAATATTATTTCTGATCACTTTTTGTATATATTTTTTAACCAGTATAAGTACTTTATATAGATAAATAGCACCCATGATGTGAGCTGTATACAACAAAATTTGGAAATCCCATGGCTGACTACACTCTGTATTGGACCCTTAGTACATATCACCTATTCCTAGGTTAGGTGGGAATCAGCGTTGTGTTCCTCAGCTACTGAATGCTACAATTCCTGGAATCCCCTTCTAGTCAATGGCTAGTAGGAGATGGTCTAAAACTCGTAGCTCTCCACTGACTACTAGAGAATTCTGTGATTTGTATGCCACAACAGCTAGAAAGCCTATGGCTGACCAGCCCCCCCCCCCTCCAAACAACAGCACCACAATGAGAAACTGTGAGTTCTCATTACTATAAATGCTGACAAAAGGAGATCCTGGTCCTGGGACCGGACGCGGCTTGAAGAAATGCCGCTATCTAAAAAGAAATACTTCATTGGAACAGTCTACAAAGTGGGCTTTCTTTTTACATAGCGGTATTTCAGCTCTGCTGAAGAGCCGCCATCGAGTCACACGACTTGAATCTCCTTCTGTCAGCTTTACGGCAGATGTCTGTGAAAGGGGAGGGAGAGGGGAACTTTAGCATTGTATATCTCTAAACTATAAAGGTTTGAGAGATGGGACTTGGATCAGTTAGTTTATTTTTGTAATATCTACAATATTACATTTTATTTAAAAGAGACATTACTATCCCTTTAAGGGGTTACAAGCCACAGTTACAAAAAGAGTAATGAGTCATTTTCTTGTTGACTATCGTGCATTTGAGGTTTCTAATTGGTCTGGTGTATATGGAACATGTTCATTTGCATAGTTATTGTAAACCCTTTAAGTGCCAGAGCGGTGTCCAACACATTATATTTCACATTATATTTACATCACATTGCTTTGCAATCCATTGGAGACCTCATATAGCATTCATGAGGTTAGAATACCCAAATGAATCAATGGAAATTTTAGAAAGGTTTATTGGTCCTCCATGGAGCAGTTGGTTTGCCCTAGAATAAATTCTTAGTACATCAACCTCATTGTCACACTTATAAGTAGAGACTTCTGAAATATTACATAAGCATACATTGTCCTCCATGTGATGAGCTTAAAGTTATGTCTCATAGTTCAGATCCATGTTGGGGATCTACCTCAAAGGGACACTTTTGTTTTAGTTGGTGTTTCTTTGAGCGTGACTTGCGGACGTATAATTACAGAAAATGTTTTATGTCCCTTTATGTGCTGTTGAAGGCTTTTTATGTAATTCAATCAATAATTTAGACCCGACCAAAACCAAAGCATTTTATTTACACAGACTAGTTTATAAATAAACATTAATGTGAGTTTTATTGCTGTGGAGCAATGTGATACACACCACACAGTCTGATCTCCTAAAAGAGGGACACCAGTGTGGATATATAGTAAACTGACCAGACCTTCCCTTTAACTGGGTACACATACGAAATAGGCATATTTCAGTTCTGTGCTGAAATCAAAGCAACTCTGCAGTATGCATTTTTCATATGTGTTCCCTTTAAAGGTGAGGTCTGGTCACCCTACTGTAAAGAGGTAAGTGAACTGGTAAATAAACTTGCAAAAAAGCATTAATAACTGAACTATCCAGCAATATATAAACATACCTGGGAATTCTCTGAATCTGCTCCAGAGACTCCAGTTTTCAGACTCAATTACTGAATCTCCGGGGACAGAAGCTGATTCTCTGGTGGTATTGAGTTTCTCCTCCTTTCCCTTTCTACCCTGTTCCTCCCACTTCTCCTCCTTTCCATCCTGTTCTGCCCATTTTCCACCCACTTCCTGCCCACTTTTAGACACACAGCTGTGTAAGCCCCACCCACTAATATGCCCCACCTCTTTTATTATGTCATTTGCGTCATTGACATCCCATGTCCGGCAGCACATGAACCATCTCTGAGTGCTGAAAGAGAAGAAGTTCCCAGGTATGTATATAAACTGGTAAAAAAAAAAATCAATCATTAAAAATCCACCATATATTAGGAGTCCTCTAAGGTGAGCAGGAGTGAGTGACCCAGCACTGAAAGACTTAAAGGGATAGTAATACTTTGTTTTAACTTTATTTTATTTTGTAGGCATTAAAAAAAACATGAAGAATGATATAAGTCTTATGTCTCAAACCTTTATGGTTTAAGAGATATTCACAAGCAAAGTTCCCCTCCCCGCCCGTTTTTCCTAGTGTAAGCCATCTCTTCTCAGATGTGAATCTGGTTGTAAGACCAGACAGATAACAGAAGGGGACAGTCTTCTTTGTATTAAAACAATGAAAGCCCTTCCCCACCTTGACAAGTTTTTCAGCTTTTTCCCTTATCTTAATTGAAGATTGTCCCTCTCTGCAGTCTACCTGGGCACCTCCCTTCTGCTCTGGCTGAAGTGGGGGGATACTTTGCTTGTGAATATCTCTTAAACCATAAAGGTTTGAGAGATAAGACTTATATCGTTCTTCATGTTTTTTTAATGCCTACAAAATAAAATAAAGATAAAACGAAGTATTACTATCCCTTTAAGAGCAATTCAGACTGGGCAGGGCTGACTGGTGTATCTGTTGATCTGCATAAACACTCTTCTCTGACTCTTTCAGGGCTGGGTTGTCTTCTCTGTCTGATGGGAAATGGATCCCTGATTCATATGGGAGGCTGTCAGTATCTCTGGAAACTAACTGCTCTCAATCCACTTTCTCAAGATGATTTTTATTTACTTACTTATTTTCATTTAAATAATGTTATTTCTGTATTGATTAACATCTGTAATATATGGGGGGTGGCCAAGCACACTAGAGAGATAATACTATCCCTAAATCCCCTTCCGGCTATACACGCACACACAACATACACACATATACACAATAAGCATACCTGGGAACTCTCCGGATTTGCCCCGGAGACTCCGGTTCTGACAGAGCTTTACCGGGTCTCCGGGGCAGAGGCAGATTCCTCCGGATGTGGAGAGTTTCTATTGAAACTCTGCCACATCTGCCTCCGACCCCAGCCTTCTGTGTGACACATTTAACCCTCTGAGTGCCAGAGTGGTACGGAATGCATTGCTTTGCAATGCATTCCGTACAGCTCTGGCACTCAAAGGGTTAAATCCCCCCAACACTCGAGTTAAGCCCCGCCCCTTTTTGACACGATTAGCGTCATTTTTGTTACCCCCTGCTGAACAGAGGACTACACTCCGGGTAGCCCTCAACTGAAAGTTCCCAGGTATGACAATAAGGCTTATGCCTGGGTGCAAGATAAATCAAACTTTAGAAGATATAGGTAAATCAGCACTAATAGGACTTCTTCCAAAATAAAAAAAAAATAATAATTTATTTAATGTGAAAGTTTCGGTCCCCAGTGAGATCTCAGTGGGGATCGAAACACTGACATTCATTCAATAAATGTGCTTTTTTATTTTTGAAGAAGTCCTATGAATGTTGATTTACCTAGATCATATATACAGGGCTCAAAATTTTAAGTCCTGAGCTACTAGCCAGGCCTGAAAAGTTGCTCGCCACCAGTTTCCACACCTAGCCCCACCCATATCCCTGCCTTTAACCCCACCCATCTCAAGTTCTCTTTGATAAAATGACATTGTTGTTCTATGTTTTATTCAGCATAACCCCCCTGAATGCTAGAAAGCAGAGCCGGATCACAGGCAAGGCGCACAAGGCGCCTGCCTAGGGCCCGGCCAAATGAGGGGGGCCCGGAAACCTCATCCTGGACTCTGCTAACCCAGGGTTGTGGAATTTATATCGCCCGACGCCCGGGACATGTAGTTCCGGGGCGCTGGGCAGATACATTTTTATCACATTTAGCCCTGCTTCGGGAAAGCAGAGCCAGACCTGGTGAAACTGCAAGATTTTTTTTTTTAGGGCTGCAACAACTAATCGATAATGAGAATCGTTGTCAACGATTCTCATTATCGATTCGTTGAGCACCGATTAGTTGTGCAGCCCCACAGCCGCCGGATACTGCTGTCTTACTTCCTGCACTGCTGACATCCGGAGCGCAACCACTCCAAACACGGAGACGCCGCGTGGAGCGTGCAGGTATTTTCTTTCTCTGTTCTGAGGCCACTTTAAAACTGGCGCCCAGACAGAGGAAGAAAACCCCTGCACACTCCATGCGGCGTCTCCGCGTTTGGAGTGGTTGCGCTCCGGATGTCGGCAGTGCAGGAAAGTGAAAAAGAGGTACGGGGGAGAGAGAGAGAGGCACAAGGGTGAGAGAAAGATAGAAGTACATGGGGGAGAGAGGCACAAGGGGAGAGAGTGAAGTACATGGGGGTGAAAGAGGCACAAGGGGTAGAGTGAAGTACATGGGGGTGAAAGAGGCACAAGGGGGAGCGAGAGTGAAGTACATGGGGGTGAAAGAGGCAAAAGGGGGAGAGAGAGAGAAGTACATGGGGAGAAAGAGGCAAAAGGGGGAGAGAGAGAGAGAAGTACATGGGGGTGAAAGAGGCAAAAGGGGGAGAGAGAAGTACATGGGGGAGAAAGAGAGAAGTACATGGGGGGAGAGAGAGAAGTACATGGGGGAGAAAGAGGCAAAAGGGGGAGAGAGAGAAGTACATGGGGGAGAAAGAGGCAAAAGGGGGAGAGAGAGAAGTACATGGGGGAGAAAGAGGCAAAAGGGGGAGAGAGAGAAGTACATGGGGGAGAAAGAGGCAAAAGGGGGAGAGAGAGAAGTACATGGGGAGAAAGAGGCAAAAGGGGGAGAGAGAGAGAGAGAAGTACATGGGGGAGAAAGAGGCAAAAGGGGGAGAGAGAGAGAGAGAAGTACATGGGGGAGAAAGAGGCAAAAGGGGGAGAGAGAGAGAGAGAAGTACATGGGGGAGAAAGAGGCAAAAGGGGGAGAGAGAGAAGTACATGGGGGAGAAAGAGGCAAAAGAGAGAGAGAGAGAAGTACATGGGGGAGAAAGAGGCACAAGGGGGGGAGAGAGAGAGAAGTACATGGGGGTGAAAGAGGCACAAGGGGGAGAGAGAGAGAGAAGTACATGGGGGTGAAAGAGGCACAAGGGGGAGAGAGAGAAGTACATGGGGGCGAAAGAGGCACAAGGGGGGGGAGAGAGAAGTACAAGGGGGGAGAAATAGAGGCACAAGGGGGAGAGAGAGAAGTACAAGGGGGGAGAAAGAGGTGCATAGACCCCATAGTAAAATAATAACAATGACACATGTTAATGTGTAAAGTTTTTTATTCTGCTGTTTGTTTTTAACACTGTTCATTAAATCAGTTTAAATAATGAAAAATTAGCATATATTTTTTTTATCCGATTAATCGAAAAAATAATCGGCCAACTAATCGATTATCAAAATAATCGTTAGTTGCAGCCCTATTTTTTTTAATTTTACTTTTTTTTTTGCCAATCAATAGCATCACCAGGGCCCCCTGTACTGCTGCCCTAAGTGCCCTGCAGTCCGCTCTGGATCCTGGCACCTACAGCTCCTTTCATGGAGTCTGTTGACTGCGTGTGTGCAGTGAGGTTGCGTCTGGGTGGACAACGGAGGATGGTGAGAGGTCTAGTACCGCAATAGTGGGATTTGCACGAATGAGAATGAAAGAGCTGTAGTCAAACAACATCAGGAAGGAGGCAACTGAAGATGATGGAAGTTGTAGTCTAAAACCAGCCGAGTGCTGCAGGTCATTCACTCCCATGCAGAAAACAACTCTGCTCAGTCACCCTAATTATGCAACTTAGGGACCATACATTCAGTCTGCTTCCCATCTGTCTGTAACGCTGTGTACCATAAGGAATTCTGTAAACATATAGATCATATTGCTAGCTTCACTATCTTGTCTTTATTTAACCCTTTGTGAGCCATAGCGGTACACAACTCATTGCAAATCAATGTGTTGTTAACCTTCTGGTACTCAAAGGGTTAACAGCAATACTTTAATAGAAAATCTGAGCAGCGCTTGATGAAAGGTTTGAGTGCGCCTGTGGACACAGGGTGTAGAGGTGGACACTTGAAGTGGACACAGGGTGTAGAGGTGGACACTTGAAGTGTGTGAAGGTGGACACAGGGTGTAGAGGTGGACACAGGGTGTAGAGGTGGACACAGGGTGTGGACATAGGGTGTAGAGGTGGACACAGGGTGTGGACACAGGGTGTAGAGGTGGATTATGATAGTACCCCTAGTTATACTGTAAGTCTTCTTCTTCTAGTCTAGTGTATAATTTTGAGACTTGCAGTGCATTATTTTTCTAAGTGGAATTACTAGAGAGACCTTATTTAGATAGTGTATAAATAAAAGAAGCCAGTATAGTATTAGTATGGTCCGGGGGAGGGGGGCCCCAATTTGGGTTCCTGCCTAGGGCCCCATACAGTCTTAATCCGGCTCTGCTAGAAAGATCAACAACGTATTAGCCTCTCAAGCATTACAGCAGTTAAATGCTTCATTTAAATTATGTGAAAGTGTTTTTAAGACCCACTGCTTCTCCCCACAACATGGTACAATTGATTTGCCACACTTTGTCTTTATACATAAAGGCCATAGTAAGCAACACTATGCTTAACCTTTTAAAGGACATAGGATGGTCTAACAATAGACCCACTGTAAAATATCCGGCTATAGTGGTACTTCTAACAAAAAAAAATCAAGTTCCAGCTACAATAACTTGTGAATAAAACATCTATCAACAGTTGTAGTTTCCATATTTTAAAGCACTGGGCAACTAATGATTTAACCTGATGAGATCAGCCTCGAGGAGTCAAGTTAAAAAGGAAGGTTAAGTGAATCAAAAGGATGCTTTGTACAACAGAAACATGTCATGCCCTGCTCTCACCAGCTGCATAACGCAACAGAGCATTTACTGTCAACATGGGTTAACTGTCTGTACCCCAAGTGGTGGGTGGTAAAGGTTTTTATCACCTCTTGGGAATACAGTAATTCTCTCTAATTATCCAGCTGGTGGGAAGCAAATTCTGTCCCAGCCGGTGGGAAGCACAATGCTTGGCAAGACCAGTGGGCCCTCCCAAGTTGCTGGGCCCTAGGCAGGCGTCTAGGTCACCTTGCCCATGATCCGGCTCTGTAATATATTTGGAACACTCAGGGCTGTCACCCCAATTTTGGGGGAGAGACTCCACTGTTACCTACCAATGTCCTGCTGTAACTAACTGCTTCTTGTCTGGTAGAAAAGGTACAAGAGTTGTGTGTGTATATATGAAATGTAGAACAAGTAGGGGCAGATGTGCATGCCTTACAGTCTTCGCATCATGAGGCTCTATCTTCCTCCACCTGCATTTCCTGAATAGGTCTAACACTATTAAGCCTCCTCACCTCTGTGTTGCTCAGCCACAGTGGCATCAACCTGCTGCATTCTCTGTCAGAGATGAATGCCGTGTTTCATTCCCACTCTAATCTCCAGTGCAGCATGATTCTTAGATAGTATTAATAAGAGGAGGGCAACGGTGGACTTACGCTGCATTTTATGACACCGTGCTATGCAGCCAATCAACTTATTCTTTCTTAAAACAGATTATTTTTACCCTTCAGTTCCAGAAACTTTTATACTTTCCAGAATATTAGGTACCATGGGTCCCTAAAAATGCTCTTTTGGGGTTTAAAAGTGTACATGTTACCCGGGTGCTTTATAAGTAAAGTGTTTAACCCTGCACCAAACTACATCTCAGATGGTTTACCCTTCTGCATGCCAGAGATATTCAATTAAATGTGTTTTAATTATATTCATATAAAAGCAGAACTCATTTTCAGGACTGCCCTGGATGAGTGCCACCACTCTAGAGCCTTCCTAACAGCTCATGGAGTCTAGATTTCAAGCTGATTTTTTTTTTTTAATTCATTTATTTGTTTATTTATTTAGGCACACAAGTGGTTGAGTAAATTCAGGAGAACATAGCTCAGTTGCAGGATTTTTTTTCTCTCCATAGTTTTTCCTACAAATGTCAAGTTAACCTTGACTTATCATGGTTTTGGTTAATACATTGCAAGTGCTACGACTGAAATAAAACCAAGTTGAAAAATAAAACCAAATGAAAAATATGTAAATATTGGACAAGAAATTAAAGAAGTGGTCATCTAAAATGTGGAACCCTTCCCTCCCCCCCAACAACCAGAGTTGTTTAATGTCCCGTAGGGACCAACAAGCACAAGGGACTAACAGAAACTCCCAAATGATCATATCTCTTGGGAGTAACGGTATACAGAGTGACTTTAGGGTGCATAGCTAGGTGAACCCCCTGATTCTCAGCAGGAGACACGCAAGGGGAGAAAGTTTCTCTGAGAAACAACTGATCCGGTCTTCAGACTCTCCCAAATACCAACTGTAAACTTCCAATTGTAGGACCCAGTGCCCATCTACCTGTGCGCTAACCAGGATTCGGAATTCTGGGCCAGTGGTCTCACTCTCCCTGGACACCCTGCCGTCCTTATCAGCAGACAGATACTGTCCAAAGTGGCTCAGGAGCAGCGCAGCCCCAGCATCCTCACCCGCCGGCTCCAGTTTCCACGTCGGCTTCTTTTATAGGCTGGAAGTCACGTTGGCTGTTAGATACTTGTCGCAGTTGATGAGCCCAAGCTGCAGATGTCCGGAGCCACTCGTTGTATTTTGCGCTTGTACTAGTAACCCTTTGAGTGCTCTGCAATGTGTTGCGTACCCCTTTGGCTCAATGGGTTAAAGCAACAATTCCCGTCTACTACTGTTTAGCTTTCCCCAGGCGTAAACAAGCACCACAGACAGAAAAGCATACCAGCCAAAGTATTAGAGGCAAGTGGGGCAGAATACTGGGATCTGGGACGTTGTCTTTATGCTGCGGGACAGTAATGAACATCAGCCTAGTCTATGCAATCTGCAGAGTTTCCACTCGCCCTCACTCAATTTCTCCTCGCCAAATGCGAGGAGGCGAGTGGAAATTTTGAGCCCTGATATATATATATGTAACCCCTCTGGGATCACAGTGATTTCTTCTGCTACTGACTATCCTGCAGTTACTGTGGAGTGGCCAGCAGATGGTGAGCTCCTCTGCACATGGATGGATATTCAGGACTCCATTTTAGTTTGGAGTTGGTTTTAGAGCTGGGGTGAAGTGAGTGAAGGAGCCTCTTCTAAGCAGGGAATGCTGACCTGGCTGATCCAGTGCTGGAGGATCCTAGAAGAAGCATTACAGCAGACAGCTGTAACCAGACCAAGGCACATAACTGTTCCTGGCAGAGAATGCTGTGAAGAGTGCAGGAATTCCAGCAGCAGTTAAAGGAGCAGGTGATCCCCTTCCTGAACTGATTGCAGACTGTGTAGTGGTAAGCCTGAAACCTCTCCCCCTGTTTCACCACAGGGCACCCTGAATCTAGTTACACAATTAAAGAGACCTAGCTCTATAGTTTCTCTGATCATTGGAAGATTACAGCATAACACAAACCATAATGTGGATTACAATTACTCTGGGCCCCAACTATGTGCACCAACTAATGGTACCCAACTGCCACTAGGGCGAAGCCTAGGGTGGGCCGCAGTATTTGTTGTGGGTGAATACCATATTGACTATTGCATTCTTAAACTGTTTTACTGTATTATATTCATGTATCTGTTATATTCATGCATAAGGTTTTCTTTCTGTAGCAATACAAAGTTCTATTTAAGATAGTTCTGTGTCAGTTTTACTGCATACCAGCCAACTGTCCCGATTTACGCGGGACAGTCCCAGTTTTAGGGCCCAAACCCACTGTCCCACCCGCATTTCCCTATGTCCTGCATTCCTGGCCTGTTCCCCACTTCGTATGTTTTGACCGTACACCAGTATCGCTTCAGCAGGCTAGAGACACCATGCTCATCACGTGAGCCACGCAGCTGAGCGGTGAGACGCCTAACTGACTGGCAGTGCGCATGCTTGTCTCTTTCCTTGATATATGTGCACGCACGTATTCTGAGTAAGAAGACCTGAGTGAGCACTGCAGCACTACCAGCAACCAACACGGCTAAGAATGCAAGGGGATGCAACTAGCTGTCTCTCCAGCTCGTCCTGATCTATCATACAGGTATTGTCTCTTACTCAGTCACTCACTGACTGTGCCTCTCTTGTGAGTGCGGTGCCCAAATTTGATTGTTGCATGGGGTGGGGAGGTCATGTCTGGCCACGCGGTACAAGTTCACGGAGGATGGGACTGACATGAGAGCACACAGTGTACACACTGATGCCACTGTCTGCATGGCCTGAAGTGACACAGAGGCATTGGCAGCAGGCCAGGGCGGAGGAGGAGGAGATGATCATACTAGCCCAGCCGTTAGTTTAAAGTTTAATTAGTTTCACAGTGCATGCACTGCAGGATTCAATATCAGATCTGCCTCTGGGAATAACAAATAATAGTATTTGAGTAGGTAAATGACACCTATATTCACCAAAGTCTGTGTGGCATCTTATATTAACCCCTTGGCTGCTAGACAAGTCTCCAAGTCATTGAAGATTTATCTACTAGCCAAATGGGTCAGTTCATCTGCCTAGTTGTCTCCATGTTCTGTACAATGGGAATGTTTCTGGAAATTAAACAGGGGAGACTTATGGGGGAAGAATATAGAGAAAGGGATAGAAAAAGATGGGGGAGGTGTGCTAAGGAATACAGTCACTTCTGCAATGGAGGAGGAGGGTTACAAGACCAATGTCATCTGTCTGCATACAGTACATGTTGTACCAGTCATTTTACAGCCCCTAAGAATACATATATGTCCCTTTATTTATTTATTCTTAAATATGTGTGTGTGTGTCTGTAATATATATATAAATATATACAGACAAAATCTCAGTAATACCCTGCGCACCAGCCACGCCCCCAGCAACACCCCCTAAACCTAAAGTGTCCCTCTTTGACAAACTGAAATGTTGGGAGGTATGTAATTGCTCACTTAAATACGTTCCCAACTGGGCCCCACAACCATACCCTGGATGCCCAGCTGGGTAGAGGCACTGCCGCAGTCATGTACCCCAACTCCCAGGTAGTGGAGGCTCAATATCGGCCTGCACAGCACAAGGAGGTTTCTGGGGTAAAGGACCACAGGGGTGTCTGTGGGCCTACACAAAACCCATATATATATATACTTACATAATTACACATATATGTACACACCACACACACACAAACACACATGTACTTATACACACATGCATACAAACACACAAAATATCCCAGCAGTGGGAGGACCATACACACACATCTATACCACTCACACAAACAATTCACACACATCCTAACCCATGTATATGTAAGGTGTCAATAGTAATAACATAACGTAAAGACCAGACAGGTTCCTACAGGTCCCACAAGGTAAGAACGAGAAATATGACTCCAGATAGAGTCTGTTAGGCTGCTTTTGCTGTATTTTTTGAGGATTAACTTAAGGGATTTTTTCTGTCAATTATAAATGTTGCACCTTTGTGAGCAGGTACTTGGTTTGGGTTTAGACTTTAATTTAATAGTTTATACCTGTAGGGTTCCCCTCAGACTCTTGGTTATTCTATACTGGCATGTAACGCTTTCTATGCTAGAGAGGTCTCCAAGCATTATTTCCCAGTGCGTTGGAGACCTTTTTAGCATTCAAGAACATGTTTAGATCCTCTGTGTCCACCCTTGTCATGCGAGGGCCTTCTGAGATCCTTCAGTGCTGAATTTCACCTTGGTCACCGCTGTGTCATAGCATGATTCAGACTTGCTCGATTGTGTGTCTCTGTGTGTCAGGGGGATCTGGGGGGGCCCGGCCTTAGATATTATCACAAGGCCCAGTAGGTTTTAGTTACGTTACTGGCCTAAGTCATAGAAAACATAAGGAAGAGGATTCTGTCCCAAGAAGCACACAGTCTATTTTGGTAACAAAAAACATAAAGAGACAGTGGTGTAGCTACTGCTGTAGATAACAGTGCTGATCACATTAGTAAGTGTACATTATGTTAGTGCTATAAAAGGTAAGATTGAGGAGGACAGTTCTGGATATGTTCACTCTTGCAACTCAAATCGATTTTTGATACAGCTTTGTTCAAGCTGCCGATTTTAACTGTGCTGTCTTTTTCCCCCTACAGTGATCAAATTGCTGGGAGTGTGTGGCAAAGGCATAGCTGAAGGAGAGCCCATCTCAGCATCAGCCATATGTAACTGACTGATGCCGACTAGGAGCCATTGATTGGATGTTGCTATGCACAACTCATTGCCCAGATAGCCAGTGTGAACAATCTGTACCACCGCCTGCAGAACGCTGTGCAGAGCAGCCCTGCTGACCTATACTGTGCTCAGCTCATGAATGCATGGACTTGTTGCGTTAGGCTGTGATTATGTATGGCAAAATCTGCAATGTAAACAGCCTAATAAGCAGATATGTGTTCTATTATTGGAAATTAATGCAGACTTAACTGTTTGTGCCAGAGGGGTATCCGTGCATTGCTTTGCAATTCGTTGGATACCTCTCTGGCACTCAAAAGGTTAAAAAAGCTGTACTAATATTGCCAATTTGGACAAGCCCATAAGAAGCAGAGTGTGAGAAGGGTGAGGAGAGTGCAGAGAGATCATGTGGTGGATGCTGTGAGAAGAAGCAGCTGTGTGCGCGCTGGAACATAAACTGCAATAATAAGAGCAGAAATATTATCAGAACAGACTTGTAGTGCCTTGTTCATCAGGCTAAAAGAGGTGCCTGAGCAAACCAACTGCACCATATGAAATATTCATCCAATTCTACTGATTTATTGGGCTTTTTACCCCTGGCCCCATTTAAATAAATGGAAATTTCCATTTCCCTACTGTGTTGCTCCACAATTGCAGCTCTTTAGCCTGATGATGGATAAGGCCTGTAATTGTCCTGGTAACTCTCCTTTAGTGGAGTGTGGGCTCTGGGATGGGTCTTGTTGCAGGGACCACTTGAGCGACATATACTTTTTGAGATTTGTTTGAAATATACTTCAGATTTCGTATGTATTTTATTCCATATACAGAGGATTTTCTAAGGCCAGAAAATGGCTTTGGATGTGATGTTATTTTCATACAGTATCACTGATAAAGCATATGTAAAAAGTGCAAGAATCAGTTGTGACTATATTTTAAATATGTATACACATAAATCTATATACATATTTCTAAACAGATGTAAAAAAGGGTCAGCACCTGTGGGACTTGTAGAAAATCAAACTTTAATGTATCACATAGAGGGTCTACGTTTCCGTCCTCACAGGGACCTTTCTCCAGACGTCTTGCGAAAAGTCCCTGTGAGAAACGACAACCCTGTATTTGACGCATTAAAGTTTGATTTTTTACAAGTCCCACGGGTGCTGCCCTTTTTTTACATTTGTTTATACTCCTCTTTGGGAATGCGCACTTGGGCAGTGCTGCATTTAAAAGAGTGTATTCACCCTTCTATTCATATTTATATATAGAGTTAAGATTGATTCTTTTAACTCATTCCACCCTTCAATCAAACTAAAAATGGAATATTCTACAAAATCTGTAAACTTTCTGGACACAACGGTGGCATGTACCAATGGCACAATCCACACCTCGCTCTACAAAAAGCCCACAGACAGATGCAGCTACCTTCACAGCTCCAGCTTCCACCCCTCCCATACTAAACAGGGCATCATCTACAGCCAATCCACTAGGTACCATCGAATTTGCTCTGACCCTAATGACCGTAACTCACACCTAAATGTACTCTCCCAGTCTATGAGACAGAGAGGCTACAAATCTAGGATTATTACCAAACAAATCCACTCTGCTCTAAAAAACACCACACACGCACCTGCTACAGTACAGGAAGAAAAAATCTCTACACGGGTACCACTTGTAGTCACCTACAACCCAACTCTTGAAGAAATATGGAAAATTATTAAAGATCTACAACCAAAGCTAGCAGAAGAAGATGCTCTGAAAATATCTTCTCTGAAACCTCCATTTTGGCCTTTAGACAACCACCAAACCTTCAACAAAAACGAATCAGCAGGAAACTACACACTGATGAGAAGAATACAGAAAAAGGTACCAGACAATGCAAGAAACCTCGCTGCAAACGGTGCCAGCACATATGCCCAGACAATAAAGCCACCCACAACAACAAAACCTACAGCATTAAAGGATCATACTCCTGCACATCTAGCAATGTGGTATGTATGATACCTTGCACCAAATGCCACCTGGGGTGCTACATTGGGGAAACCACACAGCAATTAAATGGCAGAATGAACATGCACAGACACTCTATCACACATCACAAAGAAGGATCCTACTGCACCCCTGTGGGACACCATTTTACCCAGCCTGAACACTCAATTAAAGACCTAAAAATCAAAGTGCTCAAAGGGAACTTTAGAAATACCCAAGAAAGAAAAACTTTGAAGCCAGAATGATTATATTTTTAACAGCAAGAATAGAGGACTAAATGTTGATTTGGGTTTCCTATCCCACTATCAAAGTTTCACATGACCCCTCTATCATTATCTTACTCTTCATATATATCCACATGTTACCATGCATTTTAATGATAGGTTTCATATTATTATTAACATATTAAGTACACGTACTGACATGTGCTTTCCCATACTCTTATACATGCAGGCGTATATATGTGGGTGGACTATTCTATATGTATATATGGGTTTATGTGCATATATGTACATATAGGCATGCATGCATGTATGTATGTGTTTGTGTATGTATACATATATGTACTAGTACATATATATATATATATATATATATATATATATATATATATATATAGGTACTTGTGTATAGATATATGTTTTAGTATGCATTCCTACATATTGTGTGTACGTATTTAGGTATATGCATTTATGTATATGTATGTGTTCATATGTATGTGTTTTTATATGGATATGTTATATACATGTATATTTGTGTATGTGTATATAGATATATTGTATGGGTATGTGTGTGTATGTGTATATGTATGTGTGTATATGTATGTATGTGTGTGCATGTACACGTGTTTATATATGTATATGCGTATATATGTATGTGTGTATGTATGTGTGTATATATCTATATATCTATATATCTATCTATATATATATATGTATGTGTTTATGTATGTGCGTGTATGTGCATATATATATAATATATGTGTGTGTATGCATGTGTATGTATATATAACTATATGGGCACAAGTTGTATATAGGCCTGCATGCCCATACTGGATTGTTGGCATTGTAGCATTCTGTGCAATCTTTTTTTAACTGTCTCCCCTCCCATACCATCTCCTATATTTTTCTTCTCTCTCTCCCACCCCCCACACACTCTGCCTTGCACAGGGTATTTACGACCCTCTGCAAGAAGAGTGTGGATTTTTGTCTTGGTCCCTGTCTTATCAGCAGTCCTGCTGTGTTAACCCCAGCAAACAACACAGCTTTGAATTCAATGTATTAACTGTATTCACTGTTTTAACCCTTTGAGTGCCAGAGGGGTACGGAATGCATTGCTTTGCAATGCATTCCGTACCCCTCTGGCACTCAAAGGGTTAAAGGGATAGTAATGTTTCATAATAAAAACAGCTCTAATTAATCTTCCTAGTATTTGGACCTTGGGGAGTGTTATTTCAATTCTGTCAGAGTTGTAGTTCAAGAGTAATTCAATGACAAAGTGTCCCCCTCCCGCCCCTTTTACTAATGTAACACTGTTCAGCCAGATCAGAAGGAAGGTGCCCAGGTAGATTGCAGAGAAGGACAATCTTCAATGAAGATAAGGTAAAAACCTGAAAAACTTGTCAAGGGGGCAGGGCTTTCATTGTTCTCTTAGGAAGAAGATTGTCCCCTGCTGTTATCGGTCTGGTCTATGGTCTGGATTCCACATCTGAGAAGAGATGGCTTACACTAGGTAAAAGGGGCGGGAGGGGAAACTTTGCTTGTGAATAAAGGTTTGAGAGATAAGACTTATATCGTTCTGCATGTTTTTTTAATGCCTACAAAATAAAATAAAGATAAAACAAAGTATTACTATCCCTTTAACTGTGAATTCTGTGTCCTTGTGCTCAGAAATGCTTTAGACTTGAGAAAGTGAGTTTATCCCGAAAGCTTGTCAATCCATAATTCTGTTAGTGCAATAAAAAAGTTATTACAAGATTAATTTTGTTATTTTACACACATATATATATATATCTGTGTGTTTGTTTGTGTGTGTGTGTGTATGTAAGAGAGAGACAGCAAATAGGCAGCACCACTGGGACTTGTTAAGAGGCAAAACAATTTTTTTATTAGGTCAATAATTTAATAGCTTTTTTGCCTCTTAACAAGTCCCACTGGTGCCACCTATTTGTTCCCACATTTGCATGAATATTGGGATTCTGCTCCTGGGCAATTATACAACTTCTAACATCCTCCTGGATATAGATAGATATATAAATATATAGATGCATATATGTGTGTATGTGTGCGAGTATATTTGTGTGTGTGGTGTGTGTGTATATATATGCATTTGTAGAGTGTAGTGTGTGTATGTGCATTTGTAGTGTGTGTATGGGAGAGTGTGTGTGTAGTGCGTGTGTATATATGCATTTGTAGTGTGTGTGTGTGTCTGTGTATGAGAGAAGAGCAGCGCTCCTGATAATTGGGTTACATGCCTGAATGCCAATGAAATTGTGTTATATATTTTTAAATATCATGTATTTCCAGCTGGTATTTGTTAAATTGAATTATTTTATGTTATATCCCTAGAATACGGTCCTGTACTTACACTTTAATTAATTACTATGTTTTGTTTATTCTCTGTGTGTGCTTGTTACACCTCGTTTGTTTGATATGTTAATATATTTGTAATATACACCAGTGAATCTCAACCTGTACCCTAATGGTCCATTAATAGGTCATGATTGAGGATTTCCTTGCTGAAGTATACTGAGTTGATCAGAATGACTGAGCCCCTATTTGTCCACTTGTGCTCGAGCAAGGAAATCCTCAAATCCTGGCCTGTTATTGAGTCCTGGTTAAGAAACACTGGTGTACACTGTCCCATACATACACCATTGGGGCAATTTTGTCTGCGCCATTTGTAATGAGAGACAAGGGCTAAGGCAGCTTCTCAGACATCTGTCACAACAGCTGTGAAATTTGCGTTAAGGGACCCTGGAAAAGGCAGGAAGGGCAGTATCAATAGTGCATATGTAAGACTAGATTTATGACTTAACCCTTTGAGTGCCAGAGGGGTACGCAACACATTGCTTTGCAATGCATTAACTACCCCTCTGAGACTCAAAGGATTAAAAAATATAGGGTTTTTTGTTTGTTTTTGTAACAGATGATAGCATAAAGTACAGTGTATTGAATATATTTCCCCAGCTCATTGTGTTAAGTGTAAGTGTTCCTTTAAGAGTAAAAACTATCAAAAGAGTAAACCACTGGAGACTTCTTTCATTTTAGGGGTTAAAATCTTCATTTAACCCTTTGAGTGCCAGAGTGGTATGCAACGCAATGTGTTGCGTACCACTCTGGCACGCAAAGGGTTAAATAAATGGGAATTTTTATTTGACCCTATGGTACAGTTGGTTTACCCCAGAATTGTTGCAGTTTGTTAATACACCAGCCTCACTGATGTACAACACATTCCTGAATCAGCAAAATGAGACAGTGTTTCCTTATCTACCCTTGACCCTGCATTTTTAACCCCTTAACAACCCATGACATACATGTACGTCACGCGTTGTAGGTCCCTGAAGGACCAAGGACGTACATGTACGTCATGGAATTCTGCCCCCCCCCCCCCCCCCGCAGAGAGCCCGTAAATGGAAGAAAGAAAAAAAAGGTCCGTGGTCCTTAAGTGCCACCCGTGGCCGGTCCTTAAGGGGTTAAAAACATCCTTAATGTATGCTTACCCCTTTGAATGCCAGAGAAGTATCCAACACATTGAAACGCAATGTGTTACATACCTCAAAGGGTTATGAAGTGTCACTAAAATGATCAACAATGGGTCATATTTATAGATCAGTAAAGTCACATTTATAAATATATCTGTAGCTGAGAAAATGTGCATGCATAGCTTATACACTATCATTATATAATTCCATTAATTACCTGGCATTAAAGGAATAGTAATGGATCAAGTTAACTCCATTTAAAGGGATAGTAATGGTTAATTTTAAGTTGATTTAATATTGTAGACATTAAAAAAGGTTAACATCAATGTGCAGTAAAATCTCAGGTGTAATACGCACCTATGTATAATACGCAGGTGCATATTATACCAAAGATTTTGGGGGAAAACAAGAGTGCCTATGTATAATACGCACCCTTGTTTTCCCCCCTTGCTAAAAAAATATAAAGGTTGGCTGATCCCTTCCCTCCCTCCCCCGGGTCAAACCCGCTGTCACAACAAGCCTTACTTGCTTGAAGTTTAACTCCCCACTTGAATTCCGCATCTTCTGCTGTGTGGAGAAGGCAAAATACAGCTTGCACAGTTTCCCTGCGGGCGGCACGCTTCCCTTTGCCGCCCGCTTCCATCAATGGGCTTTCAGGTCCTTCTGCCTCCAGCCAATGGTAATGCCCGCAGGGAAACTGTGCAAGCTGTATTTTGCCTTCTCCACACAGTAGAAGATGCGGAATTCAAGTGGGGAATTAAACTTCAAGCAAGTAAGGCTTGTTGTGACAGCGGGTTTGACCCGAGGGAGGGAGGGAAGGGATCAGCCAACCCTAATTTTTTTTTACTTGTTAAACTCTTGTGTATAATATGCACCCCCCCACTTCACATAAGGTGAAGTGGGGTAAAATTGTGCGTATTATACCCGAGATTTTATGGTAAGTCTTATCTCTCAAACCTTTATAGTTTGAGAGATATAACTTGCTAAAGTTACCTTTTCTTGGTTGTTTCACTCAAGTCTGCCATCTAGCTGACAGCTGCAGATTCCAGTCATTTGACCAGGCTCTTCAGCCGAGCTGAAATCATGCTAGTTAGAAATAAATACTTCATTGGAACGGTCTACAAAGTGTGCTTGCAAACCAGGCACACCTTGTATACTGTTCCAGATTAAGTATTTATCTTTAGATATTGTTATATCAGCACTGCTGAAGAGCCACATCTGGTCAAGCAACCAGAATCTGCTTCTGACAGCTTTACAGCTCGTCAAGCAGAAAGGAGAGGGACCAGAGAACTTTATTTTCCTATATCTCTCAAACCATAATGTTTTGAGAGATGCAAATAAGTGCAAGTACTCTCTTTTAATTGTATCTACCATATAGTTAATACTTTTTTTCTGACATTACTATCCCTTTAATATTGTAGCCATGAAAAAAATCTTCGCTAAGTACCAATCCCAATCAGTTGACTTTTTGGAAAAGTGGAGTAGAAATGGTCTTGTCCAAATAGAAATTGTGATGCAACATATGTATAAAGAAATTCCCTAATTGTGCCAAATATAAAGGCAGTTTCAGTGATTAAATCTTAAAGGGATAGTAATGGATCAAGTTAACTCCATTTAATATTGTAGCCATGTAAAAAATAAACCTATTGATCCCAGTCCGGTCTCTCAAACTTGTATAGTTTGAGAGATATCCGGTTCCAAAGTTCCCTGTTCCGTCCCCTTTCATGTACGTCATTATCTATCTTACTGCACGAGATCCTGGTCCTGGGACCGTCCAGAGGCTCTTCAGCAGAGCCAAAATAGTGTGATCTGAAACTAAATACTTCATTTGAACAGCCTGCAAAGTGTACTTGTTTATACATATATTGCATCACAATTCCTATTTGGACAAGACCATTTCCACTGCTTTTTACAAAAAGTCAACTGATTGGGATTAGTACTGAGTAAAAATGTTGTTTTATATATATACCCTTATGTCACTTTGTGACAATTATACAGACATTTTTATTATTACACCAGTGTAAAACATGCCCCCAAGGGGCTTATCCATCAAAAGGTGAAATTTTGGATCAAACCAACTCCAGCATAGGGGCATACATGAAAACCTCCACTAATATAAATGGGGCTTGTAAACTCCTGAATGCTAGAGCAATGCACTGGAAGCCTCTTTAGCATTCACATGGTTAAAACCCAATATCAATAAAAAGAACTTTGCTAAACCTTCATTTCATCCCTATGTGTGTTTGGTTTGCTCCAGCTTGATGAAAAAGGATCAATATCCTCACAAGGGTGTGTTAAGCCATAATAAGCGATGCAGTATGAAGGGATTGACCAGTGTTCATATTATAGATTATATGACATTTGAGCAAGCCTTCACTATTGCTTCTGTCTTTAAGTAACACAATGACAAGACTTTTGCACAGTCACAATTGCACTCCTCCCACACTAGGCACCCACTCTTGCTTTAGGTTTTGCACCAGTTTATATAGTACTGTGATGCCCAATTTATATACAGCTATAGAGAAAACAGCGGATGGGCCTGAGTGGGGTACTATAATGAGTGAGGGTGTGGACATAGGAGGGGTTATCCACTAGCACCTAAAGGGGCTTGCCTGGAAAAGATTAAATCCAGCCTTGTAGACAAGGGGCAATCATGTGTTATTTACATTTTTCTACAGACAGGAGTTGATATATTTTTTCAAATGACCTCTAAGGAAGTTTTTGATCTTCCCTCATACTATTATTGTCTAACAGAGATGTGGGTTGTTTTCATGGAATACACCATCTGTTTCCATGTCCAGATGGTGGCTTCCCAAGACACAACTAGGTTGTATGCAGCACCTCAGTGGGCACTTAGTGGATGATAATCATCAAACATTTCTAGAGCTAATGGGTGATTTACTTTAATCTCCGTAAAAGTGGGACAACATACTAGTGCCATATTTATTATTCCTACTTCACACTGGTGACTGTTGCAGAAACATTGTTATAAGATATTGCAACAGCACAGGATTGCCACTGAAAATGTCTGTAGCTGTAACAGTTATCCATGTAAATGACTCCATAGAAGGCAATGGTGCCTATTATGAGAATGTTGTTGTTATAACAAAAAAGGAACATTTACTAAGGGCACACAAAAATCATGTAATTAAGTTAACCCTTTGAGTGCCAGAGAGGTACGCAACGCATTGTCTTAAAGAACTGTTGAGTGAGAAGCCATACTATAGAGTTAGTTGGTAAAAAAAAAGTATTTGTATGAAAACGTGTCATTTTCAAGACAAAAAATGTCTTCGTTTTTTGAAAATGTTCGTTTCAAAGACAAAATCAAAGACATTTTTAACATCCGAATTTTTAAGGGCAGTGTTCATCAAGATCTTTTTTACCATCATTTTTAAGTCTTTATGACATATTTTCAAACGTGACGGATTTACTTCTGAAAATATTGTCATTTTTTTTACCACCAACTCATGATCCGACAATTTTATCATTATAACGACTTTTTGTACATCTTGCTCTCAGGGTCACATTTATCAAAACAAAAGTAGATCAATTTTGAAGCAAAACGATTGATTAACATCTTGATGACCAGAGTGCAACGCATTGTAAAGCAATGTGTTACACATCCTTTTGGTCTTCAAGAGGTTAATGAAAATGTCCCTCCCAAAGTAATGGTGTTTTTCCGTAATAAATATCATTAATTTGTTTTCCTCCAGAACTGCTCCACTTTTGTTTTCAGAAATATTTCTCAAAGGACTTTATTTATCAAGCTAAATATGTGCTATTTTGGAACAAACCAACTGCATAATAGGGGGAAATTAAAATTATCATTGACGTAAACGGGGCTTTATCCCCTTGAATGTATCCCCATGCTTCATAATTTGTTGGAAAACTTTAGCATTCAAGGGGTTAAAACCCTACTTAAATCAGTGGGAATTTACAGAATATTCATTGAACACTATGGTGCATTTGGTTTGCTACAGATTTTCTCAACAATAAAGCCCACTGTTCAAAGGAGCAGTACACTTTTCTACTGAAAACATGTTATCTAGCTTTTCTTGCTGTGTAAAACATGGACATGCCTACTACTGGCAGTTGTTTATTCAAAATATATAACTATTCAAATTGTTGCAAAATTCTAAAGCAGTAGCTGTTACATTCTATGGAGAACTGCAGTCAGTGACTCGCCTCGCCCATAGAATGCAACAGAATAACTGGCTGAACAGCAGGTGAAATGAAGATGAACTTTCTGGACACCAGAGTGCACTGTTCCTGTAAAAAAAACAACAGATTATTCTGTGATAACTTTGGAATGATGCATTCTCAGTGGGGGAGTACCCTTGTTTTATTCAGGAGGAAAAGTGCTACCATATATGTTTTTTAATTTAAAAAGTTTACTTGTTTTTTTAAATAAAAATAAGCAAACACTTGACAATTTATTTTCTGTGAAAAAAACCTCCACTAGTGCAACCTTAGTAAATATAACTCAAAATTGTTGCAACAAAATCAGCCATGTAAACTAGGCCTAGAAGAAAACAAGACTGAAATTAACCCTTTGATTGCCATAGGGGTTCACTGTGCATTGCTTTGCAATGTGTGGCATATCCCTCTGACACTCAAAGGGTTAATGTACTTTGAGGGGTGTTTCCAGTCCGGTGCAATTCTGTCTTTCCAGTTTTAACCCACATTGGCACATATGTGGCATTAGTTAATACTCAATATATGTGAAAGTGGTGATGAGGAACAGTCGTGGGTATAATAATGTATTGGTTGGCACAGTAAGAAATAACATTCAGTTTTTTGTATGAAAAACTGGAAACTGCTGGAATACTGTATTAAAAAGGTTAACTCTTTAAGTGCCCGAGGGCTGTCTATCATATTTTTATACCTGAAAACTCAGAATGAAGGAGGTGGGAAACTGAGACTTTGAGAGAAGGTGTGGACAAGAGGGGGAATCAAAATGGGCGGGAAGAAGAGTGAGGATGAGCCTTTGCCTTCTGGAAAAAGGATGGGAGCTTGCTGGGTTACTGACTGGTAGGATGAAGAGAGGGAGGCTATATATGGGACTGATTTGGCTTTTGATTGATGGGAAGGAGAGAGCGTAAGATGCTCTTACCAGTAGCCACATGTTATAGTGAATCAGGGCCTGGTGGCTGCAGTCAGTCGAAGTGCCTGACTATGGCTGGGCCCATCAGAATTTCAGGGGCCCAAGGCACTTACTTAGGTTGTCTAGTACATAATCCGGGTCTGTGTTTTCAGACCGAATTACCGGGTCTCCGGAAACAGAGGATCCCACCTTTTCCGACCACTTTTTCAGGAGTACAGGAGTAATTCTGGGGCAAGCCAGCTGCACAGTGGAGGACATATAAACCTTTCCAAAATTCTAATTTATTTAAATAGGGCTTTAACCCTTAAATGCTAGAGAGTTATCCAAGACATTGCAAAGTGGTGCCTTGGAGACCTCTCTAGCATTTATTGGGTTAAAAATCCCATTTGAATCAATGAGGATTTTTAATTGTCCCCTGTGGTCCAGCTGGTTTGCCCCAGAATTACTTGGAGAGGGAGAGATGCACTAAGGTGTGATACAGAATAATAACTTCTCCAGTGGAGTCTATGAACTAAGCTATCTTCAACTTGAGAGATCTCAGTTCATAGGATCCATAGAATAACACAGGAATTGAAGAGTTTGTCACATTGAGGATGTTATCTCCTCTTTAACTCCTCTTTCTCATTCCTTAGTGAATTATCACCAGTTCTTAATATTACATCAGCCTCAATGTGCTGTACAATGCTCTGCACCTTTACAGGGTTAAACAAATAACTTCCCTGCTTCAATATACTATATATGTCCTCATACGTATGCAGGAAGGAGGGCAATAGGGCTGTGTGTTCCTGATAGGCTGCATATATCTGGGTGGGGCTAATTGTTTATAAAGTGCCATTGTAGGCAGGGTACAAAGAGAGTCTCAACACCCTCCTCCAGGGGAATAAGCATTAAGCTATATTGCATTGCTAGTCCTGGGCCACTTCCAAAAGCCTTTGCCCCCCTGTGGACATAATAAAATTATGGACTCAAGTGAAAGTCCAAGTTCATGTAATAACTTAAAATTACTGGCGCCATACAAAATAAAACCAGTGGGGCACTGTGCCAGTGATAATAACTAAATACATAACTATAACAAACGTACTATGTGCAAACAGTATATCAATCAATAAACCCCAAATCGTTCCAGTCCAGACCATAAGCAGTGTGTAAACCGATTCCAAAAATAGTAAAAAATATATTACTAGGCATCAATTTTTAGTGCACAATATAACTCTAAAATCCAGTGACAATATACATATCAGCAGTCCTAAATGCGCCAAACAGTGAATAATTACAAAAATAAAATAAATCATCAATGCCATGTTGCTAATTTTGCTGATCATAAGATCAAGGGGGATATTTTAGTCACAGTGCTAAAAAAGTGATTAAATATGATTATTTTATTTATGTTTTATTTCTGTGTGCGTGTGCCTTTGTAAATTTTTACAGTTTCTTAATAACCCTTTGAGTGCCAGAGGGGTGCTTGAGCACCCCTCTGGCATTCAAATGGTTAAAGTAATGGTCGTCATTTGTTGGCCCTCCAGCTGTTGGGAACTACAACTCCTATCATCACCAACCAGCTGGCTGGGGATGATTGCAATTGCAGTCCCCCAACAGCTAAACCATGGACACCCCCTGCCTTAAAATATTTGAGTTCCCAAGAAAATGAGAAATCATTGCAAATAATTGTCTTGCATGTCTCCCTGGCACTAAAAGAGTTTAAATATCTGCTTCACATTTGAATATTTTGATGCTAGAGACAGTGTGTTGAGACATCTCTAGAACCCAGAGGGATAATTATTTGAAGGGTCCACTCTTAAAAACTACCCGAAGGTGAAGGATGCGACTGGAAATTAGCAACACTTCTCATGAGGCAACAGCAGGGGGCACTCTAGGCACTGAAACCAAAATAATCCCTAAGTATACTGTTTGACTTTCATTACCCTGAATATACCTGTACACGTGGATATCATACCCCTCAGTTCAGGATGTGGAGTTTGTGTATGGCTAGACTCAAAGGGACAGTAGCACCAGAAAATGTGTTCCTACGTATTAAAGGAACGCTAACACCTAAAAATTAACTGGGGTTATAAACAGGTTATAAACAGTTAAATATCCAGTACTTTATGATAGAATCTAAATCTTTTTTGAAGCTTAAAATGTAGTCTTACATCTGTTCTGAGGGAACAGATTGTTCAGAATGGTTTGAAATTGTACTGACCTAAGAGGCAACATTTCTGAATACAAGAGCAGTGGCACTAATCACAGTAAATTAACTGACTTTAGCTCTTATCTCATTACATAGAGCACAAACAACAGTAAATAAATGTTCTCTGCAGAGGGCAGTTTAAAGGGTTAAAAAGGGTGAAGAAATTTGCTTTGGATTGGTGGTTGCATCCACAGACAGTTCTCTCTTGTACTATGAATGCATTTAGACTCGCCACCTTACAATTAATAAAATGACACATTACAACATGGCACACTTTGTTCTCTTTGCTTTGCACTCTTGAGCGTAACAGGGCTACCCACTTAAAGTGATAGTAATACTTCAAAATTACTATCCCTTATATTGAATTAAATGCCACCAGAGGCATCTCTCAAACCTTTATGGTTTGCGAGATAGCCGCGTTTAAACTTCGTTCCCCCCTGCTTCTCCCCTGATGTCAACGTTCTTGCTGCAGCAGGGGAATCCAGTCCCGGGACTGGCAGAGGCTCTTTAGAACAGTCGAAATCTCATTATGGAAGACACGATCCTTCACTAAAACGGTCTTCTACGTGTGCTTGGTTACCAAGCACACGTAGAAGACCGTTATAGTGAAGGATCGTTTCTTCTATAACGAGATCTAGCTCTGCTGAATAGCCTCCGCTTGATTCAATGAACGGATTCCCCTGCTGCAGCAAGAACGCTGACATCAGGGGAGAGTCAGGGGGGAGTGAAGTTTAAAAGCGGCTATCTCGCAAACCATAAAGGTTTGAGAGATGCCGCTGGTGGCATTTAATTTAATATAAGGGATAGTAATTTTGAAGTATTGCTATCTCTTTAAGTTTTCCACTGGTTTAATCAAATATTTGGGTACTAGTTGAAGAGCCCACTAAACAGGCCACAGTGCCACTGCCAGCCGGTCACAGGGCAGCCTTCAGAGCATCCAGCTCTGTATCAGCAGCGGTGCGAGCAGTCTCTACTGTGTATGACTGCCTCGTTACACACGTTTTAGCGAATTATTATATAGGAATATCACTAACCCCTGATCCTTATATATTGTTTGCATAAACTTTCCTCCTGCTTTTATGTAAAATCTCTACTGACTTACAAAATTAGAAGAATCTAAAACTCTCCTGGGTACAGCAAATAAAGGTAGTTAAAATGATCATGACACACAAGCTAATGAAACTTTTTCAGACCTTAACAATTAAGTCTCCAGTCTCTTGATTCCTTACAGGATAAAATAAATACTTTTGTCTGGCAGCACAAATCTCCAAAATCAAAACTGTCACTGTTATCAAAGGAGAAATCTCATGGCAGTTTAGTCCTCTGCAGTATTTCATTATACAACCATGGAATTCAATTTATAACTATCTTGTTTTGGTTCCACCAAGAGATGGATCCAGCTGCAGCAAGACTTCATGGTCCTTTATTTCTTTCTTTTTTTTTTACACTCTGGGCTAAACCAGAACATAGACCAATACTCTAGAAAGTGTGTTATAATCTTATCATACGTCTGTCCACTATGTTCTCCCCTCTCTTGTGGCTTCTAAAGCCATGATTTTTCCTTTGCTCTCCATCCTGATACTTTTTCACAATAAACTCAGAACGTCCAGACTTTTTTTGCCACTCACATTATAGGCTGTGGAAAACTGATTCCCTTCAATGTTTTGTCAGAAAAACTTGTGCTGCCTTCCACAGACTACTAGAAGTTTAGACAGGTACATAGATTTCTCACATTGCTCCCATCCAAGAACAATATATGCCTCTCAATCCTTCCTTTTGAAGCTAATTTGATAAATGTATGGAAAAAAGTGATTTTTTTTTAATATACAACAGCAGGGCTGGCTCTAGGATTTGTGACTCAGGTGCAAAATGATTTGCAGAGCTGTTTTTTAATTTGTGTGCTTGTTTTTGTTTTTTATTTGACATTTCCCTTGCATTGTATTTATTTAAATGTGTGAGGCAAGCACTCACGGGACTTTAAAATAGTTAAAACATAGTTTATTGTTCGATGTTTTGGTCTGGTAGGGACCACCAAAATGTTGAACAACAAAGTATGTTTTAACTATTTTGAAGACCCGTGAATTTTTGCCTCTGGTTAACACACATATGTATATATATTGTATGCACAATTGTATGCACTGATATGTTTTGCTTCCTCCTCTCACCTCTTTCTTTTCTTTTGTGTACACCATCCCTTTTGATGTTTTGTTCAATTAAAGATTATATAAATAAAAAAATACCTTGTGATCCTAATGGGTGACATCAGATTGAAGTCAGTAGTCATCTAAGGTTGTAAATTTGTGCTAAGGAGGGCTCCCACTCCTACATATGTAGCATTTCCCTTAGTTTTTATGTTTCTGATATGGTTATAGCATACCTCCCAAGTGTCCCTCTTTAGGAGGGACAGTCCCTCTTTTAGACCCAAATCCCACTGTCCCTCTTTTCCACCCTGATGTCCCTCTTTTTAGGAAATTAGACTTGTGGTGTGTATATAAGTGTATCATGCTGCTCTACAGCAATAAAACTCACATTAATGTTTAAACATCAGTTTATGTGTTTATAAATTATCCTGCGTAAATAAAATACATTGGTCTTGTTATAAGTCATTTATTAGGTTACACAAGGAGGTGTCAATTGTCATGAAACAGCCTAGGAATTCCCACCAACAGTTACACCCCCAGCAACACCCACTAAACCACAACTGTCCCTCTTTGGCAGTTTGAAATGTTGGGAGGTATTTTATAGCTGGATTTAACTGGTTTCCACAACATGACTGTTTAAATGTGGGAGCAATAAATGCACCTGCTGTGCCACAGGGAAACAGTATGATATGAAGCTTTAAATGAACTATGTCAGCACGTGCACATAAATTTGCCATGTACAATATGTGAGTAAGACACCATGGACTCTCTTAGGGAGAGAACACCTGAGACATATCCAGTATTAACTGTGTGGAAATAAACACTGGTGTTGCACAATATTTTTGCAGTGTTTATGTGTCAGACCTTTGGGGCTTTTCTATCCGGGCCATTCAAAGGGTGATACTCCCTGTCAGAGGTGACCTGGAAAGGAAACTGCCACAACATGAGGTTTTCTGGATCTTTGTCCAGGACACAAGGGTCCCCAGAGATCTGAACAAATAATATGATGCTGTATATGTCATATGGAATTAAGTGTTTTGAGATGATATACTGGATGTCTATGATATTCGTATGTGCATGTGTTTTTATTGTTTTGCTCTTTCTTATATTTAATATTTGTCCTAGCAATAGCGACAATTCGGGTACCATGACCCTACTAAGTATATATAAAATGAAATCTGACATTTGTTCACCATCCATTCCCTTGCTAGTCTTTCAGTACCACTTACTTGTCAGTTCACAGAGATTGGCTGGCTGTCTCAGATGATAGGGGGGAGATTTTGTGAGACATTGTAGTTGCGTAGTCCTGGCTATGACTTTTTATGTTAGATGATTAAGCATGGGAATGCAACAAGAAATACATCAGACCAATAGCATACCATGTTTTGTGGAAATAAAGCAAAGTTTTTACTGGATATGTCACTTGTTTGGTATCTGTGACTCCACAATACAGGATCAAATACTTTATGCTTGTGAAAGACTTTGGAATGTCCTCAAGATCTTTGCACTATTAGTAGAAGTCCAAGTAACAGAGCTGAGGCCCACAAGAATTATATTGAAAGCCTGGTGAGAGTATGGTATCGGTTCCAGTAGCTGCTCCATTGTTTTACCAATCTGCACTATTGGTTGTAGACTTTCCACTAGTCATGTGTTTCCTTTCTAAACATAGCACGCAGCTTACGTGGAGTCTTACACCATAGCAAAGGGATTAAAAAGCTAGCTTTTTTGTAAGTAACATATAGGGATGAGTAAAACAATCTGTAGGTTTGGAATTCAAATGAAACATGCCTTGTGCAACAGGTATTATGTTTTGTGTTTAATTTGCTGTTTCAGCCATTAAGATTACAGGAAAACCAATCAGGTAACATTCAATTTCTTTCAGATGTCAGTCAAACAGGTTCCTGTCTAAGTCACACATCTGAACAAGGTAGAAGATCTTCTTTGATGAATTAGAAGGCAGGCAGGAGTGCCTTTGTCTTTCCTTTTCTCCCCCACTCTGTGTCTCCATTCTTGGTTTCTCTCCCTTTATCATCTACTCACTCTCCACTTCTCCATATCTCTCCCCTTCACTCTCTGCCATTCTACCATTGTCCCACCCTCACTCTCTCATACACTTCCACCATCTCTCTCATTCCCTCTCCCACTCTTTCACACACTCCACATCTCTCATACTGCACTCTCCAGTGATCCCACCCTGCCCTTTGCACACTTCCCATTCTCCCCTTATCCTTTTTTTTCTCTCCCTTTGACCATAAGCAATTCATTCTAATTAATTTGGAAACATTTGAAATGTTATCTTTTTATTCAATTAGTGAAACAAATCACTGATATTTTTCTTATCTACAGAAAATATAGAAAATGTATAATTGGATTCTTACATCTTGTTCTTCCAAGGGAGCATTTGAACCTAGATTCATCTCCTATGCAACTGTGTATGGAAATATTTTAACTTTATGAGGGAAAATTAAGATTAAATAAATGAGTTTTCTGGATAAATGATTATTTATACAGGTTTCTTCAAAGCAGAAGATTTTGGTAGATCCAACAAGCAAGATGTCAAAATTATTTATTTTATAAAACTAATAATCACCCTTATTGTAATCACTCACACCAATAATCTTGTTCCTCTTGCTAACTGATTTACAAAGCAGACCTGCAGATTGGCTACCAGTCTGATAACTGTTTTTGCTTTTTGCCATTGGAAAGTATGATAATGGGGATGATATATTAAGGAAAAGTGGGGCCTTTCTGGAGCAAACCAACTGCAGTACAGAGAACAAAATATACACATTTATTTAAATGGAGCTGTTAACCCATTTACAGCTGCCTTCGATGCATTGTGAAGGGGTTAGACACCCCATTTAAATCTATGGAAATTTTTATTTGTAGAATGCAGATGCTTTAACCCCTAGAATGCTTAAGAGGTGGCCAATGCATTATGTGTCAATGCTTTTGCAGACCTCGCTAGCATTTAAGGCCTTGGAAGTCCTAATTACATCAATGGGAATTTTGGAAATTTGTATTTGTCTCCTTTCCTCCAGAATTGCTCCAATTTGTCTTAGCACATCAACCTCAGTTAAAGGCATGTACTAATGTACTAATACTATTCCCTGCAGGAACCCATTTTTGTGTGCTGCACCTTTCTAAGGTATTTATGCTGACAATTCTCCTCTTTACGCTACTTGCTGCAAGGACTGGGCGGTGGGGTGTGTATGCACATTTGGAGGTATTCTGTTCTTCTGTGCTTTTTTCTACTCATGTACTAACAAGGGGCAAAGGAAATCAGTGCAAAATCCCTCACTGTTTCTGTGCATGCTACAGGGCAGGCATTCAAACTTACGTGCTATAAAGTCTTAACACTGAAGGAGAGGCACACCAGTATGCACTAAAGAGATCGTACATACCCAGTGGGGTAGATATATTGTTGTAAACTAACTTATACTCAATTAAAATAAACTGTGTTGGCTGATTCGTAATTTTCCCACATTGTGCTTTAATGTGCACTCCCTATCAGATAGGTATCCAACGATTTTATTGGATACCTCTTTGGAACTGTTAACCCATTTACAGAGGCCTTCGATGCATTGTGAAGGGGTTAAACACCCCATTTAAATCTATGGGAATTTTTATTTGTAGCATGCAGATGCTTTAACCCCTAGAATGCTTAAGAGGTGGCCACTGCATTATGTGTCAATGCTTTTGCAGACCTCGCTAGCATTTAAGGCCTTGGAAGTCCTGCTGTTCTGTGATTTTTTCTACTCATGTACTAACAAGGGGCAAAGGAAATCAGTGAAAAATCCCTCACTGTTTCTGTGCATGCTAAGGGGCAGGCATTCAAGCTTACGTGCATTAAAGTCTTAACGTTGAAGGAGCAGCACACCAGCATGCACTAAAGAGATCGTACATACCCAGTGGGGTAGATATATGGTTGTAAACTAACCTATACTCAATGAAAATAAACTGTGTTGGCTGATTCGTAATTTTCCCACATTGTGATTTAATGTGCACTCCCTATCAGATAGGTATCCAACGCATTTCATTGGATACCTCTTTGGCACTCAAATGGTTAAACAGTTAACCACAGATAAGGCACTAGGGTTTATATGTTTTATCCACAGCCACATACTACCAGACTATCAGTTTGTGCTATGCTATGCAAGAATTGACCTTGCAAGTGAATCTGGTGATGTAAATGAAACTGTTGCTGAATGTAATCTTTCTGCAGCACTATATGCAGTTGCCCTGGGCTGTTCAGCTTTTGATTTAGTACTTGGCACACTTTTCTCAGCTGCTTTTCTTCCATGCTATATGTACTTAGGAGAGAATCCAGCACTCATTTATAACTACTTACGTCAGCAGACACAGCTTATTTACTCTCCTAATCCACAACAATTATCATAGTAGGATTATTACCACTTTCCTCTGAAAATCAAGATCCACGCCATAATCATTCCCAGTACCTAAACAAACAGGACCTCCTCATCACCATCACTGTAATTGTTATCATCAATAACAGTAGCACCAGCATCATTACCAGAGGCAGAGCTATAGTCATTAATCTTGAGTCACAGTGCAAACCCTCATCACAAAAGTTACATTTGAACTAATATGTAGTACTAACCCCCCCCCCCAATTACCTTACTGTGATCAGAAAATCCTAATGGCCCTTTGAATTTTGTCCTTGCTCTTTGATTCAAGTGCTAACATGTACACAAAGTCCAGGATGTCATGGGCACTGAGGCAGGCATGGCAGTTGGTGACAGGGCCAAGGACCTCTGCACATGGTAATCTTAGCCTTTTAACCTTTTGAGTGCCAGAGGGCTAGAAAACCCCTCCAGCATCCAAAGGGTTAAGGACAAGAGGGGTGTTCACCCATATGCTCATGTATTCTGCCTGCTTATGTTTGAAAAAGAAAAACAAAAAATAACTGTATATCTGTCTGTCTATATGGGCATGATGCCCAGAACTGATTGAAGACTCTGGGGTGAATGTATAAATTAGCCTGTAATGCCAGTGGCTGCACTTCAGAGTATTCACTACAGCACCATACTAAGGTAAGTGGGGGTATTGTTATGAGGTCTTAATTCTCCTTTAAAAAGGTGCTGTACCTACTGAATATGTGGCTTTTAAAAGGATAGTAATGTTTCAAAATAAAAGCAGCTCCAATTAATCTTCTTAGTATTTGGACCATGGAGAGTGTTATTTCAATACTGACAGAGTTGTAGTTCAAGTAATTGAATGATAAATTATCCCCCTACCACCCCTTTTACCTAGTGTAAGCCACCTACCTTCAGATGTGGAATTTGGTCTTAAGACCAGACAGCTCACAGCAAGGGGCAATCTTCTTACTGTGAGAACAATGAAAGCCCTGTCCTCCTTGACAGGTTTTTCAGGTTTTTCCCTTATGCTAATTGAAGATTGTTCCTCTCTGCAAGCCATCTGCACCCCACATTGATGCTCTGAGGTGAGCAGTGTTACATCTGTAAAAGGGGTGGGAGGGGGATACTTTATTATTCAATTACTCTTGAACTACAATTCTGACAGTATTGAAATAACACTCTCCATGGCCCAAATACTATGAAGATTAATTGAAGCTGCTTTTATTTTGAAACATTACAATGCCTTTAAATAGTTTAAGAAGAAGAAATTTAATAATTTAGAAGAAATTGAATAATTTTAGACCAAGCCATCTGCATCAAAGCAATACATTTGAGACTTCTACCATTCAAAGGGTTCAAAGCCAAATTTAAATCAAAAGGAGCTTGGGGATTTTTTTATTTTACCTCAAAATGGCCATATTACATAATCTGCTTTCTTGGGTAGGAGTTCTTCATACAGCAGTTAGATATATATTATATATGTTTGTATAGTATATTCAGTTGTCTGTATTTCCTAGGCCACATTTTAAGTCTGTATTTTTTTTACTTATTTTACCAGGAAGAATACGTTGAGATTGTCTCTCGTTTTCAAGTATGTCCTGGACTCATTTTATCTACCTCAGAAGGGTGAAAGGCTGAGCTGACCTTGCCGGGACTAGAATCTGCGACCTTTAGGATTCAAAAGATTCTATAGCTGGTGCATTAACCAACTATGCCATCTCAGTTTACCTCTTTACAGGAACTAGCAAAATGTATTAGACTAGCCATAGTGATCCTAAAAGACAGTAAAATAGTACTGTCCAGCTGGAAATGAAGGGAAAAAGTACAGTAAATAGTTTTACATGATTCCTATAAGAGGCAAATATAGTTTTTGATACCTTTTATTGGCTAACTAAGCAGATTTAAATGCAAGCTTTCAAGACCCTAGGTCTCATCCTCAGGCATGTTATACAGCTATAATTATATATCTGTATAACAGATATATTTATCTGTATAACATGCCTGAGGAAGAGACCTAAGGTCTTGAAAGCTTGCATTTAAATCTGCTTAGTTAGCCAATAAAAGGTATCAAAACCTATATTATATATCTGTATAACATGCCTGAGAAAGAGACCTAAGGTCTTGAAAGCTTGCATTTAAATCTGCTTAGTTAGCCAATAAAAGGTATCAAAAACTATATTTGCCTCCTGTATTTCTATGGCTAACACGGTACCAACTCTCATCTATGATTCCTATAAGAATTAGACCAACCTAGGAAAAAATTTGTGTTAAAAAATAAAAAGAAACTTATCTGAATGGTATAATTCTGTCACGGTTTACAGGCAAAAGAAGGACAGGCACAATCGTATGAAATATAACCTCCTTTATTTATACTGTACAGCAACCATAGTATAGCCCACAACCCCAAACAAGCAAATAGGACCCAAGGTCTCTCCAGAGCTGCACACTGTGCTGTGCACTGCACTACTCAAGCGGAACAACAGAGAATGGTAGAATGTATAAGTCACCACTTGGACTGCGAACGGAGGCAACAGAGAGCGAAAGCAGACCAGAGCCAGGAGGCACAAGACTACAGGTCAGGCAAGCAGGTAGTGTAGGGAGCGAGTAGGTAGCCAGAGTCACAGGTCAGACAAGCTGGGGACTATGCTGAGCAAGTAGGAGCCAGGGCAACTGGTTAGGCAACCCGAGGACTACAAGGAGCTAAAGTAACCAGGCCCACAGGGAAGGCAAACCGTAGGATACACTGAGCTGTCAGTAGCCAGGGCCACTGCTCAGGTAAGCCAGGGTCATACACAGAGAGAGTAGTCAGCCAGAGCCACAGGTCAGAACCGATGTGGATAGTCAGATAAGCCGGGTCATACACAGAGCGAGTAGTCAGCCAGAGCCACAGGTCAGAACCGATGTAGGTAGACAGACAAGCCGGGGTCATACACGGAGCGAGTTAGTAAGCCAGAGCCACAGGTCATAACCAATGTGGGTAGACAGACAAGCCGGGGTCATACACAGAGCGGATTCTCAGATAATGCACGGGTCACAACAGAGCACAAAACACAATAGCAGAAACACCATGTAAGGGCAATGACTCCAAGGCCCAAGGAGGTTTATAAGGGATCAGAAGGAGGCGGGACCCAATTAGGCCACCCAGAATAGGCCCAGAAACTGGAGTCCGTGCTAGTGCCTGTCACCTGATTTATCAATGAGGAACTGGCAGGCGGCCATACAGAGGTAAGGAAGCACAGAACAGCCCAAGGAAGACTGGAAAAGGGTATCATGAATAAAGCACCTGGGCCTGATGGTATACACCCAAGGGTATTTAAGGAACTTAGTTCAGTAATAGCAAGACCATTATACCTAATATTTATTGATGTAGTTCCATTGTTCAAAAAGGAGGCAAGATCCAAACCAGGAAATTATTGGCCTGTGAGCTTGACTTCCATAATAGGTAAGATACTTGAAGGCTTACTAACTGACAGTATTCAGAACTATGTGAACAGAAACAATATTATTAGCAGGAGTCAGCATGGTTTTATGACGAATAGAATAGATCATGTCAGACTAATTTACATTTTACGAAAGAGTTAGTAGTAATTTGGACAAGGGAACCGCTGTTGATATAGTATCCTTGGATTTTGCAAAAGCCTTTGATACGGTGACTCACAACAGGTTACTGCATAAATTAAAAAGCTTCGGTTTGGGCGGTATTATCTGTACATGGATTGACAACTGGTTAGATGATAAATGGCAGAGAGTTGTGGTAAATGGAACCTTTTCAACTTGGTTTAAAGCTATAAGTGGGGTGCCACAGGGTTCAGTCCTGGACTAATGCTTTTTAATTTGTTTATTAATGATTTAGAAGTAGGGATTGAAAGCAGAGTCTCAATCATTGCTGATGACACTAAGTTGTGCAAGGAAATACATACAGAGATTGATGTTTTTTTCTCTGCAGAAGGGTTTAGATAAACTAAGTGAATGGGCAGAAAAGTGGCAGATGACATTGAATGTAGATAAATGTAAGGCTATGCATTTGGGCTGTAGAAACAAACATGCTATATATACACTAAATGGGAAACAACTTGAGGAATCCTCATTAGAGACAGATTTAGGAGTACTGATAAACAATAGACTTCACAGCAGTGTGTAGAGTCACTTAGCTGCCACAAGAGCAAATAGGGTACTATCCTGCATAAAAAGAGGTGTAGATGCAAGGGATGCTAATATTATCCTACCTCTATACAAATCCTTGGTTAGGCCTCATCTAGAATATGCAATACAATTTTGGGCATCAGTTCTTAAAAAAGACATTACTGAACTGGAAAAAGTGCAAAGACGTGCAACAAAACTGATACAGGGATTGGAGGATCTGAGTTATAAAGACAGACTAGCCAAAGTGGGTCTGTTTACATTAGAGAAGAGATGTCTAAGGGATAATATGATTACCATTTACAAATACATTCATGGTCAATACAAAGAACTATCCAATGAATTTGTTATGAAAAGAGCTGAGCTAAGAATGAGAGGTTATCCATTAAGACTAGATGAAAGGCACTTTCAACTAAAACAAAGGCAGGGATTCTTTGCAGCAAGGGTGGTAAAGCTATGCAATTCTTTGCCTCTGGATGTTGTGCTTGCAGATAATGCAACTGCTTTCAAAAAGCAATGGATGCCTATCTAGCACAGAACAACACTGACAATTATGACAGATGGCTTCAATGCAGATAGGTTATTGATCCAGGGAAATATCTGACTGCCATTTGGGGTCAGGAAGGAGTTTTTTTTACCCACTTGGGGCTAAACTGGAAATGGCTTCAGGGTTTTTTTTGCCTTCCTCTGGATCATCAAGGGTGATTTTGGCATGTGCTGGACTTGATGGACGCATGTCAATTTTCAGCCTTATCAACTATGTTACTATGTTAGTGTTCAAGAAGGAAAAAAGGCCAATTTAACTGAATAAATAAATGCATACATAGATACATACTTAAATTGAATTGTCATTTTCCCCTATAATGCAGTTGGTTTACTCCAGAACTGCACTACTTTAGCATCCTGAATACAGTGCTCTGTGTCTATCCTGGACTGTTTTGGCATATTTTGGTATGTTTTTTGGCATGGTGCATTATTCCAGGGTTATACTCTGAGCTTAGTGTGAATGGGGACTTTGCTAGTGAAAAGAAGCTCTTCGCATGTTTTGTGCCCATTCATATGAAAACCTAGTACTCTCAAATTCTCTCCACTACTCAGAATGTCCAAATAAACCCACACAAATCAGATCAAACACAAATAGTGGTGCTACAGGGGAGTAATATAGTAAAGAATAAACAGAGACAGATCATCCTGCTGTGCTAGCACTCGCTAATAGGAATAAAAGGATATGCTGGTGATATTCATATTGATATTTTGTGCCCATTCATGCCTGGTTTCACATTGTTTTTTCTTCTCTCCAATATATGTATAAATAACATTCCATATTCACGTGCTAGTAAATAAATGTGAGAGTCCTCTCTCAGAAATCCTGTTCTGCTATTATCTGTACTTCTCTATGCTTCTGTGAACACATGCTCTCCACTCACTCCTACTCCTGAACTTCCTCTGCTTCTGATTACCATGCTGGACTCACCCCTAAGGCCTATATCAAACAGGCTCACTAGCATTGCAGAGCAGTGCTCTTGAAAAGTGTTTATGCTGACTAGCATTGCAGAGCGTTGTTTCCTGTTTCCATTGTCTGACCATGGCTTGTTTATGACTTCACTTGTTTGCCACCTGTCTTAAGATTTTGTCTGCTGATTTAGATTGATTTGGATCCTGCACCTTTGATTTCTCGTGAGCCTTCCTTTGAAGTTGCTAGTTTTGCAGACCATGTATTTTTATCTTGCTGCATACTCACCTGCTTTGTGCCTCTGGGTATCCTGATGTGTCCATTGCAAGCAAGTGAAGGCACCCTAGTCCAATTCCAGCTCAAATAGTTCTGGCTATTAAACCTAGCGGTCAACAACTTTACCCACAGCTAGTAACCTCAACAAGGTCTCACTTGTAAACATCACCCCAGCTTCGCTCTCTAGCAGCTTTCTGCACCAGCTTTTCATGTTTGCTTCAGATTAGGTAGGGAGCTGCCTGCCTGGAGTTAGTGTCAATACTGCTCCCTGCCCTGTTGCATTGCTGTGCCCAGTGTTTCTATTAGGCAAATACTAGTAAGTGAGTAATACTCTTACTGCTGCATGACTCCAATCCATTTTGTAAATTCCATGCAAAAATAAACATGTAGAAACTTCCAGTGACTTAAATTATCACCTGATTTACAGACAATTATTTTTGCTCATGAAGTTCACATTTTAGCTCTCTAGTGCCAATACCCAGGGTATGTTTGCAGAGAGCTAGACCCAGGTCTAGAGATACTGTGTAAAAAAGATACCGTGTAAAGAAAGTATCCCTGAAGCACGGAGTGTACCATATGCTAGCGTTACATTGTATCACATCTTGCCTTGATGGTCTGCTGACCAGTAAACTTTCAGGAAATATAGATCCAAGGAATTTACTGTCAGAGACATAAATACGTACAAAAATGGAGAAAAAAATAAATACAAAATATAGGCGATTTAATTGCACATATTATATACTTGCAGAATATGTAAAGTCAGAATTAAGAGTTACTATTTCTTTAAGTAAAAGGGAATTTTCAGAATCTATATTTGTCCCTATGGTTCAGTTGATATGCACCAGAATTGCCCTCAGCAAATGGATCTAAATGCATCACTGGTTTTATCTCTAAATCATCCCCTAGATTACAGTCGGAATTTGTGGAGCTGGAACACTGAAAAGCCCCTCACACACACATGCACCCGTTTACAATTTGATGCCACTTCATTATTGTTTTTCATTGTTTTTAAAAGTAAACGTTTGTTTTTTAAATCTTATTGATAATCAGCTGCAATCAATTGACTAGTCTGTGCCCCAATTCTTAATGTTGTCTTTCTATTCATTTAATGAACAAAACCTCCAATGTAGCTTGTGTGAAAGAAAGATCTGCCAGTATCCCATAAGCAGTTATACACATCTGACCTAGTGCACCCAAAGGCTATGTTTACACAGGCAACTGTAGAGCAGTCTAATAATGCTGTGCTAAAAGCGCACACATAAAATACATTACCCCCAATGATGCTGTTCACATTGGGGATTTCTTCACATAATGCACCTGAATGCAGTATGTTGCAACTTGTATGCATTCATATCCACTTGCACTGTGGCCTGTGGGCCACCACACAGATCATTCAGTTGAGAGATTCTAGAGGATTTGATTCCTTTCACATCTTTCAGTGACTGGATGCCTGCTAATTATATATGGCCAATGTGCACATGAGACTAACTGGTGACACACCTTCAAACCCTCCCCCCCCCCCGAAAGACTTGCAGGGGGAATGCAGCACATTTCAGATATATTGGCAGGGATGGTTTGACATGCACTAAAACCGTTTCATTTGTTTCAATTTTTCATTGCATTAAAATCAATGATAATCTAATCCCCCCATGTGGAGAGTTTCCCCCATGTATTGCCACTGCGCTAAAGTATAAAATGGTATGTCATTTTACTGCATGTTGTTATCTATGCTTGGGAGAGAGAATGTGCTGGTAGACAGACAAAGAGGTGCTGGAGATGATTGATATAGAAGTATTGACAATAGCAAGTGTGTGTGTGTTGCAGAAGTGGTGTGTATGCGTGTGTGTGTGAATGTGTGAAGGTAGAAAGGAGACTTTTAAATAAATAAAACCTTTTTGGACTGATAAGTGATAGTGACAGGCAGATGATCTTTTCTAACTGACTGGCAGAACTTGATACTCAACTAAGAACAAGTGACAGATGCTACACAGTAGACTTGTGCGATTCGGTTAGTCCACACTCGGACTTCGGATGAATATGGCTAATTCGGAGCCATTCGGACATGTCGAAAATCTTAGAGCCATTCATTTTAAGAACCCGAATCCGAAACATTTCTGGGCAGAGTTTCGGTACAAGATTCAGATATTCGGATGACAGTCTCCCCGCATGCGCGCTACTTTCCCTCTTCTCTCTAGTCCATTTAGCTTCTTTGTACTTTCTGTCCCTCTCTAGTCCAATTAGCTTCTTCGTTTCTTGATGGAAGTTGGACTAATGAAATCACAGACACCCAGACAGTTCCTGCATTTCCTGTTAGTGTGCATTGCATTATTGGAGCTTGGAGAGAGAAGAATCAGATAGAGAGAGTGACTGTCAGTTGTTGTGTAGGCAGGCAGATAGGCATAGGCAGGCAGCCAGCATTAGTGCCAGTTATTGCCACTGCAAGGGAGAGTCACCTCTGTTCCTGTGTAAAAGCTGAAAATTCAACTTAGGAGTTTGTTTGCATAGTTTCAGTGACACAATCTCACACTTGTGGAGGCCTAGCAGCTCACTGCCAACGCAAGGGGGAATCATTGTTTAAAAAATTCAAAATCCAACTTTGGAGTGTTTTTGAATAATTTGCAGAGTGATACCATCTCAGAGCTGTGTAGGGACTGGGGGTTCTGCTGTCTAACTGCCACCACAAGGGAAACTCATTAGTGTTTAAAAAATGTAAAATCCAACTTAGGAGTATATTAGAATAATTTGCAGAGTGACACCATCTCAGAGCTGTGTAGGGACTGGGGGTCCTGCTGTCTAAATGCCACCGCAAGGGAGACTCATCAGTGTTTCAGTGTTTAAAAATTTCAAAATCCAACTTAGGAGTGTATTTGAATAATTTGTAGAGTGATACCATCTCAGAGCTGTGTAAGGACTGGGGGTCCTGCTGACTAACTGTAACCGCAAGGGAGACTCATTAGTGTTTAACCCCTTAACGACCGGCTGCGCAGGCACGCGGTGGTCACTGAAGGACCACGGAGCATTTTTTAAAAATTTTTATTTGGATTCCGGACTCCCCAAACGCCGTGCAGCCGCGGGGGGAACCCGGAATTCCATGACGGTCATAGTACGTCATGGGTTGTTAACTCAGTTTACCCATGTCGTTCTATGACCGTCAAGGGTTGCTAAGGGGTTAAAAAATTTTAAATCCAACTTAGGAGTGTTTTTGAATAATTTGCAGAGTGATACCATCTCATACCATCTGTGTAGGGACTGGGGGTCCTGCTGTCTAACTGCCACTGCAAGGGAGACTCATTAGTGTTTAAAAAATTCAAAATCCAACTTAGAAGTGTATTTTAAAAATTTGAAGAGTGACACAATGTTACAGTTGTGTACGGACTGGGAGGCCTAGCAGCTCACTGCCAACACAAGGGGGAATCATCATCGTTCCAGTGTTATATTTTAAAATTACAAGTGTATGTGAAAAATCTGTAGAGTGATACAGCCAGTCTGACAGTTGTCATGTGGCCAGGTTGTAAAATTGCCAAATTATTATAGTACACTACCTACCTATCTGTAATGGATTTGAGTCCTACTGAACAACCTGATGTTTCTCGTCCTGGTACCAGCTGCAGTGACCCAGCACTACCAACACCACCACAGTGATGCTGCATTCAAGCAGAGCTAGCAGCAGCAGACGGGCAAAGAAGAGTACTAGTACTAGTCAGACTCAGCAGCAGAATTCAAGACAAAAAATAAAAATAAGAAGGGAACTGCAGGTCGTTCTACCTCTACTAGTAGGGTAGAGAGGTCCAACTCCTCCTCTAAGACCACAAAGTAGCCATCACCTGTGTCTCGTCGATGTTTCATGATGATTCCCCCCAGAACTACCTGCACAAAGACTAGTGCCACTGGCAGTTTAGTCACCACCTCCACTACAGCCAATTGTATAAACATGGGGAACCTAGCGTTGGTAACAGTTCTGGTCGGACACTGTGGTCAGTATCAACGTGGGATTTTTATAGCGAACGTCCATGTAAGCAGCCCAAATGGAAATTATTGCAGTATATGTATTACATTTTTCCTGCCACCACTGTCACTGCCACTGAGAGCATATCCACTCCAGAAAATGTTATTGAGGGAGATAGTTTTCCATTTCCCAGTAGCGACCAGGCAGAAGAGGAAACTGAGCAGGTTTCCACAAAATATGCTGCTGATGATGATTTTTCCTCCTTACAAAATCTACACGAGGCAGAAGAAGAACCTGAGGGATCAAAGACTCTTAAGCTTGATTTGTCCCCTGAGCTTGATTTTTCCAGTGACCTTGATTAGTCCCCTCAGCTTAATTTTTCGCCTGCTTCCCATAGTACTCCTCCTGTTTCTCCAGTTACACTTGTGTCTTCTATTGACAACTCAACACCTGCCTCCCCAGCTCCATTTGAGTCTCCCAGCCAGGTAGTAGCTGCTAATGTCTCCGCCACCAGTACCACTGTTACTCCACAATCCTCCTCCATTCCCAGTCCCAACATCCCTGCTGCGATCTTTAGGTCTACTGGTATCCCTGTAACTGTACGTAGAAAGAAAAAGCAAAGTGAGGTAGCAACAACAAGTTTGGGTGCAGTAGCCAAGCAGGCAGGGCACTGCTCTTTCCTCCTCTATGAAGAGGTAATGGATCAGCAGCACACCTCAGATATTCGCAAAGAACTGCAGAACATGGTGGCGCAGTGCCTAGGGGAGCAGGCAGGCTCACAGGCACAAATAGGGTTTGTAGTTACTGATGGTGCAGCTAACATGATCAAGGCTCTCCAGGATGGCAGATTTGTGGGTGTGTGCTGCTCAGTGCATGTCTTGCATCTAGAATTGAAGGCTGCTCTCCAGGATGGCAGTAACACTGGAAGGTTGCCAGCAATTCTGGAGTCATGCCGACAAATTTCTGGCCACTTCCATCGGACCATCAAAGATTGGCAGCTCCTCAGGGAGGAACAGGAAAAGGCAGGTCTCCCAGAGCACCGCCTAAAACAAGATGTTGGGACCAGGTGGAACTCCACCTTAGATATGCTAGAGCATTTCCTGGAGCAGAAAAAGGCAATTCAAGCAATATCCTGCCTGCTCCAAGCTTCCTCGGTTTTGTAGTCTAACTCTAATCTACGAAAACTCATATATATTTATCTACTAAGTCCTGCCTGCTCCAGGCTTCCTCAATTTTGTAGGCTAACTATAATTAAAGAAAAGTCGTATGTCTATCTGTCTACTGAGTCCTGCCTGCTCCAGGCTTCCTCAGTTTTGTAGTCTAACTCTAATCTAAGAAAAGTCTTATTTCTATGAGTCCTGCCTGCTCCAGGCTTCCTCAGTTTTGTAGTCTTACTCTAATCTAAGACAAGTCGTATGTCTATGAGTCCTGCCTGCTGCAGGCTTCCTCAGTTTTGTAGTCTAACTCTAATCTAAGAAAAGTCTTATTTCTATGAGTCCTGCCTGCTCCAGGCTTCCTCAGTTTTGTAGTCTAATTCTAATCTAAGAAAAGTCGTATGTCTAATATCTACTGGGTCCTGCCTGCTCCAGTCATCCTCAATCTTCCTTCAAATAGCTACATCCATGCTTCATCTACAGTACCATAAGGCTAAAGCTCCACCTTACCCTGTTCAACCATCTTCATTTAGACCCTGGAAAATTCTACTTATTTTTATTTGTCTAATTTTGATGTTATTGTATTTTTAAAAGCATGGTGAATTCGGCCAAATAACTTGGATTCCTTCCTAATTTCGTCCGAGTCGAACAAGTCCGATCCGATTTTTGGATCGTCTGAATAAAAAAAAAAAAATGTCCGAAATCGAATTTTACTGAATTTTTTTTCCCGTGCATAAGTCTACTACACAGACAGACAAAATACATCAATCATTTAAAGCAAGGCAAACACACAAAAAAGCACAACTTGACATGCTGTGTTACTTAAAAACACTCAGTCATGTATCCACACAGATAATGGCAAAATGAGCAAGCAGTAGACTCTGGTGCTGCACTTGCTGCTTTATCTTATGTTTTATTGCAAGCTGCTGATTCGGACGCTAACAGATCTCTCCTTAATTGTATTGTACTGTTAAAATAAATACTGCAGTCCTTTGGAGAGAAAAAGAAATACATTTTGGTGCTAGCTACTAAAGTAGAGGCAGGTAGGCAAACGGGGAGTTGTCTGTGGCTGGAGGTATTGTAGGTGTGATTTGTAAATAATGACACTGATGGTGATAGACAAGGACAGTTTAACCCCTTAACGACCCTTGATGGTCATGGCACGTCATGGGTTGTTTTGCGTTAACGACCTATGACATGCCAGGACCGTCATGGAATTCTGGGCTCCCCATGCGGCTGCATGCCATTCGGGGATCCCAGAACTGGATACAACTAAAAAAAATGGTCCTTAAGAGCTGGCCGCGTGTGCACGTGGCCGCTCCTTAAGGGATTAAAGCATGTTTGAATGAAAGGTGACATACATACAGGAGATCCTACACCTGAGCTGGCACTGAGATTGAAAGTGACAGGTATTAGAGACAGAGATATATATATAATACATTATTTTCAGATAGACAACAACACACAAAACCTCACTTCACATACTAATAGGCACTTTACAGTAAAAATCAACACTATTATCATAATGCTCACCAATAGTGTTAGGAGCATGGGTAAAAGCAAAGAAATAGGAGGATTGCATGGACATGCTGGTCCTAAAAACTGTGTATTACAAAACTGACTGTAGCCAGGGTTGCTATATGATGATGATCTTCCACCTCATGAGGAGGCTATTTGTAAAAGTGATATTACTAAGCATTTTAACACTATAGGCAACAATGAATTGCATGCTAACATTGTTGCCATAGTATTTAGAGTGAGACCAACTGATACATCAGACAGTGACAGTGGCACCCCAGTGCAAACTAGTAGTCAATGTTTTATAAATCCACCTAAGTATAAAAGTAAAAGTATACTTTTACAGTCTTTAAAAACCTACATGAGCATGAAAGAAGTGGCAAGGCACCTAATTATTCATGATGATTATGTTGATTAAGCATATGTTCCTCCATGTTCTTTTCCTTGTCTGATACAGGTGAAGTAGAGACTAAGGGCTTGATACAAATGTTGGAGATAAAAAAGCCTGTAGGGTAAAATGGATACTGACCGACAAAAGAAAATGTGTTGGACTTTATCCAAATGTCCTACCAGCTAAAAGCACAACGGACTTTAGGCCACAAAAGTGGTCTTGTAACCAAACGTCCGTTTTGTGTGTTAAGTTCCCAAAACGCCGCTAAATAGCGGCAGTATGGGGAAATTCAAAGGATAAAAAGCTAAAGATCAGTGCCAGACATACTGTCAAGCACCGATTGTTAACTAATCTGTGTTAAACTTACTTGTCATCCACTCTCCTTCTCCTTCAATCTTCATTCTGTATTCTCTTCATTCTTCTGTCTTGTATCTTCTTTCTTCAGTCTTCTCTTCTTTCTTCTTGTATCTGTAAAAGAAAAAAATAGTATGAATGCAATGCAGAATAATTCAATACATCGTTTAACCCTTTGAGTGCCAGAGGGGTACACAACGCATTGCAAAAACATGATAATAATGTACTTAGCTTGCTGATGATAATAATGTCTCCGCTGCTGTATGGGCCCGCAGAGGCACAGGTGGCGGAGACATTGCTGTGTGCCACAGACCCCCCCCCTCCCCCCCCCCGCTTCTGCAGCCTCACTGGTCGACGTCCGTTCCGCATTGAGGGAATTTGAACAGAGACTGCCTTTTTATATGGACAGTCTCTGATCCAATTCCCTCACAGCCATTGGCTGGGATGTGTGCCAATCAGATTTGAGCGACTGTGCTTTAAACTGATTGGCTGGGATGTGCGTAAGCCCATCTCAGCCAATGTCTGAGAGGTAATTGGATCAGAGACTGCTCATATATAAAGGCAGTATCTGCTCAAATTCCCTCATTGCGGAACGGGCATTGGCCCATGAGGCAGCGGGGGGGGGTCTGTGACACACAGCAATGTCTCAGAGGCCGCCAACCTCTGCGGCTGCACACAGCGGCGGAGACGTTATTATTATCATGTTTTTGGACATATGATATTGCAACTTTACTATAATGGCTTATGTCTTAACATAATAATGGCAGCACATTTCAACACACATGGTCACTAATACATTGCTTAACTCTATGAGTCCCAGAGAGGTCCGCAACGCACTGCAAAGCATACCCCTTTGGCACTCAAGGGTTTAAATGATGTATTGTATTATTCTGCATTGTATTCATACTATTTTTTTCCTTTTACAGATACAAGAAGACTAAAGAGAAGAAAGAAGACTGAAGAGAAGAAAGAAGTACAGAAGAGGACCAGGAAGCTTAGAACTCCGATGGACATCAGGATAATGGTAAGTGTTACTTTTAATTGGATTTTTTTTAAATTAGTTAGGTTAACCGGCAGGGTAATTATATCCCACTGGCACTCATAGGGTTAATTATACTAACTTTTGACACCTTTTTCATACTTTGGTTGTAAGTCCACTGCGTTGGCTATTTGAAGGTCCGATAAGGGACTCAAGTAAAAAAAAAAAAGGGTCTTTATTTTCCTGCGATAACTTGAGTCCCTTATCAGATCTTCATGGCTAACGCTGACATTTGAATTGATAATTACAGTGTTTTCATCATTTTCTGTGATGGCTCTTTTTGTTTGCCGGTATTTTTTCCACAGCACAGGCATTTGACTAGCTTACTGTGCTTGAAAAAATGCTGTCGGCAGAAAAAAAATCCGTCTCCAACATTTGGATTGAACCCTAAAGGAGTTGATGATATGACAATATTAGCTGCATCTGAAAGGAAAAGGGTCAACCATCCACCACCATCTTCGTGAACATTATCAGCATCATCACTTCCAAGTCCAACCCCCACCCAGTCATACTCATTATTAAAGATTAAGCAACAACACAGACCAACATTCACAACCATAGTTATGATTGCTTCTGCATCTGTTCAACGTGCACCAAGACTACCATCTACTGCTATTACTGTTACAACATCTAGCCCATGTAGTAATAATAGTAGTAGTAGTAGTAGTGCATCAGGATCCCCTCAATCTAAAAAAATTTCAATGTGGAAATAATTCACTTATGATTCCAAAATTAAACATTCCTTGCAGTATAAACACCTGTCCCATCACCATCATCCAATGGAGGTCCCTACCAGCCTGCTAAGACTTACCTTTCTGTCAAACCTAATCTTCTACCATTTTTTTACATAGGACTCATTGTTCACAACTTTTACTTTCAACTCTGTATTTCTCTACTTCAGCACTCAGTAGCAGTTGTATTGCAGAGGGAATTCTCTCTGACATAGAAAGCATAGGTGGAAATTTGTTAGAAATCAACAGTGTTCTCACTGGAATCTCATTGGAGGAAGCCAAAAAGATGGAAACTTTATGTTTTTCTGCGCCCTACAATTTCAACTAAAAAAGTGTCAAATTGCATTTTTTCAAAAAATTCTTACCAAAAAAACAAAACAACTGGACTTTTTTTGTCCCTCCTTTTCTAAAACTCAGGACAGCCAAGTTGCCTGTGTAAACTTAACCTTACAGTATTTCTGTGTGAGTTCAGGAAATATGCAACATGTTGGAGACATCTCTAGCATCCACTGGGTTAATGAGCAAAAAGCTTTGACTGCATTTATCTTGTTGTATATCGACCACACAGACCAGCATGTATGGGGTCATTTTCTTATAGTGTAAATTAATCTAAAATGTGGAAAGTCAATATTTATGAGCTTAGACCATTCTCCTTCTGTTGGTGAGTTAGAGGATGTACATTTTAGAACAATAATTTTCTGGGCACTGATCAGAATGTTTTTATAGGCACTTCATAGAGGGTTTGCTGCTTACACAGCCCAGAATGCAAACAAATGAATCTAGCCCAAGGGATGTACCAGTGACTTTGTTTACAATAAAAACCACCTTGGACCAGTAACATTGTATTTATGTCTTTCAGTCTTGTACGTGTTCCAACTGCAAAACACCATCTCTTCACAAAGGTGCTTAGAATTTTACTACTGAAAGGGGATTGTACTTACAGGAAAAAGTGGGTCTTAACTTTAATAAAAAACACTTACCGTAAAATCTTGTGTATAATACGCACACTTTTGCCCCTCTTCACCTTATGTGAAGTGGGGGGTTCGTATTATACATGAGAAAACATTTTGTTAAAAAAAAAAAAAAAAATGTAACATTTTCCCTTCCTCCCTCCCCGCTTACCCATTGCTGCCTCTCTTGCATGGAAGTCCAAATTCCACCTCCTGACAGGGACCCAGCGGGCGGCATGCTTGCATCCACCACCCACTTCCAGCATGGCCCTGTCAGGACCTCCTCTGCCCAGCCAATGGTAGTGTCTTGCGAGGACCTTGTGGTCCTCGCAGGGCAATACCATAGATCCATTGCGCAGAGAGGCAGCAATGGGTAAGCGGGGAGGAAGGGCAATTTTCAATTTTTTTTTATCCGACAGGGGAAAACAAGGGTGCATATTATACATAGTCATTCTTGTTTTTCCCTAAAATCTTGGGTATAATATGCATCTGCGTATTATACACATGTGCGTATTATACCTGAGATTTGAAGGTACTTGGCATACCTAGTCGTTAGAGCAGTGGTTCTCAACCCGTGCCCTCAGTGGCTACTAACAGGCCAGGATTTGAGAATTTCCTTTTAAGAGCACAGGTGAGTTAATCAATATGACTGAGCCTCTGATCAACACACTTGTGTTCTAGCAGAGAAATTCCTAAGTCCTGGCCTGTTAGTGGCCACTGAGGGCACGGGTTGAGAACCTCTGCGTTAGCGGGCCCCTTTGCAAATTTGTTTTTGGCCCCTAACACACAAATAGTCTCCCAGGGGAAAAACTAGAACCTGATGAGCTCAAGGGCCAATGGGCCCCCATGAATTCTGGTCCCCTGCACAACTGCCCCCAACACACACTAGTTATGCCCCTGTGTAGAAGTGGTCATTTATATGCAAATCATCTAAACTATAAAAGACAAAGTGGTCATGTGACCACAAATACTACGAACATGCTTCACACACCCTGGGGTGTCAGCATATGCTTATCTCCTCCACACTGGCTCAGTGCAACATACACTGTCAAGAAGAATTCTACACAACCCAGAGCGGCAGGTAGGAGGAGATATGCATATCTCCTCCATACTGCCTGACTCTAACATACACAGTGCCGGACTTCGCCCCTCCCCACTATCTCCTATTGGAAGTAAAAAATAACATGGCTGACTTACACCACAAACAAACTTCGGCTGCTCACTATGTCCTCTTGTCCCACATTAACCTCTTCTCTTACATATGTTTAAAGCCTCTGATATTTTGTATTTCTAAATGGAAACACTTATGCCTCTCACATTTAACCTTGGAAATACACATTTACACTGTCTACATTCGCTACATCAGCACAAACTACTGGAGCGTCTGATTCTGTACACTTCACTTCTGCTTCCTGCATGCCATCTCTGTTTCTAAAAGACGTCTCTCCATCCGCATACTATGTGTCCCCTCCTTACCTCAACTCTCCCTCCTGCACATCTTGTTTCCTCTCCCACACACCTTCTCTGCCCTCCACACAGCATTTCTTCCCTCCTCAAACCATCTCTCCCTCTTGCAAGCCCTCTTCCCTCAACACTGTTTACATTCATATACATTATATATACTCCTGTGTCTGCAGTTTGTACATTAATATTACATTTTATTACACTCCTGAGTGAGTCAGCCTCACATTAACCCTTTGAGTGCAAGAGGAGTACGCAATGCATTGAGTACTCCTCTGCCACTCAAAGTGTTAAAGGGACAGTAATGTCCTAGAAAAGTTGTGTCTAGTTTTATAGAGTTTAAATAATAAACAATATGCTCTAACCCTATCTCTCAAACCTCTATGGTTTGAGAGATATTCACACTGAAAGTTCTCCCCTCCCTCCCCTTCTCCTGATGTCAGCTGTAAAGCTGACAGCAGGAGATTTGAGTCATACGACTCAAGGAGGCTCTGCAGCAGAGCCGAAATCGTGTTATTGGTAAAAAATTACTTCATTGGAAAGGTCTACCAAGTGTGTACACTTTGTAGACCTTTCCAATGAAGTATTTCTTTTGAAATAATGAGATTTAGGCTCTGCTGCAGAGCCACAGGCTGGTCCCCAGATAGGGATCTCCTGCTGTCAGCTAGAAGTTGACGTCAAGAGATGGGGAGGGAGAGGGGAACTTTTAATGCCTATAGCTCTCAAACCATAGTGGTTTGAGAGATAGAGTTTGGATCATATTGTTTATTATTTTAAACTCTATAAAACTTTTTCTGGGACATTAGTGTCCCTTTAAGCATTGTTTAAAACAGATGGGCAACACAGTCCCCCACTGCTAATATCTATATATATATATATATAAAACATTAAGCCTCATTGCATAATTTATGGTACCTCACACACAGAACATAATTTATGTCTCCTCAGAAAAAAAAACACACATTGAACAGAATGCCTCATTACATAATTTATGTCTCATTAGGAGACACAACTCCTATTGGGTGATTCAATGGGGATTTTACTGCTCCCATTGGGTGATTCAATGGGAGCATGTTTATCATAGAGGGAGTTGGCCCGCCCCCTCTAGCCCGCCCACCACTATCCAACTGACAAAAAAAAATATAGCTGCCACTCGCTTCTGAAGTAGGGGATATCAGTAACATCTCCTGGTCCACACACACTCAGGATCATGACCCCACAAACACACTGTTTCACCTCCCACAGATAATTGTAACCCTCCATACACTCTGTTTCAGTACGAGGGTGTAATGTTTCCATAAAATACAAACACTCAGGGATAAACTTAATAGCAACTCTTTTATTTAACTCTTTTCATCTCTTCAGTCAACCTCACCAACTGTCTGTTTTCAACTGTCACTCCTCCACTTCCTGCTTCCTGATTCCCGCCCTTTCTCCTTAAAGGGAGAGAGATGCTTTGCTGTATGTTACAGAGGGCAAGCCTCAAACACCACTTTCTGCTTGTTCCCTCAGCATATTGCTACGCTGCCTCAACTGAAGAGCCACCGTGTGTTATATTGCTATGCTACCTCAACTTAACCCTTTGAGTGCAAGAGGGGTACGCTCAGGCACTCAAAGGGTTAAGTAAGGAGGAGTTACTGCTCCCATTGGGTGATTCAATGGGGGAGTGATTTAAATCATGCAGGGAGTTGGCCTGCTCCCACTATCCAGCCCACCCACCACTATCCAAGTAACTGAAAAAACAAAATGGCTGCCACTCACTCCTACACCACAGACACAAACACATCAGACAATAAACACACACACACACTCACACTCAATCACACACACACTCAATCACTCACTCACACTCTCACACACACTCAATCATACACACTCACAATAATTCACACACTCACACTCTCTCACTCACACACTCTCACTCACACACTCACACTCAATCACACACACACTCTCACACAATCTCACTCACACACTCAATCACACACACTCACACTCTCTCATTCACACACACTCTCACTCACACTCAATCACACACACTCTCACTCACACTCTCAATCACACACTCTCAAACTCACTCTCATACACCCTGTCACTCACACACTCTCACACTCATTCACACTGTCTCACACTCACAAACTCTCAATCACACACACTAACACACTCACGCAATCACTCACACGCAATCACTCACTCTTGCACTCACACTTACTCACACCCCGGGAGCCAGCACGATCCACCTTCCACCATAGTCTCACTCACACCCTGGGATCCATCACGATCCACCTTCTACCATAGTATGTGCAATTACCACATGCATTTCAACTACATGAATGAATGCCACTCACTCACACTCACACACACTCACTCACACCCCGGGAGCCAGCATGATCCACCTTCCACCATAGTATGTGCAATTATCACATGCATTTCAACTATATGAATGAATGCCACAGTGGAGGCATAAGTACAAACACAAACTCATTACAATGACACATAAGTCACCCCCTTATGACTCATTTATGTGTGTGTGTGTGTGTGTGTCTCTGTGTGTGCCTATGTGTTCCTCACTGTGTGTGTTGCATGTCTGTATCATACTCTATGTGTCTGCATGGTGTGCATTGCATGTATGTGTGTGTATGACCGTGTCACTCTTTATGCATCTCAGTGCATGCGTGTGCATTTGCATGTGTGTCTCTGTGTGTGTGTGTCTTGCATCCATGTGTGTGCATTAATTCCCTTTATATCCTGACGGGCAGCGCCGTCCCACATTGCTAGCATATATATATATATATATACATAAACTTTTTATTACATTTTACCTGCAGTTGTTTGTACATAATAAACTCCATTTTACTCTGCTTTTAGATCATACCTCCTCATATTGGACCAATGGTTCTGTGGAATTCCATGGCCCCCTGAGGTGGTATTGAGTGGTTTTACAGAACAAACATCAGTAATGGCAGACAGTGGAAGAAGGCTGGAGTAAGAAGAACTGGGGGGAGATTCACTAAGTGGTTATAAAGAGGTAATAAAGTGGAGATGACTACTACGTTATTCTATGGAGCCTATACACTAAGATCTCCAAAGTTGGAGATCTTAGTGCATAGGCTCCATAGAATAACACAGGAATTGGAGAAGTGATAAACTGGAGAAATCATCTCTACTTTATCACCTCTAAGTGAATCTCCCTCCTGGCAGAGTTCTGGGGGTAATCAAGCAGGATCATATGGGTTAACCCTTTGAGTGCCAGATGGGTATGCAACATATTGCTTTAAGTACAAATACCATTGATTTTTATGGGGCTTGTAACCCCTTGATTGCTACCACGGTCTCCAAATCATTGTAAAACAATGTGCTGGAATCATCTCCACCATTAAAGGGGTTAATATCCCCATTTAAATCAATTGGAATTTGGGGAATTTTTATTCTTTTCCTATTCTGCAGTTGGTATGTTACAGAATTACTGCATACAAAACTCTCCTCTGTGTGTGTGCAATATGAAACAGCTCATTTCTGTTTCCTAACATTTCACTCTAAGAATCTGGTTTTTAGGTACTAGAACAAACTAGACTTCAAATACATTTGATTCTGATTCAAAAGTAATTTGAATGCTAGAAAGGTTTCCAGTGCATTTGGAGGCCTTTCTAGCATACAAAGGCTTAAAGTTTTCACTGCTGGAGTTCCGCAGGTATTTCAAATTAAATGTAAGGGTTCTACCACAGGAAAAATATCGAGAACCAACATAGACAATATACTACGAATATTCTTCCACTCATAAAAGTATATACAATACTGTGCAAATATTTTAGGCAGTTGTGAAAAAATGCTGTAAAGTAAGAATGTTTTAAAAAATAGACATTAATAGTTTATTTTTTTCAATTAACAAAATGCAAAGTGAGTGAACAGAAGAAAAATCTAAATCACATCAATATTTGGTGTGACCACCCTTTGTCTTCAAAGCAGCATCAGTTCTTCTAGGTATACTTGCACAAAATCAGGGCATTTGTAGGCATATAGTCAGGTCTATGATTAAACAATTATACAAAACAGGTGCTAATGACCATCAATTTAATAGGTAGGTTGAAACACATACATTAATTGAAACAGAAACAGCTGTGTAGGAGGAATAAAACTGGGTGAGGAAAAGTCAAACTCAGCTAACAAGGTGAAGTTGCTGTCCAAAATCTTATACCATGGCAAATCTGAGCACAGCAACAAGACACAGGGTAGTTATATTACATCAACAAGGTCCCTCCCGGGTAGAAATTTCAAGGCAGACACAGGTTTCCAGAGGTGCTGTCCTAGCTCTTTTGAAGACGCACAAAGAAACAGGCAGTGTTGAGGACAGTAGACGCAGTGGTCTGTCAAGGAAAAGTAGTGCAGCAGATGAGACACATCATGCTTACTTCCCTTCATGATCCAAAGATATCCAGCAGTGGTATCAGCTCAGAATTGGCAGAAAACAGTCGGTCCCTGGTATACCCATCTACTGTCCGGAGAAGTCTGGTCAGAAGTGGTCTTCATGGAAGACTTGAGGCGAAAAAGCCATACCTCCAATGTGGACTCCAAGTGAGTCAACTATGCATGAGAACACAGGAACTGCTGTGCAGAAAAATGGCAGCAGGTGCTCTGGACTGATGAGTACAAATTTGAGATATTTGGTTGTTGCAAAAGGCAGTTTGTTTGCCGAAAGGGCTGGAAAGCGGTACAAGAATGGGTGTCTGCAGGCAGCAGTAAAGCATGGTGGAGATTCCATTTCTGCAAAAGGGTTTGGGATTCGGTCAGAATGAATGCTTTCCTCAATGCTGATAAGTACAGGCAAATACAAATTCATCATGCAGTCCGATCAGGGGAGCCATCTGATTGGCCCCAACATTATTCTGCAGCATGAAAATGATCCAAAACATACAATCAACGTTATTAAGAACTATCATTAATGTAAAGACGAACAAGGAGTCCTGGAAGTAATGGTATGGCCCCCACAGAGGCCTGATCTGTCTGGGATTAGACAAAGAGAGAGAAGCAACTGAGGTTAGTTCTCAAAGATGTTTGGAACAACCTATCTACTGAATTCCTTAAAAAACTGTGTGCAAGTGTACCTAGAAGAACTGATGCTGTTTTGAAGGCAAAGGGGGTCACACCAAATATTGATTTGATTTAGATTTTTCTTCTGTTCACTCAGTATCATTTTGTTAATTGATAAAAATAACTAATAGCTCTATTTTTGAAAGCATTCTTACTTTACAGCATTTTTTCACACCTGCCTAAAACTTTTGCATAGTAATATATATATATATATATACACACACACACGCACTTAAAAAATGTTTTATTGATACGATCTAATGATCTAATATATAAATAAACATATTCATTCATTCATTCTTTCATGAAATATAGAATATTAAAAGATATATAGAGAGATAGCTATTCAATATGGAGCCGTTCATAAAATACTAAAAAAAATGAACGGTAAATATGGAAATAGAACTCTAAAGTATATTGACAGCCGTAAAGGAACATATGTGACAATATAACGGTAATATAGTGCACACAATTTAGACCTCCAAAGAAAACTTTAGACCTCCAAGACCTCCATGTGTGTCTAAAACTCAGAGCATAAATAAGAGCAACATACATTAATGGCAACCTGTCAATACAGGCATTTAGTATACCAAAATATAGAAAAATGTTCACAAACAACAACAGGAAAAGATTCTTTCATATCTGTCACAGAACTGATGCATCCGGATAATCTTTCAAAAAGTTCAAATTTCAGGTATTAATGACTCCACAATGGACATGAAATCCACCTGGAACCAAGACATAAAAAGCAGTTATATCTATTCCACAAAAGAGAGACATTATCTCTCTATTCCCTCTCATAATGATTTGCATATGCAGAATAACAATGTGATCGACAACAGTTTACCAAAAGGTAAATATATATACAGTTAAAAGTTACACAGGCCTCACAGCTGCCAGCTCCAAGAATATATTGCCATTCCTTAACCCCTTAACGACCGGCCAATAGGTGCAGCGCAGTCAGTTAAGGACAACGGAACATTTTTTTTTTTTGCTTCATCCTCTTCCGGACTCCCCGAACGGCGTGCAGCCGCAGGGGGAGCCCGGAATTCCATGACGGTCATAGTACGTCATGGGTCATTCAGTCGGATCGACCCTTAAAGTACTATGACCGTCAAGGGTCGTTAAGGGGTTAAGATCCTAGTGTCGGCTTTCTCCATTTCTTCCCCCAATAATCTCTGTTGTCTTGTTCAATAACCTTAATTTGTATCAACTCAATCTCAAGTTCAACATCAGTGTCCTTTGTCTCTTCTCCCATCAAACAACATTGCTCAGGACTTGTGTTTAACAAAGGGCTTTTCAAGTGTATATTTTTCTTCTAAAAAGGTTAAGCCAGGTCCAAATTCTAGATTCCTGGGACCTAGTCGATCACTATGGTGTTACCCATGTGAGAGTTCCTAATGTCTGTAAATGAAATGTTGTGCTCTAAACTAGCAACTATAGACATATTGTGGGTTATTCACTATGGCGTGATAAAGCAGTGACTTCTCCAGTGATATCACTTCTCCAATTCCTATATTATGCTAAAGAGTCTATGCACTAAGCTTTCCAAAGTTGGAGACGTCTTAATGCATTGGCTCCCTAGAATAACATAGGAATTGAAGAAGTGATATCACTGGAGAAGTCATGTCAACTTTATCACCTCTTTATCACGCCTTAGTGAATCTCCCCATATTTCTTTTATACAGTGTTCCAAATAAAGGGGGGAAATATTTATAGGAATAAGAGGCTCTTAAATTGTAGTAGAAGAATTTACTTAGGTAGGTGTCCTTTATATATCATTTACATATATCTATATAATTTTTTATTAGCTCTGTTAGGATCATTTTGGGATTTGAAATTTGAGTTAACCTAATATATTTTGAAAGATATGATTTGTTTTATGTCAATTTTGACAATGCAACTTTTAAGATGATGTCTTTCAAATAATATTTCAGCGTGTTAACTAGTATAACAGTGTACATTGTCCTGACGATAAACACATTTTAACATCCGATTTTATTTTTTTAACATAGTGTCCAAAGTTGTATATAAGGGATCTTATGTGTGATTTAGTCACAGGTTCTAGTCCCAGCAGGGTCGACTCAGCCTTTCATCCTACTAAGGTAGATAAAATGAGTACCATTACATTGGGTAATAATATCTATCCCCCACGACATACTTGAAAATGAGAGACAATCTCAGTGTATCCTTCCTAGGAAAATAGTATGAAATTATTAATTATGCTGGATCCAGCATAAATATTGACAAAACAACACATGAGAAAAGAGACCGTTCACATATAATATAATAACTAGTATTTATATAGCGCCTTTCTCCCAGTGGGACACAAAGCGCTTTCAGCGCACGCTCTCGGAATTAACCAAATCGGCAGCTGAAGTAATAGATGTTATTATTACCCAAGCAATGGTACTCATTTATCGACCTCGGAAGGATGAAGGGCTGAGTTGACCCTGCTGGGCTTCGAACCTGCAACCTTGCAGTTGGAATAGGCTACATAGTCAGGGACATTACCACTGAGCTATCTCACCAGCTCAAGTACCCATTCACATATAACATACCCATAACGTATCTTCTGTGTACAGTGCATCTCACTAGGCACTTTGACCTTTATTCATGAAGTAACGAGGAACCATTTTGGATCAAACCAACTCTACAATGTGTGTTGCGCGTGGAGGGTTTAACCATTCACATTGACTTTAATGGAGCTTTCAACCCTGTTTTAAAAGCTCCACTTAAACCACTAAGTTTTTTTGGTAATTTTAATCCCCCTCCCCACATGGTGCGATTGGTATGCTCCAAAACTACTTACTATGTAAAGAACTGAGAAAGAAATCATGGAGCAAACCAACTGCACAAAAGGTGGTGAAATAAAAATGCCCAAAACCTCCAACTGATTTAAATGGTGCTTTTTGTCCCTGAAAGGAGATGAGACCTCACTAGCATCCAAGTGGTTTAAAGCCCTATTCAACCCTTTGAGTGCCAGAGGGGTACGGAATGCATTGCAAAGCAATGCATTCTTTACCCCCCGGCACTCAAAGGGTTAATCGATGGGGCTGTTTTATGTGTTTCCTATGATTTGCATTAGAATTGTTCCTTATTTGTTCTGTGCATAAGGCCAGTAGGGCTGTATTCAGGATCAAGATAAAGAGCAGCAATAATAGAGCATAACAAACGCACCATATGGGATAACTAAAAATTCCCACAATTCCCACTGATTTCAGTGTTTTTTAATGTTTGTATTCTCCAGCATATTAGAGACCTCTCGGGGATTCAATGGGATAAATAGGAATAAATAAATAGGAATTTTAATTCATCCCCTAGACTTCAGAAAAGCTCATCTTTAGCTTCCTGAATATGCCTATTAGCATAGCACAAAATAGCAAATATGGAAATATTTTTTATCCCCCCCCTGGTTTTTATACATAGAGAAGTAATTCACCACTTAATAAGTAGGACCCTTTATTGTAATTTACCATTGGCATGTACATCCTCATACCCATTCATGCATCCAACGTGCTATGTTAGGTGAGCTTTCCATTCCCTGTTAGTCATTACATAGTTACTGACTATTTTTGTATCTGGAAATTTTTCTGCCTCATTTAATGAAGGAAGTGGTAAGTGTAAACAGCTCCATCCTGGTACTGAAATGTATCATTGTTTTGGATTAAAATGCTGCAATGTAAATAGTAAATAGTGGCCCAGGGTTGAGGATTTTCAGCTTACCAACAGAAGAAAGCTTTGTTCGGGTGGAGTGAAGATTAGGTGTTAGGAAATTCAGCTGGCAAAACTGGTTTAGGAGGATCTCTCATGCCAGGGTGAAACTTTTTATAGTTATAAGGAAACTTCAAATGATCATTCTGGCAACTGTCCACCCGCCGTTATTACAGTGTCTGTGACAACTGGTAGAACTAGGAGTAAGGGCTGCGCCAACTTAACCATAGGTGGGAAAAAAAATAAGAAATCCTCAAACTCTCATTGCTTTAGCCCTTCGAGTGCCAGAGAGGTATGCAATGCGTTGGCACTTGAAGGGTTAAATTGTTTGTATAAAGCTCATGAATTCTAGAGATGTCCACAATACTATTTTGCAATGCATGGTAAACCAATCCAGTACCCAAGTGGTTAAAGTTCCACTTTTCTTAAATGAGCAAGACTTTTCATTAATTTTCTCCAGAATGTATCCACTTCTCCTTCTTGAATATGGCTCTATGCGTGCAGAGTTTCTCATTAGTCCACTAAAAGAAACTGCAGTAATGTTTAGGTCAGGAGTGGACAACCTGTGACCTACCAGCTGTTGATAACAACTTCCATTGTGAATTTCTACCTCATTCCTTTAGGCCTGGAATACTAGAGAAATCTCTAAGGCTTTTTTCGCAATGTGTTTGTAATGGCTGTAGCATGCAAGGTGATAATACCATCTACTCAGGGCCAGATTTTCCAATAGGCAGAGTAGGCAGCTGTCTAGAACACCAAATTTTGAGGGTCACGTTAGCAGTGCTGCCCACCCAAACATTATGTGCAAAGCAATGCGTTGGAGATCTCTCTAGCAACCAAGGGGTAAAAAAAGTTTTTGTGCTTGTATATTATAGGTTAAGGATATTTTCTGTGCTAGAGAGCAGTGGCTGGGGCGGGGTTGTGTGAGGAGTGGGGGGAGGCCATGGGTAGAGCTAAGGGCACCTAGGATGTATTGCCTAGGGGCACCTGGGATGTAAATCCAGCCCTGAATCTAATTCTGAATGGGGCATGTGTATACCACACTTTCAAACAGTCCATTTTCACAAGGAGGAATCAGTTTAAACCTTTAAAGGCCAGATGGGTGTGCAATGCTTTACTTATCAATGCTACAGTCCTTAAGGGGTAATCCTGAGTTCAGATGGCAGGGGATTATTGAGGTTGTTCTGGATGTACAACACACCATTGTGGCTGGTTTTCTTACAGATGAATATGGTATTTAAAGAAGGCAACCAAATTATTTTCCATATTTGGAGGCTTCCATTCACAATTTTCTCAGAGGCCTCAGTTGCCCTACTTATGACAGATGCATACTGCAGAGCTGCCTAGGATCTATTGCAATACTAAAGCAGGGGTGTGCAATTTTTGGCTCTACAGTTGTTGATAAAGTACAACTCCCTCAGCTGCTTGTCTGTCATTTATAACAAAAGGTGTTTCACAATGAATTACCTTCTTTCTTGTTTAACCCTTTAAAGTGATAGTAACGTTTCATAAAAACAGCAGCTCCAATTAATCTTCATAGCAATTGAGCCATAGAGAGTGTAATTTGAATACTGTGAGAGTTGTAGTTCAAGAGAAATTGAACAATAAAGTTTTCCCCTCCCGCCCCTTTTACGTAGTGTAAGCCCCCACTCCTCAGATGTGGAATCCAGTCCATAGACCAGACAGCTCACATCAAGGGTTAATATTCTTACTATGAGAACAATAAAAACCCTGCCCCCCTTGACAGGTTTTTCAGGTTTTTCCCTTATCTTAATTGAAGATTGTCCCTCTCTGCAATCTACCTGGACACTCCCTGCTGCTCTTAGGTGAGCAATGTTATATCAGCATACCTGGGAACTTTTGAAACAGAGCTACCCAGAGGGTAACCCTGTCAGTGCCGACGCGGAGGAAAATGACGCGATATCACGTCATAAAAGGGGCGGGGCTTAGTCACAGGAAAGCAGGAAAAAAAAACACACAAAAATCCCCTGCAAAATGTATGCAAGAGGGTGGGGAGTGGGAGGAACTGGGCGGGATGGAGCACAAGTGGGCAGAGTTTCTACTTAAACTCTGCCCACCCAGTGATTCACACATTGCCCCGGAGACCCGGTAATTCAGTTTGAAATCCGGAGTCACTGGGGCAAAACCGGAGAGTTCCCAGGTATATATATCAGTAAAAGGGGCGATATCATTCAATTACTCTTGAACTACAACTCTGACAAAATTAAATAACACTCTCCAAGGCCCAAATACTATGATGATTAATTAGAGCTGCTTTTATTATGAAACATTACTATCACTTTAAGGACCAGAAGGTGTGCCATACCTTGTGAAGCAGGACTAGGCTGGCCTGGGAGGCAAGGGGACAATTGCCCTTCAAAGCCAGTGATAATTCTGGGCTATAGAGCCACTTCCGCACTCTGTGTGCTGCTTGCTGCTGTAAAGAAGTGTGTGTGTGTGTGTGTGTGTGTGTGAGGCCAGCAAAGAGCATTATAAAATATCCATCCTGGGGGCAGTGTGCTTGAATTTGTGGCCTGCTTCATTGTATGTCTCTCAACCCTTTCAGGACCTGTCTTCCAATGGCACAAACAGAAATCCGATTGTCCAAACAACGTGTGCACTGGAAAGCAATGCAAGGACAAGCAACAAAGCATGCAGCAAATTTAAACATGCGCCACCTGATGGACATACCTGGGAACTTTCAAGATGAGCTGACCCTGAGATCTTTGAAATATTAACCCTTAAAGCTTCCCATAATGTAGATTTTATGCGATATGTGCCTGCTTGCTCTAACACAGAGGTGCTCCAGTCAGTGTGCGAGGGACCTTTAAGATGCTACAGTTTGGATAACTCACTGCCTGAACACAAACAAGACAAGCAGGACATCTCCCACTGTCTTTCTGGTACTAATTGCGCCAGTTTAGAGGCTAAGGAAATTGGGGAAATTCATATAGTAGGTGACACAGACCTCTCTCACCCTGAGAATTTGGCCCTTCACCCTGAGACCCTGAGATTTGGGTCAAAACCCTGAGAGTTCCCAGGTATGCTGATGGACTAAGGTAGGGAGAGAGGGAAGGTTGAAGGGGGGAAAAAGCATACCTGGGCACTTTAAAAATGAGCTGAATCTGAATTTTTTAAAATAGTAACCCTTAATGTATCATTAGTGTAGTTCCATTTCAATTGTAAACTCTGTCTTATCACTATTATTACTCCATTTAAATTCTAAGCGCTGTGTATAACTAATGTAGATCAGTTTCAATTCTAGGTTCTGTGGTATCACATTTGCAGCTCTATTTCAACTGTAGGTACTGTGATATCACTAGTGTAGCTCCATTTCAATTGTAAGCACTTTGGTATCACTAGTGTAGCTCCATTTCAGCTGTAAGTTATGTTGCTTCACAAGTTTTGCTCGATTTAAATTGTAAGCTCTGTGTTATCTCTAGTGTAGCACCATTTCAAATGAAAGCCTATGGTATTGTTTCAATTGTACTCTCTGTGGCATCACTAGTGTAGCACCGTTTCATGGGGTGCTGGAGTATCCCTAGTGGATATCTACCCTACAAGAACAACCGAGATTGACACATACATGACAGGCATGGTTTACTATGGAAATGTCGCCCTCTATTTGGCGACCAATAAAACTTTGCATTAAGAAATATCACCTGGTTGAAAAATGTGACATCAGAATGTCGCCAGCATCAAAAGGACTACATTCTAATGGTGCAGGCTTAAAGTGTTAGTAATGGCTAAAAAAATCTTTTTTGCATTTAGAAGATCTTAAAAAGCTGATCTAAATGCAAAAAACCGTATATGGTTTAAGAGATACGGGCGTTTAAAGTTTGCTGTTTCCTACTGACAGCTGTAAAGCTATCAGCAGGAGATTCGTGTCGGTCGACACGGTGGCGCAACATTACTAACACTTTAAGGGTCAAGTAGCCTCCAGCCATTGATCATACATCCATATACATTTTTTATGCAGGGGAAGAAACGGAATGAGGGGATGGAGACAGCAGAATGGAAGTGCTCTTTTTTTAACCGTGTGTGCACCTGTGACAGAAGCTGTGCATTAACCCTTTGTATGCCAGTGGTAGATCTATAGACTTCAAAAGGAATCTGTGAGATGAAAGTCGATGTGATGTTAACATGTAAACGAAACAATCTAATGAATTTCCACATGATGCCAAAAATTCTTCTTGTATGTCCTTATTTATGATGGGGCCACTGGTAGGCTGAGGATATGAATTGTAGTCCATTAACTAATGGAGTACCAGGGGAGGGCTGGCCTGGGGGGCAGTTGCCCCCTGGGCCGGTTATATGTCTGGGCTGGTGGGCCACTGCTCCTCACTAAATCTCACAATTGCTGCTGTAAATGGAGCTACACTAGTGATACCAGAGAGCTTACAATTGAAATGGAGCTACACAAATCATACCACAGAGGAACAATCCAAATGGAGCTAAACTAGTAGCATAAACCATTTCCCTTGTAAGCTCTATAGTAGTGAGGTTGAACAATATAGAAATGGGCCACTTGAATGTATTTGCCTCCTGGGCCATAAGTTGCCATCCCTCCCCTGTGGAGTACTGCAGGTTGCCTACTACTACTGGTAATCAGGGGGTTATTAGGTTTAATGCCCACCACAAACAAAATTTTATTCCTTGGGCTGTGGGCTAATTCCTTTCTACCTAGGATCTAAGCTAACTCCATAACTTCATCATTAGCCTATGTTTCACACGAGACATATAAATAAGTAAATACATATATACAAACATACATACATACATACATAAAGGCACATGCATTGATGGGTATGTAAGTGTTGCTTTTTTATTTTGCAACAAATTATATAATATCTAAAATATAGACCGAGTCTTGGTTTTATGGTAAAGAACTAAAACCTAGTAATAACTCCCCATTTACCTTAATATGGCCAGAAAATCCTGATAACCCCAATGAATCTTGCCTTTGCTCAATAGATAACATCTACAATCAGTTGTTGATGTCCTATCCATAGACGGTAGGTATGATAGTTTCTGGCAGAAGCAGGCTGAGTGTGTGTTGAGTCATCTCGCACTCCCTATGCATTCCTATACTTTACCTGTTTGCTGAACGTCCCTGCTGTGATCTGTGTTGTGTTCAAGATTATTTTTTGATGGTGATGATGATGATGATTCATTCACACATTCCATATAAAGAAGGACATGGTTATTCTTTTAGCCCCTTAAGCACCAGGGGGTAAGCAACGCATTGCAAAGCAATACGTTGTGCACACTTCTGGCACTCAAAGTGTTAATCAAAATCAGGTTTACTAGAAGAGATGTGCAATCTGCAGTATATAAAATCATATATTATCCCACCCATATAATCTTTTCTCTATTTAGCCTTACTTTTCAACAGTATCTGAGTCATTTGACTCAGAAAGTAGGTGTCACAAGTTACAGTTAATTTGGAAAACAGAACATCGCACACAATGCTCCATATTTTCCTTCATTACAACCACAATACAATTATATATACGGAAAACATATACATTGATGCAACATTATTATATCTGATATAGTACCACACAACTGTTATTAGTACTATCAATGAAAGTGCCTACCTAACATACATTGAAACATAGATTAACCAACTTGTCTCTGGTTTCCACACATAATATAATACAGTATACAAAACAAGACACTTTATAAGGATTACCCCTTAAAGGATAAACTGAAAATGTTACATATAGCATAGTTTTACAGTGCAAAAGTATTGGTCAGAGATGATCAACTAGTAACAACCCTGCTATATAATTTAGGAGGCTCTATAGGAGTGGTGCCCTTCCCAGGGGGATATCCCTTTTAGTTCACTAGTGCCTTACACAGAGAGGAAATATCATCAGACTGATCCTGCCAAAACAGCAGTCCAGCCCCGAAGTTCCAGGCAATTCCTCTCTGAGAAGCAGCCAAGCCCAGACGTACATTTCAACCTTTCTGGGCCTCATCACTGAGGTATAGCTGATCTCTCTAGGCACTGTGAGCATAGTTTTACAATGACAATGTTACATTTAGCATTTGAAATACAATGTATGTATGTATATATATTTCTATAATGCCAACAGGTGTACATTGCATTTTACACTTTACAATATAACAAGCCATAGCCTTCATATACTAATAAGAAAACAGCACAATAAACCTCAACATTGTATAAATACATTCTAAAACAAAACAGTATACATTTTACTAACATTTAACACGTGAATTAACATTAATAGGCCGCATTACTCATATGCAGGTGAGTCACATGATTCAGAATGTACCTGTCACTCTGACACTCTAGTGCAACTGTCACTTAGTAATAAATCTATGATATTGGAAAGTGTCCAAAATCACTCATATTTATGTTATTGATTTTCAACTTAAAAAATAGTTTCTGAGATGTTTCGCTTTATTGAAGTGTCGGTTTATGCAGCTGAGCTAGCACTTCTTGGTAATGCTGAGCTATGTGGAATGATGAGTCCTTCAGGCATGCCTGGAGGACTTGCACTAACTGTCAAGAAATAAAGCTAAATATCTTATAAACTATTGTTTCAAATAAAAAATGCCTAACACAAATATAATTTGCATGTGAAAGCTCTTTCAAAATCATCTAGTTGTTACAAAGTGACAGTTCCACTTCAAAAGGTTTGCTATGCATGTAACACTATTAATGCAAATACGTTTGTTTTAGTGACAATAATATACATTTTTCTTCAGTGTATTATAAGTTCATGAGTCTACTTAAAGGGATAGTAATGTTTCATAATAAAAGCAGCTCTAATTAATCATCTTAGTATTTGGGCCTTGGATAGTGTTATTTCAATACTGTCAGAGTTGTAGTTCAAGAGTAATTGAATGATAAAGTATCCCCCTCCTGCCCCTTTTACTGATATAACACTGCTCACGTCAGAGCAGCAGGGAGGTGCCCAGGTAGATTGCATGGAGGGACAATCTTCAATTAAGATAAGGGAAAAGGCTGTCAAGGGGGGCAGGGTTTTCATTGTTCTCACAGTAAGAATTGTCCCTTGCTGTTATCTGTCTGGTCAAGCAACCAGATTCCACATCTGAGGAGAGAGGGCTTACACTAGGTAAAAGGGGCGGGAGGGGGATACTTTATCATTCAATTACTCTTGAACTACAATGCTGACAGTTTTGAAATAACACTCTCTATGGCTCAAATACTATGAAGATTAATTGGAGGTGCTGTTTTGTGAAACATTATTATCCCTTTAACCCTCCATTGCTCATTAAAGAGATAGTAATTTTTATTATAAAGTAGTTCACTGAGTCTTCTTTATATTAAAAGTAACACATTGCGCTATGTGTAACAGCTTACTTGTATTTAGTTCAACAGTTATTACGTGGAGAAATATCCTTCTGGCTGCCTCCCATTGAATGTGGAATCCGGTTGCGGGACCGTGTGGATGCAGCAAGGGACAAACTTCAGTAAGCATAAGGAAAACCCTTCTCCCCTTAATGAAGGAGGGCAGGATTTTCCTTTGCTTACTGAAGTTTGTCCCTCACTGCATCTGTCCAGACCAGACTGCAGATTCAGAATTCCCCACAAGAAACTAAGAAGGGGAATCATGTCTGGGCTGAGGGGTCTAAGTAAGGTCCCTTGTTATTGGTTGGGGAACAGAAGTTGAGGGGAGGGAATGGGAGGGACAGCTATAAATATGCTTGTCTTACCAGTCACTTTCTCTTCTGGATCCAGTGGAAATCTGCCCGCCCCCCCTCCCTATTTGTCTAGGGGCTTTTGGGTAGGGGTTCCTCACTGTTCAGGTCGTAAAAGCACCTGTGGGGGTTTGGTTCTTGTCACGGCTGTTGGCGCTTTGGGCCCTTGCCAAGGGGTACAATGGTAAACAATTGTGTGGTATATATATATGGTAACAGGAAGATGTTAGGCCAGCGGCCTAGGTAAAAACCCGGACCACGGTTGCGGGTTCTGGTCATCGCCCCCCATTGAGCTGCACAGACCAGATAATGGGGTGTGGTGGGGCAGAGTTTAAAAGGGGCTGAGTTTTATGCTCAGTAGGGGTGGGGACATAGGATTATGTCCCAGATTCTTGGCAAGGGTTCATAAGCTGGTTGTTGTATGGAAGTTGTTAATTCAATAAAGATGTGGCCTGTTTTACATCCATATTATGGTCTGTGTGTCTTACTTGGATGATTACCGCATGCCCAAGACAAGTGTGATGCGGCCAGAAGGGGAGTGCGGTGGATCTTTCTCCACTTAATAACTGTTGAACTACATACAAGTAAGCTGCTACACATAGCGCAATGTGTTACTTTTAATATAAAGAAGACTCGGTGAACTACTTTAAAACAAACATTACTATCCCTTTAAATAGTTAGGATTACCATGTACAGTGAGTTTGAGGTCATGTGGTCCTGCTAGCAGATACAATTGCTTTGATATAAATGACATTCAGTACTGATTGAAGATATTATCTACTGAACAAAATCACAAGGTCAAAATTCATACAGGCCATTAGGATTTTCTGGCCATAGTAAGGTAAGTGGCAGTTATGAGAAGGTGTTGAACTTGATTCCTTTTAAATAAGTTTAAAATTTGCAGCAAAGAAACACTGTGGCACTTCACATAAGATGAAAAGCAGATTACGTATTGAAGACATCCTGCGTAGATACACAGAAAACATGGTGACAGAAAATAACAAAACCTGCTGCAGCCAAGAGCTATTTTCTCTAACGGTATGCCCTTATCGAGGCGTCCTATGCCTTGATAAGGAGCACGCCATTGTATAAAACAGCTGTCATCTGGTGCATTTTTTTATCTGTCACCGTGTTGCCTGAGTCTTAAATAAATGCTCTGCTTTTCATCTATGATAAAGTTCCACAATGTTTCTTTGCTGCTAATTTTGGATTTTTGCTCCAGAAATCAACTGGCAAGGCCGAAGTTGTATCTGATGTTCCCCTGGGCAACTGCCCCTAGACTACCTTATTTCCAGCCATGGGCACAACCCAATCCCTCACATAACCCCACATCCAGTCCCAATCACTGATCTTAGGCACCGAAAATATCTTTAGCCTATACCAAAGAAGCAGAAAAATACTTTAACCCCTTGAGTGCTAGAGAGGTCTCCAATGCATTGCATTAAGCTAGTAAATGTGTACATAAACTAGTGCAGGGAATTTGAGATTGCATTGTCCACACCCACTATCCAGAATGTGGGAGTGACCAGCACAGTTAAGGAGAACCTCCTCAAAACGATTCGCATGAGGCAGTTGCCTAACCGCCTACTGGAAAATCTGAGCCAGAAAACTGGACCACTCTGGAAAGCAATAGAAGGATTGAATGAGTGTTAATACCAGATACCATGAGCTAGACACCTTGTGCCTTTCCTAGCCCTTTGAGTGCCAGAGGGGTATGCAACGCATTGTACCCCTCTGGCATTCAAAGGTTTAATTACTCTATGAATAAGTGCTCCCCTTTTCTTTTCCTATTCAGTTACTAAATGGTTTGAGAGGCTACATTTATTTTTGTGTAGGGTAATGATCCCACTGTGTTCCTGGAGTGAAACAATGTAAAGTATAAAAGGTATTTTTTTCTCACTACCCCAGTGGTCAGTTGGTTCTTGTTTTTTCATTTTCATAAGTATCCTGGAAAATTTAAAGGAACACTAACCAATCCCAATAATAAACCCTCACTCATTTTAATTTATGCAGAAGTCATAATGGCTGCTATGAATCAATTCTGTATAGACTGGTTCCTTCAAATTTATATTTAATTATTTAATTGGTACTGGATATCATGTTCATGGGATTAGATATGATTCTATGTTGCAGGACACATGGACCCCAAACTCCTCCCACTGCCAGATTCCTAAGATGCCTACAGTGAGAGTCTTTGTAGGGGATGTACTAAGGTGTGATAAAGGGGTGATAAAGGGGAGATGATTTCTCCAGTGATATAATTTCCCCAAGTCCTATGTTATTCTGTGGCAACAATGCACTAAGATTTCTCCAACTTTGAAGATCTTAGTGCATACGCTATATAGAATAAGAGAGAAAATGGAGAAGTGATATCAGTGCAGAGTTATCTCCATTTTATCACCTCTTTATCACACTTTAGAGCACAACCCCCTTTAGTCCTACAACAAAGAATCCTCTGGCTCAAAGGACATGATATTCAGGATTATTTAACCATTAGGAGTTTCTGCACAGACTAATATATGTGGGCATTTATATTAACCCTTTGAGTGCCAGTAATGTGATACATGCCCCTCTGGCACTCAAAGGGTTGAGGAGATGTTAGTGTTCCTTTAACTTAAAAATCATTTTGAACTAAATGCTGGCATCAAACACTTCATTCCTTATTTGAAATAATCCACACTCCCTTTAGCTATATGTCACTGATGAATCAATGCCCAGGTTTGCCATAGTGCTGAAATGATTGTTTAGTGTACACATAATCCCTTTTATAAACACCATAGCTATGGTAATTATATTCCATCCTCAGTGTCATTAAATCTAAATTTAACATATGCTCTTCCATAGTGAATTATGTCTCCATGTCCAGTCAGCTGCCATGAGGCTGCCATCAATTATGGATATGAATATTTTAGCTATTGTATCATTAAAGGAATACTAACACCTAAAAATGAATTTGGTTATATACACTCAAATACTCTATACTTCATGCTAGCATGTGGAAAAACTCTCCATTTGCTTTCTGAGACCTAAAATCTAGTCTTGCATACGCTCTGACTGTGTCATGCCTGATATCAGAACTTGTGCAGTTTGCACCCTCCCAGTCATCAGCATACCTTCCAACATTTCAAATTTCCAAAGAGGGACACTTGAGTTTTAGGGGGTGTTGTTGGGGGCGTGGCTGGTGGGAGGGGCATTACTGATTAATTTTTAGGCTATTTCATGGCCTATTGACACCTCCTTGTGTAATCTAATAAATTACTTATAACAAGACCAAAGTATTTTATTTAAACAGACTAATTTAGAAACATACATACTAATATTTAAACAAACAATAATATGAGTTACATTGCTGTGGAGCAACGTGATACACTTGTATACACATCGCACTATCTGATCTCCTAAAAAGAGGGACATCAGGGTGGGAAAGAGGGACAGAGGGATTTGGGTCTAAAAGAGGGACACTTGGGAGGTATGCATCAGGTGTCATCCTGTGGTTAACTGTGTTTTTAGTTACCTCTCTCAAGATGAAACCTAAATCGGCAAGTGAGCCTCTGTTTGGAGTTTTCCACCTACTTAAGCCCAGAGCATTCTTACTATGATTCCCTTTAGTGGTTTTACTTCTGTGTCCTGTGCAGTGGTGGTGTTCATTGTTCCTGTTTTGACCTCACCTTCTTTGTCGTTTGTTAGCCTGACTTTGGCCTGTTTCTTGGCTCTTGTACCTGTGCTGCCAGACTCGTCCCAGAGTTTTCTAGTGACCCTGTCTTTTCTTGCAGACTTTGCACCTCGCCTGGTATCCGGTACCTGATGTACAGTGCCTGCTGTCTGGAACTTGCTGTCCAGTGCCTGCTATCCAGTACGTGCTATGCTTTCTGGATGGCACAAGAATTCCAAGTTTCTCATGCTGAGCTTAGAGTACTGTACATTCTTGCCTGCTCCAGGCAATTCATTGTGCAGGATTTTCTGTGAATGGACTGAGATAAGATAACTTCTTCTGAAAACAGGAGCAATGGGCACTAATCACAAGAAATTAACTCACTAATTCTCATCGCTCAAATTAAATTGCACAAAAACATTAAATAAAGGCTATGTGAAAAGGACAATTTACACATGTTATAAAGCATATTTAGGATTATAAGCATATTTAGGGTTATATTTTAGGATTGAATGAATATTTATATAAAACCACAAGTGTATGCAGCACTTTACAATTTAAGGGTTCAGATGTGACATGAATAATTCGTTTTTATGTATGCCAGCTGTATGTATGTTATATTTTCCGTTATATAAACATATTTCATTTTTTGGTGTTAATATTCTCAGTTCCACCTCTCTTATTGACCCATTACAGTTAGGTTTCCAATTACTCCACAGAGACAGATCTAACTGCTATCTATACTTTACTCACTTGGTCTTTTTCTTATATCATTTATTATATGTAAATATTATGATGAGTTAGCACTGTGACCTTATATATATATATATATATATATATATATACACACTAGTGTAAAAGCCCATGTACACGGATGTATCCTCTAATATATAAGACCAGCACAGTATAGACTGGTCGATCACAGCACTACGCCTCCCAGCATTCTGTGCATTCGGTCAGTGTGTACTGCGCATGAGTGCCTGCATTCGGACAGTCTCTACTGCACATGACTGCATTGGACAAACATACATCTGGCCTTTTATATTATAGGATATATATAGAAAAATTGTAGATGGATAAACCATCATACAGCAAGCGCACACAAGGGTCTTTAAAACAATAAATATTTATTTATACACTTAAATCATATCATCAGCGTATCTTGATAAAGGCCCCTGAGGGGGTCGAAACGTTGATGATATGATTTAAGTGTATAAATAAATATTTATTGTTTTAAAGACCCTTGTGTGCGCTTGCTGTATGATGGTTTATCCATCTATAATTTTTCTATTGATTTTCAATTTTTCAAGCTGCACTGGGCTAGTAGATATTAGTGATTTTTGTTTATGTTATGGAGTGCCCACCTACCTGACTTTATATATAGGCTATACATATATATATATATATATATATATATATACATATATATTTTTGGCTAAGCATTTTTTCAAGCTGGTTTCTGGATCAGTAGCACACACCCCAAGGTGTGGACAGCATTGAATGCCATAGGGATGTGCATTGCTCACCCTCTGTGGCACTCAAAGGGTTAAAAGCCAGCTGCAGTTTGTCCACTTCATTTCAGATATTGGTGTCTGTTATATCAGTAAATGTGCTGCAGGTCTAGAATAATAATATACATGCAGGAGATCTAGAAAATAATGCTAGAGATTATGGGTTACTTCACTCCAGCACTACTCAGCATCAAAATAGACCTGTTCAAGCACAAAGTAGCCCTATAGTCAGTGACACTGTTAATACATAACTCTTAATTTTATTGATTGAAAAGGAAAATACCCTTAATAGTGCTAATGCGGTGTGTCATTATTTATAGCGTATCATTAAAAGCTTGATGACTGGAGACTACCACCTGCTTCTTAGAGTTCCAATCACAGTGAATAGAGTCTCCCAGCAGCAAGCATAAAAACCATAATCTTTGAAGCAGTGCTTAGAAATGATTGCCCTAGTTGCCTTTGTAGAAGTCAGTATTTGTTTTAACTTACAAGACAGTCATACAATAGATCTTTTTTTGCTAAAAATTTGGGGCAGGCTTGAACAAAAACATGAAAATGTGTGGAGCCAGAAATACATTTTCATTAGACAACTATAAGATTTAGCAGCCAGTAAAGAGGTGCATGCACACCTATGTATATAAAATAGTATTTGAGCCAGAAGTACAAGGCTGACTTCAGGGAAGGGGGAGGGAGGGGGGAACTTTGCCTTCGGTTATCTCTCAAACCTTTAAGGTTTGAGAGATGCACCTGGGGGCTATTAAATTATTTTGTAAATATCTACAATATGGGGGATAGTAATGATAAAGTATTACTATCCCTTTAATGATACGCTATAAATAATGACACACAGCATTAGCACTATTAAGGGTATTTTCCTTTTCAATCAATAAAATTAAGAGTTATGTATTATTAGTGTCACTGACTAAAGGTTAAAGCAGAACTTTCATCTGCTGTAAAGTTGCCCTGCTATAATTAAACAGGTAGCGAATAGCTTCTGAATATATAGTTTACCTTTCACAAGTAGCCTGATCTGAAGAAATCCATCATTGAAGGAGACCGGAACCCATGCTACAATGCAGACGTCTTGTCTGCACGCCTGCGCCATCAGTCCCGGTCTCCATTGTGTAGACTGCTGTGCACCATATGGTTACCGGAAGGGACTGACGGCACAGTCTCCTTCAATGATGGACTTCTTCAGATCGGGCTACTTGTGAAAGGTAAACTATATATTCAGAAGCTAGTCGCTACCTGTTTAATTATAGCAGGGCAACTTTAGAGCGGATGAAATCTCCACTTTAATAGGGCTACTTTGTGCTTGAACGGGTCTATTTTGATGCGGAGTAGTGCTGGAGTGAAGTAACCCATCATCTCTAGCATTATTTTCCAGATCTCCTACATGTATATTATTCTAGACCTGCAGCACATTTACTGATATAACAGACACCAATATCCAAAAGGAAGTGGACAAACTGCAGCTGTCTCTTAACCCTTTGAGTGCCCAGGGGTGAGCAATGCACATCCCTATGGCATTCAATGCTGTCGCAGTGTTGGTGATATGTGAGGGGAGGAGATCCCTTCCACACCGACAGAAAATGCTGTATGCTAATAGGGACCTTCTCCAACCCTCCCCTTCCATCAGACAATTTTTGTGAATATGTCAATGTGTGTTGCGATCGAATTGTCGGAGTGATTCAAACACATCGACAATATCATACCGACACCATATCAACCCTTAATGCATCTAGGCCCATGTCTTGTAGTATGTAACTCTAACACATTCATGGAGATTTGTACTGCATAATGCATAGTCGCTAAAACACAAAGCAAAAAAAAATTGTGTGTGGGGGGGTGGCGTGTACATGAGAAATAGAAATGCAGTGCAAGGAATGAGAGATAGAGGCTGCTGAGGGTGGTGACTGAGGGGAGGGAGACAGATGGATTGTGTGAGAAATAGGTGGAGGGCTCTACACAGCACTGTGGATACCAGTGATGCTGTGCAATGTGACTGCACAAGCGAAAAATGCTCCCCTGGTATTTTTATGAACTGTAGAACTGCAATCAGTACATTGGCCTCAGTATGATTTGTCAGCCACTACAAGATGACTGTAGACCAGTGGTGGACAACGTGATGTCCTCCTGCAGCTGCCAGACTACAAGTCCCATCATTCCACACATTAAAGTCGGAGCTGTAGTCTTACAGAAGCTGGGGGTGTCACTTTTCCAGCCACTGCTCTAGAACCATTGTACTAAGCCTAATGCACTAAGAGGAAAGAGTGTAATTCCAGGACAAACCAAATATAACATAGAAGACACATAAAATTTACAATTTATTTAACCCTTTGACTGCCAGAGGGGTTTGTATATACCAAAGAAAATAATTTGTAAGCCATTGTAAACCATTGCCTTATTCTTCTAATTAATTCACATGTTCCAGTTTTAAAGGGCCCAATATTAATCTTAATCTGTTATTATTTATGCAGTTGTAAATATTTATAGGATTTTTCATGTTCTGTTTTGTAATGCCTTTATCACTGAAGTTTAGCTAGCCTTACTGTTTGCAGATTCTATTGCATTCTTTATATTTTTAAACAATGCATTTGGCCCATCTGACTTTAATACTGTTTCTTATTTTTAATCTCCCAGTGAACTTCTGTGTTAAGCCACATTGATCTTGATTTGTTTTGCTTGTATTTATTCACAGTTGTATTTATTGAAGCATATATTTATTCAGAAGTGTTGGAAGCCTGTCTAGCATTCAAGTGGTCTAAAGTTATAAGTAGTATGCCACAAGTTTCAGTCCTGGACCCATTGCTTTATAATTTGTTTATTAATGATCTTCAAGTGAATGTTGAACGTAATGTCTCAATCTTTGCTGATGACACTAAACTGTGTAAGTAAATACATGCAGAATAAGATGTTTTTTTTCCTTGCAGTAATATTTAGATAAACTGTGTGAATGGGTTATGCATTTGGGTTGCAGAAACAAGTATGCTATACGTAGCCAAAATGGGAAATTACACTGGGAACCCTTGTTAGTGAAGTATTTATAAGTGCTGATAGACAATAGACTTCACAACAGCTTGTATTGTTACGAAATTAATGCAAGAACCAATAGTGTACTATCATGTATATGAAAGGGTATAGATGCATAAGATGGGAATATAATTCTAGCTCTTTATAAATCATTGATATGGATTAATATAGAATATGAAATACAGTTTTGGGCACCAGTTCCTAAAAAGACAATACTGATCTAAACAAAGTACAAGAAAACTGACAAAGGGGTTGGAAGATTTCAGTTATAATGAAATACTAGCCAAACTGGGTTTGTTTATATCAGAAAAGTGATGTCTAAGAGGTGATATGATTACAATTTATAAATATATTGAGGCCAATACAAACTAATCTCTGGGGTACTACCTTATTCATCCAATTATTGAGTGATGCTGAATACACACACACAGAAAAGACAAGAAAAAAACAAAGTGACCCTTCATCCCTCCATCCCTTCACCTACCTGGAGGCAGACTACTAGAAGTTCCATCTGGTGGACGGAATGTTTGAATATGCCACCTGCTCCATTGCAGGTCCTGTTTGTCCTGTCTTCCAATACACAGATTCCCATCTGGTTGTATCATGTGAGTCTGTGCACTCGGAGACAGAATATGGAGGACCGGAAAAGATGTACAGAAGCAAACAACTGAGAGGGCAGCAAATTCAAACATGCCATTCTTCAAATGGAACTTCTAGTGGCCTGACCATCGGACTGTATTTTTAGTGATCCACTGGGCGGCCCAATTATAAGGAGATCTTGAATATAAGGCAAGGTTGTATTTTCAAGCTCAAATGCCTGAAAAAAATTATATTTGAGAAAATACAATATTTACTAAAGAGATGAGCAGAAAATCAAGGGGGTCATCCATTTAGATTAGAGGAAAGGCACTTTCGACCAAACAGAAGTGATTGTTTTACAATAAAGGTGTTACATTTGTGGAATTCTTTGCCTCATGAGACTGTGTTTACAGATACTGTAGATGCTTTCAAAAGTAATGGATAACTTTCTAGCTCAGAACAATATTGAGAATTATGACAGTAGGTTTCAAAGTAGATAGAATGTTGATACAGGGAGATATCTGACTGCCTCTTGGGGCCTAATTACAAATTGCTTCAATTAATGTGTTTACTTTCCTCTGGGTCAACAAGGGAGATATGACAAATTCTGAACTTAATATACTTATGGGTTTTTTTTTTAATCTCATCAACTCTATCAACAAATTGCATTAGATCAACTGGAATTTTTGTCCTCTATAGTGCAGTTTGTGTGGCCCAAATTATTCCATTCTTGTTAGCACATCATCCTCTGTGTATGTCTAATAAAGGGCATATTGTAAATCTTTGGCAACCCTTTAAAAAGAACTCTACTTATACACTACTTAAAAATATGAAGAGGTTAACATCCTGGATAGAATTCGGACATAAATGTATAAACAAATAAGCAATAGAGGGCCGTGAACATTTTATTATAGTTATGTGAGCAAAAATCCCTTGAAGAAGGCACATGTGTGAGATTGGTTTGGTGCCCGTCTGGTTTTGTCAAGTTAATCTGCTTTTTGGCATTTTTTTTTAGGTGCCCATCCATTTTTCTCAAACCCAGAAATTAATTATTGACCTTTCACTATTATAGGTTGGTTTATGAGACTGAGACTCCCATTAGGTTGGGCATCACATTGACACTTCCTATTAGTAGCACTGGGACAGTAGAGGGAATCAGTAAACTAATCACCCATTGGTCTCTTCTTTCTCACCCTAGTCCTGTGCTACATACTGCATACGTGTTAACCAAAGATCATCACATAATGGGCCTTGTGCAGAAAGCAAAGAAAGAGCAAACAAGCTGAGACACACAAAAATTCCCTTTGATTTAAATGAGACATTATTAACCCCTCAAATGTTAAAGAGGTCTCCAACATGATGCATTGGAAACCTCTCTCATGCAAGGTGTTAAAAGGGAATTTTGATTTCTCTGCTATGGTGCAGCTGGTTTACCACAGGATTACTTGTTTGCTTTCCTCTAAGGCTTGCAGTTGACTTTTGAGTGAGCAAAGTGATATTACAGAAGGGTTTTTTAGTTAAGCCCCTAGTGATTGATGGGTTGTACAATATTAACTATGCATGCACTTAAGAAGGAAAGGCACTTTGTTTATTTAAAGAGAAAGGCACTTTATGTTTTGCTAGGTACACAGACTGCCCCTCCACTCAGGCCTAAGAAAAACAGGAATAGTGACTTTTTTAATGCACTTGGATTAGTGGGGCTCAACTGCATAACCAGAGGAATTACTAGCCCATTATCCTTCTGGGGCTGACATCCTGAAGAGTCTCCACAATGACATCCTTCCAGGTACCAAAACAGAGAGAGAGAGAGGCCACCTGCAACCTCTCAGCTGTTGTTGGGTTATAATTCTCATCATCCTCAGACAGCCTGCAGCCAGCTAAGGATGAACGTTTTAATACAACAATAGGTTAAGAGACACATTTTGCCCATCAGGGCCAGATTTCCCAATAGGCAGAGCAGGCGATTGCCTAGCTCTCCAGATTTTGAAGGGCATCTCAGCTGTTATGGCCATACCTGGGAACTTCCAGTTGAGGGCTACCCGGAGGGGAGTCCTCTGTTCAGCAGGGGGTGACAAAAATGACGCTAATCGCGTCAAAAAGGGGTGGGGCTTGATACGAGTGGGGGGGCAGGGCTTAAAGGTGTCACACAGAAGGCTGGGGGCGGAGGAACAGCGGGAGAAAAAGCAGATGTGGCAGAGTTTCAATTTAAACTCTCCACATCCGGAGGAATCAGCCTCTGCCCCGGAGACCCGGTAAAGCTCTGTCAGAACCGGAGTCTCCGGGTCAAATCCAGAGAGTTCCCAGATATGGTTATGGCCACACCCACATTCTGAATTGTGGGAGTGGCCAGAGCCATCTCTATGTCCCATACCTCCCAAGTGTCCCTCTTTGAGACCCAAATACCCCTGTCCCTCTTTTCTACCCTGGTGTCCCTCTTTTTAGGACATCAGAGTGAGTGTTGTGTATATTAGTCTATCACATTGCTCCACAGCAATGAAACTCACATAAATGTTTAGTTAATCTTCAGTATATGTGTTTGTAAATGAATCTGTGTAAATAAAATACTTTGGTCTTGCTCTAAATCCTTTATTCAGTTACAAAAGAAGTGTCAATTGGTCACACAGTAACCTTCTCAGTAATGTCCCATGTACAAGCCACGCCCCCAGAAACACCACCTTAAACACAAGTGTCCCTCTTTAGCCATTTGAAATGTTGGGAGGTATGATGTCCCTGCAGTAGTTGTATACCCCTTTACAGGTTATATTTAACTCTTTGGATGGTTGAGAGGTCTCCAGAACATTGCAGAGAAATGAGTTGGAGATCCCTAGCAACCAAGAGGGTAAAACTTTTTTCTTTCATTCTTGATAGGGTCCAAGGGTATTTTCTGGGCAGGCAAACAATAGATTGTCCTGGGGGCGGGGGTCATGAGACAAGTGGTGGTGTGGCTAAGGGCATAGCTAAGTGTGCCTAGAGCAGATGTTAACAATAGATTGTACTGGGGGCAGGGGTCATGGGAGGAGTGAGGGTATGGCTAAGGGCATAGCTAAGTGTGCCAAGAGTTGGCTATCCCTGATCTAGAGCAGTGATTCCTAGCTCTGTCCTCAGAGACCCTAACAGACTATGGGCTAGATTTAAAGGCTCACGTTAAACCAGCCGCTAAATGAAAAATGCACATTGCTCGTAAATAATACGGCAGATTCAATAGGTACTCTACAAGAATAGCTATTGAGCGTAGGCACAGCCAAAACACAAAACCCGTTGTCGCACCTGTTAATGCACAACGTGCGGCCAAATCACCTGATAACATAGCTCAAAACAACTTGTAACATAACGGCTGCTGTTGGCTAGCAACCCTGATTGATGCAACAACAAATTCAAACACACAGCCAATCCCAAGGCCCCAAGGTATCCAAAAACTTCAAATACACCTATATATACCCCAAAATAACCGTCACACACTGTCTGTTATCGAGTTTTTGCAGGCAAGTATCAGGACCCAGGAGAGGAGGATAGTGATCAGAGAGAGGGAGACAGGAGCGTTCATTGGAGGTAGAAGGATTTTTTTGGAGTTTGGAGTTTGGCGAGAGGTGCACTAACTATTCACGTATTACACTTTTGCACATATTACATACACACATACAAACACAAACATTTACACATACATACACATAGTGTTTTTTGTTTCCAACACCTTACACATTTTGTTAAGTTTATTTGACACTGTGAATCTGTGAGTGAAAGTGTGTGACAGAGAGTGAGTGGATCGAGTGGATCTGTGAGGGCCTGTGGGAGTGTCTGGGTGTGAGTGGGTGAGTGATGGCCAGGAGAGGAGGACAAGAGAGAGGGATGGGGAGAGTAGTGGAGGAGGAGGAAGGCCAGGAGGACATCCCTGAGCAGAGCAGGGGTGGGAGAGGGAGATCCGCAGGGCGAAGGGGGATCCGGGCAGCAAGAGCAGGCACACGGAGGACAGGGACAGAACCTGCAGTGGGATGAGTGGTAGTTGCTGGGGCGCACCCCACACAGTCAGTGTCAGAGCAGGCAGGACAGTCCGGCTCAGAATCCTCCCATGCCAGAGTTGACGAGGGCAGGATCAGGGATCCTAAATACACTGAGGAGTAGAACACGGCTCTCGTGAAGGCTGTCCTCAAGAGAGAGAGAGTGTCATCCACCTGACGGCAAAGGTCTCTGGCCTGTCAGCGAGGAAGAAGGCAGCCTGGAAACAAATATGCAGCCGGGTGAATGTGGTCGCTACATGCAGGTGGGAAGTGGAGTCTGTTAAGAAGCGATGGGGCGACTGCCGGAGGGTGGTCAAGAATAAGTTGTCTGACACGGCCAAGCACGCTCGAGGCACCGGAGGTGGCCCACCTGTCCCCATCACCTTCTGTGGGTGGGAGGAGATGGTGCGGCAGAATATGTCCCCGACCCTGATCGAGGGGGTCGTTAGAGGAGCGGACACTGGGGATGAGAGGAGCCTCCACACTACCGATAAGTGCAACACTACATAACCACACACTACATCAACCAACACCAGCTGCAAACACAGTCACACCTCAACACATGCCCATCATTCATCCATACAGCTGCACCAACACAGCACCCTGAGGGTTAAAAACAGGACACAACACCGGGACAAATGTCAAGGTCCAACTTGGGCCAAACCTGTCAAAGTCCCAGTTCAACCCTCCTGTCGCTGTGCTCATCACACACAATACGCAAACCATGCTGTTCAAATTGTCGTCTGTTAAACATCATCACTGTTCACAAACAATGTCACCCATGTACCTACAGGGAAGTCAGCGCCTAACCCCTTGAGTGCTAGAGGGATCATCAATGCATCGATCAACAATGCTTTGGCAACCCCTCTCAGACTCAAAGGGTTAACCAAACAACAAACAAGTCAATAGGCCAACAATCACATGCTACACAGGGGACATTCACTAAGCAGTGACAAAGAGATGGTGGAGAGAACTTAACCCTCACACATCCTCACTTCACCAATACCAGTGTTAGCCTATGGAGAATATACAATAACATGAATCAAGCTGATAAGGTCCCATTGTATAGACTCCATGGAAAACACTGGAAATGGGGAAAGGAGATCACTGCAGAAGTCAGCATCATGTTCACTTCATCAGGTCAACAGCACCGCTTACTGAATCACAAAAAGGATGGATCAGGTCACACATCACAGTGTCCCAGAGAATAACTGGTTGTATGTGCAACACACAGGCCGCAAACAATTCCCCAGAATTAAAGGTGGATGAAGTAGGCCTTGGTGTTGTGGCTGCAATCATTTACTCTAACTTGAAATGACATATCTCACATCTGATTCCCACATGGATCCACAGAGGTGCTGATTCCATGGATGGATGGTACACCAGCCTCTGTTTGCAGGATACATATGGGAACCAAATATCAACCATTGTACAGTGGCCACCAGCAGGCCATGACTGATGGATATCTCGGATTGAGTACAGTTGCCTCACACAGAAGGATGGATGGGCTCATACACAGAGAAAAACAGGCCTCAATCAAAGATATCCCTCACTACTGGCTTGGTTGTTGCCCTTCAGTATTCAACTGGAACACACGACATGGACAGGATCCTGTCAATTTCATCAATCTGTGATTGCCAGGGTGGTATCCCGTGCATCACAATGTAATGCATAGGATATCATCATGACAACCAGAGAGTCACTTGAATCCCACTGCAGATCTATTCCCAAAAGATATGGACACAAAAAACGGTCAGATATGTACCTTTCAAATGTTTCAAAATATGTCCCAATACAATGTGAACCCAGAGATCAGTTCACTGCATGTGATTGCCTTACTGGCCAGATATGTGCACCCATCAGAAATTAACTTACATTGCTACCATCCAAATACATATACATAGTATATACCACTCTATGTAGATGGAATATACGAGGTATGTTCATATCCATCATATCAATACAATTTATTTTGGATGGGTGCACATATATAGCCAGTAAGGCAATCATACGTACTGAACTGCTCTCTGGCTTCACATCTTGGAAGGATATATTTGTATACATATGAAGGGTACATATCCATATACATATCTGACCATTTCTCCTTGTGTGTAACTGTAATGGGATAGAAATGCTTAATTTCATCATGGTGTAATATTGTAGGCATCGTAAAAAGATGTGTCTCGATGTAAATCCTATCCCTCCAACCCTCATGGTTATACAGATATTGCTCTATGTGACAGATGGAGAGCCAAATTTGCCACATTTCGAAATAAATACTTTTTGGAATGGTCCACAGAGTGTACTTGCAAACCATGCACACTTTGTAGACCATTCCAATTAAATATTGTTCTCTAAATGGGGCGATTTTGGCTCTGCTGAAGAGCCTCCGTGTGGACAAATGACTGAAATCTCCATCTGTCACATAGAGCAATCTCTGTACAACCATGAGGGTAGGAGGGATAGGACTAACATCGAACAACATCTGTTTTCACATTGCCTACAATATGACATCAAGGTGGACTTAACCTTTGCTATCCCCTTGAAGGGATAGTCATCCCTAAAATTTGTAAAGACAAATATATGTTGTAGGATTAACCCTCCGAGTAAAACAATGGTATTCCCACTGCTGAAAGGTGTTTTAATTAAAAAGGTATCACAGCTCAAACTTGGATACGTCAGGGGCAATATCCCAGTGGCCTGAAATTGTGCAGTGGTGCTGTTACTATACAATCATATGGACAGCTCTGGTACAGGGACCAGAAATCTACATGGGAGGGTGTTGCAACAGCCCCACTCTACTATTTCGGGCCACTGTGATATTGCACCTCAAAATGAAACCTTTACCCATAATAAGTAAGTAATAAGTATCAAACACCCTTCAGCAGTGGGAGTACCCTTGTTTACCCAGGGGGATTAACCCAACCACATATACTTTTCTTCACCAGATTTCAAAGTATTACTGTCTCCTCAATCCTATGGCTATGTTCACTAATCACAACATCTCATTTCTCCACACAGCTTACGGCCCTCAAGCCCAGTGGGAGCTCGTGGAGGAGGCTACGTCACCCACAGTGAGGAGTACACAGAGGAGGGGACCAGCTGGTGGTCACCATACCCACCAGCCCCATCTCCTCCAACACAGGCTGCACCACCACCTTCTGCACCAACACAGGCTGCACCTCTCCAAGCTGCACCTCCCCAGTACAGTGGCTGGATGCAACAGGAGGAGAGGTGGATGTATCCAACCACCTCCACCAGCTACTACCCTCCAGCAGCAGCACCACCACCACCACCACCAGGGAGGCAATGGCTGCCTGGGACAGTGGCCACCACCCAATATGGGCCATATCCATCCCAGATAAACCCACCCTCCTGGATGGCTCCAGACCATGCCCCAAGTTATGATCCCAGGTGGGGTCAATGCACCTATCACTGGACTACCAACACCTGGGCCTGATTGCGGAGCCCCAGCACCCTCTACCCAGGGACAACTTCACACCTTCACCAGCACAGACATCATTGGGCAGCTGGGAGTCACTTGATGTGGTGGGCATATGCCCATCATCTGCACCAGCCACTCCAACAGCTGTCACAGCAGCCACAGCACTCTCAGCAACAGCAGAGGACACAGCACTCTCAGCAGCAGCAGAGGACACAGCACTTCCAGCAGCAGCAGAGGACACAGCACTCTCAGCAAAAGAGGACACAGCAGCACCAGGGTCACTGGGCACATCCACCTCCAGCACTGCGAGCCCCACAGGCATGGAGGCGGAATGTATGGCCCTGCAGAGGAGACTACTTCGGTCGAGCCAGAGCACAGATGTGAACATCACCAGGATCCAGAGGGAATCCAGGAAGAACACAAGCCGATTGGAGACCAGAATCCAAGCCCTGGAGTTGGAGGTGGCCAGGGTGAACACACAACTCCACCAGCTCCAAACGGGGATCATGGACATGTTCACACAGGTTCTGGTGGAGTTGCGAGAGATCAACTGCAGGGAGACCCTGAGGATGGAGAGGGAGAACCTGTGTTCCATGGAAGGGTCTACTGCACCCACCACCCCCTCCAGTGTTACCCCTGAAGCCACACCTAGGGGGCAGAGGGTGACCAGGCGATCAACAAGGGCATCCTCCTCTGGCACCCAGTCTTGGGCCCCCCAAAAAAAGAAGAAATGAAAGGTCCAACCTGTTAACTCCCCCTCAATAAAGAATCATTGTGCTTTTGATTCCTGTCTGATCTGTTGTGTCTTCAGTTATGAATTGGGTGGCAGGGTTGTCTCCAATGCATTGCCAAACAATGCAGTGAACACAACTTCTGCCTGGGTGAAATGTTTGTGGGATGTTATAACATGGGTTCACACACACACAACGTTGTCCAAATTCCCCTGGCAACCCATCCCTGTTTCCATATAACACGACAGAGTTACATGGCCATGATGTGTGTTAGATTTGTTCTGAACATACCCCTTATCACAAAAACTAGTGCAACACTGAACATTCGTCTGCATCAATTGTTGTGTTTGAAGGGAAAACCAAACAAACAGCTTTGTGACTTAGCAGGGATATAACAAGCAGGACAGATGGAACATGCTTCACTATTGACTTTGGATCAAACTTCTATTGTGCAGCTGACTTATTGGTGAACACAATGTACACCCTAGGATCTCAATGTGTGTGCTACACATTGGGATCCTAGGGTGAGCATTGTGTTCTCCAGTAAGTCAGTTGCGCAATAGGAGTGTGAATCACAGCCTAACTTACTGGATAACCCAATGATTTTCTTAAGATGTCACATTGAAACCTTAGGCTGGGCATTGGGTTATGTACTAAGTTGTGTGTTGTTTAACTAAGGTTGTAACACACTTCACCGGTGATAACACTTGTCCACTTGGTCTGGTTGTTTGTTGATGTAGCCCATGTACTGAGATATGTCAACCTACAGCAATCTCAGGACATTGATTATATTGAGCAACACACAAACCGTGGGAGTGACATCACTGTGGAAGTAATGATGTCCCTTGTATCACCTCTTATCACCACAACACCCATTAGTGTATCACTGCTGTCATCCCATTGCACGAATACATCACAATGTTCACTCATGGTCAAACAACCAGTGGACTCCTGTGATGTAGGTCATGCCTTCCTATGTATAAGGTATACTCTAGCCTTGAGTATGGTTCATAATTGAGAGATGTCAATTCCAACATTTATTCATACAGACACATATCAAATAGTGATGGTTCTTCTTTATTGTGCCTCAAACTACAGTAACACATACATGTGTTTTCTGGGAATATAGCCTATATGCATGAAACACTTGTATAAGCACACAAACGGTACATCTGAACTAAATAGGGATACTTTAGTAAAACTGGGGAACGGCTCATTTGTTGTCCACATGGTTTGTCTACTCTGCGATGAGCAGTCTTACTGTACAGGTCTGATACCTTGGTGGTAGTACACACATGAATTTGTGTCTATATGTGAATGTGTCAAATATAGACGTAAGGGATATACTAAGAGACTAAGATACCCCCTCCTTAAACTGGAATGAGAAGATCAGTCTCCTCCAACAAGAAATTGGGGAGCAAGATGCTGGAGTGCGATGCTAGAGAATGTAGCTCGGGTACGGTGGTTGCCTACCCGGGGTCTTGCTGCGGCTGTGCTGTATAAAGGTGCTGGCCGCGAAGCCAGATTGGTCCCCTTCGGTTGAGCCAAAGGAGACCCGCAATGACCCCGTGTAGCTAAACAACTACTACCCCAATTCCCAGGGAGGATAATACTCCAAAATAAAAAGGGTACTCACTCAGACCAGAAGAAATCCCCTGTAGAGCAGAAAAAAGTATCTGGATACTCTGGAAGCTTGGAGAGTAGTCAGGAAGCACGCCAGGTCATAAACAATTCCGGATAATTTCAGGACTAGGAGCAGGAGAGTAGTCAGGAGGCAAGCCAGGTCATACACTATTCAGGATAATTTCAGGACTTGGAGCAGGAGAGTAGTCAGGAAGCACGCCAGATCATACACAATTTCTGGATAATTTCAGGACTTGGAGCAGAGGAGTAGTCAGGAAGCAAGCCAGGTCATACACTTTTCAGGATAATTTCAGGACTTGGAGCAGAAGAGTAGTCAGGAAGCAAGCCAGGTCATACACTTTTCAGGATAATTTCAGGACTTGGAGCAGAGGAGTAGTCAGGAAGCAAGCCAGGTCATACACTTTTCAGGATAATTTCAGGACTTGGAGCAGAAGAGTAGTCAGGAAGCAAGCCAGGTCATACACTTTTCAGGATTTATCAAGGACTAAGAGCAAGAGAATTGTCAGGGAACAAGACCAGGTCAAACACAGAATCACCACAGAATACTTGTACACTAACTAACTAGACGCTATACTAACGCATCTGAGCGCCGGGAACTTGCCTGCTAAATGCTGCAAGACCGGAAGTGACGTGAGCACCCGGCAACGGAATACACAACCCGTTGCTAGGGAGCCCGTCGCATCCAGCGAGAACGGAGCCGCCGCCAAGAGAAGACGACGGCAGACAAGAACCACCAAACAGAGGGCGGACGTGACAGAATGTTCCAGTAGAGGCTGCTATGAAAATCAAGTCAAACTTTGCATCACCAACACAATCACTGGAAACACAAAGGGGTGAGCTTCATGGAAGTGTTGTCCAGACTTCAGTCCAGTCACATGGAAACTCCTCTGTTCAAGGATGGATCGTGCTATGGATGCCTGTGGGACAAGAGGACAGGATTTGGAACATCATCCTCGAAGTGACTGTCATGCAACAGCTACAACATCATGATCCTCTTCATCTTTCTTGTTACAATCTGTCTCTTGTCTGCATCCCTGTTAGGGTTTCCTCACCCTGGACAATGTCCAGTGGGTCATCAGGTCTGGATGGGGGCTGTACATCGTTGATGAGTCTGGGGTCCACCGCAATATTATGGAGGATGGCATATGCCATGACAATGTCGCAGACCTTGCCTGGTGCATACTGCAATGCTCCCCCCGAGTGGTCCAGACATTGGAATCTGGATTTGAGGAGGCTGAAGGTACACTCAATGGCATTGCGAGTTCTGGCATGAGCTTGGTTATATCTTTCCTGGGCATCGGTTTGGGGATTGGTGAGCGGGGTGAGGAGCCATGGTTTGCAGCCATAGCCAGCATCACCTGTGGGAAGCGAGTGACATGGAGAGACAAGGAACACATGTTGTGTGAATGCTGTTTCATGAGGTGAACGTACTAGCACGTGTGTATGTGGTGTGATCTGGCATTGTTAACTCACCCAGAAGCCATCCGCCTGTATAGGTCCCATTTTCAAAATCTCTGTGCACAGATGAGTTTCTGAGTATATGGGAATCGTGACAGCTTCCGGGATATTTTGCACAGACATTCATGATGGCCACCTTGCTGTCACACGCCATCTGCACATTCATGGAATGGAAGTTTTTTGGTTGATGAACACGTCTCTGATGTGCTGGTGCTTTGATGCTGACATGAGTGCAATCTATTGCACCCATGACCCTGGGCATGCCTCCCCTTTCGTAGAAGCCCTGCTTGAGATGTGTCCACTCCATGTCGGTGGTGGGGAAGTGTATGTTCCTACTAGCCTTGCCTTTGAGGGCTGGCAAGACCTGGGCCAGCACCCTGGAGAATGTGGCCTGGGACATGCCAGATGCGTAACCCTCAGTCGACTGGAAGGCACCACTTGCCATGAAGTATATGGCACACAGGAGTTTTTGCAGGCCAGTTAGGGCATGGTTGTGGGTGCATATGGGATCCACCTGATCCTTGATGACCTCATACAGGGCAATGATGCTGTGCGGGCTCAACCTGTAGCGATCAATGACCTCGTCATCAGTCACTCCAAAGAGAGTGACCCTTGAGCGGTATACCCTAGTCCTTGGTGGTCATCTATGCATCCTGGGCTGCTCCAGGAGTCCCTGGGGCAGCTGTGAAGCATCCTGTTGCTGCAGCTGTGCATCTGCAGGCAGGTGTCCTCCAGGTGGGGATGGGCTCCTGTGTGGCTCATGAGCCGGAGCCTCCTCACTTGTAACAGGTGAAGGCTGTTGATCAGGTGTGCCTTGGGGTTGCTGGAGTTCCCTAGCTCTCTCCCTTGTATGCTTTCTCTGCAGTCTTTGCAAAAATATGTAACCCAACATACTGATTGTGCTCTATCTATCTATCTATCTCTATCTCTCTCTCTCTCCTGAGTGGAAAACAAGCCACAAGTGGGTGTGGTGAGCTGTCCGTTGAAGTAGGTGGTGGAGCGTTGTGTAGGTGTGGTGATGAGGTAAGTGCTGACCAATGGGAAGGTATTTGTTGTCCAGGTGAGTGTTTGCAGTTGTGTCTGTGTTTACAAGTGTGCTGTTTTGTGGTTGCTGTGTCCCTGTCAGTTGCGGGTATGGAGCTGTGGGATGCAGGTTGTGTCTGGATCGTCTGGTGATGTTGCACAGGTGTTGTTTTGTGTTGGCAGGTGTCCGTGTTGTGTGCTAACCCCCATTGTTCCGTGGCATATTGTGTTGGTGTTTTTTTGTTGGGCCATGTCCATGTGGTGTTGCTTGGTTGTTGTGTTGTGTGTGCCAGTGATCTGTGGTGTGTGGGCATGTTTTTTGTGTTATTTTGGTATTGCACAGGTTAATTTTCCCATTTGTATTCTTGTGCGGGGAGCAGTTTGTCTGTTTTACCATGTAGCTGGGTTTTTTTTTTGTCTGTTAGGTGTCTAACGCCTAACAAAACTGGGTCTTAACCCTTGGCCGTTAAATGTATCTTTTTCGCTGCCGTTACAAGTCCCGCACTCCTTTGAATTGCTCTGGGGAATTTTGTTCTATGGGTCCCAATGCATGTAAATGTATCGGCCGTTGTGACTTGTGCTCTCCCGTTAGCTGAACATAACACGGACCTTTGAATGGCTTACTGTACCTTAACACACCTGTTAGTCTTTTTTTTGGCTAACAGCTGCCTTTAAATCGAGCCCTATGTCTTTAGGATTTTCCTACATGGGAGTTAATCAGAGGCTCAGTTATTTTAATTAACTCACCTGTGCACTAGGAGGGAAATCCTAAAGCATTGTTTCTCAACCAGTGTGACGTGGCACTTTGGTGTGACACGGACATCCACTTAAGGTGCCCCATTTTATCTATAAGGCTTTGACAATGGAGAATGTATAAATATGCTAACTCCGCTCATTTAGGGCATTACCCACAAACTAAAAGAGAAGCAGTATAGTGAGTAATAAAAAAAACTCATCATTTCAATTTATTTAAATGGGGCTCTTAACCCTTTCAGTACTAGAGAGGTCTCCAACACCTTGAATGGGTTAAAAGCCCCAATTACATTAAAGGGATAGTAATGTTTCACAAAAAAAGCAGCTCCTATTAATCTTCATAGTATTTGGGCCATGGAGAGTGTTATTTCAATACTGTCAGAGTTGTAGTTCAAGAGTAATTAAATGATAAAGTATCCCCCTCCCGCTCCTTTTACCTAGTGTAAGCCACCTCCCCTCAGATGTGGAATCTGGTCACTTGACTGGACAGCTCACAGCAAGGGACAATCTTGGCCCTCTTGACAGGTTTTTCCTTATGCTCACTGACGATTGTCCCTCTCTGTGATCTATCCAGACAGTCTTGCTGCTCTGAGGTGAGCAATGTTACATTTTCAATTAATCTTGAACTACAACTCCGACAGTAGTCCCAAATACTAAGAAGATTAATCACAGCTACTTTTTTGTGAAACAACGCTATCCCTTTAATTGAAAGTTTTATTTATTATGGATAAGGCCCATAGACATTATCTGAAAAATCTTACACCCGCACCTTAGTGTATACTGGAGTATATACTGAGCCATTTGTTGACTCTAATGCATGCAAGTCCTGAACACCCCCAAACACGTTGCAAAACAAACTGATTCTGTTGCCCATTTTAGTGCGTAATCATATTTGTGCATTTGCCCCAATTCAGCTAATGAACTACAAAGAATGGGAGCAGCCCTGGAGCAAACCAACTCCACAATACAAGACAAATAAAATGGCAAAATTCATACTTATTTAAATTGGCTTTTAAACCCTAGAGTGCCATGGTTTTACAATGTACAGACTTGGCCAGCTGTTATCACTATTACATTTGAAATGCAGCTACTTTATAAGCAGTTGCCAATTCCAGACAAGAAAACATCAAGACCTCATGGGGGTATCAGGACCTCTCCTGATGTATTGATCTCCGTCGATTCGGCTGGGAGATCAATAGAGGTGACAGAGAGGAGCAGCATGGGTCCAGTGCTTCCAAACTTCCAGGTAGGAGTGGGCGGAATTGGGGAAAGCCTTCCATGTAATGTCACAGGTGACGTGGAAGGCTTTCTCTTATCCTGCCCACTCCTACCCGGTAGTTAGGGTAAGATGGAAGTAGGGGAGCCATGCTTCTACCTTGCACCACTCTATTAATTTCCCAGCCAAATTGGCTGGGAGATTACTAGCTGGTGGGACATCAGGAGGGTTCCTGATGCCCACCACAAGGTCTGAATTTAATCCTTTGTGGGCCAGGAAGCATTGGATACCTCTCTGGCACTTAAAATGTTAAAAATACATGTAAAAAATAATAATGTAAAATAAAAAATGCTGTCCAATGCTTTCCAATGCATTGGACACCCTTTGGAACTCACATCCCACCCCCAGCTCTCTGATCCAGTGTCCACTATTAGCAATGTTCCTTTCATATACACTATCTGATCCCCTCCAGGTCCCACTACAGATGTCAACTCATACCAATGGGGTACCATTTTTCTCGGGCTGGTAGAAAGTTTTAAATATAGCAGGAAATGCCATGGTTTTAAAGTATATTAGTAGCTTTGAAGTAGTGGAAATGTAAAAAACCCTGAAACAAACAAACAAAAACATATTCTATACAGTGTCACTTAATGGAAATAATTGTGCACGCCAATCTAGGGGTAAAAAGGGCAAATCTGAGGCAGATGAATGTCTACTTTCTAAAATGGTTTTCCTTGCCTACCTTTCCATCATATCTCTAATAGTCATGACCATTTAGTGCAGGAAGGAAAGAAAACGAGTAGGTGTAATTTTGTGCTTCTGGCACCCCTATGATATTCCAACTCATACCAATGGAGTAACAATTTTCTTGAAGGAGTACTAATTAATGAATGAAGTAAGAAATTACATAGTTTTCAAAGATTTTAGTATATTTTAAGGTGTTGAAATGTAAAATAAATGCAGTTTTTATTTTAGCCCCACTTTCTGGGAACATTGGCGCACACCAATTCAGGTGTAGAAAGGCATGTGACCCCTCATTTGATGCAGTGGGTTAACTTATTTCCAAAATGGTGTGTCTACCTTTTCTTCATTTCTGTTGTTGGAACAGCAATATTAGTACAAGAAAGTCATGTTTGAAAAAATGCAAGAGAAATGAAAGTTGGCAGTTGGTGTAGTTTTGTGCTTCTGGTACCCCCATGTTAGCTCATACCACTGGGGTGCCATTTCTTTCCTAAGAGCAGTAGCTAATGAGTACAGTAGGAAATTCCATAGTTTTTAAAGATTTTATGAAGAGTTCAGTTAAAGTGGTGAAAATATAAAAAAGCCTATTTTTCCTTCAGCTCTACTTGCTGCAAATATTTGTGCACACCAGGCTAGGGATAGGCTATTTGATGCAGTGTGATAGCTACGTTAAGAAACTATATGCTTTTTACATAATTTTGAGTTGTTTTAGGGCAGTTTTAGCATGTAACCATGTAACCTGATAATTAGGGGTCTGTGTAGGCTGTGTTTGTCAGTAAAACGAAACATATTTTATATTTTTGTTATTAGGGGGTTCAAGGCTTTTAAAAATAATCAACATTTTCACCACCAGCATAAATGTTTTTGATATATAGTTTATGATAGCGGCAAAACACTTTAATTGTTTTACATTTTTTTTTGTATCTATGACATCATAGCTTGGCACATGATACAAAATTTAGTTATTGTGAGATGTCATGAAAAAGCTGAATTTGTTCTGTAAAAATGACGTATAGTTTTCCATATATAACTAGAACACTACCAGTGGAAATCATACCTATATAATCAGATAGCAAAAATGCTGAAAATATGCCTCTAGCATTAAAAGGGTTAACCCACTGAATGTTACGAAGGTTTCCGACACATTGCAAAGCAGCAAAGCCATGCATTGAAAACCTCTATGACATTTAAGGGGTTAAATCCCCAGTTAAGACAATGTTTTTTTTTTGTCTATCCCCTACAGCTTAGTTGGTTTGTCCCAAAATAGCCCCGGTTCTTATTAGTACATTAGCGGCAATGTGTCTGATCCATATAAAATTCACTGTAGAGTTGGGAAACTATACAAACAAGGGTGTCAACAATGAGTATTAAAAACATTGAAAGGATAAGAGAGACCTGCTAGCTGAACATCAGAGGTTTCTATTAGAAAAAGAGATATACTATGTGGAATAGGTAAGGTTTTAACCACTTGGATGCTAGATATGTCTCCAAAACATTGATCTCCAATCTTCTGGAGACATCTCTAGTACCCAGAGGATTAAATGTTATAATTCTAGTTAATGGTATTATGGATAGTGAGATGTAGTTACAGTGATACATTACAGTTATGCTCCATAACTGTACCCTATGCAATGTGGAGCATGCTGGGAATTTACTTTCAACCTCAAGTCTAAACTCATAGCAGTCACTGAACATGTTTGAACTTGGTATGCTCATGTGAGGTTGAATGCAACTACCCAGCATGCAGTACACAATTTAAACATCAATAAACGTCACGTCTGCGATCTAACTTCAAACATGCTCAGTGACTGCTATGAGTCACTGAGTATATTTAAACTTGGAGCTCAGATGCAATGTTGAGTATACTTGACAAAAAGCCAGAAAAGCTCCTAGGCTTAAAAAAAAAAAAAAAAAAAAAAAAAAAAAAAGGTACCAGTGAGCCCTGTCCCTCCATGTCCCTACTACATCCCTTGTTACAGAGAAGTCTTGAAGGTGCGAGTGGGTGGAAGTTATTATGAGAGGAAAGAAGTGGGTCTTGGGTGGAAGGTAGGGAGTAATTAGGAAAGTAAGTAAAGAAAAGGGCAGATACAGTAATATTTAAGTGTGAGGGCTTTATAAGGTTAATACCATGGTATACACATACCTAGGAACTCTCCGGGCTTGACCCTGAGACTCTGGGTTTGGGGTTTTAACCCAAATCTCAGGGTGAAGGGCCCAATTCTCAGCGTGAGAGAGTCCAGTATTTCCTACTCTAAGATCTGCACCAATTAACTGCTAATTTAGCCTCTACATTGATGTCCTTTCTACTAGAAATGTGTGCATTCAAGCAGTGAGATCTCCAAGCTGTTGGAGATTAATGGTTCCTTAAAGGGATAGTAAGATGTAAGATATAAAATATATATATATTGTAAATCTAGGATTTACCCTCCTGAGTAAAACAAGGGTACACACACACTGCTAAGAGATGCTTTATTCAAAAGTTACTGCAGTTCAAACTTGAATTTTTTAGGTGCAGTATCTCAATGGCCTGAAATGTTACAGGAGCGCTGTTGATAACACTATCTTATGGACAGCTCTGGTCAGTTGACCATATATACCCATAGAATGGGGTGGCAACAGCTCCACTGGGAAATGTCAGGCCATTGAGATATTACACCTAAAAAAATCAAGTTTCAGCTGCTATAACTTTTGAATAAACATTCTCAGCAGTGGAAGTACCCTTGTTTTACTCAGGGGGATAAACCATACAATACAGTATTGTTATTCCTTTATGGACTGATTGGTGCACCCCTGGGTTACAGCAAGCAGGGACATATCACTCAGAATTTGTGTTTCTGTGAACTTTATCAGTTCATATTTCCAAGATCTCAGGGTCAGCTCATTTGGAAAGGTCCCAGGTATGGACATAAAGTTAAAATGTATTTGAGGAGAGGGACAGAAAATGCAGATAAGTGTGTATGAAGTATATGTGAAGGAAAGTGGGCCTAGCTCCAAATTTTGCACAACCCCCTCCCCAATTGTAATTTCACCTCTGCATCCAAGCCAAGTATAATGTCTGGTTTGGGAATGTGTATATATCAACATAAAGCCTTACTTTTATCTCAGTATATAGCTCATTCTAGGAAGAATAGTCGAGCAAGGGAACTGCACCATAGGGAACAAATGCACATTCTCCAGATTCCCTTTGATTTAAATGCAGCTTTTAGCCAGGGCCAGCACTAGCATAAGGTAGGTTAGGCAGCCGCCTTAGGGCGCGGCAGCAGAGGTGCGCTGCAAATTTTTTTTTTCATTTATTTATTTTTTAGATATATATCTGTCGCGAGGGAGATCTGATTTACTCTATCAAGCACTCCCTTGTGGCGTCTATAATGTGACACACCGCAGAGCAACCCAGGATTTGGCACACACCCTCAATAGCAACTACCCAGCTAGAGACAGAGCCGGCCCTTACATGGGTCCCGGTGGGCACTCTGACAGGGGCGGCAATCCAGCTGATCTCCCACTAGTCTCGGAGCTCTAGTAGTACAGAGCGCTGGGAGATGACATAATTTCCCAGTGATCTGCATTACTGAGAACCGTGCGAGAGCTTCAGCTCTGTGCTGAAGGAGGCACAGTATCTCTCATGCCACACCGCTAGACCACCAGGGACTCCAGGTAGGGGATCAAGGGGCATTGTGGAGATGAAGGGGCAATGTGGAGATGAAGGGGCATTATGGAAGGGGCAGTGTAGAAGGGGCAATGTGGAGATGAAGGGGCCTTGTGGAAGGGGCAATGTGGAGATGAAGGGGCATTGTGGAGATGAAGGGGGCATTGTGGAAGGGGCATTGTGGAGATATGGGGGGCATTGTGGTAGGGGCATTGTGGAGATGAAGGGGGCATTGTGGAGATATGGGGAGCATCGTGGAGATGTAGGGGCAATGTGTGTATCCTGTTAAGCTTATTTTTGTATTGGTAAAAAGGGAAAAAACTGTGGTCAGACTTGGGCATCATAAAAATGAGAAATGAGATTATGATTACTCAGCCCTGACCAAGATGTTTTTTTCCCTTTTTACATGTTTCAGTGGGTATTTATTTATTTATTTTTTTTTGGGGGGACAGCATTTCATCCATGGACCCAGGCAGCATAATGCCTTGGGCCGGCCCTGGCTAGAGAGCTGGGGTCTCTGACAGATCCGGCAGAATGGGGCGGTGAAAACAGTAAGTCTTTTGATCTTAACCTTAGAGGCATTTAGGATAACGTGTAAAGTGATGTCTATGGACCAGGCCCCACCTACAGTCAGGAGTAAGGGGAAAACATGTCGTTCTCTTGGTGTGATCGATGGTAATCCTATGTACTTTCAGATAGGCAAAATTATTTATGATTGGCTGAGGATTATGAGATATGTAGGCCGGCGTACAATTCATGGGAGAACTGTATACTGTCAAAGTATCCTTTAAATCCATGGGGTAGCTGTATGTGGATATAGAGGTGCCCTGGGCGAGCCAATAAGTATCCGATGAATATACGCTGCAGCAAAGGTGTTAAGTGTTCTGGCAGGCGATGTTTTGGTTCCACTATTCAATCAATGCCCAGTCGGGGGGGTGAATGGGTTGACACTAGAGCTGTCAAAGCAGTCAGACTGGAGGCCACTTAGTATTTCTAGAAGTCTGGAAGGTCAACTCCCCTTAGTCTGAGAGAGAGAGAGAGAGAGAGAGAGTGCTTAGTCTGAGAGAAAGAGAGAGAGAGAGAGTGTGTGCTTAGTCTGAGAGAGAGAAAGTGTGTGCTTAGTCTGAGAGAGAGAGTATGTGCTTAGTCTGAGAGAGAGAGAGAGTATGTGCTTAGTCTGAGAGAGAGAGAGTGTGTGCTTAGTCTGAGAGAGAGAGAGTATGTGTGCTTAGTGTGAGAGAGAGAGAGTGTGTGCTTAGTCTGAGAGAGAGAAAGTGTGTGCTTAGTCTGAGAGAGAGAGTATGTGCTTAGTCTGAGAGAGAGAGAGTATGTGCTTAGTCTGAGAGAGAGAGTGTGTGTGCTTAGTCTGAGAGAGAGAGTGTGTGCTTAGTCTGAGAGAGAGAGAGTGTGTGCTTAGTCTGAGAGAGAGAGTGTGTGCTTAGTCTGAGAGAGAGAGAGAGAGAGCGTGTGCTTAGATTGAGAGAGAGTATGTGCTTAGTCTGAGAGAGTGTGTGCTTAGTCTGGGAGAGAGAGTGTGTGCTTAGTCTGAGAGAGAGAAAGTGTGTGCTTAGTCTGAGAGAGAGAGTATGTGCTTAGTCTGAGAGAGAGAGAGAGTATGTGCTTAGTCTGAGAGAGAGAGAGTGTGTGCTTAGTCTGAGAGAGAGAGAGTATGTGTGCTTAGTGTGAGAGAGAGAGAGTGTGTGCTTAGTCTGAGAGAGAGAAAGTGTGTGCTTAGTCTGAGAGAGAGAGTATGTGCTTAGTCTGAGAGAGAGAGAGTATGTGCTTAGTCTGAGAGAGAGAGTGTGTGTGCTTAGTCTGAGAGAGAGAGTGTGTGCTTAGTCTGAGAGAGAGAGAGTGTGTGCTTAGTCTGAGAGAGAGAGTGTGTGCTTAGTCTGAGAGAGAGAGAGAGAGAGCGTGTGCTTAGATTGAGAGAGAGTATGTGCTTAGTCTGAGAGAGTGTGTGCTTAGTCTGGGAGAGAGAGTGTGTGCTTAGTCTGAGAGAGAGAGTGTGCTTAGTGAGAGAGAGAGTGTGTGTCTGAGAGAGAGAGTGTGCTTAGTGAGAGAGAGAGTGTGTGTGTTTAGGGTGAGGTGGGCAAAGGTGTTAAGTGTTCTGGCAGGCGATGTTTTGGTTCCACTATTCAATCAATGCCCAGTCGGGGGGGTGAATGGGTTGACACTAGAGCTGTCAAAGCAGTCAGACTGGAGGCCACTTAGTATTTCTAGAAGTCTGGAAGGTCAACTCCCCTTAGTCTGAGAGAGAGAGAGAGAGAGAGAGAGAGAGAGAGAGAGAGAGAGAGAGAGAGTGCTTAGTCTGAGAGAAAGAGAGAGAGAGTGTGTGCTTAGTCTGAGAGAGAGAGAGTATGTGTGCTTAGTCTGAGAGAGAGAGTGTGTGCTTAGTCTGAGAGAGAGAGAGTGTGTGCTTAGTCTGAGAGAGAGAGTGTGTGCTTAGTCTGAGAGAGAGAGAGAGAGAGAGCGTGTGCTTAGATTGAGAGAGAGTATGTGCTTAGTCTGAGAGAGTGTGTGCTTAGTCTGGGTGAGAGAGTGTGTGCTTAGTCTGAGAGAGAGAGTGTGCTTAGTGAGAGAGAGAGTGTGTGTGTTTAGGGTGAGGTGGGCAAAGGTGTTAAGTGTTCTGGCAGGCGATGTTTTGGTTCCACTATTCAATCAATGTCCAGTCGGGGGGGTGAATGGGTTGACACTAGAGCTGTCAAAGCAGTCAGACTGGAGGCCACTTAGTATTTCTAGAAGTCTGGAAGGTCAACTCCCCTTAGTCTGAGAGAGAGAGAGAGAGAGAGAGAGAGAGAGTGCTTAGTCTGAGAGAAAGAGAGAGAGAGTGTGTGCTTAGTCTGAGAGAGAGAGAGTATGTGTGCTTAGTGTGAGAGAGAGAGTGTGTGCTTAGTCTGAGAGAGAGAAAGTGTGTGCTTAGTCTGAGAGAGAGAGTATGTGCTTAGTCTGAGAGAGAGAGAGTATGTGCTTAGTCTGAGAGAGAGAGAGTGTGTGCTTAGTCTGAGAGAGAGAGAGTGTGTGCTTAGTCTGAGAGAGAGAGAGTGTGTGCTTAGTCTGAGAGAGAGAGTGTGTGCTTAGTCTGAGAGAGAGAGAGAGAGAGAGAGCGTGTGCTTAGATTGAGAGAGAGTATGTGCTTAGTCTGAGAGAGTGTGTGCTTAGTCTGGGAGAGAGAGTGTGTGCTTAGTCTGAGAGAGAGAGTGTGCTTAGTGAGAGAGAGAGTGTGTGTGTCTGAGAGAGAGAGTGTGCTTAGTGAGAGAGAGAGAGTGTGTGTGTTTAGGGTGAGGTGGGCAAAGGTGTTAAGTGTTCTGGCAGGCGATGTTTTGGTTCCACTATTCAATCAATGCCCAGTCGGGGGGGTGAATGGGTTGACACTAGAGCTGTCAAAGCAGTCAGACTGGAGGCCACTTAGTATTTCTAGAAGTCTGGAAGGTCAACTCCCCTTAGTCTGAGAGAGAGAGAGAGAGAGAGAGAGAGAGAGAGAGAGAGAGTGCTTAGTCTGAGAGAAAGAGAGAGAGAGAGAGAGAGTGTGTGCTTAGTCTGAGAGAGAGAAAGTGTGTGCTTAGTCTGAGAGAGAGAGTATGTGCTTAGTCTGAGAGAGAGAGAGTATGTGCTTAGTCTGAGAGAGAGAGAGTGTGTGCTTAGTCTGAGAGAGAGAGAGTATGTGTGCTTAGTGTGAGAGAGAGAGAGTGTGTGCTTAGTCTGAGAGAGAGAAAGTGTGTGCTTAGTCTGAGAGAGAGAGTATGTGCTTAGTCTGAGAGAGAGAGAGTATGTGCTTAGTCTGAGAGAGAGAGAGTGTGTGCTTAGTCTGAGAGAGAGAGTGTGTGCTTAGTCTGAGAGAGAGAGAGTGTGTGCTTAGTCTGAGAGAGAGAGTGTGTGCTTAGTCTGAGAGAGAGAGTGTGTGCTTAGTCTGAGAGAGTGTGTGCTTAGTCCGAGAGAGAGAGAGAGCGTGTGCTTAGTCTGAGAGAGAGAGAGTATGTGTGCTTAGTGTGAGAGAGAGAGTGTGTGCTTAGTCTGAGAGAGAGAGAGTATGTGTGCTTAGTGTGAGAGAGAGAGTGTGTGCTTAGTCTGAGAGAGAGAAAGTGTGTGCTTAGTCTGAGAGAGAGAGTATGTGCTTAGTCTGAGAGAGAGAGAGTATGTGCTTAGTCTGAGAGAGAGAGAGTGTGTGCTTAGTCTGAGAGAGAGAGTGTGTGCTTAGTCTGAGAGAGAGAGAGTGTGTGCTTAGTCTGAGAGAGAGAGTGTGTGCTTAGTCTGAGAGAGAGAGTGTGTGCTTAGTCTGAGAGAGTGTGTGCTTAGTCTGAGAGAGAGAGAGAGCGTGTGCTTAGATTGAGAGAGAGTATGTGCTTAGTCTGAGAGAGTGTGTGCTTAGTCTGGGAGAGAGAGTGTGTGCTTAGTCTGAGAGAGAGAGTGTGCTTAGTGAGAGAGAGAGAGAGAGTGTGTGTGTTTAGGGTGAGGTGGGCAGTGTGGACAATGTGTGGAGGTGGACAGTGTGGGCAACGTGGAGGTGGGGAGGAGGATGGGGTGGGCACTGTGGAGGTGGGAAGAGTGTGGAGGTGAATATGTGGGCGGGGGCAGGGGATTGTGGCAAGGTGGGGGGGGCAGGGGATTGTGGCCGGGTCAGAGGGGGGTGGGGGCATCAAAATGCACCTTCGCCTGTGTATACAAAAATCCTTGCACCGGCCCTGCTTTTAGCCTCTTGAATTCTAAAGCGATATAGAGTGCAACAAGAAGCAATGCACTGGAGACCTCTATAGCATTCAAGGGGTTATAAGCCCCCATTTAAAACAATTGGAATTTGTATTTTTTCTCCCTTATGGTGCAGATGGTTTGCCCCCAAATTGTTCAACTCTGAACATCAGCCTATAGATATTTAAAACAACCAATAGGTGGCAATGTAGGTTCAGGAATTACACAGTGCTGCCCATAGTGAATACTGGCCAGGTTTTAGTTTGCTGTTTTCATTGTCTTTCCCTGTACTAATACAATTGTATTCTTGTACCTAATCATAAATAGTAGAAAGTACATGTATGTGGCATATATAAGAAGCCTGATCTCTCTACTACTAACATATGTCTCTAACAATTCGGGGGGGGGGGGGGATGAAAGCTATATAAATACAGCTGCAGGTTGGTTATTTACATTTTATGACAGTTACGTTTAACCCTTTAAAGACTAGATGGGTATGCGACACATTGCTTTGCAATATGTTGCACACTCCTCTAGTCCTTAAAATATTAATTATACTGTGTTTACCGGTCAGCAGTCTTGGTAGAAACGTGGGTTGTTTGGGATTGTTTGGGTTAGTATTCGTGTTAACCCCTTGGATTAGAGATGTTTCCAATGCATTGAATTGCAAATTATTTGTGATGCCTTTAGCATCAAAGGGAGTTCATTAACGCCTTAAGGACCAGCGGTCCAGGGAAGTTACATTCCTTTAAGGACCGCTTTGATCCCTGCTGACGTGCCGGTACTCGTGACCTGTTACACATACCTGTGCGCCACTTTGGGGCCTAAGAGAGACCGCTCCAGTCTTGGAGAGATCAGTTTTAGGTGCTGTTTTTACTTACAGTCATCCCGGTAGAGTACTGTAAGTGAAAAGTACATGAAGTGCTATGACCTTCACCAGTCCTTAAGGGAATAAGGACCGTGACTGTCATAGCACATCATCTGGTCCTTAAAGGGATAGTAATGGTTGATAATAAAATCAGCTCCAATTAATCATCATAGTATTTGGACTTTGGAGAGTGTCATTTCAATTCTGTCAGAGTTGTAGTTCAAGAGTAATTCAGTGACAAAGTATCCCCCTCCCGCCCCTTTTACTGATGTAACACTGCTCAGCCAGAGTAGAAGGGAGGTGACCAGGTAGATTGCAGAGAGGGACAATCTTCAATTAAGATTAGGGAAAAAGATGAAAAACCTGTCAAGTGGGGCAGGGCTTTCACTGTTCTCATAGGAAGAAGAATGTCCCCTGCTGTTATCTGACTGGTCTATGGACTGCATTACACTAGATAAAAGGGGCAGGAGGGGAAACTTTGCTTGTGAATATCTCTCAAACCATAAAGGTTTGAGAGATAAGACTTATATCGTTCTTCATGTTTTTTTAATGCCTACAAAATAAAATAAAGATAAAACAAAGTATTACTATCCCTTTCAGTGGTTAAACTGCTACCTGTTTGATCTGCAATGTGTTGCACACCCCTCTAACCTTTAAAGGAACACTTACTCCTAATAATTAACCCACACAAGTTAATTTGAGCAGAAAATCTTAATGGCCATTATGGACTAATTCTGCGTGAACTGGTTCTTGAAAATTAATTTAATTTAATTAGTACCATGTCCATTGAGGCAGACATGGATTTCCTGGAGGATTTCTGAGGGAAATGCACTAAGGTAAGGGTCCTGTCTGGCAATGTTGTGATGAATTTGACCTGAATCCACCTTTTGGTATACATTAAAGTAGCTTACCTATCTTATCCCTGTGATTACACCTCAAATATATCTATTTCACCATGCCTTTGCCACATATATAAGTGTCTCCATCTCCACTGGCTTATTTTCATACTGAAATTTTAGTTAATGAGACATTCTTATATTCTTGAGGTTATGTGTATATTTTAATATGAATACTTGCCTTACGATAGCTGTCAATGCTGTCAGAGCTCACTGAAACACATTGGGGGAGATTCACTAAGCAATGATAAAGAGGTGATAAAATGGAGATAACTTCTCCAGTTTATCACTTCTCCAATTCTTATGTTATTCTATGGAGCCTATGCACTAAGATTTCTTCAGCTTTGAAGATCTTAGTGCATAGGCTCCATAGAATAACATAGGAACTGGAGAAGTGATAAACTGTAGAAGTTATCTCTACTTTATCACCGCTTAGTGCGTCTCCCCCATTCTCTTCCCCAAGACTGACAAATTGTGGATTTTACCCTAGCTTTCTATGCCGTACTCGAGTTAAAAATGTAACTTTAGTATATTGCCATAAAGTTTGCCACATTTCAAAGTTGTCTATGTTGTCTATATTTCAACATTTACCACATTTCACGTTCTTCACATCACACAGTTTTTTTATATTTCTGAGGTCTCTTTGTTTCAAAGATCTCCACAGTGGTGTATTTTAAACTTCTCCATACTGAAGTCTATTTGAAATTTGTCATTAGCTGTCTAAGGAGAAACCTCACAAAGACTGAATGGGTAACATTTAAGTTGGAATGTTCACCTCCAAAAAACCTAGTTCCATTTGAAAAAACATTTAAAATTGTCTAAATGTTTATTTTCTTTATTTTAAATTATTTGATTTAAAAGGTAAATAGGTAGAAAGTTTACCTTTTCATTCTTGATGTTGCCTGTGGTACAAGCAGTACCGCAGACGTGAAATCTCAAGGCTGGCCATCCTCTTTTTTAGTAGAATCCCTACCCAACAGTGTAGACTGGAGAGGCTGAATTGGATCTAACCAATACTGGTAGATCTAACCCTGTATTATAACACAGAGCCTGCCCCAGAGAGAAGGTGCAGGCTTATGAGAAGAGTTTGGCAGAGACTAGGAGGGAGAGGGCTGCCAATCATTTCAAACATAAGCAAGATGGCCACGCTTTCCCTCAGGGATGTGCTGTGAGGTCAAGGTATTTTTAAGCATGGGGGAACAACTGCATAACATTAAACATGTTTTTTTTCATATATTCAACATATGTTAAGATAGTGGGAGGAGGTTTAGGGAAGGTGAAAGTTCTACTTTAAGAATAGACTGTGGTGGAGTAGTTTGACATTAGCCTGCTTACTAACCTTATTGCAGGCATATCATTAAACACATTGGTGAACTTTACACCTCATCATATGCTAATGATCAATGTCTCTCACCCATACCTGGGAACTCTCAAACTGAGCCGACCCTGAGATCTTTGAAATCTTAAACATTAAAGTTCCTTATAACATAGATTTCAGGAGATATATCCTTGCTTGCACTAACCAAGAAAAGATTGTATGGGACCTCAAGGAATCCTGAAAGGGATAGTAATGTTATTAAAGTACAATCGAGTTTTCTTCCTCCATTTTTATAACGATATGTAGCAGTAAAATGTTATAAAACTTTGCCGTTTTACATTTATTCTCGAATAAAGTTACTTACTTACCTCAGAAGCCTCAGCAAGCCGGTCCAGACAGAACACGACGTGGGACTATCTTCTTCCCGCATAAGGAAAAACCTGCCCTTCTTCGTCAAGGGGCCAGGCTTTTCCTTATACTGAAAGATTGTCCCTCGCTGTAATCTGTCCGGTGCTGGGACCAGATACCAGATCTGAGGGGAGGCTGCTTCAGGTAAGTAAAAAGGGGTGGAAGGGGAAACTTTAATAGAGAATAAATGTAAAATGGCCTTTCACCCTGATATGTGGGTCAAAATCCTGAGGGTTCCCAAGTATGCACTCCCCTGCATACATAATTTTAGTGTATATGGTAAAATATGATTCAAAGAGTAACCATGTGCTGGAACGAACATAACTCAATAACCCTCTAATTCTAATCACATAGTGTACCTCTCCAGAGTATTGACCACATAAGGTATGAGGTTAAAATCTGACTTTGAGAGACGTATGTACAAAAGAAAAGAGGAGTAATTCTGGAGTCAATCAACTGTGTCACAGGGGACAAATAAAGCACCCCATTGATTTAAATGGCGTTTTAAACACTTTAAAAGCTAGAGGTCTCCAGTACATTTCCAAACAATGTTTCAGACATCTCTATAGCAAAGTAGGGGGTTAAAAGCCCCATATCAATCAGAGATTTGGGGATTTTTAATTTTGCCCTATGGTTTTGCCTGGGAACCATCCTGTCCCTGATGACCCCTGAAGTACATTGGGCTGGGGATGGTAATCTCCAAAGTATGTGATTTGCAGCTTAATGAGGGTGGGGCTTATTTGAACTGGGCAGGGTTCTGAGTTGGGATTTACCGTGAAATGGGCGTGGAAGTGTGCTGAAGGGGCAGGGGTGCATGGAGTGGGAAGACAAGTGAGTGGGGTTTCCACTGAACACACCAGAGAATCATCCTCTGTTCATGGAGACCCGGTAATTCAATCTGAAACCCAGAGTGTCAGGATTAGATATGGAGAGTTGCCAGGTCTGTCTATAGAGCAGCTGCTTTCTTCCAGAATTGTTCCTGTTTTCTTTTGTGTATAAGACCCTAATGCTTGGTGCCAAAGGTAGACAGTCTGACAGGGAGCTAAAACTAGGGCTGAAGTTATGCATCTATTGTTGGTCTATAACTCCCATCATTATCAGCAGGTCATTGATCAGCTGTGTATGTTGGTAACTGTAGTCCAACAACATCTGGTGAGTCACAGGTTTCCCTGACTTACATGGTCCATATGCAAAAAAAACCATGAAAGATGGTCAGTTTTGGAGCAAATCCAACTGCAACATGGGGGGATTCATAAAAAGTCCAATAATTTAGATGACGCCTTGAATGCTTTTCTCTGTAGCATTCAAAAAATGAACTACCCCATTTAAACCAATGGGTGTTTGGTGAATGTTGGTCTCCTCCCTATGATGCCTTTGGTTTGACTCAGAAGTGCTCATCGTTTACTTTCTCCACAGGACCTTATGTGTACTGGGAAGGGCTGAAGCTGAGTGTTAACCCTTTAATCTGTTGAGGGCCAGAGGGGTTGAATACCCCTCTAGCACTCAAAGGGTTAAGGACCAGGAAGATGTGTAAGACATTGTTTCACATGTTGCACACCCCTCTGGTCCTTAACCCTTTGAGTGCCAGAGGGGTATGAAACGCATTGCTCTGGCACTCAAAGGGTTAAGATACACAACCAACCCCAACTTCTGCGCCTGTGGAACCCTTCTCTACTGGGTTTCAGTTTTAGTCCGCGTGATATTTTTTTGGTGACCACAAGCATGTCTTGTGGCAGATTTGTCTTTCCCATAACAAGCAGGCCCCATTTCAACTCCCATTTCTTCTCCTCCCTGTATCTGTGTGCGATTCTCCCTTTACAAGTGGCAGAAAGAAACCCTTGAATCGTGGAGACATCTGCAACTCATTGATTTGCAATGAGGTGGGGTAATCCCTAGCGTACAGTGAGGTTAACCCTTTGAGTGCTGGTGGAATGGTCACTGTTATGCCATACCTGTCAGCTGTCTCAGATATCCAAGTAGAGGCCCTGTTTTTCTGCCGTTCCTGCTTTTGTCCATGGTTGCAAAATGCCATTTATCCCCATATTCGATGCATAATATATGCTTTGTCAATTCATGGTTAGCAGTCTAAGATATTCCAAACATGTGTTAATATTGCTTACTTACATCATTGTATGTAATATTTGTTGTGGATAATGTCTGATCTGCTGCAGTGCAGCTCTGTATTATGTTTTCTTTTAGTTTGAGTCTCACTGATCTTTACTATGGACAACAACTGACGCTCTGTCATGTGACTGCCCAGGAGAAAAGTATCCATGAATATTTATTTGAGTTGTTGGCAAGTATGTTATGCTCACGCCATCTGCCACTGAAAGGGCTGAAATACAAATTATGCTATGGGGTAGGGGGCATTAAAGATACAATTAACCCATTAAGGCAAATATTGCTCAGCAATGCATTGTACACCCTCTCATTTTTAAAAGGTTGATTTGTTTGTTTGTTTTTTGGAGACAATAAGAGCTAGGTTTTATATGGACACTCTACTTTGGTGGCCAAGTCCCTCCAGTCTGTCGCATAAAACAGGTTTGCTTGTGACCCATAAGGAAAGATACATGGGTGATTTTGTTCTAACATGCCTGCAACTTTGGGATTGTTGTAGGCAGTTGCATCAAGGCATGAATGAAACAGAATATAATACATTCCAATTTACTACACTACACTACACTATTTAAACATTTAAAGGGATAGTATTGTCAAGTTTTAAAAAAGTGAATCTTGTAGGCATTAAAAAATTAAACTAAATGCCCCCAGTCCCATCTCTCAAACCTTTATGGTTTGAGAGATATTCAGCGCTAAAGTTCCCCCTCCCTCCCCTTTCCCTGACGTCAGCGCTCTAGCTGACTGCAGAGGAATCCAGTCCCGGGACAAGCAGAGGCTCTTCAGCAGAGCGGAGATCGCGTTATTGAAAAATCAAAGCACACTTTGTAAACCATTCCAGTGAAGGATTTCTTTGTCAATAATGCGATCTCGGCTCTGCTGAAGAGCCTTTGATGGTCCCGGGACTGGATTCCCCTGCAGCCAGCTAGAGCACTGACGTCAGGGAAAGGGGAGGGAGGGGGGGAACTTTGTGCAGAATATCTCTCAAACATGGGATTGGGGACATTTAGTTTAATTTTTTAATGTCTATAAAATTTTATTTTTTTTAAAACTTGGCAATACTATCCCTTTAACTATAGGTAAATATAGTAACATAGTAACATAGTAGACAAGGCTGAAAAAAGACACGCGTCCATCAAGTCCAGCCCATGCCAATAACACCCCCGCTGATCCAGAGGAAGGCAACAAAAAAGCCCTCTGGAGCAATTTCCAGTGTAGGTGTGTGTGTGTGAGTGTGTCAAATAGTTCCCCGGCTCAATATCCTATTTGCTTTGAAGCCATCTGTCATAACTGTCAATATTGTTCTGTGCTAGATAGGCATCCATTGCTTTTTTGAGTGCAGTTACATTATCTGCAAGCACAGCATCCCGAGGCAAAGAATTCCATAGCCTTACCGCCCTTACTGTAAAGAATCCCTGCCCCCTTAGACGTCTCTTTTCTAATGTAAACAAACCCAGTTTGGCTAGTCTCTCTTTGTAACTCAGATCCTCCAATCCCTTTATCAGTTTTGTTGCACGTCTCTGCACCTTTTCCAGTTCAGTAATGTCTTTTTTTAGAACAGGCGCCCAAAATTGTACTCCATATTCTAGATGAGGCCTAACCAAGGATTTATACAGAGGTAGGATAATATTAGCATCCCTTGCTTCTACACCTCTTTTTATGCAGGCTAGTACTCTATTTGCTCTTGCAGCAGCTGAGTGACTCTGCACACTGCTGTGAAGACTATTGTCTATCAGTACACCTAAATCTTTCTCTAATGAGGATTTCCCAAGTTGTTTCCCATTTAGAGTATATGTAGCAAGTTTGTTTCTACAACCCAAATGCATAACCTTACATTTATCTACATTAAATGACATCTGCCACTTTTCTGCCCATTCACTTAGTTTATCTAAATCCTTCTGTAGGGAAAAAACATCGAGCTCTGTATGTATTTCCTTACATAGCTTAGTGTCATCAGCAAAGATTGAGATGCTACTTTCAATTCCCACTTCTAGATCATTAATAAACAAATTAAAAAGCATTGGGCCCAGGACTGAACCCTGCGGCACCCCACTTATAACCCTAGACCAATTTGAAAAAGTTCCATTTACAACAACTCTCTGCCATCTATCATTTAACCAGTTCTCAATCCATGTACAGATACCACCACCCAAACCGAAGCCTTTTAATTTATGCAGTAACCTGTTGTGAGGCACTGTGTCAAAGGCATTTGCAAAATCCAAGTATACTACATCAACAGCAATTCCCCTGTCCAAATTACTACTCACTCTTTCATAAAATGCAAGTAAATTAGTCTGACATGATCTGTTCTTCATGAAACCATGCTGATTCCTACTAATGATATTGTTTGTCTTCACATAGTTCTGAATACTATCAGTTAATAACCCTTCTAGTATCTTACCCACTATGGAAGTCAAGCTCACAGGTCTATAATAAATAGTATTTTAAAATAATTAAAGTTCCCTTGTGAAATAGCTTAGATGGATACCCATTTAGCTTCTATGGGGGGATATGTATTTGTGTTAACTACTCTTAAAGGGATAGTAATACTTCGTTTTAACTTTATTTTATTTTGTAGGCATTAAAAAACATGAAGAATGATATAAGTCTTATCTCTCAAACCTTTATGGTTTATGAGATATTCACAAGCAAAGTTTCCCCTCCCGCCCCTTTTACCTAGTGTAAGCCAACTCTTCTCAGATGTGGAATCCAGTCCATAGACCAGACAGATAACAGAAGGGGACACTCTTATTCCTATGAAAACAATGAAATCCCTGCCCCCCTTGACAAGCTTTTCAGGTTTTCCCCTTATCTTAATTGAAGATTGTCCCTATCTGCAGTCTACCTGGGCACCTCCCTTCTGCTCTGGCTGAACAGTTTGACATCAGTAAAAGGGGCGGGAGGGGGACACTTTGTCATTGAATTACTCTGGAACTACAACTCTGACAGAATTGAAATAACACTCTCCAAAGTCCAAATACTATGATGATTAATTAGAGCTGCTTTTATTATGAAACATTACTATCCCTTTTAGAAAAGGTTTTAGTAGAAGTTTCTTAACCATCTGAATGCCAGAAAGGTGTATCCAACTCATTGTTTAACCCTTTCATTGTCAGAGGGATATGTAACACATTGCTCTGCAGTGCGTTGCATACCCCCCTGAAAGAGTTAGCAATGGTTAATTGGGCAATAGAAAGTTATACCTAGTGATGGATGGAAAGTCCTCTTTTTGTGGAAATTTTCACTGGAAAAAACACAATTTACATATTTTTCTGTGCAAATTCCAGAGCACGAAAAATTCATAAAATGTATGCCATTTTGTTACCCCAATGAAACTCTTGCAAGGTCTATCCCAATTTCCGCCTATGATTTCTATGAAAGAGAATCATCCCTGTAGTATTACTGCTGTGCTGAAATGGAAAAATCCACAGCTGAAAGTAAAAGTTGTTAGTAGATGGAATCCTACAAAACTATAACCATTGAAACAATTGTTACCAGGCTGAGGATTATGGATGTGGTGGTGGGTGTGGTGTCTTGTCACCTCCAACTAACTCAGAGACATCTTCCTCTGTGCTTTGCAGAGAAGCAGTATGTGTTATTGTTACAGAGGGAAATCTTGTCTCACTCCTTGAGATGTCTCCAACACTACTGTTATGTGCCCCATGGCCCTGTGCACTGTTGTGAGTACTTCTAATACTGCTAGGAGTGATTCTACTGCTCTAGTCACCTCTGATGTGCTGCTGGAGCTACATATTGGAGATTTCATAGACTGAGCAGTTCCTGAAGGAATACTACTACTACATGGGCTAGAAGTTGCATTGGTACTATCAGTAAGTGTCATTGGTGCCACACTTCAAATAGCAGCATAATCACGTATAGCTAGGTTTGCAGAAGTTGACCTGTGTGGCTGCTTAGTCAGTAATCGTAAGTGTGACTGGTTGGGGTTGAACTTAGAAGCAGTGACATGATGATGGTGATGACCAAGATGATCCTTATGTACTTTTAGGCATGTTTACATGTACTGTGTCAGGCTTTAAAGTTCATTTCTCAAAGAGTTTGTAAACCAGAGTGTTAATCATTTCCAGTGGTGAAAGACTGAGACTTTTACTTTCAGCTAGTTTTGGCCATATCATCAACATTCTCAATCTCTATATCATCTGTATAAGAAGGAGGGGAAGACAGGGTAGGGACATATTTTATTGGCATTTTATAGAAAATTCACTGCAAATTTGAAGCAAGGTGTCACTGTCAGTTGCAGAAGTTGGTCTCACTGTTAAAGCCTTCTCTGTTGTGGCAACAACATTAGCATGTGACTCTTTGTCCCCTTAAGTATTAATAACAAGTTTAGTATTATTACTGTTGGTGGAACTTTTAAGGTTACCTTTACAAACAGCCTTCTCAGGAGGAGTAAGATGATCATAATTTATTGCAAAAGCCGCAGTAACCATAGGCACGTTTAGGTTCTGTAGTTTGTCCTTACTACCACTAACAAGTCTCTTACCCCTGCCCCTAGCATGTCTGGTGGACATAATGATAGTAGTGTTGATTTTTACTGTAAAATATAGGACAGAGCTGTTAGCATTTTGAGTGATATTTTGTCTCTCTGAAGATAACATATGATGTATGTCTGTATCTGTCACTGTCACTCTCAGTTCAGGTGTAGGATATCCTGTCTGTCTGTCATCTATCATTCAAAAGTTTTTTGTTTTATTTTGTTCCATTTGTCACTGTTTGTGTCACCGTCAACAAACCACATCAACACTTCCTGCAACCTCAAACAACTCCATTTCCCCCTTTTTGCCTGATTGCCCCTACACTACAAGCTAGTGTCAGAATATAAGCTGCTTTCTCTTTTTCTCCCCAGGACTGCAGTGTTCATGTTTACAGTACAGTATAGAATAGACCTGTTAGCTACAGAATCAGCAGCTTACACGGATTAAGTTCACAGCAGTGCGGCACCACCACCACACAACAGTATATGCTTGTGTCCCTTGTTTTTTCAGATATAGGATGAAGTGAGATTGTGTGTAAGTAACACAGTATGTCAGTAACTCAGCCAGCCAGCTCAGGTAGGAAAGATCACCTTCTTATTTGACTCTGTCACTTATCAGTCTTTTAGTTAGTTAGTTAGTTAGTTAGTTAGTTAGTTAGTTAGTTAGTTTGTCAGCCCTAGTTTCTCCCTTCATATCCACACCCAGAGAACAACTGCCTACTACTAATATCCCTATCAAGCAACTCCACCTCCCTTTCTTTGCCTGTCTGCCTACACTAGCTTGAATAAAATATTCAGCTGCTCTCTATCTCTTTTTCTCTCTCTCTGGATTGACAACATGAAGTAAATGGGCACCCTATGTTATACTTTAGCACAGCAGGAATATATGATGAAACTCTCCATGTGAGGTGATACATTATTATAATTTATTTCAATGCAGATTAAAGGTGAAAAACAACACATTTTGCAAGGAATTCCCACAGGAGGCGGGAGTGCTGTTTTTCACGTTTCTCTTTTGAAGTTATACCTTTTGCCCATCCCTGTTTACACCATATAAAAACATACTTGTTAGATCTCTTTCTTACCCATAAATATAACCCTTTCAGCTCTGGAGGTGGTGAGCAACACATGGCTCTTCTTAAAAGTAATATTAAATCACCCCTAATATGTCACTCATAACAAATTTCCACCTTGTTTGAGGGATTATTTGAAGTAAAATGTCAAAAGAAAAACTGTCCCAACCATAAACCCGATAAAGATAATTTAATTATATAAACTATAGATCTATTCATGTAGTAAAATCTTAGCTAATAAGTTAAATCCAGTGTAACAAATGCTTAACCATATGGATCAGTTAGAATTAATTTCACAATGTCAAACCAAAGGCAACACAAGAATAATAATTGACTTGAACATGCAGCATACTCACCCAGGTTCAAAATCCATTTCCTGGCAAAAGGGCAATAGATCTCATCCTGATGAAGGAAAAATACATGCAGAAACAGTGACAATAAACCATTTGATTTGATATCTACAAAGTCTATTATGCACTGATTTCTGGCACATATGCACAAGTGGAGCTCTGGAGCAAACCAAATGCACCACAGGGAACCAATTAAAAACTCCCATTGAGTTAAATGGAGCTTTTAACCCTTTGAGTGCCAGAGTGGTATGTAACGCATTGCACTCAAAGGGTTAACCCCTTGAATGCTAGGGTGTTCCCAGATGCAAACTTCTGTAATGCCATTGATTTTCTCCAGAACTACTCTACATTATTTTGTGCACATGGCTCTATCTTAAAGTAATGATCAAATTGGGCTACTTAAGCCGAGGGTCTTTTAGAGAAATCCACTGGTATTTTTGGAGCCTAGCAACTCCCCTGGCCCTGTGTCTGTTTTTTATCCTGGAGGACAATTGTACTCCCCATCATTCAGCACAGAGCGTTACTGATCCAAGGTGTGTACAGGAATTCCTTCCTATTGCATATCAAAGCGCCCTACATGAACCAGGACTTGGAAAGGTTTGCACTATGAAGAGAGGATGTTCTGAAGATCTGACATGCATCAACATGTTCTCATCGCCATTCAGCAACAATGACGTTGCCCTAGGCTAAGGAAAATGTGTGAGCTCCCCTGCTGGTGCCAAGCATGATCATGGGACCTGTAGTCCAAGAACAACTGTATTGCTACAAGCTATCCACACCTGCGTCAGGGCAATGCATTTATGAAATCTTATTTAGAGAAACACTTACACCTAAAACTATAATGGGGTTATATACACTTCAATAGAAACCCATATTGGCTAAGAAGAACTGGTGAGATTCTGGGGAAAACCCACTTCACCATACAGGACAAATAAAAATCCCAGTGATTTACATGTGGCTTTTAAAGCAATAGGAACTTTAGGAACTTTTATTTGCCTCCTAACATGTGGCTGGTTTCTTGCAGAATTGTTCCAATTGTTTTTACTACATCAGCCTCAAAAGTGTCCTTAGATGGCTAACTAGCAGGAGTTAAAAGTACACTCACAAGGCTAAACAATGACACACAGGAAGGTTGCTCGATCAGTGGGTAAACGTTTCCACATGGATATCATGCAGCAAAAGAAGAGAGATCAGCACAACCCATCCGTAAACAAAGCTGCCAAATGCCTTTGTCTTTATGATACATCTATATTATTATTTCTTTTAATAATGTAAGGTTAACTGATGTTTTTTGCTGATCTCTCTTCTTTTACTGCCCTGAACACACAGTGTTCCAACCAAGTTAGCATCTGCAAAGCTGCTCTATTTGTTACCTAAGCCTAAAATCCAGTCTTAGATATTGCCTGTGGGAGTATCCATTCATGCTTTTCACCCAATTTGCTTGAAAATCTTTATAGGAAGTTTCACAATTGATAGTGCTACATTATACCTAACCTTCTAGACATGAGATAACAGCCCTTCTATGTAGAAGAGGATGGGGCATTAACCTCATAAAATTATCTGCCTCAGATTTAGTTCACATGGGTAATTGTTGAGGCAACTTTGCTGCAAGATGTTATGGCGACACCGATTTGTCATTGAAAGTGCTTGTAGCTGCGTACGTCACCCATGTACACTACCCCATAGAAAACATCTAGGCCTGAATTGATCTGGCCCTGTGGGCAAAAAAAAGACAGCCATCTGAATTTTTTTCAAGCACAGTAAGCCATTAAATTGCCTGTGCTATGAAAAAACACGGGTTTGAAAAAATGCACGTGGGGCGCTAACATTAGTAGCCATTAAAAACAGTCTCATTTTCCCATTCAATTCTATGCATTAGGCATTAAGACTGGTTAAGGGATACACTTTAATGGGTGAAAATATGCACCCAGTTTTTTTGGGCTCAGAGTCCCTTAACGCATGTTTTAACCTGCTGACGCAGGAACTGAAAGGGAAAAAAAGCAAAAAAAAAATAACCCCCAAAAAACTAAGTGACCAGTGGATGCATTGATATGGAGCCCTAAGCCCCGTATCAATACATCCAAAGTATGAACAAAAATGTGTCAAATGTTAGTAGAATTAACCATATGAGTGCCAGTGGGGTATGTACCACATTACATAGCATTACATACCCTACTGGCACTTACTGGGTTAATCTGATTAAGTCACCTGAAAATCAACACCTACTTGTAATACTGATGTCCAGTAGGGTCTTCAGCACCCTGGTCCACTACTGTCAGTCTTCTTCCATCATCTTATTTTTCTTCATCTTCTTATCTTCTGTCTTTTTATCTTCTGTCTTCTCATCTTCTACTGTTTTCCAAAAGATTTCCCTGTAAAGAAGATATAAAGTCAAAATTAAATTTTGCTATTAAAAAGTTTGATTCCAAAATGTGCAGTATTTAACCATTTGAGTGCTGGAGGGGTACGCAAAGCATTGCAGAGCAATGTGTTGCTTACCTGTCTGGCAATCATAGGGTTAAATCTGTGCAGACAGTACAACATGAACATTTTTTTCCCGGGACCAGAGCTGTCCATAGGATGGTGTAGCAACAGCTCCACTGTACAATTTCAGGCCACTGTGATATTGCGCCTAAAAAATTCAAATTTGAGCTATAATAACTTCTGAATAAAACACTTTTCAGCAGTGGGAGTACCCTTGTTTTACTCAGGGGGATAAACCCTACAACATATTTTTTTTTTACATATTAAGTATTACTATCCCTTTAAAGGCCAACTATCTAATAGATAGTGCCCCATCACCAGATCTGCTGATGAGACTGCATTTTGAGCCCCCATGCAGTAGTACAGAGGGGGTCTGAGAAGAGACCCCCAGTGCATCTAACTAGGCCCCTCTGGAAGAAGCTGAACAGAAAAACTGTTGTGCAGTTCAGTCTCTTGTCCTGCTCTATGATGTCCCTGTATAGCTTCTCTATCAGGCTTGCAAACGTGACACAGTGGGTATATGGGTACTTTGTACGCAACCCACAATGTTTCTGGCCGAGAGTCACTTCCGGGTTGAATTCCAGCTGAAAATGCCAGTTTTCTACTCCCCCAAACAGATGATCATAACTATAATGGAGCTGTACAATGCAGCTCTAGGCCTTTTAATAAGTCTGCTCCCACTGGATCAGACGTAGAAATTTTTTATAACTGACTTTAAATCTGAAAAAAATAAGAGTGGGGGATTATGTTCATAAACTTAAACATTCATTTTCCAGTCAAAGAATCTTTGTCATTTTGGAGACTGGTAGAGTCATTTTGCACACTGCTCTGAATGAAATTTAAAGCTATAGCAGTATTAATAAATCTGTCTGAGGCCCCTCCTACAGGAGGCCCACTATCTGAACTCACAGTTTTAAAACTAAACCTCCATTACATATGGAAAAAAGCAATTCATCATGTACTTAAAGGTAAATATCTCTAACAAATACAAACCTTATCTGATGGTAATTATCCTCAGTAATCTAAACAAATCCTTTCAGACCTAAAGTAATGGAACATGTGCAGGAATTCCAGCTTCAGGTGAACAGTGTATGTAAAAAAGTGAACTTTACCAGGGCTTGTACTATTGTGTCATTTTAGCGCTTTTCATTATATGGGTTCCTTCACTAGGACAAACCCAGGGAATCCAGACATGGGCTTCCAAAAATAAAATAATCATTAAATAGCAATACCTAGAACAAGATTTGTGTAATTCTGCTTGAATAAGCCTTTGTACAGTCTTGCGCATAAACCAATGCTATGAGACCTTTATCTATTCACATTTTGTTGGACTACAGTTCAGCAGTATGTTGGCCAGCTGAGGTTGATGGAAGTTATTTCCAACAACAGCTGGAGGTTGGCTGAGGATGTTGGGAGCTATCATCCATTAACAGCAAGCTGAAGGGCATAGGTTGCTGAATCCTACCACAACAGCTAGGGTTGCCACCCAGCCAGTATTTTACCGGCAGGCCGGTAAAAAATTGGCTTCTGTCCAATGTTAAGTCTATGGAGGGAATGCCATGGCCGGTATTTTTTTTTAAAAAAAGGTGGCAACCCTAACAACAGCATCAAGCTTTTCTCACTAATGGGGTTCTAAGCTTTTATCAGATAGAAGACAACAGAGTGCAGGGGTGGGGCTTCTGAGCAGCTGGGAGCCACTATTATTTTGCCCTTGTATGATTGACCAAACAGCTTCCACAATGTAATATTCAAATTGATTTGGCCCAATAAACATACACCTAGATTAGTCTAATATATTCAGGCAGAAATATAGAGCCACAGACACAAAGTAAGAGGGGCAAATCAACTGCATAACAGGAGACATTAAAATCCCCCAAATTATCATTGCTTTAAATTGGACTTTTAACCCATTGAATGCTGAAGAGCTCTGTAATGCAATACAATATAATGCATCACAGATGTCACTAGCATTAAATGGGTTAAAAGCCATATTTAAAAAAAATGGGAATATTAATTTGTTATCTGTGGTGAAAAATGTATCCACTATTGTTTTTATACATATGTCCCAATGCCTCCTGTATATAAATCTGCAAAGGGATATTTTCCTGTAATTTTTAACATGTTTTGCTTTTTGATTATCCTTTAGGAGAGTTGTGAAAGCTACAGTGTTGGAGCATCCATTTTGCCCATGCAAATACTTCATCTGAAACAACTGTGAGAATGCCAAACAATCAAAGCTTTATTTAAATGTTGCAAACCTGGACTATGGACAATGATGACATTTTCAGCCTCTGTGGACAAAACACATATGTTGGGCATAACAAGCCATAAGCGCAGTTACCTGCATTGACAAAATGGATTATACCATACCTCAACATTTCAAATGTCCATAGAGGGACACTATTGCTTTAAGTGGTGTTTCCGATAGTGTGGCTGGTGGGCGGGGCATTGCCGTGAATTTTTTGGTTGTTTCATAACCTATTGACACATCTGTGTGCAACTGAATAAATGATTTAGATCAAGACCAGTGTATTTTATTTACACATACTAATTTATAAACACATATACTGAAGTTTAAACAAACATTAATATGAGTTTTATTGCAATGAAGCAATGTAATACACACCACACAGTCTGATCTCCTAAAACAAGGACACCAGGCTTTGAAAGAGGGACAGAGGGATTTGGATCACAAAGAGGTACTGTCCATCCATAAGTTAAATCATATTTCAGGGAGAATAATCCTTTTATGATCAGAGGTTATATTTCACTTTAAACAGGTACAACCCCTAATAAAGCTTAGTTAATAATGGGTGGAGAAAGGATAGCATGGTCTGGTATATTTCCATATTCAGGATATATATAGTTTGTTGCAAAGTGTATTCAAACAACATGGTTTTCCTCTCTACACAGTAGAAGTTTTGATTGAAATGTCTGAGTTAGCAGAAAGGAGACATCTCTTTAACATGTGAAAGGCTGTATTTTATCTCTGTCACCTTCTTCACACTTGAGTTTAGAGATCTATTGTTTTAAAAATCTGAAGAAACTGGGGTGTAAAATCAGTTGGTTAAATATTAATTAACAACACTGTACAACCATTTACATGTTTCACACTTTTATTTGTATTCCTATAGTATCAAAGCTTCACTTCTGAAATATCTGAAACCTGCTAAAAACCAGGCTGTTCTTACCCCACCCCACTGACTGCATCTAATATGGTGCATGATCAATGAGATTTGCAGAGGGCTAACCGCCCCAAATGTACTATAAGAGACATATGTATCAATAATAGGCTTATGTAAAAATGGGTCATATTCATCATTGAATGAAAACATCAATTAATTGGAGCAATTCTGAGATAATACAATTGCACCTTGGAGAAGATGTGCAAATCAGGGAGCAGAGAATGTTAAAGGTGATGTACTAAAAAGTGATTCTATTGCACACCAACTTCCCAGTAGGGTACGATTAAAGTTCCCTTTTATTTAAATGGGACTTTTAACGCCTTGAATCCTATACATCTATAGTGGTGCAGTTGGTTTCCTCTAGAATGGATCCAGCTCCCTTGAGCACCTCCCTTACTGCATATAATACATGTATCTGAGCCAATGCATATGATTAAATAAAACTGGATACACACATACACATACATGCACAATGCCGCCAGTGCACATACATACAACGCCACTGCTCCTGGAGCAAGTGTAAAGGAATTCAGTTTTTGGGACTTTATGTATAAAAGCAAAATGTTGCTATTATGAAGCAAACCAACTGTACCACAGGGGACAAATATAACATCACACTGGGCAAAATGGGGATTTTAACCCCTTAAATGCTACAGAGGTTTCCAACACATTGTTGTGCAATGCATTGGATGCCCCTCCTGCATTCAAGATGTGTAAAGACTATTTTAGTTAATGGGAATGTTGTAATTTTTTTAAGTGCAGCTGGTCTGCCCCAGAATTTTTCCTCTATGCCTTTGTGCATAAGGTCCCAGGAGGCTCTATCTGCATCCCTATTGGCCAAATGCAGTACAGGCTTTGGGGATACCAGTGGTTTAGCTCATATAGCTCAATCAAAGTGACTGAGCCAATGACTGCTACCTATGTTTCGGCCCTTTAGTAATACAGTTTGAGAATTTTTCAAAAAGTACTCATTTGTAGAGCTGGGGTAGTCAATTGTTTGACGTTTAGCTGTCGGGGTCTAAAACACCCATCATCCCCATCACCACCGGGAACACAACAGTTGTGTGATTAAAACTGTGAGTCCAAAACCGTGGAGCATTATAGAGACCGCCAATGAGTTGCAAAACAATGTGTTTGAGACCTCTAGCATTCAATGGGATAAAATCTATGCAAATTTGGGGAAACTGCATGTTCCACTATGGTCCAGTTGGTTTGCTACTGCATAGCGCTGCTTTGCCTTTATACAGGAGACTTATGCAGGGAACAAAAAAGGTACAATTCTGGAACAAACCAACTGCACCATAGGGGGAGACTACTTTTCTACATTGATTTAAATGGTGCTTTAAACCCTTTGAATGCTAGAGAGGTCTTCATCACTTTTCAAAGAAAAGCATTGGGGATTTCTCTAGCATACAATGTGTTAAAAGCCCCATTTACCTCAAAAAGAATTTTAATTTGTCCCATATGGTGCAGGTAGTTTGCTCCAGAATTGGTTTACTTGTGCATATAACCCAGAGAGATCACTACACACCATAATTTGTAGATATAAATTAATTGAATTTATTATCAACATTTCTACATGTAATACACTTTCATCAGGATGACATCAATCCCACTTTTGCCATTCAGGTTCAGGAAATGAATCCAGAACTAGACTGAGTTTGTTGTGTGTTAAAGTCAATTATTATTCTTGTGTTGCATTTAGTCTGACACTATGAAATTCATTCTGACTGATCCATATAACAAACCTGAGCTTCATGGTACAATAGACCAAATGTTAACCTTTTGAGTACCATAGAAATATCCAACAGATATTGTGCAGTTATTGTGCCCTATAATTGCTCCACTTTCCCCTATATGTGTGCACAATTGAACCACAGCCATGTGTACAGGTTGGTTACAGTGTTAGTCATATAAAGGTGAGAGTAAAATTGTCTTATAATTAAAAAATAATAGCAAAAGTAATTTGAATATGAAAACTGTAAAGGGTTAGTAATGTCGATTTAAAAGTTGCTCGCCAAGTCTTCTGTATGTTAAAGGGACAGTAATGTCCCAGAAAAAATACTTTGCATTTTGTAGTGCTTAAAAAGTTGTATTGAATGCAAAAAAACGTATCTTTCAAACCGCTTCAGCAGAGCCGCAATTGCGTTATTTAAAATGAATGATTTTAGTAGAATGGTGTACAAAGTGTGCTTGCAAACCATTCCAATGAATTCATTCATTTTAAATAACACAATTGCTGCTCTGCTGCAGAGCCTCTGTGTCGGCCGACACGGATCTCCTGGCGTCAGCTTTACAGCTGAGAGCAGGAAACATCAAACATGCAGATATCTCTCAAACTATAGTGGTTTGAGAAATACGTTTTTTTGCATTCATTACAACTTTTTAAGCACTACAAAATGCAAAATATTTTTTCCGGGACATTACTGTCCTTTTAAAGTAACCAATCGCGCTATGTCTAACACCTTACTTCTTTGTAGTTCAAAAGTTATTCAGTGCTAAAGATCCCTCACCTGCCCCTTTCTGGCCACCTCCCTCTGAATCTCATATCTGGTCAAGTGACTCAACGGCTTCAGCAAGGGACAAATTTCAGTAAGTATAAGAGAAATCCTGTCCCCCTTGACGAAGGGTAGGATTTCCCTTTGCTTACTGAAGTTTGTCCTTGCTTCAGCTGTCCTCTCCAGCCTGCATCTGTAGCATGCCTTGCCAGAAATGGGTGTGTGGGGGATCTTTATTGCCTCACAACTTCTGAACTACAAACAAGTAAGGGATTAGACATAGAGCAATTGGTTACTTTTAACATACAGAAGACTCGCAAGCAACTTTTAAAGCCACATTACTATCCCTTTAATGGCTATCTGAGAGAAAGGATACGGCAGACATTCACGACACTGTGGTCTGTGCCTGGAGAAGGGATCATGGTATTCTGAAAAGCTGGTCATATCCTTTCTCGCAGTTAGCCATTAATGGTAAAACCTTTAAATCACTTTTGTTATTACATATTAATAGTGTCACAAATGTGAGAAAGGTATGAACCCACTGGATGCTAAAGACATTTAAGAGATGAGATGAAGATGTCTGTAGCATCCAAGGAGTTGAAAGAAGACTATGGCTAACCTATAGCTTGCAGTCTTGTTAAAGTGTCTATAGCTTAAACTTATGATGCAACACTGAGGCTGATGTACTAAAGAAAACTGGAGAAATTATGGGGCTAACCAACTGCATCATAGGAGGCAAATACATGTCCAGGGCATGTGGTATAGATCAAATAAAGACACATGACACTTACTTGGGTAAAAACCAGGCCACAGCTTTATTTACTTTCCAAATACAAGCAAACAGAAACACGCAACTTTTTAGCCCTTGCCAATAGCTAAGCATAAACCTTATGCTCATCCTACTGAGCGTCAAAAATGCTCATACCCATCATTTCCTCCATTACACCACACCCCATTAGCGGATTGTTGCAGCTCAATGAGGTGCGGTGACTCCAACCCGCGACCATGGTCCGGGTGCTTAATGCCCGAGGCAGCTGGCCTGCATCCACCTGTTAACCATGCTTTTCAAACAATGTACCATTTTTCCCAATTGGCAAGGGCCAAAAGCGCCAAAGCTGTGACAAAGAAGAAACTCCCAACAGGTGCTTTTACGACCTGAAAACAAGAACCAGATAAATTCCAACCCACCAAGACCCAACCAAACAATAGGGAGGGACGGAGGGCAATTCTTCTTCACAAAACAACTGGAAGTGCCTCCCTTATCCCCCAACCTAATATAACCTCCCATTCCCCTCCCCTCTATACTCCTAAAAGGCCCACCCACAAACTTTCCTCATTTGACCCACCCACAGCCCTGACATGATTCCCCTTCTTAGGGGCTTGTGGGGAATTCTAATTCATGACATTCCCTTTGATTGTAATGGGTTTTTTTTTAACCCTTTCAAAAAGGTATGTAATGCATTGTGAATCCCCATTGAATTAATGGGACTTTTTATTTGTCCCCTATGGTGTAGTTGGTTTTCCCTTGAATTGCTCCTGTTCGCATTAGAATATCAACCACAATCTGAGCATGCTAATTTTCAGCTGGACTGGGTATGAAATGTTCTTAGAACTTCTTGATTCCTGCTGTGTATGAGTAGAGGAGATTGATTGAATGAATGAATGATTGCTCTGCACATGACTGCACTTATATGCATTTGTGCTAAATGAGCACCTGTGTCTGTGCTTATGTACAGGCATAATAGAAAGCTCTGTTGTATAATTCCGCCAATGCACAGAATCTATGCACATAACACCTTAATGCAACTCTCACCGCTGGTGTAAGGAAAAGGAAGAATTTTGTGCTGATTTCCTCTGTGCCCAGATTGTACATAGAATGTACCATGGCAAAAAAGGAATGTTATGCCCAAAACTCACACTCATTTGCACACTACCTGACCCTTAGTACATGTGGCAACCATTTTGTCATGCACAATAAATAGGCATTAGGTAGGAGCAGCACACAAAAACAGTTGTTTGCACATTTTTTGGAATATCTTTATCACACACACACACACACACACACACTACACTATGCAGCATGTTATTTCACATTAAAACAATTTGCATCAGCACTTGAGTTCCTTTACATTGAACAGTTCAACATAAACCACTGCAATAAAAGGGCAACATCAATCACAGATAAAACCAAAAAGGTTATTTCAAGCTTATACTTACATTTCCTCCAGAAAGTGGATGATCATCCAGGGGGCCATATCAGGGGTATTGTGGTTGGGGGATTAATCAGGTTGAGCCAATGAGGCTTGCACTCAAGCTTGTAAACACCATTGTACTCTCAGTAATTCTCACTCAGTTATGTGTATCAGAGTTCTGTAAACTCTGAGGATCCTCCCAGACTATCAGTGGACATTATGCTTTTAGGGAAAATTTGGGGGGAGATCATTTTGAAGCGCTTCATGCTCCCATGATGAACGGAAGCCTAGGCAGAAGTCTGTGAGTTGGTTGTTGCCCCCCTACAGCAGAGCTCTTTTCTGAGCTTAAAAGAATTGGACACCAGGGTTTTGCCCTACCAGATCCAATGTTTGATCTAGGCGGTTGTTCTGTTTTTAAAGGGATAGTAACTCTTTATATTGACAAACATATATACAGTATATTACAGAGTTTATCCTGTCGAGTAGAACAAATGTACTTCCGCTACTGACAGCTCTGGTTAGTTGATTATAAATCTCAATAAGATGCTGTGACAACAGCGCCACTATTACATTTTAGGCCATGGAGGTACTGCACCCCAAAAAATGCAAGTCTGATGTGTAATAACATTTTAGTAAAACATCTCTTAGCAGTGAGAGAACCCTTGTTTTACTTAACAAGATAAATCATACAGGATATATATGTGTGTATATATATATATATATATATATATATATATATATATATATATATATATATATATATATATATATATGTTAGTATCCCTTTATTATGACCCTAGAATTAAGATGTATAACAAATCTCTTTAGTAAATACAGTGGAGTAGGAAATGTGTGGATCTAGTAGATATTGCTCATCTTTAGAAAATATCCCCCACTGGCTAGCACAGGGGTGGGCAACTTGAAGCCCTCCACTTATTGTGCACTACAACTCACACCATCACCTTCCAGCCTTTGGCTGGCTAGGGATGATGGGAGTTGTAGTCCATAATAGCTTGAGGACTTCAGGTTGCCCACCCTTGCTCTACCACCTCATCCCCATTGAAGCTCTAGTGCTAAATTCAATTATCTCTCTGTGTCATTTACCTGAGGTGCCTAATGTTTGTCCTGATTTACAACAGTATCCATGTTTCAGAATTACAAGAGATCAGCAATCTGTGACCTTCCAGTTGTGGAGAACTACAAATTCCATTGAGAACTACAATTCCCAGGGCTGAATGATGGTGGGAATTATAGTCCACAACAGATAAAGAAAATCAGGATGCCCCTCGCACACTGTGGCTGAGAGTAAACTGAGTTGTAGTCCAACAACAGCTGGAGATTCACATGTTGCCCACCCATATTCTCTAGACTTATGTTAAAATCTGTTCCTTTTCACACGCTCTGACCATTAATTCATCTCTTTTATCAGTGCCCTCTCTCCTCCCCCCTTGGTACGACTGATATTTGCCTTTCATTAATCTTCTTGCTCTGCAAGCTGTGAATTCTAACTATTTTTTTTCCCTCTACTCTTCCCGTCCTCCTGAACTTTTTCCTCTCAGAGCTTCTCCAGAGACCCTCAAATTGCCTGATCCATTACACAGAGTCTGTGTAGATTGCCTGGAAGGAATGTGTGCAATGTAGAATTATTCATAAAACACATAAATGAGAGCTTCATAACTGCTGAAACCACCCCAAACCAACCATGAAGGGGATAGGGCAGAATGTCAGCCTTGGGAAAAGACCCCTTGCCCCAACAGAGCTAACATTCTAAATTAAACCTGGCCCCTTATGGGATTTATCTCGGCTCAGTGAGCGTTCCTGCTTCAGGGGTGGACTGCAGAATGGTTTTCAATTATCTGGCTCTATCTTAAGTCTCAAAAAATGTTAAACACATGTGGAATACATGCACTGGGCAAACAGGAATAGCCAAAAGTCCTTTTTTCCACCTCTTTTCTTCTGATCAGCTGTATTAACTGTTTGTGTGTTGGGGAGAGAGCAAGAGAGTGTACTAACTCTTTGAGTGCCAGAATGGGTTGGACATGGCTGTATTAACAGTGAAAGTGTTTGAACATTCCTCTGGCACTTAGAGTGTTAACACCTTTTTTATTTCCCTTCCCCCATTCTCTGGGACCTTCTTTTATGAAACAGGGATGATCCAAAAAGTGTTCTGTTCACAAAACCTCGGTTTGAAGTCTCAAAAATGTTAAACACATGTGAAATACGTGTACTGGGCAAACAGGAAGAGCCAAAGTCTTTTTCTCTTCATTTCTTAAGAGCTGCATTAACCCTGTAAGCGTGTGTGCGTCCAACTCTGTATTAACCCTTTGAGTGCTGGGATGAAAAAAAAACATTAAATTATCTGGCTCTATCTAAAGTCTCAAAAAATGTTAAACACGTGGAATACATACATGCACAGTGCAAAAACAAAGAGCTCAAAGTATTTTTTTTCCTTTCTGTATTAACTCTTTGAGTGCTGGGATGAGGATTAACCTTTTTTTTTTGATGGTCCATATGTAAAACAATAAAATGTTTTTGGAGATCCCCATTTTTGAGGACCTTCATTCAGGTAACAAAGTTGATAAAGAAAGATTCTGTTAAAAAAAATCCTAGTCAACACATTCAATTATCTGGCTCTATCTAAAGTCTCAAAAATGTTAAACACATGTGGAATACATACATGCACAGTGCAAAAACAAAAAGCCCAAAGTTTTTTTTCTTTCTGTATTAACCCTTTATGTACCAGTGAAGGTGTTTAATGCTGTATTAACCATTTAAGTGCCATGAGGCTGTGAAATGCATTGTGTTATCTTATGGAATTCAAAGGTTCACCTTTTTTTTTTTTTTTTTTTTTTTTTTTTTTTTTTTTTTTTTAAATCATTTTGACCTACCAAGCCATGGAAGGTTCTGGAAGATCACAGATTTCTGGTACCTTCCATTCTGAATCAAGGATGATCCTGCTCAAAAATTCCCAGTCAGTTTACTTAAACGGATAGTAATACTTAAAATGTAAAAAAATATATGTTGTAGGGTTTATCCCCCTGAGTAAAACAAAAGTATTCCCACTGCTGAAAGGTGTTTCATTCAAAAGTTATTAATTTTCAAAGCTGAATTTTTTAGGTGCAATATCACAGTGGCCTGAAATTGTACAGTGGCGGTGTTGCTACACCATCTTATGGAGATTTATGGTCCCGGGACCAGAGCTGTCCATAGGATGGTGTAGCAACAGCGCCACTATACAATTTCAGGCCACTGTGATTTTGCACCTAAAAAATTCAACTTTGAAAATTAATAACTTTTGAATGAAACACCTTTCAGCAGTGGGAGTACTCTTGCTTTACTCAGTGGGTAAAACCCTACAACATATATTTTTTACATTTTAAGTATTACTATCCCTTTAATTATCTGTCTCTATATAAAGTATCAGATATGTTAAAGCAAAAGTAAGTTTCAGTCTCAACTTCTCTGATCATCTTGTCTAACCCTGTGAGTGCCAGAAGGGGTGTCTAACACATCAGTCTTTTTTTAAGGACCTTTCATTATGAAAGAGGGTGGCCCAAAAGTATTTTGATCACAAAATCCCAGTAAACATGTGGACTTTGAGGTCTATGATGTATATTTTTTATTTATGGAGATAAAAAGAAACCAGAAACTTATTTCACTCTTAACCCCTTAAGGACCGGACATTATGGGACATTTCCGTCCCATAACGTCCGCATAGGGGCACGTTGACGGGCCGGTACACGTGACCTGTCACGTGTATCGGCGTGTCATTATGGGGCTTGAAATAGATCGCTCCGATCTTGGAGCGGTCTATTTCATGCCCCATTTTTACTTACAGCGCTCCCGGAAGAGCGCTGTAAGTAAAATGTACGTGACGTACCAGGACCGTCAAGGGTCTTTCAAGAAAGTTTACCCTTGACGGTCCTGGTACGTCAAGGGTCCCTAAGGGGTTAAACACAGTCCTGCCACTCCCCAGACCACAGCACCCTTCTGTTATCACTCATTGCAACAAAGCATGCCATGAATGCAGGCACAACTGAGGAAAAAGAGACACCAAATAGCAGGGAAAGAGCCATAATAAAGGCCTCACACACACTCTACAGAAGTGCCCTGAGGGCAGGCTTTGCAAGGTCCTTCCGCCCCAGAGCAGACATACACAAACATATACACATACACTCAGACTGACAGAAAAACAGGCACAGGCCTCTCACATGCACTCACACCCAGGGCCATGTACACAAAGTAAGTGAAGCAAACCAACCGTGCCATAGAGGACACATACAAACGAATACAAAAAACAAAAGAAAAAGACAAAAACACATTTATTGTAATTTAGATGGAACGTTAAAGGGGAACTTTCACCCCTTAATAACTAAAGCTCCCTTTACTGCTGACCTGGCGACTAGCTGCTTAGTAGCGCTAGTCGCCAGAAAACTTACCCCGTTCTCAAGATTTCGCCGTTTGAAAGGATCAGGAAGCACGGACGTCTCTTCACAGTGACGTCCGTGCGCCTGCACTGTCAGTCCCTTGTCAGTCCCTTGTGCACCGTATGGTGCATACGGTGCACAAGGGACTGACAAGGGACTGACAGCGCAGGTGCACGGACGTCACTGTGAAGAGACGTCCGTGCTTCCTGATCCTTTCAAACGGCGAAATCTTGAGAACGGGGTAAGTTTTCTGGCGACTAGCGCTACTAAGCAGCTAGTCGCCAGGTCAGCAGTAAGGGGAGCTTTAGTTATTAAGGGGTGAAAGTTCCCCTTTAAAGGAAATGTATAATATGAAAAAATATATATTTCAGGGTTTATCCTTCTGAGTAAAACAAGGATACTACCTCTGCAGATATTTTTTTTTAGTTATTAAGTTACAGTGCATTATTAGTGTGCTGTACTTCCATGTCCTGAAATGTTATGGTGGCGCTGTTGCAGTAGCAGTTTCTGGGAAGCTATTGCCAGTGACAAAATCATTTCATAGACTGTTGTAGTAACAGCCCCACTGTGACATTTCATTCTGTGTTGGTATTGTACCGACAAAATGCAAATTTACAGTTTAATAACTTTTGAAGAAAACATATCTTAGCAGAAGTACTCTTGTTTCATTCAGGACAATAAACCCTGCAATAATAATGATTTCCATATTACACACTATGTATCATTTAAACAATTCTAGGGCAAACCAACATCACAGATGAGGACAAATAAAAAAGAAAACTGATGGGGCTTTTAACCATTTAAATGCTAGAGAGGGCACCAACACATTGCAAAGCCCTATTTAAACTGATGGGTTTTAGAGGAGCTGATTTACCTCACAAATCTTCCACTTTTATTGTTGTGCATATGATGCATAGTGGGAGATTCACTATGCTGTGATAAAGTAGTGATAAAGTGGAAATCACTTCTCCAGTTAATCACTTCTCCGGTTCCTATATTATTCTATAGATCCTATTAACGAATATCTCCAAAGCTGGAGAAATCTTAGTGCATAGGCTCCATAGAATAACATAGCAACTGGAGAAGTGATAAACTGGAGAAGTCATCTCCACTTTATCACCTCTTTATCACCGCTTAGTGAATCTCCACCATAATGAAGTGCTACAGCATAACCGTGCTGGCATATTCCACAGTTTATGGAAATTGTTGAGCCTGATAATGCTTTCCATCTGAACCAGAGACATAATATGAATGTGATCCCAGCAGAACAGAGAGAGCTATGCTAAAGCCTTGCCCACACCAGAGAGAGATACAGCCTCTCTGTAACTTTAAATCTGCACATTCCATCCACCTAATACCAGAGGAATGTGGAAGTCCCTATGTTAAAATCTGCCTTAAATCAGTAACTCCTCTCTTGTTAAAGGGCAACTAGCAGGATAAAAAATGGTGTTTATTTTTGTGTGCGTGCATATAAATTGTGTGCAGCATGCAGTAAAATAACGTAGAGTGGAGAAAAAAAAAAGTATTGTGGGATTTTTTTCTCTTTTCATTTCTTATCTAAACTATACTCCTTTTTTATTTTCTATTTCCTTGCATGATGTTATTTTAAACCTCTGAATGCCAGAATTGCCTAATGCATTGCAAAGCAATGTGCTGGACGTAGCTCTGGCGTTAAGAGTTAAATAATCACTCGACTTGTATTTGCTTTTTTCTAAATATAAATATTTAAATAAATGAAAACGTTTGGTGATAATTTATGACAGTTTTCCTCCTTAGGGCCTTATGTTCCAAAGAAAAGTGGAAGCGATTTGGAACAAACCATTTGCACTATAGGGGAGAACTAAAAACTCCAAAAAAAGCCCACTGATTAAAATGGGGGGTTTAACCCCTTGAACACATTGTGAAGGAGACCTCTCTAGCATTCAAGGGGTTAAAATCCCCATTTAAATCAATGGGAATTGTTAGTTTTCTCCTATATTGCAAATGGTTTGCCCCAGAACTCCTCCAGTTTTCATTTGAAAATATGGCTCTAAGGAATCTAATTTTCCTTTCAATATTATAGGGAGCTATGCCTTTATTTGTTAGAAGGTCTTACCTAGGTAGGACACTAGTAGAGTAAAAGAGATGCCGTTATTGCCTAACTCAGTTATCAGTCTCCTGAATGTTTTCCAGCTAACAAAGTACCACTTTTTCCTATATTACTTAGGTGTGTATCCTTTATACAATACTCAGTTATATCCAATTAAATATTCTTGCTTTGTATCAGCAGTTTTATTTTCTTTTGTTTTATACACCGCCCCCCTCATATTGCCCAGCATCTACGTTCTGGGAAACTTTAAGGGTCAATATTTCAAAGCTCTCCGGGTCAGTCCATTTTGAAAGTTCCCATAAACATAGACTAATTAACTAAGAATACTATACTTTATGTAAACTGTCACATGTTTGAAACAAAGCAGGGGGGTGGGCAATCTGTGCTAGTCCAGTTGCTATTGTACTGCAATTTCTATCATCCTCAGAGAACCACAGGCTATCTGAGAATGATGGAAGTTGTAACGCAACAATTGGACGGTTACAGGTTGCTCAGCCCAATTATAAAGATAATTTAAAAAATAAAGGATAGTTTCCCTTTAATAGCATCCATTACTATTTCTCTAAAGAGGATTCCAACTCTTTAGAATCCAAAGGGTTAAAAGTCTGAATTCAAAGACTGAACATTTATATTTGTTCCCCATAAGGGCAGTTGGTTTGCCTCAGGATTACATCAGTTATCTTAGTACATCAGCCTCACAATCTTAACCCTTTGAGTGCCAATGCATTTGCACAACAGATGTGGACACACACACACACACAAGCACACTTAACCTACATACACACACCCCACACTAACACAGCACACATACAGACTCACACAGAGAGACACTGGCAGAATTCAGTATGCAGGAGAGATGCTCATGGAATGAAATGCGTGTTGTTTGCCTAGCTATATCTGCTTCCAGCTGCATCCAGATATTTCAGATGGAAAATATGAGACATCAGGAACTCTCCTAATCATAAAGACCATCTCAGACTGTATTCCTTCACGGAAAACAACAAGGCACTTAGCACTCTAGTACTTTCAGTTTGCTTTGCATGTATGAAAATGGCGAAACATTTGTTAAATGTACCTCCATTAATGCTCATATGTTTTGTTTCATGTCTCGCTTTATATTAATCATGTCTGACTTGTAGTTCTAAAGTAATAACGTTTTAAAGTATCCCCCTCCCTCCCCTTTTACCTCTTATATGCGCCTCCATGTAGATGTGGAATCCGGTCACTTGACCGGACAGCTCACAGAGAGGGACAATCTTCTCACTGTGAGCATAATGAAAACCTGCCCCCCTTGATGGAGGAGGGCAGGATTTTCATTACACTCAGTGAAGATTGTCCCTCGCTGCGAGCTGTCTGGACCGACTGAGGAAGCGCATTGCTCTGGTAAAAGGGGCAGGAGGGGATACTTTAAAATGGAATTACTTTTGAACTACAAGTCAGGCATGGTTAATATACAGCGCAAGAGGAAACAAAACATGAGCAGTAACTGGACGTACACTGACTTTACTGTTAAAAGCCCCCGGTGTTCTCTGTTGATGCATTAGCTTTATGTATAAAGGCAAGGTGGGACATTTCTAGGACAAGCAAACTGCTATATAAAATACAAAAAGTCATAACATTCAAGGGGTTACAATCACCATTTAAAATGTTGAAAAGAATTTAGGAAAATGTTATTCCCCCCTATGTTGTATTTGGTTTGGCCCAGAATTGCTCATAACACCTTACGTATAAAGGCAGAGTGTAGAAATGGTGGGAAGAATCAACTGAACTGTAGGGGGCAAATATAAATTCCCCAGAGCCACATTCATTTAAATTGGTCTTATAGCTCTTCGAGTGCCAGAGAGGTATCCAAAGCATTGCAATACGATGCATTGGTTACTTCTCTGGCACTCAAGGGGTTAACTCCTTGAATGCTACAAAGATCTAAAATGCACTGGGAACTGGCTAAAAGTCCCATTTAAATCAATGAGATTTTTTAATAGGTTCCCTACAGTCCAGTTAACAACTGGCCCCAGAACGTATCCACTGTAATTTTATACATAAGGCAATATGTGTGCAAACATGCACTAGTGTGTGTTAGCTAGTATTTCGCTATTGAGCGCCAGTATGTACTAGTGTTTGTGTCTCAGTGAGGCTAGTGTACTAAGGGAAACATGATGCAATTCTTTGGCAAACCAGCTGCATCATAGAGAACAAATACAAAATTCCCATTGATCTAAATGGAGCTTTTAACCCACTACTGCTATGGAGACCTCTCTGGTATTTAAGGGGTTAAATAATGTATGCACGTGTGTGTCAAAGGCAGATGGTAAATTTAACATTGTGGACAGTCACTTTGAACAGGATACAAATGACTTTAACACCATGGATAATGAGAGTTCTCCAGCACATCACACAGCAATATGGTGGAGGCCTCACTAGTACCCAAGGATGTTAACTCTCCCAAAAAATGTGCACTTTTGCTTTGCATTTATGGGCATGAAAATGTCACAAAACCTTATGGTACACAGAGGTTGCGATAATAAATAAAATCAGTGTCAATGAGAAATAATTAAGTGTAACAAATGCCAGCAATAAATTATTTCATAGGGTTTAGGACACATCTACAAAGCTCAGCAGAAAGGAACTCAAACTAACAAAGGGCAAATGAACAATAAACAACTCAGAACATGTATCTGACCAGGAATGGAACAACTGTGACCTACTGGGAGCAACAAAGGCACTTGAAAATGCGTGAAATTACAGATATTAGTATGTGAACACTATTCAGTTAATGGCAGGCTATAGTAACAGAAAACCTTTTCTAAATCTGTAAACAGTTACAGAATTCTGCTACTGATAAATACTGGCCCAGGGAGAATAGGGGAGAGGTCAGCATGACTGATTGCGTAGAGGTAAAGTAGGTCATTAGGTGGGATTACTGGTGGTACAGGATAGGATTGGTTGCCTGAGGTGGAGTAGGTTGGGTATGTCAGGGGTATTTATGGTTGGTTGCCACCATTTGCCCAAAATAGCAGCCTGGTGCAGCATCACCTTTCAGTCCTACCTTCACTGTAGATCCCACCATTTCCCCTTTACAGTGACTTACCTGGACAATAATGCCCTACTAGAGATGATTTGGGAGATCTTTCTAGCCCACAGAATTATATGTGTAAAGCCAGGTAAATTATGGAGAACTTGACGTTGTGGCAGTAATTCTTGATCGGGCACAATGGTCAGTCTTGTTGGCAGGAGGAGACAGTATCCTCCTTGTTTACTGATGTTGCTGGTGGAATCAGCTTTTAGCATTCTTTTTTTGAAAACGGTGTGCTGCAAAGTTGCCTGATGATTGTAAAGACTCTGAAATGATCAGGAATTTGATGTTCCTGGAGCTTTTCCATATTCTGGTAGCATTTTAGTTAGTGGGAAGGTTGTTTACTAAAAGGAGGTTGTGTTTTTGTCAAATAATCTTGGAGTGGTCTTTGTATTGAATCACATAATATTGTCAGTCCCAGTATTAACCTTGATGAGGCACCTTGCTTGGAGGGGAATATTAGCATTTAGGATTAAACATGTTCTGGGTGTATAGAACAGGATTGCTAATGCATTTATCTTGGTTCTGGTGGGAGGAGTAGTAGAAGTTGGTGCTGCAGGTAGAGGTAGTGGGATTTACTTGTCCAGAGTTCCTATGGAACTTAAATTACAGAAAGTGAGATTGTTAAGAGATTCTGTGGCTGATTCTACACATATTCTGTGGCTGACTCTACATACGTAGAGAGAGGTGTTTTGTAGAGCTATGTGTAGGCTAAACTGACAAGTGTGCTTATTGATGCTTTTGAATTTAAAGTGTTCAGGAAGAAGGATGTAGATGTTGGCAAAATGAGGGTACAACTTGGGATAGCTAGGTCAAATATTGTCAGTATTAATGTAGCAGAAAATAATTCAGGCTTAGTTATGACTATAGATTTGATAAATACTATATGACTTTAATGTTCCATAAGGCTATTGTAGTATGATCTGAGGTAATTCCTAGGAGAGTTGGGAAGGAAACTAGAGAACAAAATGCTACTGAGAAGTGTTACAAACATCTCGGTATAATGGGATCTAGATCTTTTATGCAATCAAGTGTTGATTCTTCACAGGCAATTGGAGATAGATGTCAGTGATATGATGGGGGCTGATGGTGTTCATTTGGTCCTGACTGGCTTCAATATCTTTTTGTGTGGTTTAAAGGATGACATAGAAAACAACATTTTTCTTTTGGTTGGAAGGAGGAAGGCCGATTAGGTTTAACATTCCCTCCTTTGGAGATAGGTTCATGCCCTACTTCCACTTGGCAATGTGACTTCTGTATGGGGTCTGGGCAGGCATCCTGCACTTAGTTGATCTTTCTGTGGTTTCAGAACATGCTAATCTGCAACAAAGCATGAGGACACACTTACACCTGAGCTTGGCAACAGGGGGCTGATGCACCCATTTAATGTGTGCTACCGAGTTACTCTGGTTTTACTAAGTCTAGTAATTTTTTGATAGGGAGTATTGACGGGCTAAAAACTGTGGCCTTTCACCTCCACCTTGCTTTTAGCGCGGGTCTTTCCACTACTTTGTACCTGAACATCTAGCAGATAAGACGGCCTCAAGAATAGCGAATGAGCCAGAATAACTGATAGTGGAGAGGGGATGTAGGTTATGTTGATAGGTGGAATTAGTGGAGCATTCCTCCCTCCCTCATTGTCTTTCCTATTTTGCAGGTTTATCCTGAGTGTTTAATGTATTCTGAATAATATTAATTGCTTGTTGTAATGTAGCTAGGTCAGGGAAATTAAGATATGTAGTGTTTTATTGTATAGTTAAACTTCCCATGTTATTTACTGTGTTGTGTAATGTATTGTTAATTTTAATAAAGCTGTCATGGCTGGAGGTTGGCTTTTCCTCCCTGCTGGTCAGTAATGTGACTCCTGTACAGCGTCTGGGTAGGCAACTGGCACTTGTTTGACTTTGCTGTGGTTTCAGATCATGCTCGCCACTCTGCAACAACTGGTGTGGGGTCACTATACCACCTCATCCCGGTTTGGGGGGCTTGTACTCACATCTAATGGGTGTTATCAAGTTATTCTGGTTATATTAAGTAATGTAGTTTTTTTTTTTTTTTACTGGCAGGGAGTCTAGCACTGAAGAGAGTTGTTGAAGAGTATCTAACATACATGTAAATAACTAACATATACCATTGTGAAATAAGGAAAAAGTATGTAAAACTGATGTAGCTTAACCTTTTGGGGAATAAAATATAAAATTCTAAAAATCCCATTGATTTAAATTGGGCTTTTAACCCTTCAAAAGCTAGAGAGTGCTCCTGCCGATGAAGCCAGGGCTGCATTGTGAGCACCAGCAGACTAATAGGGAAGCAGAATGAGGATCTGAAAAAGAGAACATCCCTGAAGCTCCTTCATTGGTCCTGTGAGAAGAGGCTGAACTTTAGTACAGAAGTCTTGCAGTTCAACCTCGTTAACCTGTGTGACTCAGTCCACATAGACTCTCCACTTCGGGCTTGAAAGACAGATACAGGGGTGAATATACTACAGCGATTCCACACTAAATTAAGCTCAGGATTTTATTTTAGCCCCTATCTTGTAGCCAGTAAAAAACTGAGTTAAATGAGGCCAGCGGCATCTCTCATACCTGTATGGTTTGAGAGATATCCGCTTTGAAAGTTGTGCTTTTTGCCTTTTCCCCTGACAGCAGGGGAATCCTCTCCTGAGATCAGCCGGCAGCTCTGCAGCACAGCCGAGATCGCGTTAATAAAGAATATATCCTTCACTAAAAAGATCTTCTATGTGTGCTTGGTTTGCAACACGTAGAAAACCTTTTAAGTTAAGTATTTATTTTTTATTAACTCGATCTCGGCTCTGCTGCAGAGCCTCCGCCGGTCCCGGGACCATATTCCCCTGTTGTCAGCTAGAACACTGACGTCAGGGGAGAGGGAACTTTAAAGTGGATATCTCTCAAAACAATATTGGTTTGAGATGTGCCGCTGGCCTCATTTAACTCAGTTTTTTACTGGCTACAAGATGGGGGATAGTAATTTTTAAGTATTACTATCCCTTAAAACCGTTTGCACCAAGGGAAGTACGCTACGAATTGCAAAGCAATATGTTGGAAACTCCTCTGACACTCCAGAAAGCTAAATGAAAAATGTCTCAGCAACACACCCGTGTAAAGCATGTAGTACAGAATCAAATCAAAACTTTACTGGAATCATTAAAATCTTGTATCTAAGAGACAAAAGCATATTAGGAGCACATAGCTGCATAGTGCCGATCATTCCATTTATTGATGCAATGTTTTTTTGTCCTACTTTGAGCGATCTTCTTTACTGATATATGCAGTCACTGACATTAGAGTATGTAGAAGAAACAGGAAGAGAGACAAAACAAGGGGCGCCCCTTGTGTATATCAGACTTTAATAAAGTGGACCACCACCGCACCCTATAGTGCGCACTCACAAAATGAATGTGTCAGATACGGCTTATACCGACACCGACAAAGTAAGCAGCTGGAGGGTTTATAAACTGTCTCCAGACACAGTTAATTGTAGGCAGCTCCCTGGTCACGCTCTCTCTTAGCGGCAGAACATAAATAGGTTGTTTGTTTACTGTATTTTACTTTTTAGGCTTGTTGAGCTTTGAAAAAGCGGCTTTTCAGCCGCGAAACGCGTTAGCGATGAGAGCCTGTTAATTTTTTATAATCTATAATTATTTTAATAAAACCTTTATGCAAAGATATTCTGCCTGTTATATTCCATTGAAGACTTGAAACATCGATGTACGGGGAGAGAGGGGAATCCTGAACGGAGACGGGAGAATTTCTCCGTATGCTATTCAGTCAGTTGACTCTGATAACAGAGCACTGACAACATTGAAATGTGAGTGCATTCAATTTTACTTTTATATGGTTATTCATCATTACGTACTTCACCATAGGCGCCCCTATTGTGTTCTTGTGTTTTTCAATTAATTTACTGACATTAGAGGCTGATGCCAGTAGAGTCTATTGGGATTGCACACACCATTTCCAAACTTTTGCCTCAGAGCCACCTCGTTCCAGGTTGAATTCCAGAGGATCATTTTAGTTAGGAGCTTTTTGAGGCTGTACAGTGCAGCCCTGGGTTTTTTTACTATGTCTGCTCCCATAGTAATCTACTTAGTAAAACATGATAATTGCCATTTAAATATACAAGATTTTTGACCCCCTTGGTTCAGTTGGTCTTCTCTGTACATCCACAACTGCATGCAAAGGTCTGTGACCACAAAATGATACAGTGTGGGATTGTACATTTGTAAACTTTTAACAAAATGCAAACTTGGTTGTAACACTGACAGAACAGGAAAAAAACATGTCTGTCACTTGTTAAAAAAACAACACATATACACATTGCCTTTATTGGGTACCTGTTGTTACTAATAAATCACAAATAAATCCCATTCTGTAACATTATCTTGTCATAACCCAAACAGGAAAGAGAAAACACAGACAGATTGTTCCTATGATTAGCTGAAAAACACCAATAACAATGGCATTTATTTTTATTTCCATCAAGGTAAGGAAACTTTTACATATAGTACATATGTCAATATTATGTCATTCCCTTTTTCACATAAGAGCAAACTGTAAACAGCACTACTCTTATCACTTACAGGAAAAAAAAAGATGATGGCTGACGTAGTAACCTATTTCAATTTGTTGGACAACACTGTGGTGCTATAGGTTTAAGTCAAATGCACAATAGGAAAAAATAAAAATCCCCCCAAAGCCCATTTGTTTGAGTGCCAGTATGGCTGTCTAATGAATTGGTATGCAATGCGTTGAACATCTCTTTGGCACTCAGAGGGTTAAATGTGGCACTGATCTCCTTGAATGCAAAAGGGGTCTGTATCCCATTGCTTCACAATCTGTTGAAGACCACTCTAGCATTTGAGGTTAACCCAACTGGCACTGAAGGGGTTAAAAGTCTCATCTGAATCCATTATTTTTCCACTATGGTGTCAGCATTAACGTCTATGTGTACCATAATGTACTGGAGAGCGCACACTGTATCAAGCATGTAATCTTGTACTGGTGCGTGTGATGGTGTGTTATGTGTTAATGCATTTGTTTACCTGATACTGTTTAGTCAGTGCTTCTGTTCATATGATATTTGCAAGTTATATTGTAGTGATTGCTCTCTCTCTCAGTACAGAGGCAAAATAAATTAACATCACAGTATTAACTGGAGCCTTTTATTAAAGGGATAGTAATACTTAAAATGTAAAAAAAAAAAAGTATGTTGTAGGGTTTATCCCCCTGAGTAAAACAAGTGTACTGCCACTGCTGAAAGGTGTTTTATTCAAAAGTTATTACAGCTCAAAGTTGAATTTTGTAGGTACAATATCAGAGTGGCCTGAAATTGTACAGTGGGGCTATTGTTATACCATCCTATGGATAGCTCTGGTCCCGGCACCATAAATCTCCATAGGATGGTGTAGCAACAGCGCCACTGTACAATTTCAGGCCACTGTGATATTGCACCTAAAAAAATCAACTTTGAGCTGTAATAACTTTTGAATAAAACTCCTTTCAGCAGTTGGAGTACGCTTATTTTACTCAGGGGGATAAACACTACAACATATTTTTTTTTTTACATTTTAATTATTACTATCCCTTTAAATAAGGTAAGACTGAGCCAAAAGCTGTGCAATTCTGGAGCAGATCAACTGCACCATATGGGACATATAAATTACTATGTTGTGCTGAAGTTGAGGCCAATGCAAAGAAATTATGTGATTAAACTGGAAGTTTAACCAAGGAATAAGTTGCTCATAATTTAGCACATTCACTTTCATAGGTATACTCATTTCATCCAGCAGTCAGATATATCGATCAATATATATTTTGAATTATTTCTGCAGTTTTCTGTATGTAGTGATCTCTACTGAAGTCTGCCTTTAAGTCACCTCCTCACAACAATGGGTTTCTATATTCCAGAATGGCTTGTAAGAATCACTAGAATCTGTTAATTAAAAATTGAAACAATAAGCAGCAGACTAATACCATAGATCAAGTGTGAATAAAAATAAGTAGAAATAATTGACTGCTATTTATAATTACTCTTATCTACGTAAGTTGAAAGAACTGACTGCTGTTTGTAAGGACACCTATCTAGGTAAGTAGAAATACCTGACTGCTGTTTGTAAGGACACCTATCTAGGTAAGTAGAAATACCAGACCGCTGTTTGTAAGGACACCTGTGTAGGTAAGCAGAAATACCTGACTGCTGTTTGTAAGGACAACTATCTAGGTAAGCAGAAAAACCTGACTGCTGTTTGTAAGGACACCTATCTAGGTAAGTAGAAATACCTGACTGCTGTTTGTAAGGACACCTATCTGGGTAAGCAGAAATACCAGACCGCTGTTTGTAAGGACACCTATCTAGGTAAGCAGAAAAACCTGATTCTGTTTGTAAGCACACCTGTCTAGGTAAGCAGAAATACCAGACTGCTGTTTGTAAGGACACCTATCTAGGTAAGTAGAAATACCTGACTGCTGTTTGTAAGGACACCTATCTGGGTAAGCAGAAATACCAGACCGCTGTTTGTAAGGACACCTATCTAGGTAAGCAGAAATACCTGACTGCTGTTTGTAAGGACAACTATCTAGGTAAGCAGAAAAACCTGACTGCTGTTTGTAAGGACACCTATCTAGGTAAGTAGAAATACCTGACTGCTGTTTGTAAGGACACCTATCTGGGTAAGCAGAAATACCAGACCGCTGTTTGTAAGGACACCTATCTAGGTAAGCAGAAATACCTGACTGCTGTTTGTAAGGACAACTATCTAGGTAAGCAGAAAAACCTGACTGCTGTTTGTAAGGACACCTATCTAGGTAAGTAGAAATACCTGACTGCTGTTTGTAAGGACACCTATCTAGGTAAGCAGAAAAACCTGATTCTGTTTGTAAGCACACCTGTCTAGGTAAGCAGAAATACCAGACTGCTGTTTGTAAGGACACCTATCTAGGTAAGTAGAAATACCTGACTGCTGTTTGTAAGGACACCTATTTAGGTAAGTAGAAATACCAGACTGCTGTTTGTAAGGACACCTATCTAGGTAAGTAGAAATACCTGACTGCTGTTTGTAAGGACACCTATCTAGGTAAGTAGAAATACCTGACTGCTGTTTGTAAGGACACCTATCTAGGTAAGTAGAAATAATTGACTGCTGTTTGTAAGGACACCTATCTAGGTAAGTAGAAATACCTGACTGCTGTATGAAGGACACCTATCTAGGTAAGTAGAAATACCAGACTGCTGTTTGTAAGCACACCTGTCTAGGTAAGCAGAAATACCAGACTGCTGTTTGTAAGGACACCTATCTAGGTAAGTATAAATAATTGACTGCTGTATGAAGGACACCTATCTAGGTAAGTAGAAATACCTGACTGCTGTTTGTAAGGACACCTATTTAGGTAAGTAGAAATACCAGACTGCTGTTTGTAAGGACACCTATCTAGGTAAGTAGAAATACCTGACTGCTGTTTGTAAGGACACCTATCTAGGTAAGTAGAAATACCAGACTGCTGTTTGTAAGCACACCTGTCTAGGTAAGCAGAAATACCAGACTGCTGTTTGTAAGGACACCTATCTAGGTAAGTATAAATAATTGACTGCTGTATGAAGGACACCTATCTAGGTAAGTAGAAATACCTGACTGCTGTTTGTAAGGACACCTATCTAGGTAAGTAGAAATACCTGACTGCTGTTTGTAAGGACACCTATCTGGGTAAGCAGAAATACCTGACTGCTGTTTGTAAGGACACCTATCTAGGTAAGTAGAAATACCTGACTGCTGTTTGTAAGGACACCTATCTGGGTAAGCAGAAATACCAGACCGCTGTTTGTAAGGACACCTATCTAGGTAAGCAGAAAAACCTGATTCTGTTTGTAAGCACACCTGTCTAGGTAAGCAGAAATACCAGACTGCTGTTTGTAAGGACACCTATCTAGGTAAGTAGAAATACCTGACTGCTGTTTGTAAGGACACCTATTTAGGTAAGTAGAAATACCTGACTGCTGTTTGTAAGGACACCTATTTAGGTAAGTAGAAATACCAGACTGCTGTTTGTAAGGACACCTATCTAGGTAAGTAGAAATACCTGACTGCTGTTTGTAAGGACACCTATCTAGGTAAGTAGAAATACCTGACTGCTGTTTGTAAGGACACCTATCTAGGTAAGTAGAAATAATTGACTGCTGTTTGTAAGGACACCTATCTAGGTAAGTAGAAATACCTGACTGCTGTATGAAGGACACCTATCTAGGTAAGTAGAAATACCAGACTGCTGTTTGTAAGCACACCTGTCTAGGTAAGCAGAAATACCAGACTGCTGTTTGTAAGGACACCTATCTAGGTAAGTATAAATAATTGACTGCTGTATGAAGGACACCTATCTAGGTAAGTAGAAATACCTGACTGCTGTTTGTAAGGACACCTATTTAGGTAAGTAGAAATACCAGACTGCTGTTTGTAAGGACACCTATCTAGGTAAGTAGAAATACCTGACTGCTGTTTGTAAGGACACCTATCTAGGTAAGTAGAAATACCAGACTGCTGTTTGTAAGCACACCTGTCTAGGTAAGCAGAAATACCAGACTGCTGTTTGTAAGGACACCTATCTAGGTAAGTATAAATAATTGACTGCTGTATGAAGGACACCTATCTAGGTAAGTAGAAATACCTGACTGCTGTTTGTAAGGACACCTATCTAGGTAAGTAGAAATACCTGACTGCTGTTTGTAAGGACACCTATCTGGGTAAGCAGAAATACCTGACTGCTGTTTGTAAGGACACCTATCTAGGTAAGTATAAATAATTGACTGCTGTATGAAGGACACCTATCTAGGTAAGTAGAAATACCTGACTGCTGTTTGTAAGGACACCTATCTAGGTAAGTAGAAATACCAGACTGCTGTTTGTAAGGACACCTATCTAGGTAAGTAGAAATAATTGACTGCTGTTTGTAAGGACACCTATCTAGGTAAGTAGAAATAATTGACTGCTGTGTGAAGGACACCTATCTAGGTAAGTAGAAATAATTGACTGCTGTTTGTAAGGACACCTATCTAGGTAAGTAGAAATAATTGACTGCTGTGTGAAGGACACCTGTCTAGGTAAGTAGAAATAATTGACTGCTGTTTGTAAGGACACCTATCTAGGTAAGTAGAAATAATTGACTGCTGTGTGAAGGACACCTGTCTAGGTAAGTAGAAATAATTGACTGCTGTTTGTAAGGACACCTATCTAGGTAAGTAGAAATAATTGACTGCTGTGTGAAGGACACCTGTCTAGGTAAGTAGAAATACCTGAATGCTGTTTGTAAGGACACCTATCTAGGTAAGTAGAAATAACTGACTGCTGTTTGTAAGGACACCTATTTAGGTAAGTAGAAATAACTGACTGCTGTTTGTAAGGACACCTATTTAGGTAAGTAGAAATAACTGACTGCTGTTTGTAAGGACACCTATTTAGGTAAGTAGAAATAACTGACTGCTATTTGTAAGGACACCTATCTAGGTAAGCAGAAATACCTGAATGCTGTTTGTAAGGACACCTATCTATTTAAGTAGAAATAACTGACTGATGTTTGTAAAGACACCTGTATAGGTAAGTAGAAATAACTGACTGCTGTTTGTAAGAACACCTATCTAGGTAAGTAGATATACCTGACTGCTGTTTGTAAGAACACCTATCTAGGTAAGTAGATATACCTGACTGCTGTTTGTAAGGACACCTATCTAGGTAAGTAGATATACCTGACTGCTGTTTGTAAGAACACCTATCTAGGTAAGTAGATATACCTGACTGCTGTTTGTAAGGACACCTATCTAGGTAAGTAGATATACCTGACTGCTGTTTGTAAGGACACCTATCTAGGTAAGTAGAAATAACTGACTACTGTATGAAGGACACCTCTCTAGGTAAGTAGAAAGAACTGACGGCTGTTTTTAATTAAACCTACCTAGGTAAGTAGAAATAACTGCCTGCTGTTTGTAAGGACACCTATCTAGGTAAGTAGAAATACCTGACTGCTGTTTGTAAGGACACCTATCTAGGTAAGTAGAAATAACTGACTGATGTTTGTAATGACACCTATATAGATAAGTAGAAATAACTGACTACTGTATGAAGGACACCTCTCTAGGTAAGTAGAAAGAACTGACGGCTGTTTTTAATTAAACCTACCTTGGTAAGTAGAAATAACTGACTGTTGTTGGTAAGAACACCTATCTAGGTAAGTAGATATACCTGACTGCTGTTTGTAAGGACACCTATATAGATAAGTAGAAATAACTGAGTGCTGTTTGTGAGGATTCCTATCTAGGTAAGTCCTTCTGACAAATTAAGAACCACTAATACTGAGTATAATTTTTTTTTACCTATATAAAACATGGGAGCTGTGTAGTGATTTTGTGTACCCCTATGTGCACGTATCCTTCCTAAGCTACACTAGAAAGGACAGCTGTATTCCCACCTTGACTCCTTTAGTGGACATGAGGAAAGAGAGGCATTGATCTTTTTTTAATGGAATGAATCCTTGGGGGCTATGCATTAAGGTGTGATAAAGAAGTGATATTTCAAAGTTAACATCTCCAATGATATCATTTCTCCAGTTCCTATGTCATTCTATAGATCCTATGCACGAAAATCTCCAAAGCTGGAGAAATCTTGGTGCATTGGCGCCATAGAATAACATAGGAATTGGAGAAGTGATATCACTGGAGAAGTCAACTCCACTTTATCACCTCTTTTTCACGCCTTAGTGCCTCCCCTTGAGTTTAGTGCTAGTTTCTTCAGTAAACAAATCTCATCTTAGTACATTTAGGTCTATATTATGTAAAATTTTGTAAATTTAATAGAAACATCAACTACAGAGCTTCACAGCAGATACAATGCTTGGCTCAACTATTTGCCTTTCTACCTGGATTAAAAGAAAAATGATGCAAGTATAAAAGACAGTCTTATATAAAAGAGAATTGGGATAAACATATGTAAAGTTTTCCATTCCCTGAAGAACCTACAATAAGAGGTGTCAATTGTTGGAGTCCAGCTGTTGAGAACTACAACTACTGTCATCTCCTACCAGCCCCCAAATGAAGGTCTAACAATTGACTAGACCTGACCTACAATGTCTAAAATGTATTAGGAGTAGGTGATAGTTCTCCATTAAAGAAACACTATCAACAAAAAATGAAATAGGTTAATAAAACTTTAACCCTTTGCGTGCCAGACAGGTATCCAATGCATTGGATATCTCTCTGGTACTTAAAGGGCTCAATAACACGTACTTACGGCTGACATATGTAAAATGTATTATTCATATGTTTCATCCAGGAAATATAATAATGAAATTGCTTTTTTAACACATGGAAATTATCCTGCTCGGAACGCATTTATTTAATGTTATTTGTGCTGTTTTTAATGATAGATAAGAGTTCATTGCTTGTCATTAGTGCCAACCGCTCTTATATTTAGGAAAATATTATCTTATCTCAGCCCATTGACAGGACAGTGAATGGAAGCACTTGAAAAGGCAGGTATTTCTGCCTCCTTATAGCATATGTAGAGGTGTTTACACATTTTAACATCAGGTACAGAATATTTAACCTTTTGAGAGCCATTGGGTATGCAATGCATTATGCGTTGCATATACCCTGGCACTCAAAGGGTTAAAGAGATAGTAATGTCTTAATGTTATAAAAAGTAATATTGTAGACCATAGAATAAGAAATCCAATGATGCAATTCTTATCTCTCAAACCTTTATGATATGAGAGATAGAGAGTTCTAAAGTTCCCTGCTCCCTGATGTCAACTGTAAAGCTGACAGAGGGAGATCCGTGTCGGCCGACATGAGGAGGCTCTTCATCAGAGCCGTAATAGTGCGATTTAAAAAGAAATACTTCTTTGGAACGGTCTAAAAAGTGTGCTTGCAAGCCAGGCACACTGTGTAGACCATTCCAAAGAAATATTTCCTTTTAAATTGCGCTATTGTGGCTCTGCTGAAGAGCCTCCTCATGTCGGTCCTCAGACCAAGAACTCCTGCTGTCAGCTTACAGCTGACATCAGGAGAAGGGGAGGGAGCGGGGAACTTTAGAACACTCTTTCTTTCAAACCATAAAGGTTTTGGTGATAGGAACAGCACTGATGGATTTCTTATTTTCTGCACTACAATATTACTTTTTATAACATGAAGACATTACTAACCCTTAAAGTGTATATATAGCACCCCAGTTTATTTTAAGGTGTTAGTGTTTCTTTAATATTTGTCCACTGTTAAACTTGCACCTGCTGTGCTTGCACTTATCTCTTCTTGGTCAGAACTGTTGTTTAATGTATAAAACATAAGTGAAAAGGAGGAGAGAAAGGAAACATATTTATGACCAGCTGGTTGAAAAAGAGCAACTGTATTGTATATTTGATGACATGGTGGAAAACTTTAGCTATATATTTAGCTATATATCTCAGTGTTGCAGCATGTTGCACCATGACAGGTTGCATTTTAGCATTGCTGGGGGGGATGCAATAAAGTGTGATAAAGAGGTGATTTGGTGGAGATAAGTTCTCCAGTGTTTTCACTTCGCCAAATCTAGCTTAATACTAAGGAGCCAATGCACTACGATTTCTCCATCTTGATGGGGGAGATGCACTAAGATGTGATTGGAAGGTGATAAAGTGTAGATACTTTCTCCAGTGATATCACTTCTCCAGTTCCTATGTTGTTATTAAATGGAGCCTATGCATTTCTCCTACTTTGGAGACCATAGTGCATAGGCTCCAAGGAATCACATAGAACTTAGAGAAGCGATATCAGTGGAGAAGTCACCTTCACATTATAAAATCTTAATCACTCAGTGCATAACCCCAGATATATCTTAGTACATAGGTTCCATAGAATAACATATGACTTGAAGAAGTGATAACGCTGGAGAAGTTATCTCCACTTTATCATACCCTGTTGCATAAACCTCTGATCATTTTCAGAAAGCGATTGACCCGTTAGTGACAGAGAAGTAGCCAACCCAGAGTCCTCTCTGGCACTCAAAAAGGTTAAAGCTTGGTCTTGTATTTCCAGACCTGTTATCACCCCTTAAATGCTAGAGGTTTCCAGACCTCTCTAGTATCCAATGCATGAACTTCCCCATATAGTGTAGCATGTACAATTATAGCAGGCAACTCTCCCTTTCTAGCCTTGTGTATTTCCTGCACTCACCTATTTATGTATTCCTTTTTGTCCACTGTAGATTCTACCTCATCCACACGGGGTCGTTCGTCTCTACCCTATTGAAATTCATTAGCTGTGATTGACAATTCCTTTCACATTTCCATGGTGATCGAATTGGCAGCCAATAAAGAAGAAGGGCGGAGTGTATTCGCAAAAGTACCAGCCCAACTCAATTCATCTTTTTACTAAGGCACACCCATAAGCCATCTCCTACCCACGTGCCTTGCGTAGGGAGGAGGTCTGGTCTACGTTTGTGTCCAATTATTTTTAAGAGAAATGACTGCTGACGGGGCATGTGGGCGTGCTTAATGTGTGATTGGCGTATTCCCCTCCCCCAGCCTGTCTGTGGCTGCAGTGCGGGATCCGCCAGTGTGAGCTTGGGAGATACCCGACCATACCCTCGGGGGGGCACGGAGGTTCGGATTCGCCCGTGCGGGGGTCACAGGCACACTAGCGTTCCCGAAGGAGTCTGCAGTGCATGGAACACACCCGCGGGAGGTGTAGAGCGACCTGAAGATATCCGCGGGGGGACAAAGAGAGCCGGGCATATCTGCGCTAGGGGCACCGTGATCCGAAACTCCGCTCACACTGCAAGCTCTGAGACTTGGATACACCCGTGGGAGACGGTCATTCTAGTAGCCATTTACTGTGTCAACGTGACCCTAAAACACCCGGCAGGGCACTGATCTGGATAATCTCCGCAAACCTGAGCCGGATGAGCGGGTAACCCCGGGCTTCTTTTATTTCGGGTGTTATGTCCGTGGGACACCCAGAGATGCTCCCAGCTGCGATCGTGATCCTGATGCTGGCGGCTGCGAGAGGGCTTGAAGGTGTGTATGTTCAGTCTCGTACGTGATAACACATACTTACTTAATATGTGTGTGTAGGTATGAAGAGATGGAACTGTATGTAGGAGAGGTTAGTGTGTCTAGGTGGAGATCGGAGATGTGTGTGTGTATATGTGCATGTTATCTGTGTAGGTGAACATGTGTGCGTGTAGTTTATATAACATATACACACAGGGAGACTGATGTACTAGAAAGAACCACAGGAATTTTGAAGCAAATCGTCGACAAATAACAATTACAAAACATTGTTTATTTTGATTGAAATGGGATTTTTAACCTACTGAATGCAAGCGAGTTATTAAAGCATTTGGGGTTTAAATGTCCCATCTAGGTTTAAGTTGTCCCGTGGCGCAGTTGGTTTGCTCCAGAATTGCTAATATTTTTGTGCATAAGCGTTGCTGTATGTCTGTCTCTCTCTCTCTCTCTCTCTCTCTCTCTCTCTCTCTCTCTCTCTCTCTCTCTCTCTATATATATATATATATATATATATATATATATATATATATATATATATATATATATATATTAGCATTTGTTCACCTACATGGATGACACAAAATAGATGCCAATACATTATTCAGTGGCATACTGCACGATCCTACAAGTGTGGCGGATCGGGGTTTATAATATGCCTTATTTTAATAGAGAGAGTTTTTACAGATGGTCTGCTGGTCTTAATAGTCTGAATATTCTCCACCCTGAACTATTGCCTCAAATCTCCTCTAAGAAACAGCTGCCAGTTTTGCAGTAGTTGAAGGCACGCTTGGCTGCCTAAAAGGAGAGTAGGATTCCTAGTTCAGATTAAAAATACATTTAATAAATATATAAGTGTGTTCGTTTTCTTTAAATAGCACAATAATTGGGGCATTGCCCCTTAAATGCTTGGGTGCCCTCTTCAATCACTGCATACTGACAGATATACACAAACATTCATACTCCCAATAGGATAGAAGGTTCAACAGCTGTGGTCTTTGGATATTTATGTTTCACCTCACTGCTGGGATAGTGATTCATGCATGGGAGGTGCTCTTGTGCATGTAGCTTTTACAGGGGTCTCTAATAATTGCATTGCTAATGGGAGGGGGCTATTTCACAGTTCAACAACTTTTACAGGCCCTTTCTAATGGGGTTCCTTCTACCTGTTCCTACTCCACGGGCTGCATGTATAAGACAAAATGGTGCAATTTAATGGCAAACCAACTGCAATTTAGGGGAAATATAACAATTACAAATTATTTAAATAGTAATCTAACTGTCTGAATGCCAGATGGTTATCCAAAGCATTGCTTTACAATGAGTTGGGTACCCCCTAACACTGAGGTTTAACCTATTAAATTCAGATGTCTGTGTTGGAAACTTCACTAGTATGCCATTGGTTACTAAGTTCAGTTTAATGGGATATTGGGGCATTATTTGTAACCTGTTGTGCAGTTGGGTTTCTCCAGTTGTTTTTTCTACATATATACTGACCCATATCTACAGAGTGTGTGTGGTGTCCAAAGGTTCATATCCCCAATTTATATGAAATCTTCCTGTCTTTCGTTTCTGTACGTGGTCCTTCTCCAACTGTTCTTGGATTACTGATGGGAGTTGTAGTTAAACAAGAGATGGAAAAAGTACCACAGGTTGGCCACTCCTGGCCTATGCTCGGCTGCACTAGTACATATTATTATTAATAACTTGAATGCTGGGGAGGTGTTCAGTGCATTGCAAAACTACGAGTTGGAGACCTCTCTAGCATTCGGGCAGTTAAAAGGCACATTTAAGTGAATGGAAATGTTTTTATTTGATCACTCTGGTGCAGTTGGCTTTCCACAGAATAGACCATTTTTACATAAAGGAAAGATAACTGTTAACCATTTGAGTGCCAGAGGGTTTTTTTTTTTTTTTTGTGGATGCAGTACTTCCATGGCCTGAAATGTTAGTGGTGCTATTGTACAGCAGTCTATCACAGTATATGGCCAGCTGATCAGGGCTGTCCTTAGACTTCTGTAGGCCATGGAGGTTCTGTTCCCAAAAATGCAAGTTTGAGCTACAAAAAGTTTAAATAAAACCACTCTCAGCTCTGGGAGAACTTTGTTTTTAATCAACAGGCTAAATGCCGTAATATATATATATATATATATATATATATATATATATATATATATATATATATATATATATATTTCCCAGTATTAAGTGTTACTATCCCATTAAGTACATTAGGCTCAATAGGCCATGTGTTCAGAAATAAACTGAAGTAATTTCAGTACAAACGAACATGTCCCTTTTGACAAATAAATATTCCCGTTCATTTAAATGGAGCCTTTAACCTCTCAGGGGAGATTCATTAAGCGATGATAAAGTGAAAATGACTTGTCCTGTTTATCACTTCTCCAATTCCTATGTTATTCTATGGAGCCTATGCTCTTAAGATTTTTTTCAACTCTGAAGATGTTAGTACATAGGAATTGGGGAAGTGAAAAAAAACTGAAGAAGTCATCTCCACTTTATCACCGCTTAGTGAATATCCCCCTTTGAATGCTACAGAGAGGACTCAAATACATTGCTTCACAGTACACTGGATACTGCTAACTTTCAAGGGGATTAAAAATCCTATTTAAATCAATGGGATTTCTAGGAATTTGTCTTTATCCCCTCCCCATGGTGCAGTTATTTTGCCTCAACTTTACTCCAGTTTGTTTTGTGCATAGAATCCTAAGGGGTTAAAGAAAATGCATCAGTAAACATAAGTAGACTTAAAGGAATAGTAATAACTTCATTATTACTATCCCCATGTTGTAGGCCTTAAAATTATGAATTCAACACCACCAGCGGCTTCTCTCAAACCTTTATGGTTTGAGAGATATCCACTTTCAAAGTTCCCTCTTTTTGTCTTTCCCCTGACATCAGTGTTCTAGCTGAGAGAAGGGGAATCCGGTCCTGGGACCGGTGGTGGCCCTGCAGCAGTGCTGAGATCTTGTTATAGAACATGTAGAAGACCATTTTAGTGAAGGATTTCTGTTTCTATAATGCGATCTCAGGACTCCTGCAGAGCTGTTGCTTGCTCACTGAGAGGATGCGCCGGCTCTCAGCTAGAATGCTGACATCAGGGGAAAGGGAAAGAGAGGGAACTTTGAAAGCGGATATCTCTCAAACCATAAAGGTTTGAGAGATGCCGCTGGTATCGTTGAATTCAGAATTTTAAGGGCTACAACATGAGGGATAGTAATAATGAAGTATTACTATCCCTTTAAAGGGAGATTAGCGTGTAATATGGAGACACATCTATAATTCGGGTTTATTCTGCTGTGTAAAACAAGGGTATTCCCAATGCTGAGAGGTTTTGTTCAAAAGTTATTGCAGTTCAAACTTGCATCTTTTTTTGTGTATTGCACTTTTGCTTCAGCAGCCTATGGACCACTCGGGTCAGTTGGCCATAAACTCCACAGAATGGTATAGCAACATATCCACTGTAAAATTTCAGACTGTGGAGGGTACTGCATGCAAAAAAATGCAAGTTTGAGCTACAGTGGCATTTGAATACCTTTGAAAATGTTTTACATTATTTTCCTTTAATCATTTTTAGGCCAAGCAGAATTTGTCAGAGAATCATACAATCTAGGAAAAAGAACAGGCACCCTATAGCCTATAGTTTATGCATATATGTGTATGCTTACTAGTTGGCTGTCTTACCTCATGTCTTACCTCATGTTATGCCTGTAGAAACATGCAATTACACAATTCTTTACTCCCACTGTGTTTTTTTGTGATTTGTCATGGTCTAGTGAATATGTATAAAAACATTACATTTTCCCTTCTTTAATATCTATAAAAGAACACACAGTCTTAGATTTGCAAACAAATGATGTAATTTTTCTTATGGGAAAAAAACAACATAATAATTCTAGACTGGTAACATCTTGTAGTCTGGTAGGTACAGTAGATGTACCCAAAGTAAGAGGTTACCATTTGACTGTAAATGGCTTGTGTTGACTTCAGCTTTTAACCCTCTGAACGCCAGATAATTGTTTGATGAATCTCAGAGCAATGCATTGGACTCCTCTCTGGCAGGGTGAAAGAAAGGTACTAGGTCACCATATGGTTGGTTGACAAAGTGCCAAAAATGCAGAGTCGCTAACCCTTTGAGCAGCAGAGGGGGTACGCATGTCAGAGCAATGCGTTGCATACCCTTCTTGCACTCAAATTATTAATAAAAGGTACCAGGTCACCTGTCTGACTGAAAATAGGCTCTGCTTCCTGGTGCACAAAGGTTTAATATTTATTTAATCTCTTTGTAAATTTTTGTCACTAGGGCAAACATATTTTTTTTTATAAAGAATACCTACGTACCTCTTCCCCATCTAAAACAAACAAAAAATAAATATATAAATATATTTTAACCCCTTACAGGACATGAGGTGTTTTTCACACTTCTCTAGTCTTGAACGGATTAATTAAACAAGACTGTAGAATCATTTCGGAGTGCAGAATTAGAGAATGTGTAAATCAGGGTTTGGAAACATCTTGCTCTCCAGTTGTTGGAGTTGAACTCCTCTCATCTTTAACAGGCCACTGGCTGACTGAGGACGATGGGAGTTTTAGTCTAACCGCATCTGCTTTCATGTGTAATGTATTTAAATCCCAGCAGAATAGTGTGCTTGCAGTGAAGTGAACTCCTAATGATATTTAATACCCATTCCTCTGTTTTCATTCACACCAGCCCACACCATACGTGTTTAGCTTAGCCAGTCAGACAGAGATGGGCTAGGCCAGACGAACAAGCTGTGCTGGGTTAGGCCAGATGCACAGGCTGTGCAGCTAGTGACACCTTTTTCATAAAATGAACTTTGAATCTCAGCCAGCATCCTGCTACAGAACATTTTGAGGACCTTGTATTAAATTAGAAAGTCTGTGACACATATTCCACATATGCTTTTTATGTGTCCCTGAGTGCCATCTTAACCATTTTCCATTTTCTTTATATAAAGAAACTTTACTTGAACAAGACTGTAGAGTTGGACTGAAAAATCCTGAGAGCCTAGGTTACTAAAATTTGACTTCTGGATAAGAAATGTTACTATTAATTTTATATACATCTCTATACATATGCCTGTCCCCATATTGTGGGGCTTGCCCCCGTTGGGGGTTGGAGTAAGACTTGGTGAAGGAGAGGCTTGATGCTTTGTTTTAGTACCAAATTCTCATGTTGCTATGCATCATAAACTTAAACACACTGTCAAAATGTGATTTCTGTCAGAAAAGAAATGTATATGTATATATACAGTGTATATATGTGTGTGTGTGTGTGTGTGTGTGTGTATACAATATATAATCATATGTGCAGATTTTGAATATTATATTATTCAAATATTCCATAGAGCATTGCGTCTTTTATTTCAAACAATTGACTTTAAATGTCGCCTCACAACAATTAGAAACTTTTCCTATGCACATAACCATACGTGCTCATAATTGCACACAACCACATTGCAGGGGAGGATTTATTAGAGATGAAAAAACATTATTCAACCAAATATTGAGTATTCAAGTAAAGTAAAATGCAAATTGGTAATTAGAAGTACAAGGCCTTACATTCATTTCAATAATAAAGAAGTTGTGGCATTAGGGTTTGGTGAAAACCGAAAGGGCAGATTCATCATGTCAAGGTTTTCGAGCCAGTACTTAAACTTCTAGTTGGCTCTTTAATAATAATAATAATAATAAAAAAGAATATTGTACTCCAAAGCTGTTTATATGATTAGTATTATTGGCACGGCTTTGCCTGTGCGGTTAATAAAACAAATTATAAAAGCAAAATTTAAGTCCAGTGCAGTTGTATGTATGACTAAATAAACATAGAATGAAGACAGACACAACAGGAGTAGCCTTTATGTGCGTTATGCACCGCATTGCAATCCAATGCTTTGGTTACATGTCTGGCACTAATAGGGTTAAAAAATGAAAAGCGGGTTTACATGTAGGACATTCAGGCAAATCCAGCAAGGAGGCAATGTTTCTAATGAATGGCTTCTTGAATTTTCAGTGCTTAGCCTTTTCTGATCCAAAATGGTGTGCAATGCAAAAGCACTGCGTTATGCAACTCTCAATCAATGTATGTGATCATGAATGTGTGCTAGCTTTTGTGAGCATGTGAGTATATTTTACTCGTAGTATGTGGTTGCATGTATTGTTTAATTTGAATGCTGAAGAGGTCTCTTAATCATTTCTTCATGATGTGTTGGAGACCTCTAGCATTTTAATCTAGTTATATCAATTAGATATTTATAAAAGCCCCCACCCCCATCTCTTTAGCTTCCTGCATAAGGCCCTACATTTATTATTGTCAGAGAGTTTCCTTGTAGGCTTTGCTAGGTGCAATCTCTCCTCTGACCCAAGTGAACTACTGCCAATGATATGATTTGATACCTGTTTTATCTAAATCTGACACCTCATAGCACTTTAAAGTTTAATTTGGGAGGGTTTGATTTCCTCTGTTAGTCTCTTTGTCTGATATCATATCACTCCTGGCTAAGCAAATACTTGAATGCAAAAGATCCCACTCCTCTCCCTCTACTTATTTGTATTAGATCTCTGATAAGAACAGGGTGCGGCAAGAATGCATAACACATTTGATTGATTGACAGGCACTTCTTCATTTAGCAGCCCCTGGGAAATCAAGCTAGTAACACCCCCCCTCCAAAGAAAAAGGAGAAGAAACCTGGTCAAAACTTAGTTATTTGAATTCATTTCTTGGGAATCCAGTTTGACTCTTCAGATTGTTTTCATAACCCCATAGATGATATAGAAAGCTCCAACTCAATTTATCAAGGGGTCAGTGTCTTAATGGAAACTCGTATGTCTTTAGCTTCTTCAGTTTCAGGTCATGTAAATGTCATGGGGTATACTAAAAAGTCTCTATCACATCTCTTCTTTCTATCTAGCCCGGATTCCTGACATTTTGCTTTTGGCTTCACATGTAGAGTATTCTATATATGCATCTCTGTACGTTAACCACAACTCTGTATCCTTGCAATAAAGGTCCACGTGTTATGAATGATTCTTCGAAATGGAGTTTTAAGAGGTCAGTTTCTTTTTTCAGATGGTAGAGGTCTCCAACTCTGCCGGAGGGAGGATGAGTGTTTTTTTTTTTTTTTTTGTGAAAAGGGGTGCGTGCATGTGTGCACACGTGTGAGTGTGATATGATAGAAGGAAATTATTTCCTTCCCTCTGTACCAAAGAAAACACTGTGGGCAACAGGAGATGGCTTTGAGGACTGCATGCAGTCTTGGTGCTGCCTATTACCCACCCCTGCTCTATCTTGTGGGAAAGTAAGCAGCAATTTACTGTCGTCATTGTGAGGAATCCTTGCAGAGAGCAATGTAAAATGAAGTAAAAGATCACCACTTTACTTATTCTTTTCAACTGTAAAAGCTCTAGAAATATTCCCAGCTGTGTGGGACTTGTGTACTGTGCAGGGTGTATGTAAAAAAAATGTCTGTGCCTTTTGTTTTTGTAGTTGTCCTTCAGCCTTGTATTCCTCTTCAGTAGGGGGGAGAAGAAGGCGGGTCAAGTTAGCAGGTTTGCTGCTTTTTACAATAGGATGTTTGCACATTCTTATGGCTGCAGTAGTGTACCATTTGTGTGGATTAGTTGGGGGAGTTTGCATATTCTTTTGATTTTGCAGTGGTGTTCGCTCATTGTCATTGATGTGTGTGTGTTTGGGGTGGGGGGGGAATGAATCACTATTGTGTTATATTGATGTGGGAGGTAGTGTAGTACGGGTCACTCGCTGTGTTGATGTGGAGGAAAATTAATTGGAGGTCACTGTCTGTGTGGAGGGTTTTTGGAGCATGGCTTAGTAGCACTGTTGGCTTGATATGGTGATCGAGACATTATGCCTCATTGTTGCTGTCCTGATGTGGAGTTGTGGTCTGAGAATGACTAGTTTGGTGTCGGGACAGGGAACTATGGCTCATTTTGGTTTGGTGTGAGGATTTGGGAACCTAGCACATTTTTGCAATGTTGGTTTGTGGGCTGAGCATTGTAATGTCTTTTTAATGTGAAAATCCCATGTTTCTCATGGTACAGGTTTTTCCATTTGAATGTATGTTATCCTAATGTTGTTTTGCAGTGTATGGATTGGGATGTTTATGTTGGCTCATTAACTAGGCTAGTTTTGTGGAGGTCTTATTTTTACATTGCCTGTTACTGATGGCTAGTGGTTCCCATCCATGTTGCTTTAACCCCATGGGTCAAATATGAGATGCCGCTAGCATTGAAGTGGTTAATCTCTAATCTCTAGGCATAGGTTTAAAGAGGCAAGTGTCATCTATTTGTTTTTTTTCTGGTTGGTTTTATGTGTGGGGCACACAATTACATTTTGCTTAAATTTTACCACAGTGGAATGAGGTATATTGACTTTGTTTTGTTTTACATTGTCTGGTGTTCCTGAGCTAATTTTCTCCTAGTTAGATGCTTTGGAGGTCTGTCATATTGTCTTTTTGATTTTCTTGATGCCCTAATTTTGCTAATTTTGTTCTTGAATGAAGTATACATTTAATCTTTTAAGTGTCCAAGGGGTGTAAACACATAGCATTCAAAGTGTTAATAGATGAGGTGCCCTTCCTTGCTGGCTTGGACATTCCTATTCTACTGTGGGCCCACCATCCCCTTCCGTCTCTGTGCACAGGGATGAAGCTCATTGTCTAGGCAGACATTCTTTTCACTTCTCCATGCATGGGTTTTGTTTGTGTCGCCATCCAAACTTGCCACATTCTAATGTGGGGTGCCGTGGCAAGGGCGATCAGAAGTTCCCTGCTTCTATAACTTGTATCATATTGTAGAGGTGCCCTATTCTTCCCTGTGGATGTTTTTTTGTTAATCTGAGATGATTGATGGTGCAAAGCACCGCAGGTTTAGGTGACCAAACACTGCCTGTATCAGAGCTTTAATGTCCTTAATGGACCTAAGACCCAGGCAGTACATGGCATGAGTGCAGTCACCAGCTGGTCATGTGGGACTTATTAGTTGTTCACTTAGCGAAAGTGGAAACAAACTATAACCTGAAGCTTTGACTGCTGTCTCCATCTATAGAAGTGGTGGACAACAGGCCTTGAGTCATGTGTCCTTCACAGCCTCTCCTGCATTTCAGATCATGTATCTTTTTTGTGCAGTGAATATATGTGTTTTATTCTTATATAGTGCTACTAATTTGTTCGCATCACTGTACAGGGAATTTTTCAGGTAGAGGAATCTCTGCCCCATAGAGCTTACAATCTCTGAGGCACAGGGAGATTAAAGGGGAACTACCACCTCTTCAAGAATTTAACTTCAATAAATCCCCAGCTTAGTAGCGCTAATCTCCAGAATTATTACCTTATTCCAAAGAAATGTGCATTGTTCTGGGACTGACAGCAGGACGGATCACGGACATCTTGCCATAATGGCGTCCGCACACGTGCTCTGTCAGTCCCAGCCGGGTCTAGAAGGCGTTGTTAGGAGCTGGCCGGGTCCAGAAGGGACTGACAGCACGGACGTCATTATGGCAAGATGTCCGCGATCTGTCCTGCTGTCATCCCCAGAACAATGCACATTTCTTTGGAATAAGATAATAATTTTGGCGACTAGCGCTAGTAAGCTGCTCGTCACAGATGGGGATTTATTGAAGTTAAATTCTTGAAGAGGTGGTAGTTCCCCTTTAAGTAATTGCTTGATGTCAGAGTTGTTGACACTGGGAATTCGACAATATTTTAACAGCCAGTGTCTTGGCTTCAAAGTCCGTATTAATCAACTGAGCCATCAAGCATGTTCCAGTAACTTACCTTTACAACAGCATGTATCCAATCTGTTCTGCCCCACAACATGCTTCTTCACGCTTCCATTATCCTAATGTAACTATTTAAGGTCCAGAGGGGTGTTGCACATCCCTTATGTCCTTAAAGGCTTCATCCTTTTTCTAATGCTCTCAATGTGAATGCAACCCTTATGATAACCATAGGTCCAAAAACAGTTACAATTAAAACCTGGTCCGTTAGAGGAAGTGGGGGGGGGGGGGAGAAGGCCACTGATGAGGTTGGACTTTGGGTAAATCTGATTGCATATTGCTTATCTATGTTAATCTGGGCTGGCTATCGTCCTCCTGTTATGTTTACATATGAAAGACTTCTGCTGTCTGATAACTATCTGTTCTAAAGGGAAGCAGAGCTCACCAATTTGCACCTAGTAAATCCTCTCGCTCCATTGTGGCAGCTGCGTTTCACTGCCATGTGTTATTCTCTGTGCATTTAGCTGCTGAAAGAATTGAAAAGGCAGAAGGTGGCCTTTTAGCAGGGGAGCTAAAAAGCAAAGGCCTCTTGTCTTTTATCATGGGCGAGCTCAGAGTGAGATGAGGTCAGTCTATGTATATGGGCATAAATTAAAATAAACATGTTTAATACAGAGTGTGCGTGTTGTGTGTGGTTTTTAAGCCATTGGATGCAAGAGGTATTGTGTTGCAATGCATTGGCTGCATCTCTGGCACTCAAAGGGGTTAATACATAGATACGACTGTATTTGAATGGAATTGGGCATTTTGCATGCTGGGCTGTATTTAATTAGTTACAATTCTGGAGCATGCCAACTGCAGCATGGGGAGAAACAACATCCCCGTTGATTTGAATGGTAGAAAGCTCTCCAGAATTCTACTTCCTTTTTTTCTCCAAGGAGGAGGTGTCCATATTGCTCCACCCCTGTGTATTACAGATACATCATTATCTTCTTACCATTTTTGTATTTCACAGTCAGTGTGCTGGGTGGAGGGTACAGTTGCAGCCAATAAAGAAATGGACTGCTTCTGGGGGTGCATATTGGGAGTTACTGTACTAGGGTGTCGGAGCTCCAGATTACCCTTTTATTTTTAATTTTTTTTTTTTTTTTCACCATTGGAAGCCCTTAGCTGCATACAGCTTATTTCTATAGGCAATTTTTCCCTTAGCTTGGTAGACATTTTTTTCTTCATGTGGAAGAGTGTAAGTGTAAAATATAATCCCCCCCCCCCCCCGAATTTAGAAAGTTCCAGAGTGGTAATAGCTCCCAAGCCGGACAGTCCTTCTCTATACCATTCTGACTCCTATTACTCCTCAGTTCACTGTTCAGCCTCCCTGACATACTCTCCCTTAGTATGCTATTATGGCTCTGACATTGTGCTATAGTAACTCTCTACACTGTTCAGTTATTGTGACATTACAACCCCAGTACTGTTTAGCCTCTCTTACACCATCCCACCTAGTCCGTCACTCTTTAAAGTCTCTGGTACCCCAGCAAACATTGTTTAGCTCCTCTGTCATCCCTCATGTCCTGTTTAGACTCTCTAATACCCCCATGCACTCCATATCTAGTCTGGCACTCTCCCTCAATGTACTATTCAGTAATAGACCTCGCATTCCACCTCTGTAGTACACTGTTGAGCCTCTCTGACATTCACCCATGTTGCCCAATTGAGTGTCTCTAAGGATCTCCTTTAGCACATTTATTTTCTTATTACTGTAAATCAGGCATTCATTATCACTCCTAACTGGGTTTGAATAATTGGAATAGGAAATATAGCCATTGCAAAGTGGCTGTTTGTGGGCTATGAGTGATGTCATGGTGTGAGGATAAAGGAACATTGGCATTAATCCTCTGAGTGCCAGAGGGGTATCAGGCGCATCGCAAATCAATGCATTTGATACACATAATAATAATTTTTATTTATATAGCGCCAACTTATTTTGCAGCGCTTTACAATAGGGGATAGACATACAGAGATATTAAATAGTACAAATCATATGTGGAGAACAGAAGGATCAGAGGGCCCTGCTCGTGAGAGCTTACAGTCTAGAGGCATTCTGTCATTCAAAGGGTTATGTTAAAGGGAAATAAATGATATAACTATATAGCATCTTAAAGTGATTTTAAATGCCCTCTGTTTCAAATTAGGAGAAACATGGGCAAATAAAATAATTTTGTCTTAAATTCCTTTTAAAGGGTAACCAACACCTAAAATGCAAGAGGTCATAGTATTTTACAGACACAGGCTGTTTGTACAAGATATTTAAAAACATGTTTGTGGTGCAGAAACTCTAAAATCTGATTGGAATGTTTAAATGGAGTATTTGATTACTTGAGTTTTTGTGAAAACTTTTAATGGCGCAGTGACAGATGTAAATTCATAAAGAAGCGTCTCTAGAAAAAAGTACTGAATTCTGCTGTAGATTTTACAGTTGTAACTGCTTTTATTGTAGTGTATTTTGTCTCATGGTCATTATGACATTGAGTATATCTTTGAGGCTGATGCACTAAAAATGAGTGGAAGAAAACTAACTGCACAATAAGACAGGAAAAAAATCTCAGGATTACAAACTGTTTTGAAACATAGCATTCAATGGTTAAAAACCCCTCTTCATTGTTGATTTTGTGACCTTTGTGTTTTATAGTGCAGTTTGTTCCAGTTCTTCGAAAGTTAAAACAGGACAAACATATTATTATAATTTTTTTTCTTAAATAATGCACTCAATGGGATGGATTGTGTCAATGACTACAGCTGTCCTTGGTAAATGATAGGAACAGCACCACCTGGTGACCACTAAATAAAATAGGAAAATGATTGCAAAATAAAGTTTACTGCTCCTTTTAAATTTCACAGGTATCTATGCCAGTAAATTTGCCACCCTGTAGCTTTCATAATGTTGGTCTCTATTTGTATATCCTGTTGTGTACACACACTATATAATTATATGGCCTGAAAAATTATGATTACTAGTCAGGAAAAGTTACTAGCCTATCCAATGTAAAACATCCTCTTTTTCATCTGCAGAAAATATTAGACTAGTAACGCTTTTTTCCTCTCTGCCTTGTGAACATCATAACATTAAAACGTAACTGATACTTTCTAGGCTTTGTAATGTGTATGTGTGTTCCGTACATGTTTATAATATATGTATATATTTTTGTGTGTGTGTGTGTGTGTGTGTGTGTGTGTTGAGAAATTTGTTAAAAGCACTAGAACTCTGCAGGATGTAGTGAGTAGTTATTTCCAGGGAGTGGAGATCAACTTTTAGGGCGAGATGTTCAAAAAGTCATCATAATGAAAAACTTGTTGGATCATGAGTTGGAGGTAAAAGAAGGACAATATTTTCAAAAGTAAATCCGTCACATTTGAAAATTCATCTAAAAAATTAAAAATGACGGTAAGAAGATCTCATTGAACAATGCCGTTAAACATTCTGGTCTTAAAAATCGTCTTTCATTTTGTCTGTGAAACGAAAATTTTCAAATAAACAAAGACATTTTTTTTTGTCTTTGAAACAAATTTTTCTTCACCAGGTGTAGACCATTTTTATTATGTCAGGAAAAAATGACATTAATGCACAGATACCATTTTTTTAAGCCTGAGTACGAGTACTGATACTTCCCCAAATACTCACCGATACCAATTACCAACACTTTTTTTGAAATGCCATTTGACCGTTTTCCAAGGGGTGGAGAGAAGGTGCAGTGGGGGATGGGGGGGCTGAGGGGAAGCAGGGGAACTGAGTTGGAGAAGTGGGCAGGCTGAGTGGGAGATGGGGGGGGGGCTCTCAATGGGGCTGAGGGACATAATTTGTTTAAAAAAAGAGCCAACTACGGGTTTTAGGAGCCAGTTAAGAAGTGTATGTAACAAAGACGCATGAAGTGTCCCCAAAATTTGGGAACCAGAAGCAAAATGTTGATTTTATATGACTCTTACACACAATGGAACTGTTGGGTATGAGATACTACAGCTGTTGCTGGATTAGAAATTATCTACAGCCATGCAATGACAGTCTTATCATAATGGGAGTTGTAGTCCAACAACATGGGAACAAAATCACTGGTTGCCCACCCCAGGTTTTCAGAAAGCTACTGTGGAGAGGCGGAAATAGATGCCTCACAAGATATGAGCTGGAACTCACTGAGAAGACGCCCCTGTACATCCCTGGGAAAGGGCCTCACACTTCGTCGAAGAACTACGATAACCCTGGTCTGCGGCCTTGGCTATTCACGGGTACACAGCCTGGCTCCGTGCTTCACAGTCCGCATGTAAACAGAAGATACAATCTCACAGTCTACTACTCCCTCCCAATCCAAAAGCCTGCACACTAACTACCGCCGCCATGTCCCCTCTACCTAGTCACTGGGTGCTTGCTGTTCTCTCGCGAGCCGCGTCGGAGCATTGCCATGGTAACCTGCTCCGATGCTGCAGGAGGGAGAGAGGCGCCCGGGGAGCATTGTGAGCAGCTCCCCGGGCTCCCTCTCTGTAGCACCGACCCTGACACAGGGAATCGGTGCTGGCATCGGCCGCATTTACACAAATGCCGGTATCGGCACCGATACCAGTATCGGTGCAACCCTAACGTTAATCAGACAAAAAATGACATTCAAAAAAAATAAATAATTAATTTGTTACTTTATGACGGAAGATTAAACCACGCCCACTTTTAAGACTGCTTTTTCCTTTTGACGGAGATGGCAGAATTGGATGCAAAAAATGACGGATGGTGTAAGAACTTTTTTTATCCTGATTACAGACAATTTCAGTTACCACCACTTTCTGAACATCTCGCTCTTAATCTCCTTTAGAACCTTGATGATCTCTTGATAAAGGCTCTAAAGGAGATGAAACATTATTCTTATCATCATTCATTTGTAAAGTGTCAACATATTCTGAAGCATTCCACAATTAGGGAATACTCATTACAAACACATGACCCACTTGTACAAACTGACTTGTACTCTGAACAAATAAACAACTTTCAACAGATTTATACGTATATAATTGTGTGTGTGTGTGTTTTTGTGTGTATAGTATTGAGTGGATTTAGGTTTTTTGCAGCCTGGTGATTCTCAGTACACATCCAGTGTGTTTATATTGTGTGTTAGTATGTACATGTGTGCGTGCACCTCCCCCCAGCAGGGGCCCTTTTCTGAGCTATCCTGTGGGGAGGGGAAGGCCCCTGGGACTGTCTGAAGGAGGGGGGCAGTGTAAGGATTAGCTTTCCCTGTTTTACACAGCAATCTGCACCAAATCCAGGCCTTTCTTTGTACCCCCCCCCCTATTTTTTTTCTTTCCTTTTAATGAGAAAAATGTGTCCAACTTGAAACTGAGCCAGAGTAAAAATTACACTGAAACCTTATGTTGTAAAGAGGAGAACTTCTTCTGCTGGTGGTGGTGTGTGTGTGTGCGCGCACGCGTGTGCCTGTGTGACGTATTCCTGCTCCTGCGTGCTTTGGGTAATTTTACCTATAGAATTCCAGCCAGTGTATTTAACACCTTACAAAATTACAGCACAGGAAAGAAATGCTGTACCTCACAATTGGATATGAACAGTGAGGAAATAATAGCAGGCCAAAGGGAGCTTACAGCCTTGTTGTGTTCCCTTGTAGGTGTATGGCAAGGACACACTTGGACCCCAAGGGAGGAGTGTGTAATTCATTACCAAGCTCTCAAAAGTTAATAGCTCTGTCACAGGCATTATGGAGAAAGAACAACTATCTAAGAAACCAAGGACGAGTAAACTTCATTTTTTCATTTAAAAAAAAAAAAAAAAACTTGAAGGGATTTTTCTTCAGAGTACTCCCACTGCTGAGACATATGTAATTCAAACTTATTACAGTTTAGACCGTTTGTTACATGGACAGTGTCCAGAAAGTTCACCCACAGTTTACCTTGTGTTCAGAAAGTTATTCAATTGCATTCTATGGGAAAAGAGAGTTGCTGACTGCAATTCTTCATAGAATGTGTGAGTAACCTCTTTATCATTTCCTGACAGTTTGAACGGCTATAACGTTCGAATAAAACAACTTCCAGTAGTGGGTGTGGTCTTGTTTTTATTCAGCAGGAAAATCCCCATAAAAAAAGTTTTTTTGTTTTTTTTATTTATTTTATTAAAAAAGTGTAGTGTTTTTTTTTTTTAAATCTCCTCAAAAAAGTTGGCTATAATTAATTTTAAAATGAAATTCGTAGCCTTTTCATTTGTTGCTGCTTTCTATCTTCTGATTTTTATAAAGTCTTGTTGTGTTGCGCAGTCCTCTGGCACGCAAAAAGGTTTAAGCATCATTGATTGCCCCATAAACTTATAATAAACACTGAAGCGGATATATTAAACTTAACCTGTTTTTGTCATAGCTTTTAGTCTCATGAAATATAGCTGTATAAAATCCAGGTATCTTGTGCTTTTTTGTTTTCTAAAGAAGTGAAAAATTTCAGAATGTTTTGCTGTAAAGTTTGGGGAATTTAATCTCATCAGAGCTTTGTTCTCTCACTTGATCAGATAAAGACCAAGTAATGACTTACTCACATGGCAAGAAAATAGGCTATGAGAACATATCTGTTTCCACCAGAGGGTTGGAATAAATTAATAAGACAAAATCGTCATATAAGAAGGAGGCTTCCTCTGAGGGGAGGACTGAGGTGATCAATATTCTTTTAAAAAAAAGAGAGAGAAAATGGTGCATTGTAGGGGAAAAGTAAACTTTTCATATTTAATTAACCCTTTGAGTACTAGAGAGGTATCAAACACATTATGTTTCAATGTGTTGGATAGCCCGCTGGCACTCAAAGGGTTAATATGCAGGTTTTTAATATAAATGGCTTTTTTTTTTTTTTTTTTTACTTAATGCTACATCCCAGAGGACAAGTACATGTTTCCAGAATTTCCATTGCGATAGATGGGTATTTAAATGCCCCATTTATATAATTTAGTATTTTCTGTCCCTTTATAGTGTAGTTGGTTAGTTCAAGAGGTTCTCCACCACTGATTATTACCTCGGCTTCACTGACTGCTTATCCATGTTGTTTACTTCAGAATAAAATCTAACAGTGCACTCTCTGTGAGCTGTCTCATGGACACAAGCCAGCCCCCCTTAAACACTTTTTTTTTTTTTTTTTTTTATTGCTATTAGGTAATGAATACCTTTTTTCTCTTTGTTTATTTAAAGCATTCTCCATACTTTTATTTTTAATTAAAATCATTCTTAATGCTGGACATAATTTATAAACCCTCCCAACTCAATAAAAAATGCTGTGCAAAATTAGATATTGAAAAGCCAGTGAATAAGTGATTTGTTTTAATAATTGTTCATGCTTAAAATGTTCTCTTGCTATTCAACTAGGCAGTGAGAGGTCCTCCTGTCACAAACAATTTTACCATGCTCTCTGTGGGTTAGCTTGGGCACAGCAACATTACAAAGCTCTCCTTGCTGTTACAAATAAAGGGTGTAATGTCACTTTGCCCAGGAATGATGGGTGAGAAATGTCAATTGGAGGATTTTTTTCCCTTTACCTAAAGACTTTTCATATAAGAAATTGAAAAAACCTCAGTCTTCTAATTGCTTTTAACCCTTTGGGTGCCTGGGGGTATGCAATGCATTGCTTTGCAATGTGTTGCAGATCCCTCTGAGACTCAAAGCATTTTAAGGCATAACATATATTTTTACTGTTGTAGTCTACAGCAAAGGTACACAACCTTTTGGCTCTCTGTTACAGAGTACAACTTCTATCATTCACAACCAAACAACAGCTAGTTAAAAATTATGGGAGTTGTAGTCCACAACATCTGGAGGGTTTCAGGTTTGACATAACTAGTTTAGAGCTTCCAAGCTACTGCCATCTTGGAAATATATCATCCACCTTTCCTTCTCATCTCCTACTTTTTTTAACCTAGGTGCCAGAGGGTTGTGCAACTGGCCTTCAGAGTGTTTAAATGTGAGCACACTGCTGACAGCTGCCAAAACAGTACATTTAACATTAAAAATAAAGTTTCATGTATCACTATCAATGAAATATGAACCAGTCTGCTGCTAAATAGACATGACAAATTTCTAAAAATCTGAAACACATGGCTCCGATTCAGACAGGAAGAAGGCCAGTATGCCCATCTTCTCTGGTCTGCCTGTAATTGCCTGTATTTGTCCCATGGTCTTATACACTGATATTGTGAGTACTTCACTCTAATGCAGTGGTTCTCATAGTTTTGCTGCCTTGGAATCTTTTTAGTTGTAAATCCCAGTGAAACCCTTACATTCAAACCATTTTATATCATGAATGATAGTGAGGTCTTCATCACAATGCTTCTCAGTACATTGGAGATCTCTCTAGCATCAAAGGGGTTAAAACAGTATCAGATGTATTGTTTAAACATCAATTTGTACTGGCAACAGGACTCCTTTATTAGGCTAAAAAATACCATGTAACTGTAATCAGGTAATTTTTTTTCAAATAGAGCAAGGTTACATTGCTTATTATAAGTGGAATGTACTGTTTCAGTGCCAGCCAAGTACTTGTTACGTTACATATTTTGCAAATGTACTGTGATACTCTCTCTACCAGTGAAATAAGGCTGGCCTGGCAAAAATTGTAGAGTGGTTCTGTGACTACCAGTGGGCACACAGCTGGGGTGGCAGACAGTGTATTGTGGTTCTCTGGCTACCAGTGGAACAAGGTGGGCCTGGTAAGTTGTGTAGTGTGGTTCTGTGACTTCAAGTACAATAAGGCTGGGCTCACAGTCAGTGCAGTCTGATTCTGTGACTACTGGGAGATATTGGAATATCTCTCTCCCTTTTCTTTGCCTCTTCTTTCATGGGCAAAATTGTGCTTCCCCAGCCTTGTTCCACTGGTGTCACAGGATCACAGATATAATGCCTTGTTCCACTGTACACTGAGTCACAGTACACCGCATATTATCAAACACCCCAGAGCTGTCCACTGGTAACCACAGAACCAGGCATACACTGTCTACTACCCCTGCTTTGTTGTGTTGTTCACTGCTAGTCACTTTGTTTCACGCCCAGCCTTATTACACTTACCATTGGTACTCACAAAACCATACATATACTGTCTGCCCCCCAGCTTTGTCCACTAGTAGCCACAGAACACACATACTGCCTGCTGCCCAAGGCTTGGTCCCACTATCCCCTAGTAATTACAGAATCACATATACACTATCTGCCATTCCAGCCTTGTTTCAGTGGTAGTAATATTGCTACATAACACAATCTTACACAGTTACTGTGGTGGTGTCTCACTGACCCTGTGTCTGCAATGCAACTGCAGCTAAGCATCAGCTCCTCTTGTGGGCAGCCTGCTCCTGCTCTGCTTCAGATCACATGTCACTGATTCTGTGAGCACACCTCCTGTTGTACTGATGCGCCGGAACCAATTTAGTAGTTAATGAGTAGGGGCTGCTAGGAGATAGGTGAGTAAAAGCTAATTCTCTCTGCCTCTCTCAGCCAACCTGAAAAAGGAAGCTGGCGTAATTCAGGGAGGAAAACAAATTCATGTATAAATAATGCATATATCAACATGATGGGTGCACCAATATAAAAATGGAAATATACATTTTGCTTTGGTGCTGAATTCAATAAAATGTCTACAAACAGGGTAAAACAACCATGCATTACTGGTAATTCTCATTCTTAGGACTTTGTAAATTTGAAGGGGGGGGTTCATTATCAACTTTTTAATCCATTGAAGGGCCACGAAGGGGCTGAAACTGATAATCAATGTTATTTATTTTTTTTATTTTTTTTTGCAATGTACAAATTCCTGCATGGTTGTTCCACCATTTATGTTTGTGTGTGTGTTGTGTAAAATCCTATATTATAATTCGCTAAGGATGTTTGTCAGAAGCCGTCATGCGCAGTAGAGACTGCCCGTGTTCGGTGTGGTAGCGAGGTAGCGGCCACTTAACCCTTTGAGTGCCAGAGGGGTATGCAACGCATTGCAAAGCAATGCGTTGCATACCCCTCTGGCACTCAAAGGGTTAACATTACCTGGGCCTAGGCCCGTGTACATGGGCTTTTACACTAGTGTGTGTGTGTGTGTGTGTGTGTGTATGTGTATGTATGTGTGTATGCAGGGCTCAAAATTGCCACTCGCCACTAGCCAATGGCGAGTGAAAATTTAGCCCTGGCGAGTAGAAATTCAGCCCTGGTGGGTATGTTTTGGCTTGCAGTGGCAAGTAACTTTTCAGGTCTGGCTAGTAGCAAAGGACTTAACATTATAAGCCCTGGTGTATGTATGTGTATATATATATATATATATATATATATATATATATATATATATATATATATATATTATTGTAAAGACCAGTGAATTAGTTTTCAATTGTTTTTGTTTCTCAAGCAACTCCCAACACTTGGTGTGAAATATCTAGGGCACACCTAATATTTATTGCATTGTTTCTCAAGGATATAATGAAGAGAAATGCATTAATATGTATAATTATCCTTGGGCCTCACAATCAGAATCATAAAACTAGCATATTGTACAAAAAATTCCCATAAGTATAGTTTTAATAAAAAGTTTTATAGTCAAGTGTCCACATTACACCAAACTGCCACATTACCCTGTTGTGAAAACCACTGAGCTAGTCATTTGCTTTATTTATTGGGAAGTGTTGTCTTTCTTTATGTTTTGTATTATTATTATTATTTTTATGCCTGTGTTAACCCCTTGAGGACCACAGGGTTGTGCAAAGGAGTTTAACTGTAACTTTTTTTTTTTTTAACCTCATTTCAAAAGTTGGAACATTGTAAAGCAAGGATTGCCAATATATAAAGACCTTTGGAGCCAAACAAAAAATTTTAAGAGCCATCTGGGAGTTTTAGGAGCTAGTGAAGAGGTGCATGTACACAGGTTTTTATAAAATACTTCAAAAATGTAGGAGCTAGAAGTGAAATTAGAGGAGTTTGATCTCCTAGTCTTCCAGAAAGCGTGATTGCCACTAGCTAGATGAACTCCCGATCTTGTTTTGTAAGTACTGTACAATACACACAGTCAAAAGTGGACAAGTTCTGAGACAAACCAGCTGCACCACAGGGAATATATAAACCTCTCCATGAATTTTAAATGGTACTCTTGATTACCAGAGGGGTATGATTAGATACCCCTCTGGAACTCTCAAAGGGTTAACACTTTGAATTTAGATAGCTCTGGTAAAACAAATGACATTCAAGAGATTAAATGTCCAATTTAAAGTAATTGGGTTTTTCACTTGCTCTCTATGTACAGTTAGTGTGCTCTAAAATGTTTCCCTTTTTTGCTTTTGAGCATTTGGTCTTCAGTCAGAATTGAATGGGATTTTTTTGAAACCACACCCTTTTTTTCTGTGACAACACAGAAAGGGGTACAATCATTTCTGGCTACATCCGCAGGCCACACAATCCACCAGATGGCTTATTCCTCACTAGTCGGAAAAATGACAGGGTAAAATTCTTATTCACGAACATTTAAATAAGGCCATTTACATGTGTATCTGCACATGGCAAATTGAATTGGAAATCCAGTATGAAAGGGTGCTATGTTCAAAAAGTACCCATTCATGCCATGACTGTAGTACAACTCTCTCATTGAATTCAGCAGGACTCATGAAGAACCAAAGCTGATACATAATTATATAATATGCTCTGTACTGCCATTCTAGGCCTCCCGTTACAATAGCAATATTGATGGGGGATCTGAGAAAGAGTAGCATATTGTCTGTTAATGGACTTGAGATTATATGGCACATTTCAGAATAGAAGGGCAGTGGGTACAAATCCTAATACATAAAAGGTAGTAGCTGTACCCAAACAATTAACCAAGTTTGGTCCATATAGGATACACTACACAAACCTTATTTATTTATGCTAGCTGGAAATGCATGATATTTGTAATTATATAACCTAATTTTCATCTTTTTTGCTGTGTCCCTTTTAATACATGTTTAGATTTTCCTTTATGGACACCATTAGATTAATTGTGTATGTAAATAGAGGAAACATTATTCATTTAATTCATTGAAATTAGTACACTGCTCTTCTGTTCATAAAGATTATCTTGGTCCATTTATAGACAATAAATTACTAGCACTTCTTAGACACCTATAAATGTTTCTGTATTAATGGGTGTCTGGAGGCATGGACAGGAGACCCCAGAGAGCATATGTAAAACTAGATTTTAGGCCTCAGTAAATTGAGAATTTTCACAGAAGCTATCATGGAGTGCAGGGTATTTAATGTGACTTAACCCAGATCCTTTTTTAGGTATTTGGGTGAGATGTTCACTGCAATTGAAATTGTCTTTAATCAGAATGGAAAAAGTTCTTACAAGATGGTCCATCATCAAATCTCAGAAATATTGCTGTAATTTGTTTCACCATCTTTGTGAAAAGGAAAATGCAGTTCTAAAAGTGGGCATGGTTAAATTTGCCATCATATTGTTAGGTATATTCAGGAAAAAAAAATCATTTAACGTTACATTTTTGTCTAACATATTTTTTTTCCTGACAAAATAAGTGGTCTAAACATGGAGAAGATAAATGAAAGTACTGTTGGCAGATAGGAGTGATAACCAGTAGTTTTTGTTAACTGTTAAAAAAAAAAAGTGCTTTATTTCTTAGAAAATTCTCATTTAAAACACAAAATTAAAGACCTTTTTAACATCAGAATTTTTAAAGGCAATATTTATTAAAATCTTCTTACCACAATTTTTAATTGTTTACCACACATTTTCAAAAGTGACTAATTTACTTCTGAAAGTGCTTCTTTTTCCACCAACTCTTGATCCAACAATTTTTTCGTTATGACTACTTGTTGAACGTTGCGCTCTTAATGTTCCTTTAAATATTAGTGGATTTCAGTTTGACTTTTGTGGTGTAGTTGGCTTGTTTTCAAACTGCCTCTTCCTTAATACTGCCCATAAGTTCATCCTATATAATAATTCGCTAAAACGTATAACAACGCAGTCATGAGCAGTAGAGGCTGCCAGAATGAGGCTGATACAGAGTGGGGAGCTTCGAAGGAGCATCCAGCTCTGTATCAGCCCCGGCGCTGGCAGTCTCTACTGAGCATGACTGCAGCTCGACCGGCTGGCACTGTATCAGCTGCGGCACTGGCACTCTCTACTGTGCATGACTGCCCCACGACTGGCTGGCAGTGGCACTGTGGCCCATGTAACGGCTCTTCAACTAGTATTCAATAAGCTAAAGAGGTCAGGTGTAGAGTACATCATCTGACGGAAGGGTACAGGATCCCTTTCGCCTCTCTTCCTCCCTTTCGCTTTTTCCCCTCTCATACACCCCAGGGTATGGAAAAAATGCAGTGGTGCCTGTGTGCTGTCAAATGTACATGGGGGGGGGCTTTATGTATTTAAAAGTGGCACAATTCTGGACCAGACAAGCTGCACATTGATTTTTATGGTGTTTTAACTCCATGAAGTCTGCAGAGGTGTCCGATGCGTTGCTTCACATTACATTGGAGACCTCTCTAGCATTCAGGAGGTTTAATGCCCCATTTAATCAGCGGAAATGCTGGAAATGTTGCTTTCCCCTAAAAAACTGTTGGTTTGCACCAAGTTGTTACCAATTGCTTTTATACATAAGGCCCATAGTCTTTCACCAGTACATGCAGAGATGTCCATATGGAGCAGGGGTTCATTGATTGATGGACTTCCATCTGTTGGGGGACTTCAGCTTCCATATTTGGCTGGTTGGTGATGCTGAGGGATGTAGTTTTTATAAAATGAAGGTCCAACAATTGACTACAGCTAGTGTATAGATTTTTCTACAGTGCTAGCCAATGGCAGTCTGCTTTTACTAAAATCTGAAATCTCTATTTACATCCTCATTCAGTAGTTCATGAGAAGATTTATGTGACAGGCAGATTTCCATGAGACCAGGATCAGTTCAGGGGCAAACTAACTGCCTCAAGGGAAGAGAAAAACATTCCCCTTGATTTAACCATCTGCATGCCAAAGTGTTAAATATGGCTTTTCAATGTTTTGGAGACTTCTCTTGCATTCAAGAGGTTAATAATCACAATTTAAATCAACTTGAATTTGCCCCCAAAGTTCAGTTGATCTGTGCCAGAATTGTTACTATTTTCTTTTAGTACATAAGGATCCAGGGGCCTCAACCTGAAAAGAGGAGAAATTCTGGGGCAAACTGGTGGCATCAAAGGAGAGCAATAAATGTTATTTTGATTTAAATAGGGATTTTAACAAACTGAGTGCTTTAATTAAAAAAATATAAAATCTTCAACTCAGCTTTTCAATGCTTTGGAGGGCACAAAAGCCCAGGAGTCTCATCCTGCATCCTTATTGGTCAGGTGCAGTGCAGGCTTTAGGTCATTGGATCTCCATTAGGATGTCTTGGGACTTTGGTATGCCAGATACATCTACTTAGGACCCCCCTTATTCGCTGAAGACAGACACCTTTTAAGTTTCAATTACATATTTCTGCAAATTGTTATGCAATATATCTATTTTGTTATTCTGATTGAGGCTCACAATTATAACTGAATATGCATGTATTTGAACCCTTCATTGGGCCCTTGACAAAAGATATAAAGTATGCTAGGGATGCCTCAAAAATTCCAGTTTTCATTTTAGACGTGCTGTGAGCATCTGAGAAGCACAGCTTTAGGGAATACGACTACTTTTGCACAAGTGGCTCAATTAAAATGATAGGTCCAATGCTTTTATACCTATGCAACAGTTTGGGAATATTGCAAAAAGGTCCAATACCTAAAACTGAGGTAGTCAATCGCTGGACTTCCTGCTGGGCATGATGGAATTTTTGTAATCTCAAACAGAACAAGGGCCAACTGTTGTTTACCTCTGACCTAGAGCATGGTATACTTGCTAGTCCTAGATGATGTGCTGTAGAAACCAGTTCTTCACTATCTGTAATCAATTATAGCAAGCACTGGTGACCTTGGTTATGGATCTGAGCTATGTTAGTCTGGGGGTAGAGTTGCTTGTGTGATGTTTGCTTGCTTCCCTCCAGCATCATGTGCTGAAACTTACAGCACATCAGAGATCCCATGATGCCTGTTCATATCCCTTGATGTTCTTGCAGATCTTTATACCAAGGTTAACTTTACAAAACCCCTTCACCTGCAATGTACCTAAGTCTCATATTAGTGGACGTTCCCTCAGCACACTTCCATAGCAATTTAATAAAGCAGCTGTTTGCTTCCATCTGTTTTTCAAGCTGAAAAATTAAGGTTGTCTTTTAATGACTATCATTAGTATAGTGCCCTGTTGGCAGATATGTTGCACTGGGAGCAAACATAGTGCTTGAAGCCAGAGCTGCATTTTGAACCTTCGGAGACCAATCGGGTACCAGAATGAACGTCTGAAAAGACCCCACGCTCCCTTATTAGTCCTGCAAGAAGGCCTCTCACAGTTCAGTCCCTTTTGCTGCACAGTACTGTTCCTTGAGACCTTCTGCTTTGGGTTTGAAACCCTGACAGAGAGGGTTGATGGGGGCTTCACTTGCAACCTGTGAAGTTTGTGGCTGAGAGCCATCTACTTGAGGTTTGCATTCCAGCTGACCTGCCCCCCCCCCCCCCCCCCCCGCCCAAATGGCTGATTGGAGCCATTTTGGGTCTACAATATGCAAACCAATAGAAACAGACTTGGTAAAACACAATAATTTCTATTTAACGTATGAGCATTTATAAACTGTATTGTACACTAGTTGACTTTGAAGCAATCCTCAATTGTGGTAAAATAGCTGAAGGAGCACTTTTACTTGCCAATAGGATAATAAAGGGTGCACTTCCTCATAAATGCATAATGTCGGTGCCTCTGCTTTCAAGCCAAACATAGGCAACCTGATTTTGGTTGTAGCCACCTATGTTTGGCCTTAGAAGTCTCATTATGGTATCTGTCATCTTCATTGGTGTGCCTCCATATCTGATCAGACTTCACTCCTGTTCTGTCCACTTAACATGTGTTAAAGTTCACCTCCAAATGACCTTGGGTGGGTTAGTCTGCTGTGTCTTCTTCCATAAGGAATTTGTGTCACTTAGCACATTACTTAGTTTTGCATTCTGCTAGCCTGTTGTCTTTGTCAGGCTTCTTTGTCTAGTTTGTGTCATCCGATACATCTCAACAACCAATCAACATTATTCAAATAAAACAGCTTGTTGCACTCTGCAGCCCCGTTCTCTAGATGGAGGAGATCTAGTAAATCAACTTCAGAGACATCTAAAGGGACTTTTAAAATTAATAGTTTTAAAGTGGAATGATAGAAACCTTAACAGACAAGGTAAATTAATGGGTTCAGTTAGATACAGGAAGGAAGCATACTTCAGAGAAAAGTGCTAAACAAAGAGGTCACGATCTGAAGATATATGATGGTAGCCTTAGGAGAAATGTGACTCAGTTCTACTCTTCAAACACAGTAAGTTTCTTAGAAACATCTCCCTGCAGAAGTTGTAAAGATTTTTACAGAAAGAAAAAAAATATATATAGATCCAACATGAATATAACAGTAAAACAAGGCAATCCTCAAACAGGTCTTTTAGTTTTAAAGTAGATATGAAAAGAACTGTCTGAAATGGACTATACAGTGTGTATTGTCAAATGTTGCTATTGGGACATATGCTAGTCAGCCGCACCATAGGGATCACATAAATCCCCAGTGATTCAAATGGGTTTTTTAGCCCATTTAATTCTAGATTGGTTGCCTTGCAATGCGTTGGAGACCTCTCTAGCATTCAATGGGTTAAAAGACCCAAATTAAATTAATAGGAATTTTTATTTATTCTTTATGGTGAAGTGACTTGCTCCAGGATTGTGTAACATTTTCTCTGTCCGTATTTCCCAGTCTTTTCATGAAGGCTAAATTGATTGTGGTTTTGTTATTCTAGAAACATTGATGGACACTCGATGGACAACCTCTGAGCTGGCGTGGGTTGTGTACCCAGAGTCTGGGGTGAGCTGGCATTTCTTGTCAATCTTAGTATTTCTCCCCTTTTTTTATCATCTCTCCCTAGCTCATTCCTGGCATCTCTGCAGCATTTTCCTCTCTCCTTTCACCTCATTCTTTAGTTCTTCTCCCAATGTCTCCTTTCTAGGCTTTTCTTGTCTCCTGCCTTCTTTCTCCATCTGCCTCCTCTCTAGCATTAACCGTTCTTTCCCTCTCTCTCTCTTTAGCAGTGTTCTCTGTCTTTGCATCTCCTCCCTTTTACACATTCTAATACTTTTTTTTTTTTTTTTTTTTAATATCTACAGTGGGAGGAAGTAAGTGGATATGATGAAGCATCAAACCCAATCCGGACATATCAAGTTTGTAATGTACAGAGGCAGAATCAAAATAACTGGCTGCGCACACAGTTCATCCCTCGACAGGATGTTCAGCGTGTTTATGTGGAACTGAAGTTTACTGTTCGAGACTGTAACAGCCTTCCTAACATCCCAGGATCTTGCAAAGAAACCTTTAACCTCTTCTACTATGAGTCAGACTCTGACTCAGCCTCTGCTGACAGCCCCTTCTGGATGGAGAATCCATACATTAAGGTGGATACAATTGCACCAGACGAGAGTTTCTCTCGCAGGGACTCTGGGCGTGTAAACACCAAGGTTCGCAGTTTTGGTCCTTTGTCCCGTGCAGGGTTTTACTTGGCTTTCCAGGACTTGGGTGCCTGTGTATCCCTTATTTCAGTACGTGCTTTCTTCAAAAAGTGCCCGCGAACTGTGGCTGGATTTGCCAGTTTCCCAGAGACTGTAACTGGAGCTGAACCCACTTCTCTGGTTATTGCACCAGGCACCTGTGTACCCAATGCCCTTGAAGTATCGGTTCCTCTCAAGCTGTACTGCAATGGAGATGGGGAGTGGATGGTGCCAGTAGGGGCATGCACTTGTGCTGCTGGCTTTGAGGCCGCCGGGAAGGAGACACAGTGTCAAGGTATTTACCTGGGGAGGAAAGGGCAGATATTGGGGCAACCTGGATAAGAGTAACAGGGTCTGGATACTCAATGTGTAGGTGGCACAATTCCACCTCATAGGAGAGGTGAAACAGTACCACCCACTTGAAAAGGGTTGGGCAGCCTGAGGCAAACCAGCTGTTGTGGACTACAATGCCTGTCATCCCCAGCCAGTCAACAGATGTCTGAGGATGATTAGATTAGTAGTCCTCAACAGCTGGGCACCCCCAGGTTGCCCACTTGTGTCATATATACACACCCACCTACTTTTCTTTTTTTCCCGTTCCTTCAGCCTGCAAACGTGGCACATACAAGTCGAAGCAGGGTGAGAGCAGCTGCATCCTTTGCCCACCTAACAGCAGGGCAATTTCTTCAGCTTCCACAATCTGCTCCTGTCAAAGTGGATACTACCGAGCTGATGGAGAGACTGCAGAGACACCGTGCACCTGTAAGAGAGACAATGTGATTGAGTGTGTGTGGGGTGGGGGAGAGCATCTGTCATTTGAGATCGAAAGAGTTGGGACTGGGGCCAAGAAGAGGGGAACATAGAAGCTGACAGCAGATCAGAAACATTTGGTCCATTTAATCTGCCCATTTCCCTATCCACATTAAAACCTCAGAGAAACCTTATCCTTGGCCTTGTTTCATACCACTTTAGTGTGCATTCTTTCATTTCTTCCTATTTAGTCTTATTAATCCTAATAATAACCCCCATTTTACCTTACTATGACAAGAAAATCCTTATGGATGTCATGTCCATGAAGACAGACAGTTGATGGCATTTTTTACTTTAAACTGAAACAGGCAGAGTGTGTGAGTGTTTCATATGGCTTTTCCTTTGGAGTAAGACAAGGGTACTTATACCACTGACAGTTGTACTCAGGATGTGAGTTACAGTGTGATTACTTCCTGAAATCCCAAACAAACAGCATGGCTCAGCAGTTTCAGTCGCATTCCATGGAGAGCTGTTTGTCTGTGCTTTGCCTCTCCCATAGAATGCAACAAAATAATTTAATATATTGAAATCTGACCACTGCAAGGGATCTGTTAATGTAAAAAAAACAAAAAACAAACAAACAAGAATTTAAACTGTAATGGCTCGGAAACTGTCAACAGTGGGAGTATCATTTTACACAACAAGACAAAGACTAATGGGGTGCACAACCCTTTGGTTCCTAATTAACCCTTTCATTGCCCAGGTGTTGTGCAAGGGTTTGCTTTGCACACCCCTCTGGCACTGAAAGGATTAAAGGGTAAAGAATAGTGTATTGTGCAGTGGGTGGTGTATGTCTCCTGTGGTCCTGCTAGTAACTGTGAGGACTGCCTACGTGGACATGACTCCCAGTGCTGATTGAAGAGGCTAATTTTTGAACAAAGGCATAAGAGGAAAATTCAAAGAGACCATTAGGACTTTTCTGGCCATAGTAAAGTAATTGTGTTTAGGGTGCTGTATTATTTGGAGGGTTTTACTTCTCCTTTAAAGGGATAGGGATAGTAATGTTTCACAAAAACAGCAGCTCCAGTTAATATTCATAGTATTTGAGCCATAGAGAGTGTTATATCAATACTGTCAGAGCTGTAGTTCAAGAGTAATTGAATGATCGTTTCCCCCTCCCACCCCTTTTACCTAGTGTAACACTGCTCTCCTCAGATGTGGAATCTGGGTGCTTGACCAGACCGCTCACAGCAAGGGACAGTCTTCTTACTGTGAGAACAATGAAAACCCTGCCCCCACTGACACTTCTTTCAGGTTTTCCCTTATCTTAATTGAAGATTGCCTCTCTCTGCAATTTACCTGGGCACCTCCCTGCTGCTCTGAGCTGAGCAGTGTTAGTGTTATATCAGTAAAAGGGGCGAAAGGGGGATGATTCTTTATCATTCAATTACTCTTGAACTACAACTCTGACAGAATTGAAATAACACTCTCCAAGGCCCAAATACTATGAAGATTGATTAGAGCTGCTTTTATTATGAAACGTTATATGATAATGTGTTTAAAGGAATAGTAATCTTAGTAGGTTTCTCCAAAGATTCACCTCCACATTCCTTCACCAGTGATCCATCTCCCTTATGTGTCACCTATCACTGTGATTACACAATCCATTCTTTTGTTTTCTTTAGCTTTTCCACCTATACTTAAAGGGACCCTTACACCTTCTAATGAAGGTTTCTATATTATCTTAACATGAGCAGTTACTGTGTACCAATTGGTAGCACTATATAAGAATTAAGACATTCTTCTATAGTATTGTATATACATATCTTCAAAACAAACGCTACTGATAGCATTTTCACTAGTTCAAAGTATCAGCATGTTAACATAGATTTAACTCTGAGTGCCAGAAGGGTACGCAAATTCGGAGCTATGTGTTCCGTACCCCTGTGGCACTCAAAGGGTTAAAATATGCTGACTTTTTTTGTGAAGGGTTCACTATCGGTACTTATTTAATACCTGAAATCATCTTTTAACACTCAAAATGAAAGCCTTGTACAATGCGTATGATACTTCTGTATAATTCATAATGTTAAACTGAGTAGGATTTCTTCATTGAGTTTCTTCAAATTGCCGCAAAATAAATCGAACAAGAGATTTATTTTCAGCCTGTGCCATTGTCCTTCGGGCATGGCTGGGTTTACATTCCAGGCAGCCCTAGGTAAGGAAGTCTAGCACCCATGGCTAAAATCCCACTCGACTCAGCCCGCTCTCCCATCCAGTGTTGCCCGACACAGAAAATACCTATAACCAGCAAAAACAAAAAAAGCTTTAAACCCCTTATTTTCTAGAGAGAGCTCCTGTTCATTACTCCACAATGCTTTGGAGATTTCTGTAGCATCCAAGGGGTAAATAATAGCCTTTAAATAGATGTAAAGTGGTTCAGCAACATTAAAGATTGGTCTGGCCACACCCAGAATTCAGAATGTGGGTGTGGCCTGCGTAGCTGAGGCACCCCCTCTCAAAGTTTGGTGCTGGAGACAGCTGCCTTATTTGCTATTGGGAAATCCTTTCCTTGGTTCGTTACCATAATTAAAATACAGGTCAGCGGTTGCCGGTTTAAAGAAATTGCACATGTTCGTGGGAGATGGTTAATCTGCCGGCAGATAACTCTCTCAAAAAAAAAAAAAAGTACTACAGTAGCTCAGATAATGATTAGAAATAAACTGAAAGGGATAGTAATACTTAAAGGGATAGTAATACTTCGTTTTATCTTTATTTTATTTTGTAGGCATTAAAAAAACATGAAGAACGATATAAGTCTTATTTCTCAAACCTTTATGGTTTAAGAGATATTCACAAGCAAAGTATCCCCCCCCCCCGTTCAGTCAGATCAGAAGGGAAGTGCCCAGGTAGACTGCAGAGAGGGACAATCTTCAATTAAGAGAAGGGGAAAAAGCTGAAAAACTTGTCAAGTGGGGAAGGGCTTTCATTGTTTTCATAGGAATAAGAGTGTCCCCTTCTGTTATCTGTCTGGTCTATGGACTGTATTCCACATCTGAGAAGAGATGCTTACACTAGGAAAAAGGAGCGGGAGGGGGAAACTTTGCTTGTGAATATCTCATAAACCATAAAGGTTTGAGAGATAAGACTTGTATAGTTCTTCATGTTTTTTTAATGCCTACAAGATAAAATAAAGTTAAAACGAAGTATTACTATCCCTTTAATATGTTAAAAAATATATGTTGTAGGGTTTATCCCCCTGAGTAAAACAAGAGTACTTCCACTGCTGAGAGATATTTTATTAAAAAATTATAACAGCTCAAACTTGAATTTTGTAGGTGCAATATCACAGTGGCCTGAAAATTTACAAAATTTGGCAAACTTACACACTTCATATGGCACATAATATTATGAATGAAAACAGTATGATTGATTGATTGAGGGGTTGGGATTTAATTCTATCCTTTCTCCAGGGTAAAAGAATATATGGTTAAACTAAAAAAGAAAAATAAAGTAAACTTTAATGAAGGCACATAATGACGAAGAGTATATCCCAGTCATGCATATTCCACTTCATTGAATATTAATTGGCAACTGTAATGATGTAACTCTGTCTGTGCTACGGCATATTTTTTCTTTTTTGTGATAAAATAATATAGGACCTGAAAAATTGGAGGGTGTTGTAGGATGTCTCTTCATCTCACCATATGTCTGTTTTCCTTTCCTTCTAGCTGTGCCCTCAGCTCCTCGGCATGTAATCTCCAATGTGAACGAGACATCTGTGGTCCTGGAATGGTCAGAGCCTGGCAATTCCGGAGGCCGTGATGATGTTTTGTACAATGTTATCTGTAAGAAGTGCTCGGAGCGAGTGTGCTCTCGCTGTGATGATAACGTTCAGTTCTGGCCTCGCCAGCTTGGTGTCACCCAGCGGCGTGTCTCTGTCAGTCACCTCCAGGCCCACACCAAGTACAGCTTTGAGATCCAGGCGGTCAATGGGGTGTCTGGAAAAAGTCCCCATATCCCAAACTACTATTCTGTAAATATAACGACTAACCAGGCAGGTGAGTAGAAGTCAGGTGTGTATAGAGGATTGTGGAACAGTGGATGTATGCGATAAGGGGGCATATGTATAAAGATAAAACTGGAGAAACCAAGTGACCACAGAAAACATACACTTTATCATTTATTTAAATGGAGCTTTTTAAAACTTGACTGCTAATGAGGTCTCATTATATTTCTTTTGAGATCATGGGGTTAAACAATCCATTTAAATAAATATGGATTTTATTTTGCGCCTTTCAATTCAGTGAGAATTTGTATTAGTTTCCCCTGTGGTGTACGTGGTTTGGGCCAAAATTACTCCACTCTCTCTTTACACATATGCCCCATAGAGGGTTAATGTGAACGCACATTTGATTTCCGGCTTCCTCATCTCTCCCTCTCTTTCCAGCTCCTTCAGCAGTGCCCATTGTGCAATCTCATGGCAGCTTCGCAACCTCTCTCACTCTGTCCTGGGCTCCCCCAGAGAGCCCCAATGGTATCATCTTGGACTATGAGATAAAGTACTTTGCCAAAGTGAGTATCTGTGATTCAAGTGTTTGTCTTCTCTTGTCTGCTATGTCTTGTCTTATCCCCCAGTCCCGCCTCTTCAGTCACAATGATATCTCCTCATTCCCCATTCTTCCTTCCAGCCTGCCTCTTCTTGTCTTAACCCTTTGAGTGCCAGAGGGGTATGAAACGTACCCCTCTGGCGCTCAAAGGGAGCACAACATGTTTGTTTTAACCATTTTTTTGTCATTTTATTCAAACTGCACTAAACTGGATATGAACATATACCACACTGCTGCCCATCCCAAGTGCCATACCCTACCAGCTAGTACCACCTCATCTGCTACTCTGACATAGAAATATAGCTGCTGAAGAATCACCATCTGATCCATGAATCAGAATCTGCTTCTGGCAGCTGGTCAAGCAGAAAGGGGAGGGAGCGTGAACTTTATTTTCCTATATCTCTCAAACCATAATGGTTTGAGAGATATGAACCATAACGGTTTGAGAGATATGACTAAGTGCAAGTACTCTCTTAATTGTATCTACCATATAGTTAATACTTTTTTTCTAACATTACTATCCCTTTAATCTTCTCATTCTTTTCTTTGAAACTCTTCCCTTTACTTTCTCCATAATCCCAACCTACGAATTCCCACCCTACTTCTCCTTATCTTACCACAATCCGTTCAAATGTCAGCATACCATAGTCCATATGCATCAATGTATTGCAAAGCTGTATTCGTTCTTTACTTTTTGCACACCTGTATTAGTTCTTTACTTTTTGCAAACGTGTGCCAATATTAAAGGTAATGCCAATGAACATTTGAGAAATAGCACTCAGTTTGACAATTTCAGAATGTTGTTTCAAAAACTGGATGAGTGACTCTTTGCAGAATTATAACATGATTTAGCAAATTTGTGTGACATTTGTTTGTGTCTGTGTGTGTGTTTAAAGGAATAATAATGTTTCACAAAAAAAAAAACAAAAAAAAAAGCCGCTCCAATTAATCTTAGTATTTGGGCCATGGAGAGTGTTATTTCAATACTGTCAGAGCTGTAATTGAATGATAAATTATCCTCCTCCTGCCCCTTTTACTAGTGTAAGCCACCTCCCCTCAGATGTGGAATCTGGTCTCTTGACCAGACGGTGATATCCATCTGGACAGTCTTGCTGCTCTAAGGTGAGCAGTGTTACATCCATAAAAGGGACGGGAAGGGGATATTTTATCATTCAATTACAACTCTGACAGTATTGAAATAACACTCTCCATGGTCCAAATTATATGAAGATTAATTGGGGCTGCTTTTTTTGTGAAACATTACTATCCCTTTAACTCCTAGAAGATCCAAGAGGAAATCGTAGAGACATATGTATCAAATATCACAAGAAATGGATAAAACAGGAACAGACAAAAAGGATTTAGCACCTAAAAATTAAAGAGAGCCAAGGCAGTCTTACTCCTAGTAATCTACTGGATAGAGATATTTTAGTGGCATGTTGATACAAAATGCCCTTATGTCTTCTATTTATCTTGGTGCCTTCTCCTCTTGGTACATTCTATTGTCTCCCCCTTGAAGACATCTTTACTCATTCCTTCCAAAGGTCTTACATCCCCAGTGTCAGCTGATCTTCCATCTTCTTAGGGGTTTTTTTTTTTTTCCTTCTTTTTTCTATTACATTCTTACAACTGTTATTCCTCCTCACCCTCTTACCTACTTCAGACATCAATCTGCTTTGCATCTTTAAAACTCTGCCTTTTGTGCTGTATCCGCCCTGACCTACTCATCCTTTTCATCCCTGTCATTCATTCACATCATGCATTGCAATCCATGTGCTTCTCACTACCTAACTAATCTGTCTCTGTTTTCCTTTTTCAGGGTCACAGTGGTGCAGGTAACACAGTGACCAGTCAGCGCACTACTGTGCGCATGGAGGGAATGCTCCCGGATACACTGTATGTGGTTCAGGTTCGCGCTCGTACAGTGGCTGGATATGGAGCATACAGTGAACCACGAGAGTTTCAGACCACAGCAGAAGATGGTAAGTAAATTTCCCCTTTCAAAGCCCAATGCTCCTAACACTGACCCTGGACAACATACCCTATCTTAGCCTTTGATTCTTCCCTTATCCCAGTGATCCCCCAGTATACCTTCTCCATGCACCTTTTAATGCTTACATCTCCACCTTTGTGCCCACTGGTGTCTCTCCCACTTAACATTCAGTGGTTCCTATCCGCCCCCTTCCTCTCATCACTGAGCCACTTATCCACACTACTCACTGTGTCCACTCATCATCACTACCCCTCACCACACTCTGTGCCTGCTAGTCTCATGTGTCCTTCACCATTACTCCCCATCAGTTTTCTTCCCAGACATGCACTGTACCTCTGCCCTGTGGTCCTTCCTTGTGCCCATGTGCTCATTCCCTATTTTTCCTGTGCCCACTGATCCCTCACTCCACCCTTCCTCCTTTCTCCCTCCCCTACTCTACCCCACAGGGGACCGCAGCAGTCTGCAGGAGCAAATCCCGATGGTTGTTGGCTCGGTAACCGCTGGGCTGGTTTTTATAATTGCAGTGGTCGTTATTGTAATAGTTTGTTTCAGGTGAGTGGTGCTGGGAGTGTGTTTTTGGTGTTGGGAAGGATCTATGGGGAAGTTGTAAAGAAACTAGGATTGTAGAGGAAGTTAATGGTGTGAGGACTCTTAGGGGCAACCTGGTTGGTTAGTTTGCTGGAGGATAATGTTCAGACATTTATGGCTGACCTATTTTTAACATTACCTTTTACAGCAGAAAACAGCGGAATGACCCAGAATCTGAATACACCGAGAAACTTCAACAGTACAGTGAGTATCTTCTCTTCTCTCCTTATCCTGCTTCCACTTGTGGTCTCTTCCCTTACACTATTTAGCCAGCTAAGTGTTTGATGTTGAGCATGATTGTTAGGGAATGTGTTTTAACAATTTTGTATGTTAGCAAAAGTTGAGCAGTTCTGGGATAAAATAACTGCACTATGTTTAATAAACACTGGACAAGATTCAATATACTAAAGAGCAAGGTTTCAAGAGCAAACCAACTTCACCATGTGGTAAGGGAAAAATGAAAATCACCATGGTTTTAAATGGACATATTAACCCTTGAATGCTAGAGGTTGATACTGAATTGCCTCACATAGAGATGGGGACCTCTGCAATCCAAGGGATTAATATTCTAAACACAGAGCAGTTATTCTGCCCCATACTTGCTCCACTTTTGACTTTTATTTATTTTTTTTCTCTTAAGTGGTGTAAGGACTTTTATAAAAAGTGGTACAGCAAAGTTTAAAGAAATGTTGCTATTTGCGACAATTTAGCAACAGAATTTTTGGCAAATAATAAAGGCCATGTTTGACCTGTTCTTATTTTTTGCAGTCACCACATTTATTAATGTACCGAGTATATGGCCTTGAAAGTATATATCAATATAACCAGGCTTGTGTCCGGTACCTTAAATACTAAAAACATCTCCAGTATATGCAATTGAGACTTTTTAGCATCCATTGGGTTAAATATCTTGTCACCAGTGCTCATTATGTGATCTAAGAAGCTAGTTACTGACCTGACTCATCACTGATCTTCACTCCATAATTAAGATCATTGAGTGAGTGGAAAACCTAACCCTTAGATTGAATTGCCAAGGTGCCTCCTCCTCCCCCTGATGTCACAAATGACTGATATATTCAAAGTGCTTGCTGCAGAAAGTTCTCTGGGTACACTCATTTCAGGGTGATCACCACATTAGTTCCTTATGAAACCATTAGGGAGGTAGCAATCAGTTGGGAGAAGAATTATCATCTTTTTGCAGATCTCTTCAGAAAGGGGGTGGGTGGGGGGTTTGCTTGGCCACACACACGTGCATCTGTTTTGTGTCGGTAAGAAGCTGTCTTTAATGCCACTAAGGGAAAACATGTAAAGACCATGTTTTTTCTTACTTAATGTAAATGGAACCAAAACAACTACATACGCTGATAACTTGCAGAGTACTCTAGTACATGTACTTGCTAGTGAACTATACATAGACACAAATGGGTTTCTTCTTCCTCTGCAGACTGGTGGGGGCCCCATACTGATGTTGTATCCCCATCTTCCTTCTGTTCCAGGGATTTTTGTAGGGTGTCCCTTTTTATCCATACAGACTTTGACAAAAATGTGAATGTTGACTTTGAAAATTCTTATTATGGAAATTAATATGCACAATATGTTTGTTTTTTTTGTTCTGATTGTGAGAACTTAAGAGTAACAATGACAAGATTTATAGACCTGTAACCTTCATTACACCTTTGAAAATAACATCTATTTTAGTGATGCCCCGAAAATTACAGATTTGGCAAAAAGAGTGAGAACCACTGTTCTATACATAGTCATCTCTGCACTCAATATGGGGCCATTCTTATTTGGTATTTTTTTATTTATTTTATGGCTGTAAGCTTATGTAAACTGACTTTTGTGAATTTCTGATTAACTTCAGAAAACTCCTGATTTCAGCAAAAAAATCATGTCTTGACATGTTGTATTTATTTATTTTCATAGAGAAAACGTTCAAGCCAGTTTTAAATTCTTTAGGCTGTTTACTTTCAGGATATGTGAGGCTGATGTACTAAGAATGTGGAGACATTGTAGGGCAAGCTAACCACACCATAGGGAACAAATTAAAATGTCCAGAGTTCCAATTGATCTATACTTGTATTACAGGTCTCCAGTGCATTGCATCACAATGTGTTGGCAACCTATGAAGCATTCAAGGGGTTAAAATCGTCCTCCAATTTGGTGGGAAATTTGAAAATGTTTTCTTTCCCTATGGTGTACTTTGCTTCAGAGAACTGGGGCAATTCATTGGGGCCAGTTTCCTTATGATGGAGTGGAATTCTATGCATTAACCCTTTGAGTGCCAGAGGGGTATACAACTTATTACTTTGTAATGTGTTGTGTACCCCTCAGGCACTCAAAGGCTTAAGCCTTTGGGCACCAGAGACACATCTAACGCTCTGTATTCCAATACATTGGATACACTTCTGGCACTACGAGGGTTAAGTTATTACATGTGTACAGTATATACTAGTGAAAAGATTTTGGTAAGGAATATTAATAATTATCATTTGTGATAGGTAGACTCACATTGGCATTTTGTGGGGGGTACTGCTCTAAGGAAATATTTGTGGTTTATTGGACTATCGTTGAGTAGTTTAACCCTTTGTGTGCCAGAGAGGTATGTGACACATTGCTTTGCAAAGCATTGCATACCCCTGTGACACTCAAAGGGTTAACCTTGTAATCCATTGATGTTTGCTTTTTAAGTTGATGAATTCGGTACTTTGAGTGTTGTGTAGGCCATGCATTTCATTGAAAAACAAAATGGTATATATGGCCTCGTTGGATTCAGGACTGTTTATATAGAATCATAACTTGAGCTTCATGCTCTGATTTGTTTAGATCAAGTTTATGTAGGGAAGCAAAGTGTTGGTGTTGCAATTTTATATATAGTATACATATTTACATTTTAGGCTGCAAGTGCCAGGTTAACCCTTTGAGTGCCAGAGGCTCTCAGGCATTCAAAGGGTTAACCTTTAAGGAGATGCAATTCTGAAGCAACTTCATCATAGTGGAGATGAATATTCCTGTTACTTTAAACTGAACATTTAAAGGGACAGTGATGTCCCATAAAAAACGTTTAGACTTTTGTAGAGATTAAAAAAATAAGCTAAATGCTACAAATCCTATCTCTCAAAGCGCTATGGTATGAGAGAGATCCTCCGCTAAAGTTCCCCTCTCCCTCCTCTTCTCCTGATGTCAGCTGTAAGCTGACAGCAGGTGTTCCTGGTCTGGGGACCGACAGGCGGCTCTTCAGCACGATTTAATAAGAAATACTTCTTTGGAATGGTCTACAAAGTGTGCCTGGTTTGCAAGCACACTTTTTAAGAGGTAATTATTTTAAATCGCATTATTGCGGCTCTGCTGAAGATCCTTCTCGTGTCAGCGAACACGGATCTCCTTCTGTCAGCTTTACAGCTGACATCAGGAGAAGGGCATCTATAGTGGAGGATATCTCTCAAATCATAGCGGTTTGAGAGAGAGGATTTGTGGCATTTAGCTTATTTTTTTAATCACTACAGAGCTCTAAACATGTTTTATGGGGCATTACTGTCCCTTTAAACCATTGAATGCAATGCATTGGAGTCATCTCCAGCATTCAAGTGGTTAAAAGCATTATTTACAGGGATAGTAATGTTTCACAAAAACAGCAGCTCCAATTCATCTTCATAGTATTTGAGCCATAGAGAGTGTTATTTCAATACTGTCAGTGTAACAAAGTTCCCCTCCCTCCCCTTTTACCTAGTGTAACACTGCTCACCTCAGATGTGGAATCTGGTTGTAAGACCAGACAGATAACAGCAAGGGACAGTCTTCTTACTGTGAGAACAATGAAAACCCTGCCCCGCCCCCCCTTTAACAGGTTTTTCAGCTTTTTCCCCTTATCTTAATTGAAGATTCTCCCTCTCTACAGTCTACCTGGGCACCTGCCGGCTCAGCTCAGAACAGCAGGGTTATATCAGTAAAAGGGGCGGGAGGGGGATACTTTATCATTCAGTTAATTACTCTTGAACTACAACTCAGACACTATTGAAATAACACTCTCCAAGTCCCAAATACTTTGATGCTTTTATTATGAAACATTACTGTCCCTTTAAATAAAGTTCATGTTAACCCTGTGGTGTAATTGGTTTGTTTCAGCTGCACTAGCTTGATGAATGCAGCTACGTGTTAATGCAAATTAGTTAATATTATAAAGTTAGGGTTCAAAAAAGACCAGTAGCATATAGAGGGTTATAATTAGCCTTGCTTGATCACAAGCAAGGATAATTACCGTCTTTGGTACACATGGGTCTGTTGTGGTGACTGGGATACTGATTGCTCCTCCTGTGCTCAAATGAGGAGACTTTTAACCCTTTGAGAGCCAGAGAGGGATCCAACTGAGATCACAGTGATACTCTTTGCTGTGCCATGGACAACCACTTCTTTTGTATAAAGACTGTGGCAAATAAGTGAATGTTGAGTTTCAAATGTATAATTATGAAAATTGTTATACAAGATGTTTGTTATTCTGATTGAGACCTAAAAATAACTGTATTTATGCGTTTCTACTCTTCATTACGTGCTTGACAAATGACCTACAGAATGTTAGGCATGTCCCAGAGATTCCGAACTGCGTGTTAGGTGTATCTTGGGGGGGACTGAGAGCCACTGCATTAAGCTGATTGTTAATTAAGCATTACAGAAACTGGAGAATGCCAGCTATTGATAAGATACTCAAAAAAAGCAATCAACATAAATTGGTTAATTGCTTGCTGTCAACTAAATTGATGGTTCCAAATGGATACATATGAGCTTTCACTGTGGATTTATACTAATGTAACTAAGCACCAGAGGGGTGTTCAACACCTCTAGTTCTTAGGGTTAATTGTTAAATAGTTTATACAGTGTTTTTCTTCTTTTTTTCCCCTTCCTTTGTAATCTGTCCACATGTGATGGTTGTCATGTGATGTGTACAGGCAATTTCTATACTTTACCTCTTTTCATTGGTTGGTCATTGTATCATATGCTCCATTTGCTATTCACCAGTGTTATCATTTCCAGATGCCCTTTCTGTCATTACATACATTTTAGTGGCTGTATCTTATTCCACTTCCATTGGTGACAGAATAGTTATTTGTGTTGACAGTTTGTTGGTTAGCTGTAAATAACATCACACATATATATTGGTAGTTTTGACTGACATTTTTGAGCTGCTCTTACACTGCATCTAACTGTACAATTTTACAAGACTCATTTTAAGTCTCTAACCCAATTGATGGTTGTGTACAGGTTCAGTCTCTGTGTCATTTGAAAGTTGTAAATGGATTCCATGGTTGGTGCAGACTGGTGGTTGTACATGACTTCCTTATTGGATGCTGATTAGTGGTTGGTCATATCTTCCACAATTTACGCAGACTGTTGGTCATACATGGCTTATTCACTCAGTGTTAATTGATAGTTATAAATAGCTTCCTCGGTCTATTCTGACTGTTGGTTGTACATAGTTCCTCAGTTGGCTTTTGCCTGGTAGTTGTGCATTACTTCGCAATCTGCTCTGATTGGTTATTTTACATGGCTTCCTCAGTATGCACTGATTGTATATGAATTCCTAGCTCTGTTCTGGCTGTGGGTTATGAATGGCTTTCTCACACAGCACTGATTGTTGGTTATGCATGGCTTCCTCACAGACAGCTGATTAATGGGTAGACATGGCTTACTCAGTCTGAGCTGACAGGTGCTTGTGAACAACTTCCTCGGTCTGCACTGAGTTGGGAATTTTAGAAGTAACCCTTGTCATAAACTAAATTAATGATTTAATGATTATACTTGAGACATACAGCCAAAGAAGCGTTATAACGTGTGGTGTCTGCTCATGTTAATTTTGGTTGGATGGGGCATCCTACTCTCCTTGCATTTATTTAGCCACTCTCTGCATTGGTTGGTTGGTGGTGCTGGTGGTGGTAGTAGTGAATTACTTGTGCTTTCTCCATGCATTGGTTGATAGTTGTCAATGATGCAACATATTTTTTTTTACACACGTTGGTCAGCAGTATTGAAGTACATATTATTTTTTCATGAATTAGTCTGTTGCTCTTTCTTTCTGGTTCATTGTAGTCAATGATTCATTGTTCTCTGCACTGATTGGTGTTTGTACATTTTTTCCTCCTCTGTTTGAGAATTGTGTGTGGCATTTTCTCATTGCAGTTTTTGAAGAACACATCCCTTCTTTCCTTGCACAGCAGTGTACATGACATCCCCTCTCTTTGCACTTGTTTGTGATTGTTTTGTCGTCTCTGAATACTCATGGGTGGTTGTATGATGTGGTCTCATGTTCTCTGATCTCATGAGCAGTTGTATGCTATACATTCCACTCTGATGTGTGGTTGTACATGCTTCAGGTTTACACACTGATGATTTTTAAATCTCGTTCTTGTGGCCTCTGCAGACTGGTCTGTTATAGATGGTGCTGATGGGTGGTTGTACATGGTGCTCTCTTGGATTATGTGCTGATTAGTTGTATATGATGCCCGGTGCTGAACAGTGTATGATGTCTCTGTGAAAGTGATTACTGTAAGATCTCACGTGTAGTACACACAATTTTGCCCCTCTTCACCTTTTTTGAAGTGGGGGTGCGTATTATACACAAGACAAAAAAGTATTAAAAAACATTCCCATTGCCTCCGCTTCCCTCCCAGCTTACCCATATCCTCTTCCTCCTCTGTAGCCCATCTGCTTGCTTCAGCCTGACAGGGTCCCAGCGGGTGGCATGCCTGCATCTGCTTCCTGCTTTCAGCATGGCCCTGTCAGGACCTCTTCTTTTGTAGCCAATGGGTAATGCTCATTGGATCTGTGTTATTTCCCTGCGAGGACCGCAAGGCCCTCGCAAGACATTACCCATTGGCTACAAAGAAGAGGTTCTGATGGGTCCATGCTAGAAGCGGGCGGTAGATGCAAGCATGCCACCTGCTGGGACCCTGTCAGGCTGAGGCAAGCGGACAGACTACAGAGGTGAGGTAAGCCGGAAGGGAAGCGGCGGCAATGGGAGTTTTTTTTGTCTGACAGGGGAACACAAGGGTGCGTATTATACATAGGCACTTTTATTTTCCCCTAAAATCTTGGCTATAATGTACACCTGCGTATCATACACAAATGCGTATTATACCTGAGATTTTATGATAGTTGTATGTGGGCATGATATCCTCTTCTCTGTTTAGTCTAATTACTCCATGTACATGATCCCTACTTTTTGTTTTTACAGTGGTTCCTGGCATGAAGCTTTACATAGATCCATTTACATATGAAGATCCTAATGAAGCTGTAAGAGATTTTGCTAAAGAAATTGACATTTCCTGTGTGAAGATTGAAGAAGTGATTGGTGCAGGTTAGCATTATATAAAATATAGAAAACTAGCATCTGCCAGACAACTGTATTTTGTACCCGAGTTCTATAATCTAGCATCAAATATACTCTGCTGAGGTATCCATTAATGCCTTTTCCAGGGCTGTTGGACTCAATTTTCTTAAACAATCTTGAAATGGGTCTCAGAGGTAATAGTGCATTATTGTCTGTAAACTGTTAGAGGTAAGAAAAATAATTTGTCTAAATGAAAAAGTACTAATCTTAAAGGGAAACTACACCCTAGGAATAAGTGACTAGGTAGTTGTCCTTTGTGCAGCAGTCAGGTATATCTGTTTATATATGCTTTTGCATTATACAAGCAGTTTCCTGTATCTAGTAATCTCTGTTGATTGCTGCATCTAGGTTACACCTCCTCACAGTAAACAATGGAGCTATATACAGAAGCGACACATAAGCATCACTAGTTATTAGATGATGAAGTGAAACAATTAGCAGTTAACCCTTTGAATGCCATTAGGGTATGAAACAAATTGCTTTGCAGTGTGTTGTGTACCCTTCTGACACTCAAAGGGGTAACTGAAATTGAAAACAACTGAAAAATAGTTGATTTAACTTGATTGCTATGTGTGGAATATCCATCAATCAAGTCCTTCTGCTTAACAAATTAAGAGCCACTTTTTCCTAGGGCATGTCTTGTAGAATAGTCAACACATGCATTGTAATATCACATTTTGGATTCTATTTTAGGCGCTTTGAATTAAAGATTTTTTTTTTTTTTAATAATGGCTGGAATTACATTATATTTACATGTATAAAAAATCCCTTTAATTATTTAGGTATTCATGTTCTTTTATTTTATTAAACACAAGATGGAGTTTGTTTTCCAGGAGATTTCAGAATGATCAGGTTGGGTATTTATTTGCTACATTGTCATTGTTTTCCTCCTCTCTTTAGGTGAGTTTGGAGAGGTTTGCCGTGGTCGGCTGAAGCAGGCTGGTCGTAGAGAACAACTGGTAGCAATTAAGACACTGAAAGCAGGTTACACTGAGCAACAAAGACGTGACTTCTTGGGTGAAGCAAGCATCATGGGGCAGTTTGATCATCCAAACATCATCCGTTTAGAAGGAGTTGTAACCAGGAGCCGGCCTGTGATGATTCTGACTGAATTTATGGAGAATGGAGCCCTTGACTCATTTCTGCGGGTGTGTTTAAGTAGATTGATTTCTTTGAAAAACAGCAGGGAGAAGGGACTTGTTACAAAGAGGAAGGAGAGAGGAAAGTAAGCTTATTACTTAGAAAGGGAGGACAGATTGAATAGGAAAAATATGGTGTCAGGAAAGCAAGCTGATAATTCAGATGTAAAAAGCTCAACAATAGGAAGAGTTGTGGTGCCCTTCACAGGAGTTGTTCACACTAGATATTCTCTCTGTAGATGAACGATGGCCAGTTCACTGTAATCCAGCTGGTGGGTACCCTCCGCGGAATTGCCTCTGGAATGAAGTATTTATCCGAGATGAATTACGTTCATCGAGACCTTGCTGCACGGAACATTCTTGTTAACAGTAACCTTGTCTGCAAAGTATCTGACTTTGGTCTGTCCAGATTCCTGGAGAACAGTCGCTCTGACCCCACTTACACAAGCTCATTGGTAAGAGAGGTGTTAAATGTGTGTGGGGGGGTACATGTGTGGATATGGGGTAACTGTTGGGAACGGAGATAGCTTTGTGTCATGTGGGTCTATATGTAAAGGGTATCAAAGAGAATCAGTAGGCTTTATTCATCAGTCTAAAGAGGTGCAATTCTGGAACAAACCAGCAGATTTCAATTGGGGTTTTATCCTCTTGAATTCTAGAGAGGACTCCAAGGCATTCATTCACAATATTTTGGAGATGTAAAAAAAAAAAAAAAGTGGGTTGTTTTCCGTTAAGACTAGAGGAAAGGTGCTTTCAGATAAAACAAAGGCAGGGATTTTTTTTTTTTTTTTAAGAGCAGTAAGGTTGTGGAATTTTTTGCCCCAGGAAGTTGAATTTGCAGATACTGTAGCTACTCTATAGAATAGATAACATTCTAGCTCATAACAATATTGAGAATTACAATAGCTGGTTTCAAAGCAGATAAGGCACTGATCCAGGGAAAATGTCAGACTTGTTTCTTAATTGAAATGGCTAGAATATGGCTTTTTTCCCTTCCTCTCCGAATCAACAAGAGTAATAGCTGATGAAGCTGAAAAAAGAAAAAAAATGTGCCTATCATGTTCAGCCCATGCCATGTTCTGTCTTTAGTATTTAAGAAGTTTAAAGCCCCATTTGAATTAATGGGTCTTTAGGTATTTTTAATTGCCCCCTATGGTAAACCTTCCAATGTACTTAAATTACATTTTTAACACCTTGAATGGTAGAGTGGCTTCCACCACAATGCAGAGTAGTATGTTGGAGACCTGACTAGCATTCAAAGGGTTAAAAGTCCCATTTAAATCAATGGGGAATAATTTCTGTTTAGCCCTCTGTGATGAGATTGGTTTGCTCCTCATTGTGTTCTTGGGTTGCGCATTAGTGTGTGGAGTAGGGTTGTGTGCTCACGAGGGTTCAATCACTATAAGAATGTCCCTAAGCTCATTTATTATGTATGTATACATTTTGTATTGATCCTTAATAGATGCTTAGTTCTCTTGAGTGACTCAGTCTTCTCTGAGGAGGAAGAATGGTGTATGTGTGCTGGTGACTGGAAGAGGTTTCACAGTGCAGTGTTGGTCATTGTATGATTGTTTGATATTTCCCATCAGGGTGGAAAGATTCCGATTCGTTGGACTGCCCCAGAAGCCATCTCCTACAGGAAATTTACATCGGCAAGTGACGTCTGGAGTTATGGTATCGTCATGTGGGAGGTGATGTCATATGGCGAGCGACCATATTGGGATATGTCAAATCAAGATGTAAGTAGGACCTTGTGTGGTAGAAATTGCCTGGGCCTATGTAGGACAAAGAGGGGTTCTTTAAGTAGAGTAAATATGCTGAAGAATTTTAGCAGCAAGTGAAAAATGACTGTACAGTTGAAGCAAGGGAAAACTGCAAAAGTGCAGTGGATGAAGCAGACAACAGTGTGTAGTCAAGTGAAGAACTGAGTTTAAAACACTAGAGGACCAGAGGCGTGTGCAACACACTTTATGTAAAGAGTTCTGATGATCCCTTATGTGGTGCAGCATTTTATTATAAATAAAACAATTATGATGGTGGTGGTTGGTGGTCCTCAAGGAGTTAACCCTTTGAGTTCCAGAGAGGTACGCAATGGGATATGTACCCCTCTGGCACTCAAAAGGTTATAGTGGACCCAGCACCTTAAGATATGAATGGGTTTTTTTGGTCTTTTTTGAAAGTCCACCTTTGTTTGTTAGTAGCGCAGTGTGGCACTAATTAGCTTATGTCCTGCAACAGTATTCTCACACATTGGGGCCTTACAGCACATAGAAGGGTAGATTTGGCCTTGAGCAGGACTAATTGACAAACTGTACTGGGAATTAGCATAAAGTGCCACACCCTCCCAACAAAATAAAGGTAGATTTTTATTATTTGTATAACTAAAAAAAAAAAAAAAAATTCTCCATTTTAATAGAAAGTGTCTTTGGCAGGTAATTAATGCAGTAGAGCAGGATTACCGTTTACCACCCCCCATGGATTGCCCTGCTGCCCTGCACCAACTCATGCTGGATTGTTGGCTCCGTGACAGAAATCTAAGGCCCAAATTCTCCCAAATCGTCAGCTCACTTGACAAGTTAATCCGTAATGCTGCCAGTCTGAAAGTGACCAGTCCATCACAGGCAGGGTGAGTGACTTGCCATTACTAAAGTACCTCTCTTTTATTCCTCTCCTGGAAACAAAGAACAGTCTGCTATCTTCTGTATGCTGGCTGTATACAGAAATTCTGGAGCAAACCAACTGCATCACAGGAGGCAAAAGTTCCCACAGCTCCCATTGATTTTAAACTGGGATTGCTTTTAACCTTTTGAATACTAGAGAGGTCTCCAAAGCTTTGCGAAGTTGGGATCACCTTGGCATTCAAAGGGTTAAGATTCTCTTTTGTATATGTAGGATTTTTCATATCACTTCATTGTGGTAAAGTTGGTTTATCCTAGAATTCCTTTCTTTCTGCATACAGTCATTTGATCTAAATCATTGTAGTCTTTGCACAATGTAGCACAATCCCCTTCTACCAGCACTCTTACTGTTGGCTCTTAACCTGTGTTGCTCTTAAAGGGATAGTAGTGTCTCAAAAAAAAAAAAAAACAGCAGGTCCAATTAATCTTCATAGTATCTGGGGCATGAAGAGTGTTATTTCAATACTGTCAGAGTTGTAGTTCAAGAGTAATTGAATGATAAAGGATCCCCCTCCCGCTCCTTTTACCTAGTGTAAGCCACCTCCTGTCAGATGTGGAATCTGGTCCCTGGACCAATCTTCTTACTGTGAGCACAAGGAAACCCTGCCCCCTTGACAGGTTTTTCCCTTATGCGAATTGAAGATTGTGCCTCTCTACAGTCCTGGACACCACCCTGCTGCTGTAAGGTGAGCAGTGTTACATCAGTAAAAGGGGTGGGAGGGGGATACTTAATCATTCAATTACTCTTGAACTAGAACTCTGACCATATTGAAATAACACTGTGCAAGGCCCAAACACTATGAAGATTAACTGGAGCTGTTTTATTGTGAAACACTACTATCCCTTTAAAGGGGAACTGAGCCTTGAAACAAGTGGGTCTTTGTTTATTAGAAAAAATATACTATGCAAAAAACAAACCTAACTTCTGTAAAATAGTGGCACAAATGAAAGATGTGCAATGTATAACCACGTGTGTCGTCTGCAACAAATTTGGTAAAAGTTTTAACAAGAGGGAATTTTAAGAAACAAATTGCATCATAATTTGTAGCAAATTATATACCCAATTGGTCTAAATTTCAGAGCAATAATCTAATGTATAAAACTGGCTTGGTCACTTTTATACATTCACATTGTCACACTCCTAACTAGGAAACCTTTTTTGCTCATTTCTTTAGACCATTTCCACGCATCCCCTTCCACTGAGTCACTTATTCCTGTAGGCATTCTTCCCCTTTAGCTCTGTTCTTCACCTCTGTATGTCATCCTTTACCTCTTTTTTTCCTTCCTCATCTATACCCTCTTGTAATCTTTTGTCTCTTCTCGTTCTGTTATATCAGGGTCTCTCAGCAGCTTCTAGATCGCACGGTTCCAGACTACACCACTTTCCCCACTGTTAGCGACTGGCTGGAGGCCATCAAGATGGGCCAGTACCAAGAGAACTTTCTGAGTGCCGGCTTCACCTCATTTCACTTGGTGGCACAAATGACGGCTGAGTAAGTAACTTGGAGGGAAGGTGTGACTGGATGGAGCAGTGGCTCTTGTATACAAAGGCAAAGTAGTGCGCACCAACTGCACCATAGGGGACAAATAAAATGTCCTGATAGTTTAAATGAGGATTTAACCTCTTGAATGCTAGAGGGGTCTCCAACACATTGCTTTGGATCCCTCTCTAGCATTCAAGGGGTTAAAAGCCCCATTTAAATCAATAGGAATGTATTTGTTCCCCGTGGTTCAATTGGCTTGTTGAAGCATTGTGTTAATTTGCCTTTATACATATGACCCAGTGACTCCTGTTTAAAGGGAATACAATGGGCCTGTATAAAGGCAAACTGGAACAATTCTAGGACAATCCAACTGCACAGTAGGAGACTAAATTATCATAGAATTAAAAGGAGCTTTTAACTTCTTGAATGCCAAAGAAGTTTCCTATGCATTGTGAAACAAATGTTTGGAGACCTGTCTACTTTTCAAAGTGTTAGAAGCCCCATTTAATTCAACATGATCTATTATTTGTCCCATATGGTGCAGTTGGTTTGCCCCAGAGTTTTACCTTAATAAAGTTTGTTGACTTGTTGAGAAGAGGGGATGACTAGTGTCTCTGTGACATTGATTGATTGAGCAGGAATCTGTGCAAACCAGTAAAGTCTCTGACTCTTCACTCTTTAGGGACTTGCTCCGTATCGGGGTGACACTGGCTGGTCACCAGAAAAAACTCCTCAATAGTGTCCAGGACATGAGGCTACAAATGAGCCAGACTCTGCCGGTCCAAGTGTGAGACCACAGCAACCAAGGAACTCAACTCTTCATATTGAAGAAATAATATGGACTTGGAAAGGGCTCTACAGGGAGCTTGGGAGGTGTACATTAGAGATCCTGGATAAAGGTGGGGGATAAAGAGAGGAGCCACAGTCTTCTCACAGTGGGACTCTCTGCCCTCTCCTTGTTGGGAACTTGCACTTGGTGATCTGCTGCTGTGAGCAGAATAGAGAACACAGCCCCCATCCTGTTTGCCCCTCTTGTTACATGTGGGGTGGGGTGGGGGAAATGAGGATGTATGATGGGCGTGAGATATAAAAATGGTTTGAGAATAGGGTGTGGGTTTGAGTGAGGGGAGTGTGAATTGTGGGAGGGAGTGTATGAGATGATGATAGAGGGACCTGAATGGTACAAGAAAGGCAATAACATATAAATATTTGTATTCAGCTGAAATGGTGTAATTGTGGAGCAAAACAACTGTATCATAAGGGACTTAAAATATTTTTTCCAAAATCCCACTCATTTAAATGAGGATTGTAATGCATTTGACACCTCTCTAGCATTCAAGATGTTTTTTTAAAAAAAAAAAGTTTGTTTGATCCAGAATTGCTCCATGTTAGCCTACTAATACGACCCTGCGTGTCTTCCACCCCCTGCAAAACCTCTAGAACTGTAGTGAAGGTGCAGGATTGCAGAGTTTGTCTGTCCGTTTCATTTCCATATGTACCTGCAGTAGACGCCCAGAGGAATCTGCCTTCTTCCCTCAGACACAGGCTGCCGCACTGTGTGTGCACTGCAGTGCCTTATGCTATGTGCTCATCGTTAGACTTTTGAGGCTGCTGTGGACTCCTCTCTTTCTGGTTTCCTGTGATGAAATGACCTATATGTATTAGGCCGGTCTACTATCAACGTTTGGATAAGTGAGTTATAGAACTGGAATCTCACTTGGAGAATATGACCCATCATGCTCCGACTTAAATATCATTATTGTACTGTGTGGCCATCTCCCTAGAAGAGGACTTGACACCGCTAGTTTACTCTTGTTTCCATGCTGGTTGTTTTTTCCGTCCCCTTTTATACTTTGTCCTCTATTCACCCCCTGCCCCTCCACTTTTCCTTTCTCACGTCCCTCCTTTTTTTTTTCTTCTCTCCCTCCCCTCCCTTTTTTCCTTACCTCTTCGTTCATTCCAATGCTCTTTTTTGTCTAGATCAGTGTTTCCTCATTTTGATCCTCCGGGCACACCAGTTAGTCAGGTTTTTATTATATTCCTCCTTAATCACAGGTGATTAATCAGCAATCAGTCATATGATTGAGCTCTCTGTGCTTAATTAGGGATATCCTGAAAATCTTACCTGTGGTATGCACGTGGACTGGAGAGGAGAATCGCTGCTCCAGATACTACACTTGGCACAAAAGGAGCAGCTCTGGAACAATCCAACTGCACCATAGGAAGCAAATGAAATGTCACAAATCTGATTTAAATGAGGTTTTGAACCCCTTGATTTATAGAAAGTTCTACCACTTGAGAAAAACTCTTTAGCATTCAAAGGGCCCAAATCGCTATTTAAATCACTAGCAAGTTTATTTGTTGCCTGTGGTGAAATTGTTTAGCTCCAGAGTAGCTCTTCTGTAAGAACCTTGTTATCTCTGTCTCCTCCTCCCTATCCCCACCTCCACACACACTACCAGTAGCTGGTATGAGATCTGATGTTTCTACTCTCTGTCCTGCTACCATGTTACTTTGTTTTTGTTTTGTTTTATTTACTCTCACATTCAATGATATGGGGATGTGTTTAGAGTGGAAACTCTCATAACTTTACATTTTATAATTGTTTTTATAAAGAAATACTTTTTCAATTAAATTATTCAAGAGATGTTTTTTCATTGAGTTTTCCTTTTTGGTCAGTCCACACTGTAAGAATGCTTGGGTGAGCTTGGAAATCCTTCAGCTGAGGTCTGTGTGAATGTACATGTTCTGAATATGTGAAATATAGGAAAAGAGAATTCATTTCATATGTTCATGCCACTGCCGTGAGTTCCCCAAGTTCAGTATCTGAATGTGTGGGAATTACATCCTCTTCCTGTACCAGAATCTCAAAATCTTCACGAGGAAGACATCTGATTCCTTGGACCTGATCCTTCTCCTGGGGGATTATGCATTAAACCATATTTAATAAATAGCTTGTTGGCCTAGATTCCATTGAGGGTGATAAAGGTTATCACTGGTTTTATCTTACATATTCCTGTTGAAGCCTCTTGAAAAATATGCAGACAAAACTACTTTGCGTCAACTGAGGTGGAAGCCTCCAGGCCTGTGTCAGCACACATTAGCTGTATATTAATTACTTAAAATATGTAAACAGGGTTCATAAACTGCATTCTGAAAGAAATGACACAGTACAGGTTTGGGATTCCTTTTACTTTTGCAGGTAATATAATACAGTGTATTACTAATAGTAACCGCTCCACAACTTTGCGACAGTTTGAACTGTAATAACTTTTGAATGACAAAACTACCAGTAGTGGGAGAACTATTGTACTCCACAAGGGAAGTCCTACAATACATTTTTTGTTCTTTTTATATCTTTCATAATGAACAGCTACTCATCCTTTAATCCTTTGAGTGCCAGAGAGGTATCCAACGCATTAAATAAAATTACATTTTGCCCTACCTATGTAACTACTGCGATTTCTTCATTCTTTGGCACTAAAGGGATTAAAAATAAGGTGTCATTTTTTTTTTACTGTATAGAGATGCCTTTCTCCAGTTAGTAAAATAAAGATGATGGAAGAACATGATGAAATGGCAGTTGGGAGGGAGAGTGGCGTAGAATATTAGTATGTGCTAACCAGTACTGTCTTAATACAGTGGTGGCCAATGTCAGGCCCTCCAGCTGCTGCCAGACTATAATGATGGGAATTGTCTGGTAGCAGCTTGAAGTCCTCACATTGCACACCCCTTAGCTACATAAGTAAACTGACAAAATACAGCTATATATCCCAAGCTTAATTAAAAAAATGGCCAAAATAGCATACAGGTGATTTTGAAGGCACTCTCAAATTATTCTGTGTCTTACCACTTTAACAGGCACTGTGCCTCAATCCTGAACTTATTACTATTGGGGGCAGGATAAAAAAATGGTGGCTTGTCCTCCCCATCTGGCAATGAATGGAGCAAAGCCAGGCTTTACTTAATTATCATGTGCACTTTTCACCAGTGGTTCTCCCAGCAGACTGGATAGAATTTAGGACATTGACATTAAGAGTCCATATCTGTGTAAATATTCTGGACTATTCATACAGATTAGAATGTCTTTGTTACAAAAGTTTTAAAATATGCAGGCAGGCTAGAGGCTACATTTGTTATCAAGCTTGTTAACAAAAAATGCTAAAGCTTTAAACAGGTAATTGTTCTGGAACTGGAACGCTTCCCTCTTCAGTTCACAGAAACTTCTATTTGTTTATGTCAATCATGCCACACAGTGCACTCATCACTTATTTGGTGCTTGCGTGCAGGACAGGGGTCAAACAGTCATGCACAGCTGTATACCTATAAATAGGAAAAGCACCTTTTTGGAAATTATGGGGGAGATTTATGAAAGTGTAGTTAGTTGAAAAGAAGCATTAAAATGACTCTAAAATTGTTTTTGATAGTTATAAAAAAAAATAAGGACAGTTTAGGAGGACATAACATCGTGTAGTACTTTTTATTAAAAAAAAAAAAAAAATGGAGTAAGAAAGTTTGTAAAAAGTGGCTCGGCAAATTTCTATAGAATTTTCGCTATTTGCGACAATTTAGCAACAGCATTTTCACCAAATATTTAAGCCCACGTGTGACCTGTTCATAATCTTTGTCACCACATTTATCAATATAACTAGAATTCTTCATAAACACCAACACTCATTTTACACATTTCACACATTTTAATCTCTTAATGACTGTGGGAAAGCTGTAAGCACAAACGGTGTTTGAAATTGACTGCTCCAAGACCGGATCGTTCTCTCTCAGACCCCTGCTTGGCACTCTGGTACACGTCAGTCGCTTTTATTGGCGTGCCGCCATGGATCAAAGAAGGTCACTTCGATGGACCGCTTGTCATTAAAGGGTTAATGATCCGTTTGCAAAAAAAAAAACAATAAGAACACTTGATAAATCTCTCTCTATGTAACTAAGAAATGCTGGTTAGAAATACATGATATGTAACCCTTTGAGTGCCAGAGGGGTATTCAGTGCATTGCTTCGAAATGTTGGCTACCCCTCTTGCACTCAATGGGTTAAATTAATATTAATAAATATTAATAAAAATCTGAGCCTTTGTTGAGTGATTGTAAAGCAAAGCAGCTACACAGTAGTGGACAAATAAAAATATAGCAAATTCCCATTACATTGCTTATAGATTTATTGTAAATCTCTATAACATTCAAAATGCAGCTTGTTGCTTTAGAGACTTCATTGACTTAACCCACTTTAAGAAACAGAGTGGTGTGCAATGCACTGCGAACCAATGTATTGCACTCCTCTTGGGTCCTTAAAGGGTTAATATATTAGAACCAATCAGACTGTGCCTCTGATTAACTTGCATGTGCTCAAGTAGTACAATCCTAATCATAACTCATGCCAGGCCTCTAATATTAATACACAGGTAATATGTTGTCTGGCAGGAAATCAATAATTATTTAATAACTTGGCTTGTTAGTGGCGTCAGGCTGCACAAGCAGCAGATAATGTGAGAAGGATACGTTTGAAGAAACGTGCGTTACCTGCACCAGCTCTTCCCATGTGATGTCGCATTATCTCAAGTACTGGCAGGTGGTATATTTAGGGTGAGATGTTCAAAAAATTGTGGTAACTGAAATTGTCAGTTATTCAGAATTAAGTTCTTATGTCATTGTCAATTCTCAGACATGTTACCATTTTTTTTTTTTTTTTTTTGCATCAAATTCCTCCGTCTGTATGAAAGGGGAAAAAGCAGTCTTAAAAGTGGGTTGGTTTAACCCCTTAAGGACCATTGACGTACCTGGACCGTCACATTGGTCCGACACTTAAGGAAGTTGATCGCTCCAAGACCGGAGAGATCTGTTTCAGTCCCTCGTTCTGCGTGCCGGCACACATGATCAGTCATGTGAGGCGGCACGTCGAACTTCCCTATCTGGTCCTTAAAGGACCAAACACCCTGGGACCGCTGGTCCTTAAGGGGTTAAAGCAAAACTTTCATGAATATTAAAGGGCCCCCCCCAAATAATTTTTCACATAGCGTTAAGCATATCAATACTTGTATTATCCTTAGTAAAGACCTGCATTATTTAGAAATCCAGCTTCTTTTGGAGACTCACTGTCGGGCATCTTGACATAGAGGAATCTGTGAGCCTGCACAGCAATGTGTTCCATACCCCTTTGGCACTCAACGGGTTAATATTCATTAAAGTTCCACTTTAATCTGCCATCATATTGTAAGGTATTTTCAGAAAAAAATTATTTTAACTGTTGCTTTTGTCTGATTTAACATCATTTTTTTTCCTGACCAAATGAAAATGATCTGAACTTGGAGAAGGTAAATTAAAGTACTATTAGCAGTAATAAGAAGCAGTACTATAGGGTTAACTGGTAAAAAAAAAGTCTGTACTTGTTTCAACATGTTGTTTTAAAGACAAAATATGTCTTTCTTTGCAAAGTTTCATTTCAAAGATAAAGTGATAGTCTTTTACATTAAAATTTTTAAGGGCAATAGTCATCAAGATCTTCTTACCTTCATTTTTAAGTCTTTATGACACATTTTCAGACGTGATGGATTTACCTCTAAAAGTTGTCCTTTTGCCACCAACTCACAATCCGACAATTTATTCATTATGATGACTTTTTGAAGATCTCACCCTTGGTGTAAGGTGCTGCAAGAATTTCCTACTGTAAAGTAATGCACAATGTCACACAGAAAGTGGGCAGCCAAATACAAGCAGTTGACGCAGTACAGTGATTATACCAACTTTATTGTCTTAAGGGTGGCTAGGTTCATGTAAGAGATTCAGTGAGGTGGGGAAAGTAATTTTAAAGGGATAGTAATACTTCGTTTTAACTTTATTTTATTTTGTAGGCATTAAAAAAACATGAAGAATGATATAAGTCTTATCTCTCAAACCTTTATGGTTTATGAGATATTCACAAACAAAGTATCCCTTCCCTGTTCAACCAGATCAGAAGGGAGATGCCCAGGTAGACTGCAGAGAGGGACAATCTTCAATTAAGATAATGGAAAAAGCTGAAAAACTTGTCAAGGGGGGCAGGGCTTTCATTGTTTTCATACAAAGAAAATTGTCCCCTTCTGTTATCTGTCCTGTCATACAACCAGACTCACATTTGAGAAGAGATGGCTTACACTAGGAAAAAGGGGCGGGGAGGGGAACTTTGCTTGTGAATATCTCATAAACCATAAAGGTTTGAGAGATAAGACTTATATCATTCTTCATGTTTTTTTAATGCCTACAAAATAAAATAAAGTTAAAACGAAGTATTACTATCCCTTTAAGTATTTAAACTCTGTATTAAACATTTATTTTGATAAATAACGTATGCTTGTCAGGCAGTATATGAAAGCACAACAGATGTGCTTTAATAATAAATGAAAATGAAATCTCTTCAGAAACCTGTGTGTTTTATAAAGTCTTGGGCAATCCTTTAAATAAAAACTATATATTTTAACCCCTTGGTTCCAGAAACCTGTTTGAGATGTCTGTAGAATCCAAGGGGTTAATATGTATTGTCTTAAAAATATATGTATTATTTCTTAAAAATAAGCATGTGCACCTGTCTCATTTAGTGAGTGTTTACTGACAAACTTCAACCTTGTTGATTATTATCTGGTTAAGGGAACACTAACACTTCCTACCTAATGAATACACCCACCTTGCCTTAACTTGTTGAGTGCCAGAGAGATGCCTAATGCATTGCAATGCATTGGATATTTCTCTGGCACACACAGGGTTATTCTTGACCTAAAATCAGCATGGACACATGTATGCAGAAAGAAACAGAGGATTAATTCTGAAACATAACGGCACCAAAAGGGGATGAATAAGCATTTGCAAAGTTCCTATTCATTTGAATGTTAGATGGTCCCAATGCACTGTGAATCAATGCCCTGGAGACCTCTCAAGCATTCAAGGTGTTAAAAGCACCATTTAATCAACTGAAATGTTTATGTTTTCCCCAGAATTTTTCTATACAGCTGTAAGAGCCTTATGCACAGAAGAAGACGAATAGTTCAGTTCTGCAACAAACCAACTGCAAAGCAGGGAGATAAATAAAAGTGCAGGAATTCCTATTGATCTAAATGGGGCTGTTAACCACCTTGATTGTTAGAGGCTTCCTAGCATTAAAAAAACAAAACAAAAAAAACGTTTAAAGGGAGGTATCCTATTAAAAGGTCGCAAGTGAAATATCATGCGTCTGCACGTCGCAATCAACATGTCGCCTGGATGAAAAGGGAGCCATGGGAATCTCTCTGCATATAAGAGCAAGATTCTCATGTCGCCCCCTTAAATGCCACATCAAATTGCCAGCATAACTGACTGGATCCAGCTGTCTTTAAATTCCTTGGTGTACTGCTGCTTGTATAATATAATCATTTGGCTTTAACTACCATCTCTATGCAGACGATACACAAATATATCTCTCAGCACCCTCAATATCACCTGAAATACAGCAACGGTTCTCAGATTGCCTTAACGCGGCCTCTTCCTGGATGGCTCATTGTCGCTTAAAACTTAACTTATCCAAGACTGAGCTTCTTATCTTCCCTCCTAAATCCTGCACAACACCTCCATTCTCTATAACTGTCGAAGGCTCCACAATTTACCCTGTAGACTAGGCCCGCTGCCTCGGGGTAGATTTGGACTCTTCTCTTTCCTTCTCCACCCACATTAACAACGTTACCAAAACCTGTCGCTTCTTTCTTCGGAATATAGCAAAAATCTGCCCATTCCTCTCTCACTCTACAACGGAAACCCTCATGCATGCTCTTATCCTTTCTCGCCTGGACTACTGAAACTCTTTACTTACTGGTCTTCCTACTAACCATATCGCTCCTCTTCAATCAGTTCTTAATTCAGCCACCAGAATACTCTTCCTCTCCTCCAGAACAGTACTCACCCCACCACTCTTAAAATCACTGTCATGGCTTCCCATAAAGCGGCGTATCACATTCAAAATCCTCCTCATTACCTTCAAAGCTCTCTATCACTTGTCCCCACCTTATATCTCATCTTTGATACCCCGCCATATTCCTGCACGTCCACTACGCAGCACACATGCTGGATGACTCACTGCCCCTTTAACCACTATCACTGTTTCACGATTTAAAGCTTTCGCACATGCTGCCCCCTACCTCTGGAACGCCCTACCACCCAGTATTCGCCAAGCCTCAACCCTCAACAATTTTAAATCTAAACTAAACGAGCACCTTTTATCTCTAGCGTCAGCATAATATGGAAACATTATCATTATTATCATAAGCCAAACACTGCACTTCCTCCTCTACCAGCTTGTATCTGTATGTCACCCATCCTATACTTAGATTGTAAGCTCTACGGGGCAGGGATCTCTTATCCTAATGTATACTCACCTGTCATTCCCCTTATGACTGCCTATATAAGCACTTAATTACCGCACTTATCATACCCCTTCTATATTGTAATCTGTAAAGTGCCAAGTACACAGATTGGCGCTATATAAATAAAATATACAATACAATAATCATTACAGGGGACTTTTAGATGGCTCATGGACTGCCTGTCATCTCCTAGTGCGCAATATCATTTTTTCGTGTGACACCCAAATGTAGCTTAACCCCTTGAGTGCCACACAGAAAATGATATTGCACACCAGGAGATGACAGGCAGTCCATGAGTCATGATTATATTATACAGCAGCAGTACACAGAGGGATTTAAAGATCCAGATTCAGGTATGCTGGCAACTGGATGCGGCATTTAAGGCAGCAACATGATAATCTTGCACTTATATGCAGGATGAGATTCTCATGTCACCCTTTTCATCCAGGTGACATGTTGATTGCAGCGTGCAGCCGCACCATATTTCAGCTGCGACCCTTTAAAAGTGACCCTTTAAAGGGACAGTAATGTTTCACAATAAAAGCAGCTCCAATTAATCTTCATAGTATTTGGGCTATGGAGAGTGTTATTTCAATACTGTCAGAGTTGTAATTGAATGATAAATTATCCCCCTCCCACCCCTTTTACTGATGTAACACTGCTCAACTCAGAGCAACAAGACTGTACAGATGGATCACAGGGCATGGACAATCTTTAGTGAACATAAGGAAAAACCTGTCAAGGGGGGCAGGGTTTTACTTATGCTCACAGTAAGAAGATTGTCCCTTGCTGTGAGCTGTCTGGTCCCAGGACCAGATTCCACAGCTGATGGTGGTGGCTTACATTTTTTAAAAGGGGGGGAGGGGGATACTTTATCATTCAATTATTCTTGAACTAACAACTCTGACAGTATTGACATAACACTGTCTATGGCCCAAATGAACAGGGCTTAAAACATGAAGTCCTTTGCTACTAGCCAGACCTGAAAAGTTACTCGCCACTGCAAGCCATAGCATACCCACCAGGGCTGAATTTCTACTAGCCAGGGCTAAATTTTCACTCGCCATTGGCTAGTGGCGAGTGGAAATTTTGAGCCCTGCTATGAAGATTAATTAGAACTGCTTTTATTATTACTATCCCTTTAAGAATATTTTAATTGTACCCTATGGTGCAAAGTCTGTCTGCTCCTGAATTGATTCTGTTTTCTTGGTGCGCTTTAACACTTTAATTAGTAACAGGTATCCTATATATGGAGGCAGACATTCTTTCTGTAGGGGTCCAGGATTCAAAGCTCATCTCTCCTTTTAGGAAGCCTTCAGTGGGAGGAGTTTGGAATTCTTAAGTCCTGCAATACACCATCATAACTCACTCCCTCTGGAAGCAATATCAAGTACTAATCAAAGATTGATTTTGGAGACCTATTCCATGCAGATTTGATTCATAGTGGTCATTAGCATTTTATCCTCATAAATGCAATTCAGCAATACAATTCTGTCCTTTGGTCATAATGTGATTGCAGAGCTGAGCATCTGGAAATATCAGCCAAATCTAAAAATAGCCATTTGGCAAATATTTTCTGGTGCACTGGAATCCAGGGATAAAGTATCTGTCTGGCACTGACCTATACCTATTACTGATGCTTTTACTGTTATAGCTCACTGCTGTCAAAATACCAGTTGTAAACTGAGGTTGCAGGAAAACATTACCTTGAGAGCCTGAAGCAAATGGTGTCAGCTCCTATATTTTACTAAAGATATATGCCTGCGCTTTCTTCTTAAGTAGAGTAAAAATGAATGTGATGGCTTCCATAAATCTTGGTATGTATAAGGCTCATGATTCTCAAACAAACAATCAAACAAAAAGTTAGGACCCCCACACACATACACACACTCCAGCCAGTAAAACAAATAGTGACAAATTGTCATCCCACCTCTTTGTCTATGCTTTTTGAATAATGCCATCCCAATGTTATTTTGTTTCTATGTTGAATTGTAGACTTTATTAATAGTTAAATATTTATTTCTCTTTTTGACCAATGTGGAACACAGGAACCCTGAGTAATGTCTCCTCCTACAGTAGGGCAGGGCACTTCAAAAAAGTCTCTGACATGGAGACCCCCCCCCCTACTACTTTTCCCCACTTGCTAAACTCCGTTGTGAATGACCCTGAAATAGAGGTGGAAACATGGGCACAGCTCTCTTAGATAATATTTTTTTATTTCTTATTATATGGGGCTGTATAATCCTCCATTAGGTACACCCCTACTCCTGGCTTCCCATTTCCCAGGTTTTTTTCAGGACCACAAACCTAAGGAAGGTGTCTTATGAGTCTTTATTCCAAAGTAGCTTCACATAAGCTCTTTTCATTCATTACAATGGAAGGCCTGAAGAACAAAGATTACATGTAAGATAACCTGTTGAGAGCTTTGGTCCTGTATGTCCTTCTTATCTGACATGTGGATTGTTGCCTGGCTTGTACTCACTGTTATCTACATATGCTGTTGGTTTGTGTATATTTCTGGCTGCCCTGACAAGGATGGCGGTGGCTTTGGTGTTTTCTGTAACATTGTAAGGGCTACTAACCCATGCACTGCCTTCATCCTTATTGGGGCACTTCTGCATACTTTCTACTATTTTTGACTGTATTTTACACTACTTTGTGTGGACACATGGGCAAGTGCAAGACTTAAGGATTCTGGGGCCCCCTATTCCCTTTACCCCATTGCTCCTCATGCCAGACTGGGCTTCCTAAGGAGTGTTCTGGTACCTTATATCTCTCTTGCACTCTGGTCCCTACATTACCTCCCTGAGGCCTCAGATTCCAGTTCCTCTTCCACTTAAATATTTAAGAGATGCAAAATGAAGTTTGATATTTTTCCTCCTCATCATTCCTTGTACCTGGTTCTCCTGCAAGAATTGACACCTGATTTGGAGATTGTTCCTTAATAGGCTCATTTTCAATCTTTATCCTTTTTTAGCTGAGGCTGTAGCACAGTGGGCTTCCCCTCCTGAGGCTGATCCTCCGATTTCTCACCTTGACAAAAACATGGTGCTGGAATGCTGTGGCCCTTAGGGACCAGGTGGTTAAATGCTTTGTCTTCTTTCTAAAGGTAAACTTTGTGGCCTCTGGCACCACCTCATGTCCTGTTTTTGCCATTGCTTTCTAGCTAGGGCATTGGTTGTCTGGGGTGATCAACTTTCGGATGCCATCCAAAGGAATGTTGCTAAAGATGACCTGGTGGTATTGCTTTCCAAGGTCCTTGAAGCTAATGCTTACTTTATTAAAGTGACCTTTTATGCAGCTAGGTTTTCTGGCAAGGACTCTGCCTTCTCAGTAGCAGTGTATTACACTCTGTGTCTTAAGATCTGGTCAGCTGGCTTGTTCTCTAAGAAGTTTCTCTTCCTTTTGTAGGCAAACAATTGTTTGGCCCTTACCTGGGCAAGGTTATCAGCCATACCATGTTGTGAAAGAGTGCCTTTCTGCCTCTGGTTAAGTCTAAGCGTGCCTTCTTTCCACGGAAGGCACATGGCTTTCTTTGCCCCCCACCACCACTTAGGGTACGTGCCTAGGGCACCTCTTTCCTCAACCACACGGGTGCTTCTTCCCCAAAACTCAAGAAACCTGCTCAGAACCTTAAGGCTGACAAGTCCATCTCTGCATGACTTGCAAGGATCTAGTCCATTCCTGCCCAAAGGAGGTTGCCTCCATTTTTACAGCATATTTGGGCTGTTTCCATTATGGGCAAGTGCTTTTTGTGAGTAATTTCAGAATTTTAACTTGAAGTCCCTTCTTCCTTGCTGTTCTTTCTTGTCCAGAGCTCCTCTGAAACTAGAACAAGGTAGTCTGTCCTTAGGTGCAATTTCCTCCCAGCTCGACATGCAGGTGTTGATCCCTGTTCCTTCTCAGCAAAGATTCACCAGATTTTACTCAAATATCTTTGTGGTTCTCAAAAAAGATGTTGGATGCCATCCTATTCTGGACTTAACTTGCTGCAACCATTTTCTACTGGCCCCACTGGTCAAGATGGAGTGTTTGCACTCCATCATCACAGCTATATGTCCATGCAAGTTTCTAGATTCCCTAGATTTGAAGGACTGTTATCTGCAGATCCGGATCCATTCAGATCATCTATGCTTCCTGTGGATTGCATTTCAAGGCAGTCATTTCCAGTTCACATCTCTTCCTTTTGGCCTAGAGTCCACTCCAACGATCTTCACAAAGTTCATGTCTACCTTGGTGGCTCATATCCTTGCTCAGGGGATCTCATTGGCTCCCTTCCTAGATGACCCTTTACTCAAGCTGGTGAGATAGCTCTGTTGATTAATGTCAGAGCTATATAATCTGTTCAAACTTCAGGGTTGCGCTTTCTAGTTCTGGCAAGGTCAACTCAGCCTTTCACCCTTCTGAGGTAGATAAAAGATTACCCAGGATGTACCTGAAAACAGGAGACAATCCCGGTGTCCTTCCCAGTAAAAAGTTCCTTCAGAGGTTTTCTTGTGGTCATGCTGGAGCAGCACAGTTGGGTACACAATTTCAAGAAATCATCTTTGGTTCCATTCCAGGTCCTTCATTTGATAACCTCCAGAAGAGTGTGTTTCTTCCAGAAGGCAAGATACAGTTTCTGCCTCTTCAGGTGTCTCAGGCTATATGATGGCCGTTGGCGACTATGCAGGAGTACATGAAGGTAGGCTACTTTTGAACCCCTACTATTTCACTGAGTTTTTTCTGGATATTGTGTCTGTTTGGCAGGTAGCTAATCTATAGGCTTTGTCTTTTAATAATCCCTGTCTGCAAAACCACCAGGTCTGGGGGGAAAAGCCCAATGTGGTTTCTGCCCAAGGTCATTTTGGATTTTCACATCAACCAGGAAATTGTCATCCTTTCTGTTCTGTTCCTTCTAAGGCACAGGAGCAGAAAATTTATCTGCTGGATATGTTCATGTGATTAAAGTACTATGTTAGTTATATGCAAACTTTTCAGAAATCAGAATAGTTCCTGAGGGCCCACGTGCAGACCAGGCTTCATCTAAGGTTAATATAGCTTCCTGGATTAAGGTGATCATACGTCCTCAGGAAGAAGCCTGTTCCCTTTAAGGTTAGGGCACATTTTAATAGGTCTGTGGGAGTATCTTGGGCATACAAGAATCAGGCCACTGCTGAACAGTGGTGTAAGCTGCCAACATGGTCATCTCTGCACACCTTTGTCAAACACTACTGTGTTAATATGCTGGTTTAGGCTGAAACCAGTTCACAGGCTGTGGTGCCTGTATAGGTGTCCTTGGTTTTCTGAGCAAAGAACACTGATGGTTTCATGTTGGTTTTCTGTTTAGTTTTCAATTTTGGCATCCATTGACACCCAAGGTTCATGTACCAATTTAGTCCTCTAGATACTGGTCTCCGTTGGAGAGTTTTTTTTCTCTTTCCCTCTTTGAAATCTTGGTGGATTTGGTATATCCCATGGCTCCTGTGTTTTACATTGGACAAAAAAGAAAGCAGGATTTTGGTGTACTTATCAATAAATCCTTTTCTCTTAGTTCATGTGGTGCACAGGTCTCCTGCGGAGGAAAAAAAATGGTTTGCGTTCCCATGCTGGGGGGTCCTCTTTCCAGGGGATTCCCTTTTCATTAATTTCTGTTTAGCTCTCTCTCAGCTTTGCTATACATTAAAACTAAGATTAACAGGTTGTAAAGTGGAAGGGAGGAGCGAAATTCTGCCTCAGAGATCTTTTTTGACTTGCCCTGCTTTCCAGGAGGAGGAGACGTTACCTTTTTTTTAATATTGAGATTGAAAAACAGTCCATGAAGTTTAGCTTTTGCAAAAACATTTTTTTTGATCCCAGTGTCTGCATGCGACAATGAAAGATGCCCACCTGGGTACATAGAGAGCACCTTGAATGAGTGGTACCCAAAACTCGAGGAAAGGTTGTGATGAAATTGTACTCAGTGGTTCACACCCTAGTCTAGTAGTTTAGTACTTGAACATGGTTATGGAAGATGGTGGCTGAAGAGTGAATTCTTTTTCATGCAGACAGCATTGCATCTATGCCTCTGTGTCTCTAAAAAGAGACTCCTGATGCTCTGTCTTTGGTCTCCTGGGAAGAGACTGAACTGTGAGATTGAAGTCTCTCAGTTAAGTTTCCTGTCCTGCATGATGCAGCTTCTGACAGACCCTGTGCATTGGATTGAAGGCCCAACTGAGATGTTCTATGGAGAATGTGCACACAACCCAGGAGTTTGTGACCCCTTGGTCATCTAATATGAGCCATTTTGGATCTGCCCAGTTAGACCATAGGAGCACATTTAGTAAAATGTAATAATTGCCATATGAAAGATAATGTGGTTTCTTTCAAATCCATTGTAATAAATTATTTTGCTTAGAAAATGTTTAACAGATTGAAATACAAATATATAGCTAACCTGTTTTTTTATTTCTTGTTTCCTTTAATCCCTTGTATGCTAGGCAGCATCCAAGGGGGTTAAAAAAGGAGGAGTAAAGACTTTGTTGAGTTATCTAATGAAAAATAAACAGAGAACTGGCTTCAATCAGTAGAGCCCTTGTTAGAGCCCAATCAACACATTCAGATAATGTTTTCCGCCTTATCAATAGGAGTTTTATCGAGTGCTGCTGCTTTGAAAACTAGAACATTTGGCAATATTTTGAAGGGTAGAGAATGTAGAGTGAAAATTGAATTGTCTTCTTTTACAAAGTGTTTTTAAATCAAGGTGTGCTGAGATTATATTTAATTGAAGAAAAGACATCAAAGATTTCCTGCTTTGTATTAAGACTGGCTATGCTCCACATTTTCCGGAGTGGCTCCAGTGGCCTAGTGTCTGGCCAGAGCTAGCTTAAAGACAAACAAAAAGATATGTAGAGTTTGAAATGTCTGTGTAGTAACACAAGCCTAAATATTAAATAAGAGAAACAAACGAAAAGGGAACACACCTTCACCTGTATTTATTGTGGGGTTGCCCCAAACCAACAAGAAAGTAGGCAAGTTCAGTAACTGTTATTTTAGGAAATGGAATACAGCGCTACACTTAGTGTTATATACAACAAATAATACAATGATAATGATACCTAGAGAGCTTGTGTGGAGAAGTAAAAGAAAGTAGATAAAAAGAGTCAAATAACTCCTATATTAGGGGGACCAATATTGTTGGTTATATAAATATATAAAAATTTTAAAATATTATCTCTCCCTACATAAAAGAAAGTTCTCCCAAAGACAGACTCTGTGCAGCTAATCTCAAATTGATGCAGAAGTCCACAATTCGAAGAGGTTCAACATGTAAAACATATAAGGGGAGGGGAGAGACAGCGCAACCAGTATCTAAGTGCAGTATTTATTACAAAATATATAAAATAAATCAAATAAGACAAAACAGAACAAAACAATGATATGGATAAAAACAATTGATATGGATATGCATGGAGAGCTGATAAACATGTGACATATAGCCAAGGTATATGGAAGTACCGAATATATACGGGCAAAATATACAGTGAGAGCTATATAGTATGGGAGAGTGTAATAATATATATATATATATATAGCAATAAGTATAAGATGGCTCCTTACTGGAGAGTGGACTTGATAAGCGTGCTTCAATACTAGAAAGTAGAGATCAGCTTATGTCCCTCGATCCGGTTTGGATGGCCCCTTACTTGATATAAATTTTGTGTCTTAGCGCATCTCCCAGTGTCTCTCTCTGGGTCTCAACCCGATGTCCTCCTTGTTTGTATTTTCCCGTTGTGTGTATTTAAATCTGCTGCGTTCTCTTAGTATTCGGCATCCCAATCGCTCCCCTGTAGTAGTCAGGATTCAGCGTCTCCGTGCTCCACGTGGGTCTCTCTCAACTCTGACGCGTTTCGGCGCTCCGTTTGCGCCTTTCTCAAAGAGCATCTGATTGGCTATTAGCTTTCCCTAGTATTTATAGCTTTAAGTAGTGTCCATCAGAACTTAAATTGACATGATAATTAATCATAAATATTGTTTCTCTGAAGGTAATCGATACAAGGTTAAAATAAAAAGTGTGTTACAATGTATATTTGGTAATTGATACAATAGACCGGTGATACAAAGTAACCTGATCTTATATGTGGCAAAAACTGGCCGGAATATATTGAAAAGGATACTTAAAAGAGTATAATGAATAAAATATAGTAATTCAGTGCAATAAAGTAAAGTTGAATTTACATATAAGTAATGTTGTAAGAATAATAATGATAAATATTTATGGATATAATTACATGAATGATTCTTATTATGCAGAGGATATTATATTGATTAGAAAGTGTATAGGAGAAAGTGCCCTATTGCTTATGTTTGTATAAAAATAGTATAATGGCTCATTAGTCTTATAAAATAGAGACAGACTCATAGAACTATATTGTGGTACCCATGGTGGATATATTGGTGAATTCTATATGGGTGATAGAGTATAGCCTATTTTAATTTTAATATTCACCTGAATACTACTCTATTTGATTGGATATGCATATACATACGAATTCCTTCAAAAACACCAAAGGTCAATCTCCTCATTTAATCCTTTGGGATTTAAAGTGTGGAGTTTAAAGATCCATTCTGATTCCAGTCTTGCTAGTTTAGTGAATCTATTTCCACCTCTTTTCTGAGGGGGTACATGATCGATAAGCATACCTGGGAACTTTCACTTGAGGGCTACCCGGAGGGTAGTCCTCTGTTCAGCAGGGGGTAATAAAATTGACGCTAATCGCGTCAAAAAGGGGTGGGGCTTAACTCGAGTGCAAAGCAATGCATTCCGTACCACTCTGGCACTCAGAGGGTTAAATGTGTCACACAGAAGGCTGGGGACTGAGGCACAACGGGAGAAAAAATAGATGTGGCAGAGTTTCAATAGAAACTCTCCACATCCGGAGGAATCTGCCTCTGCCCCGGAGACCCGGTAAAGCTCTGTCAGAACCGGAGTCTTCGGGGCAAATCCGGAGAGTTCCCAGGTATATCGATAAGGTAGAACTTCAATCCTCCAGTTTTACTTTGATGTTTATCTGAAAAATGTCTGGATACACTGTGTTTCAAACTATTGTTAATGATATTCCTCCTATGTTCCATAAATCGCTCTTTACCACTCCTAGTTGTTCTGCCTACGTATTGTAAGCCACATGGGCATGTACTTCCAACTATGTGATTTACATGCTAGATCGAGGGACATAAGCTGAGCTCTACTTTCTAGTATTGAAGCACGCTTATCAAGTCCACTCTCCAGTAAGGAGCCATCTTATACTTATTGCTATATATATATATTATTACACTCTCCCATACTATATAGCTCTCACTGTATATTTTGCCCGTATATATTCGGTACTTCCATATACCTCAGCTATATGTCACATGTTTATCAGCTCTCCATGCATATCCATATCAATTGTTTTTATCCATATCATTGTTTTATTCTGTTTTGTCTTATTTGATTTATTTTATATATTTTGTAATAAATACTGCACTTAGATACTGGTTGTGCTGTCTCTCCCCTCCCCTTATAAGTTCAGTAACTAGTTCACCAAATTTACTGTTGCACTTACTCTGTTGGTAAAATGTAACTTTTATTATTGCTTCTAAAACCATTAGCATTTTTACTTATCTACTGTTATCTGTAAAAATCATGGCTAGCTTGGACACCCAGCTCCAACCCTTCCCCCAAATCCAGTTCCAGATAGGCCCAGACTGATACAGTACCTATTACAGCATCTGTTATTTAGCTCTGGTCTGGACCCCCCCCCCCCAAAAAAAAACAACAAATGACATATTTCAGATAAAGAAAAAATTAAGGATGGGCACACTTACATTTAAAGCGGTAACCGTGTATCACATACTAATAAAAAAAAAACAAAAAAAAAAACCTGATATATAAAAAGGCACTCTCCTCTTCAAAAAGTAACAAAACCAAAATTGGAAAGAAATAAATAATAACTCTGTTCAAATACAAAGTAACAAATTTGCACTGAGAGATGAACAAGACACAAATACAAGTGCAATCCACCAGGTCCCCACCCACCCTCGTAACAAATCTAAAAGCAAAAATCCCAAATGCTAGATGCCGACATTTGCATCTATCTGAAGCAGAAAACTGCTGATGATCCTCAGAAAAAAATGTAGAAAAGTAGAAAAATTACTAATAAGGGAGACACTGATCACTCTCCCAAAGATTCAAAGTAACAACAGCTGAGCGTGGGTAGTGTGTGTCATCGGAGAAATAGTCAAACTTATACGATCCAACTCTTAAATCTGTTTAAAGTTCCATATGAGCACTTCAGATACACTGCTTCTTTATGGCTATTACACTTCACCACACTTAATAAGACCAGCCTCTCAAAACAACGATAGACTTCAAAACACACTGAGGTCGACTTATAAGCTATCGAATTGTTAATATTATGTGTATGTCTTGAAAAAGCCCTGAAGTTGGGTGAAACGCGTTGATGGAGCTTATGGTTTAAATTACTATATGCAGCGGCATGTTGAACTTTGTAGAAACGACAAACAGAAATTGTATGCTGAGGATTTGGTGTTTTTGTGATTCCGGAGGATCCAAATATATATGCGAGTGATTAAAGAATGAACACTGTGACTGAAAACATCGGCTGAGGAACCACTGAAGTGACCGCATGTTGGAAACAAGTTGAATGCTGGAACACCTACAAAACTGAGGATTCTGTGATACCATGAAGAAACGGTGAGAGCGTTCCTTATATTGATATTCTGTATCCATTATATATCTATCTCAGTGTGTTTTGAAGTCCTAATAAGCCTCTTCTCTCCCACCAACAGATGCAATGTGTTGGGACCCACCTCCAGCAACACATAGTGTCCTCCTGAAATAATGTCCCCAGCAGTTTCAACACCCCCACCACCACCACTGAAGTAATCTGAAGGTCAGTCTGATATTCTCTTAGAAAGATATAGGCCAATGTCAAACTATGGTCTGTGGCGGGGGGGGGGGGGGGCAGGATGCACTAAGGGTTGATAAAGCTGTGATAACATCTCTAGTGATATCACTTCTCCTATCTTATTCTATGGGACCAATGCACTAAAAGAGATCTTAGTATATATGCTCTATAGAATAACATAGGAACTGGAGAAGAGATATCATTGGAGAAGTTATCTCCACTTTATTATCTGTTTATCTCCTCCCTGAAGTCACACTGGGACAAACCAACTGCCCCATAAGGAACAAATAAAGCTTCCCAGTGTTTTAAATGGGATTTGATTTTTAACTCCTTTTATGCTTGAGAGGTCACCAATGCAGTGTGATGTGAGAGAAAGAGATGGGCAGAGAGAGAGAGAGAGAGAGACTGCAAAAAGAGAGATTGGGATTATGAAGGAAAAGGGATGTGGGAAATATTATCTTTCACAGCCTCTCTCGCCTCCCCCTCCCTCTCACACACACACATAGACCCAAAATCTCCCACATAACTTTTCTCTCTTTAACAGCCCATCTCGTAGCACCTCTCACACAGCCCCCTACCTCTCTGTCTCTCACACATAGACCCTAACTCTCTCACAGGCCATTTTTTTTCACAGCCTCTCTCTCCTAGCCCCCCTCACACGGACCCTTCCCTTCCTCTCTCTCATTGGCCTTCACTCTCCCACAGGCCATCTCTATCTTTCACAGCCTCTCTCTCATAGGCCTTCACTCTCTCAAATGCCCTTTCTATCTTTCACAGCCTCTCTCTCTCTCTCTCTCTCATAGGCATACCTGGGAACTTTTCACGCAGGGCTACCCAGAGGGTAACCCTGTCAGTGTCAAAAATGATGCGATTTGCATCATAAAAGGGGCAGGGCTTAGTCGCGGGGGGCGGGACAAAACCCCCCCTTGAAAATGAAGGTAAGAGGGCGGGGAGTGGGAGGAACTGGGTGGGATGGAGCACAAGTGGGCAGAGTTTCTACTTAAACTCTGCCCACCTGGTGATTCACACATTGCCCCGGAGACCCGGTAATTCAGTTTGAAATCCGGAGTTTCCGGGGCAAAACCAGAGAGTTCCCAGGTATGCTCATAGGCCTTCACTCTCCCACAGGCCCTCTCTCTTTGCTTTCTCTCAGTTTTTCTCCCTCTCCTTTTCTCTCTCTCCCGACCCCTCTCACACAACCGCCTCCCTCACTCTCTTGCTCTCGTCCCCTCTTTCCCAACCCCTTTGTCTCCCCCCACACTGACTCCTCATTGTTTCTCTCTCAAGTCCACCAACTCCCTCACTGACCCAATTCATTATTTCAGAGGAAGAATTCAAGAGTTATAATATATGCATGCGTTTCATTTTATTTTTGTATTTATTTTAGAGTGGGGTTATGGGTTTCTTGCATCTGGACCCCTCAGTCATTAGTTATGCCACTGTTTTTAGAAGTTAACCTTTAATGTATTAATGGCACAATCAGGCACTTTATGCTAATTAGGCTATCTGCTGTTGGGCAAATATGAATTAATTTAGACATAGTTCACATACTGGGGATATAATAGCACCATAAGTAATGTGTTGCCTTTAACAGAAGTAATTCATATACTGTTCAGGGAATTAGCGTAACATGTTACAATGTGCCACCAAAACTATTTATTTTACAGAAAAATGGCTAGTATAACATAAAAAAAGGTTTTATTTCTTCTGAAATCAAACTGGGCTAGAACACTGGAGGAGTTCTAGCACAAACCAATTGCACTATAGGAGGGAACTAAAACAATTCCAAAAATTCCCATTGATTTAAATGAAGATTTTAACCCCTTGAATGCTAGAGAGGTCTCCACCGCATTGCTTTGCAATGCGTTGGAGACCTCTCTAGCTTTGCTTTGCAATGCGTTGGAGACCTCTCTAGCATTCAAGGGGTTAAAATCCCCATTTAAATCAATGGGAATTTTAGTTTTCCCCTAAATGCAAATAGTTTGCCCCAGAACGCCTCCATTTTCCTTTTGAGGTGATCTTAAACTTTCCAGGTGCACTTAAACACTTGGATGGAAGAGAGATCTTCAACACACTGCAAAGCAACACATTGGGGATGTCTCTAACATCTAAGGGGTTAATCGTCACTTGTCATCCACTCCTTAGAATGAAGGTGACAGGTAGACTGTACTATATAAGCTGGTTAGAAGGTAGTAGTGAGTGGAGCAGAAACTCTAGAACCTCTGCTGTGGTGCACCATTACAATGCGTTGCATACCCCTCTGGCACTCAAAGGGTTAAAAGAAGCATTTGCTCTGGAGCATGGCTAACCTCAAGTGTAATTAACAACAGCTGGTTTGAGATCTGATTTTTCCTCTTTAAACGTAAAGATTATATTACAGTATGTTGTAATTTAAATGGAAACTGAGAAGTGTCAAATGCACACTAAAAACTAAGAAAACACTGTCCCCCAGCTAGTCACCCCCTAGATATCCATGTTTTAGATCACTAGTGCCATTATACAGGAGAAGTCTCCATCTGCAGTTCAGAGAAACCCCGCCTAAAATGTAGGTTTTTAAATGACAAGCAAGTTTTCTCTGCATGAGAATACCAGTTAACCCCACACATACTTTTTGGCCCTTCTTGGGTCTTGTCCATGAAGTGCAGATGGTTTCTATAGGCATTGAGATCAATGGGCACATATCTAAGGATCAAAACCTAAAGATTTTCACGTTTAAGGGAAAAAGTGTAAGATGCTCTCTAAGAACAGCTGTGCCTCACTAAAGAGGCCCAAGAAGGCTGAAATATACACCTGGGATTAGCCGATATGTTTGTGTAGAGGGGCTTGTTTGCCAGCCTGTTAGTATGATAGCACTAGAGAACTAAGACATGAAACTCCTGAGTGGTGACTAGGCATGGAACATCAAATAAAAATGTTGTTCTTTATCAGGGAGTATATCCTCCTTTTTGGGTTAAATAGAAACCGCCACCAATAGGGTGACCACACGTCCTGAAATGCCCGGGACTGTCCCTTATTGTAGGTCTGTGTCCCAGGTCACCCCCTGTCCTGGAATGGAGCAACAAAGCCGGCACCCACAGCCTACCTACATAGCGCAGCACGCACCAGTCCAGCCAGCCAATGAAATGTATTTGCTATATGGTCCTCATTGGCTGGCTCAGCCAGCCAATGAGGACCATATAGCAAATACATTTCATTGGGTGGCTGGACTGGTGCATGTGAGACAGCTGGGATGGCGCAAGTATGCTGGCGCTGTGAGTGAGTATCGCGGCTGAGGCTCCCGCCAGCTCTGACTATCTTTCTGAGGCTGATACAGATTAAGAGTTCCCACTGGGGAACTTTACTCTGTGTCAGCCTCAGAAAGATAGTCAGCGCCGGACGGAGCCTCAGCCGCGGGATTCACTTGGGTGACCACATGTCCCGGAATGGCAGATTGCAAATGTGGTCACCCTAGCCACCAACCATAATCTGCTTCATACCTTTTGAACTGTCATCATAGAAAAAATGTACAATGCAGGGCTATATACAAACATTACAGGCCTACAGAGTACAGTTTTGAAATATGTTTAGTTTTAAAGGGATGAAGTTGCAACCCTAGGGCAAATTTGGTTGTATGTATAGTGAGCTGCAGGAATAGGTTCTTAGATGCTAACATTTTGCATTATATGTTTGTGAAAAACTGTGATTTCATCTGCTACATGAGAACCATTTTGTAGGGTCTCTTCACTAAGATACCCATACCTCCATGTTTTCAACAGAACAGACAGTTCAATTAAAGGGATAGTATTGCTTAAATGTAACTCATTTTAATATTGTAAAGATTAAAAATATGAATAGAATGAGGTAGCGCGATACACAAATAAATTCTTCATTGGAACGGCCTACAAAGTGTGCCTGATTTGCAAGCACACTTTGCAGACTGTTCCAATTAAGTATTTATTTCTATATCATATTTCAGCTCTGCTGAAGAGCTGCAGGACATTCCCGGGACCAAAATCTGCTTCTCTCAGCTAGATGGCAGACTTCTTGTGAAACGGTAACTTTTGATGCTTCAATCTCTCAAACTATACAAATTTGAGAGATTGGACATACCTCATTCTATTCATATTTTTAATCTCTACAATATTAAAATTAGTTAAATTTAAGCAATACTATCCCTTTAAGGTGTCTGATCTGGGGTGGACTATCCTATTGTGGGATCTGCAATCCCCTGGTAGGCTGCATGATCACAGTCAGTTGGGGAGATCAGAGGATCTTCCCTGAGCAGCCCACAATGATTTGTACATGAGGGAACGGTAGGTCTGTGCATCTGCTAGTACAGACCTCTATATCAGCACTCCTTCACGGGCCTTACACTATTTGCTAATTCAGAATGCTGGAAGATGACACCATAACATGGCATCCTGAACTATCAGGCTGCAAGGATACTGCGAGGGAGTGCTGATGTGAAGGTCTGTACCAGTGGCTACATACACCTCTCGCTCCCCACCCAGGGCTACCAGGGAAAAGCAAGACAGTGGGGAAGAGACTGAGTGGAAAAACTACAGGAAGGGGACTGGGGAAATATATTAGGAAAGGAGGGGGAAGCATGGGGGGGTCAGAGGAGGGGCAAGATTGAGGAAAAGCCAAAGGGCTTGTAAGTATAAAGAGAGATGGGGATAATAGACTGGGAGCAAGACACGTATAGGAAAAAGGCCTGTTTGGTTTCAAAAGGCCAACAACTACAGACCCCCAGTGCCCCCATGTGCACCCTACCAACCTCCCCAAACTTGCACAAGTCCCCCTTAACCCCTCTGATGTCAAGCAGGTTGCAATGCATTGACTTAACCCAAGCAGGGCTTGAGAGGGTTCACTTTTTTCATTTTCTGTATAGCAGCCGCAAAATGAGGTGGCAGATTTGCTGTGATTTTACGTTGTTTTTTTTTTCATTATGTCATACATCATACCTGGAGGGGAGATTAATGAGTCCCAAGGACACCTTCCAGGTTTTTATTTTAATTAATATGGATGTTCCAATCCCCATATTTGTATTATTATTATATACATCCACACACTTACAGACTCATATGGGTGACTAGGCCCATATTTTTTTGACACTATCCATCCTGATGTCACTTCTTTACATTCTGGCGTTTTTTGTTTATAAGGGAGAAAAAGAGGGTATAAAAACATACCTCCCAAGTGTCCCTCTTTGAGACCCAAATCCCTCTGTCCCTTTTTTCTACCCTTTTGTCCCTCTTTTCAGGAGATCAGAATAAGTAGTGTGTATTACATTGCTCCACAGCAATAAATCTCACATAAATGTGTAGTTAATCTTTAATATATGTATTTATAAATTAATCTGTGTAAATAAAATACTTTGGTATTGCTATAAATTCTTTATTTAGTTACACGAAGAGGAGCCAATAGGTCATGAAATAGCCTAAAAATTCTAGGTAATGGCCTGCCCACCAGCCATACCCTCAGCAACACACCTAAAACACAAGTGTCCCTCTTTGGCCATTTGATATGTTGGGAGGTATGCAAAAAGAAGTGAGTGGAGAAGAGCAGTAGGAAGAGGGGTATGAGGAAGATAAAGACTTACAGAAGGATTGGGGATGAGTTAGGAAGATACCAACATGACAGGGAATTAATTGCTAATGGTGTGGGGGTGGAGGGGAGGGAGACAGAGAGGAAAAAAGTGAAAGTGAAACAGAGCAGGTGCAGCACTGGGGGAGGATAAAGAAGAATATCAGAACACAAGGCCCTTAATCGGCCGATGGCACTCTGAGAAAACAGTGCATCTCTTGTTATACAGAGGAAGAAGCATTTAATGGAGGAGTTAGAAAGGGTGATAAGAGAGGAGGAGAATCCTAATTCTCTAGGCAGCTGTTAGTTTTAAGGAGATGTTTCTCGAAGCCAAGAAGTTGGATATTGAAATTAACTTCAAGATGTGGCACCATAGATAGGAGGAAAGTATTCCTTAAACACTGAAAGGGTTAACTTATTTAAATAATAATTCTTAAACAGATAAGTGAAAACACTAACAATACGTTTATAATATATAAACAAATAAAACTTAAAGCAGATATTTGATCTGAGATTACAACCTTTCTTTTTCTTATCAGTAAGAATGGTCACTTTTATTTGGGAGTTCACATCTGTTATAGTATACACTGCACTCTTCTGAAACTTTCAGAAACAAATAGGTAATGTGGTCATGCATAACTGCACGTAAATCAGAAGGAAGTAATGGTTAACGCTTTGAATACCAGGGGTAGGCAATGCATTGTGAAGCAATACATTGAATCAGGTGATCTAACGGGTTAAAGGTGCAATACTTCATGGGATGAAATTGAAAGATGTACAGTGACTTGTTGTGTGTGGGGGGATGAAACATATGTGTTTTTGTGTCCTTGAAAATATTAAAAGGTTTAATCCTTCTGGCACTCAGAGTTAGCAAGCTATGGCAATGAGGAAAAGCTTTCTTCTCAATTGTTATCATACTAATGATGATAGCTACTCAAATTGTACGTAGCCGTCTCCACTCAGGCTGTTCCTTCAATCTACATTGATCATCAGTGGGAGATTTTCAGGAAGAAAGATGCAAACGGAAGTTCAGTCAAGCTGAATTGAGAGGTTCCCAGGAAACTCAGAATGGTTAAAGTATGTAAAAACTAACAGCACAATTTCAGTTTCTGAGGCCGTATATTAATTGAGGAACAGACTCCTCAATGCTCCATTTAGTAAGAAAAAAAAAAAAAAATATATATATATATATATATTTTTTTTTTTTTTTCATCTATGAAGCACTGCTCCTTTAATCACAGAATTTAGGGCACAGGCATATACCTGGGAACTTTTAAAATGAGCTGACACTGAGATCTTTGAAGTATTAACCCTTGAAGTTTTCCATATGTAGATTTTATGCAGTATGTCCCAGCTTGCTCTAACCCAGTGGTGCATCAGTCGGTCCGCCAGGAACCTTTAATATGATACAGATCAAGATCCCACTGTCTAAACACAAACAAGACCAGCAGGACTTCTCTCTCTGCCTTTTACTGTTCAAATGGCACCAATTTAGAGATTAAAGAAACATTTCATTTGAGCGGATCATGTTGTAGGTAACACTGGACTTTCCCACACTAAAAATGTGGCCTTTCACCCTGACAATTGGTGAAAACACTGAGAGTTTCCAGGTATGTTCATGCATCAAATACATGGGTTTGCCTATTTTTCAAAAGCAAGGGCTGACTAGCAGGGCACGATATTAAAGGTTTAGTAATGCCCGCTTGGAAGTTGCTGCTATATTGTAGAATTTAAAAATGTAAAGTATCTTGAGCAAGTCCCATCTCTCAAACCTTTATGGTTTGAGAGATATTCACAGCTAAAGTTCCCGCCTCCCTCCCCTTCTACTAACGTCAGCGCTCTACTGACAGCAAGAGATTCCGGTCCTGGGACCAGCCAGTGGCTCTTCAGCAGAGCCGAACTAGCGATATTTGAAAATAAATATTTAATTGGAACGATCTACAAAGTGTGCCTGGTTTGCAAGCACACTTTGTAGACCATTCCAATGAAGTAGTTCTTTTTAAATATTGCTATTCTGGCACTGCTGAAGAGCCGCCCCAAGTTGGCTGACACTGATCTCCTTCTTTACAGCTGACATCAGGTAAAGGAGAGGGAGGGGGGAACTTAAGCTGCGAATGTCTCTCAAACCGTAAAGGTTTGAGAGATGGGACTTGGTCAAGATATTTTATTTTTTAAAAATCTATAAAATAGTAATAACTTATAAGCTGACATTACCATCCCTTTAAAGTGGAAGTGTCACCTATGGACAACATCCCATAAACAGTTAGGTGACATAGCCAATACAATGAAAACGTTATTTATTTTTTATTTAAAGTTTTGATTTTGCTTAAATTTAACTTACAAAGTTTGTGCTGCAGCCACTTCCATGTTGACTGCGGTTCTCTGCGATTACAGAGCTCTGCCTCTGTTCTCCTCCTTTCTCAGATGACAGAGCCTTCTGTCTGTAAGCTCGAGCGGTCTCATTGGCAGAGATCGATATCTAGCCAATGAGACCGCTCCAGCTTCCAGACAGAAGCCTCCGTCATCGGAGGAAGGAGGAGCGCAGAGGCAGAGCTTCGGACTGCAGTCTATGCGGAAGTGGCTGCAGCCCACATTTTTGTAAGTTAAATTTAAGCAAAATCAAAACTTTAAATAAAAAATAAATAACATTTTCATCGTATTGGCTATGTCACCTATTTATTGGGTGTTGTCCATAGGTGACACATCCACTTTAACCCCTTGAATGTTAGAGATGTCTCCAAAGCATTGCTGCTTCACAAAGTTGCAGGAGACATCTTGCATTCATTGAGTATAAAGGGTATCAACATATGTCAATTTTAGTTATGCCTTTAACCATTTCAGTGCCAGAGGGGTACGCAACGCATTTATAAGCGATAAGGTAGTGTTTTAAATTTGATTTTTAGCCAGCAAACAGATCTGGACAGTGGACTAACCTCAGAGGGTTTAGTAAGTGGATAATTCTGCCAGATGCATTTTGTATGGACTGGAATGGGGACAAACTGGTTATTGGAATTTAGACTAAGAGTAGTTTTTAGCAGTCAAAGGTAAACAAAATTATTGCGTACATTACAATCATGGTAAGTCATGAAAGCAGCTTTTTCAGGGTATGTTTTGTAGGTGAGAGCTGCAGGTCTATTCGAGAGGCGGTTTCAAAAGGGCTGAGTCAATATGGTAAAATGACATGAGTCATTTCTAAAAGGAATCTTAAGATGTAGATGAGAGGGGTGAACACACAGTGATATCATCTCAAGTGAGAAGAACAAACAGTCTTGTGGTAAAGTGCTGCATAGCAAACTAGATATTTGTCATAACTTTCTTTTTGATGTTGTGTTTGTCCAATGATAAAAGCCTAACCCATTCAGGACCATAGGGGTGTGCAACGCATTACAAAGCAATGAATTGCACACCCCACTGGGCCTCAGTGGCTTAAACTATTTAATGGAAATTACATTAACTTTCTCACGGAAGTGAACAAAAGCTGGGAAACTCAGTCGTGATTTTTGCTTTTTAGATTTCACCTTTTATTAACATATAACCCTTTGAGTGCCAGAGAGTTATCCAACACACTGCAACGTAATGCATTGGATACCTTTCTGGCACTCAAAAGGTTAAGAACACCATCAGAGCCTATTGGTTTTTTTATCTGTGTAAACTCCTCCCCCTAACATTTTGATCCAAAATGATGGCTAAAACACAACTGAATTTGATTGAACAAGTACTATTATCAATTAAATGCAATAGCATATTGTTGATCAAATCCATGAGCTTTACTTTTTAAAGGTTGCATAGAAAACGTTGTGTGGCCACACAATGCATTAGCCATGTCACCATGGTTAAAATAGCGACGTGAGAATCTCGCACTGCATGAAAGCGCGAGATTCTCATGTTGCTTCTTGAAACGGTGCTCAGCCCGCATTGATGACTATACAGAATAAACTTGCCTAATACCCAAAACACAACCACGATGCCCACCGCCCCATTTGGTACACACAGATGTCCAGCCAATTTACTTCCCTTGGTAACATGAAGGTGGGTACGTACATATCTCACATTAGTCCGCTGACAGTTACTGTACAATGCATCTCAGTTCCAAAACAAATCGCTGCCAGCACCCTGCTGCCCACCCAGAGGTCGGTACCCACATCCAATTCCTACACCCACACCCAATTCCAATAGCCACATGCTATCAATGCAACACAAAATGCCAGTGACAGTGTAGTTCTGTAAATGCATTATGCGGGTTAAAGCTCTGTTTCAGGAAACAACATGAGAAACTCGTTCTTCCATGCAGTGCGAGATTCTCATGTTGCCATTTTAACCATGGCAACATGGTTAATGCATCGTGTGGCCATACAACATTTTTTATGCAACCTTTTAAATCTATGAAATCCTGCTTCCATTTTTCTATCAGTGAAATAGCGAATTGCATGGTTGACGGAGTATTTGATTGACCAATCAAAGGCAAAGAAGTCCTTATACTTATAACATTAATTTTCCTGAGATCTTGAGTGCTAACTTTGAATTAAATTGAACAATCATTGCTTGTGATTGATCATAAATATCTTGGGAGCAGGGCACCTTTCCATACAACCCACCAGCACATACACACTCTTTAACCCCTTAACGACCAGTGGTCCCGGGGTGTGTGGTCCTTTAAGGACCAGATAGGGAATTTCGGCATGCTGCCCCACGTGACTGATCACGTGGGGCGGCACGCCAAACGGAGGGACTGAAAGAGATCGATCCGGTCTTGGAGCGATGAAATTCAGTCCCCAGTATTATTAGTAATAGTACGTGACGTACCAGGACCGTCACTGGTCCTTAAGTGCCGGACCAGCGTGACGGTCCGGGTACATCACTGGACGCGAAGGGGTTAAACAAATGTGAATAATACTAAATAATATGACAATATATCCTTTTAAAGGGATAGTAATGTTTCATAATAAAAGCAGCTCTAATTAATCTTCATAGTATTTGGGCCTTGGAGAGTATTATTTCAATTCTGTCAGAGTTGTAGTTCAAGAGTAATTGAATGATAAAGTAGTAGCAGCAGGGAGTGTCCAGGTAGACTGCAGAGAGGGACAATCTTCAATTAAGATAAGGGAAAAAGCTGAACAACCTGTCAAGGGGGGCAGGGATTTCATTGTTCTCACAGTAAGAATTTTGACCTTTGATGTGAGCTGTCTGGTCTATGGACTGGATTCTACATCTGAGGAGTGGGGGCTTACACTAGGTAAAAGGGGCGGGAGGGAGAAACTTTATCATTTAATTACTCTTGAACTACAATGCTCACAGTAATGAAATAACTCCATGGCTCAAATACTATGAAGATTAATCGGGGCTGCTGTTTTAATGAAACATTACTATCACTTTAAATACATTCTTCTTTATGATAATTTTATTCTGCAGGACTGCACTGGAGAGAGTGCAGCCATGCACTGTGTAATCTTTGTGCCCTGATTTAACCACTTAACGACTTAAGATGTGTTAGGACCGTCACAGCAGTCCTGCCTGTTGAAGGTCTTGGCATGTCATGATTTCTGGGTTCACCTCGCTGCTGCAATCCATTAGTGAAAAAAAATGTTCCTCCTGAGGATCAGGCGGTCATTAACCCTTTGAGTGCCAGAGGGGTACGCAACGCATTGCAAAGCAATGCGTTGCGTACCCCTCTGGCACTCAAAGGGTTAAGGTGTTAATAGGCTATCTGGTCCCCTTACACTTTAAGATCTAGAGGTACGTCCTATTTTTTCAGTTGTGGGCCACATGATCAGAAAGCCATAAGTGCGAGGGCCGTATTATATTTTATTGATAATGGTGATTTACAGCCTCTCAGCTAATCAAGTCAATAACAATATTGATATTTAACAGACATCTTTTCTTGAACTGTATGGTATTGGCAGGCAGAGGGTGAGTTCTTAGTGGCTACTAGTTCACATGTGCGAGTTAAGTAAAAAAAACAATTTTTTTTAAATGCTCAGGCGCGTCACACCCTGGAGTCAGGTAGGCCACATTTAGCCCAAGGGCAACATATTGGACGCCATGATCTAGCTGTTAAATATTGTCAATCCTTTCAGTAAACTTTGGCATAGTGCAGGTCTGGTAATGATGGCATACAGACTAACATTGAAAACAAAACATATTTTACATCCTTCATTCCTGACACATATCTCATGAAGCGATCACTTTTTTCAGAACATGAAAGTGAATAGAACCTATAAGCTCTAGCTGTTAATCCCGTAACAGCCAATGACGTGCCAAGACCCTCATGGGTGGATGTGCATTAAGGATCAGTGACAGTTGTGGCACTTCACAGAATTCTGGGATTGCAGCAAGGCTGCGACCTGCACTGTCATCCCAGAATCCATTGAGCAAAAAACAAAAGGACTGTGGTCCTCTATGGCCACCTACCCCTGCATAGGGTGGTCATTAAGGGGTTACTTCTGGTGTCCATCAGTAGATCTTGTGGTAGGTCTGAGAAAATATGCCATAGCGGCAAACAAACTAACACAGGGAACGACTAATATTTTCCTATCCTTTGTTTTCAAACAATGTTGAATAGATTTTTACATACTGGCATGCCTGGGAACTTTCAAAATGAGCTGACATACGATCTTGAAATGTTAACCCTTAACATACCCCGAGGCAAAAATTATAGGTAATATGTCCCCTCTGTGTTCTAACCCAGAGGTTCTCCTGTCAGTCCTCAAGGAGCCATTTACAGGCTACAACTTAGTGATATCACTGCTAGAACTCACAGAAGACAAACAGGACATTTACTTCTGCTTTTCTGCTACAAATAGCACCAATTAGAGACTATAGAAACACTGACTTGGTTCAGATCATGTAGTAGATAACATCTGACTCTCTCATCCTCAGAATTTGGCCTTTAACCCCTAGACTCAGAGATCTGGGTCAAACTCAGAGAGTTCCCAGGTATGCACACTGGCAATGTTATCTGGAAACCAATATTTCAAATTTGTAATTCTGTTCAGCAGTTATAAGAATCAGAAAAATGAGCTTTAAATGGATAGAAATGTTTGCAATAAACTAGATCACCAAGTCTTCTTTATAATAAATGTAACACAAGGCGCTATTTTAATCGACTTACTTTTCTGTAGTTTATAAGATAGTAAATGTAAAAGGATCCCCCTCCCGCCCCTTCTGGCCACCTCCCAATGAATCTGCAGTCTGGTACCAGGACCGGACGGATGCAGTGAGGGACAGACTATAGTAAGTATGTATAAGTTTGTCCCTCGCTGCATCCATCCGGACCAGACTGCAGATTCAGAGTGACGTGGCCAGAAGGGGCGGTAGGGGGAATCCTTCTACATTTAACCCTTTGAGTGCCAGAGGGGTATGCAACACATTGCTCTGCAATATGTTGCTTACCCCTCTGGCACTCAAAGGGTAAATATCTTATGAACTAAAGAAAAGTTGGTCAAAATAGCGCATTGTGTTACGTTTATTATACAGAAGACTCTGCGGATAGTATTATTGGTACTATTACTATCCCTTTAACATAGAACTGTTTTATAGGGGAGAACTAAAATACATGTTGACTGAAATGGGGTTTTTAACCCCTTGAATGCTAGAGAGGCCTCCAACATATTAAGCAAAGAGTTCAAGAACTATATAGTATCATTGAGTTAAAAAAAAGCCACTTTTCACTCGTTAGGCATTTGATGACTTTAATATTTGTTCCCTATGTTGCGATTGGTTTGTTCCAAATTCCTCTACATTTTGTTTGAAAATACGGCCCTTAGACCAGTGTTTCTCAATGTTATTCCTCAGGACACGCCAGCAGGGCAAATTCTCGTGATAACTGCTTTTCCATAAGTGGGTATTTGGACCATTCTTTGGGATTTAGCTACCTGTGGGTAAAGGGCAAATCTGTTCTCCTGGGAGCAGCCCTGCTGATGAAGCAGGGACATTGTGAGCCCCAGAGGACCAATGAGGGAGCAGAATGGGGGTTTAAAGTTAGACCCTGGTGCGTCACTGTTGATCCTGTGAGAAGAGACTGAACTGCAAGACTTAATTATCACAGTTCAGTAGTTCCACATAGCCTAGGCTGACCAGACCTCACCTTTAACACTTTGAGTGCCAGAGAGGTAACTAATGCATTGCAATGCATTGCATACCTTTCTAGCGCTCAAAAGGTTAACCAGGAATACATATGAAATATGTATAATGCTTGGAAGTTTTGATTTCAGTGCAGCCCTGAAATGTGCATATTTCTTATGTGTCCCTGGTTAAAGATGAGGTCTCTGGTCCACCTACCATACACCCTCTGTATCAAACCTGGGAACTTTTCTGCTGGACTCTCCAGAGGGGGAGTACTATGGTGCTGAAGGGAGAGATAAATGATGCTATTTGTGTAAAAAAAGGGGTGGGGCTTCATAAACATTGAAAAAATAATTAGAATAGGCTGGGGAAGGAGGAGAAGTGGGCGGGGAGTGGGAGGACCATACTGGGAAGGAGCAGAAGTAGTCAGAGTTATATTAAAAACTTCCCACATCTGGAGAATCAGCCTGTGCCAGAGAGTTCCCAGTTTTGTCTTTATCAAACCTGAAAGTCTCACACAATGAGTCTATCAACCCATGAAGTTAGTGAATGAGAGCCATATGTCTTCAGGTTGTGTTTCAGTCAATGGGGTTAAGTTTTGTAAAATACCCCCACACCCAAACACACACATCCCACTAGCTGGGGAAAGCCATTTTGAATCTGCACAGTGCAACCTTGGGAGTTTTTACCAAGTCTGCTCTCATAGGAGCCTTTAAGTAGTGATAGCCTTAAAGGGGATGTTTACCCCCTTCACAACTTTGCCTAAATATTTTCCATAGCAATAATAAATAATGGAAATTGTATCCTTTTTAAAAAAAAATCCGCCTGTTTGGAAAAATTCAAAGATGAAATGTCCCTCTGTACTTACTTCCGGCAGATAGTGCTGACCAGATCTGTACCGTAGTCTGAGCTTCTCTCCAGCCTCCTCCAGTGACTGAGGCTGTCTATCTCTGAGCTGGAGAGATCTCATTGGCAAAGATCGATTTCTGGACAGTGAGATCACCCCAGCATAGAGACAGACAGCCTCCGTCATCAGAGGGGGCTGGAGAGAAGCTCAGACTAATGTACAGATCCGGCCTGCATTGTCTGCCAGAAGTAGGTAGAGGTACATTTCATTTTTGAATTTCTCCAAATGGGCGGATTTTTTTTTTAAACTTTCCATTATTTATTATTGATAAGGAAAAGATTTAGGCAAAGTTGTGAAGGGGGGTAAACATCCCCTTTAAAAACCTTGTCTTGTTGGTCTTCCCCAAGAACTGGAGTTAAGAATCAGTGCCCGAGACTTTCTTGGGGCACACCAACAGTTCATGCTCTGCAGAGCCAGATTTACATCCAGGCACCTCTAGACAAAGCACTCTAGGCATCCTTAGCTTCACCAATGACCCCACCTCCAGTCCCATCCACTTTTTCCTGACACAGAATACACACTTGACCTATATCAAACAAGACAAAAAATGTTTTAATCCCTTGGTTGCTAGTGAGATCCCCAAAGCATAACTCTATAATGTGCTTGACATATATAGCATCCAAGGGTTAAATAATAGCCTGTAAAGGGATATTGAGATTGCTCTGGCCACACCTGCCTTTCAGAATATGGGTGTGGCCAGCACAGCTTAGTCGAGATTCAAACTTTGGAGTTCTAGGCAGCTGCCTATTCTGCCTATTGCATACCTTCCAAGTGTCCCTCTTTTAGACCCAAATCCCTCTGTCCCTCTTTCTCACCCTGTTGTCCCTCTTTTTAGGAGATCAGATTGTGTGGTGTGTGTATATAAGTGTATCACATTGCTCTACAGCAATAAAACTCACATTAATGTTTGTTTAAACATAAGTATATGTGTGTATAAATTAGTCTGTGTAAATAAAATACTTTGATCTTGTTATAAGTCATTTATTAGGTTACACAAGTTGGTGTCAATAGGTTGTTAAATAGCCTACAAATTCTCGCTAATGCCCCACCCACCAGCCACACCCCCAGCCCCACCTCCTAAAACACAAGTGTCCCTCTTTGGCAATTTGAAATGTTGGGAGATATGCTATTGGCAAATCCAGCCCTGTATCCTTGCTTAATCACAAGTGAGTAATTAGCCACTCTGATTGAGCTGCCTGAGTTTAAAGGGTAACTCTCATCTCCAGTAAACCGCTTCTTAAAGGGATAGTAATGTTTCAAAATAAAAGCAGCTCCAATTAATCTGCATAGTATTTGGGTCATGGAGAGTGTTATTTCAATACTGTCAGAGTTGTAGTTCAAGAGTAATTGAATGATAAAGTTTCCCACTCCCACCCCTTTTTCCTAGTGTAAGCCACCTCCCCTCGGATGTGGAATATGGTCCACAGATCAGACAGCTCACAGCAAAGGACAATCTTCTTACTGTGAGAACAATGAAAGCCCTGCCCCCCCTTGACAGGTTTATCAGGTTTTTCCCTTATGCTAATTGAAGATTGTCCCTGTCTGCAAGCTATCTGGACACCAGCTTTCTGTTCTGAGGTGAGCAGTGTTACATCAGTAAAAGAGGAGGGTGGGGGAATACTTTATCATTCAGTTACTCTTGAACAACAACTCTCTCAGTATTGAAATAACACTCTCCATGGCCCAAATACTATGAAAATTAATTGGAACCGCTTTTATTTTGAGACTTTAGTATCCCTTTAAATAATTCTTCCATGTTAATACATGTTGAATCCGGAATTCGTTTTTAAAGAAATTCAGTATTTTCTGAGATTTGGGCTTTTTAATTTTGTCCTGTGACATCCGTTCAGAACAGGCTGGGGTACAGCTCTGTAACTGCAGCCTGTCAATCTTCGCCTCTTCCTCTTGGAGCAATCTCATGCCAAAGAGAGCAGAATTTATTTTAGAAGTGGTTTACTGGAGATGAGAGTTCCCCTTTAATTAGGAATATCTGAGTTATAAAGAGAGACTAGACAAACTGGGTTTGTTTACATTAGAGAAGAGAGGTATAAGGGGTGATTTAATTACCATTTACAAATACATTCAAGGTCAATAGAAAGAACTATCCAATTAATTATTTACACAAAGAGCTGAGCTAAGAACAAGAGAGCATCCATTAAGACTAGAAGAAAGGTGCTTTCAACTAAACAAAGGCAGGGATTCTTTATAGGAAGGGAGGTAAAGCTATGGAATTCTTTGCCTTGGGATGTTGTACTTGCAGATAATGCAACTGTTTTCAAAAAAGCAATGGATGCCTATCTAGCACAGAGCAATATTGAAAATTATGACAGATGGCTTCAATGTAGATAGGTTGTTGATCCAGGGAACCATCTTACTGCCATTTGGAGTCAGGAAGGAATTTTTTTACCCACGTAGGGCTAAATTGGAAATGACTTCAGAGGGCTTGTTTTGCCTTCCTCTGGGGTGTTTTTGGCATGGGCTGGATGCAAGTCTTTTTTCAGCCTCATCAACTATGTTACTATATTACTATCATGAAAACCTGACCTGTTGGTGTGTCCTAAGGACTGGAGCTGGCCTAGACTAACTAATTAAAAGGTAAATGGCTGCCATGCCAATGCCTTTTTTGGGTGAAGATAGTAAAATCAAATGTATATTTCAACTGTGCGCATTCAAAGTGTAGGGCCAGGGCAAATATCACATATTTAATTTTAACTTGTCATTCCTGGGAGATTGAGAAACAATGCACTTTCTGTCTGAGTAAATGATGGAATGGTCATTTACATCTCCCCTTAGATACCATCCACGTATGAAAGATATATAATGCAGGGCTGCATAGGAACCATTAAAGCCCTAGTTCAGGCGTGACACTCCAGCTGTTTCTGCACTACAACTCCCAACGGCCAGCCGAAGATGATGGGAGATATAGTACAAAAATAGGTGAAGATTAATTCAGGCTGTGAAGAGAAATGAAGTCAGTTTAGATGAGAGGGAGGGGAGGAGCAGTAGCAGACTGAAGTGAATTAAGAGGTATGAACCATATATGAAAATATTTTGCAAAGACAAAACACTCTCACTCTCTCCTGTCAGAGGCAATAATCTGTTTTGGTTTTTGGGAGGGCCTGTCATTCTGGTTTTCTTTAGCGGAGGAGGGGGTGTGGGCATCCTGTTTTGAGCATGATTCTGGGGTACCTCTTCATACTGGCATTGGGGGCTTCCTCACAGGAAAACCCTCTGCTGCTGTCAAAACAGGTCTGTATGTCATGGGACTATCCTGGCCTGCCGAGGATTAAATAATGAGTAAAACAAAGGCAGGATCTGTGGGGTTAATCTGTCACTAATCTCCTACCTCAATTAACCCTTTTGCTCAGAAGCAGAATGTGACTGTAGATAAGGACTGCTTGGCTCACCTAGCCAGCTCTTTTCTGACCCGGTTTGAAACCTCACACCCTTGCTGATCCTTGGCTGCCTTTCAGATTCCACAGAACCACATGCCTATCCCAACTGCTTCCGAGTTCTCTCTGGATATTCACTCCTTTCATCTTTTGCAGTGTAGCTTGTAATGAATCCACTTGCCTCTCTGTATAACAATTAGACTATAAGCTTGTTGATGCACTGATCCCTACTAGGGTTGCCACCCAGCCGGTATTTTACTGGAAGGCCGGTAAAAAATTGGCTTCTGTCCAGTGTTAAGTCTATGGAGGGAATGCCATGGCTGGTATTTTTTTGAAGAAAAGGTAGCAACCCTAATCCCTACTCCATTGTTTCTTATGTGTCTGATGCTCTTTTTCACCTCTCATATTAACCCTTTGAGTGCCAGAGCGGTATGGAATGCATTGCTTTGCAATGCATTCTGTACCCCTCTGGCACTCAAAGGTAAGGAGCAGAGGTGTGTGTAATGCATTGCTTCTCAATGCATCACCCACACACCCTTCTGGTCCTTAAAGGGATAGTAATTCTTAAGATGTAAAGAAATATATGCTGTAGGGTTTATGTCCCTGAATAAAACAAGGGTACTCCCACTGCTGAGAAAGATTTTATAAAAAAATTATAACGGCTCAAACTTGATTTTTTTAGTTGCCATTTCACAGTGGCCTGAAAATTTACAGTGGCGCTGTTGCTACACCATCCTATGGCGATTTATGGTCTACAGACCAGATCAGTCCATAGGATGTTGTAGCAACAGCACCACTGTACAATTTCAGGCCACTGTGATATTGCACCTAAAAATTTCAAGTTTGAGCTGTTATAATTTTTTAATAAAATATCTCTCAGCGCTGGGAGTACCCTTGTTTTATTCAGGGGGATAAACCCTAAAACATATATTATTTTACATTTTGAGTATTACTATACCTTTAAAGGGTTGTGATTGTCTAAACATGAATTTTTTGTTAGCTATGCATATATATCAATGAGATTATACTTGATCGTTCATCAGAGAGCAAGATCCATAGTCCATGCCCAGACAGACATATTCCGTATTTGTAGGGTTACCCCCTCATTCACTTAACTGACTGAGTAGCAGAGAGATGTCCAATGCATTGCAAAGCATTCAATAGGTTAATATCTGGTTGATACCGTCCCCTTACAAAAGATGTTTACCACAGGAAGTGTTGCAGCTTTATAGTGGATTTGGACACATTTTGGCTCTCCAGCTTGTTGGAATACACCTTCAACCATCTTCAGCTGGTCACTGGCAAACTGAAAATGATGGCAGTAGTAGTTCAACAACTTCTGGATTGCCAAACGTTGCCCGCTGCAGCAATAGATCTGCAATGTATCCTAGCAATCAGACAACATTCATCTATTATAATTGCATGGTATTAAGGAGCATTGTATCCTGCTGTAACTAAACAACTTTCCTTGTGTCTGTAAGAACCATAGGAGTGAGCACTGCATTGCTCTCTGAATTTCTCTGGGTCCAATAAATTCTGCTGATCTCTTCCTCCTCCAACCCATTTTGTTCCTCTAAGCCAGAACTCTAGCAGTCAGTTGAACTATACTGAACCCCATCATCTTACTGGAAAAGGGGCATACACCAATATCAGAACACTCCCTCACCCCCACCAACACAGACACACACTTACTCACTCACAGTAAGACATTTGATCATACTCTCACACCCTCCATACACAGTCTCACACTGACATGTTTTTTTTTTTTCATTCACTCTTATACAGAGAGAGCGCCATGTAAAATTGTGCAGCGATATAAACATATTCATTCATACAGACACATACCCCAAACAAACAAACAAACTTTTGCAGACTCTCTCTCTCCCTTATACACACACACATGCACACACACTCGCTCTCCCGCACTCACAAGCAAACATTCACTCCATATAAATACACTCTTGGGCAGACTCCCATACACTCTTTTTTTCCACACTAAGTTTTAATTTTACTTAAATTGTATTTCAAAGAACAGTTCTTTGTTTTGGTGTTACATTTCTTTATATGTTTAACCCCTTAACGACCCTGTGACGTGCCAGGACCATCAGCATTTTTTTTTCCATTAAGGTCATGTGTGCTGATGTGCTGACAACCATCAAAGAGGTCCTGGAGGGAAGGTAACTTCTCTGGACTACTGGTCATTAAGGGGTTAATAAGACAAACAAATATTATGTTTTTAGTTTCTTTTGGGGCAGGTGTAGGGGAGAGTATTATCACACACACACACAAAGATATACCCAGAGAACCATACAGATACTATGTTATAGACAGGTTCATTCTCACTCTCACACACAGGCATACTCTCAGACACAAATATACACCCAGTCTCTTTCACTCTTCTTTTTTTTCCCTCTCTCTCTCTTTTGTATATGTACATACACACTCAGTCTTATACACCCATTCTCAGTTACATGGGCCCCTATGAATGAATAGAGAAGGTGGGAGCGCTGTCACTCACCAAGGCTGGAGAAGTCTGTCCCACAACACTGAATAATCAGTGGGGTTGTGAGCAGGGTCTCTCCCCATAATCTGTTGGCTGTAGCTTTTTCCTACCATGCTGTTTAGGTCTCTTCCCACAGAACTGGTTTCGGAACCTCTTGCTTATTCACTGCCTCAAATTGCAAATATGCAAATGGCCAAGTGGGCAGGAGGCAGTGAAGCTTTTTCCAGCTTTGAGCTCAATGAGCAGCACAAGTTTCAATACACCAGCCCTTAGCCGGAGGACCTGCCTGCAATGTAGAAATGCTGGGCTAGCTAGACGCATTATGCAAGCAAAGCCACTGTCACAGTTTTTATAATCATGCTGGAGGGCTGCCAGGAAATCTATATTGCAGGCAGGTCCTTCCTGTGGCAAATCCCCCCAGGGATACAAGTACCACAGTTTGAGAAACTAAACGCTAAGCTTTCCCCTAATCATATATCAAAGGCAAGCCCAATGAAGGACATTAATATTGGCAGCATGAGCTGAGAGGGGTCAAATTTATGCATAAGGGGGGGAATTGTGAGTAAAGTCCTATTATTATTATTAATATACACACATATTCTTTAAAATCAATAGGTGATTGAGGACACATTTGTTTTATATTCTCATCTTAACATGATACTGCACTTATGTAAATGTTGTCCCTGTTTAGGCTACATTCTCTCTGGTGACTTTAGTGCAGGTCTGTTACAACTGTACTAAACACGTGTGTGAAACCGACTCACTAGTGCTGTTCACAATTGTCTCACAGAATGTACTTGAATGCAGCATGCTGCAAATTTGATGTGTTGTGGACAGCAAATTCCCATTTACAACATGCTTGATCTGCACTGTGGCCTAGGGGCTGCTGTGCAGACCATCAACCTGAACAATATTGGAGGGTACTATACAATTGCAACATCAAATAACTGGCCAACCCATGTGGTGTCAACCAGTTTTATATGGCAGATGCACACATGGGCCAGTCCTGTGACACACCTCTTCCGAGCGGTAGTTTAGAATATGTCAAAGCTCGGTGACACCTGGGTGAACATAAAATTAACCCTTTGTGCGAATGCATTCCTTACCACTCTGGCTCTCAAAGGGTAAAAAGCTATTTGGTGGCATCCTTACCTTGTTGTAATGCTTGTTCTCAGTTTCATGCACTTAACCCCCTATTCTGTAGAACATCTTCACTGTCTCTGCAATGGATTTTAAAAACAAATGATATTCATGCCATGTTAGGCTTAATTAACTAAAAAAAGCAGTTACTTCCTCCACTCTTTTAGTTGAGTTCATGTGCAACTTAGAGATTTTTATAAGCTAGGTTATTAATAAAGGCATTGTCACATAGTTTGCACAGGGCTATTTTCTTATTAGCTGGACAGAGTTTGTTTACCAGTACTTACTATTACATTGTACAGCCATCGTTACACAAACAGAACATCAAAGAGAAAGCTCTAAACCGTCTCATGGAGTATACGAGAGACTAAATCATTTATTACTCACTTGAGATAACAACTGTTTAGACATCTACCTCTGCATCACTGATGTATAAAATAAATACAAAAAGACTGCTTCTTCCATTAATTTACATACAAAAAAGAAAAAAAAACTCCTGCAGGTTTGTAATTAATAAAGAATTGTTAAAGGAGATGCATTATTTTAACTCTTTGGCTGCTACAGATATGCTTCTCATACTTGAGTTTCGGGTATATTGTCCCTAATGCTTAAAGGGATAGTAATACTTCATTTTAACTTTATTTTATTTTGTAGGCATTAAAAAAACATGAAGAATGATATAAGTCTTATCTCTGAAACCTTTATGGTTTAAGAGATATTCACAAACAAAGTATCCCCCCCTGTTCAGCCAGATAAGAAGGGAGATGCCCAGGTAGACTGCAGAGAGGGACAATCTTCAATTAAGATAATGGAAAAAGCTGAAAAACTTGTCAAGGGGGGGAAGGGCTTTCATTGTTTTAATACAAAGAAGATTGTCCCCTTCTGTTATCTGTACTGTCATACAACCAGACTGACATCTGAGAAGATATGGCTTACACTAGGAAAAAGGGGCGGGGAGGGGAACTTTGCTTGTGAATATCTCATAAACCATAAAGGTTTGAGAGATAAGACTTATATCATTCTTCATGTTTTTTTAATGCCTACAAAATAAAATAAAGTTAAAACGAAGTGTTACTATCCCTTTAACCTTTCTTTGTTCTTTATTTCTGTCTACTAAATGTAAAGGTACTCTGGTTGTGTTAAACATGACTTCTGTTATATCCATTAAAGGTAAAGGGGAGTTCATTGTCTCGGCTCCAGACTCTAGAGTCACTCCTGACCTGATCTGAGACTGATATACTCCTCTTCATGAAAGTAATTTTATTATGTGCATGATACAAATCTAATACCACAATTTGTCTTTGAATATATTAGACTTTAATTGTCCAAGCCTTGCTCAATTACTCACTAGGTTATGCCTTTTCCATTTAAAGGGGAATTTTCTACCATATAAATAAGCTCTTAATATGTCAAAGTAGGAATTTTTAACCTGTCAATTCCTTTTCCTTCAAGTGTCCTTTGCTAGCATACCTGACAAAGGCCCCTCCCCCCAGGTATTATTATTATTATTATTCTTTATTTATATAGCGCCAACTAATTCCGCAGCGCTGTACAATTGGGGAATAGACATACAGTGGTATTAAATAGTACAATCAGATGTGTAGAACAGGAGGAAAGGAAACTATAAATAGACCTCCACCTCACCATTCCCAACTTTTGACTAGAAACTAAGTGTAACAGCCCCTCAGTGTAGGTGCTGGTTGGAGCATATCGCTGGAATACACTGCTAGGGAACAAGGTAAAAGAGTAGAGGAACTAAGGTGGGCTATACCAGGCCAAGGTCAGATACCAGAGAGAGAGAGGCAAGAAAAAAAGGGTGGCAACCCAGAGATAGGCAAGAGAAAAGAACCATCGTGTAAAGATAGGCAAGGCAGAAGGAGAGGGAGAAGGAAGGGAAGGCAAGAGAGAGAGATTGGCCTAGAGAGAAAGATAAGCCTAGAAGGAGAGAGACCTCCTGCCAGTGTGGGGAAGAAGAAGGCAAGCCGTACTGAGAGAGAAAGAAATGGAGGGGAAGGACAAACCTGTCTGGAGGGAGCAAGTAGGAACAAGGCAAGGGAAAGCAGTTGGCCTAAGAGCCATTTTAGGGAATCCAAATTGGAACCACCAATGAAAAAAGGAGAGGAGAGGGTGGTCCGCAAGTAGTGGTCCTGAGAGGAAACCTTAGAATAAGAAGACAGGCTGAGTTAGGAATCTAAACCGCCAATGAGAGATAAAGAGGGCATTTCACTAAGAGTGGACCTGAGAGGGAACTGAGACTTTACTGGAGCACAACTCTGAAACCCAGGCAGCCAGAAAAGTATATTGAGCAAGCCACCAATAGAGAGGAAGCCCAAATGAGAAACTGGTAAGGGAGAAAGACTGACACAATGGCTTTGATACTACCCCTAGGTTGAGGACAGAGGCAATATGCAAGAGAGGATAAAATGAACCATCAGTGGAAGAAATGGAGCCAGATATCCACACAGGAACCAAGTTCTTATTCAAACAAGCCTAGGGTCAAGCTGGGTTGTCACAGGGTCAAGTGCCAAATCAGAAAACCAGTTTGTAATCTTAATCGTGCCAAGGGTCAAGCTGTGTAGTCTCAGGGTTAAGTGCCAAATCAGGAAACAAGTTTGAAGTCTTAAATATGCCAAGGGTCAAGCCAGGAAGATCGAGATAAGCCATAGCAGGCTGGAAACACATGAACCTAGCTCATAGAACAGTCATTGGAAGATATATACAGCCTCATTAAAAAAGGCCCAGTAACCAACAAAATGCAGAGAAAGAAAAAGGGACATGATGGCAGGAAATAATAACCCAACCTGTGACACTAACAAGACATATTGAAACAAACATATTTATTGGACACAAGAGACCAGAAAAGGAATTGGCAGGTGAAAAATCCAGTATTTCCTTCAGGGGTCTCCAAAAAGCACATGCAAGAGAAAACAAAGCAAAGACAGGCAGGAAATCTAGGTCACCACTGCTTGAAGGACATTGTGACCAAAAGCAGCCTCCCCTGAAGTTGAGTCTGTAATACTTTGATTATCTGTGAGCATTCTTCCATATGACGGCTTTGCAGAACTGTTCAATGGAGAGGTCTGCCTTTTTCTTCCATGATGTAGCTATGGCTCTTGTAGAATGCACTTTTAGAAACTTCATTGGAAGCTTCCCTTGGGTGAAATTCACAAACAGGAAAGGAATTTTTAAGATTACCTGAGTGCTGTGCAGATAACACTGAAGGTACCTCTTCCCATCAAGTTTATGCAACTCATTTTCCTCAGAATTGATAACATTTTGGTATAATGCTCAGATGAATTTCTTGAGGTAATTTCTGGAGGGAGATGAAGTGAGACTGAATACTGTTTGAACAATGACTATAGAGTGATACTGTGGAGCACCTGAAGTTCACTCACTCTGCATGCAGAAGTTAAGGACACTAAAATTACTAAATGACTGTTTTTAACTATGAATAGTTTCAAACAAGGTCTTGAGAATAGGGTTAGGATTCCAAGAAGAAGCTGCTACAGTTTTAACTTTAATAGTACTGTGACACAGGCCTTTGCTAAATCAGTCTGACAATAAGTAGAGCAGGAAATAAGCGATCCACATTATAATCTCTGCACCACAAACAGAAATTATTCCATATATAGTTGTTGGAACTGGAAGTGTTGTCCTTCCCAGTCTGAAGAAGCAGATCAATGAGCACAGGAGAAAGGCCATGTTTCTTCAGAATATGGCACTTAGTATCTAGACTGTTAGATTCCTGCTGATGCTGGACTGGCACTTTCTGTAGAAGGCCCTTCTCCTGGGGAAATTGCAATTGATCAGTTACTGCCAGAGACATCAGGACAGAAAACCATTCTCTTCTTGGCCATTAGGGAGCTAAGAGCTTCAGAGTAGCTATGACCTGTATAATCTTTTTCAGGACTATAGGAAGAGGAAATAGACATACCAATTAAGGACCATGTCTGAAGGAAAGCACCCAAACCCTCTGAATTGTCTTGTGAAAACTTGGGAACCTTACCATTTTATCTGGCTGCTATCAGATCAACTTGCTGGAGAGTCCCATTTCTGCTAGGAGATTGAAATCTTCCTGCTTCAGGGACAACTCATCCTGTAGAACTGTCCTGCAATGTAAACTGTCTGTCCAAGCATGGTCCTTTAATTTGATATGGATTGTAGTAATTGTCTTAAGATTGCATTCTGTCTAATGCAGAATTATGTAGGAAGGATGAAGAGAACCCCTTCCTCTCCTTTCCTGCTTAGACAAGTTTGCCGACTCAGTTGTGTTGTTTGATCTCCCTTTCAGTGCAATGCTTCTTATGAGGGGATGGGCCGTTTTCAGTGCTATCCACACTGCCAATTACCCCAAGTGGTTAGTGTGCAGTGCACATTCAAAAGCCATCCATGTGCCTTGAATTTTTCCCTTGAATCACTGCACCCTAGCCAAACTCACTTGCATCTGTGGTCTGGACTGTCCAATGTGGACCAGGCCAAGGAAGACCTTTGGATAGATGAAACTTCTTGCTCCAGGACAAAAAGAGCTGTACTTTGGGATAAATGAGGATTTGCCAGTCTAGGGACCGAAGACGTCTGTTCCATTTACAAAAGAATCAAAATGCTGCAATGTTTTCATCTAGAGACAAGCCCATGAAACCCACTCTTTTGAATCCATCAGACCATAGATGGACATGAGGTGTTGAAGAGACCGTTATGGATGATTTGAGAAGACTAATTTGAAGAAGCAGCATATCTTGTCTAATGGTAGAAAGGTCTTTCCATTGTTGAATCTAAAAGGAAGCCTAGAAACATGGATGTCCACTTTGGACTCAAAAACCTGTATCTTTAGGATACAAAGGTAATAAATCTTTTGGTTTCTTGGGAAACAATAGCTTCCTTTAAGAATATCTCCATTCTTGCTGAATAATAGATGCAACTACCTCCTGTATTAGAAAGCCTTTATGAGACTTCTTGTACCCCAGGTATTGTTCATCAGCAAACAATCTGGGCTAATCATCTTCTTTGATGTCCAGAGAAGAGCTGATGTGCTTAATTAAGGCATCAATGTACTCAGCTGGAGAGAGAAAATAATCTTTCCTGCAGCCCTCATCTGATGACTTTTCTGACTCAGCATGCTTTCACAATGTGGCTTGACCAGATGGACATGGTGCCCAGCTGGGTCCTCATTGAAAACAACAAAAGGTGAGAGGGAGGGGATGCTTCACCAGAACCTGTACCTGCCTGAGTAGGTCAGGAAAACATTGAAGATGGTGGGTTTTTTTTGTCCTACCCTGGGGCCTCTCTCAGGTGTGCTACCCGGAGAGCCTGAAGGAATTCAGCTTAAATAGGGAGGATTCTGTTCACATTGATTTGAAATGTATTGTTTGTTGTGTGGATATGTGACCTAATGGCAACTTCAAGTAAGATAAATGTACAAAAATATATTAAATTATATGATAAATTATTATATGAAGGACAGCTACCTAAGTCCTTCAGTTTAAAAAATTAACAGCTAATTATTCTTAGGTGAAGTTCCCCATTATACTTTATTTTATATCTTTCACATGTGATATAGTTGGATTTAGTTTGTAATTTTATTGAATGAACACTTTTAAAAACCTGGATATGCCTTGTGTCCCCAGTTATGTCTACATTAGGCCCATCCAAAAAATATACATTGGTTACAAGCACCACTTGTTCCAGAGCAGATATTATAATATGCAGTTTGAAAATACAGTGACGTATTCTGACAATAATGTGCAAAACAATGAAGAGAACATTCAGTTTAACAAATATGTATATATATATATATATAGAAACTGCACATAAAAATCTATACATTTATAACAGTAGACATAACTGATATGTTTACTGGCTTTCACAGATGTCCACATACTTCTTATATTTATTTACTAGTTGAAGAGCCTGTGTACATGAGCCACAGTACCAGACAGCAACGGTCGCGGTGCAGCCATGCACAGCAGAGTCTGCCCACTCCGCGGCTGATACTAAGCGGGGCGCTCCGAATTCAGACCGTAGTCCTCAATGCTCCTTCAGTGCGCAGAGAGGACTACGGTCTGAATTCGGAGCCCCGCTCCGTTATCAGCCGCGGTGCTGGCAGTCTGTACTTCGCATGACTGCAGTGCACGCAGCCGTCTCTACTGCGCATGACGGCTTCTGACAAAGACACATTTAGCGAATTGTTATATAGGATGATGGTGATTTTATTTCTTACCATTAACTAGGGAAGAGGTTCTCAAATCAAGTTCTATGGAACCTCTGGGTGCTTTGATGAAGCAAATTTCAGTAATAGAGACAAGACTGGGGTAGCCACCAATGTATGTGTGGTTCTGTGATTATTAGTAGACATAAGAATGATTGAAACAATTTCCTGGCACTTAGATGTTAAAAGGTTTGGTTGATAGGGTTCCACAGTGATGTTATAAATCCCAAGGGTTTACCCACCCCAAATGTTTCAGAAACATTGAATTAAGGATTTATTTGCTCCTTTTTTAACGAGTCTGTCCATTTAAAGCAGTTTTAGGTAAAGGTTTCATGTCTGTGTTGTATTGATAGTTAATTCCTCCCTTATTAGCATGACTTCTTTCTTTTGCAGCCTCTCAGGGATAGAAGGGCTTTCTGTTTTCCTCCAATGTACCGGTATAAGAGCCTTAGCTGAATTAATGAGATGAATCAGTAAGAGTGTTTTGTATTTATGGCCTGATTTTGGTGTGTGGTGTAAGAGGATCAACCAAGGCTCTGAGATGACTTCTTTTGTTATCAGTTGAATGGTTTTTAAGACCTTGATTCAGTATGTTTCATTGCTAGGGCAATGCCACCAAATGGGCTGGATTCAACTGCAAGTGAATTAAAGTACCATAGGATTTTATCTAAAAATGACTATAATAGTCTATAGGGGGACTGCAGTTATCATCTGCAATGGAAACCAGCTGATATGTGCTTCTGGCCCATATGCATGTGAGAAAAAGGTTATTTTATAAACCAATTTCAAACAAATCTCCATTGATTTTAAGTAAGTCTTTTAACCACTTGCAGACCTTACCAGCATTCCAGGGTTTAGAAGGCACATTTAAATCAACAGAAATTTGCGGAATGTTTAATTATTCCTAACTAGTTGAAAAGCCCATGTACACGGGCCACAGTGCTACCCAGCAACCACGGCTGGTGGCCGGATACTTTTGTCAGTGGCGACTCTGCAGTCATGTGCAGTACAGACTGCCCATGCCGCGGCTGATACGGAGCGAGGTGGTCCAAATTCAGACCGTAGTCATCTCTGCTCACCTTCCTGGGACCTCTTGGTCCCAGGAAGGTGCGCAGGGAGGTCTCCGGTCTGAATTTGGATCGATCTGCTCCGTATCAGGAGTGGCCAGTCTCTACTACACATGACTGCAGCGTGCGCAGCCGTCTCTACTGCGTATGACGGCTTCTGACAAACATACATTAGCAAATTATTATATAGGATGGTGCTGTTGGTTTGCCAGAATTGCTCTACTTTCAAGTTGTGCATATGGTTAGTTATTCCTTTACCATTACATTACCGTCAGTATCTGTTTGATAAACCAAGGAACACTTTCTGCAATGCAACTGGACATGTGTGTAACACTTTGTGCGGAGTTTATATCCTGATTCTTGAGTTCTATTGCTAAAAGGAAATACATTTTAAATGTTCAAAACCACTGATCCTTTAGTTACTTTTGCATAACAGCACAATGTACCCTAGGGATAAGTAGTTCTTAATTTAACAGATTAATTTACCTAGGTAGATGCCCTTCATAGAAGTCAGGTATAGCTATTTATCTGTTCGATATCTGCAGTTTTTCCAGTATAGAGTGGTCACTATTCAAGACTGTCTCTAAGTCATACCTCCCCACAGCAAGAAATAGGCTTAAATAGACCTAGATATAAGGGGCACAAGATGTTATCAGTTTTTAAATAATTTGAGAAGGACTACAAGAGAGATCAGTTACAGCTATCCTATATAATAATTCGCTAACGATGTTTGTCAGAAGCCATCATGCGCAGTAGAGACGGCTGCACACGCTGCAGTCATGTTCAGTACAGACTGCTCGCACCGCGGCTGATACGGAGTGGGCCACTCTGAATTCAGACCGAAGTCCTGCGCAGAGAGGACCACGGTCTGAATTCGGAGCCAGCCGCGGCACGTTCCAGCAGTCAGTACATGATTGCAGCGCTGCCAGTGTTGGCCTGTATACACACGCTTTAAAACTAGTATATATATAATGTAATAGTGGAATAAGAAAAAGCACACTCAGGACTTCAGTATAACCAACAAAACCAATTCTTTACTGATCAACATTTTGGTTATAATCACATAACCTTTTTCAAGATAACTAGCAAAAGCAATTGACCCTCATAATATACCCTAAATGCTGCAAGACGCCCAAAACTGGCATCCTTGTGGCAGCATGACATCACCCAATTAAGAGTATAGTGTTACATACAACCGTGAAGACAGTGTTCAAATACATTGTTGCTAAAAACATAAATCAAAATAACCTTACAGAGACATAACGCATCATAATGAAATATGTTAAAGGGATAGTATTACGTCAAAATTACTATCCCTCATATTGTAGCCCTTAATAAACTGAGTTAAATGACACCAGCGGCATCTCTCAAACCTTTATGGTTTAAGAGATAGCCGCTTTCAAAGTTTCCTCTCCCCTGCTGTCAGCGTTCTGCTGCCAGCAGGGGAATCCGGTCCCGGGACACACGGAGGCTCTTAAACAGAGCCGATATCTCGTTATGGAAGGAAAAACGATTCACTGAAACAGTCTTCTACGTGTGCTTGGTTAATATTAATTTTCTCATTGCTGCCCTGTCCAGGAGATATCATGGTCAGTCTGTCAAGGATGTCATGGTCGAAAGACTCCACCCATTTTAACTTGTGTTGTGTGCGGTTTTTTCTTGTGTTTTTTTTTAACTGAAGCAGAGAGCATAAGGTGCAGAAGATTACTATTTGCAGTGTTTGGAGCTTGAGTTCCATTATTCCTGCTAACAACTGTCTTGTCCATCTCCAAGCAGAAGCCATTAGGACAATACCTTACAATATGATGGTCGATAAAACCACGGCCACTTTTAAGACTCTTTTTTTTCCCTTTGAAAGAGATGGTAGACCTGGATGCAAAAAATAATGATAATGTGTCTGAAAATTGACGAACCGTGGCGTAAGAACATTCTCAGGCTGATTACAGACAATTTTGGTAATAGCAACTGTTTTGAACATCTTGCCCTAAATGTGGAAATGGAATTGATTTTCTACTGCTATGCCTGCCTAATACTAATTTACTAAGGTATTTACACTGAAAATTCTCCCCTTAAAACAGCTTGGAACAAGGGAAGGGCAGTGAGGAAGCATATGGGTGTTTCTGCACATTCCTTTCCTTTGTGCCTTGTTTAACAAGATGTACTATCAAGGAGCAGGGAAAACTGGTATATCTTTACTCCATTTCCAAGTACAGGCTATTGCGGAAGCATTCAGGGCTTGCTTTCATTAAAGTCTTATTGACAGCAGATTGTGTGCATCAGTATCATCTAAATCTATTATACTCTCTACAACATATACCAAGTACTGGGGTTAGAGGCTGCCACCAAAGGATATATTCTGATGGACTCACACAGTCACCCTATGGAGTGTAATATTAGTAAATCACTTGGAAATTTGTTGGGATGCCTAATGCAGAAGACGGCAACCTTTCGTTCATTCGGTATTGTTGTTCTTCAACTCCAGTCATCCTCTGACATATAAGAATGATGGGAGTCGTAGTCGTAGTCCAAAAACAACCTTAGAGCTTAATGTTGCCCACCCCTGCTGTGAGGCTTAAAGGCATAGTAATATTTCATAATAAAAGTAGCTCTAATTAATCATCACAGTATATGGACTTCGGAGAGTGTTATTTCAATTCTGTCAGAGTTATAGTTCAAGAGTAATTCAATGACAAAGTATCCCCCTCCCGCCCCTTTTACTGATGTAACACTGTTCAGCCAGAGCAGAAGGGAGGTGCCCAGGTAGACTGCAGAGAGGGACAATCTTCAATTAAGATAAGGAAAAAACTTGAAAAACTTGTCAAGGGGGGCAGGGATTTCATTGTTTTCATATAAAGAAGATTGTCCCCTTCTGTTATCTGTCTGGTCTTACAACCAGATTCACATCTGAGAAGAGATGGCTTACACTAGGTAAAAGGGGCAGGAGGGGGAAACTTTACTTGTGAATATCTCATAAAGGTTTGAGAGATAAGACTTATATCGTTCTTCATGTTTTCTTAATGCCTACAAAATAAAATAAAGTTAAAACGAAGTATTACTATCCCTTTAAATTGTTCTTTTGCAGCCAAGTGGTATGTATAATTCACAAGCAGCCCATATTAATGGGATGAGGTGTGCATCCTAGCAGCTTGGTAGTATAGTTCTACATCTGGCAGTCCTAGCACTTACTTTAATCTGTAATAAATTATGAGTTAACATTAACGATAGTCTCTTTTGCCTACCCATGTGTATTTGGTAATAACAGACTTCACTGATGGAATGAAGGCTTTGGGGATATAAATTGATAAGGTTTTTGTAGATCTAGACCACATGGTAATATATTCATCTTTATGTTTATTCTGCCTGTCATGTAAAGTTCACTTAGATTTTATTTTGTAAAAGGAGCGAGATTGATATTATACATCTGTGCTAAATTATGTGGGAGCAATACCCCTAAATGTTTAATATTGTCAGAGTGCCATTTAAATGGGACATGTTTTTGAATCACTGTTTGTTGTTCCACAGAGAAGGTTATATTAAGAGCTTGGATTTAGAATAGTTAATCTTGAAATTTGAGAGGTAGCTAAACTGCTGAAATTCTTTCATCATTACTCATTCTGATTACAATCACCACCCTTTCTAAAATCCATCTGTGTATTTGATCTTCAGACCTCTGTTAAAGGGAATCCATTCTCTTCCCAGACCCCTTTATATCACTATTAAAGACATTAAACAGCACCGGTCCTAGCAATGGTTCCTTTCATATTCCAGTGGTACCAGAGCAAATCAGTATGTTACTCTAACTGGATCTTTCTCTATTTAAATAGGTCAGATGTACGATCATTCTCTGTTTCCTATTGTTTAACTCTTTGAGTGCCAGAAAGGAGCGCAATGTATTGTAACTGTATTTTAAAGCCAGTAAAGGTAACCCTTTTACTCTACCAGTCTTCCACTAATTATGTCAGACTCACTGGCCTGTATTTTCCTAAGGTTATGATCACGTGGCCAACTTTAGAAATAAATAATGTTAATAATGATTTGCAAAACGCAGACTTGTGAAACAGATTGTCCCCAATGGTGCTGTTCATATGGATGATTTCCACCTAGCAGAATGCACTGGAATGTTCGGCACATTCAGGGTCCAGCATGCTGATCTATGTGGAGGCCTAAAGGCTGCCAAACGGGTCATTCACATGGGTTATTCTGCAGGATGTAATGCCATTCGAATCCTCCAGAGTGGCCAACCCATGTGGGCATAGGCCAATAATGAATAACAGACACCTATGTGGGTCAGCCTTGTGACTCAACTACTTCCATGTTCTCATGCAAGTGAATTATTTAGGGGATACAGGACATCAGAGGTAAGTTTACACACGCAGAGGCACTAAATCCGAGTGTAGCCATGCCACCCTTAGACTACCTTATTTATATATATTTAACTTGGAAAAGCATTTACAACTCATCAGTAATTTACCTGTCCAAACTGGTAAACTAATATGTTCAAGTTACACAGCTCTAATATATATTTGTATTCTACATGGAATAGATGAGTACATGAAATATTGAGCACAAATTTGTATTGTGCATGTTGTAAAAACCAGGCTATATGTGCTTCTCTGAATTTAATGTTAGGTTAGCTCCATTGAGATTAGGTGGTTTTAGCTATATTGATGACATAATCCTAGTCTAAGAGATATATTTAATGGAGTAATAATAGTCTCGTTAATGGTGTTGTGAGCACTCCATTAACCCCTTGGAGTGAATCAGAGTTGGATATATCTTTAGAATCAAAGGGATTAACTCTTTGCATGCCTGACATGTAGCCAAAACATTGAAAAGCAATGCATTGGATACCCTTCTGTCACTCAAAGAGTTTTAAATCTGTTCATTGAAGGGCCTTATGCAGATGGCAAAAAGTAAGCAATTCATATGATACCAACTGCATTATTGGAGGAATATGGGGGGGGGGAATAAAAACCCCACAGCTTTAAATGGGGTTTTAAGCTTCCTGAATGCTAGAGATCTTCAATGCATTGCAAAGACCTCTCTAGATTTCAATGGGTTGAAACCTCCCTTTAACCATATGAGTTGTTAACCAGAGAGGAGAGAAGCAATGCATTAGGATTCCCCTGAGATGGAGCATAGTGAAGGGGAAGCATGTCTGGGCTGGGGTGTAGTTAAAAGCTAACTGGGGCTTGGTTATTGCTGGCCATGCAGGGTGGAAATGAGGTGTAGGCTGTGACATTAATTAAGGGTTGGGGCAAAGGGTCATCTTGTCTTGGAGTTTTGGACATGTAGCAGCATTCACCCTCCAGAGTTGCTTTCCGTGTCAGTGGGTGTGGCGTGTGGTGAGGGAATCCATCCACAGCATTGTGATGGTGGCTGTGGATAACCTCTATGAAGAGCTGAACAGTCTGATGGCGAGTGATTGTGGCTTCTGGTTACAGGAGCAGATGGCCGGTTGAGGAGGCCGGTTGGCTGTCACTGGTCTTCTTCACAGGTTTTTTTCAGTATGGGAGGAGCTCCACTGCATGGTCTGTAAGGTTTGGGTGATGACTTGGGTCCTATCTGACTTGTAAGGACATATGATACTTTTTATGGGTTTATAGCAGGATAGGGCTTTGGGGGAACAGTCTTTGGAACACCATGCAGCTGGGTTGTGGGGGGCAGACTCTGTTTAGTGGGGCTACAGGGGTAGTGGGGGTTATAGTGGGTCCCCCTGCTGCAGTAGGGTCAGTGCATGGTGATCTATTGATGGGTGTGGGGCTTACAGAAAGCTCTAGTTCAGGGACTGAATTGATTTCTTGGCAGTGTGCTGTAGGGTGTGGGGTTTCTGAGGTCAGGGGGGACAGGGTTGCACATCCAGGGTGGGTGGTCCTGGTGGTGAGCTATTGACCAGGTTGGGTTCATTTAACACCACCAGTCCTTTATAACTTTGGGTGGACAGCCAGGTGTGTTTTGGGTTTTACATGATGGGTGGGGTTTGGTAGAGTCAGTGTCCATTACTCAGGGGCCTGCAATGTTTCCACCATAGGGATTTAGGCTGAGTCTGATGCCCAGCTGCTGGAGGTTGGAAACGTGGCTATGGCTGCTTCCTTTAGTGAGGCATGTCTTTCAGGGGTCCCAGTGGTGGCTTATGGTGTGGCTTACACAGGTTGGGTGGGCTCCCTGGGCCTTCAAAATAGAGGTAAAGGAGAAGATTTGGAGGAGTCAGTTTGTTGAAATGTATTTGCTTATTTCTTTGCATGAGGCTCCTCCAGACAAGAAGGAGAAGAATACTAACAAGAAGGAAGCGGAGGAGAGTATACCAGGACCAGGGCCAGCACCACCTATAGGCAAGATAGGTGCCGGCCTTGGGTGCACATCTACTGGGGGCGCAGTAGGGCCGCAAGCATCTCGGTGGCTGCTGGATGAAGAAAGGAGAGAAAGAGAGAGAGACAGACAGACAGGCACCGCTCAGAAAAGAGCGAGTGCATAGAAAGCAGCCTCAATTAACTTCATGTAATGTGAGGAAGGGATGAGTTACAGGATGGAGCATGGCGTGATGGAAGGCAGCTGCAGTGCAGTAGAGACGGTTAGAAGATTATTGGGAAGCGAGGCAACTGATGGGAGGTGATTTCTGGCGGGGGGGGGAGATTGATGTGAAAAGGTGAGGTAGTGACAATTTATGTTAAAGAGTGGAAGGGAAAGGTGCTTTATTTAGGGCTGGGGATAAGTGAACATAGTATGCAAATGTCTTAAACAAAGAGAGAATCTGCAGATGGGCCAGACGGCTAGTGTATTTGAAGAGGAGGGGAAGTCCACTGCCTAGGCGCAGTCTGTGTGTGTGTTCCTCTATGGCTAATAATCCGTGAAACCGTTACCAATATAAAATGTGAGAGAAGTCAAAAAACCACACATACTGTTTGACGCTCTAGCCTTGTTCCATTATCCTAATACCATATCACCAGTTTACACCGCTCACCCAGTTAACCTAATCAATAGTCTAGATACCCAGCTAGGGTAATACCTTAATACTCAGGTAACCTAATACTTTACCACTATTCTAGTCTAATACCATGTCACCGTCTAGCCTAATATTATTGCCTAATAACCAATCATTAGCCTAAACCCTACAACTAGCCCAATATATAGGTTAGATCTACCAGCTACATATTGCTAAAGATAATGCAGGGGCAACAAATGTGAGCAACATTAGATAAGGGACATTGTGGTGCTAGGTGAGCATGGGTAACATCCTCTTATAGTTATATTTCTTTCTCCATCTCCTTCTTTGCATCACAAAGACAAACGGCCAAGGGTGGTTATGGTGGGGGTCTTCAACACACTCCTGCTACATGTGAATTTCCCTCAGTCCTATGTGCAATAAGTGTACTAAGGGATAAAAGTGCAGCAGGGAATACCAGGTGGCACTTTGTTTTTTTGTGGTGGGGTTGAAATACCAACACTCACCATCTCCCTAATAGGAGGCTGAAGGGGAAACTTCTGGGGTTTTGTGCAGAGTTGTATTGGGGCATGCAGGGTAAATTATAGATGATTTTAGGCTTTAACCCTTGGGGCGCCAGATATGTATCCACACACTGCAGCACAATTGGAGCATAAGGCGCTAAGGTATCAATCATTAAAAGAGGTGGGGTATAAAGGGGTGGAGACAGGGGGTGGGGCCAAAGGGGCAGCAAAATTAGATTTTGTCTACGGTGGCAAAAATCCTTGCACCAGCCCTGACCAGGACACAAACTAGAATGCTTGCAAGACATATAGCGGCCTGGCCTATGATGAACAATTCTACCCGCTTATGGTGGTCCCACCTTCTCTAAGGTTCAAATAGATATTGGTTTGTAGCTGGCCATCATGACATCCATCATCATGACATCCATTTTCATGGATGCCTGTTGTCCTTTCAGTCCAGTGCCAAGAGGTTGGGCTCCCCAGCCCATCATCTTCTGGCACAAAGAACGTGGCCAATTTAATAAAGGGTATTGTATATGGGGTAGGCACTCTCCAGCCTGTCTTCTTCCACCACAAAGAAAGCAGACTATTGCTGGAAATTTAACAAAGGGTACTGTAAGTGGGGAACATACTGTAAGTTTAGGCAAAATTGCTTGGGATACAATGGGTTCCATCCCTTGTCTAAGTGCTTTAAGTCTAGAAGCAGTGACAAAGTTTGCAACATGGGGGGGGGGGCGGTAAAGGGGAATACACCGGTGTGTGTGTAAAAAAGATACACCCTTGGCTAAGAGTGTACAGGGATAGGAATGTGGCACAGTTGCTCAAGGATGGGTTTTCAACAGGTTTATACCTCTTAGTGATTGGTTGGGGGAAATTGTTGTCTGCTGTTTGATTTCCTGGGGTACTAGCTGGGACACCTGCTAAGAAGATTGAGTTGGGTCTTTGCAGCCCCATCTCTGCCTAACCTTCTGGTGTCCTCTCAGGAACTAGTTCCCAAGAATGAAAACTTTGTCTTATTCATCTTTTCCGATTGGGGATTCAGTGAATGTTGACATTCCCCATGATTTTATAGGATTTTCTATGCTTCTGCCTGGCTTATAGTGCAGGCATGGGTGCTTGGTTGGTGAAGGCTGATATCAAATCAGCTCTTTTGTCTGTTGCCAGTTCATCCAGACTATCACCACCCTGTGAGTTTTAAGGCAGACAACACTTAAGACGTGAACCTCTGAATGCCTATGATCTGTTCCATTTTCTTCATGCTTTTCAAGACTTTTAGTTCCTTTTTGGAGTGGGTGCTTTAGCGGAAGTTGGGTTATGACTCCATTTTGTACTACTTGGATAACTTCCTATGCATTGGTCCAGATAGTCTTGACATTTGTCAAAGACTGACTTCCATGCTGCAGTGGTTTGTGCAGTCCTTTGGTGTTCTGATGGGGCCGGGTAAGACAGAGGGTTTGACTATGTGCCTTTGTTTCCTGAGCATCAAAATCTATTCCTTCACTATGGAATATCAACTGCCTCATGATAAGTTGGTGGACTTGAGGGAGGCCATCAAGGTCTGTCATTGTACTAAGAAGGTAACTCTTCTGCAAATACAATTGCTGTTGAGAAAGTTACATTCTGCCTGCAGGATTATTCTTTTTGGAAGAGCTTTTAGTTACAGAATGGCTCATGCAAGGCCAGGTGTGGACCATCACTTCATACAAGTTACACCTTCTCCTCCTGTGTAGTCTTGCAGGTTTGGGAATTGTTTCTCGGGATTTCAACGGGAAGACATAGCAGTCCCCTGCAACTTCCAACATGGTGCTTGAACTCTATACAGAATTGGTGAGGTTTCTGGGTTTTGGTTCAATCTTCAGAGCTGAGTGGTGTACGGAGATCTCACCAGATTGGGAACAGTATGCAGGAGCCTGGGAAGACTGGAAGGAGTAGGAGCACCTGGTGGGGCCATAGGGAGAGGGCTGAAGGAGTTTTATGCCTTGTGTGTACTTGGGTGGATAGGAGTTTGTCACTTTCTATCATTTTGCATAAGGTAGCGGAGATAGCCTTTTGGTTTTAACTGCAGGGAATTTGGGACTACATTAAGGATTTAGTGGTATGGATGGCCTTGGCAGGTGTTGTCCGGAAAAAAAGTGACAGGTCTGTTTTGTTACGGTTGCTTCAGAGTTTGTTTGCAGCATTTTTCAGTGTTTGTTTTGACAGGTATGAGGCTATACTAATTAGTACAGCATTTAGCCTAGCATTCTTTGGGGCTATGAGGATAGGGCAGTTAGCCAGTGGTAGTAAGTAAAACTTCCAGGGGGAATTTTTCTGCTGACTGTGAGGGTTCAAGGGCTCTCCTTGAAATTTTGGATTGATAATAGAAAACCAATGTATTAAACGAGGAAGATGGGTTACTTTATTTGCTATTGAGGGTCTTAGTTTTTTCCATTAGCTTACTTCAGAAAATCCTGGAATGCAAGCCTCTGGGCAGGGACCCCTTGCTAGTACATCAAAATGGAGGGCCATTAAATAGGTTTGTTCAGGTTTTCAAGTTGGGGCTTTCAAGTTTGGGTATCACTGGCAGTGAGATCGCGTATCATTCCTTTCATATCGGTGCTACTACAAAGTTGGCCTGATTGGGTCTGGGCTAGGAGAAGGTAAAAAATCTTATTGGTAGTAGTGTATCTGAATGCTGCGGCTTGTACTTGTGTCCCAAAGGGATTGTTTTCTGATGAGGGCTGAAATTCTGTGTGGTGTCACCTACTTGTTTTATTTGTGTTTTAGGTTGTGCCCAGTTTTGGCTTTGGATGGTAGGACATGCCTTCATTTACTGGGCCAGATGGAAGGTGGTCATTCAGGTGAATGGATTACAGATTTATTTTGATAGGCCTGTGGCTCATGTTTCCTGGTATGGCAACCGGGGCATGATATTGTCTTATTTATTATTGAATGTATTGAAGGTGGCTAAGGTGGCTAAAATTAATAAGGAATGTCATCATATTTTGGTGGTTCATTGGGGGGAAATGATCTTGGTACATCTCCATATTGACTTTTGGGGGTGAGAATGAAGCACGATTTTGGCAAGCTTCTTGTTTATTTCTCTGGTCTAGTTTTAGTCTGAGCAGAGATTATTCCCCGCAGGTACTGGAAATGTGTTAAGCACAGACAAGTCACCAACTTTATAGTGTAGAATGGGGGTTTGGCAGTCCAGCATAGCGTGTCTGAGGATAGGAATCTCAATTTGGTTCACAGCAATGGAGTCCATCCTAATGATATTTGGTTGCACTTCAAGTTAGAATTGATGGCTGCTTTAGAGTGGGCCATTTCTATGTGTGTGTGGTGGGGTGGGGGTTGCTCTTCTGGTTATGGTTTTAAGTATCTGGGTGTGTGGCACTTTTGGTCCTTGCCAATGTTTTAAATTGTTATGAATTGATTGTTATAATTATTAAGATAAGGGATTTAGGTCAGTGGCCTGGAGAAAAAAGGGCCTCCGGGCTATAGTCGCTGGTTTATTCATCATAACCACCGAGCTGCAGAGATCAGCTAATGGGTACTGGGCGGTATGGTTTAGTTTATCAGGGAGTTTGAGCTTAGGCTCAGAGATGGGTAGGGCATTTTGACAAGGGCTAAAAGTGAGTGGACATTTAATGATGTTGAACTATAACAAATAGAGCTGTGGCCAGCTTACACCAATATAAGTTGTCAGTGTGTTAATTTGTAACTATTACCCTATACAGCAGGACAAGGGGAATATGTCTGGGTTGAGGTACAACAAAACAAAAAACAAAGCAACTGAATACTAGATACAAAAATATGTTGCACTGCAGGAACACAATAAGGCCAGTTCAGTGCTAGGGTATAGTCCCCAATTAAGTAATTAAAAAAGGATAAAATATAACCTTTATTGATTATAATTAAAAACTATGTATCTAAAAACAAAAAAATCAGTTGCGTGGCCTCTCTCACTCACTTATAGATGCAAATGATATGGCCCTCAGAACACAGTTTGTAAATAGTTAACTGTGTTACTACATACTCTGTCTTACTATTAAAGGGATAGTAACACTTCGTTTTAACTTTATTTTATTTTGTAGGCATTAAAAAAACATGAAGAATGATATAAGTCTTATCTATCAAACCTTTATGGTTTATGAGATATTCACAAGCAAAGTTCCCCTCCCCGCCCCTTTTACCTAGTGTAAGCCATCTCTTCTCAGATGTGAGTCTGGTTGTATGACAGTACAGATAACAGAAGGGGACAATTTTCTTTGTATGAAAACAATGAAAGCCCTTCCCCCCTTGACAAGTTTTTCAGCTTTTTCCATTATCTTAATTGAAGATTGTCCCTCTCTGCAGTCTACCTGGGCATCTCCCTTCTGATCTGTTTGAACAGGGGGGGGGATACTTTGTTTGTGAATATCTCTTAAACCATAAAGGTTTCAGAGATAAGACTTATATCATTCTTCATGTTTTTTTAATGCCTACAAAATAAAATAAAGTTAAAATGAAGTATTACTATCCCTTTAAGTAGCTGTCCTAAATAAACACAGTGTAGAAAACTGTCTAACAGACCAGAGCAAAAACTGACCCCAGCCCCTAAACAAATGACAGATAGGGAAAGGAAAGAAAGAATCCTAGAGTCAGTGCTTTAGGACAGACACTATGGTTAACCTCCTGGTTTAGTTTACACCTCGCCGGTACATACGATTCCCTAACACTAAGGAGAGATACAGACAGAGTAACAAATCATAAGTCACCAAAATAGTAGTAAGGATCTATTCCTTCATTACGGGCACAATCTAGAAAGTGAGAGAGAATCCGCATTAACCCTTCAATAGCCCAACGCGTTTCGCCGCTTACGTGGCTTTCAGGAGTAGCAGAACTGCAGACTCTAGGTTTCTCTCTTTCCTTTCCCTATCTGTCATTCGTTTAGGAGAATTTACTACACAATTTACTACACTGTGTTTATTTAGGAGAGCAACTTAATAGTAAGACAGAGTATGTAGTAACTCAGTTAGCTATTTACAAACTGTGTTCTGAGGGCCATATCATTTGGATCTATAAGTAAGTGTCACAGTTTGTTAAGACTCTCAGACGCAAAGTTAGGTAAAAACACAACTTTATTGAAAAGTTTAAGACAACCCCATAGGGTATCATACACATTCATACGTATATCTTTATTGACAGGAAAGCAATAATAACAATAGCAATACAGGCTCTACCGGCCCTGTCAATATACCGGGCAAGGCAGCCAGGAAATTGGTACAAGGAATGGATAGGCTCTACAGGCCCTGCCAATATACCGGGCAAGGCAGCCAGGAAGATGGTACACGGAATAGATAGGCTCTACCGGCCCTGCCAATATACCGGGCAAGGCAGCCAGGAAGTAGGTACTCCAGAATAGAGGCTCTATCGGCCTTGCCAATACCGGGTAAGGCAACCCAAGGTGATAATAGAATAGGTTCTACTGGCCTTACCAATATACCGGGCAAGGCAGCCTGGTAAGGGGTGAATGGCAACCACTAAAGCCTCAGTGACTGTAAAGGTGGCAACAGCAGTCACAGGGATGACATAAGAGGCTAAGTCAGCATAAGTGGCAAGTCAAGGAATACCAGGGTACCACCCGTACCTGCGTCCTGGGAAGACAGTAATGCAATACGATAATAGACTCAAGGGTGGTGGAGCGAACCAGTACCTAGTACTGGGAGCAAGTCAACAAGGTACAACTGCAGCCGGGAGGCTAAGGAGCGAACCAATACCCTGTGCTGAGAGTGCTATACGTATACGTAATAACAGCCGGGTGGCTATGGAGAGAACCAGTACCCTGTACGTGGAACGCTAATCGTATCCTGCAATAACAGCCAGATGGCTTGTGGAGCGAACCAGTGCCCACACACTGGGAACTCTATACGTCTCGACAATAGCAGCCGGATGGCTTATGGAGTGAACCAGTACCCTGTACGTGGAATGCTAATCGTATCCTGCAATAACAGCCGGGCGGCTGTGGCGCGAACCAGTACCCACACTCTGGGAACGCTATACGTCTCGACAATAGCAGCCGGATGGCTTATGGAGCGAACCAGTACCCTGTACGTGGAATGCTAATCGTATCCTGCAATAACAGCCGGACGGCTGTGGAGCGAACCAGTACCCGCGTACTGGATAAACCGGCAGAGAGTAGAAATGTCGCCAAGGCGACTCAGGAATGTCAGCTGACTACAGGCGAACTGGATAGGAACCAGCAGGTGGAAACAGTAATCAGCACTCAGATGATCAACCGGATCAGGTACGGCAGCGGGGACTGGCAGCAGGAAACGATGACCAAGCGGCGACTCCAACCGGATCAGAAACGGAAACAGGAACCACCGGACAGGTAACTACAGGAACTGGACAAATACTGGAAGCAGGAACACAGCAAAGGGCCCAGGAAGCTCAGAAACATAAGGTAGATACGAGAAGCATAGAGACAACACGAAAGGGCAACCAAAGGGTGGCCAGGCTCAGTCTAAATAGGCAATGCAGGGCGGGCTGAAAACAGACAGCCAATGGAGAGCCCCCTATGGGTAACTGACACAAAAAGAGAGCAATCACGGGCACCGTGATAGTGAGTGAGAGAGGTCACGCAACTCGAGTACTGATTTTTTTGTTTTTAGATATATAGTTTTTAGTTATAATCAATAAAGGTTATATTTTATCCTTTTTGAATTACTTAATTGGAGACTATGCCCTAGCACTGAAATGGCCTTATTGTGTTGCAGTGGTTTGGGTCTGATATTGAGTTGGACACATTACATAGCAACAATGCTTTTTCTTGTTGGGTTGAGGTATGGGAACAAGCTAATTGGGTTTGGTTACTGCTGGTTATGGGGGGAAGTAATGGGGTGTCTGGTGTGTTGTTATTTAAAGGGAAACATTCACATCCCCAAAAATTTTCACCATTGGTTTTAAAATATAAAGCAATATCAGCGCTGACTTTATTAATTTTCTCTACTACCTAAGAGTGGAGATATTAATCTCTGAAACATGCCACTTCCGAGTCTGCGGCACCATGTATGTGCGGCATGGCACCGTGGCACTTCCGCATTCTGGGGAACCGTGTATGAGCAGCAGGACTTCCCACCTCCCTCCCAGCAGCCCTTGGGGCGTGCGTTCGCGCTTCTCTTCGGAGCTGCATTTTTCTGGGCTAACGTGACACTGAGCTCCATTTACCATGCTACTGAGGCGTTAGCCCAGAAAAATGCAGCTCCGAAGAGAAGCGCGAACGCGCGCACCAAGGGCTGCTGGGAGGGAGGTGGGAAGTCCTGCCGCTCATACACGGTTCCCCAGAATGCGGAAGTGCCACATTTCAAAGATTAATATCTCCGATCTTAGTCAGTGAAGAAAATAAATAAAGCCAGCGCTGATATTGCTTTATATTTTAAAAGCAGTAGTGAAAATCTTTGGGGATGTGAATGTTCCCCTTTAAGGAATGGGGTGAGGGCCCATCTTCCCTTGGATTTATGAACAACTAGCAGCAGCTTTCTCTTCCTCATTCTTTGTTTTTCCTGCTTTGTTGTTGTGCTAGGGTGAGAGGTTTAATTGTTGGGTTGGTGGTTATGTCAGGTCATAAAAGCACCTGTGAATTTTGTTTCTTGTCACAGCTTGTGGGAGCTTTTGGTCCTTACCAGTGTTTATATTGTTAAAGGGATAGTAATACTTTGTTTTGTCTTTATTTTATTTTGTAGGCATTAAAAAAACATGAAGAACGATTTAAGTCTTATCTCTCAAACCTTTATGGTTTGAGAGATATTCACAAGCAAAGTTTCCCCTCCCGCCCCTTTTACCTAGTGTAAGCCATCTCTTCTCAGATGTGGAATGCAGTCCATACACCAGACAGATAACAGAAGGGGACAATCTTCTTCCTATGAGAACAATGAAAGCCCTGCCCCCCTTGACAAGTTTTTCAGGTTTTTCCCCTTATCTTACTTGAAGATTGTCCCTCTCTGCAGTCTACCTGGACACCTCCCTTCTGCTCTGGCTGAACAGTGTTACATCAGTAAAAGGGGAGGGAGGGGGACACTTTGTCATTGAATTAATCTTGAACTACAAGAATTGAATTGAAATAACAGAATTGAAATAACACTCTCCAAAGTCCAAATACAGTGATGATTAATTAGAGCTGCTTTTATTATAAAACATTACTATCCCTTTAAATATCAATTGTTATAATAATTTAGCTAAAGAGTTTAGTCCAGCAGTCTAGAAAAGAAGTCCTCAGGACTACGGTTGCAGGTTTATTCATTGTACCCATTGAGCTGCAGGTACCAGCTAATGGTTTATATTCATTGAAGAGTTGAAGCTTAGGCTCAGGGGTGGGTAGGGCATGCTGGGTCCTACCACGGTGTTATGTTTTGACAAGCACTAAAAGTGAATGGACATTTGGCCTACTTACACCCATATAAGTTGGCAATGTGTTAATTTGTGACTATTATGATAATGGCATCAAAGGTTTAATTAATGGGGAAATCAAAGGGTTAAATCTATGAGGAATTGGGGAATTTGTATTTGTCCCCTACAGTACAGCTGGTATACTTCAGATATGCTCATCAGTTTGCTTTCTACATAAGGTCCAAAGTGGGAAATGTACCCCCCCCCCGCTTAATTCACTTTCAATTTTGAAAGTTTCTATCTCCTTCAAATACACTCATCTCCAATGTCATGAACTTTATACATATTCTTAGTAACAATTGTTTCTCTCCACAACATTCAACTCAAAAACAGGGCATAAATAATTGAACTTGTCTGCTTTTAACTGTGACACTTCTTTCTGTTAATGTAACATTTTCATATTAAGCTGTTATGTTTAATGGCTTTCTGGTGTTGACTGATTTGTGGGTATAGGTTAGTGACACTGCCTATAATTATTCCCAAGTAATTGCAGTGTATTGAGTTTTTTAAGCTCTGAGAGCCTTGGGACTACCTAGGTCTGTGGTGGTCCCATTATCCTAAAACCACAGGGTTAGAGTTGCTGCTTGTCCAAGGTGACTCTCTGAAGGAAAATGGATTCCATGTAAAGGGGGGCTGGGGGGATTATAGCTAAGCTAGAGTAGAGTACAAGTGCATGTTGCGGTGGTTTAGTGTATTTTATTTTACAGAGAATTACGATTTGCCTATATTTTGTACTAGCTGTTGTTCTGAAAATAGTTTTTGAGAAATTAAGTTGGAACTCTCAGTCAATTATTGTGTGCAATAAAGCTTCAATCCGTTAATTTTCTTCTTTTTAGATCATTATGGGCACAGAGAGATTTTATTTGAAAGAATTACCTGTTGATGTCACAGGGGCGACATCACACTGGTGATCGTTGCAGTACAGCTCAATATCTTAGGGCTGTCTATCACCTCCCTACCACCTCCCCTCTTGTACCTCAAGCCCTCTTCCTCCCTCAGTGAGTCCCAAATCGTCATGTGACCTGGCACACTCTTCCCAATGCACGACCAGGTCATGGAGGCAAAGTGAGAGTGTTTTCATGCACTCTCTCTATATAACAAGTGCCAGTTCGGTTACCGATCTAAAGATAGCCCCAGCAGCATCTACTTGTCTCTGGGGCTATTTTTAGATCAGCAAGATGACTGGCACTTGTATATAGAGAGAGTGCATGAAAGTACTCTCACTTTGCCTCCATGACCTGGACGTGCATTGGGAAGAGCGTGCCAGGTCACATGATTATTTGGGACTCACTGAGGGAGGAGGAGGGACTGAGACACAAGAGGGGAGGTGGTAGGGAGGTGATAGCCCTAAGGTACTGAGCTGTACCACAACGATCACCAGTGTGATGTCAGCAGGTAATTCTTTAAAATCAAATATCTCCGTGCCCATAATGATTTAAAAAAAAAATTAATTAATAATTAAATGATTGAAGTTTTATTGCACACAACAATTTATATAGAAATAATGTTCTGGGAGGTGAGGTGAGAGTTCCACTTTAACTTTTAATGTTTTGGTGGCATAGTGTGGCATGTTATGCTAATTCCCAGTACAATATGTAAATTAATTTTTGAGTTCAAACATATTATTTGCTGTGCTATTAACCCCTTGAATGCCAGAGAGATATCCAATGCATTGATACCTCTTTGGCACTCCAGTGGTTAAATATAAGCCACGTTTGTGAGCACTGCCTAGATTCAACCATTGTATAATGTGTGCTACTATTGGCATAAAGTGCCACACTGTGCCAACAACAAATAAAGGTTAATTACTCGGAAAGTATTTGGAATACAAGCATATAGCTAGCATGGCACATAGGCAGTTTTTTATTTCTCATTAAAATAAACTTACTTTAAAGCAGAACTTCCTTTGTAAAGTGGAATTCAAAACCACCTATATTACCATTAGCCATTTTAAAATTTAAAACAACAGTTTGAGATATTTAGAATTATTTGTCAGTTTATGAAAATTAGGCAGTATTGCCAGACACTCCAGCCATATGCTAACAATTCACACTGTTCTCCCTGCCAGCCAGTACAATCTCATTTTCACCAACTGGCAAATAAAGCTAAATATCTGAAACTATTGACTGAAAAAAAAAATAACATAAAAATTGGTGATCTGAACTCTATTTCAAAATCACCTGTTTGTTACACAGTGACAATTCCACCTTAAAGGGATAGTAATGTTTCATAATAAAAGCAGCTCTAATTAATCATCATAGTATTTGGACCTTGGAGAGTGTTATTTCAAGTCTGTCAGAGTTGTAGTTCAAGAGTAATTCAATGACAAAGTATTCCCCTCCCGTCCCTTTTACTGATGTAACACTGCTCAGCCAGAGCAGAAGGAAGGTGCCCAGGTAGACTGCAGAGAGGCACAATCTTCAAATAAGATAAGGGAAAAACCTGAAAAACAAGGGGGGCAGGGCTTTCATTGTTCTCATAGGAAGAAGATTGTCCCCTGCTGTTATCTGTCTGGTCTATGGCCTGCATTCCACATCTGAGAAGAGTTGGCTTACACTAGGTAAAAGGGGCGGAAGGGGGAAACTTTGCTTGTGAATATCTCTCAAACCATAAAGGTTTGAGAGATAAGACTTATATCGTTCTTCATGTTTTTTTAATGCCTACAAAATAAAATAAAGATAAAATGAAGTATTACTATCCATTTAAAGGGATGTTAACACCTACAAATGATCTGGGTAATATACACATAAATACTTTTACTCCAAGCTAGATTCTGTAAAAATTCTCTGTTATATGAGGTCTAAAGTATCCTCTTGCACATACTCTGTGGGGGCTGCCATTTCTGCTTTTTCCAGGGCTCCTAATACAATTGCAGTTGTGATATGGTGTGTAAGAAGTGATTGTTCTGCATTGTCTTTAAATGGACTGATATAAGGAAAAGCCATACTGAATATTAGTACAGTGGGTGCTTATCTCAATACACAGTATTATCCCTGCACAAATAATTAACCAAACTGAGTCTATAAAGGACAGCCTACACATGCATTAAAAAATATAGGATTAGATTTTAGGGATTTGACATAAAACAGCTACATTTTACAGATGCTAGCTGTAGGTACAGGATCTTTAAAATTATATTACTCACTTTCAGTTTTAGGTGTTGGTGTTCCTTTAAGGAGACAGGCCCACTTTAGGTCAGTGGGAATTTTTGTTTGTCCCATCTGGTTCAGTTAGTTTTCTCCCCACTTACTTTGTTGATATGGTCCACACCATCAACTCCAATTCAGTCCTTATTTTCAGGGTGTCATGACTCAGAAACTATGGTATCCCCATTGTCTGGTAGAAACGATGCACGTCTGATAGATTCAGCTAATTTTTTACATTTCAACAAAATCTGTTTAGCTGAATATTTAATTAGTATTTATGCATTCCAGAGACAGTGTTCCTTAAAAAAAAAAAAAGCAAAAAAAAATAAAAATGTAACTACATTAAATTACCAGTTAATCTAATTACTTTCACTCTTATAATATAATCTACTAACATTGTGGTCCCCATGCTATTATATAAAATGGAAAGGTGTGGTTTTCCTATTTCAGTATTGGCACTATTCCCAGTACAATGTATCAAAATAATGTATCCATAAGAACAATAACATTTACTTGCCAGATGTCTCTCTATTACTAGTGCACCTACAGCTAGAATCTGCTGTAAATTTGATAGGGACATACCACGTTTTCTGTGTCTTTGAAATTGCAGACACAATATTTTACATTGAGCTCCTGGTGAAGCAGTAGGCAACAGCTGTTAATAAAGCAATTGGCATCATCATATCCTGATGTGCTACTCTTGGTGAGCCAATGCTGAAATTAACCCCCTGGATTCTACAGCTCTTCAAAGCTCTTGTAATTGCATGTTAAGTAACTACCCAGATAGTATAAAGGAGAGGAGGCATGAAGAAGGGGAGGGTTGGGAAATGAGGTAGGTGGGAGGTGTTGGAGAAGTGGGGGGAGAGACAAGAAATGGGGTCCTTTTGCAGCAGAAGAGAGAGAAAGAAGTGAGCTGCAAAGTGAGCTGTACGTGGTGAGCGGTTGCAGTGCACGGGACTCAGGAGTGATGGCTGACCTTTCTGGGCTCATGGAGTTGGTGACATAGAGGCTCCCTGCTGGGAAGGATGCGGCTGCTATTACGGCAAGTGACGCGGCTGGGTGGCCTGTCCATAGACGAGGGCCCGCCTCCCTGAAAGTCTAAATCCTGAGGACTGGCAAGATAGGAGAGGGAGCAAGAGACCTATCCCCGCCCGGCTTAGAGCACCAGAGGCAGTGCTCATGGCATTGAGGGGCATGCTTAGGTGGGTGAGGGTGTCGGATCAACGGTTGCCGGTGGCTGCCTGTCTCCTTGTCAGTATTGTGCCAACTGTTGGGAGATCTGTCGGCAATATGCCTCTCTGACTTTGAGACATCTCAGTTTCAGATGCCTTTCAGTTTCGCGTTTTTTGGTGCTATGCGAATTGGGGAATTGGTGAGCCGGAGCAAAACCGTTCCTGGGGGCGTGAATTGGGGTGAAGTTCGGCTAAGTGCTGAGGACATTAGTTTTAAAATTGGGAGGTCCAAAACAGACATGTTTGGATGGGGGGGTGTGGGTTACTCTGTTTTTTATTCCCACCTCTTCGATGTGCCTGGTCCGGCTGTTGTGTGAGTTTTTGCTATTAGGCCACAGGTTAGATTTCCCATTCTGATTCATGCCATGGGCCTTCCCTTGATGCATTATCAGTTCATAAAGGTGTTTATTCTGGTTTGGAGTGATTGGGGGTCCCGGTGGCGGAGTTTGGTGTGCACTCCTTCCGTATAGGTGCATTGACCGAGGCATCTTGGTTGGGCTTGCCAGTTAAGGTGGTTTGATGCATTGGAGGCCAGGGAGGAATTTGCTTCTGTTTGGGTTTTTTTTCCATTTGCTCCTATACAAAACTACAAAATAAAATAAAAAATAACAGGGTTCGTGGGTCTTTGTTTCTCTTGCAGGTACCCTTCCTTTGCATGTATGGATGGCCGGGCATTCCTACATCTACTGGGCAAGGAAGAGGGCATTGTTGCGTAGGAATGGCCTGCAGCTAATTTTTCCTGCGGCGGAGGTGGAGGTATCCTGGTACCATGTTTTGGTAATTCACTTAGGGGTAATGATTGGGTTCTTTTCCAGGGGCTTAGGAGAGCGTGTTAAGAGGGATTTGCATTGTTTGCTTGCTTTATTCCCAGACCTGGTCTTCGTCTGGTCGGAGATGGTTGTCAACAGGAAAAAGAAGGCTAGCACTAGCTATATCCATATAAAGTACAGGCAAGTAATGGCTGAAATAGCCTGGTGCACTTATGGGCTCAATAGTATAATACTAGAAGAAAAAAGAAGCAAATAACACTCCACACAAAAAGTTAGCCCATCTAATAAGGCACACAAACCAAATACAAAAAATATAAAGCTTTATTATACATAGCAAATGAAAAATCACAAGAAAAATAACAATGGTGACTCATAAAAACAATTAAAAACATACAACTGAGGGGAAGACACAATGAAATAGTAATAAATATGCACTGTTGCCTTGCAGCGCTGGGGTCCTGGGTTCAAATCCCACCAAGGACAACATCTGCAATGAGTTTGTATGTTCTCACTGTGTTTGCGTGGGTTTCCTCCGGGTACTCCGGTTTCCTCCCACACTCCAAAAACATACTGATAGGTGAATTTAGATTGTGAGCCCCAATGGGGACATGGACCAATATGAGTGTAAAGCGCTGCGGAATCTGTGTGCGCTATATAAATAAAGGATTATTAAAAAAATATATATATATACAGATATGCTTTCAAGCAAATACACAAAGGGAAATAGCAGCAAATCTACACAATAAATGTGTAGGGTGATAACCCTAGAGAAGAATGCCCCGGACTTTGGTCACCTGAGGTAACGTTACCCGCTGGAGATACTTTGGTATGGCCCAAGCAGGGTAATTGGTTAACTCGGTTGGAAGAGGAGTTTTGTTAATGTAAGTACTATGCATGAGCCCAGGACATTAAGGTGAGGAAATAGTTGCATGTTGTTAAACATAACATGTTGGTGATATAAGAAATAAACTGTCCTGTTCATACCCATATTGTAGTTGTCGTGAGTCATTTGCTATACCCTGTTACTTCTTCATGCAATTGTTTTTGGTTTATCCACTTATCAACTGCAATCTTGATGATTTCTCTGCATGTTTTTGCATGTGTTGTATGTATATTATGTGTGTTTCCAGGAAAAAAATGCACTCACAGGAACTTAATGGAATCAAAAAGGGATAGTAATGTTTAAATATTAACCCTTTTTAGTGCACAATTCATTGCTTTGCAATGTGTCACGTACCCCTCTGGCACTCAAAGGGTTATAGCAAGGTCAATTCTTCAAAATACCTTTAATAACAAAGTGTACCTTTCTAATGCTCCATAATGTTGTTGTCTTCATTTTATTTTATCTTAAAGAGTCCCCCTCCCACTCATTTTTATATATCACGATGCCTCCCCTCAGCGCAGCAATCTGGTCCGAATGGATTGGGATGAAGGGACAATCTTCTGTCAGCATAGCCTCCTTCTTCAAGGGGGGCCGGGTTTTTCTTATACTGATAGACATAGACATATACTGTCCGGTCAAACGAGCAGATTTCAGATCTATGGGGAGGCATTGTGACGGATAGAAAAGAGGCAGGAGGGGGATCCTTTAATACAAAATAAAATGAAGATGACAACTTTATGGACAGTTAGAAAGGTACACTTTGTTATATGAAAAAAAATATATTGAAGAATCGGCCTTGCCTTAATATCTAAACATTACTATCTCTTGAATAAATGTTTTGACCAAACGTCCGGAGGAGATGTACTAAGGTGTGATAAAGAGGTGATAAAGTGGAGATCTTAGTCCATAGGCCCTAAAAAAAATAACATAGGAACTGGAGAATTGATATCACCGGGACGTTATCTACACTTTTTCAACACTTTATCTCATCTCCATCCTGGTCGTTATCACGTTTGACCAAAATGTTTATTCATTAAAGACTACATTGATTTCTGCTATCAAGCACATGAATGCAGTCTTTTTCCTGAACTTTATATTATACCTTTAACTCTGGCTAGCACCCAGGCCTAATGAGAGTGTGCTAAGTGTGGCATTCTCTATTATCTATCTATCTATCTATCTATCTATCTATCTATCTATCTATCTGTCTATCTACATGCATACATATCTACATACATGCAGGCACAGCAGACATTTTTCTTGTTTCCAATCCTTTCATATCCCATTAAACTCTCAGCCTTATTCAGGAATATAATTAGGTGTAATCCTGGAGCAAACCAGCTGCACCATGGGGAAAGCAGGCATAAAATCTCTCAAAACTCTCATTGATTTAATGGAGGCTTTTAACCCCGTTGAATGTTAGATGTCGCCTGTCCTTTGCAAATATATATGGGTATTTTCATTTGTGCCCTTTGGTGCAGTTGGTTTGCTTCAGACATCTGCTTATTTTGTTTCCTGAATACAAATCTGAGTGTTGAGAAGCATTGCAGTCCCTCCCCCCACCTCCAGGTTACTGAAGTAATATAACTGCTTGGCTAGCTGGATTCCTCCTTTAATGAGACACCAAACACCTCCACATTCTGTGAAAGCAAGGAGGGTGCGTTCTGTAGTTAAGCTCTGCTGTGGCAGAGCACATTAGAATTGTGAAAGACACAACATTTGGGATGTGCCTATGACCTATACCTCTTTGCCTTTAAACTAAGGTAGTCCAGACTACAACATTCTCCATTTTATGCAGTGGCAGATTTCTAGTGGTGCTTGACATGAAGACATAGACATATTTTCTATCTACCCTGCAGTACTGAGCTGTCTCCACAAACTGGGAACAGTGACTTATTCTTATTTCTATAAATTACTCATGTGACTTGATCAGCCCCTCAACCACATGCCTGCCCCTTGCTGTAGAATATATTTCTGACAGACTGAGAGGGCACTACATCATCCACACTTTCTATATCTCACCAAAACACCCACACCCACCTCTCCAGACAATGTGACAAGAGCCATTGCAGCTGTCCTGGTCCCTGTAGGGAAGAGCTTGACCTGACCTTGCTGAAGTACCCACTTCCTGCTAGATGCTAGGTGCCAGCAGTTCTGCGTGTGTGCATCTGTATTGTATTGAATTGTGTGCCAGCATATACTAGTTTATGTATGCATTGTGCTGAATTGTGTGGCAACATACACTAGTGTATCTCAGTGAGTATCGTTCTGAATTGTGTGCTAACATATACTAGCGTGTGTATTTGTATCTGTCATTATGCATTATACGAAATTGTATGTCAACATATATACATGTGTGTGTGTATTTCAGTGTGCATTGTACTAAATCCTGTGCCAGAATATACTAGTGTGTGTGTGTGTGTGTATCAGTGTGCATTGTACTAAATCGTGTGCCAGAATATACTAGTGTGTGTGTGTGTGTGTGTATCAGTGTGCATTGTACTATATTGTGTGCCAGAATATACTAGTGTGTGTATCAGTGTGCATTGTACTAAATTGCGTGCCAGAATATACTAGTGTGTGTGTGTGTGTGTGTGTGTATCAGTGTGCATTGTACTACATTGTGTGCCATAATATACTTGTGTGTGTGTGTATCAGTGTGCATTGTACTCAATTGTGTTTTTGCATATACCATTTTATGTGATAGAGTGCATTGTACTGAATTGTATACCTACATATACTTGTGTGTGAGTGTTTCAGTATACATTGTACTGAATGATAAGCCAACAAATACTAGTGTGTGTGTGTGTGTGTGTGTGTGTGTGTGTGTGTGTGTGTGTGTCAGTCAGTGTGCATTGTACTGAACTGTGCTCCAATAAATACTAGTGTGTGTGTGTGTGTGTGTGTGTGTGTGTGTGTGTAAGTGTGGCACTCTGTGTATTAAATGGGTATTAAACTCATTGCACACCAAAAGAATATAGTATGCAGAAGAAAGTATTAAGCATTTTTTATTGTTATTATTGACAATTCTATAACTGCATTGCCCATAGTTCTTTTGCTGCTGTTTTAACTTCCTACCAATAGGCGGCGATTGCTATGTTCTCAGCCACAGTAACTGTAATTGGTACCTTGTGGTTCTCTGGTCTTGACCAAGGGAAGGCCTATCATCAGGGATTCCTAGACACTGAAAGTCACCCGTTAACCACCTTCATTACTCCTTGGGTACTTTATCAGTGGATCCGTATCCCATTTGGGCTCAGCACAGCTCCTGCCGAGTTCCAACGAAGTATGGAAGATTGTCTTTCAGGTCTGAGAGATGTTATCTGCCAACCTTACTTGGATGACAATCTTGTTCATAGCAGTACGTTTGAAGATCATTTGAAGCATGTTCAGACTGTCTTACAAAGGTACCAGCAACATGGTGTCAAGATAACTCCTCAGAAGTGCAAACTATTCAAGAGAAAAGTGAGATTTCTGGGAAAGATAGTCTCAGGAGATAGGTACACAATGGATCCAGCTGAGATTGCACCAGTACAGAAACTAAAAGAAAAAGGCCTGAAACAATAGGAGATTTGAGAAAGATGTTGGTTTTCTCTTGTACTGCAGGTCTTACAGTCCAGACTTCACCAGAATTGTCAAGCCCTTATATGAGCTGCTATCTCTGGCCCCATATGAGCTAAATGGGAAAGACACAGCGTCAGTAAAAGAGGGAATCCCCCAAGCAAAGAAGAAGGGAAGAACAACCAAGCAGCAAGGGCATCAACCGTCCCGCAGACCTATTAGTTGGACGAATAGCCATCAGAAAACTCTAAACCAGCTCATTGAATATTTGTTGAAACCACCTGTCCTGGGATATGCAGATTTCACACAGCCTTTCTTGTTACACTGTGACACATCGCAGAAAGGTCTGGGAGCAGTCTTATACCAAAGGCAAGGCGGAAAGATGGTAGTGATTGCGTATGGCTCCAGAACACTGATGCCACCGGAGAAGAATTACCACATGCTCTCTGGGAAATTAGAATACTTGGCATTGAAATGGGCCAATTGTGAATGATTCAGTGCCTATCTGTGCCACACAGCCTCATATGTGTTGTAAACAGACAACATCCCTCTCATCTATATCCTCACTACAGCCAAACTGAATGCCACAGGCCGCCGGTGGGTAGCACAGCTTGCAGATTTTACCTTCACTATTCAATACCATCCAGGCAAGTCAAATACAGATGCAGATGGTCTATCCCAAATGCAGTTAGAGATAAATGACTACATGAATCAATGTACGAAAGAAATCAAACAGGATATCATCAGCTCTTCAATACTAGGAATATCTGTAGAGTTGGAAGAAGCGTCACAGGGAATAGGAACAGTCTTCACAAGTGCACTGGAACTTGTACAAGATGCACCCTCTAGTACAGCTACTAGACCCCTGACTATGGAGCAGATTTGAAAGTCCCAAGAAAAAGACCCCATCACTGGAAGAGTTCTGAGATACAAGTCAAAGAATCAGCGTCCATGAAACGAAGTCCAGAAGACAGAGCACCCAGATGTCTGGTCAATACTGAAACAATGGACAAAACTGTATGTGAACAAAGATGGAGTGTTACACAGGAAAACATTGGAATAAGACCAACTGATCCTGCCCATAGAGTACCACCCACTTGTATTCAAAGAATTACACCAAGAAATGGGACACCTCGGTGTTGAAAGAACACTCACTTAGAGACAGATTCTACTGGCAACAGAAAAAGAGAAGACAGACTGGAAGAAATCATATGGGAAAGTTGTTCACGCCTATAATTGCACACGCAGCGAGGCTACAGGATACTCACCATATTACCTACTGTTTTGGAGATCCCTAAGACTTCCTATCGACCTTCTGTTCAATCGCACTGTTGAAGAAAAACAAGAAATGTATGAAGACTACGTAACAGACTGGCAAAAGAGAATGAGTGAAGCATACCACATTGCATCTGAAACAGCCAACAAAGAAGAAACAAGAGGAAAAGTATACTATGATAGAAGAATCCATGGGAATGATTTACAACCTGTCGGTCAAGTGCTTGTTCACAACTTAACTGAAAGAGGAGGACCTGGAAAAATTTGATCCTACTGGAAAGATAAAGTTCACATAGTTGTGCACAGAAAAAGCAAAGAAAGCCCTGTCTAAGAAGTCAGACCAGAAAATGAAGAAGGTACAAATAGAGTAATTCACAGAAATTTGTTAATGCCATGTGACCACTTACCACTGGAAAAACCTGAGAAGGCTGCAGACCAACCAAAATCAAAGAAAAATGATTCTCTGAAGAAGAAAAAGAAAGTAAAGCAAAAGACACAGCCTCCATGTAACCGGTATAGTGACTCAGAGGAAGATTACCAACTAGTATACAGATTCAAGCCTCTCGTAGAGAAGAATTCTACAAATGGAGACTCAATCCTAAACCCGAATGGTAGAGTTTTCCAACCCCAAGTCACCCAACAGCCAAATGAATACCTACTGGCAGCTGATGTAGAAGTACCGATACTGTTTGATGAAGATTTCTAAGATGACAGATACAGTGAATGTGAAGATCAAGTTCCCCAGCCAGCACTTGAAGTAGAAGTCTTCTGATAAAGAACAAGAAAACTCTGTACAATCACTTAGATCACATCCACAGAGAGAGAGACGCCAACCAAGAATGTTGACATAGGACACCTTAGGGCAACCTTCTGTGATAGAAAGAGAAGTACCTGTGAAGGACATTCACACAACACATTGTAGTTCAAGCTTTTGGAGACCAGGGAATACAATGGACTTACAGACCGCTTATTAAAGTGTGACCTAGAAAATTGAAAGTTAAACACTACTGTTATAGACATCACAGTATACTGACCAGTAACCTTGTTGTCAAAGTTGAATAATTATTTTGTGAAATTCTTAAAGATATAATATGGTTGTATCAGACTAAGAGTAACTGTAGGCTGTAAAATTGAGTCTGGTTACAGTAAAGTGTAATGAAAAGAAACTGGTTTAAGTGAACAATTGTTCTTCAATTCTCTACTGAGAACTGAACAGTGCAATAGCAAAATTATTATGGTCCAAGCTTAAAGTGCACCATGAGCTTTATCCATGACCCTTGGTAGACAGTAAGTGTAACTACAGGTTCAGGATTTATTCCTGTGAATATATATATATATATATATATATATATATATATATATATATATATATTGGTGTTTTGTTAAAGAACACTACTTCTAAAACAGCCAGTTTTTAAATTACACAGATCTAATGTGCTAGTCTCCAAAAACAGGAAATGTCTGTTGACATTTAATTTTGTGGGGGAGACTGTGGCACTCTGTGTATTAAATGGGTATTAAACTCATTGCACCCCAAAAGAATACAGTATGCAGAAGCAAGTTTTAAGCATTTTTTATTTTTATTATTGACAATTCTATAACTGCATTGCCCATAGTTCTTTTGCTGCTGTTTTAACCTCCTACCAGCAAGTGGCGATCACTATGTTCTCAGCTACAGTAACTGTTATTGGTACCTTGTGAACACCTCAGTGGTTCAGTAATACTGAGGCCAGCACTGAATGCAGTTAAGAGACATAGCACTAGAGTGCCCAAAATAAAAGAGTCATTTATCTGTTTTCAGATGAGAATCACAAAATAAATGTGTTACACCAGAACAAGCTCCGTCTCTTTATTCTAAAAATGCCAACAGAAGTGTGTGCGCGTGCATGCATCAATATCTATTGTACTAATCTGTGTGTCAGCATATACATATGTCTGTGTGTCAGTGTGTATAGTACTACATCATGTGCCAATATATAATTGTGTATGTGTGTGTGTGTATGTGTCAGTGAGCATGCATTACATCGAACTGTATACCAACTTACTAGTATGCGTGTGTGTGTGTGTGTGCACCGGTGTGCATTGTACTGAGCACTTTGGCAACATATGCTATTTTTTTGTGTATGTGTGTTAGCGTGTATTGTATTAATTAGTGTAGAAACATTTACTAATGTTTATCAGCATTCATTGTATTGAAGTGTATACCAACACATAGGAATGTGCATGTGTGACTGTGTACATTGTACTGAATTGTGTGCTAATATATACAAGCGTGTGTCAATGTATTGTACTAATTTGTGTGACAACATATACAAGTTTGTGTGTGTGTGTCGGTGTGCATTGTACTGAATTGTGTGACAACACACAGAGCTGTGGAATAAGTTGGCCCTATATAAATTATGAAAAATTATAATATATCTGTGTGTGGGTGTGTCAGTATGGATTGTACTAATTATGTGCCAACATATACTAGTATATATGTGTGTATGTGTATTGTGCTAATTTGTGTGCCAATACGTACTAGTGTGTGTGTCCGTGTGCATTGCACTGAATTATGTGTTGCCATATGCAAGTGTGTTTGAGTGCAGGCATATACTAGTGTGTGTTTGTGCTATGTGTCAACCAGTATGCATTGTAGTCATCTTTGTACCAAAATATACTAGGATGTATGAGTGTATCTCCGTATGCATTGTACTAATTTGTGTTCCACCATAATGTGTGTGTCTATCTATGTCTCATTATGTATTGTACTAATGTGTTTGCCAACATGTACTAGTGTGTATGTGTGTCATTTACTAATTTGTGGCATCGTATATTTGTGTATGTGTGTGTGTGTGTGGTGTATGTGTGGAGGGCCATTACAGCCAGTATACCAGCTTTACATAAATAGGGTGGCCACCTCTCCATTATCCTACCAGCCCCATATGAAAGATTCATACTTCAGAAATGCATAGAAAGCAGAGCAACCCTAACTCAGGGGTGGGAGACTTGTCTTAACTGTTGTTTTTGGATTACAGTTCCCATTACCCTTGGTTTCTGTGCAACACTGCAGTATGCATATTTCATAAGAGGCCCTTATTACAGAGATGAGGTGATATCCTCTACATAAGGCATCTCTGTCAGCCCCTTCATACATCTGCATACTGCCCCTCCTCCGCACATTCATTTACACACATCTCTGGCACCGCTCACTCTGTATTCCTCACCAGTACAGAACTGTACAGAACAGAAGGCCTTACACACAAAAGGGAATCCAAGCAGCTCTGGAGCCAACCAGCTGCAAAATAGGAGACACAAATTCTCCAAATTGCCATTGATTTAAATCCAAAGTTTAACCACTTGAATGCTAGAGAGGTCTCCAAATCATTGTTTCTAAGTGTTTTGGAGAACTCCCTAGAGTTAAAGGGGTTAAAAGTTCCATTTAAATCAAGGACAAGATGTATCTCTCCACTATGGTGCAGTTGTTTTTTTCCAGTTGGCATTTGTACATAAGGCTTGAAGTGCTGTATGGTGTAATCTTCAGTATTTGAGTCACATCACACAATAAACTAGTAAACCCTTTTGGGAATATACTCACGAGTCACATAGCCATTGGCTGTAGAGAAGCATATGTTACTGACAGAACATCAGGCAGTGGAGGAAATCCACCTCCTCTCAGACTGGTCTACAAAGCTGACGGCCGCTACTAACCAATGATGTGCAGTACCAGACAACAAAACTACTCATACAATACATATCAGACAGAAGAAGGCTTAATCCTTTGAGTTCAGAGAGGCATCTAAAGCACTGCAACGCAACACAAGGCATCAGATACCTTTCTGGCACTCAGAGGGTTAAATGGCCATATGTACAAGTGGAAAAATGATGGAAAAACCAACTGTACCACTGGGGAGAAATAAAACAAAATCCCATTATTTATATAGGGCTCTTAACTCCTTGAAAGCTAGAGACATCTCCATTGCATTGAGAAAAAATGTGTTGGAAAACTCTAGCATTCAGTTTGTTAAATTACCGATTTAAAAGTAATGATCACAATTTACTAAAACTGATCCAATGAGAAAATCTGGAGAACTTGTATTTGTCCTCTTTGATGCCCCAGAATTGTTCCTCTTTGCTTTTATATATAAGGGCCAGAGGGTTCAAATTGTGCTATGTAACATAAAGTATTCTTCCCTGAGAGTGTGTGTGTGTTTGTGTGTGTGTGTATATGCAGGAAGCCTTTCCGTGGTATCCTATTAGGAATATTGTTGCCTAAATGGCTACCATCAAAATGTCACCAGAGTCACAAGGGAGACATCAAAATTGTTGCCCACCTCAAAAGGGAGACTTAAAGGGATAGTAATGTTTCACAATAAAACCAGCTGTAATTAATATTCATAGCATTTGGGCCCGTGGAGAGTGTTATTTCAATACTGTCAGAGTTGTAGTGCAAGAGTAATTGAATGAGAACGTATCCCTCTCTCGCCCCTTTTACTGATATAACACTACTCTCCTCAGTGCAGCAAGACTGTCCGGATAGATCGCAGAGAGGGACAATCGTCAGCGAGCATAAGGAAAAACCTGTCAAGGGGGGCAGGGATTTCCTTATACTCACAGTAAGAAGATTGCCCCTTGCTGTGAGCTGTCTGACCAGATTCCACATCTGAGGGGAGGCTGCTTACACTAGGTAAAAGGGCCAGGAAGGGGATATTTTATTATTCAATTACTCTTGAACTACAACTCTGACAGTACTGAAATAAGACTCTCCATGGTCCAAATACTATGAAGATTAACTAACTGGAGCTGTTGTTTTTGTGATACATTACTACCTCTTTAACCCCTTAACGACATGTGACGTACTATGACCGTCACGGTCCTTGAAATACTCAAGGACCGATGACGGTCATAGTACATCACGTACTTTTTACTTACAGCTCTCTACTGGGAGCGCTGTAAGTAAAAATAGGGCCTGAAATTGACCGCTCCAAGATCGGAGCGATCTATATCAGGCCCCATAGTGACGCGCCGATACACGCAACAGGTCACGTGTACCGGCGCGTCCAAGTGGTCCTATGCGGTCCTTATGGGACGGAAACGTCCCAGGACCGCCGGTCGTTAAGGGGTTAAATATGTTGTCTTTGTCAGAATGGTGGCATAAAAATGTGTGCTTCTAACCACTGTCAGAGAACTGAAGAGTCAGAGCATACCACACTACAGATGCTTGCAAGAATATCATGTCGACAACTAATAAAGGGATAGTTAACCCTTGGTTACTAATGAGGTCTCTAATACATTGAAAAGCAATGTACTGGAGACCACTCTAGCATCTAAAAAGTAAAGCCATTAGGATAGCTCAGTAATGAAAAAGTGCCATTAATGAGGAGTATTGCTTCTGGGTGTACGTGCACAGTATGTATGCAATGTCATGTAGGGTGTGATGGAACAGCGCCCCTCCTGCTCTGCCTCTCATTAGAGGAAGCCAATGTCTCAAATGGCTGTCCAGAGTCTGAGCCCCCTCCATTATCTGAGCGAATGTAGAGTCTAAAAGTCCCCTCTGTTATCTGAGCAAGTGCCTCGGTGCAATGGTATCCTCCCACAGGACAGTATTTTTAACTCGCCCTTTTTACCACAATGTTTCTATAATAAAGCTTCCTAGCTATCCTATTGGTACCACTTTGGTACTCAGAGAGTTAAATAGTTCCATAACAGCATGATTCCATCATATCAGCGTGAGATGCAGGAGCAAACACAGGTTTTATAATTATTCCTCCTGCCCTGGTTCTCAGCCAGAGTAGGCGTTTAAATGATATTATTGGATGATACTCAGCTTTTCTGTGTGGTTTCTTTCTGTATAGCGAATCACCACCACAGGTGCCCTCAATCACATCTGTGTGTCCCCTCCTCCCCAGTACTGGTCCCTGAGAGTCCTAATAAAAACAGTGACCTGACTGGGATAGTTGCACATCTGTATTTTTATTCATGACTAGTGTAAAAGCCCGTGTACACGGGCCAAGGTCTGGGTAATGGTAACCCTTTGAATGCCAGAGGGGTACGCAATGCATTGCTTTGCAATGCGTTGCGTACCCCTCTGGCACTCAAAGGGATAAGCAGCCGCTACTTCACTGCTCCACGCAATGCAGTCTTGCTTCGCCTCACTCACTCGATGCAATCATGCACAGTAGAGACTGCCCAAACACGCTCAGTTTCTACTGCGCATGACGGCTTCTGACAAACATCTTACCGAATTATTATATAGGACTAGTTGAAGAGCCTATGTACACAGGCCACAGTGTCAACCAGCAACTGCCGCGGTGCAGTCATGGACAGTAGAGACTGCCTGCTCCACGGCTGATAAAGAGCGGGGAGCTCCAAATTCAGACTATAGTCCTCTCTGCGCACCGACTACGGTCTGAATTCGGAGCCCCACTCCATTAGCAACCACGGCGCGGGCAGTCTGTACTGCGCATGACTGCAGCGTGCGCAGCCGTCTGTACTGTGCATGATGGCTTCTGACAAACACACACTTAGCGAATTATTATATAAGATGACTGACTAGCAAAAAAATCCCAGAATGTAAATAACTGCAGGATTCAAATTAATCAAATCAATTTGCATGTGCTTATTGCTATTATCAAAATGAACAGATGGTGGAGCTGAGTATGTATTACTTATGTTTCATGTCATGATACTGTCACTGTTCTACAGCACGAATGTCCAAACTCTGGAACTGTCAGCAGTACAGAAGCCAGATAATGGGAATCTGAAGCTTCTATAAAATGCAGTAGACAATGAAGTAGACTCTCTGTATAGTGCTGTGCATAGGAATGCTGTACTACTCTAATTTCACTTCAGATAAAGCAGAACAGTTTGCCAGGTTTGTCACTGCTGAGGGATTTCTGTCTGGGTTGAGAACCTATAACTGTTAAAGACAAGCAGATTCACCCCAAGTCCAGGATACAGTATGTGGCCCTCAAGTACATCAAAGGGCCACACATCATGGTTACACATTCCATAGAGGTTGAGAAAAAGTAGATTAACCCCTTGGATGCTAGGAGGTTTCAAACTAATTGCTTCACTATTCATTCAAGACATTTGAAGCATCCAAGAGGTTAAAGTGGACTTCTCACCCAAAGAAAAGTTTAGATTGTTTTACAGACAATTACAATCTGCCCATATGTTGTTCTGGACATTTTTCTGTAAAATAAATAGTTTTTGAGAAGCGAACCCTTTTGGTGGCACTGTCTGGCACTTGATGCTAATTCTCTGCACAGTATACTAATGAATTCACTTAAAACACAAACGTATCACTGTCTGTGCTATTAGAACTGCCCCCATTGTGTGGGCTCTGTCTAGATTCAGGGATGGATTTCCCAATAGGCAGAGTAGGCAACTGCCTAGAGCTCCAACTTTTGAGGAGTGCTTCTCCTGTGCTGGCCAAATCCACATTCTAAATTGTGGGTGTGGCCAGAGCTATTTCAGTGTCCTGTTGTAAACCCCTTTACAGTATACTATTTAACCCCTTGGATGCTAGAGAGATCTCCAATGCATTGTGGAGCAACCAAGGGACTAAAGCTTTTTTTTTTTTTTGCCCTTGCTATAGGCCAAGGGTATTTTCTGTGACAGGAAACAGTGGATGGGACTAGGGGCAGAATCATGTGAGGAGTGGGGGTGTGGCCATCGGAGGGGCTAAGGTCACCTAGGATGTCTTGCCTAGGGGAGCCTGGGATGTAAATCCACCCTGTCTATATTTATTCATAGCATAGTATATTGTTATATTGACCTGCAACAGAAACAAATTAGAATAAAGTACCACACTGTGCCACCAACAAATAACTGTTAGACTAAATGCCTAGTACAACATATAGGCAGATGTTAATGATCCACCAAACCGGTATTTTGTTGATAGGTCCACTGGTATGGTATGCTCCGAGGCAAGATAAAGGGGACGCATTCATTTTAGGTGATGTGACTGGAGGTGTGGGTGGTGGGTGGGGCATAACAGAGAATTTTTAGGCTTCTTCATGACCTATTCGCAACTCTTTATGTAACTGAACAAGACCAAAGTGTTTTATTTAGAAAAACTTTTTTATAAATACATATATTGAAGTTTAAACAAACATTAATTTGAGATTTATTGCTTTGGAGCAAAGTGATATACTTATATACCCACTACACATTTTGATCTCCAAAAAAGAGGGACACAAGGGTAGGAAAGAGGGATTGTAGGATTTGGGCCTCAAAAAGGGACTCTACCTCCTGAAGACAGACAGACTTGCATACCTCCCAAGTGTCCCACTTTAGGAGGGACAGTCCCTCTTTTAGAGCCAAATCCCTATGTCCCTCTTTCCCACACTGATGTCCCTCTTTTTAGGAGATCAGATTGTGTGGTGTGTATATAAGTGTATCATATTGGTTGACAGCAATAAAATTCACATTATTATTTGTTTAAACATCAGTGTATGTGTTTATAAATTAGTCTGTGTAAATAAAATATTTTGGTCTTGTTATTTGTCGTTTATTAGGTTACACAAAGAGATGTCAAAAGGTCATGAAATAGCCTAAAAATTCTCATTAATGCCCTACCCACCAGCCACTCCCCCAGCAATACCTCCAAAAACACAAGTGTACCTCTTTGACAATCTGAAACGTGGGGAGGTATGAACTTGGGAGGTATGAAACAGTGTGTGTAGATGAGGGAAAGGTATTTTATCTTCCCAGTGTACCACAGGACAGACATAGGGCCACAGGAAAGGCCTCTGAAGGCCACATGCAGCTATAGGGCCTCCTTTCCCCCCCCAAGCTGTGAAATACAAACAAATTCATCCTAAGTGCCATATATGAGGCCCTCAAGACCACCACAGGGCTGTACATTATGGCTGATATTCTAAAGAGGGGTTGAAACAATTTGGTTAACCCCTGGATGCTACAGAGTCTCCAATGCATTACTTTTCAAGAGACTTGAGACATCTCCAGCACCCAATGGGTAATTTGGAACAGAGTAAGTATAAAGGGAAGTATGCTCTAAAGCAAAATAAAGAGGAGAGCTATTACAGGTTGAAACATTGGGCACAGAGTAAGCATTATGAGCCATAGGCCTGCTCCCTCCACACTTCCCTCACCCTCATGTGGGGAGAGGAAGGCCCAGGGGACAACAGGATGAGTTCTCCCCACAATGGGAGGTGGGGACTGGGGTGAGGCACAAAAGAAGGGGGTGAGGGTAACATTTAAAAGAGGCTCACCTGGGCCTGGTAGCAGTGTGTTTTTCTATTTTTATAGGTAACTGACACATAGCTACGGCTGTGGTAAGAGGTCACACGTGGGACATCAAAAACATGGCGGGGGAGGGGGGTGCAATTTAGAAATCCAGTAGGCCTGTCGGTTGTGGCACTTTCAGGGCTCCAACGTACGGCCTAGCCAAGATGTTAAAAGTGTGCAGGCAGGGGCTTTACTTTGTGGACAAGTCTGCTTGCAAAAAATGTCAGGCAATTGTCAGAATGCTCTGTGTGTGGTGGGGGGAGGAATGAAGTCAGTGATGGACTGGCACTCTTTTATTCACTTCCCCTACTTCCCCTGGTATGGGAAGCAATGGAGAGGAAGTAGTGGTTGAGGGGCAGTGATGACTGAAAGGGCTCACCCTTTACCACTCATGGCCTGGAGCTGGGTGCAGGCATGACACATGCTGAAATCTTTGTGGGGTAATGTGAATGGCACTTGGTGGGAAGGTCCTCCTGTGACCCTCTAAATATTTCAATACTCAATTTAATTAAAGCTGCCTCTGAATTTGACACTATATTTCTGGTCTCTGGGTTTTTATTTCAGGCTGCAAATTCTTTAGATTTATGAATTGAAGATATGTGGCATAGGTAAGGGAGACAATGGGAAATGGTAAAATTTGGACCTCAGTAGCTTGTCTCAGAATGAATGAGTCTGAATGTGAGTGTGTGTGTGTGTGTGTGTGTGTGTGAGTGATGTGTCAAGGGAAGGGTTGCCAATTGTCAGTAAATTTACTGACAGTTAAATTATGAGATGTCAGTATAATCTGGATGAAACACAGAGCAAAGACATGAATGTATTTTGCATTATTTATAATTTTATTGTGCTATCTATAATTAATGAGTGAAACAATGGAATTCACTTTGGGATTAGTTGTATCTTATCAGGGAACCCGCAGGGGGAGAAATAAATAGGTTCACATAAGAGTGACAGTACAGAAAGGAGAAGCCTCCGAGGGCCACCTGTTATCCACTACTGCAGCAATGTAGTCCTGTGCATAGGAATGCTGTACCATTTTTATTTTTGTCTAAATCAATGTTTCTCAATATTAGTCCTAGGGGCACACCAACAGGTCACTTTTGAAGACATTTAGGGCCGGATTTCCCAGTAGGCAGAGCAGGCAACTGCCGCAGCCTAGAGCTCCAAATTTTGAGGGGGCCTCAGCTGTGCTGGCCACACCCAAATTCTGAATTATAGATATGACCAGAGCACTCTCAAAGTCCCTTAACCACATTTATACTCCTTTACAGGGGGAGCTAAGGGCACCTAATGTGCCTTACTTAGGGGAGCATAGGGGTAAATCCTGAAGCTCCCTCTGTTTAATCTCAGGCCCTGTGGCTGAGTTACCTGTGCTTAATTAGGAATATCCTGATAACCTGAAATGCTGGACTGCCCTGAGAACTGGAGCTGAGAATCACTGGTCTAGATAATGCTGAATAATTTGCAGGGTTTGTCACTGCTGAGGGATTTGTGTCTGGGTGGAGATCCCAGAGCACATAATCACGTCTCTACAACCAGATTTTCTGCTTTTTATTTTCTCAGGTTCCTCCGCCTCCGGTTTTTATCTCTGTCCATAAAGCTTCTAAAGAAAGTTGCTAAAACCTGGACTTTGTTGTAGTAAATGAGTTGTACTGTATATTAGTCATCCTATGTCTACCAGTAATGACTAGTCAAGCAAATGGGATAAAAAAAACAAAATAGTAAGTATCCTTCTATTTACATATAAACCGTTCCAGTGACCTTGAAGAAAGTAACATTTACAGACAATTGCCTGAACATAACAATAATATTACAGTGACGTAACAAGCAAAATATTACAGGCTTAGTGTATATCTGAAAGAAGCTAAAGTATGTACAGTACAGGTTTGACTGGAAAACAGGATAAGACAATGATTAGGTGCAGGTTAGGGAACTTACAGATGGACGATGGCAAGTGAGAGGATGTGCACTAGACACTGCAGAGCATGTGCTATGTTGTAATCATTATATATATATATATATATATATATATATATATATATAAAATACAAAGAGGAAAAGGCACAGTGAAGGCTTCAAATATGCTTGGGGATAGTATATGGGTGGGGAGTCCGCATCAACCCCTTGCCATCTTCACCCACGGCTCCTTCACTGCAGCCGTGTTTGGGAGCAACAGTGCATTAGTGAAAGAGATGTATTTGGCTCACAAACCGCATGTTTGACATGCCTGCTCCGTCTAACGTCTCCACTTGAAAAGAAGAAGATGCATGGAGTAATATAGGGAAGGGAATAGAGAGTTTCTCTCACTGGAACATTTCTTGCCTCTGTCTCACCTTAATGATTCACCCGCAAGAGGTTGTTGTCTTAACAAAAGAGACCCTGGTAGCTACAGCTTTTTTTCAACAGAGAGCTGAAATATGTATCATAGGGTTGATCCTGGTGAGTAAAACAAGGGTGCTCTCACTGCTATGAGATGTTTTATCCAAAAGTTATTGCAGCTTTTTTTTGAGTTTAGTACTTCTATAGCATGAAATGTTATGGTGGCGCTGTTGCTACCTGAGTTTATACACAGCTGTAGTCAGTTGACCATAAACCTCCAAAAGATGCTGTAACAACAGCGCCACTGTACAATTTCTGTCTATGGAAGTTCTGAACCCAAAACATGCAAGTATAAGCTGCAATAACTTTTGAATAAAACATCTCTTAGCAGTGAGAATAACCTTGTTTTATTCAGAAGGATAAACCCTGCAATATGTATTGTTTCAATACTAAGCATTACTATCCCATTAATCTTAAGGGGATGCGCACAAAGGGGAGATTAAGGTGAGATAAATGTCCCAGTGAGAGAGACTCACCAATCCTTATGTTCTTAAATATAAGATCCCTACTCTGGAAAAGGAGACTCTATAGAATAACCTAGGGATTGGAGAGCTTATCTCACCTTTATCACACCTTAGTGCATAATCCAACTGGAAATCCCATGAGCTTAAGCTGATAATGAATTATTAGTGCACTGTTATAATTGCTTGAAGGGAGGCCAGCACCATTATTTTCAGTAAACTGACAACAAGCCTGGTGCAATTAACATGTTTTACTGAGTCTAATTCATTGGAAGGCGGCTATGAAAAAAAACAGGGGAGCGGCTACCATAATCAGTCCAGACGAAGAGGGGGCTCTGAAAACTGCTCCCTGTTGTTGAAAGCAAACCAGAAGTCTCTGGCTCTCAGCATTCAGAGTCCCCATAGATCCACTGTGTCAGGCTTTCAAGCTTGATACAATGGGTTTATGGGGACCCTGCATCAATCAGGACATGGAAATGAACTAGGAGATTTCAGTCTCATAGTTCAGTCTCTTCCAGTGGGAGCAGGGGAGTTCACTTTTCAGATCTCAGTTAGCCTGGGAAGACTCACATGTAGCATCAGATTAATTAGCACATTTTCTATGGGCAAGTAGACTTCCCAGTGGGGCAATTATTGGATGGTACTTGCTCTTTAAGAATGAGACCAGGGGCTTTAGCAATCACACCTAGTACTTAGAAATATCTGTGGTTGGCACCTCTTATAACTTGTATGCTGAGCAGTGTACTTAGCTGCTGACCTGAGAGGAAGTGTCAAACAGACCCATGTAACCCTGCTCCTGCCAAGCTGCCTTTTAGCTATTGTCCAGTCTTGTGTTTGCACTTACATCCTATTCATCCATGCAGATAGACTACTGAGATATGTGATTTGATGGATAGTGTATGTATGCTCATTGGAGAACCCCCTGTAGCTACCATTATCTCATTCTTGTGACTCATAGTGCCCTTCTTGACCTCACAAATACCTTATAAGTACACTTGCAGACTTCTGGAGCACAATGTCTAAAATATGTACCCAGTTATCAATATTATTTACCTGGTTTTCCAGCTTTTATATCCTGTAACACACATAGTGCCTTTGCCTTGTGTTGTCCATGTCTGTGACTTTTTTCTCAATGTCTGTGATAAGCCAGCCATTTTCTTTTTTGGCTAGTCTGGCTGTGTATGGAGGGCCACAGTGATTTACCCCTTAATGCAGGGCTATCCAAGTTCAGACCTCAAGTTGCCTCCAACAGGCCAGGATGTAAGGGTTTCCCTGTGGTCAATATTAGTTTGCTCTGTGCCTTTGTACAGCACCTCTCAGTGTTGTATACAGGATCCTCCATATTTTTAGTTACTCCCATTACAATATATTCTTTCAAGGGGTCATCTCATTAATTCATTGAATAGCCTACAACCAATGAGAATACTTGAAAAATTATAGATAATCAGTGGGCTTAATCTCAGAGGCAGCTCCCTTAGAGGCCCCAGAAAACCAAGAATCCCCAGAGGAGATGAAGGTGCAGAAGGAAGGACCTGCACTTCCAGAGTGGATTTTTATGGCCAGCTGCATGTTGCATTTGGCCACGTGGCTCCACTCCATGGTGTAAAGGTGGACAGATACCATCCAAAACCCCTGTGGAATCCATGTTAGGAAGAAAGTTCCTCAGGTATCTTGGGTCCTGCATGTAAGGATGTTATTTGCACCCCTATATCCTAGTATAGTTAGACATAGTTCAGACTTGGAGAAAGGGAAATTTGAATATGCAGGTGTGGATGTATCTTGTCCAGTCAAATATAGTTTTTGATACCTTTTATTGGCTAACTAAGCAGATTTAAATGCAAGCTTTCAAGACCTTAGGTCTCTTCCTCAGGCATGTTACCTGAGGAAGAGGTACATGCCTGAGGAAGAGACCTAAGGTCTTGAAAGCTTGCATTTAAATCTGCTTAGTTAGCCAATAAAAGGTATCAAAAACTATATTTGCCTCCTGTATTTCTACGGCTAACACGGTACCAATTCTCATCTCTTGTCCAGTCAGCAGAGTCACTCTATAGGTTCTTGTCCTGGATACTCTGGATCAGACAGGAGGCAGGTACAAATGGCTGCCCCACACCAACAGACCAGCAGAGTTACTGAATTTAGCACACAGAGTGGGGTTCCTAGGAGCCACATTGCAGTAGACTGGCTATGCAACTGAGTTCTCTCTTGCAGCAAAATAGCCTTCAGAAATACATCAGAAACTTGTATAAAGCAGGGTAAAACTGAACTCACTTTATTGATAAAACACAATGGTTTTATACACTTCTAGATATTATTATCAAGATCATAATCCAAATTAGGGCATAGAACAGTGCTATCACAGTTGACCAATCAGAGGAAGCCCTGGGGAACCAATCAGGGATTGTTAGTTTGTATCCACGCATATTTCCTCTTTTCAAGCAATGCTAATGATCCTAGCTAGGCCAAAGTCTTTGAAAAGGAAGCACAGCAGAAGTCAATCAATATTTCAACCATTCCTTTGACGTCAATGTGGAGGATGTTATGTATGCATACAACGTATAAAGAGAAACACAGAAAAATACACCAAATTGTAACACAGGGGGCATAGGAAGAGGGACATGGCAGCAGGGAACAGAGTGCTGGGCTTAACTTTTATTTACTGGGTACTATGTTTGCCATTACCTTGTCAACTGACTCATCCAAAATTTTCATCATGCAGAAACACATCTTCGACCAGACCTCCTGCCATCAGTATGTATCTGGATATCGGGTGCATAGACAAGAATCTGGATTTTCGCAACAAAGCACAAAAGCCTTCTTTTAGTACTGATTCAGCATGAGCTAGATACTTCAGCTGGTAGCGCCACTGCTCGGAAGGATCCAAACCCCTCGGCTCTGGCACAAGGTGACTTGATGGTCTTGAAGAACCACCAGATAAAGAGGTCTACCTCATATCCAAAGGTGACCGTTTACTGATATACTCGTTGAAATTGACTTTTAAAAGGTTGTGAATCTCCTGAACATGGTCATCCACAATTTTGTTGCCTGTAGACATCTTGAATATAGTCGTGTTGCATCCTCTGGTACTGCCTGATCCCACCACTTTCACCAGTTGTGGAGGTAGCTTGCCAGGTCATAGCAAGCACTCCGTAGGTTCTCGTCTTGGATAAACTGGATGAGGCAGAATCCAGGAACAAATGGCTGCCATTTTCCATGTGAGCCATTTCAATGTGAGCCATTGAATTTAGCTCCAAAACCCATGGTGAGGTTCCCAACAGCCATATGTAAGGCAAGGAAATTCACTCTTACAGTGGCTGGGGTTGGCGTGCCCAGCATAATCCTTTCCAGAAATACACCCAAAACTTGTATGAAGGAGGGTAGAACTGACCTCACTTTATTGATGAAACATAACGCTTTTATACACTTCCAGACACTCCTAAGATCAAAATCTAAATTTTGATCAGCGTTCATCTTTTCAAGCCATGCTGATGAAACTAGCTAGGCCATAGTCTTTGATTGGGAAGCAGAGGAGAAGTCAATTAACATTCCAAACATTTATTTGTTGTCTTAGCTCATGGTGGAGGCTGTTATCTGAGCATACCACTTACACAGGAAAACACAGAAAAATACATCAAATTATAACACAGGTGACATTTATAGGACATTCTAGTTCCCTGCTTCCAATACAGTGCAATACCACACACACTACTAGATTACTCTATTAATATATATTAATATATACCTGTGGATTACAAACAATGAGTCTGCCAGGGTGTAGGCAAAATGCAGTCTTTTGCTGGAATAGTCCATGGCAAATGTCCTGCTTGTAATGTCCATGTAATTCCACAGTGCTCACATATCACAGGGACAATAGGGGTTAACCTCCTATTTCTCCGCAGCAGGTTTTTTTCTTCTGAGGATTCTGAGGAGTGCAGGAGGTATCCTGAGCTCCATCACAGTAGGTTAGCTTAGGTTCCTGACCCCTAATAAAACATTTAGGCTTCTCTTAGCCAGTCATTTAGTCCTGGACCACTCTAGATCCAGGTGCATAAGACAGCTATTCGTGTTCTGGTATTGTGCAATCTCCAATCAGAGACAACCACCATCATCTCATCATCACTGGTGTGTCACCTTTGACATTGTGCACCCGCTCCATAAGTGGACAGATTGGTATCCTGCAGCACAGCATGTTGACATACTGTATGCATACACTTATTTTGGGAAGGGATATATATAGGGATACTGGCATTATTAAAGGGATAGTGTTGCTTAAATGTAACTAATTTTAATAGTGTAGAGATTAAAAATATGAATACAATGAGGTATGTCCCATCTCTCAAACTTGTATAGTTTGAGAGATCAAAGCATCTAAAGTCCTCGTTTCACAAGAAGTCTGCCAAGTAGCTGAGAGAAGCAGATTCTGGTACTGGGACCGTCTTGCGGCTCTTCAGAGCTGAAATAGTGAGATATAGAAATAAATACTTAATTGGAACAGTCTACAAAGTGTGCTTGGTGCACGACGGTCCCGGGACCAGTATCTGCTTCTCTCAGATAGATGGCAGACTTCTTGTGAAACGGGAACTTTAGATGCTTCGATCTCTCAAACTATACAGATTTGAGAGATGGGACATACCTCATTGTATTCATAGTTTTAATCTCTACAATATTAAAATTAATTAAATGTAAGCAATACTATACATTTATGATCAAAAAGATGTGGTTCTTAACCTTCTGAGTGCCGGAATGGTACACAACCATTGCAGAGCACTGAAGGAGCTAAAGAGATCCAAAAAAGTGTCTGATAATATTGTTAAACCCTATGAATGCCAGACTGATATGCATTGCACTAGCACTCAAAGGGTTAAATGTTACTATGTTGTCATAATGCACAGTATACTGATATTGCACAGTACACCACATGGTATCATATGCTTTTAATGTTTCTCTTCCTCTAGCCCTTTCCTGAAATATACAGAGACAACATTATTTAATTAAAGTGGGCCACATGTATAAGTACAAAGTGGAGCAATTCTGGGGCAAACCAAGTGTGCCATAGGGAAGAGTTAAATATTACGATTGATTTAAAGGGACTTTAAACCGTGAATACTTGTGAAGTCTCCATGGTATTGAGGAGCAATGAATCATCTCCAACATTCAAAGGTTTAAACGTATTTTTTTAAATCAATGGACATTTTGAGAATTTGTATTTGTTCCCTATCTTTCAGTTGGTTTCTACAATTGTGCTGTTGTATTGGTGAGATAACACAGTTGGTTAATGCATCAGCTGTACAATCTGTTTTAGTCACCGGTTCTAGCCCTGGAAGGGTCAGTTCAGTCTTTCATCCTTCTAAGCTAGAAGGAGTATTATTACACTGGGTAATGATAACATCTATACCCCAGGACATGCTCAGTGTAACCTTCCTGGTAAAGCGGTGGTACCATGTTATTCAGTAGAGTAGATGGGATTTAATGTCCTTTTGTAACAAAGAACTCACAAGAATGATATAAAGGTGATACATTTTAATGTGTGAGCTTTCGGGACACTCTAACCCACTTCTGAAGAAAGGACCTTAATGTCCTGAAAGCTTGCACTTTCTATTTCCTCAATTAGCCATTAAAATGTATTACATTTATATCACTCTTGTGAGTCCTTTGTTACAAAAGTACATTGAATCCCATCTATCCTTCCTGGTAAAATACTTTGGTATTATTACTACATATATGGAGCCGTATAATCTAGAATTTTTGTTAGGGGAAACCACTAGAGATGGTAAGAATATAATACCCTTTGTGATTGTGGTTACTTGTAAATCTCCTGTAACCCACACTGACATGTATATAAAGTAACTGCACTGTCCCTCAACAAATCCACCTGCTAGATATTGGAGCAGCAGAGACTGTCTGATTAATATACTCTGAGCACAGACACACACACACATATATATATATTATATATTCCTATATAGAATACAAGTTCCCATCGATTGTAACAACTGTGAGCAGGCCTCACTTATTCTTCTGCCTCTGTCTTTTAACTTTTTAAAGATTAACCCTTTAGGGAAAACATGGGTGTACAATGCTTTGTATTATACACCCCTCTGGTCCTTAAAGAGTTAAAAGACAGAGGCAGAAGGATAAGTGAGGTCTGCTCGCAACTGTTACAATCTATGGGAACGTGTATTCTATATAGTAATATATATATATAAATGGAACTCAGTAAGTGGCTCACTGGGTTGAAACACTGTCACTTTAAATACAGATTTTTTTTATAAGTCTTGCGAGCGCCTGCTCTTATTTGTGTTATTAATATTATTTATTCTTGAAGTCCCAAAACATTCACTGTTCAAATGGGGCACAAAAGGGTATTTACATTAGACATTAACCCTTTAGAGAAAACATGGGTGTACAGTGTATTGTATTATATACCCTCTGATCTTTAATGTAAATACCCTTGTCTCTTTTGTGCCCCACTTTAACAGTGAATTCTTTGAGACTTCAAGAATAAATAATATTAATACTACAAATACGAACAGGCACTAACAGGACATAAAAAAATCTGTTTTTAAAGTGACAGTGTTTAAACCCAGTGAGAACCTTATTGAGTTTTAACTGAATTGAGACATTGTGTGCGTGCATGTGTATATGTATATATATATATATATATAAAATGTACCTTTTTACATGTACCCTTTATTATTTTTTTTGTTTAAATGATTAATGGAGGGGATTGTTACTACTAGTTGCTTAAATCTGAAGTGAACAATGTTTTAAGGCCAATATGATTGTGGGCTGGATTTGACTGAAAAAAAAAAAATAATATTATAATTAAAACTATTGAATTCTCAGGCATTGTTGGAAATTTTAAAAGCCAATTTAAGAGCCACAATTGACCCAAGGCTGCCAGATGCACAGCCCTCTTTCACAGTTTCTACTGGGAAAAGGCAAATGGGATTAGTGTGTTTTATGTGTGAGGAATCTGAGCGATCACCCAGAAGTTTCCTGCACAACAATGTGGTATCTATAGTACTCTTCTAAATCAGCACAAGCTCCTGAGATGTTCAGGGGATTAGAGCCAGGAGCTCTGATCCACGGATATAGGAGATGGGGAGATGAGGAGGGGCTTTTAGTATCACTGATCTTTTCACTTCATCCATATAGAGGCATCACTAATCTGTCACAAGACCAGTCTAACATTGCTTTGTTGGGTGCGAGTTATTTAAAATTTTACAGACATGTTTCCCTAATAACCATGTCATCAAACATCAAACACCTCTAGGGTGAAGTATCTCTCATCCATCCCAAGGTCACCAGTAACATAAAATCTCCACCCAGTAGTGTCAGTTTTGGAGTCTGACAAATCACTGCTGTCACTAGTCAGGGGCTGCAGGGAGGAGAGAACCAGGAAAGAGATCATATTCACTTCTGAGCAAGCTGACACTTTACACGTAAAGAGTACAGATCCCAGTGGAGTACATGGTCATCTCACGTGGCCTCCATTTACACATCATCCTTTAGTCTGTAAAGCACTTAACTGTGATGTGTGGCTGCCCCCGGTGGCCTACTGTGACTGTCATTTAAGTGTCTGAGAGGCGACTGGCAAAGTGCTGCGCTTTGTGTCACATTGATGGATTTATCACTTACAGAAATAGCAGGAATCTTCTCTCATCCATCTCTATTTTTCCCACACGGAGGCTGATGTTCTAAGATGAACTGGAGCAAAACAATGCAACTCTAGGGCACAAAAATTCCCCAAATTCTCTTTTTACATATATAAAGCTTTTAACCCTTTGAATGTTAGAGGTCTTCAGTGCATTGTTTGCAATGAGCTGGGAGCCTGTCTACCATTCAAATGGTTGAAATTCCCATTTAAATACATTGAAAAGTGATTGTCCCTTATGGTTCAGATGACTTGCTATAGAATTACAACAATTCTTAGTACATCAGCTTCAGTGTTTTTATCCTCCTGCAAGGTTTCCCACTCTCCACCCCACACTAAGCTATCAATATATAGCCTCTATCATAAGTATGACTTGCCTGCCAATGTATTGCTTCACAATGTGTTGTTCACCTCTTTAGTATTCAAAGGGTTAAAATGCAGAAGTTCAAGATACCAAGTTTTTTTTTTTTATCAGTGTCAACATACCTGAGTACTCTCATGATTTTACCCAAATTTCAGGCTCTCGGGCTAAAAGGCCACATTCTCAGGTGAGAGAGTCCAGTACTGCCTACATCATGATTTGCACTAACTGTCTGTTTATTGACTACATTGATGCAATGTCCATCAGAAAGGCAGAGGGAGAAGTCCTGCTTGTGTGTTGGTTTAAGCAGTGTGATCTCCAGGTTATATCATGTTTAAATGGATAGTAATACTTAAAATAAATAAATAAAAAATAAATAAATTATATATATATATATATATATATATATATATATATATATATATATATGTATAATATAAATTGCTAGGCTGTGAAGCTCCTTGTGTACATAACAGCACATGCACAGTAGAGACTGCCAGAACGTGCTGTTCCGTCGCGGGGCTTTTCGAACTGCTCACAGCCTGTCTCTGCTCCCAGCTCCGGGGCAGCAGCCATAGCCGCTGGGTGACACTTTAGCCCGTGTACACAGGCTTTCATACTAGTATATATCTTTGTAGTATTTATCCCTAATAGTGTTATTACAGGTCAAACTTGAATTTGTTAGGTGTAGTATCTCATTGCCCTGAAATTTTACAGTGGCGCTATTGCTACACCATCCTATGGACACCTCTGGTCAGTTGACTGTAAACCTCCATATGATGGTGTAGCAACAGCGACACTATACAATTTCAGGGCACTGAGATACTGCACCTAACAAATTCAATTTTGAGCTGTAATAACTTCTGAATACAACATCTTTCAGCAGCAGAAGTACTCTTGTTTTACTAAGGGGGATAAACACTACAGTTTGTTTTTTTTTACATTTTAAGTATTGCTATCCATTTGAAGTTCCATGTGAATTGACTGGAGCACCTCTGGGTTAGAATAAGCACGGGCATATTACAAATAAACTACTGGTATGCAAAAGGGCGTGCTTAGGGTTTATATTGTAAAGATTTCAGAGTCAGCTCATTTTGACAATTTCCAGGTATGGGTGTCATGACCTCATGTAATGAATAATGCACTGAATCCATAATTATAGAATCTGGCTTACTATCAAATGCTTCGAACAGGTTTTGGGTTAATACCGAGTTCTTTATATTAAAAAAAAAAAGAGTAAAAATACTCAGTTTTGATGTTGCAAACTGTGGGGCAGCCTGGGTCTAGGTTATGGGCTGGTCGAATGGAAGGCAAACTTTGACTCTCTGGCTGTTGGGAACTACAAATTCCATCATTCCCACCCAACCAGGTATATAGGTAATATGTATATGCAAAATGAATAAGTATCTCATTATGTGAAAATACCTTTTTTTATTGGACTAACGTTCAATTTTCAGCATGAGCTTTTGAAAGTAACTACCTTCCTTTATCAAGTCAAAAGCAATACTTTCAAGGTTTTGAATTGAGGGAGGCTGTTAGTCTCAAAAGCTTGTCTTGAAAATTGAATGTCTGTCCAATAAAAAAAAAGGTGCGATATGCATTCATTTTGCATTTAGAACGCTGGACTAACACGGCTATCCTAAATTAAATATGTGTATAAACCTCATCCCTCCAATCAAACTGTTATTCTTATACATCACAATTTGGAGCTGCTGTATCTCACTCTCCACTGTGATCTGGGACAAACAATGTAGCCTGCTCAGTCTATGAATTGTAGTGTAAAATCTCATCATTATATGCTGAAAGGTATGAAAATTCTATATTTGCAGCTATGGTAGGTGTAAACACATTGCAGTGTGTTAATCTAGGTTGGATTTCAACATTGTGTGAAAGTGATTTGATATTAAGTTCAAAACCGTGTTATAAATGATAACTCCCTTTTAGCAGAATGCTAGCGATGTCTCCAAACTATTACAAAGGGGTTAAGGCTCCCATTTACTTTATACCTTGCCCAGGACCCACCAGTGGTGTAAATCAACCCTGGGGACCGAACTGCCTTCTGTTTTTGTCTGTCACGACAATCACTTACTAGTATTACTGTCTTTATTGTTGGTAATGTGGAATATGCTGACTTCACGAAATAAACAATAATAAGTTCATATTATTTTAGAGCACTTGTAATAAAGGAGGGTGGAGGGCAGAATTTGATACATTAAAATGTTTGAACACCCCTGGAGAATGTGATTGGGTCTGTGCCTTTAAAAGGGGGCATTTAGGAGGTTTGTCTGGAGTTTGATCCATAATTTAGCATGGCTGGGGCCCAGTTAACCCTTCCTATGGAAATTAGGCAGGACTGTATCACATCAGAATTCAGCTCAGACTGAATCCTGCAAAAACCACCAGAATCCAGTCTAAATACCAAACTGAATCCTAAACAGAACTGACTTTTCCCCTGGGATGAGGAGTTCTAGCTTGTCTGTTTTCTTGCTCTCTCCCTGTCTGCCTGTCTCTCTCCTAGTTATGCTATCCCGCTCCCACTTCCTATGTGTCTCTCTATGCCTTTCTTCCTGTGTGTCTCTGGCTCCCCGCTCCCCCTCCTCTTGCCCAGTCACTCACAGTTCAGCCCTGAGGCTGAGATATGATGGAAAGCAGAAGTGACTCCTTGGATTCGCTAACAAGTAAATGGGGCAGAGAACATGAGAACCCAGCACTAGACGATCTGCTGCTGCTGCTAATGTCAGGTCTACATGTCCTTGTGCCTGCAAGTGGACACTTTGATACAGTGTGAGAGGATCAATTTGGAGAAAGGGGGAGAGACGTGGGAAGTGGAGAGAGGGCTGCAGTAGAGGGGTGAGACAGGGCAGATGTAATGAAATAAATTATGGTGACGGGGGAGGAGCCAGTTAAGTAAGGGGGAACAAGAGGAGGCATAGGCTAAAGTACAGAGGGACTAGAAGAGGAGAGTAAATTTTAAAGTGACAGTAACACCTAAACATGTTCTTGAGTTATAGAGATATATACATTTTATGTTAGCCACTGTAAAGAAAAAAAAAAAAAAAAAAACTATTTTTGAAATCTACCATCTAGTATTACATATGCTCTGTGGACACTCATTCTTGCTGTTTCCTGGGCTTCCACTACCATATCTTCCTTGATATAAGGGATAGTGTTTTATGATCTGTAAATGGGCTGATATAATGTAATCAGCTTTTCTGAACAGGAGCGCAATGGGCGTTAACCTGCAAAAAAATTAACAGTTTAGCTCTGCAGGAACACAAGGAACCAAACTGTGTCCATATAAGATAGCATACTACACATGCATTAAAATTGAAAGTTTAGGTTGTAGTCATTTAACATTAAATAGCTACATTTTACAAATGCTAAGGGAAAGTACAAGATATTTAAAATTAGAATTATGATCATTTTTAGGTGTTGGTGTTAGCGTTCCCTCACGTTAAGTTTTGTATACACTTTAAGGGTAAAAACACTCAGTGCAAGAGGAGAGACTGTAGGAATATACGACGGTAGGAGGAAGAAGGCACTTTACGGGAGATATAAAGGGTGACATCGGAATGCTGTCCGCATCAAAAGGATGACATTATGATGTCACCTGCTTAAAGGTCGCCAAATAGAGGGCAACATTTCAATAGGATACAGCACGACAGTAGGAGGCACACAAGAAACAGTAACAACAATGTGTGGATTGTCAATAGTCCAGCAACTTGTAAAGACACATCTGCCTCCTCCCTTTCTCAGCTGGTGATATGGTAGATGTAGGTGGGGTAAATGGAGGTTTAGTGAGTGTGAGTAAAGGAGGGTTAAGAACTGGAAGGAGGTTAGCACTGCTATGTAGAGGAAAAGAAAATACAAAAAACATGCCTTAACATCAAGAGGAAAGTGGTCGTAGAGGGGCACCAACTGGGGTTTCTCTCTGGAGCTTCTATTTGATGTTAATGCACCTTATGCAGATTTTCTTTCCTCTGCATGGCAGTGCTCAGATCGCCTACATTGCAACCCTTAAGCGGGCCATCAGAATGTCGCCTTTTTGATGCGGGTGACATTCTGATGTCGACCTTTTGATGGTAGCCAAATAGAGGGTGACATTTCAAAAGTAAAGCATAACTAAAACGATGTGCATGCATTGCGAAGCACCCTCTTATCCTTAAATCAGAACTTTCATATTATTACTTCACAGCCCCAATCGCTGTATAACCTCCCAATATGCATAAAAACCACTCTGCATATATTCTTATATTTACCCCTCATTTAAAATCCACCAGTCTTGTTGCCCATTAGCAAGAGGGAGAGCTTGATTGACAGCGCTCTCCATCCAAACAAATAGCATTCTTCAATGATAAACCTGCATTGCGTGGGTAGGACATGTGCATATGAATGGAGCACACTACAGAGTTAGGGACGTGGCAGTGGTTGTGGGTGTGCTCTGGCCAGCAAGGAGACAGGCTGGAGAGCCGTGCGGTACACAGTGTACCACAGTAAGCATCGGAACTACATCACCAGGTAATACTTTTACATTAAATAACTCTCTAAATATGGCAACTTTGTAAAGATAAATATAACAATTAAAAATAGTTGCCTAAGAGCCATCAGATTAAATGTATTTTTATTGGGGTAAAAGTTCCACTTTAAAGGGTTAAACAGGAGGGAGAGAGGAAAGCACAAGCGATGTGAGTTTGAAGGTGGAAAGGGGAGAAAAAAAGACTCAAAAATGCTGTATAAAAGTGAATCAATGTTCGGGCAAGCTAACTGCACCATAGGAAACAAATAATCATTCCTAAAATTCCCACTGACTTTAGGAGAAATTTGCAGAGAAAAAACATAAACAAAGAAAACCAATGTTGGCTTTGACAAAACAATGATACATCGTGTGTACAAAAGGAGCAATGATTGTTTCCAGGCACCAATGACACCATCAGATTTCCACTGTATATGAAAATGATCATATAAACCAACTTTAACCCTATGAATGCCAGAGATGTATCCAATGAAATGTGTTGGATACATATCTGGCATTCAAGGGGTTAACAGCATTCAGAGCATTTTTTTACATCCTCCCAAGTAAGAACAAAAGGTAAAATTGTGTCTTCTGCACCCAACTGATACATTGCGTGCCAGTGTTTTACAAACAAACATGACCCCTTGGAGTCTGACAGATGGTGTCAAGTAGAGTTTGAGATTAACCCCTGGTATATTAGTGAGTTCTTCCTTTGGATACTAGGGACCATATTCAGGAAGCCAAAGAGAAGCATTTCTGGAGCAAGTCAACTGCACCATAAGGGACAAATGAAAAATCTCGACAATTTAAATGGGGCTTTTCACTGTGCAATGAGTTGGAGACCTCTCTAGCATACCTGGGAATTTGCTTATTTTGAGCCCGCAGAGAGGGCCCCAGTAATGCTGATCAGAGGATGTCAATGATGCGATTCACGTGATAAAGGAGGTGGCTTGAGTGGGTGGAGCTTAATCATATTTCAGACATAAATTGGGCGGGAAGTGGACAGAACAGGGTACAAAGGAGGAGAAACTCACCATCGCTGGAGAATCAGTCTCCAGGGCAGATCCAGAGAGTTCCCAGTTATGCATAAAGAGATTAAAAGCCCTTTTTAAATCAGTGAGAATTGTTTTGACTTTTTGAGTCTCTCCTGTGGAGAAAATTTGCCACAGAATTGCACCTCTGGCTTCCAGAATACCACCTTGGAGGTCTCCAATGCATGGTTATCATACCTGGGAACTCTCAGGATCTGTCCCTGAGACTCCAGTTTTCACTGTAAATTGCCAGATCTCCAGGGATAGATGATACTTTGCCAGATGGGGAGTTCCTTGGTAGTCCTATAGTTTCTACTATAGATGGTGATTTGTGGGAAGTCCAAGTCTACATTGCATGAGCTGCATAGATGAAACTGAAAACCATCTAACAAGGATGGATTGTATGTGGTATATTGGTATACAATACAAATGACTTTTCCCCTTTTTTATCTTTTTAAATTTCCACCCTTTTCTCCTTGTTATTATTTCCTTTTTTATAGGTTCATTTGTATATATATTTAAATATGTTTCTTAGGAATAGGTTCTTGAATATTAATATCATACTTATTAAGAGGCGCACCTTTGGAGGAACGGCATTACTGATGTTACTCCGTATGGGTTTACTTTTGGGGACACTTGCCCTTCTATTTACGTGCGTTAAAGCCGGACTGCTGGGTTGGCTGTCTGGCGATAGTGTGGGTATCTAGTTGTCCTAACTAGTATTCACATTCTGTTTTTTTCCTTGGTAGTCCTGTCTCTCCCTGTCTCAATCTACCAACTCCCTGGCCTGCTGCACCCACTCCATAACCATTTTTAGGTCAAACTTCTCTTTCCCTCATTTATAATCTTGCCCTCCTAGTTAAGCCCCACCTACATTGTGATGCAAATTGTGTCACTTGGATACTCCCACCCTAGCCCTTTTTAGTATTCCAAGGACTGGAGTGGACAAGTTTCCTAGGTATGATTGTTTTTCATAGAGTTGTAGAGAGCTTTAGCATCCAAAAGGTTAAGTAGGATCTTACTGATACAGACAGAAGTATAATAAGACATAGGGGAATGTATGAATCCTTCAACAAAGTTTATTTTTAATATGCTTGCACTGCTTGATCGCTTTAGTGCATACTGGTGCATACACTCCATCCAGAATACCCTCCCTACCACATGTAGACGGGGTGGAGGAATTTATTTATTTTTAAAGTGTTTTACAGGAAGAATACATTGATATTTCTCTCTTTTTCATGTGTCCTAAAGAGCATCGTATTTAATAATTTACTAAGGATGTTTGTCAGAAGCTGTCATGTGCAGTAGAGACAGCTGCGTGCGCTGCAGTCATGCACAGTAGATACTGCCCGTGCCGCACCTTCCTGGGACCATGGTGCGCAGAGAGGACTATGGTTTGAATTTGGAGCTCCCCACTCCGTATCAGCCGTGGCATGACTGCAAAGCTGCCACTGACAAAACAGGATCCGGCCAATAGCCAAGGTTGCTGGGTGGCACTGTGGCCCGTGTACACGGGCTTTTCAACTAGTTTATAATACAAAGTTATAGACACATACACAAACCGGGCATTTTAATTTAATCATGTGGTCAGGGATGGGGGGAGGTTGTTCTGGGTGCACAACGCATACACGTGGCAGCTTTTCCCATCAATAGGAATGGAAGAAAAGACAGGTTATAGCTAAATGTAACTCTTTGCATGCTATATGAGTACGCAAGGCATTGTAAAGCAATACGCTTTACAGAGGTAAGTAAAAAGTGGTACCATGTTACCCGTAGGAAAAGCACTATTACTGTATTGGTCTCCAACAAAATGTAAGGGATCCTTAACCCCTTAAGGAGCTTTTTTTTTTTTTTTTTTTAGGGATTTGAATTCTGGGATGGTGGAGCAGCACGCAGTCATTTCATGACATGCTGGGACCAGCGTGACGGTCCTGGCACATCAAGGGTTTAATATTAACCTATATTTCAGGGCCTCCATTTACAACTCTGATGTGGTGCTCAGGGGCCCATAATTAGTAACAAGAAAATAAAAGTTACATATTATAACTTATATAGAGTTTTAATGGGATTTTCAAATTTGACATCTTTTTCCACTGAGCCTTGTTAGTAGTATATAGCAAGCAAAAATATGCAGAAGGAATAAAAACACTTCCCCAGAGCCCATTCCATGGTACAATCATCACAGGTTTCAGAGTATATAATTTACAGAGCACATAACCTATGGGCCAGATGAGGCCTGTCGGACCCTTGGGTGTGGCCCACCTGAAACTGCTTTACCTAATTAGCTCGCACCCATGAACTAGTACACCAGCAAGGCCTAACCACCTGCTTGATGCTATCTTCATCTGACACTACTAGAGTTCAAGAATAATTCAGTCTGTTAACCCCTTGAGGAACTGAGAGAATTTTTTAAACTGTGAACAGGAAATAATCTAGTATTGTTATCTATAAAAGTAGTAATCCATTTCTCACACACATATGGATTTCTGATTAACCCTTTGAGTGCCATAGGGGTATGTAATGCATTGCAAAGCAATGCGTTGCGTACCCCTCTGGCACTCAAAGGGTTAAGTGGCCTATCTCTGAAAAAACCTGGACACCCCTGGCTTAGTCTATAAAAGTTAGACATGTGCAGCACGTACTCAAACAAATGGTTCTTGCAACTATTTTAGCATGGAATCAAATGAATACATAAAGATTTAGTAAATGTGAAACACACCATTCTACCATATCTATCAGGACAATTCTTATTGCTTGTTTTTCTTTGATACATAGGAAGGCTGTAGTTCAACTGCTGCAATTCTTGGTAAACTACACCACACCATTGATTTAAATGTGTCTTTTAACCCTGTGAATGCATTAGAGCCATCGCTAGCATTTATTGGGTTAAAAAGTTAAATTTAAAGCAATGATAATTTGAGCTATTTTTTAATTTCCCCTTATCATGCCGTTGGCTTGCTCCAGATTAGCTCAGTTTTGCTTCTCTACATATGGGTTTTTGTCTTGATACATAAGCACCAACTGTAACTCAGACAAAGGAGACTCAGAGTTCCTGAGGCTACAGCTTAACCTGAGGGAGACACAGTGAGGTGGAAAAGCAATGTTCTTGGGTGATACAAATTAAATCCTTCCATATACCGATTATAGGATTAATGAGAATACAATGTCAAATGACTACAAAGGTAGGGAGAGTTTGGGAGTCATTATTACAAGAGACCTACCAGTGAGCGTGCACTGTAGAGAAGCAGCAGGGAGGGCCGGCAGATACTGGGCTGTGTAGGGTGTGTGAGGACTTTATCTAACACCAGATTGTATGTTTCCTAATACCTGCCAACAAGCCTGGATTTCAAAGGGACAGTCCCCTAGATTTGGCTCCCTGCCCTGGCATCCTGCTGTCCCAGAATGTGTAACCCAATACTAGGTGTGTTCAACCCCACTCCCTGAGGGCACCTAACAGGGCAAAATTTAAAGGGATAGTAAACACTTATTATGAAAAAATATATATGTATTGTAGGGGGTTTCCACCTGATTTACACAAGGGTATGCACCTCTGGGAGATGCTTTATTCAAAAACCATTAACATTCATCTGACAGTTGAAACCATATTCACAAAGACAAAATTGGAGTCCTTCTTTGACAAACCATTGCACCATAGGGAACCACTAAACATGCCTTTAGTACTGCATTCAATCAATTAAAGGGAGCAATTCTTACACAAACCATATTCACCACAGGGTACAAATGAACATTTCCAATTACTCAAATGAGGCTTTTAACCCCTTGAATGTCAAGAGGTCTCCAATGCATTCACGACCACTCTGACATTCAAGCAGTTAAACCCCCTCCCCAATTTAAATTGTTGACAATTTGGGGATTTCTTTATTTGTCCCCTTTGATGCAGCTGGTTTACTTTTTGATGCAGCTGGTTTACTCCAGAATGACACCTCTTCAGTTTATTCTGTGTGGTGCTTGCTATGCCATGCATTGTAAAGCAATTAAAGGGATAGTATTGTGACATTTTTATAAAAACAGAATCTTGAAGCTATTACATGTCCATTTACCATATCCCCTTTGTGTAGTTGGTTTGCTCCACATTTGTCTTTAGATATGTGGCTGTTTGATATTCCACAAAGTCATTGCATTTTATGTGGAACTGTTGCTATTTCAGTCTATAGAGAGATGTGAGTCAAGGACCAGAGCTCCCCATAGACTGCAAAAGCAACAGCTCCCCCTATAAAATAAAATCACACTGTGAGGAAATCAACGGCTCTATTATTTGTGCTGAAACTGGACTGGTGTAGAGTAGTACTGAGGCAGCTGTACTGAGTAAAAGTGGCACAATTCTGAACACAACAACCACACCAAATAAGAATTACCAATGGGATTTTTAACCCAATAAATGCTAGGGAGGCCTCTAATACTTTGTGAAGTAATATGTTTGAGACCTCCTTAGCATTCAAGGCTAAAAGTCTCATTTGACCCTTTAAATGCCAGAGGGGTGTCCAATGCATTGTGTTGCAATGCATTGGCATGCATCTGGCACTCAAAGGGTTAAATGAATGGGATGTTTATATTGCTCTACAGAGGAACCATGTGAGTAGCTCGTGTTGTGCCTTCTATCATGAGAGAAGAGGGTCAGATTGTATTATAGACCCGCAATTGCAGATACAACGTATTTATGGATGATTTCGCCCAATGTTTAGTGGCACTGTTACTTTATGATAAGTATTACTTTTGTATTAAACTGCTTGATACATTACGTCCTGCTTGGTCTTTTCTTATCCATGTGCAATGCACAGGCCAGGGTGTAACTTACTTCTGTTGTTTGTCTGACAACAAGGAATATGTATTGTAATATGTTTGTCATCCTGGCTTTTTATATGTTGTTTCTTATATATCTTCTGGCTGGTATATCTGAATAAGCCTGATTACTAATGTAGCCCTTTGAGTGCCAGGGTTGGATACCTTCTGGGCACTCGGTGGGTTAAGGCATACTGGTAAGTGCCTCATTAGAGTTTATTCACTCTCTTAGCATTGTATGTTCAAAATAAAAATGTAGGATTTCTGGGGCAAACCATTTGCATTAAAAGGGGAGCCCGGAGAACTAAAAATTCCAAAAAAACTCCCATTGATTTAAATGGTGATATTAAACCTTTGAATGCGAGAGAGGTCTCCAACACAGTGTGAATCAATAAGAAGCAAAGACAGTATGCAACAAAAAACAAGGAAAAAGATTGGTGGAGGGAGAGATGGGGGTTAATAGACTGGGGGAGAGAGGGGGAAAGGCAGGGGAAAAGAAAAAATGGGGATGACATAGATAGAGACTGGCAATTACCAATGGAACAAGGCAATGGTGTCAGACAGTGTATGTGTGGGTCTGAGACTACCAGTAGGACAGTAGAGCCAGGCTGATGTGTGTGTGGGTCTGTGACTACCAGTGGGATAGTGGAATAAGGCTGGGATGTATGTGTGAGTAGTGACTACTAGTGTGGAGCAAGGCTGGGCTGTATGTGTGGGTAGTGACTACCAGTGTGGAGAAAGGCTGGGCTGTATGTGTGGGTAGTGACTACCAGTGTGGAGCAAGGCTGGGCTGTATGTGTTGGTAGTGACTACCATTGTGGAGCAAGGCTGGGCTGTATGTGTTGGTAGTGAATACCAGTAGGGCAAGGCTGGGCTGTATGTGTGGGTAGTGACTACCAGTGTGGAGCAAGGCTGGGCTGTATGTGTGGGTAGTGACTACCAGTGTGGAGCAAGGCTGGGCTGTATGTGTGGGTAGTGACTACCAGTGTGGAGCAAGGCTGGGCTGTATGTGTTGGTAGTGACTACCAGTAGGACAAGGCTGGGCTGTATGTGTGGGTAGTGACTACCAGTGTGGAGCAAGGCTGGGCTGTATGTGTGGGTAGTGACTACCAATAATTGAGAGGGAGATGTCAAATATTATAATTGTGTTTTCTTGTTTGTTTTTTGTATAACTGCCCTAATTGCTAGAGACTTTTCCCAATGCAGTGTATCGGAGTCCTCTCCAGCATCCATTTGCCAACTGCACAATGCAATAAGCCCATAAAGTCACCCTCAGTCTGCAGGGAGTCTACTCTCCCCACTTCTTTTGGATGCCAAACTGGACTTTGATTAATGACTTGCTGATGTAACAGGTTCCATCCCAAACTTCCTGAAGCTTCCTTCTGATTAGCACCCATCCACTAAACACAACAATTAGAGAGTCGTTCATCAAACCCAGATTAGAACTGGGATATAGAAGTGTCCCTCTGTGATTAGAATAGATACACTGATATAGATCTTCCCTCACATACTGACCTGTTGAGGTCATAATGGGCGACCAGGAGGCACATAAGAGGTCCACTTACCAGATGAGTGTATGCTATGTCTGGTATGTTATCAGGACTCACAATGGATCATGCCAAAGAACACACTACTGATACAGTATAAACACTAAATACTTATAGACAGAGGAAAGACCAGACTGCATAAATGATAGGAGGAAAATAAAGGATATAATTCTATTCAGTTATTTTAGATTTATATTTATTAAATGAGCAATGACAAGTTTTAACAAATGTATACACGTGTTGGAACATGTTATTACGGTTTCACCCAATGAAGACCAGAGGTGTACATAAAGCATTGCTTCTCAGAGCTTTGTACACTCATTTGGTCCTCAAGGAGTTAAGCAACCTCTTCTTAAAATTAGAAGGGTTAGCATCTGAAAAGAATGCATTCACACTGTATACATAGGGGGAGGGAAGGCAAGGATTTCATTCATTATGCTAAGCTCTTTATTAAAGGGGGATAGGAATAAAGTGGCTCATAAATATGTTTAACAGAAGCACTTATATAGGTATGAGTTCTTCACAGAGCAGTCAGGTATATCTAATATATTTTACATTGTGTCTGCTGATTTGCTGTGCACAATGTTAGGTCTCTTATTTAGTGTTTACCTCCATACAATAAACAATAGACTTTACCAGTCTGAATGAGATTAGACATAGCCATAGCTGGGAACTCTCCGGTTTTGCCCCGGAGACTCCGGATTTAACACTTTATTACCGGGTCTCCGGGGCACAGTCTAATTCGCCGGATGTGGGGAGTTTCCCTTGAAACTCTGCCCACTTGCGCTCCATCCCGCCCCGTTTCTCCCACTCCCCGCCCCATTCTCCTACTTCCCAAGGCTTTTCTGTCATTTTTTTTCTTTTTCTGTGGTTTTTTTCTTTTGTTCTTCAACCCCCCCTCCCGTCGCGATTAAGCCCCGCCCCTTTTTAATGACGCGAATCGCGTCATAGAGCTCACCCGGCGGCTACCCTCCGGGTTGCACCTTATGTAAAGTTCCCAGGTATGGACATAGCTAGAGAGCCCCACCCCTGATTCTAATGGGACAGGAAATGCTCTCAAGGTAGTAATATGTGTTTGTTTAGTTATAGACTACAGCAGAGTTCAAAAATACATAAAAACAGTAAACAGGTATAATTGTGTGCTGTATGAAAGACTAAATCCTAAGCAAGCCGCCCTAATAACTAAATTAAGAGATACGCGTTTCAAAGAAAAAGTTCCCTTTTAAAAACCTTTCTTAGTACTTTTTAAGGAATTGTTGTTAAGTCATTGCAACCGGTCATAATGTCAGGTCGGATTTATAAATGAGTAAGGGCATCATTATACATATGGTGTAAGTAAGTTGATGTTAACGCCTGGAATAGTTAAGAACAGACTACAGCTGTTAAAAATTATGTTGCTAAATTGTCACAGTTAGCAACATTTCTTTATAAATTTGCTGTGCTAGAATTTTCACCAGCTGTACCGTCACTTTTCCCAAAACACAACTAAGTGTCGTTAAGGCTTACAAAACTGGCGTAAGCTTCTTTATAAATGCTGACCTTCATTTTTATGCAATTCGTACTCCATATTTTATTTTTATAATGCCAAGATTATAAATCTCCCCCACGGTCACTAAAAAACAAAAGGATTCATGTCCACTTTGGTGTCATACTCCTATCCAGCATTTATAAAAACATATTTGTGTTGTTCAAAAGTTCTAAAACCTGTCATAAATGGATATGAGTGAAGCTAGAAGCTACAGTTTTTCTACTTTTTTTTATCAAGTATAAAAAAATTAAAAGAGATGTAACACCTCCTATTAATAGCCATCACTTTCCTTACTATGGCCAAATACGCCTAATGGCCTCTGTGAGTTGTGTCAATGTGCCTTTGTTCAAGAGATAACATCTTCAACCACTATTAGATGTTACATCCATGGAGGAGTACATGTAAGTAGCTGGCAGGATGACAGGACCCAAACTCCACCCATTACAAATGGTAATCTTAACCCTTTAACCCTCTGAGTGCTGGAGGCAATCCATTGGCTAACATCTGGTTCTCAAAGGGTTAAAGCAGAACATTCATGCTAATTACATTGCCCCAGAATATATTACTAACCTAGCAATATGCAAAATTATATTATCCTTAACCCCTTAAGGACCATTGACGTGGCAGGACCGTCACGCTGGCCCGGCACTTAAGGACCAGTGACGGTCCTGGCACGTCACGTACTTTTACTCACCGTGCTCCTGTAGGAGCGCGGTGAGTAATACCGGGGACTGAAGTTGATCACTCCAAGACCGGAACGATCTCTTTCAGTCCCTTGTTCTGCGTGCCGCCCCACGTGATCAGTCACGTGGGACGTCACGTCAAAGTTTCCTATCTGGTCCTTAAAGGACCGCACACCCCGGGACCGCTGGTCCTTAAGAGGTTAAGCTCAATAAGCCAGTGGTATTTCAGTAAAAACACATCTTCAGCAGGAACTAGAGGACAGACAGTGCAGACATCTTAGAGGAAATGTACCTCTGAGTCTGCACTGTCTGTCCCGTTCACTGCCAGCATTGGTGAATGGCGTTCCTTGGTGCCTTAAGGTAACAGAAGGGACTGACTGCGCAGGTGCACAGAGCTTCTCTTTTTAGCTCTGTGCAGCCCGATGCCTGCAGAAGATGTGTTTTTACTGAAATACCACTCTTATTGAGCTTAAGGATAGTATAACTTTGCATATCGCTAGGTTAGTAATATATTCTGGGGCAAAGTAATTAGCATGAAAATTCTGCTTTAAGGACCAGAGAATTATGCAATTAAAGGGATAGTAATACTTTATTATTATCCCCCATATTGTAGGTATTTGCAAAATAATTTAATAGCCCCCAGGTTCATCTCTCAAACCTTTATGGTTTGAGAGATAACCAAACGCAAAGTTCCCCCCTCACTCCCCCTTCCCTGAAGTCAGCGTTGTACTGACTGCAGGGATATCCAGTCTGACTTTCATCAGGCGGCTCTGCAGCTGAGCGGCGATCGCGTTAGTGAAAAATAATTATTTCACTGAAATGGTCTTCTACATGTGCTTGCAAACCAAGCACGAACCAAGCACATGTAGAAGACCGTTATAGTGAAATAATTATTTTTCACTAACGGGATCTTGGCTCAGCTGCAGAGCCGCATGATGAATGTCAGACTGGATATCCCTGCAGTCAGTACAACTTCAGTGAAGGGGGAGGGAGGGGGAACTTTGCCTTCAGTTATCTCTAAAAACATAAAGGTTTGAGAGATGAACCTGGGGGCTATTAAATTATTTTGCAAATATCTACAAGATGTGGGATAGTAATAATAAAGTATTACTATCCCTTTAATTGCTTCACAGTGCATTTCACACCCCTCAGGTCCTACAAGAAATCTGCAAGTTCATGTGCTTCCATTTAATAAAAAAAAAATCCACAAACTATCATGTCCTCCTCTATGGACATGACATCAAGGGCTGAGAGGTTATCTATTAAACAAAGGCAAACGAGCAACATTCATAGAAGTTCTATGGAACAGTACATAGAAAAAATATTGCTAACATAGGTCTTATCCATTTAAATCAAAGGGGATATGGGGAATTATTAGTCACCCTGTGGTGCAGTTTGTTTGCACCAAAATGGTCCCAGTTCTTCTTAGTACATTAGCCTGATTGTGTACTTTATCAGTGAAATAGCATCTGATGGCAGATGGACACCAAATGGCCCATCTGGCCTGTCCATTCCCTTATTGGCTTACAGTTCAGTTTTATTTAATCCCCAGAGTAGCCTTACGTCTGTCCTGGGCATTCTTGAATTCCTTTAATGTATTACCCCAAACCCTAATCACTCAGTCCAAATGAATGGATGACTTAGTGTTATTGGTAGACTTCCCACCTCATCCCTTAACCCCCTGAGTGCCAGAGGGGTATCAACACATTGCAAAGAAATGTGTTGGATACCCCTCTGGCACTCAGAGTGTTAATACTGGCAACTTATGATCAATACATACAGCAGAGCTGCAAACAATTCACTGCAGCTCTATATCAGGGAGTGGGCAACCTGTGGTTTTCCAGCTGTTGGTGTACTACAATATTCTTCACCTCCAGCAGCACCAGATTTACATCTCAGGCTCCTCTAAACAATGCAATTTAGGTGGCCCAAGCCCAGATAGGAAATGTTTGGCTATCCAGCTGTTGGAGACTATAACTTCCATTGGGAACAAAAAGGCACTTGCCTTCCATAGTTGGGAGGAGGGGGGATTAGGGTCAGGATTTTGGTTTTAAAAAACAGCCTAGTTATGCTAAATTTAGATAAACTCTTTCTTCTTTTCCCCCCCTTCTCACCCTCTTGGGGCTGATAAATGTAAGGCAATTCAAACTGACAGAGAGGAGGTCATTTAGGTCATCATGAATATTTGTGATATTAGTCTACTTAGGACCATAGTAATATGTCGCTCCTGGCACTGTGTTGGTGGGACATGCCAGTTGGCAAAGACACTTTATTACAAGTTTATTAAGCCCCGCCTCTTTGTGACACGAATAGCATCATTTATATCCCCCCAGTGGTACCACATGATCCCCCTTAGGGAACTCTAGAGGACAAAGTTCCCAGGAGTGCACATTAGATAAAAGGTGGACTATCATTGGGGATTAAATAGGTTACATAAACCTTACCTCTCGTTTGCCACCTTACAACTCAAAGGGGAAACCAAGGTGTGGTTACTAATATTACCATTTTGTGTGACTGACCTCTCTAATACTGTGACTATGTTTGTGCCCTTTGAGTAGCTATGGTGTCTTGATGCCTCTCAAAGGGTTAACTGTTTTGGATGACAGTAGTGCTAATGGGTTAATTTACTTTAAGAGAAATTGGATGTTTATTTTGGGCTCCTCTTGTTGGTACTGGTGTTCCACACTTCCTCCCACTACAGGGTTAAGCCCTATTTATCAGTCTAAAGAGGTGCAGTTTTGGAGCAAACAGCAAACTATGATTACATTTAATTCCACAAATTCCTGTTTAAATGGTGCCTTTAACCCTTTGAGTGCCAGATGGGTACACAACACAATCAAAGGGTTAACTGTTTAAATGCTAGAAGTCTCAAATTCAGTGCATTTAAGACTTGTAGCATTCAATGAGTTTCTTTATATCTAAAAACAGTGTGTAACTAAATAATCCCATTATTTAATAAGTATGTATATTTCTGTATGTTTGTATATAATGTCTCACAATTAGTGTAAATATGTAGCCTTTTACTGAAAACTATCCAGGACATACTTGAAAACGAGAGAAATCTCAATGTATTCTTCCTGGTAAAACATTTTCTAAATAAAAATTGTGCATATGGTGAGGTGGTAAGTGTGGTATGTTTCTTTGCCCTGAGCATCAGGGCCAGGTTTATTAAGTAATATGGGAAGAAAGGGAATATGGTAAGTACACCTTATAACAGACATAGGGCCGTGTGCTCAAAAGAAAAGTGGAGGAGTTCTATGGCAAACCATTAGCTATAGTGGAGAACCAAAAATTACCTTCACAATGCACAGGAGACCTTCCTAGCATTCAAGGGGTTAAAATCCCCATTTAAATCAATGGGGATTTTTAGATCTTCCCTACAGTACTATGCCTCCAATTTTCTTTTGAACATATTGCCCTTGCCTATATCACACGTGCGTGTATATCATGTGTGTGTGTATATATATATATATATATATATATATATATATACATATATATATATAGTGTTTTTAAATGGTGAATACAGGGAAGGGCAGCACCACTTGGAGAGCTGTGGCGGCTTTAGATCTAATGCAGGAACTGCTTCCATATTTTCCTGCTATCATCATACCTGGGAACTTTGTCTTCTCCAGCCCCAGGAGAGGGCTCATGTGGTGCAATTGAGGAATGGAAATGATATGAGTCATGTCACAAAGAGGTTGGGCTTAACTGCTTTGTGTCATAAAGTGGGCCAAAAGTGGGTGGGAAGTGGGTAGAACAGGGTGAGAAGGAGAAGATGTGGGTGGGAAGTTGGAGTGAGAAGGAGGAGAATGGTCAGGAAGCGGAAGGTACAGGGTTGGAAGGAGGAAAAGTGGGCAGCGTTTCAGAAGAAACTCACAGCCACTGGAGAATCAGCGTCTGTCCCCAGACAACTGGTAATTAACTACAAAAACCAGAGTCTCCAGGGCAGATCCGGAAAGAAATGAGGTCTGTTCAGGGCACCGGAAGGAAGTATGAGGGGCCAGTTCAATGAACCCCTCCTTAAACTTGGGGTTCTGGTGACGTCCACCAGTTGCACTGGCCAAAGTTCCACTCCTGCCTAGGATGTTAGAAATACCTCCAATGCACTGCTTCACAATACAATGGCAATAACTAACATCCAAGTGTTTATGGCAAAAGTGCTTCCCACTGTGTAAATGGCAGTGCTTTTATGCCTATGGCTACATATTATTGTACTTTATTATTATACTTTATTTATATAGCACCAAATTATTCTGCAGCGCTGTACAATAGGGAACAGACATTCAGAAACATTAAACAGTACAAAGAACATTGAAAAAAGAAAAAAAAAAGGAATCAGAGGGTCCTATTAGTGAGAGCTTACAGTCTATTGGAGTGTATTGCTATGTGTCCATCTCAGTGTATAGTTGTATGTCAGTGTTTTACTTGTAGTAAAGGTGTGTGGCCTCCCCCACTCTTGCTGTCTTTTTCCAATTCCACATATTTTTACTTGCATTATTGAAAAGAATGGGAAGGGTGGAAGAGCGAGCAGCAAGGGAGGGGCAGAACAAGGGAGAGGAGTCAAGAGACGGAGAGTGAGAACAAGGCAAATCCTCTATATTCCACCGCTCTTTTCTTCCTCTCATCATTCTCGTCTTTTCCCGAGTTTATCATTGGAAAAGTTCCAGGAGGCGACCTCTGACCCCTGGTGATGGAGAAGGGGGGGAGCAGTAAAAGAGAACTGGAAGAGCAGTGAGAAAAAGAGCAGTGGGGGATGAGAGAGAAGGAGGGGTAACATGTAAAGGAATAGGCGAGTGAGAGAGAAGTATGAGAGAGTGTTAAAAGAGTGAAAATGACATTGGCTGAAATGTATTAAAAAAACAACTTTGCTTTTTTTTTTTCTTTTAGTGATTTACAGGTATGTGAGAGTTACTTGTGTTTCCCTGCATTGCTAGCAATTTTTCAGAATATTCTAGAAGAAATATGTTTTCCCTCTCACTTTTGCAGTATGTGAATGTAATGGTAGCCTATTTGTACATGCAATAAAGAATATTTAGCACGTAAACAAGCGTTAAAATCTGGCTTCCTGTTGGAAACATTGCACATAAATGCATCTAAAACATTTTCCACTTTTTAGTACATATGAGATTTTCCTGCAGCAAAATAGACATGAAGAACAGCAAAAATGTTCTGGTGACTGTCCTCTCACTTTAGTAAATAGAGGCCAGTATCCTTTGTTTTAGACCTATCTCTCCTCTCTTATCCCACATTACTTTGCTGCACCTGAGGGAAAACAGGGCACATCAAAAGTGGGTAAGAGGTGGGACCAGAGGCCAAGGACAGTCTGTTTAGTTGCTGAGGGGCCAAGCAAACCAAGTCACCTCAGGTCCCGCTCCCAGTTTCCAATTTAATCCCTTGAGTGCAAAGCAACTTAGTGCATGTTACACTGTAACCAAGTTTAACCCCGTGAGTGCCAGAGAGGTATCCAACGCATTGCTGCTCAATGCACTGGACACCTCTATGGCACTCATATATTTTCTTGATTGATGATAGCAGCGGCTCAAGTAACCCCTATTAAGCAGCCTAGAATTTTCAGGAACCACTCACATTTTATAGGCTATTTGCTATGGATACTGAAGAGGAGTAATACATAAATATATAGTTATTGTTAGAGATGTCTAATGGGTGATATGATTACCATTTACAAATACATTCATGGTAAATACAAAGAACTATTCAATGAATTATTTAATCAAAGAGCTAAGCTAAGAACAAGTTACTATGTTACGATATTCTTAGGTCTCATGATCAGAATGACAAAATCATCAGTCATATGGTACATAATCATTCAACTCCCCATTGTAATCAGCCTGCTTTGCTAAGGAAGGTGGCAGCTGTAGTCCAAAAACAGCCGCAGTGCTACAACTCAATTACCCTTGGGTTTGAGAAAACATTGGGTCTGACTTGACTGGGGCAGCGCCATCTTCCAGTAACCTTTTTCCCACCTTTTACCCCAAAAGAACCACACCACAAGCGTGACTTGGATAAATTAGGCCACAGCTTATTTATTCCTTTAACAAACTGACATAGTTTAACATCAAATAATCTCATTTACAACATATTAACAATACACCTCACCCATAAAAACATATTACCAATGTACAGGTTTAACATACAACCACTGAATAGAAGGGGAGGATCCTTAGCACCACCACCAGTCCCACTTGGGGCATATTCCCATTAGCTGCCTCTCCTTACCAGCTCAGTGGGTATCCATAATCAATTGCCTGTCCACTTCCCAGGGACCCATGCCCTTTAGAAGCCAGGTGCCCCAACCATCTTTTAAAGTGCCAAGGATCCCCCCTCTGCCACAGGATGCAGCGTTGACCCCTTAACTCTGCGACCCCCGCCAAATCCAAACAGCTCTTTCCACAAAACACTCCACAGCCAAATTAAAAAGGTCAAGGCCAATGTCCGTCAGATGTACCCCATCCGAACAGAACAAGTTTCTCTGACCCTCAACATCAGAATGCCGCAACACTAAGCCCCCATGTCTCCTGACATGCGAAGACACTGCCTTGTTGACCTTAACCACACAATAATGAGACCCGGAAACAGGACCCACAGTCGCAACAAATCCCTCTTAATGTCACGGATGAGGTGCTTTCTAGAGTAAACCCCCAAAACGTTCCCCCCCAAATGTATCACCAACAGATCCGGAGGAGCGGTCACCCGCACCAACGCCACAATCTCAGGAAACACCCGCTCCCAAAGCAACCCAGAATACCCTAGCTACCGCAGCTCCACCTCACTGCGGTCAAAGTGCAACTGCCTTCCGGAAGGAGAGAAGGCCTCCCCTCCGAGCCGCCCAGTAAACGTACGGGTGGCCCACAATCCAGACAGCGCACACCTGACTACCTGCAAGAAAAAAATGGGGGAGCAAACAGTCACCCAGCCCCTGCCAGGCTGACCCCACCACCACCACCAAAACAGGGAAAAAACTCAAACCCCCACAGGAAGGCCCCACCTCCCTCATGGAAGTCCAAATAAACCCATCCGAACATAAGAACGAAACCTAACCGACTCCCAACGCCCAATTTTCCTATTAACCTCATCACTCAAACCCCAATGCGCTGCTTGCGTAGCTGCCCCGATACAGAACGAATGCGAACCGTAATCCGCCTCCCAGAAACCGAGGGTCACCAAAGCCTTCTGAAAGACCGAGACAAACTGAAAACACGAAAGTGCCGACCAATCAGCATGCACCAAAAAAGACCCACCCACCACTGGATGAACCAGCAAAAAATCCCTTGCAGCCAACACCGGGCAAGACACAACCTGGGTTCCCAAACAACAACACTAAAACCCCTCCCCTCCTGGTCCATCTTAGAGCGCCTCACAAGAAACCGCACTACATCACCCTCAACAGAAACGTCCTCAGCGAGCCCCACTCACCAATTCTCCAACCCGCAATGCCACGAAGAAAGCATACGAAAAAGCCACCCAAAACAATCGACACTAGAAATCCGAAAGGCAGACCAACGACAGCACACAAAGCAACCGAACCAGCAAGGAAAACAAGACCGGCCGCCGACCATCCTGAACCAGAACCCCCCGATGCAAACCCCGCAAAGCCAAATGCACAATAAACTCCTTGGTAACATCCCACCACCTCAGAAGCTTAAATAGAAAAGCCAAAGCCACCATGCGCTGGCTTGCCGCCACCTTAGAAATACCTTCCTCGCTCCAAAGCCTGAAATACCATAGCAAGTCCATTTTGCCCTCTCTGCCTTTCCGGCAAACAAGCCCAGCTTGCCAAATGAAACCAGAACTCCCAGACTGTACAATAGGCTGCCCACGTAGCAGGCGACACTGCGCCATGCACCAAACCTGCCACCAATCTCCACACAGAGTCCAGAGGTGCTCCAGCACCCGCTCCCCCTGAATCGCTGCTCCAGGCACCAGGAAACGAAAGCGATCCAACTGCAAGCAAGACAGGGAGTCCACAATTGCATTTTGTACTCCAGGAACATGCCTAGCCCTAAACCACTCATTACCCTTAAGGCACAGTAACACCAAATGCTGCAGAAGGGCCACCACCAGCAAAGAGTTAGCCGTGAGACCATTAAGAGCCTCCACCACCCCCATGTTATCACAATGGAATGTGACTGCCTTGTCCCGCAGCCAAGGACCCCACACTTCGGCAGCCACCATGATAGGAAAAAATTCCAGGAGGACCAAGTTTTTGGTCAAGCTCAAGGCAACCCACAAATCTGGCTAAGAGCCAGAAAACCAACGCCCCTGAAAGAAGCCCCCAAACCCCTTGAACCCTGCAGCATCAGTAAACAATTCCAAATCAGTGTTGGACCGACCCCATTCCTGCCACAACGTCCGACCATTGAAGTCGTACAGGAAGGAATCCCACACCCCAAATCCGCCTTCAAAGCCTCCGTAAGCCGGATGAAACGGTGCAGCGAACGAACCCCAGCAGTAGCGAGCAACAGCCAGCGACAGAACACCCGCCGGCAAAGTTACGTTTTCCCAAAAGAGACTGGAGCTGACGTAGCATAACCTTCCGCAGGCCCAACAACAACCGAATAAGCGACCGCAACTCAACCACCTTGTCCTCCAGAAGGTGACAAACCATATCCACCGAATCAAGGTCAATCCCCAAAATCACTATCACCGTAGCTGTGCATCCCATGAGGGAAGCAGAGCCGTAGAAGATCCAGGAGGAGCTGCAGTCGTAGAAGGTCCCACCAAAGTAGAACCAGTGTCCGAGCAGGAAGGGCCACTGCCAGTTATCAGGGAATCCACCCCAGCAGGTCTACTCCCGGTAGCCAGGCTCAATCTAGAAAGAGAAGATACAGCAGAAGTACCCTAATTCAAGGATACAGTCCCCAGACCAGACCCAACACTCGCCAGGCCCCCACCACCGACTGATGAGGCCGCCCCCACAGGAGACCCCAGCAAGGCCCTTACAGCTGCAGAGAAGCTATCTGATGGGGCACCTGCTCCATACCCCCCCAGGAAGTACTGAAGCCCCCCCACGGAACCCCTACGGGGGTGGGGAGCCGCCCGCCCATCCCTACTCCTAGACCGCCGTGAGGACAAGGAGCTCAGGGAACCACTTTCCCCAGTCCCGCGCTGCACAGTGGAATCCCCAAACCCCACCTCCCCACTCCAACAGCACTAGACCCCACTGACTAGATTGCACCCCTAACCACCCCCTGCAAAACCCCTGGGGAGGACGGAACACCAACGGCCCCCACTCCTGGGCTGCCCATCACACCATCACCCCCCTCACCATCCAGTGCAGGCCTCCGAGGATGACGCTGCGAGACCCTGGACCCCCCACTGCGCCTAGGCCCAGGACTGGAGCTGCACCGCCTCCCCTATCAATCTTGCTCTGCGGGGACAGCCTAAGCCACTCAGGAGGAGCAGACTGACGATAGCGCCTCTTACTGGGCCCAGCACCCCCTGTCGGAGCTCCGAGGCCCGAACTAACCATGCGACTGACACTCGTTGTAGCAGCAGAAGCTGCGGCCCAGCAGCTGAGCCAGCCCCTAACAAAGGAGCTGGAGTGCAAGGCCAGACGGAGACACATCTCCAAGGCAAGCGCCTCCCAGCATCCTCCCGCACGTGGGACAGCAACTCCTCCATAATGAAAGGCAACCAAGGAACGAGGGGTACCTCGAATGCAGGAGCAACGTGGAGTGTGGAAGCTCCTTCCTCGCTGCAGGACAGAGAGGAGGTAGCAGAAGCCAGCTATGTAACACATCAGCCTCATTATGAGAGGAGTAAAGGCATTGTGGGAGAGTGGAGACATAAGCACTGACAGAAGTGCAGGGGTGCAGTTGCAGAAAAGATGGGGGCAGTTGGCATTAAAGGGATAGTAATACTTCGTTTTAACTTTATTTTATTTTGTAGGCATTAAAAAAACATGAAGAATGATATAAGTCTTATCTCTCAAACCTTTATGGTTTATGAGATATTCACAAGCAAAGTTTCCCCCTCCCGCCCCTTTTACCTACTGTAAACAATCTCTTCTCAGATGTGGAATGCAGTCCATAGACTGGACAGATAACAGAAGGGGACACTCTTATTCCTATGAAAACAATGAAATCCCTGCCCCCCTTGACAAGCTTTTCAGGTTTTTCTCTTATCTTAATTGAAGATTGTCCCTCTCTGCAGTCTACCTGGGCAGCTCGCTTTTGCCCTGGCTGAAAAGTGTTACATCAGTAAAAGGGGCGGGAGGGGGACACTTTGTTTGTGAATATCTCTTAAACCATAAAGGTTTGAGAGATAAGACTTATATCATTCTTCATGTTTTTTTAATGCCTACAAAATAAAATAAAGTTAAAACGAAGTATTACTATCCCTTTAATGAAGAGGGGAGTGGTGGGAGGAAAGAAAAGGCAGCAGGAGGACAATAGGAACATTTGCTATTCTCCATACCAATAAAAAAAAATCTATTGTGACATTTTGATAATCCTATTATCTGCAACACCTTGGATGCTAGCAACATCTCCAAGCATTGCACCTCTACCATCCAATCGGTTAAAGTGCAATTATGATGTTTTTGATGCTCCTGACAAGCAACAATACTGAATTTCGAGACTTGAAGTCCAATCTTATCTTGCAGGGGTATGGGCGCTCCCATCCTTCCCATTCACTACGGTATTATATATATATAACTGTTTGTGGTTCCCTGTCCTCCCTTCCCAGGGGTAGCGGGGGGGGGGGCCCAGGGGTATGGGCACTCCCATCCTTCCCATTTGCTCCAGTATTATATATATAACTGTTTCTGGTTCCCTGTCCTCCCTTCCCAGGGGTAGCGGGGGAAGGGGGGTGCAGGGGTATGGGCACTCCCATCCTTCCCATTCGCTCCAGTATTGTGTATATATATATATATATATATATATATATATGATTGTGATTCTTTGCCCTCCCCTACAAGGGACAGAAAGGGGGTGGACTGTGCCTGCAACCAGCACATCACCAAAGGCCAATGATTTTGACATTATAGGAGTGGCCAGTGGGATAAAGCCAGGGGGGCTTCCTGTGAAAATCTGTGTAGCGAGACTCACCTCCATTGAAGTACAGAGGTTCCCTGAAATGCATGGAGCTCCAAATCCCATGGGCAATGCTGTGCAACATTTGCTAATACAGAATAAAAATGTGGAATGCAAAAAAAGCCAAATGGCAGTTGTAGCACAACAATAGCTGGTGGGCCTCAGGTTATACAATCCATGTATAATATCTGTATATTCATCATGGACATCATTTGACAGTGATAGACAATGATGGGCTCTAGGGAAAAGCTCTATGATTAAACATCACCGCACTGCAGTTTATAGAACTGGAAGAATCCGATAAGTCACATGATAGACTATAACAAGGCCACCCAAGCAAGCAGAACAGGACATTATAACAAATAAAAAGAAACCAAAACATTTTTACTTTACAGTTCTACACTTCACCGCTCAGTACATAAGATTTACAGACATGAACATCTGTTTTCATGACTGCTATATTCTTGCTTGTGTTTATTAGTCTTATTTCCAGATTAAGGAACATCTACAGAATTTATTCAGTTACACAAAGTACTGTCAACAGGTCATGAAATAACCTAGGAATTCTCTGTAATGTCTCTGTAATGCCCCGCCCCCAGTCCCATCCCCAGCAACAACACTTACAAGAAAAGTTTCCCTCTTTGGCCATTTGCAATGTTGGAAGGTATACTGGGCTTCAGTGTTTATTATAGGGCTGCAAGGGTTCAGATTTAACCTTCTGAGTGCCAGAGAGGTATCCAACGCACTGAGAGGGTTAAAGGAAAAAAAATAGCAACACTGTCTGCTATGGTTAATGGGATCAGATCAACATTTTAAGCCATGCATTGCACACCTCTCTGACAATCAAGTTAATGCAGGATGCTAATGAAAAACACACACTGCAGGATGGCTGTGTCTCCTGTGCAGTCCTGTAGAATGAAAACTTAGTAATGTTTAACAAAAAAAGTAGCTCCAATTAATCTTCATAGTATTTAGGCCATGGAGAGTGTTATTTCAATACTGTCAGAGCTGTAGTTCAAGGGTAAATGAATGATAAAGTATTCCCCTCCTGCCCCTTTTACTGATGTAACACTGCTCACCTCAGAGCAGCAAGACTGTCCGGATGTATCGCAGAAACGAACAGTCTTCAGTGATCATAAGGAAAAACCTATCAAGGGAGGCAGGGGTTTCCTTATGCTCACAGTATGAAGATTGTCCCTTGCTGTGACCTGTCTGGTCAAGTGACCAGATTCCACATCTGAGGGGAGGTGGCTTACACTAGGTAAAAGGGGTGGGAGCGGTATACTTTATCATTTAATTACTCTTGAACCACAACTCTGACAGTACTGAAATTACACTCTCCATGGCCCAAATACTAGGAAGATTAATTGGAGCCTCTTTTTTTGTGAAACATTACTATTCCTTTAAAGTGTTAGTAATGTCTAAAAAAAACGTTTTTTGCATTTAAAATAGCTTAAAAAGTTGATCTAAATGCAAAAAAACGTATCTCTCAAACCGCTATGGTTTAAGAGATACGGGCCTTTAAAGTTTGACTTCTCCTACTGACAGCTGTAAAGCTGTCAGCAGGAGATCCGTGTCGGTCGACACGCTGGCGCTTGAGAAGTGCCGGGATCCAGCTGTCAGTAGGAGAAATCAAACTTTAAACGCCCGTATCTCTTAAACCATAGCGGTTTGAGAGATACGTTTTTTTGCATCTAGATCAGCTTTTTAAGCTCTTCTAAATGCAAAAAAGTTTTTTTCAGACATTACTAACACTTTAACAAGAGCCCCATTAAATGGAAATCTGGCCACATCACCTATGGGGCAGTTAGTTTGTCCCAAACTTGTTCCAGTGCTTATTAGAAACCGACATCAGTGTATGTGCTGTGCTCTGTAAGATGTAAAAGAATGAACACAGTTTTGCATGCAGTTTGCCTGCTAGAGACAAATGATCAGCAGTGTTTCAGGATCAAGTTCAGTGGGAGTTTATTAGTATGACATTTATACATGGGAGTTGCAGGGAGTGACGGGGGCATGATCTTAGCAGGTCTTCTAACATGACAGATGGAATAAGACATTTGATTAAACCTTCACTTTGTTAAAACAAAAAGTTAGTGATTACTTTCATGTGGAGAATAAGTATGCTGACAGAACTCCCTTTTAATGCTGGACACTTATTAAACATTCACATTCACCTGGGCAGTAGTGCAGAATGCAGTTTCCATATACATCCTGCTGCATTAAATATCCTGGTCACTTTAGGAATAATTTATATTAAGGAAGGGGTAGTTAGTCTTTGGACCTCTGGCTGTTTGGACTACATCCTTCATCATCTCCAATCAGAATTTGACTCCAGCAGCAAGAGGTCTAAAGATTGACTCCCCCATTTTTTTTAACCCTCTGAGCGCTAGAGGGGTACGCAACGCATTGCAAAGCAATGCTTTGCGTACCCCTCTGGCACTCAAAGGGTTAAAGAAATCCTGAAAATCTGGGATTTTGGAGGTTTGAGTTTGGAACCACTAGTGTAAAATGTCAGACTTAAGCTGCACTTAAAGGTTTGATCACTGCAGTGAATTCCATCTCGCTCATTTCACTGACATTCATCCAGCAAACTCTCCATCCCTGACCAATCACATGTACAGGAAATGGCATAATGTTATGCCACTTTTCACTTCAACTTTTAACCCACTGAGTACCAGAGGGGGGTACCCAAAGCATAGCTTTGCAATACGTTGCGGCCCCCTCTGACACTCAAAGAGTTAATACATCACATATTATAAGGCACAGAGGAAAGGAATGTCCCACAACACCAATACACACTCACCACTACTCTGGAAGAATTTTTGCAATAGGTAGTTTGGTAAATTGTCATTATGCAGGCATAGTGCTAGGAAATAAATTCCAGCCCAATGCCATGTTTCTTCTGCTCTGAGATCACAGGAATGTGTTATAGGCCTCCAGGTTTAGTACTGGTGCCCCTTAGTGTGATCGAAGTTTATTGTAGCTTCCATCTCTCTAGCATTAAAACTGGATTTGCAGTATACTTGTTACAGATAGAGTTGAGAGCAGGAGGGATCAAATGTTGAAGCTGCTGTCCTCACCTTACCCCATCACGGTTACGCTGCCACAGCAGGGGCTGAGGAGAAGAACATGTGATTCCCATTAATCTCTGGGAGTGTATTTTACTGTAGTGGAACAACTAGGAGACAATGTCCAGGAAAAGGAAAGGCTCCAGATTATCAGCACATTTACGCTGTGTTCGCCTAGTAAGGGCAGGTCAATTCTGAGTGGTCCTAGAGGTCAGAAAGGTTCTCTTACAAAGACCTATGTGATAAGCTGACCAGATCTTGCCTTAAACTTGCGTACAAACTAAATATACATATTTCACACTTGCACGGAGGTCAAAGCAGCCCTTTAGTAAGCATTTGTATGTGTTCTCAGCTAAAAGGGAGAAGGTCTGGCCAGCTTTACCATGGTAGTGCACAGTGATATGGACTAACCCGCCAAGAAAGTGGACCAGAACTGCCCTGTAATTGGGGACATATATTTCAGGGCTGCACTGAGATCAATTTACTTCTTTATAGGGTTACAGACCTAGAGAATGGGTGGGCAACCATTAGCTATCAGGCTGTTGATGAACTACAGCTCCCATTCTCCTCCAAAATGTAGCCTCAAAATAAGATGACAAGATATCCTTTTAAATGGAGGACATTTATGAAAACTGCATTCTGCAGGATTACACAGGATTCAGGGCAACCCTGCATTGTGTGTTTTTCATAAGTGTGCTGCATTTAACTCTTTATCTGGTCACCTTAACCAACATACTCTAGGTCTCCAGTTTCCTATACAAACCTTCTATATGTGTCTATATTAGGAATGTGATGTGATCCTACTTATATGTAAATCATCTACCCGTAATACACAATACAGAAAACAAACATATAGAAGCTTCTAGTAATTTAGATGACACAGAGTTATACAGCTGCTAAACATATAAGGTGATCAAACATTCACTTTAGAGCTGAATGCTTATGAAGCTGTCATGCTGCAGGTGGCATAGGCATCAGGACAACCCTGAACTGTGAGTTTTTCATTAAACTTCTGTATCAAAGGGGAGGTCTGGTCACTTTGAATCAATACACATCAACACACATTTATTGCAGGCATTTTAACCCTCTGAGTGCCAGAGGGGTAAGTAACGCATTGTGATGTGTACCCCTCTGTCTCTCAAATGATTAAAAGATCTTACATTGAGTATATTTAAATGTTAATTGTCCAAATGTTAATTCAACCCTAATATAAGTTTAATTTTAAAGACAATTAATAACTTCCTATATGTTGTTCTAGCCATGTCCTGGTAATATACATTTTTTAAATAAATCTATTATTTGTTGGCAGCACAGTTTGGCATTTTATGCTCATTACTTTTTGTGTCAATATTATCACACTGTGTGCTGTGAATGAATCTAGGCAGAGACCACACACTGGGAGCATTTCTAATCATAGAGCAAGTGATAAGTTTGGTTTTGAACAGAACAAGTTAGTATAATGTTCAGGGAATTAGAGTAACAAAAGAAAAAAAGAAAAAAGGGGCGCTTCCTGGTGTAATATCGTTTATCTCAAATGTACACCTCACCACCACCACAAAAGATGGTACTCACAAAATCATATGCTGGTGATACACTTATGTGTTGACCAGCCATATAACCCAGGGATATTTTGAGCTGTCCCTTATACAGCTATCTTCGTGATGGATATGTGGCCGCTCACCCTCCACCTCCACTCTCAAAGGAAATGGTACACCCAAAAAACAAAGAACAAACAGGGGGCCCCACTAGTGCTGTTATCCAACAAACAATGTAGCAATACTCTAAGTGATAGATCCCACTCACATTTATATGTAGCTGTGTAGAAGCATACGCAAAAACACAGCAAATAAAGCAGGCAGGGGTATCTTACCGCCCTTGACCGGTATATATTCACTCAGATCTTCTGGTGTCTTCTCTCACAGGACTCCAATAATACCCACACTAAAAACGTGTTTCGCATCGCTGTATGCTGCTTTTTCAGTAACGTAGTTAATATTGAAATGTCTTCTTTTTTTTAAATTCAAATTTTTATTGTGTTTTAGGTTTAAGGGGTACAAAGGAGATTACAAAAAAAACAAAAGATAAAAAGAAAGAAAAAGAAAAAAAAAACTGAAGAAAAAACTAAATACAGAAATGAGCAGGTAGCACAATTCAAGTCATAAGCAATGATAATTCAGCATCTACTGGCACTGTAAGAGAGAGAAAGAGAAAAAAAGGGGGGGGGGGATTCCAGGAAAAAGGGGAAAGGAAGATTCACAGGCTAAGCCCACTCCAAGAAAGACTGATGGAGAAGCAGTTTGCAGTGAAGATCAGGGGGTGCAACCAAATTTATCCATGGAGCCCAGATCCGGAGGTAAGAGGAAGAGGAGTTGCGGAGATAGGCTGTCAATTTCTCCATACGGAGCAACTTCCAGATCCGATTATCCAAGGGATCGTGACCCAGAGGCAGATTTCCAGTTAAAAGCGATATGACAGCGGGCCATGGCACAAATCCAGAAAACAAGTTTATTAGCGTTATGTGGGTGGGGAAGATAAATATTGAAACGTTTTCAATATTACCTACGTTACTGAAGAAGCAGCATGCGGTGCTGCGAAATGCGTTTTTTGTGGGGGTTTTAACCATTAGTTTGAGAACATAATATATTTCTCTGTTGTTATTATTATTGTTTTTAATAAATTGTTACTTCAGATTATCACTGTTGGAACTACATTTTTTTTTCCGGAGGAGATATCTTTGGAGCATTATTGGAGTCCTATGAGAGAAGACACCAGAAGATCTGAGTGAATATATACCGAGAAAGGGCAGTAAGGTACCCCTGCCTGTTATATTTGCTGTGTTTTTGCGTATGCTTCCACACAGCTACATATAAATGTGAGTGGAATCTATCACTTAGAGTATTGTTACATTGTTTGTTGGATAACAGCACTAGTGGCGCCCCCTGTTTGTTCTTTGTTTTTAGGGAATTAGGGTAAGGTTCTCCACTGTGCCAGCATATAAAGGTTCATTTCTCAATAACAATACGAAAAAATGGTTAGTACAGCATATAGGCAGATTGTAATTCTCTGTGAAATAAACCAAACATCTTATGGTGACAGGTCCTCTTTAAGTAACCTTCTGAAAGGAACCATTTAGCTCCTGAAAATCCATCACTAATGGAAAGTGGAGGACTGATTACAGGGATGTTATCTCAGTTGAGTAATAATAAATACATCACTTATTCTCTTTTGTGATTCAATTACATGCAAAGTGTAGGATAATCACAGCATCAGTTATTTACTTCTTTTTGAACTGTAGCTTACCTAGTAATTAACAAACATCCTGATAACAATCTGAATTTAGCAATATCACTAAAAACATAGTTGCTGCTCTCAAAGTCCCCCAAATGCTTTGTATTGGCACTTAGAAAAAGTAGAAGATTTCAGTCACATGCATTATAAAATATGGTGTATGGAAGGGCTAATATTTCCAGAGTTAATAATCTGTAACCTAGGGTCTTACACAGAAAGAAAAGTGGAACAACTCTGGAGCATACCAACTGCACCCTAGGGGACGAACAAACAATGTCAAAATGTCCATTCATTTAAAATGGGCTTTTAATTCCTTGATTGCAGGCACGTGCACACATAGACACCAAGGGGGACTTGAGCACCTGCCCTTTTTCTCCAAAGTGCCCTCGTGCCCTTTTAACAAAAAAAAAACAAAAATGTAATCAGTCTGATTTTATCTAATCCCAGTCCGTTTTTCAATTTTGATTACCGGGGGGTGGGGCTGCTCTCCTATCCTCTTACGTCCAGATCCTTTTTAAGTGTAAGGTCCCTTTAACATGTCGGCTGGGTCCTTTTTACGTGACGCCGGGTCTTCTCCTCTTGCGTGTCGGATCCTCTCCGCTTATGACTTGCGCGCCACAGAGATTTGAGCCCCTGCCCCCCAAAATGTCTGTGCACGTCCCTGCTTGATTGTATCCAAAATATTGTTTTGCAATGCGTGAAGCCTCTCTTTAAATGAATGGTAATTTTTTATTTCCCTGCTATTACAGGCAGTATAACCTCCCCATAAGGACAGGAAAATTCCCCCAAACCAATAAACGGGATCTCCTTCCCTCACAAGCCAATGTCTTCCTGTCCTCCAGAGAACACAAAGTTACCCCGTTCGTTCTATTGGTCCTAAAGTGGGCCTCAGTATCCAGGGGCTGTGCCTTATGCCCTGACAGTGGGCCTGTAGGGAGTTTACAGATGCCTGGAGACATTTTGACATCAGCCTGCTTCAGTGTCTCCCACCTGTCAGAGGTGTTACTTGGCAGGAGGCTAGGTAGCACTTCTTTCCTTGGCTGCCTAGGAGCTGGTCATTCTTGGAGGTTTTCTTTTTTTCTCAAAGCAGTGGCCTCACTTTGTGATGATAGACTCCTGATAACTTTGGTGGGCTATTTAAAAATGGAATTCTGACAGCTGGCATTCTGACAGCTTAGCATGCTTGTGTTGTTGTTGTTGGCCTCGTGCCTGCTGGGCCTTGCTGCCTGAAGGTTGGACCCTTTTGCCCTGGCTGCTGTGTAAGTCTCTTTTCAAGCTGGTTTCAGGAACTTACTAAAGTTTTTTCTCTTTCTGTGGCTCTGACTGTTTCCCCCTGGATATTGCTTTTTTTACAGAGTTTTTGACAGAAGAATGTTAGAGGTGAAGGGATGTCTACAGGACCCCCTAAAAATATTAACTGAAGAGGACGAGACACTTATCTACCTGAATTTTCCAGAACAAAGCTGTCTGATCCCTTTCTGAGGTGTGCTGTGTCCAGACTTCTGGACACCTCAGCCTCAGTGCATAACTTTGTCATGACGTCAACCAGAAATACAGCAAACTTTTAATCAATGCAAGACATCCAACATTCCTGCAACCAGCATCCCTGCAGTCTGTGCATATTCATCAAGAAGAAAGTCTGAAAAATAACTGCCTTTAGATTCAGAATCTGCAGAAGAAGGTTTCATTGGTCAAGAAGTGTCATCCTCTTCAGAGGAATAAGGAGATCAATGAAAAGAAGATCTATTTCTTTGTGGTAGATGAGGTGGATAAGCCAGTAGTGTCATAGTAGTTTGAAGATGCATAGGAAGAGCAAAATAAGGATAAAATGTTCAGTGACTACAGTAAAAAAAAAAAAAAAAAAGACTTCCCTATACCTGAAGGAATAAGGAGATCAACGAAAAGAAGATCTATTTCTTTGTGGTAGATGAGGCAGATAAGCCAGTAGTGTCATAGTAGTTTGAAGATGCATAGGAAGAGCAAAATAGGGATAAAATGTTCAGTGACTATAGTAAAAAAAAAAAAAAAAAAAAGACTTCAATATACCTTAAGAAATCACCAGCGTAATCCAAGATGAATGACAGGTTTCTCAGGGAAGACTGACCCTGTCCAATAAAACAAGAAGATCTATGTGGTTGAAGGCCTGGATAAGAAACAAAATCATACAGGAAATGCACTTCAAGATGCAAACAGTGAAGTCTAAACTGGATACCCTATCTCCTACAGATTTCATTCCCATTAAATACTTTCAATATACCTATTTCCATATCCCTATCCATCAAAAATATCTTCAAGTGGCTGTTCCAGATGGGATAAAAATTGCATTGCTAAGATTTGGGATGACATAAACCCCAAGAATTTTTCCTAGTAGTCTTAGCAGCAGCCATCAGACAGAAAAAGACCTTGGTTATCCTGTATCTCAATCACTATATGATAAAGGCCCCAAATGGTCACTTCCTAGAACATCATATTCCCATGATCATATAAACAGGAATAGGAAAAGGGTTGAACTGGACGGACGCAAGTCTTTTTTCAACCTAAATTACTATGTAACTATGTAACTATATATATATATCCTCAGGGGATTTAGTTTAATTATCAGTTTGGAGAAATTAATTTTATTTAGAAAGTGTTTTACCAGGAAGAATACATTGTTTCTTGTTTTCAAGTGTCCTGGAGAACGTTATTAGTACAAAGTTATATACTGACACAAATAGAGAAACACAAAAATGTACATATTTAAATAATAAATAACAATAATATTAATTGTATATACATTTGCATATTGTTTTGAAATACAAAGAAGCAGTTATTTTTAGGGATTTTAAACTGGGAGAAGATCTACTTTTTTTCAAGTAGGCTATTCCAGGCTTTCAGGGATCTGAAGCAGAAGGCAGATCGATCAGCTTCTTTCTTGTAGTATGGAATATGCAGTGAGTTATTGGCAGTGGAGCAGAGGTTATAGGTAGTATGGACAGCTGGAGTGAACATACTGCTCAGGTATTCTGGAAGCTTTGAAGGGATGAGGTTATAAACTAGGTAAGAAATGTGAAGGCCACATCTAGATTTGAGTGTAAGCCAGTTTAATTCTTTAAACATATCACAATGATGGGCAGTGTAATTACATTGGAGGACAAAGCAGCATAATGAATTTATAAATATGATGACCAAAGTGAAGTTGGGGTCAAGCTACATGCCAGGATATTTGTAGGAGTCAATCTGGGGCAAGTTACAATTAAACTTTGCTGGATCATCAGTCTGGAGAAACAAAAACTTGTCTCCATCACAGAGGAATAAATTCTTGGGTCTGATCTTCAATTCTGTAGTTGAAAAACCTTCTTGACAGGCAATAAAAATCTTCAGCATCAAAGAGCTAATTATTAAAATCATCAGATTCATAACCTTACAGTGAGGGAACAATGGTCCTTGTGGGGCTTCTGTCATCCTCCATAAATGCAGTGCCTTGGTCAATGTTACATCTCAGTCCACATTGAGAATATATACTGAGATCTTCAGATGGGAATTCACATCTAACCTCCTTCAGTAAACTGGTCCCTCCTCTGGCAGTTATTTCCATAGAACCTGCTCAGAGGTTTGTCTTAGCATTTCTATTCCTTGGAGATTGTAACTATAGATGTCATCAGGAGGGCATGGGGAGCCTATTATCATCATCTCCCTATCCAGGGGACTTAGTTAGGAAAAGACACCTCCAGACCCTCCAATTATCTGGAATTTGTGGCTCTGAAATCCTGGGGCAATGTACTTAGGTGTAAGATGAAGTTGGACAACAGAGAAGCAGTAGCCTACATGAACAGGCAGGGAGGGACCTGAAGACTCTTCCAAGCACATCTAGCTTACATGATTTGTGCCGGGACAGAGATAAACCTCTTCTACCTCTCGGCCATTCATATTCAGGGGACAATGAATGTTCAGGCATACTTCCTTGAGCAGGCACCAGATAATTCAAGTAAATTGATTCCTGAACCATGACATCTTCTTATAAATAACCAGATCTTGAAGAGACTCTCAATAGACCTAATGGCCATGAGGAAAGCCCCCAAAGAAGAAACCTTCCTATCCACCACCAATCTGCCTTTAGCAGGAGATGCAATACCTCAAAAATTGACTTTTTCTCTAGCATATACTTGACCTGCGTTCCTCATGATTCTCAGAGTGCATTGAAAGCTGCAATCATATTAATATCCCCTTATTGGCCACAGTGGGCTTGGTTTTCAGATGTGATCAACTTATTCATAAAAGACCCAACACATATTCCTGAAGGTCCCAGTCTTCTAACCCAGGGACTAGCCTGCCACAGCAATCCCCAGCATTTGAAACTTACAGCTTGGATGCTAAAAGGAAAACTGAAGTTCTTGGGAATCTCAGATCCAGTTGTTCATACAACAGTCTAGATCAGAAACACTGTAACTTCAAGAAGGCAATTTAGCATCTTTAATATGTGGAATTCCCCAGATCCTGGATTGCAGACAGGGTTCTCCAAAAGTCTAAACCCTACAACTCTGAGGGTCCAGATTTCAGCCTTAAAGGGATAGTAATACTTAATTTTTACTATTCCCCATGTTGAAGCCCTTAAAAATCCGAATTAAACGAGAACAATGGCATCTCTCAAACATTTACAGTTTGAGAGATATATGCTTTTAAAGTTCCCTCTCCTTCTCTCTCCCCTGATGTCAGCATTCTATCTGACAGCAGGGGAATCCAGTCCCAGGACCGGCGGCAGCTCTGCAGCAGTGCTGAGATCTCCTTATAGAAACAAAAATCCTTCAATGAAATGGTCTTCTACGTGTGCTTGCAAACCAAGCACACGTAGAAGACCATTTCCGTGAAGGATTTTTGTTTCTATAACGAGATCTCAGCACTGCTGCAGAGCCACCACTTGCTCACAGACTGGATTCCCCTGCTGTCAGCTATAATGTTGACATCAGGGGGAGAGAGAAGGAGAGGGAACTTTGAATGCGGATATCTCTCAAACCATAAAGGTTTGAGAGATGCCGCTGGTCTCGTTTAATTCCAATTTTTAAGGGCTACAACATGAGGGATAGTAAAAATGAAATATTACTATCCCTTTAAAAGCCAAAAGATCTGGGAGCCCTGCGAAAGCTAAGAATGGTGGCTCCCCCAGAACCTATTTAAGATTTGATTTCAGACCTCCTAAAACAGAGATTTTTTTAGAGATGCTAGTATATATATATATATAACCCCAGTTCATTTTTAGGTGTTAGTGTTCAGTGTTGGCTTAAAATTACTTTATATTGTTTTACAGATAACAGTGTGTGTGTGTGTGTGTGCTCTGCCTAGCTTTATTCATAGAACAATGGGCAATATATACAACAGAAAAGGAGAGCAACTCTGCAATAAACCAGCTGCACCATAGGGAACAAACAAAAACTCTCAAAATCCCAATTGATTTATATATGATTTTTAACCCCTTGAATGCTAGAGGTCTTCAAAGAGTTAAAAGTGCAATTTAAATCAATCGTTTATTAGATACCAGTGATACAGTTGATTTGCTGCATTTGATATCAGTACATCAAGCTCTCTTTCCTTATTAGTTGAGAGTGATAAGGAGCATGACATTATCATTATTACCTTACATATAAAGCACAAACATATTATTGGTGCTGTGCTAAAGAGAGGATACAAACTAACAAAGGACTAGATTACATTGCAGTTATAAGTGTTAAAGAGTTAGAAATGCTGAAATTTAAGTCGATTAAATATTATAGATGTTAAAAAAATAAAGTATATGAAGAAAGTCCTGGTCTGAGAGATATTCACAGCTATAAAGCGGACAGAAGGAGATTTGAGACGTGTGACTCCAGGCGGCTCTTCAGCAGAGCCAAAATAGCAATATTTAAAAATAACTACTTCATTGGAACAGTCTACAAAGTGTGCACGCAAACCAGGCAAACTTTGTAGACCTTTACAATTAAGTAATTCTTTTTAAATTTCGCTATTTCAGCTCTGCTGAAGAGCCGCCGGCTGGTCCCAGGACTGGGATCTCCTGCTGTCCGTAGAGCACTGACGTTAGGAGAAGGGGAGAGAAGGGGGAACTTTAGTGGCGAATATCTCTCAAACCAGGACTTTCTTCATATACTTTATTTTTTTTACATCAACAATATTTGATTGACTTACCGTAAATTCTGGCATTACTAACCCCTTAATACTTGTTTTACTTTGCTTATTCCTACTGAAGTCTATGGAGAAGTTTGTAGATAAGACGCTTGATAAAGTTCATTCATGTCATTCATGTATGGACTGATAAAGTGGAGAAAGGGCCTGCTTGTGACAGCTTGCAGTCTAGAGGAGTAGTGGGGGAATCAACCATTGCTCTTGTAGTTATAAACAAAAAGAACATTTTTAGAAGAAGATTGAAGATTGTAAGCATTGTAGACAGGTTAGGTAAAATCTCAAGAGTTTACTTGTCCAACAGGCTAGGAGAGGGGTTAAGGATTAGATTGTGACATCAATGATTGTCGATTGATTGAATGTGCTGATTGAATCTGCTAAAACCAGGAGGTGTGGCTTCACTGCTTGAACAACAGTGATATTTCCAGGATGGTGGGTGACTAATGAGCAATTGCCAGAGACAAATCCTATATAATAATTCGCTAAGTTGTGTGTAACGCCCGACATGCGCAGTAGACACTGCTGCGTGTGCGGCAGTTATGCGCAGTACAGACTGCCCGCGCCGCGGCTGATACAGAGCTGGGCGCTCCGAAGGAGCGTCCAGCTCTGTATCAGCAGTGGAGCGGGCAGTCTCTACTGCGCGACTGCCCCGCGACCGGCTGCCAGAGGCACTGTGGCCCATGTAACGGGCTGTTCAACTAGTACTAAAATAATTAAGCCTTGGGGTATTTGGGGACAAAAAGGCAGATGTTAGCATAAATAAACATTGTAGGTTAATAATAGTTTTTTAACATTTTTGTTAGGACATAAATGACTTATTAAAACCCTTTGAGTTCCAGAGGGGTATCCAATGCATTGGTTATCCCTCTGGCACTCAAACGGTTTTAAAAAGGATATGGAGATACAAGTGTAGTTTGCATTTAAACTGATTGCAGTAGAAATCTCCCCACATACTGGACCTCAAAAGAGATCTCCCCAGAGAAAAGATCCTAAGTTTTTACCAATGTCTTTGGACGCATTTAAAGGTCCTCCAGAGTTCACATAAATAAAGCTGAATTTTTATAGTGCACTTACATTTTATAGGGACAGTTACACTAGTTTTTATCTGTTTACATTATCAACCCTTTGGATGCTAGAAAGCCTATTGTTTATCCATGCTTAGGAGACCTCCCAAGCATTCTAAAGGGTTAAAGTGATCTTTCACCTTAAGATAAATTTAGTTAATTTTGAAGAGAATTAAAAGCTGCCTGCCTGTCATTTGTTTGAAATATAGGTTTTGAACAATGACTCTTTATTTATTGCTTGCACTGTCTACTAATTAGTTTCCATGCTGGACAAATATTAGAACACTCAGGATGATTTACTAAGAAAAAAAGAGGATTTTAGTCTTACCTGTTAAATCCTTTTCTCTCAGTCCATACAGGTAACTCTGGGGGAGGCGATCCGCCCCTTAGTAGGCAGGAACAATTCTCGAAGTGTATGCAGGGGTTGGAGCCTCCCTTCCCTCCTTGGCTGCAGATAGCCAATCAGCTCCAGAAAGATTTGAGACACTAACTATGACTAGATAGTAGAAGGGAAGAAGACTCCTGTGAGCATGACCCCGAAGGTCTGCCACAGGAGAGCCATGCATGGTCTCTTGACAGGGTGGGAGACCAGTAAGCTGTATGGACTAAGAGAAAAGGATTTAACAGGGAAGACTAAAATCCTCTTTTCCATGTTGTCCAATATAGGTTACTGATAACTCTGGGATGTCCAACCGTTAAGTTTCCCAGAGGTGGGATGAAGGCAAGGACCAGACGCAAGGCCCCCAAAGTCACCAGATCATATATGAACCATCAGATCAGAGATAGCCCAACAACAACTGAAGTGTCAATGGACACTAAACAGGGGTAACGGCACCCCAGGACGTTACACAGCACACTGAACTAGAACCAGCAGGGCTCAAAAGTGAAGGAAGCACTAAGAACCAAGGAAAAATCTAGACAGGCAATACTGCCTCCAGGATTTTCCTCCCAAAGCTGGCATCAGCCGATGCCAACACATCCACACGGTAGTGCTTCGAAAAGGCATGCACAGACGAGCAAGTGGCCGCCTTGCATAACTGATCAGCTGAGTCCTGATTCTTGTAAGCCCAAGAGGCCCCAATAGATCGAGTAGAATTAGCCGTGACCCTGAAAGGGACAGGCTTCTTCCTTAGCTCATAAGCCTTGCGAATAGTGGACTTGATCCAAGAAGCAACAGTCACCCTGGGTGCAGGTCTTCCTGCCTCAGGACCCTCAGGAATGACGAACAGAGCATCAGATTGCCTGATAGACTCAGTGCGATGCACATAGAACTTTAGACAAAGTATCACGGCATATGTGATTATGCGACATTTTGCCAAGCTTATGTTGCTGGTGCATTCTCATTGGTTGCACTGTACAGCTCCTCCCAGTGACAGCCTTTTTATACTCTGGGCTGTCACTTAGAGTTTGCCCTTTCGTGGTGTACCTGATGCCTAGCGCTAGTTCTGTTTGTTTGATACCAGTGTATGACCCCGGACTGCCTGACTACGCTTTTGCTACTGTTCCTGCTTCTGTGTATCGATTCAGATTGGCTGACGTTCCTGCTTCCTGTTCTGACCCGGCCTGGCTGATGTTCCTGCTCCGTGTACCGACCCGGAGAGACCAACGACCCCGCTCCGTATACCGACCTGGCTTGGCTGACGTTCCTGTGCTGTGTACCGAATCGGCTTGGCTGTAGTTCCTGAATCCTCCGTGCCCGGCTGGGCGAAGACCTGGCAGTGCCTGCTGCTATCGAGTGTGCACATCTGTCACGTTATTGTGCATCCCAGTGCCACAGTACTCCATTACCGTTTGCAGTCCAGTCCGTGGGTTTTGAGTCTCAGTGTGTCAGTGCTCCTCCACACCGTTCAATTGATCGATTGGTCTTCCACTTTGGATTCTGTTGGGGTGCATCCGTGTCCTGACCATAGGGTTCATTAACCCCTTCGGGGGTGGTGCCTTGTGCCGCTACTTGTTTCACCAGTGTTGTTCACATCTCCAGTATCTTGTGCGCTTGGTCTTCCACTCTAGGTACAGTTGGGCGCTTCCGGTTGCTTTTCATCTTAAGACCTATACGCACATTAACCCCTTCGGGGTTGGCACAGGCACACGGTGGTGGATAGTCTCAGTAGGGCGTCCTTTCCTGGCACGAGCTCTGATTCACCCTATTGTAGTCTCCGGTGGGCGTCCACCGTTGCAACCCTCCGTTCAGGTGAACCTTGCCTGATCTCTGCTGCCATCCTGTCACTGTCGCCTCCCCTGCCTATAGGCGACATTGGGCCTCCGTTTATCTGGGTTATTGAGTCAGTGGCTTCACTGGCATTGCTGGACTCTATTACACTGTATCTATCAAAGTTACCTGACCTGTGTCAGTATTGTAGTTTGTATGTACATACTGGACCCGTGTGGGTTAACTTGCTTGTAACCTGTCCTGTGTCAGTTATTGCTGTTATATGCTGGACCCGTGAGGGTTACATTATTCCTTGTGTGCTTTAATAAATTTGTGCTTTACCAACATCTACCGTGTCTGAGTGTACTGAACCATAACAGCACCACGTCTAAAAAGTGGAGATCCCTCTCCTTGTCAGAGGTGGGGTCAGGGCAGAAAGAGGGCACCACAATCTCCTGATTGATGTGGAACTCAGAGACCACCTTTGGCAGAAACTCCTTAGAAGTGAGAAGCACCACCTTGTCCTTATGAAACACCAAATGGGGTGGCTTACAGGACAGAGCATGTAATTCTGCGATACGGCAAGCTGACACAATCGCCAGGAGAAAAGCCATTTTCCACGTCAACAGGCATAGAGGAATAGTAGCCAAAGACTCAAAGGGAGGGTGCTGAAGGATGCCCAAAACCAAGTTAAGATCCCACTGAGGAGTGGGAGACTTGAAAACAGGATGAGTATGAGCAACACCCTGGAAGAAAGTCTTGACATCAGGAAGGATGGCAATGTGTCTCTGAAAGAAAACAGAGAGAGCAGTAGACTGAACCTTAAGGGAACTCAAACTGAGGCCCTTATCCACACCGTCCTGCAAAAAGGCCAGGACTGTAGGGAGATCAAAGTCCTGAGACAGGTCCCTGTCAGCGCACCAGGACAGAAAAGTCGACCAGGCACGATGGTAGATCTTGGAAGAAACAGGCTTGCGGGCACTGAGCATAGTAGCCACCACACAAGAAGAGAAGCCCTTCTTCTTCAATATTGAGGATTCAATTTCCAAGCCATCAATGCTAGCTGATGAACATCCTCCTTCCACAGGTAACCCTGTAGAAGAAGGTCTGGATGGTAGGGGAGCCAAAAGGGCTCCACCACTGACAGATCCAAGAGCTCCAGAAACCAAGACTGACAAGGCCAGTACGGTGCAATCAGAATGACTGGGCAACGCTCAAGTCGTAATTTCCGTAACACCCTGTGCAACATGGGAAAGGGGAAAGATGTAAGCCAGAGGAAAGACCCATGGATTGGACATTGCATCCACTGCTAGAGCCAGAGGGTCTTGCCACCGAGAGCAGAACACTCAAACCTTCCTGTTGTGTCTTGCTGCCATCAGGTCGATGTAAGGGGGACCCCATCGCTGAACAATGAGTTGGAACATTTGCGGGTGCAACTCCCATTCTCCACTGTCCACTGTGTGTCGACTGAGGAAGTCTGCCATGACGTTGTCTACGCCTGGAATGTGCACTACGGATATAGCAGGTACGTGTTCTTCTGCCCAGGACAAAATAGCCTTGACCTCTAACCAAGCAGCGAGACTTCTTGTTCCTCCTTGCTTGTGGATGTAAGACACGGCCATGACGTTGTCAGACTCCATTCGGACCGGACAGTCTTCCAGCTGAGATGTCCAATGTTGCAGGGCATGAAATATCACCCAAAGCTCCAAAATGTTGATCAGAAGGAGGGACTCCTCCAGAGACCACCGACCCTGAGCGCTCAAGCGACCCAGGACTGCACCCCAGCCGGAGAGGCTGTCATCCATTGTCACCTTGGTCCAAAAGAGCACCAGAAAGGACTTGCCCTTCAGCGGGATGGAAAGGTCGAGCCACCATGACAAGCTCAGTTCCACATGAAGAGGAAGGAAAAAAAATGTCTTCAGAAGATCCTGTTGACCCTTGCACACTTGGATCACAAACCTCTGGAGCTCCCTGGTGTGCACCATGGCTAATGGATCCGCTTTTATGGTGGATATGAATTTCCCCACCAGAGATGATAGTTTCTGGGCTGAAATTGGATCCTGAAACAGAATCACTGAAACCCTGTGGGCGATCTGGTGAGCCACTTCGTCCGAGAGGAACACCATGCTCTTCTGAGTGTCGAAGAGAAGGCCCAGGAAGACCAGACGCTGGGATGGGACAAGATCGGACTTGTCCAAGTTGATGATTCACCCGTGATGGGTGAGAGCCTGAATGTAGTTCTGAACTTGCTGATGAAGGATTTCTGCAGAGGGGGCTTTCAGAAGCAAGTCATCCATGTATGGAGTAGCTCTGATGCTGTTCCGGTGGAGGACAGATATCAAGGCACCCAGGACACGGTTGAAGACCTGAGGAGCCGTCGTCAGACCAAATGGAAGAGCTGAGAACTGAAAATGTCCCATGTCGCAGGCAAACCAGAGGTGCTGCTGGCTGTCTGGATGAATGGCAATGTGTAAATACGCATCCAGAAGATCCAGAGAAGCAAGGAATTCCCCCGGAGACATGGCAGCAATCACTGTGCGTAGAGATTAAGGACGATAATGAGTCCGGGACACAAAGGAATTGAGATCCTTCAAGTCCAAAATAGGGCGACAACTGCAGTCCTTTTTGGCGACCACAAAGAGGTTCAAGTAGAAACCCAAACCCCTGTCCTAGATAGGTACTGGCTATAGAACATCCTTGTCCAGAAGAGCCTGAACAGCGCTGTCGAACAGACAGCTTTTCCCTGTACCCTGAGGAGTGTGAAAAGGACGAAAGCGAAAGGGAGGAAGAGAAATGAAAGGGATCTTGTATCCTTCCGTCACTACCTGTAAAACCTATGGGTCCATCACAGAGGCCTCCCAAACGCTGTGATAGTGTCGCAGACGACCATCCATAGCGGAGTGTGGACCCGGGTCCGGCAAATCATGCTGAAGAAGTCTTGGAAGCCTTGAGCTTGCTGGAGACCTTGGGCTTCCATTGTTGTTTGGGCTTGGAGGAGAAACGCGGAGCTGGGGGAACCGTATGGTTCACCAGATGTGTCTCATTCTGAAAGAAACAAAAAAAAAATGGTTACGCTTAAGCGGCAATTTCTTCCTGGGAACCAAGGGTAGAAGAGTACTCTTACGCCCTGTGGCCTCACTGATTAGATCCTTACGATCTGGCCCAAACAAAGAAGTACCCTGAAAAGGCAAGGAAATAAGGCTTTCTTAGAAGCAGTGTCAGCAGAACAGATCTTGAGACAAAGAGCTTGTCTAGCCACCACAGACATGATGGAAACCCTTGCCACCAAACGGATGGCGTCAAATAAGGCAGCAGAAACATAGTGTTGTGCCTCAGCTATGTTGGCAAGAAGGTGCAACTTATCCGAAGTAGGTGCATCCTGAAAGACAGCCTTGGTGAGCTGTTCAGTCCAGAACGCAATGGCCTGGTTCATCCACGCAGAGGCAAAAGCTGGACGCATAGCAGAACCAGCAGTGGCAAAAATGGACTTGAGGGAAACCTCAAGTTTCTTGTCAGTCCAGTCCTTCAGAGCAGAGGCATCAGAGACTAGTAAGGCAGTAGATTTAGACAGTCTGGATATAGGGGCATCCACTTTGGGGGGATGAACCCACTGAGCAAGCGCAGCCTCAGAAAAGGGGTAAAGCTTGGCAAATTTCTTGGACACAGAAGCTTTCTTGTCTGGGGATTTCTACTCCTCAGACACAAGTCGGTCAAGAGTGGGGTTAGGTGGAAAGTATGTAAGGGGCTTATCAGGCTCCTGGAATACATCAGAGGGATCAGAAGGAACCTCTTGAACTAGGGGAATGATAAGAGTAGTTAATACATCCCTGATCAGGCCCTCAGAGGTGGGTTCAGGATCAGCCTCAAAATGGTCCCCAAAATACTGAGAGGACTCCAACACAGAACATTCCTCAACATCTGAATCCACCAGCAGTGCCTCCTCAGAGGAATCTGACATGTCAGGTACTCCCTGAGGTTTGGGCAGGGAAGACCTGACTGAAGAGGGGGCCTGCCAAGACTGAAAGGCCTCCTGTAACTGGGATGGAAAGAGTTGCAATGTGGACCTAAGGTCCTAGTAGCATAGCAGCCTTGAACTCTTGCACCCAAGCTGGCTCTATAGCATGGCTGGAGGTCCCTGGAATGCTGTCAGGGACATCAGAACATGCTGGGCATAAGTGACCTGAGAATTCTCTAGGTAGCCCTGAGTGACAGGAAGAGCAATGTGCAATGGGGGATACAGAGACCCCAGCCTCCTTAGTCTTAGGTCTAGCCCCAAGCTCCAGCGGTATAGACATTCTCACAGTGTCAAAATAACCAACTGTACAATAAATCACCCAATTATAGTGTGTATGGTTAAAGTTTCACCCCAGAAAATGCTAAATTAAACTTATCTGGCAGGCAAAGGGTTAATCTGCAGAGGAGAGAAGGAGAGTCCAAGCCCTGCATAAGATACTCGCCCAGACACGCTCACAAAATGGCTGCCGCAACGGTAGCCAATCAGAAGCAAGGGTGTGAAGCAAGTGCTCATGGGAAATGTATTTTTTCCCCAAAAGTACCCTAAACAGTGCCCAAAGCCCCCTGAGCCCCCCAACACACTAGAAACATGAACCGGATGATAGATCAAGGGTAGACAAGTAAAATGAGCCATCTCTGAAGGTTAAACGGTTGCAGAGATAGGTCCCAAACAGTACAGTCCCATAGGAGTGAATGGAGCAATGGCGTCTATGCGGTAAAGCGCTCCTTAAAGGCGCAGTACTCAAATTTTACAAATTTTAAAGTAAAACAGTAAAATGTGTAACACATCAATAGAACATGTGAGGATAAGCAAAAAACACTAACCCAGTAGGAAAAGTGTCATAAAACCCCCAAAAAGGTGCCAAACCAGCAGTTAAAGGGTTAAGTTACCACATAAACCTGCTCTAAACACCCAAACAGACATACAGATATACCCAATTAATGCAGGAGTGTGCATTAGGAACTCCAATGAATTCACCCCTGTGCGGAGGGGCATTGTGAGACATGTGGACCTGCAGGACTCAAAGGGTACCTCACCTTTCCTGCAGATTTTCTGTCTTCAGATTACCATGGAGCAAGAAGTACCTCAGTGGGTAACTCCTGGGGAAGCACTTGGAATCGAGATTTTGCCCCTCAGGGCTTAAGGTCCATAAAAAACACCTGGATGCTGAGCTATCCACATCTAAGGGCATTGTCAGTCATGATAATCCGCCTAATGGTGGTATTACATATCTAAGAGAAAAATAAAAAAGTTTCTAAAACTATAGCAGAACTGTTCTCAGACTGGTGTTGTCTGCACCAAGGAACAAATCTTTCTGGAGCTGATTGGCTATCTGCAGCCAAGGAGGGGAGGGAGGCTCCACCCCCTGCATACACTTTGAGAATTGTTCCTGCCTACTAAGGGGCGGATCGCCTCCCCCAGAATTACCAGTAACCTGTATTGGACGACAGAGAAACTGAAATTTTGGAGCAAACCAAGTGCAATATAGCAGAAAATAAAAATCCATCCAAGTTCCCTTTGATTTAAATGGGGTTTTAATCTCTTGAATATTAGAGATGAAATGTATTGGAGATATCTCTAGAACTCCAGTGGGGTTATGCACTAAGGCGTGATAAAGAAGTGATAAAGCAGATATGACTTCTCCAATTCCATTGTTATTCTATGGCGCCAATGCACTACGATTTCTCCAACTTTGGCTAACTTACTGTATTAGCTCTATAGAATAGCAATGGAATTGGAGAAATGATATTACTGGAGAATTCGTCTCCACTTTATCCTCTCTATCATGCCTTTGTGCATCTCCACTAAAGTGCAATAAAGGTGATGAAGTGGAGATGACTTTTCCAGTGATATTACTTCTCCAGTTCCTATGTTATTCTCACATCTGGGATCTCTCCGGATTTGCCTCGGAGACTCCGTTTTTTGCAGCTAATTACCAGGTATCTGACGCAGATGTTGATTTTCTGGATGGGGGGAGTTTCCAGTGAAACTCTTCCCAATTCTACTTCTTCCAGTCTGCACCTCCCTCCCCAGCCTATACCTCAAACATTTTATTATAATGTATTATAACGATTAAGCCCCACCCCTTTTAGATGCGAATCATGTAATTGATCTCCACCAGCGGCACCACAAGACTCCCCTCTCTGGGGAATCCACAACAAAAAGTTCCCTGGTATGGTTAGTCTATGGAGCCAGTGCACTAAGATTCCTCCAACTATGGAGATCTTGGTGCATAGTAGAATCTAAAGACTAACATATGACTTGGAGAAGTGATATCACTGGAGAAGTCATATATACGCTTTACCACTTCTTTATCACACCTTAGTGCATAACCCCCAAGGAGTTAAAAGCATTTAAATTAATGGGAATCTGTATTAATTTCCTATGGTGCAGTTGGTTTGCCCCATAACGTCACCATTTCTACCTAGTACATCAGCCTCACTGTGCTATGAATGAATCTTGGCACAACCCATCCTCTGTGGGCATTTTTAAAAGCACAGACAATGGCACGTTTGGTCTTAATAAGAACATAATGTGAACAAATATAAAGGATAATTTCTCAAAAAACAATTTTGCAGAATAACTAACACAACATATAGGCAGTTCTTAATTCTCTGTAGAAAAAGCACCAAACTCGCCTAAAGGTGACAGGTTGACTTTAAACTAATACCTCCAAAGCCTCTGTAATTAAATCATGCCATTATATGTAAAAAACCCTGCAACTTCCAGTTTAGCAAGTCTGAAAGCATGGGACCATGTGACCATGACACCAGCAGGACACATAGAGAAGTGACTGGAGTGGATGGCCTTGAAAATCCCTGTTAGGCTTCACCCAGGATTGCTAAACAAGCCCTGTGCTAAAGAAATGTGGGAATTTGACAATTTAGTTAACTTAAAGTCACAATAAACCCTGTAACTAAAAGTATTTAAAGCACACTGCTCTGATCCTAGTGACTCCACAATGAAAACTGAAAGCCAAACATATTTTAAAAATCCCCAAATCCCTTTTTAATTTATTGAGGGGTTAAGTAATGTTGGCATCAACTTCCTCTTCTCTTAGAGCCCATAATAATGGGTATAGGCAGGGACACACTTTCTCCTTGCTCAAATCCTATATTTCAACTAAGCTTGTGCATTTCATATTTGCACATGCTTAGTTGTAATACAGGGTCTGAGCAGGGAGTAAGTCTGTACTTTCTCAGTCCCCATATTACTGGGTCATAGAGAAGAGGAAATGGACACTAGGGTGAATGTACGACTCCTCCAGGGCAGCTCCACTGGTAAAAGCCTCCAGCACTGGCAGCTGTGCTTCTGACTTGCACTAAGAAGGTATGGTCATTGTATTCATACACAGAGAACTCTCCAAATGAGCTGACCCTGAGATATTTCCAACATTAACGCTTCTCTACTCCAAAGAACATAATAGTGTCTCTATGTGATATGTCTGAGTTCACTCAAAGATCCTTAAGATGCTACAGTTTAGAGATCTCACTGCTGGATCATGTATACAAGATAATCAGTACTTCTGATTTTCCTGTAGAAATTGAAGCATTTAGAGTAAAGAAACAGTTAGTGTAAATCATATATTAAGAAACACCAGACTCTCTCCATGAGAATATGGCTTCTCGCTGAATTTTTTGTCATAATGAGAGTTCCAACATATTTATTTCATTTATATAAGTGTATTACCAGAAAGAATTCATTGAGATTTCACTCATCTTCAAGTATGTCCTGGAGATCATTTGCAAAACAAAGTTAATACATTTATACAAATTGAATGAATTAATACACATTAAATTTTATACATAGATGCATATTGTTTTAAAATACAAAGGATGACTGTAGTGCATATCTGCAGACACACTACGTCATCATAAAGACTTTAACCCATTAATAACCCACGACGATCCAGGACTGTCAAGGGTAGAATTGTGTTAAGGACCCATAGCGGTCCAGGACTGTCATGGAATTCCAGGCTCCCCGCGCGGCTGCAAGCCGTTCGGGGAGCCCGGAAGTGGATTCAGGGAAAAAAAAATGGATTGTCCTTAAGGGGTTAAAGGGATAGTAATAGTTAATTTTATGTTTATTTTATATCGTAGAGATTGCAAACCAGGCACATTTTGTAGACCGTTCCAATGAAGTATGTATTTCTAAAGAGAGTGATTTCGGCTCTGCTGAAGGACCTCCGTCCAGTCAAATGACCGGATTCTGCAGCCATCAGCTATGCACTGACTTCTGTGAAACTACCAGGAAGACATAACTTTAGAAATGTATATCTCTCGAATCATAAAGGTTTGAGAGATAAGAATTACATCGTTGTTTATATTTTCTTAATCTCTACAATATGAAATAAATATAAAGTGAACATAAAATGAACTATAAATATCCTTTTAATGCCAAAAAGAACCTTAAACCTGCCCCATAGCATCTACAAGCAAATGGCATAAAAAAACTGCCCCATTGCCCTCCCCTTGGCACAAGCACCTTTAACCCTTTGAGTGACAGAGGGGTATGCAACACATTGCAAAGCAATGCATTACGTACTCTTCTGGCGCTCAATGGGTTAAGGAGAGAATTTTCAAAGTAAACCGTTTAGAAAATTAGTGTAAGCCAGATGTAGGCCTACAGACTGATTTTGATTTAACACAGAATCATATTTGTACATTCACTTCACTGTCAAGAATAAGATGGAGGTTTGGATGATGTGCAAGGCAAGCACTTGGCTTTCAATTTTTACTGTGACACTAGCAGGATAAGCATGGCCTTTAGTGGAAAGGAACACTAACAACTCCTATAATTAATCTCAATTTATCATAAACATTTGAGTGCCAGAGGGATACACAATACATTGCTTTGAAATTCATTGCATACCCCACTGGCATTCAATGTGTTAATCTGAGCAGAAAATCCTACTAGCCTAAGAATTAATTTTGTATGGATTGGTTTTCCAGAATTAATCTTCCATTAGTAATGGATATCACATCCACAGACAGACGTATCTTTCTAAAGACATCCACAGAAAAACTATTCTCACTGAATTCTTCTTATTAACTCTTCAGTGGCAGCAGTTTGGGTCACTGAATCCTGCATCATAGTATCATGTCTGCCTCCATGGAGAAGATATCCAGTGCAAATGAAATATTCAATTCCACACAGTCAGGGCCAGATGTAGGTAAATCCACCAGTGGTGCCCTTAGCTCCATCTATGGTCACACCCTCTCTTCTTTTAAAACCCTACAACCGAGCCCAATCCACTGTTGCTCAGTACAGAAAACACTGTTATGCTATAAAATACAAGCAGAAAAATTATCTTAACCCAGTGGTTCTCAATCTTTTTTTGCTCGGGGCACCCCTAACACGTAATCTTGAACATTCGGGATACCCCTAACATATTTAATGTACTTTATCAAGGGCATAATGAAGGGTACAATACATAAATATACAGTATTATTAGGTCTTATAATCAGAATATCATAACTAAACATATTGTGCATAAATTTCTATAATTCTTTATTTAAAAATCTATTTTTGTTAGTCTTTATAGACAACACAAGGCACCCTAAGTTGATGCCCTGTGGCACACCAAAGTGCCACGTCACCCTGGTTAAGAATCACTGTCTTAACCCCTTGGCTGCTACAAACCTCTCCAAAACATTGTGGCGCAATCCCAAGGGTTAAAATAATCCAGAAGGTTAAATAATGGGCGGTAAATAAGTCTGTAAAGTGATAAACATAAGCCAAGAGCATTGAGGTTGTTTAGGGTGGGGTGTCTCTGGGGCGGGCTAAGAGGGCTGAAGCCCTGAGTGTTTTGGTGAGCAGGTGTTCCCTCTAAGGTGTGCAGTCAAGGACATATTTTAACACCCCCCCACACACCCGCATACTGTTCTTTTGCTCCAACTCAGGAGCCGGGAGGGGATTGTAATGAACATGTCTGTCCCTTAAACCCTTTGAGTGCCGAAACAATATCCAATGCATTGCTTTGCTCTGCTACTCAAAGGGTTACGTTTGGCTGGATTGTTTTTATAGTGCCCGTCCCCTGTTCGCATGCAGCCAATGATAGGAGTAGGAGAACTGGCATGTGAGTCCTACGCAATGACACTCGGTGCATGCTTGGGGTTTCCTTCTGCTGTCAGAGCGCCAATTTCAAACTTGCTCTCTCAGGACATACTCTAGCAAGTTTGAAATTGGTGCTCTGACAGACTAAGGAAAACCCAGCATGCACTACTTGTCACTGCAGAGGTCTCACATGCCAATTCTCCTGATCCTGTCACTGGCAGCATGTGATTAAGAAAGAATGTGCCTACATCAACTCAGGTAGAATACATGGCTATTTCTCTCATTTTCAAGTATGCCCATGCATCATAAATTCTACCATGGTACTGAAACCTCTGCATATCTGTCTGTGACTGTTACAAAATGTTCTTTTATTTAAGAGCAAATTGCATTATAGCATTCTTGTTCCATTTGTTTTGTTTTTTTAGTTTTCTTTCTGAAACTTTGCAATAAATTCTATTTGATTTACTGTAATTATTGTTTGTTATGTGCAGATGTTTATGATTCTCATCTTTTCCACTTTCCCAAGAAAAATCTCCCCTGGGTTCACCTTACATCACTGCTGCAGAAAACAGAATTCCCTGTGTATATGGCAGGTGAGGGTCAGTGAGCATTACTGTGAAGTATCATCACACATAATAGCCTAAAATGAGGACCTGCAACCAAACTTTTTTTCTCTGTGTTTTAGTTAGTGCTGATTGATGTTTGAAGTGGAAGACTTTGATGTTAACCCTTTGAGAGCCAGAGGACTGTCCAGGTACTCAAAGCGGGTTATGCACTAAGGTGTGAAAAAGAGGTGATATAGAGGAGATAACTTCTCCAGTCCCTGTGTTATTCTATTGAGCCAATGCACCAGGATGTCTGCAAATCTGATGATATTAGTGCATAGGCTCTATAGAGTTACATATGAACTTGAGAAGTGCTATCACTGGAGATTTTATCTCCACTTGATCTCCTCTTTATCACTCCTCAGTGCATAACCCTCAAGGAGTTCATACATGATTCACAGAGCAACATGGGGGAAATGGAAATGCCATGATGCCAGCTTTGTGCATATAATGGTGCCAATCGCCCTTACATCAAACCTTTAAGTGCCAGAGTGGTATGGAACATGTTGTATTTTTTACCTCTTGTGCACTCATGGAGTTAATGGTGCAATTGGTGTGTACAAATAAAGCATTGGGCTTTCGGTTACAAGTCTTTTGGGAACCTAGCAACTCCAGTACAGTACTGCTACTATGGAGATATGCTTTATTTAAAAGTTATTGCAACTCAGACTTGTTTGTTTTGGTTGCATCTATACACAGCTATGGTCAGTTGATGCACAGGATGCTATAGCAAAGCTCCATTGTAAAATGTCAGGCTGTGGTGGCACTGCACTCAAGAAATTTTGATTGAGCTGGAATAACATTTGAATAAAACATCAATTAGTAGTAGAAGTACCACTATTTTACTCAGCAGTATAAACCCTGTAAAATATATTTTTCAATATTAAGCATTAGTGTCTCTTTAAAGAATGCATGAACTGCATACATTTGTGTGTGTCATCCCTCCCTTGTATCAAAATAAATAAATATGGTTCTACAGACACCGTATTAACATTTCCTCTTCCCATTGGAGAAGTGTTCAGTGATCTCTCCTTCCATCAGGCATATTATATAATGAACGTGAGGTCTGTAGATCATATATAGATTGTCCTCTCCTTACAATTGATCAGATGAGAAATAAATGGGGTAATCAAAGAAACAACACTTTGGACAAGTTTTGTTGATATGGGGCCTACACACCCTGTATTAACTGTTTAAAATTATTGGCCATATTTAATTATTATAGGGTATCTAGACAGCATATTAACTTTTAATTCCCTCCATCCAAACTAGATCATGTTAGAAAGATGGGAGGATCACTAGATCTCAAAGATTGATGAAATACCACTACAGCCTTATTTTTATATAGGCAAATAAACTATCACATTACTAATTCATTACAAAAGGGACTTACAATGCTGTGACACTCCATAGAGAGACATTCTGTGTATGTGGCCTTCAACTATATTTGAGTCTATACTGTGACACACGATAGACTGCTAGCTCTGTTGTGTTTTGTGTTTTGCATTATAGATTACTAGCTGTTTTGCCATTTGTATCATAGAATTGTAAGCTCTATGGTATCACTGGGGGTGCTGTGGAATTTTGCCATCTGCCATGGGCTCAAGCCTGAGATCTTATTATAACCTAGTAATGCCTCTGGCACCCACAACTCAGATTGTGGGTGTGGCCAGAACAGCTGAGGCTCCCTTCAGAATTCGGCATTCTAGACAGTTGCCTCATTTGCCTAATGGTAAATCTGGCCCTGTACACATAATTAATTAACAGTGACCATTAACATTTTCTGCCCAGATTGAAGTAAGTGTGTGGTTATTATTAGCATACCTGGGAACGTTTTTATCCTAAGCCTGGGAGGACCACTAAGGTCTTAAGGCTAATCGTGTCCAAATGACACAATTTGCTCCCTACAGTGGACAGGGCTTGATTGGGATGGGTTTTCCCCTTAAAAAGGGCAGAAAGTGGAAGAACAGAGTGGAGAGTGAGCAGAACTGGCAGGGAAGTGGTTGGAGTTACAAGGAAACTCACTGAGTCCTGAGAGTAAGCCTCTGTCCCTAGAGACCCAGTAAATAAAGGAGTAGTAGACTTTTTTATGAAAATCTATATGTTATAGAGCTTTTGCTGCTGAGAAAAACAAGGGTACAACCACTGCTGTCAGTTGTTTTATTCAAACGTTATAACAGTTCAAATAATCAGGAAGTAAATTTACTTCCTGATAGTTCTGACAGGAAGTGACTAGGCAGTTTCAATCACATTCTATGGAGAACTGTAAGTCACTGACCTTTCTCTCCATTACAATGTAAAAGAATAAGTAATTGGAATTTGAGCACTAGAAGGCACTGCTAATGTAAAAAACACAGGTTTAAACAGTAATAACTGGAAATATGCATCTATCAACAGTGGGAGTACACTTACTTTACTCAACAGCAAATGCCCTACGATATATATTTTTTCATAAAAAAAGTTTACTGCTCCTTTAAGTTTAAAAACTTGAGTCTCTGGATCAGATCCAGAAAGTTCCCAGGTATTATTATTATTATTAGGAGATGTTAGTGTTTATTTAACCCTGTGAATGTCAGAGTGTGTTAAATGCTTTATATTTATAATGTTCACTGACCCTAGACGAGCACCAAAAAAGAAAACTAGAGTTACTGTACTTTTAAATGTCCTTTTTGTCTGTCTACATTCCACACCTTTGAATAACAAATAAACATAGTCTATGAGGCAAGACCAGGTATGCAAATAAAAACTGGTTCACAAGTATTTGTCTGTTATGGTGGTAAAAATGTGATGGGAAAACACTGTATATTGCACAGCAAAGAGAAAGTACGACTCTTATGAGTGAACTAATGAAGTTTAGAATCTGCTGCATTCTTATGGAATCCTACAGAAAATAATGGGCATTACGTATAAAAGAGGAGTTGATCAATTCTGGGGTAAACCAACTTTACCATGGGGACACATACAAATTCCTAAAATCCTGTGCCTTAAATGGGGCTTTTAACCTGTTGCACGCTAGAGAGGTCTCCAACAAATTGAATTGGTTAAAACCTCCATTTAAATGAATAGGAATGTTAAATTGTCCCATATGAGGAAACTGGTTTGCCCAAGAATTGCAGCACTCCTCATTTATACTGTGGGCCAATATGCACAGATTCCAGTGCGTGGGGAACAGCTCTTGGTGAGGCTGGTGTACCAAAAATTGGCGCAACTCTGTGGGAAAACAACTGCTCCATAGGGAACCTTTTTTTTATTAAATGGGGCTTTTAACTCTTTAAATGCTAGAGAGAACTCCATCTTATTGAATCGAAATATAATGGAAAACATTCTAGCATTCAAAAATCTAAAAAAGCCCCATTTAACCATTTTGAGTGCCAGAGGGGTACACATCACATTGCAAAGCAATGCTTTGTGTACCCCTCTGGCACTCAAAGGGTTAAACAGATAGAAATACTTAAAAGGAAAAAAATAGATATTTTGTAGTGTTTATCCCCTTGAGTAAAACAAGGGCATTCCCACTGCTAAGATATATTTCATTCAAAAATTATTACAGATCAAATTTGAATATTTTAGGTGCAGTATCACAGTGGCCAGAAATTGTACATGGTGCTGTTGCTACACCAACCTATGGACAACTCTGGTCAGGTGACCATAAATCTCAATAGGATGGTGTTGCAACAGCACCATTGTACAGTATCAGGCTACTGCGATATTGCCCAAACAAAAGAGAGAGAACAAAATTAAGTGTTTTGTTCAAGACATGGTACCCTAACAAGTGCAGGATCACATTTTTCACTCCCATGTGCCATTTCAGAGACAGTTAGACAGTCCAGCTCCGAAATGTCAGGCAAATCCTCTCTGCTTGGGAGAAATAGCACAACCCCAGATGTACGTTTCTGACTATGTGGGCCTCGTCAGTGGGGTGCAGCTGATTCCCACTAGGTACATAGAAGCAAGGGCCCATGCCTGGGATACCCTTCCACTACTTAGGAAGATAACCAGAATAAAAGCGTGTGACGAATGCACACTGAGAGAGAACAAAATTAAGCATTTTGTTCAAGGCATGGTAGCCTCTCAGGTGCTGCTGAAGTCACGTTTTTCACTCCCATATGCCACTGCAGCGAGGAAGTTTCCATATTCATTACCTCAACCTCTTGAGAACCTGAGTGGTGTACAAAGCAAAGCAGAGGTTTAAGCTTGGGCTGCATTGTGAATAACTGCAAACCAACAGGGGAGCAGAAGGGGGTATGAAAGTTTCCTGTACTGCGCAATGCAGCTTCCCATAGACCCACCGTATTGGGCTTGAAACCTGACACAGTGGGCCTATAGGGAATGACAACACAAACCTGGCGTATGTGGCTGAGAGCCAGTGGCATCCTGGTTGGGTTCCAGCCAAAGGGGTTAGTTTTCAGACTCATCCAAAGGCTGACAGGAGCCAGAGGCTGCAGACTTAGTAAACTGTGATAACTGTCCTTTAAAGGCAGCAATTTAACAATAGGGCAAGGTGGTCAGAGCCCAATGAAGGGAGGCCATCTCCAGTCAGAAACCCTGATTATTATGCTTCGCAATTTGTAACTCTGCTGACTTCATTGCCACTTCCAGTGACTCTCCTCCCAGTTCTTCTGTATCCCCATCCATTTTAAAGGCTCACTCAGATACCCTTCTCCCAATCCTGCCAACCCCAATGAAGCCCCACCCACTTTATGTTTCGAAATGTTTAATTTGGACACTACTACCCCAGACCACACAATGCATTGCACACGCCTTCTGGTCCTTGAAGGGTAAAAAAAATATATATAAAGTACTGTGCATAAGTCTTAGGTGTGGAAAAAAATGTATAAATTAAGAATTATTTCAAAAATAAACATGTTAATAGTATATATTGTGTATGTATGTGTGCGTATATATATATATATATATATATATATATATATATATATATATATATATATATATATAAAACATGTGTCCATCAAGTCCAGCCCATGCCAAAACACTGAAGCCATTTCCAATTTAGCCCCAAGTAGGGGGAAAAAATCTTCCTGACTCCAAATTGCAGTCAAATAGTTCCCTGGATCAAAAACCTATCTGCTTTGAAGCCATCCGTCATTATTCTCAATGTTGTTCTGTGCTAGATAAGTATCCATTATGTTTTTGAAAGCAGGTATAGTATCTGCAAGGACAACATCTGAGGCAAAGTTTTCCATAGCTTTTCCACTCTTATTGTAAAAAAAACCCTGTCTTTGTATTAGTAGAAATCGCCTTTCCCCTAATCTTAATGGATGACCTCTCATTCTTAGCTCTGCTCTTTGAGTAAATAGTGAATTGGACAGTTCTTTGTATTGACCTTGAAAATATATGTAAATGGTAAATATCACCTCTTAGATGTCTCTTCTTTAATGTAAACAAACCCAGTTTGACTGGTTTCTCTTTATAATTCTGATCATCCAATCCCTTTATCAGTTTTGTTGCACATCTCTGCACTTTTTGCAGTTCAATAATGTCTTTTTATTAAGATCTGGTGCCCAAAACTGTACTCCATATTCTAGATGAGGCCTAACCAATGATTTTTATAGAGGTAGAATTACATATACGCCTCTTTTTATGAAGGATAGCACCCTATTTACTCTTGCAACAGCTGAGTGATAGAAAGATAGATAGATAGATAGATAGATAGATAGATAGATAGATAGATAGATGTGTGTGTGTGTGTGTGCCATTTTAATAGTTTGAGTACCAGGAGTGTTGCATGCAAATGATTAACATACAGCTTTTGAAGCGCTACCTTAGATAAAGTGCAGGGCCTGTCAGCCCATTTACAGAAACAACTGTTTTGCCCTTTCTGGAGCTCATTAGCTTGAGGTTGGAACAGATCCTTAAACCTTGGCCATTTTATGCAATTGCTGTGTCATGATAGGCAAAGTAACTACTTGGGGATAAATAACAGCTACATCTGTTTCCACCTTCTGATAAAAAGAAGTGCCCATATCGTAGTATCACACAAACGCCCTTTTTTACTAAAATGTTGTTTGGTAGCATTTATATCACTACTAGCTGGACAAAATACTGAACTTGGACAGAATGCTGAGTTTTCACACCAGGCTTCACACATTGAACAGACCTTTATGTATCGCAGGTCAGGAAAAATTAAGCTTTGGATCTCCAGCCAAAGCTGGGTTTGCCATTAGACAGAGCAGACACATTTTAAAAGGTTCCTTTAAAGGTTCCTCCACTGTTCTGGTCACGCCCAGATTCTGATTTGGGGGAAGGGCCAGAGCAATCCGCATTTCCCTGTACCAGACACCCACTGCTGGTTTATAATCAGAGTTGGAAATATATCAATATTAACCAATCAGAGAAAAAAAGTTACTAGCCAAGAGAAGAAAATGTACTGTTCTACCCAATGTGAAACACAGAGAATAACAATTTCTTACTTCTTTGCTGGATTTTTAATTTTTTTTTTACTAGTCGCAGACTAATGGAATAATGGAACTGTCCAATTGCTTATAATGGTGAGGTTATTTACTAATGTTACCAGTTTACATACCCCTTTACAGATAATTATTTAACCCCTTATGGACCAGAGGAGTATGGAATGCAATACTTCAGGGTGCACTGCAACATCCTCTGATCATTCAGCAGTTAACTTTGGATACTAGAGAGGTCTGCAACACATTGAAGAGGCTGATTTTTCTGTATCTGAATGTTATAGGATAAGAGTATTTTTGTTCCTGTCCCGTCCTGTAAGGAGTGGGGTATAGCCATGGTAGGGCTAAGGACTCCTAAGGTACATTGCCTCCAACTGTTGGTGAGTAAAAAATCTTGTCATCCCTAACCAGCCAACTCATCCCCAACCCTTCTGAGAATTCTAGGATGAGGGATATGAAGAGAGGTCCAGACTGTGTTGTATAATATTCATAGGTTCTCATTGACCTACTTTGCCTTATTGTTACACGAGTACAAGTCAGTACTAAATGCCCTGTACATATCTGGCATGTATGTGTTTAATGAGCCTTTGTTATTTGACAATTTTTATGAGAGTTTTCAGGGAAGTCTTTTATTTTGGGCTTTGGCAGAACAGCATGTACTGATTTTGAATTTATTTGGAATGGGGGTTGGATACAGAGACTGGGCAGGCGTGTGTCTTTTTTTTAACACTTTTTTATTATTATTAAAAATTGAGTTATTTACTGTAGATTAGGTTTAAATTCTGGCACATTTTCTCTACAAAACACACTAAACAGCAGGGAACCATCTTTCCTTAGAATGCAAAGCATACTGCTGCACTGTAACTCAGTCATCTACTGCCATCTGCTGGCCAACTATACATACTCATTCCTGTTTCACTTTGAATTTCCACAATAACATGTAAACACCTTCAATGTTGCTTACTTCCCTTGAAATGCATCAGTTTGTGATTTGTGGATCAAAAGGCATTGTGGTAGTACCAAGAATGTGTGAGACTTTTAAAGGGATAGTAATACTTAAAATGTAAAAAAAAATATGTTGTAGGGTTTATCCCCCTGAGTAAAACAAGAGTACTCCCACTGCTGAAAGGTGTTTCATTCAAAAGTTAATAATTTTCAAAGTTGAATTTTTTAGGTGCAATATCAAAGTGGCCTGAAATTGTACAGTGGCGCTGTTGCTACACGATCCTATGGACAGCTCTGGTCCCGGGACCATAAATATCCATAGGATGGTGTAGCAACAGCGCCACTGTACAATTTCAGGCCACTGTGATATTGCACCTAAAAAATTCAACTTTGAAAATTATTAACTTTTGAATGAAACACCTTTCAGCAGTGGGAGTACTCTTGTTTTACTCAGGGGGATAAACCCTACAACATATTTTTTTTTACATTTTAAGTATTACTATCCCTTTAAATTCACTGAGGTGCCTCTACTCAAAGTGATGAGCCTGGGAACAGGCCTGACTGAATTCTTGAAAACACTAAAGTAGACCTATGACCTGATATTTTCATTACATATCTGAAAACAGACTGTTATTCAAAAGTCCAGCAGATGTATGGTTTAGGAGATATTCACACATTTATTTGTGGGAAAAGTGAAAGTGAAATGTTCCCTGTATGACACAGAGTTTCATTAGCATTATGAAATGTCACTGAAAATCTTCATTATCATATGTCACTTCACTGATAGGGCTTGATTAGCATATGAAATATTACTGAAAAGTGTGAATAGCATATGAAACATTACTGGTACCGGAATTAACATACAATAGCATATGATAACAAGTATGAATATCTCCTTAACTGTACATTTGTGGCCTTTGGTTAACATGACACATATGCAGTTTTTCAGTTTTCAAATATGCAAACTTGAACCGAGGTGAAAGTACCACTTATCCCTTTGAGTGCTAAAGGAGTGTGCAACGAATGAAAGTCGGGTTTCATGATTGACCTAAAAGCAGCTTATCGAATACACTGCACTTTGCCAGGTTACTGACAGAGGTACGTTTTGGTATTTATAAATTATCTCACATATCTCCCTTCTTTGCATATGAGTGGCAGTGAAATACAAAAAAAATATGGAGAATATGCAGTCAATACTGCGAGGCATGTGCATACACAATATCCTATAACATAAAGTCCTAAAATGCGTCACTCACTGTGTGCGTAACCGCACATGCGCAGTAGGGACTCGCAGAATGGGCTGATCCGGAGCGGAGAGCTCTGGAAGGCTGACAGCATGTCTGTGCCCCCGGCACCGGGGCAGCAGTGGAGGAGTCTGGGTGACAAACTGTCACCCAGCGCCTCCGCTGCCGCCCCGGAGCCGGAAGCAGAGACAGGCTGTGAGCCATCCGAAGCTCCCCTCTCCGGATCAGCCCATGTATACGGGCTTTGTAACTAGTATAAGATAAAGGTTAATTTACCAAATTAAAAAGCGCAGACTTATATAGAATGTCTAGAATACCTTTGTATCTACCCTGCACATTCAAATTTATGTTTCTACTCCCACTAGTTCCACTGGGGAACATTACACGGATCTGTCACCCTTTCCATGAAGCATGTTTTACATATTTATATGTAGTTCACTTGGTTAATGCACCAGCTGTAGAAACTGTTCAAAGCTAGGGTTGCAGGTTCTAGTCCTGGCAACTCTCTTTCATCTTTCTGAGGTAGGTAAAATATGTACCCACAACATACTTGAAAACATAAGACAATCTCAATGTATCCTTTCTGGTAAAATATTTTCATAATAAAATAGTAACCTGGATCTGTAGTTCCCAAGTGGTACCTGTGTATCCCTTCTATCCCACATCCTTCCATCCCAAATGATAAGCTAAAGAGTCTATGTACATAAGTGCATTAGGACATATACACAAAGAAGAGGGAGTTATTTGGAACCAAATGTACCATGTGGGACACTTTAAAATCTCCACATATTTACATGTGGATTTTGTGTTTTTTAATTGGGGATTTGTGGAGTCCTATCATTCCTTGCTACACTTCCTCCAGCTTTATGCCCTCATTTTAATATTTTTGCCCTAACGTATGTTGTTCTGGACTAAATCAACTGCACTGTAGGGGACAAAACTTCCTATTGCTTTAAATGGGTCTTATAAACCCTTGAATGCTAGATAAGCCTACAATGCATTGTGATGAAATAGGGGAGATTCACTAAGCGATGAAAAAGAGGTAATAAAGCTGAGATGATTCTCCAGTTAATCACTTCTCCATTTCCTATGTTATTCTATGGAGCCTTCTACAACTTTGGAAATCTTAGTGAATAGGCTCCATAGAATAACATAAGAACTAGATAAGTGATTAACTGGAGAAGTAATCTTTACTTTATCACCACTTTATCACTGCTTAGTGAATCTCCACCAATGTGCTAGTGACCTCTGGCAATCAAAAGGTTAAAGATCCATTTAAATAAACTGGGATCTGGGAAAATGTTTTTTTTCCTTTGATGTGGTTGGTCTATTCCTGAATTACTCCAGAGGGAGATAGAGATTATAACACCTCAGTCCAATTTCTTACCTTATTTTATCACACTATGTTATTCTATGTACCAAGATCAATTAAACTGGACAGATGTTAGTACATAGGCTCCATAGATTAACAGGAACTGGTGAGTTTATCACACTGGAGAAGTTATCTCTGTTTTATCACCTCTTTGTTATATCTTACTGCATAACAAACCTGGGAGAGATGCTGTCTAGGAGTACAGATATGTTAATATATTTGCACTATTTTCATTTTTTTGGTGATAATGTACCTTTAAGAAATCCAGCTTTTTGTATTATAGATGGAATTATTTGGAGGATCAGTTGCCCTGCTCTCAACAGTCCACTATATTAATGAGATCCACTGGATGTCCTATTCAGTAAGTTAATATTGAGCTAATCTCTCTAATACAGTGTCTGTGATGTAGAGACATGGATAATTATTACAGACACTGGTTTTACTAGTCCAGGTGTATAAATCAGTGATAGGCAATGTTCTGCTCATCAACTGTTGGAAACTACAACTCCCATCATCCGTAATCAGATAATGGCAGATTAGGGCAGATGGGAATTATACTTCCCGACAGCTGGTGAGCCAAAGGTTACTTACACTTGGCATAGATCAATACCACTATCAAGTTCAGTGATTCCCAACCCTCTCCTCAGGGAGTCCTAACTGGCCATGCCTTTAGGATTTCTCTACTTGTGTACAGGTAAGATAAAGGGAAAGGATGGCTTAGTATTGAAAAAATATATGTATTTCAAGGTTTATCCTGCTGAGTAAAACAAGGGTATTCTAACTACTGAGAGATGTTTTATTCAGAATTTATTGCAGCTCAAACTTGCATTTTTTAGTACTGTAACTCTATGGCCTGAAACGTTATGGAGGTCTTGTTGCTACAACATTCTATGTAGGTTTTTTGTGAGCTGATCAGAGCTGGCCATAGACTGCCGCAACAACAGCACCATCATAACATTTCAGGTCATGGAAGTACCGCACCTAAAAATGCAATATATATATATATATATATATATATATATATATATATATATATATATATATAATATTAATAAGAGGCTCAGTCATTTAATTATTTCCCCTGTACACAAACAGGATAATTCTAATGACATAGGGTGTTAGGGTTGCGGGGAGGAGATGGGAAACACTGACTGTTTTTTCTACCAAAAATGATGATATTGAGAGTCAATGGATATGAAGAACTCTGATATGTAATGTAAAGTGTGCATGATGCAGACATTGTACAGTAAAGTGGAATGTGAGGGACTGACTTCTACATGTTTTTATTGTGCTCTAAATACAGTGAATACATTGCAGTCTTTTCGCTTTTCCACCCACTGACTGCAGGTGTTCTCCCTATATACACACACACCACACCTGGCAATACTCAGGGTTTGACCCTAAGACTCAGAGTTTTTTACTGAAATATCAGGGTTTCGGGATGAAGGGGCAGGATGAACGAATCCTATATTACCTACTATATGATCTGCGCAAGTTGTCTTTTTCTGAAGTCTCGAAACTGGTGCTATTTCTACCAGGAAGACAGAGGGAGTAGCCTTGTTCATCTTGTATATAATGAAGCAGTGATATTTGTAAATTGTACAATGTTAATGGTTCCTTGTGGACGGATTGTAGCACTTCTAGGTTGGTCACGTAGTGACATAACTCCTAGAATTCACATTGAAAGGGTTGACATTTTAAAGGGAGAGTAATACTTAAAGCGGAACTACCACCCCACAAAAAGTTTCCCCAGAAGAATTGCCTATCTGGCGACTAGCTGCTCAGTAGTAATAGTCACCAGACTTATTACCTCCTTATAGAGAAATTCTGCTGTTCCCGGGACTGACAGTAAGGAAACAGTGCAGACATCTTTGCGTAGTTACGTCTGCGCACCTGCGCTGTCAGTCCCAATCTGCTCTAGGAGATGTTGCTTGGTACCAGAAGGTACTGGTAGGGACTGACAGCGCAGGAGCGCAGACATCACTATGGAAAGAAGGAACAGCTGAAGTTCTCTATAAGGAGGTAATAATTCTGGCGAATATTACTACAGAGCAGCTAGTCGCCAGATGTGTAATTCTTCGGGGGAAACTTTTTGTGGGATGGTAGTTCCGCTTTAAAATATAAAAAATATGTTGTAGGGTTTATCCCCCTTATAAAACAAGAGTACTCACACTGCTGAAAGGTGTTTTACTCAAAAGTTATTAAAGCTCAAACTTGTATTTTTTAGGTGCAATATAACAGTGGCCTGAAATTGTACAGTGGTGCTATTGCTACATCATCATTTGGAGGTTTATGGTCAACTGACCAGAGCTGGCCATAGGATGGTGTAATAACAGCGCCACTGTACAATTTCAGGCCACTGTGATATCGCACCTAAAAAGTGCAAGTTTGAGCTGCAATAACTTTTGAATAAAACACCTTTCAGCAGTGGGAGTTCTCTTGTTTTACTCAGGAGGATAAACCAAACAACATATTTTTTTTACATATTAAGTATTACTATGCCATTAAAGATATCATGATCAGATCATTTTAAACGTTCCCAGGTATGACACACACACACACACAACGTTAACCTCTTTAATTCCCATGCAATGAATTCATAATTTACTCATGTAGACATCACAGTTCTAGGAAGATCATTAACCCCTGAATGCTAGTGCTTTGCACACTTTCCATGAGAATATTTAGACTGATATACTGTGAATAATTAGAGCAATTCTGGGGCAAACCACTGGGGAGAAATAAAAATGTTTTTTTTAACCCCTTAAGTACTGGGTAGCTCCTGTCTAGTCATAGTATAGGAACATGATAGACTTAAAGGGTTAGTATTCCCCACAAGACCCTAAGAAGGGGAAACATGTCTGGGCTGTGGGGTATAAGTAAGCCCCTTTGTTATTGTCCGGCCAGGCAGGATGTAAGGGGGAGAGAAGGGGAGGGTCTATATATATATATATATATAGGCTGGTTTCTCACTCACCACTTCCTTTTGGGATCCTCGTGGGACACAGCCCCGCCCTCACTACTTTTTTGTTTGGTGTTTGTTGATTGTGGCTGGTTTGGGGGGTCACTGTGGTTCAGGTCGTAAAAGCACCTGTGAGGGATTGTTTGTCACAGCTTTGGCGCTTTTGGGCCACTGCCAAGGGGTACAATGGTTAAAACAATTGTGGTGTATATATTGTAACAGGGAGTTGTGAGACCAGCGGCCTATGAAATACACCCGGACCACGGTCATGGGTTTTGGTCATCGCCCCCCATTGAGCTTGAGTTATGTCCCTATTATTCTTAGCAAGGGTTAAAAAAGCAGGTTGTTGTATTGTAAGATTATTTTAATAAAGCTGTGGCCTGGTTTCATCTATAAATGGTCTGTGTGTCTTACTTTGAACAGTACCACATGCCCAAGACAAGTAATGTCCAATGATAATTTTATGCTGTGTTGTAGATTTAAAAAAAAAAATAAATAAATTATGTGGAGCAAATCCCATCTCTCAAACCTTTATGGTTTGAGAGATATTCTCTGCTAAAGTCCCCCCTCCCTCCCCTTCTCCTGACTTCAGCTCTCTACTGATAGCAGGAGATCCTGGAACCAGCCAGCGGCTCTACAGCAGAGACGAAATATTGATATATAAAAAGAATTACTTCATCGGAAAGGTCTACAAGGTATGCCTGGTTTGCAAGCACACTTTGTAGACCGTTACAATGAAGTAGTTCTTCTTAAATTTCGCTATCTCGGCTCTGCTGAAGAGCCACGTCGATTCAGCCGACACGGATCTCCTTCTTTACAGCTGACATCAGGAGAAGGGGAGGGAGGGGGGAACTTTTGCAGCGAATATCTCTCAAACCATAAACGTTTGAGAGATGGGATTTGCTCCACATAATTTCTTTTTTTTTTTAATCTACAACACAGCATAAATTATCATTGGACATTACTAACCCTTTAAGCAAACCAGCTTCATCACAGAGACAAAGGGCAGATTTATAAAAGTGGAGTTAAGTGAAAACCAGAGTTAAAATGGCATTAAAAATGTATGGTGTATTTATAAAAGTGGTAACGTCATTTTAAGAGAGCATAACACCATGTAGGTAATTAGTTTGAAAACTGGTGTTCGGAATTATGTAAAAATTGCCTCAGTGGATTTATAAAGATTTGTTGTTATTTAAGACAGAATTTTCAACAATATTTTAACGACATGTCTGACCTGTTCTTATTTTTGGTGTTTGTACCCTATTTATAAAAATTCCTAAAAATCTTTAGAAATACCAACACTCCCATTAAGGCATAAGGACATTTTTAGAATCCATTTGCAACAACGAACAACAACCTTTTTTATAAATATGCCCTAAAGTCCCTTTTGATTTAAATAGGACTTTTATCCCCCTGGATTGCTTTGCATCCAAGGGGTTAAAATCGTCACTTAAATAAATGGCAATTAGGGGAAATCTCACACTAGCTCCGTGTGTCTGCTTGTTCCCGTCTCTTTACTAACACATCTCTATTCAACACTACAGTCTTTCTAATGATCCTAATCCTGTGTACATGAACAGTCCATTCCCTACAGCTTCTCGCTGTCCCTATCTAATTCCTCTATCTCCCAAGCTTATTATGTATCTGCTTTCCCTCTCCCTCTCTCTAGAAAGAGGGCTACCTGTTCAACATTTTTAATGAGAACCCAGATAATCTCATTGCTAATTTTCTCCATCCCTGTCTTTAGTGTCAGATCCTGGAGACTATCCTCCTAAACAGATTTGCATCTTAACTAGAATGCAGACTACTTCTCTGCCCAGACCCTAGGGTTGTGGCTGAGTAGGTAAGAGGCCAAAGACCTGGAGGATTACATTGCAATTAGATTTGGAGACCCCCTCCTATCAGATATTATGGACCTAATGCACCAAAAAATGTTGGTGCAAACCAAATGCACCATAGGGAAGAAAAAAATATACATTCCCAAAGTTTCCTTTAATTTAAATGGGAAATTTGAATCACTTCAATGCTAGATGATCTCCAACACATTGTGAAGCAATGTGTTGGAGACATCTCCAGCTCTGAAGGGGTTAAATGTCCCATTTAAATCAATGGAAAATTTTACTTGTCCCTTATGGTGCAGATGGTTTGCTCCTCTTTTCTTTTTGTGCATATGGCCCTATACATCTTCCCTGCCTACCCCATTGATACAGTGATACCTGGAGGCTAAGACAGGGGTGCCCAGGTTCAGTCCTCAAGGGATACCAATGGCCATGAATAAGGATTTCCCTGACTCAGCACAGTTGGGTCAGTCAAAATGAATGAACCACTGATTAGCTTATTTGTGTTTAATCAGGGATATACTTAAGTACTGTTCTGTTAGTAGTCCTTGAGGACTGAACATGAGCACCCCTGGAATCAGGGAAAAAAGCTATGTAAGCTCGATAAGAAAATGCACACTAGATTAATCTACCTCTAAACTAAATGGATTTGTATCCTGTTACAAATATATACGTATTTACAATACTTTTGCATCAGCTGGCGCTACACATCCCTACAGATGATGTACTACAAAAGGGTTCTGAGCTCATCCAATTCTGGCTTTGCTTGTGCACTTGATTGATACTCAGTGACCCTTGCAATCAGGGGAGTTAATAGCTTTCCAAAAGGCCTTGGGTTTGAGTCAGCTAATATATTGTAAGTGCACTATGCACCCCAATTGCACCACTACTAGTAGGGAGATAAGCACAATTACATGTCCCAAGCTGGCAACAAGACCCAATGCTTTAAGCAAGAGACCTGGGGATTTAGTACTCTCATCCGGAACCTAGAAACACTCCAATTCACCTGAGGCATTTATAGGACCTCCTACCAGTCCACCCCGTGCCAGATTATTGAGGCTGGTGTACAGGGTAAAAGTATAGAAATCATGGAGCAAGCCAATTGCACCATAGTGGGCAAATATCAGTTCCCAAACCTCTACTGAGTTAAATTTGTCTTTTAACCCTCTGACTGAAAGAAAGACCCTTTGCAATTAGTTGGAGACTCCTCTAGGATTCAAGGTATTAAGTACCCCATTAAATCAATGGGGTTTTTACTTCCAGGAGTGGAGCTGCCAAGATGGCCACTGTGTAAGCATGTTCTCTGTATGTACTATCTACAATCTAACTGCTTCACCGCAGTCTCCTTGCCAGGGGATTTATACACCCTTCAACCTACCCAGCAGAAGACGGTATATTCCTCATGTAGAAGAAGGATGGAGATCTTCACCCTTGTGTGGACTATAGGGCTTGAACGAGATTACACAGAGGAACTGCTATTCATTGCCTCTTATTCCCGGGTTGCTGGAAAGACTCAGGGGGCTCAGATTTTCACCAAGCTTCACCTTAGAGGTGACTACAACTTAGTCAGGATGACTAAGGGATACTAGTGGAAGACTGCATTTAATTCTAGGCTTGGGCATTACAAACACCTGGTCATGCTCTTTGGCCTTTGTAATGCCCCTGCAGACTTCCAATGTCTTGTGAACAATGTGTTCATGGATCTTCTGTTGTTCTTTCATCGTATATCTGGATGACATCTTGGTATTCTCCTTGACCCTGGAAGAACATTGCCTCCATGTCTCACCTCAGAGAGAATCATTTCTATTGTAAAATAGAGAAGTGCGAGTTTTGAGAAGAAATATTTGGCCTTTTTGGGCTATATTATATCTGCCCAAGGTCTCGCTATGGACCCAGGAAAGTTGGCTGCTGTGACTGAGTGGCTTTTACCTCTTGGCTTGAAAGCTGTTCAGTGGTTTATTGGCTTTGTCAGTTATTACTGTAAATTCATCAGAGGCTTTCAGCTCTCATTTCTCCCATCACATATAAAGGGGCTGATCCCCACCACTGGAATTCTGATGCCTTACAGGCTTTTGAGACCTCCTTGAAGGTTGCCTCTGCTCCTATCCTCAAGTATTTGGATCCCCATGCCTAGTTTGTCATTGAAGTGGATACATCTGAGGTTGCCACAGGAGCCGTTCTCTCTCAACAGTCATCTGGTTCCGGCCTGCTCCATCCTTTTTCCTTTTTCTCCTGGTGCTTTTTTTCTGCTAAACGTTTAAATGCTCGTTAGGCCTGCTTGGCCTTGTTTTTCTCCTGATTCAACTTCATTATTTCATATATATTCCAGGGATGAAGAACGTTAATGCTGATGCCTTGTCCCACCAGCATGAGTCCTCTGGATTTTCTCCTTCTGCTCTGGAGACTACAGTCCCTCCCACCCAGATTATTTTTTATCTACAACCCTTGTCACTTACCTCAGGAAAGCATAGTCTGCCTGCCTACCTGAAGTCTCTTTGCCTCTAAAGTATATTTTGTATCTGACCAGTACCGTTCGAATATTCTTCATTGGAGGCATTGTCCGGTGACAGCTGGTCATCCTGGGTTGTCACTTCAGTGTCCAGACTGTTTCCAGACAAAAAGCCTGTTATTTCTGGCTGTGTTAATTTTAAAATAGTAAACTAACAATGCAAAATTAAAAAGTAAAAATAAATAAACAAACACTTCAAACATTTAAATATATTGTTAATAACTTTTCCAGTTATTGAAATGTCTGGGAGTGCTTCCAATTCTCATGGTGCGTCCAGAGCCAGCAGGCAGCCACAATCAAGCAGACAGATGAACAATACTATTACATCATCAGCCCCCCCATTCAGAATCCTTCTTCCTCGACAATACTATCAGGTGCGGGGAGCAGCAGCAGTGAACATCCTGGCAAAATCTCAACCCCATCCATCAAAATAAGGCACAATTTCTATCAATGTCATGAAGAGGGATTACGTATTAGCACTTTGGTTGGCTCAAAGAAGAAGAATATGATTGCTTGTACGTGTAGACTATTCTGTAGTCATGATCAACCACAGAAGATCAGAAAACGACCTCCACTGTTGTTGCCACCACAGCCAGGACTACCACCGCCAGTCCCACCACTATTACAACCAATGAGACCACATCACTGCCAATGACACTATGGAGGAGGGGTTCTGTTGTTAGAGACAGCCATCTGTACTTTCTCATTCAATAGACTTTTGTGGCCCATGCTGCTGCTGTATGTGTCTGTCCAGATTGGTCAATGCTGGTGCTGGTGGTGGTGGTACTGCAATACCAACTCTCGTCTCCTCTATCGCCTCCAAAAACACAATATTGTGCTGGATGTCACAGAGTCAAAGATGCTGCTGCTTCTTTTGTTAATCTCAGAGATCAAGGTGCATGTTATTTTTTTTTTTTGGGAGGGGGGTGTTTGTGTTGTTAGACACAGCCACCTGTATTTCAACATTCCATAGATGTTTCTAGCCATGCTGCTGTTGTATGTGTCTGTCCAGACTTGACTAATGCTGATACTGGTAGTGGTGGTGTTATTTAAATGCCAACTCATGTCCACTCTAACACCTTCTAACTCCCATATTATACTTATAACATAGTCAAAAATGCTGCTGCTTCCTTCCTTAATCTCACAGATCACAGTGTATGTTATGTTGGGGGTGGGTGGGGGCTGTGTTATTAGACACAGCCACCTGTATTTCCTCAATCAATAGACTTTTGTAGCCCATGCTGTCTGTCTTTAGATTGGCCTAATGTTGATGCTGGTGGTGTTATTGCAATGACAACTCTCATCTCCTCTAACACCTTCTAACTCCCATATTATACTTCTAACAAAGTAAAAAAATGCTGCTGCTTCCTTCCTTAACCCCTTAATGACCTATGACGTACAGTGAGGGAAAAAATAATTTGATCCCCTGCTGATTTTGTACGTTTGCCCACTGACAAAGAAATGATCAGTCTATAATTTTAATGGTAGGTTTATTTGAACAGTGAGAGACAGAATAACAAAAAAATCCTGAAAAACACATTTCAAAAAAGTTATAAATTGATTTGCATTTTACTGAGTGAAATAAGTATTTGACCCCCTATCAATCAGCAAGATTTCTGGCTCCCAGGTGTCTTTTATACAGGTAACAAGCTGAGATTAGGAGTACTCTCTTAAAGGGAGTGCTTCAAATATCAGCTTGTTACTTGTATAAAAGACACCTGTCCACAGAAGCAATCAATCAATCAGATCCCAAACTCTCCACCATGGCCAAGACCAAAACACTGTCCAAAGATGTCAGGGACAAGATTGTAGACCTACGCAAGGCTGGAATGGGCTAAAAGACCATCGCCAAGCAGCTTGGTGAGAAGGTGACAACAGTTGGTGCAATTATTCGCAAATGGAAGAAACACAAAATAACTGTCAATCTCCCTCGGTCTGGGGCTCCATGCAAGATCTCACCTTATGGAGTTTCAATGATCATGAGAACGGTGAGGAATCAGCCCAGAACTACACAGGAGGCTCTTGACAATGATTTAAAGTCAGCTGGGACCATAGTCACCAAGAGAACAATTGGTAACACACTACGTCGTGAAGGACTGAAATCCTGCAGCGCCCGCAAGGTCCCCCTGCTCAAGAAAGCACATATATAGGCCCGTCAGAAGTTTGCCATTGAACATCTGAATGATTCAGAGGAGAACTGGGTGAAAGTGTTGTGGTCAGATAAGACCAAATTCAAGCCCTTTGGCATCAACTCAACTCGTCGTGTTTGGAGGAGGAGGAATGCTGACTATGACCCCAAGAACACCATCCCCACCATCAAACATGGAGGTGGAAACATTATGCTTTGGGGTGTTTTTCTGCTAAGGGGACAGATCAACTTCACAGCATCAAAGCAACGATGGATGGGGCTATGTACCGTCAACTCTTGGGTGAGAACCTCCTTCCCTCAGCCAGGGCATTGAAAATGGGTCATGGGTGGGTATTCCAGCATGACAATGACCCAAAACACATGCCAAGGCAACAAAGGAGTGGCTCAAGAAGAAGCACATTAAGGTCCTGGAGTGGCCTAGCCAGTGTCCAGACCTCAATCCCAAATCTGTGGAGGGAGTTGAAGGTTCGAGTTGCCAAACGTCAGCCTTGAAACCTTAATGTCTTGCAGAGGATCTGTAAAAAGGAGTGGGACAAAATCCCTCCTGAGATGTGTGCAAACCTGGTGGCCAACTACAAGAAACGTCTGACTTCTGTGATTGCCAACAAGGTACCAAGTCATGCTTTGCAAAGGGACCAAATACTTATTTCACTCAGTAAAATGCAAATCAATTTATAACTTTTTTTGAAATGTGTTTTTTTAGGATTTTTTTGTTGTTATTCTGTCTCTCACTGTTCAAATAAACCTACCATTAAAATTATAGACTGGTCACTTCTTTGTCAGTGGGCGAACGTACAAAATCATCAGGGGATCAAATAATTTTTTCCCTCGCTGGACATGTATGTCACAGGGTGTATGTCACTAAAGGACCAAGGACGTAAATGTATATCATGGAATTCAGGGATCCCCATTCGGGGAGCCCTGAATCGGATTGTGAAAAAAAAAAATGTCCATGGTCCTTAAGTGTGGGACACATGCACACGCGGCAGGTCCTTAAGTGGTTAATCTCAAAGATCAAAGTGTATGAAAAACATCCAAGCCCGGCTAAAGTTTGCAATAACAAACATCAAGTCCCCCAAAAGCACGTGGGAAAATGTGTTATGGTCTGATGAAACCAAGGTTGAACTTTTTGGCCATAATTCCAAAAGGTATGGTTGGCGCAAAAACAACATTGCACATCACCCAAAGAACACCATACCCACAGTGAAGCATGGTGGTGGCAGCATCATGCTTTGGGGCTGTTATTCCTCAGCTGGAACCTGGGCCTTAGTCAGGGTGGAGGGAATTATGAACAGTTCCAAATACCAGACAATTTTGGCACAAAACCTTCAGGCATCCGTTAGAAAGCTGAAGATGAAGAGGAAGCTCACCTTTCAGCACGACAATGACCCAAAGCACACATCCAAATCTGCAAAAGCATGGCTTCACCAGAAGAAGATTAACGTTTTGGAATGGCCCAGCCAGAGTCCAGACCTGAATCCAATTGAACATCTTTGGGGTGATTTGAAGAGGGCTGTGCACAGGAGATGTCCTCGCAATCTGACAGATTTGGAGTGCTTTTGCAAAGAAGAGTGGGCAAATATTGCCACGTCAAGATGTGCCATGCTAATAAACTCCTACCCAAAAAGACTGATTACTGTAATAAAATTAAAATGTGATCCAACAAAGTATTAGTTTAAGGGTGTGCACACCTATGCAACCAGGTTATTGTGAGTTTTTTTTTTTTTTTTTTTCCCCCTCAACGATGTCAGTTTGTTTTGCAACTGAATTGTTCACGTTATAGTTCACATTAAAGGTGGAAAAAGTTCTGACATGATTTATATTTGTCTCGTTCTTTAACATCACAAGAACCTGGCATTTTAACAGGGGTGTGTAAGCTTTTTAGATCCACTGTGCATGCTCATAAATCAAAAGCCTAAACATAATTCAAGTGATAAATATAATAAAGAGTTTCATAACGGAAATACCAGAAGTCCATTTTACAGATACAACCAACGGACTTGAGTTAGTCCCAAAGAATACTGTAAGGATCAAAAAGGGGAGGGAAAGCCTGTATATTACATTTGTTTAATAAAGATAAACACAACACATGGCACTCGTGAGATCGAGGCAATAACTAACCTCAAGATGAAATCTCTTGGGAAATCTCGCCACCACCCACACACTAAAGCTCTATGAGCAGGAACAATGATTTACCTTCCTTATCCTGCTTACATGTTCCATCTATACAACTTCTGCCTATCTCAAGTGTATTATTCGAAAAGGAGGTACTGAGAATTATTGCAAACCAATTGCACTACAGGAGAACTGAAAATTATCTTTGATATAAATGGAGATTTTAACCCCTTGAATGCTAGAAAGGTCTCCAAAGCAATGAAGTTTTTAGTTTGTCCTCTATGATGCATTTGGGTTCCTGTAGAATTCTTCTTACTAAATAAGCCTGTGTCTTAGATATGGATGACAACCCTTAACAATACCAACCTCCTTAAAGGGATAGTAATGTTTCATAATAAAAGCAGCTCTAAATAATCATCATAGTATTTGGACTTTGGAGAGTGTTATTTCAATTCTGTCAGAGTTGTAGTTCCAGAGTAATTCAATGACAAAGTATCCCCCTCCCGCCCCTTTTACTGATGTAACACTGTTCAGCCAGATCAGAAGGGAGGTGCCCATATAGACTGCAGAGAGGGACAATCTTCTTTGTGCATGTGTCTCTCCTATTTGTTTTGGTTTGCATGTGCATTCCATGTCTTGTTTGTTTGTGTCCAGCTCTCTACTATTTTAAACATACTGTGTTTACATAAACCCAACAAAGTTAGAATTACTGCATGTATTTTGCTTTTTAAAGGGGAACTAAGTCTGCTTCTTGTGGCTGTGATGTGCAGTGCCAAAGCAGCTCTTATTATCCATTTTTCTTGTCGGGGGTGGGGAGATCAGAAAAATGATACCTGCAGCTGACAAGGGGGTGGACTTTATATGTAAAATCCATCGATTAACCATTTGAGAGGTATTCAATAAATTGTGTTGCAATTCTTGGATTCCTCTCTTGCACTCAAAGGGTTAAGGCTTCGCCATTTGCAGAAAGTGTTAGGTTTTGGAAACCCAAAACTTTCTGTTTCTGGGGTCCTGTGTGTGCAGTCTCTGGAACTTCAAGACTTCCCTTCCCCAAAATTCGGTTTACTGAGTGATCAATTAGACATATACTGCATTCCGTTTTCTGACCCCTAAACTAGCTGTGTAGTGTACAATGCAGCCCTGGCTAGCTTGGCATGCCTACTACCACAGGATCACAACTGTAAAATGGAGAATATCAGATGATACTTCCCATTAACTCCTTAAGGATTGGGCTATCTTTATCACCATGAAAATGTTCAGGTCTCTAGTATGCGTCAGTTAAACATGTTTTTGCTACTTTATTACTACGTATACCCATGCAAATTTCCTCCTCTTTCTCTGGCAGTGAGTGCTCACCTATATATTGCACGCTCATTGAGACTGCATAAAAAAATATTCATTTTGTGTGGGTATTGCAAGAATTAAAAAACTGTTTACTGGGTTAGGGGTGATTGCTAAGGGAAGTCACCTGGCTGCAGTGTTACTATAAATACAGTCTATAGGCTCATTGGAGCGTGCTCATTGAGACTGCATACAAGTGGCTGCATTCAAGTGAAGCATTAGAAAGACTCTGGACTTGGTAATCAGCAGAGATCTGAGGTGACAGTAATTTAAATGGATTTACTGCATTCAGATTTAAAGTTGGTTACTTACCTCAGAGTGAGCATTAGAAAATAATATTGGAATTGTAAAACAAGCATGAGTGATAGCAGGATAGGCAATCTCACTCAGTGCACATCTTGTCACATGTTTGAACACTTGGAGCAATTGTGAAGCAATTGAAGCAATGCATCCAAGTGGATAAACAGTAGGGTTTCATGAAATATAGCAGAGGATCCAAGAAATATCTAGGGATGACTGGAGTTGTATCCCTTGGGAGTGTTTTTCACCACTAATCTAGCCTAATCAAAGGAAGATATTAATGAAGGGTCCAGAGAGAATGTAGAGACTCTTTGGGTTGACCAACACACATGAGGACATACATAATAAAGCATGTTGAGAGGCATTTTCTACAAGCGAACTAATACTGGGGAGTCTGAAGAAGCCTGACTGGTATTTCAAATGGAAGAGGCTTATCAGTTAAGAAATGTAATCATAATGGGAGATGTTATGTATCCTGAAACTGATTGGAGAAATTAGTCTTTCAGGACAACAAAAGGCATTATTATTATTATAAGAATGCTTAAAGTGATAGTCATGTCTTTATTAAAGTTTATCTGCAAGTCTTCTTTAGGCTTTTTATAACACTCTGTGCTATGTTTAATGACACAGTTTTGTAGTTCAAAAGCTATTCAAGCCCCTTCTGGGCGAGTCACGCTGCCTCTAAGCGTGGTCCAGATGGAGAGCAGCGAGGGTGTCACAGTACCTTGTAGCGCCGCCGCTTTTGGCGATGCTTACAATGACGCTTCAGCGTCATTTCCACGAGCGGTTGGATGCATCAATGCTAGATGCGTCATCTGCAGAAGTGAGGCTTCGGCATGCTGCAGGTCTCTGTTTTATGTGTTTGAGGCTTGTAGTCTCCTTCTACCTACATCCTCCCTTATAAGCTGCTCCTCCTACCTACTTCCTGAGGAGGGGTTTAAAGGGCAGACTGATTCCTGACTCAGTTACCCTTACATTGGTGTTCTGTGCAATTCATTATTTGTATTCCTGATTCCTGTGTATGATCCGGCTTGTTTGTCCATCCATTCTGGTGTTGACCTATGACTCTGTCTGACGATTCTCCTTGTGCTTTCCAATTTGTATGTATCTTTATTTATATAGCACCATACATGTACACAGCGCTTAACAGAATTTGAAATAATACAATACAAAAATGCAGAACATGGTTAAGAGCATTAAGCTAAAGTGTGATCATTGCATTATTTTGGGGGGAAGTGCAGCAAGGGAAACATACACTGGGAAAGGGACCCTGTCCCAAGGAGCTTACAATCTAATTAGAGTTCGTGATGACATACAGAGACAGTAGGAGGATGATTTTAAGTGCAAGTACAATGTGTGGTGAAGGAAGTGCAGAAGGATTCTGATGTCACTATCGTTGTGCAAGGATAAGGATATTGCTATTAAGATGCCTTCTTGAGCAGGTGGGTTTTGAGGAGATGCTTGAAAGTGATGATTGTGGATGATTGGCAAATGGTGATAGGGAGGACATTCCAAAGTCAAGGGGCAGCCAGTGAAAAAGCTTGTAGCTGAGAGATGGCTCGAGTTGTGTAGGGAGAGGACAGGAAGAACCTTTGGGAAGACGGTAGGTTACGGGAAGGGGTGTAGCGGGAGATAAGAGAAGAAATGTAAGAGGGTGCTGAAGAACACAGAGAGTTACAGGAGAGGAGGAGAATTTTGTAAGAAATACAATATTTTATAGGTAGCCAATTGAGGGATTTCAGGAGGAGATGAGAGGGCAGGTATCTGGGAGCAAATGTGATGATTCTTGCGGCTGAATTGATAACAGATTGAAGTGGAGAAAGATGAGAAGCAGGAAGACCAGAGAGTAGAATGTTACATTAGTCAAGTCTAGATAGAATGAGTGCCTGAGACAGAGTTTTTGCAGTTGACATGCAGAGGAAAGGACGTATTTTGGCAATATTTTCTTAGGAAGAAGTGACATGTTCTACTGACAGCTTGGATATGAGGGGAGAAAGTTGATTTCAAATCAAGTATGACCCCACAACAGCATGCTTTGGGTACGGAGTTGTCTATTGTGATGGAGAAGGGGGTTGGTGGATGGGTTTTTGGAGGGAACACCAACAGCTCTGTCTTAGCCATATTGCGTTTAAGATGGAGGTGTGCCATCCATGATGAAATAGCTGACAGACATTGAGTGACTCGAGACTGCACAGCTGGAGTGAGGTCAGGGAAAGAGAGATAGATTAGAGTATCATCCGCATACAGATGGTAATTAAACCCAAGAGATGAGATGAATTCACTAAGTGAGAGGGTGTAGAGGGAAAAGAGAAGTGGTCCCAGGACTGATCCCTGAGGAACACCTACTGTGAGGTTGTGGGGAGATTAGAAAGTGTTAGCAAAAGAAACACTGAAAGTACGTCTAGAGAGGTAGGAGGAAAGCCATTTTAGAGGTGTGTCACGGATGCCAAGGGTGTGCAGTGTGTCCAGTAGGAGTGCATGGTTAACAGTGTCAAAAGCAGCAGATAGATCTAGTAGGATTAATATACTGAATTGTCCTTTGTCCCTTGCCGAGTATAGGTCATTAGTCATTTTTGTTAGGGCTATCTCAGTTGAATAGTTAGAACGGAAACCTGACTGTAATGGGTTAAAAAGAGAGTTTGAGGTGAGAAAAGAGATTAAGCGAGAGAATACAAGGCGTTCCAAGATCGTAGATACAAAGGGGGAAGTGAAACTGGATGGTAATATGAAAGACAGGTGGGGTTGAGTGAGGCTTTTTGAGTATCGGTCTGACTATTGCATGTTTGAATGAGGATGGAAAAGTTCCGGTAGAAAGAGAGGAGTTAAAGATATTTGTAAGGCTGGGAGCAAGAGTAGTTGCTAGAGCCTTACTAAGTTGAGAGGGCATGGGATCCAAGGGGCAGGCAGTGGGTGGAGAGGAGGATAGTAAAAGAGATACCTCCTCCACTGTTACAGGGGAGAACAAGCTGAGGGTTACTCGAGGTGGACTAGGGATCAGGGGGATAGGAGGAGAGGATGTGAGGATATGGTTTGTTGGATGGACTGTATCTTATTTTTGAAAAAGTCAGCAAAGTCCTGTGGAGTGTTGGAGAAGGAGGAGCAGTTTAAGGTTGGAGGTTTGAGAATAGAATCAAAGATTTAAAAAGGTCATGTGGGTTAGATTTGTGGGTAGTGATGAGGTTAGAGAAGTAGTGCTGTTTAGTCTGAGTGAGAGCTGTGTTAAAACAGGATAGCATGAAATTATAATGGTGAAAGTCAGCAACAGAATACTTCCGCCAGAGATGTTCTGCAGCTCAACAACAGGTGCATAGCATGCGGGTTGTTGAATTTAGCCAGGGTCTGAGATTCCTGGGGTGGGAGTGTCGCCTTTGGAAGGGAGTGTGCAGGTCCATGGAAGATGTTAATCAGATGTTATATTCATGGATCAGAGTGTCGATGCTAGTAGTAGTAGAAGGGCAGAGACAAGAGAGGGAAGTCTGCACAGTTGATGCCAGGTCTGATAGTTTGACTGAGTGTAGGTTCCTGGTTAGGAAGGGTGATTTAGGGAGGGCAGGGGAAGGTTTGTGAGAGAGTGTGAAGGAAACAAGTTGACGATCAGAGAGCAGAAATGGGGAAACTGTGAAGTCAGAGACTGAGCAGTTTCTGGTGAGGACTATATCTAGCCAATGACCTTCCCTGTGAGTGCTGGCAGCAGTCCATTGTTGACAGCCATAGGACAAGGTCAGGGAGAGAAATCGGGAAGCACTAGGTGAGGAGGCATCATCAACGTGTAGGTTGAAGTCGCCAAGGAGTAATGTGGGGGTGTCTGAGGACAAAAAGACAGAGAGCCAAGTTTCAGATTTGGAAAGAAAGGAGGAAGGGTTGCTTGGTGGCCTGTAAATCACGTCTAGCAGGAGAGGGACAGGGGAGAAGAGCTGGACTGCATTCACTTCAAAAGAGGTAAAGGAGACTGATGGAGGAAGGGATAGAGGCCTGGAGCGGCAGAGCTGAGAGTGAAGAAGTGCCACACCCCCACCCTTGCCATCAGGACGAGGAGTGTGAGCGAAAGATAGGCCACCATAGGAGAGAGCAGCTTCAGCAGATGAGCTAGAGTGTGAGAGCCAAGTTTCAGTGATAGCGAATAGGTTTAAAGAGTTAGAGAGAAAAAGGTTGTGGGTAGTGTGGAGTTTGTTTAGTAGAGAGTGAGCATTCCATAATGCACTGGAGAAGGGTGGAAGGGATAGGGGAAGGCAGGGAACAGCTAGCAGATTGCTAGAGTTTGCCCGACAAGAGGAGCGGGTAGGCTGCAATCTAGGAAAGGACACAGGTGGGAATGTAGGCGGGACCAGGGTTGGGAGAGATGTCACCTGCAGCCATGAGAAGAGTTGCAGACAAGAAAAGCAGGTGAGAGGAGGATTTGCATGTGTGAAGAGGTGTGGGCTTTTCCTTGGTGGATAGATATGAAGAGTTAAGGTAACAGAACAGCTCATGTGAGGAAATCATTGGAGAGTGTAAGAGGGATGGAGCTACCGAGATTGATGAGCAGGTGGGAGGGCTGAAGGTTTTTGATATTTTGCACAGTTGAGGTGGCAGAAACAATAAGAAGAAAATTAATAGATGCGTTGTGTAATGATAATGACAATATAAGTTCAACTGGGTGAGAGGTTGGTGATGTGAGTGATCAGTGACTTGCAGGCAGGATGATTCAGCTGTCTAGCTGAAATGTAGTATAGTTTTCCTTCCAGACCAGACCAAACGATCAGTAGATTCAGTTGCAGCCAGATTTGATTAAAAGGTGAGGACTACACTGATGAGATATTGATAGAAGGGTTAAATGTCAGCAGTGAATGACTGGTAAGTTGATTTTTCCCACTGGGTCCTGTGCTTGGGTTTGCAGATCCGCTGAATTCACTGACAGATGAAATGAAGTACTTAGAAACAGGGATCATAAAACTCCAAAGTTAGTTCTTTATCTTCAGACAGGCTTTCCAGGCTGTAGTATTGTTGAACTTGAAATTGTCCTGTGTCAGATGGAGGCAGGTGTGTCCTCTGTCCAAGCTCAGTCCAAACTCAGCTAAAACGCTACTGTAGATTTATAAATCCAGACTTGGAAAGTCCAAGCCCTGCTAGCAGTGGGCACTGCTAGAGGCAGATCATTCATAGAGAGGTTATGTCATGTGACACTAGCAAGTGAGTTCAATCAGGCCCAATTGCACATCAAGAAAAAAAAACGTGTTGCAGATAAGCATTGATAAGGATGTTACCTGTGGGAGACAGCAGAGGAATGGAGCAGGAGACATCCATATAGTTCCAATACACAAAACATGTAACCTAAGAGTCTAGAAGAAACTGCAGACTAACACCAGAACAGATACAATTTTAAATTACAGCATAATATATTTAAACTCAGCTAAACCTCTACTGTAGACTTATAAATCCAGACTTGGAAAGTCCAGGCCCTGCTAGCAGTGGGCACTGATAGAGGCAGATATTTTATAGAGAGGCTATGTCATGTGATACTAGCAAGTGAGTCCAACCAGGCCCAATTGCACATCAAGAAAAAAAACAAAACATGCATTGCAGATAAGCATTGATAAGGATGTTACCTGTGGGAGACAGCAGAGGAATGGATCAGGAGACATCCATATAGTTTCAATACACAAAACATGAAGCCTAAAAGTCTAGAAGAGACTGTAGACTAACACTAGAACAGATACAATTTTAAATTACAGTATAATCTATTTAATCTCAGCTAAAACTCTACTGTTGACTTATAAATCCAGACCTGGAAAATCCAGGCCCTGCTAGCCTCAGATATCCTTTCTTGTACAAACCTGTGGCTCTAGCTGATTACCTGCTCCATGTATGACCTAGGCTTGTCTGACCACCCACTCTGGTGTTGACCTGGGGCTCTGTCCACTGTGCATACCATAGCTTCAGTGGATATCCTACCTGGTGCAAATCTGTGGCTCTGGCTGACTACCCGCTCTGTGTTTGACTTTGGCTTGTCTGACTATCCTATCTGGTGCTTACTAGAAGGGTCTGTCTGTTCACTCCTTCGTTAGTTCCATTATTCAGTCATCCTTCCTAGTATAGACCTAGGGCTCTAGCAGACTCAGACACTGACTGCAGGCTGAGTCAGTATCACTCTTGGGCATTACCGTACCGTGAGACTCCAGCAGGCTGAGGCCTAGTCTCGGACAGTGTGGTGGTGATATTGGTAGACTGCTATTCCTGATACAGTACTCACCTTTTCATTCACCCACTGTGTGTATATATTTATATTGCATTGCTTTTATTATTATCATAATAAAGGTTATATTAACTATACCGTCTGACTCCTGGTTTTGCTTGCCAACCATAACAGTACGTAAGGGTCATGACAACAGACGGTGATAGTGATCCTCCTTTACAGAGAATTTTTGACAGAATGCAGGATCAGGATCAACGTATTGATCAGTTTGCAGGTGCCTTGCAGACTCTGCTAGGCAGAACCGCTCACTTGGAACGCTATAACCCGCAGCAGGTGGCTACTCCAGCTTCTCCTTTGGCACCTACAGCTTCTACAGTCTCTGGTGCAGGACTGGTCAGAGGGTTAACCGGTTCCGCTCCAATCCCACAGACTATAGTGGGGAATCTGAATTATGTCTCGGATTCCTTAATCAATTGGGTATATACCTTGAGATGCTTCCTCATGCCTTCCCTACTGAGCGCAGTAGGGTTGGACTTATGATTTCTCTCCTAGCTGGCAAGGCATTGACTTGGGCGAATCCCTTATGGGAGAAGGAGAACCCCATTATACATAATTTTACAGAATTTGTGGCTGAATTTAAAAGCGTATTTGATGTGTCAGGTCGCGGGACCTTGGCTTCCAAGCATCTGATGACTATCCTCCAGTGTAACTGCACGGTGACGGAATACGCAATCGAGTTTCGTACCCTAGCAGCCTAAGTAGGGTGGAACAATGAGGCCCTGATTGCTGCATTCTACCAAGGGCTTTTCAATTACATGAAGGACGAGATTGCGGCTCGTGACCTACATAACAGTCTGGATGAGGTGATATCCTTTGTCATCCTCATAGATACACGGGTCCAGGAGAGACCTTCCCATTAAGGAGTGCCTGCGGAGGCATCCTACCAACAGGTTCTACAGCTTTTCTTGCCCACCCTGTCCTCCCTCACCTCCCATGCCTCCTGGTTCCGACACTATGGGTGGTGAACCTATGCAGGTGGGGGCTACCCGACTCTCTGGGGCAGAGAGGGCCCATAGGCGGAGGGAGGGACTATGTCTGTGCTGCGGAAAGAATGGTCACCTACTGAAATCATGCCCTGTACGTCCGGGAGAACGCTCGCACATAAGATCCTGTCGGGGACAGATCTTAGGTGGCATCTCACAGTCCCCTGAAACCTCTCAGGCTAAACCCTTGGGGGACATATTCCTATCTTGGGCTAAAGAGTCTATTCCTGTGCCTGCCCTGATAGACTCTGGAGTGGCAGGTTATTTTGTGGACGCCGCATTCACTGACCGATTTGGGATTCCTTTATTACCTTGTGACTCTCCTTTGGCAGTTGAAGCAATTGATGGCAGACCCCTGCTGCCAGCACATATTGCCCATGAGATGGTTCCACTTACCCTAAGTGTGGGAGCCCTGCATAAGGAAAACCTGAAGTTTCAAGTGATAAACTCTCCACACTATGCTATTGGGTTAGGGTTTCCGTGGTTACAAAAACATAGCCCTAAAATTGACTGGAGCACGTGTGAGATATCGTCTTGGGGGACTCACTGTGAGGAGTCTTGTCTTTCACATTCAATCAGACTTGCTTGTGCCAAATCTCAAGGCCTACTGGAGGCCTATTCGCAGTTTTTTGAGATATTTAATAAAGTCCAGGCCGGAGCTTTATCTCCCCATAGACCATACGATTGTACGATCGAGCTCCTGCCTGGGACTACCCCTCCACAGGGCTGTACATATCCTCTATCTGTGGAGAAGAATAAGGTCATGGAGGAAAATGTGGCTAATGACTTGGAGAGGGGCATCATTCGGAAATCCTCATCCCCTGCGGGTGCTGGATTTGTTTTGTGAAGAAGAAGGATGGAGGATTACGCATTTGTATCAATTTTTGGGGCTTAAACAAAATAATGGTAAAAAATGCGTATCCCATACCATTGATCACTGAGCTGTTTGACCGCTTCAAAGCTTCTACAATATTTACAAGCTCGATTTGAGGGCAGCGTAAATTTGGTCAAGATCAAAGAAGGTCATAAATGGAAGACAGCGTTCAACACCCAGAACGGGCATTATGAATACCTGGTCATGCCCTTTGACCTGTGCAATGCTCCCGCTGTCTTCCAAGAATTCATTAATGGCATTCTGAGAGAACTCTTGCAAAGCTGCGTTGTTGTATATCTCGACGATATCCTTATTCATTCTCCAACAATGGAGACCCACTATGTGGATGTTTCCAGGGTCCTTTCACTCCTGAGAGATAACAACTTGTTCTGCAAGTTGGAAAAGTGTGAGTTTCACAAGACCCAAGTTACCTTTCTTGGGTATGTTATATCCACATCTGGGTTCGCTATGGACCCCCAAAAACTTTCGGCTGTGGTTCAGTGGCCTCGTCCGGAGGGACTTAAGGCAATTCAAAGATTTTTGGACTTTGCCAATTATTACAGTAAATTTATAGGAAATTTCTCGACCATTGTAAAACCCATCACTGACATGATGCAGAAAGGAGCCAAAGTGTTAGAATGGTTTTCTGATGCACTATCGACCTTTGACAACCTTAAAGCAGCATTCACTGATGCCCCAATCCTGGTACATTCCAATCCCGCCCTGCCCTTTACCCTGGAGGTTTACGTGTCAGAGATTGGAGTAGGCGCCCTCCTTTTTCAACGGACAGCTCCTGGAGAGGCTTTGCGCCCTTGTGGCTACTTTTAAAAAAAAACTATCGAAGGCGGAAAGGGTGTATCAGATTGGTGACAGGGAGATGCTGGGCATAATTTTGGCATTGAAGGAATGACGTCATTTGTTGGAGGGTTCCAGTTCCCCCATTTTGATTCTTACAGACCACAAAAATCTGATGTACTTGTCTGAAGCCAAGCAGCTGTCCTCCCGTCATGTCAGATGGGTACTATTCCTCTCCAGGTTTAATTTTGTGGTTTCCTATCTTCCGGGCTCGAAAAATGTGAAGGCTGACACCCTGTCATGCCAATTTTGTAGTAGGTCCAAGGAGGAGGTTCCTCCTGCTCCGATCATTCCTGCTGATCGCATTCTGGCCACAATACGTACCTGCATTACTTCTCCTCTGGGAGAGGAGATACTGGCTTCCCAAGAATCTGCCCCGGCAGAGACTCCTAGTGGGAGATGTTTTGTACCTGCTCAGTTCAGCATAAAAATTCTGGAGACATACCATGCTTCCAAAATCGCTGGCCATATTGGGTGTGACCAGTTAATCTGGTCCTTGTCTAGACTGTTTTGTTGGCCAAGCTTTCGCTCTGATTGTGCTGCCTTTACAGCAGCCTGCACCACGTGTGCCCAAAATAAGGCTCCTTGACATCTGCCGGTGGGCTTGCTCCAGCCTGTGGTCGACAGGGCACACCCTGGTCACACTTAACAATTGATTTCATGGTTGACCTTCCTAGGTCCATGGGCTTTACTGCTATACTAATGATTGTAGACAAATTCTCAAAAATGGCCCACTTTGTGCCACTCAAAGGCTTACCATCCGCGCAGGAATTGGTGGTGGTATTCGCCAGGGAGGTGTTCCGGTTCCATGGTATTCCTGTCACATATACTAAGGAGGCTCAGAGTCTGTTCGGTATAGTTAATGGAGTTTATTGAAAACAACAAACAAAAGAATAGGCAATAGGCAAGCAGGGGGTACTAGTCAGCAAGCACTATTACCAGAAATAATAGGCTGGGTGCTAGACCATCCTGCTGGAGACTAGGCCAAAGCCACTGGTAGTCTCACATACAAGGACAAGTGATACAGCAGCAACCGGAATGGCAATCTTGATCCGACGAACAGGAAACCAGGATGCCCAGGAACCGAAGAGAAGCCACTAGTTGTGGTAGTAAGAGAGAGTCTCAGGTACGCACCTGTATACAGTAAGAACCCTCTGGCTCGGAGTGCGCAACACAAGAACCCTCAGAACCACATCTGCCGCCAGGTGGGAACTCCTAGGCTATAGGACACAGATACTGAACCCTCTGACTCACGCAGCAGTCAGATGAAGTAAGGTGAAAACTGACTCATGCCTGCAGTAAGCTATGCAAGTCTACCAGAGTCCCAGGCCTGTACTATATTGGGTGTCTGATCACCAGGGGAAAAGACGAAAGGATAGTCAGATGGAGCCACAAGTCAGCACCAGACGGGGTAGTCAGACAAGCCAGGTCATACACAGTTCAGGTAGTCAGCCAGAGTCACAAGTCTGCACCAGACTGGATGTCCACTATTAGGGGTTAGGCAAAAGAATAGTCAGACAGAGCCACAGGTCAGCACTAGAATGGATGGAAGACTAGCCAGGTCATACCCGGAGCCCAAAGTAACAGAACTGCTATGAACAACAACGCAAGGGCAACTGAGTCAGGCCTCAGTCTGCCCTTTAAACCCCTCCACAGGAAGTAGGAGAAGCAACTCAGAGGGAGGAAGTTGGTAGGAGGAGACTACAGGAAGCAAACAGATAAACAGAGGCCTGCAGCATGCTTGAAGCCTCGCGCCTGCAGATGATGCTGAAGTCAGGGTAAGCTGTAACAATTCCGAAGGTGATTGTGTCTGATAGAGGAAGCCAGTTTGTGTCCCGCTTTTGGAGGTGCTTCTGTGCGCAAATGGGAATTCAATTGGCATTCTCCTCCGCATACCATCTGCAATCCAATGGTGCGGCAGAAAGGCCAAAGCAAGCCTTGGAGCAATTTCTCCGTGGCTATGTCTCTGACCACCAAGACAATTGTGCTACCCTATTGCCCTGGGCAGAGTCTGCCAGAAATTGTGCTGTGAACTCTTTTACACAGAGCTCCCCGTTCTTGGTTAACTATGGGTTTCAACCCTCGGTTCTTCTTGAAACCTTTCGAGCACAAACTATTCCAGCTCTGGATGAGCATTTGCAGGCACTCCGTTCCTCATGGGTTCGGGTACAGCATACACTACGTGGTTCAGTGCAGTATCAAAAAAGGCAGACTGACCGTAGACGCTTGCCGGCACCAACCTTCCAGGTGGGAGATGGAGTGTGTTTGTCATTCCATAACTTGCACCTCCAAGTCCCATGCAATAAACTGGCTCCTTGATTTGTTGGTCCCTTCAAGGTGTTGCGCAAGTTCAACCCGGTGGCTTATGCATTGGAACTGCCTGCCAATATGCTTATACATAATGTCTTTCATGTCTCCCTGTTAAAGTCCTTGGTCTGCAACCGGTATACTTCCTCTCCTGTCCTCCCTGCGCCTGTGACAGTTCCAGATCATGAGGAATATAAGGTTCAAAACATTCTGGACTCCCGTGTAGTACGAGGCCGCCTACAATATTTTATCCAATGAAAAGGATATGGTCCGGAGGAGCACTCCTGGACTCCTGCTACTGATGTTCATGCTCCTCGTCTGGTGCACAGATTCCATGCACATTTCCCTGACAAACCTGGTCCGGTCCCTCGAAGGAGGGGTCTTTGAAGGGAGGATACTGTCACAGTACCTTGTAACGCCGCCGCTTCTGGCGATGCTTACTATGACGCTCCAGCGTCATTTCCACGAGCTGTTGGACGCATCAATGCTAGATGCATCACCTGCAGGCACGAGGCTTCAGCATGCCGCAGGCCTCTGTTTTATGTGTTTGAGGCCTGTAGTCTCCCCCTACCTACTTCCTCCCTCTGAGCTGCTCCTCCTACCTACTTCCTGAGGAGGTGTTTAAAGGTCAGACTGATTCCTGACTCAATTACCCTTACTTTGGTGTTCTGTGCAGTTCATTATTTGTATTGCTGATTCCTGTGTATGATCTGACTTGTCTGCCCAGCCATTCTGGTGATGATCTGTGGCTCTGGCTGACGATTCTCCTTGTGCATTCTGATTTGGCTCAGATATCCTTTCTGATGCAAACCTGTGGCTCTGTCTGACTACCCGCTCCGTGTATGACCTAGGCTTGTGTGAGTACCCACTCTGGTGTTGACCTGGGGCTCTGTCTACTGCTCATCCTGTATTCCGTCGCTTCAGTAGATATCCTATCTGGTGCAAACCTGTGGCTCTGGCTGACTGTCCTATCTGGTGCTTACTAGAAGGCTCTGTCTGTTCGCTCCTTTGTTAGTTCCGTTATTCAGTCATCCTTCCTATTATAGACCTGGGGCTCTAGCAGACTCAGACACTGACTGCAGGCTGAGTATCACTCTTGGGCGTTACCGTACCGCGAGACACCAGCAGGCTGAGGCCTAGTCTCAGACAGTGTGGTAGTGATATTGGGAGACTGCTATTCCGGATAGAGTACTTGCCTTTTCATTCACCCACTGTGTGTATATATTTATATTGCATTGCTGTTATTATTCTCATAATAAAGGTTATATTAACTATATGGTCTGACACCTGGTTCTGCTTGCCAACCGTAACAGAGGGACAATCTTCAGTAAGCAAAAGGAAAATCCTACCCTCCTTCTTCAAGGGGGGCATGTTCCTTATACTTACTGACTTAAGTTTGTCCCTCGCTGCATCCATACGGGCCCACGACCAGATTGCAGCTCTAAGGGGAAGTAGCCAGAAGGGGTGGGAGGGGAATTCTTTTCCCTTGAATAGTTCTTGATCTACAGACCTGTAAGTCATTAAACAAAGCACAAAGTGTTATAAAAATCATAAAGAAGACTTGCAGATAAAGTTTAATAGTGATATTACTATCCCTTTAATGACCACTTCATATCACAACTAGTAGAGAGGTCAAGCAGAAATTGGGCCTTTATGGAGCTAGTGAGCTCAAATGATTCAGAAATGGTATAGAATATACAAGTAAGTGAGCATTTGGGCCAAAGTAACCACAATATACAGTACTGTGCAAAAGTTTTAGCAGGTGTGAAAAAATGCTGTAAAGCAGCGGTTCTCAACCTGTGGGTCGCGACCCCGTCGGGGGTCGAATGACAATTTGCCAGGGGTCGCCGAAAGGGTACACATTATTAAAGCACAAACAGGCAGCAGCGCAGGAGACCTATAGAGAGGGAGTCCACTCACTGACGACGTCAGGCGCGCGCGCACACACGCACCCTATCTGCACACCGCAGCCAGAAGATGCAGAGAGAGCAGCATGAGCGGGAGCAGAGACAGAGTGCTGCAAGTGAATGAGTGAGTCTGGCAATGATGCTGGGAATCGGGGCGGGTTGTTGTATATGCTGTACTGTACTGGACAGGCAAGTTGGAGCTGATGGGGGGGCAATATGGAGCTGATGGGGGGGCAATATGGAGCTGATGGCGGCAAGTTGGAGCTGATGGGGGCAAGTTGGAGCAGATCAGGGCAAGTTGGAGCTGATGGTGGCAAGTTGGAGCTGATGGTGGCAAGTTGGAGCAGATCAGGGCAAGTTGGAGCTGATGGGGGCAAGATGGAGCTGATCAGGGCAAGATGAAGCAGATCAGGGCAAGTTGGAGCTGATGGTGGCAAGTTGGAGCTGATGTTGGCAAGTTGGAGCTGATGGGGGCAAGTTGGAGCAGATCAGGGCAAGTTGGAGCTGATGGGGGCAAGTTGGAGCTGATCAGGGCAAGTTGGAGCTGATGGGGCAATATGGAGTTGTTGGGGGCAAGTTGGAGCTGATGGGGGGCAATGTGGAGATGAGGGGGCAAGTTGGAGCAGATAAGGGCAAGATGGAGCTGATATGGGCAAGTTGGAGCTGATGGGGGGCAATGTGGAGATGAGGGGGCAAGTTGGAGCAGATCAGGGCAAGTTGGAGCTGATGGGGCAATATGGAGTTGTTGGGGGCAAGTTGGAGCTGATGGGGGGCAATGTGGAGATGAGGGGGCAAGTTGGAGCAGATCAGGGCAAGTTGGAGCTGATGGGGCAATATGGAGTTGTTGGGGGCAAGTTGGAACTAATGGAGACAAGTTGGAGCTGATGGGGGGCAATGTGAGGGCAATATGGAGCTGATGTGGAGATGAGGGGGCAAGTTGGAGCTGATGGGGGAAATGTGAGGGTAATATGGAGCTGATCAGGGCAAACTGGAGATGATCAGGGCAAGTTGGTGCTGATGGGGGGCAATGTGAGGACAATATGGAGATGATGGGGGCAACGTGGAGCTGATGGGGGCAAGTTGGAGCTGATGGGGGGAAATGTGAGGGCAATGTGGAGATGATGGGGGCAACTTGAGTGCATGCATGCAACAGTAATAGAGACAAAGACACATGAAACACACATACACACAGACACAGAAACTCCCACACACATGCACGGACATACATAGACGCACTCATACATGCAATGATATACACACACACGTATAGATAGAGACAATCTTGACTTGACCCCTGCCTAAAACCATTAGAAATTGTTTTTTTGTAACATAACAGTAGCAAAACTACAGCGATGAAGGAGTAACGAAAATAATTTTACTGTTAGGGGTCCCCGCGACTTGGGAAATTTTATTAAAGGGTCGCGGCGCTAGAAAGGTTGAGAACCACTGCTGTAAAGTAAGAACAGACATGTTAATAGTTTATTTTTATCAATTAACAAAATGCAAAGTGAGTGAACAGACGAAAAATGTAGATCAAATCAATATTTGGTGTGACCACCCTTTGCCTTCAATACAGCATCAGTTCTTCTAGGTACACTTGCACACAGTTTTTTAAGGAACTCGGCAGGTAGGTTGTTCCAAACATCTTGGAGAACTAACCATAGTTTTTCTGTGGATTTAGGCAGTCTCAGTTGATTCTCTCTCTCTTCATGTAATCTCAGACAGAATTGATGATGATCGGGGCACTGTGGGAGCCATACCATCACTTCCAGGACTCCATATTCTTCTTTACCCTGAAAATAGTTCTTAAAAGGTAATGCTTCATAATAAAAGCATCTCTAATTAATCATCATAGTATTTGGGCCTTGGAGAGTGTTATTTCAATTCTGCCAGAGTTGTAGTTCAAGAGTAATTGAATAATAAAGTATCCCCCTTCCCGCCCCTTTTACTGATATAACACTGCTCAGCTCAGAGCAGCAGGGTGTGTTCAGGTAGATTGCAGAGAGGGACAGTCTTCAGTTTTGATAAGGGAAAAAGCTGAAAAATCTGTCATAGGGGGCAGGGTTTTCATTGTTCTCACAGTAAGAAGATTGTTCCTTGCTGTGAGCTGTCTGGTCTATGGACCGGACTCCACATCTGAGGAGAGGGGGCTTACACTAGATAAAAGGGGCGGGAGGGGGAAACTTTATCATTCAGTTACTCTTGAACTACAACTCTGACAGTATTGAAATAACACTCTCTATGGGTCAAATACTATGAAGATTAATTGGAGCTGCTGTTTTTGTGAAACATTACTATCCCTTTAATGACTTTGGCTTAATGTTTGGGCTCATTGCCATGCTGCAGAATACATTTGGGCCAATCAGTTGCCTCCATGATGTTATTGCATAATGGATAATTATCTGCCTGTTCTTCTTATCATTGAGGAGAACATTAATTCTGACCAAATCCCCATATCCATTTGCAGATACGAGCCCCAAGCTTACACGGAACCTCCACCATGCTTCACTTTTGCCTGCAGACACTCGTTCTTGTACCACTCTGCAGCCCTTCCATGAACAAACTGCCTTCTGCTACAGACCAATATTTAAAATTTTGATTCATCAGTCCAGAGCACCTGCTGCCATTTTTCTGCACCCCAGTTGCTAGTTTTCATGCATAGTTCAGCCTCTTAGCCTTGTTTCCAAGTTGGAGGTATGGATTTTTGGCCACAAGTATTCCCTGAAGTCCACTTCTGACCAGACTTCTCCGGAGAGTACATGGGTGTACCAGGGTCCCACTGTTTTCTGCAAATTCTGATGTCATTGCTGGACATCTTCCAGTTCCAAAGGGAAGTAAGCATGATATGTTTTTCATCTGCTTGGCCTTGGCCGACCACTGCGTCTATGGTCCTCAACGTTGCCCGTTTCTTGGTGCTTCTTCATAAGAGCTTGGACTGCACATCTAGAAAACCTTGTCTGCCTTAAATTTTCTGCCTGGGAGAGATCTTGCTGATGAAGTATAACTACCTTGTGTTTTGTTGCTGTGCTTAGTCTTGCCATGATGTATGACTTTTGACATTTAACTGTCTTCAGCAACCTCCCCTTGTTAGTAAGTTTGGCTGTTCCTCAGCCAGTTTTATTCCTCCTACACAACTGTTTCTATTTCAGTTAGTGATTGTGTTTCAACCTACAAATTAAATTAATGATCATTAGCACCTGTTTGGTATAATTGTTTAATCATACACCTTACTATAAGCCTACAAAATCCCTGATTTTGCTGCAAGTGTACCTAGAAGAATGTATGCTGTTTTGAAGGCAAAGGTGGTCACACCAAATATTGATTTGATTTATATTTTTTTCTGTTCACTCACTTTGCATTTTGTTAATTTATAAAAATAAACTATTATGTGTATTTTTGAAAGCATTCTTACTTTACAGAATTTTTTCGTACCTGCCTAAAACTTTTGCACAGTACTATAGTTCCCTTTGAACTTTATCAGAAACCCACTAAAAAGTGTTCAACTAAAATGTTCAACTTTAAAAAATGTGAATTGTACAATGCTAAAATCAGGATTCGGACATTCAATTCTTAAAGATAAAATGCGGAAGAAAGACTGAATTTATCCAAAATGCTTTTGGATAACTATAAATTCAAGAGGAACAAATTAAGACAGATGTGACCTAGCAAAGAGGTTAGCAGGGAAATGAGGAATAAGAAGCAAGCATCAAATCTTTGAAGACAGAAAGCAAGAGACTCTGCAAACAAGCAATTAGGACAGCTTAAATAGAAAATAACTGCAAAAGAACAAGACAAATCCTAATAATTTCTACAAATATATGTGGCAGAAAGATGAAGGTTCATATTCGGCTCTTTAAAACGGAGACAGGTGAATTAATATTTTTCTTTTGTATATAAACAAAGGAAGAAACAATTACGGAGGACAAATTCCAGAGCAGACTGTAAAGTGTAAAGTTGAATAAAGCACCTGAACCTGATACCATACAACCAAAGGTACTTAAGAAGCTTACTTAAGTTATAGCAATGGGAAAAACACAGAAACAATGGGGAGCAATATAGTGTAGAATGTAATGAAAAACTTGAATGAATTAAATCAAATAAGTGAAATAATACTCATAATTATAAAAGTGCTACTATAGGAATCAAGTAGCAATTGCAGCTTGTGGAGGATACTATACTGACTCACCATAGGTATATTCCAAAACATCTTGATCTTCAATTCAGTGTCTCCTGAGGAAAGGATTGGTGGATAATGAAACACATTGAGCGATATATATTTTAATGTACTATTTAAGGTGTGCACTTGTTTTATATTACTAAAGTGTTAAGGTCCATTTTATTCTATTGTAGTTGTCTGCTGCTGTGTCTACATTTGAGATATAATAAGTATAATAAAAGTACACCAGAGGGGTAGCAAACAGATTGCAATGCGTTGCTACCTCTCTGGCATTCATAGGGTTAATCATGCAATACAAATACAACGAAGGCATGTCGAAAAAATTTGGAGAACAACAATGTTGAATTTAAATGCAGAAAGAAAGTCATGGGAGCATTATAAGTCAAATTTAAGGGGGGGGGGTGTTAAAATGTTGAATGTGAACAATACTTGTCGAATTAAAATGGTGAAAGAAAGCACTATAATTCGAATTTCAAAGGGGGGTTAATATGTCATAAGGGGGCACTCTATGTCAGATTTCTGTGCAGTATACTGTATTCTCCTCTGCTTTTGTTTGAACAGCGATGGTTTTGAAACAGTTGTTGTGGCTTCTACTCCTCAACTCTGAGGCTCAGGATTCCCATGGGTAATAGAATGTTACTTGCATGTTGTTTTTAGTTGTTTCCTATGGGCTTTTTTTTTTGACTGGCAGTGTGTATCATTAACGCTGATTTTGTTTTCACAAGTCGGGTAATAGGTTTCAAAAACCAGACTTAAAAAAAAGAAACCACCTGTTTTTTTTTAGCTCTGGTAATAGAATCAAGCCCATAATCAGTAAGAGTGAGCATGGTTTTTATGAAAAATAGATCGTCCAACAAAATTACTTGCATTCTGTGAAAGGGCAAGTGGTAACACAGACAAGGGTATTGCTGTTATATAGCATAAAGTTGAATGCCTCAGTGTACTATCCTGTAGCCTATGCCTTTTAATGTGTTTATTAATAATCATGAAGTGGTTATTAAAGGGATAGTAATACCTACTTTCAAGTTTATTTAGTATTGTAGGCATTAAAAGAACCATGCAAGTCTTATTTCTCAAACCTTTATGGTTTGAGAGATATATTCTCACCTAAAGTTCCCCCCTCCATGACATCAGCGCTGTAGCTGACAGATTTGGATTCTGGTCCACAGACCGGCTGGCAGCTCTTCAGCAGAGCCAAGATCGCGATCTTAAAAAGAACTACTTCATTGGATCGGTCTACAACATGTGCTTGCAACCCAGGCACACTTTGTAGACCTTTCCAATGGAAACGTTCTTTTTAAAGATCGCGATCTCTGCTCTGCTGAAGAGCTGCTGGCCGGTCTGCAGATCAGAATCCAAGTCTGTAAGCTAGATGGCAGACTTGACTGAAAAAGCCAGGAAGAGGGAACTTCAGTTGCGGATATCTCTTAAACCATAAACATTTGAAAGATAAAAAAAAAAAATTAAGAAATATGTAATTCTTAATACCTACAATACTAAAACTTGAAATTAGGTATTACTATCCATTTAAAAGTAGTGTCTTCGTATTTGCTGATTATATACACAAATACATACTGAGCAGGATGTTTTATCTCTTCACAAAGATTTGAATGATAAGCGAATGGGTGTAAAAATGGCAGATAAGGTTTAGTATAAATAAATGTAAAGTTATGCATTTGGGTTGCAGTAACAAGCATGCTACATACACTTTCTAAAGGACTAAATGCACAAAGAAGACGGTGCAAATGGGGGAGATTCACTAAGGGGTGAGAAAGTGGTGAGAAAGTGGAGATGACTTCCTACTATGTTATTCTATGGAGTATATGCACTAATATTTCTCAAGTGGGAGAAATCTTAGTGCATAGCCTCCACAGAATAGTATAGGAATTGGAGAAGTGATATCACTGGAGAAGTTATCTCCACCTTACCACCTCTTTATCACATTCTAGTGCATAATCCCCAATGTGCTGGATACCTCTCTAGCACTCATGGAGTTAAAATCCCCATTTAAATCCATTGCATTTGAGGAATTTTCATTGTTCCCTATTGTGCAATATCTAACCAATATCTTAGTACACGGCCTCACTGTGTGAATATCTATACATGTTAACATGGGGTTATTTCACATACTCATTCCGCTTTAGTATCTATACAGTGACTGTGACATACTAAAGGCTAAAAGTCTTCCAATCAAAATTTCTCATTAATTACTACCCTTCCACAACAAATATATGCAATTTTTTTCTTGTGCTCATCTATCTACAATAATATAAAATGCTAGGCTGCGAAGCTCCCTGTGTGCCTAACCGCACATGTGCAGTAGAGACTGCCGGAACGATGCAGTCATGCCCAGTAGAGACTGGCCAAATGCACTGATCAGAAGCTGGGAGCTCCGAACGGCCCAACGCCTGTCTCTGCTCCGGGGTAGCAGCTGGGGCCACTGGGTGGCACTTTGCCCGTTTTCATACTAGTTATCGCAATAAAAAATAAATCATTCAATGGGCAAACCGATTTCACCAGGGTTTTACATGAGATAATGCTGTGATATATAAAATCACAATTAATACGGATAGACTGAGACTGTTTTACATGAACACAAATGAAAGAAAATGTCTTTCAAAACTTGCAAAAAAAAAAAAGGAAAACCTACGAATGGGGGAAATAAATGAGAAAAAAAATCCAGCACCCCCATAAATCATATTAAGAAGCCCAATCTGAGCTTTATTAAATCATCACTTCGAATAAAGTGTTTACACATAAAAATCCCTTTTATGTGCCAAATATAATTATTACATATTTGTGGGTGTGGATACGTAAAATGTTGTTGCTGTCAAAGTATAAAACTTTTCACATTTTATGACAGTTTTAAGATAATTTTATTGTCCTAATTTGGCCACCACTGTCCTTTTGGCATAATCTCAATAATCCATCTGTTTTTAAAGGGATAGTATTCCTTCAAAATTACTATCCCTCATATTGTAGCCCTTAATAAACTGAGTTAAATGACACCAGCGGCATCTCTCAAACCTTTATGGTTTAAGAGATAGCCGCTTTCAAAGTTTCCTCTCCCCTGCTGTCAGCGTTCTGCTGCCACCAGGAGAATCCAAGCACATGTAGAAGACTGTTACAATGAATCATTTTCCCTTCCGTAACGAGATATTAGCTATGTTTAAGAGCCTCTGCCTGTCCCGGGACCGGATTCCCCTGCTGGCAGCAGAGGAAACTTTGAAAGCGGCTATCTCTTAAACCATAAAGGTTTGAGAGCTGCCACTGGTGTAATTTAACCCAGTTTATTAAGGGCTACAATATGAGGGATAGTAATTTTGAAGTAATACTATCCCTTTAAAAAGTATATATAATGTTGCAATAGGAAAAACAGTTGCACAAATGTTACAACGGAGATCTTTCATTGCAATTATAATGTATGTATCCAACACCTCAAAACATTTATATCCATATCATCTAGTGTACATGCTTGAAAGTAAACATTATTGCTTCTGAATTACATAATTTTTTTATACATTTCCCCATCATGTCGTATTTTTTTTTTGTTTTTTTGCATTAATCACAATATCCACTAGAGGGCAATGCTTGAGCTTTATACAGCACTACCAAAGCTTCCCCTTCCCTCCCTTCAATATCTTCTGCAGTCTTGACTGTTAGTGTTATTAGAGAGCGTAGACTGGCATCTCCTTTCCCTCTGACCATTTGTACAAGCTCCCTCCCAATCAGAAGGTGCTTGACTCCTCTTCTGTAATGTCATTATCTGAAGGCCCCATGAAAGTCTGAGGAAGATATGCACATTTATATGAATGTTTATTTGTAAAGAGTGGGATGGAATAAAGGAAGGAGGAACATGTTTAATGAATAGTGGTGTTCAGTGGAAACCCAGTTTTCCCTAAAAAAGTACACAGAGTTCTAGAGAACAGGGGAACAAGGATGGAGTGTCAGAGAGTGACTACTAGTGGAACAAGGCTGGCATGGCAGGTATTGTATGTGTGGTTCTGTGACTAACCATGGACATGTTGAAGACTGGAAGACTTCACAGGCGGTTACATTTTTTGTTGCGTAAACTATAAATTACAGTCCTCTAAGAAAATGACCAGCGCGTACAATTACTTGCTAATGTACACAATACATTTAATGTAATAATGTAGTATGCTTTAAGTAGCTAGTTCTCAAATACATGTGGGGCCCTATGTCAAAAAGAAAAGTGGAGTAATTCTAGCGCAAACCAACCACACCATGGCAGACACATTCTTATTTACAATATTACAATTGATGTAAATGGGGCTTTTAACACTGTGAATCCAGAGAGGTCTGCAATGCAATCCTTTGCAATGCACTGTATACCTATCCAGAGTTCAAGGAATTAAAAGCCCCATTTCAATAGATGGGATTTTTTTGTCCTCTGGTGACGTTGGTTTGCCTCAGAAGGACTCCTCTTTTTGAGTATAAGTTCCTTAACCCTTTAATGATCAGTGAAATGTGCAATGCATTGCACATTCTAAAGTCTTTAAAGTGCAAATATTTATTCTGATAATATTATGTAAAACCCTTGTATGCTACAAATTTCTTCAGTGCCTCTAAGGAGTTAAAGGGTGGTGTTGTTAGGATTTCACTTGAATATATACTACACTAGCTAAAGTGAAATGGCATTGCCTGCAACAGACATACAGTCTCATACAAACACACTGTCTCTCTTTGTGTGTGGGGTCAAGGCTGTTAATGGCAGGGCCAGCAAAGCTGTGAACGGGGGGGTGGAAGGATGTGAATGACAGTTCACCAAGGCTGGGAGTTGAGGAGGTAGCAAGGTTGTGAATGGGGTGAAGCTGGGAATGAGTGGGACAGTGTGGATGTGAATGAAGGTGAACAGCAAAGCTGAGAATGAGTGGAGCAGTATGGATGTGCCTGGAGAGGCATTGAGGCTGTGGTCAGGGAGACCATGTGGCTGTGGCTGAAGGGGTGACTAATAAGTGGAAAACAAATGATTTAAAGGGGAAAATAATGGAAAAGGGAAAGATGAAACTGGGAAGCAGAGGATTGGCTCAGATATTATTAAACCCTTTGACTGCCAGTAGGTGTCCAATACATTGATTCCCAATGTGTTTCATTAACCTGTGACATTTAAAGGATTAATTCACCCCCTACATCAGTGCTTGTTACTTTGGTCTGCTCTCCCCATGTTGCAATGTTCAAGTTGAGTTCTAATCCAGCCCGATATGAATGATGAAAGTTTCCTATCCACACTCCACTGAGTAAAACTTTAATTTGTCCATAAAATAAGAATCACAAACAGCAAAGAAAAAGGGTCAGAACACACAAATCCATTCTGGACCCAGATTGGAGTTCATCTTGTACTTTGTGGCCCAAAGACAGCAGACAGAATTAAACACAAACACTGAAAGAAGTTCTTGATTAATACTTTGAGTACCAGAAGTGTATACAACACATTGTTTTGCAATGCATTTGATATCCCTATCGCACTCAAAGGGTTAGATGGTTCCTATAAGCTTCAAGTGCTTGATCTTTCAGCTGCTTCAGGCACTGTCGATTATGTTCTCCTCCTCCAAATTCTTTACTCCATAGGAATCCATAATTCAGCCCTGAACTGGCTGTCTTCTTATCCAACTAACCAATCCTTCAGTGTCTCCACTGCCACCTCTTTGTCTTCTCCCCTACACCTCTTTGTTGGTGTTCCCCAAGACTGCTAGGACTGCTTCTGTTCTCTCTAAATACAATAACACTTGGTGAACTTATTAACTAATTTGTCCACTGAGGAAGACAGAAACCATGGGCGATATACCAAAGCTATCCAAAAAGATTCCAAGAATGGAACAAAGGTTTGAACATCTGGCAATATGGAAGTAGACCTCTGAAAAAGTACAGATAGAACAGAAATCTGAACCATGATAGAAGTAGGATCAAGACCCTTTTTTGAAGCCCATACTGAAGAAAGGACAAAATAACCAGAAGATGAAAAGGACATGGACACAACTTCCGATCTTTGCACCACTTATGAAATAAGGACCATGAATTATGGTACTCCTTGCATGAGACTGGCATGCAGGCCTTCATCATAGTGGCAATGACAGAATTAGAGAAATCTTTCTTCCTCAGGATGATGACCTCAAGAGCCACGCCATCAAAGCCAAATTCTCCACCTCTGTGTGATACAGAGGACCCCGAGTCAAGAGGTGCTGAAAGGGGCAGAAGCCAAAACAGCTCACCCATGCTTGGTGTGGCCAGAATGGGGTGATCAGAAAGACATGATGCCAGTCCATCTTGACTTTCCTCATACACTCGGAGTCAAAGAGAATGGAGTCCAGTCATGTAGATGAAGGCTTGTCAGCTTGTGATTTCTGGGTAGACTTCTTGGCTTAAGATCATCTGGGATTAAAATGTTTCTAATCAGGCAATTTCCATTCCTCCAGGATTACCAAATCTAAGTAATGATGGGGAGGAATAACAGCCTCCCTTCTGAACCTCTTAAATATATTTTGGGAGGAAGAACTGCCCTGATAAGACCCTCAGTGAGTGATCCAGGATCTTCCTCGAATAAATCTTCAGGGGTAAAGCAGAATATGTGTTTTGTTTTTTGTTTTTTTTAAGTTTGAAATGGTTTATTAGTAAAATGCGCCAGTACGAAAAGAGGAATAAACAGATAAGAAGGCATCCTGATGTAACAGAATTGTTTTACAAAGTAAAGGGCAGCACCCACTTAAGAATCTGGAAAATAATACATAACGGAGTATCAATTGGGACCAGTCTCTCTAACTGAACATTGATGAGGAGCGATGCATCTTACTTGAATCCAAGTTAGAAGCTATATCTTTATACTGGTGCTTAATATTATCTATTGGGGTCCGAGTATATCTTTTAATTTAGGGGAAATTACAAGGACTCTTGCCTGATATAGCTCTGATGGGCTAGAAGGCCAATTTATTACAGATACACAGTGACTTTTTAATTACTGAGTAAATCTAGCAACAACGTTGTCTGATACAGTGTTAACATTAAGCTGGGACATCATCCCCTATTATTATTTAGTTATACATCTCTGCTTTAAACAAACTGACTCTCCATATTGTCTATTATTTATATATGTACTGTGTTTAAATGTACAATATCGCACAGTCTTTATTTTGGATGTACCGGAGCACTACAAACAACTTTTTTTTTAGCTTGCTAATCTCCAGTTTCAAGCTAAGGACTTTTAGGGATATAATTATGCATGGAGCTAGTACTTAACTGGATTTGGTTACCCAGGAAAAAATGCTTCATGTCAGAAGCTGCCTGATGGGTCGTATAAGACCCATAACTCATTGCAAGTGGAGAATAGGCTTAATGTTAGGCCTAATAAGTAGATGGGCTAATCTGCCAGTCAGGATCCTAGATAACCCTACACAGGCACGAAAAGCTGCAAGTGTGGAGTAAGATAGAGAAGAAGATTCGAGTCTACTACAGGACATATCTAATAACAACAGGACCGGATCTGTAGCGGACCTTTTAGCAGAGGTAGGAATGCTGAGCATTGACTTGAGGCCTCTCTAATGCATGGGGCGCAATGCGGAGGTATGATGTTTTGGAGAGGATTCAACTTCATGTGTGCCCTTGCTGCAGCTTATGTCTATAGTAAAGATACTGACTACAAGGTTGAAGATCAGTTCCCAGTTGAACCAGAAGGATAAGGATGGGCTCACTCAGTAACCAAGACTCAAGTTAAAGTGTCAGACCAAAATCGGGAAGCAAGAATCCTGGCAGTCAAGAAGTCAATGGTCGGAATCGGTAGTTCAGTTTGTCAAAAGTGATGAGACAAGCTGAGGTTTGGTGCATAAGGTAAACTCTCAGGAACAACTGGCCCATACCAGAGTGATAAGCTCTTTGCACAAGAGTGAATGAAAATTCAACATGGATGAAGATGCTCCTTGTGAGTACTCAGTGTGACCAGGCTTGTCCAGATGAAAAGGGGAAATATTTTTTATTTTTTTAAATAAAATATTATATATATATATATATATATATATATATATATATATTATATAATATATATCACAATGAAAAGGGAGATGGGGGTTAGATTTTATGTGGAGATGCATAAATGAAATGCTGTAGGGTTGTAATGCTGAAAAGAGGCAGATGTCATATAATGACGCATAGAGTGCAGTGGAATAAAATGATCACTAGATGTTAGCCTAACATTAAAAAAAGATGAGGGGAAAAAAGGAAAACTAAACTAAACAGAAAATAAGAAGCCAGAACCCTCCTTTATAACAGGTATAACAGCTGGGTCAGCTTAATGAAGAAAATATTCAACACACGTTTAAAATACTGATCACTAAAAGAGAACATAGAAGAAGTATCATAATTTCAACTAAACATGCCATTTCCAGACATGTTCTGATACATCATAAACAGGAGGTGGAGACACGCAAAGTAAACATCAAATACTGGATCCAACTACAAGCCAGAGGAGGGGAATGCTGTAGAAAACCTGAAACTAACTGAATCTTTAAGCTGCAAACATTGACTCCAATGAGATTTAAAATGGACTCATGGCAGTGCTTCTGACCCTGGTATCTGCTAATATCAGCATATATATCAATATATTCCCTGCAGAATAACTACAGGAGTATGAAATTAACATAAATCAGTATATAGCGGAATTAGGATACAGATTTGTGATATGTTGTACACAGACTTTTCCATCTTTCAGTTCAAAAATAAGATGCATTATTTCCATATGATATATACCCATGTTTTATTCCTTAAGAAGAATGTGATAGTTGGTATACCAATGTACTAAACTGCAACTATACACATTTGTTTATGTCATGAAATTGTCAAACAAATTGTAATTGCTCTTCAATATCAATATCCCCACAAAACATAAAGAGTAAGAACACAGCACATAGAAACAATGGGTGTGACAAGTGAATTTACATTCAATTGTAAAAGATGTAAAGGAGCACATTAAACTCCTTGAGGAGAATTTAATTTAAATAAGGCTGGGAAACGAGTGCTGGCCACCTTTGACAAAGCCTTTCATGGTCAGAGATAGAACCATAATTCTCTGAACCTTCTTGATTCTGAACAAACCTCTTAACCGGTTTAAATTCAGGTAAACCAAATATACCCCAGTATATTCTGACAACCTCTAGAAATGCATGTTTACTTGACGTGGAGTAGTTTGGCAAAACCGAAGCAGAAGCTCCCCACGACCAGAGTGAGCACCTACTCTATACCTAAATTATTTTTGAGACATGGGTGGACTGATTATTAAGCTGGTATAGAGTAATTATTAGCTGGTCTAAGTTGTTCATATATACTGCAAACAAAGCAATACATTGAAACAATCAGAATGTTTTCTGTCTCATAATATAGGACAGGAAGCATGACTAAGACACCAAATGCTTTTGATTAAAAAGTATCACTGGAGTGTGCAGTTTAGCTGCATATCAGGTACAGCTGCAAGTCAGATTATACCCTGTGGTTGGTGTTAATTTAGCATTATCAGTACAATATACACCCTTTGAGTACTGTCAGATTCTGCCAATTGTATATAGCTTCAAATCTGTCCCATAAAATGTGTTGAGGTGGACAGGGTAGAGACTGCAACATTACAGGTATTAGTGCTAGTGCATCTTGGTAACTGTTGGAGCTGCCTGTTACCAGTATTTTCAGACACTTATGTCTACTAATGGTTATCTTCTGATCCCATTAAAGACATATGACAAAGTCCATAGTCCATTCGGTCACAAGGTCCAAATAATATAGTAATCTTTATTTTAAGATGATGAATAAGACCTGCTCCCTGCTGGTTCTTAAAGGGAAAGTATATAAAAATAGGATTTTAGTCTTACCTGTTAAATCCTTTTCTCTTAGTTCATATAATGCACAGGTACCATGGGGAGGCGACAGCTACTCCCAGTGGGCTGGTACAATTCTCGAAGAAATGCAGGGGTGGAGCCTCCCCCTCTTCCATATCAGTCTTCCTCACTTAGCTCCCCCAGATAGATTTGAGAAAATAATCCTACCAAGTAAGATAGCAAGAAGGAAGAGAGGAAAACTCCTGTGAGCAGTGAACCCAAGAGCACTCCCACGTCCAGCCACAGGAGGCCAGCATGACCCCTTTCACTTGGTGGGAGACCTGTCAGTTATATGGACAAAGAGAAAAGGATTTAACCAGGTAAGACTAAAATCTTCTTTTCTCTGTCATCCAATATAACTCACAGGTACCCTGGGGATGTACCAACATTGATCTCCCAGGGTGGGAAGAAGTAATGGATCAAGCTCTGGTCCCCATGATACCAGAGTTCCCATGAACTATCCAAGACACGGAACAGTCTAAACTAACAAAGTGTCAATGGACACTGAAATAACTGAACACAGCACAAAAAAACAAGAGCAAACAGGGCTCAACAGATAAAGAGCTATAAGGCACAGGAAAAATGAAGCCCTAGAAGGCAAAACTGCCTCCAGGACTTTCCTGCCAAAGCTGGCTTCAGAACATCCACACGGTAGTGCTTGGCAAAGGTGTGCACAGAAGACCAAGTGGCTGCCTTGCACAGCTGTTTAGCAGAGGCCTCATTCTTGTAGGCCCAGGAGTCCCCAACAGACCTTATGGAGTGTGCTGTAATGCGCAAGGGAACAGGTTTCCATCTGAGCTCATAAGCCTTGTGTATGGTAGATTTAATCCAGGACGCAGCCAGCCCAGCCCTGGGACCCTCAGTGATGACAAATAAAGCATCTGTCTTACGGATGGACTCAGTATTATGCACATAGAATTTAAGGCAGCGTACCACATCCAACAAATGGAGATCCATCTCCTTGTCAGATTGATTTAGGGTCAGGACAAAAGGAAGGCACAACAATCTCCTGACTGATGTGGAACTCACAGACCACCTTAGATAGAAATACCAGGAAGGTATGGAGAACAGTCTTATCCTTGTGAAACGTCAACTCAGCGACCCTACGGACATAGACCACACCCAAAAGAAAGGCTGCCACGTCAGAAGACGAAGAGGATTGGTAGCCAAAGACTCAAAAGGAGGCCGCTGCAAGACATCCAAAACCAAATTAAGGTCCCACTGGGGAGTGGGAGCATTATAGGCAGGGAAAGCATGAGCAACACCCTGAAAAAAGACACTGACATCTGGCAACATGGCAATACTTCTCTGGTAAAAGACCGAGAGAGCTGAGGTCTGGACCTTGAAGGAACTAAGGCTAAGGCCTTTGTTCACACCATCCTGCAAAAAGGACAAGATGAACGGAAGCTTAAGCTCCTGCGAGGACAGATCCCTGTCCACACAGCAAGGTAGACCTTAGAAGAAACTGGCTTCCTGGCTTGGATCATAGTGGAGACCACCTCAAGAGAAAAGCCCTTCCTTTTTAATATGGAGGCTTCAACAGCCATGCCGTCAAAGCCAGACTATCCACATCCTCTCTCCAGTGGTAACCCTGGCAAAGGAGATCGGTCTGCTTGGCAGAGGAAATGGATCCTGAGCAGATGAAGCCAACAATTCTGGAAACTAAGGTTACCTGGTCCATTAAGGAGCAATCAGCATGACTGATGCAACGTCCATCCGAATTTTCCTCAACACCCTGGGAATGAGAGGAAGAGGAATGGACAAGGCGTCCACTGCAAATGCCAGAGGATCTCCCTCCAGCGAGTGCAAAACATCAGAACCTTCCTGTTGTCCCTGGTAGCCATCAGGTCTATTCAAGAACGCCCCCATTTTAGGACCAGTAGGTCAAAGACCTCCGGATGGAGCTCCCACTCTCTGGGTTCCACTCTCTGGCGACAGAGGTAGTCCGCCAGAACATTCTCTAAGCCTGGAATGTGCACGGCAGAGATGGCAGGAATGTGTTCTTCTGCCCAGGCCAAAATAGCCTTGACCTCTAACCAGGCGGAAGTGCTTCTTGTGCCTCCTTGCTTGTGGATGTAAGCCACGGCTGTAGCATTGTCTGACTGGATGCAGACTGGACAGCCCCTCAGTGGGGAGGACCAGTACACCAGTGCGTGAAGGATCGCCCCTGAGCTCCAGGATGTTGATGGGCAGGAGGGTTTCCTTTGCAGTCCATTGACCCTGAACCCCCAGGTGACCCAGGACAGCTCCCCAGCCATAAAGGCTGGCGTTTGTCCCCACCAAGGTCCAATACTGGACAACAAAGGGTTTCACCTTCCACAGGTTGGAGCTGTACAATCACCAGAGGAGGTCCTGTCTCACTTCCTGGGGAAGAGAGATCAGACTATCCAAAAGATCCAGATTCCTCGGCAAGCCCGGACAGCGAACCTCTGAAGCTCACTGGTGTGAGCCATGGAGTATGGAACCGCCTCCATGGTGGATATCATCTTGCCCACTAGGGATTAAAAAAAGTGTGTACCGAAGCTGAGGTCCATCCCAGAGCTGGGGACACCTAGGACATGATCTGCTGGACAGAGTCCTCAGTCAGAAAGACTATACCCTGACAGGTGTCGAACCGGAGACCGAGGAAAACTAGGTCCTGAGAAGGAAATGGAGTAGATTTGTCCGGTCCAGGAATTCCCTGGAAGGAGCCTTCAGCAGAAGGTCGTCCATGTACAGAGTCACCTGAATCCCCTTGGAGTGCAGGAAGTCGACCAATGTGCCTAAGACCCGTGCGAACAACAGAGGAGCGGTGGTGAGCCAGAAAGGCAGAACGGTGAGCTGGAAGTGCCCCAAGGCACAAGTGAACCTGAGGTACTTCTGACTGTCCAGTTGAATGGGAACATGCAGGTAAGCATCCTGCAGATCCAAAGAGGCCAGATATTCCCCTGGACACATCGCTGCGATGACAGAGCATAAAGACTCGATTTTGTAGTGCGTATGGACCAAAAAAGAACTGAGGTCCTTGAGGTCCAGTATAGGGCAACTGCCGCTATGCTTCTTGGGAACTACAAAGAGCTTTGAATAAAAACCTAAACCTCTGTCTTGAGGAGGAGTCACCTGAATCCCCTTGGTGTGCAGGAATTCAACCAATGTGCCTAAGACCCATGCGAACACCAGAGGAGCGGTGGTGAGCCCAAAAGGCAGAACGGTGAGCTGGAAGTGCCCCAAGGCGCAAGCGAACCTGAGGTACGCCTGACTGTCCGGATGAATGGGAACATGCAGGTAAGCATCCTGAAGGTCCAAAGAGGCCAGATATTCCCCTGGACACATTGCTGTGATTACAGAGCACAAAGATTTCATCTTGAAGTGAGTATGGACCACAAAAGAATTGAGGTCCAGAAAGGGGCAACTGCTGCTATCCTTCTTTGGATCTACAAAGAGGTTTTAATAAAAACCTAAACCTCTGTCTGGAGGAGTTACCGGGGGCAGGACTCCCTTGTCAAAGAGAGCCTGGACCGCCCTGTTGAAAAGACTGAGCTCTTCTTGTCCCAGAGGGGCTTGAGAAAGGAAGAATCTGAAGGGAGGCAGGGATATGAAAGGAATCCTGTAGCCTCCTGAAACCACCTGTAATACCCACTGATCAGCAATAGCTCCTGCCAAAATGCTTGAAAAATGCTGCAGGCGACCATCCACAGGGAGATGCGGACCAGGGTTCAGCAAGTCATGCCAAAGAAGGTTTGGATTTGGTGGAGGATTTCTTAGATTTCCATTGCTGCCTGAGCTTGGGGTGGAGCGTGAGGTGCTAGCCTGAGACCCACTCTGATTTGGCCTTTGTGCTTCACTTTGGCCAGATTAGGGCGTTTGGGGACCTGAGGCAGCAAAGTGCTCTTACCCCTAGTGGCCTCACGGATGATATTCTTCAGTCCAGGCCCAAAAAGAGACATACTCTGAAAAGGGAAAGAAATGAGTGACCTATTTGATGATAATTCAGCAAACCAAATCTTATCACAGAGTGCGTCTAGCAGCCTCAGAAAAGGCAGAAGTCTTAGCCTCAAGCCTGACAGCGTCAGAGAGGGCATCAGTCATGTAGTTCTGAGCCTCAGACATGCTGGCCAAAATGTCCAAAAGGTGCTCCTTAGGGGCACCTTTGCGGACAGCGTCTGTAAGCTATGCAGTCCAAACAGCAATGGCTCTGGTAACCCACACAGAAACCAATGTAGGCCTTAAAGGGATAGTAACACTTTGCTTTATCTTTATTTTATTTTGTAGGCATTAAAAAAACATGAAGAACAATATAAGTCTTATCTCTCAAACCTTTATGGTTTGAGAGATATTCACAAGCAAAGTTTCCCCTCCTGCCCCTTTTACCTCGTGTAAGTCACCTCTTCTCAGATGTGGAATCTGGTTGTAAGACCAGACAGATAACAGCAGGGGACAATCTTCTTCCTATGAGAACAATAAAAGCCCTGCCCCCCTTGACAAGTTTTTCAGGTTTTTCCCTTATCTTAATTGAAGATTGTCCCTCTCTGCAATCTACCTGGGCACCTCCCTTACATCAGTAAAAGGGGTGGGAGGGGATACTTTGTCATTGAATTACTCTTGAACTACAACTCTGACAGAATTGAAATAACACTCTCCAAAGTCCAAATACTATGATGATTAATTAGAGCTGCTTTTATTATGAAACATTACTATCCCTTTAAAGAAGCACCCATGGTAGCAAAGGTAAACTTCAGGATAGTTTCAAGCTTTCAGTCAGTTTAATCCTTAAGTGTCGTGGCTCTTGGAAAGAGCAAGACGCTTGTCTGGAGTCTTCTACTCATCCAGGATGACCTGATCTAGAGTGGGGTTAGGCGGAAACATAGTACAGGAATTCTTGTGCCTTTAAACACACAGAAGTAGACTGTGTCTCTACAGGGTTAACAGGAATATGTAGGGTAGTTAAAACCACCTTGATGAGACCCTCAGCAGAGGGTTCAGGGTCAGCCTCAAAGGGGTCACCATAGGTATGGGAAGAAGCCCCTTCTGCACACTGCCCATCCTCAGTCTCTTCAAACAAAACCTCCTCAGAGGAATCAGAAAGATCAGGAATGACAGGGGCATTGGGGGCCACAAACCTGAATGAGGTGGGGGGTTCCAAGACTGAAGGACACCCTTGACCCAGTGTGGCTCTTGTTCATGGCTGGAGGTGCCACAGTGCATGAGGGGCAGAAGTAACGTTAGTATTCTCTGGGAAGCCCCACTTGGCATGAGGAACAGTAAGCAAGGGGGGGTCAAAGACACCCCCTGAGTCCTTAGGTCTAGCCCTATGTCTCTTTGGATCCAACATCCTAACAGGAGCTTTCTTTGGACAAATGGCTATTCAGTTATCATTTTCCTCGGCCTACCACCCCCAGTCGAATGGTGCTGTTGAGAGAGCCAACCAAGGCCTAGAACAGTACTTACATTGTTTTGTTTCGGACCATCACAATGACTGGGCGAACCTGTTACCATGAGCGGAGTTTGCCAGGAATTGTGCCATTCCTGAACAATTATGGCTTTCAGCCTGCATTGCTACCTGGGACTTTTGAGACACAAGAAATTCTGGCTCTAAATGAGCATCGCAAGCAGCTCCATTCCACTTGGGTTCGAGTTCAAAGATCCATTCAAAGGTCCACTCAGCACTACAAGAGATATGCGGATTGTCGACATGGGCCAAGTCTCGTGTTCCAAGTGGGGGAGAGGGTGTGGCTGTCCTCTCGGAATCTTAACTTCCAGGTACCATGGAAAAACTGGCTCACCAGTTCGTAGGCCCCTACCGGGTGCTACGTAGGATTAACCCGGTCTCTTACGCCCTTGACCTTCCAGCTGGCATGCGCATTCATAATGTCTTCCATGTGTCTGCTTAAACCGTTAGTCTGTAACCGCTACACCTCTGTACCTGTTCTACCTGGGCTGGTTCAAGTCAATGGCCAGGAAGAATATGAAGTACAATCCATCCTGGACTCTCGCAGAGTTAGGGGGCATTTGCAGTATTTGGTACATTGGAAGGGCTATGGACCCGAGGAGTGTTTCATCTACAGATATGCATGCTCCTGCTCTCAGTTGAAAAATTCACCTTCGTTTTTTCCTCTAAGCCTCGACCTGTCCCGTGGGGGAGAGGTCATTGAGGGGGAGGTACTGTAAGTGCTTGCGCTTACCTCCGTGGGGAGCCGGTCGCCCCGGTGTTCAGTAGGGTGGCCGGTCCCCCGTGTGTGTGCTTTGCGGCTTTTCCGCATTCCGTGTAAGGGGAGAACCGGACGCCAAGGCCTTGTTAGGTGCTGGTCTCTCCATGCGGTGCTGGCGGCTCCTGCCACGTCGGCTTGTCTCCCCCTGCTGCCCACAGTTGGGCACGCGTCACTGGTATTCCCTCTAGTGATGTTGCGTCTGGCTCTTAAAGGGACAGGGGCATTTTGTGCTCCACCTCTTAGGGGTGGATAAATCACTATTTAAACTGCCTGGACACCACACCAGTTGTCCTTTCATGGTGTTCCAGTGCAGTTGTTCCAGTTTGTGTCCGTGTATGAAACTTGGCTGTATTCCTGTCCCTCTGGCGCTCAGTGTCCCTGTGGCTTGGCTGACTGCCTGCTCTGGTACTGACCCTTGGCTAGTTTATCCGCTTATACTGACTGCAGGCCTGAGTCAATTTGAGTCTCCATTGTTGCATCCTGTTCTGTGGGAATTCTCACCACCGATACTGACTGCAGGCGTGAGTCAACTGGAGTCTCCCTTGTTGTGTTCGATCCTTTGGGAGACCTCTGGGGTCTTTAGCACCTGTTTTCGCATTACTCAGCTGCCTTGCATATCTGTACTACCAACCAACATGGACTGTAGGTCTTAGTCAGTTTGATCCTCTCTATCTGTGACCTGTTCCGGTATACAAGTTCTGGGTCCCAGCCCCAGCCTGGTACTATTACTCGCTTACTACAGAGACTACCATAAGTGGTGTGCCCAGTCTCTAGTAGAGGGGTCTACTCTGAAGCAGCCTCCTATTGCTGGTAGGAACCACTTGCTTCTTGAGTTATACTCTGCTCTCTTCTGTTCTTATTGATTATGTTTTATATTATATTGCTCAATAAAGGTGGTGTTTCATTATCTGTACTGTCTCCTGTCCTTTCCTTGATACCAGTGACACATCCGCTTATGTCCAATATGTAACACAGGCACCATGGGGATATAAGCTAGGATTCCTGGGGAGGGAAAGGAGAAAAGACCTCTCACAAGTCCTCATTATATCAGCGTTCCCTAGGACTACTCAGGATCTGAATAAACCAGAAAAACCAAGTGTCAGCGGATGCGGAACTAGTACAGAACAGCAAACAAGAGCCAACGGGGTTCAGAAACTACTGAACATGCAGTAAGAAAAAAAAGACAGATCCTTAAACAGGAAAAACTGCCCAAAGGACCTTCCTGTTGACATGGTAGTGTTTGGTGAAAATATGCAAGGAGCACCAGGTTTCAGCCTTGCAAAGCTGTTCAGCCGAGGCCTGGTTCTTGTAGGACCAAGAAGCAACCATAGATCTGATGGAATGTGCTGTGATCTTAAAGGGAACTGGTTTGTTCTCAACCTCATACAGTTGCCCGATGGTAGCCTTAATCCAAGAGGCAATAGATACCTTGGATGTGGCCTGACCAGCTCTGGGATGACGGAGAGTCAGCCTTATAAAAAGGCTTAGTACAGTGCACATAGAACTTAAGGCTGCACACTACATCTAACAGATAGAGACCTCTCTCCTTATCAGAAGCCGGACAAGGACAAAAAAAGATAATAAATTGCATTTGTTAGAGTGGTCACAGCCCACAAACCTAGGACAACAGCTACAAGCAAACATGTGCAACAAAAAGATTGGAGTTATAAAGAGAGACTAGCCAAACTGGGTTTGTTTACATTAGAGAAGAGACATCTAAGGGGTGATACGATTACCATTTATAAATACATTCAAGGTCAATACACAGAACTATCCAACTAATTATTTACGCAAAAGAGCAGAGCTAAGAATGAGAGGTCATCCATTAAGGCTAGAGGAAAGGCGCCTTTGAAGAAAGCAAAGGCAGGGATTTTTACAGTAAGGAGGTAAAGCTATGGAATTCTTTGCCACTGGATGTTGTACTTCCAGATACTGTAACTGCATTCAAAAAAAGCAGTGGATGTCTATCTAGCCCAGAACAATATTGAAAATTATGACAGATGGCTTCAATGCAGGTTGTTTATCCAGGGAACTATCTTATTGCCATTTGGAGTTAGGAATTAATTTTTTACCCACTTAGGGCTAAATTGAAAATGGCTTAATACATAAAGTCCATTTTAGCTTTGTTCTGGAGCTTAAATACAGTCCCAATAGAGGCAGGAGTAGGGCACACAGTCCACTGCATGTTCATCAGTTGACAGCTTGCATAATGCTTCTTCGTACCTTTTAGTTCTGACAGAGGGTTAGGAAAAGGTGTCCCAAGACATCATCCACCATCACTTTCCCCATTCTTGGGCCATAACCACCGCAGTTTATCTTTATGGTCGCCAACCTTGTTATGGGAACATCAGGGCCCTTGCTACAGCTTGGCTCACAGCACACAGCTGGAAGGGGGACCGGCCGCTTAAGTGCCCACCCCTCCTAACTATTCCTGTTAAGGGCGCACACACCAGTCACATCTTCCCCAGTACTGCTATAACAATCATATGGGCCAGTAAAACTCCAGACTGGCCCCTGGCCTCCCTCCATGCTAGGGAGGCCTCCCCACTGTTCTTATATTCCCATAGCTCTCCTTCTCTCAGAGTTTCTCTCTTAGACTTCCTTCTACCCCACCCCCTCCAGGATGTCACAGCTACCATTTACAATATATGTTTTGCATAGCCTGCTCTAGGGGAAGGGACACGCATTCCACTCAAAGATTTTTCTACCAGGTTTTCTGTCCAGGTTTTAAATTCCTATACTCAAGTTGTACTAGTGATCACAGGGGGCTATCTAATAACACTGAATGTATTGGGTTAGCTAAACTACATGGCACCGTCACTCTGTACTTCAAACATACACACTAAACCCTTCAATGCTGGTAAATGGACAACATTCTAATACATGCACACACAGAGGACATTAATGTTTTCTAGAATATGAACACATGGTGAAGACAATGAAGGTCACTTTAAACAGACAGGGTTCATTCTCAGGTAACAACCGTTCCATCACAATCCTTATGAAACACCAGGAAGAGAGGTTTACAAGACAGAGATTGTAACCAAGCTACCCACAGCTCACAGACAACTGCCATGAGGAAAGCAATTCTGTCAATTGGTACAAAGAGGTGGAAGCAAGAGTCTCTAACAGAGGCTTCAGTAAGACACCCAGGGCCAGGTTAAAATCCTATGGAGAGGGAAGCAGGGGAAGGCATGAGCCACCTATTGGAGAAAAACCTTGACATCCAGGATGATGGCAATCAGTCTTTGGAAATAAACAGAGAATGCTGAAATCTGAACCTTAAGGGAACTGAAGCTGAGGCTCCTATTCACTGCATTTTGAAGAAAAGACGGAACCAAGGGAAGGTCAAACATCTATGGAGACAAGTTCTTGCCCACACATTACTTGTGAGAAATAGACCATACCCTATGTAAGAGGCTGGTTTAGATGCCTTAATCATCGTGGATATGATCTCGGCAGGAAACCCTTACACTGCAAGAAGCTGGCTTCAAGAGCCGTGACGTCAAAGCCAGTCTCTCCAAGTCTCGTACCACAGGTGACTCTGGAACAACAGATCTGTTCTGGGAGGCAGATTAATTGGGTCTTGAATGGACAGACTGACCAAGCCAGAATGGCCAGTAAGAAGCAATCAGAATGGCCAACACCCAATCTATTCTGATCTTTCAGATCACTCTGAAATGAGAGGAATCAAAGGAAACACAAAAGAGAGATAAAAGCTCCATGAAATGCTAATTGCACCTGTTGCAAAGGCCAGGGGGTCCCTGGTGCGAGAGCAGAATGTTGGAACCTTCCTTTTCTCTCTGGTTGCCATGAGGTCTGGAACCACCAGTGTTGAACTATCAGATACAATGCCTCTGGCTGAAATTTTCAATTTCCTGGATCTATGTCTTGGCGACTTAGAAAGACAGCCAGCACGCTTTCTACTCCTGGAATGTGGACGGCCGACATTTGCTGGAACATGCGACTCCAATCAACTGAGATCCTTCGTCTTCCTCCAGGCTACCTTTCTGTGAGTTCACCCTTGGAGACTGATGTATGCCATGGCATTGCCTTACTGCACTCTCACCGGAGCAACTGTTAGAACTGGGCACTGATGAGTGAGAGCCAGACAGATCACCCAGAGCCCCAGGATACTGAATGACAACAGATTTTCATCTAGCGTCCACCTGCCTTGGACACCCAGGTGTCCCAGAACCGCACCCAAGCCCCTCAGGCTGGCATCCATAATGACCAGAGCCGAATCCACGATAACAAAGGGCCTCCCCTCTCTAGGTTCAGCTAATAGTGTCCACCCCATCCTGTAGGAAGGAAAGAACTGTAGGAAGGTCAAAATCCTGAGACAGGCCTCTGTCAGCACACCAAGCCAGGAAGGTAGACCAAACCCAATAGTAGGCCTTAGATGAAACAGGCTTGCGGGCACTAAGCATAGTAGCCACCACCCCAGAAGAAAATCCTTTTTCTTCTTCAAAATTGAGGATTCAATCTCCAAGCCGTCAAAGCCAGACAATGAACGTCTTCTTTCCAGAGGTAACCCTGTAGAAGATCTGGAGGAAGTGGCCAGTACAGAGCAATCAGAATGACAGGGCAGCACTCCAGTCGCAGCTTCCGAAGAACTCTGGTCAACAAAGGAACAGGAGGGAAGATGTAAGCCAGAGGAAATGTTCACGGGATCTATAAGGCATCCACTGCCAGAGCCATGCAATCCACCCAGCGAGAGCAGAAGGTTGGAACCTTTCTGTTGTGTCTGGTTGCCATCAGGTCAATGCATGGTAGACCCCACTGCTGGATGATGAGGTTGAACACCTCTGGATGCAGCTTCCACTCCCCACTGTGTGTCGACTGGGGAAGTCTGCCAGTACGTTGTCTAAGCCAGAAATATGAACTACGGAAATAGCAGGGACATGCTCCTCTGCCCATGATAAAATAGCCTTGACCTCTAACCAAGCTGCGAGACTTCTTGTGCCGCTCTGCTTGTTGATGTAGGCTACCGCTGTGGCATTGTCCAACTGCACGCTTACCAGGCAATCCTGCAGTGCTCGTGTCCAGTGATGTAGGGCATGAAATATCACCCGAAGCTCCAAGACATTGATGGGAAGGAGAGAGTCTTCCGGAAAGCACTGGCCCTGAACACTCAAGTGCCCCAGCACCGCTCCCCATCTGGAGAGGCTGGCATCCGTCATCACCATGGTCCGAAAGGCGACCAGAAAGGGTCTGCATTTCAGGAGATTGTTCAAGTTGAGCCACCAAGAGAGACTCTCCTCCACTTGAAGAGGGAGAGACAGGGATCTTTCCAGTAGATCTGGATGGCCCTTTCAGGCCAGGATCAAAAACCTCTGAAGTTCCCTGGTGTAAGCCACGGCAAATGGAACTGCTTCTGTGGTGGAAATGAACTTCCCCACCAAGGAGGACAACTTCTTGGCTGGGACCGGATCCCGAGACAGGATAGCTTGGACCTTCAGTGGTATCTGATGAGCCATTTCGTCTATCAGAAAGACCATCCCCCTCTGAGTGTCGAAGAGGAGGCACAGAAAAACCATCTTCTGAGAAGGAACAAGGTCTGACTTTCCAGGTTGATAATCCACCCGTGATGGGAGAGAGCATGAATGCAGTCTTGCACCTGTTGGTGAAGATGATCAGGAGATGAGGCCTTCAGGAGGAGGACGTCCATATATGAAGTCACTCTGATGCCGTTCTGATATAGGAGGGAGATCAAGGCTCCCAGCACTCTGTTGAAAACTTGTGGAGACTTGGTCAGGCCAAAGAAGAGGGCAGAGAACTGGAAATGCCGCGGTCGCAGGCAAAGTGGAGAAACTGCCGACTCTCTGGATGAATGGTGATGTGCAGATAGGCATCTTGAAGGTCCGGAGAGGCCAGAAATTGCCCAGGAGACATGGCAGCTATCACTGTGCGCAGAGACTCCTGGCGGGACTGGGACGTGACCACAAAGGAGTTGAGGTCCTTCAGATCTAAGATGGGATGACAGCCCCCATCTTTTTTGGAAACCACAAAGAGGTTGGAATAGAATCCCAAGTCCCTCTCCTAAGAGGGAACCGGTTCCAGGACTGCCTTGTCCTGAAGGGCCTGTATAGCGTCTTCGAAAAGGCATCTCTTTTCTGCTCCCAAGGGAGAACGAGAAACAAAGGTCCTTGGAGGAGGAAGGGAGGTAAAGGGAATCCTGTATCCCGTGGCATAGGCGGCCACCTACCAGCAGGTGGGGACCCAGATTCGGTGAGTCATGCAGAAGATGGTTTGGAAGCATTGGCCTTCGTGGAGGTCTTGGCTCTCCATTGCTGCTTAGGCTTGGATGAGGAGCACAAAGCCTGAGTGACTGTCTGGGTCGCTTGGCGCTAGTCTGCTTGAAAGGAATGAAAAAGCTGATTCCTTTTAACAGGTGCCTTCTTCCTTAGGACCACTGGGAAGTGAGAACTTTTCCCTCCAGTGGTCTCATTGATGAGATCTTTAAGTTCAGGCCCGAACAGGGAAGAACCCTAAAAAGGCAAAGACAGGAGAGCCTTCTTAGAGGCCATGTCAGTTGACCAGATCTTAAGCCAAAGAGCCCATCTGACTACCACAGACATGGTAGATGCCCTGGCTACCATATGAGCAGCATCAAACAAGGCAGCAGAGACATAATGCTGAGCCTCAGCAATGTTAGCGAGAAAACGCAACATGTCAGAAGTAGTGGTCCCCTGAAGGACAGCAGAATTGAGCTGTTCAGTCCAAACAGCCATAGCCCTATTTACCCATGCAGCAGCAAAGGTAGGGCGAAGGACAGAGCCCGCACTCGCAAAAATAGCCTTGAGAGAAGTTTCAAGCTTCTTGTCAGTCCAGTCTGTAAGAGCAGAAGCGTCAGCCACTGGCAAGGCAGTTGATTTAGAAAGCCTGAACACTGGGGCATCCACTTTAGGGGAATGAACCCATTGAGTAGGGCTTTTTCAGAAAAAAACTTTTTTGACACAGAATGTTTCTTGTCTGGAAATTTCCACTCCTCTGACACCAAGTGGTCAAGGGTGGGATTAGGTGGAAAGCAGGCATGGGGCCTAACAGGGGGTCAGAAGACGCCTCCTGCACCAAGGGAATTTTCAGGGTGGGCAACACAGCCCTGATCAGACTCTCAGCTGAGGGAATGGGGTCTGCCTCGAAGGGGTTCCCAAAAACTGAGATGAAGGAACAGCTGAACAGTCATCATCATCAGAGTCCAGCAATAATTCCTCCTCAGAGGAATCAGACACATCAAGTACACCCGGCGGTTTAGGCAGGGAAGATCTGATGGGGGCGGTCGTCTGCAACGAAGTGAGGACCCCCTGTAAAGTGGATGGAAGTAGTTGTAAGGTGGACCGGAGGTCCCTGGTAGTAGCCTTAAACTCTTGCAGCCATACTGGCTCTAGTGCATGGCTGGAGGCCCCAGCAGGAGATTCAGGGACATGAGGAGCAATGACCAATGGAGGACACAGACACCCCAGTATCCTTAGTCTTAGATTTACCCCAAGGTCTAATGGAGTAGATATTCTCACAGAGTCAAAATGGTCAAAGTATCAAAACACTCACAATAAAGCGTGTATGATAAATAATGCAGCCCAGAAACAATAAATTAAGACTTATCTGGTAGGCAAAGGGGTTAGAGAAGGAGAGTCCAAGCCCTGCGAAGAATACTCGATCTGCGAATACACAAAATGGCTGCCCGCAAAGGCAGCCAATCAGAAACGAGTGCGTGAAGTGGGCGCTCATGGGAAATGTACTCTCTCTGGCAGAGTACACCCAACAGTGCCTGAAGCCCCCTAAAGCCCCCAACATCCCCAGAACATTGACCGGATGACAGAGCAAGGGAAAACCAACACAATGAGCCATCTCTGAGCACGCTACGTGGAGCAGCTGCAGAGATATGTCCCAAATTGTAAAATCCCATAGAAGTGAATGGAGCAATGGCGTCTATGCGGTAAATGTGCGCCTTAAAGGCGCGGAATATAAAGTTATTGAGGTGAATACAAACACGTAAAACAACACAAAAGTCGCTCTACTTAAAACATTAGGCCCAAAAAACACTGGTCCCAGCAGGGAAAGTGTCCAAAACCCCCCCAAAACATGCTAACCAGCAACAAAAGGGTTAAGTTACCACAGAAACTTGCTCCAAACACCTCACAGACATACAGAATGAACCCAATGAGTGTATGAGTATGTAATAGGAACTCCAGTAGAGACCCCTGTGCAGAGGGGAAGAGTGGAACATGTGGACCTCAGCACTCAAAGGGTGCTCACCTTTTTCAGCAGGTCTTCTGTCTTCAGATTACCATATATCAAGAAGCAGCCTCAGTGGGCAACTCCTGGGGAAAGAACTTGCAGCCAAAATTCCCCCCCCAGGGCTTAGGTCCACAAAAGCACCTGGTAAACTGAACTATCCACATTTGGGTGATAGGAATTGTCAGTGATGATAATCCGCCTAATGGTGGTATTCCATTTGTAACAGAAAATAATAAAAAGCTAAAACTATAGCAGAACTGTTCTCTTGCTTGTGTCTTGACAAAGGAACAAATCTTACTGGTTGGGGATTGGCTAGGTGCAAGCTAAGGAGAGGAGGTACGCTCCACCCAGCAGTGACTTCTCAGAATTGTTCCTGCCTATTAAAGGGGCTGATTGCCTACTCAAAGTTACCAGTAATTTGTACTGGACAACAGAGAAAAACAGATAAACACCGGTCATCCTCACTCCAAAAGCCCTCTAGGAGTAGCAAGAGAATAATAATGAGTCCCATAAAGAGTGTCAGAGCACAGGCATGATCATAACAGCCTCTGTAGAAAGAGGCAGCACAAGCTGGGACATATAGTGGACCAAGGCACTCAAAGGGTTACCCACCAGTTGTCAGGTTACCGCCACAGGAGAGGAAAGAATCTCAAGAGACTATCATGAGGGAAACCTTGTTTGCAAGTTTCCCTCCACAGGGCAGAATAGGTCCACCGAGCACCTGTGAACTGGGCAATCCAACAAAAGGGGTGCATAGTCATGGTAACCCACCTAATGGGGGATTATACAGCCCATATCTTAAAGAAAAATAATAAAAACCTAATAAAAACTAAGAGAATGGCCTTGCTGTCTAGGTTGCTTGCAAGACACATGAATTAGTAGTGGGTGGGGTAGGATGTGTGTTTCAGCTAGAGAATGAGGAGGGAGTCTCCACCTAAAAGATCCTGTATTTTGCGTAGTGCCCTGTCTTCCAGGAGGAGGAGGGACTCAACCCCATGGCTCCATATTGGACGTAAAAGAAATATAATTTCTCTTCCCAATCCATTACATCACTGTCTTTGGTATAATCTCAGAAAATTGTACTTGCACACATCAAAAGACTGGTAACAGCAGTGTTTCTCAGCTCCAGTCCCCGGGCACACCATCAGGTCATGTTTTCAAGATATCCCTAATTAATCACAGGTGAATCAATCACAATGACTGAGCCACTAATTACTCACCTGTGATTAAGCAGGAACAACCTAAAAATCTGCACTGTTGGAGTGCCCCGAGGACTAACATTGAGAAACACTGTGTTACAGAAAAGGCTAAACATTCTTTGAACTCAACAAAGTCCAACCTTTTCTGGGTATATTCTCCTGATAAAGATTCCTTTACAGCAAGCAAGTCAAATGTCAGACTGCATGCTTCCCACTGTCTTCTAAACTATCTATTAACAAGACTTTTTTTTTCTCTCTGTCCAAAAAAACAAAACAAAACTGTAATTACGAGACAAGAAACCAGACTGGTACAGATTGTTTAAACAATTTTTTATATATATATATATTAAACCTTAAATTAACAGTTGATCATACATGTGTTTTAACCCACTGAGTGCCAGAGGAGTATGCAACACGTTGCAGAGCAATGTTCTGTGCACCCCTTTGGCACTCCAAGGATTATATCTATTGAGTGCCAGAGGGGAGTGCAGTGCCTTATTAAGTGCCAGAGGGGGTTCACACCCTTCTGGCAATCAAAGGGTTAAATACATTGACAGTAATTAAAACAATCCTATCATTTACATCTTAAACGGCATCTAAAGCCTCAAAATATTGTATGATGTTATTTTCCCCTTTGAGCACCAGAGGGGTGAGCAACACAATGCAGAACAATGAGCGGCTTGCTCCCATGGCACTCAATGGGTTAACAGTACTTCTAAGGAAAATCCTTTAATTGTGTTGTTCTTTGTGTGTACGGTTTCCCTTCCCATTTAGGCACTACATCCTGTACACCACCAGTGTACAAGGTTTAACCCCTTTGAGTGCCTGAAGGGTATCCAATGAATTGTTTTGCAATACGTGTTGGATACCCCTCTGGCACATAAAGGTTTAAGGATCACAAATCTGTCAACCGTGTGGGAATATGTGTAATGCAAGGTGGAAAACTGCAGTCCTCTCAGTACAAGACCAATTTTACATTTCAGTGGTTCTAGTGTGCAAAGTGCTTTCTCCTTATAAGAACACTAACAAACATATAAAGAGAAGACACAATAGCATATAGAGCTACTGAAAATAAACATTAATGTGAAAAGTGAATAAAAAGGCCCAGTTACAGATTTTTATCAGCTGGTTCTTAGCTTTACCTGAAAATTAAACACGTAAGAGAAAAAAATCTGTCTTACGTATTTAAAAAAAATAAAAATCACAGAAGGTACAGTTGGGTACTTACACAGATGAATGCAAATAGCAGATCAAAGAAGTGCTGGGCAGGTGGATCCCCCATTATGAACTCTCCTCCTCATTCATCTAGGCAGAAGACTCAAATTCAGGATGTCATGCAAAACAGAAGCTTGGTCTCCTGGAGAAGTCCTCCTTCCCTTCTGGGTAGATAGCAGTGGATGGATTTGCAAGCAGTCCTGGATCTCTTAACATAGTGATACAGCACAGTTTCCACCTGAAGCGTTTCATCTATACAGACTATCATACACCTGTAATGGAGTCTGTACAGATAAAACCCATCAGAAGTGGACATTGTGCCGTAGCTCTGTATTGCTGTTACATAAAAGACCCAGGACTGCTTGTAAATTCTTTCACATGCTACCTGTATGTGTTTGCACTCAGCTTTGTAAGTACCAAACTGTACCTTCTGTGATTTTAATATGTTTCTTAAATAAAACGCTATGATGTACTTTCTCTTATGTGTTCCAGTTTGAAGTATTGCAAAAAATGGCTAATAGTGATTTATAATAGTGGGTCCTTTTTATGTTCCCCCTTTTCACATTTAATTTCAGAAAAGCTTGTGTTAATTTTTCTCATTTTGATATGTATAATGTGTATTGGCAGAAAGGAATATGAGGTATATATAACAACCCCTTGAACAATGCATTTCACACAATGCTCTTGTCATCAAGGGGTTAAGGATGGTAGAAGAGTGGGACATTTTTAATCACTCAAAGATGGAGGTATGAGGGCATGTTAAAGGACCATAAAAGTTTTATTATAAAAAACAAACATATATTGCAGGGTTTACCTACCTAGTAAAACAAAGGGCATTCCCACTGCTGAGAGATGCATTCAAAAATGTTACTGTTTAGACTGTCACAAAGAAGTACAGCGGATACTATCAACTGTATGGAAAACCACAGTCTGAGGTTTACCTCTGCCATAGATACAATGTCTGGACACCAGGTGGCACTGTTACTAACAGTTTTACATACAGAAAAAAAGTGCTTGTGATTTAGTAACACAGCACTTCCCAGCAGCGGATATACTTTTGTTTTACTTAACATGAAAAGTTCTACATTACATGCTTTTTTTTCCCGTAATAAATTATTACTGCTCCTTTAATAAAAACAAATGACAAATCCTGCTAGGCTGTGACACATGGGAGGGTACAGTACCGGACCAGAAAGACATTTATGGATATAAACAAAAAGTGCAGGGGTCATAAAGCATAAATGTGAAGAGACAATTTATACCAAAACCAGAGTTCTCAAACATAAAATAATTATAAAAATAATAAAATACATGTATAAACCCAATATCAACTGCATGATTGTTACAGTACTGCAGGACCAATAGTAAAATATCAGTCAGCATGATCCCCTAATAAATAGACCCCTGGTCTGATGCCATGGAAGGGAACTGATAGTGCCTGTACGTGTTTCTGTAGGGTCTCACACAGGCTGAAGAACTGGAACAATTTTGAGACACATTGCACCACAGAGGGCAGAAAGTAAACCCCATTGATTTAAACTGGCATTTTGATCCCCTTGCATACTAGAGAGGTTTCCAGTGCTAGATTTAAGTAATGATTATTTGTTCCCTATTGATTTTCTCAGAAGTACCCAGTTCTTCTCAGTACCTCAGCCTCCACGGTTCCTGAGGAGTCAAGCAGAAGGAATGGATTGTTTTTCCACATCTCACTGCTGCACATGTATACTTTAGGTCCCTGCATTCTTTGGGGCATCTACATAAAGTCAAAGTGAAGAACTTTTAGGGGAAACCAGCTGCATCATAGAGAAGAACATGCCCAATGATTTGAGTGCCAGAGACATATCCAATGCATTGTACTGCAATGCGATGGGTGCCTCTCTGACACTCAATTTAAATTTGGCTTTTAATCCCTTAAAAGCTGAAGATGTCTGCAACTTATTGCAAAGCAATGTGTATGTAACATCTCTAGCATTTATAAGGTTAAAGGCCCTATCTAACTTAAGGTGCAGAAGGAATTGTCACATTTTTGCCTTCATATATACAGTAAGTCCTACTTGTGGTTTGTATTTGCTGGAGATGTCGGTGTATAGATGTGACAGGCTAGGGAACACCAGGAGACACTGGATTACATTTCATTTATCATCAGCTTTGAGGACTTACTTAGGAAATGAAAGATGATCAGTTCTGGGGCGAACCAGATGCACCATACGGGGTAACTAAAAACATTCCCATTGATTTAAACTAGATAGATCTCCAAAGTATTGGGAAGCAATGTGTTGGTGACCTCTCTAGTATTCAAGGAGTTAAAAGCCCCATTTAAATAAACTGGAATTTGAGGAATTTCAATTTGCCCCAATTATGTAGTTGATTTGGACCAGAACTGCTCATCATTTGCTTTCTGCATAATGCGGCTAGAGTGTTGGACAGCAGAAGGATATCAACAATTATCTCTAATTTTTATCAAGATGTGGAGCATTTTCTTGTGCAAGATCAAGGAGGGATAATTATTTTAGGTATCCCATTGTGATTGTTCATATTGCTCTTGTTTGAGGCTCCTGTCAATGGCACAAGCTCAAGGACACCGCAATGGCCATCTTTTTAAGTGCAATGTTGAAAAGAAACATCATACTCTTCTTGGTCATGATGATGGATCCCTGATGTAGCAGGATCCACTAGGTATTGGTAGGAAAGGCTGACCATTCCCTGTGTGATAAATCATAAGGACAGTCAGAGATTGTAGAATGGATAGACACCACTAACCCCTAAATTGGATCTAGGTTTATACACATCATATTTAAATATCTTGTACTCCATACTAGCATCTGCAAAATGTCTATTTGTTTTCTGAAGCCTACAGCTAGTCTTATATGCTATGTCAGGGCTCAGAAGTTAGTGTTTTTACCGTCTGATAATGGGCCTGAGATACCTAACCTTTCTGAATAGAAGAGCAGCGGATACTAATCTCAATACATTAACACCATTAGCTCTGCACAAAAATTAGCCAGATTGTGTCTATACAAGATAATCCGCAAATGTTCTGAGATTGTAGGTTTTGGATTGGAGTTTAGTGCTCTACATTACTGCATTTTACAGATGCCAGTTTGAAATACATAAATGTGTGTGTATGTTGAGTGATCATGAATGCGAGAGAATATTGAATGTGATAATGAGAGGAGGAGAGAAAAAAAAAAAAAAGAACAATAGCAGTGAAATACTTTTACATTTTAAAGAACAAAGAGATAACTACCAAAAGTAGTTATCAGAGGTTGGTATATGGAGTAACTAATGGAGCCTGGGTTAGATAACCGTGTTAACTGAACCTTAGCTGGTGCCTGGATTGAGGGACAGCAAAGTCTTAGTCAGGGGTTAGAATAAGTGGGGCTACTAGTGTGTTAGTGTATGTGAGGTAGCTAGTGGAATCTTGGTCAGAAAATACTGTTAATGGAACCTATGTGTATGCATGGATTAAGGAGCAAGTGTAAGTGATACATGTGGGATGTCTGTAAGCTACTGTTCATGGTCAGGCTAAATGCAAATATCTTACTGTGAGCAGAACCAGAAGACCCATCATGACTCCAAGCATTATATACAGGTCATTTGTCAGACCCGCTGCCCACAAGGGTCCTAGGATTGTAGCCAAGCCACCCACAGAGCGCCGCAGCCCATGGTTGAAGCCTGTAAAGAAAAAAATGACAGATAGTCACACTAATAGTGGACTAATAGTGGGCCTTTTTACGATGCTACAACATTATACCATTTCGCTCTCTATGGAGAGCAAACTAGCATTGAAAGAAAATATATATATTTTGCTTGGCTACATTGGAATCACAGCTGTACCATGCAGCCCAGCAGTTCTTGCGCTTAAGGTAGTATCACAAAATGGCAAACATTTTTAGTGCATAGCAGCGTAGTGACAATAACCCTCCAAGAGCTGCAGCGTAGTGACAGTAACCCTCCAAGAGCTGCAGTGTAGTGACAATAACCCTCCAAGAGCTGCAGTGTAGTGACAATAACCCTCCAAGAGCTGCAGCAGCAACAATGGAGTTGTAAAAGGCCATGGGACCCCTGCACACAAAAATGCTAGTTTGAGCTGCAACAACTTTTGAATAAAACATCTCATCAGCAATAATATTGTTTTACTTAGCAGCATAAAGCCTTCAATATATATATATATTTCAAACAATTCAGAACTATCCATTTAACTCTTTCAGTGTTGTGTTGCTAACCATAGACAGGGCACTGTGGAGGAAAGGGATGTGTACTCTTCTGGCACTCAAAGGGTTAAAAGGGAGCCTACAACAGATTTAATCATATACAGATTTTTCAATGTTTGCCAAGTATCATGGTGTCCACAGACATAGCAAATATAAGTGCCAGTTTACATTATTTTTTTTTTTGTTTGTTAGGTTTTAATTCTTTGAGTGCCAGAGTGCTGTCCAGCCCAAAGCAATGAGTTGAACAGCTCTCAGACACTAAAAAAAAAAAAAAAGCTATCTCCTTGAATGCTAGAGATCTTGACAATGCATTGCCATCGCTATTCCCACTGATCCAAATGAGACTTTACACCCTTGGTGCTAGAGAGACCTCGCTAGCATCCAGGATGTTTAAGTGTATAAATATGGTGCAGTTGTATTGCAGCTGTATTACTCTTACCCCTTTGGTCCCTAAAGGGATAGTAATGCTTAATATGTAGACATATCACATTATAAAGCAAGTCTGTAGGGTTACAATTAATAGAGCACAATATAGTCCCATTCAATCAAATATCACCCTTAAAAATGAACGATAATAAATTCCAGTGAAAATTGGGTTGAATGAGTGTGCCTTCTCCCATCTGAGAGATTATATATGTTGCTAGCGGGCAGAGGTATGTCCGTCTCTCAAGCACTGGTCCCTTGTAACGTATATGTGGGCAGGGCTTACTTGCGTCATTTTGTGTATCCTGGTGCAAACCTATATAATGTTAACAAATATAACAGTTCTCCTGACTTGGCATTACCGGCATCCAATATGGTGGACAGAAGGTATTATGAAAAGACAGACCCAGCTGTATCAAACAGATACCCAATATGCGGTGTAAGTCCATAATATTGAAGTATGGGCAAAGCGTGGTACCGTGTTAGCCATAGAAAATGCAAGATACTTCTCCCCTTCTAAAAGGTACATATGGAACCCATGCATACATATGCAGAACAGATAAGGTGCACATACCACATTCCCATAGAAACCCCAATATCAAGGGCAAATGCTCCTATGACTTATCTAATGTTTACCTCCTCATGTGTGTGAAATTCGCCCAAACAGGACTATATGTGGGGGAGAAAAGACAGACCCTGAGAAAAAGGAAAAATTCTCATATTGTGAACAACAATGGAGACACCCTGTTGGTCAACATTTTAACAGAAAGTATCACAGAATTAAAGGTCTCAAAGTGACTGTACTGATGGGAAATTTTAAGACACAGCGAGACTGAAATATCTGGGAGTATAAACTGATAAAGTTTAACATACTGAACTGTGGCTTGAACTGTGACAAGGAATTTATATCACATTATCTCACAAGATAATAATGCTTTTGGTCCCTTTGTATGCTAGTGGGCTACATGTCTCATTGTAAGCGTTCTGCTGCCAGCAGGAGAATCTGGTCCCAGGACAGGCAGAGGCTCTTAAACAGAGCCGATATCTCGTTATGGAAGGAAAAATGATTCATTGAAACAGTCTTCTACGTGTGCTTGGTTACCAAGCACACGTAGAAGACTGTTTCAATAAATAATTTTTCCTTCCATAACGAGATATCGGCTCTGCTGAAGAGCCTCCCCTTGATTCAGAGACCAGATTCCCCTGCTGGCAGCAGAACACTGACAGCAGGGGAGAGGAAACTTTGAAAGCGGCTATCTCTTAAACCATAAAGGTTTGAGAGATGCCGCTGGTGTCATTTAACTCAGTTTATTAAGGGCTACAATATGAGGGATAGTAATTTTGAAGTAATACTATCCCTTTAACTCTGGTCATTTTCACTGGAGCTGTTAACAAGGAAATTAACCTCCTGAGTGCCAGAGAGGTACGCAACACGCTGCGTACCCCTCTGGCACTCAAGGGGTTAATCTTGTTTGCATTTTCTAGTCCATTTCATTAAGCGGTTACAGAGGCTAAAGTGTAATTTATGACCCACACTGTGTATACACATTCTGCTAACGGATTTGACCCTTGGGTTACACAGAGGTATACAGTACATTGTGTTGCAGTGTGGAGGATGCCTCTCTGGTAGTCAAGGGGTTGATGTTAAAACTATATGTACGAGTTTTAAAGTCATGTAGTGTGCATTCAGCCTTCATTCCTATTATGCCTGAAAAAGAGGCCTAGTTGTCTGGAAAGCTTGCATCCAAAGCCACTCAGCCAATAAAGGTATCATTTCTATTCTACCAGTCTCCTGTAATATTGTAGGAGTCAATTAAGATTGAGGAAATGTCTTAGTCAGACATGAAACGCACTGGAAGAAAATTAGTTTTTTGTATAGCGTTTTAGTTTGGTATATTATATTGAGCACTATTACTATCTGATCTCCCATCCAAGTACTCTGTTGACTCCTTAAAATATTATGGACTTGCAAAGTTTTGAGTCAGTGGAGTTAGCCATGCAGTGGTTAGTGCAGGGCTCATAACTGAGGGGGATAGGAGAGGAGAGGGGGGATGAAGGGGTGGGGGGAGGCAGGGTTAAATAGGGTATTTAGTTAGGTTAGTGGAATTAAAGGTATTAAGGTAGAGTTGAAAATTGATAGGAGGTGGTATATAGTTGCACAAAGGTTTAAAAAGAAAAGGTATATAATCACTAAAGTAAAAGTGGGGGATTAATATGATTAGTTGAATTGGAGATAATAGAAAGTAGTCTAGAATAGATAGGAAGTTGTAGGGATTTCACAAAGGTGTAAAGGTATTAAGCATAATAGCTAATGGGGGGTGGATTATTAAGAAATTTGATTCACAGAGATTAGTATTGGGTTTAAAAGGAAGTTGTAGAGATTCCACTAAAGATTATAAATGAAAATGGGAAATTTAAGTTGGGAGTGTGTTTTTTTTCTTCTTCTCTCTCATCTCCTCTTTGGGTAACAAGGGCGGGGGTTAAGGCTCAATCTTTTATCATACAGTGATAGATCTGCTGAATGTTTTATGGGTCCTGTGTGAGAGGGTACTGCACACAGGACTCGGAAGAGGATATGGGGGGGGGGTCAACCCTGGGGGTTAACGTCCAGAAATGGGCAAATGTTTTTTTTATGTTTTAAATATTAATGTATGTGTCGAGATGTGCGTAAAAGAAAATTTAGAGATTAGAATCTATCTTGATAATGGTTAAAATCATATAAGTTAATACCCGGGGCCTAAACTCCCCATTTCAACTCTCTATACTGTTTGATTTCCTCAGGCAGGAGAGGGCACAGATATTGTTTCTGCAGGAAACGCATTGGAGGAAATCAGCTAGTAAGAGGTTTATTCCAGATAGGTTTAAGCAGGTTTTTTGTTCCTCATTAGAGAACAGTAACAAAAGAGGTGTTGCTATACTTTTTGGTACTGAGTTACAAGCAAAAATAAAATATCAGGAGGCTGATGAGGATGCACGGGTTTTGATATTGATTGTTGACATAGAGGGGGAAAGATACACTATGACCAACATTTATGCACCTAATGGATCCTCTAATGGTTTTTTTGAGCGACTTTTGGAGGGAATTAGTCAAATAAAACAAGGAAAGTTATTATTGGCTGCAGATTTCAATCACATTTTGGAACCGTAGTTGGATAAGAGAACATTTAAATTGGAGGGTAAAAATAAAAATTTGAAGTCTGTCAGCTCAGTTTAGAAAAATAGTAAGGAAATATGATCTACTGGATATATGGCGTATATTTCATCCTGAATAAAGGGATTATACGTGTTTTTTGGTAATATACTGCTCATATTCCATGACTGATTTATTTTTGGGAGATGATGCAATAGTAACTAAGGTTAAAAAGGTACTACTTCAACATATTACCTGGTCAGACCATAATGCTTTGAGAGATGTAAGAAAAGAAAGACCTCTGCTCCCTCCCCCTTCTCATGCATCCGCTGTAGAGCGGACGTCATGAGATCCTGCTTCCGGGACCAGACGGTGGCTCTTCAGGAGCGCTGTCATCTGGATATCTCAGTATAATTACTTCATTGGAATTGTCTAAAACGTGTGCCTGGCTTGCAAGCACATGTTGTAGACCATACCAATGAAGTAATTATAGTTAGATAGCCATATGACAGTGCTCCTGAAGAGCTGCCGTAAGTCGGTCAACCGGATTCTGCCTCTGACAGCTTTACAGCTCGTCAGGCAGAAAGGGGAGGGAGCGGAGGACTTTATTTTCTTATATCTCTCAAACCATAACGGTTTGAGAGATGGGAATAAGGGAGTTAAGTATGTTTTGCTTATTACTAGCTTTTGGCTTAAAGTTTACCAGGGGGGTTACTATCCCTTTAAATGAACATTTATTATTTAAAAAAGAAAATAGACAGTATATAGTGGATGTTACAGAGAAGTATTTTGAGGAAAATCAAAATGGAGACGTATCTTTGCCAAAAGTATGGAGTGCATATAAATGCGTGATTAGAGGACATTTTATTAAATTAGGTACTATAGAAAAAAAAGGGGTCTTTCCATTTCGGATTTATATTTAAAATACTATAAAATATCGCAAGATAATAAGGAATCTCCTAATAGAGGTAAAACAAGAGAATTAATGATGATAAAAAATAAAATTAATGATTTGCTTATAGAGGAGAAGAATACAAAATTACATTATTTAAAGATTTATTGGTATTATAGAAGTAATAGACCAGATAGGCTCTTATTTATTAGGTTAAAAGGGAAAAAACAGACAAGGAGGATATATAGGATTAGAACAGAGAGAGAACTATGTTTAACCCCGGAAAAAATAGGGATCGCCTTTAACAAATATTATAAGGCTTTATATAACTCAGGAACAGGTATAGATCAAGATCAACCAGATACATATTTCCAGAACAGGGATATGCCAAAGGTGTCTGATTATCAACTGGCGCAGATTAGTAAACCTATTTCGGTAGAAGAAGTAAAAAAGGCTATAAATAAATTGAAAATAAATAAGGCTCCAGGGCCGGATGGCTTTGGCAATAAACTCTATAAAGTATTTAGTGATGTACTTGCTGATAGGATGACAGATACTTTTAATGAGGTTATTAGAATTCCTTCTTTTCCTGCTGATATGTTAAAGGGATAGTATTGCTTGAAAATGTTATTTTATATTGTAGCCCTTAAAAATACATTAAAACGATATGTCTTATCTCCCAAACCTTTATGGTTTGGGAGATATTAGCTAGTAAAGTTAATAATAATAAAAGTAAAGTTTCCTTTTCCTGGCTGGTTTAGCCAAGTCTGCCATCTAGTGGACAGATTTGGAATCCGGTCCACAGATCAGCCGGCAGCTCATTAGCAGTGCCGAGATAACGATCTTTAAAAAGAAGTACTTTATTGGAACTGTTGACAAAGTGTGCCTGGCTTGCAAGCACACTTTGTAGACCATTCCAATGAAGAAATTCTTTTTAAAGAACGTGATCTCGGCACTGCTGAAGAGCCGCGGCCGGTCTGCGGACTGGATTCCAAATCTGAAGGCTTGAGCAGTGACGTCACTCCAGGGGAAACTTTACTTGCTAATATCTCCCAAATCTTAAAGGTTTGGGAGATAATACTTATGTCATTTTTAATGTTTTTTCAAGGGCTACAATAAAATTATTTTCAAGCAATAATATCCCTTTAAGAGGGAATATCGTTTCTATACTCAAGCCAGATAAAGATCCAGAGATTCTTGCAAATTATCATCCCATCTCCCTTTTAAACGGGGATGTTAAGATATATGCTACAGTCCTAGCGGAGAGGATTAAGGGGGTGGTGATGGATTTGGTATCCCCGGATCAGGTGGGCTTTGTCCCGGGAAGGAAGGCTGCAAATAACATCTGAAGAGTGGTGGACATCTTTGATGTCACCCATAAATCTGGGTTGTCCCTTCTGGCCCTGTCAATGGACGCAGAGAAAGCCTTTGACAGGGTCAGATGGGACTTTTCCTGGGACAGACACTGAAGGCTTGTGGGCTGAGGGGCAGTATATATGATGCCATTATGGCTCTGTATACTTGTCCATCGGCCAGGATAGTTGGATGCGGAATTGACGCGGAATGGTTCTCGATCAGTAATGGCACGAGGCAGGGGTGCCCTTTGTCACCCCTGCTGTATGTACTGTCCATCGAGCCATTGGCTACAGATTTCTGGGAAAATCGGGATATTGTTGGTTTTAGATTAGATTCGCTGCAGTGTAAGATTAATTTGTATGCGAACGATGTCCTTATTCTTTTAGAACAACCTAAATTATCTCTGATAGGATTGATGAGAGTAATAAGACATTATTGTAAATACTCAAACTATAAATTAAACATTAAAAAACCATAGTATTACCTATAAATTTAAGTCAAGAAGAGATTTTGGATATAAAAAATAGTTTTGCTTTCGATTGGGCTAAGGATAATATTATATATTTGGGGATTAAGATCGCTAAAGATCCCACTAAGATTGTAGAGAGTTGACTTTTCTACCATTAATAAAATCTACAAATAAGCTTCTTCTGGATTGGGAGAAAAGAGAAATTTCATGGATAGGTAGGCTAAATACTATCCAGACATATATACTGCCAAAATGGAACTATCTTTTCCAAATGATACCTTTACAGGTTCCTAAGGTCTGGTTAAATATGATTCAGACTGCTTTGACAGGGTTCATTTGTAAAAGAAGAAAAAACAGGGTTAAGCCTAGTTTTTTTTTATCTAGGAAAATTAAAGAGGGAGGGGTCGGAGCTCCAAATATAGTTGAGTATTATAATGCGTGTATGGTGGCTCATGTTATGGCAACTCAGGGTAAGGAGGTAAAAAAGGAGATTTGGTATCAGGTAGAGACAAAGATCCTAGGATGTCCGGATTTGTCATCAATTCCCTGGCTAAAAGATAGAGGTAACCTTAATTATGGTAAATTGGAAGACACTGGTGATGTCATTTGTTGACAATATAGTTGGGTATTCATGAAAAGATCTGTTATTTTTTTGTCCTTGGTAGTTATTTCACTGACTATGGAGAATTTAAATTTGAAAAATTGGAGTAGGGCTGGGATTCAAAAAGTGGAGGATCTAGTATTAAGGGAAGAAATTAAGTATTTTCCCCAACTACAGGAAGAATTTTCATTGCCTATTGGGGAAATATTTTCCTATTTGAGGGTTAAGTCTTTCTTAATGGAACATTAAGGGAGGGAGAATTGAAGTTCCTTGAGTCTATAGGTCTTAAAGAGGAGGAATGATTACAAAAATAATGGTTCTTTTGAGAATTAAAAATGAAATATATACTTTTAGGGCAATTAAAAACTGGGAGAAGGACTTAAATAGGAGTATATCTAGTGGGCAATGGATTATATCTATACGGGAGGTTAATAATATGGTACATTGTCTAAATATTATAGAAAATTATTTTAAAGTAGCAAATAGGTGGTAAATGGTTCCAGTTAATCTGGCAAAAATGAATGTACGTGTAGATCCTAGGTGTTGGAGATGTGATTTTTTGACTGGAAGTTACGTGCATATATGGTGGTCGTGCTCTAGTGCAGGGATTATGGAATACGGTTTTTGAGCAACTAGAGATTTTGACTGGGATTAGGTTGAAATCTGTCCCAGAAAGTGCTCTTTTGCATTTGGATTGGCCATTAATGCCAAAAAGGGATAAAGTGCTTATAATACAAGTTTTGATGGCCGCTATGTTGCTGATAGCAAGGAACTGGAAGACCTCAAAGGTTATAAAATGGGGGGAGGTAAAAGCATAGTGGGGTATAACAAAGTTTAATGCATATGGTTTGGGCAGGTATGCAAGATGGAAGAAAGTGGTTGAGATTTTGGAGGGAGGAGATACAGAAGAGAATTGATTGGTTAAAATTTGAACATCTAGATTTGTTAGATATATGTATGTATGTCTGTTTCTTCTATGAGGAATAAGTGGAAAAGTTATATTTGGAATTTTTAATATTTGAAAAATTTATGTTGAATTTTTTTGTTTTTATTTTTTTGCATGGAAGAAATAGAAAGAAAAAATATATATATTATGGACGTGCACTGCATATCAGGTACCAGTTTGATACATTTCCTCATTGGGACCATCACAAGATACAGTTGGGACTATCTTCCCAAGCTACTTTCTGCATGCTATATTGGATCCCTGTAACACCAAGTTGGGAGAACTGTTATAACGGTGTACACTGTACAGATTTGTATTAGGAGACACACAAGGACGCAAGTAAGCCCTACCCATATATATATGTGACACGCAAGGGACTGGTGTTTGAGAGAGAGAGAGACATACCTCTGCCCAATAACAACATATATCAGCTTTCATATGGGAGAAGGCACACTCATTCAACCCAATTTTCAGTGGTATTTATTACTATTCATCATTGACTAAATAAGACTATATTGTGCATCAAAACTATACCTACATACCTGCTTTATACTGTGATATATAGGATATATTTTATAGTATTTCGTATTTGTATATCGGCACATGTTTAGATTTTATTATTAAATTGTAATTATTATTATACCTACCTGGAGGCTCTCTCTCTTCTCTGTCTCATACAGTTGGCTAGAAGTTGCACTAAAGCATATAGAGTTTAGCAGCCTCTGGCTAGTGCCTATTGCCCCATTTCCTTATTTTTTATTTCTTATTTTTAGTTTATTTATTTTATCTGTCACTCACTATACCAAATAGGTGCTAATGATCAATTTAATATGTGGGTTGAACAACAATCATTAACTGAAACAGAAACAGCTGTGTAGGAGGAATAAAACTTGGTGAGGAACAGTCAAACTCAGCTAACAAGGTAAAGCTGCTGAAGACAGTTTAAAGTCAAAAGTTATACACCATGTCAAGACTAAGCACAGCAACAAGACACAAGGTAGTTATACTGCATCAGCAAGGTCTCTTCCAGGCAGATATTTCAAGGCAGATAGGGGTTTCCAGATGTGCTGTCCAAACTCTTTTGAAGAAGCACAAAGAAACAGGCAACAATGAGAAATGTAGATGCAGTGGTCGGCAAAGGAAACTTAGTGCAGCATGCTTAATTCCCTTCGCAATCGGAAGATGTCCAGCAGTGCCATCAGCCCAAATTGGTAGAAAACAGTGGGATCCTGGTACACCCATCTACTGTCCGGAGAAGTCTGGTCAGAAGTGGTCATGGAAGACTTGTGGCCAAAAGCCATAACTCCGACGTGGAAACAAGGCCAAGCGACTCAACTATGCATGAAAACACAGGAACTAGGGTGAAGAAAAAATGGCAGCAGGTGCTCTGGACTGATGAGTAAAAATTTGAAATATTTGTCTGTAGCAGGAGGCAGTTTGTTTGCCGAAGGGCTGGAGAGCAGTACAACAATGAGTGTTTGCAGGCAAAAGTGAAGCATGGTGGAGGTTCCTTGCAAGTTTGGGGCTGCATTTCTGCAAATGGAGCTGGGGATTTGGTCAGAATTAATAGTCTCCTCAATGTTGAGAAGTACAAGCAGATACGTATCCATCATACATTACCATCAGTGAGGCATCTGATTGGCCCCAAATTTATTCTGCAGCATGACAACGACCCCAAACATACAGCCAAGAACTAACTTCAGTGTACAGAAGAACAAGAAGTCCTGGAAGCGATGGTATAGTCCCCACAGAGCCCTGATCTCAATGTCTTTAGATCTATCTGGGATTACATGAAGAGAGAAGCAACTGAGGCTACCTAAGTCCACAGATGAACGGTGGTTAGTTCTTCAAGATGTTTGGAACAGCCTACCTGCAGAGTTCCTTAAACTGTGTGCAAGTTTAACTAGAAGAATTGATGCTGCTTTGAAGGCAAAGGGTGGTCACACCAAATATTGATTTGATTTAAATTTTTCTTTTGTTCACTGACTTTGCTTTTTGTTAATTGATAAAAATAAACTATTAACATGTCTATGTTTGAAAGCATTCTTACATTATAGCATTTTTTCACAGTACTGTATTTTATATATATAGATCTATATTACTGAGGGAACCAGCGATACCAGAGATGAAGTTTGGGAGAAAGGTGCACTGCGACAGCCAACGTGACGGTGGTACTGACCTGCTGTACCAGGACTCACGTCACATTTGGTGGCAAGCGGTGGGATGATCCTCTGTTGCATGGGACACACAAACCTCCACTGGGACCTCGTCGCTGGCGAATGGAGCAGCACTACAATCTGCTTAAATGTAGGACACTGAAGGATTTACTGGGATCCAACTTCTCCTAAGGAACAGAAACTGAGCCCAGAATCCAGGGAAAGATATAGCCGCTGGCTTGACCCCGGACTCCGCAACGCAGGGAGACCAGCATCCAGGGGGAGATATAGCTGTCTGGCTTGACCTCAGTCTCCGCAGCACAGCAGGCAGTGGATGGAGCAACTCCACTAGGGTCTGAAGCGCAGCACCCTGAAAGATTAATGGAGGGGGACAAGAGCAGCAACCCCGCATCCGGGGAAATGAACTTTACGGAGTTTCAGCAAGAGGTTATGCGACGCCTGTCCCTCAAGAAGTGATCACACGGATCCTGGAAGAGGTTACCCAAATAAGAGTGGTGTCATTTGACGAGCCCTGGAAGCTGAAAGAGAGAGAGGATGGGTTGTGTCAGAGGGATGCTGTTCTCTGCCCAGCACCGCAAGAAGCAGCCCCGGCAGAAGCACCAGCAACAGGGCAGAGGGACCCTGTCCTCTGCCCAACTCACAGCACAGAGGCCTCATCTGCTAGCAGGAAAGTTAGCCTCTGCCCAGCACAGGTCTCAGCCTTTGAGTGCCAAGGAGAAGGCGCAACTGGAGTCTCGCCCCAGTGGCTGTCTGAGTTACATGGAAAGGAGGTCGTTGACCTCTCTCCCCAGCGGCAGATGACTGTGGAAACTGCAGGCATCGTGGATGAGACTTTTGTCGCCACTGGCACCCTGCAAGTAGAAGAGTGGGCTCCTCCGAGTCTTCCTGAGGCAGACTCCAGCAACCGGTTATGGTCTAGTCAGCGGGTAGCAGGCGAAGCTGCGCCCGCCGATAACCCTTTCATTATGGATGTCCCCACATCATTGAGGTGCTGTAATCCGGGAGTGGATGCGGTGGGCATCACTCCCCAGTGGCTGGTTTGTGTTACAGGGAGAGGGGATAGCCGACCTCTCTCCCCAGCGGCAAATGACTTGTGTAACTGGGGGTGGTGTGGATGAGACTGCTGTCCCCACAAGGACCTTATCAGTGGAAGAGTGGGCTCTTCTTGAGGCTGACTCCAGCGACCTGTTATGGTCTCATCAGCGGGTAGCAGGTGAAGCTACGGCCTCCGCTAGCCCTTTCGTTATGGATGTCCCACAGCATTGAGGTGCTGTATGTCGGGAGTGGATGCGGTTGGCATCACTCCCCAGTGGCTGTTTGAGCTACCGGGAGAGAAGGCAGTCCACCTCTCTTCCCAGCAGCAGGTTAAAGCACCCAAGGTGTCACCAGGAGACGGATACCCAGTGGAAGAGCTGGCAACAGGGCAGAGCACCGCTGGCCTCTGTCCATCTGAGCAATTGCCCCAGGGAGCGGGTGCCGGCCGCAGCACTCCCCTACAATCCCTCCAATCAAAATACTACTATGTCAGTTATCAAAAATATTTTGATATTTGAGTCCTTTATTGCGGGGATACACTGCGTCTTGCATTTGGATCCGGTGCATGCGTGCCTTTGTGGTGGTTCTAGACGACTTTTTTTGAGGAATCTCCCTCAGAGAGAGGAGAGTGGTGCCGTTTAGGACATCCGCTGGGGAGCATTTGTTTGCCGGATATGCAAGGCGGAGTGAAGTGATAACCAGGTGGTTGTAAATATTTTATGTATATTGAGGAGAGTTCGGCCCGATCATTAGACCTTCTCTGCTCAGCACAATATTGAGTCCTTTTTGGACTATATTTAGTCATCTATTTTTCCGTTATTGGTGATTGATTTGTGGCTGCGCAGGATTGAAGGTTTGTGTATGAGGAGACTCGCTGTGATTTGGAGGTGCACGTATCTGTTTTTTTCATTTTTTCTGTTTTTTGGGACTCATTCAAATTCATCTGTGTTTCTAAGGGGTTAATTTATTTAATTTGTTTATTTTTATTTATATATTTAGGGTGCAGAAATATTTTTTGGTATATTATAGTTTTCTTCTGTGCTCTCCGTAACCAGTTAGCTCTTTCACTTGTTGTGGTGGCTATACTTGATACAGGCAATCTGTCTGGATGCATCAATAGATCTCTTAACATTTTGCCCCTGCAGTACCCAAAGTGTGGCGGTGGGTTATAGGCAAAGGGTAATGTTGGATCGGTGGAGATAAGTGTCCATTGTTGGCGTATGTTTTTTGCAAGCTGCTCAGATCCTGGAGCGCAGTCCATGACAAACGCCAAACGATTGTCTTGGTTGTTGGCTTGTTTGGTGAAGAGGTCAAGTTGCTGGTGTTGCAGTGCTCTCTCAAGTTGATTTGCTAGTGTGGCATTGTCATACCCCCTCATGCTGAAGTTGTCTTTCATGGTTTCCAATTGTGTGATGGCAGTGGTTCTTTCACTGTTGTTTCGTATCACTCTTCGGAATTGTGAATATGGAATTCCATTTTTATGGGTTCTTGGGTGGTAGCTACTGGTGTGAAGCAATGAATTGCGGTCAGTGGGCTTGTGATAACGTGTTGTGCCCAGTTTGTTCCCGTTAAAAAAGACTCTGACACCTAAGAAATCGACAGATATGTGACTGTGCATCTGTTTGAACTGGATTGTCAAGGGTAGATTGTTGAGCAATGTAATCCATTCCACGAGATCAAAACTGCTGCCCCTCCAGATCATGAACAAATCATCTATATACCTTTTGTAGTAGATAACATTTGGATGTCTGAGGTGTTTTATTTCTGTCACGGTTTTAATGAACACTCAGACAATTGGGTAGGATAAAATAGGAAAGCTTTATTAGATAGAATAAAGCACACAAGGCCCCTCAAGGGTCCAAACTCTACAAAGCAGCAGCAATAAAGTTTGACACAGGACAGGGCATACAAGATAACATACAACAGTGAGGCTCTACCGGCCTTACCGAATACCGGGTAAGGCAGTCCAATAATGGTGCAACAAGGAACTGAGGTGGCTCTACCGGCCTTACCGAATACCGGGTAAGGCAGTCTAATAGCTGGTACAACAAAGAACTGAGGAGGCTCTACCGACCTTACCGAATACCGGGTAAGGCAACCTAATAACTGGGGCAACAAGGACTGGCTAGTGACTGGATAGCACAGCCTGAAAATGCTGAAGGAGGCAACCGTAGTACAGGCTGAGCGCTGTAGTGCAACAGTAACCGCTAGTGACCGGATCGCACTGACAGGAAGTGCTTAACGGAGGCCACGGGTCGCAACAGGCTGAGAGAAATAGGAAGGCAACAGTTAACCGCTTAGTGACTGGGAGCACTGACTGGAGGTGCTTAACGGAGGCAACCATAGTACAGGCTGAGCAAATAGTGAGGCAAAAGTAACCGCTTAGAGACTGGGTAGCACTGACTGGAAGTGCTTAACGGAGGCAACCACAGTACAGGTTGAGTGAGGTCGGAAGGCAACAGTAACCGCTTAGTGACCGGTTCACACTGGCAGGAAGTGCTTAACGGAGGCAATGAATCACAACAGGCTAGCGAAATCGGAAGGCAACAGTAAACCGCTAGTGACAGGAGCACTGACTGAAAAGCAAGGGCAACAGGATAGCAAGTCAGTCGTGCCTGGATCAACACACGGAGAGAGGTAGTTAGCCAAAACCTGGGTGGGTACACAGAGAGAGGTAGTCAGCCAAAACCTGGGTCGGTACACAGAGAGCGGTAGTCAGCCACAGCCTGGGTCGGTACACAGAGAGCGGTAGTCAGCCACAGCCTGGGTCGGTACACAGAGAGCGGTAGTCAGCCACAGCCTGGGTCGGTACACAGAGAGCGGTAGTCAGCCACAGCCTGGGTCGGTACACAGAGAGCGGTAGTCAGCCACAGCCTGGGACGGTACACAGAGAGCGGTAGTCAGCCACAGCCTGGGTCGGTACACAGAGAGCGGTAGTCAGCCACAGCCTGGGTCGGTACACAGAGAGCGGTAGTCAGCCACAGCCTGGGTCGGTACACAGAGAGCGGTAGTCAGCCAGAAACCGGATCAACACAGAACAGGAGCACTGAGTCACGAATATCGGAGACACCCGAAAGGGCACCCCCCTGGTGACAAGAGGGCGTATATAAAGGCTAGCCCTGGGAGGGGCTAGCCAGCAAGCACCAATAAAAGACAGCCCTGCACAAACCCAGAAGTCAGAATGTCGCACAGTAATCACGGGCACCGTGATAATTTCATACTGATTCATGTAAATGTTGCCATAGGAGGGGGCAACATTTCATCCCATGGAAGTGCTTGCTGTCTGGAGGTAGAAGTCTTGTTCATATCTAAAGAAGTTTGTGGGAGGGGTCACTTCAAATAAGATCACATATCCATGTGAATGGGTAGTCAAGTGGTGTTTGGCAATTGTTCAGGGTGTCACGGACAGCAAGTATCCTTACTTGATGTGGAAAAACAGTATATAAACTATCCACGTCAATTTTCACTAGTAGGTCGAGTGAACTGGACACTTCTAGTTCAGCAGTACACTGAAGAAAATGTGTTGTGTCACGTCATTTGTTGCACAATTGGTTGTAATATAGTGTCAAGAAAGGTGGAAATAGGCTGTAGAAGGGATCCCCTGGCAAATATGATAGGTCTACCAGGGGGATTGTTTAGAGTGTTATGAATTTTGGGTAGCATGTAGTGCACTGGTTAACATATTGTCAATATGTTTTTTGAATGTGGGGGTAGGGTCAACGGGTAGTTTACAGTATGTGTTGGAGTCTGATAATTGTCGTAGAACTTCAGTTCTGTAGTTATCATGGTCGAGCACCACAACTGCCCCTCCCTTATCTGCAGGTCTAATGACCAGGAACTTGTCATTGATCAATGTGGTCAGTGCTTTCTGTTCTGATTGTGTGAGATTCGGTCAAAGTTTGGGTACCTTAGCAATCTGTGCTATGTTGATTATATTTTGAGTAAAGGCCTTGATGGTAGGGCTGGTATTGGGAGGGTCAAATGTGGATTTTGGTTGTAAGGCAGGTACTTGTGTACTTGGTATATTTTTGAAATAATCCTTAAAGTGTTCTTTGAAACCTGTGTGCATCTATCACAAATTGAAACATGGTGGGTCTGTTTGTGGGAACAAATGATAGCCCTTTGCTCAGAAGGGACATAGCTGATAATGGTTGGGTTTTTTACTTAGGTTAAATACTAGGTTCTGGGTATTGTTGGAGGTTTTCCTGTGGGCCTGGTGTCTCCCCCCAGCCTTGGGTGTGGGCGCCTGTGTTTCCCCCTTCTCTCTTGCTTTTGTGTAGGGGTGTTGGTGTTAGAGACAGCAGTGTTAGTGGTTTGTGTAGAAGTAGTGGGTTTGTCAGTGTCAGGAGGAGGAGTTTCCAGAGCTCAAGTCTATAGTAGTCAGGCTTTGGGGCTTATATAGATTTCTGAGAGTCCTTCTAGGGTATGTTGGACTGGGTTTGTGCCCTAGTAACCAACTGTATACCCTTTTCTCTTTATAGTCCTATACACACACATACACAAACACAGACATATCCATACACATGTTGCCAGGCTTAGCATCATAGTACATTCTTTACACATGGAATAATGCTTTTAGATCTTATATGTAATAGAGACATGGATTATCACCTCAGGTCAGAAGTGAATAAAAGTTCCCCCTACAACCAAGCACTCACGTATGCTTGATCCATCACATAAATAGGTGTAAAATAAAAATGAATGTGTGACAAAAACAATCTACAGTTCTTGAAGCATGCTCGATAGAACAAAACATTGCATATTAACAAAAAAGGTCGATGATGCATGCAAATACGTCTTGTTTTAACAAAATATTACTTCAAATCAAACAATGTGTAATCAAGCGCATGATGTGTGCTCAGTCAAAACATTACATAACAATACGTTTACTTTTTTAAAAAAAGTAGATACTGAAAGGCAAAAATTTGACTTTAAAGCCAATGTTGTAATTCTCAGTAGTGATTAAAAAGTTAAATGCTGGTTATAGTTTGGACAGGATATATAACACCTCAAGACAACAATGAACTGCTGTCATCAATGATTTGTTGTCACTGATTATGTGTGTTAAATAACCAACAAAAAGCAGGGGTTTCATATAGTTAGGTTTTCCTCTATAACCCACATTTCCCTACTATTGGTTTTATGAATTAAAATGCTACCTTTAAAGTACATTTTTTGCCTCTGAATATTTTATAACTCACCCTGTGTCTCCTTAGAAGTCACTTTTGAAAACAGAGACACCTGGGACACAGCCACAAAGGGCAGACCAAGAACCTGAAGGAAAACGCCGACCACAAACTCCCCCAGTAGAAACCCATAACTTCCTGTGTGAGAAAGAGAAGCTATGAGTGAAAGGGATTAGGAAGGGAGAGATTGTGAAAGAAGAGAGAAAGGAAAGTTTATTATGTAAAAGTGAGATATGTATCAATGAAAAAGTTTAATAAACCTGGAGCAAAACAACTGCACACTATATACCAAGAAAAAAACAGTAATATCAGTGGGAAGTCTTTACATTTTCATCAGTAAGAAAGGAGCACATAGCTTTAATTTTGGGCAGAGGCGTCCAGACTTTTCTTTGAGGGCCTTATCCAGGTCAGGATTTAAGGACATCCCAGATTAAGAACAGGTGGTCAGTCAGAATGTATGAGCCACTGTTTAACTCCCTGTGCTTAATCTGGGAGACCCTTACATCTTGGCCTGTACAAGTCTATTGAAAACAGGTTTTAACACCCTGATTTATGGCTATTTTAATTCATTTATTATTGTGCAGAACAATACAAAACACTATGTTGTGAAGGAGCACGATACATCCCTTAATCAGGTTTTACCTCATACCAGAACCAATAGAAATATATACTCTGAAAAGGTTCTGAATAAGAGAATAACCAATGAGTATCAATCCCCATCATGTACCAAAAAGGTCATCCCAAAAGCCAATGTATGGGCTAGCTGCTAGAAGTCTTACATCCAATGATATTATGTATGAAGTTAAAGGGATAGTATTACTTCAAAATTACTATCCCTCATATTGTAGCCCTTAATAAACTGAGTTAAATGACACCAGCAGCATCTCTCAAACATTTATGGTTCAAGAGATAGCTACTTACAAAGTTTCCTCTCCCCTGCTGTCAGCAGGGGAATCCGGTCCCGGGACAGGCGGAGGCTCTTAAACAGAGCCGATATCTCATTATGGAAGGAAAAATGATTCATTGAAACAGTCTTCTATGTGTGCTTGGTTACAAAGCACACGTAGAAGACTGTTTCAATGAATCATTTTTCCTTCCATAATGAGATATCGGCTCTGCTGAAGAGCCTCCGCTTGATTCAGAGACCGGATCCTCCTGCTCGCAGCAGAACGCTGACAGCAGGGGAGAGGAAACTTTGAAAGCGGTTATCTCTTAAACCATTAAGGTTTGAGAGATGCCGCTGGTGTCATTTAACACAGCTCTGAGTATTTTTTACAATTTTATTAACATGTTGCTCTATATATAGTTACTTACAATGTTGTAGTTAAAACGCTATTTAAAGACAAAAGGACCCCCTCCCACCCCTTTCCCAGCATCACGCTTCCTCTGTCTGGTCTGGATGGAGAGCGGCGAGGGACAATCTTCATTTAGTATGTATAAGGAAAACCCTGCCCTCCTTGACGAAGGAAGGCAGGATTTTCCTTTTGCTTAACAAAGCATCCGTCCAGTCCTATGACCGGATTACAGATCTAAGGGGAGGCGGCCAGAAAGGTGGGGAGGGGGATCCTTTAGTCTTGAATAGCTTTCAACTACTTTAAGTAACTATATATAGTGTTACATGTAAGAAAAAAACGTAAATAATACTCAAAGCTAAACTTTAATTGAGGTATTACTTATCCCTTTAATAGTATAAAAAATACATTTGTTAAAAAAAAAAAAAAAAAAGGGGTGCCTATAATAACCGCTATAAAAACCTTACAAAATAATTCCCAGGGAAGGGCCCCTGAATCCACATAAGCAACCAAGGAAACTAAACAGAATACCATTTTTAATCCAGTTAATGAAATTGCCTGGTCTATAAAAAAAATATAGAAAACAAGAACAGGGTAGCACTCACAAATCTCTGAATACAGTAGGGCACTCGAGGTATAGATGAAGAGAATAGATAATCACTAAGATCAAAAGTACTCTATCCATAAAAGAATATAAACAATAAAAACATTAAAAACTGTTAAGGACCAGGAACCAGAAAGTCACAAATTGTAAAATGCAAAACACTTTTATAAAAATAACCAAAACAAAATCGTGATCCAGGAGCATAAACCAAAAGACAAGCTGGGGTCAGGAACCAAGGCAGGTAATTCAGACAAACCAAGGTCAGGAATACGGAGATCAGCAATGTCAGGAACAAACCAGAAGTCAGGAGCCAGAAGGGACGTCAGAGGAAGCCAGGTCACGCACGGATAAACAGGAACTCAGGAGAACGCAGTTGCAACCAGAAGCAGACCCAAGGGCAAGGAGGAAGTGAGCCTAGCTGCTTTAAATACCCTGGAAGGGGTTGGCTGCTAATAGTCAGGTGAGTAACCATGGAAACGGAGAGGTCAGGGCAGTTTGTCAGGCATCAACTGACTCAGCCTGACACAGGGAAGGAAAGGCAGCAGTAATCAACAACCGCTTGTTAGACCAGATTAGTCAAACCATGACAATACCCCCCCCCCCCAAGGACCCCCTGCAGGGCAGGACCAGGTTTGAGGGGAAATCGTGCATGGAAAGCACGGACGAGGGTCGGGGCAAGCACATCCAAGGCTGGAACCCACGAGCGCCCCTCTGGACCGTACTCCCTCCAATGGACCAAACATTGAAGCCTCCCTCTGAACCTACGGGAGTAGACTATGGAGCGGACCTCTAACTCCTCGGAGCGGACCTCTAACTCCTCATGGCCATCAACAGGCACCGAATGGGGTAGAGGAGTAACCATAGGAAAATGGTTACATATCAGGGGTTTCAGCAGCGAGACATTGAACACATTGTGCATCCGCATATTGGGGGGAGGTCTAGGGCACAGGTCACAGGCTTCACACGTCGGAGGATACGGAAAGGCTCCACAAAACAGGGAGCCAGTTTCTGAGAGGGCACTTGGAGGTGGAGATTTCTGGAGGACAACCAGACCCTCTCCCTGACATGGTAGAAGGGTGCGGGTAGGTGTTTATGATTAGCCTGGAGCTCGTGGGATTGTTGCGACTGTCGCAATGACTTTTGGACCTGCATCCATATGGAACGGATCTGCTGGAGATGATCCTCCAGTGCCGGAATCCCCTGGGGAGTGAACGAGTCTGGAATCATGGAGGGTTGATACCCGTAATTCACCATGAAGGGGAGAGAGCCAGGTAGAATCGGAGACTGCACTGTTTTGAGCAAACTCCGCCCAAGGTAGCAGGTCCGGCCAGTTATTCTGATGGTTCGAGATGTAGCAAAGCATGAATTGCTCCAAGGCATTATTAGCCCTTTCTGCAGCCCCATTTGATTGTGAGTGGTAGGCCGACGAGGAGGAGAGTTGGTTACCTAGCTGCGCACAGAAGGCCCTCCAGAATCTCAAGACAAACTGGCTACCCCGGTCAGAAATTATGACTTTGGTAACCCAGTGTAGCCGATAGACCTTTTTGATAAAGACCGTAGCCAACTCTTAAGCGGATGGGAGTTTTTTGAATGGCATGCAGTGGATCTTAGAAAATTGGTCGACAACCATGAGGAGACAGTGTTGGACAAAGGAAGGTCGACTATGAAGTCCATGGCAAGGTGTGACCATGGCTTCTCACCATTGGGTATGGGTTGGAGAAAGGCCGCTGGAAGGTGACGGGGTGATTTATTCTGCGCACAGACTGGACAGGCAGCAAAAAGGCTGCAATATCACTGTTAAGTTCTGGCCACCAGAAGAGACCGGAAACCGACCAGAGAGGCTGTTTAACAGGGACTGGATAAAAGGTATGAATATTCATTCATACCTCACAAATTGCATACATAGTTACATGGTAGTTTAGGTTGAAAAAAAGACTTGCGTCCATCAAGTTCAACCCTTTTCCTATTCTTGTTTACCGCTGTTGATCCAAAAGAAGGCAAAAACCCCTTAATTCAGCAATTTCAAATTCTGCTTTCATTGGGGAAAAAATCCTTCTTGACTCCAAATGGCAATCAGATTTCTCCTTGGATCAACAAGCACTAACTAAATATTAATCCAAATAAGAACATAAATGGCCCTCTATGTTCTGCTCTTAAAAAAAAATGTCCATTTTTAGGAGGGTTCTCTGAGGTAAAAACCCCCATATCCCTCTTTCCATCCCTTTTTGGAAGTAAGGCTTTGTGGAGTGTATGTAAGTCTATTACATTGCTCCACAGTGATGAAACTCACATGCAAGTTTGTTTAAAATTAAATTTGTGTTTATAATTAGCCTGTGTAAATAAAATGATTCTGTCATTCTCTAAATCATTTATCTAGTAACACAAAAGGGTGGGAATAGGTTATCAAGTGACCTAGCACCCCAGCACCACCAGATTAAATAAAACTGACCCCCTCTTTGGCAATTTTAATGAATTACAGCTGTTTTCTGCTTTTCTCTTCCTCACAACCACAGAGAGAGGCAGATAACACTGACAAAGGCAATGTATACTATATATTGCCTTTGACATTGGCTCAACTAGCACGTGATCACTGTTGGAAATGTTTCTGTTGCTCAATGCTTAAAGGAGCAGTAAATGTCTGTTATGAAAATATTTACTGCAGGCCTTATCCTATTGAATAAAATAAGGGTACCCCCAATGCTGAGTGATGCATATTTCCAGTTATTACAGTAAAAACTTCTGTTTTTTTGTTTTAACAGTGCACTCTAGTGCACCAAGTATAATCACAAACCTTAGGTGTTGACGGACACTGCCATTAAACCTAAGTAACATAAGAAGAGTTACTATAGTGAGGTAAGAAAAGCACCTAAGCAGGCACTACTGCTTGGTAGGCTTTTCTCCCAAAACTGGACCCAGCCAAGCACATAGACTCTGTCACAATTAGCGAATGTGTGGAGCAACAACGATGTCGCTACTTTCCACAACTGCTCCGCAGAGGCCTGGTTCTTGTAGGCCCAGTAAGACCCCAGTGTCTGGGTAGAATGACCTGTTACCCTGAAAGTCACTTGTCTCTTCTTAAAGGGATAGTAATACTTTGTTTTATTTTGTAAGCATTAAAAAAACCATGAAGAACGATAAGTCTTATCTCTCAAACCTTTATGGTTTGAGAGATATTCACAAGCAAAATTTCCCCTCCTGCCCCTTTTACCTAGTGTAAGCCATCTCTTCTCAGAAGTGGAATCCAGTCCATAGACTAGACAGATAGCAGAAGGGGACAATCTTCTTCGTATGAGAACAATGAAAGCCCTGCCCTCCTTGACAAGTTTTTCAGGTTTTTCCCTTATCTTAATTGAAGATTGTCCCTCTCTGCAGTCTACCTGGGCACCTCCCCTTCTGCTCTGGCTGAGCAGTGTTACATCAGTAAAAGGGGCATGAGGGGGATACTTTGTCACTGATTTACTCTTGAACTACAACTCTGACAGAATTGAAATAACAATCTCCAAAGTCCAAATACTATTAAGATTAATTAGAGCTGCTTTTATTATGAAACATTACTATCCCTTTAAAGTGATAGTAATACTTCTATACAAGTGCAGAGCCGAGTCTTTATTTACAGTGTTGTAGTTCAATCATAATTCAAACTGAAAGGATCCCCCTCCAGCCCCTTTCCCTGCATCACTCAGCCTCTCAGCCAGGTCTAGATAGAGTGGCGAGGGACAATCTTCAGTAGGCAAAAGGAAAATACTGCCCTCCTTCGTCAAGGGGGGCAGGGTTTTTGTTTATACTTACTGAATGAAGATTGTTCCTCGCTGCATCTGTCCGGTCCCACGACTGGATTCCAGATTTGATGGGAGGCAGCCAGATGAGGCGGGAGGGGGATCCTTTCGGCTTGCAACCTCAGTATAATGATAAATAGAGCTTGCTGTAAATACAGACGTGACTCACACCACTACAAAAGGAAGCATGAACGCGCTCCCGGGGACAGCTGGGAGGTAGGAGGGAGGAGAATTACAGCATTTGGATGTTCTGCAGAGCTGTAGGAAAGATTCAGTGTGCTGCAGAATGTGGAAGTGACAATAATGAAGTGTATATATCTTAGAAAGTAAGTAAAAAAAAAACCCCACAATAATCCTAATAGTATTTTAATAACTTAAGAACATGTCTACAAGGCTTTTAGAAGTGAAAGTTCCCCTAGTCTTGGCAAATGGTCACTTTGATTCAAGAGGCCACTGTCACCTTGAAAGCCGCTTGGTTCACACGCTGGCCATAAGTAATAATGAAAAGTGTATCAGATTTGTGAAACAGTTCAGCATGGTGAACATTGTGTTTAAGGTGTGTAACCACGCCCAGAAAATTAAGGTCTTACTCTGACCTTTTAGACATGACAGAGAAACGGAAACACAATCTACTGATTAATAGGGAAATCAGAAAATATCTTAGGAAAAACCCAAAGAGTACACAGAGCGACCTTATCTACATAAAAAAAAAAGAAAAAAAAGAAAAGAAAAAACAGAAGAGAGGCTCTAAATTACAGTACCTATAGATTGGCTATGCTCCACGCTAACAAAATTGCTAGGAAAAACTGTCTTCAGGGTTAATAGATGAAGAGACACAAAAGGCTAGTGGCTCAAAGGGGTCCCTCTGGAATACTCCGATGACCAGATTTAGGTCCCGTGGAGGTGTGGGATCACTGAAGAAAGGGTAGATACATAACACCCCCTGCCCAGAAGCTGAACAGCCCACTTCACCTGATTGAGCATTCAAAGATCTGGATCATTCCCTGCCTCTCTGCCCAATTATTGAATTTCTGCTTTTGCTAGTCCTCCTTACTCCAGCATTCTCTCCTGTTATGATTACTCCTGGCTTGTTTTTTTACTTTGGTGCCATCTGTGCCCAGTCTCTGCTAGACTGACTATTCATATTTGAACCGGGTTGTCTCCCAGTATTCTCTTCTGTCACTCCAATTCATCCTTGATGCTCTAGTCTTCTGATTTTCTGTTATCTGACCAGGGCCTCGTTTCTCAACTTATTTTTTCTCTCTGGTACTCCTTAGCTGTTGTAGTTTTGTCCATCTGATCGTGGAGTTTGCTCAACTCTCTTCTGCGTTACCTTGCGGCTTCCACTGTGCTCAATCTCCTCAAACCCACTTCCATTTTTAACCAAGAATAGAGATTCCCTCCTGCATGCTACAGGTTCTGTTTGTATTTATCTGATCAGCACTTGCCCAGCAGTCTAAGTGTGTGCCATTTTAGAGGGTTTTCTTTGACTGTACTGTCCAGCAGCATGAGCATTCATTAGCTCCATAGTTCATCTGATCAGAACTATCCTGCAGACTGAGTATTGTACCTTCAAATATACCTCTGATGTAGCTCTACCCTGTAGATATTCCAGTGCACTGATTCATGGAGTCACCACACTGCTATTCTTTTGGTGCCTAGGTACTCCTTCTGGTCACAGCCCCAGCACAACCAGGGTTCGACATCTGGTTTAGTGGCCAGCACGTTATACTAGTCTAGAGCCACAGGAAGGGCATCTTAGGTACTGACTACATCCTCTAGGCTCACACTTTAGCATCAATCTCTATCTACTGGCAGTGAGCAGACTCAGAAGTTCCTATCTGAAGAACCTCCTGTTTATAGCTCGTTACAACCCCTAAGTAGTACACAAAGAAATAATCATAGTAACCCTCATTGCACCCTCCAGAATGAAGCCGGTGGCATAGAAAGTCCCATACACTTGTCCATTTTCCATCCTTCACTTGTGCCTGTTCATAAAGGCACAACAACCCAGCACTAGACAAAATATGGAAACTGAATTAAACAGAAATAATATGAATGAAAATTAAGCTAAAAAAGACTGAATAACTGAGGTTAAGTGAAAAACTGCAGTAAAGTAATGAAAGGGTTAAAAAATACATCAGGGGAGAGGGGCAGAGAAGGAAAGTATTGCTTAAAATGCTTTGCACTCTTCTGTTGTTCAAGGGGTCAAAGGGTTAATACAGTAAATACATTTCTAAAATAAATGTAAAAATGTTTTAAAATATATGCAACAGTTACTTCAAGTTCTACGATTGACTAAAAAATGAGACAATAACAAAAAAGATGCAACTTCAGCATGTGATTGGCTGACAAAGATTGTCCATAGCAGGGGACTGCTTTTGCAGAGTTTGGTTAATCGTTTAGCTGTTGGTTTCAAGCAATACATCACTTTGAAGTATGCTGCCAGTCCCTCATATCATGGAGGGTTTTACGCAGTGGATATGTAGTGGTGTTAAAAGCCATTGGATTGGTCAAGATAAACTGAACCCATGCAGGTATGAGGGCAAGCAGAACCCTGACACCTAACCACAGCTAGGACACTGTTACAGCAATCTGAATTTTTTCATGGGCTGTGCAGAGTTAGTACATGTGCACCAGTGTGCAAAAAGGATGGTAGAGAGGGGGATTCTGCACAGGAAAGGAAGGGGCAAGACGACACAGGAAAATGGAGGAAGGTTTTAATATCAGCTAGTGACAGAAAGAGGGGACAAATAAAAGAGAAATCTGACTATAGATGGAAGAGGAGTAAAAGAAAAAGTAATGAACATCAAGTAGTGCAAACATACTCTGAACAAAAAGGAAAGTGTAGTAATTCTGGAGCAAACCAATTGTACAGTGAAGGGGAGGAGTTTAATTTAAAAAATCCCCTAGATTTAAATAGGGAATTTAACCACTTGAATGCTAGAGCTCTCAAAAGCATTGATTCACAAACATTGCAAAACTCTCTAGTATTCAAGGGTTTAAACTCTGCATTTACATCAGTGGGAATTTTTATTTGACCCCAGTGGCTCAGTTCATTGGTTTTAGCATTCCTCATGCTTTGCGGTCTACATAAGGCCCAATAACTGTATTCAGAAAGCTAACCCCCCTCAGTGCTAGAGGGCTCTCCATTACATTGCTTCTCCCATTTACATCAATGTAAATTCTGGCAATGTTTGTCTCCTATGGAGCAGTTGGTTTGCTCCTAAACTGCACCTCTTTAACTTACTGAATATGACCCTAAGTGTCTTGTACAGAAAGCAAGACCATAGCAATTCTGGAGCAAACCAACTACAATATTCCCTGAATTCCCTTTATAACTCCTTGAATGCTAATAAGTCTCCAACAGCGTTGCAGAATAAGTTGGCGCCATATAAATAAAGAATAACAGCAAATTGTTTTACAGTGTTCCTGGGACCTCAGCAGGATTAAAAGAGTCGTAAGCCCCACTTAAACCAAGGGTTTTGTTGTCACCTGTGGTACAGTTGGTTTCCTCAGAATTACTAATCTATCTTTCTGAATTCAGCCCTAAATATACAGTGTGCAAAATAAAGAACTCTAAATACACACAAAGCAGTAAGTAATATGCTAATTCAATGCCAAATATTACCTGCTTACCTTTAGGCTTTGCCAAGAACAAAACACACCAAATACAGGAGATGTTACATACAATGAGTCCTAATACAAGAATAAGGCGATCTGTACAACAGCGACTTAGGATGCGCACAACCAGAAACCCCAGCAGCATCTAGAAAGACATTGAAACTATGGGCCATATTCAAAAAGAAAAAGAGCACAAGTCTAGGGCAAACCAACACAGCAATAAAGAACATATACAAATTTTCATGGATTTAAATGAAGCTTTTTAGAGAACAATTTTTTAGGGACCCTGTAGCATTTAATGAATTAACCTCTTAACTCTGTATGGCGTGACAGGACAGTCACATAATTCCATCATTTGAGGATGGATGACAGTCCTAGCACATCATTGGTCTGTGATCACAGCTCACCTCAGGGCACACTGTGATCACGCCAGGGAGGCTGTAACGGACAGCTCCAGAACTGGATCCACCGGGGAATGGCTGGATCTGACGGAGGTTAATTCATTAAATGTGCAAATTGAACCACATGACAAAGGAAATGTACATAAACACTGTTTGTCACTGTTCTCTGCCTTTCCGCTCACTACAGAGACTTAGTTGTCTTGAAATCTTCCATCCTAGAGCCACAGTTAGTCAATAAAGGTATAATTTTTACTATACCAGTCTCTTGCTTTTTCTGTGGCTAACATGGTACAACCCTTTACCCATTTCTACTCCTGAGGCAGAGAGAGACGAAAAACACAGCTCCCAAGAATTAACCCTTTGAGTGCCAAGTGTACCCCCACTGGCACTCAAAGGGTGTTAAAATAGCCAAGCAGGGGAAGTCTTATTTTAGGTGGTGTTGTTGGGATGAGGACTGGTGAGTACAGCATGTTCAGGTTACTTCATGACTTACTGACACATCTTTCCGTAGCTGAATAAAAGATTTAGAGAAGATCAAAAGTATGTAATGTATCTACACAGATTAATTGCTATTCATATACTGCAGTTTAAACAATCATTAATGTGAGTTTTATTGTTGTGAAGCAATGTGATACACTTATATACACCACACAGTCTGATCTCCTAAACAAAGACACCAGGGAACGAAAGAGGGGAAATAGGGATTTTTGTCTCAGATGGATAGTGTGTCCCTTAAAATGGACACTTGGAAGTTATGAGTAAACTTTATGATTTTTATATGGTACCTGTTAAAAAATGCTAATTAAGTGCAAATCACAACAGGAACAATTATAAAAAATATTGTGTTTTTTAAATTTTTTTCCACTTTTTTACATTCTCAAAATTAAATGATGGGTTATCCCTAGGACTATGACATCAAAAGAAAGCCCTGTTTATCTTTAAAATAAATAGTATAGAATTTGTGTGGGCGTACAAAAGAAATTAGAGGCAACACATAATTATACTAAACAGGCCATAATTGCTCTTGTCCTCTAGTGTAAAAAAGCCGTTGTCACCAAGGGGTTAAAAATCCAAATTAAATCAACAGCAATTTGTATTTTTTTTTGTTTGTTATTCATCATTAAGTTTTCTGAGTGCGTAGGAATTAAATCTGAGTATTGCTGAATGAATGATCAAATCCAAAGCCCAATTAACAAATGGAGGTGAGTACAGGTCATCATTCCCACAGCACTGATAGGGATAACATAGCCTCTAAGTTTTGCAGGGATGTCAGCTGTGGGTGATGGTCTTGTTCTATAGGATGCAGGCCAGTGTGAGGTGTGGAATTTTGCACTTCAGGCTGCTTTGTAGATAACATAGATAAGAAAGTATGCCCGCAGGTCAGATTACAGGAATTCAAAACCAGTGCACTTCAGTGAAATATATATATATATTTTTTCATCAATAAGTTTGATTACTGTATTGCCTCTTCCCTGCTCCATCGCCTACAGACAGTACAAAATGCAGCAGCCAGACTACTGACCAATCAAACTCACTCATGTCACATAACACCTGTTCTCCACTCGCTGCATTGGCTTTCAATTTAATGGCGAACATCCTATATAATAATTCGCTAAGTTGTGTGTAACGCCCGACATGCGCAGTAGACACTGCTGCGCGTGCAGCAGTCATGCACAGTACAGACTGCCTGCGCCGTGGCTGATACAGAGCTGGGCACTCCGAAGGACCGTCCAGCTCTGTATCAGCAGTGGTGCGGGCAGTCTCTGCTGCGCGTGACTGCCCCGCAACCGGCTGCCAGAGGCACTGTGGCCCGTGTAACGGGCTGTTCAACTAGTATTTTAAAATTGGCCTGCTGACCTTCAAAGCCTTAAATAATCAAGGCCCACAGTACCTGAAAGAGCTCCTGACACCCTATATTCAACCCTGCTCACTGCAGTCAGCCAACAGATCCCTCCTGTCAGTACCCAGAATAAAGACAACCTCAGGTTTCCGGCATTCAGCCACGCTGCCCCCACATTAAGGATGATGATAACTTGGATGGTGGTCAATAGGCTGACTGGCCCCTCAGAATAATGCAGACAAGAACGTCAGTTGATTTTGAATGCACACTAATTTTGTGCTATTTATTACCTTTAGAGATCACAAAGATACTGCTGTTCCGATCTGTGTTATGAATCATAGTAATCTTGCCTGTAATAATGACTATGAGATTATAACACTCCCTTTAAAATTACACGTGATCCCATATATGGAGATTGAAAGCTGTTTTACGTGCAAAACCAGTCATATGATCCAGTGGAGTTGAAGGGAGAACAGGATTATAAAAGGGGAAGAGAAGGGGTTTAACCATTTGAGTGCCAGAAAGGTATCTAATGCATTGTGGCACACAAAGAGTTAAAGGGAGGAGAAAATTGGTGGTTGGAGATGGAGTGTAAAAAGGGTTGGAAGGGAGCAGGGAAGAGGCAGAAGCGATGGCTGGAATGGTACAGGGAAGAGGCAGAAGAGAGAGACAGGGTTGGAAGGGTGCAGGGAAGAGGCAGAAGAGATGGTTGGAAGGGAGTAGGTGCAGGGAAGAAGCAGAAAAGACAGTTGGAATGGTGCAGGTGCGAGGCAGAAGAGAGGGTTGGAAGGGTGCAGGGAAGAGGCAGAAAAGATGGTTGGAAGCGTGCAGGGAAGAGGCAGAAAAGATGGTTGGAAGCGTGCAGGGAAGAGGCAGAAAAGATGGTTGGAAGGGTGCAAGGAAGAGGCAGAAGAGAGAAAGAAAAGATGGGGTTTGAAGAGGAATAAGCATGGAAATAAACATGGAGAGAGCAAGTCAGTGTTTCTTGGAAATGTATTACTCAGTTTCACTACAGTTGGAAAGGTTACTGGTCAGGAAAGAAAAAGTGACAAGTCTACCAAATGTTAAACATGTAGGAAAAACAAAATAATTAACAGAAAACTCAACACCTGAGAATTCTAGGGATGATGATAACTTAGGAGGTGGTCAATAGGCTGACTGCCCCCTCAGAATAATGCAGAACAAGACTGTCAGGTGATTTTGAACGGAAACTAATTTTGTTCTATTTATTACCTTTAGAGATAACACAGATCAAAACAGCAATATCTTTGTGATGAATCATAGTAATCTTGCCAGTAAGAATGACTATGATATTCTAACACTCACTGTAAAATTACACGTGATCCCATATATGGTGACTGAAAGCTGATTTATGTGCAAAGGCCGGTCATATGATACAGTGGAGTGGAAAGGAGAGAAGGGGTTTAACCCTTTGAGTGCCAGAGAGGTATCTAATGCATTGCAGCACAATGCAATGGATACCTTTCTGGCACTCAAAACGTTAAAGGGAGGAGAATGGGGGTACAAAGAGGAAAGGGAAAGGTAGGAGCATGTAGACAAAAAAAAAACATTTTTTAAAGAAAATTGGCAGTTGAAGATAGAGTGTAAAAAGGGTTGGAAGGGTGCAGGTTCAGGTAAGAGGCAGAAGAGAGAGGGTTGGAATGGTGCAGGGAAGAGGCAGAAGAGAGGGTTGGAAGGGTGCAGATGCAAGGAAGAGGCAGAAGAGAGAGGGTTGGAATGGTGCAGGGAAGAGGAAGAAGAAAGAGGGTTGGAATGGTGCAGATGCAGGGAAGAGGAAGAAGAAAGAGGGTTGGAATGGTGCAGAGAAGAGGCAGAAGAGAGAGGGTTGGAATGGTGCAGGGAAGAGGCAGAAGAGAGGGTTGGAAGGGTGCAGATGCAAGGAAGAGGCAGAAGAGAGAGGGTTGGAATGGTGCAGAGAAGAGGCAGAAGAGAGAGGGTTGGAATGGTGCAGAGAAGAGGCAGAAGAGAGAGGGTTGGAATGGTGCAGGGAAGAGGCAGAAGAGAGGGTTGGAAGGGTGCAGATGCAAGGAAGAGGCAGAAGAGAGAGGGTTGGAATGGTGCAGAGAAGAGGCAGAAGAGAGAGGGTTGGAATGGTGCAGAGAAGAGGCAGAAGAGAGAGGGTTGGAATGGTGCAGGGAAGAGGCAGAAGAGAGGGTTGGAAGGGTGCAGATGCAGGGAAGAGGAAGAAGAAAGAGGGTTGGAATGGTGCAGAGAAGAGGCAGAAGAGAGAGGGTTGGAAGGGTGCAAGATGCAAGGTAGAAAAGAGAGGGTTGGAATAGTGCAGGGAAGAGGCAGAATAGAGGGTTTGAAGGATGCAGGGAAGAGGCAGAAGAGACTGTTGGAATGGTGCAGGGAAGAGAAAGAAGAGAGAGGGGGTTGGAAGGGTGCAGGTAAGGGGCAGAAGTGAAGGTTGGAAGGGTGCAGTTGCATAGAAGAGGCAGAAGAGAGAGGGTTGGAAGGGTGCAGAGAAGAGACAGAAGAGAGTGGGTTGGAAGGGTGCAGAGAAGAGGCAGAAGAGGGAGGGTTGGAAGGGTGCAGGGAAGAGGCAGGCTAGAGATGGTTGAAGGATGCAGGGAAGTGGCAGAAGAGAGAGGGTTGGAAGGGTGCAGGTGCAGGGAAGAGGCAGATGAGAGATGGTTGGAAGGATGAAGGGAAGAGGCAGAAGAGAGAGGGTTGGAAGGATGCAGGGAAGAAGCAGAAGAGAGGGTTGGAAGGATGCAGGGAAGAGGCAGAAGAGAGAGTTGGAAGGGTGCAGGGAAGAGGCAAGAGAGAGGAAAAAAAGGTGGGGGTTGCAGAGGAACGACACAGCATGGAAAAAAACATGGAGAGAGCAGGTGAGATTTTCTTGGAAATGTATTACTGAGTTTCACTACAGTTAGAAAGTTTACTGGTCAGGACAGAAAAAGTGACAAGTTTACCCAATGTTAAACATGGATGAAAAACAAAATAATTAACAGAGAGATAAAAGATGTGAGGGCTAGTAAGGGGCAAGAGAGGAGATGAGGAAGGGAGGAAGTGTGGAGGGGGGGTTGGGTAAGGACTAGAAGATGAACAAATATGGCAAGTTGGGTGAGATGGGGAGCCCATTTAAGCAATTTTGTTTCCCTCAAAGACACAGGAGCAGACCTTATGACATCATACAACATAACTGGAAGGGTAGGGGTCACTGACTGGGTCTCTATGAGTCTTGAAGTGCAGTATCAGGCCCTGAAGAGTCCTCAAAACTCATGTGTATTAAACACGCCAGACTTGAACTCCTGGTACAAACATGAGAAGGAGAGTGATCCAAAGTCATGCATTTAGTGGGCATAGTAGCATTGGTGATTGGCTTGTGAGCCATTGACATTGTTAGAAATAGTCTTTTGGTCCCCCCCAGGCCAATTTTCGAAGTGAGCTTTGTAAGGGATTGCATTCACATAGTACTGTGCAAAAGTTGCACTCAAGTGTGATAAAATTCTGTAAAGTAAGAATACTTTAAAAAATAGACATGTTAATAGTTTATATTTATCAGTAAACAAAATGCATAGTGAAAGAACAGAAGAAAAGTCTAAATCAAGTCAGTATTAGGTGTGACCACCATTTGCCTTCAAAACAGCATAAATTCTCCTAGGCACAGATTTTTCTTCTGTTCACTGACTATGCATTTTGTTAATATAACAATATAAACTATTAGAAGGATCATAATACTTCATTTTTACTATCCCCCATGTTGTAGCCCTTATAATTCTGAATTCAACGATACCAGCTGCATCTCTCAAACCTTTATGGTTTGAGATATCTCTGTTTTCAGAGTTCCCTCTTTTTGGCTTTTCCCCTGATGTCAGCGTTATAGCTGACAGCAGGGGAATCTGGTCAGTGAGCAAGCGGCGGCTCTGCAGGAGTCCTGAGATCACGTTGTAGAAACAGAAATCCTTCACTAAAATGGTCTTGTACATGTTCTTGGTTTGGAAGCACAAGTAGAAGACTATTTTAGTGAAGGATTTCTCTTTCTATAACGAGAGCTCAGCATTGCTGCAGAACCGCCGCCGCTGTTCCCAGGACCGGATTCCCCTGCTGTCAGATAGAATGCTGACATCAGGGGAGAGGCAACTTTGAAAGCTGATATCTCTCAAACCATAAACGTTTTAAGAGATGCCGCTGGTGTTGTTGAATTCAGAATTTTGAGGGTATTACTATCCCTTTAACATGTCTATTTTAGAAAGAATTTTTACTTTACAGCATTTTTTCACACCTGCCTAAAACTTTTTCACATTACTGTATATGTTACCATATTTGCTAGGATGCAAGGCAAGATTTTTCAGCAACATGAAGTTGAAAAAAACAACCTCTCCTTATATTTGAAGTCAGCCTACAATCAATATATTTTTATTAATCCTTGCTTCTTTGCTGCCATTCCCTACTATTGCCCGCCACCGCAGTGCAAAAGTTTCCTGTTGGTTGGAGGGCTGGCTCCTCATTGTGACATAATTAGGGAGTGCAGCTGCCTTTCATCTAACCACACTGAGCTCACCCTACCAATGACGCATGGTAGAAACTAGGGGTGGTTCATGCACACACTCAAGTTGTTGAAGGACTACTTTCATCAAGAAAGGGGGACTAGGATGCTTTCTAAAATGTCTGTTTGTTGACAACTGTGATGGAGGGAGGGGGATTATAGTGATGCAGGGAGAGTAGCTGAGGGCTTGTTATTGGGGTTCGGATTCTTAACTTTGGCTGGGAGCAATTTGGAAGCTGAGGGCTATGGTGGAGGGAGATTGGCTGATGCTTGGGTGTGGGTGAATGAGGGGAGACTAAAAGGGATGTATGGTATGAAAACTTCACTGTGCTGCAATAAATATGCATTGTTCACATCAAAAATACTGGTTTTGTGCCTTTTCCTTATAGTCAACTTATAGTCAGTTATTTTCATTTTTTCTTTCATTAAGATCCCATGTCTGTTTGGGGAGGGGGGTGCTTTATATTCAAGCAAATATGGTATTTTTAAAGCTTGCATTAAGATTTTTGCTAATGGAAAAATGGTTTGGATAACATGCCTTAGAGCAGTGGTTCTCGAACTGTGTTCCATGGAACTCCAGGGTTCCCGGAAACAATTTTGTAATGGAGGAAAAGGGAACCAGGATGGGGTGACAGACAGTGTGTGTGGTGTGGTGACTTCCAGTGAAAATGTAGAAGATTAAAGTATTCCCAGGTGCAAGGGGAATATCAGCCTTACTTATGGCCAGTGACTCCACATCTCCCACTTTAATGCAGATGTTTACATGGGCCTTTTAGCTCATTTACACATCTATAGTGATTTCAAGTGATGTATATTTGGCCTCATGTCATCTTACTATATCTGCCTGACTGTGTATGCGCATCTGTGCAGCATTGTGTGTATCAGAATGTGACAAACTGTGCGTTTGACTCTCCATCTGTATGTAACAAACACTGTCCATTCATAGGGGAATATATGTGAATTGAATGCCAGGGAACTATGCAATGCACTGCATGCCTATTTGGCACTGAAAAGGGCTAACCCTTTCAGTGCAACAGAACTATTGCCCTGGATACCCATTTCCCACTCAAATTTGGGATTTGTTGACTTAACCCTTTCAGTGCCATAGAGGTATCCAGTAAAGCTTTGGATACCTGTGTGGCAGTTAAACAGTGTGGGAAATGTCGTGCTACTATTGCTAGTAACATAATAAATATATAAGTCATAATGAAATCTACTTTTAACCCAGTGGTGACAAAGGCTTTTTTAAACTAAAGGACAAGAGCAGTTTGGCCTTTTTAGTATGCCTTGCTTCAACCATATTTTCCCTCTAATTCCTTTAGTACACCCACACAAATGATATACACCATTTTAAACATGAGTAGGGCTTTCATTTGATTTGTACTCCATTTTGACAGAGACTGGATAAAAAGTATGAATGTCCACTCACACCTCCCAAATGTCCCCTTTTATGGGGGTACTGTCCCTCTTTCCTACTATAATGTCCCTCTTTTTATTAGATCTGACTGTGTACTGTGCATATAAGTGTATTAAACTGATTCACAGCAATAAAAGTCACATTAATGTTTGTTCATCTTATAGGGATAGTAATCTTATAATATAAACATTCGCTGGGTTGTTCAATTTACTTTCACATAATGCATAATATCCTACTTTTATATAATGCAAGGCATCCTTCATAGCGACTGTACCTTTCTATTCCTTTTGAAAATTGATTTAAAAGTTCCCTCTCCTGCCCCTTTCCATTACATCAGTCATAGTTCCCTCAGAGTTGAAAGCCAGTCGGACTGCAGTGAGGCACAATATTGTTTCTGTCATAAGGCAAATTCTGCTCCCCTTGATGAAGAGGGCCAGGGTTTTCCTTATACGGACACAATATTGTCCCTTGTTGTGATCCGTCTAGACTGGCTTTCAGATCTGAGGAAGCAATGATTGATGTAATGGAAAGAGGTGGGAAGGGGAACTTTTAAATCTATTTTCAAGAAGAATATATAGGTACAAAAGCTATGAAGATCACCATGCATTATATGAAAGAAAACTGAACAATCCAACGTATATTTATATTATTACTTATCTTGGTCTAAATCATTATTTTGTTACACTCAGAGGTGTCCATAGGTAATGACATTTTTAAATGCTGTACCACCAGTCATGCCACCTGCAAAATAAACCTGCCCCTATGTTTGGCCATCTAAATAGTTGGGAGCGGTGTTCGCTGCTTCATGATCACAGTAAAGAGGGGGAAAGGTAAAGAATAGTGACAAAGGCAATGTTTACTTAAATACACATGTGATCTCTGTAGCAGCAATCATGTGTGGAGCCACTGGGGAACAGCTGAAACTGACACCAGTCCTAGAGCAGTCAGTTACATCCTCACCTCACCCTGAGGTATTGCTGTGATTATTAACCCATGAAATGCACTTCATGTGGCATTACACAGTTAATGCTCTAAATGATGATGAAAACAATAAAGAATAAATACATGATAAAGAAAAACAGATTACTTATTACTAAGGGATGTTGAAAACAACATGAAATAATAGGTCATATCACCATGATATTGCTAATGGGGAACTAAGGGCTCGATCCAAATGTTGGAGTTAAAACCGAGAAGAAAAAAAAAGGCCTTCACGCGTTAACCAAGACCAGGTAACGTGAGATTCAACTCTTTCTTACCCAGAAAGGTTAACATGCGAGGGCCTACAAAACATACAAAAACTACAAAACTGGAGTTGCCCAAAACACACGGTAAATAACGTGAGGAACGTCCTAATAAAAGAAACAAGCGAACGTCCTACGTTACCTAGTGCCCCAGCCAATCACAGCACCCCAAAGTTTCAAGTTCAGTCGAATAAACTATATATAGACCCCGAATAACCTAAGCACCTTTGTCTGTGTATCGCGTTCTTTCGAGCTAGAGCACAGGACCCAGGAGTGGAGGCTAGATAAAGAGACAGGTAGTAGAGAGGCGCATTCACATAGAAGAGTTGGAGAGGACTGATACACCTTGAGACACAAACGTTTGCACATCCCTATAACGTGCATCCAAACACAAACACACACACAGCCCATTTTTTTTTTGGTAGTAAAACACATACACTTTTATCTTTTTTTTTTTTTTTTTTGACAGTGAGTCTGTGAGTGCAAGTGAGTGACAGAGTGAGTGTGTGTGTGAGGGCCTAAGTGAGTGCCTGGGTGTGAAGAATGGAGAGGAGGACAGGAGAGAGGGGTGGGTAGAGTAGGAGGAGAGGAGCATGTGGGCATCCCCAGTCAGGGTAGGGGAGGGAGAGCCCTGGAGAGGAGGGGGAGTACCACCATAAGAGGCACACATAGTGCAGGGCCTAAGATGGCAGTGGGACGAGGGGTACATCAGGGGGAGCACCCAACGCAGCCAGGGCCATCACAGGCAGGGCTGAACAGCCACAGTCAGGGCTCTCATAGGGATGAAGAGGAGGACAGGGTGAGAGACCTCAAATTTACCGAAGAGGAGAACCGCTCCCTGGTGGAGGCAGTCATCTCCAGAGATCGGGTCCTGTTCCCCAGGGGGAAGGTTGTCGGCATGGGGGCCAAACGAAAGGCCGCATGGAGGAAGGTCCTTGTTGCAGTCAGTGCAGTGTCCAGCTACAGGCAGTCACTGGATGCTGTGAAGAAGAGGTGGGCCGACTGCAAGGCCAGGGTCAAGAAAAAGATGAGCCGGGAGGCTATGCATGCGGCCGACACAGGGGGTGGTCCGTCCCTGCGCATGCACTACACGGACTGGGAGGAGGCAGGGCTGAAGACCCTGTCCACAACAGCAGTGCAGGGGATCCCAGGGTGGAATGACAACGGGGATGAAAGGAGCCTCTAGTCCACCAGTAAGTGCATTAAGGTGCGCGCGTGCTGCACACACACACACACACACACACACACACACACACACACACACACACACACACACACACACACACATACCTGAACACATGGACAGCATTCCACACCACAACTGAGCAACACAGCTTGGAGGGACGTCAAACAAGGACAGAATACTTGACAAACCCAGCCTGAATGGTAATGGTCATGGCCCTGTTGAACCCCTTTCATGCTGTCTACAACAACATCATGCACAGCACAATAACAATGCACACCGTCATGTGTCAGTCAAAGATAACACCGTTATGTGTATCACAATGTAATACACAGAGTGACAAAGAGGTCCGCACATAACCCCTTGAGTGCCACAGGGATAAGCAATGCATTGTTTGACAATACAATGGCTAGTCCCCTGGCAATCAAAGGGTTATGGAAGATAGCAAGGTGCAGAGATTACGTGTTTTCTGGAGTATTGTAACTACAGGTCAGGGCTAGGCGTTGTACATGTCCCAAGGCTGAACCATGACGGGGGGTGGGGGATTCACTAGGGTGTCAGAAAGGTGACAATGTGTACCTGACAACTGCAGTGTCACATCTGCAATCCCTGTTTTACTCTGGAGCCAATGCACGGAGATCTAAACAACTTATCAGTGCTGAGGCTCCATAGCATAACATAGGAAAAGTAACCTCCAATAGTACAGTATAACCATGAACATGTTTGCTGTGTGTTAGGATCTTTGCTGTCCTGGCGTGTTTTCTCGTGTCCTCCAGCTGATTGGGTTGTTGGGTTCCACAGATCATGTTTGTTGTTGTGCTTGGTGTGTCTGTAACTGTTGCTGACATCATTGGTTGGACTCTGTACTCATTGGTCATCCCTGGTGCATTGCTATGTTCAAAGGTCATAGTGTATTTGCTGTGGAGGCCTAAGTGTATGTCATGCAATGGGTTTGTGTCACTCAAGGTGTGATGGTTCAGTTTTGGCCACCACATGGATCCTGATGAATGTGGATAACAAGGAGGTATGCCTTTCCATCCAAGCTACATCAATGTAAGTTAGTAGAATCAATGTATGGGATCATGTCAAGCTCCGCAATGTGTATCAGGATGGTAACCAATGCACTGCAAAGGATACCATCCTGCCACTCAACTGTTCACAAGTCAATGTAAGAGTCTTGCAGCACTCCTGTCATAATTCATAACTCACATCACTCAATACATCATGTCATTTCCCCACACAGCATACCAGTCAGCATAATCGGAGGACTCAGGGGAAACCTCCTCCAAGGAGGCCACCACCTCCAGGGCGTTGCCATCACCAGGGTCAACAGCCACAGCAGCAGTGGCCCCACCAGGGTCAACAGCCACAGCAGCAGTGGCCCCACCAGGGTCCACAGCCACAGCAGCAGTGGCCCCACCAGGGTCCACAGCCACAGCAGCAGTGGCCCCACCAGGGTCCACAGCCACAGCAGCAGTGGCCCTACCAGGGTCCACAGCCACAGCAGCAGTGGCCCCACCAGGGTCCACAGCCACAGCAGAAGCCATGGCAGCAGTGACCCCACCATGGCCCCCAGCAGCAGCCATAGCCTGATCCTGCCCTCCAGGTTCCTCCACCACCACAGCCTATGGCGAGGCACAGGATGCCACAGATGGTTACAATGCCAGGCCAGGCGGAGTACCGAATGTGGGCCAGGCCTCAGCCACCCACGTGGACATCAGGAAGACAGGAGGCATCCGAGGTGTGGCCCATGGACTACCATCACCTTGGGCTTATTGGGGAGCCACAGCAGCCACAGGGCTGCACCGACTTCTCACCACCACCAATGTCATCACCCTCAGAAACACAAGTGTGCCACTATGAGGCCAGGAAATCCGAGGGGAGTGAGGGGTCTGGGGAACAGATGCTGTTTTCCCCCCGAAGCATCCATGCTGTGAAGGCACTCCTGAGGCACTCAATGGGAGTTTGCTACCCCACAGCACACAACTGCCTCCTCCAGCGTCCATGCCCTCCACGCCGGTGACACCCACACAGGTCCTCGATACGGCATGTGTGGCCATACAGGGGGAGCAGCTCACAGTGATCCAGAGGTGTGCCAGAACCCTGAGGCATATGGAGCTGAACGTAGGGCTGATCATGGAGTGTCTCAGGTCCACTGAGGCACAGCAGGTCATCTCCAATACACAGCAGCTCCAATTTCACACTGGCATGATGGAGGTCCTCGGCCACATGCTGGTGGAGATGCGGGATTCAAACCGCCGGGAAAATCAGCACCAGAACATGGCCCAGCCATCACAAGAGGGGTCCAGTAATGCATCCCCATCCAGCAGTGATCTAACTCCACCAGACTACCTCGGGTAACCCGGCTCAGTCAGAGGGAATCCACACCTGCAGCACCCCCCCATCCCCTCCTGCAAAAAAGAAGAAGTAAGGCCAACCTTCTCCAGGCCCCTTAATAAATATTTGCACTTCTTCATAACATCTGTGCCCATGTATGTTTCCTATTCAAGATGTTGTTTGTTGGTTTGGCAAAGTTGTCTCCAATGAATTGCAAAGCTATGCAGCGAACACAACTCATGCACAACTAACATGGGTGTAAGGTAGTGAGTTGTCTCCAATGCATTGCAAAGCTATGCAGTGAGCATAATTCATGCACAATGAATGGCGTCACAAGCTTTTACAGCAGGGGTGAACACACACTTCACATACAGAAATGTTTGTAAAAGTTCAACTCACAGACATATTGAAGCCCAACATCATCAGGGTGTTGTTCCATGATGTGACTTGAACTTGAACAACATGAACACATTAGATAGATCAACGGATCAACAACATGAACACAGTTAAGGTGATGGTAATACTTAACATGTTTAAACAAATATGTAGTAGGGTTTATCCCCCTAAGTAAAACTAGGGAACTCCCACTGCTGAAAGGTGTCTTATTCAAAAGTAATTTCAGCTCAAATTTGAATTTAGTAGATGAAATATCACAGTGGCGTGAAATTGTCAAGTGGCGCTGTTGCTACACCATCCTATAGAGATTTATAGTGCTGGGACCAGAGCTGTCCATAGGATGGTGTAGCAACAGTGCCACTGTACAATTCCAGGTCACTGAGATATTGCATCTGAAAATTAGACTTAGAGCTGTAATAACATTTAAATGAAACCCCTTTCAGCAGTGGGAGTTCCCTTATTTTACTAAGGGGGATAAACTTTACTACATATATTTTTAACCTTTTAAGTATTACCATCTCTTCAATACCCTGACGAGGGAGAGGTAATCAGTGACACAAGAGTCATATATGCTCATATGTTTCATTGACATCGACAATAACAGGTGATCCTCATGGATGTGGATTCAACGTGCGACAGGGACAAACATCTGACCCATGAGAGTTCATGCCATGGATGCCTGCAGAAAGTGAACACAAGACTGTAAACTGCACTGTGAAAACAACAGTCATGCTATTGCTGAATCATCATCATCATACCCCTGAGAGACAGTGAGGTACACAACACATTGATCGGCAATGCTTTGAAGAGCTTCCTCCACGGCTTAACCTTTTGTCATTTGACATGGAGTAGACAATCCATTTATTGTCAATGTGTTGTGTAGGTGTCATGACCATATGACTTTCGGATGAAGGGGATGGCAAGCAGACATATGTATGCGTGACTCGCCAACCACATCAGCGTGTGAATAAAACCCAAGAATCAGTGGATGTATTTAATGGATCTCGATTTCCATACTGATGTGGTGTGTGTTCTGGGTCCACGTGACACACATACATACGCCTGCTTGCCATTCCCTTTATCGGAACATCATGTGGTCATGAGGTAAGATGGTGGGCCTTGCAAACTGACTCACAGATCGTTACTCTGATACCATAGCCAACACCACAACCATAACCATCCCCATTGGGCATTGCCCAACCATTGCTCACATGCAAGGTGAGTCCATTATCCCCCAAAACTTTTGAGTGCCAAAGGGGTACACAATGTTTTGTGAACACCTCTGGCAATCAAAAGGTTAACACATGTAATTCCAGATTTGTATCCAATGCATTGCATGCCATTGCATTGGATATCCCTCTGTGGCTCAAAGGGTTTTACCAGTGTCATGACCATGTTCCAAATGGTAGATGGAGTTTTCAATCAGTACAACATAGTATGTGATGCACATGACCAATCTGGTGTACCTTTGATCCAAGGTTGAGGGATGATGTCCTTGACATGCTAGGGCTGTGCTGATGGGTCACCCTGTGGAATAGAACAGATGGTTATTTTTGGTGTACATGTGTTTGCATACATTCCACAAGCACAACCATGCTCACACATGCATGTTACTCACAGGTGAAGTAGTCCCTGATGATCCTGGTTCACATTTGTGTCACGCTCAACAGAACCTCCTCTCCATCGATGGGAAAAGAGACCTCCATGGGCTGTTGTGGCTCAGCATCCTCCACGAGATGTATGTCCACATCAGTGTTGTGTAATAGGGAACATGCCAGTCTCTCTCTCACACTACATCTGAGGAGGGTGGACTGTCAGGTTTCAACAGCCGTAAGGTGTTGTCCATGAGCAGTCATGTGGTCCCAACAGACCAATGGTAAGGTGTGTACTATACAGGCAATTGCTGGTGTGTCCGTGGTTGGTGGTGTGATTCTTGTTTGTATGGTGTAGGCCAGTTGTTCACAACCAGAGTGTCATGGCATGTTGGTGTGCCATGTGCAAAAGCTCAGGGTTCATCACTTTTCCCATATTGCTATATTCTGCATTAGTAATTTGTAATATTCATTTTACACATTTTTTGGGGAGATGTGTGTATGGGACATATGATGCACTATATTCTCCTCATTGTCATTGACACAGTGAGACCTGATGTTAGTTTTTGTTTGGGAATTTCCTTGTGCCTTCAAGGGGTGCCCTGGAACATCAAGATTGCATGTTAGGGGTGTCTTAGATGGAGGGGTTGTGAACCACTGGTCTAGGCCTTGTTTTTGTATTTGCTTGGCATTGCAGGGGTTAATATCTGGCCTCTGTATGCTTGGGTTATGTATTTAAATGACCTGCTTCTCTGTTTTGTTTTCCTCTACAGTGGTTTTCTACTCTGAGTAGTGTGCTGTGCGCCTAAAACAGTAGGTGTTAGATTTCTGTCGGTAAATGTTGCAATTTAACTCACATTATCCCTAACTCCAACATTTGAATGGCTCTGGGGTTAGCTTTTACATTGTCCTCAATGGGCGATATTTTGTCGACGAGCGTTGTGTTTTCAAAACTGCCATTATTTCTTACTTTTGGGAACATTTGCATAGCATACTTGACGTACAAAACCACTGGTCACCAATTTTTTATGTCGACGCCAACATTTGGATCGAGCCCTAAATGCTTAGAAATGAGAGGCTTGTCATTTGTTTAACAAAATCTCTTTCCAAGTTAAGACCCCATCAGTATAGCAATCCAGTCTGACTAAATATTTTTTTCATGCCTTGCATCTGCAGTTGACTGCATATAATGCTCTCCATTTTCATCTGTCTTCAGGTCCGACCTCATCAAAACAGACAACAGGATTCTACAGCCTGAAGTTATTTTGAAGAAATTGTCTATCAAATTCTAAAGTTGAAACTAGCAAATGCAAAAAACGTATTACGGAAGTGCAGTCTTACCACCATAGAATTAGTTCTAACAACAGTTCTATGTTAAATGCTGATTTTCCATGCTTATAAAACTTTCAGTTTGACAAATACAGCTGACATTTGACTTTTTAGGAGTTAGTGTCAGTCCCTATAAACTCGTTTGGTAAACAAATAAAAAAAAAAAACAATATTATGAAGGTCCAGGATAAAAGGAGTATTAACCTGTCACACTATCACAAAAAGTTTTCACAGGGCTTCAGGTAAATATACTGAACAGATATATGCAATTTTTACACACACACACACACACACACACACACACACACACACACACACACACACACACACACACACACACACACACACATAGACCTAATGGGCCTGACAACACATATCTGGCCACCACATTGATTTGCAGGGTCATCTGCAAATGCACACATGCACCTCCAACTATGTTCTGTTTCACAGACTGTCACAGCCTACCTTAGATCCAGTGCCGCCGCCTTGGTTGGTGCAGGGTGTCGATGGCTTGAAAGGACACTTCCGCATCATCCCATGTGTCACTCAGAGGTTTGGGCCTGCTTGGCGTCTGTAGTGGCCGCCCGTGCCCTCTGGCTAGGCAGTTCGGCAGCTCTAGATGACGCAGGATAGGTGCAGGCACTTGAAGCAACTCAGCTAGATGTGTCAATTATGGGCGCAAGGCTGCGCTATGACGCAGGCCTCAACTTTATACAGGAAAATCTGGTTGGTCCCCTCCCATCTACTTCCTGGCTCTTGGTATTTAAGGGAACTGGATTTCTATCCAGTTACCCTTACGTTGTTGTTCACTGCAGTTGTATTTAGCTTGTTCCTGTTATCCTGTGTATGACCCTGGCTCGTCGGACCATCCATCCTGGTGCTGACCTGTGGCTCTGTCTGACTCTTCTCTGTGTGCCCCCTAATTGTTTGGACATCCAATCTGGTGCAGACCTGTGGCTCTGGCTGACTACCCACTCCATGTATGACCCTGGCTTGTCTGACTATCCAACCTGGTGCTGACCTGGGGCTCTGTACAGCTATCCTTTGTGTTGCCTCCTGTTTAGTGGATATCCTAACCGGTGCAGACCTGTGGCTCTGGTAGACACTAGCCTTACTGACTGCAGGCGTGAGTCAGGAGTCTCCCATGTTACCTTCCCTTTCGGGAGACGGACTTCCTCTGACTGACTGCAGGCGTGAGTCAGTATTCTCCCCGGTTACCATCTTTAGGGGAGACCGTTCGGGTCTACGCTTGGCATTCTGGCATATGAGACTACCATTGGCTTCAGCCTAGTCTCTGCAGTCTGGGAACTTGGAGGTGGCCTCCTATTTCTGATAGAGTCCCTGCCTCTTGGGTTACCCTCTGCTCCTTCCTGAGACCACTATCATATTCTTGGGGAGCATGCGTGATTTCCTTCACGGACATGAACGCATATCTAGGCCGTGCATCGAGTATGTACATGTGCTAACTTAAATGCTTACCGAATTTAAGCATCCTCTTTCTCAGTATCTGTGATCAGTTGTTATTCCTTGGTGATGAAGACTTGGTCCTGTGTACGTATTAGTCTCCTGGTTTTGACCTTGCTCGTTCCCTGCAGACACTCTTCTCTGCCTGCCTTGACCCAGCCTGCCCCGACCTACTGCCTATCTAGTGTTAACAAATGAACTCTCCCTGTCCTGCCCTTAGTTTGCTTCTGGCTCCTCTTCTGGTCTACGAGATGGCTTTGTCATTTCTAGAATACATCAGCTTTTCCCCAAGCCTGCTGGTATACTTATCTCAATCTGGCCCTGGTTCAGTTGGGGGTCATCCCAGTGGCCAATACATTAACTCCGTTTTCTGCTGCAGCAAGGGTACAACCATGGCTGGCCATGTTCTTATGCTTTGCTCACTTGCTTCATCCTTTAGCCTTGTAGCAGAGACTTCCTGCCTTCCTGTCATTTTTATTACATCTCAATGGATTTCCTTGTTTAATTACCACTGGCATCTTTTTACACAACCATCATGGTCCTTGTTGACAGACTAACAAAGATGGCTCATTTCATGCCATCTAAGAAACTCTATAAGACATGCAAAATAGCCTCTCTGTAGAAAAAAGTTGATCTCTTTCGTGGGATTCCAGGTGAAGTTGTTTTGAAACAGAGTCAAAGTTCTGGAGATCCTTTTGCTCTGCCCTACACATCAGAGGAACACTTTCTTCTGCTTTTCATTCTCATCCCATTTCTTTTATTAAAATCCTTTGGTTTGAGTTTGTGTACCATAGGGGGTGTCTGAACCATAATCTGTCTGTTTCATTGCTTCTTTTTTAAACGTGACATACCTGTGTTTGACCCCTTAAGGGCCAGCCATTCGCACATGGATCCAGCACTTAAGGACCACGGTCCGTTTTTGTTTTGCGCATCCGTTTCAGGGCTCCCCAAATGGCGTGCAGCCATGCCGGGAGCCCTGAATACCATGATGGTCCTGGCACGTCATGGGTCCTTATGGCTCGCCGACCCATGACATGCCAGGACCTTCAAGGGTCCTTACCGGGTTAAAGGGATAGTAACTGTTGCTTTTATCAATGGCTAATATTGTAGATATTAAAAAAAAGAAATACAGTAACGTACCTCCAGTCTCTCAAACCTTTATAGCTTGAGCGATATAATATTCTAAAATTCCCCCTCCTGCCCCTTTCAGAGACATCAGCACTCTAGAGGACAGATGGAGATTCTGGTAATTTGACCAGCCGGCGGCTCTTCAGCAGAGACGAAATAGCACCATGTAGAAAGAAATACTTAACTGGAATGGTCTACAAAGTGTGCTTGCAAACCACACTGTTCCAATGAAGTATTTCTTTCTACATATCGCTATTTCGGCTCTGCTGAAGAGCCGCCGGCCTGTCAAATGACCAGAATCTCCGTCTGTCAGCTAGAGCGTTGAGGTCTCTGAAAAGGGCAGGAAGGGGGACTTTAGAAGAGTATATCTTTCAAACTATAAAGGTTTGAGAGACTGGAGGGGTGTTATTGTGCTTCTGTTTTTAATATAATATTAGCTTTTCCAAAAAGCAACAATTACTATCCCTTTAAATGTTTGTAATAACAACAGACCAGAAGGTAAAAAAGGCATACCATTTTTGAAATACAACCTCAGACATCAAATGCATGTTAACTTGCCATTCTACCCCTAGCCTAGAGTTCGCAAATGTTTCCAGAAAGTGGCTCTAAAGGAAAAAAAAAAAATTTTTTTTTTCCATGTAAACCCCATTAAGAGTGCTCAAATATTTGATAACGATTAAACTTTCTATTGTATTCATTAGCAGCTCTTCTCCTGAGATAAAAGTAAAAGGTGACAGAACAAATGTTTTTGCCAGAAGCACAAAATTGCCCTTACCAAAATATGCGGTTTTCTTACATTCTGAAAATGTTTTTTCCCTGCAGTAAAGTGGCTGTAACAACTACAGATATAAAGAAAATGTAGAAAAGGCTTACCATTTCAGGAAGAAAACTAAAAAACAAAAAATTCTGCGCATCAAATCCTGTTCTTTATATATAAAACTAGTTGAAAAGCTAGTTTACACGTGCCACCGCTGCAATCTTGCGCAGTACAGACTGCCCGTGTCATGGCTGATACAGAGCGGGTGGTGCTCCGAATTCAGACCAGAGTCCTCTCTGCACACTTTCTGGACTCTGAAAGGACTTTCAGAGAGGACTCTGGTCTGAATTCTTAGCGCCCCGCTGCAGCGCGGGCAGTCTCTACTGCGCATGACTGCAGAACGCGCAGCCGTCTGTCCTGCGCATGACGGCTTCTGACAAACATCCATAGTGAATTTTTATATAGGATACTCTCTGACTTCCTATAGATAATAAACAGTGGGGTTTAGTTACATGTTTCTGGCAAAAACTATGATAAGCTTGCCTGTCCCATTAAGGCACCACTTATGCAGGCAAGCATAAGCGCTTACCTGATTAGGGAGCCGGCCGGCCGGCATGCAGAGAGGCGGCCGTTTCCTTCAATGTGTTCTTCGTGGTTGCGTTGCGTCCTGTGTATAGGGAGAACCAGACACCATGGTCTCGCTGGCGCCGGTCTCTGCCTTCCGTCGCGTCTCTTGGGCTCCTTCTGCTGGCTGGCAGAGTCGGGCGTGCGTCACTGGGATTCCCTCTAGTGATGTCGCGTCTGGCTCTTAAAGGGACAGGCCATTGAGTGCTCCACCTCCCGGGGTTGCCCTTTCGTGGTGTTCCAGTGCAGTTCGGTTTGGAGAGTGCTTGTGTATAACCCTTAGCTTGGCTATTTGTTCTGCCTGGTATCCAGTGTTGTGGCTTGTCTGACTACCCGCTTGGTATTGGACCTTCAGCTCTGGCTGACTACCCACTCTGGCATTGACCCCTGGCTTGTCCGACCATCTTCTTGGTATTGACCATCGGCTCTGGCCGACTACCCTCTCTGGTACTGACCTCTGGCTTGTTTGCCTTTCCACTTGGTATTGACCATTGACTCTGGCTGACTACCCACCTCGGTATTTACCTTTGGTTGGTCCGCACATCGCCTATTCTGACTGCAGGTCTGAGTCAGTATTCTCCTGGTGGCAACCTGTACGTACACTCTTCTGGGTCCTTACCCCAGTCTTTTGCTGTACTTTCCTTGGTCCTAGCCCCAGTACTACGCTATACTTTCCTGGGTCCTAGCCCCAGTGGTGCTATTCACGGTTGCCTTAGTTGTATCCTCAGAGCAGCCTCCTATTCCTGGTAGGAACCGCTTGCTTTGTGCCCATCTAATACATGATCAGTATCAGTGTGTCTTTGCCGTTGTATTTTTTGCACTGTTCAATAAAGGAGGTGTTTCATAATCAGTACTGTCTCCTGTCTGTTCCTAGTTATCAGTGACAGCAAGTCCCTATCTGCCTCAAATCCAAGCGAACATGTATTTAGTATAATGCAACTAAACATAGCACCAATAAGTAACTATCACTTAACCCCATAGCACAGGAATTGTCTACCCAAAACAGGTTTCAGATAAGGTTTAACATTTGAATCAAAATACATAAAACCCTTGTTGCTCCCACACCATACAGATCAGACACTCCCACATAATTCTGTCCCACACACCTCAATCCCACATAGGAAGTATAGCAACGAGTTCTGCAGGTCCTGGAATCCAAGGTATGTCTGAGCCAAAGGTGTGACCAGCGTCTGAAAGGAAATCAATGGAGAAGAGTCAGAATACTCCCCCATTATCTACCTCGGCTGCTATATGTCCCATCTTTAGATCCCATGCACTCACTTCCAGCGCAGTCTGATTAAAGAATGTCACAAATTGAGCTGTCAGAAGCACCACAACCTCTTCCCGCAGGAGCCCTGCAAGAAAAGCAACTGTGAGACACCAGTAGATGATGAGGAGACATTCCAACAGTCCTATGCGTAAAAGAAATTCAGGAGCCCAACTGCATTATAGGGGACAAATAAATAGTAATGAAATTCTCATGGATGTAAATGGGAATTTTAGCCTGTTGAATGCTAAAGCTACCCACAATGCATTGCTTCACAATCTGTTTCCAACAGTGCACTTTGTCCATAAGTCGATCCACTGTTAAATTTAACACTTAGTACAGATAATGGAAGTATATTAGTTCAGTGACAAATAGATGGCCATTTTAGGGAAAAATATGTTTCCCTGTTGGAAATTGTTTCACAGAGATGAGTGACTGTCTTAATAGCACTATACGATGAGACTTGGAAAATATATTGTAAATATCTTATTAACCTATTAGACTCTCGTACTAATCATCACTTTACTTGAGCGCAGGTCCCCCAAAAGGTAAATGGGTAGCAACCTAAAACAAGAGAAAGGCCCCTTTGATCCCAAGAACTCAGAAGCCCAAAAAAAACTAAAATTCAAGGGATCACTGGCCATAAATGGAGTACCATGTAATCCACATGACATGCTGCATTCAGAGATAAGCAATTCTGGAGTATACCAACTGTACCATTATGGGGGAAGGAGGTTTGTAAAATCACACAAATATCTGATTATTTTAAATGGTTTTAACCACTTGAATTCTAGTGAAGTCTCAAGTTGTTAAAAGCACAATTTAAAATCAATGGGAATTTTCATTCCCTCCATAGTACAGTTGTTTTTCTGCTTTCTGTGTAACAACCACCATTTTTATACCAAAATCTTTCAGCTCTAAAAAGCCTTCAATGCAGCCTCAGGATCGAAGCATTTAAAAAGCCTCTTTGTTCAAAACTCAAAGTGTGACAGAGCACACCAGGAAAAATGAGCTTTTCCAAAATGGCTCTCAGTACTTATCAGTTTGGCACCCCCTTTTCAATGTCACCTCTCAGAGATAGGAATTAACTGGTTTAAATGGTTTGATGCATACCACATTACTAAAACTTGGTCCTCAGAGGTATCACAGTTACTGTATGTATATAAACTCATGTATAAAGCATGTCATCATGTTACTACCCATCTTTTTTTTTTTTTTTTTTTTTTATTTCATCACTCTGTGCTGAATATTTGACCCAAATTCTCTCTATAAACGACCAGTAATGCTCTCTATATTACCTCTGTCCCACCTTTTTCTTCATATTTCCAGTAAAACAAACACACTCACCACATTCCACACAGTTACATTACTAGTGCTTACTCTCAGTGCTAAATGACTGTTGAGGAAGGAGCTCTCCACTGGATTCCTCTGAATCATTTCGAAACTTCTCAGATGAGGGATGAACATCCTCCATGTTTGAGGGTGAGGGATGGTCTGCATTTTCCCAGGAGGAGAAGTCCACATAGTTGTTTGCTGACTTATGCCTGGTGTTGATGGAGCCATATTTTGTGTTTGGCTCCTCACTTCTGTTCTCTGCTTGCTCCTCCCCTTGAGGCTCCAGATGGGTTAGTGGGAAATCATAAAACATGAATAGCACCATTAACTGCATCAGAGTCCAAAGAGCACACATAAATAGCTGGAAGGGAAAAAAGGGAGCATAAAACTGAGGTTCCAGAATGAACATTTTGGCAGCCTGAATGATGTTACAAGGTTGGGAAAAAAAGGTAAATTATGGGACAATGAAGCTACAGACATGTTTAGATGTTGGAGAGTAACACACTTGAGGGTTTGGGATGTTGGGGGAGAAAGAGGTATGGGGAAAGGACAACATGTCAACATCTGGAAGAGGACAACAGATGGAGAGGGGAGAAGTCTGCCTCTGAAAATGATAAAATGTGTGTTTTCTGTGTAACATTCAGCAGTTAGTAAAAAGCCTGACACAAAATACAGGAGACATTGTATATATACATACAGTACTGTGCAAAAGTCTTAGGCAGGTGTGAAAAATGCTGTAAAGTAAGAATGCTTTCAAAAATAGACATGTTAATAGTTCATATTCATCTGTTAACAAAATGCATAGTGAGTGAACAGAAGAAAAATCTAAATCAAATCAATATTTGGTGTCACCACCATTTGCCTTCAAAACAGCATCGATTCTTCTAGGTATACTTGCACAAAGTCTGGGATTTTGTAGGCATTTAGTCAGGTGTATGATTAATCAATTATACCAAACAGATGCTAATGATCATAATTTAATATGTAGGTTGAAACACAATCATTAACTGAAACAGAAACAGCTGTGTAGGAGAAATAAAACCAGGTGAGGAACAGCCAAACTCAGCTAACAAGGTGAGGCTGCTGAAGACAGTTTAATGTCAAAAGTCATACACCATGGCAAGACACAAGGTAGTTATACTGCATCAGCAAGGTCTCTCCCAGGTAGAAATTTCAAGTGAGACAGGGGTTTCCAGATGTGTTGTCCAAGCTCTTTTGACGAAGCACAATGAAACAGGCAACACTGAGGACTGCAGATGCAGTCGTCGGCCAAGGAAACTTAGTACAGCAGATGAAAGACACATCATGTTTACTTCCCTTCGCAATCGAAAGATGTCCAGCAGTGCCATCAGCTCAAAATTGGTAGAAAACAGTGGGATCCTGGTACACCCATTTACTGTCCAGAGACATCTGGTCAGAAGTGGTCTTCATGGAAGATGTCGGTCAAAAAGCCATACCTCCAATGTGGAATTAAGTCCAAGTAACTTAACTATGCATGAAAACACAGGAACTGGGGTGCAGAAAAATTGCAGCCAGTGCTCTAGACTGACGAGTCAAAATTTGAAATATTTGGCTGTGGCAGAAGGGCTGGAGAGCAGTACAAGAACGAGTGTCTGCGGGAAACAGTGAAGCATGGTGGATGTTCCTTTCAAGTTTGGGGCTGCATTTCTGCAAAGGGAGTTGAGAATTTGGTCAGAATTAATGGTCTCCTCAATGCTGAGAAGTACAGATGGATATTTATCCATCATGCAATACCATCAGGAAGGCATCTGATTGGCCCAGAATTTATTCTGCAGCATGACAACAACCCCAAACATACATCAAAAGTCATTAAGAACCATCTTCAGTGTAAAGAAGAACAAAGAGTCCTGGCAGTCATGCAATGGCCCCCACAGAGCCCTGATATCAACATCGAGTCTGTCTACGATTACATGAAGAGAAAGATGCAACGGAGGCTGCCTAAATCCACAGAAGAACTGTGGTTAGTTCTACAAGAGTTCCTTAACACACTGTAAGAGTACCTAGAAGAACTGATGCTGTTTTGAAATCAAAGGATGGTTACACCAAATATTGATATGTTTTAGATTTTTCTTCTGTTCTCACTATGCATTTTGTTAATTGATAACAATAAACTACTAACATATCTATTTTTGAAAGCATTTATACTTTACAAAATTTGTTCACACCTGCCAAAGACTTTTGCACAGCATTGTATATAAAATTGGAACTATTTTTGGTTCACCCTCTGCCCCGCCCTAGGGTGGCAGGGGTGAGGAAGAGATTGTCTTGTAGCAAGAAAATCAGAGGCAGCAATTTTCACAGGAGTGAAACGCTAGTATATATAAAATGAACATTTTAATGCCATATATTTCTGATCTGTATTTGGAGGCGATGCAATTAAATAAAGCTTCTACTTACTTCTAAACAGAAGTAATAGTTATCTAAACCCTAATTGCAGTATTTGAGACCCATATGAGTGGGAAATGAGAGGATTTGAGAGAACTTACCATTAAATATTTTTCTCTTAGTCCACGTGGACACAAGAAGCAAGGGGTAAAGCCCCCTACTTTGGGCAGGAAACTTAAAAAAAAGAAGTCAGGCTTTTGAAGTGGAGGCTCCAATCCCCCCTCCACTTTAGCCCCACATCTTACTTTCAGTTTTAACATATAGCAAAGCTGAAAATAAAGATAAAAGTGGAAGGGAGATTAAATCCTCTCAACAGAAAACCCAAGAGGACCTCTCTGCCTTTTCTTCGAGTTGGAGTCCTGTGTTCCACATGGGCTAGAAGAGAAGGATATAACTGTAAGTTCACTAAAATCCTCTTTTCTGTTGTCCAATGTGGAACACATGAATATACCAAAGTTATCCACCAAGATTCCTGGGAGGGGAAAAAGGAGAAAAAAAAAAACTCCACTAGAGACCAGGTTCCATGAGACTAAACTGGTACAATATGAACCCAGGTGTCAATGGACAACGACCTTACACACCAAACAACTGCAAATGAACATGAAACCAAGAAGGTTCTGATCTCTATACAGAAAAAAAATGAATTAGAAGGACTTTTATACAGGCACCACAGCCTGAAGTACCTTCCTTCCAAAGCTGGCCTCAACCAATGCCAGAACATCCAGAACCATATTTGGTCAAAGGGTGCAGGGATGACCATGTCAAGGCTCTGCAGTTGCCTGATTCTTACAGGACCAAGAGGCACCAATCAATATGGTGGTGTGCACTCGAAATAGAAAAGGGTTTTTTTTCCCTGAGGACATACGCCTGGAAGATGCCTGCCTTGATCCAGGAATCAATAGTAACCTTAGATGCAACCTGGCCCGCACAAGGGCCCACGGGAATGAAGAAAGAAAGAGTCCGATTTCCAAAATGGCTGTGTGATGAATGTAGAACTTCAAGCAGCGTACCACATCCAACAGTTGAAGTTTCTACTCGTTCCTACTGGATGGAACAAGCAAAACAAAGGAAAAACAGTTTCCTCACTGATGTGAAACTATGAAATAACCTTGGGCAATAAAAAAAACTAGGTGTTCATAAACCCACACTATCCAGGTGAAAAAAAAAAAAAAAAAAAAAAAAAAAGAAGAAGGGGGATTTACAGGGCAAATCCTGGAGCCTGGCCACAGCTGAATGGACACAATTATCAGAGGGAATGCTGTCTTGATTGTTAGCAGACGGAAAAAAGGGGGTTTCTGGAGCGCCCCTAGTTCCAGATTCAAGTACCATGGAGGAGTGGGATCCCGAAAGACAAGGTAGGCATGAGCTACCCCCTGTACACAGGTCTTTACAGGAAGCAAAGTAATGCTCCATTGAAAAAGAATAAACAGAGTTCAGATCTGCAGCTAAGTCTAAATCTTTTCTGAACACCATCTTGAAGAAAAGCCAAAACCACCAGAAGCCTGAAAGGCCACAGTCATGAACCATTGTCATCACACCACTGTAGAAAAGAGACCAAATCCTATGATAGACCTTGGACGAAATGATTTTCAAGCATAGTAAAACTGACAGCGTCCAAAAACCTCTTTCTTCAAGATGCTGGCTTAAAGAACCAAGCAGTCAAAGTCAACTTCTCCTCATGAGGGTGGCATACCAGAACCTGGGTCAGAAGGTCCAGCCTCAAGGGGAGGGGAAAAGGTTTGCATATGGACAGTTTGAAAAGATCTGAACACTGGGCTTGATGGGTCTGGAATGGAGCAATCCAATTGACATGGGCCTTCTCCATCCTGACCTTTCTCAGCATTATGGGAATATGGAGAGTTGGAGAAAACACATACAGTAGAAGAAAATTCCATGGACATCACATCCACCACAAATGCCAAATGAGCCGTCAACCTGTGTCACGGTTTGTTAAGACTCTCAGACGCAAAGTTAGGTAAAAACACAACTTTATTGAAAAGTTTAAGACAACCCCATAGGGTATCATACACGTACATACATATATATTGAAATGACAGGAAAAGCAGTAATAATAGCGAATAGGCTCTACCGGCCTTGCCAATATACCGGGCAAGGCAGCCAGTACTAATGCTCGGAGAATTTAGTGGGCTCTACCGGCCAAGGCAGCCTGGACTGACACACACACACAGGATAGTTGGCTCTACCGACCCTGCCAATATAACGGGCAAGGCAGCCTAACGGAATACCACAAGTATACAGGCTCTACCGGCCCTGCCAATATACCGGGCAAGGCAGCCTAAGGGAATACAGCTAGATACAGGCTCTACCGGCCCTGCCAATACTGGGTAAGGCAACCCAAGATGGTAACTAAAGAAAGGTTCTTCCGGCCTTACCAATATACCGGGCAAGGCAGCCTTATACGGAGAAGGTGGCAACCACTGAGGCCTCAGTGACCGTCTAGATGGCAACAACAGTCACTTGGATGACATGCAGAGGCTAATGGTCTCAAGTGGCAAGCCAAGGAATAGCAGGGAACCACCAGTACCCGTGTACTGGGGAGTCAACGTAGCTGCCTAGGACTTGACAGCTCTAACCAGCATGGAGTGAACCAGTACATGCGTACTGGAGAAACCGTCTCTCTTCCGGTGCACCGCAACCGGTAACTTCTGTAAGCAAACCAGTACCAGTGTACTGGAAGCATAAAATTCAAGTAGCAACAAGAGCCGGATGGCTAAGGAGCAAACCAGTACCCGCGTACTGGGAGTACAACACAATGTTGCAACAGCAGCTGGGAGCTAACCAGTACCCACGTACTGGAGCACAGTACTACCGTGCAGTATCAGCTGGATGGCTGTGGAGCGAACCAGTACCCACGTACTGGGAATCGAATCACATAGACATGACAACAGCCGGGTGGCCGTGGAGTGAACCAGTACCCATGTACTGGGAATCAATCGAATCGAGGCAACAGTAGCCGTGAAGCTTTAGGAGTGAACCAGTACCCGCGTACTGGGAACCCAATACAGTATTGAGGCAACAGTAGCCGTGAGGCTGGGGAGCGAACCAGTACCCGCGTACTGGGAACTCAATACAGTATCAAGGCAACAGTAGCCGTGAGGCTGGGGAGCGAACCAGTACCCGCGTACTGGGATACAAAACAGTATCGAGGCAACAGTAGCCGTGAGGCTGGGGAGCGAACCAGTACACGCGCACTGGGAATCGAATCACATAGACATGACAACAGCCGGGTGGCCGTGGAGTGAACCAGTACCCATGTACTGGGAATCAATCGAATCGAGGCAACAGTAGCCGTGAAGCTTTAGGAGTGAACCAGTACCCGCGTACTGGGAACCCAATACAGTATTGAGGCAACAGTAGCCGTGAGGCTGGGGAGCGAACCAGTACCCGCGTACTGGGAACTCAATACAGTATCAAGGCAACAGTAGCCGTGAGGCTGGGGAGCGAACCAGTACCCGCGTACTGGGATACAAAACAGTATCGAGGCAACAGTAGCCGTGAGGCTGGGGAGCGAACCAGTACACGCGCACTGGGAACTCAAATCAGTAACGAGGCAACAGTAGCTGTGGAGTTGTGGAGCAAACCAGTACCTGTGTACTGGGAACCTAATCAGCATCGAGGTAGCATAGTCGAGAGGCTGTGGAGCGAACCAGTACCCGTGTACTGGGAACACTAATAGTAACGAAGCAGCAGTAGCCGTGAGGCTGTGGAGCGAACCAGTACCCGCGTACTGGATAAACCAGCAAGAGTGTACATGTCGCCTAGGCGACCAGGGAGCAATAGTAGACCCAAGGAACTGGAAAATGCGCACAGCAGGTGAAGCAGGAACCAGCACTCTCCGACGGTAACCGGAACAGGAACGGCAGCGGGGACTGGCAGCAGGAAGCAGCGACACAGGGCAACTCCAACAGGATCAGGAACGGAAACAGCAACCGCTGAACTGGAAACTCAGGAACTAGACGATCTCAGGTTAGCAGGAACACAGCAAGGGCCCAGGAAGCTCAGGAACATGATGAAAATGCGAGCAGCATAGAGACAACACGAAAGGGCAACCAAAGGGTGCCCAGGCTCAGTCTAAATAGGCAATGCAGGGCAGGCTGAAGGCAGACAGCCAATGGGGAGCCCCCTACAGGTTTCTGACACAAAAAGGCAGCAATCACGGGCACCGTGATAACCTGGCACTGAACAGCAGAGCTTTGTGGTTCAGGTGGGAGGCCATGAGATTCACTGATGGCAATCCCCAGTGAAGGACAATCAGGTTGAACACACTATGGTTGAGCTCCCAATTTCTGAGATCCAGATGTTGACAGCTTAGAAAAAGTCTGCGACAACATTTTGTAAGGCTGGGATGTGAAACAGAAAGGGTTAATAACCCTTACAGTATAGCAGTCACAGTAGAATGCACACATAGCATTATTATCAGATTTTATTAGCGTGCAAAAAAGGCAAATCACCACATTCCAGTTGGTGCCAGCAGAACAGGAACATAAAACAGGGCTATGGCACTCAAGATGTTAACTCACTCGCATCTTTGGTCTTCAGACTACCATTAGCAGTACAATGAAGAGATTCAGACAGGTTCAACAGTGAAGTAAAGTCTTAGGAAGACAAGTCAGCCTCAAGAGGTTTAAGGTCCTGGAATGAACCTGTGAACTGTGCAATCCATGAACAAGCAAGCCAGTTAATGGGAGCCCCACATAATGGGGCATTATACAGCCCTATGTTACTAGAAATGGAAATTAAAAAGACACCTAACTAAAAACAGTAGGGGGCGGGGGTAATGTGGATGAAAGATGGGAGTCTGCCTCAGAGGCCTGATTTTCTTTTTCCTTTAACTGCCCTGCCGTCTGAGGAAGGGAATTTACTGCATGGTTCCTGTGTTGGATGACAGAGAAATAATTAGTGAAAACATGCACACTTTATGAATTTAATATTCTTTAGTGAGAAAAATAATTTAAACCCATCATTTAGTTCTGCACTAATAAGATCTTCACCAAGTTCTATTACTGGGGAACAAAATGTAAAGTATATTGCATTTATAAATTGTGTGCTCGTGTGCCTTTATTAGAGATATTGTAACTTATCTGTCTGAGGGTCCAATGCTGCAACTGAAAATTAAGCTAAGATGCATTTTAGGGGGCACAAATTGATTTTTTTTTTTTTTTTTTTGGGGGGGGGGAGGAATATGGACACCTTGTGGCAATCTCCTTGTGTGTGCGTGTGTGTGTGTTGGGGGGGGGTATCTTACTAATCTAGTATGAAGACAACAATTAAAGTTGGGAAGAGGGACATTCATCCGCAGATCAAAGGGGAAAGGAAGTGGTGTGTGGGATAAAGGCAACAAGATTTGTGACAAAAGGTAACATCTTTGTTCTGTTAGCTTTAAGCGACACAGTGAATGAAAGTTTGGGAGAGTAGGAAGATAGGAGTAAAGTAGCTCACAGAAGCCAGTAGTACAGTAAATATGATAAAAAGGACAGGTCAGTTTAGAAAACGTTGTACACAAGACGGTCTAGGGAAATAGTGTTATTCTAGGAGGGAAATATGTTGAGGGTATAGAGCAGGATGATATATGAATGGATAAGATGTCTCTTGTAGACGCAATATGTCCATATGCACAAAAAGAGTTGAGCAATTCTGAAGCAAACTAGAAGCATCAAATACAAATTATTGTTTGTTTAAATGGAGTTTTTAGCCCTTTGAACTGATAGAGAGGTCTCCAATCCATTGCAAGGCAATGGGATTAAGAAGCACATTTAAGTCAATGGGAATTTGGCAAATTTTAATTTGTCTCCTATGGCGTAGTTGGCTTGTCCCAGAATTGCTCTTTTTACTTTTGCATATGACAAAATACATTTAGGATGTGTTACAATATGGTTATGTAAGCAGTTATGATACTTTCACCACTTGAGATCTGGGAAAAATCCATAAACAGACTATATACTTACCCCAGGAGCTGAGAATTTGTTCACATGGAATGGTCCCAATTGGAAGTTGGAGTATCTTAGAAAGATGTTAAATGCGGGACCTGCAGCAACCCAAAGACACAAATCTTTTAAGAACTCCCTCAGTATTTGATGTATGTGTGCGCGCGCGCGTGTGTGTTTGTCTATACCGGCGGGTGTGCATGTACATTTTGTGTTTGTGTGTGTGTGTGCGTGCGCAGTGTGTATATATTTATATATACATACATGTGTTAGTGTAGGGTTTTGTGTATATGTATGGTGTCTAAGTGTGTATGTGTGCATATGCATTTGTGTATGGTGCTTGTCTATACCTAAGCCTCTGCCGTATATATCGGCATGTATGAGTGTGTGCATGTATGTGTGGTGCACATATGGTATTTGTGTGTGTATGTGTGCATATATATGCGTTGTGTGTGGCCACTGACCTTGATATTTCGGCGTGTACGAGTGTGTGCATGTACATGTGGTGCAAGTTTGTCTGCGTATAAGTGGTGTGTGTGTGTCTGCGTATAGTATTTGTGTATATATGTGTTGTGTGTGTGTATATTTTATTTTGTACATTGTAATACGTATTTTCAATTTCAAGTATTTCAAGAAAATGATACGATGTAAAGCACTGTCAGTTGTGGGATAAAACCAGTTTCAATCAAGTGCAAAAAGAATACATATAGTACTTACAGTGAGAAATTACTATATGGTCATTAAATTCTTGCACTTTGTTCACCAACTTGAAAGTCCAATGAGTGCTCATTACTCCCTGTAAATACTATTCTTACACAAACACATTTTATATATCACACAGAATCTTACCTATCAGAAGCCCTGCTTGCCGGCATGCCATGGCCATTGCAAAGACTGGTATACGTTCTTTGGAGCTAGAGGACCGAGTTAGATACCCAAAAATGGAAGAACCTGATCCTGAGCCAACCCCTGAAGAAGACACAGACACCACAATGTAATTTCCATCACTCCTAAAAACACAAGTTTTATATTCCTTCCCTCCTATTACTAAACCTACCCAACATAAACAAACAATGTAGCTGAGGTGTGGGGGTGAGGGGGAAGACTTCCATCAAGTTTTCTGCATGCTGCATGGAGCTATTTCAAATTATGCCTTTAAAGGGTATGTTTACCCCCTTCACAACTTTGCCTAAATGGTTTCCTTATAAATGATAAATAAAGGAAAGTGTATCCTTTTTTAAAAAAAAAATCTGATCTGTACCGTAGTCTGAGCTTCTATTCAGCCTCCTCCGATGACAGAGGCTGTCTGTCTGTAAGTTGGAGCGACCTCATTGGCAGACATCGATTTCTGGCCAATGAGATCACTCCAACTTACAGACAGGCAGCCTCCGTCATCGGAGGAGGCTGGATAGAAGCTCAGACTACAGTACAGACAGAGCAGGATTTACATCTCAGGCGCCCCTAGGCACAACACCCTCCGGCGCCCCTTTGCCCCCACCCAACCACTCCCCTCACTTAGCCACACCCTACCATTAATCACACCCTCTTGTGGTCACACCCATTTTTAGATTTTTTTTATTCTTCACAGTACTATGGCAAGAAAACAATCAAAAGGAGGTGCAGTCTTCACCTTATAAATCACCATATGCACTATATAGTATAAATATAGTATATATTCACATAAATGGAGTAACCAAGCTGATCACAATCAAGCATGTTATGTGGCATAGAGGGTACTAATACTACCCCTGCCCTGCTTGGGTCATCAGTTTCCTGGTGTCTTGATTGTGATCAGCTGAGTTATACCATTTGTATAGAGGAATTAAATATGAATGGTATCATCATCACTATGGTCCTTGAGGATGATTACATTCATATTTAATTCCTCTATACAATCACCTGTATTTTTTCATGTGGTGTATGTGTCCACTGACCACTATACAATCTTCCTGCAGTTTATGGTGTGGTTGTTGTCTGTGCAATCAAAATGCACTGTAATGTGGCATTACTGGCGTTATGGCTTATGTTCAATCTGACTGTGTACAATCACGCCCAGTCACCCATTATTTGGCCACATTGTGCATCTATTTGGGGTGCTCACACACAAAAAAATGTTGTAGATAAATATAAATCTATTGTATATTAAAAAAACAATTGTAAGGAAAGTAGCATATTTCACCACATGACATTGGCAATAATGATGATTACATCACATGAAGATTGGAGTGGAGAAACCTATTGTGCACTACTGATTCATGACTACATCACAATAATAACTCAAAATTGTGGGAAACTGAGGAGAAGTGTATGTGAAATACTGGCAAAATGTTAAACTGAAAATTATAGATATTTTTCATTTCTACTACAATATTGTATATACTAGGAATGGGTAACCTGTAACTAAACACCATGGCCAGCTTATGTTTATGGGATTGGGTTTTGGATACCAGCCATTTATCTGCTGCATACTGGGAATACGCTCATATCTGTGCCATGGGCACTGGCAGCTACTGTTAAAACCCAAGTGACTTAAGTTCAAATACACCCTTTGCCTATCACTTCAGGAATTCCTGCTGCAGCTACATTGGCCACTCCCCTTGCTGCTCAGACTCATCTGTCAAAAAAATGTCCCACCTATTGTACTGGAGACTGGGCCACCAAGAATGTGAAGTTACACCAGCCCTCTGTTAAACTTGAATATTTTGTGTATGTGAAAGCACACTCTTGGGTTCCTGCATGTGTTGTAATTGCTTCTTCCTTGAAGAAGGCGTTTATTTGGCATTTTACTTTAACCCTTTCAGTGCCAGAGAGGTATCAATCGCATAGCGATTTGTTGGATACTTCTTTGGCATTCAAAAGGTTAAGTCTTGTCTTGGAGTCCCCAGTGGGTGCACACTGAGGGGGGAACACATACAAGCCTGATTCTGCACTTGGCTTGTTGTCTGCTCTGCACACTCCCAAGCGCTATGCTCAGCCAACAGACGCCTTTGACTATGTGCGTCACCATTGGCAGCATTGCGATGATGTCACAGGAGGTCCCGGCAGGCTAGAAGACCAATGGAGTCTGGAGGCAGTGGCACTCAGGAGCAGCAGTGGGGCAGCCCTTGCAGCACAGGTACAGCCGCGGGTACAACGAGGAATATACCACAGTCTCATCTGTACAAGCGCTCTTGAGGGCGAGTGAGCACAGGCGCACAGCATATTTTTAAATTAAGTGGCAGAGTGGCACAACATTATTTATTATGCACCCTGGGGTAGAATGTGGGCATGACAAGGCCTTTGCAGGCGCCCCTGAAAATCGGGCGCCCTAGGCAAGTGCCTTGTCTGCCTATTGACAAATCCGGGCCTGAGTGCAGATCCGGTCAACACTGTCTGCCAGAAGTAGGTACAGAGCTACATTTAATCTTTTAATTTCTCCAAACGAGCTGATTTTTTTTTTTTTTTTTTTTTAAAGGAAACACTTTCCATTACTTATCATTTATAAGGAAACGATTTATGCAAAGTTGTGAAGGGGGTAAACATCCCCTTTAAGTATAGTACTGTGCAAAAGTCTTAGGCAGGTTTGAAAAACTACTGTAAAGTAAGAATGCTTATTTTTATCAATTAACAAAATACATAATTAGTGAATAGAAGAAAAATCTAAATCAAATCAATATGTGTGACCACCCTTTGCCTTCAAAACAACATCAGTTCTTCTAGGTACACTTCCACAAAGTCAGGGATTTTGCAGAAATTTCAAAAGCAGACAGGGGGTTGTACTGTTCAAGCTTTTTTGAAGAAGCACAAAGAAACAGGCAGCGTTGAGGACCATAGACGGAGTGGTTGGCCAAGGAAACTTTATGAAAGACACATCATGCTTACTTACCTTCACAATCAGAAGATGTCTAGCAGTGCCATCAGATCAGAACTGTCAAAAAACAGTGGGATCCTGGTACACCCATCCACTGTCCAAAGAAGTCTGGTCAGATGTGGTCTTCATGGAAGACTTGTGTCAAAAAGCCATACCACCGAAGTGTAAACAAGGCCAAGCAACCCAACTATGTACAAAAACACAGGAACCAGGGTGCAGAAAAATGGTAGCAGGTACTCAGGACTGTGGAGTTAAAATGTTAAATATTTGGCTGTAGTAGGCAGTTTGTTCACCGAAGGACGGAGACTGGTATAAGAACGAGTGTCTGCAGGCAGCACTGAAGCATGGAGGAGGTTCCTAGCAAGTTTGGGGCTGCATTTCTGCAAAAGGACATGCGAATTTGGTCAGTTTTAATGTTAATGGTCTCCTCAATGCTGAGAAGTACAGGCAGATACTTATCCATCATGCAGTACCATCAGGGAGGTATCTGATTGGCCCAGAATTTATTCTGCAGCATGACAATGACCCCAAACATACAGCCAAAGTCATCAAGAACCATCTTCAGCGAAAAAGAAGAACAAGGATTCCTGGAAGTGATGGTGTGGCCCCAGAGAGCCCTGATCTCAACATCACTGAGTCTGTCTGGGATTATATGAAGAGAGAGAAGCAACTGAGACTGCCTAAATCCACAGAAGGACAGTAATTAGTCCTCCAAAATGTTTGGAACAACCTACCTGCCGAGTTCCTTAACAAACTGTGTGCAAGTGTACCTAGAAGAATTAATGCTGTTTTGAAGGCAAAGGGTAGTCACATCAAATATTGATTTGATTCAGATATTTCTTCTGTTCACTCACTATGCATTTGTTAATTGATAACAATAAACTATTAGCATGTCTATTTTTGAAAGTATTCTTACATTACAGCATTTTTTCACCCTGCCTAAGACTTTTGCACAGTACTGTAGGTAAAGTAAATTCCTTCTCCTTTCCAAAAGACAATCAGATTTCACTCCACCTAACCTAGCTAAGATATACAGCTCTGCTACTGTCACTTTAGCTAGACATAGCCATCTCTTTAATCAACACTGTTAAACACATATACCCTTTAAAGCAAAATCATCATATTTCCTTGGGGTACCTGCCACCAGACGACTGCCAAGAAGAAACCATTTGGAGATTCCAACAAAGTACATAAAATTCCCTATAAAGAGAGAAACAAAATTGGCTGGCTAAGAAAAGTGTGGGAAGGAAAAGGAGAGAGAGATAGTAGTGAAGTGACCTGTGGTAGTATTCATGGTCCAATAGGTTACACAGTGTTAAGAAGTAGTATGTGAAATAGAGGGAGTATGATTCTAAGAGACACATAGGGCTATATCAGTGATGGCAAACATATGACACAAGTGCCACCACTTGCACTTAGAGGCCTTTATTCGGGCACATGTAGGACTGCCAGGCATTCACTCGGCAGGTGAAAATCACAATGCATTGCCGCAGTATAATAAAAGCAGAGGTGGGTGCTTCTTAAAAAAAAAAAATAAAAAAAAAAAATACATGCATCTGCAGTACCAGGACTGGATACCAGACTGACTGGCCCTGGGGGGTTCATCCAGTGTGCAACTTACTAGTCTGCACTGCTGCACATGCACACAGGACTGCAGACTCATGCAGCACAGCTGCCATCACTTCAATCTCTCACTACAGTGACACGACTGCCTAAGACAGAAGGGGCCTGAAGCTGCATGGAGTGAGGAGTCAGGTGGTGATCATGGAAATAAAGTCAGTTGGCTAGCAGGGTGGACAACATCACAGACCAGAATGGGATGCGAGATCCTGCCTGTCCCACTGCTGCTCAGAGTATGTCTGAGAGAGACTCACTGAGAGCAGAGAGAGGCAGCAGACCAGGCAACAAAGGACTGGAGGAGTCAGAAGTGTGTCTGTGGGACTGGGAGATCATCTTTTGGTCACCAGCAAAAGAAGGTGCGTTTGTGTGTAGGACTGGCTCAAGGAGTAGGAGTGAAGGAGTCTGGAGTAAAGGACTACTATAACAGAAAGGATAATGCAATGAGGAGAAGAGGGAGACTGTAAGAATCTTAAATGTACTTTTTTAGCCAGAGACTGGAGGAGATTAACTCTTCCAATGGCAGGGCGTAATGAATCTGTCAAGCAGAGAGGGTTTTCCTCTACCTAACCTGTGCATTACACCTCTCTAACTTTCAAAGGGTTAATGCCCTGTCTTCCCTTGGATAAAAAAGTGCATTGCAACCCTCTTGCACTCAAAGGGTTAATAATCACCCATTTGAGTGCCAGAGGGATGAAATATACTCATTAGCTTTGGACAGGCAGACGAGGAATCACTATTTGAGTACTACAGATGTATAATGTGCTTAGGGAGAGGACATAGGGGGACAATATTATTGCCAACATTCCCATTTGATTTCCAGAGCTATACACCCTCTAAGAATTAAGAAAGATAAGACTGCTAGTAATGCAACACAATGCAATTTGTTATTGACATCTCTAGTATTTAACCCCTTAAGGACAAAAGGGGTGCGCAATGGTCCTTGAAGGGTTTAGGGATTAAAAGACCCATTTAGATAAATGTACTTTTTTTTTTATACAACTGGAGTATTTTGTTCTTTTTTCACCACAGAAGCCTCATTTCCATGTTACATTTCCAGCACTGGCATCATAAAACTAAGCTCCTGCAGAAAATTGGGCATTCAGGCCCAAAAACGGTCACCATCACTAGGCTGTATGTTAGGAAGAAAAGTGGAAGAATTATGGGGCAAACCAACAGAACTATAGGAGAGAACTTCTTAAATGCAAGAGAAGTCTCCAACACATGCAATAGGTTAAAAGCCCCATTTAATAAATGGGAATTTTTTTAATTTCTATTTTATCCCTATGGTGCAACTGATTTTCACCAGAATGTCTCCACTTTTCTTTTAAGCATATGGCTCATTGCTAGAGGTGATACTAGATATGGGGAGAAGTGGAGAAGAGGCAAGCTGATTTAGTGCGTAAAACAGTTTAAAGTGATAGTAATGTTTTATAATAAAAGCAGCTCCAATTAATCTTCATAATATTTGGGCCATGGATAGTGTTATTTCAGTACTGCCAGAGTTGCAGTTCAAAGTAATTGAATGATAAAGTATCCCCCTCCAGCCCCTTTTACTGATGTAACACTGCTTACCTCAGAGCAGCAGGGTGGTGTCCAAGTGGTCTGCAGAGAGTGACAATCTTCAATTAACATAAGGAAAAAATCTGTCAAGGGGGGCAGGGATTTCATTTTTCTCACAGTAAGAAGATTGTCCCTTGCTGTGAGCTGTCTGGTCTGTGGACCAGATTCCACATCTGAGGGAAGGTGGCGTACGCTAGGTAAAAGGGGCGGGAGGGGGGATAATTTATCATTCAATTACTCTTGAGCTACAACTCTGACAGTATTGAAATAACACTCTCTATGGCTCAGATACCATGAAGATTAATTGGAGCTGCTGCTTTTGTGAAACATTACTATCCCTTTAAGTGTGTGAGATGCATTCTTGTGCAAAGGGTAGTTGGTGAATTGTAAACATGGTATACAAGGTAATACAATCCCATGTGAGGATTGGATACAAATGAATACAATCCCATGTGAAGATGGGATACAAGGTAATACAATCCAATGCAAGGCTTTTTGGCGACATGCAAAAAATGGGATTTTTCTGTACTTACCAATGGAACAAAGGAACCATGGGGTTAAGCAGCTACTACTAGGAGGCAGAGCAATGCAAACAAAAGATCCGGAGAGGGGCAGACTCCCTCGCAGCTCCCCTTTACTCCTACCCAGCAGCAGAATCACTAGTTTTATGAATAGCAAAAGTAGGACAGGAAGGCAGACTCCACGCCAGAAAACATCTAGGACACCCCTGCCCGGAAAGCAACCTACAGTTTTCTCTCTGGGAGGAAAGTCCTGTGTTTCACAAGGACTGAAAGAAAAGGTTTATTGGAAATTACACAAAAATCAATTTTTCTCTTTTTTCAATTGTGGAACACAGGAACTAAGAGGACATACCAAAGCTATCCCAATCAGAATTCCAGGGATGAGGAGAAAAATGTCAGATGACAAATCCAGTTTCAAAACAGTCAAATCCAAACAACAAGTAATGTAATGTGTTGGATACCTCTCTGGAAGTCAAAGGTTTAAAGGTCGCCCTACACAGCCATGTAGAACGTTCAACACTAAACCCCAGAAGAACACACAAATTTGGAGAATTTTACTTTTAAATAAATAATATAATTTGCCCTACACCCCCGCCCCCATTAAATGGCAACTTTTCAACAGTAAAGCATGCAGTAAGCAGTGCCCCAGCCACTTCTTCATGCTGTGCCTTAAGATGCCCTATTCTTCTCACAAGTCCTGGTTACTGCACGCTTGGATGACATCATTCTCATTCAACGGGACTTGTGAGAGGAAGAGGGCATCTTAAGGCACAGCATGGAGAAGTGACTTGGGGACCACTTTCTCCACAGATGGAGGGCAAATTGTAGTATTTTATTTTTAAATAAAGTTCTCCAGATTTGAGCGTGCCTCTGGGGTTTAGTATTGAATGTTCTCCAAAGTTCCACATGGCCATGCAGGACGTCCCTTTGACTGCAAGAGAGGCATCCTTCTCTGGCACCCAAAGGGTTAAGAGCGCAACATCAGAATGTCACCCTTTTGCATGCCACTGGAGTTTAGTATTGAAAGTTCTGTAAAGTTCTATGTGGTCGTGCAGGGCGACCCTTAAGAGTGCAACATCACAATGTCACCCTTTTGAAGCAGGCGACATTTTGATGTCACCCTTTTGAGGCAGGCAACATTATGATGTAGACCTTTTGATAGTTGCCAAATAGAGGGCGACATTTCAATAGGATACCGTAGAAAACATGGCAGCCACAAGAAAGGAAATTTAAAGGTAACATGACCAAAAAAAATTTAAAGGGTCCTTATTACCAGATAAATTACCAACAGGGACAGAGTGACATACTTACAAACCCCACACTCATGTCTCCGTTGAAGTAGGAACCTGAGTATAACCTTCCAGGCAAGCTATCACACTAGGTATACATTATGCTTTTCTGCATCCTGTTCTGTTCGCGGTGCAAGTGGAAAGGAAACTTAACCCTCAAAGGGTTAATGGGAACCAACCATATTGTGTGGGGGTTATCACTCTCAATAAGCAAATCAAATAAATGAAAGATAAATGAAAAACAAAACAGATGTCCCTTGCAGTGAAACTAGTGCTGCTGCTGACAGACAGGGTTAATAGGAGCTGGGAGGGAGTCTCCTCCTTCAAGGAGCTTTTATCTGCAAGTGCCCTGCCTCCTAGTGGTAGCTCCTTAAGCCCCATAGTGTTCCACACTAAACAGGAAGTTAAATTATATGTCCCATATGATTTTATTTAAGGGTGGGGATGATGGGTGCCATAGTCTGTCAGAAGCTGGAGGGCCTTATGTTGCTCATGCCGGGTCGTATATACTAACTGTGCAGCATTTGTTTCAACTTGCACTTGTTCCTTTTTTTGTAAAAAAGAAGATCATATTTACCAATACATAGATGCAGACAGAAAAATTAACCCTTGAGGACGAGTAACGTGTCAGGGCCATCACAGAGATTTGCCCTTTTAGGACAGATGAGGGTCCGAGAACATCAAGGTGTAATTTTCACAGAGCTCCTGAGGGCACATTGCTATCATTGTGGGAAGGCTGGAACTAACTGCTCCAGCACCAGAACAGTCAGTTTCAGCTGTTCTCCGATGGCTCAGTACATGTGATCTCTGCTACAAAGATCACATATGCCAGTGGAGCCGCTTGACAAATTTACTGTATATAACCATTGCCTTATTTCACTGTTCTCTGCCTCTCTCTCTCTTACTCACTCTGATTGAAAGGAAGAGAGAAGTAGAGAACACGTTTCCCAAATGGGAAAAAGGCCAAAGAGGGGGCACTTTAACCTTATGTATGTGGTGCTGGGGGCAGGACTTGGGGTAGAGCAGGTTTGGTCACTTGATAACCTATTGTCACCTCTTTGTACAGCTGATTAAATGTATTAGAGTAAGAGCAAGTATTTTAATTTATACAGAATAACTTATCAACACACATATACTGAAGTTTAGGCAAAGGTTAGTGCGAGTTTTACTGCTGTGGAGCAATGTGATAAACTTACATACACAGTCTGATCTCCTATACAGATAGTCACCAAGATGGGAATGAGGGATATAGGGACAGTAACTCACTAAAAAGGGACACTTGGGAGGTATGAACAAACTTTCATGTTTGTTATCCAGTCTTTGTTAAAAATGCATGTACTAAGCACAAATTGTTGAGTATTTTTTTAACACTTTTTTTTACGTTATACATATACATGTGGCATCAAAAGAACCCGACTTACCCTTAAAAATGGCACATAATTTGTGTGGGTGGACTAAATGAAAGAGGGAAAATATGGGTGAACAAAGGCATACTAAGAAGGCCACAATTGCTCTTGTCTTCTGGTGTAAAAAATATAAAAAAATAAAAATAAAGAAATAAAAAGCCCTTGTCATTAAGGGGTTAAGAAGCTCATTTTGTACAAGTCGTATAAAAGCCACCTAAATGGCACCACTTCCTACAAACACACAGGGCTATATTCAGGAAGCTAAATATTGGCTCAGTTAGTTTGCCCCAGAATTGTTCATCTTTAGCTTCCTAAATATGACCAATAGTTGTCAATGATATTACTTGGAATATTACAAACAGAACATCCGCTCGCTGGCAAATTAAATGGACAACCACATTTTTGTGTAAAGGGCTTTCTACTCTGTTTTTATTCAAAGTACTTGATATCATGACAATATGGTGTACCCTGTCAAAACAGATTTTAACTGATATTTATTCTTGCCCCCATTAGTACATGTCACCTAAAATGGGAAATTAAACAACAGGGGCACACTGGTGAGAAATGTTAGATGATTGTTCACATACCTGCAATTTCGAAGCAGTTGCTTAGTAGTATGACACTCTTGGTCTGTCCAGTGCGATCTGACCAATGTCCAAATATAGGACTGGCCAGAAGCTCAGTAAGACTAAAGGCTGAAAGAACAAGACCTAAAAAGAAAGGCTGAGCACCCAGAGACTGCAAATACATCCAGACAGTGGGCAGGATCACAGCTGTAGGGAAGAAAGATATACTGTAAAATCTCAAGCATAACTCACAATTTTGCCCCTTTTCACCTTATGTGAAGTGGGCATGCGTATTATACACAAGAGGGAAAAAAAAAAAATATATATATATATCCTCATGTCTACTTCCCTCCTCCCTCTACCTCAATATGCTCCCACCTTCCTCTCCCTCTACTTACACCTTCCGGAGGCATCTGCGCAGCATGTTTGTATGTGCTTCCTGCTTCCCACATCCCCTTGTGAGAACCTGTGTTAATTCAAAATAATGGCAGTGCCCTTTGAGGACCTGACAGTCCTTGAAGGGCACTACTGTAGTTTCAGTGCACAGAAGTCTATGCATTGAATCTATGGTAGTGCCCTGCAAGGACCTTCAGGTCCTCAAAGGGTACCAGCATTATCTTGAATTAACATAGGTTACAAGAAGAGTGAGGCAAATGCAAGCAGATATCCCTGATTCCTCCTGAGGGGTTGTGTAGAGGGAGGGGAAGGTGGGAGCATATTGAAGTGGGTGGAGGGAGGGAAGCAGACAAGAAGCTATTTGTGTTGGGTAGAGGGACGGAGAACAAGGGTGCATATTATACATAGGTACTTTTGTTTTTCCCTAAATATTAGGTATCATTTTCACCTATGTTTTATATACAGGGGCGTATTATATCTGAGATTTTACTGTACACATATATACATGCACTGATATATGGATAAAGTTATATATGCATTCTGACTGCAGAGCTGATAAAGGTTCAAACAAGAATACTTCATACATGTACTGAGGTTAAATACAAGGTGGCTAATTCAAGTCAAATTAATAGGATATATTCAATAAAATCTACATTTGAAACCCAGCATGCACCTATGGGCTGTATGTACAATCATGCATCTATGGGCTATATGTACAAAAAAAAAAACAGGAGCTTTTGGGAGAAAACCAGCTGCATCACTGGGTTGAAATCAACATTCCAAATATTCTCACTGATTTAAATGGGGCTTTAACCGCTTGGCTGCTACAGATGGCTCCACTGTATTGAGAATAAAATTGTTGGAGATCTTTCTAGCATTTAAGGTGTTAAAAACACCATTTAAATAAACCAGAATTTCACTTCTTCTCTATGGTGCAGTTGGTTTGCCCCAGAATGTCTGCACTTTTCTTTGTATCTATGACTCACTTTCCTTTTTGGTAAACTGAGAAAGGTTGTACATGTGACTCATATGGTGACCTATATTACTCCCTTGAGAAGCAAATTCTGCATTGCAGAAGCTGAGGGAGATCAACTAAGGTTTGTTGATGTGAAGAGGATGTCTCCATTTTAAAAACTATACAAGTCCTATGATATTTTGTGGATACAAAGGTGAAATTTACTCACCAATATTTGATTTTCCTCTGTATCCTTCCATGGCAATACTGGGTTTTATCTCCTCATCGCAGCTGGTAGGACCAATAAACTTTTCTATATAATACTCTGTTCCACCCTTCCTCATCAGTTTTACCATTGTCCAAGCTGGAACGACAGAAAAAGAGGTTAGGTTCTCAAATACATTGCGCAAAATACCATATAATGTATAAGCAAGGAACGATACCATGTACCAGAAGACCTAGGGTGGAGTGCCATGGAAGGACACAGAGGAAAATCAAATATCGGTGAGTAAATTTCACCTTTTATTCTGTGTCCAATCCATGGCAATACTGGGACTTACCACAGCAGTAGCCCCTAGAGTGGGGACAATAATCCAGAAAGTTATAGAACAAGAGAGGCTGCCTGTAGCACCTTCCTGCCAGATGCCTGAAGGTCCAATCTATAGTGTTGTATAAATGTAGAGACTGAGGACCAAGTGGCTGCCTTGCAAATCTCCTCAGGAGTGGCTACCGCTTTGAGGGCCCAGAAGGTTGCCACTGCCCTGGTGGAGTGAGCCTTGATTCCTACAGAAGGCTCCTTGTCTACTGACTGGTATGCTAGTTAAATACAGTCTTGTATCCATTGGGCTATAGAAGCTTTGGATGAGGCTAAGCCCTTAAATTTTCCGCAAAAGTGGACAAACAAGGAGTCTGATTTACGGAAAGATTCTGTTCTCTGAAGATAGATGGATAGGAATTCTTGAATGAGGTCTGATCCAAAGGAGGGAAGTACTATCTCCTGACTTAGATGGAAACTGGAAACAACCTTAGATCGGAATGATAGCTTTGGTCGCAGAACCACTTTGTCTTTGTGAAAAATTATGAAAGGTGGTACACATAATAAAGCCTGGAGCTCACAAACTCTTCTGGCTGAAGTGACGGCTGTTAACACTGTTTTAAGAGTAAGATGTTTTAGTGAAATATTTGATAGTGGCTCAAAGTAAGGATGTGCGCATAATTGATGTAGGACTAAACTGAGGTCCCGGGGGGAATGATCTCCTTAATGGTGGGCCTTATCTTAGAAATGGATGCGACATACCTTTTGATTAAATGAGTCTCAGAAAAGGTGTTGCCAAAATTGTTGAAACTGCTGACAGGTGCACCATTAGTGATGCTGGTCTTAGACCCTTTTGGACGCCATCCTGAAGAAACTCCAAGATATGACTCCGTGTTAGATGATGTCTATTGAAGTTTCTAGCTAGGCATCATTTGTGGAACACCGACCAAATCCTGTAATACACTTTTGTAGTTGAAAATTTCCTACCTTGCAATATGGTGGAAATCACAGAACTTGAAATTCCCTTGTATTTTAGCAAGCTCCGTTCAGCCTCCAAGCCGCGAGATTCAAGAATGTTGGGTTTGGGTGCCGAATGGGACTTTGAGACAGAAGGTCTGGCACCTGTGCGAGCTTTAGGGGTGGTCTGATGGATAACAGAGTCAGATCTGCATACCATAGCTTCCGATGCCAGTCTGGAGCTATTAAGATTATGCTGGCTTGATCCTGTCATATTTTCCTGATTACCTCCAAGATTAGAGGAAGTGGAGGGAAGACATATGCTAGCTGAAAGTCCCACTTGAATCTTAGTGCATCTTGACCCAGAGTTTGGGGTGTCCTCCAACAAGACAGGAATTTTCTGCACTTTGTGTTGTCTGCTGTGGCCATGAGATCCACGAGGGGCGATCCCAGGACTGATGTAACTTTCTGAAAGACACTTTCCTTCAGGGACACTTCCCCCGGACCTATCCTGTTGTGGCTGAGGAAGTCTGCTTGATAATTTTGTATTCCTAATAGGAAGGTTGCCGTGATTGCCTGTAGATGATGTTCCGCCCAGGAGAAGAACTGAAGAGCCATCTGGTTGAGAGCCCTGCTTTTTGTTCTGCCCTGATTTACAATAGAACTTACTGCATTTATAATGTCTGATCGAATGAGTATGGCTTTGCGTTTTAGATACTGTAAAAGCTTCTTTAGAGTTTTCCATACTGCTAGGAGCTCTAATAGGTTGATGTGTAGACTGGTCTCCTCTGATGACCAGGTTCCCTGGACAGACACCTGATTCCAGATGCCTCCCCAACCTGTTTTGCTGGCACCTGTCATTACAATTTCCCAGGCTGGTTCCTGAAGAGATCTGCCTCTCTTTAGATTGCACCACCACCGTAGTCCCTTCTCGGTGGAGGGTAGCATCGAGATCCTAAGAAGGGGGTTGAAGGTGTGTCTCCTCTGAAACATTAGATAGTTTGCTTGAGTAAGACTGCTGTGGAATCTGGCCCATGGAACTATTTGTTGAGCTGAAGTCAAGGTGGCGAGTATCTGGGAGAAGAATTTTGCTGTGTGAAGCTTTCTTCTTGTGAAGTTTTTGACCCTGTCCAGATTTCTATTCTGCCTTTCTTGAGACAGTGTGACAAGATATTTTCTGATGTCTATGTTGACTCCTATGAAGATTAAAGACTGCACAGGACTGAGCTGACTTTTCTTGTTGTTGATGATCCAACCCAAATTGGATAGCAGGGTTAGACAGACCTAAGCAGCTGTTTGTGATACTTCCTGGGAGTCTGATATGAGAAGAATATCATCCAGATAAGGTGCTGCACGAATGCCTTGTATCCTCAGTGCTGCCATTGCTATTGCCAGAACCTTTGTAAATACCCTGGGTGCTGAGGCCAACCTGAAGGGTAGGATTCAGTATTGATAATGAGTGCCCCACACATGAAATCTGAGATATCTGCGATGTGACTCCTTTATCGGAACGTGGTAATAAGCAACCCTGAGGTCTATACGTGTCAGGTATGCTCCGGGATGAATTATCTTCAACGTGGATGAGACTGTTTCCATCCTAAAGTGTTTGATCCTGAGGAACGAGTTTAGTCTCTTCAAATCTAGGATGACACACAGTTCTCCTGATGGCTTGGAAACAGCAAAAAGCGTTGAATAAGTCCCTCTGAACTTTTCATGAGCTGGGACTTTCTCTATTACCTTTTGAAATAGTAGGTTCTGGATAGCAGTCCTCATCTTTGTTGCCAGGGTCTTGTTTCTGATTTGTGATATTCGGAAAAAAACTGGTTGGGACAGTTTGAAACTCCAATGAATACCCTCTCTCTACAATTTCTGTAACCCATTTCTCTGGGTGAATTTTCTTCCATTCGCTGATTAAGCATCCCCCTCTGCCCCCTACTGGGATGAGAGATAGGGTCTGGAGATCTTTATTATGGAAATTTTGCTTACGCTGAAACTCTTTGTGAGGTCCAGCGCGGGAGGCTTGGGAGGGTATTCTTTTCTTCTGTTTATATGATGTCCCAGGTCTATATCTACATGCCTCATGAAAGGACTGGCTCCTAAATTTTGCAGACCTAGGTGGCGAATTCCTCTGACGTCTGTCCTGTGGTAGGAAAGGACTCTTGCCTCCTGATGACCTCTTAATTATCTCCTCCAATTGATCTCCAAACAACTTGTAACCCATGAAGGGCAGGGATACCAGTCGATTTTTGGAAGAGGAGTAAGCATCCCAAGCCTTGATCCAGAGTGCTCTTCATGCAGTGACAGATAAGGCTGAAGATCTAGCCATAAGTCTTATGTTATCAAGGGATGCATCACACGAAGAGTTGACAGCTTCCTTGATTGTTGCTAATTCTTTGATCAGCGAGATCTGGATACAGAAGAGTCAATCTTTTCTTCAAATTCTTTGATCCAGATACGTAGGGTGCAGAAAAGGCAGGCCATTGCAGTAGCAGTCTTCGTGTTATGACCTCTAGTGGCATACTGCTTCTTTAGAGCACTGTTCGCTCTTTTGTCCATCGGATCTCTAAGGGTGGTGCCATCTTCCAATAGTAAGGTGGTTCAACGTGAAATTTGGGCTACAGCCACATCAACCTTTGGTGGAGAGGCCCAAGCTGATACTACCTCGTCTGCAAATGGGTACATTCGATGGAATCGTCTGGTCATAGATGAACGCCTGTCTCCCTGTTTCCATTCATTCTGGACAATCTCCTAAATGGAACAGTGGACTGGAAATTGAGTTGTCATCTTTTTATAACCGGTGAATGCAGCATTGATGACATTAAGGTCCTTTTGGACCTCAGAAAGTCCTAGGGATTTCCTCATAGATTTGATAAGGCCTTCAATCTTATCAATACTGAAATTACCTACATCCTCTGTTAATTCACCCTCCTCAGCTGAAGACAAGGCTGAGTCAACATCAATTAAACTCTCTTTTTCTTCCTTTAAAACTCGTCTGGATGGGCATTTGTCTGGATCTGAAGCCCTAGGTCATTTCCTGTCTCGTTTCCTGGCTCAGTTTCTTCATTGAGGAGCGCATCCAGCCCAGGAAGTCCTGAAACTGGACAGGTATGTCAGGACCAGCCACTTTTCTGAGACACTCAGAGCATAATTTTGATATTTCAGATATGGGTAGTCTGGCATCACATCCTGAGCAGCTTTTGGTTTTTGGGGTAGCTTTTTATTCCTTGGAGGATTTAGCTACATAGTGATAGCACTCCTAGGATAAATATTCTCAACACTTCACAATCAGCTGTCTAGCAAGATTATTATACATATATAAAATAAAGCTGTGACTTACATTTGCAGACCTCGGCAGCACGTTGTCTTATATGCCCCATCTCATAGACGCCTGTTTGGATCTTGCGTTTCACCCGTGGAACGCACGCCGCTTAACTTCCAGTCGAAGCTGCTTATCCGGAAGACCTGATGCCGACGTCTGTAACATAGCGAGGCTGCCGGGTACGCAGGAAAGGGGCACTGGGAACCGCTTGAAGCTGCCCAGGTATAGTAACCTGTTTCTTCAGCACGGCGGTTGAGTTTAAGCGCTGGCATTGCTGTTTACTGGGGCATATGAGACCAAGAGCATGAAAATAAATAAATAAAATAAATAGGCAAAAACATAAGGAAGAGGTGCTCCTGCCTCCATCCTCCAGCTGGTAGAACCAAATAAAAACTGAGGAGGAAGGGTGGAGCAGAGTTTTATATAGAAAAGTTTATTGGTCCTACCAGCTGAGAGGCGGAGATAAAACTCAGTATTGACATGGATTGGACACAGAGGAAAATGCACTAAGATTTCTCCAACTTTAGAAATCTTGCTGCATTGGCTCCATGGTATAAACTATGAACTAGAGAGTTTATAACCTTGGAGAAGAAATCTCCTCCTTCCCATACCTTAGTCAGTGCATAACCCCTAGTAGTATTTGTTCATTCCTACACTATACATATATTTCTGTTGACAGGAAGATCTGTGCTGATGTGCACTTGTGTTTCTCTGGACACTGACCGTACTCAATGCCGCTAAGGAGAAAGATGAAACCAATCACCACATTCGTCAGTTTTCGCTTTCTCTGCAGTGCCCCTATTAAAAACAAAAACACAAACATATTAACCACTCTTACACATGTATGTCAAGGAAGGTGAAGAACTTCTCTAGGCAATAACACAATGTTCCACTGCAATATACTGCCCCGTACAATATACTATTAAGCAGGGGTAGAAAAAATCCCAGGATCCTAGACTCCTAAATTTTGCATCTGACTCTGGTGGTATTTTATATATAGCCATGTACAAGGTTACCTTCACTGGGTCCTAAAATCCCTACTTTATTACATTCTGTCCACCCCTGCCATAAAAGTGGACTAACATATATTGACTAACATTTTTAAGAGAATTCTTAAGATATTCTATAACAACCTTTTACAGACATTTGGCATTTCATAGACACTGGTCTCTCTTTTTAATTGAATTACTAACCCTTTGAGTGCCAGAGGGGTACACAATGTATTGCAAAGCAAAGTGTTGTGTACTCCTCTGACACTCAAAGGGTTAAGCTGATTAATCTGTATATCCATTGATTTTGTGTGCTGTATATTTTGTAGGGGAAAGTACTTTTGGTTACATTTTAGCATTGTTTTAATATAAAAGCCAATGAATGTACAACCTTTTATAATGCAATGCTGAATGATATGGGAACAATATACACACCCATTTGTCTATTTCCTCTCCTTAGCTGCTCCTTTGCCTTTACAACCTGGGGGGGTGTTACACACTAAGATGTCATGAAGGGGAGATAAATTCTTCAGTTCTTATGGTTTTCTCTGTAGCCTTACCACTAAGATCTCTTAAACTCAAGGGATCTTAGTACATAGGCTCCACAGCATAACATAAGAGTGGCAAATGTATCACACTGCGTAATTTATATCCTCTTTATCATACTTTAGTGCATCTCTTCCCTGGAGTCTGAACCCTCCTCCAATGCCATATAGCCTAAATGCAGTGATCCAACCTACATTCACACAGGAATGCAGAAGAGATGTAGAACAAAAGGTCTGTAGAGTGACCTATAGGGCTGAGGGCAGACCCTTCACACAATCGTTGCTGGGGATAACACAGTTCTGTTATCCTTGTAAAAGAGTCATCTGTCTGCTCATCAGCCTCTCTCTGTGCAGGAGAGTGACAACACAACCATTTGAAAACAAAGTGATGAGTAAATGTGCTAAGTGTGATAGCACAAAGGATAACGGATACAATTCTGAGGCAAACCAACTGCACCACAGGGATCCAGTTAAAAAAATCCCTGAAAAATGCTTTGCAATGGGTTGGAGACTTTTATAGCATGCAAAGCTTTAAAGGGATAGTAATACTTCATTTTAACTTTATTTTATTTTGTAGGCATTAAAAAAACATGAAGAATGATATAAGTCTTATCTCTGAAACATTTATGGTTTAAGAGATATTCACAAACAAAGTATCCCCCCCCTGTTCAACCAGATAAGAAGGGAGATGCCCAGGTAGACTGCAGAGAGGGACAATCTTCAATTAAGATAATGGAAAAAGCTGAAAAACTTTTCAAGGGGGGAAGGGCTTTCATTGTTTTCATACAAAGAAAATTGTCCCCTTCTGTTATCTGTACTGTCATACAACCTGATCCACATCTGAGAAGAGATGGCTTACACTAGGAAAAAGGGGCGGGGAGGGGAACTTTGCTTGTGAATATCTCATAAACCATAAAGGTTTGAGAGATAAGACTTATATCATTCTTCATGTTTTTTTAATGCCTACAAAATAAAATAAAGTTAAAACGAAGTGTTACTATCCCTTTAATCCCCTGTTTAAATCAATGACAATGTGTGGATTTTTATTGGTTCCCTGTGATGCAGTTGGTTTGCTCCAGAATGACTCCACTTTATACATAAATCACATTGTTACCAAACATATACCCTCAAAACAGTTCAATAAAGTGGCCCTTGTAAACAAATCACATAATCTGCATTCTGCTGAAGCTGCAATGATTCTTCCCATCCTGTGATTCTTTCTAGGCCTAAAGCCTCAGATTAAGCACTGGACTCCAGAGAAGTGAGATAGCCTATAATATCTAGACTACTTGCATTTATTATGTTTGAGTCTTTTAGGTCCATATGTGTAAAGAAAAGTGAGCTAATTCCGAGTCAAAACAAAAGCACCATAGTGAACAAAAAATAAATTCCTATTTATTTAAATGCTTTTAACCATATGAATGTTAGAGATGTCTCCAATGCACTGCAAGTCAATACATTGTAGCACATTGTAACACTATCTTGGGTTTTCTGGTTAGACATGGTTGGAGCCCTCCATCTACAGAAATCTAGAGCAAGATGGACAAAAAAAAGACACAAACTTAAAAAAATAAGTGGAAAAGCATGTTTTTCATTTCTTACATATTCTTTATCTGCAGAAAAAAATGTTAATCAGTCAAATACTAGATTCAGTTCTCCCTGTGCTACCAAGCTTTCCACTTGAAAAAAGTGTCTGAGAAAATCATGGAGGGATTATATGGAGTAATAACATAAATAGAAGAAAATGCCCATCATTGCACAGTTGATATACACCAATATCAGCATCTATAAATTATAGATTTGCAAATATGGCAGATCCTTAGCAATGTTTACTTTAGTGAGATTGATGCAAAATCTAGCTGGAGGTGTTCTACAGCCTAGACATATGCCAAGTTTACTTTGAGGTTGTTAATCATACATACTAGATACTTCATTCTTGGCATTGCTCTACAAAGAATTTCTCCAACCACTGGACATGTCTGGCACTGAACAAGTCATGTGTTTTCCATTACAAACACTATCTCATTTGGAAATCACTATGAATCTAAATTTATTGAGAGTCTCATCATGGTTTGATTCCCTTAATCCTTATTTGCAAAGTCCGTATTTTTTTACAAGTTTTAAACATATTTATGGTTTATTAGCACTGTTTTGTTTATTTTACTGAGAAACTTGGTTCTCTGAACCACTTGGAATGAACATACCCAAATTTTCAATAGAGAAGGGTTTAAGGGCTGAGAGAGAAAGACAACAGATACCATGAGGATGCGTGCATTCAATTCTATCTTTAAAGCTGACCCTAAATTTCAGGGTCTGACATTCAACTACCAACAGGGAGGGGGTGTCAGGATGATATTGGGCTAGATAATATGGCAGTTTATAAGTGTTTTCACTAGCTTTAACAAACATCACCACTGGAGACTATGGTGAAAATTTTGAAAAATGTTTTGCTAAAGTAATCAACTACAATAGAATCCAGGTCTTTGTTAGAGAAGCCTCTATTAAGTGTCAGGTATAGGATCACTGTTTGAGGTGGACAGAACAGTAATGTAGGGAAAAACCAGGGCGCAATTATTACTAGTTTTGAAGTGGGAAATTATAGTACACCAAGAAGAGTGACAGAGCGGGGAACAAAACACTTTCTTAATGGGCTAACCAAGTCACTTAGGGTATTGATTATGTCATATATGAGTTACATGGATAATTTTAAGGTATATTGGTATTTGACAGTATTGATGATACTGGGAAAAGGAAAGGCATAATTTGATTTGCAGTTTTATCTTTCTACCTAGCAAAAGGTAAATCGTTCCAAATTGAAAAGATATACACCAACACTGCCTGAATCTGCAATTATGACTATTTATAAAGATAAATTATTAACCCACAAAATAATGTACACGTTTCTTACTGTCAGTATCTGCCAGGGAATCCATGTGACCTCTGACCCAGCTCTGGATGTTCTTTGTATAAACAGAACAAGCCTCACAACCGACTACCCCCCGCCCTCCAATCGCACTTGGAGTCTCCCTGTAGATATGTCTAATCCAGCCCGCAGCTACAAGATCCTGTCAGTAGCTACATAGTACAAGCTCTACACCATTATATTCTTGTGCTCCTATTCACTGCTACTCTCTGTTACTATTTCCCACCCCTGCTTCATCCCATCAATTATTTCTCCCCACCACTAAACCCTACTTCGTCTGCTCCTCCCAAATGCTATAACGCCGTATCCTGATCTCTCACAATTCCTTCAGCTGTTACCAGGATACGCGCTGTCTGTTTCATAATAGCCACTTCCTTGCTGCCCTTTCTCCTGTTGTCTGAATAAGGAAAACTTTATTTGTGTCTGTATGCGAACACCTGAAATTCATAGAGCATTTTACAGTGTATAATCATACCTGGGAACTCTCCGGATTTGCCCCGGAGACTCCGGTTCTGACAGAGCTTTACCGGGTCTCCGGGGCAGAGGCCGATTCCTCCGGATGTGGGGAGTTTCTATTGAAACTCTGCCACATCTGCTGTTTCTCCCGCTGTTCCTCTGTCTCCAGCCTTCTGTGTGACACATTTAACCCTTTGAGTGTCACAGTGGTACGGAATAATGCATTCCGTACCACTCTGACACTCAAGGGGTTAAGCACCCACCCCCCACTCGCGTCGAGCCCCGCCCCTTTTTGACGCGATTAGCGTCATTTTTTGTCACCCCCTGCTGAACAGAGGACTCCCCTCCGGGTAGCCCTCACCTGGAAGTTCCCAGGTATGTGTATAATCCGTTAACAGGATTTACAACAGCGAAGCTAAAATCATATTAATACTGCTAGTCAACCTGCATTGAAAGCGTCAATGTAGACCGCTGCATAAACGATAAAGGCAGCATACCTCCCAACATTTAAAATTGCCAAAGCGGGACACTTGTGTTTTAGGGGGTGTTGCTGGGGACGTGGCTGGTGTGCAGAGTATTACGAATAATTTTTAGGCTATTTCATGACAAACTGATACCTCCTCGAGTAACGTAATAAATGACTTATAACAAAACCAAATTATTTTATTTAGGGCTGATTTATAAACACATATACTGACACCTAAACAAACAATAATGTGAGTTTTATTGCTGTAGGGCAATATGATACACTTACATACACACCATGCAATCTGATCTCCTAAAAAGAGGGACATCAGAGTGGTAAAGAGGGACACTTGGGAGGTATGAGGCGGGGCCTCAGTTGTAAGAAAATCATTGGGCTTGCCGAAAAATAAATGTAATTATATATCTGAAGCCACAAACATTTAAAACCAGTTCAGTATTAGTGGAGTTGTGCATTCTTCTTATCCTTTAAAGCAAATGGTAAACTCACCAGACCGCACCTTTAACTGGGCTGGCATAGGAAATATGCATATTTCGGGGTTAAACTGGAATCAAAGCAGCCCTACACTAAGTGTCCCAGGTTTAAGGTAAATCTGGTCAGGGTTGGAAACTCAATTTAAATTAATGGGGATTTGGGGTATTTAGATTTGTCTAATGGCTATGGTACTGATGTTGTGCCCTAGAATAACTACCCTTTTGCATTTAAGTATTTAAGAACGTGATGATTGTTCAGTGCATTGCTTTGGTATTTGTTGCGTAGGTCCTTAAAGGGGAACTACCACCCCTCAATAACTTAAGGGTGACTGATTGCTCATCTAGCGACTAGCTGCTTAGTAGCGCTAGTCGCCAGGGACTAGTCGCCGCACGGTTCAAAAGGGACTGACAGCGCAGGCGCACGGATGTCACTGTGAAGAGACGTCCGTGCTTCCTGCTCCTGTCACCATCGGTAAAACGCCGATATCTGCAGAACCGGGTAATATTTCTGGCGACTAGCGCTACTAAGCAGCTAGTCCTCTAGACTGTAAGCTCTCACGAGCAGGGCCCTCTGATCCTCCTGTTCTACACATCTGATTGTACTATTTAATACCACTGTATGTCTATTCCCCAATTGTACAGCGCTGCGGAATTAGTTGGCGCTATATAAATAAAGAATAATAATAATAATAATAATAGTCGCCAGATGAGCAATCAGTCACCCTTAAGTTATTGAGGGGTGGTAGTTCCCCTTTAAAGGATTAAACATGATTTGCAATGAATGCTAGCATTCAATGAGATAAATGGCACATTTAAAGGGATAGTAATACTTACATGGTAAAAAAAATGTTGTAGAGTTTATCCCCCTGAGTAAAACAAGGGTACGCCCACTGCAGAAAGGTGTTTTATTTAAAAGTTATTACAGCTCAAATTTGAATTTTTTAGGTACAATATCACAGTGGCCTGAAATTGTACAGTGGTGCTGTTGCTACACCATCCTATGGACAGCTCTAGTCCCGGGACCATAAATCTCCATTGGATGGTGTATCAACAGAGCTACGGTACAATTTCTGGCCACTGTGATATTGCACCTAAAAATTCAACTTTGAGTTGTAATAACTTTTGAATAAAATACCTTTCACCAGAGAGAGTTCCCTTGTTTTACTCAGAGAGATAAACCCTAAAACATGTTTTTTTTTACATTTTAAGTATTACTATCTCTTTAAATTAGTGAGACTTTTATGGAATAGTTGATTTGTCAGAGAATTGCTCCATGTTTTTCTCTGTGCATATGGCTGTTAGAGTCTGATAAAATAAGTAGAACTGAAACAAAATTTTGTGGCAAATCAACTTTACCATAAAAACCAAATAAAACTGGTTATTGATTTGTGGTGATTTCAGCCTCTTGAATGCTAGAGCATACCTCCCAAAATTTCAAATGGCCAAAGAGGGACAATTTTGTTTTAGGTGATGTTGCTGGAGTTGTGGCTAGCAGGCAGGACATTATTGAAAAATTCTAGGTTATTTCCTGACCTATTGACACCTCTTTGTGTAACTGAATAAATAATTTAGAGCAAGATTTTATTTACACAGACTAATTTAAAAACACATATACTGAAGTTTAAAGGGTAGGAAAGAGGGACAGAGGGATTTCAGAGTCAAAGAGGGACATTTGGGAGGTATGCTAGCAAGTTATCCAAAATCCAGTACTGCTGTATGCATTGCAGATTTCTCTAGTATTCAAAAGGTTAACATTAGCATTTAAATTTATAGGAATTTGAGGAAAGTTTTGTAAATCATTATTACCATACCCTGTGAGTCAGAGCAGCCACCTGCGACTTGTTTGTCGATAGCTGTTAGAAGGTAGTAAGGCTTGTGTAAATTGGACTGAGTTCACTAGGTTAGCCCAGTCAGTCAGTGTAGCTCTGCACAATGTTCTCTCAGTGACTGGTTATCTGCTGCCAACCTAGAGATGAGCTATAGAACCCCAGATGTATTAACCCTTGCAAATTCACACTTATCATGACTTAGATATTACTCCCATACTCCTCTGCATCCTCACATTGGCACCTGAAGGTCAATCTTATTGGGAAGTTTGTCAGGAGAATATGACACACTTTGCCATGTGCACTCAGGATTAAGTTGCGCAAGAAGAGAGGGAGATACACTAATCATTAGCATATGATTCTGGTGTAAAGGTGTCAGTGTTTTGGGGAGGACAGGTGAAGTGCAGAGAGAATACAGAGAGAGACTTCAGTACCAAGAACGCCAGCAGCAACTTTCCCTCACCCATTTGAGTGCCAGTGGGGTCAGCAAAACAATGTGTTGCACACCCCTATAGCATTCAAAAGTTTGTATGATACACAGTGGGTCTCCGCCAGTGATTCTCCTATCATCTGTTCTGAACTGACAGAAGTGTCTGTTGAACAGCTGACTGATGTAAACAGACACTCAGGAAGACTGCACAAGTCCTGAAATGCTACTCCATATGACTTGTGAAGCGTGCCTGAGTGTGTGTTTACTTGAGTTAGCTGTTTTGTGGTGTGCATAACACCCAGGAATTTAACAGCAGAGATAAATAAGATAGAGGAGAGGAGAAACTAGAGATTATCTCCTTGAATGCTAGATATAGAGTGTAAAAAGACATTACAGAATAGTAGTGAACAGTTTAGGTATGTATAGCATATTTTAGTGTATAGTCATTTGTCTTTAACAGCTGTGCATGTTTCAGTAAAACATCAAAAGTGCACTCAAAACTGAAGAGAAATGCACATCAGGCTAGGGGGAATGATGTCCATCCCAGATACCTTTTGAGCACCTTGGATGTTTTATTTAGAACAGCAAGTCTTTCAGTGAATGGGAATGTATGAACTTGTCTTTGCTGGATGCATGGCTCTTCTATTTTTTTGATTCTACAGTGCTGATCAAGAGCCCTTTTTAGGATTGGTATACTGACTGGGTTTCATCCACTGGATAACATTATTCTTTTCGACAATTATCATTTTGAGACAAAATTAGAGGCCAGAAGTGCCGCTTGTTCTGAGTTTTGTCATATTGCTTCCCTCAGCCTTAAAAGCTAGTATTAGGCTGGTCATTTTTTGCTGAGGAACGTCACTTTCAGCAGCCATAAGAGCTTTATAAAGAACGTGTAATCCATCCTGTAAATTCATTTAGGTTGTGAAGTAAAGTATTTCTTTCTGTTCTTTCCTTTTCCCTTTCTCAGTTTTCCTGCAGTAAGGCTATTATTTGTGTTCTTTCAATCAGCATCGTCTAGCACTAACTGTAGCAAGTGCTCATAGCCCTTTCTAGGCCTGGTAGTTACAATCCCTAGGTAATAAGTTGCTTTTGGAGTTAGATTTTACAACAATTGTAGGTGTATATGTATGTGTGTGTGTATACAAACACACATATATATATATATCCACTCATTAATGTCCAAGCGAGTAGTGAAAGTGCTAGTTCTGCAGGGCTGTCATCATTTGGTGTCATTCTTACATCTGTTCAGAAGCACAATTCAAGATCACATTAATACATTTACATACTTTTCATCAATTCATTTCTGTCTCCCCTAGCTAATTTCTCTTATCCTATCACAGTATTTTGTTTCAGGTTACCTGTGGAATATTATTATTTGTTTATTCAGACATTAGTTTCTTGCAGTGAGTGCAATACACATCATCTTTTGATTTTTTTTTCTGAAACATGTACAGATACAGTAATGGTCACTGGTTTCCTCACAAATATCTTCCCTTAAACTTGGCTTTAGATATAGTCTCACTGATAGGCATACGCCTCCACCTCTTCTCTTAATCCTATCTCTTCAAAACAGGAAATAGCCCTCAATATTTACAGCCCAGTCATGTGTATCCAACCATGTTTCAATAATACCAATGATGTCATGTACTTCTAGCATTTCCTGCTCTCCTATTTTGCCTATTCTACATTAACTAACATACAATAAATGTTGTGGTCACTTTGTTAATTCTTCTTTAAATTTACACACATTTGTCAGAACCCTTTGTGTGCCAGAGGGAAATACAATGCATTGTTTACCAATGCATCGCGTACCCCTCTGGTATTGAAAGATTTACTTATTTATGCTTTACACTCATTTTGAAAACCCTTTCAGTGTCAGAGAGGTAACGTTACACACTTTTTTTTAAGTACTTTGGATGTACTGATATGATGCTTGGGCCTGATATCAATACATCCACTGGTCACTTACCATTTTTTCTTAGCTTCTTTTACACTGCACTTACACGTTGGTTATTATGCACATACGTTAGGGGATTCAGCTCCAACTTTTTTTGGCAGAAATTTGCAGCGATGAAGTTGAGTTCCTTAACGCATGTTACTAGCCACCACATGTAATTGCATCGCATGTTCAACTTCTTTTCCATTGATTCCTATGGGTGCAAATTTAGTCCCCAGCATGCATTTTTTTTTCATTCTGTAGTGTGTCACAGTGCAGGTAATTGCATACCTGTCTGTGACTTAAAACTACCAATTGTCCTTTTTTTATTGCGGTGGGAATTGGATCAAGCCCTTGGGGCTCAGTTCTGTTATGTCTGCCAAAATAAAAAAGGCAACAGTAGTTTTTCTGGTCAGAGTTTAGTATTCTATTTCCAATGCTATGAACTATCAACAAGAGTACATTTCCCACTATGTCTGTTAGAATTTTGCCCATAGAAATCAATGGAACAGACTAATCAATTTGCTATTCTATTGTATCCAGTAACTCATGTTAAGTGAATACATCTTCTACCAGTGTTTCTGCCTTTACAAAAAGTCTAGTGTAGCTAATGTATGTTAAAAACCATTGTTGATCACAAGAAGGCAAAACAAGATTAACCCCACAAATGCAAGGGCAAAGCCTGAAAAATGTGCACATGCCTAGCTACCATGAATAACTTCAACCCCTAGGGCACCCAAAACAGAACCATATTCAATGTACACAAATACAAAAGGAGACACCTGTCCTGTGCACTGGACCCCAACTCTTTTAGTGGCCAGCAGGTCTTCAATACCATGTAATACGCTGAATAGATGACTCTTCTTCACAAACACGTGACCTTTCAAGGATACCCTGCCCCCAAGAAAGACGTACTAATGTCATATTGCGCCCCCAACAACATCATGTCTGTGAAGGCAGGTAACATCAGCAACTGGACCAGTTCCATGACCAAAATCAAAAGTGTGTAAACCGTCACATGCTTTCCTAGATGAGCACCCTGCTCCCATTGGTCCTATCAGTCATCACAACCCCACCTGTCCTCTTCTGTGTTGCCCATTCTATGAGTCTTTCTTCACACCTGGTTAAAGAACATCATCTGTTTCACCTCTCTGCCTCTATCGGTACCCACAGTAGTTCCCTGTTGTACTATGTTCCCACTCTGTCTTTGTAAAAGCATGCTTAAGAGAGTCAGGTGAGGGCCATGGAGCAGCAGGATCCTGCTGATGCAGATGTTCACCAGCGTTCAGGTGAAATTCTACCACCACCCTCAAGACCATCTTCAGATGGAGGAGCAGGTAAAGTTGCACCTGTACCACCTGTTCTGCTCAGACCTACAGAGATCCAACAGCCACAGACCTCCATTCAATAAGGGTGATCTGAGTGACCTGAGGCTCAGTAAAGGAAAGGAAGACACAGACAGGTGGGTCTATAAAGGAGGCCAAATAAATACAATAGCTGGAGCAATGCAGGCTACATGTAGGGCAACAGTTAAATTCAGGACCAGACTATAATACTGGCTAATACATTTAATAAAGAATTTTACCATCTCCACATTTTGCTTGAGCAGTAGAAAAAGGCTCCAAGTTTGTGTCATGCTTCTCTGTGATTTCTGCAAGTGATTTGGAATCAACCTGCACCTTCCTCTTGCTTATTCTTCATAGTCCAGTTACTATAACAAGACTTTAAACCAAAATTTAAAAAAAAAAATCCTTTGATTTTTTTGTAATTTGTACCAAGACAATTGGTTTCAGTTTCTCCAATTAGCAGAGTTCTCTTATAGTTCTCGGCTTCAAAATGAATTGAGTTGCTCCACATTTTACTCTGTAATTGGATACAATTCCCACATATTCCCCTTGGATTCCCATCATCAAAGGTACTCTTTTGCTGATGTTAGAGATACTTCTGTTATTGACCTTTGGCAAGGTATTCATTCTAGTCTACTGGCTGCCTAGGCCAGTGAAATATGGTTTTCTTACATCCAATATGGAACACAGATACCATTGGGTTGACTTTCTCCTCCAGAGCACATCACAAAAGACAGAGTGTTTGAGGTGGAGACTCCTCCTCTTCCTCCAGCTCAACACCCCCCCACCTACTTCCCAGAATTCATGTTTCCTGTAAAGCAGACGGAAGTTACTTGTCCATCCTCTTAGTTTTATTTAGGTTTTTATTATCTTATCTTTAGATATGGGACTGTATAGTTCTCCATTAGGTGGGTTCTCATCACTGTGTTTCCCTGGAGTTGGATTGCCCAGTTCACATGTGCTTTGTTGACCTATTGCCCTGTGGAGATTGACTTTATGACATGTCTGTTCCTCATGGCTGACTCTCTTTGAGATTCTGCCCTTTCCTTATGATGTGAGCCTAAAGACAGAAGACTGGTGAGTACCTTGGTCCACTGTGTGTCCCATGATGAGCTGTTTCACACACTCTATGTGTAAGTTTCTATTCTGTGCACTCATTTATAGCTCTCATTCTCTGCATTGGGTCTGGGGTACAGATGGCTGCAGTTAAGGTGGATAGGTTAACTCTTTCCCTATTGTTCCTTTATTGTGGGAGTGATACTGGTTTTAGGTGACCTGGGGGGTCTTATTTTCTCTCTGCCACTACATCACTATCCTTTTGTCACCACCCTGGTATCCCCAGGGGGATTTGGGTCTTTTAATGTTTTCTTATTTAGACTGATTTTTAGGTTGCAGCTTTTTAAGAACTGGAACCCACCAGTGGCCATCTTTGCTCCATTGACTTTTATGGGAGGAATTATTTGGGACATATCTCTGTAACCATTTAAGTTACAATGATCAGAGAGAGCTCTATCTTCTTGTCTCTTCATGATCTATTACCTGGTTGATTTTCCACAGAATGATGTGGACCATGTCCAGAGTAAAAAGTATTGCTATGCAACAAGCAAGGGAGAAGACTGCAGTCCACATAATGCCCAGTTTCCCAAGCTTTCTACACTTTCTGGTGAACCTTGCTTATCTTATGCAGAGGCTTACTCTTCTGCCTCTCTTCCAACAGTTTAACCCTTTGTATACCACGTAAGTTATGTTTGGGTTTTTCTTGGGCTTTGCTTTAAACTGGGGATATTTTAACCTAGTTCAACTAGTTTTAGAAACTCTCTCCTTGACATGTCTGACTCAAATCCATACGGGGAAATCCAAAGCTAAGGATTAAGGGGCTTCCCTTATGCATTTTTCCTCATGCCATATAGGGTTTCTAAGGGAATACTCTGGGCCTCTATGCCCTTCTTGTACTGTGGCCTCTACCACTCCTCCAGGACCCTCCAGCACTGAATAAGAGCCTGATTGTATTAAAACACTGCTTTCCTCAGTGGCATCTCTCTCTTTTTCAGTTCAAGGGGTTCTCCATTCCTAAGCAGGCTGAATCTGTATTCAAGGGTCACACTGATGTTACTGGGGTATCCTCCGAGGAAGAAATGGACTCAGATGATGATGAGGACATGACCTCTTCCTTCTCCTATGGAGATTCCTATGAGGCTTATCTGGTCCACACTGTTCATGGGCTCATCAGAGCGATGTTGGAGACCCTTCAGGTCTCTGAGGCCACAGATAGGGGTCTACCTCTCTGGACATTTTCCAGAGGTGCAAGAAAGATTCCCCTGTTTTTCCCCAATAACACTCTTGAGCAGATCTTTACGGATAAGTGGAAAACCCAAATAAGGGGCTTTTCCTGAACAAATGATTCTCTAAGTTATACCATTTTACAACTGAATATTCTGGACGTGAGATGTCTTAGCAAATACATGGTTGCTAAGCGCTTCAAGATGGAATCCTTGCATTCTGCCATTGCAGCTATGTGCCTGGGGGAGTTTCTAACCTCCCTGGATCTCCGGGATGCATATCTGCATTTCTCGATCCACCTGGACTGCCAACGATACCTGCATTTTGCTTTCAGCCGTAATCATTGCCAGTTCACACCTATGCCATTTGGCTTGGTTTCAGTGCCCAGAATTTTCCCCAAGATCATGACAGCCCTGGCCAAGTACATCCATGAACAAAGCATTTCTCTGATACCATATTTGAACAATATCTTGATCAAGGTGCCTTCAGAAGGCCTCTTGGCTCTCTGTATCCATGAGCCCACATTCTAGTGCATCACGGCTGAATTCGTAATCTCACAAATCCTCCCTATTCCATCACAGGTTCAGGTGATATCAACATGAAATTTGACACCCTTCATGGGGAAGGTCTTTCTCACAGAAGAATAGATTCAGCTTTTGTTCCAGTATGTGTCACAAGCACTGGAGTGGCCATTGGCCATGATCAGGGACTACATGAAAGTCCTGTGCCAGTTTGTCTTTTCTCTGGAGGCAGTCCTCTACTCCCAGTTCCACAATAGGGAACTTCAGAAGGACATTCTCATGATGTGGTCCAGGATCCCAGATCATCTCACTTATCAGATGACCCTGTCTCCGGAGGCCAGGGAGGATCTTCATTTGTGACTTCATCATCCCCACCTGTCATGCGGGAGAATCTTTGTGATTCTAGACCAGAGCCTGGTGATGCCAGATGCCAGTCTGAGGGGCCAGGGTGCTACCCTGGGACACCTGGAGCCCAGGCAGGTGGAGAGGAAAGGCTGTCCATCAACATTCTGCCCCATGAGGAAATGGTTCCCAGACTTCATCAGGCTATCCATTGAGGAGCTGATCCATACACCGCCCAGATGGATCTATTGGTTCGGGGGCCCTTGTGGTAGGAGGATGTGGAGAGACTGGCCTTGACAGCATGGCTCTTGAAGCCACCATTCTGAAGCAGAAAGGATTCTCCAGTGACATTATCTCCACCATGATTCAGGGTTGGAAGCTAGTCTACTCTAAGGCATGCCATAGGGGAAGCTTCCATGGTGCAACAGTTCCCAGGGAGTTTACTCTATAACATGACATTCCCACCACGTGTGGTTCTGTGAATAACAGTGGACTGTGAAACAAGGCTGGGTATATGTGGTTCTGTGACTTCCAATGGGACAGTTGAACAAGACTGGGGAAGCAAACCGTGTATAGGTGATTCTGTGGATACTACTGGACAGTGGAACACAGCTAGGGAAGCAGTCATTGTATGTGTGGTACTGTGGCTACCAGTGGACAGAGGAATATGGCTGGGGTCTTAAACACTGTGTGTGTGGTTCTATGAATACATGTGGGACAGTGGAACAAGGCTGGGGAAGCAAACTGTGTATGGGTGATTCTGTGGATACCACTGGACAGTGGAGCGTGGCTAGGGAAGCAGTCAGTGCACTGGTCGTTCTTTGGCTACCAGTGGACAGTGTAACAAGGCTAGGGTGTCACACAGTGTATGTGTGGCTCTGTGGCAACCAGTGGATAGTGGAACATGCCTGGGGATGCAAACTGTGTATATACATGTGTCTATTGCTACAACTGTTATACCTCCAGGCAGTTAAACAATGGTTATTTTGCAATTGAAAATTAACATTTTGGTAATTTTTTTCCTGCATTGACTCTCGGAAAATCTTGTCACTTTACACTTTGATGCAGTTGGTTTATTCCTGAATCACTCAGTTTTTAACATAAGACTCTTGAGGTTGGGCTGTTAGTATCATATTCTGTAGCCAGTAGAATTGTAGCCAGTGGCTTGGCTCTTCCGTAGAATGCAATACAGTTAATGACTGGAGCTGGACACCATGAGTACTTTGGACACCAGTTAGTGGTGTTAACAATTTATTATTATAATATATATATATATATATATATATATATCTGAACTGTAATAGGAGACCTAAATTATGCACAAGGTATCCTATGCACCTGTCTAGAGCTTGGTGATCTTTGAGAGGTCCTGCTACACAGAACCGTGAGGGGACAATTTGCACGTGTGGTATGTGATTGTGGGCCACACAGTAGTGGGAGGCACTGCAGCAGAGCTCCCAATACAGCAGCTGAGGCCAGGCAACCTGGTGTTGTTCACTAGCCGGTTATGACTACTGAAGTCCAATGGCACTGAAAGGGTTAAACAGTGAAGACTACATGTAAAAATTGTGCAGGACACTGTATTTCAGTTAAGTTTAATCCATCGTGTGGCGGGGGGGGGGGGTAGAATGTATGCTATATGGGTGGGGTCCCAAATTGGTATCTTGTGTAGGGTCCTGTAGATTAGGGCTGTCCAAGTTCAGTTCTCAAGGGCCCCCAACAGGCCAGGATTTAAGGATTTCCTTGATTAAGCACAGGTGAGTTAATCAGTGGCTAACTAATTTTGATTTACTCACCTGTTCTCAATCAGGGAAATCCTGGCCTGTTAGTGGCCCTTGAGGATTGAACTTGGACAGCCCTGATGTAGATTATTAATCCAGTTTTGTGTAATAGCTTTTGATTGAAGCAGATCACGAGAGAGGGAGTACCCTTGTGTTACTCCGTATAAAAAATTTACAGTATGTTTATGCTTCTTTAAATACTGCTAAAAAACCTCTAAGAAAAACATCTGACCTATATATGCGAATACCCATATACACTGTCATAGATTAATTAGGAATATATCGTGATCAAAGTCTGTAACTAGAGAACATCAATAATCTTTAAATACAGTAGTTAAGTTGAAGAAAAAACAAGTTAATTAATTTCACCTTTTGCCCAATTTCCTTACTGCTGATCCAGAGCAATATAAATATTAATTATGATCAGATATCTTTGGCCAAAGTAAGAGATAAATGAGCATGCTCAGATCATTCCTATCTTAAATCTAATTCTGTAACTGAAATGTCTACTGTACATACTCACTGTGCTTTTTTATCATAGATCAGCTGTTTTTGCAGTACAACTGTGATCTCTCTCAGTCAAGTAATGGGAGTTATCATCCTCAGTCTAAATCAGATGGAGGCAACATCTAGCTCTTCAGCTGTTGGAGACTACAGCTACCATCACCCTCAGCCAGCAAATGGCTGTTTTGGGATGATAGGTGTTTTAGTGCTCGGCAGCTGGATAGCCAAATGTTGACCACCTCCATTTTCTTAAAGGGGAACTGTCATGAGGATAGTGATCTATCAGCAGATCTGCTTCTCTGGGAGAAAACCTGGTGATGAAGCCAAGTTGCATTGTATTCCACAGTAAGCCATTAGGGGAGGAGAACTAGGGTGTGAAAATAGACCTCCTGTACACATTCTACGCTCCTACCAGAGATGTTGAACTGTGAGACTCTGAAATCTAGCTTTTCAGTCTTATTGGGCAGTGTGTTCAATCTCCATAGACCCTACTGATATTATTCCAAGCTCAACCCTCAGGGTCTATGAATGCCGTGCGTGCAACCTGAAAAGTTGTTGTCTATGAGCCCCAAACTTCTAGGTTGAATTCCAGCATGCTTCTAGATGAGGTGGGAAGGTTTCTGAAGCTCCCTTTCTTCTGACAGGAGCCATTTTTGGGGTTGTATGGCACCACCCCAGGCTTTTCACTAATTCTGTTCCAATAGGAGCAAACTTAGTAAAACACGACAATTGCCATTTAGACCTTTGTGTTCCAGAGAGTATCGAACGCATTGCAGTGCTATGGATTCTTCTCTGGCACTCAAAGGGTTAACTTGTAGGGTCTATTTACTAATCCAAAGTTGAAAACGTGATAAAACTGCAGTTTTCTGGCCTGTTTTCAATTTGCCAATTTATTGATAAAAGCTGGATTCTTGTTTATCGCTAAGTGAATTCAAGGATATGGAGTTGAAATGGACTAAAATACTTTCACCCGACTGAACAGATTAAGGCAATGTTATAACACTAATTACTGCTATGCATGGTTTTCCATCATTGACACTAGTAATAGTTTATAATTGTCTGGTTACATTGTTACGTAATTGTCCAGTACGATATGCCACAGTGAAAATATGATCATTGATAACTCCTTGAAGGACTTTATACAGTAATCATATAATGTAGAACTGGCCAGTATTGTATGTGGCACAATGCTTTCTCTGATGCCACCCATTTGAGTGATTATAGATTGTCTAACATTAGCTCATTAGGTACCTGTCTTGCACTCAGATGGTGAGAACTACTACACTAGCTGTGCTTATATTAATCCTTTGAGTGACAGAAAGTTATCCAATGCATTGCAATGCGTTACATACCTCTCTGGCCCTCAAAGGTAAAACACTTACATTAAAGCCTATATTACAGTTTTTACTCAAAAATATAACATTTGGAAATTCAGAGTTGTAATTCCTCAGTTGACCCTAGAGGTGTTAAAGGGTTAAAGCAAAGAACAGGAGTCATGAGGAGTTAAATATCACAGAACTATAATTCAGAATTCCCATACTTTTGTAGACTTAATTTTTTCTTCAGGCTTTTGAAATAATTTTTGAAATCTTTTGATCTTCATCTCTATTTACGGTAGACTATTCATTAATGACCCACAAGAGATAATGTCAGCTCCTGAACTCCTCTTTACTGCATAGGTGTAAAGCTGTGGATAAGAGTGGGCTGTATGAGGCCATTGGGGAATGAGGATGTGAAGTGATTATGCTGGTGCTTGCATGGTTGAGTGTGTATTGAATACTGTATTGGAAGTAGATACATTTTGTGTGGTATCTGTCTGGAGCCAGTGTTTTTGGAGGTATGAATGGTTTTTGCTGACTTGTTTTGTATATCCTAATGAAGAGGGGTGTCTCCTCCAAAGAAGTCAAATATGCATTTAATCTCAGTTCATGATTTTAACTCTCCTGTACAGTACATGTTCTATGCAACATGTTTCTGTGACTGGCAGTAGCTACCTCTAAGGTGTGCATATTTGTAAGGCTTTTGTGTGTGGGGTCTGTAAGCAGCCACTACATGTATGTAAGACAACTGTGAGTGTGTTTGTGTGTGTGTGTGTGTGTTTGTGTTTTAGACTGTTTGGTATATGCATGAGTCAGTGTGTGTTTGTGTGTGTGCTTTTGGTTGTGTGATGTTTGTGTGCAGCTACTGCATGTGTGAGTGTTTGGAAGGCTTCTGTGTGTGTCTACTGTGTGAGCATGAAGTAATGAGTGTATGTGAGGGCACTGTATGTGGAGAGTTTGTGTGTGTGTTTGCATGTGTGCAAGGCTGCCATCAGAAATCACTAGGTTCAGGACAAGTACAGCTGGAACTCTCATGGTCTAGACTTTGCTATTTTATTCTAGGGATAAACAGAACTCCTATAGCATTGCCATATAATCACTAGGGTGGCATCTGACAGGATTGGATCCATTCTATCCAGGCATTAACACTTCAATATGTTTGACAATATCTATTTATGAATGCTGGAGTAACTTGGTTATCTTTGAATAGTTAGTAGGTTAAAGTTGACTCCTTTTATGTCTGCACTTATATACTAGTATAGCATTAATATTAAATTAGTGATAATATTACAGTGCAGTATGACTACAATGTTTTCAATGCTATGCCATTATAGAGGAGAAATATCCATGTACATATTAGTCTGATCTGTCCATGATGCCCTGAGTGGAATGGTATTCTAAATGTGGACTGTTGATGTCTTGGCCTAGAGCAGGCATGTCAAACTCAAGTACAGCTGAGGGCCTCAACAAAAGGATTGGTACTGTTATAAATTTGTTTATAATAGTAAAAACATGAACATTTTTTAAATTGCAAATATGAATGTTTTGATTCTTAAAACATTTGTTTTGCAAAATAATTTTTTTTATATTTTTTGTTATTAATAAAACATATACTTGAATAGTAACAATTTTGTTGCTGCTCTCAGAGTAAATGGACAATGAGGCAGAAGAAATAAAATAGAAAGATCGAGGCCATAGTTGCTGGGGATCATCAGCTAAAATTTGACCCTCCCCATTACATAGTGACAGACTGAATGTGGCTCACCAGCAGTTACATGACAGCTCCCATCGTCTGTCAACCTTAGAATAACATATGCCGACCCATCCTCCTCTCTCAGAAGTCAGAGAAAGCTGTGTAAGGCAGAGGAAGGGGCCAGCACAATAGGGACATCTCTTTATTTGCTTGGAGGTCTGCACATCTAATGAGCCAAAGGATTGCATTGCACTTTATTTGCTTATGTCATTTGCAGTGACCAGGATGATCACCATGGGATGATGCTGAGCGCCAGGCTAAAAAACAAACAAACCCACTCCACACACACACACACACACACACACACACAAAGTGACCTACTCTTGGAGATTACCATACTAATGAAAGTACTTGTAATACTGATTATGATTGCCTGCCGCCAATTTGGTTAATTTGCTGACTTGCCTCCCATTACATGACACCCGTGTTGGGTTGGTCCAGTGGTGAAGTGGGAGGAATAAAGTGGTGGTTGGGTAGAATTCATGAGAAGAGAGAATGCAGAGAGCGGAGAATAAAGGGGGCAAAGAGGAAGAAAGGAAAAAAGGTGATAAATGGAGGGTTGGAATGAATGAAGTCAAGAAAATGAGAAAAGTATAGTTAAGGCTAGAGAGAAGGAGAGATAAATCACAGAGGATATATATATGTGTACATTATATTTATGAGCAATGCACTGTTCACCCCACTAGCCCTCAAAAGCTTAACAACTCATAGGAGTTTCTGCTTCTCCTTCCTTTGTTGCTGTCTCACTGGATTCTTCAGTCCTTTCCTTTCTCCCCCACAAAAGAATCATCCTCCTGAAAATAGCCTGGTCAGTGGAGTGAGAAATTAATCCAAGCCAGAATGATTTAATGTGAGTGTACTGCTGTACATACAGTCTCCCATTGCGGTTATTCCTATACCTCAGCACATGCAGGAATGTAGTCTGCTTGTGATTTGGGATCAGAAGCAATCAATGTGAGCATTCAAGGTCATATCTCAGGGACCTCACCAGAGATGCTGTAATTATACTTGTGGAGTTGAAACCTGCTAGATTTAAATCCGGAAATATCACTAAGTTCACCCCTGATTGTAAATCATTTACAAAATGCATTACTGATTTTTCAGTGTTATAAGAATAGTAGTATTGACGATTAGGAGATTAGATCAGCAAGAGTGTTTTTGGCACTAAAATGGCTAAATCATGTATGTCTGTTTTCATAGAACCACATAAAATAATTATTCTCTAAATATTTTAGCACATGGAGCCTAACTTTTTTTGCAGCATGTCCAAAGTCCTCTTTCACCTGCTGTCAGCCCAATCGCGTGCACCTCTCCTGTGGCTAATCAAGCAATCAGCCTCTCCCTCCTCTGTTCTTCAAGTATTGATCATTATTACAGTTTGATATGATAATATCCAGAGCATGTGACATTGAATTTAATTGCATGGCCTTCGATATTCTTCATAGGTGATTAGCCCTGACCAGAGCAAAATATATTTGCCACTAGAGAGCAGTACAGTTCCAGCGCTAGGCAGAGATTCAGACCTCTCACCCAGCAACAGAAGAGTCCTGTCTGCCTCTCATGTTTTGATTAGAATCAAATCCTCTCTAAATCACCTGGTAGACAAAGGTATTGTGTACTAGATATTAATGCCAATCATTGACAATGGGGATGTGGTATATGATTCTGTGTTTAAAGTCCATCTTTATGCCATTTTGCTCTCCATTGTAATTAAACTGCCCATCATTGTGATATGTTTATAGAACTCAATTGGCTAACACTCAAATTCAGACTTTCTCTCCACTTTTCTTGCCTTCCACTGAGAGGAGAATTTGGAGAGGTGACAGATCTTTAAGAATTTGGCAACAAACTAACAAAGTAAATATAACATTTTATTTATGATCAAAAGCTAGCCAACATCAGTTTGTTCACAAGAGAAAAGAAACTCCTACACAAATGTGATCTCTATAGTGTATAATTATATTCAGTTCCAAGCCCTTTCTATGGAACATCTTATCCCCGGGGCTGTATAGATGACACTAGTTCTACTAGTGAGATAATAGAAAAGGAAACTTTGCCTTTGGCAAAGTGAAGGATTTGGATTTTGTTTTTTTTCTCTACAGTTTTTAAATGTTTGCTACTACTTTATTAATCCCATTGAAATGAGATTTGTAAAAGCAATATATATTTTTATGTTTTAACCTTTTACAGCTCATAGTGGCTCCCAACACATTGTGCAGTTAAGCTTTGTACACCTTTGTAGTTCTTAAAAGATTAATTTATTAATTATTTGATAAGTTAGGAGACATCAGACACACACATACACAAATATGTGCTTATTCATACATATGTAATTAGGAGACGTTACACTGCTACTTTGATGCATAGTGATATAAAATCAACCAAGGGCCACTTTCTGGCCATATAAATACAGGTGTCTATGCAATTTAATGGTGATGAATTCCTATGCAACAATAATGAAGATGTATAAGTGCACACAAAATGTGGGTACCTACACAGTATAACAGGATATCCCTCTTCCCCTGTGTATATTGTCTGTGTGTTGTCCTATTAAAATGACAGACTGCTGAAGGGTCAGTGTTCCTTCAAGGGTTTACTGGAGCAGCCAGGCCGGCAGACCCACCTGTGAGGTAAGTGATGCAGATGACCAGAGCTCCCTTAAAGGGATAGTAACACTTCGTTTTAACTTTATTTTATTTTGTAGGCATTAAAAAAACATGAAGAATGATATAAGTCTTATCGCTCAAACCTTTATGGTTTATGAGATATTCACAAGCAAAGTTCCCCTCCCCGCCCCTTTTACCTAGTGTAAACAATCTCTTCTCAGATGTGAGTCTGGTTGTATGACAGTACAGATAACAGAAGGGGACAATTTTCTTTGTATGAAAACAATGAAAGCCCTTCCCCCCTTGATAAGTTTTTCAGCTTTTTCCATTATCTTAATTGAAGATTGTCCCTCTCTGCAGTCTACCTGGGCATCTCCCTTCTGATTTGGTTGAACAGGGGGGGGATACTTTGTTTGTGAATATCTCTTAAACCATAAAGGTTTCAGAGATAAGACTTATATCATTATTCATGTTTTTTTAATGCCTACAAAATAAAATAAAGTTAAAATGAAGTATTACTATCCCTTTAAGAGACCTTAGTGGTCCGCCTGTTAGGCATTCTATTTCTACCAGAGTATGGGAAATAATATGCCTTGTGGGCTCCATGGATAACTCAGGCAAGAAATCTAAGATGTACGTCCTCTTGGAGAGGGTTGAAACTGGGCCCTAATGGACCAGCTAGCTGGATTTATCTCACTCTACAACAGTAAGATAAATGTCTTCTCTGGGAAATACAGAGTTAATGGAACTATTGACTCTGCAATCTATGTGCAATCCCTTCCTGTGCATGCTATTGTTTGTGTTGTGGAACTAGGTTTACTCTGCATGAAAACCCCATGAAATTATTTACTGTACACATGGAGTTCATGGAGAGACTGAGATTTGCACCTGGACATAAAAGCCAAGCAGGTAAGCTGGATCCCATTATATATGGGTTTCAGGAGCCACTTTGACAAAAAGGTGCTACAATAGTAACTGGCATGCTGAACTGTATCATAAGACATCTGCACTGATAATAAGAATGTCTAAATGTATAGTAATAAGGACTATCTTTTAATTATTATTGTAATGACCCCACCATTTATGGGGACTCTATTTATTGATGTGTCCTTTATACATTGGGGTATATTATCTCTGCATCTGATTTTGCTGTGGACCCCCAGAAATTGTCCTGCATAGTGGAGTGGCCTTGCTCTGAGGGACTCAAAGCTATTCAGAGATTTCTGGGGTTCACAAATTATTACCAGAAGTTTATTAAAGATTTCCCCACTATTGTCAAACCACTGGTGGACATGACCTGTAAAGGTGCTAAGATCACTGAGTGGTCCCAGACAGCCATAATGGCGTTCGAAAGACTGAAGGCAACATTTGCTTCAGCCCCGATTCTGGTACACCTGAATCCCTCCCTGCCCTTTACCCTGGAGGTGGATGCTTCCGAGACTGGAGTGAGAGCTTTATTATCTCAACGCTCAGCTCCTGGTGAAGCCCTTCGCTCATGTGGCTACTTCTTAAAAAAATTCTCCAAAGCTGACATGGTGTACCAAATCTGGGACAGAGAATTGTTGGCCATTATTTTGGTCCTGAAGGAGTGGCTCCACGGAGGGGGGCCTTGGTCACAGCTTACCTTGGTTTCAGCGGCCGTTCATGCCGCACGGATGATGCAGGAAGTTGGCAGCGGTTGGACGCATCAGAGCAAAATGCGTCATCTGCAGGCACGAGGCTTAAGAGTGTAGCAGGCCTCTGTTTTATGCCATGGTTCCTGTAGTCTCCTCCTACCTACTTCCTTCCTCTGTGCCTGCTCCTCCTACCTACTTCCTGAGGAGGGGGTTTAAAGGGCAGACTGAGTCCTGACTCAGTTGACCTTGCGTTGTTGTACAATACATTTCTGTTTCCCATGTGCTGTGTGTATGACCTGGCTAGTTTGACCATCCATTCTGGTGCTGACCTGTGGCTCTGTCTGACTACTCTTTTGCCTGCTCCCATTGTGTAGTGGACACCCAGTCTAGTGTGGATCTGTGGCTCTGGCTGACTTCCTGAACTGTGTATGACCCGGCCTGTCTGTCCCTCCATTCTGGTGTTGACCTATGGCTCTGTCTGACCATTCTCCTTGTGCATTCTGATTCTGGCTGACTACCCACTCAGTGTATGACCTAGCTTGTCTGACTACCCACTCTGGTGTTGACCTGGAGCTCTATCCACTGCGCATCCAACATACCAGCGCTTCAGTGGATATCCTATCTGGTGCAAACCAGTGGCTCTGGCTGACTACCCTCTCCGTGTATGATCCTCCTTGTCTGACTATCCTTTCTGGTGCTGACTAGGGGGCTCTGTCTGTTTCCTCCCTGTGTTGGTCCCAGCTCCACAGACACCCATCCTATTGCGGACCTGGGGTTCTATCAGACTCCTAGCTTACTGACTGAGTCAGTGCTAGTCCTTTGGGCGTTCCGAATTAACTCGAGGCTCCAGTGCGCTGAGGTCTAGTCTTGGACAGTGTGGTGGATCTATTGGCGGACTGCTATTTCTGATACAGTGCTTGCCTCTTTGATCACCCTCTGTGTGTTATCTGCTTACATGCATTACTGTGATTTTTCTAATACAAGATTGTTTTACTTTACTGTACTGACTCCTGGTTTATTCCTGGAAACCGTGACAGGCAGACTTCATTGGGACATATCTGTACCTGTGCAATTGTTTGACATACAGAAGTCAGAGAGGATTATATCTTCTTGTTTCCTCATGCTCTTTCATCCAGTTCATGTCCTGAGTGTCCAGGGTGCCCGTGACGATTCCATGGATGGAGTGTAGTCTTTGCTAGGCAACAGCAACAGAGAAGACTACATTTCCCAGAATGCCCATTTTGCTGGCTTTCTCATGATTGCCTGCCAGTTTTGCAGCCACCATTTTACTTCTCTCTTGCATATCCTACGCAGAGACAGACCATCCTTGCTCTCCTTCTCCAGATTAACCCTTTGCCTGCCAGATAAGTGTATTTTATGGGCTATCTCGGGTGATTTGTTAGTCTGGGAAAAGTTATTAGTAGTTTCTACTAGTGTGGGATACTTTTGCTGTCAGAATATCAGATTCTAAAGGGCATGGGGGTCCATCTAAGGCTAAGGACTCAGGGGTAGCCCTCCTCACTTACTGTTCCTCATGCCAAACAGGGCTCCCTAGGAAATATTCAGGATCCTTCTGCCCCTCTTGTGCTGTGGCCCCTAATACCCATCTGGGGCCCTCCAGTGCTGACCAAAAGTGAGCTTGCGTTAAAGCAATTCTGTCCTCAGTGGCCCAAATTCTCTTTTTCCCTCATGGGGTTCTTCATTCTTGGATACCCTGCTACCTTTAAATATGTGGACCCTGTCTCTGAGAGTGTTTCTCAGATCCTAGGGGCTTCCTCTGAGGAGGAATTGCCAGAAGGAGAAGATGAGGAGAGGGAATATGAGGATATGGATTCTTCCTACTCCTATGGGGACTCTAATGAGAATGACCCCCTTCTCTTGGCTAAGAGACTCATTAGAACTGTCTTGGAGACCCTTCAGGTCTCTGACACCTCTGATGAGGGGTCTTCTTCTACTGATGTCTTCCAGAGGCATGATAAATCTCCTCTTTTTCCCCCTAATGCCACTCTTGACCAGATCCTTCTGGAAGAGTAGAAGACCCCTCTCCTCCAACAGTGGATCCTCCTGTTTCTCAGTTGGATAAGACTACAGACCTGTCTTTTGTAGATGCAGCAGGGCTTAAGGACAAAAATCTGGACTCTATCCTCAGGCCCTATTTTGTGGCTACTGGGGAAGCACTTAGACCTATTTTTGCCTCTGCATATGTTAACAGGACTGTTGCTGAGTGGGATGAGCAGCTGATGGAGGCTGTACATGCCAAGATTTCCAAAGAGGATTTGTTGGCTCTTTTGGCCAACATTAAAGAGGCTAACAATTATGTGTTTTAGGCTCTTTTTGAGGTTGTCAGGTTGTTCACTAAGGCCTCAGCCTTCTCTGTTGCTACACAACGCACTCTATAGCTTAAGATTTGGTGTGTGGATCAATCTTCTAAGAAGTCACTGGTTTCCTTACCTTTTCAGGGCAAGTCCCTGTTTGGACCAGATTTAAAGCAGGTCATTAGTGATGCTTCTGGGGGTAAGAGCACTTTGTAGTCTCAGATGTCCACCAAACATCCAACTCTGGTGAGACAGCTGCTTCTTTTTCATTCCCCCTCCAAATTGGAGGTGCAAAGGCTGCAAGGTTCGCAGGCCTACAACGTGTGCTCCTCTATCAAGCCCAGATAGCAGTGGCAGCCCAAGCAAGCAGTTCCAAGGGATAAGTCTGTCAAGCAATGTTCCAGATGACTCTCGTAATCCTGGTCCACTGATGCCTGTTGGGTGGTGTCTTTGCCTTTTTCAGTCACTGACCAGTGGGTTTTGCAGGTAATCTCCAAAGGATAACGCAGAGATTTCAGATGCCTTCCACCATATAATTTATTTTTTTTCAAGGGTTCTAAAAGAGCTGGACAAGGCACAACTGTTTCAGGAGGCAGTGACAATAAAAGTTCTGATTCCAGTACCTCCCCCGAGCACAGTTCAGGTTTTTATGCCAACCTGTTTGTGGTCCCAAAGAAGGACGGTGGCTGTCGCTCTGTTTTGTCTCAACAAATATGCGATGACTACATGCTTCAAGATGGAATCTTTGTGTTCTGTCATAGCAACAATGTGCCCAGGGGAGTATCTGGCATCTCTAGTCCTTCAGGATGCGTACCTACATATTGTCATTCACCCAGATAGCCAACACTATCAGTGAGTTGCCTTCAGTTCAGATAATTACCAGTTCACAACTCTGCCATTTGGCTTGGCTTCTGTGTCTCAAGTGTTCACCAGGTTCATTGGGGCCTTAGCAGCCTTCATTCACACCCTTGCATTTCCATAACACCCTATTCCCTCAGTGGAGCTCTTGATCCAGCACATCAAAGACTGTGCTCGGCTTCTGGTCCACAATGGGTGGATTCTAAACATGCTGAAGTCCTTTCCGGTGCCTTCCCATGAACTGGTGCTTCTAGGGATGAGATTTGACACTCCAGCCTAGGGAAAGTTACTCCTGCCAGAGGAGAAAACTCGCCTTGTAATGCGGGAGGTGTCTCACGTCCTGGAGTGGCCCTTGGCCATGAGCAGGGAATAAATGAGAGTGTTGGGCAGACTACTGTCTGTGACTTGAATAGAGATTGTGCTTTTCTCCCAGGTGCACATGAGAGAACTTCAAAGATATGCTCTCCAGAGTTGGTCTGGGCATCTGGCGCAGATGTCCCCCTCTCTCCGGCTGCCAACTGGGATCTTCAGCAGCCTGGAACAGGGGGAAACCCTTTGTGATTCCGGAATGGACTCTGGTCTGGTCTGGGGTGGTTTTCTGGGTCACCTGGGGGTTCAGGGTGGGTGGACTGCAGAGGAGTCCCTTTTCGAGGGAGTGCTGATAAGTATTGAGCCTTACCCAGAAAAAATTGAGCTAGGAAGCTGTAAATTGCAGGGTGTACTGGCCAATTTATCTATATTCAATGGGGCAAAAATCAACTACCTATGATTTTAACTTATCTTTATTTTTAAGGTCCAAAGTGAACATGGCAGCACCTCCAGAAAAGTTCAATGTGGAAGAGCATAGGACCATAATCAAGTTCCTGTTTCTCCAAGGGAAAGGTGCGAAGCAGATCTATGAAGAAATGTCATAAACTTTGGGTGACAGTGGCTCTTCATATGCAACAGTTAAAAGTTGGGTTGTCAATTTCAAAACTGGCCATTTCTGTGGAAGGCCTGTTTCTGTCTCTGTGCCTGCAAATGTGAAAGCCATCCATGACATGATCATGGAGGACCGCCGAATATCAGCCAAACATATTGCTACATATCTGGGAATATCACGTGAGAGAGTTGGTGCCATTATTCACAACGACTTGGAAGTGTGAAAGCTTGCAGCAAAGTGGATCCCAAAACTTTTGACAACCGAACAAAAGAGGAGACGTGTGGAGACATCAGTGGCTGTTTTGGAACATTTTGCAAGAAATTAGTCAGATTTCCTGGACAAACTGGTAAATGGTGATGAGACATGGATCTACTGTTATGATCCTGAGACAAAGAAACAGTCTAAAGAATGGAGTTTTTTGGGGATAAGAAGGGAGTTCTGCTGGTGGACTACTTCCAAAAGGGTTCAACCATCAATGTAACATATTACTGTGCTTTATTGACGAACTTGAGGCAAAACATCAAGGAAGAACATAGAGGAAAGCTCTCCAAAGGTGTCATCCTGTTGCATGACAACGCCTCATCACACACTGCAGGTGACACAATGGCAAAACTGACCTCCTTAGGCTTTCAAGTGATGCCCCATCCACCCTATTCACCCGACCTGGCTCCTTCTGACTATCATCTGTTACCCAATCTCAAAAAACACCTAAAGGGACAACAATTTGGGAGTGTTTTGGAGGCAACTAATGCTGCAAATGAGTGGTTACACCAGCAGTCGGAAGAATTTTATTTGCAGGGACTTAAGAAGCTTCAGGACAGATGTTGCAAGTGCATTGACTTCCTGGGGGAATATGTAGAATAGTGTGGCAGTTACAGCTTCCTAGCTCAATTTTTTCTGGGTATGGTTCAATACTTATCAGCACCCCCTTGTAGTCCATCGAAATCCTGGGACTCAGGGTGATCTATCTGGCCCTCATGTACTACACCTCCCTATTAGACTTGTGCGAATTCATTCGGAGACATTTGGATTTTGTCGAAAATGGGGTCATTCGGAGACATACGGCCAATCCAAAACTCAAGGGTCATTCGGAAAAAATGATCCGACTCCGAACAGCCCAGGACCGAAATTCGTCGAAACTTTCAGAAGTTTTCGCAATCGACAAATTTCCAAAAGTTTTAACTACTTTCGACCAGGACTTTTTTGTACTTCCTCTGCGCGCTCAATTACTTTCCCTCCATAATTTTCCCTCCATGTCTCTAGTCCAATTCCATTCTCTGTTTCATGCACTACTTCCTTCTTTTGTCTGTATTCCAATAGCCTTCTTCGTTTCATGATGGGGGTTGGACTAATGACACAGTCACACAGACAGACAGCCTGCATTTCCTCATTGCGTTGTTGGAGCTCAGAGAGAGAAGAGATTAGAGAGTGTCCAGTTGTTGTGTAGGCAGGCAGGTAGCATTAGGCTAGGCATAGGTAGGCAGCCAGCATTAGTTCCAGTTATTGCCACTTCAAGAGCGAGTAATATTTGTTCCTGTGCAAAATATAAAAAAATATTAGGTATTTGTTCGAATACAGGGCCGGCCCTTACATGGGTCCCAGTGGGTCCATGGACCCAGGCGGCACTTTGACAGGGGCGGCAATTTTCCGTCCCATAGCATGTTTATTTTGTGCGCTTCCACCAGTTCTGTGTTGCAGGGTGTCCCATCAGTGTGTCAGCAGCCGGGCAGCCCTATGCTCACTCAGTGGCGATGCCTGCTGGCTGCTTCAGTGACGTGAAGTCACAAGTCTACTCCCAGTTGAAGGGGAACCCTGGAGGGTCCAGTCGGACAATGACATTGCTGTGGCTTACATTAACCGTCAAGGGAGCACTCACAGTTCCCCCATCTGGTTAGAAGTGACGTACATTCTAGGTTGGGCAGAAGCCCACATTTTGGCCATCTCTGCCGAACATATTCCAGGGGAAAAAAATGTTCGGGCGGACTTCCTAAGTCACCAAGACATGGCTCCAGGAGAGTGGGAACCCAATCCGGAGGTGTTCTACTTGACCTCCTTTTGGTGTTATCTTCAGGATGGTGTGAATAAAGGACTCAGTTTGAGCTCCTTAATTTTTCAGATCTCAGCGTTTTCTGTGTTTTTTCAGAGACGTATTGCCACCATTCCAGATGTCAAGGTTTTTTTTTTCAGGGGGTGGATCATGCATTCCATGCCTTTAAGGCTCCCACTCCTCCGTGGGACCTCAATTTGTTTTGGGGAATTGTGCAGAGGCCTTGCCAACTCTGTGTAACTGAACGGAGAGAAAAAGAGGAGAATCTAATACTGGCCAAGGACAGATACTAGTGTGCGGTGATAGAAAGTGATGCGCAGGAGCCCTGTTGGAGTATCCTTGCAGCAGCCAAGGCTGAGGTAGCCACAAAGCCAGATGTCTGTCCCCAGTTGAATCATGGCCAGGACCAGGATAAATACTCCTCAGGCTTGTAATCAGGAGACCAGTACTAGAAGAGGAAGGACCCTCAATGTGGGATAAAGCTGGAACAAAAATACCACCGCTAGTCCAGTGAGAGTAAAGTACAGCGACTTAGAGCGGATGTAAACCCCAGAGCTTGGCCAATAAAATGCTGTGGCCTCAGAAAAGAATCACAGCCATGCCCCGAAACCCAGAGCTACCATAAAAGATATAAAAAAAAACGGTTGCTGGAAGAAGCACCCTACCACTCTGACTCCTTAGCACAGTAGTGCATGTAAAAAGAACTGGACCTGCTTCCTGCCGTCTAACTACAGCTAGGTCCACAGATAAAATGCCTAAGCAGCCCAAAGAATGGGGTAGATTGAAGGCTCCACAGAGGAGTAAGGCAACATTCCCAAAATGTATGCAGGGATAATCCAGAAGCCATCTATTTACGGCTAGCCCCAATGGAGCAAAAGAAGACCTTCAGTACTGAAGAAGAGGGTAAAATAGATGGGTACACAGAGGAAACAGAAATGCCCACTCTCCTGCTGTCTATCTACGGCCACAAAGATGTCTGGAGAAGGGAAAAAATGAAGAAACAATGTTGTAGCCGCAGCAGGCTGATATGGCAGTGCAGTGTATGAAAAATCAATGAGTGGCGCTCAAGCCACAGTCGGCCTCCCATCTAACTACGAGGAAAGTCAGCCAGCACTGAAGGGAGATCCGTGAAACAATGTTGCAGCTGCAGCCAGCTGATGTAGTGGTGCTATGAAGCAAAAATAAACGAGTGGAGCATGAGCCACAGCCAACCTCCTGTCTAACTATGGGGAAAGCAGCCAGCAAAGAAGGGAATGTTCCTAGATCTAGCTGAAGGCAGCCAGACCGGCTCAGCAATCTCACCACAGGAGTAGAACCTAAGACGAGGCACTGCAAACAGAGAAGCCTTTCTACCAGGGAAAGCTGTCTGAAGGCCCAATGAAAGCCTGAATAGAGCCAGGTATCATTGGAGTAGTCAGGGCACTCTCTGCAATGAGATGCAGAATAATGGAGAGCAGGGAAGGTGGATGTAGCTGACAAGGAGCGGAGCAGAAGAGGAGTCACAGCCAGGCCAATAGTAACGAAGCTAGCAGATAGAGGTACCTGAGGGAAAAATAACCAGAGAATGGTCAAAAACAAGCCAGGGTCAGAGCCAGGAAAGCAAATATCAACAATCGCAGTACAGAAGGAGAATCCAAAGGGGTGGTCAGGAATCCACTCAGAAGTCAGCAGTCTAAACAGGAACTCGGCAATGTAACACAAAACAAGCTTGATAAACAGGCATCCAGGTAAGGGAAGAATACACCTTCAAACTCTCACTATACAAACCCTGTCCTGGAGCATCAGGTGTTCAGGTAGGAGTAGTAACAGGCCAACCCTTGAACCCCTTGCTTCCATTCCACTGCGTCAGTTGACACTTAAGATGGCTTTCCTTCTGGCAGTAGTCTCTGTTTGCAGAGTCGCTCAGTTGCAGACTTTATCATACCTGAGGGTCCTAGGGCAGGTCAGTTTGCATCTTGAATCAAGGCTACTATACTCCAGGTGTATGAACTCAGGAAGAAATCCGTTCCCTTCAAGGTCACAGCACATTCCACTAGGTCTGCAGGCAGTTGTGCCTGTACTTCTCACCACTGAGGAGACAATTAATTCTAACTAAATCCCCAACTCCATTTGCATGCAAGACTGTTGTGGCCCTCACACAAATTCTAACTCTAAATACAACCCTCAGAAGGAAAGGTTTGTCCAATGTTGTTGGCCTATGATTCAATGCACAAATAGATAGTTGTCTGCAAATCACTGAGCTCAATTGCTACAGGAAGCTCTTGATTTATAGGTTGAATGGTTGATGTAGAGTGAATCTGCCTGCTATGCATAATGCATCCTCTCTCCCAAAGCAATCCCTGCACTCTACTTTCTGGATGATTGAAGGTAGCTATGTTCAAGTGACTGTTGGAACTGACTAACATTTTGATCATGTCTCCAATCAACTCTTAGTATAGACTTTGAAGTCTGCTCTGAAGCATCTCCTCTTGATGGAAATTATGTTTTTTATATTTTTAACTGTATTGCTGGTGGAGTTAGAGCCTTTTAATTTTTAGACATCCATTTTTTGGAGGGGGGTTGGGGATGGATGAAGAAGGTGATAACATACATATTACAGATACATAAAGTGAAACACATTGACTACAATCGATGCTTCTGTCGTCAGTGTTCTTAAAGGGATAGTAATGTTTCACAAAAACAGCAGCTCCAATTAAACTTCATAGTATATGAGTAATAGGGAGTGCTATTTCAATACTGTCAGAGTTGTAGTTCAAAAGTAATTCAATGATACAGTTTCCCCCTCCCGCCCATTTTACCTAGTGTAAGCCCCATCTCCTCAGATGTGGAATCTGATCCATAGACCAGACAGCTCACAGCAAGGAACAATCTTCTTACTGTGAGGACAATGAAAACCTTGCCCCCCTTGACAGGTTTTTCAGCTTTTTCCCTTATCTTAATTGAAGATTGTCCCTCTCTGCAATCTACCTGGACACACCCTGCTGCTCTGAGCTGTGCAGTGTTATATCAGTAAAAGGGGTGGGAGGGGGATACTTTATCATTCAATTACTCTTGAACTACAACTCTGGCAGAATTGAAATAACACTTTCCATGGCCCAAATACTATGGTGATTAATTAGAGCTTCTTTTATTATGAAACATTACTATCCCTTTAAGTTACAATAGGGGCCAGAATTGTTTAACATGCATTGTTCACTGTTATCAGTTAACAAAATGAAAGAATTGATTTTACTGCATGTTGTTTTTATTGCTATATTAACATAATTGATTTTCATTTTCTAACTGTAGCCATAAAATGAGTCAACTTTACCAACTGACTACATGTGATAAAATGTAATTAAGGTTGAGCCTTACAGTTTTCAAATCCCCAACTCCATTTGCAGAAATACAGCCCAAAACGTGCAAGGAACCTCCACCATGCTTCACTGTTGCCTGCAGACACTCATTCTTGTACCGCTCTCCAGTGTTTTGGCGAACAAACTGCCTTCTGCTACAGCAAATATTACAATTTTGACTCATCAGTCCAGAGAACATGCTGCCATGTTTCTGCACCCCAGTTCCTGTGTTTGTATGCATAGTTGAGTGCTTAGCCTTGTTTCCACGTCAGATGTATGGCTGCTTGGCTACACATCTTCCCTGAAGACCACTTCTGACCAGGCTTCTCCATACATTAGATGGGTATACTAGGGTCCCACTGTTTTCTGCCAATTCTGAGCTGATTGCACTGCTGGACATCTTCCAATTGCGAAGGGAAATAAGTACAATGTGTATTTCATCTGCTGCACTAAGTTTCCTTGGAAGACCACTGCTCCTGCAGTCCTCACTGTTACCCGTTTTTTGTGCTTCTTCAAAAGAGCTTGGACAGCACATCTGGAAACCCCTGTCTGCCTTGAATTTTCTGCCTTGGAGAGACCTTGCTGTACTGTAACTAACTACCTTGTGTCTATCACGGTGCCCGTGATTTCCTTGCCTGCTGTGCCTGTCCGGTAGTCTGGAGTAGAGCGGCATGACTGTGACTCGATCCGTCTGTGGGTGCACGTCTCTGGCATTGCACTCCCTATTTTATACTTCCTGTCAGTTTAGCGATGGTGCATCAGCATCGGCTTTATAGCCTGGATGCAAACTGGGCCTAGTTGCCCTTTCGTGGTGTTTCTGTGCCCATTACGGTGTTGCTTGTCTGACCCTCGCTTCGCTTCCATTACTCCCTGGTGTTCGATCCTTGGCCTGTCTGACTACTCGCTCTGGTTGTGACCTGTGGCTCCGTCTGACTATCTGATCCGTGTATGACTCTGGCTTGTCCAACTATCCTCTCTGTGCTGACCCTGGCTGTGGCTGACTATCCGATCCGGCTCCTGACTGTGGCCCATCTGACTATGCTTTGTGCTAGTTATCGCTCCTGTCTGACTACCACATGTACTGGTAGATCAAGGGCGCACTCCTTCCCTTTGGCACTCAGCTACCAAGCTGTTTGCGTTGCAGCTGCTTCCGCTTCACCTAGTCTGTTGCCTGCTTTGTGCGCTAATTATCTGGCTGCCTATACTTGTGCCTGTACTCTGTTGCCTCTGCTCAGTCAAGCCGTACAGCAAGTGCAGTTTAGTCTTGCTCCATGGCCACATGTCTGTGTGCTTCTACCAGCTGCCTTGCCTGCGCACTTACTCTGCTGACTGGAGTAGTGTTATTTGCAGATTGCCTGTATCTGCTGGCTACCCTCGCCCCGTTGTCCCCACTGGGTATCACTACACTTTCTGCTTGCAAGAGCTCCATCTGACATTCCCTTCTCTCGGGTTGTCTGGGTACGCTCCTGTACTACCTCCAGCATTCAGTCTCTTATCTGTGATTAGAACCAAGTTTGGTTCTATATACTCCGTACCTACATACCGCGGTGGTTCAGTGTCAGTTCTTGGGTAGTGGACTAGACACTGTCCTTACGTCTGTCGCCTCTGACTGAGGAAGTGTTTTTTAATTATTCTGATTATTTTAATAAACTGGTTAAATTCACTTGTACCATTGTCGTGTGTTTATTTTGCCTAGAGTCTGTGACAGTGTCCTGTTGCTGTGCTCAGTCTTGCCATGGTGCATGACTTTTGACATTAAACTGTCTTCAGCAACCTCACCTTTTTAGCTGATTTTGGCTGTTCCTGACCTAGTCTTATTCCTCCTACACAGCTGTTTCTGTTTTAGTTAATTATTGTTTTTCAACCCACATATTAAATTGATGATCATTAGCACATGTTTGGTATAATTGTTTAATCATATACCTGACTATATGCCTACAAAATCCCTGACTTTGTCCAAGTATACCTAGAAGAATTGATGCTGCTTTGAAGGCAAAGGGTGGTCACACCAAATATTGATTTGATTTAGATTTTTCTTTTGTTCACTCACTATTATTTTGTTAATTGATAAAAATAAACTATTAACATGTCTACTTTTAAAGCATTCTTACTTTACAGCATTTTTCACACCTGCCTAAGACTTTTGCACAGTACTGTACATACATATATACAATATCAGTTGTTCGAGAGGTCAGAAAACAGAATACTTCTGCTCTCAGCCACTCCTCGGTTGCATTCACAGCAGAGGCATATCTAGAAGCCTCCAGGCCCTGGTACAAGAAGTGCCACGGGCCCCCCTCCCCACCACATTGGCCCCTCTGACCACATTGACCCCCTCCACAATGCCCCTATCTCCTACCTGGAGCTCCCGCGCCGTCCTCTTAGTAATGCAAAGTGCTGGGAGATGATATCATCTCCCAGAGCTCTGCATTACTAGAGCGCTGCTGGGAGATTGCAGGCGCCAGGCGGAGGGGTCGCAGGGGTGCCCGGGCCCCTGGAGTGCACGGGCCCGGTCGCAGGTGCGACCCCTATAGTTACGCCACTGATTCACAGTCTCTGTAGACCTACTGTGTAAGGCTTTTAAGTAATATACAGAAGCTGAATGGAGACAGTATCTCAGAGAAGATAAGATTGGGTAATAATGTATAAGTCCACAAGTCTCAAAGACTTCAGTGTGTCATATGAGGCTCTTCCCTTCTGTATACTTGTCGCAGTTCAACATGGCATTCTGCAACTCTTGTCCATCAATGGGTTAACACACATACAAATTTGTAGTATGGGTTCCATTGACACTGATATGGAATAAGTAAGTCAGAGGGAAAATACCTTGCCTCAAAATCACGTCTTTTTTTCCCATGTAGTTCAATTTCATAAAACACAACAAAAAAAAAGTCACCAATATAAACATAGCCTAATTAGTGCAAAAATGCTAAAACCATAGCCATAACAACTAATGATGTTCAGTGCATACTGAATAACTTTGGTGTCTACACACCCAGAAGTCTAAACTAAGCTTAAAAGCTCATCAAATCATAGTTTAGCATTTCCAGAATAACTCACAGAAATACCAGGCTGAAAATCTCTTTTGTGTTTGGATGGACCATGAACAATACGATTCCTAGTTATTTCAATTAGTTTGAGTAAATCTCAAAATGCTGAACTAAGCTATTCCTAATTTAAACCTAATGACCATATCATAATCCTAGTAACTCTACCATGATTTACCCATTATTGAGTAATTAACATATGTGAATATTGCTGATCATATGGCAGTGCAACACAGCACTTTGGAACTTTTTTGCAATCTGTGGTATTCAAAGAAAACTTGCAGTATAAAGAGTCTACATCAAATATGGACAAAATATAGCCCACTGACCAGCCTGCTCCGGCCACAGACCTTTTATATACAACAAATGTATACCTTAAAATTTAAGTTAGTACCACGCCTCCATTTTTCAAGCTGGCTTCTGTCTTTCTCATTGTCACTAAAATGACCTTGGCAAGTGAATGTAGTCACGCTGTCCCATCAGCGTCTGGATGGGGCATGTGTTTGTGATTGTGCATGCAAGACTGTTGTGGCCCTCACACAAATTCTAACTCTAAATACAACCCTCAGAAGGAAAGGTTTGTCCAATGCTGTTGGCCTATGATTCAATGCACAAATAGATAGTTGTCTGCAAATCACAGTGCTCAATTGCTACGGGAAGCTCTTGATTTATAGGTTGAATGGTTGATGTAGAGTGCATCTGCCTGCTATGCATAATGCATCCTCTCTCCCAAAGCAATCCCTGCACTCTACTTTCTGAAGGATTGAAGGTAGCTATGTTCAAGTGAGTGTTTATCATAAACAATTATTGCGCACCAACCACTCTTCTGAAAGTATCCTACTCTAAAAGCAAAAAAGAAACTCTGGGAGACTAAAAATATTAATAGACTGAGAGTACCATATGAAGGGAAAGAGAGAGAGAAAAAAAAAAGAGCAGAACAGGATGAATAAAGCCAATAATATCTCAATATACAAAAACAAAAATAAATTAAATGATAGTCCTTTAGATAATGAAATTGAAAATCCAATAAAAATTGAGTGAATAATCACTCAACTACCTGTTAGTCCTGTCCAATAAGTAAAGATGAAAAGAAATGCGAGAGATATGAAATGATGGATGATGAGTGGATGATCGATGAGATGAAATGGAAGAGGATGAAGAGATGATGAGATGAAGTAAAGTGTTTGCAGTCTCTCAAATCGTCAATAAAAACAATCTTAGTATCCCTTGTGCAGCTATCCACTATGGACTTGTATAGGCCATCACATACGAAAAATCACTTTGATACTCAGCGCTCAAAAGGGAAGAAGCAAACAGAGATAAAAGAATCTGAGCGTAGTATTTTAATATCAATCAATAAAACATACGAGACAAGTGCACACTCACTCTTAGTCTGCTTGATTGTAAAGCATCTCGGGGTCCCAGCCCCTGATAGTCACGAGCCGCGTCCTTCTCACTGTTTCCCAGTGGCTCCAGTTTTCAATCGGAAGACTCGTCGGCGTCTTTCAGCCACGCGGTATGAACCGCGATGTCAATGCAGTAGACTTGAACCGGATGCACACCTCACATGGATGGAACCTCACGGGGGACGTGGGCGGGACCAGTTCTAGAGTGCGTGCTACTCAATAACCCTAGTGCTTTCGTGGGACACTTCCCACTTCATCAGGGGTACAGCGATGGTCCAAAAAGGGACCATAGCTCATTTATATACCTTTTCTCTATTAGCGCAATTCTTAAAACTATCCAAAAAGAAATAAAATCCATAAATCCCTAATGCATTGTACATGATACAAAATACATGAAATACATCATATATAAAAAGAATCTATGAATCCAGCATATATAATTAAAATGACAATGGAAACAATATTATTGCAATACAATGGTGGACAACATCCATATTGATCCCTCCAGCATCAAACAGATATAACATCAATCCATATATTAGATATAACCTATTTTGATGCAGGTGGGATCCTCAATATCAAGAATCAGGGAATTCTCATTCTTTAATATAATATAGTCAGAATATTATGACTATGGCTCAGTGGTTAGCACTGTTGCCTTGCAGCGCTGGGGTCCTGGGTTCAAATCCCACCAAGGACAACATCTGCAATGAGTTTGTATGTTCTCACTGTGTTTGCGTGGGTTTCCTCCGGGTACTCCGGTTTCCTCCCACACTCCAAAAACATACTGATAGGTGAATTTAGATTGTGAGCCCCAATGGGGACAGGAACCAATATGAGTGTAAAGCGCTGCGGAATCTGTGTGCGCTATATAAATAAAGGATTATTATTATTATATATGCAACCTTCCTCATATCCCATTATCCACCATATTTAATATCCAACTTCTTTAAAAACAGAACATCTCACCTTTATTGAAAACAATGCTCCATAGTAAAAGGTGGTTGTTTTACGCATAAAAAGAAAATTGGACTAAAAATCAAAAGAAACTGTGTTAAAATAAAATAAAATTAAAATAAAAATTGGGGATCTGAAGAAAAAAGCAGTAATATTCCAGGTATATAAAATAATTTAAATAAAAGCTGCCAAATCTATATCTATGTTTAAACCATTGGGTGTAAAGGTTTTAAGCTCGTATATACAATAGATTTCTCGTCTTCTAAGAGAGGTAAGCTGATCACCACCTCTATTGGATCTATGAACTGTTTCAATTGCCTGTACTACCATTCCCTCAATCTGGCAATTCTCGGAGCTTTGAAAATGTAATGGGACACTATGGGTAGTGATTTTCATTTTAATATTATATAGATGTTCCCTAATCCTAGTTTTCCACTTCCGTTTTATGCGTCCCACATATTGCAAACCGCACATACAGGTAATAAGGTATACAACATATGGGTCATTACATTTAATACTTTCCCTGATGTTGTATACCTTACCTGTAACTGTGCTCCGAAGTTGGTCATGATCTTTGTTTGGCAGTAAATCACATGTAGAGCAATCCTTTCTACCACATTTAAAATTACCTGGCTTGTTTGCCCTTATAATTTTGAGCAAAAACTTTTTGGAAATATCACTTGGGGCGATAATATTTTTAATACTTTTATTCTTTTTAAACACTACATTGGGTGATTCCCCTAATTCCTTTCTTAAAACCGGATCCTGCATTAAAATGGGCCAGTGTTTATTCAATATTTTTTGGATGTTATATGCTTTTTCATTATAGGTGGTTACAAAAGCTGGAGGTCTCTTTTCTCTTCTATTATCCCTATATTCAAGTATGGAATCCCTGTTCATGTTTCTACTTTTAGAGTAAGCCTGATCAGCAACATCTACCCCGTAGCCTTTGTCAATACATTTATTCTGCAGGATCGCTGCCTCGTCATCAAAATCTGTGTCCAAGGAGCAATTCCTGCAGATTCTCTGCATTTGGCCATAGGGGATGTTGTTGATCCATCTCCTCAAGTGTCCACTATCAGCGTGAAGGTATCCGTTACTGTCAACTGATTTACGATGATTTTTAGTGATAACCTTATTCTCTTTTCCTCTTAAAATTAAATCCAAAAAATCAATTGATACTTTATTGTATTTACCTGTAAACTTTAACCCCAAGTCATTATTATCAATATATTTAAAAAAGTTGTTATAGGAATGCTCATCTCCTTTCCATACTAATATTAAATCATCTATGTACCTTCTGTACATTATTATATTGATACTAAATGGGTTATTACTCCATATATATCGATTCTCCCAGAATCCCATATATAAATTAGCTATTGAGGGTGCAAAGGATGAGCCCATCGCAACACCCTGTCTCTGTCGGTAGTATTGTTCCTGAAACAAAAAATAATTGTGATTGAAAATAAATTCAATGCATTGAAGAATAAATTCTTGTTGCTTCAGTGGTAACAATCCCGACATAGAAAGGAAGTGTTCAGTGGCTTTAATTCCTTCCAAATAGGGTATATTAGTGTAAAGAGATTGTACATCACAACTGACCCAAGCAAAGTATCACGGCGCCCGTGATTCGTGCTAGACTCTGTCTATCACTTGCTGTAGTTCCTCATTGGCTGTCTCATTTCTCACAGCCTATTTAAACCCAGGTTGGGCACTCCCAGATTGCCCTTTCGTGGTGTTTCTGACATCACTTTACCTGATCTGCCTTGTCAGTCTGTTGGGCCTGAGTTACCTGTGTTCCAGTGTTCCTGTGTTCCAGTACTCCGTTGTTCCGGTGCCCCTGTGTTCCAGTGTTCCAGTACTCGTTCCGGTGCTCCTGTGTTCCAGATTATCGTTCCTGAGTGTCAGTGGTGCCTGTCTGCTAGTCTCCAGTCGGTTCCGGTCATCTGTTAGGACGGCGGTGCTCACTCCGGTGTACCCTTCTGGATTCTGGCATCTGACTTTCCCTGCTGTCGCTGTGGCGACATTGTTTTCTTTCGCTCCGGCGATCCTCCCTGTTGGTTCCAGCGTGCAGACGCTGGTTTACTCCATTAATCTGGTTGCGCTCACACTGTTGGTCCCAGCGTGTGGACGCTGGTTTACTCCATTAATCTGGTTGCTCTCACACTGTTGGTCCCAGCGTGCGGACGCTGGTTTACTCCATTAATCTGGTTGCTCTCCCATTGTTGGTCCCAGCGTGCGGACGCTGGTTTACTCCATTAACTTGCTTGCGCTCACACTGTTGGTCCCAGCATGCGGACGCTGGTTTACTCCATTAATCTGGTTGCTCTCCCACTGTTGGTCCCAGCGTGCGGACGCTGGTTTACTCCATTAACTTGCTTGTGCTCACACTGTTGGTCCCAGCGTGCGGACGCTGGTTTACTCCATTAATCTGGTTGCTCTCACACTGTTGGTCCCAGCGTGCGGACGCTGGTTTACTCCATCAGTCTAGTTGCGCTCACTCTGTTGGTCCCAGCGTGCGGACGCTGGTTTACTCCATTAATCTGGTTGCTCTCCCATTGTTGGTCCCAGCGTGTGGACGCTGGTTTACTCCATTAACTTGCTTGCGCTCACACTGTTGGTCCCATCATGCGGACGCTGGTTTACTCCATTAATCTGGTTGCTCTCCCACTGTTGGTCCGAGCGTGCGGACGCTGGTTTACTCCATTGACTTGCTTGTGCTCACACTGTTGGTCCCATCATGCGGACGCTGGTTTACTCCATTAATCTGGTTGCTCTCCCACTGTTGGTCCGAGCGTGCGGACGCTGGTTTACTCCATTGACTTGCTTGTGCTCATACTGTTGGTCCCATCATGCGGACGCTGGTTTACTCCATTAATCTGGTTGCTCTCACACTGTTGGTCCCAGCGTGCGGACGCTGGTTTACTCCATCAATCTAGTTGCGGTCACTCTGTTGGTCCCAGCGTGCAGACGCTGGTTTACTCCATTAATCTGGTTGCTCTCCCATTGTTGGTCCCAGCGTGCGGACGCTGGTTTACTCCATTAACTTGCTTGCGCTCACACTGTTGGTCCCAGCATGCGGACGCTGGTTTACTCCATTAATCTGGTTGCTCTCACACTGTTGGTCCCAGCGTGCGGACGCTGGTTTACTCCATCAATCTACTTGCGTCACTCTGTTGGTCCCAGCGTGCGGATGCTGGTTTACTCCATTAATCTGGTTGCTCTCCCACTGTTGGTCCCAGCGTGCGGACGCTGGTTTACTCCATTAACTTGCTTGTGCTCACACTGTTGGTCCCATCATGCGGACGCTGGTTTACTCTATTAATCTGGTTGCTCTCACACTGTTGGTCCCAGCGTGCGGACGCTGGTTTACTCCATCAATCTAGTTGCGGTCACTCTGTTGGTCCCAGCGTGCGGACGCTGGTTTACTCCATTAATCTGGTTGCTCTCCCACTGTTGATCCCAGCGTGCGTACGCTGGTTTACTCCATCAATCTAGTTGCGGTCACTCTGTTGGTCCCAGCGTGCGGACGCTGGTTTACTCCATTAATCTGGTTGCTCTCCCACTGTTGGTCCCAGCATGCGGATGCTGGTTTACTCCATTAATCTGGTTGCTCTCACACTGTTGGTCCCCGCGTGCGGACGCTGGTTAACTCCATTAACCTGGTTGCGCTTACACTGTTGGTCCCAGCGTGCGGACGCTGGTTTACTCCATTGATCTGGTTGCTCTCACTCTGTTGGTCCCAGCGTGCGGACGCTGGTTGCTCCATTTCACCTGGTGGCGTTGTTACTGTTGGTCCCAGCGTGCGGACGCTGGTTTGCTCCTTGATTACTCAGATCCTGAGGACAGGTTGCTGTCCAACTCCTTACGCAGTTGTCTGGTATTCTCAGGCTAAAAGACTTCTGCTGAGGGAGATCCTTGTATTGGTAAGGCCGGTAGAACCTAGTACGTTACCATCCTTCAGGTTGCCTTACCCGGTATAGGCAGGGCCGGTAGTGCCGTTAACTGTGTTTCCTCAGGCTGCCCTGCCCGGTATTGGTAAGGCCGACAGAACCTATTCTTGCTGCCACCCTAGGTTGCCTTACCCGGTATTGGCAGGGCCGGTAGAGCCTCTAATTTGTACTCCTTGGGCTGCCTTGCCCGGTATTGGTAAGGCCGGTAGAACCGATACATGTCATCTCATGGTTGCCTTACCCGGTATAGGCAAGGCCGGTAGAGCCTATCACCATTCACAACTGTCACTCGGTTGCCTTGCCCGGTATTATTGGCAAGGCCGGTAGAACCTATATTCTGTCATTTATTGTTGTATTGTTATATATGTATGATACCCTACGAGGACTGCCTTAACTTTTCAATAAAGTTACGTTTTTACCAAACCTTAACTCTGAGAGTCTTCAAATACCGTGACACAAAGTCATTATTCCAAATGAAATTTCTCATTAGTTGCAACAATTGTAAAGTATCTTTAAGATAAGACGGGAGTTCCATCACAAGTGGTTGTAGAAATCCATCAACATACTCGGATAAACCACTGGTTAAAGAACCAATCCCAGAGATAATTGGTCTGCACGGTGGGTTTATTAGGCTCTTATGGATCTTAGGTAGGTGGTAAAATATAGGGATCCGTAGGTTATCCGAGTACAAGAAGGACCTCTCTTCCTTAGTGATAATGCCATCTCTATATCCTACATTCAATAGTGTTGAGCGTTCTAAATTATATAGATTTGTGGGATCACTATGTAAAGGTATATATGTTTTGGTATTCTGTCATTTATTGTTGTATTGTTATATATGTATGATACCCTACGGGGACTGCCTTAACTTTTCAATAAAGTTACGTTTTTACCAAACCTTAAATCTGAGAGTCTTCAAATACCGTGACACAAAGTCATTATTCCAAACGAAATTTCTCATTAGTTGCAACAATTGTAAAGTATCTTTAAAATAAGACGGGAGATCCATCACAAGAGGTTGTAGAAATCCATCAACATACTCGGATAAACCACTGGTTAAAGAACCAATCCCAGAGATAATTGGTCTGCCCGGTGGGTTTATTAGGCTCTTATGGATCTTAGGTAGATGGTAAAATATAGGGATCCGTGGGTTATCCGAGTACAAGAAGGACCTCTCTTCCTTAGTGATAATGCCATCTCTATATCCTACATTCAATAGTGTTGAGAGTTCTAAATTATATAGATTTGTGGGATCACTATGTAAAGGTATATATGTTTTGGTATCACCTAGGAGATGATCAGCTTCCTGCAAGTATTCCTCTATATTTTGTATTACAACTCCTCCCCCTTTATCAGCACTCCGTATTACTATATTACTATTCTTTTCTAAATTACTTAAAGCTTTCCTCTCATCATTGGTCAAATTATGTTTAATACCAAACTTATCATTACCAGGTGAACACATCTTTTCTAAGTCCTGTAGTACCATTTGGCTAAATACTTTGATGTTTCCCCTTGAGAGCCACTAGGAAAGAAGGTAGACTTTGGTTTTTTATCACTGTGTATGGGATCCCACCCATCGGCATTGATTTCCTCTTTCTCAAGGAGCTCAAGGGTACGTGCTACATATTTATCCTTTATGGAGTAAGTTGGTTAGGGAGTTTCATGAAATTTTGAGATGTTTGAGAAATGTCTTTTAAGGTTGATATTTCTAATAAATTTATTAGCATCAATAAATAATTGAAATTTATTTGGATATTGTAAAGGTGCAAAGGATAGTCCCTTTTCTAAGATCTTACATTCTACTTGATTGATCTGATAATTGCTAAGATTGAATATACCTTTAGCTTTTAAACTATTGTTATCTACTATTTCACTCTTGGAATTTTGGCATCTCCCTTTACCTCCTCTGCATCCTCTTCTAATGAAAGTCCTCTTTTCGCCCCCTGTGTTCCTTTCCTTATTGCTGATTCTAAGTGATCCGTTTTCTCCCCTAGTTTGTGTCTCTCTATTATGGGCCCTACCTGTCCTAAAAAATAATTCTCAATTGGAATATGAGTTTTGGGCCTGGCACCCTTTTCATTATAATCCACAGAGTTTGGGGCTATATCTGTTCCTGTATTCCCCACAGACGTTAACCCGGAGGTAACAACATTAGTTTCTGTATCACCTGTTATCTCTGTATCACTTTGTAGTATTCATAACGATTGGAATCTGCAAAGCTTTCTTGATTGACCCCATTCATCACTGTATCCCTATTCTTAGGATTATTTTTGGTGTTAGATTTGGCTATAACAGGTGGTCCAGAAACCTGTGCTTCAGATAATTTGACACCTCTTTGATTGTTCTCTTTAGGGGTCTTTAACTGCTGGGGGGGGCGACCCACATTTCTATAATGTTCTTTCATAGTCATTCTTGTCCCTTAGAAATTTTTTCTTTTTGGTAATTTGTAAACTTTGTTCTAAAGAGTTCAAATGTTTATTAATATTGTCTTGTAGTTTCTTATGAGATTCTTTTAATGAGCATCTCTTAATTTTATTCTCAATATCCCCAATTTCTCTTTTGCTTTTATCAAGGCGTTCTTCTCTATATTTGATCAAAATATTAAACAGTTTCAGAGAGCATTCCTCCAGAGTTGCCTCCCATTCTGTCAGGAACTCTACCTCTTCCAGATCGAATGAGGCTTCTTTGTAGACCCTTAGACCCCTTGGGATAATCTTATATTTTTTATAATTTTCCAACGAGATTAGGTCAAACCAGTCTTTACTCTCTTTGACCAATAATTTTTCCAAATTCTTTATTAATCCAGTGGGATCTTCCCTTACTGGTCTTTTAGAGTCTATTTCAAGGAAGTCCATAGATCTATTCCTCTGCTCTTTGATTCTGTTGTAACTATTCATATTGAGTAGTGTGCCGCAATAAATAATAACAATCACAAAGAAGAATACAATAAACAATTATTGCGCACCAACCACTCTTCTGAAAGTATCCTACTCTAAAAGCAAAAAAGAAACTCTGGGAGACTAAAATTATTAATAGATTGAGAGTACCATATGAAGGGAAAGAGAGGAAAAAAAAAATCAACTCTTAGTATAGACTTTAAAGTCTGCTCTGAAATGTCTCCTCTTGATGGAAATTATGTTTTTTATATTTTTAACTGTATTGCTGGTGGAGTTAGAGCCTTTTAATTTTTAGACATCCATTTTTTTTTGGGGGGTGGGGATGGATAAAGAAGGTGATAACATACATATTTCAGATACATAAAGTGAAACACATTGACTACAATCGATGCTTCTGTCGTCAGTGTTCTTAAAGGGATAATAATGTTTCACAAAAACAGCATCTCCAATTAATCTTCATAGTATTTGAGTTATAGGGAGTGCTATTTCAATACCACCCGTTTTACCTAGTGTAAGCCCCATCTCCTCAGATGTGGAATCTGATCCATAGACCAGACAGCTCACAGCAAGGAACAATCTTCTTACTGTGAGGACAATGAAAACCCTGCCCCCCTTGACAGGTTTTTCAGCTTTTTCCCTTATCTTAATTGAAGATTGTCCCTCTCTGCAATCTACCTGGACACACCCTGCTGCTCTGAGCTGAGCAGTGTTACATCAGTAAAAGGGGAGGGAGGGGGATACTTTATCATTCAATTACTCTTGAACTACAACTCTGGCAGAAATGAAATAACACTTTCCATGGCCCAAATACTATGGTGATTAATTAGAGCTTCTTTTATTATAAATCATTACTACCCCTTTAAGTTACAATAGGGGCCAGAATTGTTTAACATACATTGTTCACTGTTATCAGTTAACAAAATGACAGCAATGATTTTACTGCATGTTGTTCTTATTGCTATATTAACATCATTGATTTTCATTTTCTAACTGTAGCCATAAAATGAGTCAACTTTACCTACTGACTACATGTGATAAAATGTAATTAAGGTTGAGCATTACAGTTTCATACCACATATTTACGTGTGTATGTACATGTGTGTATTTTTGTGTGTGGTTGTATATGGGTGTGGTGTGTATGTGTGTGTGTGTTTTGTATATATGAGCTGTGTGTGTACAATACTGTTCTGTCTCTTTTGACTCACATGACAAATGTAAGTTAGTATTTAGACTTTCAAAGCATATATTGCTATTATATATATATATACACTAGCAATGTGGGACGGCGTTGCCCATCAGGATATATAGGGAATTAATGCGCACACACACGGATGCAAGACAAACACACACAGAGACACACACGCAAATGCACACGCATTCACTGAGATGCATAAGGATCGACACAGTCATACATACATACATACATACATACATGCAATGCACAACATGCAGACACATAGAGTGTGATACAGACATGCAACACACACAGTGAGGAACACACAGGCACACACAGAGACACACATGCACACACAGAAGTGAGTCATAGGGGGGTGACTTATGTGTCATTGTAATGAGTTTGTGTTTGTACTTATGCCTCCACTGTGGCATTCATTCATATAGTTGAAATGCATGTGGTAATTGCACATACTGTGGTGGAAGGAATTGCAAATACTATGGTAGAAGGTGGATCGTGCTGCCTCCCGGGGTGTGAGTGAGACTATGGAGGAAGGTGGATCGTGCTGGCTCCCAGAGTGTGAGTAAGAGAGTGAGTGATTGCGTGAAGTGTGTGAGTGTGTGTGATTGAGAGAGTGTGAGTGAGAGAGTGTGTAAGTGAGTGTGATTGAGTGCAAGTGTGTGGGATTGAGTGCAAGTATATGGGATTGAGTGAGAGTGTGTGGGATTGAGTGTGTGGGATTGAGTGTGAGTGTGTGAGTGAGAGAATGTGAGTGTGTGAATTATTGTGTGTATGACTGAGTGTGTATGACTGAGTGTGTGTGACTGGGTGTGTATGACTGAGTGTGTATGACTGAGTGTGTGTGAGAATGTGAGTGTGTGATTGAGTGTGTGTGAGTGTGTGTTTTTTGTCTGATGTGTTTGTGTCTGTGGTGTAGCAGTGAGTGGCAGCCATTTTGTTTTTTCAGTTACTTAGATAGTGGTGGGTGGGCTTGATAGTGGGGGCAGGCCAACTCCCTGCATGATTTAAATCACTCCCCCATTGAATCACCCAATGGGAGCAGTAACTCCTCCTTACTTAACCCTTTGAGTGCCAGAGGGGTACGCAACACATTGCTTTGCAATGCGTTGTGTACCCCAGGGGCGTCACTAGGGGTGGGCTAAGGGGGCTGAAGCCCCGAGTGTGTCAGTGGGCAGCCTCGAATGTCAGACAATCAGCAGACTCACTCCTCCTGCTGTTTATTCTGAGGCTGGCTGGCTGGCTGCTGCCCAGCAACTTGTGGGCATATATAGCTTGGAACAGCAGGATGCTGCCTTACTCTGTTCTCAGCTTCAGCCCACAGCCATCCGCTCCACACTGGCTCTTCTAGCACTTCCTGGTGCTTTGGGATGAGGTCATCAACATGCACCTGAAGTACCAGAGGAGGCAGTGTGGAGCCCATGGCTCTACAATGAAACAGAAAGCAGAATGGGGCAGAGCAGAAGAGAAGGTATGAGGGACAGTATAGATGGGGGAATATATGGCTACCAGTGGCAGGTAAACAAGGCTGGTGGGTGTCACATTGTATATGTGGAGAATTTGTGGGCTGGCTACCAGAGGGCAGGGGAACAAGGCTGGTGGGGTCACACAGTTTATGTAGGGAATCAGTGGCTACCAGTGGGTATTGGAATAAGGATGGTGGTGGTCATATAGTGTATGTGTAGAATCTGTGGCTTTCAGTGGGCAGGATTATAAGGCTGGTGGGGTCCAAAGTGTATGTGGGGTATCAGTGGCTATCAGTGGACAGGGTAATAAGGCTGGGGGAGGTCACATAGTGTATGTAAGGAATCTGTGGCTACCAGTCGTCAGGGGAGCAAGGCTAGGGGGGTTATATAGTGTATGTAGAGAATCTGTGGATACCAGTGGTTAGGGGAATAAGGTTGTTGGGGGGGGTCACATAATGTATGTATGGAATCTGTGGCTATCAGTGGGCAGGGGTAAAATGCAGTTGGGAATCACATAGTGTATGTGAGGGATCTGTGGATACCAGTGGGCGGGGGGGCACACGCAGTGTATGTGGGGAATCTGTGGCTTCCAGTGTGCAGGAGAACAAGGCTGGTGGGGATGCACAATGTATGAGGGGAATCTGTGGTGACCAGTAGGCAGTTGTAGAAGGCTGGTGGGGTAACACAGTGTATTTGGGGAATCTGTGCAGAGAAACATGGCTGTGGCTACCAGTGGCCAGTGGGACAAGGCTGTGGTATCATAAAGTTTATGTGCATTGTTCTGTGGCTACCAGCGGCCAATGGAAAAATGCCGGGAATCAGACAGTGTATGATTGGCTACAGGTAACCAGTGGAACAATGATGGGGTATCACACAGTGTATGTATGGTTTTATGGATACCAGTTGCCAGTAGAAGAAGACTGAGATATCAGTTCATGTGTGGGCCTGGTGCTACCGGTGGCAAGCCACTGGAGTATCAGACAGTGGATGTGTGGCTAATAGGGGCTAGAAGCGCAATGTTATCAGACAGTGTATGAGGGGTTCTATGTCTACCAGTGGGCAATGGAACAATGCTGGGTATAAGCATACCTCCCAAGTGTCCCTCTTCGAGCCCCAAATCCCTCTGTCCCCCTTTCACACCCTGGTGTCCCTCTTTTTAGGACATCAGACTGTGTGGTGGGTATATAAGTGTATCACATTGCTCCACAGCAATAAAACTCATATTAATGTTTGTTTAAACATCATTATATTTGTTTATACATTATCTGTGTAAATAAAATACTTTGGTGTTAACCCCTTAGCGACCCTTGACGTACCAGGACCGTCAAGGGTAAATGTGACCGAACGACCCTTGACGGTCATGGTACGTCAAGGGTTAAACTCTTCCATCGCGGCCGCACGGAGCGATGGAAGAGTTCAAGCCGCTTGTTACTAAGTGTCCCGGTATCGGGACACTTAGTAACAAGCGGCTGAAACATTGTTGCAACATGCGATTCGCTTCAAAAGCGAATCACATGTTGCAAAACCTGAAAGACAGGGACAGTATTTGTAAATACTGTCCCTGTCAGATCTCTCTGCCTCCCTCCACCTTGCATACTGCTAAGGTGGAGAGAGACAGAGGGAGATGGTGTTCCAGTGTGCCTGTAAAAAAAAAATAAAAAAAAATGTTTAAATAAAGAAAATTAACCCTTTGATCACTGTTCTACAGTGATCAATAAGTGCCCCCCCATCTGATCACTCTTGGAGTGATCAATTTGCTGCAGATCAGTGTTTTCTGATCTGTGGGACACCCCCCATCCCCCTTGAATTTTTTTAGATTTTTTAAAAAATTTTTTACATTTTTTTTTACATTTTTTTTTTTTTTTATAATAAATATAGTTTAGGTATTTTGGTAGGTAGTTCGGTAGGTTTAGTGTAGACGTGTGTTAGGGAAAGTTTTAGGGATAGATTTAGGTTTAGGGGAGAAAAAAAAAAAAAAAAAACCAACCCCCCCCCCCCAAAAAAAAAAAAATATATATAATAAGCGCAGTTTAGATAGGTAGTTCAATTGGGCTAGGTAGGTTCAGGATATACGTAGGTTAGGGTAAGTTTTAGGGTTAGATTTAGGTTTAGGGATAGCGTAAGAAAAATAAAAAACCCCAAACCCCCCCCCCAAAAAAAAAAAAAATATATATATATATAAGTGCAGTTTAGATAGGTAGTTCACTTGGGTTAGGTAGGTTCAGGATATACGTAGGTTAGGGTAAGTTTTAGGGTTAGATTTTGGTTTAGGGATAGCGTAAGAAAAAAAAAAACCCAAAAAACCCCAACCCCCCCCCCCAAAAAAAAAAAAATATATATATATAATAAGTGCAGTTTAGATAGGTAGTTCACTTGGGTTAGGTAGGTTCAGGATATACGTAGGTTAGGGTAAGTTTTAGGGTTAGATTTAGGTTTAGGGATAGCGTAAGAAAAAAAAAAGCTTTTTTAGTGGGCAAAATGCAGCGCAGGTACAGCGTTGAAGAGGCGTATGCCTTTTTGGCATCTGACTCTGAGGCAACAGACACTGCGTCAGATTTTGACATAGCGCAGTTTTCAGAAAGTGAGAGCAGCTCTAGTGATGACGCTGGGCCTTCTGTCAAGAAAAGACGCACTGCCCCAAAAGCTGCTCTGGCAACTGCCCCAGCACCTGCCAAAAGAACTGCCCAAAGACCTACCAAAATACCTACCCAAAGAAATGCCCCAAGTGCTGCCCCAAGAGCTGCCCTGGCAACTGCCCCAGCCCCTGCCAAAAGATCTGCCCAAAAACCTACCAAAGAAATGCCCCAAGTGCTGCCCCAAGAGCTGCCCTGGCAACTGCCCAAAGACCTGCCAAAAGACCTGCCCAAAGAAATGCCCCAACACCTGCCACTCCGGATCCTAATGAATGGGTATCAATTTATGCCCACAAATCTCAGAATTCACAGGCAACCCAGGGATTCAAATTGATGTGGAAGGATTTACCCATGATCATTTTTTTTATTTGTTTTTGGGGGAAGACATTTTAGGTGAAATTGTTTCCCAAACCAATTTGTATGCAGCCCAGTATACTGCCGCCAACCCTAAGTGTGAAAAACGCTGTTTTTTTTTTTTTTTTTACTTACGTCATGGTTTACGAGGGATTGGTGGTAAAATGGCAGTGTATAAAATTGGAAAACACACCTAAAACGAGAGCCTGGGGTGTCTACTTTCCAAAAATATACACTTTTGGGGGGAAATCTTAAAAAAAGAGCACTGTTACACAGCCCCAAATGAGACATGGCACCAGTAACGCAAGCTGTGAAGAGTCAAAGTGTGAACCTGGAAACGCGCATGTTCCAATTTGGCCCCCGTAGCTCCCCCAAACCATGAGAAAGCTATGCATATGGGGTATTGCCGTACTCAGAAGAAGGAGCTGAACACTATTCAATTCAGTTTATAAAATCTTCACCTATTCTGTGCTTGAAATTCACATCAACATTGAAGGCAAAGTGTGAAAAACGCTGTTTTTTTACTTACGTCAAGTTTATGAGAAAGTGGTGGTAAAATGGCCGTGTAAAAAATTTGAAAACACACCTAAAATGAAAGCTGGGGGTGTCTACATTCCAAAAATATACACTTTTGGGGGGAAATTCTAAAGTGCAGCACTGGAACATAGCCCAAAATGAGTAATGGCATCAGTTAACCAAGATGTGAAAATTCAATATTTGTTCAAAATTGGGCCCCGTAGCTCCCCCAAACCTTGAGAAACCTATGCATATGGGGTATTGCCATACTCAGAAGAAGGAGCTGAACACTAAACAATGCATTTTTAAAAATCTTCACCTATCATGTGCTTGAAATTCACATCAACATTGAAGTGCAAGTGTGAAAAACGCTGTTTTTTTAACTTACGTCAAGATTTACGAGCGATTGGTGGTAAAATGGCTGCGTAAAAAAATTGAAAACATACATAAAATGAAAGCCTGGGGTGTCTACTTTCCAAAAATATATACTTTTGGGGGGAAATCTTAGAGTGGAGCACTGTTACACAGCCCCAAATGAGACATGCCACCAGTGATGCAAGCTGTGAAAATTCAAAGTGTGAAACTGGAAACGCGCATGTTCCAATTTGGGCCCCGTAGCTCTCCCAAACCTTGAGAAACCTATGCATATGGGGTATTGCTGTACTCAGAAGAAGGAGCTGAACACTAAACAATGCATTTTTAAAAATCTTCACCTATCATGTGCTTGAAATTCACATCAACATTGAAGTGCAAGTGTGAAAAACGCTGTTTTTTTAACTTACGTCAAGATTTACGAGCGATTGGTGGTAAAATGGCTGCGTAAAAAAATTGAAAACATACATAAAATGAAAGCCTGGGGTGTCTACTTTCCAAAAATATATACTTTTGGGGGGAAATCTTAGAGTGGAGCACTGTTACACAGCCCCAAATGAGACATGGCACCAGTGATGCAAGCTGTGAAAATTCAAAGTGTGAAACTGGAAACGCGCATGTTCCAATTTGGGCCCCGTAGCTCTCCCAAACCTTGAGAAACCTATGCATATGGGGTATTGCCGTACTCAGAAGAAGGAGCTGAACACTAAACAATACATTTTTAAAAATCTTCACCTATCATGTGCTTGATATCAACAGTAGTATTGAAATGTAAGTGTGAAAACTGCAAAAAAACAAAATATTACCACAATTTTGAAATTTTTTTCTGGAAAAATAGCTGCATGAAAAACTCCAAAATTCTCCTGATTATTTACCTTATGTTGTGTAGTTTTCAGAAACATATACCTTTGTGGGACATTTTTGGTTCTGGCACCGTCAGCTAAGCTATGATGCTCACATGCCAATTGTTGAGAAATTACAAGTTGGAAATAATGGCATCCATCTTGTAATATTTACCTTGTAAATGTGAGGAAGTGATTGAAATACTAGGCATATGGGGTATTCTTATATTCAGGAGAAGCAAATGAATATATTTAGGGGTATTTTTTTGTCATAAACTAATTGTATGCAAATCCTGACACGAAAATATAAGCAAAATGTTGTTTTTTTTCAATTTTTTTCCTCTTTTTTTCTATTTTAATCAAATTAAACAATGAGGTATTCATATAATTGTGGTATCAAAAGAAAGCCCTACTTGTGCTTAAAAAAACAGTATATAATTTATGTGGGTGTACAAAAGGAATTAAAGAGAAAATATGGTTGAACAAAGACATAGTCAAAAAAGTCAAAATTGCTCCGGTCCTTAAGTCAAATCAAACTCAGATTTTCCCGGTCCTTAAGGGGTTAATCTTGATAATTTATTCAGTTACATCAATGGCTCATATGTATTAAAGCAACCTGGTTTTATTCTGGAGTAAACCAACTGCGCAATAGGGGACAAATAAAAGTTCTTAAAATCCACTGCACTTGAATAGTGTTTTTAACCTCTTGAATGCTAGAGAGGTCTCCAATGCATTGCTTTGCAATGTATTGAAGACCGCTCTAGCATTCAAGGAGTTAAAACCCCTATTTAATGTGACAGGAATTTTGATTTGTTCCCTGTGGTACTGTTGGTTTACACCACAATAACTTCAGTTAGTTAGAACAAAAAACAATGTCAAGAGCTGAACATAAAATGGCTTACTTCTTAACTCTTTGCATTGCATTATATATAGACTAGTTGAACAGCCCGTTACACGGGCTACAGTGCCACTGCCACCCGGTTGCGGAGCAGTCACGCGCAGCAGAGACTGCCCGCGCCACGGCTGATACAGAGCTGGACGTTCTTTCGTATCAGCCATGGAGCGGGCAGTCTCTACTGCGCATGACTACAGCACGCGCAGCAGTGTGTACTGCGTATGTTGCGGCGTTACACACGATTTAGCGAATTATTATATAGGATTAGTAAAATAAACATATATGTTGTGTAAGGATAACTCACTCCACACTATAGCGTTATCATCACTACCACTGGTGGCAGGCACTCTGTTGAATTTTGCTGTGGGCTCTAGCCCCAGATTGTTTTGGAACCTAGAAACGCCACTGGTGTACCCCTCTGGCACTCTAAGGGTTAAGTTGAGGTAACATAGCAATATAACACACGGTGGCTCTTCAGTTGAGGCAGCGTAGCAATATGCTGAGGGAACAAATAGAAAGTGGTGTTTGAGGCTTGCCCTCTGTAACATACAGCAAAGCATCTCTCTCCCTTTACGGAGAAAGGGCAGGAATCAGGAAGCAGAAAGTGGAGGAGTGACAGTTGAGACAGTTAGTGAGGTGACTGAAGAGATGAAGAGTTAAATAAACGAGTTGCTATTAAGTTTATCCCTGAGTTTGTATTTTATGGAAACATTACACCCTCGTACTGAAACAGAGTGTATGGAGGGTTACAATTATCTGTGGGAGGTGAAACAGTGTGTTTGTGGGGTCATGATCCTGAATGAGTGTGTGTGGACCGGGAGAAGTTACTGATATCCCCTTCTTCAGGAGCGAGTGGCAGTTATATTTTTTTTGTCAGTTGGATAGTGGTGGGCGGGCTGGAGAGGGCGGGCCAACTCCCTGTATGATAAACATGCCCCCATTCAATCACCCAATAGGAGTTGTGTCTCCTAATGAGACATAAATTATATAATGAGGCATTCTGTTCAATGTGTGTTTGTTTTCTGAGGAGACATAAATTATGTTCTGTGTGTGAGGTACCATAAATTATGCAATGAGGCTTATTCTTTTATATATATATATATATATATATATATATATATATATATGTATTTTTTTTTTTTTTTTAAAAGGGATAGTAATATTTCAAACAAAATGCAGCTCTGATTCTTCTTCATACTATGTCAAAGGTAGTGCTGTATTTCAATACTATCAGTTTTGTTGTTCAGCAGCAATTGAATGAGAACATCCCGCCCCTTTTAGCCACGTGACATCAGTTGTGGAACCTGGTCCAGGGACCGAACAGATTGCAGAGAGGGACAATCTTCATGCAGTAAGTATAAGGAAAACCCTCCCCCCCTTGACAAAGGACAGCAACATTTTTCTTAGGCTTACTGAAGATTGTCCCTTGCTGTGCTCCATCTAGACTGGTTTGGAGAGGCAGAATGACACAGGTGAAAGGGGCGGGCGGTTGATCCTTTCTTATTCAATTGCTGCTGAACTACAAGACTGATAGAAATGAAATACAGTGTTACATGGGACATTTAGTATGAAGAAGAATCAGAGCTGCATTTTGTTTGAGGCAATACTATCCCTTTAAGCTTTCCTTTTAACATGCTAAATTATAGTAGCCCTATATTAATATAGAGACAGAGGGCTGTATTGTTTTGGCAAGGAGATAACTACAATGGGGTGCAGTTGGATGGAGCTCAGCATCCAAGGGAACCCACCGGCCCCAGGACCGAATAGTTTATATATACTCTACAAGGAGAATATTTTTGTCTTTATGGGCCCATAGATGTCAAATAACAATACTCCAAATTTCATTGATTTTAAGAGACATTTAAGCCAATCAGTGCTAGAAAGGTCTCCAGAAAATTAGTTAGCAATGCACTTTAGCCTTCTTGCATTTATTGGGGAATTTGTATTTCTCCCTCATTGTACAATTGGTTTACTCCAGAATTGCCCCTCTTTTTTGTGCATAAGGTCCAGGATGTCTCCCAAACATCACTAGCAGTGAACTGTTTAAACTGTGGTGTGCAGTGGTGCTAAGGATTTAATCATGTGTTCTTCAGTCATATTTGAATTATGTATTCAAGTCAGGTCTCTCTCTATAGTTGATATCTTGTTTGCAAATATTACTGCTGCTCACTAAATTCAGTTATGCACCTGTCTTTTCCCTGTGTATGGAAACTAATATTTACTAAGGGCACTACAGAGTTTTTTAGGAGTGGAAGATAGCAACTGTTATTTGCAGGAAGGAAAAACAAACAGGGAGGAAAAAAACTCCTTACACCAGATTTAACTTTTAATACACCTCATTATTGATGGCTTTAACCCTTTGCATGCCTCCCAAGTGTCACTCTTTAAAATCCAAATACCTTTGTCCCTCTTTTCTACGCTAGTGTCCAATTTTTTAGGAGTCCAGATTGTGTGGTGTATAAAAGTGCATCACATTTCTCCACAGCAATAAAACTCACAATGCTTATTTAAACTTATATGCATGTTTTTTTGTTTTTTTTTAAATTAGTATATGCAAATAAAATACTTTGGTCTTGCTCTAAATCAGTTGTTCCTTTACACAAAGATGTGTCAACAGGTCATGAAATAGGCTAAAAATTCTTTGGAATGTCCCCCGAACAGCCACACCCCCAGCCACACCACTTAAAACAAAAGTGTCCCTCTGTGGACATTTGAAATGTTTGGATGTATACATTTGAGTGACAGAGCGGTAGACAATGCAATGCATTGCCTACCCCTCTGACACTCAGAGGGTTATCTAGCCCTTAAGGGTTTAATCTAGCTCTTGTTATATGAGATTTGTTTGGTTTGGGGGGGGGTGCAGTTTGTCTGGAAGAAACAATAGCGTCACATGGACTATGTTGTTGTTTCCAGGAAGGACTTCTGAACAGTTTAAGTTACACTTCTGTTTTGAAGCATGCCTGATAGTGAGTTTAAAGCACATGCAAAAAGAGTCACAATGCGGGGGAAAACAACTGCACACAAATTTCCATTGATTTAAACAGGGCTTTTAACCAATTAACTGCTAGGAAGGTCTCCAAAATCCCACAGATTTCAATGGAGCTTTTAACTACATGAATGCTAGAGAAGTATCCAAAATGCAATGGAGACTACACTATCACTCAGGGGGTTAAAATACCATTGAAATCAACGTGATTACTTATGTGTGAGCTATGGTACAGTTGGATTGCCCTAGGATTAAGCCTGTTTGGTAGGCTGACCAGACCTCACCTTTAACCAGGGAAGCATAGGAAAAATGCATACAGCTGGACTGCTTTGATTTCAGTGACGCACTGAAAAATGGCTATTTCCTCGGTGTCCCCGGTTAAAAGTGAGGTCTGTTTCTCCTTAGAGGTATACATTTTATGAAGTGTCAGAATAGACCTTTATTTGCTAAGAGAGCAATTCACCCCTCCACTGTTGAGGGGCACATTTTTTATTTTCTGTTAGATATGGAATACCACCATTAGGTGGATTACCATAACTGACAATGCCCTTAGATGTGGCTAGCTCAGTGACCAGGTTCTTTTTGTTGACCTTAAAGGGATAGTAACACTTCGTTTTAACTTTATTTTATTTTGTAGGCATTAAAAAAACATGAAGAATGATATAAGTCTTATCTCTCAAACCTTTATGGTTTATGAGATATTCACAAGCAAAGTTCCCCTCCCCGCCCCTTTTTCCTAGTGTAAGCCATCTCTTCTCAGATGTGGATCAGGTTGTATGACAGTACAGATAACAGAAGGGGACAATTTTCTTTGTATGAAAACAATGAAAGCCCTTCCCCCCTTGAAAAGTTTTTCAGCTTTTTCCATTATCTTAATTGAAGATTGTCCCTCTCTGCAGTCTACCTGGGCATCTCCCTTCTTATCTGGTTGAACAGGGGGGGGATACTTTGTTTGTGAATATCTCTTAAACCATAAAGGTTTCAGAGATAAGACTTATATCATTCTTCATGTTTTTTTAATGCCTACAAAATAAAATAAAGTTAAAATGAAGTATTACTATCCCTTTAAGCCCTGGGGGGAAAATCTTGACTCCAAGTGCTTCCCCAGGAGTTACCCACTGAGGTTACTTCTTACTACATGGTAATCTGAAGACAGAAGATCTGCAGGAAAGGTGAGCACCCCTTTGAGTGCTGCAGGTCCACTTGTCCCACAGTGCCCCTCCGCACAGGGGTTATTCCTGGGAGTTCTTATTGCACACTCCTGCACTCACTGTCACTGTCAAACAGCAGTAGCAAAGGCAAACAAAGTCCTGTCTTGCATAAAAAGAGGTATTGAAGCAAGAGTGGATAACATTATTTTGCCATTATACAAATCATTGGTAAGACCTCACCTTGAGTATGCAGTGCAATTTTGGGCACCGGTTCTGAAAAAGGATATACTAGAACTAGAGAGGGTACAGCGGAGAGCAACAAAATTAATTAAGGGAATAGAGGACTTGACATATGAGGAACGACTAAACAAACTTGGTTTATTTACTCTAGAGAAAAGACGACTAAGAGGAGACCTTATCACATTGTACAAGTATATGAGAGGTCAATACAAGGATCTCTGCGGTGAGCTATTTATTCCAAGGCCTGATCAGGTGACCAGAGGACACCCCTTGAGATTAGAGGAAAGGAGGTTTAAACTTCAGCAGAGGAAGGGTTTTTTTACGGTAAGGTCTGTCAAATTGTGGAATTCATTGCCCAGGGAGGTAGTTATGGCAGATACAATGGATACATTTAAGAGAAGATTAGATACATTTCTTTCAAAAGGGAACATACAGAGTTATACTGTTTATCAGTAGGCTGATCAGGAAGGTCTGATAAAGACTAATTTAATTGGTAGCAGGAAAGCTATAAAATTCTCAGTTACTGAGGTATGAGGCGAAGGTTGAACTTGATGGACTTATGTCTTTTTTCAACCTAATTTACTATGTTACTATGTATTTACTATGTTACTATCCCAAAGCCTAATGTGCTGTTAATCCGATGTATGGCCACATGAGATCGGACTTCAAACACAACTTCTAGGAAAAATTATGTAATACTCCTGAACTTTTACACTTCCTCCACCCAACGCGTTTCGTGTAAAGACACTTCCTCAGGGGCTATCAACTGGATAACATGATATCTATATGGATACCGTTATTACGTCTATTTCCCTGGACAGTATTAATTTCAATTTGTCAAGGGTTAAAATTGTGGCAGTTTGTTACATCCACAAAGTATTATTCAACTTAAATAAGGACAGAGTGAATGTTAAATATATTTTATTAAATCCTATAAATACAACTAAAGCCCAGTCAGGGTAAAAACATCAGGCAAAAGTGGAAGAAGACATCATAAAGAAAAAACAAAATAAATTTAAGAGAGAAAAATGATTATAAGAATAATAAAGAGAGAAATTGGACAAAGAAAATTCAAAAACAAGAACCAGAAGTGAAAGAAATAACTAATACACAAATGCTGGATGAGATTAGTTTCCTTGTAGAACAACTTAATAAGGAACCATTGGGAGTGGGAAGTGTCAATAAGATAACAATGACAAATATAGAATAAATGGAGAAATAATGAGCAGACTACAGTGGCTAAGATAGAAAAAGAAAATAGAAGAACGCATAATCAAAATAGGGAACAGCTTCATGACAACACTTAAAGTCAGAATTATGGATATCCAAAACCAATGAATATCAGACATCAAAGACAAAATCAAAATGAATGGAATACTTATCGGGCTAATAATCACCATTACAACAGATTCACTCCTTTTAAGATTTGAAAGATCGAGAGTTGCCCACACTCACTCACCTTTTCTACATCAAAAGAGACTGAGAGAGTGGAAGGATCAAATGTGAATTATCACTGGAGAAACCATTGGAAGTGGAGAATGCACAACCAAAGAGGAGAAAGAAGACAAGAAGAGGCAACAGAGGAGGGAAGAAAATACAATAAAATCATACAGCCAGAGACTACTATATTCACTCTGAGTAAAACTGAATTAAATAATGAACAAAAAGGTTTTGGCGAAGGGTTTAAAGTTTGCACTTACCAGGTGGTTAAATACATTTGATACATTTATAAACGTCCATAAATATATTAGAAAGTTACATCTGAAAAAATACTTTGCTGACAAAAATAATGCTATAATAACCAATAGCAATGCGGTATACAAATATACTGTCCACATAAAAGTTTTTTGCATATAGAAGAGCTTAAAAAGTTGAGCTAAATGCAAAAAAAGTATCTCTCAAATCGCTATGGTTTAAGAGATACAGGCGTTTAAAGTTTGATCTCTCCTACTGACAGCTGTAAAGCTGTCAGCAGGAGATCCGTGTCGGCCGACACGGAGGTGCTTGAGCAGAGCTGCGATCTCGTTATTTAGCACAAATCCCTTCATTGGAATGGTCTAAAACGTGTGGCTGTATTGATTTATGTGCTAATTGGGGATTCCATTTCATTCTGCCGAGGAGTTATACATTGTGAAGCAACTGAGTGACTGGGGAATTGGGAGGATCCAGTGGTGTGGAGGATCAGTGGACATAAAGCACAGGAAACCTATATGTGAGAGGATAATTACACTACCATAGTGTGCAATTGACTAAACTCTAAAAGGACTTTTCTTCTCTTTCTCTCATGTATATTCTGAGGACAGTGGAGGAGAGAAACCTCGATCAGATAACCAGTAGGACTGTATAAGATACACATGGTGATACAGGTTTTTGATACAACTGAATATCAGATTTTACCATATAAGTTTTTATAAACTAATTTGAGCCTGTGAGGTTGGCGAGATAGCTCAGTGCTAAAGTCCCTGACTATGGAGCCTCTTCAAACCACAAGGTTGTAGGTTCAAATCCCGGCAGGGTCAACTCAGCCCTTCATCCTTCTGAGGTCGATAAATGAGTACCATTCATTGGGTAATAATAACATCTATTATTTCAGCCGCCGATTTGGTTAGTTCCGAGAGCGTGCGCTGAACGTGCTTTGAGTCCCACTTGGAGAAAGGCGCTATATAAATGCTAGTTATTATTATTATTATAATTTTTGGACATATATGACCAGTTTATCATTTTATTATTCTCAGTTTTTGTATTTATGATAAGAACAGACCAATAGATTATTCTTGTCTATAGATCTGTGGATTTGTAAATTTGTGGTTGTTTTGGTTATTGTGAGTTTATTGTAATTTATGTTAAGTGGTGGACAGTAGTATGGGATCGCCTGAATACTTTTTGTATAGTGTGTTTCAATCTATAAGAGTTGTATTTTATTTGGGCAGATCTCACAGTCATCTACTGTTAACACTATAATAGAGTGGGTAAGATATATATCCTTTTTTTAGGAACTAAATACAATTTAGAATGCGCCCGAGCTTTTCTTTACAAATTTCTCTTGCATCTCTGTACAAACCACTACTGCCTCCTTCCTACCTTTTACACATTGTTGATTGTTACAGTGGTGGGAAGCAGGCTATCCTGGGGCCACATGCTGCCTTCAAAGGCTCCTCCAAGAGCCTTCAGTCTGTTCTCTGGTACAGTCGGAAGACAAGATAATTTTCCTCCACCACATCCCACACACACGAACACATACACTCTGATGTCACCACATACATCACACATACTTTCTGATGTAAACAGGTCCAGATTACCCAATAGACAGAGTAGGCGACTACCTAAAGCTCCAAATTTTGAGGAGCGCCTCAGATGTACTGGCCACACCCACATTACGAATTGTGGGTGTGGCCAGAGGAATCTCCGTACCCTAGTAGGATCAACCCGTTAGGAATTATTTCAGACATAAGAAAGTAAAAGAGAACCGATACTAAGTAATATAATTTATTGTGCAGATCAAGTTATGACAGATCATATTCATTTGACAGCAACAAGGGCTGAACACTTTCAGACAGCTATCTGATAAATGAGTTGTACAGTGCCAGCGGTCGGCCCTTTATGGACACTATAAAGAATATGGACTGCTCTCAAGCAGTTGTTCCCTTTCGTTTCATATTAAATTCCCATTCAACTCTTTGAGTGGCAATGCTTTGCAAATACACTGGACATCCCTATGGCAGTCAAGGGGTTAAACTCTTGACTACTGGGGAGATTCCCAATGCATTACTAAGCCTCAAAGGCAATATTTTAGTATTATTATCAAACATATTTGAAAGTGACTTAATATTAATAATTATAAGGCTAAACTGTATGAGTCAATATATCATTATTTTTTTTTAGATTGATCTAGATTATAATGCTTATTACAAGTTAATAAAAAAAAACCTTCTTGTGCAGTTTCTTTATTCCACACATACACTGTCAGTGATGTACTAAGTTGAGCAAGAGCCATTTTGGGAAAACCTAGTGCAATATAGGGAAGTAGAAATTTCCTCCATTATTTTTTAATTCAAAGGGACTTTTAATCTTTTGAGTGCAAGGGATGTATCCAACACATTGCACCGTAATGCTTTGGATACCTTCCTGGGACTCAAAGGGTTAAATGAATGTAATAGAGGTCTATATCCCTTTGAGTGCCAGAGGGGTACGCAACGCATTGCAAAGCAATGCGTTGCGTACCCCTCTGACACACAAAAGGTTAACACATTGCAGAGGCTAGGGAGACAGACAGTGTATGTGTGGTTCAGTGACCACCAGTGGAATTATGGGAGATTGTAACATTTCACACGGTACAACTGTGTTAGCTGTAAAATGATTTTGTAGTCAACACTATAACAACACCTAGTACCTTCTAGTCTAAAATACAATTGTCATATACAACTATGTGACAACTGTTACCTAATACATTTTAGTTTTATAATTTAGCATTGTGTAACCAACTAACGTTCAAATATATTTGATACTGAAACTGTGATTAGGGTTGCCACCTTTTCTTCAAAAAAAAATACCGGCCATGGCATTCCCTCCACAGACTTAACATTGGACAGAAGCCAATTTTTTAGCAGCCAGCCGATAAAATACCGGCTGGGTGGCAACTCTGACTGTGATTGCCCCTTACCTGCTTCTCCATATAACCTGCAGTGGCAGATGGATGTGCTCACATTGCATGAATTAACATTCAGAATACCTTCCTGTACTGACCCACAAAGTATGTAATGGGTCACTTTGCAGCTGATAAACTTTCATTGGTTGTCTCAGAGGTTCCTATTGAATTCTATAGTGAAAGCTGTAAATAAAACAAGTCAAAGTTATCAAATGCTAACACATATCTGACACATATAATCATGTCAACATAATTTGTACCTATAATATTTGGTACATGATGTGCCAGAGTTTATCTTTTAATAAGGAATTATGATTTACTTATTCAAAATACTTATTCACATTTGGCTTAAACGGAAGGTATCTTCAGAACTAAGTTTTTCAAGACTCAGGGTTTGCAAACATTGACTCTCAGTTGTTGGGGACTACAATACTGATCATCTCAAACCAGTTAACAGCTAGTTGGGGATGATGGGATATGTAGTCTCCAACAGATGGAGAGCCAATGGTTGCCTACCTTTTCTCTGCCACTCAAAGAGTTAAATCAAAGGGCATTTTTTGGAACTTGTATTTGGTTTGCCTCAGAATTGCTTCATGTTTACTTTTATTGTATGGCTCTGCATATTATCTTAAATAAGTTAAAGGGATATTAACACTTAATGTGATAACTGTGTATATATCCTGCTGATGAAAATGAGGGTACTCCCACTACTGAGAAGTGTTTAGTTCAAAAGTTATTGCAGCTCAAACTTGCATTATTGGGTGCAGTACCTATAGTGGTGGTTACTACTGCAGCCTATGGACAGCTGTGGTCAGTGACCCTCCACAGGCTGCTGTAACAATAGCACTGCTAAAATTTCAGGCCAAGGAGGTACTGCACCTAGAAAAGGCAGGTGTAAACTCCAATAATATTTCAGTAAAACATTGCTCACAGTGGGACTACCCTGTGTTATTTAGCAAGATAGACTCTGTAGTGTATATATTTTGGCATATCACACAATACCATGCCTCCCTTTCAGTACCAGAGGGGGTGCATCATGCATTGCAAGGTGATGAGTAGGGTACCTCTCCAGCATGTAAAGGGTTAAACTTATTTATGTTTGACATTGCATTCTTTTTAACCTCTTAGATACTAGAGACATGTCAAATTGCTTCTAAATGCACTGGATATGCTAGCAGCCAAGGGGCTAACAAAGGTAATATCTTGGCATAGGACCGATCTGAAGTTATTAGCACCTGCATTTTATAACTTCTCTGCTCTACATAGGATTCTCCCAATTGAAACAAAAGTTCATGCCCACTGCTGCTGAGATAAGACTACCGGGGGAAAATGCACTAAAGGGTGCTAAAGAGGTGATAAAGTGGAGATGACTTCTTCAGTGATATCACTTCTCCAATTCCTATGTTATTTTATAGAGCCTATGCACTAAGATTTCTCAAGTGGAATGGATCTTAGTGCATAGGCTCCATAGAATTACACAGGAATTGGAGAAGTGATATCACTGGAGAAGTCATCTCCACTTTTTCACCTCTTTATCACCGCTTAGTGCATCTTCCCCCTTGTGTGGGTGGTGTTCTGTAGATGAGTGTGTATGCATGCTGCTGAACAATGAAGTGGGTGTTCTTCATTCTTGACGTATTTGTGTATATAACTAATAATTACAAGACTGGTGAACACTGTTGAATTTCATTTATAACAAACAATATTTGTCCTCAATTCCTAATGGGAAAACATTTAAACAACATAATGGTTCTCAAACTCTGGCAATGAAACCCTTTAACGTTTTAAATGCTAGCGAAGTTTCCAGTGCATTGCTATCCAAGGCTCTTGAGCCTCTTTAGCAGCTGAGAGCTTAACCTAGTATCAACATCAGATTTATTTTAATACTTGTTAGTTTTGGTGACTTGAAGTTAAGTTATTAAGCTACAAATTATCATAAGTGCTACCGGGGATTTGTATTTTTCTTAGGTCCACCATTATTGAAATGTGTTCTGTGGAACTCCTTGAACTACTTCAGGGAACCCTGGGTTCCAAGGAACACAGTTTGAGAACCACTGAATTAACAAATTAATCATAAAGCTAATTTATAACTCTTCATCTCCTTCTCTGTCAGTGAGTTTCTCTAGTTCTTCTCTCTCTCCAGCAAGTTGGTAGCCATTTTTTTTAATCTTCCCACCCCAGCGATGGTGTAGGAGGGTGGTAACCCAGAACACTGCACCCAGCATCCCTGCATCAAAGGCTAGATGCCAACAGTAGAAGGTGGTTAGGAACATGAGATCTGCTGGGTTTTCCCCATCCCAGGGATGGCCAGTTGGTGGCCTGTACAAGATAAATGCAGCATGAAAAAGCCATGTTCCCTGTACCAGTACTAGCCATGTCTTGGTAAACCACAGTTTGCGTTGGTTAGGCAGCCAGATTTCAACAATGAAGATAATGCAGGTGAGTGCACAAGCAATAAGCAGCAGAAGGTGTACTTGCACCTCAATAGCTTCCTTTCCATGAGCATGGAACTTGAGTAGAAGTGTGGTAATAAAAAAGGCAACAGTGACTCCCATGTGTTCAAGCAAAGGGCAGCGTTGGGGAAGACAGGACTGACTTATAATATCCAATACCCCACTCAGACAGAAGTACCCATACATGGTGGCATGCTGCCACTCATTGGGGTTCACAAAGTGGAAACCTGGATCTCCTGACTCGAAGAAGTGAAGTTTGTGGACCCCAGGTGGAAAAAAAAACTCTGCAAGAACAGCCATTAAACCATAAATTATTTTCATCACCCCTTCCAAGGGCAGTGCCTGCAGGAAATTTCGAGTTGTCCTGATACGGAGAGGGTACTGTTCCCAGCATCCATTCAGCACCATCCAAGAGAAGCGGACAGCATACAATAGACCAAAAGACAGGAATGCCAGACCAGGAGAGATGTGTCCAATGAAAGTACCCATCTGCACAAAGTGGGGACACTAATTTGTGATTGCACAAAAGAAAATGATCACACACACTGCCGTAATGATCAGAGGAACTTGAGGGAATTGGAATATGAGGCAATAGGCAATGAAATGTGAAACCAGGGGATAAGTGAGCTTAACAGAATATGATGTTACTGCAGCTTAATTTTACAAAACCTGAAAGTCAGTTGAGTTCAAGCAATCCAGAATGTGTGTAAGGTAAAGGTGAATAGAGTTTGTCTTAACTATATATTATATTCAGTAGTGATCTCTGTTACCCTGCAATCACTCAGTGATATATCTATGGCACTTTAGTCATACAGTATCACTGGTATACAGTATTTAGACAGTCATTTATCTGTAGTACCACTTTAGCTCAGATACAAAGCATTCTCACTGTGACTTCTGTGCAAGGGAGTATCTCAGTTACACCTCTGGTACACCGCAATCTCAGTGAGGACTCTCTGGGACACAGCAAGTTATGCAAAGTATTTCTGGTGCACAGCAGTCTCTCTCTCTCTCTGTAACCACGCTGGTACACAGCAGTCTCATAGAGATGTGACTCTGGTGCAAGGCAGTTTCTTATTAACTTGTCTTGATTATAGCAATCTCAGTGTGATCTCTATGTTATAGAGCAGTCTCCCAGCAACTCCTCTGGTGCACAGCCGCCTGACAGTGATCTCTCTGGTGCACAGCAGTCTCACAGTGATGTCTTTTGTGCAGAGCAGTCTCACAGTGCTGTCTATTGTGTACAACAGTCTCACAGTGAGATATCCCAGGTGCACAGCAGTCTCACAGTGATATCTTTTCTGCACAACAGTCACACAGTGATGTTTTTTTGTGCACAGCAGTCTCACAATTATACCACAGCAGTCTCTGGAATCCAGCAGTCTCACAATAGTGTATTTCTGGTACCCAACAGTCTCACAGTAGTGTCTCTCTGGTGCCAAGCAGTTTTGCAGTGATTTCTCCTTCATGCATCAGTCTAACTGTGATGTTTCTGTTACCCAGAAGTCTAAAAGCAGTGTCTCTCTGGTAACCAGCAGTCTCACAGTGGTGTCTCTGGTGCCTAGAAGTTACACAGTGGTGTCTCTGGTTCTCAGCAGTCTCCCTGTGGTGTCTCTGGTACCTAGCAGTCTTGCAGCAGTGGCTCTCTGTTATCCATAAATCTCATAGTGGTAGTTTCTGGTAACCAACAGTCTCTTGGTGATGTCTCTGGCACCCAGCACTCTCACAGTATTGGCTCTCTGTGCAGTTGCACAGCTGTGTCTGTCTGGTACCCAGCAGACTAACAGTAGCCTAGGACCCAGCAGTTTCACAGTGGTACAAAGCAGTGCGTCTGACACTGACTCCCAGTGACAGTCTGTAATTGAATGGCAGAACTGTGTAGCAGCCACCTGCATTTCACAGACACACCCAAGAGGTTGGTACAGTATTGTATAGAGCAAGTGAGCAGTTAAAGGGATAGTAATGTTTTATAATAAAAGCAGCTCCAATTAATCTTCGTGGTATTTGGGCCATGTAGAGTGTTATTTCAATACTATCAGAGTTGTAGTTCAAGAGTAATTGAATGATAAAGTATCCCCCTCCCGCCCATTTTACTGCTCAGCTCAGAGCAGCAGGGCGGTATCTAAATGGATTGCAGAGATGGACAATCTTCAATTAACGTAAGGGAAAAACCTGAAAAACCTGTCAATGGGGACAGGGCTTTCATTGTTCTCACAGTTAGAAGATTGTCCCTTGCTGTGAACTGTCTGGTCTGTGGACCAGTTTCCACATGTAAGGGGAGGTGGCTTACACTAGGTAAAAGGGCCGGTAGGGGGAAACTTTATCATTCAATTACTCTTGATCTACAACTCTGACATTATTGAGATATGGCTCAAATACTATGAAGATTAATTGGAGCTGCTGTTTTTGTGAAATATTACTATCAGTTTAATCCTAAGAAGGGAGTGGGCCAGACACAGAATGGGGTAAATGACATATCAGAGAGTGAGAAGCACAGGGGAGACGAAGAAGGTAACAGAGAGGAAAGCATGGAAAATGAACAAAGGGGGAGATTTATAAAAGTGTTCTTGTTCATTTTTGTGAATGGATCCTTAAAATGTCCTTATTACCTGTTATGAGAGCTGGTACTTATAATGTATTCTAGTTACATTTATAAATGTGGTGACCAAAGTATAAGAACAGGTCAGATATGGCCTTAAATATTTGGTGAAAGTTCTGTCAGTAAGTTGTCTCCAATAGCGATATTTTTTTGTAAATTCGCCGAACCACTTTTTTACAAACTTCCTTAAGCCATTTTATAAAAAAATGTACTACACTGTGCTAAGTCCTCCTAAACTGTCCTTAATACTTTTATAACCTCTTACAGCCATTGTATCTCTTCTTTTCCATTTCATTTATGAATCTCCCCCATTGGGCCATATTCAGAAACTTACAGGAGCAATTCAGGAGAAAACCAACTACACCATAGTGATGAAATAAAAATTGTTGGAGGCCTCTCCTGCATTCAAGGGGTTAAATGCTGATTTTAAATAAATGGACATTTTAGGACTCTCTATTTGTCCTCTATGGTGCAAATGGTTTGCATCAGAATTACTCCACTTTAACTCTTTGACTTTGAAAGAGGTGTGCAACACTCTCTAAAATACATTGTAAACCCCTATGGCATTCAAAGGATTAACTTCCTTAATCCCGCCCATAGAGACTTTAGTATAAAGGCAAAGTGGACCATTTCTGGGGCAAAGCAGCTTCACCATAGGGGGTGGAGTCTGATTGATTTCAGTGCAGTTTTAACCTCTTGAATGCTAAAGTGGTCTCCAGTGCATTGGAGAGCTTTATAGTATTTATGTATGCCCTCTATACAAGTCTGTTTGCTTCATAATTGTTCTTGTTTTGTGCATAAGCATACATGAGAATTTTGTTTTCTAGAGTCCCTGGAGGGGGCTCATGTGGTCCCACTGGGGGATATAAATGCATCACTACAGGGCAAGGCTTAAAGGGATAGTAATACTTGCAAATTACTAATCCCCATATTGTAGCTTTGTTAAAAAGAAACTTATTGCCCCCAGTGTCACCTCTCAAACCCTTATGGTTTGAGAGATGATAGCTCTCAAAGTTCCCCCCTTCCTCCCCCCTTCCCCGACTGAACGCTGAGTGCTGACCGAAAGGGAAGCTGTCATACGACAGTCTTATGTGCGTCAGGTGGCTCTGCAGCTGAGCCAAAATCGCGTTTATAAAAAACTATTCTTTCACTGAAACAGTCTTCTACATGTGCTTGGTTTGCAAGCACACGTAGAAGACCGTTTTAATGAAATATTTCTTTTTTATAAACGCAATCTCGGCTCAGCTGCAGAGCTGCCTGATGCAAGTAATACCAGATATCCCTGCAGTCAGCATTCTGCGTTCAGTCAGGGAAGGGGGAGGGAGGGGGAACTTTGAGCGCTATCATCTCTCAAACCATAAGGGTTTGAGAGATGACACTGGGGGCAATAAGTTTCTTTTTAACAAAGCTACAATATGGGGATTAGTAATTTACAAGTATTACTATCCCTTTAATGAACTGTGATATAAAGTGGATAGAAAGTGAACAAAACAGGGTGGGAAGGAGGAGAAGTGAAAGGAACAGGGTGTGAAAGAGGAGAAGTGGGCAGGAAGTGAGATGAACAGGGTGGGAAGGAGGAGAAGTGGGCAGGAAGTGGGATGAACAGGGTGGGAAGGAGGAGAAGTGGGCAGGAAGTGGGATGAACAGGGTGGGAAGGAGGAGAAGTGGGCAGAGTTTCATAAAAAACGCCCCACCCCCAGAGAATCAGCCTCTGTTCCTGGAGACAAGGTAATTCATTGCAAAAAACTGAGTGTCCGGGGCAGATCCAGAGAGTTCCCAGATATGTGCATAAGACCCATTGGGGAGATGTATAAAAATCATTGTTAGTGTATGAACAGTTTCTAAAATTCACAACAACAGGTCATATAAGTTTGTCTGAGAATATTCTAAGAAAATTTGCTAATGACAGTATGTTTATCTTATAACGATCACTAGATACTTCCATAAACAACAGGTTATACCTGGTGTTAGTATTTAATCATTAAAACCACCTTCATTTTTGGAGCAATTAGTGAATGTCTTTATAAATACATTGCAACACAATTCTTACTTGGACAAGACCATTTCTACTCCACTTTTCAACTGAATAGATTCAGTGCTTTGTGACAATGTTGCTAGGACTTTATATATATCTTTATATTGCTTTGTGACAGTTTTACAAACACTTTATTACACCAGTTTTATACATCCCCCCAATGTGTTTTATACACCAGAAAAGAGTGTTACAATGTGATAATAACCATGGGACCAGCCATCCAGCCACTGGACACCTGTCTAGCATTTAATGGGTTAAAAGTCCATTTAAATCAAATGGAATTTGGGGACTTTTATTTGTTCCTATGGTGAATCTGTATTGTCGCAGTATTGTTACAATTTAACTTTACAAATATGGCCATAAGAGTGGGGAATATGGAGGGATAATGCCTAGATAGAGGACAGTGCTTATCAACCTGTTTTTGTCCACGGCACTCCTGATACGCAATCTAGTTTCTTCAGGGCAATCATAAAACTTTGTGTCATTTGTCAAGGGCATTATAAAAGGTACAAAAAAGTAACATATGGTTATTATTCCATCCCACAATCAGAATAACAAACACAAACATATTGTGTATAAACCGTTCCATAAATACACAGCTGAAACTCAAAGATCAGATTTTTGACAAAGTCTTTATAGAAAAAAAGGGGCAACCTAAGTGGATGTCCAAGGCACACAAGTCTCACAGTACCCTGGGTGAAAACCACTGATATAGTGTGTGCGCTTATAGCTTATGTGCAGTTCTGTTCTATCTCTATTGACTCACATGTCTAATGTAAGTTAATATTTATACATTGAAAGCAGATATTGCTCTTATTTAAAAACCATGTATGTCATATAAAAGAATATAATTATTTAAATATGTCGAGAAAATGAAATATTAGTTTTCAGCATTATTTGCCCTATTATTTAAAAATATAAAACAAATCTCACACTGGGCCATATGCACAAAAAAAAGCAGAGGAAAAAGGAATGTGCAAACCAGCTGCACCATAAGAAATAACTACAAGTTCCCGCTGATTTAAATGGAGCTTTTAACTAGTGATCGGTGAATAATTTCTGGAGAAAGTGCTATTTTCCCTCTTCTTCTTTTTTTTTTTTGCCTAGCTCATTGCATTCAAATCAGTGGGAAGAGGGAAATTTTCCCCACCATGTGATCGTTTTCTGTACTTTTCCTGCAGGCAAATAAAAGGTGTCAGGCTTCACAACATGCCATTTTGTGTTTGTGAGAGGAGAAAGCAGCATGTTTTTGAACTGCGGTCCAAGCAATTTCCTTACTGTTATTGTCTCTGTATTGGATGTGTCTGGGTTGCGAAAAGAGAGCAAGGGAGGATTACCACAAATACCCCAACATTCTGTCTGACTGATTTGATATGAAATATACAGGCAGCTGCGGTACACGTAATTTCCTTACTGATTTTGCTGTTATTGTCTCTGTGCTGGGAAAGTCTGGGGTAATAAGTTGTTGATCCTGTTTTTTTTAGTTATAATTATTTTTTGGACAGTGATAAGATAGGGTGGACAACTGTTTAATATATATATATATGTGCAGTACTATGCAAAAGTCTTAGGCAGTTTGAAAAAATGCTGTAAAGTAAGAATGCTTTCAAAAATAGACATGATAATAGTTTATTTTTATTAATTAACAAAATGTAATGTGAATGAAAAGAAGAAAATCTAAATCAAATCAATATGTGGTGTGACCAGCATTTGCCTTCAAAACATCATCAGATACCTCCCTGATGGTATTACATGATGGATAAGTATCTGCCTGTACTTCTCAGCATTGAGGAGACCATTAATTCTGACCAATTCCCCAACTCCCTTTGCAGAAATGCAGCTTCAAACTTGCAAGGAACCTCCACCATGCTTCACTGTTGGCTGCAGATACTCATTCTTGTACCGATTTCCAACCCTTCTGCAAACAAACTGCCTTCTGCTACAGCCAGATATTTTACATTTTAACTAATCAGTCCAGAGGACCTGCTGCCATTTTTCTGCACCCCTGTTCCTGTGTTTTAGTGCATAGTTGAGTAATTTGGCCTTATTTCCAAGTTGGAGGCATTTTGACCGCAAGTCTTCCATGAAGACCATTTCTGACCAGACTTCTCCAGACAGTAGATGGGTTTACCAGGGTCCAACTGTTTTCTGCCAATTCTGAGTTGATGGCGCTGCTGGACATCTTCCAATTGTGATGGGAAGTAAGCATGATGTGTCTTTCATCTACTGTACTTGGCCAAGCACTGAGTCTACGTTCCTCAGCATTGCCTGCTTCTTTATGTTTCTTCAAAAGAGCTTGAACAGCACATCTGGAAACCCCTGACTGCCTTGAATTTTCTGTCTTGGAGAGACCTTGCTGATACAGTATAACTACCTTGTGTCTTGTTGCTGTGCTTGCCATGGTGTATGACTTTTGACATGAAACGGTCTTCAGCAACCTCACCTTGTTAGATGAGCTCTGTTGTTTCTCACCCAGTTTTATTCCACCTACACAACTGTTTCTCTTTCAGTTAGATTGTGTTTCAACCTATGTATTAAATTGATAATCATTACCACCTGTTTAGTTTAATTGTTTAATCATACACCTGACTATATGCCTGACTTTGTGCAAGTGTACTTAGAAGAATGTATGCTGTTTTGAAGGCAAAGGGTACTCATACCAAATATTGATTTGATTTTATTTTTCTTCTGTTCACTCACTTTGCATTTGTTAATTGATAAAAATAAACTATTAACATCTATTTTTGAAAGCATTCTTACTTTACAGCATTTTTTCGCACCTGCCTAAACTTCAGTATAGGTGTATTTAAATTAGTCTGTGTAAACCAAACATGTTGATCTTGCTTTAAATCATTTACATACTTACACAAAGAGGTGTCAATTGGTCACACCACCCACCAGTCACACCAAAAGCAACACCACCTCAAATACAAATGTCCTCATTTGGTCATATGAAATGATGGGAGATATGCATAGTTTTGTGAAAAATCGGCAACTTGCAATCTATGCTTGCCACCGCCTACCCTTGCATAGGTTGGAGAACATCACCAACCCATGTCTGTCACCTCCTACTCATTCATAGGTTGGCAGACATCCCCAACTCATATATCTGATCTCCCACACCTGCATAGATTGCATTGTTACTGTGGATCTTCTATCACGTGCCCGTGCTCCCTTGTTGTTGTTTTCGTGTCAGTTTATCCTGTGTGTGCTCCCACATACTTCTCAGAATAGATATGTCTGTGACCAGGCATTTTTTTTAAGCAGAACTCTCAGCTTCATAATATTGCCCCTCAATACATTACTAATATAACAATAGGCAAAGGAATAGTTGTATTATGCTGAATAAATCCACGTTTTTGAAGTAATCCACCTCCTTCGGCAGGCATCCAGGCGACAACAGCACAGACATCTTAGAGGAAAGTTGCCTCTGAGTCTGCGCTGCCTGTCCTGTGCACTGCCTGGATTGGTGGTGACGTTTGTTGGTTACCTTAAGGTAACGGAAGTTGCTGCCTGTGTAGGCGCACAGAGCTTCTCTTGTAAGTGCTGTGCCCTGGATGCCTGCCAAAGAAGGTGGATTACTTCAATAACGCTGATTTATTCAGCATAATTCAGCTATTACTTTGCCTATCGCTATATTAGTAATGTATTGGGGGGCAATATTATAAAGCTGAAAGATGGGCTTTAATTCCCTTGCAGCATTAGCCCCTACCATCTCTGCTGACAAGCTGGTCATGACTCTGCCACTCCTTCAGCAAAGTAGTACTTAAACATATTACTTCGGTTTTTTTCACCTTTGTCTTTTACACTCTAATTTTAGATCATGTTCTTTTGTTCCAGGATCTTTCGTTTTCCATCCTGAACTCTTTTAAAATCCCTTAATATATTTAAAGGTTTTTGTGATATCACTCTTTTCATCCAAGCTATACATACAGTGCCTTGCAAAATTATTCAGACCCCCCCCAATCAATTTTCTCATATTACTGAATTACAAATTGTACAATGTCTGTATATTTTATTTTAAAACATTAAAAACAATACTTTTATCAGGGCTCAAAATTTCCACTCGCCACTAGCCAATGGCGAGTGAAAATTTAGCCCTGGCGAGTAGAAATTCAGCCCTGGTGGGTATGTTATGGCTTGCAGTGGCGAGTAACTTTTCAGGTCTGGTTAGTAGCAAAGGACTTTTAAGCCCTGCTTTTAAGGTAACATTGGTTTTATGTTGGGAAATATAAAAATGTAAATATGTTGCTTATATAAGTTATCAATCTCCCACATTAATATCTGGTAGAGCCACATTTCAATGCAGTAATGGCTTAAAGTGTTTTGGTGTAAGTATGTACCAGCTTTGTACACAGTGTTAGAGTGATTTTGGCCCATTCTTCTTGGTAGAGGTCTACCTTGGTCTCATCTGACCACAAAACCTTTTCCCACTTCACAGCCTAACACTCTCATGCTTTCTGGCAAACTCCACAGATACTTTCAGATGGTACTTTTTGAGTAGTTTGTTTCTTTCTTTTCACCCTACCACACAGTTTCAGCTGAGGGGTATTAGTGCTATATGTTTTGCATTTTTTATTGGATGTCTCTCTCCATTCACTAATAAATATATATTGTTTTATATATAGATTTTTAGAGAGCTTATCCTTTATCTGTTCTTCTTTATTTGTTTTGCGGTTTGTCCACTATCTGACCAAAGGATATACAGTGATCTATAGCTATATTTTTATTTCCATATTTATTTTCATATAAGTGGTCACCACCATCTAGCTCCAGTTCTGCCATTCTTTGCCTCTTCTACTTATATATATATATACATCACAACTCACTGCCTGACAACGATCACATATATATATAAGCAAAATGGGCACGGCCTTGCCCGTGGGGATTTAGTCCTTTGGGTGCTTCAGGGGTATTCAGCGCACTGGTGTATGTATAGATACAATAAACATGTAGGTAGGCGTAGCGCATATGTATTCAATGTACATACATACCTACATGCATATTTATTACATGTACATATATAGCAATGCAATGAATACCCCTGAAGCATCCAAAGGACTTAATCCCCATGGGCAACACCATGACCATTTTGCTAGTATACTCTAAATGGGAAACAACTTCAGGAATCCTCATTAGAGAAAGATTTAGGAGTACTGGTAGACAATAGACTTCACAGCAGTGTGCAGAGTCACTCAGCTGCTGCAAGAGCAAATAAGGTACTAGCCTGCATAAAAAGAGACATAGATGCACGGGATGCTAATATTATTCTACCTCAATATAAATCCTTGGTTAGGCCGTATCTAAAATATGAAATACAGTTTTGGGCACCAGTTCTTAAAAAAGACATTATTGAACTGAAAATATTGCAGAGACTTGCAACAAAACCGATGAGGGGATTGGAGGCTCTGATTTATAAAGAGAGACTGGCCAAACTGGGCTTGTTTACATTAGAGAAGAGACATCTAAGGTATGATATGATTACCATTTACAAATATATTCAAGGTCAATACAAAGAACTAGCCAATTAATTATTTACACAAAGAGCTGAGTTAAGAACGAGAGATCATCTATTAAAAATAGAGAAAAGGTGCATTTGACTAAAACAAAGGCAGGGTTATTTTTACAGTAAGGGTGGTAAAGCTATGGAATTCATTGCCTCCTGATGTTGTACTTGCAGATATTGTAAATGCATTAAAAAAATAAACAAAAAAACAATGGATACCTATCTAGCACAGAACAATATTGAGAATTATGACAGATGGCTTCAATGCAGAGAGGTTGTTGATCCAGGGAACTAGCTGTCTACCATTTGGAGCGAAATTGGAAATGGCTTCAGTGTTTTTTTTTTTTCCTTCCTGTGGATCAACAGGTGTGTTTTAGGATGTGCTGGACGTGATGGACACATGCCTTTTTTCAGCCTCGTCAACTATGTTACTATATTATTAAATCAATGGCCTGATTGGCCGACCAATCAGAAGGTGTAAAAACAATGCAAAAATAATACAGACACTATAAAAAGTGAACAGTTGCATAAAATAAAAGTGACCTTAAAGGAGGATGGCAAAATTAAAAGATACTCAAGCAGAACATTATTTTCCCAGTGGGCAAAGTACTCATATAATCTGCTGGGATATGGAAGTGTACGACTGCTCAAAACATCTTTTCAGGCTTCATTGGAGCCTTACCTGCCAGCATCTGCTTCCTTGTTATATAGATCTTTGCCTGTACCAGGAGCAGGTTTAGAAGAAGGTCATCAGCCCTACATCCTGAGACAATTTACCCAAAAATAAAAAGATGAGGGAGGACGTACAGCCAAGGCTGCAGAAGAACACCCTCAAGAGTGTCTGGAGAGCTTGCGGTCATGTACATAAAAAGGAAAAACAAAAGTGAATCATGGATTCTTGCTTGGTTCAGAATGGGCAGGTGGCTGAAGAGTGCGTTAAAATGGGCCAGGTACCCTCCCATGTAAATGCTCCATGGAGAATTCTCCATCTCAAGTCACTGGTGTGTTTGGACATTAAGGTAGAGTGCCTTGAACTCGGCTGACAAGTGTGAGGGAGCCCCTTTCTTGACATGTCATGGAGACATGCAGAGGATATCTCCCCAAAACTGCTTAGGCTGGTGGTAGGAAGAGCCAAAAAGGACTGGCAAAACATTGGTTGTATGCATACAGCCAGAGGAAGAGTCTAGAGGTGGAAGTGGTTATCTGGTCTGTAAAGCCTTGCCAAGTGCAAGTTAGCGTGGATGGTAAGCTTAATCTGCTGGAGAAAATTGTGCAGAATCTAGTGCTTTTCAAACCAGTACAGTGCATGAGCAGATCAGTCTTTACCCAGGCAATTCCTGACTGATTGTCATTGCTTTGCAAAAGTGATAACATATGCTAGGGCTTCCAACATACAATCCCCCTTAAATGGATTATAAAACATTGTTTTCTCCCTGTGCCCCAACCTGTTTTCACATGGAGACCATGCACCAGGTTTTCCAGCAGCACTGAAAGGTCTTCTCCAAACCTCTCAGGCTGGATGAGAAATAATTATCAGTGATAATCAATATTGTGCAGCTGATGATAGAAACTGGACTTCAGTGTGCACCACTAAAGAGTAGGGCTTCCATTAGGATCAGCTGGAAATCAGATCCTAGAGTCTTCTAAAAGAACTAAAAGAACTCTATTGTAGACCATCCATTTCCAGAGATTTGCCATGGGGCTTTAGACTGAGGGATTCAGGGAGTTATGATAGAGTGATAAGATGATCCAGTCTCTGTCTTCTGCTCTTACTGACCTCTGAAGACCATCCCATAGCTTTCTGAAGCTATGTAATGGGATCCAGAAGGAACAGGTCTAAATAGAAGTTATAATAAGAAATATAAGTTGGACACTCTCAGAGTTCTTCAATCTCAGTAAAGCACTGCCATCTAACCCCAATATACTCCTGACACAGGAGCCTGAAGTGGACCTTGCCCATGTCTGACCACTTACTCAGCTTTTTGCCTGTAGTCTGTCCAAGGAATTTGAATAAAATTTTGTTTATAGTAGTGGGTGGAACAGACTTGTATATACTTAGCTTGGTAGAAATGTTCTAGTTCTTAAGGTCCACACTTACTACAAGTAATCCCTGATCAGCCATGAGGGCATTACATAGAGCATACAGCTTTTAATATAAAGTATTTTCATAATCCATTATGATGGCAATACATACTTGATAGGACTCACTTAAAATGGGGTGAATTGGCAAGGTAAGTAAGCTTAAACATATTTTGGCCAAACAATGCAACAAAACCCTTATGATTTGAAACATGTGAGTTAAGACGTATAATATATGCTTTACACAGGGTTCACATTTAATTTGTATGAAGAAGTGCCAGATTATCTTATGTCTTCATTGTGGTAAAGTCACTCTTGAAACACCTCCAGTCTGTCCCCATCCCTTGGATCAATGTTGTGAATCCCTCGTCCTCCTACAGGAAATTGTTAAAGTGCCAGTTGGTAACTTTTGGGAAAAAAAAACAGAAAGAGCATTCAATAGAGCATTATTGCTCAAAAGCTAGTGTAAATAAAAATAGCAATGTACTCCCAAATATGACGGTTGAAAGGGGGCTTATACATCCTAACAACAAAACTCGCCCACAGAAATCTTAGACCTGTCTCTGCTCAGGTATGCAAATGACTGTTGAAGAATCCAGAATGCTGCTCCACCACTCCAAAGTAGTTTAAAAATGTATTCTTTGGTTAAAATTATAAATCACAAGATATTATTATATGCTTGAATGATAATATATCATGATTTATATTTTTAACCAAAGAATACATTTTAAACTACCTTGGAGTGGTGGAGCAGTGTCCTGTATTCTTCAGCAATCATCTGCATATCTGAGCAGAGACAGGTGTAAAATCTCTGCAGACAAGATTTTTAGGAGATATAATCCCTCTTTCAACCATAATATTTGTGAGTACATTGCTATTTGTATTTACACTATCTTTTGAGCGATAAGGCATTATTGGGCTCCCTCTCCTGTTTTTTCTTCTCTGTCTCCATACATATATATATAGAGAGAGAGAGTGAGAGAGAGAGAGTCTGGACGTTGCTCTGGAAGTTGCTTTTGTGAAGTGATGGTGGGAAGTCATGACACAGTCCCTATTCCCTATTCTTTTCCTGAATTAACAGCTTTTGGCGTTGATGCAATGCGTGCCACGTACATAGATGCACAGTTATTTTCTGAGAATGGAGTCAACGTAACGGCACTGTCCTTGGCTTGTGACATGTAATAGATAGATAGATATATAGAACCTATTGATCAGGACCAATTTACTTCTCACCCTCACATAGGTGAAAGTGTCTGAGGCCCATGAGTTCTGTCTCCCCAGATACTGGCCAGGAAGAAGCAGGTGTTTAATACCTAAAGGGCCAGCACAGACACTCTATATTCCTCTTTCCTGATCCTATCCAGCTCCTCCAGGTTCCTGTTGAAATCAACCCCAATTAAAGTGGAACTACCACCTCAACTAAAGTCACTCTGCAATACTTAGGCAGGTGGCGACTAGCTTAACCCCTTAAGGACCAGTGGTCCCGGGGTGTGTGGTCCTTTAAGGACCAGATAGGAAAGTTTGTTGTGCTGTCGCACATGACTGATCAAGTGTGCCGGCACGCCGAACGGGGAATGAAAGAGATCTCTCTGGTCTTGGAGCTATCAATTTCTGTCCCTGCTATTACTCACAGCGCTCCTGCATTGCATTTATCCATTTCAAATAGACTCACAAAGAATCACACTGTCTCTGGTCCAGCAGCTGGGGCGCGCACAAACAGATTAAATGCGCAGTACAGATGCAGTTGACAACCTGCTACAATGGACTTCACACTCGGCAATTCTGGCTGACATGTCTATGAGAACAGAGTCACTGCTCCACACGACATCTATGTGAAGTAGCTGAAGAAAACTCTGCCTCACTACTTACAGAGTGCCGATGTTCAAAGCCATTCCGGGGTGTCAAGTGCACGTGCCCCAGCCTCCAGTGAGACCTGATGGAACATGCACAAATTAAACATCTTAATACATATGACAAAAGAGATTCAGTGCAAATACTCCACAATATTGCCAACCTAGGCACTTATCAAACCAAAGTGCACCTTAGCAGTGATCTATTGTGAGGGATTAGTATATCTATCCTCCTGCTGTCTCCCTATACAACTAAGTATCCAGTTAGATTTTCCCACTGCTTTACGGCACTTCATGGTGGGCATGGCTTGTTTCATGTACTGTGAAAGGACTGTGGTTCATCCCTGGTAAAACCTTTTTTCCTGGGTGGTACTAAGGGAACATACATAGGTCTGTCTGGGGATAGTGAATCATATCAATGCTAAGGGCTACTGAGCATTTTTGTTAATACAGTGTATTGTACTTTGATTGACTACTTCATGTGTGTGTGCACAAAGAAGAAAAAAAGAAATGAGCTTTCACTTAGGGATGAATCTCTGTCATCTCCTAGGTAAGTTATATGGTTTTCTCTGTGCCTGAGTCCCCAGAAGGAAAGGATGGATTTTTTTTCATCAGGGAGGATGAATTGGGTGGAAAGTGGTAGAAAGTGGCGATGTGCTGCATTGTTTCCTATTGGCTATCTTCTCTACTGTGTGATATTTGACACATCTAGTAATATGCATGGCCTCCCACTGTTTAACCCTTTGAGTGCCAGAGGGGTACGCAACACATTGCAAAGCAAGTACTTGCCACCTCTCTAGAGAACCAGATTGATTTTCTGTTGCATTTAGCTTTGTCTATATGCGCCTGATGCAGAGTTCTTATGCCAATAAAATATAGTGTTTTTGTTGTTCCCGTTTTTCCTGTACACTATGAAGCAAATCTCCTTCTCCTTAGGAATCAGTTACTTGTTTACCAATAACAGAAAAATCAGCTCTTCTTAAAGGGATAGTAATGTTTAATTTTAACATAATTTAATGTTGTAAGTATTAAAAAAATAAATACATTGATGTAAGTCCTGTCTCTCAAACCTTCATAGTTTGAGACATATAACCGGCTAAAGTCCCCCCCCCTGACAGCAGGAGATTCATCTGACCAACTGGCAGCTCTTCAGCAAAGCCGAAATAGTGCTTTTTAGAAATAAATACTTCACTGGAACGGTCTACAAAGTGTGCTTGCAAACCAAGCACACTTTATATCCCTTTAAGACTAAGACCATTGTTTTTGCACAGAAATGATCTGTGTATTAAACCATATTGGTTGGAGGCTTGTACACACAGTTACATCTCACACTATATAAGTAATTGTGAGTGTCACATCTAGCCTTGTTTCCTTGAAAGTTAGCTCCTTCACTAACTGAATAAAAACTGCTCCTAGGAAGAAGTCCAGGATGTCTCTTTGTCCCTCGCTGTTAAAGAAACAGTAAATGAAAATTACAATTTTTGTTAGTCTCTGCAAAAAAATAAATGAAAAGGGAAAACCAACTTCAGTTTTGTTTTAAATTAGTTAATTATCTATTTGAGTGTTAAACTGGTACATACACAAACATTTCCCGTAGGCTAATATTGTTTTATCATCTAACCAAGATGTGAACATAAATTCTTAAATATCTTTAATAAAGCCTGTGTATCAAAAAATAATTTAAACAAAAGCCCTTATCTTTCGACCTGCCCAAGATAATCCAAAAAATACCAGTTCTCAGTTTTAATACATTTTGGCTGCCTTCAATAGTACTACCCTAATCTAATTACTCTTACCACACTGAGAGAGAACATTAGCTCTGGGATGTAGTCAGAAAGCTAAAAATGACATTTCTGGAGCAAATCAACTGTACCATAGGGAACAAATGAAAATGACTGTTGATTTAAATTGGCCGTTAATCTTTTGATCGAAAGAGATGTCTCCATGCATTACAAAGCAATGCACTGAAGTTGACTGTTCTAACAGAAGGGGCTTAAAGTCCCATTTACATTAATGGGAAGTTTGGGATAGTGCGATTTGTCTCCTATGGTGCAGCTGGTTTGCTCCACAATTGCCACTCAGTCTCCTAAATATGTCTCTCTCTGTATCTATCTATCTATCTATCTATCTATCTATCTATCTATCTATCTATCTATCTCTATCTAATTATATTATATTATATTATATTATATATTAAGCCTTTAGTAGGCTCCCTTAACTCCATGGATGCTAGAAATGTCACCAACACAATGCTTTGCAATGTGTTGGAATTTTCACTAACATCTAAGGGATGAAGTTATTACTTCACCTATTTTTTACATTCTGTTAAAGATAAGTATTCAAACGTATAATAAAAACACAATTTTGAATTTACATTTAAATTTTAAGATCTGCAAGTGCATTCATTTAATCAGCTTCAAAGAATGTTGATATCACAGCTAGTTTCACACAATACTAAGGGATTACACCTATTGTAACCTTAGAAAATAATGAGTTTTTACACCTGCATATAATGCTGAGAGTTTACACCTAGCTTCACACATTGAGCAGACTGTATTGTATGCCCCACATCACACCACTAACGGATGAGAATCAGCTTCTGTTTGGGGTCTCTACCTCATCAATGGGTACTGGTCAGTTGTTCACTTTGGCCTTTTGTTATAATGACCCCAATATTATTGTAGAACTCCTATAACAATCCATTTTAAAGGGAAAGCTTGAGAAAAAATAAATATTGCTGGGTTACATGTTATCCAGTACAGCCCTGATGTACGCCTTTTGCATGAAATGGAAGTGCATGGGAACGCTAGTGATTAATACTCTCACTTACAGAGTGCTCCTCATTCCAAAGCATGGGAACTCTCTATAATCCCTCCACTAATGCCAACCTCACTATTGTAACTTAGTGGGAAAACTCTTGGGGTCTGACTGGAACTGATGTCATGAGGCATGGAAAAGCACTGATATTTAGCACCAGGAGCCCACAGAGACTTCTTTCCTGCACAGGGGACAGGTATAAACCCCAGCATGAAGATGGTGCTAGAAGAGCATTTTATGTAGCTCGCCACTCCATCTCTAGCTCTCTTTCTTCCTCTCTCTTTAATGTTCACACCTGTTTCACAATACTTAACCTCTTCTTTTTTTGATCTCATAAACAGAGACCTTGGATTAATGTTCAGCAAAAAAAAAAAACAAACATAGCAAAGAAGGGAGGGGTGATATATAGGAGGAAAACCATGTGAATGTGTAGAAAGTGCAGGTCTCGTCTTGTAAAAAGACTTCACCCTATTCAGTACAGGAGTGTGTTTGATGAAATGATAAGATAAGAGGGGTGGGGAGGTCTTTGTGTTGTGCTAAAGGCATGTGCATACCTGGGAACTCTCAGGGTTTGACCCTGAGACTCAGGGTTTTGGCCCAAATCTCAGGTTCTCAGGGTGAAGAGCCAAATTCTCAGGGTGAGAGAGTTCAGTGCCACCTGTTATATATTCTGCTTCAGTTAAATGCTTCTTTTGTCTCTAAATTGGTACCACTAGTACCAGAAAGGCAGAGGGAGAAGTCCTGCTTGATTTGTGTGTGTTCATGAAGTGATATCTGTAAGATGTTATATATTAATGTCTCAGTGAATGCTGAATGGAGCGACTCTCGATTACAGCAATGAGGGATATATCACGATGTGGGAAATTTAAGGGTTAATATTTACACAATCTCAGGGTCAGCTCATTTTGAAAGTTCCCAGGTATGGGCATGTGCTGAGGGATCTTTGCTGGTAGGCTCTCTAGATTAGGGGTCACATGTAGAAAGCAATGGTGTCGAAATTCTGGCGCAATCCAGCTGCACTATAGGGAAAAATAAAAATTCCCCAAATTTAAAAAACCTGATCTGCACCCGCAAAATGACACATCATCCATTCAGGGATTGCTACAAAGCAAACTGGAAGTATGTGGCTCTCACCATAAGGGGAAGCCACAAGGGATTACATTTGTAACATTGATGTAGTGAACCTTGTAGTTAGAGAAGGAGATAAACAAAAAGAAGTCTAATAAAAAGAAAGCTTCTAAATTTATAAATTAAAAACTTTAAAACCAAGCAGTTTTGATTATTGTTTTCACCTTCTGGAACTTTTGTAATTTTGTTTGGGTATGTTTTGTGGATTTTTGTAAATATTCCAGTTGTCTTTAAATATATATTGTTGTTGAAGGTGATTTTTACTACCTTACAAGACCGGAGGCTTCATATTATGCTTAAATCTCTCTTTATTTCCCTCAGTACAAAGTTACATAAAAAAACAGTTGACATATACACAAACATGCTAGCAACCCCTCACCAATAAAAGTTCTGTAATAAATACAACTTTATTGTATTATTCATTGAATTTCATTCTCTTTTAATACTGTATGATAGTTTTTTTTCCTTGTGAATTTTCATCTCTGTTTTTTTTTTGTGAGATTAAATGTATCTTATTATGCCCCATCCCAGGTATTTAACCTCCCCACCTATCCTATGAAGTTAAATACTAGCACTTTTTACCTCAGGATCTTAATCCTGAAAGTCCACAATTTGACTTGGCCACTTGCATTTTGCATACCTCTGATGAGCAGATTCAGGCAATTATGGATGCCTCAGTGAACAAGTCAGTCATACATGCCATATCTTCTTTCATGACCAAACTGATAATTTTGTGAGATCACTTTTTGAGGTAATTTCTAATATTACTGTTAACAAAACTCATTCTGAACCCCAGAATTCTGATAAAAATACTGATTACATGTCTGATCCATTCCCTCAAGGGGAAACAGTGAAGAAAAGAAGAACATGTAAAATAAAACATTCTGTGGAACCTAGAGGTAAGAAAACATTTAAGAGTAGAGACAATTATAGGTCTCTTGATAGACTGGTCTCTGAACCAGATGACTCATATGGATTACTACCACTAGATAGACCCTCCACTCATGACGAGGACCAACTGAGAAAGAGAATGAACTGTAGGCAAAAACCTGACTCTTTTGAGGATGAGTCACTTAATGATAACTATGGTACCTCTACATTCTCTGAAGAGGATATTAATTCATATCATAATACAACTGAGACCTCAAAATAATTTAACACAGAACATGTCTAGTAATGAAACCAGCAAGTTTATTATTGCTGAACAGGAGTTTCCATTGTTTGACCCAGACAATATCAAATACCTTAGAACATGCAAGTGGGCCCCTCTTGACCATGCTGCCAGATAAATACAGTAGTGGCTTAGATGGCTTCTTGATAGAACGGCTAAGAATAAACCACAGGCAGAATGCCTAAGACCTACTATAGATAAAAAATCTTGTCAGACACCAGAATTAGCCCCCGTATGGTCTAATAATCTTACCAAATCAGGCAAAAACCCAAGGATAGGTATATGCAGGCAGAGTTAGCTGAAAAAGAAGCTATCATAGAGGTTCCCCTATACTCTGCGGGTATATCAACAACCTCTTTTTGGTCAAGAAAAAAGATTCAGGTCTCAAACCAGTAATAACCAGTAATAAACTTAAAGGGAACTAAACACTCATGTCCTATACAGACATTTCAAAATGGAGGGCATTCATTGTCTAAGAGACTCCCTCTTGACATTGAATTTGATGGTGAAATTAGATCTGAAAGATGCTTACTTGACAGTTCCCATAGCTCACAATTATCAGCATTTCCTCTAATCTTTAGGAACAAAGAAAATGGTAATTTGTTTTCCTACCATTTGGACTATCCTCAGCACCTTGGTGCTTCACAAAACTCATGAAATCATTAGTTTCTTTTCTGAGATCCAGAGGTGTCCCTATGATAATAACATATCTGGATGAAATATTAATTATGTCCCAAAGTTTTACAACAATGGTATCCTTTTCAAATGTCGCACACCATTGGACGACCAACCAGTTGGAGCATTAAACATGTTGCCAGGTTCAAATGGGCGAAATAAGAACAGTGCAAGGTTAAGTGTTGACACATCAGAATGTCGATATATCGAAGGTCGAGTAGCCTCTGTTGTCCAACTCATTGTCAATCCAGGAGCTGCGTGATGCCTCAGATTTACTCTTTTATTAATACATCATGAATAATTTAGTATTTATGAAATGTAAAAAGCATGCCAGGGAATAAATATTGCAAGCATGTATGCACTTCTCTTACTGTCACCATGAGCAGCAGATTGAGAACAAAGTGCCAAGCCAAAGTATTCTTTTTTCTTGCAGCCGTAGTCCTAACATCTGCCTTCATCACGTAGCTCCTTTTTTAATAAAATGTCGGTATTCAAAGGCCCTACCAGCTGAAAGCAGAATGGTCTTGTGGCCAAACGTTAGTTTTGTGCTTAAAGTTCCCAAAATGCAGCTAAATAGGGGCAATATTAGGAACTTTAAAGGTAAAACATTAAATATCAGTGCCTGGCATACAGGGCCGGCGCCACCTATAAGCGAGGTAAGCGCCGGCCTAGGGAGCACATTCTCTGAGGGTGCATCGCCCCCGCCGCTCACCACTTACTGCAGAAGTGAAAAAAACTTACGTTTCGGTGCCCTCCCTTGGCTGGCTATTTTTTTAATGTAGCACATCGATACCTGTTTCTCTCTCCCCCTCCGCTCCTTCAATCCTGGACCAGGATTGAAGGAGCGGAAGGGGAGAGAGAAACGGGCATCACTGTGCTACCTAACCCTTTCAGTGCCAGAGGGGTACGCAACGCATAGCTTTGCAATGCGTTGTATACCCCTCTCTCACTGAAGAGGTTAAAAAAATAGCCAGCCAAGGGAGAGCACTGAAGCATACTCATTGGGAGAGAGAGAGAGACGTGCACCGGGAAAAGTAAGTGGAAGGGCGGTCAAGAGGGGATAAATAGTCAGATGGGGAGAGAGAGAGAGTCAAAGGGGTGATCAGCAGTCAAGAGGGGGATCAAGAGTTAGAAGGGAGAGAGAGAGAGTCAAAGGGGGGATGAGCAGTCAAGAGGGGGGATAAAGAGTCAGACTGGGAGAGAGAGAGTCAAAGGGGGGTCAACAGTCAAAACGGGGATCAAGAGTCAGACTGGGAGAGAGAGAGTCAAAGGGGAGATCAACAATCAAAAGGGGGATCAAGAGTCAGACGGAGAGAGAGAGTCAAAGGGGGGATCAACAGTCAAGAGGGGGAGAGAGTCAAAGGTGGGGGGAGTCACATATAGAGAACATACACTCTGTCATACTGATACACATATAGAGAAGCACACACACATACTTACACATTGATATCCTTACAGAGACTCACACACACTGACACACATATACATATAGGGAACACACACTGACACACACATACACATATAGAGAACACACACACAAACTGACACATATAGGGAACACAGTGACACTTAAACACATACAGAGGCGGGGCATAAATGGGTCGGGCACAAGGGGTGGAGCCAAGGGGCGACAAAATTAGGTTTTGCCTTGGGTGGCAAAAATCCTTGCACCAGCCCTGCTGGCATACTGTCAAACACTAATTTATATGTGGTTAACTTACCTGTCATCCACTATCCGCCTCCTTCTATATCAATTCTGTATTCTCTTTTCTTCTCTTCTATCTTCTCTCTTGTATCTTTTTTCTTCTTGTGTTGTAGCTGTAGACATAAAAATAAGTATCAATACCTGTTTTGCATAAAATAACATGCACACTGACACATAGTTTAACCCCTTGAGTACCAGGGGGTATGCATTGCGCAACTTTCTGGGGCTCAAAGGGTTAAACCATGTATTAGTGTGCTTATACACATTCCAGCCAATCAGCTTTGAGAGGGTCCTAGAATCTGATAGACTGGGAGGTACGTTAGCACACATGCCAGCCAATGACAGTCTGGAATCCATTTTGAACAGGTACTGGTCTATGATAAAATAGGGAGGACAACTTAAATAAATAAATAAATAATAATTAAAAAAATAATATGAAATAATTAAACAAATAAATATATTAGGTGATAGCTGACTAGAAGCCTGATGTGAGCTCTGTGACTGAGGCAGACTTGATAGACAGCAGACGTTATTGAGAATTTTGTTGAAGGCTAAGGCAAGACATCACACTCCATCAGTTGTGTACTTAGAGAGTAAAAACACACACAGTAGTTGAGTAATGTCCAGCAAACGCACAAGTGTCAGGAGTAAGGGTGGAGCAGTACAGGGACGTGGGAGTAAAGTGGTAGTTCAAAAACTGACTGCCGCAATGGTTGCTGCAGCATGTGCAATAAATGAAGATGGTCCCTCTCCTCCCAAGGTGGATGCAGTTTGTCAGGGTCCCACCAATCACCCCATGCCAGTCCTCCACCACCACTACCATATACATAGGTTGTGCTTTATTTTTTATCACTTGACATCATCATGAATATGTTCCAGTGTCACTTAAGCAGGAAGTTAGTGTTGTGGGCAAAGGACGAATGCACTCTGAATGCTAACAAATTTTCCAGGTATATGTTACTGTAGGACCCACAACTTTGACTTCTAGCAACTTATTTTTCCACCATAGCCCTCAGAAGAGGTAATATTGTGCTGGGAAATGTTGAACAATAGGAAACAGAGGAGAAAAATGTGTTGACTAGGAGAAAAATGTGTTGGAATAGGAGAAAAATCTGCTTGGATAGGCAAAAAAGAAGAACATTTTGCATTGCAGAAAAGGAGAAATCTTTTTCTTCCATCTGTTTAAGTATGATACCTGTAGGTAACTTTCTAGTTGCATATGAAAAAAATTTATACATTTTTTCTAAACTTTTGAGTTTTTCCATGGTGCCTCAAATGAAGTAAATTTTGCAACGTGTGACAAGCTATGATGCTAAAATTACACTCTATATATAAAAACAAATAAGGTGATTGTGAAAGTTTCAATGATTTGAAAAATCCCAAATCTCCAAGTGCAAAAATAACAAATATGTATGGTTTTACCTACATGCATGGCCTGCACAGACCCCAATTAACAGGAGCGCAAAATGGTATTTTCAACTTTCTGAACAAAAATGCATATTCCAGCCGTGACATGGTAAAACTACCCTAAAAACAACTGAATAACTATATAAAATTAGATATCCCGCTGAATCAAATGAGGGGTCACTTGCCTTTAGTTTCTACCCCTAGCCTGGTGTGCACAAATGTTTCCAGAAGGAGGTGCTAAAGGAAAAAATATTCAGTTTGCTACTGTATTCATTAACATGTGCTCTTAGAAGAAAAATTACACCCCACTGGTATGAGATGACATACTTTAGAGGAAATACAAAATTACAACTACAAACTCTAATTTTTCTTACATTTTTCAAACATGAGTTGCCTATAAAATAGTTGTAACATCTAAAGAAGTGAAGAAAAGGTAGACAGAATAAACCATATTGGAAAGACGATAACCCACCATATCAAATGAGGGATCACTTGAGTTTCTACCCCTAGCTTGGTTTTCGCAAATGTTTCCAGAATGTGGAATTTCCGCCCATTCAAATGTACTGAAATCTGTGAAAACTGCGGAATGTTCAACTATATTCATTATATAGTGTTCTTAGGAGAAAAATGATACCCCACTGGTATGAGCTGTAAGGGGTGCCAGAAGCACAAAACTACACATACTACAACCTCTGATTTTTCTTAGATTTTGTGAAAACATGACTTTCCTATCCTAAATTGGTTATAACAACTATATAAATGGAGAAAATGTAGACAAAGCATACCATTTGGAAAGAAAGATAACCTGCCAAATCAAATGAAGGATCACTTGCCTTTCTAGCCCTAGCCCGGTCTGCACAAATGTTTCCAGAAGGCTAAAGGAAAAAAATGTGCATTTTTTTACATTTCCGCCCATTCAAATGTACTGAAATCTGTGAAAACTATGGAATTTCCAACTATATTCATTAGCTAGTGTTCTTAGGAGAAAAAATACACCCCTTTGATATGAGTTCACATACTGTAGGTGCGAAAAGCACAGAACTTCACCTACCTGTCTACTTTTTTCGAAACTGGCTGCCTGTACTAAAATGGTCATAACTATTATCAATATGAATGAAAGGTATGTAAGGTATACCATTTTGGAAAGTAGACATTCACCCACAAGAAATGCCTTTCTACCCCTAGGCTGGAGTACACAAATATTTCTATAAACTGCTATAGGAACAAATAAATGTTGTTTGTTTTTTTACGTTTCCACCATTTCAAAGATACTAAAATCTTTGAAAACCATAGAATTTCCTACTGTATTCCGAACCTGCTACCACTCTGAGAAAAATGGTATCCCATTTATGTAGGTTAACATACAGTATGGGGGTGCCAGGACACTAACCCACACCTGCTACTAAAATAGTCATAACCAATAGAAAGTAAACATTCACAGGCATCAAATGAGGGGTTATTTGCCTTTTTACCCCTAGGCTGGAGTGCACAACTGTTTCCAGAAGTGGCACTACAGAATACAACTTCGCTATTTTAAATTCTACTTCTTCAAGCTTAGTAAAGTTGACTAGGTTGAAAAAAGACATGCGTTCATCAAGTCCAGTCCATGCCAAAACACCCCTGCTGATCCAGAGGAAGGCAAAAAAAAAAAAAAAAAACACTAAAGCCATTTCCAATTAAGCCCCAAGTGGGTAAAAAAAATTCCTTCCTGACTAAATGGCAGTCAGATAGTTCCCTGGATCAACAACTTATCTGAATTGAAGCCATCTGTCATAATTATTAATATTGTTATTTGCTAGATAGGTATTCATTGCTTTTTTGAAAGCAGTGACAGTATCTGCAGGCACAACATCCTGCCTTTGTTTTAGTCAAAAGTGCCATTCTTCTAGTCTTACTTGATGACATCTCCTTCTTAGTTCAGTTCTTTGCGTAAATAATTCATTGGATAGTTCTATGTATTGACCTTGAATATATTTGTAAATATGTCACAGTTTTTGATGAACACTCAGACAAGACTTGTAAGGTTAAAATATCTTTATTGAAAATAAGTAAGAACAGCATAAACATTCACACCCACACAATCCCAGAATAAGACGGTACAAGTACTGTCTACAATACTCAATGGTTAGGTAGGTACAGTATAACAACAATATACAGACAAGCAGCAAGTACCCTAGAGAGCTAGGGTGAGGAGTAGGCAGCAACTTGCTAATGTTGACACTGGGACCCTAGAACCCTAGGGTATAGCGGAGGCCCACGACTTTGGACTACTGGCAGCAAGGACCCTAGAACTCTAGGGATGAATGGAAGCCCAAGACCAACAGATACTGGCAACTTAGACCCTAGAACGCTAGGGTAGACACAGGCACACGGACCACGAGTACTGGCAGAGGACCCTAGAACGATAGGAGTCCAAAGGCTCACAACTGGTGAACACAGACCCTAGAACGCTAGGGTCAATCGGAAGCCCAGACTATGGATACTGGCAGCTAGGACCCTAGAACTCTAGGGTAAAGGGAGGCCCAAGACAACAACTACTGGTAGCAGAGACCCTATTATGCTGGGGGTGATTCAGAGGCAACAGACCACGGAAGGCAACTGGTGTCCAAGTACGAGAGTACAGAGACTGGTATATCACCTTATAGCTGGCTCTTTTGCCCAAAGGCTACAGCGGATGTTAGGCAGGACGAAGCAGCGAACCAGACCTGGGATACCTAGGGACAGCAAGGGTCACGCATGGTAATGCGCCCAGAGAGGTGCCTGTAACTCCCCACAGGGAGTGAGCCCAGCTTAAGGCAGTCGTAGTGATGGACACGTAATATGTATTGAGTAACACGGCCTGAAGTACAGACAGCCCGGAATCCGGTACCCCATGCGTGCACACCACCAGAGGCGGTAGATACCAGTACAAGCGGCTGAAGCAGTGAGTGCTCAGCCCAACGGTCGGCAACATAAGCGGTTAGCGCTAGCTCAGTCAGCAGCATCAGCTGTGTCTCAGCCAGTACGGTCAGCAATGGGTGCGTATACTCAGCCAGTCGAGTCGGCAACGTAGCGGGTTCTCAGCCAGATCAGTCGGCAACATATTGGGTTCTCAGTCAGTCCAGTCTGCAACGTATCGGGTTCTCAGCCAGATCAGTCAGCAAAGTAGCGGGTTCTCAGCCAGATCAGTCAGCAACATTACGGGGTCCCAGCCAGATCAGTCAGCAACGGAATCAGAACAGATCAGGTTACGCAGGAATGTCGTCAGGCAGGCCAGGTCATACACAAACAAAGCAGCAGCAGGAACTAGCGCTAGGTTCAGATACACCACGAAAGGGTGCTTGACTACTGATCTGACAGGGTATAAAAAGGGCTGGCCCTGGGTGGAGTCAAGTTCAAGGACCAATAAGAATGCGGAATGTCGCCGCCCGCAACGAGGAGCACAGGCACTGTGATAGTACCCCCCTCTAAACGACCCCCTCCCCGCAGAGGAGGACCAGGCTTAGAAGGAAACTTGGCGTGAAACCTACGCAATAGCAATGGGGCATGGATGTCAGAGTGTTTGACTCAAGAACGTTCCTCTAGGCCATAGCCCTTCCAATGTACTAGGTACTGAATTTGACCACAAACCTTACGTGAATCTAGGATACTCTGTACCTCATACTCATCGTGGTTTTGAACACGAACTGGACCGGGAACAACAGGAGTCAAGGTGTAGCAGTTACAAACCAATGGTTTGAGCAAAGACATGTGAAACACATTGTGAATCCTCATACTTGCGGGGAGTTCCAAAGCATATGAAACGGGATTAACCCTGCGGAGGACTCGAAATGGACCAACAAATGGTGGAGCAAACTTGTTGCATGGGGTTTGCAAATTCAGATTTTTGGATGAAAGCCACACATGGTCCCCAACCTGGAAAACAGGAGCCAGCAGTCTCCTGTTGTTGGCATGCTGTCGGTACCGTTGAAATGACTCACATGGGAAGGCTTGCTCTTGCGCCCAAGTGGAGTGAAGCTGCTGAATATGTTCGTCTAGGGCTGGAATCTGCTGTGCCTGAAATGAATCCGGGAGCAAACATGGTTGGAACCCATAGTTGACAAGAAAAGGTGAGCTCCCGGACAAGGTGTTAATGGCACAGTTTCTGGAGAATTCCGCCCAAGGCAGCAAATCGGGCCAGTTGTCATGATGATTAGACACGAAACAACGAATGAATTGCTCTAGCCATTGGTTAGAGCAATCAGCGGCCCCATTCATCTGTGGGTGGTAAGCGGAAGAGTAAGATAATTGGATGCCCATTTGATCGCAAAACGCCCTCCAAAATCTGGATACAAATTGACTGCCACGGTTGGAGACAAGTACCCTGGGTACACCATGGAGTCAGAATACTTCTTTGGCGAATACTACCGCCAGCTCCTTGGCAGAAGGCAGCCCAGGGAGTGGCACAAAATGAGCCATCTTAGAGAGCCTGTCTGCCACCATCAGAATATACGTGCAGCCATTAGAGACAGGTAGCTCTCCCAAAATATGAATGGACACATGTGACAACGGACAATCGCCATTCAGAACAGCCTGCAGAAGCCCCACTGGAAGGTGCCTCAGTGACTTAGAACGAGCGCACACTGTACAGGCCGCAGTAAAGTCAGCACAGTCAGTTCTTAGGGTAGGCCACCAGAACATACGAGACAGGGACCAGAATAATTGATCTCTGCCCACATGTCCGGCAGCCCGTGAAGCATGGTATGTTTCTAGTAATCTAGTTCGAAATGGTTCAGCCACAAAACATTTTCCCATCTGTTTTTCTGATGGAGCCTCAGCCTGAGTTGCCAAGATCTCCTGGCCAAGTGGAGAAGTAATGCTGGTACATAATGTAGCAAGGATGCGATCATGAGGAATAATTGGTACCGGTTTCACCTCAGACTCCAAATCAGGCCCATGCTGCCTGGACAGCGCATCAGCCCAGACATTCGTAGACCCAGGTAGATAGGACACTATGAAATTAAAGCGAGAAGGAAAAAGTGCCCATCTAGCCTGTCTAGGTGACAATCTCTTAGCTTCGGAAAGATACAACAGATTTTTATGATCATTAAGAATTAGAATTGGTGCCCTGGTGCCCTCCAACAAGTGGCGCCATTCACATAGAGCAAGAATGATGGCCAACAGTTCTCGGTCACCAGTCTTATACACCGACTGCACCTTGGTCAATTTTTTAGAAAAAAACCCGCACGGCTTCAATACTTGACCAGGGTCAGACCTTTATGATAGTACAGCCCCAACCCCTGTATCCGAGACGTCCACCTCCAGGGTATATGGTAGATCATGTTTGGGATGGGACAGAACCAGTGCGGAGGCAAATGCGACTTTTAATGCCTTGAAGGCACCTTCGGCTTCTTCTGACCACTCAGATGTTTTCGCCCCTTATGTGTCAAATCAGTGAGAGGCTTTACAATCTTGGAAAAATCGCAAACAAACTTTCGATAATAATTGGCAAAGCTAAGATATCTTTGGATGGCCTTGATACCAGTGGGACGCGGCCACTGTAGCACAGCAGCAAGCTTTTCTTTATCCATAGCTATGCCATGTTTAGAAATGACATAACCCAAGAAAGGCACCATAGACTTGTGAAATTCACACTTTTCAATCTTACAGAAAAGTTTGTTTTCCCTTAGCCTCTGAAGCACTGTCGCAACATGTATACGATGCATATCCAAATCAGGAGAATTAATTAAAATGTCGTCCAGGTAGACCACTACGCAGGACTGCAGTAAATCTCGAAGCACATCGCTGATTAATTCTTGAAACACTGCTGGAGCATTACAAAGCCTGAACGGCATTACCAAATATTCGTAGTGCCCTGTGCAAGTATTAAAAGCGGTTTACCACTCATCACCTTCTTTGATACGAATGAGATTATATGCAGCTTTTAGATCCAACTTAGTAAATATGGTAGCGCCCTTAAGACGATCAAACAATTCCGTGATGAGAGGAATAGGGTAGGGACTTTTTACCATTAATTTATTAAGGCCCCTATAATCAATACATGGCCTAAGTTCACCAGACTTCTTTTTTACGAAAAATAATCCAGCCCCCACGGGCGAGGATGATCTTTGAATGATGCCACGCTCTAGAGCATCCCAAATATACTCCTCCATAGCTCGATTCTCCTCGCAGGAGAGAGGATAAGTTCTGCCTCTTGGGGGCACAGAACCAGGCACAATATCAATAGCACAGTCATATGGGCGGTGGCAATGTACTAGCCTCTCCCTTACTAAACACATTGCTGAAAGACTGGTATTCATGCGGTAGGGAGGGAGAGGTACACAGGATCCTAGTAGGCTGCCATAAACAATGAATCAGACGACACCGGAGGAGGTGCTACACAGATCCACCGCTCATCCACAGCCCAATAAGAGTTCAATCACTTGTTATAATCAATGATTTTATTTGTCTCCATTTAAAATCATCATACAAGATGTAGAATAAACACGCAAACACTGATGTTAGACCAAGTTCACGGAATACCTAACATGTTTCGTGAACATATCACTTATTCATAGGCTATCCATAGAAACAACCTGGTCCAATTTATACCCTCACTCACCGCTAAATGAAAACCAATCTCCTGTGATTAAAATTCAAATCCTCCAATTAAGAGACCAGCATATTATCTCATTACATATATAAATTAACCCAATGGCATGCTGAGGAAGAAACGAGACAAACATCGCCCGAGAATATAGATTAAGCGATCATCTATTTCTTAACCCTCGACATGCCAGGTCAATCTCTTTTAGATATCATAAACGACACCACTCCACCCTTTGAGTGTCAGAGAGACACACCATACTTCAAATCACAATCATACAGTGATCCGACCAAGCCAATATCTCACAGGATCTCCAATCAAGTCTGGGATTGTGCATCCACAACCAAGGGAGACCCAAAATGACCACATAATGTGGGTACTGTATGATCTGGAAGGATATTGTTTCAAAATGCAGTGCTCCAATGTGCACAGATAGCAGACAAGTGTCCTTGGTAACTTGAGGAGGCACCAAAGGTCACCCATCAATTGCCTCAATGGCCATAGGGTTTACAAGTTTGACCAATGGAATGTTGTGTAGGGCGGCAAACTCCTTGTCCAAGAAATACCCAGCCGTGCCCGAATCTATCAGTGCAGATGTAGTAAAAGAGGAGCTAGACCAGGATACCAACACCTCTACTACTGGTTTAGACTTTACAACCTCTGGGGACTGTTGAACACCACCTAGGACCTGTCCCCTACGCATATCTAGGTGCGTGCCTTTTTTCCAGAGCACAGGACAATTGCGCAAACGGTGACCATCTTTGCCACAGTAAAGACACAAGTCCTTCTTACGGCGGAAGGACCGTTCCTCCTTAGTCAGCCTAGTGAATCCTACCTGCATAGGTTCTGCTAAGTCGTCATGACCAGGCGGCAAGGGAGGAAAGGGAGGCAAGGGTGGGAATTCATTCTTGTGCCACTGCCCATTGGAGGACCTTGTTTATGGTCTTTGTTCTGTGTCCTCTCTCTGATATGCGTGTCAATTAGGTTTACCAACTCAATAAATTTATCCAGGACTTCTGGCAATTTGTGGGCCGCAATCTTGTCTTTAATTCTATCACTGAGACCTTGCGTGAAGGCTTCCACAAGAGCCTCATCATTCCATCCAACCTCGGTTGCTAATGTGCAGAATTCAATGGAGTAGTCCGCGACTGTTCGGTTGCCCTGACAGATACTCATTATTTGTTTAGCAGCCGAGATGTTACGCCCAGGAACCTCGAAAACACTGAGAAAGGCCCTTACGAATTCGGTAAAATTGTAGGTAATAGGTTTAGCCGTCTTCCATATAGGATTCGCCCAGGCTAGGGCTCTACCCATCAATAATGAAATCATGAAACCAATTTTACTTCTTTCCGTAGGAAAGGCTTGTGAGGCAAGTTCAAAAAAAATTTGGAGCTGATTAAGAGACCCCCTGCATAAGGTGGGCTCCCCATCGTATTTTAGAGGGAGTGGTGCGGTAGCGGACAACCCTTTACCTGGAAGATTCACGCCCAAAGCTTGGGCCATCGGTGCTTGAGCTGGGGCAGCCACCGAGGCTTGAGCTGGTGTGTCAAGATGCGCAGTACGCTCCAGAATAGTTTGCACGGTCACTGACAACTGATCGAGGTGTTGTTCATACATATCCATTCTCCAATGGATATTCAGGGAGCTTCCTTCACCAGAATTGTCTGAGGTCCTTGGCCCTTTCGTATTGTCACTGTTTTTGATGAACACTCAGACAAGACTTGTAAGGTTAAAATATCTTTATTGCAAATAAGTAAGAACAGCATAAACGTTCACACCCACACAATCCCAGAATAAGACGGTACAAGTACTGTCTACAATACTCAATGGTTAGGTAGGTACAGTATAACAACAATATACAGACAAGCGCCAAGTTCCCTTGAGAGCTAGGGTGAGGAGTAGGCAGCGACTTGCAGATGTTGACACTGGGACCCTAGAACCCTAGGGTATAGTGGAGGCCCACGACTTTGGACTACTGGCAGCAAGGACCCTAGAACTCTAGGGATGAATGGAAGCCCAAGACCAACGGAAACTGGCAACTTAGACCCTAGAGTGCTAGGGTAGACACAGGCACACGGACCACGAGTACTGGCACGAGGACCCTAGAACGCTAGGAGTCCAAAGGCTCACAACGGGCGAGGACCCTAGAATGCTAGGGTCAATCGAAAGCCCAGACTACGGATACTGGCAGCTAGGACCCTAGAACTCTAGGGGTGAATCGGAGGCAACAAACCACGGAAGGCAACTGGTGTCCAAGTACGAGAGTACAGAGACTGGTATACCACCCTACAGCTGGCTTTCTAGCTCAAAGGCTACAGCGGATGTTAGGCAGGACGAAGCAGTGAACCATACCTGGGATACCTAGGTACAGCAAGGTTCACGGATGGTAATGCGCCCAGAGTAGTGCCTGTAACTTCCCACAGGGAGTGAGCCCAGCTTAAGGCAGTGGTAATGATGGACACTTAATATGTAATAAGTAACACAGCCCAAACTACAGACAGTCCGGAATCCGATACCCCGTGCGTGCACACCACCAGAGGCGGTAGATATTGGTACGAGCGGCTGAAGCAGTGAGTGCTCAGCCCAACGGTTGGCAACGTAGCAGTTACAGCTAGCTCAGTATCATGGTGCCCCATGCTCCTGGTTGCGGGCGGCGACATTCTTACTTCCTTGTTTGAATGCCGCATTTCTTATTGGTCATGGTAATTGACTTCACCCAGGGCAAACACTATTTATATCCTGTCATGTCCATAGACTAGCGCCCTTTCATGGTGTACCAGTACTTAGCTCTAGTTCCTGATGCTGCTTGTTTGTGTATGAACTGGCCTGTCTGACAACATTCCTGTGTTCCTGATCTGTTCCAGTTCCGTTACCGACTGGACTGGCTGAGAACCCGCTCCGTTGCTGACTGATCTGGCTGAGAACCCGCTGCGTTGCTGACTGATCTGGCTGAGAACCCGCTATGTTGCTGACTGATCTGGCTGAGAACCTGCTCTGTTGCTGACTGATCTGGCTGAGTACCAGCTACGTTGCTGACTGATCTGGCTGAGATCCTCTACGCTGCTAACTGCTCTGGCTGTGCACTCGTTACGTTGCTGCCTTGGCTGGTTGAGTGTCAGCATCCGTTGCTGAATGTGCTGGCTAAGACACAGCGGTTGTAGCTGGCTGTGCTGTGCTTTCCAATTACATTGCCGACTATTGGGCTGAGCACTCGCTGCTTCAGCCATTCATTCTGGTATCTACCACCTCTGGCAGTGTGCACGCTCGGAGTACCAGATTTCAGGCTATCTATAGTTCGGCCATGTTACTTACTACTCTATATGTGTCCATATACCACTTCCTTAAGCTGGGCTCACTCCCTGTGGGGAGTTACAGGCTGTTCTCTGGGCGCTTATCATCTGTGAACCTTGCAGTACCTAGGCATCCCTAGGCCCGGTTCACTTCTTTCCAGCCTTTACATCTGAGGTAGCCTTTGAGCTAAAGAGACAGCTGTAGGGTGGTGTAACTGCCTTGGTACCCCCGTACCTGGACACCAGTGGCCTGCCGTGCTCTGCTGCCTCTGTCTTACCCCTAGTGCTCTAGGGTCTCTGCTACCAGTAGCTGTGTCTTGGGCCTCCCTGTGCTCTTGTACGCTGGGGTCCTTGCCACCAGCCTCCGCTACTGAGAATCCATTTAACCATAGCATTCTAGGGTCTGTGTCTCCAGTTGAGAGCTTTGGGATTCCTAGCATTCTAGGGTCCGTGTTGCCAGTTGAGAGCCTTGAGGCTCCTAGCATTCTAGGGGTCCTCCTGCCAGTGTTCGTGGTCAGTATGCCAGTGGTTACCGTAGCGTTCTGGGGCCAAGTTGCCAGTATCCGTTGGTCTCGGGCTTCCTATCATCCCTAGTGTGCACTAGGGTTCCAAGGTCCTATGTCTCATCTCTTGTTGCCTTTCCATCACCCTAGCTCACTAGGGAACCTACCACTTGTTTATTCTTGCTGACATCCTGTACCTTCCTACCATTGTGTACTGTACTGTCTATTTTGGCCCTGTGTGGGTATTACGTTTATGCTGTTGGTTCTTTATTTTCAATAAAGATATTTTAACCTTACAAGTCTTGTCTGAGTGTTCATCAAAACACCTTGACACTCAGTCAGCAGCATCAGCTGTGTCTCAGCTAGTTCGTTCAGCAACGGGTGCGTATACTCAGCCAGACGAGTCGGCAACGTAGAGGGTCCTCAGACAGATCAGTCGGCAACATATCGGGTTCTCAGCCAGTCCAGTTGGCAACATATCGGGTTCTCAGCCAGACCAGTCAACAACGTAGCAGGTTCTCAGCCAGATCAGTCCAGCAATTGAATCGGAACAGATCGGGTTACGCAGGAACGTCTTCAGGCAGGCCAGGTCATACACAAACAAAGCAGCAGCAGGAACTAGCGCTAGGTTCAGTACACCACAAAAGGGCGCCTGACTACTGACCTGACAGGGTATAAAAAGGGCTGGCCCTGGGTGGATTCAAGTTCAAGGACCAATAAGAATGCGGCAGTCATAACAAGGAAGTGAGAATGTCACCGCCCGCAACCAGGAGCACGGGCACCATGATAAAATAGTAATCATATCACCCCTTAGATATATCTTCTCTAATGTAAACAAACCCAGTCTGGCTAGTCTCTCTTTATAACGCATATCTTCCAATCCCTTTATCAATTTTGTTGCACATCTCTGCACTTTCTCCAGTTCAATAATGTATTTTCAAGAACTGGTGCCCAAAACTGTACTCCATATTCTAGATGAGGCCTTAGCAAGGATTTATATAGAGGTAGAATTATATTTGCATCCTATACATATATAGCCCTTTTTATGCAGGCTAGTACCCTATTTGGTCTTGCAACAGCTGAGTGACTCTGCACATTGCTGTGAAGTCTATCATCTATCAATACTCCTAAACCTTTCTCTAATGAGGATTCCCCAAGTTGTTTCCCATTTAGATTATATGTAACATGTTTGTTTCTACAACCCACATGATAACCTTACATTTATCTACATTAAATGTCATCTGCTACTTTTCTGCCCATTCACTCAGTTTACCTAAATCCTTCTGAAGAGAAAAAACATCTAGGGCTGGATTCTATTACAGGTGCTAATTTTATCACTGCTTTTATCTCCAGTTTTCCCCATAGACTTCAAAAGGAAAATGTTTGATAAAACCGGTGTTAACATTTAGAACCTGCAATAGAATTTAGCCCAAAGCTTGTATGTATTTCATTACACAGTAGAAAGACTACTTTCAATTCCCACTTCTAGATCATTAATAAACAAATTAAAAAACATTGGGCCTGAGGACTGAACCATGTGGTATCTCACTTATAAATTTAGACCAACTTGAAAAGGTTCCATTTTCAACAACTCTCTGCCATCTAGGAGGTGCCAGAAGCATAAAACTATTACAAACTACAATCTATCATTTTAAACTATAACATGCCTGTACTCAAATGGTTATAACAACAGGAGAAATGAAGAAAAGGTAGATAAAGCATAACATTTTGAAAAGTAAACAAACAGCTGCCTCAAATGAGGGGTCAGTTGTCTTTTTACCCCTATGTTAGCATGCAAAATTATTTCCATAATGTGGCACTATAGGTCACACCAGACACAAAGATACTGAAACGATTCAACACCATGGAATTTCCTAGTGTATTCAGGACTTAATGGCATGGGTTGATAAACCATATTGGGTGCCATAAGTGGAAAAAGGATGTGTGTAGTTCTATGGCTACTAATTGAAATAGGTTAGGGGGTCAGCCAGTGTATGTGTGGACCTGTGACTGCCAGTGTAACCAGGCTGTGGGGTCAGGCAGTGTATGTGGCTATAGCTACCAGTGGACAGCTGAACAAGGCTGGGGGGGGGGGGGGTCAGATAGTGCATATGGGGGATCTGTGTCAAAACAATGTTGTTCGAACAAAAGCAGTGTAGAATACAGTATACAGCATAGAAATCTGACATACAGTGCCCCCCTTCGACATTTTAACCCCCCTTTTAAAATTTGACTTACCTAGCTTTCTTTCACCACTTTAGTTCAACAAATATTATTCGCATTCCACATTTCAACCCTTCCCCTTCAAAATTCAACTTACAGTGCTTTTCTTCACCATTTTAATTCAACAAATAATGTTCACATTCTAATTTTAATCCTTTCCCTTTAAAATTCGACTTACAGTGCTTTTCTTCATCATTTTAATTCGACAAATAATGTTCACATTCAAATTTTAACCCTTCCCCTTTAAAATTTGACTGCTATCACTATGAGCAGGTTTACAAACAATAAAAGGAGGAGCTGGAAGGACCCTCATGTGTCCAGTGAGTCTGAGGAGTAAGAGGAAGTGACCACTACAGATCCAATGCTGGCCAGTCCCCGTAAATCACCCCTGGGGATCATGGGGAAATTAATCTCAACGGAGGAAGAAGAGGGTAGTAGTGAAAGCAGGACAGGTCAGCTGCCTGTGCCTGCTGCCAGACATGCTGCGTCTGCTGCCAGCACTGCCCCTGCTGCCACCAGTGCTGTGCCTGCTGCCAGTACTGCCTTTGCTGCCATCAGTGCTGTGCCTGCTGCCAGTGCTGAACCTGCTGCCAGTGTGTCTTATAATTCTCAGGAGGTGGGGAGGACAAGATGATGCCTACTATTAAGAAGGTCCATCAGCTTGTTAGTGTTAGGAGTGATGATGGGGGTGATCATCATATTACTAGTGACTGTAAGGAGGAAGACTCAGGGACTGAAATTGATGTGGTTGGTGGTAGTAACAGTGATGGTGAAGCAGTTGGTGGAACTAGCTTTAGGGGAAGCAATGCAGAGCATCCAGACTAGCGGTCAAGGGAGCTCACACCATTCCTCTGACCCTGGGAGTCCGCTTCCCTTCTTGGCATTGTCCAGGTGGAACATGATCCTGAAGAAGACAGAACTTTTACCTAGCAGCAATAATACCACCACCACCACCAACAGGAGCACAAATAAGCTGTCTGTGCCTGCTGATAGTGCTGCCAGTATGCCTTTTTCAGATAAGCAAGAAATAGCAAGTGTGACATTAGGGGACCCTCTGTCACATTTCTCATCACCCCCTCCAACCAGTGAGATGTCTGTAAAAGAGCAGCAGCAGCACTGAGGGACTGGTAGTGGTGGTGATGATGATGGTGGAGAAGCTGGTGTGGAAGAGACATTGATGTCCTTTTTAGCCCAAACTGAGAAGGAATGGGAAAGTGGGAGGAGGATGGGCATCACCACCACCACCACCACCAAGGGTGAAGCAAGGGCAGCAGGATGCTGAGGAACAGACTAGTGTGCCACAGACCATTGTGGATACAGTGGGAATGGGGTCGACAAGTGATGCAGGACTAAAACAGGTTCCATTTGCCAGCAGCAGCAGCAGTACTCCTGGTGCTAGTTGCAGTGCTGATTCTGAGGCAGTAGCAGCAACATCATCCTCTGCCCCAGCCAGTGAAGGGGAATGTGGAGAAGAAGAAGAAAGAGACCATTCTTCTCCACCCCCCCACCCCCAAGTCATGGGTGTGAGATTATTTTTCTCTTGGAGCAGGCACGATGTGGTCATCAACAACGGCACTGTGCACAATTTTCCACAGTAAGAAGTGGAAAGGAGGGCACAACCACCCTGATAACACAAATGAGACACAGTCACCATGACATTTATGTGAAAAACATTAAAGTCAAACACTCACCACAGAAATCGAGCACCGCTGTTGCTGTACCCCCTGACTCCCCAGAAAGGCATCAAGAGGTGAGGTGGAGATCAAAGAGAAGAAAGAATAGAGCAACCCAGTCAGAGGATGAAAGTTTGATGAATAGTGAAATAACTAGCTCGGTGTCACCGTCTTGCTCTCGGGTAACTACATCTTCTGTCAATTCACCTCGTTCACCGTTACCCCCTCCACCAAGTGATAGCCACTCTGTAGATGTTAGAATGTGGAAGTTCATGTCCACCCATTGCACACTGTGTGTAATATAATTTCAGATATACCTATTGTTCCGTTTCCCAGTCCTTCCCTTATTTACACTGTGCACATTGCAGTTGCTGTTGTGAGAAGCACAGTTCCTGCACTCAAGTGAAAAATGTCTTTGACTTTGGCATGATGCAGCTCTTCTATTATTTTTTCTTTGATGCTTAGCATGTCTTCTTGTTATCTCTCTTTTTATTTCCAGATCCAGAATATGGATGTTCCTTGCTGGGTGAGGCATCATTAAAGTAGCTCTTTTCTGCATGTCTGGTGAAGGTAAAGTCTAGTGTGACCCTTCAGATATGTACCCATTGAGCTATTTCTACAGATATGGGAAAGATATGTCAATATCTGTCTCCATGATTTGAATGCAATGCATCTACGGAGATTGTTCGGATGTCTGCTAGACTGACAGTCTTGTCTGCAGCTGTACACAGACTCTTATGGCTATGATAATTATGCTTCCAAGAGTAAGCTCTGCACCATGACGTTAGAGGGCAATTTTCTATTCTGGAAAGAATTGGATGCTCTGTAGGACAGATTCTTTAATTCAGAGAAATCTCTTTTAAGGAAGGAACATCAGAAGGAGTTATAAAGGAATAAACCAGCCAACAAACCTGGTTCAGGTTCCACCAGGCATCTGGTATGGTTACAGGAAATATTACTTCCTCAATGAAAAATATTACTGCCAGGTGTTGGGTCTTGGGTATTATTCGGGATGGCTACAAACTCTAAATGCAAAGATCTGCAATAGGGTAGACATTCCAGGGGGGAAAAGCCAAATGGCGAATGATTTAGGTAAATTAGAAGAATGGTCAAGAGTGTGGCAGATGCACTTTAACGTTGATAAATGTAAAATAATGCACTTGGGACATAAAAATCCAAAGGAAAAATATACCATTAAGGGTACTGTGCTCTCAGAGACAACAGAGGAAAGGGATTTGGGAGTAATTATTTCAAATGACTTAAAGGTAAGCAGGCAATGTAATAAAGCAATGGGGAATGCAAGCAGGGCACTGGGTTGTATAGCTAGGGGCATTAGTAGCAGAAAAAGGGAAGTAGTCATGCCACTGTACAGATCTCTAGTTAGACCTCACCTAGAATATTGTGTACAGTACTGGAGACCCCATCTCCAGAAGGATATTGATACTCTAGAGAAAATTCAAAGAAGGGCTACTAAAATGGTGACTGGTCTACAGGAAAAGAAATATCAGGATAGACTAAAGGATCTGAATATGTATAGCTTGGAGGAGAGAAGAGAGAGAGGGGATATGATAGAAACATTCAAATACATGAAGGGATTCAACAAAGTACAGGATGGAAGTATATTTCAAAAGAGTAAAAACGTTAGGACAAGAGGCCATAGTCTAAAACTAGAGGGACACAGGTTTAAATGTAATGTAAGAAAGTTTTACTTCACTGAGAGGGTAGTAGATAGTGGAATAGCCTACCAGCAGAAGTGGTAGATGTCAATACAGTGACAGAATTTAAGCATGCATGGGATAGGCATAAGGCAGTCCTTAACATAAGAAAAGACCAAGGACCAAAAAAGGTTTGAGGTTGTGTGTTTTTTACACAGTAGGAAATTGGGCAGACTAGATGGGCCGAATGGTTCTTATCTGCCGTCAAACTCTATGTTTCTATGTTTCTATTTTTTCTTCTCTTACTGAGTACCTCTCCTTGGATGGAAATGATATGATACACTGTCAGTCATTCAGGAACTTTGTGATGCTCAGGTTCTGTGACCAATTCCACAAAAAGGGCACTTATGCCTTGGTTTGTCTGTTTCCCAAGCACATAGATGTTTTCTGTCCGATGGTAAGTCTTACTGTCTTATACCAGTTTCTTAACACCGTACACTTCTAAAAGGAAGGGATAAGATCCAAAGTCAATATCCTGCAGCAAGTGCATGTGATGGTGACCATTGATTTACAAGACACTTAGCTACATGTCCCTATCCATCTGGCCTGCAGATATACCTACAATAGCGATTCAGAATAGTCAAGTTATTTGCCATCTATAGTTTGTGGTCCTTCCATTTGGCCTTCCCTCAGCACCAGGTATATTACAAAGTGATGGCAATGGTGGCAGTCTATTTTTCAGAGTAAGGCATTGCTGGCATTGCAAATCTTGATGATTGACTCATAAAGCCCTCATCCCCAGCTCAGCTTCTACAACACAATTGCCTTGTGTTGCAGTCCCTAGTATAGATGGTCAACTAGGAGAATTCTAGTCTCACTCCAGAGAAAGAAGAGGTTTATAAGCCTCATTATGAACTCTTCAATAACTGAGATTGTTTTTGGTTCAGCCTTCTGCTCTCCCAAATCAGTGTTCTAAAAAGCTCCAGGAAAATGCCTCCTAAACAGCTCAAATCCATTCTGTTACAGGCACCATTTGATTTGTGTTAGATGCTGCAGGTAATTTTATAGCAGCCACAATAGGGTTAAATGATTTTTACTAGACTTTCAAACCCTTTTTCAACTGTAAACAGCTGACAACAGGACATAAACTAATTATATATATATACATATGCTTTATGGTAATATAAATGCAGCTTAACTGCACCTCAAAACATAACCTAATTTTCACTAAGAACCATACACCTGCAACTTATAAGATAGAAACATTATCAGGAAGTGTAAAACCATTATGACCTTTGTATATGCTTGGCACAATGACAGTTATTAGTTGTGCTAGAATTGATAGTTGGTAACAAATGGTCCGGATAGTTACATCATCCTGATAAAATGTATATAAAGAACAGGATTTATCCAATGAGTTAGTACTGAACAGAGAGGTACTAGTAATCAAGACTGATGGTGATTGGTATGTAGCATCTTATTGCAAACATTATTATTACTATATGTATACTCTGCTTAAAGTAATAGTAATACTTCATTTTTTCAGGCAATAATATTGTATGTATTAAAGAAATAAACAAATCTATCTATGTATTTTTCACATAACTTCCATAGTTTAGGATCAATTGCATTTTAACGTTTACCCCTCCCATCCCTTTTATGCACATCACCACTCAACTATCAGACTTGGATTCTGTTCTGAGGACCGGATGGACCGCCTGGAGAGCCGAAATAGGAGTGGATACCAAGGAAATATTCATGACGACGGTCTACAAAGTGGGCATGGTTTGAGGCAGTAGACTGTCATCATGAAGATTTCCTTGGTATCTACTCCTATTTTGGCTCTCCAGACACTCCGTCCGGTCTGCAGACCAGAATCCAAGTCTGACAGCTTGAGCGGTGACATGCATAAAAGGTGTGGAAGGGGTAAACTTTAAAATGCAATTGCTTCTAAACTATGAAAGTTATGTGAAAAATACATAGATTTGTTTATTTCTTTAATACATACAATATTATTGCCTGAAAAAATGAAGTATTACTATCCCTTTAAATATTGGATTATGTAACTATAACATGTTATTCTAGTCTTACTATGTCATATTTGTGAATGATATATTACTGAACTGGAAAAAAAGTCCAAAGTTGTGCAACCAACCTGATAAAGGGAATTAAGGATCTGAGTTATAGAGACGTTAGCCAAATTGGTTTTGTTTACATTAGGGAAAATACATCTAAGGGGAGATATGATACATTTACAATATATTCAAAGGTCAATACAAACAACTTTCTAAGGAACTAGTCATACAAGAGGTCATCCATTAAGACTAGAGGAAAGGTGCTTTCAACTAAAGCAAATACAGGGATTTTTTAAAGTTATGGAATTATCTGCCTTGGGATTCTGTGTTTGCAGATACTGTAGTTGTTTTCAAAAAAGCAATGGATACCTTTCTAACTCAGAACAATACTGAGAGCTATGACAGTTGGTTTCAAAGCAGATAGGATGTTGAGCCAGGGAAATAGTCGACAGCCATTTGGAGTCAGGAAGGATTTTTTTTTATCCATTGGGGCTTTACTGGGAATAACTTCAATGTGTTTTTTTTGTATTGTATTGTATTGTATATTTTATTTATATAGCGCCAACCATTGTACTTGGCACTTTACAGTTTACATTTGATATAGAAGGGGTACAATAAGTGCAGTGATTAACCCCTTAAGGACTACGTGACGTACTATGACCGTCACAGTCCTTATACCATTAAGGACCAGTGACGGTCATAGCACGTCACATACTTTTTACTTACAGCGCCCTACCAGGAGCGCTGTAAGTAAAAACGGGGCCTAAAATTGATCGCTCCAAGACCGGAGCAATCTCTCCTAGGCCCCAAAGCGGCGCGCCGGTACGCGTAACAGGCCACGTGTACCCGCGCGTCGGCAAGGGTCAAAGTGGTCCTTAAGGGAAGGTAACTTCCCTGGACCGCTGGTCCTTAAGGGGTTAAGTGCTTATATAGACAATCATAAGGGGAACAACAGGTGAGTATACATGAGAGCTTACAGTCTTATGTAGAGCTTACAGTCTTCCTTTGTATCACCAGGGGTGATAAGGCATGAGCTGAATTCGATACAATCATATATTTTTTTCAGCTTCATCAACTATGTTATTATATATATGTAAGACCTTATCTCTATCAGTTCCCAATATTCAGGAGTTAATTTCTGAGGGTTTTTCTAATGGCCTGAGCTACAGCACCCTAAAGGTTCACGTGTCTTCTTTTGAAAGTTTTTTTGGCTAATATTTTGCAGATACTCATCCGATTAAACCACTCACGTATCAATTTTTATTATTCATCCTAGAATTATGTCTTCTGTTCCCTTCCTGGGATCTGGACCGAGTCCTTAAAGATCTGATGGATTTCCCTTTGAAGCACTGGAATTTTGCTCTCTAAAGATCTGTGCATAAAGATAGCCTTGGTAACATCTTTGACTTCAGCAGGATGAGTGGGTGAACTTTGGGCTCTGTCTATTGAAGCACCTTATCTGAACATCAATAAAGACCCAATTACATTTTGCCTACTACCTGAGTGTATTCCAAAGTTGGCTTTTACCTTTCATAGGGACCAGGAAATCTGCCTACCATCATTTTCCCCTCATCCATGAAATGAAAAGGAAAAGTACCTACACATTCTGCATATTCAGCACTGCCTGCAAATTTACCTTCAGAGAACGTCTTTTCAGAACTCATCCTCATAATTTCTTTTGACACTCTAAAGAGACCAAAGCATCTAAAGCTATGATCTTCAGAAGGATGGGCTCTGCTATTCAAGTAGTCTATACCTGGAAGCACCCTTGATAATCAGAGCATATTCGACTTTAGCTTTGACCACCTCATGGGCAGAGAAGGCTCAAGTTTCCACAGGCCAGATTTGTAGGGCAGGTACCTTGGGGAACTTCCATAGTTTTATTATGACTTTGGAGGAGGCTGCTTATGGTTATTAAGTATTAGAAGTAGTCTCATAATTCCCTCCCCCTTTTCTGTTTTAACTTTGCTGTCTCGCTATGTGCTACCAAGGAGATCCTGATAGAAAGCAAAATCTTCTAAGTCCTTTTCTTTCAGATCTCCATAGATAACATACAAACTTTCTTTGTTATAGGCCAATAACATTTTTCGTATCCAATTTGTTTCTTTTTGTCTGGTCTGTCTTTGTTCAGTTACTGGGGATGGTGGGTTTGGGAGGTCCTTAAATACCTGTATCTTTTTTTCTGTTGTACCTGAGGAGGCTGGGCATTGCTCAGAGTGTGTGTCTTCTGTTCTGAACTTCAAAACAGCATTGTTTGTGGTTGCCATATTTAGAATTTGAACCATGGAATAAAAACTGGAGGACCAAATGGATGTAATAAATATTCTCATTGATTTAAATGGGGTTACTTGAAGTCTATGTCTTCAATACATAGTGAAGCAAAGCACTGGAGACCTCTCCCCATTTAATTTGATATTATAATGTGTTCCCTATGGTTCAGTTGATTTGTCCCAGAATTACTCCACTTGACCTTCTCTGGTATTATAGGTATTATAAGACTGTCTTGTCTGAAGAAAGGAGAAGTCTTGAAGCATGTTACTTATTTATTTGTTTAATTTTGAATACATCAATTAAAGTTATACTTTTGTTTTAACTGTGGCACACTGGTCATCATTTCTCTGTGAATCTCGTTGAGATCCCTTTTCAGGGGCAGGTATTTCTTCTGCATCCTTGCCGGCTGTATGCATTTCAACCGGTCTTCTAAGGACATGTGAGTAATCCTATTGTGTTACATTTTATATGTTGTTTTAAGAGTGCCCCCTCCTTTTCTGGATTCTGCCTTGTCTCTCCCTTTTTTAGAGGAGTGCATTCATGGGGAGCAGCTGGGAACAATCTTTGTCGTGGGCAGTATAAGATCCCCCTCATGCTTATGCTGGTATACAATACAGTTTTTATAAATGTGAATAACCTTTTGTCTTAACACTTCTGTTCAAAACTTGGTTCAACTTATTTACCCTATGAGTGCCTCTTTTTTTTTCTTCTGCAGTATTATCATTTCTTCAGTTCACATGTTAATCTATAGAGCCTAAGATATCTCCCAATTGAAAAATCTTAGTGTATAGTCTCCAAAGAATAACATGGGAAATGGAAAGTGATATAATCTGAGACGATATATCCTCCTTATCAGACCTTAGTGCATCTCAACCAAGGGACAAAATGTGCAAAAGTTCAGTAAGGGTCAGGTTGATGATGTTGGATGGGATCTGTGTTGAAGGCACAACGCAATATGCACTATCATGCCTTCGCCATCATATCTCCTTCAATCCGCAGCACCAGTCCGCCCTCTTCGAAATCAATGACTTCTACAGGTATACAATTTTGCACTGAACCCATTGACAGTGGCTCTTTTCCATATAAAAATGCAAGTTAATGAGCTATTGTCATATTCATGTGAGTGTGTATATATGTTAATGTGGCACTTTTCCAAATACACTAAGCTCCAATACCTGCCTATGCTGTCAGGGTTCACAATTCCAACCTCACCTACCTGAGGTTGGGATCTCCCTATAGTTTCCTATGCAACTACAGTCCTACTGCTGGTGATGTGTAAGTGACGTCCTCACTTACGCATCAACAATACTAGACAACCTTGAAGACTGAGAACATCCTCTCTGCTTCCCTGCTTGCTCAGTGGTGGAATGAAGACGATCTTCTCAGACTTCAGCACCACAAAATGCATCTCCCAAGTAGCCCTGAAAGGGTTAGAAAAGTGCAGGTTCCCACTACACAAACATCCCCTCAGCTGAGACAGCACTAGCACCAGAGCCCAACATCACCATCACTGTTCATATCCCATTGAAAATTCCGTTGTGCAGCTATGTGAACTCTTTTCCTCTCTCTCCCTTCTTCCTTTGTCACACTGATTCTCTTCCAGCCCCCATATTCCTCTCGCTCTCCCACACAATGGTGTTGTCAATAAAGAAAGCATAAATATGTATATATGTATTGGTTACTCACCAGTGCGTCATCCCATTATTCACATTTACATCTCCCCTAAAGGAGCTCTTCAGTTCATTCGGCAATCACACATCCATCTCCCATTTGCAGACCCAATACTGTACCATTCACCAATATGAAAGCCCTCTCCCATCTGACACCACTCCTCTGTCCCATTTGGCAATATGACCCCACTGTCCTAAATGCCACCCCTCTTCTGTCCCATTCATCAATATGACACCCCTCTCCCATCCGCCATCTCTCCTCTGTGCTATTCGACAATATGAAACCCTCTCCTATCCACCACCCCTCCTCTGTTCCATTTGCCGCCTTCCCTACCCTTCACTCCCTTTGTCATCTGCATGGTAGAAAAATGCGGCAAATGAGACATAGGATGGGTGGTGGATAGGAGACGGGTTTCATATTAGCGACTCTACTTTTCTAACCCCTTTGTATGCGACAGGGGTGTGCAATGAGCATCCCTATGGCACTCAAAGGGTTAAGGGAGTGATGCTGTTTGTGGTGTTGAAATCCAAGCAGATCTTCGACACCCCCCCACACACACACTGATCGAGTGGAGAAGCAGAGAGGATGTTCTCAGACTTCAGGGTTGCCGGACTGCTGGCAATGTGTAAGGGAGGGCATCTCCAGCAGTTTGACAACCCTGTATGCTAAAGTAGAAAATTCTTCCTCCCGGCACACTTTATTCTTAGTGTATATGGTAGTGTGTGTCTCCATCACCAATGTCAGGTGTTCCCCACACATCTTAGTGCTTCTCCCCCACCAAGTTTACTTGGTACATCAGCCTTAAAGAATGTCTGAATTCACTGCATTTCAACAACATCCCTTTATTATCCTATCCTATCCTATCCTATATCCTATATATATAATAATTCGCTAAAACGTGTGTAACACCACGACATGCGCAGTAGACACTGTTGCGTGTGCTGCAGTCATGCGCAGTAGAGAGGAGCGTTCAGCTTTGTATCAGCCGTGGCACGGGCAGTCTCCACTGTGCGTGACTGCCACGCGACCGGGTGGCAGTGGCACTATGGCATGTAAAACGGGCTGTTCAACTAGTTTACATATAATCCATTTAAACTTATTAACAATAATTGCACAAAATTAATACAAACACACACTAATTAAAACACATATTATGTATAATTAAAGGGATGGTAATTTTTCATAATAAAAGCAGCTCCAATTAATCTTCATAGTATCTGGGCCATAGAGAGTGTTATGTAAATACTGTCAGAGTTGTAGTTCAGCAGTAATTGAATGATTAAGTATCCCTCTCCCGCCCCTTTTACCTAGTGTAACACTGCTCACCTCAGATGTGGAGAGATTTATATTTCCAGAGTTATTACAGTTTAAACCCATGTTTTTTTACATTAGCAGTGCCCTCTAGTGGTCAAATTCTAATTAGATTTCTTGTTAGATTCTAATGGAAAGGAAAGTCAGAAAAGTCAGAGACATACAGTTCTTCATAGAATGTGATAGAAACTGCCTGTCACTTCCTGTCAGTTAGAACTATCAGGAAGTAAAGCACAGTAAATTCACTTCCTGGTTATTTGAACTGCTATAAATTTTGAATAAAACATCTGACAGCAGTGGAAGTACCCTTGTTTTATTCAGCAGGAAATGCTCTATAAAATATGCGTTTTCATAAAAAAAAAGTTTACTGCTCCTTTAAGAGATAAAGATCCCCCTGTCCCTTCTGGCCACCTCTCTCTGAATCTGCAGGTTTGTCAGAATGGCTGCAGAGAGGGACAGACTTCAGTAAGCAAACGGAAATCCTGCACTCCTTCGTCAAGGGGGGCAGGATTTTCCTTATACTTACTGAAGTTTGTCCCTTACTGCAGCCGTCAAGTTGCACGACCCAATTACAGATTCAGAGGTAGGTGGCCAGAAGGGGCGGGTGGGGGATCTTTATCTCTTCATATCTTGTGAACTACATGCAAGTAAAGTCTTAGATATAGCATAATCTGTTCCTTGTAATATAAAGAAGACTTGGCAAACAACTTTTAAAAAGACAATTCTAATCCTTTAAATACATCCTGAAATCTTGTCCTACTGGTTTTATCTCTGACTGGTATAAGCACGCAATCTATGTGCTTTATTAGATAAGGAATGCACACCTTACTTTCATGACTCATAAAGCTAACAATAAAAAGGGAGGGACTGCACTATATTCATAAGCAAATTTTTTACAGGTGTGTGGTGGCAGATCTACACCCCACGTTCATACAGTAGTAATTACAGTTCAAAACGTTGCAGAGCTCCTTGACATACTCTGTTCAGAGCTGTGCTGCTGTCATAGGACTGTCAAGTTATATTTCTTATAAATACCTTTTTAAAGGATCAGTGCCTCCTAGATAATAAATCAGGATAAAGGATGTTGTCCTTAACATTCTTAAAGGGATAGTAATACTTCGTTTTAACTTTATTTTATTTTGTAGGCATTAAAAAAAACATGAAGAATGATATAAGTCTTATCTCTCAAACCTTTATGGTTTAAGAGATATTCACAAACAAAGTATCCCCACCCCCCTGTTCAACCAGATCAGAAGGGAGGTGCCCAGGTAGACTGCAGAGAGGGACAATCTTCAGTTAAGATAAGGGAAAAAGCTGAAAAACTTGTCAAGGGGGGAAGGGCTTTCATTGTTTTCATACAAAGAAAATTGTCCCTTCTGTTATCTGTCTGGTCATACAACCACATTCACATCTGAGAAGAGATGGCTTACACTAGGAAAAAGGGGCGGGAGGGGAAACTTTGCTTGTGAATATCTCATAAACCATAAAGGTTTGAGAGATAAGACTTATATCATTCTTAATGTTTTTTTAATGCCTACAAAATAAAATAAAGTTAAAACGAAGTATTACTATCCCTTTAAGTGTCCTCACAAGCTTTATTCCTTTGAGTCCCAGAGGGGTATGCAACAAATTACTTAGCAAAGCGTTGGATACTCCTCTGACACATACATTGTTAAAGATATGAAGATATAGTAATGGTTAAAATGTCTTGTCTCATTGCCTTGGAAAGTATTAAAGGGTGTGAATGATGTCAACTACAGTCTGTAAGAGGCATAGAGTACTACTTCCTAAATAAATGTCAGCCTTAAAATCCTGGGGCTAGGAGCATAACTACAGAGGGTGTGGCAGAGCAGCTGTGATGGGGTCTAGCACAGAAAGGGACCCATCATCCCCAGGGGCTTATAGATTGTAGATATACCCCTGTGAATAGGGGTGGGCAAAATTTCCCAAATTACTTTTCGTGAAAACTTACCGATTTTTCGCTTTATTCGAAAACGTTTTCTCCTTTTCGCCAATGCAGCATGTTCCTCCTTTTTGCCTATTTTACCAAATTTTTCACCTATATTTCCTATGGGTACTACATTTCCCACTACAATATTACTTCTTCTGAGGGCTGTAGTGGAGAAATAAGTAGCTGAAAGTCAAAGTTGTGAGTCCTACAGGAACATATGTTCGTGCTATTGTTGTCCTAACACTAACTAACTTCCCACTTAAGTGACACTGGCACATATTAATGATGAGGATGTCAAGTAATAACAAAATTAAAGTACAACCTACAATGTGGCAGATGTGTATTGTAGTGGTGGTGGTGGGGGACTGGCTGGTATGGTGTGATTTGTGCATGTATATAGTATTTACCATTGTCATGTTTGTGTCTCAATCTCAATCCTCCTCAGATTATTGACACACATTACTTTTCTCTCATAGCAGTGGTCCCAAGTGGGTAGATGGTGACAACCCTTCTTCACATCCCTCCTCCAACTCCTCATCTGTGCTGTTGTTAATTTATTTTTATACTAGTGTAAAAGCCCGTGTACATGGGCCAAGGTCCGGGTAATGTTAGCCCTTTGAGTGCCAGAGGGGTACGCAACACATTGCTTTGCAATGCATTGCATACCCCTCTGGCACTCAAAGGGTTAAGAGGCCACTAACTCACTGCTCCACGCGATGCAGTCTTGTGTCGCCTCACTCACGTGATGCAATCATGAGCAGCAGAGACTGTCCAAATGTGGGCAGTCTCTACTGCTCATAACTGCATTGTGATGAACATCCTAGCAAATTATTATATAGGATATATTTTTATTGTGCTGTCATGTGTGGTTTCTGCTACCCGATACTCATATGTTATGAGATGTTGGTTCATTTTTAACAATGTTAGTCTCCCAACATTGCTGCTTAATAGCCTCGTCCTGTGGTCATTGACAATGTAACCAGCTGCACTGAAAACCCTCTCAGACTCAACGCTTGCTGGAGGACAGCTAAGGTTTTCCACTGCAGTACGTGTCAATGCTTGCCACACACACTGCTTTGCTTGCCAGTAGTCCATGGGGTAATTGTTTTTGCCTTGAACGTAGCTATCCTGCAAGTATTCAGAAACCATCTCACATGCAGGGGGACCACTTCTAGGAGCTACACGGTGTTCCTGTGTGTCATTTACCAACCCATACTCAGGGATCTAGTCCCAAAGAAATGTGCCGCCACTACCAACGTCGGGTTTTTCCTGTCCTTCCTGAGACCCATGAATTACCCTGTGTTCCAAATGGCATAGTCTCTTTGATGATGTAGCTGCTTCTGCTGGATAAAATCCTTTGCTGCCTTCCTTTTCACTCTACTGTCTAGATGTTTGTTGTGCCCTCACTTTCTCCCTCTCATCTTCCACAATGCAACCCACCACTCGATCAATAAGCATATCTCGGTATTCCTTGACATTCCTCAGAGACTTTCTGCTGATCATCATGACTCCTTGTTGTGACAAACTGCTGATGGCCCTTTGGCAGGAATTCAGAAATTTGGTGTTTCAAGTGGGGGTCCAGCAAAGTGTCAAGAACGTATTCCTATTTTTTTTAATAGACACTATGTGAGGATCTTGTTCAAAGCACGCTAACATGTCATTTACCAGCTGGTGCATCTCTTTTGTCATTGTGGTAAGAATCCTCAGCCATGCTCCTGATTTTTTTTCTGCAATAAAAATATCAGTGGTAGAATTTCCAGTGCGACTCACCAGCATTGTTGCCTCATCAAAGGGTTTCAGCAGCTCACATACATCGCACATAAGTTGCCATTGGCCAGGTGACAAAGCCTTCCAGTTTTGCATGGTGTACTTGCTAATGGCCTTATTCTGCTCGAACAAACACTCTAACATGTACATTGTGGAATTCCACTTGGTAGGGACCTCCATTTTCAGCTGGTGATGGGGCAGGTTGTTATGCTCTTGTATGGAATACTAGTTGAACAGCCCGTTACATGGGCCACAGTGTCACAGCCACCTGGTCGCGGGGCAGTCACGCGTAGTAGAGACTGCCCGCGCCACAGCTGATACAGAGCTGGACGCTCCTTCGCAGCGCCCAGATCTGTATTAGCTGCGGCGCGGGCAGTCTCTACTGCGCATGACTGCAACACGCGCAGCAGTGTCTACTGCGCATGCTGCGGCGTTACACACGATTTAGCGAATTATTATATAGGATAGAGTGTTGTGTGCAGTGTTAAAAAAAATTATAACTGAAAAATAAAATCAACAACTTCTTCCCCACCCAGCACAGAGACAATAACAGCAAGATCAACAAGCAAATAGGTCCCTAGGCGCCTGTGTCTTGCCAGTCAGTCATGTGGAATGGCTGCTGTGAAAGCCTGACACCCTTTTATATGGCTGTAGACAAAAAGAGAAAACTTTCATGTTGTAGAGGAAAAAATGTTCTTCCCATTGATTTCAATGCAGAAAAACTGCACTTTTCGTAGGAAATTATTCGCCAAGCGGGAAGTGCCATTATTCGCTGATTTCATTTTGAGGCAAATATTTTCACCCATCGCTACCTGTGTACATATTTCTATGTTATGGAGCCCAAATAAATGATTGCACAGGCTTGTATTATAAACATTATATATATATATATATATATATATATATATATATATATATATATATATATATATATATATATATATATATATATATATATAAAATACATTGTTGGTGAGGCTGAAAAAAAAGATATTCCCATGCCAAATCACCCTTGTTAATCCAGAGGGAGGCAAAAAATAAAAAACAAAAAAACTCTGAAGCCATTTCCAATTAAACTCCAAGTGGGTAAAAAAATTCCTTTCTGACCCCAAAAGGCAGTCAGATAGTTCCCTGGATCAACAACCTATCTGCATTGAAGCCAACTGTCATAATTGTCAATATTGTTCTGTAATAGATAGGTAGCCATTGCTTTTTATGAAAGCAGTTACATTATCTGCAAGCACAGCATCCCAAGGAAAGGAATTCCATAGCTTTACCACCCTTACTGTAAAAAAACTGCCTTTGTTTAGTCATAAACGACTTTCCTCTAGTCTTAATGGATGACCTTAATGGGTGCATTAATATAGCAGCAAGCATTCTGAACTTTTCAGTGGAACAAAGTCTTTGAGTTATTGTAAATATTTCAGCCCCTATATATAACCCTTGAACTGCCAGCAGAACTGCCTTCAGCTTTTTTCTCACACAATCTCTCCCCCCTACACACACACTCTAAGTCATACTTTTTTCAGGCAGTCCTCATTCTCTTCCTATTCTCCACTAGTCTTTTTTTTATCTCTTTTCTCTCCACCACATCCTCTTTACATTTCCTGGCACAGGAGGGGCCTCATCATTCATGGTCCAGTGTTTGGAGCATAAGCTTAAGCCACCTTTGACAAAGACCTCTATATCAGCATTTCCTCAGTCTCTGCACAGGTTAAGGATACCGATCATCAAAATGTGACATCATATTCTGGTGCTCTGCATTATCTGACCATTAGAGAACTGTGAGGGAGCAGTAACCTAGAGGTCTGTAACAGAGTAAAACAGACCGCAGGTTGTTCATATTTTAAACCTCTGTGGGCTGGTTAGATTAAATCATTTGATCTCCCCAACCACCCTACTGTCTACAGGGGGATGTCAAATCACCCAATGGGATAAACTTCCCCTGGTGTACTTTAAAAATAAAATATTTCTGAAACACATTAGTATTAAAGAGTGAGACTGACATCAGTCTCACTCTGTAATACTTTACAATGTATCCCAACATAAAATATTTTTACCCATTACTATGACTTCAAAAATGTATAGTTTTTTTATGTATTAGTCAATATATGAATTTCTCCATGGCCTCAAAAATCAGATGGTTTCCTCTTCTTCCTGCTTTTTTCATTATTTAAACCTTCCACAAATTAGCAAAACCCAGCTCCACTGACATGCTGACATAACCAGAAAAGCTTGGGGTGTACCAAATTTCTGACAACTTTTTATTTTTAAATATTATTTTATATGAATAAGGTAATCATGGACAAAACAAAAATATCCTATATAATAATTCGCTAAGTTGTGTGTAACGCCCGACATGCGCAGTACACACTGCTGCGCGTGCGGCAGTCATGCGAAGTACAGACTGCCCGCGCCGCGGCTGATACAGAGCTGGGCGCTCCGAAGGAGTGTCAAACTCTGTATCAGCAGTGGCGCAGGCAGTCTCTACTGCACGTGACTGCCCCGTGTGGCTGCCAGAGGCACTGTGGCCCATGTAACGGGCTGTTCAACTAGTAGATTTATAATTTAATATTCTTAATTTGCTATTGTAATTATTTAAATTTCACCCTAGGAAGCACTGAAATTCTGGCACAAACAAATACCTTAATCCTTTGAGTGCCAGAGAGATACTCAAAGGAAAGCATTGTGTACCCCTCTGGCACTCAAAGAGTTAAAGGGTTGCATTGTATTGTGTGGGTATATCCTATATAATAATTCTCTAAAAAGTTTGTAACGGCGCAGTCATGCGCAGTAGAGACTGCTGTGCATGCTGCAGTAATGCGCACTAGAGTCTGCCTGTGATGAGCGGGGCACTCCGAAGTATCAGACGTGGCACGGGCAGTCTCTACTGTGCATGACGGGCCCTGCGACCGGCTGGCACTGTGGCCCGTGTACATGGGCTCTTCAACTAGTAACAAATAAACACCACTACTACATCTCCCACAGAGATCTCCAGACAAGAACTGGCAAAAATATCAACATGAGTGATCTGATTATTCTGCACAGGACTTTGGGTATACTTACCCCTACCTAACACCTCAGCTTTGTATCTCTAAGCTCTGATATGATCTTGGGGATCATGGAAGGGGAGTTATGGGCAGAATTCTATATCCAGCCTTTGACAGGCAATTCAGTGTCCTAGGGATCTAATAAACCATGAAACAAGCATGGAGAGAATGCAGAAATTGGTGTTAATGGATTGCATTGGATCAGTAATAGCTGGGTTTGTTCAGGCCCAGACACTCAACACCATGCTCATACTAATCCCTGCATACAGGACCCTGAAGGATAGGACCTGAACTGGTCTGACCATGGATGGCTGTCAACATTTGAAACCAATTTCCAGGAACACTTTGTGGCAGAATAAACAAATAAATGTGTAGATAGGTGTCCACGGTAAAGCGTTGCATAGCAACATCTGACAACATTGTAAAACAGATTCAGGTGGGGGAATAATATTTAACACTTTTCCTACCAAGCAAATATTAATCGGCTAGACTTCATGTAATATTCTACTAGTGAAAGCTGCAAACAAAGCTTTGCCATCTGTTGCCTATTTAGTGAGTTACGGCCATATGCACAAAGGAGTTGGCGCAATTATGGGGTAAACCAGCTATATAAGAGGTTATTCATTGCTGGACCTCCAGCTGTTGGGGACTACAGCTCCAATCATTCCTGATCAGCCATCTGGAGTTCTAGTAATTGGCCACTCCTGAATTAAACCAGAGGGGACAAATAATTCCCAAAATTGTGATTGATTTAAACAGGAATTTTAACCCATTGAGTGTTAGAAATGACTTCTGTAGCATTCAAAGGAATTAAAAGCCCAGTTTAAATCAATGGTGCATTATTATTTGTCCCTTTGGTGCCATTGGTTTCCCCCAGAATTTCTCCCCCTCTACTTTGTGCCTGTTTCCCTTGTTATACTGTGGAGTAATTGACAACTAATGAAAGTGCCTGGAAGCAAGAACTATGCAATATAGTGAGGAATATAATGAAGATCAGTGTCTACTCCACTGGAACATTCCGGGTGCTGAAAGAGCTCGCAAAGTTGCCATAATCACCAAATACCAAGTATCCAAATATACTGCTAATTGCACATTCCACTAACATAAGCCCAGTTTGGTGGCAGCATCAATGTGTTTTAATTTTAACATGAAAACAGCACCAATGTGCACGGCAGCTGCAAACTAGATTAAATGTATTTTATTTTTTTAGCGCATTCACCCTGTTTCTGTCCAGATTTATGTTTCATCTACAAAAAGCTTCCAATCTGCAAGGTCCAATCAACCTATTCAAAGCAACACTTTTATGCTTCGATACAGTTGAGTCTGATGCCAAAAAACCCCAGCCGATAGCAGTTTTTTAAGCACGGTAAGTCATTCAGTTAGTCATCTTATGAACAGCTAATAACAGTTTTAAAATCACAACAAAGGAAATATTTTGCCCACTGAAAACAATGGAACAGCTGTACCCAGGAGCCATTCAATCCTGTGCGGTAGTGCCAGTGGATGATAAATTCATACGTTTAACAGGTGAAATTCTGCACCCAGTTTTTCTGGCTGTACAGCACACAACAGAGAGAAAAAAAGGAGGACAAAACAAAGCAGGGAAACATCAGCTCACACAACACAGAGAATATAGTACAAGCACAGCAATGGCAAAATTAACCCCTGCAAAGCCAAACAACTAAACAGAAAATGGACAAGCCTTACAAACAAGTCCCAGACAAACAACAAAAACCTATGAACACCCCAGGGGCAAGGGCATGACAAATCTACCCAATACTATCTGTCACACCATACCCCAGAACAACAAGCATTAACACACAAAAACAAAAGATGCACACCTGTCAATCCCAAAGCAATGCAAGCTCAGCTGTGCAACATCACCAGCCAATGGAGACCCAACATGCACACGCACCTGACAGGTACACAGCAAGTACAACAGCCACACCACTAGACTTATAATTTTTATATTTTCATTTGTCGACTCCGCAATTCGGATCCGGCCTGTTCGACTCGGATGAAAGTCAGCAACAGTCCGAATTATTCGGAGACTTTAAAATACCTTTAAAAATACAATAAAAAAATGAAAATTAAATGAAGGTAACCATTTCCAGGGTCTAATTGAAGGTGGTGGAACAGGGTAAGGTGGGTAATTTAACCTTATGGTACTATGGATGAAGTAGCTAAAGTATGGATGTAGCAATAAGGCACCCTGCCTGCCTACACCATACACATACACAACTGTGAGACTGGCTGTTGTGTCACTCTGAAAATTATTCAAAGTCCTCATAATAATTTTAACATTTTACACAGAAACAAAGGTGACTTTCCCTTGAGGACGCAATAAAATACTAGGCCTGCTTACAGAACTGTGAGACTGGCTGATGTGTCACAATGAAAATTCTTCAAACAAATCCCTACTATTAATTTTAATGTTTAACACAGAATTCTTGGCAATGCCTCACCCACCAGACACGCCCCCAGAAACACCCCCTAAAACACAAGTGTCCCTCTTTGGCCCTTTGAAATGTTGAGAGGTATGTGACTCCCTTGCGGTGGTAATAAGGTACCAGGCCTGCCTGTAGAACTGTGAGACTGGCTGATGTGTCACTCTGAACAAATTCCTACTAGCTTAGTATTTTTAATATTTAACACAAGAACACAGGTGACTCCCTTGCGGTTGTAATAAGGTACTCAGCCTGCCTGCAGAACTGTGAGACTGGCTGATGTGTCACTCTGAAAATTATTCAAACAAATCCCTAATATTTTTAATTTTTTGCACAGGAACAAAGATGACTCTCCCTTGCAGTGGAAATAAGGCTCTAATGCTGGCTGCCTGCCTATGCCTAATGCTAACTGCCTGCCTACACAACAACTGGATACTCTCTATCTCCTTCTTCTCTCTCTGAGCCCCAACAACACAATAAGGAAATGCAGGCTGTCTGCCTGGGTGTCTGTGTTATTAGTCCAACCCCCATCATGAAACGAAGAAGCCAGTTGGAATAGAGACAAAACAGGAAAGTAGTGCATGAAACGGAGAAGCTAATTGGACTAGAGACATGGGGGGAAAGTATGGAGGGAAAATAATCGAGACCGGGTAGTAGTCGCCGAATTTCCTAAAGTTTTGACAACATTTGGACCAGGGCTAGTCAGATTCGGATTTTTTTCGGTGTACGACCCTTGCCTATTGGAAGATCCAAATGTCACCGAATGACCCCATTTTCATCGAATTCCGAATGTTGCCGACCCGAATCGCACAAGTCTACACACCACAAAACACTTACCTGGACAACACACAGATTCCCATTGGTTACTCCCTACCAGATGACTGTACCTGGACAACACCCCACCACTGTCTTAAAGGGACATCTCACCACCCTCAGACATGGCATCCTTACAATGAGACCACTCTCACAACCAGTATGTTTGCATATCTATTCCTGCAAAGACATCAGAGACAAAGACATGCAAGGGCTAGGGATCACTATCAACCCCTAAGCACACCTGCTGAATGGCCTACATTTGATGCAACCGCTGATGCTCCAGCTGGACAGCTAGACAGGAGTCCATCTCCACTTGGGGAGCCAAACCAGGCAGCAGCAGCGCAGCTGCCGCAAAGATACAGAATGGCGGAAGCTGTAGCCAGAGACCTCTACAGGTTGATGTCACACAGCATCATCGATCTATATGAGGTGATCAAAGATGACATTGACCCCATTTACAGCACCAACCATGCCCTATCTGGCTTGCAAAGCTGATGTGTGCCATACATTTTATGGAAAGTGGATCCTTACAGTCCATGGAAGGCTATGCTTCTGGCATGTCCCAGTACACATGTTCAAGGGCACTGTCTAGGATTTGGCAGCCCTCAATAAGATGGCCAGGAGGTACAGCCACTTCCCCTCTACCTAGATGGAGAGGACACAAACAGGACATCTAAACAATGGGAGGCATGCTCAGGGTCATGGGTGCCATAGACTGCACACTTGAGTGCATAAGAGCCCCAAAGCATCCATTATATCAACAGGAAGAATTTCTACTCTTTCAAAGTACAGATGGGGTGTGTGCTAACATGAGGATAACCCATGTTTGTGTCTCCTATCCCAGCAGCTGTCAAGACTCATACATCCTTAAGCACTCCTCCATCCACAGAGACTTTGAGAATGGGACCTATACAAGGAGATGACTTTTGGGTGAGTCAACAATCCAAACATCACACCACATCCACAGGTGTGTTCACACGACTAATGTAAACACAGCTTAGCATGGGCAGGACACACAAGTATTACGTCCCTCTTACACAACATCATCTACACAACATGTGGTCCTTGTCTCATGATCTCACTCTCTTTCCACAGGTGATGCTGGCTATGGGTGTAAACCGTGGCTCCTCACATCACTACCAAATCCACAACACATTCACCGGAGTGCTGCAATGAGGCACATGTCCAAACAAGGAATGCCATTGAGAGCATCTTTGACCTGCTCAAATCCAGATTCCGGTGCCTGGATCATTCAGGAGGGAGCTCTGCAATATGCATCAGGCAAGGCATGCAACGTCATCCTAGCCTGTGCCATACTACACAACATAGCCATCAACACACATCTAATGGATGAGATTGAGGGACTACCTATGGTGGAGGTACCTGTTCCACTTGCACAGGATGAGGAGACCCTGATAGGAGCGGAGATATGAGACAGGCTCATCATGGAACACTTCAACTGTGAATATAACACAGCAATCAAACTCAATGCATGCATCTCCCTGATCAGGCTTGAGGATTGTGTGCATACACACTCACACAACACATAATGATCTGTTTCACTCCACAGGATGACTGACATACATAGCCCTGATATTGCCTTCTCCAGCATCACAACCACATAGCTGGTACAGTGTATAACCACGCAGCAGCTATTCCATGGATGTGTCATATTGAGGGTGTGAATTCAGCTGGCATCTGCTATTGTTTCAGCCATGATGACATTGCCACTTTAAGGATATCATCCATCCCCATGCGATCAAAGGTACACCAAATTGCTCATGTTCATCATATCCCTGAGTTGAATTGGCAGCAAACAACATTTATTGGGTTGAACATAGTCATATTAACCATAGAACTTTTGGATCAATAGACAATGACATGCAGGGCATTGGCTACCACTCTGGAATTCCAGGTGTTAAAGGGGTATTGGCGTTAGCATGAGAACAATAGTTGTGCAATGTCTGGAGCACAGTGGGGATGGATATACTGTGGTAGTGTTGTCTACAGCATCGGCGTAACTATTTGGGAGTCAGATTGCAAGGCCCACCATGCTGACCTGTGTGTGTACGTACAGCATAATGACATTGGTATGGCAACACCCTCTGTGTCATGTGGCTTAGTTGATATACTAGATTGTGCATTTGTACAATGTCACATTCACATACACATATGTTTGGTTAGCATCCCCTTGTTCCAACCCTTATGGGTTCCAGAGGGGTAGACAACCCACTGAAAAATAATGGATTGTCTGCTCCTCCGGAACACAAAAGGTTAATGGGATAATGATGGTTCTTCTTTTGCATGACAAACAGACGGTACGGTTTCAGATCTTGTCAACCCTTCCCACAGGCATCCATGGCAAGACCCATCATGGAACAGAGGAATGTCCAAGTGACCCTGGTGAAAAGTTGAATCCAAGTCCATGAAGCCCACCTATTGTTCTTTAGTACTGGTGTTTATTCTCTGTGAAACTTGACGTTAGAAACCTCTGTAAAACCATTCACATATTCAAGAAACTAGTATATCTGTATGAGTTGGCTATGAACGAAGGGTTAAAAGCCTATACAGCAAACCTGTTTCTCTTCAGAGTTCAAAGGCCTTTTGGAGAATGTATGCAGCTCAGCTCGGTTTATTCAGTAGGTTGTTTTTATGTTAAATATACCCTTTGGGTGCTTTTTGTCCCTCGCTGCATCTGTCAGGCCCCACTACACAATTACAGATTCAGTGGGAGGCGGCCAGAAGGCGCGGGCGGGGGATCGTTTATGAACTACAAAAATGTAAGTGGTTTGAAATAGCACAATGTGTTTCTTATATTATAAAGAAGACTCAGCGATGTAGTTTTTTTTACATTACAATCACTTTAATTTAACAGAGACATAAGTGGAGTTGGATATGTAATGATGCAAGGAGATGATGTTCATACCTCCCAACATTTCAAATGGCCAAAGAGGGACACTTGTGTTTTAGGTGTGTTGCTGAGGGCGTGGCTGGTGGGCAGGCCATTACCTAGAATTTTTAGGCTATTTCATGACCTATTGGCTCCTCTTTGTGTAACTGAATAAAGAATTTATAGCAATACCAAAGTATTTTATTTACACAGATTCATTTATAAATACATATTTTAAAGATTTACTACACATTTATGTGAGATCTATTGCTGTGGAGCAATGTAATACACACTACTTATTCTGATCTCTTGAAAAGAGGGACAAAAGGGTAGAAAAAAGGGACAGAGGGATTTGTGTCTCAAAGAGGGACTGTCCCTCCTAAACAGTGACACTTGGGAGGTATGGATGTTCTCCCTACATAGTGTAATCAGTTGACCTAACTAGCAGCTTCTTCATGCTCCTGTCCTGTAGCCAAAAACAACATTCATCTCAATAGTTAACCTTACATCACTAGGTGTGTAATGGATTTTCCTCTTCAGTGTGTGAATCCCAGCATATGTTTGTTTGGGTAATCTGTCCTGTCTGTGAATAATTAACCAAGAATATATGGTTGGCTAACACCTTAATAACAACAACAGTGGGTGAAACTTAATGGGGACAGTCTGGCACATAGTATGCTAAGAGGTAGGTTCAACTTCAGCTCACATCATGGCCAAACAACACCTTAATGTTGTTTTGATTTGCAAGGTGGATTGTGAGTTGAAATTGTACTACAGTGTTTGTAATGTGTATGCGTACCCATGTTCAAACACCTTACAACCAAGTAATATGTGCAGGAGTTGTGTTTACTGCATTGGAGACATCTCTTTAACTGTTAGACACCAGAAACAGTCACAGACATTTATGGGATGAAAAAGTGCAATTTTATTTGGGAGATTTCACAATTTTTTTTTTCTTTGTGGGGGTGTGTGGGGGGGTGGCTTTGGAAGAGGCTGCAGAGGTGGAAGCCGTCATGGATTTTTGGGGGATTCTGGTTGTTCCGGGGGTTGGTATAGGTATCGCACTGGAGGGGAAGGTTGTTGCTGTTGACTACTCTCTGGATTGCTGAGCCATCTCCATCCATAGTCTCTCCCTCCAATCGCTCTCCCTCATTTCTACCAACATCTGTCTGTCCAAGCATGTCCAGCATCCCAGTCCTAAATTGCTGTATCTCCGTTGTTCAGATGGCTTGCTGGAATTCTTTTGCTAGGAGGGTAGCTGTGTTTATCTGAACATCTCGCTGCAACCTCCTCAGGTACCTTGTGGATCTCCTACCCTCCCTGAGTTGCCTCCTCTGGATGGTTAAACACTCCGTATCCATCCCCAGGTTTTGAATACCTGTTGCTGAGGATGTGGGCGTGGATGATGGAGTGTCTGGTGGTGGGGATGGCTCTCCAATGTCTTCTGCCTCTTCATGTTGGACGGTGGGTTCCTTCAGTTGTTGTGGTTCTTTTGCTGGTGGTCGTGAGGTGTACTGAGGGCAGGTGCTGGGGGGGAGGGCACAATGAGGACCTTGGGGATGCCTGTGCCCCCAGCACATCTATAGACTCTGAATTTACCATGGATGGCTGGCGCTCTGTTTGCATATGCGGTGGGAGGTGACCTCCTACAGTTGTTGAGAGAGCTGTGGCTCTCTGATTAGGCCCAACTGTTCATAGTCCAGTGGCCATGGGTCATACTGTGGCCACTGGTATCCTGATCCTTACCAGCTGGGTGTAGGGTCACAGGTGAGATAAGCTGATTGCATTTATAACACATAGGCCTCAAATGCAAAAACACTAGGGTCTCGAAACACACAAATTCCCTCCTTGCCGTCCCCACTCCTCAGTATATATTATAACCAAGACATTTTTTCTACTTAGTTGTCATTGTTTTTTAATGGTTAATCTTCCCTTTAACATTGTGGAGAAATATGACAGAGTTTCATGTGACGACGTGATGGCAGGCATTGTTTGTATGGAGTGGGTATCATGATCAACGCAGCAACGAGGAGGTTAAACCTGTACTTGTACAGGATTTATCCTGTTTAACCCTTCCTATATCTGCTGAAATTGTCCAGTATTCTGTCTCTGTTGAACCCTCTCAGAGCTGTGTTGGTGACGTTGTGTGAATCAATGCTGGCCATGTGTTCGGCTGTCATTGTGTTGGGCTGTAGTAGGTATGAGGGTTTATGTGGTGTAGTTATGGAATGATGCACATATCAGTAGTGTGGAAGGTGCTGTCTTTGCTATCCACCAGGGACCACCACAACAACTGTTGAAGACAGGTTCTGCTTCAGCATGTCCTCCCAGGGACTGGGGGATCACCTCCAGTGCCTTGGGGATGCATGACAACTTAACCCATCTTGTCCTTCACCAACTTCTTAAAATCCCCCAACTGCTTCTTAAAGGGATAATAATACCTCTATTAAAGTTTAGCTAATAGTCTTCTTTAAATTTTTTTAACACGTAGTGCTATATTTAGTTATTTACAGTGTTGTAGTTCAAACACTATTCAAGACGAAAGGATCCCCCTCCTGGCCCTTTCCCTGCGTCGTGCTGCCTCTCTGTCTTGTCTGGATGGAGAGCAAGAGGGCCAATCTTCAGTAAGCAAAAGGAAAATCCTGCATTCCTTTGTCAAGAGGGGCAGGGTTTTTCTTAAACTTACTGTGTGAAGGTTGTCCCTTACTGTATCTGTCCTGTCCCACAACCGGATTACAGATCTAATATAAGGTGGCCAGAAAGGGCAGGAGGGGGATCCTTTCGTCTTTAATAGCATTTGAACTACAACACTGTAAGTAACTAAATATAGAGCTGCATGTTAAAAATATGTAAAGAAGACTCAGAAATAAAATTTAATAGAGGTATTACTATCCCTTTAATAGACTCGATGGTCCGCTTGCAGCTGGAGATGGCATTTACTCTGCTTAGGACCTGACTCCAGGTGGCCTTCTTCTTAGCAACCAAACCACTCACTCTTTCTTTTGGTTACAGGATGCTCTCTCTCAAGAATGCTCTGTACGAGTACCATATTCTCCTCATAGGAGTACTTAGGGTCCTGCAGCCTTTCCTCATTAGCACCAGCCTGGAATGTGTCAGAAATGTGGCTGTCATACCCTGCCTGCACTGACCCTGAATGTGTGAGGTGCTACTTAGGATCTACCCTTTGTCCCACTGTCACAGCTGTCCCTGACCTCTGTATGCCTCTTCTTGCTCAGGTCCCCCTCCACGCAGCTACTCTCCCTCTCCCACTCTTTCCCTGGCCAGGGACACCCTCCTGACCTTACTACCCTTCTGCTCTTCTCCTGATCTTCTCATCTCCCTGCCATCACTCACTCACTCAATCACACAGGCGCTCCCAGACACACCCGATCAGACTCACTCTCTGTCACTCCCTTGCACAGTTGCACTCACTGAATCACACTGTCAAAAGGATAGATAAAGTTGTGTAATGTGTGCAAAACAAAAAAAAAATGTGTGTGTTTATATGCGTGTATGGTAGAGGTGTGTTTTGTGTCGCTTTAGGTGTGCCAACTCTCTCCACTACCAACTCCTTCTACTTTGCTCAGATGTATGCTCCGCTCTCTCTGTGGCTATCCTCCAGGGTCCTGTGCTCTAGCTCGCAAAATCTCCAAACACGAACAAGGTATGTCAGTTATTTTGGGGTGCATATAGGTCTATTTGAATGTATTTGATACTTTGGTGTGTTGTGATTGGTTGTGCGTTTGAACTAGTGTTGACAATGTTCAGCGTTGCTAGATAATGTAATCTTTTTCCTTTGCATTAGATGTATCATATGTTAATTATCGACTGATTGGCATGCACGGTGAGGTGGAAAAAGGTACGACACAAGTTTTTGAGCTATGTGAATTTTTGGGCCTACGTTTGTTAGCCATTCTGTTTGAAATGTATTGAATAATATGTAAGTCAGACATGGCTAATGTCCGTTGGCCTTTTTTGCCTTAATCTCTACAGACGACAATGAAAAATATGTTACTTCTGTCTACCATAAGGAATTTATGCATGAACTAAATCAGGCAACATGATCTGAAGAGTAAGCAAACTGAGTGGAATTAAACGAAAAGGACAGACTTCTGAAACTGAACCAGCCTGGATGCTCTGCAAGGCAGCCTTCCGTAACTAAACCAGATTCCAACCTCTGCAGGCCTTTAGTTACTATAGAACCTTCAGTAACTATATATCTGTATATTTCTAACATTTTATTATTACTATATTTGTTATTTTTATTATTAGTCTTGTTGGTTGTTCTTTTAAATATAAATTTTATGTAATACAAGGTTTATCATTTGCTCACATTTTCTGCATGTTAAAGAAACAGTAATGTCCCATAAAAAAATTAGTGTTTTGTAGTGTTTAGAAAAATTATTTATATGGCACAAATCCTATCTTTCAAATCTTTATGGTCTGAGAGATATTTGCATGTAAAGTTTCCCTTCTGACAGCAGGAGATCTGTGTCGGCCGACATGAGGAGGCTCTTCAGCAGAGCCGCAACAGTGATATTGGAAAAGAATTACTTAATTGGAATGGTCTACAAAGTGTGCTTGCAAACCAGGCACACTTTGTAGACCTTTCCAATGAAGTAATTATTTTCCAAAGTCACGATTTTGTCTCTTCTGAAGAGCCGCTGGCTGCTTCCAGGACCGGGATGACCTGCTGTCAGCTAGATGCTAACGTCAGGAGAAGGCGAGGTAGGGGGAACTTTACATGCAATTATCTCTAAAACCTTTATGGTTTTGTGCCATATAATTTATTTTTTTAAACACTACAAAACACAATTTTTTTTATGGGACATTACTGTGACTTTAAGTGGTACACATTGTATATGTCTGTCCTTTCTTTTGGGAAGATGTTATTAATATATGAATTAAAGGGTTAGTAATGTCTTTATATAAATATATAAATAAATGTAAAATTGCAGCTATTACAAAAATAAACTAAACGATCCCAGTACTCTCCTGCTGTGTGTTTACTTGTTGCTGTATCTGCCCTTGTGTATCCTTGTTCAGGGTATCCTGTATATAGATAGATAGATAGATAGATAGATAGATAGATAGATAGAGATCTCAAATAGCAGTCTGCTTTTTCTCTGCGGAGTTACTCATCCACACGCTGTGGTTTCAGGCAGCTTACATTGGGTGATCTGGTTGACAAAATAGAAACCAAACTTTAATTACAGTACAGACTTATGTAACTAAGTCAGTGTGTAAGTTCTGAATGGAGGACCTCTGTATCTAAACACAATTGCAGTCTCTGAAGGTAAGATCTCTGTAACTAAACCAGATTACAAGTTCTAAATGACAGCTCAGAAGAGTAGATATATGCAAAAAAAAAAAAAAACAGACTGTAAGCCCTGAAGAGCAACTCTGTAACTAAACCAACTTGTTCCTGCCTGCTGACGTATCTAAAACCTGTAGCGCAGCCTGCCAACATTCTCCAGCACATGAAGCTACTGCACCCTCATGATCTTGCCGCTATCCACTTCAGTGACTAAAACACAAATTATTAATCACAATAGATAAATAAATGGTATTTTTCTTTAGAAAGAAAAAAAATCTAACTACTTATCCCCCACAACTAATACCAGACAGTGCAAATAAATAAATAAATAAATATATATATATACATATATATACTAGTGTTAAAGCCCGTGTACACGGGCCAAGGTCCGCATAATGTTAACCCTTTGAGTGCCATGCAACACAGTGCTTTCTCCTCTTGCCTCTTTCTACCCCCTCTTGCCTACCATGCCTTTCTATCTCCTCTTGCCCCCCATGCCTTTTTCTCCACCCTCTTGCCCCATGCCTCTCTGGCAAACCCTCTTGCCCCCCCATGCCTCTTTCATCACCCCTTTGCCCCTTCCATCACCCTCTTGCCCCCATACCTCTTTTGCCCCCCATGGCTCTTTCACCACCCTCTTGCTCCTCACACCTCTCTTGCCCCCCATGCCTCTTTCACCACACTTTTGCCCCCCCCAATGCCTCTTTCACAACCCTCTTGCTCCCCTTACCTCTTTTGCCACACTTTTGCCCCTCATGCCTCTTTCACCACACTTTTGCCCCCCCCCCCAATGCCTCTTTCACAACCCTCTTTCCCCCATGGCTCTTTCACCACCCTCTTGCTCCCCATACCTCTTTTGCCACCGTTTTGACCCCCATGCCTCTTTCACAACCCTTTTGCCCCCCCCATGGCTCTTTCACCATCCTCTTGCTCCCCATACCTCTTTTGCCCCCCCATGTTTCTTTCACCACACTTTTGCCCCCCCATGCCTCTTTCACAACCCTCTTGCCCCCCCATGGCTCTTTCACCACCCTCTTGCTCCCCCATGCCTCTTTCACAACCCTCTTGCCCCCCATGCCTCTTTCACCACCCTCTTGCCCCCCCATGGCACTTTCACCACCCTCTTGCTCCCCCATGGCTCTTTCACCACCCTCTTGCCCCCCCATGGCTCTTTCACCACCCTCTTGCTCCCCCATGGCTCTTTCACCACCCTTTTGCTCCCCCATGGCTCTTTCACCACCCTTTTGCTTCCCCGTGGCTCTTTCACCACCCTCTTGCTCCCCATACCTGTGGACGCGCATAACTGACAGGCGGCCAGCTGCCAGCCCTCTGAGCTCGCACCGTGCATGTGGACGCATATAACTGACAGGTACCCGCGAGCGCGAGCATGGAGGAAGCGGGTGCCTGTCAAATACTCGTCCCTAGTTACCATAGAGGGCGCGGGTCAAGGGGGAGCGAGTCACTTGGTTCTCTGTGAGTTAGTGCTTCGTGCTACGCTCACAGGGAGAGACGCATTCTTATGCTTTATGGTATAGGATATGAATATATATCTAGACCAGATGGGAAGCACTCTGACTTTTCAAAATATCACCTGTTTGCAAATACTCATAGGGATCAATAGATCAATAGATAAAGGTCAGAAAAACGAGTAAGCACTCACAGGAATTTTTTTAAACAAATTTTACTTGAAAAATATCAACGTTTCAACGTGCAAACCACATTTTCATCAGGACCAATGATGACATATATAAAGTACAGTGCAAAAGTTTTAGGCAGGTGTGAAAAATGCTGTAAACTAAGAATGCTTTCAAAAAATAGACATGCTAATAGTTTATTTTTGAACATATCTACTTTACATTTATACATAGATTATCAACTGGATATCGTAGTCACTGTCCTTGGGGTATCACACATACATATTCTAAGTTTATATTATGCTTTTCTTTATATTTTATACATATATATATATATATATATATATATATATATATATATATATAGACTTCAGTGTGCCTGGCAAAGCACACCCAGGGGCGGCAGTAAGGATGAGTTACTGCCTCTACTGGGTGATTCAATGGGGGCGTGATTTTCACAGGAATTGTAGTGGCCAAAGGCTGCCACACACACACAAGTCCCACACACACACACACACAAGCCCCACACACACAGAAGACACACAGACACACACATACACACACACTTCGTGTTTGTGAACCAGTCACCTTGCATCACTGCTACCCACACACACACACACACACCACTTCCTTGCCTGCCAGGTATTGATTTGCATATGCAATTGTCGTTTAATTTATTAACTTCTAATTATCCTTTGAGCGCTAGAGGGTTAGGCAAAACTCTTTATTACAATGTAACACACACAGAGAAGTGCCGTAATGTCATTTACTCCCATCACTGAAGGAGAAGTTGTAAATTGCTGGCTTGTTGGTTGTGATACCGTGTGCTTTATAGAGCAAGTTGCATGGTCATTATTTAGACTCACAAGTGGGAGACCAGGTGGGCCTTGTGTATTGATTTCAAGTGCTTCTCTTCTGGCCTTTAACAGCTGCACCATATTTGACAACCAAATCACACCACTGAGTCAAAGCGAGGTTTACATTATCTAATTATAGAGAGATCTTCAATGTATTACACTGCAATGCACTGGAGAGCTCAACCAGTTATCACCCCACTAACACACGCCTCTCAATCACCTCCCCTTCTTCTCCCTTGCTGTGCCTCCTTCCCAGATCCTTCACAGACGCACACTTTGCATCCACATGACCTGGATGCACATTGACAAGAGATCGACCCAGGTCACATGAAAATGTATGCATCTCAGAAGGAGTTGGAAACAAGCCACAGTAAGGTAGGAAAAGGGAAGGTAACACTAAGATCTGGACTTAGGTTCTCTAAAACTACAATCATATGCTGCTATACAGAATCCTGCAAAACGGAGCTGTCAATCACTGTTCTACTTGGATAATGTACAACGCTGCTACTTTACAAAGTACAGCATGTACAACGCTACTACTCTGAAATCATTCAAATAAGACAAACACCCAGGAATCCCCCTCCACTCATACTTTACAAAAAGAAACTAAACAATCTCAGTCCCATCTCTCAAACCTTTATGGTTTGAGAGATATACAATGCTAAAGTTCCCCCCTCCCTCCCCTTTCACTGATGTCAGCTGTAAAGATGACAGCAGGAGATTTATGTCGGCCAACTCAAGGCGGCTCTTCAGCAGAGCTGAAATAGCACAATGTAAAAAATAAATATGTCATTGGAATGGTCTACAAAGTGTGCATGCAACCCATTCCAATGAAGTATTTATTTTTACATTGCTCTATTTCGGCTCTGCTGAAGAGCCGACCTGCTTGTCCCGGGACCAGGATCACCTGCCGTCAGCTTACATCTGACGTCAGTAAAAGGGGAGGGAGGGGGGAACTTTAGCATTGTATATCTCTCAAACCATAAAGGTTTGACAGATGGGACTGGGATCCAGTTTCTTTTTGTAATAGCTGCAATATTCATTTTTTTTTTATATTAAGACATTACTAACCCTTTAACGTTGAATTAAGTGTATGAGTTTTATATACACTCAAAAGTTTATGGTAGGGGATTGTAATCATACGAGCAAATGGTTTGAATGAGGTTTATGGTTTTACATGTGCCTTGGGGAGTAGTATTTTTCTTTCTCGTCTTGAGCTCAGGGAGGTGTTCCCATCAATTAAACATAATGGAAGTGAAAGAACTGCCACTTCAATAGACCAATGGTTTAAATTAGGTTTTATACCATATGTTGTATAAGGAGGAGATAAGAGCCGTAAGCCTATTGGATATGAAGGGACATACTAATTCTAATGGGCCAGTGGTTTGCATTAAGTGTTTTTATTACATTCCCCTTAGGGTACAGTTCAAATTTGTAACCCTACTGGACTTGAGGTGATGTGCCTCTCCTTTGAGTATATAGAGAAGGAACAGGAGCAGAGTGTGTAACTCTGTAATGTTTCTGCTGATGAAACAGCTTAGAGCTCAGAAATGTGTTGAGCTGGCATTTATTTTATAAGTAGTTGAAGAGCCCGTTACACGGGCCACAGTGCCACTGCCAGCCTGCAGCTGATACAGAGCTGGAGTGTCCCGCTCTCTATCAGCCTCGTCACTGGTATTCTCTACTGCGCATGACTGCAGCACGCGCAGCAGTCTCTACTGCGCATGACTGCGTCGTTACACACGTTTTACCGAATTATTATATAGGATAAACCTTACATTTTATTTCAACCACACTATCCATTGTTATTGATAAGAGTATCCAGGAAGAGGTGACTCCCTGATACGGCGGGTTAAGTCCCTGCTTCTGTTGATACTGCTTTTTGGACTTTATATCATGTGATACATCTAAATTAAGTTAACTTTTTTAATTAAACTATTAACTGTACAGTTATTAACAAGCCCCCATCTGTCCTTTTATTCTAGTAACTAAACCAAACTGCAGGCTATGAAGGGAAGATCTCAGTAACTAAACTAGACTACAATCTGTGAATGGCAGCCTTCAGTAACTAAACTACATTGCAGTTTCAGTAGAACAGCCATATGTAACTAAACCAGACTTCAAATTCTAATGACAGCTGTTGTTAACTAAACCAGATTGCAATTTCTAAATGGAATACAAGTGCTGACGGGCAGCTTTCAGTAACTGAACTAGAGTACAAACTCAAAAGGTCCAGCTTATGTAATTACACCAGATTGCAAGCTCTGTATTGTCCTCAATAGATGTCATGTTCTTTTTCTGACCTTTTTTCTTATTCCTTGCCTCATTTATTTCTGTTTAATGGATCCTTGTTTCCTGCCATGGTTTTATACTCTGTTCTGAGCCTTTATCAAGCTCCTGATCCTCAGTACTGGTATGAGATCAGTGCATTCTAGTGTGTGTTTAGTAGTTTCCAGCCTAGTTCCTGAGTTCCCTTGCCCTTCCACCAGTGTGTATCCTGTGCATCGACTTTGGCCTTGTTTCGTGACTACTCTCTTGCTTCTTGACTTGGTACAGTGCCTCTGAATGATTCTCCATTTCTAACCCTAGCTCTCCTTCTTACCATTTATGCACTTCATTGCTCGCCTGTTGCCGACCCTGCTAGTCTGTCCATCCAGCTGCTACCGCCTTCTGTTTGACTTGTTCAAACTATCTGACTTCTCCATTCACCAGAGCTATTGGAGTTCGACTACTTCGACCTTCTGTAGGTCCTGTTCCCATTTTACTATTCAACCTTCAATTAGATTCCAGCCACACCACTAGAACTTCAAATCCTTTGACTGCTAGTCGTGCCTTTGATTTGGAGTTTGGTAATTCCTGTTCTTCAGTTTCTCCTGTTCAGCAACTTTTGACTGGTACTTCAGGTATTTTCTGTATCCTTGTCCGTTGCCCTCCCTTGACCCCAGTAGGTAGTAGTTATACCCTAGGAGTCATCGTGGATGCAGGCCCGCTTCTCAATTGGCACTGAACTGACCTTGCGGGCAGCACCTTAATTTTGCCTTAGCATATATATATCTCAAATAGCAGTCTGCTTTTTCTCTGCGGAGTTACTCATCCAGACAGTGTGGTTTCAGGTAGCTTACACTGGGTGATCTAGTTGACAAAATATAAACCAGACTTTAATTTCAGCACAGTCTTATGTAACTAAGTCAGTGTGTAAGTTCTGAATGGAGGACCTCTGTATCTAAGCATAATTGCAATCTCTGAACGTAAGATCTCTGTAACTAAACCAGATTACAAGTTCTGAATGGCAGCTCAGAAGAGCGGATATATGTAAAAAAAACAGACTGTAAGTTCTGAAGAGCAGCTCTGTAACTAAACCTGATCAACTTGTTCCTGCCTGCTGAGGTGTCTAAAACCTGTAGCGCAGCCTGCAAACATTCTCCAGAACATGAAGCTACTGCTCCCTCATGATCTCACTGCTATCCACGTCAGTGTTACGGTTTGTTATGACTCTCAGACACAGAGTAGGATAAAATTCAAACTTTATTGAAAAGTTTAATGGAAACCCTCACGGGTTTAGTATATACACATATGTCAATACACAATTTAGGTGCAAACAGTAGTAGCAAGATAGCAGTATAGGCTCTACCGGCCTTGCCAATATACCGGGCAAGGCAGCCAGTAAGATGGTACAACAGAATGTAAATCGGCTCTACCGACCTTGCCAATATACCGGGCAAGGCAGCCAGTAAGATGGTACAACAGAATGTAAATCGGCTCTACCAGCCTTGCCAATATACCAGGCAAGGCAGCCTACAGGGTATGAAAGCACTAAACAAGGCTCTACCGGCCTTGCCAATATACCAGGCAAGGCAGCCTACAGGGTATGAAAGCACTAAACAAGGCTCTACCGGCCTTGCCAATATACCAGGCAAGGCAGCCTACAGGGTATGAAAGCACTAAACAAGGCTCTACCGGCCTTGCCAATATACCGGGCAAGGCAGCCAGTAAGATGGTACAACGGAATGTAAACCGGCTCTACCAGCTTTGCCAATATACTGGGCAAGGCAGCCTGAAGGTAAAACAATCACTGAATGAGGCTTTACTGGCCTTGCCAATATACCGGGCAAGGCAGCCTGAAGGAGTATGAGGACAGCTCCACTAATGTTGAGGTGGTAAGGCATCAGCCAAAAGAAGAGAGTGGAGCAAACCAGTTACAAGTATAGACAGTGAAATAGCCCAACCAGTTCTATACAACAGAATCAGCAACCGGTCTGTGGAGTAAACCAGCACCGCGTACTGGAGCAAATGGAGCGCCCAACCGGTTCTATGCAATGGGATCAGCAACCGTATATGGAGTAAACCAGTACCGCGTACTGGAGCAAGTGTAACGCCCAACCGGTTCTATACAACGGAATCAGCAACCGGTACGTGGAGTAAACCAGTACCGCGTACTGGAGCAGGTGGAACGCCCAGCCGGTACTATGCAACGAAGTCAGCAACCGGTATATGGAGTAAACCAGTACCGCGTACTGGAGCAAGTGGGACGCCCAACCTGTTCTATGCCACGGGATCAGCAACCGGCATATGGAGTAAACCAGTACCTCGTACTGGAGCAATGGAATGCCCAACCGGTTCTATGCAATGGGATCAGCAACCGGTGTATGGAGTAAACCAGTACCGCGTACTGGAGCAGGTGGAATGCCCAGCCGGTACTATGCAACGAAGTCAGCAACCGGTATATGGAGTAAACCAGTACCGCTTACTGGAGCAAGTGGAACGCCCAACCGGTTCTATGCCACGGGATCAGCAACCGGCATATGGAGTAAACCAGTACCTTGTACTGGAGCAATGGAATGCCCAACCGGTTCTATGCAATGGGATCAGCAACCGGTGTATGGAGTAAACCAGTACCGCGTACTGGAGCAATGGTTTTTGGAGTAAGCCCCGTGATAAAAATGTCGCCCAGGTGACAGGCAGCCAGACGAAGTAATTCAGGATACAGCATCAGGAGCAGGTTGCACTCCTGGACAACCACGGGAACAGCAGGACGGCCAACCGGGTCAGGAAGGGAAGCAGGAACAACGCCAGCACCAGATCAGAAGCAGTATCAGGAACAATAGTCAACCGGATCTGGAACGAGGACAGGAACCTAGCAGCAGCAGCTCTGGCAGAGGAGAAACGCTGACACAGGTAGCAGATGATCAGGCCCAAGGATACATAAGACAGGTGATTGCTGATACAGAGACACCACGAAAGGGCAACCAAAGGGTGCCTCAGGCTGGTTTAAATAGGCAGTGCTAGGCGGGTGTTAAACAGGCGGCAAATGGAGAATACACACACCTGACTGATAGCAAGGGTGAGCAATCACAGGCACCGTGATAGTCAGTGACTAAAACACAAATTATTAATCACAATAGATAAATAAATGCTATTTTTCTTTAGAAAGAAAAATTCTAACTACTTATCCCCCACACCTAATACTAGGCTGTACAAATAAATATATATAGACCAGTTGGGAAGCACTCTGACTTTTCAAAATATCACCTGGGTGCAAACACTCATAGGGATCAATAGGTAAAAGTCAGAAAAATGAGTAAGCACTCAAGGGAATATTTTTAAACACATATTACTTGAAAGATGTTGATGTTTCAATGTACAAACCAGATTTTCATCAGGACCGATGATTTTATAGATAGATAGATAGATAGATAGATATAGATATACACACAGTACTGTGCAAAAATTTTAGGCAGGTGTGAAAAATGTTGTAAACTAAGAATGCTTTCAAAAAAATAGACATGCTAATAGTTTATTTTTTAACATATATACTTCACATTTACATAGATTATCAACTGGATATTGTAGTCACTGTCCTTAGGGTATCACACATACATATATATAAAACTTCTGTGTGCCTGGCAAAACACACCCAGGGGTGGCAGTAAGTAAGGAGGAGTTACTGCTCCTATTGGGTGATTCAATGGGGGCGTGATTTTCACAGGAATTGTGGTGGCCAAAGGCTGCCACTCGCTCCTACATCACAGACACACACACGCCACACACACACACATAAGCCCCACACACAGAGAAGACACACACACACATACACACAGACCTCGTGTTTGTGAACCTCTCACCTTGCATTACCGCTACCCACACACACAGACACACACACACCACTTCCTTCACCTGTCAGGTAGCGATTCGCATATGCAATTGTTTTTTGATTTATTAACTTCTATTTATCCTTTGAGCGCTAGAGGGTTAGGCAAAACTCTTTAATACAATGTAACACAAGGCTCAGCTCTCAGGATAAAGTAAATTAAGGTTAGTAAATGCCTAAAGTAGGAGAGATTCAGCTCATAAGACAAAGCAAATTAAGTTTAGGTACTTGCCAAAATGAGGTACCTTGGCGTTGGTGGCAAGCTTAGCATTCTATGGCCATATAATGTAACTAAATCCTCATCTTTAATATAGTAGTGATAGGCAGGCACAATGCCGCAGAGTAAAGGGTTAATGGTGATGAAAATGTGGATGTGCACCAATACTTTGTGTATATATATATCATCAAAGGTGATCAGGAAGCAATCACAAATCATGGCATGTCAGCAGCACTCACAGGTCAAATTAACTGTTCAATGTTTTGTTCAATGTTTTATTGCTAACGTTTCGGCCAGAGATCCTGGCCTTCCTCAAGATAAAATACACAAGTGAAAAGAGGTGCCTTATAAACTCTAGCATACATGAATTAGACACCAAACTGGCGTATTCAGTCGCAGATAACATCATCATCCGTGGGCAAGACTATGCATGGCCGAAATGTGAAACTTGGACATAGTAAGCACACCAAATTGATTACACTTTAATCCCCTGTACGTTTTTTTTGTACTGCGGTTTGTTAGACTATTGTCTCTGAGTGGTTGTTTTTTCACTGTCACTATATACACATTGTTTCACATCTCGGCGATGCAAAGTCCCGCCCATGGGTGATGAAGTAATCTGCGACAAAATACACCCTTTGCCTTCAAAACAGCATCAGTTCTTCTAGGTACACTTGCACATAGTTTGTTAAGGAACTCAGCAGGTAGGTTGTTCCAAACATCTTTGAGAACTAACCACAGTTCTGTGGATTTAGGCAGCCTCAGTTGCTTCTCACTCTTCATTTAATGCCAGACAGACTCAATGATGTTGAGATCAGGGCTCTGTGGGGGCCATACAATCACTTCCAAGACTCCTTGTTCTTCTTTACGCTGAATATAGTTCTTAATGACTTTGGCTGTATGTTTGGGGTTGTTGTCATGCTGCATAATAAATTTGGGACCAATCAGATGCCTCCCTGATGGTATTTCATGATGGATAAGTATGTGCCTATATTTCTCCGCATTGAGGAGACCATTAATTCTGACCAAATCCCCAACTATATTTGCAGAAATGCATCCCCAAACTTGCAAGGAAACTCCACCATGCTTCCCTATTGCCTGCAAACACTCATTCTTCTACCGCTTTCCAGCTCTTCAGTGAAAAAACTGCCTCCTGCTACAGCCAAATATTTAAAATTTTGACTCTGTGTATGATCCTGGCTTGTCTGATTATACAACCTGGTGCTGACCTGGGGCTCTGTCCTACTATCCCCTCGGTTTTGCCTCTAGACGAGTGGACATCCTATCTGGTGCAGACCTGTGGCTCTGGCTGACTACCCGCTCCGTGTATGAACCTGGCTTATCTGACTATCCTAGCTGGTGCTGACCTGTGGCTCTGTCTGTTCACTCTTCTGTGTGGCTCTGTTCCCCACAAACATCCATCCTGGTGCAGACCTGGGGCTCTGGGAGACTTCGACCTTACTAACTGCAGGCATGAGTCAGTAGCCTCCATTGTTGCCTGTAATGGTTTGTACGACACTCAGACACAGTGGGTTAGAATAAAACACAGATTTATTAAAAGACACAATGAAAATACCCTTAGCGGGCTATAGCGTATCACAGCGGAATAGACAGGAAAATATAGGACATAGACATATACCCACACAGGCCCAGTATTACAATGAGTAGGATGGTACAGATACTGTCACAGGTCAGGCATAACAAGGCAAACTCAGCACAACATGGGTTAAAGTCCAATGATATAATCAGCCTCTGATGTGGTGTGTTCAGTGACGCCCAGTATGATGGATAACAGCTATCAGGAGACTGTGGTGAGAGAATGGAGACAAGCACCTAGATCTGCAGAGCAGAGCTGAGACTTATACCCTCTGCCGTAGCATCCACGGGCACACTGCCGGAGCAGTAATGGAGGCAACAATAGCTCTGCAGGAGTTAACAGAAGGCTTAGCAGTAAGGGAGGCAACAATAGCTCTGCAAGAGTTAACGGAAGGCCCAGCAGTAACGGAGGCAACAATAGCTCTGCAAGAGTTAACGGAAGGCTCAGAAGTAACAGAGGCAACAGTGGCTCTCTGTCTGGCAGGCCCAGACTAGGCAGAAGTCAGAATGTCGCCCAGGCGACACGAAGAGCAGGAACTGGAGAGCTGGGCCGGATCTTGGAGCAGGAACATCAGACAAGCCGGGTCAGGTCACGGAGCAGGAATGTCAGCCAGGCCGGGTCGAATCACGGAGCAGGAACGTCAGACAAGCAGGGTCAGGTCACGGAGCAGGAATGTCAGCCAGGCCGGGTCGAATCACGGAGCAGGAACCAGAAGCGGAGTAGTCAGACGGGCCAAGTCGGTACATGGGAACACAGCAACACAAGTAAGCACTGGTACAGGAACACCACGAAAGGGCACCAGACAGGTTCCAGAAGCCCAGTATAAAAAGGCCATACTGGGCGGGCCAAACCAAGCTCAGCCAATGGGAGCGCAACACACAGAGACTGATAGGAAAAAGCACGGGCACCGTGATTTTGCCATCCTTATTGGAGACAAGCTCTTCCTTACTGACTGCAGGCATGAGTCAGTAGTCTCCATTGTTGTCATCCGTAGTGGAGACGAGCTCTTCCTTACTGACTGCAGGCGAGTCAGTAGTCTCCCTTGTTGCTACATTACGGGAGACTGTAGGGTCTGTGTGCGTTCCACCTACTACCCTGAGACTACCAGTTGGCTTCGGCCTAGTGTCCAGCAGACGTGGTTGACCCATCGGCAGGCTCCTATTTCTGATAGAGTCGCTAGCCTCTCCAGTCACCCTCTGCTTATTCTGTCATACTTACTTGCATTTGCTTATTATTATTATTAATAAAGGTGTTCTTAACTATACCGTCTGACTCCTTGTCTTGTTTTGTAAACTGTAACAGCAATCCAGTCCTTAGCAAGAGGCAAGCCATGTTATGTCTGGTAGCCCAAACCCACCATTGTCTTTAGAATGTAATTTTTTGAGGACCACTTTAGGTTGCTTGCCCCTCCAGATGACCCCTGGAAGTTTTTACGGATTATGTCTATGCCCCTTTTGGTCAATCTAATAGATAGAATTTACAAAACATATAGCAATCTCGAAAAATTCACCATCTTGTTAACATTAATTTGACCCCCAAAGGGCAGAGGGAAACCCCTGCAACCAGTGAGGTCTGTTAGGATAGAGTCCATAATAGGATGAATATGTGTGCTGTATCAACTCACCTTGATCCTCATCTGTTCATTTCACTGGTAAGCTGTAAAGAGAAGTTGGCCTGGGACCCTGTGTGAGCAACAGTGTCCACAATTTAGGCAAGTTAATTGTGAGTCTCAAAAGTCTTGAGGAAATCCAGGTGGGCCGATACGTTCCCCTCTGGGTGTTCCAAGAGCAGCAGTATGTCATCTGCAAAAGCAGCTATTTCAACTCTATTAGCACCCCCAGTGTGATCACCCCCCTGGTCCAGTTGGGTAAGTTGCCACAGCAGAGGGTCTAGGGCCAGATTGAACAGTACGGGGGAAGGGGCAACCCTGTCTCATCCCCAAGCTGCAACAAGCATGAGTTGATATTATTAGTCGTGATGGAAGCCTGAGGGGCATGATAAATGGTGTGGACACAGTGGGTAAAGGTATGTCCAAAACACTGTCTATCTAAAAGTGTGAACAGGTAGTTCCATGATATGGAGTCAAATGTCTTTTCATAGTCTAAACCTGATACCATGAAAGCAACCTCAGGGTTAGTCTCCACGCTTATCACTGCTGCCAGGGCCCGTCTGACATTTATGACCGAGTGCCTCCCCTTAATGATTCCCGTCTGCCCAGGGGAGATCAAAGAAAGGAGAAATATTAATTAATCTTTTGGGAAGAATTTTGTTCTGCATTTTAAAATCAACGTTTAAGAGGGATATTGGCCTGTAGGAGAATCAGTTGAGGGTCTTTGTTAGGCTTTGGTAGCACAATGAAGCTAGACATGTCAAAGTCTCCAGTATATGATTAAACAGGGTTGTTAGAGCTGGGGTAAGTTGTCCCTCCAGAGCCTTATAATATTCAGGCAAGAGGCCATCAGAGCCTGGAACTTTATGAGACTCGAGAGTACAAAACACTTTTTTCACCTCTTTTGCCAGTATGGGAGCATTCAGCAATTCCGATTGTTCAAGTGAAAGAGTAAAGAGGGAGGTCTAGGGTTCTTAAAAAAGTCCTCTTCTCAGTGGGTCTCTTCCTCGCAGCTACTGTATAGGGCCCCATAGTAGTCAGCAAAGAGCCTTTTAAATTTAAGACCATTAGATGTGGTTACCCCCACGTTTAAATGAGGGTTTTAACTCCTTGAATGCTAGAGAGACCCCCAACCTCTCTAGCATTCAAGGGACTAAAAGCCACATTTAAATCAATGGGAAGGTTCATGTCTTCCTTATCATGCATTTGCCCAAAATATTTAACCCTTTCAGTAGCAGAGGGTTATGCAAAAGGTTAAATGGTTAAATAAATGGTGTAATATTGTTAGGGAATTCAGAAATGCCTGGGATAGACATTAGTCTACTATGAGAAGTATGTAAGACTCCATGTTTTATTACATAGGGAATTGGGCAGACTGGATGGGTCAGATTGTTCTTTTTTTCCATAAAAATCTGTTTCTATGTAATGCCTTGGATCATGCATATGTAACTGTCCCTTATTTTTCAGGACAGTTTACAATTATGAGCATTCTCAGTGTACACTATTTTAAATATACTTCCTTACCTGAAAGCCAAGGAGAGGACTACTGCGCATACGTGCAGTGAAGGAACATGGATTTGTGTGCACGTGTATGTGGGGGAAGTGCACTCATATTCACCCTGCATTCCTTCTCCACAGCACAGATGAACTGAATATGCACATCATGATGACTTGGAAAAAAATCAACAAACAGGTTTTATGCACAATTTTAAAACTGTTATTTTAAGTGTTTACATTGTTTGGGGACATAAAACAATCTTATAAAAGTGAACAGATTGCTGCTGGTCTGGCAGGTGTTGGTAGAATGGAATCTTTATTGATTTGAATGCTGGACTTTGTCACTTCCCTGTTTGCACAGCCTGAGTTATGAGAGAAATTGTATGCTTTGTTCAGGGGCATAAATACAGGGGGTGCAGTTAATATCTTGGCTCATAGCCACAGTTATGATCTCTCACACACACACACACACACACACACAAACACACACACAGTTACTTCCAGCACTCAAAGGGTTAATTAACCCTTTGCGCACATCTCTGGCACTAAAAGGGTTAACTGTCACCATGTGAGTCGCTGATGCTCCTAAATGATGTATGCAGAGGATTGGGGGAAGTCAAGTAGGGGTTTCCATTTAACCCAAAACTCCCCTTGTATTCTTTTGCCCAATCTGATCAGAGAGACGTGTTGTTTTAGTATCCAGCAATAAGAAATGTTTTATGCTTTTGCATATATGTCTGTGCCAGGAGTGGGACACGTGCAGTCTGTCATAGGAACATGCTAGCAGGCATGCGACAGGAAGTGGGGAGGGACTTAACAGTACTAGGTTTGTGAGCAAGGATTGATTCACTGGTAGAGACACCACAAGCTCAGAGTGTGTTGCTGTATTCATGGCAATAAAACAACTGCGACTTTAACCACTGGTGTGCCTCATTCGTGACATGGTGTCAGAAGTACTTACCTACGCATCCTGTCAGCAAGTTTGTCACTATGGCCAAATTCCAGCTGCCTTAACCCTTTGATTTTTCACAGCCTGCAGGATGGTCCGCTTGGCACCAGAGATTCTCCTGTTTTTGCATAGTTTCCAAGCTGGATAAGGAGAGTGGTGAGGTACAGGTTAACTCCCTCCTGTATTCCATGGGGAAGAATGTAGAGCCCATCTATAATGCATTCACATTCAGGGATGGGGAAGATTATGACTTTGATGCAGTCATGGACAAGCTGAGCGCCCACTTTGTCCCACGGAGGAATGTAACACATGAAAGGGCCTGTTTTCATAAGCGAAGCCACAGGGCTGGGGAATCTGTGGAGTCCTTCATATGCGGCTTATATGAGCTAGCAGAGTTCTGTGAATTTGGGTCTGCCAAGGAGGAGCATATTCGTGACCGCATAGTGATAGGGATAGCTGATGCTAATGTATCCCAGAAGATGCAGCTAGAGCAGGAATTTACACTGGACACAGCGATCAGAATGGCACACCAAAGCGAGCTGGTGAAGGTACAAAATGCCAGTATGAGATCTGAATGTATGGTGAATGAAATGCAAAATGCTACACGGTCGACGAGAGAGACGAGGTTTAAGCAGTAGGCCACAGGCAGCTGATGGGCCTAGCAATGGCGCAGTACCGAAATTACGATGCCTACGCTGTAACCGTGCTCATGGGCAAAAAACTCCATCTCCTGCTAGCAATGAGAGACGCAGGAAGTGCAATCACTTGGGCCATTTTGATGTTGTGTGCAAAACAGAAATGGTTAAGAAGATACAAGCAGACTGTGGATCAGAATGCGAAGACGAACTCTTCCTTGGATCAGTATCACAATGGCCAGACTCGGATGACAGCTGGAACGTGGAACCCCCTGTGATGAGGCACACGTTAGATTTAAGATTGACCCTGGAGCAGATATCTCCATTATGTCTGAAGGGACAGTTAAAAGACTACAGCACCACCCCATCATGGAATATATGAGAATTTGCGTCTGCAGCCCAGGAGGGAGGTTCCTTACCCACAGCATCTACAAGACAAAGCATTTTACCTTTTGGATTTATGTGATACAAAGGAAGTGTGCCAACAGCCGTACTGCAGCCTGTAGATTAGGACTTGTCTCCAGAATTAATGAGATTCAGAATGACATGTTTGGGGAGATAGTCCTCCTGAACTGTGAACCGGTCGAAAGTCAGCTGAGACCTGATGCTGTACCATACAATCTGCCTGCACCTCGCAGAGTACCATTTCCAATCCTGCACAAAGTGGAGGCGGAACTGAAGCGCATGCAGAATCTGGCATAAAATGAGGAGGTGATCGAAGCCACTGATTGGTGCACACCCATAGTGCCAGTGACTAAGAAAAATGGAAAAATTTGTATCTGTGTAGACTTAAAGCAGCTGAGCAAAGCTGTGAAATGGGAACACTACATCCTGCCCACACTTGAGGGTATTGCCCTCAAGCTGGCTGGAGCGAAGTTCTTTTCTACACTGGATGCCTCCAGCGGATTTTGGCAGTATCACAGTGCCCGTGCTATGCTGGCGACATTCTGTCAGTTTCCACTCCTGCTTACTCCTATTGGCTGAAGTGACTTTGTCCCGCCCAGTATTTTTCCTTAAATACTGGGTCTTGTCACTTCTCCGGTGCCCTTTCGTGGTGTTTCCGTTACCAGCACTTGTTCCTGTTTTTGTGTGATCTCTGTGTACCGACCCAGTCTGCCGTACTACTCTGCATCTCATTTCTGCCCTGTGTACCGACCCGAACTGCCTGACTACTCTGCATCTCGTTCCTGCCCTGTGTACCGACCCGGACTGCCTGACTACTCTGCATCTCGTTCCTGCTTTGTGTACCGACTTGGATTGGCTGACGCTCCTGCTCTGTGTACCGACCCGGCCCGGCTGACATTCCTGCTCTGTGTACCGACCCGGCCCGGCTGACGTTCCTGCTCTGTATACCGACTCGGATTGGCTGACTTTCCTGTTCTGTGTACTGGCCTGGTTGGGCTTCATTGGCCGTGTTCTGTCCTGCTTACGGTCCCATCCGGTCCTTGGTTGGGGTTGTTACCCAGGCTCATCTCTGTCTCCGGACATTGTCACTGTGGCCTCACTATACGATTGCAGTCTAGTCTCCGTTATCTGTCGGTGTCGCCCAGGAGAGATTACTGGTGTGTCCCTTCCATCTGTGCACCACGATACGCTTGACCTCTATTCCTGCCATACACGCTGAGGTTGGTCTTATTCTGGGCACCTCAGGGTGTTCACTTGACCGGGCAGTCGACATTGGTCTGAGCGTTGTTAACCCCTTCAGGGAAGGTGCCGATTCCACAAGTTTTCTTTCCGTGCAGTCTCCGGTTTGGTGCCTTTCCGGGCTTACAGTCAGTCCTCCGCTACCTCCAGGGCAGTTCACAAACTTGTTCTGGGCCTCCGTTGACTATTGTGACGTTACTTGATATTTGTGCACTCTCTGCAGAGTGAGAGTCTTAAAGGGCCTCGGGTTATTAGGGCCTGTCAGTCCTCCTGGCCTAATAGTAACCCATTCAGTGCTGCCTCGTTTGAGTATCACACGAAAGTTACCTGACCTGTGTCAGTATATTGTGTTGCTGTATTTAAACATATACTGGACCCGTGTGGGTATATATTGCTGTAACCTGTCCTGTGTCAGTACTATATTGTGTTATATATTACTGGACCCGGGAGGGTTATTGTTTTCTGAATCTGTTCAATAAAACTGTGTTTTATCTAACCTACTGTGTCTGAGTGTCAAACAAACAGGCAGATCCCGGTAAATCCAGGTAGCCGGAAGTTGACTATCTTCATCAACTCCGTTGGGAGGTTCTGCTTCCGCCGTCTTCCCATTGGCATTTCCTCTGCTCCTGAGATTTTACAGCGGGAGATGAGTGCGCTTTTAAAGGATCACAAGGGCACAGTTGTGGTTATGGATGACATCCTAGTCTATGGGTCTACTGTGGAGGAACATGGCCACCATTTACAAGCTGTGCTGCAGACTATTGGACAGTCAGGACTTAAGCTGAACAAGGATAAGTATTGCTTCAAACGCTTGGAATTACATTACTTTAGATACATCAGCTGCAGCCGGGGGGTAAGGCCTGACACTGGTACAGTGCAAACAATTACTGACATAAAAAGCCCTACAGATGTAACGGAGCTCAGACAGATTTTGGGACTTATCAATTTCCACCATATTGCACCCAGTGACTGAACTTCTGAAACATGATGTTGCATGGTCCTGGGGCGAGCCCAAAGAGAATGCTCTGGCACAGGTAAAGAAGATGCTAGTGTCTGCACCTGTTTTAAAGTTTTACGGCTGTTCCAGGAAAACAGTAGTGAGTGCTGTTACTATGGCCTGGGGGCTGCCCTGTTACAGAAGCATGAGGGTGAAATATACCCAGTGGCCTTTTGTTCGCGAACCCTTACGGATACTGAAAGTCGATACGCCCAAATTGAGAAGGAGTATCTGGCAGGGGTGTGGGCCTGCGAGCGATTTGAGCGATACTTACTGTTTCTGTCTAAACTGATCACAAGTCCCTGGTGCCCTTGATTAATTCCTTCTACTTGGATAAAGCTCCACTATGATGCCAACGACTGCTGATGCGGCTTCTGAGATTCAACATCAAGGCCCTGAATGTGCCTGGGAAGAGACTTGTAGTGGCTGACACTCTCTCAAGACTCCCTCTGGAGATGGGTACTTCTCCAGATTCACAGCAGGAGGTCCGGCTCTTTGTGAACTCTGTCTTGTCCTTGATCCCAGTCTCTGAATTCCGGTTAGAGAAGATAAAGCAAGAGACTTTACGGAACACTGTTCTTCAGGATGCTATCCAGTTTATCTCGCAAGGCAGGCCGTCATGCCCATCAGCATGTGTATCCCTGACTATATACTTATCACGGTGCCCGTGATTGCTGCCTTTTTCTGTCAGTTACCTGAAGGGGCTCTCCATTGGCTGCATGCCTTCAGCCCGCCCTGTATTGTCTATTTAAACTGAGCTTGGGCACCCTTTGGTTGCCCTTTCGTGTTGTCTCTATGCCTGCCTGCATCTGCATTGTGATCCTGAGCTTCCTGGGCCATTACACTTCCTTGCTCTTCTGTGATCACCTGAGTTCCTGTTTGACAGCTTCCTCGGTTCCAGCATCCGTTCCTGATCCGGTTGGGGTTGCTGTTCCTGCTGCCGTTTCCTGCTGCCGTTCCTGCTCCTGTTGACTGCCATTGAAGTTCTGTTTTCCTGTCCGTTCCCAGCTGAGTTCCTGCTCCTGGATCGCCTGCAGTGTGTGTCTCTCTCCCAGTCGCCTTGGCGACATTTTCATTTACTCGAGTTGTGCTCTCCAGTACGCGGGTACTGGTTCGCTCCATGCACACCGGTTGCTTGTTGCACCGGTGGAGGTTACGTTACCCCAGTACGCGGGTACTGGTTCGCTCCATGTTTAACCGGTTGCTCATTGTGTACTGTCAGCACCAGTGGTGATTGGGGTACGCGGGTACTGGTTCGCTCCATACACACCGGTTGCTTGTTTCACCGGTAGAGGTTACTCCAGTACGCGGGTACTGGTTTGCTCCATGTATCACCGGCTGCTCATTGTGGTTCAGACCACATCAATAGAGATTGTGTACTCCAGTACGCGGGTACTGGTTCGCTCCATGCATAACCGGCTGCTCGCTGCACTGGTAGAAGTTTTGTCACTCAAGTACGCGGGTACTGGTTCGCTCCACGATTAGACGGTGGTTATCCAATCCTAGACAGCACCGGCAGAGATTCTGTCACTCCAGTATGAGGGTACTGGTTCGCTCCACGCATACCAGTTGTTGTTCAGTCCTAGACAGCACCGGCAGAGTTTGGGTAACTCCAGTACGTGGGTACTGGTTTGCTCCATGTACAACCGGCTGCCTGTTGCACTGGTAGAGATTGTGTTACTCCAGTACGCGGGTACTGGTTCGCTCCATGTATAACCGGCTGCTTGCTGCATTTCTCACAGCACCGGTAGAGATTGTGTACTCCAGTACGCGGGTACTGGTTTGCTCCATTCTTCATTAGGTGCCGAGTTATTCTACCTGCCCAGAGGGCCACAGTCTGTCCATCTTTAGCCTCTGGTCTGTACACCTTACACCAGCCACTGAGGCCACCTTTGCCGTTATCCAGTACTTGCAGTCATAGGCTGCCTTGCCCGGTATATTGGTAAGGCCGGTAGAACCTATTCCATCTTATGCCAACCTAAGGTTGCCTTACCTGGTATTGGCAAGGCCGGTAGAGCCTCACTACTGATTGTACCAGTCTCAAGGTTGCCTTGCCTGGTATATTGGCAAGGCCGGTAGAGCCTTATTCACTTGTTGCACCAGTCCCCAGGCTGCCTTGCCCGATATATTGGCAGGGCCGGTAGAGACTTTTTCTTCCTGTTGTACCAGTCTCTAGGCTGCCTTGCCCGGTATATTGGCCGGTAGAACCTTTTCCATCTTGTGCCAACCTAAGGTTGCCTTACCCGGTATTGGCAAGGCCGGTAGAGCCTGTCTTACATTCTGTGTTCCGATACTCACTATACTATGTATTGTCATTATATGTTCTAAGTGTATGCTACCCGCAAGGGTTTTCTTTAAACTTTTCAATAAAGTTGTGTTTTTATCTTAACTCTGTGTCTGAGAGTCATAACAATCCGTTACAATACTACATGGAAGGAGCCCATCTTTCCAAAGTGGATGGTCTGGTCCTCTTCCAGGACAGGATTGTCATCCCGGCCAGTATGAGGCAGGAGGTGTTGCAGCAGCTACACAACAGTCATCAGGGTATTACCAAGTGACGGGAAAGAGCCTCCCTGTCAGTCTGGTGGCCCGGTATCAAGACAGACATTGCAGAACTGATCCTCAAGTGTACCTTTTGCCAGGAGAGCTGCCCTACTCAGAGGAAAGAGCCCCTGATAACCACCCCATTGCCTGGGGGTCCATGGCAAAGGATTGCTGCAGACCTATGTGGGTTTGGTGGCCAGAGATTCCTGGTTGTGGTGGACTACTACTCAAGGTATATTGAAATAGCACCCCTCACCTCCATGACCAGTCTCTGTGTTATATCCCATCTGAAAAGCATATTTGCAATGTGGGGGCATTCCCATGGAGTTTATAAGTGATAATGCCATGCAATTTGCTTCTGAGGAGTTTAAACGGTTCAGTACGGAGTATGACTTTGTGCACATCACGTCCAGCCCCCACTACCCACAGTCTAATGGAGCAGCTGAGAGGGCAGTCCAAACAGCAAAGTTTATTATGAAGCAGCAGGATCCGTACTGGGCTCTGATGGCTTACAGGGCCACCCCGCTGCAGGCTACTGGTGTGAGCCCTGCCCACCTGATGTTGGGCTGTCAAGTCTGCACCACTGTCCCTCAATGGAGTCTTCAGCTACCTGCTGGTGATGACCTTTCCCATCAGGTCCAGAAAAGGGATGCAGTGGCGAAGAAGTCTTATAGTTTCTTCTACAACAGATGACATTCGACACGTCCTCTACCAGAATTATCCCCTGGCCAGAGTGTTAGGGTGAAGCTGTATGATGAAAAGGGATGGTAGACCCCCGCTACTGTGCTATGTCACTCTCCAGACCCACGTTCGTATGTGGTCCAAACGGAAACAGGAACTGTAACTCGCAGGCACCGCAGACATCTTCAAGCTATCCCGGACTTAGACTGTAGAGAACCGGATGGGGAACACAGTACTGATACCCCACTGATACTCCTGTTTCACAAGTGGAGAGTTATGTTGCACATTCCAGGAGGTTCCCAGGTCTCCTCTGCTCACAATGGTATTTGGATAACTTCCAGAGGCAGAGAGGTGAAACCTCCAATCCGTTACAGAGATACTGACTGCATATTACTAATTATTGCAGCGACATGAAGAATGGACAGAATAATCCCAATGTCACTGCGGAATAGGGTAGTCTACCCCAATGCTCAAGTCAGGAATTATTTGCTGTTTGACATTGTTACTTGTTTTTATTGTTTATATTGTTATACCATTATATACTGTTTATTGTTCTTATCTCTTTGAGGGGGGAAGAGGTCATAGGAACAGGCTAGCAGGCATGTGACAACTTATCAACACTCATTAATCCAACCCCCGATGCCTTTTCTCTTCCTTTGACTCCCTCCTCCGCCCTCCATCTGCTTCACCCACAAACTCCATACAGCCACAAGACTTTGCTGACTATTTCAAAGCCAAGGTGGACTCCATCCGGGATAATATACCACCTTGTACATCTCCTCCTAGCCTCCCTCATTCCCCTCCTGGCACTCTGGACTCTTTTTTACTAGTCACGGAGAAGGAACTGACTAACCTGCTATCTTCCGCTCCGTCCACTACATGCTCACTTGATCCGCTCCCCTCTCACCTCATCCAGCCCCTCTCCCCCACACTAATCCCTATCCTATTACAAATCTTTAACTCCTCCTTTGCCACTGCTACCTTTCCTGACAACTTCAAACATGCCTTACTAACACCCATCCTCAAGAACAACTCTTCTGACAGTAACCCTCTAGCTATTGACCCATTTCTCTTCTGCCTTTTGCCTCTAAACTCTTGGAACGCCTAGCCTACTCAAGCCTGCTTGACTTCTTTAACAAATACGAGCTGCTGGACCCTTTACAATCTGGATTTCGCACTGCTCACTCCACCGAAACTGCTCTTACAAGAGTGGTCAATGATCTTCACATTGCCAAATCTCATGGTCACTATTCAATACTTATCCACCTTGATCTCTCAGCAGCTTTTGACACTGTTGATCATGCTCTTCTCCTCCGCATTCTTCACTCCTTAGGAATTTGTAACACAGCACTGGACTGGCTCTCCTCTTATCTATATAACAGATCCTTCAGTGTCTCCTCTGCCACTTCTTCATCCTCTCCCATTCAGCTCTCTGTTGGGGTTTCTCAAGGTTCTGTTTTAGGACCCCTTCTGTTTTCGCTCTACACAATAACCCTTGATGATCTTATTAACTCATTTGGTCGCAAATATCACCTCTATGCAGATGACACCCAGATTTACTTATCTGCACCTCGACTGACTTCTGATATCCAGGCTAAAGTCACAGATTGCCTCTCAGCTATCTCAGATTGGATGGCTCATAGGCACCTCAAACTAAATATGTCTAAAACTGAGCTACTCCTCATCCCACCTAGGCCTGGCCCTGTAGCGCTCTTCCAGGTGACTGTAAATGGCCCTACCATAAATCCAGTATCAGAAGTGCGGTGTCTAAGGGTGATAATTGACAATTCTCTCTCATTCTCCCCTCATATTAATGCCATTGCTAAATCCTGTCGCTTTCTTTTGTGTAACATTGCTAAAATCCATCCCTTCTTCTGCTCCTCCACGGCTAAAATTCTTATACACGCAATCATCATCTCCCGCATGGACTATTGCAACATTCTTCTGTCTGACATTCCTGCCTCCCATCTCCATCCACTTCAATCTATACAGAATGCTGCAGCATGAATTGCTCTTCTGTCACCTAGGTTTGTCCCTGTCCCACTCCTCCTCAAAACTCTCCAATGGCTGCCTATCAAACTCCAGATATCTTACAAAATCTTACTTCTCTCTTTCAAGACACTTCTCTCCTCTACTCCTTCTTACATTTCCACTCTGATCTCCCATTATACCCCATCCCGCCACTTACGTTCGGCCAATGATTGTCTTCTCTCAGCTCCTTTTGTGTCTACAGCCCTGTCACGTATCAAACCTTTTTCTCTCATTGCTCCATATCTATGGACTGCTCTACCATCCAACCTGTGCCACAACACCTCGCTGATAACCTTTAAATCTCACTTAAAAACGCATCTCAATGATAAAATCTCAACATGCTAGAAGGAACTGATGTTGTACAATGAACGCTCTTATAAATTATTTACTTTACTGATGTCCTCTATCATCATCAGAACTAGCACTGTATTCAGCACTTGACCCTTATGTAATCTGTATGTCTCCCATTACCACTTTAGATTGTAAGCTTTCGGGGAGGGACCTCCCACCCAATGTTTCACTCAACAAAGCACCTGTAACTCTGTATTGTTTAAACCCTTAAATTGTAAAGCGCTGCGTACACCTGTGGCGCTATATAAATAAACATATTCATTCATTCAAGTCGGGAGGTACGTAACAATACTAGGTTTGTAAGTTAGGATTGATTCACTGGTAGAGACACCACAAGCTCAGAGTGTGTTCATGTATTCATGGCAATAAAACAACTGCTACTTTAACCACAGGTGTGCCTCATTTGTGACACAGTCTTCCAGCTGTTTTTTGGCCACAACGCCTATCCTCCTCAGCTGGCTTGACTGGACTTGTAGTCCCACAGCTGGATAGCTGCAGCATCTCTTCTCCTGGTTTATGTACAGACCAGCTGAAGAGCCAGTGTACACGGGCCACAGTGCCACCCAGCAACTGCCATGGTGCAGTCAAGCACAGTTGAGACTGCCTGCTCTGCGGCTGATAATGGAGTGCTCTGCTCCAAATTCAGACCGTAGCTTCGGGGCATAGAGAGGGCTACGGTCTGAATTCGGAGCGGGTGGCTCCATTATCAGACGCAGCGTGGGCAGTCTCTACTGCGCATGACTGCAGCTTGCGCAGCCAACTGTACTGCGCATGACGGCTTATGACAAACAACGGTAGCTTTTTATTATATAGGATAGCTGAAATGGATTTTGGATGTAGAATTAAACAAAAAACTAGGAATTCTATTAATATATTTTTTTTATGGAAACCTATCTTTGAAAATATAGGTTTTTCCATGATAATTCCAGAAAGTTCTAACTACTACCGAGAGAAATAAGCCCTTCTTACTGATCATTAACCACTTTAACCTCTAGAGGGAGTACTGTCCCTATTTCCAAGATACAGAGCTTCAGCAGCTAGTGTAAGGCTGCTGCACACTCATTAACTGTCATCATAATAAAGTCACTGTATTTTGAGTTTCTGTTATATATCTGCATATCTAAATGTCCATATTCATTTCACAATCGTTTTCTTGGGGCTTTGTGGCTATTTTCTTACAGTCCAGCAATGGTGTCCGTTTCTATCATTGGGATGTTTGAGCTCTAGTACAGAACTCACCTCCTACCTGAGTAATGGTGTATTGTTTGCTGGAAGGAGACATAGCTGAAGCTACTGCAGACATATTAAGATACTTCAAAGCAATATGTTGGCAACCTCCCAAAAATTGCAGAGAGTTAAAGACCCATTCAATCAGTGGGAATTTGTCCCCTGTGATGTTGTTGGATTGTTCCACAATTATCCCTCTTTAGTGTCCTGAATACAGCGCTATATAGTTCAGAGATATTTTTCTGGAAAAAAACATGTGTCTACTATAGAACATATTTTCATTTATTTAATTAAAAAGTGTTGCCAGTATGGAGAACCCTTGAGCACCTCCACAAAAGAGCCCTGGATGACAGCCCATATGTGCACTCCATAAGATGATATGTTCTTATTTAATGAGCGGTTCTCATCCTAGCTGATCTATGTAAACTTGGTATAAGTGATTTACATATACAAGTTTAATGTTTTTAGATATCCATCATTTGTAGGATACAGGACAACTATAAAGCAGATACTACCCTAGCTGTAGAACTGCGCCCCTAGGAACAGACCTGCCAATAAAGTCCGGTCTGTACTGTGGTCCCCAGCAGACAGGAGAACAGAACGGTGGTCTGAAAAGAGACTCCTGGGGCTTCATCTTTACTCTCAAGAGAAGAGACTGTAAGGCAGAAGTCTTGCAGTTCAGTCTTGATAGGCTGCACAATGCAGTTCCCATAGAATCTCTACCTCTGTATTGAGCTTGGATGTCAGATACAGAGGTTCTATGGAGGCTATGCACACAAGATGCAAAGTTTTGCCCCCCCCAATTGACTGATGTTGACTAAAATATTTTGTGGCTGTACATCGCAGCCTTGGGATTGTTACTAAGTGTGTTCCCATGGAAGAATAATTAGAAAAACGTGATAATTGCCCTTTAAATCTAACTTTTCACCATCTGTAAAGTAATCCGGGTTAATACACCTTAAACTGGCAATTGATATTCTAAGTAAACCACCATTAATGCTCACTCATGGAACATAGCAGTCACATAGCAATAAGATGAATCATTTACAATTTCCATCCAATCTTCCTAGCTGCATAGCATATTCCCCTACTGGGGCTGGCTGAGAGCATGTGATCCAAAGAACAGATTTTCTTGTTACTTGAACTGCTTAACTTGTTTGTTTTACCCCTTAGATGCTAGAAATATCCCTATGGCATGGCAAAGCAATGTATTGGTAACTATCTGTAGCACCCAAGTGGTTAGTGAGACTTCTCAGTGTACTCATTGACAGTGTTGTTTTTAGCCACTGATGGACCCTGCACAAAGTATAAAGTAGTGGGTTCCCTTAACAGTGTGTTTGCAAGACTGGTCTCCTAGGTATTGCTTCACAATGTATTGGCGGACACTAGCATCCAAGGGAGTTAAATTGGAGATGGACAACCTGAGGCCCTTCAGCTATGCAGGGCTATAGTTCTCTACATTTCCAGCCAGATGATGGTAACTCTAGTTATGAACAGCTGGAGGGCCTCAGGTTACTCATCCCTGGGTTAAATAATAACTACATCTAAGTAATAACTACATCTGTTTTTCTCACTTGGTAAAAGGGAGTAATAAAGTTTTTAATAGCTTCCCACAATTAACAGTTAGAGTGCTGCGTATTCACACCTACTTTTACAAAGTGTTAAATGTTCGCACACACAGTAACTTGGCAAAATACTGAGCTTTCACATCCATACTCATACAATACTAAGTGTAAACCCATCTACACACAATATAGAATTTTTATAATTGGCTTCACACATTGAGTAGACTGTATTGTGTGTCCCAGACCATGAGTGAGATCCAGAGAGCGGCAAAATTTGTTGTTTGACAGGTAGAGTTTCTTCTTGACTGTGGTGGGTCCCCTTCCAAAAGTGGGGCCTGCAAAGCTGCACATTTTACCTTACTGTTAAAATGCCCTACTCTCCTAGCTGGACTATATTTCCTTACACAAGTCTAAAGTTTTCACATACTTACCATGTGAGCTTTAAATGTAACTTTTAACCATATCTAAAGCAAATCTGATTAACACATGGATAATAATTTGCCAATTAAACTGGCATATTCAATAAGCTGAAAAGATGGAGTTCTGGGGCAAACCAACTGCACTATACAGGACAACTACAAATTACCTAAAATTCCCAAATGGAGTTTTTAACCTCTTAAAGCGGACCTTCCACCCTCTATAAAGTCGCCCTGCAATAATTAAGCAGGTAGCGACTAGCTTTATAATAGACTAGTATTGAAGGCCCATGTACACAGGCCAAATTGGCAGCCAGCAGCCTCGGCTGCTGCCCCGGAGCCAAGGGCGCTGGGCCGTTTGGAGCGCCCTGCTCCAGATCAGCAAAGCCTCTGACTGCAAGCCGGCACGTGACTGCATTGTTCCCTACTGCGTATGTGCAGTTACACACACAGGGAGTGACACATTCTAGCGCTATATGTTATTTAGATATGTTACCTCTGAAATGTAGCCCAATATAAAGCAATCTTTTATTGTAGGAGACCGGAAGACAGGCATCAGCACAGACATCTTGTCTGCGCGCCTGCGCTGTCAGTCCCGGTCTCCATTGAGAAGCACTGCAGAGTGCCACATGGTAACCGGAAGGGACTGATGGCGCAGGCGCACAGATTGCACTAACCTGCCCGTCAGTCTCCTACAATAAAGGATTTCTTTATAATGGGCAACATTTCAGAGGTAACATATCTATTATAAAGATAGTTGCTACCTGCTTAATTATTGCAGGGCGACTTCATAGTGGGAGAAAGTTCTGCTTTAAATGCTAGAGGTCTCAATGGCATTTCTTAGCAATGTACAGAAAGAGAGATACCAGTGCACTCAACTCCTATATAGGGGAACTCACGTGTGGTTCACAAAGTAATTATCAAGAATATGTCTGGTGCTGAAGGGGAAGATGCACATGTACATAAAATACATTTCTTTTATGTACATTTCTTAGCAATGCATTGTAGAATTCCCTAACATTCAAGGGGTTAAAGGTCCTACTTAAATTGTTGGGAATTTTTATTTCAGTTGGTTTGCTCCAGAATATTCCCTCTTACAGCTGTTAGCCTGTGCTATTTAGACTACTCTTTATGCTCCCTCATGAAACATAACATTTACAAAATCAATGAGGTGAATCTCTGATTTCCATCCAACCTTCCAGCATATCTACCCAGTTGGGATGGTTCACAAATATATCCACCTATAATAACTTCATACATCAGTATCTGTACATTCAAATCAGATTGTAAAAAAGCAACATAATATTTTATACTCAAGCTTAGAGATAGAAGTGCATCTGTTGAACTCAGTCACACTTTTAAAAATGCTATTTTTTGTCACTTTCTACGTTTTATTATCCCTCCTTCATCCCCTTTACATGAAGCTAGCCACTTTCTCTTTAAGGGCTCGATTCAAATGTTGGCGTTAAAACCAACGTGAAGAAAAAAACTGCCTTCGCTCGTTAAGCAAGACCAGGTAACGTGAGATTCAAATCTTCCTTACCTAGAAAGCCTAACGAGCGATAACCAACAAAATACACGTTAATCTTAAACCTGCGTCGCATAGAAAATCTCACCTAAAAACACACGATAAAAATGTTACCTAGCACCACAGCCAATCACAGCACTGCAAAGTATCAAGTTCAGTCAGAAAATCCAAAACCCACGTCTCCAGTTCTGAACAGCTTTCTCTGTGCTTCCCTACCCAGCCACTAGGGGAACACAGAGAAGGCTTTCAGCACCATGGACAGCTTTGAATGCCATAGGGATGTGCACTGCTCACCCCTGTGGCATTCAAAGGGTTAAAATCAATAAAACTAGTACACCAAGCACTACACAATGCCCCCTTCCACATCCCCCCCTTAGTATGTCACATATATTGCATATATGGGACATACTAACCCCATCCACCTCATGGACTTCCATGTAGTGGACAAATCTGCCTTTTATTCCACAATTAACCCTTTGAGTACCAGAGAGGTAGGAAAGCATTGCTTAGCATGTTTCCTACCCCTCTGGTACCCAAAGGGTTAATAGGCAACGTATGGACTACATACCTTGCCTATATATATATATGTGTGTGTTTGTGTGTGTTTGAAACTTTTTGTTAATTAAAATAGTATTATTAGACAGTTTAACTTAGATCTCATTCATTGTTAACCCCCTACCTCCTGTGTCCCATTGCTATTAGTACTTTTGCTCCACTCTTCTTCAAACTGAGAGTGGAGCAAAAGTACTAAAAGCAAAGGGACACAGTAAGTATGGCATCATTAATGGTTGAGATCTAAGTTAACCCTTTGGGTGCCAGAGTGGTTCGCAACGCATTGCAAAGCAATGCGTTGAGTACCAATCTGGCACTCAAAGGGTTAACATACAACTGAGGGAGCAGCCTGCACTGTGAATGCAGGGCTTCCCTCAGTTTTAATTATACATTCGTTATTTTGTAATAATTAATTTATTTGTCATTTATTTTTACTTAAAAATTATGTATTTATTCCCTTGCTGCGGGCGGCTGTGAAGCCCGCAGCATAATAAACCCTTGTGCATAGAGGCATTGGCGACAGCGGAGGAGGGGACAGAGACATTGGAGGAAGCGGGTGGTAGGCTTGTACTTGCTGCCCGCTTCCTCCAATACCTCTCCTCTAGCGGTGGCATTGTGCCAGGCTGCCTGATCGCCTTGTGCAATTCGTCCCTTTGCACAAGGCGTTGTACAACGTTGTACAACGCCTTGTGCAAAGGGACGAATTGCACAAGGCGATCAGGCAGCCTGGCACAATGCCACCGCTAGAGGAGAGGTATTGGAGGAAGCGGGCAGCAAGTACAAGCCTACCACCCGCTTCCTCCAATGTCTCTGTCCCCTCCTCCGCTGTCGCCAATGCCTCTATGCACAAGGGTTTATTATGCTGCGGGCTTCACAGCCGCCCGCAGCAAGGGAATAAATACATAATTTTTAAGTAAAAATAAATGACAAATAAATTAATTATTACAAAATAACGAATGTATAATTAAAACTGAGGGAAGCCCTGCATTCACAGTGCAGGCTGCTCCCTCAGTTGTATGTTAACCCTTTGAGTGCCAGATTGGTACTCAACGCATTGCTTTGCAATGCGTTGCGAACCACTCTGGCACCCAAAGGGTTAACTTAGATCTCAACCATTAATGATGCCATACTTACTGTGTCCCTTTGCTTTTAGTACTTTTGCTCCACTCTCAGTTTGAAGAAGAGTGGAGCAAAAGTACTAATAGCAATGGGACACAGGAGGTAGGGGGTTAACAATGAATGAGATCTAAGTTAAACTGTCTAATAATACTATTTTAATTAACAAAAAGTTTCAAACACACACAAACACACACATATATATATATAGGCAAGGTATGTAGTCCATACGTTGCCTATTAACCCTTTGGGTACCAGAGGGGTAGGAAACATGCTAAGCAATGCTTTCCTACCTCTCTGGTACTCAAAGGGTTAATTGTGGAATAAAAGGCAGATTTGTCCACTACATGGAAGTCCATGAGGTGGATGGGGTTAGTATGTCCCATATATGCAATATATGTGACATACTAAGGGGGGGGATGTGGAAGGGGGCATTGTGTAGTGCTTGGTGTACTAGTTTTATTGATTTTAACCCTTTGAATGCCACAGGGGTGAGCAGTGCACATCCCTATGGCATTCAAAGCTGTCCATGGTGCTGAAAGCCTTCTCTGTGTTCCCCTAGTGGCTGGGTAGGGAAAAGCACAGAGAATGCTGTTCAGAACTGGAGACGTTGGTTTTCTACTCTTACTTGTGGACTGTACTCCAAAAAAAATAGGCGTTAGATTTCTGGAGAGAAATGTTGCAATTTAACGCGAGTTAGCCCTAACTCCAACATTTGAATAGCTTTTGGCGTCCTTTTGTACATTATCCTCTATGGGTGAGATCTTGCTGTTCTGGCGACGGGCGATGTCTGTTTCAGAACTGGTGTCGCTTGTTTCTAGTAGAACATTTGCATTGCTCAATTGACGTTAAAACCAGCGTCTCCAGTTTTTTCTGGCGATGCCAACATTTGGATCGAGCCCTAACTGAGCTAACCCAGGGATGTCAATCATACGGCTCATGGGGTAGATCTTTCTCTCAAATTTTTTTTCTCTGTCCCTCCACATTGCCCTCAAATCATGGTGTTATCTGGAGCCCTAATTCTCCTCAGACATAAATGGCAGCAAGCAGCAGCCAGTGACATGCAGGGTAGTTTAAATTTCAGTACAAGACTGCCACACAGTCTCCACATCTGATGGGCAGCAGAATACATTGAGTTGTATTTACCACTTGTACTGGAAATGTTGAGTCTCTCTGGCATCTCTATAGCCCTGCCTCTCCTTAGATGTGCTGTTAGTCTGTCTTATTCATGTGAGATGGGTGTGAAATAGATTAACAGCTCTCTAGGGGCCATATGAACCATGTGGGCAACCCGGAAAGACTGTGAAACTCCTATATTTATAGTCTATAGACCATTTTTACAAGGTAGGGCTTTTATCCATATTGCTAGAACCCCATTGTCCCCTGCTTTCTACCACACCACCTCCCATAACCAAATCAATCCCTGCTGCAACTCTGTTCTGTACCTCCCTCTACCCCACCATCAACTAACTCAAACTACTCTTCTGTTTTCTACCGCCCACTCTCATGGCATCAACTATTTTCAGCTACCTCATCATAAGTTACCTCCCAATCCTCTAATTTCCAATGCACCACCATGCTGTTTCTCACTACCCCACTATTACCTACATCCAACAACCTCTCCATTCTCTCCCTACTATCAATTACCCTGTAATACCCTGTTTCTTATAGCACCAATCTTATAGCAAAAATTACAGGTCACTGTTTCAGTCCATCAAAAGACCTTTATCAAGACAACAGGATTGAGTCTAACCTCCTGTTTTTATGTGCTCAAGTCTTTCCTTGCATCCCTCATGTGGCTGGTGACGTCATCACTATCAGCACCATGCTAGGTTGGTGTTGACTGGATGCACCACACTGGTCACACTAACGAGTGGGTGACAACTTGTGCAGAAAAACATAGGTGTTATACGGCGATAAACAGACAGTATCAATTGTATTACAGCATCAAGTCCAAATAAGAGAATATCAAGGGGAAAAAACATGTATGACATGTATTATAAAGCATATGGGAACAATGTAACAGATCCCTCTCGTATACCGCAATGCAGCCAAAAGCCACTGACCTAACAAGCAAGTACACAAGGAAAGGGATGGGTCTCTGCTACATCCCAGAGCTTTCCCCATTTTGAACTCGTCAGTGGCTCTGAGGCATGTGGGTGCATCGCGTAGCACATAGTGTTGAGCGAGCATGCTCGGCCGATGCTCGGATCGGCTCGAGCATCGCTCTGCTCGGCACATGGCGGTACTCGTCGAGTACCGCCATGTGCTCGCCCGACATGTTCGGGTGGCAGGGATCTGTGCCGGAAAGAGGCACAGATCTTACAGACGCTCCGCTGGACCACCAGGGACTGGAGGTAGGGGGCATTGTGGAGATGAAGGGGGACATTTTGGAGATGAAGGGGGACATTGTGGAAGGGGGACATTGTGGAAGGGGGGCATTGCGGAGATGAAGGGGGCATTGCGGAGATGAAGGGGGACATTGTGGAAGGGGGACATTGTGGAAGGGTAGACATTGTGGAAGGGGGGCATTGCGGAGATGAAGGGGGCATTGCGGAGATGAAGGGGGACATTGTGGAAGGGGGACATTGCGGAGATGAAGGGGGCATTGCGGAGATGAAGGGGGACATTGTGGAAGGGGGACATTGTGGAAGGGGGACATTGCGGAGATGAAGGGGGCATTGCGGAGATGAAGGGGGACATTGTGGAAGGGGGACATTGTGGAAGAGGGGCATTGTGGAGATGAAGGGGGGCATTGACCAGGCACCCTCCCCTCATCAGAGCAGGGGGTGCCTGGTGTAATGCTCGTGTCGCCCCATTGAATTCAATGGGGCTCGGGTGCTCGGCCGAGCACTCGAGCCTCCGGCGGTGCTCGGTCAGAGCACCCGAGCACCCGAGCATCGGGGTGCTCGCTCAACACTAGTAGCACACCATGGCGCTCATTTTTACTCAAACAGCTGTGCGCTCTGAATAGATATCATAAATAAAGGTCCAAGCCAAGATCCGACACATACAGTGTCGTAATGCTTAGATTGCAAGGGGCTGTCACTTGTAGTCAATGTTCGTATGGTATATGAACTGGAGGATATATAATCCACAGACTGAAATACATATATCGTGGTGGACACAGTACACATTTTTTGGTATGTTCCAAACAGTATACATTCAGTCAACTATGTACAACCGTGGAGTGTAAGTGTTTGTATGTGAAGGGTCATGAGAATATACACCAGATATACAGCTGTCAACTGTCAGCCATCAAGATCCCCTCAGTAATTTAAGTAAATGTCTAGTACCGGAGATAAAATTCTACCCAAAAGCAGAAAAAAATGTAGTCTGCGGTACATGTCTAATCACAGTTTCATATAGCCCTGAGACTTCGTAGTATAACCTTGTGGAGGATCCAATTGTCCAGTCTTACTGGAAGAACAAGGAAGAACATGATGATTGAATAGGAGAAACTGAAATGGAGAAACAAGTAGTTCATGTGCTTCAAACATGGGTTCTTTATCCAACAGAAAGTTAGATCCACTGAATCCCGATTGTCCACAAGCCATAGTTTAAACATTAAGATGAAGTGTACTGAGTGGGATAGGTCTGGAGTATCATGAGAGCCACATATAAGGGGAAATATTGTCCAGAATCATGGTGGAGGAATAATGTGAGATAGAAACATGGTTCGGTGTCAAGTCCTATTGTGAGTAGATATTTGGGGTAGCAACACTCTGTCCTTAGGATTCTATGGACATCTATTCCTGGAGAGACATCAACCCTAGTGTTATGTGGAATAAGGGTCACAACAGATTCAACTCAATCCTTTTGTCCAGGATGGTATACTATCACACTTATAAAAAACAGGTAAGGGGTGATCTGACATTTAGTCCTCTCAAGACCAATGTGTTCAGTTTATAAATCTAACTGGCTTCCCTTTGGAGCAGCTTTTTGCCCCTGTCCCCTCCTCGGGGGAATTCCTGTTGGGTATCAATAATCAAATACCGTAAATCTGCAAGGGTGTGTTATAACTCTGCAAAATGTCTGGCAACCGGCTTGTTGCTATTCTTCCCCTGTGTGGCTACTCTAATGCTCAACTTGTGTTTAGCCATGGTCTTGCAGAAACTGTTGATGATTATACCGACATAAAGCAAACTGCAGGAACACATGATGAAGTAAATGAAAAAATGACTGATACATGCTAGTTTATGTTTAATTTGTATTAATTGACCAGTATGCGGGTGTGTAAAGCTGGAACTTGTTAGTAAATATTTGCAGGTAGGGCACCCTGTGCATTTGAAACATCCTTTTAATTGGATGGTAACCAGGATAAATAGTGGTCTTGGAAACAATGTTGGGGATCTGTATGAACTAACGTGTCTCTGAGGTTTTGGCCACATTTGTAACAGAGGGGTGGGGTAGATTTAAATGTGTTTGGAAGAGATTTGTCCGTAGACAGGATCCTCCAATTTTCTTGGCTGTGCTGACATGTTTGCTGGAGGTAGTATAGGTAGAGTTATACAGTTAGGTCCGGAAATATTTGGACACTGACACAAGTTTTGTTATTTTGGCTGTTTACCAAAATAAATTCAAGTTACAGTTAAATAATGAATCTGGGCTTAAAGTGCAGACTCTCAACTTTAATTTGAGGGTATTCACATCCAAATTGGAGGAAGGGTGTAAGAATAACAGCTCTTTAATATGTAGCCCCCTCTTTTTCAAGGGACCAAAAATAATTTGGCATTTGACTCAAAAGCTGTTTCATGGACAGATGTGGGTTATTCCATTGTTATTTCGTTATCAATTAAGCAGGTAAAAGGTCTGGAGTTGATTCCAGGTGTGGCATTCACATTTGGAAGCTGTTGTTGTGTCAAAGGAGCTCTTAATGCAGGTGAAACAGGCCCTCCTTAGGCTACAAAGAAAAAAACATCCACCAGAGAGATAGCAAGAACATTAGGAGTGGCCAAATCAACAGACTGGTATATCCTGAGGAAAAAAAAGAATGCACTGGTGAGCTCTGCAACACAAAAAGGCCTGGACGTCCACTGAAGACAACAGTGGCGGATGATCGTAGGATCCTTTCCATGGTAAAGAAAAAACCCTTCACAGCATTCAGCCAAGTGAAGAACACTCTTCAGGAGGTAGGCATATCATTATCCAAGTCTACCATAAAGAGAAGACTTCACTAGAGCAAACACAGAGGGTTCACCACAAGGTGCAAACCATTCATAAGCCTCAAGAATAGAAAGGCCAGATTAGACTTTGCCAAAAAACATCTAAAAAAGCCATTACAGTTCTGGATCAGCATTCTTTGGACAGATGAAACTAAGATCAACCTGTACCAGAATGATGGGAAGAAAAAAGTATGGAGAAGTCTTGGAATGGCTCATAATCTGAAGCACACTGTCAAAGGTATCCATGAAAGGGTTAAACAAGAGAACCAATTAGGTTGGATATCTTCACATAAATAGATAAATAATAATCTAATTTTGAGAACTTTACACAGTACTAGGTACTGACACGCTACTTCACAGTAAAGAATTGATTAAATAATCAATTACGCATATTTGTGCAAAAATATATATAATTTATTTAAGTAAATACTATATATATATAAAAGGTGTAAGCAACAATGACATAAATTAGTGAATACCAATTTCAATGGATACACAGTAACTCAAACCACAATTATCACCATTAGGATTACCAGCAATTGAAGGGTTAACCACACATTGGTATGTTCAGAGGTATTAAATTATAATAATTGAACCCAGCAGCATAGAAAAGGATAATTGATCCTTACAATTAATTAAAATACAGTTGTCAGCAGCGTATATGAATACCTCTGCCCCAGACACTGTATAAACTATGCTAATTGAGGTTTAAGGTAGGTTGTCAGGTAAGTAAGCTTTAATATTCAGTCCAGTCCTCTGACAATTCTCCTTGTACCATATGCAATAGCAAAATTTAGAGAAACTAACTGGAATAAAATCCCTGATTAGATCACAATAATTTATTCAAATAATAATAATTTCAAATATTGCATACCTTCTGAATGAAACATATAAATTGCAACTAATATAGTCAATCATAGATAATATTAAGAATATACTTAGAATCAATTCAATAATATATGTCTAGACAGTGTACCAACTTCATGCAACATATATCATAAACATGACCATAGCAATCCTATGTAAAACCTATAGGGTACTCTAAGGGTTAATCCACTTAGTCATATAGGATGCCACGCCCAAGATGGTTACTTCTTTTGTCTAGTGTGAGGTTTAAATAAACTTCTCACTGTACAAAAGTTTAGACCCAAAAACATGCACAAAGAAATCCAAAGAAACACCTCAAAATAAATAGACAAATAGCAGTTGAAGGGTTAAACAAATTCAAAGAATTCCCCCAGATCAAATATTAGCTATAGCAACCTTTCTAGGAACACAATATATTCTAGAAATATCAACTATTATATTAACTAATTTGATGTATAGATCTCACTGCTATCAACTATTTATATTCATCTGGCAAAATATAACAATTTACCAATTAATTAATTAATTCTGCTTAATTCAGAATTACTACAGCCAAGATAGCTTATTATAATTGGTCAAAATTGGGTGGTCAGTCCAATTAAGACAAATTATAAGAAAAATTTTGTTTCTTCAAATATAGAAGAAATATATATTTGATTCTGAATTTTACAGAATTAAAATAAGGAAAGATATAGTTACCAGCCCAATAAGTGTTTATTATCTCTTTACCAGCCAGCCAGGTACACTTCAGGAAACAGAACAGGAATTCAAGCCAGGAAACAAAGAGGAAAACCCATTTGCTCTCTCAAAACTTACATATTTATAATGTGAAATTACCCTTATCAGAATCTCCTCTGATTGGAAAAGAGCAATCTCATTATGCCATGACATCATCAGTAGTATCTAATTGGACACAATTAGGAAAGTTCTGCGATGTAGCAGAGACCCATCCCTTTCCTTGTGTACTCTCTTGTCAGAGCAGTAGCTTTCGGCTGGGTCGCAGTATACCAGAGGGATCTGTTTTTCCCATATGATTTATAATACATGTCATACATGTTCTTGCCCTAGATATTTTCTTATTTGGACTTGATGCTGTTAATACAATTGATACTGTCGTTTTTTTGCCATATAGCACGTATGTTTTTCTGCGCAAGTTGTTACCCACTCGTTAGTGTGACCAATGTGGTGCATCCACTCAGCACCAACCTAGCATGGTGCCGATAGTGATGATGTCACCAGCCACACGAACGATGTCAGGACAGACTTCAGCACATAAAACAGGAGGTGACACTCCATCTTGTTGTCCTGATAAAGGTCCTTTGATGGGCCAAAACGTTGACCTGTAATTTTTGCCTTTGATCATCCTAATAAATCTTTAAACAAGTCCCACATGTTCTGCCCATTTCTTAGACATCTAAATAAAAAGATAAATAAATAACAAAGGCAGAGCATACATGTGACAAATAATATCCTACGTAAACCGGAGAGGACCAAACAAGATATGATATAATCACTTATACAAACAGTCATATAGGACTAAACAATGTGGCTAATGTCCCATTCAGAATTTCACTGCTTCAGCATTCTGGTATCTAATTTAGAGATCCAGTAGGTGTCTCTACATGATACCAGATCAATGATTTTATCTTCTTGGGTGGGAACAATTACCCTTTCAATACCTGTGAATCTAACAACAAATCTTCCAACATCCATCTTGTGTAGATGTTCATGCAATCTCTCTTTAAGGGAATGGACGGTACGGCCTACATACTGAATCTGACACCCTCCACATGTAAACAAATAGATGGTCCCCTTAGTGTTACAATTAATAAAAGTACTAATGCGGTGAACATCATCCACTATGGTAGATGCAAACGTAGTTGTAACCACAGCATGCAAACAAACTCTGCATATATTTGCCCCACATTTAAAGCATCCTACAATGTAGGTTTAGATTTATTTGAAACAAAATGACTCTTACAAACCTGTTTCCCAATCGTACATGCTCTTTTTGCTACAAACTGGCAACCATGGGACATTATCAAAGAGAGCTTGATATAACATTGGTAACAATGACTCAATGATTCCACGTATCTGATGCAACTGCCTGCTGTACTGTGTAATAACTTTATGATCAGCTTTCTTCTCCTGTTGATCTACCTTGCTCCGATACAACAGATCATCTTTATCCTGATGCTTGACAATGTCAAAAGCGTCATAAAACTTTTGGTCCATAACTCCTATTTAGAAAACAAACACGCAAAGACTGTGCATCTCTCTCATGAAACTCAACAGAGGAGCAACCGAATAAACTGATCCTTTGGTATATTCTTGATAATCTGTCTGGGGTGGCATGAAGAAGCATGTAATAAACTATTGCCTACAACAGGTTTAGTATAAACACTGATATAAACTGAACAATTGGAAAAGTTAGAAGAAAGGGTGAGATCAAGAAAATGTATGCATGTTTCACCAAACTCACAGGTAAACCTCAAATTGTCAATATTGCTGTTAAGATAGTCCACAAATGAGCATGCCTCATCCATATCACCTTCTTACACAAACTAAAGGTTGTCTATATATCTGCGATACCAACAAATGCAATGTCCAAAGGGGTTCAAATCTCCAAAGATGTGGAGCGTCTCCCACCATCCCATATAAAGGTTGGCAAAGGAGGGGGCAAAGCACAACCCCAGTGCAGCGACACATCTTTGGAGATATAAAAGAAAACAGTCAAAACTAAAAAAACTGTGGGTAAGCAGATACAGGAAACTCTTGAGAAGAAAATATCAAGATAAAAAACAACTGTCAGAAGACCCTTGTTACGCGATAAAAGGAGTATAGGGATGAGACTTCCTCCGAGAGCCAAGCATAAACTGTCATTCCAAGTGAAACTCCTCATTAGTTGAAGGAGATGTTTAGTGTCCATCAACATACTAGTTAACCGTGAGACCACTGGCTGCAGGTAGGAATCCACCAACTCCGACAGTGGCTCATTCAATGCTGGAGATGGTGGGTGTACTGACTGGACATATCAAACTTTTGCGTGTTTTGGGCAGATGGTGAAACACTGGCATAATAGGAAAATCTACATCAAGAACTCACTCTTTCTTGGTTATAACCCCCACAGATACTCCAAAATCAATTAACTCCAACAACTCATATTTATAAAGTCTTGTGAGATTAGAACCAAGTATAGCATAAGTCTCATCATCTCTCAACTGTCACTTAGCCTCAGCTTTATAGTACGCACAATGCAACACTACATTTTCCTGTCCAAGGAACAGACCGCAATACGTTCATCCTCCTGTAATCCCTTCAAGACAATTCTCTCACGTTTAGTAAAATTATCCTGAACATAGAAGGAGGCTCTCCCTCATTGACATGAGACAGTTTCCTGATTCCGACCATTCCTACCTGGGTTCTCCGGGTAAAATGGAAGCAGAGGAGCTCTCTGAGCTCTATTGATCTCCCAGCAGTGACACACACCTGCTATATGTGTATATATATAATCTCTAGATATGTTTTTGTTACATAAAAGTTAATACAATTCTCTATTTGTGATTGCTTTATTCTTGCTTGATTTGCTTCTGTAATAAAACATCACCATTACTGTTTTTTTATTTTTTTATCAAGATGTAATAATAAATGGAAATGTTTAATTGTACAGTGCCTCAAGTGCATATACAAATTACCAACAATAATCCTCCAAGCAAGGAGAAAAATATAGCATAGCACAGACATAAATACTTTTTATACAACACAACTATATTTTACACAATACTACACAAGGTTAACCCTTTAGATGCTACAGAGATCTCCAGTGCCTGAAGGCCTGTATAACATCTAAAGGGTTTGGATTTCTGTAACACCATGGATGCATCAAAATTGTCATTGTGTTGACTGGTCTCATACAATAGATCTGTATGTACTTTCATGTGTGATCCTTTTTGAAGCAAAGAAATCAAATTACATTTGTCATGTTTTAAATTTTGCGGTGTACTTCCAGGTGTCTGGCTGTCACTCTTCTTCTGGATTTCTTCCAGGCAGGAATTGCTGATCTTTGCAAACATATGCAACTAGGTTGAGTTGTGAGTGCACATGTTGTACAAAAGTCTTTAAAAAAAAAAACCTTAATTACTTTCTTTAATTTTCCATGCAAACAGTCAGCTGGTCTTCTCTTTGGTGCTCTGTTCCTGTATCCCTGATTGTTCATGCTGATCTCCTATGTACTAACCAGGCTTGTTCTTTGCTCAGAATCCTTATCCATCTGCTTTAACCTTCTGCTTATTTTTCTCATCTATGAACTTGCATTTTGTCCCCTGGTTTGCATGAATATCTGAATATGGTTCTAGATTGCCGTTTGATACTGCCACTCTCAGTGGACTCAGAACTACCATGCAAACTGGGGGGGGGGTTACTATGAAAAGCCTCCCATCTGAGCTTCCTAGCTTACCTCCTTTGCACTGCAAATCATCACTTTGTCCAGTACAGTTTTTACACGTTGACAGCGCAATAGATCCCACAAAGGATGCCAGATTGGTCTCTCTCCAGGATCCAAGTCTCTCTCCAGGCCCACTTCTCCAGCTTTACCAGTCATTTTGGCTGTTCCTACAGTCTCAGTAGTATAGTCATCATCAGAGGAACTCATGGAGGTGGGTCATCTATTACACCTCTCTGAGGGAGAGAAATGGCATGGAAGAATGCTTGGCCTGTGCCTCTGTTGTGTACAAAAAGGTCATCTGGTCCATGGGAAATGCCACTGCTTGGGGGAAGTAGGAAAAACACGTTTACAACCATTACTCCTCCACCTACGTCTCGCATGTTGGATCCCATAACATTTGGTCAGGGAGAAAGCTTTTGTAGATTCAAGTGCAGCTGACATTTCTGTGGTTTAACTGTGGGCCTCTGCTATGGAAATTCCATTACTTCCCAAGCATGCTACTACCTCAATATTTTCTCTAGATGGAGGTCCTATTGGATCCGGTGACATCACTCTGGAAACTTGCCTTCTGTAGGTACTTCTGGGAGCCTTATTCAAAGAGCTTGTTGCCTTGGAAGTATTCCATTGTCCTCATGTACTTCTCATTCTTGGCTTTCTTTATACGGCCCAAGAGCTAGAAGGTAGGTGACTGCAGGAACTGGGGAAGTAATATCAGGGAACTGGAACACTGGAAAGTGACACGGTCCTGGGAACCTGAGACAACACTGACAAACAATAGCCTGCGTTATGCCTTAGAGGCTAGGGAGACCAGAGTTAGAACTGACACACTCGGCAGGGACAAAACCCTGGAGACTGGTAATCGGAGGCAACACAGGCAGACACAGGGACAGAACTAGCCAACGAGGTTTGAAGTACCACAGGCAATACTGACAGGCTCATAACCAGGTCAGGAGATAGAGGTAACCAAAGACCTGTAGAACAACAAAGAAAACAGAGGCGCAAAACCTTCTAAGAGTATCTGTTGGAGTAATGTGGCGTATTAAGCCCCCAGCATAACAGGATGCTTACCGGATGGTCAAAGTAAGAAAGCCTCTCAATATAGATCATTCCACTGGGTATAATATCCATGATCTACTCGGCATATTTAAATAATTTTGTCTTTGTTGAGATAAAAACAAGCCCAACGATACATGATTCATGAGATGAATGTTTAACTGATTTGCCCTTGAGAAAGTGCTTGAAGAGCACAAAATGTGTATCGTTGGGCTTGTTTTTATCTCAATAAAGACAAAATTATTTACATATACCGAGTAGATCGTTGATATTATACCTGGTGAAGTGATCTATATTGAGAGGCTTTCTTACTTTGACCATCCGGTAAGCATCCTGTTATGCTGGGGGCTTAATACTCCACATTACTCCAACAGATACTCTTAGAAGGTTTTGCACCTCTGTTTTCTTTGTTGTTCTACAGTGCCTGATTTCCACATGGAAACGGGGTAAAGGGGCTGCATACCGTAAGAATCTAAAAGGAGAATCGTGAGTGGCCAAGAATAGAAGAAAAGTAGCCACAAGTGGAATCTCTTGTCATCTATCTACATATAGATATAGATTTGATCGAGACCATTCATAGAGAAGCCAGGATCGGTATAGCAAGCATAGTCACTGAAGCCCAGTTATGCGTGCATAGAGTGATAAGAGCCACAGCCTGGATCGGTAAACAGAGAGCACTAGTCAGCCACAGTCTGGATCAGTACACAACAAGTGGTAGTCAGCCACAGCCTGGATCGGTACACAGAGCGCTAGTCAGCCACAGCCTGGATCGGTACACAGAGAGCAATAGTCAGCCACAGCCTGGATCGGTACACAGAGAGCGGTAGTCAGCCACAGCCTGGATCGGTACACAGAGCGAATCAGCACAGCCAGAATCAGAACCCAGATAGCGGTAGTCAGGCAGTCCAGGTCGGCAACTGGAAATAGGCAACAGTGACAGGAGCAAGGTCACTCAAAACCGGATCATACACAGAACAGGAAACACAGCAACTAACGCCAGATACAGGAACCCCACGAAAGGGCGCCAAAGGAATGACAGGACTGAGTTTAAGAAGGCTCACGTTGGGCGGAGCAGAACCCAGCGGCCAATAAGAATCCTGCAGGAAAGAGGCAGGAAGTAGTAATATCGCCAGAACGGGAATCACGGGCACCATGATAGTACCCCCCTCTCAAAGACCGCCTCCCTGCGGAAGAGGTCCAGGCTTCAGCGGAAACTTGGCGTATAACCTGCACAACGGAAGTGGAGCATGGATGTCAGCATGGTTAACCCATGAACGTTCCTCTGAGCCATATCCCGTCCAGTGCACCAAGTATTGGATCTGCCCACGGAATGTACATGATTCCAAAATACTCTGCACCTCATACTCATCATGATCTTGTATGCGCACCGGACCTGGGACTGCAGGGGTGGTGGTATAGCAGTTACACACCAAAGGTTTGAGAAGGGATACATGGAAAACGTTATGTATCCTCATGGATGCTGGTAACTCCAAGGCATAGGACACAGGGTTGACTCTCTGGAGTACCTGGAATGGACCCACAAATCGGGGAGCAAATTTATTGCATGGAACTTGCAACTTGAGGTTCCTGGAGGACAGCCAGACCCGGTCCCCCACTTGGAATACGGGAGCCGGCAACCTTCTGTTATTAAAATGCAGCTGAACTCATTGAAAGGAGTCACGTAGGGAATTCTGGACCTGTGCCCAAGTGGAGCGGAACTGCCTAATATGCTCATCCAGAGCCAGAATCTGCTATGCTTGGAAGGCGTCCGGACACAAGCATGGTTGGAACCCATAGTTGATAAGGAAGGGTGAGCTCCCAGAGGAGGTGCACACTGCACAATTCCTGGCGAACTCCGCCCACGGCAACAAGTCAGCCTAATTATTGTGATGGTTGGAGATGAAACAATGTAGAAACTGCTCCAGTCCCTGACTGGAACGCTTAGCGTCCCCATTAGTCTAGGGATGGTAAGGTGAGGAAAAAGACAAGTGGATACCCATCTGGTCACAGAATACCCTCCAGAACCTGGACACGAATTGACTCCCACGATCAGAGACCAGAACTTTGGGGACCCCGTGGAGTCGGAATACCTCCCTGTCAAATACTGTGGTAAGTACCTTAGCAGGCGGCAAGCCAGGGAGTGGCATAAAGTGGGCCATTTTCGAGAATCTGTCAACCACCATGAGTATCACTGTGTAGCCATTGGAAACCGGCAGCTCCCCCAGGAATTAGATGGACACATGTGACCATGGACGGTCGCCAATGGGGCCACTTTCAATAACCCCACTGGAAGGTATCTTGGGGACTTAGAATGAGCGCACGTGGCACAGGCAGCAGTAAATGCCGCGCAGTCATCTCTCAGGCCGGGCCACCAAAACATCCTAGACAGAGACCAGATTAATTGATTCTTGCCCACGTAACCAGCCGCCAGGGATGAATGATACCTCTTCATTAGCCTGTACCGGAAAGGCTCAGACACAAAACACTTGCCCATGGGTTTCTCCGGAGGTGCATTGGCCTGAGATGCCAGGATCTCCTCACCCAACAGGGATGTGATATTAGTCCGCAAAGTGGCAAGTATACGATCCGGGGGTATGATTGGAACTGGTACACTGTCTGATTCTGGATCTGAACCAAATTGTCTGGATAATGCGTCGGCCCTTACATTCTTGGTACCGGGTAGGTATGAGACAATGAAGTTAAAGCGTGACAAGAATAAAGCCCATCTGGCCTGTCTCAGGGACAATCTCTTAGCTTCTGAGAGGTACATTAGATTTTTATGATCCGTCAGAATCAATATTGGCGCCCTGGTACCCTCCAGCAGATGGCGCCACTCACGCAAAGTGAGAATGATAACCAAGAGTTCCCGATCACCAATGTCATACAGACTTTGGGCCTTGGTAATTTTTTTTAGAAGAATCCGCATGGTCTTAACATTTTGTTGGGACCCGGTCTTTGGCCCAACACTGCCCCTACCCCTGTCTCAGAAGTGTCAACTTCCAATGTAAATGGCAAACCGGGAATGGGATGAGACAGGACTGGGGCAGTGGAGAATGTGGATTTCAGAGTTTCGAACGCCCTCTCAGCCTCTGGAGACCACACAGAAGCGTTAGCACCCTTATGGGTCATATCTGTGAGCGGTTTCACAATCCTGCAATAATAGCGAATAAATTTCCTATACTAATTAGCAAACGCTAAGAACCGCTGTAAGGGTTTGAGGCCTGTGGAGTGTGGCCACTGTAATACTGCTGCGACTTTGTCCTTGTCCATGGCAAAGCCCTCCTTCCGAGAAATGACACACCAGATTTGTGAAAGTCGCACTTCTCAAGTTTGCAGAATAACTTGTTCTCCCTTAGCTTCTGCAAAACTGCTGTGACATGTTTGTGGTATGTCTCCAAGTCAGGAGAATAAATCAAAATTTCGTCCAGGTATACTACTACGCAAGACTGTAACAAGTCCCTGAGGACATCATTTATAAGTTCCTGGAATACTGCCAGGGCATTGCATAGCACGAATGGCATTACCAAGTACTCGTAGTGCCCTGTTCGAGTATTGAAAGCAGATTTCCACTCATCACCTTCCTTGTTCCATACCAGGTTATATGCTGACCTTAGGTCTAGTTTCGTGAAAATGGATGCCTCTTTTAATCGACGAACAACTCGGTGATGAGTGGAATAGGATATGCGTTTTTAACCATAATCTTGCTGAGACCCCTATAATCAAAAAAGAATCCAGCCCCTGTGGGTGAGGAAGACTTGTGGATTATGCCACGGGCCATGGCGTCAGCAATATACTCCTCCACGGCCTGATTCTCTTCACATGACAAAGGGTAAGTTCTGCCCCTAGGAGGCATGGTGCCCAGCGCAATATCAATAGCACAATCATAGGGGCGATGCAATGGCAAATTGCTAGCCTCTTCCTTTCTGAAAACATCACTGAAAGACTGGTATTCATGCGGTAGGGAGGGAGAGGTACACAAAATCTTAGTAGGCTGCCTTGAGCAATCAGTCATACAGTAGTCAGACCAGGCCAAAATCTCGCAGGACTTCCAGTCCATTCTGGGATTGTGCGTATGTAGCCATGGGAAACCCAGTATGACCGCAAAGTGAGGAGACTGAATTATTTGAAACTGCAGAATCTCCTTGTGGAGAGCTCCGATACTAATTGACAATGGACATATCTCCTGAGTAACCTGGGGAGGTACCAATGGTCTTCCATCAATGTCCAGTGGGGACTCTCTATCGACCAAAGGAATATTATGCAGGATCGGGATGTCCCTGTCCATGAAATAGCCTTCTGCGCCTCAATCAATCAGGGTGTAAGTAGTAAAGGATGAGGCAGTCCAAGAAACTGCTATATTAATAAAGGGTTTGAGTAGCGTGCCCTCTGGGGACTGATATCCGCCACCTAGGATCTGTCCCCCACTGGAACCTAGGTGCATTCCTTTCCCGGCTGCATGGGACATGTCATCAACAGGTAACCTGCTTTTCCACAGTACACACACAGGCCCTGTCTGTGGTGAAAGGAGCATTCCTCCTCAGACAGACGTGTAAAGCCTAGTTGCATCGGTTCATTACTCCCGCATCCGGAGCCAGGAGGTATGGGAGGAGAGGGAGGCAAGGGTGGGAAACCAGCACTGGTAGATGACCCAGTCATTGATTTCTGCCTACGAACCTTGTAGATGTTCCTCTCTCTTATCCGGGAGTCAATCGGGGTCATATAATTGATACATTTATCCAGCTCCTCTGGCAAGTCTCGAGCTGCAATCTCATCTTTTTTTTATCTTCGAGACCTTGCGCAAAAGTTGCCACAATTGCATCATCGTTCCAGCCTACCTCTACTGCGAGCGTACAGAATTCAATGGCATAGTCAGCAACCGTACGTATGCCCTGTTTAGCAGCAGTGGTGCCGCACCCAGGAACCTCAAATACACCGTGGAAGGCCCTTACAAACTCTGCAAAGTTTGTGGTGATAGGTTTAGCCATCTCCCAAATCAGATTTGAACAGGCTAAAGCTCTACCTGTCAGCAAGGAGATCATGAAACCCACCTTATTTCCTTCACTCGGAAATGCCTGTGGTACAAGTTCCAGAAAGATTTATAGTCGATTCAGGAACCCACGTCAAAGAGTAGGCTCCCAGTCATATCTCAGTGGGAGAGGAGCGGTAGCGGACAGCCCTCTACTGGTTAGGCTCAGAGTCGGAACCTGTGGCAATGGTGCCTGGACTGGGGTGGCCACTGAAGGCTGTTGCCTCCGTTACTGCACCAGTCGGGTGCCCGTGGCTCAAGTCCGTTCAGCTCTTGATGAGTATTGTGTGGCCTCCGTTACTGCTACGGCAGAGGGTATAAGTCTCAGCTCTGCTCTGCAGATCTAGGTGCTTGTCTCCATTCTCGCACCACAGTCTCCTGATAGCTATTATCCATCATACTGGGCTTTACTGAACACACCACATCAGAGACTGATTATATCATTGGACTTTAACCCATGCTGTGCTGAGTTTGCCTTGTTATGCCTGACCTGTGACAGTATCTGTACCATCCAACTCATTGTAATACTGGGCCTGTGTGGGCATATGTCTAGGCCCTATATTTTCCTGTCTATTCCGCTGTGATACGCTATAGCCCTCTAAGGGTATTTTCATTGTATCTTTTAACTAAACTGTGTTTTATTCTAACCTACTGTGTCTGAGTGTCGTACAAACCGTTACACAGGCTCAAACTCAGGTAAATGAGGTAACCACAGACTAAACTGACAGGCACAGGCTCAGGCTCGGGTAACCGAGCAATAGGAGGCACTACTGACACACACTGGATAGGCACTAGCCTCGGAGGCTAGGATAACAGGAGGCTACGAATAGTACACTGCCACAGCCACGATTGGTATAGCAAACTTAGTCAGTGAAGCCCAGATATGTGTGCAGAGAATGATAAGAGCCACAGCCTGGATCGGTACACAGAGAGCACTAGTCAGCTACAGCCTGGATCGGTACACAATGAGTGGTAGTCAGCCACAGCCTGGATCGGTACACAGAGAGCGCTAGTCAGCCACAGCCTGGATCGTTACACAGAGAGCAATAGTCAGCCACAGCCTGGATCGGTACACAGAGAGCGGTAGTCAGCCACTGCCTGGATTGGTACACAGAGAACGGTAATCAGCCACAGCCTGGATCGGTACACAGAGAGCGGTAGTCAGCCACAGCCTGGATTGGTACACAGAGAGCAGTAGTCAGCCACAGCTTGGATCGGTACACAGAGAGCGGTAGTCAGCCATGGCCTGGATCGGTACACAGAGAGTGGTAGTCAGCCACAGCCTGGATCGGTACACGGAGATCAGTCATACACAACCAGGGTCGGGCACAAAGTGTAGTCAGACACAGCCAGGGTCGGTACATAGAGCGAGTCAGCATAGCCAGAATCGGAACCCAGATAGCGGTAGTCAGGCAGTCCGGGTCAGCAACTGGAACTAGGCAACGGTGACAGGAGCAAGGTCAGGCAAAACCAGATCATACATGGAACAGGAAACACAGCAACTAACGCCAGATACAGGAACACCACGAAAGGGCGCCAAAGAGATGACAGGACTGAGTTTAAGAAGGCTCAAGCTGGGCGGAGCAGAACCCAGCGGCCAATAAGAATCCAGCAGGAAAGAGGCAGGAAGTAGTAATGTCACCAGAACGGGAATCACGGGCACCGTGATAGTCATTCCATTTGGTTTATACTTTTAACAAGTATTCATCATTAACAATGTCTGCTGACATATACTCCTTTGCCGTGTACTAGTATATCTGTATGCTATACTAATATACTACAAAAACTTGACTTAGAATCAAAGAGATGTTAAGGCAGTTCTTCAGTGTCTAAGGAATGGGTGTCCAACACTCAGCCCATGGGCCAAATTTATATATGTATAAACTTTATGAAACTTTTTTTGTACTGATTGTGTTATACTGATAATAAAAATACATATTTTTAAATAGCTGACAGGCTATGCTATAAATCACCAATGTTATCAATAAACAAATTAATACAAACCTTACACATATGAATTTCTGATTATGTGGCCCATAACTGAAAAAACTTGGACACCCTAACACATCCTTCATGCTAAGGCATAAAAATGTGGCTTTGAAAAGGTCTTCCTGGGCTACATGATTTCTACTGACAACCTTGAAATGGGTTCTTTGAAACTATCTGCAGTTAACTGCCCCGCCCTCAGGACATAAAAGCAATTCAACGCTTTTTAGGATTTGCAAGCTGCGACTGCTGTTTCATTAGGAATATCTCTAAAATTGCTGAATCTGTTACAAAATTAAAATAGAAAGGGGGAAATCCGAACAAGTTGTCCATAGAAAAAGCCATTGCCACCTTCATGAAATTAAAAAAAAACAAACACTCTTCACCTCTACTTCAGCATTCTGATTGACCCTTGGTAAATTAAGCAGATGGAGACAGAAATTTTCTCCTGAAGAAATATCCAGTCGCTTATGAAATGCGTTGAGCTGTTATTTTATTAAATCAGTTTGTGTTACCGGTATACTTTTTTATTTTTTATATAACAATAAATATTGCCACAATATATATTGGAGATTTCCTGTCTTGTTGGAGAAGCCACACTGTTATTCCATAGAAGATATGTGAACTTGTGCTATACCACCAAGAGAACACCAGGGTGACCGAGTAAGGGTGGCACAAAATTACCTTCACAAGTGTTACTGTGAAGAGATACCCTTAGTCTACTTGGGTTGAAGACTGTCTGTGAGTATTTACTCCCATTCTTCTCTTCCTGGGGTTCTCTATATAAGGCATTTGAGGAGATATGTTGGCTGAATGAGGGCAGGTATATATCCGCACATGTGACCCCAGCTTGCCTTACCAAGTGTGTCAAGTGGAGGCACCCTGAGTTTTCCTGGTTGCTATTTTACACAATATATCTGTTGCATCTTAGAGATACTACTATCAAGTCTTTATACCATTCATCTAAGGGATGTTGTTTCACCCATTAATCATCTGTACTAATTATTCTGAGTTCATATCCATGGTGTTTTAATCATCTAGGTACACTTACCGTACTGCAGTATGCAACAGATCACTTCATGTTATTTCTTTTATTTACATGTATTTCCTGATCTCGGCTGCTTGCTGAGATTTGTACACAGATACGACAATATATCTCTCTTTGGGTTTATATTTGTTTTATTGTGAATATATACATACATATATAAACATATATGATTCATTTAATTGCACTGTCACTGCATATTGATTATTTTTTGTACCACTGATAATGGTTTATATGTCATTATATTTGGAATTATATGTTTATTTGCGCACATTTGCTATACTACCACTGTCATGATTTAGGTGACTCCCAAAAGTACATACAACACTATACTTTGTTCACATCTATTAGGATACATTGCTGTTATTTTATATTGAGTGCTCACCTAAACTTTTTTCTGTGTTGTGGTCACTCTAGTTTTCGATAGAGGTTTAGATCAATTTTTCTTTCTTTTTTAGCTCTTACTCACAAATGAGATATTTTTAGAGTTATACATTCACTGTTGAATATATGTAATTGCAATTCTTTGGTGCCTCCTAGATTTATAGCTCTCTTTAGCACAACATATAGGTGATTTTGAAAGCATTTTGCATATAACCAAAGTTGATTTTAGGTAATAGGGTCCCTTTAAGCATGATTTATTTCAGTATCAGATTTTTTTTGGAGTGTCCTTCTGCCCATTTATAAGAAGCAGGTAATGGGGCTCATTTAGTCTGATCTCTGAATGATGTCACAAGCTTAATCCATTGGATTATTATTATTCTTTATTTATATAGCGCCAACTAGTTTTGCAGCACTGTACAATTGGGAATAGACATACAGAGGTATTAAATAGTACAATCAAATGTGGAGAACAGAAGGATCAGAGGGCCCTGCTCGGGAGAGTTTACAGTCTAGAGGATGTCTATAATACACTGTGGAGCACTGCATTGCAGGCATCTTTAACAACCAAGAGATTAAAGGAAGCTATTGAAGTGGTTTGTCATTGGCCAGTGGAGGTGGCTGGTATTTTTAGTCCAACAACAGACTAATAACAGCATGTTGCCCAGACTGGTCTAGGCTGAAGACTCTGAAGTGGATTTACACTACTGGTTTGAAAGGACCTGCCTTGGAGATAGGTGGTTAATTTAAAAGCTAGATAGCTCTCTTAACTTGTACTATGGATCATGTGTCACTTTAATGAAAAAGCACTGAGGTGAGGAAAATATCTCCCTGGGTCTCAAAGTCAAGCTCCGCCACAGAAAGGGGCAAAAAGGGGATTTTAAAGTTTTCTTGTTAATGGCAGTGTTTTATAGACAGTGACTAGTATCAGAGAAAAATATATTAAGCATTACAATCTCTTTAAATTGGCCCTCTGCCATTTTTCTTTCCTTTTTGACTGCTCTCTAGTCAATACATTTTTAAATTATTATGTAAGCTTGTCTCAAGCTGTCTCCCATGGAATGCAATCAGTCCATCTGTTTCCGTAATCAACAACTAATTTTTTCAACCACCCATCTTTTAGTAACAATAATATGCTCTTACACACCTACCAAAGCATGTAGTCTGCATATTCTGTGAGAGGAAATTCTGCTTCCAGTCTCTAGCTGGAATCCTCCCTAACTGCATGTATCAGAAAAACTTTCCGCACGTTTATTTCATCAAAACTCCGCTCTCAGTCTATTTTCCTGCTTATACAAGTATTTCTTCACCCTCTAAATCAGGGTAACCACAGAACCAAACACTGTCCCCTCACCTTCTACCATGGTGATTATAGAACTACACACTGTCCCCCCAGCCTTGACCCATGGTAACCATAGAGCCACATGTTGATACCTCCAGTCTTTTCTCATGGTAACCATAGAACCCCATACACTGTCCCTGTAAAAACCTAAAATCTTATTTGGTTCTTGGTCTTATGTTATGTTCCAGACAGCCTTATACTTATCTCATGCTTGCTTAAATTCCTTCACTGTATTCTCTACCACTTCTGCTGGTAGACTATTCCACTTATCTACCACCCTATCTGTGAAGTAAAACATTCTTACATTAAGTCTCAATATCTGTCTCTCTAGTTTTAGACTATGAATTCTTGTTTTGACATTTCTACTCCTTGGAAATGTACTTCCCTCCTGTACTTTGTTGAATATCTTCATATATTTAAATGTTTCAATCATCCCCCTTCTTTCCTCCAAGTTATACATATTTAGATCATTTAGTTTATCCTGTAGACCTTTCACCATTTAGTAGCCCTTCTCTGGATTCTCTCTATAATAGCTATATCCTTCTGGATATGGGGTCTCCAGTACTGTACACAATACTCTAGGTGAGGCTTAACCAGAGATCTGTAGAGTGGCATTACCAATTTGTTGACAATGTGTATAGCTATACAACCCAGCATCCTGCTTGCATTCCCTTCTAGTCTGTACAGTGCCTGCCTACCTTTAAGTCATCCAACATAATTACTTCCAGATCTATTTTACCTGTTGTCTCCAACAACATAATACCCTTAATACTATATTCTGCCTTTGGATTTTATGTCCCATGTGCATTATTTTCCATTTAGCAACATTAAACTGCAGCTGCCACACTCTTGTCCTTCGTCATAATTTACCTAAATCATTTGCCATTTGGTTTATTCCATCAAGAATGTCTACCCTGTTGCAGACCTTTGTTGCATCTGCAAAAAGGTATACCTTACCTTAAATAATCTCTGCAATATCACTAATGAAAATATTAAAAGTATGGCCAACAGTATAGATTCCTAAGGTACCCCACTGATAACACGACCATCCTCTGAATATTCTCCATTAAGTACAACCCTGTATCTCATATCACTCAGCTACTGCATTATACATCCAACTAGTTTTACATCCAGACTCAACACGGCAGTTTATTAATGAGTCTTCTACGAGGGACATTGTGAAATGCCTTACTGAAATCTAGATAAGCTATTTATTCCCCAATGGTATATACTGACATGTATACTGATCTAAGACAATTTTAACCCCTTAAGGACGAGCAATCCGGGAAGTGAACTTTCCTTAAGGACCACTTTGAAGTTGGTCAGCACGCCAGTACACGTAACTGGTTCCCAGATATCAACATGGATTTAATTTCATTCATTGAAATTCATTAGTTTTAGTCAGGGCCATTCAAACTAAAGCCAGGGGCCCTTCATGCAGATTACATTAATCCTTAGATGCTAGTTTCCAACACATTTTCTTCACAATGTGTTGACAGCATCTGTAGCATCCAAGAGGTTCAATAAAAAATATAGGATAGCTTACTGGCTCAGCTAATGATTACATGCGATAGTCCATATAACAATTTTTGCATGTTTGTATTTAATGTAGTATCTGGTCTTATATTAACCATTCTTTTATCAGTCTAGTAACCGAGGTAAAATCTTTGGTTACTCATTTTGTAGGCCATTTAAATTCCAGCAATCAGTCTGTGACCAGCTCTACTAATCTGGAAGAACCAGAAATGGAAGAAGATTAAAAAAAACTACCTCATGCTTTAAAGCAGGGATGGGGATACCAAGGCCATCCAGCTGTTGTGGTCTACAATACCCATCACAAAATCTGTCTGGGGATGATGGGAATTATAACACTAAAACAGCTGAAAGACCACATCTTACCTTACCCTGATCTAGTTGGTTTATTTTTACTTCTCAGCAAGTCCTGCTCCTATCTTTCAATTCAGAAATGGGAATCAGGCATTCATCTCTGGAGATATATTCATTAAGGTGGGAAACTCTCTAATTCCTACCATAGCTTGGAACTTTCTAGATTCACCCCAGAGACTCTGGTTTTGACTCTGCATTACCGGGTCTCCGGGGTAAAGTCTGATTCTCTGGGGTGTGGGCAGTTTCTTAAGAAACTCTGCCCATTGCCTATATTTTTAACAAGTTTCTGAAGCCCCACCCCCTTAGACGCAAATTGCGTTGTCTCCCGCAATGGAACCACAGGCCTCCCCCTCTGGGGAGGCCAGAAGAAAAATTCCCAGGTATGCCTATGTCATCCTATGAAGTGTCTTTTTCAGGTTGGAGAGTAATTGCATAGGTTCCATAGAATAATGCAGTGATTCTCATACTGTTTTGCTGTAGTGGAACAGTTTAATTTAAACTGAAACCTTTTCGATTTGAGGGAGATCTCCAATATAATAACATCAACGTATTTTACCAGGAAGGGAGAGATGCACTAACTGGTGATAAAGTGGAGATGACTTCTCCAGTGATGTCACTTCTCCAGTTCCTATGCTATTCTACAGAGTCTATGCATTAAGATCTCTCAAGTGGAAGAGATCTTAGTGTATAGGCTTCGTAGAATAACATCAGACTTGGAGAAGTGATATCACTATAGAAGTCATCTCTACTTTATTATACCTTAGTGCATAACCACCATTGTCTCTCATTTGCAAGTATGTCCTGGAGTATAAGATGCGATTATTACCCAATTTAATGGTATTCATTTTTTTCTACCTCAGAATGATTAAACACTGAGTTGACCCTCCTGGTCTAGAAACATGTAATCCTCATGTTTCAACAGATTCCATAGCTGGTGCATTTGAGCTATATATTGATTCAGAATGCAAATGAGACCCCCCTCTAGAATCTAATTGCTTAACATGGGTTTAGTATAAAGCCTCCTTCCCATGGGTGACAGAACTGAAAGCCCCCTTGAACAATTCTATTAGCCATGTAGTTCACCCAACTCTTTCCTGTGATCCAACTCTAATCTGGAAGGCAGCAGAGGTGTATCTTCTGAATAAGCCACATGAACTCTATCCAATATTACAGGCAGCCAATCACATGGGTCAGCCATTCGTTGTCGGTTGCAATGAGCATTGAACCTTTCATCTCGGCTCATATGAAAAGGTCTACCTGTAACCCCTAGAGACTACCAAGCTGACTTGTCTACTGCATCTTTACTGCTTTCATAAGTTGAACACAGGAAAGTTGCCTCATGCTGGACTTTAGTGCGATCATATGGGCTATAGTCCCGTGTGAAAGGCCCCATAGTTCAGCATGGTAGCTTTTATTCCTTGTTTGAAAGAAGACAAAGGTGATCAGTCTAGCATTTTAATGTGGGAAGACAATAAAATACACATACTGCTTAATTGCACTAGTTCCCATGCAGTCCTGCAGAATGAAGACTTACCAAACAGCCAGCATCAGTAAGGGAGATCTGGTAACATTATATAAGTATTGAATGTATTTGAGTAGTAATGGTAACTCAAGACTGCATTACTAGACTAAAATATATCAGGTGTATGGATTTGAATATTATCTTTTGCTTAAAAGGGGGGTATGTTTTAATTTTATTAATAGGACATTCTTATAGAACAGGGCTGTCTTAATTCAGTCCTCAAGGGCCACCAACAGGCCAGGATTTAAAGATTCCCCTGATTAAGCACAGGTGAGTTACCTGTGCTTAAACAGGGACATCCATAAATCCTGGCCTGTTGGTGGCCCCTGATGACTGACCTTGGACAGCCCTGTTATAGAAGACACAGTTGCACTGTGTGCAATGTTTCAATCTTCCATGTCCACTGCTAATAAAGAACCATACCTACCATCACATCAGCCTTCTTCCAATTCAGAATGACATATCAGATCACTGGAACCACTTGTATGTCTTCAGGGCACCCTGGGGTTCCACAGAACACACTGATAACTTTAGTATTAGAGTTCCTCTTACTTCAGTGCATCTAGCTAAAACATTATAGCTATATTAAAGATTTCCAGTACAAAATAAAGCATTGATGTGTAAACATGTTCAGCAAATGACATGATGTCTACCAATTGCTGTTTATGACAAGCAGTGGCAACCATCAGAACAAGAGGGTATCATAAAAGCAATGTTTCTGGGCCAATGGTTCATATTATTGCGGCCTAGAATAATGCTGATGCAGTAAGAATCTATGTGGACTTAGGAAAAGGAATCAAATGTAAGGGTTTGATATTTATCCCCATTACCTAATGTGGAGGAATTATCAGAACTGAATTGTTATAATGTGTTTTCTCAGCTGAATGTCACTGCGTGAGACACCCAAGGAGAATTAACACCTGAGATCAGAGATCTTACAGCTCTCATAACTCCTGCGTGACTGTTCTGTCAAGGTACCTCAAACAACTGTCAAGTACCTACTCTAAGGCACCTTTAAAATCCCTATCTAAATTAAAAATAATAATATAAGGCTTGGCTTTGATAAGATGTTATAAGGAAACACGCAGCTGGTTGTTGATGAATTAAATAAACAATATTTGTGTGACAGTGTATGCAATTAAAAACAAGAAGACAAACAAATATTTTAAAAGGTGTGAGAGAGGATTTGCCTGATATAAAACTTCTTAGGCCTGCAGGAAGTGATGTTTCACATCTATTTTTTTCTTAAAGGTCCTTAAAGGCATGCTTTTTGGCCTGTTTTTGCGTACACACAGACCTTGTCTGTTTGTAATTTTATGGCAAGACAGGAGGCTCATATTTGCATCACTAACTTTACTGATCCTCACAGCAACAAATGTAAGAAAACTTAAACAAAGTAAATAGTCAATCAGAAGTAACCACAGTGTATATATAGGACAGCACTATGACACAGCTCCCTCTTCCTTTGCTGCTCCTCACGCAGGTCAGTCAATCACTGTGCTTGCCTTTACTGTAATGTACATGTTCTTCTTGTGTCATTTGTACTTTTATATATTTTGCCTGTGTCTATATTTGTAATATCTTTTACTTGCCCCTTGTTCATTTGCAGCGTTTGTTCCAACGATCGCGTCTTTTTCCATTGCTATCCGTCTCTTTCCTCCCCTTTACTGAGCTGTTCAGACTTCATTCTTCTTCCCCTGCTCTATTTCAGCCGTTGTCTCGCGAGATTTGGGCAGCCATCTTGAATCTTGCGTTGGTTTCCCGAATCTCGGCGACCATCTTTGTTTCTCTCATTCTGAGTTCAGATCGTTTCCCAGCGCTATTCTGCATCAGAGGACCTTGTGGCATAACGATCCACCCCTCTCTGCCCCATTTATTTCTATCTGGACCCTTCTCAACTACCTTCTGCCTTCAGAGGGTGAGCCCCGCTGTGTTTAAAAATCTACACCTTAACTTGTCTCCTTAGCAGGTGAGCCCTGCTTCTTTTTCAGGATTGAACCCCTTGCTGGCGTTACTATTGGGTGAGCCCCAATCTTAATCCTGCTTTCCCCTGGTTTTTCAGGGTGAGCCCATGTTTGCCCTTGTCCATAACAGCACTTATGATTTGATTCCAGCCTCAGTTTGGTGACTTACACTACACATCATTTATATATAGTTCTGTACGCTTTTACAGATACCTATACAGTTTACCCTTCTACCAACTTTTTTGTATATCACCATGGCTGACCCAACCCCTGATTTTGCCCCCTCTCCAGATGTCCAAGCCTGGATTCAAAAGGCCATTAGAGAGGCTCTTGCCACTCTGCCTCCTACCTCCCCGGGTCCTTCCGCCCCTCCAGTCTCCATTACTCCCCAGTCAGGCTCTGACTCAGAGGGTTCTGCAGACTCACCTCCAGCTAAACAAACATGGAAAGGGTCAAGCGCTTCCGCATAAGGGTAAAGGTCCTGCTAAGGCTATTAAAATATCTACCTCTGTAGCAACCCCTTCGGGGGCTGCTCCATCCTTGAGTGCACCTCCTTCAGGAGATGCCCCTGATTACTCCTCGGCTGAAGAGTCTGACTTATGTGCAGTTCAGGAGGCGGGGGCGGGTGAGCCCGACCCTGCTCCGCACCCGCTACACAATGCTCCGACCTGTCTGAGGCAGACCTGGTCTACACCCCCCCCCAGGGCAAGGTTCTTTTTGTCCCTCGCTTTATATGTCACCCCAGATCTGCTGAATGGACCCCACCAGACCACATAGCATGCTATCTTCAAGTCTGGATATGGAAAGCCCTGGATAAGGAAGTCCACAATCGCCTTTGAGCGGAATGCCCTCTCTCCACTGTCCCTGGGAAGGTTATCTTTACCCTGGAATTTGATGCCTTTATGGTAACTAATATGAATAAAAAGGGCAGAGATCCACGGAAGGGCCTAGAAAAAGGTCTTAAAGCAGCTCAGGACAAATTACTAGATCTATCCAGCCCTTTAACCCAAATTTTCATTTTGTCAGATGACGCAACTTCTCAGGGCTCCGCTCTTGACCCTGTTCTGGTGCAGGACTGGATGCAACATCCTATATGCCTCCTTGGCAAGGCCAATGCTGTGGTATCTGCCAAGCGCCGCAAGGCGTCACTCCTGCGGATTGACTCACGTCTCTCTGGCATGGCCGACAAGGAGCTGGGCCCCAAGGCCAATGGTAAACTGTTTGGCGACCACTTCATTGCTGAACTGTGCAAACATGCGGCCAACTACACTACTATTAACAAGGTGGAGACTTCCCTGAAACGATTGTTTCAAGGCCAAGGTGTTTTTCACCGGACTGGCAGACAGTGGGGCCGTGTCGCCAGCCGCATTTTTTTCTCTGCCTCCAGACCTCAATATACTCCCAACCCCTCTGCCCCTTAAAATCCCACCTTCCAAACCCCATTTCCTGTGTCCAGAGGATTCTCACATGTTCGAGGCAAAGGACGTGGCCACTCCAACTTCTCGCAAGGTAAGCTTCCCTCCCTTACCTTCTTCCCTTGTTCCCATGCCTCATCACCTCCGACAGGTGGGTCCTACAAACTAATAGAATTAGTTTCCCCACTGATCCAAGCTCGCCCCCCCCCCCCCGGTCAATCGCGAGACTCGCCGTCTCATCGATGTAGAGATCTCCCTTCCGAGGGACAAGGGTGCCATTCAACTCACCCCCTCCCCGGGCGGGGTTGTCAGCAATATCTTTCTTGTCCACAAGAAATCCGGGGTCTCTGCCCTGTCATCAACCTCCTCACCCTCAACGAGTATGTGGTTTACCTCCACTTCAAGATGGAGGGTATTCATCTTCTACGAGATTTACTTCGCGAAGGGGATTGGTTCACCAGATTGGACCTGCAAGAAGCCTACCTCACCATTCCCATTCACCCGGACTCCAGACGGTTCCTTCAATTCCACTGGAACTCCAAACTTTGGCAGTTCACCTGTCTTCCCTTCGGCCTGAGCTCCGCTCCCTGGTGTTTCACCAAACTGAAGAAACCCGTGATGGCTTTCTTTCGTTCTCAGGGTGTTTATTCTATCATTTATCTAGACAACATCCTGCTGTTTCATGCCAACCCGGACACTCTCCGATCTCAAACGACCTGGGTCATTGGCTGGCTCCACTACTTGGGCTTCATCGTCAACCATCAGAAGTCAATGACGGTTCCAGCACAATCTCTCCACTTTTTGGGTTTTGAGATCGACTCAGTCTCCTCCCTTCTTAAGCTCCCTCTGTCCAAGATAGAGAACATCAAGTGGGAAATCAGGAAGGTCTTGCGCCTGGAGTTTATCTCCCTGTGGCTCCTCACTCGAATTGTAAGCCTTCTTTCGTCCTCCAATCAGGTGATTTTCCCCAGCCCCCTCTACTGAAGGCCCAGTATCTACGGGCTCGTCTCTCTTACAACCAGCTGGTTCCCCTGATGCCGGATGTTCGGTCAAAACTCACCCGGTGGCTGCTTCATATGTCGGCATGGAATGGCACTGCCATTTTCGACTCCACTCCCGACTTTATCTTGGAATCAGACGCCAGTTTTGGGGTTGGGTCGCCTCCTGTGCTGGATCCACTTCAACTGACTAAAACTCATTGCCGTTTCTTTCGCGGTCCGCAGTTTCTCCAAAGAGCTCTCTCACTGCTCTATCTTACTGCGTATGGACAACATCTCGGAGGTGCGCTACATCAACAAACTGGGTGGCACCCGGTTGGAACGCCTTCCAACCTTACCTGGGATATCTTTCAGTTATATCTTCAGAGGCAGATCTCGCTCTCTGCCGAGTACTTTCCAGGGTTGGACAATCTGACCGCGGTCTGGTTCTCCCGGTCTTGAAGGGATGGCAGCGATTGAATGCTGGACAGGTCGGTCTTCCTCCATATCTCATCTCTTCGAGGCCCTTTTTCTGTGGACCTCTTCGCCTCCCGCTGGAATCATTAAGTCCAGACCTTTTTCACTTGGCTCCCGGATCTGGACTCGACTGCGATAGATGCATTCTCCCAGACTTGGCCTCCGACGGGAGCTTATGCATTTCCACCCTTCTTCATGATCTCCTGTGTGATTCATCAACTCCATCGCCATCACTTGTCTCTCCTTCTTGTGGCTCCGTTGTGGTACTTTGCTATGCCTGTTATGCTGCTGTATTTCTTTTTGCTTGCGTACTGCATTTTTTATTTTCCAGTTCCTGTTATGGTTTTCTCTTTTTTCTTCTAGCCTGATCTCATCTCTGAATTGCCTGGATCATTGGCTGCAGGCTGCAGTCTCCTGTTTCTATTGCTGCTACAGTTCTTTCAGGTCTGACGATTTTACCTTTACTCCTGTTTCCGGTTTTGGCTTTCTTTCCTGCTTTCGTTCTACAAAGGAAGAGGAAGCTGTGTCATAGGGCTGTCCTATATATACACTGTGGTTATTTCTGATTGGCTATTTACTTTGTTTCAGTTTTCTTCCATTTGTTGCTGTGAGGATCAGTAAAGTTAGTGATGCAAATACTCGCCTCCTGTCTTTAATAAAATTCAGATATTTGGTCACAAGCTAGAATAATCCTAAATTGTTATTCCTCATGTGGCCTATGAGGGTGGTAAATCCTGTCTTATAAATAGGACTGAAGGACTCACAGTCCTCTTGTGCCAATATCCACTTCCTGCAGGCCTAAGAAGTTTTATATCAGATAAGGCCTCTCTTACGCCTTTTAAAATATTTGTCTTCTTGTTTTTAATTGCATACACTCTGTCACACAAGCATTGTTTATTTAAGTCATCAACAACCAGCTACGTGTTTCCTTATAACATCTTATCAAACCAATCCTTATATTTTTAATTTAGATAGGGATTTAAAGGTTATTAGAGTATGTACTTGCCAATTATTTGAGGTACCTTGACAGGGTAACATTCTTTGGCCACATTATGGACTAAATCCTCATATTTATCAATTCACTTTACACATATTTATGGAGGAGCGCAGGTTTGTTTTTTGTTTTGTATCTGAACTTTAAGTTTCGGCCTAATGTTTGGGGGCACTGGAGAACCCTCTAATTCCTTGCTGCTATCTAGATGCCAGTTATTTAAGATCTTTCTTATTCATTTCACTACATGTATATATTTTGGAGAACTAGCACTGTGGGCTTTTTTTCTGTTTTTGCTTTTGTTTCTACAACTCTCCTTTGCTCATTCTAACTGCTTTCCACATACTTAATTTAACTATCACTAATAGTACATATATAATGATGTTTCACATGGTTTTTGGCAGGTTTTTTGCTTACACACACCTTGTCTGTTTGTAATGGTTATTCCTCATGTGGCCTGTGGGGGTAGTAAACCCTGGCTTATAACTAGGACTCAAGGACCCACAGTCCTCTTGTGCCAGTATCCACTTCCTGCAGGCCTAAGAAGTTTTATATCAGGCAAGTCCTCTCATACACCTTTTAAAATATTTGTCAACCAGCTACACATTTCCTTATAACATCTTATCAAAAAGCCAAGCCTTATATTTTTGTTTAGATAGGGATTTAAAGGTGCATTAGAGAAGGTACTTGCCAGATCTTTGATGTACATTGACAGGGTTGGAAAGTTTAACATTATTTGGCCAAATTGTGGACTAAATCCTCATATTTATCACTGTTGTTATATATGCCTAATTTAGGGCACACATTTACACACTGGTATGGAGAAGCGCAGGTTTGTTTTTTATATGAACTTTAGGTTTCGGCCTAATGGTTGGGGTTACTGGAGAACCCTCTCATTCCTTGCTGCTATCTAAATGCCAGTTACTTAATATCTTTATTTAATTCACTACATGTATATATTATGGTGAACTAGTGCTGTGGGCTTTTTTCTGTTTTTGCTTTTGTTCTGATAGAAGCTTGTGTGTTCTGGACTAACCTCTATGCCAGCAATCTTTCAAAAGATGTCAAGAAATGTACAACGCTGGAGCAAACAACATGCATCATAAGGAACAATATAAATTTCCCATTGGCTAAAATGGTGCTTTTTAACCCCCTTAAATGTTAGAGTTGTCCATTGCATTTCTGTGCAGTGTGTTGGAGACCTCTCTGTCATTCAAGAGGTAAAAAGCACCATGTAATCAAGAGGAAACTATCCCCTTTGGTGCAGTTAGTTTGCACCACCTTTCTTAGTACATGAGCCTTACAGCTAGTCTCAGTTTAAGAGTGTAAACGGTGGAATGTAGATTAATAACTAAGGTCAGGTCAGTGTCAATTTTCTAAGAGCCCTATTCCATATCATCTAACCCTGTGAGTACCAAGGTAGTGCACAACACATTGCAAAGCAACGAGTTGCATACACCTGCCGTTCAAAGCATTAAACACTCAGATACTAAAAACATCTCAAAAAACACTATTCAATAATGCACTGGAGACAGCGCTAGCATCCCAAGGGTTAATAGAAAATAAGCAGAGACAGGTCATGTTCATATTTAAGCAATCATGGGATTGGCAGACTTCTACTCAAGGAGACATATGTATAAAGTCAAAAACAGGCATGCCAATACAATCACAGATATTAAAAACATTTCCCTGAATTTGAATGGGGCTTTACCCTCATGAAAGCTAGTGCATACACAGGGCTAAAAGCCGTTTGACCCAGTATTATTACACATTGCCTTTAGGCATATATAGACCTATGTAGATAAAAAATGACTTCTAATCTTCCTAAAATTAAAATGCGTGACAGTGCAATTAGGAAATCAGGATGTTCTAGTAATGGAATTGTGTGAATGTAACAATCTACACAGGATATGCTCAAGAGAGGACCAAGCACGTTCCAAACTAATGATGGGAGAGTTGGAATGCATGTCACTTGGCTATAACACAAGAATCTGGGCCAATATCAACCCCACAACTCTGTGTTGAAGCTTAGACTTCTAGTAAAACAACAAACCAAAGCCAAAGACCCAAATGTCCTATATGGATACATGAAAAAAAAAAAAAAAAGTTGACATGTGTAGTTATTGTGCCACCTACAGGTAAAATATGATAAGGAAATGACACAAGAAGTGTGGAGGCCTTCCCATTTATGAGTTCTAAAGTACAGTATCTATTGTTTCCTATTTTTGAAGTACAATCATAAACTCTGCACCATTTTAAACAATTGAAGGTTGTGGGTATCATGCTAGGCGTTTAAAGCATTATCTTAATATCTACAAGTGGTATATTCCTACATCACTAAGCCTGCTCCAATTGAATGTACTACTGGGGTGGTTAACCTCTGGAGAAGCAGAAGGATTAACAACACATTGCACACCCCGCTGGCCCTTAAGTAGTTAAGGTGACCAGATCTCCATTTAAAGCGATAGTAGTACTTTGTTTTAAAAAATTCTAAAATTGTAGATATTTACAGAATTACAATAAGCTACTTCGTATGTCTCAAAACATCATAGTTTTTGTGTTTGTAGCATTTAAACTCCCCCCCTCCCCTTTCTCATAGGTCAGCGCTCTAGCTGACAGCTGCAGAATCTGGTCATTTGACCAGACGGAGGCTCTTCAGCAGAGCTTGCAAACCAGGCACACTTTGTAGACTGCTCCAATGAAGTATTTCTTCATAAATGCTGCGATTTTGGCTCTGCTAAAGAGCCTCGTCTGGTCAAATGACTGGATTCTGTAGCGGTCAGCTATTACGCTGATGTATGAGAAAGGGGAGGGAGGAAATTTAAATGCTACGAACACAAAAACTTTGACGTTTTGAGACATGGGGAGTAGATTATTCTAATTCTATTCTTAATGTCTGCAATTTTAGAGATTTTTATAACAAAGTATTACTATCCCTTTAAATGGAAGATGCTTATTGAAGAGGGGGAGGGGGGAGACACCAAAACATACTGCAAGGTTGTACTGGTTACCATGCAGTCCCGCACAATGACATTTTCCTACACTCTGTTCACCTTAACCAGCACAATTCATTGGACACTATATATTATATATATTCCCACTGATTAATTAGCAGGGAAACCTAGTTCAGACTTAGTGATGTAGGAGATGGAGTATACAAGACTGAAATAAGAGCTGGATTCCACTGCAGTTGACAAATTTGTCTACAGATTTCCCTATTGACTTCAACAGAAATCTGCTAGACAAATTAATCGACAACAAACAATGGGAGGTTGTGCAGATCGTCACACCCTAAAATGAATGACCAAGCTACATGGGTGCCAGACAGTAATGTTGTCTGGCTCTTGTGTGGGCCAGCAGACACACCTCTCCTGCTTCCAGTCAGTGAATCAACATAGACAGAACTGTTGCAGGGGTCAGCCATGGGGCAATTTTTGTGTAGTTACCTCTAAATCCTTTTCTTTTAGTCCTTGTGGAACATAGGAATCATGGGGTAAAGTATCTTCTTCTGTAGGAGACAGGGCACTTGCATAAAGAGTTATCTGGGGTGGAGACACCCTCCCATATTCCACCTTACCTCATGTAGCAGCCTCAGTTTAAAAATATAACCAAGATGTTAGAAAAAGAGAAGTTGGACAGGAAGGTGGTCAGCCAAGAACCCAAAGGACACCCCTGCATGTAACTTTATCAACCTGTTTTTTTCTGAACAGAATCTTTAGTGTTCGACAAGGAGTAAAATGAAAAGATGTATCAGTCACTATACCAAAATCCCCTTTTTCTCTTTCTGTCATTGTAGTACAAAGAAACCATAGGGATATACAACAGATAAGCCACCAGGATTCCTGGGAGGGAGAGGAAAAACCCCGAAAATGCAAACTAGCCTCAAAAGAGAAATCAGAAACAATGAACCTCAGCTGTCAGACACCGACACATCAAAACTAAATAGCAGCAAAGACATTTCTGGAAATAAAGATAAGAAAGGCTCCTACACAGGCACTATGGCCTGTAGGACCTCCCGTCCAAAACTTGCTTCAGCCAGTGCCTGAACAATAACTCTGTAATGCTCAGCAAACATGTAAAACGAAGACCAAGTTGCTACCTTACACATCTGCTTCACAGAAGCCTGTTTTGTGTAGCCCCAAGAAGAACCCACCTCTCTGGTGGAGTGAGCTGTGGCCCTAAAGGGCACTGTTTTTTTCCTAAGAAAATAGGCCTGGCAAATAGTCACCTCACACACCACTTGGCCTGTATGAGGGCCCTCAGAAATAATTAAAAGCTATTTGTGGAAAGGTTCTGTGCAATGAACGTAGTCTTTTAGGGCTTTGCAACAGATAGAGTGACTAGGTCCAAAAACCATGCCAGGTGAGGCCACTAAGAAACAATCAAGATTACATGTGTCCAATCTGTCTTGAACTTCCTTAACACTCTGGGAATCAGAGAGAAAGGAGGAAACAAACACCAGGGAAAGCTGCCATGGAATGCCCATCACATCCAAGGAGGGAGAGGTACTGGAGCAACACAGAGGAATATCGCACTTTGACCGAGATGCCATCAAATCTACAACTGGAAGGCCGCATGTCTGAATAATGGAGTAAAAGAGTATGATTGAGCAATTCCCTGGATCCAGACGCAGAAGGCTGAGAAAGCCCACCAGCACCTTGTCCACTTCCATAATGTGAAAAGCCAAGACAGAACAAAAGCTTCTTCCCAAGTGAGAATCAGATGAACTTCTGACCACACGGCCAAGCTTCTGGCCCAAACTTGGCACCTGACATAAGCCTCTGCATTGTCAGACTGAATCCTACAAGGCAGTCCCTGAAGTAACTGGGACCAATGCTGAAGAGTCTGGATAATTGCTCAAAGTTTCAATACATTGATGCAAAGAAGAATCACTGTTGCAGCAAAGGCCTGGGTTGCTTGATGCCAGCCTGAAGGTTGGAAAACATCCTTCAATTCTCAGTCATCCCTACTGGCCCATTCAGCAATGTCAGTTGAAATTCCGAACCACCAGCAAATATCTAGAAACATAGAATTTGGCAGCAGATAAGAACCATTTGGCCAATCTAATATCCCCATTTTTCCTACTATAAAAACCTCAAACCTTATTTGGTCCTTGGCCTTGTCTTATGTTCAGGACAGCCTTATTCCTATCCCATGCATACTTAAATTCCATCACTGTATTAATCTCTACCACTTCTGGTGGTAGGCTATTCCACTTTTATACTGCCCTCTCAGTGATGTAAAACGTTCTTACGTTACATCTAAACCTCTGTCATTCTAGTTTTAGACTATGACCTACTATCCTAACATTTCTACTCCTCTAAAATGTACTTCCCTCCTTTACTTTATTCTCTCTCCTCCAAGCTACACATGTTTAGATCCTTTAGTCTGTCCTGATATTTCTTATCCTGTAAACCATTCATCATTTTAATAGCTCTTCTTTGAATTCTCTCTAGAGTATCTTTCTGGACATGGGGTCCCCAGTACTGTACAAAGTATTCTATGAATCTCTGGTTAGTCCTCACCTAGAGTGGCATGACCACGTCCCTGTTTCTACTACTAATGCACCAGCTATTCATCCCAGCACCCTGCTTGCATTCTCTGTTGATTTGCTATGTTGCCTGCCTACCTTTAAGTCATCAGAAATAATTACTCCCAAATACCTTTCCTGTGTTGTGTCTGACAGCATAGTACCCTTAATACTATATTCTGCCTTTGGAGTTTTACATCTTTTGTGCATTATGTTACATTTATGAACATTAAACTGCAGCTGCCACAATCTTGTACCCAAATAATTTGTGATTTGTCTTATTCCCCCAGGAATGTCTACCCTTTTGCAGATCTTTGCATCATCTGCAAAAGGAATATCTTAACTTCAAGACCTTTTTCAATATCACTAATAAAAATATTAAAAAGAATGTGCCTGAGAATCGATCCACAAGGTACCCCACTTCTTCTGAAAATTCTCCATTGACTACAACCCTCTGCATCCTGTTACTCAGCCATTGCAGTATCCATTCAATTATTTTTACACCCAGACCCAAACACTGTGATTTATTAATGAGTTTTCTATAGGGTACAATCAAATGCTTTACTAAAATAAAGATAAGCTAGATCTACTGCTCCCCCGGTCTATTATTTTAGTTACCCAGGCAAAAAAAATCTATGAGGTTAGTGGGACAAGACCTCTCTGTTGTAAACTCATGCTGTTTGGGATCTTAAAAGTCATTTAAATTCAGATATTTAACAATTCTTTCCTTTAACATGATTATCATTAATTTTCCTACTACCGACATAAGATTTACTGGTCTGTAGTTGTCAAACTTTTCCCTGCTACCTTTTTTGTGAAACAGTACTACATTTGCTACATTCCTATCTTCTGGAACTACTCCTGTAAATAGTGACTGACTGAATAATTCTGTTAATTATTTTGACAGAACACTCCTGAGCTCTTTTAATAACTTTAGGTGTATCCCAGCTGGTCCCACTGATTTATCCGTTTTACCTGTAAAGATGCATGCTTCCCATGTTTCGCTATTTTTTTTTCTAACAGAGGTCCAGTCCCTTCCTCTGTAAAAACTGAACAGAAATATGCATTGAGACAGCCAGTTAGACCTATAGCCTCATTTACAGGACTTCCATCTTTTGTCATCAGTCTAACTATACCTTGTTACACGCACACACACACACATACACACTTAGATAGATAGATAGATAGATAGATATAAATATTTTATCCCCCCTTTTTATTGACTGGGCAATATTTTCTTCTCTGTGCTTTGGCACATCTAATATGCATTCAGAATCCTTCAGCCTACCCTCATCTGGACTAATAGAGACAGCATGCGGGAGAAGTGACAACACAGAGCTAAGGCCTGAGACACCTGCTGTGACCATGTTTGACCCTCGTCTTCTGTAAGAAACATCAGTCCCTGAAGAGTGTTGAATCTCATACTAAGTAAGACTAGAACCTGAGATGGTACCAGAGAGAATTTATTGAAATTAATCACCCAGCCGTGCTGCTCTAGAATTGACCCGCACATATGTTGATGAAGACTTAAGCTCCCCACTGAAGGAGCCTTTAACAAGACACTATATCCAGATAGAGAGTAAAGGAAGTGTGGGTACACAATGCCACCATAACCTTTGTGAGTACCAGCGGGGAAGATGCCAACCAGAAAGGCAAAATGAAGCAACAATGGAGCAGGCAGATATTCAATCTATACATAATGAAGAAAAAGAAACATAAGGATACAACTCATTAAGCTTTATGAGGAATAACCATATAAACCTTATCTGGGGTGCCGTGATCCCAATATATCTATCAATTTAAAAAGAAGAAAAAGAGAAAAAAATAGAAGTAAAGGACCTTACTAGGCGCTCATCCTCCATAAAATAAACAATGAAAACAATAAATTTAGAAAAAATATTACATTTACTACATAATTCAAAACATTTCTATATTTCTAAACAAGGTAAATAATAGTGTATCCAACTCTACATGCCAGAAACAGAGAGGACACATAATGGATACCCATATATACACTAATCCAACCCACACACTCACACACATATATATTGTGACAGTCCAGGACCATGTATACATCAGCCAGAGGATACAACAAGCAGTTAATCTCAGCTATTCAAAGGTTAAGTTTTTCTTTTCCCTCTGCTAGAACACCTGATCCTGGCTAATTAGCTCAGACCTATATAGTAGGTCTGAAACAGCAGGGTGGAGTCAGGCTGCACTGGGAAAGTGTGTTTGGAGACCTACAAACTGTCTGTCTGCCTCTGAAACCAGGGAGTGGTGAGAAAGCTGCTTAACCCCTTAACAACCGGCCGCACAGGCGCATTGCAGTCACTAAAGGACCACGGAGCTTTTTTTTTTTTTTTTTCTTGGCGATTCGGATTCCAGACTCCCCGAACGGCGTGCAGCCACGGGGGGAGCCCGGAATTCCATGGCGGTCATAGTATGTCATGGGTCGTTAAGGGTATCACTGTCAAGGGTCGTTAAGCGATTAACTGAAAAAAGACTGTATGTTTATTTACTTTATTTTGTACTGGAACCCAGAATAGCTGGGTCAATAACTGATAGTGAGGGAACTACTGTGAGTTAGCCTCCTGAAAGGAGTAGGCCTGTTTATTTGTGTACTTTTTATTTGCAATCAAAAACCTATTTTATTTAAAGGGGAAGCATACCCTAAAAGTGGAAAGATACTTTTCTTTTGTTGTTGCTGTTTACAATAAACTGCATTGAAGTTACAACCTCCTGGCTGTCCTGACCGTATCTGAAGTGACCTTACCACAACATATAATTATATAATATAAACCTGGCGCCAGTGAAAACCAGCAGGAAATTATTGATCCATAAAACAATTAAAGTCAACGTCAGCATATATTGGCCATATAAAGAATGAATGTACATACAGCATGAAATGATGAACATGAATAAACCGATGGATTAGATGAAACATGAATAATGAAAAGCGTAAGTCAACTGATGATAGTGAATAGAGTGAAACAACACACAGTACTATGAATATGAAGGTTGATGGAGTTAGTAACTTGTATCAAACACATTCGTCCACTACAGTAGATCACACATCAGAGGAAGTGTTAACAACTGAGTCTGGTCGGTATACATAGATAACTGGGGAGGCCATTATCGGTCATATTATATCCACAGCCCGTTCTATTTCTTCAGGCACATATACAGTAAATATCTGTATCACTGTGGATGCCACTTGATGTCATCATCAATGTGGACATATCATCAAACCGCTCCCAAATAAAGAAGTTGCTGTCTAGTAACTGGTATATCAAGCCCCATTCTTTCATGTGAACAGTTCCTCTGTTGTTCAGTATGGTTACACAATCACAATATCAACAGGTGCCAGTGTAGTAGTAAATATTAAAACCATTGCCACATCTGCCAGCGTGTTTTGTCCGGACATCCGTGGATGGATTCAAAGCAATGATTCATATTCATCTTATGTCCATCCAAAAAAATCTCCTGGGCACATGGCAGCAATGACAGATCATAAAGACTCCATCTGGAAACTAGGCATAGGAACAAAAAGTGATAGGGATGTTCCACAACCAGAACCAGATGACAGCTACTGTCCTTTATTATGGAATAAACATTATTCCTAAGGAGGACCAGGTACCAAGACCTGTATTGCCACCAGGGATTGAATGGCCTGGTAGCAAGCTTGTTTGGATTTTGGAGGGGGGTGCTGCTTGCTCACTGGGGGATTAGGGAACTTGTTGATATAAACACATCCTTCCAGGGGCAGCAAAAGCTGCAAAATCTACACGAAAAGGATGAGCATGGGAGAAAACCGAGGCAACAATGACCTTCTCTAGTTCTGGGCCAAAAAACACTTAACCACATGATCCTTGGAAGCAGCTGCATCTGAAAGTTGAAATGCTGTGTGCTTAGAAATAAAAGAAATTAGTCAGTCTTGGGAGTAGCTCACTGCTGCAGAAGAGAAAGGATAAATAGTTTTTTATCAGGAGACTTCCAAGTCTCAAGTACCACTCTGTAAAGGGAATGATATGAAGGGAAAAGGACAGCATTAATTTTGCACCTTTTTAAGATATCCTGAGATGAGCATCTGAGAGACTGTAAGAGTCTCCTATAAGACCCTCCCACCAAGGACCCAGGGGCTTCCTCAAATCAAATTGGCAGGGTACAGAAGGAATCATCAACAGCCTTCTCCCTCCCTCTTCCATAAAGGATTCTCTCTCCACAGGGAGAAAATCCCCTCCCTCAAAGAATTGGATCAGGAGCAGGATGGTCTTGGTCCCAAAAGTCAAGCATTCCCTTAACAAATGGAGAAAGAGTAGCCATGGTGGGTTTCATTCATGTGCCAGTTCAGAGGAAGAGGGGCCTGGAGTTGGTGTGAAGGGGCCACATAATGAGAGGCATAATGTGCCAATCCTGGGGATATATGAAACAAAGGGCCACAGCAGAAACTCCTGTTGATTTTGTGATCGTAGTATTCCTCATGCCTCTGTGTTTTAACACAGCAAGGTGAACCCTAAAGTGAAAATCCAGAACAGAAAATAAAAATACTTATTTGCCTATTGTGAGGACAAAAGGTGACAGAATGTAGAATCAGCCACAATGTCATATGCTTTCATTGGTTAGCCATATACTGGACCTAGAAAGAATTCTCAGAAAATGATCAAAATGGTGTGGTGGCTCTCCGACCACTCAGTCCTCCATAGAGGTGAAGTATATGGGGGTAATGGTAGATAAAACAAGTGATGTTATCACCAGCAATCTAATCTTTGCTGGTCTGTATGTCCAAACCATTGGCCTGTAGATTCTCATGGCAGGGAAACAAGAGGGGAAGAAGAGCATTTCAGCTTGCTTGCCAACTGTGACCTGAAGTATGCAGAAGGGTTTAGAGGCTACAAACCAACTGTAGCATAGGAGGCCCCATTGAATTAAACGGGGCCTTTAACCTCTTGAATGCTAGAGGTATCCAAACAATGAAGAGAAATGCAATGGAGACGTTGCTAGCATTCATGGGGTTAGAAGCCTTCAGTACCACAGATATACAGAAACCATGCACTCTCCGTATCCACAAGAAAAAAATAAAAAAGGATCAGTCGCACTCAAATCTCACCCATAAAACACTTCTTTATTTGGAGAATCAAGCAGTATACTTGGAGTAGTCTTACGCATTTTCACTAAACATGCTTTATCATACACTCAATAAATAATGGTAACATGCCACCTCTACTTAGGAGACTAATCGCTACAATTTCAAATATACCAATCAACATGAGTGTATCAATTACACAGAATACTATAAAAAGCATCAGGGAAATACCGTAATGCTTGACGTAGCTGGGGAACCAATATACGAAAACCACAGAATTTTTTTCCTCTAATGCAATTAATGCTTATGTTATGCAGCCCATAGGTTATGACCTCAAATTCTTGTGTCCCGGGCAATCAGATATAGGACATATTGTGTTGGCACAATTATAAGTTATAAGTAGCAACTGCACTAAGCCAGGTATATGAGTCATCACTCCTATTATCCTGGCAGTACATTGCATACAGTATTATTTTTAAAACTGGCTTGATGCAGAAGACACATATTAGGACTGGAAAGATTTTGAGGTTATAACATATGTGCTGCATAACTTAAGTATTAATCGCATGAGAGGATACATAGATACAAATCTATGGTTTTCATATATTGTTTTCCCAGCTACATCAAGCATTACGGTATTTCCCTGATACTTTTTAGTATTTAGGGTAATTGATACACTCATTTTGATTGGTGTATTTGAGTTTGTAGCAGTTAGTCTCCCCTACTTAGAGGCGGCATGTTGCTGTTCTTTATTGATTCTACAATTAAGCACGTTAATGTCACAGTGTACCTTATACCCAGCGCCGCCGCTTCAGGCGACACTGGGAATTGATGGCCTGAAATGGCGCTTCGGCGTCATCCCACGTGTCTCTTCTGGGGTTGGGCCTGGGCGTGCTTGCCGTCTTCAACGGCCGCCTGTGTCCTCTGGCTAGACGGGCTGGTGGCTTGATGTGACGCGGGATTAATGCTGGCGTTTGATGCATATTGACTCGTTGCATCATTTGTGGGCGCGAGGCTGCATATCATCACAGGCCTCAATCTTACACAGGCTGGTCTGGCTAGTCTCCGCCTATCTAGTTCCTTGCTGGTATATATGGGTACTGGATCCTTATCCAGTTAGCCTTCCGTTGTTGTCCTGTGCAGTTCTAGTAGTTGAGTTCCTAATCTCCTATGTATGACCTTGGATTGTCTGACCATCCTATCTGGTGCTGGCCTGTGGCTCTGTCTGCCCATTCTTAGTGTACGCTCCTTATTCCTTGGACATCCAATCTGGTGCAGACCTGTGGCTCTGGCTGACTACCTGCTCCATGTATGACTCTTGCTTGTCTATCCAATCTGGTGCTGACCTGGGGCTCTGTCCTACTAGCCTCTCGGTGCTGCATCTAGACTTGTGGACATCCTATCTGGTGCAGACCTGCGGCTCTGGCTGACTACCTGCTCTGTGTAAGACCCTTGCTTGTCTGACTATCCAAACTGGTGCTGACCTGGGGCTCTGTCCTACTATCCCCTCTGTGTTTCCTCTGGACGAGTGGACATCCTACCTGGTGCAGACCTGTAGCTCTGGCAGACTCCAAAGTACTTACTGTAGGCATGAGTCAATGGCTCCCTTGTTGCCATCCCTTATGGGAGACGGGCCTATCCTTACTGACTGCAGGCATGAGTCAGTGTCTCCCTTGTTGCCATCCGTTATGGGAGACAGGCCTACTCTTACTGACTGCAGGCATGAGTCAGTGACCTCCCTTGTTCCCTTCACTGTGGGAGATCTTCAGGGTCTATTTGGTATTTCCCAGGATACTTGAGACTACTAGTGGCTTCGGCATAGTCTCTGAAGTCTAGAGACTTGGAGGCATCCTCCTATTTCTGATAGAGTGTCTCTGCCTCTTTGGTCATCCTCTGCTCTTTCCTGATAATTGCTATAGATATATATTATTGCTCTTTTATTATTGTTTCTAATAAAGTTGCATTTTATCCACACTGTCTGAGTCTTGGGATTTCTTTGATAACTGTGACAGTTAAAGGGATAGTAATACTTTGTTTTAACTTTATTTTATTTTGTAGGCATTAAAAAAACATGAAGAATGATATAAGTCTTATCTCTCAAACCGTTATGGTTTAAGAGATATTCACAAGCAAAGTTTCCCCTTCCCACCCCTTTTTCCTAGTGTAAGCCATCTCTTCTCAGATGTGAATCTGGTTGTAAGACCAGACAGATAACAGAAGGGGACAATCTTCTTTGTATAAAAGCAATGAAAGCCCTTCCCCCCCTTGACAAGTTTTTCAGCTTTTTCCCTTAATTGAAGATTGTCCCTCTCTGCAGTCTACATGGGCACCTCCCTTCTGATCTAGCTGAACAGGGGGGGGGGGGGGGGATACTTTGCTTGTGAATATCTCTTAACCCCTTAGGGACCCTTGACGTACCAGGACCGTCAAGGGTAAATTTGCCGAACGACCCTTGACGGTCCTGGTACGTCACGTACTTTTTACTTACAGCGCTCTACCGGGAGCGCTGTAAGTAAAAATAGGGCATGAAATAGACCGCTCCAAGATCGGAGCGATCGGTTTCAAGCCCCATAGTGACGCGCCGATACACGTGACAGGTCACGTGTACCGGCTCGTCAAAGTGCCCCTATGCGGACGTTATGGGACGGAAATGTCCCATAACCTCCGGTCCTTAAGGGGTTAAACCATAAAGGTTTGAGAGATAAGACTTATATCGTTCTTCATGTTTTTTTAATGCCTACAAAATAAAATAAAGATAAAACAAAGTATTACTATCCCTTTAAGTACAAAACACATAAGACTATTTACTCTTGGTTTGCTGCTTGTTTCTCCAAACAAAGACATGTTTTTATGGGTAAGATTTGAGTGCTACTGATTCATTTTTTTTCTGTTGTTTGTATATGGACGTTCGCAAGTCATCTCACTCGGGACCTTATCCACTTTTGAAGATCAACATTGGTGAATTGAATTGCGTATTTTCTGCATGGGATTAGTGCCACTTCTCTTCCAGTCACCCCCATGTCCCCAGCAGGCAACGTATATGTGTGCTCAACACTGGCCTCCACTATTTCCCAATTGCTACATTACAAATCTTACCTCATTGTGGGATTATCAAGACCTAGCTGATAAATACTTAAAAACCTTAAGTGGGTCAGTGCTTTCCCCTCTTCTCTACACAACCTGAACCTCAAGTTGTGTGAGGATCTTGGGGAAATCTTTTGCACCATAGCTTAAGCGCCCAGCTTCCCCATACCTACCCCACAATCTTGATGCTATGGGTTGTAGTGAGAGGGAAGGAAAGAAATGAGAACACTAGCTCCCTGCACTCATGATTATGTCTGGTTGCAGTAGATGCCCCCCCCCGACTGCTATCAAGGAGGTCTATTATCCCTAGGCATGTATCTCAAAGGCGATCAGCTCTCACACATACTCTCTCTGAAAACTTATCACTAACTTGCCTGTAAGGCTTACAGGCAAAGCAACTATCAGTGAAAAAGCTGATCACTACAGTGAATGGAGGCAGTGATCAGTATCCTATTAGAGTTCCTCCACTGATGGGAAGGTCCAGTAGTAAAAAATAAATAAACACCAGATGATCTATTAACACTCACAGACAACTGGTCCACAGTGAGGCAATCATCACACCGTTACAACAAAGGGCTGGGGGGGGGGGGGGGGACTATATGCTACAGAGCACTCGCGCAGTGGACTTGTCAGCCAACACTGCAGCTTCGTTTCGATTAGCAACGTTCACTGAGGAGTTGCAACAAAGATTTTTCAAGGCTGCTTATGTCACAGCCATGCAGCAAATATCTAATCATTGGATGGCTGATGTGTACTATCCATCAGTCCTATATGGCTGATGTATCTGTGGCTGACGCTCTCCCCTGATGTGCACATCTCCTGTACAATCGTCTCACTGGGAAGCACAGTGCACTGGTAGCCAGGCCTTCCAAACCATGTGTAAGACATTCTAGTTCTCTATGAAAATGTCAATCATAAATTATTATGTCATACACTGTTACTATTTGGTGCCCCAGAGGATAACATACAAATGTACACCTAAATATTGGCTATCAATGTACTCATGTGATATATGGCATTCAATTTGTTTGTAAATGTTACATTTACCGTGTGTGAGAGGCTTTGCTGTAATTTGGGGTTTTTTTTTTTTTTTTTTTAATTCAAAGAAAATCCCTTGCTTCAAAGTGACATGTTGGAGAGTTTGGGAGATTTTTTTGTGAAATCTACGCTCAAGAAATGTAAATTCTTCTACGTCACCACCAGTTTGAGGCCACATAGTATGGCATACTGTACATATACATATTGGATATCTATGTACACAGGACTTCATATGTTGTTCTTTGTTATACTAAGTTTGTGCGAGATGCCGTGTTTAAATAGAGACTTTCGGCCTCATGTTTGAAAGAAAGGGCATGGAGTGTGTGTGTGTGTGTGGGGGGGGGGGGGGCGCAAACCCTTTATACTACAGGGGAGAACTAAAAGTTTCCATTGATTTAAATGGGGATTGTAACCCCTTGAATGCTAGAGCGGTGTCTAACGCGTTCAATGGATTAAAACCTCATTTAAAATCAATGGGAATTTTTAGTCCTTCCCTATATGACAAATTGTTTGCCCCAGAACTCCTTCACTTTTCTTTTGATCATATGGCCCCTTAATGTAATTTTCTGAAAATCCTTTTATTAACCCTTTAAGTGCCAGAGGGGTGCGCAACACATTGTAGAGTAATGCATTGCATACCCCTCTGGCCCTCAAAGGGTTAAAATGAATTTCTTTGCTTGATAATTCTGTGCAGGAAGACACTTCACCAATTTTCTGATTCTTTATGTTGTACACTTTCAGAAAAAATAAGAGGATTTTAGTTGTACCTGTTAAATCCTTTTTTCCTAGTCCATACAGGTTACTGGTAACTTTGGGTAGGCGATTCGCCCCTTAACTAGGCAGGAACAATTCTAGAAGTGAATGCAGGGGGTAAAGCCTACTTCCCCTCCTTGGCTGCAGCTAGCCAATCAGCTCCAGTAAGTATTGAGCCACTAACTACTGACTAGATAGTAAAAGGGAAAGAAGACTCCTGTAAGCATGACCCCCGAAGGACCCCCACGGTCTGCCACAGGAGAGCCAAGCATGGTCCCTTGACAGGGTGGGAGACCAGTAACCTGTATGGACTAAGAGAAAAGGATTTAACAGGTAAGACTAAAATCCTCTTTTCTCTCTCCTCCAATGCAGGTTACTGGTAACTTTGTGATGGCCAACCATTGAGTTTCCCAGAGGCGTTAAGTAAGGAAAGGACCAGGCGCAAGGCCCCAAAAATCACCAGAGCAGATCAGAGATAGCCCAACAAAACAAATGAAGTGTCAACAGACACTGAACAGAGATAACAACACCCCAGGAACTGTCACACAGCACACTGAACTAGAGCCAACAGGGCTCAAAAGTGAAGGAAGCACCAAAGAACCGAAGAAGATCCTAGACAGGCAAGACTGCCTCCAGGATTTTCCTCCCAAAACTGGCGTCAGCCAATGCCATCACATCAATACGGTAGTGCTTCGAAAAGGTGTGCACAGGCGACCAAGTGGCAGCCTTGCACAACTGATCAGCGGAGGCCTGATTCTTGAAAGCCCAAGAAGCCTCAATAGATCTAGTAGAATGAGCCGTGACCCGAAAGTGAACAGGCTTCTTCCTTAGCTCGTAAGCCTTAGGAATAATAGACTTGATCCAAGACGCAATAGTCACTTTGGATGCAGGTCTCCTTGCCCTGGGGCCCTCAGGAATGATGAGCAGCACGTCAGACTGTCTAATGGACTCAGTGCGATGTACATAAAACTTGAGACAAAGCACCACATCTAGCAAGTGGAGATCCCGCTCCTTGTCAGATGTAGGGTCAGGGCAGAAAGGCGGCACCACAATCTCCTGATTAATGTGGAACTCAGAGACCTCCTTCGGCCTTGTCTTTGTGAAACCACAAAAAGGGTGGTTTACAAGACAGAGCATGCAACTCCGAGACACTGCGAACAGACACAATCACCAGGATAAAGGCCATTTTCCACGTCAGCAGGCATAGAGGAATAGCAGCCAAGGACTCAAAGGGAGGGCTCTGAAGGACCACCAAAACCAAGTTAAGATCCCACTGAGGAGCAGGTGTCTTGAAAACAGGAGGAGTATGAACAATGCCCTGGAAGAAAACCTTGCCCTCAGGAAGAATAGCAATGCTCCTCTGAAAGAAAACAGAGAGAGCAGAAGTCTGGACCTTAAGGGAACTCAAACTGAGGCCCTTATCCACACCGTCCTGCAAAAAAGCCAGGAGTTCAGGCAGATCAAAATCCTGAGAAAGGTCCCTATCAGTACACCAAGAGAGAAAGGTCAACCAGACACGATGGTAGGCCTTAGAAGAAACAGGTTTGCTGGCACTAAGCATAGTAGCCACCACCCCAGAAGAAAAGCATTTCTTATACTTCAGTATTGAGGATTCAATTTCCAAGCCGTCAAAGCTAGACAATGAACATCCTCCTTCCACAGGTAACCCTGTAGAAGAGCTGGACGGCAATGGAGCTGGGATGGCTCCGCCACTGACAGATTCAGAAGCTCCGGAAACCAAGCTCGTTGAGGCTAGTACGTAGCAATCAGACGGACTGGACAGTGCTCCAGTCTCAATTTCCGTAACACCCTGTGCAACATGGGGAGGGGAGGAAAGATGTAAGCCTGAGGAAATAACCAAGGAATGGACATGGATGGCATCCACCACTAGATCTAGAGGATCCCTCCAACGAGAGAAGAACATCGGAACCTTCTGGTTGTGTCTTGTTGCCATCAGGTTGACGCAAAGAAGACCCCACTTCCGAAAAATGAGGGTGAACACCCTCTGGGTGCAGTTCCCCACTTTCCGCTGTCTACCGTGTGTCGACTGAGGAGGTCTGCCATGACGTTGTCTATGCCAGGAATGTGCTGAAAACTGAAAGTGTCCTTGGTGGCAGGCAAATCTGAGATACTGCCGACTCTCTGGAGGAATAGCGATGTGTAGATACGCATCCTGAAGATCCAGAGAGGCAAGGAATTCCCCCGGGGACATAGCAGCAATCACCATCCTTTGGTACTCCTCGTGATAATGAGTCTTGATCACAAAGGAATTAAGATCCTTCAAATACAAAATGGCACGACAGCTGCCATCCTTCTTGGAGATCACAAAGAGGTTTGAGTAAAAACCCATACCCCTGTCCCGAATTGGAACAGGTTCCAGAACATCCTTGTCCAGAAGGGCCTGGATAGCGCCATTGAACAGTCAGCATTTCTCTATGCCCTGAGGCGTATGAGAGGGGAAAACACGAACGGGAGGAAGAGAGGTGGAAGGGATCCTGCACCCTTCCTCCACCACCTGTAAAACACACGGGTTCACCACAGAATCTTCCCAGATGCTGTGGTAGTGACGCAGATGGCCACCCACAGCAGAGTGGGGACCTGGGTTCGGCGAGTCATGCCGAAGAAGGCTTTGAAGCCTTAGGGGCACTGAATCCAGTAGGGAAATTGCCAATAACCCCCCAAAAGATGCAAAACCAGCAGCTAAAGGGTTATGTTACTTGCTCCAAAACACCCAACAGACATACAGATAAACCCAATGGGTGCAGGAGCGTGCAATAGGAACTCCAAAGGAAAACCCCTGTGCGGAGGGGTACTGTGGGACATGTGGACCTGCAGCACTTAAAGGGTTGCTCACCTTTCCTGCAGATCTTCTGTCTTCAGATTACCATGTATTAAGAAGCAGCCTCAATGGGCAACTCCTGAGGAAAGAACCTGAACCCAAGATTTCCCCCCCAGGTATTAAGGTCCACAAAAAGCACCTGGATACTGAGCTAGCCACATCTAAGAGCATTGTCAGTTATGGTAATCCACCTAATGGTGGTATTCCATATCTAACAGAAAAATAAATTAGCTAAAACTACAGCAGAACTGTTCTCTTGTCTGTGTCTTCCCCAAGGAACAAATCTTACTGGAGCCGATTGGCTAGCTGCAGCCAAGGAGGGAAGGTAGGCTCCACCCCCTGCATTCACTTCTAGAATTGTTCCTGCCTACTTAAAGGGGTGGATCGCATACCCAAAGTTACCAGTAACCTGTACTGGACGACAGAGAAATATGATTTAAATGGTTATTCTGCTGTTTTCTGGTAGTTTTCCCACATACTCATTCTGGGGTTTGTACAAGCCGTGCTTGTACATAAAACCAAACATATTAGCTTTAGTGTGCGAAGGGGAATTTCTAATTCCTTTACATGATTAACATTTTTGTCCTTTTAATTTTCCTCCATCTCCAAACAAACAATTAACATATTAAAAAATAATATTTTAATAATATACAAAAAAAATATGCAAGACCTTGAAGAGGTCTATATAACAGCTGAATACTACACAATGTCCACTTTTCCTTTTAACCATATAAATGCTAATGACCTCTCCAGAACATTGCATAGGAATGAATTAGATATGTCTCTAGCATCCAGTTGGTTAACCATTCACTCCCAGTTCAGAAAGCGAGCTTCTTCATCATGAGGTAAATACGAGAATCCACCTCAAATCCATGCAAGTTGTTGGCATCCCCTTGAAGCCTCATTAGCAGTCCACCATATGATACATAAGCAGAGCTGAGGGAAGAAAACAAAAATTATATTGGAAAGGGGAGGGCATGGAAAGAGGATTCATTTTTATCCACTGTAAGTCTGAACAAATAGGTTACTAGTTTATTTGTGCTTCAGTATGTTTAAGTGGACCTATCATACATTGAGTCTGCATATTTAAAAACCTATTTCAAAATGGCCTTTTTAGGCAAAAGATCAGCTAAAGCACAATTTAGGAGATACTTCTACTTTTATTTCTGGGAAGGGAAAGTCTCTTTCAGTGCAGCACTATATGCTACTAAAGTTTAGTGCTTTACTAAGTTTAGGAGGCAAATATAGTTTTTGATACCTTTTATTGGCTAACTAAGCAGATTTAAATGCAAGCTTTCAAGACCTTAGGTCTCTTCCTCAGGCATGTTATACAGATAAATATGAAAACATCTCTCTTAAATACAAGTACACATCACATTGTTTAGCATGGAAATCAGATAACAGAATGCAGTCCAGATCCAGATATCTTTGATCAGTCAATGGTAAATTGCACCAATGGTAAATTGCACCATGCATTCTGTTATCTGATTTCCATGCTAAACAATGTGATGTGTACTTGTATTTAAGAGAGATGTTTTCATATTTATCTGTATAACATGCCTGAGGAAGAGACCTAAGGTCTTGAAAGCTTGCATTTAAATCTGCTTAGTTAGCCAATAAAAGGTATCAAAAACTATATTTGCCTCCTGTATTTATACGGCTAACACGGTACCAACTCTCATCTGTTACTAAGTTTAATCAGCATATGGTGCATCACTAAGAACAAATTTGAGAAATACTGTATCCAGACCTAAACTACAGATCACTTGGTATACTTCAGGACCATTTTAAGCCACTGCTGAGCTCTGGGTAAAGTATAAAGTAGCAGGCCCCAATCATTGGCTAGCTGAAGGAGTGATGTTATATGTATCCATGAACCCTCCATCAAGATGACGATTTGTAGGGAGGTGAAGTGAATACGCAGTATGTTACGTGCCCTGCTTATCCCTGCAATTTCAGCCAATGGGAGCATGGGAACCAATTTGAACAGGGTCGGCCATGTAAATGTCAATATCTGTTGATTTTTTTCCCCTCCTTCTGGCTTGGCCAATGGCCTGAGCAGGATGGGGGGAAGGTTGTAGATGCAGTGGAGGCGATGGTGGAAGTGGGGTAGTCCTTTAAAGGGATAGTAATAATTCGTTTTAACTTTATTTTATTTTGTAGGCATTAAAAAAACATGAAGAATGATATAAGTCTTATCTCTCAAACCTTTATGGTTTATGAGATATTCACAAGCAAAGTTTTCTCTTCCCGCCCCTTTTACCTAGTGTAAGCAATCTCTTCTCAGATGTGAATCTGGTTGTAAGACCAGACAGATAACAGCAGGGGACAGTCTTCTTACAATGAAAACAAAGAAATCCCTGCCCCCCTTGACAAGCTTTTCAGGTTTTTCCCTGATCTTAATTGAAGATTGTCCCTCTCTGCAGTCTATCTGGGCACCTCCCTTCTGCTCTAGCTGAACAGTGTGACATCAGTAAAAGGGGCGGGAGGGGGATACTTTGTCACTGAATTACTCTGGAACTATAACTCTGACAGAACTGAAATAAACACTCTCCAAAGTCCAAATACTATGATGATTAATTAGAGCTGCTTTTATTATGAAACATTACTATCCCTTTAATGTTTTTTCCAAGATGCTGGAGGTCCAGGGCATCTAGGACAATGGAGTACCTCCAATATTAATGTATGTTTTATGACTTGGGGTGGGGGGGGGGGTTGCTAACATTTGTTTCATCCTAATGGGGAAAGAATAAAAAAAAAAAAATTAAAATTTTGAACATTGCAGTGTATTACTGAAGACATCTCTTATGCATCCAAGGAGTCTGTTTTCCACTACTGTTAAAGTGTGTATACCAGCTTATAGTGCTGAACACAATTACACTAACTTCACTGGATGGTGTGTGCTCACATGTTCACAAGGTGCTAAATGCTTTTCACATCCACTTTCATGCCTGGCTTTACAATAGCACAATGTCTGTCTGACAGAGTTTCTTCTCGACTGTGAGAGTTCCTTCCACCAGTGGGCCCTGAGCAACTGAACACATTGGCCTGTTGTTAAAAACCTACATAAACCATTAGTAGTTCTGAATGGAGTTTTCAAGAAGCAAACTTAATTCAATGTGACAGATCCATTTTAATCCTGTGTTACCAGAACTATTTGTAAGATTTGCTTTTATGAGCTAGAGCTATGAGGAAATTGATGGGGCATCAAAAATAATGGTTACTAATAATGTGTAGCTAATGAAAGGGCATGAATGACAGCAAAGAAATGGTTGGAGACACAGGAAATTAATGCTTACAGGCGGGTGGCAGCTTCTGTGGAAGTTTCGTCGCCCTCTATTCGATAGACCTTCCCATACATAACATACTCAAACTGGTCTGCTCTGAGAAAGGGAACAAAAAGTTGGTTAGTTTGCAATTCTTCGGTGTCCATCTTTCCTCTCCCAAAACACCTTATGAGATATCCTACTCCTGTATATTCCTCCCATTTAATACAGCACCTGGATGGACGATCATCAGTGGGGTTGTACTCTCCATCATCCAGTGTTCCATCCTCATAAAGGGTGCTGGCAATAACCAGGCGAAATTTATCTCCTGAGGAGAGAATGGAAGCATCAGAAATGAAATGCTGAACACACACAGATTTTTAAGCAAGAACAATTTTAATAATTTATTTTTTTGTGGTATTCATTATAGAACAGGTATTGAATAGGAGTCCCACTTGACCCCAGGGTGCTGACTAATCCAAATGTTTAACAAAATCAAGTTATTAGTTAGACGATACACCTGAACTGTTAGGCCAGTGGGACCAAACCACCTGCCTGCCACTACTGAAAAGAACAGATGTGGGTGCTCTTGGTGACAACTTCCCAGCAGAAAATGTTTAAAACAAACATTTTTAAGCCTTTTCTGTTGATGAATTAGTACTTATAGTGACCATATCTGTTCTATTTCTTTGAGGGATCAGTGTGGATCACCTTGGTTCCTTGAAGAGCAGTTGGATTGCTGTATCTTACCTGAACGGGGGCAGTTTTAATCCCCAACCTGCGATTACAACCACTTGTTTTTTTGCAGCAGATAACACTAGACCTAACAGTGCACTTCTGATGAAAAAAAAAAAAAAAAAGATGTTTAAACTATTGCTTTTGCATTACTCCAAAAAATTATAAAGGGGGGGGTGGTATTTTCATATTTAAATAAATCCTTTTCCCTTTGTCCATTGGGGAACACAAGGACAGTGGGTAACCCTCCCTCCATGATGAGGAAAGCACTTAAGAGTTAATCTAAAAAAAAAAAAAAAAAACAAAAAAAAAAAAATCAGTTCCTTCCACTGCCTAGCCCTGCTTTATCCCCTAGGCTCTGTCCACTAGACAGTTTTCATCTAACAAAGTATAGGAGACTAGTGTAAGAGCCCATGTACATGAGCCAAGGTCTGGGTAATGTTAACCCTTTGAATGCCAGACGGGTACGCAATGCATTGCTTTGCAATGCGTTGCGTACCCCTCTGGCACGCAAAGGGTTAAGAGGACACTACCTCATTGCTCCACGGGATGCAGTCTTGCGTCGCCTCACTCACGCGATGCAATCATGCGCAGTAGAGACTGCCCAAACGCGGGGAGTCTCTACTGTGCATGACTGCATCGTGACAAACATTATTATATAGGATAAGTGATACCAACATGGTGAGGCACCCCAACCCAAATGGACTAGGAGTTTTCTTAAGGTGGATGCCCTGTATTCCCCCGGAGACTAAGAGAAAGTAATTTACACAATGATAAAAATCCATTTTTCTATTAGTGTTCAGTGGGGGATGCAGGATGTTCCAAATAGGTCCCAAAAATACAGGATGGGAGAGAAAACTATGAATTACTGGTGTGCAATATGATGCAAACAAATGTAGTATCTGAAAACAAACCAGCTTTACAGAATAAGTAAAAGTAGGACGTGAAGACTGGGTAGCCGCTCTATAGATTTGTTCTACTAGTGCTGGATTTCAGATGGCCTTGTAGGTGTTGGCAGACAGTAGGCTGCAAATCTAAATTGAACTATTATAATATGAAACATGTAAGTTTGACACCATTTAATCAGTATAGAAGAAGGTAGCCTTCGTAATCTCCATGTCAATTCAGAGCCTTCTGAAAAAGATAAGCAGATAATCAGAAACAATCAGGTAGTCATCTCTCGATCTTTATGTGGGATAGGACACAATGAAGGCAACCCAGATCTAGATCAATAGAAGGAGGATGTTGCCTTGTTCTTGAAGTTTGGAACTGTTCCAAAAATTGCTTTATCCCAATTAAATATTAAGTAAGAAGAACAAAAATGAGTGAGGCGCACAGACACATTGCAAGTCTGATGCCTGAGGGATGTTGAAGAGATTGGAAGTAGTACATGTGCTGACCCTTGAAGGAAGTATCCAGAAGGTACCTACTAAGGAACTGAAAGAGTAGATAATAATTTGACCTTGAGTGAAGCAAGCATTAGTTAGCTTTCTAATGTGTCAATTTGAACTGTTAGTGGTTCCAATTGCATAGAATACAGAAATAAAGTATCCAGTATATATATCAGTTGGAGCAAGATTGTATAGGTTTGGATGATGTATGGAACACTGTGTCAGCAGGTACTGCAACACTGGCAAATACAAAGATTCTGCTATGGACAGCTCTGTCAGCGTACTTCTGTTCCCTTTCAAGCCTGCCTCCAGAGATCTCCTAGAATATTCTTTGGAACAACTTCCACTCACTGGGACTTATCTTTGTGCATCTGAGACAAAATGCATTTCAATCCTACTCTCTTGGAATGTAAATGATAGATGGCAGAAATGTTCTTATGCCCAGTGATTTTCAGCACCTCTAGCCACAAACCCTTTTTCCATTTATCACTCTTTCGTAGTATATGGAAGAGACTTCTTTTGCCTTATAAGACTGAGCTCAAAGTAGAAAGTCCTACCAATGGGCTGTACAAGTATGAAGAGCTCCATGAATTCCTCTCAATTTTAACACATTTATCAGTTGTGACTATCGATGTCAGAAACATGAATGATTTGCAGGTCTTAAGATTCCCCCTGATTAACACCAGTGCAAAGACTATGCTGCTTATAACAGAGTGTGGCCACTTGGATTCTCATTCAGTTCATTCCATCCTTGTAGAATGATCAGCTCTACATGTCTCAGATGAAACCTGGCAAATAGTGCTGGTATAGTGTTCATACCATGGTACCCATGACTCCCATACAGTCTCAAGTCAGTCTTTGTGACTGGGTAAGGATACAAATGGTGTAGATGAAGCCCAAGACCTAGACTGGGGGAAGACCACCTTCAGAAGAGAGTTGTCAAACTCCAGTCCCAGTAAAAATTATCCTGAGACCAAGGATGGGTTGAACTTCTCCAGGTTGAAAACCCAACCATGGTATTGAGTAATACAGGCCATATAATTAAATATGCAAAATAACAGTGTGGAATATCTTGGATTTTATCACAAAATAGTCCAGGTAAATTGTTCTGGTCTCACTATGAAAAAGAGCTGTTAACGGTTTTCTTAAGATCTTTGGCACTGTAGCCAGTCTAGTTGAAAATGCCATAAGTTAGTAATGCTGGTTCTGAACAATGAGCTGAGATACAAGTGGTGATCTGGACAAATGGGATGTGTAGATAAGCAGCTCTGACATCTTACAATTCCAAAGCAGCTATGAAAGATCTGATGGACTCAGCCTTGAATATGAGAATTCTGATTCAATTTTATAGCACTGTCAAGCTGTCTGCTTCATTTGGAGGTAGGTCAATTGCCAGCGAAATACCATATATAGAAGTTGGTGAAGAGATGAACTCACAGGAAAAGTGTTCCAGGGATAAGATAACAATTAGACATCTGTTCAGAGAGAAAAGCAAAACAACAATGTTGATGCTTACTCTGCGGATAGAAAGAACTGCTACTTTGCAAGGCAACTATTGTACTTTGGGTCACCCCAAATTTGTTACAATACTACCATGCCAAGCAAAGGTTGGTATGAAAATTATAATGTGTGTGACAAGAGGAGGGTCTCCCAATTTGCAACTAAAAGGTTTTGCTTACAATGATGGTTAGCACAAACATTTCGCCTGTATGCCAGTTACTACAAGTACAGCTTCACAAAGTGTGTGCTGAGCTGAGTGCAGTAATGACATGAAGCTGAGTAACTCCTTCAAGAGGGTCCCTTCTTGAAAGATTTAACAGTTTGTTCTAAACAAGATTTCATGTCACAGACCAAGCACGAATCTCACTTGGTCATTTGCCACTTTTACAAAAACAGTTGAGAACAGCCTCATCGAGATACAGAACATCAACATAATTAGATAATGAAAACACACATATAACCCAATAGTGTAATTTGTAAGAATAAACACACTTAAATATACATGTATTAACACAAATAAACACATAATGCCATTTGTGAAAAGAAGCACACCTGTGACACCTGAATACCACAACGGTGTCAAAAATATTCTCAAAAATAGGACACAGGTATCACAAGAATTTAAGCCACATGTATAACCCAATATCTCTATCCAGAGAATAGTATTCATGAATATGACACCAGTGTTTTCAGTGTTAATAACGTAGCACGTTTGTATTTTATGTATGTATATATATCAGAGCCATCTAGGAATATACAATATATGTAGTTTCTACGACACAAGTAAACCTAAAGCAATGCCTTGTACATGGGCCAACACTGGCGACGCTGCAGTCATGCACAGTACTGACTGCCCGAACGAGCTGCGGCTGATACAGAGCGGAGTGCCCCGCTCTGTATCAGCCATGGCGCAGGCAGTATCTACTGTGCACGATGGCTTCTGACAAACATCCTAGGCGAATTATAATATAGGATAGTATGAGATGTGTAACATAAGTTAGCTATGCACATAAATAAATAAACAAACCTGCGGAATTACAGTCAGAGTAAGAAAAAACACGAGATGCCTGAGGCTTTGCTAATATGAGATATGCCTCCGTTTCTCTTGAACCCTTTTTACTTTGCTCCTCGGGTGCCTTCACATATAAAAGTACTATAAAACACAACACTGATAATATAATCAGGTCTATAGGCCTCACGGGACCATAGTAACCCTGCCAAGTTACCATGTTCTTATGCCAGAACTATAGACAGTCTTGAGAGCAAGCAATGAATAAATTGGAATAAACAGTAAAAACAGCAAACGTGGAAATAAAGCATCCATTCTTCATGTCCTCATCGTGCCCACAGAATAAGCATAAAGAGGCCGTTTAACTCCAGTGGAGCTCTTCCCTTTGCTCCTTCAAATCCCTATTTGCACCCAAGCAAATGTTGTGGAATAGGGGAAGAAATACAAAACCATACTTTTGTGGTTTATTGCATATAAGTTACTTATTCTTCAGGAAAGAGAGAAAAAAACCAAACACACAAAAAAGCACCAACTAGAAAAGAAACTAAAAAGAAATATTGGTTTCCTTTTCTTCCTGCCTCCTTAATTGCACTTTAAAACAGACCAGTGGGTGAAGCCTAAGAGTAAACTAGGGTAAAAGAGGGAGGAGTTGTTCTTGAGATCATTAACTAAGTGCTTGCCTCCTGGTGCAGGGAAGTTTACCCATGGTCCCTGTGCCTACCATTGGATGCAAGAGAAAGACAACATAAACTCACCATTTTTATAAAATAATTTTAAAAAATTAATGTGGCCCTCACATGAATTGATTTCTGATCATCTAGACCAATACTGGAGGGGAAAAAAAAAAAAAAGAAACAGACATTACGTCTTACACCCCAGGCCGTTTTATTTTTTTTACATCTTACATCTCAGCTCCCCAATTAAGCCTTGAAGTCCTTGTGTAGTAGCATTTATTACATGGGAAAGTTTGTAAGACAATGCAGGACGAAGGGAAGCAATAGGCAAGGGGGGGTGGGAGAGAAAGAAGAAAAAAAAAAAAAAAAAGAAGTCTTTGTTCTATACACACAAGAAAACATGGAGCAACTATGGGACAAACCAACTGTAACATATGAGACAAATTCAGGTGCCCACGGATTAAATTGGGACTTTAAAACTCCTTGGGGGAGATTCACTAAGCGATGATAAAGAGGTAACAAAGTGGAGATGGCTTATCCAAAGACATCACTTCTCCAGCTCCTATGTTAATCTATGGAGCCAATGCACTAAGATTTCATCAACTTTGGAGATCTTAGTATCTATACGCTACAGAATAACACAGGAACTGGAGAAGTCATCTCCACTTTATCAACTCTATCACGGCTGAATGCTACAGAATTCTCAAACACTTGCAGCTGTGCTGGACAATTCTCCATCATTCAAGTGGTTAAAAGACCCAGATAATCAGTGGGAATTTGGGGCATATTTATGTTACCTATGGTGCATTTGGTCTGCTCCAGAATTGGTCTAGTTTTCTCTTGTGAATATGATCCTTAGAGGATCCTCTCTCCACTTACAACAAGTCTGCCGTTACATTTTCTATTCATCACAGTTAAATTTTTTCTCTTTTCAGTTAGTAAGTCTGATAATTCTGTGTGTCCATGTAAGGATATGAAGCCATAAAACCAGCCACATAGATGATTTTGCAGCTTAGTAAATACAAGGTTACATGCAGGATGAAAACAAACATACTCAGTGCATGCACTCTGAAATGGCACTAGCTCCCCTGGAGACAAAAATACATAAATAATAAAAAATTAAAATAAAATCAGCTGCTCACCTAGGTCCACTGGATAAATCTGTATGTTTACATCAAGGATCAGATCCATCTTAAAAGATTCACTTTCGCAGTGCAGCCGTGAAACTGCAAGAAAAACAGGCATAAGAAATGCTCCGAATTTTTTTTTTTTTTTTTTTTTTTTTTTTTTTTTTAAAGCAATCAACCAACCATTCTCCATAAGCAACAATTTGGTTATTGAGCTAGAGATAAAACAAAAGTTACATATATTTTATTCCCGTGCATTATATTTACCCTTCTCTCAAAATATACGTTTTATTTTTGCTTTCAACCCATTCTTTTTATGAGAACTATTGCTTTCTCTCTGGTGTCAGTCTCTTACACATGAGCACCTCCTGATGTCCCGCTCACTCCTCTCTATAACTTTGTGGTTCATGGTTTTTTTGTAAAGGCACCCCTAACAAGCAATCTGGAGGCACCCCTAACATTCTGTAGGTCATTTGTCAAGGAGTAACGATGGGTAAAAATACAGAAATATATATTTATTCTTACAGCTCACAAAAATATAGACTGCATAACAATTTCCATATATACATTTTAAACTCAACATTCACATTCTTGTCATCAGCTTCATTGCATCTAGGCCGAGAACCACTGCGATTAGCTCCTGCTCGTATGAACACAGAATGAAGGAAAGACAGAAAGGAGGAGAAAGTTTCACTCACTCACTCTGCTAGTCTCTATCCCATGCTTTCCTTTTATCAGACTCCTTTCCTCTCACTTTTGTTATAAAGTCCTATTAAACACCACTAATCACCTGTGGAGTTTCTAGGTTCCCAAAATGACAGATGATTGAGCCAACCTACTGCATTATTAGAGCACCATGCAGCCTAACGACACCATTACAAGTAATGAGATAAGCATCCTTACATGCTCCAAGCTGGCAATAACACATGGAGTTTCCAGAATAAGACTGCACAACTATTACCTAGCAGCAATCCACACTATGTGGTCAACTCAGACATGGCCTCATCACTCTTATTTTCACACTCAAATATTCACTGCCCCTAGCAGTCTGGTTTGCAGGCACACTTTGCAGACAGTTCCAGTTAATATTTCTTTTTAGATATCGGTATTTCGGCTCTGCTGAAGAGCAGCCGGCTGGTCCCGGGATCTCCTTCTGTGTGACGTCAGCGCAAGGGGAAGGAGGGGGAACTTTAAAACCTTATATCTCTCAAACCATAAAGGTTTGAGAGATGGGACTTGCTCCACGTAATTTATTTTTGTTAAATCTACAACACTGCATAAATTTATAACCGGACATTACTAACCCTTTAAAGGAAAGTTAGAGTATACGTTGTTGCTGAATAAACAGACGTAAGCATAATTGACATACAGTTTCCAGTATACATAAAATCAAGCAGTGAAGTTCACTACCGCTAGATAGTGAGTTGTACAGACTGCAATGGTATGCCATAGGGATGCTAATCTGGATCTTGCAATCCAGGATCTAACAGAAGGAAAGAAGTAGAGGAAAGCAAAGAGCAATAGTAGAGTGAGAGACAAGAGAAATTCCAGGAACGCCACAGAGGAGAGTAATCCTTACATTTTATAAACCACAATTAAGTTCAATTTAAAAGTTAGAGTCACTATGGGGGTGATCTATTTGCTTCACTGAATTGGTCTCACGTGAAGCAAGCTATGCCTGCAGCTTGTGACTGCTCACATCTGAATGACAAAATGGAGGGCCATAATGTAATTGAAGCACCTATGGGGAGCCATGTTTATGAATTATTGACTGACATGATGAAATGTGGATCTCAAGCTGCTGGACTACAGTTCTAATCTTCCTTAACTGAATAGAAGCTATGGATGATAGGCAGCACAGCCAAACCGCTGGGGACCCTATAATGCCTTCCTTTTCTACTCACAAACATGGTGTGCTGGCTCACAGATACAGTGTGCTCTTTACGAAGTGCTCTGGAATAAGTAGACAGTTGGTGAAACACAGCAGTAGAAAAGTGTTCTAATATACAAATTTTGGGTTTACATCCTAATCTGCAGTAAGAAGTTTAAAGGGTTAAAGTTTAAAAGGTTGTTTGTTCTGGAAGTGTGTGTAATTAATTAAGGGTGGGGGTTTGTGAACAATCACCTGTGTAGGCCTGTATAAATCTAGGTACAGGATATTATGGAAGTAAACAAACTTGCCTGCCTTATAAATTAACCCCGAGTGCCAGAGGAGCAGGCAGCGCGTCATCATTCAACGCGCCGCACACCCCCAGCACCCAAAAGGTCAGAAAAGAAAGAAGAAAAACTGAACTGCAACATAAAAGTAATTTTTTTTTTTTTTTAAATAAACATTAACCCCCTGAGTGCCAGAGGAGCAAGCAGCGTGCCATTAATTAACACGCCGCACACCCCCAGCACACCATTTAAGGCCCACTGGGAGGTAAAAGATAACATGTTCCCAGTGGCAAGGGCTTGGGTGTACTCTGCTCGGATACGGGAGTGCACAAATGCCCGGAATAAAGCTTCAGGCGTCATTGGAACCTCCCCTGACAGTACCTGCTTCCTGGACACATAGATGGCCATCTTAGCCTGCGCCAGGAGCAGGTTTATGAGGAGGTCCTCAGCCCTACTGTGCTGGGACACTGTGCGCCCAAAAATGAAAAGGTGTGGAGAGAAGTGCAGCCAGAACCGCAGGAGGAGTCCCCTCAGGAATGACAAGAGGGGCTGCAATTGGCTGCATGAAAAGTAAATATGAAAAACAGACTCACCCCTGCCGCAGAATGGACAGGCGGCAGGGGAGTCCGTGAAACGGGCCAGGTACTCCCCCTTGCTCAGTGCACCATGGAGCACTCTCCAACTCAAATCCCGATGGGTCTGGGCACCAAGGTGGAATAGAGTGCCCTCCACCGGGGTCTCTCGCCCACGTCAAGCACTCGCCTCCAGATGGTGTCTGGGCGAACGAAGAGGGCGAGGAAGTGCACTTTGTGGAGCACGAGGGAATACAGCCTCTTCCTCGGCATGCCACGGAAACATGCCGAGGGTATCACCCCCAACCGGCTTAAGTTGGGGGCTGGAGAAGCCAAGGGGGACTGACGAGGCTTTGGTTGTATGCTCACAGCCGGAGGCGAGGGTTCCACAGGTAGATGTGGCTCTCCGGCCTGTAAGGCCTCGTCAATGAAGGTGCGCGAGTCGGGGTGGATGGCAAGCTTGATCTCCTGGAGCAAACGGTACGGAACTCTGGGACTTTGGAAACCCATACTGTGCATAAGCACATCGGACTCCACCCAGTCCGCCCGTTCATAGTCCAGGAGATCCCCGACTCGGGTCATCCGTGCTTGGCGAAGGCGACGACATATGCTAGGGGCTTCCAAAATCCGAGCCCCCACAGCTGGATTATATAGCAGGGGCTCCGCTAGAATGTCTGCCCCCTGCGCTGTGCCCTGCCTTGACACGGAGACCATGCTCCAGGCCTTGAGGTACAGGACTCACAGAACGTGCTCACAAATACAGTGTGCTCTTTACTAAGTGCTCTGGAATAAGTGGACATTTGGTGAAACACAGAAGTTAGTACAACACAGGAGTTAGAGAAACAAAGGTAAATTAATTGTTTACATTTTTAAGAACTCACATTCACACCATACACGATAAGCAAGCTTGGAGATCTCACTCAGTGCACATCTTGCCATATGTATGCATGCTTGGAACAGCAGTTCCAAGGTCCATACCGCTGTGGCAAGTGGCCTTTCTGGAACCTCAGATTGGAGCTCTGGAGAGTCATAATACAACACAGAGATATTGACAACCTTGAGAGGAGTCTCTTGCTAACTGAGCAGAGTCTAGCTGGGTTACCTAGCAAAGAGGGAGGAGATCAGCTAGAAATGAACCAGGCACAGTTAGAAGTGACTGCAGTGGGGGAGGGAAGAGGAAAAGGGCAGCCAGTCCTGAGGTTTTCCATCCTAGCAAATTTGCTCATTTAAGTGAAGATGTTGGGGAGGCAAACCCAGAAGTGGAATTGCTGGAGAAGACTGTTCTCCACAACAGCCGGGATAACAGCTCCTCTAGCACAGAAGGAATCCAGAGGAAAGTGAAGCTTAGGCAGGTCGTGGTGGTAGGGGACTATTATTAGGGGAACAGATAGGGTAATCTGTGGGTCTGATCGCACCAGCCAAATGGTTTACTGTCTCCCGGGTGCCCGGGTTCAGCATGTTGCAGAGAGGGTGGACAGATTATTGGGAGGGGCTGGAAAGGATCTAGCTGTCTTGGTGCATATTGGTACCAATGACAAAGTAAGAGGAAGGTGGAGAGTCCTAAAAGGTAATTCTAGGGATTTAGGGTGTAGGATTAGGAGCTGGACCTCAAAGGTAGCATTCTCAGAGATATTACCTGTGCCATGCGCTACGCCAGAGAGACAGTGGGAGATTAGGGAGCTCAATGCGTGGCTGACATCTTGGTGTAAGAAGGAGGGCTTTGGGTTTTTAGAGCACTGGGTTGATTTTGCTTTGGGGTACAATCTCTATAGTAGGGATGGACTGCACCTGAATGCAAGAGGGTCTCAAGTGCTTGGGAAGAGGATGGCTAGATGGTTGGAGGAGATTTTAAACTAGGAAGGGGGGAGGGGCCAATAAATACTGGGCTAGATAGTATAGAAAGGGAAAGCAATGTAGTTAATAACCAGGTGGGTGGTTCTAGGGGCTGGGTTAGTACAGATGATAGGGAGAAGCCTATAAACCACATCAAAATTAAATCACAAATGGAACAAAGCAGTGGCATAAATTGTATGCTTGCAAATGCCAGAAGTTTAACTGGTAAAATAGGGGAATTGGAGCTGGTAGCTGAAATCAAAAACTATGATTTGATTGGCATAACAAACATGGTGGGATGACACACATGATTGGTCAATCAATTTGGAGGGCTACACGTTGTTTAGAAAAGACAGGTCAAACAAGAGGTGGTGGGGTCTGTCTGTATGTCAAATCAGCATTATTGCCTCATTTACAGGAAGATATAGGTGATGACAGTAGTGAACATGTAGAATCCCTGTGGGTTGAAATAGTCAATGGGGGTAAAACTGCCCAGAAAATATTAGTGGGTATTTGTTATAAACCACCAAACACTGGTGACCTTGAAGAATCACAGCTATTAATGCAAATAGAGGGAGAACTATAATTATGGGGGATTTTCATTATCCAGAAATAGACTGGAAAAATGGAACAACTACTTCTGCTAAAAGCAGTCCGTTTCTGAACTTGTTGAATGACAATTTTTTGTCTCAACTAGTGCAGACCTCAACCAGAGAGAATGCGTGTCTGGATCTGGTAATAACGGATATTGAAGAACTTATCTCTAACATCCAAGTAAGGGAGCACTTGGGGAACAGTGACCATAACATGGTATCATTTGAGAATAATTCAAAAAAGTAATATGGTATGGGTTCCACCAAAACACTGAATTTTAAAAAGGCCAACTTTAGCAGGTTTAATTCATCCCTTGGTTTCTCTGACTGGGATAGAATATTTTCAGGAAAAAACACAGAAGGTAAGTAGAATGCCTTCAAAATAACATTGCAAAAATATACATATAAAATTATCCCCATTGGAAACAAATACAAAAGAAGCAAATTAAAACCAATGTGGCTAACCAGTAAAGTAATTCATGAAATAAATAACAAGAAAGTGGCATTTAAACATTATAAAGCTGAGGGATCAGCAGAGGCATTTGCAGAATACAAAAAATGCCAACAAAACCGTAAAAAGGCAATTAAATTAGTTAGACTGGAGAATTAAAAAAATATTGCTAAGGAGAGCAAGAGCAACCCAAAAAAATTATTTAAATACATTAATGGCAAAAAATTAAAGTCTGATAATGTTGGGTCCTTGTTATCTGAAACGGATGAGATGGTCAGTGGGAACAGAGAGAAAGCAGATATTTTAAATAATTTCTTTTTTTCTGTTTTTACCAAGGAAGACCCAATGGATAAGAATCTGCAAACTACTTTTACAGAACAGGCACAGCAAGCATGGGATTGGCTAACACAAGAAAAAGTGTTAAAACAATTGAATGATGTTAAGGTAGACAAAGCCCCGGGGCCGGATGGTATACACCCACGGGTACTTAAAGAGCTAAGCCAGGCCCTGGCCAGACCGTTATTTTTGATTTTCAGGGATTCTTTTACTTCAGGTATGGTGCCCACAGACTGGCGTAAAACAGATGTGGTGCCCATATTTAAAAAGGGGTCAAAATCACAGCCAGGAATTTACAGACCTGTAAGCTTGAAATCTGTGGTAGGGAAGCTGTTTGAAGGGTTGCTAAGGGAATATATTCAAGAATTCAGCTTGAACAGGAATATCACTAGCAGGAGCCAACATGGCTTTGTGAAAGACAGGTCTTGTCAAACTAACTTGTTTGCATTTTATGAAAACGTGAGTAAAACTATAGATGTGGGAGCGGCGGTTGATGTGATCTATTTAGACTTTGCCGACGCATTTGATACAGTTCCACACAAGAGGTTACTGTAGAAATTGAATTAGGCTTAGGGGAAAATGTTTGTGCGTGGATTGGAAATTGGCTGAAAGATAGAATGCAAACGTGGTAGTAAATAGCAAGTTCTCCAACTGGATAAACGTGATAAGTGGAGTACCTCAGGGATCTGTCCTGGGTCCTCTTCTTTTTAATTTGTTTATTAATGACCTCCCAGAGGGCATAGGGAGCCATGTATCAGTGTTTGCCGATGACACAAAATTAAGTAAGGTAATAAAGTCTGAACTGGATGTGTCTTCATTACAAGAGGTTTTGGACAAATTGAGTAACTGGGAAGGCAAATGAGGTTCAATATAGACAAGTGTAAATTTATGCATTTTGGTAGAATAATAAAAATGCAACATATAGTTTAAATGGTGTTTCTCTGGGGAAATCTACTAATGAAAAGGATTTGGGAATAATGTTAGACAATAGACTTAGCAGTAGCGCGCAGTGCCAGCTGGCAGCTGCAAAGGCCAATAAGATATTGGAATGTATTTAAAGGGGTATTGACTGAAGGGACGAAGATATTATTATGCCTCTTTACAGGTCCATGGTAAGACCCCACCTAGAATATGCTGTTCAATTCTGGGCACCCTTTCTGAAAAAGGACATTATGGAACTAGAGAAAGTGCAAAGGAGGGCTACAAAACTAGTAAGGGGAATGGAAAGTTTTAGTTATGAAGAAAGGCTAGAAAAGTTAAACTTGTACACACTAGAGAAACGGTGTCTTAGAGGGGATATGATAACACTATATAAATATGTTCAGGACCCATGCAAAGGGCTCTCCAAAGACCTGTTCATTAACAGAACAGTACACAGGACAAGAGGCCATCCGCTTAGACTTGAGGAAAGAAGATTTCATCTACAACAGAGGAAGGGTTTCTTTACAGTAAGGACAATAAAGGTATGGAATTCACTGCCTGAGGAGGTGGCGCTATCAAATACATTAGATGCCTTTAAAAAGGGCCTGGATACTTATTTAAAAAAGAGCATAACATAGCGGGCTATGTACGTTAGTATTGGGATTAATATTTAGTTAGTGCTTGTTGATCCAAGGAGAAATCTGATTGCCATTTGGAATCAAGAGGGAATTTTTCCCCCATTCAAGGCAGAATTTGAAATTGCTGTATTGAGGGGTTTTTTTTTGCGTTCCTTTGGATCAACGATGGTAAACAGGAATAGGAAAAGGGCTGAACCAGATGGACGCAAGTCTTTTTTCAACCTAAATTACTGTTACTCAATAGGAGCTGTGCCTCTGCACTTAGTAATACATTTTTAAAAGTTGTACTGGAATATATAAAACAGATTAAAAAAAAAAAAAAAAAAAAAGAATGTTTTCACCTAAATGAGGCATGTGGCAACTGTAATATGTTTTCTGCATCTCTCTTCTAACTCTTGCATGATCTCAGAAAATCATTTGGATGAGGGTTGGCCCCACCCCTATATTTGCATTGGTTGACTGCAAATACTTAAGGAGCCGTAAACTTTATTTTACAAAAACCTGTACATTATAGGGCTTTTCCTACAGAGTAAATCAAGGTTATTCCCACTGCCGTCAGTTGTTTTATTCAAATGTGAGAACAGTTCAAATTGACAGAAAGTGAATTGTACTGCGATTACTTCCTGCAAGTTCAAACTGACAGCATGACTCAGCAGTTTCTATCACATTCCATGGAGAACTATCAGTGACTCACATCTGCCACTGAAGGCAAAAGAATAACTAATTGGAATCTTATCACTAGAGGGCATTGTTAATGTAAAAAAAAGAAAAAAAAAAAAAAAAGAATTTAAACTGTAATAACTCTGAATATATGCATCTCTCAGCAGTGGGTTTTCCCTTGTTTTACTCAATAGGAAAATATGTGCAATATCTATGTTTTCCCACTTTAAGATATGAGGAACTGTCACCAGTCAGGCTCTGATGCACAGTCTGCTGTAGTAACAGTCATTCTGCCTATGCAATTGGGGAAGGGAAAAAAAAGTATGTTAATATGTTGTAAATGATGGACTAGAAGGTTTCCAGCACTAGCGTCTAAGCCACTGACTGCTCAGCTGAGCAGAATAGTTAACCCTTTGCATGCTGGAGGGGTGTGCAACGCATTGCTCTGCAAATCGATGTGAACCCTTCTGGCATTCAAAGGGTTAAACCCAGCAATGCCAACTGATAAAATTCACCAGCCCCCAAAGCAAATTCTCCCTTGACCAGTCCACTACTGCTTAGTTCAGCAAGCTTTATAGCAACCCATGACTCCCCAGCTGTTGGATTCAAATCCCATCACTTTCCTCAGCAGTTCAGGAACCAAACATCCAAACCAGCTGAAGTGCCACAGGTTGACATCTGGCATATCTTAAAGAAAACACAGAGACTTTGAAATATGGAAGTGCAGGCTCTCTGGCAGCTTGTCTTCACACAGTCATGGCATTCACACAGGTCAGAGTAGAAAAGTATAGAAGAAGCTCCTGGTGAGCCGGGAAAGCTTCCAGTTTTCACCACAGGGCATGTGAATGGAGAGGGACATGAAAGGGTGTTCAGTCTCTCTCCCCACTCCAACTTCTGCGCAGGGAAAAGAAAACAGTACACAGAAGACTAAAAATGAATCGGCTGTGCACCTTTGGTGGGAACACTGGGGATAAAGGGGGAACACTACCTTTTTAAGGTTTATGCAATATATTTGTCTGTTGGGAGGGAAAGTAGATAGCCAAGTGACAGGAACATTTTTAAGTTTGAATCGATTTTCAAATGTTAGGGAAGAAGAGAGGAATGGTAAGATAATACTCACCTCTATCAAATTTTCGTCCTTCAGGATCAATATCCTTCACATCAAAGATATCTTCAAAAAGAATACCAGCCATGATTGAGAGCTAGGAAGAGAGAGGAGTTAGATCAAAAAGTGAGCAGAGGTATGGAGACTGCGCTGGATAAGACTGCAGAGGGAAAAGAGGAAGCTGCAGAGAACTGGCAAGAAGGTACAGTTTCACCTGGGGCAGAAGGAATCTAAGTGATCCAGTTCTTAGAATCAAAGAATTACTGCATACCTGAAATCAACAAATTTGTAAGAGCCATTACAGCATGGATCTACTGTAGGAAGTTCTTGTCAAACATACCATGCTGATTTTATTTAATTTGTTTTGACACTAATTAAAATTATAGACTGGGATGGAACAGTAGATGTACAGAAGATTTAAGTAAAGCCTTTGTCACTTCCCCACTAAAAGAGTTAATAACCAATTGGATGGAGAGGATCCTCTCCCAGTGGAGAATTAACAATATGAGAAGTGCGAGTAACACATTATAAAGGAATGCTTGGCTCACCCTCTGACACTTGGCCAGGGAGCTTTCCTGGTTATCTGAATCCTCAAGGGCCGAGACCAGTTCAGATCTGAAGGCAATACTGGAAGGGTGCAGGGTTAATGCTGAATGCTTGACAAGACAAAAGGAAAAAGAGGCCAGACTGAAGGGGGGGGGGTGTTCAAACCATCCTCTCCTTTGCCTCTTAAATTGGCAAATGCAGCCAGGTTCCTATGTGTTAGTCTCTGCTGTTGAAGCTACTTCCAGCATTGAGAGAGGGCTGAGGCAGTGTTAGTCCTTTGAGTGCCACAGGGGTACACAACTCACTTCAATGCATTGTGTACCCCTCTGACATTCAATTGGTTAAATAATGTTAGCAATGGACTGGAGCCCAAGCCAGATACTGTGTAAAAACAGGTTTCTTTTGTCACCTCCACAGAGTTCCACAGTAAGCCATAACCCATTCAGTGCCACAAGGGTGTTCAATGCATTGCAAGGTATTGCACATCCCTATGGAGCTCAAAGGGTTAACCCAGGCAGCAATAAGACAGTCACAGTCCGCAAAGATAAGAGGGTCTTCTTTTTTTTTCCTCTCCCTGAACTCTGATACTAGGCTACAGACTGGAGACATGAGGCATGGAAGTGCTGAGGACAAACATGGCAGTAGAACAAGGAATAGAGGTGAGAAGAAATGACAGAGTCAGCATGTCCATCTTCCCTCTTACACTGCCATGATGAACACGGTCTTGTCTCTTGGGACCCAAGTTCACCAGGAAATCACTCTGCCCAAGTGTCAGAGGGGTAAGAAAAGCATTGCTTTACACTGTGCTGACACTCAAAGGTTAATTCATCACTATGGTGAAAAGTAGACTCTCTGTATTCAATCGGTTAACCCTTTGAGTGCTAGAGAAGTACTGGATACCTCTCTGGCATTCAAAGGGTTAATAACCCTCTGAGGAACAAATGGGCAAACAATGTCACCCTCTGGCACATAATGAGTTAATCAATCAAGTTGTAAAGAACACTTTTTTTTTTTTTTTTTACATTTTTCTCCATGAAGCACCTGGGGGGAGATTCACTAAGCAGTGATGAAGTAGAGATGGCTTCTCTAGTAAATCTGTGTGCATAGGCTCCGTAGAACAACATAGGAATTGGAGATCTTAGCGCATAGGGGCACTATAGAACAACATAGGAACTAGAGAAGTCATCTCCACTTTATCACCTCTTTATTACCACTTAGTGAATCTCCCCCTGGTGTTCCTGAGCATGCTTGGCTTCATACGAATCATACAAAAGGCCACCCAAGTTCCAAAATGAAATGCATCTTAAAGGGGGAAAAAAATAAATAAATAATTAGTTTTCTTAAGGGAAACTCTCACCTCTAGTAAATTTGTTTTCATTTAAAAGTTCTGTTATTCTGTCTTATTTTTCATTCTAAATCTTTATTGGCCGAGATATTGCCTTTTAATGTTAAAGGGATAGTAATACTTTGTTTTATCTTTATTTTATTTTGTAGGCATTAAAAAAACATGAACAATATAAGTCTTATCTCTTAAACCTTTATGGTTTGAGAGATATTCACAAGCAAAGTTTCCCCTCCCGCCCCTTTTTCCTAGTGTAAGCCATCTCTTCTAAAATGTGAATCTGGCTGTAAGACCAGACAGAGAACAGCAAGGGACAAGCTTCTTTGTATGAAAACAATGAAAGCCCTGCCCCCCTTGACAAGTTTTTCAGCTTTTTCCCTTATCTTAATTGAAGATTGTCCCTCTCTGAAGTCTACCTGGGCACCTCCCTTCTAATCTGACTGAACGGGGGGGGGGGGGAGATACTTTGCTTGTGAATATCTCTTAAACCTTAAAGGTTTGAGAGATAAGACATATCGTTATTCATGTTTTTTTAATGCCTACAAACTAAAATAAAGATAAAACGAAGTATTACTATCCCTTTAAGATAATGTGCTGTCAGTTTCCTACAGGCTGCAGTACCGCTCTGTCCTGCAGCCTGTCAATCTTCCTCTGTTCCCCTCCCCAACTACTGCCTCCTTCCCACCTCATCCAGTGATGGAGGATTCTGGCATATGAACCAGAACACTGTCTTGCAAATGCGCATCCAGGTCATTGTACTGGCACAGACTGAGCACATTCATGCACTCAGTCCTTTATAAAGGGGCAGTCGCTTGTCTCTGTGGCTATTTTTAGTTTGGGCTGCCACTTCTTATAAAGGACAGTGCATGAATGCAATCAGTCTGTGCCTATACAATGACCTGGACGTGCATTTGCAAGAGATCGCTCCAGGTCATTTGCCGGAATCCTTTAGCATCGGAGCACCGGCCAGCTCCAAAAGAGACTGACAGCGCAGGCACACGGACGTCACTATGACGAGATGTCTGTGCTTCCTGCTACTGTGAGCCTCCGAAAAACTGGAAAATATTTGAAACCAGGTAATTTTTCTGACGACTAGCGCTACTAAGCAGCTAGTCGCCAGATGAAGAATTAATGTAAAGTTATTGCGGGGTGGTAGTTCCCCTTTAAAACACCAGTGGGTGTCTTATATACAACTCAATACTCTCAAAAGGTTGGCACTAAAGCAATGATTAGCATGATAGCACACAGGACCATCTTGTCCTTTTTAGGGAAATCCAAAATAAAAGATGTCCTCCAAAAACAGTTTCAAACCACAAAGTGCCAAGCATGTAATGTCATACCGCCAAATTGCAGTCATAGCATAAGCTGGTATTACCGGCATGCGGTTGCCGCACGGGGGCATCTCCTCTTGATGAGCCCTGACAGTTTGGCTGAGAGATCAATAAAGGTAACACAGGGGAGCAACATGGCTCCCCTACTTCCATCACCCCTTAACTTCTGGGTAGGAATGGAAGGGCTTGGGGAAAGTCATGTCATTGGTGATGGGGCAAGGCTCTCCCCACTCCCCCACCACAATCCTACCAGGTGGTTCCAGTAGGATTAAAACAAGGGAGCAATGTCTCTCCCTGCGTCGCATTCTGATGCGCTGTCCTCCCCCCACCCCATACACTATTTGACCTGCCGCTTGGTCCAACTAGAGATCCCCATACAATGTCAGACCCCAAGATTGCTTCCTTCATCACTGAAATAGTTAGGACCATTTTAGTGCAGGCAGCCTATTAAAAATGAAAACAGGTGGCATTTTGAGCAGTACCAGTATCTAATGAATGCAGGAAGAAATTCCATAGCTTTCAAAGATTTTGGCACATTTAAGGGGGTGATGTAATACCAATAACTTTTTTTTTTCTGTAGCTCCATCTTCTGGAAACATGTGTGCAAGCCAGGTTAGGGGTAGAAAGGTAAGTGACCTTTTATTTAATGTGGTTGGTTTGATTTATTTCCAAATTTGAGTGCTTTGGAAAAGTTTTCTTCATGTGATGCAGTAGGATATCTACTTTCAGGAAATATATAAGTTTATTTAGCGCTAGATGTGTTTTGGGTACCATGTATCAAATGGAATGTGCAATTTAGTTCAAAGTTGAAAATACCATTTTGCACTTCTGTTAATTATGGGGCTGTGCAGGCCATACTTGTAGATAAAAGGATACATATTTGGTATTCTTGTACTCAGGGAGTTCAAGTCTTTTAAACATAATTGAACCTAACAGGTTCAGGTTGGATACCCATGTGCTATATTTTTGGTCAGTGCTTTTTTAGGTTAATTTAGCAAATGCAAGATTAAAAGTCTTGAGTTGTGTTTAAGCCAGCAGTTGGGCCTTTAAACGACATTTATAACTGCACTTTCCCTTGTTTTTATTGTTTTAGAGAGTGACTGAAAATCATTATCTAAACCGTTGCGCTACAGTTTTAAAAACAGAAACACATATGCAATGCACTCCCTAATTCTCCACCACGCAACCACAAAATAAGGATCGTGCTTACTGTAGAGCTACACAGCATAATCTTTTCACGGGACACTTGCGAATAAGTCCCCTTATATAGCTACACATATCAAGTGTGTAAGTATCTCATTATACAGCTAAACACTACAAACTGTAAACGTAATTCCTCTTTAAACAGGATAGTTTGCGCATTTAGAGGCGTGCACATTTCCGTTACATAGCTCCAAATTGAAGATTATACACATAAGGTACAGAGAGTTACTTCGCGTACGACTACAGTACACAATATAAGCCTTACATTGTTAACAGGCTTTGTGCATCCAGCTAACAATTTATAAACGCGTTAGCCATGCGCCGTGCACAACAACACACCGTAAAAGTTCTACCTATATAGAAGAAGTCAGAGACGCCGGATTGTTTAAGTAGCTCGGTACACGCCGGTTGCTCGCCACTTCCGATTCCGTATTACATCACTTCCTTTCTCTACGTCACATTTGCGTATCGCTGAGGCAAGGCGAGGAGTTCTGTGGATGGTTAGCGATAATTATCTTTGGTTTTTATTTTACATAGTCTGCACGTGTATACCACGTGAAGTCAGATTGGATATTGTTTATATTTTTCATCGTCACATTTCTTTTACTCTTTTATATCCCAGTCACAGAGACAAAACGTCGAAAACAAACGAAGATAGTAAAAAAGATATGGGCAATCTTATTTTACAAACTGTGTACTTGCTGACTATGGAAAGTCAAAATGAGGTTGACATTAATTTAAAGCGGTAGTAATGTTCTGTTATTAATGCAAGCTTGATTCTTCAATATACGTTTTTAAAATAACGAAATATACATTTTGACTGCTCATAAGGTTGTAGTCTTTGTTTTATGTTAATTAAAAGTGTGCCCCTTTAATCACTTCTCGATATGTAACGCTAGTTCCCCTCAGATCCATTAGGATCTGCTTTGATCTGAGGGTCGAGAAGTATAGAAATAGAAAAGTGGCAGAAGTGGAACACGTTTAATTACAATAAATCAAAGACAACATCGTGAGCAGTTAGAAAGGTACAATTCGTTATAAAAAAGTTTATTGAAGAATCGACATTGCATTAATGTCTAAACATAAAGGTATAGTAACAATATGTAAATATATATATATATTTTAGGATTTATCATTCTAAAAAAACAAGTGTTCTCCCACTGTTGGGGTATTTTATTAAAAAGTTATTGCAGCTGAATCTTGATATTTTTTTATTAGGTTCAGTAAGTCAATGGCCTGAAATGTCAAAGTGGCTATTCCATCCTATGAACATCTCTGGTAGTTGACCCTAAAACTCCGTAGGCTGACTGGAGAATTTGTATGTTTTATTGAGGATATCCACATTGTTAATATTGTTTCTGTTACAGATTTTATTATAATGCAAATTTTGTAATCGCAATAAAATGTGTTTGTACTTTAACCGCTTAGGGACTAGCGGTCCTGCGACGTTTCTGTACCATAAGGACTGCTTTGATCTTTGCCGACGTGCCAGTACACGTGACCTGTTGCGTGTATCGGCACGCCGCTTTGGGGCCTGAAAGAGATCGCTCCAGTCTTGGAACGGTCAATTTTAGGCCCCATTTTTACTTACAGCGCTCCCAGTGGAGCGCTATAAGTAAAAAGTATGTGATGTACTATGACGGTCATAGTACGTCACGTAGTCCTTAAGGGGTTAATCTGCATATCCAGTATTGGCGCTCTCTTCTCTTGCATAAATATCTTATTTGTATCTCTTTGCCACTATTCACACAGTGACAAATAGATTGTAGCAGCCTCAGTTGGATATGTGCATATAAATAATTGTATCTTACAGATTGCATTGGGATTTGAGTGCTATATATGTGTGGAGGGGACATATAGCCAGATATGGAGCATATTGCATCCGTTCAGGTTGGTGACCAGCCACGCATATTTGTTAGAGTTTTTATTTTATTTTTCTTTATTTTATTTTCCAGTTTTATTTTACACACACATATATATATATACAAAAATTGTCCATGGAGCACTCACTGTAGAAACTGTGTAACTTGCCTGGGTGCCAGTCTCCAATAACAATAGGATACAGTAGCTGGTGTAAAGAAACGCACTTGCAGGACTTCTTCAAATTGCAAAAAGTGCTGATTTATTGAATTGACGTTGTGACCCTGCCGTGGGTCTTTATCAAGATTACAGACAGAGGTGTAAGTGCACCACTAAATACCATATGCAGTGAGTGAATCTAGCGCCAAATGATGTCTCCAGGGGAGAGGAGAGGGGTCACAAGAATTAGCATACTCAAATTAAATATGAAAAATGAGATATGCATAGCGAAAAATAACCAATAAGATCACCCTTCGTGAACATAGAATATGTATAATTTCTTAAAAAATATATACAATAATATACACATATATACAGTTTTGCTAATTGTACCAACAGTACAGCAACCAGGCAGGGAAAGTAGCGTAACACCCAAACATCGGAAAGCATAAACGTTACATTATAGATACAATGAAGAATTGAGTGTTGGTGTGTAGCGTAGTTCCCGGTCCGTTAGTTATAGTCTTATCAAATCTACAAAGGAATATTCAATCTAAAGTATAAGTTGAAGCCAACTCAATGAACATGCTCAAATAAGTGAACACAGTGACAGTATTCTGTCATTGCCACACTATAGCCACATACTGTGAAGCGAAATGTGGCAAAAACAGACAATCAATAGTTCCAGTAATAATCAAAAGTAGCAACCAAAAGACGATCATATTAAATCTTGTTGTGGAAAAATAAAATATACAGATGAAGAATGAGATTGCACAGTCAAGCTGTATAAATCACAGTGAGAAAAACCATCCGAATCATTAGATTATAATGTCATAGAATGAAACCATATACTGATACGTAGTCATTATTAGTTACTTATCAAAGCGATTAATAAATTAGACCCAGGACAGGGAAAACGGTGCCCATGGTAACATGTGCAATGGTATAGGGGAAATTAGATCCCCGCGCCACATCCTCATGGCATCCATGCACCACCCCCTGGTCCATATCATAGGTATATCGTGTATACTTGAATGGACAAAGCAAATCGATAAAGTATATCACAACATTGGTAAAATAAGGACGTTTAAATAAATCCCAATATAACGGGTCAGTATTATAATCTTTTCAGTCTTCAAGTTCATGAATGTGAATAGGAAAGACAAAAAAAGTATACGGATATGTACGTTAGATGTGAATTATACCATATATGGTTAAATGTAATTACTAGATTAAACTCTAAGTATATATATATATATATATATATATATATATATATATATTAATGTTGAATCAAGACAGCACTCTCAGGTCTTCTTATTCTAGGATGATAATTTATTTGTCAACATTTCGGCCACCGTTCTCAAGACAAGTGCACAAGTGAACACTCACCCCTCTTAAACGTTACTTGGCTAAGGTCAGCCAGCGATGACGTCAACACCCACACGTGACAACCCAAAAAGAATCCCCATTTAAAATAGAACAAATTATTCAAGTAAACTATGAGAATTATGTTCACAATATCAGCTACATGAGGTAGAGCAAAGTATGAAAAAACATAGTCATATATATACCGTATATGTTAAAGGTCATACAGCACATCACTGAGGCACCGACAGGAGAGGCTCATGGGAGCTGTATGCTCGATCGCCCTGCCTCTGAATCCTCTAAGATGGGCCATACATGTTATCTGTGTGCAAGATGAACCAAAACTAAAACAGGCCAATCGTGACATTTGTCGATCGCTAGTCAGCGGGTCGAGCCAAAACTGAGATGAAAACAAACAGCTATTCACTTATAAGGTGTTGCGATGCAACGGGGTCCCATATTAGGCTGTTAGTCTAATTCCCATATAAGCTCAACCAGATAGTCGAAACGATCGAAGATAGTATGACACTTCTAAAATCTGAATATATCGGACAGAATATATGTATCCTGCATAAAGGGCTAGAGCCCTACGTGTGTTAGAACACAAATTGTATCACCAACGAATGCCACCCAAACGTCAAATCAAACGTATATATTAGAGACATCCTAATGTTACAAGATAATATGGATGAAAGAAGCATCAGTGAATAGTATATACATACAGTTCATGTTTACATAGGGGTCTATCATAGCCCCAACAATTAGTGGGGCAATTGGTGACACTTGAACCACAGGCATAAAAATATACTAACGCAGTCTTAACGAATCCAAGGAACCAGCTGATTTCAATCACCGTGTGTCGAAAACATATTAGTTGTTTGGCCATGATCCTGCCTCAGTACATATACGATTTTTGATGATTGGTACTGAATCCTTTTAATGAGTCAATCATATAATTGGAATTCAATAGTCTCAATTGTATCATATTCAGATGTTGAAAAAATGTCATTAGGGTTTTAAGTGTTCAAGTGGATCGTTATACAGTACGATGCATACACTGTAACTGAAGGACTTGAAAATATTCTGAAGTACTATTCAATTACCTAATCGTCTGAAGTGTATAAAAGATAAACGAAGAGCCTCGAAGGTCTGTTCATATGCAGTTTAGGAGATCATCTATATTGAGCTGACACGAAATCACTATTAGATCGACAGAATCATAACTATCTAGAAAAGATCTCAGTAGTCAGACAACGTAGGCATATGAGAACAACATATATCTGACACTTAAGTTGACCGGCATCAATATTCCACGGGTCCTAGGTCACCCCCTAGAGGTCTTATAGTGGGCATATCCCCAATCCTCTCTTAATGAAGTCTCAGGCCTTCCTATTACTAGATCAATCCCATCAAGGGATTTAAGCACTGGGCACATAAGGATAGATGGTCAAACAGAATTTCCTCATAAATCGGAGTGGATGGAGGCGCAATCTCCCACACTGGCCCGCTGCCTATGAGTTTCGTAGTTGCCCCAGTACAAGCCATCCATCTGCCATACTCTCATGATATGCTAAGTGCCACACTTACTGTATACTAGTAAAAGCAGCTAAAGTTAATTTGTTCATTAAGACCATATGGTGTTAGGGTCTTCAACCTGTAGATCCATTGTGTCTCCCTACGTAGGAGCAATATATGTCTGTTGCCTCCTCGTCTAAGGGGTGGTATATGGTCTATTAACATGGAACGAAGTGTGGCAAGAGAGTGTTTTTGTTCGAGGAGATGTCTTGCCACAGGTTTATCACTGTGATCATTAGATAAAGCAGCCCTTATGCTAGATCTATGGTTGGCCATGCGTTCTCTGAATGAGGTAATGGTCTTGCCCACATAATAGAAACCACATGGGCAGATGAGCATATAGATCACATGGTCAGATGTACATGTCAACCGGTGTCTGATATTAATGCGTTCGTTCGTGTGCGGGTGTCTGAAATATGTACCTGTCAGTAAGCTATTGCACGTAGTGCAATTAGTACATTTAAAACAGCCACGTTTCTGTCGATGTTGTAGTTGTTGTGTGAGTCAGGTTTCACCTTTCATCACTCCCTTTCCTCGATGTCTATCCGGTTTCATCAGGATGTCCCATAATGTACTACCTCGTCTATATGCCATAATTGGAGGCAACATATTTTGAAATGGTAGGCTACTATCAACCGTCAGAAAAGACCAGTTCTTTCTTATGACATTTGCCATTTTCTGGCTATGTGGGACGAAGTTAGTCATAAATGTCATGCGGGGTGTCCTATCTTTTTCTATATGTTTCTGGATCAAATCTCGCTGTGTAAGGCCTTTTATGCAATTTAGTTGCAGTTTTAATTTTTTATGCGTATATCCTCTTTGTAGAAATTTATTATACATAGTTTGTAGTTGTTGGAGCTGAAGTTCGATCTCGCTATTGTTTCTGATGACGAGTAGAAATTGTGCATATGGGACACCCCTTTTAAGTGTCGGAGGATGGCAACTTTTGGCATGCAGAATCGAGTTTCGATCAGTGGGTTTATTGAAAAGGGAGGTAGTTAGTCTAGGACCAGCTTTAGAGATCCTGAGATCAAGAAAGTCAATAGTTTTGGTACTGTAGGACATTTTCAGACGAATAGGGCCGTCTGTTGAATTGAGTTCACTGGTCCATTCAATGAGTGTCTGAATACTGTCTCTCCAAATGATGAAGAGGTCATTGATGTAGCGTTTATAAAACTTTATTCTGTTGTTTTGAAGATATTGTTGTTCATATCAGAACATGTAAAGATTAGCATACGCCCCCATTGATGTACCAGTGAGCTGGAGGTAAAAAGTATCTTCAAAACGGAAGACATTTTTGGTGACTGTAAGGTATAACAAGTCACACAAAAATTCGACCAGAACGTCAGGTTTAATTGTAGATTCGATAATGGAGTTGTGAACAGCCTGCACACCGCCCTCATGGGGGATGACAGTGTACAGGCTGTCCACATCCATAGTAACCAGTATGTCCTCGTCAGTCAGATCGTCAATCTGTAAAATCAGACTAAGTAAATGTGTAGTGTCCCGTATAAATGAATGTATATTCAAGACATATGGCTGAAGAAGTACATCAAGGAAAGTGGCAATCGGTTGTAGGAGTGAGCCACGTGCTGATGTTATTGGTCGCCCTGGTGGGTTGTTCAAAGTTTTATGTATTTTAGGGAGAATGTAAATTATTGGGCACACAGGAAAAGAGGTGGTAAGGTATTGTGCTAGGTTTGTATCAATACAGTTCAGTCTCACTGCCATGTCTATAGTCTCATCAGTTTCTTAAATTTCACCGTAGGGTCACAGACAAGTTTTTGATATGTGTGTGTCACTTAATTGTCTCAGGATCTCTGTACGGTATTGTTCATTACTCATAACAACAATTGCTCCCCCTTTATCTGCCGGTCGAATAACTATGTTCTCATCATTGGCCAATGTTTTTAGAGCTGATCTTTCAGCGAAAGATAGATTGGAATGTGTTTGTTGTGTAGATAGGATTTTATGTGATTCACCCACGACGCGTTTGGTAAAGAGCTTTATAGCAGGATTAATATTTGGAGGGTCAAAGTTGCTTTTGGATTTAAATAAAGGGATATTATCACTGGGTTTATCCTTAAAATAATCCCGCAGATTCAGGAGTCTTTGAAATCTGTGGCAGTCCACTTCAACTTGAAAAGAATTATATGATGTGGTGGCCACGAAGGATAAACCTTTACCAAGTAAAGATATCTCAGCTGTAGTCAAGGTTCTGTTGCTGAGGTTATAGATAATGTTTTTGGAATTTTGGGTGGTCTTCCTGTTTTTTTGTTGTTTACCACCACGCCGTGGGTGGGGCCTCTTCCTCCTCCTTCTCGGGTGGTCCCTCTGGTCTGGACCCCCAAAAAAGGAGCTGAAGGTGGTGGTATTGTAGGTTCCGAAATAGGTTGTGCTGATGTAGAAGGGGTTTCTGAGTCAGATTGGGATGAATTCCCACGGCTGTCATCAACAGTGACAAGCGAGGCAGGACGATTGGTTTCATTAGGCCTTCTGCGTTTGGGACGGTAATTAGTTTGACCAGTCAGCCACCTATAAACACGTTTTTCTTGATAATCTTCTTGAACCTTTTTCAACTTGGTATTCTTAAAACTGATGCGTTCTTGTTTGTATTTCTTAATGGCTGAGTCAAGTTTACTGTACCAATCAGAGGTTGTGTCGTGGGTCAATGTGTCTTTATGTGTAATTTCAAAATGATTGAGGTCCTGCCTCACTTGTTTAAGAATTCTCCCAACTTCTTCTATGACCAAAAGCATTAAATCAAAAGAGCATTTATTAAGCACTCCGCACCATCGGCGGCAAAAATCTGAGTTATTGCGATCAATAGTGGGGGTATTGTGTACTCTGAAACCCCTAGGAATTTGATTGGCCCTATGATAGTCGGATAGGTAAAGACCGTGCAGGTATAAGTCTATTTCTCTTTTTTTAAGTTTTAATAATTCAAAATACAAATTAAGGGGTGTCTCACCTGTTGTGTCCTCAGTAGCTGTAGGTGTAAACAGAATCTTCTATGTATCATCCTGGGAAAACTGGATCTTGTTGTCCTCAGATGTAGCAAGGTCAAGCACTTGGGAGAAATCCTCCATTCTCAGTAATCCCACCTGTAGGTAAGAGAGTCAATTCACTTAATGGATAATCCAGAGATGTAGGGGTTTTCTTGCTGGGTGCACTCCACTGGAAAGGCAAATTTCCATATATAACAGAATTGTGTACAGGAAGCACTCACAGTTCAAGGTACACTGCCTGGGTGCAATCACTGGTGCCAAATACAATAGTAGTGTTGAATCAAGACAGCACTCTCAGGTCTTCTTATTCTAGGACGATAATTTATCGGTCAATGTTTCGGCCACATAATTTGGCCTTTCTCAAGACACCCCTCTTAAACATTACTTGGAGCCATTACTTGGATACCTATCTATCACAGAACTATATTGAGAATTATGACAGATGGCTTCAGTGCATATAGGTTGTTGATCCATGGAACTATCTGACTGCCATTTGGAGTCAGGAAATATTTTTTTACCCATTTGGGGCTTAATTGGAAATTATTTCAGTGTTTTTTGTTTTATTTTGCCCTCCTCTGGATCAACAGGGGTGCTTTGCCATTTCCTGCATAGTGGGAAATTTCCTGTGAAAAGTGCAGTTTTCCATTTTTTTTGCCTAGCTCATTGCATTGAAATCAATGGGAAAACTGAATTTCTGCTTCTAGAGAGACAACCCAAAATGAGTTAAAGATCGCATTGCTCTGAATACTGGGGACAGTGCTTAAATAATGGATGTAGAGGGTGCAAAAAGAAGAAAAGATACTTGGCAACAAAAAACTTCCAACCAGAAAGGTGGAAGAGAGTATTCTCTATGTTACACTCCTACTTTCCCCACATGGTCGAAAATTATTGACGCATATATGTAATATGGAAAAACAAAAGTGGCAGTAAGGTCATTATCATGAAAATATTAAACATTTTTTAATTTTATTGGTAAAATTAAAATTGCTTGAAACGGCAAAATATTATGCATAGGTTATTCAAGGTCATACACATAATTAGTGGTCTAGCACAGAGGGAAACCTTAGTACAAAATTGTTAATTGTGTTTAACCAACTCAGAAAAGCACTAAGTTGGTGAATCCCAGGTCAGTGGTGGGGCCGTATACCGGTCTTCTGGTAGCACACATATCCCTTCCACACCTCAATAGGAGATAGATGGTAATGCTACAATTTGTACTATTGAATTATTGACCAATTGTAACATCTAGTATTCAGATCCCTATCTGGAATAGATTTTATGACAAACACACCTCTGCTGGATGACGGATTCAGTGATGACTACTACTATGCTATAAGGTAGAGATTTAATATTCTGAATACTTGGAAAGTTGGAGATTGTTTGCCATGAATTTCTTTTCAGATGTATAACAGTACAGAATGCATTTTGTTTTTACATATTACATATATGGGTCAATCATATTTGGCAATGTGGGAGTGCAACATAGAGAATACTCTCTTCCACCTCTCTGGTAGGAAGTTTTTTGTTTTCAAGTATCTTTTATTCTTTTTGCACCCTCTGCTTCCATTATTTAAGCACTAATCACCAGTATTCAAAGCAGTGCAATCTTTAACCCATTCTTAGTTGTCTCTCTGTAAGCTGTCTTTCACTTCCTGGTTACCCAGGTTTCCCAATATCTGCATGCTCTCATATAATCAGGAAAATCAGAAAATGACCACAGAAGTACCTATAACTAGGAAAGACAACTGGACCACCCAAGCCAGTCTAAATTTTTCTTCTGAAATATCTACCACAACTATCTTAGAATACAGTGTTTACGTGCAATTATTAGAAGACATAAAATTTGCACAAATTCGACTAACACACCCATGGTGGAATAAAGCAACGTATGAAAAATATCTAGAACAACAGCTGATACCCAGGGGATTAAGAGTGAGAATCTTCCCCTCTTTTTTGTTTGATGAAAATCGCTATAAACGTGTCACATTAATCAGGCAAAGAAGGACAGACACAGTAATAAAATATAACCACCTTTATTGGAATATACAGTGATAATAATATATGAGATATAGCAATGATAATATCCCACACAACCCCAGAGCACCGGATGATAGGGCCCAAACTCCTACCTGGAGCTGCACACTGTTCTACACACTGTACTACTGCGAGGTACTGGAGACCAAAGGCAATGGTCAGGCAGGCTAGGAGCGTACTGAGCGAGTAGTCAGCCAGAGCCACAGGCCAGACAAGCCGGGGATACACTGAGCAAGATAGGAGCCGGAGGACAGATAAATCAGGGACCACGCAGAGCGAGTGAGTCAACCAGAGCCACAGGTGAGAACCGATGTGGGTAGTCAGACAAGCCGGGGTCATACACGGAGCGAGTAAGTCAGCCAGAGCCACAGGTCAGAACCGACGTGGGTAGTCAGACAAGCTGGGGTCATACATGGAGCGAGTAGTCAGCCAGAGCCACAGGTCAGGACCAATGTGGGTAGTCAGACAAGCTGAGATCATACACAGAGCGGATTCTCAGATAAGCACAGGTCACAGTGGAGCACAAGAGTAACTAACAGGAACAGCACGTAAGGGCAATGATTCCCAGGCCCAGGGAGGTTATTAAAGGAGCAGAAGGAGGCGGGACCCAATTAGGCCACCCAGAATAAGCCCATAAACGGGCATCGAGGCTAGTGCATGTTACCTGATGTAGCAATGAGGAAGTGGCCGGAGGCCATGCCGGCCGGCGGCTATACAGAGGTAAGGAAGCATAGGATAGCCCAAGGGAGACTGTGATAGAACGAAAATGGGAAGAAGCCTGTAACAAATGCTCACGCAAATTTATGCAGATTCTAAAAGACTGAAACTGAGATAATAGAAAATGTGGATAAACAAATCAAAGAAGTCGAAAATAACCTCTAGCAATTTGAGAATTTGGACTGATATCCACAATATCAATCAAGAACTAGATATTCTTGAAACCAAGATCGCTGAAAGGAAAAAGAAGAAATTTAAATGAGATACCAATGACTTCAGAAACGAACTTGTGTATAGATGTCCCACAAATATCAGAAGAAGGGAACAACAACATGGATCTAATATTGAAGAGGAAATCTCAGCCTCAGAGCCAGAGTCAGAAACTGAAATAGAAACTCAGCTAGTGCAGAACAAAATCTGATTGATCTAGCTAGTGCGGCATCAACCTCTCACACCTTTACCATTTCTCTTTTTTACCCCCAAGTTTTGGGATAGGAAGACTATCCCTACGCGACTGAAACACAAGACATGTCGAGGGGGTAAGGGGAAGAGGTTTCAACAACACCTTTCTTCGACTACAGAACCAGAAAGGATTCACCGCCAATTCCACAGGGGCCGGAATCAAACAAGACCCAGGAAAACAACAGTCCACAGGTTATAAACCTATCTGTGCATATTCTAACTGACACACACATAAGTGTATTATCCAAGGGCCTCTCATTTTCACCAACCTCCGATTTCAATAAATTTGAATTTTTCAAGGATCTGCAAATTATTGTTAGCCAAGCAATTTCATCCAACATCACTAGTGAATCTACTAGGATTGCACCGATACCAATACTGGTATCGGTGCCGATACCAGCATTTGCGCGAGTACTCGTACTTGTGCAAATGCGGCTGATGCCAGCACCGATACCTGTGTCTGGGTCGGTGCTGCAGAGAGGGAGCCCGGGGAGCTGCTCACAATGCTCACAGATTGCTTCTCTCCCTCCTGCAGCATCGGAGCGTTGGTTACCATGGCAATGCTCCGACGCTGACCTCTGCCGGGGTTCGCAAGAGAACAGCGAGCACCCGGCAGAGGAGGGTAAGGCAGGCAAAGGGGGATCAATAGAGACATGAAGAGCGGGTGGTGAAAGAGGCAGAGAGGGGGGTCAAGAGGGAGAAAAAGAGGCAAAAGGGACTAAGGGAGAAAAAAGGCAAAAGGAGGAAGGATCAGGAGACAAAAGGAGGGGGGATCAGGAGGGGGAGAGAGAGAGAGGCAAAGGGTGGGATCAAGAGTTAAGGAGGGGGAGAAAGGGGGATCAAAAGGGAGAGAAAAAGCCAAGGCAAAAGGAGGGGGAGAATGAAGAGGTGGCGTGTGTATGTATGTGTGTGTGTGTGTATATATTTCAAGTACTCACTGATACCAATTACCAATACTTTTTTTTTGCGGTCATTTGCCAGTTTTCCAAGTATCTAAAGCATGTATTTATATGACCGCAAAAAGAAAGTATCGGTAATTGGTATCGGTGAGTACTTGAAAAAAGTATCGGTACTCGTACTCGGTCTTAAAAAATTGGTATCGGTGCATCTCTAGAATCTACACAATTGGATGAAGCATCCTCTAATGAATGTACCAAAATCAAATTACAAGACCAACAACTCTGATATATAAGTCACAATATACTCCACCAAGTCAAACCTGTCCAAATGTACAAATATTTATAAACTGGGAAATGAAGGAAATAATGCAGCTGTCTGAACATCCAAAAGACAGTAATCTCAGAACCTGATGAGAGAAAAGCTCTACAAGAGTTGGAAAAATGGGATGATATTGTAATAAAGGCCTCAGATAATGGTTGTAATATAGTTCTGTGGCCTAAGAACATGTATATAAATGAAGCCAACAGAACTATATTACAACCTTTATCTGAGGCCTTTATTACAATATCATTCCAATTTTCCAACTCTTGTAGAGCTTTTCTCTCATCAGGTTCTGAGATTACTGTCACATCCAACTACTTGGCGTTGTATAATAATAATAATTGACCAAGCTTTAAAAGATCTGGTAATTAACTTGAAAGACAAATAATTTCTGTCAGTGAATTACCCAAAAACAGCTACATTATATTTACTCCCCAAAATACACAAAAATAAAGACTTACCCCCTGCACGCCCCATAATATCGGGCAATTCCAGCTTGTGTGAAAATTTAAGTAAATATGTTGATCATCAGTTGGGATTTATGCTGGAAAACCTACCAGCCTACATTAGAGATACAATGGACATACTTTCCAAATTGGATCAACTTCCTACAGATAATGACACCATGATGGTGACTTGTGACGTTGAGTTGCTCTGTACTTCAATCAGTCACAAGCATGGTCTTATGCTACCGAATATCATCTGTTCCACAACAATTGGAAGGAAGATGTCCATCATCAATACTTCATACACGTTATCCTTCATTCTCTGCCATAATTACTTTCTGTTCAATAACCACTTTTATCTACAGATCCGAGTAGTGGGATCTTGTACCTACTGAGGTGAAACATATTAAGCCCGGATTTCTAACTTCACCGCTTACATAATCAGAGCTGATAGTTGGTATAGCGGGTAATCCTGAACCTTCTTAATGTAAATCATTACTCTGACACCAGAGTAAAGTGGTCATAAAATACACCTGTAGAACCTCTATATCAGTATGGGAAAGTGCAGAATCCAATCCTCATTCTGCTTATAAGCCAATAAATATTTATGTATTCACGGTGTGTGTTATGAAGTAACCCCCATGCTAGCATCTCTATCTGCTGCATCAACCATGTGAAATTAGCAATAGGATTGATAGCAATTAAACACTGATACTGCAGAGTTAACACTTTACATACAGTTGTTTAGTTCACTCAAGTAATTGAATCAAGGCCTTACAACAAGCTTATACAAAAAGAGTAGTATTCCCTTTTTATCATCTCAGAATTAATCTGCAAATATAATCCTGAAGGACTTGTGAGTTAACTTCTATATAAGTATCTCTATTTTGCTATGAGGGAACTAATGACGGAATTGGCAGCAATCTATACTGGCAGTGAGGGGTTAATATTTTTCACCAAAAATATATTAAAGACACTTACCCACATCAGGAGGACCAGCAAATGCCCAAGAAATCCTTGTCAAAGTCTGCTGAACAAATAGGAAGGATAATCTCAAAAGGCCCAGTCAGGAGGAACAGGTAGTCCCAGCTAAGCGATGAAACACAGCTCAAGGCCTAACCAGGTGGCGAAGCTGCTCTTGTAAACCAGAAGAGGGTCGATAAGAGGCCTTCTACATCAACAGACAGCAAGTAAACAGCAACTAGCCGCACAGATACTGGAAAGGCCAATATAACCAGCGGCGGTAACGAGCCACTAAAGGGCAAATGGTGCAAGACCCAGGATGGTATACAGGTGGTGGTAGGAGCCACTACAGGGCCAAGGGTGCAAGGCCCACGAATATATTCAGGGAGCAGTAGGAGCCACTACAGGGTCAAGGGTGCAAAACCCAGAAAGGTATCCAGGCGGCAGGAGGATAAAAGGTGCAAGGCCCAGGGAGGAGACCAGGCGGTGGGTGCCACTCCAGGGAGGCTGCCAGCGGCAGTAAGAGTCGTAACAGGAAAAAATAATTGTCAGGCAGGGTCAGAACCAGGTAAGCAACAAACAAAACATGGGACCAAGAGAAATATCCTGAGAATAGTTAATCAGGCAAAGGTCAGAACCAGGTAAGCAATATAACCAAAGCACGATACCAAGGGGAAAATCCAGAGACTAGTCAGAAAACACAGGCACAAACTGGTCAGGGAATTATAACAATGAATTTGAATAAACGGGCAGAGACTGAAGGGCAGGTCAGACTATAAAGGCCAAGGTTCAATCAGAAGAGAGATAGCCCAGCTACCTAGAGTTGAAAGGAGGCATAACAGTGTACCCCTCTCAACAGGAGCTCACTGGATGACCTGGTTAATCAGGGTGAGCATGATGGAAAGCTTTATCAATAAAGGAGCATGGGCGACAGGAGCAGGAACCCATAAATGATCTTCAGGACCATAGCCTTAGTCATAGTCGGACTCTTACTAAACGAGAGTCAGGAACTCTTCAATGTATTCTGGTTCACCATCCATGAGGATAAGAGAGGGATTGGTGGCCACTTAGGTAAAGTGATTGGAAACAAATGGTTTAAGCAGAGAAACATGGAATGTGTTGTGAGTCTTCATAGATGGGGATAATCTTAAACAATAAGAAACTGGTTTCACCCTATAGGGGCCAGTGACTTGGGGACCAAGTTTGGGGGAAGGCAGAGGAAGATGCAGATTTTTAGTGGATAGCCAGACCTTTATGACTGATCGTCACCAGCAGATTTTTGAGCTGTTACCACTCTAGTAAGACATGCTTGAATATGAGACTACATAAGTTGCAGGTTATCCACTAGAGTGTCAGCTGCTGGTACATCAGAAGGAAGGGCAGAAGGTAAAAAATCGAGAATGGTAACCCAAACCCACCAAAAATGGACAGCAGCTTAGGGATCATGGAATAAGCTGTTAAAGGCAAAATCTGCCAAAGGTAATAAATACGCCCAGTTGGACTGGTCACTATGAAGGAAATGACAAAGAAAATAATTACAAGTACTGATTTGTTTTTTCCATTTGGCCAATAGACTGGGGTTGATAGGCTGAAGAGAAGTGCACAGAGATATAAAGACGGAGACAAAAAGCTTTCCAAAACTATGAAGCAAATTGTGTGCCATGATCCAACATAATATGGAAAGGGCAGCCATATAAATTAAAAATGCATTGAATAAAAACAGTAGTTACATTTGGGGGCTGTGGGAAGAGCAGGAGGGGGAAAAATGAGCCTGCTTAGAGAATCTGTCAACCACCACAAAAATGGGGGTAAATGCCTTGGAGGGTGGGAGGTTGACAACAAAATCCATAGAAATATGGGTCCATGGGGTGACGAGCACAGGAGGAACAAGCTGCTGTGTAAAGTGAAACATCCTTACTGAGAGAGAAGGCCACCAAACTTTATGGGAGAGAAATTCCATAGTCTTCTGAACCCTGGGATGACCGGACATGGGAGGACTGATGGAGCCAGTGGAGAAGCTCCATTCTAAAATGAGGGGGAACGAATAATGCATGAGGCGGCTAAAACTTGGATGGAGTAGTTTGGGAAGAAACAATTTTATTAACAAGGGAGTAGAAGAACCCTCCAAAAGATGGTGTCAGTCCTCCAAGGCCCATTTCACTGCTAATAATTCTCTACTGTCTACATCTTAATTCTGTTCAGCGTTAGAAATTGTTTTTGAAAAATAGGAGCAAGGATGGATGATATTAGTGAGAGGATCTCACTGGTAGAATACTGCCCCCACATCCTGTTCAGATGCATCAGCTTCAACAATAAAAAACGATGCTGGATCAGAGTAACAAAGTACCGGGCGGTATTAAAAATAGTTTTCCGTTTGGCAAAAGCTGAGATAGCGGCCTGGGGCCAGAGGCGGGGGTCTGCTCCTTTTGTAGTCAATGCGATGATAGGGGAGATGACCAGAGAGGAATTGCAGATGAACCGTCTGTAGTAGTTGGCAACCCCACAAACTTATGGATACCCTTGATAACAGCAGGTTGGATACCATGGGAGACTGCAGAAACCTTGGTATGGTCCAGGGTAATGGACCTTTGGCCGTTACTTGGAGGTTATTTGCAAAGCTATGGAAGACCGCCACCTAGAAAGACTTGTAACAGGCCGTGGACCAGTACTTGGCAGTGTAGTTTGGGTTACATGAAGAACAGCTCCTCCAAAAGACTGGATTCACTGGTATAACGGGTCGTAGGCCGTTACATGGAACTTGTTGGAGTTGTAGAGAATCAAATCTTTCCAAAAGACTGAGATCCACAAACTATAAATGGGCTGTAGGCTGGCTGCCGTGCAGGGCAACATGTTCAAAAAGCCCCACAGACTTTACATAGGAGAGTAGTCAGCTTCCTGACTGGCCAAATCCCTGGGTGACAAGTTTAAAGATCCCCCATAGAGTTAACATGGGGGAAAGTAGGCGGCCCAGGAATTGGTCAGTTAGCTGCCTGCCCAAAGGTTCTGACTGGCCAGGATGGCCATGACAAATTTGGCCAAGACTGGCCATCTGATTCCAGGCTCCTGATTGGCCAGGGGTTGAAGCGGAAGATTCAAAGATGCTTCAACCCTCTGGCCATTGTTTGAAATGTGTATTTGAGTCCCTCAGCCCTTTGTCCTAGTGTTTGCCCCTCCTCAGTCCCTTTGTCTAATAATGTAATCATGTCTGGCCCTTTGTATTATGTTTACACCATATGTCATTGTCCTTTGTCTGGTATTATATCCTGATGTGGTTCACTGTGTATAAAAGAGCTGAAATTTGTGAAATAAAGTCTGTTAGTTTGGAACTTCATCCGTGTCCTGTCTCTTTGTCGCTGGGTGGTATCAAGGGTCTCCTTTTCGGCCCCCATCCTAAGAAGGAGCTCTGGGAGAATGACCGGCGAGGCTACCTGCTTGTAACCAACCTCAGGAGAGAGAAACCCGGAACGACGGCCTGAGTCCATCTGTGGACTTAGGTATCCGTTACACTGGTGGCAAGCGGTGGGATCTTCTTTCTCACTACACTGCGGGGATCCAAAACACCACCTGGGATCCAGCTGGTTACACATGGCAGCTCTAGAACCCCGGGGCTATGTTGCACCCAACTGGAGATGGACGGAGGAGCTACTAGCGCTGCACTGGTCGCTGTTGGGAGACAATCCTCTACCGGAGTGGGAAGAAAGTCTGGCCTGCTACGTTGAAGGGGAGGTTCGCCTATAACGGTACAAAGCCTTTCGCCAGGAAGCAGAGCAGAAGTGCTACAGCTCTGCACCACGATATGGTGTCCTTGATGGTTATGGCTACGACGGCTCCGGAATAGTATGTGAGGTCTTGTGGAGCGACCACAACTTTGCAGCAAGGAGGACGCCTGCTTTTGGGATATCAGGGATGCCCGGGAGGGGATGCTGGACCTCCATGACACCCCAGAGCTGGAGGAGGAGCTTTGTGACCTTGCGGAGCAGGAGTGGTATCTTGAGAAAACATACCAGGGTTTTTTCCGGAAGATCAAAAGGCATGGTACGGAAGAGGGAACACGGACAGCCTACCTGTATCCTGCACCACCGGAAAAGATGACCCTGCTGACCAACCCGCCATGTCATGGCAGCTCCGTTCCAGCAGCTAAACACCCATTCAATGAGTCCTGTGATCCGGTGTTGTGAAGGGTGCAGAAACTGCTGCCTCACCTGGGACCCAACCCATTGGAAGAGACAGTGTCCCAACTTACGATGGCAGTAGAGCAGCATTACTGTCAAGAACTCCGGCGCTCCAGTAATAACCCTGCCCTGGGGAGTGGGACCACGGTCCTCCCTAGCGGCTCAACTGCCCCTGCCCTGGAGAGTGAGAAATGCGTCCTCTCCAGGATCTTTGTTGCTACTGCCCTGGGCAGTGAGACCTGCGTCCTCCCCAGTGGAGCTGTTGCACCTTTCCCTGAAACCCCTGCTGCTGTTAGTGGAACGATGGTCCTCATCAGTAGCAATATTTTCCCTGAACTGAGGAGTGGGAATACGTTCCTCCTCAGTGCAAAGAATGGCCCTGAGGTTGTTGGCCTTGAAGATGACGGATCCAGCAGGCTGATGCAATACAGTGCTGCTGGCTCTGTTGACTCTGAACTGGTGAGAGGGGATGCACTCCTCACCAGCAACTCTTTGATTGACCCTTTCTCTGGTACTAGTGCCCTGGAGAATGAGAAGTGTGGCCTCGCCAGGGGCACGGATGCTCCGGTCATGGGGAGTGGGACTACGGTCCTCCCCAGTGGATATGTGACCCATGAACTGGTGGGTGGGAGTGAACCCACCACCCCCTATGTGACCCCTGGCCTGGTGAGTGGGAGCAAGCTCACCAGGGCCTGGGAAACCCCTACTATGGTGAGTAGGAGTGAGCTCACCAGCAGCCCCAAGATTATTGGTCCCTTGTCAATAGATACTGCGCCGGAGAAGGAGAAATGAGTGCTCTTCAGGGCCACGGATGCTGCTACCCTGAGGAGTGAGACTGCGGTCTTCCTCAGTGCAGAGAATGGCCAGGAAGTTTATGGCCTTGAAGAGGAGAAACCCAGCGGGCTGACACAATCCAGTACTGCTGGTCCTGTGGACCGTGAACTGGTGAGAGAGGAGGCATGCCTCACCAGCAACCCTGCAATTTTCCCTGTAACCCCTATACTGGCAAGTAGGAGAGAGCTTCCCAGTCCCCCTGTGACCCATACACTGGTGGGTGGGAGTGAGCCCACCAGCCCCTATGTGACCCCTGACCTGATGAGTGGGAGCGAGCTCACCAGTCCCCATGTGCCTCCGGATACGGTGAGTGGGACCCAGGTCCTCACCAGTATCCCTTGTGTTGGGCCTGACAGTGATGGCCCCAGCAGGCTGACTAGATACAGTACTGCTACCTCTGGTAACCTTGAACTGGTGGGTTGGAGTGAGCCCACCAGGCCCTATGCGACCCCTGGCCTGGTGAGTGGGAGCGAGCTCACCATGTCTTGTGAAACCACTGCTGGGATGAGTGGGACAACAGACCTCATCAGTAGCCCCACATTTGTTGCCCCTGGATCTTTTGACCCCAGCTTGGTGAGTGGGACGTCGGTCCTCACCAAGCCAAGTGATGCCTGGTGGACAGATTGTCCCTTTGTGTGCTACCTCCACCTTGGTGAGTAGGACTCCAGTCCTCACCAAGGACACCTGGTTTGCCCTGTCACCTGTTTACCCCAGCCTGGCGGGTGGGAATTTGTTCCCCACCAGGCCAACTGTTGATCCTGCCACAGGGAGTGGGACCACCGTCCTCCCTGATGGCTCTGTGGTTTGTCCCTTGGGAAGTGGGACTAGTGTCCTTCCCAGTAACCCTGTTAACCCTAGACTGGTGAGTGGGAGTACGCTCCTCACCAGGCAGCTGGATGCCCCTACCCTGGGAACTCCTTCCCAGCGGCCCCTTGAATCTTACCCCAGCCCAGGAGAGTGGTAGCAACCTCTTCTCCTGTCACCATGGGGCACTTGCCAAACTAAAAGGGGCAGATGTCCCCATCTCCCCACAGTATGGTCCCCCATTGAACCCCCTGGAGTGTGGGACGTCTCCACATAGACTGAGTCTGGACCCAAAGCCACTGGCCCCAGATCCAGGAAGACGATCCCCGCTCTGTCTGGATTGTGAAAAAGCAGAGGACACCCAACCTGATGCTAGCCAGGACCAAGAGTTACCAGTCCCCCTGGCCCAGGAACAAGGGCCCCAGTTCTTCTCCTGGTCCAGGACAAGGGGCTCAATGTTTATTCCTGACCCAGGACAAGGGGCTCAAGCATTACTCCTGGCCCAGGACAAGGGGCTCAAAGGTTTCCCTGGCCCAGGACAAGGGGCTTCAAGTTTTTTCCCTGGCCCGGACAAGGGGCTACCCTTGTTATTACTCAGCCCAGGACCAGGGGCTAATACTTTCTTCCTGAACCTGGACAAGGGGCAACCCTCCTCTATGCAAGAACGTGTCGGACTTCCCAAGCCAGTATTCATCCAAGCTGCCACTGTCTTGGGTCTCGAAAGGGGGGGGAAGGGTAACGTACCCTCGGCCGTTACTTGGAGGTTATTTGCGAAGCTATGGAAGACAGACACCTAGAAAGACTTGTAACAGGCCATGGATTAGTTGTGTAGTTGGGGCTACATGAAGAACAGCTCCTCCAAAAGACTGGATTCACGTGTATAATGGGCCGTAGGCCGTTACATGGAAATTGGTGGAGTTGTAGAGAATTAACTCTTTCCAAAGGACCGAGATCCACATCTATAAACGGGCTGTAGGCTGGCTGTCGTGCGGGGCAACATGTTCATAAAGCTCCATAGACTTTACGTGGGAGAGTAGTCAGCATGGCCAAGTCCCTGGGTGACAAGTTTAAAGGTCCCCCATAGAGTTATCATGGGGGAAAGTAGGCGGCCCAGGGATTGGTCGGTTAGCTGCCCGCCCAGGACGGCCATGATGAACTTGGCCAGGATTGGCCATCTGATTCCAGGCTCCTGATTGGCCAGGGGTTGAAGCGGAATATTCAAAGATGCTTCAACCCTCTGGCCATTGTTTGAAATGTGTATTTGAGTCCCTCAGCCCTTTGTCCTAGTGTTTGCCTCTCCTCAGTCCATTTGTCTAAATAATGTAATCATGTCTGGCCCTTTGTATTATGTTTACACCATATGTCACTGTCCTTTGTCTGGTTTTATATCCTGATGTGGTTCACTGAAGTTTGTGAAATAAAGTGTGTTAGTTTGGAACTTCAGTCGTGTCCTGTCTCTTTGTCGCTGGATGGTATCAAGGGTCTCCTTTTGGCCCCCATCCTAGGAAGGAGCTCTGGAAGAATGACCGGCGAGGCTACCTGCTTGTAGCCCACCTCAGGAGAGACAAACCTGGAACAATGGCCTGAGTCCATCCGTGGACTTAGGTATCCGTTACAGGTCCATTTCCATACCTAGATGAGAGACAATAAGTCCTAAAAAAAGAAACTCTGGAACATTCATACTCACACTTTTCTAATTACACGAACAGAGCATGCTGTTGAACACGCTGGAGAACTGATTAAACTTGAGCTCTATGGATAGATAAGTCTGAGGAATAAATCAGTATATCGTCAAGATATTCTATGACATGAGATAACATCATATCTCTAAAAATATTGTTTACAAACCCCTGAAAGACCATAGGGTTAAGGCCACAATAATCCACACAAGGGTGTAATAAGCCATCACTTTTTGCCACAAAGCAAAACCTTGCACAGGTTATCTTTAATGTAGTCAGCAAGAGCTTGGGACTCTGGACCAGAGACAAGATATGTCTTGCCTCGAGGAGGTATTTTTACAGCCAAGAGCCCAATAGGGGGAAAAGACTCTGCCCTGACTTTTGAGAAGACATCCCAAAAAGTCAACTATGCAGGAGGAATAGCAACAGTAGCCCTCTTCTCAGGGAGGATCATAGCCAGAGGATGCAGAGGCAATTTAGAAAGCATGTTCAACAGACAGAAGAACAACTGGACCTCCATACGGCCAGTTGTTCAGTAACCCAGTCAGTAATGGGGTTGTGTAATTGTAGCCAAGGCAACTCAAGGATGATAGGGGCTTTATGAGATGGACTACAATTTTTGTCTCTGTGCAAAACTCCAGTGAGCATAGAAAAGGGAGCAGTTTCCAATAACACCAAACCAGACCCAAGGAGTTTACCAACAATAGTAGAAACAAGTAGAAGTTTGGTTTTAGTGTGAAGGGGGACTCCAAATTCCTGGTCCCAAGCTGAATAAGTAAAGAGACCTGCAGCTCCAGAGCCAACAAAAGCTTGCACAAAAATAGACTGTCCACCCCACTGGAGTTTAATGGGTACCAATAAGTGAGAAAATGTAGGAGAGGGGGAACAAGTCTCCTACTTACAACCCTATGTATGGATGTTTCCCAGCCATATCGGATATTGTTGCATTAGATTCACTTTTTGTCCACAGTACATGCAGAGTTCTTGAGAATGTCGTAGTTTCCTCTCATTATTGTATAGCTTATTGAGGTTGCCAAGCTCCATAGGTTCGTCTGGACCGGGATGAGCAGATGGAGAAGAAGGGGACGTTCTGGTCCTCCTGTAAAATGGCAAATGCTGTCTTTCTCAATCTGTCACTCTTTCATGTGTAGATCCATTTCCAGACAAAGAGTAACAAATTCTTCAAAATCATTCAAGGCAGTCTTGAGGGCCTCCGGGTTCCAGTTTTCTCTTATGCCAAGCTTCTGAACTCAATAGCATATTGGCCAAGGGGACAGAACCCTTGTCTAATCTCTAACAAGGAAGCTTCTGTGGAGGATTTACAACTAAGTGTGTCGAAAACCAGACAAAACGTTTTGATAAATGCCTCTGAATCTTGCAATAAAGGAGAATTATGTTCCACTAAAGGTGAAAAACAAGCCAGAGCTTCATTAGGAAGAGGTAACAATAATGGTAAATAAGCGGTGCTGAGCTGCACACACTATACCACTAGCAGCACAGAATGTTGCAAGAATGCCCACGGGTAGGCAAATGCCAGAAGCAATATAAGCGACGTTTAGAGCCTCACATTCTAATATATAAGCAGCTCTGAGAGCTGTGACAGTAGGGACCAAGGAAGAGGCAGAGTAGAATGATGTTATAAGCTGCGCGCAGAGCCGTAACTCAAATACACCTCTAGCGGCATTGAGAGCCACAATTGTTATGTCCCAAGGTAGGCAAATGTCAGCAATGACATAGGCGGTGCTGGGAACCATTCCACAATAAGATATAAGCAGTGATGAGAGCTGCAATAATAATGTCCAAGGAAAGGTGCAGTTCAATTAGTATTAGAGGAGCCGAGAGCCGCACCTCTGAAATATGTAATGGCCACTGAGCAACAACAGTAATGCCCTAATATAAGCAAGTGCCAACAATGATTAGGCAGAGCAGAGAGCCACGCCTATGTAATATATAAGCAGTGGGGAGCCACAACAGTAATGCCCCAAGGTAGGCAAGAACCACATAACGTGATAGGTTGTTCTGATAGCCGTACCAAAAATATATAATAGGCACCTTCCAGCAACAAGAATACCAGGAAATGCCCAAGAAATCCTGGGTGAAAGCTTCTGAACAAATAGGAAGCATAATTGCAAAAGGCCCAGTTGGGAGGAATAGGTAGTCCCAGCTAATTGATGAAACAGTAGTCAAAGTCTAACCATACTGCGAAGCCACTCTTGTAACCCACAAGAAGGCAGATAAGAGGCCTTCTAGGTGGCGGCAGACTGCAAGTAACGGCAACCAGCCACTCGGAGGCCAGAAAGGCCAGTACGACCAGCAGAGGAAACGAGCCGCTAAAGGGCCAAGAGTACAAGGCCCAGAAAGGTATCCAGGTGGCGGTAGGAGCCGCTACAGAGCCAAGGGTGCAAGGCTGAGGGAGGAGACCAGGTGGAGGTGGGAGCAACAAGAAAAAAGAATCGTATAGAATGCAGGCAGCATCAGAACCAGGTAGGCCATAACCAAAATGCGGGACCAAGGGAAATATCCTGAGAATAGTCAGTCAGGTAAAGGTCAGAACCAGGTAAGCTATATAACCAAAGTGCGGTACCAAGGGGAAAATTCAGAGAATTGTCAGAAAAAACAGGTACAAACTGGTCAGGCAACTATAGCAATGAACTAGAATAATCGGGCAGAGACTGAAGGGCAGGCCAGACTATAAAGGCCCAAGATCCAATCAGAAGAGAGATAGCCCAGCCCCCTAGAGATGAAAGGAGGCATCACACAAGCTCAAACCTAGGCATGTTCTCTATGAGATCCCACCTGAAGCACAACCACAGGTCTTATTGGGAGACACATAATCAACAGGTCAGAGGTGCCACAACTATCATCAGCAGAAGCACTCAAAAAAGTTTCCAGGGCTCTGGGGCAGATAAGACTAGTGATGTCATTGATGTGTCAGAGAGTGTGCCACTGCTAACAGTTAGTTTATTCCAAATAACACCTATGACTCATGCTGCAGAGGAGTATGATGACTCTGGGTATGCTATAGGAGATAAGAAGAGTTATAGAGTGCCTACACATACCGCCACCACCTCCACAAGTGATGGTGTTAAAGCAATAAAGTTACACAGTTATTTTACTATGTACTGTCATCTCACACTTAGAAAGAGGTCAAAACCTGCACAGGCATAATGTAAAAGTACACCTATGGAATAGTAAACTTGCCAAAATATTGGTGGTTGACATTCTACCCTTTTCTTTTGTTGAATTATGTCATGTGTTGCACCCTGCTGGAATGTCCCAAGTTGCAATTACTTTTCAAGGATGTTGTGTCAATGTTACATAAGCAGGAAGTTAGTGTTATGGGCAAAGGACAAAGGCACTCAGACTGCTAACATCCTTTTCAAGGCATATGTTGTGGAACTCACAACTTTGACTTTCAGCTATTTATTTATCCACTTCAGCTCTCAGAAGAAGTAATATTGTGGTGGGAAACATAGGCAAAAAAATTATTGGCAACAGCAAAAAATCAGAAAACTTTTGCAGTGATGAAAAGAAGAAAACGCTCGCAAACAAAGTGAAAAATAGTTTTTCACGAAAAGTCATGGAGGAAATTTTTCTGACTTTTCACGCACCCCAATTCTAACCAGTCCTCAAGAAACCATTAGTATGCAACAACTTAGAGATATTACTGCATGAACACTTACAGGATGAACAGGACCTTTCTTTTTGCCTTCCTAGTATAATTGACACAATCTTAGGTAGTAAAAAAGTGGTTAATTGGAGCAGATTGCATAGTAAGTAGCAATGAACTCTCTCATCCTGACAATTTGGCCCTCCACCCTATGACTTTAGTCAAAACACTGAGTCTCAGGGTCAGACCATGAGAGTTTCCAGGTAAGGTTATTGCTTATGTGTTGTTTCTGCTGTATGACATATTTTACTGCCTCCTCTTTGATTTTCTGTTCTAAATTACTTTTCCTCTATTCTTTGCCCGGATTGCATTGAGGTTGATAAATATAACAAGGGTTTTATTTAAAAAATTTGGCTAGAGTTTAGTGGGAATCTGTTCCCTAAAACCATTTGAGAATACTTATTAACTGCAATGTAATCTAGGCCTTTGTTTGTTAAATTTTTTAAATCTTTCGCTTTTTATTGATGTTCAGATTCATGATAATCCACAGCTTTTCGGCTGTTCCATTCCATTATCTTCAGGACTTTTCACCACAGGCTATGCAGAATCTATACTGGGGGTGTCCAAGCTTGGTCCTCAAGTGCTATCAACAGGATTTAAGGATTCCCTGTTTGAGCACAGGTGGGCCAATCAAAACACATGATTAATCCACCTATGTCTAAGTAGAGAAATCCTTAAATCCTGACATGTTGGTGGCCTTTGAGGATGGAACCTGGACACCCCTGATTTATAATACAAAGATATGAGTACTTAGGTATTTGGTGATATGTTTAAAATTGGCCTAACAGTTTTATAGTTTAAGACTACCTTTTGAGAGAGCAACTCTCTTCTCCAGGTCAGCATTGCTTGACCTAATGAAGAGAGGTCTTTCTTGAAAGCTTCTCTTAAAATATATAACTGATAGCCCCCCCCCAAAAAAAGGTATCACCAAATATCAAAGTACTTATATCTTTGTATTGCCAAAACTGGACTAATATGACTACTACAAATTAACCCCTTCAGCAACGGGTTGTTACAGTTTACAGCTTACCTTGTTTGCAGCATCATCTACAGGCGCGAGGCTTCTAGCATGCAGCAGGCCTCTGTTTTATCTGTTTGTTTCCTGTAGTCTCCTCCTACCTACTTCCCACTTCCTCCCTCTGAGCTGCTCCTCCTACTTCCTGTGGAGGGGTTTAAAAGGCAGACTGAGTCCTGACTCAGTCGCTCTTGTGTTGTTGTTATTAGGTGAAGTACTTGGGCTCTGTGTGTGACATGGCTATCTACAAAAACCCACTCAGTGTATGACCTGGCTATTTATGAGAACCCGCACTGTGTATGACCCGGCTAAGTAAGAGAACCCTTTCTGTGTATGACCCAGATAAGTACGAGAACCCTCTCTGTGTATGACCCAGCTAAATACGAGAACCCTCTCTGTGTATGACCCAGTGATCACGAGTACCCCATACCGTGATCGATTTGTGCTATTGGCTTAAGACAGACCACTGTTGTGACAGAGGGTCTGATTGGTGACTGCAGGTATGAATCACAGGGTATCTATATTGTGACTGCAGGCAGAGTCACAGAGTCTGGTGTAGTGATTGCAGGCGTGAGTCACAGGGTGTCGTGTGGTGGCTGCAGGTGTGAGCCACAGGATCTCGATATAGTGACTACAGGCAGAGTCACAGGGTCTCTTAAGCTGTGACTGCAGGCGTGGGTCACCAGGTTGCTGCAAAGGTGTGGTGTTGCTGGTTTGACTGATTGCAGGCGTGGGTCAGTTCTCCAGTCCAGCAGTCCTTGTGTTCCTGTTCATCGGATCAAGATTGCTGAGCCAGTGTTCACAGTGGTCGCCTGTTCCAGTGTTCCAATCAACGGATCAAGAGCTGGCGTTCCTGTTTCCTGCTGAGACTAACAGGGGCTTCGGCCCAGTCTCTAGCATTGTGGTCTAGCGAGAGGCCTACTACTTCTGGTAGTAGTGTCGCCAGCTAGTAACCCTTTGCTGGTTGTTCTACTTATTTATGGCTGTGATTTATTCTAATAAATATTTTGCATTATATTACCGTTCTGAGCATTCCTGGGTGCCTGTGACACGGGTTGCCTGGATGGGGAGTAAAGGAAATCTCAAATGAACAAATGTGAAAAAAAGGCGCTTTTGGTGCAATAACGTTTTGTATAAAATGTTTTCACCAAACAGTCACCACTTAACCCCTTCAGTGCCAGAGGCTTCGGCCATTTCCTGTACCCTGCAGGCCAGAAACTTTTTCAGCATTTTTGCTATCCTTCCGTTTAGGCTTGATTTACTCTGGTAATTTTTAGTTACATATGGAAAGCTATATATTGTTTTTTTCAGAACAAATTGAGCTTTCTTGTGGTACCTTACATGCAAAAAGCTATGATGTCATAATGACAAAAAAGTGAAAATTTACTAATTTTGCTAAAAATCCATACTATGTATCAAAAACATTTACCTTGATTGAAAAAGTTTCAGTTATTTAAAAAAGACCCACGTCCCCTGAGTAAAAAAATACCAAATTTGTATAGTTTTACCAACGTCCTTGTCTAGCGCAGAGCCCTAATCACCAGCAGCGCAAAATGACATTTTCAACTTTATAAACTAATATGCGCATTTTAGGGTTTTTGTGGTAAAACTACCCTAACACAATGGAATAACTATATAAAACTACATATTTCTGAAAAGTAGACAACCTGCCGCATCTAATGAGGGATAACTTTCCTTCTTGCCCCAAGCCTGTTGTGCCCAAATGCTTCCAGAAGGTGGCACTATAGGAAAAAAATGGCAATTCTTACATTTCTGCCCCTTCAACTGTACTGAAATCTGCGAAAACCATGGAATTTCCAACTATATAGATTAGCTAGTGCTCTTAGGAGAAAAATGACACCCCATTGGTATGGGTTGACCTACCTCAGGGGATGCTAGAAGTGCAAAAAGAGACCTACTACAACCTCTACATTTTCTAACATTTTCTCAAACATTACTTTTCTATACAAAAATGGTTATAACAACTACAGAAGTGAAGAAAAGCTACACAAACCATACCATTTTGGAAAGAGGACAACCTGTTGCATCTAATGAGGGGTGAATTGCCTTCTTACCCCAAGCCTGTGGTGCCTAAATGCTTCCAGAAGGTGGTACTATAGTAAAAAAAAAAGGAATTTCCAACTGTATTTTCCAACTGTATTCATTAGCTAGTGCTCTTAGGAGAAAAATGACACCCCACTGGAATGAGTCGACCTACCTTAGGAGTGCCAGAAGCACATAACTACACCTACCTGTTTGCTTTCTCAAAAATGACTGCTAAAATGTTAATAACTGTTAGAGACATGAAGGAAAGGTATAAAAGGTATACCATTTTGGAAAGTAGACATTCTCCCACATCAAATGAGGGGTCACTTGCCTTTCTTTCCCTGGGCTGAAGTGCACAAATATTTCCAAAAGGTGGCACTATAGGAAAAAATTTCTGCCCCTTCATCTGAAGGGAAATCTGTGAAAACCATGGAATTTCCAACTTTATTCATTAGCTAGTACTCTTAGGAGAAAAATGACACCTCATTGGTATGAGTTCACCTACCTTAGGGGGCGCTACAAGTACCAAACTACACCTATTGCAACCTCTAATTTTTCTAATAGTTTCTCATACATTACTGGTCTGTACAAAAATGGGTAAAACAACTACAGGAGTGAAGAAAGGCTACACAAACCATACCATTTTGGAAAGAAGACAACCTGCCGCATCTACCCCAAGCCTGTTGTGCTCAAATGCTTCCAGAATGTGGCATTATAGGAAAAAAATTGCATTTTCTTACATTTCTGTCACGGTTTGTTAAGACTCTCAGATGTGAGGTTAGGTAAAAACAAAACTTTATTGAAAAGTTTAAGACAATCCCATAGGGTATTATATACATACAAATAATGTAAAGCAGAAGCAAATGTCCATAACAATAGCAATGCAGGTTCTACCGGCCTTGCCAATATACCGGGCAAGGCAACCTATATGAAGACCAATAGGTGGCTCTACCGGCCTGGCCAAATACTGGGCAAGGCAGCCTAATGGAAACTGAAGACTAGGTTCTACCGGCCTTGCCAATATACCGGACAAGGCAGCCTGATTAAATATAGGTAGTAGGCTCTACCGACCCTGCCGATACCGGGTAAGGCAACCTTGTGATGGAATAATAGGAGGTTCTACCGGCCTTACCAATATACCGGGCAGAGTAGCCTAACGGAATACCGAGGTAGTGGGCTCTACCGGCCTTGCCAATACCGGGTAAGGCAACCTTGAGTTGGAATAATAATAGTTTCTACCGGCCTTACCAATATACCGGGCAAGGCAGCCCCAATAGGAAAGTAGCAACCACAATGACTCTAGGCACTGTCAGATGGACAATAGACAGTGGAGTAGGATATAAAGACTACTGGTCAGTGGTTTCACCTGAGTCTGACACTCAGTATCTGTGTATCGCAGAATAACAGTTGTCTAGGACTGGAGAGCGCACTGAGAGGCTTGAAGTGCAAGAGTTAGACACAAGGAGTAAACCAGTGTCCTTACATAGGGTAACATCAAGCATATTAGGAACAGACCCACAGGTCATGGAGCGAACCAACTCCCGCGTGTTGGTAACCAACAATGTCAATAGTGCTAGGTAGTGGAGCAAACCAGTGTCCGCACACTGGTATCAAACAATAGTAAAGCCACAGGCAATGGAGCAAACCAGCGTCCGCACGCTGGGACCAACAGTATTGCAAATGGGCCGCAAGGCCAATGGAGCAAACCAGCGTCCGCATGCTGGGATCAACAGTGTGGTAAATGGGCCGCAAGGCCAATGGAGCGAAACAGCGCCCGCTCGCTAAACCCAACAGTATTACGTACGGGCCGCAAGGCCAATGGAGTAAACCAGCGTCCGCACGCTGGAACCAACAGTCTTGTAAATGGGCCGCAAGGCCAGTGGAGCAAACCAGCGTCCGCATACTGACACCAACAGTATGGTGAATGGGCCGCCAGGCCAATGGAGCAAACCAGCGTCCGCACGCTGACACCAGCAGTATTGTGAATGAGCCCCAAGGCCAATGGAGCAAACCAGCGTCCGCACGCTGACACCAACAGTATTGTGAATGGGCCGCAAGGCCAATGGAGCAAACCAGCGTCCGCGCAATGACACCAACAGTATTGTGAATGGGCCGCAAGGCCAATGGAGCAAACCAGTGTCCGCGCGCTGGAACCAACAGTGTTGTAAATGGGCCGCAAGGCCAATGGAGCAAACCAGCGTCGGCACGCTGACACCAACAGTATTGTGAATGGGCCGCAAGACCAGTGGAGCAAACCAGCGTCCGCACTCTGGAACCAACAGTATAGTAAATGGCCGCGAGGCCAAAGGAGCAAACCAGCGTCCGCACGCTGACACCAACAGTATTGTGAATGGGCCGCAAGGCCAGTGGAGCAAACCAGCGTCCGCACGCTTGAACCAACAGTATAGTAAATGGCCGCAAGGCCAACGGATCAAACCAGCGTCCGCACACTGGAACCGGCAGGATAGCGACTGTCGCCGAGACGACTGATGACAATGTCGCCACTATAGCAGGAACTGGAAGCAGGAGCGGAGCAGGAATAGGCAAGCGTAGACAACCGGAACAGTAACGGCAGGGGTGGACTGGCAGCAGGAACGGCAACCTCACTCAATTGCAACCGGAACCGGACTGGAACAGACTCAGCAGGCAGGAACTCAGGAACTGGACGATACAGCAACACAGGAACACAGTAGCAGACCCAAATACCAGCAGCAGTAAGGAGAAGGAGACTACTGTCAGAGACAAACGAAAGGGCAACCATAGGGTGCCCAAACTCAGTTTAAAAAGGCAATGTGAGGCGGGCTGAAGGCAGACAGCCAATGGGAGCCCCCTACAGGTAATAGACATCTGAATGCAGCAATCACGGGCACCGTGATAGTACCCCCCTTTCAA